>OV702294.1:141431347-151431347 GCA_916181665.1 Avena sativa | reverse complement strand
CAGCCATTGATTGATTTGAGGCAACTTTGAAGAGAAGCGTACGGATGCGCACCCGTTGTAGGAGTCGTGGAAGCCTTGGTCCAAGAGGAAGGCCATGAGGCGCCGGTGACGAAGCCGCGTCACGCGCGGATGCTCCGGCGGGCTGGAAAGCTTGTGGGCCGTCGTCTCATCGTCCGCCTCGCCGACTGAGACGCTCATGTGAGACTCCGGGCCGGAGCTCTTGACGTCGGCGGTCTCGCCAGAAAGCGTGTGGGCGGTCTTGTCCTCCGCCACGACGGAGATGCTCATGTGATCCGCCGGGCCGGAGCGCTTGTCGGCGGTCTCGCCAGAGAACACGACGGAGGCATCCATCACTGGGGATTGGGATGGGTATGGATCGCGTGCGCGCGGATTGAACAGGAATAGAGCATTGGGGGAAAAACACATCTTATATCGAGAGAGGCAGGATGATACGGGGCCCACTCTCTCTCGCTCATTCTCTCTCGTTTTCTCTCTCGCGCGCTTTCGCTCTCGCTTCCTCTCTCTCTCTCTCTCTCTCGTTTTCTCTCTCTTGCTTTTCCCTCTCGGCACCGTTGGTTGTGTTGGATCAGTTGGGCTAGCTAGTAGATGACGCACAATGGCCTGGGCCAACTTCTGCTACCCTCGGTTTCTTTCCGGTTCATTGATAGGAAGTTGGATTTTGATGCTCATAATAATCTAGCTAAGGCAGTCTCCTCTCTTCAGGAGGGTCGTCACATTTGGTTGTTAGATACTCCGAATATTACTTGTATCCCTGTGAACATTATGGATGAATAAAGCCCGTTTTCACCCCTAAAAAAATACTATTATGTAGGAAGTTGGATTTCCTCATCAACAACAAAAATATGTAGGAAGATAGACCTTAGACAGATAATTGAGCACATATTTTTGAGCGTGCGCTACGCGTCCGCGCGCCGGCCGATCGCGCATCAGTCGGATCGAGATCATCTCGATCTAACAAGTTTTTTTTACAGGAAACAAGCGGCTTTATTAATTATCAGAAACACGTTCATTACAAATGAGGGGCCGGATAGCATTGGGAACCTCATCAATCCACAACAGCGTCCTTGTGCTGATCGAGGTGAGACCCCTAGGCATGTCGCACGAATGTGCAAATAAATTGCATAAAATTATCATAACTCGCTTGACTACGAGTCAGTACCAATGTTGATAATTTTTGTGAGTTAGTACCAAGATACACTACAGGAAAACAGATCTTTGCCGTGTGGCAATAACACACGGCAACATAGTAAATCCACACGGCAAAGGCTTTGCCGTGTGGCTGCACACGGCAAACGTCACACGGCAAAGAAAGGCACGGCAAAAGGGCTTTGCCGTGTGCTTCTGGAATAACGGCCGTGTGCATTTTCTAATATACGGCAACGTAAAGTAGTTGACAGCGTTACCCAGACTGACAACACCGTCTGTGTCAGTTTGCCGTGCGGTGACTTTGCCGTGTGTTTTATGTGACCCCTTTGCCGTGTGCGAGGAGAGATAGACTACACGGCAAAGTCTTGTCAGTACCGTGCGTGCGTTTTTGCCGTGCGTAATTAAACAGTGTGCGGTGCGCATTGCAACTGGTCTTTGCCGTGCCCAACTTCCTAGCACACGGCATATTAATTATGTACAAATAAAAAAAAGACGACATCGTCGCCGGTCATGCACGCCAGGGACGCCAGCGAGGGAGGGGAAGGGGATGGCCAAGCACCGCGGCGGCTGCGGCCAGGGACACCGACGAGGGAGGGGAAGGGGACGACCAAGCGGTGGCGTCGGGGACGGAGCACGAGGGGGCGACGGCGCTGTGCTGCAGACGATAAGGATAAGGACGAGGTGTGCGGGGCAGGTGGTGGCCAGGAAGCGGCGGCAGAACGCGTCTGTGGCCATGGGGCGGTCCAGGGGCGGCTGCGGCCAGGGACGCCGGCGAGGGAGGGGAAGGGGACGGCGAAGCGGCAGCGGCAGTCACGCCCGGGAGGCTTGGGTGTCGGCGTCGCCAAAGCATGGTCGGACGGAGACCTTCCTCCAACACGACGACGCGCACGCCTTCCAGCACGACGGTGCTGGCGCCGGCACATAGCCCTAGCTTCTCGCATCCACAGCCCATCTACGCCTTCGCGTCGAATCCTCTGGCAGGGAGGCAGCGAACGGTGGCCAGCTTGGATGGATGGGAAGGGAGGCTTGCCGGGAGGGAGGGGAAGCGGACGGTGGCCGGCCGGATCGATGGAACTAAGGTGTGCGGGGAGGGAGATGGGATCAGGGAGACTCGGTGGATTCTTTTACTTTTTTTTACAGCGGTGGCGTCTGGTGCTTGTGGATATGAGCGTGGGGCGTGGGGCCCTGGCCTGTGTGCGCACGATCCATGGGGTTGGCGATGGTAGTTTGGAGGCGTTCGGAGCCTTGGATCCTAGAACCGTGGACCGCCTCGATCGATTTTGGGGCACAATCCGTGGACTTCAGGTTCCACCAATTAGGATGCAGCGTGCCTTTGCCGAGCGTCTGCACACGGAAAAGACTATTTTTCTGTGTATTACACTATGCAAAGGCCTATTTTTATCGGAATGAACCCATATTGCATAAGCGCTGCACCAAAAACAAGCAAAAAAGAGGAAGTTGCCGACCAAATTAAATAATTCTATTTCTAAAATAAGTTACTGAGTTTTGAACAAATATGCTACTATAGGTCAATACTTATACTTAAAGCCAAAATCGGGTTGTGGGAAGGCACGGACGGCCGTCCTGGCTGGACCTGATCTTGAGGAGGAGAGGGGCGCGGCACTGCAGCGAGAGAGGAGGGGAGGTGTGCATCTTGGAATGACGAACCATGTTGCCGGAGGAAGTTTTCAATTTTATCGCACAAAAAATCTATTTTCCATTTTCCGAGTGCCAAAAATGGATTGTTTTATGAACCAACCACCAAATGAAAGCTTCAAAATTCTACCACCCCATTTTTCAAAAATACTAGACCACATTCTACGGTCAATG
Source organism: Avena sativa (assembly GCA_916181665.1). NCBI lineage: Eukaryota > Viridiplantae > Streptophyta > Magnoliopsida > Poales > Poaceae > Avena > Avena sativa. The sequence goes on along the minus strand of OV702294.1, from coordinate 151,428,350 downwards.
TCTCAACTGGAGAAAGACCGCCAGAGCGCCGGAATCCCACATTCATCCGATGACACTTAGCAAAGTCTTGAATCGTGTAGGTCGAAACGGTCCCTCCGTGGGTATACCGGGGGCTACAGTGTGGTACTGGGTCCCAAACATGGTTTTCCATATATCTATGGCCTAAACAAACCTAAAGTAATGAAAAAGTACATTGTCGGAACCTCGTGCGGAGAAATCTATAGGGGTAAACCGCCGGGACCCGTATACCGGTGTTTCGTTGGAGAAAGACCGCCGGAGCACCGGAATCCCACAAAAACTTGCATATGGACCTAGGATATGTGTGCCAGTGTGGTGGAAGGCCCAATGATGGAATACATAGCTCCTCGGTGTTACCTTCTACACATTCATGCGATGACAGTTAGTAAAGTCTTGAACGTGTAGGTCGAAACGGTCCATCCGCGGGTATACCGGGGGCTAGAATGTGGTACTGGGTCCCAAACATGGTTTTCCATGTAGCTATGGCCTAAACAAACCTAAACCAATAAAAAAGTACATTGGTGGAAGATCGTGCGGAGAAAGCTCTAGGGGTAGACCGTCGGGACCCGCATACCGGTGTTTCGCTGGAGAAAGACCGATGGAGCACCGGAATCCCACAAAAACTTCCGTGTGGACCTAGGATATGTGTGCCTGTGTGGTGGAATGCCCAATGATGTAATAAATAGCTCCTCGGTATTACCTTTTCAGATTCATGCGATGACACTTAGCAAAGTCCTAAACGTGTACATGGAAACGGTCCCACCGCGGGTATACCGGGGGAACAATGTGGTACTAGGTCCTAAACTTGGTTTTCTATGTAGATATGGCCTAAACAAACCTAAAACAATGAAAAGGTACATTGGTGGAACCTCATGTGGAGAAAGCTATAGGGGTAGACCGCCGGGACCTGCATACCGGTGTTTCTCTAGAGAAAGACCGCCGGAATCCCACAAAAACTTTCGTGTGGACCTAGGATATGTGTGCCAGTGTGGTGGAAGGCCCAATGATGGAATACATTGCTCCTTGGTGTTACCTTCTTCACCTTCATGCGATGACACTTTGCAAAGTCCTGGACGTGTAGGTGGAAACGGTCCCGTCGTGTGTATACCTAAGGCTACAATGTGGTACTGGGTCCCAAACATGGTTTTCCATGTAGCTATGGCCTAAACAAACCTGGTCCAATAAAAAGTACAATGGTGGAACCTCGTGCGGAGAAAGCTATAGGGGTAGACTATCGGGACCCGCATACCGGTGTTTCTCTTGAGAAAGACCGCCGGAGTACCGGAATCCCACAAAAACTTGCATGTGGACCTAGGATATGTGTGCCAGTGTGGTGGTAGGCCCAATGATGAAATACATAGCTCCTCGGTGTTACCTTCGTCACATTCATGCGATGACACTTAGCAAAGTCTTGAAGGTGTATGTGGACACGGTCCCGCCGCGGGTATACCGGGGGCTACAATATGGTACTGGGTTCCAAACTTGGTTTTCATGTAGCTATGGCCTAAACAAATCTAAACCAATGAAAAAGTACATTGGTGGAACCTCGTGCGGAGAAAGCTATAGGGGTAGACCGCCGGGACCCGCATACTAGTGTTTCCCTGGAGAAAGACCGTCGGAGTGCCAGAATCCCACAAAAAGTTGCATGTGGACCTAGGATATGTGTGTTAGTGTGGTGGAAGGCCCAATGATGAAATACATAGCTTCTCGGTGTTACCTTATTCACATTCATGCGATGACACTTAGCAAAGTCCTAAACATGTAGGTGGAAACGGTCCCGCCGCAGGTATATCGGGGGCTACAATGTGGTAATGGGTCCCAAACTTAGTTTTCCATGAGCCTATGGACTAAACAAATCTAAATCAATGAAAAATACGGACTAAACAAATCTAAACCAATGAAAAATACATTGGTGAAACCTCGTGCAGAAAAAGCTATAGGGGTAGACCACCGGGACCCGCGTACCCGCCAGAATCCCACAAAAACTTGGATGAGAAATGGTTGGAAATTATGTGTATGAGAAATGGTTATAAGTAGGGATAACATATGTAAATTATTGACAAAAAGAAAAGGAAACAAAAAATAAGAAAATGGGAAAACATTTGCCGTGTGTTTTATTAGAACACACGGCAAAGGAGATCTTTGCCGTGTGTTTTTGCCCTTGCGGACGGCAAAGGAGATCTTTGCCGTGTGTTTTTGCCCTTGCGCACGGCAAAATATTTGCAAAAATTAAAAAATCTAGCCCGAAAAGATATGGCGCGTAAAAGAAAAATTAGCGGGAAGTTTACGCGTGGTTTTAAATTTTAAAGACAATTTTTTTTTGCCGTGCATCATATTTTGCACACGGCAAAGCCTTGCCGTTACGACATCGCCGTTTGCTGCGGCCGGTGCTGCCAGGTTGCATGGCAGTTTGCCGTGCGCGGTCTTTTGCCGTGTGTTTTGGGGCTCTTTGTCGTGCGTTGTCTTTTGCCGTGTGTTTTGAGATCTCTTTGCCGTGTGGTTTATTTTGCCGTGCACCAACTTGGTATTTTGCCATGTGCTTTGTTTTTGCCGTGCATTCTTGGTTTTCCACACGGCAAAAGGATCCTTTGCCGTGCGCATACACACGGCAAACGTGGACGTCACGGCAACGGCCAGTTTTCCCGTAGTGATAGGGCGAGGAGTCACAAATCACACTAAATTCATGGCTAGGAGCATTTTAGTAGCAACACTAACAGGTGTGGCCCATTTGTAAGAGAGATGACTTGGCAGCCCACATGGAGGACCATCTCAGGTGGAGGTAGGGCCCTCATGTCATCCACCCATCTTAATTCCCCTACTCTTTCTAAAAACTAAGTAAAAAGTAAGAAGGCAAATACTACCGCATCATCCTCAACCTCCAACCCGACCCCATTGGCGTTGGCCGCTGGAAGGGGAGAGGCTTCGGCCGACAGGGGGATATAGACTCGGGGCATCGCCGCCAGCACACGCGGGCAAGCTCACCCCCTAGACGCCTCCTACTCGTCGCCGGCCCCGAAGGGCTCCATGATCCATGTCGTGCACGGGTGGCGTTGGGCGGGGCTTGCGGCCGCAACGCAGGCGGGGTTTAGGAGGTCGTCCGGGTGGGCGCTATAGGGTAGGCAAGAGTGGAGGGCTTGCGGGGACGGCACGAGAGCTGGGCGTCGGAGGCGGTGGTGGGATGCACACCAATGCTTGGAGTAGGGCCGCGTGTGGAGGCCGGCTGCTTCAGCCTCCACTGCGGGCTCCCTGAGAGGCAACACAACTTTGGAGGGGGCAGGGTGGCGGCACTTGGAGTAGGGCGGCACGGGGAGCTCACTGTTAGATGTATATGTCTGTATATTGTATTTCCCTCATATGTTAGGGGGCTTCCTGCATATTTGCCCTATACCTGTACTATATATTGTGGCCTTTGGCCCCCAGAGGAATACAAGTTGCATATTACTGACATGGTATCAGAGCTAGGTTAGCCTCTTCCTTCTTGCAACTTCGTCAGCCGCCACCGTCCCTGTCGCCGCCGGCTTTGCCGTCGTCGCCGCCGCCGGTCGCCGCCTATTCCGTCTGTGTATTCCGTCTGATTGATTCCCGTCGAGCTGTTCCCGATCCGTGCTGAAGCTGCTCGCCCCGTCCTTGGACTCATCGATCGCCACGCCTCCAACCTCGCGTGACCCACCTGGATTCCTGCAGATCCTTCCAGCGCCTGGTCTGCCTCGATTCAGGCGGACGCTCACCGTCCCGCGCGCCAACTGCCCACCGTCCCGCGTGCGCCAACAGCCCAGCGTTCCTGCATCGGTTCCCTGACGCGGCACGGGAGCTGCTCCCCACTTTGGCACGCGACACGGGAACCTGCTTCGACCGCGTGACCCTGACGCGGCACGGGAGCTATTCCCCACTCCCTGACGCGACCCTGACTCCCTGACGCGACGACGCCCGCGTCCTCGACGACGCCCACGCCCTGCTTCGACCGCCCATGCGCGTGCACTCCCTCCCGCCTGACGCGTGCAGGACGCCTGTCTGACCGGCTGCTGTCTTCCGCTAACCGGCTTCTGCTGACCGCCACATCCCGCCTGGTCCTTCGCCGGCCGGTTTTCGTATGCTTGCGTCAGAATCGGCTAGATCTAGATCTAGATCTGGTCAAAAAAAAAAGATATGTCTTCTTCATCTGGTTATGTTGCGATTCCTCGTTGTCCGGTGGTCTTTGATGGCGCGAATTACCCTGATTTCGCTGCCTTTATGCGCGTTCACATGCGCGGTCTCCGTCTTTGGGGTGTGCTCTCCGGCGAGGTCTCCTGTCCGCCGTGTCCCCCTGCTCCTGTGGCTCCTATTCCGTCGATGCCGATTGTTCTCGGTGCTGATGCTTCTCAGGAGGCCAAGGATGCCGCTCAGAGTGCTGATGATAATGCTGTTGCTGCTTATGACCTGAAGTTCAAGCAGTACTCTTCTGATCTCGAGGCCTACCGACACGCTCTGACTGCTTACACTCAGTGGGTTGATGAGGATGCTCGTGCTGCTGCTGTTCTCACCTCCAGTGTTCTGCCTCAGTATGCTGCTGAGTTCATGAGTCTCCCTACTGTTGCCGCTCAGTGGGCTCATCTTCGTCAGTGCTATCAGCCATCTGGGGATGCCCTTTACCTGTCTGTGGTTCGCCAGGAGCATGCTCTCCAGCAGGGTGATTCTACTATTGATGAGTTCTATACTCAGAGTGCTGCTATCTGGCGTCAGCTTGACTCTCTTCGTACTGCTGTTTGTGGCACATGCTCGTGTTGCCAGATTGTGCGCTAGGATTTGGAGTTTCACCGCATCTATGAGTTTCTATCTCGGCTCCGCCAGGAGTTTGAGCCCCGGCGTGCTCAGCTGAATGCTCGTGGTCGTGTTCCGCTCTCTGAGGTGTTGTCTGAGCTTCGGGCTGAGGAGACCCATCTCCGTGGTGCTGGTCTTCTTGCAGTTCCATCCGTGCTTGCTACTCGTGGTCCTCCTATGCCGTCTGGTCCCTCGACTCAGCCGCGGTCCCCTGTGCCGCCGCCGCCGATACTACCCACTCCTCCAGGTCAGGGTCAGGGTCAGCTTCAGCAGCCTCAGGGTCAGAGTCAGCACCAGCAGGCTCGTGGTCAGGGTCGTCGTGGTTCTCTTCGTCACTGCTCTTATTGCAACAGGGATGGCCACACTTGGGCCACCTGTTATACACGGGACCCCAGTCTACGTCAGCAGCACAAGGCTCGTGGGCAGCCGGCTCCTTCCAGGTCTTCAGCAATTGCTCTCTCTGATCAGGACATTATCAGGAGTCTTCGCGGTCTGCTTGCTGCTACAGGCTCTTCTTCGACGGGCACTGCTGGTTCTGTGACTGATTCTTCAGGCACTGCGCGACCACCACCTTCTACACAGTCAGGTACGTCCCCGTGGTATCTGGATTCTGGAGATTCCTTTCATATGACATCTGAGTCTTCTTTTCTGTCTGCTATTCGTTCTCTCCCTTCTCCTGTCCGTGTTTTTACGGCTGATGGTACCTCTCTTCCCGTTTCTAGTCAGGGCACCCTTTCTACTTCTTCTTTTTCTGTTCCTGATATTTCTCATGTCCCTCTTCTTAAGATGAATCTGTTCTCTGCTAGCCAGCTTACTGACTCTGGTTGTCGCATCATTCTTGATGCTGATTCTTGTGTTGTCCAGGACCGTCGCACACAGGCCCTGGTTGGAGCTGGCCCTCGCAGCCGTGACTCTTCAGGACTTTGGGAGTTAGACTGGCTTCGTGTTCCTTCCGCTGCCACTTCATCTGCCAGTTATTCTCCGGTCGTCGCCTCTGCTACCAGCTCATTTCAGCAGTGGCATCATCGTCTTGATCACCTTTGTGACTCCCGCCTGTCGTCATTAGTTCATCGTGGTCTTCTGGGGTCTGTCTCAGGAGATGGGTCTTTACATTGTCAGGGCTGTAGGTTGGGTAAACAGATTCATCTTCCCTATCCTACTAGCGCGTATGTATCTCAGCGACCTTTTGATTTAGTTCATTCCGATGTTTGGGGTCCGGCTCCTTTCGCTTCGAAAGGGGGCCATCGCTACTATATTTTATTCATCGATGATTTTTCTCGGTACACTTGGTTGTATTTTATGCGCTCTCGCAGTGAAGTGCTCTCCATATATCAGCGTTTTGCGGCCATGGTCCGTACTCAGTATTCTACCCCCATTCGTGTATTTCGTGCTGATTCTGCTGGTGAGTATATCTCCCAGATGTTGCGAGGTGTTCTTGCTGAGCAGGGCACCCTTGCTCAGTTCTCTTGTCCTAGCGCACATGCCCAGAATGGCGTTGCTGAGCGTAAGCATCGCCATCTTCTTGAGACCACTCGCGCTATGATGATTGCTTCTTCTCTCCCGCCGCATTTCTGGGCTGAGGCGTCGCTACGTCGGCTTATCTCATCAATATTCAGCCTTCTGCTGCCTTGCATGGTGGTATCCCTCTTGAGCGCCTATCTGGACAGTCTCCTGACTACTCCATGCTTCGCTTGTTTGGTTGTGTTTGCTATGTTCTCCTTGCTCCTCGCGAACGCACCAAACTGACCGCTCAGTCTGTTGAGTGTGTCTTCCTTGGATACAGTGATGAGCATAAGGGCTATCGCTGTTGGGACCCTGTTGGTCGTCGGATGCGTATCTCTCGTGATGTTACTTTTGATGAGACCCATCCTTTCTATCCTCGTCCCACCGCTGGCACTTACCCGGTGGAAGATATCTCTTTTCTTCTCTTTCCCGACACACCTCCTTCTACACCTATTGTGTCTTCTTCAGGATCTCCTCCCCCTGATTTCTCTTCTTCGACGCCGTCCTCCTCTGCTCCGTCTAGTTCTCCTAGTTCTCCTCGTTCTCCGGAGTCTTCCTCTACTATTCCCTCTTCTTCATCGTCGTCTCCTGCGTCGTCTTCCTCTGATGATCTTCCCTCTACTCGTCCTGTTCGTCAGCATCGTGCCCCCGACCGTTACTCTCCTAGTCAGTATGGTCTTTCTGTTGCCTCTGAGCCGACTTCTTATCGGGATGTTGAGCATCATCCTAAATGGCAGCTGGCCATGGCTGAGGAGATCGCTGCGCTTGAGCGCACTGGCACCTGGGAACTTGTTTCTCCCCCTCCCGGTGTTCGTCCTATCACATGTAAGTGGGTCTATAAGATTAAGACTCGCTCTGATGGATCTCTTGAGCGCTATAAAGCGCGTCTTGTGGCTCGTGGTTTTCAACAGGAGCATGGTCGTGACTATGATGAGACCTTTGCTCCTGTGGCTCATATGACCACTGTGCGTACTCTTCTTGCTGTTGCTTCTGTTCGTCACTGGTCTGTGTCCCAGCTTGATGTTCAGAATGCCTTTCTCAATGGTGAGTTGAGTGAGGAGGTTTATATGCAGCCTCCTCCTGGGTATTCTGTTCCCGAGGGGATGGTTTGTCGTCTTCGATGTTCTCTTTATGGCCTCAAACAGGCCCCTCGTGCTTGGTTTGAGCACTTTGCTTCTGTAGTGACTGCTGCTGGTTTCTCCCCTAGTGCTCATGATCCAGCGCTGTTTGTTCACACTTCTCCTCGTGGACGCACTCTCCTTCTTCTCTATGTTGATGATATGATCATTACTGGTGATGATCCTGAGTATATCGCCTTTGTTAAGGCTCGTCTTCGTGATCAGTTTCTTATGACTGATCTTGGTCCTCTTCGATACTTTCTTGGGATTGAGGTATCCTCCACTTCTGATGGCTTTTACATCTCTCAGGAAAAGTATATTCAGGATCTTCTTGCCCGTGCTGCTCTTGGGGATGAGCGCACTGTTGAGACCCCTATGGAGCTTAATGTTAAGCTTCAACTCACTGATGGTGATCCTCTTTCTGATCCGACGCATTATCGTCATCTTGTTGGGAGTCTTGTTTATCTTGCTGTCACTCGTCCTGACATCTCTTATCCTGTTCATATTCTGAGTTAGTTTGTTTCTGCTCCCACCACTGTTCACTATAGTCATCTTCTCCGTGTTCTTCGTTATCTTCGTGGTACGATCACTCGTCGCCTTTTCTTTCCTCGTTCCAGCTCCCTCCAGCTCCAGTGCTATTCGGACGCTACGTGGGCGAGTGATCCTTCGGATCGTCGTTCACTTTCTGCTTACTGTGTGTTTCTTGGTGGTTCGCTCATTGCTTGGAAGACGAAGAAACAGACAGCGGTTTCCCGTTCGAGTGTTGAGGATGAGTTGCGTGCTATGGCCTTGTTGACTGCTGAGGTGACCTGGTTACGGTGGTTACTTACGGATTTTGGGGTCTCCATTACCACACCCAGTCTGGTTTTGTCTGACAGTACATGTGCTATTAGTGTTGCACGTGATCCGGTCAAGCATGAGCTTACCAAGCATATTGGTGTTGATGCTTTCTATACACGTGCTCAGGTGCAGGCTCAGGTTGTTGCGCTTCAGTATGTGCCTTCAGATTTACAGTTGGCGGATTTCTTTACGAAAGCACAGACCAGAGCGCAGCATGATTTCTTACTCTCCAAACTCAGTGTTGTGGATCCACCATGAGTTTGAGGGGGGGTGTTAGATGTATATGTCTGTATATTGTATTTCCCCCATATGTTAGGGGGCTTCCTGCATATTTGCCCTGTACCTGTACTATATATTGTGGCCTTTGGCCCCAGAGGAATACAAGTTGCATATTCCTGACACTCACCACTGCATCCTTAATTGCGGGCTTCCTAGGAGGCAACGAGGCGGTGGCAACGATGGGGGTATGACGGCATGGGGAGCTCGCCGTTGCATCCTCAACTATGGGCTTCCTGGGAGGCAACATGGCGATGCGGGGGCGGGCCGGGGAGGCGGCGGGGGCAGGGCGGCACGGGGAGCTCGCCGCTGCATCCTCAACTACAAGTCTCCCGGGAGGCAACGCGACGGTGGCGGGGGCAGGGCGGGACAGCTATTGCGCCCCTGCCATTGTTGCCGGGCTTCGACGGGTGGAGATCGTCCATGTGTGGCGGCGCTGGCGGGATCCATGCCGTGCGCGGGCAGAGAGAGGGGATGAGACAAAGAAGATGGGGCTGACTGATGGGCCCAATGTCCAGCTCAGCTCATCCTCCACATATGCTGCCAACTTAGCACTTACAACTGGGCCCAACAGCTAGGGTTGTTGTCTTTTTTTTTGAGAAACACAGTACAAACGCAGACGCTCACAATGCGTACATACACTCACCCCTATAAACACACGCACGCACACCCTACCCCTATGAGCACCTCCGAGAGACTAAACCGGCGGGTCTTGAGATTGACGAAGTCACCGCAGACGTCTCGCTATCGACGGGAACGTTACCTCCCACTGAAAGAATATTCCGCCTTCATGAGACACCAAAGCGTCAAACCTAGGTTTGAACTCTGGTGAGTTGGGGGTACCACTGCCCTCCTAACCATCCAACCACGGGTTGGTTCTCAGCCAAGGCTGTTGTCAAAATGCTCTTAGCCATAAATTAGTCCGATTCGCAACACCATGACTCAGAATTGATACCGACTCGCAAAATGTTGATACCGGCTCTTAGTGAGTACCCAAATTGTTTTAGTAGTTTTATGCAATTTACTTCAAATCTGCTATGGCCAAGGGATGACCACCGGTGATGGCCGCCCATGAATCGTTGATGACCCCTCAGTCCTCGCCTCCTCGTCGACCCCCACATCGACGACCGGCAAGATCCTTCGAGAGCTGCGCGTAGGGCAGCTCCAGATGAGCTTGTTCTCTGATATAGTATCTGGGAGTAACAATTCTAGCGAGTACTAAGTAGTGGCTGAGAAAAGTTGTTGAAAAATGGCAAGACGGGTAGCAGAGATGTCGATCAGGGCCTAAAATGGGTTAATTCTTCTACTCCTACTTGACTTCAATAAATATTTGGCTAATAGTAGCATAGTTCTTGACTTACATTTGAGGTTTCTCGCGTCTAACACAACAACACGATGCATCATTGGGAGGTGTTGTTCAATATGAATTACTTCCGGTCTCACTGGTCTTGTATTCAATTATCACACAACCATGAGTTTTTCCTTGGTACAAATGACAGAACCATTATGGTCTCAGGACTGTTTGAAGAAGTAATAAAGGTCATGGAGTTGGTAATAGAGAGACTCTTAGCAGAGGTAAATCAATTTGTAAAACTTAGTTTAGAAAGATTGTGTTATGTAATGATTTGGTAAACTGATCACAGGACTCATGAACAATCAGTTGCGAGCAATATATTTGATATTAAGCAAGTTATCTGAGGATCTTCACCACCCACCTATATTTTTCTTCCCCATTTCCATATGCATGTAAATCCTAGTATTTCCACACTTTCTGAATTTCTATTTTATCACATTCCTAAATGCTTCGTTAAATGGTTTGCCTTCTTATAGTACCTTTCTTGCACCTGTCTTTGAGGAGTTCATGTTCTGCAGTTAACATGCTTTCTTTCTAGAAAAAAAGTCATAACTAAATATAGTGATATATTTAAATGTGCAGCTTGACATACTGTTGTTTGCTATCCCTGGTATTTATAGCTGGACAGACCCTTCACAAATGACATAACCATTTTCTCTTACTGTTTTTGAATGTAAGGAAGCATAGAGAGACTACAACCTATTTGTTTTTTCATAATTTTCAGGGTACATGCTCCAAAGACCGCCTCAAACCTTTTGTTTCATATTGTTTGGCATATAACCTCTCTATTTTTCATACTATTTGGCATCCCTTTTGTTTATCTCCCTGATTTTTTCCTTAGAGCCTTTGAAAGGGAATTTCCCTAATAATCATGTTTTGGGTGTTTGATGTTAATACAATATCTAACTCACATAGTATTCCCTACGGGTACCTACTATTGGACTATCTGGTCCAGCCCAGCGGGAGGCCCACGTAACGATCCGCTGCTGACGGTGAAGCACATAACGATTGGGTGAGGCCAAGCCCATGAAGGACTCGACTTCTTGGCAGATGCGGCAAGACTAGATAGGAAACTTTAGGGTTCTACCCTCAAACTTGTAACCGACTCGGACGTATCCCGAGACCTGGCCTCCCCATATAAAGGCCAGGAGGGAGCGACAAGGAGGGTAATCAACCTCTCGCATATACACCTGCCAGATCTAATCTGCGTGCCATTCCCATCTCGACAACCTTGTAAACCTTCGGTTGATCAATCAATCAAGAGGAGACAAACATGAGCAGGGTTTTCTCTCCGGGGATCTGAACCTGGATAAACCACGTGTCCCTATGTGTTTGTCTGTTAGTCGAGAAGTCTCCAGCGTGCCTCTCTTCCCTAAAATCCAAGTACATCAAGTATGGGCATTGACGTTATCACTCCATGTCAATTGGCACCGTCTGTGGGAAGCCCACCCGCTAATGTTGTGACTTCGGCGGCCCATCACCGGCGATCAACGATTCATCGGCATCGGAAGGACAGATCAGCTTCAGCTCCTTCAACTTCACCGTCTACTCGCCGACTACATGCCCATCTTTCAACTCCCTTAGCAACGAAGCCAACATGGCGATCGGTGATATGTGCTTCAAGATCGTCACCCTTCGCCTTCCGGACCAGATCCATTCGATCCCGAAGCAGTCGATACCACCATCGGTTGCACCTGCCTCATGGATCCCACCACCACTTGGCACCCTCGGCGAGCTCAATGCCTCTTCATTGATCTACGACTTGGATGGCAACAACAGTTGCAACTTTGACAAAGGCAATTCGCTTGAAGGAGACGACAATGTTGGATCCGATCTAGAGAGCTGCAAAAGCAATGTCTACCCCAACCACTACATGTGCATTGTCATCAACGCCAACGCCGGTAATGGCACTCGCACGGACCCTCGGGAAGGGAATAGTGCCAACCGCGACAACCTCAACCACAACAACACCGAAGAGCTTTCCCAAATCCACCTTATGGACAACGAGTGAAACATGGTCAAACATTCCCTAATGGATAGCCCTTACTGAAAGACTCGTCACACGAGGTGCTAATGGCCTACCACTGGCTCCTTCAAAAGGAGTTCCTCCACCAACAGGCATTGCAAAATCATCTCAAGGAGCGTAAAAGGCAGGCTGACGCCTCGATTGCCCGCCGGGCAGCACTCTCCTCCATCGGTGGATCATCTTCGCACAACCACAATGTTGGGGCGCACAAGAGGCGCTCCCGAACAAACCGCATGGGCTAGTAAGACTAGATTTAGGGGTGCGCCTTGGCGCACGACCCCGTAGCTTGAACCAATTTAGCATTAATAAATGAGCGAGAAATAATGCGTAGAAGCACGCACAATCAAATTGGTGAAATAAAAATGCATCAGTGTATTTGCTCATATTATTTGAAGCAAACAATCATCCGATTTAATAACTATATTAACAGCCAAAACAGGTTGAAGAAGCCATCCAATTGTGCACATTAAAAAGACAGAGATTTCAATGCTCCGTAAAAGAAAACATCTCATAAAACAAAACCATAGAAAGTTACAGGAAGTTTGAACTACATTTGATAGCTCCACACTACATAAACTCACACTAAATAGGTAGGCTCCCTCTTCACTGGGGCGCCAGGAGGCAGTGGTAATATTCAAGGCGTATGATAAGCACCTACATGATTTTTCAAAAGCCAAACCACCAAAGTCAAATTCACTGTTCAATATCACTCGGTAGGAAGACATTTATCAGAACTTACAAAATGGAACCACTACAAAGAAAAGGAGAGTAGATAAGTTAACAAAACAACTAAAAGATAAAAATGAGTCATAAATATAATACAAATTCCTATTTGCCAAATTTAGTGCTCAGTCCATGCACTAATATTTTTTTAAAAATTGATTCCAAATGTCGTGTGTCAAATGTGTTCAAACCATGGGGCTGGTACTAAAACCATGAATTGGATTCAAACAGTTACAGATGTCACCTAACATTAGATCACTTTTTTGGCCTATGCATTTACTACATGAAGAAAAATTATCAGGAATTTTATGCGAGACATTGCATCTTCCTATATCCTATCAAGATGCTTCCATGAACTTTTAGATAACAAATTCATGATCAGTTCATATAAGGATGCACATCAAATCCACAATATATGAAAAGCTAATAATAAAGAAATTAGAATGCTTCTAGGATTTCATACAACAAACCAACCTTCTGTTCACCACAAATTCAAAAAGGAGAAGAGTACCTTGAGATCATCCTAGATAATCGAAAAAAAATTAAACAACAACCAAAAATAATTCAAACATAAACAATCTCTTGTGGTATATATACACCAAAAATAGAAGCTACTTCCAGAAACAAACGTCTCCTTTGACATATCATAGTGTAATGCTATATACCATCAGATGAACATTAGCGATACATATTAAGTGGACTTGCCTGTAGATGATGTAAGGTGCAGATGGTAACCAGTTCAGCAGTTCACTCTAAAACTTTCGTTTCTAAGTTATGTACCACAAAATAGACAAATATAATGAGATGTGGTCCATAATTCCGTTTAAACTCCATCAAGTATGCAATCAATGCCATAACATTTATAAGCAAAAGGTTATAATATACAAAAAATAGTATTTAAGATGAACGATAGGTTTTTCGCTGAAATTTTGTACTATATATAAAGAGACGTGCCATGTACCATGGTCATATAATATGAGACACAAAGCAGCCAGCTGACTGTGCTTTTGTTAGTCCATGCCTCCAAAAAATTTAAGAGTGCATATTAGCATGCTTAAATAATTAGAATCAAACATAAGAATGTTCTTATATATAGAAATAAACGATCAGGTATGGAGAAAAGTGGCATCACCAAAAGTATCTTCCATTTTTTATCCACATCCTTAAACATATATTTACATTATCAAGGAACCGGTAACGATCTAATATACCTCAGGACGGTGCACTGTTTGTTGTCATCAGGACTTTTCCCCAAGCGCTGCCAGGACTGTCCAGCCACCATGAGTCTTGTGCCAATCGTACTTGAGCTGCCTGGCACTGCCAATGAAAGTTGAATTTCCAACGGTACACCCCCAAAACTCAGAGGGAGTGATGACCCACAAGTGTAGAGGATCGCAACAGTCTTCGCGGGTAGTATTACCCAATTTATTGATTCGACACAAGGGGAGCCAAAGAATACTTGCAAGCCTTAACAACCGAGTTGTCAGTTCAGCTGCACCTGGAAATAATTCTTGCTCACAGAAGTTTATCAGTAGCAACAGTTTGTAGTAGCAACAACAGCAGCAACAGCAACAGTGAAACAGTAGCAATAGTAACAGTAACGGTAACAATATGATTTGAGTGCGGTAGGCATAGGGATGGATGGACGGGCGTTGCATGGACAAGTCTAAACATGTAACTTCAAGATCTAGGGCATTGCAGGTAAATAATAACAAGCATCCAGGTACTAAACAATCCTAGGCATGTGCTCCAAATATAGTCATACGTGCTCGCAATGAGAACTTGCATAACATCTTCTGTCCAGCCAGCCCGTGGCAGCGGGGCCTCTAGGGAACTACTGGCAATTAAGGTGCTCATTTTAATAGAGCACCGGAGCAAAGCATTAACACTCCGTGAACACATGTGATCCTCACACCACAGCCATCCCCTCCGGTTGTCCCAATTATTGTCATTTTGGGGCCTTTGGATCCGGACAATGATATGTGTACACAATTTGCAGATAAGATCACAAAGAATACTATCATAATGATTCAATAATAAGTTAAGATCTAGGATCATGACACTCAGGTCCTAGTGACAAGTATTAAGCACAACAAGTTGCAACAAAGTCAAATAGCACTAATAGAGATACTAGGCACTATGCTCTAACAGATCTTATTCGATTACATGATAGAACTCATCCAATCCCTACCATCTCCAAGCCAACAACGGGGGATTACTCACTCATGGATGAGGGAAACATCGGTGGTTGATGGAGATGCGTTGGTGATGACGATGGCGATGCTCCTCTCCAAATTCCATGTCCCGGCAGGGTGCTAGAACGGAGTTTCTAGATCCGAATCTTGGTTTCTGGTGGCGGCGGCGGAGCGAAACTCTTTCTGGAAAACCATCGACCCCCTCTTTGTTTTTAGGTCAGAAGGCAACTTATAGACGCGGAGGGAGGCCGAGAAGCTGCCTGGGATGGCCAAACCTCCCCCAGGAGCGGGGTCAGTGGGCCCGCGCCTGGGGTGGGTCTAGGCCCCCAGGCCTCCCCTCTATCTCCCCTTCTGGCTCCGTGGATCTTCTGGTGAAATATAATTTTTGGCATATTTTTCGGGATTTTTCCTGATAGTTCATTTTCTGCACAAAAACAAGACACCAAGACAATTCTGCTGAAAATAGCGTCAGTCCGTGTTAGTTGTATCCAAATCACACAAGTATAGAGGAAAAACAATAGCAAAGTGTTCGAGAAAGTATATACGTTTTGGACGTATCAACTCCCCCAAGCTTAGCTTATTGCTTGTCCTCAAGCAATTAAGTTGAAAACTGAGTGCGATAAAAGAACTTTCACGAACACTTAGCTTCATATGATGTATATATTCTCAGCACAGGAGTAGATGTTTAGACAATTCATAATAAAGAGTATGCAACTAAGTATACTCAATAGTCATTGTAAACTATGAAGAGAAACCAACTCAATAATAATAAGTAGCATGAAACATAAACATAAGCAACATTGCAATGCTCATAATAAGGTATGATAGAGTGGTATCTCGCTTGCCTTTGTTTGAAGAGCACGATATAAATGTTGAGGCACCTCTGAAGTTCACATGAAGACTAGAGATAAATATATCAGAGATACAAGCATCAAAGTCATGACATAATTAACCAAGTTTTGGAACAAACACAAGAATGATAACTATGCTCTCAAGAAGGTGCTCATATAATAAGTGGTGACTCAACAAAATTGTGAAAACGGTTTTGTGAAGGTTTGAAAGGCTTCCCAATGCTGAAAGGAAGGTACTCGTTAGCTTTGAGCTATCATTGCCCCTATCATAGGCATCTTCATGTGGTTAAGGTGAAAGTGAGGTCCACTCTGAATCATATGCTTGACAGACCATAGACTGAAAATCCCAAGTCCCTTGAGTACAAGGGTCACTCTGTATGCTACTCAACTTTGGTCACCTGAAAGTTCTTGTCATTGTAAATACATGCATATCATCGAGAACCGCCAACGGGGTACCCCTTGCACATGGTACAGGAGCTTTCCCATAACCAAAATGACAAGGCAAGCAGACAATGAGCATCTCGACAATCTTTTTATTTACCATATGTATAGCTTTTTATTGAGGAAGCTTCACAGATGCTCATTATGGTGATGCTGCAAGTTTCCACCATGATTAAGCATGGCTTAGGCTAGCGGCCCAGGCGTTTCTCTAACCCAATGTATAAACTCCATGAACTAACAATGTCAACACCCGGATTTTTCAATCCTAGATGCCTGTTATGCCATACATCGCAATCCCAGGATTGCCATTTTTGCGAGACATAACAGAATTGGATACCATAGTACTTCATCCATTACAACGATACATAAGTTTTTACACAAATAGGGATCTCATGATCCAGTTCTTAATACAACATCAAGCAGCGGAATACGTAGTAATAACGGTAGCGTAGGCGAAGCTCCATCTTCGGGGTCACAGGCAATGCTGACGATGGGAGATGATCCTAGTTGTCGTAACCTTCCTGGGGTCCATCCTCCAGGTACTCCTCTTCATAGTCTGGCCATGGGAATAGCCAGGGACAAAGCCATGAGTACTCTTTAAGTACTCGCAAACTAATACTAACAAGTAAGGGGTTTTTGGGTAATAGGACACTAGGCTCTAGGGTTGTTTTGCAAAAATCCAGGTTTATCTTTAATAAGTTCCGAAGCTAGTCATAGTTTTATAACTCCTAAGTGGGATCTTGTAATCCAGGTCACAACTCTGTTGTGGTCAAGTCAAAGTCGCAATTCATTTCGCAAATCATTTTAAAAGTCTGACGGGGGAACAGTATGGCCACTCCAACTGTCCATAACCGCGGACGCGGCTATTCGAATAGTTTGACACTCTGCAGAGATTGTACACTTTCACCACAACATTCAATACATCCGTCAGGAACAAATCCTGAATTCACCATACTCAGTATGCGGATAATCAATCCTAACCTTTCGATTACACGCCCTAGTATAAGCACCTCTCCTGTGAGTTTGGCCTCCCAACCATGACCACTGTCATCTTGGGTACTGCACATGTGGACAATCTTCACAAGGTAGCCTCAGCTCAGACCTTGGCCGGGAGGGAACTAATACTAAGGTATATAAGTTTCCAATCAAGCCGTACCCAATATTCGGGTATTGTGGTTGTACGATAAAATTGGAATGGCATCGCATCCAGACAACCACCAGTTTTATAAAAGGGCTAAGGCTCATGCCTCAACATTTTCATCACCAAAATCATTAAGTGTTTGGAAACACATGTCCAAAACATTTCAATAGAATGATCCATCATTCCAAGGTTTTCATAACCATTTTTCCACCAAGTATTCCCATCTAAAGTTGATCAAGTTTTATGCTTAGCACTAGCATCTACAGCTGGGGGTGGTACTAATGAGGGGTGGTAACTAGTGGAGTTTCACTAAGTCCAACATCAATATCTTAGACTGAGATCAAGGTTTCTAGCTTAGGCCAACTTTTATGCTCTTTAGGCAAACTTGAGCACAACTGTCTAATATCTACCAAACTCTTAGGTGGACTCTAAGTAAGCTTTGATAAAGAAATAAAGTAAGAAGCTTGCCATAAAACTAGGATTGGTTTAGCAAGTAGGTATGATCACATATGCTTAAGGCATATAGTATTCATATCACAAGTATGGGTTTGTGGCATCGGTAGGGTATCTTGCAACTGTTGGCTTGCATTGGTATAGTATCATCTTGCATCAGTGTCAATATAAGCTTGCATAGTTACTAGCCTGCCTTGTGCAGAGCAGTGGTTGAAGTTCTCCTCGGCTTCCTCTTCGTAGTATCCTCCTTCCTCCTCATAGTATCCTTGGTCGGTACTAGCGTCTAAGAATAAATACGAGGTACACAATCACCAAACAATACTTAACTACTTGCAATCATCACACACAAGGGTCCTATAGATGATCTAGCATCATCTCTAACATTACAAGGTTAAGGCTTGGTTTAAAACTTCTTATTTTTAGAAAAGTAATTTCTACTCATTGAAAAACTACTTAAGATTTAATATTCTCCAAACTAAACATTGGATCATTTTGACACATGTCATCACCTCATATTGTAGTCCAAGGGAATGTGATTTAAAGTGGTGTCACAATTTAATAAGGTTTTACCCTTTTATTTCAATTAATTAAAGTGGCTAGAAATGCTTATGAAGCATTCTTTTATTACTTGAACATTATTTCTGCAAGTAAACCTATATATTTTTATATATTCTGAAAGGTATGGTTAAATGTGATTTTTGAGAGTTGGAATCAACTCAAAATCTTTTATGGTTTAAATTTGAAAAATGTTTGAATGTAGAAAAGCTTATGCCTTGTTATTTTTTCTATGGGTGATCTACATATCCAAATGACTTGAATCCAACGGGCTTGGATTAAGCATTCCCAGACCTTTCCAACAAAATTGGTTTCATCCAATTTGGTGCACTGAACCGATCTGGTTTGATTTTTGAAGTTGGGTACAGAAGTATGTTTGAATTTAAAAAGAAAAAGGTTTAATTTGAATTGTTGGGCTGCGCGGGAAATTCTAACGGGCCGGCCTGCTAAGCGCAGTGCTCCCGCGGGCTGCGTAAGTGGGTGTCCCCACTCGTCAGTGACACGGGGCTGGGCGAAGCGGTATGGGGCAACGTGGATCGTCCGATCTAGTTCTAATCCAACGGCTGATGGTCATCATCGACGCGAGACAGCTCCGGCGAGAACAAAACCTAGCGCGGCCAGTGGGGGGTGCTGGGGGCTCACCGGGGTACGGGCGAGGGTCGGCGAGGCGGGCGAACGACGAAGTCGACGACGGCGATCCTCCTGGTACCGGTGGCTTCTCCTGGGGAGGCTCCAATCGCTGGCTCCCTTCTTCTCCAGAGGCGGCGGGCTCCGGTGAAATTCCGGCGAGGTGGTGCTCGCCTTGCTCTGAGAATGGTGTGGCACGGTCAGTGGGGAGAGGGGAGTGAGATGGTGTGAAGAAATCGTGCGGGGGTGGCCTCTATTTATAGTCGAGCGAGGGGACCGTCGGGGCGCAAGGTGAGCTCGTCGGGGGCGACGTTACAGGCAGCTAATGGCATGGGCAAGGGTAGGGGACGGTGCTGTGTCTCCTGGCGATGCTCAACGACATGATCGCGAGGCATGGGGCGGTGTGGTTTGGTCTAGAATGGGCGGTGCTCTGCGCGGCAGAGGTGGCGTCTTCAACGGCGGGCGATGGCTGTATGGCACGGGGCGGCAAACGGGGGTGTCTGGCGGTGTCCTGGGTCGGAGGTGATCGTGTGTGCGCGCGGTGAGGGCGGCGCGCGGTCTGCGGACGCTGGTCGCGGGTGGCGCTCTGGCGCATGCTCGGCATGGTCTAGGCGTGTCTCGTGCGCGTGGTCCAGGGCTTGGCAACGCTCGCGGCTGGGACAGGCAGCGGCGGTGGACGGTGGGCTGCCTCCCAGACATGCTGGCTAGGCTTGCTGCTGCTCCTAGCTTGCTGTCCACAATGGGGTGACATGGGGTTGCTCGGCTGTTCACTATTAATGGCAATGGCAAGCTCACAGGGGTGCTAGTGTTGGGCTAATCTTTCTAGATGATCTACTGGTTTGCGTGTGAGCTAACTAGGGAACAAGTTAGGCTCAAAACACTGCACACTATAGTGTTTGTGTCTGCAACCTATTTGATGAAATGGCTGCATGAACTCAAGTTTTGAATTTTGAAATGAATTTTGGTGAGTTTGCTAGACTGGTTCTGGTGAGTCTGCAGATGCTTGGGTTTTGAAAGTTGAGCTTGTTTGAGTGGGTTTTGAAAAAGTGGGATCTTCCCATATGAAGAAGATTCAATTTTGAATTGTCATTTAAACTATGCATTTGAAAGTTTCTGGATGATCATAAGGTGGGCCTTGATACTCTGTTATGAGTACATTCAAGGGGTGCAAAGATCCAGAAAAGTTTCTGTTAGGTTTTGGAAGTTTGAGACAGCCAAAGTAGGCATGTGAGTTAAATTGGTCAAAATGACCATTCACTTAATATATTTGTTTTGATTTACTTGTCTTTAGGAAAAGTGTGGGGAATGTTTTAGATGGTGTTCTTTTCACCTAAGAAACATTTTACAAGCAATGGTTCACACAAACAAGGTGGTTTTTAAAGAAATTCAAAATTCATGCATACACATATACATGCATTCATGAATTCATTTAGAAAAGTTTTTGTTAACCCTAAACTTGATGATTAGTGTTTTGATGATCTAAGTTTGATATTTTTGGGATGTTACAAACCTTCCCCCCTTAAACAAAATCTCGTCCCAAGATTTGAAAAAGGACGAAAAGATTACCGAGGATTTGAAGAGATCTGGAAACTCCGTTCTGATGTGATCTTCGCGTTCCCAGGTAGGCTCCTCTTCTGTGTGGTTGCTCCACTGAATCTTGAGAAGCTTGATGCTTTGGGTTCTGGTAGTCCGAAAGGCTTCTTCCAATATACGTATGGGTACTTCGGGATAGGTTAGGTCATCGTTGATCTCTATGGTCCGGTGATCGATATTCTTGAACACTTCGGTCTTCTCGGGGACTTCGAGACACTTGCGAAGTAACGAGATAGGGAACACATTGTGCACCGCTGACATCTCTTCAGGTAGTTCCAGTTGATACGATACTTCTCCTCGACGATTCAAAATTTTGAAAGGTCCGATATATCTGGGGGCTAACTTCCCTTTGAGTTGGAAACGTTGCATTCCCTTTAATGGCGACACTTTCAGATAAACAAAATCTCTGATGTTGAAGGCGAGGTCTCGATGTCTCTTGTCGGCGTAACTCTTTTGTCGGGATTGGGCTGTCTTGAGGTGTTCACGAATCTTGTGAACCTTCTCTTCTGCTTCTCGTAGGATGTCGGGTCCAAAAATCTGACTCTCTCCTACTTCCGACCAGTTCAAAGGGGTGCGGCACTTTCTTCCGTACATAAATTCAAATGGGACCATTTGCAAGCTGGCTTGGTAACTATTGTTGTAGGAAAATTCTGCAAACGGCAGACAGTCTTCCCATTTGGATCCATATTCTAACACACATGCTCTCAGCATATCTTCGAGTATTTGGTTTACTCGCTCCATTTGTCCATCGGTCTGAGGGTGATACGCAGTACTGAAATCTAGGCGGGTTCCTAAACCTTCTTGGACTTTCTTCCAGAATCTCGAGGTAAACTGAGTTCCTCGATCCGAGACTATGTTCTTGGGGACTCCGTGCAAAATAACGATCCTAGCGATGTATAACTCCGCTAGCTTCAAACTCTGATAGGTGGTTTTGGCGGGCAAGAAATGGGCGACTTTGGACAATCTGTCCACTATGACCCAAATAGAGTCATTTCCCCTACTAGAAGTAGGTAGTCCAGTGATAAAGTCCATTCCTACAGAATCCCATTTCCATTCCGGAATCTGCAAAGGTTGCAACAATCCAGCGGGTCTTTGATGTCCTGCCTTGACTCGCTGACATATATCACACTTGGCGATATAGCTTCCGATTTCTCTCTTCATCTTATGCCACCAAAATTGCTCTTTCAAATCTTGATACATCTTAGTTCCTCCGGGATGGATAGAATAAAGAGTATCGTGAGCCTCCTTCAAGATAACTTCTTTCAACTCCGAATCTGCTGGTACACAAAGGCGTCCTTTGTATCACAAAACTCCTTCTTCGTCCTCGGTGAATCCGGGTACTTTGCCTGTACCGATACGATGCTTGATTCCGTCGATACTGGCATTTCCCTTCTGCGCCTCTTTAATCTGACTGATCAAAGTGGGCTGAAGTTCGATGCTATCCAAAAATCCTTCACTTACTAATTCCACTCGAAAATCTTCCATCTCTTTGTGCAAACTTGGTTGCTCCTTTAAAATCATGGAGTTCAAGCGGCACGGCAATCTGCTAAGGGCATCGGCTACCACATTGGCTTTTCCAGGATGATAGTGAATGTCCAGGTCGTAATCCTTGATTAGCTCAATCCATCTTCTCTACCTCATATTCAGCTCCTTCTGAGTGAATATATACTTTAGGCTCTTGTGATCCGAATAAATCTCACAACGGTTGCCCATCAGGTAATGTCTCCATGTCTTTAGGGCTAGAACTACGGCTGCGAGTTCGAGGTCATGGGTTGGGTAATTTTGTTCATGTTGCTTCAATTGTCGCGATAGATAAGATATAACTTTGCCTTCTTGCATTAGCACACATCCGAGACCAATCTTGGATGCGTCACAATACACATCGAAGGGCTTCGTGATATCCGGCATGATCAAGATTGGGGCTGAAATCAATCTCCTCTTGAGTTCTTGAAAACTCGCTTCACATTTGTCGGTCCATTCAAACTTCTTGTCCTTCTTCAGTAATTGGGTCATGGGTCGGGCGATACTCAAGAATCCTTCTACGAATTTGCGGTAATATCCCGCCAATCCGAGAAAAGCACGAACTTGGGTTTGAGTGGTTGGGGCTTGCCAATCTTCTACATCTTTCACCTTGGCAGGGTCCACGGCAATTCCTCCGGCTGATACAATGTGACCGAGGAATCCTACTTCCTGTAACCAGAATTCACATTTGCTAAACTTTGCATACAACGGATGCTCTCTAAGGGTTCCAAGAATGGTCCTTAGGTGTAGCTCATGTTCTTCTTCCGATTTGGAATAAATCAGAATGTCATCGATGAAAACAACGACAAACTTATCCAGGAAGTCCATAAAAATCGTATTCATGAGATTCATGAAATAAGCGGGGGCATTGGTTAATCCAAAAGACATGACTGTATACTCATACAATCCATATCGGGTGGTGAAAGCAGTCTTTGGGATATCCTCTGCACGAATTTTGATTTGATGATAGCCAGTTCTAAGATCAATCTTAGAAAATACTTGGGCACCGGTCAACTGATCAAACAAATCTTCTATCTTAGGCAAGGGGTACTTGTTCTTGATGGTGACATCATTCAACTTTCGATAATCCGTACACAAACGGTTACCTCCATCCTTCTTGTCCACAAACAAGACAGGTGATCTCCATGGGGACGCACTCGATTGAATCAATCCGATTTCTAGCATGGAATCCAGTTGCTTCTTTAGTTCTTCTATTTCTGACGGGTTCATACTATAGGGTCTCTGGGCTATGGGTCCTGTTCCGGGGATTAGTTCGATGATAAACTCGATATCCCGATCTGGGGGCATACCGGGCAAAACATCTGGAAATACATCGGGGTATTCACAGACTATCCGAACTTGGTCAATGGTAGGTTGGGCTAGACTCTTGTTACACTTGAATTGGCGAGGTAAGGTTTCAGATATATGCTCGACTGATATTCCGGTGGTACTGGTCATGGTGATGGCTTTCTTGGCACAGTCAATCAATCCTTTATGCTTGGACATCCAATCCATTCCTAGTACTACTTCCAAACCTTTAGTTCCGAGTACTATTAGGTTAGCATAAAAATCTATGCCATGGATTCGGATAGGGACGGCTTTGCAAATTTGCCTAGCCTTGGTGGTTGATCCGGGAATTTGCACAATCATCACATTCTTCAATTTGGTTGGTTGAATTTTACTAGTGCAGGCAAATTCTTCGGTGACAAATGAATGCGATGCACCAGAATCAAACAACACTCTTGCAAGTACTGAATTAACAGAAAACATACCCAGCACGACGTCTGGCACTTCCTGAGCTTCTTCAGCATGCATGAGAAAAAGACGGCCATTGCGGTTGAGTGAATTCCCTGGGGCAAATCTTCTCTCTGGCTGGACACGACGCTGCTACTGAGCGGGGACATTGGCGTTGGGGGCTGTGGCATTCTTCTTGTTGGGGCACTCATTGGAATAGTGGCCTTTATTTCCACAGTCATAACAGGTCACTTGTGACTTGTCCTTGGCTGCGATAGGCACAACATTGCTTCCAGTCCTTAGGGCAGTGTTGGGGTTGGTGGTAGTATTGTTGGTGTTGAACTTGGGTGGGGCACGGGTGAAATTGCTAGAGTTGCCTGGGTTGTTGTGATTTCCTCCGGGTCTAGGGTTTCCACGGTTAGGATAGGTCGGACGGGTCATAGGGGGTCTGTTGGTTCTTGGGGCAAATCCTGGAGATGGGTTGGGGCGATACTTTGGGGTCTGATGGGTTCCTGGTTGATGTATCATGCGACGCTTGCAGTTCTCATTGGCTTGGTTGATCTTTCCTTCCATTTGGATAGCAGAGTCGACAAGGGCTTCAATATCAACAAAGGGGATATTGATTAACACCGTCTGCATCTCGTCATGTAGACCATTCAGGAATCTTTCTTTCTTCTTGGCTTCGGTGTCTATCTCGTCCGGGGCATACCTAGCTAATGACAAAAATTTGTCACGGTATTCCACTACAGTCATCCTTCCTTGCTTCAACTCTCTGAACTCGTCTCTCATTCTCTTGATTAAACCTGGTGGCACATGGGTTCTGCTAAACTTGACCTTGAATTCCTCCCAGGTCATCATCTGGCCTCCGGTCATTGCACGAACACTGTTCCACCATGCCCTGGCATCTCCGGCTAGATAATGGGTGGCGAACAAGACTTTCTCGTTGGCTTCCACTCCGGCTACTTCTAAGTTATTTTCCATGGTTTGCAGCCAATCATCGGCATCTAGGGGTTCTTCCAACTTGGTGAAAACGGGTGGGTTGGTATTCTGGAAATTCTTGAGCTTAGATCCGTGGTTGTCCTGATTTCCATGGCCTTGGTTGTTGTGGGCTAGCTGGGCTATCTGTTGCAGAGTGGCTAGGTTGGCTTGACGTTCCGCTCTTTCAGCTTCGCGGTCAGAAGTCAACATTTGCAGGATCTGCAACATCGGGTCCGGGGCTGAACCACTTCCTCCACGTGGCATCTGAAGATTTAGATAGATCATGAGAAAAGAGGGAAATTGCTAAGGTTTTGGGTTTTTGAAAAGTTTTTGGAGTTTGACTCAAGTTTTCTAGCACTTGCTTTTTCATTCATTCACTCATAGCACACAGTACAACACACACCACAACAAGGAAAAACAGATGGTTTTAAGAACCATTCTGGAATCTACGACACAGTGGGACCGACTACTACTCACTACGCTAGTGCTCAGTGCTACTACTCCTCAGAGTCTGTGGCTTCATCATCTTCAGGATCATCGATGAAGGCGAAATCATCCTCATCGGTGAAGAAGTCCATGGCCTGATCCTCCAGAAAATCATCGTCATCGCTGAGATAGGAGTAAGGGTCTCCACGAAGATCTTCTCCGGCATTCTCCCTTTCCTCCAACTGCATGTCCCTCTCGTGGATGGTCTCTTCCAGAGATGAGATGCGATGGTGAAGACGGGCAATAATGTGCTCCTTCTTGTCGAGCTGACGACGGCGAGACTTGCAATCCTTTGTGAGCATGGCGATGGTCTGATCCTTCGTCTTGATGATGGCAGACTTGTGGTTGCAATAGTCACGGCAGTTGTCCAACTCTTGTTGACGATCATACATCATGGAGCTAAGGTGGTCCAATTGAGTCTTTAGGTCGGGGTGGTATGGGGCTTCCAGTGGTTGTCCATTTGCATCACGTCTTGGGAAAAACTCAAAGCGAGTACCCTTGATCTGATTGATGCTCTACCCACACAGACGGGAAAGAGCTTCCTGCATTGCTCTGGCAAGTCCATCGAGCCAGTTGTTTTCCCTCAAGGTAAACTGAATTCCCTCCGCTGTGGGAGGTTCAATCTTTCCTCGGAGACTTGCAACAATTAGCCACTGCAGATCTTCTCCTCCTTGATCATTGAGCTGAGCTCCGAAGAACTCGGGGTGCGAACGCTCCAGAAGTTCCGAAAGCTGATCCAGATCCCTCTCAAAGATAAGGTCTCCCCCATTTCCGAGTTGATAAAACTTGCTGTACTTCATGTCCATCTATAAAAATAGAGGATGAGTAGATTAGCAGAGTGATCAAGTGTGTCAAAATTTTATCTATTTTGCAAGAGTTTTTGAGGAACGTGAGATTTTATGAAAGAATTAAAGAGATAAGAATGAGAATAGGTTTTTGTAAATATTTGTTTTCTTTGGTTTTTGAAACTAAGTTTTTGGTTCAACGTCCAACCTAACTAGGGTCTCCTATGGTCAGGATGGCTCTGATACCAACTTGTCAACACCCGGATTTTTCAATCCTAGATGCCTGTTATGCCATACATCGCAATCCCAGGATTACCATTTTTGCGAGACATAAACGAATTGGATACCATAGTACTTCATCCATTACAACGATACATAAGTTTTTACACAAATAGGGATCTCATGATCCAGTTCTTAATACAACATCAAGCAGCGGAATACGTAGTAATAACGGTAGCGTAGGCGAAGCTCCATCTTCGGGGTCACAGGCAATGCTGACGATGGGAGATGATCCTAGTTGTCGTAACCTTCCTGGGGTCCATCCTCCAGGTACTCCTCTTCATAGTCTGGCCATGGGAATAGCCAGGGACAAAGCCATGAGTACTCTTTAAGTACTCGCAAACTAATACTAACAAGTAAGGGGTTTTTGGGTAATAGGACACTAGGCTCTAGGGTTGTTTTAAAAAAATCCAGGTCTATCTTTAATAAGTTCTGAAGCTAGTCACAGTTTTATAACTCCTAAGTGGGATCTTGTAATCCAGGTCACAACTCTGTTGTGGTCAAGTCAAAGTCGCAATTCATTTCGCAAATCATTTTAAAAGTCTGACGGGGGAACAGTATGGCCACTCCAACTGTCCATAACCGCGGACGCGGCTATTCGAATAGTTTGACACTCTGCAGAGATTGTACACTTTCACCACAACATTCGATACATCCGTCAGGAACAAATCCTGAATTCACCATACTCAGTATGCGGATAATCAATCCTAACCTTTCGATTACACGCCCTAGTATAAGCACCTCTCCTGTGAGTTTGGCCTCCCAACCATGACCACTGTCATCTTGGGTACTGCACAGGTGGACAATCTTCACAAGGTAGGCTCAGCTCAGACCTTGGCCGGGAGGGAACTAATACTAAGGTATATAAGTTTCCAATCAAGCCGTACCCAATATTCGGGTATTGTGGTTGTACGATAAAATTGGAATGGTATCGCATCCAGACAACCATCAGTTTTATAAAAGGGCTAAGGCTCATGCCTCAACATTTTCATCACCAAAATCATTAAGTGTTTGGAAACACATGTCCAAAACATTTCAATAGAATGATCCATCATTCCAAGGTTTTCATAACCATTTTTCCACCAAGTATTCCCATCTTAAGTTGATCAAGTTTTATGCTTAGCACTAGCATCTACAGCTGGGGGTGGTACTAATGAGGGGTGGTAACTAGTGGAGTTTCACTAAGTCCAACATCATATCTTAGACTGAGATCAAGGTTTCTAGCTTAGGCCAACTTTTATGCTCTTTAGGCAAACTTGAGCACAACTGTCTAATATCTACCAAACTCTTAGGTGGACTCTAAGTAAGCTTTGATAAAGAAATAAAGTAAGAAGCTTGCCATAAAACTAGGATTGGTTTAGCAAGTAGGTATGATCACATATGCTTAAGGCATATAGTATTCATATCACAAGTATGGGTTTGTGGCATCAGTAGGGTATCTTGCAAGTGTTAGCTTGCATTGGTATAGTATCAGCTTGCATCAGTGTTAATATAAGCTTGCATAGTTACTAGCTTGCCTTGTGCAGAGCAGTGGTTGAAGTTCTCCTCGGCTTCCTCTTCGTAGTATCCTCCTTCCTCCTCGTAGTATCCTTGGTCGGTACTAGCGTCTAAGAATAAATACGAGGTACACAATCACCAAACAATACTTAACTACTTGCAATCATCACACACAAGGGTCATATAGATGATCTAGCATCATCTCTAACATTACAAGGTTAAGGCTTGGTTTAAAACTTCTTATTTTTAGAAAAGTAATTTCTACTCATTGAAAAACTACTTAAGATTTAATATTCTCGAAACTAAACATGGGATCATTTTGACACATGTCATCACCTCATATTGTAGTCCAAGGGAATGTGATTTAAAGTGGTGTCACAATTTAATAAGGTTTTACCCTTTTATTTCAATTAATTAAAGTGGCTAGAAATGCTTATGAAGCATTCTTTTATTACTTGAACATTATTTCTGCAAGTAAACCTATATATTTTTATATATTCTGAAAGGTATGGTTAAATGTGATTTTTGAGAGTTGGAATCAACTCAAAATCTTTTATGGTTTAAATTTGAAAAATGTTTGAATGCAGAAAAGCTTCTGCCTTGTTATTTTTTCTATCGGTGATCTACAGATCCAAATGACTTGAATCCAACGGGCTTGGATTAAGCATTCACAGACCTTTCCAACAAAATTAGTTTCATCCAATTTGGTGCACTTAATCGATCTGGTTTGATTTTTGAAGTTGGGTACAGAAGTATGTTTGAATTTAAAAAGAAAAAGGTTTAATTTGAATTGCTGGGCTGCGCGGGAAATTCTAACGGGCCGGCCTGCTAAGCGAAGTGCTCCCGCGGGCTGCGTAAGTGGGTGTCCCCACTCGTCAGTGACACGGGGCTGGGCGAAGCGGTATGGGGCAACGTGGATCGTCCGATCTAGTTCTAATCCAACGGCTGATGGTCATCATCGACGCGAGACAGCTCCGGCGAGAACAAAACCTAGCGCGGCCAGTGGGGGGTGCTGGGGGCTCACCGGGGTACGGGCGAGGGTCGGCGAGGCGGGCGAACGACGAAGTCGACGACGGTGATCCTCCTGGTACCGGTGGCTTCTCCTGGGGAGGCTCCAATCGCTGGCTCCCTTCTTCTCCAGAGGCGACGGGCTCCGGTGAAATTCCGGCGAGGTGGTGCTCGCCTTGCTCTGAGAATGGTGTGGCACGGTCAGTGGGGAGAGGGGAGTGAGATGGTGTGAAGAAATCGTGCGGGGGTGGCCTCTATTTATAGTCGAGCGAGGGGACCGTCGGGGCGCAAGGTGAGCTCGTCGGGGGCGACGTTACAGGCAGCTAATGGCATGGGCAAGGGTAGGGGACGGTGCTGTGTCTCCTGGCGATGCTCAACGACATGATCGCTAGGCATGGGGCGGTGTGGTTTGGTCTAGAACGGGCGGTGCTCTGCGCGGCAGAGGTGGCGTCTTCAACGGCGGGCGATGGCTGTATGGCACGGGGCGGCAAACGGGGGTGTCTGGCGGTGTCCTGGGTCGGAGGTGATCGTGTGTGCGCGCGGTGAGGGCGGCGCGCGGTCTGCGGACGCTGGTCGCGGGTGGCGCTCTGGCGCACGCTCGGCATGGTCTAGGCGTGTCTCGTGCGCGTGGTCCAGGGCTTGGCAACGCTCGCGGCTGGGACAGGCAGTGGCGATGGACGGTGGGCTGCCTCCCAGACATGCTGGCTAGGCTTGCTGCTGCTCCTAGCTTGCTGTCCACAATGGGGTGACATGGGGTTGCTCGGCTGTTCACCATTAATGGCAATGGCAAGCTCACAGGGGTGCTAGTGTTGGGCTAATCTTTCTAGATGATCTACTGGTTTGCGTGTGAGCTAACTAGGGAACAAGTTAGGCTCAAAACACTGCACACTATAGTGTTTGTGTCTGCAACCTATTTGATGAAATGGCTGCATGAACTCAAGTTTTGAATTTTGAAATGAATTTTGGTGAGTTTGCTAGACTGGTTCTGGTGAGTCTGCAGATGCTTGGGTTTTGAAAGTTGAGCTTGTTTGAGTGGGTTTTGAAAAAGTGGGATCTTCCCATATGAAGAAGATTCAATTTTGAATTGTCATTTAAACTATGCATTTGAAAGTTTCTGGATGATCATAAGGTGGGACTTGATACTCTTTTATGAGTACATTCAAGGGGTGCAAAGATCCAGAAAAGTTTCTGCTAGGTTTTGGAAGTTTGAGACAGCCAAAGTAGGCATGTGAGTTAAATTGGTCAAAATGACCATTCACTTAATATATTTGTTTTGATTTACTTGTCTTTAGGAAAAGTGTGGGGAATGTTTTAGATGATGTTCTTTTCACCTAAGAAACATTTTACAAGCAATGGTTCACACAAACAAGGTGGTTTTTAAAGAAATTCAAAATTCATGCATACACATATACATGCATTCATGAATTCATTTAGAAAAGTTTTTGTTAACCCTAAACTTGATGATTAGTGTTTTGATGATCTAAGTTTGATATTTTTGGGATGTTACAAAAAACTTCCCCTTTTATTTCACATCATCGACATCCGTAAACAAAAGAGAAAAGTATCAACTGGATGAGATATCCAATAGGTGTTGAAAGTGTTCCCCGTGACAGCACGGTTCTGCTGACTCCCAACATATAATAAGCAAGCATATAACTTTCATGGACTAGTCACAATGGTTCAGTATTATTAAGCGCAAGGAATATAAAGTGTGCCATCAAGTTCGTGAGAGCTTTACTAACTAACTTTCTCAAAACAGACAAACATTTTATTTTGTAATAAAACACGACATATGGAATAAGCACTGAAGTAGCAAATGATGCTAATAGGTAGATATGGTGGACACAACTGGCAATTTTGGTTTTGGGGAGTTGGAAGCACAGGTAGAGCACATACTCAGTGCAAGTGAAGGCTAGCAACAGAGAGGGAGCGATAAACGAGAGAGCAATAACTGTCATAATCATGCTTGTAACAAAACATGACTAACTATGGCATGAAAGTGATACAAGAACTCTGAGGCAAAATAAATCATCGAGGCTTACTGACTATTGATTAGTCATATGCATGCGTGAGCATGTGCCAAATCAATTCACATGAACAGTCAGAGGAGGATACCACAATATCATACCAAAGTATGAATAAAACAATGCAAGCAAACATTCATATGACATGCTACAAACTATTAGCAAGCTGGAGCTAATCATAGATAAGCAAGAACTACTAAGCATCCATAATGACATACACCTTACACAAACAGGCTAAGCATGCTCACAATGATGAGTATATGTACAAAAATGAAACAAATAGAGTTCGTTACCAGCCTCTTACCACACCTCGAGTTGTCTTAAACCAAAAAGAAAGCGAAACGATGGATATACAAAGAACCGACCGAACATGATATATATATGAGTGTGATGATGTCGGTGTACCTCCCCCAAGCTTAGGCTTTTGGCCTAAGCGGGGCTCAATAACACGGATAGTAACCCCATACTGGTGGGTCATCATAGGAATGATCATAGTCAGGCACCTGTGATGAAGAAGACGTGCCCCAATCAAATTAGGGCTGCTGGTATGAAGACTCTCCCAAGTTGGAGGGCCGAACCGAATTGTCTTCGGCATTCTCTTCAACATTCTCTTCTTGCTGGGAGAGTTCCCCAACATATGTGTCAACCTCCTCCTCCGTAAGTGACCATCCTTGCCTGTTATCAAAGTTAAACAAAGCAGGTGCATGCAAATAAACTATTTTCTCACTCCTACCTTTTCTCCGACCTTGCTGGACAAAAGATAGTTCATATGGCAAACTTCTCACATTATCCCCCAAAGAAACAAAACCATGCTGAATCATGGATTCAATATCAAGCATCTCTATGGAAAACTGAAAATCTGAATAGTGAGGCTCTAAACCATGGAAAGCTAGCAACCTAGAAGCAATGAGACCTCCACAAATTCCACCCTTCTCACGGTTGGTGGTGAGACAGTGAGCTATCAAAGAACCCAAACTATAAGAACTATTCCTATTCAGAGCAGCTGCAATAAAAGCTAGATCAAAAGAAGACAACTTTCTAGCAGTCTTTCTAGCAAGAACACACTTGGTAATGAAATAGGAAAAGTATCTAATAGCTGGGAGCTAGATGTTCCGAATTTTACAACTTTCCTTTGAGAAGTCGAAACCTTGGCAAATCTCAGCATACAAATCAACAAGTGACTTGGGCCTCTCCTTGATCTTCTCACAAGATCCCCACTGAGGTACTCTAATTGTTGCA
The DNA here is from genome assembly GCA_916181665.1 of Avena sativa. Lineage (NCBI taxonomy): Eukaryota > Viridiplantae > Streptophyta > Magnoliopsida > Poales > Poaceae > Avena > Avena sativa. Next base: position 151,396,288 of record OV702294.1, on the reverse strand, counting down.
CAGAAATCAGCAAAAGGCAGGTCGACAGGTATATTATATATTTTGTAATGGACCATGGGATTAGAAGTAGATCAAGTGAACCGGAAGTCCTGCACAAAAGCCATGGTTAGCTTAACATATTGGATTGGTTCACCTTCAACATAGTGCTCCAACCCTGCATTCGTAAACAAAGTTTGAAAATCTTGGAGAATCCCCGCGGCTCTCATAAATTCATGGCATGGATATATGGAAGGAAAAACTTCCTCCTCACGATGAACCTTCATTGGCTCATGCACCATCAAGTCATATTGATTCAGTTGATAAGCACTCATCTTCCTTGTTGATAGCAATGGTCCCAATCATAATAGTTTCAATATTTTCTTGTGGAATGGGACAATATATTTCTCCAACCTTGATGCCTTCAATGTTTTCAATAGAATTCAGGCAATAGCTTCTGACAACTTTCTTGGGGAAATAGACAGTGTGCTCTTTGTCATTAATATTGAATGTTACTTTTCCTTGATTGCAATTGATGACAGCACCTGCAGTATTAAGAAAAGGTCTCCCAAGAATAATAGACATATTATCATCTTCAGGCATTTCAAGAACAACAAAATCAGTTAGAACCATGCAATTATGAGCAACTTGAACAGGAACATCCTCACATATACCAACAGGAATAGTAGTTGACTTATCAGCCATTTGCAAAGATATATCAGTTGGTATCAACTTTTCTAGCTGGAGTCTCTTGTAGAGAGAAAAAGGCATAACACTAACTCTAGCTCCCAAATCACATAAAGCAGTTCTAACATAATTATTCTTAATGGAGCAAGGAATAGTTGGTATACCTGGATCACCAAGTTTCTTTGGAACCTTACCATTGAAGGAATAATTAGCAAGCAAAGTAGAAACCTCCTCATTAGGAATCTTCCTTTTATTAGAGACAATATCCTTCATATACTTTGAATAAGGAGGCAATTTAATAGCATCAGTCAAAGGAATTTGCAAGAATAAAGGTTTCATCCACTCACAAAACTTGTTGTAGTGTTCTTCCTCCTTTGACTTGTGTTTCTTACCTGGAAAAGGCATAGGTTTCTGCACCCAAGGTTCTCTCTATTTCCCATGTTTATTAGCAATAAAAAAATTCTTTGTGTACCTAGTGTTCTTAGTGTGTTTCTCAGGTTCTTCCTCACCTTCCTCCTTATCATGAGCATCATTATTATTACCACTCTCAGTTTCGGCATCAGAGACAGATATACTATTAGGATCTACAGCAGGTTCAAGTGGTTCCTCAACTTTCTTATGTTTCTTTTTCTTCCTCTTACGAGGACTACCACTATCCTCACCTTGTTGGGAATGATGCTCTATTATTTTAGGGTGTCCTTCAGGATATAAAGGATCTTGAGTAGTTATACCACTCCTAGTTTTAATTCCATAAGCATGTTTATCTCCTAAGGCATTAACTAGCATATCTTTTTGTACTTTAGCAAGTTGATCCAGTTGGGTTTGAACCATTTTAAAGTGTTTACAAAGCATTTTAATATCATTAGAAGTTCTTTCTACAATATCTTTCAACTCATGGATAGCTCTAGATTTTTCCAATAAATGGTTCTGAACTTGTTTATTAAAATTACCTTGTTTAACAATAAATGTGTCAAGTTCCTCTAAGCATTGATCAGGAGGCTTACCATAAGGAATATCACCTTCATTAAATTGGAGAGAGTGTACCTCAATAGTAGATGAGTGGGGAATTGGCTTACATAATTCTTCTAAAGGAGGTAGATTGTTCACATCTCCAGCTCTAATACCTTTCTCCTTTAGACACTTTTTAGCTTCCTTCATCACTTCATTATTTAATGCAATAACTCCCCTCTTCTTTGTTGTTGGTGTTGGAACTAGTTCAGGAACAACTGGTTCAGGAGTAATAGGCTCAGGTGTATTCAGCTCAGTGGAAGTCCAATCATCATAATTCTTGCTTATCTTGTTCATTAATTCTTCGGCATCTGTAGGAGTCCTTTTCCTGAAAACACAATCAGCAAAGCTATCTAGGTAGGTCCTAGAATCATCAGTTAGTCCATTATAATAAATATCAAGCAACCCATTCTTAGGTAATGGACATCCAGGATATGCATGAATCAAGGAACAAAATCTTTTCCATGACTCAGGCAATTTCTCTTCTTCTTCCTGTTTAAAATCAAAAAGTCTCTGCAAAGAAGCATGTGTAGCACTGGGAGGAAAATATTTATGAAAGAAATAAGCAATCAAGCAATCAGGGCTATCAATGGAACCAAGAGGTAATCTATTAAACCAAGCCCTAGCTTCTCCTTTTAGTGAAAAAGGGAAGATCTTAGCAACAAAGTACTTGCGCATCTTAAAATCATTAGAGAACAAAGCACTCATAGTAGAAAGCTCATTCGTATAAGCCACAACACTCTCATTTTCAGTCCCACAAAAAGGTTCTTTCTCAACAATATCTAAATAAGCTAAATCAAGAGATAAATCATAATCTTTATCTTTAATATCTATGGGAGAGGTGGCAAACTTAGGATCATAAGACTTCTTGGGTATAATAGTATGTCTAGCAAGGAGATTCTAAATAGCACTAGCACCATGTGTATTTCGGCACTCTTCAACAAATTCATCAGTGAGCTCAATGTAACCATCATTAATATCAAAACTCTCACTAGACTCAGGTGAGCTAACAGGTGTAACAGTGTCTTCACTAGGAGTTTTGGTATTTCCTAGAATAGCCATAGTAGCATCTAGAAAAGGACCTAATGAACCACTCGCATCAAGCACGGTAGAAGTAACATCATGAGCATCAAAAGCAGTTTCAGACTCAGCAGTAGTAGCAGTGTGTGTAGCATGTGTATGTGGTGGTGGTGTGACAAGCTTACTTATAACAGACGGTGAATCAAGAGCAGCAGAGGTGTTTAGGATTGTACCTCTTCTTGTAGTGGATGGTAAAATATAGACCTTTCCATCATGAGACTTCCCCATGATGAAAGGAGTAGTAGTGAACAATAATAGATCTAAGTGAACTTACAAATAAAGCTATGCTCCCCGGCAACGGCGCCAAAAAATAGTCTTGATGACCCACAGGTGTAGGGGATCGCAATAGTCTTCGCGGGTAGTATTACCCAATTTATTGATTTGACACAAGGGGAGCCAAAGAATACTTGCAAGCCTTAACAACTGAGTTGTTAGTTCAGCTGCACTTGGAAATAGTTCTTGCTCACAGAAGTTTATTAGTAGCAACAGTTTGTAGTAGCAACAACAAAGCAACAGCAGCAGCAACAACAACAACAACGGTGAAACAGTAGCAATAGTAACAGTACCGGTAATAGTAGGATTCGAGTGCAGTAGGTATAGGGATGGATGGACGGGCGTTGCTTGGACGAGTCTAAACATTGCAGATAAATAATAATAAGCATCCAGGTACTAAACAATCCTAGGCATGTGCTCCAAATATAGTCATACGTGCTCACAATGAGAACTTGCATAACATCTTCTGTCCAGCCAGCCCGTGGTAGCAGGGCCTCTAGGGAACTACTGGCAATTAAGGTGCTCCTTTTAATAGAGCACCGGAAAAAAGCATTAACACTCCGTGAACACATGTGATCCTCATACCACAGCCATCCCCTCTGGTTGTCCCAATTATTGTCACTTTGGGGCCTTTGGATCCGGACAATGATATGTACACAACTTGCAGATAAGATCACAAACAATACTATCATAATGATTCAATAATAAGTTTAGATCTGAGATCATGGCACTCGGACCCTAGTGACAAGCATTAAGCACAACAAGTTGCAACAAAGTCAAATAGCACTAATAGAGATACTAGGCACTATGCCCTAACAGATCTTATTCGATTATATGATAGAACTCATCCAATCCCTACCATCTCCAAGCCTACAGCGGGGGATTACTCACTCATGGATGAGGGAAACATCAGTGGTTGATGGAGATGCATTGGTGATGACGATGGCGATGATCCTCTCCAAATTCCCCGTCCCGGCAGGGTGCTAGAACGGAGTTTCTGGATCCAAATCTTGGTTTCTGGTGGCGGCGGCGGAGCGGAACTCTTTCTGGAAAACTATTGACCCCCCCTCTGTTTTTAGGTCAGAAGGCAACTTATAGACGCGGAGGGAGGCCGAGAAGCTTCCTGGGGTGGCCAAACCTCCCCCAGGCGCGGGGTCAGTGGGCCCGCGCCTGGGGTGGGTCTGGGCCCCCCAGGCCTCCCCTCTGTCTCCCCTTCTGGCTTCGTGGATCTTCTGGTGAAATATAATTTTTGGCATATTTTCCAGGATTTTTCCTGATAATTCATTTTCTGCACAAAAACAAGACACCAAGGCAATTCTCCTGAAAACAGCGTTAGTCAGTGTTAGTTGTATCCAAATCACACAAGTATAGAGGAAAAGCAATAGCAAAGTGTTCGAGAAAGTATATACGTTTTGGACGTATCAGGGAGCTAATAGGCGCTCCACTTTATAGTTTTGTAGGAACCCAACATGTAGAAAAGAAAGTAGGACTTTAAATACACAACTTCTGAATTGAGTTGAATTAAGATAACAACAGTTTTTAATATGGCTATTGTAGAAAAACAGAATGGAAAAGACCATGATTGGATCATACAACACAACAATAAAAATTAAGGCATAAGCTAACCAGAAACTTTCCTCATCTGATATACATAGTAATTAGCTAGCTATGCAACTGCCACTGATGTCTAAAGAATTTCAGCGAGCTATAAAAAAACATTCACTCAGTCATTTACAAAGAGAAATAAATAGAAGGACAATCACATAACAGAGCAAAGCGGACCTTCCAGAAGAGATCAAAGTATGGTAGATACTCTTCGCAAGCCACTTCAAAAGAGAAATCTAAATGATATAAAACAACGAGTAGTGTCATATCTTGCATCCTACGGCCACAACACAAAAAACATGTCATTTTTTTCTAATTGCTACAAAGAGTAAACAAATCCTCTTGTGTGTGTAATTTTTTCTAATTACAATACCCAAACTTTAAATATAGTCTTATTACATCAAATGGGCTAAAACTTTCTGAAATATTAATTAAATAAATTGTGCAGTAGGATTTGATAGCAAGTAGAAAATGATCTATGACATGTATGAACAAAATGATACATCTCCGACACAATAGCAGCAAGCTCCATTGGAGTAGAACGATCTGCACAGGCAGACTTGATAACCTATTCCATAGCTATCAAACACCAGAGGATACTTAAGAGTGTCCTACCAACAACCTCCTTGCCCATCCTGTCAAAGAACAGAAGCTCAACCTCACCACACTACCACATTCGTCAAGTCTAGCGTAGCAAATCCATACCTAGGGGAAAAATAGAACTAATCAGTAACAGGCTAACAGAAACAAGATATTTTCCAATAGCAGGCAATCAAAGATTATCACCTAGGCAATGCGCCTTCGACAACAAAGTTTGGATCAGAACATATATATTAGGTTTCATATGGAACCAAATATTTATTGCACGTTGTATGGGAAGAGAACTTCTGGTGTTGTATAAATTGAAGAACCTAGTTTTCTGCAGACAAACAACCATGCACTGAAATGCAATAAATAATAGTAATTTTCAGTCTTGAGAAGCACAAATACAAAATGCAATTTTTAGTCGGAACTGAAAAGTAGTACATATTCTGTTCCTAAATCTATCTAGGAATCAAAATCTTTATAAAGTAGAAAACTTGGTTATTAAGTATTGACTATAGCTTCCTCGTTAAACTTGAGGCACAGATACAAAATGAAAATTTTAGCGGAAGTGAAAAGTAGTACATATTCGGTTCCTAAATCTTTCTAGGAATCAAAATCTTTATAAAGTAGAAAACTTGGTTATTAAGTACTGAAAAGTAGTACATATTCGATTGTGCATATTTGTACCACTAGAGCAAAAGCGGTTCTGTTTATCTAAATTTTCTTGGCCTGGTCTTAGAGGCTAATATAGTAAATTCTATTTTATCTTGGAAGTAGTACACAATGTGAGAAGAAAGATTTACTTACTATTCAACATATTGTAAACTAACATGCACCCGTAAATGAGCAAACTAAGGGGGAGTGTGCATCATTTTAATGGTCAGTGGTGATATGTCCAATATAATTAATGAATATGCTTTGCTGTTGTGTACTGCAACAAAGAAATTAGTTATACTTGAGCATTATTACTGTAACCTGCACTACTCTATTTTCTCTTAAAATCTCAGCACTGAAAGATCAGAGGAAAAGCTGGACGATGCATACAATAACAAACTATGAAAATGACATACTGCATGACATGAGTCCATTATTCATAGAGTTGTTAGCATAAAACTACCACTTTGCGAGCAAAATTGTGGAAGGCCTCGTTGAGCTCACGGATCAAGTGCTGTGGGACTCTGTAGTTCCTGATTCAGTATTGCAGATCAGCCATTTAAGTTCAAACTACAGTATATACTAAGGGGAATGAACATCTTCAAACAACTTACATGAACATTGCTAATAAGAAGAGCATATATAAATACAGGTGCACAAGGTCAGTAGTAAGCTCAAAATAGAATATATACACTGCCTTTTTCTCCCATTGATCTTCCATGCATTAGCATGTCGCTATCATAGAATACATACTTTATGAATGTAGATATTGTGGACGTTGCTGGTATCATATACCTGAAATATTTTAGAAAGTTAAATATCAGTTCTTACATTTTTGAAATCATGTCTAGAAACACAAAACTATAACTCAAAATATAGGATTGTACAAATAAGTGGCGAAAAGGGAAAGGTACTAACTACCCAGAAGTCCTTAATTAGAAATTTAGAATCATGATTTATAGCTCTAGAAAGAAGGCCATTTGCATATTTTGTATGTGGATTTATACTTGGATGTGCTCGCCTTTGTACTCATACTTTTTTCCATCTTACCGTGGAAAAGAAGAACACTTTTATAATTATGTATAAAGCCATTCGAGTGAATCACCATTAAGAAGAAAAATTACATATAATTGTAGGCTATTAGTATTATGTAGCAATTGGTCACTACTTTCTCAACACAAGAAGCTACAACAATGCATTTTATGAATAGACGTATACAGAAATCTAGTAAGAAGGTACCTCTCATGGTCGGAGTAGCCATGCTAAACAAAGAACGAAATGTTTCAGCCATAAGGGGAAATGTTTAACTCTCTATTGACCACATCATATCTACCGAAACACACGCTGAATTCAAATGCATATGTTTAAATTTCTTGAGATGCATCCAAGCTAGGTACCTAAATTTTTTCAGATACATTCACCATGTCTAGCTCCATGTTTTAGAGATGCTAATATCTTATGAACAACTCATATTCTCAGACTACTTATGAAACTGAAACTTCATGTACTGTGTGTCGAGTTCACTATTAAATAAATGGGATCCATAAAAGCCTACTAATCACAACATGAATAATTCATAGTTTGGTGCTCCCATTGAGGCAATTCATAGTTCAGCGTATCGGTCCCTCATGGCCTACCCATCACAACCTGAATCAAGTACTCTGATTTTCTATTGTGACCGAGCAGGAAGAAGCGCATTGAGTGAACTTACAGAGAAAAACATGGGATCAAGCGTGTGGCTGCTTCCTCAACACAAGAACGACGACGACAGAGTATAACAGTGGCATGAAATCAGATAGGAGAGTCTCGTGAGAGACGAAGTGGTGGCAGCGGGATGAAGGACAATAGCTACATCACCAATACATCCGTCTGTCTCAGCGACAACGCTCCGGCAAACCACCCTCTCCATCTTCTCTTGGTCCCATGCCATCAATCATCAACCCAGCAGTAGAAAGTCAACACCATCAGCAAACAAGCAAGAAGCACACTCCAGCCAAGCACGCACGTTGTCGTGGGAACGACCACGGTAGATGCTGCAATCGGCAGCGAGTAGTAGAACATGGGGCAAGGGTGGCCAGCCATCTGCGGTGCGAGATGAGGGCGAAGACACAAGGTTTTATCCAGGTTCGGCCCCCCGGAGGATAAAGACCTAATCCTGCTAGATTGTATTATGGTGAGAGTACAAAGGGGCAAGATCGACGACTAGGCGGCGAGTCGCTTGGGTGTATGATGGAACGTATCCTCTATGCGTACCCTAGGGAGGTTTATATAGGCTCACCTCGCTAGGGTTTACAGATTATAACCGAATTAGTTAAGGATTCGGAGGGTCTTTGACTTAGTCCGACTGGGCCTAGCTACGCTTCTGGGCCTCCAGCTTCCAGTCGCCTGAGTCCTCGCCAAGTCTCGATCCAGTCGCCGTCCTGCAGGCCCACTCGCCGGCGACTTGGGCCAATAGGAAACGTCCTGTTGGGCATACCCCGGTAGGCATATCCCCATCAGTAGTCCCCGAGGTCGTCGTTGATTCGTCGCAGGCGTTTGCTGGCAGTCAGAGTATGCGGGTCCAAAGCAGTCTCCTAGTCGAATCGGCGTCGGACTCCTGAACAAAGGAAAGAACTAGTCATTTTAGTCGCAATAACGGCGACCAATCATACCGCAGCCTGGCGAACGGGTCGGCGAGTAGTTAGTCACTGTCATAGTGATCAGGTCGGCGAATCATCGAGTCGCTGGAGGCAGCGAGTCAAGTAGACGAAGTTGGAACGTCAGTATTGGTCAAACTAGCCATTGGGTAATCCAACAGTAATATTGGCGTAATTACCGCGTAGTAACGGCTCCCGAAAATGGCGGGTAACAAACGCTATATAAGGAGAGTGAAGGGCGAACGGGGAAAACGCTTCCTCACTTCCTCCGATCTCGCGCATCCTTGTTTTCCCATTCCACGCAGCGACCAGAACGATCCAGAGAGTTCCGAATCCCACGATCCTCCGGCCGATGGCTCCTCCCACCGAACCATGGGGCAGATCCAAGTGCACGAAGGCACTGCTAAAATCATTCGAGGATGCGGGGATCCTCTGCGCCGGGAGATGGCACATCCCCGCGGCCGGAGAAGTAATTCTGGATCCGCGCGAAGGGGAATTCATCTGCTTCACTAGTCACCTGGAGCGAGGGCATGGCTTCTCAACCTCCTCTTCTTCCGGCGTTTCTGCGCTTATTACGGTATCCAGCCGTCGGATCTGGGTCCGCACAGCATCGAGTAGCTCGCCATTTTCGTGGCGTTCTACGAGTGCTACCTAGGCTGCAGGCCCTACTTCCCCCTGTGGCAAGATCTATTCCACGGGAGAATCAGCCGCGAAGAAACAGGCGCCCCAATGCTAGCCGCGGGCGGCCTGACTTTCCAGCTGAAGTCGAAGGCATCGTTCCTCGATTTGATGCTGCCTGCCAAAGCGGCGAACGAGTGGAAGAAGAGCTGGTTCTATGTCACCGAGTTGACTCCAGGCGACGAAGTGGCGCTTCCAAGGTATTCCACCGACCGGCTCGAGCCGCGTCGGCTCCAGGTTATCAAACTCCCGCTGGAGCAGCGGATGGTCGTCGACGAGATGCTGCAGACCATTTGCAATTTGAAGAAGAAAGGCCTCCAAACCATCAACCTCTACAACTGCTGGCTCGAGCGACGGCTCGTGCCCCTGGCCAGCCGTGACCATTACATGTACGAGTATACGGGCAAGTATGACCCGACGAAATCCTGCCTCGTTGAGTGGAGACTCAACGACTACACCCTGGCCCTAAAGAATATCACACAGGCGGTGTATCTCGACGCGAAGGCTGGGGTCGCACCTTCTACCGCGAGGCGCCTAGCTCCAACGGTAAACTGTTATTCCTTTTGCACTCGCAGTCACAGTTTGTGCATTCACGGTTGTGCTAATTTCGTTTGTTTTTGTGTGTAGTTGTTTCAAGTGGTGGAAGGGTGGCTTCCGCCCGCAGACGACGAGAACTCGAGCTCTTCCGCCCAGGACGGGAGCGAGTCATCGCCCGACAAGGGCAACATCGAGAGTGACGAGGGCGGTAACGAAAACGATGAGGACGACGACCCCGTGGAGGTTGCTACCCCCACGGTTCGCAAGACTCGCGGGCAGCACCAGCGCGAACTCGAGGCCAGAAGAGCCTCGAGGCCCATGATGACGATGACGAAGAGCTTCCTGAGCACACCTCACACCGTGAGGCTACGCCGTCGAAGAAGAAGAAGCAAGCTCCGCCGAAGAAGAAGGTGAAGCCGATGAAGCCGGTGTCTCCGCCTCGGTCTGCGAGTAGCTCCGACGCCACCAGCTCGGCCGAGGAAACAACGGTGCACGCGGCCACGGTGACTGGTGCCGCCGTCACAATGGATGAAGTGCCATTGGCGTCGTTGCCACCGCTGTTCACCCCAGTCACTATCTTGGGGGATGCTCCAGCCACAGGGGCCTCGCCGCCAAGGAGGGCTCCCACAACGATTGCCACAGAGGCTCCCGCTACGGCTTCATCTTCGAAGAAACCATTAGTGTCTTGGGCACACAATGTGTTCGAGACGGGCCTTAGTCGGAAACTAGGGCCAGAACTGGGAAAGCCGGCTAGCATCTGCATCGGCCTGCGATTTCTTCTGGTCGCCAAGTGAGTGCTCCTTGATATTTTACTCGTTTGCTTGCCTTGCGTTTTGATCGGAGAGCTCTATTGACAGAGTTGTTTCGCAGGACTGGAGTTAAGAAGATAGGCCACCCTTCAGTGGCCAAGGTTCTGCCAGTCGCCACAGAGGTGCCAGCTGATCCTTCGTGAAAGAGGAAGGCGACGAAGTCATTTCTCCCGCCGAAGGAACCAAAAGAACAAAGGGCGACGATGTCGTCACGGTATCTGATGAGCCGGCGACTACCCCGAGCGAGCCTCCAGCTGCAGCGGACGTAACTCTGAAGGCCACAGAAGACGCGGGGTCGCAGCATACGGTGCTTGCTGGCGCGACCGATGCGGCCGAGCCGACCTCGAGTGGCGACATTCCCTCGCTTTGTGGCAAAGGCCGCCGCAGCGAGTGCCTCAGTGCCGTCGAACCAGCTTTCTGGGGCCGCCGGCACGGAGGTTGAACAACATCGTGGCCACACTCCACTTGTGCTCGCGTCGGTGGATGCGATGGAACTTCATGGTATGCTAGGTGCTGCCATCCAGGTATGTCCAGTCCCCGAGGATCTGGCCACTAAATTTCAGTGGTCGGATTCTTAATTTTCTTTGATGCTATCCAGTCCCCGAGTGCCTAGTCGCTGAATTTCAGCGGCTAGGCACTTTGGAATTTCGTTGTCCAGTCCCCGAGTGCCTAGTCACTGAATTTCAGCGGTTGGGCACTTAGGAATTGTTTGGTTGTTGACGTTGTGGCTGTTGCACAGGGCCTGCAACGCGAATCAGCCGAGTGGCTTGCTGCGAGGTGCCGCGTGGAGAAGGAGCTCGTTGCCGTCCAGGAGACGAACAAGGAACTTCAAGCGGCTGCGGGTTAGTATATACCTTAATTGGCACTCGTCGCTTACTTGTCACGGTGTTGACCGTTTTGTTCTGGAAACATAGAGTAGTGCGGCTGAGGTGAAGGAAGCTCGCCAAGGCCTTGTCCCGGTAGGTGACTTGACGGCGGCTCAGTTTGCTTTGATCGTGGCCGAAACGCGAATCGCCGATTTGGAGCGTGAGCTCAAGGAGGCGAAGGCGGAAGCGAGCTCGGCAGAAGGGCGATCCAAGGCTGCCGTCACTTCTGCCGCTGAAGAACGGAAGGTATCTGATGCGCTCGTTGCTGGGTTGCAAAATGATTTCTCTTCTCTTCAAAGTTTCATCACGGACCTCTGCCGCCCACTGATTGGTAAGCTTTCCTTCAGCCGTCTTCTGATTGCACGTACCGCGTTGCGGTTTTGATGTTTTGCTTACTGTTTATTTGTGTGATGTAGGCCGGATCACTGATAACGCGAAAGAGGCGCAGTCGTACGACCCCCGGCAGTGTGTGACCACCCTGGTCGACTCAGCCGCGTTGTCAGCGACTTGCCTCCATGCATACCTTCAGGAGATATCGCCCACGAAGGTGATTCCCAGCGACCTTGTCGAAGTATGGTGCTACCTAGAGAAGGCCTCGTCAGTCGTGGAATTCATGACGCGATCGGCCTTCCGTCGTGGGGCGGTGACAGCGCTCATCCTTGGGCTCGCCCACTTACCAGATGAATTCGACCTCGACGATGTCACGAGCGGTTACCCCTCGTTGACGGGCTCGGTGGAGATTGCCGAGGTGTTGAAGCTGACGGACCGAGCCGCGGTATACTCCGAACGCGTTTGGGCGATGGGCGACCTCATCCCCTACCAGGAGACGATTGTCGCCCCCAATGACCCTGAGCCGAAGCACCGGGACTTCAAGGTGGAACAACCGTTCCGTGCGGCGATGGCGGGCGAGCTGACGACGTACCCGTCAAACCCTTACGTGCCCTTTATCCGCAGCCGCAGGGATGGTGGCGCGTCTTCGTCAAAGCCTGCGGAGTAAAATATTTTGTCATTCGGCGTTAGTATAGAAGAACCATGTAACTCTCCTTGTATGCGAAACAAATATTGTAGCTGTGGAGGAATGCTCTGGTTATTTTGTCAGTCGTTTTTGTGTTTTGAATTTTGGTTGTGCGAGTCCCCGAGCGCGTCCGCCCTTTTTATGGGGTTTACCTCGTTTTCTATATGTTGTGTGAACTTTAGTGAGTTAGGGTCGACTCGCCATGGCTCGGAAAGCCAGTCGCATGGCGACTCCCAGGGGTGCTCTTTACTTGGCTGTTTTCCCGGACGCGAACGGGTCGGGTTGCCGAGTCCCCGAGCGTGGTACTTAGCTGTTCTAGTCGCAAGCCCGAGGTAGGTGAGGACTAAGCGCGTAATGTTAGGCGCGTCACTCCTGCCTGGTCCGTTAGATCAGTCACATGGCGAGTCCTGGGCACGCTCTCATACTTGGCGTTTTTACCTAGCTGCTCGTCTTTGGTATGTTGTTAGTCCCCGAGCATGGTACTTTGTCGTTCCAGTCGCTGCGCCGAGGATGCGGAGGACGTGGTCGCTGTGGGAAGCGAGTGCAGTCGTCTTGGCTCGGGGAGCCAGTCGAGCTAGGCGACTCCAATGGGGCTCCGGGTTAGCTTTTCTCGTGGACGGTACGAGGCCTGAGTTTTTCCAGTGCCCTCGTACCGCACTACTTGGCCGTGCCGGTCGTTTTACCAAAGGTTGACTTCTGCGAGTAGTGTAACACTATTATTACGAGTGCGAGTGGCATAAGACATGGAGAGTAGACGCGATTTGCGGTAACCGATCTGTTTTATTTCATAGCGGGTAAGGGGTACATGTATGGGGTTCTAAGAGTAGAACTTCCGTAGGAGGTTTACATTCCATGGCCGCTTGACGTCGAGTTTTCCGTTGCCTTGGACATCGATGAGGTAGTACGCGTCGTTGCCCAGGACTCTCCCGACGGTGAATGGTCCCTCCCAAGGGGGTGAGAGCTTGTGCATGCCTTTCTTGTCCTAGATTAGGCGCAGTACCAGGTCGCCTTCCTGGAAAGTGCGAGTCCGTACTCACCGGCTGTGGTAACGGTGGAGCCCTTGCTGATAGATGGCGGTGCGGGAGCGAGCTAGGTCGCGTGCTTCGTCGAGCTGGTCGACTCCGTCTTGGCGTGCGAGCTCATTGGCGGCCTCCGAGTAGTTGACCACCCTTGGTGAGTCGTGCTTGAGGTCGGTTGGCATGACTGCCTTGGCACCGTAAACCATGAAGAAGGGGTGAATCCTGTTGACCTGTTAACGGAGGTGCATATGTCCCAAATGACAGAGGGGAGTTCCTCGACCCAGCACTCGGCGGTGCGCTCGAGTGGGACTTGTAGCCGTGGCTTCAAGCCATGGAGGATGCTCTGATTGGGACTTTCCGCCTGGACATTGGACTCTAGGTGAGCGACCGAGGCGAGGTCGAGTTTGGATGTTGTGCTCCTCGCATAACTCGGCCATGGCTCCCTTGGCGAAGTTGGTGCTGTTGTCCATGATGATGCTGTTTGGGAACCCATAGCGATAGATGAGCTCGCGTAGGAACTTGGTAGCGGTCTTCCCGTCGCACTTGCGGACTGGCTTGGCCTCCACCCATTTTGTGAACTTGTCGACTGCGACTAGGAGGTGGGTGAAGCCAGAGGTGGCCTTCTTGAAGGGGCCTACCATGTCCATGCCCCACACGGAGAACGGCCAGGTGATGGGGATTGTCTTGAGCGCCGAGCTCGGCACGTGAGTCTGGTTGGCGTATTTCTGGCATCCGACGCACCGCTAGACAATGTTGACAGCGTATACATGTGCGGTGAGCCAGTAGAAGCCGTGTTGCATGGCCTTTGCGATCAGAGAGCGAGCGCTGGGGTGGTGGCCACAGTCGCCGGAGTGGATGTCCTGGAGGATTTTGCGTCCTTCAGCGGGTTAGACGCAGCGTTGGAACGCGCTTGTGGAGCTCGCCGTTGATGATGACGAAGGATTTTCAGCGGCGCGCTATCATCCGGGCCTCCGTTTAGTCTGCGGGTAGGGTGCCTCCCTCCAGGTAAGCGACGTATGGCGCGGTCCAGTCGCTTGGCTCGGCGATTAGTGCGACCAGGGTTGCTTCTGGTTGCAGCGGGATTCCGATGTCGATCTCCCTTGGGGGAGAGACGAAGGGCTTGGTTATGGTGTCGAGGAAGACGCCAGCGGGTGGTGCGAGTCGAGCCAAACCGATGCGAGAGAGTGCGTCGGCCTCCTCATTCTTCCGCCTGTCGATCCACTCGACGGAGTAGCCTGCGAAGTGTCCTCCCAGCTGGTCCACTGCTTGGCGGTATGCCGCCATGGTGGGGGAGACGGCGTCGCAGGTGCCGGCTGTAGGGGTTCGTAGCATGGAAAACAAAAAAATTCTACCGCATGCAAACAAACAAGCCAAGATCTATCTACTAGATTGTAGCAACGAGTCGATAGAGGAACTCACCCTCGAAGATTCCAAAGCGGTTAACGAGAGCGGATTCTCGTGGGTGATGTAGTCGTACTCTTCCCGATCTCAAGATCGCGTAGACGATCCTTTCGGTGCCGTGTTCCGGTAGTGCTCCCGCAGTCGGTCACACGTTCGGTACTCGATGAAGACCTTCCTCTCCCTTGTTCCAGCAGGCAGCGGAGGTTGTAGCACTCTCCTCGCGATTCCGGCAGCACGACGGCGTGGTGCCGGAAGTAGAGGGGAGATCTTGCAGGGCTTCGCCTTAAGCCGGAGGGAGTATGGTGGACTATGAGAGAGGCCTTGGCGATCTAGGGTTTAGAGGCACCAAGGAGAGAGGGCTAGGCCAGCGGCTAGGGCAAGGGGAGAGCCCCAAGTCGGTGGCTAGGGCAAACCCTAGGGCGGCGGCGGCGGCTGCAGGAGGGCCGACGGCTAGGGTTAGGGTTTAGAGGAGAGAGGTGTAGGCTAGAGGGGGCACCCCTGCCCCTTCTTTTATAGGTGGGAGGGCGCCGACCAGGGGAGGAGAGTCCTTCCCCAAGTCGGCCTCCTTGGCCGACGGGTGGAGGGAGAGGAACTCCTCCCCAAGTAGGTTTCCTACTCTCCCTCCACCAAGCAAACTTGCCGTTTGACTTTTCAAATTGGCGTTTGACTTTTCAAACTAGGATTTGATTTATCCCTTTATTTTGCTCAGCGATGACACCTAGTACATGATGCAACCATTCCAACTTGTTATGACACATTCATGTACCCTTCCCCTCCGAAGTGTCGGACCTTCCGGAACCTTCTAGAACATTCCCGATGAAAACACCGGAATCATTCCCCAACTCCGAAACAGGACTTTCCTTATATGAATCTTATTCTCCAGACCATTCCGGATCTCCTCATGATATACTGGATCCTATCCGAGACTCCGAACAACATTCGGTCTCTTACTCATCATTCCATAACTACTCAACAACATCGAATCCTTAAGTGTGTCTCCCTACGGTTCGTGAATTATGCGGACATGATCGAGACACTTCTCCGAACAATAACCAATAGAGGAATCTGGAAATTCATATGGCTCCCACATATTTCTACGATTACTTTGCGATCGAATGAACCACTTACATACGATACCAATTTCCCTTTGTCTCACGATAGTTTACTTATCCGAGGTTTTGATCGTCGGTATCTCTGCATACCTAGTTCAACCTCGTTACCGATAAGTACTCTTTTCTCGTTCCCGTGATATGTGATCCCTTGTGAGCCAGTCACATGCTTGCAAGCTAATTGGATGACATTCCACCGAGAGGGCCCAGAGTATATCTATCCTTCATATGGATGGACAAATCCCACTCTTGATTCATGTGTCTCAACCCATACTTTCCAAACACTCAATGCCACCTTTATAGCCACCAGTTACGGTGTGGTGTTTGATGTCATCAAAGCATCCTTCCGGTGATGGTGATAAGCATGATCTCATGGTCGAAGGAATTAGGTTACTATGTATCAGAAAGCATATAGCAATTGAACTATTAAAATGACTTGATCTTTATGCTACGCTTATCTATAGGAGTATGTTCATCATACCATTCTCCTAATGATATGATCTTGTTGTTAATAACATCTTCAATGTTCATGATAGGGAAACCACAATCATCTATTAACCAACAAGCTAGTATTATGAAGAGGCTTTACCAGGGACTCTAATTTATTTTACAAATCACACAAGTATTAATGTTTCCTGGTTAATACTGTTATAGCATGAATGTAAACATTTATCATAAACACAAAGATATAATAATAACTATATTTATTACTGCCTCTAGGGCATATCTCCAACAGTCTCCCACTTGCACTAGAGTCAACTAATCTAGATTACATGGTAATATACCGAACACCCATGGCAGTTTGGTGTTGGTCATGTTTTGCCCTCGGGAGAGGTTTAGTCAACGGATCCGCCACATTCAGATCTGTGTGTACTTTGCAAATCTTTGTGTCTCCATCTTGGACATGTTCTCGAATAGCGTGAAAACGTAGCTTGATGTGCTTCAGCTTCTTGTGTGACCTTGGTTCTTGCGCATTGGCTATGGCGCCCATGTTATCACAGTAGATAGACATTGGGTCCAACGCACTTGGAACCACACCGAGCTCTGTAATGAACTCCTTCATCCATATCGCTTCTTGTGAAGCCTCCGAAGCAGCTATGTATTCCGATTCAGTTGAAGATCTCGCCACAACGCTTTGCTTTGCACTCCTCCAGCTAACTGCTGCACCATTCAAAATAAATACGTATCCAGATTGTGATTTAGAATCATCTGGATCGGTGTTCCAACTAGCATCGGTGTAACCATTAACAACGAGTTGTTCATCACCTCCATAAGAAAGAACCATATCATTAGTTCTTCTCAAGTACTTAAGGATGTTTTTAACCGCTGTCCAATGATCCACTCCTGGATCACTTTGATATCTGCTAGTTAAACTAACAGCATATGCAATGTCGGGTCTAGTACATAACATGGCATATAGTAGAGATCCTATGGCTGAGGCATAGGGAGTCTTACTCATCCTTTCTCTATCTTCTGCCGTTGCTGGACTTTGAGTTTTACTCAAGGTCGTATTGGGAAACATGGGCAAGAACCCTTTCTTGCTATCTTCCATTCCAAACCTCTTTATAACTTTGTCAAAATATGTACTTTTTGACAATGATATTAGGCGTCTTGATCTATCTCTATAAATCTGTATGCCTAATATGTAAGCTGCTTCGCCAAGATCTTTCATTGAAAAACTATTATTCAAATATTCCTTGACACTATTAAGAAGGTCTACATCATTCCCAATCAACAATATGTCATCTACATATAGTATTAAGAATGCTATAGAGCTCCCACTCACTTTCTTGTAAATACAAGCTTCTCCATAAGTTTGTATAAAACCAAAGCTTTTGATTACCTTATCAAAACATTGATTCCAACTTCGGGATGCTTGCTTCAATCCATATATGGACCTTTGAAGTTTGCATACCTTTTCAGCATCTTTAGGATCGACAAAACCTTTGGGTTGCATCATATAGAACTCTTCATCAATGTCTCCATTGAGGAATGTTGTTTTGACATCCATCTGCCATATTTCATAATCGTAATATGCAGCGATTGCTAACATAATCCTCACAGATTTAGCTTCGCTACTGGTGAGAAAGTCTCATCGTAGTTAACTCCTTGAATTTGTCGAAACCCTTTTGCGACAAGTCAAGCTTTATAGACAGTAACATTACCATCAGCATTTGTTTTCTTCTTGAAAATCCATTTGTTTTCGACAGCCTTCCGGCCATCCGGTAAGTCCACCAAAGTCCATACTTGGTTTTCGTACATGGATCCAATCTCGGATTTCATGGATTCTTGCCATTTATTGGAATCTGGGCTCATCATCGCTTCCTCGTATGTCTCAGGGTCATCGGTGTTGTCCACCAACATGACACTCATAACGGGATCATACCAATCAGGAGTGGTACGAGTTCTCGTTGACCTGCGAGGCTTTGTAGCAACTTCAACCGAAGTTTCATGATCATCATCATTAGCTTCCTCTCTTATTGGTGTAGGCGCCACAGGAACTTCTTCCGGTGCTGCGCTACTCACAAGTTCGAGAGAAGGTTCAATAACCTCGTCGAGTTCTACTTTCCTTCCAGTCACTTCTTTCGAGAGAAATTCCTTCTCCAGAAAGGATCCATTCTTGGCAACAAAGATTTTGCCCTCGGATCTATGATAGAAGGTATACCCGATAGTTTCCTTTGGGTATCCTATGAAGACGCATTTTCCGCTTTGGGTTCAAGCTTGTCCGGCTGTAACTTCTTTACATAGGCTTCGCAACCCCAAACTTTAAGGAACGACAATTTAGGTTTCTTCCCAAACCATAATTCATACGGTGTCATTTCAACGGATTTAGATGGTGCCCAATTTAAAGTGAATGCGGCTGTTTCTAATGCATAACCCCAAAACGATAGTGGTAAATCTGTAAGTGACATCATAGAACGAACCATATCTAAGAGAGTTCTATTACGACGTTCGGACACACCATTACGCTGTGGTGTTCCCGGTGGTGTCAATTGTGAAAGTATTCCGCATTTCTTCAAATGCTCGCCAAACTCGTAACTTAGATATTCACCTCCACGATCAGAGCGTAGAAATTTAATCTTCTTGTTACGTTGATTCTCTACCTCACTTTGAAATTCCTTAAACTTCTCGAAAGTTTCGGACTTATGTTTCATGAAATAGATATACCCATATCTACTCAAGTCATCCGTGAAGGTAAGAACATAACGATAACCACCGAGCGATGCTACACTCATAGGTCCACACACATCGGTATGTATGATTTCCAATAAGTCTGTAGCTCGCTCCATCATACCAGAAAATGGAGTCTTAGTCATTTTATCCATCAGACATGCTTCGCATCTTTCAAGTGATTCGAAATCAAGTGATTCAAGAAGTCCATCGGAATGGAGTTTCTTCATACGCTTCACTCTGATATGACCAAGATGACAGTGCCACATATAGGTCGAGTTATCGCTCAATTTCAAACGTTTAGCCTCAATGTTATTTATGTGTGTATTACTACAATCGAGATTCAATAAGAATAGACCATCTATCAAAGGTGCATGTGCATAAAACATATTACTCATATAAATCGAACAACCATTATTCTCGGACTTAAACAAGTAACCGTCTCGCAATAAACAAGATCCCGATATAATGTTCATGCTCAACGCAGGCACCAAATAACAATTATTTAAGTATAAAACTAATCCCGATGGTAGATAAAGAGGTAGCGTGCCGACCGCGATCACATCAACCTTTGATCCATTTCCAACGCGCATCATCACCTCGTTCTTCGCTAGCTTCCGTTTATTCTGCAGCACCTGTTTCGAGTTACAAATATGAGCAACCGAACCACTATCAAATACTCAGGCACTACTACGAGTACTAGTGAGATACACATCAATAACATGTATATCGGATATACCTTTCTTCTTGATGTTACCGTTCTTCAAATCCGCTAAGTACTTTGGGCAATTCCGCTTCTAGTGACCCTCTTGCTTGCAGTAAAAGCACTCAGTATCAGGCTTAGGTCCAGCCCTGGTCTTCTTCGCCAGTGCGGCAACTTTCTTACCGCCCTTCCTGAAGTTTCCCTTTTGCTTAGACTTGCCTTTCTTGAATTTGGTGGTCTTATTGACCAACAACACTTGGTGCTCTTTATTGATCTACACTTCTGCAGATTTCAACATGGAGAAGAGTTCTGGCAACGTCTTGTCCATGTTTTGCATATTGTAGTTCATCACAAAGTTCTTGTAACTTGGTGGTAGTGATTGGAGGACACGATGTATCCCCAAAGAATTAGGAATCACTATACCCAAACTTTGGAGTTTGTTTGCGTGCCCAGACATCTTAAGCACATGCTCACTGATGGAGCTGCCCTCTTCCATCTTGCAGTTAAAGAACTTTTCAGAAGCCTCATAACTCTCAACTGCCGCGTGAGCCTCAAATATCATTTTGAGTTCATGGACAATATCATGTGGGTCTGAATTATCAAACCTTTTCTGAACTGTGGAGTACTGATTCTTCCGAGCGAGGAAAACATTCTTTACCTCATCGATAGCATCAGCTGCAGGCGGGTCACCCAGCGGTGCATCCAGCACATAGGTCAAATTACCAGCATTGAGGACAATCCTCAAATTGCGGAACCAATTCGCGAAGTTTCTTCCATTGTTTTCCAACTTTTATTTCTCTAGGAACGCATTAAAATTGATGGTAGGGGATGCCATTGATCTACAACATATTTGCAATAGTTTAGACTAAGTTTATGACAAATTGAGTTCTAATTAATAGTTAAATTAATCTAGGTGAACTCCCACTCAAAACAATATCCCTCACATTGTTTTAGTGATCACATGAACCAAATCCACCACATCAAAATCGATCATCACGAGAGTTGATGTAGCTTCAATGGCGAACAATCGACATGTTCATCATATCTACTATACGATTCATGCTTTACCTTTCGGTGATCCATGTTTCGAGACCATGTCTGTACATGCTAGGCTCGTCAAGATCAAACCTTAGCTTCTGCATGATAAAAATTGGCTTCCTCATGTTGTATACACTTGCAGAATCTAACACACCCGATCATCACGTGGTGCTTCGAAACAACAAGCTTTAGCAACGGTGCTAACTAAGGATGAACACTTTAAAACTTGAAATTTGTGTGCTTGAGGGATCATCTTATAATGCTACCATCGTTAACTAAGCAATACAGGATGCATAAAGGATTAACATCACATGCAATTCATAATATGTGATATGATATGGCCTTTCTTCTTTGTGCTTCCGTGTAGGGTTCGCAGCATAGAAAACAAAAAATTTCCTACGATGGGAACTATGTACCAAGATCTATCTACTAGATACAAACAACGGGCGGATGTATATCCGTAGAGAACATACCTTTTAAGACCGACAAAGCTTAACGAGTTCAACTCGTGGTTGATGTAGACGATCCCTTGCCGATCTCAAGATCGAGAGGAAGTCCTAGCGCCGCAAAGCAGCAGCGCATCCGTGCTCGCACACACGTACAAGACACCGGGCAACCTCCGCCTCCTCACTCCAGCGATGCAGCGGAAGCACAACCCTTTCTTGCCGAATAGCCATCGGGAACATGTATCTTGCTAGTCCGAGACCATGGGGAATAAATTCTAGAGGGGGAGAGAGATCCTTCGCGAGGAGGTGTGAGAGACATGTGAGGAGGGGGGCTCCTTTTATAGGAGGAGGGGGCACCCAAGGGGTTGGCCGCCGGCCATGGGGGCTGCCCCCTCCCCTCCTTCATTCATGTGGGTGGACACTCCACTCACAAAATGGCCCTTCAATTTTCTCCACTCAAAAGTCCACTCAAATTCCCATTAAATTTCCACCAAATTTAATGCAAACTCTCATTAAATAAAACTCTTTTATTTTATTCAGAATTTTGTCAATTACTTTAATGACAAACATTCACAAATAACCCCTTTCTAGAATTCCATTTCACATGCATAACCACTTTACGCAATTTCACCCGAAAACCTGTTTCGGTATCTAGTGAAATAAATTACTGCGCTTGTTTATTCTTTCGGCATGAAACATTTTCTCCAAATGGATGCCAGTGTCCCTTAAGTGTGTCACCCTATGGTTCGCGAATAATGCAGACATGATCGAGACCCTTCTCCGATCAATAATCAGTAGCGGGACCTGGAGATCCATACTGACTCCCACACATTCAACGATGACTTTTCCTGTGATCGTCGGAACCTTTTACGCTTGTATCTTAATCCCTTTGTTTTATGATATATTACATGTCCGAGATTCGATCATCGGTATCTCCATACCTAGTTTGATATTGTTACTAACATGCACTCTTTTCTCGTTCCCGTGATATAACATTCTAGTGATCAAATCACTTGCTTGCAAGCTAACCAATGTGATATCACCGAGAGGGCCCAGAGCATATCTATCCGTCATCGGGATGAACAAATTCCACTCTTGATCCATGATTCTCAACATAACACTTTAGTAGTTCTGAATCCATCTTTATAATCACCCAGTTACGAAGTGACGTTTGATGTCAACAAGAAACTCTTCCGGTGTTAGTGATTGGCATGATCTCATGGTCTAAGGATTAGGACTACTTCGTAGTTTGTTTATAGCAATATAAACTCAATGACTTTGATCGTAATGCTATACTTCGGATTAATGTTCATCACACCATTACACTAATGTTGTGATCTCGTTATTAACAACATCCAATGTCTATGATCAGGAAACCGTGATCATCTTGTTAATCAACGAACTAGTTTATGAGAGAGGCATAACTAGGAACTTTCTGTTTGTTTATTAAACACACATGTATTAACGTTTCCGTATTAATACAATTATAGCATGCAAAATAAACATCTATCATATACTTGGAATACACATAATAAACATTTTATTATTGCCTCTCAGGGCATATTCCCTTTAGTCTCCCACTTGCACTAGAGACAATAATCTAGTTACATTGTGATGTATCTAACACCCATGGAGTTCTGGTGTAGATCATGTTTTGCTCTAGGGAGAGTTTTAGTCAACGGATCTACTACATTGAGATCCGTATGTACTTTACAAATCTTTATATCTCCATCCTTGACATGCTCGCGGATGGAGTGAAACCGGCGCTCTAATATGCTTGGAATGCTTGTGAGACCTTGGCTCTTTGGCATTGGCAATGGCACCATTGTTGTCACAATAGATCACCATTGGGTCCAACGCGTTTGCAACCACACCTAGTTCGGATATGAACTCCTTCATCCAAACTGCTTCCTGAGCCGCTTCTGAAGCAGCAACATATTCGGCCTCCGTTGTTGATCCCGCCACCATAGGTTGTTTGGAGCTCCTCCAACTAACCGCTCCGCAATTCATGAGAAATACGTATCCGGATTGAGACTTAGAGTCATCCGGATCGGTGTCAAAGCTAGCGTCGACATACCACTTAGCGACGAGCTCTTCTTCACCTCCGTATACAAGAAACATATCCTTAGTTCTTCGCAAGTACTTAAGGATATTCTTGACCGCTTTCCAGTGTTCTGAACCTGGATCCGATTGGTACCTACTAGTCAAACTAATAGCATGTGCCACATACGGTCTTGTACATAGCATGGCGTACATTATAGAGCCTATGGCTGAAGCATAGGGGACCTTGTCCATTATCTCTCTTTCTTCCGCCGAAGCTGGACTTTGAGTCTTACTCAATGTCGTGCCTTGTCTCATAGGTAAGAACCCCTTCTTACTATTCTCCATTTTAAACTTCTTTAAAATCTTATCAAGGTATGTACTTTGCGATAGCCCTATTAGGCGCCTAGATCTATCTCTATAGATCTTTATGCCTAATATGTATGACGCTTCACCTAGGTCCTTCATTGAAAATTTGCTGTTTAGATAACTTTTAACACTGTTTAAAAGATCTATATCATTTCCGATCAATAATATGTCATCCACATATAATATCAGAAATTCCACATTGCTCCCACTCACTTTCTTGTAAATACAAGATTCTCCATAAGTTTGGACAAATCCAAACTCTTTGATCACCTCATCAAAGCGGAGATTCCAACTTCGTGATGCTTGCTTCAATCCATAGATGGATCGCTGAAGCTTGCACACCTTGTTAGCATCCTTAGGATCGACAAAACCCTTGGGTTGTATCATATACAACTCTTCCTCAATATTACCATTGAGAAACGCGGTTTTTACATCCATCTGCCATATCTCATAATCGAAATATGCAGCAATTGCTAACATAATCCTAACTGACTTTAGCATCGCTACGGGAGAGAATGTCTCATCGTAGTAAACTCCTTGAATTTGTTGAAACCCCTTTGCGACAAGTCGAGCTTTATAGACGGTCACATTACCATCAGCATCAATTTTTCTTTTGAAAATCCATTTGTTCTCCACGGCCTTTCGGTCGTGAGGTAAGTCCACCAAGTTCCAAACTTGATTTTCATACATGGATTCCATCTCGGATTTCATGGCTTCTAACCATTTGTTGGAAACCGGGCTCATCATCGCTTCTTCATACGTCGCAGGGTCATCATTTTCATCAACCATGAAATTCATGACAGGATTTCCGTACAGCTCGGGAGCTGCACGCATCCTGCTTGACCTGCGAGGTTCGGTAGTACTCTCTTTCGGAGTTTCATGATCACTATCATTAGTTCCCTCTTCAACAGGTGGAGCCAACTCTGGAACAACTTCCGGCGCTGCGCTACTTGCCATACTTTGAAGAGTAGGTTCAATAACCTCTTCGAGTTCTACCTTCCGACTACTCACACCTTTCGCGAGAAAATCCTTCTCTAGAAAGGATCTATTCTTGGCAACAAAAACCTTGCCCTCGGATCTGTGATAGAAGGAATACCCAATAGTTTCCTTAGGGTATCCTATGAAGACACATTTTTCCGCTTTGGGTTCGAGTTTATCCGGTTGAAGTTTCTTCACATAAACATCGCATCCCCAAACTTTAAGAAATGACAGCTTAGGTTTGTTTCCAAACCACAATTCATACGGTGTCTTTTCAACGGATTTAGATGGTGCCCTATTTAAAGTGAATGCAACAGTTTCTAGTGCATAACCCCAAAATGACAACGGCAAGTCTGTCAGAGACATCATAGATCGAACCATATCTAATAAAGTACGATTATGACGTTCCGACACACCATTTCTCTGTGGTGTTCCGGCAGGTGTGAGTTGTGAAACAATTCCACACTCTTTCATGTGAGTGCTAAACTCGTAACTTAGATACTCACCTCCACGGTCGGACCGTAGAAATTTGATCTTTCTATTATGATGATTTTCCACTTCATTCTGAAATTCCTTGAACTTTTAAAAGGTTTCAGACTTGTGTTTCATCCAGTAGATATAACCGTATCTACTCAAATCATCCGTGAAAGTAACAAAATAACGATATCCACCTCGCGCCGACACACTCATTGGACCACATACATCAGAATGTATGATTTCCAATAAATCTGTCGCCCGTTCCATTGAACCGGAAAACAGCGTTCTAGTCATCTTGCCCATAAGGCATGGCTCACATGTATCAAATGATTCATAATCAAGTGATTCCAAAAGTCCATCCGAATGGAGCTTCTTCATACGTTTAACGCCAATATGACCTAGACGGCAGTGCCACATATATGCGGATATATCATCATTTAGTTTAATCCTTTTAGCATCAACATTATGAATATGTGTAACATTATTATCGAGATCTAAAAGAAATAAACCATTCATCATCGGTGCATGACCATAAAAGATTTCATTCATATAAATGGAACAACCATTGTTCTCGGATTTAAATGAATAACCACTTCGCATCAAACACGATCCAGATACAATGTTCATGCTCAGTGCAGGCACCAGATAACAATTATTCAAGTTTATTACTAATCCCGACGGCAAGTGGAGAGGCAGCGTTCCGACGGCGATCACATCAACGCTTGATCCATTGCTGACACGCATCTTGACCTCACCCCTTGCTAGCGGTCGCTTGTTCCGCAGCCCCTGATCCGAGTTACAAATATTAGCAACTGAACCGGTATCAAATACCCACGTGCTACTGCGAGCACTAGTCAAGTACACATCAATAACATGTATATCATATATACCTTTGTTTGCCTTGCCGGCTTTCTTGTCTGCCAAAAATTTGGGGCAGTTGCGCTTCCAGTGGCCAGTCCCCTTACAATAGTAGCACTCGGTATCAGACTTAGGTCCAATTCGGGGTTTCTTTTCAGGCGCGGCAACAGGTTTGCCGCCCTTAATTCCCTTCCGTTTTCCCTTCTTGTCTTTCTTGAAACCAGTGTTCCTACTGATCATCAACACTTGATGTTCCTTTTTGATCTCCACTTCTGCAGTTTTAAGCATTGACAGAAGCTCGGGGAGAGACTTCTTCATGCCTTGCATATTATAGTTCATCACGAAGCTCTTATAGCTAGGTGGCAGAGACTGCAGAACACGATGGATGCCTAAGTCAATGGGAATCGATATTCCCAAGGACACAAGCTTATTGGCGTAACCCGACATCTTGAGTACATGCTCACTAACGGAGCTGTGCTCTTCCATCATGCAGCTAAAGAACTTTTCTGAAGTGTTGTAGCTCTCTACAGCAGCATGTGTGTCGAAAATCATTTTCAACTCACCCATTGTATCAAATGCATTGCCATTTTCGAAACGCTTTCGAAGTTCCGGCTCTAGCCCATACAATATGCCGCAATGAACTAAGTTGTGGTCCTCCTGACGAGTCTGATAGACATTCTTCTCCTCGTCAGGGGCATCATCAAAAGGTGGGGGCCTAACGGCGCTTCTAGCACATATTGCTTTTGTGCAGCAGAGAGGAGAATCCTCAAATTCATGGCCCATTCGGTAAAGTTGCTACCGTTCGTTGCTAGTTTCTCTTTCTCCATGAACACATTGAAATTAAAAGCAGGTGGTGCCATCTACAACAGAATTTGTAAAGTTTAGACTAAGTGTATGATAGATTGAGTTCAACTAATCCATATTACGAATGAACTCCCACTCAAAAACGACATCCCTCGTGCCTTTTTGGTGATTACATGAACCAAATCCACTACACCAAGTCCGATCATCACGTGAGTCGGTGTAGCTTCAAAGGCGAGCATCAAATGGGCATCATATCAACTATATGACTCATGCTTAACCTTTCGGTCCGTGTTCCGAGGCCATGTCTGTACATGCTAGGCTCGCCAAGTTATAACCTTAGTATTCGCGTGTGTAACTGTTTTACACCCGAAATATGGTCGTGGATCCAAGAACACACGATCATCACGTGATGTCTTGGAGCGATGAAAACATAATCGGTGCATACTAAAGGAAGAACACATTCTTATCTTGATATTTAAATGAGGGATCATCTTATTATGCTAACAAAGCGCTAAACAAGCAATATAAGATGCAATCAAAACATCATATGTTTATTAGTGAAATAATATGGTTCCCGCATATGATCTCTATCATGTGCACCGTGGTATGATCACTATCATACCTATATGTGTAAGTCCAAGGTCTATGGAGATTACACGTTATGTATGTTGTAAGAGTATCATCTCATACTTCTACTTACAACATCACCATATCATAACACTAGCCCAGCAACAATCTAAACTAGACGCCTCTAATTTATCCATTGCAAGTTTTATGTGGCTTAGGGCTTTCGAGATAGAACCGTTCTTACCTACGAACATGAACAACAACGAGGATAACCAAATTGTTGACAACTCGCTTGCAAAATAGATATTGACTATAGTAGGAGAGACAGACACCCGCTAGCCACTTATGCAAACTAGTTGCATGTCAAGCGTGGAACAGGTCTCATGTGCAAGGACATGTAAAGTTTGTCCGGGCCGCTTCATCTCACTATGCCACCAATATCCAAAATTACAACAAAGGAGCAACAACATGATCATCATCGCCCACATACTCATATGTGTACTACCCGTGTAAAGTATCTACGCATAGATCCGGCTCTGATACCACTGTAGGGTTCGCAGCATAGAAAACAAAAATTTTCCTATGATGGGAACTATGTACCAAGATCTAAACGGGCGGATGTATATCCATAGAGAACATACCTTTGAAGACCGACAAAGCTTAACGAGTTCAACTCGTGGTTGATGTAGACGATCCCTTGCCGATCTCAAGATCGAGAGGAAGTCCTAGTGCCGCAAAGCAGCAGCGCATCCGTGCTCGCACACACGTACAAGACACCGGGCAACCTCCGCCTCCTCGCTCCAGCGATGCAGCGGAAGCACAACCCTTTCTTGCCGAATAGCCACCGGGAACATGTATCTCGCTAGTCCGAGACCATGGGGAATAAATTCTAGAGGGGGAGAGAGATCCTTCACGAGGAGGTGTGAGAGACAAGTGAGGAGGGGGGCTCCTTTTATAGGAGGAGGGGGCACCCGAGGGGTTGGCCGCCGGCCATGGGGGCTGCCCCCTCCCCTCCTTCATTCATGTGGGTGGACACTCCACTCACAAAATGGCCCTTCAATTTTCTCCACTCAAAAGTCCACTCAAATTCCCATTAAATTTCCACCAAATTTAATGCAAACTCTCATTAAATAAAACTCTTTTATTTTATTCAGAATTTTGTCAATTACTTTAATGACAAACATTCACAAATAACCCCTTGCTAGAATTCCATTTCACATGCATAACCACTTTACGCAATTTCACCCGAAAACCTGTTTCGGTATCTAGTGAAATAAATTACTGCGCTTGTTTATTCTTTCGGCATGAAACATTTGCTCCAACTAGATGCCAGTTGTTGGGAATATGCCCTAGAGGCAATCATGTATGATGATATTTCCCATTGTATTCATAAAGTTATTAAGTAGTCCTTGTATGAACCTCTGATGTGTATCATTGAATATGTGATTCGGTTGTGGAACTATGCATTCATGTTGTTTGTACTAAATATCCTTGGTCACTGAGGTTGTGCTGGACACACAACTTAGACCAATGTGAAAGTTGGCTTGATGACTCGGTTCCACTTGTCATGGGCATGGAGATGCTATTCCAACTTACACAGATTCGGCTAAAGAGTTTAGCGAGTCGGATTGACCCATATTGAGGTACAACGAACTAGCTGTCATTTGTATATCTCAATCAATGTAATCCTTAGACCTGAGGTTGTTGCATAGTCCGAGTTGACGATCACCGACTTAGGTTCTGTCAAACGCTGATCCGTAACTGGGCAGTTATAAAGGCAGGGTTCGGGTCGACTGAGAATCAAGCTGCGTGATGTGAATAACCAAGATGGGATTTTGCCCCTCCACTCGGAGAGATATTCTCTGGGCCCTCTCGTGAGATATGATTCGGGAAGCATGGCCATGCACGACTCGGTTAAGTGTTAACCGAGGCGATCGACTAAGAGTTAGTCGGGTGAATCACTTATCTCGGATCGAGAAGAGAGTCGGACTATTTAAGGGATGACATATATTCGCCTATAGTCTGACAAGGTATATCGTGAGGCAAAAGGGACTCGGACGCAAGTCACATTGGAAAGGCAAGTCGTCATGACTCTTTGGTACTTGGGAGTCGGCACGTTCTGCTAGGAGCCGCTACCGACTGATCGATTGAGAGTCGGACTCCAATCGTGTCCAAATGGCCATGAGCCTGCGGGGTCACACACTTAAGAGCGGGAGCAAGTTCGGATTGGATCCGAATCTGTGATCTGGTTGGGTTGGACCTAAACCAGATTAGTACTGAGTTAGTGAGTTGGACTCACGGTGACTAGTGTTATATGGGCTTTAGTGAATGGGTCGCGCGAGCAGAGCCCACGTTCACTCCCTATATATAGTGGAGCACCGTAACCCAGAAAGGTTAATCGTTGTTCGGTTAGGTCATTCCATGTGTTGGAAACCCTAGCTCCACAGCAGTCCAGCCGCCGTTACGAACCTAGCAGTTCGCCGCCGGCGCTCCTCCTTATACGTGTGGATACCAGCAGAGGTGCTGTGCGATCAGCACCAGGACGATCGGATCGTTAGGACTGCACTGCATCAACTGACGCGCTTCATCAGTAATCCGCAACCGCGTGTCTAGTGGTAAACCTCGTGGCCTTCTACCTCAGCTAGATCTTGGGATCACCATGTTAGAGGAAAAAGTTTTGTTTTATCTCTGCGTGGCCCAACAGTGGTATCAGAGCGATAGCTTCTGGTTTTAGGCTCGAGATCTCGCATATGTGATATGCGGTAGGATGTAGATGAGATCTATATGCTGTTTGGTGGTCGATCTATGAGATAGATCGGTTTTGTATGAAGTTGATTGGATCAACTGTACTCGGGGAATGGTAGATCTGATTTCCGTGATCATACTGCTGAGGTCGTGGAACGACATACCCCTACCGGTCGGCTTCCGCCATCGGGGTAGACTGTGACGCGTAAATCCAGAAGCGGTGGTCGAAGATCAAAGAGTTTGATCGAATCGGAACGATGGTCGGAATCCATGTTCGGATCGTAGATGAGATCTACGTTTTCGGAAAAATCGTCGGGCGCTGCCTGCACCCGCGAGGGGCGCTGCCCCTTCGATCCCCTACCGCTATCCGGCTAGCGGGACCACCGGCTTCGCCCTGTCGTAGCGCCTTGGATGTCGTTGCGAGTTTCACAATGCCGGTAGATATTGTATCTATGCATAACTTGTTTTGGCAGGAAGTTGTGAATGGTATGGTTCATGTGCATGTGATGTATGTGTGTAATCCATACGTGATCTGCGAATCACGGTTTTTGTCAGCCGGCTGGAGCCTAGGTGCTGTCATTTTATTGTATAACGACCTGCGTGTCGGATTCTCTATGTAATTTACTTTACTGAGCTAGTGTAGCTGTTTGGAGAACCCGGAAGGCATGCAAGGTGTTGTACATGTCGGCGACATGGAGTAAGACGGCGAGTGACAAGAGTTGGCACGAGTCGGATTACAGGCTTTGTGGAGATGGAGATCGCCATGAAGAGAGCCATACCATTTCACATTATAATTGCTTTATTTTGTGTTATTGTTATGTCTCTGTTTTACCTCTATTAGATAGCCGGTAAAATTTAATCCCTCAAAGAAGGTCTAGTCGGTTTTCCCGCCAGTGTTTGCACCATCACAAGTCGGACATTTTTGGTAGTGGGCTCATAAAATTGAGGTGCTGCCAATTCTTTCCGACTAGGTGGGTTCGAGTCGGACTCTTACTGCAGAAACACTCGGTAAGCTAGACGGGTCTATCACAACGGTTGTGGGACTCGGGGAAAAGTCGGATGGGAGCCGGGGCATGTGATGCCACCCGTCCATCAGGAGTCGCATGAGATGCAATTGACAAGGAGTTGTCTACCTAGATCACTTGGCGGCTAGCGGTGATGCTAAAGCTCACTAGCCGACTTGCTTATTTAGGATCCTGAATCACTAAGTAACCATCGGAGGGGTGTTGGTTCTAGTGGGAGCATAAAATATTAAAATATTTAATATGCTTGCTCTTTTATGAATACATGTCTTAAGTGTTTTGCATATTTTCTGTTGTAGATCATGGCACCAAGTAGCAGTCACTCTCAGATATCCGGTTTTGCGTTGAGAACCATTCTTGAGAAAGATAAACTGAACGACACTAATTTTACCAACTGGTATCGAAATCTGAGAATTGTTCTCAAACAAGAAAAGAAGGACCATGTCCTAGACAACCCACTTCCAGATGAGCCGAATGAGAATGCGACTGTCGCAGCCACCAATGCCTACCGTCGGGCTAAGGATGAGTCCACGGATATTAGCTGTCTTATGCTTGCTCACATGGAATCGGACTTGCAAAAGCAGTTCGAGCATGTTGAGGCCTACGATATGATCGAAAGCCTCAAAAGTATGTTCCAGGCTCAGGCGAAGACTGAGAGGTATCAAGTCTCTCGGGCTTTGCTGAGTTGCAAGCTTAAGGATGGTGATCCACTGAGTCCGCATGTGATCAAAATGGTTGGTTACGTGCAGTCTTTGGAGAGGCTTGGCTACCCCATTAGCGAAGAGTTCGCTGCGAATATAATTCTGAACTCTCTTCCTAGTGCATATGGGCAGTTCATTTCGAACTACCACATGCATGGTATGGATAAGAAGCTCACTGAATTGCATGGGATGCTCAAGCAGGCGGAGGCGGATCTCAAGAAGGGCACCAGTCAAGTGTTGATGGTGCAGAATAAGGCTAAGTTCAAGAAGAGTTCTTGGACTAAGAAGAAGGCTAAGTCAGGAGGAAAGCAGGCTCAGGACCCGGTCCCAAGCGCTCCCTCAGGGACTAAGCCATCTCCTTCAGCCGGATCCACTTGCTTCTACTGCAAGGCGGATGGCCACTGGAAGAGGAACTGCAGCAAGTACTTGGCCGACAAAGCCAAGAGTGGAGGTATGACTTCCGACTCAGGTACACTTGTTTGCTATGTTATAGACATATATCTTGCTGATGGACCTAATAGTTCTTGGGTATATGATACCGGATCAGTTATTCACATCTGCCAGGGACTGGTAAGAACTAGGAGCGTAGCAAGAGGCGAGGTTGATATTCGAGTCGGCAACAAAGCAAGAGTTGCTGCGTTGGAAGTCGGCACGATGCAACTTCATCTACCTTCCGGATTCATTATGGAACTAAATAATTGTTATTATGTTCCAGTGCTCAGTCGAAACATTATTTCTGCTTCATGTTTGATGAGGCAAGGCTATGAGTCGAATATCAAGAATAATGGTTGTTCTTTGTATTTGAATGATATGTTTCACGGCTTTGCACCCGTCCAGGACGGGTTATTTATTTTTGAATCTTGATGGTGAGTCGGTTTATAACATAAATGTTAAAAGGTTGAAACCAAATGATCTGAATATGACTTACTTTTGGCACTGTTGGCTTGGTCATATAAGTTGGAAACGCATGAAGAAGCTCCATGATGATGGACTCCTAACTTCGTTCGACTTGGAGTCGTTCGAGACATGCGAATCTTGCCTACTCGGCAAAATGACCAAGACACCTTTTGCAAAGAGTTGCGAAAGGGCGTCCGACTTGTTGGGACTAGTACATAGTGATGTATGTGGACCAATGAGCACGACAGCCAGGGGTGGTTATGAGTACTTCATTACCTTCACTGATGATTTGAGTAGGTATGGATATATCTACTTGATGAAACATAAGTCGGAAGCCTTTGAAAAGTTCAAAGAATTCCAGAATGAAGCACAGAATCAACTCGGCAAGAAAATAAAGTTTCTTCGGTCGGACCGAGGAGGCGAGTACATGAGCCATGAGTTTGATGACCATATGAAAAGTTGTGGAATAGTTCCTCAACTTACTCCGCCAGGAATGCCACAAAGGAATGGTGTTTCGGA
Source organism: Avena sativa (assembly GCA_916181665.1). NCBI lineage: Eukaryota > Viridiplantae > Streptophyta > Magnoliopsida > Poales > Poaceae > Avena > Avena sativa. The sequence goes on along the minus strand of OV702294.1, from coordinate 151,363,015 downwards.
AAGGCGGAATCGGACCTTGTTGGACATGGTACGATCAATGATGAGTCGGACAGATCTGCTTTTATCATTTTGGGGTTATTGTCTAGAAACAGCGGCGTTCACACTAAACAAAGTACCATCAAAGTCGGTAGAGAAGACACCGCATGAGATGTGGACAGGCAAAAAGCCAAGTTTGTCTTTTCTTAAGATTTGGGGTTGTGAAGCATTTGTCAAGCGACTTCAGTCGGACAAGCTTACAGCCAAGTCAGATAAGTGTATTTTCGTGGGGTATCCGAGGGAAACTTTGGGTTACTACTTCTACAACCGAGAAGAGGGCAAAGTGTTTGTCGCTCAGAACGGTGTCTTCCTTGAGAAAGAGTTTCTCAGTCGGGGGGTAAGTGGGAGAACGGTGCAACTCGAAGAAATTCGAGAGGAACCGGCTAGTAGCGAGTCGGCAAAAACCTTGGAGGTTGAGCCGGTCGTGGCAGCTGAGCCGGCAGCAGCACCTGTACTACGAAGATCGGCAAGATTACGAAGTGTTCGTCATGTGTTACTGTTAGACAGTGATGAGCCGACAAATTATTCGGAAGCGATGGTGGGATCTGATTCCGAGTCATGGCTTGAAGCCATGAGATCCGAGATAAAGTCCATGGATGAAAATCAAGTTTGGAACTTGGTTGATCTGCCAGACGGTGCAAGACCCGTCGAGTGCAAATGGGTCTTTAAGAAGAAAACTGATATGGATGGAAATGTTTCCGTCTATAAAGCACGCCTTGTCGTGAAGGGGTTCCGACAAGTTCAAGGAGTTGATTACAACGAGACTTTCTCGCCTGTAGCGATGCTTAAATCAGTTCAGATCATGTTAGCTATAGCAGCCTATTTCGACCATGAGATATGGCAGATGGATGTCAAAACGGCTTTCCTTAACGGAAATTTAACCGAGGACGTGTATATGATACAGCCCGAGGGTTTTGTCGATCCGGCTAATGCTGACAAAGTATGCAAACTTCAAAAATCCATTTATGGGTTGAAGCAAGCATCTCGGAGTTGGAATATTCGCTTTGATGAGGTAGTCAAATCGTTTGGCTTCATCAAGAGTGATCATGATTCTTGTTTGTACAAGAAGTTTAGTGGGAACAAAGTAAATTTTCTAATCTTATATGTGGATGACATATTACTGATTGGAAATGATGTCCAGATGTTGCAAGAAACCAAGGAATCATTGGAAAGGAGTTTCTCAATGAAAGACTTGGGTGAGGCAACATACATCTTCGGAATCCGGATCTATGGAGATAGATCAAGGAGGCTCATTGGATTGAGTCAGAGTACTTATTTGGACAAAGTGTTGAAGAAGTTCAACATGGAATCGTCTAAGAAGGGATTCTTACCGATGTCCCATGGTGTAAAACTTAGCAAGACTCAGTGTCCTTCGACAGCTGATGAGCGAAGTCGGATGAGTGCGATTCCATATGCTTCTGCAGTCGGATCCATTATGTACGCCATGATTTGTACTAGGCCGAATGTTTCCTATGCTCTAAGTGTTGCGAGCAGATACTAGGCTGATCCTGGAGAGATCCACTGGACAGCAGCTAAAAATATCCTAAAGTACTTGAGAAGGACTAAGGATATGTTCTTGGTTTATGGTGGTGAAGATGAACTCAGTGTAAAGGGTTACACGGATGCGAGTTATCTCACCGACTCTGATGATTCTTGCTCGCAATCTGGATACGTGTTTATTTTAAACGGAGGTGCTGTGAGCTGGAAGAGTTCCAAGCAAGAGACTGTGTTAGCGTCTACAACAGAGGCTGAGTATATTGCCGCCTCGGAGGCAGCAAAGGAAGCTCTTTGGATGAGGAATTTCCTCATGGATCTTGGTGTGGTTCAGGGCTCGTCCAATCCATTGGACTGTATTGTGACAACAATGGTGCTATTGCACAAGCCAAGGAACCTAGACAGCACCAGAAGAACAAACACATACTCATGCGGTACCACCTGATTCGCCAGTTCGTGGATCAGGGTGATATCAAGTTATGCAAGATACACACGGATGCAAATATTGCAGATCCGTTGACAAAGCCGTTACCCCAGCCGAAGCATGAGGCACACCTTAGAGCCATGGGCATTAGATGCTTAGACATGTGATGTCGAAAGATTGACTCTAGTGCAAGTGGGAGACTGTTGGGAATATGCCCTAGAGGCAATCATGTATGATGATATTTCCCATTGTATTCATAAAGTTATTAAGTAGTCCTTGTATGAACCTCTGATGTGTATCATTGAATATGTGATTCGGTTGTGGAACTATGCATTCATGTTGTTTGTACTAAATATCCTTGGTCATTGAGGTTGTGCTGGACACACAACTTAGACCAATGTGAAAGTTGGCTTGATGACTCGGTTCCACTTGTCATGGGCATGGAGATGCTATTCCAACTTACACAGATTCGGCTAAAGAGTTTAGCGAGTCGGATTGACCCATATTGAGGTACAACGAACTAGCTGTCATTTGTATATCTCAATCAATTTAATCCTTAGACCTGAGGTTGTTGCATAGTCCGAGTTGAGGATCACCGACTTAGGTTCTGTCAAACGCTGATCCGTAACTGGGCAGTTATAAAGGCAGGGTTCGGGTCGACTGAGAATCAAGCTGCGTGATGTGAATAACCAAGATGGGATTTTGCCCCTCCACTCGGAGAGATATTCTCTGGGCCCTCTCGTGAGATATGATTCGGAAAGCATGGCCATGCACGACTCGGTTAAGTGTTAACCGAGGCGATCGACTAAGAGTTAGTCGGGTGAATCACTTATCTCGGATCGAGAAGAGAGTCAGACTATTTAAGGGATGACATATATTCGCCTATAGTCTGACAAGGTATATTGTGAGGCAAAAGGGACTCGGACGCAAGTCGCATTGGAAAGGCAAGTCGTCATGACTCTTTGGTACTTGGGAGTCGGCACGTTCTGCTAGGAGCCGCTACCGACTGATCGATTGAGAGTCGGACTCCAATCGTGTCCAAGTAGCCATGAGCCTGCGGGGTCACACACTTAAGAGCGGGAGCAAGTTCGGATTGGATCTGAATCTGTGATCTGGTTGGGTTGGACCTAAACCAGATTAGGACTGAGTTAGTGAGTTGGACTCACGGTGACTAGTGTTATATGGGCTTTAGTGAATGGGTCGCGCGAGCAGAGCCCACGTTCACTCCCTATATATAGTGGAGCACCGTAACCCAGAAAGGTTAATCATTGTTCGGTTAGGTCATTCCATGTGTTGGAAACCCTAGCTCCACAGCAGTCCAGCCGCCGTTACGAACCTAGCAGTTCGCCGCCGGCGCTCCTCCTTGTACGTGTGGATACTAGCAGAGGTGCTGTGCGATCAGCACCAGGATGATCGGATCGTTAGGACTGCACTGCATCAACTGACGCGCTTCATCAGTAATCCGCAACCGCGCGTCTAGTGGTAAACCTCGTGGCCTTCTACCTCAGCTAGATCTTGGGATCACCACGTTAGAGGAAAAAGTTTTGTTTTATCTCTGCGTGGCCCAACACCAGTGTCCCTTAAGTGTGTCACCCTACGGTTCGCGAATAATGCAGACATGATCGAGACCCTTCTCCGATCAATAATCAGTAGCGGGACCTGGAGATCCATACTGACTCCCACACATTCAACGATGACTTTTCCTGTGATCGTCGGAACCTTTTACGCTTGTATCTTAATCCCTTTGTTTTATGATATATTACATGTCCGAGATTCGATCATCGGTATCTCCATACCTAGTTTGATCTCGTTACTGACATGCACTCTTTTCTCGTTCCCGTGATATAACATTCTAGTGATCAAATCACTTGCTTGCAAGCTAACCAATGTGATATCACCGAGAGGGCCCAGAGCATATCTATCCGTCATCGGGATGAACAAATTCCACTCTTGATCCATGATTCTCAACATAACACTTTAGTAGTTCTAAAGCCATCTTTATAATCACCCAGTTACGAAGTGACGTTTGATATCAACAAGAAACTCTTCCGGTGTTAGTGATTGGCATGATCTCATGGTCTAAGGATTAGGACTACTTCGTAGTTTGTTTATAGCAATATAAACTCAATGACTTTGATCGTAATGCTATACTTCGGATGAATGCTCATCACACCATTACACTAATGTTGTGATCTCGTTATTAACAACATCCAATGTCTATGATCAGGAAACCGTGATCATCTTGTTAATCAACGAACTAGTTTATGAGAGAGGCATAACTAGGAACTTTCTGTTTGTTTATTAAACACACATGTATTAACGTTTCCGTATTAATACAATTATAGCATGCAAAATAAACATCTATCATATACTTGGAATACACATAATAAACATTTTATTATTGCCTCTCAGGGCATATTCCCTTCATTCTGATCTCCATCTTCAAGCACGAACATGATCTCCATCATCACCGACATTGCATCAAGGTCAATGACGCCGCTCCATGGTTGTCGTCCACCAGCTTCAACTATTACAACTACTTTGAATAGACACGCGGGTCTTAACAGAATTTAAAGACAACCATATGGCTCCTGTCGGTTGCCAACTTACAATAAGGAACATTGCATACATCAAATATAATCACAATCATGGCCATATCACATCACAGCACACCCCTGCAAAACAAAGTTAGACGCCTCTAATTTTCTTTGCATATTTTACGTGGTTTGGGGCTTTCAATAAGTGTCGCTCTAACTTACGAACAAGAACCACAACGTTGATGCTTGAACTATCAAGTGCCCGTTGTAAATTGGATCTATACTATGATGGGAGAGACAGGCACCCGCAAAGCCACTTATGCAATACAAGTTGCATGTTGAGCGTGGAGCAAGTCTATGATACCACTGTAGGGGTTCGTAGCATGGAAAACAAAAAATTTCTACCGCATGCAAACAAACAAGCCAATATCTATCTACTAGATTGTAGCAACGAGTCGATAGAGGAACTCACCCTCGAAGATTCCAAAGGGTTAACGAGAGTGGATTCTCGTGGGTGATGTAGTCGTACTCTTCCCGATCTCAAGATCGCGTAGACGATCCTTCCGGCGCCGCGTTCCGGCAGCGCTCCCGCAGTCGGTCACACGTTCGGTACTCGATGAAGACCTTCCTCTCCCTTGTTCCAGCAGGAAGCGGAGGTTGTACCACTCTCCTCGCGATTCCGGCAGCACGACGGCGTGGTACCGGAAGTAGAGGGGATATCTCGCAGGGCTTCGCCTTAAGCCGGAGCGAGTATGGTGGACTATGAGAGAGGCCTTGGCGATCTAGGGTTTAGAGGCACCAAGGAGAGAGGGCTAGGCCGGTGGCTAGGGCAAGGGGAGAGCCCCAAGTCGGCGGCTAGGGCAAACCCTAGGGCGGCGGCGGCTGCAGGAGGGCCGGCGGCTAGGGTTAGGGTTTAGAGGAGAGAGGTGTAGGCTAGAGGGGGCACCCCTGCCCCTTCTTTTATAGGTGGGAGGGCGCCGGCCAGGGGAGGAGAGTCCTCCCCCAAGTCGGCCTCCTTGGCCGGCGGGTGGAGGGAGAGGAACTCCTCCCCAAGTAGGTTTCCTACTCTCCCTCCACCAAGCAAACTTGCCGTTTGACTTTTCAAATTGGCGTTTGACTTTTCAAACTAGGATTTGATTTATCCCTTTATTTTGCTCAGCGATGACATCTAGTACATGATGCAACCATTCCAACTTGTTATGACACATTCATGTACCCTTCCCCTCCGGAGTGCCGAACCTTCCGGAACCTTCTAGAACATTCCCGATGAAAACACCGGAATCATTCCCCAACTCCGAAACAGGAATTTCCTTATATGAATCTTATTCTTCGGACCATTCCGGATCTCGTCATGATATCCCGGATCCTATCCGAGACTCCGAACAACATTCGGTCTCTTACTCATCATTCCATAACTACTTAACAACATCGAATCCTTAAGTGTGTCTCCCTACGGTTCGTGAATTATGTGGACATGATCGAGACACTTCTCCGAACAATAACCAATAGAGGAATCTGGAAATTCATATGGCTCCCACATATTTCTACGATTACTTTGCGATCGAATGAACCACTTACATATGATACCAATTTCCCTTTGTCTCACGATAGTTTACTTATCCGAGGTTTTGATCGTCGGTACCTCTGCATACCTAGTTCAACCTCGTTACCGATAAGTACTCTTTTCTCGTTCCCGTGATATGTGATCCCTTGTGAGCCAGTCACATGCTTGCAAGCTAATTGGATGACATTCCACCGAGAGGGCCCAGAGTATATCTATCCGTCATATGGATGGACAAATCCCACTCTTGATTCATGTGTCTCAACCCATACTTTCCAAACACTCAATGCCACCTTTATAGCCACCCAATTACGGTGTGCTGTTTGATGTCATCAAAGCATCCTTCCAGTGATGGTGATAAGCATGATCTCATGGTTGAAGGAATTAGGTTACTATGTATCAGAAAGCATATAGCAATTGAACTATTAAAATGACTTGATCTTTATGCTACGCTTATCTATAGGAGTATGTCCATCATACCATTCTCCTAAGGATATGATCTTGTTGTTAATAACATCTTCAATGTTCATGATAGGGAAACCACAATCATCTATTAACCAACAAGCTAGTATTATGAAGAGGCTTTACCAGGGACTCTAATTTAGTTTACAAATCACACAAGTATTAATGTTTCCTGGTTAATACTGTTATAGCATGAATGTAAACATTTATCATAAACACAAAGATATAATAATAACTATATTTATTACTGCCTCTGGGGCATATCTCCAACACCGGCGACTTGCCCGGCGACGAGGTCGGAGTCTCCATAGCAGCGTAGGCGATTGATGTTCATCTCCTTGGCTGCTCGCATGCCGTGGAGTAGCGCCTCGTACTCGGCCATGTTGTTGGTGTAGGGGGTGAAGTCGAGGTAGAGGATGTAGCGGAGCTTGTCACCCTTCGGAGATGTCAGCACGATCCCCGCTCCTGCACCGTCTGCATTCTTGGATCCGTCGAAGTGTAGGCTCCAGTAATGGAGGTATGGCAGCTTTTCCGGCTGCTGGACCTCCTCCCAGTCAGCGAGGAAATCTGCGAGAGCCTGCGACTTGATTGCCTTGCGCTGCTCGTACTTGATATTGTGGACACCGATCTTGACGGCCCACTTGGCGACTCGCCCGGTCGCCTCGCGGTTACGGATGATGTCCTGCAACGGTGCTGAGGAGATGACCGTTATTGGGTGCTCCTGGAAGTAGTGCGGCAGTCGCCGCTGTGCTCTGAAGACCGCGTATACCAATTTCTGGTACTGCGGGTAGCGCTGGCGCGACTCGGTAAGAACTTCACTGATATAGTATACGGGTCACTGCATCGGGCGTTCCTTCCCTTCCTCTGGCCGTTCGACGACCATGACGGTGCTGACGACGCGCTCGAAAGCCGCGACGTAGACCAGCATGGGCTCCTTGTCGACAGGGCGGCAAGTAGCGGTGCTGCAAGTAGCACCTCCTTGAGAGCGTGGAGCGCGTCGTCTGCCTCCTTGTCCCACTGGAAGGTGGGGTTCTTGGGCATTAGGCGATAAAGGGGCATCGCCTTCTCGCCTAACCGGGGGATGAAGCGACTAAGAGCCGTGACTCGCCCGGCCAGCTTCTGGACGTTGCACAGGCACTCGGGTCTGCCGAGTCGGGTGATCGTGTTGATCTTGGCGGGGTTCGCCTCGATCCCGCGCTTGGAGATGACGTATCCCAGTAGCTTTCCAGTAGGTACACAAAAGGTGCACTTTCCTGGGTTTAGCTTTATCTTGTATCTTCGCAGGTTGGCGAAGGTTTCTGCTAGGTCGGCGAGTAGATCACCCTGGCGAGTGGATTTCACCACCACGTCGTCGATGTAGACGTGGATATTGCGGCCAATTTGGCTTGCAAGGCACTCCTGCATGCACCTCTGGTAGGTCACCCCGGCGTTTTTGAGGCCGAAGGTCATGGCAGTGTAGCAGAAGGCTCCAAATGGCGTGATGAACGCCGTCTTGTCTTCGTCCTCGACGGCCATTTTGATCTGGTTGTACCCAGAGTAGGCGTCGAGGAAGCATAGCGCCTCTGAGCCCGCGGTGGAATCGATGATTTGGTCAATCCGCGGGAGGACGAATTGCTCCTTCGGGCAGGCGCTGTTTAAATTTGTGTAATCGATACACATTCTCTAGGTCCCCTTTTTCTTCTCGACCAGGACTGGGTTTGCCAGCCACTTTGAGTATTTGATTGGACGAATAAAGCCTGCAACGAGTAGACGCTGCACCTCCTCGGCGATGGTTCATCGGCGCTCTTCATTGAAGGGCCACAGTGACTGCTTGACAGGTCGCACTTTGGGGTCAGCGTTGAGTTTGTGCTCAGTGAGTTCCCTCGAGACACCAGGCATGTCGGATGGCTTCCATGCGAATATGTCCCTGTTCTCACGGAGGAACTCGATGAGCGCGCCTTCCTATGCTGGGCTCATGCCCATCCCGATCGTCACCGTTTGGCTGGAGTCACCTGGGACCAACTCGACGGTGCGGGTGTGTGTCGTTGCCTCGAAGGCGGTAGAGTTACCACCCTCCGAATTGGGCTTCTTGAGTATGGTGGGGTCGTCGTTGTTGACCCTGCTCGCGTACTTGGTGAGCTCCTCGGCGTGGTTGGCCTCCGCCGCGATGACGACGTCAGCGAGTTCGGCGCCTTTGGCCTCGCATTCTGCGGCCATGTTGGAGTCGCCATGGACAGTGATGATGCCGCATGGCCCAGGTAGCTTCATCGCGTTGTACGTGTAGTGGGGCGCTGCCATGAATTTGGCGAACGCCTGGCGCCCCAGGACGCAGTGGTAGGGGCTGTTGAACGGCACCAGCTCGAAGACGATCCGCTCGGTGCGGAAGTTTTCTGGTGTGCCGAAGGTGACTGGCAGCGTCATCTTGCCAATCGGGTATGCCTTCCGACCGGGGACGATACCGTGGAAGGTGGTGTAGGTCGTCTCGATCATCGACTGCGGGAGCCACAGTCGCCTGAACGTGTCCAGGTACAGGATGTTGATGGAGCCGCCGCCGTCCATCAGCGTTTTGGGGAGCCAGTAGTCTCCCACCTTGGGCTTGACCACTAGGGTTACTCGGCCTGGATATTCGATCCGTGGCGAGTGGTCCTCGTGGCTCTAGGTGATTGGTTGCTCGGACCAGTAAGGTGTGGAGCGAGCCGGCGACGCTGCCGAACTTTCCGCCGTTTGGCGGGTTGTTGTCGGGGTCTTCCCATGCGCGCCGTGCCTTATCGATCTCCTTGAGAGACTGGCAGTCAGCGGTCGTGTGCGTGGTGGGCTTTCCTTCCCTGCTATGAAACACACAGGGTTGGTTAAGGAGAGCCGTGGGATCGAACCTCGGCTTTGCCTTGTAGTTTCCACCGTCGCGGCGCTGGCCTTCGTCGCGGCGGAAACTCTTCGGTTCGTGCGGCGCGTATCCGGCGTTGGCGATGAAGTCGACTCGCCCGTCACCGCGGCGTTTGCCTGTAAGGCAAGTGTTGATGTAGCATAGCTCGGGTCGCCTCCTGTTGTCGTGGCCGCTCGTGCGGTGATTTCCTCCCGACTCGTCGTTGGTTTGTTGGTTTGGGTCCTCCTCCACGTACCTCTTTGCGATCTCTAGGAGGCCCTGTATGTTGTCGAGTGTTCTGTACACTCGCTTGATCTTGGAGACTAGGGACTCGTAGCGGCACGAGGTCTTGAAGCAGTGGATCGCGGTGTCCGGGTGGATTCCGGCCGTGTTGTACCACAGGTCTTGCCACCATTGGACCCATCTGCGGGTCGACTCGCGGGGTCCCTAGACGCATATCTCCAGGTCCTCGATGGTGGTGGCGTGGGTGTATGAACCCTCGAAGTGCCTGACGAAGGCGTCGTGCATTTCCTCCCAGGAGTCGATGCTATCCGCAGGGAGGGTTTTAATCCACTGCCTGCATGCTCCCTCCATCATTAGGGGAAGGTAGCGGGCGGCGAGTAGGTCGGTGTGGCCGGCGATCCCCGTCGCCATGAGGTAAGTGTCCAGCCACACGGACGGATCATACTAGGGGTCGTACTTCTAGATCTCCTTCGGCGCATTGAAGTTCGCCAGGTATCTTTCGCCTTGAATCATCGGTTTGAAGCACTGGGGGCCGACTCGACTCAGCGATCCCCTTGGTTCGCCGTCGCGGTGGTTGGTGAGGGTATGCCTCAGGTCTTCAGGTTGGCGTGCGCGCCAGCTCTGGTTGTTGATGATGTGGGTGCATGCGTCGACGGTCTGCCTGTTGGCAGCGACGAAGTTGTTCGCCGGCCGTGGGTCGTTGGTGGAGAGTGCCGCGTTCGCGGGTCGGTGTTGGAGCTGCAGGGGCTCGGGTGGTGGGCAGTTGAGGGTATTCGCCGCCATTGGGTGGTCGCTCGAGGCCGCCCTGCTTCCTGATGAACGCGAGTACATCCGACCCTGTGAGTCAGCGCCCGCGTTTTGTTGCTCAACTGCTTTGGCGAGCAGATCCTTGGCGTACTGGATCTGCAGGGCACCCTCCCCGGTGACTTGGATGTTGTTGACTGTTGATCGGCTCGCAACGACATTGTCCATTGGGGTTGAGAACAACAGGAGGCCGTTCGCATCTCGCTCTCGCAAGGAGACCACGATCCTTGGTTGGTCCCTAGGGCGCGCGGTTGGGTGGTGGTGGGGCGCCGTTGGCCATCGCCCCTTGTGGGGGTCGAGCGCTTCCTCCTGGCAGCGCATTCTCGCAGATCGCACGCTCGGCCACGCGATCCGGGTCATTTTCATCATCGAAGTTCAGGGCGCGCCCATAAACGGTAGGGTTCAGGCGCGACCTGATTCGGAGTTGGTGATAGCGCGAAAGCTCCTGCGCTGTCACCTGCTCGAGGTGAAATTTTTCGCGCTCGGCTTGTTCCATGTGGACTGCCTCCGCCGGCCGCAGGCGGAGCTCCTCGACCTCCATTGCCGTCGCGTTTAATGTGATCGGCATGGAGACGGGGTCTTCCGGGGGGTCAGCGCCAGTCTCCATGTAGGTCGCGGCGTGGCGACCAGTTCCATCGTGGAGGTCGGCGGAGTTCTTCGACCCGAAGTCAAAGTCGAAGATCCCAAGGATGGAGGGGTCCTTGAAGTCTTCGACATTGGAGACCTGGGTGATGGAGCCCGCGGGCGATGCGGCGACGATGGATCCGGCGGTCGACGCCGGGGTCACCGAGTCGGCGTTGTCATTGAGGGCCACGTCGTCCGCGGCCGCGATGGTTTCAGCCATGTTGTTGTGGGCCGAGTCGTACTCGGAGGCGAGGCGGTGAATCGTGCGGACATGGCTCTCAAAGAGACGGTCGCGTGGCGGCGACTCGCGGATGCGAGCCGAGTCCTCCGAGACGATGACGTCGGTGAGACCGACGAAGAGGCTAATCGTGCCGACCGGCAGAATCACGCTATGTGTGACGGGTCGTGCCGCCGGGACGTAGCTGCTTGGCAAGATTTAGAGCATCTCGCCGATCGCGATCATGCGGCCGGTGGCGATCGACTCGTTGATGGGCAGATTGGATCTCGCCGTAGAACACCGGCCTGACCGGCCAGGCCCACGATGGGCGCCACTGTCGTGGGAACGACCACGGCAGACCAGTGAGTAGTAGAACATGGGGCAAGGGAGGCCAGCCATCTGCGGTGCGAGATGAGGGCGGAGACACAAGGTTTTACCCAGGTTCGGCCCCCCGGAGGGTAAAGACCTACTCCTGCTAGATTGTATTATGGTGAGAGTACAAGGGGGCGAGCTCGATGACTAGGTGGCGAGTCGCTTGGGTGTATGATGGACCATATCCTCTATGCATACCCTAGGGAGGTTTATATAGGCTCACCTCGCTAGGGTTTACAGATTATAACCGAATTAGTTAAGGATTCGGAGGGTCTTTGACCTAGTCCGACTGGGCCTAGCTATGCTTCTGGGCCTCCAGCTTCCAGTCGCCTGAGTCCTCGCCAAGTCTCGATCCAGTCGTCGTCCTGCAGGCCCACTCGCTGGCGACTTGGGCCAATAGGAAACGTCCTGCTGGGCATACCCTGGTAGACATATCCCCATCACACGTAGACCTACTAGCACAGCAGTAAGCACGGTTTCACGTAGCGAGCAAACACGAGGAGAGTAAGAATTGGGATTTTGGAAGGTACCTTTGTGGGTGCAGGAAAAGGACGCGGTGGCACGACGACTCCAAACTACAATGAGACGAGTCTGTGTGGCGACGCATCGGAGGCCTCGAACCCCAACGCCGCACCTCTGTTCTCCGTATTCCTCTTCCCCTTCTTTTCCATGGCAAAGTGACGATGCCCTTGTTCTCCTGCCTGGTCAAGAGATGAAAGAATAGGTGAGGGAAGGGGATGAAAGCGAGGGAGAAGACGAGGGATAACTCGAGAGAGAGGAGCGACGATGGCTCATGCTCAGCAGGGGCAAGGTCACGGTGGTGGCGGCAGGAGAAGGACGGCGGCATGAGGGGATGGGAGGAGAAGCGGGGCTGGACGGCCTGAGGAACCCCACCACGCCGTCCACCCCCTTGGTGACCATCCTGGCAGCCTGCCGCGAAAGCTCCGCGCACGCTCCGTCAGCTCCCAACGCGACTGGACGAAGGGGTGGTTGTAAGGCGGGAAGCTTGAGCTGGCGGGGCCTGAGCAGAGGACGCAGGAGACGAGCGCGGAGATGGCCTTCACGAGGCATGAGGCCAGGCGAGGGGACAGGGAGGCAGATAGGGGCGCGAGGAAGAACGGGAGGGCGTGGTCGGCGCGGGAGGCAGCGAGGCGGGTGGGCAACGTAGCGGTGCGGGCGGCGGGCGAGGAGGATGCACGGGATTGGGCCTAGGTTTTCACCGCGGGTCGGGGAGGGGCACGGTTGTCCTCCAGATGCATCGCGTACCCGAATAAAGACGCAAGGAAAGACAGCGAGCGAGAGGGGAAAAAGAAAGGCGACAGCTAAGAGGCGTACGGGCCCACATGCTAGAGAGAAAGGAGGGAAAAGAAGGCGCTGGTTAGGTGCAGCAAGTTACCTTCCAAAGGAGTTTGTGGGAGGGTAGAGAAGTCATTAGCAAGATGGACACTACAGATTTTGCCACATAGATAGATCCGACGGTCCACAACATCAAACCAGGCTAGGAGCCCCATGGGGGGCATCAATAACACCTTTAGATACGAGAGAGGACACGTGAAGCCTTGATTTCTCCTTCATGTTGGTGGACTCACAGGGTAACATGATACCCAAAACACCACAAGTTGCGGTGATCGCATCCACTATGTACCTATTGTCCAACCAACCTCCGGTCGGGAATACATGATTCACTGTCCACATGTCGGCCATCGTTGGGCTTGGCCTACTGGAGGCTACATTCGCGGGAGAACCCGCCAAGGAGACAAAGAAGACATATATGGCATTCACGAGCAACAGCTCACCACCGCGAGACGATGACCCGCCATGGGGACGTCGTAGCCTATGGTGGAACGATCACGACTATGACACTCCTGAAGAAATCACGCATCGGAAGGTCAAGAAATCGTGCACTAAACGCGCCTACTCCTCCGAGTCCGAAGATGAAATAATGAACTTTGTGACGCTAGATGCCTCAGTCGCGCCATATGGAAAACTCGGATGTCGAGGGGTTTCAAGCTACCCTCGGACAGCCCGAGATTCGATGATATACAAGAGATTTTTTTTGGCTAGACGACCACCTACAATCCATCATGTGTCATACTAGAACAAAAAGCACAACCATGCAGTGCCTACAGCTTCAGATGCAGGGCTCAACATGTTGCCTAGCTCAACAGCCTTCCCTCGAGCTCGATCCGAAGCTAGGAGGAACTGGTCTAAAGTTTTGTCAGAAACTTCAAGGGCACGTACAAGTGCGTCGCATCCATCAAGGAGCTTCGGGCGTGCACCCAACTATCTGGCGATTCCCTTCGCTCATACATCCAACACTGGTCCATCATCAAGAACTCCGTAGAGGATATCTCCATGGAGTGGGCAATCAATGCGTTTAACAGCGGCGTGATGACTGCAAGTGCACATATCGGTAGTAGCTAGTTTTAAAATAAGAGTATCAAACTCACAAAGGGCTATTTGATTAAGGTCTTTATGCCCCTCGCCACTGTCTACCAAAGGATACATGTAAGCTGCCTTTGGTTTCATGTAAAGGGTGTTTGAAAGATTTTTGGTTGAATGCGGAAAAGTAAATAAAACAAGTAAAAGAAAACAATTAACAAAAGCATTTGAAATGGTGGTTGAACTTAATAAGGCTACAGCATTCTTAGGGATGTAGGATACACCACTAGCATGTTGTAATTAATCATAATTAGGATAACATATTTCTTATGTCATGATATGTGTGGAGAGAGCTCCATAATAAGATGTTCACCGCAAGTCTCGTAGACAGTCACGTTGTTGAGCCAAGGAATGAGGTCATCTCTAAATAACCACCGCGATGTCTAAGAGCAGTCCCCCATACAAACCAACGCAATTAAGGGTCTCCTCGTGGATATTGTAATTAGCTTAGTGAATCTCTCTTTAATCCTACTTGACCGTGTAGGTTATTAGCCAGTGCTTCTAGTCACAATAGCTCTAGGCACACTTCCAAACACGTCCAAAGGATTTCACCCTTTTCTTTAGACCCGAAGGCAAATGATATGTAATCGACTACACATACCATCTAAAGAGAGAGAGACCAAACACACATCATAGATCTATAGATCATGGACACAAGTAATAGATCATCTTTATTTCATTTCATAATAATGCTAGGGTTTATCCATCTCTTCAAGAACGAAGGAAACTACTCACACATGGAAGCAATCAACAACATCATCATAATAAAATGGATGGATAAAAGTATGGGTATGAATATGGTACAAACCACAATTGAATCTAGAATTATAACAAGATCTAATTGATGGAAGATGGGGGTAGTAGTGGTGATGGTGATGCAGCGGTTGATGATAAAGGGGATGATGCGATGTCCTCCAAGGATCCGTGAAGCAGCAAGGATTTTCCCTTCTCCAAGCTCCTCCTCCGGATCCCTCTCTGGTGTGTTTTTTCGCGGCTGGAAGTTTCTGTGAATGTCGGATCTCAGATTCGTCTCCGCGGGTTGAAAGTATATTGTGCTATCAATTTCGATAGAAGTAATGTGCCTTTCATTTCCGCATCCACTACTGGCATCATCTTATTAGACATCGGCTTTCAGAGAGGATCCTGGCTTACAAATTGGAACTGCTGGATAGTTCACCCTGTTTTTCATGTTTCACAACTCAAAGTTGTGTGGGTTAGACAATCTAGAACGAGTAGATCTTTCAACCGAGGCTCCGCTGACCAATCTTTAGGACTTTCGCCCGTAAACCTAGCTATGGAGATGTCCCAATAGTAGAACAAGCATAGACAAGGTATGAATTGAAAATGACTAAGTCTCATGATATGGGAAACATATGCCAATATACACTATTCATGATAACTTTCTCACGACAGTCACGCATGCAGCTAAATTACCCAAATTTTATAGATCTTCTTTAGGACAGTTCGGAAACCCTTTAATTCAAATCAATCAATTTCGATATGATAATATTTTTGTACGCGCGATAACTCTTGGTATGACTAGTAAGTCATGTGTAAATCGGGAATGGGAATGAATTTCTAATGTGTTTGCTTGATCAATGCCGGTCAAGTAACGTGTTTAGCAAGGATATCTTCCCATTTCATTTCATTAACCGCAGGTATTTGTCAATGTCTTGCTCTTATTGTTTCGGAAAGATTGAGATTAGCTAATGGGGCCCTATTTTATGTGAGAGGAATCGCACATATCACCAGGGAGAAATCATACGTGCGTATATATAGTACTGGCATCCAAATATGCTTGTGACTGACATCGACAGATGCTTGACAAATCTATTTGGAATTTGTCCATTTGGTCTTCCTTCTCCTTTCTCTTCATTGAGGAATTGGGTAAACCCAACATTAATAAGTAGTCTTTCCTTTTATAACTAGAAGCCCCATGATGTCATTGGCATGTCCCTAAGGGACTTGTCCAATTGTGTCATGGGAATTAGAGGAAAACAGATTTCTGACTATACTAATCATTCCAGGATCGCATGTTTTACATGCTCGCTGTATGACCCTACCTGGGGTCATATTAGAACGCTAATTGAACTATACAATCAGCTCCTTTCCTTTATCTGAATCCAGGGTCTGGAAACCTGGAACTCTACATGACCCGAATCTAATGCAGGAAGCTGCATTGGTTTCTCCTTTCTTTTCTGTATTCTATCGAGTACTGTTTCCAATCAAGGAACCAGTTATCTCTAGTCAACCTAGAACATACAATAACGACTAACTAATTGATTGCTAAACTGAAGGAACAATCTTTGTCGAAGATTCTCATTCTGAAGCGGGTGCCTCGGACATGCTGTCGTTTGGTACGGGCGGACGGTACGGGCAGGCTCCGCCTGTTCCAGTGTTTGTTAAGGCCCATTGGCAGGTGCTAGAAATTGTCGTCGTCGTGCTACAAGCTGGTGCTGAAGATGCAAGTAGGGCGGTGATGATGCAGGTCATGCTCTGAGCACGGTGGCCATGGTGCGGCGAGAGAGCGGTGTCGTTGCTGCAAGCGCGGGAGTCACTTCTTCGAGCCAGTCCGGCTTTCTACAATTGCCAACCGCCACGGCTCCAAGGAAAGGACAAAAGCTGCGGGTAGCATGAGAACCTCCGTCCTCGGATTGGAGTCGGCCCCTGGGGATTCTCTGTGTAGCTGCAATCATGGGTGGGTGCCCTAACTCGGTTAGGGTTTCCGCCTAAGTCCCCATGGTGAGCTCGGGGATCTCTTCAAATCGGTCTTGAGATCATGGGAAGAAATCAGATGCAATTGATGATCTATTCCTGCGTATGGGCATCGAGGATGATGAGATAGATGATCTGGTTTTCGAAGATGACGAAGCTGCGCCTAAAGAGGGCATGAAGTGGATGGCGTTGGTTAAAGTGCATACAGAAAATTTCTTTAGCCCTCTCACCTTTGAACAACACATGAAGAACGCGTGGAATCCAGCGAAGCACATCGAGATTCAGCACCTGGAAGGTAATTTGTTTACGATCCAATGCTTTTGTCTTGGAGATTGGCTAAAAGTTGTGGAAGGGGGACCATGGCTGTTCCGTCAGTACGCAGTTTGCATTGAAGAATACGACAGCCTGTCCTCAACTGATGCCTTTGATCTAAACTTCTTTGTGGCGTGGATCCAAATCCATAAACTGCCTGTTGGTTATCGCAATGAAACTCTTATTAAAAATTTGACGGAAAAGAAGGTGGGCAAGGTAATCAAAGTGGAGACGAATGTTAATGGCGCAGGGAACTTTGTTCGCGTTAGGGTTAACCTGGATGTGAGGAAATCTCTGGCTCGTGTGGTGACTATCTCAAGGGCTGGTAACTGTGAATTCTATCAGATCAAATATGAGAAAATTCCAAGGTTTTGTGGTGCTTGTGGATTTTTCGTACACACTCATCTGGAATGTGGAACTGGTGAACATGTAGAGGCGAATCTACGGTGGGGAGATTTTCTAAAAGCGGATTGGGACACCTGGCGTGGTCATGGTGTTGGCGCTGGACGTGGTGTTGGACACGGCGGTGGACGATCTGGGGGCTTCCCTGGTTATGGTAGAGGGAGAGATCCAAACAGCAGAGGCAGAGGTTCAACGATGCCTTGGAGGTATGCCAGTACCAACCCTAATGCTACGGGGAAGGAAGGCGCTCTTGATGATACAACTGCTAGCCCTGAGAAAGCTAGGGACATGGATCTAGATAACCGGGGATTAGTACCTACGGTGGCAAAAAGAACATTGGATATGGATGTTCATAGAGATGAAACTGATCTGGATATTCTGGGCAGCAAAGATGGACATGTGGTAGCAATGATCACCGATGGCAACACGACAACTGAGGCACTGGCGAGTGATAACGAGAAGGACCGTAAGAAGAGAACAAAGAAGGATGGAGCTATCTCCTCTTCAGTAGAATCGGCGGGTTCCCGCGAGGAACCTATCCGGTCGCAATGAAAATATTATCTTTGAACTGTCAAGGTTTGGGGAACGACCCGACAGTTCGAGAGCTTTTGGGTCTCCGAAGGCGAGTAGACCCCGAGGTGATGTTTTTGTCGGAGACACACCTGGACGATTATCCGGCCGAGTGTTTGAAAAGAAGGCTTCATATGGACCTGAAAATTGTTAACCCCAGTGATGGTAGAAGGGGTGGAGTCATTCTTTTCTGGAAAAGATAGATAGTCATACAACAGGTTTTTTCGGACCCTAAATATATTGACGTTAAGGTGATCGAATCACCTGAGAAGATTTGGAGACTAACGGGTATTTACGGTGAGCCTCGATGGGAAGATAAGTACAAAACTTGAAACAAGATACGGGAACTGAACAATAACTTGAGTATACCATGGGTTCTTATAGGTGACTTCAACGAGATTCTATATTCCCATGAGAAGGAGGGAGGTAACACCCGGCCTCAAGGGTATATGCAAGCGTTTCGGGACACGCTGGCGGACTGCAACCTAAATGATCTTGGTTTCACAGGCGATGCTTTTACTTGGAAACGTGGTAGAATACGAGAGCGTCTAGACCGAGCTATTGCTAATAATGATTGGTTGAATATGCACCTAGGAGCGACAGTGCAACATCTTGGATATATTCGGTCGGACCACCGACCAATATTGCTAGATACGGAGTTCCAAAGCGATCTTACTATTAGGAGAACTAGACCTCGGAGGTTTGAGGCAAAGTGGTTGAAGGAAGAAAACTTTAGGCAAGTCGTGGAGCAGGCTTGGGAATCGGCGACAGTAGAGGGAGGTGACGTGTTGGCCAATCTAGGCCGCATGCATGCAGAACTTCACGCTTGGGACGCTTCGGTGCTCCAAAGACCAAAGCAGCGCCTCCGTAAAGCCCAAAGGGAGCCTGATAAAGCGTTGAGCGGGTAGATTACTGATGAGTCCGAAGCTAAGGCGAAGGAAATGTCAAATATTATTGAACTTTTGTTAGAACAGGAAGAGGTTTACTGGTCACAAAGATCTTGAGCTAACTGGATTCAACATGGCGATCGTAATACGTCTTTCTTCCATAACTTTGCTTCGGCGCGACGGAAGAAAAATTACATTAAAAGGCTGAAGGATGATGCTAATAATTGGGTTGATGGTACAGACTCTCTAAAACCCTTGATCATGCACTATTTTTTGAATCTGTTTACATCTGAGGTTCATATGACTGACCCGGCCGTCTTGGACAATATAAATCCTCGAGTAACACAAGCGATGAGCGAGAAACTGGTTGCTCCTTTCTCGGCCGAAGATGTAAAAAATGCATCCTTTAGTATTGGGGACTTTAAAGCCTCAGGGCTAGATGGCCTGCATGCCATATTTTATAAAAAGTTCTGAAGTATTTGTGGAGAGGATATTACTCATGAGGTCCTTCAGGCGTTGCAAACTGGAATTATTCCGGATGGGTGGAACGACACTACCATTGTGATGATTCCCAAAGTTGATTCTCCAGAACTGGTAACTCAATTTCGCCCTATTAGTTTATGCAATATCATTTATAAGATTATCTCTAAAATGCTTGCAAGGAGACTTAAAGATATTTTACCTAACATTATATCTCCCATGCAAAGTGCTTTTGTTCCTGGTCGCTTGATTACTGACAATGTTCTTGTTGCATATGAGTGCGTCCATGCCATTAAAAATAAAAGATCTGGTACTAAGGAAGCTGTGCGGTGAAGCTCGATATGCGCAAGGCTTACGATAGAATTGAATGGATTTTCCTTGAGAATATGATGATGAAGCTTGGTTTTGATGAAAGATGGGTTTCTTTGATGATGGCTTGTGAGAAATCGGTCAAGTACCAAGTAAGGTTTAATTCAGAAGAAACGGATACGTTTACACCTACAAGAGGACTACGTCAGGGCGATCCTCTTTCACCTTATTTGTTCATGTTATGTGCGGAGGGGTTATCTAGCCTCTTGTTATATGAAGAAGAAGTTGGTGGCATCGATGGGGTTAGGGTGTGCAGGAATGCACCATCAGTTTCACACCTACTATTTGCTGATGATTCTTTGATCCTCATAAAAGCTGATGTGAATAATGCAACTTCCTTACAACGGGTTCTGGACACGTACTGTGCAAATTCGGGACAGTTGGTGAGTCTAGCAAAGTCGAGTATATTCTTTTCTCCTAACACTAATGGCCTTATTAAAATAGAAGTCTGTGAGGCTCTCCATATTGATACGGAAGCTCTCTCGGATAAATATTTGGGTCTCCCTGCACTAGTTGGGGCGGATAGAAGCGACAGTTTTGAGCATCTCATTGAAAGAATTATTCAGAGGATAAATGGCTGGAAGGAGAAACTTCTCTCTATTAGAGGTAAAGAAATATTGTTGAAATCAGTGGCGCATGCCATCTCAGTCTATGCTATGTCTGTGTTTTTGATCCCAAAAGGTGTCTGCAAAAGGATGATGGATGCTATTGCCAAGTTTTGGTGGGGAGATGATGACAATAGTAATAAGATGCATTGGTATGCATGGTGGAAGCTGTGTTATCCAAAGAAATAGAGTGGCATGGGATTTAGAGATCTTCATTCTTTTAACTTAGCAATGTTGGCAAAGCAAGTTTGGTGACTTATTGATGATCCGAATTCGTTGTGGGTTAAATTCGTACGAGCCAAGTATTATCCGGATGGTGACATTCTAAGGGCTGGACCAAAGGCTGGCTCTTCCTATGCTTGGCAAAGTATCATAGCCGGCATCGCTACTTTCAAGAGAGGGTATGTGTGGAGAGTGGGGACAGGAGAGCATATTAATATCTGGCATGATCCCTGGGTGCTGAGCAGCCCTGATAGAAAAATTATGTCACCTAGGGAAGCAACAGTTTACACGAAGGTTAGTGAATTAATTGATCCAATATCAGGTACTTGGGACTTTGAGCTGCTCAATGAAATATTCAGTTCTATTGATGTAAATCGGATATTGCAAATTCCCTTGCACAATTGTGGGTTTAAGGATTTTATTGCATAGGCTCCAACACAACACAGCAGATACACTGTTAGATCGGGATACTACTTACAGTGGCGGCATCAATTTGGCTCAGCTTCTCTGGTTGCTACTGGTAGTTCGGCAATCAATCCGGTATGGCAAATTTTATGGAAACTAAAAATCCCAATCAAGGTAAAAAATTTCATATGGCGTTCTCTACATGGTATTATTCCTCTAAAGTCTATTTTGGTCAATCGACACCTTGGTCATGACGGAGGATGTCTGATTTGCAATGAGGGCCTGGAGGATATCTTGCATCTGTTTTTCCTTTGCCAGACTGCATCTGATCTGTGGGCAGATCTTGGTATATCAGACATCATTAACCAAACACTGCAAAATGAGCTTTCTTGTTCGGTTGTGCTAGAGAATCTTTTCCGGCGTGAGGACAATACACTTCCTGGATTTAATAAAATTGGACTAAAAGAAGTGGTCTCTGTGTGCTGCTGGTATTTGTGGTGGATCAGACGAAAAAGAACACACAATGAAACTGTTCTCCCGATGTACCAATGTAAATTGTCAATCTTAGCCATTACTACTAACGCTGCTGTTCCATTAGTTTCAAATACCACAAGAGCGGCGAAGTTGTTAAAGCCTAAACCTCGTCACATGAAGCTTAATGTTGATGCATCTTTCCATGGAGATATTTGTGCAGGCTCGGTTGGTGCTGTGATTCGTGATTATCAAGGGCGGTTTGTTGCGGCCTCCTGCTGTTTCATACCGCATGTGGGTACGACATCGATGGCAGAGTCGATGGCTATGAGAGAAGGTCTTACTCTAGCAAATAGATTGGGGTTAAACAGGGTACAAGCGGAGTCAGACTCTACTAAAGTAATTGAGGCTCTAAATGGAGGCGATCGTTGGTGGAATGATGCACCTGCTGTTTATGCTGACTGTATTGATCTGGCTACATCTATTGGATCAGTCTCCTTCAAACACTGTCCAAGAGAAGCTAATCAAGTGGCTCATAGTCTCCTTCAAACACTGTCCAAGAGAAGCTAATCAAGTGGCTCATGAGCTAGCTAGTCATTGTTTTTCCAATAGTCTATCTTGTAATTGGGACGATGAGCCCCCTAGTTTTATCCTAGAAACTCTCATAAACGATTGGTTGAAGGGCTGCAAGTTTCAGAAGCACTCTTTTTTCTTACCAGGGTACCTAAGGGGATTGGAAGGTTTTAATGAGGCGGTTTACATGCTTAATATATATTGGTTTAAAAAAAAAAAACTTGTGATGAGATTTTTTTTCTATAGTAGTATAGTAATTAATAACATAACATCATCAGAACAATTTAGAGTTAAGTGATACTCAACTGTTCCGATGCCACGGTAAAACAATAGACCCACAAATCGTGAAACAAGTCATCTTATAAGCTTAAGCACAGAAAAATAGCCCCTTTCAATATTTACTAGTAGAACACAAGTATTAGAACACATGTTTCTTCAGTTTCTCACTGCAATAATGAGTATGTTCTGCCAAAAAAATGTGAAATATCTCTACCGCACGAACTGGGCTTATTTCTGCTGTAGGACCCGGGACGCATACTTTGTTCACTGAAATCTAGACGGATGGAAGATTTATAGGAATCTCTGTATCAGGCTGTCGGCTTAATACCACACAATCTCAAAGCTTTGGCTTGGCTTCTCTAGACCATGCCGGAGCTCTAACTTTGAGGTTGGAATTCTCAGCTTCCTCGTCATTCTCCTCCTCTTCTAAAATCTCCTTTGAAAATGCCGCTGGATTTTCCTTGATGCAGTTCTGCAATGCGATAAAGGGCTGCACACAATCTGATCCCTGGCAAGGAAAAGGAAGCAAGTTTAGCATAAGT
Organism: Avena sativa; assembly: GCA_916181665.1. Classification (NCBI taxonomy): domain Eukaryota; kingdom Viridiplantae; phylum Streptophyta; class Magnoliopsida; order Poales; family Poaceae; genus Avena; species Avena sativa. The sequence continues at coordinate 151,340,125 of OV702294.1, read as the reverse complement.
TGATATTCAGGAAGAAATAGAAAGGAATCAAACAGTCGATAGCATTTAACAGCATGCAGAAGAGATTTGAACCATTGTATGTGACAGTGACTCAAACATTATGAAATATTACAGAATGTCAAAACATACATTTGGAAAAGAAACCAAAATAATTTGTGTCTGTGCAGTCAAGTTGTAGCATCTAGATTTCGTAATTTTAGAGGGAAGAGGGCGAATTCTCAAGGTTTTATTTTTTACTAAGGTAACAGGTAATATGAACAAGTACTTTTGATCAAATCGAATTATAGTTGCCCTAAATTAACATCGTTGCCTAAACAAATTCGACAATCGCCACTGTAATTCAATTATTATTTGGATTATAAGAATAATTCCTCCCAGGACAACGATCTTTCTTGTGTCCCATCAGATCTGATAGGGGTACTTTTTTTTTCTTATACAAACAAGCTACATTTGCTACTGCACATTGCAGCAACAGAGAATTCGTCTGAGTCAGTTTGATACCAAACTTATGCCGATTGAAATAATAGGAAAATAAAACAAAACAAAAATGCTGGCATAAAAGGGTCACAACACCCACCAAGGATGCACATGCGAAATGGTATCAATTAACCAGATATCTGCTAAACACTAGTTCACAATATTTACCTAAAAAAACTCGAGTATTTATCATTGTTTGCTCATATTGAGCTAGGTTTAGAACAAAGAGCAGTTTGTTATGGTTATCCTGCATATATTTAAGTAGCTAGTAAGACACCCATGCTATGCTACGGAAACAAAAGAGACAATGTAGAACATAGTTAACTAAAGTTGTATGTCAGATTAATTAACTTTGATGCTTTCGTTTATTAGGGCAGGATCTGAGATGGTAGCATGCTGCTATGTTCGTAAGTTTGTATGATCCCACTTCTCAATGCTGAGACAAGGAGGGCTCGAAAGGAGGTGGACGGATGACCAGCATTTCAAATCTTTATAAGTAAGGAAATATGTAAATTGCACAAGATAAGTTTCACTGAAAGCAACTGAGCAACTTGAAACAAAAATACAACCTTCTCTACTTCTGTGCTCCTCAGGAAGCAGGAAAATGCATCAACAAATCCACTGCCACAAGGTCCACTTTTCAAATCAGCAACGCACGGACATTCCAGCGCTTTCTGTACTTTCACGTCAATTGACTGCACAAGCAAATAACAGTTTCACTGATATCCATAGTGCCATGAAGAATACAATAGTTATATATAAGTAGTATCTATCAACTATCCACAAGCAAAAGAAAGGGTCCTTACCTCATTGTCATCCTCACTAAATGACATAGCCTCTGCATAAAAAAATTCCAACATCAGTAATCAGAACATTAATGCTAGGATGGATTAATGGGCCTTCAAAAGAAACAACATATCCCATGCAAAGTGCACGGTATAAAGCTCAGCGGAAAAAAAGGCAGCATACAATATCACTCTAGATTGTAGGCCAGAAGTTATTGACTTATTGTAATCCTGCTACTAATTAATGAAAGCTCCATTTGAAAAAAAAATGAATGAAAGCTCCTGATTAAAAAAAAGAACACTAAGAGCAATCTACATAAAGAAACACTTCAAAAGAAGATATGCATGCCACACAAATTTAAAAGAGGGCACAAACTGTCCGGACATTGGTGTATTTTTCAGAGAGGAACTCGATCTAGTCATTTTAAGCAGATATTAGCAGGTTAAAGCCTGGTAGCTCCTCAGGTTGTTATCAGCTTAGCACATACCCCTGTGTGGCACTAACATTAAGGACTGATCAATTTCAGCATGAACACAGATATGTTCTAGCCTTCTAGGACTCGTAAGATGTTACCACTCACCGGTTCACAATCCAGTCAGTGGCTATGCTACATGCAATATTTTGGTCAAGTGACATCACAACTTCGGCAAACCCTCTTATCTTTTTCGATTTTTATGCAGTAATCTCTAGATGTTTAAGAGGATACCACAACTCAAAGGTTCTAGCGCAGCCACCTGCATCAGTACAAGGTCTCCACTGCATAACCACATACTAGAGAATGACAGGAACAGATGCTCGCAACTATTCGTAATAGACTAATAGTAGAGGCCCTAGAGCTCCGCTCACCACAGATGCTCGCAAATCCAAGCAAAGCTACGACCTAGAGGCTAGCGCGACTCAAGGAGAAATACTCCTCGAAGCGACCGTGTATCTATAGGGGAACCGAGATTACGATGGAACCCCTCTGGCCCATAAGATTCCGAGTTCTGCATGTACCTGCGGCGAGCTCCTCGAGGGAGGAGGGCGCTGGGGAAGGAGACTGCGACGGCGCCGGCTCGGTGGCCGGCGGAGAAGGATCCTCCACCGCCGGGGCTGGATGGCTCTGATCTTGACCCATCGAGCTCGAGCTCTAGCTCGCGCAGGCGGCGGCGGCGGACAGGTTGGTCTTCCTCTGCTGGGCGGCGAGGCGAGCGAGAGCAACCGGCAGCGCGAGCGAGGACGTGGTCAAACCAGGCGGCGCGCAACACAACGTCGGAAGCGAACCTGGACCCGAGTCTGACTTTCGTCAGTAACTCTCGCCCGTCCGATCGCACCAAGATTCGTGTGCATTTCACCGCGGTTTCGTGGGCCGGGCCGAGACAAGGCGGCCTCGCGAATGGCGAGTGTTTCACCCACGACGTCTCCCCTAAACCTCCGCGTCGCCATTTCCGCTCCCGGTCCGGCGCGATGGTCGGAGGCGGCAAGCCATTCGGGGACAGCGTGTTCGCCGGCCACGCGGTCGCCGGCGCCGCGGCAATCAGCGCTTCCGCGGTCTCCGTCCACCCCCTCGACACCGTCAAGAGCCTCCTCCAGGCGAGCGCCCGACTCCCCGCGCCTCAGATTCCCCCGTTGATGTACTGCGCTTCTCTCTATCGGGGTTTGATCTGTTTTCTTCTGCGTGTTCAGCTGAGCGCGACGGGGCCGAAGAAGAAGATGGCGCTCCGCCATGTGGTGGACCGGCTCATGTCCGTCTCCGGCCCAACAGGTTTGGTTGGTTGCCAATTTGCTACTTGACGAGTAGAGATCTTCCTCTCGGTGGTTCTGTTTTGAGCTGCGATTAAGTGTGTAATTCTTCGATCTGCATTGATACGAATGCCCTAATAGAGAGTATAATTGAGAGAATTGTGATGTTGATGGTTGAATAGCCAGGCGAGTACTGATAGTGTCCACCCAGGCCAGTTTCATGGTTGGTTTGGTTTTACAGTTTTGGCTGACTTCTCAGGTTGCCATCCAGCTATTAGTAACAATCCATCAATATACTATAATGCATAGTTTGGGAGCATGGCAAGGGTACTAAATCTGCATTACATAAGCACTTACTGCGATTGTGTTCATAGTGGGTTCTGCACACCGTATACATTAAGAATGTATCCAGTAGGAGCCTAAGGCTTCAATTGTTTTCACCAGATTAACTAAGATTGTGCAATTGTTTGTGCTACAAGCATTAAAACATCTAGAAGCTTGATATTAATTGGTTTCAGTGCTGCTTAGTACTGAAATACATGCGCTTGCAGCAAGATTTTCAGCCAAATCTGGTGTGTTGCCTGCTTCATGTATTCTTTCCTGGTTGAGATATATGGGGATTTCTAGTTCCTGTATGATGGCTTCTTATCGCCCATATATTACTTTACATGCTCAGAAAATTGTTATCTTATTAAATCATCAAATGTATTTTAGGTCTTTATAGTGGTCTTGGATGGTCAATATTTGGTAAACTGCCTGGTGTGGGAGCACGTTTTGGGATCTATGAGCTTTTAACAGCTTTCTATAAAGGTACAAGCTTTCTTTTTGTGCAACAGTTCATTGCTTAGTATGATCTGCTTTATATCAATCTTGTTGGCGCCTATGATTAGCAGGTTAGCACCCATGAGAACTCTAAACATGTAGTATGTTAGACTCCTCTGTCATATTCTCCCATATGTTTCCCCTGTTATCATACTCTCCAGTTGCAGAATGACTAGAGTCCTTTGTGTTAAAAGAAACAATTGGCAATCTTTTGCTTCTGTGCAACAAAACAATATGCATATCATTCTGAACTATATTCGACTATCCCTTTTCTGATAGTTCAAACATCGAGTGCTCTCTAACGATGTAATTCGCAGTTCATATGCTGGTAGACGTATGGAACTTCACAATGATATATGATCTGTTTCTCTCTTGGTAGATGGAAGGGAGGACAACCATGTTTATTATTCTGAGGCTATGTTGGCTGGCATTACTGCTGGTGCTGTAGAGGCATTTCTTTGCACACCATTTGAACTTCTCAAGCTTCGTTCCCAAGTTGGTTCTGCCATACCTTCAAAAGCAAAGAACACTGCTAATGTTCTACAAGAGTCATTTCCACTGCTTTCCAAACTATTACCTGGTTATGTCCCTGACATCAGAGTATTGAATGGCAGTGTTAGTCTTCTGTCCAATCTTTCCCCAAAACATCCTGACATGGTGGGTGCCCTGAAACAGCACCCATGGATGTTGACTGGCTCTGGGAAGCCCCCGTTACCCTCTGATGTCCAGGTGCCTGCTAGAGTGATAGCACTTGAAGGCTGGGGTGCTCTATGGAGAGGACTTAGACCAGGGATAGCCCGAGACTGTGTCTTTGGTGGGATGTTCTTTTCATCCTGGCAATTCATACACGAGGGGATGCTTACTTGGAAATCTGTTAATATGAACCCTCAACCCAGGTAATGGAGTCATATTAGTATATTCAGTTTTTGCAAGGTCAAGATAAGTGCAATGTCATAATTGATTTTCATGGTGCCTTCCCTTTTTGGGTCTAGTCTAACCTTTTGTGCCTCTCAGGAATTTAGACGAAGCAGGACCTGTGCACCCTTTAGCTTCTAGTCTTGCCGCAGGCTTCTCTGGAGTTGTAGCAGCTGCTGCTTCACATACATTTGATACTGCCAAAAGTCGTTCACAGTGTACTGTGATACCTAAGGTAGTTTTATACTTGACTGCTTTTGAACTTGGATCTGCACTCTTCCATGTTTGCAGATGCATATTATTTGTTCTTGCATTTGTTTTTCAGTATATAGCAATGGAGAGGAGGTTTCATAAATGGAGGGCACCAGGAATGTGGATAGAGCGGATGACAGGAATATCACCTGCTGATAGGAATGTTCTATTCCGTGGCATTGGACTACGGATGGCGCGCAGTGGAATTGCATCATTTGTACTTGTCGGGTCCTACTATTTTGCCATAGATCAGCTCTTGTAGATGGCATGCAGAGACCCCATTTGGTGAAACAAACGCTATTTATATGCGTCTGCTGAACAACCATAGAATTAACTATTGGGACATCGCTGTCTCATCTAAACTTGATTGGAGTTGCATGCTCCAAGATAGAATTTTTGCTGCTAATGTAAATGTTCATAACAGAACTGTAGTTGGTACTTTTGGTTTTGAGCTTGTGTTGAAGAGATAACAAGTATTTTTATATGAAAATGATATTGGTAGGAGGGGAACTGAAAGGCCACTACTGAAGTGGCTAAGGTTAAAATTGGCATCAGTGAGTAGAAAGAAAGACCTTCAATATTTATTGAAATGACAATTTTGCAATGCAGCCTGTTGTTTGAGTGTACTCTTTGATCTTCACAAAATATGCCATGAAGTATTATTGTGCAAAGTTTTCGTACTATTATACCATTTGGGAGATAACAGATTGATTCTGTTGCTTTGGTAATCCACCTTGTAGCTTTTTATGTGGTGAAAATTTAAATTTCTTCCTGACCGCGTCTGCCTCAAGCACTGAAAATCAGGATCAGATTTGGTAAATTTACCACATGAATAGGCTTAGAATAGCCCCCAACACCAAGCCGTGGTCAGATCCTAGGAAAAAAGGAACCATGGCGCCCGCTGGAAACATATTTTTACAGGAATTGTTGGAAAGCTTTCGACAATGTATTTCCATTGTCAGAAGAAAATTGAACTGTAAAATGCTCTTCACATATCTTCAGGCCTTTCTAAATTTTGCTTCAATTTTTCGGCATCGATTCAAATTTTTGTACACTTCATTTGTGCCATGTTCTGCTTCGACATGGCAGAATCCTGGTTCTTGCTCTCTCTTTAGTGCCACATCGTTTTGTCAGATGACACTCTTGCTGAATATACTCTTACTGATGGCCGTCCTCTTTGTTCCAAAGTGGGTCTAGTGGAGGAAGATCATAATCTTCAGGTGTTAGTGCCAATGAGAAATCTGGCAATGGGGGTGGCGCTCCAATGACCCTGCAGATGTCCAAACAGTTATCACATCAGTCCTTCGGATTCACAATTTGGCGCAAGCTTGTTTTAACGCTAATTGTTACCTTTCTTGAGTATACAGGTCCTGGTTGATCCGGACCTTGCTTGAAGCATCCTTTGGGATCTTGTCGAACAGATACTTAGCTGTTCCAAAAGGAGTGGGGCTCCTGCAAAGTTACAGGTATTTTCTTCATTTTGTATGCTTATTAAAAAGGTTGGTGTGGAGCACTCTAACAGATGCCCCTTGTACTAGTTTTTTTCATACCAATGGAAAATAAGTGTAAAATACAGGGGAAAAAAACCAATATGTGCTTAGTAGCAAATTAGGAGCAAATGTCTTGCCTAGATGTTGGCGGAGTTGCATGGAAGGCTTCAGAAGCCCTTTTACTTTCTTTCAGAAACTCCTCTGAAGCTTGCAAGGCTGCTATTGCCATTCCGTGAGATTTCTCACTGTTTCCTTCATCAAGAATCAAACCATGGAAATAGTATGCTGCAGCCTGATAAAAGCACATATAGTAACTTCAGTCTAGATGGTTGTAGGAAAAAATGTCTAAATATCTAGTCTGAAGAACAGACAGTCTACTAGAACTCGAGGCGCGCATCTGTGATTTGAAAATTAGATAGTTAGGATATGATGGTTGATGTAGCTTTACACACCTTTGCTTCGACATACTTCCACTTGACAAATAGTAGATGTTTTTTCCCCCATCCATCGGACGCAGTAAGCTCTGGAATGTTCTCCTGAATCTGGTTCCAATATTTGACCATCTCACAAGCTAAGCGCCTTTTTACTGCTAAAGTGGCTTTTGGGCTATCAATTGCCAGCCCAAGCTGCATATCAACCCCCTGTAGAATGAAGGTTGCCAATGTTCGTGACCGATTGACCATAAAACAAACTAAAATGCGGCAAACTCCCAAAAGCATAATAACATTCATCTTAGGAGTGGCACTAGGTTTCCTCCTGCAACGCACAGAAAGGCTGCAAATGTAGTGTACCCAGTGCTATTAAAAGCTCAGTGCATATATGTTGCTTCAGGGGGTAATAGCACCGTATCAATCAGAATGCGGCAATATTAGGCGATGTTTGGTTTTTTTTTCGTGGAGAATTCTTTGACAATTGGTTTCAGTAATGGGAACAGGGGCGAGGCCCTTTTCCTCTAAAACAAGAATTCTTTGATACCCTTTTCCTCTAAAAAAAGAATTCTTTGATGATATTTTGTTGTTCCCTAAGGACCAGAATTTTGAATCAGAAGAGACAAACTTTGAAAGAGTAACCTATGTCCAGGTTTACAACCTTTGTTTCTACCTTTACATGTGTTATTATTATACCAATTTGGCAAATTTAAACATCATCAGACTAAGAAAAAAATCATTTGAATTCTTGTACGGTATTTGGGATTTGGCCACCGAAATTCAAATAAAATATGTTCAGTTGAGAACACGTTACCTGACCCAGAGCTTGCAGGCTAAGAGCTTTGAGGTTTCCTTCAGCCAGGTCTACTGGAAGTTGTCTCCTGAATTCGTACATGGAAAGGGAATTTTTCAGTAGTAGAAGTTTTCTACTGCTTTAAGTCCTAAAATTATTCAATATGAAAAAATCCAAAAATTATCTAGTGAGCTGGGCTGCTCAAGAGTTCCAAACCTTAGTTCTGACGGTATCTGTGGGAGTACTTGTCGGATTGCGCAATCCAAGTAGCCTGCTGCCTTCAAGAAAACGTCTACGGTGGCGCGTCTGCTCTCTGTGTACATTGGCAAGAACTGACGCCTCATCAGTTACCAGCAATTCAGCATGAACATTTTCCAATTCTTACATGCTGGGAACTTGACTTCAGATGCAGTTCAGTTTACCTTCAGAGACCCGTGGCCCGTAGCCGTCGCCATAAGCCCTTGGAAGAAGCAGGGAGTTGGCCTGCAGCAAGCAGACCATGGCCATCAAATGCAGCACGGACAGCACCTCGTACCACGCGTCCGCCATGGCCGTTTCCTGCAATTGAAAATCTCATGTTAAGCCAAAGAACTAACAACTAGTAAATGTTATCATCGTAGTATAGATTATGCTGGATAATGTTACCTCAGCATTGTCCTCTTGGTTAGTCCACACAAACTGCACGCTGTGTCTCAGCTCACCGCCTTCCTTCACCAATCCTAGCAGGAGTGGCAGGTAGTCCTCCAGCGCCTGTAGGAGGTTGGCAGTGCTAGATCCTGCACGGAGCAGCCAAAGGCAGTGTCAGTTCAGAGGTCAACATCTTTCTTCCGCGCAAGACCAGCCAGCAATTCAGGCAAGAATCCAGACGCTATGCACGATTGCACGGCACGCACCTTGCCGCGCGGAGGTCTTCCGCCTCGGCTTGAGCGCCGCCGCCGACTCTTGCATTGCCATGTCGACGACCCGCGCTCTGAGGGCCGACAGCCTCTCCACCGCGGCCTTGTGCAGGCGCGCCTGGGAGGAGAAGTCCACGCTCCGGGGCGTCCGGAGGCCCGGGAGGAACACGACGACGTCGCCGACGCTCCCCTGTTTTCTCCGCGGCGGACCGCCGCCGCCGCCGTCGTCCTGCCTCGACAGCCCGCAACCCATGGATTCGTGACGGGCTGCTTATCTAATCACCACCTGCAGGAATCACGGCGGGAACACCAGCAATCAGACAACATCAGAAGCAAATCACTTGCTATCGAATTTGCTCTGATGGAAGGGGGAGAATTCTTCGGAACTTGTAAGCGAGCACGGCGATCGGAGAGGATTCCGTCGAGCAAGAACCCAGAAGAAGAAAAAAGGAGATGCATACTTCCATGAAAAAAAGCTCGTAGTACCTTTATCCTGCTTCGCTTTTCTCGATCCTTTTCCGGGTCTCTTCAGACCACACGCAAGCCTGGCGCCTCCGATAGATCCCGCTTCCCCTCTCTGCAGTCTGCACGCGCGCACGCACCAGAGCCGAACTCGAGTGAGCGAAGCAAGCAAACACTTATCCCTTGGTTCACAGCAAGGTCTTTCTTTCCTACGTAGCGTAGGGGGACCGGGCCGATCGATATATCAGAACAGGAGGAGCGCAACTTGGCGTAATGCGCGCCCAGTTGGCGATACTTTTGCCATGGAAAAAGTGCTGCTGCTGCCTGCTCCTCCTATTATTCTTTCCCGTGGGTCGTCGTCGGGAAAGCTAGGGGAGGCCGGTGGTGCTCGTGCTGCTGCCTCCTAGCCTGCTGCTGCTACTAGGTAGGAGAGCAATGCATCATCTGATGATGTTTTAGCCCGTGATGATGCCTGTGGCCAGTATTGAAAAGGATAAATTGGGGGGCTTTCTACCTAATCTTGACGGGAACTGCTCGCGGTTGCTTCCCGATGCAAACTAGAGTAGCTAGCTAGCTACAGGTTCTGGAAGGAAAACACGGGGGGGGGGGAAGATGAATGAAGAACTCAACTGTTCAAGCGAGGAGAGACTGCTGCCGCGGGCAGGGCAGGCGACCGAGCTGGAGGATGAAGTCAGAGAGGGTCCGAGGGAGAGAGGGGGTGGGGGAGAGAGATGAGGTACAGGATCTGCGACGTGTCTATTTAAAGGGGGCGCGATTTGCGGTGATGGAAGTGTAATCTAAACCCTCAATTATTACGCCCACAGCCAGCGCTGCCGGTCAGCGACACGGACACCAACCAAAACCAGCAGGACGAGAAAAGATCTCGAGACCAGTCCGACGTGTAAACGTGGGCGAGACAAATATGTGATCTCTGCTGGGCCGCTCCTCCCCGCGCTCGCAAATGGTAAATCGTCACGTGAACTACCTGCCGCAGCACGCAGGGGATTTGATTCCTGGCTACGTGTGAAATAATCTACTACCGAGACACATGTGTGGTGGCTGCCTCCGGTTTCCGGGGGCTATGCGACTACGAATACCTGCCTAGTACATTCGTTGATACTCTCTCCTGAAAAAAAACAGATGCGAGAACCTAGTAGTCATCAAAGTGTGATCAAGGTATTTTCTTGGTAGTACAATTATTTAACGGTTACACCGTACGCTACTTGTCTATGTCTAGGCATCTCTTTCGGTGGTCTCATCATTCGAAAAATGTAAAATGAAAAAAAAAACATAGTAATTAGATGTCGGGACACGTTGGATCGTGCATAATAAATATACAAACCGCATAAATATGTATACATGTTATTGGGTTGCACCGCGCAAAAGAAATAGAAATATTTTCTCAACCTTTTGACACCTTTGCATACCGAATCGCTGAAAAACCCGAAACAAAGTAAATTCTACAGGGTTGAGCTCAACTTTAATTATAATTTTGAAATCAGACTATGAAGTAATAATAGACGGTAGGAGAATATCTATGATGTCGAACCCTATGAACCAAATAAGCCCTGATTAAATTCATGCCTCTAAAACTTCTATAAAATTCTTTTGAACCAAAAAGACCCTGGTCAGGGGAAAATATCTTTGCAAAAAGTTTACACCTTCTATAAGTACGTGATTATAGTAACATATGTCGAAACCTACGAGTTAAATCGTTACATTAGTTATAGAGGGTATTTAAGTTAATTTCTAACAATATAATTAAATATGGATCACAAAAATTCTCCCTCCTACAAGTGAAAAATGAATACGAGTTGAACCACCCATTGTTGCTGCATCTATCGTCCACTGTTATGATCGCCGTTCTTCCTATGCTGGTACAGAATACATGACCATCGCCACAACCATGAGTTTAGTAGTGGATGGTATATAATTATTTTAGGGTAGCGTACTTTGTTAAGCTCTATTTTAAGATTTCTCTTGGAACTTAGAGATATGCTTGGATTCCAATGCAAGTATATGTATCTACTTCAAAGTGATGAGACATTTTTTAGATAATTAAAGGGCCATCCTCCTCAATTTTGCATCATGTGTTGTACCAGAAAAATTCATTTAAACGACGTTTAAGATGTCGATGCAAAAAATGACTTGCAAAATAACAACAATGCCACTCGATGTTGGCACGTGCATGCTACTCTTATGACTAGTACAACCACATAAATTATAAACACCACTAGAGCTGATAAATAACAACTCTCCAAACATGACAACACCTTCATGAAGGGGATGGTGTTGGTCTACTCTTGTTCCTAGATCCATCAACCAACGACAAATGGAGGTTTTTTCAATGCAATGACCTATATAGTGTTCTATTGGCTCATGAATCCGCTTTGATGTACACAAACATGTGTTCTACAAGCTTGGTCATGTAATCATTTAGATACGTCCACTATCTCTATTGTATATGGAAGTAGATACGATGTAGCCATATGAGATCCATCTCGTATCTATGGATGGGAGGCAATATATGACATGATCTAACTTGAAAGTCCTTCAGAAAAAATATAAATATACTCACAAAAGAGAATATCTTAACACTTTCAAGTGAAGGGGTATTTTCATAGATAATAGAGGAGTTATTCTATTCCTGTCAATTTCATAATATAATGCACCAACCAAATTAATATGCTCAAGACGTCAATGCTGAAATCGGCTTACAAGATCAACAACATGCCACTCGGTAGCAACACCATCATGTCACTCTTACAATTTGTACAACCATATAAACAAAACACTAGAATGAATAGAGAACACTATCCAACATGACTACACCTTCATGAAGGGAAAGTCATTTGTGCATCACCATTATTGGATTCATTTGAACCAATGATAGATCAATGTTTTTGACGTGACGAACTATGTAAACATGTGTTCTATTGGCTCATGAATCTACTTTGACGTACCCACTCATGTGGTCTACAAGCTTGCTCATGAAGTCATTTAAATACACCCACTATGCTCTATTGTATATGGAAGTAGGTATGATGTTGCTATACTAGATCAGCCCTGATGGGGAGCTATATATGCCTGGCATGCTCTAATCTTCAAAATCTTCTTGAAACATAGATACATATTTGTATTTCAATGTGCGTATCTATGATTACTTTCAAGTGATGGCATTTTTTCTGGGACGATGGAGGGGTCATCCTATTCCTATCAACTTTTGTGTAATGTGATGCACCAACCAAATTTATATTTAAATTAAAGACATTCAAGTTTTCTGTTAAAAATCTGCTTACAAAATAAACAACATGCCACTCGGCAAACCGGCACGAATCTCTTACAATTAGTAGAACCATATAAGCACAACACTAGAATAGATAGAGAACAACTGCCCAACACAACTACGCCTTCACGAAGGGAAAGACATATGTGCTTCACTGGTACTGATCGATATTCATTTGAACCAATGACACATCAAGGTTTTTTACGTGATGACCTATGTATACATGTGTTATACTGGCTCATAAATCTACTTTGACATACGCACTCATGTGTTGTGCAAGCTCGGCCATGAATTCATTTAGATATGTCCACTTGATCTATAGTATACGGAAGTAGATATGTTGTTGCTGTATGAGGAGTACATTAAGTACATACATTGGAGAATTTTCACATTATTTTTTGAAGTGGTTGTAGTGTGTAGCCATCCCATGTGTTAATTTATGTACGAAAAGTATTTGGCCAACCATGTTAAAGTTGTCTTGAGAAAGATACATTTGGAGGAATTCAAAGCAGGCATTTGTATCTGCTTCCAAGCGTTGACGTATATGCACGTACACTCATCATCTGCTCTAATGGTTCATGGATTCAATCCAGCATAGAGCCATAGATAGATACATCGAATCCACTGTGGTGCAGTACAATACAAAGAGCAGAGTAGATATATATGTTGTTGGTGCATGAAATTCCATGATTTTATAGTAGGTATCGCAGGCCCTAGGCATCTAGCCAACGTCACGACATAACCTGCACCGGCATTGGATCACAACATGACATGAACACCAGTTGTTTAATCCCCAGGATCAGATTAAATAAGCTGTGGCTGCCACCGTTTAAGTTCATTGTATACTCGGGCTCAGATTGCTACGTTCCCCGTTTGGAGCGTTCACCGGTACTACGGTGGACTTGCCGTATAAAGTGCTTAACGGGCTCCTCGGTGGCGCCCATTTTTGCTAACCAACCATGAGCAATCACTGGGTTAATCCTAATTGGCAAGTGGATTAGATCCTCTTAGTAGCTTGCACTTTCCAGGCAATTAATAAATTGAAGCGAGCAACTGCCACACACATACTACTATACTACTCTGTAATTGATTATCTGCGATATTCGACGCGATAATACATCCAAAGGAATGGCCAAATCCTTGCTCGATCGATCTGCAGATTCTTCGTATGAAATCAATTCCAAACTCAGCAGCGCACATCATGTAGCAGTACTCTCTCCATTCAGAAATAACTGACTTGAGTTAATTTAAATACGAATATATCTATATACTAAAATATGTCTAGATAAATTTAAACTAAATCTTAATCAGTTATTTCTGGATAGAGGGAGTACAACATGTGTGTCGTCCAACACGTGTGAAGGGTATTGAACAGTATACTCTCTCCATTATATGATTTTTATCGTGATTTTAGTTTAAATTTAAACTGAAAACACGACGAGAGTTATGAAGTTGCCGCTCGACACCAGCTCGTGCGTCATCTTCGTGCCGAGCCGAAAGGGGAAAGCCACGCTGCCGCTTGAGTGCTGTAACAACCTTCTTCCCTTTCTTTTGGATAAGAACACCCTGCACGCTTAGCTTCCAAACAAAGTTTAGGCCGGTGCGAAATCTAGAACCGCATGCACATGAGCAAGGTTACGAATAGGCACAACGCACAACCACGTACTATTGTAGTGGAGTAGTATCAATTGGACGCGTGAACAAACATTAGGTGATCGACCACTAACTGGCACTGTAGCACAGCCTTGCAGCTAGCTAGGTGACCAGCTGACACGAGGAAACTAAACGTGATTAATTAGTGTATGCTCTTCTCGTGGCGGCTGACGCAGGTGTTAGACGTATATATCTGTATATTGTATTTCCCTAATGTTAGAGGTTTCCTACATATTTGCCCTGTATCTGTATTATATATTGTGGCCTTTGGCCCCCAGAGGAATACAAGTTGCATATTCCTGACATGGTATCAGAGCTAGGTTAGCTTCCTCCTACTCGCAACTTCTTCGCTGCAGCCGCCACCGTCCCTGTCGCCGACGGCCTTGCCGTCATCGTCGCCGCCGGTCGCCGCTTAGTTTCTGGCCGTCTCGTTACCGTCTTGGATCCATATCAATTCAGATTGGTCTTCTGGTCTTCTGGTCTTCTCGTCCACGATTCAGATCTTGGCATCCGGTCCACGCACGCGTCCATCAAGCTGTTGCTGCTCCCAGCGCGGGATCCAGACGCGTGGGATTCCTAGCAGCGTCCTGCTACTCTCAGGAAGATTCCCAGCAGCGCCCTGCTGCTGCTCTCAAAGACCGCTCCCTGCTGCTGCTCTCAGGAAGATTGTTGGACGCTCGTCAGCTGGACGTCAGGCAGAGGACGCCCGCGCGTGGAAGACCGCCAGCTCGCCCACCGCCTCCTGACGCTCTGCCCGCGCGACCCGGCGCTGTCTCCCTGCCTCCCGACGCGTCCCGCCTGGCCCGCCGCCGGCCGGCTCTGGATTTGCGTCAGATTTCGTCGGTTTTCGTCTGATTTCGTCGGTTTTCGTCAGATTTCGTCGGATCAATCAGATCTAGATCTGATCTGTACAAAAAAAAGAGAAAGAGATGTCTACTTCATCGGGCTATGTTGCGATTCCTCGCTGCCCGGTGGTCTTTGATGGCGCGAATTACCCTGATTTCGCTGCCTTTATGCGCGTTCACATGCGCGGTCTCCATCTTTGGGGTGTGCTCTTCGGCGAGGTCTCTTGTCCGTCGTGCCCCCTGCTCCTGTGGCTCCTCTTCCACCGACGCCGATTGTTCTCAGTGCCGATGCTTCTCAGGAGGCCAAGGATGCTGCTCAGAGTGCTGATGATAGTGTTGTTGCTGCTTATGATCTGAAGTTCAAGCAGTACTCTTCTGATCTCGGGGCCTATCGACACGCTCTGACTGCTTACACTCAGTGGGTTGATGAGGATGCTCGTGCTGCTGTTGTTCTCACCTCCAGTGTTCTGCCCCAGTATGCTGCTGAGTTCATGAGTCTCCCTACTGTTGCCGCTCAGTGGGCTCATCTTCGTCGGCGCTATCAGCCGTCTGGGGATGCTCTTTACCTGTCTGTGGTTCGCCAGGAGCATGCTCTCTAGCAGGGTGATTCTACTATTGATGAGTTCTATACTCAGAGTGCTGCTATCTGGCGTCAGCTTGATTCTCTCCATACTGCTGTTTGTGGCACATGCTCGTGCTGCCAGATTGTGCGCTCGAACTTGGAGTTTCACCGCATCTATGAGTTTCTGTCTCGGCTTCGCCAGGAGTTTGAGCCCCGGCGTGCTCAGCTGAATGCTCGTGGTCGTGTTCCGCTTTCTGAGGTGTTGTCTGAGCTTCGGGCTGAGGAGACCCGTCTCCGTGGTGCTGGTCTTCTTGCGGTTCCATCTGCGCTTGCTACTCGTGGTGCTCCTTTGCCGTCTGCTCCCTCGACTCAGCCGCGGTCCCCTGTGCCGCCGCCGCCGATACTATCCACTCCTCCAGGTCAGGGTCAGGGTCAGCTTCAGCACCAGCAGCCTCAGGGTCAGAGTCAGCATCAGCAGGCTCATGGTCAGGGTCGCCGTGGTTCTCTTCGTCACTGCTCTTACTGCAACAGGGATGGTCACACTTGGGCCACCTGTTATACACGGGACCCTAGTTTACGTCAGCAGCACCAGGTTCGTGGGCAATCGGCTTCTTCCGGATCTTCAGCAGTTGCTCTCTCTGATCAGGACATTATCAGGAGTCTTCGCGGTCTGCTTGCTGCTACAGGCTCTTCTTCGACGGGCACTGCTGATTCTGTGACTGACTCTTCAGGCACTGTGCGACCACCACCTTCTACACAGTCAGGTACGTCTCCGTGGTATCTGGATTCTGGAGCTTCTTTTCATATGACCTCTGAGTCTTCTTTTTTGTCCGCTCTTCGTTCTCTCCCTTCTCCTGTCCGTGTTTTCACGGCTGATGGTACCTCTCTCCCTGTTTCTAGTCGGGGCACCCTTTCTACTTCTTCTTTTTTTGTTCCTGATATTTCTCATGTCCCTCTTCTTAAGATGAATCTGTTCTCTGCTAGCCAGCTTACTGACTCTGGTTGTCGCGTCATTCTTGATGCTGATTCTTGTGTTGTTCAGGACCGCCGCACCCAGGCCCTGGTTGGAGCTGGCCCTCGCAGCCGTGACTCTTCAGGTCTTTGGGAGTTAGACTGGCTTCGTGTTCCTTCCGCTGCCACTTCATCTGCCAGTTCTTCTCCGGTTGTCGCCTCTACTACCAGCTCTTTTCAGCAGTGGCATCATCGTCTTGGTCACCTCTGTGACTCTCGCCTGTCGTCATTAGTTCATCGTGGTCTTCTGGGGTCTGTCTCAGGAGATGGGTCTTTGCATTGTCAGGGCTGTAGGTTGGGTAAACAGATTCAGCTTCCCTATCCTACTAGCGCGTCTGTATCTCAGCGACCTTTTGATTTAGTTCATTCCGATGTTTGGGGTCCGGCTCCCTTCGCTTCGAAAGGGGGCCATCGCTACTATATTTTATTCATCGATGATTTTTCTCGGTACACTTGGTTGTATTTTATGCGCTCTCGTAGTGAGGTGCTCTCCATATATCGGCGTTTTGCGGCCATGGTTCGTACTCAATATTCTACCCCCATCCGTGTGTTTCGTGCTGATTCTGCTGGTGAGTATATCTCCCAGATGTTGCGAGGTGTTCTTGCTAAGCAGGGCACTCTTGCTCAGTTCTCCTGTCCTGGCGCACATACCCAGAATGGCGTTGCCGAGCGTAAGCATCGCCATCTTCTTGAGACCACTCGTGCTATGATGATTGCTTCTTCTCTCCCGCCGCATTTCTGGGCTGAGGCTGTCGCTACGTCGGCTTACCTCATCAATATTCAGCCTTCTGCTGCCTTGCAGGGTGGTATCCCTCTTGAGCGCCTCTCTGGACAGTCTCCAGACTACTCCATGCTTCGCTTGTTTGGTTGTGTTTGCTATGTTCTCCTTGCTCCTCGCGAACGCACCAAACTGACCGCTCAGTCTGTTGAGTGTGTTTTCCTCGGATACAGTGATGAGCATAAGGGCTATCGCTGTTGGGACCCTGTTGGTCGTCGGATGCATATCTCTCGTGATGTTACTTTTGATGAGACGCGTCCTTTCTATCCTCGTCCCACCGCTGGTACTTACCCGGTGGAAGATATCTCTTTTCTTCTCTTCCCTGACACACCTTCTACCCCTATTGTGTCTTCTTCAGGATCTCCTCCCCCTGATGTCTCTTCTTCGACACCGTCCTCTTCTGCTCCGTCTAGTTCTCCTTGTTCTCCGGAGTCTTCCTCTCCTATTCCCTCTTCTTCATCGTCGTCTCCTGCGTCGTCTTCCTCTGATGATCTTCCCTCTACTCGTCCTGTTCGTCAGCGTCGTGCCCCCAACCGTTACTCTCCTAGTCAGTATGGTCTTTCTGTTGTCTCTGAGCCGACCTCTTATCGGGATGCTGAGCATCATCCTGAATGGCAGCTGGCCATGGCCGAGGAGATTGTTGCGCTTGAGCGCACTGGCACCTGGGATCTTGTTTCTCCTCCTCCCGGTGTTCGTCCTATCACGTGTAAGTGGGTCTATAAGATTAAGACTCGCTCTGATGGATCTCTTGAGCGCTATAAAGTGCGTCTTGTGGCTCGTGGTTTTCAGCAGGAGCATGGTCGTGACTATGATGAGACCTTTGCTCCTGTCGCTCATATGACCACTGTGCGTACTCTTCTTGCTGTTGCTTCTGTTCATCACTGGTCTGTGTCCCAGCTTGATGTTTAGAATGCCTTTCTCAATGGTGAGTTGAGTGAGGAGGTTTATATGCAGCCTCCTCCTGGGTACTCTGTTCCTGAGGGGATGGTTTGTCGTCTTCGACGTTCTCTTTATGGCCTCAAACAGGCTCCTCGTGCCTGGTTTGAGCGCTTTGCTTCTGTAGTGATAGCTGCTGGTTTCTCCCCTAGTGCTCATGATCCAGCGTTGTTTGTTCACACTTCTCCTCGTGGACGCACTCTTCTTCTTCTCTATGTTGATGATATGATCATTACCGGTGATGATCCTGAGTATATAGCCTTTGTTAAGGCTCGTCTTCGTGATCAGTTTCTTATGACTGATCTTGGTCCTCTTCGATACTTTCTTGGGATTGAGGTTTCCTCCACTTCTGATGGATTTTACATCTCTCAGGAAAAGTATATTCAGGATCTTCTTGCTCGTGCTGCTCTTGGGGATGAGCGCACTGTTGAGACCCCTATGGAGCTTAATGTTAAGCTTCAACTTACTGATGGTGATCCTCTTTCTGATCCGACGCGTTATCGTTATCTTGTTGGGAGCCTTGTTTATCTTGCTGTCACTCGTCCTGACATCTCTTATCCTGTTCATATTCTGAGTCAGTTTGTTTCTGCTCCTTCCACTGTTCATTATAGTCATCTTCTTCGTGTTCTTCCTTATCTTCGTGGTACGATCAGTCGTCGCCTTTTCTTTCCTCGTTCCAGCTCCCTCCAGCTCCAGTGCTATTCGGACGCCACGTGGGCGAGTGATCCTTCGGATCGTCGTTCACTTTCTGCTTACTGTGTGTTTCTTGGTGGTTCGCTCATTGCTTGGAAGACGAAGAAACAGACAGCGGTTTCCCGTTCGAGTGTTGAGGCTGAGTTGCGTGCTATGGCCTTGTTGACTGCTGAGATGACCTGGTTACGGTGGTTACTTGCGGATTTTGGGGTCTCTATTACCACACCCAGTCTGGTTTTATCTGACAGTACAGGTGCTATTAGTGTTGCACGTGATCCGGTCAACCATGAGCTTACCAAGCATATTGGTGTTGATGCTTTCTATACACGTGCTCAGGTGCAGGCTCAGGTTGTTGCGCTTCAGTATGTGCCTTTAGATTTACAGTTGGCGGATTTCTTCATGAAGGCCCAGACCAGAGCGCAGCATGATTTCTTACTCTCCAAACTCAGTGTTGTGGATCCACCATGAGTTTGTGGGGGGTGTTAGATGTATATATCTGTATATTGTATTTCCCCCATATGTTAGGAGGCTTCCTGCATATTTGCCCTGTATCTGTACTATATATTGTGGACTTTGGCCCCCAGAGAAATACAAATTGCATATTCCTGACAGCAGGGACCTGTGTGCAACAGTGCAAGCTAAGCTAGGCACAGTGCTAGCTACAAGCAAAAGGTAGGACCATAACCGATGAACATGGCGCGCGCTAGCATGCATGAGATACATATGTGGATATGTGACCGAGATCTCACTATATATTGCTTCCTCCTTACGTACCAAATCCTGGCCAAAAGGTAGTAGAAAAAGAAGAAATCTAGAGCAACCTTTCCCTGACCTTTTTTTCTTCCCTTCAGACAGAGATGATAAGGTCATCTTCTCTACGTAAAAGCGGTCTTAAGAATGTGGATGACACCGCCTCCTTTCTTCTTCAAGTAAGTTCGTTCCAGCTCGACTTGCTCGTTTTGCTTGTCCTGACCATCATAAGCGGTTACCAAAAGCGATAGCGCAATGGCTTCCTTCCAAAATTAAGCAACAGCGCAGTCGGCTCGCCAATAATTGCCAAAAAAAACAGGTGCAGTGAACAGTTGCATGATTGCATATATATATAGTAGTACTCACTCCTTCACGGTTTGCAGGGCGCTCTACAAAAATCTCGCAGACCTAGGCGTGAACGTATTGGCTAAAAATTAGGCCTATTAGTGAGCGGTTAAGACACATGCATTGGTGGGAGACTGTTGCATGCATAAGAAGTTAAGAGAAAAGGTGTCACATTAATTAATAATTAATTCTTATGCGTCTAGGAACATTGTAGTTTTGGAAAAACCCAAATTTAATTAGGCGTCCTGCAAACCGTAAAGGAGGTAGTACTATCGTGGAGACTAAAACGAGAACCGAGGCCAACAGATGGCACGATCCCGCCGGATACGTGCAGTTTTCATGTGCATAAAGAACGCGGAACCGGTGGTTCTGTCCAGACAGGTGGCCAATCTTCCGAACTCTATGTTGACTTGTTGCAAGCTAAAGATATGAGCGCCCCAAGTGGCGAACTCTGATACGGCGACAGCGCCTACACGGGTGGGGAAATATCTGGTGGAATCGTGGATGCAAGGACAGCCACGTTCGGTAATCCTTGACGTGATCTTTTTTAGGGTCGTTTTGTGGGGCCGTTGTGGAGTCGCTGGGCTTAGCTTGGTCGTCGGAGATTCAGAAATCGTTTTCTCCAGAAATGTAGCTTTGTGATCTGTACTCCTAGATGGACATTATTGGGTGGCCTGGTTTTTTCAGGGGTGGTCTGATGGTGCTGGGGCTGGGTGTTCGTTTACTCAATCCGAAGACCTGGAAATTGTTTTGTTTTGGCGAACAAAGAACGACAGTTACTACATGAGATAACACTAATTTGATTGTTGTACTATGATGATGCATGTTGTTACCAGAGGAAGCTTCTAGAAACAAGAGGAAGAGCTAGCGTGGAGGAGGTCGGGTCAAATTAGCAGTCAAACGTTTCGGATCGGAGGCCGCCGCCGGAGCAACCGCAGCGCGCCATGTCGCAGGCTCACACGTTCAGTCAAGACCCGACGGAAGCCAAAACGGTAGCTTTCCGATGGACCAGGCCCCGGCCGACTACGGTGCGTCGTGGAAAGAAATATCCCCCGCCCCAAAAAGCCACGGTTTGGCAGCTAGCTTTCGGGCGACGACACGTGTGCGCGGCGCGGGGGGCGCGGGGGCGCTCGTCGCTGTCGCACGAGGTCCCTCTTGCCCTTCCCTCGGCGGCAGGGCAGCGCCGTGGGCCGCGGCTGGCCCGGCCCCGAGGGTCGCTGGCGCCCAAAAGTTTGTGTGAGGCGCCTGCTGCCGTCGACCGCTGGCTGCCGCGCCCGCCGGCCACGTACGCCGCCGTGACATTGAATGCCGCACGCGTGCGTGCGGTCGCGGGCTGGACTTGCTGATTGATGGACGGGACGGCGTGGACTGGACACCGTGGCCGGCCGCGAGACGAGACGCCGCGAGACCTCACGTGCACGCAGGCGCGGTCCCCTGCGCTGGGCGGCGCGATCGGCCCTGGCTAGTCGGAAAGGCCGCCGCGACATACGTGAGGTTGCTTGCGATAAGGGCTGGGCGGCGGCGACGCGCGCGCATGCGCAGACACCCCGGCCGTATTTCGGCGCGAATGGCCGGGTAGCGTGTAGAGTGCCGGTACGATCGACTCGGCGGTGTCGTGGCAGCGTTTTTCTGGTTGAGTAGGACAGGGCGGAATCGGGGCCGCGAGCGATGGGCCGGCCGTGGAGCCTTGACAAGGATCGAGGACGCCAGGACGGGAGCATGTGCATGCACGTGTGGGGTTTGCTCGTTTATGGGGCAGGGGGTTGCACCGCCGATCGAACGCGATGGACAGATTGCTACCGCGCGTCTTGGCTACATCGCCGGGAAAAAAAATCATCGTCTGGTGCTGGTCACGCCGTCACGAGTTTTACACTGGATTTTTCGTAACGTTGCTCTTTCAGCTCATGGATGGCCATATATGGAATAGGGGAGTGGCGTACGTGGACATGATGTCATGCGTACATCGGTGCAACGCTATATCATCAATACAGCTCTACAGGCACAGCAGCACAACTCGCGGTGTTTGTCGTTCTCGTGGTGTTTGTCGTTTCCATTCTTCGTGGAGGAGAAATTCGGCCCGAAAAGCATTCAAGGATTGGAAGATGGACGCCACATTTCGGAAGGAAGGAGCTCATTTGAGATCATTAATGCGTTTTACAGACTGAAACTGAGTAGACACCATGAAGACTTTTGTACCCGGCTGGGCCGTCCGTGGCTCCGTGCGTGATAGAGGCCGGTTAGACGTGCAAAATTAGAGATGAGGCCTTTAGTGCTGTCCGATATGGCCCAAGCTCACATATAATGACGATTAAATTCTAAAAATAACACATATAATGGCGTTACTATAAATAGTGCCTCTAAAAGACTTCCAATCTTCATGTTTATTAAGCTACATCGGTATTCCGTACAAGGAGCTGCTAGGGTTTATATTTTACGGACCGTGCAGTAAGCCTCTGGACATCTATTGCCAATACAATCCATTCTATTTCTCATGTTTACATCTATTGCCAATACAATTCATTCTATTACTTCCAATGTTGATGTTAAAGAGAGGACCTTTGTTTCCCCATGTTGGAAAGGTCTCCTCAAAGTCAAAGAGATTTACTTAGCTGGGAGGCAGCTTAAAATTGGGAATGATAACCTTACTAGAGCTTGGAAAGATAAAATTAATAATGAGATTCCTTTCTCTTACAAGTTTCATGTGTTGTTTAATCTTTGTCATGATCAAAATTGTACCATCAGACAATTGCTTGATGCTGGTTTGGACATCCCTTTCCGTAGGACCCTTAGGGGTGATAACCTTATTCATTGGAATCAAGTATGTGGAACTGTTCTCTCTCTTAATCTGTCTGAGACTGATGATGAGATATCTTGGTCCCTTAACCCCAAGGGGTTTTTTTACCACCAATTCTATTTACCAATGGTCGGAAAGGAACATTGCTGGCTCAAACAATCGTTGGATTTAGAAAGCTAAGATTCCTCTAAAAAATTAAGATTTTCATGTGGCAAATGTGTCAAGATGCTATCCTAACTAGACAAAATATGAGGAAAATGAAGTGGCCTGGTTCCCCTATTTACTCTTTTTGTTCTCAGGTTGAGACTAATGATCATCTTTTCTTTACTTGTCATGTGGCCAGAGTGGTCTGGGGTACCCTTGGCAAAGCTATGGGGACAAGTTGTGTCCCTGATAATTTCTGGCAATCCATGGCCTGGTTCTATTTCTTTCTACCCCACAAAGAGCATTTCTATATGGTGCTGATTTCCTCATTTTTCTAGGCAATTTGGAACATTCGTAGCAAAGTTACTTTCGATAAGCACAAGCTACACTCACCCAGTGAAACCATCTATTTTTTCATCTCCCTTCTCTTATGTCGGGAAGGTCTTCAGAAGGATGGTGGTAAGGAGATTCTGATCGATGGGGCGACGAACTGATGTACACGGCGGCTTCTGTCTTCTCCCCAGGCATGCATGCAGAGCAAACTACTGAGGGGCCTCTGTTGATGATCACTAAATCCTAAAGGGGTGCTTTTGTGACCCTTTATTGCCTGTTGATGTTTTCTAGTCATTAGTTTTCTTCATGCGCTGTAGCTTTTGAACTCTTGTCCTTTGGGCTATTTTGAGCCTGGTTTAGAACTTGTGGCATCAGGTTTTTGCCCTGTTGGTCGCTCGATGTTGAGTGTTCTCAGCTGGTTTCCTGATGCCGCACCAACCCGCTTCCTTTCTCCTCCCCCTTTATTTTACTTTTCAATAAGACTTGTAAAACAGGTTATTTCCGTTTAATGCAAATGGAAAGGGGTTGAATCCTGATTAGAAAAAATTTGTGTATTAAGCCTAGGCTCCATGAGTTTTCTTTCATGCACTCATTTTTAGATCCGGGAATTACAGTGGTAGAACTGTTTAGGTGAACAATGTCGCCGAGACGAAGTAATCATGCTTCTGCTACTAATTTATGCCTAGAGTGGATATACGAGTGATTGTACTTTTGGTCCATTTTAGAGTTGTAGAAGTATGAGATTGGCGAAATATGATGGATGTTGTATTGATCCTCATGGACGAGTATATATAGGTTACGAGTATCGGTATACATGTAAACCGAAATATCTCTAACATTCCTGCAGTCGTAACTGTATTAGCATGAACAACAGGAGTATCGTAGATGGTAACAATGGAGAGAAACCGAAGTATAAACCAGTTGGCTATCATCCCCCGCAGTCGTAGCGGTAGTGTTTTAGACAGTATCGCGGCCTGGATGCTCTGACTGTGAAGGAAGCTGATGAGGTGCTCATGCGAGGTGATAACCCTTGTGCTGATGTCGATGTAGCCGAGAGCATGGGGTGGTGCATCCTTGGTCGAGGTAGTCGTGCGAGGGGTCATCATGGTCAATGTCGTAATCGGGGATGCCTCTGTCAAGGTAGCAACACATGAAGCCGCGAACGGAGGGAAGATCCGTGGAGTTGTGGACACAAGAATGTGGTGGTGACGAAGAGAACGACACAATATAGACAGTCATCAAGGGGGTGTCTATGGCGAAGACGATCTTGTCAAAGCCGCTATAAGCGAGGCGCCACGCCGAGACTGCCATGCCCGGGGACACGTCGAGGACGAAGGCACGCGGTGGTGTTGCCTGCACCGAGCATGCGTCGATTGTTTTCACGCCATGTTGGAGAGACAAGCAGAGGAAGCCTCAAGTATGGTTGCGAGTTATAGTGTGGCGAAGAGGGGGGGGGGGGTGCCTTTGAAGTCCGCGGTCGTCGGAGTTGACGAGCAGGTGTAGTTGGGGACGGGGCGATGATGCTGACGGCGTAGTTATAGGGGAAAAGACAATTATGCTATGATACCATGTAGAAGTGTGAGATTAAGGGAATATGATGGATGATCTTTAGTATATGGAGGATATGAAGGCTCTCCTATAGATAAGGAAGGATATGTATTACACATCCTAAATTACTAAATACAAACTAATATAGCTCTAACAATAATAACATTGCCTTCCACTTCCACTCCGATCGATACTTGAATCCAGGTTAATGCTAGTGGAGTATCAGAAATACTCTCTCTGTTCCTTTTTATTGTCTATGCACCTAATAAAAAGGAAGGAGCGGAGGAGTATTTGACACATCTTTGGCACAAAATGTCAATTCCTTTCTGACCGATCTTATCCTCCGAAACAAGACCGACGACCTCTTTAGCCACGTTATTATGATCAGGGAGAGCAGCAACTAAATGAAAAATGTGCTACAAATGGACAGATTATGAACTAGTGAGCAATTTCGTTATGTACTGCCTCCTCAATACTCTGCTTAACTGCACTGTCGTAAGATTCTTTATATATCCTTCCTTATATCTCCCACCACGCTCACTCGCTTGGACTCCACTCTCAGAAAACTCCCTTGGACTTCCTCTCAAACCCTTCAACCCAAACCAAGCCCAATGCTGCGACGCCAACACGGGCAAAACCGCAAAAGCGGGTTCAGAGTTCAGACTGAGCAGAGTTGAGGCTTTGCAGCGAAGGGCAAAGAGATAGAGTGGTCGCCGGAAATCGCAGCCTGTATCCACCTCTCCCATCTCTAGCTCACCAATGGCTGCCGTGGTAGCTTCCGTGGAGGCAGCCAGTGTTGCCACGGTGGCCGAAGGCAGGAGGAAGCAGTACTTCACGAGGGCGCTCTACTGGCGGCTTCGAGCTGCAATCCGGCGGCTGCACTCGGAGCGGAGCAGGTGGCGCAGGCAGAGGTCCAGCTTCCACTACGACGCCTTCAGCTACGCGCTCAACTTCGACGACGGCCACGGCGGCCACTCTTCCGATTTCGGACGGTGACAACGGTCGGCCGTGGCGGCATGGCGCCTCCTTGTTAGTTTTCATTAGCTGTTTTTGTTGTGTGAGGATCATACAATGGGGGGTATGGAAGCTTGCTAGGAGCCTTGTCTTGATTTCATTCCGGTTTATGGATGAATGCAAATCATGCATTTGTTGGGCTGAATGGCTGATCTATGTCGTAGTGTAACAGTGATGTGTTATAATTGCAGACCTTTCCTTTGTTTCAGAGTATTTTATCTTGAATGATCGCGTAAGAGAAACTGGCCTCGAACTGTACGTACAAAACCTGCCCTCAAAAGTCCCGGATTTGAACAGGTAAAGCATTAGAGTCCGGCCGGCATAATCACATGAATCAAGGATTATCTGAAGAACAATCAGATGAATCAAAGATTGTCTGAAGAACAATCACATGAAGCGAGAACAGGGCGCGGAATATGATCTTATCATCTTAGAAGCGCAGAATATGCTGGTCTAGTAGTACTTTTCATCAACGGGTGCTGCTGGTCTACTGTTTTTTATCAACCAGTGCTGCTGCCAGGTTCGTCCTTCCAGTAGACACTGCCGAATGGCCATTTCGCTCTTCTGGGAAAAAGTGACATTGCAGATCAGAAAGGTGCTGCAAGATCGTCCTCCGTGTTCGATGAGCTCGACCGTTTACATCAGAGTCAAAGTGTGTGGACCGGAGAAACATGATCTGGTTGGGGTGCGGGCAAAGATCTGGTGACACTTGGTTCCCCGAGAAAGTGAAAAGGAAAAAATCCGCCCGGTAATTCTGACCCTTTTCCCTTTAGCGCTACACTCGGTTTTGCTGGTAGGAACCAGATATGTGCTGGTAAGAACCAGATATATCGCTTTGGTTATATAGAAATAACAAAAAATTTAATAACATTGTGTCTTCTCATGTGCAGGTTATTTATCGAACAACGACTATTCTTCGGTCATGGACTACTCTATAATATACGGAGTTTCACGACTTGTTTGTGAAGAGATGTACGCGATTGGAGGACACGGCGAAGAATATTTTCTCCCGACATGGATGGCAGCGTGATCTGCGGATAGACTTGCCGTAGCTAAATGCCGTTTATCTTTTAGATTGATTTGTAATTTTGATACCTTTGTCGTGTTTGGAGTTGGCCTTATGTTCTTGTTTAGAGCAAAATACAATCTGAATGAGTTAAAATTTGACAGTACGTTCTTCGTATTATAGATGAAAAATATGGAGATTTCGTCTTCTTTTCTTGTTTGGCGCAAAATACAAATATAATATGAATGAGTTCAAATTTGAAGGAAACAAAAAGTGGAGATGCGGGGGATCGAACCCCGTGCCTCCCGCATGCAAAGCGGGCGCTCTACCATTTGAGCTACATCCCCGTTGTTGCAATTTTAACAGATTTAAGCTACTAATAGTATGGCATTATTATCTTATGTAAAGAGAACAAGGCCGACGTACTGTCATTTGTTCACTAAAGTTATGTGTGGATGGGCCTTATTGAGGCTTACGGATCACTCTGGAGGCCTGCCGTCTTTCTTATACGAAGAGATTGCCCCAAGAAAGTTCTTAGGTCCACCATACTACACCCTTTGCTTGATTTTTCATTTTCTCGACTCATACTAAGTACTACCGAGCAGCACAGCGTGCCGTCTGACAGTAGATCTGACATCAGTCTGCTTCAGAAGAATAATGATTTGCCAATACTTCCAAAGAAAAGTACTAGTGATTTTCCAATAACAACCGAATCAAATCAACGAAGCATCCAAGCTCCAACAAAATGCCTCTGACGTACCACCTGACATGAACGACGACTGATCTGAAAATAGGAACGAGCAGAGCAGATGGACCGAAGATCCGGAAACCTCGAAAGATCCACCTTTCTTCCACCTTCCCGCTCCACCGTACCCCGAGCAGCGAACGCCGGTGAGCATCACAAGTGTCACGGTGCAGGCGCGCCGCGAGGCAGTACTTTTGTAGGAACTGATTAGAGTATTTGCCGATAGCAACCGAATCAGAGCAACGAAGCATCCAAGTCTACCCAAAAAGCTCCTGACGTGCCACCTGACATGAACAACTGAACTGAAAACATGCAGGAACGAGCAGAGCAGATTCCTGCAAATGGAGGCGAAGATCCGGAACCTTGAAAGATCCAGCTTTCTTCCACCTTCCCGCTCCACCCGGATCGCAGCGAGCGCCGGTGAGCATCACAAGTGTCAGAGCGCAGGCGCGCCGCGAGTCCCATGACCACCGGCCGAGGCAAAGCGGACCACGCGTGCATGCATGGGTGGTGGCTGGAAGCTTTTCTAGTTCGACGTACTCACTCAGACACTCACCATGGCCCTCCGGCCCAGCTTGCTTCCCGCGTAGTCGCCAGTACACGTCCGCTCCAGTCGGTGCGTGCGTGTATGGACCGATTAGTTTTGCTTTGTGCAATTCTTTTTTAGATGTTTTGCTTTGTGGATTTAAGTATATCGCTCGACAGCTCGACGCGCAAGCAAACTGATTGATTGGTCCTGTTTCTTCGTATGTATAGTTTGGTTCTCTTTGGTTGGCCGGCCGGCCCTAGTTTCTTTGTACTCCAAAGTATGAGGAAGGGTCCTTTTTAGGTGGCGTTTTGCTGTCATGCTGATCTTTACCAGTACCATTATTCCAGATCCTTCGCAAAGAAATGGTAATGGGAGAAAGGGTATGCTCATTATTTCCACAGAAAATAGGAGAAGGGATGGAGGAAATTTGCGCCTTACATAAAGTTGCATGATATATATATCATCGGTACTTTTTATTCACGAATATATAGTTGGGTACTGCATTATTACTGACCTGACTCCACACAACTGATCATTGCGGACGGCGCTCAAATATAGATAGTACGTCGATGCCAACGGCCAACTGTCATGGTTCTGGTTGAGTGTCAAAGTTAGGTCCCCATCAAATATCCATCCAATTGATTAACTCGGTGTCAACCAGCTTGTTCGCACATGCTCCTTAGAATTCTGATTTGGAAACTACTCATAGCCAGGAATATCCTACATTTGATTTTTTTCCTTTGTATTTTATACAAAATTTGCTACTAGAGTGCACCTTGTCTGGAACTAATTAACTCAACTTTAGGCCACTTTTCAGCCATTTTCATTGGCATCACATATCAATAGCTTATTTTTCATATGTTGATTGACCTACTTACCCTGCTCCCATCCGGTGGCCTTCAAACTCGCCAAATTGTGTATCCCAGGCTAGTCCGTGCAGTTTGGGTCGCCCTAGCTTTGGCTAGGGCTCTTGGTTAGGTGTCAAGTTGGCGGCAATGCCATGGAATATGATCTCTCCATTTTTTCCTCATTCCAATGGTGTTGTTTGTTGTCGCTAGAGGGTTTATGGAGCTTTGGTCGTGGCCCGATCTAGGATGTGTGTCTGTCTTCAATTCATATGAGTGTTATTCGACAATATCGATCCATAGAGTGGACGGCTATGTTTCTTGTTTTGGTGTTCTTGCTACTTCTCTGTATTGAAGCATAGCCAGCTTTGGGATGTTAGTAAGGGAAGGCCTCTCTGGTTTTGCCTGGCTGGATCTAGGATGGTGGCAAGCTCTCTTCATTGCCTTCTTCTTCGGGATGGTGCTACATCTACCTCTCCTTTCCATCGAAAATTCTTTTGGGGTTCAATTTTGTTTTTAAAAAATATGAGATGATTTTGACCAATTATCTACATGCAAATGTTCAATTTGTGTATGTGCTTCCAAAATTTCATGTGGAAAAGTTTTTTTTGTGTGTCATATGCGAGATTTTATTCCGAGAGTCGAAATTAGTTTTTCACTCTCTGACCTAGACGCGTACATTTGTTACTTAAAAAGTACAAGTACATAGAAGAAGTAATAACATCATGTATATCAGATATTCAAAAAAATAGGATATATAAAAAATTAGCACATGAATAGGCTCCCGGGAGTTATTTTGCCTCGCTCCGCAATCCACATATTTTTGCTGCACAATAACAGTCTCAATTGTATATAGCGTTGCCTTTTTTATCACATGGCAGTACTTACATGTGAGGAGGAAGAAAGACCATTCTGGGGGTAGGGAGTAAGGACCGTGTAGAATGTGAAAATAGACCCAAAAAAATGTTTTTTTTTCTGAAATTTCAACACAAAGTGGATCATAATTTCCCTCATAAAATAGTGTGTTTGCATGATGACCCGAGTTAGGATGCCGTGTTAGATAGCATGACACCCAAACAGGAACGGAGGAAAGGGGGGAACGAGCAGGGGCTTAGTCACGGAAAATATTTTTACGAGACCTGGTCCACAAGTTGGACCAACTTACATGATTAACATGTGGCAATTTAGATGTAGAAAAAGGTTTTAAATCCTGTTTTTTTCTCTGTTTTGGACACGTGTGATTTGCTGAAATTGATCCACGCCTCTAAATCCGTGGACTAGGTCCCATAGAAATATTTTCCCTTAGCCCCTCCCCCCCCCCCCCCCCCCCCAAATCTGATTTTCTTCATAAATCCCTTAATACTCACACTTATACTTAGTATTTTAAAGCTCCTGCTGCCTCCGGGATTAATGGTTGGCTCTGTCGATGCACCCTGGCCTTGGGCGCCATGCTGTTTGGTGTGGCAGCTTGCTCAGCCGAGGGCGTCGTGTTATCGTAGCGCCGCTCCAGCCTCGGGCCTCATGGAAAAATGTCATTTGTGAATATTTTTAGATCCGGGTCCATTTTGTGGAAGTGTCCAAATAGGTCAATTTTATCCATTTTCACGTGTAGTCGACGGAGAGTTGCAGACAAAGCCCCTAGCCATCCTAATCACTGGAAAATCATCCGAGATCACGCATGGCCTACCTACATATTATGCTCGCCCCACGGCAAAAGCCAACCGGTGCCCCCACAAGCTGCTCTAGCCTCTAGGGTGCGTCGCATGTGGACAACGCACGCACGCGAGAACAAAAAATCAGAGAGTTGGCAATGCTTAAACAATAAGCTACTAATTGGTTGGGACGCTGCTGGCTGATTCATCGGTGACACACAACCGGCAGCACGAAATCAGCCGCGCTCGCGAGAGGCCAGACCTAAACCACCAGCCCCACCAGGCCCTGTCGACTACTACGCGAGACCCGCCTCCCTTCCCCCGCTTTGATCCGATTTGTTTTTGAGGATCCCAAGAAGAGATCGGCGAGCTCGCTCTTGAGTGCGACGCCCATAACGTAAACAAAAAGCTTCGCATCGGAAGGAACCTTTTACGTCGACATTACCAGTCGTGCATGAAATAATGCCATCGCCATTGCCATTTCATCCTTATCCGCCGCCACATGCATGGTGGAGGCCCAGCCCCGATTTCACGTAATCTAGCACGGCATAGTATATCCGATCCTCCTCCGTCCCGTTGCTTTCTTGCCGTAATCTGATCGGACGATCCGCCGCTTTTGTGTGTAGCCCCTCCTCGATCGATCGATCGATCCAAAAGCTTGCTGAGAGCAGATTGATACTGTTAGCTAGGGGTATCTGGACAGGCGACAGTAAGCCGGAAGGCAGTGTGGTTCGCGCACCATTGTGCAGGGTCGTGTGCTTGCATTGCAGCCGCTGAGTATGGGAAAGAACAGTGAAAGAGATCGCCAATGTCTGGGTCACTAATGGGTCGTGTTTATCCAGGTTGGTGTGATCTTACTTATTAGGTCATAGTGGGATTCTAGTGGGTCTCACATTTGTGCAATGCTTAATGTGTGAAGCAATTGCAAGTTGCCAGCATAGTAGATCTGAATGCATGTGCTGTTTGCAGCAGCCAGATTGGTCAGAGTCAGAGAGAGATCTAAGCAGTGATCGAAACTTCTTCTCTCTTTGTGGCAGCATTGGTTCCGGATGATGTACTGTAGACTAGATTGATTAATTTTTATACTTGATACACAAATAATCTAATATTCTGAGCTACTTGCCCACACGTTTACATGGATTATTATAATCGTCGTCGGTGTCCATGCTGTGTAATAAAAACGAGGGGAGGGAAAATTTCTCACACACGCACTGACGCACACAATCCCCGGTTTTCCTCGTTTCCCCGCATTTTCCTTCTTTCCCCGTAAGCAAAAGCACCATCGATCGATCCTTTAGTCCATGGTCAACACCAGTACGATTCAAACTTATCCATTTTGAGCCTTTTTTAAAACTACTAGAGCCCTAACTACCAGGAACACCCGAAGACCGATCTCCCTATCCCCGTCCCCACGCAACGCCGTCCACGGCGAAAATCAGACCATAATGGGGCATAACCAATAATCGTGATTAGTACTGGATGAGCATCGATCCGTGGTGACAGGGAGGCCTTAACGGAACCCCCACATGCCCCTATTCAATTGTGCACATGGAAGAAGCATGCATGTCCGCGCGCGAACTGCTTTGGCGCGGGTCACCACCGGCTGTCGGTCCGGTCGGAGACGACAGCTGCGCCGATGTGTCTCGAGCCATCTGGCTGGCTGGCTGGCTCGCCACCGAACCCACGAGGCCGGGATGGTTCGCTGACTCGGCGCGCCGTAGGACGCGACGCTGACTCAGGCCACCGTGGGCGCCCAAGGAAAAGCTACCTAGATCGAGCGCGGAGTCGTGGAGCGGAAAAGCTATAGCATGGGCGAAGAAAACGCAGCCAGTGACCGGACGTGTGAGTGACGGTGCCTTCCATTCCATGGATGCTCGAACCTTCTCCAATTCCTCCCTCGTGCGTGCTAATCCGGTACGTGCGCAAGGCGGCAATGGGGTAGGCCTGCCCGATTTATCTATCCGGTATGCTGCCACGTACGCCATTGCCACGGCATTGCATCCGCTCGAAGCAGCTTTCGCTTTGAATATTTACTGTCTTGCATTGCTTACTAAGCGAGAGGTTTGGACTGAGGAAAGTGGAAATTCGGTTGCGTTGCGCAAACGGAGATTGATCGGCGACAAATAATAAAGTTACCGCTCGATCGAGACCTTTTCATTTTCCCGGCCCTGCCTCCTGATTTTTACTTTACCAGACCCGGCCGTCGCCCCAATTGCGTGCGCGCATGTGGACGCTGGTTGGGCGGGGAGGGATCGTGGTCCATGCGTGGATGACTAGATGTCACTCGTGAAGAGTGGACCCTTGCACATGCAGCACAAACACATGGGAGGAGGAGCTACTAGCTGCTTCTTTTATCCAGAATGAATCCTGGTGGGCGTCGACCGATGACTGTTCCATCCAAAAGCTACTTGGATGGATAGGCTAGCTTTTGAATCGTTGGTTGAGATCCAAGACAAGTTTTATTACAGCCCGCGCGCGGCTCCAAAGCTTATAAAAGGCGCCCCGGCTTCCTTCCCGTTCAGAGCAACAACCAACCCACACACACACGCACCAGGAGCAGCAACGAGTAAGTCACCGGCTAGCAACCTCAGACAGAGGCCGGAAACTAAGGCGCAAAGGAAGGAAGGGAGCAGCGCAAAGTCTTCTTCCCTTGCTCCTCTTTCTTACGAGAAATAAACTAAAAGGGGAGGTCTTCGGTTCTTCATTCCAACGGGCAAATGGCGGCGAAGGCAGGACACGAGCATGTGATCGGCATCCCGGTGAGCAGCAGGGCTTTCGGCATCGAGGAGCCGGAGTTCCCGAGCGATGGACCTGCTTATCCCGGCGGCGCTAAGTACTCCACGACGAACACGCGTGCCGGCGGCAAATCGGGCAGGACGACGACGGGGGACAAGTTCGCTAAAGGCATCAAAGAACATGGTGAGTTACGTACTCCTCCATTTCCGTCCTGGAAAAATCTTTTATCGTCTCTCCTGTTCACATACAGCTTGACCTTGACCTACGAATCAGATGCTAAACGTATGCCCACCTCCATGATTCTGCAGTGACTCTGGGCCCGAAGCTGTACGAGACGGTGAGAGGCAAGCTGTCTTTGGGCGCGCGGATCCTGCACGCGGGCGGGGTGGAGAAGGTCTTCCGGCGGTGGTTCGCCGCCGAGGAGGGCGAGAGGCTCCTCAAGGCCTCGCAGTGCTACCTCTCCACCACGGCGGGCCCCATCGCCGGGATGCTCTTCGTGTCGTCGGAGAAGGTGGCCTTCCGCAGCGACCGGCCGCTGGCGCTCACCTCCCCCAAGGGCGACACGGTGCGGGTGCCCTACAAGGTGGCCGTCCCGCTGCGGAGGGTCAAGGCGGCCAGGCCCAGCGAGAACAAGCACCGGCCGGAGCAGAAGTACGTCCAGCTCGTCACGGACGACGGCTTCGAGTTCTGGTTCATGGGATTCGTCGGATACCAGGCCTCCCTCGAGCAGCTCGAGCAGGCCATCGCGCGCGCGCAGGAGCTGCGGTGATCCCGTTGATGATTGATCACACTTACTACGCTGTGTTCGTTCTGGTCGGGCGTCGTGTCGTCGATCGTGTGGTCCGTGTTGATCTGCTGTGCAGCATAGGTGGTAGGTTTCCCGGTGGATTGCTTGTCGTTTTTGGCATCGGAGCAAGTCCGGTATATACATGGTGCGTGCGTACTAGGAGAAAATTAATTTTAGGGCGTGATGTTCTTGATGTTTGAGAAGCATATGCTGCATTGCCACGCCAAAAGTGGCCTCATATACATGTGGTGTGCACTAGCTTAGCTAGTTCAGTGCGAAAGTCACCAAGCGTGTTTGTTCAAATGCTTATGAGTGAAGCTCGTCTCTTTGAGCATTTCTTTGAGAAAACATGTCCATGAGGCCTCTAAAGCTAAGGCTTAGGCCGAAACAGTCTGTATATGCTTATACTATAAAGAAGTGAGCTGTCGTGTGGCTTATTCATTAAAGCCTGTAATATGTAACTACTCCCTATATTTTTATTTAGTTCGGTGTTTTGGAACTAATCAAAGTCACACTTTATCAGGTTTGATCGAGAATAAAGAAAAAAATATCAACGTCGCAATACCAAATACTTATTATACTAGTATGAAAATACCACGGTAGATTTTACATCGTGAATGTTGATATTATTTTCTCAATATGTGGTCAAATTTTATAATTTTTAATTTGACTAAACACTACAGAAAAACAGTAAAAACCGACAATGCTATGATGGCGGCCACTTGTCAGTGCCATCGGCATAGACAAGATATGCCTATGGCCGGAAATTAACCGTCAGCATATCTTGGCCATAGGCATAACTGGAGCTATGCCGATGGAGGCGGTTGCAGACACGTTGTGCTGACGACTACCGGTTTTCCTTTTCTCACGTGACTGCTTTTATTTTCTATGATTTAGTTGTGTTTGCATTTTATTTTATTTTTGTTGCATGATAATTTTATTTTCAAATAATATATCATATAAAAAAATGGAAGTTCTGATTTAAAAAAAAATTACAATCACATACGGCCTCACAATTGGGCAACCGCCGTTGGAAGTCGGTTAATGGGTTAGATCTCGAGGGCCCTTGGATAGGGTTTCGATGTAAACGAGCAATGGAGCATAGAAATCCCTCAAAAACTTGTATGTGGCACTAGCATATGTATACATGTGTGGTGGTATATTAAAATATCTAAAACCCACACCAATAAGCCCGCTACGGGTCAACCATATGGAATCTATTGAAATCTTGGGCTCCAATTTATTTTACCATGTTGTTGTGACCTAACCTAGCAAAATCAAGATAAAAATCTATTGTTCAACCACCGTTATAAGCCGGTCAAATACGTACGGCACAAGATGGACGACTGGAAACACTCAAGGAGGGAAAAAGCATGGGTGGCACATGCCCCACCTTGGGACACGCCACCTAGGTTCTTTTGGGCCTCTGACCTCCCCTCTTGTGGTTCCAGTGCTCCATAAGGTTCTCCTGATGAAAGAATGATCCTCGAACAAACTCTAGCCCATCTGACTTTGTTTAGGTCCATGAAAGTTAAAAGTACGCAAAACCGGGTTTTCCTTCCTATAGAGTTATAAACCAAATAAACGGTGTCATTAGTAAATCCACATAAAACAATGTAACATCTAGATATAACATTATATAGGATACAAATATGATGGACAATAAACTACAAAGTTTATGTATGTCTTTTACATGCATCATGGATTCAGTGCCATGCCAAAGTGTGTGGTACCTAAAGGTCACATTGGAATACAAGGTTTATTTTTTTGAAATATTCATGTTAGGTGGAATGCGAAAACCTTCGAAACCAATAGAAAACACACATGAAGGCTATATATAAAATAGATCCATCAATATGCGCCTTCCCTTTCTTGTCATTAATATATTTCCTTTTTCTAAACCATGCACAATACACATATAGTTCTCTAAGACTATCTCCAATGAGGGTATCATAGGTAGTATCATGCACCACATGCATGTAAAATGCTTATGTGTCACTGCAATTAATGATGAAAAAGATTGTGTTGGTATCATAGGTAGATACGGTATCATAGCAAATAGAACTAGAAAAACTAATCCCAAATAAATCTGGCATACAAATTTACATTGAGATTCTACAAAACAATAAATACACTAAGACTATGATACTATGCATTATGAAGATGGTATCATATACTAGTATCATATGCATGATACTACTATATGATACTTCCTATTGTGACTAGTCTAAGTAGGGAAAATAATTCTTAAAGGACTACCAAAAATTATATCATTGTGATGATGCCATGCTCTCAACCGAATGGATAGTGTTTTATCTCTCGAGTTTACATTTAATTTGTCTAGCAACACTAAGATCGAACCATCTCTAGTATTTCTTAGCTCGTCTTGTTTAGTTATGTTCCAAAATTAGCCAGTTATTATTGTAATTGAAAAGCTCTAGTACACACCATAGTTCCACGATATTTTTTCTATTCTTTCAGATAACATATATTCAAATGTTTCAAAGGAAATGTATTTTTTACTTTCTATGGCACCTTAGCATTACATATAATTTTTCATAGGCACATACCGACGTCTGGGCTTGCATATATATTTGATGAAGTATTATAATTTAAGTCTAAAGCAAGACAATAA
This sequence comes from Avena sativa, assembly GCA_916181665.1. NCBI lineage: Eukaryota > Viridiplantae > Streptophyta > Magnoliopsida > Poales > Poaceae > Avena > Avena sativa. The sequence goes on along the minus strand of OV702294.1, from coordinate 151,303,455 downwards.
GCACTTCTACTTAGGAGGCGACGATTCGGCTCTCAGGACCAGATGAACATATTATCTGTACCATTGAAAGTGGCATCGGGATCTGTTTTGACAGTTTTAGGACAGGAAATAGACGTGCAGAAAATGCATTAGGCTGGTCATAGTGGGAAGTAACTTAGAGTAGTAACATGTGTATGTTACTAGTCTAAGTTACTATCTTCATAGTGGAAAGTAACATATATGTGGTGTCATGTAAAGGTTTATTTATTGCAATGTAGACTCATTTTGTCTTGAAATATGTGATGTTATGGTAACATAGCTAGTTACCACAAGTCTCTCTCTCATCATTTAATTGCATACCATGTCATTTAAATGCTTAGTTGACAATACATGTAGGACGATGTTACTACTCAAGTTACTCCCACTATAACTAGGCTTATACTGACTATAGCAGCGCACTGACGCATGAACAACAATTAATGAGGGCAGTTGGGCCCGCTGTCCACGGATTTGACGACGGTTTTTGTGGGCCGGCGGTACATGAAAATACCTTGCCGTTTGTTAGCTTGTACTGCTCGTACATGTTCTTCCCCTTCCTCATTACATACTTTACTTTGCATACTACAAGGGTACGAGTGGCTACTGAGAGGATCGCAGCTGGCACTCCGATGATGTTTCGCGTCTGTATCGTCCTAGATGGAACACCGCCGCGGCCGCGTGGCCGTTGGATCCATGGATTTCCCCCTCGACCTGGTTGAAAGGTAAGTAGATTTTGCATTTCCGCCATATTTAAGATTTGCTTAGATTCATTTTGTCATTCAAACAAGAATTTAAGGGCGGCAAGAATGATGAATATGTCTCAAGATCCACTGGATGATTCAACAGTGCGTGGGGTTTTGTGGATCCTCGATATATTGAGGAGGAAGGAGCGGTTAGCGTCATAGCTGCTATGACTGGTGCGATTGGAGATATGACTATAGGGATACGGATAGGCTACACTAGCGCAAATCAAAATTTTCTACCGCGTATATCAGGATTACTGTTGTCATAGATCACGGGATTACCACTAGACGCGCCGTTGCGGAATTGATGAAGCACGTCGAGGCAGTGCAGACGTTCCACGTCTCCTCCTTATCCTCGTCCCACGAGAAGCTCCCCTTGCGCGGCCCGTCTAAGCGCTACAGATGCAGCGCCTCCGAGGTATCCACACGTATAGGATGGAAGCGTCAAACGCCGGACTGCTAGGTCCGCGCGCGCGACACAGGCGTGAGGAGTGGCGGCTGGGTGGAATGATCTGAGGTCTAACCCTGGCCAGCTCGCCCCACCCTCTCTTATATAGGCGTCCCTAGTGGGCTTCTACATTAGTAGCCTAAGCCTGGTCTAATTCGGATCTAATCCTCATCAGGCTTCCAACCCCTTAAGTGTGTGACCCTATAGGTTCATATGCGTATAGACATATACACTTATTCTGTCAATAGTTGGTAGCGGCCTCTAGCAAGACGTGTCAACTCCTAAATGCATACAAAGATCATATCAAACGAACCATCACAAGGTTTAGTACATGTCTTTCCATTTGCCTCACGATATTTGGTCTAGCTCCAAGCTGACCTCTCTTTCTCGATACTGTGATTCGAAATCCTTTTACTAGGTTAACTCTTAACCATATGTAGCACGGTCATGCTTTTCTAGATCCGATAACTCGAGGGGCCTAGAGATATGTCTCTCAAGTAGAGAGGGGCAAATCTCATCTTGATTGACCATGCCTTGCAGCATGCTTCAGGACAAACCCAAAAGCTACCTTTATAACTACCCTGTTACGGTGCAACGTTTGATAGCCCCAAAGTAGGTCGATCCACATCTCAAGTACATGCGACAATCTCAGGTCTAAGGACAAAACGTACATGATGTGTAGAGAGAGAGCTGCAACTAATTATCAGTCTCAAATTGGGTCAGTTCAACCCTATGTTCATAACATGTGTCCACATCATTGGTTTGACATCTCCATGTATATGACTTGCGAAACATAGTCATCAACCAATCGATGTGCTAGTCTAATATTCACGTGTGTCCTTACATGAACTCCGACTAGGGACAACTCTTAAATAACCATACAAGCAAAGAGTTTCACAAACAATTCACATAATTTCTAATCAATATAAGTTGCCTGGTATGGATATTCAAGGAACATTACAATAACTCATGGATACATATGAAATATAATCATCTCTATGATTGCCTCTAGGGCATATTTCCTTTAGTCTCCCACTTGCACTAGAGTCAATCTAAAATGTATCTAATACCAATTGCTCTTGTGTGCGCTTCATGCGCGGGCTGCGGGAGAGGCTTAGTCAAGGGATCAGCAACATTTGAGTCCATATGTATTTTGCATATCATGACACTACCATCCTCAACGAACTCTCGAATCTGATGGTAACACATGCAAATATGTTTGTTCTTCTAGTGCTATCTAGGTTCCTTGGCATGTGCAATAGCAACATTGTTGTCACAATAAACGTCCAAGGGATTGGACGCGCCCTGAACCACACCGAGAGCGATCAGGAAATTCCTAATCCAAACAGCTTCCTTTACTTCCTCCGAGGCAGCAATATATTCAGCTTCTGTTGAATAGGAGGTCACCGTATCTTGCTTGGAACTTTTCCAGCTCACAACACCACCATTCAAGACAAACACATAACCTGATTGCAATTTCGAATCATCTGAGTCGTTAAGGTAACTCGCATCTGTGTAACCCTTTACACTGAGTTCATCCTCACCTCCATAAACTAGGAACACATCCTTAGTCCTTTTCAAGTACTTAAGGATGTTCTTTACCGCTGTCCAGTGACCTTCACCTGGATCAGCCTGGTATCTGCTCATAACACTTAGAGCATAGGAAACATCTGGGCGAGTACATATCATTGCATACATGATGGATCCAATAGCCGAAGCATATGGAACCCTACTCATGCGCTCACGCTCATCAGTAGCCGAAGGACACTGAGTCTTGCTGAGTTTTATGTCGTGAGACATGGGCAAGAACCCCTTCTTAGCATCTTCCATGCTGAACTGTTTCAACACTTTGTCAATGTATGTACTCTGGATTAATCCAATTAGCCTTCTTGATCTATCTCTATAGATCTTGATGCCCAGAATATATGCCACTTCTCCCAAGTCCTTCATCGAAAAACTATTTTTCAATGAGGTCTTAACAGACTCGAGCATAGGAATGTCATTTCCAATCAGCAATATGTCATCTACATATAAGATTATAAATACCAGCGCTCTCCCACTTTACTTCTTGTAAACACAAGGTTCTTGTTCGTTTTTGATGAAGCCAAACTCCTTTACAACTTCATCAAATCGAATGTTCCAACTCCGAGATGCTTGCTTCAGCCCATAAATGGACTTTAGAAGTTTGCATACCTTTCCAGCATTGTTTGGATCGACAAAACCTTCGGGCTGTATCATATACACGTCCTCGGTTAGGATTCCATTTAGGAAAGCCATCTTGACATCCATCTGCCATATTTCATAGTCGAAATGTGTAGCAATGGCTAGAATTATCCGTATAGATTTAAGCATCGCTACGAGCGAGAAAGTCTCGTCGTAGTCAACTCCTTGAACTTGTCGAAAACTTTTTGCAACAAGTTGAGCTTTATGGATGTGAACATTTCCATCCATATCAATCTTATTCTTATAGATCCATTTGCACTCCATGGCTTAAAAACCATCAGGCAGGTCAACCAAGTTTCAAACTTGATTATCTCCCATGGACTCTATCTTGGATCTCATGGCGATCAGCCATTTCTCAGAGTCTGGGTCCACCATCGCTTCTGCATAGGTCGCAGGCTCATCATTGTCTAACAATAATAATTCTCGCGCTTCGCGGAGCCTCGCCGACCTTCGTGGTTGTGGTGCTTCTGTTGCCACGGGTTCCTCAACTTTTTCTGCTACAATAGCATTACTCGTAGAAGCATCCCCAACTGGCTCATCTTGAACTTCTTCAAGTCACACCAACCTTCCACTTGTTCCCTTTGTGAGAAACTCTTTCTCTAGGAAAACACCGCTACGAGCGACAAACACTTTGCCCTCCTCTCGGTTGTAGAAGTAATACCCTAAGGTTTCCCTCAGATATCCCACGAAAATGCACTTATCCGATTTGGGCGTTAGCTTGTCCGACTGAAGTCGCTTGATAAATGCATCACAACCCCAAATCTTTAGAAAAGACAAACTGGGATTCTTTCCAGTCCACATCTCATATGGTGTCTTAACTACGGATTTAGATGGTACCCTATTAAGTGTGAAAGCTGCTGTTTCTATAGCGTAACCCCAAAATGATAATGGTAAATCCGACTGGCTCATCATAGATCGAACCATGTCCAATAAAGTTCGATTACGCTATTCGGAGACCCCGTTTCTTTGAGGCGTTCCGGTCGGCGTAAGTTGTGGAACAATTCCGCAACTCTTAAGATGATCGCTAAACTCGTGACTCAAATATTCACCTCCACGATCAGATTGCAAGGCCTTTATTTTCTTGCCACGTTGATTCTCTACTTCACTCTGAAACTCCTTGAACTTTTCAAAAGTTTTAGACTTATGCCTCATCAAGTAGACATAACCATATCTACTGAAATCATCAGTGAAGGTAATGAAGTAGTGATATCCTCCTCTGGCTATCGTGCTCATTGGCCCACATACATCAGTATGTATGAGTTCCAACAAGTCTGTCGCTCTCTCGGGTAAACCTAAAAAAGGTGACTTGGTCATCTTTCCAAGTAAACAAGCCTGACATGTCTCGTATGATTCAAAATCAAACGAAGTTAGAAGACCATCACCATGGAGCTTCTTCATGCGCTTTTCACTTATATGCCCCAAACGACAATGCCATAAATAGGTAGGACTCAAATCATTAGGCCGAAGACTTTTAGCACCAACATTGTAAATAGATGCATCATCAAGATTTAAAATAAATAACCCATTCACAATGGGAGCATTAGCCATAAACATAGCATTCTTAGAGATTACACAACCATTATTTGCACTTGCGAATGAATAACCATCCCTCATCAAACATGAAGGTGATAAAATGTTTCGACCCATACTAGGAATGTAATAACAATTATTCAACTCCATAATAAATCCTGACGGAAGGTGAAGTTGCATGACGCCGACGAACAATGCAGCAACCCTTGCTTCATTTCCGACGCAAAAATCCACTTCGCCTTTCTGCACTTCTCTAGTCCTTATTAGCCCCTGCATCGAATTGCAAATATGAGCAACCGATCCGGTATCAAATACCAAGAGTTAACATAGGAATCAACGAGAAGAATGTCCACAACATTTACAACAAGCGTACCTGAGTGGGAAGTACTCTTACTTCCACTCTTCTTCAAAGAAGCCTGGTACTTGCTGCAGTTTCTCTTCCAGTGGCCATGTTCATGACAAATGAAGCACTCAGTGTCTTCTACAGGTCCAGCCTTTTGCTTGGGTGCAGGCTTAAGGCTTGTATCCTTAGCCTTGCCCTTCTTCTTCCAAGAAGTACCCTTTTTCTTGAAGCTAGGCTTGTTCTGCATAGCCATCACATGGCTATGCCCTGCACACTTCTTCATGTCACTTTGTGCTGTTTTAAGCATCCCACATAATTCATTAAGGCCCTTCTCCACCCCATGCATATGGTAGTTCGAAATGAACTGCCCATAGCTGGATGGAAGAGACGCCAAAATAAAGTCAGTGGCCAACTCTTGGCCTAGTGGAAAACCAAGATTTTCCAAAGTCTGACTGTAACCAACCATTTTGATCACATGGGGGCCTACAGCTGCTCCCTCTGCTAGCTTGCATTCGACAAAGGACTTGGCAACATTGTACCTCTTAGTCCTTGCCTGATCTTGGAACATGTCCTTAAGCGCAACGATCATATCGTACGCATCCTGATCCTCAAACTTCTTTTGGAGTTCAGGTTCCATGCATGCAAGCATAAGACAGCTAACCTCAAGAGAATCATCACATGCTCTCTTGTAGGCGTTCTTTAGGGTAGCATATGCATTATCAGTAGGTTCATCGGGGATTGGGGTATCAAGAACCGTTTCCTTTTTATCAGACCTAAGAACAATTCTCAGGTTACGGACCCAGTCCGTATAGTTTGTTCCATTTAATTTATCTTTGTCAAGAATCGAACGCAAAGAAAAAGGTGATGTAGTGTTCGGTGCCATTGATCTACAACAGAAAACATGCAAAATACTAAGTCATGTAACCATGAAAGAGTAAAACATATTAAACAATTTAATATCATATACTCCCACTTAAATCAATATCCCTCTATTGATACTAAGTGATTCAAGATCCACAATTAACAAGTCGACTAGTGAGCTTTAGCATCACTGCTAGAAGACAAGGTAAATCGGTAAGCAACACTTGCTAATCATATCACATATGACTCTTGTTGTTGGGTGACATCTCTATGTCAAAACTAGGCGCCCAACCTTTATGCCCCAAGGTCCTTAACTGTTAAGATGACCTTGTCAAGCTCACCAACCCTTATGTGTGTAGGTATCCAATACAAACCCATCCAGCAAAGGAAAACCGCGGCACCCTAATTTCATAGTCCCACCAACGATTGTACAGGGCATAGGATGGTGCAAGGTTTGGTTGGGAGGGCATGGTTTAACTTAAACTTTCTGAGGGATCGTTCTACTTCTATCATCTAAGCATGCATAGTAGTAAAACACATAAGAATAGCATTCACATAGATGTGACACAGTATGGCCCATTTTCTCATGGTGATCTCCATCGCCATAGAACCTGTCCACCATGATGATCTCCATCTTCATGTTCCATGTGAGCCATCTTCCAAGTGATGAGTCCTCTAAGAACTAATACAAGCTATTACTCCTAACAGCTAGTAATCAAAATTACATAGTATTGGGATCATCACAAGTTGGCACGCGGGCCATTACAATAAATGACAACACATATGGCTCCAGCCGTGTTGCCCTACTCACGACACGCAGGTCATGAAAAATTTCATACATGCATCACATACATATATGGGCCATACTGATCACATACATCCTGCAAAAACAAGTTATGCATAGAATCGCATTCTACCGGATCATGTGACATCACAGCACCTAGTTACCTTAACGAGATACAAAAGGGGCTACGATTAAGGGGGGGCTAGGGGTCTCCCCTGCGAGGTTCGAAGGGGCAGCGCCCCTTGCGGTATCTCCGGGCGTCCGGAAAACCGTGAAAAATGAGAGATCGAATCTTCACAATTTTCTTTAAGGATTTTGATCGGCAAATCAAATTTACCATAAACCGACTCCTGTCCCTATTCAATCAAACTCCTTTGATCACGGTACATCGATTTTAGATCTAGGTTCCGATTTGATCAATCATATTGATCTTCGCGTGATTCAACAAGATTTATGTGTCACTGTCTACCCCGATGGCGGAAACCGACCGGTAGGGGTAAGTCGTTCGACAACCTCAGAATCACGATCACGAAAAGCAAGATCATAGATTAATCCTGAACCACCGCCATATAAACAATCATATCATTCATATCAATCTGCATATCACCATATGCAAACATCCTGAACCTATAACTGGACAACATCGGCTCTGATACCACTGTAGGGATACGGCTAGGCTACACTAGCGCAAATCAAAATTTTCTACCGCGTATACCAGGATTACTGTTGTCATAGATCACGGGATTACCACTAGACGCGCAATTGCTGAATTGATGAAGCGCGTCGAGGTAGTGCAGACGTTCCACGTCTCCTCCTTGTCCTCGTCCCACGAGAAGCTCCCCTTGCGCGGCTCGTCCAAGCACTACAGATGCAGCGCCTCCGAGGTATCCACACGTACAGGGTGGAAGCATCAAACGCCGGACTGCTAGGTCCGCGCGCGCGACACAGGCGTGAGGAGTGGCGGCTGGGTGGAATGATCTGAGGTCTAACCCTAGCCAGCTCGCCCCACCCTCTCTTATATAGGCGTCCCTAGTGGGCTTCTACATTATCAGCCCATTAGTAGCCTAAGCCTGGTCTAATTCGGATCCAATCCTCATCAGGCTTCCAGCCCCTTAAGTGTGTGACCCTATAGGTTCATATGCGTATAGACATGAAACGAATACACTTATTCTGTCAATAGTTGGTAGCGGCCTCTAGCAAAGATGTGCCAACTCCTAAACGCATACAAAGATCATATCGGACGAACCATCACAAGGTTTAGTACATGTCTTTCATTTTGCCTCACGATATTTGGTCTAGCTCCAAGCTGACCTCCCTTTCTTGATACTGTGATTCGGAATCCCTTTACTAGGTTAACTCTTAACCATATGTAGCACGGCCATGCTTTTCTGGATCCGATCACTCGAGGGCCCCCAGAGATATCTCTCTCAAGTAGAGAGGGGCAAATCCCATCTTGATTGACCATGCCTTGCAGCATGCTTTAGGAAAAAACCGAAAGCTACCTTTATAACTATCCTGTTACGGTGCATCGTTTGATAGCCCCAAAGTAGGTCGATCCACATCTCAAGTACATGCGAAAATCTCAGGTCTAAGGACAAAACATACACGATATGTAGAGAGAGAGCTGCAACTAATTGCCAGTCTCAAGTTGGGTCAGTCCAACCCCATGTTCATAACATGTGTCCACATCATTGGTTTGACATCTCCATGTCTATGACTTGCGAAACATAGTCATCAACCAATCGATGTGCTAGTCTAATATTCACGTGTGTCCTCACATGAACTCCGACTAGGGACAACTCTTAAATAACCATACAAGTAAAGAGTTTCACAAACAATTCACATAATTTCTAATCAATACAAGTTGCCTGATATGGATATTCAAGGAACATTACAATAACTCATGGATACATATGAAATACAATCATCTCTATGATTGCCTCTAGGGCATATTTCCTTCAATGACAACGCAGACGGTGTTGGACCGGTTAAGCACATGAGTGTGTTGTTTTGGATGTAGAGAGCGCAGGGGATGTTGGTAATTAACCACGGTCGGTAGAGTTCATCCATTCTAGTGGCAGATTGAACGGAAAGATGAGTGTTGGAGGGGACGATGACGAGGTTTAATCTCGTCAATGCCCATTGTTATAGACTTGGGTTTTGGAGAAGATGGGGATGCTGGAGATCGCGGAACGGTTAGCAAACAAGCAACACGGGGAAACAGGTTTACCCAGGTTCAGGCCCCCGGAGGGAAAACCCTACTCCTGCTTGTCTGCTCTTGATTACGGCGGAACCGAAAGTTACAGGGGTGCGCAGATGCAATCTAGCGTGGAGGTGTGTATGCGGTGGTATGCGAGAGATTGTATGAGAGCCTCCTCGTCGTGCCCTCCTGCCCTTTATATAGAGGTAGGCAGGTCCTAGGCACAGATCGATTCGGTTATAGGTTTTAGGGTTTACCCCTTTGAATTTTCTATCTACTCTAGTCTTGCTCTCCAAGGATCCGAAGGCGTCATGGGCCCTAGCCACCCGAAAGTCTTCATGGGCTGGTGCATATTTGTCGTGGGCCTTCCTTGGGCAGGACCAGGTATGCTAAGGCCGTGTACCCGCAGGGTATAACCATGTCAGTAGCCTCTGAGTGTTTAGTCGAATCGCAGATTCGGCTGAGGACTCTTCAATCCTTCGGGTGCAGCTATCTTTGTTTGTCTAGAGAATGATTTGAGTGTGTAGGGATTATTGATGCGTGTGCCTGACTCTCCCGACGGATCAGGGTCAGTTAACTGTCTTAGGACAAAACAACACGATCTTCTTCAGATTTGAGTCCCTCGACTCGAACCCGGAACATATGCTGGTGTAGTTCAACTCAGGCCACGAAGGACTTACAGGAGTGGATTTCCAGTGAATTTAAATGATGTACCCAACGTGTCCGTCGGGATTTTTCATCGCTCCTGTTGGCACGGATTCTTACTAGCAGAGCGCAGTCGGGTGCGTTACCAGGCCATCAGATGATATCTGTAGGTCTTATCTTTGTGTCGCAAACACAACATTCAAATGTTTATCACCGCGGAGGTGTTTCGGGTGGCCAAGGAGGACGTTGCTCACTTAGCGTTAATTAGGGCAGAGTTGCCGAAAAGTTTTGCATGCTAATCCGAAGGATCGCACTCGAAGAATTCATAGGGTGCGCGACCAGCGCTCCCTATGGGAGTAGCCCCCGAGTGTCTGTTCGAGTCGTAGACTCGAGCAGAGACTTTTAATTCGATCTTTGTTGACTTTTAGGTCCGTAGGACACAAATTTTTCGGATGCTTGAATCCATCCTCCCTATGGGAGTAGCCCCCGAGTCCGTAGTGGAGTCGCAGACTCGACGTAGGACTCGAAGAATAGTTCAGTGGTGTTTATGCTTTGTTCATTTTTCGGGTGCGCGGCCTGCGCTCCTGATAGGAGTAGCCCCCGAGTAGTTAGTCGAATCGTAGATTCGAGTGAGTACTCTAAGCTGTGTAGCCGAAGAATTGTAACCGTTGCTAGTATAGCTTTTGATGACGTCAGTGCTGACGATCGGTGACCTCGAGCGTCTGTGGCGCTAGAGATGACGTGACTGGACGGACATGGGTCCCACCTTCTAACCTTGAGTTGACCGGTCATGCGCGGCGTGGATAAATTATGGTGTCGCCTCGATTTCCACGCGTAGTGGACGGCGTGTAAGCGACGGTTCGCTGTTGTGCTGGCACGTGGACGGCCAAATCTTGATGTTGTCTCTAGGTCTTCCCAATGGACGGTCTTTGTGCATCGTCCTTGTCCTTATAATCATTGGGGAAATGTTAGTTTGTTTTCACCGCAGCCATTCTTGTTTCCCTGCTCCCATCTTCTCTGAGCTTTCTCACCGCGCGCTGGAATTTCCTCGAGCTTTTCCTTCCACTGTGATGGGGAAGCCCAAGAAGTCCTCCACTGCAGTTGGTACCAGTGCTGCCACCGGTGGCAAGAAGGGTTCCGCCGCAACCCGCGTCACCGACAGTGGATGGCAGCGATCGGAGACACGTGAGGGTGACCTCTGCAAGCTCCGTGAGCGTGGCTTGGTCCTGCAGGATAGGGAGGCCGTCAAACTTCCCGGCGATGAGGTAATTCCCCATCCTCTAGCTGGGTTTCGAGTTATGTTCATCGCCTTTGTCCTTTGGGGCCTTTCCTTCCGAATCCACAATTTTCTCCGTGGATTGCTTTTTCTCTATAGCATCCGGCTACATCATCTTTCGCCAAACTCTCTTCTTCATGTCGCCTGTTTCATCACATTCTGCGAATGCTGGCTCGGTATCGAGCCGCACTTTGGCCTCTTCCAGAAACTCTATTCCGTGAAGAGGCAATCCGGTTTCGATGGTGTTTATCCCATTGGGGGTTGCATCATTTCCCTCAAATCCAATCTTCTTTTCTTCTCCTTTTCTATGTCCGAATCTGTCCAGTACTGGCGGAGGTGATGGTTTTACATCCACGACTCCACGGTGGCTGGACAGGAATTTGGTCTTGCTCCTTTCGACCCATCCTAGAAAATCGAACCGAAGAGGTCCTGGAAGAACCAAATCTTGGATGGCAAGGTGGCGGAGATAGAGGTGCTCTATCGTCGAGTGGAGGATCTTCAGCTGATTCCGGATAAGGAGGTGAACGGTGTGGATATCATCCGTACCTTTCTCAAACGTCGGGTGCAGCCTCTCCAGGCTAGGGTGCACCTGATGTTCCTTTATTCTGGTCCCCGTTGGGTGGGGGGGACTGGCTTCTTCTGTTTTCGCCGTTCCTACCCTGTGGGTTAGGTGGCGGATTGGGAGCGTGATGTTCCACGTTGCTCTAGATGACTACGGCGCATTGGTAGCGCTCGTATATTGGATCGCTGCTGCCGCAGCTTTCGGATCTGGAACCATAGGTCCCTTCCTCTGATGGTGGCTCGCACAGATCTGAGTTGCAGGTGCTGCTGTCATAGGACTCATCTGTCGATGGCGATGTGCGTAGAAAGGGGTGTGGGGCCCATGAAGCGGGCCTGATCGATGGCAGGGGAACCCGCTCTGGGAGGCGGAGGGTGCCGGTTTGCCCCACCTGGAAGCAGAAGCTCCCGAACAGGATCTCGAGTCCGTCGCCAACGGGCTCGAAGTCCTTCATGGTGGCCGGCGAGTGGGCGGTGAAGTCGAAGGCGCCAAAGAGGAGATGACTCTCCGTCGCCGCAGAGTTGTAGATTGCTCTGGTTGGGACCGTCACGATCGCACAATCAGCGCCCCCAGTTCCCACAGACAGCGCCAATTGACGAGGTTTAATCTCGTCAATGCCCATTGTTATGGACTTGGGTTTTGGAGAAGATGGGGATGCTGGAGATCGCGGAACGGTTAGCAAACAAGCAACACGGGGTCACGGGTTTACCCAGGTTCAGGCCCCCGGAGGGAAAATCCTACTCCTGCTTGTCTGCTCTTGATTACGGCGGAACCAAAAGTTACAGGGGTACGCAGATGCAATCTGGCGTGGAGGTGTGTATGCGGTGGTATGCGAGATTGTATGAGAGCCTCCTCGTCGTGCCCTCCTGCCCTTTATATAGAGGTAGGCAGGTCCCAGGCACAGATCGAGTCGGTTACAGGTTTTAGGGTTTACCCCTTTGAATTTTCTATCTACTCTAGTCTTGCTCTCCAAGGATCCGAAGGCGTCACGGGCCCTGGCCACCCGAAAGTCTTCATGGGCTAGCGCATATTTGTCGTGGGCCTTCCTTGGGCAGGACCAGGTATGCTAAGGCCGTGTACCCGTAGGGTATAACCATGTCAGACGATGGGCCAGCGTGTTCAGAGCAGTCAACTCTGAAGATTAACCTAGAAGCTTCCGGCTGGACTAAACGGTTAGTAGTTTTGTTGTCTACACGATGTGTTAACCTATTTTGGCAATTGCATCATACATAGGTGTATAAAAAGCAGTGTTGATCAGGGAATTTTGATGTAACATAAATATTTGAATGGGGTGTGTCAAAAATGTTTACAGAATGAATTCATGTAAATTTTTCTATCCGCTAAATTGTGAGCAAATTTTGCAGTTGACAGGTGCATATGTTGGTCCATCCACGTCAGTGCAAGCTAGTGGTGGTTCAAGCGGATCCCGTGGCTGGAGTGTACCAACACTTCAAAATAGAGTTTGACCCAGGAGGCCGAATTACTTTCATAGGTTGGTGTGTGGTGCACAGAAAAGTGAGGTACCTTGTATGGGTATTCAGCAGAATGTTGGCACCACATCTTTGACCCTAGAATTGCGGTTCAAAGAATTATATTATTAATAACTTATGATGTACTTACTTACCAGAACATGGTTATATATGTTTTCATTTTTTTGTTATGAAAAATGCAGCAACGCTTGATGGGCATGAGTATGATGTACTTACTTACCAGAACATGGTTATATATGTTTTCATTTTGTTGTCATGAAAAATGCAGCAATGCTTGATGGGCATGGATCACAGGTGGATTGGATGCATAGCTCCAGTTGAAGATGGAGCGCTGCTTAGGGATCACTGAGCTTAGCTATCCGAAAACCATCTGTGTATTGGGATCGCCGTCATCACTCATAAGAGTTATAGACAAATATTGTCTGGGTGTAAATTAACAGATCACCCGGATCCTGGCTGCTACAAGTTCCATGGAATTGCGTGAAGACTCATCGGCAAACATTGTCGGTTTATGCTTTTTGGTAGGGTCTCCAACATCTGGGGCAATTGGGGGACACTTTGTTGACCCGCCGGTAGAGCTGTCTAGGGACGGTAAGGAAGTATAAGTGAGATAATTAAAAAACTAAAGCTCGATCAAATAGAAACCAAAATGCATATTGTAGAGGTTCGAAGCATGGAAAACAAAAAAATTCTACCACATGAACACACACAAACCAAGATCTATCTACTAGATTGTAGCAACGAGTCTATAGAGTACTCACCCTCGAAGATTCCAAAGCGGTTAACAAGAGCGGATTCTCGTGGGTGATGTAGTCGTTCACTTGCAATCTCAAGATCGCGTAGATGATCCTTCCGGCGCCGCATTCCGGCAGCGCTCCCACAGTCGGTCACACGTTCTATACTCGATGAAGACCTTCCTCTCCCTTGTTCTAGTAGGCAGCGAAGGTTGTAGATCTCTCCTTGTGATTCTGGCAGCACGACGGCGTGGTGTCGGAGTTTTAGAGGGGAAATCCCGCAGGGCTTCGCCTAAGCTGGAGCGGGTATGATGGAGTAGAAGAGAGGCCTTGGCGATCTAGGGTTTAGAGGGCCAAGGGGGTTGGTGTAGCCGATGGCTAGGGGTAGGGTTTTCCCTAGTCGGCGACTTGGAGGAGACCTTGGCGGCGGCAACTAAAGGTGGCAGGCTCCTTGGCTAGGGTTTGTTGTGAGGGGTAGGGGCGCCCCTACCCCTACTTTTATAGGTGGGGAGGAGACAAGAGGGGATCCTCCCCCAACTCCACCTCATGTGGCCGACGGCAAGGAGAGGGAGGAATCCTTTCTTAGGTAGGATTCCTTCCCTCCCTCCACTAGTCAATCAATGTTGACGGTTGACTTTTTCAAACACGCGTTTGACTTTCAAACTGGAGTTTGATTTCTCTGTTCCAATTGCCCTGCCAAGTGACCTAGGACATGATGCAACCATTCCACTTTGTCATGACACATCCATGTACCCTTCCCCCTCCGGATCGGTGGACCTTCTAGAACATTCTGATGAAAATGATACGTCGGAAACGTATCTATAATTTTTGATACTCCATGCTTGTTTAGTATCTACTTTGCTTTGCTTTGTCTACACTTTGAGGTGTTTTTATATCTTTTCTAGAACAAAACTATTAACAAGTTGCCATAGTGCCAATTGCCTGTTTTCTTCTATTTTTGGTTCCACAAAGGGAGAAAACCAATATTCTCGGAATTGGACGGGACAGAAGCCAAAGTCAATATTTTACCGTGGGCGACACGAAGCCAGAAGAAGAGACGGAGGGGCGCCACAGGGCGTCCAAACCCCCCTAGGCGCGGGTAGGCCCACCCCGCGCCTGGGTAGGGTGTGGCCCCCCTGGTGGCCCTCCTGGCTCGCCCCTTCGCCTATAAGAAGCCCCCGATGCAGAAACCCTAGGCACCCGATCAAAACTCCACAAAACCTTCTATAGCCGCCGCCACCATCGTCCTAGATCGGGGGAGGGATATGAAGTTCTTCCCGGCACACTGCCGGAGGGGAGATCATCCCGGAGGCCTTCTTCTCCGGTATGAAGCGTGAGTAGTTCCACCATGGACTATAGGTCCATGTAGTAGCTAGATGGTTGTATCTCCTCCTTGTGCTTTCATGTATAGATCTTGTGAGCTCCGTTAATGATCAAGATCTAATATATTTGTAATCATGCATGTTGTGTTTGCGAGGATCCGATGGATATCGAGATTACTATGTCAGATTGATTAATGGTTTTGTCTTATTGATTATATCATGTCTGTGTTGTTTGTGATCTTGCATGCTCTCCGTTGTTAGTAGCTATCTTGGCCAAGTAGTTGCTAGTGACTCCAAGGGGGGTATTTATGCTCGATAGTGGGTTCATGCCTCTAGTTTCCAAGGGAAGTGACAGAAATCTCTACGGTTGTAGATGTGTTGTTTCCACTAGGGAGAAAACAACGGTCTCTTGTTCATGGAACAAGTGGATTGTTTACCTGACACACTTTGCTTAAAGCAGTTGTCTGTTGCTTGTAACTTAATACTGGAGGGGGTTCGGATGATAACCTGAAGGGGGACTTCTAGTCATAGATGAAGTTGGATGGCGGTCTATGTATATTGTTGTATTGCCCATTCGAATCTCATAGGATCTTTTTCTCTAGTATTGCATTGTTATGCCATACTCAGTTCCTGTCAATTGCCCTGCTGTAATTTGTTTACCCTTCATGCCATGTTGTTTATCTAAGGAGAGCACCTCTAGTGAACTATGGACCCCGGTCCAATCTTTACCATTGATGCATCTTCCACTGTTACATGTTTACTTGTTGCAAACCATTACCTTCCACATCATACATTTAATCCTTTGTTACAGCAACCGGTGAGATTGACAACCTCACTGTTAGTTGGGGCAAAGTCTTGAGTTTGTGTTGTGTAGGTTTCCACATTGCTTGCAATACCTGTGTGACGTTTCCTTCCTCCTACTAGTTTGATAACCTCGGTTTCTTACTGAGGGAAGACTTGCTGCTGTGCTGCTTCACACCTTGCTCTTGGGATTCCCAACAGGCTCCACATCAATTGAGCCATCAGAAAACACTGAAACCATTCCCGAACTTCGGCATTAGACTTTTCTTATATGAATCTTATTCTCCGAACCATTCCGGATCTCCTCGTGATATCCCGAATCCCATCCGAGACTCCGACCAATATTAGGTCTCTTCACTCACATTCGAACCCTTAAGTGTGTGATAGGGCAAAGGTTTCCGATCTTTCGATGAGATGATAATGGTCGATTTGGTGGAGTTCGGGCTTGAGGATCCGACCACACGTGCGGGCATGAGCGCCAATGCAATCGCTAGGCCAATCTCCTAGAGGTTACTGATCCTGCGGAAACACGATCAGCCTGACCAGCGAGGGTCTTAATTCCTACCTGAAATCGAGAACAAGTAAGAACTAATATTGTAATCAATATACTATGGATTAAGATGAAAGCTTTATTAAAAAGGTGGGATCTTGTAAAGGTGCGAAGTACAAGAGGCCTCTGCGACGCTCGAGCCTTGGCGAAGTTGCTATGATGGCTAACTTAATGTCTAAACAAAATCCGAGTCTATGGTGACGGCTAAGGGATGTATTTAAGGAAGAAAAGGTGGGGTTTCGGCCAGCCATAGAAGTGGTGGCCGAATCCAACCCTAGAAGTCCTTTTCTCCTCAAATACGGACTCTAAAAAGTGGCTATTTAAAATCCTGCGAAAATTACATGGGCCTGGCCGAAAATAACGGTGTCGCAACACCATATTAAGCTATGGACGAATTTGTGAAGTATTAATCTTGAATATTTCGTCCAAGCCTTCTTTCTTCATTATGGTGGCCTCAAAGTTCTGAAATCTTCATCCATGGCCTTCTCTTGAATCATCACATGCTTGCTGCCATCTCCATGCATGACCATGCTCCAATGCGTGTCCCTCTCATCCATGCTTGGTCCATCATTCCTAAGAGTAAGAAATACATCTGATTTAGGCAGCATCATATTCTCATGTATGTGAGGAATAGTTCCAAAAAACGAAAGTATCTGATAGTTAAGTTGTTTAGCACAAGATCGAGTGATAGGTTCTTGTATGTGTGTAGCTGTAGGTACAATGGTTGTATCAATAGATGGGATGTCCACATCATGCTCCCCTTCTTAAATTAAAGTCATCCTCGACGCAATCTCATCTTCCTCACCAAAGTAAGGCTTCAAATCTGCAATGTTAATTGTAGGACTAACCGTACCAAAGTCTACAGGCAACTCAAGTTTATATGCATTATCGTTTTTTTTCTCTAACACCTTAAAAGGACCAGCAACACGTGCCATTAACTTAGACTTGCGTAAATCAGGAAAACGATCTTTACGCAAATGTAACCAAATAAGATCTCCAACATCAAACACAACATGCTTTCTCCCTTTATCCCTAGAAAGTTTATACTTAGCATTCATGTGTTCTATGTTATCTTTAGTAGTCTTATGCAAGTTTAATATCATTTTAGCGCGTTGAGTAGCATCCAAATTATTTTGCACCGAAGAAGGTAAAGGCAATAAATCAATAGGTGCACGAGGAACAAAACCATACACGATCTCAAACAGGCACATCTTTGTGGTAGAATGCAGCGAACGATGATAAGAAAATTCTATATGAGGTAAACACTCTTCCCAAAATTTTAAGTTCTTCTTTAAAATAGCCCGCAACATAGTAGACAAAGTTCTATTTACTACTTCAGTTTGTCCATCAGTTTGGGGATGACATGTAGTACTAAACATCAATTTAGTCCTCAACTTAGCCCATAAACATCTCCAAAAGTGGCTAAAAAATTTAGTATCACGATCAGAAACAATAGTATTTGTCACACCATGTAAACGAACAATTTTACGAAAGAACAAATCAGCAATATGCGTAGCATCATCCGTTTTATGACAAGGAATAAAGTGTGGCATATTAGAAAACCGATCCACAACAACAAAAATACTATCCCTCCCCTATGTACGTGGCAATCCCAAAACAAAGTCCATAGAAATATCTTCTCAAGGAACACTAGGAACAGGAAGAGGCATATATAAACCATGTGGATTAAGGCGAGACTTAGCTTTTTGACAAGTAGTGCAGCGTGCCACAAATCTCTCAACATCTCGATGCATACGTGGCCAAAAGAAGTATGCAGCAAGAACATCCTCCGTTTTCTTGACACCAAAGTGTCGCATCAATCCTCCTCCATGCGCCTCCTGTAATAACAAAAGACGAACAGAACTATCTGGAATGCATAGTTTGTTAGCACGGAACACAAATCCATCATTGAAGACGAACTTGTTCCATGTTCTACCATCTCTACAATTCTGCAACACATCTTTAAATTCAGCATCATGCACATATTGTTCCTTAATTGTTTCCAATCCAAATATTTTGAAGTCAAGTTGAGATAACAAAGTATAACGGCGCGACAAAGCATCAGCAATAATATTATCTTTACCTTTTTTGTGTTTGATAACATAAGGAAAAGACTCAATAAATTCAACCCACTTTGCATGACGACGATTCAACTTAGCTTGACAACGAATATGCTTCAAAGATTCATGATCAGAATGTATAACAAATTCTTTAGGCCATAGATAATGTTGCCAAGTTTCTAATGTCTGAACCAACGCATATAATTCTTTATCATAAGTAGAATAGTTCAGACTAGCCCCACTCAATTTCTCACTAAAATATGCAACATGTTTTCCCTCTTGTAATAACACACCTCCCAAACCAATTCCACTAGCATCACATTCAAGCTCAAAAGTCTTATTAAAATCAGGAAGTTGGAGTAAAGGAGCATGTGTTAGCTTATCTTTCAATATCACGAAGGCCTTTTATTGTGCATCGCCCCAAACAAAGGGCACATCCTTCTTGGTAAGTTCATTCAGCGACGCGGCAATTGATCCAAAGTCTTTGACAAAGCGCCTATAAAAACCAGCGAGGCCAAGAGAACTCCTCACGTGTGTCACCGTCTTGGGCTGTGACCAATTATCAATAGCTTCAATCTTGGCTGGATCCACTTCAATACCCTGTGATGTAACATAGCCAAGAAACGCAACTCGATTGGTGCAAAAGGTGCACTTCTCAAGATTACTGAACAAACGTGCATCAAGTAAAACATTGAAAACAGCACGTAAATGGTCTAAATGATCCTCTAAAGATTTGCTATAAATCAGAATATCATCAAAGTAGACTACCACAAAACGTCCAATGAAAGCACGTAAAACTTCGTTCATTAATATCATGAAAGTGTTGGCTGCATTAGTTAAACCAAACGACATTACTAACCACTCATATAAACCGAACTTAGTTTTAAATGTTGTTTTCCATTCATCTCCCAATTTCATATGAATCTTTTGGAAGAACTAAGAGTATATTATTTGTAGAAGTGACAAATAGATGGTTAGTTCATTGTAGAAGTACTACATTGATACTAGCTTTATCACAAAGTACAAATTTAGTTTATCTCAATCTAAATTAAGGGTGGCACAATATAATGGAAAGTGAGTTCCATAATGGATTTGGATGAGTTCCAAAGTTAAGACATTGTGACAGATACTACAACAAAGGGCTAAGTATATGACTGCTATTATAGCAGCAAAAGAGGGCATTTGTGTCAAGTAGTTTGTTATCAAACTAGGTGTAGTTCACAGCGGGATAATACTATGAAGATATATTTTGCGACAATATTATCAACATGTTTTAACCCCAAAGAACTAAAGGTCACACCGAAAGACCAAATCATACAAAGCCATCTCATTAGAGAATGAGTGATGCGTAGAGACGCAAAGACATGCAATTACACACGGACCTGGAAGTGTCAGATCCGGAGATCAGTTAACCACTAGCAATAGTGTACATACAACACCGGAAAGCCATAGGTGTTGAATACACAAAGATTTGAAACTAGATTATTGACTCTAGTGCAAGTGGGAGACTGTTGGAGATATGCCCAAGAGGCAATAATAAAGTGGTTATTATCATATCTTTATACTTATGATAAATGTTTACATTCATGCTATAATAGTATTAACAAGGAAACATTAATACTTGTGTGATTTGTAAACTTAATTTGAAGTCCCTAGTATAGCCTCTATACTTCACTAGCTTGTTGGTTGATTGATGATTGTGGTTTCCCTATCATGAACATTGAGATGTTATCAACAACAAGATCATATCATTAGGAGAATGATGTGATGGACATACTCCTATAGATAAGCGTAGCATAAAGATCAAGTCATTTCAAATAGTTCAATTGCTATATGCTTTCTGATACATAGTAACCTAATTCCTTCGACCATGAGATCATGCATATCACCTTTACTGGATGGATGCTTTGATGTCATCAAACACCACACCGTAACAGGGTGGCTATAAAGGTGGCATTGAGTGTTCGGAAAGTATTGGTTGAAACACATGGATCAAGAGTGGGATTTGTCCATCCACATGACGGATAGATATTCTCTGGGCCCTCTCGGTGAAATGTCATCCAATTAGCTTGCAAGCATGTGACTTGGTCACAAGGGATCACATATCACGGGAACGAGAAAAGAGTACTTATCAGTAACGAGGTTGAACTAGGTATGCAGAGATACCGACGATCATAACCTCGGATAAGTAACATATCGTGAGACAAAGGGAAATTGGTATCGTATGTAAGTGGTTCATTCGATCGCAAAGTAATCGTAGAAATATGTGGGAGCCATATGAATTTCCAGATTCCTCTATTGGTTATTGTTCGGAGAAGTGTCTCGATCATGTCCGCATAATTCACGAACCGTAGGGAGACACACTTAAGGATTCGACGTTGTTTGAGTAGTTATGGTATTATGAGAAAGAGACCGAATGTTGTTCGGAGTCTCGGATGGGATCCGGGATATCACGAGGTGATCCGGAATGGTCCGGAGAATAAGATTCATATAAGGAAAGTCCCGTTTCGGAGTTCGGGAATGATTCCGGTGTTTTCATCAGGGATATTCTAGAAGGTTCCGGATTGTCCGGCACTCCGGGGGGGAGGGGTACATGAATGTGTCATTACATATTGGAATGATTGCATCATGTACTAAGTGTTCTTGCTGTCCCAAATAAAGGATTAAATTGAATCCTAAAACAGAAAAGTCAAATGTCCAGTTTGAAAGTCAAACGGCTAAAACAAGAAACTGTGGGAAACAAGCAAGAGGAGTTGGAATCGACTTGGAGGAGGAGTTTCTCTCCTCCAAGCCGGCGGCCAGCCCTAGGCCGAGTTAGGGAGGGACTCCCTCCCTCCCCTGGCGCGCCAGCCCCCTCCCATCTATATAAGGAGGGGCAGGGCTCCCCTCCTAGAACACACAAGTTCCTATCCTCTAATCTAAACCCTAGACCTAAACCCCGGTTTAGAGCTATTTCGGTTTAGAGCCTTCTAATTGGTTTAGAGCCTTCTAATTGGTGTGTCTAATTACTAGACCACTAATAGCCTCTCTCATAAGCTCCACCATACTCGCACCGGCTTAAGGCGAAGCCCTGCGGGATCTCCCCTCTACTTCCGGTACCACGCCGTTGTGCTGCCGGAATCACGAGGAGAGTGCTACAACCTCCGCTGCCTGCTGGAACAAGGGAGAGGAAGGTCTTCATCGAGTACCGAACGTGTGACCGACTGCGGGAGCGCTGCGGGAACGCGGCGCCGGAAGGATCGTCTACGCGATCTTGAGATCGGAAAGAGTACGACTACATCATCCACGAGAATCTGCTCTCGTTAAACACTTTGGAATCTTCGAGGGTGAGTTATTCCATCGACTCGTTGCTACAATCTAGTAGATAGATCTTGGCTTGTTTGTTTGTATGCGATAGAAAATTTTTGTTTTCCATGCTACGAACCCCTACAGGTACAACATCACAATCAACAAAATCAGAATATGTACCAATAGTAAAATGCACGCGTACCGTTCTTGTTACCTTGATCTTGCGAGAACTCTCAAACCATTGGATGTAATATGAATGTGTGTGTTGTCTTGTTGGAAGTGCAAGCTTCTCTATCATGTCAACACTATCCAGATTATTACAACTCCCTCCATCAATGATGATCCGTATAGCTCTTTCCTTGACAACACCACGTGTTTGGAACAGGTTGTGGCGTTGATCATGCTCAGATTTGCTCAGTTGTACACTCAACACACGTTGTGTAACTAAGCTCTTGTATTGATCAGCAGTTTAAGCTCCCATTACCTCTGTCTCTTCATCAGAATCACAATTGTCTCCATCTCGAGCAGAAATAAGAGCTAATGTATCTTCATCAAAGTCACTCGCTGGATCATATTGACCATCATCACGCACCATCATAACACGTTGTGTTATGCACTGTCTCTCAATATGACCAAAACCCCAGCACTTGCGGCATTGTATATCCTTTGTTTTACCCGTGGAAGCCATAAAAGATGCACTACGAGCAGGAGCATTGGATGACGGTGGAGGAGCAGCTGGCGGAAATCTTGTGGTGGCCTTGGATGTGGTAGTAGATGGTGGAGAATTACGAGAACAAGGCGCTAATTGTCGGGATGTCCAAGTGGATGTGCGACCTGCAGAATTATTAGTCCTCCTCCATGGTGTTTGGCGATCCTGCACTTCACGTTTAGCTTTGCAAGCAAGATGAAACAAACGAGTGATGGAATTATATTCCTTATAGTCTAATATGTGTTGAATGTCCTTGTTTAATCCACCAAAGAAACGTGCAAGCATTTGTTCAGTAGTTTCAACAAGACCACACCGAACCATCCCCGTTTGCAATTCCTGATAATACTCTTCTACAGAATTTTTCCCTTGTTCCAAATGTGTCAGATTCTTTAGTAAATCACGTTGATAAGTGGGAGGCACAAAACAAACACGCATAGCAGTTTTTAAAGCAGTCCAAGTACGAGGAATAGTAGTAGGATTTAAACGACAATACTCAGACCACCAAAGGGAAGCAAATTTAGTAAATTCACATATAGCAGCATTAACACGCATATTCTCAGAATATTTTAAACATGCAAAACGTTGTTCTACTTCCATCTCCCATGTAAGATATGCGTCAGGATTATATTTATCCTCAAAAGATGGAATATTTAATTAAAGCTTTGCAACATGATCATCATCACGTACTGGTGGTCGAGCGTTGCGGTGGTAATGTCGGGGTCGGCCAGCAGGGTGTGGAGGTTGTTCAACCTCCTCGTCAAACAGATCATCATCGTCGAGGTCGTAGTAGTACCTGTCGTCTGCCCCCAATGTCGCAGCAGTAGCCGCGGTGGAAGCCTGAGGTTCCTCAGCTGCAGCGGTAGCCGCCTGAGGTGCGGTGGCAGCTGAACCAGCAGTACGACCCGTGATCGGAATGCGCCGTGCGCCACGCGGAGGTGCCAATGGGGCGGGTTCGGGTGCTGACAATCTGTCCAAAACCTCCTTGAACCGAGCGTCAAGCTTGTCCATGGCGTTGGTGAGCTTGGTGTTAAACTCCTCTAGTCGTGCATTCACATCTTCAGCGCGACCGACCAATATCTCGGAGAAGTGGGCATGTAGTTCCTTGTTCGTCATTGTGGCAGGGTTACGCGAAGTATCTGCCATGGTTAGTCCTTTAAAAAGCACAGGTATATATGCCTATAACTACGGAAATATGGTGGAAGGCACGCGTAATCCGTCAAGCAATATACGAAGCTCTTACAAGTTCTTACCAAGCAGCAGGAAAAGGCGATGTGCAACCGCGAGGAGCAGTGGGTCCGGAGATTGAACCGAGCGATTACCAGGAGTCGAGACACCGCACGTGGAGAAATCCGTGGAGCTCTGGGAAGGCTTAGCAAAGGGGTTAACAATTATCAAAACAGCAATGCAAATATTGAAAGAATGCTCAACGACGGTACTGTGCTGGTCCTAGGCTAGACCGTACTAGAGACGCGAGCCTAGATCACCAACGATGTCACGACGCGACACAACAAGCAATGTATGATGATATGACACCCTGAAAGCGAACCGAGATGTCGAAAATCACTATGATGGGGAGTGTCTAGAACTGATCGACGGGGTCTAGAAACAGGTTAGCCCCAAAACAAATTGTCGAAATTTTTTGTATTATGCTTCGGAAAGCGCGCAGGCACCAAAAAAATATCGCTATAACGGCCGATGGAGAAAAGTGATCCCCGGAGCCAAAAATCAGTATAGCCAGAATTTTTTTTCAGAGGCGGTTGCAGACTTTTTTTGCTCTCCTTCTGGACTTACGACTGAACTTTTAGCTCGACACGGACTTTAGCTCAACACGGAAACAACAAGGAAGGAGAGTAAAAATAAATAACTAGGAATCAATAACTCAACTCAGACTCGTGCCGCGACAGGAAAGGTGATCGGATCCGTGTCGCGGTAGGAAGGCGGTGGCAGAGTTTTAGGGTTTATGGTGGCCGGGTGTATGGCGGCGGAATATGGTGGCGGTGATCTGCGAGTGTGGCGGTGACTACTGTGATCAGAACTCGAAACTCTAAGGAACGAGACACTAAGACCAGCAACTCGACGCGACGATGCAGACACAAATTCAACAATGCAAAACTGAAAAGATAATGCAAGGCGTAGATTGGTGATGGGATGGATCTAAACTCTAACTGTGTTTTTGGCTTTTTCGTGGGTTATAGGTAAAACAGATCTAATCTATGAAAACAGTAAAATCTCACCGTGCAACCTGGAATCTGATACCACTTGATAGGGCAAAGGTGTCCGATCTTTCGATGAGATGATAATGATCGATTTGGTGGAGTTCGGGCTTGACGATCCGACTACACGTGCGGGCACGAGCGCTAATGCAATCGCTAGGACAATCTCCTAGAGGTTACTGATCCTGCGGAAACACGATCAACCTGACCAGCGAGGGTCTTAATTCCTACCCGAAATCGAGAACAAGTAAGAACTAATATTGCAATCAATATATTGCGGATTAAGATGAAAGCTTTATTGAAAAGGTGGGATCCTGTATAGGTGCGAAGTATAAGAGGCCTCTGCGACGCTCGAGCCTTGGCGAAGTTGCTATGATGGCTAACTTAATGTCTAAACAAAATCCGAGTCTATGGTGATGGCTAAGGGAAGTATTTAAGGAAGAAAAGGTGGGGTTTCGGCCAACCATAGAAGTGGTGGCCGAATCCAACCCTAGAAGTCCTTTTCTCCTCAAATACGGACTCTAAAAAGTGGCTATTTAAAATCCTACGAAAATTACATGGGCCTGGCCCAAAATAAAGGTGTCGCAACACCATATTAAGCTATGGACAAATTTGTGAAGTATTAATCTTAAATATTTCGTCCAAGCCTTCTTTCTTCATTATGGTGGCCTCAAAGTTCTAAATCTTCATCCATGGCCTTCTCTTGAATCATCACATGCTTGCTGCCATCTCCATGCATGACCATGCTCCCATGCTTGTCCCTCTCATCCATGCTTGTCCCTCTCATCCATGCTTGGTCCATCATTCCTAAGAGTAAGAAATACATCTGATTTAGGCAGCATCATATTCTCATGTATGTGAGGAATAGTTCCAAGAAACGAAAGTACCTGATAGTTAAGTTGTTTGGCACGAGATCGAGTGATAGGTCCTTGTATGTGTGTAGCTGTAGGTACACCGGTTGTATCAATAGATGGGATGTCCACATCAGTGTGTCTCCCTACGGTTCGTGAATTATGCAGACATGATCGAGACTCTTCTCCGATCAATAACCAATAGAGGAATCTGGAAATCCATATTGCTCCCACATATTTCTATGATTACTTTGTGATCGAACGAACCATTTACACACGATACCAATTTCCCTTTGTCTCACAATACTTTACTTATCCGAGGTTTGATCATTGGTATCTCTGCATACCTAGTTCAACCTCGTTACCGATAAGTACTCATTACTCGTTTCTGTGATATTTGATCCCTTGTGAGCCAGTCACATTCTTGCAAGCTAATTGGATGACATTCCACCGAGAGGGACCAAAGTATATCTATTTGTCATATGGATGGACAAATACCACTCTTGATCCATGTGTCTCAACACATACTTTCCGAACACTCAATGCCACCTTTATAGCCACCCAGTTATGAAGTGGTGTTTAATGTCATCAAAGCATCCATCCGGTGATGGTGATTAACATGATCTCATGGTCGAAGGATTTAGGTTACTATGTATCTGAAAGCTTATAGCAAACGAACTATTGAAATGACTTGATCTTTATGCTACCTTAACTATAGGAGTATGTTCATCACATCATTCTCCTAATGGTATGATCTCGTTGTTAATAACATCTCAATGTTCATGATCAGGAAACCATGATCATCTATTAACCAACAAGCTAGTATTACAAAGAGGCTTTACTAGGGACTCTAACAATTTTACAAATCACACAAGTATTAATATTTCCGGTTAATACAATTATAGCATGAATGTAAACATTTATCATAAACATAAAGATATAATAATAACTAGTTTTATTATTGCCTATTGGGCATATCTCTAACACATATGACACACCTTCACAAATCCGATAGGTCTAGTATGACACCACTTAACTTTGAGTTAGCAGGTGCATGTAACGGTTTGGCTGCATCTAGCATAAATGGCACGGTGCAGGATTTATTTGCACGGTACAAGAAAATGCCCAACGTTATGTTCTGTCTTGGCATGAGTCAGACTGGTACAAAACTGTCCCCGTAGGCGTGGGGCTTTGCACCGTAAAAAAGATAATATACAAGAGGATACACAGCGGAATAGCTTGAGACAACAGGGATCACAAGGAGGTTCAGTGATCCAGATAATATGTCCATCTAGACCTACGAGCCGAAACAGATTTCCGCCTATATTTAATTATACTATTTTTTCTTATTTGTAACTAGTCATGTTAACATAAGATCTTAATTGTATTTATTTAATTCCACAAAATTGGAGACATGATATTTGATCTAAATACTGTAATGATATATGAATACAATTATGTCAAATCTGAAAGGTGGCAAAGAAGTTATATATGTTATTATCCTGATGAAAAACTCTCTAAAAAAGACTTTTCATTTAATCAAGTAATTCTTGATTCAGAAAAAAAATTAAACAACATCACGACACAGCCACAAATGAATCTATGGAACTGAAAACCATAATGCATATATATGTCTGATACACATGATCTTAAATATGTTAGTAGAGAACTCTCTAATTCTATCTAAGAAATACGTCAATTGTGGTTTTAAGAGTATATGGTTGTTAGGATACAATTAAATACAAATAAATGTTTATGTATGTTTCTAGAGTGTACGAGGTATTTTCAAAAGATTCATCATTGCATCTTTTGTATTAAACTCGTTTATTGGTTATTTCATAGTCAAATATGTCTTTCATACTAGTATATTGCACGATATATTCAGCTGTGCTATGTACTTGGTATGAAAATCATCCCCATGTGCGTTGTGGCTTTTCTTTATTTTCTGTAAGCAAAAGTTAATAGTTACTTGCATTCCTTTGGCTCAAAACCAGCTCAACTCGCAGCCACCCGAAACCTACTGTGCTGAAACAGTCTTAATACTATGAGATATTGGACTAACCCGCCTCACAAAAATGAGTGTGATTCTTGCTGGCCATCAAGATTCATGTTTGTATTTCCGTGTTGACTGAAAAAACAACTTTTCTAA
This sequence comes from Avena sativa, assembly GCA_916181665.1. Classification (NCBI taxonomy): domain Eukaryota; kingdom Viridiplantae; phylum Streptophyta; class Magnoliopsida; order Poales; family Poaceae; genus Avena; species Avena sativa. The sequence goes on along the minus strand of OV702294.1, from coordinate 151,275,658 downwards.
AATTAGGAGAATGATGAATCTATATCATTGAAATCATTCGGCATTCGTCTCCACGATAACATAATGTTCAAAACTAGTCAAGACATCGGTGTGCATATAGTCAAATTATAAAAAAGGCAAAAGGCCGAGAAAATGAGAGATATTTTAGTGTCAAAACTTAACACCAAGTACCATTGTTGGCAACACTCGGACCAGCAGAAAATTTTCACGAAAACTTCGCCTGATAGAAGTAAGGTTTGCTCATGATTTTTCACCATAGAGAGCAAGTCCGATCAATCGCCGATTAATGCGTTCAACAAAGACACGATGAGTAATCAGACGCCACCATTGCTATTTGCTAGGTATTATAGGTCCCTGAAATACGGATTTTAACCCGGAAGGTCATGACCAAAGTCAACTTATGCTACTACCTCTCCTCCACACTTTTACACCCAACAACGCCCGGCCTGTCATTGTTTTTTTCTAATCTTTTGTTACGCTAGTTTTTTGACATGAAATCTTCTACACTATTGCTTTGATCTAATACACATGCATGTATTTCAAAATAAAAGATCACATGTATAGGTTGACCTACCTATCATCGCATCGACCATGTGGGCTGGGGTGGCCCATATTCACGAACCTTAGAGCATCTCCACTCGTTGCGTGAACCCATGCCGAAATCCGGATCAAACTTTGGCCGGACGAAACACGTTTGCCTGGGTACGCCGAGTTTCTCACTTGCGTTCCCAGCCCGAGTTTCCGGGACGCCCGTTTCCGTTCAAATTCGGCTCAAATTCAGCTCAAGTTTGTCCAAATTTGACATAGTTCGGCATACCATGAATACAGAACATTTTATGGCCATAGTTTGCCAAAAATTTAAACATAGTTCGGCGTAAATGTAAACATAGTTCGGTCTGCAGTGAAAATACAATATATTTCGGCCAAGTTCGGCCAGTTCATGCTCGGTATCTACGTGTTGCCCCTGTGTATCCATAGGTGCTCAACAAGATCATCCTGCAGCTGTTGATGCACCGTCGGATCTCGGATCTCCTGAACCATGGCGATGAATGCATCCCAGGTTGGAGTCACTTGATGATCAGGCTCGGCAAAAGGACCATGTCTGTAGTATGTCTCGTTCTGCTCGAGCAAACTCACTGAATCCTTTCTCTCATCCTCAATGATCATGTTGTGTAAGACCACACAACAGTTCATCACTTCCCACATCTGATCTTTCGACCAGGTCATAGCAGGAAACCGGACAACTGCAAACCTCTACTGGAGCACACTGAATGCCCGCTCCACGTCCTTCCTGCAAGCTTCCTGTTTCTTGGCAAACTGAGAATGCTTGGGGAGCATTGAGTTTGAGATAGTCTTCACAAATGTTGGCCATCTTGGATAGACGCCATCTGCTAGATAGTATCCCTTGTTGTAGTGGTGTCCGTTGATCTCAAATTCCACAGGGGGAGCATGACCCTCAACAAGCTTGGAAAAGACGTTGAGGACGTTGATATCGTTGTTCGATCCTGCCATGCCAAAGAAGGAGTGCCAGATCCAAACATCATGTGTAGCAACTACCTCGAGTATCACAATGCAACCTTCTTTGTGGCCTTTGTACATTCTCTGCCGTGCAAATGGGCAGTTCTTCCACTTCCAATGCATGCAATCTATGCTTCCAAGCATACCAGGAAAACCTCTACTTTCATTGACTACGATGATCCGAGCAGTGTCTTCAGCAGTGGGTGATCTCAAGTACTGTTTCCCGAACACTACAATCACTTCCCTGCAGAACCTGTACAAGCAATCGATGGCGGTGGACTCGTCCATGCGGAGATAGTCATCGGCACTGTCAGCCGACGCTCCATATACAAGCAACCTCATCGCCACGGTGCACTTCTGCAGTAAGGAAAACCCAACCAAGCCGGTGTAGTCCTTCTTGCAAAAAAAATAGGGGTCGAACTCCCGGATGGCATGCACGATCTTGAGGAAGAGCTTCCGGCTTATCCTGAAATGGCGCTGAAACACGTCCTCTCCATGGAGCGGCTCGTCGGCGAAGTACTCGGCGTACAACAAGCAGTATCCCTTTATCCTTTGCCTCGCCTTGCACTTCGGGCAACCCGGCACCGAACCACCGCGCTTCGGCTTCGCCATCTGCAGGTACAACTGGGAGAGGGAGGCGAGGATCTCCATGTGCTCTGCATCTTCGGCGACCTCGACGCTCTCCTCCTCCAGCAATACGGCGAGTATCTCCTTGTCGTCGGAGTCCATGGTGAGTATCTCCTCGTCGTCGGAGTCCATGGCCGAACCGGCCAAATGCCGAACACTTGGCGGGCGTGGTGGTGGGAGCACGCAGCGAAGCAGAGCTACGACGAAGTTCGTGCGGCGAAAGCGGTGGCGGAATGCGTGGCGGAGTGGGGGACAACTACGGCGAGCGTATCTAGAGGCGTGGGCATGTCTCGGCGTGGAGGAGCTCCGCCGGCGAATTCATGGCGACAAAGGCGCTGGAAGATCTTCGCCGCAGTCTGGGCGAGTGGAGTGGTGGGGGATGGGACTGTCTCGCCGACAGAGCTGGCCCACGCCCATTTTCACCTCGGCTGGCGTTCCTAGGAACCTGAGTACGACCTGGGAAGTCCGGACCAAAATTCGCCCGAATCCGGACGAAAACAGGTTCCTGGGTACGCGACTGGGCCGATATTCGGCGTCCGGACCTAAATTCGGCGTCCGGATCGGCGTTCTGGGTAGGCGAGTGGAGATGCTCTTACCAACATTACATCTACGTGTCCATGTTTCGTGCATTCGAGCAGGAGCATCAATGGCAGGCAGGTACAGTAGTAGTAGGACATCACACACTTATTTCGCTCTGCCATTTTCCATCTTTCTGGAAAGACGGCACGGCCTCCCCCGAAAACGATCTCGTCTGGAGATCTCCCTTTCTCGAGCGGCCGCATCTCCGTCTGGGCTTCGACACGTACCCCGCGGCGCAGATACGCTGATATGATCCATCCAGTAGGCAGTGTGAAGCGACGCCGCGATCGAGCCCCACGGGAAAGCTCAGAAATCTGCCTCCGGCCGGGTAGGTAGCTAGCCGCGTGAGTGACAACTCGATCGTCGGCCGACGCAGCGAAGCAAAGCAAAGCAAAGCAAAGCAACGCGAAGGGCGTCGTCGCATGCACGTTCGCGCGCAACCAACCAAAACCAACCCCTTGCGCAGATTCGGAAACAGTGCCGCGGCCGACCTCGCCGCGCCCGCGTGGCTGCCGGTTTAAATCCGGGAGACAGGGACTGCGCATGGCGCCCATGCCGCCGGGCCGGTGCACCGCAACCGGGTGGACACGTACGTTACGTACCCCCATGAGCGTCGACGGTTACATGCGGCGTTAGGTGAGGCTGGAAACCCTGCTGACTCGGTGCTGCGTGGGGTGGGGTGGGGTGGGGTGATGAACAGGACGTTCAGATTTTGGGTGGGGCATAGCACGAACGAAGAGACTTCGACAGGAGGAGAAGTGCTACTACCAGATCGAACTGTTCATGCCTACTAGGCGAGCGAGAGAGGCGTTCAGGTCGACCAACTGACGGGCCGTGGTTGAGGATCCCCTTCCGGCGGCGACGACCCCGGGAACAAGTCTTGCTGCCCCCTGTGCTGAAGCGTCAACATTACAAGTCTTGGAGGATAGATGCGTGCATGCTGTCTACATGCATGGTGCATGTTACTGCTGCTATACTGTCCGAGTGCAGTGCACGAAAGACATCGATCTACACACGGGCATCAGGCATGAGGCACCTAGATATATGGTGGTCCTACTCCTAGCAGATGGATCGGGGCCCCGGCCGACACGGCGCCACCCTCGCTCCTTTACCTGTAATCGGGCGCGAGAATGTGCAGGCACATGGGGCGCTTCCTGGAAAGCGGCAGAGAACCCACCGCACGTAGCCATCTGGCCACGCTCTCTCTCGATCCCAAGGAAAGAAAGCTAGAATCGCGCTTTCGAGCAAATGAATATACTGCCTCTCCTGGCCCTCACATGGAATGGAAGCAGGGCCGCCTCTCCGGCTCTCCCCGAAGCCTAAGGCTACCTATAGCCCCGTCCCGTTCCGTTTCTAGCTGTACCCAGGCGCGCGCGCAACGGATGACGCGGCCACGCAAGAACGTGGACGACTCCGCCTTTCTGATCCGCCGGTGACGAGGCCGGCCCGCCTGCTGACTCCGCACACGCACTGCCTTTGCAAAAAGCATCCACACCAGCGCTGCCGCCCTCCCTTATAAAGCCTCCCCTCGCCTGCTGCACTCCGGTACCAATCCCCGATACCTTACTCGCTAAGTTAAACACACTCGCCACGGCAACGCAGCTTAGCCAGCGCAACGCAGCTAGTTGATCGTTCTTCGTCGTTGAGATTAGCCAAGGCCGAGATGAAGTCGACCAGCGGCGGCCATGTCGTGGGAGTGCCGGTGACCTCCAAGGCCTACGGCATCGAGGAGAAGAGGGACGCCGATCACCTTGCTGTCTCCTTGACGCACCCCAGCCCCTACACCTCTTTCGGCTACAAGCACAGTAAGTTCCGACCATGCATGCATGATGCAAGATCATGAATGCAATTAACACACTTGATTAACAACACTTGATATATAACTCCACACTGATGCATCCTTACTGATTGTGCAGGCAGCAAGGGTCAAGTTGTCCACTGGGTGAGCAACCTCAGCAGAAGGGCGCAAGGCTTCCGTGAGCATGGTGAGCACGCGCACTCGAGCATATATAATTCTTCCCTAGCTACCTTCAATGGCTTTCGGACCTGAACCTAGCAGCTTACATGGTTCACCCTATATATCTGCAGTGGCTCTGGGTCCCAAGATCTCGGAGACCGTCAAGGGGAAGCTGAGCCTGGGGGCGAAGATCCTGCAGGCCGGCGGGATCGACCGCGTCTTCCGGAAGGCCTTCCCGGCCGACAAAGGCGAGCGCCTCGTCAAGGCGCTGCAGTGCTACCTCTACACCACGGGCGGGCCCATCGCCGGGATGCTCTTCGTCTCCACCAAGAAGGTCGCCTTCCGCAGCGACAGGCCCGTCGCCGTCACCTCCGCCAAGGGCGACGTGGCGCGGGTCTCCTACAAGGTCGTCGTCCCGCTCAAGAGGATCGCCAAGGTGCGGCCCAGCGAGAACGTCGACAGGCCCGACGAGAAGTACATCCACGTCGCAACCGTCGACGGATTCGAGTTCTGGTTCATGGGATTCGTCAGCTACCAGAGGTCGTGCAAGTACATGCAGCAGGTCGTCGTCGGCTGCTCCAGCTGCTCGGACATGCAATGACTACGTACCCAGGGCGCCGCCGGCCGCCGTGGTCCGGACGTCGTTTGTTCCGTCGGCACGATGAGAAGAGAGGAGTTGTGGGCTACTGCTGCGCCATTATTTGTTGTTGTGGAGTAGCGGGTAGCCCTGCCTAGGATTATTTGCTCCGTGGATCTTATTTACGGATCGGAGCAACTTAGATCCTTCCGCGTACGATTTGGATTGGCTTTTGTTTTTTTCCTTTGCTGTACTACTAGGATCGATCGATGGACCAACAAATTGACCGTGCTGCATGTGAATCAATGGAAAGACGCAGTCGTTGTTCAAAACTGTCATTGCTATTGGATTGATGTTCTTCCAAATTAAGTTCAGGCCGGGCCACCCATAGGGAGGATCTAAGGAGCCATGGATAGTCTATGTACCACCCACTAGTCCCTTTTATCTCCTTCCAAAATGAATGTACTCAGCTATGTCAAGATACACATGTATTTAGACCTATAGTTAAAACTGAGTCAATTAATTTGGAATGGAGAAGGTACATATTATATGGGGAGCACATAAGATACATCACATACACAATTGTAAGCTCCAATTCAATACTAACTGTAGTACATCATGGTTGTTGTATAAATAAGTCGTTAACCTTAATTTTATTTCATGGTGTATTGTTTGAACATGAAGAGGGTGCGCTCATATGTACCTCATGGGCATGGATATCCATCGGGTATATATGAGCGTAGACATGAATTTCTACCCATGGATATTTGCCATGCTTAGATGATAATGCACGATCCCGAACACTTGATTAGGTCTGCACATGTTAGCAAACCGTGTTGCCCCGATCCTCCCACAACTAGTAGGGGTGCATCAGAACGCTTTTGTGCGTGGACGGTGTTTACATAACTTCATGATGGTGCAGGAGACAGCCCGCAAGCTACACACCAGCAAGACGCCAACAATGCTACTCAAGCTGGACATCACCAAAGCCTTTGACACCGTGGACTGGGCGTTCCTCTTGGAAGTGCTGAGAAAGTTGGGCTTTGGAGAGCGCCTCCTCACGTGCATTTGTGTCGCCCCTCAGATCGAAATCGAGAGAGAGAGGAAGAGAATTTGGTTAACACGACAGATGAACACGAGTAGTTTTGTGCAGCGTACAGCCTCTGCTGCTTTTCGTGGTCTTTCCTTTTATTTGGAGAAAACAGAAACGTGCCGCATCGATCGCCTCATCTCCTACCGAGTCGTGCCATCCCACGACCAAGACGTGAGCATCGTGCTTGATCCTATTGACTAGCTCAAACGCACAGATCGCGCGGAGCTCTAACTACTTCTGTAACAGAAAAACACCTGAAACCTGTCAGCTAAAACTACTACTAGCCTAGCAGCTAGCTTATTCAACATTCTCTCCCTAAGCTAGGTGCTGCAAATCCTACTTGATCTCAACGACACCAATCCTCTCGCGAAGCTCCTGGAATTTGACACGCACAAGTGCCTTTGTGAAGATATCCGCGAGCTGATCGCCTGTGCCGACAAACTCGACAGCAATGAGTCCTCTGTCGAGCTGCTCCCTGATGTAATGATACTTCAGCTCGATATGCTTGCTCCGTTCATGAAGAACCAGATTCTTGCAGAGCTGGATCGCAGACTGGTTGTCCACGAACACTGTCGGAACCGTAGCATCCTTGGCGAAAAGTTCTCCGACCAGCCACCCGAGCCACACAGCTTGACACGATGCCGTTGATGCAGCCATGTACTCAGCTGGGCACGACGACAACGCCACTGACTTCTGCTTCTGCGACTGCCAAGTGATCGGGCAACGGCCGAAGAAGAAGAGGTTCCCAGATGTGCTTTTCCTGTCGTCCATGTCCCCGCCCAGATCAGCATCACTGAATCCTGTCAGGTGCTCACCGTCCTTGTTGGAGAAGCGGTAGCAGCACCCAAAGTTCAGCGTCCCGGAGATGTACCTGAGAATGTGCTTGACGTCGCTCATGTGCTTGGTGGTTGGCGCCTCCATGAACCTGCTGACAAAACCAACCGCGAACGACACGTCTGGTCGCATGTGCACCAAGTAGCGGAGCAAGCCTACGATGCTCCGATACAGAGTCACATCAACAGGTGGGTTCTTGCTCTCCTTTGACAGCTTCAAGCGGGGTTCCATGGGCACGTGTACTGCATTGCAGTCACCCATGCCTGTCTTCTCCAGAAGCTTGCTGGCGAACGCGCTTTGCTTGAGGGTGATCATGCCCGGCGTCTGCTCGACCTCGATGCCAAGATAGAGCTTGAGCAGGCCAAGGTCACTCATAGAGAACCTGGAGCTCATCTTAGCCTTGAAGGTGGAGATCGCAGAGGTGCAGGACCCGGTGATGATGAGGTCGTCGACGTAGACGCCCAGCAGAATTCGCTCGCCGTCGACGCGTGTTCTGACAGGCTGCGCACGAACCCGAGCGAGGTGAGCACACCGTCCATCTTGACGTTCCACGCACGAGGAGCCTGACGAAGCCCGTAGAGAGCCTTGTGGAGGCGTAGGACCTTGCTTGACTTGCCGGCGTTGATGAAACCCGGCGGCTGTGTGACGTACACCTCCTCGCCGAGCTCGCCATTGAGGAAGGCAGTCTTCACGTCCATGTGATGCACCTCCCATTTCTTCTGCGCTGCAATGGCAAGGAAGAGGCGCACAGAGTCCAACTGAGCCACCGGAGCAAAGACCTCATCGAAATCTATCCCCGACCTTTGGACATAGCCTTTTGCCACCAAGCGCGCCTTGTGCTTGAGCATGTTCCCGTCGGCATATCGCTTGAGTTTGAAAACCCATTTGAGACCAATCGATTTCTTCCCTGCAGGCAGATCGGTTAGACTCCATGTCTTGTTTTCCTCGATGGAGGCCAGTTCGGCACGCATTGCAGCGTTCCACTCCTCGTCCTGCTCGACTTCAGCGATTGTGGACGGCTCACCATGTGGCGTCAGCAGCAGCCGCTCCACATGACCAGGCACGGCGTCGTCAGGCTCGTACATGTAAGTGACACGGCGGTAGCGATAAGGAACAGCTGGATCGTCCTCCTCGTCGAGCAGTTCAGGGTCAGGGGATGACGGCGGCGTGGCGAAGCGCACGGGTGCCGCGTCTGATTGATCCACCGTCGCAGGTGTCGATGTAGCCAATGTGCTTGACGGCGGTGTAGCAGATGCTGCAGGTGACGTAGTCGATGCAGGTGTTGCAGGCGACGCAGGTGATGCAGATGTGGCAGCCGGTTCGGGCACGACGCGGGTAGGCGTGGCCTCGTAGGAGTACTCAACGGTGAACTCCGTCTCCTTGCCATCATCAACGCCTGAGCCATCCGAGTCCCAGCTCCTTGCCTCGTCGAAGACGACGTCACGCGAGACGTGGACACGCTTGGCCACCGGATCGTACAGGCGGTATGCCTTGCCGCCGGGCTCATAGCCGAGCATGACCATGGGCTTGCTCCTGTCATCAAGTTTCTTCAGGTCAGGCCTTGTTACCTTAGCGTGAGCCTTGCACCCGAAGACGCGCAGGTACTTGACGTCCGGCTTCGTACCGTGCCAGGCCTCGTACGGTGTACGTCCTTCCACGTTTCGGGTGAACGAGCGATTGAGGAGAAAGATAGCAGTTGACACTGCCTCTCCCCAAAAACGAGTCGGCATCGTCGCCCCCTTCAGCATACATCGTGCGGTGCCCACCACCATCTGGTTCCTGCGCTTGACCACCCCGTTCTATTGAGGTGAGTACGGGGCAGTGAGATGGCGTTTGATGCCGTGATCGGCACACCAGTCCATGAACTCTGTCGCTGTGAACTCGCCTCCCCGGTCAGTCCTGAACACGCGCAGAGTGTGGCGAGACTCGACCTTGGCGCTGGCCTGGAAGCGACGAATGGCGTCCGCAGCTTCGTCCTTGGTGCGCAGGAGCTTGATCCACATGAACCTGGAGAAATCATCAACCAGCAATAAGAAGTACCGATTTCCTCCAGGTGTCGCTGGCAAGATGGGGCCGCAGATATCGTCGTGCACTAGTTCCAGTGGCGCCGTGGCACGGTACTTGGCGACCTGCGGGAACGGAGCCCGCCGGTGCTTGCCAGCGAGACACGCCTCGCATAGCTCCTCCGCGTGTGCAATGGCAGGCATGCCACGCACCATCCCCTTGGTGGCGAGCTTGTTCAGGCCGTCGAAGCCCTGGTGTCTGAATCTAGCGTGCCAGATCCAGGCATCCTCCTTGGCATGCGCGGCAAGGAAAATCGGCCGCTCGATGTTGAGATGCACGACGTAGAGCCGATTGCGCAGACGTGGAGCCTGAGCGATGATCCTCCGATTCGGATCGCGCACCATCATCTTGCCATTCTTGACGAGTGTCGGACACCCGATCTCATCGAGTTGCCCGATGCTTATGATGTTCGTCTTCAGGCGCGGTATCCATTACACGCCCGTCAGAGCCTTGTGGCGGCCACCGTCGATGGAGAACATCACCGTGTCGCGGCCCTTGATGTCAACGAGCGAGCCGTCGCCAAAACGGACCGTGCCCGTCACACTTCTCCTCAGCTCGGCGAAGGCACGCTCATCACCGGTCATGTGGTTCGAGGCACCTGTGTCCGGGTGCCAGGCCGTGTCGAGTTCATTGTCGTGGCGGCGCAGCTCGACGCGTGCAGGCTCCTCGTTGAGGTAGACGTGCTCTCCCGTCGAGGAAAGAGGGGCACGCTCGATGACGATGGAGGGAGCGGCTGCCTCGATGACGTGATCCACCGCCATGAGCAGCGATGACTCCTCCTCCTGTTCTGCTTCCGCGAGGTTCGCAGCCACGCCGCGTTCATGGTCGCGCTGGGCCTTTCGGCACTCCTTGGCCCAGTGGCCTGCCTTACCGCAGTAGCGGCAGTTGCCCTTCCTGCGCTCGCCGGAGTCCGAGCCCTTCTCGCCAGAACGGGAGCCGCCGCCCTGACCGCCCTGTTGCTGCTTGGGCTTGGGCGTGTTTTTGGTGTTGCTAGAGCTGCCGCCGCGCTGGCGCTGCCGCACGGCCCACTCCTCTTCTGTCAGGAGGAGTTTGCCGACGCTGTCAGTGACCTCGTCTAGGCCGTACCCCTCCTCCGTGGTGAGAAAGCGACCGGTCAGCTCCTCGATGGTGAGCTCCTTCAGATTCACCGTCTACTCGATGGCCATGGATATCATGCGGTACTTGCGCGGCACCGCGCGCAGATACTTGAGGACCGCCTTGTGCTCGTCGACAGGGTCCCCCAACAGCTTGAGATTGTTCACGATCGCTATCAAGCGGATAGCGAAGTCTTCGATGGACTCCCCATACTTGAAGCGCAGGTCCTCCCACTCGCGTCGGCGCGTCTGGGCCTTGGCTTCCCGGACACGCTCGCAGCCGAGGCGCATCGTCTTGATGGTCTCCCACGCCACCTTGGAGTTGTCCTTGACGGCCAGGGTCCGCACCAACTCCGGCGGCACGGCGCGGAGCAGCGCGGACAGCGCAGCACGATCATCACCCTCTTCATCCACGCCGTACTCGATGACGTCCCACAGGTGCTGGGCCTGCAGCTGGACGCGCATCACCATTGCCCACTTAGCGTAGTTCGATCGCGTGAGGGTGGGATAGCTCGCCTGGCCGCCGCCCTCCCGGACGACGCGCTCGCGAACAATGATCTCCCTTCCATCGCGCCTCGTTGGACTACGCCCGCGGCGGCGGAACAGGGACGTGGATGCGCACCGTGATGCCGGTGGCGGCTTGGAGCCACCGGACCCACCGCCTCCCGCAGCCGCCCCCTTCGCCTTCCCCGCCGCCGGTGTCTTTGACATCTCCTCCGATGTGGCTCTGATACCACTTGTCGCCCCTCAGATCGAAATCGAGAGAGAGAGGAAGAGAATTTGGTTAACACGACAGATGAACACGAGTAGTTTTGTGCAGCGTACAGCCTCTGCTGCTTTTCGTGGTCTTTCCTTTTATTTGGAGAAAACAGAAACGTGTCGCATCGATCGCCTCACCTCCTACCGAGTCGTTCCATCCCACGACCGAGACGTGAGCATCGTGCTTGATCCTATTGACTAGCTCAAACGCACAGATCGCACGGAGCTCTAACTACTTTTGTAACAGAAAAACACCTGAAACCTGTCAGCTAAAACTACTACTAGCCTAGCAGCTAGCTTATTCAACAATTTGCACTGCTCTCCACGGCCTCCACACGCGTCCTGGTGAATGGGTGCCCAGGGGGCGAAGGTGGCCAACGGGTGTGGTCTCCAACAAGGAGACCCGCTCTCCCCATAACTTTTCATCCTGATCATGGAGGTTTTTCACCTAATGGTCATAAAGGCGGAGGAACAAGGATTACTCACTCGGCTTGCAGCCACGGGCCTCCAACATCGCACATCGATTTACGCAGACGACGTGGCCACCTTCTTGAGACCGTCAACGGTGGATTTTCAGGTGATCTCCGAGATCATTGAGGACTTTGGGGAGGCTTCTGGTCTTCATACCAATTTCGACAAAATGCTCAGCCAACCTGATTAGGTGCTCGGCTGAGGACATAAACCTAGTGGAGCGGGAGCTACACTTCCCATCACGCAATTCCCCCTTCGCTATCTTGGGTTACCGCTCTCCCTACGGAAGCCGTCGGCAGCGCAACTCCAAGCGCTGGTAGATCAGGTGGCCGCCAAATTGCCATTGTGGAAAGCCTCATGCTCAATAGAGGAGGGCGGCTCGAACTTGTCAAAACAACTTTATCTGCCATGCCTCTTTTCGCCATGATGTCCCTCGATATTCCCATACAGACCATCACCGCCATCGAGAAGATCATTCGCGGTTTCCTCTGGAATGGGAGGAAGAACATGCACGACGAGCACTGCCTGGTGGCTTGGGATAGGGTGTGCATGCCCAAAGAGCTGGGGGGGGCTTGGCATCCCCAACCTGCGCCTCATGAACATTGTGCTAAGGTCCAGATGGCTGTGGTTAAAGCGCGTGGAGGTGGATAGGTCATGGCATGGCCTCGACATCCGGGTCCCGGAGCCCTCGAGAAATCTCTTCGAAGCAGCGACTACCTCTGTAATTGGGGATGGAGCGGCTACTTTCTTCTGGACGGATAAGTGGCTCCCATGCGGGCGGCTCTGTGACGTGGCGCCAAACCTCTTCGCTGTGATCTCATCAAGTGCAGTCTCCACGCGCCGTGTTCACGAAGGCCTTGCAGGGGGCTGGCTGCATGATGTCACTTCGGATCTTAGCGCAACAGCCATCAGGGAGCTCCTCGAGGTGGCGGACCGTATCGAAGCAATCACCCTGATAGAGGGGACACATGACGTCCTCAAGTGGAACTGGGACCCAAGCAATTGCTACATGGCCCAATCCTGCTACCAGGCCCTTTTTGCTGGGCGGACTTCTATGGCAGGGGCCCTTCAGATCTGGTGATCCCGAGCCCCTGCTAGCTGCAAGGTGACTCTTTGGTTAGCCGTGAGGAACAGATGCTGGACATCTTATCGGTTGAGCCGGCGTGGCCTTCAACATCCGGTGGCCTGCCCCTTCTGTGACCAGTGTGGAGAGACCATAGATCATCTTTTCATGGGTTGTGTCCTGGCCCACGAGATTTGGGCAGCCTGCCTAGGCTAGTGGAACAAGAGACACTGGATGCCAGAACATGATTCCAAGTTTGTTGCTTGGCTCCAACATAAGCAGGACGGCAAGGGCCACGAGCGCGACCTCTGGACAGGGATCGTTTTGGTTTGCTGAACGCTATGGCGCCACCGGAATGACGTGGTTTTCGAAGGGGCCGCTCCTTCCCCTGGAGAGGTCATTCCCAAGATCACCGCGGAGGCAGACCTTTGGAGGACTACACGGCTTTTCCGTGACTTTCTAGGGCATGTAGATAGGTGGAGATGACGCAAATAGTTGTTTAGGATGTGTGTGTGCCGTCTTTGGGATGACGTGGATTTGCAACCTTGACGTCTGTGCCACGATGCGTTGTAAAACTTGGCCTCTTGGCCCTCCTTCTATGAAAACGATACATCTCCCAGTACGTATCCTTGAAAAAAAAAGAAAACATGCCGAAGAGGAGAAGCTTAAACTAACACCAACAACATGGAGACTTGATAAAAAATTAAAGTTACATCTAGCTACTTCAAAATCATCGTTTATAGTTTCACTTCTTGCACCCGCGTAACTAAATGGTATTTAAATATACAAGACTAACTCCTCAAGGCCCACACACTTTTTGCTAACTTCATAGGTTTTAAATTGGACTAATGTCAAAGGTTTGTACAACACCATAAGCAATCCATTATGATAGGTGGGAATGTAAAACCGTTGAACACTGGGTCCGGGGACCCAACCTTTCCAAGACATATTGGAGAACATGCCGCTTACTCATACCGTCGAGCATGACTGTAAGAACACCAAAACAATATTATGAAACGGGGGAGCCCCTCAACTAAAAAGACTTGATATCACCATGGCCACATCCACCACCAAGTAAGATCAAAACACCATAAGATCCTGGAGTGTGCTACCTCGACCATGATAACCACACTACAAAGAGAGTCGTGAAAATTTTATTTTATGCACCATCGTCTCTGCCATCGAGAGGTCTCCACTATGTACATAAAAAGAGTGAAACATATCATTAGTCATAAAACTTGTCCAAGATGAGTCACTCGTCTCTCGCATGTTTTAAAATATTTATATAACTTTGTTTTCTGAGTACATTGGTCACCTTCCATACCATCGATGGAAACGACGCCTATGTGGCTTGCTGACTAGGTTGATGCGCTGGAAGCATTTTTTGCATGTAATAGGTCACATGCAGGTCATGTGTGGCAGAAAAGCAATCTTGAGATTTCACCTTGGATTTTTATTTTGGCAAAATGAGCATGTCTTGTAAAATCTCATAATACCATAATCCCCAACCCCAAAATCAGCCTAGTTCCACATTCCCTTCATCTCCTATTCTCAAAAAGTAACCATAGTTGAACCACTCAAACAAGAAATCCATCGTGGTGTACTTCTACTCTATTTGTCATCATTCGGACCCGCATCACAATAAAGTTGGTTCAAATGGATTTCGTAATAAACCCTAACACTGCTAACTAAAAATATGAGCTAATCGGATATTTGCATAACAGTGTCATCTCTAACAAGAGCACTCGCAACTGAACAAACAACGAACGCGAAAAACACACTTTTTTATTCGTTGATCTCAAGCACAAATGACCTATTCCCTCCGACCCATATTAGTTAACTCAAATGTGTCTAGATACAGATGTATCAAGCACTAAAACTTGACTAGATACATCCATATCTAGATGAATTTAAGTCAACTAATATGGGTCGGACCGTGTCGGTGGGAGTAATTAATTAGATAGAATGAGTACTCGCCATAATGAAGAGGTGCAATCGAAGCATCCCACCTTCACGACAAAGTCAGATGGTCCCCCCTCCCCCTCCTAGCCGGGTTTTGCTGCCGCCATCGCCATTGCAGACCTCCTCCTCCTCCATCGTCCGACACGACTCATGTATGTGCTACATGCCTCCACGGTCAGGAGGTGAATGAACATGGGCGAGATTGCTGGACCAACAAGATTGCAAGGCATTTTTTGTAAAGAAAAACTCACCCGGCCACCTTCCTCATGCAGGCAACACGTGACCCCTGAACCTAGTCAGCATGCCCAAATATGCCGTGTTACCGCAGAGACGAAATGCGACCATTTTTTGCGGGGAAGATATAAAGTTATATTACTACTTGGGAATACGCTATCAAATATGCATTTCTATTTGGTCACGCGTCTATAGATTGGGTAACACCTCCGTGTCTCTCCCTTGATAAAAGCACATAAGTGTGTCAATTATTTAAACTCGCCACTTTTTCCACCGTATGGGCCAGGTTTGGTCTGTCGGTAGAATGTTAATGACTAACTTCAAAACATTAATAGAGATGAGTCGTCAAAGTGCTTATCTCGAACAAGTTCTATGACCAATGGTGCATTTTACTCATTTTAAAAAAAAAAACTGCACAAGCATGGGACAGGGCCATCCAAAGGGACGTTTTTAAATGAAGGCGCCAAACTGTACAAGTATGGAACAAGGCCATCCAAAAGGACATTGTTAAATGAAGCTAGAAAACTGTACAAGCATGAGGCAAGGCCCAAAGAGAAGTCATCAAGCCATCTGTTTTGTTTGTGTGGGCTAAAATCAGAGGTCTTATTATAGCTGGGCGGTTCAGGGCCTCACGGTAGCAAGCCATCCCAGCGACCCACTGGGCAATACTATAGGGATCGCCACCCGAGCCACGTCCCACAGATCGACCATCATTTCGAACAAAGTCCACTAAGAATGTTCATGCTTTTTTTTGACAGATAGGGAACACCTGCTTCGTCTCCATACAATGTTCATCAAGTTCAAGGGCACACCCCTTTGGATGTAAGCAAGGCCTTGTATCATTGTATGCCGATTTTTCCGTTCAAATTTAATGGAATGACAGTTTTCCAAATCAAAAAATAGTTAGGGAATACGTGCTTTCTTTTTACAGAATAGGGAACGCACCTGCTTTGTCTGAGCGAAGAGAAGACATGGTAGCAACTAAAGCGGCCGAAGCTGTTGGTGTGCGTGATGCAAACAAAACTGAACCCAGTCCCCAGCTCGCCTCGCACGTGGCGTTTGCAGAACTTGAACGATCGGAGCCGATTCCGCGTGTCCTGATCGATCACAGTTTTTTCGCAGCATGACGTAGCCGGAGCACGGAGGGGGCCAAATTAGGTTGGTTGGGGAGCAGCGAGGCTTGCCGCATACGCTGCATGCGCTGCGTTGAGTTGCGTACACATGGCCTTATCCCGAACTAATTAATGTCGCTTTGAACTTGCGAGCTGCATGCAAGGAGTGAATGAGAAAGAACCAAATGAAGGAAGGAAAAATTGCTACTCCCTCGTTTTGAAGGACGTTTTATAAAAACCATGCGTTTTTAAAACTCATTTTTTTCTAAGCTTATTAGACTTAATCACAGAATTAATGTTTCTATTTTTCTTCCTCACTTTCTAGTCCATATAGCCAAGGAATTAATTCGTACATGCAACTCCACCAATGCATGCGCCTAAACTCCTCATTTTCATTGAGTAATTACGTTTAATAGGACACCGAATAATTAATGGATATATTTTCTCCCAACGAATTTGCATGTTTTTATCACAAATCTAGCCCCAATCAATGCCCACCTTATTCCCAACAATCTCTCTAAAACACCCTTCAAACCGTGACGGAGGGAGTACTAGTTTACACGATCTGCTCGTATCATCTCGTTTGCGAGTTGTGGAGGAAATAGCACGTTCCTCGAAACAGACTTTTATCCCGTTTTATAAATAAAGCAACATCTGAGTACAAAGTTCACAAGCAACCACACCACATATGCTGAAGCGCCAAAGTAAAAAGAGGAAACAACGTGGGCCTAAGCACAATAAAGGCCCAAAAAAAAGGAAAAGCCCCTCCCCCGGTTGCGAGTCGATCAGGAGCGCGGAGTGATGAGCCGATGATCTCAGCGCCCGAAGGATGTTGTCCCGGTTTTTCCAATTCCGCTGCTTAGATAACACGTATGACTGCTGAACATAAGTAAGAAAAGAAAAAATAGAGTCAGATGCATGTCTTGAAAAGATCCGCTACGTGGGCCGCAAACACTAATCAGGAGACGCGGCATCTTCTTCCTGTATGGTTTCCCCCGTCTAAACGAACTCACCGAGTTCTTAGGCCCAAGAGCTTCCTGGATAAATCTTCACAAAAACTGAACGGCATGACACGCGAACATAATGTGGGCACATCTTTCCGAAGTCCCACATATTGGGCACAATCCATTAAATTATGTTTAGGCACCTCGACCCTTGAGAGAAGACAGTCCCATAGCAGTTGTCACGCAAAGATCCTCAGGCTAAGGGGTAAGGGTGCCTTCCATAGGAGGGTCGTCCATTCCAGCTCTGGATCCTGGAAGAGAGAATCTTGTAGGCCGAACTAACCGAAAAGGCTCCCAGAGGAGACTAACGCCAAGTTACCTTGTCTCTCTCATCTAAGAGGGACACAGGCAGAGAGCTCCGCAGTCTCTAGAAGTCTGCGGCCTCAGCGATGCTAAAGGTCCCCCAGAACGGGATGTTCCAGCTACCTTCTTGTACCTCCTCAGCTACCAATATCGTGGAAGATATGCAAATGGTGAATTGGGCAGGGAACTCATGGCACGGGGAAGAAAGTAATAGCCAAGGGTCCGGTCAAAAGAGAACTTCTCGTCCATTGCCAACAGAGAACAATACCCAAGCCGGATGTCATGTTTGATAATCTGGGTGGCTCTCCAAAACCGAGAGCCTTTCCGACGCTCACATGCTAGCAGGGGCGGCCCCGGAGGTATTTAGCTTTAATGAGTTGAAGCCACAACCCTCCATCGCCCCAGAGAATACCCTACACCCATTTGAGCATTAGTGATACATTGAGGCGACACAAATCAAGAATTCCTATGCCACCAAGGATCTTAGGGACGCAGATGTCAGCCCATTTAACATATGGTATTTCTGATGTCCGTTCCTTGCTATCCAAAAGAATTAGGACAACTCTTTCGCGTAGTCCGCGTGAGTCCCCTCAGATAGCAGGTAAATCCCCATACATGGGGAGGCTGGACAGGCCTGAGCTAATAAGAATCGTCCTACTCCCCTTGACGTGATTCTAACTCGTCAGGGTTTAGCTTCAGAAAATAACACATAACACCACATGTTGGTGCTTCTTTTGCATAGACCCACAGAAAAGCTTTGTTTTTACAGGAAACACTATATTTTACTGTAAGAATTGCACAAAACACATAACCTATCATTAACAGTCATGGTGGCCAATTAGTCGAGCGGGAGGAGCCGGATCGGACAGCAGCGAGCAGACATGGCGGCGAGGGTGATCGGGTCCTTCGCTCGGTGAAAGAGCATGACCAGCCACGCTGGAGGCCACGTAAGTGCTGCCAGTGGGCCACTGTTGTCTAATTTGCTGATAAGGAGACTAATTATTACTATTAATGTGCTATGTACAAAAATTGCAGAAAAATATGATGTTTTATGAAAAAAAGTGCAACATATGATTCTGCGCAAAAAAAGTTCACAAACTTATGGTGTTAGTGCTATTTGCTCCACATAGACAAAGGCCGTTTGCATGCTTTGCTAGCTACTACTAGTTGCTACCACGTTCTCCCCCGGCTCATTCATGTTGCATAATTTCCTACCGAACAGAAACTCTAGAAGACAATTCGAACTTCTGATTCGCATAAGGCGAAATTTTGTGTATGGCACATGTGATGTGAGACATTGTTGTTGTTGAGAACACGACAGCTTCACCAGGCGATGCCAACTCCGATGTCATATTGCTCTGTATTAGCCCGGCATGGCATGCGTTGTGTGACTCATTAGTCACTGGCAAACCTATAAGAAAAACACTTACTGGCACTGAAGGATGACAATAACAGACTTGACATCACGTTCAACAGCCATAAGATAAGGAAGCACATATGCTGGTTCAAGGAAAGAAATAGGATTATATTGGAAGGAAATTTCTATAGCATTAGAAGCAAAACTGTCGCCGGTAGTACTTTACAATTAGTTTTAGTTCGGGGCTTTGCCAAAATCAAACTTTATCAAGTATATTTGTTCATTAGAAGTAGAATCTTCATTAGGTATATATTTATATTATAGGTGTTGATATTTGTTTTCTATATTTTTGGTCAAACTTGTCAAAATTTCAGATCGTATTGATGGATTTTCTAAAGTACATATATCGCAAAATCTAGTCGGTCATCTGCTAGCTAAGTTTGGTAGATTGAATGACCATACTGCTAAAGATAGGCGACTGTGGTGGCTACCCTAAAACCCATCTCGGGTTTCACCCCCCCCCCCCTCGCCAGCGGGAGGGTTGCCATTTTCTATATAGGTTATTGACGAGGGTTCGACTCGCCAATGACCATTATTATGAACTTGGATTTTAGACAAGAGGGGTGCGCTGGAGATCGGGATCGGCTAACAGACAAACAACACGTGACACGATATTTATCTAGGTTTAGGCCCCGGAGGGAAACCTTACTCTTGTTTGTTCTTTGATTACGACGAAACCAAAGGGTTACGGGGGTGCGCAGATAAAATCTGGTGGGTGAGTATGCTAGGGTTTGGATTATTCTCCTCGTTGTACCCTCCTGACCTTTATATGGGGAGACCAGGTCTTGGGGTTAGGTCGAGTCGGTTATAGATTAGAGTTTTACCCTTTAACTTTCTATCTAAAGCTAACCGTGTTCTTTAAGGAGTCGCGTTCTTCATGGGCTTGGGCCATCCGAATCCCTCCTGGGCTTCGTTATCAGGGGTGGTTCGTTACATGGAGCTGGGCCAGACCGGATAGGCTAATATTGGGCACCCATAGGGCATACCCATGTCAGTTATTTTTCGGTGTCTTTTTCGAGATAATGAGCGGCGGCCATATCCTGAAGTCTGAATAAGGTCTTTTTCGTCCTATCCTCGCTCCAGTGGTGCGCCTAGTGCCGGTGGGAGGGTTGCATTTTTCTATTTAGGTCATTGTTCGGTGTATTCTTCGAGATAATGAGCGGCGGCTACATCCTGAAGTCAGAATAAACTCTTTTCCGTCCTATCCTCGCTCCGGTGGTGCGCCTAGTGCCGGCGGAGAGCCCGTGGAGTCGTTTGTTCGGCGGATCTCCTGGGATCCTCTCGGTTTCATGTTCGTTGGTGCGGTTTTAGGTCAGTCTCTTTCGATCTATGCTAGTCATCATTTCACGATGGTTGCTGCTCTTATGCGCTGGTTCTTTGGGTCTTAGCATCATGACTTTCTGTCTATCTACTACAACAATTGTCCGGTTCCGGTGATGGAGGGCCGAGGACGGCAGCGTGCCTTCTGCTCGTGCTAGTGTTTGTAGGCGTTGCTAGCTGGTCCAGTGACCTATTTATATTTTTTATTATTTTTCGCACTCTTTACTATTGTTGATGATTATTAATAAATCGCAAAAGAAAAGGAATGACAATACTGCTACATAGTTAGGATCGGGGCCAAATGCAATTCTTGGTTTCCTCGTAAGGGATTGCAGCAACACTTTTATCTGAATAATACAATCCCTTTATCCCTCTTTACAAAATTTGACTTTGAATTAACCGAGAACTCGAAGTAAATCAAAACAGGAGGAGTATTTTTTAGAGATAATAGAGAACCAAACGAAAGAGTGCGGAATAAATGAAATTCTCGAGCGATTTTCGGGAGCAACATTTTCTAGAAACAAATCGGTCGGTTGGCGGGAACCTTATTCGGAAATTACACTGATCGAGGAGACAAACCCTCAAGACAGTTCATCTCCACTTCCAGATTTCACTATAAATACAGACATGGAGAGCAACCCTGATGTCTCACTCACGCCACCAAAGCACACTCTCTTACTAGCTCGTCCTCGAACACAACCTAGCCAGAGCCATGAGTAGCCACCGTGTCCATCCCCTCCTCCTCCTCCTCCTCCTCTGCATTTTAGCCATCACCACCCTCTCTTGCAGCGCTGATTCCCCGCCGGTCTACGACACGGACGGGGACGAGCTCCGCTCCGACGCTGACTACTACGTGCTCCCGGCAAACCGCGCACACGGCGGGGGGCTCACGATGGCACCCGGCCACGGGCGCCGCTGCCCGCTATTCGTCGCGCAGGAGCCCAGCGGAGACAGCGACGGGTTCCCCGTGCGTATCACCCCGGACAGCGGCGCCGGCGACACCGTGCCACCGGACCAGACCATTCGCCTGTCGGCCGACGTCCGCATCCACTTCCGCGCCTACACGACGTGCGTGCAGTCCACCGAGTGGCACATCGACAGCGAGCTGCTGTTCGGCCGCCGGCACGTGATCACCGGCCCGGTCAGGTACCCGAGCCCGAGCGGCAGGGAGAACGCGTTCCGCGTCGAGAAGTACAGCGGCGCCGCGGAGGCGCGCGAGTACAAGCTGATGTCCTGCGGAGGGGACGGGGACTCTTGCCAGGATCTGGGAGTGTTCAGGGACGGCAAGGGCGGCGCGTGGTTCTTGGGCGCCACCGAGCCGTACCACGTCGTCGTGTTCAAGAAGGCGCCGTCCACCGTTTAAGTTTCTGTTTTTTCTTGTAGAAGAGTGTGTGTTCGTAGGGTATAGCGTGCCTGAGAATAAGGTGGGCCTTGAAGTTGTGTTAGTTCCACGTGAGCACCGGAAAGGCGAGGAAAGGGGCTTCTTCTGGCCTCTTGGGCGACTGCCTCAGCGCAATGCAAAATAAATTTCGCATCTTGTCTGAATTACTGAAGTGTGAACTTCTCCATGTCCAGATTACTGAATAGTAAACTTCGTGGAGAGCTAATAAGACTGGAGAAAGTAATGGGTATAAATTCAAATAATTTTGACAATAACTACCCAAAGTTGCCGAGTAGCGAAATGTTTACCAAGTATAGCACTCCGTAACTACACAAAATATAAGGAAAATAAGACATGATCATGCTCCTATGTAAAACAAAGAGTTTTGGGAGAACTGGCTCAATCCTCTACGGGGTGGCCTATCTCATATATTTAATGACGTACAATGGTATAATACATGTATACACAGTTGGACTACAATATAAAGTCTAACACCTCTCTCAATCTCAACTCACTCCTAAAACATCTAGAAGGTTGAGATTGCGCCTACAGACCTCGAACATCGGTGAAGGTAGAGGCTTGGTGAAGATGTCTGCAAGTTGATCTTTTGAAGAGATAAACCTGATTTGTAGTAGCTTCTGTGCAACATGTTCCCTCACAAAATAATAGTCAATCTCAATGTGTTTGGTCCGTGCATGGAACACCGGATTAGATGATAGAAACGTAGCTCCGATGTTGTCGCACCAAAGGACCGAAGGATGTGGATGAGGTACTCCTAGTTCTCAAAGTAGGGACTCAATCCACATGAGCTCAGTCGTCGCATTGGCAACTGCCTTGTACTCGGCTTCTGTGCTGTTGCGAGAAACAGTGCCTTGCTTGCGTGCACTCCAGGCGATCAAGTTAGGATCCGAGAACATTGCATATCCCCCCGTGGATCGCCTGTCGTCTGGACATCCAGCCTAATCAGCATCTGAAAATGCAGAGAGCACTCCGGAGGGACTAGGGCGCAGGTGGAGACCATGGGAGACAGTGATACACACATAACACAGGATGAGTTTCACATCAGACCAGTGCACATCAGTAGGCGCATGAAGATACTGGCACACCCTATTAACCGCAAACGAGAGATCCGGACGTGTGATAGTCAGATACTGCAGTCCACCAATAATACTTCGATACTCAGTCACATCCTCAGGAGACAGAAGAGCACCATCAGTAGCCGAAAGTTTTTTGGTGGAGGACATGGGCGTAGGAGATGTCTTGCACTTGAGCATACCAGCACGGCGCAAGAGATCAAGAGAATATTTCTTATGAGTGAGAGCGAGGCTGCCACGGGCCTGATGAGCGACCTCAATACCCAGGAAGAAGTGTAGCTGTCCCAAATCCTTTACTGCAAAGTCTCTACCAAGCACGGTCACAAGAGCATCAACAGTAGTAGGTGAAGAGCTGATCAGGATAATATCGTCCACATACACGAGCAGGTACATAGTCACACTCAGGCGCTGAAACAAGAATAGTGAAGTGTCAGCCGTCGACGGAACAAAGCCATGAGCACGAAGAGCTGAAGCCAAACGAGCATGCCAGGCACGAGGCGCCTGCTTCAGTCCATATAGAGCCTTTGTCAGATGACAAAGATGATGAGGCCGAGTGTGGTCAACAAATCCAGGTGGTTGCCGCATGTAAACTTCTTCTTCAAGCAACCCATGAAGAAAAGCATTCTGCATATTAAGCTGGCGGAGAGACCATCCACGAGAAACTGCGAGTGACAAGAAAAGCCGAATAGTGGTAGGCTTGACAACCGGGCTGAACATATCCTCATAATCTAGTCCATGGCGCTGTTTAAAACCTTTAGCCACAAGACGCACTTTATAGCGCTCAATAGAACCATCAGCATGTTTCTTCACCTTGAAGACCCACTTCGAATCAATTATGTTTACGCGAGGCGGAGGGGGGGACAAGTGTCCAGGTCTCATTCTGCATAAGAGCATGATACTCTTGTTCCATAGCAGTCCTCCAGTGTGGGATACTCATAGCGGCTTGATAACTGTAGGGTTCGACAGTTGGATCTTCAACAGAATGAGCCAGACAAGCAGCCAAGTATGCAAATGTGCCATCAGTGCGCTACTTGGGACAAGAAATGCCGTTGTGACTGCGCGTGTGCGGACGCCATGGAGCGGCGAGCACAGGAGCCAGCGGCACTTCAGGAGCACGCGAGGCCGGCCCAGAGGACTCCGACGACGAGGGGCCGGGAAGTGGTGATCTAGGGGGAGAGCCTGGCGTCGAGGGCCTAGGCGCCGTGTGCGGCATCGAGCTATGCGCTGTCGATCCAGGCGAGGTGGGTGGTAGGGACGCTCGTGCGGGTGACGTGGGCGACGACGGTGGTGAGTCCGGGCGAGGGGGCGATAACGTGGGCCGCTTGGGGGAAGCCGACGTGGGATCCGGCCCAGGTGCATGATCCGCTCGGGAGGTGGAATCGGGAGCCGGTGCATGCACAGGCGCCTGCCGATCGACGTGCTCCTCAGGCGCTGCATCAGGTAGTAGTTCTAGGAGAGCTCCGCGTCCAGTTCCTGCACCATGGTTAGGCAACAACACAGACGAATATGCAACATCTTCAAATTGGCCAGGCATAATAGGAGATGAATGCATAAATGGGACTATGATAGGTGACTTTGGCATGGAAGAAAAGGGAAATACGTTCTCATAAAAGACAACATATCGAGATATGTAGACACGATTTGTTGGCACATGGAGGCCGAGGAAGCTCTGCTGAGGCCGAGGAAGCTCTGCTAGAAGCGGCGATGACACTTGGAGTCAACATGTTTTTCACGGCCACACAGTTGGCACACCCGAGCATTGGGAGCCCTATCCGAGGTCGGTGCAGGGGGTGGGGCGGTTTTGCCAGTGGATGGGGCGCCGGCAGGCGCTACCCACACGCGGCTCAGTAGGCAGCCGGCTGCTCGGTTATGACGGCAGAGGAGCGGCGAGCCTCGACACGCTTCTCGGTGAAGAGTAGGCGCGAGTAGAGCTCATGAGGGCTCATCGGCGGCTTGGCGTTGTGAACGGCCTCCGCGAGATTGCCGTACTCGGAGTCGAGGCCCTTGATGATGAAGTTGGCAAACTCCTCATCGCGAAGCGGTTGACCGATGGAGGCCAGTGTGTCCTCCAGCACCTTCATCTTGTTGAAGTAGGTCGTGGCAAAGGAGTCGAGCTTCTTGACGTCAGCGAGCTTGCTGTGAAGATCCATCGAGCGGGAGGTGGAGACTGATGCGTGGTGCTTAAAAACACTTCATCGGGAAACCCAAAGAGCAAGGTGTGATGAGCACAGCAACAAGTCTTCCCTCAGTAGAGACCGAGGTTATCGAACCAGAAAGAGGAAGGAAACGTCACACAGGTGTTGCAAGCAACATGGAAACCTGCACAACATAAACTCAAAACTTTGCCCCAACGAATCAGTGAGGTTGTCAAGCTCACCGGTTTGCTGTAACAAAGGATTAAACATATAGTGTGGAAGGTAATGGTTTGCAGCAAGTAAACAAGTAACAGTGGAAGATGTATCAATGGTAAAGATTGGACCGGGGTCCATAGTTCACTAGAGTTGCTCTCCTTAGATTAACAACATGGCATGAAGGGTAAAAAAATTATAGCAGGTCAATTGACAGGAACTAAGCAAGGCATAACAATGCAATACCAGACAAAAAGATCCTATGAGATTGGATTGGGCAATACAACAATATACATAGAACGCCATCCAACTGCATCTATGACTAGAAGTCCACCTTCAGGTTATCATCCGAACCCCTCCAGTATTAAGTTGCAAGCAACAGACAACTGCTTTAAGCAAAGTGTGTAAGGTAAACAATCCACTTGTTCCATGAACAAGCGACCATTGTTTTCTCCCTAGTAGCAACAACACATCTACAACCGAAGAGATTTATGTCACTTCTCTTGGAAACTAGAGGCATGAACCCACTATCGAGCATAAATACCCCCTCTTGGAGTCACTAGCAACTACTTGGCCAAGATAGTTACTAACAACAGAGAGCATGCAAGATCACAAACAACACAGACATGATAGTATCAAATAGACAAAACCATTAATCAACCTGACATAGTAATCTCAATATCCATCGGATCCCCGCAAACACAACATGCATGATTACAAATAGACTAGATCTTGATCATGAACGGAGCTCACAAGATCTATACATGAAAGCACAAGGAGGATATACAACCATCTGGCTACTACATAGACCCATAGTCCAAGGTGGAACTACTCACGCATCATACCGGAGAAGAAGGCCTCCGGGATGATCTCCCCTCCTGCAGGGTGCTGGGAAGAACTTCAGATCCCCCTGATCTAGGGACGACGGTGGCATCGGCTATAGAAGGTTTCGTAGAGTTTTGATCGGGTGTCTAGGGTTTCTGCTTCGGGGGCTTCTTATAGGCGAAGAGGCGAGGCTGGGAGGCGACCGGAGGGGCCACACCCTGCCCAGGCGTGGGTCTACCCTAGCCCGCGCCTGGGAGGTGTGGTGGCCCTTTGGCACCTCTCCGTCTCCCCTTCTGGCTTCGTGACGCGCACGGTAAAATATTGACTTTGGCTTTTGTCCCGTCCAATTCTGAGAATATTGATTTTATGCCTTTCTGGAACCAAAAATAGAAGAAAACAAGCAACTGGCAATGTGGCAACTTGTTAATAGGTTAATTCCAGAAAAGATATAAAAATACCTCAAAGTGTAGACAAAGCAAAGCAAAGTAGATACTAAACAAGCATGGAGCATCAAAAATATAGATACGTTTCCGACGTATCAAGCATCTCCAAGCTTAACTCATGCTCGTCCTCGAGTAGGTAAGTGATAAAAAGAATAATTTTTGAGGTGACATGCACCATCAAAACCAAGATCAAACCATTTGCAAGCATTGAAAGCTGGGAACAAAGAACTCTAAACATGTGAATGAAAGATGGAGTTCTAACAATAGGACATTATAACTATGCATGCAACATGAAAGGCTACAAACAAAGATCATGAATAACATGCATTGAAAAACATTTGTTTGTTTCACATATAGAAAACATGGCATAGTGGCAATCAACTTGTCCCTCATAGAGTAGCAAATAGATGCATAGGACACCTTCAAAGTTCACAAGGGTGACTAGAAACAAGTAACACAAGAACAAGTAATATCACAATATGCATCAATCAATAAGTTTTGGGACACTGCACACAGGATGACAACTATGCTCTCTTAATGGTGCCTAAAAGTAGAAGGTGGAGACTCAAATAATGGTGGAAGAAAGTCCCTTCACAAAGGGAAGCGGGGATTTTAAGTTTCAAAAAGAGCTTCCAAAAATTATGGTACTTGTTAGCTTTCAGCCCTCATTGCCCCTATCATAAGCATCTTGAAGTGATTAAGGTTAAAGTGAACAAACTATGGAGTATATGCTTGACAAATTATAAGTTGGCAATCTCAAGTCCCTTGAATATGAGGGCCACACCTCATGCTACTCAACTTTAGTCACCTGTAAGTTCTTGTCATTGTAAGTACATGCATATCATAGAGAACCGCCAACAGGGTACCCCTTGCACATGGTACATGAGCTATCCCATAACCAAAATGACAAGTAAATCAGACAATGAACATCTCAGCGATCTTTTTATTTACTATATGCATAGCTTTTTATTGAGGATGATTCATAGATAGCTCACTATGGTGATACTGCAAGTTTCCACCATGATTAGGCATGGCTTAGGCTAGCGGTCTAGGCGTTTCTCTAACACAAAATACATACTCCATGGACTTACAAGTTCCCTCTTTATTTCACACAGGTGACATCCATAGACAAAAGAGCATGATATCAACTGTGTACAAAGTACAAGTGCAATGTTGAAAACGTTCCCCGTGACAACACGGTTCTGCTAATTCCAACATATAAGTGCAAACATATACAACATAAACGACACAATGGTTCAAGTTTATTAGGGGCAAAGAATATAAAGTGTGCCATCAAGTTTGTGAGGGATTTAATCACTAAGTTTTCATATAACAAAGAGACTTTTTAACTGGAAGATAGCTGAAAACAAGAATATGCTTGGAATGGTGTAACACACCATGCATAGGAATTTATAGTGGACACTTTGGAATAACTTGGTTTCTTGGCAGTTGGAATCATGAGTAGAACTTACTCATACAAGTGGAGGCTAGCAAAAGACTGGGAGCAACCAACTAAGAGAGCAATAATGGCCATAATCATGCAGAGCAACAAAACATTACTAATCAAAGCATAGAGTAGTACTACAAGTAGATGTCTAAATGATAATAGAGGCTATGGTGACTTGTAAGAGTCATAACATGGTGTGAGAATGTGCCAAGTCAACCCAAACAAAGCATCAAAGGAGAATACCACAATACTATGCTTTTGCATTCTAAAACAACGCATAATTCTTTCAAGGCACACTAAGAAATCCTAATTGTTTGGAACAATACATTCTACATCAATAATCACTAAGCATAAGGTCAAAACAACACCTAGCATATCATTCTAAAGTCTAAGTCACAGTCAATGCAAGCTCCTCTTGCATTTATCAAGAAAGAACTTCCTACTCATTTTGAAGCAACTTATTTGAAACAACAAAGCGAGAACAGGGGTCCAAATTACTTTATTCAAGCAAACTAAACAACTAATAAAACCAAACGAAAACTAAGATGCTCCAAGAACAACACAACTGTGCATGAAACAATAAAAACGAAGTGTCTAGACAGACCTGAGCTTTTTATTGATGAAGAAGGGGATGCCTTGGGCATCCCCAAGTTTTATCGCTTGTACCTCTTGGATATTTCTTGGGGTGACACCGGGGTAGCATCCCCAAGCTTGAGCTTTTGTCCATTCTTCATCTCATTACATTATTCTCTCTACACCTGAAAATTTTCCTTCATACAAAACTTCACACAATCTTCATTAGCAACATTAGTGTAATCAAAAGATAATAGACCCTTAGGTAAAGCTTTGGAACAACAAGACTTTTCACTAAAAACACATGCTACTGTAGCAACTCCTTCAAAAAGCTCAATTCATCTAAAGATAACTCAAAAATGAATTAATAAGAAGCAAATGCAAATAATGGCAGAAATCTGTCAAAACAGACCAGCAGGTAGAAACCGATTTTTTCTAAAATCTTATGTTGCTCAACTAAAAAAGTGTTAAACTAGATAAAGTTAGCTAACATACTATAGGATTTATTCATAAATTTTCAGCTCAATCCGAGTTACAGAGACTCCTCACGATTGTTTTTTGTGGAGGACAGAAATCTGTTTCGAGATAACAACTCACCAAATCTTACTTCCCTCTCATTAGAGGTCATTCTTGGCACAAAAAGCAAACAAAAAGGATAAAGAGAGGTCATTACAGAAGTAATAACTTCCAAGACTCAAGGAAACTCTTGGGTTATCTCCCAACAAGTACTTTTCTTTAACGCCTTTAAGTTAGGCACAAGAAGCAAGAAGAATCAAGTATTTTCAAATGAGGAAGCATTAACATCAAACCTTGCTTTCAAAGGAGGAGCAAAAAGTAACTTCTCTCTCCTCATAGGTAAGTGTTCCATACCTTTCTTGAATGGAAAATGATATTTAATGGTGCCTTCTTTCATATCAATGATGGTACCAACCGTTCTAAGAAAAGGTCTTCCCAAAGTAATAGGACAAGAAGCATTGTATTCAACATCCAAAACATAGAAATCCACAGGGACATAAGCATTGTTAACCATAATGTGAACATCATTAATACTCCCCATGATTTTATTTTTAGCATTATCATTGAGTGGGACATCCAAATAACAATCTTCCAAAGGTGGCAAATCAAGCATTTCATAAATCTTCCTAGGCATAATAGAGACACTAGAATCAAGATCACATGAAGCTTTGAGATCAAAGTTATTTACTTGCATATTAATAATGGGTTCCCAACTATCTTCTACATTCCTAGGAATATAAGCTTTGTGTTTTAGCTTCTCTTCCTTAATTTTTACAAGAGCATCTGTAATGTGTTTGGTGAAAGCAACATGCATATCACTAGCATCAGGACTTCTAGCAAGCTTTTGCAAGAACAAAATCACTTCATAAATATTACAACCATCTATATCAAAATCAAACTTAGCATCACCAGTAGTAGACTCATTAGGCTTAGGCACTGTGGAGGAGGAATAGGGAATTCTTGTGGTTTAGTGGTATCCATTCTAGTGATGGTGCACACACTATTGTTTCTATCAATTTCAGCTTCCCTTTCCCACTTAGCATGAAGTTGAGCCAAACAGCCTAAAATTTTCATCAATAGTAACTTGTATGGCATGAGTAGTAGCAAAGGTATTTTCCATAGTTTCAGGTTTAGCAGCCATTTTATTAATCAAGGAGGACTGTGCTTCAGACAAAGAGGAAATATTTTTTTCAGCACTCAAAATTTTTGACTGTAAACTAGGAATTTCTCTATTCAGATTCTCAAGCTTATGACTAATATTTTTCAAGATAATAGATTGTTCCTCCATAGTTTTAGTGAAAATCTTGTTTTGCTCATATTGCATCTGCATAAAGGTTTTAGTGGATCTCTCAACTTCTAGAATCCTCTCTTCACTAGGCATTCTAGATCTACTATGATAAGCATTTCCACTAGGAGGATAAGGCCTATAGTTATTACCATAAGTATTGTTGCCAAAATTGTTGTTTCTAATGTATTTCACATCAACTTGCTCTTCTTGAGTAACCAAAGAGGCTAAGGGAACACTATTAGGATCTAGAGGAGTTTTCCCATTAACAAGCATAGCCATAATAACATCAATCTTATCACTCAAAGAGGAGGCTTCTTCAACAGAATTTACCTTCTTACCATGTGGAGCTCTCTCAGTGTGCCATTCAGAGTAGTTAACCATCATATTATCAAGGAGTTTTGTTGCAACACCCAAAGTGAGGCCCATAAAGGTACCTCCAGCAGCTGAATCCAACAGGTTTCTTTTTTTCCATACAATCCGCCAGAATGAGGGATCGGGTTCCATTATCATCAGACAATGGAACAACAACCACAAACACATAAACGTAGTACTGACCCACCTAGGGGGTCAAAACGACTTAAGAGGTCCATATTACAAACCAAGCAAACTAAACAGACAAAAGGAAGAAGGCTGGAGACGCAAGAACACCGCCCTCAGGCTAGTGGAGACCAGTATTATCAAACACAACGAGGAGCTATCATACCAAGCGAAGAAAGCCACGTGAAACGCCAACACAATCTTCTCACAAAACCAGTTCTTCAGGTTCTCCTTCTTTTCTCCCGCCCCCTTTCCAGTTCCGGAGCTTCATGAGTACGATCTCCAGGGATTGCTGGAAGTCCCAGGAAAGGAACAGGAGCCACATCCATAGTTGCCGCATCAGCCAGCGCATTCTGTTGCAAAGTATCAACTCCAGCTTGCAACACCGCCCGGTCATCCTCCCCATGCAGCCCTGCCCAATAATGAATGAACACACAAGCATATATAACCAAATCAACAGGCGAGTTAATAAGTTTTTTTTCAAAACAAGCCCTATTCCTGAGCTTCCAAATAGCCCAACAAATTGCCGCCATCACCATAATCTGCACATTTCTGCTAACACCCACACACTGCGAAGCCCACCAAAAGTATTGCGAAAAGGACCCAGGCCTATTCGCGGCACCAATAGCTCTGGCAACCACCCCCAAACGTATCTAGCCGCCACACAAGAAAAGAACAAGTGCCCAATGTTCTCATCCTCACTACAAAACCTACAAGCAAAATCTCCTACCCAATTCTTCCTCCTCATATTGTCTTTGGTGAGAATAGCATCATGCCAGATAAGCCACAACCAAATTTTAATCTTCAGGGGAATTTTAGCTTTCCACAGATGTTTGAAACTTCTATCAATCCCTACATTCGACAGATGTGTGTACATCGACTTAACAGAGAACTTGCCAGATTTATTCCACATCCACACTGGACTGTCTTTTTCCTGATTCAAACTCACCCCAGATAACATCTTTCTCAATTGTTCCTGATGATTCAACCCATCGATATCCAACCATCTTCTAAAAGAGCATCTCCACCTCTTTCTTGCCATATCAGCCATAGTGATCGTTTGATTCTGGCAAATATCAAACAAATCAGGGAACTTATCCTTCAAAGGCATATCCAGACACCAAGCATCATGCCAGAAATCAGTCAACTCCCCATTACAAATCCTCATTCTCATACCAGCCAAATAAAGATCCCTAATCTTAATCAAATCATTCCAGCATGGAGAGTCATTCTGTCTGTGCTTCACAGTACTGATCCCACCTTTTTCAAATACTTCTTTCTCACAAAAACTTGCCATGGACCTTCCTCAACTTCAAGGCGCCACCACCACTTACAAAGCAAGCAAATGTTAAAAAGTCTAATATTTTTAATCCCCAGTCCACCTTTTTTCCTAGGTCTACACACATATTTCCATTTAACCAGATGATATTTTCTTTTCCCCACCTTTCCATACCAAAAGAAAGCTCTAGTCTGTTTCTCAATTTCTTCCACATTTGATTTATGTAGAAGAAACATAGTCATGGGATAAACAGCCACACTGGAAACACAAGCAGTGATTTTAACATGCCTCCCTCCCAGAGATAAAGCACCCCCCATCCAACCATCTAACTTTTTCTTCAACCCGTCACCAATAAAACTCATCTCAGCCACTGTGCATCTCCTGCTACAAACCGGCAACCCCAAATATTTGATTGGCCAACTACCCTTCTGACAGTTGAACATTTCAGCATAATTGGAAAGTTTCTCCTCATCATCCAACACCATCATCACCTCACTCTTCTCAAAGTTAATCTTGAGACCAGACATGGATTCAAACAAATACAGTAACAATTTCAAGTTTCTAGCCCTCTCAGGATCATCTTTAATGAACAGGATGGTATCATCAGCATATTGCAAAATAGCAATCCCTTTATCAAACAAATTATCAACCAACCCTGTAAACAACCCACCATCCTGTGCATTAAGCACCATTTTAGCCAAACATTCCCCAGCCAAATTGAACAGAAATGGAGAAAAAGGATCTCCCTGCCTAACCCCTTTATAACTGCCAAAGTAAGGACCAGTTTCCCCATTCACCTTAACACTGAGAGTACCCTGAGTCACAGCACTTTTTAACCAAATCATCCAATCCTCACTGAAACCTTTCTGCCTACAACAGTAAAACAAAAAATCCCAATTGACCTTGTCATAAGCTTTCTCAAAGTCAATTTTCAACACCACACCCTGCTGCTTCTGGCTTTTCGATTCTTTCAAGATCTCATGCAACAAAGTCACCCCATCTGCAATAAACCTCCCTTTAATAAAAGCAGTCTGACATGTGTCAATTAATTTCCCCATTACAGGCTCAGTTCTAACCGTCAGAGTCTTAGTAAAAATCTTAAACAAAACCTGGAGCAGACAAATAGGTCTATACTTCTGGATTCTATCAGCATCATCACCTTTGGGCAGCAGAGTAATCACACCATAGTTAATGCTCCTCAAATCAATCTTATGAGCAAAAAAATCATCAAACACAGCCATAACATCTGTTTTTATAATCATCCAACAATGTTGATAGAATTCAATAGGAATCCCATCAGGACCAGCAGCTTTATTTTTCTCCATCTGATCAATAACCTCCTGAACCTCTTTCTCAGTAAAAGGCACCCCCATCTTTTCCCTATCTTCATCATTAAGCTTCTCCCAATCTTGCCAATTGTCATCTGCAAGCCTAATAGAGAACCCACCAGCAGGACCAAACAAGGTTTTATAATAATTAGTGGCATGCTGCAGGAGATCATGAGTCCCCTGAATCTCATTCTCCCCATCTTTCATCGAAAAGATCATTTTCTTTCTCCTCACCCAATTAGCAATCCTGTGAAAATATTCAGTGTTATTATCACCTCTTAGCAACCAATTATCTCTTGATCTCTGCTGCCAAAATCTCTCCTCATTCTCATACACCTCTAGCAACTCTTTCTGAATAACTGCTTTTCTTTTAAGCTGTTCAGCAGTAAGCAAAATCACCTCCTCAATACTTTCCAATTCCTGAAGCTCCTCCACCAATCTCTTTTTTTTATCCTCACCCCTTATATGAGCACCCCATCCTTTCAAATCATTCCTAACATTCTTAAGTTTCTTCTGCAGCCTATCAAGACTGTTCTTACCATTCACATGTTTTTTCCAAACTTTCTCCACCCTGGTCAAAAAATCATCACATTGTAACCAACTTTTTTCAAATCTGAATTCCCTACCACCTTTTTCCTGCCCTTCCATAGTATCCAGAATCAAAGGACTATGATCAGAAACTTCTCTAGACAACTTGTGCACTGTAGTAAGAGGAAACAACTTCTCCCATTCTTTACAAACTAATATTCTATCCAACTTCTCCAAAGTAGTATTTTTTTGGTTATTGGACCATGTAAACTGCCCTCCAGACATGAGGATCTCCCTTAAGCCATATGCATTAATAATCGAATTAAACATATGCCCCCACTTATTCAAAGAGTGACCCTTGTTTTTCTCAGAAGCACACCTGATCACATTAAAATCGCCACCCACCAACAAAGGAATAGATTGATCTTGACAAACATCAGCTAACTCTAATAAAAACTCCTCTTTATTCTCCTCTTGAGCAGCCCCATATACTACTACCAAATGCCACTGAATTTGTTTCAAAACATCAAACACCTTCATCTTAACATGGAATTTGCCCACAGACACATCAAGCTGAGTCAGTTTAGAGGAACGTAGGCCCCCCAAAATGCCCCCAGATCTTCCCACCGAAGGCAGCCAACTCCAAGAGAATTGATTCATAGGATCAATTCTCCTGAAAAAAGCATCAGAATAATCCTTCTTAATAGTTTCTTGCAAACCAATAAAATCCACTCTCTCTTGTCTCAACAAATTATTCAAATAAGCACTTGCACCCTTCTTCCCCACACCTCTAATATTCAAAATAACACCTATCATAATACAAATTTTCTCTCTCTTGTTTCAGTCACAACACCACTCATAGGGTGATAGTTGTGAACCTTCATAGCAACAACTTTTAACTTTCTCTCCTTCATAACAGAACCAGCTCTCAACTTTTTCTTTTTTTCCTAGAAACCACAGGAGTAAATTCCTCCTCATCATTACTATCACCCTTCCAGTCCAGAAACAAGACCTTCTCATTCAAATCAACCTTAACTTCATTCTCTACCTGTCTCCTATCCTGTAAACTATGCCTAGCAATTTCTAATTCTTTCAGAGAATTAATATGATCCAAAGATATAGAGGAAGCATCTACCCCCATCTCCAAAGCTCTATGCATAATTATATCATCATCCAAAGCAGTAAAAGAATTATGTAAAGTTAAATTTGTACCTGATAAATCTCTAGGAGGTTGTTGAGCCAAATGACTTTCAGCCATGTTTCTAGCACCATCTTGGTCAGCCACCCTTGAACTCATTCTTATAACTTGTTCCTCCACACCAGCCACATGTTCAGACTGAGAACCCACACTTTCCTGAGTAGAGCCATCAGGTTGAGACAGGTCAACATCCACCACTTCCTGGTCTTGATTGACAACCTCCATATCTCGAGTTCCCTCCATCACAGACCCCCCATCAATCCCTTTTTCTCCACTATCAGAGGAAGACCCAAAGGATGCATCAGTAGATACACTGTCATCTTTTGCCTGGGCACCCTCATCCTGTTCTTCCCCCTCTTCCAACAAATGACCATACTGCTTCTTAAGCTCATAATATTTGTCACTGCTCCTATCCTTCAACAAACCCCTAATAAAGTCATCAAACCTCTGAGGGCCAGCAACAACCTCAGCACTGGGATCTTTAACCAAAGTAGACGATAAATTCTGGATGACTTCCATGTGAACATCACCCAACCCACCACCATCAGACACAGCTTCCTGAGCACCAACTTGCAGTCCCACATCAGCTGTTTTGGTTTGAGTAACTGTCCCACCACCACCACCAATGTCACCTTACACATTTTCTCTGATAACAATCCCTCTTGAACGACCATCACCTCCAGAGCTAGCCCAAATGTTAGCCATTTTGGTCCCAAAAGAACCCCCCCCAGAGTCCTCCTGCTCCACCACAACCTGTTTACCCTTGTCCAACCCAGCTGCACTAGCATCATTACCACCATGTTGACGACCACCAGCAACCCCACCACTACCTGCACCAGGTCCAGTCCTTTGCCCACTATTTTCATCAGGCCTCCTATGCTCAGCTTCCTCCTCAGTCCCCTTATCCAGCACATTATCACCATCCTGTCCATCAATCCCCATAGAAGAAGGCAAGGTGGGCACAACATCAGGAGCAAAAATCTCCCTAGTGTATTTGAATTCATAAATTCCCCCCTGCATCTCCCCCTTCTGGTGTTAGGAACCAGAGATACATCCAGACAAGCAATCTTCACCCTTACATATGCCAGGTTCCTCCAACTGTTCCTGTCCAGGGCCACAGGCTTGCCCACCAAAGAAGCAACATAAAAAACAGTTGATTTCTCCCTGTATTTCATAGGGATACCAACAATCCTAAACCAGGCGTCCTCCAACCATTCAACAGGTTGCAGGTCACCATTCCACTTAGACAGTTGGATAACAGCATCAGGAATTGTTTTCATAAACACCTTCCCAAAATGGAAATCATCAATGGACCTGGCAGAAGGAAATCTCATCAAAAATTCCACATCATTAATAGACCTAGCATTAAATCTCCATCCAGACCCCAGAGCATCAGCCCACACTTGAAATTCCTTCTCCAAATCTTTCCCAGTAACATCACCTCTGACCACACTTATATGAGCATAATGGAGCTGCTCCATAGACTGAACATTAGATTCTACAACAGGAATAGAATGAAAGCCCTGCTCAAAATCAGTACTGCCAAAGAAAAGAGGAACATACTCCCAAGGTTTCCTCTCTTGACAGACCAAAATGCTATGATCCTTCCCACAGTTCTCACACACCACTTCCTCCTGAATCACATCCAACAACTGTAAATCACCAGAACCTCCAGCCACATTACCATCTCTCGGCACACTTACTACTGGTGGTGGTACAGAGGACCCCACCAGAGTAGTAGCAACAGCATCAGATTGATTAATTGACAGGATCGGAGACAAATTCACAGGGCGAGCCCCCCCAGCAGGTACATTAACATAAGTTGACGCCGAGGTGTTCAAGCCAGAAACAGAATGAGTCACAGGGACAGATGTGTTCATCACAACCCTAGGAATAGCAACCTGCTCCACTGTACGAGCAAAAACCGGCTCTCCTCTCCTAGGGTTCGTATCAGAGTTACCTGATCTGCCTAGGAACAACGAAGCAGTAGCATCTGACCCTGATCCTTGCTGCATCTCCGGACGGTGACTCCAACGACCCCGATTGCGAGCCTGTTCTGCTTCACGACGGCGAGCCTCAGATAGAGCCCTCTCCCGCGCCATGGCTTCCCTGCGCTGATCCTCCAATCTGGCCTCAGTCTCCGCCTGCCTCAACTCATCCCTGTGCCTCGCATCCCGACGCCGTGCTTCTTCGCGACGCCGCTCCTGATCGCGGATCCAACCACTTTCCCTATGATCCTCTTCCAGCCCCCTAGGATCAACAGGGAAACAACCCTGTCCATATCCAGATCCAAATCTGCTCGCATAGGGACCAGATCAGACTGGAGGACGAGATGGGGAACCACGCCCACCATGAAACCACCGATCCATGGCAGACTCCGTAGCCACCACCTGAGCGAAAGATCTGCTATCTCCCGAAACAACCCCACTCCACCTCACCGGAGAAACAGCACGTGGCGATGAGGGATGGAGAATTGGAGGCTTCGGGACGAAAACCACTCCACACACACCGCGAGATCTGGAAATTGCGAGAGGAGAAACGACTCCCGATCTAGGGTTAAAGAAAGCAAAATGCAGAGATGGAACTGACTGGGGATCATGCTCCGGCGTACTAGTACCCCGCACCTCACCTAGCAGGTGGCCCTCCTCCAGCGACGCCCCACCGTCAGCGTCAGCAACTCTCCTTAAACCACCGAGCCGTATCACCCGGCACGTACGTGCATAGGGCGACACACCGGCGACACCGTGAGGAACTGCCCCTGCACCACCAACGCTGGACCCACGAGAACGTGCCATCTCTCGTGTACCAAACGCGCCCCGTACGAAATCTCCACCATCGCGCACCAGCTCGCCAGGATCTGCCCCGAGACATCCCGTAGCGACACCTGTCCCGAATCCTCCCTCGAGATTGAGCCCTGTCGACAAGGACTAATCGCTGCCCCAGCTACCTCTCTGATTATGGCCCTCCAACTCCCGAGCAACCCAAGGTGATCACCGGAGGAAACCGCCGCCGTGGCTACAGAGAGGAGAGGAGAGGAGAGAAGAGAAGCCATCACCACTCTTTGGGGATCAATTGTCGCCAAAACCTGCATAAAAAGTCTGGATAATCATCCAAGCAGTGAGTCCATGAGTGGGACAAATCTTAACCAAAGATTTCATTCTTTCCCAAGCTTGAGCAACATGTTCATTATCAAGTTGTTTAAATTTCATAATGTCACTTCTCATAGATATGATCTTAGCAGGAGGATAGTACTTTCTAATAAAAGCATTTTTGCACTTAGTCCAAGAATCAATACTATTTCTAGGCAAGGATAGCAACCATTCTTTAGCTTTTCCTCTTAAGGAGAAAGGAAACAGCTTAAGCTTAATAATATCTCCATCTACATCCTTATAATTTTGCATCTCACCAAGTTCAACAAAATTATTGAGATGGACAGCATCATCATCAGAACTAGCACCAGAAAATTGCTCTCTCATCACAAGATTCAACAAAGCAGGCTTAATTTCATAAAAGGTAGCATCAGGAGCAGGTGGAGCAATAGGAGTGCTAAGGAAATCATTGTTGTTTGTGCTAGTGAAGTCACACAACTTGGTGTTCTCAGCAGAGTTCATTTTGGAAAAGGTGGGAAAGCCAAAAACAGCAGCAGCTAGAGCAGGAACTAATTTTTTTTGTGTTTTTGAATAAAGAAAGAAAACCAAACTAGACTATTTTTTGGAGTTTTTGAAAAGAGCCAAACAAAACCAAGCAAAAGAAACTAAGCAAACTAAAAACAAAGTAAAGAGAAAGGAAGTGAAGGACTCCCCTTGTGAAGACGTCCTTAGCCTCCCCGGCAATGACGCCAGAAAATCTTGATGTGTGGTGCTTGACAGCACTTCGTCGGGAAACCCCAAGAGCAAGGTGTGATGAGCACAGCAGCAAGTCTTCCCTCAGTAGAGACCGAGGTTATTGAACTAGAAGGAGGAAGGAAACATCACACAAGTGTTGTAAGCAACGTGGAAATCTGCACAACACAAACTCAAGACTTTGCCCCAACGAATCAGTGAGGTCGTCAAGCTCACCGGTTTGTTGTAACAAAGGATTAAACGTATAGTGTGGAAAGGTAATGGTTTGCAGCAAGTAAACAAGTAACAGTGGAAGATGTATCAATGGTAAAGATTGTACCGGGGTCCATAGTTCACTAGAGGTGCTCTCCTTAGATAAACAACATGGCATGAAGGGTAAACAAATTACAGCAGGGCAATTGACAGGAACTGATCAAGGCATAACAACGCAATACCAAACAAAAAGATCATATGAGATTCGATTGGACAATAAAACAAGATACATAGACCGCCATCCAACTACATCTATGACTAGAAGTTCACTGATACGTTGGAAACGTATCTATAATTTTTGATGCTACATGCTTGTTTTGTATCTACTTTGCTTTGTGTGTCTACACTTTGAGGTGCTTTTTACATGTTTTCTGGTACTAACCTATTAACAAGTTGCAAAAGTGTCAGATGCCTGTTTTCTGCTGTTTTTGGTTTCAGAAATTTTAGTAAAGAAATATTCTCGGAATTGGACGGGACAAACGTCAAAGTCAATTACTTTCCGTGGGGAACAAGAAGTCCAGAGGAGAGCCAGAGGGGCCAGCCAGGGGGGCCAAACCCACCCCAGGCGCGGGTGGGCCCAGCCTCGTGCCTGGCTAGGGTTTGGGCACCCTGGCCGCCTCCTTGGTCTCCCCCTTCTCCTATAAGAAGCCCCCGATGCAGAAACCCTAAGCACCTGATCGAATCTCCACGAAACCGTCTGTAGCCGCCACCACCATCGTCCCTAGATCGGGGGGATCTGAAGTTCTTTCCGGCACCCTGCCGGAGGGGAGATCACCCCGGAGGCCTTCTCTCTGGTATGATGTGTGAGTAGTTTCACCTTGGACTATGGGTCCATGTAGTAGCTAGATGGTTGTATATCCTCCTTTGTGCTTTCATGTATAGATCTTGTGAGCTCCGTTCATGATCAAGATCTAATCTATTTGTAATCATGCATGTTGTGTTTGCGGGGATCTGATGGATATTGAGATTATTATGTTGGTTAGATTAATGGTTTTGTCTTTATGATTCTATCATGTCTGTGTTGTTTGTGATCTTGCATGCTCTCTGTTGTTAGTAACTATCTTGGCCAAGTAGTTGCTAGTGACTCCATGAGGGGGTATTTATGCTCGCTAGTGGGTTCATGCCTCTAGTTTCCAAGGGAAGTGACAATAATCTCTTCGGTTGTAGATGTGCTGTTGCTACTAGGGATAAAACAACGGTCTCTTATTCATGAAACATGTGGACTGTTTACCTTACACAGTTTTCTTAAAGCAGTTGTCTGTTGCTTGCAACTTAATACTGGAGGGGGTTCGGATGATAACCTGAAGGTAGACTTCTAGTCATAGATGCAGTTGGATGGAGGTCTATGTATCTTGTTGTATTTCCCAATCGAATCTCATGGGATTTTTCTGACTAGTAATTGCATTGTTATGCCTTGCTCAGTTCCTGTCAATTGCCCCGCTGTAATTTGTTTACCCTTCATGCCATGTTGTTTATCTAAGGAGAGCACCTCTAGTGAACTATGGACCCCGGTCCAATCTTTACCATTGATACATCTTCCACGGTTACTTGTTTACTTGTTGCAAACCATTACCTTCCACACCATACATTTAATCCTTTTTAGCAAATCGATGAGCTTAACAACCTCACTGTTCGTTGGGGCAAAGTCTTGAGTTTGTGTTGTGCAGGTCTCCGCGTTGCTTGCAATACATGTGTGACGTTTCCTTCCTCCTTCTAGTTCGATAACCTTGGTCTCAACTGAGGGAAAACTTGCTGCTTGCTGCTTCACACCTTGCTCTTGGGGTTCCCAACAGGTTGTGCATAGACAGTCGTCAAGCTTTTCTAGCGCTGTTGCCGGGGACTTAAAGAAGAAGAAGCTCCCTCGTCAACAGCTTGCCATCAACAAGCTTTTCTGGCGCCGTTGCCGGGAAGGCTAAGGACGTCTTCACTAGGGGAGTCCTTCACTTCCTTTCTCTTTACTTTGTTTTTAGTTTGCTTTGTTTCTTTTGCTTGGTTTTGTTTGCCTCTTTTAAAAAAAACACAAAAAAATTAGTTCCTGCTCTAGCTGCTGCTGCTATTTTTTTGGCTTGCCCACCTTTGCCAAAATGAACTCTACTGAGAACACCAAGTTGTGTGACTTCACTAGCACCAACAACAATGATTTACTAAGCACCCCTATTGCTCCACCTGCTCCCGATGCTACCTTTTATGAAATTAAGCCTGCTTTGTTGAAATCTTGTGATGAGAGAGCAATTTTTTGGTGCTGGTTCTGATGATCCTGCTACTCATCTCAATAGATTTGGTGAACTCTGTGAGACACAAAAGTATAAGGATGTAGATGGAGATATTATTGAGCTCAAGCCTTTTCCTTTCTTCTTTAGGGGAAAAGCTAAAGAATGGTTGCTTTCTTTGCCTAAAAATAGTATTGATTCTTGGACTAAGTACAAATATGCTTTTATTGTAAAGTACTATCCTCCTGCTGATATTATATCCATGATAAGTGACATTATAAAATTTAAACAGCTTGATAGTGAACATGTTTATCCTGCTTGGGAAAGAATGAAATCTTTGGTTAAAAATTGCCCTACTCATGGACTCACTGCTTGGATGATTATCGAGACTTTTTATGTAGGTTTGAACTTCTCCTCAAGAAACCTATTGGATTCTGCTACTGGAGATACCTTTATGGGCCTCACTTTGGGTGCTGCAACAAGGCTCCTTGATAATATGATGGTTAACTACTCTGAATGGCATGTTGAGAGAGCTCCACATGGTAAGAAGGTAAATGTTGTTGAGGAAATTTCCTCTTTGAGTAAAAGATTGATGTTATTATGGCTATGCTTGTTAATGGGAAAGATCCTCTAGATCCTAATAGTGTTCCCTTAGCCTCTTTGGTTGCTTAAGAAGAGCAAGTTGATGTGAACTTCATTAGAAACAACAATTTCAACAACAATGCCTATAGGAACAATTTTGGTAGCAACAATAATTATAGGCCTTATCCTCCTAATAATGGCAATTCCTATGGAAGCTCTTACAATAATGCTAGAAGTGCCCCCTCTGAACTTGAAGTCATGCTTAAGGACTTTATTAGTAAACAAACCAGCTTCAATAAGACTATAGAGGAAAAGATTTTAACTGTTGAGAAAAATATATCCTCTTTGTCTGAAGCTCAAACTTCCTTGGTTAATAAAATGGCTGCTAAACCTGAAACTATGGAAAACACCTTTGCTACTGCTCATGCCATACAAGTTATTATTGATGAAAATGTTAGGCTGTTAGCTCAACTTCATGCTAAGTGGGAAAGGGAAGCTGAAATTGATAGAAACAATAGTGTGTGCACTATCACCACTAAACCACAAGTATCCCCTATTCCTCCTCCTACTATGCCTACCACTAGTGATGCTAAGTTTGACTTTGATATTGATGGTTGCAATATTTCTGAAGTGATTATGTTCTTGCAAAAGCTTGCTAGAAGTCCCGATGCTAGTGATATGCATGTTGCTTTCACCAAACACATTACAGATGCTCTTGTTAAGATTAAGGAAGAGAAGCTAAAACACAAAGCTTTTATTCCTAGGAAAGTAGAAGATAGTTGGGAACCCATTATTAATATGCAAGTGAATGACTTTGATCTCAAATCTTCATGTGATCTTGGTTCCAGTGTCTCTATTATGCCTAGGAAGATTTATGAAATGCTTGATTTGCCACCATTAGAAGATTGTTATTTGGATGTCCCACTCAATGGTAATGCTAAGAATAAACTCATGGGGAGTATTAATGATGTTCTCATTATGGTTAATAATGCTTATGTCCCTGTGGATTTCTATGTTTTGGATGTTGAATATAATGCTTCTTGTCCTATTACTCTGGGACGACCTTTTCTTAGAACAATTGGTGCTATCATTGATATGAAAGAAGGCACCATTAAATATCATTTTCCATTTAAGAAAGGTATTGAACACTTCCCTATGAGGAGAGAGAAGTTTCTTTTTGCTCCTCCTTTGAAAGCAAGATTTGATGTTAATGATTCTTCATTTGAAAATACTTGATTCTTCTTGCTTCTTGTGTCTAACTTAAAGGCGTTAAAGAAAAATACTCGTTGAGAGATAACCCAAGAGTTTCCTTGAGTCTTGGAAGTTATTACTTCTTTAATGACCTCTCCTTATCCTTTTTGTTTGCTTTTTGTGCCAAGAATGACCTCTAATGAGAGGGAAGTAAGATTTGAGGAGTTGCTGTCCCGAAACAGATTTCTATCCTCCACCAAAAAAATTTGTGAGAAGGCTCTGTAACTTGGATTCAGCTGAACATTTACGAATAAATCCCCCAGTATGTTAGCTAACTTTAGTTAGTTTAACACTTTTTTATTTGAGCAACAGAAGATGTTCGAAAAAATCGGTTTCTGCATGCTGGTCTGTTTTGACAGATTTCTGCCATTATTTGCATTTGCTTCTTATTGATTCCTTTTTGAGTTCTCTTTAGGTGAATTGAGCTTTTTGAAGGAGTTACTACAGTAGCTTGTGTTTTTAGTGAAAAGCCTTGCTGTTTCAAAGCTTTGCCAGAGGTCTAATATCTTTTGAATAAGCTAATGTTGCTAATGAAGATTGTGTGAAGGAAAAATTTCAGGTGTAGAGAAAGAATGATGCAATGAGATGAAGAATGGACAAAAACTCAAGCTTGGGGATGCCACCATGGTGTCACCCCAAGAAATATCCAAGAGTTACAAGCATCAAAGCTTGGGGATGCTCAAGGCATCCCCTTCTTCATCAATAAAAGCTCAGGTTTGTCTAGACACTTTGTTTTTATTGTTTCATGCACAGTTGTGTTGTTCTTGGAGCGTCTTAGTTTTCATTTGCTTTGATTAGTTTGATTAGTTTTCTTGAGTAGTTTGGACCCCCGTTCTCGCTGTGTTGTTTTGCAAATAAGTTGCTTGGTGTTGGAAAGGAGTAGTAAGTTCTTGCTTGAAGTGCAAGAGGAGCTTGCATTGACTGTGACTTAGACTTTAGCATAAC
Source organism: Avena sativa (assembly GCA_916181665.1). Taxonomy (NCBI): domain Eukaryota; kingdom Viridiplantae; phylum Streptophyta; class Magnoliopsida; order Poales; family Poaceae; genus Avena; species Avena sativa. Next base: position 151,231,803 of record OV702294.1, on the reverse strand, counting down.
ATGCTAGGTGTTGTTTTAACCTTATGCTTAGTGATTATTGTTGTAGCATGTGTTTTTCCAAACAATTGGGATTGCTTAGTGTGCCTTGAAGAAATTATGCGTTGTTTTAGCATGCAAAAGCATAGTATTGTGGTATTCTCCTTTGATGTTTTGCTTGGGTTGACTTGGCATATGCTCACACCATGATATGACTATGACAAGTCACCATGAGCCTCTATGATCATTTAGTCCTTGACTTGTAGTACCACTCTTTGATTTGATTAGTATGCTTTGTTGCACTGCATGATTATGGCCGTTATTGTTCTCTTAGTTGGTTGCTCTCAATCTTTTGCTAGCCTCCACTTGTATGAGTAAGTTCTACTCATGCCTCCAACTCCAAAGAAACCAAGTTCTTCCAAAGTGTCCACTATAAACTCCTATGCATGGTGTGTTACACCATTCCAAGTATATTCTTGTTTTCAACTATCTTCCAATTAAAAACTATTTTGTTATGTGAAAACTTAGTGATTAAAGCCCTCACTAACTTGATGGCACACTTTATTATTTGCCCCTAATAAACTTGAACCATTGTGACAACTTTGTTGTATATGCTTGCACTTATAAGTTGGAATTAGCAGAACCGTGCTGTCACGGGGAACGTTTTCAACATTGCACTTGTACTTTGTACTCAGTTGATATCATGTTCTTTTGTCTATGGATGTCACCGGTGTGAAATAAAGAGGGAACTTGTAAGTCCATGGAGTTTGTATCCTGTGTTAGAGAAATGCCTGGGCCGCTAGCCTAAGCCATGCCTAATCATGGTGGAAACTTGCAGCATCACCATAGTGACATCTATGAAGCATTCTTCTTAAAAAATAGAGACACATTGAGAAAAGAGGAACGAGAGAAAAAAGCACCATATTCCCAAGGTATATAAGAAGATTGCTGAGATGCTCATTGTCTGCTTGCCTTGTCATTTTGGTTATGGGAAAGCTCCTATACCATGTGCAAGGGGTTCCCTGTTGGCGGTTCTCGATGATGTGCAAATACTTACAGTGACAAGAACTTACCTGGACCCAAAGTTGAGTATGCATGAGGTGTGGCCCTCGTATTCAAGGGACATGAGATTGCCAACTTATACTTCGTCAAGCATATACTCCAGCTTTGCCACTTTAACCTTAACTACTTCAAGATGCTTATGATAGGGGCAATGAGGGCTGAAAGCTAACAAGTACCATAATTTTTGGAGGCTCTTTTTGAAACTTGTAATCACTGCTTCCTTTACAAAAAGGCCTTTCTTCCACCATTATTGAGTCTCCACCTTCTACCTTTAGGCACCATTAAGAGAGCATAATTGTCATTCTGTGTGCAGTGTTCCAAAGTTTATTAATTGATGCATATTGTGATATTACTTGTTCTTGTGCTACTTGTTTCTAGTCACCCTTGTGAACTTTGCAGGTGTCCTATGCATCTATTTGCTACTCTATGAGGGACAAGCTGATTGCCACTATGCTATGTTTTCTGTATGTGAAACAAACAAACGCTTTTCAATGCATGTTATTCATGATCTTTGTTTGTAGCTTGTCATGTTGCATGCATAGTTACTATGTCCTATTGTTAGAACTCCGTCTTTCATTCACATGTTTAGAGTTCTTTGATCCCATCTTTCAATGCTTGCAAATGGTTGGATCTTTATTGTGAGGGTGCATGTCACCTCAAAAATTATTCTTTTATCACTTACCTACTCGAGGAGGAGCAGGAGTTAAGCTTGGGGATGCTTGATACGTCAAAAACGTATCTATAATTTTTGATGTTCCATGCTTGTTAGTATCTACTTTTCTTTGCTTTGTATACACTTTGAGGTGCTTTTTACATGTTTTTTGGTACTAACCTATTAACAAGTTGCCACAGTGTCAGTTGCCTGCTTTCTGTTGCTTTTGGTTTCAGAAAAGCTAGTAAAGAAATATTCTCGGAATTGGACGGGACAAACGTCAAAGTCAATTACTTTCCATGGGGAACAAGAAGTCCAGAGGGGAGACGAGGAAGTGTGCCAGGGATGTTGATACGTTGGAAACGTATCTATAATTTTTGATGCTCCATGCTTGTTTTGTATCTACTTTTCTTTGCTTGTCTACACTTTGAGGCGATTTTTACATGTTTTCTGGTACTAACCTATTAACAAGTTGCAACAGTGCCAGATGCCTTTTTGTGTTGTTTTTGGTTTAAAAAAAAGTTAGTAAATAAATATTCTCGGAATTGGACGGGACAAACGTCAAAGTCAATTACTTTCCGTGGGGAACAAGAAGTCTAGAGGAGAGCCGGAGGGGCCAGACCCACCCCAGGCGCGAGTGGGCCTAGCCCCACGCCTGGCTAGGGTTTGGGCACCCTGGCCGCCTCCTCGGTCTCCCCCTTCGCCTATAAGAATCCCCCAATGCCGAAACCCTAAGAACCCGATCAAATATCCATGAAACCATCTGTAGCCGCCGCCACCATCGTCCCTAGATCGGGGGTATCTGAAGTTCTTCCTGGCACCCTGCCGAAGGGGAGATCATCCCGGAGGCCTTCTCTCTGGTATGATGCGTGAGTAGTTCCACCTTGGACTATGGGTCCATGTAGTAGCTAGATGGTTCTATCTCCACCTTTGTGCTTTCATGTATAGATCGTGTGAGCTCCGTTCATGATCAAGATCTAATCTATTTGTAATCATGCATGTTGTGTTTGTGGGGATCCGATGGATATTGAGATTATTATGTTGGTTTGATTAATGGTTTTGTCTTTATGATTCTATCATGTCTGTGTTGTTTGTGATCTTGTATGCTCTCCGTTGTTAGTAGCTATCTTGGCCAAGTAGTTGCTAGTGACTCCAAGAGGGGGTATTTATGCTCGATAGTGGGTTCATGCCTCTAGTTTCCAAGGGAAGTGACAATAATATCTTCGGTTGTATATGTGCTATTGCTACTAGGGATAAAACGATGGTCTCTTGTTCATGGAACATGTGGACTGTTTACCTTACACACTTTGATTAAAGAAGTTGTCTGGTTCTTGCAACTTAATATTGGAGGGGGTTCGGATGATAACCTAAAGGTGGACTTCTAGTCATAGATGTAGTTGGATGGCGGACTATGTATCTTGTTGTATTGCCCAATCGAATATCATAGGATCTTTCTGACTAGTAATTGCATTGTTATGCCTTGCTCAGTTCCTATCAATTGCCCCGCTGTAATTTGTTTACCCTTCATGCCATGTTGTTTATCTAAGGAGAGCACCTCTAGTGAACTACCGGTCCAATATTTACCATTGATACATCTTCCAGTGTTACTTGTTTACTTGCTGCAAACCATTACCTTCCACACCATACGTTTAATCCTTTGTTACAGCAAACCGGTGAGCTTGACAACCTCACTATTCGTTGGGGCAAAGTCTTGAGTTTGTGTTGTGCAGGTCTCCGTGTTGCTTGCAACACCTGTGTGACGTTTCCTTCCTCCTTCTGATTCGAAAACCTCGGTCTCAACTAAGGGAAAACTTTTTGCTTGCTGCTTCACACCTTGCTCTTGGGGTCCCAACAGGCTATGCGTAGACAGTCGTCAAGCTTTTCTGGCGCCATTGCCGGGAACTTAAAGAATAAGAAGCTCCCTCGTCAACAGCCAGCCATCTTTCACCTTCAGGTTATCATCCGAACCCCCTACAATATTAAGTTGCAAGCAACAGACAACTGCTTTAAGCAAAGTGCGTAAGGTAAACAATCCACTTGTTCCATGAACAAGAGACAGTTGTTTTCTCCCTAGTAGCAACAACACATCTACAACCGAAGAGATTTCTCTCACTTACCTTGGAAACTAGAGGCATGAACCCACTATCGAGCATACATACCCCCTCTTGGAGTCACTAGCAACTACTTGGCCAAGATATCTACTGACAACAGAGAGCATGCAAGATCACAAACAAAAGACATGATAGTATCAAATAGACAAAACCATTAATCAATCTGAGGTAGTAATATCAATATCCATTGGATCCCCGCAAACACAACATGCATGATTACAAATATATTAGATCTTGATCATGAACGGAGCTCACACGATCTATACATGAAAGCACAAGGAGGATATACAACCATCTAGCTACTACATGGACCCATAGTCCAAGGTGGAACTACTCACACATCATACTGGAGAAGAAGGCCTCCGGGATGATCTCCCCTCCGGCAGGGTGCCGGGAAGAACTTCAGATCCCCCCGATCTAGGGACGGAGGTGGCGGCGGCTACAGAAGGTTTCGTGGAGTTTTGATTGGGTGTCTAGGGTTTCTGCATTGGGGGCTTCTTATAGGCGAAGAGGCGAGGCTGGGAGGCGACCGGAGGGGCCACACCCTACCCAGGCGCGAGTCCACCCTAGCCCGTGCCTAGGGGGTGTGGTGGCCCTCTGGCACCTCTCCGTCTCCCCTTCTGGCTTCGTGACGCTCATACGTCCTAAACGTATATACTTTCTCGAAAACTTTGCTATTGTTTCTTCTCTAAACTTGTGTGATTTAGATGCAACTAACATAGACTGATGCTATTTTCAGCAGAATTACCTTGGTGTCTTGTTTTTGTGCAGAAAATGAACTATGAGGAAAAATCCCGGAAAATATGCCAAAAATTATATTTCACCAGAAGATCCACGAAGCCAGAAGGGGAGACAGAGGGGAGACCTGGGGGGGCCAGACCCACCCCAGGCGTGGGCCCACTAACCCCGCACCTAGGGGAGGTTTGGCCACCCCAGGCAGCTTCTCGGCCTCCCTCCGCGTCTATAAGTTGCCTTCTGACCTAAAAACAGAGGGGGGTTCGATAGTTTTCCAGAAAGAGTTCCACTCTGCCGCCGCCACCAGAAATCAAGATTCGGATACAGAAACTCCGTTCTGGCACCCGGCCGGGACGGGGAATTTGGAGAGGATCATCGCCATCATCATCACCAACGCATCTCCATCAACCACCGATGTTTCCCTCATCCATCAGTGAGTAATCCCCCGCTGTAGGCTTGGGGATGGTAGGGATTGGATGAGTTCTATCATGTAATCGAATAAGATATGTTAGGGGCATAGTGCCTAGTATCTCTATTAGTGCTATTTGAATTTGTTGCAACTTGTTGTGCTTAATGCTTGTCACTAGGGCCCGAGTGTCATGATCTCAGATCTGTACTTATTATTGAATCATTATGATAGTATTGTTTATGATCTTATCTGCAAGTTGTGTACACATATCATTGTCCGGATCCAAAGGCCCCAAAGTGATAATAACTGGGACAACCGAAGGGGATGGCTGTGGTGTGAAGATCACATGTGTTCACGGAGTGTTAATGCTTTGCTCTGGTGCTCTATTAAAAGGAGCACCTTAATTGCCAGTAGTTCCCTAGAGGCCCCGCTGCCACGGGCTGGCTGGACAGAAGATGTTGTGCAAGTTCTTATTGCGAGCATGTATGACTATATTTGGAGCACATGTCTAGGATTGTTTAGTACTTGGATGCTTATTATTATTTATTTGCAATTCCCTAGTTCTTTGAAGTTACATGTTTAGACTCGTCCATGCAACGCCCGTCCATCCATCCCTATGCCTACCGCACTCGAATCATACTGCTACTGTTACTGTTACGATTGCTCATGTTCCACTGTTGTTATTGCTTTGCTGTTGCTACTACAAACTGTTACTACTGATAAATTTCTGTGAGCAAGAACTATTTCCAGGTGCAGCTGAACTGACAACTCAGTTGTTAAGGATTATAAGTATTCTTTGTCTCCCCTTGTGTCGAATCAATAAATTGGGTAATACTACCCGCGAAGACTGTTGCGATCCCCTATACTTGTGGGTCATCAGACGCCCACGGTAAAATATTGACTTGTGGATATCTCATCCAGTTGATACTTTGCTCTTTTGTTTACGGATGTCGACGATGTGAAATAAAAGGAGAGGTTGTGAGTTCATGGAGTTTATACATTGTGTTAGAGAAACGCCTGGGCCTCTAGCTTAAGCCATGCCTATTCATGGTGGAAACTTGCAGCATCACTATAATGAGCATCTAGGAAGCATCTTCAAAAAAAGCTATGCATATGGTAAATAAAAAGATTGCTGAGATGTTCATTGTCTGCTTGCCTTATCATTTTGGTTATGGGAAAGCTTCTGTACCATGTGCAAGGGGTACCCCGTTGGCGGTTCTCGATGATATGCATGTATTTACAATGACAAGAACTTTCAGGTGACCAAAGTTGAGTAGCATGTGGAGCGACTCTCGTACTCAAGGGACTTGGGATTTCCAGTCTATGGTCTGTCAAGCATATGATTCAGAGTGGACCTCACTTTCACCTTAACCACATGAATATGCCTATGATAGGGGCAATGAGAGCTCAAAGCTAATGAGTACCTTCCTTTCAGCATTAGGAAGCCTTTCAAACCTTCACAAAAATGTTTTCACAACTTTGTTGAGTCACCACTTATTCTATGAGCACTTTCTTGAGAGCATAGTTATCATTCTTGTGTTTGTTCCAAAACTTGGTTAATTATGTCATGACTTTGATGCTTGTATCTCTGATATCTTTATCTCTAGTCTTCACTTGAACTTCAGAGATGCCTTGGCATTTATATTGTTCTCTTCAAACAAAGGCAAGCGAGATACCACTCTATCATACCTTACTATGAGCATTGCAATGTTGCTTATGTTTATGTTCCATACTACTTATTATTATTGAGTTGGTTTCTCTTCATAGCTTGCAATGACTATTGATTAGACTTAGTTGCATACTTCTTATTATGAATTGTCTAAGCATCTACTCCTGTGCTGAGAATATATACATCATATGAAGCAAAGTGTTCGTGAAAGTTCTTTTATCGCACTCAGTTTTCAACTGAATTGCTTGAGGATAAGCAATAAGCTAATCTTGGGGGGAGTTGATACATCCAAAACGTATCTACTTTCTCGAACACTTTGCTATTGTTTCTTCTCTAAACTTGTGTGATTTGGATGCTACTAACACGGACTGACGCTGTTTTCAACAGAATTACCTTGGTGTCTTATTTTTGTGCAGAAAATGAACTATCAGGAAAAATCCTAGAAAATATGCCAAAAATTATATTTCACCAGAAGATCCACGGAGCCAGAAGGGAAGACAGAGGGGAGGCCTAGGGGGGCCAGACCCACCCCAGGCGCGGGCCCACTAACCCTGCGCCTGGGGGAGGTTTGGCCACCCCAGGCAGCTTCTCGGCCTCCCTCCGCATCTATAAGTTGCCTTCTGACCTAAAAATAGAGGGGGTTCGTTAATTTTTCAGAAAGAGTTCCACTCCGCCGCCGCCACCAGAAACCAAGATTCGGATCCAGAAACTCCGTTCTGGCACCCTGCCGGGACGGGGAATTTGGAGAGGATCATCGCCATCGTCATCACCAACGCATCTCCATCAACCACCGATGTTTCCCTCATCCATGACTGAGTAATCCCCTGGTGTAGGCTTGGGGATGGTAGGGATTGGATGAGTACTATCATGTAATCGAATAAGATCTGTTAGGGGCATAGTGCCTAGTATCTCTATTAGTGTTATTTGACTTTGTTGCAACTTGTTGTGCTTAATGATTTTCACTAGGGCCTGAGTGCCATGATCTCAGATCTGAACTTATTATTGAATCATTATGATAGTATTGTTTGTGATATTATCTGCAAGTTGTGTACACATATCATTGTCCGAATCCAAAGGCCCCAAAGTGACAATAATTGGGACAACCGTAGGGGATGGCTGTGGTGTGAGGATCACATGTGTTCACAGAGTGTTAATGCTTTGCTCCGGTGCTCTATTAAAAGGAGCACCTTAATTGCTAGTAGTTCCCTAGAGGCCCCGTTGCCACGGGCTGGCTGGACAGAAGATGTTGTGCAAGTTCTCATTGTGAGCACGTATGACTATATTTGGAGCACATGCATAGGATTTTTTAGTACTTGGATGCTTATTATTATTTATCTGCAATTCCCTAGTTCTTTGAAGTTATATGTTTAGACTCGTCCATGCAACGCCCGTCCATCCATCCCTATGCCTACCGCACTCGAATCCTACTGCTACCGTTAGTGTTACTATTGCTCCTGTTCCGCTATTGCTGTTACTGCTGATGTTGCTTTGCTATTGCTACTACAAACTTTTACTACTGATAAATTTCTGTGAGTAAGAACTATTTCCAGGTGCAGCTGAACTGACAACTCAGTTGTTAAGGCTTGCAAGTATTCTTTGTCTCCCCTTGTGTCGAATCAATAAATTGGGTAATACTACCCGCGAAGACTGTTGCGATCCCCTATACTTGTGGGTCATCAAGACTATTTTCTGGCACTGTTGCCGGGGAGCATAGCTTTATTTGTAAGTTCACTTGGTTCTATTATTGTTCACTGCTACTCCTTTCATCATGGGGAAGTCTCGTGATGGAAAGTTCCCTATTTTACCATCCACTATAAGAAGAGGTACAGTCCTAAACACCTCTGTTGCTCTTGATTCACCATCTGTTATAAGTAAGCTTGTCACACCACCACCACATACTCATGCTACACACACTGCTACTACTGCTGAATCTGAAACTGCTTTTGATACTCATGATGTTACTTCTACTGTGCTTGATGCGAGTGGTTCACTAGGTCCTTTTCTAGATGCTACTATGGCTAGTCTAAGAAATACCAAAACTCCTAGTGAAGACACTGTTACACCTGTTAGCTCACCTGCTAGTGAGAGTTTTTATATTAATGATTGTTACATAGAGCTCACTGATGAATTAGTTGAAGAGTGCCGAAATACACATGGTGCTAGTGCTATGAAGAGTCTCCTAGCTAGACGTACTATTATACCCAAGAAGTCCTATGATCCTAAGTTTGCCACCTCTCCCATAGATATTAAAGATAAAGATTATGATTTCTCTTTTGATTTAACTTATTTAGATATTGTTGAGAAAGAACCGTTTTGTGGTACTGAAAATGAGAGTGATGTGGCTCATATGAATGAGCTTTCTACTATGAGTGCTTTGTTCTCTGATGATTTTAAAATGCACAAGTACTTTGTTGCTAAGATCTTCCCTTTTTCACTAAAAGAAGAAGCTAGGGCTTGGTTTAATAGATTACCTCCTGGTTCCATCGATAGCCCTGATTGCTTGATTGCTTCTTTCTTTCATAAATATTTTCCTCCCAGTGCTAGACATGCTGCTTTGTAGAGACTTTTTGATTTTAAATAGGAAGAAGAAGAGAAATTGCCTAAGTCATGGAAAAGATTATGTTCCTTGATTCATGCATATCGTGGATGTCCATTACCTAAGAATGAGTTGCTTGATATTTATTATAATGGACTAACTGATGATTCTAGGACCTACCTAGATAGCTTTGCTGGTTGTGTTTTCAGGAAAAGGACTCCTACAGATGTTGAAGAATTAATGAACAAGATAAGCAAGAATTATGATGATTGGACTTCAACTGAGCTGAATACACCTGAGCCTATTACTCCTGAACCAGTTGTTCCTGAACCAGTTCCACCAACAACAACAAAGAAGAGGGGAGTTATTGCATTAAATGATGAAGTTATGAAGGAAGCTAAAAAGTTTCTAAAGGAGAAAGGTATTAGAGCTGAAGATGTGAAGAATCTACATCCTATAGAAGAATTATGTAAGACAATTCCCCACTCATCTACTATTGAGGTACACTCTCTCCAACACTTTGATGAAGGTGATATTCCTTATGGTAAGCCTCCTGATCAATGCTTAGAGGAACTTGACATTTTTATTGTTAAACAAGGTCATTTTAATAATCAGATTCAGAATCATTTATTGGAAAACTCTAGAGCTATCCATGAGTTGAAAGATATTGTGGAAAGAACTTCTAATGATATTAAAATGCTTTATAAACACTTTAAAATGGTTCAAACCCAACTTGATCAACTTGCTAAGGTACAAAAGGATATGCTAGTTAATGCTTCAGGAGATAAACATGCTTATGGAATTAGAACTAGGAGTGGTGCAGCTACTCAAGATCCTTTATATCCTGAAGGACACCCTAAAAGAATAGAGCAGGATTCCCAACAAGGTGAGGATAGTGGTAGTCCTCGTAAGAGGAAGAAAAACAAACATAAGAAAGTTGAGGAACCGCTTGAACCTGCTGTAGATCCTAATAGTATATCTGTCTCTGATGCTGAAACTGAGAGTGGTAATATTGATGAGTCTCCTGATAAGGAGGAAGTTGAGGAAGAACCTGAGAAACACACTAAGAACACTAGGTACATAAAGGAAGACTTTATTGATAATAAACATGGTAAAGAGAGAGAACCTTGGGTGCAGAAGCCTATGCCTTTTCCAGGTAAGAAACACAAGTCAAAAGAGGAAGAACACTACAACAAGTTTTTTGAGTGGATGAAACCTTTATTTTTGAAAATTCCTTTGACTGATGCTATTAAGTTGCCTCCTTATTCAAAGTATATGAAGGATATTGTCTCTAATAAAAGGAAGATTCCTAATGAGGAGATTTCTACTTTGCTTGCTAATTACTCCTTCAATTGTAAGGTTCCAAAGAAACTTGGTGATCCAGGTATACCAACTATTCCTTGATCCATTAAGAATAATTATGTTAGAACTGCTTTATGTGATTTGGGAGCTGGAGCTAGTGTTATGTCTTTTTCTCTCTACAAGAGACTCCAGCTAGAAAAGTTGATACCAACTGATATATCTTTGCAAATAGCTAATAAGTTAACTACTGTTCCTGTTGGTATATGTGAGGATGTTCCTGTTCAAGTTGCTCATAATTGCATGGTTTTAACTGATTTTGTTGTGCTTGAAATGCCTGAAGATGATAATATGTCTATTATTCTTGGGAGACCTTTTCTTAATACTGCAGGTGCTGTCATCAATTGCAATCAAGGAAAAGTAACATTCAATATTAATGACAAAGAGCACACTGTCTATTTCCCCAAGAAGGTTGTTAGAAGATATTGCCTGAATTCTATTGAAAATATTGAAGGCATAAAGGTTGGAGAAATATATTGTCCCATTCCACAAGAAAATATTGAAACTATTATGATTGGGACCATTGCTATCAAGTATGAGGTAACATAATCACCTTGTGGAATGCAAAGTTTTGCTTAATATAAGATTCTTTTGGTAACAAGACTTGATCAACCTTGTTAACAAAAGGATTTTAATGAACAAAATAATGTTTCCATTGTGGTTATACTTGCTTTCTCTTACTTTTCTCCTTCCTAGCCTTTGCTTTAGTTTTAGTTTTGCTAGTTGTTTGCTTGTTTGAGTTTCTTAGAGCTCCTATAGTTTGGATTTTGGTTTGCTTTTGCTTCTTCCAAAAAACTGTTTCTGCGAGAAAATCAATTTTCATACCCTTAAAATTGGCCAAAGATAAAGTTTCCTGAAAAATCCCAGAAAATTCAAAATAATTTTTTCCTCGAAAAAAGGGGCAGAGAGGTACCAGAGGTGACCCAGGGGCCACCCCAAGGCCCCACACCTGTGGTAGGTGCGGGCCCACCACTGGTGGCGCCTAGGGGGGTCTGGCCCACCTGGGCCCCTCCTGGCTGCCTCCTCAAAGCCACCTTCTTTCTCTCTCTCGAAAACACCGGAAAACTTGCTCAAGCTAGAGTTCTTGCTAATCTTGCTCGCGATTTTCGATCTCCTTGTTCAGCCCATCTCAAGTGCTGATTTTTGGAGGGATTGTTCCTTGGTATGTGCCTCCTCCACTTGTCCAACTAGATTTGTGATTGGTAGATTGTATCTTGAGTATTTTTCTACTGTAGGTGATAGGTTGTTTGAGCTTGTATGCTTGTTCTATGCTTAGAAACTTTGTTTTGATGCATGTGTAGTCCTCTAGCAAATTCCTATAGTAGTTGCTCATCATTTATCAACTTAGAAATCACTTGGTTTGATGGTTGTTTAAAATTTCAGAATAGTGAAGCCATGGACCACCACACCTTTGGTGACATTTTTGAGAGTGATGCACCTAGAAGGGCAAGGCTTCCAAGGTCATCCATCAGTTCTAGACCCTCATACAATTAGGATCTCATCACTCCGTGGTTTGGTGACGAGGGAGATGAAGGGGATGCGCACCCCTCCACCTTTCCTTGTCAAACTTTCTTGCGAGCTGCTAGGATTCTTAATGATTTCATGTCTTTGATTGAGAGGGATGGTCTAACAAGTTTCATGCAGGATGAGAGTGCACAATATACTTCACTTACTAAAATATTTGTGGAGAGTTTCTCCTTCACCAATAGTTCGTTCATTCCTTCTGTGTCTTTCAGACTTTATGGCAGGGCTCATTCTATGCCTTTGAAGAAATTTTGCAAGGCCCTGGGACTTGGTACAAAAGGGTCATCAAAGAAGATTACAACTCTTCCTGCTGATTTGTTGGAATTATACCGAGGAATAACAAATGATGATGACCGCAGAGCTCAACGAGGGAAGATAAAGAACATTCAACTTCCAGCCATCAGGTACTTCACCTACTATCTTACCACCAGTGTTCTTGGTAGGGAGAACACTAGCAATATATCCAACTATCAATTGGCCTTCTTAGCTGCTGCGCTCTACAATGAGGATAAGTATAATCTTGGTTCCCTCATTGCTCGTTGTTTAGCTACTAGGGGACCCATTTATGGGGGAATTATTGCTACTCGTATTGTTGCTATTGATCCCCATGATACATTTTTGTCTCCTCAGAGACTTGATCTTGCTGCCATGAAGGCGCACCACTTTGTCACCTCTAGCTCTACTCTTGAGAACTTGGTTTATAGAATGTTGTTTACTGACGGGGAAGAGAGAGAGATCCCTCTACCCCAAACTACTTTGTTCAGTATTTCTCAGGGACCTTGGTCACGCTCGAAGGCGGAGATGGATGAGTTGCTGTGTTCTCTTAACTTCCACGGGCACTTCCAGGGGGAGTGCCCGCATATGACCCCGCTGTACACTACACAGGGGAGGCCTCAAGCTCGTACCAGGACGAGGGAGCTTCCTCGACATACTATGGAGGTGCATCTACTTGGGAACCATGTGATTGAGCCCCACTTAGGCCAAAAGCCTAAGCTGGGGGGAGGTATACCGACATCACACTCGTATACATATCATGTTCGGTCGGTTCTTTGTATATCCATTGTTTCGCTTTCTTTTTGGTTCTTGTTGCTTCTTTCTCAAAAAACACAAAAATACCAAAAATATTTTCATTGTTTCTCTTGGTTTGTTTCTTTGCTTTGTTTTGCCTTAAAAGAAAAATCCAAAAAGATTTTGCTTTGTTTGGTTTGCTTTGTTTTTTTTTTGGTTTTTCTTTGTTTGCTTGTTTCTCAAAATCAAAAACACCAAAAATATTTGTTGTTCTTCTTTGGTTTTGTGAGTTCTTCGCAGGGTTCAGCCGTCCTTAGTGGATATTGGTTTTCATGTTAATTATTCAAGTCACACAAGTGAAGGGCAATAATGAAGATTAAGACAACTCGAGGTGTGGTAAGAGGCTGGTAACGAACTCTATTTGTTTCATTTTTGTACATATACTCACCATTGTGAGCATGCTTAGCCTATTTGTGTAAGGTGTATGTCATTATGGATGCTTAGTAGTTCTTGCTTGTCTATGATTAGCTCCAGCTTGCTAATAGTTTGTAGCATGTCATATGAATGTTTGCTTGCATTGTTTTATTCATACTTTGGTATGACATTGTGGTATCCTCCTCTGACTGTTCATGTGAATCGACTTGGCACATGCTCACGCATGCATATGACTAATCAATAGTCAGTAAGCCTCGATGATTTATTTTGCCTCAGAGTTCTTGTATCACTTTCATGCCATAATTACTCCTGTTTTGTTGCAAGCATGATTATGACAGCTATGTCTCTCTCGTTTGTCACTCCCTCTCTATTGCTAGCCTTCACTTGCACTGAGTATGTGCTCTACCTGTGCTTCCAACTCCCCAAACCAATATTGCCAGCTGTGTCCACCATACCTACCTATTAGCATCATTTGCTATTTCAGTGCATATTCCATATGCCATGTTTTCTACCAAAATAAAATGTTTGTCTGTTTTGAGAAAGTTAGTTAGTAAAGCTCTCACGAGCTTGATGGCACACTTTATTCCTTGCGCCTAATAATCTTGAACCATTGTGATTAGTCCATGAAAGTTATATGCTTGCTTATTATATGCTGGGAGTCAGCGGAACCGTGCTGTCACGAGGAACGCTTTCAACACATGTTGGATATCTCATCCAGTTGATACTTTGCTCTTTTGTTTACGGATGTCGACGATGTGAAATAAAAGGAGAGGTTGTGAGTTCATGGAGTTTATACATTGTGTTAGAGAAACGCCTGGGCCTCTAGCTTAAGCCATGCCTATTCATGGTGGAAACTTGCAGCATCACTATAATGAGCATCTAGGAAGCATCTTCAAAAAAAAGCTATGCATATGGTAAATAAAAAGATTGCTGAGATGTTCATTGTCTGCTTGCCTTATCATTTTGGTTATGGGAAAGCTTCTGTACCATGTGCAAGGGGTACCCCGTTGGCGGTTCTCGATGATATGCATGTATTTACAATGACAAGAACTTTCAGGTGACCAAAGTTGAGTAGCATGTGGAGCGACTCTCGTACTCAAGGGACTTGGGATTTCCAGTCTATGGTCTGTCAAGCATATGATTCAGAGTGGACCTCACTTTCACCTTAACCACATGAATATGCCTATGATAGGGGCAATGAGAGCTCAAAGCTAATGAGTACCTTCCTTTCAGCATTAGGAAGCCTTTCAAACCTTCACAAAAATGTTTTCACAACTTTGTTGAGTCACCACTTATTCTATGAGCACTTTCTTGAGAGCATAGTTATCATTCTTGTGTTTGTTCCAAAACTTGGTTAATTATGTCATGACTTTGATGCTTGTATCTCTGATATCTTTATCTCTAGTCTTCACTTGAACTTCAGAGATGCCTTGGCATTTATATTGTTCTCTTCAAACAAAGGCAAGCGAGATACCACTCTATCATACCTTACTATGAGCATTGCAATGTTGCTTATGTTTATGTTCCATACTACTTATTATTATTGAGTTGGTTTCTCTTCATAGCTTGCAATGACTATTGATTAGACTTAGTTGCATACTTCTTATTATGAATTGTCTAAGCATCTACTCCTGTGCTGAGAATATATACATCATATGAAGCAAAGTGTTCGTGAAAGTTCTTTTATCGCACTCAGTTTTCAACTGAATTGCTTGAGGATAAGCAATAAGCTAATCTTGGGGGGAGTTGATACATCCAAAACGTATCTACTTTCTCGAACACTTTGCTATTGTTTCTTCTCTAAACTTGTGTGATTTGGATGCTACTAACACGGACTGACGCTGTTTTCAACAGAATTACCTTGGTGTCTTATTTTTGTGCAGAAAATGAACTATCAGGAAAAATCCTAGAAAATATGCCAAAAATTATATTTCACCAGAAGATCCACGGAGCCAGAAGGGAAGACAGAGGGGAGGCCTAGGGGGGCCAGACCCACCCCAGGCGCGGGCCCACTAACCCTGCGCCTGGGGGAGGTTTGGCCACCCCAGGCAGCTTCTCGGCCTCCCTCCGCATCTATAAGTTGCCTTCTGACCTAAAAATAGAGGGGGTTCGTTAATTTTTCAGAAAGAGTTCCACTCCGCCGCCGCCACCAGAAACCAAGATTCGGATCCAGAAACTCCGTTCTGGCACCCGGCCGGGACGGGGAATTTGGAGAGGATCATCGCCATCGTCATCACCAACGCATCTCCATCAACCACCGATGTTTCCCTCATCCATCAGTGAGTAATCCCCCGCTGTAGGCTTGGGGATGGTAGGGATTGGATGAGTTCTATCATGTAATCGAATAAGATATGTTAGGGGCATAGTGCCTAGTATCTCTATTAGTGCTATTTGAATTTGTTGCAACTTGTTGTGCTTAATGCTTGTCACTAGGGCCCGAGTGTCATGATCTCAGATCTGTACTTATTATTGAATCATTATGATAGTATTGTTTATGATCTTATCTGCAAGTTGTGTACACATATCATTGTCCGGATCCAAAGGCCCCAAAGTGATAATAACTGGGACAACCGAAGGGGATGGCTGTGGTGTGAAGATCACATGTGTTCACGGAGTGTTAATGCTTTGCTCTGGTGCTCTATTAAAAGGAGCACCTTAATTGCCAGTAGTTCCCTAGAGGCCCCGCTGCCACGGGCTGGCTGGAAGAAGATGTTGTGCAAGTTCTTATTGCGAGCATGTATGACTATATTTGGAGCACATGTCTAGGATTGTTTAGTACTTGGATGCTTATTATTATTTATTTGCAATTCCCTAGTTCTTTGAAGTTACATGTTTAGACTCGTCCATGCAACGCCCGTCCATCCATCCCTATGCCTACCGCACTCGAATCATACTGCTACTGTTACTGTTACGATTGCTCATGTTCCACTGTTGTTATTGCTTTGCTGTTGCTACTACAAACTGTTACTACTGATAAATTTCTGTGAGCAAGAACTATTTCCAGGTGCAGCTGAACTGACAACTCAGTTGTTAAGGATTATAAGTATTCTTTGTCTCCCCTTGTGTCGAATCAATAAATTGGGTAATACTACCCGCGAAGACTGTTGCGATCCCCTATACTTGTGGGTCATCAGACGCCCGCAGTAAAATATTGACTTTGACTTTTGTCCCGTCCAATTCTGAGAATATTGATTTTCTGCCTTTCTGGAACCAAAAACAAAAGAAAACAAGCAACTAACATTGTGGCAACTTGTTAATAGGTGAAAAGATATAAAAACACCTCAAAGTGTAGACAAAGCAAAGCAAAGTAGATACTAAACAAGCATGGAGCATCAAAAATTATAGATATGTTTCCAACGTATTAGAGACCTGGGCAAAGGCATGCTCCAGGGTCATCCAGGCGTCCATGGAGGTGGCAGCGAAGAGGAAGAGGCCGGCGACCCCGTCGCCCAGGGACCCCTGGATAGCGTTGAGGATCGTCTGATCCTGCTGCACCCACACACGGTGCCCCGGGTTGATGGCCGGACCGTGGATGGTGACGATGACATGCGGAGGGCATGGCAAAGAACCATTGACGTACCCAAGGAGAGAGCGGCTACGAAGCAGTGGTAAAACCTTGGCACGCCAGAACAAGTAGTTGTCGGGCGTGAGTCGGATGGTGATCAGATTATCGAGGTGGAATGGCCCGGACGGCGCAACGGTGGCGGGGGCCATGACCGCGGGCGGGGGCAACGGCGACAGGAGCCGTGGCCGCGTGCGGAGCAACATCGATGGGGACCGTGGACACGGGCGGGGCATCGAGAACCCCCGAGGCCTCCTGTTGGATGGCGAGTGTCGGGGTCGAGCCAGGGGAAGCCGCAGGTGGCGCCGTAGACGGGGCTGTCGACGTGGTGTCGGAGAGCGCAGGCGCGGCGGTCGCCGTCGTTGGCGGGATCGGTCCGGAGAACATCGAGCCCACGACGGTGGTGCCAAAAAACTGGGGCACCGAGGGATCCAGATCACGTGGCAGGAGGTTGAGGAGGGCGGCAAGCGAGGCGGGGAGAGCCCCGGAGCTGGCGGCGCCTGAGGCAGAAGCGGTCATGGCGGCCGCGGCGACGACACTAGGGTTAGCGGCAGCGGTGGGTGGGGTGGGGAGGATCTAGGGTTAGGCTAATACCATGTAAAACAAAGAGTTTTGGGGGAACTGGCTCAACCCTCTATGGGGTGGCCTATCTCATATATATAATGATGTACAATGGTACAATAAGGTATACATAGTTGGACTACAATACAAAGTCTAACATCCTGCAATAAATGTAAATAAGTTCATAAAAAGGAGGAAACATAAAGAAAATAGTCTATTGCCAAATGTCTTGTTAGAAAACACTCCGCAAAAAAATAGTCTCTTTTTTAGAAACACAGTACAATCGTAGACACTCATAACACGTACATGCACCCACCCCTATGAACGCACACACGGACACCCTACCCCTATGAGCACCTCCGAGAGACTGAGCTAGTGGCAGATCGAGTCTTAAGATTGACGAAGTCACCACGGCCGCCTCGCTGTCGACGGGAACTTCGCCTTCCACTGAAAGAAAATTCTGTCTTTTGTGCAACACACAGTGTCAAACCTGGGTCTTGAACTCTAGTGGGTTGGGGGTACAGCCACCCTACTAGCCACCCAACCACAGGTTCGTTTGCAAAAAAAAATAGTGACTTATAAAGATACACTCGGCAAAAATCTTTTTGGTGGGCTGAATTTGGCCCGCCCGGGCTACTCAACTTTAGTAATTTACTGATCAGGGTTATTTTGTGCTAAACTTAAAACCAAAGGTCAATTTTATCGATTTCATATTTTTTTACAACAACTATAGAAAAGGATCTTTAACAACAAGTGCTAATAATCATTACAAAATATGGTCCTACATAGGTACTCTTTGTTTCTTTATCAGGTCTTGGTAGATACGGTCTTATCTTTGGAAGATCAACAAAGGCTTACAACTAGGTTCAATATAGAGGAGATTAAATTGTTGTTTTCAATATGAAACACAATAAAGCTTCGGGTCTAGATGGTTTTCCTATTCAGTTTTATCAAAGAACTGGGATTTGATTGTCGGCGACTTACTCGAACTTTTTAATGATTTCTATGGCTAGATTAATATTTTTGGATTAAATTAGGGCACCATAATTCCGCTTCCCAAAGAATAGGGGGCAGATAAGATACAAAATTTATAGACCAATTTTCTCTTTTGTTCAGAAAATTTACTACGATTTTAAACAATAGGGCTTTGTAGTTTGCATGTACAATCTGCTTTTATTGAAGGTAGTTTTCTTTAGGGTAGTGTTGTCGTGTTGCATGAGATTGTACATTTATCTACATGTGAAGAAAAAGTCTAGAATTTTATTTAAGTTTGATTTCAGAAAAACATATAAAAAATTAATTGGGAAATCATCTTTTCTATATTAGAGATGGAATGGTTTCCTAGCACTTTCATAGATTGGACTAGAGCAGTAGTTTCTGGTGGTAAAGTAAGTGTAATGGTAAACAGTAATGGAACTATGATAGAATAGGTAGGAGTGTCAAGTTTACCAAAATCCCTATCATCCTTTGCATTTAGTCAAGATTAGTCCAAATACCAGTAGCTAAATGGTGTCTATATTTTTGGAGGGGTGCCACTAGATACACTATTGATGGTACAACATAGGTCCTTATTTTTTAACTGTGAAGGGTCTAAGACAAGGAGATCTCTTCTCTCCCATTTTATTTACCATAGCTAGTGATGTTCTGTCCAACTTGATTAAAAGGGCATAAGAAAAAGGTTTCATTACTAGTTTAGCGTCGGACTTAATTAAGGTCGGTTGGTAATTTACAGTACACATATGATACTATTTTCATGCTTGATGATAACTTGGAGAAGGCTAGAAATCTAAAGATTATTTTGTGCACTAATTTGAACATCTGACTAGTCTGAAGATCAACTTTTTGAAAATTTACTTATACTATTTTGGTAATCCTCAAGTTAGGCAAGATGAATATGCTC
The DNA here is from genome assembly GCA_916181665.1 of Avena sativa. Taxonomy (NCBI): domain Eukaryota; kingdom Viridiplantae; phylum Streptophyta; class Magnoliopsida; order Poales; family Poaceae; genus Avena; species Avena sativa. The sequence continues at coordinate 151,212,304 of OV702294.1, read as the reverse complement.
ATGTATTCACTTGCAAGGTAGGAAAATTCTCTTTCATATATCTAAGTGTCCTAGTTCATTATAAAATGTTAAGTAGTACAAAATGGAAATCATTGGAGGGGAAGGTGGCTGCTTGTTGGCAAGGTGGTCTTTTATATTTACGAGGTACAATTATTCTTACTAAAACTTGCATGAGTAATGTACCTGGTTTTTTATGTCAATTTTCCGAGTTCCTAAGGGTGTGTTCAAGAGAATGGGTTTCTTTCGTCCGTGTGTGTTATGGAAAGAAAAAGAGGGGCACGGAAAATTCCACCTGGTCAACCAAGGGACCAGGGGATTTGGGGGTTACCAATTTTAATCTTAAAAACATAAGCTTAATATGTAAATGGATCTAGCATCTTGAAAATAATGTGTACTAGCATCAAATGATTTTGAAAATATATCTTCGTAGAGGGACTCTCACTCAAGAAGATACTATGTTGGATGTTCTCGGTTCTACTCCCTCCTTTTCAAAATATAAGATGTTTTAGCCTTTTTCGAAATGCATGCATGTAGATATCTTTTATTGCGTAGGTTCATTCATTTTGCTCTGAACCTACACACTAAAAGTTATCTAGATAACGTGTTTCAGGAAAAGGCTAAAACATCTTATATTTTAAAACAGAGGGAGTAGTCACTGTTGATGGGTGTATGGGTCGGGAATAAACCAGTGTGCATTTTGTTTCCTACATTGTCTTATTTGACTTTTTGTATGGACATTACTATAGAAAATGTTTTTGCACAAGATTTTAACTGCATTAGATTTGATGGTCTCTTTATGGGGAGACTTTCATTATGTGGAACAAGCTTTTAAACATATATAGTCAAATAACATTGATAGGTGAACCTGACAAAGTGGAATGATTATTGACTAAATCTTGTACATTTCTGTTAAGTCCTTGTATACATATTTGGTTGCTATAAATGTTTTATTGGTGTCTATCCATATAAGATGATTTGGAGGTTGAAACGGTCCCTTAAAATCAAAGATTTTATTTGATTGTTGGTAAAAAAGAACAATTTGAACAAAGGATAATTTAGCTAAGAAAGGTTGGAAAAGTAATAAGAACCGTGAGTTGTGGAGGCAAAGATAATATTGACCATCTGTTTTCTGTTTGTGCACTAGTTAAGTATAACTGGAGCGTGGTTTGTACTACTCTGGCTAGTAACAGACTTGAAAGTTTTTTTTTTACTTGTGCCAAAATTGGTTTCCACAGTCTAGTGATAAAGATAGAGTAATGGTTATGACAAGAGCCGGTGGTTTGATGTGGAATTTGTGGAACACCAGAAATACAGCTTGTTTTCAAAGGTTATTGCCAAAGAATCCTACTAGTGTGATTTTCTCTCTATGCCTTCTGAAAGATTGGATTATCCTTTGGAAAAGAAAGGTTCAAGATATGATGTGGTTGGTCTCCGATCGGCTACGAGTGGTGGCCAGAAAAATCTCCTGGAGAAGATATGGATGTGCACTTGGAGCACGACAGTTTGCGCAAGTTGATTTCGTGCAAGCCTTGGAGTTCAACTAAGTTGAGTGCATGAATGTCTGCCCTCACGGGGACAACGTATTCCTGAGACTCTTCGGTTCTTGCAGTCAGAAGTTTATGTTTTGCTTTGGTCGTTTCATGGTAGTTGCTGGTTCTGTTAAATTCTGGGCATCATTTGGAAAAAGGTGATGCAATTTGTAATGACGTTGTTCTGTTAAATTTTGCAATTTTGGGAGTATCAGACTTCGGTTTCTTAATGAAACTGAGCCATGTTTCAGCCCGCGATCCTGTTGAAGATATACATAAATAAGTTGTACTCCCTCCGTTTAAAAATAAATGATTTGGTTTGTTTAGATTCACAAGACATGTTTTATTGTGTAGATATATTTAAATTTACTAGTCAAAGCCAAGTCACTTATTTCTGAAAGGAGGGAGTAGAATTCCAGCCCTTGACTGAAAATCTCGGACATATTTCAGGTCACACCCTATACGAATGGTACTGGACAAGGATAACATGTGTAGAATCGAGTAATATAAGCTAGACAGGTAGGCCGGTACCCATAAATCTGGCCTCAGTGATGGAGTCGATCCTCCGTGCCGTCTCCGGCGACAGATGGTTCTTCCAGTCAGCGACCACGCCGCGCCGAAAGAAGGAGCTGTTCTCCACAGCGCCAAACACGAGCTCCGTCTTGCCATCCTTGGTCGCTTCAAGCCCGGTCATGTGCTCGAACGAGCACAGCTTCACGATGGCGTCCACCGTGCCGTCTTTCTCATCCTCCACACTGAACGGGCGTCCGACGAACTCGGCCAGCTTCCGGACGTGTGCTGCAGGGTCCAGACTCATCTCTTCGTACCTGAAGAAGAGCACCTGCTCAGGGCACGCCAAGTGCGCGCGCCAGTACCCGAGAACATGGTCCCAGTATGGCCCGAACGGCGTCACGCCGTCGCAGAAGAAGCCGGCGGCGGCCTCAACCGATAGCGGCTCCAGCCCGTCCCTGACCCTGAACTTGTTGGCGAAGCTCCACTGGGAGATCAGCTGGTCCTTGGGGTCCCGGCAGACGTAGACGATCTTGCAGCCCGACGACGCCAGGACGGACCTCGGCAGCGACACGAACGGGACGTGCGTGGCGAAGAGCCTCGGGTCCGGTAGGCTGCCGAGGTCCGGGACCCTGTTCTGCGTGTAGAGCTGGTACTCCAAGAACTCGATGCACTCGTGGGGGCCGAGGGAGTTGAATGGGTGGTCGGAGGAGCCCACGGGATGCTCCCTCCGATACACCGTGGAGTAGAGGAGGGCCTTGATCCACGTCGTGCCGGACTTGGGCAGCGTGGCGACGACGATGTCCGAGGAGCGCGTGGTGAAGCATGCGTCGGCGACCATCGTGCCGACCATCGGAGCCAGGCTGCTGTGCCAGCCGTTGTCATGGCGGTAGAGATGGGAATTGGAGAGGGCTGGGAAGCACGGCCAGGAGGACACCAGGTCGGTGAACCGCTGGTAGAGCTCTTGGTTGGTTTCGGCATGGCCTCCTTGTGGGGGATAGGTTCCGGCGGAGGATGACATTGTGTTTGTGTAGCTAGCAGAGAGCCTGCGATCAAGGTATAGCATAAAGCGTAATCTTATAGCAGTAGAAGAGTAGCCCATATACTCTGTCGGCAACCCCTTTGGGTGGCACTGTGGCGTTACAAGTTTTGGCAATAATGCGAAATATGATTGGTAGTATTAAACAAAACTTTCCCGTGGACAGCGTGCATGCTATACTATTCCAGTGATACTATCAAAATGACGTAATGTGGTTGTTAGTTGGTAGACATGTAACACATTCTAGGCTTTTTTTTTTTCTTAAACGCATGTACGTAGACATGTTTACTCATTTTGATCATTATAGAGTATATCTAGTCCAATTTGAAATATCTAAAATGTCTTACATTAAAGAATCGGATGGAGTACTACTGACTCTTTGTTTTTAAAAACAACCAACTCTCAACCAGAGAGCCTGAGATGAGCCGTGCCCTACACAAAATATACAAGCTTAGGGATGTGTTGGCTATAATGGCTCTAAATAATTTACCAGATACTCCTAAATGGAAATATACAAAATCTGGTGTGTTTACTGTTAAATCTTTATACAAGAGAGGGGAGAAATCAATCACATGCGTGAGCGGATCGAGCTATTATCTTCTGTTGGTAGGGATAGATCTTTTAGGAAGCTTTGGAAAGCCAAGTTACCAGTTAAGATCAAGATTTGGCTTTGGTTGATTTGGCATAATGCAATTGCGACCAAAGATAACATGAAAATAAGGAAGTGGGTTGGGGACTACTCTTGTAGGTTTTGCTCTCAAGAGCAGTCTATTAATCATCTTTTCTTCACTTGTCCTACGACTGTGTACATGTGAAGCATTGGTGTGTACTTTCTTGGGTGCGGGTACTAGACCCACTTGTTTCACACAATATGGCCTCCTTTGATTCAAAGGATTTCCTTAGGATTTCTGTAGGATTCACTCCCTGAGAATTTTCCCTACCGAACATGTTTGATTCATGGGATTAAAATCCATAGGAACAAATCCTATAGGAACTTGGCAGTGTGTTTTCAAAGGAAAAATAGCATGAGCTCCAACCTCATGGAAACTTTCCTGTGAGAATTCCTTTGACCGTAGGAACCAACTAGGTAGGGCATTCCATTCCTTTATGTTTCCCAATCCTTTAGTTTTCCTTCCCTATGAATCAAAGGAGGCCTATTTCTGGTGGATAGCTAGAATCTTCCCTTTTGGAACAAACGTACAGATTATTTGTGTTGCTGCTTTATGTTGGGTGGTGTGGAAACCTCGTAATAGAGCCTGTTTTGAGAAGAAGTTCATTTCAGCGCCGATGTATTTGATTTGTTATACGTGTGTTTTCTTGCGCTATTGGTCAGGGCTTCAAAATGAACATGATCAAGAAACTCTGGTGGCTGGAGCTGATAACCTGCAACAAATGGTGCTGGGGATCCATGAGATGGCGAGAAGGAACTTGATCATGAGGATTGAGGATGCTTCCGGGAATGAATATGAGGAGGTCTCCATCGACTAAGTCCAAGATGGTTTCTTAAAAAAGACGAAGGAGTGGTGTGTGAAGCTGAGTCTAGGCTTCAAACTTCTTGTGGATGGTAGTAATGTTTGTTGGTTTTGCTCAGTCCCTGCAGACCTGGGTTGGGAGTTGCTTATGGATGATGTACTTCCTAGGTTTTTTTGTCGTCCTGAACGTTGTTTGTCGTTAGTTTCTTCTTTCAGGTAGTGGTTTATCCTGGTCCTGAAAAACAAAACCTAGCCTCCTATAAATGTTATGGCGTTTGGAACATATCCCTGTAGTGGTATATTGATTATGTCTCAAAAAACCTTCACAAAATGACCTATCTCATTCGAGGTTTTTTGGCTTTCGGGCCAAATGACCAATGTTATGGCTAGAAACAAGGCATAGTTTGTGATAATGTCCTCATATTGTGCATACATGAGCATCATGGGATGGCGAACAATGTTGTAGGAGGAAGTTTTCCTTTTTGTCGCACAAAAAATCTATTTTTCATTTTCCGAGCACAAAAAACGAACGGTTTTGTGAAGCAACCACCAAATGGCTAATTCAAAATGCTATCACAATATTTTACAAAAATACTAGACCACCTTATATGGACAATGTGCCAATAGGGGGATCCGAAATCTTTCCGTCCACCTCTGGTGAAAAAGACAAATTTCTGCCGAATCGGTAGGAAGTGGGTCAGATATGAACTACAGGTATATGATCCGATGCTCATGTTTTTTTACAAAAATCATTTTTAGGTTCACAATATGCTATTTTATCAAATATCCAATGCAAGTTTAGCGAGGCTCGGCCCGAGCTAAGAATCTTCATGCCGATCGTTCGACAAAGTTTGACGATAGTTTAAAACGGACATAAAAAATTCAAAAACGATCGAAACAATACAAAACCTTTGCGTGGTGTCATATTATGTGACATAATTAGAAGGGAAAATATCAAACTTGGTATATTAATTATGTCTGAAAAAACCTTCACAAAATGACCTATCTCATTCGAGGTTTCTTGGCTTTTGGGTCAAATAACCAATGTTATGGCTAGAATCAAGGCATAGTTTGTAATAATATGCCCATATTGTGCATATACGTGCATTATGGGATGGCGAACAATATTTTAGGAGGAAGTTTTCCTTTTCGCGCACCAAAAAGCCATTTCTCATTTTCCGAGCACAAAAAACGAACGATTTTGTGAAGCAACCACCAAATGGCTAATTTAAAATGCTACCACCACATTTTATAAAAATACTAGACCACCTTATATAGACAATGTCTCAACAGGAGGATCCGAAACCTTTCCGTCCACCTCTGGTAAAAAAGATAAATTCCTGCCGAATCGGTAGGAAGTGGGTCAGATATGAACTACAGGTACATGATCTGATGCTCATGTTTTTTATAAAAATCATTTTTAGGTTCAAAATATGATATTTATCAAATATCCAATGCAAGTTTTCCTTTTCATCGCATCAAAAAGCCATTTTTAATTTTCCGAGCGCCAAAAAGGGGATTTTCTGAAGCAACCATCAAATAGCTATTTGTGATTAGTTGATATGAATATCATATTTGGATTCCTCTCATTTTTATGATTAATTTAGACATATTATTTGTCGAATTCCGATTTAGGGATTTAAAAATATTAATTATTCCATATTAAATAGAAAAATACAAAAAAGTAAAATTATTATATTTTTATTTGAATTCAATAATATTTTTACTTATTCATTAATGTTTACTTAAATAATTGTTTGTAATTTCAAAAAACAAATATGTGACATGATGATATAAGAGTTAATAGGATTGATATCATAGTATTGACAACAATGTATGAATTATTTTGCGGAAACAACTTCTTAAGAAACGAGGAAGTTAAGTGTGATGGAGCTGGAGTAATATTAGGATGAGTGACCATTCGGGAAGTTTGATCAAGACTGCAATTTAATCAAATATTAAGTATAACTAGTGTTAAAAATGTTCAAAGTGAGAGATTAACGAGTCAAACAATTTAAAGATTAAAAAAAATAATATTTTTTTTGCAACCGGCCGACGGCCGCTTGAGCGTACGCCGACGGCTTGTGTGTGCTCCGCCGAGGGAGACCTTTTCCGAGGAGGCTACGCCGAGGACAGCCGTCGGCATACCATAGGCCAAGGGCATTTTGGTCTACGCCGACGGCTTTTTGCCCTCGGCGTAGCGCACGCGTCCTGTGGTAGTTTCTTTTTCCTCTTTGCTTAGCTTTCTCTTGTTTGTCTTTGGATATTTGTTCTGTTATTTTGTGATAATGGAACCCGACTCCTGTTTTTGGAGGCGTATGGAAAGAAAATTACAAGCATTGGAGCAAACTGTGTTCTAGAAGCCACCCAGCACCAAAATAAACCATCAAATACATCCACCCTTTATTAGTATAGTAATTACATTGCTTTTCTAATGGAAAAGAGGAGATATGAAGCATTATTTATAAAATTATTTCATGTTAATAGACAAGAAATAAGAAATCCGTGACCCCGTCTTTGTCCAACGACATCTGTGAGAGCACGCCGAGGAGTTGCGGGTCCACATGTGTAATTTACGGGCTTGGCATGTAGTGTGCCGCGTGAGCCTGAGCTGTGTGAGAAGCCGCGCTGAGCATGCCAAATGCTAGGGAAAATGGGGGGCGAGGCTGGCGGCAGCTGCCAAGCCTGCACCATGCCCGTCCACGGGTTGAAGTCATGGTATCGTGGTAGAACGGCAGCACTAGCGTGGGAGGCCAGGCCGCAATGCCGCACCAATGTCAAGAGAGGAGGGAGTACTTGGGGCCCCCTTCTTTTTCTAAAAATGTTGATCTTCGAGGAATGATTCCTAGCGGGCTGTCCGTTATTAGATAGATGAGACCTCTCCCACTACGTATTAAACACGCTTGGATAACACCTTGTTTAATTCCTTTCCCTTAGGGACTCGAACACAAGTAGACTGTCTGCGCACTCGCTAGCCTTGCCACCAAGCCAGCACTTGTTTCTCGCCTCCTTCTTTTTCTTGGCGTCACTGGTGGACTTCAAATCGGTTGAGACCTGGCGGCGGCAGCGGCCTCAACCGAGAGCGGCTCCACCCCGTCCCTGATCCTCAACTTATTGACGAAGCTCCACTGGGAGATCAGGTGGTCCTTGGGGTCCCGGCACACGTAGATGATCTTTCAGCCCGACGCCAGGACGGACCTCGGCAGCAACACTAAGAGCATCTTCACTCGTTGAGCGAACCCAGGCCGAAATTCGGACCTTTTTTTGGCCGGACGGAACTTGATTTCGGCCTGGGTACGCCCAGTTTTCCACTCGCGTACCCAGGCTGAGTATCCATGCGAACACAAACCGGCGACATATTTGAATCTTTATCGTTCCCGTCGGCAAGTGCTCGACCACAAGGTGTTCGACAGAAATATCCACAAATTTGGCGGCAAATTATTACAGAAAACACCCACAAATTTGGCAGAAAAAGACTCTCAGTCGTCGATGGAGATGGGCTCCTGCGGTGTGGCCAACGCGGCGTTGTCGTCCGTCTCACCGTCGAAGGCCACCGGTTGGAGGAAGTCGAAGCAGAGCTCGGCGTGGGGGCGTCCGGCGCAGGTGCGTTCGGCGCAGAGGAAGGGAAAGCCGTGATCACGCCCTGGAGGATGGCTTGACGTTGCGCCATGTACCAGGCCTTGACCGGCGAGCTCATCTTCGACGTTTCCTCACCGCCCATCAGGAACTTGAGGTCTGTGTTGTGCTTCTTGGCGACGTAGTTGGCCTTCTTCTCGGCGAGGTTAGCTATCTTCTCAACGAGGTTGGCCTTGATGAGGGCCACCTTTTCCCCTTGTGTCTCGATCAGCTGCTTCGAGCGCTCCTTGCTCTTTTTAGCCCTCTTCTCGGCCTGTGCCCTCGTGTTGGCGATGCATTTCTCGATCGAAGCCTGGAGACACTCGGCGGGAGGTCCGGTGGCCTTGATCATCTTCGCCTTCTTCTGGCCGATCTCAGGTCTTCCTTCGCCGGCAGCAGTGGCCGGGGCCTCGGGGTTGTAGACACCGTCTTTGCTCTTGGAGAGACTCAGGCGAGTGTCCCGCCACTTCTCGCAATTCTCGATTTGCTCAAAGACATGATGGAACTTGAACTCCATCTTCATGTCCTCTCGAAACAGAGCAAGTGCACGACGCAGCTGCAAAATGAAAGTGTGTCAAGTGTGTCAAAATGGAAGAGAGTGCACGACAAAGCTAGTGTTTGCGAGTACCTTGTTGTCCATGTTTTCCCTACTAGCTTGTGTGCGGTCGACCTCTTCCACGCAGCTGTGCCACTTGCTGCAGGCAGTCTTGATGATCGCCCAATGGTTGTTAATAGCCTTCTCCCCTTGCTCCATGTGGATTTTGCGATACTTTGGGTCGCACATGCTAGGCTCGTCGAACGCTTCACGCGCCGCCAATAATCGTCTGAATTTTGGTTAGCACCGGTGATCAGATCCATGCTCACCGTTTTCCAAGCTTCGGCGAGGCAGGTGTCCTCGGCCACGGTCCACTTGATCCGAGCGTCCGCCGAAGTGCCCGGCTTCTTCTTCCCCTTCTTGCCTTTCGCCTTAGCCTCGGCGTCCTCTGTCTGCGTCTCCTCGGCGTCGGTGTCGGCGAGGTCCTAGGACTCGATGCCGTGCTCGGCGTCGGCCCTGGTCTGCTCTTCCGTGAAGGAGGGGTGGTTGGAGGCCGATCCTGTTGTGATCAAGTCCTCCATGTACGCCTCGGCCGACATGCCGGTCGGAAGGGCGCCCCGCATTGCGCTGAACAGGTTGCGCGCGTCGGCCTCGTCGAAGGGCGCCGAGCTTCCGCTGAAAGGCAGCGGACCGTGGCGCAAAGTGGGGCTTGCATACGATGGAGAGGTGGAGGAGGGGAGGTTGATGTCCACGCTGAAGGCCGAAGGAGGGCGCGACGTCGGGAAGGGGAAGATCACGTTGGGGTTGAACCCGCTGTCGAACTTGGGCGACGAGGAGTACCTCTGCCGAGCAGTCGCCTGGCTCTCCTGGAAGCCTGCCGGAGAGATCGACGAGAATCCGGCGGGCGAGCCGACACTCGCCTGGCTTCCCCAGTGTGGTTGGAACGGCACCGCCGTCAACGCCGACCTCGTCGCCGCCGCCTGCTTCGCCTTCAACATTGCCTGCTCTTCCGCCGCCGCCTTCTCCTCCGCCGCTTGCTGTTGCCGGAGCTTCGGCCTCTCCTTTCTGCCCTTCCGGTCATCCGACGCCATCTTCCCGGCCTGCTCCTTGGATGCCCACGCGATGTCGGACATGCCCTCCGGCTTCATCGGCGATGCTCTCGGCTTCCTCGCCTTCTTCTCTACAGGACCCTCGCCGAGGATCGATCTGGGTTGGACGAAGCTCTTGGGCGGCATGTCGGGCGGGGAGCTCGGCGGAGTGGCAGGAGGGGAATGGGGAAGAAAGGCGGTAGGGGAAAAGAAAAGGGCGGGAGCTCAGCAAAGTGGCAGGACTGGTGCCTTCTTTTGCCGATAGAGCTGGCCCACGCCCGTTTTTGCTGCGTCCGGCGTTCCCAGGGCGTAACCGGGATCCTAGGTATGGCCTGGGTAGGACGGACCAAAACACGCCGAAATCCGGATGAAAACAGGTCCCTGGGTACACGATTGGGCCGATTTTCAGCGTCCGGACCTAATTTAGGCGTCCGGATCGGCGTCCTGGGTAGGCGAGTGGAGATGCTCTACGGGACGTGTGTAGCGTAGAGCCTCGGGTCCGGCAAGTCGCCAAGGTCCGGGACACTAATCCCCGTGTAGAGCTGGTACTCCAAGAACTTGATGCACTCGTGTGGGCCGACAGAGTTGAACGGGTGTGCATAGTAATCCACGGGGTGCTCACTCCGGTGCATCGTGGCATAGAGAATTTCTTTGATCCACGTTGTGCCGGCCTTGGGCATTTTGGTGGCGAAGATATCTGAGGGGCGTGCGGCGAAGCATGCATCGGCAACCATCGGGCCGACCATCGGACCCAGTCCGCTGTACCAGCCATCGACATGGCGGTAGAGCTGGTGCCTGGAGAGGGCTTTGGAGCACGGCCAGGAGGACACCAAGTTGGTGAACTGCTGGTAAAGCTCTTGGTCGATTTTGACATCGCCTTCTTGTGGCGCCAAAAATGTTCGCATGGAGGAGGAAGACATTGTATTGTGTTGCAATAAAGGTAAGAGAAGGATAAGGATAAAGGTAGAACCAGTTACTTATGTCTGTGCCATAATGCGGTGACCCAGCATACCACTGCATGTGTAGTACACTATAGTCGTTGACATGACATCCAAAGAACACCGTTCCGTAAATATCACATCCCTCAAAGTGGTACAATAGAAACATTGCGGGTCCATATTACAAACATTCACACATTATTATTATTACAATACCAGAAGTTCAAGACTTCAAAATGTTTCAACTTACAAACCAAAATATAAAGTGATTTAGCGGAATTTAAAAGTGGAAACTCCATCTAGGAGTTGAGCTCAGCAGCTTATTCTATAGAGTTTATGCTGCTCGGCTCCGTTAGTTACTACTAACTAGGATACTTAGTTGGATTCATTATCATCGACACCATAGAGTATTTTGTAATTCACTCCTTCAACACCTCCTGACAGGTCAGGCTCCTCATAGAATACATCTTCTTGACATTCAGCTGCATACATTGGTACGTCTTCGGGATCCTCAGCGTCTAAGCAAGGGATCAAAGGAAAGGATGAGTAACAGTGTTACCCAACAAGTTCATTATATGCAAGGTGGGAAGTTTGATTCTCTAACTACCACCTCAGATTATAAATCCTTGGCACTATGTAGTTTTTGTAAATCTTTCTTCAAAGGTTGATTTTATTATGAAAGTCTATGACCATCATCCTTCACAGGTTGACCAGAACTTTCATGGAGTTCCTTTCCTGCCGCGTTCATAGCTCCTTCCCGGAACAGGGAGTAACAAGTTACAATTCTTACACTCTACAGAGGTGCCTTACTTTACCCATGAGAGATCAACTCCTTGTTACACAACCAGGCGTACTTTCCCGTCCACAATACCATGATGTGGGGCCCAGTAGTTGGTCCAAGTCAATCACTGCCCCCTTCGCGACCTCACATGCCTCCTTGGTGTACACCATGCCCACATATCGAATTACGACAATGGTTTGTACAAATCGTTAAATGCCAGAACTATCGTGGGACGATGAGGGTTCCCACCCATATGCTGCATATCCTCTACGAATTACCAATTAATATGCATGCTACAAGGCTAACAACCACGACCTACACATCCGGCTTCATGCGAGAGGAAGAATATACAGCTATCTTCTCTGTCCCATTCAAAATCTCATGGCTAACGCGTAATATACGGCGCTAGAATCACTGATGTCAGGGGTTATTAAGTCCCTAATCATTGTTGCAAATAGAACCCTAAGTTCTATTGCTCCATTATATCATCACTTAGGATGATATCTATGATTTCTTTATTTGTGAAAATAATATTTTCTTTCTTTGGAGTATATATGATAACACACAATTTGCAAATATTTTGATAAAGACTCTTCAAAGGATATGCGCAAGTGATGAACTTGTCTTATGATGGCAAGGTAGTGAAGTCTGAAGCTTGCACTGGACCTTGAGCTTCTATGTCTACAAAAACATCATTATTGCCCGGTAAGGACAATATTTAAAGAAGCAAAATGATTATGCAAAGTAATGTAATGCATCATTTAGCTTTATATGTGTTCTCCCCCATTTATTTAAATTAGAGGAATTCTTTTAATAGTAAAGAATTTATAATTTTTTTAATATTTATAGAATATTGTATTTATTTATTTTATTTCCATTTATTTGTTTTTTATTTAATTGATAATTCCTTTAAGAATTATCATTAAATACCAGAAATTGATATTAAATATTTGTTTAGTATTTTTCTAAAATATTAATATATAATTAAAGTGATTTTTATTTTTTTTTATCATCTTTCAATAATTTTGTAAAATTTCATAAGGAATATATAAATTACAAAATTCTTAATTAAATTTACATGTTCAAAATTCTATATATTAATTTATTTAGATAGTTTAGATTATTGTGAATCCAAAAATATTTTATTTATAATTTTTGGATTTTTATTTTATTTTCTAGAATTTATTTTAGTTCAGGGGCATTTTGGTCTTTTCCAATTATTAACACAGGCTTTAAAGAAATTGGGCTTTCTGCTTAGTTTTATTGGGCCCCTGTGGCCCATTAGGCAAAGTCAAAACAACCACCCCGAAGGGTATCTGGCCCAATCCAGCCCATCACTCTCTGTCTCTCTCTCTCGAGCTCACCTTTGTCCTTCTCCTTCCCCGACCCCGTGGCCAGCGGTGTTTTCGCCGACGATTCGCGCCGCCACGGACCCTCCTGGCCGCCGCCGTGGTGCAGGATGAGGTTGTCGGCCCCGCTCTACCCTCCTATCCAATTGGATTTGGATCTGGAGCCCTCTATGATCAGATCGATGACGTCCCGAATCCTAGGGTTTGGGGTTGGCGTTGATCCTGATGCCGTCGTTGCTGTCGTGCGTTGTGGTGATGCTCCTCGCCCTCAGGCGTGGCTATGGTCGCCACCGTGGTGTTGTATGGGTCGTAGCTCCCCCTTGGGGTGCTCCCCGTGCCTCCATGGTCGTCGGCCCCTCTGCTTCCTCTTCTATTCTACAGCGAGGACCTTCGGTGAGTGGTTCCTCTCCCTCTCATGCTCTCTGTGCTAGGCCATCCTATGCTAGATGTTAGTACATAGTGACCTTCCTGATGACTGTCTGGTCCTAATTAGGATGGTTTGTTTTATTTAGGGTTCATACCCTACTGTGGATTAGATAACTGATGAATTGGATCATGTGTTGATGATCCTTGAACCTGTTCAGTGGTGACCTGCTATGGCTTACTGCTGATGATTAGCTGTGGTGATGCTAGTGGTTTACCAGATGACTCTATGGGTTAATTTTGATATGGTCAGATGGTAAGGTTGCTCTAGAAACAATATTTGTGACTCTAGTGGCTTAATAACTCACCTTTGTCATTACTTGGTTAATGACAGTGAGTGTTGTGTGATGAAGTCACTGTATTAGCATTGTTGGATTAAGAATCATATGTAGTTTGAGGTCAAATGGTTTCAAACAGTGAAGATATACATAGGGATTTCCATAATTATGATTCCTGTGATGACAGGAAAATGATTTATAGTTGTTTGGTTGAATCTATGAGATTGAATGCTTAACCTGATTAATGTAGAACTGTTCTTGTGACACCATCTTTGTATGGCACACAAGAGTAGATTCTATTTCTTGGTTTGGTTTCGTTCAAGCCTAAGATGAGCTTGGTATTAAAGATAAGTATAAGTTTCATTTCTTTTGAATTATAATTCAAACACTCAAGTTTTAAATTCAAAATTTCATTTCCCAAAACACTCTAATCCACAAAGATCATATCAAAGTCTATAACAATCACCCTTCAAGACTATACCTAATCTCAAAGTATGAAACAAACCTTGATCACTTTAGGTTTTTTATTTGGAGAAACATTTACCCACATTTTCATAGATGAATGCATGCAACATCTTAAATTCCTAAATCTACCCTTCGTTGGTTCCTAAATTCTGGGTTGTTACAGACTTCCCCCCTTAAATTAAACTTCGTCCCGAAGTTTGTTGAGATGTACCTGAATAGTTCTGGATAGGCTTTTCTTAAATCCTCTTCTTTCTCCCAAGTGGCTTCCCTATCAGGGTGATGTTCCCACTGTACCTTGCAATATTTGATTGCCCTATTCCTCAACCTTTTCCAGTTTTCTTCCAAAATTTTATAGGGTTTTTCAACATAGGTCAAGTCTACTTGTAGTTCTATCTCCTGATGTGTGATTAAATCATCCGGAACTTTCAAACATTTTACGAAGTTGTGACACATGGAAAACATTATGCACTTGAGCCAATCTTGATGGTAACTCTAAAGCATAAGCTATAGTTCTGTTCTGACTCAATATCTTGAATGGTCTGATCTATCTTGGACTCAATTTTCCTTTAATTCTGAGCCTTTTCACCCCTTTCATTGGACTTACTTTCAAACATACCATGTCTCCCACTTCTGGATGCCACGATCTTCGACTTTGATCAGCATAGCTTTTCTTCCTACTTTGAGCTATTTTTAGTCTATCCCTGATATTATCAATGATATCTTGTCTTTCCTTGATATAGTCTGGTGCAAACTCCTTGCTGCTTTCAGGCTCATACCAACATATTGGTGATCTACACTTCCTTCCATACAGAACCTGATATGGAGCTGCCTTCAGACTACTCTGATAGCTATTATTGTTGGAAAATTCTGCCAATGGTAGATGATCTTCCCATGTACCAACAAAATCTAATGCACAAGCTCTTAACATGTATTCTAGTATCTGATTTGTTCTTTCTATTTGACCTCCTGTCTCTGGATGATAGGTTGTGCTGAAATCTAACTTTGAACCAAGTGCTTCATGCAATTGCTTCCAAAATGCTGAAGTAAACACTGATCCCCTATCAGTTACGATCTTTTTGGGCACTCCATGCTTACTTACAATCTCTTTGACGTAAACTTCTACTAACTTCTCGGCATTATCTTTCTGATTTACCGGAATAAAATGTGCACTTTTAGTGAGTCTGTCCACAATAACCCATATCATATCCTTCCGTTTAGGTTTCATTGGCAATCTTGTAATGAAGTCCATACCTATTTCCTCCCACTTCCATTTGGGAATTTCGAAAGGTTGTAATGGTCCTGCTGGACTTTGATGTTCAGCTTTAACCCTTTGACAAGTATGGCATTCTGATACATATTTAGCAATATCTCTTTTCATGTTATTCCACCAGAATAGTTCCTTCAAATCCATATACATCTTAGTACTTCCTGGATGTATAGAATATGGTGTTTCATGTGCTTCTCTGAGTATGAAATCTCTAATCTCAGTCACATATGTAACACAAAGACGGTCTTGAAACCATAAAGACTCACAATCTCCAAGGCGAAAAACTGATTTCTGCCCTTGATATATCCTCCGAATTTCTTCAGCAATGCAAGGATCTTCTGCTTGATGTCTAAAAATTTCGTGCTTGAGATCATTGTCCCGCTCTTCAACTACCTGCATAGTAGCTAATCCTCCAAGAACCTCTGTTCTAATGAATTGCAGCTCTAATCTTTCCAAGTCCATTTGTAACTCTTTTGGTAGCTCTCGATTGTTAGGTTGGATATCTACACTCTTTCTGCTTAAAGCATCTGCTACAACATTTGCTTTCCCTGGAGTATAATTGATTGTTAAATCATAATCTTTGATTAGTTCCAACCAACGCTTCTGTCTCATATTCAATTCCTTTTGGGTGAAGAAATATTTGAGACTTTTATGGTCAGTGTATAACTCACATCTGGCTCCATAAAGAAAATGCCTCCATCCTTTCAGCGCAAAGACCACTGCTGCTAACTCTAAATCATGAGTTGGATAGTTGATTTCATGTGGTTTCAGTTGTCTTGAACCATAAGCAATCACCTTCTGATCTTGCATTAACACACAACCCAAACCTTCTTTAGATGCATCATAGTATACTTTAAAATCCTTCCCTATTTCAGGAACTACTAAGATTGGAGCTGTGGTTAACCTGGTCTTCAACTTCTGAAAACTTTCTTCACACTTCCCATCCCAATTGAATGGTGTATTCTTTCTTAGCAATTTGTTCATTGGTCCAGCTATTTTGGAGAAACCTTCAATGGATCTCCGATAATAACCAGCCATTCCTAAGAAACCTCGAATTTGCTTCACATTGGTTGGTGCAGTCCACTCTAGTATAGATTGAACTTTAGATGGATTTACAGCAATTCCATCTTTACTGATCACATGGCCGAGGAATTCTACCTCATCTAGCCAAAATTCACACTTACTAAACTTAGCATAAAGTTTATGTTCCCTTAGTGTCTGCAATGCTATTCTCAAATGATCAGCATGCTCTTCCTTATCCTTGGAATATATCAGAATATCATCTATATAGATTATGACGAACTTATCCAAATATGGCATGAAGATTTTGTTCATCAGATTCATGAATATTGCTGGTGCATTGGTCAAACCAAATGGTACTACCAGATACTCATGGTGTCCATATCTTGAGACAAATGCTGTCTTTGGAACATCTTCCGGTTTGATTTTTATTTGATGGTATCCAGATCTTAAATCAATCTTTGAAAATACTCCGGCTCCTTTCAGTTGATCAAAACAAATCTTGAATTCTTGGTAAAGGATACTTATTCTTGATAGTAACAATGTTTAGATTTCTATAATCTCCACACATCCTTCTTCCACTATCTCTCTTATCCACAAATATTACTGGTCTTCCCCATGGAGATACACTTTCCTGAATGAATCCTTTTCTGGCTAACTCATCAATTTTCTCATTGAGTTATTTTAACTCTTTGGGTCCCATCTTATCTGGTGCTTGATCTATTGGTGCTGTACCAGGAATTAGATCAATAGTGAATTCTATCTCCCGATCTAGTGGCATTCCCGGTAGCTCTGTTGGAAAAACATCTTGAAATTCATTTACTATAGGAATATCTTCCAATTTGACATCTTTCATCGAGTTCAACTGTAGATCCACCATAATATGACTGTGCTTATCTGCTTGGTAAATTATCCTTGCTCCACTTGGAGTTTTGATTGAGACAATTTTCTCCTCACAATTTATCTGAGATCCATGCTCCATTATCCAGTCCATCCCCAGCACTATTGAAATGGATCGTATGGGCACCTAGAGGGGGGGTGAATAGGTACTGACCAATTTTTTAATAATTTTTCAATTTTAGGCTTGACACAAAGTAAATTCTCTAGATATGTAACTACGAGAATTTCCCTCTATGCAACCCTAGCTACTAAGTACGTAAAGAGAGGATCGAAGGAACCGTAGTGGAGCACGCGGAGACACAGGGATTTGTTTTACCGCAGTTCCTTCCTTGTTAAGGGAAGTACATCTGCGTTGGAGGGGTGGGCGGTTCTAAGACCACCACGCCACAATAGTCCTCACCCTATTCTCCGATGGATCTCGCCACGAGAGGCCCGATCCACCTTCTCCACTATTGGATCCCTTCGAGGCGGGAACCGGTGCCTTTTACAACTCTATCGGGGAACACACCCACAACCGAATTGGGGGCTCCCGAGATGACAACAAGCTGCCACAAGAACAAGGTTTATCAATATAAACAAAACAAGGATCTAGGTATTTGCAAGAAATACTAGATCGGTGGTTCCCCAAAGGAATGGGGAGAAGATGAAGTGCTTGATTGTAGTTGATGAAGATCGAGTCCTCCTCCTTTGATCCCCCAATGGATGGAGCCTTTCAGTGTATCTAGGTGGAGTTCTCTCGGATGAAGCTTGCAGATCAGGTCTGTTCTTTTTCGAGTGAATCAAGAGTTCTGGACAGAGGGGGAAGACAGGCTTAAATACCCCCTGCCCAGAACAAGCCGTTGGATAAATTTGGGGGCGGATAATCCGCCCCCCTTTTGGGCGGACTATCCGCCCTGGGGAGAAAATCCGCCCCCTAGGACGGAAACTCCGGGGAAAACTCCGCCCCCCTATACAGAGAGCGATGCAGCCTTGACTTGAAGAAATTTCCAGAGGGGGCGGATTATCCGCCCTCGCTAGGGGCGGACTATCCCTCCTTGGGAGAAAGTCCGCCCAAGGACCGGAAAGTCCGAGGGAAACTCCGCCCCCATACAGAGAGCAACGCAGCCTTGAGTTGAAGGAAATCCTCGAGGGGGCGGATAGTCCGCCCCCAAGGGGCGGACAATCCGACTGGGCCGAAAAATCCAGGCACAAACTCCGCCCCCTCTCTAGGGGTCGCGCACACTTGAAATAGGGATGGGGCGGATTATCCACCCCTGGGAGGGGCGGATTATCCGCCCCCAAAAAGCAGTTTCCTTCCCTTCTTGATGTACAGATCTGCAGCACTTCAACACACGTTAAATAATCCTTGATATTGTTATCTAACACACAAAACACTAGGGATTATGAAATGTTCTTTCAACTACTGCAATTCCCTTCAAAGGAATCACATAAAGGTCTGCGAAATATGTACAACCATGGATCGGGATAACCTGATCTTGTTTAATGTGGCGTACAATCACATTTCCCCCTGCCGTAACTACGTTCATAGGGTTTTCTAACGTTGCCCTTCTAATCCCGAACTTATCACAAAATTCTTCAGAAATGAATGAAGTAGTTGCACCGGTATCAAATAGGACTTTGCTGGGATTGGTAAGGATATTGAGCGTACCTATCACTGCATGCTCCGAATTATCCACCTCCTCGAGGGTTGCACAATTCAGTTTCCCGGTAGATTTGTACCTCTTTCCATTGTTGTTCTTGACATTATTTCCTCCTTGATTGGGCTGTCCATTTCCTCCACTAGTTTATCCTGCTCCCTTGGTAGGCCAACCTCCTGGTGGTTTGCTCGGACAATCGGGCTTGATATGACCCTTCTGACCACAACCGTAACAGATCACTACAGGCTTTTTGTATTCCCTCTGGAAATGCCCTGGAATTCCACAGTTGTTACAAATAACATTCCTTCTAGGATTGGATTGATTTCCACCACTTCCCTTGTTATTGTTATTGTTATTGTTATTGTTACCATAGTTCTTGTTCCGAGGTTTGAACTCCAGATTGGGTTTCGATTTACTTGCCTAAATTCTCTTAGTTTCCTTCTTGGCTCTCTTCCTTCTATCCTCTTGGACATTCTTGTAGTCATCTTCAAAAGTAATTGCTGCATCCAGCAATTGCTGATAAGTTTGCTTATTAGCTAACCTTAGCTGCATTTTCACAAATGGATTTAATCCATGTAGGAAACGCTTCTTCCTCTTTTCCTCTGTGTTAACATCCTCCTCAGCATAACGAGATAGTTGACTAAACTCCCGGATATATACTTCATGACACTAGTATATCCTTGCTGAAGCTCCTCAAATTCTCTTCACTTCAACTCCATAACACTCTCCGGAACATGATATTCATGGAATCTCTTCTTGAAATCCCCCCAGGTGAACTCCCTTCCTGGTTGTTGCATGGCCAACTGATTCTCCCACCATGATGCTGCAGGTCCAGTCAGAAGATGAGTTGCATACCTCAATTTCTCCTCATCATTACAACCTACAGTCTTCAGCTTTCTTTCTATATCTGCTAGCCAATCTTCTGCATCCATTGATTCAGGAGCCGATGCAAAAGGTAACGGCCTTGCATTCTGGAAGTCAGATAGACTCACTCCTCCACCTTCAGGTGCCCTCTGATTTGCTCGTCCCAGTAACTCCTCCATGAACTTGTTCTAGGTCTCTTGCATTATTTGCATGCACTACATAAAGTTCTGCTCCATTAACGGCCTCATTGGTGGTGGTGGTGGTGGCAATGCTCCCTGATTTGCTGCATCTGCATCAGCCTTCTCCTTGGCCTCACATTCCATCCGTTGATGTTCAGCTTCGGTTTCTACACCCGTATCCATGACCCTCTAGTCCTGCAACATAAAGCGAGTACTCATAATTACATCATGCACATGTGTTCTAAGCTCGACTTTACGCACAGAACTAGTCACACAATGAAGATCCAAAGAAAATCCAAATATGCATTTCACATATTATACATAATATTATAATAATTCAAAGTCATTACAACATATACCATATAGGTATAATCACAATACTACCCTATTTATCTAACTATCTTATTTCTTAGAGTATAATATACGATACTCGATACCACTAAATAGTTACATACTTTTAGTAGTAACTACGCTCAGCATACATGCCTGATGTCCAACCGTGATGACGTGACGTTCGTCGCACAGATTGTGGAACAAATGGCCTTACAGAAGGAACATACCCAGTATCTGAAGTGTCAGGACTTGAGTCATTACTCAACCTGAGCGCATTGACTCCCTCCATCTCAGCTAAAATGTCTTCAAAAACATATTCAACATTATCTCCCGCTTGCATCTCCGGAGCTTCATTCCTTGAGTTGTCAACAGGATACGCAGATCCTGCTATTTCCTAGGTGCTCCTTTGGGCAAGATAGTTAAACACTGGATAATGTATATTCCCTGGGTTTTGAGAAGATGTTGACGATTCAAACACTCTCTACTCAGGATCTTCTTCTTCATCCTGATTGTCTATCGACATGGTATTTCTACTACTGTTACTAAGGTTAATTCTTGCACCCATCCAACTAGATTGTCCAACATTTCTGTCAGAACTATTTGTGGACATCTGGTATTCATGAGATCCTTCATATGATTCCTTATCCAACCATCAGAATTCTCAATAGGAAGTTCTGAGTCAGAACCTTCCTGTGAACCCTGTGGTACTGCATACCTCATATCCATAGTAGGATCGTGTATAGGTTCATGACTTGGTGAATAAGGATATGGTATAAAAGATTCAGGATCTATAGGTATATCCTTAAAGATAGGTTTTGCACTACTACTTGCTTCCTTCTTCAACTGGAATGCTAACTGCTTCCTCCTTTCTGTATCAGTTAGATCCTCTAACATGTAATTTTTATCTTCGACAATCACTTGATGTGTCTTATAAAAAGACTCAATGTTTGTTCGATATCTATCCATAAACTTGGAAGCTAACTTAGGATGCTTCTTAACCAAAGTAAGATGATCCGGTATAGGCTCTGAGTCTATAGAATCATGAGGTATCACAAAAAATGTGCTACCTTCTAACTCCTTGGATTTATGCTCCCGGATATTAGCTATCGCCTCCACAACAGCAACATGATATGCTGCTAAATGACTCCTACCTTCTCCTATAGGTAGATCGTGATATAATCCAAGCTCCTCTAGAAGTTGGATACTCACACGATACTTGGATAACATCCGGCCATATAGGTAAGTTATAGTATTCACTGGGATTCTAGTTGGACAACTAAAAATCTTTAAAAGTTGATGAAGTTGGTCTGTGAATGATCCTTGATAATCATCCAGAGTCTCCTCTTTCCTTACCAAAGTATGTTTTGGAAACTTTGGTGCCATAGCTCTGTATATCAGAAAAATAATTTTTATTGGTGACCTATAATATATTGCATCATAACAAAGAATTATCGCACTAAAACATATAACGGAATATTCTCATTTGAATACCCATTATATTACTTTTAGAGAATTCTTTATCGTTGCTACATTCTCCTATAGGTAATACCCTTACTAGGTTTCCAACCTAAGGTCAAAGAAATTTGCTCGGATACCAACTGCGGTGACCCAGCATACCACTGCATGTGTAGTACACTATAGTCGTTGACATGACATCCACAGAACACCGTTCCGTAAATATCACATCCCTCAGAGTGGTACAACAGAAACATTGCGGGTCCATATTACAAACATTCAAACATTATTATTATTACAATACCAGAAGTTCAAGCCTTCAAAAGGTTTCAACTTACAAACCAAAATATAAAGTGTTTCAGCGGAATTTAAAAGTGGAAACTCCATCTAGGAGTTGAGCTCAGCAGCTTATTCTATAGATTTCATGCTGCCCATCTCCGTTAGTTACTACTAACTAGGATACTTAGTTGGATTCGTTATCATCGACACCATAGCGGATTTCGTAATCCACTCCTTCAACACCTCCTGACAGGTCAGGATCCTCGTAGAATACATCTTCTTGACATTTAGCTGCATACATTGGTAAATCTTCGGGATCCTCAACGTCTAAGCAAGGGATCAAAGGAAAGGATGAGTAACACCGTTACCCAACAAGTTCATTATATGCAAGGTGGGAAGTTTGATGCTCTAACTACCACCTCGGATTATAAATCCTTGGCACTATGCAGTTTTTGTAAATATTTCTTCAAACGTTGATTTTATTATGAAAGTCTATGACCATCAGCCTTCACAGGTTGACCAGAACTTTCATGGAGTTCCTTTCCTGCCACGTTCGTAGCTCCTTCCCAGAACAGGGAGTAACAAGTTACAATTCTTACACTCTGCAGATGTGCGTTACTTTACCCATGAGAGATCAACTCCTTGTTGCACAACCGGGCGTACTTTTCTGTTCACAATACAATGATGTGGGGCCCAATAGTTGGTCCAAGCCAATCACCGCCCCCTTCGCGACCTCGCATGCCTCCTTGGTGTACACCATGCCCACATATCGAATTACGGCAATGGTTTGTACAAACCGTAAGATGCGAGAACTATCGTGGGGTTCCCACCCATATGTTGCATATCCTCTACGAATTACCAATTAATATGCATGCTATGAGGATAACAGCCACGACCTGCACATCCGGCTTCATGCGAGAGGAAGAAGATACAACTGACTTCTCTGTCCCATTCCAAATCTCATGGATAACGCGTAATATACGGCACTAGAATCACTGATGTCAGGGGTTATTAAGTCCCTAATTGATCATCATTGTTTAAAATAGAACCCTAAGTTCTATTGCTCCATTATATCATCACTTAGGATGATATCTATGATTTCTTTATTTGTGAAAATAATATTTTCTTTCTTTGGAGTATATATGATAACACACAATTTGCAAATACTTTGATAAAGACTCTTCAAAGGATATGAGAAAGTGATGAACTTGCCTTGTGATGGCAAGGTAGTGAAGTCTGATGCTTGCACTAGACCTTGATCTTCTATGTCTACAAAAACATCATTATTGCCCGGTAAGGACATATTTAAAGAAGCAAAATGATTATGCAAAGTAATGTAATGCATCATTTAGCTTTATATGTGTTCTCCCCCATTTATTTAAATTAGAGGAATTATTTTAATAGTAAAGAATTTATAAATATTTTTTTAATATTTATAGAATATTGTATTTATTTATTTT
Organism: Avena sativa; assembly: GCA_916181665.1. Taxonomy (NCBI): domain Eukaryota; kingdom Viridiplantae; phylum Streptophyta; class Magnoliopsida; order Poales; family Poaceae; genus Avena; species Avena sativa. Next base: position 151,188,888 of record OV702294.1, on the reverse strand, counting down.
ATTTCCTTTTATTTGTATTTTATTTAATTGATAATTCCTTTATGAATTATCATTAAATACCATAAATTGATATTAAATATTTGTTTAGTATTTTTCTAAAATACTACAATATTAATAAATAATGAAAGTGATTTTTATTTATTTTTATCATCTTTCAATAATTTTGTAAAATTTCATAAGGAATATATAAATTACAAAATTCTTAATTAAATTTACATGTCCAAAATTTTATCTCTTAATTTATTTAGATAGTTTAGATTATTGTGAATGCAAAAATATTTTATTTACAATTTTTGGATTTTTATTTTATTTTCTAGAATTTATTTTAGTTCAGAGGCATTTTGGTCTTTTCCAATTATTAAAATAGGCTTCAAAGGAATTGGGCTTTGTGCTTAGTTTTATTGGGCCCTTGTGGCCCATTAGGCAAAGTCAAAACAACCACCCCGAAGGGTATCTGGCCCAATACAGCCCATCACTCTCTGTCTCTCTCTCTCGAGCTCACCTCTCTCCTTCTCCTTCCCCGACCCCGTGGTTAGCGGTGCTGTCGTTGGCGATTCGCACCGCGGCGGACCCTCCTGGCCGCCGCCGTGGTGCATGATGAGGTTGTCGGTCCCGCTCTACCCTCCTATCCAATTGGATTTGGATCTGGAGCCCTCTGTGATCAGATCGATGTCGTCCCGAATCCTAGGTTGTGGGGTTGGTGTTGATCCTGACGTCGCCATTGCTGTCGTGCATCGTGGTGATGCTCCTCGCCCTCAGGCGTGGCTATGGTCGCCGCCGTGGCGTTGTATGGGTCGCAGCGCCCCCTTGGGGTGCTCCCCGTGCCGCCATGGTCGTCGGCCCCTCTGCTTCCTCTTCTATTCTACAGCGAGGACCTTCGGTGAGTGGTTCCTCTCTCTCTCATGTTCTCTGTGCTAGGCCATCCTATGCTAGATGTTAGTAGTGACCTTCCTGATGACTGTCTGGTCCTAATTAGGATGGTTTGTTTTATTTAGGGTTCATACCCTACTGTGGATTAGATAACTGATGAATTGGATCATGTGTTGATGATCCTTGAACCTGTTAAGTGGTGACTTGTTGTGGCTTACTGCTGATGATTAGCTGTGGTGATGCTAGTGGTTTACCAGATGACTCTATGGGTTAATTTTGATATGGTCAGATGGTAAGGTTGCTCTAGAAACAATATTTGGGGCTCTAGTGGCTTAATAACTCACCGGTGTCATTACTTGGTTAATGAAAGTGAGTGTTGTGTAATGAAGTCACTGTATTAGCATTGTTGGCTTAATAATTCATATGGGTTTCAAACAGTGAAGATATACATAGGGATTTCCTTAATTATGATTCATGTGATGACAGAAAATGATTTATAGTTGTTTGGTTGAATCTGTTATATTGAATGCTTAACCTGATTAATGTAGAACTGTTCTTGTGACACCATCTTTGTATGGTATACAAGAGTAGATTCTATTTCTTGGTTTGGTTTCGTTTAAGCCTAAGATGAGCTTGGCCTTAAAGATAAGTAGAAATTTCCTTTCTTAAATCACTAAGACCCATGATGTTGGTCTGAGGTTTAGGGATTAAACTTTTATCTTGTTGATTGTAACATCCCAGCATTTAGGAACTAACGAAGGGTAGATTTAGGAATATGGAATGTTGCACGCATTCATCTGTGAAAATGTGGGTAAAATTTTCGCCAAGTAAAAACCTTAAGTGATCAATGTTTCTTTCATACTTTGAGATTAGGTTTAGGCTTAAAGGATAATTGTTATAAACTTTGATATGATCTTTAAGGAATTATGTGTTTTAAAATGAATTTGAATTTTAAACTTGAGTGTTTGAATTATAATTCAAGGGAATTAGGAATAAGTTTTGAATCTTAATTTAATTAAGAGATAAATATTATAACTTAAATTCTATCCATAGAAAAACAATAATAAATATGAAACTTATTTCTTTTCATCAATATATAATCAAGTTACAAACATTATAACTTATTGAAATCATCCACACAATTCATAAAAGCAAATATATAAAGAATAAGAATATTCTTTATTAATAATAATGTAATCTTTATTATAGAAGAATAAAATGAAGATTACAAAATAATAAAAATAAAATTACAAAAATATGAAGAAGATTACATTGGACTATTTACTAACTATTCTATAAAAGAAAGCCTAATCTAAAATCTTCATCTTTATATCTGTACCTGCAAAACAAACAGAAAATATATAGAGAAATAAAAGGTTAGAGTTAGTAGTATTTTCTCTCAAACATGTCAGTGAAGTGCACCAGACAAATTCATCATTGAGAAATTTATAAAAAGGGGCAAGTTTCACCAATATGAAAGAATCCATCTTTCATAAATTTAAAGCTAGAAGTCAAATGATAGCCAAGAGAGGAAAATTCACCAGGCAGGTGAAAGTAACCAGATAATAGTAAGTTCCAAAATTCTGAACATATCCACAAGTGCACAGCAAGCACACAGGCAGGACACACACCAACATGCATGTGGTGTGCTATCAACCTCACAGCAGAGCCCCAAACTCACAAAACCACAAGCACAGCCGTGGAGAGGCACTAGTGCATCTCTCCACTGCTTTCACACAAGAACAACCAGCTTAGACAACAGCTTACCAAGCACATCAGCCAAACCAAACCACCAAGGATCAACCAAACATCACCAGGATGGTGACATAAGGAGAGGGAAGGATCATGTGGACAACAAGGACAAGTCCAGGAGCTAGGAGGAGCAGGCTAGCTCAAGGACAAATCCAGGAGCTAGGAGGAGCAGGCTAGCCCAAGATCATGCACAGAAGCATAGCAAGACAAGATCATCATCACCACCTTACTCCACAAACATCAGATTTTGTGGTGAGCATCATCAAACCCTCACATGATCTAATAATCTTAGCTAGACAGAAGCATGTGTTGTTTTATGAACAAACCCTCAGAAAGCACCCAAGTGGGGTGAATCCATCATAGGGATTTTTCTTAAACCCTAAAAGCAAACAACAAAGTACCTGGATCCATCCAGAGCTCAGAGCAACATCATTGCTCTGGTTATTGGGCTATATCTTACAATTCAAGCATAAATATATCTATGATCTATTTCTAGGCACATCCCTAAAGGAAGGGTAGCACCTTAGAAACTAATCCTTTGGATCCAGATCATGATCAAGCTTACTATCATTTTTCCAAGCTTTGATTCAAGAAAGAATAGCTGGTACCACTACCAGAACTATCTATATGAATCAACTAGATAGGATCTGAATCCCTAAGCCTCAGACCAGCATCATTGGTCTTAGGGAATTCAGAAAAGAACATTTCCATTTATCTTTTAAAGCCAAGTTTGTCATTAAGCATAAAACAACCCAATAAATGGGTTAGAATCAAACTTGTGTGTCGTACCATGATTGATGGGGGAATACCAATCGGGGTATACCCATGAAGCGGATTCGCCAGCTGGATCGAGCCGACTGAAACCTATCCCTGAGCAGGTCGACTCGCCCAATTCGGCGACTGGCGCATGCTGGACCCAGACGAGTGGCGCCGACTGGAGGCCCAAGATGGCAACTTCAATACAAAGCCCACCAAATACTTGTAAACCCTAACTGGATGCATATATAAAGCCACCAAGGGCACCCCCCAAGGGGTACGTCATATTATATCTAGTCTCTCGCTCCGCCTACGGCGGCTCCCTTGTAAACCAATCTATGATCATATACTGGATTGACAGCAGGACGTAGCGATCCTCCACCGAGGGGACGTGAACCTGGGTACATCGTGTGCCAATCTCGCTCCCGGATTCTCCTACGTCGCCTTGCTCCCTCTACGTAAGCTACCCCCAGTAGCATCTGTCGTGCAATACCACGACAGTTGGCGCCCATCGTGGGGCTAGCGGCACTTGGAGGGTGATAATCTGGGCGGGATCCTTCGCCATCGCCCACGGCCGATCGCATCTGGATTTCTGTCCAAGGAAGGCGATTAATTGGCCCAGCTGCCTTGCCAATGCGTCCAGTCAACTTTAAGATTTCAAACACGCACACACACGAGATCGCTTCATACGCCCAGATGAGTTTTCGATTTTGTTTTATTATTCTTGTCTTTTGCCCTACTAATTGATTACTCTATTTGGTTTCATATTGCGTACGTACTTGTACGATCTGGCTTGTAAGACTAATCCCAGACACAAGACAAGACCAGAGTAGCCTTAATTGCTACAGATTGTTTTGTGGGCCGGCGATCAAGCGGCAAGCTATCACAGTCAAGGGATAAAATCAATCTGTCTAACCCATTATCGATGACGTCTTTTCCCCTTCTAATTATTAATATGTATATGAAATATGATTGGGTCTGGTGCAGTGACTAGATCAATGGAAAACAGTACACGTATAACGTGCGTAGATCAGTTATACATCTTCTATATCTAAATAGGAGTCCCCCACTACCCTATTTCTCTCTACATGCAAGCATGCCACATCATATATCCTCAGTGAATGACACCTCAGCTTTGCCGCCACCATGGCCCGTTGACTGAAATGCTCTTAGAGCAGGCGCATGCGGTTCTTAAATTTTACTTATCACCTGCTTGCCTCCCTCTGTTATTTATCCTTCTGCTGCTTTATGGCCACACAAAATTAACGTACCAAACTTTATGGACTCCCCGTGAATGTACGAGAAACTTAAAGAAATAATCATGCGGAAGAAACTGATCGAGTAATCATGCGGAAGAAACTGATCGAGGTAGCCTAGCAGTCGGCCTCGCCCTTTTAAACAGCTTACTGCTCACAGGGCGCAATACAATCCCAAAATCCTCCACATCACAATAGGCGGCATGGTTTAGACATCTCTTCTACTACACGGTTTGGCTTCTCCTCTTCCTATTCTCCATGACATCTCTCTTTCTATTCTCGATGAAATCCTGGCCACTTTCTCATCCACGATCTCTATAAGAAGAAAGTTATGGAGGCATTTGAGTAGACCATGTCTAAAACTGATGGAGGATCCGAAGTGATGATTCAGCATTCAGATATAAAAGTTGTACGCCACATAGGGGTGGACACAAAGTTCGAGGCTCGAGGCTTGGCTCGGGCTCGACAAGGCTTGGCTTGAGCTCGGCTCGGCTCGTAGGTCATACAAGCCAAGCCTATACCTTGCTACTCAGGCTCGAGGCTCGACAAGCCTGCTTGATAAAGCTCGCATGCCGGCTCGAAGGCTCGGTGCTATTTTAAAATTAACATGATGTTGTCTACGAATATAACAATTCACAATTATAATCAGTAATTGAGCATGAATAAATCAATAACATAGTCTAATAAATCTCACAAAGATTGATAACCATGACATAAGTTACGCTAATGCATACACTTAGTCTGTTGATCCAACAAAGAATGTGATATATCACAAACACATGTACCCACTTCTACCAAATTCAGAAAAAGAAATGTTATATAGTTGCACTCATTCTCTAATACTAGGTAAATTCAGATAGTACCAACACATCTGGGATGTACTTTGCAACATGAACAACACATGCCATATCCAAGTCGATGGCGTTTGCAGAAAAATAGAATAGTATCCTGCACTTGTTCCGTAGGGGAAAAACAAGATTAGCAACAGGTTGCTTGTGCCTGTACTGTTTTGAACAAAGACAGCCAGGACATGTTTGACCACGGACGACAACGACTTGGTGTTGCTCTGCCCTACCTCACGTTATGCTGCACGATATTGTTGATGCCGTTGTTCGGATCTGATCGATACCCCTGCCAAGCAAATCGAAACCACCTAAACAGGCAAAGGTTTGTATGTCAGTCGTCCTTAATAAGAATTAAGATCCGCAGACAGTAGCCGTTTGTGGTGGGAGGTGGAGGAGGCGTGAGGACGGTGTCGTAGCTGCGCGGCACCGCCGCCGGCGGAGTGGCGGCCGGAGGGCTGGCGCCGGGCGGACCGGCAGAGGTCTCCGCTAACCCCAACCCTAGCTGGATGAGGGCGTGGGGAATCAGTCCGGGAGAAGCAGATGTCGCGCCATGGAAGAATGGAAGGAGGAGGACTAGAGGAGGCAGCCGGCGTCGGTGGCGGGCGACGGAGAGGAGCCAAGGAAGAAGACGGAGGCGAGGAGGAAGGCTCGCGACGGGGTATCTAGGCGAGAAATCGAGAGAGGCACGGGGGGACGGGATATTTTGGAGGTAGGTGGGCGGCTCGTCGAGCCGTTCGAGCGAGCCACGAGCCCTCTTTATAGTGTTTTTTCAGCACCAAGTCGAGCCCAGGCTTGGCTCGATTTTTGCAAGCTTTGACGAGCCGAGCCACGAGCCGGCTCGGCTCGGCTCGATTCCACCCCTAACGCCACAGTGGGTCTCTCCAGCTACATCGAGATCGTCATCTGCCATGCATCACGAAGCAGTCGTTGCAATTGATAGTTTGATACTTCCTATTACACGCACCTTTTCCATCTCCTTATTATGGTTTGCCTTCCATCAACACATACACATCCCAATATCAGTATCATATTGATTGAGTTAACAAAGGTTTGCACACGATACACCGACAAAATCTTATGTCAGAGAACCGAGGTTATTTTTTTTTGGGTTTCTAATTGTACTATCATATTGCTACCGTTGCCATAAAAGGTATGTGGCTGTAAAAAGCAACTAGGTATGCCAAGTTCTCTCACTACATATTCTTACCCATGTCTATTTCTTAAATTTCTGCTTTCTGGTGTGCAGCAAGTTGTGTTTATTTCACTGGTTTTTTAAGTTTTTTTACTGGATGCATCAAAGTTGCTTTTTCCTATGCAATTCAGTCAACGGCTATCGTGCAATTACTGACTTCAGTTTCTAGATTTCAGAGAAGCTAGACTAAGTATTAGCAAAACTGAAAGAACTACAATGTGGCAGGGATCTCCTTTGCACTAGCGCAAAAGGAGCACCCCAACGATGCATTCACAAGACAACAAATTCCAGCCCTCAAGTCCACAAGGCCCCATATCCTCAATACTATCCATTGCCTCAGCCATAATTTTTTTTGTTTGTGTCAGACTACATTGGCGTATTATATTACAAACATTTTCTTATGTATCACGAACAATGGAATTTATTTCTGGTTGGATAGTAGTTCTTTGTGCTCTAATATTGCTTACCATAACCGGGCAATGACTATTTTCTGAAGTTGGCAACATATTTTTAGAATTGAAGCTTTTCACTCATATTATTACCAAAAAAATTGTGCAATCACTTATGCTATGACTCATATGTTCTAAAAAAAACACATTTTGCTACCAATTTCCGCCGCAACGCGCGGGGAATCACCTAGTTTGTCTACTATGTATCCCCATTTGCATGATCAAACTTTGCACTCACTGAGATCGTATAATTAAGCATACATACTAATCTTTTGCTTTATTTGGCCTATGTACGAGGAACAAATCAATCGACACTGCAGGTCCGTGTGAGACGGTACAAAAATTCAGGCTCGGCGACTAAAGCGCGCACACGAGCACCTCGGTGGAAACACACCGATAAAGCAGGCTGGACTGACTCCGTCCGACCAATGGTCCGACCCAACTCGGAAGACTCGCCTCGCCTCTCGCGATTCGCCCCTGCGGACTCGCCACACTCGTGGATCTTCCCTCCGCGGACTCGCCACGCTCGTCGATCCTCCCGCCGCGGACTCGCCACGTCCGGCGACCCGTCCATCGCGGACTCGCCATGCTCCGGAACTCGCCTAAACACGGACACGCTTAAACGCGGACTCGTCAGGGTTGGGGACTCATCTGTCGGGGACTCATCCAACACGGTCTCGCCTTCCTCGGGATCGCCATCGCGACCTCGCCCTCACGGCTTCGCCGCGTCGACATCGCCATAGCGCGACCTCCGTCCTCCGCGCCGACTCCGTGTCCGCCGCGTCGACATCGCCAGAGCGTGACCTCCGTCCGCCGCGTCGACTCCGTGCCCGCCACGTCGACTTCGCCAAAGCACAACCATACGTTCGCCGCATCGACCCCGTGTCCGCCGCGTCGACCCTTTCCGGCTACGTCAAATGCATATGCCGCGCTTTCTAAGGGACCTTCATCGTCCTAGTCGCCAGAGAGGGTCACATGCCACGCTGCATGGACTCACCACTGGGCGTCTCTTCCCCCCGGGAAAAATCAATTCGCCTTTGTCAACCTTTGAAAGAGCGACTCGCAATGGCCAAGTAGTGCGGACGAGGACTCGCAAACCGAGCCTCGTATCGTCCATGAAAAACGCTAACCGAGAGCCATCATTGGAGTCGCCTTGCTCAACTGGCCTTCCGGGCCAAGACGAATGGATGTGCTACACAAACAGCACCATGTCCTCCTCAACCTTAGATAGTGCGACTCACACGACCAAGTACTGCGGACGAGGACTCGCAAACCGAGCCTCGGATCGTCCAGGAAGAACGCCAAGTCGAGAGCCATCTTTGGAGTCGCCATACGACTGGCCCCCCGGGCCAAGACGAGAGACTCGCTAACAGAAACAGCGCAATCAACATCATCGCGGACTCGCCACACTCGGGGACTCTCCCCTCGCAGACTCGCAATCATCGCAGACTCGCCACGCTCGGGGAGTCTCCCCTCGCGGACTCGCAATCATCGCAGACTCGCCACGTTCGGGGACTCTCCCCTCGCGGACTCGCAATCATCGCGGACTCGCCGCGCTCGGGGACACGGCGCCCGCCGGTCGCTCGACCTTGCCACTCGCCGCGCTCGGGGACTCGGCGTCCGCCGGTTGCTGGACCTCGCCACTCGCCGCGCTCGGGGACTCGGCGCCCGCCGGTCGCTCGACCTCGCCACTCGCCACGCTCGGCAACAACCACTACTATTTTCAAAATATGAGCTTCAAGTCGCCTCTACGAGCCAACTCGAGCCTCGGGGACTACTCCTAGGCATGTTGCGTGTACGCGTGGTTCCGCGACCGCGGATCGCCCTTGTCGACTCGCCACCGTGGACTCTCCATGCTCGGGGACTCTCCACCGTGGACTCGCCCTCGTGTACTCGACACGCTCGGGGACTCGCCACCGCAGACTCGTCCTCGCGTACTCAGCACGCTCAGGGCCTCGCCACCGCGGACTCGCCCTCGCGTACTCGACACGCTCGGGGACTCTCCACCGCGGACTCGCCCTCGTGTATTCGACACGCTCGGGAACTCGCCACCGCAGACTCGTCCTCGCGTACTCAACACGCTCGGGGCCTCGCCATCGTGGACTCGTCCTCGCGTACTCGGCACGCTCGGGGACCCTCCATCGCGGACTCGCCCTCGCGGACTCGACACGCTCGGGGACTCTCCATCGCGGACTCGCCCTCGCGTACTCGACACGCTCGGGGACTCTCCATCGCGGACTCGCCCTCGCGTACTCAACGCGCTCGGGGACTCGCCCTCACGTACTCAACACGCTCGGGGACTCGGTGTGCTACAGACAGCGCCACTCGCCGGTCGCCCAACCTCGCCACTCGGTGCGCTCGGGAACTCGGCACTCTCCGGTCGCTCGACCTCGCCACTCGCCACGCTCGGGACTCGGCACGCTCCACGTTCGGGGACTCGCCGCAACTGGCAGCTTCACCGACACCCTGCGTATTTCGCCAACTGGCCATCACCGACTGGCTCACGCCGACCGCCTCCCGCTTCACGGTTCTTTTCTCTGTTCAGGAGCTCATCGCCGATTCGCTACGACCCATCGCCAAGACTCTCCACGCCCTGCCTCAAGCCCGCGTCGAATCGACAACGCGCTCGGGGACTACTAATGGGGGAATACCAATCGGGGTATACCCATGAAGCGGATTCGCCAGCTGGATCGAGCCAACTGAAACCTATCCCTGAGCGGGTCGACTCGCCCAATTCGGCGACTGGCGCATGCTGGACCCAGACGAGTGGCGCCGACTAGAGGCCCAAGATGGCGACTTCAATACAAAGCCCACCAAATACTTGTAAACCCTAACTGGCTGCATATATAAAGCCATCAAGGGCACCCCCCAAGGGGTACGTCATATTAGATCTAGTCTCTCCTTCCTCCTACGGCGGCTCCCTTGTAAACCAATCTATGATCATATACTGGATTGAAAGCAGGACGTAGCGATCCTCCACCGAGGGGACGTGAACCTGGGTACATCGTGTGCCAATCTCCCTCCCGGATTCTCCTACGTCGCCTTGCTCCCTCTACGTAAGCTACCCCCAGTAGCATATGCCGTGCAATACCATGACAATGATGGTGTCACAAGAACAATCCATTATGAATCAGGATAGAGAATTAATCATCCCAAATCTAGACAATCAACTTACTAATCATTTTCCTGTTAACACAGGAATCATAACTAGGATATTCCTATGTTAAACTTCACTGTAATGATCTCAAACCACATGTTAATTTCCAAGCCAACAACACTAAGACAATAGTTTCGTCCTATCATAATCATGACCATAAATCAAATAACAGTGGAAAGTTATCAAGTCATTGGCTTTACCAAGCATGTTTCCCAAGCAACTATATCATCTCAATCAGATGCAATCCAAGCATAAAATCATCTAATAAGCCACCAGAAACATTATAGATCATCTTAAGCAACAAGTCTCAGGCCAATAACCACTTAGCATGTTTACAATTCATCCAAACATGATCCAATTCATCCAGTATATGATCAACCCCAGGATAAGAACCCTAAATGGATATGTCATCCTAATCAGAATAAGAAATTAGATAGAGAGGACACTGCCAGCATCTAGCATCGGATTAGCAAGCATAGAGAGCAACAGGGGAGAGGAATCGAACTCACCGAAGGTCCTCGCTGAAGACTAGAAGAGGAAGCAGAGGGGCCGACGACCATGGCGGTACAGGGAGCACCCCAGAGGGGGCGCTGCAACCCGCCTGGCGCCACGGCAGCGACCCTGATCATGCCTGGAGGTGCAGAGCATCAACTCGACACACGACGGCCACGGCAACACCTGGATCTATGCCAACCCCCAAACCCCATGGTTCAGGACGACATCGATCCATTGCAGGAGAGCCCCAGGCTCGAATCCAATTGGATAGAACGAACGAGCGTCGTTGACAACCCCCAATTGCACTACAGCGGTGACCAGAACGGCCTACGGTGGCAGGAATCGCTGGTGGCGGCATCGCCGACCACAGGGTCGGGGTCAGACGAGGAGAGGATGAGCTCGAGAGAGAGAGAGACAGTGAGGAGTGGGCCGAGTTGGGCCAAGCCCTTCGGGGTGGTTCTTTTGTCTATGACTAATGGTCCACTAGGGCCCAATAAGTATAACTAGCCCAGAAATCTTTTCAGGCCTGTTTTAATAAACAGGAAAAGACCAAAATACCCCTGGACTTAACTAAATTCTAGAAAATAAAATATAAGTCCAAAAATTATAAATAAGATAATTTTGGATTCACAATAATCCATACTATCGAAATAAAATAAAATATAAAATTTTAGACATTTAAATTTTTATAAGAATTTTGTAATTTTTATATTCCTTATAGAATTTTAAAAAATTATTGAAAGATGATAAAAATAAATAAAAATCACTTTCATTATATACTAATATTATAGTATTTTTGAAAAATACTAAATAAATATTTAATAACAATTTTTAATGTATAATTGGTAATTCCTAAAAGTATTATTAAATCAATAAAAGTCAAATAAAAAGGGAAATAAAATAAAATAATTCAATATAGGCTATAAATATTAAAAAGTAATATTTATAAATGCCTTATTATTATAAAAAAGGACCTTATTTAATAATAGGGTAAATGCATATCAAATTAAATAATGCATTACATTATTTGCATAATCATTTTGCTTCTTTAAATATTGTCCTTACCGGGCAGTAATGATGTTTTTGTAGACATAGAAGCTCAAGGTCCAGTGCAAGCATCAGACTTCACTACCTTGCCATCACAAGGCAAGTTCATCACTTGCTCATGTCCTTTGAAGAGTCTTTATCAAAGTATTTGCAAATTGTGTGTTATCATATATGCTATAAAAGAAAGAAAATATTATTTTCACAAATAAAGAAATCATAGATATCATCCTAAGTGATGATATAATGAAGCAATAGAACTTAGGGTTCTAATTGCGAACAATGATGATCAAGTAGGGACTTAATAACCCCTGACATCAGTGATTCTAGCGCCGTATATTATGCGTTAGCCATGAGATTTGGAATGGGACAGAGAAGTCAGTTGTATCTTCTTCCTCTCGCATGAAGCCGGATGTGCAGGTCGTGGCTGTTATCCTCGTAGCGTGCATATTAATTGGTAATTCGTAGAGGATATGCAGCATATGGGTGGAAACCCTCATCGATAGTTCTGGCATCTAACGGTTTGTACAAACCATTTCCGTAATTCATTATGTGGGCATGGTGTACACCAAGAAGGCATGCAGGGTCGCGAAGGGGGCAGTGATTGGCTTGGACCAACTACTAGGCCCCACATCATGGAATTGTGGACGGGAAAGTACGCCCGGTTGTGCAACAAGGAGTTGATCTCTCATGGGTAAAGTAACGCACCTCTGCAGACTGTAAGAACTGTAACTTGTTACTCCATGTTCCGGGAAGGAGCTACGAACACGGCAGGAAAGGAACTCCATGAAAGTTTTGGTCAACCTGTGAAGGCTGATGGTCATAGTGTTTTAGAATAAAATCAATCTTTGAAGAAAGATTTACAAAAACTGCATAGTGCCAAGGATTTATAATCTGAGGTGGTAGTTAGAGCATCAAACTTCCCACCTTGCATAAAATGAACTTGTTGGGTAACACTGTTACTCATTCTTTCCTTTGATCCCTTGCTTAGACTCTGAGGATCCCGAAGACGTGCCAATGTATGCAGCCGAATGCCAAGAAGATGTATTCTACGAGGAACCTGGTCTATCCGGTGGTGTTGAAGGAGTGGATTACGAGATCCGCTACGGTGTCGATGATAACGAGTCCAACTAATTATCCATAGTTAGTAGTAACCAATGGAGCCGAGCAGCATGAACTCTATAGAATAAGCTGCTGAGCTCAACTCCTAGACAGAGCTGTTACTTTTAAATTCCGCTGGAACACTTTATATTTTGTTTTGTAAGTTGGATCTTTTGGAAGTCTTGAACTTCCAGTATTGTAGTAATAATAATGTGTGTACTTTTGTAATATGGACCCGCAATGTTTCTATTGTACCACTCTGAGGGATGTGATATTTACGGAACGGTGTTCTGTGGATGTCATGTCAACGACTATAGTGTACTACACATGCAGTGGTATGCTGGGTCACTGCATTGATTCACATGGATGGGTTTTGGTAGTGATACCAGCTACTGTTTCTTGAATCATAGTTGGGGAAAAATGATTGTGGCTTGATAATTTATCTAGATCCATAAGATTAAATGCTATGGTGCTACTCTATTTAAAGAGATGTGCCTAGAGGTTTAGTTCTTGGATATATTTATTCTTGAATTGAAATATAGTTTGATAGCTTAGATCAATGATGTTGTCCTGAGATCTAAGTTGGCTCTTATAGTTTTCTGATTGCTTTTAGTGTTTAAAGTTCAGTGATGGATTCGCCCCACTTGGGTGTTCTGTGAGAATTTGAATAAAAGACAGATCATGTATGCTTGTCTAATCTTAGACAGATAGATCATGTGATGGTCTATTTACTGGCCACACTTATGTGATGTTGAGGTTGCTAGTGGTTGATCTTGTGGTAGCTTGATCTGGCTAGTGGTTGATCTTGTGGTAGCTTGATCTGGTGCTCTCCTGGTATTTCCAGCTCCTGGCTTGTCCTTGATCTAGCCCTTCATCTCCTGATCCTGATGGCTTGATCTTGGTCTTGCTACCCACCTGATCCACCCCCTCCTTATGTCACCATCTTGGTGATGAGATCCTGGGCTTTGGTTGGTGTGATCTTAGCTTGGCTTTGGCTTGGTTTAGCTGCTGGCTGCTATGCTTGGTGTGTAATAATAATGGAATGGTGTGGGGATTGGCTTCCCACGGCTGTGTTGATGGTTTTGTTTGGTTGTGCTGTTGTTGTGGTGCTGACAGCACACCCATACAGTTTGGTGTGTGTGCTGCCTGCGTGCTTGTTGTGCACCCTGTGGATATGATCTGACTGTAAAAGTTACTTTTACCATGTTACCATTTACCTGACTGGTGAAACTTGCCCCTCCTTGCTATTTATTTGACTTATGGCTTAAATTTATGAAAGATATATTCTTTCATATTGGTGAAACTTGCCCCTTAAATTACTCAATGATGAAAAAGTGAACAGTGCACTTCACTATCAACTCTGAGAGTAAAATTATTCTAATCCTAACTTTCTTTTTCTTTTTAAGTTTCTGTTTATTTTGCAGGTAAGAGATTTGAGGATCAAGACTTTACTTTAGGTTTTTCTTTTTATTCATAGAATAGTCACTTGTAATAACTCTCTGATTCAATTGTAATCTTTAATTTATTCTTTTGTACTTTTTATTTTTTATTCTTTTTATAATAAAAATTGTACTATTATCAATAAAGAAATATTATTCTTTATTTATTTCCTTTTGTAAAGATTGTTACTTATTTACTTAGGTTACAATTTTGTAACTCATTATTGAATAAGATTTTGAAATGGAGATTCTTATTCTTGATTGCTTTCCTTATATAAAGTTTGAGTTATGATTGGTTAACTCTTAATTAAATCAAAGACTCAAACATTATTCAAAATTCTTTTGAATTATAATTCAAACACTCAAGTTTTAAATTCAAAATTTTATTTCCCAAAACACTCTAATCCACAAAGATCACATCAAAGTCTATAACAATCACCCTTCAAGACTATACATAATATCAAAGTATGAAAGAAACCTTGATCACTTTAGGTTTTTTATTTGGCGAAAAATTTGGCCATATTTTCACAGATGAATGCATGCAACATCTTAAATTCCTAAATCTACCCTACGTTGGTTCCTAAATACTGGGATGTTACACATAAGGAGCATCTTATTACAGATGAGGAAACGGTAATACTGTTGTGGACCTGTGGTTTCTTAGCGTAAGCGGCACTGTGGCTGCAACCAAGTGGTACGAGTCGACATTTGTGATTATTACTAAATATAGTTGGTAAGTATTAACTAGGATGTTGACGCTGACGTTTAACTGTATTTCCTCCTATCCATATTACTTGTCATTAAAATGTATATATCTAGTACTAAAACATGTCTAGATACATCCATTTTAGTGACAAGTAATATTGATCGGAGGGAGTAGTATATTTGAATGCTTGCGAAATATCGTTGGTGCAAATAATGCTCGCACTACAGTTGTCATGTGTGCCCCTTAGAGCATCTCCAGCAGGCGCACTATAACTGAAGAACTTCACCGGATGCTGTAAACCGCCGCATCAAAATGCAGCGCTGAATTGGTTCTTTTGCATATATAAATAGATCAAACAAAGACTACAAACCAAATTTAAAACTAGACTATAACCTAGAACTAGACTAAACTAGAACTAATCGGACTCCCAGTCGGAGGAGTCAAATGTTGTGGACGACACCGGAATCGACGACCACTCGTACTCCGACGAGGAAGAGTCGACGGTGATGGTCGACGGACCGGCGCCATTCTTCTTCTCCTCCTTCCTCGCGGTCTTCTCCTCCTTCTCCTTCTTCTTGGCCTCCTTCTTGGCCCTCCTCGCCTCCCAATCTTGCTTCTTCGCCGCCTTTCGCGTCTCCTTCTCTTCTTTCTTGTCGGCGTAGAAGGCAACCTCCACGGCCACGTCCTTCGGGAAGCGCCGCGCCCACTCAAGGCGCATGCGCTCGCCCTGCTCGAGCTTGCGCTGTCGCTGCCTCGCCTCGCGTGTGATGGCCGGCGGCGGCGGCACGAGGTCTTCCGCCTGCTGGCACGTCCAGACATACATGAAGTTCATGGAGCGCCGAGGACGGCCGAGGCGCCAGGCGACCGAACCGCCTCGTGCACCGTCTCGAACGTGCCGAGCTCGAGCGGTGGCAGGGAGGCATGGCACAGGCGGAGCGACACACGACGAGGTTGAGGCGGGGGTGGCGGCGGTGCGACGTGCGGCGAGGCGGAGGCGGCGGTCGAGCGGCGAGGTCGAGGCGGAGGCCCGAGGCGGTGGCGGTGGCGGGGTGATGTGCGGCAATTTCGTGAGAGGACGCGTGGGGGACGGTGTGAATCTTCCGGGCGGTTGGGTGCACGTGAGCGTCTCACTTTATTGCGCGCGCTGGAAACGGCGCGCCAGATTTCCCGCGCTGGATACCGCAGAAGCCCGTGCGCGGCAAAAAAAATTAGTGTTTTCGCACGCCCGCTGAAGCTGCGCGCCCGCTCCCGCTCCCGTGCTATATTTTGGTGGTTTTTTTTAACGCGCGGCTGTTATAGCGCGCGCCTACAGGAGGTGCTTTTAGTATTGCCTATTAGCTAGATTTGTGACGCGTTCATCCCAGCTTTCGTGTGTAGCAAATCGTAACTCTCAAGCAGATAGGCCTGAGATGATCCACCGCTTCCCACCGGTCGTAAAATTACTATTCTCTCGATCCATATTAATTGATTTTAATTTATTAAAATTTAGTTAAACCCTATATACTAAATAGTGTGTAAATTTATTTAAATCTAGACAAATTTAAATCATTTAATAAGGGCCAGAGGAAGTACAAACCTCCAATCCAATTTGATTAGTAATGCTAGCAACACCTACGGACATGAAGCTTTACGGAAACGCTACACGCTGACGGGTACGAACTGTTGGAAAAATTATCGAGACGGTGGCCGGTTATCTCTTAATTATGATTAGCACACTTTTACATATGATTTAAAAATTCATAGAAGAATTAATGTAAACTTCAGCACCATTTTTATGGTAACTCACGGATCATTAATTTTCACGGAAGGAAATATATGCATCAAATATATATAGAGAAGACAAGACAATTCATAATGTCTCCTTTTAACAAGAAGTTGTCTTCTAACCCTAGACAATGTCTATGGTAAGAAAAGATGTTCCCAGAACAATACACAATAGCAGTAGCAAAATCAACACAGGTGGATACCAATTTTTTTATTGGAAAAACCTCCCAATTTAATTAGTAATGCCAAAAACGCTAGGAAAACGGCACCCTACCTAGAGCACGCCCTGGAATACTCCGCACGTTGAAAAGTGGCATGCTCTGGTTGCTCCCTTTTGTCCTACCAACCCCCGGACGCGACACGTAGCCCGTGCATGACGTCCTACCACTAATAGAAAAAAGGCTATCCGTTCATGCCTTCTAACAACATTAATCCCGGTTCCGTCACGAACCGGGACTAATGCTGGCACGCGTCCCGATTCGAGCGGGCACGGGGCCCGGAGACATGCGTCCCGGTTGGTAGGGGGCATACGTCCCGGTTTATAACATAAACCGGGACTAAAGGTTGGGCGTCAGCCACGTGGCGTGGCACACACCTTTAGTCCCGGTTTGTGTTACAAACCAGGACGTATGCTCCCACCCTCTATAAATGCAACGTCCCAGCCCTCTGTCTCCACTATGTTTTTTCTTGGTGGAAGGTGTGAGGGGTGTGCTAGTTTTTTCCCCCTATGCATGCATTCAAGGTGTTTGATGAAATGTTTGAGTGAATGATCCCGTTCAGTTTCTCATAGAACAAAAATATAGAAGGTGTCCGAGACGCACTTGAGCTTTCTCTCTTCTTTATTTCCCTCGATCGAGGTTAGCAATTTTAACTTTTCTCTGTCGTTGATACAATGCATTTGTCGATGTGAATTGGTCATTTCACTATTTATGATGTCCTGTTTTTGATAAACTTACTTATATGATGCAGATGAACGGTCGGGAATGGATGTACGGTGACCGGCGTGTACCCGGGTATATGAAAGGCGTGGATAAATTTATCGATGTGGCTACGGCAAACAAAGAGAATGGTTTTATACGTTGTCCATGTGTTCAATGTCGGAACAACAAGGAGTACTCTTCCTCAAAAATCATTCGCGGCCACCTGATTATGAAAGGTTTCATGCCCAACTATAATTGTTGGACCAAGCACGAGGAAAGAGGGGTTATGATGGAAGATGGTGAAGAAGAAGATGATGATAACAACTATCATCATATGTTTCCTGAATACAGTGATACTGCAATGGAAGACAATGGAGAGGAAGGAGGTGAAGAACGGGCATCAGATGAGCCGGCTGATGAACTTGGTAGGGTCATTTCTGATACAAAGCGAGACTGTGAAACAGAAAATGAGAAGTTGAAGTTAGAGGACATGTTAGAAGATCACAAGAAATTGTTGTACCCAAATTGTGAAGATGGCAGCACAAAGCTCGGTACCACACTGGAATTGTTGCGATGGAAGGCAGAGTGTGGTCTAACTGACTCCTCATTTGAAAAGATGCTGAAAATAATGAAGCCGAAGTTTCCAAAACATAACGAACTTCCCGAGAGTACCTACGAAGCAAAGAAGACTATCTGTCCTTTAGGATTAGATGTGCAAAAGATACATGCATGCATTAATGACTGCATCCTCTACCGCGGTAAGGAGTATGAGAATTTAGATAAACGCCCGGTATGCAATGCATTGCGGTATAAGATCAGACGATATGACCCTGGTGATGTTGAGGGAGAGCCCCTCCGGAAGAGGGTTCCTGCTAAGGTTATGTGGTATGCTCCTATAATACCAAGGTTGAAACGCATGTTCAGAAACAAAGAGCATGCCAGGTTGTTGCGATGGCACAAAGAAGACCGGAAGAAAGACGGGAAGTTGAGACACCCTGCTGATGGGTCACAGTGGAGAAAAATCGAGAGAGACTTCCCAAACTTTGCAGGTGACGCAAGGAACTTATGGTTTGATCTAAGTACGGATGGCATGAATCCTTTTGGGGAGCAGAGATGCAGTCACAGCACCTGGCCCGTGACTCTATGTATCTACAACTTGCCTCCTTGGTTGTGCATGAAGCGTAAGTTTATTATGATGCCAGTGCTCATCCAAGGCCCGAAGAAACCGGGAAACGACATTGATGTGTACCTTAGGCCATTAGTTGAAGAACTCTTACAACTATGGGGCAAACCAGGTGTACGTGCGTGAGATGAGAACAAACAGGAGCCATTTGATCTACGAGGGTTGCTTTTTGTAACCATCAATGATTGGCCTGCTCTTAGTAACCTTTCAGGACAGACAAACAAGGGATATAAGGCATGCACACACTGTTTAGATAAGACTGAAGGTACATATTTGCATAAATGCAAGAAGGTTGTGTACCTGGCGAATCGACGATTTCTTCTGACCAGTCATCCTGTAAGAAAGAAAGGCAAGCATTTAAAAGGTGAGGCAGATCACCGGAAGAAGCCTGAACTCCCTCCTGGTGATGATGTATTTGGTATGGTCAAGGACATAGAAGTAATCTTTGGAAAGGGTTCCGGCGGTCAATCAGTTCCGAACGACATCGCTACAGGACACGCACCCATGTGGAAGAAGAAATCTATATTTTGGGAGCTGCCATATTGGAAAGTCCTGCGTGTCCGCTCTTCAATCGACATGATGCACGTGACGAAGAATCTTTGCGTGAACCTGCTAGGATTCCTAGGTGTGTATGGGAAGACAAAAGATACACCAGAAGCACGGGAGGACCAACAAATTATAAAAGACCCAAAAAACATGCATACACAGAACAAGACGGATAAAGGGGGTCACTTAAGTCGTGCCAGCTATGCTCTTACCAAAGCAGAGAAGGAAATCTTTTTTGAAGTCCTTTACAGTATCAAGGTGCCGTCTGGCTTCTCATTTAATATAAAGGGGATAATAAATATGGCAGAGAAAAAGTTCCAAAACCTGAAGTCTCATGACTATCACGTGATTATGACACAGTTGCTTCTGATTGCATTGAGGGGGCTTCTACCGGAAAATGTTCGAGTACCCATTGTGAAGCTGTGTGCATTCCTCAATGCAATATCTCAGAAGGTAATCAATCCAGATATTCTGCCAAGGTTACAGAAGGATGTGGTACAATGTCTTGTTAGTTTTGAGTTGGTGTTCTCACCATCCTTCTTCAATATTATGACGCATCTCCTGGTTCACTTAGTGGAAGAGATTGTCATTCTCGGTCCGGTATTTCTGCACAATATGTCCCCCTTTGAGAGGTTCATGGGAGTCTTAAAGAAATATGTTCATAACCGTACTAGACTAGAAGGAAGCATCTCCAAGGGATATGGAACAGAGGAGGTCATTGAGTTTTGTGTTGACTTTATTCCTAACCTTAAGCCGATTGGTGTTTCTGACTCGCGGCATGAGGGTAGATTAAGTGGAAAAGGCACGCTGGAAAAGAAAACAATGATATGTAGGGACGGGGATTCTTTCACTAAAGCACACTACACAGTTCTACATAATTCCACTGAAGAGGAGACTACAACGATCGTTGATGCGGAAACGACAGCGTTTTTCGCTAAGATGAGGCGGCCGAAAGAGCCAGAGTTCTCCAGCACCAAAGAAGAAAAAGCTAGAGTGTTGAAAATGCTAAAGACTCTTCATCAACCCGAGCCAAAGCTGTCATCAGACTATGAGCGTTCTATTCTCAAGTCACATGCAGCACAACAAGCCTCGAAGAGCAGTACTGATGCAAGCGAGAAATCTGTTGCCCAGCTCAGAGAACAAGCAAAACAGGCTTGCACCCCTCTCAAGGTGATTTCCCATACCAATGTGGGGTCGAGCAAATATGGGGCCGAAGAGCAGTATGATCCAGAGGTAGTTGCACAATACGGAGAAGCTGCCGCTGCTCAAGGTATGAGTATTGCCTAGTACTTATCTCGGTTAGAGTATTTCCCCGTGAGTGAAGTAGCATACAAATACCAGTACGGCAAACCTCTCGTCAAACCTGAGGAGGTAAATAATCTTCCAACAAAAATGCGAAGATTGCATAACTGGTACATACATGCCACAAAGGCCGGGGCTAACTGGATAGTGCTAAGGGTTACAAAAAAGCATTATGGGAAAGAAATACATGACATGATATCCATTGAATTTGATAAACTATTTCAATTATTCAATCAAGACGCCTTGGACAAATCGATCATCAGTGCCTATTGTCTGTAAGTACTAATTCTGTAATTAATTTAGTCTCCAGCTATCTCACCTTGTTTATTGCATGTATATAATCATACTGTAATATGCAGAATGAAGATTCTCGAATGCAGCAGAGGACAAATCTATGACATTGTCTTCATTGACCCATATTGGGTTCATCAAGCTAATCTCAAAACAAGCCCCCAGGATACGGAGGATAATATAGTACATCGTTAAGGTTTCAAGAAACCAGAAGGAAAATACTATTTCCTTACAACTTCGAGTGAGTGTTATTGTCTTGTATATACTTTCTATTTCTCTTACTCGATGTTAAGTATATAATTGATTAGTTATGCATTCGCAGCTTCCACTATATTTTGTTAATCATTCAACTTGACAAAGGGCGTGTACTAGTCATGGACTCGAAACATAAACCCCTTGAGCAGTGGAAGGACATGCAGATGCTTCTCCAGCGGTAATTCTAATCATTACAACACTATATCAGCAACGTTCGTGAATTTTATCATATCAAGTAATTAATAACTTCTTTTATTCGTTTTCTTCGCCGGGCAGCGCTTGGAAACGGTTCACCAACAAGGCTAGGGGTGTTTGGAAAGCGGAGCTTACATTTCAAGAACTAGATGTAAGCACCACTAGCTATATCCGCGCATCTCTTTAATTCTAGTTTTGATACCATTATTATCATGCTTGATTATTATTTTGATTGAACTATATTCTCGTAAAGTGCCTGACGCAGGGACCAGGTAACAATCTATGTGGATACTATGTTTGCGAGTTCATTCGACAGACGTGCGATGAGAAGGGCAGAAATTTAGAGCAACTCCACGTACGTAAACAATTTCTATAGTTTTTAATTACCATCAAATTGTGTTTAGTTTCATTCATATAGGCTAACCCCCTTTTGAAATCAGATCGAACGTCTACGGGACGGTCTTCTGCCAAAGGATCGCGTACTAGCAATTCAGGAGGAATTGGCGGGATTCTTGGATGCAGAAGTCCTAAACCCAAAAGGGGAATACTATTCGGGTGTGTATAAACAATAGGGATTGTGCAAAGAGGAACTTTTGTATGTAGTGCATGAACTCGATCCATGTATCGAATATAATATTGTCATGATGATCTTGTGTAATATAATGGTTCCTTCATTGATGAGTGCAAAACACTAAATAAACAATAAAACAACATAAATGAATTCTCTGCCGCGGCACAAAAAGTGGCCAAAATGCTGCCGCGGCAACAAAAGTTGCCAAAATGAATTCTCTGCCACGGCAGAGAAATGTGCCAAATCTCTGCTGCAACAGAAGGTTATTTGTCCCGGTTCGTGTTACGAACCGGGACGGTTGCTCCACCCCCCTCGCCCTCTTCCGTGGCCACGTGTACCCCCTTTTGTCCCTGTTGGTGGGGCAACCGGGACTAAAGGTTGGGGCTTTAGTCCCGATTGCCCCGTCCCGATTGGGTAACCGGGACTAATGCCACTTACGAACCGGGACCAATGGGGTTGTTTCCACTAGTGTACTCCCGTCCGAGTATGAGCCAACCTCAGGCTGCTCATAGTGGGGGTAACATGAGTAGTAACATAGATGCCATATAGACTAAAATGATGATGTAACAAGTAATTAATGAAGAGAGAAACAAATGGAGTAACACAATATGTTACCATCACATCACATTTTCCAATACAAACGAGTCTACAAAACAATGCTCTATGTTACTCCCTCTGTTAGGGATTATAAGGCCTATGGACCATTTTGATAGGATTAAGAAAAGCATTAACTCACCCTCTTGATTACTACATGCACCAATAGCTATACATGCATGAGAGAAAAGAAAGAAAAAGAAGACCATGCATTGAATAAGAGATGGTAATAAATGAGAGAGGACTTATAATTCCTAACATTTTAAAAAACCTCTTAGGCCTTATAATCCCTAACGGAGGGAGTACTACACTAAGTTACTTCCACTATGAAGGTAGTAACTTAGACTAGTAACATGTGCATGTTACTAGTCTAAGTTACTATGCACTATAATAATTCTAAATTGTTACCATTAGAATTATTTTTAAATCTAATTTCATAACATGAAGCCTTATGGAAATGCTACACGCTAACGGTTCTCCGAACAGTTGGGAAAATTACCTTTTAATTGTGATTAGCACTAAACGTGATTTAAAAATTCGCAGCAGAATTAGTGTAAATTTCAGCACCATTTTTATGTAACT
This sequence comes from Avena sativa, assembly GCA_916181665.1. NCBI lineage: Eukaryota > Viridiplantae > Streptophyta > Magnoliopsida > Poales > Poaceae > Avena > Avena sativa. Next base: position 151,165,623 of record OV702294.1, on the reverse strand, counting down.
CACGGATTATTGATCTTTACGAAAGGAAATATATGCATCAAATATGTATAGAGGAGACAAGACAATTCATAGTGTCTTCCTTTTAGCAAGAAGTTGTCTCCTGACCCTAGACAATGTCTATGGTAAGGAAAGATGGTATTTTTGTCAAATCTATTCAAATCTTATAACTTCAACCGAATCTGACCCCTCCTCGAAACTAATTTGGAATCTGACCCCTAGGGTCGGCGCCATTTTAAATGGCGCCGAAGTTGTGCAGTTCGGCGCCAAGTCATAGCAGCTGGGAGGCGGGCCAGAAGGGTCGGCACCATTTGATACGGCGCCGAACTCACCTCGACGCCGTATCAAATGGCGCCGACCCCTCTGGCCCGCCTCCCAGCTGCTACGACTTGGCGCCGAACTGCACAACTTCGACGCCATTTAAAATGGCGCCGACCCCAGGGGTCAGATTCCAAATTAGTTTCGAGAAAGGGTCAGATGTGAAATTAGTTTCGCCAAAAGGTCAGATTTCGCAAAAAATACGAAGAGATGTTCCCAGAACAACACACACTAGCAGTAGCAAAATCAACACACATTGGACAACAATTCTATTTATAGGGAAAACCTCTCAACTTGAGAGGAAAAACCATGAGACGAAGCCACCCAAATCTTCTTCCACTATTATCAAATGGGGTATACAACTTGTTCTTCTCTAAAGAGCACTGGAGAATCTCATACATGAATATACGCACGGATTTGTGATGCCAACAACAATATTTATAGCACAAGAGCTAGGGATTAGAGCAATCTCACTAAAAATGGTGGAACCACAATTTGAAGGAGACAAGGTAGTAAATATGGATGTCACAACCTTGTGGGCTGAGCCCGGTGCTTGATTCAGCTTCTTCCTTCAACTTCTACTCCTCCCCTTCTCTCTTTGTTTTCTTCTCCAATTGATGCTAACCTGGATTTTCTTCACTCCACCTAGTGGTGGATGGATGGGAGGCTTATCCTATCCCTTCCCTCATGTGCAATGTTCAAAATTACCCTTGGTCATAACCTTGAAGGTTGGTGGGATCTTGCACTTGTTTGAGCCGCCTAAAAGGCTTCATAAGGCCATCTTCTTATAGCCCACATGAGTAGGATACCCAACAAATCTCCCCCATCTGACTCATGTGGGTGGAACCGCTATGCCTGCTGCCTTGCAACATACAAGCAGCTTCTCACTTGGCAACATCTTGGTCATCATATACGATCCATTTTTGTCGGTATGGGTCTTCTCAAGTTCCAGCAACTTGGAACTCACAACATCTCGAAGCCAATGATACCTCACATCAATGTGCTAGGTTCGAGAGTGGAAACTTGGATTCTTGGAAAGATGGGTAGCGCTCTGGTTGCAAAACAGATTGTAATTCTCTTACTTCATGCCTAGCGTTTGCAAGAAGTTCTTCATCCATAACACTTCCTTGCAAGCCTCAAACGTTGCTATGTACTCAACATCTATGGTTGATAGTGATATGCATTTCTACAACCTCGATTGCCACGAAATTGCTCCTCCTGCATAAGTCATTAAGTATCCAGAAGTAGACTTCCTAGAATCTGCATCACCAGCATAATATGCATCTTTATAGCCTTGCAATACAGGATCACCGCTTCCAAAGCATAAGCATGATCTAGAAGTATCTTTGAGACGCCTAGAATCCACTTCACTGCATTCCAGTGAGCTTCACCTGGATTTGTCATGAACCGACTAACAACTCCAATTGCATACGCAACGTCAGGCCTAGTGCACACCATAACATACATCAAACTACCCATGGTAGATTGGAACGGTACTTTATTCATTTCTTCTTTCTCCTTCTTGTTGTTAGGACATTGTTCTGAACTCAATTTGTGATGTCCTACAAATGGATAGGTAATATACTTTGTGCCTTTCATGTTGAGCCTTTGAAGTACCTTCTCAATGTATCATTCTTGTGAGAGCCAAAGAAGCTTCTTTGATCTATCAGGGGAGATTTTCATGCCAAGTATTTTCTTAGCTGGTACTAAACCTTCATGGAAAATGATTTACTCAGTGCCTTCTTGAGGATAGAAATCATGTTTGTGCCATTTCTAGCAATCGGCATGTCACCAACATATAGCAAGAGAATAATAAAGTCACCCTCGACATTACCTCTTCATAAGGACACAATGATCAGGTTGTGATGTATGGTATCCAAGATCAGTCACAAATGACTCAAACTTCTTGTACCATTGCCAAGGAGCTTTCCTCAAGACATATAAGCTCTTCTTCAATCTACACACTTGGTTCTCCTTGCTTGCAACCACGAATATTTCTAGCTGCTCCATGCATGTCTCGTCCTCTAGGTCACCATGTAAGAATGATGTACTCATGTCGAGTTTCTAAATTTCTAAGTCCATGGTGGCAGCCATGCCCACCACAACTCGGATCGAAGACATCTTGACCACTAGAGAGAATATCTCATCAAAGTCAATACCCTTTTTCTGACTGAAACATTTCACAACCAATCTAGCTTCATACCTTGGATGTGAGTTATGTTCTCTAGTCTTCACTCTGTACACCCACTTGTTCTTGAGCACTTGCCTGCCCTTTGGCAAAGACACCAACTCAAAGGTGTCATTCTCATACAGGGATTTCATGTCATCCTGCATGGATTCTGACCATTCATTCTTGTGCTCATCAGACACTGCCTCCTCATAGCATGAGGGCTCACTTGCATTAGTCATCAACACATATTGATGTGGTGGATACCTTGTGGAAGGTGTTGGATCTCTTCCACTTCTCCTCAACTGCTATACTAGTGGTAGGGAATCAGGTGGATTAACATCACCTTGATCATCTTCTTCTTCTTCATTATATGGTTGTTCATGTCCCTCACTTGTACTGCCTTGTTCAGCTACATCATCATTGTCTTAAGCAACATCATCTCCCCCATGATTGTCATGCACAAGCAGAGTGTTAACTGGATCCAAGTCAACCTGAGGTGTGGTGGCCTTCGGCTTCTCCGGTTTCCCAATATCTTGTATTGTTGCATTTTCAGTGAAAACCACATCTTGGATTCTCAAAATCTTCTTCTTGATTGGATCCCATAATATCGAGCCAAATTCATCACTCGGACCGCTGAGATGGATGCATTGTTTTGTCTTGCTATCAAGCTTGGATCTCTCGTCCCTTGGGATGCGCACAAATACCTTGGAACCAAAGACCATCAAGTTCTTGTATGACACTTCCTTCCCTGATCAAACTCCAGCGATAGATGTTTCTTCCAGTTAGCCACCACGCCACGCCGAAAGAAGGAGTTGTTCTCCATGACACCGAGAACGAGCCCTGTCTTGCCATCCTTGGTCGCTGCAAGCCCGGTCATGTGCTTCAATGAGCATAGCTTAACGATGGAATATGATGAGTGCATATTTGCATCATGTTTTATATTATTATTTTGCATTATAGTTGTAGGATCTTGGTATTTTACGACGTTCTCGTGCATCTTTTATGTCTATTTTCACCAGGATCAGGATACGATGGACACAATTCTTGGACCAGTTGTATTGGAGCGAAAAGGAGTCAAAAACAATGTAAATCACTTATTTGAGAAATATCAATAACACCAGAAGAAAACCCGAAGCAATTGGAGGACACAAAAGGTTTAATGACCAACTATACGACTGAAGCAACTTTTCTGGCCGTATAGTTGGCGCCGCCTCCGTCTCCTCAAATAGTTTCACCCCATGCAACTGGATCATGGAGACTACATACAGAACGCCTTTTCCCATTGTAGTTTCAAATCCTTTCTACACACGGATACTCATTTTATGTATTCAGTTTACTTTACTTTACTTATTGTTCTCTTATACCAAAAACCCCAAAACACCTTTTTATACAACGATCGCATTTTATCTTGTTACTTAGAACTTTATTTTAGCATTTCTATTTTAGTATTTAATTCAATAGTTATTAGACTTTAGACTCCTGCTCCCTGTGGGATCGATATCTTTATATCGAAGCTAGATACAAACGATCTGTGCACTTGTAGTCATCAAGCTATTTCTTGGCGCCGTTGCCGGGGAGCTAAGCGTTGTAAGTCTTTTAGTTTTTGATTATTTATTTTAGTCTTGATAAGGTTAGTTTTGAATACAGGTTTCCACCAACATGATGGAGTTTGAGCATTTGACTAGTGCTAACCAACTCAGCCACTTTGGGAATCCATATGATATTAATAAAAGAGATAACTCCAACAAGAAGAAAAGGGGGTTTGAAATAAGTCCTCTACTACTTGGTATTCTACACAAGAAGCAATTTACTAGATATGAAGAAGATCCTGATCCATATGAGTATATTGCATGCTTCAAAGGTATGTGGCACTTTCCAATTACAGAGGTATACTTGTAATGAGGTAAGGGTTAAACTTTTTAGTCATACTTTGACTAGCATAGCTCTCTCATGGTATATATGTTTACCCCCAGAAGCCACTACTACTTGGGATAATTTATCTTCTGAGTTTCTAGCCAAGTATTATCCATTATCAAAATATTTTGGAATCATGTGTCTTATAATTGACTTGGAGGAACCGTCCTAATGAAGGAATAGTAAGAGTTTATATAATGTTTAAAGATTTACTTAATCAATGTCATCATCGTGATTTGTCGGAATGGTATTTATTGCATATCTTTTATGCCGGTTTAATTGAACCTAATAAAATTAAACTAGACTCTTGCACGAGAGGAGATTTTATGAATCTTCCCATAAATAAAGCTTGGAATTTACTCAATAGAATTCATGATCATAGAGTTTCATAGAATTTTGGTCTAGGAAGCGAAGGAGGCATAGAAATAGATTATGATTGTATTCATGAATATAATAAAAAGGGCCATGTTAATGAATTATCTAAAAAACTTTATTTAGATTCAGATCTTTTGTTGCAAGTTGTTAAAGCTTTCACATAACATATCAAAGCTCTAAAAGAGGGTTTGATCAAGTATGATCCACCACCCAAACTAGAGTTGGAAAAAGAAGTTAAAGCAACGCTGTCCTCCCTAGAACCAATGTATGAGGTACCTTTTCCTAACACTACGCGGAAGCATATTTTAGAATATTAATAGGTCAAAGAAATATAGGAGAAGAAGGAAGATTAAAGTGTGCCAAAAGTTGAAGAACATCTGGATGAAACCAAAGATGAAAAGGTAACCAAGGAATCAATTATGGCTATGTATGCATATTGTAACATAGTTGAACTTGATAAAGATACTTCTGTATTGGTTGAAGGTAAAACTAAGGTAAAAGATGTGGGTAAGCCTTTTCTTCCCTGCATATTTAAAGAAACCTCACATTATGGTTTATGTGATCTTGGCACCGAAGTTAATGTTATATCTTATGATTTTTATTTAGAAATAAAAAAGGAGATAATACTTGCTACAATAGAAAATACTGATATGAAAATCATGTTAGCCAATAAAAATCTTAGAATTCCAATGGGAGTAGTTGAATATGCAACCGTCACAATTGGCAAAAAATAATTTCCTATCGATTTTGTAGTTATTGATATGCCAGCTGACACTCTTTTCCCAATTATATTTGGAAGAAACTTTTTGAGTGATGTAGGTGCCAAGGTTGATTTTAAAAAGGAGATTGTGTCTCTTAAGCTTGGGGAAGCGGAAAACGAATTCCACTTTTCCAAATTTAAAGACGGACCTCTACAAATACAAGAAGAAGAGAAAGAAAAGACTATTGAGAAAATGTCAGCTCTCTTCTTTAGTAATCAAGAAGAGGAATCCAATGAAGACTCAAATTATGAAGAAATAATTATGTAGGACAGGTCCCTAGAAGAACTAGAAAGTGAATTCGATTCACTTCCCATTTTAGGACCTCCAACTGATGAGGCTTTCAAAGAGCCAGAAAAGAGAGGAGACGAGGAATTAACACCCCCAAGATTGAAGACTTTACCAGATAATCTTAAATATAGATTTTTGGACAATACTAATAAATTTCTTGTTATTATTAGTTCTAAACTTTTAGGAGATGAAGAAAAAGAGCTCATGAAAGTACTTAACGAGCATCGCAAGGCCTTTGGGTACTCAATGGATGATTTGAAGGGCATTAGTCCCATGATAACCGTCCATCGAATATTCATGGAGGAAGGTGCTAAACCAGTTGCAAAATTTAATAGACGGCTGAAGCCCGAAATGAAGGAAGTGGTAAGAAAAGAAATAGTACGCCTACTGGATGTAGGTATAATCTATCCTGTAAAAGAGAGTGAATGGGTAAGTCTTGTTCAATGTGTTTCTAAGAAGGGCGATTTTACTGCTGTTCCTCATGAAAATAATGAATTGATACCTACTAGAACTATTGTTGGGCATAGGATATGTATAGATTTTAGGAAATTGAATAAAGAAACTAGGAAATATCACTATCCTTTACTGTTCATAGATCAAACTTTAGAGAGGTTAGAAAATCACACTTATTTTTGCTACTTGGACGGATACACTATTTTTTTCCCAAATAGTTGTTCATCCTGATGACCAACTGAAAACAACTTTCATTAGTCCTTATGGTTTACATGCTTACCGACGCATGCCTTTTGGTTTATGTAATGCTCCAGCTAATTTTCAAAGATGCATGACTGCTATTTTCGCAGATTTTATAGAATTTATAATGGAAGTATTTATGGATGACTTTTCTATCTATGGATCTTCGTTTACTAGTTGCTTGGATATCAAAAGAGTTATGCAGTGTTGCAAAGAAACCAATCTTGTTCTAAATTGGGAGAAGTGCCATTTTATGGTCAAAGAAGGTATAGTCCTTGGACATAAGGTATCAGGTAAGGGTATTGAAGTAGACAGAGCTAAGGTTGAAGCAATAGAGAGATTGCCAGAACCAAGGGATATAAAAGGTATAAGAAGTTTTCTTGGTCATGTGGGATTTTATAGAAGGTTCATTAGGAATTTCTCTGGAATCTCTAAACCTTTGACTAACTTGATGCAAAAGGGAGTGAGATTTAATTTTGATGATAAATGCCTTGAAGCCTTTGATAAACTTAAATATGCTTTATCCCATGATCCTATCGTCAAACCACCTATCTGGGATATGACTTTTGATTTAATATGTGAAGCTAGTGATGATGCTGTAGGAGTAACTCTGGGACAACATATAGGTCACAGATTTAATATTATACATCATGCTAGTAGAACTCTCAATAGTGCTCAAAAGAATTATCCTAAGGAAGAAAGAGAACTTTTTGCTGTATTTTTCTCTTGCAATAAATTTCGTTCTTATATAGTTTATGCAAAAGTAAGAGTTCATACATATCATAATGGTTTAAATGAACTACTTGAGAGAAAAAATCATAATCCAAGACTGATCCGTTGGATCCTTTTACTTCAAGAATTTGAGTTGCAGATTATGCAAAGGCAAGAAATGAAGATGCTGGATGCAGTGTCCATATTTGCCCAGCAAGACACCAATCTTATTAAGAGAGACTTTAGTCCTGCTGATTTTCGTTTACGAGAATTATTAGATGAACTAAGGTCCATTCCTCCAAAAGAGAAGAAGTCCTTATTGTTGGAGGAGCTTGTCATCCCCGAATAAATAAACGGTAAGTGCAAGGTAAGTTTTCTTACTCTAATAAGTGATTTGCTTTCACAATTTTTATTTTTGCAATTTTTACCTTTGAATTCCTCATGTTTTTCTGAAATTTTTGAAGGTTTTTACAAACTATACGGTTACAACTATACGACCATAGAAAAATGTCCCGCCGTATAGTTGGTCGTTAAACCTTCTATACCATCTTCACGAAATAATTTTTGACATTTGGAAACTATACGACCAAACTATACAGCCGGAGAAAAATCTCCCGCGGTTTAGTTGGTCGTTAAAACTTCTGGACGGTCCGTCCTTTTTTCCTTTTTTTATTCATCTAAAAAAAGTGTTTTGTAGGTTCCAAGTCGGTAACTAAATAGAATTGGACTCGAGATATCTGGAAATATCTGCCCGGAACCAACTATACGGTCGGAGCTATATGGGTCGCGCCTGTATAGTTGGTCGTTACGTGGCAGGACTTCACCAAATCCATGATTTCTTTCTCTGTTTTGTTAAGATTATTTTCTTGGGCATGTATTTGGTGTTTCTCGCGAGTTTTACCGACCTCTGACCCCTCTTATATAATGCCCTTGTGTTTCTCTCTAATCATAATCACCAGGAACCAATATAGCCATGCTCTATCCTGTCCCAGGATGTGGAAAACCCCTGGATCTCATTGCTCCATACAGGGACCACTCTCGCGTCCCGTCCATGTAGGAGGGCAACAAGGACGCGGAGAGGTTTAGCCTATGGTACAAGGAGTACGTCGAGCCAAGCTTCTACAACAGCAATGCCGATGAAGATTGGAGCGGCATATACATCAGCAGTGATGTCTATGATCCCCCGGAGTTCAACTGGGCGGTGATGAAGAGAGCTCAACAAGAAAGAGAAGGTCACAAGCCATATGGAAAAGAGCGTGTGGAGACGGTCAAGTTCATCACCACAGACCCCAGGCCGCACAAGCATAAGGAAATGCCTAACATTGGTGCAGGTGCTAGCAAGGAAGCGACGGTGCCACTCTCGAGGCCTACCACTGGTGCTCGTATGAGGGTGAAGCATCAAGAAGAGTGGAAGAACGGTTTGTACTTTCCCGATCCATCAATTATGGATGAGGAAGAATAAGTTGTCCCTAGGACCAAGGACCGCGTGCAAGCACTGGAGATATATCAGAAGCAGGAGCTACTCCATTGAGTTGAAGTCCGTCACCGCCTTAAGGAGATAGAAAAGAAGGACGATCTTCTCCCATTTGGTGACTAAGCTCGCAGATAAGGTGGACAATTTTCGATCTGATTTGCACAGGTGCTACAACGTCATTACTGCCCTAGAGGAAACCAACAAGAAGCTGCACACCGTGGTGTTACATGCCATGGATCCACAGTGATATACAATAATCACGGTATAAAATAATCGCGAGGGATTATTTGATCCCACCTGGCTTGATTCCAAGCTTGGGGAGATCTTTAAGACCTTGTAATTTATCTTATAATTTTTACATTACTATTTTAGTTTTGCATTATTTCGAGTTTAGAAATAAAGCTTGCATCATTAGAATCCCCTTCAGGAATATTCAATCCCTTTTATGAAATTTCAAGTTTATTTTCATATATGGAGCATTATTGAGTTTGTGTTTGTCTTATTAGATATATGAATGGCTTGAGTATAATTTTACTTGCACTTGATGATAGCAATAGGAGACTTCCACACCATTGGTGACATGTATATACCCTACGGGTGCATAACATTGGTATACCCGGTCCATCCCAAGGAAGGCCCACACGAGGACTTGCAGCCCAGGAAGATTTCGGGTGGCCCAAGCCCGTGGCGAATTCGACTCCTTGGAGGACAAGTCTAGATTAGATAGAATTTCAAAGGGTATAAACCCTAATCTGTAACCGAATCAACCTACCCCTGGGACCTGGCCTATCTATATAAAGGCCAGGTGGGCACGATGATAAGGACAATCACCACCTCATACACACATACTTCACGCCAGATTGCATCTGCGCACCCCTGTAACCTTCGGTTCCGCCATAATCAAGAACAGACAAGCAGGAGTAGGGTTTTCCCTCCGGGGGCCTGAACCTGGGTAAACCTCGTGTCCCCGTGTTGCTTGTCTATTAACCATTCCATGACTTCTAGCATCCCCATCTTCTCCAAACCCAAGTCCATAACAATGGGCATTGACGAGTCAAACCCTCATCAATTGGCGCCGTCTGTGGGAACCGGGGACGCTGATCATGCGGTCATGACGGTTCCATCTGGAGAGATCTATGATTCCTCGGAGACGGAGAGTCACCTCCTCTTCGGCGCCTTCAACTTCACCGCCCACTCACCGGACACCCTGAAAGATTTCGAGTCCGTAGGAGACGCGCTCGAGATGTTGTTCGGGAGCTTCTGCTTCCAGATGGGACATACCGGCACCCTCAGCCTCCCAGAGCGGGTGCCACTTCCATCCATCAGGCCCACTTCGTGGGTCCCACCCATCGACACCCTGCGTATGTCGATGCTGACGGGCAATTCGGATGACAGCAGCAACTTAAACTCTGATATGTGTGATCCCTCTTCGGATGAAGGAACCTACGGTTCCAGATCTGAGAGATGCGGCAGCAGCGACCCACTCCGTGAGCGCTACCTGTGCGCCATCATCCACGGTGGCGACATCAACAACGGAACCGATCCACCGCTGGGTTTGAGTGCCCTCCCTCCCAATCCCCCTCCCAACCCTCAGGTTGAGAACAAGGGAAACAGGGGAAACCCGACTAACAGGGGGCTAGAGCCACTTAAGGTGGCAATCGCGCCTACAACCAGATCAACCTCAACGAGGAAGGCTAGGAGATCGCACGCGAAGCCATGCGAGGCAATAAAATACTACCTATGGAGGCCTCCCATGACTTGCTGATGGCCTATCACTGGCTGCTGATCGATGAGCACAATTGACAGGTCAAGCTACAGGACAAGCTCGAAAAGCGCAAGCAAGCAGCCGCAGAGTCAAGCACGCGGCGAGCTGCGCTCTCTGCCGCTGGTGGCTCCTCTTCACACGGGAACAACGCCAACAAGTACCACTCCCGCCTGGAGCGCATGGACCCCGCCGCACAGCGCGAGGTCACTAAGGCACTCGACACGTACTTCATGATGATGGACTCGCAAGGCAACGTCATGCCGAAAACACCGGAAGATGTGATCATGGCTACCACCACTTATCTCGCGTCCGACCCGCCACCAGCGGGAGACCTGAAGATCGCAATCCACAAGTCTGCGCTGGCAGGCCTCAGACTCGTCGGAGCTGTGCTCCACGACAAAACTCGCACGGAGCGGAAGAAGAAGGCCATGGTCAAGTTCACTCGAAGCCGCACACCCTCATCTGACGAGGAGGAGCATGACCTGTCCCGACACCGTCGGAGCCCACGGTGCCACAACAGCAACTACGATGCTCGTAGTGAGCTCACGCAGCGCAAGATCGACAAATCATGTGCTAAGCGCGCATTCTCAACTGAGTCCGAGGAGGAGGACGACGGCTGTGCGGAGCTAGATGCTTCAGCAGATCCATTTGGCAATCGCGGATGCCGAGAAACTTCAAGTTCCCTTTGGACAACCCGAAGTTTGACGGCGCGCAGGAGCCTAAAACTTGGCTTGACGATCATCTGTCATCGGTCAAGATCCATGGTGGGAACAAGAACACCGCCCTACAGTGCCTTTAGCTGCAGCTGACAGGCGCGACCAGGGTTTGGCTCAGCAGCCTTCCCTACGACTCCATCTGAAGCTGGGAAGAGCTAGCATACAGCTTCATCCGCAACTTCAAGGGCACCAGCAAGACGCCAGCCTTAATCGAAGAGCTGCGGGCCTGCATCCAGTGGACCAACGAGTCCATCCGCTCGTACATCCCATGCCGGTCCCACATCAAGAACTCCGCCGCAAACATCTCCGAAGAAAGAGCAATCGACGCCTTCAAGGGCAGTGCCAGGCACCATATTTCAAGGAGGAGCTCGGGCGCGTCAAGCCCAAAACCCTTGATCACCTCATGGACATCGCCAACCGTTGGGAAGATGGCGAGGATTCCGTCAACCAAACACATTCGGATGATGAAGAGAACTTCAGCCGCACGCACGAGCGCTGCAACAAGAGAAGATCGCGCGTCTACGACGATCGCGATGGAGTCTACATGGTTACGGCTAGATACGCCGACCGCCGCGACGATGGCAACTGCAATAGAGGACACCGCAGCGGCAACTACCGCGACGACGGACGACCCACACAAACGTGCAACATCGCAACCACGACGATGAGCCTTCAGCATACGACAAGCTGTCTGGTCCATGCACCATCCACTTCTACATCGATAAACAAGATGGTAAGAAGAAGGCCAACCACATGCTCAAGGACTGCCAGGAATTCCAGAAGCTTAGCGAGGGCCTCACCCAAATGCGACGCTAGGCGGTGAATCCAGGATTCGCACCGGCCCCTGGGTCCGTCACCCATGGAGCTCCTCCACCACCACCTGGCGGACCATCATAGCCGCCGGTCGCCCCGGCACCGAATAACGGTGCAGATGGGTACCTCCCACCAAAACGGGCCCTGATGATCTAGAAGGGGCGTCCAACCAACATGGTGCAGAAGAAGATCACCCACCAAGTCAACCTATTGGTGACCTCCCCACCATCCATACTTGAGTACCTCAGCGGCTCGGAGTCCTACATCACGTTCGACCGTTTGGATCACCCACGCCAGATACCTCGCACAAGGTCATTCTTCCCTGGTGCTCGAGGCCAAGATCAGGGGATTCGAAATGAGCCGCGTCTTCATGGACGGCGGCAGTGGCATCAACCTGATGTTCGCCAGCACACTGGCAGCGATGTGGATCCCACTGTGCAGCCTGGAACAATCGGACACGATGTTCCACGACATAGTCCCAGGGAAGGGCATATACCCCTTGGGCAAGAGATGGCTCGTCGTCATCTTCGGCAAACCCGAAAACTTCAAGCGTGAGCAACTGGAGTTTGAAGTGGTGGACTGGCCATCACAGTACCACACCATCCTCGGGCGCGTGTCATTCGCAAGATTCCTGGCAGTACCTCACTATGTGTACCTTCTACTGATGATGCTAGGACCTAGGGGCGTCGTCACCATCCCAGGAAGCTTCACCAGGTCATACAGTTGCGACAGAGATTTCAATAGAATCTCTCAGTCGTTCGGCATGAAGGAGGACCTCACGAGACTCATGGAGGTGATAGACAACGGGGCACCCCCAGTCACCAGGCAAAACGCACCCGATATGTCGTTCGACTCTGCAGTCAACACAAAGAAGGTGCAGGTTCACCCAATGGACGCCTCCAAGACGGCGCTAATCGCCGACGACCTGAGTCCCACATAGGAAAGAGCACTCGTCGAATTCCTCCGTGAGCGCTGAGAAATTTTTGCCTGGTGTCATGCAGACATGCCAAGAGTTCCCAGGGAATTCGCCGATCATGCACTCAATGTGTTTCTAGATGCGAAGCCAGTCAAGCAGTCGATGCGTCGACTATCCGAGCCAAGATACGAAGCCATTGGAACCGAAGTCAACAGACCCCTCGATGCCAACTTCATTAGTGAAATCAGAGAAAGCGAGTGGCTGGTCAACACAATGCTGGTTCCCAAAAAGTACACGGACATCCTGCGGATGTGCGTGGACTTCACATCGCTCAACCAACATTGTCCCAAGGACCACTTCCCTCTACCAAGGATCGATCAAATCATCGACTCCACTACAGGATGCGATAAGCTATCCTTCCTCGACACCTACTCAGGCTACAACAAAATTTGACTGAAGGTCGAAGATCAGGAGAAAACGGCATTCATCACGCCGTTCGGGGTGTTCTACTACAACACAGTGCCCTTCGGGATGAAGAACGCAGGCGCCACTTACCAGAGGTGCATGCAGGCATGTCTGAAGGACCAGATCGGCCGCAACATCCAGGTCTATGTCGAAGACATAGTAATCAAGACCAAGGAGTCCAGGAAGCTCATCGACGATCTCCGCGAGACATTTGATAACCTTGATCGCTACAAGATCAAGCTGAACCCAGACAAGTGCGCCTTTGGCGTCCTGTCTGGCCAATTACTCGGGTACTTCATCTACCAGCGTGGCATCGAGGTGAACTCCTAGAAAATCAGGGACATACTGGGTATGGAAAAGCCGAAGAATCTCAAGGGTGTTCAACAGCTAGCCTGGCAAATCGCGGCGCTGAGCAGATTCATCAGTCGAATGGGTGAAAAGGCCCTCCCCTTTTACCAGCTGCTGCGCAAGACGGAAAAATTTGAGTGGACACCCAAAGCGGATGATGCGTTCGAGGACCTCAAGCGGCTGCTCTCCACATCACTTGTCCTGGTCACGCCGAAGGAGCAGGAGCCTTTGTTGATGTACATAGCAGCCACACACCAGGTGGTTAGGAGCGCACTCGTGGTCGAGCGACCCGAAGATGGCAAGACCCATGGGGTCCAATGCCCAATCTACTACCTTAGCGAGGTACTGACCCAACAAAACAGAGGTACCCTCATTACCAGAAGCTCGCCTACGGTATATTCATGATGACGCGTCGGCTGAGCCACTACTTCTAGGAGCACCAAATCGTGGTGGTCAATGATGCCCCGCTATAGAACATCCTGAACAACCCCGAAGCCACAGGGCACGTGGCCCTGTGGGGCATCAAGTTGTCTCATCGGGACATCATCTACGAGCGTCGCACCACCATCAAATCCCAGGTCCTCCCTGACTCCCTCGTCCACTGGATGGAGCTCCAGCTGCCGGACACTCCATACATGTCGCAGTCATGGACGATGCACTTCGACGGCTCCAAGCACGAGGCTGGAGCGGGGCCGGCTGTAAGGGTTCGTAGCATGGAAAACAAAAAATTTCTACTGCATGCACACAAACAAGCCAGGATGTATCTACTAGATTGTAGCAACGAGTCGATAGAAGCACTCACCCTCGAAGATTCCAAAGCGGTTAACGAGAGCAGATTCTCATGGTTGATGTAGTCGTACACTTTCCGATCTCAAGATCGCATAGACGATCCTTCCGGCACTACATTTCGGCAGCGCTTCCGCAGTCGGTCACATGTTCGGTACTCGATGAAGACCTTCCTCTCCCTTGTTCCAGCAGGCAGCGGAGGTTGTAGTTCTCCCTCGCGATTCCGGCAGCGCGACGGCGTGGTGTCGGAAGTAGAGGGAATATCCCGCAGGGCTTCGCCTAAGCCGGATGCGAGTTATGGTGGATTAGGGTTTCCCGGAAAACTAGGGTTTAGAAATCCGGGAGGAGGAGCAGGTGTCGGCGGCGGCGGCTCGTGGAGAGGGCTTGGAACTTGTGTTGTTAGGGGCAGCCCTCCCCCTCGATTTATGAGAGGGAGGGGCAGCCTTGGGAGGGGTGGGTTTGAATCCAAACCCAAACCCAAGTTGGATTGAGAGAAGGACTTGTTTCTTCTCCCACTAGGAAACCATTGTTCCAGTTTGACTTTTCAAACTTCCCATTTGACTTTCAATTTAGAGCTTTATTTTCTCTTGCATATGCCAACAACAAGTAACCTTGGATATGATCCAATCATTCCACATACCCATGACACATTTATGGACCATTCTCCTTCCGGACCGGTGAACCTTCTAGACCCTTCTAGAACCTCTCCGATGAAATCATCGGAAACTTTCCTGAACTCTGAAATAGGACTTTCCTTATATGAATCTTATTCTCCGAACCATTCCGGATCTCCTCGTGATATCCCGGATCCCATCCAAGACTCCGAACAACATTCGGTATCCCTACTAACATTCCATATCTACTAAACAACATCGAATCCTTAAGTGTGTCTCCCTACGGTTCATGAATTATGCGGACATGACCGAGACACTTCTCCAATCAATAACCAATAGAGGAATCTGGAAATTCATATGGCTCCCACATATTTCTACGATTACTTTGCGATCGAATGAACCACTTACATACGATACCAATTTCCCTTTGTCTCATGATAGTTTACTTATCCGAGATTTTGATCGTCGGTATCTCTGCATACCTAGTTCAACCTCGTTACTGATAAGTACTCTTTTCTCATTCCCATGATATGTGATCCCTTGTGAGCCAGTCACATGCTTGCAAGCTAATTGGATGACATTCCACCCATAGGGCCCAAAGTATATCTATCTGTCATATGGATGGACAAATCCCATTCTTGATCCATGTGCCTCAACCCATACTTTCCGAACACTCAATGCCACCTTTATAGCCACCCATTTACGGTGTGGTGTTTGATGTCATCAAAGCATCCTTCCAGTGATGGTGATTAGCATGATCTCATGGTCGAAGGAATTAGGTTACTATGTATCAGAAAGCTTATAGCAATTGAACTATTAAAATGACTTGATCTTTATGCTACGCTTATCTATAGGAGTATGTCCACCATACCATTCTCCTAATGATATGATCTTGTTGTTAATAACATCTCAATGTTCATGATCGAGAAACCACGATCATCTATTAACCAACAAGCTAGTATTATTAAAGAGGCTTTACTAGGGACTCTAATTTAGTTTACAAATCACACAAGTATTAATGTTTCCGGTTAATACTGTTACAGCATGAATGTAAACATTTATCATAAACACAAAGATATAATAATAACCACTTTTATTATTGCCTCTAGGGCATATCTCCAACAGTCTCCCACTTGCACTAGAGTCAACTAATCTAGATTACATGGTAATATACCGAACACCCATGGCGGTTTGGTGCTGGTCATGTTTTGCCCTCGGGAGAGGTTTAGTCAACGGATCCGCCACATTCAGATCTGTGTGTACTTTGAAAATATTTATGTCACCATCTTGGACATGTTCTCGAATAGCGTGAAAACGTAGCTTGATGTGCTTCAGCTTCTTGTGTGACCTTGGTTCTTGCGCATTGTCTATGGCGCCCATGTTATCATAGTAGATAGACATTGGGTCCAGCGCACTTGGAACCACACCGAGCTCTGTAATGAACTCTTTCATCCATATCGCCTCTTGTGAAGCCTCCAAAGCAGCTATGTATTCCGATTCAGTTGAAGATCTCTCCACAACGCTTTGCTTTGCACTCCTCCAGCTAACTACTGCACCATTCAAAGTAAATACGTATCCAGATTGAGATTTAGAATCATCTGGATCGGTGTTCCAACTAGCATCGGTGTAACCATTAACAATGAGTTGTTCATCACCTCCATAAGAAAGAACCATATCCTTAGTTCTTCTCAAGTACTTAAGGATGTTTTTGACCACCGTCCAATGATCCACTACTGGATCACTTTGATATCTGCTAGTCAAACTAACAACATATGCAATGTCGGGTCTAGTACATAGCATGGCATACATAAGAGATCCTATGGCTGAGGCATAGGGAGTCTTACTCATCCTTTCTCTATCTTCTGCCGTTGCTGGACTTTGAGTTTTACTCAAGGTTGTATTGGACAACATGGGCAAGAACCCTTTCTTGCTATCTTCCATTCCAAACCTATTTAGAACTTTGTCCAAATATGTACTCTGTGACAATGATATTAGGCGCCTCGATCTATCTCTATAAATCTTTATGCCTAATATGTAAGCTGCTTCGCCAAGATCTTTCATTGAAAAACTATTATTCAAATAATCCTTGACACTATTAAGAAGGTCTACATCATTCCCAATAATAATATGTCATCTACATATAGTATTAAGAATGCTACAGAGCTCCCACTCACTTTCTTGTAAATACAAGCTTCTCCATAAGTTTGTATAAAACCAAAGCTTTTGATTACCTTATCAAAATGTTGATTCCAACTTCGGGATGCTTGCTTTAATCCATATATGGACCGTTGAAGTTTGCACACCTTGTTAGCATCTTTAGGATCGACAAAACCTTTGGGTTGCATCATATACAACTCTTCATCAATGTCTCCATTGAGGAACGCCGTTTTGACATCCATCTGCCATCTGCCATATCTCATAATCATAATATGCAGCGATTGCTAACATAATCCTCACAGACTTTAGCTTCGCTACGGGTGAGAAAGTCTCATCGTAGTCAACTCCTTGAATTTGTCGAAACCCTTTTGCGACAAGTCGAGCTTTATAGATAGTAACATTACCATCAACATCTGTTTTCTTCTTGAAAATCCATTTGTTCTCGACAGCCTTCCGGCCATCCGGTAATTCCACCAAAGTCCATACTTGGTTTTCATACATGGATCCAATCTCGGATTTCATGGCTTCTTGCCATTTATTGGAATCTGGGCTCATCATCGCTTCCTCATATGTCGCAGGGTCATCGGTGTTGTCCACTAACATGATACTCATGATGGGATCATACCAATCAGGAGTGGTACGATGTAACATCCCTAAAATCATGATTCAAAACTCATGCATATCATCCATGCATCCATGATCATTTAGGATTTCATTTCAAAAATCATTTCATAAACAGGAGCATTGTTGCTCAATATTTTATGTAAGTTTGCTCAAGCATTTGTGCTAATTGTTATTGAGAAAGGTACTATTATTCATTCAGTATTGTTTAGAATCCAAACTCAAGTGATTTCAAAAACTTGAGCAAAGTCTCAAAGCAAAATATGAAATAAAACCAAATCTATGCCTATTATCACACCTCATAAAGGCATGGTTTTATTTTATTTTCAAAAATACCCAAGTGTGTTTGAGTAAATAGTAGTGTTTGACACACATTTGAGTGCAAGGATTGCAGTATAAAAACCTAGAGAAGTTTTGAATTCAAACTCATTTGAATTGGAGTTGAAAATCATTTCAGAAAAACTCAAACAGAAAAAGAAAAGGTTAAAAGAGAAAAAAAATAAACAAACAGACGAATCTGGCCCAACCAGCCCAACTAAGCCCAGCAACCCACCCCGCGCGAAACGTTTTCTTCACTCACACCCGCACCCGCTAGGTCGCTAACAGACTGGACCCACTCCCTCTCTGTTTTTCTCGCTGACAGTCGCGGCCCACACGACATCGTCGTCTCCACCCCGCAAACAGCTCAATCCCCAAATCACGCCGGCCGTTCCCTGTATTGATTCGCGGCATCAATTCACGTTGAATGCCAGAGTAAATCTCGCTCGCGACCATGCTACTTAAACTCCCTCTGCCCCCTCTCCATTTTCCCTAAGGCTTCGAGCACAGAGCGCCCCCAGGCTGCCCGCAATCGCCCCTGCACCGCCGCAGACAGAGCCCACTCCGGCAACCAATCCCGGTGAGCTCCGTGCGCCCCTTCTTCTCTAGTTCTTGCAGACAGCTTTGCAACTTCCTTACGCACCTTCTGACACCATTGGTTCGTCCTATACTGGCCCAGGTCGTCGTCTTCGTCAAGCATAGCAAGGTCCCGACGACGTCCTCAACTCCGGCGATTAAATTTGGTGAGCCCCGTGTTCCCCTTCGCCTCTGATTCACACGAGCGTGTTCGCCGTAACCTTGCGCAACTCCTGATGCCTTCGATTCGTGCTAGGGTGACCAGGAGCATCGCCAACGTCGCCATCCACACGAGCCCGACGCTGTAAGCAACTCCGACGAGCCCGTGCAGCCGTGTCCGTGCGCCCCTTGCCAAGTCGTCGCCACATTGAGCTTCTCCTCGTCACTGTGAACTTGGTGAGCATCCTCCCACCTCCCCGGGAGACCTTGTTCACCAGCTCTGCCACTGACAGAGCGCGTCGCCTCCTGTCGCCGCCGCCAGCTCCGCCACTTGATGGTCGAGTGCTGAGCGCCGTTAGATCTAGATCTAGTGGTCACGTTAGAACCTAGCTGAAGCGGTATGATTCAATCAGAAGCGCGCGATTAAGTTAGATCCAGCGCCTCAGAAGCGTGATCCGACGCGAAGCGGTACCGGCCAATCAGATTAAGACGCGTGGCAAGAGTTTAGGTTTAAAATCAGGATTTGAATCTATTAGATGTTTGAATTTGTTTTAGCCATAACTTTTGATCCCCACGTCCAAATTTGACAAATTTTATATCAATGGAATCAGGAGAACAAGCCCTTTCCAAATATGCAATGTGTTTAATGTTTTGTTTCTGTTAAAATAGTTTTATTCACAAAAACATGTGTAGGCCTATTTTGTGTATATAAATTATTTGAGAAATGTTTTAGTGTTTAAATAAATGTTGTTTAGGAAGTTTTGAACTTGTTTGTGAACCAGTACTATGCACTTGTCTTGTTGAGTTTAGAAAATCATCACATATCATATTGCATGCATCCATATATTTTTGCTTGTAATTATTTTGTATGTGATTTGTGGCTATGATTTTATGTGTAGATTTTGGTGCCAATAGTGATTGTGATTGTGAGGAGTGTAGCTGCTCTCCAAACTACCAAGGCAAGTAGTGCTTCATGATTTTATCCCTAAGTTTTCTTACTATGCATTAGAAATATTTTGCTAGTCTTGCATGATTATATTTTGCTGATGCTAAGTTGGGAAAATCCTAGTAGTTGTAGAATTGCTAGAAATTCCTAAGTTAAGATGTTTATCTATGCCATGCTTAGCCTAGCTAGTAGTAACCAAGGGTGGTGAAATATTCATGCTATGTTAAAATATTTCTAAGTCCTTTTGGACTTGTGTTTTGTCTAATAAAAACAACTAAGTGAATGAAACACCTGGGTGGAATGGAAGGAATGGTTTATGTTGAGTGGTTACACAAGGCCCATTTCTATGGTTTACCTTGTGTATCTCACTTGTGGAAAGCCACCCAGGAACAAAGAGATTTTAGAGGCCAAATGTTAAGAAGCTTCTAGTGCAACCACTTGGCAATATGGGCTCTGCCTGGATCACATAGGTTGCTAGAACTTAGCCATTTGGACAGTTGGTGGTAGTGGGATGATAGGTTGGAGCGCGTCCATTTGGTCTAAGGGAAGGCTTCTAAAAGGTCCTGTCTTGGTGAAAATCAAGTCTAGTGGGAAAAGTGCACAACCTCTGTAGATGGAAGAATCTAAGTACTTAGCCATGTCCCTGGTATTGGACAATTTGAGCATCAAGGCATGGAAGCTATCAAGAATCTCCTCATCCCAATTTCTAAGTAAAACTTGTGGTTGAACAAGGGTGAAGGACCTCAATGTCTATTGGTGGTTCCTTGGGGAAAAGTTTTGATAAAGAAAAACTTAGTGATTTCAACTAATAGGCAAAACCTATTTTGAGCAAAGCAAGGCTAAGCTACACTTAGCCAAATTGCATATAGTATCTAGTCCACCAATATTATACTAAGGTATCACTTGCCAATACTATTCCAATGTATTGACCCACTGTGGCTGTAACTTGTGATGTTGCAGGTTATTCTGATGAGGATTAGGAGTCATGAGTCTACACTCAACATGTTTGCCTGTGGCACATGAAGATGAAGACTTGTATCTATTTACTTATTTAAACTCTTGTATTAGGCCTTTGGCCATGGAGTTGTAAAGACTATGTTTGTCTCTGGAATGACTGTAATAATGACCTTTGTTTCTGTGTGCTTCATCTTAAACTGTGGATGCTAGCATTAATCCAGGGACTAGCATTGCAATCACATGGATCCTTTTCCTTTATAAAGGAGGGATCTTACAGATGGTATCAGAGCACTGTGTTTCCTGTAGGATTATGACCCTAGGATTGGAAACCACTAAGGAAAAAAAATTCAACAACTTCAACACTTGTCTATTCTTCTCGTAATCTTTTCTAATATTCTTTCTCATCTCTATTTGTAGATGAACTCCATCAACGAAGCCGTAAGGAAGGGACCACTCAAGACAATGACTTTGGAGTGTGAGACAGAATTCCCCAAGGTTCTCAAGGACCTCATGGTTGCAATGGAAATACATGGTGCAGCTGTGTACAAAGGTTTTCCTGTGATGGATGAAGGAGTTGAGTACTGGTGGGTGCAACTTCACTTGTATAAAAACAAGGAAGACAACCACAAAGAATCAGGGTTCTGCATGTTCACCAATTCAGTGGTGCACACTACATTCTTTGATTCAGCAAGGGATGCAGCTTGGAGGATTATCAAAGAACTTGGTGATAGAGTCAAGTGTAGAATGCTCAACATCCAGAATGACCTAAAGGAAGAGAAGAAACATACTCAAGAGTTGGAGGCTACCAACCAAACCTTAAGAGGAGACATTATAGACTTAGTGATGGAGTCATGTGCCCAAGATAGACTGATTGCTTCTAGAAATATTATGTTAGCCAACATGTCTAGTGAGTTGGGATTGTAACGTACTTCGTTAGTTGGACCACCACTTATCACCTTATTTTCCGAATGTTGCTTGAAATAAGTTGAACCTTCGATGTTGTAATGGTTGCATGTATGCCATGACTTGTGTGATTTGATTTCCAAAATTATACATGTATTTCTTTGCTTTGTGATTCATTCTATGTATGTTGATTCTAACTTTTTCTATCTTAAATAGATGCCTAATGTTATTATCAGCACGATTGATGAGTTCAAGGGAACTCGCTTTGGCACTCGTATTATTGAGCTTACTAGTCTGCTCAATCTTCCACTTCCTTCCATCATGATGCTTCCCCTCACCAAGTTTGAGAGGAAAGACCTTTGGGGCTTCAAGGTCAATCAGCCAGGACGCCAGACCGAGCCAGCCACGGAGGCCATCATCTTCAAGCTCATGCATGATGACAAGGAGAGAGGCCTTGAGGTAGTCATGCAGGATCTGATAGGACGTCTACTAGGGAGACACTCTCGTGAGGTTAGAGGTACTCATTTCCACACCTTCGATAGACGTGATGAGGATGGTGAGGACATTGACTTCGAGGACACTTCGAGAGAGTCAGCAGAGCCTATTCGTCTATACCTCCAGGACTTAGAGGTTCTTCTTAGGCATGTGGACACTGATAGGACCAACGTCATGCTCAGCAATGACGAAATCCAGGTGCAGCTTCGTGAGAAGGACAAGCTCTTCGCGGAGCAAGATGAGATAGTCAAGGATATGGAGGCAAAGTTTGAGAGCCAGGATAGAAAGTTCAAGAGTCAAGAGAAGCGAGTCCAGGATAGGAACAAGAGGATTCGAGACATGACTGCAGAACTGGAGGCCAAGGACTTCGAGCTCGAGCATCAGCAGACTGTGATTGAGATGCTTCGTTCTCAGAAGAGGGCTCTCAAAGCCAAAGTAGAGACCTTGACCACCAATGTCGAGGAATACAAGACCGCTATGGAGAATGCAGGTCTTACCTTTGTTGAGGAGGAGGTTGATGCCGAGGAGTAGTGTTGACTACTCATTTATCATTTACTTATCATGCTTTTTATTGAGTCGCAATGACCATCCAACATGTGGATGGCTTGCTATTGGTGTGTTTACTTTACAAAATTGTCGTCCTTGTTGTTGAACTTTTATTATTGTGATGCATGTTGGTGATTGTTTATGTGATGTATTGTGCATAATAGCATCTATGGGTATCTCATTCTTATCTCTATTTACCAAACCACAGATGCCTCCCTGTCGTGCCAATCCCAACCCCAACAACAACAACATCACCCCTGAGATGCAGCAAATGATGACAGCTCAGACTCAGCTGATGCAAATGATGACTACGTTCATCCAGAATCAGAACAACAACAACAATAACAACAATAACAACAATAACAACAACAACAACAACCCACCGGGTTTTGATATGCTTACCAGGTTCTTGAGATTGAGGCCAACAAAGTTCTCAGGAACAACTGATCCTATGGTGGCCAATGATTGGCTACGCTCTGTGAACAAGGACTTGGTAACTGTGGGCTGTACTGATGCAGAAAAAGTTAGATTTGCAGCACATTTGTTGGAAGGACCAGCAGCTACTTGGTGGGATAACTTCCAGATCACCACTCCCATTGAGGATGTGACATGGGCTATCTTTGAAGATAGTTTCCGTACTGCTCACATCTCATCCGGAGTGATGAGTCTGAAAAATTAAGAGTTTCATAACTTGAAGCAGTGCCACCGCAGCGTGGCAGATTACATTGAGGAGTTCAACAATCTAGCGCGTTATGCATCGGACGAAGTTGACACCGATGCCAAGAGGAAGGAAAAGTTCCTTGAAGGGCTGAATGATGAACTGAACTTGCAGCTATCAGTGGCCTATGTTCCCACTTATCAGTCTCTTTGTGATAAGGCTGCTATTTTGGAGAACAAAATGAAGCAAGTTGAGAGTAGGAAGAGAAAACACTCTGACAAGCACAGCTCGGGATCGTCTCACAAACGTTCCCATTATGATGATAGTGGAAGCTCAGGATCCCACAAGCATGGGAAATTCAACAAGCACCACAACCACAACCGTCATCATGACAACAAGCATCATCGTAGTCATGACAATGACAAGTACAAGAACCACAAGAGTGGATATAAGAGCCACCATAGTGGTAGTGGAAGTGGAAGTGGAAGCCAGCCTGTCAAGAAGGATATTAGTCAGGTTGAGTGTTTCAAGTGCAAGAAGATGGAGCATTATGCAAATGAATGCCCAGAAAAGAAAGTTGAGGGACCCAACAAGCCTAACCCTTTTCAGAAGGGACAAGTGAACCACATCAATGTGGAGGAAATCTATGAAGAATCAGATGCTGTTGCTGGTAAGTTCAAACTCAATTCTATTCCAGCACTTGTTCTTTTTGATACTGGAGCATCGCATTCATTCATATCAAAAGCATTTGTTGATAGAAATGGGTTTCCAACTGAAAACATTGGGTGTCCAATAAAAGTTAGTTCTCCAGGTGGAGATATGATAGTAAGTCTTGGATGCCGGGATCTAATGATAGAGTTTGGAAAGCATAAGTTTCTAGTGAGTCTGATAATCCTAGATTCCCAAGGACTGGATGTAATTTTGGGAATGGATTGGATGACCAAGTATGAAGGAGTACTAGATTGTGCCAATCGTACTGTTGCACTCACAACCCCGGAAAAGAAACGGATTAGATTCAAGTCTAACTTTGAATCAAAAGGGAGTAAGTTAAATTCTCTTAAGGGGGTTAGCATGGACAGTGTGCCAATTGTGAGTGAATATCCGGATGAGTTTCCGGAAGAATTGCCGGGAATGCCACCAGATAGAGATGTGGAGTTTCTCATTGATCTGCTACCAGGATCTGGGCCAATAGCAAAGAGACCATACAAGATGTCAGTTGATGAACTGAAAGAGCTCAAGAAACAACTTGGAGAACAGTTGCAGAAAGGATTTATTCAACCAAGTTCTTCATCTTGGGGAGCACCAGTTTTGTTTGTGGAAAAGAAGGATAGAAGTCAAAGGTTATGTATAGATTACTGTTCACTCAATGAGGTGACTATCAAGAACAAATACCCTTTGCCAAGAATCAATGACTTGTTTGATCAGTTAGAAGGAGCTTGTGTGTTCTCAAAGATTGATCTTCGGTCAGGTTATTTTCAACTCAAAATAAGGGAGCAAGACATACCTAAAACAACATTCACCACAAGGTATGGATTGTATGAGTATACCGTGATGCCATTTGGTTTGACCAATGCTCCAGCATACTTCATGAATATGATGAACAAGGTGTTCATGGAATTCCTTGATAAGTTTGTTGTCATTTTCATCAATGACATTTTAATCTACTCCAAGAGCAAAGAAGAGCATGAAGGACATTTGCGTTTGATACTTGAGAAGCTTAGAGAGCATAAACTGTATGCCAAATTCAGCAAGTGTGAATTTTGGCTAAATGAAGTTGGATTTCTTGGACACGTTGTGTCAGGAGATGGTGTTATAGTTGAGCCTGCTAAAGTTTCAGCCGTAACTGAATGGGAATCTCCCAAGTCAGTGAAAGAAGTTCGTAGTTTCCTTGGCTTAGCAGGTTACTATAGAAGATTCATTGAGAATTTCTCCAAGGTAGCAAAACCTATGACATAATTGCTAATGAAAGACAAGAAATTTGCTTGGTCCGAGGGATGTGAACTCAGCTTTCAAGAATTGAAGAAGAGACTTGTGACAGCACGAGTCTTGTGTTTGCCAGATTTGGAAAAATATTTCCAAGTATATTGTGATGCATCTCATCATGGTTTGGGTGCAGTACTTATGCAAGAAGGAAAAGTTGTGGCTTATGCCTCGAGACAACTCAAAACTCATGAAGTGAACTACGCTACTCATGATCTAGAGTTAGCCTCTGGTGTCCATGCACTCAAAACATGGAGACATTATCTTTTGGGAAAGTGTTGTGAAGTGTTCACAGATCACAAGAGTTTGAAGTATATCTTCACTCAGAAGGAAATTAACATGAGACAAAGAAGATGGCTAGAACTCATCAAGGACTATGACTTAAGTTTGCAATACCACCCCGGTAAAGAAAATGTTGTAGCAGATGCTCTAAGCCGTAAAGTTTTTGTAAATGGCCTTACTAAGGGAGAATTGCCAGATGATCTGTGTGCCCAGTTTAGAGACCTCAGATTGGAGATTGTGCCTGAAGGACATCTCATGTCTTTGGATGTTCAACCCACCTTGTTGGACAAGATCAAAGAATCTCAGAAGACTGATAAAGAAATTGAAGAGATCAAGGAAAAGATTGGCAAGGGAAAAGCCAAAGGATTCCATGAAGACGAACAAGGTACTTTATGGAATGGGAAACGTATCTGTGTTCCACAAGATCCGGAACTTCGGAAACTGATTTTACAAGAAGCACACAACTCACCATATTCTATTCATCCGGGTAACACCAAGATGTACATGGATATGAAAGAAAGATTTTGGTGGAATAATCTCAAGAAGGACATCGCCGAACATATTGCTTTGTGTGATGTGTGTAGTAGAGTGAAAGCAGAACATCAGAAACCAGCAGGTTTGCTTCAACCACTACCTATTCCTGATTGGAAGTGGGACAAGATTGGTATGGACTTCATTACCGGATTGCCAAGGACCCGGTCAGGATATGATTCTATTTGGGTAGTAGTGAATCGCCTAACTAAAGTGGCTCATTTTATACCCGTGAAGACAACTTACACAAGTGCTAAGTTGGACAAGATCTATATGAGTAGAATTGTATGTCTACATGGAGTACCCAAGAGTATTGTGTCAGATAGAGGAACCCAATTCACTTCTCATTTTTGGAGGCAATTACATGAGTCATTGGGAACGAGGTTGGAATTCAGCACTGCTTTTCATCCTCAAACTGATGGACAAACAGAATGGACAAATCAGATTCTTGAAGATATGTTGAGGGCATGTGCCCTAGTCTATGGAGCCAGTTGGGATGAAAGTCTACCTTACGCAGAATTTTCTTATAATAACAGCTATCAAGCCAGTATTGAGATGGCACCATTTGAGTTTCTCTACGGGAGAAAGTGTACCACCCCATTACTATGGAATGGTGTGGGAGAAAGAAGTCTGTTCGGACCAGAACTAATCAAAGAAGCCGAAGAGAAAGTCAAGTTGGTTAAGGACAGATTAAAGATAACACAGTCCCGACAGAAGAGCTACGCAGATCCTAAACGTAGAGAAGTCACCTATGAAGTTGGTGATAGAGCTTATCTTAGAGTGTCACCACTTCGTGGAGTGAAGAGGTTTGGAGTCAAATGAAAGTTGGCCCCAAGATATGTTGGACCATTCAAGATTCTGAGTCACAAAGGAGAAGTAGCTTATGAGATTGAATTGCCAAAGTCTCTGTCAGCTGTTCATAATGTGTTTCATGTGAGTCAGCTTAAGAAATGTCATCCAGAAATGGAAGAGACTTCTTTGAAGGATACTATACCTTTGGATGAGGTTCAATTGGAAAGTGACCTCACTTATGAAGAGAAACCTATCAAGATTCTTGAGACTGCAGAAAGAGTTACTCGGACCAAGACTATCAAATTCTGCAAAGTTTAATGGAACCATCATTCAGAAGAGGAAGCAACATGGGAAAGAGAAGATGATCTTCGGAAAGACCACCCTTACCTATTTGCTAGCCAACCCGAATCTCGAGGGCGAGATTCATCTTAAGGGGGTTAGATTTGTAACATCCCTAAAATCATGATTCAAAACTCATGCATATCATCCATGCATCCATGATCATTTAGGATTTCATTTCAAAAATCATTTCATAAAGAGGAGCGTTGTTGCTCAATATTTTATGTAAGTTTGCTCAAGCCTTTGTGCTACTTGTTATTGAGAAAGGTACTGTTATTCATTCAGTATTGTTTAGAATCCAAACTCAAGTGATTTCAAAAACTTGAGCAAAGTCTCAAAGCAAAATATGAAATAAAACCAAATCTATGCCTATTATCACACCTCATAAAGGCATGGTTTTATTTTATTTTCAAAAATACCCAAGTGTGTTTGAGTAAACAGTAGTGTTTGACACACATTTGAGTGCAAGGATTGCAGTATAAAAACCTAGAGAAGTTTTGAATTCAAACTCATTTTAATTGGAGTTGAAAATCATTTCAGAAAAACTCAAACAGAAAAAGAAAAGGTTAAAAGAGAAAAAAAAAACAGACGAATCTGGCCCAACCAGCCCAACTAAGCCCAGCAACCCACCCCGCGCGAAACGTTTTCTTCACTCACACCCGCACCCGCTAGGTCGCTGACAGACTGGACCCACTCCCTCTCTGTTTTTCTCGCTGACAGCCGCGGCCCACATGACGTCGTCGTCTCCACCCCGCAAACAGCTCAATCCCCAAATCACGCCGGCCGTTCCCTGTATTGATTCGCAGCGTCAATTGACGTTGAATGCCAGAGTAAATCTCGCTCACGACCATGCTACTTAAACCCCCTCTGCCCCCTCTCCATTTTCCCCCAGGCTTCGAGCACAGAGCGCCCCCAGGCTGCCCGCAATCGCCCCTGCACCGCCGCAGACAGAGCCCACTCCGGCGACCAATCCCGGTGAGCTCCGTGCGCCCCTTCTTCTCTAGTTCTTGCAGACAGCTTCGCAACTTCCTTGCGCACCTTCTGACACCATTGGTTCGTCCTATATTAGCCCAGGTCATCGTCTTCGTCAAGCACAGCAAGGTCCCGACGACGTCCTCAACTCCGGCGATTAAATTCAGTGAGCCCCCTGTTCCCCTTCGCCTCTGATTCACACGAGCGTGTTTGCCGTAACCTTGCGCAACTCCTGATGCCTTCGATTCATGCTAGGGTGACCAGGAGCGTCGCCAACGTCGCCGTCCACACGAGCCCGACGCTGTAAGCAACTCCGACGAGCCCGTGCAGCCGTGTCCGTGCGCCCCTTGCCAAGCCGTCGCCACGTTGAGCTTCTCCTCGCTGCAAACCTGGTGAGCATCCTCCCACCTCCCCGAGTGACCTTGTTCACCAGCTCCGCCACTGACAGAACGCGTCGCCGCCGCCAGCTCCGCCACTTGATGGTCGAGTGCTGAGCGCCGTTAGATCTAGATCTAGTGGTCATGTTAGAACCTAGCCGAAGCGGTATGATTCAATCAGAGCTGCGCGATTAAGTTAGATCCAGCGGCTCAGAAGCGTGATCCGACGCGAAGCAGTACCGGCCAATCAGATTAAGACGCGTGGCAAGAGTTTAGGTTTAAAATCAGGATTTGAATCTATTAGATGTTCGAATTTGTTTTAGCCATAACTTTTGATCCCCACATCCAAATTTGACAAATTTTATATCAATGGAATCAGGAGAACAAGCCCTTTTTCCAAATATGCAATGTGTTTAATGTTTTGTTTCTGTTAAAATAGTTTTATTCACAGAAACATGTGTAGTCCTATTTTGTGTATATAAATTATTTGAGAAATGTTTTAGTGTTTAAATAAATGTTGTTTGGCAACTTTTGAACTTGTTTGAGAACCAGTACTATGCACTTGTCTTGTTGAGTTTAGAAAATCATCACATATCATATTGCATGCATCCATATATTTTTGCTTGTAATTATTTTGTATGTGATTTGTGGCTATGATTTTATGTGTAGATTTTGGTGCCAATAGTGATTTTTTTGAAAGATTGGTGCCAATAGTGATTGTGATTGTGAGGAGGGTAGCTACTCTCCAAACTACCAAGGCAAGTGGTGCTTCATGATTTTATCCCTAAGTTTTCTTACTATGCATTAGAAATATTTTGCTAGTCTTGCATGATTTATTTTTGCTTATGGTAAGTTGGGAAAATCCTAGTAGTTGTAGAATTTCTAGAAATTCCTAAGTTAAGATGTTTATCTATGCCATGCTTAGCCTAGCTAGTAGTAACCAAGGGTGGTGAAATATTCATGCTATGTTAAAATATTTCTAAGTCCTTTTGGACTTGTGTTTTGTCTAATAAAAACAACTAAGTGAATGAAACACCTGGGTGGAATGGAAGGAATGGTTTATGTTGAGTGGTTACACAAGGACCATTTCTATGGTTTACCTTGTGTATCTCACTTGTGGAAAGCCACCCAGGAACAAAGAGATTTTAGAGGCCAAATGTTAAGAAGCTTCTAGTGCAACCACTTGGCAATATGGGCTCTGCCTGGATCACATAGGTTGCTAGAACTAAGCTATTTGGACAGTTGGTGGTAGTGGGATGATAGGTTGGAGCGCGTCCATTTGGTCTAAGGGAAGGCTTCTGAAAGGTCATGTCTTGGTGAAAATCAAGTCTGGTGGGGAAAGTGCACAACCTCTGCAGATGGAAGAATCTAAGTACTTAGCCATGTCCCTGGTATTGGACAATTTGAGCATCAATGCATGGAAGCTATCAATAATCTCCTCATCCCAATTTCTAAGTAAAACTTGTGGTTGAACAAGGGTGAAGGACCTCAATGTCTATTGGTGGTTCCTTGGGGAAAAGTTTTGACAAAGAAAAACTTAGTGATTTCAACTAATAGGCAAAACCTATTTTGAGCAAAGCAAGCCTAAGCTACACTTAGCCAAATTGCATATAGTATCTAGTCCACCAATATTATACTAAGGTATCACTTGCCAATACTATTCCAATGTATTGACCCACTGTGGCTGTAACTTGTGATGTTGCAGGTTATTCTGATGAGGATTAGGAGTCATGAGTCTACACTCAACATGTTTGCCTGTGGCACATGAAGATGAAGACTTGTATATATTTACTTATTTAAACTCTTGTATTAGGCCTGTGGCCATGGAGTTGTAAAGACTATGTTTGTCTCTGGAATGACTGTAATAATGACCTTTGTTACTGTGTACTTCATCTTAAACTGTGGATGCTAGCATTGATCCAGGGACTAGCATTGCAATCACAGGAATCCTTTTCCTTTATAAAGGAGGGATCTTACAAACGAGTTCTCGTTGACCTGCGAGGTTCGGTAGTAACTTCAACCGAAGCTTCATGATCAACATCATTAGCTTCCTCTCTTATTGGTGTAGGCTCCACAGGAACCACTTTCGGTGCTGCGCTACTCGCAAGTTCGAGAGAAGGTTCATCAACCTCGTCGAGTTCTACTTTCCATCCAGTCACTTCTTTCGAGAGAAACTCCTTCTCTAGAAAGGATCCATTCTTGGCAACGAAGATTTTGGCCTCGGATCTATGATAGAAGGTATACCCAATAGTTTCCTTCGGGTTTCCTATGAAGACGCATTTTTCCTCTTTGGGTTCAAGCTTGTCCGGTTGTAACTTCTTTACATAAGCTTCGCAACCCCAAACTTTAAGGAACGACAATTTAGGTTTCTTACCAAACCATAATTCATACGGTGTCGTTTCAACGGATTTAGATGGTGCCCTATTTAAAGTGAATGCGACTGTTTCTAATGCATAACCCCAAAATGATAGCGGTAAATCTGTAAGTGACATCATAGAACGAACCATACCTAAGAGAGTTCGATTACGACGCTTGGATACACCATTAAAGCTGTGGTGTTCCTGACAGTGTCAATTGTGAAAGTATTCCGCATTTCTTCAAATGCTCGCCAAACTCGTAACTTAGATATTCACCTCCACGATCAGATCGTAGAAATTTAATCTTCTTGTTACGTTGATTCTCTACCTCACTTTGAAATTCCTGAAACTTCTCGAAAGTTTCGGACTTATGTTTCATGAAATAGATATACCCATATCTACTCAAGTCATCCATGAAGGTGAGAACATAATGATAACCACCGTGCGATGCTACACTCATTGGACCACACACATCGGTATGTATGATTTCCAATAAGTCCGTAGCTCGCTCCATCATACCAGAAAATGGAGTCTTAGTCATTTTACCCATCAGACATGCTTCGCATCTCTCAAGTGATTCGAAATCAAGTGACTCAAGAAGTCCATCGGAATGGAGTTTCTTCATACTCTTCACTCCAATATGACCAAGATGACAGTGCTACATATAGGTTGAGTTATCGCTCAATTTCAAACGTTTAGCTTCAATGTTATTAATGTGTGTATTACTACAATCGAGATTTAATAAGAATAAACCATCTATCAAAGGTGCATGTGCATAAAACATATTACTCATATAAATCGAACAACCATTATTCTCAGACTTAAACAAGTAACCGTCTCGCAGTAAACAAGATCCAGATATAATGTTCATGCTCAACGCAGGCACCAAATAACAATTATTTAAGTATAAAACTAATCCCGATGGTAGATGAAGAGGTAGCGTGCCGACCGCGATCACATCAACCTTTGATCCATTTACAAAGCGCATCGTCACCTCGTTCTTCGCTAGCTTCTGTTTATTATAAAGTACCTGTTTCGAGTTACAAATATGAGCAACCAAACCAGTATCAAATACCCAGGCACTACTACGAGTACTAGTGAGATACACATTAATAACATGTATATCAGATATACCTTTCTTCTTGATGTTTCCGTTCTTCAAATCCGCCAAGTACTTTGGGCAATTCCGCTTCCAGTGACCTTCTCCCTTGCAGTAAAAGAACTCAGTATTAGGCTTAGGCCCAGCCTTGGTCTTCTTCGCCGGTGCGGTAACTTTCTTACCGCCCTTCTTGAAGTTTTCCTTTTTCTTAGACTTCCTTGCTTCTTGAATTTGGTGGTCTTATTGACCAACAACACTTGGTGATCTTTCTTAATCTCCACTTCTGCAGATTTCAACATGGAGAAGAGTTCTGGCAACATCTTGTCCATGTTTTTCATATTGTAGTTCATCACAAGGTTCTTGTAACTTGATGGCAGTGATTAGAGGACACGGTGAATCCCCAAAGAATTAGGAATCACTATACCCAAACTTTGGAGTTTATTTGCGTGCCCAGACATCTTAAGCACGTGCTCACTGACGGAGCTGCCCTCTTCCATCTTGCAGTTAAAGAATTTTTCAGAAGCCTCATAACTCAACTGCCGCGTGAGCCTCAAATATCATTTTGAGTTCACGGACAATATCATGTGGGTCATGGTTCTCAAACCTTTTCTGAAGCTCCGATTCCAAACCATATAAGATAGCACACTGAACTGTGGAGTACTGATTCTTCTGAGCGAGGTAAACATTATTTACTTCATCGGTAGCAGTAGTTGCAGGCGGGTCACCCAGCGGTGCATCCATCACATAGGTTAAATTGCCAGCATTGAGGACAATCCTCAAATTGCGGAACCAATCCGCGAAGTTGCTTCCATTGTTTTTCAACTTTTCTTTCTCTAGGAACGCATTAAAATTGATGGTAGGGGCCACCATTGATCTACAACATATTTGCAATAGTTTAGACTAAGTTTATGACAAATTGAGTTCTAATTAATATTTAAATTAATCTAGGTGAACTCCCACTCAAAACAATATCCCTCACATTGTTTTAGTGATCACACGAACCAAATCCACCACATCAAAACCGATCATCACTAGAGTTGATGTAGCTTCAATGGCGAACAATCAACATGTTCATCATATCTACTATATGACTCATGCTTTACTTTTCGGTGATCCGTGTTCCGAGACCATGTCTGTACATGCTAGGCTCGTCAAGATCAAACCTTAGCTTTCTCATGAGAAAATCTGGCTTGCTCATGTTGTATACACTCGCAGAATCTAGCACACCCGATCATCACGTGGTGCTTCGAAACAACGAGCTTTAGCAACGGTGCTTACTAAGGATGAACACTTTAAAACTTGAAATTTTGTGCATGAGGGATCATCTTATAATGTTACCGTCGTGAACTAAGCAATAAAAGATGCATAAAAGTATAAACATCACATGCAATTCATAATATGTGATATGATATGGCATTTCTTCTTCTTCTTCTTCCGATGTCCATCTTCAAGGACGAACATGATCTCCATCATCACCGGTATGGCGTCAAGGTCAATGGCGCCGTTTTATGGTTGTCTTCCACCAGCTTCAACTATTACAACTACTTTGAATAGACACACAGGTCTTAACGGAATTTAAAGAACAACCACATGTCTCTTGCCGGTTGCCAACTTACAATAAGGAACATTGCATACATCATATATAATCACAATCATGGCCATATCACATCACATCACACCCCCGCAAAACAAAGTTAGACGCCTCTAATTTTCTTTGCATATTTTACGTGGTTTGGGGCTTTCAATAAGTGTCGTTCAAACTTACGAGCAAGAACCACAACGTTGATGCTTGAACTATCACGTGCCCGTTGTAAATTGAATCTATACTATGATGGGAGAGACAGACACCCGCAAAGCCACTTATGCAATACAAGTTGCATGTTGAGCGTGGAGCAAGTCTCATGAACGATGTCATGTAAGGTTAGCCCGGGCCGCTTCATCCCATCATACCGCAAGATGCAAAGTACACAAAAAGCAATTGATAATAAAAGAACCACCGCCCACAATGACCATTGTGTTCTACTCGTGCAACAGATCTACATATAGACACGGCTCTGATACCACTGTAGGGGTTCGTAGCATGGAAAACAAAAAATTTCTACCGCATGCACACAAACAATCCAAGATCTATCTACTAGATTGTAGCAACGAGTCGATAGAAGCACTCACCCTCGAAGATTCCAAAGCGGTTAACGAGAGCAGATTCTTGTGGGTGATGTAGTCGTACACTTGCCGATCTCAAGATCGCGTAGAAGATCCTTCCGGTGCTGCGTTCCGGCAGTGCTTCCGCAGTCGGTCACACGTTCGGTACTCGACGAAGACCTTCCTCTCCCTTGTTCCAGTAGGCAGCAGAGGTTGTAGTTCTCCCTCGCGATTCCGGCAGAGCGACGACATGGCATCAAAAGTAGAGGGAAGATCCCGCAGGGCTTCGCCTAAGCCGGATGCGAGTTATGGTGGATTAGGGTTTCCCGGAAAACTAGGGTTTAGAAATCCGGGAGGAGGAGGAGGTGTCGGCGGCGGCTAGGGTGGCGGCGACGGACCGGCGGTGGCGCGGCGGCGGCAAGCGGCGGCGCTGGCGGCGGCGGCTCGTGGAGAGGGTTTGGAACTTGTGTTGTTTGGGGCAGCCCTCCCCCTCTATTTATGAGAGGGAGGGGCATCCTTGGGAGGGGTGGGTTTGAATCCAAACCCAAACCCAAGTTGGATTGAGAGAAGGACTTGTTTCTTCTCCCACTAGGAAACCATTGTTCCAGTTTGACTTTCAATTTAGAGCTTTATTTTCTCTTGCATATGCCGACACCAAGTAACCTTGGACATGATCCAATCATTCCACATACCCATGACACATTCATGGACCATTCTCCTTCCGGACCGGTGAACCTTCTAGACCCTTCTAGAACCTCTCTGATGAAATCATCGGAAACTTTCCCAAACTCCGAAATAGGACTTTCCTTATATGAATCTTATTATCCGGACCATTCCGGATCTCCTCGTGATATCTCGGATCCCATCCAAGACCCCGAACGACATTCGGTATACCTACTAACATTCCATATCTACTAAACAACATCGAATCCTTAAGTGTGTATCCCTACGGTTCGTGAATTATGTGGACATGACCGAGACACTTCTCCAATCAATAACCAATAGAGGAATCAAGAAATTCATATGGCTCCCACATATTTCTATGATTACTTTGCGATTGAATGAACCACTTACATACGATACCAATTTCCCTTTGTCTCACGATAGTTTACTTATCCGAGATTTTGATCGTCGGTATCTCTGCATACCTAGTTCAACCTCGTTACTGATAAGTACTCTTTTCTCGTTCCCATGATATGTGATCCCTTGTGAGCCAGTCACATGCTTGCAAGATAATTGGATGACATTCCACCGAGAGGGCCCAGAGTATATCTATCCATCATATGGATGGACAAATCCCATTCTTGATCCATGTGCCTCAACCCATACTTTCCGAACACTCAATGCCACCTTTATAGCCACCTAGTTACGGTGTGGTGTTTGATGTCATCAAAGCATCCTTCCGGTGATGGTGATTAGCATGATCTCATAGTCAAAGGAATTAGGTTACTATGTATTAGAAAGCTTTTAGCAATTGAACTATTAAAATGACTTGATCTTTATGCTACGCTTATCTATAGGAGTATGTGCACCATACCATTATCCTAATGATATGATCTTGTTGTTAATAACATCTCAATGTTCATGATCGAGAAACTACGATCATCTATTAACCAACAAGCTAGTATTATTAAAGAGGCTTTACTAGGGACTCTAATTTAGTTTACAAATCACACAAGTATTAATGTTTCCGGTTAATACTGATACAGCATGAATGTAAACATTTATCATAAACACAAAGATATAATAATAACCACTTTTATTATTGCCTCTAGGGCATATCTCCAACACCGGCATCATACTGACGTACACTCAAGGCGACAAGATGAAGTATGTCCTTCGGATGAAATTCAGCGCCTCCAACAACGAGGCCGAATACAAGGCCCTCATCCATGACATGAGGATGGCCAAGGTGTGCGGCGCATTGCACCTTGTCATCTACGGTGACTCGAACCTCGTCGTCCAGCAGACGATGAACGAGTGCGACGCCCATAGCGCCAACATGATCGCATACCATGCGCTCTACAACTCACTCGAAGGAGACTTTGACGGCTGCGAACTTCGACACGTTGGTACAGAGAGCAACGAGGAGGCTGACAAGCTTGCCAAC
The DNA here is from genome assembly GCA_916181665.1 of Avena sativa. Taxonomy (NCBI): domain Eukaryota; kingdom Viridiplantae; phylum Streptophyta; class Magnoliopsida; order Poales; family Poaceae; genus Avena; species Avena sativa. Next base: position 151,129,182 of record OV702294.1, on the reverse strand, counting down.
ATTGGCTCCACCTACACTCGGGTGCCACCAGGGGTGTTCCTCGAACAAATATGCGTACCCTCCATCAAAAGGAAGTTCCCAAAAGGCTCAGCTGAAGAAGCAGAGCACTCAGGGGATGTGCTACCCGAAGGACAAGAAGGATCCGAAAAGCTCGACATGGAGGTCGGGTTGGTCAGCCTCATGCAGGTAATGGTGGTTTAGGAAACATGGATGCAACCGTACCTTCGCTACCTGATAAACAATCAGCTGCCTAAGGACCCGACAGATGCCGACGCATATCTCGCCGGTCGAAAGCCTTCACTATTATCAATGGCGAGTTGTACATGAGCAGCATTTCGTGTGTGCTCCAATGATGCGTCACCACCAGCGATGGCAAAAGCATACTCTTAGCCATCCACGAGGGCATCTGCGGCCATCACGCAGGCAGCCGCGCCCTAGTCTCCAAATCTCTACGAGCTGGGTTCTACTGGCCAACTGCAATGAACGACGCCAAGGAGATAGTCCAAAGGTGCAACACCTGTCAGAGGTACGTAGACAAACCACACGCGCCAGGATCAGAGCTGTGGCCTATCCCAGTGGCCTGGACCTTTGCCCAGTGGGGCCTCGACATGATTGGCAAATTGCCAAAGTCCTTGCCAGGAGGCCACGTCTTTCTCATGGTCGGAGTCGACAAATTCTCCAAGTGGATCGAGACCATGCCCGTCACCAACCAAAGCGGCAAAACTGCCATCAAGTTTTTCGAGTCCATTATCTATAGGTTCGGAGTGCCCCATAGAATCATAACAGACAATGGCTCGAACTTCATCTCAAAGGAGTTCCAAGACTTCTACAAGAACCTCAGCATCAACCTGTCCTATGCCTTAGTAGCGCATTCGCAGACCAATGGACAGGTCGAAAAGGCCAACGGCCTAATTGGCAATGGCATCAAGAAGCGCCTTCTACTCCCACTCGAAAGGCTTGCAGGAGGTTGGGTGGAAGAGCTTCCATCCGTTCTCTGCAGCTTGCGCATAACGCCAAACAGCTCAACCGGATATACGCCCTTATTCATGGTGCACGGAGCCGAAGCCATGCTACCTGCTGAGGTACGCTACAAGGCCCCACGGGTTGTTGCTTACAGCGAGGCCGAATCATCGACCGCACTCGAAGACGTCATATATACACTCGACGAGGCACATGACATCGATGCGTCCCGCTCAGCGGTCTACTAGCAGAGCCTCCGCAACTACCACAGCCGTCGGCTGCGCCCAATGTCCTTTGTCGAAGGAGACCTCGTCCTACGACTCAAGCAAGAAGGGCACAAGAAGCTCGAGACACCCTGGAAAGGACCCTACATCGTCACCGAAGTCATCCCAGGTGGCACCTACCGCCTAATGGACGTCGCATCAGGAGTCGAATTCTCCAACCCCTAGAACGTTGCACGACTGCGATGCTTCTACCCCTAGTTACCCTTTACTTTCAATAAGGCTACTCAGCCAGGCTATTCAGCCGAACAATGTACCTCCTCGTTTACGTTGAATAAAAGCTAAGTTACTTGGCCCAAAAATCTTTTTCCCTTGCATTATTTATCACTAAACACGCTCGGGGGCTGCGCCTCACCTTACGACTGCGTCGACTAACAACAAACGCATACAATCTGAGTAGCTGACCACGTCAGGCTAATGAAAAGGATATGCACATTATACAATCATACAACGCACTACGTGCCAACGCATACAAACTTTACAAAGGGCATTACAAGCCCACTCGAATAAATACAGACTTTACATTATCTCGTTTTCTTTTACAGAACTTAACTGTGCTGGAGCAGAACATTTGTTCGGTCCTCAAACACATCTACAATATCTTCGGTGTATTGTGCCACAGCTCCGTAATGTGGACGCATATCCCACGCCATGCCATCTAGAGGAGGGGGTGGCCCAGCCGCTATCTCTGCAAGATTAACATCGTGACGATGTAGTCGAACAAGAGATAGGGCTACCTTCACGCCCGCAATCAACTGATGGCGCATCAGCTCCTTCATGTGACATGCATCTCGAAACTTGCCGAGCAAGCCTAGAAAGCTAGAAGGTGCAGAGTCTAAAGGAAACATGGTGGCCCAAATGGCCGCAAGCGACGACCTCACCCGCTTCAGCACCCGAAGAACTTGGTGGACACGATCTTACACCGTCGCAAGGACGATTGCTCGATCACGGTCCATCCAGAAGAAACCACCGGCCTCCATCTCTTGCTGTGTCAAATAATTCATCTGAATTGCGACACGCTCCTTCTCTTCCTTTGGAAGCAGATTCACAACTGCACAAAGCATCGGATGAGACAACATAAAAACAGGCGCACTCAAGGAAGCAGTGGTTCAAGAGGACTAACATTGGAGTTGCTCACCCATCTGCCGACATTCTTCAAGCAAAAACTCTTCCCTGGCAATGGCTCGCTCAGCCTTCGACTTCCAGACATCCGCATGACCACAAATGCTGAGGATGTCCTTCTCCAAACTTCGGACACGGTCACGCAGGAAAGGAAACTGCGATGACTCGCTCAACGATGGGCGAGGACCAGGCGCGGGAGAAGGTGTGATCACTGGAGCCTCACCCGATGGACCCTAAGGGTAAAAAAAGGCAAACACTTTCGATAGCAGTTGAAAGACAAATTCATACATATACATAATGAAAGCCATTTCATGGCAAAGTGAAGCTTGTTCACCCAAAAGGCGTTACAAATGCAGCAAAAGGCAGAAGGCTAGACTAACTACAATACAGCAGGACCTAAGCACCAACACCTAGAGAAGCTTTGGAGCCAGAGTGCCTACTCTTGGCCGCTCGCTGCTGCTCTGTCGAATAGTCAACCAGGAGATCAATGAGCTTAGGCCCGAAATGCTTGCAGCGGGAGGCAAAGGTGGCAAAAGCTACCTCAGAGCCATCTGCCACTATCAGCATCCTGGATGTGACCTGGGCTAGATCCAGCTCAGCTCCGGATGCCATCGCCATGGCCAACCCCATAGCAGCGCCGACTCCCTTCTGTTTGCGTTTGTACTCTGCCGGAGCATCGCCCGATAGAGCATCCGCTAGCGAGTCGATGTCCTCGAGGGAAACGCCCTAGGGATTGACCTCCTTGTAGAAGCACGCAAGCACCTTTTTGGCCTTGTGAAGAGAACATACGACAAAGGAGCAGGAATCCTTGATTGCTATGGCAACATCTGCCAAGAGATCGCCGTGCTCTAGCGTGTTGTGGTCAAACGCGATGCCAGAAGCAGCTGGTATGAATAGAAGCAGGAAAAATTCGAATGAGGAAAAAGAAGAGGCATCCCAAGATACCGAAGACACGAAAAGAGACAAGGGTAGCTTACCATATATCGCCTTGGCAGCAGCCATGTACTTTTCTGCCAAAGCCTTCTCTCGAGATGTTGTGGTAGCCGCAAGCCGCTGCTCGTGGTCTTCGGCCTCCTTCCGTTCACGTTCAAGGGCCTCCGCAGCATCTGTTGCCTTCTTCTCCGCCTAGCCGAGGCTCTTTTTGAGAGCGTTCATCCTATGAAGAGCAGCATTGTTCTCGTCTGTAGCATTGAGACATAGTGGATGAATACAAAAACAAACTTGACGCACTCGAAAAGTAGTCAAGAAGACACCTACACACCTTGGAGCTGCTTGAGTTCACCCTCTAGCGACAGATGCTGCTGAATGAGGAGGTTGGCACCACATACAAAAGGCTGCAAAAAGGTCAGCAGGTCTAATGAGTAAAAGGCTCAAGGGCTCTCCCTACGTAGCAAAAGAGCAACACTTACGTGGTATGACATGGAATCCGAAGGTTTGGATATTGTCTTCCGCATAACGAGTGCTCGAGCCACCTACCTCGCAGAGCTCGAATCCTCACCAGCGGAGTTGGCCACCATCTTGGGAAATGAAGCTGTCGGCTTCGATTCCCCGACCATCTCTTTGGTCCCCTCATCAAGGGACTCCTCCGAATGATTACTGCTAGCACTAACAAAAGAACCATATCAACAACAAGCTAATACTTAGCACATGAATAAAGTAACAAGACTCGAATAGAGCGACTTACGATGGTATGTTTGACAAATTGAAGACATTAGGTTCTTTATCCTTCTTCTTCTTCTTGGCCGGCGGCTGCAGGGCCACCGCCTGAATGGGCACAGCAGGAAAGGGTGCAGAGGTTGCATCCTCATCCCCGCCGAGCTTCTCGAGGAAGGACGAACCCTTCAGCGTTGGTGTCATCGCCCCATCCAAGGATTCGCTCCGGGACCTCTTTCGGGTCTACCCTTCGCTCGGCTCTGGGGCTTCCAGGGAAGGAGACTGCACTGGGGGAAATCGGATTCAGATTCTGCCTCCTCGTTGTCCGGCGCATCCGTTTACTTCTACGGTAGAGGGGGCATCATCCCCGCTACCTTGAGGCCCTGTAAAATGAAAGACAAAACAGAACAACATAAGTAACACTGGCAGGCAACAAGCACTCGAAAAAGCGCTACGCGCAAACAGCAAGTTTCACCTAGGAGACTACTTTCTTGGCACTGAAAGGGGTGGTCAAATATTCCCCCGAGAGGTCCTCGCCGGCCTTGAACTTCAGCAGAGGCCGAAGCACGTTATCAAGGTCGCCCGAAGACATCTCCTCAGGTGAAACCCTTGTTGGGTTACTGCGGCCAGCATACAAAAATATCGGGTGCACCCTCGCTTGGAGCGGCTGCACTCGACGCTTGAGGAAGGTGCGGATGATGTCGACACCATTGACCTCTTTGCCGGACACAAGTTGAAGAGCTTCTACCTTCTTGTAGAGCTTCTCCACCTCTACAGATTCACCCTCTAAGATGTCGTTTCCCCACGACCTCTTTTGGGTGATCTTCTGGGTGGAATCGAAAGGGGCGAGACCAAAATGCTGACCGTCTAGCTTGACATCGTGGATGTAGAACCACTTCCTGCACCAGTACTGGACAAACTTGCAAATGGAGAAAGAGAATAATTGGATAGTGGAGCGAATAGAGATGATGCAGCCACCCAATGGATAAACACCACCGGTGCTAGATTGCCTCTTCACAGAGTAGAGTCTTCGGAAGAGGCCAAAGTGCGTCTGATGCCGAGCCAGCACGCGCAAAGAGTGATAAAGCAAGCAATGTGAAGGAGAGAGTTGGGAGATGATGCAACTGAACCCCGTAAAATAAAAGAACCTCACGAAGAATTTCGTGGGTGGGCAAAGAAAGACCATGGATGACAAAAGCGTAAAACATCACCCGAAATCCTTCGGGTGGGAGTGGGATTACCTCCTGATCAGGGAGGATGGTGTCTTCTTTCTCCTTGGAGATCAACCCGGCATCACGCAATTTGCGCAAATCCGAGTCGCGCATCTCCGTGCACCGCCACCCGTCGTTGGTGGTGCGGCTCAGAGCGGCAGCCTTCTTCACAATGCCGGTGGCGCTTGACCCCGCTACAGCGGACAACACTTTCTTCGACTTGACCATCTTGGAGCGGCGAGTGCAGCGTTGTGAACAAAGGAAAGAAGAAGGAAAAGTACGGAGGGTGTCCAGTGCGCGATGAGAACAGAGAGCTCAAGAAAATAGTGGCAATGGCGATGAGGCAGAAGAAAATGACGAAGGGTGAAAATCACTATTTTTCCCCATGGTATAAAAGGGAAAAGAGGATGCAGCAGAGCTGTCGATTGAGAAGCCCTAACGCGTGCCTAAAATCTTGCCATCCACATGTCAGCACCAAACTGAACCGTCGCCAGCACGCCGTCCACTATGCGCGGAAATCAAGGAGACGCCAGGACTGCCTTCACAGTACCACGCCATCCTCGGGCGCGTGGGATTCGCAAGATTTCTGGCGGTACCGCACTACGTGCAACTTCTACTGAAGACGCCGGGACCCAGGGGCGTCATCATCGTCCCAGGAAGCTTCACCAGGTCGGACAACTGCGATAGAGACTTCAACAGAATCTCTCGGTCGTTTGGCATGCAGGAGGAGCTCACGAGACTCAAGGAGGTGACAGACAACGGGGCACCCCCAGTCATGTCGTTCGGTGTGTTCTACTACAAAACAATGCCTTTCGGGCTGAACAACGCAGGCGCCACTTAACAGAGATGCTTGCAGTGCAGGCATGTCTGAAGGACCAGATTGGTCGCAACGTCTAGGTCTATGTCGACGACATAGTGATCAAGACCAAGGAGGCCAGGACACTCATCGAAGATCTCCACGAGACGTTCGATAACCTTTATCACTACAAGATCAATCTGAACCCAGACAAGTGCATCTTCGACGTCCTGTCTGGATAGTTACTCGGGTACTTCATCTCCCAGCATGGCATCGAAGCAAACCCAAAGAAAATCAGAGATATACTAGACATGGAGAAGCCGAAGAACCTCAAAGGGGTCCAAAACCTAGCCGGGCGAATCGCGGCACTCAGCTGGTTCATTAGCCGCATGGGTGAGAAGGCTCTCCCCTTCTATCAGCTGTTGTAAAAGGTCGACAAATTAGAGTGGACACCCGAAGCAGACGACACGTTCGTGGACCTCAAACGCCTACTCTCCACACCACCCGTCCTGGTCACGCCGAGGGAGCGGGAGCCTTTGCTGTTGTACATAAGCTGAAGCATATCAAGCTACGTTTTCACGTTATTCGAGAACATGTCCAAGATGGGGACATAAAGATTTGCAAAGTACACACAGATCTGAATGTGGCGGATCCGTTGACTAAACCTCTCCCGAGGGCAAAACATGACCAGCACCAAACTGCCATGGGTGTTCGGTATATTACCATGTAATCTAGATTAGATGACTCTAGTGCAAGTGGGAGACTGTTGGAGATATGCCCTAGAGGCAATAATAAATGTAGTTATTATTATATCTTTGTGTTTATGATAAATGTTTACATTCATGCTATAATAGTATTAACAAGGAAATAGTAATACTTGTGTGATTTGTAAACTTAAATTGAAGTCCCTAGTATAGCATCTATACATCACTAGCTTGTTGGTTAATAAATGATTGTGGTTTCCCTATCATGAACATTGATATGTTATTAACAACAAGATCATGTCATTAGGAGAATGATATGGTGGACATACTCCTGTAGATAAGCGTAGCATAAAGATCAAGTCATTTTAATAGTTCAATTGCTATATGCTTTCTGATACATAGTAACCTAATTCCTTCGACCATGAGATCATGCATATCACCTTTACCGGATGGATGCTTTGATGACATCAAACACCACACCGTAACTGGGTGGCTATAAAGGTGGCATTGAGTGTTTGGAAAGTATTGGTTGAGACACATGGATCAAGAGTGGGATTTGTCCATCCATATGATGGATAGATATACTCTGGGCCCTCTCGGTGAAATGTCATCCAATTAGCTTGCAAGCATGTGACTGGCTCACAAGGGATCACATATCACGGGAACGAGAAAAGAGTACTTGTAAGTAACGAGGTTGAACTAGGTATGCAGAGATACCGACGATCATAACCTCGGATAAGTAAACTATCATGAGACAAAGGGAAATTGGTATCGTATGTAAGTGGTTTATTCGATCACAAAGTAATCGTAGAAATATGTGGGAGCCATATGAATTTCCAGATTCCTCTATTGGTTATTGTTCGGAGAAGTGTCTCGATCATGTCCGCATAATTCACGAACCGTAGGGAGACACACTTAAGGATTCGACGTTGTTTGAGTAGTTATGGAATGATGAGAAAGAGACCGAATGTTGTTCGGAGTCTCGGATGGGATCCGGGATATCATGAGGAGATCCAGAATGGTCCGGAGAAAAAGATTCATATAAGGAAAGTCCCGTTTCGGAGTTGGGGAATGGTTCCGGTGTTTTCATCGGGAATGTTCTAGAAGGTTCCGGAATGTCCGGCACTCCGGAGGGGAAGGGTACATGAATGTGTTATATCAAGTTGGTATGATTGCATCATGTACTCGGTGTCATCGCTGAACAAAATAGAGGGATTAATCAAATCCTTGTTTGAAAAGTCAAACGGCAATTTTGGGAAGTGGAGGGGAGGGGGAATCCGAGTTGGGGAGGAGTCCCTTCTCCTCCACCGCCGGCCCACCTTGGGTCCGAGTTGGGGAGGGACTCCCCTCTCCTGGCGCGCCTCCCTCCACCTATAAAAGGAGGGGCAGGGCTCCCCTCCTTGACACACAACTCCCACGCCTCAAACCCTAGCAGCTGCTGCCCTCCATAGCCGCCGCCCCCTAGGGTTTCTCTCCTAGCCGCCGACTTGGGCACCTCCAAGCCCTAGCCGCCGGCCCTAGCACCTCTTCCTTGGCGTGTATAAACCCTAGATCGTCGAGGGTTCTCTCATAGTCCACCATACTCGCTCCGGCTTAAGGCGAAGCCCTGCGAGATCTCCCCTCTACTTCCGGTACCACGCCGTTGTGCTGCCAGAATCGCGAGGAGAGTGCTACAACCTCCGCTGCCTGCTGGAACAAGGGAGAGGAAGGTCTTCGTCGAGTACCGAACGTGTGACCGACTGCGGGAGCGCTGCCGGAACGCAGCGCCGGAAGGATCGTCCACGCGATCTTGAGATCGGGAAGAGTACGACTACATCACCCACGAGAATCCGCTCTCGTTAAACACTTTGGAATCTTCGAGGGTGAGTTATTCCATCGACTCGTTGCTACAATCTAGTAGATAGATCTTGGCTTGTTTGTTTGTATGCGATAGAAATTTTTTGTTTTCCATGCTACGAATCCCTACAGTGGTATCAGAGTCGTGTCTATATGTAGATCCGTTGCACGAGTAGAACACAATGGTCATTGTGGGCATTGATGCTTTTATTGTCGATTGCTTCTTGTGTACTTTGCATCTTGCGGGATGTTGGGATGAAGCAGCCCGGGCTAACCTTACATGACATCGTTCATGAGACTTGCTCCACGCTTGACATGCAACTTGTATTGCATAAGTGGCTTTGCGGGTGCCTGTTTCTCCTAGCATAGTTAAGATCCAATTTACAACGGGTGATTAACAATACTAGTATCAATGTTGTGGTTCATGTCCGTAAGTTAGAACGACACTTATTGGAAGCCCCAAACTACCTAAAACATGCAAAGAAAGTAGAGGCGTCTAACTTTGTTTTGCAGGGGTGTGCAGTGATGTGATATGGCCATGATTGTGATTATATTTGATGTATGCAATGATCCTTATTGTAAGTTGGCAACCGGCAGGAGCCATATGGTTGTCTTTAATTTATGTTAAGACCCGCGTGTCTATTCAAAGTAGTTGTAATAGTTGAAGCCGGTGGACGACAACCATGGAGAAGCGTCATTAACCTTGATGCAATGCCGGTGATGATGGAGATCATGTTCGTGCTTGAAGATGGAGATCGGAAGCACAAAGAAGAAAGGCCATATCATATCACATATTATGAATTGCATGTGATGTTAATCCTTTATGCATCTTGTATTTCTTAGTAAACGACGGTAGCATTATAATATGATCCCTCGTGCACATGAATTTCAAATCATAAAGTGTTCACCCTTAGTTAGCACCGTTGCTAAAGCTTGTTGTTTCAAAGCACCACGTGATGATCGGGTGTGTTAGATTCCACAAGTGTATACAATGTGAGCAAGCCAGATTTGCTCATGCGGAAACTAAGGTTTGATCTTGACGAGCCTAGCATGTACATACATGGTCTCGGAACACGGATCACCAAAAGGTAAAACATGAATCATATAGTAGATATGATGAACATGTCGATTGTTCGCCATTGAAACTGTATCAACTCTCATGATGATCGGTGTTGATGTGGTGGATTTGGTTCGTGTGATCACTAAAACAATGTGAGGGATGTTGTTTTGAGTGGGAGTTCACCTAGGTTAATTTTGTTATTAATTTGAACTCAATTTGTCATAAACTTAGTCTAAACTATTGCAAATATGTTGTAGATCAATGGCAGCCCCTACCATCAATTTTAATGCGTTCCTAGAGAAAGAAAAGTTGAAAAACAATGGAAGCAACTTCGCGGATTGGTTCCGCAATTTGAGGATTGTCCTCACAGCTGGTAATTTGACCTATGTGTTGGATGCACCGCTAGGTGACCCACCTGCAGCTACTGCTACCGATGAAGTAAAGAATGTTTACCTCACTCGAAAGACACAGTACTCCACAGTTCAGTGTGCTATCTTGTATGGTTTAGAATCGGAGCTTCAGAAAAGGTTTGAGAATTCAGACCCACATGATATTGTCCGTGATCTCAAATTTATCTTTGAGACTCATGCGGCAATTGAGAGCTATGAGGATTCTGAAAAGTTCTTTAACTGCAAGATGGAAGAGGGCAGCTCCGTCAGTGAGCATGTGCTTAAGATGTCTGGGCACGCAAACAAACTTCAAAGCTTGGGCATAGTGATTCCTAATGCTTTGGGGATTTACCGTGTCCTCCAATCACTACCACCAAGTTACAAGAACTTTGTGATGAACTACAATATGCAGAACATGAACAAGACGTTGCCAGAACTCTTTGCCATGTTAAAATCTGCAGAAGTGGAGATCAAGAAAGAGCACCAAGTGTTGATGGTCAATAAGACCACCAAATTCAAGAAAGGCAAGTCTAAGCAAAAGGGACACTTCAAGAAGGGTGGTAAGAAAGTTACCACGCCGACGAAGAAGACCAAGGCTGGACCTAAGCCTGATACTGAGTGCTTTTACTGCAAGGGAGAAGGTCACTGGAAGCGGAATTGCCCAAAGTACTTGGCGGATTTGAAGAACGGCAACATCAAGAAGAAAGGTATATCTGATATACATGTTATTGATGTGTATCTCACTAGTACTCGTAGTAGTGCCTGGGTATTTGACACTGGTTCGGTTGCTCATATTTGTAACTCGAAATAGGTGTTGCAGAATAAACGGAAGCTAGCAAAGAACAAAGTGATGATGCGCGTTGGAAACGGATCAAAGGTTGATGTGATCGCGGTCGGCACGCTACCCCTTCATCTACCATCGGGATTAGTTTTATACTTAAATAATTGTTATTTGGTGCCTGTGTTAAGCATGAACATTATATCGGGATCTTGTTTATTGCGAGACGGTTACTTGTTTAAATCCGAGAATAATGGTTGTTCGATTTATATGAGTAATATGTTTTATGCACATGCACCTTTGATAGATGGTCTATTCTTGTTGAATCTCGATAGTGGAAATACACATATTAATAACATTGAGGCTAAACGTTTGAAATCGAGCGATAACTCGACCTATATGTGGCACTGTCGTCTTGGTCACATTGGAGTGAAGCGTATGAAGAAACTCCATTCCGATGGACTTCTTGAATCACTTGATTTCGAATCACTTGAAAGATGCGAAGCATGTCTGATGGGTAAAATGACTAAGACTCCATTTGCTGGTATGATGGAGCGAGCTACGGACTTATTGGAAATCATACATACCGATGTGTGTGGTCCAATGAGTGTAGCATCGCGCGGTGGTTATCGTTATGTTCTTACCTTCACGGATGATTTGAGTAGATATGGGTATATCTATTTCATGAAACATAAGTCCGAAACTTTCGAGAAGTTTAAGGAATTTCAAAGTGAGGTAGAGAATCAACGTAACAAGAAGATTAAATTTCTACGTTCTGATCGTGGAGGTGAATATCTAAGTTACGAGTTTGGCGAGCATTTGAAGAAATGCGGAATACTTTCACTATTGACACCGCCGGGAACACCACAGCGTAATGGTGTGTCCGAACGTCGTAATCGAACTGTCTTAGATATGGTTCGTTCTATGATGTCACTTACAGATTTACCGCTATCATTTTGGGGTTATGCATTAGAAACAGCCGCATTCACTTTAAATAGGGCACCATCTAAATCCGTGGAAACGACACCGTATGAATTATGGTTTGGGAAGAAACCTAAATTGTCTTTCCTTAAAGTTTGGGGATGCGAAGCCTATGTAAAGAAGTTACAGCCGGACAAGCTAGAACCCAAAGCGGAAAAATGCGTCTTCATAGGATACCCAAAGGAAACTATTGGGTATACCTTCTATCATAGATCCGAAGGCAAAATCTTCGTTGCCAAGAATGGATCCTTTCTAGAGAAGGAATTTCTCTCGAAAGAAGTGACTGGAAGGAAAGTAGAACTCGACGAGGTTGTCGAACCTTCTCTCGAACTTGCGAGTAGCGCAGCACCGGAAGTATTTCCTGTGACGCCTGCACCAGTGAGAGAGGAAGCTAATGATGATGATCATGAAACTTCGGTTGTAGTTGCTACAGAGCCTCGCAGGTCAACGAGAACTCGTACCACTCCAGATTGGTATGATCCCGTTATGAATGTCATGCTGGTGGATAACACCGATGACCCTGAGACATATGAGGAAGCGATGATGAGCCCAGATTCCAATAAATGGCAAGAAGCCATGAAATCCGAGATTGGATCCATGTACGAAAACCAAGTATGGACTTTGGTGGACTTACCGGATGGCCGGAAGGCCGTCGAGAACAAATGGATTTTCAAGAAGAAAACAGATGCTGATGGTAATGTTACTGTCTATAAAGCTCGACTTGTCGCAAAAGGGTTTCGACAAATTCAAGGAGTTGACTACGATGAGACTTTCTCACCAGTAGCGAAACTAAAGTCTGTGAGGATTATGTTAGCAATCGCTGCATATTATGATTATGAGATATGGCAGATGGATGTCAAAACGGCATTCCTCAATGGAGACATTGATGAAGAGTTGTATATGATGCAACCCAAAGGATTTGTCGATCCTAAAGATGCTAACAAGGTATGCAAACTTCAACGGTCCATCTATGGATTGAAGCAAGCATCCCGAAGTTGGAATCAACGTTTTGATAAGGTTATCAGAAGTTTTGGTTTTATACAAACTTATGGAGAAGCTTGTATTTACAAGAAAGTGAGTGGGAGCTCTGTAGCATTCTTAATACTATATGTAGATGACATATTGTTGATTGGGAATGATGTAGACCTTCTTAATAGTGTCAAGGAATATTTGAATAATAGTTTTTCAATGAAGGATCTTGGCGAAGCAGCTTACATATTGGGCATAAAGATTTATAGAGATAAATCGAGACGCCTAATATCATTGTCACAAAGTACATATTTGGACAAAGTTTTAAAGAGGTTTGGAATGGAAGATAGCAAGAAAGGGTTCTTGCCCATGTTGCCCAATACGACCTTGAGTAAAACTCAAAGTCCGACAACGGTAGAAGATAGAGAAAGGATGAGTAAAACTCCCTATGCCTCAGCCATAGTATCTCTAATGTATGCCATGCTATGTACTAGACCCGACATTGCATATGTTGTTAGTTTAACTAGCAGATATCAAAGTGATCCAGGAGTGGATCATTGGACAGCGGTCAAAAACATCCTTAAGTACTTGACAAGAACTAAGGATATGGTTCTTTCTTATGGAGGTGATGAACAGCTCGTTGTTAATGGTTACACCGATGCTAGTTGGAACACCGATCCGGATGATTCTAAATCACAATCTGGATACGTATTTATTTTGAATGGTGCAGCAGTTAGCTGGAGGAGTGCAAAGCAAAGCGTTGTGGCGAGATCTTCAACTGAATCGGAATACAAGGCTGCTTCGGAGGCTTCACAAGAAGCGATATGGATGAAAGAGTTCACTACAGAGCTGGGTGTGGTTCCTAGTGCGCTGGACCCAATGTCTATCTACTGTGATAACATAGGCGCCATAGCCAATGCGCAAGAACCAAGGTCGCACAAGAAGCTGAAGCATATCAAGCTACGTTTTCACGCTATTCGAGAACATGTCCAAGATGGGGACATAAAGATTTGCAAAGTACACACAGATCTGAATGTGGCGGATCCGTTGACTAAACCTCTCCCGAGGGCAAAACATGACCAGCACCAAACTGCCATGGGTGTTCGGTATATTACCATGTAATCTAGATTAGATGACTCTAGTGCAAGTGGGAGACTGTTGGAGATATGCCCTAGAGGCAATAATAAATGTAGTTATTATTATATCTTTGTGTTTATGATAAATGTTTACATTCATGCTATAATAGTATTAACAAGGAAACAGTAATACTTGTGTGATTTGTAAACTTAAATTGAAGTCCCTAGTATAGCCTCTATACATCACTAGCTTGTTGGTTAATAAATGATTGTGGTTTCCCTATCATGAACATTGAGATGTTATTAACAACAAGATCATGTCATTAGGAGAATGATATGGTGGACATACTCCTGTAGATAAGCGTAGCATAAAGATCAAGTCATTTTAATAGTTCAATTGCTATATGCTTTCTCATACATAGTAACCTAATTCCTTCGACCATGAGATCATGCATATCACCTTTACCGGATGGATGCTTTTATGACATCAAACACCACACCGTAACTTGATGGCTATATGTAACATCCCTAAAATCATGATTACAAAGAGTGCATATCATTCATGCATGCATATAAAATTTTGAGATCAAATTCAAACTCATTTCAAGAAAAACAGAAGCACATAGTGCTATCATTTTATGTGAGCAAATTTAAATTAAATGGCTATCCCCATTTGAGAGTTTGAATGATTTAAACCTAGGTTGTTTGTCTTACTTGTTGATTGGTTTGAGTGTGAAGTTAGAACAAAATTTTACAAAATAGAAATGGTTTCAAAAATCATTTTCAAACATTTGCAAACCTAATGCAATGCCCATGTTATTTTGTTTTCCAAAAGTGACCAAGCCTTTTCAAAGTAAACCCATGGTTTTATACCTTGATTTGAGCATGTTGCACACTGCAAAAATCCCAAATAGATTTGAATTCAAATGGAGTTTGAATTCATTTGAAAACCATTCCTGAAAAACAAAACAGAAAAATAAAAGGGAATAAAGAAATGAAAAGACGCCGGCGCCAGGAATTGAACCCAGCAGCAGACACGGCCCAACTAGCCCACCCGGGCCACCTCCCTCTCTCTCGCACGCGCGGACACACCCAACAAGTCGCTGACACCCAGACCCCACTCCCCCTCTACTTATTTCGCTGACGAACGGGCCCTCTCCACGTCAGCATCGTCCTCCCCAGTTTCTCGCGCGCAGACGCCGCTCCGCCGTTACCACCGTGCAGTGACGCCCCGATTAAACTCGCTTAAATTCCATTGATTCAGCACGTGATCCTCGCCCCGCTTCAGCCTACTTAAACCAATCGCTGCCGCGGTCATTTCCCCCCACTCTCCTCGCTCACTCCGCCACCAGGCTGCGCGCATTTGACCTCGAGACCCCGTAGCACCGATGACCTCCGGCGACCGATTCCGGTGAGCTTCGACCGCCCCCCTCTCTCGGGTTCAAACGATGATGCTCAGCATGATCTCGTGCATCTTCTGACACTAGTCGCTTGCCTGCTCATGACCCAGGACACCGTTCCCGTTCAAACCCGCAACCGACTGAGCCGCCGCCCAACTCCGGCGACCAATTGTGGTAAGTCCCGAGCACCCCTTGCCCCCTCTTGCATACTAGGTTGTTCGCCTTCATCTTGCGCGTCTCCTAATCCCTCTGGTGCGTGCTAGGGCAACGCGAAACCTCGGCAACCACATCGTCTGCAACCTCCTGACGCCGTGCACGACTCCGACGAGCTCCAGCAGCCCCTGCCGTGCACCCCTTCCCAAGCCATCGCCACCGTGAGCATCAGCAGCTCCCTGCGGTTCTGGTAAGCCTCTTCCCCCACTCCCGTGCGACCTAGAACACCAACGCCGCCACTGACAGACGCGCCGCCGCCAGTTGCCGCCGCTAGCGCCGCTCAGTTTTGGTCAGATGAATTGTAGCCGTCAGATCCAGATCCAATGCGTAGGATTAGTCCACTTATCGAACCGTTAAGTTTAGATCTAAGCCATGCGTGTTAGTTAGATCCAACGGTAGCCGAGCATGATCCGGTGCGAAGCGGTACGCGCCAGTAAGATTAAGACACGTGGCTAGGGTTTGTTTAAAAACAGAATTCGAAAACAGATTTGTATCCAATTTTGATTTTCTTATAACTTTTGATTTCCACGTTAGATTTTAGCAAATTTTATACCGTTGGAATCAGGGAGACACGCCCTTTCTGTTTATGCAATGTGTTTAGTGTTTAGTTTCTGTTAAAATGACTTTATTTGCAGAAACTTGTTTGAGACTATTTTGAGTATAGAAATTGTTTAGAAAATTGTTTTGGTGTAAAATAAACTTGATTTAGCAAGTTTTTGACTTGTTTATGGTTCAGTACTATGCACTTGCTTGGTTGGGTTTTAAAAATCATCACTTAGCATTTTGCATGCATGCATATATTTATGTTTGTATATGAATTGTGTGTAATTTTGTGCTACCATTTTTTGTGTAGACTTTGGTGCTAGTGATTGTGATTGTGAAGAGTGCTACTCTCCCCACTACCAAGGCAAGTGGTACTTCATGAATATTTCCATCCCTATATTTCATACAAGCATTAGACGTATTTTGGCTAAGTCTTGCATGTGTTAATATTTTTGCCAAATGCCATGTTGGGAAAATCCTAAGTAGTTATAGAATTGATAGGAAATTTCTAAGTTAAGTTACTATGCCATGCTTAGCCTAGCTAGTAGCAAACAAGGGTTGGTAAAGTATATACATGCTATGATGAAAATATTTCTAAGTCTTTGGACTTATGTTTTCCTTAATAAAACAACTAAGTTAATGAATCACCTGGGTGGAATGGGACTTGATTGGTTGGAATTTGGTTGAGTGGTTACACAAGGCCCATGGCTATGGTTTACCTTGTGTATCTCACTTGTGGAATGCCACCCAGGAACAAAGGGATTTTAGAGGCCAAGTGTTGAGAAGCTTCTAGTGCAGCCACTTGGCAATATGGGCTCTGCCTGGATCACATAGGTTGCTAGAACTTAGTCATTTGGACAGTTGGTGGTAGTGGGATGATAGGTTGGAACGCGTCCATTTGGCTAAGGGAAGGCTTCTGAAAGGTCCTGTCTTGGGAAACCAAGTCTGGTGGGGAAAGTGCACAACCTCTGCAGATGGAAAAATCTAAGTACTTAGCCAAGTCCATGACAATGGACAACTTGAGCATCAAGGCATGGAAGCTATCAAGAATCTCATCACTCCAACTTCTAAGTAAAAACTTGTGGGTGAACAAGGGTGAAGGACCCCAATGTCTATTGGTGGTTCCTGGGAAAAGTTTTGACAAAGAAAAACTTAGTGATTTCAACTAATAGGAAAAACCTATTTTGAGCAAAGCAAGCCAAGCTACACTTAGCCAAATTTTCATATAGTAGTTAGTCCACTTAAAATATACTAAGGTATCACTTGCCAATACTATTCCAAAGTATTGACCCACTGTGGCTGTAACTTGTGATGTTGCAGGTTATTCTGATGAGGATTAGGTGTCATGAGTCTACACTCAACATGTTTGCCTGTGGCACATGAAGATGAAGACTTATATTTATTTGCTTATTCAAACTCTTGTAATTGGCCTGTGGCCTTTGAGTTGTAAAAACTATGTTTATCTCTGGAATGGATGTAATAAATGACCTTTGTATCTGTGTACTTCATCTTAAACTGTGGATGCTAGCAATGATCCAGGGACTAGCATTGCAATCACAGGGATCCTTTTCCTTTACAAAGGAGGGATCTTACAGATGGTATCAGAGCACTGTGTTGCCTGTAGGATTATGACCCTAGGATTGGAGACCACTAAGGAAAATTTTCAACTACTTCTACACTTGTCTATTCTTCTCGTAAACTTTTCTAATCTTCTTCTCATCTCTATTTGTAGATGAATTCCATCAACGAAGCTGTAAGAAAAGGGCCACTCATGACCATGACCTTGGAGTGTGAGACAGAATTCCCCAAAATTCTCAAGGACCTCATGGTGGCAATGGAAATACATGGTGCAGCTGTGTACAAAGGCTTTCCAGTGATGGATGAAGGAGTTGAGTACTGGTGGGTGCAAATTCACTTGTACAAAAACAAGGAAGACAACCACAAAGAAACAGGATTCTGCATGTACACCAACACTATGGTGCACACCACATTCTTTGAGTCAGCAAGAGAAGCAACTTGGAGGACTATCAAAGAACTTAGTGCTAGAGTCAAGTGCAGAGTGCTCAACCTCCAAAAAGACTTGAAGAAAGAGAAGGAACATACCCAAGAATTGGAAGCTACCAACCAAACCTTAAGAGGAGACATTATAGACTTAGTAATGGAGTCATGTGAGCAAGATAGGCTGATTGCTTCTAGGAACATTGTATTAGCCAACAGATCCAGTGAGATAGGATTGTAAACGTACTTCGTTAGTTGGACCACCACCTATCACCCTATTTTCCAAAATGTTGTCTTAAAATAAGAATGAACCTTGATTGTTGTAATGACTTCATGTATGCATGACTTGTGTGTTTTATTTCCCAAGGATATGTATGTGGTGTTTTGTCTTTTGTTTATCTTAAATTTTGTTGCTCTAACTTTTCTATCTTATAAATAGATGCCTATTACCATCAGCATTGTTGAGGAGTTCCAGGCTACCCGCTTTGGTCCTCGTATCGTTGAGCTTACCACTTTGCTCAATCTCCCTCTCCCCACCATCATGGTGCACCCACTCACCAAGTTCGAGAGGAAGGACCTCTGGGGCTTCAAGGTGAACCAGCCCGGACGCCAGACAGAGCCTACTACGGAGGCCATCGTCTTCAAGCTTATGCATGATGACAGGGAGAGAGGCATGGAGGTAGTTATGCAGTACCTGATAGGACGTCTGCTAGGTCAACACTCCCGACAGGTTAGAGGCACTCACTTCCACGTCTTCGGAAGACGTGATGAGGATGGAGAGTCCATCGACTTCGAGGACGACTCGAGGGACGCAGCAGAGCCGATTCGCCTGTACCTCCAGGACTTAGAGTCTCTCATTAGGCACGTGGACACTGACAGGACCAATGTCATGCTCAGTAATGACGAGCTCCAGGTGCAACTTCACGAGAAGGACAAGCTCTTCGCGCAGCAGGACGAGATAGTCAAGGAAATGGAGGCGAAGTTCGAGACCCAGGACAGGAAATTCAAGAGTCAGGAGAAGCGTGTCCAGGATAGGAACAAGAAGATCCGGGATATGACTGAAGAACTGCAGTCCAAGGACTTCGAGCTAGAGCAGCAGCAGACGGTGATTGAGAGGCTTCGTTCCCAGAAGAGGGCTCTCAAGGCCAAGATAGAGTCCTTGACCACTACCATCGAGGAGAATAAGACCGCAATGGAGAACACAGGTCTTACCTTTGTCGAGGAGGAGATTGATGCTGATGAGTAGACTTGACTACTCGTTTATCTTTTATTATCAGACTAGTTATTTTGAGAACTTGTTATTGGACCATCCGACATGTGGATGGCTTGCTACTTGTGTGTTTTACTTTGTGAACTTATTATCTTGTTGTTGATATTTTATACTTTGTTGCATGCTTGTGATTGCTTATGTGATGTAATGTGCATGAAAAAAACATCTATGGGTATCTCATTCTTATCTCTATTTGAACAAACCACAGATGCCTCCCCGTCGTGCAAACCCCAATCCCAACAACATCACTCCAGAAATGCAGCAGATGATGACTGCCCAAACTCAGCTAATGCAGATGATGACAACGTTCATCCAGAACCAAAACAATAACAACAACAACAACAACAACAACAATAACAACAATAACAACAATAACAACCCTCCGGGCTTTGGTATGCTCACCAGGTTCTTGAGATTGAGGCCAGCTAAGTTCTCGGGGACGACTGATCCCATGGTGGCCAATGAATGGCTACGCTTAGTAAACAAGGACTTGGTAACAGTAGGCTGCACGGATGCTGAAAAGGTCAGATTTGCAGCACATCTGCTGGAAGGACCAGCCGCCACTTGGTGGGACAACTTCCAGATCACCACTCCCATAGATGAAGTGACATGGGCTATCTTTGAGGATGGCTTTCGCACTGCTCATATCTCATCAGGAATAATGAGCCTGAAAAAGAAAGAGTTCCACAATCTGAAGCAGCACCACCGCAGCGTGGCTGAATACATTGAGGAGTTCAACAATCTGGCGCGTTATGCACCAGATGAGGTTGACACAGATGCAAAGAGAAAGGAAAAATTTCTGGAAGGCTTGAATGATGAGCTGAATCTGCAGTTGTTTGTGGCATATGTTCCCACTTATCAGTCTCTGTGTGACAAGGCTGCTATTTTGGAGAACAAATGAAACAAGTTGAGAGTAGAAAGAGAAAGCACTCCGACAAGCACAGCTCGGGATCGTCTCACAAACGATCTCATTATGATGACAATGGAAACTCAGGATCCCACAAGCATGGGAAATTCAACAAGCACCACAACCACAACCGTCATGACAACAAGCATCATCGCAGTCATGACAATGATAAGTATAAGAACCACAAGAGTGGACATAAGAGCCACCATAGTGGCAATGGAAGTGGAAGTCAGCCTGCTAAGAGAGAGATCAGTCAGGTTGAATGCTTCAAATGCAAGAAGCTGGGGCATTATGCAAATGAGTGCCCTGAAAAGAAAGTTGAAGGACCTAACAAGCCAAATCCTTTCCAGAAAGGACAAGCGAACCACATCAATGTGGAGGAGGTCTATGAGGAGCCTGATGCTGTTGCTGGTAAGTTCAGACTCAATTCTATTCCAGCATTTGTACTCTTTGATACTGGTGCATCTCATTCATTCATATCAAGAGCATTTGTTAAAAGAAATGAACTACCGGTAGAAACTATTGGGTGTCCTATAAAAGTAAGTTCTCCTGGTGGAGAAATGATAGTAAATTCAGGATATCATGATCTAGTCATAGAATTTGGGAAGTATAAGTTTCCCGTTAACTTGATAATCCTAAACTCCCAAGGATTGGATGTCATTATGGGAATGGACTGGATGACTAAGTACAAGGGAGTGATAGATTGTGCCAACCATACTGTCTCACTCACAACTCCAGAAAATAAAAGGATCAGATTTAAGACCAGCTTTGAATCCAAAGGAAGTAAGCTAAATTCTCTTAAGGGGGTTAGCTTGGACAGTGTGTCGATTGTGAAGGAGTATCCGGATGTGTTTCTAGAAGAGTTGCCAGGAATGCCACCAGATAGAGATGTGGAGTTTCTGATAGACTTGGTACCAGGTTCTGGACCAATAGCAAAGAGACCTTATAAAATGTCAGTTGATGAACTGAAAGAACTCAAGAAGCAACTAGGAGAAAAGTTGTAGAAGGGATTTATTCAACCAAGTTCTTCATCTTGGGGAGCCCCAGTTTTGTTTGTGGAGAAGAAAGATAGAAGTCAAAGGTTATGTATAGATTACCGTTCACTCAACGAGGTAACTATCAAGAACAAATACCCTTTGCCTAGAATCAATGACTTGTTTGATCAACTAGAAGGAGCATGTGTGTTCTCGAAGATTGATCTCCGGTCAGGTTATTTTCAACTCAAGATAAGAGAACAAGACATACCTAAAACAGCGTTCACCACAAGGTATGGATTGTATGAGTATACCGTAATGCCTTTTGGTTTGACAAATGCTCCGGCATACTTCATGAACATGATGAACAAGGTGTTCATGGAATTCCTTGACAAGTTTGTTGTCGTTTTCATCGATGACATCTTAGTCTACTCCAAGAGCAAAGAAGAGCATGAGGGACATTTGCGATTAATACTTGAGAAGTTAAGAGAGCATAAACTTTATGCCAAATTCAGCAAGTGTGAGTTCTGGTTAGAGGAAATTGGTTTTCTTGGTCATGTTATGACAAAGGATGGTGTAGCAGTTTATCCTGCTAAGGTTTCAGCTGTGACTGAATGGGAATCTCCCAAGTCCGTGAAAGAAGTTCGTAGTTTCCTTGGCTTAGTAGGTTACTACAGAAGGTTCATTGAAAATTTCTCAAAGGTTGCTAAGCCTATGACTGAATTGTTAAAGAAGGATAAGAAGTTTGCTTAGTCTGAAGGTTGTGAACTCAGCTTTCAGGAATTGAAGAAGAGACTTGTGACAGCACCAGTTTTGTGCCTGCCAGATTTGGAAAAGGATTTCCAAGTATATTGTGATGCATCCCATCAAGGTTTGGGTGCAGTACTTATGCAAGATGGTAAAGTTGTAGCTTATGCCTCGAGACAAAACTCATGAAGTGAACTATCCTACTCATGATTTAGAGTTAGCCTCTGTTGTCCATGCACTCAAAACATGGAGACACTATCTTTTGGGAAAGCGTTGTGAAGTGTTCACGGATCACAAAAGTTTGAAGTATATCTTCACTCAGAAGGAAATTAATATGAGACAAAGAAGATGGTTAGAGCTTATCAAGGACTATGACTTAAGTTTTCAATACCATCCCGGTAAAGCAAATGTTGTAGCAGATGCTCTAAGTCGTAAGGTTTTTGTGAATGGCCTTACCAAAGGAGAATTGCCAGATGACTTGTGTGCCCAATTCCGAAAACTCAGATTGGAGATTGTGCCTGAAGGACATCTCATGTCTTTGGCTGTTCAACCCACTTTGTTGGATAAGATCAAAGAAGCCCAGAAGACTGATAAAGAAATCGAAGAGAGATTAAGGAAAAGATTAGCCAAGGAAAAGCTAAAAATTTCCATGAAGACGAACAGGGTACTTTATGGCATGGGAAACGTATTTGTGTTCCACAAGACCCGGAGTTGCGGAAACTGATTTTGCAAGAAGCACACAACTCTCCGTATTCTATTCACCCGGGTAACACCAAAATGTACATGGACATGAAAGAAAGATTTGGGTGGAACAATCTCAAAAGGGACATCGCCGAACATATTGCTTTGTGTGATGTGTGTAGTAGAGTGAAAGCGGAGCAGCAGAAACCAGCAGGTTTGCTTCAACCACTACCTATTCCTGATTGGAAGTGGGACAAGATTGCTATGGATTTCATTACCGGACAACCAAGGACCAGGTCAGGGTATGATTCCATATGGGTAGTAGTGGATCGCCTAACTAAAGTGGCTCATTTTATACCCGTGAAGACAACCTATACAAGTGCTAAGTTAGCCAAAATTTACATGAGTAGAATTGTATGTCTTCATGGTGTGCCCAAGAGTATTGTGTCTGATAGGGGAACTCAATTCACTTCCCATTTTTGGAGACAGTTGCATGAATCATTGGGAATGAGATTGGAATTCAGTACTGCTTTTCATCCTCAAACCGATGGACAAACAGAAAGGACTAATCATATTCTTGAAGACATGTTGAGGGCATGTGCCCTAGACTATGGAGCCAGTTGGGATGAAAGTCTGCCTTACGCAAAATTTTCTTATAACAACAGCTATCAAGCCAGCATTGAGATGGCACCGTTTGAGTTTCTCTACGGAAGAAAGTGTACCACCCCATTGTTATGGAATGGTGTGGGAGAAAGAAGTTTATTCGGGCCAGATATTATCAAAGAAGCCGAAGAGAAGGTCAAATTGGTTAAGTAAAGGTTAAAGATAGCACAGTCTCGACAGAAAAGCTACGCAGATCCTAAGCGTAGAGAGGTCACCTACGAAGTTGGTGTAGAGCTTATCTTAGAGTGTCACCACTTCGTGGAGTGAAAAGATTCGGTGTCAAAGGAAAATTGGCACCAAGATATGTTGGGCCATTCAAGATTTTGAGTCGCAAAGGAGAAGTTGCCTATGAAATTGAATTGCCAGAATCTCTGTCAGCTGTCCATAATGTGTTTCATGTGAGTCAGCTTAAGAAATGTCACCCAGAAATGGAAGAAACTTCTTTGAAGGATACTATACCTTTGGAGGAAGTGCAACTAGAAAGTGATCTCACTTATGAAGAGAAACCTATCAAAATTCTTGAGACGGCAGAAAGAGTCACAAGGACAAAGACTATCAAGTTTTGCAAAGTACAGTGGAATCATCATTCCGAAGAGGAAGCAACATAGGAAAGAGAAGATGATCTTCGGAAAGACCACCCTCACCTATTTGCTAGCCAATCAGAATCTCGAGGGCGAGATTCACCTTAAGGGGGTTAGATTTGTAACATCCCTAAAATCATGATTCTAAAGAGTGCATATCATTCATGCATGCATATAGTTTTGAGATCAAATTCAAACTCATTTCAAGAAAAACAGAAGCGCATAGTGCTATCATTTTATGTGAGCAAATTTAAATCAAATGGCTATCCCCATTTGAGAGTTTGAATGATTTAAACCTAGGTTGTTTGTCTTACTTGTTGATTGGTTTGAGTGTGAAGTTAGAACAAAATTTTGCAAAATAGAAATGGTTTCAAAAATCATTTTCAAACATTTGCAAACCTAATTGAATGCCCATGTTATTTTGTTTTCTAAAAGTGACCAAGCCTTTTCAAAGTGAACCCATGGTTTTATACCTTGATTTGAGCATGTTGCACACTGCAAAAATACCAAATAGATTTGAATTCAAATGGAGTTTGAATTCATTTGAAAACCATTCCTGAAAAACAAAACAGAAAAAGAAAAGGGAATAAAGAAATGAAAAGAGGCCGGTGCCAGGAATTGAACCCAGCAGCAGACACGGCCCAACTAGCCCACCCGGGCCACCTCCCTCTCTCTCGCACGCGCGGACACACCCAACGAGTCGCTGACACCCAGACCCCACTCCCCCTCTACTTATTTCGCTGACGAACGGGCCCTCTCCACGTCAGCATCGTCCTCCCCAGTTTCTCGCGCGCAGACGCCGCTCCGCCGTTACCACCGTGCAGTGACGCCGCGATTAAACTCGCTTAAATTCCATTGATTCAGCGTGTGATCCTCGCCCCGCTTCAGCCTACTTAAACCCCTCACCGCCGCGGTCATTTCCCCCCACTCTCCTCGCTCACTCCGCCACCAGGCTGCGCGCATTTGACCTCAAGACCCCGCAGCACCGACGACCTCCGGCGACCGATTCTGGTGAGCTTCGACCGCCCCCCTCTGTCTGGTTCAAATGATGATGCTCAACATGATCTCGTGCATCTTCTGACACTAGTCGCTTGCCTTCTCGTGACCCAGGACACCGTCCCCGTTCAAACCCGTAACCGACTGAGCCGCCGCCCAACTCCGGCGACCAATTGTGGTAAGTCCCGAGCGCCCCTTGCCCCCTCTTGCATACTAGGTTGTTCGCCTTCATCTTGCGCGTCTCCTAATCCCTCTGGTGCGTGCTAGGGCGACGCGAAACCTCGGCAACCACATCGTCTGCAACCTCCCGACGCCGTGCACGACTCCGATGAGCTCCAGCAGCCCCTGCTGTGCGCCCCTTCCCAAGCCATCGCCACCGTGAGCATCAGCAACTCCCTGCGGTTCTGGTAAGCCTCTTCCCCCACTCCCGCGCGACCTAGAACGCCAGCGCCGCCGCTGACAGACGCGCCGCCGCCAGTCGCCGCCGCTAGCGCCGCTCAGTTTTGGTCAGATGAATTGTAGCCGTCAGATCCAGATCCAGCGCGTAGGATTAGTCCACTTATCGAACCGTTAAGTTTAGATCTGAGCCGTGCGTGTTAGTTAGATCCAATGGTAGCCGAGCGTGATCCGGTGCGAAGCAGTACGCGCCAGTAAGATTAAGACACGTGGCTAGGGTTTGTTTAAAAATAGAATTTGAAAACAGATTTGTATCCAATTTTGATTTGCTTATAACTTTTGATTTCCACGTTAGATTTTAGCAAATTTTAAATACCGTTGGAATCAGGGAGACAAGCCCTTTCTGTTTATGCAATGTGTTTAGTGTTTAGTTTCTGTTAAAATGACTTTATTTGCAGAAACTTGTTTGAGACTATTTTAAGTATAGAAATTGTTTAGAAAATTGTTTTGGTGTAAAATAAACTTGATTTAGCAAGATTTTTACTTGTTTATGGTTCAGTACTATGCACTTGCTTGGTTGGGTTTTAAAATTCATCACTTAGCATTTTGCATGCATGCATATATTTATGTTTGTATATGAATTGTGTGTAATTTTGTGCTACCATTTTTTGTGTAGACTTTGGTGCTAGTGATTGTGATTGTGAAGAGTGCTACTCTCCCCACTACCAAGGCAAGTGGTACTTCATGAATATTTCCATCCCTATATTTCATACAAGCATTAGAAGTATTTTGGCTAAGTCTTGCATGTGTTAATATTTTTGCCAAATGCCATGTTGGGAAAATCCTAAGTAGTTATAGAATTGATAGGAAATTTCTAAGTTAAGTTACTATGCCATGCTTAGCCTAGCTAGTAACAAACAAGGGTTGGTAAAGTATATACATGCTATGATGAAAATATTTCTAAGTCTTTGGACTTATGTTTTCCTTAATAAAACAACTAAGTTAATGAATCACCTGGGTGGAATGGGACTTGATTGGTTGGAATTTGGTTGAGTGGTTACACAAGGCCCATGGCTATGGTTTACCTTGTGTATCTCACTTGTGGAATGCCACCCAGGAACAAAGGGATTTTAGAGGCCAAGTGTTGAGAAGCTTCTAGTGCAGCCACTTGGCAATATGGGCTCTGCCTGGATCACATAGGTTGCTAGAACTTAGTCATTTGGACAGTTGGTAGTAGTGGGATGATAGGTTGGAACGCGTCCATTTGGCTAAGGGAAGGCTTCTGAAAGGTCCTGTCTTGGGAAACCAAGTCTGGTGGGGAAAGTGCACAACCTCTGCAGATGGAAAAATCTAAGTACTTAGCCAAGTCCATGGCAATGGACAACTTGAGCATCAAGGCATGGAAGCTATCAAGAATCTCATCACTCCAACTTCTAAGTAAAAACTTGTGGGTGAACAAGGGTGAAGGACCCCAATGTCTATTGGTGGTTCCTGGGAAAAGTTTTGACAAAGAAAACTTAGGGATTTCAACTAATAGGAAAAACCTATTTTGAGCAAAGCAAGCCAAGCTACACTTAGCCAGATTTGCATATAGTAGTTAGTCCACTTAAAATATACTAAGGTATCACTTTCCAATACTATTCCAAAGTATTGACCCACTGTGGCTGTAACTTGTGATGTTGCAGGTTATTCTGATGAGGATTAGGTGTCATGAGTCTACACTCAACATGTTTGCCTGTGGCACATGAATATGAAGACTTATATTTATTTGCTTATTCAAACTCTTGTAATTGTCCTGTGGCCTTTGAGTTGTAAAAACTATGTTTATCTCTGAAATGGATGTAATAAATGACCTTTGTATCCGTGTACTTCATCTTAAACTGTGGATGCTAGCAATGATCCAGGGACTAGCATTGCAATCACAGGGATCCTTTTCCTTTACAAAGGAGGGATCTTACATTTTATTGGGCATTACAAAAATATACATAGACCGTAATCCAACTGCATCTATGACTAATAATCCACTTTCAGGTTATCATCCGAACCCCCTCTAGTATTAAGTTGCAAGCAACAGATTATTGCATTAAGCAATGTGTGTAAAGTAAACAATACAATTGTTCCATGAACAAAAGATTGTTGTTTTCTCCCTAGTAGCAACAACACATCTACAACCTTAGAGATTTCTGTCACTTCCCCAGATTACTAGAGGCATGAACCCACTATCGAGCATAAATACTCCCTCTTGGAGTCACAAGCATATACTTGGCCAAGACAACTACTAGCAACGGAGAGCATGCAAGATCACAAATAACATAGACATGATAGAATCAATAATCAATCTGACATAGTATATCAATATCCATCGGATCCACGCAAACACAACATGTATGATTACAAATAGATGATCTTGGTCATGAACGGAGCTCACACGATCTAAACATTTTTGCACAAAGGAGGAGAAACAACCATCTAGCTACTGTATGGACCCATAGTCCAAGGGTGAACTACTCACGCATCATACCAGAGACTGGCATGGTGATGAAGAAGGCCTCCGGGATGATCTCTCCCCTCCGGCAGGGTGCCGGGAAGAGCTTTAGACCTCCCGATCTAGGGATAATGGTGGCGGTGGCTACAGACTATTTCGTGGAGATCTGATTAGGTGATTAGGGTTTCTGCATCGGGGTGACTTTATAGGTGAAGAGACGAGGCAGGAGGGCGGCCAGGGGGCCCACACCTGGTGGCAGTGTGCCCCCCGGGCCGCGCGGCCCTAGGGTGTGGCCACCCTGTGGCCCCCTTTGGCTGCCCTTTGGTCTCTGTGTTCTCTCCGGCAAAATATTGACTTTGGCTTTTGTCCTGTCCAATTCTTAGATTATTTCCTTACTAGCTTTTCTGAAACCAAAAATAGCAGAAAACATGCAACTCGCATTGCGGCATCTTGTTAATAGGTTAGTCCCAGAAAATGTATAAAAATACCTCAAAGTGTGGTCAAAGCATAGAAAAGTTAATACTAAAGAAGCATGGAACATCAAAAATTATAGATATGTTTACGACGTATCAAGCATCCCGAAGCTTAACTCCTGCTCGTCCTCGAGTAGGTAAGTGATAAAAAAGAATAATTTTTGAGGTGACATGCACCATCACAATCTTGATCAAACCATTTGTAAAGCATTGAAAGCTGGGATCAAAGTACTCTAAACATGAGCATGAAAGATGTAGTTCTAACAATAAGACATAGTAACTATGTTGTAACATGCAAGGTATAAACAAAGATCATGAATAACAATGCATTGAAATATGTTTGTTTGCTTCACATATAGAAAACATAGCATAGTGGTATTCAGCTTGTCCTTCATGGAATAGCAAAACATAATTGCATAGGACACCTTCAAAGTTCATAAGGGTGACTAGATACAAATAGTTCAAGAACAAGAAATATCAACATTATGAATCAATTAATAAGTTTTGGGACAATGCACATAAAACTAAGAATGACAACTATGCTCTCTTAACTAGTGCATAAATATAGAAGGTGGAGACTCAACATAAAAGTAGGAAGAAATGCCCTTCATAAAGGGAAGCAGGGATTTCAAGTTTCATAAAGATCTTCAAAAAATTATGGTACTCATTAGATTTCAGCTCTCATTGCCCCTATCATAAGCATCTTGAAGTGATTAAGGTTAAAGTGAACAAATATGGAGTATATGCTTGACAAATCATAAGTTGGCAATCTCATGTCCCTTGAGTACGAGGGTCGTTCCTCATGCTAATCAACTTTAGTCACAAGCAAGTTCTTGTCATTGTAAGTATATGTGTATCATAGAGAACCGCCAACGGGGTACCCCTTGCTCCATGACAGAGGAGCTATCCCATATCAAAATGACAAGGCAACAGATAGTGAGCATCTCAGCGATCCTTTTATTCACCATGATCATGGTGCATATATTTTTTCTTTTTCTCTCTTTTTTCTATATTTTTTCTGAGGATGCTTCATGGATCGCTCACTATGGTGATGCTGCAAGTTTCCACCATGATTAGGCATGGATAAGGCTAGCTGCCCAGGCGTTTCTCTAACATATATATAATACTCCATGAACTTACAGCCTCCCCTTTTATTTCACACCGCCGACACCCATAAACAAAAGATCATGATATCAACTGGATAATATGTATAGGCGATGCACTCAGATCAATGTAGAGCTTCATTGGGAGACCCCAAGAGGAAGGTATGATGAGCATAGCAGCAAGTCTTCCCTCATAAAGAAACCATGGTTATCGAACCAGTAGGAGGAAGGAAACGACCCAAAGGTGTTGTTAGCAACTTGGAAACCCGCACAACACAAACTCAAGACTTTGCCCCAACGAACAGTGAGGTTGTCAATCTCACTGGTTTGCTGAAAACAAAGGATTAACTATATGGTGTGGATGGTAATGGTGGTTTGCAGAAAGTAAATAGTAATAGTGGAAGATGTATCAATGGTAAAGATTGGACCGGGGTCCATAGTTCACTAGAGGTGCCCTCCTAAAGATAAACAAACATGGCATGTTGGGTAAACGAATTACAACAGGGCAATTGACATGACAGAGCAAGGAATAACAATGCAATACTAGACATTCATGATCCTATGAGATTTGATTGGGCAATACAACAAGATACATAGACCGCCATCCAACTGCATCTATGACTAGTAATCCACCTTCAGGTTATCATCCGAACCCCCTCAAGTATTAAGTTGCAAGCAACGGATAAATTCTTTAAGCAAAGTGTGTAAGGTAATCAATCCACTTGTTCCATGAACAATAGACCGTTGTTTTCTACCTAGTAGCAACATCACATCTACAATCTTAGATATTTCTATCACTTCCCCATATTAAATAGAGGCATGAACCCACTATCGAGCATAAATACTCCCTCTTGGAGTCACTAGCATCTACTTGGCCAAGATAGCTACTAGAAACGGGGAGCATGCAAGATCACAAACAACACAAACATAATAGAATGAATAAGATAAAATCATTAATCAATCTGACATAGTAATCTCAATATCCATCGGATCCCCGCAAACACAACATGCATGATTACAAATAGATGATCATGATCATGAACGGAGCCCACAAGATCTAAACATGGTAGCACAAAGGAGGAGAGACAACCATCTAGCTACTACATGGACTCGTAGTCCAAGGTGGAAATACTCACGCTTCATACCGGAGGCTGGAATGATGATGAAGAAGGCCTCCGGGATGATATCCCCTCCGGCAGGGTGCCGAGAAGAACTTCAGATCCCCACGATCTAGGGACGATGGTGGCGGCGGCTACGGACTGTTTCGTGGAATATTGATCGGGTACTTAGGGTTTTGGTATCAGGGGCGTCTTATAGGCAAAGAGGTGAGGCAGGGGGCACCCAAGGTGGTCGCACCCCCTAGGCACGGGCCAGGCCTGGCCGCACGGCTAGGGGGCGTGGCCCCCTGGTGGCTCTCCTCCGTCTCGTGTTCTGGCTCCGTGTTCCCCACGGTAAAATATTGTCTTTGGCTTTTGTCCCGTCCAATTCCGAGAATATTGATTTTCTGCCTTTTCTAGAACCAAAAACAGAAGAAAACAGGCAACTGGCACTATGGAATCTTGTTAATAGGTTAGTCCAGAAAACATATAAAAATACCTCAAAGTGAAGACAAAGCAAAGAAAAGTAGATACTAAACAAGCATGGAACATCAAAAATTATAGATACGTTTACGACGTATCAACAGGTGTTGAAAGTGTTCCCCATGACAGCATGGTTCCGCTAATTCCCAACTTTTAAGTGCAAGCATATACAACATAGATGACACAATGGTTCAAGTTTATTAGGGGCAAGAAAAATAAAGTGTGCCATCAAGTTTGTGAGAGCTTTAATCACTAATTTTCTCATAACAAGTTTAATTTGGAAGATAGATAAAACAAGAATATACTTGGAATGCTATAACACACCATGCACAGGAATTTATAGTGGATTCTTTGGAATAACTTGGTTTCTTAGGAGTTGGATGCATGAGTAGAACTTACTCAATACAAGTGGAAGCTAGCAAAAGACTGGGAGCGACCAACTAAGAGACCAATAATGGCCATAATCATGCAGAGCGACAAAACATTATCAATTAAAGCATAAAGTGGTATAACAATTCAAAAACTAAATGATCATAGAGGCTAAGGTAACTGGTTCATAGTCATAACATGGTGTGATCATGTGCCAAGTCAACCCAAACAAAGCATCAAAGGAGAATACCACAATATTATGCTTTTGTATGCTAAAACAACGCATGATTCTTTCAAGGCACATTAGGCTATCTCAATTGTTTGGAACAAGTAATGCTACAAAAATAATCACTAAGCATAAGGTCAAAACAACATCTAGCATGACATGGTAAAGTCTAAGACACAGTCAAAACAAGCTCCCTTTTGTATCACTAAAAGCATGAAACTTTCTACTCTTTTCCAACACCAATCAACTTATTTGAAACCAAAAGAACGAATGCAGGGGTCCAACTACTTTATTCAAGCAAACTAAAAAAACAAAAACTAAGACGCTCCAAGAACAACACAACAGTGCATGAAACAATAAAAATGAAGTGTCTAGAAAGAGACCTAAGATTTTTATTGATGAGGAAGGGGATGCCTTAGGCATCCCCAAGCTTTGATGCTTGTACCTCTTGAATATTTCTTGGAGTGACACGGGGTGGAATCCCCAAGCTTGAGATTTTTTCCATTATCCATCTCATCACATCATTCTTCTCCTACACTTGAAAATTTCCTTCATACAAAACTTCACACAATCTTCATTAGCAACATTAGTGTATTCAAGATAATAGGCCTTTGGTTTTTGTTTCAAAACAAGTAAAACTTTCATTAGAACATAAGCTACTGTATCAATTCCTTTTAAAATCTTAAGTGATCAAGAAGAACTCAAAAAGAAACCGATAAAGAAGCAAATGAAAATAATGGCAGAAATCTGTCAAAACAGACCAGCGGGTAAAACTTATTTTTTAGAAGACCTTATGTTGATCAAATCGAAAAGTGTTGAACTGACGAAAGTTAGATAACAACCTGGGGCATTTACTCAGAAAATTACAGCTCAATCCGACATACAGATATTTTTCATGAATTTTTATAGTGAAGCTCAAAAATCTGTTTCGGGACAGCAGCTTCCCCAAATCTTACTTCTCTCTCATTAGAGGTTATTCTTGGAACAAAAATCACACAAAAAGGATAAGGAGAGGTTATTACATAAGTAATAACTTCCAAGACTCAATAAAACTATTGGGTTATCTCCCAAGAAGTACTTTTCTTTAACGCCTTTAAGTTAGGCACAAGAAGCAAGAATTAAGTATTCTCAAATGAAGAAGCATTAACATTAAATTTTGATTTAATAGGAGGAGCAAAATGTATCTTATCTCTCCTTATAGGGAAGTGTTCTATACCTTCCTTGAATGGGAATTGATATTTAATGGTGCCTTCCTTCATATCAATAATGGCACCAATAGTTCTAAGAAAAGGTCTTCCCAAAGTAATAGGACAAGAAGCATTGCATTCAACATCCAAAACATAGAAATCAATAGGGACATAGGCATTGTTAACCATAATAAGAACATCATTAATACTCCCCAAAAGTTTCTTTTTAGCATTATCATCAAGTGGGACATATAAATAGAAATCTTCCAAAGGTGGCAAATCAAGAATTTCATAAATATTTCTAGGCATAATAGAGACACTAGAACCAAGGTCACATAAAGCTTTGAGCTCAAATTCATTTACTTGCATATTAATGATGGGTTCCCAACTATCTTCTAACTTCCTAGGAATATAACCTTTATGTTTCAATTTCTCTTCCTTAATTTTAATGAGAGCATATGTAATATGTTTTGTAAAAGCCATATTCATAGCACTAGCATTAGGACTTATAGAAAGATTTTGTAGGAACATAATCACTTCAGAAATATTGCAACCATCAAGATCAAAATCAAACTTAGAATCATAGGTAGTAGACTTATTGTTTCCCATATTTCGAAAAATTTCAGCATTCTTATTAGGTTTAAGCATTGTTGTTGAAGGGATGGAGACTTCTTGTGGTTTGCTAGCATCAACATTGGTGGTGGTAATAGTACAAATACTATTGTTTCTAGCAATTTCATCTTCTCTTTCCCACTTAGCATGTAATTTAGCTAACAGTCTAACATTTTCATCAATTGTAACTTGTATAGCATGAGTAGCAGCAAAGGCGTTTTCCAAGGTTTCAGGTTTAGCAGCCATTTTATTAATCAAAGGGGATTGTTCTTTAGACAAAGATGAAATATTTTTCTCAATGTTCAAAAGCTTTTCCTCCATAGTTTTGTTGAAAATAATTTGTTTACAAATAAAGACTTTAAGCATGACTTCAAGTTCAGAGGGTGCACTTCTATTGTTGTTGTAGGAATTTCCATAAGCATTACCATTATTGGGAGGATATGGCCTATAGTTATTATTACCATAAGCATTGTTGCCAAAATTATTATTTCTAATGAAGTTCACATCAACTTGCTCTTGAGCAACCAAAGAGGCTAAAGGAACATTATTTGGATCAATATGAGCTTTTCCATTAACAAGCATAGACATAATAACATCAATTTTATCACTCAAGGAGGAGGTTTATTCAATAGAATTTACCTTCTTACCGTGTGGAGCTCTTTCAGTGTGCCATTCAGAATAGTTAACCATCATATTATCAAGGAGCTTTGTTGTAGCACCCAAAGTAATGGTCATAAAGGTACCTCCAGCAACAGAATCCAACAGATTTCTTGAAGAAAAATTTAGTCCTGCATAAAAAGTTTAGATAATCATCCAAGGAGTAAGTCCATGAGTGGGGCAATTCTTTACCAAAGATTTCATTATTTCCCAAGCTTGAGCGACATGTTCATTATCAAGTTGTTTAAATTTCATTATTTCACTTCTCATAGATATAATCTTAGAAGGAGGATAGTATTGTAAGATCCCTCCTTTATAAAGGAAAAGGATCCCTGTGATTCAATGCTAGTCCCTGGATCAATGCTAGCATCCACAGTTTAAGATGAAGTACACAGATACAAAGGTCATTATTACAGCCATTCCAGAGATAAACATAGTCTTTACAACTCCAAGGCCACAGGCCTAGTACAAGAGTTTGATTAAGTAAATAAATAAAGTCTTCATCTTCATGTGCCACAGGCAAACATATTGAGTGTAGACTCATGACTCCTAATCCTCATCAGAGTATCCTGCAACATCACAAGTTACATCCATAGTGGGTTAATACATTGGAATAGTATTGGCAAGTGATACCTTAGTATAATTTAGGTGGACTAGATACTATATGCAATTTTGCTAAGTGTAGCTTGGCTTGCTTTGCTCAAAATAGGTTTTGCCTATTAGTTGAAATCACTAAGTCTTTTATTTGTCAAAAATTTTCCCAAGGAGCCACCAATAGACATTGAGGTCCTTCACCCTTGTTCACCCACAAGTTTTTACTTAGAAGTTGGGATGAGGAGATTCTTGATAGCTTCCATGTCTTGATGCTCAAGTTGTCCATTGCCATGGACTTGGCTAAGTACTTAGATTCTTCCATCTGTAGAGGTGGTGCACTTTCCCCACAAGCCTTGATTTTCACCAAGACAGGACCTTTCAGAAGCCTTCCCTTAGACCAAATGGACGTGTTCCAACCTATCATCCCACTACCACCAACTGTCCAAATGGCTAAGTTCTAGCAACCTATGTGATCCTGGCAGAGCCCATATTGCCAAGTGGTTGCACTAGAAGCTTCTTAACATTTGGCCTCTAAAATCTCTTTGTTCCTGGGTGGATTTCCACAAGTGAGATACACAAGGTAAACCATAGAGATGGGCCTTGTGTAACCACTCAACATAAACCAATCCTTCCATTCCACCCAGGTGTTTCATTAACTTAGTTGTTTTATTAGGCAAAACACAAGTCCAAAGACTTAGAAATATTTTAACATAGCATGTATATTTCACCACCCTTGGTTGCTACTAGCTAGGATAAGCATGGCATAGATAGCATCTTAACTTAGAAATTTCCCAGCAATTCTACATCTACTAGGATTTCCCAACATGGCATAAGCAAAATATAGCATGCAAGTCTAACAAAATATTTCTAATGCTTAGTAGAAAACATAGGAATGAAAATATCATGAAGCACCACTTTCCTTGGTAGTTTGGAGAGTAGCTACACTCCTCACAATCACAATCTCTAGCACCAAAATCTACACAAAGAATTGTAGCAACCAATCACATACAAAACATATACAATCAAAAATATATGCATGCATGCAAAATGATATGTTATGATTTTTAAAACTCAACAAAACAAGTGTACAGCACTGATTCATAAACAAGTTAAAAACTTGCCAAATAACATTTATTTAAACCCTAAAACATTTCCTAAACTATTCATATACTCAAATTAGTCCTACACAAGTTTCTGCAAAAGAAACCATTTTAACAGAAGCAAAATATTAAACACATTGCATATTTAGAAAGGGCTTGCTCTCCTGATTCTATTGATATAAAATTTGTCAAAATCTAACATGGGGATCAAAAGTTATAGCCAAAAACAATTTCAAACTTCTAATAGATTCAAATCCAGTTTTTAAACCCTAACGGGTGCCACGCGGCGCTATTCTATTGGCCGGTACCGCTTCGCGTCGGATCACGCTTCTGAGCCGCTGGATCCAACTTAATCGCGCGGCTCTGATTGAATCATACCGCTTCAGCTAGGTTCTAACGTGACCACTAGATCTAGATCTAACGGTGCTCAACACTCGACCATCAAGTGGCGGCGCTGGCGGCGGCGACAGGCGGCGATGCGCTCTGTCAGTGGCGGAGCTGGTGAACAAGGTCATCCGACAAGGTGGGAGGATTCTCACCAGGTTCGCAGTGACGAGGAGGAGCTCAACGTGCCCTTGGTTGGCGAAGGGGCGCTCGGAGTTGTCAGGGATTCCTCGCCGGAGTTCGCGAAGGCGTTGGGTACGGCTGTTCCTTGACGTTGGCGAAGATACAGAGCATGCCAAGGCAAAATAGGCAGTACGTCAGATGCGCGGAGTGATGCTGGTCATGTGAGTGTCCAAGAGAGAGCAAGGCACGGTCAGAACTAACCAGGAAGGCTTGCCGGAGTTGATGGTGTCGTCTGACTCGTGCTGTCATAGATGGTGGCGAGGCTCTGAACGATCCTAGCATGCACCAGAGGGGTTAGGAGATGCGCATGGTTGCAGAGATTGTACTGGCAAGGTTAGAGGTCAAGGAGCACGGGGAGCTCACCGGAATTTGCTGCCGAAGCTCGTCGGTACCGCGGCAGTGTTCGGCGAATTGTGGGCAGCCTGGTGGCGTGGCGTCTGTGCTAGGTGAGGGGAAATGGTCGCAGAGAGGTGGGGGTTAAGTAGGCGGAGAAGGGGCGAGGATCGCACGTGGAATCAAGGGCAATTAAGCGAGGAATCCACGCGGCAGTGAAGGGCGGAGGAAACGGCCGGCGACGTGGTCGGGCGCGATTTGGGGAAGACGAGGGTGAGCTGGCGAGGTCCACCAGTCAGCGAGTGAAACAGAGAGGGGGTGGGGTCGTGCGGTCAGTGACCTAGGGTGTGTGTCTGTGAGTGAGCAAGAGAGGGAGACCCCGGGTGGGCTTAGTGGGCTGGATTAGTAGTTGGTCCAGATAAGTAGCGCTGGCCCTTTTCTATTTCTTTTCTCCTTTTCCTTTTCTGTTTTGATTTCTCGAATGATTTTTAAAACCAAATCAAATGAGTTTAAATACAAACCTTCTCTAGGTTTTTATACTGCAAACCTTGCACTCAAATGTGTGTCAAACACAACTGTTCACTCAAACACACTTGGTATTTTGAAAAGTAAAAATAAAACCATGCCTTTATGTGGTGTAATAATAGGCATAGTTTTGGTTTCATTTCATATTTTGCTTTGAGACTTTGCTCAAGTTTTTGAAATCACTTGAGTTTGGATTCTAAACAATACTGAATGATTAACAGTACCTTTCTCAACAACCAGTAGCACAAAGGTTTGGGTAAACTTACATAAAATATTGAGTAACAATGCTCCTGTTTTGAAATGGTTTTTGAAAATGAAATCCCAAAGGATCATGGATGCATGGATGATATGCATGAGTTTGAAACATGATTTTAGGGATGTTACAAGTATTTTCCAATAAAAGCATCTTTGCATTTAATCCAAGAATCAATACTATTTCTAGGCAAGGACAGCAACCATTCTTTATCTTTTCCTCTCAAAGAGAAAGGAAACAATTTAAGCTTAATAATATCTCCATCTACATCCTTATATTTTTGCATCTCACAAAATTCAAGAAAATTATTAAGGTGAGCAGCAGCATCATCAGAACTAGCACCAGAAAATTGCTCTTTCATAACAAGATTTAGCAAAGCAGGTTTAATTTCATAAAAGGTAGCATCAGGAGCAGGTGGATCAATGGGTGTGCAAAGGAAATCATTGTTGTTTGTGCTAGTGAAGTCACACAACTTGGTGTTCTCAGCAGTGTGCATTTTTTCAAAAGTGGAGCAAGCCAACAGCAGTAGAAACTAAAGTAGGAACTATTTTTTGTGTTTTTTATAATAAAAAGCAAAACAAACGAAACTAATTTTTTGTATTTTTGAAAGAAAGAAACAATAAAAACAAAGGAAAAGAAACTAAGCAAAACAAAAAAAAGTAAAGAGAATGATTGTGAGAGACTCCCCTTGCAAAGCTGTCCTTAACTCCCGGCAACGGCGCCAGAAAAGCTTGATGTTGGCTCGGTGATGGTAGAGCCTCGTTGGGAGACCCCAAGAGCAAGGTGTGATGAGCACAGCAGCAAGTTTTCCCTCATTTATGAAACCAAGGTTATCGAACTAGCAGGAACAAGGAAACAACTCCAAGTGTTGCTAGCAACTTGGAATCCTACACAACACAAACTCAATACTTTGCCCCAACTTACGGTAAGGTTGTAAATCTCACTGGTTTGCTAAAAACAAAGGATTAAACGTATAGTGTGGATGGTAATGGTTGCTTGTAGAAAGTAAACGGTAAAATTATATGATGTATCAATGGTAAAGATTTGACCGGGGTCCACAATTCACTAGAGGTGTTCTCCTTAAGATAGATAACATGCTGGGTGAACAAATTACAGCAGGGAAATTGGCAGACTGAGGAAGCATAATAATGCAATACTAGACATCATGACTCCTATGAGATTTCATTGGGCATTACAACAATATACATAGACCGTAATCCAACTGCATCTATGACTAATAATCCACCTTCAGGTTATCATCCGAACCCCCTCCAGTATTAAGTTGCAACCAACAAATTATTGCATTAAGCAATGTGTGTAAAGTAAACAATACAATTGTTCCATGAACAAAATATTGTTGTTTTCTCCTTAGTAGCAACAGCACATCTACAACCTTAGATATTTCTATCACTTCCCTGGGTTACTAGAGTCATGAACCCACTATCGAGCATAAATACTCCCTCTTGGAGTCGCAAGCATCTACTTGGCCAAGATAGCTACTAGCAACAGAGAGCATGCAAGATCGCAAATAACACATACATGATAGAATCAATAATCAATCTGACATAGTATCTCAATATCAATTGGATCCCCGCAAGCACAACATGTATGACTACAAATAGATGATTTTGATCATGAACGAAGCTCACAAGATCTAAACATGATAGCACAAAGGAGGAGAAACAACCATCTAGCTACTGTATGGACCCATAGTCCAAGGGTGAACTACTCACGCATCATACCGGAGGCTGGCATGGTGATGAAGAAGGCCTCCGGGATGATCTCTCCCCTCCGGCAGGGTGCCAGGAAGAGCTTTATATCCCCCCGATCTAGGGACGATGGTGGCGGCGGCTACAGACTGTTTTGTGGAGATCTGATCGGGTGTTTAGGTTTCTACATCGGGGTGACTTTATAGGCGAAGAGGCGAGGCAGGAGGGTGTCTAGGGTGCCCACACCTGGTGGCGGCGCCCCCTGGGTTACCTGGCCCTAGGGTGTGGCCACCCTGTGTCCCCCCCTTCGGCTACCCTTTGGTCTATGTGTTCTCTCCGGTAAAATATTGACTTTGGCTTTTGTCCCGTCCAATTCCTAGAATATTTCCTTACTAGCTTTTTTGAAACCAAAAACAACAGAAAGTAGGAAACTGGCACCGCGACATCTTGTTAATAGGTTAGTCCCAGAAAATGTATAAAAATACCTCAAAGTATGGACAAAGCATAGCAAAGTTAATACTAAACAAGCATGGAACATCAAAAATTATAGATACGTTTACGACATATTGATGACCCACAAGTATAGGGGGTGTATCGCAGTACTTTCGATAAATAGGAGTGTCGATCCCAATGAGGAACAAAAGGTGCTGAACAATGGTATGGAGTAGGAAATCTCTGTAAATACTTAGCAAATGGATTTTTAGTGGTTTTTTGATAAGGAAACAAAACAAAGAGCATGTAACAAAGAACAAACGCAGCAAGTGGCCCAATCCTTTCTTAGAAAACGACAAGCCGGTGGAAATACTTATAAAGACCAAACGTTCTCGAGGACACATGGGAATTCTGTCAAGTGCTTTTGCTTCAAATAGCTGAGTACTCTTCTTTGGTGTTGTAAGTGTTGTGTGGGTGAACCTGTGCTAATGTACCGAACGTACTTTGACTACTACATACTTGTGATTAAACCCCCTGCAAACATTCATAACTACAGGAAAGTAATTAAGATATAAATCTAACCACAGCCTTAAACTGTGAGATCCTACACTCCCTTATGCAAAGGTGTCCTAACGGGGGTTCAGGTTTCTGTCACTCCGGCAACCCCACAATTAGTAGCCAAATACACAATGCATTCCCCTAGGCCCATAAATGGTGAAGTGTCATGTAGTCGATGTTCACATGACACCACTAGAAGAATAGAACCACAACTTAAATACTAAACCATTGAATAATAACTCAACACAGATCCACTAATAACAACATGACTTCTCTCATGTCCTCAAGAACTAGAAGAACTACTCACAAGACATCATATGGATCAAGACCAAAGATGATATGATAATGGATAACAATCTGAACATAAACAATAATCCAATGGTTCCACTCACAAGCATCAACTACAATAGTAATTAACACCGGGAAAGTTTCCCCTAAGAACTAAAGCAATATCCAACACAATTGTTACAACAGGACGGAGTGGTGATGATGGTGCTGATGGAGATGATGGTGTGGATGATGATGATCCCGATTAAGCCTAGATTGATGACGGTGTTGAAGGCGATGATCTCCCCTCTCTGGGAAGGAATTCCCCCAGCAGAAATCTATCTGCCGAAGAGATCTTTCTCTCTCGATGTTTTCCGCCGTCCAGAGGCGGCGAAAATCTATCTGTGGTCTCCCTCCGAGGCTTAGGGTTCCATAGGGAATATATAGGCGAAGGGGCGGAGTCGGGAGCCGGGCAGGTGGGCCACACCTACCCTAGGCGCAGGGTCAGGTGGGCCCACTCCTAGGGGGGTGTGGCCCCCCCTGCGGTCCTTATTTGTCCCTCCTTCTGGCTTCCTCAATCTTGTGGAAAAATAATATTTTCCCATATTTTTCTAGTATTTTTCTGATCTTCATGAAATTGCAGCAAAACACCCTCTTTTCCATCAGAATCCAGACTCCAGCAGTCGATCCTCCAAGAGTGGAAAAGACATAAGCAATACCTCATAATAAGATAAATATCAATGAGTAGAATTGTCACATCCCAAGATTTTCCAAATCTTGTAATGTGAAAAATAAATAAACAAAATAATTTTTTTGTGGAAAATCAGAGTGAAAAGAAACTTTGTTTCTAAAATGGAAACTTAAAATCCCATCTTGAGCAAACTTTGGTAAAAACTTTGAATCCAACAAAAAACCAAATCAAGAGAAATGCATTCCTCAATGAATGTATCTGGAAATTTAAACACTTGGAAAATAAATCCAAACCCTAAACCCTAAGGGAATAAAAATCATTTACAAGTTATCTCCAAACCTATGGATTTGATCCATATAAAAATTTGTCAACAAACATTCACAAAATATCAAGAAAGACAATTAGAAATATTATAAGACCATAGAAATTGGTTTCCCTTAATTTGGAATCACAGATAAAATCCTATGAATTTAATAAGATAAGGAAAAGTAATTTACAAAGCTAATAAAGCACCTATCTAGAAAACCATACCAAATGATGAGCAAATGATCCTAAAGGGATTTAAAAGGATAAACAAATATAAAATAAGATTTCAAAAATTGGAATCACCAAGTTTGGATCTCTAAATAAAAAGGGATGGATTTTATAAGATGAAGAAAGAAATATTAATTAAAGAATATTTAAAGACCAAACCAAACCTTGGCAAAATCCTTAAACAAGTGGAATGATTATGATCCAAATCCAAATAAAATATTGGATAAAGAATTTCCAAAATGAAATAAAATGACTTAAACCAAATCCTATTGGAATAAAGAAAATCCAAATTTTAAATGATTAATAAATCTTATCAAAAACTTTTCCAAATAATTCAAGATGAATTATTTGACACCCTTTTAAGTAAACAAAACTTACTGAAAGGTTTTGGAAGAATTTAGAAGTCAAATGGAAATTAAAAACATTATTAAATCCTATTTGATTTAAAACAATGGCCCTTTTTATTAATTAAAAAGACCCCAAAAAGAATAAAATAAATTCCAAAATTGACATCAGAATGTGCTACTAATCAATATTTAAACCTACACAAAATCTGGCAAAGGTTTGAAATAAAATGAGTGTTTGAATTGCTTATTCAAAATCTAAACAGAATTAAAGAAATGGAAAAGGAAAAATAAACAGAACAAAAAAATGAAAGGGTCGACCCAACCCAGCTAAGCCTACCTGGCCCAGTCCAGCCCAGTTCCTCTCCTCCCCAGCAGAAATTCGAACCAGTGAACGCACCCGCAGAGACACTGACGCGCGGACCCCACCTCCCCTGTCTCTCCTTGCTGACGAAAGGACCCCACTGCCACCTCACCCTCTTCCTCCCCGCGGTGACCACGCCCCTCTTTCCTCCTCGCCGTTTTTGGCCGTTGAAGCTCGACTTAATTCGCGTAAATGGCACAGTTATTCCACCCTGCAACCATGCTATCTTAAGCGCCAGCATCTCCTCTCTCTTTCCCCTCCGTCGCCTCACCCTAGCGCGCCCCCAGGCTGCTCGATTTCTCTCTACACCGCCACTGTCCCCGACAAGCTCCGGCGACGACTCCGGCCGAACCCTGCCGCCCCTTGCCTCCTCGACCAAGCTCACATACTCCCCACCTCCTAGCGCATATCCTTGTAGCACCAGCTCGCCCCCGCATGCCCCGCAGCCTCGGTTCCGTCCATGTCTGAGCGCCACCGAGGATGAACTCGACTCCGGTGAGCTATAGCCGACGACCTCGTGCGCCCCTTGCTCACTGGTGAGTATTCTCATGATCCTTGAACTCGTGTGCACCTTCCTGATGCGTTATTTTTCTTGTTTGCATTCCAGAGACCCGCCTTCGACCACGCCCCTGCGTGTCCGAGCCCGCAAGCTACTCCGGCGAGCAATCCCCACAACACCAACGCGCCCCTCGACAAGCAGAAGGCACGTTGAGCTTCCCCATGCCACGGCGAACCTGGTGAGCCACATCTTTCTCTCCCTCGCTTCATGTAACCGCCGCGACGCCATAGCCAGACACGCCGCCACCACCAGCCGCCGCCAGCGCCGCCCATCCCTGGCAAGCGAGCTAAGCACCGTCCGATCCAGATCGTAGCGTCACGATAGAACTTAACTGAAAGGGTAAGGATGAATCTGATCCATGCGATTTAAGTTAGATCCAACGCACCAGAGAGCACGATCCAGCCGAAGCGGTATCGACCAATCACAGCGCGACGCGTGGCCAGTGTGTTGATTTAAAAACAGAATTTGATCTATTGAATTAGTAAACTTGCAAAATTCATAACTTTCAAACCACACGTCCAAATTTTG
This sequence comes from Avena sativa, assembly GCA_916181665.1. NCBI lineage: Eukaryota > Viridiplantae > Streptophyta > Magnoliopsida > Poales > Poaceae > Avena > Avena sativa. The sequence continues at coordinate 151,085,947 of OV702294.1, read as the reverse complement.
CAAATTTTATATAAATGGATTCATAAAGACAAGCCCTAGCCAACCATACACTTTTTTTAGTAAAAAGCTTCTGTTAAATTGATTGCTTTTGCATAAACTTGTGTATGTATGTTTAGGATATAAAAATTGTTCTAAAATGATTTTGGGGATAAAACCTTTGGAAAATGGTGTGTTTTGAACCTACTGACCATAGGAAACAAATTGTGGTTTCAAAAATGTATTTGGTGAAACAAAAGAATGAATCTTGGATTTAAACCAATTCTAGTCAAATAAGAATATGGTTTATTTATTAAAAATGGATTTGGGAGAAAAACCTTTTGGGAAATGTTTGGTTTTAAACTCTCTGACCCCAAACACCAAGTTTTATGATTTGAAAATATATTTGGTAAACCCTATAAAAATTATTACTTTGCTAAAGGCATTTTCAACCACATAAAATAATGACTTGGTTTAAAAATGGTTAGTGAAGTAAAACCTTTTGCAAATGACTTTGCCACTTTATAAAATGATCATTAGGTGTTTTCAAATGGTTACAACCTATTATAAACCACTTTTGTAAATAAAAAAAACTTTGGCATGCTTGCATGCAATGTTTTGTTTCTATAATTTTATGTGATGAATTGCTTGAAATGGTAGATTGAATTATTGTCTGCTTGATTGAATTGTAGTGATTTGAAGTGTGTGAACATTGCAAAGATCAAGGAGTGAACTTATACTCTCTACCAAAAAGGCATGTGATGCTTCATACTTTGTCCCATTATTTTCATTATGCATTAGTGATATTTCTAAGTAGGACTTGCATGGAATTTTTGCTAAGTATAAACCATGCTATGGGAAATCCTAGTAGATGAAACCTTAGTAGAAATTTCCTAAGTTAAGATTCCTATTACTATCGTGCTTAGCTTAGCTAATAGAAAACAAGGGTGGAATATATATTCATGCTATGGAAAATTTCTAAGTCTGAGGACTTCTGTTTTGTTTAATAAAACAACTAAGTGAATGAATCACCCAGGTGGAATGGAAGGAATGGTTTGTGTTGAGTGGTTACACAAGGCCAGGGGACTGGTGAACCTTGTGTATCACACTTGTGGAATGCCACCCAGGAACAAAGAGATTTGAGATGTCAAATGTTGAGAAGCTTCAAGTGCAACCACTTGGCATTATGGGCTCTGCCTGGATCATATAGGTTGCAAGAACTTAGCCAAATGGATAGTTGGTGGTAGGGGTTTGATAGGTTGGAACGCGTCCATTCTGGTCTAAGGGAAGGCTTCTGAAAGATCTTGTCTTGGGAAACCAAGTCTTGTGGGGAAAGTGCACCACCTCTGTAGAGTGTAAAATCTAAGTACTTAGCCATGTCCTGGTAAAGGACAATTTGAGCATCAAGACATGGAATATATCAAGAATCTCATCATCCAAATTTCTAAGTTAAAAACTTGTGTTTGAACAAGGGTTTAATGATCACCAATTTCTATTGGGAGATGCCTTGGGAAAGATTTTTGTCAAGCAAAAACTTAGTGTTTTCAAATGATAAGGAAAATCTATTTTGAGCAAAGCAAGCTTAAGCTCCACTTAGCCAAATGCATATAGATGATAGACTCCACTATACTACCATAGTATCACTTGCCAATACAATTCAAATGTATTGGCCCTTGTGGCTGTAACATGTTATGTTGCAGGTTTGTTTGATTTAGTGAAGTGTGTTGATTAGGAGTACAAAGTCTACAACCAACATGTCTGCCTGTGGCACTTTGAAGATGAAGGACCCCATGCTATTGCTATATTCTGCTGCATTGTAATGAGATAGCCAAATGAGCTATGTAAGATGTAATAAAATATTTTATTCCTGGTTATAAAGTTGTATTATGACCTTTGTTTCTTGATATTACATCTTAACTGTGGATGCTAGCTATTGATCCAGGGACTAGCATTGCAATCACAGGGATCATTTTCCTTTATAAAGGAGGGATCTTACAGATGGTATCAGAGCACTGTGTTGCCTGTAGGATTTGTAAACCTAGGATTGGACAAAACCCCTTAGTAAAATAGGAGTTGTATTTGCTCCAAAACTTATTTACAAACAATCTTGTAAACTCTTTCCTCAACCATTTTGGTTTTGATTCTACATCTCTTCTATTTCAAACTTGATGAACAAAGCCTTTCCCATGGCCAAAGACTTCATCATGTGCAAAGGACTTCATCAACTCTAATGACTTCAACATCTTCAACTCTAATGACTTCAACATCTTCAACATTTTCACCAAGGACTTCAATCTTGGATATCACTAAGGACTACAAGTGAGACAAGAAATCTTGCTCAAGACTTGAAGACTAAGAAATATAACTTAGAAGGAGTCATCATCACCTTTGAAGTTTTGTGATCAAGATTCAAGAAATTCTCCAAGGATACAAAGATCTTGTTCAAGAAGAATCAACCAAGAAGGATGGAAAGATCTCAAGTGAACCATATAGATGGACCACCATATTTAGTTTAAGTCAAACCCACCAACTTATGTGGTGTAACAAAAATATTTTTGGTTGCTTAAAAATATGCTTGAAACTTGTTGTTTGAGTGGAATGCTTGTTTGTGATTTCTTGCACATTGCTTGTGTGAATTGTGTTGTGTGTAATTAGAACTATTTCCTTAGGAATATCTTGCCTATTCTAATCCCAATCCAACCCAAACAGATGACTTCTCCAAGAGGCTCCAACATCAAGGATGGTCACAACAACAACAACCAAGAGGTCAACATGAGAGACCAACTGCTTGTAAGACAAACCCAGTTGAACCAAGTGACAACTCAGTTTTTAGCCAACAACAATGAGTTAGAACCAACCATGCAAGAAGTTTTGAAAACTCAATCCCAATTGTTGCAAGGGATGGCTACTCAAATGATCAACATGGGAGACAACTCTTCCCAAGGAGCTTGTGACAACAAGGATGACAAAGATGTTATTCTAGAAGGAACCCAAGCCTGCAATATTTGTGGAGACAAGGATCACACTTCCAAAGAGCATGAAGATCAATGCCCCAATTGTGAAGAGAAACATCAAATTGACCAATGTCCCACATCTCAAGCTACTTGTTACTTATGTGAAGGAAATAATCATGTCCCTATCCAATGCCCCATCTATTCCATAGTTCAATAAAGGAAACAAGGTGGAGTGCAACAACTGATTGCAGATTACCATGAGAGAGCCAAGTCTACCAAGAAGGATGAAGACAAAGGAAAATCTCAGCTTGTACCTCCATGCAATATGACTCAATTTAAAGGACCAAAGAGGAGACATATGTATTATCCAAGGAATAATAAAAGGTCAAGGAGACCAGTAAACATTCCTACCTTTGAGATAACATATGAAGAATAAGAACTAGAAGCACTCCAAGCTTTGGAGAAACCCAAGAAAAAGAAGGACAAAAGCCATGTGCAATGTGGTCATTGCAAAGAAATGGGACACTATGCCAGTGAATGTCCAGAGAAGAAGAAGTATAAGGAGATTAGCCAAGTGTGGTGCAACAACTGCAAAGAGCTAGGCCATTGTGTAACAACTTGTCCACAGAAGATACGTGAAGAACTCAATCTTATCACATGTTACAATTGTGGTAACCAAGGACATTATGCAAGCAACTGTCCAGAAAAGATGAAGCACAAGATAAACAAGCCTATGAAGGATCTCAGCCTAGTCACATGTTTCAAGTGTGGAAACAAAGGACACTATGCAGATGTTTGCCTAGAGAGATTTCAACAAGATCCCAAGCAAGCCAAAATGTAATCTAGTTGGAAATTTTTTAAGGGTGGTGGTACCCTAGATGCTTTGAGCCAACTTGTAACCCTAGCCTCCACAAATCTCGGGACGAGATTTATTTTAAGGGTGGTAGCCTGTCACATCCCAAGATTTTCCAAATCTTGTAATGTAAAAAATAAATAAACAAAATAAATTTTTTGTGGAAAATCAGAGTGAAAAGAAACTTTGTTTCTAAAATGGAAACTTAAAATCCCATCTTGAACAAACTTTGGTAAAAAGTTTGAATCCAACAAAATCCAAATCAAGAGAAATGCATTCCTCAATGAATGTATCTGGAAATTTAAACACTTGGAAAATAAATCCAAACCCTAAACCCTAAGGGAATAAAAATCATTTCCAAGTTATCTCCAAACCTATGGATTTGATCCATATAAAAATTTGTCAACAAACATTCACAAAAGATCAAGAAAGACAATTAGAAATATTATAAGACCATAGAAATTGGTTTCCCTTAATTTGGAATCATAGATAAAATCCTATGAATTTAATAAGATAAGGAAAAGTAATTTCCAAAGCTAATAAAGCACCTATCTAGAAAACCATACCAAATGATGATAAAATGATCCTAAAGGGATTTAAAAGGATAAACAAATATAAAATAACATTTCACAAATTGGAATCACCAAGTTTGGATCTCTAAATAAAAAGATATGGATTTTATAAGATGAAGAAAGAAATATTAATTAAAGAATATTTAAAGACCAAACCAAACCTTGGCCAAATCCTTAAACAAGTGGAATGATTATGATCCAAATCCAAATAAAATATTGGATAAAGAATTTCCAAAATGAAATAAAATGACTTAAACCAAATCCTATTGGAATAAAGAAAATCCAAATTTTAAATGATTAATAAATCTTATCAAAAACTTTTCCAAATAATTCAAGATGAATTATTTGACACCCTTTTAAGTAAACAAAACTTACTGAAAGGTTTTGGAAGAATTTAGAAGTCAAATGGAAATTAAAAACATTATTAAATCCTATTTGATTTAAAACAATGGCCCTTTTTATTAATTAAAAAGACCCCAAAAAGAATAAAATAAATTCCAAAATTGACATCAGAATGTGCTACTAATCAATATTTAAACCTACACAAAATCTGGCAAAGGTTTGAAATAAAATGAGTGTTTGAATTGCTTATTCAAAATCAAAACAGAATTAAGGAAATGGAAAAGGAAAAACAAACAGAACAAAAAAAATGAAAGGGTCGACCCAGTCCATCCCAGTTCCTCTCCTCCCCCGCAGAAAAACGATTCGAACCAGTGAACGCACCCGCGGAGACACTGACGCGCGGACCCCACCTCCCCTGTCTCTCCTTGCTGACGAAAGGACCCCACTGCCACCTCACCTTCTTCCTCCCCGCGGTGACCACACCCCTCTTTCCTCCTCGCCGTTTCTGGCCGTTGAAGCTCGGCTTAATTCGCGTAAATGGCGCAGTTACTCCACCCCGCGACCATGCTATCTTAAGCGCCAGCATCTCCTCTCTCTTTCCCCTCCGTCGCGTCACCCTAGCGCGCCCCCAGGCTGCTCGATTTCTCTCTACACCGCCATTGTCCCCGACAAGCTCCGGCGACGATTCCGGCCGAACCCTGTCGCCCCTTGCCTCCTCGACCAAGCTCACATACTCCTCACCTCCTGGCGCATCTCCTTGTAGCACCAGCTCGCCCCCGCATGCCCTGCAGCCTCGGTTCCGTCCATGTCTGAGCGCCACCGAGGATGAACTCGACTCTGGCGAGCTATAGCCGACGACCTCGTGCGCCCCTTGCTCACTGGTGAGTATTCTCGTGATCCTTGAACTCGTGTGCACCTTCCTGATGCATTATTTTTCTTGTTTGTGTTCCAGAGACCCGTCTTCGACCACGATTGTGCGTGCCCGAGCCCGCAAGCTACTCCGGCGAGCAATCCCCACAACACCAACGCGCCCCTCGACAAGCAGAAGGCACGTTGAGCTTCCCCACGCCACGGCGAACCTAGTGATCCACACCTTTCTCTCCCTCGCTTCCTGTAACCGCCGCGACGCCGTAGCCAGACACGCCGCCGCCAGCGCCGCCCATCCCTAGCAAGCGAGCTAAGCACTGTCCGATCCAGATCGTAGCGTCACGATAGAACTTAACTGAAAGGGTAAGGATGAATCTGATCCACGCGATTTAAGTTAGATCCAACGCACCAGAGAGCGCGATCCAGCCGAAGCGGTATCGACCAATCACAGCGCGACGCGTGGCCAGTGTGTTGATTTAAAAACAGAATTTGATCTATTGAATTAGTAAACTTGCAAAATTCATAACTTTCAAACCACACGTCCAAATTTTGCAAATTTTATATCAATGGATTTAGCAAGACAAGCCCTAGCCAACCATACACTTTGTTTAGTAAAAAGCTTCTGTTAAATTGATTGTTTTTGCATAAACTTGTGTATGCATGTTTAGGATATAAAAATTGTTCTAAAATGATTTTGGGGATAAAACCTTTGTCAAATGGTGTGTTTTGAACCTACTGACCATAGGAAACAAATTGTGGTTTCAAAAATGTATTTGGTGAAACAAAAGAATGAATCTTGGATTTAAACCAATTCTAGTCAAATAAGAATATGGTTTATTTATTAAAAATGGATTTGGGAGAAAAACCTTTTGGGAAATGTTTGGTTTTAAACTCTCTGACCCCAAACACCAAGTTTTATGATTTGAAAATGTATTTGGTAAACCCTATAAAAATTATTACTTTGCTAAAGGCATTTTCAACCACAGAAAATAATGACTTGGTTTAAAAATGGTTAGTGAAGTAAAACCTTTTGCAAATGACTTTGCCACTTTATAAAATGATCATTAGGTGTTTTCAAATGGTTACAACCTATTATAAACCACTTTTGTAAATAAAACAAAGTTTGGCATGCTTGCATGCATTGTTTTGTTTCTATAATTTTATGTGATCAATTGCTTGAAATGGTAGATTGAATTATTGTCTGCTTGATTGAATTGTAGTGATTTGAAGTGTGTGAACATTGCAAAGATCAAGGAATGAAATTATACTCTCTACCAAAAAGGCAAGTGATGCTTCATACTTTGTCCCATTATTTTCACTATGCATTAGTGATATTTCTAAGTAGGACTTGCATGTAATTTTTGCTAAGTATAAACCATGCTATGGGAAATCCTAGTAGATGAAACCTTAGTAGAAATTTCCTAAGTTAAGATTCCTATTACTATCATGCTTAGCTTAGCTAATAGAAAACAAGGGTGTAATATATATTCATGCTATGGAAAATTTCTAAGTTTGGGGACTTGTGTTTTGTTTAATAAAACAACTAAGTGAATGAATCACCTGGGTGGAATGGAAGGAATGGTTTGTGTTGAGTGGTTGTAAGGTTCCCAACCTTTGATAAGGTAGATATCCCTGTGTTTACAATGCTAGTCCCTGGATCAATAGCTAGCATCCACAGTTAAGATGTAATATCAAGAAACAAAGGTCATAATACAGCTTTATAACCAGGAATAAAATAATTTATTCTTTCATAGCTCATTTGGCTATTACATTACATTACATTGCAGCAGAATATCTATAAGCATGGGGTCCTTCATCTTCAAAGTGCCACACGCAAACATGTTGGTTGTAGACTTGTAATCCTAATCATTCAACTTCACTAATATCAAACAAACCTGCAACATAACAAGTTACAGCCATAAGGGTCAATACATTTGAATTGTATTGGCAAGTTTCACTACTATGTTGAACATAAGTGGATCCTATCTTTACATGCATATTTGGCTAAGTAGGGTTTAAGGCTCATTTGCAGAAAGCAATAATTTATCCTATCTTTTCAAAATGGTTTAGATCTTTTGTCAAATCTTTCTGAACTCCTTGGTAAATCCCCAAGTGTTTCAAGTCTTTGTCAAAATCTCTTGAGCTCCTTGGTATACCCTAAGTGCTTCAAAATTTTATCAAAATCTCTTGAGCTCCTTGGTATACCCCAAGTGCTTCAAATTTTTATCAAAATCTCTTGAGCTCCTTGGTACACCCCAAGTACTTCAAGTTTTTATCCAAACCTCTTGAGCTCCTTGGTACACCCCAAGTACTTCAAGTTTTTATCCAAATCTCTTGAGCTCCTTGGTAAACCCCAAGTGCTTCAAGTCTTTTGTTGTTACTTTAATGTTTTTCTTTTAGAAATTGGAATGTCGATATTTCCCCTAGCTTCAAGCTTTAGTTGCTCAGTATTGTCCATAACCGGGGACACGGCTAAGTACTTAGAATTTTATCTTCTGCAGAAGTTGTACACTTTACCCACATGACACAATCTCATCTTGTTGCTGCCAGTGGCCGCTGGATAAGTACTCACCAAGATGGAGTACTGGCAGATTGAGAATGTGATGAAGTCTTTCCATAGGGTCCCAATACAATGCTAGCTTGACTTCAGGCACCAATGTAGGGTTCCTAGTTCCCTCATTTCCAGTAAACCTGAAGACAAATGCATGGGTCTTCCCAATGTATTTGACTAAGCCAGAGCCATAATAGCATGTGGCTGTACACGAAAGCCACAGTTGGAGAAACATGTTCAATCTCTAAGTTCCTGGGTGGTTTTCTTTTGGTGCACAACACAAAGAGATTGCCATAGACATGGTTCCTTTTGTTGCCACCTGGTCCAAAACTTGAGTATCCTTGTCCACCCAGGTGGTTCATTGAGTACTTGTTTTATTATAAAAAATATAAGTCTTTTCTCAACTTCATAAAATCTCAACATGTATCTCTTCTCAAAATATTTAGCATGGCTAAGCATATTACAACTACATTGTTTTCACTAAGGAATATATAAGGGTATCCTATTAGGATTTAGCATAGCATAAGTATAGAAATTCTTTTCATGCATGTTTCAAAATCCACTAAGTATAATGAAAATAGTAGGACTTTGGATGATAGTGTCACTTGCCTTTTTGGTAGGGAATGTTGGTTCACTTCTTGATCTTGCTAATATCACACTTTCACTACAAATCAATCAAGCAAACATAGGTTCAACTAGCATTCCAACCAATATTCAAACAATTTAACATACATAAAATAATAGAAACCAAGTCATACATGCAAGCATGCAAAAGATAGTTTTATTTGCAAAGATGGTTTCTACTAGGTTCTAGACATTGTAAGGATCAAAGTGGTCATTTTCTAAAGTGGCAAACTCATTTGCAAAAAGGTTTTATCCATAAACCATTTTTAAATCAAATTATCATTTCATGTGATTGAAATTGTTTTTAGCAAAGCAATAATTTTATGTTGTTCACCAAATAAGTTGTTAGTTCACAAAACTTGGTGTTTAGGGTCAGTAGCTTTGAATCAAAACATTTTCCAAAGGTTTTTGTTCAAAATTTATTTCCATAACAAAATCAATATCTTTATTTGGCTAGAAATGGGCTAATTCAATTAATCAACCCTAATCTTCACCAAATACATTTTTAAATCCATAAGTTGGTTCCTAGGGTCAGTAGGTTCACAACAAACCAATTTGCAAAGATTTCAACCTCAAAATCATTTTGAAATAATTTTTATAACCTAATCAAGCATACAAATGTTTCTGCAAAAACAAACATTTTACCAGAAACTTTTTACTAAACAAATTGCATGGTTGGCTAGGGCTTGTTCTACTGATTCCATTGGTATAAAGTTTGAAAATTTTGGACGTGTGCATCAAAAGTTACAAGGTTTTCAAATTTTCATCTAAATCAGATTCTAAAATATGTTTTTAATCAAACCAGTGACACGCGGCACTTTCCTATTCGTCGGTACCGCTTCGGCCGGATCACGTTCTCTGGTGCGTTGGATCAAGTCAGATCGAGCGGCACAGATTGCGTACCTCTTCAGCGTTTAGTGATCTGTCGTGTCCATTGGATCGTCATCTAACGGCTATTGTCGCCTTGACCAAGTTCTGGCGGCGCTCGACGGTTGCGCGCGGCGGTGACGGTCAGATGACGGCGAAACTGGCGATGCAGGAAGCGAGGAAGGAAGGGAGTATGCTCACCGTGTTCGCAGTAGCGTGGGGAAGCTCTACGTGTTGTTGGTTCGACGAGGGGCGCACAGGGGTGAGGGTAATGGCTCGTCGGAGTTTCTCCTGGCGTCGGGTTCGTCTGGTGGTCGTCGAGGGCGGTGCTGCGGTTTGCCCCGAGGGAAAACGAGGACACGGTTAGATGCGGCCGAGTGTGGCAAGTGCAGGAGCATGAACGAGAGGGCGTGGGGCAGTTTGTCTTACCAGTGGGAGGTCGCCGGAGAGAGAACCAGACGCGGCGGCGCTCAGAAGTTGTCGAAGTCGACGCTCTGGGGCGCCTGCGAGTGAATGGAAGGCACATGGAGAAGCGCCTAGGTCTGGGGAATGTGCCCGTGTGCTCGGGGAGGCAAGGGGCGGCGTCTGCTGGCCGGAATTGGTTGCAGGACTCGCCGGAGGCAGTGGCGATGCGAGGTGAAATTGTCGCAGCCTGGAGGCAGAGGGAGAGAGTTGTCTGGGGGGAAAGTTAGGAAAGACGTGGGCATTTAAAACAGCGTGGTCGCGGGGTGGAGTAATGGCCGTTAACAACGCGAATTGATCACCGGAGAAAAGGACAGGAAATGGCGAGGAGGAATCAGCGTTGGTTTGAAGACGATGAACAGTGGTGTGGGGTCCTGTCGTCAGTGGGGGGAGAGAGGGGAAGAGGGGCCACTGGTCAGTGTCTGCGTGGGTCTGTAAGCATGTGTGAAACGTTTTTCTTCAGGAGAGAGAAGCTGGGCTTACTGGGCTCGCTGGGCTGGCCAGTTGGGCTGCTGTCTGGTTCCTTTTTTTCTTTCTAATTGCTTTTTCTTTTTCTCTTTCTATTTTCTGTTTTGAAATTCAAACAACAAATCAAACAATCAAATCAATTCAAACTTTCAACAAACTTTGTATTGAGTTTCTGGTTCTGTTTAACAACATAAACCAAAGTCCCAAAAACAAAAATAATATTTTTATTTTAGGGTCCATTATTAATTAAATAAATAGACCTTGTTTATTAAATCAAAATAGGATTTGATTTATTTAAAATCTCCATTTGAAATCTAAATATTTTCAAAACCAAATCAGTAGGTTTTATTTGGAAATAAAGAATACTTGGAAAACTTATTTAAAATAAATAAATAAGTTTTGATGGTTAATTAAAATAGTAAAACCTTTATTTTTAATAACTTGGATATTAAATCCCTATTATTTTATTTAAATAATCCTTTACTATTAATAGAAATATTTTATTTCAAAGTCTTGGCCAAGTTTTAATTTGGCTTATAAAATAATCCTTATTTATATTTCTTCCTTTTTATTTGAAAACCAAACCTTTTTATTTAAAAGATCCAAAATAGTAATTCCAAATATTTTTAAATTTTCCTTTATTAATTGTTTATCTCTTTTAAATCCCTTTAGGATTTATCTTGTTCAAATTAGGTTTGAAGGTTCCCATTTGAATTCAAAAAGTTTCTTCTCACCCTAAAAATCAACAAAGTTTTATTTTATTCATTTATTTTTCACATTACAAGATTTGGAAAATCTTGGGATGTGACAGGCTACCACCCTTAAAATAAATCTCGTCCCGAGATTTGGGAAGGCTAGGGTTACAAGTTTGTCTAAAGTATCTAGGGTACTACCACCCTTAAAATATTTTTCCAATTGGATCACATTTTGTCCTGCTTAGGGTCTTGGGGAATCTTCTCTGGGCAAATCTCTGCATAGTGTCCCTTGTTTCCACACTTGAAACATGTGATGAGGCTGAGATCTTTCATAGGCTTGTTTATCTTGTGCTTCATCTTATCTGGACAATTACTTGCATAATGTCCTTGGTTACCACAATTGAAACATGTGATAAGTTTGAGTTCTTCACGCATCTCTTGTGGACAGGTTGCTGCATAATGGCCTAGCTCTTTGCAGTTGTGGCACCATACTTGGCCAATCACTTTATACTTATTCTTCTCTGGACATTCACTGGCATAGTGTCCCATTTCTTTACAATGATTACATTGTATATGGCTTTTGTCCTTCTTTTTCTTGGGTTTCTCCAAAGCTAGGAGTGCATCTAGTTCATGTTGTTCATATGTTATCTTGTAAGTAAGAATGTCTACTTGTTTCTTGGACCTTCTATTGCTCCTTGGAAAATTCATATGCCTCTTCTTTGGTCCTTTGAATTGGGTTGTATTGCGTGGAGGTATAAGTGGAGCTTTTCCCTTGTCCTCATTCTTCTTGGTAGACTTGGATCCTTCTTGATTGTTTGCAATGATTTGTTGCACTCCACCTTGTTTCCTTTGTTCAACTATGGAATAGATGGGGCATTGGATAGGGACACGATTATTTCCTTCACATAGGTAACAAGTAACTTGAGATGTGGGGCATTGGCCAACTGGGTGTTTCTCTTCACAATTGGGGCATTGATCTCCATGCTCCTTGGAAGTGTGGTCCTTGTCTCCACAAATATTGCAAGCTTTGGTTCCTTCTAGGATAACATCTTTGCCACCCTTGTTATCACAAACTCCTTTGGAAAAGTTGCTTTCCATGTTGAGCATTGGATCTGTCACCTTATGCAACAATTGGGCTTGGTTTTCCAAAAACCCTTGCATGGTTGGATCTTCTCCACTGGTGTTGGCTATGAATGTAGCTGTCATTTGGTTCAACTGGTTTTGGGTTCCTATGAGTTCTCTCATGTTTTCTTCTTGGTTGTTGTTGGTGTCATCAACCTTGATGTTGGAGTCTCTTGGGGTAGTCATATGTTTGGATTGGATGGAGATTAGAATAGGCAAAATATTTTCTAAGGAATAATTCTAATCACACACATCACAATTCACACAAGCAATGTGCAAGCAATCACAAACAAACTTTTCACTCAAACAATGAAGTTCAAGCACATTTTTAGGCAACAAAATATTTTTGTTACACCACATAAGTTGGTGGGTTTGGCTTAAACTAAATATGGTGGTCCATCTATATGGTTCACTTGTGATCTTTCCATCCTTCTTGGTTGATTCTTCTTGCATGAGATCATGGTTTCCTTGGGAAAAACTCTTGGCCTCAAAACTTAAAAGGTGATGAGGGTTCTTTCTAAGTTGTGTTTCCTTAGTCTCCAAATCTTGAGCAAGATTTCTTGTCTCACTTCTAGTCCTTAGTGGTATCCAAGGTTGAAGTCCTTGGTGAATATGCTAAAGATGTTGAAGTCATTAGAGTTGAAGATGTTGAAGTCATTAGAGTTGAAGGAGTCCTTTGCACATGATGAAGTATTTGGCCATGGGGTAGGTTTTTCCATCAAGTTGAATTAGAAGAGATGTAGAGTCAAAAACCAAAATGGTTGAGGAAAGAGTTTACAAGATTGTTTGTAAATAAGTTTTTGGAACAAATATAACTCCTATCTTTCTAAGGGGTTTTGTCCAATCCTAGGGTTACAAATCCTACAGGCAACACAATGCTCTGATACCATCTGTAAGGTTCCCAACCTTTGATAAGGTAGAGATCCCTGTGTTTCCAATGCTAGTCCCTGGATCAATGTCTAGCATCCACAGTTAAGATGTAATATCAAGAAACAAAGGTCATAATACAGCTTTATAACCAGGAATAAAATAATTTATTACATCTTTCATAGATCATTTGGCTATTACATTACATTACATTGCAGCAGAATATCTATAAGCATGGGGTCCTTCATCTTCAAAGTGCCACAGGCAAACATGTTGGTTGTAGACTTGTAATCCTAATCATTCAACTTCACTAATATCAAACAAACCTGCAACATAACAAGTTACAGCCACAAGGGTCAATACATTTGAATTGTATTGGCAAGTTTCACTACTATGTTGAATATAAGTGGATCCTATCTTTACATGCATATTTGGCTAAGTAGGGTTTAAGGCTCATTTGCAGAAAGCAATAATTTATCCTATCTTTTCAAAATGGTTTAGATATTTTGTCAAATCTTTCTGAACTCCTTGGTAAATCCCCAAGTGTTTCAAGTCTTTGTCAAAATCTCTTGAGCTCCTTGGTATACCCCAAGTGCTTCAAAATTTTATCAAAATCTCTTGAGCTCCTTGGTATACCCCAAGTGCTTCAAATTTTTATCAAAATCTCTTGAGCTCCTTGGTACACCCCAAGTACTTCAAGTTTTTATCCAAATCTCTTGAGCTCCTTGGTACACCCCAAGTACTTCAAGTTTTTATCCAAATCTCTTGAGCTCCTTGGTACACCCCAAGTACTTCAAGTTTTTATCCAAATCTCTTGAGCTCCTTGGTAAACCCCAAGTGCTTCAAGTTTGGAGAAACATGTTCAATCTCTAAGTTCCTGGGTGGTTTTCTTTTGGTGCACAACACAAAGAGATTCCCATAGACATGGTTCCTTTTGTTGCCACCTGGTCCAAAACTTGAGTATCCTTGTCCACCCAGGTGGTTCATTGAGTACTTGTTTTATTATAAAAAATATAAGTCTTTTCTCAACTTCATAAAATCTCAACATGTATCTCTTCTCAAAATATTGAGCATGGCTAAGCATATTACAACTACATTGTTTTCACTAAGGAATATATAAGGGTATCCTATTAGGATTTAGCATAGCATAAGTATAGAAATTCTTTTCATGCATGTTTCAAAATCCACTAAGTATAATGAAAATAGTAGGACTTTGGATGATAGTGTCACTTGCCTTTTTGGTAGGGAATGTTGGTTCACTTCTTGATCTTGCTAATATCACACTTTCACTACAAATCAATCAAGCAAACATAGGTTCAACTAGCATTCCAACCAATATTCAAACAATTTAACATACATAAAATAATAGAAACCAAGTCATACATGCAAGCATGCAAAAGATAGTTTTATTTGCAAAGATGGTTTCTACTAGGTTCTAGACTTTGTAAGGATCAAAGTGGTCATTTTCTAAAGTGGCAAAGTCATTTGCAAAAAGGTTTTATCCATAAACCATTTTTAAATCAAATTATCATTTCATGTGATTGAAATTGTTTTTAGCAAAGCAATAATTTTATGTTGTTCACCAAATAAGTTGTTAGTTCACAAAACTTGGTGTTTAGGGTCAATAGCTTTGAATCAAAACATTTTCCAAAGGTTTTTGTTCAAAATTTATTTCCATAACAAAATCAATATCTTTATTTGGCTAGAAATGGGCTAATTCAATTAATCAACCCTAATCTTCACCAAATACATTTTTAAATCCATAAGTTGGTTCCTAGGGTCAGTAGGTTCACAACAAACCAATTTGCAAAGATTTCAACCTCAAAATCATTTTGAAATAATTTTTATAACCTAATCAAGCATACAAATGTTTCTGCAAAAACAAACATTTGACCAGAAGCTTATTACTAAACAAATTGCATGGTTGGCTAGGGCTTGTTCCACTGATTCCATTGGTATAAAGTTTGCAAATTTTGGACGTGTGGATCAAAAGTTACAAGGTTTTCAAATTTGCATCTAAATCAGATTCTAAAATCTGTTTTAAATCAAACCAGTGACACGCGGCGCTTTCCTATTCGTCGGTACCGCTTCAGCCGGATCACGTTCTCTGGTGCGTTGGATCAAGTCAGATCAAGCGGCACAGGTTGCGTACCTCTTCAGCGTTTAGTGATCTATCGTGTCCATTGGATCGTCATCTAACGGCTATTGTCGCCTTGACCAAGTTCTGGCGGCGCTCGACGGTTGCGCGTGGCGGCGACGGTCAGACGACGGCGAAACTGGCGATGCAGGAAGCGAGGAAGGAAGGGAGTATGTTCACCGTGTTCGCAGTAGCGTGGGTAAGCTCAACATGTTGTTGGTTCGACGAGGGGCGCACAGGGGTGAGGGTAATGGCTCGCCGGAGTTGCTCCTGGCGTCGGGTTCATCTGGTGGTCGTCGAGGGCGGTGCTGCGGTTCGCCCCGAGGGAAAACGAGGACACGGTTAGATGCGGCCGAGTGTGGCGAGTGTAGGAGCATGAACGAGAGGGCGTGGGGCGGTCTGTCTTACCAGGGGGAGGTCGCCGGAGAGAGAAGCAGACGCGGCGGCGCTCAGAAGTTGTCGAAGTTGACGCTCTGGGGCGCTCGCGAGTGAATGGAAGGCACAGGGAGAAGCGCCTAGGTCTGGGGAATGTGCCCGTGTGCTCGGGGAGGCAAGGGGCGGCGTCTGCTGGCCGGAATTGGTTGTGGCACTCGCCGGAGGCAGTGGTGATGCGAGGCGAAATTGTCGCAGCCTGGAGGCAAAGGGACAGAGCTGTCTGGGGGGAAAGTGAGGTAAGACGCTTGCGTTTAAAACAGCATGGTCGCGGGGTGGAGTAATGACCGTTAACAACGCGAATTGATCGCCGGAGTAAAGGACAGGAAACAGCGAGGAGGAATCATGTAGAGGGAATGTCCCAACCTTTCAATAAGGTAGAGAGAATCCCCTGTGTTTACAATGCTAGTCCCTGGATCAATAGCTAGCATCCACAGTTAAGATGTAATACCAAGAAACAAAGGTCATAATACAACTTTTTAACCAGGAATAACATAATTTTATTACATTACATAGCTCATTTGGCTATTACATTTCATTGCAGCAGAATAACTATAAGCATGGGGTCCTTCATCTTCAAAGTGCCACAGGCAAACATGTTGGTTGTAGGCTTTGTAATCCTAATCATTCAACTTCACTAATATCAAACAGACCTGCAACATAACAAGTTACAGCCACAAGGGTCAATACATTTGAATTGTATTGGCAAGTTTCACTACTATGTGGAATATATGTGGATCCTATCTTTACATGCATATTTGGTTAAGTAGGGTTTCAGGCTCCTTTTGCAGAAAGCAATAATTTATCCTATCTTTTAAAAATGGTTTTAATCTTTGGTCAAATCTTTTTGAACTCCTTGGTAAAACCCCAAGTGTTTCAAGTCTTTGTTAAAATCTCTTGAGCTCCTTGGTAAATCCCCAAGTGCATCAAGTTTTTATCAAAATCCCATGAGATCCTTGGTACACCCCAAGTACTTCAAGTCTTTTGTTGTTACTTTAAAGTTTTGCTTTTAGAAATTGGAATGTCGAGATTTCCCATAGCTTCAAGCTTTAGTTGCTCAGTATTGTCCATAACTGGGGACACGGCTAAGTACTTAGAATTTTTATCTTCTACAGAAGTTGTACACTTTACCCACATGACACAATCTCATCTTGTTGCCACCAGTGGCCGCTGGATAGGTACTCACCAAGATGGAGTACTAGCAGATTGAGAATGTGACGAAGTCTTTCCAGAGGGTCCTCCCATACACCATTGCTAGCTTGTCTTCAGGCACCCATGTAGGGTTTCGAGTTCCCTCATTTTCAGTGAACTGAAGACAATGCATGGGTCTTCCCAATGTAGTTGACTAAGCCAGAGCCATAATAGCATGTGGCTGTACACGAAAGCCACAGTTGGAGAAACATGTTCAATCTCTAAGTTCCTAGGTGGTTTTCTTTTGGTGCACCACACAAAGAGATTGCCATAGACATGGTTCCTTTTGTTGCCACCTTATCCAAAACTCAAGGTATCCTTGTCCACCCAGGTGGTTCATTGAGTACTTGTTTTATTATATAAAACATAAGTCTTTTCTCAACTTCATAAAATCTCAACATGTATCTCTTCTCAAAATAGTTAGCATGGCTAAGCATTTCACAACTACATTGTTTTCACTAAGGAATATATAAGGTATCCTATTAGGATCTAGCATAGCATAAGTATATAAATTCTTTTCATGCATGTTTCAAAATCCACTAAGTATAATGAAAATAGTAGGACTTTGGATGATAGTGTCACTTGCCTTTTTGGTAGGGAATGTTGGTTCACTTCTTGATCTTGCTAGTTTCACACTTTTCTAACTTCACTACAATCAATCAAGCAAACACAATATCAACTAGCATTCCAACCAATATTCAAACAAACAAAACATCACACTTAAAACAATAGGAACTAAGTCATGCATGCAAGCATGCAAAAGATAGTTTTATTTGCAAAGTTGGTTTCTACTAGGTTCTAGACAATGTAAGGTTCAAGATGGTCATTTTCCCAAAGTGGCAAAGTCATTTGCAAAAGGGTTTTATCCATAAACCATTTTAAAATCCATTCATTATTTTATGTGGTGAAAAATACTTTTAGTGAAGCAACCATTTTATATTGCTCACCAAATAAGTTGTTATTTCACAAAACTTGGTGTTTAGGGTCAGTTGGTTTGATTCAATTCATTTTCCCAAAGTTTTTACTCAAGAATCATTTTCATAGCAAAACCAATATTTTTATTTGACTAGAAATGGGCTATTTTAATTAATCACTCCTAATCTTCACCAAATACATTTTTAAATCCACAAGATGGTTCCTAGGGTCAGTAAGTTCACCACAAACTAATTTGCAAAGATTTCAACCCAAAAATCATTTTGGAACAATTTTTATAACTTAAACAAGCATACAAATGTTTCTGCAAAAACCAACATTTTAATAGAAGCTTTTTACTAAACAAATGGCATGGTTGGCTAGGGCTTGTTCCACTGATTCCATTGATATAAAGTTTGCAAATTTTGGACGTGTGGATCAAAAGTTACAAGGGTTTCAAATTTGCAAATCAATCTGATTTCAAATTCTGTTTTAGAACAACTGGTGCCACGCGTCGCGTTTTTATTGGGCGGTACCGGTTCACGCGGATTGCCTCTGCGGGGCGTTGGATCTTAATTCAATCGCACGGCTCAGGTCCACTCGTACCCCTTCGACTTGATTCTAATCCTACGCGTCTGATTCAGATCTAACGGCTCTTACGCAATGACCAAAACGCAGCGGCGCTGGCGATGGCTGGCGGCAGCGCACGGTCAGGCGGTGGCGCTACGGCAGCTACAGGAAGCAAAGAAGGAAGGGGAGATGCTCACCGTGATCGCAGTGACGTGGGAATGCTCAAGGTACGGTCAGCTCGTCGAGGGGCGCTCTGGTTCCAGCGGGATTGCTCGCCGGAGTGGCGAACTGCGTCAGGCGGCTCTGGTCGTTGTCGGGGATGGTGCTACAGGTCACGAGGAAGCAAACGGAGTGCTTGGTCAGACGCGCAAAGACACGGTGATGACGCGTGCATGATTGAGAGGGCTCGGGGTGGTTGATTCTTACCAGGAATACTCGCCGGAGAAGGAAGCAGACGCGGCGGCGCTCAGTCGAGGTGGTTGCTGACGTTCTGGGGCGCCCGCGGTTGAACAGAAGGCACGGGCAGAAGCGCCTAGGTCTGGGGAATGTACCCGCGTGCTTGGGAAGGCAAGGGGTGGCGAGGTTTGGTCGTAATCGAGGAGGAAGCTCGTCGGAGCAGTGAGGGCTCTCTGGTGAAATTCGCGTAGCCTGGTGGCGTGTAAGCTATGGCGACAGAGGGTAAATGGGGAGGAGAGGGAGACATTTAAGGGAGCGTGGTCGCCGGGGGAGTAATGGCCATTAACAACGCGAATTGATCGCCGGAGTAAAGGACAGGAAACAGCGAGGCGGCGTGGTCAGGGGGATGACGATGAACATGAGAGGTGGGACCTTGCTGTCAGCGAGGGAGTGAGAGGGAAGGAGGGTCCACTAGTCAGTTGCTCTGCGGGTGCGGGTTTAAGTGAAAAACGCTTCGTGCGTGGGGAGAGCTGGTGGGTTGGACTGGGCTTTGCTGGGCTGGCCAGTTGGGTTGTGTCCACTTCTAATTTTTTTTTCTTCCTGAATGTTTTATTCTTTTCCAATCCTGTTTTCTGTTTTGAATTTCAAACAACAAAACAAACACTCAAATCAAATCAAACTTTCACCAAACTTTGTATTGAGTTTTGGTTCTGTTTAACAACATAAACCAAAGTCCCAAACAAAATAATATTTTTATTTTAGGGTCCATTATTTAATTAAATAAATAGACCTTGTTTATTAAATCAAAATAGGATTTTATTTATTCAAAATCTCCATTTGAAGTCTAAATATTTTCAAAACCAAATCAGTAGGTTTTATTTGGAAATAAAGAATACTTGGAAAACTTGTTTAAAATATAATAACAAGTTTTGATGTTTAATTAAAATAGTAAAACCTTTATTTTTAATAAACTTGGATATTAAATCCTTATTATTTTATTTATATAACCTTTACTATTTTTATTAAATGGAAATATTTTATTTCAAAGGCTTGGCCAAGTTTTAATTTGGCTCTTTAAAATAATCTTTATTTATAATTCTATCTTTGCTTTTGAAACCAAATCTTTTTAAAAAAATAAACAAAATAGTAATTCCAAATATTTTAAATTTTCCTTTATTAATTGATTATCCCTTTTTAAATCCCTTTAGGATTTATTGGATCAAAATAGGTTTGAAGGTTTTCATTTGAATTCAAAAACTTTCTTCTCACCGTGAAAATCAACAAAGTTTTATTTTATTCAATTATTTTTCACATTACAAGATTTGGAAAATCTTGGGATGTGACAGGTTACCATCCTTAAAATAAATCTCGTCCCGAGATTTGGGAAGGCTAGGGTTACAAGTTGGCTCAAAGCATCTAGGGTACTACCACCCTTAAAATATTTTCCAACTAGACTACATCTTGTCCTGATTGGGCTCTTGGGGAATCTTCTCTGGACAAATCTCTGCATAGTGTCCTTTGTTTCCACACTTGAAACATGTGATGAGGCTGAGATCTTTCATAGGCTTGTTTATCTTGTGCTTCATCTTATCTGGACAATTACTTGCATAATGTCCTTGGTTACCACAATTGAAGCATGTGATAAGTTTGAGTTCTTCACGCATCTCTTGTGGACAGGTCTCTGCATAATGGCCTAGCTCTTTGCAGTTGTTGCACCATACATGGCCAATCACTTTATACTTATTCTTCTCTGGACATTCACTGGCATAGTGTCCCATTTCTTTACAATGATTACATTGTATATGGCTTTTGTCCTTCTTTTTCTTGGGTTTCTCCAAAGCTAGGAGTGCATCTAGTTCATGTTGTTCATATGTTATCTTGTAGGTAGGAATGTCTACATGTTTCTTGGACCTTCTATTGCTCCTTGGAAAATTCATATGCCTCTTCTTTGGTCCTTTGAATTGGGTTGTATTGCATGGAGGTATAAGTAGAGCTTTTCCTTTGTCCTCATTCTTCTTGGTAGACTTGGATCCTTCTTGATTGTTTACAATCATTTGTTGCATTCCACCTTGTTTCCATTGTTCAACTAGGGAATAGATGGGGCATTGGATAGGGACATGATTATTTCCTTCACATAGGTAACAAGTAGCTTGAGATGTGGGGCATTGGCCAACTGGGTGTTTCTCTTCACAATTGGGGCATTGATCTCCATGCTCCTTGGAAGTATGATCCTTGTCTCCACAAATATTGCAAGATTTGGCTCCTTTTAGAATAACATCCTTGTCATCCTTGAAGTTGCTTTCCATGTTGAGCATTTGATCTGTCACCTTATGCAACATTTGGGCTTGGTCTTCCAAAAATCCTTGCAGGGTTGGATCTTCCCCACTGGTGTTGGCTATGAATGTAGCTGTCATTTGGTTCAGCTGGTTTTGGGTTCCTATGAGTTCTCTCATGTTGTCCTCTTGGTTGGTGTTGGTGTCATCAACCTTGATATTGGAGTTTCTTGGGGTATTCATCTGTTTGGATTGGATGGAGATTAGAATAGGCAAAAGATTTTCTAAGGAAATAATTTTAATCACACACATCACAATTCACTCAAACAATGTGCAAGCAATCTCAAACAAATATTCCACTCAAACAACAAGTTTTCAAGCATATACTTAGGCAACCAAAAGTATTTTTGTTACACCACATAAGTTGGTGGGTTTGACTTTAACTACAAATATGGTGGTCCATCTATATGGTTCACTTGTGATCTTTCCATCCTTCTTGATTGATTCTTCTTTGCATGAGATCATGGTTTCCTTGGAAAAAACTCTTGGTCACAAAACTTCAAGGTGATGATGGCTCCTTCTAACTGGTGTTTCCTTAGTCTCTAAATCTTGTGCAAGATTTCTTGCCTCACTTGTAGTCCTTAGTGATATCCAAGGTTGAAGTCCTTGGTGAATATGCTGAAGATGTTGAAGTCATTAGAGTTGAAGATGTTGAAGTCATTAGAGTTGGAGATGTTGAAGTCATTAGAGTTGGAGGAGTCCTTTGCACATGTTGAAGTCTTTGGTCATGGGGTAGGTTTTTCCATCAAGTTGAATTAGAAGAGATGTAGAGTCAAAAACCAAAATGGTTGAGAAAAGAGTTTACAAGATTGTTTGTAAATAAGTTTTTGGAACAAATATAACTCCTATCTTTCTAAGGGGTTTTGTCCAATCCTAGGTTTACAAATCCTACAGGCAACACAATGCTCTGATACCATCTGTAGAGGGAATGTCCCAACCTTTCAATAAGGTAGAGAGAATCCCCTGTGTTTACAATGCTAGTCCCTGGATCAATAGCTAGCATCCACAGTTAAGATGTAATACCAAGAAACAAAGGTCATAATACAACTTTTTAACCACGAATAACATAATTTTATTACATCTTACATAGCTCATTTGGCTGTTACATTTCATTGCAGCAGAATAACTATAAGCATGGGGTCCTTCATCTTCAAAGTGCCACAGGCAAACATGTTGGTTGTAGGCTTTGTAATCCTAATCATTCAACTTCACTAATATCAAACAGACCTGCAACATAACAAGTTACAGCCACAAGGGTCAATACATTTGAATTGTATTGGCAAGTTTCCCTACTATGTGGAATATATGTGGATCCTATCTTTACATGCATATTTGGTTAAGTAGGGTTTCAGGCTCCTTTTGCAGAAAGCAATAATTTATCCTATCTTTTAAAAATGGTTTTAATCTTTGGTCAACTCTTTTTGAACTCCTTGGTAAAACCCCAAGTGTTTCAAGTCTTTGTTAAAATCTCTTGAGCTCCTTGGTAAATCCCCAAGTGCATCAAGTTTTTATCAAAATCCCTTGAGCTCCTTGGTACACCCCAAGTACTTCAAGTCTTTTGTTGTTACTTTAAAGTTTTGCTTTTAGAAATTGGAATGTCGAGATTTCCCATAGCTTCAAGCTTTAGTTGCTCAGTATTGTCCATAACCGGGGACACGGCTAAGTACTTAGAATTTTTATCTTCTGCAGAAGTTGTACACTTTACCCACATGACACAATCTCATCTTGTTGCCACCAGTGGCCGCTGGATAGGTACTCACCAAGATGGAGTACTGGCAGATTGAGAATGTGATGAAGTCTTTCCAGAGGGTCCTCCCATACACCATTGCTAGCTTGACTTCAGGCACCCATGTAGGGTTTCGAGTTCCCTCATTTTTAGTGAACTGAAGACAATGCATGGGTCTTCCCAATGTAGTTGACTAAGCCAGAGCCATAATAGCATGTGTGTCAACACCCGGATTTTTCAATCCTAGATGCCTGTTATGCCATACATCGCAATCCCAGGATTACCATTTTTGCGAGACATAACAGAATTGGATACCATAGTACTTCATCCATTACAAACGATACATAAGTTCTTACACAAATAGGGATCTCATGATCCAGTTCTCAATACAACTTCAAGCAGCGGAATACGTAATAATAACGGTAGCGTAGCGAAGCTCCATCTTCAGGGTCACAGGCAATGCTGACGATGGGAGATGATCCTAGTTGTCGTAACCTTCCTGGGGTCCATCCTCCAGGTACTCCTCTTCATAGTCTGGCCATGGGAATAGCCAGGGACAAAGCCATGAGTACTCTTTAAGTACTCGCAAACTAATACTATTAAATTAAGGGGGTTTTGGATAATAGGACACTAGGCTCTAGGGTTGTTTTGCAAAAAGCCAGGTTTATCTCTACTAAGTTCCAAGTTAGTCACAATTTTATAACTCCTACATGGGATCTTGTAATTCATGTCACAACTCTGTTGTGGTCAAGTCAAAGTCTCACTTCATTTCACAAGTCATTTTTAAAAAGGGTCTGACGAGGGAACAGTATGGCCACTCCAACTGTCCAACACCGCGGACGCGGCTATTCGAATAGTTTGACACTCTGCAGAGATTGTACACTTTCACCACAACATTCGATACATCCGTCAGGAACAAATCCTGAATTTACCATACTCAGTATGCGGATAATCAATCCTAACCTTTCGATTACACTCCCTAGTATAAGCACCTCTCCTGTGAGTGGGGCCTCCCAACCATGACCACTGTCATCTTGGGTACTGCAAAGGTGGACAATCTTCACAAGGTAGCCTCATCTCAGACCTTTGACGTGAGGGAACTAATACTAAGGTATATAAGTTTCCAGTCAAGCCCTACCCAAAATTCAGGTATTGTGGTTGTACGATAAAATTGGAATGGTATCGCATCCAGACAACCATCAATTTTATAAAGGGCTAAGGCTCATGCCTCAACATTTTTATCACCAAAATCATCAAGTGTTCGGAAACACATGTCCAAAACATTTCAATAGAATGATCCATCATTCCAAGGTTTTCATAACCATTTTTCCACCAAGTATTCCCATCTAAGGTTGATCAAGTTTTATGCTTAGCACTAGCATCTACAGGTGGGGGTAATACTGATGAAGGGTGGTACTAGTGGAGTTTCACTAAGTCTAACCTTATACCTTAGGATGAGATCAGGGCTCTAGTCTTAGGCCAAATTTTATGCTCTTTAGGCAACCTTGAGCACAACTGTCTAATATCTATCACACTCTTAGGTAGACTCTAAGTAAGCTTTGATAAAGAAATAAAGTAAGAAGCTTGCCATAAAACTAGGATTGGTTTAGCAAGTGGGTATGATCACTTATGCTTAAGGCATATAGTATTCATATCACAAGTATGGGTTTGTGGCAACAATAGGGTATTTTGCAAGGGTTAGCTTGCACAATGTCAATATAAGCTTGCATAGGTATAGGATCTTGCAAGTGTTAGCTTGCACAATCAATGGTAGTATTAGGCTTGCATTGGTATAGTATCAGCTTGCCTTGTGCAGAGCAGTGGTTGAAGTTCTCCTCGGCTTCCTCTTTGTAGTATCCTCCTTCTTCCTCGTATCCTTGGTCGGTACTAGTGTCTATGAATAAATACGAGGTACACAATCACCAAACAATACTTAACTACTTGCAATCATCACACACAAGGGTCCTATAGATGATCTAGCACCATCTCTAACATTACAAGGTTAAGGCTTGGTTTAAATTTTTTTTATTTTGGAAAAGTAATTTCTACTCAGAGAAACTACTTAAGATTTAATATTCTCCAAACTAAACATGGGATCATGTTGACACATGTCATCACCACATATTGTAGTTCATGAGAATGTGATTTAAAGTGGTGTCACAATTTAATAAGGTTTTACCCTTTTATTTTAATTAATTAAAGTGACTAGAAATGCTTATGAAGCATTCTTTTAATCCTTGAACATTATTTCTGCAAGTAAACCTATATATTTTTATATAATCTGAAAGGTATGGTTAAATGTGATTTTTTAGAGTTGGAAACAACTCAAAAGCTTTTATGGTTTAAATTTGAAAAATGTTTGAATGCAGAAAGCTTATGCCTTGTTATTTTTAATATAGGTGATCTACTGATCCAAATGACTTGACTCCAACGGGCTTGGATTAAGCATTCACAGATCTTTCCAACAAAATTGGTTTCATCCAATTTGGTGCACTGAATCGATCTGGATTGATTTTTGAAGTTGGGTGCTGAAGTGTGTTTGAAAAGAAAAAGAAAAGGTTTAATTTGAATTGCTGGGCTGCGCGGGAAATTCTAACGGGCCGGCATGCTAAGCGCAGTGCTTCCGCGGGCTGCGTAAGTGGGTGTCCCCACTCGTCAGTGACACGGGGCTAGGCGAAGCGGTATGGGGTGATGTGGATCGTTCGATCTAGCTCTAATCTAACGGCTGTGGATCATCGTCGTCGCGAGACTGCTCCGGCGAGAACTAAACCTAGAGCGGCTAGTGGGGGTCGCTGGGGGCTCACCGGGGTACTGGCGAGGGTCGGCGAGGCGGGCGAACGACGAAGTCGACGACGGCGAACTCAGGGCTGGTCGCGGCAGCTCCTGGGGTGGCTCCAATCGCTGGCTCCTTTCTTCTCCGGCAGCGGCGGGCTCCAGTGAAATTCCGGCGAGGTGGTGCGCGCCTTGATCTAAGTATGGTGTGGCACGGTCAGTGGGGAGAGGGGAGTGAGATGGTGTGAAGAAATCGTGCGGGGGTGGCCTCTATTTATAGTCGAGCGAGGGGACCGTCGGGGTGCAAGGTGAGCTCGTCGGGGGCGACCTTACAGGCGGCTAATGGCATGGGCAAGGGTAGGGGACGGTGCTGTGTCTCCTGGCGATGCTCAATGGCATGGTCGCGAGGCATGGGGTGGTGTGGTTTGGTCTGGAACGGGCGGTGCTCTGCGCGGCAGAGGCGGCGTTTTCGACGGCGGGCGGTGGCTATATGGCACGGGGCGGCAAACAGGGGTGTCTGGCGGTGTCCTGGGTCGGTGGTGATCCTGTGTGCGCGCGGTGAGGGCGGCGCGTGGTCTGTGGATGCTGGTCGCGGGTGGCGCTCTGGCGCATGCTCGGCATGGTCTGGGAGCGGCTTGTGCGCGTGGTCCAGGGCTTGGCAACGCTCGTGGCTGGGACATGCAGTGGCGGTGGACGGTGGGATGCCTCCCAGACATGCTGTCTAGGCTTGCTGCTGCTCCTAGCTTGCTGTCCACAATGGGGTGACATTGGGGTGCTCGGTTGTTCACCATTAATGGCAATGGCAGGCTCACAGGGGTGCTAGTGTTGGGCTAATCTTTCTAGATGATCTACTGGGTTGTGTGTGAGCTAACTAGGGAACAAGTTAGGCCAGAATCACTGCACACTATAGTGTTTGTGGTTTTGTTAGATTTGTGTCTGCAACCTGTTTGATGAAATGGCCGCATGAACTCAAGTTTTGAATTTTGAAATGATTTTTGGTGGGTTTGCTAGTGTGGTTCTGGTGAGTCTGCAGATGCTTGGGTTTTGAAGATTGAGCTTGTTTGAGTGGGTTTTGAAAAAGTGGGATCTTCCCATATGAAGAAGATTCAATTTTGAATTGTCATTTAAACTATGCATTTGAAAGTTTCTAGATGATCACAAAGTGGGCCTTGATACTCTGTTATGAGTACATTCAAGGGGTGCAAAGATCCATAAAAGTTTCTGTTAGGTTCTGAAAGTTTGAGATAGCCAAAGTAGGCATGGGAGTTAAATTGGTCAAAATGACCATTCCCTTAATATATTTGTTTTGATTTATTTGTCTTTAGGAAAAGTGTGGGAAATGTTTTAGATGATGTTATTTTCACCTTAGAAACATTTTACAAGAAATGGATCACACAAACAAGGTGGGTTTAGAGGATTTCAAAAATCTATGCATTCTCATATGCATGCATTCATGAATCCACTTAGAAAAGTTTTTGTTGACCCTAATCTTGATGGTTAGTGTTTTGATGATCTAAGTTTGATATTTTTGGGATGTTACAAACCTTCCCCCCTTAAACAAAATCTCGTCCCGAGATTTGAAAAGGACGAAAAGATTACCTAGGGTTTGAAGAGATCTGGAAACTCTGTTCTGATGTGATCTTCGTGTTCCCAGGTAGCTTCCTCTTCTGTGTGATTGCTCCAATAAATCTTGAGAAACTTGATGCTCCGGTTCTGGTGGTTCGAAAGGCTTCCTCCAATATACGGATGGGCACTTTAGGATAGGTCAGGTCATCGTTGATCTCTATGGTACGGTGGTCGATATTCTTGAACACTTCGGTCTTCTCGGGGACTTCGAGACATTTGCGAAGTAACGAGATATGGAACACATTGTGTACAGATGACATCTCCTCAGGTAGCTCCAGTTGATAAGATACTTCTCCTCGACGGTTCAAAATTTTGAAAGGTCCGATATATCTGGGGGCTAACTTTCCTTTGAGTTGGAAACGCTGCATTCCCTTCAATGGCGACACTTTCAGATAAACAAAATCTCCGATGTTGAAGGCGAGGTCTCGACGTCTCTTGTCGGCATAACTCTTATGTCGGGATTGGGCGGTCTTGAGATGCTCACGAATCTTGTGAACCTTCTCTTCTGCTTATCGTAGGATGTCGGGTCCGAAGATCTGACTCTCTCCTACTTCCGACCAGTTCAAAGGGGTGCGGCACTTTCTTCCGTACATGAATTCAAATGGGGCCATTTCCAAACTGGCTTGGTAACTATTGTTGTAGGAAAATTCTGCAAACGGCAGGCAGTCTTCCCACTTGGATCCATATTCTAGCACACATGCTCTAAGCATATCTTCGAGTATTTGATTTACTCGCTCCGTTTGTCCATCGGTCTGAGGGTGATACGCGGTACTGAAATCTAGGCGGGTTCCTAAACCTTCTTGGACTTTCTTCCAGAATCTCGAGGTAAACTGAGTTCCTCGATCCGATACTATGTTCTTGGGGACTCCGTGCAGACTAACTATTCTAGCGATGTACAACTCCGCTAGCTTCGAACTCTGATAGGTGGTTTTGACGGGCAAGAAATGGGCTACTTTGGACAATCTGTCCACTATGACCCAAATAGAGTCATTTCCCCTACTAGAAGTGGGTAGTCCAGTGATAAAGTCCATTCCTACAGAATCCCATTTCCATTCCAGAATTTGCAAAGGTTGCAACAATCCAGCGGGTCTTTGATGTCCTGCCTTGACTCGCTGACATATGTCACACTTGGCGATATAGCTTCCGATTTCTCTCTTCATCTTATGCCACCAAAATTGTTCTTTCAAATCTTGATACATCTTAGTTCCTCCGGGATGGATAGAATAAAGAGTATCATGAGCCTCCTTCAAGATAACTTATTTCAACTCCGAATCTGTTGGTACACAAAGGCGTCCTTTGTACCACAAAACTCCTTCTTCGTCCTCGGTGAATCCGGGTACTTTGCCTGTATCGATACGACGCTTGATTCCGTCGATATTAGCGTTTCCCTTCTGTGCCTCTTTAATCTGACTGATCAAAGTGGGCTGAAGTTCTATGCTAGCCAAAAATCCTTCGCTTACTAATTCCACTCGAAAATCTTCCATCTCTTTGTGCAAACTTGGTTGCTCCATTAAAATCATGGAGTTCAAGCGGCACGGCAATCTGCTAAGGGCATCGGCTACCACATTGGCTTTTCCAGGATGATAGTGAATGTCCAGGTCGTAATCCTTGATTAGCTCAATCCATCTTCTCTGCCTCATATTCAGCTCCTTCTGAGTGAATATATACTTTAGGCTCTTGTGATCCGAATAAATCTCACAACGGTTTCCCATCAGGTAATGTCTCCATGTCTTTAAGGCTAGAACTACGGCTGCGAGTTCGAGGTCATGGGTTGGGTAATTTTGTTCATGTTGCTTCAATTGTCGCGATAGATAAGATATAACTTTGCCTTCTTGCATTAGCACACATCCGAGACCAATCTTGGATGCGTCACAATACACATCGAAGGGCTTCGTGATATCCGGCATAATCAAGATGGGGGCTGAAATTAATCTCCTCTTAAGTTCTTGAAAACTCGCTTCACATTTGTCGGTCCATTCAAACTTCTTGTCCTTCTTCAGCAATTGGGTCATGGGTCGGGCGATACTCGAGAATCCTTCTACGAATTTGCGGTAATATCCCGCCAATCCGAGAAAAGCACGAACTTGGGTTTGAGTGGTTGGGGCTTGCCAATCTTCTACATCTTTCACTTTGGCAGGGTCAATGGCAATTCCTCCGGCTGATACAATGTGACCGAGGAATCCTACCTCCTGTAACCAGAATTCACATTTGCTAAACTTTGCATACAACTGATGCTCTCTAAGGGTTCCAAGAATGGTCCTTAGGTGTAGCTCATGTTCTTCTTCTGATTTGGAATAGATTAGTATGTCATCAATGAAAACAGCGACAAACTTATCCAGGAAGTCCATAAAAATCTTATTCATGAGGTTCATGAAATAAGCGGGGGCATTGGTTAATCCAAAAGACATGACTGTATACTCGTACAATCCATATCTGGTGGTAAAGGCAGTCTTTGGAATATCCTCTGCACGAATTTTGAGTTGATGATAGCCAGTTCTAAGATCAATCTTAGAAAACACCTAGGCACCAGTCAACTAATCACACAAATCTTCTATCTTGGTCAAAGGGTACTTGTTCTTGATGGTGACGTCATTCAACTTCCGATAATCCATACACAGACGGTTACCTCCATCTTTCTTGTCCACAAACAAGACAGGTGATCTCCATGGTGACGCACTTGGTTGAATCAATCCGATTTCCAACATGGAATCTAGTTGCTTCTTCAGTTCTTCTAGTTCCGACGGGTTCATACTATAGGGTCTCTGGGCTATGGGTCCTGTTCCGGGGATTAGTTCGATGATAAACTCGATATCCCGATCTGGGGGCATACCGGGCAAAACATCTGGAAATACATCGGGGTATTCGCAGACTATCCGAACTTGGTCAATGGTAGGTTGGGCTAGACTCTTGTTACACTTGAATTGGCGAGGTAAGGTTTCAGATATATGTTCGACTGATATTCCGGTGGTACTGGTCATGGTAATGGCTTTCTTGGCATAGTCAATCAATCCTTTATGCTTGGACATCCAATCCATTCCTAGTACTACTTCCAAACCTTTAGTTCCGAGTACTATTAGATTAGCATAAAAATCTATGCCATGGATTCGTATAGGGACGGCTTTGCAAATTTGCCTAGCCTTGGTGGTTGATCCGGGAATTTGTACAATCATCACATGCTTCAATTTGGTTGGTTGAATTTTACTAGTGCAGGCAAATTCTTCGGTGACAAATGAATGTGATGCACCAGAATCAAACAAAACTCTTGCAAGTACTGAATTAACAGAAAACATACCCAGCACGACGTCTGGCGCTTCCTGAGCTTCTTCAGCATGCATGAGAAAAAGACGGCCATTGCGGTTGAGTGAATTTCCTAGGGCAAATCTTCTCCCTGGCTGGACACGACGCTGCTGCTGAGCTGGGACATTGGTATTAGGGGCTGTAGCATTCTTCTTGTTGGGACACTCGTTGGAATAGTGGCCTTTATTTCCACAGTCATAACAGGTCACTTGTGACTTGTCCTTGGCTGCGATAGGCACAGCATTGCTTCCAGTCCTTGGGGCAGTGTTGGGGTTGGTGGTAGCATTGTTGGTGTTGAACTTGGGTGGGGCACAAGTGAAATTGCTAGAGTTGCCAGGGTTGTTGTGATTTCCTCCGGGTCTAGGGTTTCCACGGTTGGGATAGGTCGGACGGGTCATAGGGGGTCTGTTGGTTCTTGGGGCAAATCCTGGAGATGGGTTGGGGCGATACTTTGGAGTCTGATGGGTTCCTGGTTGATGCATCATGCGACGCTTGTGGTTCTCATTGGCTTGGTTGATCTTTCCATCCATTTGGATAGCAGAGTCGACAAGGTCTTCAATATCAACAAAGGGGATATTGACTAACACCGTCTGCATCTCGTCATGCAGACCATTCAAGAATCTTTCTTTCTTCTTGGCTTCGGTGTCTATCTCGTCCGGGGCATACCTAGATAATGACAAAAATTTGTCACGGTATTCCACTACAGTCATCCTTCCTTGCTTCAACTCTCTGAACTCGTCTCTCATTCTCTTGATTAAACCTGGTGGCACATGGGTTCTGCTAAACTTGACCTTGAATTCCTCCCAGGTCATCATCTGGCCTCCGGTCATTGCACGAACATTGTTCCACCATGCCCTGGCATCTCCGGCTAGATAATGGGTGGCGAACAAGACCTTCTCGTTGGCTTCCACTCCGGCTACTTCTAAGTTATTTTCCATGGTTTGCAGCCAATCATCGGCGTCTAGGGGTTCTTCTAACTTGGTGAAAACGGGTGGGTTGGTATTCTGGAAATTCTTGAGCTTAGATCCGTGGTTGTCCTGGTTTCCATGGCCTTGGTTGTTATGGGCTAGCTGGGCTATCTGTTGCAGAGTGGCTAGGTTGGCTTGACGTTCCGCTCTTTCAGCTTCGCGGTCAGAAGTCAATATTTGCAGGATCTGCAACATCGGGTCCGGAACTGAACCACTTCCTCCACGTGGCATCTGAAGATTGATAGTTCGTGAGAAAAGAGGGAATTTTTCTAAGGTTTTGGGTCTTTGAAAAGTTTTTAGAGTTTGACTCAAGTTTTCTAGCAACTTGCTTTTTCATTCATTCACTCATAGCACACAGTACAACACACACCACAACAAGGAAAACAGATGGTTTTAAGAACCATTCTGGGAGCTACGATACAGTGGGACCGACTACTACTCACTATGCTAGTGCTCAGTGCTACTACTCCTCGGAGTCTGTGGCTTCATCATCTTTAGGATCATCGATGAAGGCGAAATCATCCTCATCGGTGAAGAAGTCCATGGCCTGATCCTCCAGAAAATCATCGTCATCGCTGAGATAAGAGTAAGGGTCTCCACGAAGATCTTCTCCGGCATTCTCCCTTTCCTCCAACTGCATGTCCCTCTCGTGGATGGTCTCTTCCAGAGATGAGATGCGATGGCGAAGATGGGCAATAATGCGCTCCTTCTTGTCGAGCTGACGGCGGCGAGACTTGCGATCTTTTGCTAGCATGGCGATGGTCTGATCCTTCGTCTTGATGATGGCAGACTTGTGGTTGCAATAGTCACGGCAGTTGTCCAACTCTTGCTGACGATCGTACATCATGAAGCTGAGGTGGTCTAATTGAGTCTTCAGCTCGGGGTGGTATGGGGCTTCCAGTGGTTGTCCATTTGCGTCACGTCTTGGGAAAAACTCAAAGCGAGTACCCTTGATCTGATTGATGCTCTGCCCACACAGACGGGAAAGAGCTTCCTGCATTGCTCTGGCAAGTCCATCGAGCCAGTTGTCCTCTCTTAAGGTAAACTGAATTCCTTCCGCAGTGGGAGGTTCAATCTTTCCTCGGAGACTGGCAACAATTAGCCACTGCAGATCTTCTCCTCCTTGATCATTGAGCTGAGCTCCGAAGAACTCGGGGTGCGGACGCTCCAGAAGTTCCGAAAGCTGATCCAGATCCCTCTCAAAGATAAGGTCTCCTCCATTCTCGAGTTGATAAAACTTGCTGTACTTCACGTCCATCTATAAAAATAGAGGATGAGTAGATTAGCAGAGTGATCAAGTGTGTCAAAATTTTATCTATTTTGCAAGAGTTTTTTGAGGAACATGAAGTTTTATTAAAGAATTTAAAGAGGTAAGAATGAGAATAAGTTTTCGTAAATATTTGTTTTCTTTGGTTTTTGAAACTAAGTTTTTGGTTCAATGTCCAACCTAACTAAGGTCTCCTATGGTTAGGATGGCTCTGATACCAACTTGTCAACACCTGGATTTTTCAATCCTAGATGCCTGTTATGCCATACATCGCAATCCCAGGATTACCATTTTTGCGAGACATAACAGAATTGGATACCATAGTACTTCATCCATTACAAACGATACATAAGTTCTTACACAAATAGGGATCTCATGATCCAGTTCTCAATACAACTTCAAGCAGCGGAATACGTAATAATAACGGTAGCGTAGGCGAAGCTCCATCTTCAGGGTCACAGGCAATGCTGACGATGGGAGATGATCCTAGTTGTCGTAACCTTCCTGGGGTCCATCCTCCAGGTACTCCTCTTCATAGTCTGGCCATGGGAATAGCCAGGGACAAAGCCATGAGTACTCTCTAAGTACTCGCAAACTAATACTAATAATTAAGGGGGTTTTGGATAATAGGACACTAGGCTCTAGGGTTGTTTTGCAAAAAGCCAGGTTTATCTCTACTAAGTTCCAAGTTAGTCACAATTTTATAACTCCTACATGGGATCTTGTAATTCAGGTCACAACTCTGTTGTGGTCAAGTCAAAGTCTCACTTCATTTCACAAGTCATTTTTAAAAAGGGTCTGACGGGGGAACAGTATGGCCACTCCAACTGTCCATAACCGCGGACGCGGCTATTCGAATAGTTTGACACTCTGCAGAGATTGTATACTTTCACCACAACATTCGATACATCCGTCAGGAACAAATCCTGAATTTACCATACTTAGTATGCGGATAATCAATCCTAACCTTTCGATTACACTCCCTAGTATAAGCACCTCTCCTGTGAGTGGGGCCTCCCAACCATGACCACTGTCATCTTGGGTACTGCACAGGTGGACAATCTTCACAAGGTAGCCTCATATCAGACCTTGGCCGTGAGGGAACTAATACTAAGGTATATAAGTTTCCAGTCAAGCCCTACCCAAAATTCAGGTATTGTGGTTGTACGATAAAATTGGAATGGTATCGCATCCAGACAACCATTAGTTTTATAAAGGGCTAAGGCTCATGCCTCAACATTTTTATCACCAAAATCATCAAGTGTTCGGAAACACATGTCCAAAACATTTCAATAGAATGATCCATCATTCCAAGGTTTTCATAACCATTTTTCCACCAAGTATTCCCATCTAAGGTTGATCAAGTTTTATGCTTAGCACTAGCATCTACAGGTGGGGGTAATACTGATGAGGGGTGGTACTAGTGGAGTTTCACTAAGTCTAACCTTATACCTTAGGCTAAGATCAGGGCTCTAGTCTTAGGCCAAATTTTATGCTCTTTAGGCAACCTTGAGCACAACTGTCTAATATCTATCACACTCTTAGGTAGACTCTAAGTAAGCTTTGATAAAGAAATAAAGTAAGAAGCTTGCCATAAAACTAGGATTGGTTTAGCAAGTGGGTATGATCACTTATGCTTAAGGCATATAGTATTCATATCACAAGTATGGGTTTGTGGCAACAATAGGGTATTTTGCAAGGGTTAGCTTGCACAATGTCAATATAAGCTTGCATAGGTATAGGATCTTGCAAGTGTTAGCTTGCACAATCAATGGTAGTATTAGGCTTGCATTGGTATAGTATCAGCTTGCCTTGTGCAGAGCAGTGGTTGAAGTTCTCCTCGGCTTCCTCTTCGTAGTATCCTCCTTCTTCCTCGTATCCTTGGTCGGTACTAGCGTCTATGAATAAATATGAGGTACAAAATCACCAAACAATACTTAACTACTTGCAATAATCACACACAAGGGTCCTATAGATGATCTAGCATCATCTCTAACATTACAAGGTTAAGGCTTGGTTTAAAACTTCTTTATTTTGGAAAAGTAATTTCTACTCAGAGAAACTACTTAAGATTTAATATTCTCCAAACTAAACATGGGATCATGTTGACACATGTCATCACCACATATTGTAGTTCATGGGAATGTGATTTAAAGTGGTTTCACAATTTAATAAGGTTTTACCCTTTTATTTTAATTAATTAAAGTGACTAGAAATGCTTATGAAGCATTCTTTTAATCCTTGAACATTATTTCTGCAAGTAAACCTATATATTTTTATATAATCTGAAAGGTATGGTTAAATGTGATTTTTGAGAGTTTGAAACAACTCAAAAGCTTTTATGGTTTAAATTTGAAAAATGTTTGAATGCAGAAAAGCTTCTGCCTTGTTATTTTTGCTATAGGTGATCTACTGATCCAAATGACTTGAATCCAACGGGCTTGGATTAAGCATTCACAGATCTTTCCAACAAAATTGGTTTCATCCAATTTGGTGCACTGAATCGATCTGGATTGATTTTTGAAGTTGGGTGCTGAAGTGTGTTTGAAAAGAAAAAGAAAAGGTTTAATTTGAATTGCTGGGCTACGCGGGAAATTCTAATGGGCCGGCCTGCTAAGCGCAGTGCTTCCGCGGGCTGCGTAAGTGGGTGTCCCCACTCGTCAGTGACACGGGGCTGGGCGAAGCGGTATGGGGTGATGTGGATCGTTCGATCTAGCTCTAATCTAACGGTTGTGGATCATCGTCGTCGCGAGACTGCTCCGGCGAGAACTAAACCTAGCGCGGCCAGTGGGGGTCGCTGGGGGCTCACCGGGGTACTGGCGAGGGTCGGCGAGGCGGGCGAACGACGAAGTCGACGACGGCGAACTCAGGGGTGGTCGCGGCAGCTCCTGGGGTGGCTCCAATCGCTGGCTCCTTTCTTCTCCGGCAGCGGCGGGCTACAGTGAAATTCCGGCGAGGTGGTGCGCGCCTTGCTCTAAGGATGGTGTGGCACGGTCAGTGGGGAGGGGAGTGAGATGGTGTGAAGAAATCGTGCGGGGGCGGCCTCTATTTATAGTCGAGCGAGGGGACCGTCGGGGCGCAAGGTGAGCTCGTCGGGGGCGACGCTACAGGCGGCTAATGGCATGGGCAAGGGTAGGGGACGGTGCTGTGTCTCCTGGAGATGCTCAACGGCATGGTCGCGAGGCATGGGGCGGTGTGGTTTGGTCTGGAACGGGCGGTGCTCTGCGTGGCAGAGGCGGCGTTTTCGACGGCGGGCGGTGGCTATATGGCACGGGGCGGCAAACGGGGGTGTCTGGCGGTGTCCTGGGTCAGTGGTGATCGTGTGTGCGTGCGGTGAGGGCGGCGCGCGGTCTGTGGATGCTGGTCGCGGGTGGCGCTCTGGCGCATGCTCGGCATTGTCTGGGCGCGGCTTGTGCGCGTGGTCCAGGGCTTGGCAACGCTCGCGGCTGGGACAGGCAGTGGCGATGGACGGTGGGCTGCCTCCCAGACATGCTGTCTAGGCTTGCTGCTGCTCCTAGCTTGCTATCCACAATGGGGTGACATTGGGGTGCTCGGCTGTTCACCATTAATGGCAATGGCAAGCTCACAGGGGTGCTAGTGTTGGGATAATCTTTCTAGATGATCTACTGGGTTGTGTGTGAGCTAACTAGGGAACAAGTTAGGCCAGAATCACTACACACTATAGTGTTTGTGGTTTTGTTAGATTTGTGTCTGCAACCTGTTTGATGAAATGGCCACATGAACTCAAGTTTTGAATTTTGAAATGATTTTTGGTGGGTTTGCTAGATTGGTTCTGGTGAGTCTGCAGATGCTTGGGTTTTGATGATTGAGCTTGTTTGAGTGGGTTTTGAAAAAGTGGGATCTTCCCATATGAAGAAGATTCAATTTTGAATTGTCATTTAAACTATGCATTTGAAAGTTTCTGGATGATCACAAAGTGGGCCTTGATACTCTGTTATGAGTACATTCAAGGGGTGCAAAGATCCATAAAAGTTTCTGTTAGGTTCTGAAAGTTTGAGATAGCCAAAGTAGGCATGGGAGTTAAATTGGTCAAAATGACCATTCCCTTAATATATTTGTTTTGATTTATTTGTCTTTAGGAAAAGTGTGGGAAATGTTTTAGATGATGTTATTTTCACCTTAGAAACATTTTACAAGCAATGGATCACACAAACAAGGTGGGTTTAGAGGATTTCAAAAATCTATGCATTCTCATATGCATGCATTCATGAATCCACTTAGAAAAGTTTTTGTTGACCCTAATCTTAATGATTAGTGTTTTGATGATATAAGTTTTATATTTTTGGGATGTTACAATGTGGCTGTACACGAAAGCCACAGTTGGAGAAACATGCTCAATCTCTAAGTTCCTGGGTGGTTTTCTTTTGGTGCACCACACAAAGAGATTGCCATAGACATGGTTCCTTTTGTTGCCACCTTATCCAAAACTCAAGGTATCCTTGTCCACCCAGGTGGTTCATTGAGTACTTGTTTTATTATATAAAACATAAGTATTTTCTCAACTTCATAAAATCTCAACATGTATCTCTTCTCAAAATATTTAGCATGGCTAAGCATTTCACAACTACATTGTTTTCACTAAGGAATATATAAGGTATCCTATTAGGATTTAGCATAGCATAAGTATAGAAATTCTTTTCATGCATGTTTCAAAATCCACTAAGTATAATGAAAATAGTAGGACTGGATGATAGTGTCACTTGCCTTTTTGGTAGGGAATGTTGGTTCACTTCTTGATCTTGCTAGTTTCACACTTTTCTAACTTCACTACAATCAATCAAGCAAACACAATATCAACTAGCATTCCAACCAATATTCAAACAAACAAAACATCACACTTAAAACAATAGGAACTAAGTCATGCATGCAAGCATGCAAAAGATAGTTTTATTTGCAAAGGTGGTTTCTACTAGGTTCTAGACAATGTAAGGTTCAAGATGGTCATTTTCCCAAAGTGGCAAAGTCATTTACAAAAGGGTTTTATCCATAAACCATTTTAAAATCCATTCATTATTTTATGTGGTGAAAAATACTTTTAGTGAAGCAACCATTTTATATTGCTGACCAAATAAGTTGTTATTTCACAAAACTTGGTGTTTAGGGTCAGTAGGTTTGATTCAATTCATTTTCCCAAAGTTTTTGCTCAAGAATCATTTTCATAGCAAAACCAATATTTTTATTTGACTAGAAATGGGCTATTTTAATTAATCACTCATAATCTTCATCAAATACATTTTTAAATCCACAAGATGGTTCCTAGGGTCAGTAATTTCACCACAAACTAATTTGCAAAGATTTCAACCCAAAAATCATTTTGGAACAATTTTTATAACTTAAACAAGCATACAAATGTTTCTGCAAAAACCAACATTTTAACAGAAGCTTTTTACTAAACAAATGGCATGGTTGGCTAGGGATTGTTCCACTGATTCCTTTGATATAAAGTTTGCAAATTTTGGACTTGTGGATCAAAAGTTACAAGGGTTTCAAATTTGCAAATCAATCTGATTTCAAATTCTGTTTTAGAACAACTGGTGCCACGCGTCGCGTTTTTATTGGGCGGTACCGGTTCACGCGGATTGCCTCTGCGGGGCGTGGGATCTTAATTCAATCGCATGGCTCAGGTCCACTCATACCCCTTCGACTTGATTCTAATCCTACGCGTCTGATTCAGATCTAACGGCTCTTACGCAATGACCAAAACGCAGCGGCACTGGCGGTGGCTGGCGGCGGCGCACGGTCAGGCGGTGGCGCTACGGCAGCTACAGGAAGCAAAGAAGGAAGGGGAGATGCTCACCGTGATCGCAGTGACGTGGGAATGCTCAAGGTACGGTCAGCTCGTCGAGGGGCGCTCTGGTTCGAGCGGGATTGCTCGCCAGAGTGGGGAACTGCGTCAGGCGGCTCTGGTCGTTATCGGGGACGGTGCTACAGGTCACGAGGAAGCAAACGGAGTTCTTGTTCAGACGCGCAAAGACACGGTGATGACGCGTGCGTGATTGAGAGGGCTCGGGGTGGTTGGTTCTTACCAGGAATACTCGCCGGAGAAGGAAGCAGACGCGGCGGCGCTCAGTCGAGGTGGTTGCCGACGTTCTGGGGCGCCCGCGGTTGAACGGAAGGCACGGGCAGAAGCACCTAGGTCTGGGGAATGTACCCGCGTGCTTGGGAAGGCAAGGGGTGGCGAGGTTCGGTCGGAATCGAGGAGGAAGCTCGTCGGAGCAGTGAGGGATCTCTGGTGAAATTCGCGTAGCCTGGTGGCGTGTAGGCTATGGCGACAGAGGGTAAATGAGGAGGAGAGGGAGACGTTTAAGGGAGCGTGGTCGCCGGGGGAGTAATGGCCGTTAACAGCGCGAATTGATCGCCGGAGTAAAGGACAGGAAACGGCGAGGCGACGTGGTCAGGGGGATGACGATGAACAGGAGAGGTGGGACCTTGCTGTCAGCGAGGGAGTGAGAGGGAAAGAGGGTCCACTGGTCAGTTGCTCTGCGGGTGCGGGTTTAAGTGAAAAACGCTTCGCGCGTGGGGAGAGCTGGTGGGTTGGACTGGGCTTTGCTGGGCTGGCCAGTTGGGCTGTGTCCACTTCTAATTTTTTTTCTTCCTGAATTTTTTATTCTTTTCCAATCCTGTTTTCTGTTTTGAATTTCAAACAACAAAACAAACACTCAAATCAAATCAAACTTTCACCAAACTTTGTATTGAGTTTTGGTTCTGTTTAACAACATAAACCAAAGTCCCAAACAAAATAATATTTTTATTTTAGGGTCCATTATTTAATTAAATAAATAGACCTTGTTTATTGTAGCATCCCAATTGTCTAACAATTGTAATGCTACTTGGTCTAGTAATATAATGGCTACTTCAAACATATAATTGTTGCATCATCATTATATCATGCTCATGTCATCATGCCTCCTTGCATTTGAGCATCATATAAAACCCTTTTTGATTTGGTTCTTATCTCATATGCATTATTAATTGTATTTGCCTCGTGATATTGTATTTGGTTCTTGATATATTGTCGATGCCCAAGTTGAGCTGGGGGCATATCTCTTATTAACTCCACCACCTTTCTTTCACCACCTTATAATTCCACCATCCAACTAAAATATGAGCTGTGCATTTTATTTGAGTTTGCCTCTAGCTCATGTGGGTTGGGATGGACCCAATTCTTTCCACATGCTCTCATCTTAGCATCATGTTGTTTTCACAATATTGGAACATGAGAGCCACATGGCCACTTTTGCATGCCTTGTGAGTGGAACCTTTTTCCTAGCTTCCATATGTGTGGTTTGGGGTTATCATCATGTTGGGATATCTTTGTGGGCCTAGTAAATACCTAGTGGCATATACACACTAGCAAAGTCCCAAATATAATCCAATGTGATCATCTCCATATACTCCACTTGGAATTCTTTCTAAATTCCTTTGCTTGGGCCTTACTCCATAATTTGGGATGCATAATAATAATGCCATGAAATAATATTGTCTTCACAAGTATCAACATGGCATTAAATATTATGCATGGCCCATGCAAGTACCACCTTTTTGCTTGTCATTTGGATTTTTATTTGAATTTTGAGTGGATTTAAACCACATCTCTCTCTCTCTCCTCTTAGCTTGATCTTGTTTGATCTTGCTTCAGACCATCATCACCATACCCATCCTTACCATCACCACCTTTCCTTCTCTTCTCTCTTTTGGCCTAGCTTGGTTGGATCTTGTTCATGCTTGGGCTTGGCAAAGGAGTGCTACCACCTCATCTTTCCCCTCTCTCTTTAACCCTCTTCCTAAAACCCTATCTAAGATCCTATCTAATCACCTACTTACCCCATACCCCATCTAGGCTAACCCTAATCTACCACACCCCTCTCATCTAACCCTAAGTCCACCACCTCTCTCTCGGCCTCACCTCTTCTCTCCCTACCCCGAGGCTACCACCATGCCACCTAGCTAACCCACCCAAACCCTAGCCCAGCCCTAGCCCGAGCCATACCCCTTCCCTCCTACCCTAGCTCCAAACCTAGCCCTACCCGAGGCTACCCTCTCTCCCTCTCTTCTCTCCCTGCCTAGAGGACCCACCACCCGAACCTGCCCCTGCCTCCCTTGGCCTTGGCCGTCCCCACCTGCCAGCCCCTGGCCCTGCCCTGGCCTCCCAGCCGAGCACGTGAGGAGGAGGACAAAAAGGTGGCCGAGCCACCTTTAGCGTCTACCCCACCCCCACGGCATCTCCCCCCTCCTCTCTGCTCTCCACCACCACTCCACGGCACCCCTCTACCTATCCAGATCTGGACGAGGCGCCTGGCCATCCTCTCTTCCTCTCCACCGACACCGCCCTCCCTCACGCCGGCCACCGTCTGTCCACCACCGATCCGTCGATCCAGTCAAGCAGCACGACGTGGGAGTGGTCGAGGAGCACCAGTAGGACGCCCTGCGCTCGCCGTCGAGGAGGAAGAGGACCGGAGCCGCCAGAACCAGCGCGAGGCCGACGCGAAACCCTAGCCGGCCGTCTGTCTGCGTCCTCGTCGATCGCCTGCTCGCCGACCCGATCCGACCACGCCAACTTCCTCTCGGTGAGCTCCTAAACCCCCTGGACATGGTCCGCCTCGCCGTAGCCGTCTAGAGCCGCCGATACTTCCGTCGAACGCCGTCTGTGCGCCGGTGTCGCATTCGTTCTCCTCGCTGTAGCGATGCAGAAAAACCCTAGCTAGTCCTCGCCACCTCCCTGTCAGCTACCCCCGCATAGCCCAGTGGCCACCGCCTCCGCGCCCGAGCCCTAGGTCACGGGATCGAGCCCCCGTGCCGCGCGCGCTGCCGCTGTCTTTTTCGTCAGGGAAAGGAGAAGAAAAACAGTGTCGCGGCGACGTTTTGCAGAAAACCCCCTCCCATTTTGTTTACCGTAACCCGCGCTCCTGCCGACCCCACCTGTCTGCCTCTGGCGTTTTTGCAAAAAGGATCCCGCAGTGTTAAGCCCTCAACCCGCAGTCCTCGCTATGCCGCGTGGCACACCCCTTGGTCGCCCGCTGACGCGTGGGCCTGCGGAGCCCCCAGGTCCCACCTGTCATCCGCTAGGGATAGAAGAGCTCGCGGTAACAGAAGTTTTTCTGCGCGCGTTTGGTCCAGTCAGCCCGTGGCCCCACAGGACAGCGTCTGTGGCTAGGAATGTGTGTGTGAGAAAAGTAATTCTGCAAATCTGTTTTAAATTCAAATATTTTTTCAAATTAATTCAAATTCAATTTAAATTCTGTTTTCAAATAACTTTTCAAATATTAATCCAAATAATATATGTTTTCAAATCAGAAAAATGTGAGGAATTCAAATATAGCCTTTAAAATATATTTTGAACATCTAAAATTCCAAGTTTACTTAAATTACAATAAATTGCCCTTTTGACTTAATAAATTAATAACTTTTGTTTTATAAGTCCAAATTTAATAAATAATATGTCTAAAATGATTAGCTCGACGAGACCTTTCTGTTTATGCATTCCATGGTTTGATTTGAAGCATTCATCATATAAATATATTGTATACAGCAACTAATATCAGTATAAAATGGGCCCAAAACTCAATAAAATGATTTAATCTTGTATCTCCCACCTCACCCATGCCATGCTACTTTAATGCCATGCAAATTGTGCATCATTCATCATGGCATGATTGTTTGCTTGACGCATTTGACTCATATGCTTGTGCACTTTATTTATGTTGGCCCTTGTTTGTTTGGTTCTTCTTCGAATAGACGTTGAGCAGGGGATATATCAAGAGAACCAGGAGTACCACCCAGATCCTTCTCTCGCTTCAACTGAGCTGCCAGGCAAGCACTACCACATGCTTGCATACATATAGTACCTATTGCCTCTATCTTATTCTTGCATCACTGAGTCGCGATTGCATTAATCTGAATCCCAAGTATTGCATAGCCTTTACTTTTAAACCCCATTGAAGCTTGTTCCTCCATCCCATGAGCCATTACTACAGGAGTTGTTTGAGCCATGCGAGTCGTAGAACAGCATGTGTAGGGTATGTGAGTGTCTGATGGATAACGAGGTACTTAAACAACTTAACCTGAGTAGTAATGGGATAACTAATGAAAGTGGCATCGGTGAGCCATATCTGCTATTTGGTTTTTCAGGCTCACTTGTGTCCCGTAAGACCCCGAGTACTTGATTCCTGTTCCAAGAATATTCGCGCTATCCACATCCGGGAGGCTTATGAACCCCCCTGAGCCAGAGCTTGATTCATTCTTATTTCTTGGGGCCACAAACTAGTTTGAGGTTTTATTTACGATCCTGTACTTATGCCATGTTTTACTGCTTTAATTTAAGATTGT
This sequence comes from Avena sativa, assembly GCA_916181665.1. NCBI lineage: Eukaryota > Viridiplantae > Streptophyta > Magnoliopsida > Poales > Poaceae > Avena > Avena sativa. The sequence continues at coordinate 151,042,753 of OV702294.1, read as the reverse complement.
GCGAGGTAATGCACACTGTATTGTTTAGGTCCGTGACCCGTTTACGCTGTATCGACAAGCCCAGTCACACTTTCGGGTTCCTAGTCGTTTACAGCCGGCTCCACAAACCTTGAGACCGTCTCGGAGTCAGCTAACTTCGTTGCGGGTAGCTCAATGGGGTGGCCCCCTGAAATATTTCTGAATCCTGTAATTGCTTTGTCGAGACTGCCTCGTTGGGTTTTGATTTGGTTTTTCCGAGGCATATCGAGTGTGTGTTGCTATTTGTGCACCCCTGCAGGGTAAAACTTTCTGAAAGCCGTGTCCGCGGTTATGGACGACTTGGAGCACAGTTTCTCGATCATAGACAAGCATAACTAAAGTACCGCTTTTAATCTGACTAGACTAGGTACCTGACTAGTAAATAGTGCAACACTCATGGAATGGATAATAAAACTGCCAACGGATGGGGGTTGTTCGTCCGCTTCCTCGTCGGTAAGCGAGGAGGAGGATGGATCTGTTAAGATTACCTTTATTCTGTTATAACTGCTGTTATTATTTCACGGACATCCGTCTATCTATGGTTAGGCGGATGGTTAGCGAGTATCTATAGAATTGCTAGGGTTTATCTTTTGCTGCAATTGCGTCCCCCCAGGTTGTGTCCCCTTTAGAGGCATAAAGACTTGCTGAGTACCCCTAGGGTCTCACACGATAAATTATTGGTTCAGATGAACAGGTACCCTCGCAAGATGGATACTGGGTGGAAGAAACGAACGATGTGGGCAACGATCATTCGGTGTAGAGATTCCGGGAACGGGGATCCGTGAGATCTGTGGGCGGGATCTGCTTATTTATGGGGCATCTTATGCCGATTTGCTTCTTATCCGTACTCGGACTTTGTCTTCCGCTTCCGCTTGATACTCTGTTGATTGATGTATGAGGAGATATCCTAAACTATTATATCTATCTAGGATATTTGGATCTTGCCGTATGGCGTTGCTATATTTCCTTTCTTTTAAGATGGGATGACTCTGATGTACTGTTGTATGGTGGCTTGCATACATACTCACTTGTGTATGTAGTTGATCCCTTCGCCTGCCGATTACGCCGCCCGTTCTTGTCCCGATGTTTGGAAATGGTTGGGACGGCCGAAAGGTCTACCTGTGAGTGGCATTTGGGCCCCACCGTACTATTTCAACCATTTCTGAACATCCAGGCTGGTACTAGGAGCGTAATTCACCGAGGTAGTTACAATTGGTATCAGAGCCATCCCGACCTTCAGGGTCTCAGCCAAATGGTCGTTGTCTGTCTAGCAAATATTTTTGGTAGTTATGTATACTAGGGAAAACAAAACATGAGAGTAGGACTGCTTCCACTTTTCTTCTTACCCAATCACCACCTTTTCTGGTAAGGAAGTGTAACATTTTCAGCCCTCTTCTTAAAACTTCAAACTAGGATTCACGTGTTCTGGGTTTCCGTAGTACCATAGGTTGTGTATCTGTGTGTGTGTGTGTAATTCTTTGTCTATCTGTTGCTTCCGAGTTGTTATCTTATCGGCCTTTTGGTTATCAACTGTTGGTACATTCCATACCGACAGGCTTTTGCAAACCGACGCGATCTATCTGATTCGTTGTATACCGACGCGATCTATCTTACTCTTTGTTATCCGACGTTATCTTTTGTTGTGTGTTCGTTTCCGTAGTTGCTAATCTTTAGGATCATCGTAAGAATAAGGTGTTGAGATATGTGTTTTACTTGTTCATGTGCGGAGTAATGATTTGAGTGCGGGATGGAGTCGCGACCATACCACTACTCTTATCATTCGCTCTTGTATATTGAATTGGTAGAGTCACTAATCTTGATTCGTTAAGTGATTTTGCGCATCTATTGGTATTTTAATGCCGAAATTTGTGGAAAATTTTTCTTTGATATATTTGTGTACCACGCTTCTTTTCAGTCGTGTGCGATATGCTTAATATCTTCTAGGTGCTTTGAACTTTGTTGATATTTTAATATCATCTTAGTAAATTGTATCCTTTAATCTTGATTAATTCCATCTTGGTACTATTTTGGATTATTATTATTCTCCATCATAGTACTGACTTGTGTGTTATATCAATCACAGGATGGCACCACCACGCCGTTCTGAGGAGGACATACAACCTGAACTGGGGGCAGCTTTGTCAAGCATCGCCAATGCCTTGGCAGCAATGCAGCAGAACCAGCAGCGGTTCGAGGAAAGTGTCAGGAGGAACGAGTTTGTGTCGCTACCTCCACCTCCCAAGCGAGGAGACATCAAGAGATTACTGAAGTTCAACCCTCGCCAGTTTGATGTTTCTGATCAACCACTTGATGCTGATGATTGGTTGCGTGAGATGTCAAGGTTACTGGCAACTGCTGATGTTCCTGAGCAAGAATGGGTAAAGTGTGTTACTCACCTTCTGAAGGGAGATGCAGCTCTCTGGTGGGAGAATTACCTGAAGGCAAACAGCACTGGTTTTCAGCCTACTTGGGAACAGTTCACTGGAGCTTTCAAGGAGCAGTATCTGTCAGAAATTGTCATGGAGAGGATGAAGGAAGTGTTTCTCAACCTCAAGCAGGGCAATGACAATGTCAATACCTACATCAGGAACTTCATGAACCTTTCTCGTTATGGTGGCGATGAGATCTCTGATGACAAGAAGAAGCAAAAGAGGTTCAGGCAAGGGCTCAATGCATTGATCAAGTATGCAATCACACATGCAAGGCCGGCGTCCTTTCTGGAACTTCAGCATACAGCTCTGCAGGAAGAGGCAAGTAGGCAAGTGTTTGAGGAGTCAAAGAAACACAGCCATGATGCAGCAAGCTCTTCAGCTATGTCAGCTCCTTCTAAGCGTCGTGTCTGGGTTCCTAACACCCCACCGCCGCTCCCGGCTTCACCAAGACCTTCAAGCTACGCGGCAAGGCCACCAAACTTCCTCACTGCTGCTCCCAGGGGCTACAACCACCACTACCCTGGAGCGCCTGGCGGAGTCCCTGGCTACGTTGCTCCACGTCCACCTGGTGCTTGTTACACGTGTGGAGACTCTGGGCATCAACAATGGAACTGTCCGATGAAGAACAAGGCTCTCCCTCCACCACCTCCAAGATCTGCGGCAAGCTCTCCTTTGGTTCGTGCACCACCACCTCGGGCCCTCAACATCAACACCAAGCCCGGGTCTACTGTTGCTCGTGCCAACTGCATCAATGCCGCTCAAGCTGAGCATGCACCTGGAGTTGTGATGGGTATGCTTTCTGTGAACTCAGTTCCTGCAAGAGTTTTGTTTGATTCTGGTGCTTCGCATTCTTTTGTTTCGCATAAGTTTGCGCAAGAGCAGGATCTGGATAAGGTTCCTTTATCACGTCGTCTGGTGGTACAATCTCCTGGTTCAAACATGAGGGCTGCTCATATCAGCCATGGCAATCAAATTGAGATTGGTGGCTCTTCGTTCTCGGCGTCCTTAATCCTTCTGGGCAATTCTGACATTGATGTCATCTTGGGCATGGATTGGTTGACAGCAAATGCAGCTGTGATTGATTGTGCTGAACGCTCGGTTTCTCTGAAGATTCCTGAAGGCCATATAGTCTTTTCTCCAAGTCTGACTCCTGCTATCCAGCTTTTCTCTTTGGCGGCTCTGAATGTTGATGCTATGGAAGCTATTCAGAGTGTTCCGGTGGTCTGCGAGTTCCCAGATTTCTTTCCTGAAGAGTTGCCAAGTATGCCTCCGGAGCGTCAGGTTGAGTTTGTAATTGAGCTTGAACCTGGTACCGCTCCTATCTCCAAGCGGCCTTATAAGATGGGTCCTGCTGAGTTGGCTGAACTCAAACGACAACTTGATGAACAAGAGAAGTTGGGTTTCATTCAGCATAGTACTTCTTCTTGGGGTAGCCCAACTCTCTTTGTGAAGAAGCGAGATCAGACTGATAGACTTTGTGTTGACTATCGGGCTCTTAATGCTAAAACCATCAAGAATAAGTATCCCCTTCCGCGGATTAATGATCTCTTTGATCAGCTGGCTGGAGCTGTGGTTTTCTCTAAGCTGGACTTAAGAAGTGGTTATCACCAAATCAAGATCCGCAAGGAAGATATTCCGAAGACAGCTTTCACCACCCGCTATGGCCTGTATGAGTACATGGTCATGTCTTTCGGTCTCACCAACGCACCTGCCACCTTCTCGAGGCTCATGAACTCGGTTTTCATGGAGTATCTTGATAAGTTCGTTGTGGTCTATCTAGATGACATCCTAGTCTATTCTAAGTCACAGGAAGAGCATGAAGAACACCTTCGGTGTGTCCTAGGCAAGCTTCGTGAGAACCGCTTGTATGCAAAGTTCTCCAAGTGTGAGTTTTGGCTGCCTCAAGTAACCTATCTTGGTCATGTCATCTCTGCCAAGGGCATTGCAGTCAACCCGGAAACCGTGAAGACAATTGTTGAATGGCTTCCTCCTGTAAATGTCAAAGAAGTGCGGAGTTTCCTTGGTTTGGCTAGTTATTGCCGTCGCTTCGTTCAGAACTTTTCAAAGATAGCGAAGCCTCTTACCGATCTCCTAAAGAAAGGCAAGAAATACCTGTGGACTCCTGCATGTCAAGGAAGCTTTGAGACACTCAAAGAGAAGCTCACTTCCACACCAGTCTTGGTTCCTCCGGATACATCCAAGCCGTTTCAGATCTTCTGTGACGCTTCTTTGCATGGATTGGGTGCGGTCCTTATGCAAGAAAAACAAGTTGTTGCTTATGCCTCTCGTCAGTTGAAGACGCATGAGATCAACTATCCTACACATGACCTCGAGCTCGCAGCAGTTGTCTTTGCTTTGAAAGTATGGAGGCACTACTTGCTTGGCAACCGTTGTGAGATCTTTTCTGATCACAAGAGTCTGAAGTATATCTTTACTCAGCCTGATCTCAACCTTCGGCAAAGGAGATGGATTGAAGCAGTCAATGACTTCGATTTGACCATCAACTACACTCCGGGCAAATCTAATGTCATGGTAGATGCTCTCAGCCGCAAAGCTTATGTCAACAACCTCATGATGGAAGAACAACAGCCTCTCTTGTGCGAGGAATTCCGTCAGCTCAACCTGGAAATTGTGGAACAAGGGTACCTCCTGAACCTTCTAGCAACACCTCTCTTGGAAGAAAAGGTTCGCTCTTCTCAGCTTGGTGATCCGCACACAAGAAAGATCATCTCCAGGATTCAGCTTCCGAAGTATGAGTCCTTCCACGTCGATGATCAAGGCACGCTCTTCTTTGAACACCGGATGTTTGTTCCGAACTCCCCGGGTTTGAGAGAGCAAGTTCTCAAGGAGGCGCACGATTCTGTTCTTTCTATCCACCCTGGCAGCACAAAGATGTACATGGACTTGAAGACACAATATTGGTGGCCTGGTTTAAAAAGGTATTGTGCCAAGTATGTCTCAGAGTGTGATGTCTGCCGCAGAGTGAAAGCTGTCCATCAGAAACCTTCCGGTCTTCTACAGCCGTTGAAACCCCCGGAATGGAAATGGGAGAAAGTAGAGATGGACTTCATCACTGGTTTCCCGAGGTCGCAGAAGGGCAACAATGCAATCTTTGTTGTCATTGACAGGCTTTCTAAAGTGGCTCACTTCTTCCCCGTCAAGGAAACCATTTCTGCAATTCAGTTGGCGGAGCTCTATATCAACAGAATTGTCTCTCTGTATGGGGTTCCTCTCGAGATCAGTTCAGACCGTGGAAGCATCTTCACTTCCAAGTTCTGGGAGAGTTTCCAAAATGCTTTGGGAACAAAGTTGAACTTCAGCACAGCTTACCACCCTCAGTCGCAAGGACAAGTTGAAAGGATCAACCAGATTCTGGAGGACATGCTTCGTGCTTGCGTCATCTCTTTTGGCATGAAGTGGGAAGAATGTCTTCCTTATGCTGAATTCTCTTACAACAACAGCTTCCAGAAAAGTCTAAAGATGGCACCATTTGAGGCTCTCTATGGTCGCAAGTGCAGAACTCCGATTGGTTGGTCGGGTGCAGGTGAAAGGATCTTGTTTGGCCCCGACATTGTGACTCAAGCGGAGGACAAGGTTCACATCATTCTGGAAAATCTGAGGATTGCTCAAAGTCGCCAGAAGAGCAATTATGACAGGAAGCACACGGACATGGAGTATGTCCCTGGTGATCTCGTTTACCTCCGTGTCACTCCCATGAGAGGCACGCACCGTTTTGGTATCAAAGGAAAGCTGGCTCCTAGATACATCGGTCCTTTCAAAGTTCGTGGAAGAAGAGGAGAAGTTGCTTATGCTCTTGAGCTCCCGGAAAAACTCAAGGTCCATGATGTTTTCCACATCTCTCAGCTCAAGAAGTGCTTCAAGGATCCCGGCAGGACCGTGGATCATGAGCTTATCAATCTTCAAGAAGACCTGTCTTATCAAGAACACCCCACAAAAATCCTTGAAGTCGCAGAAAGAAGGACTCGCAACAAGTCCATCAAGTTCTGCAAGGTGCAGTGGTCGCACCATTCCGTTGATGAAGCCACTTGGGAACGTGAAGATGATCTCCGTGCCAAGTATCCCACCCTCTTTGTGTCTTCTTCTTCATCCTAGAATCTCGGGGCGAGATTCCTGTTTAGTGGGGGAGAGTTGTAGCATCCCAATTGTCTAACAATTGTAATGCTACTTGGTCTAGTAATATAATGGCTACTTCAAACATATAATTGTTGCATCATCATTATATCATGCTCATGTCATCATGCCTCCTTGCATTTGAGCATCATATAAAACCCTTTTTGATTTGTTTCTTATCTCATATGCATTATTAATTGTATTTGCCTCGTGATATTGTATTTGGTTCTTGATATATTATCGATGCCCAAGTTGAGATGGGGGCATATCTCTTATTAACTCCACCACCTTTATTTCACCACCTTATAATTCCACCATCCAACTAAAATATGAGCTGTGCATTTTATTTGAGTTTGCCTCTAGCTCATGTGGGTTGGGATGGACCCAATTCTTTCCACATGCTCTCATCTTAGCATCATGTTGTTTTCACAATATTGGAACATGAAAGCCACATGGCCACTTTTGCATGCCTTGTGAGTGGAACCTTTTTCCTAGCTTCCATATGTGTGGTTTGGGGTTATCATCATGTTGGGATATCTTTGTGGGCCTAGTAAATACCTAGTGGCATATACACACTAGCAAAGTCCCAAATATAATCCAATGTGATCATCTCCATATACTCCACTTGGAATTCTTTCTAAATTCCTTTGCTTGGGCCTTACTCCATAATTTGGGATGCATAATAATAATGCCATGAAATAATATTGTCTTCACAAGTATCAACATGGCATTAAATATTATGCATGGCCCATGCAAGTACCACCTTTTTGCTTGTCATTTGGATTTTTATTTGAATTTTGAGTGGATTTAAACCACATCTCTCTCTCTCCTCTTAGCTTGATCTTGTTTGATCTTGCTTAAGACCATCATCACCATACCCATCCTTACCATCACCACCTTTCCTTCTCTTCTCTCTTTTGGCCTAGCTTGGTTGGATCTTGTTCATGCTTGGGCTTGGCAAAGGAGTGCTACCACCTCATCTTTCCCCTCTCTCTTTAACCCTCTTCCTAAAACCCTATCTAAGATCCTATCTAATCACCTACTTACCCCATACCCCATCTAGGCTAACCCTAATCTACCACACCCCTCTCATCTAACCCTAAGTCCACCACCTCTCTCTCGGCCTCACCTCTTCTCTCCCTACCCCGAGGCTACCACCATGCCACCTAGCTAACCCACCCAAACCCTAGCCCAGCCCTAGCCCGAGCCATACCCCTTCCCTCCTACCCTAGCTCCAAACCTAGCCCTACCCGAGGCTACCCTCTCTCCCTCTCTTCTCTCCCTGCCTAGAGGACCCACCACCCAAACCTGCCCCTGCCTCCCTTGGCCTTGGCCGTCCCCACCTGCCAGCCCCTGGCCCTGCCCTGGCCTCCCAGCCGAGCACGTGAGGAGGAGGACAAAAAGGTGGTCCAGCCACCTTTAGCGTCTACCCCACCCCCACGGCATCTCCCCCCTCCTCTCTGCTCTCCACCACCACTCCACGGCACCCCTCTGCCTATCCAGATCTGGCTGAGGCGCCTGGCCATCCTCTCTTCCTCTCCACCGACACCGCCCTCCCTCACGCCGGCCACCGTCTGTCCACCACCGATCCGTCGATCCAGTCAAGCAGCACGACATGGGAGTGGTCGAGGAGCACCAGTAGGACCCCCTTCTTCGCCCTGCGCTCGCCGTCGAGGAGGAGGAGGACCGGAGCCGCCAGAACCAGCGCGAGGCCGACGCGAAACCCTAGCCGGCCGTCTGTCTGCGTCCTTGTCGATCGCCTGCTCGCCGACCCGATCCGACCACGCCAACTTCCTCTCGGTGAGCTCCTAAACCCCCTGGACATGGTCCGCCTCGCCGTAGCCGTCTAGAGCCGACGATACTTCCGTCGAACGCCGTCTGTGCGCCGGCGTCGCATTCGTTCTCCTCGCTGTAGCGACGCAGAAAAACCCTAGCTAGTCCTCACCACCTCCCTGTCAGCTACCCCCGCATAGCCCAGTGGACACCGCCTCCGCGCCCGAGCCCTAGGTCACGGGATCGAGCCCCCGTGCCGCGCGCGCTGCCGCTGTCTTTTTCGTCAGGGAAAGGAGAAGAAAAACAATGTCGCGGCGACGTTTTGCAGAAAACCCCCTCCCGTTTTGTTTACCGTAACCCGCGCTCCTGCCGACCCCACCTGTCTGCCTCTGGCGTTTTTGCAAAAAGGATCCCGCAGTGTTAAGCCCTCAACCCGTAGTCCTCGCTATGCCGCCTGGCACACCCCTTGGTCGCCCGCTGACGCGTGGGCCTGCGGAGCCCCCAGGTCCCACCTGTCATCCGCTAGGGATAGAAGAGCTCGCGGTAACAGAAGTTTTTCTGCGCGCGTTTGGTCCAGTCAGCCCGTGGCCCCACAGGACAGCGTCTGTGGCTAGGACTGTTTGTGTGAGAAAAGTAATTCTGCAAATCTGTTTTAAATTCAAATATTTTTTCAAATTAATTCAAATTCAATTTAAATTCTGTTTTCAAATAACTTTTCAAATATTAATCCAAATAATATATGTTTTCAAATCAGAAAAATGTGAGGAATTCAAATATAGCCTTTAAAATATATTTTGAACATCTAAAATTCCAAGTTTACTTAAATTACAATAAATTGCCCTTTTGACTTAATAAATTAATAACTTTTGTTTTATAAGTCCAAATTTAATAAATAATATGTCTAAAATGATTAGCTCGACGAGACCTTTCTGTTTATGCATTCCATGGTTTGATTTGAAGCATGCATCATATAAATATATTGTATACAGCAACTAATATCAGTATAAAATGGGCCCAAAACTCAATAAAATGATTTAATCTTGTATCTCCCACCTCACCCATGCCATGCTACTTTAATGCCATGCAAATTGTGCATCATTCATCATGGCATGATTGTTTGCTTGACGCATTTGACTCATATGCTTGTGCACTTTATTTATGTTGGCCCTTGTTTGTTTGGTTCTTCTTCGAATAGACGTTGAGCAGGGGATATATCAAGAGAACCAGGAGTACCACCCAGATCCTTCTCTCGCTTCAACTGAGCTGCCAGGCAAGCACTACCACATGCTTGCATACATATAGTACCTATTGCCTCTATCTTATTCTTGCATCACTGAGTCGCGATTGCATTAATCTGAATCCCAAGTATTGCATAGCCTTTACTTTTAAACCCCATCGAAGCTTGTTCCTCCATCCCATGAGCCATTACTACAGGAGTTGTTTGAGCCATGCGAGTCGTAGAACAGCATGTGTAGGGTATGTGAGTGTCTGATGGATAACGAGGTACTTAAACAACTTAACCTGAGTAGTAATGGGATAACTAATGAAAGTGGCATCGGTGAGCCATATCTGCTATTTGGTTTTTCAGGCTCACTTGTGTCCCGTAAGACCCCGAGTACTTGATTCCTGTTCCAAGAATATTCGCGCTATCCACATCCGGGAGGCTTATGAACCCCCCTGAGCCAGAGCTTGATTCATTCTTATTTCTTGGGGCCACAAACTAGTTTGAGGTTTTATTTACGATCCTGTACTTATGCCATGTTTTACTGCTTTAATTTAAGATTGTGCGAGGTAATGCACACTGTACTGTTTAGGTCCGTGACCCGTTTACGCTGTATCGACAAGCCCAGTCACACTTTCGGGTTCCCAGTCGTTTACAGCCGGCTCCACAATCCTTGATACCGTCTCGGAGTCAGCTAACTTCGTTGCGGGTAGCTCAATGGGGTGGCCCCCTGAAATATTTCTGAATCCTGTAATTGCTTTGTCGTGACTGCCTCGTTGTGTTTTGATTTGGTTTTTCCGAGGCATATCTAGCGTGTGTTGCTATTTGTGCACCCCTGCAGGGTAAAACTTTCTGAAAGCCGTGTCCGCGGTTATGGACGACTTGGAGCACAGTTTCTCGATCATAGACAAGCATAACTAAAGTACCGCTTTTAATCTGACCAGACTAGGTACCTGACTAGTAAATAGTGCAACACTCATGGAATGGATAATAAAACTGCCAATGGATGGGGGTTGTTCGTCCGCTTCCTCGTCGGTAAGCGAGGAGGAGGATGGATCTGTTAAGATTACCTTTATTCTGTTATAACTGCTGTTATTATTTCACGGACATCCGTCTATCTATGGTTAGGCGGATGGTTAGCGAGTATCTATAGAATTGCTAGGGTTTATATTTTGCTACAATTGCGTCCCCCCAGGTTGTGTCCCCTTTAGAGGCATAAAGACTTGCTGAGTACCCCTAGGGTCTCACATGATAAATTATTGGTTCAGATGAACAGGTACCCTCGCAAGATGGATACTGGGTGGAAGAAACGGACGATGTGGGCAACGATCATTCGGTGTAGAGATTCCGGGAACGGGGATCCGTGAGATCTGTGGGCGGGATCTGCTTATTTATGGGGCATCTTATGCCGATTTGCTTCTTATCCATACTCGGACTTTGTCTTCCGCTTCCGCTTGATACTCTTTTGATTGATGTATGAGGAGATATCCTAAACTATTATATCTAGCTAGGATATTTGGATCTTGCCGTATGGCGTTGCTATATTTCCTTTCTTTTAAGATGGGATGACTCTGATGTACTGTTGTATGGTGGCTTGCATACATACTCACTTGTGTATGTAGTTGATCCCTTCGCCTGCCGATTACGCCGCCCGTTCTTGTCCCGATGTTTGGAAATGGTTGGGACGGCCGAAAGGTCTACCTGTGAGTGGCATTTGGGCCCCACCGTACTATTTCAACCATTTCTGAACATACAGGCTAGTACTAGGAGCGTAATTCACCGAGGTAGTTACATTTATTAAATCAAAATAGGATTTGATTTATTCAAAATCTCCATTTGAAGTCTAAATATTTTCAAAACCAAATCAGTAGGTTTTATTTGGAAATAAAGAATACTTGGAAAACTTGTTTAAAATATAATAACAAGTTTTGATGTTTAATTAAAATAGTAAAACCTTTATTTTTAATAAACTTGGATATTAAATCCTTATTATTTTATTTATATAACCTTTACTATTTTTATTAAATGGAAATATTTTATTTCAAAGGCTTGGCCAAGTTTTAATTTGGCTCTTTAAAATAATCTTTATTTATAATTCTATCTTTGCTTTTGAAACCAAATCTTTTTAAAAAAATAAACAAAATAGTAATTCCAAATATTTTAAATTTTCCTTTATTAATTGCTTATCCCTTTTTAAATCCCTTTAGGATTTATTGGATCAAAATAGGTTTGAAGGTTTTCATTTGAATTCAAAAACTTTCTTCTCACCCTGAAAATCAACAAAGTTTTATTTTATTCAATTATTTTTCACATTACAAGATTTGGAAAATCTTGGGATGTGACAAATCAGCGCGGGTTTGAAGACGATGAACAGTGGTGTGGGGTCCTGTCGTCAGTGGGGGAGAGAGAGTGGAAGAGGGGCCACTGGTCAGTGTCTGCGCGGGTCTGTAAGCAGGTGCGAAACGTTTTTCTTCGGGAGAGAGAAGCTGGGCTTACTAGGCTCGCTGGGCTGGCCAGTTGGGCTGCTGTCTGGTTCCATTTTTTTCTTTCTAATTGCTTTTTCTTTTTCTATTTCTATTTTCTGTTTTGAAATTCAAACAACAAATCAAACAATCAAATCAATTCAAACTTTGAACAAACTTTGTATTGAGTTTCTGGTTCTGTTTAACAACATAAACCAAAGTCCCAAAAACAAAAATAATATTTTTATTTTAGGGTCCATTATTAATTAAATAAATAGACCTTGTTTATTAAATCAAAATAGGATTTGATTTATTTAAAATCTCCATTTGAAATCTAAATATTTTCAAAACCAAATCAGTAGGTTTTATTTGGAAATAAAGAATACTTGGAAAACTTATTTAAAATAAATAAATAAGTTTTGATGGTTAATTAAAATAGTAAAACCTTTATTTTTAATAAACTTGGATATTAAATCCCTATTATTTTATTTAAATAATCCTTTACTATTAATAGAAATATTTTATTTCAAAGTCTTGGCCAAGTTTTAATTTGGCTTATAAAATAATCCTTATTTATATTTCTTCCTTTTTATTTGAAAACCAAACCTTTTTATTTAAAAGATCCAAAATAGTAATTCCAAATATTTTTAAATTTTCCTTTATTAGTTGTTTATCTCTTTTAAATCCCTTTAGGATTTATCTTGTTCAAATTAGGTTTGAAGGTTCCCATTTGAATTCAAAAAGTTTCTTCTCACCCTAAAAATCAACAAAGTTTTATTTTATTCATTTATTTTTCACATCACAATATTTGGAAAATCTTGGGATGTGACAGTGGTTACACAAGGCCAGGGGACTGGTGAACCTTGTGTATCACACTTGTGGAATGCCACCTAGGAACAAAGAGATTTGAGATGTCAAATGTTGAGAAGCTTCAAGTGCAACCACTTGGCATTATGGGCTCTGCCTGGATCATATAGGTTGCAAGAACTTAGCCAAATGGACAGTTGGTGGTAGGGGTTTGATAGGTTGGAACGCGTCCATTCTGGTCTAAGGGAAGGCTTCTAAAAGATCTTGTCTTGGGAAACCAAGTCTTGTGGGGAAAGTGCACCACCTCTGTAGAGTGTAAAATCTAAGTACTTAGCCATGTCCCTGGTAAAGGACAATTTGAGCATCAAGACATGGAAGCTATCAAGAATCTCATCATCCAAATTTTTAAGTTAAAAACTTGTCATTGAACAAGGGTTTAAGGATCACCAATTTCTATTGGGAGATGCCTTGGGAAAGATTTTTGTCAAGAAAAAACTTAGTGTTTTCAAATGATAAGGAAAATCTATTTTGAGCAAAGCAAGCCTAAGCTCCACTTAGCCAAATGCATATAGATGATAGACTCCACTATACTACCATAGTATCACTTGCCAATACAATTCAAATGTATTGACCCTTGTGGCTGTAACTTGTTATGTTGCAGGTTTGTTTGATTTAGTGAAGTGTGTTGATTAGGATTACAAAGTCTACAACCAACATGTATGCATGTGGCACTTTGAAGATGAAGGACCCCATGCTATTGCTATATTCTGCTCCATTGTAATGAGATAGCCAAATGAGCTATGTAAGATGTAATAAATTATTTTATTCCTGGTTATAAAGTTGTATTATGACCTTTGTTTCTTGATATTACATCTTAACTGTGGATGCTAGCTATTGATCCAGGGACTAGCATTGCAATCACATGGATCCTTTTCCTTTATAAAGGAGGGATCTTACAAGAATGGTGATGCAAATTGGGTGTATCAACTCCCCCAAGCTTAGACCTTCGCTTGTCCCTAAGTGAAAACTGAGCTCAGTAAACATGTCCACAGGTTTATGGAGTGAAGTGTCGATAAAAGAATACGAACAAGAAGCATCACACTTACCATTACACAACTCATAGAAGAAAGCAACTCACCATTATATAACTTAGCTTGCAACCGAGTACAGCAGTCACAATAGAAATGCATAAAGATAAATCATAATTGGAATTGGTAAACTCTTGTTCCTGGTCAAAGAACAACTGGCAAACAGTTTCACAAAAAGCTTTTTGTAGAAGTTTTATAACAGGAGCACTCTTTTCTCAAAAAGGTTTTTCACAAGTGAAGGCTTTCAAAGTAATACTCAATAGATAAGAGTATTGTGCAAACAAGGAAGATAGAGAACATGATTGAATAAATCACCATATGAATGATTGAAACACAACAACTCAAATGCTTGCTGGAGATAGAGAGGAAGTAGGTTTACTGACTCAAACTGGTAAATAGGAGAAAGGTCCCTTTATAGAGGGTAGCAGGGATTAGAATTCATAAAAATCTTCCAAAAGATTATGGTATTTACTAGATTTGATCCCTCATTGCCCCTATCATAGGCATATTGAGATTATTAAGGTTAAATTGCACAAAGATGGAGTATATGCTTGACGAAATATAAGTTGGCAATCTCATGTCCCTTGAATATGAGGGCCACTCCTCATGCTACTCAACTTTGGGCCTAGGTAAGTTCTTGTCATTGTAAGTATTTGCGTATCATAGAGAACCACCAACGGGGTACCCCTTGCACATGGTACAGGAGCTTTTCCATAACCAAAATGACAAGGCAAGCATACAATGAACATCTCAGCGATCTTTTTATTTACTATTGTGCATAGCTTTTTATTGAGGATGCTTCATAGATAGCTCACTATGGTGAAGCTGCAAGTTTCCACCATGATTAGGCATGGCTTAGGCTAGCGGCCCAGGCGTTTCTCTAACACAAAATACAAACTCCATGGACTTACAAGTTCCCTCTTTATTTCACACCATTGACATCCATAGAAAAAAGAGCACGATATCAACTGAGTACAAAGTACAGGTGCAATGTTGAAAATGTTCCCCATGACAACACGGTTCTGCTAATTCCAACGTATAGATGCAAGCATATACAACTTCGATGGCACAATGGTTCAAGACTATTAGGGGCAAGAAAATAAGGTGTGCCATCAAGTTTGTGAGAGCTTTACGAACTAGTTTTCACATAACAAAATACTTTTTAATTTGAAAGGTAGATGAAGCTTGAGATTTTTCTAGGAATAGCAAAAGCTACTAGGTAGATATGGTGGACACAAATGGCAAAGGTTTTGGTTCAAAGGGATTGGAAACATGAGAAGTATGCCTTCTCAAAACATGTTTTTGGCTAGCATGGCTGGGTAGCAAGCAAGAAAGTTGAAAGAAACAAGTAAACATACAAGTAATAAAGCCAAACATGCAATCTTCCTTGAAGACACAAAAAATCTTAAATAAATAATACAAAGCTTATGAACCAACAAGAAAGAAAGTAAATGATACAAAATACATGTAAGCTTTTTTTCTCTTTTTCTTTCAAATCTCAAAAAGTATTGCTACTGACCAGAACTTGGTTTGCCAAAACCAATATAGATCCACTTGATGCTCCCAAAGTGATGCCAATACTGATAAACAAGATCCATCATATAATAGATATTGCAAACTAAAATAAGGAGTGCAAAAAGTAAAAGATGAAACTTCTCATTAATTTTCCAATAAAGGCACTCACACCAAGGGATACATAGATAATCAACTAAAGGAGAGATACTTCAACATGAAAACCAAACTATAAGATAACCTCTCTACCAAATATACGAATCCACTAAAAAGGTAAAAGATAAAAGATAATGGTGGTGATACCACGACACTCCCCCAAGCTGGGAACAAGCCAAGGGGATGCCAAACCTGATGACGAATTACTCCTTCGGTGGTGGTGTTCTCTTGTCATCATAAAACTTCCAAGTCAAAGGTTCCCCATCCAAAATGGATGTCCTTGTCTCCACAATCCTGAAACTAGCAACGGACCTTATGCGATCAAATCTAGCCTCATACTCACAGTTTTGAATTTGTATGTCGTAGAGTTGTGCTTGTAACTGGTTGGTGGTCTTACGGAGCAAGAAGATTTCTTCTCGGAGCTCAGACACCTCCTCCTCATGTTTGGCGATGAGTTATGAACATATCTTGTGAATAACATCCACTTCACGTTCCGCCATCTTCTTGTACCTGAAAACCTCCTGCTCCAGTGCTTCCATCCTGTCTTCTAGACTTCCTTCTCCTTTGGGGCCTTGAACTAATTTCATCTGGACCTTCTCATGTTTGAGAATCAAGTCTCTAGGATGGATCTTCAACTCATACATGTATGGGTTGAGGACATCCGCAGAGGAATCCTCTATAGGTGATCTACAGGAAGACATTGTAGCTCCAAAACTAAGAATTTTCCTGACAGAAACAGATTGAAACAAAAACACGATGAGAACTCGATGCAAGAACCTCGAGAAATCCGGGGATTATTGTAAGATCCCTCCTTTGTAAAGGAAAAAGGATCCCTGTGATTGCAATGCTAGTCCCTGGATCATTGCTAGCATCCACAGTTTAAGATGAAGTACACAGATACAAAGGTCATTTATTACATCCATTCCAGAGATAAAACATAGTCTTTTACAACTCAAGGCCACAGGCCTAATACAAGAGTTTGGAACATGTAAATAAACATAAGTCTTCATCTTCATGTGCCACAGGCAAGCATGTTGAGCGTAGACTCATGACACCTAATCATCATCAGAATAACCTGCAACATCACAAGTTACAGCCACAGTGGGTCAATACTTTGGAATAGTATTGGCAAGTGATACCTTAGTATATTTTAGGTGGACTAGCTACTATATGCATATTTGGCTAAGTGTAGCTTGGCTTGCTTTGCTCAAAATAGGTTTTTCCTATTAGTTGAAATCACTAAGTTTTTCTTTGTCAAAAACTTTTCCCAAGAAACCATCAATAGACATTGAGGTCCTTCACCCTTGTTCACCCACATGTTTTACTTAGAAGTTGGAGTGATGAGATTCTTGATAGCTTCCATGTCTTGATGCTAAAATTGTCCATTGCCATGGACTTGGCTAAGTACTTAGATTTTCCATCTGCAGAGGTTGTGCACTTTCCCCACCAGACTTGGTTTCCCAAGACAGGACCTTTCAGAAGCCTTTCCTTAGACCAAATGGACGCGCTCCAACCTATCAATCCCACTACCACCAACTGTCCAAATGGCTAAGTTCTAGCAACCTATATGATCAAGGCAGAGCCCATATTGCCAAGTGGCTGCACTATAAGCTTCTCAACACTTGGCCTCCAAAATCCCTTTGTGCCTGGGTGGCATACCACAAGTGAGATACACAAGGTAAACCATATCCATGGGCCTTGTGTAACCACTCAACCAAAAACCACCATTCAAGTCCCATTCCACCCAGGAGTTTCATTGACTTAGTTGTTTTATTAGGAAAAACATAAGTCCAAAGACTTAGAAATATTTTCATCATAGCATGTATATATACTTTACCAACCCTTGTTTGCTACTAGCTAGGCTAAGCATGGCATAGTAACTTAACTTAGGAAAATTCCTAGCAATTCTACAACTACTTAGGATTTCCCAACATAGCATTTGGCAAAAAGTAACATGCAAGACTTAGCAAAATATTTCTAATGCTTGTACAAAATATAGGGATGGAAATAATCATGAAGTACCACTTGCCTTGGTAGTGGGGAGAGTAGCACTCTTCACAATCACAGTCACTAGCACCAAAATCTACACAAAAATGGTAACACACAATTTACACACAATTTATATACAAACATAAAATATATGCATGCATGCAAAAGAAAATGCTAAGTGATGATTTTTGAAATCTAACCAAGCAAGTGCAAGGTGTTGATCTATAAACAAGTCAAAAACTTGCTAAACCAAGTTTATTTTACACTTAAACAATTTTCCAAACAATATCTATACTCAAAATAGCCTTAAACAAGTTACTGAAAATAAAGTCATTTTAACAAAAACTTTTTACTAAACACATTTCAGATTCAGAAAGAGCTTGTCTCCCTGATTCCAACGATATAAAGCTTGCAAAAATCTAACGTGGGAATCAAAAGTTATAGCCATTTCAATTTTGGATCAAAATCTGATTCCAAAACTGTTTTTGAATCTATCCCTAGCCACGCGTCTTAATTCCATTGGCTGATACCGTTTCGTTCAGGATCACCCTCCCACGCCGTTGGATCTTTTTAAATCTCACGGCTCAGATCCACCCATAACGCTTCGCTAAAAGATCTAATTCTACACGTCGGATCCAGATCTGACGGCTCTGGATCAAGCGACCAAACTGGGGCGGCGCTGGCGGCGGCTACTAGCGGCGGCGAGTTCTGTCTGCGGCGGCGCGGCGATACAGTTCGTCCGGAGGGGCAAGAGGATGCTTACCGGGTTCGCAGCGTCGAGGAGAAGCTCAACCTAGCAGTGGCTTGACGAGGGGCGCACGGGTACGGTCTCTGGGGCTCGTCGGAGTTGCGGTGGCGTCTGTCGCTTGCAGTCGAGGTCACTGGCGAGGCTCCGCGTCGTCCTAGTACAAGGTAGAGGGTTCAGAAGATGCACAGGTGACTGGCGAACCAGTTGGTATCAACGGAAAGGCGAGGGGCGCATGGAACTTACCGCTATTGCTCGCCGGAGTCAAGCGACGGCGCAGGTGGTTGCGGTCGTGAATGGAACCGACGACCTGGGTCACGAGCAGGCAAAATAAAGGTGTCAGCAGATGCGCCAGATCATGCTGAACAAGATAGTTTGAACCAGAGAGAGGGGGACGGTCGAGGCTCACCGGAATTAGTCGCCGGAGCCGTCAGTACTGCGGTGCTTCGAAGACAAATGTGCGCAGCCTGGTGGCGGAGTGAGCGAGGAGAGTGGGGGGAAATGATCGCGGTGCAGAGGGGATTAAATAGGCCTAAGCGCGACAGGAAACGCATGCGGCATCAAGGCTAATTACGCCGCGCCATTACCGGCATCAACAGCAGCGGCGACGTGGTCTGCGGGCGAGATTTGGGGAAGACGAGGGTAACGTGGGGAGGGCCCGCTTGTCGGCGAAACGCGCAGAGAGGGAGTGGGGTCTGGTTGTCAGCGTCTGCGTGGGTGCTCTTGTGCATGCGAGAGGGAGAGGAATGGCCCGGGTGGGCTAGTTGGGCCAGTTTTGTTGCTGGGCTAGAGTCCTGGCGCCGGCCCTTTTCCAATTCTTTCTCCTTTTTCTTTTTCTGTTTCGATTTTCTGAATTGGTTTTCATATGAATTCAAGTTCTATTTGAATTCAAAACTTCTTGGGATTTTTGCAGTGTGCCACAGTCTCAAAACTAGGCACAAAATCAAGTGGTTGCTTTGCAAAGGCTTGGTCACACTTGGAGAGCAAAATATCAGGGACTTGGCACTTGATTTGCAAAGTTTGAAAAATGGTTTTTGAAACCTATTTCCAATTTGTAAAACTTGGTTTAAATTCTACACTCAAACCTTTCAACAAAGAAAGCAACAAACTAGTTTATAAACATTCAAACTTTCAAATGGGGATGGCCATTTGTTTTAAGTTTGCTCACATAAAATCATAGCACTATGTGCTTCTGTTTTTCTGAAATGAGTTTGAATTTGATCTCAATTCTATATGCATGCATGAATGATATGCAATCTTTGAAATCATGATTTTAGGGATGTTACAAATCTAACCCCCTTAAGGTGAATCTCGCCCTCGAGATTCGGATTGGCTAGCAAATAGGTTAGGGTGGTCTTTCCGAAGATCATCTTCTCTTTCCCATGTTGCTTCCTCTTCGGAATGATGATTCCATTGCACTTTGCAAAACTTGATAGTCTTAGTCCTTGTGACTCTTTCTGCAGTCTCAAGAATCCTGATAGGCTTCTCTTCATAAGTGAGATCACTTTCTAGTTGAACTTCTTCCAAAGGTATGGTGTCTTTCAAAGAAGTTTCTTCCATTTCTGGGTGACATTTCTTAAGCTGACTCACATGAAACACATTATGGACAGCTGACAGAGATTCTGGAAATTCTACTTCATATGCAACTTCTCCCTTACGACTTAGAATCTTGAATGGCCCAACATATCTTGGTGCCAACTTTCCTTTGACTCCGAATCTTTTGACTCCACGAAGTGGTGATACTCTAAGATAAGCTCTATCACCAACTTCGTAGGTGACTTCTCTACGCTTGGGATCTGCGTAGCTTTTCTGTCGGTACTGTGCTATCTTCAATCTGTCCTTAACTAATTTGACTTTCTCTTCGGCTTCTTTGATAAGATCTGGTCCAAATAAGCTTCTTTCTCCCACACCATTCCACAGCAATGGGGTGGTACACTTTCTTCCGTAGAGAAACTCAAATGGTGCCATCCCAATACTGGCTTGATAGCTGTTATTGTAGGAGAATTCTGCGTAAGGCAGACTCTCATCCCAACTTGCTCCATAGTCTAGGGCACATGCCCTCAACATGTCTTCGAGAATTTGATTAGTCCTTTCTGTTTGTCCATCGGTTTGAGGATGAAAAGCAGTGCTGAATTCCATCCTTGTTCCCAATGATTCATGAAGCTGTCTCCAAAAATGAGAAGTGAACTGGGTTCCTCTATCAGACACAATACTCTTAGGTACACCATGAAGACATACAATTCTACTCATGTAGATTTTGGCTAACTTGGCACTTGTATAAGTTGTCTTCACGGGTATAAAATGAGCCACTTTAGTTAGGCGATCCACTACTAACCATATGGAATCGTATCCTGACCGGGTCCTTGGTAATCCGGAAATGAAATCCATACCAATCTTGTCCCACTTCCAATCAGGAATAGGTAGTGGTTGAAGCAAACCTGCTGGTTTCTGATGCTCCGCTTTTACTCTACTACACACATCACACAAAGCAATATGTTTGGCGATGTCCCTTTTGAGATTGTTCCACCAAAATCTTTCTTTCATGTCCATGTACATTTTGGTGTTTCCTGGGTGAATAGAATATGGAGAGTTGTGGGCTTCTTGCAGAATCAGTTTCCGCAACTCCGGGTCTTGTGGAACACAAATACGTTTCCCAGGCCATAAAGTACCTTGTTCATCTTCAAGGAAACCTTTGGCTTTTCCTTGGCCAATCTTTTCCTTAATCTCGTCAATTTCTTCATCAGACTTCTGGTCTTCTTTGATCTTGTCCAATAGAGTGGGTTGAATATCCAAAGACATAAGATGTCCTTCAGGCACAATCTCCAATCTGAGTTTTCTAAATTGGGCACACAAAACATCGGGCAATTCTCCTTTGGTAAGGCCATTCACAAATACCTTACGACTTAGAGCATCCGCTACAACATTTGCTTTACCGGGATGGTATTGCAAACTTAAGTCATAGTCTTTGATAAGTTCTAGCCATCTCCTTTGTCTCATATTGTTTTCCTTCTGGGTGAAGATATACTTCAAGCTTTTGTGATCCGTGAACACTTCACAACGCTTTCCCAAAAGGTAGTGTCTCCATGTTTTGAGTGCATGGACAACAGAGGCTAACTCTAAATCATGAGTAGGATAGTTTACTTCATGAGTTTTGAGTTGTCTCGAGGCATAGGCCACAACTTTACCGTCTTGCATAAGTACTGCACCCAAAACTTGATGAGATGCATCACAATAAACATGGAAATCCTTTTCCAAATCTGGCAGACATAGAACTGGTGCTGTCACAAGTCTCTTCTTCAATTCTTGAAAGCTGTCTTCACAACCTTCAGACCAAGCAAACTTCTTGTCCTTCTTTAACAATTCAGTCATTGGCTTAGCAACCTTTGAGAAATTCTCAATGAATCTTCTGTAGTAACCTGCTAAGCCAAGGAAACTACGAACCTCTTTTACGTTCTTAGGACATTCCCATTCAGTCACAGCTGAAACTTTAGCAGGATCAACTGCTACACCATCCTTTGTCATAACATGACCAAGAAAACCAACTTCTTCCAACCAGAATTCACACTTGCTGAATTTGGCATAAAGCTTATGCTCCCTCAGTTTCTCAAGTATTAAACGTAAGTGTCCTTCATGCTCTTCTTTGCTCTTGGAGTAGACTAAGATGTCATCGATGAATACGACAACAAACTTGTCAAGAAATTCCATGAACACCTTGTTCATCATGTTCATGAAGTATGCTGGAGCGTTGGTTAAACCAAAAGGCATCACGGTGTACTCATACAATCCATACCTTGTGGTGAATGCTGTTTTGGGTATGTCTTGTTGTCTTATCTTGAGTTGAAAATAGCCTGATCGGAGATCGATCTTCGAGAACACACATGCTCCTTCTAGCTGATCAAACAAGTCGTTGATTCTAGGCAAAGGGTATTTGTTCTTGATAGTTACTTCGTTGAGTGAACGGTAATCTATGCATAGCCTTTGACTTCTATCTTTCTTCTCTACAAACAAAACTGGGGCTCCCCAAGATGAAGAACTTGGCTGGATGAATCCCTTCTGCAACTGTTCTCCAAGTTGTTTCTTGAGCTCCTTCAGTTCATCAACTGACATTTTATACGGTCTCTTTGCTATTGGTCCAGACCCTGGTACCAAATCTATCAGAAACTCCACATCTCTATCTCGTGGCATTCCCGGTAATTCTTCTGGAAACACATCCGGATACTCACTCACAATTGGCACACTGTCCATGCTAACCCCCTTAAGAGAATTTAGCTTACTCCCTTTTGGTTCAAAGTTGGACTTGAATTTAATCCATTTTCTTTCTGGGGTTGTGAGTGCAACAGTACGATTGGCGCAATCTAGTACTCCTTCATACTTAGCCATCCAATCCATTCCCAAAATTACATCCAATCCTTGGGAATCTAGGATTATCAGCCTCACTGGAAACTTATGTTTTCCAAACTCTATGACTAGATCCCGGCATCCAAGACTTACTATCATATCTCCTACCGGAGAACTAACTTTTATTGGGCACCCAATGTTTTCAGTTGGAAACCCATTTCTATCAACAAATGCTTTTGATATGAATGAATGCGATGCTCCGGTATTGAAAAGAACAAATGCTGGAATAGAATTGAGTCTGAACTTACCAGCAACAGCATCAGGCTCCTCATAGACCTCTTCCACATTGATGTGGTTAACCTGTCCTTTCTGAAAAGGATTGGGCTTGTTAGGTCCTTCAACTTTCTTTTCGGGGCACTCATTTGCATAATGCCCCAGCTTCTTGCATTTGAAGCATTCAACCTGACTAATGTCTCTCTTAGCAGATTGACTTCCACTTCCATTTCCATTTCCACTGTGGTGGCTCTTATGTCCACTCTTGTGGTTCTTATACTTATCACTGTCATGACTGCGATGATGCTTGTTGTCATGACGGTTGTGGTTGTGGTGCTTGTTGAATTTCCCATGTTTGTGGGATCCTGATCTTCCACTGTCATCATAGTGAGATCGTTTGTGAGACGATCCTGAGCTATTCTTGTCGGAGTGCTTTCTCTTCCGACTCTCAACTTGCTTCATTTTGTTCTCCAAAATAGCAGCCTTGTCACACAGAGACTGATAAGTTGGAACATATGCCACAGACAACTGCAGGTTTAGCTCATCATTCAAGCCTTCCAGAAATTTTTCCTTTCTCTTGGCATCAGTGTCAACCTCATCCGGTGCATAGCGCGCCAGATTGTTGAACTCCTCAATGTATTCCGCCACGCTACGGTGACGCTGCCTCAGATTGTGGAACTCTTTCTTTTTCAGGCTCATTATTCCTGACGAGATATGAGCAGTGCGAAAGCCATCTTCGAAAATAGCCCAAGTCACCTCATCAATAGGAGTAGTGATCTGAAAATTGTCCCACCAAGTGGCGGCTGGTCCTTCCAGCAGATGTGCTACAAATCTGACTTTTTCAGCATCCGTGCAGCCCACGGTCACTAAGTCTTTGTTTACAGAATGTAGCCAATCATTGGCCACCATGGGATCAGTTGTCCTCGAGAACTTAGCTGGCCTCAACCTCAAGAATCTGGTGAGCATATCAAATCCCGGAGGGTTGTTGTTGTTGTTATTGTTGTTGTTATTGGGGTTGTTGTTGTTGTTATTCTGGTTCTGAATGAATGTTGTCATCATTTGCATAAGCTGTGTTTGAGCAGTCATCATTTGCTGCATTTTCGGAGTGATGTTGTTGGGGTTGGGGTTTGCACGACGGGGAGGCATCTGTGGTTTGTTCAAATAGAGATAAGAATGAGATACCCATAGATGTTTTTCATGCACATTACATCACATAAGCAATCACAGGCATGCAACAAGGTAAAAGATCAACAACAAGATAACAAGTTCACAAAGTAAAACACACAAGTAGCAAGCCATCCACATGTCGGATGGTCCAATAACAAGTTCACAAATAACAAGTATGATAACAAAAGATAAACGAGTAGTTAAGTCTACTCATCAGCATCAATATCCTCCTCGACAAAGGTAAGACCTGCATTCTCCATCGCGGTCTTGTTCTCCTCAATAGTAGTGGTCAAGGACTCAATCTTGGCCTTGAGAGCCCTCTTCTGGGAACGAAGCCTCTCTATCACCGTCTGCTGCTGCTCTAACTCAAAGTCCTTGGACTGTAGTTCTTTAGTCATGTCCCGGATCTTCTTGTTCCTATCCTGGACACGCTTCTCCTGACTCTTGAACTTCCTGTCCTGGGTCTCGAACTTCGCCTCCATTTCCTTGACTATCTCGTCCTGCTGCGCGAAGAGCTTGTCCTTCTCGCGAAGCTGCACCTGGAGCTCGTCATTACTGAGCATGACATTGGTCCTGTCAGTGTCCACGTGCCTAATGAGAGACTCTAAGTCCTGGAAGTACAGGCATATCGGCTCTGCTGCATCCCTCGAGTCGTCCTCGAAGTCGATGGACTCTCCGTCATCATCATGTCTTCTGAAGACATGGAAGTGAGTGCCTCTAACCTGTCGGGAGTGTCGCCCTAGCAAACGTCCTATCAGGTCATGCTTAACTACCTCCATGCCTCTCTCCCTGTCATCATGCATAAGCTTGAAGATGATGGCCTCCGTAGTAGGCTCTGCCTGGCGTCCTGGCTGGTTCACCTTGAAGCCCCAGAGGTCCTTCCTCTCGAACTTGGTGAGTGGGTGCACCATGATGGTGGGAAGGGGGAGATTGAGCAAAGTAGTAAGCTCAGCAATACGAGGACCAAAGTGAGTAGCCTGAAACTCCTCAACCGTGCTGATGGTAATAGGCATCTATTTATCAGATAGAAAAGTTAGGACAACACAATTTAAGATAGACAAAAGACAAAACACCACATACATATCCTTGGGAAACAAAACACACAAATCATGCATACATGAAGTCATTACAATAATCAAGGTTCACTCTTATTTTAAGACAACATTTTGAAAAATAGGGTGATACGTGGTGGTCCAACTAACGAAGTACGTTTACAATCCTATCTCATTGGATCTATTGGCTAACACAATGTTCCTAGAAGCAACTAGTCTATCTTGCTTACATGACTCCATCACTAAGTCTATAATGTCTCCTCTTAAGGTTTGGTTGGTATCCTCCAACTCTTGAGTATGATCCTTCTCTTTCTTCAAGTCTTTTTGGAGATTGAGCATTCTTGTCACATCCCAAGATTTTCCAAATCTTGTAATGTGAAAAATAAATGAATAAAAGTAAAACTTTATTTGATTTTCAGGGCCAGAAGGAACTTTTTGAATTCAATTGGAACTTCAAACCAATTTGGATCAAATAAATTCCTAAAGTGATTTAAAAAGATAAAATATTTGATAAAGGAAATAAAACATTTTGGAATCACTATCTTTAAATAAAAGGATTTTGTTTTCTAATGAAATAGAAATTTTGTTAAAGATTATTTTAAAGAGCCAAATTAAACCTTAGCCAAACTTTTGAGATAAAACACTTTTTGCTTTGATAAAAATAGTAAAGGTTTATTTAAATAAAATAATAAAGATTTAATATCCAAGATTTATTAATAAAGGTTTTACTATTTCCAAAACATCAAAACTTATTTATTTGTTTAAAATAAGTTTTCCAAGTATTTTATATTCTCAAATAAAACCTACTGATTTGGTTTTGAAAATATTTAGATTTCAAATAGAGATTTTATTAATAAAATCAAACCCCAATTTGATAAATAAACCATGGTCCATTTTATTTAATTAATGAATGGAACCTAAAAAGATATAAAATATTATTTCATTTTGGACTTTGGTTATGTGTTAAACAGAAACAAATTCAAATGAAAAGTTTGATGAATGTTTGATTTGTTTTGTTTGTTTGATTTGTTGTATGAGTTTCAAAATAGAAATTGAGAACAAAAAAAGGAAAAACAATTTGGAAGAAAAAAATAAGGATCTGTACTCGACCCAACCCAGCAGCCCACTAAGGCCCAGAACCAACCCAGCTATTCCTCCCCGAAGAAAAACTAATCGCACTCAGTATGTGACCCGCAGAACCAATGACCAGTGGACCCTCCCCTCGCTCCTTTCCCACTAACCAGCAGACCCCACTTTCCCACTCCTCCTTCTTCCTCGCGACGACCACGCCGGCCGTTTCTGCCGTTGATGTCGCAGCTTCAATTCACGAGTAATGGCTGCGTTAATATCGCGCGTGACTGCACACTATTAATCGCCAGCGCCTTCTCCTCCTTTCCCCTCTGTCTCCCTACCTCGACTCGCCCTCAGGCTGCCAAATTTCGCCAGAAACCACCCTCTGCCCCGACGAGGTACGGTGACGATTCCGGCCGAGTTTCACCACCCCGTGCCTCCTCGACCTAGCTCACACCTTCCCCACCTCCTGACGCATCTCCCAGTACTCTTCGTACGACCGCGGGCGCCCCAGAGCGTCGGCTACGTCAAGCTTCCGAGCACCGCCGCGTCTGTCTTCGACTCCGACGAGTATCCAGGTAGATTCCGACCACCCCGCGTCTTCTCGTTCACGCACGCGTCTTCTCCGTGACCTCCCGCACCTAACCATGCCCTCGGTCTGCCTTCTCTTGACCTGTAGCGACGACTCCGACCGCGGACAGAACCACCCGACGCCGACGACGTCTCCGACGAGCAATCGCCATCGTTCTTGTGCGCCCCCTGCCACGTCGACCACACTTTGAGCATCGCCACATCCTCGCGATTCTGGTGAGCCTCTTCTCCTCTTCTCTCGCTTCCTAGACCACCGGCACCGTCCACGCCTGACCGCGCCGCCAGTCGCCGCCGCGTCAGCGCCGCCCGAATTTGGTCAACCAGCTGAGCACCGTTAGATTTCGATCCTGCGGTTATAATTAGAACCAGAGCGAAAGGGTACGAGTAAACCTGCGCCGCTAGATCTAAGTTAGATCCTACAGTCTGCAGCGCGTGATCCGGCCGAACCGGTACCACCCAACCAGAACGTGACGCATGGCCATGTTTTGATTTAATAACAGATTTGAATCTGTTATAGATTCAATTTTCAAACCCTTGTAACTTTGGATTCACACATCCAAAAACTACAAACTTTATACCGTTGGATTCAGGAGAACAAGCCCTAGCCAACCATGCCCTTGATTTAGTAAATAGTACCTGTTAGTTTGCTTGTTTTTGCAGATTCATTTGTGTGCTTATTTAGAGTAGAAAAATTGTTTAAAAATGTTTTTAGGGTTAAAACCTTTGCAAAAAAGGTTTGTTGAGAACCTACTGACTCTAGGAACCAACCCCTGGTTTGGAAAATGGTTTTGGAAAAGTTTAGAATGGATTAATTAGACTAGTCCATTTCTAGCTAAATAAAAATATTGTTTTGTTTATAAAAATGTTTTTAGAATAAGAACTTTGGAGAAAATGTTTTGGACCAAACCTACTGACCCTAAAACACCAAGTTTGAGAAACAAACTTATTTGGTGAAACCACTTAAGGTTGTGGCATTGAGAATAATGCTATTCACCACATAAAATGATGAAAGGTTTTGAAAATGGTTTATGGATAAAATCCATTTGCAAATGACTTTGCCATTTTGGTAAATGACCAATTTGGACCTTACAAAGTTTAGAAACCTATTAGAGACCATCCTTGCAAATAGAACCATCCTTTGCATACTTATGCATGACTGAGATTGCATTGCTTTGTGAGTGTGAAATTGTTTGTTTGACTTTGGTTTGGAATGATAGTTGATTTTGTGTTTACTCGATTGACTTGTAGTGAAGTTAGAAAAGTGTAAGACTAGCAAGATCAAGGAGTGAACCACCATTCCCTACCAAAAAGGCAAGTTACACTATCATCTAAAGTCCTACTATTTTCATTATACTTAGTGGATTTTTAAAACATGCATGAAAATAATTTTATACTTATGCTATGCTAAATCCTATTAGGATACCCTATACATTCCTTAGAGAAAACATTGTAGTTGTACATGCTTAGCCATGCTTTATTGGGAAAAGAGATACATGTTGAGATTTTACAAAGTTGAGAAAAGGACTTGTGTTTTATATAATAAAACAAGGACTCAATGAACCACCTAGGTGGAGGATACTTTAAGTTTTGGAGAAGGTGGCAACAAAAGGAACCATGTCTATGGTGATCTCTTTGTGTTGTGATCCAAAAGAAAACCCACCTAGGAAACTTAGAGATTGAACATGTTTCTCCAATTGTGGCTTTCGTGTGCAACCACATGCTATTATGGCTCTGGCTTAGTCAACTACATTGGGAAGACCCATGCATTGTCTTCGGTTTACTGGACATGGGGATCTGGAATGCTTCATGGGTGCTGAAGACAAGCTAGCAATGGTGTATGGGAGGACCCTTTGGAAAGACTTCGTCATATTCTCAATCTGCCAGTACTCCATCTTGGTGAGCACTAATCCAGTAGGCCACTGGTGGCAAAAGGATGGGATTGTGACATGTGGGTAAAGTGTACTCCTTCTGCAGAAGATAATAAAACCTAAGTACTTAGCCGTGTCCCCGGTTATGGACAATACTGAGCAACTAAAGTTTGAACTATGGGAGATCTCGACATTCTAATTTCTAAAAGAAAACTTTTAAGGACTTGTGCACTTGGGGTTACCAAGGAGCTCAAGAGACTTTGACAAAACTTGAATGTACTTGGGGTTACCAAGGAACTCAAGAGATTTTGTTGAAAGCATGAACACTTGGGGTTACCAAGGAACTCATGAGATTTTGTAAAACTTGATGCACTTGGGGTTACCAAGGAGCTCAAGGGATTTTGACAAGGACTTGAACACTTGAGTTTCTACCAAGGAGTTCAAGGCACTTGGAAAAAGGAGATTTGACAAAGGACCAAAACCATTTTGAAAAGATAGGATAAAACACTGCTTTATGCAAATGAGCCTAAAACTCTACTTAGCCAAATATGCATGTAATGATAGGATCCACCCATATTCAACATAGTAGTGAAACTTGCCAATACAATTCAAATGTATTGACCCTTGTGGCTGTAACTTGTAATGTTGCAGGTTTGATTGATTTTAGAGAAGATCGATTGATTGATTAGGATTAGAAAGTCTACAACCAGCATTTGCCTATGGCACTTTGAAGATGAAGGAACCCATGACTATAGTTATTCCGCTGCAATGTAATGTAATAGACAAATGAGCTATGTTTGATGTAATAAACTTATGTTATTCCTGGTTATAAAGCTATATTATGACCCTTGTTTCTTGATATTACATCTAAACTGTGCATGCTAGCTATTGATCCATGGACTAGCATTGTAAACACAGGGGAGACCACCTTATGTTGTATAAAGGTTGGGCCACTCCCTCTACAATTCTGCACTTGACTCTGGCACTAAGTTGTTTGATAGTCCTCCAAGCTGCTTCTCTTGCTGACCCAAAGAATGTGGTGTGCACCACAGTGTTGGTGTACATGCAGAATCCTTTTTCCTTGTGGTTGTCTTGCTTATTTTTGTACAAGTGAAGTTGCACCCACCAGTACTCAACTCCTTCATCCATCACTGGAAAGCCTTTGTACACAGCTGCACCATGTATTTCCATTGCCACCATGAGGTCCTTGAGAATATTTGGGAACTCTGTCTCACACTCTAAGGTCATGGTCATGAGTGGTCCTTTCTTTACGGCTTCGTTGATGGAGTTCATCTACAAATAGAGATGAGAAAGAAGATTAGAAAAGTTTACGAGAAGAATAGACAAGTGTAGAAGTAGTTGAAAAATTTTCCTTGGTGGTTTCCAATCCTAGGGTCATAATCCTACAGGCAACACAGTGCTCTGATACCATCTGTAAGATCCCTCCTTTGTAAAGGAAAAAGGATCCCTGTGATTGCAATGCTAGTCCCTGGATCATTGCTAGCATCCACAGTTTAAGATGAAGTACACAGATACAAAGGTCATTTATTACATCCATTCCAGAGATAAAACATAGTCTTTTACAACTCAAGGCCACAGGCCTAATACAAGAGTTTGGAACATGTAAATAAACATAAGTCTTCATCTTCATGTGCCACAGGCAAGCATGTTGAGTGTAGACTCATGACACCTAATCATCATCAGAATAACCTGCAACATCACAAGTTACAGCCACAGTGGGTCAATACTTTGGAATAGTATTGGCAAGTGATACCTTTGTATATTTTAGGTGGACTAGCTACTATATGCATATTTGGCTAAGTGTAGCTTGGCTTGCTTTGCTCAAAATAGGTTTTTCCTATTAGTTGAAATCACTAAGTTTTTCTTTGTCAAAAACTTTTCCCAAGAAACCATCAATAGACATTGAGGTCCTTCACCCTTGTTCACCCACATGTTTTACTTAGAAGTTGGAGTGATGAGATTCTTGATAGCTACCATGTCTTGATGCTCAAATTGTCCATTGCCATGGACTTGGCTAAGTACTTAGATTTTCCATCTGCAGAGGTTGTGCACTTTCCCCACCAGACTTGGTTTCCCAAGACAGGACCTTTCAGAAGCCTTTCCTTAGACCAAATGGACGCGCTCCAACCTATTAATCCCACTACCACCAACTGTCCAAATGGCTAAGTTCTAGCAACCTATATGATCAAGGCAGAGCCCATATTGCCAAGTGGCTGCACTATAAGCTTCTCAACACTTGGCCTCCAAAATCCCTTTGTGCCTGGGTGGCATACCACAAGTGAGATACACAAGGTAAACCATATCCATGGGCCTTGTGTAACCACTCAACCAAAAACCACCATTCAAGTCCCATTCCACCCAGGAGTTTCATTGACTTAGTTGTTTTATTAGGAAAAACATAAGTCCAAAGACTTAGAAATATTTTCATCATAGCATGTATATATACTTTACCAACCCTTGTTTGCTACTAGCTAGGCTAAGCATGGCATAGTAACTTAACTTAGGAAAATTCCTAGCAATTCTACAACTACTTAGGATTTCCCAACATAGCATTTGGCAAAAAGTAACATGCAAGACTTAGCAAAATATTTCTAATGCTTGTACAAAATATAGGGATGGAAATAATCATGAAGTACCACTTGCCTTGGTAGTGGGGAGAGTAGCACTCTTCACAATCACAGTCACTAGCACCAAAATCTACACAAAAATGGTAACACACAATTTACACACAATTTATATACAAACATAAAATATATGCATGCATGCAAAAGAAAATGCTAAGTGATGATTTTTGAAATCTAACCAAGAAAGTGCAAGGTGCTGATCTATAAACAAGTCAAAAACTTGCTAAACCAAGTTTATTTTACACTTAAACAATTTTCCAAACAATATCTATACTCAAAATAGCCTTAAACAAGTTACTGCAAATAAAGTCATTTTAACAGAAACTTTTTACTAAACATATTGCAGATTCAGAAAGAGCTTGTCTCCCTGATTCCAACGATATAAAGTTTGCAAAAATCTAATGTGGGAATCAAAAGTTATAGCCATTTCAATTTTGGATCAAAATCTGATTTCAAAACTGTTTTTGAATCTATCCCTAGCCACACGTCTTAATTCCATTGGATGATACCGTTTCGTTCAGGATCACCCTCCCGCGCCGTTGGATCTTTTTAAATCTCACGGCTCAGATCCACCCATAACGCTTCGCTAAAAGATCTAATTCTACACGTCGGATCCAGATCTGACGGCTCTGGATCAAGCGACCAAACTGGGGCGGCGCTGGCGGCGGCTACTGGCGGCGGCGAGTTCTGTCTGCAGCGGCGCGGCGATACAGGTCCTCCGGAGGGCAGGAGGATGCTTACCGGGTTCACAGCGTCGAGGAGAAGCTCAACCTAGCAGTGCCTTGACGAGGGGCGCACGGGTACGGTCTCTAGGGCTCGTCGGAGTTGCGGTGGCGTCTGTCGCTTGCAATCGAGGTCACTGGCGAGGCTCCGCATCGTCCTAGTACAAGGTAGAGGGTTCAGAAGATGCGCAGGTGACTGGCGAACCAGTTGGTATCAACGGAAAGGCGAGGGGCGCACGGAACTTACCGCTATTGCTCGCCGGAGTCGAGCGACGGCGCAGGTGGTTGCGGTCGTGAATGGAACCGACGACCTGGGTCACGAGTAGGCAAACGAAAGGTGTCAGCAGATGTGCCAGATCATGCTGAACAAGATAGTTTGAACCAGAGAGAGGGGGCGGTCGAGGCTCACCGGAATTAGTCGCCGGAGCCGTCAGTACTGCGGTGCTTCGAAGACAAATGTGCGCAGCCTGGTGGCCGAGTGAGCGAGGAGAGTGGGAGGAAATGATCGCGGTGCAGAGGGGATTAAATAGGCCTAAGCGCGACAGGAAACGCCTGCGGCATTAAGGCTAATTACACCGCGCCATTACCGGCATCAACAGCAGCGGCGACGTGGTCTGCGGGCAAGATTTGGGGAAGACGAGGGTGACGTGGGGAGGGCCCGCTTGTCGGCGAAACGCGCAGAGAGGGAGTGGGGTCTGGTTTTCAGCGTCTGCGTGGGTGCACTTGTGCGTGCGAGAGGGAGAGGAATGGCCCGGGTGGGCTAGTTGGGCCAGTTTTTTTGCTGGGCTAGAGTCCTGGCGCCGGCCCTTTTCCAATTCTTTCTCCTTTTTCTTTTTCTGTTTCGATTTTCTGAATTGGTTTTCATATGAATTCAAGTTCTATTTGAATTTAAAACTTCTTGGGATTTTTGCAGTGTGCCACAGTCTCAAAACTAGGCACAAAATCAAGTGGTTACTTTGCAAAGGCTTGGTCACACTTGGAGAGCAAAATATCAGGGACTTGGCACTTGATTTGCAAAGTTTGAAAAATGGTTTTTGAAACCTATTTCCAATTTGTAAAACTTGGTTTAAATTCTACACTCAAACCTTTCAACAAAGAAAGCAACAAACTAGTTTATAAACATTCAAACTTTCAAATGGGGATGGCCATTTGTTTTAAGTTTGCTCACATAAAATCATAGCACTATGTGCTTCTGTTTTTCTGAAATGAGTTTGAATTTGATCTCAATTTTATATGCATGCATGAATGATATGCAATATTTGAAATCATGATTTTAGGGATGTTACAGTTATATATTTCTAAGTTTCAAAGCATAAGGAAGGTTTTGACACGGAAACGAGGCAGAGCCGGAGTTCGGGGTTGGCACACCCCCTCCAGGCGCGGCCAGGCAGGGGCCCACGCCTGGGTGGATTTGTCCATCCCGGACTCCGTCTCCTCCTCTATTCCGTCTCATAACTTCTCTTATGTATTAAAAACATCAAATATATAAAAATATTGGGGTTTCACGAACCTTTTGTTTTCACCACTTTTACCTATTCAAAGACGAACTCTGTAGACTCCTTTTCTCCTTCTCCTGGAAGTTTCCTTTCCTCACAAGGCAATACACAAGCTTCAATGGAAACATTAGTGTAAGCAAAACAACAAACCTTTAGGTTCACACTTCAACTAAAATCCATCAAAACAAAGGCTTCTATAAGAGGCAAATGCAAATGATAACAGAAATCTGTCAAAACAGACCAGCAGGTAAAGATTGATTTTTTCGAAAACCTTCTGTTGCTCAAATTAAAAGTGCAGAACTAATGAAAGTTGGGTAACAACTTGGAGAACAATCGCAGAAAAATATAGCTCCATACGACGCACTGATCACCCTCACGGATTTTTATGGTGCAGCACAAAAATCTGTCCCAGGACAACCAATTTTCACAACTCCTCTACTTCACAAAAGCAGTTGAACTTGACACAAAAACCAAAAAAAAAGGATAAGGAGCGGTTATTACAGAGATAATAACTTCGAAGACTCTACAAAACTCTTGGGTTATCTCCCAACAAGTAATTTTATTTAATGCCTTTAAGTTAGGCTTGAAACTTTCAAAGATGCTCACAAAGGAGATATAAATCTGGAGTGAAAAAGAGCATCAAGAAGCAAATAACCAACACACTTGAGTCTAACCCAATTCCTATGCATGGGAGTGTCATGAGAAAACAATGAAACAATAAGCCACAAGCATAGGAGGACAAAACAGATGCAACTTCAAAGCTTTCAACATAAAACGGGGAAACTTAACATTATTGAGATGCATAAAACCATGTTTCCCTCTCTCATAATAACTTTCAGTAGCACTTTGAATAAAGTTGACAATATAACTTTCACTCACAAAAACTTTATAATCTGAGTAAGCATACTTACAATCACCAAAAAGAGGTCCAAGGTCATAATCCGGATCAATAGAAGCAAGTTGTTCCATCCTGAAATCTTTATTAGGCAAGCTGTTTTCACAAGGAGCTTTAGCAAATTTGGAAAAGTTAAACTCATAAGAATCTCCATCAAACTTAGTTAAAACTTTCTCCTTCTTACAATCTATAATAGCTCCACAAGTGTTCAAGAAAGGTCTACCAAAAATGATAGGCCAAGTTTTGCTAGCTGCAGAATTAAGCACTAGAAAATCAGTAGGATACTTAATCTTACCACAAAGAACCTCCACCTCTCTTACAATACCAATAGGGAAAATGGTTTCCTTATTTTCAAGGTGGATATCCACATCAATGTCCTCAATCTCACATGGACCAATCTCATGCATAATTTCCCTGTAAAGCTCATAATGAATAGCACTAGAACTAGCACCAATATCACATAAACCATAGTAGCAATGACGAGCAATTTTAACAGAAAGCACGGGAACACTAGCTCTTCTAGCCTTACTAGTATGAGAGATAATATTAGAAGCGTCTTCATAGAAGACAATGTGCTCATCCTCTATATTTCTAGTGACATGGTCTTTCACAATAGCTACCACAGGTTCAACATTCAATTGCCCATCAGGCTCCATAGTTTTCTTTGTACCTTTGTTATTTGCACTAATAATCATAGAATACTCCTTTACCTTAGCTGGGAAAGGGACTTTCTCAACATTAGGTTCAGGCACAATATGATTAATAGTACAAACTTCAGCAATTCTAACAGGAACATGACTAACAACATCTTTATAAGGAGCATGGTACTTATTCCACTTCTTTTGGGGAATTTCTATGTAAGAGGCAAAGGCCTTAAAACAGTTGGCAATACTTTGGGAATCAAGACCAAACTCATTGCTAATATCACGGAAGTCATCAGTTCCCATAAAATATTTAATACATTCATAATCATAGTTTATACCTGACTTTCTTCCTTTGTCATTCTTCCAAGCTTCAGTGTTCTCTTGAATACGGTCTAGTAGATCCCATTTAGCTTCTTCCTTCATACGTGTGAATGATCCAGCATAAGAAGCATCTAGTAAATCTTTATCATGAAGAGAGAGCCTAACATAAAAGTTATTGATAATAATATTGTTAGGGAGTTCATGAATAGGACATTTAAGCATTAGTAACTTCAATCTCCCCCAAGCTTGAGCTGTACTCTCTCCATCATGAGGCCAAAAGTTATATATCAGATTTCTATCCTTATGAATCTCACTGGGAGGATAAAATTTAGAGTAAAAGAGAGATGTCATCTCCTCCCATTCCATGGATTGTCCATTCTTCAGCAGCTTATACCATTCTTCAGCTCTCCCTTTCAAGGATATGGAGAGTAACTTCTTATTCACCTGTTCGGTTGTGATACCTGCACACTTAAACAACCCGCATAATTCATGGGAAAAAAGCAAATGATCACCAGGATGGACAGTTCCATCCCCAAAATAATAATTATCCATAACACGATCAACAATACTTGTAGGTATCTTAAAAGGATCTATCTCAACAGGTGGTGGTTCATCTACTACCCTAGCAGCTGTAATAGTTTTCCAAAACAGAAAACCAAGTGGGTTATCCATATTGGAAACAAAGTAACAAGCAGTTACAAAAGCAATACTCACAGTAGAAGTTTCCTTTACCAGTTACACTCTTCAATAGCGCTTCACTCCCCGGCAAAGGCGCCATAAAATAGTCTTGATGACCCACAAGCATAGGGGGTGTATCGCAGTACTTTCGATAAATAGGAGTGTCGATCCCAATGAGGAGCAGAAGGTGCTGAACAATGGTATGGAGCAAGAAATCTCTGTAAATACTTAGCAAACGGTTTTTTAGTGGTTTTCTAATAAGGCAACACAACAGATAGCAAGTAACAAAGAACGAACGCAGCAAGTGGCCCAATCCTTTCTTAGCAAAGGACAAGCCGGTGGAAATACTTATAAGGACCAAACATTCTCGAGGACACATGGGAATTCTGTCATGTGCTTTAGCTTCAAATAGCTGAGTACTCTTCTTTGGTGTTGTAAGTGTTGTGTGGGTGAACCTGTGCTAATGTACCGGCCATACTTGGACTAATACATACTTGTGATTAAACCCCCTACAAACATTCATAACTACAGGAAAGTAATTAAGGTATAAATCTAACCACATCCTTAAACTCTGAGATCCTACGCTCCCTTATGCAAAGGTGTCCTAACAGGGGTTCAGGTTTCTGTCACTCTGGCAACCCTACAATTAGTAGCAAAATACACAATGCATTCCCCTAGGCCCATAAATGGTGAATTGTCATGTAGTCGATGTTCACATGACACCACTAGAAGAATAGCACCACAACTTAAATACTAAACCATTGAATAATAACTCAACACAGATCCACTAATAACAACATGACTTCTCCCATGTCCTCAAGAACTAGACGAACTACTCACAAGACATCATATGGATCAAGATCAAATATGATATGATAATGGATAACAATCTGAACATAAACAATAATCCAATGGTTCCACTCACAAGCATCAACTACAATAGTAAGTAACACCAGGAAAGTTTCCCCAAAAAACTAAAGCAATATCTAACTCAATTGTTACAGCGAGACGGAGTGGTGATGATGGTGCTGGTGGAGATGATGGTGCTGGTGGAGATGATGGTGTGGATGATGATCCCGATGAAGCCTAGCTTGATGACGGTGTTGATGGCGACGATCTCCCCTCTCCGGGAAGGAATTCCCCCGACAGAAATTTGTCTGCCGGAGAGATATTTCTCTCTCAGTTTTTCCGCCCCCAGAGGCGGCACAAATCTATCTGTGGTCCCCCTACGAGGCTTAGGGTTCCGTAGGGAAGATATAGGCAAAGGGGCAGAGTCGGGAGCCGGGCAGGTGAGCCACACCTGCCCTAGGTGCGGGGCCAGGTGGGCCCGCGCCTAGGGGGTGTGGGCCCCCTGTGGCCCTTCTTCGTCCCTCCTTCTAGCTTCCTCAATCTTCTGGAAAAATAATATTTTCCCATATTTTTCTGGTATTTTTCTGATCTTCGCGAAATTGCATCAAAACGCTCTCTTTTCCATCAGAATCCAGACTCCGGCAGTCCATCCTCCAAGAATCATCCAACATGCATAAACAATGGAAAAGACATAAGCAATACCGCATAATAAGATAAATATCAATGAGTAGAGGTAGATTATGAAGGGGTTCGCAGCATAGTAAATCAAAAAAATTCTACGGATGCGAACGGGAAAGCCAAGATCTAATCTAGGAGATGCAAACAACGAGGGGGAATAGATGAGATCTTCATACCCTTGAAAATTCGCACAGCGGAACGTTCGATGGAACGTGGGTGATGTAGTCGTACTCGCTTCTCCTCCTCGCGATCCGATCCGATCTAACACCGCAAGTGGCGATGCCTCCGAGAGATGCACACGTGCGGCACCTCGACGTCTCCTCCTTCCTCAGTCCAGCAAGTGGGGTGGAGAGATGGATTGGATCTACAACGCGACGGCGCGGTGCAAGCGGTGGAGAGTTTCTGCGGCAGGGCTTCGCCTACGCGCAGTCGGGAGGGAGAGAGAGAGGAGGGGAAGCAGGGCGTCTAGGGTTGTGGAGGAGGTGTGTGGGGAGGGTGCGCCCCCAGCCCTCTTTATATAGAGGGGTGGGCGGCCAGCCCTAGCCCCTTCCCCAAGCCCTAGGCCGGCGGCCAAGGAGGGATGAGTGGGGGGCAAGTTTCCCCCCCCCCTCCCTTCTAGAAGCTCCCCTAGGGTTTCCTAGGTGTTTGGCTGGCTGGGCCCTATGGGGCCTTGTGCCCCTGGCCCAATGCAGCCAGGGCACTCCCTCATAGGCCCATGCCCCCTCCCGACAAGTGGGGCCACGTTGGTCCCACTCCGGAAGGTTCTAGAAGCTTCCGGTACAATACCGATTAACCCGAAACAATTCCGAACTCCAAAATCTGCTTTGCCTTATATGAATCTTATTCTCCGGACCATTCCGGAACCTCTCATGATGTCATGGATCTCATCCGAGACTCCGAACAAAAACTCATAAACCAATTATCCAATCTATCCTAGCGTCGAGACACGTTAAGTGTGTGACCCTTCGGGTT
Source organism: Avena sativa (assembly GCA_916181665.1). Taxonomy (NCBI): domain Eukaryota; kingdom Viridiplantae; phylum Streptophyta; class Magnoliopsida; order Poales; family Poaceae; genus Avena; species Avena sativa. The sequence continues at coordinate 151,004,158 of OV702294.1, read as the reverse complement.
CGAGAATATGCAGACATGATCTTATATCAATAATCAACAGCGGGGTCTGGAAACCCATATTGACTCCCACACATTCATCGATGATCATATCGGATGAATCACGATGCCAGGATTTAATCAATCCCATATATATATTCCCTTCGTCGCGCGATATTTTACTTGCCCGAGATTCGATCGTCGGTACTGTCATACCTAGTTCAATCTCGTTCACAGCAAGTACTTTACTCGTTCCGTAATCCGATATCACTTTGTGATTAACTCCTTAACCACGTGCTTGCAAGCGGTGTTGATATCGATTACCAAGTGGGCCCGAAGTATATCTCTCCGACTTGGGAGGGACAAATCCAATCTCGATACATACAACCCAACAGGTACTTTCTGATCACCTGAGAGACACCTTTATGATCACCCTCTCATAGGATGACGTTTGATGACCTCAAAGCTTTCATCCGATACCAGGGAGATGCATTATCTCATGGTCTAAGGAATACAATATTTGAAATAAGAAAAGCTTCGCAAAGACGAACACGATGACACGATCTAATTGCTCTGCTTAGTTTGGGTATGTCCATCATATCATTCTCCCAATGATATGTTCTCATTATTAATCGACAACTCATGTCTATGGTTAGGAAACCTTAACCATCATTAATCAATGAGCTAGTCCATAGAGGCGTACTAGGGACACGATGTTGTTCACAAACCACACAAGTATTAAAGTTTCCGCTTAATACAATTCTAGCATGGAATATAAACTTTATCATGAACAAGAATTATAATAATAACATCTTTATTATTGCCTCTAGGGCATAATTCCAAACAGTCTCCCACTTGCACTAGAGTCAATAATCTAGTTTACATCTGGCAACAATCTAACACCCATGGCACTAAGGTGCTGATCATGTTTTGCACGTGGAAGAGGTTTAGTCAATGGATCTGCGACATTCAGATCTATATGTACTTTGCTAATCTTCAGATCTCCATCTGCTATATAATCTCGGATTATATGAAACTTGCGGTTGATATGCTTGGTCTTTGGATGATATCTTGGTTCCTTAGCCAGTGCTATGGTGCCAGTGTTGTCACACAATATATCCAGTGGGTCCAAGGCACTTGGAACCACACCAGGCTCAGTGATGAAGTTCCTGATCCAAACTCCTACACTTGACGCTTCTACAGCAGCCATGTATTCCGCTTCTACTGTAGATCCCGCGATCACACTTTGCTTGTAGCTTCTCCAGCTCACAGCTCCTCCATTCAAAATATAAACGTATCCTGTCTGAGATTTAGAATCATCCTTGTCGGTGTCGAAACTAGCATCGACGTAACCCTTTACGACGAGCTGTTCATCACCTCCATAGACTAAGAACATTTCTTTAGTCCTATTTAAATACTTTAGGATGTTATTCACGGCTGTCCAGTGTTCCACTCCTGGATCACTTTGGTATCTGGTCGTCAAACTAAGAGCATTGGACACATCCGGTCTGGTACACAGCATGGCATACATGATAGAACCTATGGCCGAGGCATAAGGCACTTTGCTCATAGCTTCCCTATCATTTACCATAGCTGGACACTGAGCCCTGCTCAATATCTTACCTGACAACATAGGCACTGAACCTTTCTTTGCCTTATCCATTCTGAACCTTTCAGAACTTTGTCTAGGTATGTACTCGCTTAAAGCTATCAGGCGTCTTTGTCTATCTCTATAGATTTTGATGCCCAATATATAAGCAACTTCCCCTAGGTCTTTCATTGAAAAACATTTGTTCAAATAACTCTTCACATCGTTAAGCATGTCAATGTCATTTCCAATAATCAATATGTCATCCACATATAGTACCAGAAATGTCACTGAGCTCCCACTCACTTTATTGTAGATACAAGCTTCGTAGCAATTTGGAACAAATCCAAAGCTCTTGATCACTTGATCAAAACGAAGGTTCCAACTCCGAGATGCTTGCTTCAGTCCATAAATGGAACGCTGAAGTTTGCACACTTTATCAGCATCCTTAGGATCGACAAAACCTTCGGGTTGCATCATATACAACTCTTCATCAATGTTGCCATTGAGGAACGCAGTCTTGACATCCATCTGCCATATTTCATAATCATGAAACGCAGCAATTGCTAATAAAATCCGAATGGACTTAAACATCGCTACGGGAGAGAAAGTCTCATCGTAGTCAACACCTTGAACTTGTCGAAAACCTTTCGCGACAAGTCGTGCTTTATAGACAGTAACATTACCATCCGCGTCCGTTTCCTTCTTGAAAATCCATTTGCACTCAACGGCCTTTCAGTCTCTAGGAGGGTCCACCAAAGTCCATACTTGGTTTTCGCTCATGGATCCCAATTCGGATTTCATGGCCTCTAGCCATTTCTCAGAGTCTGGGCTCATCATCGCTTCCTCATAATTCGTAGGTTCACTGTCGTCTACTAACAAGACAATTAAGACAGGGTTGCCGTACCACTCAGGAGGGGCACGCGACCTTGTCGACCTGCGATGTTCAGTAGTAGCATCATCCGGAGCTTCATGATCCTTGTCATTAGCTGCCTCTATTGTTGGTGCAGACGGCACTGGACCAATTTCAGGTGCTGCGCTACTCTCCGACTCAAGAGAAGGTTCAACAACCTCGTCTAGCTCTACTTTCCTCCCACTCACTTCTTTCGAGGGAAACTCCTTCTCAAGAAAGGATCCGTTCTTTGCGACAAACACTTTGCCTTTGGTTCTGTGATAGAAGGTATACCCAATAGTTTCCTTAGGGTATCCTATGAAGACGCATTTATCCACGTTGGGTTCGAGCTTGTCCGGCATCAACTTCTTGACATAAGCTTCGCATCCTCAAACTTTAAGAAACGACAACTTAGGTTTAGCACCAAACCACAGTTCATACGGTGTCGTCTCAACGGATTTAGATGGTGCCCTATTTAAAGTGAATGCAGCGGTTTCTAATGCATAACCCCAAAATTATAACGGCAAATCAGTAAGAGACATCATTGATCGGACCATATCTAATAGAGTTCGATTCCGGCGTTCAGACACACCATTGCGCTGTGGTGTTCCGGGTGGCGTGAGTTGCGAAACAATTCCGCTTGCTTTAAGATGCGTGAGAAAATCATAACTCAAATATTCACCTCCACGATCGGATCGTAGAAATTTAATTTTTCTGTTACGATGATTTTCCACTTCATTCTGAAATTCCTTGAACTTTTCAAATGTTTCAGATTTATGTTTCATCAAATAGATATACCCATATCTACTTAAGTCATCGGTAAAAGTGAGAAAATAGCGATATCCACCGCGGGTCGAAACACTCATCGGTCCGCATACATCGGTATGTATGATTTCCAACAAGTCCGTTGCTCGCTCCATCATTCCGGAGAACGGGGTTTTGATCATCTTGCCCATGAGGCATGGTTCGCATATGTCAAATGATTCAAAATCAAGAGACTCCAAAAGTCCATCAGAATGGAGTTTCTTCATGCGTTTTACACCAATATGACCTAGACAACAGTGCCACAAATAAGTAGTATTATCACTATCTACCTTGCATCTCTTAGCCTCAATGTTATGGATGTGTGTTTCATCCCTTTCGAGATTCAGAAGAAATAAACCATTCACAGCAGGTGCATGACCATAAAAGATGTTACTCATATAAATAGAACAACCATTATTCTCAGATTTAAATGAATAACCATCTTGCAATAAACACGATCCAGATATGATGTTCATGCTCAACGCAGGCACATAATAACATTTATTGAGGTTTAAAACTAATCCCGAAGGTAAAACTAAGGAGAGCGTGTCGACGGCCATCACATCAAATCTTCATATGTTGCCAATGCGCATCGTCACCTCATCCCTCGCAAGCCGTTGTATATTCTGTAGCTCCTGTTTCGAGTTACAAATATTAGCAACTGAACCAGTATCAAATACCCAGGCACTACAACGAGGGATGGTAAGGAAAACATCAATAACATGTATATCAAATATACCTTTGATGGTGCCAGCCTTCTTGTCCGCTAAGTACTTTGGACAGTTGCGCTTCCAGTGACCCTTGTCCTTGCAATAGAAGCACTCAGTGTCCGGCTTAGGTCCAGACTTGAGCCTCTTCTCAGCAGGGGCAACGCGCTTGCCGCCGCCTTTCTTGAAGGGCTTCTTTGCACCTTTACCTTTCTTAAAGCTGGGGGGCTTGTTGACCATCAACACATGATTATCCTTTTTGATGTCCACCTCCGCAGCTTTCAGCTTAGCGAAGAGCTCGGTGATCGTATCAGTGGAACCAATCTGATTATGAGTCACTACAAAACTTTTGTAGCTCGGAGGGAGTGATTGCAGAACCCTGTCAATCTTGAGCTACTCTGGAATCTTGCAGTCCAGTTGCTCAAGGCGTTGAGTGTAGCCCGACATCTTTATGGCATGCTCACTAACGGAACTCCCTTCCTCCATCTTGCAGTTAAAGAATTTCTCAGAGATCTCATATCTCTCAGAACGAGCCTGAGTCTGAAACATAGTTTTCAGTTCCTCAAGAATCTCAAATGGCCCGGGATAATCTTCAAAACGATTTTGAAGGTCCGATTCCATAGCAAACAACATGGTGCTCTTAATCACACCATAATCATCTTTGCGCGACTGATAAACAGCTTTCTCATCAGCCGGCGCATCTACAGCAAGGGTATCACCTAGCGCATCCTCAAGGACATAGTCCTTTTGCCGCCAGCGAGAATGATTCTCAGATTGCGGAACCAGTTGGTGAAGTTAGACCCATTGTTTCTAAGCTTTTCTTTCTCAGCAAAAACGTTGAAGTTGAAGTTGGACTTAGCCATTTGATCTACAATATTTGCAAGTACAAATTAGACTATGTTCATGATAACTAGTTCAACTTAATAAAATTACTAGATGAACTCCCACTAAATTCAACATCCCTCAAGTTGTTTAGTGAACATGATCCAAATTCACCACACCTAATCCGATCTTCACGAGAAGAGATATGGTTTCAATGGTGGACAACAAAGTGTCGATCATATCATTCATATGACTCATGCTTAACCTTTTGGTTCATGTGTTCTGAGGCCATGTCTGTACATGCTAGGCTCGTCAAGTCAAACCCAAGTATTTCCGCGTGTGCAAAACTGGCTTGCACCCGTTTTATGTGAACGTAGAGTTTATAGCACCCGATCATCACGTGATGCTTGAACACGACGAACATTCACAACGATGCATACATGGGGAGAACACAGTTTTATCTTGATCTTTAAGTGAGGAATCATATTATAATGCTATTGTCGCGATCTAAGCATAATAAGATACATAAAAGGATAAACATCACATGCATATAACTTTATGTGACATGGTATAGCCAATCTTCGCGCAATGATCTCCATCTTGTGCGTGCCGGCATGATCTCCATCACTTCACCATGATTGCCTCCACCACGAATAGCAACTACAACTATTGCTAACTACTTAGCAATAAAGTAAAGCTATTACATGGCATATAAGAAGTTGACACACAGGTCATACACAATTATAAAGACAACCATATGGCTCCTGCCGGTTGTGTACTCATCGACATGCAAGTCGTGAAACATTACAAAACATGATCATTGCATACAACATACACATCACATCTTGGGCCATACCATATCACAGAAAACACTCCCTGCAAAAACAAGTTAGACGCCTCTACTTTGTTGTTGCATGTTTTACGTGGCTTATGGGAGTAGAAAGCTAAGAATGATTCTTACCTACGGAAAGCCACAACGGTGATATTATGGTTGCCAAACTCTGGTGTAAATCCCATGACAACTATATTGAGAGAAACAGGCATCCACCAGCCGCATGTGTGGAACAAGCCACACGTCAAGTGCGGAGCCGGTCTCGCGAACGACGTCGCGTAAGGTTGGCCTGGACCGCTTTGATCTCACTATACCGCGTCATAAGAAGTACACAAACAAGAGGCTTGCAACAGAAAACATCAACACCCGCAACAACCATGTTGCGTTCTACTCGTGAAACACATCTACGCATAGATCTAGCTCTGATACCACTGAAGGGGTTCGCAGCATAGTAAATCAAAAAAATTCTACGGACGCGAACGGGAAAGCCAAGATCTAATCTAGGAGATGCAAACAACGAGGGGGAATAGATGAGATCTTCATACCCTTGAAGATTCGCACAGCGGAACGTTTGACGGAACGTGGGTGATGTAGTCGTACTCGCTTCTCCTTCTCGCGATCTGATCCGATCTAACACCGCAAGTGGCGATGCCTCCGAGAGATGCACACGTGCGGCACCTCGACGTCTCCTCCTTCCTCGGTCCAGCAAGTGGGGTGGAGAGATGGATTGGATCTACAACGCGACGGCGCGGTGCAAGCGGTGGAGAGTTTCTGCGGCAGGGCTTCGCCTACGTGCAGTCGGGAGGGAGAGAGAGGAGGGGCAGCAGGGCGACTAGGGTTGTGGAGGAGGTGTGTGGGGAGGGTGCGCCCCCAGCCCTCTTTATATAGAGGGGTGGGCGGCCAGCCCTAGCCCTTTCCCCAAGCCCTAGGCCGGCGGCCAAGGAGGGATGAGTGGGGGGCAAGTTTCCCCCTCCCTTCTAGAAGCTCCCCTAGGGTTTCCTAGGTGTTTGGCCGGCTGGGCCCTATGGGGCCTTGTGCCCCTGGCCCAATGAGGCCAGGGCACTCCCTCATAGCCCCATTCCCCCTCCCAACAAGTGGGGCCACGTTGGTCCCACTCCAGATGGTTCTAGAAGCTTCCGGTACAATGCCGATTAACCCGAAACAATTCCGAACTCCAAAATCTGCTTTGCCTTATATGAATCTTTTTCTCCGGACCATTCCGCAACCTCTCGTGATGTCCTGGATCTCATCCGAGACTCCGAACAAAAACTCATAAACCAATTATCCAATCTATCCTAGCGTCGAGACACGTTAAGTGTGTGACCCTTCGGGTTCGAGAATATGCAGCCATGATCTTATATCAATAATCAACATCGTGGTCTGGAAACCCATATTGACTCCCACACATTCATCGATGATCATATCGAATGAACCACGATGCCAGGATTTAATCAATCCCATATATATGTTCCCTTCATCGCGCGATATTTTACTTGCCTGAGATTCGATCGTCGGTACCGTCATACCTAGTTCAATCTCGTTCACAGCAAGTACTTTACTCGTTCTGTAATCCGATATCACTTTGTGATTAACTCCTTAACCACGTTCTTGCAAGCGGTGTTGATATCGATTACCGAGTGGGCCCGAAGTATATCTCTCCGACTTGGGAGGGACAAATCCCATCTCGATACATACAACCCAACAGGTACTTTCCGATCACCTAAGAGACACCTTTATGATCACCCTCTCATAGGATGACGTTAGATGACCTAAAAGCTTTCATCCGATACTAGGGAGTTGCATTATCTCATGGTCTAAGGAATACAATATTTGACATAAGAAAAGCTTCGCAAAGACGAACACGATGACACGATCTAATTGCTCTGCTTAGTTTGGGTTTGTCCATCATATCATTCTCCCAATGATATGATCTCATTATTAATCGACAACTCATGTCTATGGTTAGGAAACCTTAACCATGATTAATCAATGAGCTAGTCCATAGAGGCGTACTAGGGACACGGTGTTGTTCACAAACCACACAAGTATTAAAGTTTCCGCTTAATACAATTCTAGCATGGAATATAAACTTTATCATGAACAAGAATTATAATAATAAAATCTTTATTATTGCCTCTAGGGCATAATTCCAACAGATTATGATATATAATGGTGATGCAAATTGGGCGTATCACATATCAACATCCTTCGGACGAAATTCTGCGCCTCCAATAACGAGGCCGAATACGAGGCTCTCATCCATGGCATGAGGATGGCCAAGGTGTGCGGCGCCACACGCCTTGTCATCTAAACCTCGTCGTCCAGCAGACGATGAACGAGTGTGACACCCATAGCGCCAACATGATCGCATACCGTGCGCTCTACAATTCACTCGAAGGGGACTTCGATAGCTGCGAACTCTGGCATGTTGGCAGAGAAATCAATGAGGAGGCCGATAAGCTCGTTAACATCGGCTCTACCTGCGCTCGAGTGCCACCATGAGTGTTCCTCGAACAAATTTGTGTACCCTCCGTCAATAGGAAATTCCCAAAAGGCTCAGCCGAAGAGGTAGAACACTTGGGGGCTGCGCTACCTAAAGGACAAGAAGGACGTGAAAAGCCCGACATGGAGGTCGAGTTGGTAAGCCTTATGCGGGTCATGGCGGTTGAGGAAACATGGACGCAACCGTACCTTCGCTACCTGATAAACAAGGAGCTGCCTGAGGACCCGACAGATGCCCGACGCATATCTCGCCGATCAAAGGCCTTCACCATCATCATTGGCGAGCTGTAAAAGTGCAATATTTCGGGTGTGCTTCAATGATGCGTCACCATAGGTGACGGCAAAAGAATCCTCCTAGACATCCATGAGGGTATCTGCGGCCACCACGCAGGCAGTTGCGCCCTAGTCGCCAAGGCTCTGCGAGCTGGTTTCTACTGGCCAACTGCAATGGACGACGCCAAGGAGATAGTCCGGAGGTGCAACGTCTGTCAAAGATACGCGGACAAGCCACATGCGCCAGGATCAGAGCTACGGTCCATTCCAGTGGCCTGGTCTCTCACTCAATGGGGCCTTGACATGATCGAAAAACTGCCAAAGTCCTCGCCAGGGGGCCACGTCTACCTCCTGGTAGTAGTCGGCAAATTCTCGAAGTGGATCGAGGCCATGCCTGTCACCAACCAAGGCGGCAAAACTGCCGTCAAATTTTTCGAGTCTTTTGTTTATAGGTTCGGAGTGCCACACAGCATCATAACAAACAACAGCTCGAACTTCATCTCGAAGGAGTTCCGAGACTTCTACGGGAACCTCAGAATCAACCTGTCATACGCCTCTGTGGCACACTCGCAGGCCAACGGACAGGTCGAAAAGGCCAACAGCCTCATCGGCAACGACATCAAGAAGCGCCTACTACGCCCACTCGAATGGCTTGGAGGATCTTGGGCATACGAGCTACCCTCTGTTCTCTGGAGCCTACGCACAACTCCAAACAGCTCAACCGGCTACACACCCTTCTTCATCCTACACCGAGACGAAGCTATGCTACCTGCTAAGGTACGCTACAAGGCCCCACGGGTCGTCGCCTATAGCAAAGCCGAATCATCGGCTGCACTCGAAGACGCCGTCAACACGCTCGACGAGGCACGCGACATCGCCGTGGCCCGCTCAGCGGTGTATCAGCAAAGCCTCCGCAATTACCACAGCCGTCAGCTGCGTCCAAGGTCCTTCATCAAAGGATACCTTGTCCCGCGACTCAAGTGAGAAGGGCACACGAAGCTCGAGTCACCCTGGGAAGGACCCTACATCGTCACCAAAGTCATCCTGGGTGGCGCCTACCGCCTCATGGACATTGCATCAGGAGTCGAATACTCCAACCCTTGGAACGTCGCACGATGCGATGCTTCTACCCCTAGTTATCCTTTACTTTCAATAAGGCTACTCAGCCAGGATATTCAGCCAAACAATGTACCTCTTTGTTTATGATGAATAAAAGCTAAGTTCCTTGGCCCACAAAATATTTTTCCCCTTACATTATTTATAGCTAAACCCGCTAGGGGGCTGCGCCTCACCTTATGACTTCGTCAATTGACAACAATGCATATAACCTGAGTAACTGACCACGTCAGGCTAATGAAAAGGATATGCACACTACATAATCATATAGTGCACTACGTGCCAATACATATAAAATTTATAAAGGGCATTACAAGCCCACTTGAATAAATACAGACTTTACATTATCTCGTTTTGTTTATAGGACTTAACTATGCTGGAGTAGAACATTTGTTTGCTCCTCAAACACATCTACAATTTCCTCGGCATACTGCGCCATAGCCGAATAATGCGGGCGCATATCCCATGTCATGCCATCTGGAGGCTGAGGTGGCCCAGCCACAATCTCCATGAGGTCGACATCGTGACGATGCAGTCGAACAAGCAAAAGGGCCGCTTTCACACCCGCCACCAGTTGATGACGCACCAGTTCCTTGACATGGCTTGTGTCGTGAAACTTTCCAAGAAGACCCAAGAAGCTGGAGGGAGCCAAATCCAAGGGGAACATAGTCGCCCAAATCGCCGCAAGTGACGCCCTCGCTTGCCTCGACACTTGAAGAACTTGGTGGACGCGATCTTGCACCATCGCAAGGATGCTCGCTCGATCATGGTCCATCTAGAAGAAACCACCGGCTTTCAGCTCTTTTTGCGTCAAGAAATTCATTCGAATCGCTACGCGTTCCTTTTATTCCTTCGGAAGAAGATTCACAACTGCACACACGCAGTGGATAAGCTCACAAGAAAACAACCAAGCCACTCGAAAAGATAATGAGTCCAGGTAACTTCCATTGGAGCTGCTCGCCAATCTGTCAAAACTCTTCAAGAATAAATTCCTCTCTGGCAATGGCCCGCTCAGCTTTTGATTTCCACACATCCGCGTGGTCACGAGTGCTATGGATGTCCTTCTCTAAACTCTGGACACGATCACGCAAAAAAGGTAACTGCAACGACTCGCTCAATGATGGGCGAGTGGCAGGTGCAGGAGAAAGCATAACCTCCTAAGCCGCACCCGAAGGACCCTAAGCGTGCACAATCAAACATTAAAATCACAAAAACTTGACAGCAGTCAAAAGGCGCATTCATATATACATAAATTAAAGCCACTGTGTGGTAGAGTGACATTTGTTCCGCATGAAGGCATTACACATGCAAAATATAGAAGGTAAGCTAATCTAGATAAAAAGAAGAAGTGGCCTAAGCGAAAGCACCCGGAGCAGCTTTGGATCTAGACTGCCTACTCTTGGTCGCCCGCTGCTGCTCTACCGCATAGTCAGCCATGAGGTCTATCAGTTTAGGCCCAAAATGCTTACAGCAGGAGGCAAAGGTAGCAAAAGCTACCTCAGAGCCATCCGCCATCTTCAGCATCCTAGACGTGACCTATGTCAGATCCAGCTGGGCTCCATATGCCAGCGCCATTGCCAGCCCCATAGCAGCGCCGACCCCCTTATGTGTGCGCTTATACTTCGCAGGAGCGTCATCCGCTAGAGCCTTCGCAAGGGAGTCGACGCCCTCAAGGACAACGCCCTTGGGGTTGATCTCCTTGTAGAAGCGAGTAAGCACCTTCTTGTCTTTATCGAGCACCTCCATGGAAGAGGTGCAACGATCTTTGATCGCTGCAGTGGCATCTGCCAAAAGATCACCGTGATCCATGGCAACACGATTGAACTCAACACCAGAGGAATATGCAAAGGAAATGGCGAGCTCATCAGATGAGGAGGAATAAATCGTAATTCAAACATTTAACACTCAAAACATTTGCAAAATGACTTACCAAAGATAGCCTTGGCAGCAGCCATAAGCTTTTCAGCCATGGCCTTCTCCCGGGTCGCTGTGACGGCCGCGAGCTACTGCTCACGGTCTTCAGGCTCCTTCTGCTGGCACTAGAGGGCCTCTGCAGCATCCTTCACCTGTTTCTCCGCTTTGCCGAGACTCTTTTCGAGAGCGTTCAGCTTGTGGAGAGCATCAATGTTCTCATCTGCAAACATGGGCCAACAAAAGGATGAAGACAAGGAAAACCTTGGAGGACTCAAAAGAAAGCAAAGGAAACCTACGCACCTCGAAGCTGCTTGAGCTCGCCTTCCATCGAAAGGTGTCGCTCAATCAGGCGATTGGCGTCGCGCACAAAAGGCTGCGAAGAAAACGACAAGCTCGCTGAATAAAAGTGCTGGGGGTCTCACGCCACAGAAAAGAGGAAGGACGCTTACATGGTCTGCTGTGGACTCCGAAGGTTTTGATATCGTCTTCGACGTAACGAGTGCATGAGCCTCCTGCCTCGTGGAGCTCAAATCCTCATCACCGGAGTTGGCTACCATCTTGGGGAACGAAGTCGTCGGGTTCGATTCCGCAATCATCTCTTCGGTGTCCTCCTCAAGGGACTCCTCTAATTGATGACTACTAGAACTTACAAAGAACCAGATCAACAACAAGATAATACTTAGCACTTGAATAAAGTGACAAGATACGACCAGAGAAACTTACGATGGTATGTCTGACAATTTAAAGATAGGAGCCTCCTTCTCCTTCTTCTTCTTCTTGGCTGGCGGCTGCGGGGCCACCGCCTGAATGGGCACATCAGGAAAGGGTGCAGTGGTCGCACCCTCATCCCCGCCGTGCTGCTCGAGGAAGGATGGACCCTTCAACGTTGGTGGCATCGCCCCATCCGAAGTTTTTCTCTGGGTCAGCTTTTGCGTCTGCCCTTCGCTCGGCTCGGGGGCTTCCGCAGAAGGAGACTGCACCAGAGGAAGCTCGAACTTTGATTCCGCCGCTTCGTGATCCGGTGCATCCATGTACTTCTCAGGTAGAGGAGGCATCATCCCAGTTACCTTGAGGCCCTGCGAATTGAAGACAACAGATGCAAAATTATAAGTACTAACAGTAAACAACACACACTCGAACATAGCGCTACACGCAACAGCAAGTTTCACCTAGGGAACGCCCTTCTTGGCACTGAAAGGGGTAGTCAAGGACTTCCCCAGGAGATCCTCGTCGGCTTTGTACTTCAGCAGAGGCCGAAGAGCCTTATCAAGGTCACCCGAAGACATCTCCTCGAGAAATACCCTTGTCGGGTCGTTGAGGCCAGCATACAAGAACATCGGATGCGCCCTCGCTTGAAGCGGCTGTACCCGACGCTTGAGGAAGGTGCGTATGATGTCGACACTGTTGACGTCTTTGTCGGCCACCAACTGGAGAGCTTCTCCACCTCCACAGATTCACCCTCCAAGATGTCATTCCCACATGACCTCTTTCGGATGATCTCTTGGTTGGAGTTGAAGGGGGCGAGCCCGTAATACTGATCGTCCAGCTTAACATCGCAGATGTAGAACCATTTCCTGCGCCAGTAATGTACGGACTCGCAAAGAGAGAAGGAGAAGAACTGGATAGTGGAGCGGATAGAAATTCCGCAGCCACCCAAAGGATAGACACCATCAGTGCCAGATTGCCTTTTCACGGAGTAGAGTCTCCGGAAGAGGCCAAAGTGAGGCTCGATTCCGAGCCAGCACTAGCAAAGAGTAATAAAACAAGCAATATGGAGGATGGAATTGGGAGACAGATGGTGCAGTTGAATCCTATAAAAGAAAAAAGCCCACGAAGAAATTCGTGGGCGGGTAAAGAAAGAACCCGGATGACAAAGGCATAAAACATCACCCGAAAACCTTCGGGTGGGCGAGGGATTACCTCTTGGCTCGGGAGGATGGCGTTGTCCTTCTCCTGGGAGATCAACCCGGCATCGTGCAACTTGTGCAAATCCGAGTCGCACATCTCCGTGCGCCGCCACCTGCCGTCGGTGGTGCGTCTCGGAGCAGCGACTTTCTTTCCGGCGTTGGTGGCGCTTGAACCCGCTGCAGTGGAGGAGGTCTTCTTGGGCTTGCCCATGGCAGAGCGACGAGTGCGGCGATGTGAGCACATTAAAACAAAAGGAAATACGCGAAGGATGTCCAGTTCGCAGTGTAAGCAAGAGCTCAATAAATTGTGGCAATGGCAAGGAAGCAGAGGCAAATGGCGAAGCATAAATCTTGTTGCTTGCCCCATGTAATAAAAGGGAGAGGACGATGCAACAGAGCCGTCGATTGATGTAAAATCCTAGCATTTAGGAACTAACGAATGGTAGATTTAGGAATATGGAATGTTGCATGCATTCATCTGTGAAAATGTGGGTAAAATTTTCGCCAAATAAAAACCTTAAGTGATCAATGTTTCTTTCATACTTTGAGATTAGGTTTAGTCTTAAAGGATGATTGTTATAAACTTTGATATGATCTTTAAGGAATTATGTGTTTTAAAATGAATTTGAATTTTAAACTTGAGTGTTTGAATTATAATTCAAGGGAATTAGGAATAAGTTTTGAATCTTAATTTAATTAAGAGATAAATATTACAACTTAAATTCTATCCAAAGAAAAACAATAATAAATATGAAACTTATGTCTTATCATCAATATATAATCAAGTTACAAAAATTATAACTTATTGAAATCATCCACACAATTCATAAAAGCAAATATATAAAGAATAAGAATATTCTTTATTAATAATAATGTAATCTTTATTACAGAAGAATAAAATGAAGATTACAAAATAATAAAAAGAAAATTACAAAAATATGAAGAAGATTACATTGGACTATTTACTAACTATTCTATAAAAGAAAGTCTAATCTAAAATCTTCATCTTTATATTTGTACCTGCAAAACAAACAGAAAATATATAGAGAAATAAAAGGTTAGAGTTAGTAGTATTTTATCTCAGACATGTCAGTGAAGTGCAACAGACAAATTCATCATTGAGAAATTTATAAAAAGGGGCAATTTTCACCAATATGAAAGAATCCATCTTTCATAAATTTAAAGCCAGAAGTCAAATGACAGCCAAGAGAGGCAAATTCACCAGTCAGGTGAAAGTAACCAGATAATAGTAAGTTACAAAATTCTGAACATATCCACAAGTGAATAGCAAGCACATAGGCAGGACACATACCAATATGCATGTGGTGTGCTGTCAACCTCACAGCACAGCCCCAAACTCACAAAACCACAAGCACAGCCGTGGAGAGGCACTAGTGCATCTCTCAACTGCTTTCACACAAGAACAGCCAGCTTAGACAGCAGCTTACCAAGCACATCAGCCAAACCAAACCACCAAGGATCAACCAAACATCACCGGGATGGTGACATAACGAGAGGGAAGGATCAGGTGGACAACAAGGACAAGTCCAGGAGCTAGGAGGAGCAGGATACATCAAGGACAAATCCAGAAGCTAGGAGGAGCAGGCTAGCCCAAGATCAAGCATAGAAGCACAACAAGACAAGATCATCATCACCACCTTACTCCACAAACATCTGATTTTGTGGTGAGCATCATCAAACCCTCACATTATCTAATCATCTTAGCTAGACAGAAGCATGTGTTGTTTTATGAACAAACCCTCAAAAGGCACCCAAGTGGGGTGAATCCATCATAGGGATTTTTCTTAAACTCTAAAAGCAAACAACAAAGTACCTGGATCCAGCCAGAGCTCGGAGCAACATCATTGCTCTGGTTATTGGGCTATATCTTACAATTCAAGCATAAATATATCTATGATCTATTTCTAGGCACATCCCTAAAGGAAGGGTAGCACCTTAGAAACTAATCCTTTGGATCCAGATCATAATCAAGCTTACTATCATTTTTCCAAGCTTTGATTCAAGAAAGAATAGCTGGTACCACTACCAGAACTATCTATATGAATCAGCTAGATAGGATCTGAATCCCTAAGCCTCAGACCAGCATCATTGGTCTTAGGGAATTCAGAAAAGAACATTTCCATTTATCTTTTAAAGTCAAGTTTGTCATTAAGCATAAAACAACCCAGTCAATGGGTTAGAATCAAACTTGTGTGCCATACCATGATGGTGTCACAAGAACAATCCATTATGAATCAGGATAGACAATTAATCATCCCAAATTCAGACAATCAACTTACTAATCATTTTCCTATTAACACAGGAATCATAACTAGGATATTCCTATGTTAAACTTCACTGATGATCTCAAACCACATGTTAATTATCAAGCCAATAGCACTAAGACAGTAGTTTCATCCTATCATAATCATGACCATAAATCAAATAACAGTGGAAAGTTATCAAGTCATTGGATTTACCAAGCATGTTTCCCAAGCAACTATATCATATGAATCAGATGCAATCCAAGCATAAAATCATCTAATAAGCCACCAGAAACATTATAGATCATCTTAAGAAACAAGTCTCGGGCCAATAACAACTTAGCATGTTTACAATTCATCCAAACACGATCCAATTCATCCAGTATATGATCAACCCCAGGATAAGAACCCTAAATGGATATGTCATCCTAATCAGAATCAGACAATAGCTAGAGAGGACACTGCCAGCATCTAGCATTGGATCAGCAAGCACAGAGAGCACCAGGGGAGAGGAATCAAACTCACCGAAGGTCCTCGCTGAAGACTAGAAGAGGAAGCAGAGTGGCCGACGACCATGGCGGCACAGGGAGCACCCCAGAGGGGGCGCTGCAACCCGCACGGCGCCACGACAGCGACCCTGATCACGCCTGGAGGTGCAGAGCATCACCTCGACACACGACGGCCACGACAACACCTGGATTTATGCCAACCCCCAAACCTAGGGTTCGGGACGGCATCGATCCATTGCAGGAGATCCCTAGGCTCAAATCCAATTGGATAGAACAAACGAGCGTTGTCAACAACCCCCAATTGCAACACGGCGGTGACCAGAATGTCCTACGACGGTGGGAGAGAGGAGGAGAGGATGAGCTCGAGGGAGAGAGAGAGGCAGTGAGGAGGAGAGGATGAGCTTGAGGGAGAGAGAGGCAGTGATGAGTGGGCCGAGTTGGGCCAAACCCTTCGGGGTGGTTCTTTTGTCTATGACTAATGGGCCACTAGGGCCCAATAAGTATAACTAGCCCAGAAAATATTTTCAGTCCTGTTTTAATAAACAGGAAAAGACACAAATACCCCTAGACTTAACTAAATTCTAGAAAATAAAATATAAGTCCAAAAATTATAAATAAGATAATTTTGGATTCACAATAATCCATACTATCCAAATAAAATAAAATATAAAATTTTAGACATTTAAATTTTTATAAGAATTTTGTAATTTATATATTCCTTATGGAATTTTAAAAAATTATTGAAAGATGATAAAAATAAATAAAAATCACTTTCATTATATATTAATATTATAGTATTTTTGAAAAATACTAAATAAATATTTAATAACAATTTTTAATGTATAATTGATAATTCCTAAAAGAATTATTAAATCAATAAAAGTCAAATAAAAAGTCAAATAAAATAAAATAATTCAATATAGGCTATAAATATTAAAAAGTAATATTTATAAATGCTTTATTATTATTAAAAAGGACCTTATTTAATAATAGGGTAAATGCATATCAAATTAAATAATGCATTACATTATTTGCATAATCATTTTGCTTCTTTAAATATTGTCCTTACCGGGCAATAATGATGTTTTTGTAGACATAGAAGCTCAAGGTCCGGTGCAAGCATCAGACTTCACTACCTTGCCATCACAAGGCAAGTTCATCACTTGCTCATGTCCTTTGAAGAGTCTTTATCAAAGTATTTACAAATTGTGTGTTATCATATATGCTATAAAAGAAAGAAAATATTATTTTCACAAATAAAGAAATCATAGATATCATCCTAAGTGATGATATAATGAAGCAATAGAACTTAGGGTTCTAATTGCGAACAATGATGATCAAGTAGGGACTTAATAACCCCTGACATCAGTGATTCTAGCGCCGTATATTACGCGTTAGCCATGAGATTTGGAATGGGACAGAGAAGTCAACTGTATCTTATTCCTCTCGCATGAATTCGGATGTGCAGGTCGTGGCTGTTATCCTTGTAGCATGCATACTAATTGGTAATTCGTAGAGGATATGCAGCATATGGGTGGGAACCCTCATCGTCCCACGATAGTTCTGGCATCTAACGGTTTGTACAAACCATTGTCGTAATTCATTATGTGGGCATGGTGTACACCAAGGAGGAATGCGGGTCGTGAAGGGGGCAGTGATTGGCTTGGACCAACTATGTAAGGTTCCCAACCTTTAATAAGGTAGAGATCCATGTGTTTACAATGCTAGTCCCTGGATCAATAGCTAGCATCCACAGTTAAGATGTAATATCAAGAAACAAAGGTCATAATACAACTTTATAACCAGGAATAAAATAATTCATTACATCTTACATAGCTCATTTAGCTATCTCTTTACAATGCAGCAGAATAACTATATAGCATGGAGTCCTTCATCTTCAAAGTGCCATAGGCAATCATGTTGGTTGTAGACTTGTAATCCTATTCAACACACTTTACTAACATCAAGCAAACCTGCAACATAATAAGTTGCAGCCACAAGGGTCAATACATTTGAATTGTACTGGCAAGTTTCACTATTATGTAGAAACAAGTGGATCCTATCAATACATGCATATTTGGATAAGTAGGGTTTAGGATCATTTGCAGAAGCAATAAAGTTTTATCCTATCTTTTCAAAAATAGTTTTGATCTTTTGTCAAATCTTTCTGAACTTCTTGTAAAACTCCAAGTTCTTCAAATCCCTTGTTGTCACCATCAAGTTTTACTTTGAGAAATTGGAATGTCGAGATCTTACATAGCTTCAGGCCTTAGTTGCTCAGTATTGCCCATAACACAATCTCATGCAGAAGGGATGTCGAGATCTTATGCAGAAGTTGTACACTTTACCCACATGACACAATCTCGTCTTGACGCCACCAGTGGCCGCTGGATAAGTACTCACCTAATGGATGTTGGGAATATGCCCTAGAGGCAATCATGTATGATGATATTTCCCATTGTATTCATAAAGTTATTAAGTTGTCCTTGTATAAACATCTGATGTGTATCATTGAATATGTGATTCAGTTGTGGAACTATGCATTCATGTTGTTTGTACTAAATATCCTTGGTCACTAAGGTTGTGCTAGACACACAACTTAGA
This sequence comes from Avena sativa, assembly GCA_916181665.1. NCBI lineage: Eukaryota > Viridiplantae > Streptophyta > Magnoliopsida > Poales > Poaceae > Avena > Avena sativa. The sequence goes on along the minus strand of OV702294.1, from coordinate 150,985,448 downwards.
CCAATGTGAAAGTTGGCTTGATGACTCGGTTCCACTTGTCATGGGCATGGAGATGCTATTCTAACTTACACAGATTCGGCTAAAGAGTTTAGCGAGTCGGATTGACCCATATTGAGGTACAACGAACAAGTTGTCATTTGTATATCTCAATCAATGTAATCCTTAGACCTGAGGTTGTTGCATAGTCCAAGTTGAGGATCACCGACTTAGATTCTGTCAAACGTTGATCCGTAACTGGGCAGTTATAAAGGCAGAGTTCGGGTCAACTGAGAATCAAGCTGTGTGATGTGAATAACCAAGATGGAATTTTGCCCCTCCACTTGGAGAGATATTCTCTGGGCCCTCTCGTGAGATATGATTCGGAAAGCATGTCCATGCACGACTCGGTTAAGTGTTAACCGAGGCGATCGACTAAGAGTTAGTCAGGTGAATCACTTATCTCGGATCGAGAAGAGAGTCGGACTATTTAAGGGATGACAAATATTCGCCTATAGTCTGACAAGGTATATCGTGAGGCAAAAGGGACTTGGACGTAAGTCGCATTGGAAAGGCAAGTCGTCATGACTCTTTGGTACTTGGGAGTCGGCACGTTCTTCTAGGAGCCGCTACCGACTGATCGATTGAGAGTCAGACTCCAATCATGTCCAAGTAGCCATGAGCCTGCAGGGTCACACACTTAAGAGCGGGAGCAAGTTCGATTGGATCTGAACCTGTAATCTGGTTGGGTTGGACCTAAACCGGATTAGGACTGAGTTAGTGAGTTGGACTCACGGTGACTAGTGTTATATGGGCTTTAGTGAATGGGTCGCGCGAGCAGAGCCCACGTTCACTCCCTATATATAGTGGAGCACCTTAACCCAGAAAGGTTAATCGTGTTCGGTTAGGTCATTCCATGTGTTGGAAACCCTAGCTCCACAGCAGTCCTGCCGCCATAACGAACCTAGCAGTTCGCCGCCGGCGCTCCTCCTTGTACGTGTGGATACCACCAGAGGTGTTGTGCGATCAGCACCAGGACGATCGGGTCGTGAGGACTGCACTGCATCAACTGACGTGCTTCATCAGTAATCCGCAACCGCGCGTCTAGTGGTAAACCTCATGGCCTTCTACCTCAGCTAGATCTTGGGATCACCACGTTAGAGGAAAATTTTTGTTTTATCTCCGCGTGGCCCAACAGTGGTATTAGAGCGATAGCTTCTGGTTTTAGGCTCGAGATCTCGCATATGTGATATGTGGTTGGCTGTAGATGAGATCTATGTGCTGTTTGGTAGTCGATCTATGAGATAGATCGGTTTTGTACAAGGTTGATTGGATCAACTGTGCTCGGGGAATGGTAGATCTGATTTCCGTGATCATACTGCTGAGGTCGTGGAACGACATACCCCTACCGGTCGGCTTCCGCCATCGGGGTAGACTGTGACACGTAAATCCAGAAGCGCTGATCGAACATCAAAGAGTTTGATTAAATTGGAACGATGGTCGGAATCCATGTTCGGATCGTAGATGAGATCTGCGTTTTCGGAAAAATCGTCGGGCGCTGCCCGCACTCGCGAGGGGCGCTGTCCCTTCGATCCCCGCCCGCTATCCGGCTAGCGGGACCACCGGCTTCGCCATGTCGTAGCGCCTTGGATGTCGTTGCGAGTTTCACAACGCCGGTAGATATTGTATCTATGCATAACTTGTTTTTGCAGGAAGTTGTGAATGGTATGGCTCATGTGCATGTGATGTATGTGTGTAATCCATACGTGATCTGCGAATCACGGTTTATGTCAGCCGGCTAGAGCCTAGGTGCTGTCATTTTATTGTATAACGACCTGCGTGTCGGATTCTCCTTGTAATTTACTTTACTAAGCTAGTGTAGCTGTTTGGAGACACCGGAAGGCATGCAAGGCGATGTACATGTGGGCGACATGGAGTAAGACGGCAAGTGACAAGAGTTGGCACGAGTCGGATTACAGGCTTTTTGGAGATGGAGATCGCCATGAAGAGAGCCATACCATTTCACATTATAAATGCTTTATTTTGTGTTATTGTTATGTCTCAGTTTTACCTCTATTAGATAGTCGGTAAAATTTAATCCCTCAAAGAAGGTCTAGTCGGTTTTCCCACCAGTGTTTGCACCATCACAAGTCAGACATTTTTGGTAGTGGGCTCATAAAATTGAGGTGCTGCCAATTCTTTCCGACTAGATGGGTTCGAGTCGGACTCTTACTGCAGAAACACTCGGCAAGCTAGACGGGTCCATCACAATGGTTGTGGGACTCGGGGAAAGGTCGGATGGGAGCTGGGGCATGTGATGCCACCCGTCCAACAGGAGTCGTATGAGATACCGTTGATAAGGAGTTGTATACCTAGATCACTTGGAGGCTAGCGGTGATGCTAAAGCTCACTAGCCGACTTGCTTATTTAGGATCCTGAATCACTAAGCAACCATCGGAGGGGTGTTGGTTCTAGTGGGAGCATAAAATATTAAAATGTTTAATATGCTTGCTCTTTTATGAATACATGTCTTAAGTATTTTGCATATTTTGTGTTGTAGATCATGGCACCAAGTAGCAGTCACTCTCAGATATCCGGTTTTGCGTTGAGAACCATTCTTGAGAAAGATAAACTGAACGACACTAATTTTACCAACTGGTATCGAAATCTGAGAATTGTTCTCAAACAAGAAAAGAAGGACCATGTCCTAGACAACCCACTTCCAGATGAGCCGAATGAGAATGCGACTGTCGCAGCCACCAATGCCTACCGTCGGGCTAAGGATGAGTCCACGGATATTAGCTGTCTTATGCTTGCTCACATGGAACCGGACTTGCAAAAGCAGTTCGAGCATGTTGAGGCCTACGATATGATCGAAAGCCTCAAAAGTATGTTCCAGGCTCAGGCAAAGACTGAGAGGTATCAAGTTTCTCAGGCTTTGATGAGTTGCAAGCTTAAGGATGGTGATCCACTGAGTCCGCATGTGATCAAAATGGTTGGTTACGTGCAGTCTCTGGAGAGGCTTGGCTACCCCATAAGCGAAGAGTTCGCTACGGACATAATTATGAACTCTCTTCCTAGTGCATATGGGCAGTTCATTTCGAACTACCACATGCATGGTATGGATAAGAAGCTCACTGAATTGCATGGGATGCTCAAGCAGGCAGAGGCGTATCTCAAGAAGGACGCCAGTCAAGTGTTGATGGTGCAGAATAAGGATAAGTTCAAGAAGAGTTCTTGGACTAAGAAGAAGGCTAAGTCAGGAGGAAAGCAGGCTCCGGACCCGGTCCCAAGTGCTTCCTCAGGGACTAAGCCATCTCCTTCAGCCGGATCCACTTGCTTCTACTGCAAGGCGGATGGCCACTAGAAGAGGAACTGCAGCAAGTACTTGGCCGACAAAGCCAAGAGTGGAGGTATGACTTCCGACTCAGGTACACTTGTTTGCAATGTTATAGACATATATCTTGCTGATGCACCTAATAGTTCTTGGGTATATGATACCGGATCAGTTATTCACATCTGCCACTCGTTGCAGGGACTGGTAAGAACTAGGAGCGTAGCAAGAGGCGAGGTTGATATTCGAGTCGGCAACAAAGCAAGAGTTGCTGCGTTGGAAGTCGGCATGATGCAACTTCATTTACCTTCCGGATTCATTATGGAACTAAATAATTGTTATTATGTTCTATTGCTCAGTCCAAACATTATTTCTGCTTCATGTTTGATGAGGCAAGGCTATGAGTCGAATATCAAGAATAATGGTTGTTCTTTGTATTTGAATGATATGTTTCACGGCTTTGCACCCGTCCAGGACGGGTTATTTATTTTGAATCTTGATGGTGAGTCGGTTTATAACATAAATGTTAAAAGGTTGAAACCAAATGATCTGAATATGACTTACTTTTGGCACTGTCAGCTTGGTCATATAAGTTGGAAACGCATGAAGAAGCTCCATGATGATGGACTCCTAAATTCGTTCGACTTGGAGTCATTAGAGAATGCGAATCTTGCCTACTCGGCAAAATGACCAAGACACCTTTTGCAAAGAGTTTCGAAAGGGCGTTCGACTTGTTGGGACTAGTACATAGTGATGTATGTGGACCAATGAGCACGACAGCCAGGGGTGGTTATGAGTACTTCATTACCTTCACTAATGATTTGAGTAGGTATGGATATATCTACTTGATGAAACATAAGTCGGAAGCCTTTGAAAAGTTCAAAGAATTCCAGAATGAAGCATAGAATCAACTCAGCAAGAAAATAAAGTTTCTTCGGTCGGACCGAGGAGGCGAGTACATGAGCCATGAGTTTGATGACCATCTGAAAAGTTGTGGAATAGTTCCTCAACTTACTCCGCCAGGAACGCCACAAAGGAATGGTGTTTCGGAAAGGCGGAATCGAACCTTGTTGGACATGGTATGATCAATGATGAGTCGGACAGATCTGCCTTTATCATTTTGGGGTTATTGTCTAGAAACAGCGGTGTTCACACTAAACAGAGTACCATCAAAATCGGTAGAGAAGACACCGCATGAGATGTGGACAGGGAAAAAGCCGAGTTTGTCTTTTCTTAAGATTTGGGGTTGTGAAGCATTTGTCAAGCAACTTCAGTCGGACAAGATTAAATCCAAGTCGGATAAGTGTATTTTCGTGGGGTATCCGAGGGAAACCTTGGGTTACTACTTCTACAACCGAGAAGAGGGCAAGGTGTTTGTCGCTCGAAACGGTGTCTTCCTTGAGAAAGAGTTTCTCAGTCGGGGAGTAAGTGGGAGCACGGTGCAGCTCGAAGAAATTCGAGAGGAACCGGCTAGTGGCGAGTTGGCAAAAACCTTGGAGGTTGAGCCGGTCGTGGCAGCTGAGCCCGCAGCAGCACCTGTACTACAAAGATCGGCAAGATTACAAAGTGTTCGTGATGTGTTACTGTTAGACAGTGATGAGCCGGCAAATTATTCGGAAGCGATGGTGGGATCTAATTCCGAGTCATGGCTTGGAGCCATGAGATCCGAGTTAAAGTCCATGGATTAAAATCAAGTTTGGAACTTGGTTGATCTGCCAGACGGTGCAAGACCCGTCGAGTGCAAATGGGTCTTTAAGAAGAAAACTAATATGGATGGAAATGTTTCCGTCTATAAAGCACGCCTTGTCGCGAAGGGGTTCCGACAAGTTCAAGGAGTTGATTACGACGAGACTTTCTCGCCCGTAGCAATGCTTAAATCAGTTCGGATCATGTTAGCTATAGCAGCCTATTTCGACTATGAGATATAGCAGATGGATGTCAAAAAGGCTTTCCTTAACGTAAATTTAACCGAGGACGTGTATATGATATAGCCTGAGGGTTTTGTCGATCCGTCTAATGCTGACAAGGTATGCAAACTTCAGAAATCCATTTATGGGTTGAAGCAAGCATCTCGGAGTTGGAATATTCGCTTTGATGAGGTAGTCAAATCGTTTGGCTTCATCAAGAGTGATCATGATTCTTGTTTGTACAAGAAGTTTAGTGGGAACAAAGTAAATTTTCTAATCCTATATGTGGATGACATATTACTGATTGGAAATGATATCTAGATGTTGTGATAAACCAAGGAATCATTGGAAAGGAGTTTCACAATGAAAGACTTGGGTGAGGCAACATACATCCTCAGAATCCGGATCTATAGAGATGAAGGGAATATGCCCGAGAGGCAATAATAAAGTGGTTATTATCGTATTCCTTGTTTATGATAAATGTTTATTTTACATGCTATAATTGTATTAATACGGAAAATTTTATACATGTGTGTTTAATAAACAAAAAGGAAGTTCCTAGTTATGTGTAGAGGGAGTGACCCAACCTTTAATATAAGGTAAGGTAGAGATCCATGTGTTTACAATGCTAGTCCCTGGATCAATAGCTAGCATCCACAGTTAAGATGTAATATCAAGAAATAAAGGTCATAATACAACTTTATAACCAGGAATAAAATAATTTATTACATCTTACATAGCTCATTTGGCTATCTCATTACAATGCAGTAGAATATAACAATAGCATGGGGTCCTTCATCTTCAAAGTGCCACAGGCAGATGTGTTGGTTGTAGACTTGTAATCCTAATCATTAAACTTCACTAATATCAAACAAACCTGCAACATAATAAGTTATAGCCACAAGGGTCAATACATTTGAATTGTATTGGCAAGAGATACTATGGTAGTATAGTGGAGTCTATCATCTATATGCATTTGGCTAAGTGGATCTTAGGCTTGCTTTGCTCAAAATAGATTTTCCTTATCATTTGAAAACACTAAGATTTTGTTTGACAAAAATCACCCAAGGCATCTCCCAATAGAAATTGGTGATCCTTCAACCCTTGTTCAACCACAATTTTTTTTAACTTAGAAATTTGGATGAGGAGATTCTTGATAGCTTACATGTCTTGATGCTCAAATTTTCCTTTGCCAGGGACATGGCTAAGTACTTAGATTCTTCCATCTGCGGAGATTGTGCACTTTCCCCACAAGACTTGGTTTCACCAAGACAAGATCTTTCAGAAGCCTTCCCTTAGACCAGAATGGACGCGTTCCAACCTATCAAACCCCTACCACCAACTGTCCATTTGGCTAAGTTATTGCAACCTATATGATCCAGACAGATCTCATAATGCCAATTGGCTGCACTTGAAGCTTCTCAACATTTGATATCTCCAATCTCTTTGTTCCTGGGTGGCCATCCACAAGTGAGACACCAAGTTTTCCCCAGTATACTGGACTTGGTAAAGCCCAAGTTTTCCCCAGCATACTGGACTTGCATGACCACTCAACACAAACCATTCTTTCCATTCCACCCAGGTGATTCATTCACTTAGTTGTTTTATTAAACAAAACACAAGTCCTTGACTTAGAAATATTCCATAGCATGAAATATAATCCACCCTTGTTTTCTACTAGCTAAGCTAAGCATGATAGTAGTAGGAATCTTAACTTAAAAAATTTCTACTAAGGTTTCATCTACTAGGATTTCCCATGGCATAGTTTATACTTAGCAAAAATCCATGCAAGTCCTACTTAGAAATATCACTAATGCATAGTGAAAATAATGGGACAAAAGTAAGAAGCATCACTTGCCTTGTTGGTAGAGGATATAAGTTCACTCCTTGTCCTTGCAATATTCACACTCTTCAAATCACTACAATTCAATCAAGTAAGGCACAAATTCAATCTACCACTCAAGCAACAACACATAAAATAATAGAAACAAAACAATGCATGCAAGCATGCCAAAGATTGTTTTATTTGAAAAAGTGGTTTCTAATGGGTCATAAACATTTGAAAACACCTAATGGTCATTTTATAAAGTGGCAAAACCATTTATAAAGATTTTACTTCATAGCCCATTTTTAAATCAAGTCATTATTTTATGTGGTTGAAAATGCCTTTAGCAAAGCAATAATTTTATAGGGTTCACAAAATATGTTTTCAAAACATAAAACTTGGTGTTTGGGGTCAGAGGGTTTAAATCAAAACATTTCCCAAAAGGTTTTCTTCCAAAATTATTTTTAAACCATAATCAACATTTTTAATTGGCTAGAAATGTTTTAAATCAAAGATTCATTCTTTTGCTTCACCAAATACATTTTTGAAACCACCAATTGATTTATAGGGTTAGTAGGTTCAAAACAAACCATTTGCCAAAGGTTTTATCTCAAAATTCATTTTAGAACAATTTTTATATTCTAAACATGCATACACAAGTTTCTGCAAAAACAAACAATTTAACAGAAACAATTTACTAAACAAAGTGCATGGTCAGAAAGTACTTGTCTTGCTGATTCCATTGATATAAAATTTGCAAAATTTGGACGTGTGGTTTGAAAGTTATGAATTTTTCAAATTGGAACATCTAATAGACAAGTTTCTGTTTTTAAAACAGATTCCAGGCCACGTGGTGCGATCTCATTGGTCGAAACCGTTTCACGCGGATTGACCTATCTGGTGCGTTAGATTAAAGTTTAATCGCGCGGCTCAGGTTCATCCTAACCCCTTCGGTTAGTCAACCTATCCAAGCCATCAGATGCAAATCTAACGGTCCCTATTGCTTTGACCAATAAGCAGCGGCGCTGGCGGCGACGACTGGCGGGCAGAGCGGTCAGACGGTGGCGTTGCTGGCGATGCAGGAAGCGAGGGAGGAAGGGGAGTGGCTCACCAGGTTCAGGAGATCACGGCGATGCTCAACGTGCTTTCGGTTTGTCAAGGGGCGCATAGGGGTGTCGGTGATTGCTCGCCGGAGTTCAAGACGGCGTCGGGTACGGTCTGTCGTCGTCGGGGGTGACGCTGCGACGCGCGCTAAGACGAAATAAGTTTGCTGTTAGATGCGCACAGCGCTGAGGATCATACGCGTGTCAACGAGAGTGAAGGGGGTGGACGGAAGCTACCTGGGGAGTTCGTCGGAGAAGCAGCAGACGGCGGCGACGCTCAGACGAAGACGAAGTCGACGATACAGGGCACGCGTGAGTGAGCTGAGGGTGCAGAGAAAAGCGCCAAGGAATGAGGAGCAGACTCGCGTGCACGGGGGCGAGGAGTGGTCAGACGGTGCTGGAATTGGCCGGACAGCTCGTCGGAGCAGAGGGCGTTCCAGGTCGAAATTTGCTCGGCCTGGGGGCAGAGGGAGTGCAACGTTCAGGGGGAAAGGAGAAGGAGGAGCAGGCGGTTTAGTACACGTGGTCGCGGCGAGGGTTAGTGGAGAGATTAACGCGGATTGATGGTGCCTTCATTGGCCAGAAACGGCGACGGAGGAATTGGGGGCGGGGTCGTCGCGCGGGTGAGGGAGACGATGACTTGGCGGTGGGGTCTCGGCGTCAGCGAAAAGGAGAGAGGAGAGGTGGAGGCCAGTAGTCAGTGACTCTGTGGGTTCTTTCTCTGGTGCGAAACGTTTTCTCGCGGGGAAACGATAGGGAGTGGCTGTTGGGCCTTAGTGGGCTGCCAGATGGGTTGGGTCTGTTTTATATTTTTTTGTTCCTGTTTCTTTTTCTTTTTTCCATTTGATTATTCTGTTTTGATTTTGTTTAGTCCATTCAAACACTCATTTGAATTCAAACTTTTACCCAACTTTGTGTAGATTTTGATACTGTTTATTTATACATTCTGATGTCAATTTAGAATAAATCTTTTATTCCTTTAGTGCCCTTTTAATTATTTAAAGTAGGTCCTTGTATTAATTCATTCAAGATTTAATAATGTTTTTAATTTCCATTTGAATTCTAAATCCTTCCAAAACCTTTCAGTAGGTTTTATTTACTTAATAGGGTGTCAAATAATTCATCTTGAATTATTTGGAAAAGTTTTTAATATGATTTATTAATCATTTAAAATTTGGATTTGTCTTTATTCCAATAGGATTTGGTTTATGCTATTTTAATTAATTTGGATAATTCTTTATCCTTTTATTTTATTTAGATTTGGATTATAATCTATTCCACTTGCTTATGGACTAGATCAAGATTTGATTTAGCCTTTAAATATTCTTTATTTAATATTTCTTTCTTCATCTTATAAAATCCATATATTTTTATTTAGAGATCCAAACTTGGTGATTCCAATTTGTGAAATCTTATTTGATATTTATTTCTCCTTTTAAATATCTTTAGGATCATTTGCTCATCATCTGGTATGGATTTCTAGATAGGTGCTTTATTAGCTTTGGAAAATAATTTTCTTATCTTATTAAATTCATAAGATTTTATTTATGGCTCCAAATTAAGTGAAACCAATTTATATGGTCTTATAATATTTTTATTTTTCATTCTTGATCATTTGTGAATGTTTGTTGACAACCTTTTATATGGATCAAATCCATAGGCTTGGAGATAACTTGGAAATGATTTTATTCCATTAGGGTTTAGGGTTTGGATTTATTTTCAAGGTGTTTAAATTTCAAGATACATTCATTAAGGAATGCATTTCTCTAGATTTGAATTTATTTAGATTCAAACTTTAACCAAATTTTGTTCAAGATGGGATTTTTAAGTTTCCATTTAGAAACAAAAGTTTCTTTTCACCCTGATTTTCAACAATAATTTATTTTGTTTATTTATTTTTCACATTACAAGATTTGGAAAATCTTGGGATGTGACAAATTTGCAAAATTTGGACGTGTGGTTTGAAAGTTATGCAATTTACAAAATTGAACATCTAATAGAACAATTCCTGTTTTTAAAACAAACTCTAGGACACGCGTCTTGTTCTGATAGGCTGAAAATGGTTCGCGTGGATCAGCTGCTGTGGGCGTTGGATCTAACTGAAATCGCATGGTGCAGAGAGAGCGTACCGGTTCGCTTAGACAAACTATCGCGTACGCACGATCAAAATCCAACGGCTCACAACCACTCGACATAAACTAGCGGCGCTAGCGGTGGTGAACGGCGGCGGCGCGCTCAGACGATGATGGTGTCGGTGTTACAGGAAGCGAGAGAGCGAGGGGAGAAGCTCACCGAGTTCGCCGTGGCGTGGGGATGCTCAAGGTGGTTGTTGTCGACTGAGGGGCGCACGGTAATGGCGGGTATTGCTCGCCGGAGTTCACGTCTGTGTTGGGTTTGTCTGTTCGTCGTCGGAGGCGAGTGTACAGTTCACGCCAAACCAAACAAATAATGCTATTAGGTTCAGGCGAGAAAGGCGAATACGGGAGTATCAGTCATAGGGGATGGGGTGGTCAGGAGTTACCAGGGGGTCTCGCCGGAGAGGTAGCAGACAACAGCAGCATGCAGAGGTCGTCCTTGCCGACACTCTGGGGCAAGCGCGGATGAACGGGAAGCATAGGGAGATGCGTCAGAGGCTGGGGATCACGCTCGCGAAGTCTGGGAGGCAAGGCGGTGGCTAGGTTCACCGAAATCAGCCGGAAATGTCGTCGGAGACAGAGATGGTCTCAGCTCCAATTGGAACGGCCTGGAGGCAGAGAGGGCGGGGCGAGTGAGGGGAATGGGGAGGAGGAGTAGGCGTTTATGTGTGCGTGATCACTAGCGAGAATTGATCACTCCATCAATCGAATTTAAGCCTCGAATCAAAGCGCAGAAACAGTCGCGAGGTGAGAGGCGAGGTCGTCGCGGTGGGGAAGATGCTGAGGTGGCGATGGGGTCCGCTTGTCGGTTAAAGAGAGAGGGGGAAGGTGGGGTCCAACCATCAGCGACCTTGCGGGTTCTTTCGCGAGTAAAAGAAAACGCTTCGGGGGGAGGGAAGTGAGAGTGGGCTACTGGGCTTAGTGGGCTAGCTGGGCTAGATTGCTTTGTTTCGTTTTTTTATACTGAATGCTTTTTCCTTTTTCTATTTTGAATTTCCTGTTTTGATTTTCATTCAAACAATCCAAACTCCAAATCAATTCAAACCACCACCAAACTTTGGGTATCTTTTAATTCTGTTCAACAATATATTCCAATGTCCAAAATAAAATAATTCTTTTATTCTTTTAGGATCTATTAATAATTAAATAAATAGACCTTAGTCTTTATTTCAAATAGGATTTGATTTATTTTAAAACTCTATTTGTAATCTAAATAATACCAAAACCTTTTCAGTAGGTTTCATTTGAAAAACGAAACACTTGGAATTTTTATTTAAAATACTTTAACAAGTTTCAATGTTTATTTGAAAGGGAAAAAGCCTTTACTTAAATAAAATTGGATATAAATAAATCCTTATTATTTTATCAAATAGAAATATTTTATTTCATTTCCTTGGCCAAGATTTAATTTGACTCTTTTAAAATAGTCCTTATTTAATATTTCTACCTTTGCTTATAAAAACCATATCTTTTTATTTAAAGATCCAAAAATGGTGATTCCAACTATTATAACTTTATTATTTATTTATCTTTTTAAATCCCTTTAGGATTTTATTGGAGAAAAAATAGGTTTTGATGTTTCCATTTGGAATCAAAAAGTTTCTTCTCACCCTAAATTTCAATAGTTATTTATTTTGTTTATTTATTTTTCACATTTTAAAATTTGGAAAATTTTGGGATGTGACAGGCTACCACCCTTAAAATAAATCTCGTCTCGAGATTTGGGAAGGCTAGGGTTACAAGTTGGCTTCAAGGCAACTAGGGTACTACCACCCTTAAAAGAAAGTCTCATAGGGTTACATTGATGGTTCACTTGACTATGGGTTCAACACTTAATATCCAGACAAGGAATCCTTATTTGACTCAACTAAGTTAACTAGTTCCTGACATCCACTTCTTCTATTTCGTCAAAGTTTCCATCCATATCAATGTGGTTCACATGTCCTTTCTGGGTCACATTGGAGTCATTTCCATTGGATCTTCTAGTATCCTTTTTCTTTTTCTTCTCAGGACAGTCTGATGCATAGTGTCCAAGCTCCTTACAATGATAGAATTGCAACTGGCTAATGTCTTTCTTCTTGAAAGTATCATGTTGGTTCTGACTAAGGTCATCTCCATTGTCAGTATCATTTCCATTATTATCACTTCCATTGTTGTTGTGGTGATACTGATGTGGTTTAGAATCTTCATTGCTCCTTTTGAATGAACGCTTCTTTTGTGATGATTTTATGCTTCCTCTTTCTGTTCTCAACTTGATTCATCTTGTTTTCCAAAATGGTGGCTTTGTCACAGAGTGATTGATAAGTTGGGACATAGGCAACAGCTAGCTGCAGGTTCAACTCATCATTAAGTCCTTCAAGGAATTTCTCCTTCCTCTTAGCATCTGTATCAACTTCATCCGGTGCATAGCATGCCAGATTGTTGAATTCTTCAATGTACTCAGCCACACTGAGGTGACGCTGTTTCAGATTGTGAAATTCCTTTTTCTTCAAGTGCATCACTCCAGATGAGATGTGAGCTGTACGGAAACCATCCTCAAAAATAGCCCAAGTCACATCCTCAAGGGGAGTGGTGATCTGAAAGTTGTCCCACCATGTTGCTGCTGGTCCTTCAAGTAGAAATGCTGCAAACCTAACTTTTTCTTCGTCGGTGCAGACAATAGTCACTAAGTCCTTATTCACCGAACATAACCAATCATTGGCTAACATTGGGTCAGTTGTTCCAGAGAACCTTGCAGGCCTAAGTTTCAGAAACCTGGTGAGCATGTCATGAGCTGGAGGATTATTATGATTGTTGTTGTTATTGTTGTTGTTGTTGTTGTTCTGTATGAACGTGGTCATCATCTGCATCAGTTGCGTCTGAGCTGTCATCATTTGCTGCATCTTAGGAGTGATGTTGTTGTTTTGGTTGGGGTTGGCACGACGGGGAGGCATCTGTTGGTTGATAGGGATGAGTAATGATGGATAGGTCTAAAGAAGTCCTAACACACAACTCAATACAACCAAGTTTAATCAAACAATCAACAAGCAACTATTCACTTAACAACTTATGAGCTTAACTCATGAGTTGAAGGAAACAACAAGTTTTCTTGAAATAATCAACCTAGTATAGTCATACCTCATAGGTCAATATGATCCATACTCTAACTTGATATCAATGTCTTTGGTAGGCAATCTAATGTCTCTTGGTTTTCACTTGTAGTCCTTAGTGGTGTCTAAGTTGAAGTCCTTGGTGAAATTAAAGTTGAAGTCATTGGTCATGGTGGAGGCTTTGTCCATCAAGTTGAAAATGAGGAGGTGTAGAATTCAAAACCAAAAAGGTTGAGTAAAGAGTTTACAAGATTGTTTGTAAATAAGTTTTGGAACAAATACAACTCCTATTGGATCAAAAATAGGTTTTGATGTTTCCATTTGGAATCAAAAGTTTCTTCTCACCCTATATTTCAATAGTTATTTATTTTGTTTATTTATTTTTCACATTTCAAAATTTGGAAAATTTTGGGCTTGGACCAACTACTGGGCCCCACATCATGGAATTGTGGACGGGAAAGTACGCCCGGTTGTGCAACAAGGAGTTGATCTCTCATGGGTAAAGTAACGCACCTCTGCAGAGTGTAAGAACTGTAACTTGTTACTCCCTGTTCCGGGAAGGAGCTACGAACGCGGCAGGAAAGGAACTCCATGAAAGTTCTGGTCAACCTGTGAAGGCTGATGGTCATAGTTTTTCAGAATAAAATCAATCTTTGAAGAAAGATTTACAAAAACTGCATAGTGCCAAGGATTTATAATCTGAGGTGGTAGTTAGAGCATCAAACTTCCCACCTTGCATAAAATGAACTTGTTGGGTAACCCTGTTACTCATTCTTTCCTTTGATCCCTTGCTTAGACTCTGAGGATCCCGAAGACGTGCTAATGTATGCAGCCGAATGCCAAGAAGATGTGTTCTACGAGGAACCTGATCTATCCGGTGGTGTTGAAGGAGTGGATTACGAGATCCGCTAAGGTGTCGATGATAACGAGTCCAACTAATTATCCATAGTTAGTAGTAACCAATGGAGCCGAGCAGCATGAACTCTATAGAATAAGCTGCTGAGATCAACTCCTAGACGGAGCTGTTACTTTTAAATTCCGCTGAAACACTTTATATTTTGGTTTGTAAGTTGGATCTTTTGGAAGTCTTGAACTTACGGTATTGTAATAATAATAATGTGTGTACTTTTGTAATATGGACCCGCAATGTTTCTGTTGTACCACTCTGAGGGATGTGATATTTACGGAACGGTGTTCTGTGGATGTCATGTCAACGACTATAGTGTACTACACATGAAGTGGTATGTTGGGTCATCGCAATTGAGAAGCCCTAACGCGTGCCTCAGATCTCACCGTCCACGTGTCAGCACCAAACTGAACCGTCGCCAGCATGTCGTCCACTACGCACGGAAATCGAGGAGACGCCGTAACTTTCGCCACGTTACGTGTGACGAGTCAAAAATCAAGTGGGACCCATGGTCATTCCGTCGCATCGTCTCTTCTGCCACAGACGGTTGAGCTCACCGGTCGTCAGCAATGACGTCATCAAAGCAAAGCCAGCAACGGCTCATAGATTTTGACTAAACATCAAAGTACTTACTCGAGTCTATGATGCGCCCAATATGCATCATCATTCTATATCATAATCTACCTCTATTCATTGATATTTATCTTATTATGAGGTATTGCTTATGTCTTTTCCACTGTTTATGCATGTTGGATGATTCTTGAGGATGGACTACCGGAGTCTGGATTCTGATGGAAAAGAGGGTGTTTTGATGCAATTTCGCGAAGATCATAAAAATACCAGAAAAATATGGGAAAATATTATTTTTCCAGAAGATTGAGGAAGCTAGAAGGAGGGACGAAGAAGGGCCACAGGGGCCCACACCCCCTAGGCGCAGGCCCACCAAACCCCGCGCCTAGGGCAGTTGTGGCCCACCTGCCCGGCTCCCGACTCCGCCCCTTCGCCTATATCTTACCTACAGAACCCTAAGCCTCGGGGAGCGACCATAGATAGATTTCCGCCGCCTCTGGGGGGCAGAAAACATCGAGAGAGAAAGATCTCTCTGGCAGACAGATTTCTGCCGGGGGAATTCCTTCCCGGAGAGGGGAGATCGTCGCCATCAACACCGTCATCAAGCTAGGCTTCATCGGGATCATCATCATCCACACAATCATCTCCACCAGCACCATCATCACCACTCCGTCCTGCTGTAACAATTGTGTTGGATATTGCTTTAGTTCTTAGGGGAAACTTTCCCGGTGTTAATTACTATTATAGTTGATGCTTGTGAGTGGAACCATTGGATTATTGTTTATGTTCATATTGTTATCCATTATCATATCATATTTTATCTTGATCCATATGATGGCTTGTGAGTAGTTCGTCTATTTCTTGAGGGCATGGGAAAAGTCATGTTGTTATTAGTGGATTTGTGTTGAGTTATTATTCAATGATTTAGTATTTAAGTTGTGGTGCTATTATTCTAGTGGTGTCATGTGAACGTCGACTACATGACACTTCACCATTATGAACCTAGGGGAATGCATTGTGTATTTGGCTACTAATTGTGGGGTTGCCGGAGTGACAAAAACCTGAACCCCCGTTAGGACACCTTTGCATAAGGGAGCGTAGGATCTCAGAGCTTAAGGCTGTGGTTAGATTTATATCTTAATTACTTTCCTGTAGTTACGGATGTTTGCAGGGGGTTTAATCACAAGTATGTATTAGTCCAAGTACGGTCGGTACATTAGCATAGGTTCACCCACACAACACTTACAACACCAAAGAAGAGTACTCAGCTATTTGAAGAGAAAGCACATGACAGAATTCCCATGTGTCCTCGAGAACGTTTGTTCTTTATAAGTATTTCCACCGTCTTGTCCTTTGCTAAGAAAGGATTGGGCCACTTGCTGCATTTGTTCTTTGTTACTTGATCTTTGTTTTGTTGCCTTATCAGAAAACCACTAAAAACCGCTTTGCTAAGTATTTACAGAGATTTCCTGCTCCACACCATTGTTCAACACCTTCTGATCCTTGTTGGGATTGACACTCCTATTTATCGAAAGTACTGCGATACACCCCCTATACTTGTGGGTCATCAAGACTATTTTATGGCGCCGTTGCCGGGGAGTGAAGCGCTATTGAAGAGTGGAACTGGTAAAGGAAACTTCTACTATGAGTATTGATTTTGTTACTTCTTGTTACTTTATTCCAGTATGGATAACCCACTTGGTTTTCTGTTTGGGAAAACTACTACCGCTGCTAGGGTAGTAGATGAGCCACCAACTGTTGAGATAGATCCTTCTAAGATACCTACAAGTATTGTTGATCATGTTATGGATAATTATTATTTTGGGGATGGAACTGCCCATCCTGGTGATCATTTTCTTTTTATCCATGAATTATGCGGGTTGTTTAAGTGTGCAGGTATCACAACCGAACAGGTGAAGAAGAAGTTACTCTCCATATCCTTGAAAGGGAGAGCTGAAGAATGGTATAAGCTGCTGAAGAATGGACAATCCATGGAATGGGAGGAGATGGCATCTCTCTTTTACTCTAAATTTTATCCTCCCAGTGAGATTCATAAGGATAGAAATCTGATATATAACTTTTGGCCTCGTGATGGAGAGAGTACATCTCAAGCTTGGGGGAGATTGAAGTTACTAATGCTTAAATGTCCTATTCATGAACTCCATAACAATATTATTATCAATAACTTTTATGCTAGGCTCTCTCTTCATGATAAAGATTTACTAGATGCTTATTATGCTGGATCATTCACACGTATGAAGGAAGAAGCTAAATGGGATCTACTAGACCGTATTCAAGAGAACCCTGAAGCTTGGGAGAATGACAAAGGAAGAAAGTCAGGTATAAACTATGATTATGAATGTATTAAATCTTTTATGGGAACTGATGACTCCCGTGATATTAGCAATGACTTTTGTCTTGATTCCAGAAGTATTGCCAACTGTTTTAAGGCCTTTGCATCTTACATAGAAATTCCCAAAAAGAAGTGGAATAAGTACCATGCTCCTTATAAAGATGTTGTTAGTCATGTTCCTGTTAGAATTGTTGAAGTTTGTACTACTAATCATATTGTGCCTGAACCTCATGTTGAGAAAGTCCCTTTCCTAGCTAAGGTAAAGGAGTATTCTATGATTATTAGTGCAAATAACAAAGGTACAAAGAAAACTATGGAGCCTGGTGGGCAATTAAATGTTGAACCTGTGGTAGCTATTGTGAAAGACCCTATCACTAGAAATATAGAGGATGAGCACATTGTCTTCTGTGAATACGCTTCTAATATTATCTCTCATCCTAGTAAGGCTAGAAGACCTAGTGTTTTTGTGCTTTCTGTTAAAATTGGTGATCATTGCTACTATGGTTTATGTGATATTGGTGCTATTCTAGTGTTATTCCTTATGAGCTTTATATGGAAATTATGCATGAGATTGGTCCTTGTGAGCTTGAGGACATAGATGTGGTTATCCAACTTGCAAATAAGGAAACCATTTGCCCTATTGGTATTGTAATAGAGGCGGAGGTTCTTTGTGGTAAGATTAAGTATCCTGCTGATTTTCTAGTGCTTAATTCAGCAGCTAGCAAAACTTGTCCTATCATTTTTGGTAGACCTTTCTTGAACACTTGTGGTGCTATTATAGATTGTAAGAAGGAGAAAGTTTTAACTACGTTTGATGGATATTCTTATGAGTTTAACTTTTCCAAATTTGCTAAAGATCCTTGTGAAAACAGCTTGCCTAATAAAGATTTCAGGATGGAACAACTTGCTTCTATTGATCCGGATTATGACCTTGGACCTCTTTTTGGTGACTGTAAGTATGCTTACTCAGATGATAAAGTTGTTGCCAGTGACAGTTGTATTGTCAACTTTATTCAAAGTGCTATTAAAAGTTATTATGAGAGAGGGAAACATGGTTTTATGCATCTCAATAATGTTAAGTTTCCCCGTTTTATGTTGAAAGCTTTGAAGTTGCATCTGTTTTGTCTTCCTATGCTTGTGGCTTTTTGTTTCAACAATTTGTTTTCTCATGACACTCCCATGCATAGGAAGTGGGTTAGACTCAAGTGTGTTGGTTATTTTCTTCTGGATGCTCTTTTTCACTCCAGATTTATATCTCCTTTGTGAGCATCTTTGAAAGTTTCAAGCCTAACTTAAAGGCATTAAAGAAAATTACTTGTTGGGACATAACCCAAGAGTTTTGTCGAGTATTGGAAGTTATTACCTCTGTAATAAACGCTCCTTATCCTTTTTGTTTTAGTTTTTGTGTCAAGTTCAACTGCTTTTGTGAAGTAGAGGAGTTGTGAAAAGTGGCTATCCTGGGACAGATTTTTGTGTTGCACCGTAAAAATTTGTGAGGGAGCTCAGTGCGTCGAATGGAGCTGTATTTTTCTGAGATTGTTCTCCAAGTTTTTACCCAACTTTCATTAGTTCTGCACTTTTTGATTTGAGCAACAAAAGGTTTTCTAAAAAATCAATCTTTACCTGCTGGTCTATTTTGACAAATTTCTGTTATCATTTGCATTTGCCTCTTATAGAAGCCTTTGTTTTGATGGATTTCAGTTGAAGTGTGAACCTAAAGGTTTGTTGTTTTGCTTACACTAATGTTACCATTGAAGCTTGTGTATTGCCTTGTGAGGAAAGGAAACTTCCAGGAGAAGGAGAAAAGGAGTCTGCAGAGTTCGTATTTGAATAGGTAAAAGTGGTGAAAACAGAAGGTTCGTGAAACCCCAATCTTTTTATATTTTTGATGTTTTTAATACATAAGGGAAGTTATGATATGGAACATAGGAGGAGACGGAGTCCGAGGTGGACAAACCCACCCCAGGCGCGGGCCCCTGCCTGGCCGCGCCTAGAGGGGCTGTGCCACCCCTGAACTTCGACTCTGCCTCGTTTCCTTGTCAAAACCTTCCTTATGCTCTAAAACTTCGTAATATATAACCCCCCGGATCCCCAGAGGTTCTTGCATCGAGTTATCGTCGTGTTTTCTTCTCGATCTGTTTCTGTCAGGAAAATTTCTCAAGTTTAGAGCACCATGGTCTCCGCCAACGACAAAGGCAAGAAGCCCGAGGAAGAAGATCCTCACAAACCCAAGGAGGAAGAGATTTTGGTAGGTTATGAAGGAGACATGGAGGAGGACAAGCAACCAGTCACCCACACTACCGTCGCGAGCATTGGAGTGGTGGCAAAACCTACCAAGCTCAATAGGACAACACGGATGTCTACAGGAGGGAAAACTCCACGTCATACCCTCACTCCATGGTCACCTCCCCCTCGTACCACTCACTCTAACCATGCAGGGAAAGAACACTCTAAGAAGGAAGAGTGGAGAAAGAATAATAAGGACTGGGAGCCTCGGTCCGAATTGATCATGGGCTGCATTGAGCATAATTCGGAGTTGATTCATACTCTAACCTTCGATATTGAGGATTTGAAGAAACTGATTGAGGAGCTTATCAAGAGAACACCACCACCACCGAAGGAGTAATTAGTCATCAGGTTTGGCATCCCCTTGGCTTGTTCCAAGCTTGGGGGAGTGTCGCGGTATCACCACCATTATATTTTATCTTTTACCTTTTTATTGGATTCGTATCTTTGGTATATAGGTTATCTTATAGTTTGGTTTGCATGTGGAAGTATCTCTCCTTTAGTTGATTATCTATGTATCTCTTGGTGTGAGTGCCTTTATTGGAATATTAATGAGAAGTTTCATCTTTTACTTTTTGCACTTCTTATTTTAGTTTGCAATCTCTATTATATGATGGATCTTTTTTATCAGTATTGGCATCACTTTGGGAGCATCAAGTGGATCTAAATTGGTTTTGGCAAACCGAGTTCTGGTTAGTAGCAATACTTTCTGAGGTTTGAAAGAAAAAGAGAAAAAATCTTAGAGGTATTTTGTATCATTTGTTTTCTTGCTGGATCATAAGCTTAGTATTCTTTATTTAAGATCTTTTGTGTCTTCAAGGAATATTGCATGTTTGGCTTTATTACTTGTATGTTTGCTTGTTTCTTTAAACTTTCTTGCTTGCTACCCAGCCTTGCTAGCCAAAAACCTATTTTGAGAATGCATACTTCTCATGTTTCCAATCCCTTTGAACCAAAACCTTTGCCATTTTTGTCCACCATATCTACCTAGTAGCTTTTGCTATTCCTAGCAAATTCTCAAGCTTCATATACCTTTCGAATTAAAAAGTATTTTGTTATGTGAAAACTAGATAGTAAAGCTCTCATGAACTTGATGGCACACCTTATTTTCTTGCCCCTAATAGACTTGAACCATTGTGCCATCAAAGTTGTATATGCTTGCATCTATACGTTGGAATTACCAGTACCGTGCTATCAAGGGGAACGTTTTCAACATTGCACCTGTACTTTGTACTCAGTTGATATCGTGATCTTTTGTTTATGGATGTCAACGGTGTGAAATAAAGAGGGAACTTGTAAGTCCATGGAATTTGTATTTTGTGTTAGAGAAATGCCTAGGCCGCTAGCCTAAGCCATGCCTAATCATGGTGGAAACTTGTAGCTTCACTTGTGAGATATCTATGAAGCATCCTCAATAAAAAGCTATGCAAAATAGTAAATAAAAAGATCGCTGAGATGATCATTGTCTGTTTGCCTTGTCATTTTGGTTATGGGAAAGCTCCTCTACCATGTGCAAGGGGTACCCCGTTGGTGGTTCTCTATGATACGCAAATACTTACAATGACAAGAGCTTACCTGGGCCCAAAGTTGAGTAGCATGAGGAGTGGCCCTCATATTCAAGGTACATGAGATTGCCAACTTATATTCCGTCAAGCATATACTCCATCTTTGTGCACTTTAACCTTAATCATCTCAAGGTGCCTATGATAGGGGCAATGAGGGCTCAAAGCTAGTAAGTACCATAATCTTTTGGGAGCTCTTTATGACTTGTAATTCCTGCTACCCTCTATAAAGGGACCTTTCTCCTATTTACCAGTTTGAGTCAGTAAACCTACTTCCTCTCTATCTCCAGCAAGCATTTGAGTTGTTGTGTTTCAAGCATTCATCTGGTGGTTTATTCAATCATGTTCTCTATCTTCCTTGTTTGCACAAGACTCTTATCTATTAAGTATTACTTTGAAAGCCTTCACTTGTGAAAAAACCTTTTTGAGCAAAGAGTGCTCCTGTTATAAAACTTCTACAAAAAGCTTTTTGCGAAACTGTTTGCCAGCTGTTCTCTGACTAGGAACAAGAGTTTGCCAATTCCAATTATGATTTATCTTTATGCATCTCTATTATGACTGTTGTACTTGGTTGCAAGCTAAGTTAAATAATGGTGATTTGCTTTCTTCTATGAGCTCAGTTTTCGCTTGGGACAAGCGAAGGTCTAAGCTTGGGGGAGTTGATACGCCCAATTTGCATCACCATTCTATATCATAATCTACCTCTATTCATTGATATTTATCTTATTATGAGGTATTGCTTATGTATTTTCTACTATTTATGCATGTTGGATGATTCTTGGAGGATGGACTGCCGGAGTCTGGATTCTGATGGAAAAGAGGGTGTTTTGATGCAATTTCGCGAAGATCAGAAAAACACCAGAAAAATATGGGAAAATATTATTTTTCCAGAAGATTGAGAAAGACAGGAGGAGGGACGAAGAAGGGCGCAGGGGGCCCACACCCCCTAGGCGCAGGCCCACCTGACCATATGCCTAGGGCAGGTGTGGCCCACCTTCCCGGCTCCCGACTTCGCCCCTTCGCCTATATCTTCCCTACGGAACCCTAAGCCTCGGGGAGTAACAACAGATAGATTTCCGCCGCCTCTGGGGGGCGGAAAACACCGAGAGAGAAAGATCTCTCCGGCAGACAGATTTCTGCTAGAAACCTAAACCTCCATTAGGACACCTTTGAATAAGGGAGCATAGGATCTCAGAGCTTAAGGCTATGGTTAGATTTATGTCTTAATTACTTTCCTGTAGTTATGGATGTTTGCAGGGGGTTTAATCACAAGTATGTAGTAGTCCAAGTACGGTCGGTACATTAGCATAGGTTCACCCACACAACACTTACAACACCAAAGAAGAGTACTCAGCTATTTGAAGCGAAAGCACTTGACAGAATTCCCATGTGTCATCAAGAACGTTTGGTCTTTATTAGTATTTCTACCGGCTTATCCTTTGCTAAGAAAGGATTGGGTCACTTGTTGCGTTTATTCTTTGTTACTTTCTCTTTGTTTTGTTGCCTTATCAGAAAACCACTAAAAATCCGTTTGCTAAGTATTTACAGAGATTTCCTGCTCCATACCACTGTTCAGCACCTTCTGCTCCTCGTTGGGATCGACACTCCTATTTATCGAAAGTACTGCGATACACCCCCTATACTTGTGGGTCATCAGTCTACGACTCAACCAACTACTCGGGGGCTACTCCTATCAGGAGCGCTGGCCGCGCACCTGAGAAAATACAAAGGTAACAACACCTCGAAAAAATCTTCGAGTCCTACGTCGAGTCTACGACTCCACTATGGACTTGGGTGCTACTCCCATAGGGAGCGTTGTTCATGCATTCGAAAAACTATGTGTCCTTCGGACTAATAATGGAAACAAGTGCAAATGACTGAACTAAAGTCTCTGCTCGAGTCTACGACTCGAACAGACACTCGGGGGCTACTCCCATAGGGAGCGTTGGTCGTGCACCCTATGAATTATTCGAATAAGATCCTTCGGATCGAGATAACAAAAACTTTTTTGGCAACTTTGCCCTAATTAACGCTAAGTGAGAAGCAGTATCCTTGGTCACTCGAAACACCTATGCGGTGATAAAATTTCAGATGTTGTGTCTGCGACGCAAAGATAAGCCCTACAGATACCATCTGATGGCCTAGTAATGCACCCGAATGCGCTTTGCCAGTAAATTCCCGTGTCAATAGGCACGATGAAAATCCCGCGCGTTGGTACATCATTTGAAAAAACACTGGGATTTGACTCCTATAAGACCTCAACGGCCTGAGTCAAATCACACTAGCATTTGTTTCGGATTCGAGTCCGGGGACTCGAGTCTGATGAAGATCGTGTTGTTTTGTCCTATGACAGTTAACTGTCCCTGGTCCGTCGGGTGATCCAGGCACACGCATCAACAATCCATATGAACTAAAACATTTCTTCCTAAAAAACAGGTTCAAATACAAAGCACCCGAAAGATTATAAAGTCTCCAGTCGAATCTACGATTCGACTGAACTCTCGGGGGCTACTGACATGGATATACCCTACGGATACATAACGTTGGTATACCCGGTCCAGCCCAAGGAGGGCCCACATGAATACTTGCAGCCCTGGAAGGTTTCGGGTGGCCCAAGCCCATGGCAAATTCGACTCCTTGGAGGACAAGTCTAGATTAGATAGAATTTTAAAATGGTTTCAACCCTAATTTGTAACCGACTCGACCTCTCCCGGAACCTGGCCTATCTATATAAAGGCCAGGAGGGTACGGAGAGAAGGGCAATCAACACCTCATACACACACCCGCCGTAATCAAGAACAGACAAGCAGGAGTAACGTTTTCCCTCCGGGGGCCTGAATAAACCTCGTGTCCCCGCATTGCTTGCCTGTTAACCGTTTTACGACTTCTAGCATCCCCATCTTCTACAAAATCCAAGTCCATAACAATGGGCATTGACGAGTCTAACCCTCGTCAGATGGTTCGAGTAAGGTACTATTCATGAACTTGTTCCTGTGTATCATATATGATAAGCACATGCTGCAACTGTCTTATTTATTTTATTGACTCGGCTTCATGAATATGAGGATTACATTCATTAAGTCAGCCTTGTTCAGGACGAGCAAGAGTCTAAGCTTGGAGAAGTTGATGAGTGCATATTTGCATCATATTTTATATTATTATTTTGCATCGTAGTTGTAGGATCTTGGTATTTTATGGCGTCCGCGCGTATCTTTTATGTCTATTTTTACCAGGATCAGGATACGATGGACACAATTCTTGAACCAGTTGTATTGGAGCGAAAAGGAGTTAAAAACAACGTAAATCGCTTATTTGGAAAATATCAATAACAACAGAAGAAAACTCAAAGCAATTAGAGGACACAGAAAGTTTAACGACCAACTATACGACGGGAGCAACTTTTCCGGTCGTATAGTTCTCGCCGTATAGTTGGCGTCGGGTTCGCATCCTCAAATAGTTTCATCCCGTGCAACTAGATTAGGGAGACGACATACATAACACTTTTTCCCATTGCAATTTCAAATTCTTTTTACACACACGATACTCATTTTCTATATTTAGTTTACTTTACTTACTTATTGTTCTCTTATACCAAAAAGCCAAAGACGCCTTTTTATACAACAATCATATTTTATATTGTTACTTAGAAGTTTATTTTAGCATTTCTATTTTAGTATTTAATTCAAGAGTTATTAGACTTCAGACTCCTGCTTCCTGTGAGATCGATATATTTATTTCGAAACTAGCTATAAACGATCTGTGCACTTGCAGTCATCAACATCCACCACACCGTCTTCCTCCTCCACGTTGTTCCAGATCATCTCTACGTACCTGAAAAAGAGCACTTGACGCAAGAACATGGTCCCAATATGGACCGAACGGTATAAGGCCGTCACAGAAGAAATCGGTGCAGCCTCAACCGAGAGTCGCTCCAGCCCTTTCCCAATCCTAAACTTGTTCGCAAAGCTCCATTGGGATATCAGGTGGTCCTTTGGGTCCCGGCACACGTAGATGATCTTGCAGCTTGACGCCAGGACGCCAGACCTTTAAAGAGACACGAACGGGACGTGTATGGTGAAGAGCCTCGGGTCCGGCAGCTCACCCCTTCATGACGGTAAAAGCTCAATTCCCTACATCATTTTCCTTGACAACCTCGTACCTGCCCCTCTGATGCCTCCATCCGGTGCTCGTAATGTTGATATTGTTGCTGAAGTGTTGCTTTAGTGATAAAATGCTACTAAAATGTTTATGTTATGCTGAAATATTGTGATGCTAATGTACATAGTACATAAAACCATGGATATCTATGGATACCCAACTATCTAGCGGGTTTGGATTTGGGTCAATAACTAGGACCATGGATTTCTTCATGGGCGGGCTAGAGTGAGACCGTCGTGAGTCTAGATTCGGATTTGGTTTTGGACTACCCAGCCAAACCTGCCCCATTGACATCCTTAGTGCACATCCTATACGAATTGTACTTGACAAGGACAACATGTGTAGAATTGAGTTATATAAGCTAGAATGGTAGTCTGGTACCCATGAATTTAGCCTCGGTGATGGCATCGATCCTCCATGCCATCTTTGTATAGCCTGGGGATACACGTATAACGCAAGCACACACATGCTTGTTGTTTTAGTTTTCTTAAAAAGGACAATGCATTAAAAAAAGTACAAGGCATCTCACAAAAACGAAAATCACAACGAAATCCTTGAGCCTTCATCTTCAACCTCCAGAGCGTGTCGAAGGCGCTGCTGCTCCTCCCTAAGCCGGTCTAACATTGTTTGTTGCGGAGAAAAGTTGCCAAACATATCAAGAAGACCACATCCGTCCCAAAAACAAAGAAGGAATAATCGTCGATGAAGCTGCTTGATGATCCGAAGATCCCCACAACCAGAAGAAATTCTTGAAAACCACACCACTCACACGAGCTTCTCGACGTCACCGCCGAGATGGTGCGAATGTCGGGGATACTTTATTGGACAAGGCGCATCATCACTACCTGAGCACCGCCCCGCCAAATCTTAACCCTAAAACCAGGAAAACGAAGTCCTCCCGTCGACGGGGGACGAGATCGAACCTGTGTCCATGGCCCGAAGGCCACAGAAACGAGGAAGCTCGGCGGCAGCGGCGATGGGAGGCGGACGAACCCTAGCCACATGTGCGTTAGACGGAGGAGAGGGACAGGTCGCGCGGACGTTTTTCCAACGCGTTTGAGGGAACCATGCACATGCTTGTTGGCACATGCAAAAACTTCATTGGCAAAACATGTTCTAACTCGAACTCGATTCACCGTGACGTGGCAAGGCTTGCGGCATAGGAGTGCATGTGAAGTACTCCAAGTGATGATAGAAGATCCAACCTTATAAACATGTCTAATACTCTTTCCAGTTTTTCACTACCAAAATATGAAACTATGAATCCGAACTGCCAACGCAATGTAATCTGTGAAGCTGAATGAGTTTATGAGATTTTCATAATTAGATTAACTCAATGGGCCAAAGCCTGTTTCAAAAAAAACTCAATGGGCCAAAGCCCATAAAATCAAACAGAATAAGCCGCACCATGTTCCCTTATTGAGCTTTTACCAAGTGGCATACGTACGCTAACATTATTGAATACTACACAACGTGTTCGGTTCAAGAATTTGTAACGTAACTTGATTGCGGTGGTAATAGATATCTTTAAAATGTGCTTGGTTGAGTTTGCACATAATCAGTTTCCATGTAAACAAATTCCATCGCCGCACAATTTCGATACCGGCCGTACCCCTTCGGTAACAAATCGTTACCGAGCCAGTCGTCTTTTCCAACCGCATCTTCCCCAATTTCAAAAAAAACTCGTCTTTCCCAACAAGTCTCGCGTCACCTCCATCGCCGTATCACCGCCACCGCCTCCGGGAGCGGTACAGAACCGCGACCCATCTCTTGGCCTCCTCTACTTTACCAACAGCAGCGGCAGGCGAGGAGGCGCTTCGTGCCTGCGTCCATGGATCCCAAGCTTTGAGCTATGTCTTCTCTGGATTCCTACTCCTCCTCTTTCTAGCCATATTGGAGCGCTCCGGCTAGATCTTTCTTTAGATTAATTTTTTCTTGGGATTTAATGGTGTTCAAGATCCGAATTTTTGAATATTGGTAGAAATAAAAGGCTCCCTTTCTGTTACTTTCGTTACCTGTACGCGAACCATACGGATTTAGAAAATTTTCATTCCGTTACCATTACCGTTCGTCAATCGATTCCATTACCATTTGCATTTACATAGCTGAACCAAACACGTTCTAAGCTAACAAAAAACCTTATATAGCCATGCTAACAAAAAACTGTAGGGTTCGCAGCATAGAAAACAAAAAAAATTCTACGATAGAAACTATGTACCAAGATCTATCTATTAGATACAAGCAACGGGCGGATGTATATCCGTAGAGAACATACCCTTGAAGACCGATAAAGCGTAACGAGTTGAACCGTGGTTGATGTAGACGATCTCTTGCCGATCTCAAGATCAAGAGAAAGTCCTAGCGCCGCAAAGCAGCAGCGCATCCGTGCTCGCACACACGTACAAGACACCGAGCAACCTCCGCCTCCTCGCTCCAGCGATACAGCGGAAGCACAACCCTTTCTTGCCGAATAGCCACCGGAAACATGTATCTCACTCGTCCGAGACCATGGGGGATAAATTCTAGAGGAAGAGAGAGATCCTTCACGAGGAGGTGTGAGTGAGAGATAGGGAGAGGGGTGCCTTTTATAGGAGGAGTGGCGGGCACCCAAGGGGGTGGCCGCCGGCCATGGGGTCTGCCCCCTCCCCTCCTTCATTCATGTGGGTGGACACTCCACTCACAAAAACCTCTTCAATTTCCTCCACTCAAAATCCCACTCAAAATTGCTATTAAATTTCCACCAAATTTAATGCAAACTCTCATTAAATAAAACTATTTTTATTTATTCACAATTTTGTCAATTACTTTAATGACAAACATTCACATATAACCCCTTGCTAGAATTCCATTTCATATGCAAAAACACTTTCTGCAATTTCATCCGAAAACCTATTTCAGTATCTAGTGAAATAAATTCATGCGCTTGTTATTCTTTCCGGCATGAAACATTTGCTCCAACTGGATGTCAGTGTCCCTTAAGTGTGTCACCCTACGGTTCGCGAATAATGTGGACATGATCGAGACCCTTCTCCGATCAATAATCAGAAGCGGGACCTGGAGATCCATACTGACTCCCACACATTCAACGATGACTTTCCTGTGATCGTCGGAACCTTTTATGCTTGTATCTTAATCCTTTTGTTTCACGATATATTATATGTCCGAGATTCGATCATCGGTATCTCCATACCTAGTTTGATCTCGTTACTGACATGCACTCTTTTCTCGTTCCCGTGATATAACATTCTAGTGATCAAATCACTTGCTTGCAAGCTAACCAATGTGATATCACCGAGAGGGCCCAGAGTATATCTATCCGTCATCGGGATGAACAAATTCCACTCTTGATCCATGAGTCTCAACATAACACTTTAGTAGTTTTGAAGCCATCTTTATAATCACCCAGTTACGGTGTGACGTTTGATGTCAACAAGAAACTCTTCCGGTGTTAGTGATAGGCATGATCTCATGATCTAAGGATTAGGATCACTTCGTAAGTTGTTTATAGCAATATAAACTAAATGACTTTGATCGTAATGCTATATTTCGGATGAATGTTCATCACATCATTACACTAATGTTGTGATCTCGTTACTAACAACATCCAATGTCTATGATCAGAAAACTATGATCATCTTACTAATCAACGAGCTAGTTTATTAGAGAGGCATGATCTCGTTACTTTATTATTGCCTCTCAGGACATATTTCCTTCAAAAACCTTATAAGCTATAAACATGTCCTCATACAGGCATGTTTCTACTATTAATACTATTACTATCAGCTCGGTGTAATCTGCGAAGCTGAATGGGCTTTGAGATTTTCATAATTAGATTGACTCAACATAATCTGTGAAGCTGAATGAGCTTATGAGATTTTCATAATTAGATTAACCCAGTGGGCCAAAGCCCATAAAATCAAACACAATATGCTGCCCCATGTTCCCTTATTGAGCTTTTACCTAGTGGCATGCATCCGCGAACAGTATATTGAATAGTACGATCATGTAAACTGGTCACGTGCTGGGTAGCTAGACAGGGAAACCGGAGCCCCTAAACTTGGCCTCGATGATGTCGTCGATCTTCTTAGCCATTTCCGGCGATAGATGGTTCTTCCAGTCAGCGACCATGCCGCGCCGAAAGAAAGAGCTGTTCTCCACAGCGCCAACCACGAGCTCCGTCTTGCCATCCTTGGTCGCTTTAAGCCCGGTCATGTGCTCGAACGAGCACAGCTTCATGATGGCGTCCACCGCGCCGTCTTCCTCCTGCTCCACACTGAACGGGCGTCCAACGAAGTCCGCCAGCCTCCGGACGTGTGCCGCAGGGTCCCGGCTCATCTCTTCGTACCTGAAGAAGAGCACCTGCTCAGGGCACGCCAAGTGCGCGCGCCAGTACCCAAGAACATGGTCCCAGTATGGCCCGAACGGCGTCACGCCGTTGCAGAAGAAGCCGGCGGCGGCCTCAACCGAGAGCGGCTCCAGCCCGTCCCTGACCCTGAACTTGTTGGCGAAGCTCCACTGGGAGATCAGGTGGTCCTTGGGGTCCCGGCAGACGTAGACGATCTTGCAGCCCGACGCCAGGACGGACCTCGGCAGCGACACGAACGGGACGTGCGTGGCGAAGAGCCTCGGGTCCGGTAGGTCGCCGAGGTCCGGGACCCTGTTCCCCGTGTAGAGCTGGTACTCCAAGAACTTGATGCACTCATGGGGGGCGAGAGAGTTGAATGGGTGGTCGGAGGAATCCGCGGGGTACTCCCTCCGGTGCACCGTGGAGTAGAGGAGGGCCATGATCCATGTCGTGCCGGACTTGGGCAGCGTGGCCACGACGATGTCCGAGGGGCGCGCGGTGAAGCATGCGTCGGCGACCATCGTGCCGAGCATCGGAGCCAGGCTGCTGTGCCAGCCGTTGTCATGACGGTAGAGCTGTAAATTGGAGAGGCCTGGGAAGCACGGCCAGGAGGACACCAAGTTGGTGAACCGCCGGTAGAGCTCTTCGTTGGTTTCAGCATGGCCTTGTTGTGGCGACGGAGGATGACATTGTGTAGCTAGCAGAGAGCCTGCGATCAAGGTGGCATAAAGGGTAGCCTTGCTTCGCCGTCGGCAACCACTTGGGTGGCAGTGGAACTGCGGCGTTAAATGACTCGCAATAATGGGAAATATGATAAGCATATTACTGTATGAAACAGAACTTTCACTGTATAGTACTATTCGAGTGATATCAAGAAGACGAAATGTGGTTGTTAGTTGGGACGGAGCTTGAGTGAGTTGATGAAGCCAAGTCCTACGGTGACTTACCTCCAACTGTAAGATAGGTCTGCCCTCTATTCATCTGTACTTTTTCGTGGTATCGCTCACAATTTTAATTTGAGGCTAGAGGGTAGAGACCTACTTATACTGTAATTTTCAGAGTCCGCTCCAATTATAAATAAGCTTTCAAGTTGTTTCAAACTTCTTTTCCAAACATTGTCCAGATATAAAATTACTAACCACAATATAATCTACTCCCTCCGTCCTAAAAAGGATGTCTCAAGTTTGTTTGATTTTGGATATATCTATATACTAAATAGTGTCTAGATACATTCAAGTTTAGACAAATTTAAGACTTTTTTTTTAAGGACGGAGAGAGTATTTGTCAATTGGATATGTCCCAGACGCATGTATGTGAGCTACGCGCCATATCAAATTAAATTCCGACTAATTATGTAGGTCGACATCAGGACTATAATATGATCAATAACCTAGTCCCTTCCGATTTATACTGTGCCCGGGCAATATTTCCAGCAAACAAACATATATACACACTGTATTCCAATATTAATCAACCAGTTTCCTTAAGCTCATACTCAAGTACACTTCCAGCATGCATATATTCCATGCTAATTTAACCATAGCAATTCCATGTAAACACACTTGCCATATTTCCATAACAAGGTAGCAAAATAAATGAAGTTCCAAATAATTTGAATATATAGATGCAGGATATATTTCCACGAGGAATGGGTCGGCCCGGACAAGTGTGGTCGTTTGGGTCGGGCCAGTTATGACCGTCCAGACGTGTGCGCGCGGACCGATTCGGACCACCCGTGGTCGAATAGGTCGGCCCACTGGAGATGCCCTAATCATCAACAAAAAGGTCACCTTGCTTGAAGTTGCGGAAGGCAGTGCTGAGGTAGACAACCTTGGTCTCCTTGTTCTCGGGAAATGTCTTGCGAATATTGCGCTAGAGGGAGTAGGTTGTGTCGCGCTTTCCAGAGTCGGTGGAGAGGAGCTTGGGGTTGGAGAGGGTTGTAGCTCCAGCCAACGATGGCAAAGTCATTTTGCACCCAACCGGAGTCGCCCTTGGCTGGAGAGCCATCAAGGTGGTCGTCAAAGTCATGCTGGCCGAACATGGCGTTGAACTAGCGGCACCACGGACAATACTTGGTGGCATCAGGGGGAGCGCGACTTCACGTGCTCCCCCATGGGCGACCAAAGCGGCGGCGGCTAACCCTACCCGAGCCTTCCCCCCACCCGCATTTTCTCCCATCGTTGTAGGGCAAAGCCCGCGTGCCGCCGCCGCCAGTCTTTCTCTACCCGGCACGAGGGGATCCAAGACAGAGCGGCATGACCTCGGTGCACGGTGCACTTCAGCGAGAGTGTAACACCCTCGGATCGTCCCTATGCAAGTTTCAGCGTTTCCCGCCAAACCCGCGTAGAAACGATTCAAAGGTTCCCACCAGGAACTTTCGTACGGGTAGAAAACGAAATAATATCATTACACAATAGTCCATGATGAAACCCACAGAATAGATATATACAATAACGACTCAATGAGTCCAGAATACAGATGTATAATATAAAGATCCAAATCACCTTAAAAACGATACAACGTCCGAGTACAGACAAGATGAAAATTGGGCTAAGAGCCCTAAAGAATAACCAATGGCGTCCATAACCCTGCCCAGGACAAGCCGAAAGGGTAACCCTGCTAACGACGTCGATCTGAAAACCTGCTTAAACAAAAGGGATGCCGACAAAGGGAAAAGGAAAAAGAGAGTGGTCAGTACTGAGGCCAGTACACGGCGAGACTTGGAATTCGGTGGTCCTCGCCTACATAGGTATGGTGGACTGAAGCGGCAGTGCAATATGCACTAAACAACCTATAGAGACTCGGTACAACTCTCGGCTATCAGAGAGAGATGAGAAAGACCTATTCGGATCCAACTTGATACTACCACCAAACATACCCATCCTGGCATTTTCCCCTCGAGACCAAACGAGGAAGTCATGCTGAGGAAACTCACACGGTTGATAATTTTATTCATTCTTTCCATGGTGGTTATCCAACTTACTAGTCATATCCGATAAAAGTCAAATTATAACAGTAAACTTTAGTTATAATTGTCTATAATCGAGATATTATGCTCCAAGTCGTCCATAACCACGAACACGGCTTTTCGAAAAGATTTAACCATGTAGGGATGCACCAAAGTTTCCACACGCACTTCGACCCTTGTTGCCAGATCAATTAACATACTTCCATCGGTATGTCGGCAGGGTGACCCAAAGCAAGTACATGGGGGCCATCCAAAAGAGCTACCCGTATGAGGTATAGCTAATCCTCCGCATACAAACCCTGAGGTTGCATGCACTTGCCACGCGAGTAGAGGTCATGGACAATATATTCCCATGACAGAGTGTCGCACCTACACAACTGAAAGCGCAAAGGACGTCGCCTAGAGGGGGTGAATAGGCTTTTAAAAATATTATGGTTTAGGCTCAAGTAAATGCGGAATAAAACTAACGTTTAATTTATTGAGCACAAAACCTAGCCACTAAGTTCACCTAAGTGCACCAACAACCTATGCTAAGCAATACAAGCAACAAGATGATAGCAAGATATAAATACTTCAAGCACGATGGCTATCACAATGTAAAGTGCATAAGTAAAGGGCTCGGTTGAGAGATAACCGATGAACGCGGAGATGAAGTTTTTTTCCCGAAGTTCACTTCCAAAGAAGTTATGTCTCTGTTGGAGAGGTGCGATGGCGCAATGCCCTCCGAACGCCACAAATGGCTCACCTCGAGGTGTGGTGGCTCGATGCTCACCCAACGCCACACAAGGTCTCACCCCGGATGCGGAAGCACGCAACTCACCGACGCCACAAAAGGCTCACCCTATTCTCCCGAGTGCGCACCACAAAAGGAGGGCACTCGCTCCACTATGGGACGCTTGAGGGCGGTCACCGAACCCATACAAGATTGGGGCTAACTCCACAACTCAATTGGAGGCTCCCAACAACAAAGCCACAAAAGGCTACAATGCCACAAAAGGCCAACAAAGCCACAAAAGGCTACAAGACCACAAAAGGTCAACAAGACCACAAAAGGTCAACAATCCAACCACACAACCGTCTAGGGTTCCAAAAACCCAAGAGTAACAATCCCACAAGATTGTACTCACCGAATCTCCGAGGAGAACTCAAACCTATGCAACAAATGCAAGGGAAAGTCCTTCACTCCCAAATTCCAACAAACCTACAAAAGCTATTGGGGGAATAAGGGAGGAAGAACAAAAGAGAACACAAAACTCTCCAAGATCTAGATCCCAATGATTCCTTCACAAAGAAGGGATTTAGCTTGGGGGGATTGTAGATCTAGATCTCCTCTCTCAAATCCCTCAAAAATATGCAAGAATCATAGGAAGGGAAAGGGGAGAGGGAAAGCTTCTTCAAGGTCAACAATGGAGGAGAGAGAGAAAGCCAAGAACCAAGAAGAAAAGCTAGTGCCCACGAAGGGGAAGAGGAGCCCCTTTTAAAGGGCTCCCAGATCTGCCCGTTATGGGCATTCACGACCCTGGCCGGAACTTCCGGTGGGAGTACGGAAGTTCTGGTGGCACATAGCCAACGGTCAAAAACTGCGATGCGAGAGTCTGAAAACGCGAGACCTAGTCGGAACTTCCGTCGGTCCACCAGAACTTCCGATGGGAGCGGAACTTCCGGTGGAAGTTCCGACTGAAGTTCCATCAAATAGACACATCCAAAACATAAAGTTACTAAACGTGAGCGGAACAAGAGCCGAATTTTCAATCGGTACTTCCGGTGGCAACTAGGCCCGAGCGAACTTCCGGTCCCTGGCCGGAACTTCCGGCGGGGGCGGTATTACCGCTTGTAACTTCCTGCCCAAATTCCGTCAAAACAACAAACCAAATAGAGAGGATATAGTACGTGAGCGGAAGAAGAACCGGAACTTCCACCAGAACTTTCGGCGGCAAAATGCCCAAGCGGAACTTCCGATGAGAAGTCGGAACTTCGGGTCAGGGAAATTCTAGAAACCAGAAATGCAATAACTTTCGCATCCGAACTCCAAACGAGATGAAACCAATTTTTTCGAAATATTGGGTATCACCTTGGGAGAAAATTCCATGAATAAATATGTGAAGTATCCCCCAAGGTGTGGAGCCGAAAAAACTCGCAAGATCAAAAACCTCAATAAGATATGCAAGTGAAATCCTTATTTTATGAACTAGATCTTATGATGATGACCACAAGCTCTAGATCCTCTCATGGACAAGAACCAAATAACAACCAAGAAAGATGATGCTATGAATGCAAAGGTTTGAGCTCTCTCCGAACGATGCAAACGAGACATCCGCTTGAGAGCTCCTCTTGATAGTACGGCTATCTATCCTAAACCCGGTCTCCCAACTAACAACACGAGACCGGCAAAAGATAAGCCCTATCAAGAACATACTTTTGCCTTGAGCATCCCACTTGAACTTGATTTAGACTGTCTTGTTCTTATATAGTGGCAACACCTTTCTTGTTTGATCTTGCTTGATGAAGATGAAGACTTGCAAATTGCTCCCCCATACTCCATGGGGAAACCTCTTCTTTGAACTTGTCTTCATCACTCCATGATCATGAGGATAGCAAGCTTCACGCATGAGATCTTCTAGAGATTGCGCATCTTGAGCTTGCCCTTCTTCATCCCTTCTTGAGGTTGATCCATCTTGATGCAACTCTTTGCACTTGTCTTGATCAACCTTCAAGCTCCTTCTTTCTTCATGATTCCAATGGGCACAAAGCCCTTGGACATTTCTTCAACCTTCAACCTTGAGACCAACACATGGCCCAAGTGATGCCAATGGACAAACCTGATCATGTGCATGCATTCATCTGTAAAATCTGGGTAAATTTTTCGCCAAACAGAAAACCAGATTAGAGTTTCTTTCACTATCTATAGGTAGGAATAGCTCTTTATAGTGATTCTATAAAATTTTTGACATGAACTTTGGGAATCGATGAGTTTTGGGGGGAATAATTTGAATTCAAATTTTAAATTTAAATCAATTGGAAAATATTTTAAAATTAGAAGTTAGTTATATTAAGTTGTTTTCCAAAATGATTTAGTAATATTGTTTGATCATTAAATATATATTAAACAATAATAAAAAATTAAATAGGGAAAATTAAATAAGAAATGAATTCTTATTTCTTTTCTTATTCACATGACAATATTACAAAATGAGATACACACATCAAATAAAGATATCTTAGGAAATAAATTACAAGGAAATGAAACTTTATTAAATCATAAGAATATTATTACAATATTTGTTACAAAAGAATAAAAAGAAGATTACAATAAAGACCTAGACTATCCATCTACTTCTATACTAAATCTTGAGCATTCGGATTCTTGTTCCTGCAAAATAAGAAAATCAACTCAAAAAGAAATAAGATGTTTGTTGGTTATTTTTACTCTCACTGGAGAATAGTGTAATGCACTTCTTATTACCTCATTGAGTACTTAAAGGGGCAAGTTTCACCAGGACAGTAACTAGCAAAAGGATAAAGTGAAAACCAATTCACTTGATCTGATCCAAACTAGCTCAAACAATAAAGCAGCTCAATCAAATAATTGCATGCTATGTGTTGTCGACATAGCGACAGCCCAAGCAATCAAAAGAAAACACACTGCCGGAGCATAGCTACTAGTAGTCTCATTCTATCCTCACATTCTCAAGCACACGGCCAAGAACACATTGAGCTTGCCAAATTCCCAACACATCCACCAGCCAATACACACAACCAGCCAATACACACAACCAACCATCAAATCATCCACAAGATGGTGACATAAGGAGGGGGTGGTGCAGGGGGATAGCAAGGCCAAGTACAAGATCACAGGAGCGAGGAGAAGCAAGGCTATAGCAGATCACCGGAGTTAGGAGGAGCAGGGTCAGTATCAGGGATGCAGAACAAAATCCTGGAGGTGATCAAGCCAGCAAGATCAAATAGCAAAACAACATCATCACCAACAAGCAAGTTGTGTGGTGAGTCCATATAAAACCATCACATGATAAATTTATCTTAAATTATCAGATCATGTGTTGAGAATCTTCTCAGAAAAAACACCCAAGTGGGATGTATCCATCACAGAAGGAAAAAAATAGATCCAACAATCCATCTTTGCAAACCATACCAAGATCTCAGCTTGTGCATCACTGATCTTGGGCAATAATTCCTATTTTCCCAATCAAATATACAAGCAGCCTTAAATGAATAATTTTGGGCACATCTTTTGGAATAGTAGCACCTCAAAAATTATTTCATCATAAGAATGCATCTCAAACAGTAAGGATCTTGGTCATTCCAAGAGACTATCAAATTGATTCCCAAGCACTATGGTAATTATACTTGGTGATAATCCATCATAGATTACTGAACAATAGAGGCAGCAGATAAAACAATTGTTTCTATCTAGCTATGCCTTAGACCAGCATCACAGGCCAAATGAAATTCATAGGCATCATAGGCTAATATATCCAGCAGAAGTTTTCAACTTTTATTAGCACCAAGCCACTCTAGAACACAGACAGAATAAATCCCAGTATCATAATAAACTCTCGTGTACCATTCCAAGGATGGTGTCACAAATATTTATTCTAACCAAGCAAATTCTACACAGAAATTTCACCATCAAACTCTTGTAGAAAGATAATCAATCATATTACTAATATAGTAACTAGGAATCATATTGTTTTGCATAAAGGAACTATCACCAGAGGCATCAATAGTAAGTGCCCAGGAAGCCAAATACATATTCCAGTACTAGAACAAGTTCACCATCATCAACAGTTAGATATCAATCCAGATCAAAGTCACAACATCATCAATATTACAATTGACAGTAAGCTAAATTCAGACAAGAATTCATCTGACATGATCATTATATCAATTCCAATTCCACAAATAGCCACTAATTCTGCATAGTCTAGTTGCCACAAATACTCCTAAATCATTCCTTATCTCCAATAATCAACACAAAGGCATTGAACCCTAATTAGGGATTCCTCACTTTAAACACACATAGGCTAGCAAGAGAGGCAGAGGGAAAATAAGAAGGGGGAGTAGAAGAACTTACTCGAGGTCCTCGCTGAAGTTTAGAAGAGGAAGTAGAATGGCCGACGAGCGCACGTGGCGGCACGGGGAGCACCCAAGGGTGCTGCAACCCGCGCCAAGCCATGGCACAGTGGACACAGCCACACAAGCGGCATAGCATCACCACAGAGTCACCAGGAGAACATCACAACAACACCAGGAGCTACGGAGTACATATCACCGGCGAGCACCAAACCCTAGGGTTCGGGGTGGTGACAGCCTGGCCAGGAGAGAGGTCTAGAGACGAATCGAGCAGGACCAATCAGTGGAGCAGCGTCGGATACCTCGACACGCACCATGGTGGCGACCAGAGAGGCGTAGAGCGGCCAAAATCGAGAGGCGACAGCGACGGCATCACCACGCCGCAGCGGAACAAGAACGAAAGAGGAAAGAACGCGAGTGAGCGTAAGAGAAGGGGGTGTGTACTGGTCTGGTATGGTCCAGTGCCACTCTAGTGACTGGGCTAACCAGCCTAGATGGGTCGGGTCAGGGCTGGGCCAGCCCAAAGGGCTAGGTCCAGATTTCAAATAGAAAATCTAAAATAATTTCATAAAATACCAAAATACCCCTAGGACTTAAGAAGTCCTAAGAAATAAAAAAATCCTAAAAATGAAAAAAATATCTTTATAGGTTCATAAAAATATAAACTACCCAATAAAATTAAGAATTCTATTTTTAATAGAATAAATTTAGGTTAAAGATTTTTATAATATATATATTCCTTATGGAATTTTATAAAAATAAATAAAATACCTAAAAATAAATAAAATTTACTTTTATCATTCTTAATTAGTGAAGTATTTTATAAAAATACTAGATTGCTATTTAAGGTAGCAAAATAATATCTTATAAATTAAAACACTTATTCTTAAAAAGAATATTAAGAAAATAATAATAGGAGCTAAAAATAAATAAAAATAAGTTTTAAACTCTTCTATTAATATATTGTATTACAAAAATATTAATATAATATTTCCAAATTGATAAGAATTATCATTTAAACAATTTTATTTATTGCATAAAGAAATTTAAGAAATTAATATAATGGGTAAAACACACAAAGAAGATAAATAATAAATGATGCATTGCATTACTATGCATATTCATTTTTCTTCTTTAAATATTGTCCTTACCGGGCAATAATGGTGTTTTGTAGAAATAGAAGCTCAAGGTAGAGTGCAAGCATTCGACTTTACTACTTTGCAATCACAAGGCAAGTTCATCACTTGCTCATGTCCTTTGATGAGTCTTTCCCAAAGTAATTGCAAATTGTGTGTTATCATCTATGATCAGAAGAAAGAAAATATTATTTTCCCAAATAAATAAGATGGAATTATCTCCCTAAGTGGTGGTAAAGATAAGATGAGCAATGGAACTTAGGTTTCCAGTTGCAATGAGAATCATCACATAGGAATTAATAACCAATGAAATCAGTGATTCTAGCGCCATATATTACACGTTAACCATGAGATTTGGAATGGGACGGAGAATTCAGCTGTATATTTTCCTTTCATATGTAGGCAAGATGACCTTAGCGTGATGATGTGTTTCCTTGCGAGGACCCAGCATATGGGTGGGCACCCTTAGGCCCCACGATTTTGGTGTCTAGGTTATCTATGAGTGGCTGTCGAAGGTATAGTCGAACCTATATGGAGCTTTCCAGGGGCATCACCATCTCATAGAGTCTTCGAGAACTCATTAGGGTTGTAGCTTGCCCGAAAGGGGGCTTAACTAAGATGTAGTTAGCCCCGAAGGATCATGCAGACATATGGGGTCGCGGAGAGGGCAGTGATTGTCTTGGATCACCTACTAGGCCTCACATCATGGTATTGTGGACGGGAAAGTACGCCCGGTTGTGCAACAAGGAGTTGATCTCTCGTGGGTAAAGCAACGCACCTCTGTAGAGTGTAAAAAAGGTAACTTGTTACTCCCTATTCCGAGAAAGAACTACGAACGCGGCAGGAAAGGAACTCCATGAAGTTCTGGTCAACCTATGAAGACTGATGGGCATAGTTTTTGGAAATAAAATCAATCTTTAAAGAAATGTTTACGAAAACTGCATAGTGCCAAGGACTAATAGTCTGCGGTGGTAGTTAGAGCATCAAACTTCCCAACTTGCATATAATGAACTTGTTGGGTAACGTTGTTACTCACTCTTTCTTTTCATCCCCTGCTTAGACTCTGAGGAGCTAGAAGACACTCCAACGTACGTAGCTGAAGGACAAGAGGATGTCTACTACAAGGAACCCGACCTATCCGGAGGAGTGGAAGGGGTGGACTATGAGATACGCTATGGAGTGTAAGGCAACAAGTCCGAGTAGTTTCCTTAGTTATTACTATACCAATTGAGCCGAGCAGCATAAACCTTATATAATAAGTTGTTGAGCTCAATTTGAAGTATGAGTTTGAAACTTTAAATCTTCCACTCAAACTGTTTAAGTGTGGTTTGTAAGTTTGAATCACTTAAAGTTCTAAACTTCTGGTATTGTAATAATAATGAAGTGTGTATGTTTGTAATATGGACCCGCAATGTTTCTGTTGTACACTCTGAGGGATGTGATATTTACGGAACGGTGTTCTGTGGATGTCATGTAAATGACTATAGTGTACTACACATGCAGTGGTATGCTGGGTCACCGCATCTTTGAAATGGGTACTAAGCCGATAGGGGTGTTTATACACCCCAACAGTGGTTATCGCGCTCAGTCTCGGAACAGGTGTCAAGAACTCGGGTCCTAGGTGGACACAGGGGGCGGGATAATAACCAGATCTCAACTATTACCCCTCTATGCCTCTGCATTAGTTATATCCATTTTAATATTTAATTAACCAGTTGTAATTAAAACCACGATCATCTCCACCTTTATGAATATGTAAACCCCCAACATCAGTGGAACATCGACGACGTGAAGCAGCACCTGAGCAAGCGACTACAACTCGCAAGGCGAACTGTCTACCCAACCAAGAGGCAACAGGAGGTTGATACGTCGGAAACGTATCTATAATTTTTGATGTTCCATGCTTGTTTAGTATCTACTTTGCTTTGCTTTGTCCACACTTTGAGGTGCTTTTCATATGTTTTCTAGTACTAACCTATTAACAAGTTGCCACAGTGCCAGTTGCCTGTTTTCTGCTGTTTTTGGTTCCAGAAAAGCTAGTAAGGAAATATTCTCGGAATTGGACGGGACAAAAGCCAAAGTCAATATTTCATCGAGGAAAACACGGAGTCCAGAGGAGAGACGAAGGGGCACCACAGGACGGCCGCACCCCCCAGGCGCGGGCCTACCCTGGGTCGCGCCTAGGCAGGGTGTGGGCCGCCTGGCCGCCTCCCGGCCTCGCCTCTTTGCCTATAAGAAGCCCCCAATGCCTAAACCCTAAGGACCCCGATCAATATTCCATGGAACCGTCTGTAGCCACCGCCACCATCGTCCCTAGATCAGGGGGATCTGAAGCTCTTCCCGACCCTGCCGAGGGGAGATCATCCTGGAGGCCTTCTTCTTCATCATGCCAGCCTCCGGTATGAAGCATGAGTAGTTCCACCTTGGACTACGGGTCCATGTAGTAGCTAGATGGTTGTATCTCCTCCTTTCATGTCTAGATCTTGTGAGCTCCGTTCATGATCAAGATCTCCTCTATTTGTAATCATGCATGTTATGTTTGCGGGGATCTGATGGATATTGAAATTACTATGTCAGATTGATTAATGGTTTTGTCTTATTGACTCTATCATGTATGTGTTGTTTGTGATCTTGCATGCTCTCTGTTGTTAGTAGCTATCTTGGCCAAGTAGTTGCTAGTGACTCCAAGAGGGGGTATTTATGCTCGATAGTGGGTTCATGCCTCTATTTAATCAAGGGAAGTGACAGAAATCTCTACGGTTGTAAATGTGATGTTGCCACTAGGGATAAAACAACGGTCTATTGTTCATGGAACAAGTGGATTGTTTACCTTACACACTTTTCTTAAAGCAGTTGTCTATTGCTTGCAACTTAATACTGGAGGGGGTTCGGATGATAACCCAAAGGTGGACTTCTAGTCATAGATGCAGTTGGATGGCGGTCTATGTATATTGTTGTATTGCCCAATCGAATCTTATAGGATCTTTATGTCTAGTATTGCATTGTTATGTCTTGCTCGGTCATGTCAATTGCCCTTCTGTAATTTGTTTACCCAGCATGCCATGTTTGTTTATCTAAGGAGAACACCTCTAGTGAACTATGGACTCCGGTCCACTCTTTACCATTGATACATCTTCCACTATTACTATTTACTTGCTGCAAACCATCATCACCTTCCACACCATACAGTTAATCCTTTGTTACAGCAACCGGTGAGATTGACAACCTCACTGTTAGTTGGGGCAAAGTCTTGAGTTTAT
Source organism: Avena sativa (assembly GCA_916181665.1). NCBI lineage: Eukaryota > Viridiplantae > Streptophyta > Magnoliopsida > Poales > Poaceae > Avena > Avena sativa. The sequence goes on along the minus strand of OV702294.1, from coordinate 150,943,443 downwards.
GTTGTTCAGGTTTCCACGTTTCTTGCAACACCTTTGATACGTTTCCTTCCTCCTACTGGCTCGATAACCTTGGTTTCTTACTGAGGGAAGACTTGCTGCTATGTTGCATCATACCTTGCTCTTAGGGTTTCCCGACGAAGCGCTCCATGTTGACGCAGCGCCATCAATATTTTTCGGTGCTGTTGCCGGGGAGGCTAAGGACGTCTTCACAAGGGGAGTTCTCCTCAACCCTTCTCTTTACTTTGTTTTTGGTTTGCTTAGTTTCTTTTGCTTGGTTTTGTTTGTCTCTTTTTATCAAAAACTCCAAAAAAAAATAGTTTAGTTTGGTTTGCTTTCTCTTATCAAAAACACACAAAAAATAGTGCACACTCTAGTTGCTGGTCTGTTATTGCCTTGCTTGGTCATGCTTTCTATCAATGGATGGTTACTTTGAAACTAGTTCTTATTGGCAAGGTGGGTTCACGGAAGAACAAAAGTATTGTTATAAGGAACACCGTTTGTGACAAAAAGGGAAACACTTGTGGGCACAAATTGATAAATTGAATACTATTGCTAGAGAGGTGTGCTCTACTTATAATGTTACTTATTTCTTTGATAAAGCGTGTTGTTGTAGGAGGTATAAACACCTCCCTTTTTAATGTGAGTATAATGATAATGTTACCATATCCTCTTATGTTAAAGGAAATTATGACCTTTATGATGCGTAACAAATTGAAGAATTTATTGCTTTCAAGGGTGCTTTTGAACTTTCCAGTTTGCTTTAAAATACTGATGATGCACCTTATGAATATGAGGTTTATGAGATACTTAAATTTTGCTTTGATATTTACAAGGAAGAAAATGGCTATATTCTTGAATATTTTAATACCTGCTTTCCACAAACGGAAGATACTAATGCCTTGCAGGAGCCTATGGAAGAAGAAATTGCTGAAACAGGAAGCTCATTAGATGAAAAAGAGGAGGCTGAATGTTATGCTCATGTGGATTCTTTTGAAATATCTACTATGGGTAAAACTTGTGATGATGTTCCTATGTCTGTTACCTATAGTAGTGATCATGATTGGTAAAACCACACTACTTTTGATATTGAAAGTCTCTTTGGTACCAATTCTGAAAATTTTATTGCCTATGATGATACTTTACGTCCAATTTATGATGATTACAATGATGAATATGATATTTTCAGTCCATCTATTATTGAGGAGAAAATTTATTGTGATTACAATATGCCTCCTATATTTTTTCATTATGGTGATGGGAATAATAATGATAGCTACTTTGTTGAATTTGCTCGCACTACAAATAAGAATGAAAATTCTTATGTGGAGAGTAATAATTATTATATGCATGTGGATCATGATAAGAATGTTTTATGTGATAATTATATTGTTAATTTTATTCATGATGCTACTAAAAGTTATTATGAGAGAGGGAAACATGGTTTTATGCATCTCAATAATATTAAGTTCTCTCTCTTTATGTTGAAATTTTTGAAGTTGCACCTGTTTTTCTTTCCTATGCTTGCTGCTTTGTGATTTCATGACTTGTTTCTTTACAAGATTCCTATACATAGGAAGTGGGTTATACTTAAATGTGTTATGTATTTGCCCCTAATAAACTTGAACTATTGTGTCATCTATGTTGTATATGCTTGCACTTATACGTTGGAATTAGCAGAACCATGTTGTCATGGGTAACATTTTCAACATTGCACTTGTACTTTGTACACAGTTGATATCATGCTCTTTTGTCCATGGATGTCGCCAGTATGAAATAAAAAGGGAGCTTGTAAGTCCATGGAGTTATGTATTTTGTGTTAGAGGAACGCTTGGGCTGCTAGCCTAAGCCATGCCTAATCATGGTGGAAACTTGCAGCATCACCATAATGAGCAATCTATTAAGCATACTCAATAAAAACCTATGCAAATAGCAAATAAAAAGATCGCTGAGATGCTCATTGTCTGCTTTCCTTGTCATTTTGGTTATGGGATAGCTCCTATACCATGTGCAAGGGGTACCCCATTGGCGGTTCTCTATGATACATATGTACTTACTATGACAAGAACTTACAGGTGACTAAAGTTGAGTAGCATAAGGTGCGGCCCTCGTATTCAAGGGACATGAGATTGACAACTTATACTTTGTCAAGCATATACTCCATAGTTTGTTCACTTTAACCTTAATCACTTAAAGATGCTTATGATAGGGGCAATGAGGGCTGAAATCCCTGCTTCCCTTTATGAAGGGCCTTTCTTCCACTATTATATTGAGTCTCTACCTTCTACCTTTAGGCACCAGTTAAGAGAGCATAGTTAACATTCTTAGTTCTATGTGAAGTGTCCCAAAACTTATTGATGCATATTGTTGATATTGCTTGTTCTTGTGCTATTTTTATCTAGACACTCTTATGAACTTTGAAGGTTTCCTATGCATCTATTTGCTACTCTATGAGGGACAAGATGAATGCCACTATGCTATGTTTTCTTTATGTGAAACAAACAAACGTTTTTCAAAGCATGTTATTCATGATCTTTGTTTGTAGCCTTTAATGTTGCATGCATAGTTAATTTGTCTTATTGTTAGAACTCCATCTTTCATGCACATGTTTAGAGTTCTTTGATTCCAGCTTTCAATGCTTGCAAATGGTTTGATCTTGGTTTTGATGGTGCATGTCACCTCAAAAATTATTATTTTATCACTTACCTACTCGAGGACGAGCAGGAGTTAAGCTTGGGGATGCTTGGTATGTCAGAAACGTATCTATAATTTTTGATGTTCCATGCTTGTTTAGTATCTACTTTGCTTTGCTTTGTCCAAAATTTGAGGTGATTTTCATATGTTTTCTGGTACTAACCTATTAACAAGTTGCCACAGTGCCAATTGCCTGTTTTCTGTTGTTTTTGGTTCCAGAAAAGCTAGTAAGGAAATATTCTCGGAATTGGACGGGACAAAAGCCAAAGTGAATATTTCACCGAGGAGAACACGGAGTCCAGAGGAGAGATGGAGTAGCGCCACAGGGCGGCCGCACTCCCCAGGCACGGGCCCACCCTGGGTCGTGCCTAGGCAGGGTGTGGGCGCCCTGGCCGCCTCCCAGTCTTGCCTCTTTGCCTATAAGAAGCCCCTGATGCCTAAACCCTAAGGACCCCGATCAATATTCCACGAAACCGTATGTAGCCGCCGCCACCATCGTCCCTAGATCGGGGGGATCTGAAGCTCTTCCCGGCACCCTGCCAGAGGGGAGATCATCCCGGAGGCCTTCTTCTTCATCATGCCAGCCTCTGGTATGAAGCGTGAGTAGTTCCACCTTGGACTACGGGTCCATGTAGTAGCTAGATGGTTGTATCTCCTCCTTGTGCTTTCATGTCTAGATCTTGTGAGCTCCGTTCATGATCAAGATCTCATCTATTTGTAATCATGCATGTTGTGTTTGCGGGGATCCGATGGATAATGAGATTACTATGTCATATTGATTAATGGTTTTGTCTTATTGACTCTATCATGTCTGTGTTGTTTGTGATCTTGCATGCTCTCTGTTGTTAGTAGCTATCTTGGCCAAGTAGTTGCTAGTGACTCTAAGAGGAGGTATTTATGCTTGATAGTGGGTTCATGCCTCTATTTAATCAAGGCAAGTGACATAAATCTCTAAGGTTGTAGATGTGATGTTGCCACTAGGGAGAAAACAACGGTCTCTTGTTCATGGAACAAGTGGATTGTTTACCTTACACACTTTGCTTAAAGCAGTTGTCTGTTGCTTGCAACTTAATATTGGAGGGGGTTCAGATGATAACCCAAAGGTGGACTTATAGTCATAGATGCAGTTGGATGGCGGTCTATGTATCTTGTTGTATTGCCCAATCGAATCTCATTGGATCTTTATGTCTAGTATTGCATTGTTATGCCTTGCTCAGTCCTGTCAATTTCCCTGCTGTAATTTGTTTACCCAGCATGCCATGTTTGTTTATCTAAGGAGAACACCTCTAGTGAACTATGGACCCCAGTCCAATCTTTACCATTGATACATCTTCCACTGTTACTATTTACTTGCTGCAAACCATCATCACCTTGCACAACATACAGTTAATCCTTTGTTACAGCAACCGGTGAGATTGACAATCTCACTGTTAGTTGGGGCAAAGTCTTGAGTTTGGGTTGTGCGGGTTTTCACGTTGCTTGCAACACCTTTGAGACGTTTCCTTCCTCCTACTGGTTCGATAACCTTGGTTTCTTACTGAGAGAAGACTTGTTGTTGTGCTGCATCATACCTTGCTCTTGGGGTTTCCCGACGAAGCGCTCCATGTTGACACAGCGCCATCAGAGGTGTCCAAGGCAATATAGTGGCTGCAAGGGATATCATGGGTACTAAAACTAGAGCATCGCAACACATATAGCAATAGATTAACAGGAGGAAATAAAGACTATAAATGTAAGATAGGTAGAAAGGGGGAGAATGCTCGCTTGGAAAAACTGTTGAATGTACATCCGAAGATTGGGTCGCACTCCCATCAACTCATCGGCCTAATCCGTGAAAAAGTAAAGCACTAAAATAAACATCAGATGCACTATTTAATACTATGGCAGAAGACCGGGCATGATGCATGTATGATGTATTACATGGCAAAGGTGAGATGCAATTAGGCAATATTAAGCGGAACCAAGGTCCCGACACTTAATTATATGGTTCATGTTGTTTAGATACCCAACAATTTAAATGTTGTCTTAACAAGGCAAACTTATGTCATCGGTTTACTAAGTACCCCCAAACCACAAGATGAGATGCGAGCATGAACAATTATAGGCAACAGGATAAATATCATATTACAAAAATAGGGGCAGGTTAGATAGGGTTCGCACATAGGATCGACGATCTTGGGGTTCGAGGGTCCGGGTCAAGGAAGAAGATCTTGATGGTCTAGGCGATTCGGTTCGCCGGGATCGGGCTTCGGACTCTAGGAGCAGGGTCTTTGGATCTGGATCGACGAGGAGGAAGAGGAGCGCCGAGGTTCGGTCTTCGGGTTCCGGGAGGGAGATCTTGTCATTCCGAGGGTTCGTGCTCCAGAGATCTTGGACATGTGCAGCAGAACATGGCTCTTCGACTCGTTTTTGAAGCATCACCATCTCCTGAACATCACCACACTACACTGCAATCATCGTCTTTAGCTCTTCATAGAACCACGATACCTCACTGTTTACATCACAAGTAGCAGCACCCATACACAACAAGGTTGGTGAAAATGGAGCCAAAACAATTGATGCATCGCACCTTCCTGATTTGATACGGGAACTCACTTCCAAACCAAACCAAACAAGGAGGCTTGCGAGGATGTGCACATGGGGGGCGTTGCGCGACCTGCAAGACAAGGAGGCACTAGGACACGGGCGGTGCCGACAGCAGACGAGGACATCGATGCTGGTGATCAATGGACTAAGGACGAAGGGCGGGCGGCAAACAGCGGTCACGAGCACGCGGGTGGAGGACGCAGGCGACGAGCTTGAGGGAGGGGCCTCACGCACGCTGTAGGAGGAATCTCACTAGAGGGCACCGTGATGCGTATCAGAGGGGAGACACTCGGCGCGGCGACGTCCATGACAGCGAGAAGTTGCGGCCGAGGTGGAGGGTGCCTACGAGGTGGCGGAAGGCTTGCAGGACAGGGGCGGCGAGCAGAGGCCGAGGATGGAGGAGACAGAGGCGTCACCGACATCGACAACCTGCAGAGGACGCGCGGTCGGCAGAGGAAGGAGACTGGAGTGGCGGCATGACCAGGCATCGAGGTGGAGGCGAGGCAACAGCGGCTGATGCAGAAAGGGCCCGCATCGGGGCACCGGTTGGAGGAGGAGCTCGGGAAGAGCCTGCTGGCGGTGATATGGTGACAGCGGCAGGTCACAGGCGGCGGGGTGAGCGAGAGGGAGGATGGGTATCCCGCGAGAGACAGGATCGTGATAGGGAGAAGCGAGGCAGAGATGCAGGGTGGGGATCGATGCAGGGCCCGGGTAGGTGCCGACCGGCAGGAGGACGTGTGTGGTGTATGTGTTGTGTGTACGGGAGCGGGTGTGTGTGGTGTGAGTGTGTAACATGACGAGAAGGTATGGATGTGGTTCGGTGGTGTGGCACGCGCGCAGGGTGGGTGAGGGACTAGGGTTTGGTGGCAGGGTAGGGTTAGGGTTTGGTGATAGGAGAATTAGGGTTTGGTATCAAGGGTTGTAGGTGGGCCTCCGGCCGTGCTGGGATTGACCTAGCCGACTGGGAGGTTTGCCTCCCCTTTTTTATAAAACACTTTTATTTATTAGTTTGGTTTTAAATAGACTTTTGTAAATAGTTTTTAGGCAAAATAAAATATCCGGAAGTACCGGGGTTTCTATTTGAAATAGAGAGGGGGTTATTTTAGAAAACAAACATAGGCTTGTATAAAATAGTTTTAGTCAAATAATATGCATGCAGTCATGAGGATGCTCAAATGCAATGTGGCATGATGACATGAGCATTCCGTCATGATGATGCATAAACAACGAGCGATTTTCTGATAGTGGTTTTACCCGGGGCACTAATGAGAGGTTGCGATGCCTAGCACAGCGATGGCTGGTAACCGTCATCGGGGGCGGCTCCCTGCATCTAGAAGCAACGGGGGGCCGAGCTAGCCCCGACATGTAGATCTCTGGCCGCGGCAGCGGTTTGCGGCAGAGTCGGCCTTGTGACCTGGCGAGGTGGCGGTGGTTACCCACGGAGACAGCGAACGACGGGGACGATCAGGGGTCTGGGTGTAGTGGCTTGATGCAGCAGCGGGCAGCGGGGTGGTTGGTGGCGGCTGGGCCTTTTGGCCAGATCTGGGCCAATGTGGGTCGTGGCCGACGTCCACACCTCGGCTTCCTGGGGGACACTAGGCGCACTTCCCCTGGCTGTGAATGGCTGGGGGCAGTTCAGAGCTAGGTGAGACCCTAGAGGGTTCTATAGGGCACTACTCACTGATGGCAGAGAGGTGTCATGTCTGCGGTGGGTGTTTGCTATAACATACCACCCTTTTGTGTAATATAAATAAAGACATGTTTGAGCATTGCATGCAAGCTTTACACTTGCACTTTGATTTAATCAACTAAGCACAAGCAAAACCCTAATTTCTTTCCCTCTCAAAACCATTCAAATGGTTTTAATATTTTGAAAATTATCAAAACAAATGGAGCCCAAAATGGTTTACAAGGGCCCCTAAGTATTTCACATAGTCCCATAAAAGTATCTGGTATTTTTGAATTATTCAAAATAGTTTGGAATTTGAAAATACAAACAGAAATGAAAAACAGTTTTCCTGGAAAAAAATAACTAAACCTAGATCTGCTGGGCCGAGCCCAGCTTCTTCCCTCTTTCTCTCCGTTGCTCGCGCGCTGCAGAGCATCCTCGCAGAGGCCCACCCGGGCCCAAGCAGAGCAGCAGCCGACCCATATTGTTTCGACGCGCTGTTCGTCGTCTTCGCAGACGACGACGAGCAGTTGCGTGTCCAGCGCGCCGCCGTCGATCGTCGCTCGTCGTTGCGATGCGCGCCGCCGCCCCCGAGCGCCTACAAGACCCCTGGCCGCCGCTGACGAACCCTAGCGCCCCCTACTTCTCCTCTTCCTCTCCCTCTCTCACGGCAGCGCCATGGCCGAACCCTATCCCGTCAGATCCTCTTCCTCCCCGTCGTCTCCGGCCACCCTATGACACACTAAGGCCACCGTTGGACGCGCCTCGTCGACCTGAGCCTCCTCATCGAAGGAATCGACGCAAGGAGCCCCCAATCTTCGCCAAGGTTACCGCCTCCCCGAGCTCCGGCCACCGTGTTCTTCACCGATTCCGGCGTCGTCCGTGTTCGCCTCGCCTCCCAGACCCCACTGTCGTGCTCCTGGTGAGCTGCTGGTGCTCAAGCACCTCTCCGTTTCCTCCCTCTCCCCATGTGCTGGCCTCCCCGCGTGAGCCTGATGTCGCCGTCGCTTGCCGTTGTCGCCCTGTCGTCTCCGGTTCCCTTCTACTAGCGGCACCGCCACCTCCTGGTCGCTCGCGACACCCTCTCTCCAATGTGCCCCTCCGTGCACAGGCGCGCACGGGATCGAAAGATCCGTGCTCGATATGGAGCTCCACCATTGATGACATCAGCATGATGTCATGCTGATGTCATAATCTCTTTTTCCTTTTTCTTTTATTAATATCTGTAATTATTTTCTGTAAATAAGAAAATGCTGACATGTGGGCCTTGTCTGCCAGGGTTTTAATATTTTCTATAAATGTTTTCTGAAATGATTAAATCTATGACATGTGGGCCCAACTTGGAAATTATTTTAAATATTCCAAAAATGAATTAAATTGGAGAAATTCATAACTAATTCATTTTAAATCAGAAAAATACAAATAATATATCAAAATTTTCAAAAAATGAATTCTATCTAACTAAGCTATAATCATACATTGTTAATCAACTTTCATGACAAGTTTAATTAGAAGAACCAATTGAACCCCACATGTGATTCCGATGATCCCCCTGTTCTAGGGTTTGGACCTCTAGGACACCCTTTAAAGTGACCAAGCATGTTCTAGGGTTCATTTCAACACTATTTAACTTGTCATATCATCCATATTGTATGAGCATTGCACATGCCATGTGTTGAATGTTGCTTTCTCTTTTCCGGTGATTGGTTTTTGCGAATAGGAACCGAACCCGAGGCTGAAGTCAACGCCACTGAAGAGTAGTACCAGTCCAACAACGGATAAGGCAAGCGAAGACCCACTCATACGTATGAATCCTATGTTTACAAAGTATTTCATTCTCGCCATATGCATTCGGTTCAATAGTCTTTTACCAATAGATAGAGTAATCCTATCTGATGCATGTTTCCCTTTGTGAACTATATTACCTGATCCACTGCTCCTAGCATAACTAGGGTTTGGCTTATGAGCATTGCTAGTGCCACAGTTTAGTCAAGCTTAGCCATGCTTAGTGGTCCGATGCTGATCATTTAGATGATGCACTGGAGATGCAAATGAATCTAGTATGGTAGGATGTGGTGATGTGATCAGAGATGGATGATAAACATGCTAAGGCTTGTATGGGAGGCCACGTGGGTTGTGGTTTTTGTAGTCCCACACTTGCCACCCTTAGGACATGATGTTCTCGCCTCTTGAACCAAGACGAGCGTACAACCACACGGGGGCCTGGAAACCCCCTCGACCAACTAACTTGCCTAGTAGATTCCATGAGTCACATAGTTCGGGCTTTCCATTCGACATATGCATCTTGGTTTTTATTGAATGGAGGTGAAGGAGGTGCATTCATAATACGTAGGTAAGCATGGCCGGGAAAAAGAGATGATTGGCATCCGTAATCTTGAACCCTGCGCACATCATTAGGGACCGGCTTCAGGACTTGACCTATTACGGCGGCATATCCTAGTGCGTGACTCATGGTCTCGGTGAAAGCAAGGTAAAGGTCGTGGTCAACCACTCTCTGTCGGCCTTCCAAGGAAGAGGGCTAATAATTTGGCATTAAGAATCGGTTGGTACGTGTGGGTAAAGTTGTGCACCCCTGCAGGGTTATTAATCTTTTCGAAAAGCCATGTCCATGGTTATGGATGACTTGGGAACGGATTATGTGATCATAGAAAACTATAACCGAATGATAAAACTTGGCCAACTAACGTGAGATCCGGAGTACTTCCTCGAGGTTGTTTGAGGGGGTAGTCCGGGAAGAGAGGTTTAGTTGATGATGGTACTTGGTGGATATCAAAGATGACTTCGAAGAGTTGTAGTTGTAGTCTTCTTATCCCCTTTGAAAATGATCTGACTAGACGAGTTTCTTCTTCCTCTTGTTTTGAAAACAAAAGATGGCTTTGTGCAAAATAACTCCACTAGCCATAAGTCTTCTGGAGTACACCCTGTACTCAGCCTTGCTTCGTTGATGTTTTTCTACAGATGAAGCTACTCCAACTGAAGGCGGTTTCTACGTCGAAGTCGATGAGTAGTCGGGGTTCCCAGGCAGCAGACTAGGATCTAGGGAAGGGTCGCTACTTCTGTTTAAGTCCTCTTAGGCCCTTTGCTAAGTTTGTTGTTTAAAACAACTTGTTTGCTTCCGTTGTTTGTTGTAATGATGGGTCTGTTACCCCTGGATTGTATGAATGGTTTGTAACTCTCTTAAGAGTTTACCTTATTAATGTATGGTTTGATGTTCTATAATGTTACCGATCTCTCCCTGCGCTCTTCGGGATTTAGGTTAGGATTATATGAGATAAGGATATGGTATTTGTCTAGCCCTGATCCCGGGTCATGACAGATTTTGGTATCAGAGCAGGACTGCCTGTAGGAAACCCTTCTAGTTGGTCGATGTTGAGTCTAGAGTTTGAGAAAACTATTTGGAAAGCTAAAAAATTATTTGCAAAACTCTGAATAGGACTCTTTTTACTCCTTATCCAAGGTTGTTCTATTGCTGAGTTATCTTACCTCGTTTGTTTTGTAAAGGTTTTTCTTCTCGTCTATCATTTCAACCTTTTAGGATATATGAGTTTGAGTTGTTTTCCCTAGTACTCCATACTTGGTTGCAAGGCTCAGAGTTTCCAAGATATTTCTGTGCACCTGAGCATTGTTTTTCAACTTTTCTAAGGATGCCTATAATCCCACTCTCTATTCTTTGTGACTTGTTGGTATCGTATCATGCTTGCATTCCATTGTCATGGTTTGTATCTAAGTTGGTAGCGTATATGTTTCGTATGCTTGTTCTACTGCCATACTTAATGCATAGATATAATCCCAATCCACATGTTCACCTCTACCATGATCTTTCGATATGGTTTTTGTCATTCTTTGATGTACCCTTTTTGGTGAATCCATTCTCATGGTTTCTGTTTTCTCCTCAGGATGTCGTCTGGTACTCGTGGTTCTGTTGGCGTCGAGGAAACAACAATGCTGAACAGGAACTTCCGCCACCTCCCACAATGGCCGAGGTTCTCAACAACATTGAGACCAACCGTCTAAGGAATGAACGCCTCCTGGAGCGTGTGGTGCAGAACACTGAACGTTGTCCTGGCGATTGTGTCACACTTGGATATTTCATCCACTCTTTTCCTCCAATCTTCACCCACTCCAAGGAACCCATTGAAGTTGATGATTGGCTTTGCACCATAGAGCGCATGTTCAGTGCTCTTCGTGTCCGTCCCAATGACAGCGTCAACTTCGACACCTATCAACTGGAAAGTGAGGCTGGTGTTTGGTGGGAAGGTTTTCTGAATCTGCAAGCTCAGGGACATGTTGTTACTTGGGAAGAGTTTGTTGCAGCATTCTGTGCCTATTATATCCCTAAGCCCGCCATGTATCTCAAAAGGAGGGAGTTTCTGGATCTAACTCAGGGGCGCAGGAATATTGAAACATATGGGCGTGAGTTTACTCGCCTGGCTCGTTATGCAACCAGGGATGTGACCAATGATGAAGATAAGCAAGAGATGTTCCATAAGGGACTTAACCCTACACTTCGCTATGAGTTGTTGCCCTTCAAGTTCCAGTCTTTCCAAGAACTGCACAATCGGGCTCTTACTTTGGAACATGGAAGGAAGGATATGGAAGTTTCTCAGAAGCGTGAAGGAAATTCTCGTGCTTCTTCCTCTGGTAACAAGAAGCGCCATGCCTTTGTTCCATACAGTGTTGTATCTCGTGCTCCTTATGCACCCAAGTCTTCTGGCAATGCTTCTTGTCAGCCACAGTCAAATACTGGTGGAGCAAATTATCGTCCTCCTCCTAGGTCTTACACTGGAGTTACTTGCTACTCCTCTGGTCAGCCTAGTCACTATTCAAGGGAGTGTTCTCAAAGGGCTGTCGGACGCAATGATCAGCAGGCAAGGAAGAATGATAAAGCTCAAGGTGCTGGACGTGGTCGTCTGACCCATGTCACTGTTGAGGAAGCTCAGGAAGATCCACACGTCATTCTGGGTACGCTCCGTGTCAATTCAATTCTCGCAATAGTCTTGTTTGATTCTGGAGCATCGCAAACATTCATATCACAAGAGTTTGCATGGGAGCATAATATACCTTTTGAAGCAATGTCTTCCCCTCTAGAGATTAGTAATCCTGGGTCTCATTGGCAGACCATCTGGGTTACTCATGGGGTTGAGATAGATATAGCATATCAGAAGTTTCCCACTTCCCTCATTGCACTCAAGTCAACTGACATAGATGTCATTCTATGCATGGACTGGTTAACCAAGTATCAAGCCGGCATTGACTGTGCACTTAGAACAGTTACTGTGACCTCTCCTGCTGGCATAACTGTCAAGTTTTGGGCTGATGGTTCAAAGTCTCCGTCAGCAGTCCTTAAACCTTTCTCGGATTTGTATGTCATGGATGTCTTACCTACTCTCGAGGTCCAAGATGTCCATGTAGTCTGTGATTTCCTGGATGTATTTCCTGAAGAGTTGCCTGGCATGCCACCTGATCGAAGTGTGGAGTTTGTCATAGAGCTAGTTCCTAGAACTGCTCCTATCTCCAAAAGACCTTACCGCATGCCTCCTCATGAGTTCGTGGAGTTGAAGAAGCAACTTGAAGTCCTAGGCTACATCCAACCTAGCACATCCTCTTGGGGTTGCCCTACCATCTTTTTCAAGAAGCAAGATACAAATATTCCAAGAATGGTGGTTGATTACCGTCCACTCCACGCGGTGACAATCAAGAATAAGTACCCACTTCCCCAGATAAATGACCTCTTTGATCAATTAAGTGGTGCCACTGTCTTCTCCAAAATGGACTTAAGATCAGGGTATCATCAACTCAAGATCAGAAAGGAGGATATCCCAAAGACAACATTCACAACTCGTTATGGTCTTTACGAGTATACGGTGATGTCCTTCGGGTTAACTAATGCCCCTGCCACATTTATGATGCTCATGAACTCCTTCATGGAGTATCTCGACAAGTTCATTGTGGTATACATTGATGACATTCTAATCTACTCCAAAACCGAAGAAGAGCATGCCGAACATCTACGTTTGGTGTTGACTAAACTTCGTGAACATCGCGTCTATGCCAAATTCTCCAAATGTGAGTTCTGGTTACAAGAGCTCATATTCCTTGGCCATGTTGTGTCTGCAAGTGGTGTTGTTTTCATAACGGATAAGGTTCAGACCATTCTGGAATGGAAGTCACCTACTTCAGTCAAAGAAGTCCGAAGTTTTCTTGGAATGGCTGGATATTACCGCCGATTCATCGAGAACTTCTCCAAGATAGCCAAGCCTATGACTGATCTTCTTAAGAAAGATAAGAAGTTTGAATGGTCAAAAAAGGCAGAAGAAAGCTTCCGAACCTTGAAAACTAAGCTAACCACCACTCATGTGCTTGTCCTTCCGGATACAAGCAAGGATTTCGTCATCTACTGTGACGCTTCTCTTCAAGGGCTCGGTTGTGTGTTGATGCAAGATGGTCATGTAGTGGCCTATGATTCTCGGAAGTTGAAGCCACATGAGAACAATTACCCAACCCATGATCTTGAACTCGCTGCTGTTGTTCATGCTCTTAAGCAATGGTGACATTACCTCATCGGTAACCGTTGCGAACTCTACTCGGATCATCAAAGCCTGAAGTATCTCTTTACCCAGCCAGATCTGAATCTCAGGCAAAGACGATGGTTGGAACTCATCAAATATTATGATTTGGGTCTCAACTATCAACCCGGCAAAGCCAATGTCATTGCGGATGCGCTAAGTCGGAAGTCTTATTGCAATAATCTGATGATTTCACAAGCTCAACCTGCTCTCTATGAGGAAATCAAGCGTCTTAACCTTGAAGTGGTTCCTCATGGATTCCTTGCTAACCTTGAAATAAAATCTTCTCTAGAGGACCAAATCAAGGAAGCTCAAAAGCAAGATGATGAGGTTACCAAGATCAAAGAACGTGTTGCAAGTGGTGAAGCTAAATGCTTCTCCGTCAATGATCAAGGTATCCGATATTTCAGTAACTGGTTAGTGGTTCCAAACAGTCGGAAAATCAAAGATCTAATCCTACTAGAAGCTCGTGAATCCCCTCTGTCTATCCATCCTGGCGGTACCAAGATGTACCGAGATCTCCGCCAAAGATTCTAGTGGAGTGGAATGAAACCAGAAATCGCTCGCTTTGTTGCAGAGTGCGACGTTTGCCGTCGTGTGAAGGCTGAACATCAAAGGCATGCTGGACTTCTGCAGCCGTTGAAAATTCCGGAGCGGAAATGGGATGAAATTGGTATGGATTTTATTACTGGACTCCCAAGGACACAAGCAGGAAATGATGCCATATGGGTAGTAGTTGATCGACTATCCAAAGTTCCTCACTTCCTTGCAGTTCGGGAAAGCATTACTGCAAGCCAGTTGGCAAAGCTATATGTATCCCGGATAGTCGTTCTTCATGGTGTTCCCAGGAAGATCATATCTGATCGTGGAAGTTTGTTCACTTCCAAATTCTGGGCTAGTATCCAACAAGCAATGGGAACTCAAGTCTCCTTCAGCACAGCTTATCATCCTAAAACCGGTGGTCAGACCGAAAGAGTAAATCAAATTCTTGAAGACATGCTCAGAGCGTGTGTCATATCCTTTGGAAAGAACTGGGAGAAATGTCTTCCTTTTGCGGAGTTCTCCTACAACAACAGCTTTCAATCCAGTTTGGGCATGGCACCTTTCCAATTCCTGTATGGGAGAACATGTCGAACATCGCTGAACTGGACAGAAACCGGCAAAAGACAATTCTTTGGTCCGGACATGATCCAAGAAGAAGAAGATCAAGTTCGCATAATTCGGGAGCGTCTAAAGGCCGCTCAATCTCATCAGAAGACCAACTACGATCGTCATCGTCTTGATGTTCATTATGAAGTTGGTGATCAAGTTTACCTCCGGGTCAGTCCTTTGAAGGGTGTCCATCGATTCGGTATCAAGGGCAAATTGGCTCCTCGCTACGTTGGTCCCTTTCGCATTCTCTCTAAGCGGGGTGAGCTTGCCTACCAATTGGATCTACCTTCAACTTTTCTAGAGGTTCATGATGTCTTTCATGTGTCTCAACTCAAGCGTTGCTTCAAAGATCCCATTCGTGGTGTGGACCATGAAACATTGGATCTCCAAGATGATCTAACCTACCGAGAATACCCTATTCGTATTCTTGATGAAACCGAGCGCAAGACTCGTCGTCAAACCATCAAGTTCCTAAAAGTTCAATGGTATCATCACTCTGAGTCAGAAGCAACCTGGGAACGCGAAGATCGTCTTCGATCTGAGTACCCTGCCTTCTTTTCTAAAACCTAGGAATCTCGGGTCGAGATTCTTGTAAGTGGGGTAGAGCTATAACATACCACCCTTTTGTGTAATATAAATAAAGACATGTTTGAGCATTGCATGCATGTTTTACACTCGCACTTTGATTTAATCAACTAAGCACAAGCAAAACCCTAATTTCTTTCCCTCTCAAAACCATTCCAAAGGTTTTTATATTTTGAAAATTATCAAAACAAATGGAGCCCAAAATGGTTTACAAGGGCCCCTGAGTATTTCATATAGTCCCATAAAAGTATCTGGTATTTTTGAATTATTCAAAACAGTTTGGAATTTGAAAATACAAATAGAAATCAGAAAACAGAAAAAGAAAACAGTTTTCCTGGAAAAAAATAACTAAACCTAGATCTGCTGGGCCGAGCCCAGCTTCTTCCCTCTTTCTCTCCGTCGCTCGCGTGCTGCAGAGAATCCCCGCAGAGGCCCACCTAGGCCCAAGCGTAGCCGCAGTCGGCCCATACCGTTTCGATGCATTGTTCGTCGTCTTTGTAGATGACGGTGAGCAGCTGCGTGCCTAGTGCACCGCCGTCGATCGTCGCTCGATGTTGCGATGCGCGCCGCCGCCCCCGAGCGCCTACAAGACCCCTGGCCACCGCCGACGAACCCTAGTGCCCCCCACTTCTCCTCTTCCTCTCCCTCTCTCGCGGCAGCACCATGGCTGAACCCTATCCCGTCAGATCCTCTTCCTCCCCGTCATCTCCGACCACCCTGTGACACACCGAGGCCACCGTTGGACGCGCCTCGTAGAGCTAAGCCTCCCCACCGAAGGAATCGACGCGAGGAGCCCCCAATCTTCGCCAAGGTCGCCGCCTCCCCGAGCTCTAGCCACCGTGTTCTTCACCGATTTCGGCGTCGTCCGTGTTCGCCTCGCCTCCCCGACCCCACCGTCGTGCTCCTGGTGAGATGCTGGTGCTCAAGCACCTCTCTGTTTCCTCCCTCTCCCCCTATGCTGGCCTCCCCACGTGAGCCCGACATCGCCGCCGCTTGTCGTCGTCGTCGCCCCGCTGTCTCCGGTTACCTTCTACTAGCGGCGCCGCCACTTCCTGGTCGCCCGCGACGCCCTCTCTCCAAAACGCCCATCCGCGCATCCAGGCGCGCACGGTATCAAAAGATCCGTGCTCGATCTGGAGCTCCACCATTGATGACATCAGCATGATGTCATGCTGATGTCATAATCTCTTTTTCCTTTTTATTTTATTAATATCTGTAATTATTTTCTGTAAATAAGAAAATGCTAACAGGTGGGCCCTGTCTGCCAGGGTTTTAATATTTTCTGTAAATGTTTTCTGAAATGATTAAATCTATGACATGTGGGCCCAACTTGGAAATTATTTTAAATATTCCAAAAATGATTTAAAATAAATTAAAATTGGAGAAATTCATAACTAATTCATTTTAAATCAAAAAAATACAAATAATATATCAAAATGTTCAAAAAATGAATTCTATATAACTAAGCTATAATCATACATTGTTAATCAACTTTCATGACAAGTTTAATTAGAAGAACCAATTGAACCCCACATGTGATTCCGATGATCCCCCAGTTCTAGGGTTTGGACCTCTCGGACCCCCTTTAAAGTGATCAAGCATGTTCTAGGGTTCATTTCAACACTATTTAACTTGCATATCATCCATATTGTATGAGCATTGCACATGCCATGTGTTGAATGTTGCTTTCTCTTTTCCGGTGATTGGTTCTTGCGAATAGGAACCGAACCTGAGGCTGAAGTCAACGCCACTGAAGAGCAGTACCAGTCCAACAACGGACAAGGAAAGCGAAGCCCCACTCATACATATGAATCCTATATTTACAAAGTATTTCATTCTCGCCATATGCATTCGGTTCAACAGTCTTTTACCAGTAGATAGAGTAATCTTATCTGATGCATGTTTCCCTTTGTGAACTATATTACCTGATCCACTGCTCCTAGCATAACTAGGGTTTGGCTTATAAGCATCGCTAGTGCCACAGTTGAGTCAAGCTTCGCCATTCTTAGTGGTCTTATGCTGATCATTTAGATGATGCACTGGAGATGCAAATGAATCTAGTATGGTAGGATGTGGTGATGTGATCAGAGATGGATGATAAACATGCTAAGGCTTGTATGGGAGGCCACGTGGGTTGTGGTTTTTGTAGTCCCATACTTGCCACCCTTAGGACCTGATTTTCTCGCCTCTTGAACCAAGACGAGCGTACAACCACACGGGGGCCTGGAAACTCCCTCGGCCAACTAACTTGCCTAGTAGATTCCATGAGTCACATAGTTCGGGCTTTCCATTCGACATACGCATCTTGGTTGTTCTTGAATGGAGGTGAAGGAGGTGCATTCATAACAGGTACGTAAGCGTGGCCGGGAACAAGAGATGCTCGGCATCCGTAATCTTGAACCCTACGCACATCATTAGGGACCGGCTTCGGGACTTGACCTGTTACGACGGCATATCCCTAGTGCGTGACTCATGGTCTCGGCGAAAGCAAGGTAAAGTTCGTGGTCAACCACTCTCTGCCGGCCTTCCAAGGAAGAGAGCTAATAATTTGGCATTAAGAATCGGTTGGTACGTGTGGGTAAAGTTGTGCACCCCTGCAGGGTTATTAATCTTTTCGAAAAGTCGTGTCCACGGTTATGGACGACTTGGGAACAGATTTTGTGATCATAGAAAACTATAACCGAATGATAAAACTTGGCCAACTAACGTGAGATCCGGAGTACTTCCTCGGGGTTGTTTTAGGGGGTAGTCCGGGAAGAGAGGTTTAGTTGATGATGGTACTTGGTGGATATCAAAGATGACTTCGAAGAGCTGTAGTTGTAGTCTTATTATCCCCTTTGAAAATGATCTGACTAGACGAGTTTCTTCTTCCTCTTGTTTTGAAAACAAAAGATGGCTTTGTGCAAAATAACTCCACTAGCCATAAGTCTTGCGGAGTACACCTTGTACTCAGCCTTGCTTCGTTGATATTTTTCTATAGATGAAGCTACTCCAACTGAAGGTGGTTTCTACGTCGAAGTCGACGAGTAGTCGGGGTTCCTGGGCAGCAGCCTAGGATCTATGGAAGGGTCGCTACTCTTATTTAAGGCCTCTTAGGCCCTTTGCTAAGTTTATTGTTTAGAACAACTTGTTTGCTTCCGTTGTTTGTTGTAATGATGAGTCTGTGATCCTTGGCTTGTATGACTGGTTTGTAACTCTCTTAAGAGTTTACCTTATTAATGTATGGTTTGTATGTTCTGTAATGTTACCGATCTCTCCCTGCGCGCTTCGGGATTTAGGTTAGGCTTATATCAGATAAGGATCTGGTATTTGTCTAGCCCTGATCCCGGGTCGTGACATTAGCCTTCTGCTCTTTTTGCTGGCATGTACCGGTCCCCTTTATCTATGTCATGGCTCATCAAAGTGGTGACTGGCGCTGTTGGACTAGGTGATGTTCCTCAGACCGGCAGCGATCTGGTAGGCCCGTGTGAGCACGATGGCGATGGCGCTGCTGCTTGGTGGTGGGGATATGCGGTGGCGGCGGATCCACTAGTGGACAAAGGAGTAGGGACTAGCACTAGGTTTGGCGGCGTCAGTGACACCCTTTCTGTAGTGTGGCGATGGGGCTTCACGAGTCCATTTGGGCTCGGTCGGGCCAAGGAGGGCCTAGTTTTCCCATGTTGCTGGATCCGGTCGGCTATCGCCCTCCGATGGTGGAGGTAGTTCCCTCTCACGTGTTACTGTACCACTGACCCCCACTGAAGTTTCTTCTTTTTGGTCATACCAGCCTCGCAATGTGGGTCATAGTGAGACAACGGTGGTGACTATAAGACCACGGTGGCGTGTGCAGGTGGGCGGCGAGCTGGGTGGATCCATACGAAGCGTCCGGGAGTGTGGTTTTTTGTGGGATTGGGAGAAATCTTTATCGTCCAGACACCGACGCGGTGACGCCTGCGAGTGTCGCCGGCCTTCCTGAAGAGCGTCGGGAGTATCTCTTCCCCACCTCCTGTAGCGTACCGGGGAAAAACCCTAGGACCAGTCTGGGAAGCAACGCCGTTGTCGTCGCTCCCTTTCTTTGAGGTGTTGCTTGATAAGCGACGCTTCAGAGCGCTAGGAGCGTGGTGGATATTCTTCAGAGGGCGCAGCGGTTGCGAGTCTTCCTCGTTTTTGTTGAGTCACTGTTGTCGGCTTTGTTTTCTCTTCTTTTTTCTTCTTTGTTTTGTTTGTTATATCTTTTGGACGTTGTGTTGTTCGACCCGCCAGTGTTCTCAATCGGTTGCTATATTAATATAGCTGGGCCAAATCCTTTCAAGGAGGCGCCAGGGGGCACGTGAATGGATGTGTGTGGCGTTGATGGTGGCGGGGGTGGCAGGGACAGT
This sequence comes from Avena sativa, assembly GCA_916181665.1. Taxonomy (NCBI): domain Eukaryota; kingdom Viridiplantae; phylum Streptophyta; class Magnoliopsida; order Poales; family Poaceae; genus Avena; species Avena sativa. Next base: position 150,923,815 of record OV702294.1, on the reverse strand, counting down.
CTGGGCCTGAACCCATAGTTTTAAAAATCAGACCGGTGAGTGAACCAGTGAGCCTACTGGTTCACTGGTTTACTGGTCGGACCACTGGTTCATTTGGTTTGATGGCGACAAAAAACCGTTCTTTTTAAGTGAAATTTAAGAAAATTACGGAATAAAATAAACATAAAGGGTATATATAAGTGTATATTTTAATAAATAATCACAAAACATGGTGTATTCAAGTGGTATTGGGCTTTATGTGGTGCTATTTCTGCCTAGCATACGGTCGTGAGTTTGATTTCTCTCGCAACATCCTTTTTTTCCTGGTTTTTTGTTATCTGGACCAATGTCTCTTAATAAACCGATGAGATCATCGGTTTAGGTATTTTCCAGTTAAACCACCAAACTGGTCTGGTTTTTAAAACTATAACCATGATGCCGACAGCCGAGGAGCCAGGGGAGTCGACGAAGAAGGAGTACTTGTGTCAAAATCCTTAGTGGGGAGGAGGGGCAGCGGAGCAGATAGGGAGATGATTGCAACACACGCATATTCGTTGATAGTGTGAATATGCGTGTGTTGCAATCATCTCCCTGTCTGTTTACAGACCATGCTAATTTAGCCATGGCAATTCCATGTAAACGCACTTGCTATATTTCCATAACGAGGTAGCAAAATAAATGATGTTCCAAATAATTTAAATATATAGATGTGGGACATATTTCCGCGAGGAATGGGTTGGCCCGGACAAGTGTGGTCGTTTGAGTCGGGCCGCTGAGGCGGCTAGTTATGACCGTCCGGGCGTCCGCACGGACCAATTCAGACCGCCTATGGTTGAATAATAGATTGGCCCGCTAGAGATGCCCTAATCATCAACAAAAAGGTCACCTTGCTTGAAGTTGCGGTAGTGCTAAGGTTGACAGCCTTGGTCTCCTTGTTCTCGCGAAACTTCTTGCGAATATTGCGCTAGAGGGAGTAGGTTGTGTCGTGCTTGCCAGAGTCGGTGCGGAGCAGCTTGGGGTTGGAGCGGGTTGTAGCTCCAACCAAGCCAACGATGGCAAAGTCATTCTGCACCCAACAACGGTCTCAATCGGTTGCTATATTAATATAGCTGGGTTAGGCATCATAGGGCACCTGACTAGATGTGTGTGGCATTGATGGTGGCAGGGGTGACCGGGACAGTCTGGGCCTGAACCCTGATGCCGACAGTGGGGGAGCCAGGGGAGTCGACGGAGAAGGAGTACCTGTGTCGGAGTCCATAGTGGGGAGGAGGGGCAGCGGATCATGTAAGTGGATAGGGTGATGATTGCAACACACGCATATTCATTGATAGTGTGATGTTGCAATCATCTCCCTATCTGGATCACAGCTTCCGTTGAATTAGTTCCAGCGGATATCTGTAACTAATCCAGTCAATTAACAGGGCTAAGTCAAACAGGGAACTAGTCAAGCAGCACAACGTGCAGAACGTCCGCATACAGCCATGCTAACAAAAAACCTTATACAGCTATAAACATGTCCTCATACAGGCATGTTTCTACTATTAATATTACTATCAGCTCGGTGTAATCTGCGAAGCTGAATGTGCTTTGAGATTTTCATAATTAGATTGACTCAATGTAATATGTGAAGCTGAATGAGCTTATGAGATTTTCATAATTAGATTAACCCAATGGGCCAAAGCCCATAAAATCAAACACAATATACTGCCCCATGTTCCCTTAGGGCAAGTACAACGCAGGTGTTTAGATGCGACGCTAGGGTGATTTTCCCGGCCGTTTCGTCTGATTCCCGGGCGATGTTGGGATTTTGGTTAGCGTCGCTGCATGTTTAGTCGCCGGGCGCTAAACTAATCTTTTTTCCAACTCCGTGAATTTACGGATGACGGGCGCTAGCGATGGGCGCTATTTTAGCAACTGGATTCACCGTTATAGATTGTGCCGGCTAAATCGCTAACGTCGTGTGTTGGCCAGCCGGGCGCTTAGCCAATTTCAGCAGCGACCACACTAGCACTGAGCGTTGTCAGCTGCATTGCTTAGCTTAATATCCGAATTTGTGATGTTTATTTTTATTCACTTAAACGTCCAATGAAGCGTCCCTGGTAGTACATGCCCTTATTGAGCTTTTACCTAGTGGCATGCATCCGCGAACAGTATATTGAATAACACGTAGTACGATCAGGTAAACTGGTCACGTGCTGGGTGGCTAGACAGGGAAACCGGAGCCCCTAAAGTTGGCCTCAATGATGTCGTCGATCTTCTTAGCCATTTCCGGCGACAGATGGTTCTTCCAGTCAGCGACCAAGCCGCGCCGAAAGTAGGAGCTGTTCTCCACAGCGCCGGTCACGAGCTCCGTCTTGCCATCCTTGGTCGCTTCAAGCCCGGCCATGTGCTCGAACGAGCACAGCTTCACGATGGCGTCCACCGCGCCGTCTTCCTCCTCCTCCGCACTGAACGGGCGTCCGACGAACTCAGCCAGCCTCCGGACGTGTGCCGCAGGGTCCAGACTCATCTCTTCGTACCTGAAGAAGAGCATCTGCTCAGGGCACGCCAAGTGTGCGCGCCAGTACCCAAGAACATGGTCCCAGTATGGCCCGAACGGCGTCACACCGTCGCAGAAGAAACCGGCGGCGGCCTCAACCGAGAGCGGCTCCAGCCCCTTACTCATCCTGAACTTGTTCGCAAAGCTCCACTGGGAGATCAGGTGGTCTTTGGGGTCCCGGCACACGTAGACGATCTTGCAGCTCGGCGCCAGGACGACGGACCTCGGCAGCGACACAAACGGGACGTGTGTGGAGAAGAGCCTCGTGTCCGGCAGCTCGTTGAGGTCCGGAATCATGTTCTGCGTGTAGAGCTGGTACTCGAAGAACTTGATGCACTCGTGCAGATCGAGAGAGTTGAAGGGGTGGTCGGAGGAATCCGCGGGGTACTCCCTCCGGTGCACCGTGGAGTAGAGGAGGGCCTTGATCCACGTCGTGCCGGACTTGGGCAGGGTGGCGACGACGATGTCCGAGGGGCGTGCAGTGAAGCATGCGTCGGCGACCATCGTGCCGACCATCGGAGCTAGGCTGGCGTGCCAGCCTTTTCCATGGCGGTAGAGCTGGGAACCGGAGAAGCCTGGGAAGCACGGCCAGGAGGACACCAAGTTGGTGAACCCCTGGTAGAGCTCTTGGTTGGTTTCGGCATGGCCTTCTTGTGGAGGATAGGTTCCAACGGAGGATGACATTGTCATTGTGTAGCTAGCAGAGAGCCTGCGATCAAGGTATAGCATAAGGCGTAATCTTATAGGCTTATAGCAGTAGAAGAGTAGCCCATATAGTGATCTGTCGCCTGTCGGCGACCCCTTTGTGTGGCACTGGGTGTTACAAGTTTCGCAATAATGCGAAATATGATTGGTAGTATTAAACAAAACTTTCCCGTGGACGGCGTGCATGCTATACTATTCCATTGATTACTATCAAAATGACGAAATGTGGTTGTTAGTTGGTACTCATGAAAGACATTCTAGGCTTTTTTTTCTAAAACCCATGTACGCGGATGTGTTTTAGTATGTAGATTCAGTCATTTTGAAGTGTATCTAGTCTAATTTAAAATATCTAATGTCTTACTATATATTAACAAAGGGAGGGAGTACCACTGACTCTGTTTTTAAAAACAACCAACTCTCAACCAGAGAGCCTGAGATGAGCCGTGCTCTACACAACAGATACACCTCACACAAGCAATGATTCGCTGCATCTTAATTACGTCCTAGCATTATCTTGAAAGGGCACGCAACTTAAATTTATCCTCTAAGATAGTACTCCCTCCGTTTTAAAATATAAGATGTTTTAGATTTATGAAGAAAATGTATCTAGACTTCTTTTAGGGTCTAGATTCACTCTAAACTTAAGTGAACCTACATAAAAAGTAGTCTAGATACGTTTACTTTACAAATCTAAAACATCTTATATTTAAAACGGATGGAGTACTACTATAAAAATACGTTTTAGGGCCTGATATAACATTGACTTGAAAAGTTGAAATTGCAGCGCCAGTTGGTCAAATCAACGAATATCCCATATACCTTGAGTTAACCACCAGCGTGAGCTTAAGATCACAACCTACTAAACCAGGAGAGGTTACAAGTTTACAACATAAACAGAGTATTACCATGGATCATCAACTGAGGACGTGTACATCTGAGTTTCTGGCAAACTAAAGTCTCATATCTGCAGGGCCCGGACCCAGGATGCCTTTCTGATCAGGATCAAGCGGAATGACATCTGCATGTGAGCGCCTCCCATCATCCGCTGTTGCCTGCTGTCTCCAGAGCAGTTCCTGTTTTTCCAATCAAGTGTTAACTGATATTGCCCAGTGTAACAGGAAAAAAATTGTACAGCTGCTTGCTGTCGAAGAGGGCACCTCTTCATGAGCGTTATCAGCATCATTCAAGTCAGGTGTTACAACGGGTGGTATTGCATCAGGGTCAGGCTTCTGGAATACAAAAGTGGAATACAGGCCTGCACATATCAGATTAAGCACTGAGCGAATTGAGATGTTAGAATGAACCAAAGGAAGTAGGAAAAAATAGGCACACCACCTAAAATATCGTAGGAGCGGGCAACGAGCTTTCCACGAGGATCCAGCAGACTTGCACCATAATTACCTAGCATTGGAGCAAACTGCGTTCTGGAAGCCAGCAAGAACCAAAATAAGATACATCCACCTATGATTAGTATAGTACTCCCTCCATCTTGAAAAGGATGTCGCAGGTTTGTCTAATCAATATATCTAGACACTATCTAGTATATAGACACATTCAAATTTTGCCAAATTTGCGACATCCTTTTTAGGACGGAGGGAGTAATTACATTGCATTTCTTTGGAGAAGAAGAGAAAATGAAATAACTCGTGCAAATAAACAAAAAATACTATGAAGCATTATTTATTAAAATGATTTCATGTTAATAACACAGACATCCAATAAGATACAAGCACCTGTTGTCATCGTAGAACTCAGTCAAATTCTGGATCTCCACATATTCAAGTCCAGCCTCTCTTGCTAATCTGCTCCGACATATTATAATATTGTGAAAACCATATGAGCCAAGCTGTTAAAAACATGACCAAGACGATAGACAACAACGCGTTGGAAATGAATGAAAAAACTGCTAACCTCATAAGGCTGGGAAAATGGACCAAACAATGATTCTCAAACATCACTTCATTTGCAAATTTGAGTTGGTACTTCTTTCCAAAGAAAGGAAACCTGCACCATTCAGGTGAATTAGTCATACCTCAAGATAGCAAACCTTTTCAGAAGTATTTAGATACACGGGTTCAGCTTATACTTTTCTTCCTCGATTTCGAAGGTAATTGTATAATTCTCGGAGCGGATGCTATTTGGAACAGCCTTCAGACCCTTATTATGTGAAGCCTCAACATTCTTTTGATATTTTGTCCTACAATTTTTTTTAAAAAAATGCAGTATCATAAAGAAAGACTCAGATAGAGTTATTGAAGCTAAATGTGAAATGAAAATACATATATTGGAGATTATATAATAATTACTAAAGTAAAGTTGCAATCTCAGGCTTACAAAATTACATCAAGATGTCACAGAAAACCCATGAGGGTGTCCATACCATATTGTGGATGAATCAGGAATTATGCCAAGGAAATAGCCTCCAGGTTTGAGCAACGATGATGCATTATTGAGAAGCTTCTTTGCGTGTTCCTCACTTTCAAAGCATAACTATCTTTCAACATGGATAAAATTTGAAGATTAGCAAAGCTTAATAGTATGTCACTTAGTAGTGGTGGAGAGAAACCAACTTGCCTGTAAATTCTGCATGCAGCAAACTATATCTGCTTGGATGCCCTTTTCTTGCAATTGAGCTTGAAAGTCATCCTGTTATTCAAACCACCATAACTGTCAGCCATGAACACTTCGATCTCGTGCAAGTAGGAAGGGGTGGAGGAAAGGAGAATACAGCAGAAGGGTTCAACTCAATGAACTCAGTGGTGAAAGGCTTCCATTTGTTCTCCCATAGTTCACGAACATCACTGGCAACCGATGCAGAAGTATCTATTATAGGCATGAGTAGGTTGACCACAGGTTATGATTCAGATAGTCTAAACAAAGTAGCCAAGAAGGGGCTCAAGTTATAGTGAAGTAACAGAATAAGCCTACCAATTCCTATGTAGTGACCAATTTGGGCCTCACCCCACTTGTCTGTATCAGCTCCACCATTACAGTACATGTCGCAGACCTTCAACAATTACAATGGGTAAAAGCAAACCAGTGTCAAGTTTCCGCTGCTTAGTTGTTGACTGACCGGGATGAATTGAAAGATCAGGAAAGAGAGGAGCATGTAACAGACCGTGGCATAAGGAAATGCGAATATTTTGATAAGTGCAGCTTTAGCGAATTCATATAGCACATGATGTGGTATCACCGCCATGCACCGTCTCTCCAATTATTACAGAGATAGGCAGCTGAGAGCCACTGACGAAAATCTCCTACGAACACATAAACGAAGATTGAGAATTTCAGGAGCGGATCTAGATTGTTTGCTGGCGCGGCCAAATTTTCTGGAGGTTACTGGGGCTTAACAATCATAGATGAAAAAAAAAAATGCTCAGACCTCAGAAACCAATCGCCGAAGTTCCGGACGGGGTTGAGACAGCAGGGAGGCGATGAGGCACGGTGGAGCTTTAGAGCCGAAGGTACTGCACCGGCGTGGGACGCAGTGGCTGTCGCATGAAAAAACTGGAGTGGGCAACTTAAAAAAAATGCACTAGCCTTTGTGTTGATTCACAACATTATACACACCATTGTAGTCAATTATATGTTTCAAATGTGCATGATTCCAATATTAATAGTTGAAAACATCAACAGGATCTTACATGATGAAATATAATATAAATAGTCAATTGAAAGTAACACAAAAAAGAGGCAATTTGTACTAAAGGCAATCCTAGATAGTCCTAGTCTTTAACAGATTAAATTAAATTCAAGGAAAAGGAGGTGGCCTAGTGGGGTTATTCGGTAGGAAAACTGGAAAAGCATACCTGCTAGTCTGCTACTCCCGCTTGTTGAATGGAGCTGGCAGGGGTAGCCGGCCGCGCGGCCAGCGGCCGAGCGCGGAGAGCCCGCGGCTCTGCGCCTGACGGCCTGAGCCGGCACGAATGGCGATCCGGCAGGGGGACGAGCGGGCAGCGGCAGCCGGTAGGGGGTGCGGGCCTCCGGGGGGTGCGAGACGGCGAATCGGCGAGGGGATCTGGGCGTCCGGGGGCGGAGGCCGTAGGGGGCAGGGAAGCCGTCGGAGCTAGGCGGAGGGGAAGGCTCACCCGGTCGGGTCGCTAGGGTCGTTCTATCAGAACTGTACGTGCCTGGGCTCTGCGGCGGCGCGTACCGAAGCTCTGACGATCTCAGGCGGCGGAATAGAACGGCGAGTTTATTTTTTTTACAATAACGGCGAGGTGCATCTGAAGACGAAGCTCTCGATCTGCTTCTCACGCTTGGGCCAAACCTGCTAACCAGGGTCCAGCCTCTACCTGGGCCGAAAGGCCATAGCGCGTTGCTGAGCCGGGATGGCCGAGCCCAATTTGCTCCTGACAACCTACGAGTCTCGCGTGGCAACTTTAGAAGTTGGGACCGATTTGCGAACGCATCAATTCTTTTTTTTTATAACATAAACTCCAGTCTAGTTTCTTCTAATTCAAGATGGCACTTTTACCTATGAAGACGGATACCCGCGAGGATATACCCGCTAGGAACCGGGGATGGGGAACAAATTCTCTCCATGAGGCTAGCGGGGCGGGGATGGGGGCAGATTCCTTACATGGGGACTCAATGGATACCAGGGACCCCACCCATCAGTCGAACATACATTCAATATTAGGTAAAAAAATTGTAAGGCCGTAACCCCCACTCCATCCATCGTTCCCCTCGCCCTAGCATTCCAGCTGTCGCGAGCCCACGACTCTCTCTTTCCCAAAGCCGCCAGCGCACCTCCATCCGGCCGCCAGCAGCCCAGCACACCTCCATCCGAGAGTCCCTCCTCACCGGTGCCGTTGCAAATCAGGTCATCGCCGCCTCGCATCAGGTCATCGCCTCCGCGCCTCCATCCAGCCGTCGGCGCACCTCCATCTGGCAGTCCCTCCTCACCGGCGCCGCCGCGCATCAGGTCATCGCTGGCGCCGCCCCGTATCCACATCTGCTAGCTTGGGCATCGGTGGGAGGTACCCTTGGAGACCCCGACGAGGGACGGGTACCCATTGTTGGCGGGGACGGGGGCGTTTCTCCCCCTGATAAGCTAACAAGGACTGGCGGGGATGGGTACTCGCGGGGATCGGGGCGGATACGATGGAGTCATCCCCGGCAATCCTCGGGCCCGTTGCCATCTTGACTTATGATCGAGAGCAACGCGGTCGGTTGGATACCAAAGTGCTGACAAACAGCTTAAAACATGACAAAATACGAAGGACGCAAACAAATTTTGAAAGAAAAGAACAAATGCAGATTCAAATCATCGGGTGTAGAAATACGACTCTCATGACAATTCTCGGACGACACCCCGGGGCCTTGACTCTAGCTAACACCAGCCCTCCGCTCACCATGCGTCCCTCCTCCCATTGTCGACGGTCGTGCCTCTTCTCATGCGTGGGGTTTTCCTAGGTGGAACTAGACTTTGCCCTGGTTTATTTTTTTGTGAAATTATCATTTACATAAGCGTTTGTCCTTTACTAGTTTGCTTCAGCTCTAGGCATTCTCCTAGAAGTTGATTGGCAGGAAATGTTTTAGAGTTTCTTTGAAGTGGTTAGGATCAATATCCAATGCAAAGACCACATCCGATGCAGAGACCACAATATGATCACTTCAAACAAGAACTTCGATGTTCTTGGGAAGCTTTTCTAGATTGGTTTCACTCCTGAAGGTCCTACCCCTGTAGTAATTGTGGATGATGGAGATGATGGGAACCCCCCCCCCCCCCCCCCGTGGTGATAAAAATCCCAACGGGAAAGATATGGACATTGATAGAAATAATGGCACATCTCCTTCAGCACTTGATGGGTAGAACAAAACTAGTGTTGTTGGTGTTAGTGTTCCTGTTTCTGGTTCTAGAGTGGCTTCTCTGTTTGTTAAACTCCATGAAGTGGTTGCTGCTTTTATGGAAAAGGGGGAAGGGTTTTAATCTACCAACAAGCTTTTCCCTCTTGCAGATGCAGGGATAGATAAAAAAGATGTTATTGGATGGATGCTAGAGGAGAGAGGATGTTTGTGAAAACCTTCTCAGGGAAATGGAGCTAGTACAAGACAATGAGAAGGAGGTCTTCTTCGTGGATAATGACAATCAAGAAGCCCCTGCTCTTCTGAAGGGTTTCGCAGCATAGTAAATCACAATTTTCTACTGAAGCGAACAGAGGGAAAGCCAAGATCTAATCTAGGAGATGCAAATAACGAGAGAGATTGGATTAGATCTTCATACCCTTGAAGATTCGCACAGCGGAACGTTCGTCGGAACGTGGGTGATGTAGTCGTACTCGCTTCTCCTCCTCGCGATCCGATCCGATCTAGCACCACAAGTGGCGGTGCCTCCATGAGATGCACACGTGCAGCACCTCGACGTCTCCTCCTTCCTCGGACCAGCGAGTATGGTGGAGAGATGGATTGGATCTACAGCACGACGGCGTGGTGTGTATGGTGGAGAATTTCTGTCGCAGGGTTTCGCCTACAAACAGTCGGGAGGGAGAGTGGAAGGGCAGCAGGGCAACTAGGGTTGGAGGAAGGTGTGTCCAGGGGAAGGGGGCGCACCAGCCCTCTATTTATAGAGGGAGGGCGGCCAGCCCTAGCCTCTCCTCCAAGCCTATCTCTAGTTTAAACAATTTAAACTCTCCCTTATCTAGAAATCCTATCTTATCTTATCTCTAGTTTAAACGATTTAAACTTATCTAGGATCGGCTGGGCCCTATGGGGCCTTGTGCCCCTGGCCCAATGCGGCCAGGACACTCCCTCATAGGCCCATGCCCCCTCCCGGAAGGTGGGACCACGTTGGCCCCCTTCCGGAAGGTTCTAGAAGCTTCCGGTATAATACCGATTAACCCGGAACAATTCCGAACTCCAAAAACTGCACTGCCTTATATGAATCTTATTCTCCGAACCATTCCGGAACCTCTCGTGATGTCCTGGATCCCATCCGAGACTCCGAACAAAAATTCATAAACCAATTATCCAATCTATCCTAGCGTCGAGACACATTAAGTGTGTGACCCTGCGGGTTCGAGAATATGCAGACATGATCTTCTATCAATAATCAACAGCGGGGTCTGGGCACCCATATTGACTCCCACACATTCATCGATGATCATATCGGATGAACCACGATGCCAGGATTCAATCAATCCCATATATATTCCCTTCGTCTCGCGATATTTTACTTGCCCGAGATTCGATCGTCGGTATCGTCATGCCTAGTTCAATCTCGTTCACAGCAAGTACTTTACTCGTTCCGTAATCCGATATCACTTTGTGATTAACTCCTTAACCACATGCTTGCAAGCGGTGTTGATATCGATTACCGAGTGGGCCCGAAGTATATCTCTCCGACTTGGGAGGGACAAATTCCATCTCGATACATACAACCCAACAGATACTTTCCGATCACCTGAGAGACACCTTTATGATCACCCTCTCATAGGATGATGTTTGATGACCTCAAAGCTTTCTTCCGATACCAGGGAGTTGCATTATCTCATGGTCTAAGGAATACAATATTTGACATAAGAAAAGCTTCGCAAAGACGAACACGATGACACGATCTAATTGCTTCGCTTAGTTTGGGTCTGTCCACCATATCATTCTCCCAATGATATGATCTCATTATCAATTGACAACTCATGTCTATGGTTAGGAAACCTTAACCATCATTGATCAATGAGCTAGTCCATAGAGGCGTACTAGGGACACGGTGTTGTTCACAAACCACACAAGTATTAAAGTTTCCGCTTAATATAATTCTAGCATGGAATATAAACTTTATCATGAACAAGAATTATAATAATAACATCTTTATTATTGCCTCTAGGGCATAATTCCAACAATCTCCCACTTGCACTAGAGTCAATAATCTAGTTTACATTTGGCAACAATATCACACCCATGGCACTGAGGTGCTGATCATGTTTTACACGTGGAAGAGGTTTAGTCAATGGATCTGCGACATTCAGATCTGTATGTACTTTGCTGATCTTCAGATCTCCATCTGCTATATAATCTCGGATTATATGAAACTTGCGGTTGATATGCTTGGTCTTTGGATGATATCTTGGTTCCTTAGCGAGTGCTATGGCGCCAGTGTTGTCACACAATATCTCCAGTGGGTCCAATGCACTTGGAACCACGCCAAGCTCAGTGATGAAGTTTCTGATCCAAACTCCTTCACTTGACGCTTCTGCAGCAGCCATGTATTCCGCTTCTACTGTAGATCCCGCGATCACGCTTTGCTTGCAGCTTCTCCAGCTCACAGCTCCTCCATTCAAAATATACACGTATCCTGTCTGAGATTTAGAATCATCCTTGTCGGTGTCGAAACTAGCATCGACGTAACCTTTTACGACGAGTTGTTCATCACCCCCATAGACTAAGAACATTTCTTTAGTCCTATTTAGGTACCTTAGGATGTTCTTCATGGCTGTCCAGTGTTCCACTCCTGGATCACTTTGATATCTGCTCGTCAAACTAAGAGCATTGGACACATCCGGTCTAGTACACAGCATGGCATACATGATGGAACCTATGGCCGAGGCATAAGGCACTTTGCTCATAGCTTCCCTATCATTTACCGTAGCTGGACACTGAGCCTTGCTCAATATCTTACCTGACAACATAGGCACTGAACCTTTCAATGCCTTATCCATTCTGAACCTTTTCAGAACTTTGTCTAGGTATGTACTCTGGCTTAAAGCCATCAGGCGTCTTTGTCTATCTCTATAGATTTTGATGCCCAATATATAAGCAGCTTCACCTAGGTCTTTCATTGAAAAACACTTATTCAAATAACTCTTCACATCATTAAGCATGTTGATGTCATTTCCAATAATCAATATGTCATCCACATATAGTACCAGAAACGTCACCAAGCTCCCACTCACTTTCTTGTAGATGCAAGCTTCGTAGCAATTTGGAACAAATCCAAAGCTCTTGATCACTTGATCAAAACGAAGGTTCCAACTCCGAGATGCTTGCTTCAGTCCATAAATGGAACGCTGAAGTTTGCATACTTTATCAGCAGCCTTAGGATCGACAAAACCTTCGGGTTGCATCATATACAACTCTTCATCAATGTTGCCATTGAGGAAAGCAGTCTTGACATCCATCTGCCATATTTCATAATCATGAAACGCAGCAATTGCTAATAAAATCCGAATGGACTTAAACATCGCTACGGGAGAGAAAGTCTCATCGTAGTCAACACCTTGAACTTGTCGAAAACCTTTCGCAACAAGCCGTGCTTTATAGACGGTAACATTACCATCCGCGTCCGTTTTCTTCTTGAAAATCCATTTGCACTCAACGGACTTTTGGTCGCTAGGAGGGTCCACCAAAGTCCATACTTGGTTTTCGCTCATGGATCCCAATTCGGATTTCATGGCTTCTAGCCATTTCTCAGAGTCTGGGCTCATCATCGCTTCCTCATAGTTCGTAGGTTCGCTGTCTTCTACTAACAAGACAGTCAAGACAGGGTTGCCGTACCACTCAGGAGGGGCACGCGACCTTGTCGACCTGCGACGTTCAGTAGCAGCATCGTTCGAAGCTTCATGATCCTCGTCATTTGCTTCCTCTATTGTTGGTGCAGGCGGCACTGGAACAATTTCAGGTGCTGTGCTACTCTCCAATTCAAGAGAAGGTTCAATAACCTCGTCTAGCTCTACTTTCCTCCCACTCACTTCTTTCGAGAGAAACTCCTTCTCAAGAAAGGAACCGTTCTTTGCGACAAACACTTTGCCTTCGGTTCTGTGATAGAAGGTATACCCAATAGTTTCCTTAGGGTATCCTATGAAGACGCATTTCTCCGCTTTGGGTTCGAGCTTGTCCGGCATCAACTTCTTGACGTAAGCTTCGCATCCCCAAACTTTAAGAAACGACAACTTAGGTTTAACACCAAACCACAGTTCATATGGTGTCGTCTCAACGGAATTAGATGGAGCCCTATTTAAAGTGAATGCAGCGGTTTCTAATGCATAACCCCAAAATGATAACGGCAAATCAGTAAGAGACATCATCGATCGGACCATATCTAATAGGGTTCGATTCCGGCGTTCAGACACACCATTGCGCTGTGGTGTTCCGGGTGGCGTGAGTTGTGAAACGATTCCACTTGCTTTGAGATGCGTGAGAAAATCATAACTCAAATATTCGCCCCCACGATCGGATCGTAGAAACTTAATCTTTCTGTTACGATGGTTCTCCACTTCATTCTGAAATTCTTTGAACTTTTCAAACGTTTCAGATTTATGTTTCATTAAATAGATATACCCATATCTACTTAAGTCATCGGTAAAAGTGAGAAAATAGCGATATCCACCGCGCGTCGAAACACTCATCGGTCCGCATACATCGGTATGTATGATTTCCAACAAGTCCGTTGCTCGCTCCATCATACCGGAGAACGGTGTTTTGATCATCTTGCCCATGAGGCATGGTTCGCATGTGTCAAATGATTCAAAATCAAGAGACTCCAAAAGTCCATCAGAATGGAGTTTCTTCATGTGCTTTACACCAATATGACCTAGACGACAGTGCCACAAATAAGTAGTATTATCACTATCTACTTTGCATCTCTTAGCCTCAATGTTATGGATGTGTATTTCATCCCTTTCGAGATTTAGAAGAAATAAACCATTCACAAGAGGTGCATGACCATAAAAGATGTTACTCATATAAATAGAACAACCATTATTCTCCGATTTAAATGAATAACCGTCTTGCAATAAACACGATCCAGAAATAATGTTCATGCTCAACGCAGGCACATAATAACATTTATTAAGGTTTAAAACTAATCCCGAAGGTAAAACTAAGGAGAGCGTGCTGACGGCCATCACATCAACTCTTGATCCGTTGCCGACGCGCATCGTCACCTCATCCCTCGCAAGCCGCCGTCTATTCCGTAGCTCCTGTTTCGAGTTACAAATATTAGCAACTGAACCGGTATCAAAAACCCAGGCACTACAACGAGGGCTAGTAAGGAAAACATCAATAACATGTATATCAAATATACCTTTGATGGTGCCAGCCTTCTTGTCCGCTAAGTACTTCGGACAGTTGCGCTTCCAGTGACCCTTGTCCTTGCAATAGAAGCACTCAGTGTCCGGCTTGGGACCAGACTTGAGCTTCTTCTCAGCAGGGGCAACGCGCTTGCCGCCGCCTTTCTTGAAGGGCTTCTTTGCACCTTTACCTTTCTTAAAGGAGGGCTTGTTGACCATCAACACATGATTATCCTTCTTGATGTCCACCTCCGCAGCCTTCACCTTTGCGAAGAGCTCGGTGATCGTATCAGTGGAACCAATCTGATTATGAGTCACTACAAAACTTTTGTAGCTGGGAGGGAGTGATTGCAGAACCCTGTCAATCTTGAGCTCCTCTGGAATCTTGCAGTCCAGTTGCTCAAGGCGCTGAGTGTAGCCCGACATCTTAATGGCGTGCTCACTAACGGAACTCCCTTCCTCCATCTTGCAGTTAAAGAACTTCTTAGAGATCTCATATCTCTCAGAACAGGCCTGAGTCTGAAACATGGTTTTCAGCTCCTCGAGAATCTCAAAGGGCCCGGGATAGTTTTCAAAACGATTTTGAAGTTCCGGTTCCATAGCAAACAACATGGTGCTCTTAATCACACCATAATCATCTTTGCGTGACTGATAGACAGCTTTCTCATCAGCCGGCGCAGTTGCAGCAGGGGGGTTACCTAACGCTTTCTCAAGGACATAGTCCTTTTGTCCGCCAGACAGAATGATTCTTAGATTGCGGAACCAGTTGGTGAAGTTAGACCCATTGTTTCTAAGCTTTTCTTTCTCAGCAAAAACGTTGAAGTTGAAGTTGGACTTGGCCATGTGATCTACAGTATTTGCAAGTACAATTTAGACTATGTTCATGATAAATAGTTCAACTTAATCAAATTACTAGATGAACTCCCACTAAATTCAACATCCCTCAAGTTGTTTAGTGAACACGATCCAAATTCACCACACCTAATCCGATCATCACGAGAAGAGATGTGGTTTCAATGGTGGACAACGAAGTGTCGATCATATCATTCATATGACTCATGCTTAACCTTTCGTCTTGTGTTCTGAGGCCATGTCTGTACATGGTAGGCTCGTCAAGCTAGACCCAAGCATTTCCGTGTGTGCAAAACTGGCTTGCACCCGTTGTATGTGAGCGTAGAGTCTATAGCACCCGATCATCACGTGATGCTTGGACACGACGAACTTTCACAATGGTGCATACTTGGGGAGAACACAGTTTTTATCTTGATCTTTAAGTGAGGAATCATCTTATAATGCTACCGTCGCGATCTAAGCATAATAAGATACATAAAAGGATAAACATCACATGCATATAACTTTATGTGACATGGTATAGCCAATCTTCGCGCAATGATCTCCATCTTGTGCGTTCCGGCATGATCTCCATCACTCCACCATGATTGCCTCCACCACGAATAGCAACTACAACTATTGCTAACTACTTAGCGATAAAGTAAAGCTATTACATGGCTTATAAGAAGTTGACTCGCAGGTCATACACAATTATAAAGACAACCATATGGCTCCTGCCGGTTGTGTACTCATCGACATGCAAGTCGTGAAACATTACAAAACATGATCATCGCATACATTATACACATCACATCTTGGGCCATACCATATCACAGAAAACACTCCCTGCAAAAACAAGTTAGACGCCTCTACTTTGTTGTTGCATGTTTTACGTGGCTTATGGGAGTAGATGCTAAGAACGATTCTTACCTACGGAAAGCCACAACGGTGATATTATGGTTGCCAAACTCCGGTGTTCATCCCATGATCACTATAGTGAGAGAAACTGACATCCACCAGCCGCATGTGTGGAACAAGCCACACGTCAAGTGCGGAGCCGGTCTCGCGAACGACGTCGCGTAAGGTTGGCCTGGACCGCTTCAATCTCACTATGCCGCGTCATAAGAAGAACACAAACAAGAGGCTTGCAACAGAAAACATCAACGCCCGCAACAACCATGTTGCGTTCTACTCGTGAATCACATCTTCGCATAGATCTAGCTCTGATACCACTGAAGGGTTTCGCAGCATACTAAATCAAAATTTTCTACCGAAGCGAATAGAGGGAAAGCCAAGATCTAATCTAGGAGATGCAAACAACGAGAGAGATTGGATTAGATCTTCATACCCTTGAAGATTCGCACAGCGGAACGTTCGTCGGAACGTGGGTGATGTAGTCGTACTCGCTTCTCCTCCTCACGATCCGATCCGATCTAGCACCACAAGTGGCGGTGCCTCCGTGAGATGCACACGTGCAGCACCTCGACGTCTCCTCCTTCCTCGGACCAGCGAGTATGGTGGAGAGATGGATTGGATCTACAGCACAACGGCGTGGTGTGTATGGTGGAGAATTTCTGCCGCAGGGCTTCGCCTACAAACAGTCGGGAGGGAGAGTGGAAGGGCAGCAGGGCAACTAGGGTTGGAGGAAGGTGTGTCCAGGGAAAGGGGGCGCACCAGCCCTCTATTTATAGAGGGGGGCGGCCAGCCCTAGCCTCTCCTCCAAGCCTATCTCTAGTTTAAACAATTTAAACTCTCCCTTATCTAGAAATCCTATCTTATCTTATCTCTAGTTTAAACGATTTAAACTTATCTAGGATCGGCTGGGCCCTATGGGGCCTTGTTCCCCTGGCCCAATGCGGCCAGGACACTCCCTCATAGGCCCATGCCCCCTCCCGGAAGGTGGGACCATGTTGGCCCCCTTCCGGAAGGTTCTAGAAGCTTCCGGTACAATACCGATTAACCCGGAACAATTCCGAACTCCAAAAACTGCACTGCCTTATATGAATCTTATTCTCCGGACCATTCTGGAACCTCTCGTGATGTCCTGGATCCCATCCGAGACTCCGAACAAAATTCATAAACCAAATATCCAATCTATCCTAGCGTCGAGACACGTTAAGTGTGTGACCCTGCAGGTTCGAGAATATGCAGACATGATCTTCTATCAATAATCAACAGCGAGGTCTGGGCACCCATATTGACTCCCACACATTCATCGATGATCATATCGGATGAACCACGATGCCAGGATTCAATCAATCCCATATATATTCCCTTCGTCTCGCGATATTTTACTTGCCCGAGATTCGATCGTCGGTATCGTCATGCCTAGTTCAATCTCGTTCACAGCAAGTACTTTACTCGTTCCGTAATCCGATATCACTTTGTGATTAACTCCTTAACCACATGCTTGCAAGCGGTGTTGATATCGATTACCGAGCGGGCCCGAAGTATATCTCTCCGACTTGGGAGGGACAAATTCCATCTCGATACATACAACCCAACAGATACTTTCCGATCACCTGAGAGACACCTTTATGATCACCCTCTCATAGGATGACGTTTGATGACCTCAAAGCTTTCTTCCGATACCAGGGAGTTGCATTATCTCATGGTCTAAGGAATACAATATTTGACATAAGAAAAGCTTCGCAAAGACGAACACGATGACACGATCTAATTGCTTCGCTTAGTTTGGGTCTGTCCACCATATCATTCTCCCAATGATATGATCTCATTATCAATTGACAACTCATGTCTATGGTTAGGAAACCTTAACCATCATTGATCAATGAGCTAGTCCATAGAGGCGTACTAGGGACACGGTGTTGTTCACAAACCACACAAGTATTAAAGTTTCTGCTTAATACAATTCTAGCATGGAATATAAACTTTATCATGAACAAGAATTATAATAATAACATCTTTATTATTGCCTCTAGGGCATAATTCCAACATCTTCCTCATGAAGATGTTGAGGATTTTGTCTTGGTTCGTGCCTCTAAGAAGCCTTGGGGGCTGTCCGCAATACTAGGAAAAGTGCCAGCGGTGAATAATGGACAAACAATATTGCATATAGTTCAGCAAGCTCGGAAGAAAAAGAACCTGGAGATCCTAGTCCCAGCTAAAAGGACTATGTTTTCTGTTGCTATTTTGGTGATAATGACAATCCCACTTGTGATCTAACTGTGTGCTTGAGTTTCAGGTTAATTGTTTTTTATGGAGCTTATGGAGTGTGTATATGCTATTCTTGGGATCTCGTGAAGACGACGATCTTTCGTTTTTCTCTTTCTCTCATTTTATTGTTTTAGATCGTCGTACTATCAAGAGGGCGTCCACCTTAGAAGGATGTGGGGAATCATCTATTCTTGCACAAACCATATTTGCACCGCCATTGCCATCCTATTCATCTGCGAGAGAGAGTGTTTCTGATCAGTTGGTGCAGTTTTTGTCTGATCGGAACTTCCGGCTACGGGCCGGAAGTTCCGCTCGGGGTTCTCTGTGGGATGGATCTGGGATTATTTCCGATACAACTTCCGACGGAATTTTTGACTAGAGTTCAGAACCTACTATATTGTAGTGTTCTATTTGACGGAACTTCCGCCGAAAGTAGCACCGGAAGTTCCGGTCGCAGGAACTTCCTTTGCTTTTTCCGTTGAGACCCTAAGCGGAAATTCCGCCCAGGCGTCAGAACTTCCGGACAGGCATTTGTGCGACCCAGTTGTTCCGCCCCAAGTTCCGCTCCAAGTTCCGCTCAGGTTCAGAATACTTCTATTTGCAAGTGTTCTATTTGACGGAACTTGGCCCGGAACTTGCTCCAGAAGTTTCACCGGAACTTTCGGTCATTCTGACCAGAACTTCCGGTCAAGCTTTGGAGCGTGCGTCAACGGTCTTCACACCTTTGGAGCAGCGCTGGGCGGAACTTCCGGTCCCTCACCGGAACTTCCGGTGAGGTCGCGAACTGTCCAACGGTTCAGTTTGGAGGGGGCCTATTTTAGGCGCCCTCCTTCTTCCTCCTACTTAACTCTTCAATTTCTCTCTCCTCCATCAATACTAGAGCTTAACATCACTAGATCTCTCTCCCTAGCCACTCAAATCACTTGATATTTTGAGAGGTGGGAGAGGTGACCTAGATCTACACTTCCACCAAAGAAGATTTGATTCCCCTACATATCCTTTATGGATCTTGTTACTCTTGGGTTTCTTGGAACCCTAGACGATGTAGGGCATCCTCGGAGCTAAGGGCATGTGTTGTAAAGCTCCGTGGTGTCGTTGAGGGCTTCCAATTGAGGTGTGGAGCTTCCCCCTCAACCTTGTTGTAAAGGTTTCGGTTCGCGCCTTCAAGGTCATCGGTTAGTGGTTTATGAGGCCTCCTTTGTGGGGGAGCTCACCGGAGAAGAAGGTGAGGCCTTTGTGGCGCTCGGGTGACGTTGTGTGGCCCCGATACCTCTCCAACATAGACGTAGTTTCCTTGGAAGTGAACTACGTGAATTACATCTTTGTGTCCCCACTCTGGTTATCTCGTTCCTTACCTTTACTACTTGTTCTTTACCGCTCTTGTGCTTGTTGTTAGTTCTCTAGCATATAGGTTGTTCACCTAGTTGCATATCTAGAGAACTTATCTTCTTGCCAAGCCTAAAATTGAGTAACTAATGAAAAATTGGTAGTAGCCTATTCACCCCCCCCCCCTCTAGTCGATTCAAAGTCGGTACTTTCACCAGCTACTTCAAAACTAAAAGATATACCTTACAGCAACCCTTTATTTGTTCTTTTTCCTGTTAACATTTCAAAGGTGGCCAACAATGTGAGTGTGGACTTACCTCTGCCTCTTACTACTACCCCCTCGCACCACTAGTTCATGTTTATTCCCCATGTACTAGTTCTTGTAGCACACCTAATGTGATCGGTAGCCTTCCTAGTAATTCTGCTAACTCTCCCCCACGCCTGTTAAACCATCTCATTGGCAGGAGGATGGTTCCCCCTTAGATGATGATTTCTTCCTTTGGACCAAAGTAGGTAAAAATAGGTGGGGAAAGCACCCCATGGAAATCAAATCTAAATGATTTATGCTTCTTGGAATATTATAGGAGTGCAAGTGGATGGTAGACAAACTGCCATTATGGATACCTTCAATAAGCATAAACCTAATATAATTGGTTTTTAGGAAACCAAGAAGGAAGTTGTTTTTGATAGTTACCTAAAATATCTATTTAGTAGTTGGTTTTTTAATGGAGGTCTCTTCCTGCCAGGGATTTGTTGGAGGTAGGTTGCTAGGAATAGCCCTTGACATGTTTGAGATCATTAGTTGGGAAGTTAAAGATTTTTCTATTTCTATTATTGTTAATCATAGACCTTCAGATTTAATTATTAGATTTATTAATGTCTATGGTTCTTCTTATGAAGAACAAAAAGACTTGTTCATTTCTAAATTGCATGGCCTATTTGTTGACTACCAAGGGCATACTGTTATAGGAGGTGATTTTAATCTTGTTAGATTTGAAGAAGATAAAAGTAATTGTGTTATTAGTCATAGATGGAGTGATAAGTCCAATGCATGTGTAGATATTTGGGGTCTTTTAGAAGTCAAGTTTAGTTGTAGAAAGTTTACTTGGGAGAATAATCATGAAAATCTGATTATGTCCATAATAGATAGGTTCTTTTGTAATCCTGGGCTTGATTATGTTTTCCCTCTTGCTAGTATTCAAGCTCTTCCTAGAATATTAGTGACCACACTCCCATTTTATGGTACGCTGGTCTGGAATGTGCCCCCAAAACTTCTACTTATGAGTTGGAAAATTGGTGGCTCATGAGAGCTGACTTCCAATATGTTGTTGAAAATCATGGAATAAAACTACCATGGGTAGGAATTCTATTGATATTTGGCAGCATAAAATTAGAAGGCTTAGGAGTGACAATAGAAGTTAAGATTAATAAATTAAAGAAATCCCTTATGGATGGGTGTGATACTTTGGACACTAAAGCTAAAACGAAGGAATTCTCTAAAGTTGAGCAGGCTAGATTGAAAGACATTTATGCTGAAATGCATGGTTTGTGGTTAAAAGAGGAGGTTAAGGCTAGGAAAAGGTCTAGATATAGAGACATTAAAGAGGGGGGGGGGTAGGAACACGGCTTATTTTCATACAGTAGCAAATCAAAGGAGGAGGAAATGATTGTCCACTCCCTAGATGGCCCTGATGGCCCTATTATTGAAACATCTAAGATGGTATCCCTAACTATAAACTTATACAAAAATATTTTTAAAAAAGATGAGAAGTATGGGTTTACTATTCAGCACAATTTATTTTCTTCTGGAGAAAAAATTCCCAGTGAGATAAATGATGGGATGGAAGCTCCATTATCTGAAGTTGAGGTCAAAAAACCTATTTTTGATTCTTACTCTGATGGTTCTCTAGGAGCTAATGATTTTCCTTTTATTTTCTATCAACGTTTCTGGGACTTGGTGAAAAGTGACATTATGAATATGTTTGGAGATTTCTATGAGGGGAATCTAGATATCTTTAGGCTTAGTTTTGCCATTTTAACTTTGATCCCTAAAGAACCTGATGCTTCTTCTATGAAAAAGTTTAGACCTATTAGTCTTTTAAATAGCACATTTAAAGCTTTTACTAAAGTTCTCACTAATAGAATAGAAGTGTTAATGAATAAAATTACCTCTATGAATCAGTCCGCCTTCATTAAAGGTAGGTATATTTTGGAGAGTGTGGTTACTGCTCATGAAACCTTGCACTCTGTGGCTAAGAGCAAAAATAAGGGTTTAGTCCTAAGAGCATTGATGCGTGCACCCAGTGTTGACGTGGGACACTTCGTTAGAACCCCAAGAGCAAGGTGTGATGAGCACAGCAGCAAGTTTCCCTCGGTAGAGATCGAGGTTATCGAACCTGAAGGAGGAAGGAAACGTCTCAAAGGTGTTGCAAGCAACGTGGAAACCTGCAGAACACAAACTTAAGACTTTGTCCCAACGAATCAGTGAGGTTGTTAAGCTCACCGGTTTGCTGTAACAAAGGATTAAACATATGGTGTGGAAGGTAATGGTTTGCAGCAAGTAAACAAGTAATAGTGGAAGATGTATCAATGGTAAAGATTGGAACGGGGTCCATAGTTCACTAGAGGTGCTCTCCTTAGATAAACAACATGGCATGAAGGGTAAACAAATTACAGCAGGGCAATTGACAGGAACTGAGCAAGGCATAACAATGCAATACTAGTCAGAAAGATCCTATGAGATTCGATTGGGCAATACAACAAGATACATAGACCACCATCCAACTGCATCTATGACTAGAAGTCCACCTTCAGGTTATCATTCGATCCCCCTCCAGTATTAAGTTGCAAGCAACAAACAACTGCTTTAAGCAAAGTGTGTAAGGTAAACAGTCCACATGTTCCATGAACAAGAGACCGTTGTTTTCTCCCTAGTGGCAACAGCACATCTACAACCGAAGAGATTTCTGTCACTTCCCTTGGAAACTAGAGGCATGAACCCACTATCGAGCATAAATAACCCCTCTTGGAGTCACTAGCAACTACTTGGCCAAGATAGCTACTAACAATGGAGATCATGCAAGATCACAAACAACACAGACATGATAGAATCATATAAAGACAAAACCATTAATCAAACCAACATAATAATCTCCATATCCATTGGATCCTCGCAAACACAACATGCATGATTACAAATAGATTAGATCTTGATCATGAATGGAGCTCACAAGATCTATACATGAAAGCACAAAGGAGGAGATACAACCATCTAGCTACTACATTGTAACATCCCAGCATTAGAGCTTAGAAATAAGCTGAACCAAGATGTGTGCATTGCATTCATGCATAGAAAATCCGAATAATTTTTGCGCTTTTGAACAAAACTTGTCAAAGTGATTGAAGCTTCTCTCAACTTGATGGAATTGAAGTAGATCATCAAGTTGACTGCGATAAGTTTCAATATGACCTTTGCTAAAACCTTATTTTTGGTAAGGGGGATTTGATCTAAGGGTAGATCAAATGTAATAAAGTTAACCCTAATACATTACTTAATGGTTTATATTTGATCCTTAAGTAATCATATCCTTGTATTCATAACACAACTCATGAATACTAAGTTATAAACATAACTTAAGTAATAGGAATGTAACAACTAAATCTTGATCTATCTTAATCTCATCTACTTACACCATGAGTATCATGGTACTACCTAACCTTAACTCTTTAGTGAGTTTGAGTAGGAAAGAAACCAAGTCAAGATCATTCACCATATATCTTTCTTTCCATATCAATCCTTATCATCTCTATTGGGTCTTATTCCAATATATGTTGTTCATCAATGTTGAGTAATCAACTATTGATTCACCAATTCCTAACCTATCAATTCTTGATCTATCAACTCTTCTCCATATCATAGCATTCACTTAGGTCCTTAAGAGAAAGAAGTAAGAAGAGGTTAATAGTAATGCTAGTCTTAGGTACCATCTACAGGATGGGAGTGATTGAAAGGAATCAAATCAATAGAGTAATGAATGGAGTTAACTCACTCCTGAATAGATAGAAGAGTTATTTGGAATATATAATTATATGGTGATAAAGCAGATTACAAGGATGAATCCTGAAGGAAGTTATCAGGAGTAATCCTATTGGATCAAGTAGGTATAGTCAGTGAATAATCTCTCGTAGACCAATAGAGTTAAACAGAAGATAATTATAATTCAATTGTAATGTTGTATTGATGAGACCTTGATTAGCCAACTGGAAACCTAAGCCATAAATGATCAAAGGATTATAATGATCATGCTTTAGTCACCAAAATTGAATGCTTATATCATGTATAATTAACATTGGTGGGTAGAACATGATTGAACCCTAGTATAGATATATTATCCTATATTAGTCATTGCAAGTCACATTAATATAATGTGAGGTTGGAGTATGAGTTACTAGAGTTAAGTAAGATAGGATAGTATGGTTAAGATCATGTTAGAGCAACACTGGATTATAGAAATTTTATTTTCCTTTTGGGAAATACTAAGCACTTGAGGTGAAGTAGGATTGGATGTATACATCTATTGAAGTAATATTAGTGAAAGGTAAGAAAGGAAGTATATGAACGGAGTTAGAAGTAACTGCTTAGTGGATTAGAGGTTATCATCATCAGAGTAGTTTGATATAACCCAATTATAGATGTGAGCAGATTATGAAAAACTTTAGTAAAGCTCATTGGATTTATAAATGGATTTAGAAGAATAAAAGATGGATAGGAATATTCTTGTGAAGTAAAGCTCATCATGTTAACACATGATGATGGATAGGAAGAAGTAGAATATCTAGGAAAGGAATTCCTTAATCAGAAGTCCAGGATTGTGAATTATGGAAGATAGGAATTCTTGGTAAACACCCAACTTTAAATCTTAAACCAAACATAATATCCATTTCATGTTATTGATCCATCATCTTATCTCCATACAACTTTATAGGAATATTTTCCTATAGCAAATCACATAAGCACATCTTTATCATTTCCAATTATCATAACCATATGTGCTTAGGAGTTATCTTTATCAATTATTTTCCATAAGACCTTCCAGAAAATAACTTTCTATTTTAAAGGGGATATCATTAAAGATCACAAACATAAATGGTTCGTGCTACAAACCATTATACTCTAATATTATATCCATATTTTAACCACACTTAAGAAAGTAGTGAATAACTAGTTCAAGAAATCATCCATGGATATTTTTAAATAAGTAGGGTGGTTAGGATTCACCTATTAGAGAATTGTGAGTAGAAGAATTCACCATTTTAAGAACCTTAATAATTAAACCATCTTATATAACGATTGCTATATAATAATAAACATGGGTATACTCTATGCATATCCTTAGCTATATTAAACCATTACCATTACACTCATAAAGAGAAAATAAAAATCATTTTATAAGTTCTTAAGAAATATATATATAAGGTAAATCTCTAAAACCCTAAGTGATAAATATTGCACTCAATAAAATAGTTTCCTATTAGTTTAAAATTATAAGAAAATCAAGAAAGGTATCAACACTACTTAGTTTACAATATTCCCACATTATTTAATGTTCTCTATAAAAATTCTGTATATTTAAATCCTTATAAAAATTCATATTTGAAAGGGTTTAATGAAAACAGGAAATAAAAAGGTTTTGCTTAATAAAAACTAGAGCCAGAGCAGCAGCCCAGGCCGGCCCATTTTCTCTCTTCCCTATCTACCGCCCATAAGCAGCAACAACCAGCTTTCTCTTCCATATCATTACGACCCACCTGGCCTAGCACCAGCCCGCCAAAATCCCGTACCCCTTCAGAGCCTTTTGTTTGTCACCGCCTTCGTCAACGACGAGCAGCAGCTCGCTGGACGCGAGCGATGTCGTTCGTCGTCGTCGGTGCGCCAAGATCCGCGCCGCCGCTCTCCAGCGCATATAAAAACCATCCACCGTCGTCGTGAAGAACCCTAGCACGCTGTCGCGAAAAACCCCTCACTTCATGCTGACATCAGCATTACCTAATAAACACATTTAGTTATTTAAATAAAAATTCCCAAAATGATTAAACCTTATAAAATCAATAACTTTGGTTTTGTAATTCAAAAAAATATGTATAATATATGAATTTTTTTACAAAAAAATATATGTAATATTAAAATATTATCAAACATTATTATGTTAATAATTTAAATAATTCTTATTTAATAAATATTTTATAAGTATTAAAACTTTGATAATTCATATTTTAATAATGTAAATGTTAAAAAAATATAAATAAGATACGAAAAATCTTAGAAAAATAAGAACTATAATTTAAAACTATTAGAATGCATTATTATTTCACTTAATCAAATATTTATTATTTATTAAGTATTTATAAAGTAATAAAACTTATAAAAATCATATCTTATTATTTATAAATCACAAAAATAAATGTAATATACCAAAATAATCCCAAAAATAATACCTAGATGTTAAAAATATAATATTCCACTTTTGAGTTAAATAAAAATTTAAATACTTTAATAACTTGAATTTAAACCTATTTCCTGAGTTGTTAATTCATATAAAGGTAAATACAATTTGTTAATATTCCTAAAATTGCCAATTTAGGTCTAATAAGTAATACTAGTCTTAAATATTTATAATATAAAGTCAAATTGGTCCAACACATTTTAAATACAATTTTATTGAATTATCCTTCAACCATATGTGTAGTTTATTTTCTAAAAAGATCTTTAACAAATATACAATCTTCAAGAATGATATTTTAACCAAATAAAATATTTTACCATTGTTTCACTCACAACTTTATAATGGACTAAATCCAGAGATAATTCATAAGAAGTAAATAATATTGTTTACTTATTCACAAGCCATAACCATACCCTTATAAGGAGGTAAAATCCTTTCATACATGTATAAGGTTAGGAAACCACTATTCAAATCAAAGTGTTACCACTCTTAAAGTGTCCTTAGAGAAACATTATGAAGTACACAAGGTACAAATAACATAAGCAATATACCTTAAGTCCATCTATGTCTTTAAAGTTAACTTTAGTCTACAAGACTTTAAATATAAGGCTAAAGACTTTGTTATATGTTGTATAGTTAACTTTGGTCTATTTTAATTAAGACATAAGGCATCCCAAGTCCAGACTATTTAAGCAAGCGTAAACAACATCAATCATATTCTAAAAGCTATCAGGATTATTTAAACCTTAATAAAGAAATCTTTTCTTCAAAAGTTATTCATTTTGCCACTTAAGTCAACAGATGACCATTAATCGTAATCACATTACTTTATACTTTACTTGTATACTTAGGATTGATAACACTTAAGTTCTTTATAAGTGACATTACTTGTAAAGTAAAATTTTGAAGATAAACAATTATAGTATAAGCAATCTTGAGTAGCATTTCACATTTGTGTGTATCTCATTGTTTTATGATATTATAATTACATGTTGTTTCACACACAATCACCAGCCTTAATAAGAAGCACAAATATTAAACTTATCTAAAAGGATAACACATTCGAACAGTAACCATTTCCAGTTTCCAAACCCTAGATCAACATTATCCCCAGGATTCACGTTTATCAATTGCATTACATTACTTATGCATAATAGCATCTTGCTTCTTTAAACATTAGTCCTTATCGGACCAATGATGTTGATTTCAGATATTGGATCTTATATTGTCTTGAAGACCGTGAGTGCATAATCTTGCAATCACAAAAGGCAAGTTCACACTTGCTCATGTCCTTTGATTATTTTCTGTAAAGTATTTTGCAAAGCTAGTGTTGTCATCACCTGCATTTGAAAAAGGTCACAAAACACTATTTTCATAATAATATGATTATAGGTTATTTACCATGAGGTAATAACCTACTATGAAAGTTCCGGTGGTAAAGGAACATATTATCTAGGACTTAACAACCAATGTCACCAGTGATTCTTGCGCCGTATATCACGCGTTAACCATGAGATTTGGAATGGGACGAAGAAATGAGCTGTATCTTCTTCCTCTCGCATGTAGCCGGATGTGCAGGTCGTGGCTGTTATCACTCGTAGCGTGCATATTAATTGGTAATTCGTAGAGGATATGCAGCATATGGGTGGAAACCCTCAACGTCCCATGATAGTTCTGGCATCTAACGGTCTATACAAACCATTGCTGTAATTCAATGGGTGGGCATGGTGTACACCAAGGAGACATGCGGGGTCGTGAAGGGGGCAGTGATTGGCTTGGATCTTAGACTGGGCCCCATACCAAGGAAGTATGGACAAGGTCATGTATTGGTTGTGCAACAAGGCTAAGATCTCTCATGGGTAAAGTAACGCACCTGTGCAGAGTGTAAGAACTGTAACTTGTTACTCCCTGTTCCAGGAAGGAGCTGCGAACGCGGCGGGAAAGGAACTCCACGAAAGTTCTGGTAAACCCATGAAGGCTGACGTACATAGCTTTTCAGAATAAAAGCAACCTTTGAAGAAATTTTTACGAAAACCTGCATTGCCTATGACCTACGGTTTGTGGCTGTAGATATAGTGCATCAAACACTCTTTTCTAGTGAACTTTTTGAGTACGCTTGTACTCAACGTATCTTTTTAATCCTTGCTAGATTCTGAAGCCAGTACAGACGACGTCTACATCACGATATGCTCCAGGAATCATCACCAGAAGCTAAAGCTCTTCAATGAAATCAAGAAAGTCAACATATACATCAACTCGAGTGAAGACAAAGTTACTAATTAGATAGGAATATAATCTCTAGCCATAGAACCTATTTCTGTAGCGTATTGCAATAACAGCAATGCCAGACCGTTAGTTAAAATACTAGTCATAATAGTATGATAGTTTTTGAATTGTTTATTTCTGATTCTTCTTTGTAAGAAGTTTCTTTCTCTCTCTTTAACCTAGAGTGTTCTCTGGATCTTGTGTAAAGAGTTGAGTTGTAACCTATAGTCATGTCTTGGACCTGTTGTGTTTCTGTTGTACCACTCTGAGGGATGTAATACTAGTGAACGGTGTTTCATTGGTGTTATGTCAATGACTATAGTGTACTACATCATGCAGTGGTATGCTGGGTCATCGCATACATGGACCCATAGTCCAAGGTGGAACTACTCACGCAACATACCGGAGAGAAGGCCTCCGAGATGATCTCTCCTCCGACAGGGTGCCGGGAAGAACTTCAGATCCCCCCCCGATCTAGGGACGATGGTGGCGGCGGCTACAGACGGTTTCGTGGAGATTTGATCGGGTGCTTAGGGTTTCTGCATCGGGGGCTTCTTATAGGCGAAGGGGGAGGCCGAGGATGCGACCAGGGGGTCAAACCCTACCTAGGCGTGGGCCCACCCCTAGCCGCACCTAGGGGGATTTGGCCGCCCTGGCACGCTTCTCCGTCTCCCCTCTGGACTTCTTGTTCCCCACGGGAAGTAATTGACTTTGATGTTTGTCCTGTCCAATTCCGAGAATATTTCTTTACTAGCTTTTCTGAAACGAAAAACAACAGAAAACAGGCATCTGGCACTATGGCAACTTGTTAATAGGTTAGTACCAGAAAACATATAAAAAGCACCTCAAAGTGTAGACAAAGCAAAGCAAAGTAGATACTAACAAGCATGGAACATCAACAATTATAGATACGTTTCCGATGTATCAAGCATCCCCAAGCTTAACTCCTGCCCGTTCTCGAGTAGATAAGTGATAAAAGAATAATTTTTGAGGTGACATTGCGGTGACCCAGCATACCACTGCATGATGTAGTATAATATAGTCGTTGACATAACACCAATGAAACATCGTTCACTAGTATTATATCCCTCAGAATGGCACAACAGAAACACAGCGGGTCCAATACATGGCTAAAGGTTACAACTCACTCTTTACACAAGATCCAGAGAGCACTCTAGGTTAAATAGAGAGAAAGAAATTCTTACAGAGAAGAACCAAAGATAAACAACGCAAAAACTATTATACTATTAAAACTAGTACTTTAACTAAGGAATTGGCATTGCTGCTATTGCAATACACTACAGAATTAGGTTCTTTGGCTAGAGATTATATTCCTATCTAATCAGTAACTTCGTCTTCACTTGATTTGATGTATATGTTGACTTCCTTGACTTCATTGAAGAGCTTTAGCTATTGATGATTCCTGGAGCATAACTTGGTGTAGACATCGTCTTCATGGCTTCAGAATCTAGCAAGGGTTAAGAAGATACTTTGAGTACGAGCGTACTAATCAAATTCACTAGAAAAGGAGTGTTTGATGCACTATAACTACAGCCACAGACCATAGGTCGTAGGCAATGCAAGGTTTTATAAACATTTCTTCAAAGGTAGCTTTTATTCTGAAAAGCTATGTCCGTCAGCCTTCACGGGTTTACCAGAACTTTCATGGAGTTCCTTTCCCGCCACGTTCGCAGCTCCTTCCCGGAACAGGGAGTAACAAGTTACAGTTCTTACACTCTGCAGAGGTGCATCACTTTACCCATGAGAGATCAACTCTTTCTTGCACAACCGGGCAGCTTATTCCCGTCCACAATTCCATGACGTGGGCCCCAGAAGATGATCCAAGCCAATCACTGCCCCCTTCGCGACCTATCATGCCTCCTTGGTGTACACCATGCCCACATATTGGATTACGACAATGG
Source organism: Avena sativa (assembly GCA_916181665.1). NCBI lineage: Eukaryota > Viridiplantae > Streptophyta > Magnoliopsida > Poales > Poaceae > Avena > Avena sativa. The sequence goes on along the minus strand of OV702294.1, from coordinate 150,893,562 downwards.
TTTGTACAAACCGTTATATGCCAGAACTATCGTGGGAGGCCGAGGAAGCGACCAGGGGGGTCAAACCCTACCCAAGCGTGGGCCCACCCCTGGCCACGCCTAGGGGGGTTTGTCTGCCCTGGCACGCTTCTCCGTCTCCCCTCTAGACTTCTTGTTCCCCATGGAAAGTAATTGACTTTGACGTTTGTCCCGTCCAATTCCGAGAATATTTTTTACTAGCTTTTCTGAAACCAAAAACAGCAGAAAACAGGCATCTGGCACTGTGGCAACTTGTCTATAGGTTAGTACCAGAAAACATGTAAAAAGCACCTCAAAGTATAGACAAAGAAAAGCAAAGTAGATACTAACAAGCATGTAACATCAAAAATTATAGATACGTTTCTGACGTATCAAGCATGACTAACAACACCCGTAAAGGGGGCAAACCCATATAATAACTGCCAATATACGAGTTTCAGTGAGAAAATGGCGGCGATCAGCACCCTCAAACGGAGCGATTTGTAAAAAAAATTAAGGGTGAGCCCGAAAACCGCCCGTCGGCCTGTACATTCGCGGGTTGGGACGCTGACCCGGATGCCGCCCCGCACTCGGAAGAACCCTAGTGTGCGCTAAAGTTTCATGACGCCACTCGTCCCCTTCCATGCGTGCCACCCCTTCCACGTTGTCGCCGCCCCTTCCACGCTGCCACCGCCATTTCCACTGCCAGCCGCCCGATTCAGCCTCCCCCACCCATGCACAGCTGATCTCGAAGGTCCGGTCTCCTTCTCGACCGTCCTTTCTCCTTTCACGGACTGAATCCACATGTGGACGCCACCAGGCGACCATTCGAAGATGAGCTCGGTCGATCACCAAAGATCTGCTCGATTAGTCGTCGTCGGACGATTTCGACATCGAGGATATTCTCCATCATGAAGATGGCTGCGAGATGACCATTCTCCTCCTCGTCGTCAAGGAGCACGAGGACTGGGCCAAACTGCTAGATCGGAGGCGTGGCTCGGTGATGGGCCGCACCTACATCCAACACAACCGCTTCCTCGGCCACGCAACCTTGATGGAGGATTACTTTGTCGAGGTACCTACATATCCACCAAATATTTTCTGTAGGAGGTACCAAATGCGTCGTTCCTTTTTCATGAGAATCATCAAGGCTATTGAGGCAAACTCAACATATTTCAAGCAACGGCGCAACTCTATCAGCGACCTAGGATTTAGCGCATATAAGAAAATCTCAGTTGCCATGTGAGTGATTGCATATGGCGTCCCTGCAGACTATACCGATGAGTACCTGCGCATAGGCAAAGATACAACCACCGAATCAGTGCTTAGGTTTGCTAAGATGGTTGTCAAGTTGTTTGGTCCAAATTATCTCCGAGCTCCTAATTAAGAAGATACCAAAAGGTTGATGGCCGGGCATGCTTGGTAGTATAGATTGCATGCATTGGACTTGGAAAAATTGTCCAAAAGCATGGCATAGAATGTATTATGGTAAAATCCATGATCCTACCATTGTGCTCGAGGTAGTAGCTTCGCAGGATTTGTGGATTTGGCACTATTTTTTTGGGCTGCCCGGAACCCTCAATGACATCAATGTGTTATAAAGATCCCATTTATTTGCAAAACTTGTGGATGGAGAGGCACCTACTTGCAATTACAAAGTCATGGATCATGAGTACACAATGGGCTATTATCTAGACGATGACATATATCCTGAATGGGCAACTTATGTGAAGTCCATTAAAGATCCCCAAGATCAAATAGAAGCTATATTTTCCAAGGCACAAGAGGCAGTCCGCAAGGATATTGAAAGAGCTTTTGGTGTTTTGCAAGCAAGGTTTGCAATTGTTCGAGGCCCAACTTGATTTTGGGACAAGAAAACCCTTGTCAACATCATGACATGTTGTGTGATTCTACACAACATTATCATCGAGGATGAGAGAGTTTTAAACTTTCCATGCTTCTATGACAACGTTGGCACCCGAGTGCGGCCCTAAATAAACCCCAATTGCCTTGAAGCTTTTCTTGAAGGATATCGACAGATTGTGGACAAGGCAACTCACAGGTAGCTCGTCAATGATCTAATCTAGCACCATTGGCAGTTGTATGGCCGCCGCGATGACTATCGCTCATGATCTACTTTTTTTCATTTGGCATGTATGTGTTAGGTGAATTATTAGAAGGGTTTCGCAGCATAGTAAATCAAAAAAATTCTACGGATGCGAACGGGAAAGCCAAGATCTAATCTAGGAGATGCAAACAATGAGGGGGGATAGATGAGATCTTCATACCCTTGAAGATTCGCATAGCGGAACGTTCGACGGTACGTGGGTGATGTAGTCGTACTCGCTTCTCCTCCTCGCGATCCGATCCGATCTAGCACCACAAGTGGCGATGCCTCCGAGAGATGCACACGTGCGGCACCTAGACGTCTCCTCCTTCCTCGGTCCAGCAAGTGGGGTGGAGAGATGGATTGGATCTACAACGCGATGGCGCGGTGCAAGCGGTGGAGAGTTTCTGCGGCAGGGCTTCGCCTACGTGCAGTCGGGAGGGAGAAAGAGAGAAGGGCAGCAGGGCGGCTAGGGTTGAGGAGGAGGTGTAGGGGTAGGGTGCGCCCCCATCCCTATTTATATAGAGGGGTGGGAGCCAGCCCTAGCCCCTCCCCCAAGCCCTAGGCCGGCGGCCAAGGAGGGAGGAGTGGGGGGCAAGTTTCCTCCCTCCCTTCTAGAAGCTCCCCTAGGGTTTGCCCTAGGTTTGGCTGGCTGGGACCTATGGGTCCTTGTGCCCCTGGCCCAATGCGTCCAGGGCACTCCCTCATAGGCCCATTCCCCCTCCCGGCAAGTGGGGCCACGTTGGTCCCACTCCGGAAGGTTCTAGAAGCTTCCGGTACAATACCGATTAATCCGGAACAACTCCGAACTCCAAAAACTGCATTGCCTTATATGAATCTTATTCTTCGGACCATTCCGGAACCTCTCGTGATGTCCCGGATCCCATCCGAGACTCCGAACAAAAACTCATAAACCAATTATCCAATCTATCCTAGCGTCGAGACACGTTAAGTGTGTGACCCTTCGGGTTCGAGAATATGCAGACATGATCTTATATCAATAATCAACAGCGGGGTCTGTAAACCCATATTGACTCCCACACATTCATCAATGATCATATCGTATGAACCACGATGCCAGGATTCATTCAATCCCATATATATATTCGCTTCGTCTCGCGATATTTTACTTGCCCGAGATTTGATCGTCGGTACCGTCATACCTAGTTCAATCTCGTTCACAGCAAGTACTTTACTCGTTCCGTAATCCGATATCACTTTGTGATTAACTCCTTAACCACATGCTTGCAAGCGGTGTTGGTATCGATTACCGAGTGGGCCCGAAGTATATCTCTCCGACTTGGGAGGGACAAATCCCATCTCGATACATACAACCGAACGGGTACTTTCCGATCACCTGAGAGACACCTTTATGATCACCCTCTCATAGGATGACGTTTGATGACCTCAAAGCTTTCATCTGATACCAGGGAGTTGCATTATCTCATGGTCTAAGGAATACAATATTTGACATAGGAAAAACTTCGCAAAGATGAACACGATGACATGATCTAATTGCTCCGCTTAGTTTGGGTCTGTCCATCATATCATTCTCCCAATGATATGATCTCATTATTAATCGACAACTCATGTCTATGGTTAGGAAACCTTAACCATCATTAATCAATGAGCTAGTCCATAGAGGCGTACTAGGGACACGGTGTTGTTCACAAACCACACAAGTATTAAAGTTTCCGCTTAATACAATTCTAGCATGGAATATAAACTTTATCATGAACAAGAATTATAATAATAACATATTTATTATTGCCTCTAGGGCATAATTCCAACAGTCTCCCATTTGCACTAGAGTCAATAATCTAGTTTACATCTGGCAACAATCTAACACCCATGGCACTAAGGTGCTGATCATGTTTTGCACGTGGAAGAGGTTTAGTCAATGGATCTGCGACATTCAGATCTGTATGTACTTTGCTATTCTTCAAATATCCATCTGCTATATAATCTCGGATTATATGAAACTTGCGGTTGATATGCTTGGTCTTTGGATGATATCTTGGTTCCTAAGCCAGTGCTATGGCGCCAGTGTTGTCACACAATATCTCCAGTGGGTCCAAGGCGCTTGGAACCACACCAAGCTCAGTGATGAAGTTCCTGATCCAAACTCCTTCACTTGACGCTTCTGCAGCAGCCATGTATTCCGCTTCTACTGTAGATCACGCGATCACGCTTTGCTTTCAGCTTCTCCAGCTCACAGCTCCTCCATTCAAAATATAAACGTATCCTGTCTGAGATTTAGAATCATTCTTGTCGGTGTCGAAACTAGCATCGACGTAACCCTTTACGACGAGCTGTTCATCACCTCCATAGACTAAGAACATTTCTTTAGTCCTATTCAAGTACTTTAGGATGTTCTTCACGGCTGTCAAGTGTTCCACTCCTAGATCACTTTGATATCTGCTCGTCAAACTAAGAGCATTGGACACATCCGGTCTAGTACACAACATGGCATACATGATAGAACCTATGGCCGAGGCATAAGGCACTTTGCTCATAGCTTCTCTATCATTTACCATAGCTGGACACTGAGCCTTGCTCAATATCTTACCTGACAACATAGGCACTGAACCTTTATTTGCCTTATCCATTCTGAACCTTTTCAGAACTTTGTCTAGGTATGTACTCTGGCTTAAAGCTATCAGGCGTCTTTGTCTATCTCTATAGATTTTGATGCCCAATATATAAGCAGCTTCCCCTAGGTCTTTCATTGAAAAACATTTGTTCAAATAACTCTTCACATCGTTAAGCATGTTAATGTCATTTCCAATAATCAATATGTCATCCACATATAGTACCAGAAATGTCACTGAGCTCCCACTCACTTTCTTGTAGATACAAGCTTCGTAGCTATTTGGAACAAATCCAAAGCTCTTGATCACTTGATCAAACAGAAGGTTCCAACTCCGAGATGCTTGCTTCAGTCCATAAATGGAACGCTGAAGTTTGCATACTTTATCAGCATCCTTAGGATCGACAAAACCCTCGGGTTGCATCATATACAACTCTTCATCAATGTTGCCATTGAGGAATGCAGTCTTTACATCCATCTGCCATATTTCATAATCATGAAATGCAGCAATTGCTAATAAAATCCGAATGGACTTAAACATCACTACGGGAGAGAAGGTCTCATCGTAGTCAACACCTTGAACTTGTCGAAAACCTTTCGCGACAAGTCGTGCTTTATAGATGGTAACATTACCATTCGCGTCCATTTTCTTCTTGAAAATCCATTTGCACTCAACGGCCTTTCGGTCGCTAGGAGGGTACACCAAAGTCCATACTTGGTTTTCGCTCATGGATCCCAATTCGGATTTCATGGCCTCTAGCAATTTCTCAGAGTCTGGGCTCATCATCGCTTCCTCATAGTTCGTAGGTTCACTATCGTCTACTAACAAGACAGTTAAGACAGGGTTGCCGTACCACTCAAGAGGGGCACGCGACCTTGTCGACCTGCGACATTTAGTAGTAGCATCGTCCGAAGCTTCATGATCCTTGTCATTAGCTTCCTCTATTGTTGGTGCAGGCGGCACTGGAACAATTTCAGGTGCTGCGCTACTCTCCAATTCAAGAGGAGGTTCAACAACCTCGTCTAGCTCTACTTTCCTCCCACTCACTTCTTTCGAGAGAAACTCCTTCTCAAGAAAGGATCCGTTCTTTGCGACAAACACTTTGCCTTCGGTTCTGTGATAGAAGGTATACCCAATAGTTTCCTTAGGGTATCCTATAAAGACGCATTTCTCCGTTTTGGGTTCGAGCTTGTCCGGCATCAACTTCTTGACATAAGCTTCGCATCCCCAAACTTTAAGAAACGACAACTTAGGTTTAACACCAAACCATAGTTCATACGGTGTCGTCTCAACAGATTTAGATGGTGCCCTATTTAAAGTGAATGCAGCGGTTTCTAATGCATAACCCCAAAATGATAACGACAAATCAGTAAGAGACATCATTGATCGGACCATATCTAATAGAGTTCGATTCCGGCGTTCAGACACACCATTGCGCTGTGGTGTTCCGGGTGGCGTGAGTTGCGAAACGATTCCGCTTGCTTTAAGATGCATGAGAAAATCATAACTCAAATATTCACCTCCACGATCGGATCGTAAAAACTTAATTTTTCTGTTACGATGATTCTCCACTTCATTCTGAAATTCCTTGAACTTTTCAAATGTTTCAGACTTATGTTTCATTAAATAGATATACCCATATCTACTTAAGTCATTGGTAAAAGTGAGAAAATAGCGATATCCACCGCGCGTCGAAACACTCATCGGTCCACATACATCGGTATGTATGATTTCCAACAAGTCCGTTGCTCGCTCCATCATTCCGGAGAACGGGGTTTTGATCATCTTGCCCATGAGGCATGGTTCGCATGTGTCAAATGATTCGAAATCAAGAGACTCCAAAAGTCCATCAGAATGGAGTTTCTTCATGCGTTTTACACCAATATGACCTAGACGACAGTGCCACAAATAAGTAGTATTATCACTATCTACTTTGCATCTCTTAGCCTCAATGTTATGGATGTGTGTTTCATCCCTTTCGAGATTCAGAAGAAATAAACCATTCACAGTAGGTGCATGACCATAAAAGATGTTACTCATATAAATAGAACAACCATTATTCTCAGATTTAAATAAATAACCGTCTTGCAATAAACACGATCCAGATATGATGTTCATGCTCAATGTAGACACATAATAACACTTATTGAGGTTTAAAACTAATCCCGAAGGTAAAACTAAGGAGAGCGTGCCGACGACCATCACATCAACTCTTGATCCGTTGCCAACGCGCATTGTCACCTCATCCCTCGCAAGCCGCCGTCTATTCCGTAGCTCCTATTTCGAGTTACAAATATTAGCAACTGAACCAGTATCAAATACCCAGGCACTACAACGAGGGCTAGTAAGGAAAACATCAATAACATGTATATCAAATATACCTTTGATGGTGCCAGCCTTCTTGTCCGCTAAGTACTTCGGACAGTTGCGCTTCCAGTGACCCTTGTCCTTGCAATAGAAGCACTCAGTGTCCGGCTTGGGTCCAGACTTGAGCTTCTTATCAGCAGGGGCAACGCGCTTGCCGCCGCCTTTCTTGAAGGGCTTCTTTGCACCCTTACCTTTCTTAAAGCTGGGGGGCTTGTTGACCATCAACACATGATTATCCTTTTTGATGTCCACCTCCGCAGCCTTCAGCTTAGCGAAGATCTCGGTGATCGTATCAGTGGAACCAATCTGATTATGAGTAACTACAAAACTTTTGTAGCTAGGAGGGAGTGACTGCAGAACCCTGTCAATCTTGAGCTCCTCTGGAATCTTGCAGTCCAGTTGCTCAAGGCGTTGAGTGTAGCCCGACATCTTAATGGCATGCTCACTAACGGAACCCCCTTCCTCCATCTTGCAGTTAAAGAATTTCTCAGAGATCTCATATCTCTCAGAACGGGCCTAAGTCTGGAACATAGTTTTCAGTTCCTCGAGGATCTCATAGGGCCCAGGGTAATCTTCAAAACGATTTTGAAGGTCCGATTCCATAGCAAACAACATGGTGCTCTTAATCACACCATAATCATCTTTGCGCGACTGATAAACAGCTTTCTCATCAGTCGACGCATCTACAGCAGGGGCGTCACCTAGCGCATCCTCAAGGACATAGTCCTTTTGTCCGCCAGCGAGAATGATTCTCAGATTGCGGAACCAGTTGGTGAAGTTAGACCCATTGTTTCTAAGCTTTTCTTTCTCAGCAAAAACGTTGAAGTTGAAGTTGGACTTAGCCATTTGATCTACAATATTTGCAAGTACAAATTAGACTATGTTCATGATAACTAGTTCAACTTTAATCAAATTACTAGATGAACTCCCACTAAATTCAACATCCCTCAAGTTGTTTAGTGAACATGATCCAAATTCTCCACACCTAATCCGATCTTCATGAGAAGAGATGTGGTTTCAATGGTGGACAACGAAGTGTCGATCATATCATTCATATGACTCATGCTTAACCTTTTGGTTCTTGTGTTCCGAGGCCATGTCTGTACATGCTAGGCTCGTCAAGTCAAACCCAAGTATTTCCGCGTGTGCAAAACTGGCTTGCACCTGTTGTATGTGAACGTAGAGTTTATAGCACCCGATCATCACGTGATGCTTGAACACGACGAACTTTCGCAATGGTGCATACATGGGGAGAACACAGTTTTTATCTTGATCTTTAAGTGAGGAATCATCTTATAATGCTACCGCCGCGATCTAACCATAATAAGATACATAAAAGGATAAACATCACATGCATATAACTTTATGTGACATGGTATAGCCAATCTTCGCGCAATGATCTCCATCTTGTGCGTGCCGGCATGATCTCCATCACTCCACCATGATTGCCTCCACCACGAATAGCAACTACAACTATTGCTAACTACTTAGCGATAAAGTGAAAAATATTACATGGCGTATAAGAAGTTGACACACAGGTTATACACAATTATAAAGACAACCATATGGCTCCTGCCGGTTGTGTACTCATCGACATGCAAGTCGTGAAACATTACAAAACATGATCATTGCATACAACATACACATCACATCTTGGGCCATACCATATCATAGAAAACACTCCCTGCAAAAACAAGTTAGACGCCTCTACTTTGTTGTTGCATATTTTACGTGGCTTATGGGAGTAGCAAGCTAAGAACGATTCTTACCTACGGAAAGCCACAACGGTGATATTATGGTTGCCAAACTCCAGTGTAAATACCATGACAACTATAGTGAGAGAAACAGGCATCCACCAGCCGCATGTGTGGAACAAGCCACACGTCAAGTGCGGAGCCGGTCTCGCGAACGACGTCGCGTAAAGTTGGCCTGGACCGCTTCAATCTCACTATCCCGCGTCATAAGAAGTACACAAACAAGAGGCTTGCAACAGAAAACATCAACGCCCGCAACAACCATGTTGCGTTCTACTCGTGAAACACATCTACACATAGATCTAGCTCTGATACCACTGAAGGGTTTCGCAGCATAGTAAATCAAAAAAATTCTACGGATGCGAACGGGAAAGCCAAGATCTAATCTAGGAGATGCAAACAACGAGAGGGGATAGACGAGATCTTCATACCCTTGAAGATTCGCACAGCGGAACGTTCGACGGAACGTGGGTGATGTAGTCGTACTCGCTTCTCCTCCTCGCGATCCGATCTGATCTAGCACCACAAGTGGCGATGCCTCCGAGAGATGCACACGTGCGGCACCTCAACGTCTCCTCCTTCCTCAGTCCAGCAAGTGGGGGTGGAGAGATGGATTGGATCTACAACGCGACGGCGCGGTGCAAGCAGTGTAGAGTTTCTGCGGCAGGGCTTCGCCTACGTGCAGTCGGGAGGGAGAGAGAGAGAAGGGCAGCAGGGCGGCTAGGGTTGAGGAGGAGGTGTAGGAGGAGGGTGCGCCCCCAGACCTCTTTATATAGAGGGGTGGGCACCAGCCATATCTCCTCCCCCAAGCCCTAGGCCGGCGGCCAAGGAGGGAGGAGTGGGGGGCAAGTTTCCCCCCTCCCTTCTAGAAGCTCCCCTAGGGTTTGCCCTAGGTTTGGCCGGCTGGGCCCTATGGGGCCTTGTGCCCCTGGCCCAATGCGGCCAGGGCACTCCGTCATAGGCCCATGCCCCCTCCCGGCAAGTGGGGCCACGTTGGTCCCACTCCGGAAGGTTCTAGAAGCTTCCGGTACAATACCGATTAATCCGGAACAATTCCGAACTCCAAAAACTGCATTGGCTTATATGAATCTTATTCTTCGGACCATTCTGGAACCTCTCGTGATGTCCCGGATCCCATCCAAGACTCCAAACAAAAACTCATAAACCAATTATCCAATCTATCCTAGCGTCGAGACACGTTAAGTATGTGACCATTCGGGTTCGAGAATATGCAGACATGATCTTATATCAATAATCAACAGCGGGGTCTGGAAACCCATATTGACTCCCACACATTCATCAATGATCATATCGGATGAACCACGATGCCAGGACTCATTCAATCCCATATATATATTCCCTTCGTCTCGCGATATTTTACTTGCCCGAGATTTGATCGTCGGTACCGTCATACCTAGTTCAATCTCGTTCACAGCAAGTACTTTACTCATTTCGTAATCCGATATCACTTTGTGATTAACTCCTTAACCACATGCTTGCAAGCGGTGTTAATATCGATTACCGAGTGGGCCCGAAGTATATCTCTCTGACTTGGGAGGGACAAATCCCATCTCGATATATACAACCCAACGGGTACTTTCCGATCACCTGAGAGACACCTTTATGATCACGCTCTCATAGGATGACGTTTGATGACCTCAAAGCTTTCATCCGATACCAGGGAGTTGCATTATCTCATGGTCTAAGGAATACAATATTTGACATAGGAAAAACTTCGCAAAGATGAACACGATGACACAATCTAATTGCTCCGCTTAGTTTGGGTCTGTCCATCATATCATTCTCCCAATGATATGATCTCATTATTAATCGACAACTCATGTCTATGGTTAGGAAACCTTAACCATCATTAATCAATGAGCTAGTCCATAGAGGCGTACTAGGGACATGGTGTTGTTCACAAACCACACAAGTATTAAAGTTTCCACTTAATACAATTCTAGCATGGAATATAAACTTTATCATGAACAATAATTATAATAATAACATCTTTATTATTGCCTCTAGGGCATAATTCCAACACTATTCAGTAACATTTGTTTATTTATTTGATTGAAACAATTGTTGTAATTTGATTTAAACTATTGTTGTAATAACTAGGATGATAAATTGTGTGTTGATGGAAACTATTATTGTGGATCGTTTGATGTTTTATATGTTTTTTGATGTTTGTATTTTCATTTACATGCGAAAAGTGGGTAAAACCCCTATTTTATGGGCCAACACCCTCAAATGGCGTTGATCAAAGCCCGCAAATGAACCCTTAAATTTTTTACATGTTGTCTTTACGAGCTCTAATCTCCGTCGTGTGTTTGCTGACCCTTAAAACAAGTTTACCGCAGCATGTAAATGTATTTACGGGTTTACATTTTACGAATGTTATTAGTCATGCTCTAAACCTTGACGATGAAAAAGCTTTTGACATGGTATACCATGAATTCCTTCTTGACATTCTTGCCAAGAGAGGATTTGGGGATAAATGGATTTCTCTCATTAAATCAATTATCCTAGGTGGCTCTATTAGAGTTAAACTAAATAATGTTGTTGGGAACTTTTTCACTGCTGGTAGAGGTTTAAGGCAAGGAGATCCCCTCCCTCCTTTGCTTTTTGATCAAGTGGTAGATAGTTTATCCAAAATGCTTTTCAAAGCTATTGATGCTTTTAATCAGAGGGATTTTCTCTGATCTCTATCCTGGGGTGTCATATGTCTTCAATATGAGATGACACCATACTCTTGGTTGATAATTACTCCCTTTGTTCCAAGGCTTAAGACCTATTTTTTTTTAAAGTCAAGCTACAAAAAGTTTGACCAAACTTTTGGAAAAAAATATCAAGAACTATGATATTATATAGATACCATATGAATATATGTTTGATAATGTATCAAAGAGTATGTATTTCATATTGTAAATATTAATATATTTTTCTACAAACTTGGTCAAACTTTATGTAGTTTGACTTTTCAAAAAATATAAGCCTTAAGCCTTGGGACGGAGGTAGTATGTAGAAGTAGCTACTAACCTCAAGTGTGTGCTAACTAGCTTTGAGAAAATTTCAGGTATGAGGATTAATTATAGTAAGAGTGAGGTGATTCCTCTTGGGCTTGACTAGAATGTAACGCAATCTTTCACTCAGTTGTTTGAATGCTCTCTTTGGGAATTCCCCATTAAGTACCTTGGCATCCCTCTCCACTATGATAAGTTGACAAGGGAGGATCTCTAGTCACTTGTTGATAAAATCCTGAAAGTGATTGCTGGTTGGAGAGACAAAATCCTCTCTTATGTAGCTAGGGTCATTCTTATTAAAACTTGCCTAGCTAGCATCCCCATTTACCTTTTGTATTTCTTTAAATTCCCCAAGTGGGCTTTAGATTTGATCAATTCCCAAATGGCCAATTGCTTGTGGAATGACTTTGATGGGCACAAGAAAATCCATTTGACTAGATGGAATCTGATCTGTCAGAAGAAAGAGTTTGATGGACTAGGTTTGCCTGATCTTGATAATGTTAATCTTTGCCTTATTAGTTCTTGGCTTAAGAGATACATTCAAGATGAAGGAAAAATCTAGAGAACCATTGTTGATAACAAGTATAATACTAAAATCCCTAATATTTTTTGTAGTGACACCTTTGGCCGGTAACCTTTCTGGAAAGGTTTTATGTGGGAAGTTAACTCTGTTAAGTTTGGATATAGATGGAAAATAGGAGATAACTACCAGGTTTTGGGAGGATACCTAGTGTGGTACCTCCCCTGGAAGTCCAATTCTTTAACATTTATATCTCGTGTAATGAATAAGGGGCCACTGTCAGGCGGGTCTGGGATGGCTCCCAACTTATGCTCACCTTTAGGAGGAATTTTAACTCTACTCTCTTAGTTGGTTGGTATGATCTTATTGGAGTTGCCTCTAGCATTTATTTTAATGATGATTTTGATGCTCTGATTTGGTAATACTCCCCTAAGGGGGAATATTCCACCTCTACTCTATATAATATTATCAGTTTTGATGGGGTTACACCCATCGTCATTCCAGTTGTTTGGCAATTAGTTGTACCCCTAAGACTTCATATTTTCATTTGGCTCCTTTCACAAAACAAGCTAATGATTAGAGATAACTTGAAACAAAGAAATATGCACAAACCTGAGGACTGTGTATTCTGCTCTCAATGAAATAGTGCGTCACTTGTTCTTTGATTGCATTGTTGCTAGGAAGATTTGGCCCTAGATTGCTCTCTTTTTCAAATTTAATGTTGGATGTACATATGAATTTGTTGCTAGATTATGGGTTTTCAACAAAAAACACTCCCTGTAAAATTATGTCTATGTTGTTGTTCTTTGGAGCTTATGGAAAACTAGAAATGATATGATATTTAATGGTCAACCTTGGGTTGGTATTAAGAAGGTGTGGAGGTTGATTTTATGCTCCCTCAAGCGATGGAAGCTGATCTTCAAGGAATATATGATGGAAGAAGAAGACAAATTCTATCGGCATATCTCCCTTCTTCTACAAGCCCCCATGCAGCTATCAAGTGGCTAGCCTTAGAGGAAGAGGTTAATATTAATTGATGGTATTGGCAAGCTATCCCCAAAGGCAAGAAAACGGAAGGGGCTAGGACTTGGCTCACGCCAACGACGGTTCTTAGTGGAATGGCCACTTCCCCTGAAGCTTTAGACTTGGTTTGAGCTGGTGTATGCACCTAAAAAGCTTTGTTCTGGTCCCTGTGGAAAACTTGTGTGCCTGGTCTCTTTTTTGGACGTTTGTAGTTTCTCTGCCTCTTGAGCCTCTGTTTCATGATCTAAACCTTTTTCTTTTTTCATGTAAGACTTGAACCTGTTTGCTGGGTTTCGTTTCAATGAAATGGGACCGGGGGCGATGCTCCTGTTATTCTAAAATATATATATTTTTCAAAGAGTCTGGGGTTTGATTCTAGTTTAATAGGTTTTAGAATAAAAAGTATGATTTTTGACCAAGATGTGTTTTTAAAATATTACTGTTAGAAAACCTCACTGTGTGCAACCCAAGGTCCACGCAGAAAAATGGTGTGATATTGACTTCTCTCTAGGGAACTATTCGTTGTTTCAACCCTTTCGTGGGAGTTGACTTCAGATTTATTAGACATCTTTTTTGGAAACGAAAGTAAGAAGTGTAGGTCATTGAAATGTTTAGATAGAATGCTTGAAATAAGCCCATCTTTAAATTAGCAAAGCAAACAAACAACAATTTACAAGGGATCGGCTTACAACCCACAAACAACAAGCAATCATTAAAAAAATACAACTTGGGTTTCGAGGCCAACAACTGTAAGCGTAGTTAACAGATATGAGATGACATTGTGAAAAGAGACACACTATTATAGAAAGATCCTGCCATCTTCAACTCTCAGCTCTTCATCGCCAATGTGCCAGCCATCTCCACCTTTGGAAAATGCCCCAAACTTCTTGCCCTAGTTTGAGGGCATCGTACCATCGAGTGGCCAAGTAGCTCCCCCCTAGAGCTCGAATGCGCACCATAGGACAAGTCGCCAAAAAGGATAACGCCGAGCACGAACACCTCTGCACCCGAGAAACCTGGCAATGTCGTCGTCTCTATCAATGACCTCAAACAAGTCGCAACCTTGAGGACAAGATCTCCAAAGAAAAACATGGCACGAAGATATCCAGAGAAGACACGACACGAAGATGATAAGCCGTAAGCTTTAGGGGCACACCTCACACATGTGAGTGGATCCACACAACCGCCAAGATGTTGCCGCCAAAGAGGGGGACCCATTGCCCTCTCGCCTAGGCCTGAGGGCACCAACCCACAGGACAAAACCACATACCACGGAAGGCGAGCACAAGAAAAGGAGGAGGAAACCGACCGAACACACCACCAATGCGCCTTCGAAAAAAGAAGCGGTAACAAGCTGACCACGAATCAAACGCAGAACGAACACCTCCCTGCAATCCCAAGACGGCACCTTCAAAGAGGACACGACGCTAGAATGCCATCACCGCCAATCCGAGGATTTAGGGTTTCTACTCCGGGCATAGGAGAAGGTGGAGAAGAGGATATACCTTGATGTTGCCTCCATGGAGAAAGACGACGTCTGGAAAGTCACTGACATCGTGACCGCCACCGTCCCCAAGCCCACCCACCCCTCCTAGGTTTTAGATTCTATGAGGACACCAAAAATCAAAACCAGAAGATGAGAACCGCGCGGTGAAAAATAGGTGTCTTCACATCTAGCAGTGGAGGCCAACGAGGTGACCTCCATCCACCATCCCCTCGCTGCCCATGCGGCACAGCAAGACGGCTAGCAGTACCTGTGAGCGTCCCCCGCCACCCACACTAACCGAGGTCATCGCCTCAGGAGTCGAAGCTCTTCATCGGAGAAGCAGAGCAGTGAGATCCTCACCATCACCATAGTAGCCCCGCGTTGGCTTCCCAGCGGGCGTCTTTGGCGGGGTCAAGGGAAGAGGAGGGGTAGGGGTTGTGGGCGGCTAGGGTTTCGTCGCCACCTGAGTCGACGTGGGGACCGAGCAAATCGTTACCCCATTTCTAGAGGTGTCATTCCTTTGAAATGTTGCACTCCATTAATGTTTTATGGCACTGCCACATGAACAAATCTGTGATGTTATACATGGCGCTAAAGCATTCCCGATTTTATTCGGTGCGTAGGTTAAATCTCGCGAACAACTCTGTCCCTACGATTAGTGTTGGATCACACCGTAGCAACTCGTTTGGGATGGAGCGCGAAAATCCTGAGTGGAACAAACTAAATGCTCGTGAGTCCAAAAAGATGTAATGCGGTGAGCGTGGATCGAACACGCGACCTCGGTTAGATGAGAACCGCGCGGTGAAAAATAGGTGTCTTCACATCTAGCAGTGGAGGCCAACGAGGTGACCTCCATCCACCATCCCCTCGCTGCCCATGCGGCACAGCAAGACGGCTAGCAGTACCTGTGAGCGTCCCCCGCCACCCACACTAACCGAGGTCATCGCCTCAGGAGTCGAAGCTCTTCATCGGAGAAGCAGAGCAGTGAGATCCTCACCATCACCATAGTAGCCCCGCGTTGGCTTCCCAGCGGGCGTCTTTGGCGGGGTCAAGGGAAGAGGAGGGGTAGGGGTTGTGGGCGGCTAGGGTTTCGTCGCCACCTGAGTCGACGTGGGGACCGAGCAAATCGTTACCCCATTTCTAGAGGTGTCATTCCTTTGAAATGTTGCACTCCATTAATGTTTTATGGCACTGCCACATGAACAAATCTGTGATGTTATACATGGCGCTAAAGCATTCCTGATTTTATTCGGTGCGTAGGTTAAATCTCGCGAACAACTCTGTCCCTACGATTAGTGTTGGATCACACCGTAGCAACTCGTTTGGGATGGAGCGCGAAAATCCTGAGTGGAACAAACTAAATGCTCGTGAGTCCAAAAAGATGTAATGCGGTGAGCGTGGATCGAACACGCGACCTTCAGATCTTCAGTCTGACGCTCTCCCAACTGAGCTATCCCCGCTTGGTGTGTACAAAGCAAAACGAGTCTATTAATTAAATACCCTGTACGCATACGAGTACAAGTGGCCTGCCTATGGCGACTGGACCTAATCTACGTGCGCTCCTCGGCAAAATTTCACCCTGAAACGGCAGCAAGCCCCCACAACAGACGGAAGTAACATTTGTCATGGATCTTCTCCCAAACACAAGAGAGAATGAAGCTCCTGGTAATGGCATATTAGCATGTCCCGAGCAGTACCAACACCAAGTCAGAGCAGAAGCCCATCCAAAATAAAAGCAAGCCACTAGCAGCCACTGGTATATCCAGTCCCAGTCCAGAGAGCTCAGATCAGAGCATGCAGCTGGCTGTCACCTACCAGCCGGACGCCAAGGACAGCCCCAGCAGGTTGGTGCCACCGGCGGCTTCTCCCCCCTCATCGAGCAGTGTCTGTAAAATGTGATCCTCGTTGCAATGAACCATGCACTACCCTCTCCCTCCCTCTCTCTCTCTCTGCCAAAAAAATCTGCGAGTGTTGCAACGTATTGCCATGGACGTGCAGAGATCAAGCATGGCCGTAAGGTAGGGCACCTTTCCTCTCCTGCCCAAATGGCCTACAGCTTGACACCAATAATGGCCAGAGAAAACAGCCCTGAACCTTTCGTCAGGGCGGCAAAGTAGCAGAGGCCGTTAGCAGAGCAGCGGCGGCAGCTTTTGGCCCAGTGAGTGCAGAAATGAAAGCAGCTCCTCATGTCATGTTTAAAGTAAATCTACTAAGCACGGTGCAAATCATTGTTTCGCAGGAAAGTGCAGCCTGGCCATGTAAAAATGGGATCGACGTTTCATCATCGTTCGACAGTTGCAGCAGGAGCCAATCACACCCGCAGCCTTTCTTTCTCTGCGATGCAAAACGATTCTACGTGCTTACGATTTCATTACCCAAGGGGCTGCAGATCAGGAAATTTCTACTGAAGCAAAACAACAATCGAGCACCAGCATAGCACTGTGTTCGTCACAGAAGAGAATGACGGAACCCTGGATGGAAGCCGTGGCATAGTTGCATACACACACTGTAACAAGGACACGCACAAATCCGACGAAATGGAGTGCGATCTAAAGACCTGTATCTGCAGTTGCTACCTTGGAATCTCTCATCAGATTCTCGATTCTTCCCCGACTCAAAAATCACGCAAAGAAAAGAAAGAACACACAATGCACGCAAAGGTTTAGGAATCAAAGCAAATGCGAGAAAGTACTACGTAGTAGGGCAAAGCCACACACAACAGCAAGAACACCTGGCTGGCTCCAACAATTTAGAACCACGGCCGGTCAGCGGACGCGATCACGCATGGCGCAGTCACCGGGACTCCTCCTCCGGCCGCCTGGCGGCGCCGGTGAGCGCGGAGAGCAGGTTGAGATGATGGTGGTGTCCCTGCGCCACCACCGACGACGCGTACGCCTGCGCCTCCTGCGACGGGGAGACGCCCCAGGGCACGGGCACGGGCCGGGCCTGCAGCGCCTCCCAGAAAGACGGCGCAACCTGGTCGTGGTCCTCGCGCGGGCGCTTGCTCCCGAGGAGGGACACCGCGGAGGTGGAGGGGGCCGAGGAGCAGGAGAAGACGGCGGGGGTGGTGCCGGACCCCGTGGCGGCGAGGATGGAGGGCTCGGCCTGGCGGAGCAGCCACTCCACGGTCTGGCCGTCGGACTTGAGCCCCAGCTCGCGGGTGAGCTGGAACACGCGCGCCGCGCACACGATCGGCATGCGCACGCGCCGCCCGCGCCCGTTCACCTTGCTGTGCCGGTCCTTGGCGCCCTTGGCCGTCGCCGCGCCCGCCTTCTTCGGCGGCGGCACCACGGCCACGGCGTCCGCTGCCTCGGACGAGTAGGGCATTGCCATGGTCTGAGGCGCCGGCGTGGGCATTGCCATGGGCCGGTAGAGCTGGAAGGTGGCGGCGTCGCGAGAGGCGGAGGCCATGGCTGGCTGGCTGGTGGCGCACAGGGATGATGTGTGGGGAGCGAGGTGATGGGGATGGATGGATGGATAGGGCCGTGTGTCCTCTCCCTTTGGTCCCTGTGGCTGTGGGGGTGAAAATTTATAAAGAGGCTGGAGTTTCATGTGCATTTTGTGTGTGTTTTCTTTTTAGGCCCTCAAGACTTGTGACATGTTTACATACAAGTCAAACACACATGAACTTACTATATTATAAAATGACTGACTTTGTATGAAAAAGGAATAGACAAAGACTTTGCAAGAAATCTCTTGCTACATCTAAGCCCGTGCATAGACTGTTTGATTGGTTTGGACTAGTTCAAATTTTTGTAGAGTACTAATTTCAAAGTTAAGATTTTATTTGCGAAGGAAAATGAACTAAGCTCTGACCGGCCGGCATTGCAAAGTAAACTATTTCTACAGGAACTGTGACGAAAACTATGAATTGAACTCGAAGCACAGTAATAATAATTCTGACGGGTTTGAACGTGGAGGTTTCAACCTTTGGCAATTATTGGGAAGTAAATACTACTACGACTAGATCCAGGTACTGGAGTCTGGCACTGAAGACCTGAAATACAGCACTTGGCTCAAGAAGTCTGCAGAGGGCACAGGAGCACTGCAGCCTTGCAGGGACGACAGGCATGGAGCACTGTACTGCAGCAGGAGCGCACTGTGCACTGTGTAGGGCAGGCCACATGGGGAGCTTTGGTTTGCCTCTTGGTAGCTCTCCTCTACGGCCATGTCCCTTGCTGGAGCCTCTACTGTACAAACGGGACGGCGTATACCTGGAAGGCTGGACCCTGGTCAAACATTGCTCTGCCGAGAAGAGGAACCTTTGGGGCTTGCAATTTTTTGTCGATTCAAGGCGAGCAGGACCTCTGGAATTTTATTTGCCATGCCCACCTAATGTGATGCAAAGATAGACTAGGGTGTATGCTAGCAGTACGCTGCTGGAACTGTGATGCCGTGATGGAGACCAAGCTACACATCAGGTCATTTTCACTCGAAAAGCCCCAGATTGATACACAAAACGAGACCCTTGTCACGAGTCACTTTCAAAGCAAAAAGGGCAGGTTAGCCACGCAGCAGATGGTGCGATCCAGCCAGCGACTGGTTATCCGTAAACGAACAAGTGCGGTATTTATTTATTTTTTGACAAATTTGACATTTGCACAGAAACTAATGTGATCCCGACTATTTTGAAATCTGGCCCCTAGTTTCGGCAGTCAATTAGAATGATGCCGAAGTCGTGCAGTTCAGCGTCAATTGGTGCCATGGGTTGAGGCATCACGCTAGCTCGGCGTTGTTAAGTTTCATGCACTAGTCAATACAACCAAAAGTCCGAACTGATGAAAATGGCTAGTGCAATCCACTTATACACTTCAACACCTTCGCTCACGTGTGACGGAGAGAAGTCAGCACGTGCAACCGGAAGAGAGCGACGGCGCGCGAAACTCGCGTATGACTCAAGAGGCCTATACGTGGACACAAATGGGTCAACAATAATTTTAGGATAAATTGCGAAAGCCAGGACTCGAACTCGAGACCTTAGGCTCTGATACCATGTCAAGCTTCATGCACTAGGCAACGCAACCAAAAGTCCGAACTGATGGAAAGGGCTAGTGCAATCCACTTATACACTTCAACAGGCGTCATTTCATCTGACAGCGACGTCCCTAAAGTTTTTGCAAACAAGTGGCACCAAACTGTATAACTTTGGCTCCATTTCAATTGACGTCGAAACTAGAGATCATATTTCGAAATAGTTTTATGAAGAGGTCAAATGAGGCATTATGTGGGGCTCCGATCTCCTGACGCATAGCAAGGAAGGAAACCCATGATGCCGGCACCTCGTGATTGGCGCCGACGGCTTCCTCCTCCATTTGGATGGCTAGAATCTCCTTGTTGTCGGAGTCCATCACCTAGTAGGCAAAACGCCGAACACCTTGCGGATGTGGTGGACGAGAAGATGTCTGCGTAAGCTGCCCACAACGTTGAATCGCCGCGAAAACTCGCTGAACAGGAAGATGGAGGTTGGTGGGGTGAAGAGTGCCCTTGCTAGCGGCGAGCTTTGGGCGGAGGGGGATGGTACAGGTGGAGGAATGGCAGCGAGGGAAGAAGAGGGGCAGAGGTGGTACGAAAATGCGAATCTAGGCAGGAGTATGTGTTGTCTCGATCATAGAGCTAGACCACTCGCCCTTTTCCTTCCGCTGGAGCCTTTGATAGCCCCTAGCGCGCTGAGTTCGGCATGTGTGCGCCGGATGGAAATTCGGTCCAATCCGACTAGGAGGAAAATGTTTCGCTGACACTAAAAAAAGTCCTCCCGAGAGGCTTCTTTGAGGCATCTCCACCGGGTAAACTCATTCTGTCCAAGCGTGTCCGAACTCGTCGGCGTGGACGCGCGGGACGTATGCGACGCCCCTGCGGCCTGACCCATCCGTACAAATGTGTCCGACTCGACACATCTGTGCACCAAATTTAGGAAACGGTTAAGTCGGCCCGGACGTGCGCGGACAGCGCAGATGTCCTACCCACGCGTGTCACTGGCCCACCCGTCAGCCACCACGTACCACACGTTGATTCAGACGCGGGCAGCGGCACCGATTCAGACGCAACCGCGACAGCTATTCTGAGGCTCTGGCGAAAGGCTGACCGGTGGCAGCCTGCGTCATCAATGACGACGGGACGACACACTGAGTGACTCGACGCCGGCGGCCAGGCATGTTGTTTTTTGTGCTGTGGATGGTGCGGGTCTGGTCGAAGATACCTCAGCGACCTCCCATTTTTATGGCTGTGCCTGGACGTGACGGGGAACGTCCAGAACTAGCGGGAAGCGGCGGAAAAGAAAGCGGGAGACGCTGTGGCGGCGAGAAGACATTGGAAATACGCTGGGGTTGGCAATGGCCAAGCACAGACAGATGGGTCACGCCGCTGGACGCGGTTCAGCCAACTAGACAGGACCACGACCCCAAATCGACCGCGGCGCAACCAAAACGGACAGAAATAGACCGTTTAAAAATGCCCTTAGTTTTGTGTACGTACCATCCGGCCCGGTGAAGATGCCCTTAGAGCATCCCCACTCGTTGGGCGAACCTAGACCAAAATATGGAACTTTTTTTGGCCGGCCGAAACTCGTTTTTGGCCTGGGTACGCCGAGTTTTTCACTCGCGTTCCCAGGCCGAGTTCCCAGGTTCGGCAAAATCCTGTTAAACTCGGCGAATATAGGCGAATTTCATTAACTAGGACAAGGACGCACATATTACATCGAATTTAACTAGGAAAAGGACGCCGCCGCCGTGGTCGACGGCAGACGCCGCTTCTACAGGCCGAGGCGGGGGTGATTGCCGGCCTGGATGTGCTCCATGACGATAGCGAGAGTTCGTCCTGGAAAGCTCCACCAGCGGCGGCAAAAAGCCATATTGTGACGCTGCGATGGCGAGCCTGGCGGTCCCTCGTGTCGGGCGAGATCCTGGAGGCGTCTGTCGGCGAAGAACTGCCTCTAGAAGACCAGGTTGCTAGGATCCTCGGCGAGATCCGGGTCTTGCATGACAGCGATATCCGCCTGGATCTCTCCGGCGATGTCCTCGTCGGCCGGCACCGGCGGCATAGGGATCTCGCCGGCGCTGAGTTGCCAGGCGAAGGGGAGACGACAGTCCGGTGGCGCCGTATAACCCGCCTCATGGAGCAGCCGGGCTTCCCATATCTGCAGCGTGCGTCGGCCGGAAAATCCCTCAGCCATGGCTTTTCGGCGGAGTTGAGGAGGTAGAAAGGTGCGAGCGCCTGGAGTTCACCGGAGTTGGGAAGGGTGTGAGAGACTGTGAAGGGAGACGACGAGATGTACACCTTTTACAGGCCGAGTTCGGCGGCGAAGGCGGGAGGGGTGTAGCGGCGAGGGCGGGAACCGAGTTCGTCGGCGAGGGCGGGAGGGGTGTAACGGCGAGGACGGGAGAAGAGAAACGGCGGGAAGGACGACGAAGACTCGGCTTCTGTTGCTGACATGCTGGTCCACTCGGCCAATTCACTACTTCCGGCATTCCCAGGGCGTTATCGAGATCTTGGATATGGCTTTGGGAGTCCGGACAAAAAATCCGGACGAGAACAGATTTCTAGGTATACGACTGGGCCGATTTTCGGGGTCATGTTAGCCGAACGGAGATCTCTTAGGCGGATTTATCAAGAAGTACACAAGCGTGTGGAGTTGTCCAAGTTGGGACTTTGGGAGTAGGCGAGTAGTGGACTTACTTGTTGACAATGTACGCAGTAGAAGTGGACTTGCTGACAATGTAGGCAGCTGCACGTACACGATCCAATGTACGATCGCGCGGTGCTGCTCGGGGCGAACATGTGTTGGTGGAGCCGGGCGCGAGGAGCAGCAACTGGATCACCGGGAGGATTGACGGCTCGCCAGACGCGACATGCTGCAGCTGCAGCTGCGCCCAGCCTGGAGGACCACACTGGTGGTGGTTCGCCGTCATGATCGTCCCTCCTTGTGCAGTGCACAACGCCACACTCTAGTCGGCAACTGAGCCACCGGTTTTTATTCCGCTGACCTACCAGACGTACCAACAGTGTCGAAATGATTGGGACCATGGCTCTGGTTGTTCAATTCCATGTGCATTTACGTTCTTGGAGCTCAACTTATTTATTGGTACTGTATGTGTTTGTTACGATAAACTTGCATTATGGGACGGAAAAGTTAGTATATCTAGTCAATATAGATGAGAGATCAGATGATAGTTGGCGACCGCTCGAGAGATCGGACAGCCAATCTTAGCTTCAGATCCCCACTACTCGAAACAATTTCGCTGGGATGTGGAAACACTACCCCCTTCCTAATCAAACAAGCTACAACGTCAATACAGGGATTCTGCCACTCTGTTCCAGTATCTGTAGTATGTACACAAAAGCCAAGAAGATCAAGAAGCAGAGGGTTCTCTCTTTCTTTTTCTGTATATACAGGAACAGCCATTGGACACGCAAATTTACATTTCACATGTTGCTGGCACCACCGAAGTAATCCGGCTAAGAAGAAAGAAAGAAAAAAGAATCGTGCTTGATGACTCCACAGATCATCCAGATGTGTGCGCCTCCTCGTTTCCATCGAGCAATGGTCTGCGGTTCGTTCTCTCGGTAGCAGGAACACCATGCTCGCTCTGTTCATTGAAACGGTCAACGCTGCGGACAAATATGCCTGCAAAGAGAGAATACATCTCAGCTTCAGTACCTGTATATCCTAGTCAGCTTGTACAGAAGGCACTGTTTGTATGGTTATTTTCACGTAGTTTCGAACGATGCAATTTAAGGCTGTATGCATCAATTGATGCAGAGGTTAGAGCTTAGCTCCCCATTTCGAAAAAAAAAATGTAGTAAGACAGTGCAAGACAAATGTTTATTAATTACTTCTATGCATCACAGTTCTTCTACACTTAAATCTCCTACCTTCTACTAAATGCATGAACAGTGCACCAACCAGTTTTCTCCAGAACAATTTTCCAGACTACATGATTCCCTGCTCCTAATTGTCGCTGCATTACCCTAACTGATGAGTGCGTTTCACCAGATCTGTCATAATTATTCTACTGCCTGTAACAGCTAACTAGGCTAATCGATTTGCTAGTGAAGCGAGGACCAAAGAAATGTTTTAGACCCTTGAGGTAGCTTACTTTGTTAGGTTCATGCAAATCAAACGAGTCTCGTCCTCCAAGCACAATAATGCAAATTTAATTTTACTAAAGGACAAGCATAATGAATCTACACATTTAAGGCATGGTAGTGTGTTAAGTTTGGTTCCGAAGCATGCATGCATGTGACTTGTATGCAGGAGTCTCAAGAGGTTAAAACAGCACAATGCTCCTGCCTCCTAGAGAGGCATGCACTATGTACTTTTAATAAGCATGTGGAACTATAAGGTATCGCTTAGACAATTATGAGTTACAGTTATCTATACTAGGAGAGCATACCCATAAACCAAAATACAACTGCAACGAAGAGGATGGATGTCAATGTAAGCGCTGTTGCTCTCCAGTTATGGATTTTGTCCTGCATCCAAGTTCAAACAGTAAAAACACAATGTAAGAAACAACAATGCAACAATACTCGAAAGTAACCACCATCCAAGTGGTGTTGAATTCTAGTCTATAATGCATTCAACATCTGTTGGGGCACTAATAGAGGCCACAGAATTATTGAGATTCTTAATTTGTTAATATGAAAAAATGATCATTACAATAATAATTAATTTAACCGAATATTTGCATGCAAGGGTCCATTCATCGTGAACATGGGCAATTAAGTTGCTGACCAAGTCATTTTCTTTTATTAGTGTCCATTCATTGCGAAAAAAGAGAAAGAGCAAGTACCTGAAGAAGCCCAACAAGGGGTGAAGAAGGCACGTCACCAAATATATGGATGGAAACAGTAGACATAGCCATCGATAATGGCCGCAAACTTGGTTTCACACAATGAAGGCATATGTAGTTTACTGGAGCCTGTAGGTTCAAAGAATTAAGTACAAATGCAGAACTAACTCCACACATATTGAAATGTTTATCAGCAAGACAAGTACATAAATAGATGCAACTTGTCTAAAAACGCTTTCCTTGTTAGGTCCAATACCCATAAAGCAATTATAGTAACTTCATTATAAAGATCTTCTGAAATGGTAGCCAAGATAAACAGCGAAATTGATTTTTGAGTACTCCCTCCATCCCAAAATAGATGTCTCAGATTTATTAAAATTTAAATGAATCTAGACATTATTTAGTATATAGGTTCATTCAAATTTTGACAAATCTAAGACATCTATTAAAGGACGGAGGGAGTACTATTCATTTGTATTAAGTGATTTAGCAATTGATAATTTCATGCACAGCTATGTACTCCCTCCGTCCAAGAATAGATGTCTTAGGTTTTTCAAATCTTGGATGAATCTATATACTAAATAGTATCTAGATTCATCTACATTTTGACAAATTTGAGACATCTATTTTGGGACGGAGGGAGTAGTAGACTTCAGATCCTAAAGTGGTGCAAAAATAGTTAAAAGGTTAAGTATTTTACCTGAGTTGCAAAAACCAAGAGCTCCCCCATTGAAAAGAAGGGTATGAAGCCATAAAGACTCTTGAAACAGAAGGCACCGAAACAAAATATTGCCCCAAGGAAAGTCGCGCCAGAAAGAAGCTACACAACAAAGAAATATCGCCAATGGAAGCATTGGATCATTACAGTTGTTATGCGGTAGTAAGCAGCATATACAGCTTCCTTCAAGCTCATTGTTCCAGCCTACAGGCTTGTATGACTGGCATATTCTCATGTTTTACCCTTCCAAAATATAAGATGTTTTAGCCTTTTTCTGAAAGGCATGTATCTAGACACCTTTTAGTGTGTAGGTTCACTCATTTTGCTCCGAACAATGGCTAGTGAACCTACACAGTAAAAGACGTCTAAATACATTTGTTTCAGAAAAAAGCTAAAACATCTTATAATTGTGAACGGAGGGAGTACATACTACTCGGTGAACACAAGTATAACACACACATGTTCAACATGATGTTGGCTGGTTTGTGAACAAGAAAATTGGCCATTCATACTTAATGGTGCTAGCATCGTTCTGCTAAAGAACAAAATAAGGTAATAGGCAACAAAAAGATCTGATCCTAGGAACATGGCCAAAGAATGACAAATTAACCAGTGATTACGTGTCATTATCAAACAAAGAAACAAAACCATCTGGAGGTCAGTAGCTTAGAATCACTAATTAGAGACTGAAGTAAAAGATCAAGTTAAGATGATGATAAATTTCCATGCTAATTGAATAGCCACCAATTTGGATATACGCTGGAATTTTATTGTATTTCAATTACAAAGGAAAACAAATGCAAATAATATTACATTGTAAAATTTCCTCTTACCTTGAAAGCATTAGAAATGGTAGAGTCTATCTTGTCAAGGATGAAACCCCCTGCAAGGGTTCCAAATATCCCACATACTATTGTTATTCCGCCAAACATTAGATCTGCACTGGCCTGGTAGGATAAGTTTGACATGAAATGTTATCCAGCGAAATGTCTATGTATTAAGTGTGATAATATAAATACCATGGTTGGTCTATGCTTGTGTGCTACACTACGCTAGAAGACCAGGACTTCACACAAGACACCAAACAGATTGGTGTTCTAATAGAAGAAAATATAGAAGTAATTATGGTCATACATCTAAGAAAAAGAGGTGCTACCTAAATAAAAACCAATTCTCAAATAATCATACGACAAGGCATGGCCCTATGCATTAGAAAACAGACTACAAGGGATTACCATCTTGTAGATATCTTGACCAGCCTTAGGGCCCCAATAGGAATAGGCACCAATGACAAAGTTGTAGGCGATGTAACCTGAAATAGCAGAGGCAAATAAACCCCAATTACAAACAGAAGACTATACTTCGCAAGAAAAAATAAAAATGTAATGTGTTTCAGAAGTATCAATCAAACATCAATTTTTTTATATGGAAATAATATGTTACCTACTAACTTACTATAAGGATTCATTTAAAACACTGTACCACCAGATAACCTTATTGACTATTGCCCTAAATTTTGGATGTTGAATGAAGAATCCAGCCACAGCTGGAATTCGTTTGGAGAAGATGTTTTCTTCTAAAAAGTAGATCTTGGCTTGGCTATTTGCTCTTAGACAACAGGATCAGCACCGGAAGAGTCCAGGCACTTGATTACTTTTTGCAAGACATAGTAGTTATGTAACAGAACTAGGCATTAGGAGTTTAGGACACTATAGCTAATACAAATTACAATTTTTTTGGCAGAAAATTGCTAAGAACGTGACTAATAAGACAGGCATGTTTCATCTATGAATTAGCAGCAAAAAAAATGTGCTAACTCCTCGACAAAAAATGTACCGATTGCTAAGAATGTGACTAACTTGAGGGATAAAATGCCAGTGAATCACAGTACAAGTTATTCAACCATATTTAAATGCATTTGCTACTCCCTCCTCAAATAGGTAGCGTAGAAATTGTGTCAAAAAAGTCAATGCTTTCTAAGTTTGACTAAGTGTATATATATACAATATGAAGATTTATAGTGCTAAATCGATATCAACAGATACACTACAAGATATATTAATCCAATATAAGGCAAACTTAGAATAGATTGACTTTATGACTAAATTCATACGCCAACCTATTTGGGGACAGAGGGAGTATATGAAAAATCTTCTTGTCCCATATTGAGAAATGAAGTATAATGCACTGAACACAGTGGAATTTCTACAGGATAATGACAGGACTAAGTACAAACCATTTCAAAACCTTGTGTTTGATACAAAAAGGATGTTGGACATAATAGGGTTAAAATAATTACATAATAACATACAAAAGGAGATCTGACCTAACACATTGATAACATAGACTTTCTCTTGTAGCAGTTCTTTCATATCTTCCCCGAAATGATGGATTTCAATCATAACTTTCTTCATGAAACTGGAGCTGCACGATGAAAATGTTAAATGTTCAAACGGTTTATTCAAACAATTTTCTATTAAGAAAATGCAAGTAAGGTTATCTGTTGCAGTAGGTTAGTACATCAATTGAGTAACTACAATATTTGCTTTTACCAACGTTATTATCAACGGAGAAAAAGGTATTGTATCCCGCAAAAAGGAGAACAAAGGTACTGTATGTGGGTATAACATTAAGAAACTGGTATAGCAAGCAAAAGAATTTCACGGAGGAGGTGCTCACAAGGAAGATTTTTGTGGAAGCTTTTCTGCCAGGTCCTCAGCTCCAGCAGGCACACCCTGCTTTATTCCGTTATTATCTGGAAATAGTTGGAAACAAGAAAAATGAGCTATCGAACATGGTTGGGGGTGTACTGGCACTTGAGCTTCCGCGAAGTTACACAGCCCAGCGGCTAGGAGGCGGCAAATTTAGATCAGTATGATGTTCTATCCCCTTTGGCAAACAAGCCCTAAGCAAATCAGCAAGGTCGTCTAGGATACATAACTGTAATTTAGTTACTATTTTCTTGCCTCAAATAAAGTTAGCTGCTATTATGCATTCAAATATAAGGGGATGCCGAAATATGCCAGCAGACTGGGCTTAACATCAGTTCTGTCATTAGGTTGTTAGCCAATTGAAAATGCTTAAGATCCTTATGAATGTGAAGCATATCATTATGGTTCAACTCATCACAGAAGTAGCCCTGTACTTCAAAATTTTGGGAAAAGGAATTTTAATATGGAAGATGTAATCTGAAGTGCATTTGACTCCTATTAGCAAATCAGTGTACAGAAACAGTGAGTTATGTGCCGTCCTAAGAATTAAATTGCAGAAATATTATAGTGTTACTGTTAGCGTAGTTGTGGGCATTTTAAGGGAATATACAAGCACTTCTAAGAAAAATAGTGGAAGGAAAAGATATTCTTGGATCAAACTATGCGAGCAAGGGATTAGCTCATTTAATGAGAACTTGTTAAAAAGACGTACTTGTGCCATCTTGAAGCTCTGGATTGACCATTGGACTATACTCTTTTGTCTTCTTGTTGTGAGTAAATCCTGGAAAACAGATCAACACCCCGAAAGAAATAGTAAACGAATGGAAGGGAATCAGGACCGCAGAGTACCGAAACACAAATAGTAGAGTTGTCCACTCTGGTAAGGAAAACAATACTACATGAAATAAAACCATACCTTTGAGATTTAGTGGTTTTATCAGAAATCCTAGAATAACAAAAGGAAGCATCAAAATTGACTCTCCCCAGAAAGCAGCACGCCAGTGCAGATGATTCCCAACCTGATGAGATGCAAGGTAATTTTGAACAATAGGGAAAAGTTACACTGGTAATGCATTTGTTACTCAACCTGTATGATTACACACAAAACCAAGAAGCATGGGAGAACAGGGAGTAGCATAAGACTTACCAACCCACCATACACATAGCCGAGTGCTATCCCAGTGGGTATACACATGTAGAACATAGCAAGCCATGCAGTTTTCTGGTAACGAAATTAAAAGCAATGTTAGTTGTGGACTACCATAAGACATGAAAAAAAAAATGACAGTACCATTATAAACAAAACCTCATACGCAAACATAATACAGTATAACATGGTAAATGTATGCATTATTCAGGTGGCAATTCATTCACCTACTTCAAGAACTAGAAGCAATTGGTGAAGAATTTTTAACCTAAACTGGTCAGGTCAATACAGCGATGAGTGATCCATTATAATTCTCGGTCGCATGATTTTTATGCTCTGTATTGATTAACAATTGATCGACCTGTTGAATTTTGCCTCAGTTACGTGGGTTTGAAATTTTGTTCCTTCTGTTTCGACATACAACAAAATCACATATATCCTTGACCCGTTATAAATATAATCATCTTAATCTAATAGAAGAGGGCTGAAGAATAGTTCATACAATGTGCAAAGATGAACATTATTCCCAGAAGAATGTTGCTGCATTGGGTATAGAAACAGCGCCAAGCAACACATAAAGATATGTTCACATATAGACACAACTCAGTGTTAAGAGTAAAGGCATCAAAAGAATGACCTGTGCTGCTGGTGCATTATCATCGATGAATGGAGCTGCAAGACTTATAAAAGAAGCTTCACCAACACCAACTAACCTATTTAACATAAAAATATGTCAGAGAACAGATCACATGGTTAGCAGTGTATTTAAATATAATAATATTATACAGATCTGAAACGCCAACAGAGTAGAAAGTACGTACATGCGACATATAGTAATTGACCAGAAATCAAACGAGCACCCACAACCAGCTGTTGCAATTGTCCAGACTAACAATCCAACACCAATAAGCCTGAAAGGATTGTGTCTGCAAGGAGCGGGGCAAATCTATTACATGCCAAAAAGTAGCACCCTGAAAGGCTTGCATCAGACCATATTAAAAAAGGGAACTGTTAATCTGTAGTGTGTATTGTTGTTTGAAGAATGTGTCCATCTGTAATACCTTTTCCTACCGTAATGAGCAATACATAGAAATAAGTTACAGTATTAAATGGAAGGAATTATAGGGCACTAACATTTTTGCCAATGACGCAAATATTGGTGAAGCCACCAACAACCCTACCATAAATGCTGAGGACAACACGCCATCTTCAAAATTGTTCAGATTGAAGTCCCCTCTGTAAAGAACATGGCACGGTAAGGCCAATCAGGAATAATCAAAATATACCATGATAAATTAAGTGGCCAACTAGTGGTGATACAAGATAAATTAACAAAAATATACTAAATGAATACAGGCCAGCATAGTAGGCTGGAGAGCAAATACAGATCAAGATACAAAAGAGTACGAGAATTTGCACACAAAAATTGCTGTGTAGCTTGCAATTTGCAAATAATGCAATTACACAAGGTCAAATTTAAAAGAATATCACATTTTGTAGAAAATTTTCAGATCAGACTTACTGAATTCCAGAACCTGATGAGCATGTGCCACCAGAACAAGTGCCACGGCTGCCATTGACACCATTGCTTGCTATTACTCCCCGGTCAACATAATTCAGCATGTTGATGATGCAGAACATCACAAGTAATCTGCAGCCACGGAAAAGGTAATTTAACTCGGGCAGTGCATAGATGAACTCCTGCTTACAATGAGAAACGTGACTTTAATTTGAAGGACATAACCATCAGAGTATGTCATACTACTAATTTAATCTGCATATAAGTTGCAGCTTCTCAAATCTGAACCAAGACCACCTCGCATGAAATTATCCGCTAAATTCAGATAACGAGTAATGCTCAGGTGGATACTGAGCACACATGTAATAAATTGCTACTGCAGTAGTGCAGTCGACCACACAGCATGGAAATATCACACTGCATCACCGTCTCCTCCAATTGCTCAAAATTTCGCACTGTAGAGGCTTAAAACTTCAAAAGCCACCGTGAGCACATAATAATGTACTAACAATAAAGGCTACTGTACCAAATAACACCCACGCGCGCCCTAACATATTCGAGACAACCTCAAACTGGCGTCAAGACAGCACCAAACCAGTACCAAACGCAGGTCCACAGCACAAAAGTGAACCAGCGTGGAGAAACAGACAAATACCAAAACTACAAGCCACGAATGGAACAACCAGAGACTTTGAGAGAATTTTTTTCGATCAAAGACACGCATGACAAATGGCCAATGATTTGCTCTTTTTTTAAGTGTAGTACGGGCAATGGTTTGTAATCACGCAGCGAACTGACCAAATCTCCCATCTCACCTTTGAACCTGATGCAATTTAGTGCTCAAAGTACTGGCAGCTCGATTGGAGCTCGGGAGAACCCAAATTGTGCAGGCCAAACAGCCAAATCGCCCCCAATTCGAGATCAAACCCGTCCCAGAGCTCCGCAGAAACCCCGTGCGACCAAACAGCTCGAACCTAGCAGGCCGAAGCTGCTGCTCAATGACGCTATGCTGCTCAGGGTTAGCAGAAGTAGTACCTCTTGGGGGTGAACCACGAAGGCTTCTCCTCCGCGGAGTCGCTGGTGCTGGCTCCCGGGCCCGTCTCGACGTCCCGCACCAAGGTGACCGCCATGGCCTGCACCCTCGGTCCCGCCGCAGCCTCCTGCTTGCTCTCCACCGCTAAGGGCTCGGCCGGGAGCTCCCGCTTAGCTTCCGCCGCGTCGGCCGGCGGCGGGGGCGCGGCGGCAGCGAGGGGGGCGGAGGGGGAGTCGCCGACGGGGGATCCCACAACCACCACGACCTGGGCGTCGTCCCTTGCGTGTGTGGTCGTGGCCGCGTCGGATCCGCCCATATAAGAGAAAAAAAATATTGCGAGGGATTTTGACTTGCGATCAGTTTACAACAGGGGGAAATCGTCGTGTCCTACCGGGATTCCGCGATATCTCATCTCATGGGAAGAGTTTACTGATAGAGAGAGCGAGAGAGAGAGAGAGAGAGGAGGAAACCCGGATAATATGGGCCTGGCGGTTGCGGCTTATTATTTCTGGTTGGTGGCTGGCGGGCGGGGAGGCGGGCTACTGAATATTCGGCCGAAGATGTTTGAGGCGACGACGCAACGTCGTTGGTCTTGGCTGGTAGAGGGCGGAGGCCGAGCGAGGGAGCACGACGGTTGCTTTGGCCGCAGGCTGGAGGGAGATTCTCTGGCCTGGAGTGGAGTGCTGCAACGGCTCTCCGGCGTGGTGTGGTGATCTCGGCTCCGGCGTGGTGTGGGGAAAGTAGGCAGTCCCGGCGGCCGGGAAAAGGGCGTGGCGAGTAGAGACAGGCCGTAGTGGGAAGGATGGGGCCCGGTTCGTCCAAAGCGGCGGGCCGTGGACCTGGCTCATGGACTGGCTTATCTGGACTTTGGTATCCCCGAGATGCTCTTAAATGCTCGGTCCTGTAAAGTAGCTGGGGGTGGTTAATTAGTTATCTCGTCTCTCGTACACGCACACTTTATTCGCCAGAATATACTCCTACTTAGGACGGACAGTTTTTTTTAGATGATGAAAAGACAATTCTTTGCTTTGCGCGCAGGTGGCCTCCGCCAGATTTTGTTCCTGGAACTGGAAGAATCGACTTTCCTGCCTGGCCTACTGGTTTGTTATATGACGGTTTTATCCCCTCCAGTTTTCCCGCTAAGCGCCCGCGAGCTCATTTTACGGGAGTAAAGTAGTGCCATGATGAAGGGCATGCGCTACGCCTTTGATGGGCCCGGCTCACAAAGGTATCTCCCAATCTTCATGCCCGTGACAGCCTCCTCTCGCTTTAATTTTTTTTTTTTTGCATGATCTCGCTTCAATATACTACTCCTAGGATATACTACTACATCGCTTGGATGGGACGATTTTAATATAGCTACTAGTCGCCTAGTCCCGCATTTTTCTCCTTCTCCGGGCGTTATTTTATCGTGTGATCTTGGACCAACGACATGCAGACGGGAGATTAGCTGTTGCTGGTGTTGAGGCGCCCCACAGGCC
This sequence comes from Avena sativa, assembly GCA_916181665.1. Classification (NCBI taxonomy): domain Eukaryota; kingdom Viridiplantae; phylum Streptophyta; class Magnoliopsida; order Poales; family Poaceae; genus Avena; species Avena sativa. The sequence goes on along the minus strand of OV702294.1, from coordinate 150,860,294 downwards.
CACTCCTATAATTTCTGATCATTCGTCCCATCCATCCACTCCAACGGCGATCCTCCGTGCCTCGTTTGCCATCGCACTCAGATTGCACGTGACGGCCGCTCCAATGATGAATAGCGTTCCGCACTTCCGCTCCATCTTTCACGCATCATCGTATATTCGTATCCATTTGTTTACGGTATATATACTTCGCCTCTCTTCGTGTTAGGCATGCGATCAATAGTGGATTAGTTTAGGAGACGCCCGAGGACGGCCCGAGGCTTAACAGGAAGGGGAAACCACTGTTTTTCTGTATGAAGTTTGAACAGCGTGCAACTTAAACTTGTGTCCACCTATTTAGATTATTAGATCCAGCAGTCACGCCCAATTCACCTACGCTACCACCTAGTACCAGTTCTCGGATTTGCATTGTACGTCACTACACCGAGCAGGCTGTGCTTGATTTCTTGAGTTCTAACCTACGGAGGGTTCGAACTTGACAGAGACGATGCCCTATAGCTAGGCACTATCTCTGACTTGATGAAGACGTCATGCAAGACCACACGTTTCATCTTCTAGGAGTGTGCACCATCGCCGTCGTCGGTTTTGTTGAACACTGTGCTTGTCCTTTCGGACATTGAAAGGTCCAGCTAGCATTTACTCTCTAGAAGACGACTCTACCTCCATGGTTGTCATCGTTTTCTCGTCTATTTTTTTTTTAGAAGTCCGCCCGCTTTTTATTGATCACTTAACAATATTTTTGGGAATACAAAGGTTGTCAGGTGGTTGAAGCAACCAAACCTGATCCCCACAACTTAAACTTACAGAGCTACGAGCTAGACGGTAGCCTCACCATTGGAAGCCCTAAATTCATGCTTGAAGATGACAGACTGAAACATGGTGGTCGTCTCTTTGATCTCACGAATCACAGCGCCATACTCTCCGTGGTATGCCAGCGTCAGGTTCTTGATCCACCTCCAAGTAAGCAGTCGCTAGCCAATATTAAGATCTTGTGCTAACGCCAGCGCCTCCCGGCACGCCATCGCCTTGAGAGTAGCAGGCGAGTAACCACCTCGTAGCGTGAGAGCAGACGCTCCCAGGAACTCGTTCCTCCCACTGCGACAGATTACTGCAAGCGCACCCCCATCCGCCATCTTTGCTTTTGCTGCATCAACATTTAACTTTACCGTTCCTGCGGGAGGAGCTATCCAATTTGGCTGGGTTGAGCACAGGGTCTGTCTTCTCTGAACTGCCACCGTCCCCGGATCATGTCCCAGACCCCTAAGGCCTTGTTTGGTACTAGTGTCTTAGTAGGGATTAGAGGGGATAATCCCTAAGGGGATTGGGTGAAACCCCACTTACACCCAAACCTCTCTAATCCCCACAAAATTTCAATCCCCACCAATCCACTAGGTAGGAGTAGTGTATTGGATTTGGAGAAAAATACACTAGAACTTGGGAATTAGTGGGGATTAGAGGGGATTGAATCAGTCAAATACTCTATAACCAAACATACTATTTGAAGCAAGTGGGGATTTGGGGTTTAGTGGGGATTATCCCCTCTAATCCCTACAAATACTCTAGTACCAAACAAGGCCTAAGGAAGTTATGAACAAAAAGGAAAGTAGAGAGTGGACTATGCTGCTCTCTCTCGTGAATTAACCTCCGGCGTGTATACCAAATCGCCCACATGGTGACGATCATCACTATGAGATCTGAACGGTGTAAGGAGTCCATCATTGCAAATAACCATTGTTTTGCATTCGGCTCTTCAGTCATGGACATGCATTGGGTAATATCCTCATTCAATAACGCCCAGACACACGCTTCGACCGAGGGCAGTCGATAAGTGAATGTCTCCATGAGTCTACTACGCCACAAACCAAGCATGAACTCGTAACAGCCATGTTTCGATTGTGGCGGACATCACCAGTAGGCAGTGATTGTTGGGCCACCCGCCAAAGGAACATTCTCAGTTTTGAAGGGACTTGAATTTTCCACGTTTTTCATCTGCCACTCGGTCTGAGAATACTTGGGCATGTCTCGGATCGGGCCAAAAAAAGCCACGGGACAAACCCTAGGCTTGGACCCGAAAGGCTGCCTGGCCGTCAGGGCCTAAAATCCAGGCCCTAGCCTAGCCCAACCAGGACGATCACATGCCCAGATATAGTTCTATGTTTGCATCTGCCACCGTTTCTCCATCTTGCCCTGACTGGATGACGCCCACTTGGCAATTGGCATGAGCATGTTCCGCTGAACACCGGTTCTTCTTTAGTATTGTTCTCTGTTGAAACTTGATGGAATTGGGATCGACCTTGGATGGGGCTCACCCAATCAAGAGTGAGGAATTATCCTATCGAAACGCTTTTCAGTCTTTTTCTATAAAGTGAATGCACCACGACACTACACCACCGTTGATTTTTAGAGGCACGAAAAAGTGCCTTAGAAAATAGAAAAGATTCCTCAAAAGATCTTACAAGGCATTAAAAAAAGTGCCGAATCAAATAGGGTAGGGAAAAATCACTTAAGGAACTTCTAAAAATTGCCCTTAAAAATAGATTATTCGAGGAATTTTTGAAAACGCCTTCAAAAACAGATTTTCTAAGGCATATTGAAAACTGTCTTAGAATATAATTTGAGGCACTATTTAGGAATGCCTGAAAGATCAATTGTAGCAACAATTTTTACAAATGCCCTAAAAGACAATTAAAGGTAAATTTCCATGCACTTCTAAACTTGAATTGCAGACACATTTCATATATAATGATGAATAACTTACGATCTACACGAAACATAGCACTCAATTTAAAGGATTCAAAACATAACTCAAGTTCCATCGGTTGCACTATTCACATTGATTACAGAATTGAATTGTGGATCTAAAACTAAATAATTCTGTGAACTATTGCAACTGGAACTACATAATTTCATTTCCATTAACTTTGGAAACTTGCACATGCTTCAGTTTAGCATCCAGCAACATACATGCTTCACTGCACCACTGTAGCCCTGCTTCTTCCTTTCCTGTTCTCGTCCCGAAAACATAAAGCTAAAAAGATCAATATGGGATGAATGTATGAAATCACCCCTTCTATGCTAGCGGGGGTTTAGCAAACATATAAACTAGGCTAAGAAACAGAAGACAGAACGTGGCGCAATCAGGTAATTTATGCACAAAATGATTAAGTTGTAATATTAGACAAGTCACAAAAGAAAGTATGGAATATTAGAGAGCCCGCTAAAAAATGCTTAAGAATATTTACCCACCTCATCATCATAAATTGCAGAGCTCTTGTATCATCATAACTAGCTCACCATCATCATATATATGGTAGAATGATGTGACTGGCTAACAGTACTTGCATTATGAGATATGAGCCTGTTCCTGTCACTCCAAATCCAAGTCCTCTCCAGGACAGCATGAAATCAATATTGAAACGGTATGTCCATCCAGTAGCAAGATACTAGCTGAAAATTTCTTGCATCTAACACCAAATACAGACACCATATCAGTAAAAGCTAGTTGGTAAAGTTACATGAGTTAGTAGCAAGATTACAAGAAGGATGCTTGGTCACATATAGCGAAATTGCTCATACCTGACATCTATGACGACCAATCGGCGGTTCATCCACGCCATGGATGCTAGGTCGCCAGCTTGGCCGCTGATACGTGTGTTACGCCCCAAGCCATTCCTGAATCACCTGAGTAGTGTGTTGGCTTGGAGAATATAAAGTAGCCTATCACCTTGAGATCACTCAGAATTAAATAAGCAAACTGATTGCCTTCATATTTAAAAAAATGACATCAATTTGGACAGATAACAAAACCAAGCTGAATATCAAACAATGACAACAGTCGAAGACATGCAGCAATCTAAGCCTATAGCACAAGTTTCTAAACACAGTTATTAGTTATTTTCAAGATTGGATGTCAGTCCTTGTGTAATATACATCACATAGCAATATATCATCCTTGCGACCTGCTAATGATGAACTCAAGTTGGCTTCACACAGTAAATTATCAAGTTAGCTTCAAGAGAGGTGTCAGTGATGAACTTTAAAGTTGATAACACGAATGTGATGAACTCAGCTTCCTGCTCCAAGTTAACAGGGAGCCAAATGAATCACCACGCTAGGCTCATCAATGACGACCAAACATCAGTTTAAACTGCTACCGATTAAAAAAATTGCCCCAATTCACGGAGAAGCACAACCAAAAAATCACATATATGTCGTTGGGGGAAGTAGGGGATGGGGTATATGACGTAGTTAAAGATATGGAGGATAAGAAAATGGTACATAGTACTTCATGGTAAGCATAATATACTTACATTTGATTCAGTCTCCGAATGACTAGTAAAAGTAATCCTTCTTAAAACGAAAGAGATGCATAATTAGTAATACCAGTGAGCTCTTCCATTGCATCAGAAGAATTGTAATGTGAAAATACTATACTGAGTTTTTTGTAGAACAGACAGGAAACACCATCAGCTCACCCAACCAATTTCTGATGTCAAGCAGTTTTCCCTACACAACAAAAAATCACATGAGGCATCTGCAAATGAGTCAATATGAACGGTGCTCTCAAAAACTCTATGAAATTTTGTCTCTGTGCAGCACAAAAAGAGGACAAATTGATCTATAAGAATTCATGCTAACAATAAAAAATCAGGCGTACGTGTACAAGGCAAAACCGCATGTAGCCAATACATTGCATTCCCGTGGTCTTCCCTGCACTGGACATCCTCTCTCTAGTGATAAGTGCCGCGCAGACATTTACACGAACAGGTCACAGACACATAGCATACATGATAACGCGAAGATGGGTACATGATAGGTTTCTTACCCATCGCAAGGAGAGGACCCGCAGGGGTTAGAGAGGGGCCGCTCGCCGTACCATCCGCTCTCGTCGCCGGAGGGGATGCGCTTGCCTCGAATGCCGGAGGCGGACGAACATGGAGGTGTTGCGCCACTGCCTCGCCCTCTGGCTGCTTCATCTGCTAGAGGTAGCACTTGGGATGTATGGAGATGCTCGTCGGCGCACCTCCACGTGCTGCTACCTACTCCACCGGCTTTAGTGCTAGTGTTCGCTCCACCACGTACGCCTGATTGGGCCCGAGCTCCTCAAGGAAGGAGAGTTGTGTGTTCTCCCCTCGGAGATGGAGGCGGTCGAGGAGGAGGTCAGGGACCCAAATCCCTAGGAGTAGACGTCGTACGACCGCTAGGAGAATCCTTGAGCCTCCACCAGGGCGGCTCGGCGACGAGGTGGCCCCGCGTTATGGGGTGATCTCGGCAACGAGAGAAAATGATGCAGCCTTCTAAGGCATCGGAGGGGATATGGAGTGAGGATCCTCTGGAGAAACGGCCGAGAGGAACGTCGAGGTGGAGCAGTTGGGGGAGCCGGAGAGGGAGGGCGAGGAGGGCGAGCAGCGGTGATCTGGTCCGATTCGTTCTGCGAGGAGAGCTTGCCGCTCGTGGCGAACTTGACTTGTCGACTTGTCGTCGTTCGCACGAGCGTGGGGTGAGGTGGGGTAGGTGGAAGGAGTACACTACATAAGTGAAATATTGTTGAGGGGGTTTTCGTAAAATGAAAACATAACTCAAGGTATTTTTGCCGGCATTTTTTGAAAATGCCTTAGAAGATCTGATTTTTATAGGTATTTTTTAAAATTGCCTCGAAAAATCAGTACCTTTGCGGGCAGTTTTAGAAAATGCCTTAAAAATTGAAAATTTTGCAGGCACTTTTAGAAAATGCCACAAAAATTCAGATTTTTTGAGACACTTTTCAAAAAATGCCTTAAAAATAATTTTTCTAAGCATTTTGCTAAAATGCCTCTAAGAAAGTGTCTTGAAAAATCAACCGTGACATAGTGCGAGTTCTAAAAGTATTCCAGGGGTCGCCTGAGTCTTAATAGTACTAAAATGCACGTTTGAGTCCTAAGCTCCGTTTGGCATCTTGATTTTCGTAAAACCAGTATTCGAAAACCATGGCATCGTTACGTTTTGGCATGAGAAACTTCAGTTTTGACAAAACGAGAGTTTTCATAAGAAAGAGGTCTAGGCCTTTTTCTTTAATAAGACAAAAAATAAATCGGTTTTTAGAATACGATAGTGTCAAAACTATGGTATTCTATTGTAGCCAAATAGGCGTGTTGCCAAACAGACCCTTGAACTTTTTAAAGTATGTTACCAGGGTCGTAACCTCGTCGGGCCAGCATAGGTGGCGCTCTGACCATTTTGGCGTCAATACTCCCCCTAGGAGAATATGGAAATCTTGCAGTACCCCTTCCTGTATAAAAACTGAGGCCGAATCCGACCCTCTTTCTCCATTTTCTAAGCTTATCTGACTCCTCCTACCATGGCCACGAGCTCGCAGTCATCGGTGTTTTCTGTCGCACACAAGGACGTTGTTGGGGCAATACTTCCCCTGGTGAAGTGTGACTATTACCGGTGGAGGAAAGTGATTCGGCTCGTCTCTAAACCTGACAGAAACCCAAGGCTAATTTTCTTCAAGTTCCCTAACCGTTATGGATTGAAGCGTACGTGGAGATACTTCTAAACATCGGTGTCTAAGTTTCACCACCGGAACGCGATATCATCACAATGGTTGCTGCAGAGCAATACAAGGTGTAGGAGCTTTGGCCACCAACCGTGGCTGCCATTTTCAGCATTGCAGAAACATAGGAGGATGGAGGAAGGTGTAGCCGTGTAGGACAATGTCAAGGCTGAAAGGAGAAAGCACAAAGTAGCTGATAGACTAGTCTAGGACAATCTACAGATGAAAAAAGATGTAGCAACAAAAATTAGCTTCGGTTAGATGTGCTAGTAGACATAGAAGCACAATGAGTTCTTGAAATGAAAAAAAAACACTAACTCAACATCTCAACAGCATTTCCTTTTGTTTGGCCACGTATCCGTAGAGCCAAACTGGCGAACAAAGTGATGGACTTTGCAATTGTCATCAAAAAATAAAAGGTTAACTTGCAGTTGTAAAAAAGGGTGAACTTGCAGTTGCTATAACCATGCTCGGGCTACTCTTCGGATTCGGTAACTTCGAGTGGCTGATTCGGATTGTATGCTAAAGTATTTTGCGAACGGTGTTTCACGTCAACAGGATTTTCTGCTAACAACATTTCAAACATTATCAAGCTAATCTTGTTCTTTGATTCTCAATCTGAGATTATGAGTGGCCAGCTTAGAGCATCTCCAACAGCCTTCCTATATTTGCCCCTAATTGCTATTTTAGCAATCCGGCTCAAAAACATTGCTCCAAGAGCATTGCTAAAAGTGGCCCCCTACCAAAAAAATATAGCAAGCTGAGTATATTTATCATCCCACTTGGTATATTTGCAAAGTCTCATCCCACTTCCTAAAATTATAGCAATCCAAATTCAGTGGTCCCCTTCATTTTTCTGTCCCATTGACATGTGGGCCCGATGTGTATGTGTGGCCATGTATGTGTCTGTCTTGTCCCCACATGTCATTGTAAGTGCTGAGAAATATAGTAATCCAATTTTAGGAATACTGCCAAAGCAAAGTGGGTTATGAATTGCTATACATTCTCTCTCTACTGGGTATATCCAGTTTTTAGTAATCCATTATAGAAAGGCTTTTGGAGATGCTCTTAGCCACAACAAGTCAGCCAAACCCATAAGTCAAGCTGAGGCGAAAGGAGTAGAAACTGATCATAGTTGCGCCTGAATGTGTCTATAAGTTCAGGGCCAAAATCCCGTGCTTGTTAGGATTACCAAGAGGGGTGTTGGCAATCCTAAAATTACCATCAATGTAATTTTGTACTCTCGATACTTAGGGCATGTTAGGTCGAAGGATTTCCAATGGAATTTCGTTGGATTCTTACCAACAATTTTTTTCTATAAACATCATTTGATTCAAAAGATTGAACCCTCTAAAATTTCCTATGAATTACTTTCCTATACTACAATGTCGTAGGATTTCTAGCAAGAGGTTGGACTTCTTTGAAAATTTTATGTCATGTACTCAATTTCCATAGAAATTTCCTGCATTTTAATTTCCCGCGTTGCAACCAAACGGCTTTTGCAACTAATTTCTGCATGTTTTTCCTATAGAATTTCACATGCCATGACATACCTTTCCCGTGTTTTCCTATTCACGTGATTTAAAATCATTTGAATCAAACACATCCTTAATAAGAAAATGAAATCTTTCAAAGGCAGGTGCGAGCAAGGATAACCTTCAACACATGCACTCTATCGATGATTATATAGACAACACCACCGACACCATAGTCTCATTTCTGGAACATTTTTTACAAAAGAAATAGGTTAATATACAAAAGATAGCAATTACACATACTCTACAAAACATAATATCGAGAACTTGTCGAGACATTAAGTATGTGCATAGCCAAAAAGACATAAAGGAAAAGAAAATGCCCTCCCAAAATAATTAGCAACTCACCGGAAGAACACTCAGCTTCCATGCATTGATCACATAGCACATAGTCACCACACACACATGGTTCAGACATAGACATCGCCATAGAAACACAATTGTAAGTGCAACGAACTATGAAGCATTATCTTCTCCCGGTTCAAGATCCTCACATCCGCCATCATTCTACGGTCTCAAACTCATGAGCAGTTGAGATTATCCAGCCTTCCTAGCACACCCGCCATGCCAACACCACAATAACCATAATCGACATGTACAATGGTGCCAAAGAAAAGTGCGGTTTCTTGTCGCCTAGGACCGCATTCATTGTCGCCAAACAGGAGAACCAAAACCACATGGGAAAGGCTCAAAGTGCATAGACAACACCTCATGTGGATGTCAATGAACATATTTGGTTTACTTTTTGTGCGCCAACGGTTGAGGAAATTTCCATGACGTCATGCATGGCCATGGACGCCTCCGTGGTGTCATGCGATCGGACGAGATGGGCAAAGGTTGCAACACCTTCAACGTCGTCTTCACATGTCCTTGTAGACAGCAAAAGTTCTTCATATGCTCCAACCATATCTGGCGTGGAGCAAGAACAAGATGTTTGTCCATGTGCTTCATCCGCCTTTGACGGCACATGATCGGCTTCATCTGCCTCAGCTGACCTGGAATGAAATTTCTATATCACCACCACCACGGCGCCACCACAGACGCAAGCTAGATCGAGGAGGCATCGCTAACGAGATCTGGGAGCGATCGCAAGAGAAGAAAAGGAACAGGCCAGGACGCCCGCCATTGGACGGCCTCCTCCCACGGCGGAGAGGTGATGGTGTTACTGGGAGGCAGTTTGTTTGGTGGCGATCGTGGGGCCTCCGAAGTCGCTCGCGAAGAGACTCAGAAAGGCAGGGCTTCCTTCCTGCATGTTGATATATACATTACTTTGTATTGATTCCATTGGAACATCCATCACTGATGTGTTTTACGATCTAGCAGAAGGTGATAATTAGATATTACATATGGCCTTGTTCTCTATTATAGGATGTTTTCCCTGTAAGCGTTAGATAGATCGATAGTACTATTGGATTTGCAAGAAATCCACCAATGATAGTTAGGATATAATCGATAGTTCTACAAAATTGACATATATAGCTAACAGGTAACCACTCATGAGGCCATCAATTTGGAGCAACCGGTGGTTCGAGGGGTCGGAAGATGGAGCGGTGTGGCCTCAACCACATTGACGACGACGAGTCCTAACGGCTAGGTGCAGCGGGATCTCAACGCCAGATGTGTGTAGAGCGGTGGCATTGTCCGACATCGTGATGATGTCGATGGCTAGGCTACCAAGATCAATTGCATTGATCTCTATCCTAAAGATGGGTCGGTGAAGACGGCGACAACATCGACTTTTGGAGTGTATGCATACGATGCTTGAAGACGGCGGCGGCGACTTTTGAAGCGTATGCATACGGTGCATGCCGAGGGTCTACCGGACTGGTTATGACTCCCAGCTCGCTGTTGGCCAGCTTGGTGAAGCCTCTAGATTTAGATGAAGTGCGTAGGTGTGAGGTCAAGACACACGACCCTGGTCATATCCACCCTCTTCATCAATCTTGTGGGTGTAGCGACAAGAGTCATCGGAAAGGTGGTTTTAGGTCTGTCTACGTTTTTCTTTATAAGCATTTGTTAATCTCTACTATATAATTTGTCTAGCGGTGGTTTCTTCGTCCGTCGTCCTTGTTCGCTGGGCTGTGGGCTTTTTTCCTGTGTAGAACTCCTATAAGAGCACGAAACCGAGCCGAACCAAGCTAGGAGCGCTGACTCTAGAGAAAACAATCAAGACGTGAACCAAGCTACGAGGGCTAAACCAAGACACGAGAAAGGGACCGTATGAGGTGCTATGGCGGGGCATGGCTGTCGATGCGTCGTGCGACGAGGACGTCCAAGAGAGGGTGCCGTCGGGAGGCGGCAATGGAAGGTCGAGGAAGAGGGTGCCCACGGCGGCGCGACACGTTGCAGAGCACGGCCGGCGGCGCTGCGGTTCGGCCGAGGCGACCAGGGAGGCGGCAAGGAGAACTAGGGCCGATCGAGCTTGAAGGGGAGCGCGAGAGGCGACGATGCGCTGGCGGCGGCGCTTGTGGATTCAAGGAGGAAGGCATGCACACGGGCTGCAGGCGGCGGGAGGTCGAGCAAAGGAGAGGGGCGTCGGGGTGGAGGTTCGTGGCGATGGGGAGTAGCGATAGGATAGGGTCGGGCCGGTCGTGGGCATGCGTGGTGCGTGCGGTGTTGCGGTGGGGTCTGTGGACGGTGTAGGTTTCTTTGCATGGAGGCGCTTAGGCCTTTCACAATGGGGTGTCTCTTAGCTCGTTATCCTAGGTAGTGATGTATCTTAAGAAACAACTAGTACAATGGATTGTATCTTAAGAGTCATATCTACATTTATTGATTTTGGATACATGTATGCATGTGATCGGGCTAACCATGTATTTTGCCTATGATACCGTGCAAGGCTTGTAGCTAAGCTAAGATACTCCCTCTGTCTCGGTTTAAAGGACACAATTTGCAATTCTCTGGACCCTAGGTGTCCTCTAATTGGTCCATTTAATAGTGTGAAAAAGGACATGCATGAGGAGAAGAAGAGTTAGCAAAGCGTTCACATTTGTTCACACATGTGCATGCAAGCATTTTATTGTTTTCACACGGGAGTAATTACAAAGATTAAATGCTTTGTGTCTAAGTATTTTGGGATTGCATGGTTTGCAAATTGTGTCCTTTAAATCGGGATGGAGGAAGTACAACCCCACCTTCTCTCTTCATTAACTATAGTGCCACATAAGCAATTTGCCTCTGATACCGTGCTAAGAAACATCTATTGGAAAAGGCCTTAGACTAGCCCCAATGAGGTATAGGTGGTATCATGCACCACATGCATGCAAAATACTTATGTGTCATAACAATTAATGATAAAAGAGATTATATTGGTATCATAGGTAGATACAATATTATAGCACATAAAACTAGAAAAATTAATCCCAAACAAATCTTGTCCATAATTTTACATTGAGATTCTACAAAACAATAAATACACCAAGATTATGATACTACTATATAATACTATGCATTATGGAGATGGTATCATATACTAGTATTATATGCATGATACTACTATATGATACTTTCCATTGTGACTAGTCTTAGGCTGGTCATAGTGGGGAGTAACATAGGCTATTAACATGCATAAGTTACTAGTCTATGTTACTACCTTCATAGTGGGTAGTAACTTGTGTCTAGTGTCATGCAAGATCTTATTTATTAGTATGTAGACTCATCTTATCTTGGGGCGTGTGATGTTATGATAACATAGCTAGTTACCACAAGGCTCTCTTTTATCATTTAATGACATGCCACATCATCAAATTGTCTAGTTGGCATTGCATGTAGATGCATGTTACTACTCAGGCTGGTCATAGTGGGGGTAACTTCACTAGTAACTAAGAGTCCAAGTCAGCATTTCCGCCTATGTGTCAATGATTTAATGAAGTGAGAGATGGATTGAGTAACTAGCTACTTCCTCCGTTCTGAAATAGTCTGCGTTCTGGGTCGATTTTTTGTTCCGAAATAGTCTGCGTCCTAGAGCGAGGGCCCACGTCGCTAATTAATCAGCCGCACACCCCACGCACTCATCCCCATCCTCACGCCTGGGAATATCCCAACTCCCGTCTCCTCCTCCATCGTCTCCGCCTCCCTGGTTCCCACCTCGTTCCGCCCTGATCTCTCCTCGTCTTCTCCCCGGAGTTAATGGCGTGGCCACCATATAATACCGCATACCATAGGAGTACTTCTTCCACATCCACACATGAGAAAAGTGAGAGATGGAGCGGCAGATCGAGATCGGTGAAGGCAGTGGCGGGGCGAGCGGAGGGGCGAGCGGCGGTGGGGCGGCGGGGCGAGCGGCGGCGGGGCGAGTGGCTCTCAGCCAGTGGTGCGGGCAGCGCCACGTCCTCCGCTTATCCTGGGCATCGAATTTGTCCCAGACACCCAGGATCCTGGTGTGCCAGAGGTGGAAGAGGAAGGTCATGGTAGCATGGATTTCGTCCAAGACACAGAGGACAATAGCGGCGGCATTGGCCTCTTTCCGTATGACTCCGATGAGATGAAGTTCGTGCCAGATTCAGAGATTGGCGCAGAGGACGAATTTGTTCCTGGTTCCATCCTTGAGGACCCTGTTGGAGCTCAAGATGACGATTATGCTGAAGAACCGGTCGATGGTCAACTCGATGAGAATGAGGTTTGCTATAGCATGCTTAGGATTTTATGTCCTGACTACTTTAAGATTCGTGGCAATGAAAAGTTGGGGATGTAAGGGAGCATGTCTAGTATTGTCATGCTAAGAATTGTTTGTTTGTTTCATGCTTAAGAATGGAGCATGGATAGTACTGTCATGCTAAGAATTGTTTGTTTGTTTCATGCTTAAGAATGGAGCATGGATAGTACTGTCATGCTAAGAATTGTTTGTTTGTTTCATGCTTAAAAATGGAGCATGGATAGTATTTCCGTTCTAGCTCAAACAAAGTAACTATGGTACTAAAATTTAGAATGGTACAATTGATAATAAGAGCATTACAAGTAGATCAATCAGCTAGATAGCTAACAAACTCCTGGTACAATCCTTGGTCACAAAACAGACGATCAGGTAGTGCATTTTGTAGTAGAAGCCCGCCCTTGTTTATGTGAGGGATCTTGTACCAATTTCCACCCCTTAATCTCATCACTTGTATCATGCATGATTAGAGAGTCAGAAATATTTTATTTATCTTTTCAACCGTATACTTGGTGAACTCATCAATCACACCTGCAATAAGCTCATCAATAGTGCTAGGATTTAACTGATCCGTGAAAGATTGCAGCGACCTAAAAAATCCTAGATCAAGAATATTCAGGTCAGGTGAGTTGGGAGGCTGTTTTAGAATCCGAATATCATGTCCAGTGAGTGCAATAGCATTTAGCAGTGCCGCGTCATCTGACTTAACATGAGATGGTGCATTGTCTTGCTGAATGTAGATAGTCTTCCCTTCATCTGGCCATCTTTCATGAATAGCAGGTACCATTTTGTTGACCATGGATTCTCTCGTGACATCTCTGTTTATCTTCAAGTTCTTAGTGACCATGGTACCTCTAGGCCTGTTGTCACTTTTCCTCTGTGCTGGTTCCTGTTTAACAATAAATTAACATAAAGAACGCATGATAAATCATCAAATTGAAGAAGATTTAGACTAGGATAGTTCATCTCAGTAACCATTGCCCAACAACCAATTTTCCCATCAAATATCTGATCCCCTTTGTCATCATATCTAGGCCTAGCAACAGCTACTAAGAACATAACTTTGCCTATGTAGTTTTTATTTTGAATCGTACGTACTAGATCTTCTTCTTCAGGCAGCAAATAGTAAGTTCTATTGTTTTTAGTCATATTAAACCATTTTTCATCAAGATGTACAATATTCTCCATATCAACAAACTGCGGTTCACTATGGATAGTGTTCTGATCAATCATGCTCATGCAAAACCGTAATCTTTCCTTCTTGTTACCATCTTTCAAAACCGGCTTCAAACTACTGGAAATTCGCCTCAAGTAACCTTGCTTGAACCTCATAAAAAGTGTTGTCTTGCTCATATGAATGACATGACATAGTGCACTCAATGTCTGCCTACGTCTTTTAGGAATGGATTGTACTAGTTGGAGCGGAGCTTCAATTCTCTTGCGCCCACAGTTCCTGGTTTTTCTGTGACTAACATCCACCTCTCTTCCTTCTCTTATGCACTCTTTGTATAATCTCCAAACCTCTTGAACTTGCCTTATACTGTGTCCAAGATTTCTTGATACAACTGTGGTGCTAGTTTTCTTTAATCTACCAGATTTACTGTCTTTAAGTAACTCATGATAAACTTCCCACCTTTGCTTGTTTGTCAACATCTTCCTATATTTCTTCTTTGGTCGGCGACCACCAACAGGAGCAGCAGGAGGTACGTCTTGTGGTTTTGGGTTTCTCCATTCAGCATCCGCAATATCAAGAGCACTTCTCCTACTGAGAAAAATCGCAACCTTGAAGAGGGTTACTTCAGAACGCATTCGGAATTTATCTAGACCGCAAACCACCCGAAAACATTCATCTCTTGGGTAATCAGCCTCCAACATTTCTGCATATATAGCCTCATAGGACTCTTGTGTTTCATCTAGACAGAGACTATCTCCATCGTCAAAGCAACCAGTTCCTGTCGCGGCAAGAATGACTTGAAGATCACGTGCTTGATTGATCCAGTTGGGATCTGGAAAATAATGGTACGCTTCTTGCTAAATGGCATGTAGAAAGAAATGAAAAACCAGCAGGATGATTTCTAGTGGTACTCATTCTATTTTTATATGAAAAGTTCAGTTTCTAACCTGGTGCTGCATCTTGGACATCAGGTGTAGGAAGCTGGTTAAGATCAATGAGCTTCTTCCTCTCCATGGCTATGGTTGCCCTCTCCATCAAGGCTATGGTTCTCCTCTTCCGCTGCACCACTTCCTTCATCAGCCGGTGGTGTGGAGTTTAAGTCTAGAACCATGGCATCTCTGTGTGTAGATAGGACTGTGTGGGTGAAAGTGTCAAGTTCTAGTCCAGGAGCAGTACTTATAGGAGATGACTGCTCAGCTACTTGTAAAACAGGCTGGAGTTGGCGCTGTAAATTCCTTTTTGAAATTTGGAGTAGTAGCACTACTCCTTTCTGTTTAAAAATGGAGGGAAAGGTAGTAACACTACTCTTTCCTGTTGTAAAAATGGAGGGAATGTAATTGTGCTACTGTTTCTCTTGTTGGCGTTAAAATAACTGGCGGGATATATTTTTGCATGCAAATTGCATGGCAATGCATTAAATCATTCTTTGGGTTTGGAGCTAACGCACGGTTTCCAGGAGCTAAGAGTACTATTAAATGCTCTGTTAAATTGTCTTAGATTTTCCAAAACGCAGACTATTTCAGAACGAAGGAAGTACTCCCTCTGTTTCGGTTTACAAGTCCTACGCGTATATCTAGGTTATCAATTTGACTGATATAATTTAATTTATATAATATAAAAATTATACCATTGAAAAATACAAAGTCTAAAGTTTCCGGTGATATATTTTTTATAATATATATATCATACTAAGTTGTTCAATATGGCGACATAGAACTACGTGCAGGACTTGTAAACCGAAACGGAGGAAGTATATTACTATAACATCACACATACCAAGACAAAGTATGTCTACAGCCTAATTAATATAGTATTGCATGTTATCACACTTAAGTTATTTCTCACTATGAAGGTAGTAACTTAGAGTAGTAACATGTATATGTTACTACTCTAAGTTACCCCACTATGATCAACCTTATATTACTTCTACTATGACTAGCCTTACTGGGCTGGTCCAAGGCAGTAGGTCAACCCGACCGTCTTGCATCGTGTTGGTTGCCCTCGACTTCGAGCGAACACTCGCCGCTCATCCTCAAGCAGCCGTAGTTGTCGATCTGGATTCGCATGCCAAACTTCAGAATTGGTGCGTGTCAGATATTGTTGGTCCTAGCATGACTGTATTAGTATTACCAAATCAGAGAAGCCGTGCGAGAGATTTGATTCAGGGAACAAAGTAGAATTATCCGGTATAGTGTCTTATAAAGATGAAGTAAAGAAATTTTCATGTCAAACAATGAAGGAAGATGTGGGAACAGCTGATATGGTTGCGTCACCCGACCTCACGCGACGCCAAAACGGATGCTGGAACGGAGGCGTCCGGGAACAGCTTGGTGAAGAATTTGATTCCGAAGCTTCTGCCCATGATTAGTTGTTGCACGTTCGTGGTGGCTCCAGCGCCTCCACCGAATTCCTCATAGCTTGCAACATCGCGAGAAGCCCTCAACCCGCAGACCCACGGCCTCACGGTACGCGGACGCAAGCGTTCTTGGACAACCACCGGCATCCCCAACCCCTTCACTCCCTGGCCGAGCAGGGAAAACTACCTGGAGCTGGAAAATAATTTTATAAGACCTGGTACACAAATTTTGATGCCTGAACCATTTTCAGAAAACAACACGTGTCTAAAACAGAGAAAAAAAAGATTAACAACTATTTTCTAGTTCTAAATTGTCACGTGTCAATTATGTGAATTGGTCTACTTGTAGACCAGGTCCTATATAATTATTTTCTGACTCTTATTGATGTATGAATAGAAACAAAGTGTTGTCACTTTGTTCTATTTTTTAAAAAATAAGACAATTGCTTTTCATTTATATGTATGTACAAATCGCTATCCCGTTGCATCGCACGGACATTCAGCTAGTTAATTTAATAAAACATGTTGTGTACATGAGATTGATGCAGAGATCAACCTCCTTTTCGAACAAAAAACATGCAGGTTATTCGCCATTAGTGCTGGCATCACTTTATTGTTTGTGACCGGACTAAACACGAGTACGTTCAGTAGTTGACAATGTGAACAAGACGAAACAAACTCTAATTTGACGTGTAGGTGTAATCATCTTCTCCACTGCACAGGAAATAATCCGTTCGACGGGCCGAGGGTGGTTTAATCGTTTGTTTACACAGAGCCGGAGGAGGGGCCTGGAGCATTTGCAGAAGCAGAGGTGAAGCAAACAGGGATCTGGGGTTGGTCCTTGACGATCAACGTTAGCACCTCAGGCCGCGCCGAGTGGCCCACCACGTCGAACCCAAACTTGGCGTCAACAATCTCGCCAAGGTCTGCGCGTTCCAATACATACATCAAACTCATTAGTAGAAGAAACTCTGTGCAGACACGAACTGCACATGTGGAGTCAGTGCGTGTCAAGGCGTACCCATGTGCAGAAAAAAGATGGATGGTATACCTAGATCGGCCGTGACGAGGCCCTCGCCCTCGTAGTTGGGGCCTGCCAGGACGGCGCCGGACGGCGAGACGATCACGCTTCCGCCACAGCAAACGACGGTCTCCGGAGGAGGTTCCTGGTCGAAGCCGGCGAAAGTGTACCCAGGCGGGGGAGGGTAGTCCTTCCTCAGGCAGAACTGGTTAGCCGACATGACGAAGCATCCTCCTTCGTGTGCGATGTGCCTCATGGACGCCAGCCAGACCTCCGAGTCATCAGCGGTAGGAGCACAGAATATCTGAATACCTGCAGGTGCAGACATACTCTACATATTAAGGATCTTTCTAACCTCTGAATTTCACAAGAATCTGCAGTATGATCAGTACCTTTGGCGTAGAGGGCGGTCCTGGCAAGGGGCATCTTGCTCTCCCAGCAGAGGAGGGCGCCGATCTTCCCCACCGGGGTGTCGTAGAGCGAGAGCGTCGAGCCGTCGCCGCACGCCCAGATGGCCCGCTCCAGCGCCGTCGGCACCAGCTTGCGGTGCTTCCCGAGCAGCTCCCCGAGCGGGCTGAAGAAGAGCACCGTGTTATACAGCGTGTACACGTCCCTCTCCACCACCCCGATCACCAGATACACCTTGTATTTCGCTGCAAGGCCACCTAAGCGGCTGACCTCCGGACCTGCGTGCAATGCGTTATTAGTTGGGAACTTGTGATGGCGATGAGATTCCATAGCTCCAAGAAAAATACGAGAAAAATGGTGATAGCTAGTACTACTGTACCTGGGACATCAATGGCGGATGCGAAGTACTTGCGGTAGTCTTCCTTCCCCTTGGCCAGGCCAGGGCCGCCGCTGCCGATGACGGCTCCGAAGGTGGATCCACGAGGGAAGCCGCCGACGAAGACTTCAGGGAACAAAACCAGCTGCGAACCCTTCTCGGCAGCCTCTGCTATCAGTCCCTCTGCCTTGTCTGAAGAAAATGCAGATTTAATACTACTACCCAGTTCACTTCAAATCTGAATCTCTGCCTGTCGCTTTAAGATTGTTGCTTGCAGGCACGAAAGGCGAGCACAAGAAACCTCGAGTAAGTAAGCATACCGATGGTGGCAGGTGTGTCGTAGAAGACGGTGGACGCCTGCACGACGGTGGCTCTGACGGTGGCAGCCGCGGGGGCGGAAGGCTCGTCTCCGGCGGCGCTCGTGTCCATGTCGGCAGATCCCGCCTCCATGACACACATAGCCTGCGGGTCAACGATCGCCGAGGCCTGAGGAGCACGAAGAGCAGAGATGGCAGTCCAACGCTGCCGTGGGAAGTGTCCGTTGGATACGCAAGGTGGTGATTTACAGTGGGCCCTCCCGTATATTTCTGCTCAGAAAAAAACATGGTTTTTTTTTAGCGCAGCTCAGAATTCAGAAAAAACATGTGAGAGTTCCAGGTGGTTCAGGCTCTTGTGGGCTTTCCTTGCCGTTCGTTTCGTGTTCATAATGTGAACGCCTCTGTTTCCCCTCCTATTTGTGTATCATAGCTGTCGCAAAGGTGAGGTATCTTGAAATTGTGTTTTTCATATTGCTCAGTATATGCGCCATATGGTGCGAGGACTTCCGCCATCTCCCTGTTATTTTAGATAAAAGCGCTTTTATTACTCCGGTTATCTCGATGATGGTGGAAGCCGTAAAACCAGACAAAATATTTTTAAAGTATTTCAGAAAACTAAAGTTTTGAATACTTTGATGTGTTTGACAATGACTAAAAACTGTGGTATTAATACTTCAGTATCCCTCAAAATGTGTTATTTTTGAAGTATTGGAAACACAACTCCAGGCCTCTTTTTCTGAAACTAAAGTATTGTCTGCCTAGCCAGTTAGATAATATGGTTTGTAATACTCCGGTTTCAGAAATACTCCGTTGCCAAATTAGGCCTTAGCAATCGCAATAAAACAACACGGAATAAATGTGGGCCCTTCAGCCCATTATTTTTACAAATATGCCCCTCTACGAAATATTTTTACAAATATGCCCCTCTACGAAATGTGGGCCCTTCAGCCCATTTTTTTTATTACTCCGGTTATCTGGATGATGGTGTAAGTCGTAAAACCAGACAAAAACTTAGCAATCACAATGAAACAAACACGGAATACACGTGGGCCCTTGAGCCCATTGTTTATAAATATGTCCCTATGCAAAATGTGTCACCTCCCGCCAGGGCCAGTGGCGGCTGACTCCTCCTGCGAAAACCTCATACAGCCCGCTGCCAAGGATGGATTGGATGGGGCCCATGGGTGGTCCGGTGGGAGGTGCGGCTTACCGTTGGCGGGATAAGTTGACTCTGCCTGGGACGGTGGCGGGAAGGTGCTCCCCGCCGCTATGCGTGGCGGGATGAAGTTGTTCCACTGCCGCCGGCAATGACATGGCGCTCATTGTTGCGGCTCTACATGGACTAAACCACCGAAAGGAGCACTCTGAAATTGTTTGTTGAAACTTGTAGTTGCTTTCGCTTTCTGGAAATTGTTTGTTGTCATCAACCGCCGACAGATGCTTTGTTGTCGAAACTGTAGCCGTTTTCTCTGCAATTTTTTGTTGTCATCAGCCAACCGACATATGCTTTAAGTATAGCAGCAGCTCCTCTCCTTTAAGTTCAGGGGTATTTCCTCTCATCCCATTTTCTCACATAGCAGCTACTCTCAGCCCATTTTCTCATACACTCTGCAAGTTTGCTCTCTTTCTCACCGTGTGAGGCTGAAAGAAGACTGTATAAATGTTCTGAGGCTAGAAGAAAGCAGTCATCAATCAAGGTGAGTTGTTTAAGTTGATTAGGCCGTAATTTGCTATGTAACGAGTCAAAACTACTAATTATCTTTGCAACTTAATTAGCTCGTGTAGAAATATTTAAACTTATGTAGCAACATTTTAGCTAAACAACTTAATTACGTCGTGTAGAAATTGTTGAGCTTGTGTAGTAATAATTTAGCTATGCAAATTAATTAGGCCGTGTACAAATATTTGAGCCAAGTGCGGCGGTTGCGTCCGTGTTGCACCACGACACCGAGGGGGAGATTGCGGTGGCACTAGCACCATCACCATCACCCGTGGCCCGCCGAACAAGGAGTGGCAGCGTGGGTGACCATGATGAAGGCGGTAGCCACGCGAGACGAGGACCTCGTCGACGTCCAGGATGTTCCAGTAGGCGTGGCGGCTGTCCCTATTGAAAGGTCCACCATAGGGAAAGGCCTTGCGGTGCACCGCGTCCTCGTGCTCTTGCTAGAGGATCCCGACCTAGTAGCCCTCGTCCAGCCAGCCAGGGTCTTGCTGGTTGACTGGCGGTAGGAGGGACCGATGGGGAATGGCACAGTGGCGTTGCCATCGTGGTCGATGTTCCACCGCTGGGCAGACGTTCAGTCCGACGGCATGGGGAGGTTCACCTTGTAGAGCACCTTTGCTTTGTCGAGGTTCAGGTTCCACGCCCTCGCTCCATCACTCCTGCTGCCGCCGGCCTCATGGTCATTGCGGGGCATGGTTCCATAGCCGGTGGAGAGTTGGATTAGGGGGAGAGAGCGAATGGGGATTCGATGGGGGTGCGCGGGTGAGAAAGGATCTTTTTATGGGTGCCGTGGGTAGGCCAAACAACCACCACACCATTTACTCCAGATAGTCGGGAGGTGAGACTGTCACGCACAATGGCGTCTCAATCTAGCAAAAAACCACGCACACGTGTACAAGAACGGCGCAAAGTCATAAATAATTTTGACCGCCCTTGCTGAGTGGCTGCCAACTGGGCCCGACACGAATGGGCGTGGCGAGTCTGATGTGGCTCATGTTGCCGACAACCCAAGCCTGACCCTGGTTGCCAGGGGCATCAGGGGGATGCCAGACAGTTTAATGGGCAGCCTAGAGTGCTGACACCGGTTGGAGGCCACCGATGCGGGCCGAATTTGGGGTCCATGTCCCAACTTGGTTGGAGGTTCGGTTGGCGATCACCGAAAGATTCTATCCCCCGCCTGGTGCGGGCGCAAGCAGGCGCTCCGCCTAGAGCAGCTCCTTCATAGGCCTCCCCAATGCGGCCCAGTAATAGGTATGCTTTCTGTTTCTCTTTTATTTTATCTTTCTTTTATTTTCCTTTTAGAGTTGTAAAAAAATCTAGGTTTTGTAATAAGTTTAAATTTGAAAAATGTTCAACTTCAAAAAAAAGTGTTCAAATATAAAAAAATTCAAATTTGTAAAATGAAAAATATTCAAATTTAAAAAATGTCCAAGGAAGTTCAAGATTTAAATATATTCCAAAAACTAATTTTTAGAATTTATTTTATTTTGATTTTTTAGTTCTAAAAGATATTCAAAACTTAAAAAATTTCTGCTGATAAAAAGGAACAGAAAGGATAAAAAATAGAAAAAAAATCACGTATTTGTAAATGGGCCTACCCATGAAGAAAACCTTTAGGCCCCGTTTGGCATCAAAGTATTTTTGAAGTATTGAGGAAATACTTTGGTTTCTAAAAAAACTGAAGTATTAAATACTTTGAGGTGTTTAGATTAACTAAATAATATGGTCTTAAAACTGAAGTATTCTCCAAAGCTATGGTTTTTTTGAAATATTTGAGAAAGAAGTCAGACTCTCTTTTTTCTAAAACTGAGAAAAGATAAAAACTGAAGTATTGCTTTGCTAGACACTAGAATACTATGGTATTGATATACTTTGGTTTTGAAAAAACTTTATTGCCAAACTAGGCCTTAGGCATGACCCGAGGTAGCGCTCGCAATAGACGGAGAATCTTCTATATCTAAATAGCAATCCCCTACTACCTGAATTTTCAGCGTTCTCCTGCGTCCGCGTCGCCTTTTATTCGCCCACCCTCGTTCGCGCCTTCGTACGCTGCATCGCGATTGGACGTCGCTAATTCTAATTGGGTTGGACGAGAAGCCCAGACCGAGAGTCGCTTGCCCTAAAAAAAGTAGTCTAAAAAAAAGTAGTCAACCTACGCTCGGTCTATTCCTCTTCCCCCATGGCGATGTCCGCCGCCGCGACCTACGATTTCTCTCCAGTGCGACCTATGCCCTTCTCGCTACAAATGCCCATGAAACCGCCCCATCATACCCACCATTCATCTGCCATGATTGCCCTGTAATTGCAGAAGAAACCGCTGCGATCAACTGATCAGGCACCACCTCCATCTTTAAAAAGCTCACTCTGTTCCAATGGAGTTCCAGCACGGCTGCCTCCTCGCGTCCATCTTTGCAACTGTAATCCACATCTGTCCCCTTTCTTTTTATCCCTGACTCATATTGGTCAATTTGTCGGGTTGCTCTCCGCTCTAGATCTGATCGACATTTTGCCTCTTCGATTTGGTTGGATTTTCATTGGATTATATGTGTTACTCACTCAAGCCTCCACTGAATTGGTGCGATTACAATTGGATTCCGAGTGCTGGTTTCAAAGATGAATCTACTGATTACTCCGCAGCTATGTTTCTGAAAATTAAGGTAATTATCCCAAGATTGGTATGTTCCAGTGATTTCTCTTAGCTTTGACATTCTCAAATAAGAAAATTTATTTATTTTCCTATTTGGCATGATTAATTGTCAAGTTTTCTGAATATTTGACATGATTAATTTATTGAATATGCTCATGAAGCCGTCAGATGCATCCATCGAGTAGAAACTGCTCGATTTAACTGTTCCGCCTGCATCCAATTTAAAAACCAAGCTGTGTTGCCATCAGCATCAACCGTACCACCCTACTTGCATCGCCACCTCTTGCAGTAGTCTTCACGTTGGCAGCCTCCAGCTCCCGATTTTAATCCCCTTTTTTTCAATCCCACAACATATGTTCCTTAATCTGGTAGGTTTCGGGCTCGCAAGCTCCTCGACCTTTTGCCCCTCCACCTGATTTGATTGAATTATGCGTGGTGCTTGCTGAATATAGTAGTAGGAGGAAGCGACAATCATCACATGTACTGCCTACTGACGCTAGACAGCAATGCATGCTTGCATCAGTACACAAACTCTCATCTGTCCCTTAATTTTTAATTTATACATAGGATGAGCACATGCATTTTCTACTTTCCTACTCTTGCTGGTCGCATGCTCCCTTGAATTACTTAGTTACATTGGAATTTGCTCTCCATCGCAAGGCCCTACTGACACCACCGGTACAATTATCTAAACATCCTAAGATATTTTCATACCACTAGCTTTTCTTGGATCGATGTTGATGGCCAACAAGTGCTCATATTTTTTTAAGTCTGTACTCTACTGTAATTTTGTTATCAGGAACAATTGATGTTTACCTCATAACAAGCACTTTTTGTGCAGCTCCCTCTAACCTCTTTTTTTTCGTTGTACATGGAGCATTCTTATAGTCAAGTTTTCAGACCTGAAGATGTTAGAGCAAGAAAAGGATTTTCAGTTTCAACTGTAACAGAACTCTTGGGGACAGATCAAATGTTGTATTTGCTTTTAGTTATACAGGTCTGGGTCGCTAGCTAAGTTGAACTAATAGCCCCTCACATTGTTCTTTTCTTTAAGGATGAATGAGTGCCCATGTCTTGCATTATCCAGATGTAAAATAGATGATGAATGAATGAAGGTGCTTCATAGAGAGATCAAATATGAAAGCTGTTGAGGTTACATTTTTTTTCCGCCGTTAATGAAGTTTTTCTTTCGAACTGTTATTGTATCCATCATATGAATACAATATATACGGCAATGTTAGTATAGTTACATCTTTCAAAGATAGTACTTTGAATTTAACTCCTCACAGAAAACTGAACTGTAAGTTCAATTTTCCATGGTAAAATACATAATGTCAACAATTTGTATGCGAATGTTCCCGCAGCAAAGCGGCGGGAATCATCTAGTATGAATTGGCGGGACAACCAATGGAGACGCTCCAAGAAAGATTATAAATTTAACAACTACTCCTACCGTTTTAAAATATAAGATGCTTTAGACGGTGAAGAAAATGTATCTAGCCTTGTTTTACTGTATAAGTTCACTCAGGTACTAAAACTAGTCTAGATACATTCGACTCACAAAACTAAAATATTTTATATTTTAAAAACGGAGAGAGTACTTTTTTTTAGGGAAGTGCTAGTTCCATCCTCGGGTCGCTAGCCGTCTGGTCGAATTAGATCTTCTCGTTTTTTCATCCCGCTATTACTACAAATAGTCTCTTTTTTGTTATAAATAGTCTCTTTTTGCTACATGTAGCAGAAAATTGTTAGGTCTAAAAAGAATAGATCATTAGACCTTGTCGGAGAGTTCGTTGAAGACGTCGTCGGCGACCTTGTAAGCAAAAAAATATCCTCGTAGCAAAAATATTATGCTATTATAGTAAAACTATAAAACGATTGTATTGTTTTTTCTAATATAGCAAAGAGAACGAGACTAGCCATCCAGAGATCTCGTAGCAAAATCATAGAGATATGTTGTAGCAAAAAAAGTTGTGCGAAAGTAGTAAAAAAATATTCAGGTGTAGCATCGCCATCAACCGCATGTAGAAAAACCCGACTCCACTCGTAGCAACGCCGCCAAACACACGCTAGCAAAAACCCGCCGAGCGCATGTAGCAGAAACTGATGCTTCTTGTAGCATGCCGCCGGCCACAAGTAGCATCGCCGGACCCCGTAGGTGTAGCTCGCAACACCAAACTTCGACACGTGTGCGTCGACCGTTGTCCTTGTGCTTGAAGGAGCATATCGCATCACCCAACTCCGTCATGGGCGTGTCGGTCGTCATCCTTGTGGCTGTCAAGCACTTAGTACCCGCCGCCATGGCTGTCAAGCACTTGGAGCATGGCGGGTTCCTCGAGCGTCGAAGACGACCTGGGATGGAAACTTGAGGATAGAAACTGCGGTGCCGGTGACTGCCCATCTCGTCCTCCTTTTCGAGGCCACCGAGCTGCGGAACGAAGGAGATCTCGATGGTGGTGCCATGGGAGACGACGAAGGAGATCATTGGGCATCGGATCACGGAGCAGCACGGAGCCCTCAATCTCCCAGATCGACGAACGGTGGTGGAAGGCGAGGATCGGAACCACGAGCGGTGACGAGAGACACGAGGTAGAAGAAGCCAGAAGAAAATGTGAGGAGATATTTCGGGCTAAGCAGATAAGGTACCGTGGGTCCCATCATGTTTCTCTCGTCAATCCCGGACACGCATCCAACGTAGGAGCCGAGGGATCGAGATCGATCGCTGTTATCCTTTTTCATTTTTTTAGTAGAGCAAAGTCGTCTCACGTCACCGCGACGAGCTCCTGGCAAGCGGGAGAGGGGAGCACACGGGCGGCGGCAGCGACGTAGGCTCAAGAGGGGAGTACATGTCATTTAGTTCCTCTCTCTCAGAGCAAAGTTTAATAGCATAGCCCATTATTAACTATAAGCCACTTTCATATCATCTATAGTTATCACTATAGCTAACGAGTATAATAGCTAACTACAAACATGTCCTATTTTACTAATATATGACGCACATGTCAGTTCCACAAAATATCTAAAAGCACGTGTATAGTTGGCTCTTAACTTACATCCAACTCTTATTCTCTCTCCTTATTTTTCTCTTCCAACCCAGCCAAAATACTCCCTCCACCCCAAGGTTAAAAGCATATAACTTTTTTTGAAAAGTCAAGTCACGTAAAATTTAGCCAAACTTTTAAAATAAATAGCAAAAACTATTATATTATATAGATATCATGTAAAAATATATTTTATGAAGTATGAAAGGGTATGGATTACGTATTATAAATAGTAATATTTTTTCTAAAAATTTAACTAAATTTTAGTTAGTTTGACTTTTGAAAAAAATTATATGACTTAATCCTTAGACGAAGGTAGTATAGTATTTTATCTGTTTATAGCCTTATCCTATTAGAGCATCTTCACTCGTTGGCCGAACCCAGGTTGAAATTTGGTCCGTTTTTCGGCCGGACTGAACTTGTTTTCGACTTGGGTACGCCCATTCTCCCACCCGCGTACCCAGGCCGAGTCCCCAAGTTCGGCTAAAATTCATTAAACTAAGGCGATTTTCATTAAATTGTGCGAAATATAGGCGGATTACATCAAATTTAAACGAAACTAGTAATAACTAAACTTAAAAAGGTCGCCGCCGGTGCCTTCGCCGTCCTACATGCCGAAGTTGTCGTAGAACAACGTGTAATCCGGGTCCGCGCGGCCGTCATCCTCGCCGCCGTCGTCGTCGTCGCTCGGCGGCTTGTTCTGGCGGGAGCTGTCCTGGCCAGGATCGCCGCACCTCCATGGCTGGTAGGAGGGGCCCGCGTCGTCGTCGTCGTCCAGGACGTACAGCGGGGCGCCCTGGTAGGCGAGTTGACGCCCAGCCAGCGCCCGACGCCGTGCGGCCTGCTCCTCGGCCTGCTGCTGCAGGCCAAGGATGTGCTGATGCTCCGCCTTCTCCTAGTCCCTCCTGGACCATTCCATGATGTCCAGCGAGGAGGGCTTGACGGGCGACGGCGTCGGCGCTTCGCGGAGCGACTGCTCCAACGCCATCTACAGGGTGGCGTCCTCGGCCGGCGCCGACCCTTCTGTCTTGGGACGGCGTAGGCGCAGGTGGCCTGTTGGCGGCGTAGGCCCAGCCGGCTCGCAGATGACGATACTGCGCGCGTGTGTCCGTGGCGGTGAGCGCACCGGCGAGGCAGCTTCGCGCTTCACCGCCGTCGGCGTGCGGAGCGGCGCGCTGCCGGATGAGTGCGACGCCGAAGCGGAGGAGGACGAGCTCATGCTCGCCATCCTCCTCGGCGCCTAGTTCGCCGAAGGAGCACGCCTGTCGGTCCTGGCCGCCGGCGGCGGGTTGCGCGGGAAGCCCAGCCGCGGCGTGTTCCGGCGGTTGATGTGCTCCAGCACGGCGGCGAGCGTCCGCCCCGGTGCGCTCCACCAACGCCGGCGCCCGCCGAGTTCTTGCGCGCCGGCGGTGACTCGCTCGACGCCCCCTCATGGCGGGCGAGTTCCTGCTGGCGCCGCTCCTCGAAGAAAAGCGCCCAGTAGCCGAGGTCGTTGGCGCTCACGGCTTCGCCGGGGTTGTCCATGCCAGCGATGTACTCCTGTACATCGTACGGCAACTCCTCCGGCGTCGGCCCCGGCGGGATTGGGATGCCGCTGGCGCTGAGCGTCCACCCCGGCGGCATCCGCGTGTCCGGCCGCGCCATGTACCCGCCCCGTACAGCATGCGCGCCTCCCAAGTTTGGAGGGTGCGCCGGCCGAAGCCGTTCGCCGCAGCTCCGTCGCTGGGGTAGCGTTCGCCCATGGTAAGAGAAGGGGGAGAGGTGAGAGCTCGCCGGAGTTGGGCTTGTGGGTGGGGGAAGCTGCGAGAGAATGCGAAGATCTCCGGCGAGGCGTACGGTTTATAAATGCCGAGGTGCGCGGCGACGGCGGGAGGGGTGTAGCGGCGAGGGCGGAAAAAGTGGAAACGGCGGGAAGTTAGTGACCGCCGGTCCGTCGCGGGAGCCGAGGCGGCGACGGTGGCGCCATAAATCGGCGACGCGTGGCCGACGCGACGGGCAGTTATTGCCCGGCAGTCGCCGCGTGGTTCCGAGGATGACGACGACTCGGCTTCCGTCACTGACTCGACGGGTCCACACGCCACTTTGTTTTTTTTTTCCGCCGAAATCGCTGAGTCCGGCGTTTCTAGGGCGTACCCGGAAACCTGAGTCCAGCCTAGGTAGCCCGGACCAAAAATTGCCGAAATCCGGCCGAAAACAGGTTTTTGGATACGCGACTAGGCCAGTTTTCGGTGTCCGGAAACTCGGCGTCCGGATCGGCCTCCTGAGTAGGCGAGGGAAGATGCTCTTATACTTGCTCTTGAGAAAAGAACTCTCGTTTTGATTTGTGGGAAAGGTCCCACGCGGCGGCGGCGGCGGCTGCTGCTGTTGTCATGAAACCGAATGCTGTTACAGCCAGGGGGCTGCATGGCTGGACCGCTGGCCCGGTCGATCATTCGTACTCGTGGTGTCCAATGGAAGGATCTGCCATCTTCGACCCTGAGATAACGTGTCTCGTGTGACATCCTGCGTGTGTGGAAGCCTCTCTGCGCTCTCCTTCCAATCTGTGATCACATCCTTTGTTCCGCCCGCTCGCAGCGCAACGGCATCGCGCACCGACCCAAATTACTCGTGATCTCGGCGAGCCATCGTTGGCCGCAGCACCCCCGCGGCGCAGACCGTCATCCACCATGCCGCCTCCCGCCTCCTCCACGTACACCCGGTACGAGACGCGCCGCCGCGACCCCAACCCCCGTGCCGCGGCGCTCCTCGTCATCGACGTGCAGGGCCGCTTCGCGTCGCTCGCAGCGCCCGCCATGCCGGCCATCGCCACCACCGTGGCGCTCTGCCACGGGGCGGGGATCCCTGTCGTCTACACCCGCCACGTCGACCCCGTGCCCCCGAGCCGCCCGCTCGCCGAGTGGTGGGCCGGCGACGACCGGATAGCCGCCGGGACGCCGGCCGCGGAGCTGCTCCCGGGGGCCGGCCGCGCCGCGGGGGACCTCGTCGTGGAGAAGAGCACGTACAGCGCCTTCGCCGCCGGCACGGGGCTCCAGGAGGCGCTGCGCGGGATGGGCGTCGAGGAGGTGATCGTGTGCGGCGTCATGACCAACCTGTGCTGCGAGACCACCGCGCGGGACGCCTTCGTCAGGGGGTTCCGGGTCTTCTTCTCGGCCGACGCCACGGCCACGGCGAGCCCGGACCTGCACGAGGCGACGCTGGTGAACATGGCGTATGGCTTCGCGTACATCGTCTACTGCGAGCGGCTGGAGGCGGCGTTCGGGCAGGGCAAGTGAAGTGCTGATGGCAAAGCTCTGTCATTTCCCAGTCATGTATGCTTCGTGCAAGTTTACTGAACTGAACTCTCCGAGGCTTTGCTTATGTTCTGAACTCTAGCATCTGTTCCTTCCAAACTAACTGGTGCCTCCTAACCCATCTTTCTATCCCACATTCGATGCTAGTTTGAGTGTTTTGACACATTTGTAAGTTCGAGTTCTATTTGAAAAGCAGTCTACACCCCAGAGTATGAGATCGAATAATGTACGTGAGTTTGATGCTCCAGAAGTCCAGATTGCTGTCACTACTCAGTACCACTCAAACTCACTGCACTTGGGTTTCTGGCTTCGGCCTAGAGTATATTGTTCACAAAGTAAAACTGGAACACAAGGCCACAACGGAATAATTATTACATATAATTATTTACATGAACGAGAAATAATGAGGTACTCAGCTGAAAGCCTGAAAAACACTATCAGTTTGACTTAATTAGCTGTTAATATAGATGTGAAGTCATGCAAGCGATTGTCCATCTATTCCCCTATTTACTTCGCCTGCACTTCCATCAAGGTTCAACACATCCCTTAACTGAAATTCTTCTTCCGAATAATTAAATCATGAGAATATGCCGTGTATCAATCTGCAGTTTATGAATCTAAAATTACACAATCAACAGGAGTAATGAATCTCGGAGTTACCATGATTTTGGTGTAATTCCGATTGTTTTTACTTTTTACTGCCCGATTTAGCATGTCATATCTGTTGGAATTTGGTGAGTTTTGGGCTGTTGGCCCAATAGACAATTCTGAAATTCTCTTTGGCCCACTTGTATATGGCAGCATATGACTATGCTAGTGGTGCTAAAGTTTAGTCTCACATTGCTAGTTGAAGGGAAGTTGGACCACCTTATATAGTAGAGTGTTGCACCACTCACTAAGGTGTGACAAAAAGAGTAGCCCTCGCGCACTCCTCCGACGCCGCCCGCCTCGCCACGCCACGCCTCGTCACGACGCGTGCGCGCCGCGAGTTGCGGGAATCTCGCCGAGACGTGGCTGTTACCGACTCGGACGTGGGCTGAGCCCACGATCCTCCTAACCTGCACTATATAAGCGTCCAGGCTAAACCTAATCGGCACCGAATCAATCCACACACGCGCCATCCCTCCAGAACCTTGTGTCGCCGCTTTCATCTTCTCCATCCCAGCTTGCGGCGTGCACCGCAGATTGGGACAGTAGGCCTCCGAAACCCCGTCTCTCGTGAACCTGTACGGGTGAGGGGCGATCAGGTTTTTGGGGAGCGCTCAAGCGCGACTACTTGCAACCACGATGTCGTTCGACGGAGAGTTCCCGAATGACGACTTCTTTCCGAACGTGAGCGACCTCTTCGACAACCTCAACATGGGCGACGCTGCTGCAACCGCTGCGGTTGCTATTCAGCCTACATCGTATGTGATCTCAATTTCTCTCTTTCGGATTATGCTAGAGTACTTTGTTCTAGCATTTGGTGTAGATCTGATAGGTCTATCTCCTATAGATGTAATCTGTTCATCTACTTTGTTGATCTGCATAATTGGTTTTAGTACCGTTTGTATAATCATGATTTATCAGTTTATTATTCGGATTAAATCATATGAATTATTGCTTATATTTCCAACAATCCAAAAACCTGACAATAGGCAACTGAATTCCACTGGTGTAGCCGCGACTACTAGGCCGCCTCCTTTTGATGGCATGCACTATAAGAGATGACGCAAGAGAGCAGTTCTCTGGTTTGAAAACCTAAATTGTTATAGCGCCACTCTTGGCAAGCCTGAAGGAGATATTTCTGCTGAGCAGGAAGCGAACTTTAAAAAAGCCGATACCATGTTTATGGCGGCTTTGTTCAGTGTTCTTGGGGACAACATTGTTGAACCTTATATGTCATTTGATAATGGTAAGGACGCGTGGGAAGCGTTCGAGGCCAAGTTTTGGGTCTCGGACGCTGGCACTAAGCTGTATGTCATGGAGAAATTCTATGACTACAGGATGGTTTATGAGCGCTCCGTCGTTGAGCAAGCTCATGAGATACAATCACTTGCCAAAGAACTTGAGCAGTTCAAGTGTTCCTTACCGGACAAATTTGTGGCTGGTGGCATTATTGCCAAGCTTCCTCCTTCGTGGAGGAACTTTGCTACTTCTCTGAAACATAAGAGACAAGAGTTTTCTGTTACGGATCTCATTGGGTCTCTTCATGTGGAAGAGAAGGCGAGAGCAAAGGACAAAACTGCTCGAGGACTTGAGGGGAGGTTCTACTGCCAATTTAGTGCAGAGGAAAAACTTCCAATCCCACAAGTTTAAGAATAAGAACAAAACTGAAGGAAAGGGAAAGTTCGATGGCAAGAACAAGGCCACGCACTCAACCAACTTGAATAAGAAAAATGATAAGAGGAAAGGCTCTTGCCACGTCTGTGGTGATCCTGATCATTGGGCTCCTAGCTGCCCTAATCGCTTTGACAAGCGTCAACATGGGAACAGCGGCAAGTCCGCTAATGTTGTTATTAGCGATACTGAGATGAAGGATGCTGGGTACGGTATTTTACCTACTATCCTTTCAGTATGTCATTCTCCTGATTGGTGGATAGACACGGGTGTGAATACACATGTGTGTTCTGATATCTCCATGTTTTCCTCTTATCAGGTCTCAAGGACATCTTTCGTGCTGATGGAAAACAACTCACGTGCTTCTATTCACGGTGTTGGTACGGTAAATCTGAAGTTTACTTCGGGGAAAACCGTACAGCTGAAGAATGTGCAGCATGTTCCCTCCATCAATAAGAATCTCGTCAGCGGGTCGCTTTTATGTCGAGATGGCTTTAAGTTGGTTTTTGAGTCCAATAAAGTTGTAATTTCTAAATGTGTACAATTTGTTGGAAAGGGTTATGAGTGCGGAGGTCTGTTTCGCTTGTCTTTGTCAGACTCATGTACTAAAGTTATTAATCATGTTTGCAATGATAATGAGTCCAATGTTTGGCATTCACGAGTCTGTCATATTAACTTTGGTTGCATGACGCGGCTAGCCAATATGAGTTTAATTCCAAAATTTATCACTGTCAAAGGTTCTAAGTGCCAAGTTTGTGTGCAAGCAAAGCAACCCCGCAAGTCTCATACGGCTGCGGAACCGAGAAACTTAGCACCGCTAGAACTTATACATTCAGATCTTTGTGAGATGAATGGTGTGTTGACAAAAGGTGGAAAAAGATACTTTATGACGTTGATTGATGACTCCACTAGATACTGCTTTGTTTATCTTCTGAAATCTAAAGATGAAGCTTTGAATTACTTCAAAATCTATAAAGCTGAGGCAGAAAACCAACTTGATCTTAAAATCAAGCGGCTAAGGTTGGATCATGGTGGAGAGTACTTTTCAAAAGAATTTGATTTATTCTGTATGGAACATGGTATTATACATGAGAGGACGCCTCCCTACTCACCTCAGTCAAATGGGGTGGCCGAAAGGAAGAATCGCACTCTAACTGATTTGGTTAACGCCATGTTAGATACATCGGGACTTTCCAAAGAATGGTGGGGGGAGGCGCTAATGACTGCGTGTCATGCCCTAAACCGTGTTCCTGTAAAGGATAAAACCATGACTCCATTTGAGGAATGGGAAAAGAAAAGGCTTAAACTCTCTTACTTACGAACTTGGGGTTGTTTGGCAAAAGTCAATATTCCAATACCCCAGAAGCGAAAGCTTGGACCAAAAACCGTGGATTGTGTTTTTTTGGGATATGCTTTTCATAGCATTGGCTATAGATTTTTGATAGTAAAATCTGAGGTATCCGACATGCATGTTGGTACAATTATGGAGTCGAATGATGCGACTTTCTTTGAGGATATCTTTCCTATGAAAAGTATGTCTAGCTCATCAAATCAAGAGATGACTAGTTCATCTAGTCAGGAATTTGTTATATTTCTTGAACCCACTATGCCGATAGAACACTCTAATGATCCTGTGGAGGATGACAATGAAGCTACCAAAAGGATCAAGAGACAAAGGACTACAAAGTCATTTGGTGATGATTTCATTGTGTACCTTGTGGATGATACTCCCACTTCTATTTCAGAAGCCTATGCATCTCAAGATGCTGACTTCTGGAAGGAAGCTGTCCGAAGCGAGATGGACTCCATCTTAGCTAATGGTACTTGGGAAATCACTGATCATCCTTATGGGTGCAAACCTGTAGGATGTAAGTGGGTGTTCAAGAAAAAAGGTTAGACCAGATGGTACTATTGAAAAGTACAAAGCACGTCTTGTGGCTAAGGGTTATACCCAAAAGGAAGGTGAAGACTTCTTCGATACCTACTCACCTGTAGCCAGATTGACCACTATTCGAGTACTACTTTCCTTGGCTGCCTCACATGATCTTCTCATTCATCAAATGGACGTTAAGACAGCTTTTCTAAATGGAGAGCTAGATGAGGAAATTTATATGGAGCAGCCTGACGGATTTGTAGTAGATGGTCAAGAAGGAAAGGTGTGTAAGTTAGTGAAGTCTTTGTATGGTCTTAAGCAAGCTCCTAAACAGTGGCACGAGAAGTTTGAAAGAACTTTAACTGCTGAAGGCTTTGTTGTAAATGAAGCTGACAAATGTGTGTACTATCGCCATGGTGGGGGCGAGGGAGTTATTATGTGTCTCTACGTTGATGACATATTGATATTTGGGACCAACCTCGCTGTTATCGAGGAGGTCAAAGAGTTCCTATCTCGCTGCTTTGAGGTGAAGGACTAGGGAGTGGCTGATGTAATCTTAAACATCAAGCTACTAAAGGATGACAATGGTGGGATTACATTGCTTTAGTCTCACTATGTGGAAAAGATATTGAGTCGCTTCGGGTATAGCGACTGCAATTCTTCTCCAACGCCTTATGATCCGAGTGTGCTACTTCGAAAGAATCGAAGGAATGCTAAACATCAATTGAGATATTCTCAAATTATTGGCTCGCTCATGTATCTAGCCAGCGCTACTAGACCTGACATCTCCTTTGATGTAAGCAAACTGAGTCGATTTGTGTCAAATCCTGGAGATGATCATTGGCATGCTCTTGAAAGAGTTTTGCGCTATTTGAAAGGCACTGCGAGTTATGGTATTCACTATATTGGGTATCCTCGGGTACTTGAAGGTTATAGTGATTCAAACTGGATATCTGATGCTGATGAGATTAAGGCCACAAGTGGTTATTTGTTTACACTTGGTGGTGGCGCTGTTTCCTGGAAGTCTTGCAAGCAGACCATCTTAACGAGGTCAACTATGGAAGCATTACTCACAGCGTTAGACACAGCCACCGTTGAAGCAGAGTGGCTTCGTGAGATCTTGATGGACTTACCTGTGGTTGAAAAACCAATACCCGCCATCCCGATGAACTGTGATAATTAAACTATGATCGTCAAAGTAAACAGTTCTAAGGATAATATGAAGTCATCAAGGCATGTGAAGAGGAGATTGAAATCTGTCAGGAAACTGAGAAACTCCGGAGTTATTGCGTTGGATTATATCCAAACATCTAAGAACCTGGCAGATCCTTTCACAAAGGTACTATCATGTAATGTGATAGATAATGCATCGAGGGAGATGGGTTTCAGACCCACACTATGATTTGATCCCAGTGGCAACCCACTTTATGTGATCGGAGATTCCGTGAATTAGAGCTGGGAGACAAGCTGTTGGTCAGCTGAGAGGAGAGTATCCCCACTTATATTTACTTCTCCATAAAGATGCAATACTCTCTTAATCTGCACAATACCCTCTTAATCTGCATGGCAGATTGATATTTATCTTAATGTGTTCAAGTGGCTTTTTATAAGCGGAGATGTTGTCCTGCAAAACATCTCTTGAGGAACACACCTATATGAGTCTGACTGTCAAACGTCGCAGTCCGTGAGAGTTGGGTGCTCTCTAATAAACTCATGAAAGGCCCTGAAGTATGATGCATAAGCTCCAAACCGCGGGGAAGCCGACGATAGCCCTGTACCGGTCTAGATTTTGTGTGAAACTAGCACGCATAAAACTTGTAGTTCAATGCATAGTCCACTATTCAAGTTGCTGGCTAGCGTAGCATGAAGTTTAACGTGAAAGTTTAACATAACAGTCTCCACTACACACCGGTATATAAAACAATGTTCTGGAAGAGAAGTGTTGTGATGTGCCAATGAGACTTTGTGGGGAATTGTTGGAATTTGGTGAGTTTTGGGCTGTTGTCCCATTAGACAAATTCTGAAATTCTCTTTGGCCCACTTGTATATGGCTGCATATGGTTGTGCTAGTGGTGCTAAAGTTTAGTCCCACACTGCTAGTTGAAGGAGGGTTGGACCACCTTATATAGTAGAGTGTTGCACCACTCACTAAGGTGTGACAAGAAGAGTAGCCCTCGCGCACTCCTCCTACGACGCCGCCCGCCTCGTCTCGCCACGCCTCGCCTCGTCACGACGCGCGCGCCGCGGGTTGCGGGAATCGAGCCGAGGTTTATTTTGCTGGTTGAGGAAACTGATTATGAGTCATTAACGGACGCGTTAATTACAGTCGTTTTCAGTTTTTATGGACGTGGCTGTTACCGACTCGTACGTGGGCTGAGTCCACGATCCTCCTAATCTGCACTATATAAGCGTCCGGGCTAAACCTAATCGGCACCGAATCAATCCACACACGCGCCTACCCTCCAGAACCTTGCGTCGCCGCTTTCTTCTTCTCCATCCCGGCTTGCGGCGTGCACCGCAGATCGGGACAGTAGGCCTCCGGAACCCCGCCTCTCGTGAACCTGTACGGGTGAGGGGCGATCAGGTTTTTGGGGAGCGCTCAAGCGCGACTACTGGCAACCACGACGTCGTCCGACGGCGAGTTCCCGAATGACGACTTCTTCCCGGACGTGAGCGACCTCTTCGACAACCTCAACATGGGTGACGCTGCTGCAACCTCTGCGGTTGCTATTCAGCCTACATCGTATGTGATCTCAATTTCTCTCTTTCGGATTATGCTAGAGTTCTTTGTTCTAGTGTTTGGTGTAGATGTGATAGGTTTATCTCCTATAGATGTAATCTGTTCATCTACTTTGTTGATATGCATAATTGGTTTTAGTACCATTTGTATGATCATGATTTATCAGTTTATTATTCGGATTAAATCATATGGATTATAGCTTATATTTCCAACAATATCTTCCTAATGTCGAGTCGGAGCTCACCCAAACAGGCGAACCAACAAACACGCCAGACTGTTGAGACAAATTCCACCCTCGCAGGTAACGCCACAAACCATCATGAAGCACCAAGATGGAACCCAATAAGGAAAGCAAGAAGTGCAGACCACGAAGCAAGATTTGCCAACGAGAGTAAAACGAAGAGCCAACACCATCCGAAGAAGCACCCCACCTCCGCCACACAACCATCATAGAGCTGCATGTCGTGAACTCCAAGACGCTGTCTTCAAGAGGAGCACGAC
The DNA here is from genome assembly GCA_916181665.1 of Avena sativa. Classification (NCBI taxonomy): domain Eukaryota; kingdom Viridiplantae; phylum Streptophyta; class Magnoliopsida; order Poales; family Poaceae; genus Avena; species Avena sativa. The sequence goes on along the minus strand of OV702294.1, from coordinate 150,823,790 downwards.
ACAAGAGTGCCGCCCCATCGCCTGATCTGAGGATCTTGGGTGGGAGCACGTAGGAGGCTTGAGAGTCACCACAACGACGCCTTCAGGAAGGGAACGACGTCCAAGGACGTTGCCGTCATGGCCTAAGTAGGCAAAGAGTTTCCATTCGGCAAAGACTCCGTCTTCTACACAGGGTACAGAACATCACCGAAGTGACGCCTGAACCGCCACCATAACACGCTGTTCGCCGGCACCATGCTGCTCTTGCGACTATGGACACCGGTCATCACCAGAGCCATTTCTAAGAACACCTCTAGTATATACACTACTTATGCAACCTGTAGAACACGAGTACATGAAATTGTATCCGCGTTTTACAGTTTGCAGATCGTTCGCAAAGAACAAAAACACTACTTGAAAACTGTACTAATTAAAAATTTGCACTCGCGGCAAGATCCAACGACAAACTAGAGTTTGATCATACGTAATTCATACATATTGCACCAAATCAAAAGATTAGAACTGAAATTAAACTAGCCTATTACATACGGCAACACTGTCGCTAACCCTAATTTTAAAATTGAGCTGAGGGTGGCCTCACCGGAGCTCCTTGTAACGCCCCTAGTTTTATTTTTATGCTAATTAGGATTCGTTCGTGCATCATGAACATCATCTATTTTGCTAAGACAAAATGCAAACATGAAATAAAAACAAAAACCTAAACCCCAATCTCTTCTCTCGCTTGAAAACTCTTCTAAAATGGTTTTACATTTTGAAATCACAAAAATAATGGAGCTCGAATGGATTACAAGAGCCCCTTAGTGTTTTTAGATATTTTAGAAGGTCTCAAGTATTTTTGAATTAATCAAAAACAGATTTGAAAATGGTTTGCAAAAGAGAAAAGGAGAGAAGGAAATGAAAAAGGTTTTCCTAAACAAAATGGAGCCAAAACCCTCTCAGACAGCTTCTCTTTCTCTCTGCCCTTCCTTTTCCGCATCCCAAATCGGTCCAGTCCTTGGCCCATACCGTTTTCGCCATGTTTTCCTTTTCTTATTCCTTGAGCCAGAAGGACTCAACAAAGGTGTTGCGTGTCCTGCCGTCGGTCGTCGATCTCCTGCGCGCTACGATACCCGCCGCTACACCCGGAATTCAGGATAAGAACGACACAAACTCCTCTCTCTCACCCCATCCACATTCCCCTCTCTCTGTCTGTGTGTGTGTCGCTCACACACAGAAGCTCCCGAAACCCTAGCTGCAATCGTCGTCGTGACCCATCGCGCCTGACCGTCCCTTGATCAACCGAGCACGCCGTCGAGTTCCTCTAGTACTTCTCACTCGTTTGGCCCGAGGCGTGCAAGCCAGATCCGTCCCCAGCGCCCCAATCGAGGACACCCTCTTAGACGAGTTATGTCGCCGTTGCCATCAATTCTGGCAGCCCCATGCCTCTACGTCAACTTCTTCGCGTTCCTGGTGAGCCACTGAAGCTCAAGGTGAGATCCGCTTGTTCGTTTGCTCGTTGTAGTCGCCGCGTGTCATTCGCCTGCAAGCTCCGCCGCCGCCGCTCACCGTAAACGTGATTCCAATGACCAAATCCCAGTATGCCGCTCGTTTTGTGCTCCTCGTGCTATCACAGTCCGAACAGGCACAACCTCGCTTACTCGCGTGCTCTCCCATGTCGCCGGTGACCATCGTCTGTGGGTGGACGTTGCGATGACATCACTATGACGTCACGCTGACGTAGGTCGTGGACCCGTTGACCGCTGATCACCAGCGTGGCTACTGACGTGGCCCTGGACCCAGCAGTCAGTCTCACTGGCTATCTCTGGCTCGGGTGAGGAATGTTTTAGGGTTGCGCTGACGTCATGCTGACACGGTAATCTTTTCTATTAATTTCAAAAATTGCAAAAATGAATAAATACTAGAAATTCAATAACTAATTATGTATGTCAGAAAAATATGTATAATGTATCAAAATGTTCAAAAAATGAGATCTACCATTTAACATCAAAATCATGCATTGCTAAGCAACTTCGATTAACAAATTTGTTAGAGGAACCAAATGAACCCCCACAGGTGTTTCCAGGTTTTTCTCGGTATTAGGGTTTAGACCCCTTGGACTCTGTTTAAAGTGTTAAGCATGTATTAGGGTTACATTTCAATACTATTTAAATTGTCATATCATCATCCTTGCTTGAGCATGGCATCTATGCCATGTCTTGATTGTTTCCTTTCTTTGCTGTGTTTTGCTTCTTCCTGGTAGAATACGATATCGAGATCCAGACTGAAGTCAGAGATCAACACCATCAAATATTGAGGTTAAATACTTGACCAACTATAACCAAGTCAAGTACAAGGCTTCAGGAGATTTGTTTATCTGTTATCAACGGGCAAAATCAAGCATAGCCCCGCCATTATACAATCCTATGTTTATAAAGAATTTCCATTCTTGCCATGTTGCATACAATTATCCCGTCGTCTTTTATCGATAGATAGAGTATCCTATCTATTGCATTACTCCCTTTGAGCTTATATTACCTGATCCTCTACTCCTAGAATAACTAGGTTTGGCTTGTGTGCACTGCTAGATCTGATATATGTTTCCTGCTTAGTCATGCTTAGTTGTTGGTGTTGGTTCACCCTAATGATGTGTTAGATGCAAATGAATATAGTATGAAAGTAGAACGTGATAGGTTGAGATTAGTGGTGAAATGAGGTAAACATACTGCGGTGACCCAGCATACCACTGCATGATATAGTACACTATAGTCGTTGACATAACACCAATGAAACATTGTTCACTAGTATTACATCCCTCAGAGTGGCACAACAGAAACACAACAGGCCCAATACATGGCTAAAGGTTACAACTCACTCTTTACAGAAGATCCAGAGAATACTCTAGGTTAAAGAGAGAGAGAAAGAACTTCTTACAAAGAAGAATCAAAGATAAATAATGCACCAACTATTATACTTTTAAGACTAGTAATCTAATTAAGGGGTTGGCATTGCTGCTATCGCAATACTCTATAGAAATAGGTTCTATGACTAGATATTATATTATGATTTAATCAGTAACTTCGTCTTCACTCGAGTTGATGTATATTTTGAATTCCTTGTCTTCATTGAAGAGCTTTAGCAATTGATGATGATTCCTGGAGCATCACTTGAGGTTGATGTTGTCGCTTCTGGCTTCAGAATCTAGAAAGGGTTAAGAAGATACTTTGAGTACGAGCGTACTCAACAAGTTCACTATAAAAGGAGTGTTTGATGCACTATAACTACCCCCACAGACCGTAGGTCTTAGGCAATACAAGTTTTTGTAAACATTTCTTCAAAGTTTGTTTTTATTCTGAAAATCTATGTCCGCCAGCCTTCACGGGTTTACCAGAACTTTCATGGAGTTCCTTTCCCGCCGCGTTCGTAGCTCCTTCCCGAAACAGGGAGTAACAAGTTACAGTTCTTACACTCTGCAGAGGTGCGTTACTTTTCCCATGAGAGATCAACTCCTTGTTGCACAACCGGGCAGCTTACCCGTCCATAATTCCATGTTGTAGGGCACAGTAGTTGGTCCAAGCCAATCACTGCCCTCTCCGTGACCTCATATGTCTGCACGATCCTTCAGGCTGGCTCATCTTCGTTAAGCCCCCTTTTGGGCAGGCTAAAACCCTGAAGAGTTCCCGAAGTCTCTATGACCTGGTGTTGCCCTGGCAAGTGCCATATTAAATGGTCCATCCACTAAACACCATCCATAGATAATCTAGACACCAAAAGTGTGGGGCTTAAGGATGCCCACCCATATGTTGGATCCGCACAAGGAATTACAATGTCACGTTAAGGTCGTCTTGCCTCCATACAAGAGAAAAAGGATACAGCTGACTTCTCCATCCCATTCCAAATCTCATGGTTAACGCCTAATATACGACGCTAGAATCACTGGCGACATTGGTTGTTAAGTCCTAGATGCTATGTTCCTTTACCACCGGAACTTTCATAGTAGGTTATTACCTCATGGTAAATAACCTATAATCATATTATTATGAAAATAGTGTTTTCTGACTTTTTTCAAATGCAGGTGATGACAACACTGTATTTGCAAAATACTTTACAGAAAATAATCAAAGGACATGAGCAAGTGTGAACTTGCCTTTTGTGATTGCAAGATTATGCACTCACGATCTTCGAGTTAGTATAAGATCCAAAATCTGAAAGCATCATCATTGGTCCGGTAAGGAATAATGTTTAAAGAAGCAGTATGCTCTTATGCATAAGTAACGTGATGCACTTTATAAACACGAATCCCGGGGATAACGTTGTTCTAGGTTTTCGATACTAGAAATGATGTCTTTGAAATGTGTTGTACTTTTAGATGAGTTTAATACTTGTGCTTCTTATTAGGGCTTGTGAGTGTGTGTGAAGAAATATATAGTTACAATATCATAAAACAATGGGACACACACAAAAAATGAAATGCTACTCAAGATTGTTTATATAAGAGTTCTTGTTTGAAGTGGCAAAAAGAATAACATTTGAAGAAAAGATTTCTTTCCTACAGTCTAAATAATCTTTGTGGTTAGTTGAGTCTGATCGAGGTTATTTGTGCTTACTTGAATAGTTTGGGCTTGAGGTGCTTTATGACTTAACTATATCAGACCAAATTTAACTATAAAACATATAACAATGTTTATAGTATTATATTTAAATTCTTGTAGACTAAAGTTAACTTTAAAATATGGATAGTTTGAATGTATAATGCTTATAACATTTGTGCTTTGGTGTACTTGGTAATGTTGCCTTAAGGTGACTTAAGAATGGTTATATTTTTCTTTGATGTGATGGTTTTCTTGATTTTATAATGGATTAGTATCACTTACCCCTTTTATGGATGAGTGGTTATAGTTTGTAAATCATGGAGTAAAGTTACTTAATTGCTTATGAGTTCACTATAGTGTTTTAGTATGTTGATAAAATTGTGGCTAAAGTAAAGGAAATAAGTTTTTATTTTACTACAAATTATTCTTGATGATTTTATATTTGATAAGGATTCTCTTTAGAAAATATTACACACCTATGGTTGAGCAGAATTCAATAAAATTGTAATTAAAATGTGTGAAACTATTTGGACTTCATAATATTAATGTTGAAGACTAATACTATTTATTAGACTCAATTAGTTAATTTCAGACATATTAGCAATTTTTATTTACCCTTAAATGAATTATCAATTAAATAGATAAGTTTAAATTTGAGTTAATAAAGTATTTGAACTTTTATTTAACTCAAAAGTGGAATATTATATTTTTAACATGTAGATATTATTTTTGTGATCATTTTGGTATATTACATTTATTTTTGTGATTTATAAATAATAATATATGATTTTTACAATTCTTTTTATTTCATAATTACTTAATAAATATTTAATTAAGTGAAATAATAATGCATGATTATAGCTTTAAATTATAGTTCTTATTTTTCTAAGATTTTTGGTATTTTATTCATATTTTTATCATTTACCATTATTAAAATATGAATTATCAAAGTTTTATTATTTATAAAACCTTTATTAAATAATATTTATTTAAATAATCATCATAATAATATTTTATAATAATATTAAGTTGTAGATTTTATTTTTCTACAAATTTTCATATATTATACACTTTTTTCTAAATTATAAATCAAAAATTATTAATTAAACAAGATTTAATCATTTATTTGATTTCTCGAATATTAATAATTGAGCTTATAACATTTTATTTATTTCTTAAACAGGATTAACTTTTTACACCACACCCACACCTAGCCTTAGTCACTGACCAGTGGGCCTGTGTCCACTTCAGCTCTCCGATGAATAAATGTGTTTATTACCGACCCTAGTTCTACTCCTAGACAATGACATATGGGCCCAAGGCCATGTCATCAGCCACATGAGACAAAGACTGGGTCAAACACGTTGACGTGGCCTGGGTGATCTCACCCTGACGTCACCTTGTCGGTGGCATGGCAGACGACGGCGAGGAGGTCAGTAGCGTGCGAGTGAGAGGGTGTGCAGGGGCTTATTCGAACCAGAACAACAAGGCGAGTAAGATAGTGGTGGCACCGCTGTTTTTTGGTCATCGGAGGGCAACCGGCGACAAGCTTATGCGGCGGTGCTTGCGGGTAATTACGGTGGCGTGGATTTAGGAAGCAAACAAGGCATCGGCGCATGCTAGGAGACTCAGTGACTCACCAGGAACGCGATGGTGTGCTTGATTCGGCGAGGCGTGGTCGGGGACGATGGTGAGGTCGACGAACAGCGTCGGGAACGAGGGTGCGATTGGATTGATTTACGCCTCCTCCGCTAGTGCAAGTTGGGGCAATCAAACGAGAAGAGCACGACGGCCTCCACCGTGGTCTTATCTGGCCGAGGCGAGCACAGAATCGTCGGCTCCGGCTCACCTCCGAGCTAGGGTTCTCGGTGAAGAAAAAGAAAACGAGGCAGAGGAGTTTTCAGAGGGTGAAAATGGGGATGAGGATGAGCAGGGGCGTCGCGGTGGCCTCCTTATCCTCTCCTGGTGACGGCGGCGTGGATCTTGGTGCAATGACGACGGCGGACGACCTCGACCTGGCCACCAGCTGCTTCCAGCTAGAGGAAGACGAGGATGACGGTTTTGCAGATAACCCCCTGGCACTTTCATAAGCTCAACCCGCGATCCTTCTTTGGTCCCACCTGTCTATCACTGAATAGAACGAGTTGGGCTGGTTATTGGGCCTTTGTGGGCTGCACAGGGGCAACAGGTAAGCAGATAGGAGTTGGGCCATGACCAGGGTTTGTTTTTTATTTGTTTTCCTTTTTTCTATTTTCTATTTTACTTTCAGATTTGAATTTTCCTTATTTGATTTGAATTCTCTTTATTGAATTGATTTGCTGAATGATTGCAGCATTAATAAAGTATATTAAGGTTCTTTTGTAAGTTTGTTATATAGTGATATTATTTCTTTATTTATTTTCTATCAAAAACCCTTTTATATTATGTAGAAGCCCTTATTATTCATTTTTTCTTTCCATTTTTAACCATGGATTTATTAAACGATATATTCTTATTTGTTTATAAAACTTAACTCTGGTTGGCTCATAGTTTGAATAGATTTTTTTATATGTATAATGATCCGATATCATTATTTGATGCATGAAATACAAAAAGAAATTAATATGGTTAATACTACTTTCATTAATTGAGAAAATAGTATTGTATATATTCTATTATGATAATCATAGAAGTTTAGGGTTCTTAGTTTATTTATATTTCTTTGTTGATGTGAGAAAGGATTTAATAACTAAGCATCTGTTTGTGATATCTGATGACATCACCTTTTAAAATAGAAAGTTATATCTAGAATGTTTTATAGAAAGGAATTGATAAAGATACTCTTAAGCACATTTAGTTATGATGATTGGAATTGACAGAGATGTGCTTATGATATTTGCTATAGGAGAATGTTCCTATAAAGTGATATAGACATAAGATGATGGATCAATAACCTGAAATGGATATTATGTTTGGTTTAAGATTTAGAGTTGGATGTTTTCCAAGAATGTTTATGATCCATAATTCACAATCCTGGATTTCTAATTAAGGAATTCTTTTCCTAGATATACTAATCTTCCTATCCATCATCATGATTAACATGATGAACTTTACTTCACAGCAATATTCCTATTCACCTATTAATCTCCTAAACTCATGGATGAATCCAATGAGTTTGATACCAAAGCATTTTATAGTTTTCTCATATCCTAGCTTGGTCATACCCATTACTCTTACTATTGACAATCTTTAATCCAACAAGTAGTTCTTTCCAACTCCACTCATAATCTTCCTTAATCATCCATCTACCTTTCTTTAAATCTTACTATCCTTTACACTACTTCCATAACTCTATGCTACACTAGCTTTAATTGAATCATACTTTCTTACATTTACTCTAATAACTCATACTCTAACCTCACATTATATTATTGTGACCTGAAATAACTATTCTAGGATTACTTATCTATATTAGGGTTTCAATCATGTTCTACCCACCAATGCCACTTATGCTAGATATAAGTAGACAATCCTGGTGAGCAAGGAATGATCATTATAATCCGTTAATCATTTATAGCTTAGGTTTCCAATTGGCTAATCAAAGTTTTAGAAACTCAACCCTACAATTGTATTGAAATTATCTTCATTGTATCTTGAATTGGATTAAGGCTGTTATTCGACTATGCCCACTTGATCCAATAGAATTATTACTGGTAACTATCTCCAGGGTTCATCCTTGTAATCTTCTTAAGTACCATATAATTAGATGATATAAATAATTCTTCTATTTATTTAGGAGTGATTTAGCTCCATCAATTATCCTATTAATTTTATCCTCTTCAATCATTTCCATCCTATAGATGTTATCTAGAACTAGCGATACTATTTACCTCTTCTTAGTTGTTTCTTTATAGACACTTAAATGTAAGCTGTTCTGGTCAAGAATTGATAGATTGAGAATTGGTGAATCAATAGTTGATTCTTCAACATTGATGAACAATAGATATTGGAATATAACTCAATAGAGATGATAAGGATTGATATGGAAAGAAAGATATATGGTGAATGATCTAAACTAAGTTTCTTTCCTACTCAATCTTACTTAAGAAGTAAGGGTAGGTATTACCATGATACTCATGGTATGAGCAGATGAGATTAAGATATAATTGTTACATTCTTATTATTTGTGTTATATCCTTAACTTGGTACTCGTGAATGATTATAATGAACACCTAAGGATCAAATATAAATCATAATGTATTAGGGTTTAACTTTTATTACATTTGATCTACTCTTGGATCAAATCTCCCTTACCCAAAATAAGGTTTAAACAAAGGTCATATTGAAACTTATCGCAGTCAACTTGATGATCTACTTCAATTCCATCAAGTTAAGAGAAGCTTTAATCACTTTGTCAAGTTTTGTTCAAAAGCGCGGAAATTATTCGGATTTTCTATGCATGAATGCAATGCACACATCTGGGTTCAGCTTTTTTCTAGGCTCTAATGCTGGGATGTTACACATACTAAGACTTGTATGAGAGGCCACAGTGGGATGTGGTTTTTGTAGTCCTATGCTTGCCACCACTATAAAACGAGTTCTTGCCACTTTAACCAAGACAAGCGTACAGCCACACAGAGCATGGAAAACCCCACGAGTAACTAACTTGCCTAGTAGATTCCATGAGTCACATAGTTTGGGAGTTCCATTCGACATATGCATTCTGTTGTTCTTGAAGGCGGTGAGGAGGTACATCATAACAGGTAGGTAAGCGTGGGCGGGGTTGCTTGGGATCGATAGAGCCCCTGGTGAACCAACCTCATCACACATATCTAGGGACCGACTTTGACTTTTGACCCATTATGGCGGAACCTTCCTTAGAGCGTGACTCATGGTCTCTACAAAAGCAAGGTAAAGGTTGTGTCCAACCACCCTCTGTCGTCCTTCCAAGGAAGAGGGCTTATCTAGTAGAATTAAGAGAAGGTTGGTACGTGCGGGTAAAGTTGTACACCCCTGCAGGGTTTAATATTTTCAAAAATCCGTGTCCGCGGTTATGGATGACTTGGGAACAGACGTGATGATCATAGAGAACAATAACCTAATTGTAAAACTTGGCAACTGATACGTCAGAAACGTATCTATAATTTTTTATGCTCCATGCTTGTTTAGTATCTACTTTGCTTTGTTTTGTATACACTTTGAGATGTTTTATATATTTTCTGGAACTAACCTATTAACAAGTTGCCATAGTGCCATTTGCCTGTTTTCTTCTGTTTTTGGTTCCAGAAAGGCAGAAAATCAATATTCTAGGAATTGGACAGGACAAAAGCCGAAGTCAATATTTTACTGTGGGCGACACGAAGTCCATAGGAGAGACGGAGAAGCGTACCAGGGCGTCCAGACCCCCCTAGGCGCGGGTGGGCCCTGCCCCGCGCCTGGGTAGGGTGTGGGTCCCGTGGCCGCCTCCGAGCCTCGCCTCTTTGCCTATAAGAAGCCTCCGATGCAAAAACCCTAGGCACCCGATGAAAACTCCACGAAACCTTCTGTAGCCGCCGCCACCATCGTTCCTAGATCGGGGGGATATGAAGTTCTTCCTGGCACCCTGTCAAAGGGGGAGATTATCCCGGAGGCCTTCTTCTCCCGTATGATGCGTGCGTAGTTCCACCTTGGACTATGGGTCCATGTAGTAGCTAGATGGTTGTATCTCCTCCTTGTGCTTTCATGTATAGATCTTGTGAGCTCCGTTCATGATCAAGATCTAATCTATTTGTAATCATGCATGTTGTGTTTGTGGGGATCCGATGGATATTGAGATTACTATGTCAGATTGATTAATGGTTTTGTCTATTTGATACTATCATGTCTGTGTTGTTTGTGATCTTGCATGCTCTCCGTTGTTAGTAGCTATCTTGGCTGAGTAGTTGCTAGTGACTGCAAGAGGGGGTATTTATGCTTGATAGTGGGTTCATGCCTCTAGTTTCCAAGGAAAGTGACAGAAATCTCTTCGGTTGTAGATGTGCTGTTGCTACTAGCGAGAAAACAACGGTCTCTTGTTCATGGAACAAGTGGATTGTTTACCTTACACACTTTGCTTAAAGCAGTTGTGTGTTGCTTGCAACTTAATACTGGAGGGGGTTCGGATGATAACCTAAAGGTGGACTTCTAGTCATAGATGAAGTTGGATGGCGGTCTATGTATATTGTTGTATTGCCCAATAGAATCTCATAGGATCTTTTTGTCTGGTATTGCATTGTTATGCCTTGCTCAGTTCCTGTCAATTGCCCTGCTGTAACTTGTTTACCCTTCATGCCATGTTGTTTATCTAAGGAGAGCACCTCTAGTGAACTATGGACCTCGATCCAATCTTTACCATTGATACATCTTCCACCGTTACTTGTTTACTTGCTGCAAACCATTACCTTCCACACTATACGTTTAATCCTCTGTTACATCAAACCGGTAAGCTTTACAACCTCATTGATTCGTTGGGGCAAAGTCTTGAGTTTGTGTTGTGCAGGTTTCCATGTTGCTTGCAAAACCTGTGTGACGTTTCCTTCCTCCTTGTGGTTCGATAACCTCGGTCTATACTGAGGGAAAACTTGCTGCTATGCTCATCACGCCTTGCTCTTGGGGTTTCCCGACGAAGTGCTGTTAAGCACCACGTATCAGCAACTAAGGTTTGTTATGGATGCTTCCTCGGGGTACGAGGGGGTGATCCTAGTTGAGGTTTAGATGATTATTATTTGGTGTATATCAAAAGATGATGATCAATACTTTGGAGATATTGCTCTCTTATCCTCTTTTAAAATATTATGATTAGACGAGATTCTACTCCCTCTTATTTTATAAACAAATATAGCTTTATGCAAAATAGATCCAACAACCATAAGTCTTGCAGAGTACACCCTCTACTCACCCTTGCTTTGTTGATACTTTTGTAGCAGAGTAAGTGTTCTCCTGAAGATGAGTTCTTACGACATCGACATCGACAAGTAGCTTAGGGTTTCCGATCGGCGACCTTGAATCTATGGGCTGGGACATCATCGTTATGCTTCAGGCCTCTTAGGCCATTTGTTAAGTATGCTATACTTAATAGCGTAATTTGACTTTCGTTGTTTGATGTTTGTGATCAGTGACCTCTGCTTGTAACAATTTGGTTCTCTGCTCAGTTATGAGCTTGCTGTAATAATTTTTGTATCATAGGGTTACTGATGTGTTACCGATTCTATCATTGGATATCCTCTAGCTCTAGGTTAGGCTTATGTCAGACCGAGATCTAGATTTGTCTAGCCCTGATCCTAGGGGTGTCACACTCAAGGACGTGGCGTTGTCGAGGCCTCTTTTCGCGAAGAGATGCCCAGTCGTCGTCGAGGTCGATGACATCCTCCTTCGCCTTGTACCCCTCCACCGCGATGATGGTCGCCTCGGCGTCCCTCTTCACACACTTCCACCATGGGGCGAAGGCGCTTTGATCGGTGCACCATCTTCTTGAGTGGCCACCGCTCTGCATCATTATCGTCGACGAAGTCATGGTACACCATCATGTCCCCCTTTGATTCTTTGGTGAAGGGGGGGGGTACTCCTCCGGCGTGCTCCACTTTTCCTCCATGTCACAGTAGGTGGGGGATGGTGGGCAACAACGCGAGGATCCCACCTCCGTCGTGAGCATATGCGCGTAGGGAGGGGACATACTGGGGGACGTCAAGCGGTAGGATGGTGACGCCGTTGGCGCATACGCGGGGTCAACCATCAGGCCGCCCTCTTCATTGCCTCCTCTGATCGAACGAGCTTTGCTCGCTCTTCGTGGGAGAGCTCTCCGCTAAGCCGGCTACCTCCCCCTCCTCCAGCATCGCGGGAGCTTCCCCCTCCCACCATGCTACCTCTTCAAATCGGCCACATGGTGTTATCGGCAGGACGGATCTGTCGCGGAGGTCGTCGCTTTGGTCACCGGAGCTAGGGATTGGAGACAGCAGAGCGGCGGAGGAGCGGTGGGGAAAGTAAGGGTTTGCACCTGAAACCGCCCCTTCACGCGGTACATATACCAGCCTAGCTCGCGTGTTTTCGAGCCATCGTAGAATCTTTTATGGACCGGGCCGGGATACGGGATCTGCTAGCGCTGAGAAAAAATACCAAACTACAACATCGTCGGTCTTTTATTGGGTCGGGTCGTTTTATCGTATCTGCCAGAGTTGCTCTAAATGTGCACCATGTTATGCTATCATCTGATTTGATATTTATTAGTTAACCAATAAAGTTAGATCCTTCTCTAGATATGATAAGTGCTCGGATTGTTGGAGATATGCCCTAGAGGCAATAATAAATATAGTTATTATTATATCTTTGTGTTTATGATAAATGTTTACATTCATGCTATAATGGTATTAACAAGGAAACATTAATACTTGTGTGTTTTGTAGACCAAAATAAGAGTCCCTAGTAAAGCCTCTATATAATACTAGCTTGTTGGTTAATAGATGATTGTGGTTTCCCTATCATGAACATTGAGATGTTATTAACAACAAGATCATATCGTTAAGAGAATGATATGGTGGACATACTCCTAGAGATAAGCATAGCATAAAGATCAAGTCATTTTAATAGTTCAATTGCTATATGCTTTCTGATACATAGTAACCTAATTCCTTCGACCATGAGATCATGCATATCACCTTTACCGGATGGATGCTTTGATGACATCAAACACCACACCGTAACTGGGTGGCTATAAAGGTGGCATTGAGTGTTCGGAAAGTATTGGTTGAAACACATGGATCAAGAGTGGGATTTGTCCATCCATATGACGGATAGATATACTCTGGGCCCTCTCGGTGAAATGTCATCCAATTAGCTTGCAATCATGTGACTGCCTCACAAGGGATCACATATCACGGGAATGAGAAAAGAGTACTTATCTGTAACGAGGTTGAACTAGGTATGCAGAGATACCGACGATCATAACCTCGGATAAGTAAACTATCATGAGACAAAGGGAAATTGGTATCGTATGTAAGTGGTTCATTCGATCGCAAAGTAATCGTAGAAATATGTGGGAGCCATATGAATTTCCAGATTCCTCTATTGGTTATTGTTCGGAGAAGTGTCTCGATCATGTCCGCATAATTCACGAACCGTAGGGAGACACACTTAAGGATTCGACGTTGTTTGAATAGTTATGGAATGATGAGAAAGAGTCCTAATATTGTTCGGAGTCTCGAATGGGATTCGGGATATCACGAGGAGATCCGGAATGGTTCGGAGAATAAGATTCATATAAGGGAAGTCCCGTTTCGGAGTTGGAGAATGATTCCGGTGTTTTCATCGGGAATGTTCTAGAAGGTTCCGGAATGTCCGGCACTCCGGAGGGGAAGGGTACATGAATGTGTTATATCAAGTTGGTATGATTGCATCATGTACTAAGTGTCATCGCTGAACAAAATAAAGGATTAAATCAAATCCTTGTTTGAAAAGTCAAACGCCAAGTTTGAAAGTCAAACGGCTATTTTTGGGAAGTGGAAAAGGAGGAGGAAACCGAGTTGGGGAGGAGTCCCTCCTACCCACCGCCGGCGCACCACCAAGCCGAGTAGGGTAGGGACTCCCCTCCCCTTGGCCGGCCCCCTCCACCTATAAAAGGAGGGGCAGGGCTCCCCTCCTTGACACACAAGTTCCTACCTCTAAACCCTAGTACCAAGCCGCCGCCGCCTCCATAGCCACCGCCGGCCCTAGGGCACTCGCCGCCGCCTAGGTGAAACCCTAGCCGCCGGCCTAGCCCCCTCCTCGGCGTGTCTAAACCCTAGATTGTCGAGGGACTCTCTCATACTCCACCATACTCGCTCCGGCTTAAGGCGAAGCCCTGCGAGATCTCCCCTCTACTTCCGGTACCACGCCGTTGTGCTGCCGGAATTGCGAGGAGAGTGCTACAACCTCCGCTGCCTGCTGGAACAAGGGAGAGGAAGGTCTTCATCGAGTACCGAACGTGTGACCGACTGCGGGAGCGCTGCCGGAACGCAGCGCCGGAAGGATCGTCTACGCGATCTTGAGATCGGGAAGAGTACGACTACATCACCCACGAGAATCCGCTCTCGTTAAACACTTTGGAATCTTCGAGGGTGAGTTATTCCATCGACTCGTTGCTACAATCTAGTAGATAGATCTTGGCTTGTTTGTTTGTATGCGATAGAAATTTTTTGTTTTCCATGCTACGAATCCCTACAGTGGTATCAGAGCCGTGTCTATATGTAGATCTGTTGCACGAGTAGAACACAATGGTCATTGTGGGCATTGATGCTTTTATTGTCGATTGCTTCTTGTGTACTTTGCATCTTGCGGTATGTTGGGATGAAGCGGCCCGGGCTAACCTTACATGACATCGTTCATGAGACTTGCTCAACGCTTGACATGCAACTTGTATTGCATAAGTGGCTTTGCGGGTGCCTGTTTCTCCTAGCATAGTTAAGATCCAATTTACAACGGGTGATTAACAATACTAGTATCAATGTTGTGGTTCATGTTTGTAAGTTAGAACGACACTTACTGAAAGCCCCAAACCACGTAAAATATGCAAAGAAAGTAGAGGCGTCTAACTTTGTTTTGCAGGGGTGTGCTGTGATGTGATATGACCATGATTGTGATTATATTTGATGTATGCAATGTTCCTTATTGTAAGTTGGCAACCGGCAGGAGCCATATGGTTGTCTTTAATTTATGTTAAGACCCGCGTGTCTATTCAAAGTAGTTGTAATAGTTGAAGCCGGTGGACGACAACCATGGAGAAGCGTCATTGACCTTGATGCAATGCCAGTGATGATGGAGATCATGTTCGTGCTAGAAGATGGAGATCGGAAGCACAAAGAAGAAAGGCCATATCATATCACATATTATGAATTGCATGTGATGTTAATCCTTTATGCATCTTGTATTGCTTAGTAGACGACGGTAGCATTATAAGATGATCCCTCATGCACATGAATTTCAAGTCATAAAGTGTTCATCCTTAGTTAGCACCGTTGCTAAAGCTTGTTGTTTCGAAGCACCACGTGATGATCGGGTGTGTTAGATTCCGCAAGTGTATACAACGTGAGCAAGCCAGATTTGCTCATGCGGAAACTAAGGTTTGATCTTGACGAGCCTAGCATGTACAGACATGGTCTCGGAACACGGATCACCGAAAGGTAAAGCATGAATCATATAGTAGATATGATGAACATGTCGATTGTTCGCCATTGAAATTATATCAACTCTCGTGATGATCGGTGTTGATGTGGTGGATTTGGTTCGTGTGATCACTAAAACAATGTGAGGGATATTGTTTTGAGTGGGAGTTCACCTAGATTAATTTTATTATTAATTTGAACTCAATTTGTCATAAACTTAGTCTAAACTATTGCAAATATGTTGTAGATCAATGGCAGCCCCTACCATCAATTTTAATGCGTTCCTAGAGAAAAGAAAAGTTGAAAAACTATGGAAGCAACTTCGCGGATTGGTTCCGCAATTTGAGGATTGTCCTCATAGCTGGTAATTTGACCTATGTGCTGGATGCACCGCTGGGTGACCCACCTGCAGCTGATGCTGCCGATGAAGTAAAGAATGTTTACCTCACTCGGAAGACTCAGTACTCCACAGTTCAGTGTGCTATCTTGTATGGTTTAGAATCGGAGATTCAGAAAAGGTTTGAGAATCCAGACCCATATGATATTGTCGAGGATCTCAAATTGATCTTTGAGACTCATGCGGCAATTGAAAGCTATGAGGCTTCTGAAAAGTTCTTTAACTGCAAGATGGAAGAGGGCAGCTCCGTCAGTGAGCATGTGCTTAAGATGTCTGGGCACGCAAACAAACTTCAAAGCTTGGGTATTGTGATTCCTAATGCTTTGGGGATTTACCGTGTCCTCCAATCACTACCACCAAGTTACAAGAACTTTGTGATGAACTACAACATGCAAAACATGAACAAGACGTTGCCAGAACTCTTTGCCATGTTGAAATCTGCAGAAGTGGAGATCAAGAAAGAGCACCAAGTGTTGTTGGTCAATAAGACCACCAAATTCAAGAAAGGCAAGTCTAAGCAGAAGGAACACTTCAAGAAGGGTGGTAAGAAAGTTACCACGCCGACGAAGAAGACCAGGGCTGGACCTAAGCCTGATACTTAGTGCTTTTACTGCAAGGGAGAAGGTCACTGGAAGCGGAATTGCCCAAAGTACTTGGCGGATTTGAAGAACGGCAACATCAAGAAGAAAGGTATATCTGATATACATGTTATTGATGTGTATCTCACTAGTACTCGTAGTAGTGCCTGGGTATTTGATACTGGTTTGGTTGCTCATATTTGTAACTCGAAACAGGTGCTGCAGAATAAACGGAAGCTAGCGAAGAACGAGGTGACGATGCGCGTGGGAAACGGATCAAAGGTTGATGTGATCGCGGTCGGCACGCTACCCCTTCATCTACCATCGGGATTAGTTTTATACTTAAATAATTGTTATTTGGTGCCTGCGTTAAGCATGAACATTATATCGGGATCTTGTTTATTGCGAGACGGTTACTTGTTTAAGTCCGAGAATAATGGTTGTTCGATTTATATGAGTAATATGTTTTATGCACATGCACCTTTGATAGATGGTCTATTCTTATTGAATCTCGATAGTGGAAATACACATATTAATAACATTGAGGCTAAACGTTTGAAATCGAGCGATAACTCGACCTATATGTGGCACTGTCGTCTTGGTCACATTGGAGTGAAGCGTATGAAGAAACTCCATTCCGATGGACTTCTTGAATCACTTGATTTCGAATCACTTGAAAGATGCGAAGCATGTCTGATGGGTAAAATGACTAAGACTCCATTCTCTAGTATGATGGAGCGAGCTATGGACTTATTGGAAATCATACATACCGATGTGTGTGGTCCAATGAGTGTAGCATCGCACGGTGGTTATCGTTATGTTCTTACCTTCACGGATGACTTGAGTAGATATGGGTATATCTATTTCATGAAACATAAGTCCGAAACTTTCGAGAAGTTTAAGGAATTTCAAAGTGAGGTAGAGAATCAACGTAACAAGAAGATTAAATTTCTACGTTCTGATCGTGGAGGTGAATATCTAAGTTACGAGTTTGGCGAGCATTTGAAGAAATGCGGAATACTTTCACAATTGACACCGCCGGGAACACCACAGCGTAATGGTGTGTCCGAACGTCGTAATCAAACTCTCTTAGATATGGTTCGTTCTATGATGTCACTTACAGATTTACCGTTATCATTTTGGGGTTATGCATTAGAAACAGCCGCATTCACTTTAAATAGGGCACCATCTAAATCCGTTGAAACGACACCGTATGAATTATGGTTTGGGAAGAAACCTAGATTATCGTTCCTTAAAGTTTGGGGATGCGAAGCCTATGTAAAGAAGTTACAGCCGGACAAGCTTGAACCCAAAGCGGAAAAATGTGTCTTCATAGGATACCCGAAGGAAGCTATTGGGTATACCTTCTATCATAGATCCGAAGGCAAAATCTTCGTTGCCAAGAATGGATCCTTTCTAGAGAAGGAATTTCTCTCGAAAGAAGTGACTGGAAGGAAAGGACGACGAGGTTGTCGAACCTTCTTTCGATATTGCGAGTAGCGCAACACCGGAAGAAGTTACTGTGATGCCTGCACCAGTTAGAGAGGAAGCTAATGACGATGATCATGAAACTTCGGTTGAAGTTGCTACAGAGCCTCGCAGGTCAACGAGAACTCATACCACTCCAGATTGGTATGATCCCGTTATGAGTGTCATGTTGGTGGACAACACCGATGACCCTGAGACATATGAGGAAGCGATGATGAGCCCAGATTCCAATAAATGGCAAGAAGCCATGAAATCCGAGATTGGATCCATGTACGAAAACCAAGTATGGACTTTGGTGGACTTACCGGATGGCCGGAAGGCTGTCGAGAACAAATGGATTTTCAAGAAGAAAACAAATGCTGATGGTAATGTTACTGTCTATAAAGCTCGACTTGTCGCAAAGGGGTTTCGACAAATTCAAGGAGTTGACTACGATGAGACTTTATCACCAGTAGCGAAGCTAAAGTCTGTAAGTATTATGTTAGCAATCGCTGCATATTATGATTATGAGATATGGCAGATGGATGTCAAAACAGCATTCCTCAATGGAGACATTGATGAAGAGTTGTATATGATGCAACCCAAAGGTTTTGTCGATCCTAAAGATGCTAACAAGGTATGCAAACTTCAACGGTCCATCTATGGATTAAAGCAAGCATCCCGAAGTTGGAATCAACATTTTGATAAGGTGATCAAAAGTTTTGGTTTTATACAAACTTATGGAGAAGCTTGTATTTACAAGAAAGTGAGTGGGAGCTCTGTAGCATTCTTAATACTATATGTAGATGACATATTGTTGATTGGGAATGATGTAGACCTTCTTAATAGTGTCAAGGAATATTTGAATAATAGTTTTTCAATGAAGGATCTTGGCGAAGCAGCTTACATATTAGGCATAAAGATTTATAGAGATAGATCGAAACGCCAAATATCATTGTCACAAAGTACATATTTGGACAAAGTTCTAAAGAGGTTTGGAATGGAAGATAGCAAGAAAGGGTTCTTGCCCATGTTGCCCAATACGACCTTGAGTAAAACTCAAAGTCCGACATCGGCAGAAGATAGAGAAAGGATGAGTAAGACTCCCTATGCCTCAGCCATAGGATCTCTAATGTATGCCATGCTATGTACTAGACCCGACATTGCATATGCTGTTAGTTTAACTAGCAGATATCAAAGTGATCCAGGAGTGGATCATTGGACAGCGGTCAAAAACATCCTTAAGTACTTGAGAAGAACTAAGGATATGGTTCTTTCTTATGGAGGTGATGAACAGCTCGTTGTTAATGGTTACACCGATGCTAGTTGGAACACTGATCCGGATGATTCTAAATCACAATCTGGATACGTATTTATTTCGAATGGTGCAACAGTTAGCTGGAGGAGTGCAAAGCAAAGCGTTGTGGCGAGATCTTCAACTGAATCGGAATACATGGCTGCTTCGAAGGCTTCACAAGAAGCGATATGGATGAAAGAGTTCATTACAGAGCTGGGTGTGGTTCCTAGTACGCTGGACCCAATGTCTATCTACTGTGATAACATGAGTGCCATAGCCAATGCGCAAGAACCAAGGTCACACAAGAAGCTGAAGCACATCAAGCTACGTTTTCACGTTATTCGAGAACATATCCAAGATGGGGATATAAAGATTTGCAAAGTACACACAGATCTGAATGTGGCGGATCCGTTGACTAAACCTCTCCCGAGGGCAAAACATGACCAACACCAAACTGCCATGGGTGTTCAGTATATTACCATGTAATCTAGATTAGATGACTCTAGTGCAAGTGGGATACTGTTGGAGATATGCCCTAGAGGCAATAATAAATATAGTTATTATTATATCTTTGTGTTTATGATAAATGTTTACATTCATGCTATAATGGTATTAACAAGGAAACATTAATACTTGTGTGTTTTGTAGACCAAAATAAGAGTCCCTAGTAAAGCCTCTATATAATACTAGCTTGTTGGTTAATAGATGATTGTGGTTTCCCTATCATGAACATTGAGATGTTATTAACAACAAGATCATATCGTTAGGAGAATGATATGGTGGACATACTCCTATAGATAAGCGTAGCATAAAGATCAAGTCATTTTAATAGTTCAATTGCTATATGCTTTCTGATACATAGTAACCTAATTCCTTCGACCATGAGATCATGCATATCACCTTTACCGGATGGATGCTTTGATGACATCAAACACCACACCATAACTGGGTGGCTATAAAGGTGGCATTGAGTGTTCGGAAAGTATTGGTTGAAACACATGGATCAAGAGTGGGATTTGTCCATCCATATGACGGATAGATATACTCTGGGCCCTCTCGGTGAAATGTCATCCAATTAGCTTGCAAGCATGTGACTGGCTCAGAAGGGATGACATATCACGGGAACGAGAAAAGAGTACTTATCGGTAACGAGGTTGAACTAGGTATGCAGAGATACCGACGATCATAACCTCGGATAAGTAAACTATCGTGAGACAAAGGGAAATTGGTATCGTATGTAAGTGGTTCATTCGATCGCAAAGTAATCGTAGAAATATGTGGGAGCCATATGAATTTCCAGATTCCTCTATTGGTTATTGTTCGGAGAAGTGTCTCGATCATGTCCGCATAATTCACGAACCGTAGGGAGACACACTTAAGGATTCGACGTTGTTTGAGTAGTTATGGAATGATGAGAAAGAGTCCGAATATTGTTCGGAGTCTCGAATGGGATTCGGGATATCACGAGGAGATCCGGAATGGTCCGGAGAATAAGATTCATATAAGGAAAGTCCCGTTTCGGAGTTGGAGAATGATTCCGGTGTTTTCATCGGGAATGTTCTAGAAGGTTCCGGAATGTCCGGCACTCCGGAGGGGAAGGGTACATGAATGTGTTATATCAAGTTGGTTTGATTGCATCATGTACTAAGTGTCATCGCTGAACAAAATAAAGGATTAAATCAAATCCTTGTTTGAAAAGTCAAACGCCAAGTTTGAAAGTCAAACGGCTATTTTTGGGAAGTGGAAAAGGAGGAGGAAACCGAGTTGGGGAGGAGTCCCTCCTCCCCACCGCCGGCGCACCACCAAGCCGAGTAGGGGAGGGACTCCCCTCCCCTTGGCCGGCCCCCTCCACCTATAAAAGGAGGGGCAGGGCTCCCCTCCTTGACACACAAGTTCCTACCTCTAAACCCTAGTACCAAGCCGCCGCCGCCTCCATAGCCGCCGCCGGCCCTAGGGCACTCGCCGCCGCCTAGGTGAAACCCTAGCCGCCGGCCTAGCCCCCTCCTCGGCGTGTCTAAACCCTAGATTGTCGAGGGACTCTCTCATACTCCACCATACTCGCTCCGGCTTAAGGCGAAGCCCTGCGAGATCTCCCCTCTACTTCCGATACCACGCCGTTGTGCTGCCGGAATTGCGAGGAGAGTGCTACAACCTCCGCTGCCTGCTGGAACAAGGGAGAGGAAGGTCTTCGTCGAGTACCGAACGTGTGACCGACTGCGGGAGCGCTGCCGGAACGCAGCGCCGAAAGGATCGTCTACGCGATCTTGAGATCGGGAAGAGTACGACTACATCACCCCACGAGAATCCGCTCTCGTTAAACACTTTGGAATCTTCGAGGATGAGTTATTTCATCGACTCGTTGCTACAATCTAGTAGATAGATCTTGGCTTGTTTGTTTGTATGCGATAGAATTTTTTTGTTTTTCATGCTACGAATCCCTACACGGATAATAACCCAACACTATTAGTGAAAAACACACTATAAAATCGTTTAAGAATAATTTGAAAAAATCTCATGAATACCCATAGGTTAAAATGAATAAATGAAAAATATATATATACTTGCTACAAACATCGAAACTATTGCCAAATTCAAAGTGTGCCCGTGGAACACTATATAACGATAGAACCGTGCAGCTTGTTGAAACCGATGCAATTAGTAAATTTGTTCACCAGCTGAACATTGCGAGAGAACTGCCGAAGAAGAGACAAATACCACCCACAAGCTCAATTTCATGCGCAGTCAGCAGACGCACTTCAGCAAAAGCTTTGAGGTCATAGATTGTAGACGAGACGCTGTTTTTCTTTTTAAGAATACCTTCTATGTGTCGTATCTAGCCACCAAAGTATTTGTATGTCGCACGCATCTTACTGTTCCACTTCTAAATTGGGGTACAACCAGTAACAAGTCTTTTCCATAGTAATTTGACCATGTCAAACCATCTAAATTCAAACTTGAACCGGCGAGCACAATACGTTATAGAGCACGTATTGATACTAGGAATAATTGTTCTTATCAATCAGAGTCCATACTACACGGTTTGGTTTGTTATACGTAGGTTTTCGAAGGCTGTTTTTCTAAGTAATCTGTCTTCTAATTATTATAACCTTTTTTAAATCTAGACTGTTAATAACAACGTTAAATAAAAAGGCTAATTATGACCAAACCGGCCTTTATTCTTCTCGAATGGAAAACGTAGTAGATAGAACCCCCACCCCCACCCCCCACCCCACCCCCATGTGAAACATCATGGGCAGCACCATACACAGCTACAAGACTCCATGTAAAATTATCAATTTTGTTACGAAGATACGGAGTTTAATATGATACTCATCATATGAACAAGAAAAAAAATGGTATCAGTCTTTCCACCAAGTAAAAGCCCCTAGATCGACCACAAGACGAACGAGAATGCCACATAAAGTCTAAGCCACCTGAAAACCGGTTAAGAAGTCTTTGTGAGAAATCTTGCCTACTCATTTTTGAAAGAGTCACGAAATCCGAATTAATAATTCCGAGAAAATTGAGCAATATAAAAGTGTTTAGCCAAGTTACGAAGACCTCTGCTACTCAAAAACATACCATTCATTAGAAAATAATTGGAGATTTAGAAATTTTTGCCCGTTTTCGTGGCTTCTGACTCTTTTTGAAGGGGATTATGATTTATTTATTAGTTAACCAATAGGTTGGATCATCCTTATCTAGATATGATACGTGCTGGGTTAATGACTCAACAGACACTACTAGTGAAAAAAAAAATTTAAGAGTAGTTGAAAAAATCTCAACCCACCAGTTTATAATAAACTAATAAATGAACAAAATATAATACTTGCTAGAAAAATCGAATCGATAGCCAAATTCAAACTATGCTCGTGGAACACCATTTAACGATAGAACTGTCAGTGCAGCTTGCTGAACCCGATGCAGTCAGTAAATTTGTTCATTAGCTGAACACTGCGACAAACCTGCCGAAGAAGAGACAAATGCCGCCCAAAAAATTGCAAAATGATCCAATGCCATTACTGAGCTCTGGCGGTACGAAGCAGGCAGTGAACACCGCTGCCATCTCCAGTCTCGCCATCCACCAAAAAACAGAGAGAAAAATTCACCGTTCCTAAACTACGGAGTACTCCCTCTGTTTGGAATTATAGGTCCTACGCGCATATCTAGATTATTAATTTGACCAACAAAATATAACTTATATATTATAAAAATTATACCATTAGAAAATATAATCTCTAAGGTATCTAATGATATAATTTTTATAATATAATATGTATATTTTATTGTTCAAATTGGCAACCTAGTTATCCACGCGGAACTTATAATCCCAAACGGAGGTAGTACATCCACTAACCAAATTAAGGATGGCAATTTTACCCATGGGTACGGGTACCCGCGGGTACCGTACCCGCATGGGTAGAGTATGGGCACACTTTTATACACATGGGTAATACCCATACCCTACCCGTTAAGTTATGGGTTCGGGCACGGGTATAGACTTGAACCCATGGGTATACCCATACCCTGCCCGTTTAAACTGACATGTCAAACTTACCTATAGAGTTTGAACCTATGCGGCCGAAAAGTCTAGGGACGAGTATTGGATTGCCACTTCTAAACTTTAATTTGATACTTTCATGTACTCATCTACTATTAGTAAGTAGAGATTATTGTCTTTTTCAAATATTTTATTGATGAAAGTAAAATTTTAAATAACTTGTATAATATTGGATATACCGTCGGGTACCCAATAGATAGGGGTACCCACCGGGGTATGGGTATGGGTAAAGTTTTATGCCCACAGGTACGGATATGGGTAAGCTTTTGTACCCATTGTCTACACGAGTATGGGTATGGTATTGCTCTACCCTGCCCATACCTTGTCCACTGCCATCCTTAAACCAAATAATTTACCACGACTGCTAACTGCCCTCCCCTGCATAAAGCTTTTATTAAGCCAACCTCCCCTTCTTCATCCGCCCGCCCGCACACCCCAATCCCGGCCAGAGTCAAGAACCCAGGCAGAGCAAACTGCGTACGCATAAAAAGCGCTTCCACACAGAAATGGCTCTGGCCATGGCATTGGTCATCCTTGCCGCGGCGTTACTGATAGCGCCGGCCGCGGTCGCCGGAGCGTCCTGGAGTCCCCGGCCGGAGGCCGACCTCGTGACGGGGCTCCCAGGGCAACCGGCGATCGGGTTCAAGCACTACGCCGGCTACGTGGACGTCGGGACGACCAGCGACAGGGCGCTCTTCTACTGGTTCTTCGAGGCCGAGAAGGAGCCGGAGAAGAAGCCCCTCTTGCTGTGGCTCAACGGAGGTACGCGCTCTGCAGATCTCTCTTCATTGCTGCCCGCTCGTGATTCTTACGTTTTTTGCTCTCCGTATTTGAAACGAGCTAGCTATCTCGGCCATTTTCGCTATACACTCTGGTAGTCTCGTTGCCTTATCATTCGGAAATTTCAGGTGTCTTGCAGACAAAGTGCGCCAATTTCAGTTTTGCTGAATAACGTTATAAACAGAGTAGAAAAGGCACCAAATTGGCGATGGAAGGGAAAAATCGTACTCCCTCCATCCAAGAATAGATGTCTTAGGTTTTTTAAATTTTGGATGAATCTATATACTAAATTGTGTCTAGATTCATCCAAATTTTAATAAATTTGAGACAATTTATTTTGGGACGGAGGGAGTACTTAACATTTGATTGCCATGCTCTTTCTCTGTACATCTTGCTCTACCAAAACGTATGGGCATTTTGCAAGTTCTATCCGGAACGCGCTCGAGCCTACAGGGCTGTGTGGCCAGTAGCCACCACGCTGTGGCAACGACCGGGAGAATGATGCTTTGTGGCAGTAAAAGCTCCAAAGCGAAGAAGGGCGCCAGAATCCACACACATGCATTCCGATCTCGGAGCAGTAGGGGAGCATAGACTCGCGGCGCAGAAAAGACGCTGCAAAAGATGTCAAAAGAAGGCGCAAGGCAATGCGGTGCTACAGGCGAGCCCCTGCAGCTGCTGGGAGCCTGCGCCGACGAGCGACACGGACAGAGCTACAAGGGGCCATAGCTAGGGGGCCATGGTGGTTTCCTCCTGCATTCTTCTTGCCCTGTAGCACTGCTAGATCATAACCCCACACAGTCGTCTCTCTGCCGCCGCCCTTTACTCCTTTGGCGCCCACACTCACATGGTGGTTCTAGAGGCCCAAATGGGGCACCACCAAAGGACATGCAAATCAAGGCACAAACAAAAGACGGAGAAGAGAGACGCCTTTGGATACTTGCTGATTTACAAAGGTTAAATTCCTGCTGTTGTATGAGCATGTGTTCCTTTAAAAAAACTAGGAGAATATCTCGTACGCACGCGTTGATGCTACACCTTTGTCCTGGTATCTAGTATCTAGCACGCGGTGGTGTCAGGGGCTGGCTGTCAGGTGATGATCTTGTTTAGGAAGATACTCCTCTTGGGGAACGTGTGAACATGCGTGGAGATTTGCCGCAAGATAAGAAAACAGTAGTCCCGGGAATTTGTAGTGTAGCTAACTGCGAGTCGTTGGCGTTTTGACTGGCTGTCAGAGAGCACTTGGCAAATCAGCCGTCTCATCTTCCTGTCCTTTGCCTTTGGATTAGATTACATTTCCCTCTATAAACAACAACAGTACACTAACTTAGATACAGTGCGAATAAAGCCTAGTATGCACCTAGACTAAACAAGTCGATACGGCGTCATCGGGCAGTGAGCGGTCTGTGGATAAGTTCAGGGCGTTAACAAGCAATAATCTGATGGAGCGAAACTTGCCGTGTAAATGTGCAATTGCAGGCCCCGGATGCTCTTCCGTCGCCTACGGCGCCGCCCAGGAGCTGGGCCCGTTTCTGGTGAGGGGCTACGGCGAGAAGCTCACTCGCAATCCCTACGCCTGGAACAAAGGTGAGCACACACACACAGAACCGCTGAACCATAGTATTAATACAATACCATCATTGCTAAATTCCACATAGTAATCTCTGATCGATCGTCTGTGATTTCAGCCGTGAATCTGCTGTTCCTGGAGTCGCCGGTAGGCGTGGGGTTCTCCTACACGAACAAGACGTCGGACCTGAAACTGCTCGGCGACGGCGTGACGGCGCAGGACTCGTACACCTTCCTCCTCAACTGGCTCGGCAAGTTCCCGGAGTTCAAGACCCGCGACTTCTACATCTCCGGCGAGAGCTATGCTGGTACGTACACACGCGCAGCCCTAAACCTTATTTTTTCCTTTGGCAAACTGCAGCCCTCTGAACCTTGAGCATTATGTTACATACAAGCTGCATGCGTCGTAATCTGCGAGTAAAGATGGTCAGTTGCTGAATCTCGCTTTTGTAGGGCACTACGTCCCACAGCTCGCAGATCTCATCTACGAGGGGAACAAAGCGGCGAGCAGAGACAGGGTCATCAACCTCAAAGGTTTCATGGTAAGCCCCTCCTCCCCCAAAAAAGGAAACTATCTTATGCTAGCAATCATGCCATTAAGATTGCTAAATGCCACTAAGTACGCAGCAAATCGAACAAAATTAGCGTCCTGAAAAGATCCCAAAAGATAAGTATAAAGAGGTAAAGGTTGTAAAAGATTCAGTGCTGTCAAAAGAAGATCCTTATTCTAAAGATGAGCAGGAGCGTGCATATACGGATCTTTAACTCGCTTTAGTAGTACGTAGTTGGCAGCCAACTGTTGGCGTCAAACCTTTTCAACCGCGGTAATAATTCCAGCGTGCCCCTGTGAGAAAGCAGACCAAAGTCTCTGCTTTTTTTTGTACTTGAAGCTGACACGACTTCAGTTGCACCGTTGCGCTTGCACCCTTTGATGTGAACTGAGAAACTAATGATGATGATGATGATGATGGTTGGGATGAGCAGATTGGGAACGCGGTGCTGAACGACGAGACGGACCAGCTGGGCATGGTGGAGTACGCGTGGAGCCACGCCATCATCTCCGACGAACTCCACTCGGCGGTGACGCGGGAGTGCGACTCCTTCAAGGAGGAGGCCGACGGCGGCAGGCCCGGCAAGGGCTGCTCGCCGGCCGTCCGCGCATTCATGGGCGCCTTCGACGACATCGACATCTACAGCATCTACACCCCGACGTGCCTCCTGGCGTCCGCCTCCACGGCGCCGCGGCCGGCGTCCAGCCTCGTCGCCGCGCCTCGCCTCTTCTCCCAGCACGTACGTATATTTGCCCGTACTCTCTCTCTCTCTCTCTCTGACTGTACGGTAACTGCAAAATAACTGTCTTGTCGACGTGGCGTACGCATGCAGGAGGCGTGGCACATGATGAGGCGTGTGCCGGCGGGATACGACCCGTGCACGGAGGCGTACGTGACCAAGTATTTTAACCGGCGGGACGTGCAGCGCGCGCTGCACGCCAACCGGACGGGCCTGCCCTACCCGTACTCGCCCTGCAGGTGCGCACGCTTCTATTTTTTCTCTACCCTGCGCTTGCTCTCGTCAGTCGTCCCCATCCCGGCACGCAGTTAATACGGAGTAGTACTACTGTACTGTTGCACTGCACTGCACGCCGCCCTGCCCACCGATCCTTCCAGGGCGTGGCGCCCTGCGGCACCGTGCTGCTCGGTCGCTCCTACAGTAGTAGTAAATTGCCCCCGTCCACCAGCTGCCGTTGAACGTTGATGGCAGACGCACGGTCCTCAGATCTGATATTGCCACTTGCGTCTGCATTGATTCTTATACGTCTGCACGGTTTTACTACCATGTTTTGTAGTACTCCCTAGTGATCGCATCGGACGAAATGTTTGCTTGTGCTGCAGCACGGTCATAAGGAAATGGAACGACTCGCCGCCGACCGTGCTCCCCATCCTGAAGAAGCTCATGGCCGCCGGGCTGCGCATCTGGGTGTACAGGTAACCAACCCTGAACCTGCTACCGGAAGTATCTGAAACATCTGTCAAGAAATGTTGTCAATCTTATTAATTCCTTCTGACGGTGCAACCTATAAAATGATGGCTGGCGCAGCGGCGACACGGACGGGCGGGTGCCAGTGACGTCGACGCGGTACAGCATCAACGCGATGAAGCTACGGCAGCGGGAGAGGAAGCAGGGGCAGGGCGGGTGGCGGGCGTGGTTCTACAGGCAGCAGGTGGCCGGGTGGGCGGTGGAGTACGAGGAAGGGCTGACGCTGGTCACGGTGCGCGGCGCGGGCCACCAGGTGCCGCTCTTCGCGCCGGGCACCTCGCTCGCCATGCTCTACCACTTCCTCCGCGGCCAGCCCCTGCCCAACACCTCACGACCCCGCTAGCTCCGAATAATGTTACAGCAGCGTGCACCTGCAGCTTAACTGTGAGACCGATTGTTTTGGTTAGCTTAGCTACAAGGTAGAAGCCCATTTGGATGGTGTTTGCTGTTGTATGGCTGTAACTCGTAGGACTCCACGGGAAGATAAGGAGTAACCGCTCATTGGATTTACTAGGAGTCTGCCGTGTATCCGTTCACCAGTCGGCAAGCTGCATAAGCAACTAGTCACAGAATGTCGAACATGCTCATCAAGGTAATAACGTTTGGCTGGTGTTCTGCGTGTATTGGACGCTGAGGGCAGCCAGCAATTAATTCTGTTTTGTCCATCAGTTTTCTGGCTTGTAAATTCAGGTTTCGATTTTCAGAAACACAACGTATATTGTTCAGATTTGATCCTTCATAAGAACCAAGCGCTGGTTTGGTGGCAAGGCTAACGAGTGCGCAGCCGGTTCACCCGGATTCGAGTCTTGATGGCAAGGCTAACGAGTGCGCAGCCGGTTCACCCGGATTCGAGTCCCCATGGGGACCAAATTAAGCGGTGTTTTATCCGAGCGCGTACAATTCGCTGCTGGAGAGTTCTCGTCTATCTAACGTATAGCCCGCGAGGGATCATTCCCCAGGGGTCAACGTTTTTTAGATTTGATCCTTGCATCAAATTATCGGTCATCCTTTTCTATCTAACTTCCTATGTTTGCTTCCCTAACTGATGAGCAAGGACCATAATAAGGCTGGGAATTATAAAGTTAAATGCCACACGTCTATTCACAATGTTTTTTCCTCAGAATGACATGGCACCAGATCTTTGCCATTGCTTTACTTCAATACCAACACCTTTGTGAACAGATCAAGCAATGCCGGTTGCAAGGACGACAAAGTATTTTAGCCTGCTGGGGTTTGACACTGGGATCAGGATCTACTATATGCACAAAAAAGACGATAACTCTTAAACTCGCTAAGCATAGTTCATTAGAAATACTCAATTTCTATAGAAAAACATGTCTAAAGCCTAAAGTGAGTAATCAGAAACAAGTCACAAATTTCAGTGGACAAAATACATGAAAATAGTTCAATCCACACTACAAATGTAGCAAATAACATCAGAAGACACTCTGTACTGATGTTGATCTGAAATAGTACAAGTACAAGTAGTTCCACATTGACAAAAATCACCCATCAAACAAATACACACATTCAGAAATCAGGCAGAGGGAGTGGGTGCACCATATGCTACCTTGGTTAAGACATCTTCCTACGAACCTACCAATGCCCACCTTTCTGTCATATCGACAAGAGACGATAATTTGTAACATATAATCTCCAGTTCACCGCACTTATCAAGCAGAGATCATTTGGAACTCCAGACATAGATCCTAGATTCAATTGAACAACATGGCAGTGCCTTACGCAATTTTTACTACTCCCTCCGTTGCAAATTAGTTGTCTCAACTTTGTCTAGATTCTAATTTATCTGGACTGGTTTTAGTTAGTAGATGCATGCGAATCTAGACAAAGTTGAGACAACTAATTTGAGACAAAAGGAGTAGTATTTTATCTCTCAAATATCATGCAGTTTATCCTTGAACAAATGAAATCAACCGAAGGCAAAAATATTCATGATGTACACCGACATTGCTATAACTAACCATTACTGAAATGCAATTTTAGATCGAACAGGATCATGATACAAATGTGTCATCCAGCTACATGCACACAAACTAACGTGTATAGAAGCCTAGTACTAAGAGAAAGTAATTTGACATTCTACTCCTTTGAACTGTACGAAGGCCCTAATTTCTATAACACTAATAATACTATAAAGTAATCAAATGTTTGGTTGGTTGAAATTTAGGTATGCCTTCAAAGTTTGAAGTGTGAAGCATATGAAGGGGTAATTTGTAAGCATTAATTATCAGCCCCATGTGTTCCTACGTCATAAAGATGATCAAAAGAATTGCCACCAGCAAGGTATAGAACCAACTCACTGTATGATTCATAAGTATTAGAATAATGAACAAGTGCTAGGTCATCTGAAATTTGAATGTCCAGCCAGAAGATAATTCTTTTGTTTGTCACTGTTTTTACAAATATATCACATAATTGTTGGATAGATCTCTCCCACGTTCGGGCCCAACGGCCCGAACGGTGACCCTCATCGCGCCCTAATCGGGGGCGCCCAACCCTATCCATGGTTGTGGGCCCCTGTCGCCAGTGCGTATATAAAGAGGTGGGGGGCCGGACGCACACGGTACGAGGTTCACCGTGCGCCGCAGCCCCCCACCAACACACCCACCGATTAGGGTTCGCACTAGGCCGACAGGAAGCTCCACCGCCACCGCTCTCAACTACCCACGCTCACGCCGTCGCCCTTTTTGTCCCATGGCTAACGACGGCGGATCTAGCTCCGGAGCTAGCTCCGGCATCCCCTCCGGTTCGTGCTTGGCGAGCACAGGCGCAGGTAGTACTACTCTCTCTCTATATATATATATGTGGATGACATTCTGCTTGCTAGCAGTGATGTTAGTCTACTACTAGAAACAAAGAAGTTCTTGTCATCAAACTTTGACATGAAAGACCTTGGTGAAGCATCTTATGTTTTGGGCATAGAAATTCACCGAGACAGAAAGAATGGAGTGTTAGGACTGTCGCAGAAAGCGTATTGTGAAAAGATTTTAAAGAAATACAATATGCATGCGAGTAATTCAACACCTGCTCCCATAGTCAAAGGCGACAATTTTGGGAAATCCCAATGTCCAAAGAATCAATATGAGATCGATCAAATGAAGTCAGTACCATATGCTTCGGCTGTTGGAAGCTTACAGTATGCACAAGTGTGCACTCGCCCTGACTTAGCATTTATCACCGGGGTACTCGGTAGATATCAAGAGAATCCAGGCATAGAGCACTGGAAGATGGTAAAGAAAGCTTTGCGTTATGTGCAAGGCACAAAAGGCCTTATGCTAACATATAGACGATCTGATTCCCTAGAGATAAAAGGATATTCAGATGCAGATTTTGCGGGAGATAAAGACGACCGAAAGTCCACGACAGGGTATGTCTTTACTCTCGCAGGAGGTGCTATTTCGTGGAGAAGCGCCAAACAGTCAATAGTTGCATCATCTACGATGTATGCAGAATTTATAGCATGTTATGAGGCCATGGGACAGGCGTTATGGTTAAAGAAATTTTTACCCGACTTGAAAGTGGTTGACTGCATCAGCAGGCCACTAAAGATGTACTGTGACAACGAGCCCGCAGTATTCTATGCTCACAACAACAAGTCGAGTAATGCTTCAAAGTCTATAGATATAAAGTATTATGTTGTGAAGGACAAGGTCCAGAATCAAACTATAAGTCTCGAGCATATAAGGACAAAGGATATGCTTGCGGATCCGCTAACGAAAGGCTTACCACCCAATGTGTTCAAGGAACACATAGCCGGCATGGGTTTAACGGCAAGCCTATGATTCCTGGACTATAGAGGCCCAAAAGTAACAGAATTTGTTTCAGAACATGAAGGTATATAGTAGCTGTCTGATTCTATCGGCAATTGAGCTGGGACGATGAAACATGCTCTATGTGTCATTCTGTGATGAAATAAGTAAAGAACAAAGTTAAAAGTAAAGTCGAGATCTAGAGGGAGAATGTTGGATAGATCTCTCCCACGTTCGGGCCCAACGGCCCGAACGGTGACCCTCATCGCGCCCTAATCGGGGGCGCCCAACCCTATCCATGGTTGTGGGCCCCTGTCGCCAGTGCGTATATAAAGAGGTGGGGGGCCGGACGCACACGGTACGAGGTTCACCGTGCGCCGCAGCCCCCCACCAACACACCCACCGATTAGGGTTCGCACTAGGCCGACGGGAAGCTCCACCGCCACCGCTCTCAACTACCCACGCTCACGCCGTCGCCCTTTTTGTCCCATGGCTAACGACGGCAGATCTAGCTCCGGAGCTAGCTCCAGCATCCCCTCCGGTTCGTGCTTGGCGAGCACAGGCGCAGGTAGTACTACTCTCTCTCTCTCTCTCTCAGATACCACAGATCTACTCTGGTAGTATTACCGAGGATAGACTAGACCTAACAATAATGTCAAAAGTACGACACTTCCAGTCTTCTAAGTGCGTGCAAATATCATGCAAAACCAAAATTTTGTGCCCTATGAAAAAAAAAAGGGTTCCGTAGCAGCAGATTTTTTGCTATTTTGAGTACTGAAATTTGTTCTTTTTTGTCAGGACACAGAACAAATTCTTTTGAGGTGAAAGTTACATGCATGTAAGGCCATGTACATCGCTAGACGCTTAGTTAGGCGCTTACATGCATGTGTCGATTGAACAGGATTGGAGATCACAACTGCAGATCGACCAGGATTCCAATCCTAGCACCCACTGTCTGCTTTGTACGTGCCCTAAGAGACTCAAACATGTACTCCCTCCGTTTTAAAATATAAGATGTTTTAGCTTTGTGAAGTAAATGTATCTAGACTAGTTTTAGTATATAGGTTAACTCATGTTTGAAGTGAATCTACACACTAAAACAAGTCTAGATACATTCTCTTCACAAACCTAAAACATCTTATATTTTGAAACGGAGGGAGTACATACTACTTACACACAAAAAATCAAAATTCTATGATATTTTGAAGTATTTGTCAGATATCACTGATCATGTCAGGTGTAGGTGCACCTTGGAGCCAAAACGCCTCTCCCTTCTCCTGTTATAATTAGATGTACACCAGACAACAACCCATGTATAAACCCATTGACATAATTAACTCTGAATATTCAACTTGAAAATAAGGTTTTAATGGGACTAAATTTCTCAAACCTGATGAGCACGCTTGGGTACTTAATATAACCCATGTATAAACCCATTGACATAATTAACTCTGAATATTTAACTTGAAAACAAGGTTTTAATGGGCCTAAATTTCTCAAACCTGATGAGCACGCTTGGCTACTTAATATAACCTAGACGCAGAGCCCAAACAGATGGGGCTTAAAATGTTTTATGTTATTCCAATACTGGACAGTTTCACTTTCAGCAGTGTATGGCACAACTATTAGGGAAACACCAGATCCTCACACTTTACTGCCAATTTAATATGCTGCACAAGGATGGCAGCAGGAGAACACTAGAAAGCTCCATATCCATATAACAGAGATGATAAAGAAGATGACTAACTGACTACTGAGTAACAGCACAGATTGACCATTTATTTTTTAAGCAAATTATTCATTCATAGTACCTTTACCTGTCTAATAGAAGAATAACAATCCTATCACTATCAGAATGTAACATTAAAAGAAAAAGGATAAGGCCCATCATCCAGTTCTTAATGGAAACTACTTTTGGGTTTCACAGGTCAAGTCATATGAAAATGGTTCTTTTTTACGAATGGACCATGAACCACCAATTCCTTTTGGAGCTTCGCGTGAACATTGGTGGTTTTATTGAACCACCAATCCCTACTTGTGGATATTTGTGGATAAAAGTAGGGATTGAACCACCAAATTTGTGGATAAAAGTACCAATTTGTGGATAAAAGTAGGGATTGAACCACCAATCCCTACTTGTGGATAATAACTCGTTCAATGAAATCGCATAAATGAAAGAGGCAAAACTAAAAACGGAACAGCTAGTTCTCAGTTGCCTGAGATTTAATTACATCTCAGTCAATCACACACGGCGCTGGATCTGATTTGTGAATTGTGTTAGAAGCTGTGATTGGTAGAGCTCTGTGTTGTTAACTTGGGGAAAGGTCGACTGAAATTTTGCTTGAGATAAGGGAATCCCAACAAGAAATTGAGGAACACAAGTACCAATCCAAACAAGTACCAATAGGGGAATAAAATCACACCGAATGTGGTAGGGATACAGTTTTTATCCTTGAAGTAGGGATTCCTTAGTTTCAGACAAAAATCTTAAAACACTGCAGCTATAATGAGGCTAAGCAAGCATGAAAGGATTGCATCGATTGTCAGAAGGGGATTAATTCAAGTAGCAAAACAACGGGCTAGCTAGTGAATAAGCCCCCTGCTTCCAGAATAACAAATTGTACACTTATGTAAGAGAGAATCAAGCATTGAATATTTAAATCCAACAAGGTTACAGTAACGCAAAAAAGGATTGCACCTTGCAACCACCCATCAGGCAGGAGATGGCTCCTCCGCAGCCTTGGTTTCCCCTTCTCCGCCTCCACCAGAGCTGGGCGGATCGCTGCTCACCGCATCAGAAACAAGTGAAACGGGGCGGTGTTCGATGACCTCATCGATGAGCCCCCAGGTGTGCGCCTCCTCTGGGTCCATAAACATGTCCCTCTCCATGCACTTCTCGACGCTGTCGATGGCCTGACCAGTGTGCTTGGCGTAGATCTTGTTGAGGCGATCCCGCACCTTGAGGATCTCCTTGGCGTGGATGGCTATGTCGGAGGCCTGCCCCGACGCCCCGCCCGACGGCTGGTGGATCATGATCCGGGCATTCGGCAGCGCGCGCCGCTCGCCGGGCGCACCGGCGGCCAGGAGCAGCGAGCCCATGGACGCGGCCTGGCCGATGCAGAGCGTGGTGACCGGGGACCGGATGTACTGCATCGTGTCGTAGATCGCGAGGCCCGCGGTGACCACGCCGCCAGGGGAGTTGATGTAGAGGTGGATCGGCTTGGCGGGGTTCTCGGACTCGAGGAAGAGCAGCTGCGCGACGACGAGTGACGCCGTGTCGTCGGCGATGGGCCCGTGGATGCAGACGATGCGCTCCTTGAGGAGGCGCGAGAAGATGTCGTAGGCGCGTTCCCCGCGGGACGTGTGCTCGATCACCATGGGGACCAGCCCGTACTCGCGGCGCGCGGTGTAGCCCGCCGCCGGGGAGGACGAGAAGAAGGCCCGCGGGGCGGCAGCGGAGGCGAGGCGGCGCAGCATGGCGGCGGCGGCGCTAGGGTTGGGGGCTGGGTTTAGGGGATTGGGTCTGGGCTTGGGTCCCGGCGCGGCGCGGTGAGACCGAGACGGGAGAGTAGGGAGAGGGGAGGAAGCGGTTAGAGACAGACGAGTGGGGGCGGAGGGAAGCATGGTGGGGTCGGCAGGTGGTGGGCTCCAGGGAAAGCCATTGGTGGGGGGTAGCTTGTAGGTGAGAGTGAGGCTAGAAAGACTGCGATGACGGAGGAGCAGCAGGTCCAGTGGTTGCGATAGGGTGTGCGGTCGTTGCTTCTTATCGCTTCAACATGGGCTGGGCTATTTTGGGCTCTCTCTGGGTACTTTTGGCCCTGCAGAGAACTTTGGGGAAACTGAAAAGAACTCCCTAAAAAATAGTAAAGGAACTCATCAAAATCCCCGAACCACTTACTCCCTTTAATCCATATTACTTGTCATTAAAATGGATGTATCTAGCACTAAAACATGTCTAGATATATTCATTTTAGTGACAAATAATATGGATCGAAGGGAGTAAAAATTTTTCAAAATACCACTAACAAATCCCTAAATAAGCTAAAATAGCTTACACATCCCTTGAGAAACTATTTTTTTAGAAAATACCAAAAGAAGAGGCAAGTGAGAAAACATAACATGTTGAAACGACAGAGAGTCCGTTTTTTTTTCGAGAAATCTATCATGTTATAATTTTGCGAAAGGGAGTGTCTAGATAGCAACCGGTGGCTGGTTAGTCTAAAGCAGCCACCACCTAAAAAGGAAAGATATGGTCAGCCACACCTGGCCAGAAACGGACACGACCCCATGCCCAGAACCTGATCGCGCGGGCAGTCCTAGTTTGGTTCGCACGGGCGAACGTGCCAAGTACCCCCTCCATCGAGTCCAGTTGACAACCCAGCTCTCCTCTCTGTCTCTTCTTCCTTTCCATCTCCCAAGGCAGATCTCTCCTTCTCCCTATTTCCATTAGAACCTTCAAAATTCTCCACATCCAGAGCAAGAACAAAAAAGGTATAGCAGCAAAAAGCATCCCTCTCTCTCTTTCTCACCTCCTCCCCCACTTTCTTGTAAGATTAGTATCTGTCCCCCTGGGATCTGTGTAAGAAATTGCTTCTGAACCAAAATCATGAGCATCCCCTTCCCTCTCCAATCCCCTCTCCCTTGTTCCCAGAAAATATGAGCACTCTTTGAGTACCAGGGAAAATCAAACCTGATATCAAACTTAATACTAGGGGGAAAAACAGAGCAGCAACAAGGAAATAAGTATTTTGTGCAAAAAGCAACTATATAGCATATAACCTGGACCAACTTGGATGTATGTTAGAAACAACAAAACATAATCTAGTTCCATGTATAAAAAGCAAAAATCATGCAGCAAGGGACCATCCAAGCAGTGCATATTTCAAAAAGATCTCACACATCGTAGGCTTCACGGGATATGTACTTTGACATAGACAATACTGGGACACAAAATCAATGCGACCCCTTTGTTGTTTTCACTTGGGTTGTACATAGTGGTGATAAAAGAGACATTCTTCCTAGTAGCAACTTGTCGTTGGTTTGTTGCCACAGGAACCTGAAAAAATGGAGCAACAATAAAATCAGAAAAAGTAACTTTATTTGGTTTGCATGTGTACTTGCATGTTGTTTAGGTGTGGGAGAAAAAACAACAGTCATGGTTCCTAATGAAATATACTTTCTAAATGTTTTGCGGATGTCTGGTCTAGATCTTAATGCGCTACCTAATGATATCGAATTGAAGATCTTGAGCCGTTGTTCTACACTCAAGATGTCTGACAGAGATTATAGAGGAGTCTCCAGACAATGTTATAGCTGGGCAAGTTGCAGATGGTGTTGATTCAGGTGTACATAGTGCTAGAGGAAATGTTGCGCCACCACCAACCCCCTGGTAGCAACCAAAAATCCCCGAAAATAATATCCCTACATGAACTTCTACTGAACCCAACTTGGCAGAAGATGGTAATGATAGAGTTCCGGTGAATGAAGAAGTTGTGTCTAGTCCGCAAGAACCCTTTCTAGGGATGACATTTGACAGTATTTTCGATACGAGAGTTCGCTACAATGTTTATGCCATTAAGTTGGGCTTTTCTATCAAATCAAATACATCTTAACAACACCCTTTCACTAACGAACTTACGAAGCAGATGTTTGTTTGCAACAAGTACAGGCCACTGAAGACAACTGAAGAGAGAAGAAGAAAAACAAAAGAAGATGACTGTTGTGGGAGAAAATGAAGAAAGTAGGCTATTTGTATGGGGCAACTTAGTGATGAAAGTAAAATCAATTTAGTATGATATCAAAAGAACTAATAATTTTCTGAAAAGCAACTTAGTAATTTAGCTATGCTAAAAATATGAACAACTTAGTTGTATTTTAAAATGAACTTAAAATTGAACTTAGCATGTCGGTGTTGTTGGAATTATGCCCTAGAGGCAATAATAAAGATGTTATTATTATAATTCTTGTTCATGATAAAGTTTATATTCCATGCTAGAATTGTATTAAGCGGAAACTTTAATACTTGTGTGGTTTGTGAACAACACCGTGTCCCTAGTACGCCTCTATGGACTAACTCATTGATCAATGATGGTTAAGGTTTCCTAACCATAGACATGAGTTGTCAATTGATAATGAGATCATATCATTGGAGAATGATATGGTGGATAGACCCAAACTAAGCAAAGCTATTAGATCGTTTCATTGTGTTCTTCTTTGCGAAGCTTTTCCTATGTCAAATATTGTATTCCTTAGACCATGAGATAATACAACTCAATGGTATCGGAAGAAAGCTTTGAGGTCATCAAACGTCATCCTATGAGAGGGTGATCATAAAGGTGTCTCTCAGGTAATCGGAAAGTATCTGTTGGGTTGTATGTATCGAGATGGGATTTGTCCCTCCCAAGTCGGAGAGATATACTTCGGGCCCACTCGGTAATCGATATCAACACCGCTTGCAAGCATGTGGTTAAGGAGTTAATCACAAAGTGATATCGGATTACGGAACGAGTAAAGTACTTGCTGTGAACGAGATTGAACTAGGTATGATGATACCGACGATCGAATCTCGGGCAAGTAAAATATCGCGAGACAAAGGGAATATATATATATGGGATTGATTGAATCCTGACATCGTGGTTCATCCGATATGATCATCGATGAATGTGTGGGAGTCAATATGGGTGCCCAGACCCCGATGTTGATTATTGATAGAAGATCATGTCTGCATATTCTCGAACCCGCAGGGTCACACACTTAACGTGTCTCGATGCTAGGATAGATTGGATACTTGGTTTATGAATTTTTGTTCGGAGTCTCGGATGGGATCGCCACATGAATCTTATTCTCCGAACATACATTACCATCCGCGTCCGTTTTCTTCTTGAAGATCCATTTGCACTCAACGGCCTTTCGGTCGCTAGGAGGGTCCACCAAAGTCCATACTTGGTTTTCGCTCATGGATCCCAATTCGGATTTCATGGCTTCTAGCCATTTCTCAGAGTCTGGGCTCATCATCGCTTCCTCATAGTTCGTAGGTTCACTGTCTTCTACTAACAAGACAGTCAAGACAGGGTTGCCGTACCACTCAGGAGGGGCACGCGACCTTGTCGACCTGCGACGTTCAGTAGCAGCATCGTCCGAAGCTTCATGATCCTTGTCATTAGCTTCCTCTATTGTTGGTGCAGGCGGCACTGGAACAATTTCAGGTGCTGCGTTACTCTCCAATTCAAGAGAAGGTTCAATAACCTCGTCTAGCTCTACTTTCCTCCCATTCACTTCTTTCGAGAGAAACTCCTTCTCAAGAAAGGAACCGTTCTTTGCGACAAACACTTTGCCTTCGGTTCTGTGATAGAAGGTATACCCAATAGTTTCCTTAGGGTATCCTATGAAGACGCATTTCTCCGCTTTGGGTTCGAGCTTGTCCGGCATCAACTTCTTGACGTAAGCTTCGCATCCCCAAACTTTAAGAAACGACAACTTAGGTTTAGCACCAAACCATAGTTCATACGCTGTCGTCTCAACGGATTTAGATGGAGCCCTATTTAAAGTGAATGCAGCGGTTTCTAATGCATAACCCCAAAATGATAACGGCAAATCAGTAAGAGACATCATCGATCGGACCATATCTAACAGGGTTCGATTCCGGCGTTCAGACACACCATTGCGCTGTGGTGTTCCGGGTGGCGTGAGTTGTGAAACGATTCCACTTGCTTTGAGATGCGTGAGAAAATCATAACTCAAATATTCGCCCCCACGATCGGATCGTAGAAACTTAATCTTTCTGTTACGATGGTTCTCCACTTCATTCTGAAATTCTTTGAACTTTTCAAACGTTTCAGATTTATGTTTCATTAAATAGATATACCCATATCTACTTAAGTCATCGGTAAAAGTGAGAAAATAGTGGTATCCACCGCGCGTCGAAACACTCATCGGTCCGCATACATCAGTATGTATGATTTCCAACAAGTCCGTTGCTCGCTCCATCATACCGGAGAACGGGGTTTTGATCATCTTGCCCATGAGGCATGGTTCGCGTGTGTCAAATGATTCAAAATCAAGAGACTCCAAAAGTCCATCAGAATGGAGTTTCTTCATGCGCTTTACACCAATATGACCTAGACGACAGTGCCACAAATAAGTAGTATTATCACTATCTACTTTGCATCTCTTAGCCTCAATGTTATGGATGTGTGTTTCATCCCTTTCGAGATTTAGAAGAAATAAACCACTCACAAGAGGTGCATGACCATAAAAGATGTTACTCATATAAATAGAACAACCATTATTCTCCGATTTAAATGAATAATCGTCTTGCAATAAACACGATCCAGAAATAATGTTCATGCTCAACGCAGGCACATAATAACATTTATTAAGGTTTAAAACTAATCCCGAAGGTAAAACTAAGGAGAGCGTGTCGACGGCCATCACATCAACTCTTGATCCGTTGCCAACGCGCATCGTCACCTCATCCCTCGCAAGCCGCCATCTATTCCGCAGCTCCTGTTTCGAGTTACAAATATTAGCAACTGAACCGGTATCAAATACCCAGGCACTACAACGAGGGCTAGTAAGGAAAACATCAATAACATGTATATCAAATATACCTTTGATGGTGCCAGCCTTCCTGTCCGCTAAGTACTTCGGACAGTTGCGCTTCCAGTGACCCTTGTCCTTGCAATAGAAGCACTCAGTTTCTGGCTTGGGACCAGACCTGAGCTTCTTCTCAGCAGGGGCATTGCGCTTGCCGCCGCCCTTCTTGAAGGGCTTCTTTGCACCTTTACCTTTCTTAAAGGAGGGCTTGTTGACCATCAACACATGATTATCCTTCTTGATGTCCACCTCCGCAGCCTTCAGCTTTGCGAAGAGCTCGGTGATCGTATCAGTGGAACCAATCTGATTATGAGTCACTACAAAACTTTTGTAGCTGGGAGGGAGTGATTGCAGAACCCTGTCAATCTTGAGCTCCTCTGGAATCTTGCAGTCCAGTTGCTCAAGGCGTTGAGTGTAGCCCGACATCTTAATGGCGTGCTCA
Organism: Avena sativa; assembly: GCA_916181665.1. NCBI lineage: Eukaryota > Viridiplantae > Streptophyta > Magnoliopsida > Poales > Poaceae > Avena > Avena sativa. The sequence continues at coordinate 150,782,603 of OV702294.1, read as the reverse complement.
CTAACGGAACTCCCTTCCTCCATCTTGCAGTTAAAGAACTTCTCGGAGATCCCATATCTCTCAGAACGGGCCTGAGTCTGAAACATGGTTTTCAACTCTTCGAGAATCTCAAAGGGCCCGAGATAGTTTTCAAAATGATTTTGAAGTTCCGGTTCCATAGCAAACAACATGGTGCTCTTAATCACACCATAATCATCTTTGCGCGACTGATAGACAACTTTCTCATCAGCCGGCGCAGTTGCAGCAGGGGCGTCACCTAACGCTTTCTCAAGGACATAGTCCTTTTGACCGCCAGAGAGAATGATTCTCAAATTGCGGAACCAATTGGTGAAGTTAGACCCATTGTTCTTAAGTTTTTCTTTCTCAGCAAAAACGTTGAAGTTGAAGTTGGACTTAGCCATGTGATCTACAATATTTGCAAGTACAAATTAGACTATGTTCATGATAACTAGTTCAACTTTTAATCAAATTACTAGATGAACTCCCACTAAATTCAACATCCCTCAAGTTGTTTAGTGAACACGATCCAAATTCACCACACCTAATCCGATCTTCACGAGAAGAGATGTGGTTTCAATGGTGGACAACGAAGTGTCGATCATATCATTCATATGACTCATGCTTAACCTTTCGGTTCTTGTGTTCCGAGGCCATGTCTGTACATGCTAGGCTCGTCAAGCTAGACCCAAGTATTTCCGCGTGTGCAAAACTGGCTTGCACCCGTTGTATGTGAGCGTAGAGTCTATAGCACCCGATCATCACGTGATGCTTGGACACGACGAACTTTCGCAACGGTGCATACTTGGGGAGAACACAGTTTTTATCTTGATCTTTAAGTGAGGAATCATCTTATAATGCTACCGTCGCGATCTAAGCATAATAAGATACATAAAAGGATAAACATCACATGCATATAACTTTATGTGACATGGTATAGCCAATCTTCGCGCAATGATCTCCATCTTATGCGTTCCGGCATGATCTCCATCACTTCACCATGATTGCCTCCACCACGAATAGCAACTACAACTATTGCTAACTACTTAGCGATAAAGTAAAGCTATTACATGGCGTATAAGAAGTTGACTCGCAGGTCATACACAATTATAAAGACAACCATATGGCTCCTGCCGGTTGTGTACTCATCGACATGCAAGTCGTGAAACATTACAAAACATAATCATCACATACATTATACACATCACATCTTGGGCCATACCATATCACAGAAAACACTCCCTGCAAAAACAAGTTAGACGCCTCTACTTTGTTGTTGCATGTTTTACGTGGCTTATGGGAGTAGATGCTAAGAACGATTCTTACCTACGGAAAGCCACAACGGTGATATTATGGTTGCCAAACTCCGGTGTTAATCCCATGACAACTATAGTGAGAGAAACTGACATCCACCAGCCGCATGTGTGGAACAAGCCACACGTCAAGTGCGGAGCCGGTCTCGCGAACGACGTCGCGTAAGGTTGGCCTGGACCGCTTCAATCTCACTATCCCGCGTCATAAGAAGAACACAAACAAGAGGCTTGCAACAGAAAACATCAACGCCCGCAACAACCATGTTGCGTTCTACTCGTGAATCACATCTACGCATAGATCTAGCTCTGATACCACTGAAGGGTTTCGCAGCATAGTAAATCAAAATTTTCTACGGAAGCGAACAGAGGGAAAGCCAAGATCTAATCTAGGAGATGCAAACAACGAGAGAGATTGGATTAGATCTTCATACCCTTGAAGATTCGCACAGCGGAACGTTCGTCGAAACGTGGGTGATGTAGTCGTACTCGCTTCTCCTCCTCGCGATCCGATCCGATCTAGCACCACAAGTGGCGGTGCCTCCGTGATATGCACACGTGCAGCACCTCGACGTCTCCTCCTTCCTTGGACCAGCAAGTATGGTGGAGAGATGGATTGGATCTACAACACGACGGCGTGGTGTATTTGGTGGAGAATTTCTGCAGCAGGGCTTCGCCTGCAAACAGTCGGGAGGGAGAGAGGAAGGCAGCAGGGCTACTAGGGCTTGGAGGGAGATGTGTAGGGGGGAGGGGGGAACCATCCCTCTATATATAGAGGGGGAGGGGGCGGCCAGCCCTAGCCCCTCCTCCAAGCCTATCTCTAGTTTAAACGATTTAAACTCTCCCCTTATCTAGAAACCCTATCTTATCTCTAGTTTAAACGATTTAAACTTATCTAGGATCGGCTGGGCCCTATGGGGCCTTGTGCCCCTGGCCCAATGCGGCCAGGACACTCCCTCATAGGCCCATGCCCCCTCCCGGAAGGTGGGACCACGTTGGCCCCCTTCCGGAAGGTTCTAGAAGCTTCCGGTACAATACCGATTAATCCGGAACAATTCCGAACTCCAAAAACTGCACTGCCTTATATGAATCTTATTCTCTGGACCATTCCGGCACCTCTCGTGATGTCCCGGATCCCATCCGAGACTCCGAACAAAAATTCATAAACCAATTATCCAATCTATCCTAGCGTCGAGACACGTTAAGTGTGTGACCCTGCGGGTTCGAGAATATGCAGACATGATCTTCTATCAATAATCAACAGCGGGGTCTGGGCACCCATATTGACTCCCACACATTCATCGATGATCATATCGGATGAACCACGATGCCAGGATTCAATCAATCCCATATATATATTCCCTTCGTCTCGTGATATTTTACTTGCCCGAGATTCGATCGTCGGTATCGTCATACCTAGTTCAATCTCGTTCACAGCAAGTACTTTACTCGTTTCGTAATCCGATATCACTTTGTGATTAACTCCTTAACCACATGCTTGCAAGCGGTGTTGATATCGATTACCGAGTGGGCCCAAAGTATATCTCTCCGACTTGGGAGGGACAAATCCCATCTCGATAGATACAACCCAACAGATACTTTCCGATTACCTGAGAGACACCTTTATGATCACCCTCTCATAGGATGATGTTTGATGACCTCAAAGCTTTCTTCCGATACCAGGGAGTTGTATTATCTCATGGTCTAAGGAATACAATATTTGACATAAGAAAAACTTCGCAAAGACGAACACGATGACACGATCTAATTGCTTCGCTTAGTTTGGGTCTATCCACCATATCATTCTCCAATGATATGATCTCATTATCAATTGACAACTCATGTCTATGGTTAGGAAACCTTAACCATCATTGATCAATGAGCTAGTCCATAGAGGCGTACTAGGGACACGGTGTTGTTCACAAACCACACAAGTATTAAAGTTTCCGCTTAATACAATTCTAGCATGGAATATAAACTTTATCATGAACAAGAATTATAATAATAACATCTTTATTATTGCCTCTAGGGCATAATTCCAACAAAGTATACATACTTATGACATACTAGATAGGATTGCTTATACAAGAGTTCTTATTTAAAGTGGCAAAAAGGATAACCTTTGAAGAAAAGGTTTCTCTTCTAAGGTCTAAACAAACTTTGTGGTTAGTTAGTGGTGGTTGATATTATTTGTTTGCTTAAATGGTTTGGCTTGAGTTGCTTTATAGCTTAACTACTTCAGACCAAAGTTAACTATAAAACATATAATAATGCTTATAGTGGTATATTAAGATTTTGTAAACTAAAGTTAACTTTGAAGTATAGATAGTTTTGAAAGTATCGTACTTATACATTGGTATCTTGTATATCTGAAATGTGTTCTTTAAGTTACTTAAGAATGTTTATTCTATTACTTGAGTAATGGTTTCTTGATTTGAGTATGGAGTAATATCATTTATCTTTTATAGATGAGTGAGTATAGTTTATAATCTAGAGCATACTAATAGTTATCTACTTATGGTTTTATATAATGTGGTAGTAGCGTTTGCAATTTGGTAGTTAATATAGATAGAAAAGGGTTGGTGTATTCATAAGTTGTTCTTTAAGGTTTGTATTATAAATGGGAATATTTTTAGAATAAAATCTTCATTTAAGGTTGAAGATAATTTAAATAAAAGGTATTTATAATGTTTTAAATTATTGAGGCTTCATTTTATTAATTTTTTAAGATTAATACTATTTATTAAACTTAATTTACTTATTTTAGGAATATTAATAAGTTTTATTTATCCTTATATGAATTATTAATGAAGTAAATAAGTTTAAATTAGAGTTATTAAAGTGTGTAAATTTTTATTTAACACAAAAGTGGAATATTATATTTGTATCATATAGGTATTATTTTTGTGGACATTTTGGTATATTGCACTTATTTTTGTGATTTAAAAATAATAAGATATGATTTATGTAATACTTATTATTTTATAAGGACTTAATAATTAACAAATATTTAATTAAGTGGAATAATAGTACAAGATTATGGTTTCAAATAATAATTTTTATTTTTCTAAGATTTTTGGTATTTTATTTATATTACTAACATTTATCATTATAAAAATATGAATTATCAAAGTTTTATTACTTATAAAACGTTTATTAAACAATATTTATTTAAATAATCATCATAATAATATTTTATAATAAGTTTGAGTTGTAGATTTTATTTTTCTACAAATTTTCATATATTATACACATTTTTCTGAATTATAAATCAAAAGTTATTAATTAAACAGGATTTAATCATTTATTAGATTTCTGAAATATTATTAATTGACTTATAACATTTTATTTATTTCTTATCAGAAAAATACTTTTTATACCACGTCCAGAGCTAGCCCCAGTCACTGACTAGTGGGCCATTGTCCACCTCAGCTCTCAGGTCTAGAAATGCTTTTGCTACTCACCTCCTCTCTACTCACTGTCGATGACATGTGGGCGCTGGGCCATGTCATCCACCACGCGAGGCAAAGACCAGTCAAACGAGCTCATGTGGCTCGATCATGAGGTAAGCATGGCGTCAACATCACCACCGCCGTCGGTGAGTGGTCACCGGCGACGATCTACGGCGCCCAAGTAAGCGAATTAGATCTAGTTCGAATCAGTGCGACCTACTGAACCTAATGGTGGCAGCGCCGCACGAAAATAGTCATCGGAGGGTCATTGACGACGAGCTTTTGTGGCGGCCAGCGACGGTGCTCAACAAAACTAGACCTACGGTGCGAATCCGCAAACGAAACTAGGGTCCAAAGATGTGCAATCTTACCCTGATGACGATAGAGCGGTCGACAAGGACATGCGCGGTCGGAATCGAGCTTCCCGACGAGGATTCCGACGAGCTGCTACAAAGGGGAAACGACCAAATTCACCCGCTCTAGTGCTCCCCTTGATGCAAGCTTCTACCCAAAGGATCTACGGAGGAAGGCGCTTCTCCATGACGGCTCAGAATGGTGTGGGGAGACGTGGTTGCGAGAGGTGGCTCCGGTGAGCTAGGGTTTCGGTCTCGTTCGTATCTGAGAGGATAAGTAGAAATTGGAGATAAGGATTGAGGCAGGGCGTCGCGGTGGCCTTCTTATCCCCTCCTGGCAACGATGGCGAGTATCTTGGCGCAACGACGACGATGACGGCATCGGGCGGCAGCGAGCTCCGCCAGCGAGCTACATGTGTGTGTGACGATGACGACGATGACCGTTTTGCGGATAACTCCTGGCAATCTTTGCTTCTCAACCCGCAGTCCTTTGTTTTCCCCACTTGTTAGTCATAGAAGAAGAAGATCTGGGCTGGTTACTAGGCTGTTGTGGGCTGCACAGGGGCGCAGATAGGTGTAGGGTGTTGGGCCACGACCAGGTTTGGTTTTTTATTTGTTTTATCCTTTTTCTATTTTCTGTTTTCCTTTTCATATTTGAATTTGAATTAGATTTTTGAACCTTTCTTTGTATGATTTATTTGCTGGATATTTACAACAATACTAAAATATATTTTGTATCATTTGTGAATTTTATTATATCATCTTTTTGTATTTCTTTTATTTACCCAATATGAACCCCTTTAATAATTTGTAGAAACTTTTATTCTTGTTTTACTTTTCTCCTTTAGTTATGGATTTCTAAATGATATATCCTCATTTGTTTATAAATTAACTCTAGTTAGCTCATAGTCTGAATCAAAACTTTTATATGTATAATGATCCTAGATCATTATTTGGTGCATGAAAACACGAAAGATATTGATATGGTTATTACTATTCCCATTAATTTAGAAAGTGAAATGTATATATTCTATTGTGATAAACAAAGAGGTTTAGGGTTTTGAATTACGAGCACTACCCTTGGCTTTAGGGTTTTGTTTAAGCTTAGCTTCCTTTATAGATGTGGTTAAAGGTTTAACCACCAAACATATTGTTTTCTGTTTGGGATATTTGATGACATCACCTTTTATAATGGTAAGTTATAATTAGAATGTTTTATAGAAAGGAATGGGTAAGGATATACTTAAGCACATATAGTTATGATGGTTGGAATTAACAGAGATGTGCTTATGTGATTTGCTATAGGAAAATACTTCTATAAAGTGTTATAGACATTAGATGATGGATCAATAGTATGAGATGGATATTATGTTTGATTTGAGATTTAGAGTTGATTGCTTACCAAGATTAAATAGGAAAATGATTTGTAACATATAATTGTATTTCACAATCCTGGATCTCTAATTAAGGAATTCCTTTCCTAGATATAACACTTCTTTCTATCCATCAATAGGGTTAGTATAATGAGATTTACTTATTAAAATCTTCTTATTCATATATCATTCTTCTAAACTTATGGATGAATCCTATGAGTTTGATACAAGGATATTTCATAATTTTCTTATGTCCTTGCTTGGTAGTATTTACTGTTCTACTATTGATCATCTTCCGTACAACCACTAGTTCCTTCAACTACACCCACAATCTTCCTTAAAATTCCATCACTGATCTTTCTCTAAAGTAAACTATCCTTAAAGATAAATAACACCACTTTTATGACTCTATGCTATACTAGCTTTAGTTGAATAACACCATCTTATATTTACTTAACTCTCATGACTTACACTTCAATCCCTGAATTATATTTATGTGGTTTGCAAAGACTTCTCTAGGATCACTTATCTCTACTAGGGTTCCAATCATGTTCTACCCACCAATATTACCTGTACTAAATATAAGCATTCAATATTGGTGGTCAAAGCATTACCATTATAATACTTTAATCATTTATTACTGAGGTTTTTAGTTGGCTAAGCAGGGCTTTATCTATCCTACCTTTCCATTATCTTGGAATTATCTTCTTAGTATCTCATATTGGATTAAGGTTATTTATGAACTTATGCCCTCTTTAAAAGATTTAAGTAGATGTTATGATAAGATCAGGAAATAGTAGATCAAAGTTTGATAGTTAAAGAGTTTGTGAATCAATGGTTGATTACTCAAAATTGATGAACAACAGATATTAAGATAGGTTCCATAAAGATTGATATGGAAAGAAAAATATATATATAGTGGATGATCTTGACTTAATCACTTTCCAACTCTAACTCATCAAAGGAGTTTTTAAGGTTAGGTGTTACTAAGATACTCAGGATGTATGCAGATGGAATTAAGATATAATGGTTACATTCTTATTATTTGTTTTATATCCTTAACTTGGTACTTATGAGTGATTATAATGAATACTATAACATGATCACCTAATGATCAAATATAATTCACATTATATTAAGGTTTAACTTATAACACATTTGATCTACCCTTACCCAAAATGGAATTTTAACAAAGGTCTTATTGAAACTTATTGCAGTCCACTTGATGATCTACTTCAATTCTATCAAGCTAAGAGAAACTTCAATCACTTTGACAAGTTTTGTTTGAAAACGCGAAAATTATTCGGATTTTCTATGCATAAATGCAATGCACACATCTGGGTTCAACTTATTTCTAGGCTCTAATGTTGGGATGTTACATACAACCCTAACAATGTACATGCATTTGAAGTGTCTATGCTTTACCCCCATTAAGCATACTTTGCAAACAAAAATCTGATGTGGAGATAAAATCAAACTAAGCTAGAAGATAAAAACACAAACTAAATGCATACTAACAATAAAAACAACTTAGTTAGATTCGTTAAACAACTAAAGCATGTTGAACAATACAACTTAAAGAAATCTAGTATGCAACTTACTAAACCGTAGGATAAAATCCAGTATACGACCCCTTGATGCTGCATCAACTTCTCGTAAACATAAATGGGCTGTGTTGGTTCTATCTTTTGTCATTTGTTCTTACTAGACTTAAAAATCTTGTCTCCTCGAAAGCATAATTATAATTAAAATCGTTATTGCATCTTAGCCAAACAAAATTAGCATGGAAAATAGCAAGATGCAACATAGCATGATCACAAAAGCATGTTGACAGTGCAACTTAAATAGACCACTGGACAACTTATACATGTTGCTCAAATTAATGAAAACCTAGATAGATTGGAGATACCCCATCTTAAGCATTGGAGATAATCAACTTAATTAATTTCAGTACTAAACTTAAGAATGTTGAAAAGGTAACTAATTAAACCAGTGGACAAGTTATGCATGTTGCAAAGTAGGGAACACCCGGTTGGAATGTACTAGAAAATACCCCACAACTTAAATGTACAACTACGGCATAGGGATAAAATAACTTATGAGGTCGCTAGAAAACTTATCCCTATAGCTCGAGAGAAATAAACATGCATAAATCATGGCATCGAGTAGGAAGAACTAAAACTACCATCTAAAAGACCTTCTAATCTGTCCAGTTTTTCTACTACAACCATAAGAACTAGGTAGTGGTAAGTAAAAAATTTAGGTAATAAAATGATAGGTGAAAACACTCTAGTGGTTAACACACCAGATGGGATAATTTTTGGGTCATACGAAACCTCTGTTAACCTTCACTTGCTTATGTAAACAACATCATCATGAGAACATAAAAAAGATGAAGTGCACCCTAGAAAAACATGGGGATCTTCAAAAGTCCACTGGTATGCCCAGGTTCTATGCAATTAGCAACTTCAAAACGTTTGTCGTTGTCCTATCAAACGAGATCTGTGCACACAAGGAGGAAGGATACATGTGCATAAAAAACGAGCGGGGTATTGACACCTAAATAATTTCCACCGCATGAATCGTGTGCACCATCATGGTTTAGGGGACATCTGCATCCCTACAGAGTCCAATCAGCATGAGCAGGGATCCAATACAAACATAAATGAGCAGGGAATATGCACCGTGACCTAAAATCCCCACACTCTTAACTACGAATTGCTTTCATCAGAACAAATCTCTAGGTATTGAGAGGTTTGAGCATAGGAAATCACCTCAGTCGTCGGGTGAAGTCACCTCCATCGCAGCTCGTCGCAAGCAGAGCACCCCGCCGCACGCACGACTAAATCTCCGGCGCAAATCTTACCCCCTTCGCGCGCGTCTCGCTCCCAGCCGCGGAGCTCGCCACCACCTACGGCGTGCTCCTAGCCGCGGAGCTCGTCGCTGCAGAGCTCTGGTTGGAAACTGCAGAGTGGTTGTGGTGAACTTGTTGTGCTGCTACCACCGCTATTGCCCTCCTACGCCCTCCGCATGGTTCCTGCTGTCGCCTCCTCCACAGATGGCTGGCTGGCCGGCCGGCGACCGGTGGTGTTGGGATTCGTGAGAATTGCTGCACCGGCGCAAATCCGCGCTGCTCCTGCTGACGCCAGTGGTCACCGCCTCCATGAACAGACGGACGCCCAGCCTTGGAGTGGGTGGTGGAAATCGCGAGACTCCCTTCACCAGCGAGGAGCCGCCAACATGTTGGGTTCCCGTCGGCGTTTGGGGGCTGCGGAGATGCGGCGTCAGCGAGGGAATCAGTCGTGGGGAGTGGCCCCGACGGTCGGAGAGGAAGGGGCGCTCCGACGAGGGACTCCGCCGGCGGAGAGAAAAGGGGATCGATGGAGATTCGGGTGTTGGGGGCGAGACACGGAGGTGTGCGTATTTTTTTGGAGTCCACTCCTGTCGCTTTCTTTCGCTATCGAAAACAATATTTGAGCGGTTCATCACGATTCATCGGACGGACGAGGATCGATGGCTCGGAAGAGCAAACGAGCCACCGTGCACTTTTTAGCGTTTAGGTTGCGAAAACAACATTTGTGGAACTGTCAAACGTCGTCGTGCGCTTTGAAACGAGAAATCAATCTGCGCACTGGCTACATATTCCTGCCCGATCAATTTATGAAGATTAGTGGCCATTAGTCACTTTCAGATGAAAATAAGGGCATCTTCACTTGCCTACCCAGGACGCCGATCTAGACGTTGAAATTAGGTCTGGACGCCCAGTCGCGTACCTAGGAACCTGTTTTCGTTCGAATTTGGGTCAACTTTGGTCCGGACTAACCGGCCATACCCAGGATCCCGGATACGCTCTGGAAACGCCGAACGTAGCGAATTGGCCGAGTGGACCAGCCTGTCAGCGACAGAAGCCGAGTCGTCGTCATCCTTCCCGCTGTTTCCCTTTTCCCGCCATCGCCGCTACACCCCTCCCGCCCTTGCCGCCGAATTCGGCCTATAAAAGGCGTATATCTCGCCGTCTCCCTTCACAGTCTCTCACACCAATCCCAACTCCGGCGAACCGCAGACGCTCGCACCTTACTACCTCCTCAACTCCGCCGAAACGCCATGGTCTAGAGATTTCCCGCGGCGGCGAGCGGCCGACGCACGCTGCAGACGTGGGAAGCACAGCTGCTCCACGACGCGGGCTATACGGCGTCGCCGGACATTCGTCTGTCCTTCGCCTGGCAACTTAGCACCGGCGGGATCCCTATTCCGCCGTTGCCTGCCGACGAGGACATCGCCGGAGAGATCCAGGCAGCTATCACTGCCATGCACGACCCGGATCTCGCCGAGGATCCTGGCAACCTGGTCTTCTGGAGGCAGTTCTTCGCCGACAGGTGCCTTCAGGATCTCGCCCGACACGATGGACCGCCGGGCTCGCCGCCGCCGCGTCACAATATGGCTTTTCGCCGCCGCTGGTGGAGCGTTCCAGGGCGAACTCCCGCCGTCGTCATGGAGCACATCCAGGCCGACGACCACCCCGCCTCGGCCTGTAGAGCGGCGTCGGCCTTTTCCTAGTTAAATTCGATGTAATATGTGCATCATTGCCCTAGTTTAATGAAATCCGCCTATATTCGTCTAAATTTTGCCGTGTATAACTGAATTTCGCCGAATCTGGGAACTCGGCCTGGGAACGCGAGTGGAAAACTCGGTGTTTCCAGGCCAAAAACAAGTTTTGTCCGGACAAAAAAAGTCCGAATTTCGGCCTGGATTCGCCCAACGAGTGGGGATGGTCTAAGTGATGGACGATGTGGCCCCCCTTCTTTTTAGCTTCTTGGCCAGCTTCTCCCAGAAGCTATCCTCGACCAGCTTCTCCCAGAATCTCATTTTCAAAATTCGTTCAAACTTCTTAACTAGTAGTTTCAATATCAATTTAAAAATATAAACGATTTTAACAAATAAGATTCTGAAAGAAGCTGGTCGAGAATAGCTATAAAAAAAGCTGGCCAAAAAGCTGAAAAGAAGGGGCCGTGGTGTTTGGTTGTGTGTGACGTCTCGGAGTTCCAAATTGTGGCTGCGGTGCGGTTGCGAAGTGACGAAAAGCGATCAACGGGAATATTTTATTTGTTTTTTTTAATTCAGGGATATTTTATTTGATCTACGTACTCGTTCTGTTTTGCTTTCGCATCGAGATATTTATAATGTGGGGCCCGACAATTTGTTCGAAGCGGATGTATATGGAGCAAGGATTGATGGCGGCCGTTTCGCTTGCTCCAAAGTTGCCTTGGGTTAGGCAACTTTTCATAGACGACAAACACTATTACCGAACTTTAGGTATCTAGTACTGGCAATTATCGGTAGCAAATCAAAGTGATCGCCGCATTACATGTAGCAACCTTTTGGGCCGTTTTGGCACCTGGAAGCACGGGTGACAAGCGGCGCCGTAGTCTGTATAGTTCATCCCGCATCAAGTCGACAAGTCCTTATCGCATATATTAACTGCGAGTTCTTCTTAGTCTTTTCACAACGAGTTTTGTAAGCATCTCCAGCAAGTGAGTCTATATCTCGGCGGCACGCGTGCGAAGACGTTGCAGCGCGCGGCATGACCTTCACCGAAAGCGCTAAAATACCGCGCACGCAGACTAGCAAAAACGTCCCCCCCAACCAGAAGCGTCACAAACATCCTTTTGACAGGAACCGAAAAGATATATAAAAAAGGCTAAAATAGAATTGAAAATATAAATAATGCATATGTTAGATAGAACTGAAAAGGTAATGCATATATTATATAGAACTAGTGCAGATTACAAATTAAAACTAGTGCAGATTACAAACTAAGAACTAAACTATCTAGAACTCAAAATCAGAGGAGTCCGGTGTTGTGGACGACACCGGAGTCGACGACCAGTAATCGTTCCAACGGGGGTCATCTTCGGAGATGGTCGATGGATCGACCATCTGTGATTCGATGAAGGCCCGCTTTGCCGCCTTGGCGGCCCTCCGCGCGAGGCGGTCCTGCTTCTTCGTGTCCTTCTGATCTTGCTTCTTGTCGGCGTAGAACTTGCGCTCAGCGGTAACGTCTTTCGGGAATCGTTGTGCCCACTCGGTACTGATGCGCTCGTCCCGCTCGGCGATTAGGAGGCGGCGCTCCAGCGCGTGCTGGCGGCTCTGCTGCTCCTGCGTGACAATGCGAGGCGGTGGCGCGAGCGCCTTGGTTTGCTCGCGCGTCCACACGATGTGGAAGTTCATGGATTTACGCGGGCGCCCGAGCCCCAGGCCACCGCGTCGTACGCGCGCGCTGTCTCGAACTTGCCAAGGCCGATGTGCTCGTCGCCGGTTCATATCTTGGTGTAGTAGGTGCCCATCGGGCGCAAGCGCATGCCGCGGTACCCGGATCTTGAGCGGCGGGGCGGCATCTCGTCGTCGGCGGAGCGGTGGCGCGGGCATGTTGTAGGCGGCGAACCGAATCGGACACGTGGTGGGCGAAAGGGGAACAAATAGTGGATATAGATAGGCGCGCGTGAAAATTTCACAAACGGTTTGTAAGATCCAAGCACCCGACTTAATAGGATTGATAAGATACTCATGCAACAAGTTGCAACTTCTTTTCCGAAAGCTCATTCGAAAAAACTCTAAGGTTAAACGTGATTAGCCTAGAGCAATTATAGAATGGGTGACCAACCGAAAAGTAGGTATCGAGTGCGCATCAGTGAGGACAAAGTGCGCAGAAAAGACTAGTGTTGGTATGTGGGGCCAGTCTAGATATTCTATTAAGCTATCAGGAGTGACACCCCCGGTGCCAAGTGGATGGGATGTTACAAGTGGTATCAGAATCGATCCTCGCGGTTAAACGTGTGTGTGTGGGTTAGTGACGGGACATGCGAAGCATGGCGCATATGGTCCGAAGTGGACACGACATGGCACATGTGCCAGCACTGGACGCACATACGCTTGCCAAGAGGAAACGTCCCTGAGGTGTTCTTGATCGATGAGGGCATCGATCTTCGAAAGGGTGGATGTATGTGAGATCCAATCACATGACTTAAACAGGATTGATAGGATACTCGTACAAACAAGTTGCAACCTCTTTTCCGAAAGATCATTCGAAAAGAACTCTAAGATTAAGTGAGTTTGGCCTAGAGAAATTCTAGGATGGGTGACCAATCGAAAAGTGGGTACCGGGTGCTTATGAGTAAGGACAAAGTGCGCAGAAAAGACTAGTGTTTTATAAATCTTTTAAACTAAACGAGCTCTAAATGTAGAGATACCGATTAAAAAAGGGAATTACTAATTCTCAGCTAGCTGAGACTTAGCTTATGGCATAGTCAACTTCTGCTCCGTTAGATTTTGTCTCCGTGTCAAGATTGGTGATTTCCGGGTCGAATCCATAGTTTGTCACGGGCTGTCCCGCGCGTGTTGTATCAATTGCTCGCCTCTTGTTACTGTCTCGGTTGCTCGTCCCACGCGTCGCGGCAGTATAGCCTCGCTCGTTGGCTGTGTATACTAGGCTGTCCAGCTTTTTTTTTCTTTGTTTGTTTGTTTTCAGCGCCTGGGCCTACATCTTGTCTTTTGGTGTTTTGTAGCTGTGGCATGTGGGTTCGATTGGATGGCAAAGGGCAACGTACGGCCCTAGTTTTTCTTGTTTTGAGCGGGAAGCAACAACCAGACATTTATTGGGTGTCCAAAAAATTTTAAAACCATTGTTGCGCGTCAATTGTTCTTACGTGAAGTACTTTTTGCTATCATTGATTTTCATTTTTACATGTTATTTATACGAAAACAACATGTCTGAAACCATTGTTGCGCGTCAAGATTCGTGTTTTGCATGGATTTGAGTTGGTTGGCCCGCCAAGATCGTGTGGTTCATCCTTTTTTTTTGTCGTTGTGGGCTGTTGAGTGGGTCATCGCGTGTTTTTGTCCTCCCGTGTGCCCCATTGAGTGGGTCGTTGCCCCACTCTTTTCTCTCCCTCAACATTGTTATCTTTTATTTTGAAAGGTCAGGAGAGTCGGAGATCGGTGGAGATCGACCGAGAGCGGAGGGGGCGGGGCGGGGTGGGTCCTTGATTTGAGTAGCGGATGCTTTTGATGTTCGAGCCACACTGATTTGCATCGATGTTTGTTCTTCTCCGGCGACTATGGTGGAGAGCGGAAGAGTCTCATTGATTTCGATAAGTTCTACTCTAGCATCGGTCTTTTTTCTATGGTGTTGTATTTGAACACGGTTTTATGCCCTTTAACTATTTTCCTGTTATGCTAGCTAATGGTGAAGAGAGGCATGTAATAAATTTTGGCGTCAGATGGGATCGGGTGTAGCTGAACCCAGGAGTTCTTGTTTGCATGTTGTTGTCTACATCGATCATATATGTTTAGATATTCATTTTTCACCTTTTAACATTTTCCTACGGATTTCAGCGTTGTAAGTTTACTCTAGTGTCATGGTTCCTCTTAGAGCGAATAAAGGGGAAGAGAACACTGCTTTTCTTGTAGTGCATTTTGTTTTAGGTTTTTTTTAGCGAAGATGTTGCTTTTGCATTGCTTTGTACTACTTTGTACAAAACTAGGTCATATGCGAGATATCACTGCTTTTTTGCAGTATTTGTACTGCTTTACAATATAAAAATGTTGCATTTTAGATAATAAAAAATAGGCATAGAGCCCCATGTATATCTTAGGATTTAGATGTCAATTGCGGTATTTTTGTCGCAACTGATTGTTTTTGTTTTGTAAATTGCACCAGCGGTTGGAACCAGGGTTGTTTTGAGAGGCCTATGTTATCCAGAAAGGCCGCTGTTCATCGTTCTTTTGTGGTCCCTTCTTACTATAAGTATTGGAATGTTATTTTTCTTATTTCATGGTCCCTTTTTATTATGAGTTGCAACTCGCTTCTCTCGTGGGGAGTTGCAACCGAGAATTGTTTCGTGGGACCATCTTACTATGAATTGCAAATGGATTTACAACTGGCTTTCTTAGAGAGTTCAACTAAGATTGCAACTTGGGATTGTTTTGTGATCCTTTCTTACTATGAGTTGCAACTGGACTTGCAACTGTCATTTTATTAGGAGTTGCAACTGGGGTTTTGCAACCGAGGATTGTTTCGTGGTTCCTTTTTACTATGAATTTGGAACTGGACTTGTATCTGGTTTTCTCGGGAGTTGCAACTGGGAATAGCATGTACACAAATAAGCTTGAATTGTAATTGTCAAGATTTTGTTGATTATTGTTTTTTATGTACATAATATAATATGTGCAAACTTGTTTGTTTGAAGTAAGAGTAGTCTGCCAATACCACATGTAATCTAATATTTTTCTAGGATAGTCGTTTCCATGGATTTATTTTGTATTTTTTCTTATTTTTGCTAGCGACAAAGTTAAAAGAGTCCAGTTACCGTCAACAATAGCTCGACAACAAAACTTTCTTGTGTGTGGTTGCAATTATGATATTTTGTGCTTTCACATAAGTTGTAGTTGGACTTGCAACTGATTCATGTTTTCATATAAGTTGCAATCAGACTCACAATTTACCCATGTTTTCTATGAGTTGCAATCTAACTTGCAACTGGTAACTTTTCCATAGTTGCAACTAGAAGTGTAACTGGTTCATGTTTTCCCTCTTGCAAACTTGAATCGAAATCGAGTTTGAATCATTGATAAATTGACTCAAACTAGTCCATCTTGTCTTTTTTTTTAATATTTATGTGTATCCTATGAGTTATAATGGACTTTGCAACTAGTTTTTGATTTTACTAGTTGCAGCTAGATGTGCAACTGAGTTCAATGTTTTTGCAATAATGATTTTATCGTTTCCTATAAAGTTGTAATCGGACTCGCAACTGACACGACCCATGTTTCCTAGGAGTTGGAACCAGACTTGCAACTGGTTCATGTTTTTCCCATGAGTTGAAATTTTATTTGTAACTGGTTCATGTTATTCCTATGAGTTGTAATCATACTTGTCAATGGTTCATGTCTTTATGAGTTACAATCAGACTCGCCACTTACTCATGTTTTTATATTAGTTGCAATCGGGCTTGCAACTAATTCATGTTTTCATATTAGTTGCAAGTAGACTCGCAACTGACTCATATTTCCTATGAGTTGTAATAGGACTTTGAATTGACTCATTTTTCCTATGAGTTGCAATCGGACTCGTAACTGACTGATGTTTCCTATGAGTTGCAATCAGACTTACAACTAAGCCATGTTTCTTTTATGAGTTGCAATCGGAACCGCAACCGACGACTCATGTTTTCTATGAGTGGCCATCGGACTTGCAACTGAATCATGTGTCCTATGAGTTGTAATAGGATTTGGAATTGACTCATTTTTCCTATGAGTTGCAAGTAGAATCGGAACTGACTGATGTTTTCTATGAGTTGCAATCGAACTTACAACCGAGTCATATTTCTTTTATGAGTTGCAATCAGGACCGCAACCAACGACTCATGTTTTCTATGAGTTGCAATAGGACTTGCAACTGACTCATGTTTCTGATGAGTTGCAATTTAGACTTATATCATTAGATTCATATTTAAAAGACATGTCCAATGATATAGTTTTTCTAACATATAATTTATATTTTGTTGATCAAATTTATAGTTAAACATATTTATTTAACTTCGTGTTAATTTAATAAATCGGTACGCGAAGGATGCAGTACTTTTTATCAATAGTACAGTGATTAGTAGAACCGTGCAACAAAGAAACGTAAAACGTCGCTGAGTAAGATTTGTATGGACAGTACCAAACTAGAAGAGGTAGAGAAAAAAATAATGTTTGCATTCGGTAGCATATGTTCCGGCCAGCCCGGGTGCGCGCCTACGTACGGGATATAGGGAAAAAATAAACCGAGCAATGACGGTGTTGTCCATACGGATGACGTCACTTAGCTGAGATTTAGTGTAATTCTCAGCTAGCTGCGCGTTAGTCAGACCCATTAAAAAACTATGTATTTGGGAGGTTGTATTTTAACCATTTATTTCTTCTAAAATACACACCATTGTGAAAAGAGCTAGTGGTAAGTTTGTTCACACGTGAAGCTTGACGGTCTTAATTCTTATTTTCCCCTCATCAATAATGAATAGATATGACGGTCTTTTTTTACTAGTGTGACGGTTCAGTGAGCCTTTTTTTACGCTGCCAATGAGCCTTTTTCTACTAGTGCTATGGTCTTAAGTCCTGTCTTTTTTTCCCTTCAATAATCAATAGATATGCATGCCACATCACCCATTCATGTGAGTTCATGCATATAGGATGTTGCACTCGCGGCCAAAGAGCACTACACAATGGCGTGTGAGCAAGCTAGCACGTGCGTATTCGTGATTCGAAAGAGCTTAACAATCA
Source organism: Avena sativa (assembly GCA_916181665.1). Classification (NCBI taxonomy): domain Eukaryota; kingdom Viridiplantae; phylum Streptophyta; class Magnoliopsida; order Poales; family Poaceae; genus Avena; species Avena sativa. The sequence continues at coordinate 150,764,799 of OV702294.1, read as the reverse complement.
GACAATTTCTTACGTAGTACAAAGCGAAAGGTTCGTTTGGCTAGAGAAGACACTTCCATCGATCGGGCATGCCGCCCTGCCAGTGACAAGCAACTAAAACAAACCCGTCCAAAATCGCTCACATGTTAAATCTGCGAATCGACTTGCACGTCATATATACCATGAGTCACGGTCACGATCCACTGCTAGTACTAACCCGATCAGCACGGAAACACGAGGCCAACGGCCGTCGTACTTGTCTTTTGTATGTTCTTTTTTTATATACTCCATCTGTTCATCAATATAAGATATTCTAATCTCTTTTAAAACACATGTATGTAGACGTGTTTTAATGTGTAGGTTTACTTATTTTAGAGTATATCTAGTCTATTTTAAAATATATAAAAGATACTCTCTCTTTTCTATAATATAAATCTATTTAGCAAACCGAAACAACTTACTCAAAAGTCCTATATTATGAAACATAGGAAATGTTACGTTAGTGAACCGGAAGAAGCAATTGTTTTGATTTTGCTAGATTACAAAGTCAAAAATACAGACTACAATAATAAGGTAAAATATTACACTATTACGTCCACTTGACTTTTACATCAGGGTGTTTGTGCTAATTTTTTTTTGTTGTGAATCATAGGATAAGGAAAAGAACCCTTTAAGATGTACCGAGTGGAGGAGAATGTCCGTACGAAATATGGGGCAAGTTAATCCTTAGAAAGAAATTACTAGGGCTCAATCCTCCAATTAAAACAACAAGATAGATAACATTTCTAAGAAACACAAAGGCAAAAGGCAAAACCCCTCCCTCTCCTCCCTGCCAAGACATCTAGGATTTCATCGCCTCACTTGTGTGGCTTTTGGGTTATGGAGGTGGGGTCGATCTATGCCTCCTTGGTGGGAGGGCTCTATTTTCCTGTTTTAAGTTTGGTGGGGGCGACCCTCAGGTGGTGGTAGCGGTGTTTCTTTAAATAAGGTCTTTCTGATTCCAGTCCCATCTTGATGGCGACGTCGAGGATCTTGTGGGAGTGGTGTGGTCCTCGAGAATTTCTTTTGGCTATGGGGATCTTCGGATCGGCAATTCATCCTTCTTTTTCATTTCCAGGATATATGTGGTCTTGTTGACATGTTTGATGACTTCCTGTTCGCAACCAACGTCAGACCAGCTTAGGGTGGAGCGGCAGCAGCGACGCGCCGTCGACATGGTCTGAAGGCTGAAGATGAAGGACTTCTCAAGGATTTCGATATAATTTTCGTTTTTATTGAGCTGCTTTGTACTCTTGGGTGCTTCTTTTAGTGACGACGTCCTATTGGCAAAAAAACATTTATAACAATTTCAATATTCTAGTACAGAAATATCCTTTCAATATTTATAGAGTAATTGATATCGGTAATTACCATCTCTTTGAAATCATTATGGTTGGCTACAATCTGGCCGAAAATTAATTGCTCTCCAACTGGCAAGGTAAACTTTTTAGGGGAGAAAAAAAAAGTGAAGCTCCAACAACAAATGGAAAGCGACAGAACCAGCTGGGAATTATTGCCTCAGCAAAGCCCAAGCGCGACCGGTATAAATTCCACACATGACAGCATCCGCTGGCTATTCCCGTCTGTGTCCAGCCAAACTCTAAGTCCTGACCAAGGAAACATCGAACAGCCAGCCGATCCATAACCGTAACTGGACGTACGTCCACGGCATGGGAGCCGAGGCCGCCATCCAACTGCCCGCCGTGGTCCTCGTGCCGTTCCCGGCGCAGGGCCATGTCACGCCCATGCTGCACCTGGCGCGCGCCCTCGCCGCGCACGGCGTCGTGGCCACCGTCGCCGTCCCGGACTTCATCCACCGTCGCATCGCGGGGACGACGGAGAACGACGATGACGTCACGCTGTCGTCCATCCCGAGCGGCGTCGCGGACGCCGTCGGCGGCGACCCGCCGGGGTTCGCCGACTTCGCGCACGCCATGGAGCACCACATGCCGGCGCACCTGGAGCGCCTGCTGACGCGGACGGGATGCCGCGTCGCGTGCGTCGTGGTCGACGTGCTGGCGTCGTGGGCCGTCCCCGTGGCCGAGCGGTGCGGCGTGCCGGCCGCCGGGTTCTGGCCCGCGATGCTCGCGAGCTACCGCGTCGTGGCCGCCATCCCGGAGCTCATGGAGAAGGGGCTCATCTCGGAATCTGGTACGGCATACACACGCCTAACTTGCAGATAATTCCTTTGTTCCACAACGTACTGCGCCGGGGTACACGGGCGTAACATGTTAGAGTTGACCTGGCGATTGGTAAAAAACAAGAGTTTAATTATGAGTGGTTCCTTCGTCTTGCATATGCTTCATGTGACATGCATTCCCAATATTCCATGCATGCCACACGCCGTCAGATGCTCTTGTACGCCTTCCACTGTTTTCTTTTCCAAAATCACAAAAAGTAAAGTTTGACTAAGATCATAGTAAAAAACTTAACAATTATAATCACTGGCGGACGCAGCCCCTCCAACCCCGGCGCTTGCCCGGGCTTCTGGCCAGCCAGCACAAGCTATTTTAATTAAAATACGACCAAAAATTATATGTTTGGCCTTTATATTTACAGTTTGTCTGGGCTTTGAAATAATCTTGGTTCCACTACTTACTATAATACTATAGACGTCATCTAAAAATATATATGTCACTTCCCCTAAAAAAATGTCACAATACATCTAGTTATATTGATTTGGTATTGTAGATATTATCCTCGCAAAAAAAGGTATAAACTTTGGTTGAACTTACTTTGTTTAACTTTAGAAATAAAAAATTATTGGCATTATTTCATAAACAAATGATATTCTACAAACTCGGTCAAACTTTACATTGCCGGACTTTCGAAATGACTTATAGGTCTCCTTTTCATAAACAAAGTGTAGTAGGCTCGAAGCACCAATGTGACTCCCCATATAAAAGTCACTCTAAGATTGAGATGTATCCCCCACCCGTTCCCAACACACTGACATTATCAAATCTCTCGACTTAAGGGTTAAAGAGAGTGCACGTAATCAAGAATACCATGTAGTAATTTGTAAACTTTATCCTGTACCCTCTAATTTGTATTATGTATCCATCTTGTTGAATCTTATGCACATATAAACGGTAGTACGTAAGTGTCTCTGACATGTAGCATGAGTGTGGTCTGCTCAATAGGGAACGTTAACGTACACAACCTTCATGTCTCGTGTCAGCCGCGCCCATCAACTTAAAGTGCATACAGGAGCTGCTTTTTGAAAACTGATGATAATGCCCAAACATGATTGGATTTGCCATGTGTTGCCGACGACGTGCATGAGAAAAGCCACTGACCCGTCTTTCTTTTTCTCCGGCCCCTCTCCGGACGGCCGAGTGCTCTGTGGATCTGATCCATCTTGTCTTGGGGCCAGCTCCACATTCCTTATTACTAATTTCCTGAGGTGATCAGCACCTTTTATTGTACATTTTAGCTCAGGTTTGGACCAGGAGGTAATTTGCAAAGTTGACCATGGCTGCCTCGGCGAATCGGCGGTCGACACACGATCGGTTCTTTTCATTCCAGATTTCCAGCATACTGCTTAGGGGGGGTATAATATCATGGCGAGATTTGGAGCAGGTTATTTTTTAACGGGTATAATGCAGCAACGAATAATAATTAAGGTTTGAGATGTTAATTAGCGAGGACTTTGAACTGCTTCCATTCCATGGAGAACAAAGCCAAGAGAGAGAGAGAGAGAGAGAGCTAGGCCCTCCTTGGACACGTACGCGAGCTATTCCACAGATCGAGACCAAACTATATAGGCCCTGTGGCTGGCTGGTTTGTGCAGTTCTAGAACAGCAGTTGAAGTTTCTTCGTTTCCATATATGGAAATGCGAATAGTCTTCCCGATTAGCAGCAGGCCAGCAGTGCTACTACTACTGCCGTGTTGACAGGATGACTTGGCCTTCCTTGACCAGTATCCATCGATTAGTCCAGAAGCAAACACGCACGTACACGTACTGAAAAGTAGTACATCTACCGAAGTGACTGCAGTTGGCAACTCGGTCTGTTGGTAGTAGATCGGACGAGCTCGATCGGGGTGCATGATTAAACGTCACCGATCAGGGCACGTGGGACGGTGGCTTCATGGCCCGGATCTCAGAAGCCGTAGCCTCAGTTTGTACTCCTTGTCTGGCTCTGGCCTAGCGCAGGTCATGTCGGCACGAGAGATAGCATTGCATGCAAGCTCATAGTACTCCTATATGAAAATCATTGAATCGAGGAAATATTTTTGTGTTCCACTGATTCAGCGTTTGATTTTGACGAACGTGCAGGCGCCCCTCGATCATCGCCAAATCAATCCGACGACGACGACGACGAGGTCGGCCATGTGATCCGAGCCCTCAAGATCCTGCCGGCACACGTCCAGCTGAACGACCAAGAACTGCCATGGCTCGTAGGCGATTCGGCTACCCAGAGATCGAGGTTCGCGTTCTGGCGCCAGGCTCTGCGCCGCGCGAGGAGCTTCCGCTCGCTCCTCGTCAACTCCTTCCCTGGCGAGGCCGGCGGCGCCGCCACCGACGCCGCCGCCGGCCACACAGCGCGTCACAGCCCACGGATCTTTCCGGTAGGGCCGTTGCTTGCGGGCGGCGGGAGCGACAACACCGTCATCGAGCGCACGAAAGGCGACGGTGTCTACGCCAAGCGGTCCAGTATGTGGCAGGCAGACTCGACGTGCATCGACTGGCTGGACAGGCAACGTGCGGGGTCCGTGGTGTACGTCTCGTTCGGCAGCTGGGTCGGGCCGGTGGGGCCCGAGAAGGTCCGCGAGCTCGCGCTGGGGCTGGAGGCCACGGGCCGCCCGTTCCTGTGGGCGCTCAAGGAGGACCCGTCGTGGCGCGCGGGGCTCCCCGCCGGCTACGCCGAGAGGGTCACCGGCCGGGGCAAGGTGGTGGGCTGGGCGCCGCAGGAGGAGGTGCTGGCGCACGCCTCCGTCGGCTGCTACCTCACGCACTGCGGCTGGAACTCCACCGTGGAGGCCATACGGCACGGGGTGCGCCTCCTGTGCTGCCCCGTCTCGGGGGACCAGTTCATCAACTGCGCCTACATCACCGGCGTGTGGGGGATCGGGATCAAGCTCGGCGGCGTGAGCAAGGGCGAGGTGAAGGGATGCATCGAGCGGATCATGGATGGGAAAGAGGGGAGGCGTTTGCAGGAGAAGATGGACGTGTTGAGGAGGAAAGTCGTGACGGCTAAGGCGAGGGGTTTGGCACAGAGGAACGTCTTGTCCTTCCTCAGCGAAATTGTTAAAAACGACTACCCGTTGTCGATGCAGATGTACAGCATATTGTAGAGATCAATTATCATGTATATGTGCATTATCTTCGAACATTGTCGTTTTCTAAGTTTTTTTCTTAAACTAGCACAATAGATGTGTGTGTGTGTTCCTACTGATTTTTCACTTAGAAAAAGTAAGAAATTGGTCAAGGACACGAGAGATTGACACAAGAGGTTGATGTTCTACCGCGGCCATACAATTCCAAAGAGAACAAAAATTCGAGGAGTAAGATTAAGGTGCGTTGGAGAATTTTAAGCGGATGATGAGACAATAGACCACCATCTTTTCCGATGCCACTTCACGGTTTAGGCCTGGTCCAAGGTCATACCTCAAGTAATTTTAGCCTACATCGACTCAAACCTCCATATCGATGTGATCTCCAACTGGTGGACTCACATATTACAAGGGCACATCGAAAGGCACATCAGATGGTCGGCACAACCTTTCGGGAGGAATGTGACCGATCATGGTATAGGATTTGAGTCAACACACGACTGTCACATTGCTCGAGAGAAGCACCAGTGGAGGAGCTAGCCCAGGATGTGTGTGTGTGTTGTGGAGGGGGCAAAAGGTAATATTTGAATGTTTGAGAGAGGGCAAGTTGCAAAAAATTCCCATGTAAGCCCCTAAAATACATTTTCCTTTACTAATTGTTCCAAGCCCCTAAAATCCCCTCTGACTTGTCGATATATCCACCACTGGCTAGAAGAGAAATGTCTGGATGACGATCCGCTGCTATTTTTGTATCCACGATTGGTGGAAGATGTAACTTTATTGACTAATTAATAATGTTTAGAATTTGTAAAAAAAAGGCACATTGAAAGGCATAGCATGATATCACGGATGTTGTTTGTTAATATAACATGAGAATTTTTCACCATTCTTCAATATATTACATACCATATTTATTCATGACCTCGTATAACAACCAACCACTTGAGAGTCATCATTATTACGAGATATTAGGATTTTGTTTTTCTCATGCATGCGCCGTCATTATGAACTCCTGAATTTATGAAAACTGATAAATGGTCCCCTCCAATTTAAAAAGTATTGTTAGGAAAGAATCTTCCTAATATTTTTATAAAGTTTCAAAACTTGTATAGTATAACTTCACGCGACTGGGATCTACGAAAATTTTAGCAAGCCAACTAAGAATTAGCTAAACCATTGTTGTTTTCTTTTAAGGTGACAACTTTTTTACAAGAACACTCTTAAAGTGGTTTAAATGCTTGAGATGCGACAAGACAATCCAACGGTCAAATTTCACACACATAGTTTTGTAATATTTGAATATTTAACGGGGCAAAGGTAATATTTGAATGTTTGGTGGGGGCAAAATGCAAAAAGAATCCCATGTAAGCCCCCAAAATATTTTTCCTTCTAAGTTGTTCCAAGCCTCGGGGGGGGGGGGGGGGGGGGGAGTGGCCTCCTCTGACTTGTACATAGCTCCATCACTAGATAGATCCGTAGTACATGAGAGAAATGTCTGGATGACGACCCGCCGCTATTTTTGTATCCACAATTGGTGGAGGATGTATCCTTATTGATTAATTAATAAAGGTTACAAATTTGTTAAAAAAAGTTCCCATCGAAAGGTGTAGCATGATATCATTGTTGTTGTTTGTCAATATAACATGAGAATCTTCACCATTCACCAATAGATTACATACCATATTTATTCTAGTCCTCGTATAAGGCCTTTCACGATGAGGTATATCTTAGTGCGCTATTCTAGATAGTGGTGTATCTTAAGATATAGCTACTCCAGTGCATTTTATCTTAAAGGTGGGGGTAACCATGTATTTTGCCTATTGTTCTGTGCAAGACTTCTATCTTAGCTAAGATACTCCCTCCGTCCCGGTTTAAAGGACACAATTTGCAAACCATGCAATCCCAAAATACTTAGACACAAAAGCATTTAATCTCTGTAATTACTCCTGTGTGAAAGCAATAAAATGCTTGCATGCACATGTGTGAACAAATGTGAACACTTTTCTAACTCCTTTTCTCCTTATGCATGTTCTACTACATACTATTAAATGAACCAATTAGATGACACCTAGGGCCCAGAGAATTGCAAATTGTGTCCTTTAAACCGGGACGAAGGGAGTACAACACTAGCCTCTCTCCTCAATAAGTATAGTGCTACATAAGAAATTTGCCTATGATAACGCGCTAAGAAACACAGGTTTTGAAAGGCCCAACAGTCAAACACTTGAGATCCATCATTATTCCTGGATATTAGGCTATTCGTAGTGAGAGTAACTTAGTTATAGCAGATACAATAAGCTTATGTAAGCAGGCTATAAGATTTTAAATAATATATTTAAAATGATGTGGAAGAGAGAGAAGTGGAGAGAGAAGATTAGTACGCTCTTATGCAAGAGCTAGCTATAACACAGTGCTTTTAGGCACTTTGTGTGAGTGTAAGGTGGGCTTTAGCTAAATAAAGTAGTACATAGTTATAGCCAAATATTATATATGTTGGCCGGCTATAGATGACGTGACGGTGGCTTATAGCCAACAGCGGACTTTATTATTGAACTTGTTCTTACTAACATGCATATACATGCAATGCCAACTACTCCTTCCATCCCAAGGCTTAAGCCTATAATTTTTTTTAAAGTCGAGTCATGTAAAGTTTGACCAAACTTTTAGAAAAACTATCAAGAACCATTATATTATATAGATACCATGTAAAAATATGTTTTATGATGTATAAAAGGGTATGGATTACGTACTGCAAATATTAATATTTTTCTCTAAAACCTTGGTTAAACTTTACATGAATTGACTTTTCAAAAAAAAGTCCAATAGGATAACTTTCACATAATGATTGACGATACGCAATTTTTCTAAGCAAATGATGTAACTTATTTCCGTGCATATAATATAAGTTTATGGTAACCTTATAGGGGATTTTGAAACCTAGTTTAATCTGTTCCCAAAATCAATTCCGTAGGGATTTGATATGATGTTTCTTTTGGTGTTATTGTTGTTGCACAAATAGTGTTATATATGCATCAAAATACTACGCAGTGCATCCATATCTAATTTTATGTATCGAACCTTGTCGTCGTATATGTGTATTTTATCAAACTTAACCCATAATTGCAGTATTGTTTAAGTTTCATCAATAAGTTAATAATTAGAACATGCACACATTTCAATACAGTAGGTGTGCCAGTACATTATCCAGATTTATATTCTACTATTTACAATATAAGCTGATGTAATTCTTAAGCATATTCCCAGCCTTTTTCTAGACGAGGAGTACCTAAGCAATGCCCATAAAATAAGGAATCTTTGTAAAATATTTTGCAATGGCACGTTTTTTTGAGACCTATATGCCATTTTTTTACATGAGACACCTATATGTCAATGCCACTATGTCACACAACCAGATAATACACTCGTAACCGCAAAAGAGGATGACATGTGCGAATATAGAACGTAACCTACGCAGCACTAGGCATAATATGTTGAAATGGTTCAAAGTGGCACGTTTCTTCAGTTGCTAGCTAATAACACGGAGTAGAAGCGACCGCATGTGCAAGAAAACAAAATATGACGAAGGTCGAAAGGTAGTGCGTCGCTGTGTGCTCTGTTCAGTTTTCTTCACCACGTCAGGCAACGACTTCAGCACCGGCCGAACTTCTGTTTGCTGCGTTCAGTTATACTTACTCCGTTTCAAAATATGAGATGTTTTAGATTTGTAAAAAAATGAATCTAGACTTGTTTTAGTATGTAGGTTCACTCAATTTTGAATTGAATCTACACATTAAAAGAAGTCTAGATTTATTTTTTTTATAAATCTAAAACATCTTATATTTTAAAACGAAGGGAGTAGTATTTTAGTCGGTCCTAGTGTTGGGATGGGACCATTCGAGCAAATATTTTTCTTTGCCTCCGTCCATGAGATAAATTCGGCCGCACTTGACATAGAAAGGTAAGGTACCACTTCCATTAATTCCTTGCGTCATTAGAAAAATCGGCATGGAATCCGAAGGTTTTATATGAGTACTAGTAATGCGTTTCAGATCCATGCTCCTTTGACATGATATCTACTCCCTCCGTTCACAATTAGATCATATTCTGAGTTTAGTCAAAGTCAAACTTTTTAAAGTTTGACCAAATATTTAGCAAAAAATAAAAGTATCTATGATATAAAACTTATAGTATTGAAATCTTTGTAAATTCTATTTTCATAATATATGTATTTGAAATAATAAATATTTATATATTTTTCTATATTTTTAGTCAAAGTTGAAAAAGTTTGACTTAATAAAATCCTAGAACGCGGGAGTACTTAGAGATTGGTCCCTCCAGATCGGATTACTTCTTTTACTCCAGAGGGACAGTCAGTCAAACGCGCCTGAAAAGTGATGCTTAAGAATGACCGAAGGACGAAAGGCAGAAAGTGAATGGAATCCCCTCCAGAAAAAGAGGAGCATCGATGTGCATGAGTACGCCAAAAACAGTGTCGGCTGGAAGAGAGAGAGGTGCAGAGCTGACTGGTGATGCGAGCAGACGATGCGCACTGAGCTGCCTGGACGACTATGAACTACAATACAGTATGAAGCCGCGTGGCTATTTCTATGTGTTTGCTGGCACAAGCCCACGGTGGAAGCAGCCCAGCACAGCCGGATCTGGGCCGTATATTCCGTTCTGTTCCCCCGGCCTCGACGGCATTTGTTCCTAAGTCGTCACGAGAAACTGTGGAGTCGAGACGGGTCCTTCTCGAAACAGCCTTTCGTCCCGCTTTATAAATAAAGCACACAGGTGAGATCGCTGATGGACCAGACAGCACAACGTTTAAGGGACAGACTGTAACAATCACGAGACGGAACTTCCTGCAATCCTTTCTCATCAAACAAAAATTTGCTTTTTTTGTTTGGAAAATGATACGTCTCCCTTCGGGACGGAACTTCCCGCAACCTCCTGCTTGTGCGTGTGTGCGACGCGTGTCCTATGGGCCCACCTTATCTCCAACGCTGCCCTTGCATCGTCCTCTCTCTATCGTATGTATCTCCCAATCCCCAAAACACGAACGCCATGATTTTTCTCCACTCCCCGCTGATACTCCGCATTCGCGTCCGTCGACATGCCTCCACCTCCGGGCGGGGCGGCGACATCCCCAGGAGCCCCTCCTCTCCATCGTACATTTGGTCCACCTCTCCCATGTCTGCCCACTCCCATCTCTACGTGCTCCGCGTGTTCACCATGTCCATGGCGAGCAGGCCATTGATGGGCACCATCTCAGCCGCCGCTGGCTTTACCTCCCTGTTGCTACCATCTCGGCCACGCGCCGTTGCTGGCTTCCTTAGGCGCGCGCCTTTGTCTCCTCTGACAGCGAGGGCCGCCGCGCCGCCGGGACCCCTGTAGCGAGCAGCCATGGGCATGAGCTCTCTCCGTCGACGAGCTATGCTGCCCGTACCGGTGGTGGCGATGCCATCGCCGGTGGTTGCGCCTGCGGCGACAGGTGCTACTGGCACCGGTAGTGGTGCTACCCTGCGTCGGTGGCTGTGCTACTCCTTGCCCTCGCTACGAGCTGATGCTTTGCTACAAGCGATCATCGGACTTGCTACATATGACAAGCATAGGTGCTACAAGGGACGTTTGAGTTTGCTACGTGCGACTGTACGAGACCTCCACCGGTGCTATGAGTAGCGTCGGATTTTTGCTACAATTTTTTTTGCTACATTAGGTTTATCGTTTTGCTATAATAGTATATAGTTTTGCTACAAGATCTCCGGCGAGGTCTCCGGCGAAGTCGGATTTGCTACAATAGGAAATTTTATTTGCTACATACGTCTTGTGGTTTTTCTATACCAGGGTAAATTTTTTGCTACAGGGTCTTCGGCGAGGTCTCCGGTGAGATCGGGTTTTGCTACAGTAGCACAACATTTTTGCTACACGGTCGCCGGCGAGGCCCAGTCTATTTTTTCTATTTTTTTAGAAACCGTTTTTTGTTACATGCAGCAAAATCAGAATAATATATAGTAAAAGCGGGATTTTATGTAGCAAAAGCGGAATTTAATCCCACAAAGAAAACATGTGGTTGACTGGGAACCTGGGGTAAAAAATAGAAATCCCCGGGGTCGCCTGGTACTGTCTTTTTTTTTTCAGGAGAGAAAGGGTGTGTATGTGGTTCAGCAACTGTCACGTACGTGAACCCAACATGCAGCACACATCACCAACGCCAGGGTGAGGAGCAAAAGGATGAGGAAATCGTGGCTCGGGTACCCCGTTGCCACGAGCCACGGCATGCAGTGCAGCATAGCCGGCCGGTGCGCTCTGCTCTCGCCTCGACGCCATGGAGAGGCGCTGCAGCCCCGCGCACCTGAGGCTGCTGCCGAACCCGATCACGACGCAGCTCCCAGCTCGCCACGGCAGCCGCAGAAGCCTCGCGGTTCACGCGCAGCTTCCAGCCCAGGACCAAGAGGATTACCCCGCCGACGCCGAGTCACCGAAAAGAGTCCAAGTTACACAGGTGAACCAGAGCCTGAGGAGGAGCCGGCGGAGGGGAACGGGCACGCGGCAGAGCCTGGTCTCCGTCGGGACGTCGCGCGGCGGAGGGGACCAGTGGAGCAGCGACTTCGACCTCACGCTGCGGCAGCTGCGCCTGGACGACCTCATCGAGGACGGGCAGAGCGACGCCGACGTCCTCGTGCACCTTCTCGTCCAGCAGGTAATTTTATTTTACTGACGTCAAATGCATCTACGTACGTGTCCGACTGAACACATGGAGCGAGCGAGCGAGATCAAGCGCTCCGTAGGTATGCAGATTTTCTGATAGGTTGTGAGATCTTCGTCTGAATTTCAGCATAGCCAGTTCGGGATGTCAATTAAAGGGCGAGTCGTCACTTCGTTCGGCAAGATATGCGACTCCTGCTCCAACCCCTACTGCACAAAGGTGCTCACATTCAATTTTCAATTGAAAATATGGAACATTCGGGAACCTCTGAATGTCAAGGCGGATAGGACTAATATGTTCCTATAAGCGTGTTGCAGATCGATGAGCACTTTGACATCACGGTGCTGTCTTCCTCCAGAAAAGATCACAGTGGGATGCCTGAAATCGGAGATAACGATCCATCAGTACGTGTTACGATGCCGGCGGACTTCTTTCTGTTCCTACTTCTTACTCTACTCTCAAACAACATAGTTCAAATCTTACGGTTTCAACTTCTAGAGTAGGTCATCTCCGTGAAGCCAGGGACCGAGATCGACATCGACTCATCAATCCAAGAGACGATACGATTAGCAGCGTCGGCAAAGGTTTGCGTTTTCAGCATATGACATGTTGACGCCGATCCACAGACAACTTCTCGCTGATTATTACTACCTTGATACTATTGCGCAGAGTTCATGCTCGGAGGCGTGTGAAAAGTCTCCTGTCGTGTGGAAATGTGTGTATTAGGGCGACCTATTTTGAGTTCCTTGTTTTCTAAGTCGTTGCAACAGTTTATTTACTTGTCCTGTGAATCTACAGATGGGGGTGACCAGAAGAAAAGGTACAGCAAAAGTTGGTCTAAACTTCTTGATCTGAAGAAAACTCTGGACAAAGCGCCTAGCTGAATTATTACTCTGCACAAACCTGACGGACGGATGGAGCCTGCTGCTGTCTTGCAACACGATCTGTTCTCTGATATGAATGTTGTGGTGCTACACATATATGTTTTCTTACAACAAGCTTATGTGAGCGAATGATTGATCAATGCATGCACCTGGCTATCCGGTCATTGATCATCTCCATAGTAGTTAACAATTAACTGTATACTCCTTTGTCAAAAAAGAGAGAGAGACTGATACTCCATAGTAGACTAACTGTATACTCCTTTGCCGTTTCCAAAAAAAAAGAAAACTGTATACCCCTTTTTAAAAAAAGAGAGAGACTAACTGTAACAGGCGATCTCTTGAAATTTAGGAATGAAGATTTTTGGCACCCGAACTCCAGTGCTCCTGATATTTAAAAAAATTCAAAATCAAATTTGTGAGTTTCAAAAGGAATTGAAAAAAATATACGGATGTAGCCCATGATTTATGCCACAAACGTGTAAAATATCAATTTCAAATACTTTGTATTTTGAGATATATATAAAAAACGTAGATCTGTACAAGTATATATTCAAATCCCCAAATTTATCAGATTTGTCATTTTTATGTAGCCTATAATACAAAGGATTTCACGTAATGATTTTGCATACTTGTGGGATACAACATTGACTACACCCAGAATTATTTTCAGATATTTTTAATGTTTTTAAATGAAGGGAGCATTGGTGCTCGGAAGCCAAAGACACTTTCTGCAAATTTAGTTCCGATAGAGAAGAAGGGTGCGATTTTAACCGTAAAAAAGGGTACTATTTCCTCCGATCCAAATTAATTAATTTTTCTAGATATGCATGTATTTAGTCTAAAATTGAGTCCATTAATATGCTTAGAAGGGAGTAGCATTTTTTTTAGCAAAATCAAGATACTACTGGCACTAAGATGATAGATTTTTTTTTGAGACAAATAGATTTTTTTTTGTATAACCTTAAACCTAGCCTAGGAAGCCTAGTTTCCGTCTTCTTTAAGGCCCGAACAAACAGGCCCATCTCAAACATCCCTTCCGCGGCCAGGCGGCGCCCGGCGCCCGGCCGGCAGACCACAATGCGTCAGTGCCGGGCGGCGCAGACGCAACATTTCCCCAAGAACCGATGGATCCCACGGCTGGAATCCTATTCCAGCTCTCCTCTCCCGCTCTCCCCGCCACTTCTGGAAGATGCAGGGAAGCAGAGGCGGCGGGAGAAAGAGCAGAGGAACAGGAGGCGCGTGGGGCAAAGATCGAGCTCGAGAGGAAGCAAAGTACGTTTCTCTAGCCTCTATCCTCTCAAGATAGGTGCCGAAGTGCCATTCTCCCCTCCAAATTCGCCGTGTTTTGTTTAAGTGTTGCTTCCCATTGTTTTCAAATGCTTAAGATAACTGAAGCGGCTGTATTTTTTTCACTTAACTGAAACTCTGAACTGAATCAATAAAACTTAGAGATATATATGTCTCAGCCGGCTAATTTGAAACCTTAGGTAAAATATTATATATTATAATAAAGTAGTAAATGTTCATAATGCTTCCATTGTACAGGATTTTAATCTAAAATTATGGAGGTTACCTCGCTTCCATTGTACAGGATTTTAATCTAAAATTATGGAGGTTACCTCGCTTCCATTGTACAGGATTTTAATCTAAAATTATGGAGGTTACCTAAAGTATGGTCAATCGGACAATGTGCAGTATTCTGAAGGTGAATACATTTACTGAAAGAGGCAAATGCAAACTAGGACAATTCCTTTACATAGTATACTTTGGACCAGCTATTATCTATCATCTTCAAAACTAAATATCCTAAACACTACTCCCTCCGTTCAGAAATATAAGACATTTTAGCTTTGTAAAATGGATGTATCTAGACGCATTTTAGTGTATAGGTTCACGCCGAACCTCTACAAACCTATACACTAAAATAGGTCTAGATATATTCGATTAACAAAACTAAAACGTCTTATATTTCTGAACGAAGGGAGTACTAGACAAGCTATTACTTCAAAAGAAAAAAAAATTCTAGCACTATTTGACCAGCTATGACTAGTTCCCGAGGAAGGCATCCACTTTGGCATTGGTGGCCCTTGACAGGAACTTCATGCAAATTGGAGGATTCACGTTGGCAAGAGAAAGAATAGCCTGGGGCAGGGCCCATATCCCGTCACCACACATTAATCCAGATGCAACCGCTGGTGCGAACGCCTGCGCATCCGCTTTGTTCATCCATTCCCAGCAGAAGAGTATGGTGCTTCCGATGAACATATCGATGGCGAAGTATGGTCCAAGATAGAAAGGGATCGCCATTGCCATGGGGATCGGGATGAACTTCGACACCTTGTTGGGCAGCCTGTCTTTCACGAGATTGATGGCGAATGAAGCAGCAAAGAAAATGTAGCACAGCGTGAGGCAGTGCTTGGGTAGATCGGAGAAGCCATTGACACCCAAGATTGCCATATTGCGGTACATGATGGTATAAGGTGCTGGGTAAGCGCTGTCACTGTTACCAATATTGAAGGACTTGTAGAACAGGCAGAAGACGCATGGTGAAATAACACAGCCCATTGCAGTGCCTACCACCTGGCTGATGAACATGGACCTTGGCGAGGCTAAAGTTAGATACCCAGTTTTGAAGTCTTGCATCAGGTCAGCAGCTGTTCCCACAATGTTCATCATGACACCACAGGCAGCCAGTCCTACGAGCACGCCACCATGTGAAGCACCTGCCCACGCACCGAACACAAAGATTCCAACCTTACCATAGGTACTGGCCAGGGACCAATCTGTTAGGCCACATCCGTAGGCATTGCAGAAGGCCAGTATAGGTGCAAAGACATATGCAACCAAAATGTAGTACCACTTGAGCTGTGGGATGATGAGCGGAAGGCAACCAGTCGTTGTCCCTGCTAGGACGACATAACACACAAATGCAATTCTCTTGGGAATTTGATCCCTCAGGAATAGTTCATTGCGACGCTTGTCATCAAAAGACTCAGCTTCCACAGTGGCGAGAGGAGTACCATTGTCAGAGACAGGGAGTGATTTTGAATTTTTCTTATGCATCTCTATGAAAACTTTCACTGTTTTGACGAATACTGCCAGGAAGTTATACAGGCCATCCCCAAGAATTACTGCTATGGTTATGAACACCTGCAGTGTTAAGATGTTTGTTCTCAACAGTTACATGTGATTGTAAAAGCAAAACTTTGCATCCTAAATGTCAACTTGTCAAAGTACCTTGTAAGCCTGCAGTCCATGCAGACTACTTGCTGGAACAGAAGCAGAGTACCAACTTCCTTTCTTTGTGCTTATGAGTGGCCACATTATGCCCCACGAGAGGATGGCTCCAAGCAAAAGAGATACATTCACGAGGTAGGGGCAGATCATTCCCACACCAACATAAGTAGCCGAGAAATCAAAATAGAACCTGGAATACGAAAAATATTGAAATTTGAGGACAGTAGATGTGTATCCAACATGGAACCAATTATGAGGAGAGCAACATGGAACCAAATATGAGGAGAGGATGGTCAAAGAAATAAAAGAAGAAAAATAGGTAAGAGCATTAATGAAGCTAGCTTTGATGCAATTTTCACTTTCAGGCCTAGGGATTTAGGATCTGATCCATAGAGTTGTCGCTGATGCTGGAACAAAGATATAGCCGTGCTGACCTGTTCTTGTAAGCTTCAAGGCCAAGTGTTGGGAAGGAATTGAATCCACAGTCATCCCCAGCAGTGTAGAACCACTGGAAGAAGGCCCAGACGAAGCTCAGCGAGAAGTACTTGCCCAGTGTCCGAACTTGCTTCCTGAAATGTGTTAGCATTCTATCAGTCATACTGATTGGCTTTTACTATCTTCTTTATAAACAACATAAAACATATACATGTCACTTACTTTGCAAGCTCCGCACCCTGGGGTGTATGGAATCCATTGATAAGATAAGCAGTTGCAGTGCCACTTGGGTATGTGAGCTTGTAGTCCACAATCATAACCTGCGACCAATTATCCAGTCGGCAATGATGGCAAGGATAATCATTGCATACTGTATATGAAGAAAACAGCGGGAAGGGAAGTTTCTACCTTTCTCATGGGCACCAAAGCAAAAAGCCCAACAAAACTGACGAGAAACAGAAACCCTATCATCCATCCGAGCTCAGGATTCTTGATATTCAGAGCATCATTAGCCTCTGTTGCTTGCTTAGCAATGGTCTCGCTCATACCAAACAGGTAACTCCCAAACCCACCTGATCAATTGGAGTCAATATTGAATCAGAAGATGTCTAGATGGTAACATTGTGGGTCCGTATTTCTAACATTTCTAACATAATGAAAACAGCGATTTATTCTGCGGAGATCGTCATGCAATGGAAAGACTAAAGGACTTGACTATTCCGCGGCGCCGCATCCAAGCTGTCCCCGTGCGGGTCTGCTAGACGAGGGCCAAACGCACGAGACCCTGCGTCTTCTGTGACTTAGGCCGTGTAAGCAAGCCATATTGATGGGCCTGTTGAGCCAAAATGTGAGAATCCCATTGTTAAAAACACAGCTTTGGTTATGTTTTCTTCCCAGAAAAAAGCTTCCCATTATGTGCTCCTTTTTCTTTCTTTGTTAGACATTGGCATATCATTTGGTGCTATTGCGATCTGTCCCTACTTGTGTCCTAACTCATGTGCTGCTCTTTGTAAGGATCTCATAAATACAATGCAAACCACAAAAATGGAAGAATAATTATGTCTTTGTTGCCATATTACTAGCTGCCAAATTACTACCTCCTTCACGGTTTGCAGGGCGCTCTATAAAAATCTCACGGACCTAGGCGCAAACGTATTGGCTAAAAATTAGGCCTATTAATGAGTGGTTAAGGCGCATGCATTGGTGAAAGACTATTGCATGCATAGAAAGTTGGGAGGAAAGCTGCCACATTAATCAATAATTAATTCTTATGCGCCTAGAAACGTTGTAGTTTTGGAAATACCCAAATTTGATTAGACGCCTAGCAAACCGTGAAGGAGGGAGTAATTATGCTAATTGCCAGAATAATTATGACTTAATTGCCATATTACTTGTCAGATTAATTAGGCCCTAATGGTCATGTTACTAATTGCCAGAATTGACGGTTTGGCTGATCCCGAGCTGCAGATTAATTATGCTAATTGCCAGAATAATTATGTCTTAATTTCCATATTACTTGTCAGATTAATTAGGCCCTAAATGGTCATGTTACTAATTGCCAGAATTGCCCGTTTGGCTGATCCCGAGCTGCCAGATTAGTATGAGTAATTGCCGGGCTATTTATGAGTGATTGCCAGGTTAATTAAGTCCTGTGATCGCAAACAAGGAAGAACGCTACAACATGGTTATACTGTGGCTCATTATGGCAGTAGCATTTTTATTCTGCGGAGATCTTGATGCAGTGGCAAAACTACATCTAAACTTAGCGTTAGGAAGAACAACCAAAGTATTCATCCACTGCAGCATAAACCCTGAAAAAAAAACACGAATTATTTTCCCCCCCTAGCTAACACAGATCGAGTTGTGATATTTCTCCTTGATGAAAAAAACAAATCAAGGAAAATAACAGACTCGCCAAACTTCCTAAGTTGTGAAAATTTGACTAACAAGAAACAAAGGAGCAAAAGGTGGGGACGCGAGAGGTGCCGTAGGGTAGTTGAAGTTTTACCGCTGAAGGCGATGCCGTAGGCAGAGACGACGCAGGTCTGGATGACGGTGTTCTCCTGCCTGGTGAAGGGCTGCTTGAGGATGCCCATCTTCTCGATGGCCGACGTCCAGAGGCGGACGAGGAAGAAGGCGAGGAGGCTGGCGGAGACGTTGAGCGAGGGGATGATGCCGGTGGTGAGGTTGAGCTTCATGACGATGACGCTGAACAGGACGGAGAGGAGGAACCCCACCACGAAGGCGCGCACCGTCAGCTGCTCCGTCCACGTCGGCACCGGCTTGTCCAAGAACGCCCGCTCTACGGACGCCTCCTCCTCCTCCTCGTCGGCGCGGGCGTCGTCGTCGGCGGCATTGCTTCCGACGTTGCGGCGCCGGAGGAGGTTGCCGGTTTCCACCGCGTCGGCATCGTGGACTAGCGCTGCGGCGGCGGCGGCGGCGGCCGCGGGGTCCGTCGCCATGGGCTCAGTCTTGGGGTACGACGTGTACGACTGTTTGCGTTTCCGCGAGGAGCTTGGGGGTGCTCGTATATATGGCAGGTCGTTGAGATCTCGGGGGTTTACCGGCCTTGCTGTTGGAGTACGACTCTGCTCTGCTCTGCTCTTTTATCGGAGGCCTCCGGTGCTGATACAACTTCGTGTTCAAAATTCTATCTCCTGCGTGTGTATATGTCACGTATAGTACTTGCCTTTGCATTTAAACGGATGGATCGGGACCGAGTTAGTTTTATATTTTCTTACAAAAAACCGGAACGAGCTCTCACACAAAAACGAGTACCAAGTTCGTTTTATTTTCTTCTTCAAAACCGAGACCTACCACCTTAGCTAACCGATTCTTGTTGGCAACCATCGCATCAAAACCGATCAAAGAAAAGATCTGATTCTTGTTTCTCCACGATTTTTTCTCCATGTCCCAAAAGCAGGTGAAGGAGGAAGAGATGGGGAACCCGACGGCGGCGCAGGCCGACTTTCGCGGCCTGGCGGCGCTCTCCGCTCGGCTCGCGAGGTCTCTGGCCGAGCGGAAGGCCGACAGGAACCTGGTGTTCTCGCCGCTGTCCATCTACACCGCGCTCGCGCTCCTGGCCGCCGGCGCCCGGGGCGCCACCCTGGACGAGATCCTCCACTTCCTGGGCGCACGGTCACGGCGGGAGCTCGAAGAGTCCGTCGTCCGCGTGGCCGGGGACACGCTCAAGGACCAGTCCGGCTCCGGCGGTCCGCAGGTCGCGTTCGCGAACGGCGTCTGGAGCGACCTCACGTGCCGGCTGATAAGTTCCGTCTTTGCTCCGGGAAGGATTAAGGCGTTCACCCGCATCATCCTCGGCAACGCCATATACTTCAAGGCCAAGTGGGAAAGGCCCTTCCTCAAGATGCTCACCAAGAACAAGCCTTTCTACCGGCTCGATGGCGGCGGCACCGTCGACGTGCCCTTCATGCAGAGTTGGGATCGCCAGTACATTGCCGTGCACGACGGGTTCAAGGTGCTCAAACTCCCATTCCAAATGGCACAAGCCCAAGGTAATCCGTCTCCGGTCAGAGTCGTTGTCACCTGTCCATCTTTTCAATCTTACTAATTACTCCTCCCTTTGCCAAACTAACGCATTGCATTATGCTGTCATGTTTTGAGTGTTGACAGACTACGCGAAAGAGTCATCTGATGGTAACAAGCGTATGAAGGTGTCCTTGGATGGCAACAACAACCACACGCAGTTCTCTATGTGCATCTTCCTCCCAGATGCCCGCGACGGCTTGTCGAACCTTATCGACATGATAGCATCCCAGCCTAGCTTCCTGCACGAGCAACTGCCGAAGACGAAGATCGACGTCGGTGAGCTCCGGGTACCCAAGTTTAAGTTGTCCTTCAAACGCAGCGTCGTTCGCATCCTCAAGAATCTAGGGCTTCGGCTGCCATTCGGTGATCAAGCCGATCTGTCCGACATGGTGGAGTCTGATAAATCCTGCTTGCCACCGATCCTTGATGATGTCATCCACAAGGCGGTCATTGAGGTAAACGAGGAAGGCACTGAAGCTGCGGCCGTCACCATGGTGTGCATGATATTCGGACATGCGAGGAGACTGCCGACGCCTCTTCCTCTGGTGGATTTTGTAGCTGACCATCCGTTTGCGTACTTCATAGTGGAGGAGGTGACCGGCGCAGTTGTCTTTGCGGGGCATGTCCTCGACCCATCAAGGAAGTAATAGGGGTCTTGAACTCATGATTTTGTTTTGGTTTGGATATCCGTAGGAGTAATATGACATTTTTGTGCTATATTTATTTATCAAATGCTCCCTTCTCCGAAAATATAAAGGCGTTCAAAGATTAGTTAAAAGTCAATGTTTTCAAAATTTAACCAAATTTACGAATCTAAAAATATAAACATTTACAATACTGAATCAATATAAATAGATTCACCAAAGTAATTTTCTCTTAATGTGTCCATTTAATTCTAGATGTAAACATTTTTTTCTAAACATTTGATCAAAGTTAGTAAGATTTGACTTTTTTTACTGATCCAAGATGCCTTATTATATTTTGGGATGGATATAGAGTATATACTTTCCGCTTAGCTTCAATTTAATTTGAAGAAAAATTGTGCGTGCATGGCAATAGATTTTTTTTGAAGAGTTCAGTTCTACCGTGTTTTGCAGAATTCAGTTTTTATATATTTTTTGAAATGGGGGTGTACCCCTGCATAAAAATGATGCACATAGCTGCTTTATTACCTTATTAGCGTCAAAGTATTACATTTATTACGGCTCAAAGATCAGCTAGAGTTGATACGAAGATCAGCCAGCAAAATAAAGACAAAATCAAATGTAAAGGCAACATCACAAAGTGATCCTATGATCAAGTTGTCAGCCCTCACCGGCTGGAAAAATCCCGTGCAACCATTTCCAATCGATTGCATCCAGATTCCATGGCATCCTGCTATTCCTCGCACTGGGGATAAGACCACATATGAATCCAGTGAATAACCATAGAGAGCACCTACAAAAAAGGTTGTTTTTTTGGTTTATTAAAAATAGCATCATTACGTTATACATTCCAAATAGCTGAAACCACAACACAAACTCCCACTCTGATTTGAACTAGATCCTTCTTGGCAATACCGCTTAACCAATTGCCAAATAGATTTGTATAATTCTTTGAAGTGGACAAACCAAATATCATAAAAATGATGCGCCATACGATTTTAGCTAAAGGGCAGTCAAAAAACAAGTGTTGAATATTTTCATCTTTGTCACAAAAAACACATTTCTTGCAGCCTTGCAAATTTTGCTTAGTGAGATTATCTTTTGTCAAAATGACCTTATGGTGTAGAAACCACATGAAATCTTGATCTTTAGTGGCACTTTCAATTTTCAAATATATTTACGTAGGTACATTGTGTGATCATCTAACAAGTTGAGGTACGTTGATTTGACAGTAAAAACACCTGAGTTTGTAAGACCCCAAATGAAAGAATCATTTTCATTAGATAGTTGGACGTGCATTAATCGCTCCACTAACTCTAACTGAAGTGAGCACTTGTTCTCCGAAATGTAATATGGAGTGGACGATTTTCTAAAACATCATCCACCGAAACTTGTTTTCGTTCGACTATGTTATAGAGAGGCGGATATTGCTGAGCTAAGGAAATGTCTCATATCCAACTATCTTCCCAAATTCTTGTATCCTTGTCATTCCCGACTTTAAAAGATCCCCGGCTAAAAAACTCTTCTTTTACTTCCATCAAATCTTTCCAAAACGGTGAATAATACATTTTTGTTGTGACTTGAGAGAGAGTTTTAGACTAGATGTATTTGTTTCGAAGTAGTACTTGCCATACCCTGTTCTCGTTTAATAATATAAAGAGCCATTTATTGAGAAGCCACTTGTTTTTTAAATCTAAAACTTCAATGTCTAAGTCATCCTAATCCTTCGGTCAACAAATAATATTCCATCTAGATAATCTATATTTTCTCTTATGCCTATCGCCCAGCCAAAAGAAACGTGATCGATAAAAGTCTAACCTTTTTCTCACCCCAACCGGAATCTCCAAAAAGAAGAGCATAAACATTGGCAAACTTGTTAGAACCGAACTGATAAGAATTAAACGATCTCCGTAGGATAAAGCTTTCATATCCAGCTGCTTAAGTTCTTGTTCAGTTTTTATATGGGGAGCGACTTCACATCAGTCGACTGATATTTTATTAGGTCTCTCACTCGATGGATTCCCTCGTCAATCTCTTATATGTGCCTCCATATTGGGTAAGTGAGCAAGAGAAGAAAAATGAAGTAGAATCCACGATCGTATTGGAGCTATACGGCAAACAAGAGAGGGAAAAAAAGCATGTTTAAATTTGCTATATAGAGCTCGAGAGGAAATAATAGGATTCAAAAGGAAATCTCGGTGTCGGACAGGCCATGCAAAATCACACCAAAGAAATGCAAGCCAAATTTAATATTTTGAAAAAAAAGTGTAACTAGTGATAAAAAATAAAAATTATGTTTTGAAAAAGTGCAAGTCAAAAATCATTTGCTAATTGCACACACTTTTTAGAAACGTGCAACTCATATCAGAAAATGGTGGAATCAGGCGTTTTTTTAGGGAAGAGGCAACTCATATAAGAAACTGGTTGAATTACACTTCTTGTTGAGAAAACTGCAAGTACGTAGGTTGGAGTTGCACATTTTGTGAGCGGGGTGAGGTACATGGTTCTGGCACTAGATGTTTAGACATGTGCATGGGTGACCTGACTGAAGCGGCGGTCAAACGAGGCTGTACGTGGAACACTTAAGTCACTACAGAACCAATCCACCAGGTGTTCAGGTTACTTCTCCATCCAACTCCAAGCCCGTATATGCCTGCACCATGCGTCGACGATCTTAGTCGCCACTTCTGCTGGTGAGTCGAGGTTATGTAACAACTGAACAGAAAATGATCTGGTTAGGTTCGGTGATGTAGTCCAGTAATACATAAACCATAATGATGCAAGTATCACATTCTGTTTGCAGTTAATATACGGAGTTGCAACCCACTACTGTTGTTTGTAAACCATAACTTCTGATTCAGGCTTAACCCAAAGATTGCACAAGCTATGCTCGATGTCGATGCCACAGAGTCATCCAGAGTTTCAACCATGAGAACACCTTGTTATACATCAAAACATAGTGTGCTGTCACTGAGGCAAGAGAGTAGTTCTGAAACAGCGAGCAGTAAATTTGAGTTGCAGGCAGCATACATGAATAATTATTTTCAAATACAGATAGATACAGTGAAATTTTAACTATTAGCTCAGCTAGTAAGTTTGGTTCATAAAGGTAACTATATCTGAAATGACATTTCATATCTGGCACACACATTACAACTGTCAGCAGGCGTGTGCATTTGATATGAGTATGCAGATGTGGCACAATAAAAAGGACTAAGCCTGTGCACTAAGACTCTGACAGGAAAATAACCATCAGGTACAACCTTCCAGGAAAAGAAACTATGTCTGAAGGTTAGCTATTCTCCTGTCAGGTACCTCTATAGTTTAGCTGACAGCAAAAACTACGTGAAGTTTGGGTTGTGCAGGAGAACATACACAGTGCCAAGCCAACAGGAAATGAGCATGAATAAGCAAAAAGAAGGAACTCTTTGTCACGTAATTAATTAGTACATCACACGGCATACTGAGAAATGAGAACAACATGCACACAAACTTACACAAGATACGAAATGCTTTGCTAATGTTGACTTGCGTGAAACAACAGAGGAATAAATGTTCAGTTTTTGGCATCTTGTTCGGTCAAGTTAAGAGTAACAGAAAATGAATCAAAATGTACACACTACATCACTTGCAGCGTCGATGTTGTATCCTAGTGTTTTATTGACCATTGAGCCAAAAGGACAGTTACTACCTCCCTTACATGAAGTCAAGCATGCATTAGCTTATCTCATCTGAATTAATTAAAAACAAAAGGCACAGCAATTCAGACAAGGGGGTATAAGCATAGTTGAGGCAAACTCATTCTAATAGGGTAAACCTTCCGTTGCACTAAGACAACAAAAGGAGAGCATCCATTTCATAGATAATGAAGAGATGTACCTTCAGTTTGAGTCATATATTATCTTACATATCTTCACTCATTAATGAGGAAGCGTCCTTCACTCTTGCCATGCATCAAACATTTATACTGATTGGCTGCTAGTTCTCTGCACTCTTGGACAGCTTAAGTAAATTGAAGTCAAGTTAACATGGAGTACACATGACAATGAACTAATAATACCCAAAGACATAAGTTTTGGGCCAGATATATATATGCTTGCCCATTTTCATTCTAAAACAAATCCAATGTCAACTTTCAGTACTTAACAAAGAACAAAAAAAGCTGCATCCTGCCGCAACAGTATTTGTATAGGAAGGAGCAGGTTTGTCACAAAGAGTACAGTAACAGATATGTTCAGGAATATGTTCACACACCCTACAAAATTCTGCTTCCAGTTATTTGATTATTAAGCTTGTAAGCATGGACAAGCAAAACAAAATATTACGGTGGATTGCAGGATGGATCTGCCACCATAAAAAAAGGATTAAGATAGATGTACAACCTTGTTCGGCATGCAGCATCTAAGTTAGATGACGATCTTTCCTCCTTCTTCCTGCTTGCTCCCAGGTTCCAAAAAAAGAACACAAATTAGCCCCTTGTCAATTAAAAGCAAAGTTGCTGATACATCCTAGTAGTAGCATTAGAGCCGGTGTTATCTTGCAAAGTAAAATCAGTTATCCGCATATACAGAGCCGCAAGGCAAAGACATGACCAAGGACCAAGCTGATAGGCTTGATGTTGCTAAGACTTGTTGAGCCCAAGACAAACATATTACATCAACTTGTCTGAACAATACTGGAACCGAAGTAAACTTTGGACTCAGAATAAGAATGTGGCATGCACAAATCTACTGTATTTAAGGTTCCCAGCTAAATCTGCATAAACATGTCAACAGACACAAGTTAACCGTTGCCCAAAAAATTCATAAAACCTGACTGCCATAAGCTAACCTCTGCCCAGAAAGTCATATAACCTAAATATTTCAAGAGCTTCCATGCCTAAATTATACCCAATCGGTTAGGAGCACCATTGGGTCCTGCCATAGATAAAATATCATCCTGCCACTTACATCAGGCAAACATGGTGGCCTCGCCGCCGGAGAGGCGAGCCGCTGCTGGAGTAGGCATCGCTGCCTCAGACCTCGCCGCCCAAAGCTGGTGCCGCGCTGTTGGCGACCACCTCACTGCCGGTGCCGGAGGAGGCAAACGCCATCGAGTTGCCTTTCTCCTCCAGACACCAGATTCGGCCGCGAAGGTGAGCTGAAGACGAGGGGAAGACCTTCAGGATCCTGCGGAGGTCCAGCTGGGCGGCGGGGAGATGATTGCGATGGTGAAGAGCGCGTTGGGGAGGGGAAACTCTCGCAGCCACCGGCGGTTGACGAGGACGGGCTTCAGGCGGCGAGGAGACGGGTGCTTCGCTCGAGCTGGGCCTGGTCGCCGGAAGGAGACGGCGGCTAGGTTTTTTTGCTTTGGGGTTTGGACTTTGCAGTGGTTCGGCTCGGTCGGTTTGGTGGTGGCTCGGTCGAACCCTAGCTAGTCAGGCTGGCACTCAGGGTCTCAGGCACTGTTTTGGGTTTGTTCGCTCACGGGCCCACGTGTCGGTAACTCACTGAATATAACACACTCCGGCTAGACTCGCCCAGCTGCCGGCACGGCCGTCGCCGGAGTTCGGAGAGACGTCCGTCCGTACTAGCAGCAACAAAGAAAAAAAAAACACGAGAGAATAAAAAGATACTGGGCCGAAATGGATCGGGCCCATAGCCTGTAGCCTTGGACCGGAAGAGGTTTTCTTTATAAATGCTTCTTCTCTCCCGCTCGACCCGTCCCCTCTGCTCGTTTGCAAGAAACAGAATCAGCAACCTCTCGACTCCACCACCTCCCCCTCCTCCTCCTCCCCCACCACCTCTTCCTCGAGTTTCTCTGCCAAGATGGCCGAAGGCGAGCCTCCGGAAGGTTGGAGAAACAGGCTGAGCAGATTTCTCCGGCACTTCGCCCCGGCCAAGCTGAAAGAAACCAAAATCAGGGGAGGCGCCAAGAAAGGGAACAAGCGCGAAGACGGCGAAGGGTCCTCGGACAAGTCTGGTTCCAGTCCCCCAGAGAGAACGCTTGACTCCTCGTCGCCGCCGCTCGTCCCGGCGCACAGCTCAGCGGCCGAGCTCGTCATCGCCGCCAACGAGACCAGGAAAGGGGCCAAGAAGCGGCACCGCAGGCGGCGCACCAAGAAAGCCCAGGTGGAACCCTCTCTGGACCTGCATCCCGACGGGGTGATGATCGAGCCCCGGACCGTCTTCGTCGCTGTCGACGCCCCGGCGCCCGTCGCCCCCGCTGATCACGAGCGCACGCTCGACGTCCCCGCGCCCGTCGTCGTCGCAGATACCGACACGCAAGTCTGGCAAGACCCGCCGAAGAAAGGGCATGGCGGTCCACGGACCGATCCGGCTGCCCAAGGAATGGCCCTCGAGCCGACCATCGTCGAGCACAGCGCCCTCAACCCGACGATCGCCAAGCAAGAGCGCGATCCAAAGGCCAGCCCGTTCTACATCATACCCACGCCCAACGACGACCCAATGGTGGGCGCCGTCTTCCCCGTCGCCTCCAATGAGTGGGAAAAGCCGAAGAAACCACGGGCGCGCTGGGCTCCAATCCCTCCGCCGCCGCGCCTGGCTCCTCCGACGCCTCCGCGCCATGCTTCGCCACCGGACAGGTCCAGTCGACACCGAGTTGCTGCTCATCAGGTTATTGTACAATCCCTGATTCTGTTTTACATGCTTTGTTCAATCTTCAGTAATCTGTTCAGTTTAGAAATTGGGGGCTTCATTCATGTCTTTCAGTTCCACAAGTCTTTTGTGTTGAGAGGTGTAGAGCCAGCCAAGGTTCGGTACCAAATGACTTTCTCAAAGAACTAAATGTTGCAGAAAAAAGAACTAAATGTTGCAGAAAAATGATTACTGAAACTTTTTTTTTAGGGGAAGGGGAGGGGATTACTGAAACTATTTACTACAGTAGTATTCTAGTACAGTATCTTCTAGGCAGGCTACTCTAGTAGCTAGGTGCAATTGGACAAGAGTCAAATTGGTACAGTATAGTACACGAGAGAGGACAATTGACCAAAAAATAAAAAGAACCAAAAATGGGAACCAAAACACCCCCCCACTGCACAATGTGTTACGGAGTAATTAAAGTACTAGACCGCACCAACTGATAGATGAAAAGAGCAATGGTTGAGAAGTGTAAGATCATGAGGTATGGATGTGTTAGTTTGCCGGTAAATATGAGTTTTCTCTTTAGTTAAACAGCTAATGATTAATTAATCCCTTCATTAGCAATACATACTAAGTATTGCAGTAGTAATTAAGAAAGAAATAGGAGTCCTCACATTCTTGGTGTCCTGTGAGTTACACGCGCCTACCTGTGTAGAGCCTTGCAAGTTCTGAAATCAATACATTTTTGTAGGGTGATGAAACAGAAGAAGAAGAAAGTGATGATGATGATGAGTTTGGTATCAAGATAATGTTTGAACTCAAAGGACAAGAGGTGGCTCACGAGGAGGGGGCTAATGAAAGAGAAGAAGAAGAAGTGTTGCACCTCAACTACTGGATCAAAAATAAGGAGCTC
Organism: Avena sativa; assembly: GCA_916181665.1. Lineage (NCBI taxonomy): Eukaryota > Viridiplantae > Streptophyta > Magnoliopsida > Poales > Poaceae > Avena > Avena sativa. Next base: position 150,736,554 of record OV702294.1, on the reverse strand, counting down.
AAGAGCAAGGGTAGAACTCTGTGCCTCATTTGCTTTTTGGAGCGGAAGAGGAAAGTTGCTCCAATTGAGAATCAAGAAGATGAGGTCTCCCCGTCTGCTCCGTGTTTATATTCTGTGAACTAATAGCACAATATGTCATAAATCTAATCCTTTTTATCTTCTGTTCAGGTCAACAAGCATCTAAAAGAAGCTCACGGGATCAAGAGGGGGCACAAGTGCCAGAGGAAAGGGTGCTGGGTGACTGGAAGGAACAAGGGGGAAATCGGGATGCACCAGATTCTGTGCCACAACATGTAGAATTCTTGAGCTATTCTTCAATCAGTTTTGACAGGAGTATCAACTGTGGCGACACCATTCAGTCTTTCCTTAAAGCTTAGGTTATGGATATTTGTATCACTGCAATTAGTGAGTTCATGTAGTAAACACTGAAACGTATGAATTCTGGGTTTCGCTCTGAATTTGATACGCAATTGAGGTTACTGGTACATTTAGGCTTGGACTCGTTCGTTCATGATTAAACAGAGTATCCCAGTTCTATGGCGTCAGAGCAAGGCGAGCAAGTTACCAGAAGGTTCCATTCAGAAGCAGATAACATACTTCCAGAAGGTCGACACCTTTTAGCAGCTGGAGGAGAAGGCCACAAAAACCGACTGACCTAGAGAGCAAAACTCAAGCTAATCCGCTCATCATCTGCTTAATATAATACTCGAATGGTAACCATTGTGCACAAAAAGGAGAAACAGAACTGTGAGTCATGGAGTTGCACAACTCTTGTCACACTGGGCATGTACCTTAGTGATCGATCGCTGATACTCATTCAGTTCTCGTAATATCGAAGACAAAGGAAATGAGCACAAACTTCTAAAACAGAGTCTATAGACAGATACACCCACAAACTCCACTTCACCATTTCTTCTTGGTTCTTCGTCTTCCTTGCCTTCTCGTATTCATAAACCATATTCAACATTGGATTTGTTGACAGGTCATAAGCATTGCAGATATTTGTAAACTATCACAGGAGACTTCACAATTTCATAGTCGTATGGAAATTCTTCTGGAACTTTGAAGTACAAACAACAGGGACAGAATAGGTAATTTATATCCCTAAAAAAAAAGAATAGGTAATTTATATACTGAGACATCAATAGCGAAATTGCTACTACTTAAGGTGCCTTGCTTTACTGTGGAAAGTTGTTTCAGGTCCAACGCATTCAACATGGAAAACTTCGTACTCCCCCCATCTCACAAACAAGGGACGATTTCGACTTACTTTCATTCAAACTCCTGAAAACTGACCGACCATTTTGCTTTAGATCTTTAAATTGGAAAACTGAAATTCAAATGTATATATTTGTCTTGAAAACTATTTCTAGAATCTTTTAATTTTCTTGGGATTTATAAATATATATTATAGTAGAAACTAGTGGTCAAGTACTGGATAAAAAATAAGAGCTTCGGGGCAAAACTTTGTGTCTCATTTGCTATTTGGAGGGGAAGATTAAAGTTCCTGAAATTCCCAATAAAGAGGATAAGGCATCTCTCTCCCTCTCTGCTCCGTGTTACATTCTGTGAATTGATAGCATACTATGAAATAAATCTAATCATTATATCTTCTGTTTAGGCCATACGCCATCTAAGAGAAGCTCACAGGATTAAGAGAGAGCACGTGTGCAAGAGAACAGGCTGCTGGGTCACCGGGAGGACCAAAGGAGAAATAGGCATGGACCAGCTTCTGTGCCACAACATTTAGAAATTCTTGACCTATTCTTCAGTCAGTTTTGGATAGGAGTATGAACTGCGGAAACATTTTGTTCGGTCTTGCCTAAAAGCTTAGGCTATGGCTGTTTTATCACTGCAATCAGTGACTTTATGCATATATTAGTGAACACTGAAACGTATGAATTCCGGGTTGTGGTCTGAATTTGGTATTTTTGCACATGTTCTAGAGTAAGCAGTCGGTGTTTCGTACATTTTGGCTTCGACTATTTCATTCATGATTAAAACGGAGTATCTCAGTTTTATGGCGTCAGAGCAAGGTGACAAAAACAGTATACAGACCAGTTATATCCGCGACCCATCCTCTAGAAATTTCCCATACATGCTGCTAGGAGTTCAGAAAAATCACACATAAACTGCATATGTTCTAATTGGCAGTTCAATTAGGTAATTCTTGTAAATTGATCTCCTGCCTGCCGATAGTACCATTGATCCAGCTCCTCCTTGCGCCATCTTCGCAGGGTTCAAGTACTAAGTCAGCCTACGACATAGCATATCCATCTATCTGTTGCATAGAAGCGCCTGAAACAGAAAAGTCATTATTCAGCTTCAACACGCCAGCAAGCTGCAGGGCATATTGAATATATTACAAAATGAGTTACGAGCCTCACCCAGACCTTCCATGCTGCTACAGAACAATCAAAAATCAGTGCAGCAGTGGCCGTCTCATTACAGAAACTGCAAGATATGAATCTGTGGATATTTCGACACTGCATTTGTATGCTGTAGAGTGTAGTGCCCATGCCGTAGTCGCACCTAGTGGTCCCTGGTATCATGAAAACTTAAGAAGGCGGTTCAAGGATTATCAATCTTAGGTCCATATATATGTTCTCAGAAAATTACCAGTTTACCACCTTAGGTTCATATGTAGAATCTACTTCTCAACTTCTTGAATGTAAACTTGTACATGACATGGATATTACATGGGAAAGTGATATGGTTCCACTACTCTTGTTTATACAGCTTTTAGAGGAAAAATTAGAAGCAAAATTTGAACAGTAAATTTTTTTTTACCTTGCAAATCGCTTGAAATTTTAGAGAATGGAGATCTTGTCTTCAGGAAAACAGAAGTTACCAGAAGGTTTCATTGAGAAGCAGAAACCATACTTCCAGAAGGTCAACGCCTTTGAGCTGTCGGAGGAGAAGGTCACAAAAACTGACTGACCTTGAGGGCAAAACTCAAGCTAATCCTCTGACCATCTGCTTAATATAATACTAGAATTGTAACCATTGTGTACAGAAATGAGAAATAGAACTGTGAGTCATGGAGTTGCAACCTACAATGTAACTCAGGGCATGTACCTTAGTAATCGCTGATACTCATTTTCACCAGCTTGTAGAATTGCAGTACAGCTGGTTTTAAAGTCAAGTACAACAGTCAGATTAAAACAAGGAACACAGATGAACACACAAAAAAAATCGTAATCCATATCAAAATTAGATTTGTCAACAGGTCATAAGAATTGCAGATCTTTATAAACCATCACACAAGACTTCACAATTTTGCAGTCATATGGTCATTATTGTGGAACTTTACGTAGAAACTACAGGGGCAGAATAGCGAAATTGCTACTCAAGGTGCCTTGCTTTACTGTGGAAAGCTGTTTCAGGACCAACACATTCAACATGGAAAACTTCGTGCTCCCTCTATTTCACAAATAAGTGACGGTTTGGGCAAATCTTTCAGTTGAAATTCTGAAAATTTGACTGACAAATTCGTTTTAGGCTTGAAACTCGAAATTCATATGTATAGATTTTCTTGAAAAGATTTCAAGAATATTGTAATTTTCTTAGGTTTTATACATATATAATATATAAGTAGTGGTCCAAGTTGTGTCTTGAAGACCATGTTATTGTCCAAAATGATGAACCTGAGGGAGTATCAAATATATCTGCAGTATAAATATCAATTGTGGAGTAGCGATTAGTTTCAGCGAACCTGAGTTAACATTGAGAATACGTTCATTCAGTTTTCATGAATACATAACTTGTAGAACATAAAAGAAAAGAAAAACTGATGCTGCAGGGGATCATAAAAATTTGCACTATACTCCGACTTGTGGCGTAAGGGTTGCACTTCACCACAACGGGCTCTACAAAAAACAAAAACTTTACAGCTAGGATAAAGAAGCAGCATCCTTCATCCACAGTATCTTTTTTTTTTCTTTTGAGATTCATCCACAGTATCTTAATAAGGAAACAGTGGCAGAGGCATCAAAATTGAACATGGAAGCATAAGCAGCAAAAAATTGGCATGGTAGGAAATCAAAAGGGAAAAGGTTACCGCTGTATGATTTCACGAGCCGAGCACACCAACAAATTGTTGACTCCAAACTGTTTGTAGTTACACACTCTTATTTACTTTTGGTTTAAAAGTATCGCAATAGAATGACTTTGAAAAGTATGAAAGAGAGCCCTCTGAAGTAAGACAGGAACAATAGTTCAACCGCATATGTTGTTCAGTCTTAAAGTTATCTCCATGCATAAATGGGGACTGACTAGCAATAACATGTGCCTATAATATCTACTGATAATGGTGTCAATCTTCTGTGGCTAATAAATGCAAAACATTATGATCTAATAAACGATTCAAGCGCAATAAAGCATCACATGAATAAAAATATTCATTATTGAAGAGAATAGAGAAACAAATATCAGAGAAATCTGTCAGATATGCCTGTGTATAGATAAAGACCAAAAACTAGGATTGTTGTACTGCAACACATAGGAAAACACATCAGAATATGTTTCCGTTTCTGTTCGTTATGTCTTGAACATAATTTAATAAAATGTATGAATGATAAACTAATTTCATAGTTTGGATGAAGTAAATTTTCCCCTTTAAAAATCTTGGAGTTCAGGTCTACATGCCGGTGAACAGAGTCTTGCCTTTTCAGCTACACTTTTAAACTCAACGAAACCTGACTATTACAAGAATTCCATCTCAAGAAGAGGGAGAGTAAAATGTCAGAAATATGACATTTCAAAATTGTTAGTAGTGTCGACAGATGTACTCCAAAAAAAAACATAGTTCAGAAAAGTAAAGCCGTTTAAATATAGCAAGTGAGGTTTGCAGAAGAGATAAACGGAACATGCCTCCGTTGTCATAGCTTCTCCCACAAAATTGACAAACTTGGACCAACACGACCCTACTGGACAGTTACTAATGGCATTCCAGAAGTGGGCTACATAATTATAAATCTATCTAAGTATCTGTACAACTCCAGTTCATCCTGCCGAGACTGGGTGTTACCCATATGGGGCTCGGCCAGCTGCACCAAAGCTGAGGTAAAATTTCTTCCCTGGTATCATTTTCCAAGTTGAGAACACCTATATCCCGGCAATTATTCTTATAGTCTGAAGCACATGATTCATCATCTGTGAAATAGACACAATTTGGCTTCAGCTGAGGGAATTCTTTAGCATTAAGGTATTGCGACTGGTTATACCCAAGAAATAACACCTGATCATGCAAGTCCTTCATTTCCACAAGCTCTTTTGCTGCCAGATCAACTTTATAGAGCGATATTTTCTGAGTCTCACGCCTGAACTCATTGTCATCTGTATCTATGACGTCACAATCCCTGCGAACTTGCAGCAGATTTCCACATGGAGCCTGAACAACATACATGCACACACGAGTATAATTCTTCATGTCATCTGTAATTGTATTCATTGTGAAGGTAGGACCAGTGAGATCAAAAGTGTCGACTCTTCCGAATCTCGTGAATGCATACAGTAGACCATCCATGTAGATGCATTGTTGGTAGTCCCAACCTGGCGGCAGCAAAGTCCACTTACAATCTCCTACCCTTGCAAATGAAATCTGAAGTGATTCACCATGGATAAGAACTACAATGTAGCTTCCCGTAGACGGATCAGGAAATATGAATGTTTTGAAGTAGAAGAAGTCACGAAGCTTGTCAAGAGCATGGATTGACTCATAGTGACCAATATATTGAAAGTCTGAGTCAATATCGTGCGCTGGCTCCGACAACTCATACTGGTTAATTGTGCCTGCATCGTCAAAGATGGGCTTCACACTCTCGTTGGTGATCACTGACGGGAGAGCAATCTGTTGACCAGTGATCAGGTTGACAAGGTGTAGCTCAGATCTCTCATCAGCAGTAACAAGCCAGCCATGTGAGGACCCAATCAGATACCTACTGCGGATGGGTGGATCTGGAAGAGTTAAACTGTAGACCCGCTTTTCGGCGAGGCTGTAGAGACAGGCTGCGTTCTCGCCAGCAGATTCAGAGGTGTAGAAGAGGCAAGGGGTCTGAGGCCTTTTGTACAGTTCAGGCTGGCTGCAAAGGGTGATATATGCAGAGCGCCAGGACGAGGAGACAGAGCCCGCACGCATGAGGTCAGGGATCTCCAGGAGGGTAAAGATATCCAGCAATACATCCTGTGGCATCTCCGGCGAATCTCTGACCATAATCTCAGTCTCCATAACCGATGGATCTTCTCCGAATTTCTTTTAGCAAACAGGGAGGATTGGAGCTTAGGCAAAAATTCTCAAGATCAATTTAATGGCTTGAGATCAGTATCCTGGCTATGCTAGACGACTTCACGGGGGTAACTGCAAAGCCAGATCTTTTGGAAGATGAATTGCTTCTGCGCAACGACCACACCTGTAATCTAAATCTGGGATGAAGAACCCGACGGCAGGCAAGCAGGCTCCTGGCTGCACTTATAGGGTAACTGAACCAACCGAGGTCTCACTTTTGATCAGTGTAGGAGATGGTGTCCGAATCCAAGAGCGATACGAGAATCGCGGGATTTTCTGGCCACAACCCCGGGAGAGATTCGGATTTTCAAATCCGACTGGTTGCCGCCGTAGAAATTCCAGCTGGGACCAAGAAGGAGAGAACTAACCCGCTGCGGTACGCGCCACCCTCAAGCCGACGATCGCCGAGCAAGAGCGCTCCCCCAAGGCCCCCATCGACGAGTCCAGCCCGACCAGCGCATCGGACATCGTCCCTACGCCCAACGACGCACCAAGAGTGGGCGACGTCTTCCCCGTCCCCTTCGATGGGTGGGTGAGGCCCAAGAAACCGCGGGCGCGCTGGATTCCTACCCCCCCGCCTCAACGCCTTGCCCCTCCGACGCCTCCGCGCCGTGCTTCGACTCCTGCGAGGTCCAGTCGACCCCGAGTTGCTGCGCATCAGGTTCTTGTACAATCCCTGATTCTGTTTTAGATGCTTTGTTCAATCTTCAGTGATCTGTTCAGTTTAGAAATTTAGGGCTTCATTCATGCCTTTAAGTTTCACAAGTCCTTTTTTTTAGAGAAGCTTCTCAAGTCTTTGTGTTTTTTTTTTTTTTTTTTTTTGCATAGAACTCAAGTCTTTGTGTTGAGAGGTGTAGAGCCAACCAAGGTTCGGTACGAAACGAAATTTTAGGCCTAACTACTCCCGACGCACCTCTCCCCAACGCGAAGGCGATAGGGGCTTCCACCCCAAACTCCGGCCGACTCCCTCCCTCCATCCCCTCCCCTCGTCGGCACAGGTTGTCGGGCGACGTCGGAGGCGGCGTCCTTCTCTCTCCGAGTCTTGGAGGCGGGTCGAGGCCTCTCCTCCCATGGTTGCGGTGCTCCTCGGAAGACCCCTGGCCCGGCGCAGGTAGGAGGGGGTGCTAGCGGCGGCGTCTCGCGGCAGGTACGGGCCTGCGTGGCGGTGCTCGTCGGCTGCCTCCACGATCATGGTCTGGGTGCCCTGACCCTAGATGGGTTTAGGCGGGCCTCAGATGGGCTCGAGAAGGCCAGGTGTTGCGGCTACGGGGCTTCCTAGAGGTGGCGACTAGTTCTTGTACAGGAACGGCGACGTTGTGGCTTGGCTATCGCAGGAGGGCGGTAGGACTTTACGGGCCCTCATCAGGCCTTCTTGGGCCTGGTGTGCCCGTACTGCTCTGTCCGGTCAATGACCGCCTCTCTCGGTGGTGGAGGTAGGTCCCTCCCACGTGGCTGTGAGGCTGTTGTTCCTAGTGCCGATGATGTCGTGCGCCTCCATATTTTAGGCCGCATGCTAGTGTCTCGAAAAATATGGGTGATGGTGACTGCAAGACCGCTGTGGCGCATGCTGGTGGGCGGCAAAGCTGGGTGGTGGTGCTCCGTGGCGCCGGAGTTTTTTTGTGGACGGGTGTCGAGAGAAATCCCTTTCGGCTAGTCTAACCCTGGCGCGGTGCCGCCTCGAGTGGCACCTTCCCTTCCTGGAGGGCGTCACGGGAATCCCTGGCCACCGGTTGTAACATCCCAGCATTTAGGAATCAACGAAGGGTAGATTTAGAAATTTGTGCTCATGCATGCATTCATCTGTAAAATGTGGGTAAATTTTTCGCCAAATAAAAACCTAAAGTGATCAGAGTTTCTTTCACTCTCTAAGTGTAGGAATAGCTTTGGAGAGTGATCGTTATGAATTTTGACATGATCTTTATGAATCAGTGTGTTTTGGGGAAAAGGAATTTGAATTCAAACTTGAAATTTGAGTTTGTATTTTAAAGTTGGGAATTGATATTTAAAATGAATTCTAAAATGATTTAGTAATATTATTCAATAAAGAAATAATTTATAGAAATAGAAACTCTATATAAGAAGTCCAATAAGAAATGAATACTTTATTTCTTATCTGTATTCTATGAATAATTTACGAAGAGTAACTCATTGAGACAATCAAGAATCTTTAGAAACAGGAAATTACAAAAAGAGAAATATATATATTTAAGCTATTACACATTTATTACAAAAGAATGAAATGAAATTTACAAAGCAATTTATCTGTCTAAAGGTAAACCTATACTAAATGCTTAATCTTCAAATCTTGTACCTACAAAATAAAGAACAAACAAAATGGAAATGAAAGTTAAAGTATTTATTTTACTCTCAGTAGAGAGCAGTGAGTTGCACTGCTCACGATTACATCATTAAGTAAATCTTTTAGGGGCAAGTTTCACCAATATGAAAGAATTCAATCTTTCATAACAAATAAGCCATAAGTCAAATGATCACAGCAAGTAAAGGGGCAAGTTTCACCAGCCAGGTTAATAGTAAAAGGATCAAAAGGTAAAACACCTCACTGATCTCATCCACAACCATGCATCAGACACACTAGTACCTTAATCACCAAACTGCATGGGTGTGCTGTCGACACAGCCATAGCAGCACAATCAGGTAAAAGGACCAAGCACAGTCGTGGGAAAACACTAGTGCATATTTGCTTTTCTCACACCACACAAGATCAACCAGCTTAGCAAAGCCAAGCAAGCCACCAGCCAACAAAACCTCACCGGGGCTCAGGCGATGGTCGGCGAACAGAACATGACGGGCTCGAACCCTAGCGCGGCCAGTGGAGGTCTGTGGCGGCTCACCGGGGCTCAGGCGATGGTCAACGACGGGGGCAAACGACGAAGTCGACAACGGCGGTTCTCCTGGTACTAGCGGCTCCTCATGGGGTGGATCCAATCGACAATGCCCTTCTCCTCCAGCAGCGGCAGGGTCTGGCAAAATTCCGGCGAGGGAGAGCTCGCCTTGCTCCGGGAAGAGGTGGAAAGGATTAGTGAGAGGTTGGGAGTGAACTGGTGTAAAGAAAACGAGCGGGGGAGGCCTCCTTTTATAGGTGAGAGAGAGAGGCCGAGCGGCATGGGAATTGCTCGTCGGGGTCGGGGTTACAACGAGCTACGGGCATGGCTGAGGCTAGGGGGCGATGCCGGTATCCTGGTGGTCCTCAACATCTTGATGGCGTGGCAAGGGGCGGTGCGGTTTGGTCGGAACGCGCTGGTGCTCTGAGTTGCACCGATGATGTTTTTGACGACGCACATGCGCTCCTGGTCGTGCGGCGGCGAACGGGGATGTCTGATGGTCTCCTGGGACGGTGGTGATCACAGGCACGGGCTGCGAAGGTGATGCGTGATCTGTGCGAGCGTGTCGAGCGCGGCGAGCTGGCGCTCTGGACATGGCAGAGACAAACTAGGCGCGTGCGTTCTCGGTGGTCCACTGCTTGTCAAGGCTCAAGGGCTGGACAAGGAGTGGTGGTGAACGGTGGCGTGCTTCCTGGACATGGTGGCTAGGCGCGGCGATGGCTCGTTCTAGCTGGCCATGGTCGACTGGCAAGGGTGTGCTCGGGCATGCACGACATGGTGCAATGGTAGAGGTCTAAGTTGGTTTAATGCGTTGGTTGTCACTGGGGGAGACAAGGGTGATCAATGGGGAACAATGTTTGGGGTGATCACTGCTCAAAATAGTGAAGTTTGGCCAAATTTGGTTTGTGTCTTCAGGTGTTTGATGAAATGATCGAAAGAAATTCATATTTAAATTTTTTGTTGAAACTTGGTGAGTGTACTGGGCACATACTAGGTAGTCTTTGGTTGCTTGGATTTGTCAAGGTGCACTGGTTTGGTTGGGTTTTGAGAAATGGTGATCTTACCATATGAACTAGATTCAATTTTGAATTGTCATTTGAATAGGGTTGCCAAATGTTTTTGTAGGTTTGCAAGGTGGGCTTGGGTTCACTTTTACTTTAGCAAGGGGTAAAAATAATTGGATTTGTTTCTATTTGAAATCTTGGACTAGAAACACTCAAAGTGGTCTAGTGAGCAAGATTGGAAAAAATGACCATTAGTGTAACGTCCTAGCATTACATCTTAGAAATAAGCTGAACACAGATGTGTGCATTGCATTCATGTATAGAAAATCCAAATAATTTTCGCGCTTTTGAACAAAACTTCTCAAAGTGATTGAAGCTTCTCTCAACTTGATGGAATTGAAGTAGATCATCAAGTTGACCTGTAACATCCCAAAAATATTAAACTTGGATCATCAAACTCTAATCATCAAAATTAGGGTTAACAAAAACTTTCCCAACTAAAAATATGAAAGCATTCATATGTGTGTGTATTAAAATTTGGATTCTTTTGAGTTGCCCTGGTTATGTGTTTCTTTGCTTATAAAATGATTCTTAGGTGAAATAAACATCATCTAAACAATCCCCAAACTTTTCCCAAAGACAAACAACTCAAAATGAATAAATTAAGTGAATGGTCACTTTGGTCAAATTAACTACCATGCCTACTTTGGCTATCTCTAATTTTCAAAACTCAACAGAAACATGTATGGATCTTTGCACCCCTTGTTAGTACACATAATAAGGTACCAAGGCCCACTTTGTGATCATCCAAAAACATTCAAATGCTAAGTTTAAATAACAATTTAAAATTGAATCTATCTCATATGGGAAGATCCCACTATTTCAAAAACCACTCAAACAAGCTCAATTTTCAAAACCCAAGCACCCACAGAATCCTCAACACATGACTAGCACACCCACCAAATATCTTTTCAAAATTCAAAAATAAATTTCTTGCAGCCATTTCATCAAACAGGTTGTAGATTCAAATCAACCGAATCAAAAACACTATGTTGAGCAGTGTTTTGGCCAACCTTGTTCCCTCTCTGGTTGCAACTAGTCTTAGTAGATCATCTAGCACCTTTAACTAACCTCTAGCACCACTGTGAGCTTGCCAATACCATCAATGGTGAGCAGGCCGAGCCTCACCATGTCACCCTAGTGTGGACAACAAGCTAGGAGAAGAACTAGCCGTGCCCACCTTGTCTAGCATGCAGCCCATGCCTCATCGCGCCCTCTCGACTAGCCCTAGCTCGAAGACAGAGACCAGAACCGCCAGGAACGCTGCGCCCGCACCGCTGTCGACCATGCCGACGCGCACCCCAGAGCACGCACCGTTCCCACGCAACCCGACCACCTCGAGCGATTGCCGCTCGCTAGCGTGCACCCCACCGTCCCAGGAGACCACCAGACATGTTCGTTTCATCGCCCGTACCCCGTAGCCACCTCTCGCCGCGGAGTTCGCCGCCTCTGCCTCGCAGAGCACCGCACGTTCCCGACCAATTGCCACCGCTCCTAAGCTCACATTCAAATTCTAGAGCATCGCCAGGAGACCGCTCGTCGATCGCCAACCGCAGCCATGCCTCTAGCCGCCTGTAGCCGTGTCGCCATCGTCGCCTGCCCATCCCTCTCGGTCTCGCCATCGAGCCTATAAAAGGAGACGACCCCTAGCCGATTGAAGCACACCATTTCACTCCCCTCTCACCCAGAACCACCCCACCTCACTCCCGGAGCAAGGCGAGCAGCGCATCGCCGGAATTTGGCCGTAGCCCACCGCTGCTGGAGAAGAAGGAAGCCATCGATTGGAGCTGCCCCAGGAGGAGTTGCCGGTGCTAGGATAATCGCCATTGTCGACTTCGTCGTTTGCCCCCATTGCCGACCCTCGCCTGAGCCCCGGTGAGCCTCCCACAACCCCCACTGAGCCGCTAGGGTTCGAGCTCGCCGGTGACATGTTCATCATCGACGACGAGCCTCAGCCGTTGATCTCACTTCTAATCCAACAACCACATCGCCCCGTACCGCTTTGCGTGTTATGAGCCACTGACTGGTGGAACCCCCCTGTCAGCTGAGCCCCGCGCTGCGGAGTGACACTGGGCCGGCCCATTAACCTTTCCCGCACAGCCCAACCGTTTGAATTTAGATTTTTCTATTTTAATTCAAACTCAGTTCTGCACCTAGTTTCAAAAATCAACCCAGCTCGATTTAGTGAATCAAAATACATGAAACTATTTTTTTTAGAAAGGTACTAAAATGCTTAATCCAAGCCCGTTGGATTCAAATCATTTGGATCTGTAGATGAACCTTGGTAAAAATAACAAGTCAGAAGCTTTTCTGCATTCAAACATTTTTCAAATTTCAACCATAATAGCTTTTGAGTCGATTCCAACTCTCAAAAATCACATTTGATCATACCTTTCAGAATATATAAAAACATATGGGTTTACTTACAGAAATAATGTTCAAGTAATAAAAGAATGCCACATAGGCATTTCTAGTCACTTTATTTATTTAAAATATAAGGTTAAACCTTATTAAATTGTGACACCACTTTAAATCACATTCCCATGTACTGAAATATGTGGTGATGACATGTGTCAACATGATCCCATGTTTGAGTTGGAGAATATTAAATCTTAAGTAGTTTTTCAATGAGTAGAAATTACTTTTCTCAAATTAAAAGAAATAAGACAAAAGCTTTAATCTTGTAATGTTAGCGATGATGCTAGATCATCTATAGTGCACCTTTGTGTGATGATTGAAAATAGTTAAGTATTGTTTGGTGATTGTGTACCTCGTATTTATTTATAGACGCTAGTACCGACCAAGGATATGAGGAGGAAGGAGGATACTACGAAGAAGAAGCCGATGATATCTTCAACCACTGCTCTGCACAAGGCAAGCCTTACTAACCAAGTTGACCTATGCAAGCCAATACTTGAAACCTTGCAAGCTAACACTTGCAATTATGAAAGTTAGATAACCTATGCAATGCACTAAGCATGCTTGGTTGAACACATTTGATGATACCCAATCCTAGTTTTACTTGCAAGCTTTATACTTTATTTCTTTATCAAAGCTTTCTCTTAGAGTTTACTTAAGTGACTTGTAGATACTAGAAAGATCATTGAAGGTTACATAAAGAGCATTAAATTTGGCCTAAGCTAGAAAATCTTGATGTCATCCTAAGGCATGAGATTGAACTTAGCTAAACTCCACTTGTTTACCACCCCTCATTAGTACTTACCCCACTTGTAGATGCTAGTGCTAAGCATAAAACTTGATCAACTTTAGATGAGAATACTTAGTGAAAATGGTTATGAAAACCTTGGAATGATGAGTCATTCTACTGAAATGTTTTGACATGTGTTTCCAAACACCAGATGATTGTGATGATGAAAATGTTGAGGCATGAGCCTTACCCCTTTATAAAACTGATGGTTGTCTGGATGCGACACCATTCCCTCACGGCCAAGGTTTGAGCTGAGGCTACCTTGTGAAGATTGTCCACCTATGTAGTACCCAAGATGACAGTTGGTCATGGTTGGGAGGCCAAACTCACAGGAGAGGTGCCTATACTAGGGCGTGTAATCGAAAGGTTAGGATTGATTATCCGCATACTGAGTATGGTGAATTCAGGATTTGTTCCTGACAGATGTATCGAATGTTGTGGGTGAAAGTGTACAATCTCTGCAGAGTGTCAAACTATTTGAATAGCCGCGTCCGCGGTTATGGACAGTTGGAGTGGCCATACTGTTCCCCCGTCAGATGTTTTCAAAATGAATTGTGAAATGAATTGATATTTTGACTTTACCACAACAGAGTTGTGATACGAAATTCAAGTTCCCACTTAGGTGTTATAAAATTTCAACTAGCTTTTCTTGCTTGTGAACTTAGTAGAGGTTAATCTGGCTTTTTGCAAAACAACCCTAGAGCTTAGTATCCTACTACTAAAAAACCCCCTGAACTTGTTAATATTAGTTTGCGAGTACTTAAAGAGTACTCATGGCTTTGTCCCAGGCTATTCCCGTGGCCAGACTATGAAGAAGAGTACCAGGATGATGGACCCCAGGAAGGTTATGACAACTAGGATCATCTTCCATCGTCAACATTGCCTGTGACCCCGAAGATGGAGCTTTGCCTACGCTACCTTTATTATTACGTTATTCCGCTGCTTGAGTTGTATTAAGAACTGGATCATGAGATCCTTATTTGTGTAAAACCTTATGTATGGTTTGTAATGGATGATGTACCGTGGTATCCAAATCTGTTATGTATCGCAAAAATGGTAATCCTAGGATTGTGATGTATGGCATAACAGGCATCTGGGATTAAAAATCTGGGTGTTGACAAGTTGGTACCAGAGCCATCCTGACCATAGGAGACCCTAGTTAGACTGGACGTTTGAATCAAAAACTTAGTTTCAAAACCAAAGGAAGCAAATATTTACAAAAACTTATTCCCATTCTTTTCACTTTGTTTCTTTCATAAAAATTCATGTTCCTCAAAAACTCTTGCAAAATACCTAAAATTTGACACACTTGATCACTCTACTAACTTACTCATCCTATATTCTTATAGATGGACGTGAAGTACATCAAGTTTTATCAGTTGGGGAAAGGAGGAGACCTCATCTTTGAGCGGGATTTGGACCAGCTTTCAGAACTTCTGGAACATCCACACCCCAAGTTCTTCGGAGCTCAGCTCAATGATCAAGGAGGAGAAGATCTGCAGTGGCTAATTGTTGCAAGTCTCCGAGGAAAAATTGAACCACCCACTGCCGAGGGAATTCAGGTCACCTTAAGAGAGAACAACTGGCTCGATGGACTTGCCAGGGCCATGCAGGAAGCTCTTGCCCTTCTGTGTGGGCAGAGTATCAACCAGATTAAGGGTACCCGCTTTGAGTTTTGTCCAAGGCGTGATGCTATGGGACAGCCACTGGAAGCCCCATACCACCACGAGATGAAGACTCAGTTGGACCACCTTAGCTTCATGATGTATGATCGTCAGCAGGAGTTGGACAATGCCCGTTATTACTCCAACCACAAGTCCGCCATCATCAAGATGAAGGATCAGACCATCGCCATGCTAGCGAAGGACCGCAAGTCTCGCCGCCGTCAGCTTGACAAGAAGGAGCGCATCATTGCCCGTCTTCGCCACCGTATCTCGGATTTGGAGGAGACCATCCACGAGAGAAACATGCAGTTGGAGGAAAGGGAGAATGCCGGAGAAGATCTTCGTGGAGACCCCTACTCCTATCTCAGCGATGACGATGATTTTCTAGAGGATCAGGCCATGGACTTCTTCACCGATGAGGATGATTTTGCCTTCATTGATCACGACGAGGATGATGAGGATGACGATTACACCGACTCCGAGGAGTAGTAGCACTTGAGCACTAGCGTAGTGAGTTGTATTCGGTCCCACTGTATCGTAGTTTCCAGAATGGTTCTTAAAACCATCTGTTTTCTTTTGTTGTGGTGTGTGTTTGTATCGTGTGCTATGAATGAATGAAAAGCAAGTTGCTAGAAAATCCGAGTCAAACTTTAAAAACTTTTCAGAGTCCCTAAACCTTTGAAATTTCCCTCTTTTCTCATGATCTATCTCAATCTTTAGATGCCTCACGGAGGAAGTGGTTCATCCCCGGACCCGATGTTGCAGATCCTGCAAATGTTGGTTTCTGACCGCGAAGCTGAAAGAGCCGAACGTCAAGCCAACCTAGCCACCCTTCAGCCGATAGCTCAGCTGGCCCACAACAATCAAGGCCAAGGAAATCAGGACAACCATGGATCTGAGCTCAAGAATTTCCAGAACACCAACCCACCTGTTTTCACTAAGTCGGAAGAGCCCCTAGATGCAGACGTTTGGCTGCAAACCATGGAAAACAACCTAGAAGTCGCCGGAGTGGAAGCTAACGATAAAGTTCTGTTCGCCACCCACTATCTAGCCAGAGATGCAAGATCATGGTGGAACAGCGTTCGTGCAATGACCGGAGGACAGATGATGACCTGGGAGGAATTCAAGGTCAAGTTCAGCAGAACCCATGTGCCACCAGGTTTGATCAAGAGAATGAGAGATGAGTTCAGAGAAGTGAAGCGAGGAAGGATGACCGTAGTGGAATGCCGTGACAAATTCTTGTCATTAGCTAGGTATGCCCCGGATGAGATCGACACTGAAGCCAAGAAGAAAGAAAGATTCTTGAATGGTCTGCACAATGAGATGCAGACAGTGTTGGTCAATATCCCCTTTGCAGATATTGAAGCCCTTGTTGACTCTGCCATCCAGATGGAAGGAAAGATCAACCAAGCCAATGAGAACCGCAAGCGCCGCAGGATGCATCAGCCAGGAACCCATCATACCCCAAAGTATCGACCCAACCCATCTCCAGGATTTTCCCCGAGAACCAACAGACCCCCGATGAACCGTCCGACCTATCCCAACCGTGGAAACCCAAGGCCTGGAGGAAATCACAACAACCCCGGAAACCCTAAAATTTTTAACCGTGCACCACCCAAGTTCAACAACAACAATGCTGCCGCCAACACCAACACTGCCCCGAGGACTGGAAGCAATGATGTGCCTGTTATAGCAAAGGACAAGTCGCAAGTGACTTGTTATGACTATGGAAATAAGGGTCACTACTCCAATGAGTGCCCCAAGAAGAATGCCGCAACCCCCAATGCAAATGCCCCATCTCAGCAGCAGCGTCGTGTTCAGCTCGGAAGAAGGTTTGCCCCAGGGAACTCTCTCAACCGCAACGGCCGTATTTTTCTCATGCATGCTGAAGAAGCCCAGGAAGCGCCAGACGTCGTACTGGGTTTGTTTTCTGTTAATTCAGTACTTGCTAGAGTGTTGTTTGATTCTGGTGCATCGCATTCATTTGTCACCAAAGAATTTGCATGCACTAGTAAGATTCAACCACCAAAGATGGGCAAATTTGCAAAGTCGTCCCTATCCGATTCCATGGCATAGATTTTTATGCTAATCTAATAGTACTCAGAACTAAAGGTTTGGAAGTAGTACTAGGAATGGATTGGATGTCCAAACACAAAGGATTAATTGACTGTGCCAAGAAAGCCATAACCATGACCAGTACAGCCGGAATATCGGTCGAGCATATATTTGAAACCTTACCTCGTCAATTCAAGTGCAACAAGAGTATAAACCAACCTACCATTGACCAAGTCCGGATAGTCTGTGAATACCCCGATGTATTTCCAGATGTTTTGCCCGGTATGCTCCCAGATCGGGATATCGAGTTTATCATTGAACTAATCCCCGGAACATGACCCATAGCCCAGAGACCATATAATATGAACCCGTCTGAACTAGCAGAACTGAAGACGCAACTAGAAGCCATGTTGGAAATTGGATTGATTCAACCAAGTGCGTCACCATGGAGATCACCTGTCTTGTTTGTGGACAAGAAAGATGGAGGTAACCGTTTGTGTACGGATTATCGGAAGTTGAATGATGTCACTATCAAGAACAAGTACCCATTGCCCAATATAGAAGATTTGTTTGATCAGTTGACCGGTGCCAAAGTGTTTTATAAGATTGATCTTAGGACTGTCTACCATCAACTCAAGGTTCGCGCAGAGGATATTCCCAAGACTGCCTTTACCACCAGATATGGATTATACGAGTATACTGTCATGTCTTTTGGATTAACCAATGCCCCCGCTTTTTTCATGAATCTCATGAATAAGATTTTTATGAACTTCCTGGATAAGTTTGTTGTTGTTTTCATCGATGACATTCTGATTTATTCCAAATCAGAAGAAGAACATGAGCTACACCTAAGGACCATTCTTGGAACCCTTAGAGAGCATCAGTTGTATGCCAAGTTTAGCAAGTGTGAATTCTGGTTACAGGAGGTAGGATTCCTCGGTCACATTGTATCAGCCGGAGGAATTGCCGTTGACCCTGCAAAGGTGAAAGATGTCGAAGATTGGCAAGCCCCAACCACTCAAACCCAAGTTCGTGCATTTCTCGGATTGGCGGGATACTACCGCAAGTTCGTAGAAGGATTCTCGAGTATCGCCAGACCCATGACCCAATTGCTGAAGAAGGACAAGAAGTTTGAATGGACAGACAAATGTGAAGCGAGTTTTCAAGAACTCAAGAGGAGATTGATTTCAGCCCCAATCTTAATCATGTCGGATATCATAAAGCCCTTTGACGTGTATTGTGATGCATCCAAGATCGGTCTCGGATGTGTGCTAATGCAAGAAGGCAAAGTTATATCTTATCTATCTCGACAACTGAAACAACATGAGCAGAATTACCCAACCCATGACCTCGAGCTCGCAGCCGTAGTTCTAGCCCTAAAGACATGGAGGCATTACCTGATGGGAAACCGTTGTGAGATTTATTCGGATCACAAGAGCCTGAAGTATATATTCACTTAGAAGGAGCTGAATATGAGGCAGAGAAGATGGATTGAGCTAATCAAGGACTATGATATGGACATTCACTATCACCCCGGTAAAGCCAACGTGGTAGCAGATGCCCTTAGCAGATTGCTGTGCCGCTTGAACTCCATGATTTTGAAGGAGCAACCAAGTTTGCACAAAGAGATGGAAGATTTCCGAATGGAATTAGTGAGTGAAGGATTTTTGGCTAGCATAGAACTTCAAACCACTTTGATCAGCCAGATCAAGGAGGCACAATAAGGAAATTCTAGTATCGACGGAATCAAGCGTCGTATCGGTACAGGCAAAGTACCCGGATTCACCGAAGACGAAGAGGGAGTTCTGTGGTACAAAGGATGCCTATGTACCAGCAGATTCTGAGATGAAAGAAGCTATTCTGAAGGAAGCTCATGATACTCTTTATTCTATCCACCCCGGAGGAACGAAGATGTATCAAGATTTGAAAGAACAATTTTGGTGGCATAAGATGAAGAGAGAAATCGGAAGCTATATCGCCAAGTGTGATATATGTCAGCGAGTCAAGGCGGGACATCAAAGACCCGCTGGATTGTTGCAACCCCTGCAGATTCCAGAATGGAAATGGGATTCCGTTGGAATGGACTTTATCACCGGATTGCCTACTTCTAGTAGGGGAAATGACTCTATCTGGGTCATAGTGGACAGATTGTCCAAAGTCGCCCATTTCTTACCAGTCAAGACCACATATCAGAGTTCGAAGCTAGCGGAGTTATACATCGCTAGAATCTTCAGTTTGCATGGAGTCCCCAAGTACATCGTATCGGATCGCGGAACTCAGTTTACCTCGAGATTCTGGAAGAAAGTCCAAGAAGGGTTAGGAACCCGACTAGATTTCAGCACAGCTTATTACCCTCAGACCGATGGACAAAACGGAGCGAGTAAATTAAATACTCGAAGACATGTTGAGAGCATGTGTGTTAGATTATGGATCTAAATGGGAAGACTGTCTGCCATTCGTAGAATTTTCATACAACAACAGTTATCAAGCTAGTTTGCAAATGGCCCCATTTGAATTCATGTATGGAAGGAAGTGTCGCACCCCTTTGAACTGGTCGGAAGTAGGAGAGAGTCAGATTTTCAGACCCGACATCCTACGAGAAGCAGAAGAGAAGGTTCACAAGATTCGTGAGCACCTCAAGACAGCCCATTCCAGACAGAAGAGTTACGCCGACAAGAGACGTCGAGACCTCGCCTTCAACATAGGAGATTTTGTGTATCTGAAAGTGTCGCCATTGAAGGGAATGCAGCGTTTCCAACTGAAAGGAAAGTTAGCCCCCAGATATATCGGCCCCTTCAAGATTCTGAACCGTCGAGGAGAAGTGTCGTATCAATTGGAACTACCCGAAGAGATGTCAGTCGTGCACAGTGTGTTCCATATCTCATTACTTCGCAAGTGCCTCGAAGTTCCGGAGAAGACTGAAGTGTTCAAGAATATTGATCACCGGACCATAGAAATCAACGATGACCTGACCTATCCCGAAGTACCCATCCGTATTTTGGAAGAAGCTTTCAGAACTACCAGAACCCGAAGCATCAAGTTTCTCAAGATTCAATGGAGCAACCACACAGAAGAGGAAGCTACCTGGGAGCGCGAAGATCACATCAGGACAGAGTTTCCCGATCTCTTCAAATCCTAGGTAATATTTTTCATCCTTTTTCAAATCTCGGGACGATATTTTGTTTAAGGGGGGAAGGTTTGTAACATCCCAAAAATATTAAACTTGGATCATCAAACTCTAATCATCAAAATTAGGGTTAACAAAAACTTTCCTAACTAAAAATATGAAAGCATTCATATGTGTGTGTATTAAAATTTGGATTCTTTTGAATTGCCATGGTTCTGTATTTCTTTGCTTGTAAAATGATTCTTAGGTGAAATAAACATCATCTAAACAATCCCCAAACTTTTCCCAAAGACAAACAACTCAAAATGAATAAATTAAGTGAATGGTCACTTTGGCCAAGTTAAGTACCATGCCTACTTTGGCTATCTCTAATTTTCAAAACTCAACAAAAACATGTATGGATCTTTGCACCCCTTGTTAGTACACATAATAAGGTACCAAGGACCACTTTGAGATCATCCAAAAAGATTCAAATGCTAAGTTTAAATGACAGTTTAAAATTGAATCTATCTCATATGGGAAGATCCCACTATTTCAAAAACCACTCAAACAAGATCAATTTTCAAAACCCAAGCACCCACAGAATCCTCAACACATGCCTAACACACCCACAAAAAATCTTTTCAAAATTCAAAAATAAATTTCTTGCGGCCATTTCATCAAACAGGTTGCAGATTCAAAACAACCAAATCAAAAACACTATGTTGAGGAGTGTTTTGGCAAACCTTGTTCCCACTCTGGTTGCAACTAGTCTTAGTAGATCATCTAGCACCTTTAACTAACCTCTAGCACCATTGTGAGCTTGCCAATGCCATCAATGGTGAGCAGGCCGAGCCTCACCATGTCACCCTAGTGTGGACATCAAGCTAGGAGAAGAACTAGCCGTGCCCACCTTGTCTAGCATGCAATCCATGCCTTACCGCCCCCTCTCGACCAGCCCTAGCTCGAAGAAAGAGACCAGAACCGCCAGGAACGCCGCGCTCGCACCGCTGTCGACCATGCCGACGTGCATCGCAGAGCATGCACCGTTCCCACATAACCTAACCACCTCGAGCCATTGCCGCTTGCCAGCGTGCACCCCACCATCCCAGGAGACCACCAGACATGTTCGTTTTATCGCCCGTACCCCGTAGCCACCGCTCGCCGCGAAGTTCGCCGCCTCTGCCTCGCAGAGCACCGCATGTTCCCAACCAATTGCCACCGCCCCTAAGCTCACATTCAAGTTCTAGAGCATCGCCAGGATACTGCCCGTCGATCGCCAATCGTAGCCATGCCTCTAGCCGCCCGCAGCCGTGTCGCCACCGTCGCCTGCCCATCCCACTCGGTCTCGTCGTCGAGCCTATAAAAGGAGATGACCCCCAGCCGATTGAAGCACACCATTTCACTGCCCTCTCACCCAGAACCACCCCACCTCACTCCCGGAGCAAGGCGAGCAGCGCATCGCCAGAATTTGGCCAGAGCCCACCGCTGCTGGAGAAGAAGGAAGCCATCAATTGGAGCCGCCCTAGGAGGAGCTGCCGGTGCTAGGAGAATCGCTGCCGTCGACTTCGTCGTTTGCCCCCATCGCCGACCCTCGCCTGAGCCCCGGTGAGCCTCCCACGACCCCCACTGAGCCGCTAGGGTTTGACCTCGCCGGTGACATGTTCATCGTCGACGACGACCCTCAGCCGTTGATCTCACTTCTAATCCAACGAACCACATCGCCCCATACCGCTTCGCGTGTTATGAGCCACTGACTGGTGGAACCCCCTGTCAGCTGAGCCCCGCGCTGCGGAGTGACACTGGGCCGGCCCATTAACCTTTCCCGCACAGCCCAACCGTTTGAATTTAGATTTTTCTATTTTAATTCAAACTCAGTTCTGTACCTAGTTTCAAAAATCAACCCAGCTCGATTTAGTGAATCAAAATACATGAAACTATTTTTTTTAGAAAGGTACTAAAATGCTTAATCCAAGCCCGTTGGATTAAAATCATTTGGATCTGTAGATCAACCTTGGTAAAAATAACAAGTCAGAAGCTTTTCTGCATTCAAACATTTTTCAAATTTCAACCATAATAGCTTTTGAGTCGATTCCAACTCTCAAAAATCACATTTGATCATACCTTTCACAATATATAAAAACATATGGGATTACTTACAGAAATAATGTTCAAGTAATAAAAGAATGCCACATAGGCATTTCTAGTCACTTTATTTATTTAAAATATAAGGTTAAACCTTATTAAATTGTGACACCACTTTAAATCACATTCCCATGTACTGAAATATGTGGTGATGACATGTGTCAACATGATCCCATGTTTGAGTTGGAGAATATTAAATCTTAAGTAGTTTTTCAATGAGTAGAAACTACTTTTCTCAAATTAAAATAAATAAGACAAAAGCTTTAATCTTGTAATGTTAGTGATGATGCTAGATCATCTATAGTGCACCTTTGTGTGATGATTGAAAATAGTTAAGTATTGTTTGGTGATTGTGTACCTTGTATTTATTTATAGACGCTAGTACCGACCAAGGATACGAGGAGGAAGGAGGATACTATGAAGAAGAAGCTGATGATAACTCCAACCACTGCTCTGCACAAGGCAAGCCTTACTAACCAAGTTGACCTATGCAAGCCAATACTTGAAACCTTGCAAGCTAACACTTGCAATTATGAAAGTTAGATAACCTATGCAATGCACTAAGCATGCTTGGTTGAACACATTTGATGATACCCAATCCTAGTTTTACTTGCAAGCTTTATACTTTATTTCTTTATCAAAGCTTTCTCTTAGAGTTTACTTAAGTGACTTGTAGATACTAGAAAGATCATTGAAGGTTGCATAAAGAGCATTAAATTTGGCCTAAGCTAGAAAATCTTGATGTCATCCTAAGGCATGAGATTGAACTTAGCTAAACTCCACTTGTTTACCACCCCTCATTAGTACTTACCCCACTTGTAGATGCTAGTGCTAAGCATAAAACTTGATCAACTTTAGATGAGAATACTTGGTGAAAATGGTTATGAAAACCTTGGAATGATGAGTCATTCTACTGAAATGTTTTGACATGTGTTTCCGAACACCAGATGATTGTGATGATGAAAATGTTGAGGCATGAGCCTTACCCCTTTATAAAACTGATGGTTGTCTGGATGCGACACCATTCCAATTTTACCGTACAACCACAATACCCGAAAATTGGGTAGGGCTTGATTGGAAACTTATATACTTTAGTATGGGTTCCCTCATGACCAAGGTTTGAGCTGAGGCTACCTTGTGAAGATTGTCCACCTATGCAGTACCCAAGATGACAGTTGGTCATGGTTGGGAGGCCAAACTCACAGGAGAGGTGCCTATACTAGGGCGTGTAATCGAAAGGTTAGGATTGATTATCCGCATACTGAGTATGGTGAATTCGGGATTTGTTCCTGACGGATGTATCGAATTTTGTGGTGAAAGTGTACAATCTCTGCAGAGTGTCAAACTATTCGAATAGCCGCGTCCGCGGTTATGGATAGTTGGATTGGCCATACTGTTCCCCCGTCAGATGTTTTCAAAATGACTTGTGAAATGAATTGATATTTTGACTTGACCACAACAGAGTTGTGATACGAAATTCAAGTTCCCACTTAGGTGTTATAAAATTTCAACTAGCTTTTCTTGCTTCTGAACTTAGTAGAGGTAAATCTGGCTTTTTGCAAAACAACCCTAGAGCTTAGTATCCTACTACTAAAAAACCCCTTAACTTGTTAGTATTAGTTTGCGAGTACTTAAAGAGTACTCATGGCTTTGTCCCTGGCTATTCCCGTGGCCAGACTATGAAGAAGAGTACCAGGATGATGGACCCCAGGAAGGTTACGACAACTAGGATCATCTCCCATTGTCAGCATTGCCTGTGACCCTGAAGATGGAGCTTCGCCTACACTACCTTTATTATTACGTTATTCCGCTGCTTGAGTTATATTAAGAACTGGATCATGAGATCCTTATTTGTGTGAAACCTTATGTGTGGTTTGTAATGGATGATGTACTATGGTATCGAAATCTGTTATGTCTCGCAAAATGGTAATCCTGGGATTGCGATGTATGGCATAACAGGCATCTGGGATTAAAAATCCGGGTGTTGACATGACCGCGATAAGTTTCAATATGACCTTTGCTAAAACCTTATTTTGGGTAAGGGAGATTTGATCTAAGGGTAGATCAAATACAATAAAAGATAACCTTGATATATTACTTAATGGTTTATATTTGATCCTTAAGCAATCATATCCTTGTATTCATTACACAACCCATGAATACCAAGTTTAAGTAATAAGAATGTAACAACTAATTCTTGATCTATCTTAATCTCATCTACTTATACCATGAGTATCATGGTAATACCTAACCTTAACCCTTTAGTGAGATTGAGTCGGAAATGAACCAAGTCAAGATCATTCACCATATATCTTTCTTTCCATATAAAATCCTTATGGAATCCTATATCAATATCTGTTGTTCATCAATATTGAGTAATCAACTATTGATTCACCAATTCTTAGCTTATTAACTATTGATCTATCAACTCATGTTCTTATCATAACATTCACTTTAAATCCTTTGGAGATGGAAGTAAGAAGAGGTAAATAGTAATGCTAGCTTTAGATATCATCTATAGGATACTTGATGGAGTTAACTCACTCCTGAATGGATAGAAGGGTTATTTGAAATAAAGATATATGTGGTAACAAAGAGGATTCCTAGGATGAATACTGAAGATAGTTACCATGAGTAGTCCTATTGGATCAAGTAGGAATAGTTAGTGAATTATATCTCTTTATCCAATAGAGCTAAACAGAAGATAATTATAATACAACTGTAATGTTGTATAGAAGAAGCCTTGATTAGTCAACTGGAAACCTAAACCACAATGGATTATAATGACTACACCTTATTCACAAAGATGGAATGCTTATATCATGTATAAGTGACATTGGTGGATAGAACATGATTAAACCCTAGTATAAATATATTATCTTAGATTAGTCATTACAAGTCACATTAATATAATGTGAGGTTGGAGTATTAGATACTGGAGTCAAGTAGAGACAAGATAGTATGATTAAGATGATGTTAGAGCAACATTGGATTAAAGAAGTAGTATTTTCCTCTTTGGAAATACTAAGCACTTGAGGTGAAGTAGGATTTGATGTATACATCTATTGAAGTAATATTAGTGATGGATAAATAAAGAAGAGTATGAATGGAGTTAGAAGTAACTACTTGTTGGATGGGAGATTATCAGCAATCTAGTAGTTGATATAACCAAGTCTGGATAGGTGAAGATTATGAAAAGCTTTAATGTCAAGCTCATTGCAATTATAAATGGATTTAGAAGAATAAAAGGTGGATAAAATATTTTGTGAAGTAAAGCTCATCATGATAACACATGATGATGGATAAGAAGTAGTATATCTAGGAAAGGAATTCCTTAATTAGAAGTCCAGGATTATGAATTATGGAAGCTAGAAATTCTTGGTAAACACTGAACCCTAAATCTATAACCAAGCTTAACATCCATCTCATCTATTGAATAAATCATTTTATTTCCACAATGGTTTATAGGAATATTTTCCTATAGCAAATTCCTCAAGTATATCTTTGACACTTTCAAACCTTTAAATCATGTGTATCACATAATTGGAAACTACTATAAACCATTATGCCCAATATTATATCCATATATTAATCACACTTAAGCAAGTAGTGAATAACTAGTTCCAAGAAAAGAATAATGCATATTCAAAATAAGAAGGGTGGTTAGGATTCACCTGTTATTAGATTTTGAAAAAAAGAATTCACCATATAAAGATTTCCTTAATATTATGAGTTAAAGAGAATAAAATATCATTAGTTAATAGTAAGGCATTCTATAATAAGTTTGTGGATATTAGCCCAATTAAATTCATATCAAAAGTCCTCACAAATAATAATAGGAAAGGTATATATAAAGAAAATAAAGAAATAATCATTATACAATAAAACTCACAAAAAGACTTTGAATACATTTTAGGATTTGCTGCAATTATCTAGCAGATAAAATTCTATACGAAATTTCAAACAAATAAGTAAAATACAAATATTAAAACAAAGGTGAAAAATACAAAATAGAATAAAAAAGGAATCTGGCCCGAGCAACAGGCCAGCCTAGATGTCTCCCTCTCTTATTTACTGCCTGGTGCACCTAGTTGCAGCCCAGCAGTAACCCAACAGCGGCCCATCCGGGATACCTCTTTGTTGTCTCGCTGGCAGGTGGGGCCGTGGAGGGACTGCGGAGTGAGTTCAAAAAACTGCCAGGGGGTTTTCTTCAAAACGTCCGTCGTCGTCTTCCTCGCCGACTGGAAGTTGCTCGTTGACAGTGGCCGATGCCTTCCGCCACCGTCCGTGCGTCAAGATGCACGCCGTCGTCGTCAGGAGAGGATAAGAAGGGCACGACGATGCCCCACTCGTCCTCATCCTCATTTCCCCTTTCAGCAACCTCCCTCTCTCTATATCCTCTGTACTGAAAACCTAGCCTCACCGGAGCCTCTCATCGCCGTCGTCTCCGAGCTTCCCTTGAACCGTTGAGGCCACAGTTGAGATCCAATTTACCATCTGGTTCGATTGCCCCACGAAACACAAGCCAAAGGAGCTCGAATCGCGCCAATAGACACCTCCATCTCCGACGGTTTTCGCCGGCGTCTCCATCGATTCCGACCACCTCCGGTCACACTAAGCCCTGCACTACAACGCCGGTGAGTTGCTGATGTTTGGGCACCTCTCTAATCTCTCTATTGCTTCTTGAACCATCTCCACCACGTTCCTTTGTAACCGCCGCCGCCGTACCTCGTCACCGGCCATCCTCCGGTAACCATATCCGAGCGGCGCCGCTGCTAGTAGGTTCCCTGGAGTGTGCTCTTTCGAACCGTAGCAACCACGCATGCCAAACTCCACTAGATCACCGCCATTGCCAGCCACCTAACCATCGCCGGCGAGATGACGTCACAGCGACGTCATGCTTGCGTCAAGTTAGTCTGTTTGACCAGTCTTTGCCCATGTGGCGTGTGACGTGGCCCGTGGCCCATCTATCATTGGCTGTGGGTAGAAATAGGGCCGGTAACAAGTGTATTCACCAATCTAAGGGGTGATGTGGCCAATGGCCTACTAGTCAGTGACCTAGTCTAGGTTAGCTTTGGTATAAAAAGTATTTATGTTTATCAAATAGATCAAACAATATTAATTCAAATATAAACATTCCAGAAATTTTAATAAAGTAATTAAATCTTGTAAAATTAATATCTTTAGTTTTGTAATTCAGAAAAATACATGTAATATATGAAAATTTGTAGAAAAATAAAATCTATACCTTCAAACTATTCTCAAACATTATTATGTTAACAATTTAAATAATTACTATTTAATAAAGATTTTATAAGTAATAAAACTTTAATAATTCATATTTTAATAATGGTAAATGTTAAAAATATAAATAAAATACCAAAAATCTTGGAAAAAATAAAAACAATACTTTAAAACTATAATCATACATTATTATTTCACTTAAATAAGTATTTATTATTTATTAAGTATTTATAAAGTAATAAACCTTATATAAATCATATCTTATTATTTTTAAATCACAAAAATAAATATAATATACCTAAATGATCACAAAAATAATACCTACATGTTAAAAATATAATATTGTACTTTTGAATTAAATAAAAAGTTAAACACTTTATAACTTGAATTTAAACTTATTTCTTTAGTTAATAATTCATATAAGGGTAAATAAAATTTGCTAATATTTTAAAATTTATCAATTGAGTCTAATAAATAATATTAGTTTTGAACATTGATATTATGAAGTTAAAATGGTTTTACACATTTTAAATACAAGTTGATTGAATTATCATTCATCCATAAGTGTAGATTATTCCTTAAGAGAATTCTTATCTAATATAAAATCTCCAAGAATAATTTTGTTGAGAAATAAAACCTACTCCAATACTTCAACCACAAGTTATAAACATACCAAAACACTATACTGAATTCATAAGTAGTAAATAATATTGTTTACTTATTCACAAACCATAACCACACCCTTATAGGGAGATAAATCCCTTTATACATTTATAATGTAAAGAAACCACTACCAAATAAAAGTATAACCATTCTTAAATAACTTTAAGGAAACATTAGAAAGTGAACAAAATACAAATATCATAAGCATTACAATCTAAGTGCATCTATGTTTTTAAAGTTAACTTTAGTCCACAGGACTTTAAATATTATGCTAAAGACTTTATTATGAGTTTTATAGTTAACTTTGGTATATTTTAATTAAGACCTAAAGCATCTCAATACCAAACTAACCAAGTTAAAAACCAAGATAGATAGGTCTCAAATACTACTAATATCATTATTCAAATAAAGCAATTCTTTCTTACTCAAAGACTATAACTTGAAAGAACACCTAATAAGGTTACCTTAAAGTTTAAATACTTCTTCTTAGTTAAATAAGATTTTCTTCAAAAGTTATTATTTTAAGATACATTATAAAGCAAAACATAAGCATTCCTCTAAAGGCTCTAAATAATGATCAAACCTGGTATACACAGTCTTTAGGAACCTTCCAAACTTATATGTTTTATTATGGTATGCTACTTGTTATGTTTACATATTGTTTCCCACACACTCACAAGCCTTAATAAGAAGCACAAGTGTGAAATTTAATCTAAAAGGATAACACATTCTAAAGTAACCATTTCCAGTTTCCAAAACCTAGATCAACGTTAACCCCAGGATTCGAGTTTATGAAATTGCATTACATTACTTATGCATAATAGCATCCTGCTTCTTTAAACATTAGTCCTTACCAGACCAATGATGCTGGTTTCAGATATTGGATCTTATATTGTCTTGAAGTATGCGAGTGCATAATCTTGAAATCACAAAAGGCAAGCTCACACTTGCTCATGTCCTTTGATTATTTTCAGTAAAGTATTTTGCAAATCCAGTGTTGTCACCACCTGCATTTGAAAAAGGATAGAAAACACTATTTTCATAATAATGTGATTATAGGTTATTTACCAGGAGGTAATAACCTACTATAAGAGTTCTGGTGGTAAAGGAACATATTATCTAGGACTTAACAACCAATGTCGCCAGTGATTCTTGCGCCGTATATTACGCGTTGACCATGAGATTTGGAATGGGACAGAGAAGTCAGCTGTATCTTTTCCCTCTCGCATGGAGCCGGATGTGCGGGTCATGGTTGTTATCACTTGTAGTGTGCATATTAATTGGTAATTCATAGAGGATATGCAGCATATGAGTGGGAGCCCTCAACGTCCCACGATAGTTCCGGCATCTGAACGGTCTGTACTACCAATAACCGTAATTCAATAGGTGGGCTGGCGTAAACCAAGGAGACATGCGGGGTCGCGGAGAAGGCAGTGATTGGCTTGGATCTTAGGTTGGGCCTCAAACAAAGGAAGTTTGAACGGGGACATACTCCCGGCCGTGCAACAAAACCTAAGGTCTCTCATGGGTAAAGTGACGCACCTCTGCAGAGTGTAAGAACTGTAACTTGTTACTCCCTGTTCCGGGAAGGATCTGCGAATGCGGCGGGAAAGGAACTCCATGAAAGTTCTGGTAAACCCGTGAAGGCTGACGGACATAGCTTTTCAGAATAAAAGCAACCTTTGAAGAAATGTTTATGAAAACCTGCATTGCCTACGCCCTATGGTCTGTGGCCGTAGATATAGTGCATCAAACACTCCTTTTCTAGTGAAGTTGCTGAATACGCTCGTACTCAAAGTATCTTCTTAACCCTTGATAGGTTCTAAAGCCAGTACAAACGACGTCTACGTCAAGTCATGCTCCAGGAATCATCATCGAAGGCTAAAGCTCTTCAATGAAGTCAAGAAGGTCAACATATACACCAACTCAAGTGAAGACAAAGTTACTGATTAGATAGGAATATAATCTCTAGCCATAGAACCTATTTCTATAGTGTATTGCAATAGCAGCAATGCTAGACCATTAGTTAAGATACTAGTCTTAATAGTATTATAGTTTTGGAGTTGTTTATTTTTTATTCTTCTTTGTAAGAAGTTTCTTTCTCTCTCTTTAACCTAGAGTGTTCTCTGGATCTTGTGTAAAGAGTTGAGTTGTAACCTATAGTCATGTCTTGGACCTGCTGTGTTTTTGTTGTACCACTCCGAGGGATGTAATACTAGTGAACGGTGTTTCATTGGTGTTATGTCAACGACTATAGTGTACTACATCATGCAGGGGTATGCTGGGTCACCGCAGTTGGTATCAGAGCATATGCTTTGACCTTAGGATTAAAACCCTTTTAGGAAGATCTGTAGGTTGGATAGTGACTATAGGAGCCATCTTATCTAAACCAAATATTCATATGACTTGTGATGAGAATCCACTTGAGGATAACCTTGTCACATCTAAGTCCGATGCTTAAGTCATTCTTTCTTAGGAGTAATTATTTTATCTTTTCTCAAGTATAGTGCTCTTTAGTGTCTTCCGAGGGAGACATAAGTCACCAAGATACTGTAGGAAAGTGTAAGACATCAATTGGAGTAGTCTTAACGGTGTAGCCTAATCTTAGAATTCAAGTAGCATAGTGGAATCTTCGTGTTAGTTAATAACCAAAGACAACATGATGAATATCATTAGGATAAATGTGGATGTAATGAGTAGTAATCATGTGGGATTCACTTGAGAATTCTACATGATGAAGTGAAATTATGTCAAGACTTAATGATAGTGTAGTGAGAAACAAAGTCATCATGGTTATATTAGTTCTTAAATCCTGATGTATAGGTAAAACATAACAAGGTCATGGTGAGATTAGCTCCGAAACCATGATATACGTGTAAATATGACAAGAAATTAGTAAATCATCCTGAAGAAGTAGTAAGAAAATAGCATGATAGAACTATGATAGAAGTCATAGGTGTTAGAAATTTACAATAATCTTTGATTTAAGTTAGCAAATAGGATCTGATTATTCTTTTGGAGTGACCATGTGAGGTTAGCTACTAATAAATGATAGGTTGGTTATATTATCCATTCCAAGAGCGAGACTAAAGGTTAGCCAAAACCAAATTGAGACCACTTTTTTTAAAATTATCCTGTTGTAATTAAGCAATTTGGGTAAATATTGAGACAAAATATAGTTTGACCCTATGTGCTAAGTATCACGATGTAAACCTATACGAGAAGGTGTCATATACTACACAACTAAGCCTGAATTCTAGAGATACTATACTCAACTACTATATTCTGGGCTTAGAATATTGTGTGTTATATGTACCACATTTGGATTTATTGGTTTTTTTTGGATCTTCTTGTTTGACTAGATCTGTACATGAAGTTTGACTTGATGTGCAAATGCATGTTGCAACATCTAGTTATTACTTGATGTTGTAGACCTAGATAGAAACGGTAATTCGTGTAAGGGAGTGACGAGTTCCAAAGATCAAGATGAAGACCTACATGAAGGATGAAGCAAAATATAAGGAGTATTAGTGCAATTTGAAGGATGGATCAAGTTTAGATAATTACTAAATAGTAATAAGAAGGAAGATTAGTGTAGAAGATGTATGGAGCAACAAGAAGTGATGCATTTAAATTCACCCAAAGTAGGTAATGTTGCTAAGAAGTAATGGAATGGTAGTACCAAGTTCATGGAAGTATCATGAATAAGTGCAAAGAAGAAGTTTTGGAACCAAAATGGTATTCAAGCTCTGACAATCCAGAGAGAATGCCATAAGGATGTTGGAAGCCGTAGGGTAATACCTACAACCTAGGATGATCCGCAGCTGATATTTGATTCTTAGTCGATATTCTGATCCATAGTTGGTATCTTGTACGCAGCTGGTATTTGGTTAACTTAGTTAACCAGATCTTCTTAATTGTTGCATAAAGAGCATAAAACTTGGCCTAAGTTAAGAAAGACATGAAGGAGTATAAACATTAAAGCGACCGTCTTTCGAGGCGCTTCGCGAAGTCAGACCTATCAAAGCGAAAATGACCAAATAGTAAGTAAGACAAGTAATGCTGAAAGATTCGCTTCGGAGATCCACAATTGTGTGGATACACCGTATAATCTTTCATAAGACCCTACCTAGGTAAAGTTTAAGCTAAACAAAGACCAATATCCTAGTTATGAAACCAATGGTTATGATAAGACAGTTTGAAGACCATTAGTAAACCCTAAGGGGGAGAGTAAACAATAGAAATTGAAGTATTGCTATCTGACTTTCCAAGTAAAGGTTGGAGAAGAAAGATTAACCTACAACAACAGCATGACTTATTTTCATAAGGTTAAAAGAAAGTCATTATTATAAAAGTACTTAAGATAATAACCAAAGATTGTTTAAAGGCATGATAAGGTAAAAGCTTAAAGGTGATAAAAATGGAATAGTCCTAATAGACTAATTCTAAAAGAAATAACTCTTAAGTGATCCTTAAGAGGTAATAGAGCACATCCATTTGGGCATGTGTAAAGAACAAGAAATTCCAATGGGTATGGACTAAATGTGTTCAAATCCAATCTTCGGAAGGACTACCAGTACAACTCATACAATGATAGATCAAAGATTAGTCTTTCAGCCTCAACTATTGACTAAATTAAAACTTGTTTTAGTGAGACTACCTAGATCTTACATAGTATAGAAATGAAGCTTTATCATCAAGTAAAAGGAACTTTTGAGTATCGGAGACAAAAAGTTGAAGATTGCCAAGTATGGTAGGAATTCAAGGAAAGGATCTAGATATGGAATACTACAATTATTTCCATTAAAGTTACCATGGAGTTGAGAAATGTCGTAACCAATACAGGACAATTCCTCATTCTGAAATGAAAGAGTGTACGAACTTCGAGGACGAAGTTTATTTTAAGGGGGAGAGTTTGTAACGTCCCAGCATTAGAGCTTAGAAATAAGCTGAACACAGATGTGTGCATTGCATTCATGCATAGAAAATCCGAATAATTTTCGCGCTTTTGAACAAAACTTGTCAAAGTGATTGAAAATTCTCTCAACTTGATGGAATTGAAGTAGATCATCAAGTTGACCGCGATAAGTTTCAATATGACCTTTGCTAAAACCTTATTTTGGGTAAGGGAGATTTGATCTAAGGGTAGATCAAATACAATAAAATATAACCTTGATATATTACTTAATGGTTTATATTTGATCCTTAAGCAATCATATCCTTGTATTCATTACACAACCCATGAATACCAAGTTTAAGTAATAAGAATGTAACAACTAATTCTTGATCTATCTTAATCTCATCTACTTATACCATGAGTATCATGGTAATACCTAACCTTAACCCTTTAGTGAGATTGAGTAGGAAAGAAACCAAGTCAAGATCATTCACCATATATCTTTCTTTCCATATAAAATCCTTATGGAATCCTATCTCAATATCTGTTGTTCATCAATATTGAGTAATCAACTATTGATTCACCAATTCTTAGCTTATTAACTATTGATCTATCAACTCATGTTCTTATCATAACATTCACTTTAAATCCTTTGGAGAAGTAAGTAAGAAGAGGTAAATAGTAATGCTAGCTTTAGATATCATCTATAGGATACTTGATGGAGTTAACTCACTCCTGAATGGATAGAAGGGTTATTTGAAATAAAGATATATGTGGTAACAAAGAGGATTCCTAGGATGAATATTGAAGATAGTTACCATGAGTAGTCCTATTGGATCAAGTAGGAATAGTCAATGAATTATATATCTTAATCCAATAGAGCTAAATAGAAGATAATTATAATACAACTGTAATGTTGTATTGAAGAAGCCTTGATTAGCCAACTGGAAACCTAAACCACAAAGGATTATAATGACTATACCTTATTCACCAAGATTGAATGATTATATCATGTATAAGTGACATTGGTGGATAAAACATGATTAAACCCTAGTATAAATATATTATCTTAGATTAGTCATTACAAGTCACATTAATATAATGTGAGGTTGGTGTATTAGATACTGGAGTCAAGTAGAGACACGATAGTATGATTAAGATGATGTTACAGCAACATTGGATTAAAGAATTAGTATTTTCCTCTTTGGAAATACTAAGCACTTGAGGTGAAGTAGGATTTGATGTATACATCTATTGAAGTAATATTAGTGATCGATAAAGAAAGAAGAGTATGAATGGAGTTAGAAGTAACTACTTGTTGGATGGGAGATTATCAGCAATCTAGTAGTTGATATAACCAAGTCTGGATAGGTAAAGATTATGAAAAGCTTTAATGTCAAGCCCATTGCAATTATAAATGGATTTAGAAGAATAAAAGGTGGATAAAAATATTTTGTGAAGTAAATCTCATCATGATAGCACATGATGATGGATAAGAAGAAGTAGTATATCTAGGAAAGGAATTCCTTAATTAGAAGTCCAGGATTATGAATTATGGAAGATAGGAATTCTTGGTAAACACTAAACCCTAAATCTATAACCAAGCTTAACATCCATCTCATCTATTGAATAAATCATTTTATTTCCACAATGGTTTATAGGAATATTTTCCTATAGCAAATTCCTCAAGTATATCTTTGACACTTTCAAACCTTTAAATCATGTGTATCACATAATTGGAAACTACTATAAACCATTATGCCCAATATTATATCCATATATTAATCACACTTAAGCAAATAGTGAATAACTAGTTCCAAGAAAAGAATAATGCATATTCAAAATAAGAAGGGTGGTTAGGATTCACCTGTTATTAGATTTTGAAGAATAGAATTCACCATATAAAGATTTCCTTAATATTATGAGTTAAAGAGAATAAAATCTCATTAGTTAATAGTAAGGCATTCTATAATAAGTTTGTGGATATTAGCCCAATTAAATTCATATCAAAAGTCCTCACAAATAATAATAGGAAAGGTATATATATATATATAAAGAAAATAAAGAAATAATCATTATACAATAAAACTCACAAAAAGACTTTGAAAACATTTTAGGATTTGCTGCAATTATCTAGCAGATAAAATTCTATAGGAAATTTCAAACAAATAAGTAAAATAAAAATCTTAAAACAAAGGTAAAAATACAAAACAGAATAAAAAAAGGAATCTGGCCCGAGCAACATGCCAGCCCAGATGTTTCCCTCTCTTATTTACTGCCTGGTGCATCTAGTTGTAGCCCAGCAGTAACCCAACAGCGGCCCATCCGGGATACCTCTTCGTTGTCTCGCTGGTAGGTGGGGCCATGGAGGGACTGCGGAGTGAGTTCGAAAAACTGCCAGGGGGTTTTCTGCGAAACATCCGTCGTCGTCTTCCTCGCCGACTGGAAGCTGCTCGGTGACAGTGGCCGACACTGTCCGCCACCGTCCGCCACCGTCCGTGCGTCAAGATGCATGCCGCCGTCATCAGGAGAGGATAAGATGGGCACGGCGATGCCCCGCTCGTCCTCATCCTCATTTCCCCTTCTCAGCAACCTCCCTCTCCCTGTATCCTCTGTACCGAAAACCTAGCCTCGCTGGAGCCGCTCGTCACCGTCGTTTCTGAGCTTCCCTTGAACCGCTGAGGCCACAGTTGAGATCCAATTTATCATCTGGTTCGATTACCCCACGAAACACAAGCCGAAGGAGCTCCAATCGCGCCAATAGACACCTCCATCTCTAACGGTTTTCGGCGTTGTCTCCATCGATTCCGACCACCTCCGGTCACACTAAGCCCTCCACTACAACGCCAGTGAGTTACTGATGTTTGGGCACCTCTCTAATCTCTATATTGCTTCTGGAATCATCTCCACCACGTTCCTCTGTAACCGCCGCTGTCGTACCTCTTCGCCGGCCATCCTCCGGTAACCATATTCGAGCAGCGTCACTGCTAGTAGGTTCCCTGGAGTGTGATCTTTTGAACCATAGCAACCACGCATGCCAAACTCCTGACCATCGCCGCCGTTGCCAGCCACCTGACCATCGCCGACGAGATGACGTCACAGCGATGTCATGCTTGCGTCAAGTCAGTTTGTTTGACCAGTCTTTGCCCATGTGGCGTGTGACGTGGCCCGTGGCCCATCTGTCATTGGCTGTGGGTAGAAATAGGGCCGGTAACAAGTGTGTTCACCAATCTAAGGGGTGATGTGGCCAATGGCCTACTAGTCAGTGACCTAGTCTAGGTTAGCTTCGGTATAAAAAGTATTTATGTTTATCAAATAGATCAAACAATATTAATTCAAATATAAACATTCCAGAAATTTTAATAAAGTAATTAATCTTGTAAAATTAATATCTTTAGTTTTGTAATTCAGAAAAATACATGTAATATATGAAAATTTGTAGAAAAATAAAATCTATACCTTAAAACTATTCTCAAACATCATTATGTTAACAATTTAAATAATTACTATTTAATAAAGATTTTATAAGTAATAAAACTTTAATAATTCATATTTTAATAATGGTAAATGTTAAAAATATAAATAAAATACCAAAAATCTTGGAAAAAATAAAAACAATACTTTAAAACTATAATCATACATTATTATTTCACTTAAATAAGTATTTATTATTTATTAAGTATTTATAAAGTAATAAACCTTATATAAATCATATCTTATTATTTTTAAATCACAAAAATAAATATAATATACCTAAATGATCACAAAAATAATACCTACATGTTAAAAATATAATATTGTACTTTTGAATTAAATAAAAAGTTAAACACTTTATAACTTGAATTTAAACTTATTTCTTTAGTTAATAATTCATATAAGGGTAAATAAAATTTGCTAATATTTTAAAATTTATCAATTGAGTCTAATAAATAATATTAGTTTTGAACATTGATATTATGAAGTTAAAATGGTTTTACACATTTTAAATACAAGTTGATTGAATTATCATTCATCCATAAGTGTAGATTATTCCTTAAGAGAATTCTTATCTAATATAAAATCTCCAAGAATAATTTTGTTGAGATATAAAACCTACTCCAATACTTCAACCACAAGTTATAAACATACCAAAACACTATACTGAATTCATAAGTAGTAAATAATATTGTTTACTTATTCACAAACCATAACCACACCCTTATAGGGAGATAAATCCCTTTATACATTTATAATGTAAAGAAACCACTACCAAATAAAAGTATAACCATTCTTAAATAACTTTAAGGAAACATTAGAAAGTGAACAAAATACAAATATCATAAGCATTACAATCTAAGTGCATCTATGTTTTTAAAGTTAACTTTAGTCCACAAGACTTTAAATATTATGCTAAAGACTTTATTATGAGTTTTATAGTTAACTTTGGTATATTTTAATTAAGACCTAAAGCATCTCAATACCAAACTAACCAAGTTAAAAACCAAGATAGATAAGTCTCAAATACTACTAATATCATTATTCAAATAAAGCAATTCTTTCTTACTCAAAGACTATAAATTGAAAGAACACCTAATAAGGTTAACTTAAAGTTTAAATACTTCTTCTTAGCTAAATAAGATTTTCTTCAAAAGTTGTTTCTTTTAAGATACATTATAAAGCAAAACATAAGCATTCCTCTAAAGGCTCTAAATAATGATCAAACCTGATATACTCAGTCTTTAGGAACCTTCCACACTTATGTGTTTTATTATGGTATGCTACTTGTTATGTTTACATATTGTTTCCCACACACTCACAAGCCTTAATAAGAAGCACAAGTGTGAAATTTAATCTAAAAGGACAACACATTCTAAAGTAACCATTTCCAGTTTCCAAAACCTAGATCAACGTTAACCCCAGGATTCGAGTTTACGAAATTGCATTACATTACTTATGCATAATAGCATCCTGCTTCTTTAAACATTTGTCCTTACCGGACCAATGATGCTGGTTTCAGATATTTGATCTTATATTGTCTTGAAGACCGTGAGTGTATAATCTTGCAATCACAAAAGGCAAGTTCACACTTGCTCATGTCCTTTGATTATTTTCAGTAAAGTATTTTGCAAATCCAATGTTGTCATCACCTGCATTTGAAAAAGGACAGAAAACACTATTTTCATAATAATGTGATTATAGGTTATTTACCAGGAGGTAATAACCTACTATAAGAGTTCCGGTGGTAAAGGAACATATTATCTAGGACTTAACAACCAATGTCTCCAGTGATTCTTGCGCCGTATATTACGTGTTGACCATGAGATTTGGAATGGGACGGAGAAGTCAGCTGTATCTTTTCCCTCTCGCATGGAGCCGGATGTGCGGGTCGTGGCTGTTATCACTCGTAGCATGCATATTAATTGGTAATTCGTAGAGGATATGCAACATTTGGGTGGGAGCCCTCAACGTTCCACGATAGTTCCGACATCTGAACGGTTTGTACTGCCAATAGCCGTAATTCGATAGGTGGGCTGGCGTACACCAAGGAGACATGTGGGGTCATGGAGAAGGCAGTGATTGGCTTGGATCTTAGGTTGGGCCTCAAACCAAGGAAGTTTGAACAGGGACATACTCCCGGTCGTGCAACAAAATGTAAGGTCTCTCATGGGTAAAGTGACGCACCTCTGTAGAGTGTAAGAACTGTAACTTGTTACTCCCTGTTCCGGGAAGGAGCTGCGAACGTGGCGGGAAAGGAACTCCATGAAAGTTCTGGTAAACCCGTGAAGGCTGACGAACATAGCTTTTCAGAATAAAAGCAACCTTTGAAGAAATGTTTACGAAAACCTGCATTGCCTACGACCTATGGTCTGTGGCCGTAGATATAGTGCATCAAACACTCCTTTTCTAGTGAACTTGTTGAGTACTCTCGTACTCAAAGTATCTTATTAACCCTTGCTAGGTTCTAAAGCCAGTACAGACGACGTCTACGTCAAGTCATGCTCCAGGAATCATCATCGAAGGCTAAAGCTCTTCAATGAAGTCAAGAAGGTCAACATATACACCAACTCAAGTGAAGACAAAGTTACTGATTAGATAGGAATATAATCTCTAGCCATAGAACCTATTTCTATAGTTTATTGCAATAGCAGCAATGCCAGACCATTAGTTAAGATACTAGTCTTAATAGTATTATAGTTTTGGAGTTGTTTATTTTTGATTCTTCTTTGTAAGAAGTTTCTTTCTCTCTCTTTAACCTAGAGTGTTCTCTGGATCTTGTGTAAAGAGTTGAGTTGTAACCTATAGTCATGTCTTGGACCTGCTGTGTTTCTGTTGTACCACTCTGAGGGATGTAATACTAGTGAACGATGTTTTATTGGTGTTATGTCAACGACTATAGTGTACTACATCATGTAGTGGTATGCTGGGTCACCGCAATTAGCTCATTTTGTTTGTTTTTGAATTTCCAATGATTTGATTCTGCTTGGAAATGATTTAGATGATGTTGTTTTCATCTTTAAACAAATCCTTGTCATTCACAACAATCAAACAAGTCCATTCAAGAATTCATGCATTCATCACATACACACATGCAATCATAATGATTGTAATTAACAAATTTTTTTGTTAACCCTAAACTTGGGTGGTTGGAATTTGATAACCCTGATTAATATTTTTGTTGGGAATATGCCCTAGAGGTAATCATGTATGATGATATTTCCCATTGTATTCATAAAGATATTAACTTGTCCTTGTATAAACATCTAATGTGTATCATTGAATATGTGATTTGATTGTGGAACTATACATTCATGTTGTTTGTACTAAATATCCTTGGTCATCGAGGTTGTGCTGGACACACAACTTAGATCAATGTGAAAGTCGGTTTGATGACTCGGTTCCACTTGTCATGGGCATGGAGATGTTATTCCGACTTCCACAAATTCGGCTAAAGAGTTTAGCGAGTCGGATTGACCCATATTGAGGTACAACGAACAAGTTGTCATTTGTATATCTCAATCAATGTAATCCTTAGACCTGAGGTTGTTGCATAATCCGAGTTGAGGATCACCGACTTAGGTTCTGTCAAACGCTGATCCGTAACTAGGCAGTTATAAAGGCAGAGTTCGGGTCGACTGAGAATCAAGTTGCGTGATGTGAATGACCAAGATGGGATTTTTCCTGTCCACTTGGAGAGATATTCTCTAGGCCCTCTCGGATGATATGATTCGGAAAGCATGGCCATGCACGACTCGGTTAAGTGTTAACCGAGGCGATCGACTAAGAGTTAGTCGGGTGAATCACTTATCTCGGGTCGAGAAGAGAGTCGGACTATTTAAG
This sequence comes from Avena sativa, assembly GCA_916181665.1. NCBI lineage: Eukaryota > Viridiplantae > Streptophyta > Magnoliopsida > Poales > Poaceae > Avena > Avena sativa. Next base: position 150,696,062 of record OV702294.1, on the reverse strand, counting down.
GGATGACAAATTTTCGCCTATAGTCTAACAAAGTATATCGTGAGGCAAAAGGGACTCGGACATAAGTTGCATTGGAAAGGCAAGTTGTCATGACTCTTTGGTACTTGGGAGTCGGCACGTTCTGCTAGGAGCCTCTACCGACTGATTGATTGTGAGTCGGACTCCAATCGTGTCCAAGTAGCCATGAGTCTGCGGGGTCACACACTTAAGAGCGGGAGAAAGATTCGGATAGGATCTGAACCGGAAATCTGGTTGGGTTGGACCCGAGACGGATTTGGACTGAGTCAGTGAGTCAGAATCACATGGACTAATATTATATGGGCTTTAGTGAATGGGCCACGTGAGTGTAGCCCACATTCACTCCCTATATATAGTGGAGCACAGTAACCCAGAAGGGTTAATCGTTGATCGGTTAGGTTATTCCATGTGTTGGAAACCCTAGCTCCACAACTGTCCTGTCGACGTACCGAGCCTAGCAGTTCGGCGCCGGTGCTCCTCCTTGTATGTGTGGATACCAGCAGAGGTGCTGTACGATCAGCACCAGGACGATCGTGATCGGATCAGGTCGTGAGGACTACACTGCATCAACTGACGCGCTACATCAGTAATCCGCAACTGCGCGTCTAGTGGTAAAACTCGTGGCCTTCTACCTCAGCTGGATCTTGGGATCACCACATTAGAGGAAAAAGTTTTGTTTTATCTCTACGTGGCCCAACTGTGGTATCATAGCGATAGCTTCTAGGTTTAGGCTCGAGATCTCACATATGTGATATGCGGTTGTGATGGGTTTCGCAGCATAGTAAATCAAAATTTTCTACGGAAGCGAACAGAGGGAAAGCCAAGATATAATCTAGGAAATGCAAACAACGAGAGAGATTGGATTAGATCTTCATACCCTTGAAGATTCGCACAGCGGAACGTTCGTCGGAACGTGGGTGATGTAGTCGTACTCGCTTCTCCTCCTCGCAATCCGATCGGATCTAGCACCACAAGTGGCGGTGCCTCTGTGAGATGCACACGTGCAGCACCTCGACGTCTCCTCCTTCCTCGGACCAGAAAGTAGAGTGAAGAGATAGATTGGATCTACAACACGACGGCGTGGTGTATTTGGTGGAGAATTTCTGCAGCAGGGCTTCGCCTGCAAACAGTCGGGAGGGAGAGAGGAAGGCAGCAGGGCTACTAGGGCTTGGAGGGAGATGTGTAGGTTGGGGGGGAGAGGGCGCACCAGCCCTCTATATATAGAGGGGGGTGCGGCCAGCCCTTTCCCATCCTCCAATCCTATCTCTAGTTTAAACGATTTAAACTCTCCCTTCTAGAAACCCTATCTTATCTCTAGTTTAAACGATTTAAACTTATCTAGGATCGGCTGGGCCCTATGGGGCCTTGTGCCCCTGGCCCAATGCGGCCAGGAAACTCCCTCATAGGCCCATGCCCCCTCCTGGAAGGTGGGGCCACGTTGGTCCCCTTCCGGAAGGTTCTAGAAGCTTCCGGTACAATACCGATTAATCCGGAACAATTCCGAACTCCAAAAACTGCACTGCCTTATATGAATCTTATTCTCCGGACCATTCCGGAACCTCTCGTGATGTCCCGGATCCCATCCGAGACTCCGAACAAAAATTCATAAACCAATTATCCAATCTATCCTAGCGTCGACACACGTTAAGTGTGTGACCCTGCGGGTTCGAGAATATGCAGACATGATCTTCTATCAATAATCAACAGCGGGGTCTGGGCACCCATATTGACTCCCACACATTCATCGATGATCATATCGGATGAACCACGATGCCAGGATTCAATCAATCCCATATATATATTCCCTTCGTCTCGCGATATTTTACTTGCCCGAGATTCGATCGTCGGTATCGTCATACCTAGTTCAATCTCGTTCACAGCAAGTACTTTACTCGTTCCGTAATCCGATATCACTTTGTGATTAACTCCTTAACCACATGCTTGCAAGCGGTGTTGATATCGATTACCGAGTGGGCCCGAAGCATATCTCTCCGACTTGGGAGGGACAAATCCCATCTCGATACATACAACCCAACAGATACTTTCCGATCACCTAAGAGACACCTTTATGATCACCCTCTCATAGGATGACGTTTGATGACCTCAAAGCTTTCTTCCGATACCAGGGAGTTGTATTATCTCATGGTCTAAGGAATACAATATTTGACATGAGAAAAGCTTCGCAAAGACGAACACGATGAAACGATCTAATAGCTTTGCTTAGTTTGGGTCTGTCCACCATATCATTCTCCCAATGATATGATCTCATTATCAATTGACAACTCATGTCTATGGTTAGGAAACCTTAACCATCATTGATCAATGAGCTAGTCCATAGAGGCGTACTAGGGACACGGTGTTGTTCACAAACCACACAAGTATTAAAGTTTCCGCTTAATACAATTCTAGCATGGAATATAAACTTTATCATGAACAAGAATTATAATAATAACATCTGTATTATTGCCTCTAGGGCATAATTCCAACAGTCTCCCACTTGCACTAGAGTCAATAATCTAGTTTACATTTGGCAACAATCTCACACCCATGGCACTGAGGTGCTGATCATGTTTTACACGTGGAAGAGGTTTAGTCAATGGATCTGCGACATTCAGATCTGTATGTACTTTGCTGATCTTCAGATCTCCATCTGCTATATAATCTCGGATTATATGAAACTTGCGGTTGATATGCTTGGTCTTTGGATGATATCTTGGTTCCTTAGCGAGTGCTATGGCGCCAGTGTTGTCACACAATATCTCCAGTGGGTCCAATGCACTTGGAACCATGCCAAGCTCAGTGATGAAGTTCCTGATCCAAACTCCTTCACTTGACGCTTCTGCAGCAGCCATGTATTCCGCTTCTACTGTAGATCCCGCGATCACGCTTTGCTTGCAGCTTCTCCAGCTCACAGCTCCTCCATTCAAAATATACACGTATCCTGTCTGAGATTTACAATCATCCTTGTCGGTGTCGAAACTAGCATCGACGTAACCTTTTACGACGAGCTGTTCATCACCCCCATAGACTATGAACATTTCTTTAGTCCTACTTAGGTACCTTAGGATGTTCTTCACGGCTGTCCAGTGTTCCACTCCTGGATCACTTTGATATCTGCTCGTCAAACTAAGAGCATTGGACACATCCGGTCTAGTACACAACATGGCATACATGATGGAACCTATGGCCGAGGCATAAGGCACTTTGCTCATAGCTTCCCTATCATTTACCGTAGCTGGACACTGAGCCTTGCTCAATATCTTCCCTGACAACATAGGCACTGAACCTTTCAATGCCTTATCCATTCTGAACCTTTTCAGAACTTTGTCTAGGTATGTACTCTGGCTTAAAGCTATCAGGCGTCTTTGTCTATCTCTATAGATCTTGATGCCCAATATATAAGCAGCTTCACCTAGGTCTTTCATTGAAAAACACTTGTTCAAATAACTCTTCACATCGTTAAGCATGTTGATGTCATTTCCAATAATCAATATGTCATCCACATATAGTACCAGAAACGTCACCGAGCTCCCACTCACTTTCTTGTAGATGCAAGCTTCATAGCAATTTGGAACAAATCCAAAGCTCTTGATTACTTGATCAAAACGAAGGTTCCAACTCCGAGACGCTTGCTTCAGTCCATAAATGGAACGCTGAAGTTTGCATACTTTATCAGCATCCTTAGGATCGACAAAACCTTCGGGTTGCATCATATACAACTCTTCATCAATGTTGCCATTGAGGAACGCAGTCTTGACATCCATCTGCCATATTTCATAATCATGAAACGCAGCAATTGCTAATAAAATCCGAATGGACTTAAACATCGCTACGGGAGAGAAAGTCTCATCGTAGTCAACACCTTGAACTTGTCGAAAACCTTTCGCAACAAGCCGTTCTTTATAGACGGTAACATTACCATCCGCGTCCGTTTTCTTCTTGAAGATCCATTTGCACTCAACGGCCTTTCGGTCGCTAGGAGGGTCCACCAAAGTCCATACTTGGTTTTCGCTCATGGATCCCAATTCGGATTTCATGGCTTCTAGCCATTTCTCAGAGTCTGGGCTCATCATCGCTTCCTCATAGTTCGTAGGTTCACTGTCTTCTACTAACAAGACTGTCAATACAGGGTTGCCGTACCACTCAGGAGGGGCACGCGACCTTGTCGACCTGCGACGTTCAGTAGCAGCATCGTCCAAAGCTTCATGATCCTTGTCATTAGCTTCCTCTATTGTTGGCGCAGGCGGCACTGGAACAATTTCAGGTGCTGCGCTACTCTCCAATTCAAGAGAAGGTTCAACAACCTCGTCTAGCTCTACTTTCCTCCCACTCACTTCTTTCGAGAGAAACTCCTTCTCAAGAAAGGAACCGTTCTTTGCGACAAACACTTTGCCTTCGGTTCTGTGATAGAAGGTATACCCAATAGTTTCCTTAGGGTATCCTATGAAGACGCATTTCTCCGCTTTGGGTTCGAGCTTGTCCGGCATCAACTTCTTGACGTAAGCTTCGCATCCCCAAACTTTAAGAAACGACAACTTAGGTTTAGCACCAAACCACAGTTCATACGGTGTCGTCTCAACGGATTTAGATGGAGCCCTATTTAAAGTGAATGCAGCGGTTTCTAATGCATAACCCCCAAAACGATAACGGCAAATCAGTAAGAGACATCATCGATCGGACCATATCTAATAGGGTTTGATTCCGGCGTTCAGACACACCATTGCGCTGTGGTGTTCCGGGTGGCGTGAGTTGTGAAACGATTCCACTTGCCTTGAGATGCGTGAGAAAATCATAACTCAAATATTCGCCCCCACGATCGGATCGTAGAAACTTAATCTTTCTGTTACGATGGTTCTCCACTTCATTCTGAAATTCTTTGAACTTTTCAAACGTTTCAGATTTATGTTTCATTAAATAGATATACCCATATCTACTTAAGTCATCGGTAAAAGTGAGAAAATAGCGATATCCACCGCGCGTCGAAACACTCATCGGTCCGCATACATCGGTATGTATGATTTCCAACAAGTCCGTTGCTCGCTCCATCATACCGGAGAACGGGGTTTTGATCATCTTGCCCATGAGGCATGGTTCGCATGTGTCAAATGATTCAAAATCAAGAGATTCCAAAAGTCCATCAGAATGGAGTTTCTTCATGCGCTTTACACCAATATGACCTAGACGACAGTGCCACAAATAAGTACTATTATCACTATCTACTTTGCATCTCTTAGCCTCAATGTTATGGATGTGTGTTTCATCCCTTTCGAGATTTAGAAGAAATAAACCATTTACAAGGGGTGCATGACCATAAAAGATGTTACTCATATAAATAGAACAACCATTATTCTCCGATTTAAATGAATAACCGTCTTGCAATAAACACAATCCAGAAATAATGTTCATGCTCAACACAGGCACATAATAACATTTATTAAGGTTTAAAACTAATCCCGAAGGTAAAACTAAGGAGAGCGTGCCGATGGCCATCACATCAAGTCTTGATCCGTTGCCAACGCGCATCGTCACCTCATCCCTTGCAAGCCGTCGTCTATTCCGTAGCTCCTGTTTCGAGTTACAAATATTAGCAACCGAACCAGTATCAAATACCCAGGCACTACAACGAGGGCTAGTAAGGAAAACATCAATAACATGTATATCAAATATACCTTTGATGGTGCCAGCCTTCTTGTCCGCTAAGTACTTCGGACAGTTGCGCTTCCAGTGACCCTTGTCCTTGCAATAGAAGCACTCAGTTTCTGGCTTGGGTCCAGACTTGAGCTTCTTCTCAGCAGGGGCAACGCGTTTGCCGCCTCCTTTCTTGAAGGGCTTCTTTGCACCCTTACCTTTCTTAAAGGAGGGCTTGTTGACCATCAACACATGATTATCCTTTTTGATGTCCACCTCCGCAGCCTTCAGCTTTGCGAAGAGCTCGGTGATCGTATCAGTGGAACCAATCTGATTATGAGTCACTACAAAACTTTTGTAGCTGGGAGGGAGTGATTGCAGAACCCTGTCAATCTTGAGCTCCTCTGGAATCTTGCAGTCCAGTTGCTCAAGGCGTTGAGTGTAGCCCGACATCTTTATGGCGTGCTCACTAACGGAACTCCCTTCCTCCATCTTGCAGTTAAAGAACTTCTCAAAGATCTCATATCTCTCAGAACGGGCCTGAGTCTGGAACATGGTTTTCAGCTCCTCGAGAATCTCAAAGGGCCCGGGATAGTTTTCAAAACGATTTTGAAGTTCTGGTTCCATAGCAAACAACATGGTGCTCTTAATCACACCATAATCATCTTTGCGCGACTGATAGACAGCTTTCTCATCAGCCGGCGCAGTTGCAGCAGGGGGGTCACCTAACGCTTTCCCAAGGACATAGTCCTTTTGTCCGCCAGACAGAATGATTCTTAGATTGCGGAACCAGTTGGTGAAGTTAGACCCATTGTTTCTAAGCTTTTCTTTCTCAGCAAAAACGTTGAAGTTGAAGTTGGACTTGGCCATGTGATCTACAGTATTTGCAAGTACAGTTTAGACTATGTTCATGATAAATAGTTCAACTTAATCAAATTACTAGATGAACTCCCACTAAATTCAACATCCCTCAAGTTGTTTAGTGAACACGATCCAAATTCACCACACCTAATCCGATCATCACGAGAAGAGATGTGGTTTCAATGGTGGACAACGAAGTGTCGATCATATCATTCATATGACTCATGCTTAACCTTTCGGTTCTTGTGTTCCGAGGCCATGTCTGTACATGCTAGGCTCGTCAAGTTAGACCCAAGTATTTCCGCGTGTGCAAAACTGGCTTGCACCCGTTGTATGTGAGCGTAGATTCTATAGCACCCGATCATCACGTGATGCTTGGACACGACGAACTTTCGCAACGGTGCATACTTTGGGGAGAACACAGTTTTTATCTTGATCTTTAAGTGAGGAATCATCTTATAATGCTACCGTCGTGATCTAAGCATAATAAGATACATAAAAGGATAAACATCACATGCATATAACTTTATGTGACATGGTATAGCCAATCTTCGCGCAATGATCTCCATCTTGTGCGTTCCGGCATGATCTCCATCACTCCACCATGATTGCCTCCACCACGAATAGCAACTACAACTATTGCTAACTACTTAGCGATAAAGTAAAGCTATTACATGGCGTATAAGAAGTTGACTCGCAGGTCATACACAATTATAAAGACAACCATATGGCTCCTGCCGGTTGTGTACTCATCGACATGCAAGTCGTGAAACATTACAAAACATGATCATCGCATACAATATACACATCACATCTTGGGCCATACCATATCACAGAAAACACTCCCTGCAAAAACAAGTTAGACGCCTCTACTTTGTTGTTGCATGTTTTACGTGGCTTATGGGAGTATATGCTAAGAACGATTCTTACCTACATAAAGCCGCAACGGTGATATTATGGTTGCCAAACTCCGGTGTTAATCCCATGACAACTATAGTGAGAGAAACTGACATCCACCAACCGCATGTGTGGTACAAGCCACACGTCAAGTGCGGAGCCGATCTCGCGAACGACGTCGCGTAAGGTTGGCCTGGACCGCTTCAATCTCACTATCCCGCGTCATAAGAAGAACACAAACAAGAGGCTTGCAACAGAAAACATCAACGCCCGCAACAACCATGTTGCGTTCTACTCGTGAATCACATCTACGCATAGATCTAGCTCTGATACCACTGATGGGTTTCACAGCATAGTAAATCAAAAATTTCTACGGAAGCGAACAGAGGGAAAGCCAAGATCTAATCTAGGAGATGCAAACAACGAGAGAGATTGGATTAGATCTTCATACCCTTGAAGATTCGCACAGCGGAACGTTCGTCGGAACGTGGGTGATGTAGTCGTACTCGCTTCTCCTCCTCGCAATCCGATCGGATCTAGCACCACAAGTGGCGGTGCCTCCGTGAGATGCACACGTGCAGCACCTCGACGTCTCCTCCTTCCTCGGACCAGCAAGTAGGGTGGAGAGATAGATTGGATCTACAACACGACGGCGTGGTGTATTTGGTGGAGAATTTCTGCAGCAGGGCTTCGCCTGCAAACAGTCGGGAGGGAGAGAGGAAGGCAGCAGGGCTACTAGGGCTTGGAGGGAGATGTGTAGGTTGGGGGGGAGAGGGCGCACCAGCCCTCTATATATAGAGGGGGGTGCGGCCAGCCCTTGCCCATCCTCCAATCCTATCTCTAGTTTAAACGATTTAAACTCTCCCTTCTAGAAACCCTATCTTATCTCTAGTTTAAACGATTTAAACTTATCTAGGATCGGCTGGGCCCTATGGGGCCTTGTGCCCCTGGCCCAATGCGGCCAGGACACTTCCTCATAGGCCCATGCCCCCTCCTGGAAGGTGGGGCCACGTTGGTCCCCTTCCGGAAGGTTCTAGAAGCTTCCGGTACAATACCGATTAATCCGGAACAATTCCGAACTCCAAAAACTGCACTGCCTTATATGAATCTTATTCTCCGGACCATTCCGGAACCTCTCGTGATGTCCCGGATCCCATCCGAGACTCCGAACAAAAATTCATAAACCAATTATCCAATCTATCCTAGCGTCGAGACACGTTAAGTGTGTGACCCTGCGGGTTCGAGAATATGCAGACATGATCTTCTATCAATAATCAACAGCGGGGTCTGTGCACCCATATTGACTCCCACACATTCATCGATGATCATATCGGATGAACCACGATGCCAGGATTCAATCAATCCCATATATATATTCCCTTCGTCTCGTGATATTTTACTTGCCCGAGATTCGATCGTCGGTATCGTCATACCTAGTTCAATCTCGTTCACAACAAGTACTTTACTCGTTCCGTAATCCGATATCACTTTGTGATTAACTCCTTAACCACATGCTTGCAAGCGGTGTTGATATCGATTACCGAGTGGGCCCGAAGCATATCTCTCCGACTTGGGAGGGACAAATCCCATCTCGATACATACAACCCAACAGATACTTTCCGATCACCTGAGAGACACCTTTATGATCACCCTCTCATAGGATGACGTTTGATGACCTCAAAGCTTTCTTCCGATACCAGGGAGTTGTATTATCTCATGGTCTAAGGAATACAATATTTGACATGAGAAAAGCTTCGCAAAGACGAACACGATGAAACGATCTAATAGCTTTGCTTAGTTTGGGTCTGTCCACCATATCATTCTCCCAATGATATGATCTCATTATCAATTGACAACTCATGTCTATGGTTAGGAAACCTTAACCATCATTGATCAATGAGCTAGTCCATAGAGGCGTACTAGGGACACGGTGTTGTTCACAAACCACACAAGTATTAAAGTTTCCGCTTAATACAATTCTAGCATGGAATATAAACTTTATCATGAACAAGAATTATAATAATAACATCTGTATTATTGCCTCTAGGGCATAATTCCCACAGGTTGGCTGTAGATGAGATCTATGTGCTGTTTTGGTGGTCGATCTATGAGATAGATCGGTTTTGTATGATGTTGATTGGATCAACTGTACTCGGGAAATGGTAAATATGATTTCCGTGATCATACTGCTGAGGTCGTGGAACGACATACCCCTACCGGTCGGTTTCCGCCAATAGGGTAGACTGTGACACGTAAATCCAGATGCGGTGATCGAAGATCAAAGAGTTTGATCGAGTCGGAATAATGGTCAGAAACCATGTTCGGATCGTAGATGAGATCTACGTTTTCAGAAAAATCGTCGGGCGCTGCCCGCACCCGCGAGGGGCGATGCCCCTTCAACCCCTGCCCGCTATCCGGCTTCGCCCTATCATAGCGCGTTAGAAATCGTTGCAAATTTCACAACGCCGGTAGATAGTGTATCTATGCATAACTTGTTTTTGCAGGAAGTTGTGAATGGTATGGTTCATGTGCATGTGATGTATGTGTGTAATCCATACATGATCTGCAAATCACGGTTTTTGTCAGCCGACTGGAGCCTAGGTGCTGTCATTTCATTGTATAACGACCCGCGTGTCGGATTCTCTATGTAATTTACTTTACTAAGCTAGTGTAGCTGTTTGGAGAATCCGGATGACGTGCGAGTCGATGTACAAGTCAGCGACATGGAGTAAGACGACAAGTGACAGGAGTAAGCACGAGTCAGATTACAGGCTTTGTGAAGATGGAGATCGCCATGAAGAGAGCCATACCATTTCACATTATAATTGCTTTATTTTGTGTTGTTGATATGTCTCTGTTTTACCTCTATTAGATAGTTGGTAAAATTTGATCCCTCAAAGAAGGTCTAGTCGGTTTTCTCGCCAGTGTTTGCACCATCACAAGTCGGACATTTTTGGTAGTGGGCTCATAAAATTGAGGTGCTGCCAATTCTTTCCGACTAGGTGGGTTCGAGTCGGACTCTTACTGCAGAAACACTCGGTAAGCTAGACGGGTTTATCACAATGGTTGTGGGGCTCGGGGAAATGTTGGATGGGAGCCGGGGCATGTGATGCCACTCGTCCAACAGGAGTCGTATGAGATGCGATTGACAAGGAGTTGTCTACCTAGATCACTTGGCGGCTAGCGGTGATGCTAAAGCTCACTAGCCGACTTGCTTATTTAGGATCCTGAATCACTTAGTAACCATCGGAGGGGTGTTGGTTCTAGTGGGAGCATAAAATATTAAAGTGTTTAATATGCTTGCTCTTTTATGAATACATGTCTTAAGTGTTTTGCATATTTCTGTTGTAGATCATGGCACCAAGTAGCAGTTGATGACCCACAAGTATAGGGGTGTATCGTAGTACTTTCGATAAATAGGAGTGTCGATCCCAACAAGGAGCAGAAGGTGCTAAGCAGTGGTATGGAGCAGGAAATCCCTGTGAATACTTAGCAAACAAATTTTAGTGGTTTTCTGACAAGGATACAAAACAAAGAGCAAGTAACAAATGTAACAAACAAATGAATCAAGTTTCCCAATCCTTTCTTAGCAAATGACAAGCCGGTGGAAATACTTATGACCAAACTGAAGGGAATATGCCCTGAGAGGCAATAATAAAGTGTTTATTATGTGTATTCCAAGTATATGATAGATGTTTATTTTCCATGCTATAATTGTATTAATACAGAAATGTTAATACATGTGTGTTTAATAAACAAACAGAAAGTTCCTAGTTATGCCTCTCTCATAAACTAGTTCGTTGATTAACAAGATGATCATAGTTTTCTGATCATAGACATTGGATATTGTTAATAACGAGATCACAACATTAGTGTAATGGTGTGATGAACATTCATCCGAAGTATAGCATTACGATCAAAGTCATTGAGTTTATATTGCTATAAATAACTTACGAAGTAATCCTAATCCTTAGACCATGAGATCATGCCAATCACTAACACCGGAAGAGTTTCTTGTTGACATCAAACGTCACACCGTAACTGGGTGATTATAAAGATGGCTTCAAAGCTACTAAAATGTTATGTTGAGAATCATGGATCAAGAGTGGAATTTGTTCATCCCGATGACGGATAGATATACTCCAGGCCCTCTCGGTGATATCACATTGGTTAGCTTGCAAGCAAGTGATTTGATCACTAGAATGTTATATCACGGGAACAAGAAAAGAGTGCATGTCAGTAACGAGATCAAACTAGGTATGGAGATACCGATGATTGAATCTCGGACATGTAATATATCGTGAAACAAAGGGATTAAGATACAAGCGTAAAAGGTTCTGACGATCACAGGAAAGTCATAGTTGAATGTATGGGAGTCAGTATGGATCTCCAGGTCCCGCTACTGATTATTGATCGGAGAAGGGTCTCGATCATGTCCGCATTATCCACGAACCATAAGGTGACACACTTAAGGGACACTAACATCCAGTTGGAGCAAATGTTTCATGCCAAAATGTAAGATCCCTCCCTTATAAAGGTAAGGATCTCTGTGATTGCAATGCTAGTCCCTGGATCAGTGCTAGCATCCACAGTTTAAGATGAAGTACACAGAAACAAAGGTCATTATTACATATCATTCCAGAGACAAACATAGTCTTTTACAACTCCATGACCATAGGCCTAATACAAGAGTTTAACCATAACAATATAAATAAGTCTTCATCTTCATGTGCCACATGCAATCATGTTGAGTGTAGACTCATAACCCCTAATCATCATCAGAATAACCTGCAACATAACAAGTTACAGCCACAGTGGGTCAATACATTGGAATAGTATTGGCAAGTGATACCTAAGTAGAATATTGGCATCTAGATACTACATGAATTTGGCTAAGTGTATCTTAGGCTTGCTTTGCTCAAAATAGGTTTTACCTATCAGTTGAAAACACTAAGTTTTTCTTTGACAAAACTTTCCCAAGGAATCACCAATAGAAATTGGTGAACCTTCACCCTTGTTCAACCACAAGTTTTAACTTAGAAATTGGGATGAGGAGATTCTTGATAGCTTCCATGTCTTGATGCTCAAGTTGTCCTATACCAGGGACATGGCTAAGTACTTAGATTCTTCCATCTGCAGAGGTTGTGCACTTTCCCCACAAGACTTGATTTTCACCAAGACAGGACCTTTCAGAAGCCTTCCCTTAGAACAAATGGACGCGTTCCAACCTATCATCCCACTACCACCAACTGTCCAAATGGCTAAGTTATTGCAACCTATGTGATCCAGGCAGAGCCCATAATGCCATGTGGCTGCACTAGAAGCTTCTTAACATTTGGCATCTCAAATCCCTTTGTTCTTGGGTGGCCATCCACAAGTCAGATATACAAGGTAAACCATAGAAATGGGCCTTGTGTAACCACTCAACACAAACCATTCTTTCCATTCCACCCAGGTGTTTTATTCACTTAGTTGTTTTATTAGCAGAAACACAAGTAAAAGACTTAGAAATATTTCACATAGCATGAATATATAAACCACCCTTGGTTGCTACTAGCTAGGCTAAGCATGGTAATGGTAAGCATCTTAACTTAGAGGAAATTCTAACAATTCTACAACTACTAGGATTTCCCAAGCATAGCATAAATATACTTAGCAAAATATTCATGCAAGTCCTATACAAAATATTTCTAATGCATAGGTAAAAATATAGGAATAAAACATGAAGCACCACTTGCCTTGGTAGTTTGGGGAGTAGCAACAATCTTCACAACCATAATCACTATTAGCACCAAAATCTACACATAAAATAATGGCACCAAAATCACATAACAAAAAATACAAACAAAAATATATGAATGCATGCAAATGCCATGTGATGATTTTTCTACACCAAACAAGACAAGTATACAGTACTAAAACATAAACAAGTCCAAGATACTCAAAATAAACTTTATTTGATCTTTAAAACATTTTTCAAATAATTTCCATACTCAAATTAAGCCTACAAATGTCTCTGCAAAAATAACCATTTTTACAGAGGCAAAACATTAAACACATTGCATAAACAGATAGGATTCTTTCTCCTGATTCCAATGATATAAAATTTGTAAAATTTGAACGTGTGGATCAAAAGTTATGAATTTTGCAAGTTTGAATCACTAATAGATCAAATTTCTGTTTTAAATCTAAACTCAGGACACGCGGTGTGCTCTGATTGGCTGATACCGATTCGCACGGATCGATCGATGAGGGCCATTGTATTAAAGTGGCTGCACACGGCCCAGATCTAATCATACCGCTTCGCTAAGTGAATCTATCACATGCGTTAGATCTAGATCTAACGGCTCCAGATCAAACGACCAAGGTTTGGCGGCGCCAGCGGCGGCGAGTGGCGGCGGTGGCTCTGTCAGATAAGTTGCCGGCGATTTAGACCGCGTGGGGAGGAGTGGAGATGCTTACTGGGTTCGCGTGGTCGCTGCGATGCTCGAGGTGGTCGAGGAAGAGATAGGGGCGCACGGACGCAGCGACAGGACCTCATCGGAGTTGCTGGCGGTGTCGGGTGTTTGCAGATGGAGTCGTTGCCGACGATGTAGACCGCCCTAGCACGAACTAGTGGTGTCAGAGGATGCACAAGGCTGTGGCGAACACGACAGTGTCAAAGAGGAAGCAAGGGGCGCTCGGACATTACCGGTATTCCTCGTCGGAGTTGAGCGGCGGATCTGTTGCTTGCAGGGGTGGACGGGAATGGCTACCTGGGTCAAGCGCGGCCAAACGAGAGGGGTCAGGAGGTGCATGGGGTTGCAAGGAACATGCTCGTTTGAATTAGAAGGGAATGGGTGGTCTGGCTCATCGGAATTTCGTCGCCGGAGCTCGTCGGTACAACGGCGTTGCAACGTGAGATTGTGGAAGCCTGGTGGCGGAGCGAGCGTGTGGTGTGAGGGGAAAGACGCGGGGTGAGGAGAGGGTTTTATAGCCGGAGCAGGGGCGAGGATCATGCGAGTAAACTCTGGCAATTAAGCCTGCTTCATTCGCGGCAGTGATGGAGGTAACGGCGATGTCGACGGGGTCGTGGGGACGATGCTCGCGTGGCATTTGGGTCCACCAGTTAGCGAGCGCGGGGTAGGTCTGCGCCGTGTGTGAGAGAGAGAAAAATCCCGGGTGGGCTTGCTGGGTTGAGTTCGCTGTTGGGCTAAAAAGCTGGCGCCAGCCTTTTTGCAATTCTTTATTCTTTTTCTTTTTCTGTTTGAATTTCCAGGAATCAAATTCAAATGAAATCAAATGTGTTTGATTTCAAACTTGTTCTGGATTTTTGCAAAATGAATCCTGCATATTTTTGAGTATAAAACCATGTTGTCTCACTGGACTAGTTTGGTTCCTTTGAAATTTTAAAATAAACAGTGCCTTAGCACAAGATTTGATAAAGATTTGAAAATGATTTTAAAACCATAATTTGTTTTGGAAAATTTTGTCTAAGCTTTGGAACTCAACCAAACCAACTTATGAACAAACAAATATTGGTTTGAAACAAATATCCTCTCACTAGAGAGTAGCATTGGATCAATGCTTGTCTACATAAAATAATAAGCACTCAGTGCTTCTATTTTCTTGAAATGACTTGAAAATGATCCCTAAATGATTATGCATGCATGGATGATATGCAATCTTTGAAAACATGATTTTAGGGATGTTACATGAAAGAATAAACAAGCGCATGAATTTATTTCACTGGATATCGAAACAGGTTTTCGGATGAAATTGCATAAAGAGGTTATGCATGTGATATAGAATTCTAGCAAGGGCTTATATGTGAATGTTTGTCATTAAAGTAATTGACAAAATTCTGAATAAATAAAATAGTTTTATTTAATGAGAGTTTGCATTAAGTTTGGTGGAAATTTAATAGCAAGTTTGAGTGGGATTTTGAGTGGAGGGATTTCAATGGATTTTTGTGAGTGGAGTGTCCAGCCACATGAATGAAGGAGGGGAGGGGCAGCCCCCATGCCGACGACCACCCCCTTGGGTGCCCCCTCCTCCTATAAAAGGCACCCCTCTCCTCACTTCTCACTCACACCTCCTCGTGAAGGATCTCTCTCCCCCTCTAGAATTTATCCCCCATGGTCTCGGACTAGCGAGATACATGTTCCCAGTGGCTATTCGACAAGAAAGGGTTGTGCTTCCGCTACATCGCTAGAGCGAGGAGGCGGAGGTTTCTCGGTGTCTTGTACGTGTGTGCGAGCACGGATGCGCTGCTGCTTTGCGGCGCTAGGACTTCTTCTCGATCTTGAGATCGGCAAGATATCGTCTACATCAACCACAAGTTGAACTCGTTAAGCTTTGTCGGTCTTCAAGGGTATGTTCTCTACGGATATATATCCTCCCGTTGTTTGTATCTAGTAGATAGATCTTGGTACTTAGTTCCATCGTAGGAAATTTTTTATTTTCTATGTTGTGGACCCTTCAGTGGTATCAGAGCCGGATCTATGCGTAGATGCTTTACACGGGTAGTACACATATGAGTATGTGGGCGATGATGATATGTAAGGGGGCCCAACCTTTTAATAAGGTAGAGTCCCCTGTGTTTACAATGCTAGTCCCTGGATCGATAGCTAGCATCCACAGTTAAGATGTAATATCAAGAAACAAAGGTCATAATAAAATTTTATTACCAGGAATAACATAATTTTATTACATCTTACATAGCTCAATTGGCCATTACATTACATTGCAGCAGAAAATCTATAAGCATGGGTCCTTCATCTTCAAAGTGCCACAGGCAGACATGTTGGTTGTAGACTGTAATCCTAATCAATCAACTTCACTAATATCAAACAAACCTGCAACATAACAAGTCACAGCCACAGGGGTCAATACATTTGAATTGTATTGGCAAGTTTCACTACTATGTGGAATATAAGTGGACCATATCTTTACATGCATATTTGGCTAAGTAGGGTTTCATGCTCATTTGCAGAAAGCATTAATTTATCCTATCTTTTCAAAATAGTTTTGATCTTTTGTCAAATCTTTCTGAACTCCTTGGTAAATTCCCAAGTGTTTCAAGTCTTTGTCAAAATCTCTTGAGCTCCTTGGTATACCCCAAGTGCTACAAGTTTTTATCAAAATCTCTTGAGCTCCTTGGTACTCCCCAAGTGCTTCAAGTTTTTATCAAACACTCTTGAGCTCCTTGGTACTCCCCAAGTGCTTCAAGCCTTTTGTTGTCACTTTAAAGTTTTCTTTTAGAAATTGGAATGTCGAGATTTCCCATAGCTTCAAGCTTTAGTTGCTCAGTATTGTCCATAACCGGGGACACGGCTAAGTACTTATAATTTTATCTTCTGCAGAAGTTGTACACTTTACCCACATGACACAATCTCATCTTGTTGCCACCAGTGGCCGCTGGATAAGTACTCACCAAGATGGAATACTGACAAATTGAGAATGTGACGAAGTCTTTCCATAGGGTCCCAATACAATGCTAGCTTGACTTCAGGCACCAATGTAGGGTTCCTAGTTCCCTCATTTCCAATAAACCTGTAGACCAATGCATGGGTCTTCCCAATGTAGTTGACTAAGCCAGAGCCATATTAGCATGTGGCTGTACACGAAAGCCACTGTTGGAGAAACATGTTCAATCTCTAAGTCCCTGGGTGGTTTTCTTTTTGGTGCACAACACAAAGTGATTGCCATAGACATGGTTCATTTTGTTGCCACCTTATCCAAAACTCAAAGTATCCTTGTCCACCCAGGTGGTTCATTGAGTACTTGTTTTATTATATAAATCATAAGTATTTTCTCAACTTCATAAAATCTCAACATGTATCTCTTGTCAAAATATTTAGCATGGCTAAGCCTTTTACAACTACATTGTTTTCACTAAGGAATATATAAGGGTATCCTATTAGGATTTAGCATATTATAAGTATAGAAATCCTTTTCATGCATGTTTCAAAATCCACTAAGTATAATGAAAATAGTAGGACTTTGGATGATAGTGTCACTTGCCTTTTTGGTAGGGAATGTTGGTTCACTTCTTGATCTTGCTAATATCACACTCTTCTAATCTTCACTACAAATCAATCAAGCAAACATAGGTTCAACTAGCATTCCAACCAATATTCAAACAATTTAACACACATAAAATAATAGAAACCAAGTCATACATGCAAGCATGCAAAAGATAGTTTTATTTGCAAAGATGGTCTCTACTAGGTTCTAGACTTTGTAAGGATCAAAGTGGTAATTTTCTAAAGTGTCAAAGTCATTTGCAAAAGGGTTTTATCTATAAACCATTTTTAAATCCAATCATTAATTTATGTGGTGGAAAAGGTTTTTATCAAAGGAAGAATTTTATGTTGTTCACCAAATAAGTTGTTAATTCTCAAAACTTGGTGTTTAGGGTCAGTAGGTTTGAATCAACACATTTTCCAAAGGTTTTGCTCAAAAATCATTTCCATAGCAAAAACAATATTTTTATTTGACTAGAAATGGGCTAATTCAATTATTCAATCCTAATCTTCCCCAAATACATTTTTAAATCCATGAGTTGGTTCCTAGGGTCATTAGGTTCACAACAAACCAATTTTCAAAGGTTTCAACCCCAAAATCATTTTGGAATAATTTTTATAACCTAAACAAGCTTACAAATGTTTCTGCAAAAACAAACACTTTAACAGAGGCTTTTTGCTAAACAAATGGCATGGTTGGCTAGGACTTGTTCCACTGATTCCATTGATATAAAGTTTGCAAATTTTGGACGTGGGGATCAAAAGTTACAAGGTTTACAAATTTGCATCTAAATCTGATTCTAAATTCTGTTTTAAATCAAACACTGGCCACGCGGCGCAATACTACTGGTCGATACCGGTTCGCAGGGATCGGTCTCTGCGGGGCGTTGGATTTCACTTAATCGCATGGCGCGGGATGACTCATACCCTTTCGCTCAGGTTCTATTCTTGGCCAGACGATTTGCATCGCACGGCTCACAGCAGCTCAACCAGTAACTAGCGGCGCTAGCGGCGGCTGGTGGCGGCGCGAGGTCAGGCGGTGGTATCGTGGTGATTATAGGAAGCAAGGAGGAAAGGGGAGGTGCTCACCGTGTTCGCAGAGTACTGGGGAAGCTCAAGGTGGTGCTGTTTTGGCGAGGGGCGCTCAGACGCGACGGAGATTGCTCGCCGGAGCGGTTGGCGGCGTCAGGCGGCTCTGGTCGTTGTCGGGGGCGACGCTGTGGTTCACTCCGAGGCAAAACAAGGACACGGTCAGACGCGGGCAAACCTGGGGTTCACGCGAGTATGATAGAGAGAGCTCGGGGTGGTCGGGCTTACCAGGGGGAGGTCGCCGGAGAAAGTAGCAGACGCGGCGGCGCTCAGAGGTTGTCGAAGTCGACGTTCTGGGGCGCCCGCGGGTGAACGGATGACACAGGGGGAAGCGCCAGAGGCTGGGGAGTAAGCTCGTGTGGTTGGGGAGGTGAGGGGCGGCAGTGGTTCACCGGAATTGGCCGAGGAAGGTCGTCGGGGCAGCGAGGGTGTGTGGCGAAATTCGTCCAGCTTGGGGGCAGAGAGAGGGAGACGCGTAAGGGGAAATGGAGAGGAGGCCAGGGCGGTTAAAACAGCGTGGTCGCAGGGGGAGTTAAAGCCGCTATCAACGCGAATTGATCGCCGGCGTTACTGGCTGCAACGGCAGGGAGTGATTTGGGGGTGAAGACGATGAACAGGAGAGGTGGGGCCTTGCCGTCAGCGAGGGAGAGAGATAGGGAGAGGGGTCCACTGGTCAGCGTCTCTGTGGGTCAGTAAGTAAGTGCGAATCGTTTTCTGCGGGGAGAGAGGGAGTGGGATGGTTGGGCCTTGTTGGGCTGGCCGACTGGGCTGCTATCTGATTCTATTTTTTTCTTTCTGAATGCTTTATCCTTTTCTATTTCTATTTTCTGTTTTGAATTTCAATCAAACAAATCAATCAACAAACAATTCAAAATTCCTCCAAACTTTGCATTGAGTTTTGGTTCTGTTTAACAAACAATAACCAAAGTCCAAAAACAAAATAATATTTTTATTCTTTTTAGGATCTATTTAGTAATTAAATAAATAGTCCTTAGTTGTTTAATCAAATAAACCTTTATTCCTTTTAATCAAAACCAAATATTTTGTTTCAAATACTTGGCCAAGGTTTAATTTGTCTTATAAAATAATTCTTATTTATAATTCTATCTTTGCTTTTGAAACCAAATCTTTTTAATAAAAGATCCAAAATAGTAATTCAAAATATTTTTTTAACTTACCTTTTTAAATCCCCTTAGGATTTACTTGTTCAAAAAAGGTTTGAAGGTTTTCAATTGGGTTCAAAAAGTTTCTTCTCACCCTGAAAATCAACAAAGTTTTATTTTATTCATTTATTTTCACATAACAAGATTTGGAAAATCTTGGGATGTGACAGGCTACCACCCTTAAAATAAATCTCGTCCCGAGATTTGGGAAGGCTAGGGTTACAAGTTGGCTTAAAACATCTAAGGTACTACCACCCTTAAAATAAAATTTCCAACTAGACTACATCTTGTCCTGATTGGGATCTTGGGGAAACTTCTCTGGGCATCCATCTGCATAGTGTCCCTTGTTTCCACACTTGAAACATGTGATGAGGTTGAGATCCTTCATATGCTTGTTTATCTTGTGCTTCATCTTATCTGGACAGTTACTTGCATAATGTCCTTGGTTACCACAATTGAAACAGGTGATGAGTTTGAGTTCTTCACGCATCTCTTGTGGACATGTTGCTGCATAGTGGCCTAGCTCCTTGCAGTTGTTGCACCATACTTGGCCAATCTCTTTATACTTATTCTTCTCTGGACATTCACTGGCATAGTGTCCCATTTCTTTACAATGATTACATTGTATATGGCTTTTGTCCTTCTTTTTCTTGGGTTTCTCCAAAGCTAGGAGTGCATCTAGTTCATGTTGTTCATATGTTATCTTATAGGTAGGAATGTCTACTTGTTTCTTGGACCTTCTATTGCTCTTTGGAAAATTCATATGCCTCTTCTTTGGTCCTTTGAATTGGGTTGTATTGCATGGAGGTATAAGTGGAGCTTTTCCTTTGTCCTCATCCTTCTTGGTAGACTTGGATCCTTCTTGATTGTTTGCAATCATTTGTTGCACTCCACCTTGTTTCCTTTGTTCAACTATGGAATAGATGGGGCATTGGATAGGGACATGATTATTTCCTTCACATAGGTAACAAGTAACTTGAGATGTGGGGCATTGGCCAACTGGGTGTTTCTCTTCACAATTGGGGCATTGATCTCCATGCTCCTTGGAAGTGTGGTCCTTGTCTCCACAAATATTGCAAGCTTTGGTTCCTTCTAGGATAACATCTTTGCCACCCTTGTTATCACAAAATCCTTTGGAAAAGTTGCTTTCCATGTTGAGCATTTGATCTGTCACCTTATGCAACAATTGGGCTTGGTTTTCCAAAAACCCTTGCATGGTTGGATCTTCTCCACTGGTGTTGGCTATGAATGTAGCTGTCATTTGGTTCAACTGGTTTTGGGTTCCTATGAGTTCTCTCATGTTTTCCTCTTGGTTGTTGTTGGTGTCATCAACCTTGATGTTGGAGTCTCTTGGAGTAGTCATATGTTTGGATTGGATTGGGATTAGAATAGGCAAGATATTTCTAAGGAAATAATTCTAATCACACATAACACAATTCACTCAAGCAATGTGCAAGCAATCCCAAACAAACACTTCTTTCAAACAACAAGTTTTCAAGCATCCTTAGGCAACAAAACATTTTTGTTACACCACACTAAGTTGGTGGGTTTGGCTTAACTAAATATGGTGGTCCATCTATATGGTTCACTTGTGATCTTTCCATCCTTCTTGATTAATTCCTATTGAACAAGATGTTTGTATCCTCAAAGAAAATTTCTTGGTCACAAAACTTCAAAGTGATGATGGTTCCTTCTAAGTTGTGTTTCCTTAGTCTTTAAGTCTTGAGCAACATTTCTTGTCTCACTTGTAGTCCTTAGTGATATTCCAAGATTGAAGTCCTTGGTGAAAATGTTGAAGATGTTGAAGTCATTAGAGTTGAAGATGTTGAAGTCATTAGAGTTGTAGAAGTCCTTAGCACATGGTGAAGTATTTGGCCATGGGTTAGGCTTTGTCCATCAAGTTTGAAATAGAAGAGATGTAGAATCAAAACCAAAATGGTTGAGGAAAGAGTTTACAAGATTGTTTGTAAATAAGTTTTGGAACAAATACAACTCCTATTTTTCTAGGGGTTTTGTCCAATCCTAGGTTTACAAATCCTACAGGCAACACAATGCTCTGATACCATCTGTAAGGGGGTCCAACCTTTTAATAAGGTAGAGTCCCCTGTGTTTACAATGCTAGTCCCTAGATCAATAGCTAGCATCCACAATTAAGATGTAATATCAAGAAACAAAGGTCATAATAAAATTTTATAACCAGGAATAACATAATTTTATTACATCTTACATAGCTCAATTGGCCATTACATTACATTGCAGCAGAAAATCTATAAGCATGGGTCCTTCATCTTCAAAGTGCCACAGTGTCACATCCCAAATTTTAGATTTGGTTCTGCATATCATTCATACCATTGCATCATGCTTTTCCCTGCAAAACCGTCGAGTGAAAAGGATCGGCGAAACGCTATTTTCAAATCCCTATTCTATTTTGCTACGAGACTCCTGCGGGAGGCTTTAGTAGGACTAGCGTTGTCCATCCTTGTAGCCTAGTGGTTTCGCTCAAACCTTGACCCTAGATTGTTCCCCTCGACTCTACAAAACCGTAGGAGCAAGAATCGCTCGATTCGGAGCTCGTACGGAGAAGTTACGGCCGTTTGTTTATTAGATCGGAAAACGGTCCGAATTTTGGACCGATTTCCGAGTCCGAAACCAACTCCGTGCCGAATCAGTTTAGATTTCCGTGAGAGGGCCCACTTAAGGGGACCCACCTCGGCCTCGGGACCCGTGCCCATCGACCCCGCCTGCCCCCGATCGCCCCGCCTGCCCCCGATCGCCCCGCCTCCCCGCGCGATCGCCCCACCTCGGGATCGCCCCCACCGCCTCGGTTCCTGGACCGCGCCGCTGCCCCTCCTCCTTGGCCTCCGCGCCAACCCCGTCGCCAGGTACCCCCGCGCCGCCTCCTTCTCCCCCTGGCCGCGAGCCGTCCCGCCTCCGCGCTATCCCTGCCCTGCACCCGCGCCCCCGAGCCGCGCCAACCCCGCCGCCATCGCCGCCTGCGCGCTGCTGCGCTGCAAGCTGCCACCGCCGCCGCCTGCGCTTGCCGCCCGCGCGCGCCGCTAGCTGCCGCTGCTACGCCGCTAGCCGCTGCGCCGTCGCGCGCACACACACGCGCGCACGCACACGCACGCACGCACACGATGCGCGCCCTCGCGCGCGCACCTACCCACGCACGCGCGCCGTTTTGCGTCGCGCCGCTCGTCCGTGCCGTGTCGCACGCGCCGTCGCCGTGTTGTTGACCGCCCCGTACTACACGTTGATTGTTTCCCCTACCGCGCAGGTAACCGTCGTCGCCGGAATCGATCGCCGCACTGTCCGGAGTCCGTTTCGCCGTTTGCTTCCGGTAAGCCTGCAGCCGCCGTTAGATCTCAGATCAGTGGTTTAGATCAGCCGTTGACTAGTCAAACTCAGGCGTTGACTAGTCAGACGTCCAGTCAGCGCCCAGTCAGCAGACGCGTTGACCAGTCAACAGACACAGTTGACTGGTTAATTTCGTTAATCCTTTTAGTTGACAGATTTTGGTAGAATCTTGTAAATTGCGTAGAAATTAAACCGCTTGGCCAAAAATTGCAAATAAAATATGTGTAGATTCAGTGAGTCGTGTAGAATCTCGCTGTACCTTTGGTTCAGACTTTTGCAGCAAGGTTTAGTACAGTTTAATCAAACTAGTTAGTGGCCTTTTCGGAGTAATAAATTCGTAGAAAAAGATCCGTAGCTCCAAAAATCGCGTATGATATTCCCCTGGATTCAGTGGAACGAGGGGAATCTCATCGTGAATTAAAAAGATAGGCTTATAGTAGAAACTTCTGCAGAAACTGTCTAGTGGCTTTCTGCAGTGTTTTAATTACTCGGGGAGTTTTATAATTCCTTTTTGAGTAATTCCAGTTGGTACTGTTTCTAATCAGCGATGCCTATGCGGTAGATTTTCCCAAGATTTTACAAACAGTATACTACCGGTAGTGAATTATTTGAGTTCTAGCTCTAGTTTTGAGCATTACTTTTATCTAATAGTTTTCCTAGCGCTAAAACTATTTTCCATGCATGCAATCAGTAGTATTATTGATTAGGATTATATGGTGCAGCTGTAGCACCAATTCACTTGCCTTGCATACCTTCATGCATCATATTTGTTGCATATGCTTGTGGATTGTTTGTTTATGAATGCAATTGTATCGTGTAGATTGTGACGAGTGCAACGCATGCTCGTGTGTGGATTGTTCTTCCGACCGCTACAACCAAGGCAAGTAGATGCTACTTTGTTCATGATATCGTCCTACTATTTTCAATGTATCGTCGTGTATTTTGTAGATGCATGTGTAGGATGATACTATCGCTATGCTATGTCCTATTATGTGGTAGAGCCTTCCCTGTAGATGAACCACCGTTGGTAGATGTGCTTAGCCATGCTATGATGAACGAGGGCTGGGTTACATCATTGATACTTGTTTCTAAAAGTATTGGTTTGTGAAAACTAAAACAACTTAATCAATGAATCTCCTGGGTGTGATGGTATTGATAATTTTTGGTGGTTTTATTGCGGAAAGGCACCCAGGTATCGAGAGAAATCGATTGGATTCTTTATTGTGTAGCTTACGTGTACAACCATGTGCCAATAATGGAATGGGCGGTTGGTTGGACTTAGTAGGTTGTGGTGACCCGAACCCGCGTATCCAGAGATGTAGAATTTTGGTAGGTTGGACCGGTGCGCGTCGGGATTGGGGAGCTACTTCCCGAACGATCTCAACTTGGATTTATCCCTATCGTCACCCAAAATGAGAGTGATGGTACGAGCTGGGCTGGCCAAGTCACATGGGTAATGTGTACTAACCTCTGCAGGGTGTATAATCTAATCGATTAGCCGTGTCCCCGGTTATGGACAACTGAGTTGCTTGATATTGATCCCATGACATGTTTCTCGCTCATTCTAATTTCATAATTGTTTTAATATTGTTGGGTTAACTTAATTGGGATCTTTTCAAAGAAAATCAAAAACTGTTTATGAAAGTAGGACAAAGTTATTTGCAAATGCAAGCCAGACACAGCTCCACTTGCCAAATATGCATGTAGATGTTAGTACTATTGTCTCCTTTACTAGCTCTACTTGCCATACATTCCATGTATTGACCCTTCGGCGCTGCTACGTTTCATGTTGCAGGTTATTCTGATTCTGAGTAATCGATTTAGGTCACGGTACTCCACTCGGCACTTGTTCACTTGTGGGCAATTTGAAGAATGGAGGAATTACTTTATTTATGTTGCTACCTGAATAATTTGAGCTAGCTTTGGGCTAAGCTTTTATTGTAATAATGGTACTCTGGATCTTCGTTATTCATGATACACGGATATTTTGCTATGTTATTCATCTTACTCTATTGTGGGCCAATGAACCGATCCAGGGATTGGCATGTCACATAGAGGCCACGGTCTTTTCAGTACCAGGGTGTTACACACAGGCATACATGTTGGTTGTAGACTTTTTAATCCTAATCAATCAACTTCACTAATATCAAACAAACCTGCAACATAACAAGTCACAGCCACAGGGGTCAATACATTTGAATTGTATTGGCAAGTTTCACTACTATGTGGAATATAAGTGGATCCTATCTTTACATGCATATTTGGCTAAGTAGGGTTTCAGGATCATTTGCAGAAAGCATTAATTTATCCTATCTTTTCAAAATAGTTTTGATCTTTTGTCAAATCTTTCTAAACTCCTTGGTAAATTCCCAAGTGTTTCAAGTCTTTGTCAAAATCTCTTGAGCTCCTTGGTATACCCCAAGTGCTACAAGTTTTTATCAAAATCTCTTGAGCTCCTTGGTACTCCCCAAGTGCTTCAAGTTTTTATCAAACACTCTTGAGATCCTTGGTACTCCCCAAGTGCTTCAAGCCTTTTGTTGTCACTTTAAAGTTTTCTTTTAGAAATTGGAATGTCGAGATTTCCCATAGCTTCAAGCTTTAGTTGCTCAGTATTGTCCATAACCGGGGACACGGCTAAGTACTTAGAATTTTATCTTCTGCAGAAGTTGTACACTTTACCCACATGACACAATCTCATCTTGATGCCACCAGTGGCCGCTGGATAAGTACTCACCAAGATGGAATACTGACAGATTGAGAATATGACAAAGTCTTACCATAGGGTCCCAATACAATGCTAGCTTGACTTCAGGCACCAATGTAGGGTTCCTAGTTCCCTCATTTCCAGTAAACCTGAAGACCAATGCATGGGTCTTCCCAATGTAGTTGACTAAGCCAGAGCCATATTAGCATGTGGCTGTACACGAAAGCCACTGTTGGAGAAACATGTTCAATCTCTAAGTCCCTGGGTGGTTTTCTTTTTGGTGCACAACACAAAGTGATTGCCATAGACATGGTTCATTTTGTTGCCACCTTATCCAAAACTCAAAGTATCCTTGTCCACCCAGGTGGTTCATTGAGTACTTGTTTTATTATATAAATCATAAGTCTTTTCTCAACTTCATAAAATCTCAACATGTATCTCTTCTCAAAATATTTAGCATGGCTAAGCCTTTTACAACTACATTGTTTTCACTAAGGAATATATAAGGGTATCCTATTAGGATTTAGCATATTATAAGTATAGAAATCCTTTTCATGCATGTTTCAAAATCCACTAAGTATAATGAAAATAGTAGGACTTTGGATGATAGTGTCACTTGCCTTTTTGGTAGGGAATGTTGGTTCACTTCTTGATCTTGCTAATATCACACTCTTCTAATCTTCACTACAAATCAATCAAGCAAACATAGGTTCAACTAGCATTCCAACCAATATTCAAACAATTTAACACACATAAAATAATAGAAACCAAGTCATACATGCAAGCATGCAAAAGATAGTTTTATTTGCAAAGATGGTTTCTACTAGGTTCTAGACTTTTTAAGGATCAAAGTGGTCATTTTCTAAAGTGTCAAAGTCATTTGCAAAAGGGTTTTATCTATAAACCATTTTTAAATCCAATCATTAATTTATGTGGTGGAAAAGGTTTTTATCAAAGGAAGAATTTTATGTTGTTCACCAAATAAGTTGTTAATTCTCAAAACTTGGTGTTTAGGGTCAGTAGGTTTGAATCAACACATTTTCCAAAGGTTTTGCTCAAAAATCATTTCCATAGCAAAAACAATATTTTTATTTGACTAGAAATGGGCTAATTCAATTATTCAATCCTAATCTTCCCCAAATACATTTTTAAATCCATGAGTTGGTTCCTAGGGTCAGTAGGTTCACAAGAAACCAATTTGCAAAGCTTTCAACCTCAAAATCATTTTGGAATAATTTTTATAACCTAAACAAGCTTACACATGTTTCTGCAAAAACAAACACTTTAACAAAGGCTTTTTGCTAGACAAATGGCATGGTTGGCTAGGGCTTGTTCCACTGATTCCATTGATATAAAGTTTGCAAATTTTGGACGTGGGGATCAAAAGTTACAAGGTTTACAAATTTGCATCTAAATCTGATTCTAAATTCTGTTTTAAATCAAACACTGGCCACGCGGCGCAATACTACTGGTCGATACCGGTTCGCACGGATCGGTCTCTGCGGGGCGTTGGATTTCACTTAATCGCACGGCACGGGATGACTCATACCCTTTCGCTCAGGTTCTATTCTTGGCCAGACGATTTGCATCGCACAGCTCACAGCAGCTCAACCAGTAACTGGCGGCGCTAGCGGTGGCTGGTGGCGGCGCGAGGTCAGGCGGTGGTATCGCGGTGATTCTAGGAAGCAAGGAGGAAAGGGGAGGTGCTCACCGTGTTCGCAGAGTACTGGGGAAGCTCAAGGTGGTGCTGTTTTGGTGAGGGACGCTCAGACGCGACGGGGATTGCTCGCCGGAGCGGTTGGCAGCGTCAGGCGGCTCTGGTCGTTGTCGGGGGCGACGCTGTGGTTCACTCCGAGGCAAAACGAGGACACGGTCAGACGCGGGCAGACCTGGGGTTCACGCGAGTATGATAGAGAGAGCTCGGGGTGGTCGGGCTTACCAGGGGGAGGTCGCCGGAGAAAGTAGCAGACGCGGTGGCGCTCAGAGGTTGTCGAAGTCGACGTTCTGGGGCGCCCGCGGGTGAACGGATGACACAGGGGGAAGCGCCAGAGGCTGGGGAGTAAGCTCGTGTGGTTGGGGAGGTGAGGGGCGGCAGTGGTTCGCCGGAATTGGCCGAGGAAGGTCGTCGGGGCAGCGAGGGTGTGTGGCGAAATTCGTCTAGCTTGGGGGCAGAGAGAGGGAGGCGCGTAAGGGGAAATGGAGAGGAGGCCAGGGCGGTTAAAACAGCGTGGTCGCAGGGGGAGTTAAAGCCGCTATCAACGCGAATTGATCGCCGGCGTTACTGGCTGCAACGGCAGGGAGTGATTTGGGGGTGAAGACGATGAACAGGAGAGGTGGGGCCTTGCCGTCAGCGAGGGAGAGAGATAGGGAGAGGGGTCCACTGGTCAGCGTCTCTGTGGGTCAGTAAGTAAGTGCGAATCGTTTTCTGCGGGGAGAGAGGGAGTGGGCTGGTTGGGCCTTGTTGGGCTGGCCGACTGGGCTGCTATCTGATTCTATTTTTTTCTTTCTGAATGCTTTATCCTTTTCTATTTCTATTTTCTGTTTTGAATTTCAATCAAACAAATCAATCAACAAACAATTCAAAATTCCTCCAAACTTTGCATTGAGTTTTGGTTCTGTTTAACAACAATAACCAAAGTCCAAAAACAAAATAATATTTTTATTCTTTTTAGGATCTATTTAGTAATTAAATAAATAATCCTTAGTTATTTATTCAAATAGGATTTGTTTTTATTTAAAATTCCATTTGAATCTAAAATAGTACCAAAACCATTCAGTAGGTTTTATTTGAATTTATAAAACACTTGGAAAACTTATTTAAAATAAAATAACAAGTTTTAGTGTTTATTTTAAAATGGGAAGAATCTTTATTTTAATAAAATTGGATATTTATAAATCCTCCTTATTTTATTTAGATAAACCTTTATTCCTTTTAATCAAAACCAAATATTTTGTTTCAAATACTTGGCCAAGGTTTAATTTGGCTTATAAAATAATTCTTATTTATAATTCTATCTTTGCTTTTGAAACCAAATCTTTTTAATAAAAGATCCAAAATAGTAATTCCAAATATTTTTTTTAACTTTGTTGTTTTTACCTTTTTAAATCCCCTTAGGATTTACTTGTTCAAAAAAGGTTTGAAGGTTTTCAATTGGGTTCAAAAAGTTTCTTCTCACCCTGAAAATCAACAAAGTTTTATTTTATTCATTTATTTTCACATAACAAGATTTGGAAAATCTTGGGATGTGACATGATCATGTTGTTGCTCCTTAGTTGTAATTTTGGATATTGGTGGCATAGTGGGATGAAGCGGCCCGGACAAACTTTACATGTCCTCGCACATGAGACCTGTTCCACGCTTGACATGCAACTAGTTTGCATAAGTGGCTAGCGGGTGTCTGACTCTCCTACTATAGTCAATATCTATTTTGCAATGAGTTTCCAACAATTTGGTTATCCTCGCTGTGGTTCATGTTCGTAGGTAAGAGCGGTTCTATCTTCGAAAGCCCTAAGCCACGTAAAATTTGCAATGGATAAATTAGAGGCGTCTAGTTTAGATTGTTGCTGGGCTAGTGTCATGATATGGTGATGTTGTAAGTAGAAGTATGAGATGATACTCTTACAACACACATAGCATGTAAAATCCATAGACCTTGTACTTACACATAAAGGTATGATAGTGATCATACCACGATGCACATGATAGAGATCATATGCGGGAACCATACCATTTCACTAATAAACATGTGATGTTTGATAGCATCTTATATTGCTTGTTTAGCACTTTATTAGCATAATAAGATGATCCCTCATTTAAATATCAAGATAAGAATGTGTTCTTCCTTTAGTATGCACCGACTATGTTTTCGTCGCTCCAAGACATCACGTGATGATTGGGTGTTCTTGGATCCACGGCCATATATAGGGTGTAAAACAGTTACACACGCGAATACTAAGGTTCTAACTTGGCGAGCCTAGCATGTACAAACATGGCCTCGGAACACAGACCGAAAGGTTAAGCATGAGTCATATAGTAGATATGATGCCCATTTGATGCTCGCCTTTGAAGCTACACCGACTCACGTGATGATCGGACTTGGTGTAGTGGATTTGGTTCATGTAATCACCAAAAAGGCACGAGGATGTCATTTTTGAGTGGGAGTTCATTCGTAATATGGATTAGTTGAACTCAATATATCATAAACTTAGTCTAAACTTTACAAATTCTATTGTAGATGGAACCACCTGCTTTTATTTTCAATGTGTTCATGGCGAAAGAGAAACTTACAACGAACGGTAGCAACTTTACCTAATGTTCCATGAATTTGAGGATTCTCCTCACTGCTGCACAAAAGCAATATGTGCTAGAAGCGCCATTAGCCCCCCCACCTTTTGAGGATGCCCCTGAAGAGGAGAAGAATGTCTATCAGACTCGTCTGGAGGACCACAACTTAGTTCATTGCGGCATATTGTATGGGCTAGAGCCAGAACTTCGAAAGCGTTTCGAAAACGGTAATGCATTTGATACAATCGGTGAGTTGAAAATGATTTTCGACACACATGTTGCTGTAGAGAGCTACAACGCTTCAGAAAAGTTGTTTAGCTGCATGATGGAAGAGCACAACTCCGTTAGTGAGCATGTACTCAAGATGTCGGGTTACGCGGATAAGCTTGTGTCCTTGGGAATAACGATTCCCATTGACTTAGGCATCCATCGTGTTCTGCAGTCTCTGCCACCTAGCTATAAGAGCTTCGTGATGAACTATAATATGCAAGGCATGAAGAAGTCTCTCCCCGAGCTTCTATCAATGCTTAAAACTGCAGAAGTGGAGATCAAAAAGGAACATCAAGTGTTGATGATCAATTGGAACACTGGTTTCAAGAAAGACAAGAAGGGAAAATGGAAGGGAAGTAAGGGAGGCAAGCCGGTTGCCGTGCCTAAAAAGAAACCCCGAGTTGGACCTAAGTCTGATATCGAGTGCTACTATTGTAAGGGGACTGGCCACTGGAAGCGCAACTGCCCCAAGTATTTGGCAGACAAGAAGGCCGGCAAGGCAAACAAAGGTATATATGATATACATGTTATTGATGTGTACTTGACTTGTGCTCGCAGTAGCACCTGGGTATTTGATACCGGTTCAGTTGCTAATATTTGTAACTCGAATCAGGGGCTACGGAACAAGCGACCGCTAGCAAGGGGTGAGGTCAAGATGTGTGTCAGCAATGGATCAAGCGTTGATGTGATCGCCGTTGGAATGCTACCTCTCCACTTGCCGTCGGGATTAGTAATAAACTTGAAGAGTTGTTATCTGGTGCCAGCACTTAGCATGAACATTGTATCTGGATCATGTTTAAATCCGAGAACAATGGTTGTTCCATTTATATGAATGAAATCTTTTATGGTCATGCACTGATGATGAATGGTTTATTTCTTTTGAATCTCAATAATAATGTTACACATATTCACAATGTTGATGCTAAAAGGATTAAACTAAATGATGATATATCCGCATATATGTGGCACTGCCGTCTAGGTCATATTGGCGTTAAACACATGAAGAAGCTCCATTCAGATGGACTTTTGGAATCACTTGATTTTGAATCATTTGATACATGTGAGCCATGTCTTATGGGCAAAATGACTAGAACGCTGTTTCCCGGTTCAATGGAACGGGCGATAGATTTATTGGAAATCATACATTCTGATGTATGTGGTCCAATGAGTGTGTCGGCGCGAGGTGGATATCATTATTTTGTTACTTTCACGGATGATTTGAGTAGATATGGTTATATCTAATTGATGAAACACAAGTCTGAAACATTTGAAAAGTTCAAAGAATTTCAGAATGAAGTGGAAAATCATCGTAATAGAAAGATCAAATTTCTACGGTCCGACCATGGAGGTGAGTATCTAAGTTACAAGTTTAGCACTCACATGAAAGAGTGTGGAATTGTTTCACAACTCACACCTTCCGGAACACCACAGCGAAATGGTGTGTCGGAACGTCGTAATCGTACTTTATTAGATATGGTTCGATCTATGATGTCTCTGACGGACTTGCCGTTGTCATTTTGGGGTTATGCACTAGAAACTGCTGCATTCACTTTAAATTGGGCACCATCTAAATCCGTTGAAATGACATCGTATGAATTATGGTTTGGAAACAAACCTAAGCTGTCATTTCTTAAAGTTTGGGGATGCGATGTTTATGTGAAGAAACTTCAACCGGATAAACTCGAACCCAAAGCGGAAAAATGCGTCTTCATAGGATACCCTAAGGAAACAATTGGGTACTCCTTCTATCATAGATCCGAGGGCAAGGTTTTTGTTGCCAAGAATGGATCCTTTCTAGAGAAGGAGTTTCTCATGAAAGGCGTGAGTAGTCGGAAAGTAGAACTCGAAGAGGTTATTGAACCTTCTCTTCAAAGTATGGCGAGTAGCGCAGCACCGGAAATTGTTCTGGAGTTGGCTTCACCAGTTGAAGAAGGAACTAATGATAATGATCATGAAACTCTGAAAGAGAGTACTACCGAACTTCGCAGGTCTAGCAGGACGCGTGCAGCTCCCGAGCTGTACGGAAATCCTGTCATGAATTTCATGGTTGATGAAAATGATGACCCTGCGACGTATGAAGAAGCAATGATGATCCCGGATTCCAACAAATGGTTAGAAGCCATGAAATCCGAGATGGAATCCATGTATGAAAATCAAGTTTGGAACTTGGTGGACTTACCTCACGACCGAAAGGCCATGGAGAACAAATGGATTTTCAAAAGGAAAACTGATGCCGATGGTAATATAACCGTCTATAAAGCTCGACTTGTCGCAAAGGGGTTTCGACAAATTCAAGGAGTTGACTATGATGAGACATTCTCTCCCGTAGCGATGCTAAAGTCATTTAGGATTATGTTAGCAATTGCTGCATATTTCGATTATGAGATATGGCAGATGGATGTCAAAACCGCGTTTCTCAATGGTAATATTGAAGAAGAGTTGTATATGATATAACCAAAGGGTTTTGTCGATCCTAAGGATGCTAACAAGGTGTGCAAGCTTCAGCGATCCATCTATGGATTGAAGCAAGCATCACGAAGTTGGAATCTCCTCTTTGATGAGGTGATCAAAGAGTTTGGATTTGTCCAAACTTATGGAGAAGCTTGTGTCGTGGGAATGGTCACGACAGATGCTGCAATCGGCAGCGAGTAGTAGAACGAGGGGCAAGGGCGGCCAGCCATCTGCGGTGCGAGATGAGGGCAGAGACTCAGGGTTTTACCCAGGTTCGGCCCCCCGGAGGGTAAAGACCTACTCCTGCTAGATTGTATTATGAAGGTGGTACAATGGGCGAGCTCGGCGGCTAGGCGGCGAGTCGCTTGGGGGTATGATGGAACGTATCTCTACACGCCCCGCAGGGAGGTTTATATAGGCTCACCTCCCCTAGGGTTTACAGATCTCAACCGAATCAGTTAAGGCTTCGGTGCTTGTTTAACCTAATCCGACTGGGCCTATCTACTCGCCTGGGCCTTCAGCTTCCAGTCGCTTGGATCCATGCCGGGCTTTGATCCAGTCGCCGTCTTGCAGGCCCACTCGCCAGTTCTTTGGGCCAGTCGGAAACGTCCTGCTGGGTATACCCCGATAGGTACATCCCCATCAGTAGTCCCCGAGGCCGTCGTCGATTGGGCGTAGGTGACTGCTGGCAGTCGGAGTATGCGGCTTCAGAGCAGGCATCCAGTCGAATCGTCGGTGGGCTCCTGTATATAGGAAAAACTTGGCATTCTGTTCGCAGCTTTGGCGAGTCGAATCGGCGAATCGCTGTTCGCAGCGAGTAGGTTGGTGAGCCGAGTGGCTGAAGTTGGACCGTTAAGCGTGGTCAAACTAGCCGTTGCGGTAATCCAACGGTAACTTTTGGCGTAATCACCGCGTAGTAACGGCCTCCTGATTTGGCGGGTAACAACCGCTATATAAGGGGAATGGCAGGCGATCAGAGAGCTATCTTCTCGCCATTCTCTCCGACCGCACGCATTCTCGCCTCCCTTCGCTTCGCGATCCAGCCGACCCGAAATCCTCCGACCCCCCACAAAGTCCTCCGCCATGGCCCTATCCACCGAACCCTGGGGGAGGTCCAAATGTACGAGGGCGCAACTGGCGTCCTTCGAGGAGGCCGGGATCCTACGCGCCGGCTACTGGCGCATCCCCGCGGCCGGAGAGGTGACCCCGAGACCACGCGAGGGGGAATTCATCTGCTTCACCAGTCACCTGGAGCGGGGATTGGGATTCCCCACGTCCTTGTTCTTCCGGCGGTTCTGCGCCTACTACGGGATCCAGCCGTCGGATCTGGGTCCCCATAGCATCGAGCAGCTCGCCATCTTTGTGGCGTTCTGCGAGTGCTACTTGGGCTACCGGCCCTACTTCCCTCTTTGGCAAGATCTGTTCCATGGACGGATCAGCCGCGAGGAGGCGGGCGGCCCAATGCTCGCCGCGGGTGGCCTAACCTTCCAGCTGAAGTCGAAGGCCTCATTCTTCGACCTGATGCTGCCTGCCAAGGCAGCGAGCGACTGGAAGAAGTCGTGGTTCTACGTCGCCGAGGCGACTCCGGAAGGCGAGACGGCGATTCCGCGGTACTCCGCCGACCGGTCCGAGCCGCGCCGCCTTCAAATCGGCAAGCTTCCCAGCGACCAGCGGATGGTCATTGACGAGATGCTTCAGACCATCCGCGGTCTGAAGAAGAAGGGCCTCCAGATGATAAACTTGTACAACTGCTGGCTCGGGCGGCGACTCGTCCCGCTGGCCCGGCGCGAGCACTCCATGTACCAGTACACCGGCCGGGACGACCCGACAAAGGCTAGCCTGGCCGAGTGGAGGCTCGATGACTACACCACGACCCTGAAGAAAATCACCCAAGCGGTGTACTTGGACGCTCAAGCTGGGGTCACCCCCTATACCACGAAGCGCTCAGCCCCAACGGTAATCACTTCGTACCATTCGCAGTCACAGTCCTTTTGCAGTCGCGGTCATACTAACTTCAACTTGCCTTTGTTGCAGCTGTTCCAAGTGGTGGAGGGGTGGCTCCCGCCTTCGGACGACGAGAATTCGAGCTCGTCTGTCCAAGACATGGGCGAGTCGCCTAGCAGGAGCGACGAAAGCGACAGCGACGACGAGTCCGAGGAGGAAGCTGCCCCGCTGGCTCGCAAGACCCGCGGGCAACATCAACGCGAGCTCGAGGCGAGCAAGAGCCTCGAGCGCCATGATGATGAAGAAGAACTTCCGGAGACGACCTCGCGCCGCCAGGCTACTCCATCAAAGAAGAAGAGGAAGGAGAAGGAGGCGAAGGCCCCTCCAAGAAGGAAGACGAAGCCGATGAGGCCGGCCTCTCCACCACACTCGGCAAGCGGTTCTGACGCCCCCAGCCCTATCAAGGACAAAGCGCCACCGGCGGCAGCCGTGCTGGACACGTCCACCGTTGAGGTGCCACTGGCTTCGATGCCCCCGCCATTCGCCCCAGTCTCGGGGCTGGGGGATGCTCCTGCCGTAGCGGCTTCGCCTCGCAGGGAAGCTCCTGTCGAAGAGGTTATAGAGGCTCCGGTTGCAGCCTCGACGACGAAGAAGCCATCCATGTCTTGGGCACGCGACGTCCTGGACATGGGGCTCAGCCGCCGACTGGGCCCAGAACTGGAGAAGCCAGCCGGCCTCCGTACGGGGCTGTGCTTCATTCCGGTCGCCAAGTGAGTACACTCGCCTTCCTTCGTCTTTCAAAATCACTTGAATTGTCTTGCTTATACGACTGATGTACAGGACCGGAGTGAAGAGGATGGGCCACCCAACCGTGGCCAAGGTGCCACCCGTCGTCAGCGAGGAAGATCCTTCCCGCAAGAGGAAGGCGGACGAAGTCGTCGCCCCTGCGGATGGCGGCAAGAAGGCCAAGGGTGACACCGTCGTCACGATCTCTGACGACAAGGCGGCCGCGCCGGCTGGACCTGCAACGGAGGCGGCCGCGTCCACGAAGGAGGGCGCTCCCTTGCCTGGAATGGCCGAGCCGACCTCCTTTGGGGCGGGTGCCTCTATCGCCACCTTCCCACGCTTCATGACCAAGGCGGCCGCGGCGAGTGGAACTTCGCCCTCGAGCCACGCTCCTGGGATCGCCGATGCTGAAGTCGACCAACGTCGTGGGCATATGCCGGCTCTCCTCGCGTCCGTGGACGCGATACAATTCCACGACATGCTTGGCGCAGCCATCCAGGTACATCCAGTCCCCGAGGATCAGGTCGGTGCTTTGCAGCGGCCTGATTCTTTTAATGTCTTATCTTTATTTTTCGCATCCAGTCCTCGAGTGCGCACTCGCTGAATTTCAGCGGGTGGGCACTTTTGGAATTTCTTTGTTTGCCAGTCCCCGAGTGCGCACTCGCTGAATTTCAGCGGGTGGGCACGTAGGAATTTCTTTGATTGCCAGTCCCCGAGTGCGCACTCGCTGAATTTCAGCGGGTGGGCACTTAAGAATTTCTTTGATTACCAGTCCCCGAGTGCGCACTCGCTGAATTTCAGCGGGTGGGCACTTAAGAATTTCTTTGATTAACCTGTTTGGTGATGTGCAGGGTCTGCAACTTGAATCGGCTGACCGATTGGTGGCGAAGCAGCGCGCGGAGAAGGAACTGGCCATCGTCCAGGAGGCGAACAAAGGGCTTCAGGCTGTTGCCGCGAAGGCAGAGGAAGCTCGCCAGGGGCTTGTCCCCGCTGGTGAATTGGTGGCAGCGCAATCGGCTTTGAGGTCGGCTGAATAGCGGATCGCCGACCTCGAGCGCAAGCTGCGGGAAGCGAAGGAAGAAGCGAGCTCGGCTGATGGGCGAGCCAAGGCCGCCATTGCAGCCGCCGAAGAGGATCGCAAAGTGTTGGATGCCCTTGTTGCTGGGCTTCAGGACGACCATACATCGCTTCAATGCTTCATCACGAATCTCGCCCGCCCGTTGATTGGTAAGTGCATCTGCCTCTTTTAGTAGTTGTGCCATTTGTGGTGTCCGTCGTATTCATTATTGTCTTCTACTCGCAGGTCGCATCATTGATGGCGCGGAAGAGGCGAGCTCGTTCGACGCGCGGCAGTGTGTAAGCATGCTTGTCGACTCGGCAACGTTGTCAGCGACGTGCATCCGTGCCTATCTCCAAGAGATATCGCCCACATAAGTGATTCCCAGCGACCTCGTTGAGGTGTGGAGGTATTTGGAGAAGGCGCCCGCGGTCGTTGAGTTCATGACACTGTCGGTGTTTCGGCGCGGAGCGGCGACGACACTTAGTCTTGGACTTGCCCACTTTCCCGAGGACTTCGACATCGACGATGTGACGAGTGGCTACCCATCGTCGACTGGCGCGGTAGAGCTTTCCGAGGTCCTCAAGTTGCAGGATTGCGCCGCCGCGTACTCGGAGCGTGTCTGGGCAATGGGCGACCTCCTTCCGTACCAGGAGACGGTCGTCGTGCCGAACGACCCCGAGCCGCCGCATCGTGATTTCAAGGTCGAGCAACCCTTCCGCGCGGCGATGGCGGGTGAACTAACGACGTATCCGTCGAACCCGTACACGCCGTTCATCCGCAATCGCCGGGATGTTGGCGAGTCGTCGTCTAAGCCTGCAGAATAGGATAGTTTGCCTTGTGGCGTTAGTAGCAGGTCTGCCATGCGGGCATATTTTGTAATATGAGACAATGCAACATGCTATCGAATGAGATGTCGTGTCTATTTTGGTATTTGTCAAGTGTTTGTGATTGTTGTTTGAACGAGTCCCCGAGCGCGTCCGCCCTTTTGTGGGGTTTACCTCGTATGTGACGTGTTTGTTGTTTTTGTGTGTTTTATTATTGTGGTCGGCTCGCCCGGACTCGAAGAGCCAGTCGCTAGGCGACTCCCTTGAACGCGCTGTGCTTCGCCATTTTCCCGTGCGCGAACGAGGTCGGGTGGCCGAGTCCCCGAGCGTGGTACTTGGCTGTTCCAGGCGCGACTCGAGGGTGAGTGAGGACTTGGCGCGTTAGTTTGTGCGCGTCACTCCTGCCTGGCCCGTGGGGTCAGTCGCGTGGCGAGTCCTGGGCATGCTCTCCTACTTGGCGTTTTCCCGGACCGCTCGAGGTGAACTGGTCCGCAGTCCCCGAGCGTGGTACTTAGCCGTTCGAGTCGCTATGTCGAGGATGCGGAGGACCGTGGTCGCTGTAAGAAGCGTAGGCAGTAGTCTTGGTTCGTAGAACCAGTCGAGCTAGGCGACTCCAATGGGGCTCCGGGTAGGCGTTTTTCGTGGACGATGCAAGACCTGAGGTGACTCAGTGCTCTTGCACCACACTACTTAGCCGTGCCGATCACTGTACCAAAGGTTGACTTCTGCGATTAGCGTGATGCTGTTATTACGAGTGCGAGTGGCACAAGACATGGAGAGTAGGCGCAATTTGCGGTAACCGTTTCTTTTTATTTCATAGCGACTGGAGAGTACATATGTGGGGTTCTAGGCGTAGAACTTCCGTAGGAGGTTTACATTCCATGGTCGCTTGACGTCGAGTTCGCCGTCCCCGCGGACATCGGTGAGGTAGTAGGCGTCGTTGCCGAGTACGCAGCCGATGGCGAATGGTCCCTCCCATGGAGGGGAAAGCTTGTGCATGCCCTTCTTGTCCTGGATGAGACGTAGCACCAGGTCGCCTTCTTGGAAGGTGCGAGTTTTCACCCGCCGGCTGTGGTAGCGGCGGAGTCCTTGTTGGTAGATGGCTGTGCGCGAGCGAGCTAGGTCGCGTACCTCGTCGAGTTGATCGACTCCATCCTGTCGTGCGAGTTCGTTCGCAGCTTCCGTGTAGTGGACGACCCTTGGCGAGTCGTGCTCAAGGTCGGTGGGCATGACTGCCTCGGCGCCGTACACCATGAAGAAGGGGGTGAATCCTGTCGACCTGTTGACCGAGGTACGGATTCCCCAGATGACGGAGGGTAGCTCCTCGACCCAGCACCCGGCGGTGCGCTCGAGTGGTACTTGGAGTCGCGGCTTCAGGCCATGGAGGATGCTTTGGTTGGCCCGTTCCGCCTGGCCGTTGGATTCCGGGTGGGCGACTGACGCGAGGTCGAGCCGAATGTGGTGCTCTTCGCAGAATTCGGCCATGGCTCCTTTGGCGAAGTTGGTGCCGTTGTCCGTGATGATGCTGTTTGGGAACCCGTAGCGATATATGATCTCGCGTAGGAATTTGGTGGCGGTCTTCCCATCGCAATTCCGAACTGGCTTGGCTTCCACCCACTTTGTGGATTTGTCGACCGCGACCAAGAGGTGGGTGTAGCCAGAGGGCGCCTTCTTGAAGGGGCCTACCATGTCCATACCCCCACACAGCGAATGGCCAGGTGATGGGGATTGTTTTGAGCGCTGAGCTCGGCACGTGCGTCTGGTTGGTGTACTTCTGGCACCCGGTGCACCGCTGGACAATGTCGACAGCGTCGGCGTGTGCGGTGGGCCAGTAGAAGCCATGTCGCATAGCCTTGGCGACAAGAGAGCGGGCGCCGGCGTGGTGGCCGCAGTCACCGGAGTGGATGTCGTGGAGGATCTTGCGTCCTTCGGCGGGTTGGACGCAGCGTTGGAACACGCCGGTGACACTGCGCTTGTGGAGCTCGCCGTCGATGATGGCGTAGGACTTGCATCGACGGGCGATCATCCGAGCTTCCGTATCGTCTGCCGGCAAGGTGCCGGCTTCCAGGTAGGCGATGTAGGGCTTGGTCCAGTCGTCTGGCTCGTTGACGAGTGCGACCAGGGCTGCCTCTGGTTGGAGCGGGACTCCGATGTCGATCTCCCTTGGGGGAGAGACTGATGGCTTGGTGATCGTGTCGAGGAAGACGCCGGCGGGTGGTGCGAGTCGAGCCGACCCGATGCGAGAGAGGGTGTCGGCCTCCTCGTTCTTCCGCCTGTCGATCCACTCGACGGAGTAGCCTGTGAAGTGTCCGCCCAAATTGTCCACTGCTTGGCGGTACGCCGCCATGGTGGGGGAGACGGCGTCGCAGGTGCCAGCGACTTGTCCTGCGACGAGGTCGGAGTCGCCGTAGCAGCGTAGGCGGTTGACATTCATCTCCCTGGCGGCCCTCATGCCGTGTAGTAAGGCCTCGTACTCGGCCATGTTGTTTGTGCAGGGTGTGAAATCCAAGCAGAGGACATAGCGGAGCTTGTCGCCCTTCGGAGAAGTTAGCACGATCCCTGCGCCTGCGCCGTCCGCGTTCTTGGAGCCGTCAAAGTGCAGGCTCCAGTAGTGGAGGTATGGCAGCTTCTCTGGCTGCTGGGCTTCTTCCCAGTCGGCGATGAAGTCCGCTAGGGCTTGCGACTTGATCGCTCTTCGTGGCTCGTATTTGATGTTGTGGACGCCGATCTCGACGGCCCACTTGGCGACTCGCCCGGTCGCCTCATGGTTGCGGATGATGTCCTGCAACGGTGCGGAGGAGACAACCGTGATCGGGTGCTCCTGGAAGTAGTGCGGCAGGCGTCGCTGTGCCCTGAAGACCGCATATACCAGCTTCTGGTACTGCGGGTACCGCTGGCGCGACTCGGTGAGGACCTCGCTGATGTAGTAGACCGGTCGCTGTAGTGGGCGCTCCTTTCCTTCCTCCGGTCGCTCGACGACCATGACCGCGCTGACGACGCGCTCGGAAGCTGCGACATAGACTAGCATGGGTTCTTTGTCGACCGGGGCGGCGAGTAGCGGTGTGGCGAGTAGCACCTTCTTGAGGTCGCGGAGCGCGTCGTCCGCCTCCTTGTCCCACTGGAATGTGGGGTTCTTGCGCATCAGGCGATATAGAGGCATTGCCTTCTCGCCCAAGCGGGGGATGAAGCGACTGAGAGCCGCTACTCGCCCGGTCAGCTTCATAACGTCGCGCAAGCACTCGGGTTTGCCGAGTCGGGCGATCGTGTCGATCTTGGTGGGGTTCGCCTCGATCCCGCGCTTGGAGACGACGTAGCCCAGTAGCTGACCTGCGGGTACACCGAAGGTGCATTTGCCTGGGTTGAGCTTTATCTTGTATTTTCGCAAGTTGGCGAACGTTTCCGCCAGGTCGGCGAGTAGGTCGCCCTGGCGAGCGGACTTTACGACCACGTCGTCGATGTAGACGTGGATGTTGCAGCCAATTTGGCTCGCAAGGCATTCTTGCATGCACCGCTGGTAGGTTGCCCCGGCATTCTTGAGGCCGAAGGTCATGGCGGTGTAGCAGAAGGCTCCGAATGGCGTGATGAACGCCGTCTTCTCCTCATCCTCGATAGCCATTTTGATCTGGTTGTAACCAGAGTAGGCGTCGAGGAAAGACAGCGACTCCGAGCCCGCGGTGGAATCGATTATCTGGTCGATCCGCGGGAGGACGAACTGCTCCTTTGGGCAGGCGCTGTTCAGGTTTGTGTAGTCGATACACATCCTCCAGGTCCCGTTTTTCTTCTCGACCAGGACTGGGTTTGCCAGCCACTTGGAGTATTTGATTGGCCGGATGAAGCCTGCAACGAGTAGACGCTGCACCTCCTCGGCGATTGCTCGGCGGCGCTCTTCATTGAAGGGCCGCAGCGACTGCTTGACAGGTCGCACTTTGGGGTCGGCGTTTAGCTTGTGCTTAGCGAGCTCCCTGGGGACACCGGGCATGTCAGAGGGCTTCCATGCGAAGATGTCCCTGTTCTCACGGAGGAACTCGATGAGCGCGCCTTCCTATGCCGGGCTCATGCCCGTCCCGATCGTCACCGTCTGGCTGTGGTCGCCTGGGACCAGCTCGACGGTACGGGTGTGCGTAGTGGCCTTAAAGGTTGAGGTGTTTGCGCCCTCCGAGTTGGGATTCTTGAGTATGGTGGGGTCGTCGTTGTTGACCCCGCTCACGTACTTGGCGAGTTCATCCGCGTGGTTGGTCTCCGCCGCGATGACGGCGTCAGCGAGCTCGGCACCTTTGGCCTCGCACTCGGCGGCCATGTCGGGGTCGCCGTTGATGGTGATGACGCCACACGGCCCGGGGAGCTTCATAGCGTTGTACGCGTAGTGGGGCGCTGCCATGAACTTGGCGAACGCCTGGAGCCCCAGGACGCAATGGTAGGGGCTGTCGAAGGGCACGAGCTCGAAGACGATCCGCTCGGTGCGGAAGTTTGCTGGTGTGCCGAAGGTGACTGGCAGCGTGACCTTGCCGATCGGGTACGCCTTCCGACCGGGGACGATGCCGTGGAACGTGGTGTGGGTCGTCTCGATCATCGACTGCGGGAGCCGCAGCCGCCTGAAGGTGTCCAGGTACAGGATGTTGATGGAGCTTCCGCCGTCCATCAATGTCTTGGGGAGCCAGTAGTCGCCGACCTTAGGCTTGACCACCAGGGCGACTCGACCTGGGTACTCGATGCGTGGCGAGTGGTCTTGTCGACTCCAGGTGATGGGCTGCTCCGACCAGTTGAGAAACTGGGGAACGTCCACCTGGGCCACCACGTTGACAACGACGGCGCGGGCGATGACCTTCTTCTCGCGCTTCGTGTTGAAGCCCGTGAAGGTGTGGAGCGAGCCGGCGACTTTGCCGAATTTTCCGCCGTTTGGCGGGTCGTTGTCGGGGTCCTCCCGTGCTCGCCGTGCCTTCTCGATCTCCCTGAGGGTGTGGCAGTCGGCGGTGGTGTGCGTGGCGGGCTTTCCTTCCCTGCTATGAAACGCACATGGTTGGTTAAGGAGAGCCGCGGGGTCGAACCTTGGCTTGGCCTTGTAGTTGCCGCCGTCGCGGCGTTGTCCTCCGTTGCGGCGGAAGCTCTTGGGCTCGCGTTGCGCGTGCCCGGCGTTGGCAACGAAGTCGACTCGCCCGTCACTGCGGCGCTTGCCGGTGAGGCGAGTGTTGCTGTAACGTAGGTCGGACCGTTGTCCGCTGTC
Source organism: Avena sativa (assembly GCA_916181665.1). Classification (NCBI taxonomy): domain Eukaryota; kingdom Viridiplantae; phylum Streptophyta; class Magnoliopsida; order Poales; family Poaceae; genus Avena; species Avena sativa. The sequence goes on along the minus strand of OV702294.1, from coordinate 150,653,497 downwards.
GTTGTCGCTCGTGCGACGTTGACCTCCTGACTCGTCGTCAGTTTCTTGGTTTGGATCTTCCTCCGCGTACCGTTTGGCGATCTCGAGGAGGTCGGGGATGTTGTCGAGTGTGCGAGAGTGTCGCTTGAGCTTGGCGACCAGGGGCTCGTAGCGGCACGAGGTCTTGAAGCAATGGATCGCGGTGTCCGAGTGGATGCCGACCGTGTTGTACCAGAGTTTTTGCCACCGTTGGACCCAGTTGCGGGTCGACTCGCGGGGTCCCTGGACGCATCGCTCCAGGTCCTCGATAGTGGTGGCGCGGGTGTAGGAGCACTCGAAGTGCCTGACGAAGGCGTCGCGCATCTCCTCCCAGGAGTCTATACTGTCCTGAGGGAGGGTGTTGATCCACTGCCTGCACGTCCCCTCCATCATCAGGGGGAGGTAACGGGCGGCTAGCAGGTCGGTGTGGCCTGCGATCCCCATTTCCATGAGGTATGTGTCGAGCCAGACGGTGGGGTCGTACGAGGGATCGTACTTTTCTATCTCCTTCGGCGCCTTAAAGTTTGGTGGGTACTTCTCGCCTCGGATCATTGGTCCGAAGCACTTGGGGCCGAGTCGACTGAGCGACCCCATGGGCTCGCCGTCGCGGCGATTGGTTAGGGTGTGTCGCAGGTCGTCGGGCTGGCGTGCGCGCCAGCTTTGGTTGTTGATGATGTGGGTGCAGGCGTCGATGGGTTGACCGTTGGCGGCGACGAGGTTTGTCGCCGGCCTAGGGTCGTTGGTGGAGAGTGCCGCGTTCGCGGGTCGGTGTTGGAGCTGCAGTGGCTCCGGTGGTGGGCAGTTGAGTGTGTTTGCCGCCATTGGGCGGCCGCTCGAGGCCGCCCTGCTTCCCGAGGAACGCGAGTATACTCGACCTTGCGAGTCGGCGCCCGCTCTTTGCTGCTCGACAGCCTTTGCGAGCAGGGCCCTGACGTATTGGATCTGCAGGGCACCGTCGCCGGTGGCCGTGATGTTGTCGGCTGCTGCCCGGCCTGCCACGAGGTTGTCCATCGGGGTGGAGAACAGTGGAAGGCCGTTTTCATCTCGCTCCCGTGAGGAGACTACTGTCCGCGGCTGGTCCCTAGGGGGTGTGCGGTTGGGTGGAGGCGGGGCGCCCATCGCCGTCGATCCTGGCGGGGTCGGGCACTTCCTCCTGGTGGCGCGTTCTCGCAGATCTCGTGCTCGGCCACGCGGGCCGGGTCGTTTTCGTCGTCAAAGTTCAGGGCGCGCCCCTGAACGGTGGGGTTCAGGCGCGACCTGATCCGCTGTTGGTGGTAGCACGATAGCTCCTTCGCCGTCACCTGCTCGAGGCGAAATTTTTCGCGCTCGGCTTGCTCCTTGCGCACTGCCTCCGCCAGTTTCAGGCGGAGTTCCTCGACCTCCGTCGCCGTGGCGTTAGGAGGGATTGGGGTGGAGAATGGATCCTCCGGCGGATCGGTGCCGGTCGCCATGTAGGTCGCAGCGTGGCGGCCGGTTCCGTCACGGAGGTCGGCGGAGTTCTCTGACCCGGAGTCGAATTCAAAGATCCCGAGGATGGAGGGGTCCTAGAAGTCTCCCAAGTTGGAGCCCTGGGTGATGGAGCCCGCGGGTGAAGCCGCGGTGGTGGACCCGGCGAGTGACGCCGGGGTCGCCGAGTCGGCGTCGTCATTGAGGGCCGCGTCTTCTGCGGTCGCTGAGTTTTCGGCCACATCACTGTGGGCCGAATTGTACTCGGAGGCAAGGCGATGGATCGTGCGGATCTGGCTCTCGAAGAGCCGATCGCGTGGCGGCGACTCGCAGATGCGAGCCGAGTCCTCTGAGACGATGACGTCGCTGAGGCCGACGAAGAGGCTGATCGTGCCGACCGGCAAGATCACGCTGTGCGTGACGGGTCGCGCCGCCGGGATGTAGCTGCTCGGCAAGATTTGGAGCATCTCGCCGATCGCTATCATGCGGCCGGTGGCGACCGTCTCGTTGATGGGCAGATTGGATCTCGCCGTAGAACACCGGCCAGACCGGCCAGGCCCCACGGTGGGCGCCACTGTCGTGGGAATGGTCACGGCAGATGCCGCAATCGGCAGCGAGTAGTAGAACGAGGGGCAAGGGCGGCCAGCCATCTGCGGTGCGAGATGAGGGCGGAGACTCAGGGTTTTACCCAGGTTCGGCCCCCCGGAGGGTAAAGACCTACTCCTGCTAGATTGTATTATGAAGGTGGTACAATGGGCGAGCTCGGCGGCTAGGCGGCGAGTCGCTTGGGGGTATGATGGAACGTATCTCTACACGCCCCGCAGGGAGGTTTATATAGGCTCACCTCCCCTAGGGTTTACATATCTCAACCGAATCAGTTAAGGCTTCGGTGCTTGTTTAACCTAATCCGACTGGGCCTATATACTCGCCTGGGCCTTCAGCTTCCAGTCGCTTGGATCCACGCCGGGCTTTGATCCAGTCGCCGTCTTGCAGGCCCACTTGCCAGTTCTTTGGGCCAGTCGGAAACGTCCTGCTGGGTATACCCCGGTAGGTACATCCCCATCAGCTTGTATTTACAAGAAAGTGAGTGGAGCAATGTGGCATTTCTGATACTATATGTGGATGACATATTATTGATCGGAAATGATATAGATCTTTTAAACAATGTTAAAAGTTATCTAAACAGCAAATTTTCAATGAAGGACCTAGGTGAAGCGTCATACATATTAGGCATAAAGATCTATAGTGATAGTCTAGGCGCCTAATAGGGCTATCGCAAAGTACATACCTTGATAAGATTTTAAAGAAGTTTAAAATGGAAGATAGTAAGAAGGGGTTCTTACCTATGACACAAGGCACGGCATTGAGTAAGACTCAAAGTCCGGCTACGACGGAAGAAAGAGAGAAAATGGACAAAGTCCCCTATGCTTCAGCCATAGGCTCTATAATGTACGCCATGCTATGTACAAGACCGGATGTGGCACATGCTATTAGTTTGACTAGTAGGTACCAATCGGATCCAGCTTCGGAACACTGGAAAGCGGTCAAGAATATCCTTAAGTACTTGCGAAGAAGTAAGGATATGTTTCTTGTATACGGAGGTGAAGAAGAGCTTGTCGCTAAGTGTTATGTCGATGCTAGCTTTGAAACCGATCCGGATGACTCTAAGTCTCAATACGGATACATATTTCTCATGAATGGCGGAGCGGTTAGTTGGAGGAGTTCCAAACAACCTGTGGTGGCGGGATCAACAACGGAGGCCGAATATGTTGCTGCTTCGGAAGCGGCTCAGGAAGCAGTTTGGATGAAGGAGTTCATATCTAAACTAGGTGTGGTTGCAAGCGCGTTGGACCCAATGGTGATCTATTGTGACAACAATGGTGCCATTGCCAATGCCAAAGAGCCAAGGTCTCACAAGCATTCCAAGCATATTAAGCGCCGGTTTCACTCCATCCGCGAGCATGTCAAGGATGGAGATATAAATATTTGTAAAGTACATACGGATCTCAATGTAGAAGATCTGTTGACTAAAACTCTCCCTAGAGCAAAACATGATCTACACCAGAACTCCATGGGTGTTAGATACATCACTATGCAACTAGATTATTGTCTCTAGTGTAAGTGGGAGACTAAAGGGAATATGCCCTAAGAGGCAATAATAAAGTGTTTATTATGTGTATTCCAAGTATATGATAGATGTTTATTTTGCATGCTATAATTGTATTAATACGGAAACGTTAATACATGTGTGTTTAATAAACAAACACAAAGTTCCTAGTTATGCCTCTCATAAACTAGTTCATTGATTAACAAGATGATCACAGTTTCCTGATCATAGACATTGGATGTTGTTAATAACGAGATCACAACATTAGCGTAATGGTGTGATGAACATTCATCTGAAGTATTGTCACATCCCAAGATTTTCCAAATCTTGTAATGTGAAAAACAAATGAATAAAAATAAAACTTTGTTGATTTTCAGGGTGAGAAGAACCTTTTTGAACTCCAATGGGAATCTTCAAAACTATTTTGAACAAATAGAATCCTGAAGGGATTAAAAAGATAAATATTTAATAAAGGAAAATAAAAATATTTAGAAATACTATTTTGTTTCTTTTATTAAAAAGTTTTGGTTTTCAAATGAAAAGGAAGGAATTTAAATAAGGATTATTTTATAAAGCCAAATTAAAACTTGGCCAAGCCTTTAAAACAAAATATTTCTATTTGGGAAAAATAGTAAAAGTTTATTTAATTAAAGTAATAAGGATTTAATATCCAAGTTTTATTAATAAATGTTTTACTATTTCTAAAAACATCAAAACTTGTTTAAAATAAGTTTTCCAAGTATTTTTATATTCTCAAATAAAACCTACTGATTTGGTTTTGAAAATATTTAGATTTCAAAAGGAGAGTTAAAATAAATCAAATCCTATTTTGATTTATTAAAACAAGGTCTATTTATTTGATTAATAATGGACCCTAAAATAAAATTATTATTTTTGTTTTGGGATTTTTGGATTATGTTGCTGAACAGAACCAAATTCAAGGTTGTAATGTTTGGTGAAAGTTTGAATTGTTTTGAATGCTAGATTGGTTTGGTTGAATTCAAAACAGAAATTAGAATTAGAAAAAGATAAAACTTTCAGGAAGAAAAAAAATAGAACCAGACACAGCCCAGCCGGCCAAGCCCAACAAAGCCCAGTACCAGCCCACTCCCACTCCCCCTCTGCGAAACGTTTTCCACCTATTAACTGACCCGCAGAGCAACTGGCAGGTGGACCCAACTCCCTCTCCTCTCTCTCGCTGACCAGCCGACCCCACCTCCTCCTATTCATCGTCTTTACCCGCACGCAAACATCGCCGGCGGTTTCTGCCGATTAAAGCTCGCGTCAATACTCGTTACTGCCGTGTTGATTCAGTCCAACAACCACGCTATATTAAACGCCATGCTCCTCTCTCCCTTTCCCCCAAACCAGAACCACCAGAGCGCCCCCAGGCTGTCGATTTTAGCTCAAACACCGCCACTATCCGACGATGCTCCGGCGAGGATTCCGGCCGAGCCTCTCCACCCCGTGCCTCCCCGAGCACACGAGCACACTCCCCACTCCCAGGCGCATCTGACTGTGCCCTCCGTTCAACCGCGGGCGCCCTAGAACGTCACCTTCGACAAGCTCTGAGCGCCGCCGCGTCTGTCTTCCACTCCGGCGAACTCCACAGGTAAACTCCGTTCGCCCCAGCACTCCTCGATGATGCTCCCACACTCGCCACACTCTCATGCATCTGACCACGCTCTCTGTTTGCCCCCTTGTGATCTGTAGCATTGACCCCGACCACGAACAGGACCACCCGACGCTGTTCTCCACTCCGGCGAGCAATCGCTACTGTCCCTGAGCGCCCCTTGTCAAGCTGACCACACGTTGAGCACCACCTCGACCTCGCGAACACGGTGAGGACTTCCCCTTCCCTCTTTGCTTCCTAGAACCTCCACTAGCCCAGCGCCTGACCGTTGCCGCCGTCTGCCACCGCGCAGCGCCGCCCGTTGTTGACCAAGTAGTGGTGTCCGTAGGATCTAGATCGGACGCACACGTTAGAAACTAGGCGAAGCGGTAAGTAGCATCCTGAACCGTGCGATCTATTTAGATCCAACGCCCCGCAGAGCACGATCCACCCAAACCGGTACCAGCGAATAGGAAAGCGACGCGTGGCACCAGACGATTTAAAACAGAAATTGAAATCTGATTAGAATGTGATTTTGAAACCTTTGTAACTTTTGATCCACACGTCCAAAAATTACAAACTTTATATTAATGGAATCAGTGGAACAAGCCATAGCCAACCATGCATTTTGTTTAGCAAAAAGCCTCTAGTAAAATGTTTGTTTTTGCAGAAACATTTGTATGCTTGTTTAGATTAGAAAAATTGTTCAAAAATGTTTTTGAGGTTGAAACCTGGGAAAATTAGTTTGTGGTGAACTTACTGACCCTAGGAACCAACCCATGGATTTAAAAATGAATTTGTTAAAGTTTAGGATGGATTGATTGATTTAGTCCATTTCTAGCCAAATAAAAATATTGATTTTGTTATGAAAATGTTTTTGGAATAAAAACTTTGGGAAAATGTTTTGAATCAAACTTACTGACCCTAAACACCAAGTTTTGAGAGTTAGCAACTTAATTGGTGAAAGACCTAAAGTTTTGGATTTGATAAAAACATTTTCCACCACATAAAATGATGAATGGATTTAAAAATAGTTTTTTGAGCAAAACCCTTTTGCAAATGACTTTGCCACTTTGGAAAATGTCCACCTTGAGCCTTACAAAGTTTAGAGCCTAGTGGAAACCATCTTTGCAAATAAAACTATCTTTTGCATGCTTGCATGCATGACTTCGATCCCATTATTTTATGTGTGTTTTGTTTGATTGATTTTGGTTGGAATGTTAGTTGATATTGTGTTTGCTTGATTGATTTGTAGTGAAGTTAGAAAAGTGTGAAACTAGCAAGATCAAGAAGTGAACCACCATTCCCCTACCAAAAAGGCAAGTGACACTATCATCTAAAGTCCTAATATTTTCATTATACTTAGTGGATTTTGAAACATGCATGAAAAGAATTTCTATACTTATGCTATGCTAAATCCTAATAGGATACCCTATACATTCCTTAGTGAAAACAATGTAGTTGTTACATGCTTAGCCATGCTATATTTTGAAAAGAGATACATGTTGAGATTTTATGAAGTTGAGAAAGGACTTGTGTTTTATATAATAAAACAAGGACTCAATGAACCACCTGGGTGGACAAGGATACTTTGAGTTTTGGAGAAGGTGGCAACAAAAGGAACCATGTCTATGGCAATCTCTTTGTGTTGTGCTCCAAAATAAAACCACCCAGGAAACTTAGAGATTGAACATGTTTCTCCAATTGTGGCTTTCGTGTACAACCACATGCTATTATGGCTCTGGCTTGGTCAACTACATTGGGAAGACCCATGCATTGTCTTCAGGTTACTGAAAATGGGGACCTGGAATCCTACATGGGTACTGAAGATAAGCTAGCAATGGTGTATGGGAGGACCCTCTGGAAAGACTTCGTCACATCCTCAATCTGCCAGTACTCCATCTTGGTGAGCACTAATCCAGTGGCCACTGGTGGCAACAAGATGAGATTGTGACATGTGGGTAAAGTGTACAACTTCTGCAGAAGATAATAAAATCTAAGTACTTAGCCGTGTCCCCAGTTATGGACAATACTGAGCAACTAAAGTTTGAAGCTATGGGAAATCTCGACATTCCAATTTCTAAAAGAAAAACTTTTAAGTGACAACAAAAGGCTTGATGCACTTGGGGGTACCAAGGAGCTCAAGAGATTTTGATAAAAACATGAATACTTGGGGGTACCAAGGAGTTCAAGGAGATTTTGAGAATAACTTAAACACTTGGGCTTTACCAAGGAGTTTTCAAAGACTTGATCAAAGATCAAACCCTTTTGAAAAGATAGGATAAATTATTGCTTTCTGCAAATGAGCCTCAAACCCTACTTAACCAAAAATGCATGTAATGATAGGATCCACTCATATTCTACATAGTAGTGAAACTTGCCAATACAATTCAAATGTATTGACCCTTGTGGCTGTAACTCGTACTGTTGCAGGTTTGATTGTTTTTAGTGAAGTTGATTGATTAGGATTACAAGTCTACAACCAGCATGTCTGCCTGTGGCACTTTGAAGATGAAGGACCCCATGCTTATAGTTACTCCGCTTCAATGTAATGTAATAGCCAAATGAGCTATGTAAGATGTAGTAAATTATTTTATTCCTGGTTATAAAGTTGTATTATGACCCTTGTTTCTTGATATTACATCTTAACTGTGGATGCTAGCTATTGATCCAGGGACTAGCATTGTAAACACAGGGGATTCCACCTTATATTATTTAAAGGTTGGGACACTCCCTCTACAAGTATAGCATTATGATCAAAGTCATTGAGTTTATATTGCTATAAACAACTTACGAAGTAATCCTAATCCTTAGACCATGAGATCATGCCAATCACTAACACCGGAAGAGTTTCTTGTTGACATCAAACGTCACACCGTAACCGAGTGATTATAAAGATGGCTTCAAAGCTATTAAAGTGTTATGTTGAGAATCATGGATCAAGAGTGGAATTTTTTCATCCCGATGACGGATAGATATACTCTAGGCCCTCTCGGTGATATCACATTGGTTAGCTTGCAAGTAAGTGATTTGATCACTAGAATGTTATATCACGGGAACGAGAAAAGAGTGCATGTCAGTAACAAGATCAAACTAGGTATGGAGATACCGATGATCGAATCTCGGACATGTAATATATCATGAAACAAAGGGATTAAGATACAAGCATAAAAGGTTCCGACGATCACAGGAAAGTCATCGTTGAATATGTGGGAGTCAGTATGGATCTCCAGGTCCCTCTACTAATTATTGATCGGAGAAGGGTCTCGATCATGTCCGCATTATTCGCAAACCATAGGGCGACACACTTAAGGTACACTGACATCCAATTAGAGCAAATGTTTCATGCCGAAAGAATAAACAAGCGCATGAATTTATTTCACTAGATACCGAAACAGGTTTTCGGATGAAATTGCATAAAGAGGTTATGCATGTGAAATAGAATTCTAGCAAGGGGTTATATGTGAATGTTTGTCATTAAAGTAATTGACAAAATTCTGAATAAATAAAAGAGTTTTATTTAATGAGAGTTTGCATTAAATTTGGTGGAAATTTAATAGCAAGTTTGAGTGGGATTTTGAGTGGAGGGATTTGAATAGATTTTTGTGAGTGGCGTGTCCACCCACATGAATGAAGGAGGGGAGGGGGAAGCCCCCATGGCCGACGGCCACCCCCTTGGGTGCCCCCTCCTCCGATAAAAGGCACCCCTCTCCTCACTTCTCACTCACACCTCCTTGTGAAGGATCTCTCTCCCCCTCTAGAATTTATCCCCCATGATCAAACGTCACACGTCCCGGTGGCTATTCGGCAAGAAAGGGTTGTGCTTCCGCTGCATCGCTAGAGCGAGGAGGCGGAGGTTGCTCGGTGTCTTGTACGTGTGTGCGAGCACGGATGCGCCGATGCTTTGCGGCGCTAGGACTTCCTCTCGATCTTGAGATCGGCAAGAGATCGTCTACATCAACCACGAGTTGAACTCGTTAAGCTTTGTCGGTCTTCAAGATTATGTTCTCTACAGATATACATCCGCCCATTGTTTGTATCTAGTAGATAGATCTTGGTACATAGTTCTCATCGTAGGAAATTTTTTGTTTTCTATGCTGCGAACCCTTCACAAACGTTCTCGAGGACACATTGGAATTCTGTCAAGTGCTTTCGCTTCAAATAGTTGAGTACTCTTCTCTGGTGTTGTAAGTGTTGTGTGGGTGAACCTGTGTTAACATACTGACCTTACTTGGACTAATACATACTTGTGATTAAACCCCCTGCAAACATCCGTAACTACAGGAAAGTAATTGTTAACACCTGTATTTTTAATCCTAGATGCCTGTTATGCCATACATCACAATCCCAGGATTACCATTTTTGCGAGACATAACAGATTTGGATATCACAATACATCATCCATTACAAACCATACATAAGGTCTTACACAAATAAGGATCTCATGATCCAGTTCTTAATACAACTCAAGCAGCGGAATAACGTAATAGTAAAGATAGCGTAGGCGAAGCTCCATCTTCGGGGTCACAGGCAATGCTGACGATGAGAGATTATCCTAGTTGTCGTAACCTTCCTTCGGTCCATCATCCTGGCACTCCTCTTCATAGTCTGGCCACGGGAATAGCCATGGACAAAGCCATGAGTACTCTTTAAGTACTTGCAAACTAATACTTAACAAGTTAAGGGGATTTTTGTAGTAGGACACTAAGCTCTAGAGTTGTTTTGCAAAAAGCCAGATTTACCTCTACTAAGTTTAGAAGCAAAAAAAACTAGTTGAAAGTCTTATAACACCTAAGTGGGAATTTGAATTTCATATCATAACTCTATTGTGGTCAAGTCAAAATCTCAATTCATTTCATAAGTCATTTTGAAAATTCTGACGTGGGAACAGTATGGCCACTCCAACTGCCCATAACCGCGGATGCGGCTATTCGAATAGTTTGACACTCTGCATAGATTGTACACTTTCACCACAACATTCGATACATCCGTCAGGAACAAATCCTGAATTCACCATACTCAGTATGCGGATAATCAATCCTAACCTTTCAATTACATGCCCTAGTATAGGCACCTCTCCTGTGAGTTTGGCCTCCCAACCATGACCAACTGTCATCTTGGGTACTGCACAGGTGGACAATCTTCACAAAGTAGCCTCAGCTGAGACCTTGGCCGAGAGGGAACCCATACTAAGGTATATAAATTTCCAGTCAAGCCCTACCCAATTTTCGGGTATTGTGGTTGTACGATAAAATTGGAATGGTATCGCATCTAGACAACCATCAGTTTTATCAAGGGCTAAGGCTCATGCCTCAACATTTCATCATCAAAATCATCTGGTGTTTGAGAACACATGTCAAAATATTTCAGTAGAATGACTCATCATTCTAAGGTTTTCATAACCATTTTCACCAAGTATTCCCATCTAAAGTTGATCAAGTTTTATGCTTAGCACTAGCATCTACAAGTGGTGGTAACTACTAAAGAGGGGTGGTAAACAAGTGGAGATTTGCTAAGTTCAATCTCATGTCTTAGGATGACATCAGGATTATCTAACTTAGGCCAAATTTAATGCTCTTTATGCTACCTTCCAATATCTTTCTAGTATTTACAATTCACTATGTTAACTCTAAGAGAAAGCTTTGATAAAGAAATAAAGTATAAAGCTTGTAAGTAAAACTAGTATCGGGTATCATCAAATTTGTCCAACCAAGCATGCTTAATGCATTGCATAGGTCATCTAACTTTCATAGTTGCAAGTGTTAACTTACAAGGTTTCAAGTATTGGCTTGCATAGGTAAGGTAACTTTCAAGTGTTAGCTTGCCTTGAGCAGAGCAGTGGTTGAAGTTCTCCTCGGCTTCTTCCTCGTAGTATCCTCCTTCCTCCTTGTATCCTTGGTCGGTACTAGCGTCTATAAATAAATACGAGGTACACAATCACCAAACAATACTTAACTGTTTTCAATCATCACACAAAAGTGCACTATAGATGATCTAGCATCATCACTTAACATTACAAGATTAAAACATTTGTCTTATTTATTTTAATTTGATAAAAGTAATTTCTACTCATTGAAAAACTACTTAAGATTTCATATTCTCCAACTCAAACATGGGATCATATTGACACATGTCATCACCACATATTTCAGTACATGGGAATGTAATTTAAAGTGGTGTCACAATTTAAGAAGGTTAAACCTTTTTATTTTAAATAAATAAAATGAGTAGAAATTCCTATGTGACATTATTTTATTACTTGAACATTATTTCTGTAAGTAAACCCATATGTTTTTATATATTTTGAAAGGTATGATCAAATGTGATTTTTGAGAGTTGGAATCTACTCAAAAGCTCTTATGGTTGAATTTTGAAAAATGTTTGAATGTAGAAAAGCTTCTGCCTTGTTATTTTTACCAAGGTTGATCCACAGATCCAAATGATTTGAATCCAATGGGCTTGGATTAAGCATTTCAGTACCTTTCTAACAAAATTGGTTTCATGCATTTTGGTTCATTAAATCGAGCTGGGTTGATTTTTGAATCTATGTACAAAACTGTGTTTGAAATTAAATGGAAAAAATCTAAATTTAAACTGCTGGGTCGCGCGGGATACGCTAATGGGCCGACCCAGTGTCACTCCGCAGCGCGGGGCTCAGCTAATAGGGGGATCCACCAGTCAGTGGCTGATAACGCGCGAAGCGGTACGGTGCGAGATAGGACGTTGGATTAGAGTGGAGATCAATGGCTGGGGATCATCGTCGACGACGCACCTGTCGCCGGCGAGCTCTAACCCTAACGGCTCGGTGGGGGTGCATAGGGGCGTACCATGGCTCTAGCGACGACAGCGAGGCAGGCAAACGAACTGGTGGTCGACGACGAGCTCAGGGACGATCGAGGCAGCTTCAGGGGTGGTCGCAATCAGTGGCGCCCTTCTCCTCTAGAGGCGGCCTGCTCCAGTACAATTCCAGCGAGCTGCTGCTCCTCGTGCTCCGGCTAGAGGTGTGGGACGATCAGTGAGGTGAGGGGAGTGGAATGGTGTGCTGCAAATGGCTGGGGTGGCCTCCTTTTATAGGCTCGATAGTGAGACCGAGAGGGATGGGCAGGCGACGGTGGCGACATGGCTACGGGCTGCTAGCGGTATGGCTGAGGGTGGCGATCGATGCGCGGTCTCCTGGCGGTGCTCTAGGACTTGAATGCGGGCTTAGGGGCGGTGGTAATTGGTCGGGCAAAGCTGGCGCTTTGAGCGGCAGAGGCGGCATCTTCAACGGCGAGCGGTGGCTGTGAGGCGTTGGACGGCGAACGGGGATGTCTGGCATGCTCCCTGGGTCGTGGCGACATGGTGGGCACGGGCTGCGGTTGAGGGGCGGCGTGTGCACGCGTGCCGGGTGCGGCGCTCTGGCGCGTGCTCGGCATGTCGCTGTGGCACTGCGCGCGGGGTTTCCTCGGTGGTCCACAGCTGGGCTTGGCTCGGGGAGGGGACAGTGGGCGGTGGTGAGGTGCTAGCTATCTCCCAGACATGGCGAGAGAGGGGGAGGTGGTCTGCTGCGGCGGCGACCAAGTTGGCCGGCGAGGTGGGCTCGGCTTGGCAATGGCCATGTTGCTAGGAGGTAGGGGGTGGGTTAGTTAGGTCCTGGTTTGACTCAGAGGGGACAATGTGATCAATTGAATGTCAAATGGGAGACAAGTTTGGACAGAACACTATTCAAAATAGTGAAATTGATTTGGTTTAAATTCTGCCTGCCAAGTGTTTGATGAAATGGCCGCAAGAAACTTCTTTTTGAATTTTGAAAAGATTTTTGTTGGGTGTGCTAGGCATGAGTTTGAGACTCTGTGGTTGCTTGGGTTTTGAAAATTGAGCTTGTTTGAGTGGTTTTTGAAATAGGGGGATCTTACCATATGAGATAGATTCAATTTTAAACTGTCATTTAAACTTAGCATTTGAATGTTTTTGGCAGATCACAAAGTGGGCCTTGGTACCTCATTATGTGTACTAACAAGGGGTGCAAAGATCCACAATTGTTTCTGTTAAGTTTTGAGTGCTAGGAATAGCTAAAGTAGGCATGATAGTTAATTTGGCAAAAATGACCATTCACTTCATTTATTTATTTTGAGTTGTTTTTCTTTGGGAAAAGTTTGGGAATGATGTAGATGATGTTTATTTCACCTAAGAATCATTTTACAAGCAAAGAATCACAAAACCATGGCAATTCAAATGAACTCCTAATTTAAATACACATACATATGAATGCTTTCATATTTTTAGATGGGAAAGTTTTTGTTAACCCTAAATTTGATGATTAGAGTTTGATGATCCATGTTTAATATTTTTGGGATGTTACAAACCTTCCCCACTTAAAAAAATCTCATACCGAGATTTGAAAAAGGACGAAAAAGATTACCTAGGATTTAAAGAGATCGGGGAACTCCGTCCTGATGTGATCTTCGCGCTCCCAGGTAGCTTCTTCTTCAGTGTGGTTGCTCCACTAAATCTTGAGAAACTTGATGCTTCGGGTTCTGGTAGTTATGAAAGCTTCTTCCAAAATACAGATGGGTACTTGGGCATAGGTCAGGTCATCATTGATCTCTATGGTCCGGTGATCAATATTCTTGAAAACTTCAGTCTTCTCCGGAACTTCGAGGCATTTACGAAGTAACGAGATATGGAACACATTGTGCACAGCTGACATTTCTGCTGGCAGTTCCAATTGATATGACACTTCTCCTCGACGATTTAGAATCTTGAAGGGTCCGATATATCTAGGGGCTAACTTTCCCTTCAGCTGGAAACGCTACATTCCTTTCAATGGCGACACTTTAAGATACACAAAATCTCCAATATTGAAAGCGAGGTCTCGACGTCTCTTGTCGGTGTAACTCTTCTGTCTTGATTGGGCTGTCTTGAGGTGCTCACGAATCTTGTGAACTTTCTCTTCTGCTTCTCGTAGGATGTCGGGTCCGAAAATCTGACTCTCTCCTACTTCTGACCAATTCAAAGGGGTGCGACACTTCCTTACATACATGAATTCAAATGGGGCCATTTGCAAACTTGCTTGATAACTGTTGTTGTATGAAAATTATGGGAACGGTAGACAGTCTTCCCATTTAGATCCATACTCTAACACACATGCTCTCAACATATCTTCGAGTATTTGATTTACTCGCTCCGTTTGTCCATCAGTCTGAGGGTGATAAGCTGTGCTGAAATCTAATCGGGTTCCTAAACCTTCTTGGACTTTCTTCCAGAATCTCGAGGTAAACTGAGTTCCTCGATCCGATACGATGTTCTTGGGGACCCCGTGCAAACTGATGATTCTAGCGATGTACAAATCAGCTAGTTTCAAACTCTGATATGTGGTCTTAACTGGTAAGAAATGGGCTACTTTGGACAATCTGTCAACTATGACCCAGATAGAGTCATTTCCCCTACTACAAGTAGGCAATCCGGTGATAAAGTCCATTCCAACTGAATCCCATTTCCATTCCGGAATCTTCAATGGTTGCAACAGTCCTGCGGGTCTTTGATGTCCCGCCTTGACTCTCTGACATATATCACACTTGGCGATATAGCTTCCGATTTCTCTCTTCATCTTATGCCACCAAAACTGTTCCTTCAAATCCTGATACATCTTCGTTCCTCCGGGGTGGATAGAATAAAGAGTATCATGAGCTTCCTTAAAAATAACTTCTTTCAACTCTAAATATGCTAGTACACAAAGGCGTCCTTTGTACCACAGAACTCCTTCTTCGTCTTCGGTAAATCTGGGTACTTTTCTTGTACCGATACGATGCTTGATTCTGTCGATACTAGCATTTTCTTTCTGCGCCTCTTTGATCTGGCTGATCAAAGTGGGTTGAAGTTCTATGCTATCCAAAAATCCTTCACTCACTAATTCCATTCGGAAATCTTCCATCTCCTTGTGCAAACTTGGTTGCTCCTTCAAAATCATGGAGTTCAAGCGGCACGGCAATCTGCTAAGGGCATCTGCTACCACATTGGCTTTACCGGGGTGATAGTGACTGTCCAGGTCGTAATCCTTGATTAGCTCAATCCATCTTCTCTGTCTCATATTTAGCTCCTTCTGAGTGAATATATACTTTAGGCTCTTTTGATCCGAATAAATCTCAGAACGGTTTCCCATCAGATAATGCCTCCATGTTTTCAGGGCTAGAACTACGGCTGCGAGCTCGAGGTCATGGGTTGGGTAGTTCTGTTCATGCTGCTTCAGTTGTTGAGATAGATAGATATAAATTTTCCTTCTTGCATTAGCACACATCCGAGACCGATCTTGGATGCGTCACAATACACATCGAAGGGCTTCGTGATATCCGGCATGATTAAGAAGGGGCTGAAATTAGTCTTCTCTTGAGTTCTTGAAAACTCGCTTCACATTTGTCCGTCCATTCAAACTTCTTGTCCTTCTTCAGCAATTGGGTCATGGGTCTGGCGATACTCGAGAATCCTTCTACGAATTTGCGGTAGTATCCCGCTAATTCGAGAAATGCACAAACTTGGGTTTGAGTGGTTGGGGCTTGCCAATCTTCGACATCTTTCACTTTTGCAGGGTCAACAGCAATTCCTCCGGCTGATACGATATGTCCGAGAAATCCTACCTCCTGTAAACAGAATTCACATTTGCTAAACTTGGCATACAACTGATGCTCTCTAAGGGTTCCAAGAATGGTCCTTAGGTGTAGCTCATGTTCGTCTTCTGATTTGGAATAAATCAGAATGTCCTCGATGAAAACAATGACAAACTTATCTAGGAAGTCCATAAAAATCTTATTCATGAGATTCATGAAATAAGCGGGGGCATTGGTTAATCTAAAAGACATGACAATATATTCGTATAATCCATATCTAGTGGTAAAGGCAGTCTTTGGAATATCCTCTGCGTGAATCTTGAGTTGATGATAGCCAGTTCTAAGATCAATCTTAGAAAACACCTTGGCACCAGTCAACTGATAAAACATATCTTCTATCTTGGGCAATAGGTACTTGTTCTTGATAGTGACATCATTCAACTTCCGATAATCCATACACAAACGGTTACCTCCATCTTTCTTGTCCACGAACAAAACCGGTGATCTCCATGGTGACGCACTTGGTTGAATCAATCCAATTTCCAGCATGGCATCCAGCTGCTTCTTTAGTTCTGCTAGTTCAGACGGGTTCATACTATATGGTCTCTGGGCTATGGGTCCGGTTCCAGGAATTAGTTCAATGATAAACTCGATGTCCCGATCTAGGGGCATACCGGGCAAAACATCTAGAAATACATCGGGGTATTCACAGACTATCCGGACTTTGTCAATGGTAGGTTGGGCTATACTCTTGTTGCACTTGAATTGACGAGGTAAGGTTTCAGATACATTCTCGACTGATACTCCAGCTATACTGGTCATGGTTATGGCTTTCTTGGCACAGTCAATTAATCCTTTATGTTTGGACATCCAATCCGTTCCTAGTACTACTTCCAAACCTTTAGTTCCGAGTACTATTAGATTAGCATAAAAATCTATGCCATGGATTCGGATAGGGACGGCTTTGCAAATTTGCCTAGCTTTGGTGGTTGAACCGGGGGTTTGAACAATCATAACATGCTTCAGTTTGGTTGGTTGAATCTTACTAGTGCATGCAAATTCTTCGGTGACAAATGAGTGTGATGCTCCAGAATCAAACAACACTCTTGAAAGTACCGAGTTAATAGAAAACATACCCAACACGACGTCTGTCGCTTCCTGGGCTTCTTCACCATGCATGAGAAAAAGACGGCCATTGCGGTTGAGCGAGTTCCCTGGGGCAAACCTTCTTCTGGGCTGAACACAACGCTGCTGCTGATCTGGGGCATTTGCATTGGGGGCTGTGGCATTCTTCTTGGGGAACTCATTGGAGTAGTGACCCTTGGTTCCACAGTCATAACAAGTCACTTGCGACTTGTCCTTCGCTGCAAAAGGCACACCATTGCTTCTAGTCCTTGGGGCAGTGTTGGTGTTGGTGGTGGCATTGTTATTGTTGAACTTGGGTGGTGCACAGTTGAAATTGCTAGAGTTGCCAGGTTTGGTTTCCTCCGGGCCTTGGGTTTCCACGGTTGGGATAGGTCGGACGGTTCATCGGGGGTCTGTTGGTTCTCGGGGCAAATCCTGGAGATGGGTTGGGGCGATACTTTGGGGTATGGTGGGTTCCTGGCTGATGCATCATGCGGTGCTTGCGGTTCACATTGGCTTGGTTGATCTTTCCTTCCATATGAATGGCAGAGTCAACAAGGGCTTCAATATCAGCAAAGGGGATATTGACCAACACCGTCTGCATCTCATCGTGCAGACCATTCAAGAATCTTTCTTTCTTCTTGGCTTTAGTGTCGATCTCATCCGGGGTATACCTAGCTAATGAAAAGAATTTGTCATGGTATTCCACTACGGTCATCCTTCCTTGCTTCAGTTCTCTGAATTCATCTCTCATCCTCTTGATCAAACCCGGTGGCATATGGGTTCTGCTGAACTTGACCTTGAATTCCTCCCAGGTCATCATCTATCCTCCAGTCATTGCACGAACGCTGTTCCACCATACTCTTGCATCTCCGGCTAGATAGTGGGTGGAGAATAGAACTTTCTCGTTAGCTTCCACTCCGGCGACTTCCATATTGTTCTCCATTGTTTGCAGCCAATCATATGCATCTAGGGGTTCCTTTGACTTAGTGAAAACAGGTGGATTGGTGTTCTGGAAATTCTCGAGCTTAGATCCATGGTTGTCCTGATTTCCTTGGCCTTGATTGTTGTTGTCCATCTAAGCTATGTGTTGAAGAGTGGCTAGGTTGGCTTGACGATCGGATCTTTCAGCTTCGCGGTCAGAAACCAACATTGCAAGATCTGCAACATTGGGTCCGGGGATGATCCGCTTCCTCCGCGAGGCATCTGAAGATTGAGATAGATCATGAGAAAAGAGGGAAATTTCTATGGTTCAGGGACTTTGAAAAGTTTTTAAAGTTTGACTCAGATTTTCTTGCAACTTGCTTTTCATTCAATCATTCATTCATAGCACACGATACAAACACACACCACAACAAAGGAAAACAGATGGTTTTAAGAACCATTCTAGAAACTACGATACAGTGGGACCGAATACAATTCACTACACTAGTGCTCAAGTGCTACTACTCCACGGAGTCGGTGTACTCATCATCATCATCATCATCGCCATCGATGAAGGCGAAATCCTCCTCATCGGTGAAGAAGTCCATGGCCTGATCCTCCAGAAAGTCATCATCGTCCCTGAGATAGGAGTAGGGATATCCACAAAGGTCCTCTGCGGCATTCTCCCTTTCCTCCAACTGCATGTCTCTCTCGTGGATGGTCTCCTCCAAATCCATGATCCGGTGGTGAAGACGGGTAATGATGCGCTCCTTCTTGTCGAGCTGACGGCGACGAGACTTGCGATCCTTCACTAGCATGGCGAAGGTCTGATCCTTCTTCTTGGCGATGGCGGACTTATGGTTGGCGTAGGCACGGGCGTTGTCCAACTCCTGCTGACGATCGTACATCATGAAGCTAAGGTGGTCCACTTGACTCTTCATCTCGGGATGATGTGGGGCCTCCAGTGGCTGTCCCATAACATCACGCCTTGGGTAGAACTCAAAGCGGGTACCCTTGATCTGATTGATACACTGCCCACATAGACGGGAAAGAGCTTCTTGCATTGCTCTGGCCAGTCCATCGAGCCAGTTGTTCTCTCTTAAGGTGAACTGAATTCCCTCAGCAGTGGGAGGTTCATTCTTTCCTCGGAGACTTGCAACAACTAGCCACTTCAGATCTTCTCCTTCCTGATCATTGAGCTAAGCTCCGAAGAACTCGGGGTGCGGACGCTCCAGAAGTTCCGAAAGCTGGTCCAAGTCACGCTCAAAGATGAGTTCTCCTCCATTCCCCAACTGATAAAACTTGTTGTACCTCACGTCCATCTATAAGAATATAGGATGAGTAAGTTAGTAGAGGGATCAAGTGTGTCAAATTTTATGTATTTTGCAAGAGTTTTTGAGGAACATGAATTTTCATGAAAGAATCCAAGTGATAAGAATGAGAATAAGTTTTTGTAAATACTCATTTCCTTTGGTTTTGAAACTAAGTTTTTGATTCAAGCGTCCATTCTAACTAGGGTCTCCTATGGTCAGGATGGCTCTGATACCAACTTGTCAACACCTGGATTTTTAATCCCAGATGCCTGTTATGCCATACATCGCAATCCCATGATTACCATTTTTGCGAGACATAACAGATTTGGATATCAAAGTACATCATCCATTACAAACCATACATAAGGTCTTACACAAATAAGGATCTCATGATCCAGTTCTTAATACAACTCAAGTAGCGGAATAACGTAATAGTAAAGATAGCGTAGGAGAAGCTCCATCTTCGGGGTCATAGGCAATGCTGACGATCGGAGATGATCTAGTTGTCGTAACCTTCCTGCGGTCCATCATCCCGGTACTCCTCTTCATAGTCTGGCCACGGGAATAGCCAGGGACAAAGCCATGAGTACTCTTTAAGTACTCGCAAACTAATACTTAACAAGTTAGGGTTTTTTTGTAGTAGGACACTAAGCTCTAGGGTTGTTTTGCAAAAAGCCAGATTTACCTCTACTAAGTTCAGAAGCAAAGAAAACTAGTTGAAAGTTTTATAACACCTAAGTGGGAATTTGAATTTCATATCACAACTCTGTTGTGGTCAAGTCAAAGTCTCAATTCATTTCATAAGTCATTTTGAAAATTCTGACGGGGGAACAGTATGGCCACTCCAACTGTCCATAACCGCAGACGCGGCTATTCGAATAGTTTGACACTCTGCAGAGATTGTACACTTTCACCACAACATTCGATACATCCGTCAGGAACAAATCCAGAATTCACCATACTCAGTATGCGGATAATCAATCCTAACCTTTCAATTACATGCCCTAGTATAGGCAACTCTCCTATGAGTTTGGCCTCCCAACCATGACCAACTGTCATCTTGGGTACTGCACAGGTGGACAATCTTCACAAGGTAGCCTCAGCTCAGACCTTGGCCGTGTGGGAACCCATACTAAGGTATATAAATTTCCAGTCAAGCCCTACCCAATTTTTGGGTATTGTGGTTGTACGGTAAATTGGAATGGTATCGCATCCAGACAAGCATCAGTTTTATCAAGGGCTAAGGCTCATGCCTCAACATTTCATCATCAAAATCATCTGGTGTTTGAGAACACATTGTCGTGGGAATGACCACGGCAGATGCTGCAATCGGCAGCGAGTAGTAGAACATGGGGCAAGGGCGGCCAGCCATCTGCGGTGCGAGATGAGGGCTGAGACACAAGGTTTTACCCAGGTTCGGCCCCGGAGGGTAAAGACCTACTCCTGCTAGATTGTATTATGGTGGGAGTACAATGAGGCGAGCTCGGCGGCTAGGCAGCGAGCCGCTTGGGTGTATGATGGAACGTATCTCTATGCATCCTCTAGGGACGTTTATATAGACTCACCTCCCTAGGGTTTATAGATCTCAACCGAATCAGTTAAGGTTTCAACAATTCTTTAACCTAATCTGACTGGGCCTATCTATGCTTCTGGGCCTTCAACTTCCAGTCGCTTGAGTCCATGCCAGATCTTGATCCAGTCGCCGTCCTGCAGGCCCACTCACCGGCACCTGGGCCAATAGGAAACGTCCTGCTGGGTATACCCCGGTAGGCATTTCCCCATCAGTAGTCCCCGAGGCCGTCGTTGATTGGTCGCAGGCGTTCGCTGGCAGTCGGAGTGTACGGGTCCAATACGGACGCCCAGTCGAATCGTCGGCGGACTCCTGAATAAAGGAAAAACTAGTTATTCCAGTCGCAATAACGGCGACCAATCGGGTCGCAGCTCGGCGAACGGGTCGGCGAATACTCAGTCACTGTTATAGTGATCGGGTCGGCGAATCGTCGAGTCGCGCGGAGTGACAAGTCGAATGGATGAAGTTGGACCGTCAAGTGGGGTCAAAACTAGCCGTTGGGGTAATCCAACGATAACTTCGGCGTAATTACCGCGTAGTAACGGCTCCCGAAATTGGCGGGTAACAACCGCTATATAAGGAGAATGACAAGCAAACGGGGAAACACTTCTTCGTCCTTCCTCCGATCTCGCCCATCTTCGTTTTCCACTCCGCATCGCGATCCAACCAATCCAGAGAGCCCCGACCTCCGCGAACTTCCAACCAATGGCCCCCTCCACCGAACCATGGGGCAGATCCAAGTGTACCAGGGCGCTACTGGCGTCCTTCGAGGAGGCCGGGATCCTGCGCGCTGGCAGATGGCGCATCCCCGCGGCCAAAGAAGTGACTCTGGACCCGCGTGAGGGAGAATTCATCTGCTTCACCAGCCACCTGGAGCGGGGGCTGGGTTTCCCACTTCTCTCTTCTTCCGGCGCTTCTGCGCCTACTACGGGATCCAGCCGTCGGACCTAGGCCCGCATAGCATCGAGCAGCTCGCCATTTTCGTGGCGTTCTGCGAGTGCTATGTGGGTTGTAGGCCCTACTTACCCTTGTGGCAAGATCTGTTCCATGGGAGGATCAGCCGCGAAGAATCAGGCGGCCCGATGCTGGCTGCGGGTGGCCTGACGTTCCAGCTGAAGCTAAAGGCGTCGTTCTTCGACCTGATGCTGCCCGCCAAGGCGGCAAACGAATGAAAGAAATCCTGGTTCTACGTCACCGAGTCGACTCCAGACGGCAAGGTGGCGCTCCCAAGGTACTCCGCCGACCGGCCCGAACCGCGTCGGATCCAGGTCGGCAAGCTCCCGCTGGATCAGCGGATGGTTGTCGACGAAATGTTGCAAACCATCCGCGGTCTGAAGAAGAAGGGCCTCCAAACCATTAACCTCTACAACTGCTGGTTCGGGCGGCGGCTCGTGCCCTTTGCCCGCCACGACCATTACATGTACGAGTACGCGGGTAAGGACGATCCGACGAAGTCTTCCTTCGCCGAGTGGCATCTTGACGACTACACTCTGGCCCTGAAGAAAATTACCCAGGCGGTGTACCTGGACGCGAAGGCCGGGGTCGCCCCCTATACCGCAAGGCGCCCAGCTCCGACGGTAATTCGCCATTTCGCCACCACTCGTAGTTGTAGATGATGCATTCGCGGTTTTGCTGACGATGTCTCATGCTTAATGTAGTTGTTCCAAGTGGTGGAAGGGTGGCTCCCACCCGCAGACGACGAGAACTCTAGCTCGTCCATCCAGGACGGGAGCGAGTGGCCGTCCACCAAAGGCGACGTCGAGAGCGACGATGGTGATGATGATGACAACGACAAAGAAGAGCCCGTGGAAGACGTCGCCCCAACAGTTCGCAATTCTCGCGGGCAACACCAGCGCGAGATCGAAGCGGGTAGAAGCCTCGAGCCTCACGATGATGATGATGACGAGCTTCCCGAGCAGACCTCACATCATGAGGCCACGCCGTCGAAGAAGAAGAAAAGAAAGAGAAGAAGGAGGCGAAGGCTCCACCGAAGAGGAAGACGAGGCCGGCGAAGCAGACATCTCTGCCCCGATCCGCAACCAGTTCTGACGCCACCAGCTCGGCTAAGGGCGGGGCAGCACGCACGACTGTGGCACCAGAGGCCGCAGCCCCCCTGGACGAGGCGCCTCTGGCAGCGCTACCACATCCATTCGCCCCGGTCTCTGGGTTGGGAGCTACTCCGGCCACAGCAGCTTCGCCTCCCAGGGAAGCTCCCGCAGCCGTCCTTACGGAGGCTCCTGCCGCAGCCTCGTCTTCGAAGAAACCCTCTGTGTCTTGGGCACACGGTGTATTCGAGATGGGCCTCAGTAGGAAGTTGGGGCCCGAGATGGACAAGCCTGCCAGCATCCGCACCGGTCTGTGGTTCATACCGGTCGCCAAGTAAGTCCTGTTCATCTGCTTGTCTTCCGTTGTAGTCGGACAGTCTTATTCATATCGTTGTGTCATAGGACTGGAGTTAAAAAGATCGGCCATCCTTCTGTGGCCAAGGTTCCGCCAGTCGTCACCGATGAGGACCCCTCACGGAAGAGGAAAACCGACGAAGTCGCTGCTCCCGCCGACAGTTCCAAGAGGGCGAAAGGCGACGACATTGTCATAGTCTCTGATGACACGACGGTTGCTCCGAGCGAACCTCCGACTGTGGTGGAGGTGGCCTCGAAGACCAAGGAGGCTGTTGATTTGCCAGAAGTGGCCGAGCCGGCTCCTAGCGGTGTCGCGGCATCCGCTGCAACTTTCCCTTGCTTCATGGCCAAAGCGGCCACAGCGAGTGGCACGGCGCCAACAAGCCAGACGCCTGGGGTCGCCGAGACGGAGGTCGATCAGCGTCGCGGACACAATCCGATCATGCTTGCGTCTGTGGACGTGCTTCAACTTCACGACATGCTGGGCGCAGCCATCTAGGTATGTCCAGTCCCCGAGGATCGAGCCACTGAATTTCAGTGGTCGGATTCTTAGTGTTTTTGTAGCGTCCAGTCCCCGAGTGCCTAGTCGCTGAATTTCAGCGGGTGGGCACTTAGGATTTTTGATCTCCAGTCCCCGAGTGCCTAGTCGCTGAATTTCAGCAGGTGGGCACTTAGGATTTTTGATGTCCAGTCCCCGAGTGCCTAGTCTCTGAATTTCAGAGGGTGGGCACTTAGGATTTTCAGTGTTGTTGACGGTTTAGTTTGTGCGCAGGGCCTTCAGTGCGAATCGGCCGATCGGCTTGCAGCAAAGTGTCGCATGGATAAGGAACTCGTTGCTGTCCAGGAGACGAACAAGGGACTCCGAACAATTGCAGCCGAGGCGGAGGAGGTCTGCCGAGGCCTTGTCCCGGCGGGCGACCTGGCGGCGGCTCAATCTGCTTTGAGTATGGCCGAGAAGCGAATCGCTGATCTCGAGCGTGAGCTCAAGGAGGCGAAGGCGGAGGCAAGCTCAGCGGAGGGGCGAGCGAAAGCTGCTGTTACGGCTGCCGCTGAAGAGCGGAAGGTGTCTGACGCACTCGTTATTGGGCTGCAGAACGACTTCTCCTCACTTCAAAGCTTCATCACGGGCCTCTGCCATCCGCTAATTGGTAAACCTTTCTACCTCTTTCCTCTGCCTGCAATAGCTGCATTGTGGAGTCGTTGGTGTACTCACTGCCGGCTTCTGTCCACAAGTCGGATTATTTATAGCTCGGAGGAGGCGCAGTCATACGACGCGCGGCAGTGTGTGACCACCCTGGTCGACTCGGCCGCGTTGTCCACGACCTGCATTCGCGCATATCTTCAGGAGATATCGCCCATGGAAGTGATTCCCAGCGACCTCGTCGAGGTATGGCGTTATCTGGAGAAGGCTCCGTCAGTCGTCGAATTCATGACGCGGTCGGCCTTCCGGCGCGGGGCGGCGACGGTGCTCAGCCTTGGGCTTGCCCATTTCCCGGAGGACTTCGACCTTGATGATGTGACGAGTGGCTACCCCTCATCGACGGGCTCTGTGGAGATTGCTGAGGTGCTGAAGCTGACGGACCAGGCCGCGGTGTATTCCGATCGCGTTTGGGCGATGGGCGACCTCCTCCCCTATCAGGAGACAACTGTCGCCCTCAACAATCCCGAACTGAAGCATCTGGACTTCAAAGTCGAACAACCGTTTCGTGCGGCGATGGAGGGTGAGTTGACGATGTACCCGTCGAACCCGTACATGCCCTTTATTCGCAACCGCAGGGGTGGCGGCGAGTCGGCGTCAAAACCTGCGGAGTAGAAGCATTGTGCCCTGGGGCGTTAGTAACAAATAGATATTGGACTTATCTTGTATTTTGGAATGACTTTGTTCTGTTGTAACAGAAATTCGTGTTGTTTTTTGAATCGTTTCGTGATTTTGAGTGTTGATTGGACGAGTCCCCGAGCGCGTCCGCCCTTTTTATGGGGTTTACCTCGTTTGTTATGTGTTTGCGATTTTGAATGTTTTGTCAACTGTTTCGCTATTGAGGTCGACTCGCCATAGCTCGGAGAGCCAGTCGCAGGGCGACTCCCGTGGGTGCTCTTTACTTGACCGTTTTCCCGTGCGCGAACGAGGTCGGGTAGCCGAGTCCCCGAGCGTGGTACTTGGTGGTTCTAGTCGCAGCTCCAAGGTAGGTTAGGACTAAGCGCGTTAGAGTAAGTGTGTCACTCCTGCCTGACCCGAAGGATCAGTCGCATGGCGAGTCCTGGGCACTCTCTCATACTAGGCGTTTTTCCCTAGCCGCTCATATTTGACTGGACGTCCGTCCCCGAGCGTGGTACTTGGCTGTTCGAGTCGCTGTGCCGAGGATGCGGATGAATTTGGTTGCTGTGAGGAGCGAGGGCAGTTGTCTTGGCTCGGTAAGCCAGTCGGGCTAGGTGACTCCAATGGGGCTCCGGGTTGGCATTTTTCGTGGACGTTACAAGGCCTGGGGTCTCCCAGTGCCCTTGTACCGCACTACTTGGCCGTGCCGGTCGCTTTACCAAAGGTTGACTTCTGCGAATAGCTTAACACTGTTATTACGAGTGCGAGTGGCACAAGACATGGAGAGTAGACGCAAGTAACTGATCTGTTTTATTTCATAGCAGGTGGAGGGTACATGTATGGAGTTCTAGGAGTAGAACTTCCGTAGGAGGTTTACATTCCATGGTTGCTTGACGTCGAGTTTCCCGTCTCCTCGGACGTCGGTGAGGTAGTAGGCATCGTTGCCTAGGACTCGCCCGATGGCGAATGGTCCCTCCCAGGGAGGGAGAGCTTGTGCATTCCCTTCTTGTCCTGGATGAGGCGTAGTACCAGGTCGCCTTTCTGGAAAGTGCGAGTCTTTACTCGCCGGCTATGGTAGCGATGGAGCCCTTGCTGGTAGATGGCTGTGCGGGAGCGAGCTAGGTCGCGTGCCTCGTCGAGCTGGTCGACTCCGTCTTGTCGTGCGAGTTCGTTTGTAGCCTCCGTGTAGTTGACCACCCTTGGCGAGTCGTGCTCGAGGTCGGTGGGCATGACTGCCTCGGTGCCGTACACAATGAAGAAGGGTGTAAATCCTGTCGACCTATTGACAGAGGTGCGAATGCCCCAAATGACGGAGGGTAGCTCCTCGACCTAGCACCCGGTGGTGCGCTCGAGTGGTACTTGGAGCCGTGGCTTCAGGCCATGGAGGATGCTCTGGTTGGCTCGTTCCGCCTGGTCGTTGGACTCCGGGTGGGCGACAGAGGTGAGGTCGAGTCGGATGTGATGTTCCTCGCAGAACTCGGCCATGGATCCTTTGGCAAAGTTGGTGCCGTTGTCCGTGATGATGCTGTTTGGGAACCCGTAGCGATAGATGAGCTCGCGTAGGAACTTGGTGGCGGTCTTCCCGTCGCATTTGCGGACTGGCTTGGCCTCCACCCATTTTGTGAATTTGTCGACTGCGACTAGGAGGTGGGTGAAGCCGGATGGGGCCTTCTTGAAGGGCCTACCATGTCCATGCCCCACACGGAGAACGGCCAGGTGGTGGGGATTGTCTTGAGCGCCGAGATCGGCACGTGGGTCTGGTTGGCGTACTTCTGGCATCCGACGCACCGCTGGACAATGTCGACAGCGTCTGCGTGCGCGGTGGGCCAGTAGAAGCCGTGTCGCATAGCCTTTGCGACCAGAGAACGGGCGCCGGCGTGGTGTCCGTAGTCGCCGGAGTGAATGTCTTGGAGGATTTTGTGTCCTTCAGCGGGTTCAACGCAGCGTTGGAACATGCCGGTCACGCTACGCTTGTGGAGATCGCCATTGATGATGACGAAGGATTTGCAGCGGCGTGCTATCATTCGGGCATCCGTTTCATCCGCTGGCAGGGTGCCTCCCTCCAAGTAGGCAGTGTACGGCGCGGTCCAATTGTCTGGCTCGGCGATAAGTGCGACCAGGGCTGCCTCTGGTTGCAGCGGGATTCCGATGTCGATCTCCCTTGGGGGAGAGACGGAAGGCTTGGTGATGGTGTCGAGGAAGATGCCAGCGGGTGGTGCGAGTCGAGCCGAGCCAATGCGAGAGAGTGCGTCGGCCTCCTTGTTCTTCCGCCTGTCAATACACTCGACGGAGTAGCCTGCGAAGTGTCCACCCAGCTTGTCCACTGCTTGGCGGTATGGCGCCATGGTGGGGGAGACGGCGTCGCAGGTGCCAGCGACTTGCCCAACAACGAGGTCGGAGTCTCCGTAGCAGCGCAGGCGGTTGACGTTCATTTCCTTGGCAGCTCGCATGCCGTGGAGTAGCGCCTCGTACTCGGCCATGTTGTTGGTGCAGGGGGTGAAGTCGAGGCAGAGGACGTAGCGGAGCTTGTCGCCCTTTGGATAAGTTAGCACGATCCCTGCTCCTGCGCCGTCCGTGTTCTTGGAGCCGTCAAAGTGTAAGCTCCAGTAATGGAGGTATGGCAGCTTTTCTGGCTACTGGGCCTCTTCCCAGTCGGCGATGAAGTCCGCGAGAGCCTGCGACTTAATCGCTTTGCGCGGCTCATACTTGATGTTGTGGACGCCGATCTCGACGGCCCACTTGGCGACTCGCCCGGTCGCCTCACGGTTGCGGATAATGTCCTGCAACAGTGCTGCGGAGACGACCGTTATCGGGTGCTCCTGGAAGTAGTGTGGCAGTCGCCGCTGTGCTCTGAAGACCGCGTATACCAGTTTCTGGTATTGCGGGTAGCGCTGGCGCGACTCGGTGAGGACTTCGCTGATGTAGTACACTGGTCGCTGCACCGGGCGCTCCTTTCCTTCCTCTGGTCGCTCGACGACCATGACGGCGCTGACGACGTGCTCGGAAGCCACGACGTAGACCAGCATGGGTTCCTTGTCGACGGGGGCGGCGAGTAGCGGTGCTGCGAGTAGCACCTTCTTGAGGTCACGGAGCGCATCATCCGCCTCCTTGTCCCACTGGAAGGTGGGATTCTTGCGCATCAGGTGGTAGAGGGGCATTGCCTTTTCGCCCAATCGGGGGATGAAGCGACTAAGAGCCGCGACTCGCCCGGCCAGCTTCTGGACGTCGCGCAGGAACTCGGGTTTGCCGAGTCGAGTGATCGTGTCGATCTTGGTGGGGTTCGCCTCGATCCCGCGCTTGGAGACGACGTATCCCAGTAGCTGCCCTGCTGGTACACCGAAGGTGCATTTGCCTGGGTTTAGCTTTATCTTGTATTTCCGCAGGTTGGCGAATGTTTCCGCCAGGTCAGCGAGTAGGTCGCTCTGGCGAGCGGACTTCACCACCACGTCGTCGATGTAGACGTGGATATTGCGGCCAATTTGGCTCGCAAGGCACTCCTACATACACCGCTGGTAGGTCGCCCCGGCGTTCTTGAGGCCGAAGGTCATGGCAATGTAGCAGAAGGCTCTGAATGGCATGATGAACGCCGTCTTCTCTTCGTCCTCAACGGCCATTTTGATCTGGTTGTACCCAGAGTAGGCGTCGAGGAAGCATAGCAACTCCGAGCCCGCGATGGAATCGATTATTTGGTCGATCTGCGGGAGGACGAATTGCTCCTTCGGGCAGGCGCTGTTTAAGTTTGTGTAATCGATACACATCCTCCAGGTCCCATTTTTCTTCTCGACCAGGATTGGGTTTGCCAGGCAGTTGGAGTACTTGATTGGCTGGATGAATCCTGCAGCGAGTAGACGCTGCACCTCCTCGGCGATGGCTCGGCGGCGCTGTTCATTGAAGGGCCGCAGCGACTGCTTGATAGGTCGCACTTTGGGGTCGGTGTTGAGTTTGTGTTCAGCGAGTTCCCTAGGGACACCAGGCATGTCAGAGGGCTTCCATGCGAAGATGTCCCTGTTCTCACGGAGGAACTCGATGAGCGCGCCTTCCTATGCTGGGCTCATGCCCGTCCCGATCGTCACCGTCTGGCTGGAGTCGCCTGGGACCAGCTCGACGGTGCGGGTATGCATCGTTGCCTCGAAGGCTGAGGTGTTGCCGCCCTCCGTGTTGGGCTTCTTGAGTATGGTGGGGTCGTTGTTGTTGACCCCGCTCGTGTACTTGGCGAGCTCGTCGGCATGGTTGGCCTCTGCTGCGATGACGGCGTCGGCGAGTTCAGCTCCTTTGGCCTTGCACTCGGTGGCCATGTCGGGGTCGCCGTGGATGGTGATGACGCCGCGCGGTCCGGGGAGCTTCATCGCGTTGTACGCGTAGTGGGGCGCCGCCATGAACTTGGCGAACGCCTGGCGCCCCAGGACGCAGTGGTAGGGGCTGTTGAAGGGCACCAGCTCGAAGACGATCCGCTCGGTGCGGAAGTTTGCCGGTGTGCCGAAGGTGACTGGCAGCATGACCTTGCCGATCGCGTACGCCTTCTGACCGGGGACGATGCTGTGGAACATGGTGTAGGTTGTCTCGATCATCGACTGCGGGAGCTGCAGTCGCCTGAAGGTGTCCAGGTACAGGATGCTGATGGAGCTTCCGCCGTCCATCAATGTCTTGGGGAGCCAGTAGTCTCCCACCTTGGGCTTGACCACCAGGGCGACTCGGCCTGGGTACTCGATTCGTGGCGAGTGGTCTTGGCGGCTTCAAGTGATTGGTTGCTCAGACCAGTTGAGGAACTGGGGGACGTCCACCTGGGCCACCGCGTTGACGGCGACGGCGCGGGCGATGAACTTCTTCTCGCGCTTCGTGTAGCAGCCTGTGAAGGTGTGGAGCGATCCGGCCACACTGCCGAATTTTCCGCCGTTTGGCGGGTTGTTGTCGGGGTCTTCCCGCGCGCGCCGTGCCTTCTCGATCTCCTTGAGAGAATGGCAGTCGGCGGTCGTGTGCATAGCGGGCTTTCTTCCCTGCTATGAAATACACAAGGTTGGTTGAGAAGAGCCGCGGGGTCGAACCTCGGCTTCGCCTTGTAGTTGCCACCGTCGTGGCGTTGCCCCCCGTCGCAGCGGAAGCTCTTGGGCTCGCGCTGCGCGTATCCAGCGTTGGCGACGAAGTCGACTTGCCCGTCACTATGACGCTTGCCGGTGAGGCGAGTGTTGCTGTAGCGTAGATCGGATCATCTTCCGTTGTCGTTGCCGCTCGTGCGGCGTTGTCCTCCCGACTTTTCGTCGGTTTCTTGGTTTGGGTCTTCCTCCGCGTACCTTTTGGCGATCTCTAGGAGATCCGGTATGTTGTCGAGTGTGCGGTACACTCGTTTGAGCTTGGCGACCAGGGGCTCGTAGCGGCACGAGGTCTTGAAGCAGTGGATCGCGGTGTCTGGGTGGATACCGACTGCGTTGTACCACAGTTCTTGCCACCGTTGGACCCAGCTGCGGGTCGACTCGCGAGGTCCCTGCACGCATCGTTCCAGGTCCTCGATGGTGGTGGGCGGGTGTATGAACCCTCGTAGTGCCTGACGAAGGCATCGCCATCTCTTCCTAGGAGTCGATGCTATCCGCGGGAAGAGTGTTGATCCACTGCCTGCACGATCCCTCCATCATCAGGGGAAGGTAGCGGGCGGCTAGTAGATCGGTGTGGCCAGCAATTCCCATCACCATGAGGTAGGTATCCAGCCACACGAAGGGATCGTACGAGGGGTCGTACTTCTCTATTTCCTTCGGCGCTTTGAAGTTCGTCGGGTATCTCTCACCTCGGATCATCAGTCCGAAGCACCGGGGACCGAGTCGGCTTAGCGACCCCCTCGGCTCAATGTCGCGGCGGTTGGTGAGGGTATGCTGCAGGTCGTCGGGCTGGCGTGCGCGCCAGCTCTGGTTGTTGATGATGTGGGTGCGGGCGTCGATGGGTTGACCGTTGGCGGCGACAAAGTTGGTCGCCGGCCAGGGGTCGTTGGTGGAGAGTGCCGCGTTCGTGGTTCGGTGTTGCAGCTGTAGTGGTTCGGGTGGTGGACAGTTGAGGGTGTTTGCCGCCATGGGGCGGCCGCTTGAGGCCGCTCTGCTGCCCGATGAATGCGAGTACATCTGACCCTGTGAGTCGACGCCTGCATTTTGTTGCTCGACCGCTTTTGCGAGTAGGGCCTTGGCGTACTGGATCTGCAGGGCACCTTCACCAGTCGCTGCGATGTTGTCGACTGCTGCTCGGCCCGCGACGAGGTTGTCCATTGGGGTGGAGAACAGCGGTAGGCCGTTCGCGTCTCGCTCCCGTGAGGAGACTACGATCCGCGGCTGGTCCCTGGGGGGTGCGCGGTTGGGTGGTGGCGGGGCGCCATTGGCCGTTGACCCTGGTGGGGGCCAAGTGCTTCCTCCTAGTGGCGCGTTCTCACAGATCATGCGCTCGGCCGCGCGGGCCGGGTCATTCTCGTCGTCGAAATTCAGGGCGCGCCCCTGGACAGTGGGGTTCAGGCGCGACCTGATTCGGAACTGGTGGTAGCGCGACAGCTCTTGCGCTGTTATCTGCTCGAGGCAAAAAATTTCGCACTCGGCTTGTTCCTTGCGGAATGCTTCCGCCAGTTTCAGGCGGAGTTCCTCGACCTCCGTTGCCGTCGCATTGTGGGGGATCGGCGTGGAGAATGGATCTTCTGGCGGGTCGGCGCCAGTCGCCATGTAGGTCGCGGCGTGGCGGCCGGTTCCGTCGTGGAGGTCGGCGGAGTTCTCCGACCCGGAGTCGAAGTCGAAGATCCCAAGGATAGAGGGATCCTCGAAGTCTCCGACGTTGGAGACCTGGGTGATGGAGCCCGCGGGTGACGCGGCGACAATGGATCTGGCGAGTGACGCCAGGGTCGCCGAATCGGCTTCGTTGTTGAGGGTCGCGTCTTCCGCGGCCGCGTTGGTTTCGGCCGCGTTGCTGCGGGCTGAGTCGTACTCGGAGGCGAGGCGGTGGATCATGCGGACCTGGCTCTCAGAGAGCCGGTCGCGTGGCGGCGACTCGCGGATGCGAGCCGAGTCCTCCGAGACGATGACGTCGGTGAGGCCAACGAAGAGGCTGATCGTGCCGACTGGCAGGATCATGCTGCACGTGACGGGTCGCGCCGTTGGGACATAGCTGCTCGGCAAGATCTGGAGCATCTCGCCGATCGCAATCATGCGGCCGGTGGCGATCGTCTCGTTGATGGGAAGATTAGATCTCGCTACAGAACACCGGCCTGACCGGCCAGGCCCCACGGTGGGCGCCACTGTCGTGGGAATGACCACGGTAGATGCTGCAATCGGCAGCGAGTAGTAGAACATGGGGCAAGGGCGACCAGCCATCCGCGGTGCGAGATAAGGGCTGAGACACAAGGATTTACCCAGGTTCGGCCCCCCGGAGGGTAAAGATCTACTCCTGCTAGATTGTATTATGGTGGG
Source organism: Avena sativa (assembly GCA_916181665.1). Lineage (NCBI taxonomy): Eukaryota > Viridiplantae > Streptophyta > Magnoliopsida > Poales > Poaceae > Avena > Avena sativa. The sequence continues at coordinate 150,621,157 of OV702294.1, read as the reverse complement.
AGTACAATGAGGCGAGCTCGGCGGCTAGGCAGCGAGTCGCTTGGGTGTATGATGGAACGTATCTCTATGCGTCCTCTAGGGAGGTTTATATAGACTCACCTACCTAGGGTTTACAGATCTCAACCGAATCAGTTAAGGTTTCAGCAATTCTTTAACCTAATCCGACTGGGCCTATCTACGCTTCTGGGCCTTCAGCTTCCAGTCGCTTGAGTCCACGCCAGATCTTGATCCAGTCGCCGTCCTGCAGGCCCACTCGCCGGCACCTAGGCCAATAGGAAACGTCTTGCTGGGTATACCCCGGTAGGCATATCCCCATCACACATGTCAAAACATTTCAGTAGAATGACTCATCATTCTAAGGTTTTCATAACCATTTTCACCAAGTATTCCCATCTAAAGTTGATCAAGTTTTATGCTTAGCACTAGCATCTACAAGTGGTGGTAACTACTAAAGAGGGGTGGTAAACAAGTGGAGATTTGCTAAGTTCAATCTCATGCCTTAGGATGACATCAGGATTATCTAACTTAGGCCAAATTTAATGCTCTTTATGCTACCTTCCAATATCTTTCTAGTATTTACAATTCACTATGTAAACTCTAAGAGAAAGCTTTTGATAAAGAAATAAAGTATAAAGCTTGTAAGTAAAACTAGGATTGGGTATCATCAAATGTGTCTAACCAAGCATGCTTAATGCATTGCATAGGTCATCTAACTTTCAGAGTTGCAAGTGTTAACTTGAAAGATTTCAAGTATTGGCTTGCATAGGTAAGGTAACTTGCAAGTGTTAGCTTGCCTTGAGCAGAGAAGTGGTTGAATTTCTCCTCGGCTTCTTCCTTGTATTATCCTCCTTCCTCCTCGTATCCTTGGTCGGTACTAGCATCTATAAATAAATACGAGGTACATAATCACCAAACAATACTTAACTATTTTCAATCATCACACAAAAGTGCACTATAGATGATCTAGTATCATCACTTAACATTACAAGATTAAAACATTTGTCTTATTTATTTTAATTTGAGAAAAGTAATTTCTACTCATTGAAAAACTACTTAAGATTTAATATTCTCCAACTCAAACATGGGATCATATTGACACATGTCATCACCACATATTTCAGTACATGGGAATGTAATTTAAAGTGGTGTCACAATTTAAGAAGGTTAAACCTTTTTATTTTAAATAAATAAAATGACTAGAAATGCCTATGTGATATTCTTTTATTACTTGAACATTATTTCTGTAAGTAAACCCATATGTTTTTATATATTCTGAAAGGTATGATCAAATGTGATTTTTGAGAGTTGGAATCAACTCAAAAACTCTTATGGTTGAATTTTGAAAAATGTTTGAATGTAGAAAAGCTTCTCGCTTGTTATTTTTACCAAGGTTGATCTACAGATCCAAATGATTTGAATCCAACGGGATTGGATTAAGCATTTCAGTACATTTCTAACAAAATTGGTTTCATGCATTTTGGTTCATTAAATCGAGATGGGTTGAGTTTTGAATCTATGTACAGAACTGTGTTTGAAATTAAATGGAAAAATCTAAATTTAAACTGCTGGGTCGCGCGGGAGACGCTAATGGGCCGGCCCAGTGTCACTCCACAGTGTGGGGCTCAGCTGACAGGGGGATCCACCAGTCAGTGGCTCATAACCTGTGAAGCGGTACGGGGCAACGTGGGACGTTGGATTAGAGTAGAGATCAACGGCTGGGGATCATCATCGACGACGGACCTGTCACCGGCGAGCTCTAACCCTAACGGCTCGGTGGAGGTGCATAGGGGGCGTACCAGGGCTCCAGCAACGACGGCGAGGCGGGCAAACGAACTGGTGGTCGACGGCGAGCTCAGGGACGGTCGAGGCAGCTCTGGGGGTGGTCGCAATCAGCGGCGCCCTTCTCCTCTAGAGGCAGCCTGCTCTGGTACAATTCCGGCGAGCTGCTGCTCCTCGTGCTCCGGCTAGAGGTGTGGGACGATCAGTGAGGTGAGGGGAGTGGAATGGTGTGCTGCAAATGGCTAGGGGTGGCCTCCTTTTATAGGCTCGATGGTGAGACCGAGAGGGATGGGCAGGCGATGGTGGCGACATGGCTACGGGCTGCTAACGGCATGGCTGAGGGTGGCGATCGACCCGCGGTCTCCTGGCGGTGCTCTAGGACTTGAATGCGGGCTTAGGGGCGGTGGTAATCGGTCAGGCGAAGATGGCGCTCTAAGCGGCAGAGGCGGCATCTTCGACGACGGGCGGCGGCTATGAGGCATTGGACGACGAACAGGGATGTCTGGCGTGCTCCCTGGGTCATGGCGACATGGTGGGCACGGGCTGCGGTCGAGGGGCGGCGTGTGCACACGTGCCGGGTGTGGCGCTCTGGCGCGTGCTCGGCATGTCGCTGTGGCACTGGGCACGGGGTTTCCTCGGTGGTCCATGACTGGGCTTGGCTCGGTGAGGGGACACTAGGCGGCGGTGAGGTGCTGGCTATCTCCCAGACATGGCGAGAGAGGGGGAGGTGGTCTGCTATGGCGACGACCAAGTTGGACGCTGAGGTGGGCTCGGCTTGGCAATGGTCATGCTGCTAGGAGGTAGGGGGTGGGTTAGTTAGGTCCTGGTTTGACTCAGAGGGGACAATGTGATCAACTGAATGTCAAATGGTAGACAATTTGGCTAGAACAGTATTCAAAATAGTGAAATTGATCTGGTTTAAATTCTGCTTGCCAAGTGTTTGATGAAATGGCCGCAAGAAACTTCTTTTTGAATTTTGAAAAGATTTTTGGTGGGTGTGCTAGGCATGATTTTGAGACTCTGTGGTTTCTTGGGTTTTGAAAATTGAGCTTGTTTGAGTGGGTTTTGAAATAGGGGATCTTCCCATATGAGATAGATCCAATTTTAAGCTATCATTTAAACTTAGCATTTGAATGTTTTTGGCAGATCACAAAGTGGGCCTTGGTACCTCATTTTGTTTACTAACAAGGGGTGCAAAGATCCACAATTGTTTCTGTTAAGTTTTGAGTGCTAGGAATAGCTAAAGTATGCATGATAGTTAATTTGGAAAAAATGACCATTCACTTCATTTATTTATTTTGAGTTGCTTTTCTTTGGGAAAAGTTTGGGAATGATGCATATGATGTTTATTTCACCTAAAAATCATTTTACAAGCAAAGAATCACAGAACCATGGCAATTCGAATGAACTCCTAATTTAAATACACATACATATGAATGCTTTCATATTTTTAGATGGGAAAGTTTTTGTTAACCCTAAATTTGATAATTAGAGTTTGATGATCCATGTTTAATATTTTTGGGATGTTACAGTAATTAAGATATAAATCTAACCACAACCTTAAACTCTGAGATCCTACGCTCCCTTGTGCAAAGGTGTCCTAACGGGAGTTCGGGTTTCTGTCACTCCGGCAACCCCACAATTAGTAGCCAAATACACAATGCATTCCCCTAGGCCCGTAAATGGTGAAGTATCATGTAGTCGACATTCACATGACACCACTAGAAGAATAGAACCACAACTTAAATACTAAACCATTGAATAATAACTCATCACAGATTCACTACTAACAACATGACTTCTCCCATGTCCTCAAGAACACAACGAACTACTCACAAGACATCATATGGATCAAGATCAAAGACGATATGATAATGGATAACAATCTGAACATAAACAATAATCCAATGGTTCCACTCACAAGCATCAACTACAATAGTAATTAACACCGGGAAAGTTTCCCCTAAGAACTAAAGCAATATCCAACACAATTGTTACAGCAGAACAGAGTGGTGATGATGGTGTGGATGATGATGATGATCCTGATGAAGCCTAGCTTGATGATGGTGTTGATGGCGACGGTCTCCCCTCTTCGGGAAGGAATTCTCCTAGCAGAAATTTGTCTGCCGGAGAGATCTTTCTCTCTCGGTGTTTTCCGCCCCCCAGAGGCGGCGGAAATCTATATGTGGTCGCGCCCCGAGGCTTAGGGTTCCATAGGAAAGATATAGGCAACGTGGCGGAGTCAGAGGCCGGGCAGGTGGGCCACACCTTCCCTAGGCGCGGGGTCAGATGGGCCCGCACCTAGGAGGGGTGTGGACCCCCTGCGGCCCCTCTTCGCTCCTCCTTCTGGCTTCCTTCGTCTTCTGGTAAAATATCATGTTTCTATATTTTTCTGGTATTTTTTTGATCTTCGCGAAATTGCACAGAAACGCCTTCTTTTCCATCAGAATCTAGACTCCGACAGTCCATCCTCCAAGAATCATCCAACATGCAGAAACAGATGAAAATCCATAAGTAATACCTCATAATAAGACAAATATCAATGAATAGAGGTAAATTATGATATAGAATGGTGATGCAAATTGGGCGTATCAACTCCCCCAAGCTTAAACTTCGCTTGTCCCCAAGCGAAAACTGAGCTCAGTAAACATGTCCACAAGTTTATGGAGTGAAGTGTCGATAAAAGAATACGAACAAGAAGCATCACACTTACCGTTGCATAACTCATAGAAGAAAGCAACTCACCATTATATAACTTAGCTTGCAACCAAGTACAACAGTCACAATAGAGATGTATAAAGATAAATCATAATTGGAATTGGCAAACTTGTTCTTGGTCAGGGAACACCTGGCAAACAGTTTCACAAAAGCTTTTTGTAGAAGTTTCAAAACAGGAGCACTCTTTGCTCAAAAGGTTTTTCACAAGTGAAGGCTTTCAAAGTAATACTTAGTAGATAAGAGTTTTGTGCAAACAAGGAAGATAAAGATCATGATTGAATAAATCACTATATGAATGCTTCAAACACAACAACTCAAATGCTTGTTGGAGATGGAGAGGAAGTAGGTTTACTGACTCAACTTTGGAAGTGGGAGAAAGGTCCCTTTATAGAGGTAAGCATGGATTACAAGTCATAAAGAGCTTTCAAAAGATTATGGTACTTACTAGCTTTGAGCCCTCATTACCCCTATCATAGGTATCTTGAGATGATTAAGTTTAAAGTGCTCAAAGATGGAGTATATGCTTGACGAAATATAAGTTGGCAACCTCGTGTCCCTTGAATATGAGGGCCACTCCTCATGCTACTCAACTTTGGTCATAGTTAAGTTCTTGTCATTGTAAGTATTTGCATATCATTGAGAACCGCCAATGGGGTACCCCTTGCACATGGTACAGGAGCTTTCCCATAACCAAAATGACAAGGCAAGCAGACAATGAGCATCTCAGCGATCTTTTTATTTACTATGTGCATAGCTTTTTTATGAGGATACTTCATAGATGGCTCACTATGGTGATGCTGCAAGTTTCCACCATGATTAGGCATGACTTAGGCTAGAGGCCCAAGCATTTCTCTAACACAGGATACAAACTACATGGACTTACAAGTTCCCTCTTTATTCACACCGTTGACATCCATAGACAAAAGAGCACGATATCAACTGTGTATAGAGTACAGGTGCAATGTTGAAAATGTTCTCCGTGACAACACGGTTCTGCTAATTCCAACGTATAGATGCAAGCATATACAACTTCGATGGCACAATGGTTCAAGTCTATTAGGGGCAAATAAATAAAGTGTGCCATCAAGTTCATGAGATCTTTACTAACTAGTTTTCACATAACAAAATACTTTTCAATTCGAAAGGTAGATGAAGCTTGAGAATTTGCTTGGAATAGCAACAATGATACTAGGTAGATATGGTGGACACAAATGGCAAAAGTTTGATTCAAAGGATTTTGGAAACATGAGAAGTATACCTTCTCAAAACAGGTTTTTTGGCTAACAAGGCTGGGTAGCAAGCAAGAGAGTTGAAAGAAACAAGCAAACATACAAGTAATAAAGCCAAACATGCAATCTTCCTTGAAGACACAAAAGATCTTAAATAAAGAATACTAAGCTTATGAGCCAACAAAAAAGAAAACAAATGATACAAAATACCTATAAGCTTTTTCTCTTTTTCTTTCAAACTTTAAAAAGTATTGCCACTGACCAGAACTCAGTTTGCCAAAACCAATTTAGATCCACTTGATGCTCCCAAAGTGGTGCCAATACTGATCAACAATATCCATCATATAATAGAGATTGCAAACTAAAATAAGAAGTGCAAAAAGTAAAAGATGAGACTTCTCATTAATATTCCAATAAAGGCACTCACACCAAGGGATACATAGATAATCAACTAAAGGAGAGATATTTCCACATGCAAACCAAACTATAAGATAAATTCTCTACCACAGATATGAATCCACTAAAAAGGTAAAAGATAAAAGATAATGGTGGTGATACCGCGGCACTCCCCCAAGCTTGGAACAAGCCAAGGGGATGCTAAACCTGATGACGAATTACTCCCTCGATGATGGTGGTGTCGCCCCCTTGTTTAGGATAAGAAAACCCTCTGGCATCTTACAAAGCTTGTTGTCTCCTCTTAAAGTTCATCCACCTATATCCTCAAAGCACGGTATCTTTCACAAAACTCATCAGTGGTTCGAAGGTCTTCCGCTGCCTCGGGGCAGTATCCGAAGTCTGGACCAAAGACTATGATTCCCTGCATGTGACGAGAAAAAGCATCCGCGGTGTTAATTGCTCCTACAAAAGAAATTAATGATGAAATTTAGGGGGTAGAATTGTAACATCCTGATTTTTACGGGTCATTTTTTTCTTATTATTTTTAAAGAACAAGGGATGTTGCAACGCGATAAAATAATATTTTATTTAGAGTTGTTAAAAATTAATTCTAAATGTTTTGAGATTAATCTTGCGTATAAAGGAAGGAGATTAATTTCTCAAAGTTACTTGTAATATTGTTATTTAAATCTGTTTTTAAATTACCAATTTGCTTCTTACTTGATTCTTTTCAAACAAATTCTATCGGGCCAAGCACATGCACGCGCATGTGCATGCCATACTCGCATACATGAAGCACCCATCCCATTTTCTCTCTCTCCTCGTATTCTTTTATTTTTTTTTGTACCAGCAGATCGATTAGTCTTAGGTTACATTGACACGTTGCTAGATTACTTGCTCTTGTCTTCTTTTCTTTTCTCTCCACCGGTACGGCATTTCAGTTTGGCCAAGTGACACGATACATTCCAGCTGAGCGGACGCTCGACTCCCAGGACCAGCGCCTAGCTCACGAAAGCTTTGCCTGGTTAGTCTTCGAACTGACCCAGACGAGTGAAACGTCCACTCCAACCAGCCGAAGAGCCATCTTATTCTTCTTCTTCCCAAACGCACGGACAACAGTCAACAGCCAGTAGCTAGCCAAAACGCCTCACACCGGAAACTGCTGCCATTACCTTTCATTCATTCACTCTTATTACATCATTAAGAACACACCGTCCTCCTTCTATATAGCCTCGAATGAACGCCCCTGCACCTCTTATTCCATCTCACGGCGCCACCCGAGCCTCAGACTCACACATCCATCCCAGTTCCATCTTGGAGCTCCGTCGGTCCCTCGCTTGACGTCGTCGGCGTTCCCGACGAGTCCGGCTACTGGGGGACGAGCTGCTGCTACAGCGTGACGACGAAGAGGTGGAGATAAGATTCGTGAGGCCAGAAGTTCAAGCCGTGGATCACCGACGACGCACTTCACCGCCGTTGCACCTCGGTTCACCAACTTCGTCGAAAGATTTCATCGCACTCGGTGAGATCCGTCACAAATCCTTTCACACATATTCTAGCCGCACGTATGCCTATCTCCAGGACATGATTGTTCATCATATTGTTGTAGTTGGTCGCGCCGTCGACGTCGCACGTTGCTCCATCCGTAGATTGCCGTCACCTTTGGGGACGAACAACCTCACAATCACGTTCAGTAGCACCGCCTCGACGTCCTCTACGCCGTCCATATCTTCTTTTACTCCAGACACGTTCCTAGCGACGGGAACGGCAACGCCAAGCCCGTGCCCGCAAATCCGGCGAACTTATCCGGCGAGCTTTTCCGGTAAGTCATCCTGGACCATTAGATCTTCATCTAAAGGTCATCATAGATCACTTAAATGAAGTGGTATCCTCCAATTAGAATCTGCCAAGTGTCATATCTATTTCTATTTTCGGATTTTTAGACATAAGAACTTAGAAACTTGTAAAAATCATATCTTTAGTTCTGTATATCTAAATTTAAGAATAATATGTCTATGGATTCAGAAAAACGAGTAGAACACCGTGGAGCCATAATTCGGTATTTTTTAGTCCGTTAAAATCACGTTTTATACAGAACTATTTGTGGAGTATTTTGAGTATAAAAATTGTTGTGTAAATTATTTTTAAGTGAATCCTTCTGAAAATGATTGTATATTGAACCCTATTTACAGTAAGACCAAAGTATAGTTTTATTCTAGTATAAATAATGCCGTGGAAATTATTTAGTGAGAACGGCATTTCCAAGTGTTAGAAAATATTGCTAATTGCTACGATTGCACAAATGGTTGTATTTGTAATCTTGAAAATATAAAATGTTTAGAAATCACTTAGTAATGTTCAGAACCTTGTTATAACAATTTGTACAATAAAAATTTCCATCTTTCATGTTTGCATACTTTGCATGATTTTTTGTGTTGTCATTAGTATTGATCTTGTGATTGTTTTGTCTTGGTTGTTTGGCTTGATAGGTTGTGTTGATTGTCAAGTGTGTTATTGCAAAGAGTGTACCAACACCACCAACTACTAAGGCAAGTGGCACTATCATCCATGTCCTACTATTTTCATTACACTTATTGGAATTTTTGTAGTATGCATAATAGGGCTACTATGTTACTATGCTATGCTATGTCCTATTAGGATATCCTTTATATCTTCCTTAGTGGAAACATCGTAAGTTATAGTATGCTTAGCCCTGCTATAGATTCGGGGTGGAATACCATGTTATGATTATATGAAGTGTTGGAAAAATATATGTTTTATATAATAAAACAAGTACTCAATGAATCACCTGGGTGAAATGTGGATACTCAGTTGTGGATAAGGTGGCAATGAAGGGAACCATATATGGCTATCTTTTCCGTGTGTGCACTAGAAGAATTCCATCCAGGGATTTAGAGATTGAACATGTTTCTCGTATAGTGGCTTCCATGTACAGCCACATGCTAAATGGGCTCTGGCTTAGTCAATTACATAGTGAAAGACCCTTGCATTGGTACCTATTCAGGTTAACTAGAATTATGTATTGTAAGTATATCCTTACATTGGTGCCTGGTAGATGTGCTAGCATTATGTATTGGGAGGACTTCTATGGAAAGACTTTGTCATATTCTCGATCTGCCAATACTCCATTTGGTGTGTACTTATCCAGCAGCAACTGGTAGCATCAAGACGAGATTGTGTCATGTGGGTAAAGTGTACAACTTTTGCAGAAGATCAAATTCTAAGTACTTAGCCGTGTCCCCGGTTACGGACAACTCTGAGCAACTAAGGCCTGAATCTTTGGAAGATCTCGACATTCCAATTTCTCAAAGTAAAACTTGATGGTGTCAACAAGGGATTAGAAGCACTTAGAGGTTGCCAAGGAGTTTAGAAAGATTGTTGAAAGATCAAAACTATTTTGAAAAGATAGGATAAAACCATATTGCTTTCTGCAAATGAGCCTAAACTCTATTTAGTCAAATATACATGTAATGATAGACTCCAAATTATTTCCACATAGTAGTAACACTTGCCAATACAATTCAAATGTATTGACCCTTGTGGCTATAACTTATCATGTTGCAGGATTACTTGATGATAGTGATGTTTGATGAGTAGGGGTTACGAGTCTGCACCCAACATGCTTTCCTGTGGCACATGAAGATGAAGGACTCCATGGTTTACTTTTATTCTGATGCTTTGTAATAAGATAGCCTATGGCTATGAGATTGTAATAATTATTTATATTCTGGATCATGCGATGTAATATGACCTTTGTATCTTGATATTACATCTTAAACTGTGGGTGCTAGTTATTCGATCCAGGGACTAGCACTGTAATCACAGGGATTTCGAACCAATTCGGGTCCGAGTCCGCTACAGTTTCCTTCCCCTTGTTCCTACGGCGGTTTGTTCTTCCAACTTTATCTCCACGGGCTTCTTGCCTTTGTCGTTGGCGGAGGCCATGGTGCTCTAAACTTGAGAAGATTTCCTGACAGAAACAGATTGAAACAAAAACACGACGAGAACACGATGCACGAACCTCAGGGGATCCGGGGATATTATGAAGTTTCAAGGCATAAGGAAGGTACTGACATGGAAACGAGGCGGAGACGGAGTTCGAGGGTGGCACACCCCCCTCAAGCGCGGCCAGGCTGGGCCCGCGCCTGGGGTGGGTCTGTCCACCACGGACTCCGTTTCCTCTTCAGTTCTGTCTCATAGTCTTCCTTATTTATTAAAAATATAAAAAATATAAAAAGATTAGGGTTTCACGAACCTTCTGTTTTCACCACTTTTACCTATTCAAAGACGAACTCTGCAGATTCCTTTTCTCTTTCTCCTGATAATTTCCTTCATACAGAACCCTTGCACAAACTCAATGACAACATTAGTGTAAGCAAAAACAATAACCCTTTAGGTACACACTTCAACTGAAAACCCATCAAAACAAAATCTTCTGTAAGAGGCAAATGCAAATGATGGCAGAAATCTGTCAAAACAGACCAGCAGGTAAAGATCTATTTTTTCGAAGACCTTCTGTTGCTCAAATCAAAAAGTGCAAAACTGATAAAAGTTGGGTAACAACTTGGAGAACAAGTTCAGAAAAATGCAGCTCCATCCGAAGTACTGAGCTTCCTCACAAATTTTTACAATACAACACAAAAATCTGTCCTAGGACAGCCACTTTTGACAACTCATCTACTTCACAAAAGTAGTTGAACTTGACACAAAAACCAAAACAAAAAGGATAAGGAGCGCTTATTACTAAGGTAATAACTTCCAAGACTCGACAAAACTCTTGGGTTATCTCCCAACAAGTACTTTTCTTTAATGCCTTTAAGTTAGGCTTGAAACTTTCAAAGATGCTCACATAGGGTATATATATTTGTAACATCCCAGCATTAGAGCTTAGAAATAAGCTGAACCTTGGTGTTTACATTGCGTTCATGCATCAGAAAATCCGGAGAATTTTCGCGCAAAGCTAAAGAAGCTATAGGGGATCAAGATCTCTCTTGCTCTGATGAAAACATCAGTGTAGGCGCGATGGATTTCGACATGACCTCTATTGTACTTCTGTGTTTGAGGGGAAGGAATTCAAATTTGAATAATGAATTGGTAAATTTGAGTCTTAAAAGAATTTGAAATGGAATAATAATTGTAAGCTAAATTGTAATAGAAAATAAGAGGTGAACTCTCATTTATAAACAAGGTATAATATTTTATTCAAATAGAAAAGATAGTGGAAATTTAAATAAAAGTACACTACTATAAAACAAATAAATATAAAATTGAATTACATAAATAAATAACTAAAAAATACTTTATTACAATAATATATATATTACATTGTTTGTAAATGAATTATAAAAGAAAAATAAAACAAGTAAACTTTATTGAAAGTAATACAATAATACAATGTCTTTACATTATTCAAACAGAAAAGAAATTACAAAAATATAAAAAAGAAAACCTAAACTAAATCTAGTATCTTCTTTCTTCTTTGTTTTATTTCCTGCAAAGCAAAAGATCAACAAAACATGCTAGAAATGAGGGGTTCGTATAATAAATTGCTCTCAGATATCAACAGTGTAATGCACTGTTTTGTCTCCTCATTGAGCTAAGTTGTTTTTAGAAGGGGCAAGTTTCACCAAATGAATAGTATCTGTTCTTATCTAACAGTGGCCTCAGTCTATGCATCACAGGCAAGGGGCAAGTTTCACCAAGTAGAGGAATATCCAAAACAGGGATAAATATCAGAATCAGTCGAGCTCATCCACACCATCAGGTTTCATTCATGGAAACTTGCACCCAAAGGGACCCACTTGACAGCAGCTCACACACCACATGCAACTGATGTGTTGTCAACACATCAGGGAAGGTACCAACTATAGAAAAGGAACACCAGCCGTACCAGTACTGCTACTACATTCTTTCCACACACACCATCAGACCAACAGCTCCTCTACTAGCCATGAATACCAACAATAACATCATTTGTTCTTATCAATTTTCTCTTAAGAACACATAGATCCATACACCACATCATTAGCTCCGGTTTCTTAGATAATCCATCCAGGAGCAGATCAAGATCAAGCCAGGAGCTGGGAGGATGTAAGGTTCCCAACCTTTAATAAGGTAGAGATCCCTGTGTTTACAATGCTAGTCCCTGGATCAATAGCTAGCATCCACAGTTAAGATGTAATATCAAGAAACAAAGGTCATAATACAACTTTATAACCAGGAATAAAAATAATTTATTACATCTTACATAGCTCATTTGGCTATCTCATTACATTGCAGCAGAATATAACAATAGCATGGGGTCCTTCATCTTCAAAGTGCCACAGGCAGACATGTTGGTTGTAGACTTGTAATCCTAATCAATAAACATCACTAACATCAAACAAACATGCAACATAATAAGTTACAGCCACAAGGGTCAATACATTTGAATTGTATAGGCAAGTGATACTATGGTAGTATAGTGGAGTCTATCATCTTTATGCATTTGGCTAAGTGGAGCTTAGGCTTGCTTTGCTCAAAATAGATTTTCCTTATCATTTGAAAACACTAAGTTTTTGCTTGAAAAAATCACCCAAGGTATCTCCCAATAGAAATTGGTGATCCTTCAACCCTTGTTCAACCACAAGTTTTTAACTTAAAAATTGGGATGAGGAGATTCTTGATAGCTTCCATGTCTTGATGCTCAAATTTTCCTTTACCAGGGACATGGCTAAGTACTTAGATTCTACACTCTGCAGAGGTGGTGCACTTTCCCCACAAGACTTGGTTTCACCAAGACAAGATCTTTTAGAAGCCTTCCCTTAGACCACAATGGACGCGCTCCAACCTATCAATCCCCTACCACAACTGTCCATTTGGCTAAGTTATTGCAACCTATATGATCCAGGCAGAGCCCATAATGCCAAGTGGCTGCACTTGAAGCTTCTCAACATTTGACATCTCAAATCTCTTTGTTCCTGGGTGGCCATCCACAAGTGAGATACACAAGGTAAACCATAGAAATGGGCCTTGTGAACCACTCAACACAAATCATTCCTTCCATTCCACCTAGGTGATTCATTCACTTAGTTGTTTTATTAAACAAAACACAAGTCCTTGACTAGAAATATTCTATAGCATGATATATAATCCACCCTTGTTTTCTAATAGCTAAGCTAAGCATGATAGTAGTAGGAATCTTAACTTAGGAAATTTCTACTAAGGTTTCATCTACTAGGATTTCCCATGGCATAGTTTATACTTAGTAAAAATTCCATGCAAGTCCTACTTAGAAATATCACTAATGCATAGTGAAAATAATGGGACAAAAGTATGAAGCATCACTTGCCTTTTTGGTAGAGAATATAAGTTCACTCCTTGATCTTGCAGTATTCACACTCTTCAAATCACTACAATTCAATCAAGCAAGCAATATTTCAAACTACCACTCAAGCAAACATCACATAAAATAATAGAAACAAAGTAATGCATGCAAGCATGCCAAAGATGGTTTATTTGGAAAAGTGGTTTCTAATGGGTTACAAACATTGGAAAACACTTACTGGTCATCTTATATAAGTGGCAAAATTATTTGCAAAAGATTTTACTTATAAATTATTTTTAAACCAAATCATTATTTTATGTGGTTGAAAAATGCCTTTAGCAAAGCAATAATTTTTATAGGGTTCACCAAATACATGTTTAAATCATAAAACCTTGTGTTTAGGGTTAGAGATTCTAAATCAAAACATTTCCCAAAGGTTTTTCTCCAAAAACATTCTTAATAAATAATCATTACTTTTATTTGACTAGAATTGCTTTAAATCAAAGATTTACTCCTTAGCTTTACCAAATACATTTTCAAATCCATGAGTTGGTTTCTAAGGTCAGTAGGTTCAAAACAAACCATTTGTTAAAGGTTTTATCTCAAAAATCATTTTAGAACACATTTTATATTCTAAACTTGCCTACACAAGTTTCTGCAAAAACATTCAATTTAACAGAAACATTTTACGAAAAAAAGCGCATGGTCAGAAAGTACTTGTTTTTCTGAATCCATTGATATAAAATTTGCAAAATTTGGACGTGTGGTTTGAAAGTTATGAATTTTGCAAGTTTACTAATACAATAGATCAAATTCTGTTTTTAGAATAACACACTGGCCACGCGTCACGATTCTATTCACCCATACAGGTTCGTGCGGATCGCTTACTCTGGTGCGTTGGATCTAAGTATAATCGGGCGGCTCATATCACTCGATACCTCTTCAGTTAGTCATTCTATCATACACGTCGGATCCAAATCGAACGGCGCACATGTGCTGGCCAAAGATGGGCGGCGCTAGCGGCGGCTGTGCGGCGGCGGTGCTCTGGCGGCGAGGTTGCTGGTGACACAAGGGGCTAGAGGGAGAGAGGGGTAGCTCACCAGGTTCGCGGGGTCGCGGTGGTGCTCAAGGTGGCCGCAGGATGGACAGGGGCGCACGGAGTTAGCTCGAATCGCTCGCCGGAGTTCGTGTCCGCGTCGGGCTCTTCCTGTTGAAGACGATGGCGAAGGTACGGTGCATGCCAGAGAGAAAAGGAGGTGCCGTTAGATGCGCGGGGTCATGGCGAGCATGTGCGTGTGAAGGAGAGGGGTTAGGGCGGTCAGATTTTTACCAGAGGCTTCGCCGGAGAGGTGGTAGACGACAGTGGTGCTCTGTTCAAGACGAAGGCGAGTGTCCAGGGCATGCGCAGGCGAACTAGAGATGCTGGGATGTGCGTCTAGTTCCTGTGAGCATGCTCGAGTGGTCAAGGAAACGAGGGGAGGCGAGGAGTTGCCGGAATTGCTCGGTGAGCTCGCTGGAGACAGTGGCGGTGTAGTGTGAAATTGAGTAGCCTGGGGGCGCACTAGGGTGGGGGACTGAGGGGGAAATAGAGAGTAGGGAGAGGCGGTTAAGTAGGCGAGGTCACGGGTCTGGGTTATTGCACCATTACCGTGCAATCAATCGAAGAATCCGTCGGCAGAACGGCCGGGAAGGAGAGCGTGGTCTACGCGCGGGTGAAAACGACGATGAGGTGGCAGTGGGGTCGCCTGGCAGCGAGAGAGAGAAAAAGGAAGTGGGGTCCAGCGGTCAGTGTCTTTGCGGGTGGCTTTTCTGGTTCGAAACGTTTTCCTGTGGGAGAAGAGAGGGAGTGGGCTGCTGGGCCAGGTGGGCTTAGCTGGGATGGGCTGCTCCTTTTCTCTTTTTTTTGTTCTGATTGTTTTTTCTTTTCTATTTCTAATATTCTGTTTTGATTTTGATTAGTTATTTCAAACATCAAATTGATTCAAACCTCAACCAAAAGTTATGTAGATTTAAATACTGATTAATACTTCATTTTAGAGTCAAAATTAGAATATTTCTTTTATTCTCTTAGGGTCTTTCAATAATTTAAAAGTAGGCCCATGCATTTAAATTCAATTAATATCATATATATTTTAACCCATTATTTAATTTCAATTCTCACAAAACCTTTTCAGTAGGTTTATTTATTTAATAGGGTGTCAAATAATTCACCTTGACTTATTTGGAAAATGATTTATTAATCATTTTTTAATTTGGGTACTTGTCCTTTATTATCATGAAATTAATTATAGTTTTAATTCTATAAATTTTATTTGGAAGCTTTCTTTGATCTTATTTAAGTTAATTAAACAACTTTTATTCCACTTGGGTAAATTCCAAATATTATTTTCCCATGATTTAATTAATCATTTCTAATAGGGATTTTTATCTTTATCCAAATAAATTTAGAATTTGGTTAATGCCATTTTATTTGGAATTCTTTATCCTTTTATTTTATTTGGATTTGGATTATATTCATTCCATTTGCTTACGGATTAGTCCATGATTTAATTTGGTCTTGAAAGATTCCTCATTTAATATTTCTTTCTTTAACTTATAAAATCCATATCTTTTTATTTATAGATCCAAACTTGGTGATTCCAATTTGTAAAATCTTATTTAATATTTATTTATCCTTTTAAATCTCTTTAGGATTATTTTCTCACCATTTGTTATGGATTTTTAGATAGGTGCTATATTAGCTTGGGAAATTCAATTCCCTTGCCTTATTAATTTCATAAGATTTTATTTATGGTTCCAAACTAAGTGAAACCAATTTCTATGGTTTTATAATATTTCTATTTGTCATTATTGATCAATTTGAAATGTTTGTTTGATCAATTTTTTATATGGATCCAATCCATAGGCTTAGGGATAACTTGAAAATGATTTTCTTCCATTAGGGTTTTAGAGTTTTGGTTTAATCTCCAAGTGTTTAAATTTCAAGATGCATTTTATGAAGAATGCATTTCACTTGATTTTAATTTTAGTTGGATTCAAACATTATTCAAAATTTGTTCTAAATGGGATTTTAAGTTTTCAATTAGAAACAAAAGTTTCTTTTCACCCTAAATTTCAACAAATATTTATTTTGTTTATTTATTTTTCACATAACAAGATTTGGAAAATGTTGGGATGTGACAGAGGAGTAGATCAAGCCACATGATCACCAAAGGAGAAATTGGTAAACATGAGCAGGGAGGAGAAGGTTTACCAGGAGATTCAACAGTAACCAATCAAGATCCATCACAAGGGCAAGACAACAGTACTAGATGGAGAAGTTACACATTACCAGATCCTCAAGTTAACAATAAGTAGATGAAAAAGCCAAGATACAGTACACAATATACATCAAGTAGCAAGGTACAACAAAGTATCACCAGATCATGTAGCATCTATTCTTAATAGCCTGCATCACCTGAATCATGGGTAGATCAGGGGAACAACATCCAAAATAGATAATTACAACTACCCTTCAACTAGATCTAGTCTAGGAGGATGGGGAGTAATATTTCTCTTAGTCTTGCATAAAGTTGTATGCAAGGCTCATCATAGAGAAACAAAGCCACAAAGTAGTATCTGTTCTTAAATTGTAATCTGGCCTCAGCCTTTGCATCATTGGCAACCAAAGTTTATCTTTAGTAAGCAAGATCAAGCAGCAGATCATGTTGCTATATATCACTACTGTGCACACTCAATTGAGGCACCATAGTAGGATTCTACAGCTAGCAGAAGCCACCATTTAGGGATCTAATAAATCATTCCTAATGAATTTTGTCATGTTATAATGCAAACATGGCAGACCAAGTGAATTCAAATCATTTCCCTATTCAAGAATTTTAGGAATCATCTACAAATACACTCACTTGTTAACATTATATGGATAGAAATCCATGACCAATGCTACCAGCAACATCACATCCTGGAATTGTCTTAGTCGATAGTCCCAGAGCAAGTAATAAATCCCCTAGCAGCAGTTTGGAGATAAAGAAGTATCTCAAATAAACAAGGACTGACAAAACAGAACAAAAATATGTATTGCAATAAGTATACCAACACTAGAACATATATGTGTATAAACTTGATCAAATATACATCTACTATGCGCATATGTGTATATACTACCACACCTCACATACACATAATCTGAGAGATATTCGTGTGCAACATATGCATCCTAAAATACATGCAAGCATTTAAACGAAAAACACAAGTTATAGTATGCTTAAATGTTCAATGCCCACTCTTATACCTCACATACATCTTGTTTGCTACATATTCATGTGGATGCATTTAGCTAAAATAATTTCAGATATATCTTTGGCAAGAGCATCTATGAACTGTTTTATCATATTGCTTAACCAAGTAGGACAATTGGCCATACAAGTTTTACTCCTAGTCACCACTAGAACTAAGCCAGACTATTCGAAATAGATTACAATTTCCCATCTAAACGTGGTAGCAATCCATATCCATTTGACCACCAGATGAAAGTAACAAAATATACTCCTGTACTCATCAAAGTCTGATGAACTAGAGATCACTGCAAAACCACCAATTCCAATCAAATTTACCAATCACCTGAATACACATTCGACTAGCATCATAGCCTAGTACATGTCAAGGAAATTCAACCAACCACCATAACCTTAAGCCTAAAAAATCCATCGGCTCGAAGGCCGGTCACAGAAACATTACATGTCTAGTGACATGGTTGTTGTAGTAGAAAAGAAGGCCGACGCCGGGGTTGCAGAAGTTTTCCTTCTCGCCGGTGTTAGAGAGGAAATAATACCACAGCACCTCCCCCACCACCACAGGAAGGTCATGAAGTAGCACGGTGGAGCAACGAAGGGCGCCGGGGTTGCATCCCTGGATGCCGTCCCTCCGGCATCAGGGATAGGGGTAGGCCGCAGTGGCAACTACAGTACCACATCGCCATGGGAGCGTACACGAGACGAAGGGGAAAGCAAATCGAGTCGGAGGAGGTTGTAGATCACAGCACGGCGGGCCAAAACCCCATCTGCCTGGCGCTAGAGAACGGCAGAGGCCACTAGAATCAGGCAAACAACGGCAGTGGCGTCGAGCAGTACGAGAGGAGGAACGAGGAGGTGTGGGGATCGCGCGAGAGGAGAGTTCGGCCGGGTGGGGTTATCCACCAAGCCTGGCCTAGCTGGGCCAGGGCATCTAAATAGGCCAACCAAACAGACTTCAACAAGATCCCATGGGCCTGGTCTTAAAAGAAAAAAAATCAATTAAAGAATAAAATAAAAATTACCTAAATGCCCTTTTGACATTTAAATCTCTAGATAATTATAAAATATATATATTAAAATCATCATAAAAATAAGATCTACATAATAAAAATATAATTTTAATTGTTTAAAATAAAAATAGAGCAAATAATTATTAACACCCTTAAATCCTAAATAAAATTTTATAAAATAAGAAAAACCCCTAAAAATAAATAAAAATCATTTTTGTGTATCAAAATAACTCTATTATTTTATAAAAATACTAACTTAGAGTTTTACAAATAAAATTTATAAGATCATCTAATTATGCTCCCATTAATAAGCTGCATGTTATTAAATTTATTTTTCACTTAAATTAAAAGGGATCATCCTTAATCATATTTGTCGAAACCCTAAAACTAAATGATATTCTAAAACTCACTATATCTTAAAATTCACTTCTATTTTTATAATTAACTTTGGTCTAAACAATCATAGACATCTCACTTTAAGTTTATTTACCATTTTAAAGTTAACTTTAGTCTCAAGGCTTATAAACATCCTGTCTAATAAACTACTTATGCTTTTATAGTTAACTTTGGATTATTTCAATTAAGACATAAAGCATCTCAAGTCCAAACTAATCGATCAAAACCCAAAAGACATTGATCACATTCTATTAACAATAAAAATTGTTTAAACCCTAGAAAAGAAATCTTTTCTTCAAATGTTATTCTTTCTGCCATTTCAAACAATAACTCTATAATAGATCCTTCAACAATTAAAAACTAAATCCCAAGGAATTTTATCATAGTCACCAGATAAAAATTACACATACTCAAATTACTTTACCCTTTAATTATATATTTTAGATTAATAACACTTATAAATACCATTACTTGTAAAGTAAAACTTGAAGATAAATCAACTTATTAAAAAAACACCTAAACTCACTCCAGTCAAAATAGTGGGGATCCACTTTGGGAGTTTTACAAAGTGCATAGCATTACTTATGCATAATTGCATATTTCTTCTTTAAACATTAGTCCTTACCGGACCAATGATGCAGATTTTAGATATTGGATCTTATGTCGTCTCAAAGACCGTGAGTGCATAATCTTGCAATCACAAAAGGCAAGTTCACACTTGCTCATGTCCTTTGATTATTTTCTGTAAAGTATTTTACAAATCCAGTGTTGTCATCACCTGCATTTGAAAAAGGTCAGAAAAAACTATTTTCATAATAATATGATTATAGGTTATTTACCATGAGGTAATAATCTACTATGAAAGTTCCGGTGGTAAAGAAAGATATTATCTACGACTTAACAACCAATGTCGCCAGTGATTCTTGCACCGTATATTACGCGTTAACCATGAGATTTGGAATGGAACGGAGAAGTCAGCTGGATCGGCTCCCTTTCGCATGCATTGGACACTGTTCTAGGCATTTGTAAGTTGCATATCATGGGTATAGCCGTTATATACGGGGGAAAGTCTACCGTGGATCTGGGCTTACAAAAGATAGATTTCAAGTATTAATGGTTGTTGTGTGTATCCGACTAAGGTATAGCCGTTTTATACGGGGAAAAGTCTACCTTGAGTTTGGGCATACGACAATTGTGGTGTATGCGGGGTCGCGGAGAAGGACAGTGATTGGCTTGGATCTTAGTATGGGCCCCACACCAAGGAAGTGTGGACGAGAATGCAACTCGGATGTACAACAAAGCTAAGATCTCTCATGGGTAAAGTGACGCACCTCTGCAGAGTGTAAGAACTATAACTTGTTACTCCCTGTTCCAGGAAGGAGCTGAGAACGCGGCGGGAAAGGAACTCCATGAAAGTTCTGGTAAACACGTGAAGACTGACGGACATAGCTTTTCAGAATAAAAGCAACCTTTGAAGAAATGTTGACGAAAACCTGCATTGCCTACGCCCTATGGTCTGTGGCCATAGATATAGTGCATCAAACACTCCTTTTCTAGTGAACTTGCTGAGTACGCTCGTACTCAAAGTATCTTCTTAACCCTTGATAGGTTCTAAAGCCAGTACAGACGACGTCTACGTCAAGTCATGCTCCAGGAATCATCATCGAAGGCTAAAGGTCTTCAATGAAGTCAAGAAGGTCAACATATACACCAACTCAAGTGAAGACAAAGTTACTGATTAGATAGGAATATAATCTCTAGCCATAGAACCTATTTCTATAGTGTATTGCAATAGCAGCAATGCCAGACCATTAGTTAAGATACTAGTCTTAATAGTATTATAGTTTTGGAGTTGTTTATTTTTTATTCTTCTTTGTAAGAAGTTTCTTTCTCTCTCTTTAACCTAGAGTGTTCTCTGGATCTTGTGTAAAGAGTTGAGTTGTAACCTATAGTCATGTCTTGGACCTGCTGTGTTTCTGTTGTACCACTCCGAGGGATGTAATACTAGTGAACGGTGTTTTATTGGTGTTATGTCAACGACTATAGTGTACTACATCATGCAGGGGTATGCTGGGTCACCGCAGTTGGTATCAGAGAAATGTTTACGAAAACCTGCATTGCCTACGACCTACGGTCTGTGGCTATAGTTATAGTGCATCAAACACTCCTTTTCTAGTGAACTTGTTGAGTACGCTCGTACTCAACGTATCTTCTTAACCCTTGCTAGGTTTACGAAAACCTGCATTGCCTATGACCTACGGTCTGTGGCTGTAGTTATAGTGCATCAAACACTCCTTTTCTAGTGAACTTGCTGAGTACGCTCGTACTCAACGTATCTTCTTAACCCTTGCTAGGTTCTAAAGCCAGTACAGACGACGTCTACATCAAGTCATCATCCAGGAATCATCATCAAAGGCTAAAAGCTCTTCAATGAAGTCAAGAAAGTCAACTTATACATCAACTCAAGTGAAGACGAAGTTACTAATTAGATAAGAATATAATCTATAGCCATAGAACCCATTTCTGTAGAGTACTGCAATAGCAGCAATACAAGCCAAATAGTTAGATGCTAATTTTATTAGCATAATAACTATGAGTTGTTTATTTCTGATTCTTCTTTGTAAAAAGTTTCTTTCTCTCTCTTTAACCTAGAGTGTTCTCTGGATCTTGTGTAAAGAGTTGAGTTGTAACCTATAGTCATGTCTTAGACCTGCTGTGTTTTTGTTGTACTACTCTGAGGGATGTAATACTAGTGAATGGTGTTTCATTGGTGTTATGTCAATGACTATAGTGTACTACATCATGTAGTGGTATGCTGGGTCACCGCAATATTTAAAGTGAAAGAGAGCATCAAGAAGCAAATAACCAACACACTTGAGTCTAATCCACTTCTTATGCATGGGGGTATCATGAGAAAACGGATTGTTGAAACAAAAAGGCACTAGCATAGGAAGACAAAACAGATGCAACTTCAAAGCTTTCAACATAAAACGGGGAAACTTAACATTATTGAGATGCATAAAACCATGTTTCCCTCCCTCATAATAACTTTCAGTAGCACTTTGAACAAAGTTGACAATATAATTGTCACTAGCAACAACTTTATCATCATAATAGGCATACTTACAGTCAGCAAAAAGAGGCCCAAGGTCATAGACTGGATTAATAGAAGCAAGTTGTTCCATCCTAAAATCTTTATTAGGCAAGCTATTTTCACAAGGAGCTTTAGCAAATTTGGAAAAGTTGAACTCATAAGAATCTCCATCAAACTTATTTAAAACTTTTTCCTTCTTACAATCAATAATGGCTCCACAAGTGTTCAAGAAAGGTCTACCAAAAATGATAGGACAAATTTTGCTAGCTGCTAAATTAAGTACTAGAAAATCAGCAGGATACTTAATCTTACCGCAGAGAACCTCCACATCTCTGACAATACCAATGGGGCAAATGGTTTCCTTATTAGCAAGGTGGATAACCAAATCAATGTCCTCTAGCTCACAAGGACCAATCTCATGCATAATTTCCCTGTAAATCTCATAAGGAATAGCACTAGAACTAGCACCAATATCACATAAACCATAGTAGCAATGATCACCAATTTTAACAGAAAGCACAAGAACACTAGCTTTTCTAGCCTTACTAGGATGAGAGACAATATTAGTAGCGTCTTCACAGAAAACAATATGCTCATCCTCTATAATTCTAGTGACAAGATCTTTCACAATAGCTACCACATGCTCAATATTCAATTGCTCATCAGGCTCCACAGTTTTCATTGTACATTTGTTATTTGCACTAATAATCATAGAATACTCATTTACCTTAGATGGGAAAGGCATTTTCTCAACATGAGGTTCAGGCACAATATGATTAGTAATACAAACTTGAGTACTTCTAACTGGAACATGATTAACAACATCTTTATAAGGAGCATGGTACTTATTCCACTTCTTTTCGGGAATTTCTATGTAAGAGGCAAAGGCCTTAAAACAGTTGGCAATACTTTCGGAATCAAGACCAAACTCATTACTAATATCATGGAAGTCATCAGTTCCCATAAAATATTTAATGCATTCGTAATCATAGTTTATACCTGACTTTCTTCCTTTGTCATTCTCCCAAGCTTCAGTGTTTTCTTGAATACGGTCTAGGAGATCCCATTTAGCTTCTTCCTTCATACGTGTGACTGATCTAGCACAAGAAGCATCTAGTAAATCTTTATCACGAAGAGAAAGCCTAGCATAAAGTTATTGAGAATAATATTGTTAGGGAGTTCATGAATAGGAAATTTAAGCATTAGTAACTCCAATCTCCCCCAAGCTTGAGTTGTACTCTCTTCATCAAGAGGCCAAAAGTTATATATAAGATTTCTATCCTTATGAATTTCACTGGGAGGATAAAATATAGAGTAAAAGATAGATGCCATCTCCTCCCATTCCATGGATTGTCCATTCTTCAGCAGCTTATACCATTCTTCAGCTCTCCCTTTCAAGGATATGGAGAGTAACTTCTTCTTAACCTGTTCAGTTGTGATACCTGCACACTTAAACAACCCACATTATTTATGGATAAAAATCAAGTGATCACCAGGATGGACAGTTCCATCCCCCAAATAATAATTATCCATAACACGATTAACAATACTTGTAGGTATCTTAAAAGGATCTATCTCAACAGGTGGTGGTTCATCTACTACCCTAGCAGTGGTAGTAGTTTTCCTAAACAGAAAACCAAGTGGGTTATCCATATTGGAAACAAAGTAACAAGCAGTAACAAGAGCAATACTCATAGTAAAAGTTTCCCTTACCAGTTCCACTCTTCAATAGCGCTTCACTCCCCGGCAACGGCGCCAGAAAATAGTGTTGATGACCCACAAGTATAGGGGGTGTATCATAGTACTTTCGATAAATAGGAGTGTCAATCCCAAAGAGGAGCAGAAGGTGCTGAACAGTGGTATGGAGCAGGAAATCCCTGTGAATACTTAACAAACAGATTTTAGTGGTTTTCTGACAAGGCAACAAAACAAAGAGCAAGTAACAAACGTAACAAACAAACGGAGCAAGTGGCCCAATCCTTTCTTAGCAAAGGACAAGCCGGTGGAAATACTTATAAGGACCAAACGTTCTCGAGGACACATGGGAATTCTGTCAAGTGCTTTCGCTTCAAATAGCTAAGTACTCTTCTCTGGTGTTGTAAGTGTTGTGTGGGTGAACCTGTGCTAACATACTGACCTTACTTGGACTAATACATACTTGTGATTAAAACCCCTACAAATATCCGTAACTACAGGAAAGTAATTAAGATATAAATCTAACCACAACCTTAAACTCTGAGATCCTACGCACCCTTGTGCAAAGGTGTCCTAACGGGGGTTCAGGTTTCTGTCACTCCGGCAACCCCACAATTAGTAGCCAAATACACAATGCATTCCCCTAGGCCCATAAATGGTGAAGTATCATGTAGTCGATGTTCACATGACACCACTATAAGAATAGCACCACAACTTAATTACTAAACCATTGAATAATAACTCATCACACACTACTAACAACATGACTTCTTCCATGTCCTCAAGAACACAACAAACTACTCACAAGCCATCACATGGATCAAGATCAAAGATGATATGATAATGGATAACAATCTAAACATAAACAATAATCCAATGGTTCCACTCACAAGCATCAACTACAATAGTAATTAACACCGGGAAAGTTTCCCCTAAGAACTAAAGCAATATCCAACACAATTGTTACAGCGGGACGGAGTGGTGATGATGGTGCTGGTGGAGATGATGGTGTGGATGATGATGATGATCCCGATGAAGCATAGCTTGATGATGGTGTTTATGGCGACGGTCTCCCCTCTCCGGGAAGGAATTCCCCCGGCAGAAATCTGTCTGCCGGAGAGATCTTTCTCTCTCGGTGTTTTCCGCCCACAGAGGCGGCGGAAATCTATCTGTGGTCGCTCCCCGAGGCTTAGGGTTACATAGGGAAGATATAGGCGAAGGGGCGGAGTCGGAGGCTGGGGCAGGTGGGCCACACCTGCCGTAGGCACAGGTCAGGTGGGCCCGTGCCTAGGGGGTGTGGGCCCCCTGCGGCCCCCTTTGGTCCTCCTTCTGGCTTCCTTTGTCTTCTGGTAAAATAATATGTTTCCATATTTTTTTGGTATTTTTCTGATCTTCGCAAAATTGCACCGAAACGCCTTCTTTTCCATCAGAATCCAGACTCCGATAGTCCATCCTCCAAGTATCATCCAACATGCATAAACAGATCAAAAGCCATAAGTAATACCTCATAATAAGACACATATCAATGAATAGAGGTAAATTATGATATAGAATGGTGATGTAAATTGGGCGTATTAGCAGTCACTCTCAGATATCTGTTTTTGCATTGAGAACCATTCTTGAGAAAGATAAACTGAACGACACTAATTTTACCAACTGGTATCGAAATCTGAGAATTGTTCTCAAACAAGAAAAGAAGGACCATGTCCTAGACAACCCACTTACAGATGAGCCGAATGAGAATGCGACTGTCACTGCCACCAATGCCTACCGTCGGGCTAAGGATGAGTCCATGGATGTTAGTTGTCTTATGCTTGCTCACATGGAACTAGACTTGCAAAAGCACTTCGAGAATGTTGAGGCCTACGATATGATCGAAAGCCTCAAAAGTATGTTCTAGGCTCAGGCCAAGACTGAGAGGTATCAAGTCTCTCAGGATTTGCTGAGTTGCAAGCTTAAGGATGGTGATCCACTGAGTCCGCATGTGATCAAAATGGTTGGTTACGTGCATTCTCTAGAGAGGCTTGGCTACCCCATTAGCAAAGAGTTCGCTACGGATATAATTCTGAACTCTCTTCCTAGTGCATATGGGCAGTTCATTTCGAACTACCACATGCATGGTATGGATAAGAAGCTCACTGAATTGCATTGGATGCTCAAGCAGGCAGAGGCGGATCTCAAGAAGGGCGTCAGTCAAGTGTTGATGGTGCAGAATAAGGCTAAGTTCAAGAAGAGTTCTTGGACTAAGAAGAAGGCTAAGTCGGGAGGAAAGCAGGCTCAGGACCCGATCCCAAGCACTTCCTCGGGGACTAAGCCATCTCCTTCAGCCGGATCCACTTGCTTCTCTTGCAAGGCGGATGGCCACTTGAAGAGGAAATGTAGCAAGTATCTGGCTGATAAAGCCAAGAGTGGAGGTATGACTTTCGACTCAGGTACACTTGTTTGCAATGTTATAGACATTTATCTTGCTGATGCACCTAATAGTTCTTGGGTATATGATACCGGATCAGTTATTCACATCTGCAACTTGTTGCAGGGACTGGTAAAAACTAGGAGCGTAGCAAGAGGCGAGGTTGATATTTGAGTCGGCAACAAAGCAAGAGTTGCTGCATTGGAAATTGGCATGATGCAACTTCATTTACCTTCCGGATTCATTATGGAACTGAATAATTGTTATTATGTTCCAGTGCTCAGTCAAAACATTATTTCTGCTTCATGTTTGATGAGGCAAGGCTATGAGTCGAATATCAATAATAATGGTTGTTCTTTGTATTTGAATGACATGTTTCACGGCTTTGCACCCGTCCAGGACGGGTTATTTATTTTGAATCTTGATGGTGAGTCGGTTTATAACATAAATGTTAAAAGGTTGAAACCAAATGATCTGAATATGACTTACTTTTGGCACTGTCGGCTTGGTCATATAAGTTGGAAACGCATTAAGAAGCTCCACGATGATGGACTCCTAACTTCGTTCAACTTGGAGTCGTTCGAGACATGCGAATCTTGCCTACTCGGCAAAATGACCAAGACACCTTTTGCAAAGAGTTGCGAAAGGGCGTCCGACTTGTTGGGACTAGTACATAGTGATGTATGTGGACCAGTGAGCATGACAACCAGGGGTGGTTATGATTACTTTATTACCTTCACTGATGATTTGAGTAGGTATGGATATATCTACTTGATGAAACATAAGTCGGAAGCCTTTGAAAAGTTCAAATAATTTCAGAATGAAGCACATAATCAACTCGGCAAGAAAATAAAGTTTCTTCGGTTAGACCGAGGAGGTGAGTACATGAGCCATGAGTTTGATGACCATCTGAAAAGTTGTGGAATAGTTCCTCAACTTACTCCGTCAGGAACGCCGCAAAGGAATGGTGTTTCGGAAAGGCGAAATCGGACCTTGTTGGACATGGTACGATTAATGATGAGTCGGACAGATCTGCCTTTATCATTTTAGGGATATTGTCTAGAAACAGCGGCGTTCACACTAAACAAAGTACCATCAAAGTCGGTAGAGAAGACACCGCATGAGATGTGGACAGGCAAAAAGCCGAGTTTGTCTTTTCTTAAGATTTGGGGTTGTGAAGCATTTGTCAAGCAACTTCAGTCGGACAAGCTTACGGCCAAGTCGGATAAGTGTATTTTCATGGGGTATCCGAGGGAAACCTTGGGTTACTACTTCTACAACCGAGAAGAGGGCAAAGTGTTTGTCGCTCAGAACGGTGTCTTCCTTGAGAAAGAGTTTCTCAGTCGGGGAGTCAGTGGGTGTCGTGAGAATGGTCACGGCAGATGCTGCAATTGGCAGCGAGTAGTAGAACGAGGGGCAAGGGTGGCCAGCCATCTGCGGTGCGAGATGAGGGCGGAGACACGGGGTTTTATCCAGGTTCGCCCCCCCGGAGGGTAAAGACCTACTCCTGCTAGATTGTATTATGAAGGTGGTACAATGGGCGAGCTCGGTGGCGAGTCGCTTGGGTGTATGATGGAACGTATCTCTACACGCCCCGCAGGGAGGTTTATATAGGCTCACCTCCCCTAGGGTTTACATATCTCAACCGAATCAGTTAAGGCTTCGGTTCTTGTTTAACCTAATCCGACTGGGCCTATCTACTCGCCTGGGCCTTCAGCTTCCAGTCGCTTGAATCTACACCAGGCCTTGATCCAGTCGCCATCTTGCAGGCCCACTCGCCAGTTTCTGGGCCAGTCGGAAACATCCTGCTGGGTATACCCCGGTATGCATATCCCCATCAGTAGTCCCTGAGGCCGTCGTCGATTGGGCGTAGGTGGCTGCTGGCAGTCGGAGTATACGGCTTCAGAACAGACATCCAGTCGAATCGTCGGCGGGCTCCTGTATAAAAGAGAAAACTAGTCATCCTGATCGCAGCTTTGGCGAGTCGAGTTGGCGAAACACTGTCATAGTGATCGGGTCGGCGAGCCGAGTGGCTGAAGTTGGACCGTTAGGCATGGTCAAACTAGCCGTTGGGATTATCCAACGGTAACTTTTGGCGTAATCACCGCGTAGTAACGGCCTCCGGATTTGGCGGGTAACAACTGCTATATAAGGGGAATGGCAGGCGATCAGAGAACCACCTTCTCGCCATTTTCTCCGATTGCACGCACTCTCGCCTTCCTTCGCATCGCGATCCAGCAGACCCAAAATCTTCCGACCCCCCACAAAACCTTCCACCATGGCCCTCTCCATCGAGCCCTGGGGTAGATCTAAGTGTACGAGGGCGCAACTGGCGTCCTTCGAGGAGGCCGGGATCCTGCGCGCCGGCTGTTGGCGCATCCCCGCGGCCGGAGATGTGACCCCGAACCCGCGCGAGGGGGAATTCATCTGCTTCACCAGCCACCTGGAACGGGGGCTAGGATTCCCTACGTCCTTGTTCTTCCGGCGCTTCTGCGCCTACTACGGGATCCAGCCGTCGGACCTGGGTCCTCACAGCATCGAGCAGCTCGCCATCTTCGTGGCGTTCTGCGAGTGCTACTTGGGCTGCCGGCCCTACTTCCCTCTGTGGCAAGATCTGTTCCACAGACGGATCAGCCGCGAGGAAGCGGGCGGCCCAATGCTCGCCGCGGGTGGCCTAACCTTCCAGCTGAAGTCGAAGGCTTCATTCTTTGACTTGATGCTTCCCGCCAAGGCAGCGAGCGACTGGAAGAAGTCGTGGTTCTATGTTGCCGAGGCGACCCCGGAGGGCGAGACGGCGATCCCACGGTACTCCGCCAACCGGTCCGAGCCGCGCCGTCTTCAAGTCGGCAAGCTCCCCAGCGACCAGCGGATGGTCGTGGACGAAATGCTCCAAACCATCCGCGGTTTGAAGAAGAAGGGCCTCCAAACGATCAACCTATATAACTGCTGGCTCGGGCGGCGGCTCGTCCCTCTGGTTCGGCGCGGCCACTACATGTACCAATACATGGGCCGGGAGGACTCGACGAAGTCCAGCCTAGCCGAGTGGAAGCTCGAGGACTACACCGCAGCACTGAAGAAGATCACCCAGGCGGTGTACCTGGACGCACAGGCTGGGGTCGCCCCCTACACCGCAAAGCGTCCAGCCCCAACGGTAATCGCCTCGCATCATTCGCAGTCGCAGTTTCTGCAGTCGCGGTCATTCTAACTTCATTTTGTGTTCATTGCAGCTGTTCCAAGTGGTGGAAGGATGGCTCCCGCCTTCAGACGACGAGAATTCGAGCTCGTCCGTCCAGGACATGGGCGAGTCACCTCCCGCCAAGGGTGACGCCGGGAGCGACGAGAGTAACGGGGACGACGAGTCCGACGAGGAGGTCGCCCGCTGGTCCGCAAGACCCGCGGGCAGCGTCAACGCGAGCTTGAGGCGAGTAAAAGCCTCGAGAGTCACGATGTCGACGACGATCTTCCGGAGACCACCTCGCGCCGCCAGGCTACTCCGTCGAAGAAGAAGAAGAAGGAGAAGGAGGCGAAGGCCCGCCCGAAGAAGAAGACGAAGCCGATGAAGCCGGCTTCGCCACCACACTCGGCGAGCAGCTCTGACGCCCCCAGCTCGGCCAAGGACGAGGCGCCACCAACGGCGGCCGCGCTGGACACGGCCACTGTCGAGGTGCCACTGGCCTCGATGCCTCCGCCATTCGCCCCAGTCTCCGGGCTGGGGGACGCTCCGGCTGCGGCAGCTTCGCCTCGCAGGGAAGCTCCTGCCGAAGATGTCCCAGAGGCTCCCGTTGCGGCCTCGACGACGAAGAAGCCGTCCATGTCTTGGGCACACGACGTCCTAGAGATGGGGCTCAGCCGGCCGGCATTCGCACGGGGCTACGCTTCATTCCGGTCGCCAAGTGAGTTCGCTCACCTACTTTTGTCTTTCATAGCAGTTTGGATTATTTCACTCACACGATCGATTTACAGGACCGGGGCGAAGAAGATAGGTCACCCGAGTGTGTCTAAGGTGCCGCCCGTCGTCAGCGAGGAGGATCCTTCCCGCAAGAGGAAGGCGGACGAAGTCGTCGTTCCTGCGGAAGGCGCCAAGAAGGCCAAGGGCGACGATGTCGTCACGATCTTCGACGACACGGCGGTCGCGCCGAATGATCCCGCCATGGAGGCGGCTGTATCCACGAAGGAGGGTGCTCCCTCGCCTGGGGTGACCGAGCCGATCTCCTTTGGCGCCGGTGCCTCCATCGCCACGTTCCCACGCTTCATGACCAAGACGGCTGCAGCGAGTGGGACCTCACCCTCGAGCCGTGCGCCTGGGGTCGCTGATGCGGAGGGCGAGCAGCGTCGGGGGCACACACCGGCTCTTCTCGCGTCCGTGGATGCGATACAACTGCACGGCATGCTTGGCGCAGCCATCCAGGTATGTCCAGTCCCCGAGGATCAGGCCGGTGAGTTGCAGCGGTCTGATTCTTTTAGAGGCTTGTTGTTATTTTCGCGTCCAGTCCCCGAGTGCGCATTCGCTGAATATCAGCGGGTGGGCACTTATGATTTCTTGATTGCCAGTCCCCGAGTGCGCACTCGCTGAATTTCAGCGGGTGGGCACTTAAGACTTCTTGATTGCCAGTCCCCGAGTGCGCACTCGCTGAATTTCAGCGGGTGGGCACTTAGGATTTCATTTTGGTTAACTGTTTGAATTGTGTGCAGGGTCTGCAACTCCAGTCAGCTGACCGATTGGCAGCGAAACACCGCGCGGAGAAGGAACTGGCCGCCGTCTAAGAGGCGAATAAAGGGCTTCAGGCAGTTGCCGTGAAGGCAGAAGAGGCTCGTCAGGGACTTGTCCCCGCGGGTGAGTTGGCGACGGCTCAATCGGCGTTGAGCTCGACTGAGAAGCGGATCGCCGAGCTCGAGCGCGAGCTGAAGGAGGCGAAAGAGGAGCCGAGTTCGGCGAATGGTCGAGCCAAGGCCGCCATTACGGCCGCCGCGGAAGAGCGTAAAGTTTCTGAAGCCCTCGTTGCTGGGCTTCAGGACGACTATACTTCTCTTCAGAGCTTCATCACGATGTCTCCCGCCCCTTGATTGGTGAGTTTGTCTACCCTTGCATATTGCGCGTGTCTTTTCGTAATATCCGATGCACTCATTGTTATCTTCTATCCGCAGGTCGCATCATTGATAGTGCGGAAGAGGCGAGCTCGTTCGACGCGCGGCGATGTGTGGCCATGCTCGTTGACTCGGCGACGTTGTCGGCGACATGCATCCGAGCCTACCTCCAGGAGATGTCGCCCACGGAAGTAATTCCCAGCGACCTCGTCGAGGTGTGGAAGTACTTGGAGAAGGCGCCGTCGGTCGTTGAGTTCATGACGCGATCGGCATTTCGGCGTGGAGCGGCGATGGCGCTTAGCCTTGGGCTTGCTCATTTTCCAGAAGTTTTCGATCTGGACGATGTGACGAGTGGCTACCCGTCGTCGACTGGCGAGGTGGAGATCTTCGAGGTGCTCAAGTTGACGGGTTGCGCCGCGGTGTATTCCGAACGTGTCTGTGCGATGGGCGACCTCCTTCCTTACCAGGAAACGGTCGTCGCGCCCAACGACCCCGAGCCGCAGCACCGGGACTTCAAGGTCAAGCAGCCCTTCCGTGCAGCGATGGCGGGTGAGCTGACGACGTACCCGTCAAACCCGTACACGCTGTTCATCCGCAATCGCAAGGGTGCTGGCGAGTCGTCGTCGAAGCCTGCGGAATAGAGTAGGTTGGCCTGGGGTGTTAGTAGCAGATCTGCCGTTTGGGCATATTTTGTATTCTGAGACAATTGCAACATGCTGGTAATGTGATATCATGTTTGTTTTGTGACTTGTCATGCGTTTTTCGATTTGAGGTTTGAACGAGTCCCCGAGCGCGTCCGCCCTTTTGTGGGGTTTACCTCGTGTGTGATTTGTGGTTTTTGAATGTTTTGTTATTGTGGTCGACTCGCCCGGACTCGAAGAGCCAGTCGCTAGGCGACTCCCTTGAGCGCTCTGTACTTCACCGTTTTCCCTTGCGCGAACGAGGTCGGGTGGCCGAGTCCCCGAGCGTGGTACTTGGTTGTTCTAGGCGCGACTCGAGGGTGGGTGAGGACTTGGCGCGTTGATTTGAGCGCATCACTCCTGCCTGGCCCGTTGGGTCAGTCGCATGGCGAGTCCTGGGCATGCTCTCATACTTGGCATTTTCCCGAGCCGCTCGCACTGGACTGGTCGTCAGTCCCCGAGCGTGGTACGTGGCCGTTTGAGTCGCTGTGTCGAGGATGCGGAGGATCATGGTCGCTGTGAGAAGCGAAGGCAGTTGTCTTGGATCGTAGAGCCAGTCGGGCTAGGCGACTCCAATGGGGCTCCGGGTAGGCGTTTTTAGTGGACGAGGCAACACCTGAGGTGACTCAGTGCTTTTGCATCGCACTACTTGGCCGTGCCGATTGCTTTACCAAAGGTTGACTTCTGCGGTTAGCTTGACGCTGTTATTACGAGTGTGAGTGGCACAAGACACGGAGAGTAAGCGCAATTTGCGGTAACCAATTCTTTTTATTTCATAGCGACTGGAGAGTACATATGTGGCGTTCTAGGAATAGAACTTCCGTAGGAGGTTTACATTCCATGGTCGCTTGACGTCGAGTTTGTCGTCCCCGCGGACGTCGATGAGGTAGTAGGCGTCGTTGCCGAGTACACGCCCGATGGCGAATGGTCCTTCCCATGGAGGGGAAAGCTTGTGCATGCTCTTCTTGTCCTGGATGAGGCGCAGCACCAGGTCGCCTTCTTGGAAGGTGCGAGTTTTCACCCGCCGGCTGTGGTAGCGGCGGAGTCCTTGTTGGTAGATGGCGGTGCGCGAGCGAGCTAGGTCGCGTGCCTCGTCGAGTTGATCGACTCCATCCTGACGTGCGAGTTCTTTCGCAGCCTCCGTGTAGTGGACGACCCTCGGCGAGTCGTGCTCAAGGTCGGTGGGCATGACTGCTTCGGCGCCGTACACCATGAAAAAGGGGGTGAATCCTGTCGACCTATTGACCGAGGTGCGGATGCCCCAGATGACGGAGGGTATCTCCTCGAACCAGCACCCGGCGGTGTGCTCGAGTGGTACTTGGAGTCGCGGATTCAGGCCGTGGAGGATGCTTTGATTGGCCCGTTCCGCCTGGCCATTGGATTCCGGGTGGGCGAACTGATGCGAGGTCGAGCCGGATGTGGTGTTCCTCGCAGAATTCGGCCATGGCTCCTTTGGCGAAGTTGGTGCCGTTGTCCGTGATGATGCTGTTTGGGAACCCGTAGCGATATATGAGCTCGCGTAGGAATTTAGTGGCGGTCTTCCCATCGCATTTCTGGACTGGCTTGGCCTCCACCCACTTTGTGAATTTGTCGACCGCGACCAGGAGGTGGGTGTAGCCGGAGGGAGCCTTCTTGAAGGGGCCCACCATGTCCATGCCCCATACGGCGAATGGCCAGGTGATGGGTATTGTCTTCAGCGCAGAGCTCGGCACGTGCGTCTGATTGGCGTACTTCTGGCACCCGGCGCACCGTTGGACGATGTCGACAGCGTCGGCGTGTGCGGTGGGCCAGTAAAAGCCGTGCCGCATAGTCTTGGCGACCAGGGAGCGAGCACCGGCGTGGTGGCCGCAGTCGCCGGAGTGGACGTCGTGGAGGATCTTGCGTCCTTCGGCCGGTTGGACGCAGTGTTGGAACACGCCGGTGACGCTTCGCTTGTGGAGCTCGCCATCGATGATGGTGAAGGATTTGCATCGGCGTGCGATCATCCGACCGTCCGTCTCGTCTGCCGGCAAGGTGCCAGCCTCCAGGTAGGCAATGTAGGGCTTGGTCCAGTCGTCTGGCTCGGTGACGAGTGCGACCAGGGCTGCCTCTGGCTGCAGCGGGACTCCGATGTCGATCTCCCTTGGGGAAGAGACTGATGGTTTGGTGATTGTGTCGAGGAAGACACCGACGGGTGGTGCGAGTCGTGCTGACCCGATGCGAGAGAGTGTGTCGGCCTCCTCGTTCTTCCACCTGTCGATCCACTCGACAGAGTAGCCTGCGAAGTGTCCGCCCAGTTTGTCCACTGCTTGGCGGTACGCTGCCATGGTGGGGGAGACTGCGTCGCAAGGTGCCGGCAACTTGCCCGTCCACGAGGTCGGAGTCTCCGTAGCAGCGTAGGCGGTTGACGTTCATCTCCCTGGCAGCTCGCATGCCGTGGAGTAAGGCCTCGTACTCGGCCATGTTGTTGGTGCAAGGTGTGAAGTCGAGGCAGAGGACGTAGCGGAGCTTGTCGCCCTTCGGTGAAGTTAGCACGATCCCTGCGCCTGCGCCGTCCGCGTTCTTGGAGCCGTCGAAGTGCAGGCTCCAGTAATGGAGGTATGGCAGCTTCTTTGGCTACTGGGCCTCTTCCCAGTCGGCGATGAAGTCCGCTAGGGCTTGCAACTTGATCGCTCTTCGTGGCTCGTATTTGATGTTGTGGACGCCGATCTCGACGGCCCACTTGGCGACCCGCCCAGTCGCCTCGTGGTTGCGGATGATGTCCTGCAATGGTGCTGAGGAGACGACCGTGATCGGGTGCTCCTGGAAGTAGTGCGGCAGGCGCCGCTGAGATCTGAAGACCGCGTATACCAGCTTCTGGTACTGCGGGTATCGCTGGCGCGACTCGGTGAGGACCTCGCTGATGTAGTACACCGGTCGCTGTACTGGGCGCTCCTTTCCTTCCTCCGGTCGCTCGATGACCATGACGGCATTGACGACGTGCTCGGAAGCCGCGACATAAACCAGCATGGGTTCTTTGTCGGCAGGGGAGGCGAGTAGTGGTGCGGCGAGTAGCACCTTCTTGAGGTCGCGAAGCGCGTCATCCGCCTCCTTGTCCCACTGGAATGTGGGGTTCTTGCGCATCAGGCGGTATAGGGGCATCGCCTTTTCGCCCAGGCGGGGGATGAAGCGACTGAGAGCCGCTACTCGCCCGGCCAGCTTCTGGACGTCGCGCAGGCACTCGGGTTTGCCGAGTCGGGCGATTGTGTCGATCTTGGTGGGGTTCGCCTCGATTCCGCGCTCGGAGACGACGTAACCCAGTAGTTGCCCTGCTGGTACACCGAAGGTGCATTTGCCTGGGTTAAGCTTTATCTTGTATTTTCGCAACTTGGCGAACATTTCCGCCAGGTCGGCGAGTAAATCATCCTGGCGAGCGGACTTTACGACCACGTCGTCGATATAGACGTGGATGTTGCGGCCAATTTGGCTCACTAGGCACTCCTGCATGCACCGCTGATAGGTCGCCCCGGCGTTCTTGAGGCCGAAGGTCATGGCGGTGTAGCAGAAGGCTCCGAATGGCGTGATGAATGCCATCTTCTCCTCGTCCTCGATAGCCATCTTGATCTGGTTATATCCAGAGTAAGCGTCGAGGAAACATAGCGACTCCGAGCCTGCTGTGGAGTCGATTATTTGGTCGATCCGCGGGAGGACGAACTGCTCCTTTGGGCAGGCGATGTTCAAGTTTGTGTAGTCGATACACATCCTCCAGGTGTCGTTCTTCTTCTCGACCAGGACTGGGTTCGCCAGCCACTTGGAGTACTTGATTGGCCGGATGAAGCCTGCAGTGAGTAGACGCTGCACCTCCTCGGCAATGGCTCGGCGGCGCTCTTCATTGAAGGGCCGCAGCGACTGCTTGACGGTCGCACTTTGGGGTCGGCGTTTAGTTTGTGCTCAGCGAGCTCCCTAGGGACACCAGGCATGTCGGAGGGCTTCCATGCAAAGATATCCCTGTTCTCACGGAGGAACTCGATGAGCGTGCCTTCCTAGGCTGGGCTCATCCCTGTTCCGATCGTCACCGTCTAGCTGGAGTCGCCTGGGACCAGCTCGACGGTGCGAGTGTGCGTCGTTGCCTCGAAGGCTGAGGTTTTTGCGCCCTCCGAGTTGGGCTTCTTGAGTATGGTGGGGTCGTCCTTGTTCACCCCGCTCGCGTACTTGGCGAGCTCGTCAGCGTGGTTAGCCTCTGCCGCGATGACAGCGTCGGCGAGTTCGGCTCCTTTGGCCTCGCACTCGGCGGCCATGTCAGGGTCGTCGTTGATGGTGATGACGCCGCAGGGCCCAGGGAGCTTCATTGCCTTGTACGCGTAGTGTGGCGCTGCCATGAACTTGGCGAATGCCTCGCGCCCCAGGACGCAGTGGTAGGGGCTGTCGAAGGGCACCAGCTCGAAGACGATCCGCTCGGTGCGGAAGTTTGCCGGGGTGCCGAAGGTGACTGGCAGCATGACCTTGCCGATCGGGTACGCCTTCCGACCGGGGACGATGCCGTGGAACGTGGTGTGGGTTGTCTCGATCATCGACTGCGGGAGCCGCAGCCGCCTGAAGGTGTCCAGGTACAGGATGTTGATGGAGCTGCCGCCGTCCATCAATGTCTTGGGGAGCCAGTAGTCGCCCACCTTTGGCTTGACCACCAAGGCGACTCGCCCTGGATACTCGATGCGCGGCGAGTGGTCCTGGCGGCTCCAGGTGATGGGCTGTTCCGACCAGTTGAGGAACTGGGGAACGTCCACCTGGGCCACCGTGTTGACAGCGACGACGCGGGTAATGACCTTCTTCTCGCGCTTCGTGTTGAAGCCGGTGAAGGTATGGAGCGAGCCGGCCATGTTGCTGAACTTTCTGCCGTTTGGCGGGTTGTTGTCGGGGTCCTCCCTTGCTCGCCGTGCCTTCTCGATCTCCCTGAGGGTGTGGCAGTCGGCGGTTGTGTGCGTTGCGGGCTTCCCTTCCCTGCTATGAAACGCGCAAGGTTGGTTAAGAAGGGCTGCAGCGTCGAACCTTGGCTTGGCCTTGTAGTTGCCGTCGTCCCGGCGTTGTCCTCCGTCGCGGCGGAAGCTTTTGGGCTCGCGTTGTGCGTGCCCGGTGTTGGCGACGAAGTCGACTCGCCCGTCACTGCGGCGCTTGCCAGTGAGGCGAGTGTTGCTGTAGCGTAGGTCGGACCGTCGTCCGCTGATGTTGCCGCTCGTGCGGCGTTGACCTCCCGACTCGTCGTCGGTTTCCTGCTTTGGGTCTTCCTCCGCGTACCGTTTGGCGATCTCGAGGAGGTCCGGTATGTTGTCGAGTGTGCGAGAGTGTCGCTTGAGCTTGGCGACCAGAGGCTCGTAGCGGCATGAGGTCTTGAAGCAATGGATAGCGGTGTCCGGGTGGATGCCGACCGCGTTGTACCAGAGTTCTTGCCACCGCTGCACCCGGTTGCGGGTCGACTCACGAGGTCCCTGGACGCATCGCTCCAGGTCCTCGATGGTGGTGGCGCGGGTGTAGGAGCACTCGAAATGCCTAACGAAGGCGTCGCGCATATCCTCCCAGGAGTCGATACTATCCTGGGGGAGGGTGTTGATCCACTGCCTGCACGTCCCCTCCATCATCAGGGGGAGGTAACGGGCAGCTAGCAGGTCGGTGTGGCCTGCGATCCCCATCGCCATGAGGTATGTATCGAGCCAGACGGCGGGGTCATACGAGGGATCGTAGTTTTCTATCTCCTTCGGCGCCTTGAAGTTTGGCGGGTACTTCTCGCCTCGGATCATTGGTCCGAAGCACTTGGGGCCGAGTCGACTGAGCGACCCCATTGGCTCGCTGTCACGGCGATTGATTAGGGTGTGTTGCAGGTCGTCGGGCTGGCGTGCGTGCCAGCTTTGGTTGTTGATGATGTGGGTGCGGGCGTTGATGGATTGACCGTTCGCGGCGACGAAGTTGGTCGCTGGCCTGGGGTCGTTGGTGGAGAGTGTTGCGTTCGCGGGTCGGTGTTGGAGCTGCAGTGGCTCTGGCGGTGGGCAGTTGAGGGTATTTGCCGCCATTGGGCGGCCGCTGGAGGCCGCTCTGCTTCCCGAAGAACATGAGTACACTCGACCCTGCGAGTCGGCGCCTGCGTTTTGCTGCTCGACGGCCTTTGCGAGCAGGGCCCTGACGTACTGGATCTGTAGGGCACCGTCGCCAGTGGCCGTGATGTTGTCGGCTGCTGCTCGGCCCGCCACGAGGTTGTCCATCGGGGTGGAGAACAGTGGGAGGCCGATTGCGTCTCGCTCCCGTGAGGAGACTACTATCCGTGGCTGATCCCTGGGGGGTGTGCGGTTGGGTGGAGGTGGGGCGCCCATCGCCGTCAACCCTGGAGGGGGCCGGGCACTTCCTCCTGGTGGCGCGTTCTCGCAGATCGCGCGCTCGGCCGCGCGGGCCGGGTCGTTTTAGTCGTCGAAGTTCAGGGCGCGCCCCTGAACGGTAGGGTTCCTGCGCCGTCACCTGCTCGAGGCGATATTTTTCGCGCTCGGCCTGCTCCTTGCGGACGGCCTCCGCCAGCTTCAGGCGGAGTTCCTCGACCTCCGTTGCCGTGGCGTTGGGAGGGATCGGGGTGGAGAACGGGTCCTCCGGCGGATCGGTGCCAGTCGCCATGTAGGTTGCGGCGTGACGACCGGTCCTGTCGCGGAGATCGGCGGAGTTTTCCGACCCGGAGTCAAAGTCGAAGATCCCAAGGATGGAGGGATCCTCGAAGTCTCCCGCGTTGGAGACCTGGGTGATGGATCCCGCGGGTGAAGCCGCGGTGATGGATCCAGCGAGTGATGTCGGGGTCGCCGAGTCGGCGTCGTCGTTGAGGGCCGCGTCTTCCGCGGCCGCGGAATTTTCGGCCACGTCGCTGTGGGCCGAGTTATACTCGGAGGCGAGGCGATGGATGGTGCGGACCTGGCTCTCAGAGAGCCGATCGCGTGGCGGCGACTCGCGGATGCGAGCCGAGTCCTCCGAGACGATGATGTCGGTGAGGCCGACGAAGAGGCTGATCGTGCCTACTGGCAGGATCATGCTGTGCATGATGGGTCGCACCGCCGGGATGTAGCTGCTTGGCAAGATCTATAGCATCTCGCCAATCGCTATCATGCGGCCGGTGGCGACCGACTCGTTGATGGGTAGATTGGATCTCGCCGCAGAACACCGGCCAGACCGGCCAGGCCCCACGGTGGGCGCCACTGTCGTGAGAATGGTCACGGCAGATGCTGCAATCGGCAGCGAGTAGTAGAATGAGGGGCAAGGGCGGCCAGCCATCTGCGGTGCGAGATGAGGGCGGAGACACGGGGTTTTACCCAGGTTCGGCCCCCCGGAGGGTAAAGACCTACTCCTGCTAGATTGTATTATGAAGGTGGTACAATGGGTGAGCTCGGTGGCTAGGTGGCGAGTCGCTTGGGTGTATGATGGAACGTATCTCTACACGCCCTGCAGGGAGGTTTATATAGGCTCACCTCCCCTAGGGTTTACATATCTCAACCGAATCAGTTAAGGCTTTGGTTCTTGTTTAACCTAATCCGACTAGGCCTATCTACTCGCCTGGGCCTTCAGCTTCCAGTCGCTTGAATCTACACCAGGCCTTGATCCAGTCGCCGTCTTGCAGGCCCACTCGCCAGTTTCTGGGCCAGTCGGAAACGTCCTGCTGGGTATACCTCGGTAGGCATATCCCCATCAGTGGGAGCACAGTGCAGCTCGAAGAAATTCAAGGAGAACTGGCTAGTAGCGAGTCGGCAAAAACCTTGGAGGTTGAGATGGTCGTGGTGGCTGAGCCGGCACCACCACCTGTACTACAAAGATTGGCAAGATTACGAAGTGTTCATGATGTATTATTGTTACATAGTGATGAGCCAGGAAATTATTCGGAAGCGATGGTGGGATCTGATTCCGAGTCATGGCTTGGAGCCATGAGATCCAAGTTAAAGTATATGGATGAAAATCAAGTTTGGAACTTGGTTGATCTGCCAGACAGTGCAAGACCCGTCGAGTGCAAATGGGTCTTTAAGAAGAAAACTGATATGGATGGAAATGTTTCCGTCTATAAAGCACGTCTTGTCACGAAGGGGTTCCGACAAGTTCAAGGAGTTGATTACGACGAGACTTTCTCGCCCGTAGAGATGCTTAAATCAATTCGGACCATGTTAGCTATAGCAGCCTATTTCGACTATGAGATATGGCAGATGGATGTCAAAACGGCTTTCCTTAACGGAAATTTAACCGAGGACATGTATATGATACATCTTGAGGGTTTTGTCGATCCGTCTAATGCAGACAAAGTGTGCAAACTTCATAAATCCATTTATGGGTTGAAGCAAGCATCTCGGGGTTGGAATATTCGCTTTGATGATGTATTCAAATTGTTTGAATTCACCAAGAGTGATCATGATTCTTGTTTATACAAGAAGTTTAGGGGAGCAAAGTAAACTTTCTGATCTTATATGTGGATGACATATTACTGATTAGAAATGATGTCTAGATGTTGCAAGAAACCAAGGAATCATTGGAAAAGAGTTTCTCAATGAAAGACTTGGGTGAGGCAACATACATCCTCGGAATCCGGATCTATAGAGATAGATCAAGGAGGCTCATTGTATTGAGTCAGAGTACTTATTCGGACAAAGTGTTGAAGAAGTTCAACATGGAATCGTCTAAGAAGGGGTTCTTACCAATGTCCCATGGTGTAAAACTTACAAGACTCAGTGTCCTTCCACAACTGATGAGAAAAGTTGGATGAGTGCGATTTCGTATGCTTCTGCAGTCGGATCCATCATGTATGCCATGATTTGTACTAGGCCAGATGTTTCCTATGCTCTAAGTGTTGTGAGCAGATACCAGGCTAATCCTGGAGAAATCCACTAGACAGTGGCTAAAAATATCCTAAAGTACTTGAGAAGGACTAAGCATATGTTTTTGGTTTATGGTGGTGAAGATGAACTCAGTGTAAAGGGTTACACGGATGCGAGTTACCTTAATGACTCTAATGATTCTCGTTCGCAATCCGGATACGTGTTTATTATAAACGGAGGTGCTGTGAGCTAGAAGAATTCCAAGCAAGAGACTGTGTCTGCATCTACAACAGAGGCTGAGTATATTGTCGCCTCGGAGGCAGCAAAGGAAGTTGTTTGGATGAGGAATTTCCTCATGGATCTTGGTGTGGTTCAGGGCTCGTCCAATCCGTTAGACATGTATTGTGACAACAATGGTGTTATTGCACAAGGCAAGGAACCTAGACAACACCAGAAGAACAAGCACATACTCATGCGGTACCACCTGATTCGCCAGTTTGTGGATCAGGGTGATATCAAGTTATGCAAGGTACACACGGATGCAAATATTGCGGATCCGTTGACAAAGCCGTTACCATAGCCGAAGCATGAGGCGCACCTGAGAGCCATGGGCATTAGATGCTTAGACATGTGATGTCGGAAGATTGACTCTAGTGCAAGTGGGAGACTATTGGGAATATGCCCTAGAGGCAATCATGTATGATGATATTTCCCATTGTATTCATAAAGATATTAAGTTGTCCTTGTATAAACATCTAATGTGTATCATTGAATATGTGATTTGATTGTGGAACTATACATTCATGTTGTTTGTACTAAATATCCTTGGTCATCGAGGTTGTGCTGGATACACAACTTAGATCAATGTGAAAGTCGGCTTGATGACTCGGTCCCACTTGTCATGGGCATGGAGATGCTATTCCGACTTACACATATTCGACTAAAGAGTTTAGTGAGTCGGATTGACCAATATTGAGGTACAACGAACAAGTTGTCATTTGTATATCTCCATCAATGTAATCCTTAGACCTGAGGTTGTTGCATAATCCAAGTTGAGGATCACCGACTTAGGTTCTGTCAAACGCTGATCCGTAACTGGGAAGTTATAAAGGCAGAGTTTGGGTCGACTGAGAATCAAGCTGCGTGATGTGAATGATCAAGATGTGATTTTACCCCTCCACTTGGAGAGATATTCTATGGGCCCTCTCGGATGATATGATTCGGAAAGCATGGCCATGCACGACTCGGTTAAGTGTTAACCGAGGCGATCAACTAAGAGTTAGTCGGGTGAATCACTTATCTCGGATCGAGAATAGAGTCGGACTATTTAAGGAATGACAAATATTCTCCTATAGTCTGACAAGGTATATCGCGAGGCAAAAGGGACTTGGACGTAAGTCGCATTGGAAAGGCAAGTCGTCATGACTCTTTGGTACTTGGGAGTCGGCACGTTCTGCTAGGAGTCGCTACCGACTGATCGATTGTGAGTTGGACTCCAATCGTTTCCAAGTAGCCATGAGCCTACGGGGTCACGCACTTAAGAGCGGGAGCAAGATTCGGATAGGATCTGAACCGGAAATCTGGTTAGGTTGGACCCGAGCGAGATTTGGACTGAGTCAGTGAGTCGGACTCACATGGACTAATATTATATGGGCTTTAGTGAATGGGCCACGTGAGTGGAGCCCACGTCCACTCCCTATATATAGTGGACCACAGTAACCCAGAAGGGTTAATCGTTGATCAGTTAGGTTGTTCCATGTGTTGGAAACCCTATCTCCACAACAGTCCTGTCGACGTACCGAACCTAGCAGTTCGCCACCGGTGCTCCTCCTTGTATGTGTGGATACCAGCAGATGTGTTGTACGATCAGCGCCAGGACGATCGTGATCGGATCGGGTCGTGAGGACTTCACTGCATCAACTGACGCGCTACATTAGTAATCCGCAACTACGCATCTAGTGGTAAACCTCGTGGACTTCTACCTCAGCTGGATCTTGGGATCACCACGTTAGAGGGAAAAAGTTTTGTTTTATCTCTATGTGGCCCAACAATTTTTGGGATGTTACAAACCTTCCCTCCTTAAACAAAATCTCGTCCCGAGATTTGAGAAAAAGAAAACTAGGATTTAAAGAGATCTGGAAACTCTGTCCTAATGTAGTCTTCTTGCTCCCAGGTAGCTTCTTCTTTAGTGGGATTACACCACTGGATCTTGAGAAACTTGATACTCCGGGTCCTGGTGGTTCTGAAAGCTTCCTCCAAAATACGAATGGGTACTTCGGGATATGTCAGGTCATCGTTGATCTCTATGGTTTGGTGATCAATATTCTTGAAAACTTCGGTCTTCTCCGGGACTTCTAGGAATTT
The DNA here is from genome assembly GCA_916181665.1 of Avena sativa. Lineage (NCBI taxonomy): Eukaryota > Viridiplantae > Streptophyta > Magnoliopsida > Poales > Poaceae > Avena > Avena sativa. Next base: position 150,577,905 of record OV702294.1, on the reverse strand, counting down.
GCGAAGTAACGAGATATGAAACACATTATGCACGACTAACATCTCCTCTAGCAGTTCCAGTTGATATGATACTTCTCCTCGATGATTCAGAATCTTGAAGGGTCCGATATATCTAGGGGGCTAACTTTCCTTTGAGTTGGAAACGTTGCATTCCTTTCAAAGGTGACACCTTGAGATACACAAAATCTCTGATATTGAAGGCTAGGTCTCGACGTCTCTTGTCGGCATAACTCTTCTGTCTGGATTGGGCGGTCTTGAGGTGCTCACAAATCTTGTGAATTTTCTCTTTGGCTTCTCGTAGGATGTCGGGTCCGAAAATCAGACTCTCTCCTACTTCCGACCAATTCAAAGGGGTACGACACTTCCTTTCATACATGAATTCAAATGGGGCCATTTGCAAACTAGCTTGGTAACTGTTGTTGTATGAAAATTCTGCGAAAGGCAGAAAGTCTTCCCATTTAGATCCATATTCTAACACACAAGCTCTCAACATATCTTCGAGTATTTGATTTACTCGCTCCATTTGTCCATCGGTCTGAGGGTGAAATCCAGTCTTGTTCCTAATCCTTCTTGGACTTTCTTTCAAAATCTCGAGGTAAACTGAGTTCCTCGATCCGACACAATGTTCTTGGGGACTCCATGCAAACTGACTATTCTAGCAATATACAACTCTAATAGATTCGAACTCTGATAGGTGGTCTTTCCAGGTAAGAAATGGGCGACTTTGGATAGTCGATGTACTATGACCCAAATAGAGTCATTTCCCCTACTAGATATAGGCAGACCGGTGATAAAATCCATTCCAACTGAATCCCATTTCCATTCCAGAATCTGCAATGGTTGCAATAGTCCTGCGGGTCTCTGATGTCCCGCCTTGACTCTCTGACAGATATAACACTTGGCTATGTAGCTTCCTATTTCTATCTTCATCTTATGCCACCAAAATTGCTCCTTCAAATCCTAATACATCTTCGTTCCTCTGGGGTGGATAGAATAAAGAGTATCATGGTCTTCTTTCAAAATAGCTTGCTTCAATTCTGAATCTGCTGGCACACAGATACGTCCTTTGTACCAAAAAACTCCTTCTTCATCTTTGGTCAATCCGGGTACCTTCCCTGTATCGATACGATGTTTGATTCCGTCGATACTAGCATTTCCTTTCTGCGCCTCCTTGATCTGACTGATCAAAGTGGGTTGAATTTCTATGCTAGCCAAAAATCCTTCACTTACTAACTCCATTCTGAAATCTTCCAACTCCTTGTGCAAACTTGGTTTCTCCTTCAGAATCATGGAGTTCAAGTGACACGACAATCTTCTAAGGGCATCTGCTACCACATTGGCTTTACCGAGGTGATAGTGGATGTCCAGATCATAGTCCTTGATTAACTCTATCCATCTCCTTTTCCTCATATTCAACTCCTTCTGAGTGAAAATATACTTCAGGCTCTTGTGATCCGAATAAATATCACAACGGTTTCCCATGAGGTAATGCCGCCATGTCTTCAAGGCTAAAACTATGACTGCTAGTTCAAGGTCATGGGCAGGATAATTCTGCTCATGTTGCTTTAGTTGTCGAGATAGATATGATATGACTTTTCCTTCTTGCATAAGCACACATCCGAGACCGATCTTGGATGCATCACAATACACATCAAAAGGCTTCGTGATATCCGACATAATCAAGATTGGGGCTGAGATCAATCTCTTCTTAAGCTCTTGAAAACTTGCTTCACATTTATCCGTCCATTCAAACTTCTTATCTTTCTTCAACAATTGGGTCTTGCGATACTCGAGAATCCTTCTACGAACTTGCGGTAATATCCCGCTGATCCGAGAAATGCATGAAATTGGGTTTGAGTGGTTGGGGCTTGCCATTCTTCAACATCCTTAACCTTGGCGGGGTCAACAACAATTCCTCCCGTCGACACGATATGTCCGAGGAATCCTACTTCCTATAACCAGAATTCACATTTGCTAAACTTGGCATACAACTGATGCTCCCTAAGGGTTCCAAGGATGGTCCTCAGGCGTAGCTCATGTCCTTCTTCTAATTTGGAATAGATCATAATGTCATCGATGAAAACAACGACAAACTTATCCAGGAAGTCCATATCTGGTGGTAAAGGCAGTCTTTGGAATACCCTCTACGCGAATCTTGAGTTGATGATAACCTGTCCTAAGATCAATCTTAGAAAACACTTTGGCACTGGTCAACTGGTCAAATAGATCTTCTATCTTCGGCAGTAGATTTGTGTTCGTGATAGTGACATCATTCAGCTTCCGATAATCCGTACACAAACGATTACCTCCATCTTTCTTGTCCACGAACAAAACCGGTGATCTCCATGGTGACGCACTTGGTTGAATCAATCCAATTTCCAGCATGGCATCCAGTTGCTTCTTTAGTTCTGCTAGTTCAGTCGGGTTCATACTATATGGTCTCTGGGCTATGGGTCCGGTTCCAGGAATTAGTTCAATGATAAACTCGATGGCCCGATCTGGGGGCATACCGGGCAAAACATCTGGAAATACGTTGGGGTATTCACAGACTACTCTGACTTGGTCAATGGTTGCTTGGGCTAGACTCTTGTTGCACTTGAATTGATGGGGCAAGGTTTTAGATACATGCTCTAATGATACTCCAGCGGTACTGGTCATGGTTATGGATTTCTTGGCACAGTCGATTAATCCCTTATGTTTTGACATCCAATCCATTCCCTAGTACTACGTCCAAACCTTTGGTTCCGAGTACTATTAGATTTGCATAAATATCTATTCCATGGATTCTGATAGGTATGGCCTTGCAAATTTGTCTAGCTTTGGTGTGAAGGGAATATGCCCTGAGAGGCAATAATAAAGTGTTTATTATGTGTATTCCAAGTATATGATAGATGTTTATTTTACATACTATAATTGTATTAATACGGAAACGTTAATACATGTGTGTTTAATAAACAAACAGAAAGTTCCTAGTTATGCCTCTCTCATAAACTAGCTCGTTGATTAACAAGATGATCAAGGTTTCCTGATCATGGACATTGGATGTTGTTAATAACGGAATCACAACATTAGTGTAATGGTGTGATGAACATTCATCCGAAGTATAGCATTACGATCAAAGTCATTGAGTTTATATTGCTATAACAACTTACGAAGTGATCCTAATCCTTAGACCATGAGATCATGTCAATCACTAACACCGGAAGAGTTTCTTGATAACATCAAATGTCACACCGTAACAGGGTGATTATAAAGATGGGTTCAGAACTAATAAAGTGTTATGTTTAGGCCCATGGATCGAGAGTGGAATTTGTTCATCCCGATGACGGATAGATATGCTCTAGGCCCTCTCGGTGATATCACACTGGTTGGCTTGCAAGCAAGTGATTTGATCATTAGAATGTTATATCACGGGAACAAGAAAAGAGTGCATGTCAGTAACGAGATCAAACTAGGTATGGATATACCGATGATCGAATCTCGGACATGTAATATATCGTGAAACAAAGGGATTAAGATACCAGCATAAAAGGTTCCGACGATCACAAGAAAGTCTTCGTTGAATGTGTGGGAGTCAGTATGGGTCTCCAGATCTCGCTTCTGATTATTGATCCGAGAGGGGTCTCGATCATGTCCGCATTATTCACAAACCGTAGGGTGACACACTTAAGAGACACTGATATCCAATTGGAGCAATAGTTTCATGCCGGAAAGAATAACAAGCGCGGGAATTTATTTCACTAGATACTCAAACAAGTTTTCGGGTGAAATTGCAGAAAGTGTTTTTGCATGTCAAATAGAATTCTAGCAAGGGGTTATATGTGAATGTTTGTCATTAAAGTAATTGACAAAATTTTGAATAAATAAAAAGAGTTTTATTTAATGAGAGTTTACATTAAATTTGGTGGAAATTTAATGGCAAGTTTGAGTGGGATTTTGAGTGGAGGGAAATGAAGAGTTTTTTGTGAGTGGAGTGTCCACCCACATGAATGAAGGAGGGGAGGGGGCAGCCCCCATGGCCGGCGTCCACCCCCCTGGGTGCCCCCCTCCTCCTATAAAAGGCACCCCTCTCCCTCTCTCTCACTCACACCTCCTCGTGAAGGATCTCTCTCACCCTCTAGAATTTATCCCCCATGGTCTCAGACTAGCGATATACATGTTCCCGATGGCTATTCGGCAAGAAAGAGTTGTGCTTCCGCTGCATCGCTGGAGCGAGGAGGTGGAGGTGGCTCGGTGCCTCGGATGTGTGTGTGATCATGGATGCGCTGCTGATTTGCGGCGCTAGGACTTCCTCTCGATCTTAAGATCGGCAAGAGATCGTCTACATTCAACCATGAGTTTAACTCGTTAAGCTTTGTCGGTATTCAAGGGTATGTTCTCTACGGATATACATCCGCCCGGTGTTTGTATCTAGTAGATAGATCTTGGTACATAGTTGTTCCTATCGTAGGAATTTTTTTGTTTTCTATGCTGCGAACCCTACAGTGGTATTAGAGCCGGATCTATGCGTAGATGCTTTACACGGGTAGTACACATATGAGTATGTGGGCGATGATGATCATGTTGTTTCTCCTTAGTTGTAATTTTTGATATTGGTGGCATAGTGGGATGAAGCGGCCCGGACAAACTTTACATGTCCTCGCACATGAGACTTGTTCCACACTTGACATGCAACTAGTTTGCATAAGTGGCTAGCGGGTGTCTGTCTCTCCTACTATAGTCAATATCTATTTTGCAATGAGTTGTCAACAATTTGGTTATCCTCGTTGTGGTTCATGTTCGTAGGTAAGAACGGTTCTATCTTCGAAAGCCCTAAGCCACATAAAATTTGCAATGGATAAATTAGAGGTGTCTAGTTTAGATTGTTGCTGGGCTAGTGTTATGATATGGTGATGTTGTAAGTAGAAGTATGAGATGATACTCTTACAACACACATAACGTGTAAGTTCCATAGACCTTGGCCTTACACATAAAGGTATGATAGTGATCATACCATGATGCACATGATAGAGATCATATGCGGGAACCATATCATTCCACTAATAAACATATGATGTTTGATAGCATCTTATATTGCTTGTTTGGCATTTTATTAGCATAATAAGATGATCCCTCGTTTAAATATCAAGATAAGAATGTGTTCTTACTTTAGTATGCATCGATTATGTTTTCGTCGCTCCAAGACATCACGTGATGATCGGGTGTTATTGGATCCACGACCATATTTCGGGTGTAAGACAGTTACACACGCGAATACTAAGGTTTTTACTTGGCGAGCCTAGCATGTACATACATGGCCTCAGAACACGGACCGAAAGGTTAAGCATGAGTCATATAGTAGATATGATGCCCATTTGATGCTCGCCTTTGAAGCTACACCGACTCATATGATGATCGGACTTGGTGTAGTGGATTTGGTTCATGTAATCACCAAAAAGACACGAGGGATGTCGTTTTTGAGTGGGAGTTCATTCGTAATGTGGATTAGTTGAACTCAATCTATCATAAACTTAGTCAAAACTTTACAAATTATGTTGTAGATGGCACCACCTGCTTTTAATTTCAATGTGTTCATGGAGAAAGAGAAACTTGCAACGAACGGTAGCAACTTTGCCGAATGGGCCATGAATTTGAGGATTCTCCTCTCTGCTGCACAAAAGCAATATGTGCTAGAAGCGTTGCTAGGCCCCCACCTTTTGAGGATGCCCCTGACGAGGAGAAGAATGTCTATCAGACTCGTTAGGAGGACCACAACTTAGTTCATTGCGGCATATTGTATGGGCTAGAGCCGGAACTTCGAAAGCGTTTCGAAAACGGCAATGCATTTGATACAATGGGTGAGTTGAAAATGATTTTTCGACACACATGCTGTTGTAGAGAGCTACAATTCTTCAGAAAAGTTCTTTAGTTGCATGATGGAAGAGCATAGCTCCGTAATTGAGCATGTACTCAAGATGTTGGGTTACGCCAATAAGCTTGTGTCCTTGGGAATATCGATTCCCATTGACTTAGGCATCCATCGTGTTCTGCAGTCTCTGCCACCTAGCTATAAGAGCTTTGTGATGAACTATAATATGCAAGTCATGAAGAAGTCTCTCCCCGAGCTTCTATCGATGCTTAAAACTACAGAAGTGGAGATCAAAAAGGAACATCAAGTGTTGATGATCAATAGGAACACTGGTTTCAAGAAAGACAATAAGGGAAAACGGAAGGGAAGTAAGGGCGGCAAGCCGGTTGCCGTGCCTGAAAAGAAAACCCGAGTTAGACCTAAGTCTGATACTGAGTGCTACTATTGTAAGGGGACTGGCCACTGGAAGCGCAACTGTCCCAAGTATTTGGCGGACAAGAAGGCCGGCAAGGCAAACAACGGTATATATGATATACATGTTATTGATGTGCACTTGACTAGTGCTCGCAATAGCACCTGGGTATTTGATACCGGTTCAGTTGCTAATATTTGTAACTCGAATCAGGGGATGCAGAACAAGCGACCGCTAGCAAGGGGTGAGGTCAAGATGCGTGTCGGCAATGGATCAAGCGTTGATGTGATCGCCGTAGGAACGCTACCTCTCCACTTTCCGTCGGGATTAGTAATAAACTTGAATAATTGTTATCTGGTGCCTGCACTGAGCATGAACATTGTATCTGGATCGTGTTTGATGCGAAGTGGTTATTCATTTAAATCCGAGAATAATGGTTGTTCTATTTATATGAATGAAATCTTTTATGGTCATGCACCGATGATGAATGGTTTATTTCTATTGGATCTCGATAATAATGTTACACATATTCATAATGTTGATGCAAAAAGGACTAAACTTAATGATGATATATCCGGATATATGTGGCACTGCCGTAGGTCATATTGGCATTAAACGCATGAAGAATCTCCATTCAGATGGACTTTTGGAATCACTTGATTTTGAATCATTTGATACATGTGAGCCATGCCTTATGGGCAAGATGACTAGAACGCCGTTTTCCGGTTCAATGGAACGGGCGACAGATTTATTGTAAATCATACATTCTGATGTATGTGGTCCAATGAGTGTGTCGGCGTGAGGTGGATATCGTTATTTCACGGATGATTTGAGTAGATACGGTTATATCTACTTGACGAAACACAAGTCTGAAACCTTTGAAAAGTTCAAGGAATTTCAGAATGAAGTGGAAAATCATCGTAATAGAAAGATCAAATTTCTACGGTCCGACCGTGGAGGTGAGTATCTAAGTTACGAGTTTAGCACTCACATGAAAGAGTGTGGAATTGTTTCACAACTCACACCTGTCGGAACACCACAGCGAAATGGTGTGTCGAAACGTCGTAATCGTACTTTATTGGATATGATTCGATCTATCATGTCTCTGACGGACTTGCCATTGTCATTTTGGGGTTATGCACTAGAAACTGTTGCATTCACTTTAGGGCACCATCTAAATCCGTTGAAAAGACACATGTAAGTTCCCAACCTTTAATAAGGTAGAGATCCCTGTGTTTACAATGCTAGTCCCTGGATCAATAGCTAGCATCCACAGTTAAGATGTAATATCAAGAAACAAAGGTCATAATACAACTTTATAACCAGGAATAAAATATTTCATTACATCTTACATAGCTCATTTGGCTATCTCATTACAATGCAGCAGAAATAACTATAGCATGGAGTCCTTCATCTTCAAAGTGCCACAGGCAATCATGTTGGTTGTAGACTGGTAATCCTAATCAACGCACTTCACTAACATCAAACAAACCTACAACATAATAAGTTACAGCCACAAGGGTCAATACATTTGAATTGTATTGGCAAGTGATTCTATGGTAGTATAGTGGAGTCTATCATCTATATGCATTTGGCTAAGTGGAGCTTAGGCTTTCTTTGCTCAAAATAGATTTTCCTTATCATTTGAAAAAACTAAGCTTTTGCTTGTCAAAATCACCCAAGGCATCTACCAATCAAAGATTGAAGATCCTTTAACCCTTGTTCAACCACAAGTTTTTAACTTAGAAATTGGGATGAGGAGATTCTTGATAGCTTCCATGTCTTGATGCTCAAATTGTCCATTGCCGGGGACACGGCTAAGTACTTAGATTTTACTCTCTCTAGAGGTGGTGCACTTTCCCCACAAGACTCGACATGCATCGAGACAAGATCTTTCAGAAGCCTTCCCTTAGACGAAAATGGACGCGCTCCAAACCTATCATCCCCTACCACCAACTGTCCATTTGGCTAAGTTATTGCAACCTATATGATCCAGACAGAGCCCATAATGCCAAGTGGCTGCACTTGAAGCTTATCAACATTTGACATCTCAAATCTCTTTATTCTTGGGTGGCATTCCACAAGTGAGATACACAAGATTCACCAGTACCCTGGCCTTGTGTAACCACTCAACAAAAAACCATCCAAGCAATACCATTCCACCCAGGTGATTCATTCACTTAGTTGTTTTATTAAACAAAACACAAGTCCTTGACTTAGAAATATTCCATAGCATGAATATGATCCACCCTTGTTTTCTACTAGCTAAGCTAAGCATGATGGTAGTAGGAATCTTAACTTAGGAAAATTCTACTAAGGTTTCTTCTACTAGGATTTCCCATGGCATAGTTAACACTTAGAAAATTCCATGCAAGTCCTACTTAGAAATATCACTAATGCATAGTAAAAATAATGGGACAAAAGTATGAAGCACCACTTGCCTTTTTGGTAGAGAATATAAGTTCACTCCTTGATCTTGCAATAGTCACACTCTACAAATTTCACTACAATTCAATCAAGGCACAAATTCAATCTACCATTCAAGCAATTCATCACATAGAATAATAAAAACAAAGCAATGCATGCAAGCATGCCAAAGATTGTTTTATTTGGAAAAGTGGTTTCTAATAGGTTATAAACATTTTAAAACACGTATTGGTCATTTATAAAAGTGGCAAAACCATTTGATATTAAGTTAGTGAAAATGGCCACTTTAAATCATTTTTGTTTTGTTAGAAATGATTTAAATGAAAGTAATGATTTCTAGTGTTTGACAAATATATTTTTTAAACACAATTGTTAGTGTTTTTATGGTTAAGTGTTTATTATTAAAACCATTTGCAAAAGGTTTTACCTATAAACCATTTTTTAATCAAACAACATTTTATTTCATTAGAAATGCCTTTAAACAAAGTAATAATTTTCTAGAGTTCACCAATATTTTTAAATCCTAAAACTTGGTGTTTAGGGTCGAGAGTTTAAATCAAATCATTTTCCAAAGGTTTTACTCAAAAAGCATTTTTAACACATAAACAATATTTTTATTTAACTAGAAATGCTCTTATTCAAAGATTTATTCTAACTTCACAAAATACACTTTTAAATCCATAAGTTGGTTTTTAAGGTCAGTAGGTTCAAACCAAACCATTTACAAAAGATTTTACCCCTAAATCATTTTTAGAATAAATTTTATAGACAAAATAGGCCTAGACAAGTTCCGGCAAAAAAAACTAATTTTCCTGAAGCAATTCATTAAACAAAGTGCATGGTTGAAAGTACTCTTTTTGCTGATTCTATTGATATAAAATTTGTAAACTTTGGACGTGTAGATTTAAAGTTATGATTTTTGCAAAATCTAACATCTAATAGAATAGTTTCTGGTTTTAATTCAAAACACCGGCAACATGGAATGATTTCATTTTCTCATACCGGTTCGCGTGGATCAGCTAACATGGAGCATCAGATCTAATGTAAATCGTGCGGCACAGATCAGCGCATACCCGTTCGGGTTAAGTTTCCATCGTGTGCACATGATCTAGATCTAACGGCTTGAATCGCATTGACCAAATTCGGGAGGCGCTCGACGGTGGCTGGCGGCGGCGTTCTCATACGACAAAGTTGCCGGTGAAATAGGAAGCACGGGAAAGGGAGAAAATGCTCACTGGGTTTGTCGCGTCATGCTGAAGCTCGAGGTGGTCGTCATCGTCGAAGGGGCGCACAGTGCTGGTTTGAATCGCTCGCCGGAGTTCGTGTCCACGTCGGGCTCCTCTGTTCATCGTCGGAGGTGAGGATACACTTCACGCCAAGACAAACAAACGATGATGTTAGGTTCGTGCGAGAAAGGCGAATATGTGAGTATCGATCATAGGGGATGGGGCGGCCAGGAGTTACTAGGGTGTGTCGCCGGAGTGGAGGCAGACGGCGGCGGCTCTCGGTTGAAGACGGAGTCGAGGATACAGGGCACGTGCAAGCTAGCTCGGGGTATTGGAAGGTGCGCAAGAGGGTGGAGAATTTTCCTGTGGAGACTAGGAGGTAAGGGGTGGTGAGGGACGGCCAGGATTCGCCGAAAAGCTCGTTGGAACTATGGTGCTCGCTGCGAGCAATTGGAGATGCCTGTAGGTGATCCGATGCGAGCGAGAGAGGGGAAATGGAGAGGAGAGTCATGCGATTTAGTACGCGTGGTCAGGGAAGGAATTACTGGCGTCATTAACGTGTATTGACGGGGATTGATCATCGGCAGAAACGGCCGACGTGGTCTTCGCGCGGGTGAGGACGAAGGGCTGTCAGCGTGGGGTCACTTCGTTAGCGCTAGAGAGAGAAAGGGTGGGGTTCATACGTCGGCGTCTGAGTGGGTGAACTCGCGAGTGAAAAACGCTTTGGGAGGGGAAGAGGAGGTTGGCTGCGCTGGGCCAGGTGGGATGGTTGGGCTGGGTTGATTTCTTTCCCTTTTTTTGTTCTTTTTCATTTTTCTTTTTCTGTTTTCTTTTTCTGTTTTGAATTCAAACTATCATTTGAATTTAGATTTTATTTTCAAATATTTTCCAAATAATCAGTATGTTTTAATATTGTTTTAAACATGTATTTAAAGTCCATTTTTAGAGTAATTATTTCATTTACACATGGTTTTGTTATTTATTTTAAATAGACATTTTGGCTTTATTAAATAGGATTTTAAATATGATTCTAATCCATAAAATGATTTAACTTTCTGTTTTAAATTCAAATATTTATCAAACCCTTTTTAGTAAGTTTTATTTATTCAATAGGGTGTTAAATAATTCTTTTTGAATTATTTTAATATGTTTTATTAATCATTTAAATTGGGTATTTCCCTTAATTCAAATAATATTCAATATGGTTTTAAATCCATATAAATTTTATTTAAATGATTCTTTTATTTCATTAAAGTGAATTTAAATAACTTTTATTCCACTTGGGCAAATTCCATTTATTATTTTCCCATGATTTAATTAATCATTTCTATTAGGGATTTTGTATTTATTAAAATATAATTGGAATTGGGTTTAATCCCATATACTTTAATTTGTTTATTCTTTATCCCTTTATTTCATTTGGATTTGGATTAACTTTATTCCATTTGCTTATGGATTTAATTCAAGGTTTTAAACTGTCTAAATAATTCCTTGGGATTTATTATTTGGTTTAGGCATATTATACTTATTTAAATAAAACTGGATATGGTTCAATCCTTATGATTTTATTTAAATAATATTTTATTCCTTTTATTATTCCATAAATCTTTCATTTTATTTGTTTGGCCAAGATTTAATTTGTCTTTTAAATATTCCTTATTTATTATTTCTTTCTTTGCCCTATAAAATCCATATCTTTTTATTTATAGATCCAAAATTGGTGATTTCAATTTGTATATTTTTATTTGATATTTGTTTATACTTTTATATCCTTTTAGGATTAATTGCTCAAGATTTGGTATGAATTTTAGATAGGGGCTTTTATTAGCTTTGGAAATTATTTCCTTTTATCTTATTAAATTCATAAGTTTTTATCCATGACTCCAAATTAAATGAAATCAATTTCTATGGTTTTATAATATTTTTACTCGTAATTTTAATCACTTATAAATGTTTGTTGACCAATTTTTATATGGATCAAATCCATAGGCTTAGAGTAATCTTGGAAATGATTTTCTTCCTTTAGGGTTTTAGAGTTTTGGTTTAACTTTTCCAAGTGTTTAAATTTCAAGATTCATTCTTTGATGAATGCATTTCACTTGCTTTGAATTTTGTTTGATTCACTTTTCATTCAAAGTTTGTTCAATTTGGGTTTTGATGATTCCATTTAAAAGCAAAAAGTTTCTTTTCACCCTAAATTTCAACAATTATTTATTTTTCACATTTCAAAATTTGGAAAATTTTGGGATGTGACTACACCGTATGAATTATGGTTTGGAAACAAACCTAAGCTGTCATTTCTTAAAGTTTGGGGATGCGATGTTTATGTGAAGAAACTTCAACCGGATAAACTCGAACCCAAAGCGGAAAAATGCGTCTTCATAGGATACCCTAAGGAACCTATTGGGTATTCCTTCTATCATAGATTCGAGGGCAAGGTTTTTGTTGCCAAGAATGGATCCTTTCTAGAGAAAGAGTTTCTCGTGAAAGGTGTGAGTAGTCGGAAGGTAGAACTCGAAGAGGTTATTGAACCTTCTCTTCAAAGTATGGCGAGTAGCGCAGTGCCGGAAGTTGTTCTAGAGTTGGCTTCACCTGTTGAAGAGGGAAATAATGATAATGATCATGAAACTCCGAAAGAGAATACTACCAAACCTCACAGGTCTAGAAGGACGCGTGCAGCTCCTGGGCTATACGGAAACCCTGTTATGAATTTCATGGTTGATGAAATTGATGACCCTACGACGTATGAAGAAGCGATGATGAGCCCGGATTCCAACAAATGGTTAGAAGCCATGAAATCCGAGATGGAATCCATGTATGAAAATCAAGTTTGGAACTTGGTGGAATTACCTCACGACCGAAAGGCCGTGGAGAACAAATGGATTTTTAAAAGGAAAACTGATGCTGATGGTAATGTGATCGTCTATAAAGCTCGACTTGTCGCAAAGGGGTTTTAACAAATTCAAGGAGTTGACTACGATGAGACATTCTCTTCCGTAGCGATGCTAAAGTCAGTTAGGATTATGTTAGCAATTGCTGCATATTTCGATTATGAGATATGGCAGATGGATGTCAAAACTGCGTTTCTCAATGGTAATATTAAAGAAGAGTTGTATATGATACAACCAAAGGGTTTTGTTGATCCTAAGGATTCTAACAAGGTGTGCAAGCTTCAGCGATCCATCTATGGATTGAAGCAAGCATCACGAAGTTGGAATCTCTGCTTTGATGAGGTGATCAAAGAATTTGGATTTGTCCAAACTTATGGAGAAGCTTGTATTTACAAGAAAGTGAGTGGGAGCAATGTGGCATTTTTGATATTATATGTGGATGACATATTATTGATCGGAAATGATATAGATCTTTTAAATAGTGTTAAAAGTTATCTAAACAGCAAATTTTCAATGAAGGACCTAGGTGAAGCGGCATACATTTTAGGCATAAAGATCTATAGAGATAGATCTAGGCGCCTAATAGGGCTATCTCAAAGTACATACCTTGATAAGATTTTAAAAAAGTTTAAAATGGATGGAAGTAAGAAGGGGTTCTTACCTATGTTGCAAGGCAAGACATCGAGTAAGACTCAAAGTCCGGCTACGGCGGAAGAAAGAGAGATAATGGACAAAGTCCCCTATGCTTTAGCTATAGGCTCTATAATGTACGCCATGCTATGTACAAGACCGGATGTGGCACATGCTATTAGTTTGACTAGTAGGTACCAATCGGATCCAGGTTTGGAACACTGGATAGCGGTCAAGAATATCCTTAAGTACTTACGAAGAACTAAGGATATGTTTCTTGTGTACGGAGGTGAAGAAGAGCTCGTCGCTAAGTGTTATGTCGACGCAAGCTTTGACACCGACCCGGATGACTCTAAGTCTCAATCCGGATACGTATTTCTCATGAATGGCGGAGCGGTTAGTTGGAGGAGTTCCAAACAACCTGTGGTGGCGGGATCAACAACGGAGGCCGAATATGTTGCTGCTTCGGAAGCAGCTCAGGAAGCGGTTTGGATGAAGGAGTTCATATCCGAACTAGGTGTGGTTGCAAGAGCGTTGGACCCAATGGTGATCTATTGTGACAACAATGGTGCCATTGCCAATGCCAAAGAATCAAGGTCTCTCAAGAATTCCAAGCATATTAAGCGCCGATTTCACTCCATCCGCGAGCATGTCAAGGATGGAGATATAAAGATTTGTAAAGTACACACGGATCTCAATGTTGCAGATCCGTTGACTAAAACTCTCCCTAGAGCAAAACATGATCAACACCAGAACTCCATGGGTGTTAGATTCATCACTATGTAACTAGATTATTGTCTCTAGTGCAAGTGGGAGACTGAAGGGAATATGCCCTGAGAGGCAATAATAAAGTGTTTATTATGTGTATTCCAAGTATATGATAGATGTTTATTTTACATACTATAATTGTATTAATACGGAAACGTTAATACATGTGTGTTTAATAAACAAACAGAAAGTTCCTAGTTATGCCTCTCTCATAAACTAGCTCGTTGATTAACAAGATGATCAAGGTTTCCTGATCATGGACATTGGATGTTGTTAATAACGGGATCACAACATTAGTGTAATGGTGTGATGAACATTCATCCGAAGTATAGCATTACGATCAAAGTCATTGAGTTTATATTGCTATAACAACTTACGAAGTGATCCTAATCCTTAGACCATGAGATCATGTCAATCACTAACACCGGAAGAGTTTCTTGATAACATCAAATGTCACACCGTAACAAGGTGATTATAAAGATGGGTTTAGAACTAATAAAGTGTTATGTTGAGGCCCATGGATCGAGAGTGGAATTTGTTCATCCCAATGACGGATAGATATACTCTGGGCCCTCTCGGTGATATCACATTGGTTGGCTTGCAAGCAAGTGATTTGATCACTAGAATGTTATATCACGGGAACAAGAAAGAGTGCATGTCAGTAACGAGATCAAACTAGGTATGGAGATACTGATGATCGAATCTCGGACATGTAATATATCGTGAAACAAAGGGATTAAGATACTAGCGTAAAAGGTTCCGACGATCACAAGAAAGTCATCGTTGAATGTGTGGGAGTCAGTATGGGTCTCCAGATCTCGCTTCTGATTATTGATCCGAGAGGGTTCTCGATCATGTCCGCATTATTCACAAACCGTAGGGTGACACACTTAAGAGACACTGATATCCAATTGGAGCAATAGTTTCATGTCGGAAAGAATAACAAGCGCAAGAATTTATTTCACTAGATACTCAAACAAGTTTTCGGGTGAAATTGCAGAAAGTGTTTTTGCATGTGAAATAGAATTATAGCAAGGGGTTATATGTGAATGTTTGTAATTAAAGTAATTTACAAAATTCTGAATAAATAAAAAGAGTTTTATTTAATGAGAATTTGCATTAAATTTGGTGGAAATTTAATGGCAAGTTTGAGTGGGATTTTGAGTGGAGGGAAATGAAGAGGTTTTTGTGAGTGGAGTGTCCACCCACATGAATGAAGGAGGGGAGGGGGCATCCCCCATGGTCGGCGGCCACCCCTTTGGGTGCCCCCTCCTCCTATAAAAGGCACCCCTCTCCCTCTCTCTCACTCACACCTCCTCGTGAAGGATGTCTCTCCCCCTCTAGAATTTATCCCCCATGGTCTCGGACTAACGAGATACATGTTCCCGGTGGCTATTCGGCAAGAAAGAGTTGTGCTTTTGCTGCATCGCTGGAGCGAGGAGGCAGAGGTTGCTCGGTGCCTCGGACGTGTGTGCGAGCACGGATGCGCTGCTGATTTGCGATGCTAGGACTTCATCTCGATCTTGAGATCGGCAAGAGATCGTCTACATCAACCATGAGTTTAACTCTTTAAGCTTTGTCGGTCTTCAAGGGTATGTTCTCTACGGATATACATCCGCCTGTTGTTTGTATCTAGTAGATAGATCTTGGTACATAGTTGTTCCCATCGTAGGAAAATTTTTGTTTTCTATGATGCGAACCCTACATGGTGGTTAAACCAGGTATTTGAACCATCATAACATGCTTCAATTTTGTTGGTTGAATCTTACTAGTGCATGCAAATTCTTTTGTAACAAACGAGTGTGATGATCCAGAATCAAACAACACTCTTGCAAGTACTGAGTCAATAGAAAACATACCCAGCACGACATCTGGCGCTTCTTGGGCTTCTTCAGCATTCATGTGAAACAGACGGCCGTTGCGGTTGAGTGAGTTTCCTGGGGCAAAACTTCTTCCAGGCTGAACACGGCGTTGCTGTTGAGCTGGGGCATTCACATTGGGGGATGTTGCAAGCTTCTTGGGGCTCTCATTGGAATAGTGACCCTTGGTTCCGCATTCATAACAAGTCACCTGAGACTGGTCCTTTCCTGCAACATGCACAACATTGCTTCCAGTCCTTGGGGTAGTATTGGTGTTGTTGGCGACATTGCTGTTTTTGAACTTGGGCGGTGCACGATTGAAATTGCTGGGGTTGCCGAGGTTGTTGTTGTGGTTTCCTCTGGGCCTTGGGTTTCCTCCTCCACGGTTGGGATAGATCGGACGGTTCATCGGGGGTCTATTGTTTCTTGGGGTAAATCCTGCAGACGGGTTGGGGCGATACTTTGGGGTATGGTGGGTTCCTGGTTGATGCATCCTTCGACGCTTGTGGTTCTCATTGGCTTGGTTGATCTTGCCTTCCATCTGAATGGCAGAATCCACTAAGGCTTCAATGTCAGCAAATGAGATATTGACTAAGACTGTCTGCATCTCATCATGCAGACCATTCAAGAATATTTCCTTCTTATTGACTTCAGTGTCAATCTCATCGGGTGCATACCTAGCTAATGATAGAAATTTGTCACGGTACTCCACTACTGTCATCCTCCCTTGCTTCAATTCTCTGAATTCATCTCTCATCCTCTTGATTAAACCCAGTGGCACATGGGTTCTGCTGAACTTGAGTTTGAATTCATCCCAAGTCATCATTTGTCCTCCAGTCATGGCGCGAACGCTGTTCCACAAAGCTCTTGCATCTCCTGCCAGATAGTGGGTGGCAAACAATAATTTCTCATTGGCCTCTACCAACGCGACTTCTAAGTTGTTCTCCATGGTCTGCAGCCAGTCATCTGCATCTAAGGTCTCTTCAGACTTGCTAAAGATGGTGGATTGGTGTTCTGAAAGTTCTTGACCTTGGATCCATGGTTGTCCTGGTTTCCATGGCCTTGATTGTTGTTGGCCATCTGAGCTATGTGTTGAAGGGTGGCTAAGTTGGCTTGACATTTGGCTCTTTTAGCTTCGTGATCTAAAACCAACATTTGCAAGATTTGCAACATTGGGTCCAGGGATGAACTGCTTCCTTCGCGAGGCATCCGAAGATTGAGATATATCATGAGAAAAGAGGGAAATTTCTAAGGTTGAGGGTTTTTTTTTAAAGTTTTTAAACTTTGAATCAGATTTTGCCAACTAGAAACTTGCTTTTCATTCATAGCACACAATACAAACACACACCACAACAAGGAAACATATGGTTTTAAGAACCATTATGTGCAACTACGATACAGTGGGACCGGATACAACTTCACTAACGCTAGTGCTCAAGTGCTACTACTCCTCGGAATCGGTGGCTTCATCATCATCATCAATTAAGGCGAAGCCATCCTCATCGGTGAAGAAGTCCATGGCTTGATCCTCCAGGAAGTCATCATCGTCACAGAGGTAAGAGTAGGGTCTCCACGGATATCTTCCCCTGCATTCTCCCTCTCCTCAAGCTGCATGTCCCGCTCATGGATGGTCTCCTCCAAGTCTGTCACTCTATGATTAAGGCGGGCAATAATGCGATCCTTCTTATCAAGCTGACGATGACGAGACTGGTGATCCTTCACAAGCATGGCGATGGTCTGGTCCTTCTTGACTGCGATGGTGTAGTTGTGGTTGGCGTAGGAGCGGGAATTGTCCAACTCCTTCTGCCTGTCATACATCATGAAGCTGAGGTGGTCCACTTGATGCTTTAGCTCTGGGTGATACGGTGCCTCCAATGTCTATCCCATAGCATCACGCCTTGGGTAATACTCAAAACGAGTGCCCTTGATTTAATTGATGCTTAGCCCACACAGACAGGCAAGAGCTTCCTGCATGGCCCTGGCGAGTCCATCTAACCAGTTGTTCTCTCTTAAGGTGAACTGGACTCCCTCTGAGGTGGGGGCTTCAATCTTCCCTCTGAGACTTGCAACAATCAGCCATTGCAATTCTCCTCCTTCCTGATCGTTGAGGTGGGCTCCAAAAAATCGGGGTGCGGGCGCTCCAGAAGTTCCGAGAGTTGGTCCAAATCTCGCTCAAAGATGAGATCTCCTCCATTGCCCAACTGATAGAACTTGCTATACTTCACGTCCATCTATAAGAATGTAGGATGAGTAAGTTAGTAGGGTGATCAAGTGTGTCAAATGTTATGTAAGTTTGCAAGAATTTTTGAGGAACATGAATTTTCATGAAAGAATCTAAGTGGTAAGAATGAGAATAGGTTTTCATAAATACTAACTTCTTTTGTTTTGAAACTAAGTTTTGATTGAAGCGTCCATTCTAACTAGGGTCTCCTATGGTCAAGATGGCTCTGATACCAACTTGTCAACACCCGGATTTTTAATCCCAGATGCCTGTTATGCCATACATCGCAATCCGAGGATTACCATTTTTGCGAGAAATAACAGATTGGTACCACAGTTCATCATCCATTACAAACCATAATAAAGGTCTTACAAATAAAGGATCTCATGATCTAGTCTTAGTACAATCAAATAAACGGAATAATAATAATGGTAGCGTGGGTGAGGCTCCATCTTCATGGTCACATGCAATGCTAACGATGGGAGATGATCCTAGTTGTCATAGACTTCCTGTTGTTCACCATCCTGATAGTCCTCTTCATAGTCTAGCCACGGGAATAGCTAGGGACAAATCCATGAGTACTCTTTAAGTACTCGCAAACTATCACTAACAAGTAAAGTGGTTCAAGTGGGAATGCTAAACTCTAGGTTGTTTTCCAAAAAGCCAAGTTTATCTCTAGCTAAGTTCAGAAGTAAAGAAAACTAGTTTAAGGTTTTATAACACCTAAGTGGAAACTTAATTTTCACTTTCACAACCATGTTGTGGTCAAGTCAAAGTCATGATTCATTCCACAAGTCATTTTGAAAACATCTGACGACGGAACAGTATGGCCACTCCAATCGTCCATAACCGCAGGCACGGCTATTCGAATAGTTTGACACTCTGCATAGGTGGTACACTTTCACCACAATATTCGATACATCCGTCAGGAACAATCCTGAATTCACCATACTCAGTATGCGGATAATCAATCCTAACCTTTCAATTACACACCCTAGTATAGGCACCTCTATGAGGTTGGCCTCCCAACCATGACCATCTGTCATCTTGGGAACTACACAGGTGGTCAATCATCACGAGGTAGCCTCAGCTCAAACCTCGGCCGCAAGGGAACCCATACTAAGGTATATAAACTTCCAGTCAAGCCCTACCCAAATTCGGGTATTGTGGTTGTACGGTAAAATTGGAATGGTATCGCATCCGAACATAACCATCAGTTTTAAAAGGGGCTAAGGCTCATGCCTCAACATTTCATCATCAAATCCTCTTGTGGTCATAACACATGTCAAAACATTTCATTAGAATGACTCATCATTCTAAGGTTTTCATAATCATTTTCACCAAGTATTCCCATCTAAAGTGATCAAGTTTTATGCTTAGCACTAGCCACTAAAGTTGGGGGTAATCACTAATGAGGGGTGATAATCAAGTGTGACTTATCTAAGTATAATCTCATGCCTTAGGATGACATCAAGTTCTACCTAACTTAGTCCAGGTTTTATGTGAAGGAAATATGCCCGAGAGGCAATAATAAAGTGGTTATTATTGTATTCCTTATTTATGATAAATGTTTATTTTGCATGCTATAATTGTATTAATACGGAAACGTTAATACATGTGTGTTTAATAAACAAAAAGGAAGTTCCTAGTTATGCCTCTCTTATAAACTAGCTCGTTGATTAACAAGATGATCAAAGTTTCCTGATCATGGACATTGGATGTTGTTAATAATGAGGTCACAACATTAGTGTAATGATGTGATGAACATTCATCCAAAGTATAGCATTACGATCAAAGTCATTGAGTTTATATTTCTATAACAACTTACGAAGTGATCCTAATCCTTAGACCATGAGATCATGTCAATCACTAACACTGGAAGAGTTTCTCGATGACATCAAATGTCACACCGTAACTAGGTGATTATAAAGATGGCTTCAGAACTACTAAAGTGTTATGTTGAGGTTCATGGATCGAGAGTGGAATTTGTTCATCCCGATGACGGATAGATATGCTCTGGGCCCTCTCGGTGATATCACATTGATTAGCTTGCAAGCAAGTGATTTGATCACTAGAATGTTATATCACGGGAACGAGAAAAGAGTGCATGTCAGTAACGAGATCAAACTAGGTACGGAGGTACCGATGATTGAATCTTGGACATATAATATATCGTGAAACAAAGGGATTAAGATACTAGCATAAAAGGTTCACACGATCACAGAAGTCATCGTTGAATGTGTGGGAGTTAGTACGGATCTCCAGGTCCCGCTGCTGATTATTGATTGGAGAGGGGTCTCGATCATGTATGCATTATTCGTGAACCGTAGGGTGACACACTTAAGGGATACCGACACCATTCGGAGCAAATGATATGTCAGAAAAAGAAAAGGAAAGCGCAGGAATTTATTTCACTAGACACCGGAACTGTTTCAGTTAAAATTGCTGAAACTGGTTCTGCATGTGAAATTGAATACTAGCAAGGGGTTTTATGTGAATGTTTGTTAATTAAAGTAATTAACAAAATTCTGAATAAATAAATAAAAGAGTTTTATTTAAATGAGAGCTTGCATTAAATTTGGTGAAAATTTAATGCATGTGAGTGGATTTTTCAGTGGAGGCTCTTTTATGGGAGTGGAGGCTTTTCATTTTGAGTGGGAGCTCCACCCACATGAATGTGGGAGAGGTGGGGGAAGCCCACATGGCTAGGCGCCATGCCCCTTGGGTGCCCCCCCCTCTCATCCTCTCAAAGCACACCTCCTCGCGAAGGATCTCTCTCCCCCCTTTAGATTTTCCCCATGGTCTTGGATCAGCGAGATACATGTTCCCGGTGGCTTTTTCTGAAGGATTTGTTGCTTCCGTTGCTTCGCTGGAGCGAGGGCGCGGAGGTTGTCGGGGTACCCGTACGTGTGTGCGATCATGGATGCACCACTGCTTTATGGTGCTGGACTTGATGGTGCTGGACCAGATGGACACGATTTTGAGATCGGAAAGCGTTCGTCTACATCATCCACGAGTACAGCCTCGTTAACGCTATTCGGTCTTCGAGGGTATGTATTATATGGATGTATATCCACCCGTTGCTTGTATCTAGTAGATAGATCTTGGTACTTTAATGTTCCAATCGTAGGAAATTTTTTGTTTTCTATGCTGCGAACCCAACATTATGCTCTTTATGCTACCTCTAATATCTTCCCAAAACTCGCAAGTCACTAAGTAAACATAAATAAAAAGCTTTGATAAAGAAATAAAAGAATAAAGCTTGAAAGTAAAACTGGGCTTTAGTATGATCAAGTGGTATAAGCAAATATGCCTAATGCATCTTGCATAGGTTAACTAGTGGTCTTAGGCTTGCAAGTAAGACTTGCATGGTTTTAGCTTAGCTTGCCTTGTGCAGTGCAGTGGTTGAAGTTTTCCTCTGCTTCTTCTTCGTAGTAGTCTCCTTCCTCTTCATATCCTTAGTCGGTACTAGCGTCTATAAATAAATATGAAGTACATAATCACCAAACAATACTTAACTACTTCTATTTAGCACACAAAGGCTCACACTAGATGATCTAGCATCATCACAATCATCACATGAATTAAGGCAATAGTCTTATTTATTTTATTTTAGAAAAGTAATTTCTATTCATTGAAAAACTACTTAAGATTTAATATTCTCCAATTAAAATATGGGATCATGTTGACACATGTTATCACCACATATTTCAATACTTGGGAATGTGATTTAAAGTGGTGTCACAATTTAATAAGGTTTAACCTTTTGATTTTAATTAATTAAAGTGACTAGAAATGCCTATGGGTTATTCTTTTATTACTTGTCCATTTTTACTGCAAGTAAACCTAGATATTTTTATATATTCAGAAAGGTCTTATCAAATGTGATTTTTGAGAGTTGGAATCAACTCAAAAGCATTTATGGTTGAATTTTGAAAAATGTTTGAATGCATAAAAGTCTCTGCCTTGTTATTTTTACTATAGGTGATCTATAATTTCAAATGGTTTGAATCCCACGGGCTTGGATTAAGAATTTCCATACCTTTCTAACAAAATTGGTTTCATGCTATTTAGTTCAGTAAAACTCTCTGAATTGAATTTTGAATCTACTGCCAGAACTAGGTTTGAAACTAAATAGATAAATATAAATTTGAACTAACTGGGTCACGCGGGAATTCTAACTGGGCCGGCCCACTGCACACAGCGCGCGCGAGCTGGTTAAGTGGCGTTCCCACGCGTCAGTGCGACATGGGGGTGCGAAGGGGTACGAGCTAACTATGACCGTAGGATTAGATCAAGGATCAACGGCTCACGGCCATCGTCCTCGTCGAACGGAACACGACAGGCTCAAACCCTAGCGCGACCAGTGGGGGTCTGTGGCAGCTCAATGGGGATCAGGCGATGGTCGGGGATGGGGGCGAATGACGAAGTCGATGACGGCGGTTCTCCTGGTACTGGCGGCTCCTCCTAGGGTGGATCCAATCGACGGTGCCCTTCTCCTCCAGCAGCGGCAGGCTCCGGCGAAATTCCGGCGAGGGAGAGCCCGCCTTGCTCCAGGAAGAGGTGGAAAGGATCAGTGAGAGGTGGGGAGTGAACTGGTGTGAAGAAAACGAGCGGGGGAGGCCTCCTTTTATAGGCTAG
The DNA here is from genome assembly GCA_916181665.1 of Avena sativa. Classification (NCBI taxonomy): domain Eukaryota; kingdom Viridiplantae; phylum Streptophyta; class Magnoliopsida; order Poales; family Poaceae; genus Avena; species Avena sativa. The sequence continues at coordinate 150,554,982 of OV702294.1, read as the reverse complement.
CGAGAGAGGCCGAGCGTCATGGGAATTGCTCGTCGGGGTCGGGGTTACAGCGAGCTACAAGCATGGCTGAGGATAGGGGGCGGTGCGTGGTCTCCTGGCGGTCATCAATGGCTTGATGGCGCGGGAAGGGGCAGTGCGGTTTGGTCGGAACACGATGGTGCTCTGAGCGGCACCGATGACGTTTTTGACGACGCACAGGCGCTCCTGCTCGCGTCGCGGGGATGTCTGGTGGTCTCTTGGGACGGTGGTGATCATAGGCACGGGCGGCGAAGGCGAGGCACGATCTGTGCGAGCGTGTCGACCGCGGCGAGCTGGCGCGCTCTGGACATGGCAGAGACAAACTGGGCGCGTGTGTTCTCGGTGGTCCACTACTTGTCAAGGCTCGAGGGCTGGAAAGGGGTGGCGGTGGACGGTGGCGTGCTTCCTAGACACGGTGGCTAGGCGCGGCGATGGCTAGTTCTAGCTGGCCATGGTCGAATGGCAAGGGTGTGCTCGGGCATGCACGACATGGTGCAATGGTAGGGGTCTAAGTTGGTTTAATGCGATGGTTGTCACTAGGGAGACAGAGGTGATCAATGGGGAACAATGTTTGGGGTGATCACTGCTCAAAACAGTGAAGTTTGGCCAAATTTCGTTTGTGTCTCCAGGTGTTTGATGAAATGGCCGAAAGAAATTCATATTTGAATTTTTAGTTAAAACTTGGTGAGTGTACTGGGCACATACTAGGTAGTCTCTGGTTGCTTTGATTTGTCAAGGTGCACTGGTTTGGTTGGGTTTTAAGAAATGATGGTCTTACCATATGAACTAGATTCAATTTTAAATTGTTATTTAAATAGGGTTGCCAAATGTTTTCGTGGGTTTGAAAGGTGGGCTTGGGTTCACTTTTACTTGGTCTAGCAAGGGGTAAAAAGAATTGATTTGTTTCTGTTTGAAATCTTGGACTAGAAACACTCAAAGTGGTCTAGTGAGCAAGATTGGCAAAAATAACCATTAGCTCATTTTGTTTGTTTTTGAATTTTCAATAATTTGATTGTGCTTGGAAATGATTTAGATGATGTTGTTTTCATCTTTAAACAAATCCTTGCCATTCACAACAATCAAACAAGTCCATTCAAGCATTCATGCATTCATCACATACACACATGCAATCATAATGATTTTAATTAATAAAAGTTTTTGTTAACCCTAAACTTGGGTGATTGGAATTTGATAACCTTGATTAATACTTTTGGGATGTTACAGGTCTGGTCCGAGCAGCAGCGTCGTGCCGACAGTGCTTTCCTTCTTGAAGGTGCTGCTTGGCACTGGGTGCTTCGGGATGCTTGGAGCGAGGTGGGTCAAAGTTGGAGGGCACAGCAGTTGCGGGTCATTATCGCTTCGTCGATTCGCCATTGTCTTCATTTCTTTTTATTTTGGGCATGTGTGTGTTGCTGTCCTAGCATTTTCTTTGGTCCGAACTCTTGTATCAATGTGTCTGTTATATTAATATAGCGGGGCGAAAGTCTGATTCAAGGAACTGGAAAGTATCCAACCAAAATCCTTTTTTACTAAACATAACTGCGGTATAATTTTCTCAAATAGCTAAATGTTGCAGAAAAATTATTACTGAAACTCTTTACTAGTAATCTAGTATCTTCTAGGCAGGCTACTCTAGTAGCTAGGTGCAATTGGACAAGAGTCAAATTGATATAGTACACGAGAGGACAATTGGCCAAAAGAACAAAAAATGGGAACCAAAATACCCCCACTGCACATATATGTTAATTAGAGTACTAGACCGCACCAACTGATAGATGAAAAGAGCAATGGTTGAGAAGTGAGAGATCATGAGGTATGGATGTGTTAGTTTGCCGGTAAAGAGGAGTTTTCTCTTTAGTTAAACACCTAATGATTCATTAATTCCTTCATTAGCAATACATACTAAGTATTACAGTAGTAATTAAGAAAAAAAAGGAGTCCTCACATTCTTGGGGTCCTGTGAGTTACACAGGCCTTTGTAGAGCCTTCAATTCTGAAACCAATACTTTTTTGTAGGGTGATAAAACAGAAGAAGAAAGTGATGATGATGATGATTTTGGTATGAACAGAATGTTTGAACTCAAAGAACAAGAGGTGGCTTAGGAGGCGGGGGCTAATGGTGACCGGAAGGAACAAAGGGGAAATCGGGATGCACCAGCTTCTGTGCCACAACATGTAGAATTCTTGAGCTGTTCTTCAAACACTGAAACGTATGTGGATTTTGCTCTGAATTTGATACTACTGGTACATTTAGGCTTGGACCCGTTCATTGATGATTAAACAAAGTATCAGTTCTATGGCGTCAGAGCAAGGCGGGCAAGTTACCAGAAGCTTCCATTCAAGCAGATAACATACTTCCAGAAGGTCGACGCCTTTGAGCAGCCGGGGAGAAGGCCACAAAAACTGACTGACCTAGAGCCCAAAACTCAAGCTAATCCGCTCATCATTTGCTTAATATAATACTCTAACGGTAACCATTGTGCACAAAAAGGAGAAACAGAACTGCGAGTCATGGAGTTGCACAACTCTTGTCAAACTGGGCATGTACCTTAGTGATCAAACGCTGATACTCATTCAGTTATCGTAATATCGAAGACAAAGAAAATGAGCACGAACTTCTAAAACAGAGCCTATACACAGATACACTCACAAACTCCACTTCACCATTTCTTCTTGGTTCTTCATCTTCCTTGCCTTCTCGTATTCATAAACCATATTCAACATTTGATTTGTTGACAGGTCATAAGCATTGCAGATATTTGTAAACCATCACAGGAGACTTCACAATTTCATAGTCGTATGGAAATTCTTCTGGAACTTTGAAGTACAAACAACAGGGACAGAATAGGTAATTTATATACTGAGACATCAATAGCGAAATTGCTACTACTTAAGGTGCCTTGCTTTACTGTGGAAAGTTGTTTCAGGTCCAACTCATTCAACATGGAAAACTTCGTACTCCCCCCATCTCACAAACAAGCGACGATTTCGACATACTTTCATTCAAACTCCTGAAAACTGACAGACCATTTTGCTTTAGATCTTTAAATTGGAAAACTGAAATTCAAATGTATATATTTGTCTTGAAAACCATTTCTAGAATATTTTAATTTTCTTGGGATTTATAAATATATATTATAGTAGAAACTAGTGGTCAAAGTTGCATCTTGAAGACCATGTTATTGTCCAAAGTGATACTTCCTTGTGAACCTGAGGGAGTATCAAATATATCTACATTATAAATATCAACTGTCGAGTGGTGATTAGTTTCAGTGAGCCTGAGACAACATTGAGAATAGGTTCTTTAATTTTCATTACTGCATAATTTATATAGAACATAAAAGAAGAGGAAAACATGGCAAGAGCTAGGAAGTACATTTGACACGAAACGCTGCAGGGCTCATCAAAATTTACACTAATAGCCAATTTTGGTAGGGCTGGCGTGGGCATGGTCCAAATGCTAAACTCCGACTTGTGACAAAAAGGTTCTATAAAAACAAAACTTTGCAGCTAGGATAAAGAAGTAGCATCGTTCATCCACAGTATCTTAATAAGGAACATTGGCAGAGGCATAAATATTTAAACATGGAAGCATAAGCAGCAAAAGATTGACATGGTAAAAATCAAAAAGTAGCAACGCTAACGCTATATGTTTTCACGAGCATGCCAACAAATTTTTAAACTCCAAAATGTTTGTAGTTACACACTCTTGTTTACCTTCTTTTTAAGTATCTCAGATAGAATTACTTTAAAAAGTATGAAAGAGAGCCCTATGAAGTAACACATGAACAATAGTGTAACCTCATATGCTGTTCTTCGGTCTTAAAGTTATCTTGACGCATGAATGGGGACTAACTGTGGAACTAACATGTGCCAAGAATATTTAGTGATAATGGCATCAATAAGGGTCGGTTGGCTATGTATGCCACGTCCATCCTTAGCTGATGGGTGCTGTATGGCTATCAAGACATATGGCCGACATAATTTCTGGGGATAATGGCATCAATATCCTGTGGCTAATGAAGTGTAAAACATTATAATCTAATAAAAATATCCCTTACAGAAGAGAACGGAGAAAAGGATGTCAGATAAATCTGCCAGATATGCCTGTGTATAAATGGAGACCAAAAACTAGGATTGTTGTACAGTACCAATAGGAAAACACATCAAATGATATTTCAACTTCTGTTCTCTATTTCTTGTACTTTAAGAAAATGTATCAATGAGAAGCTAATTCATAATTTGGATGAAGCAAATCTTCCCCTTTAAAAATCTTGGAGTTCAGGTCTACATGCTGTGAATAGAATCAATCTGCCTTTCCATCTACACTAAATTCAACAAAACCAGACTAGTACAAGGATTCTATCTCTAGAAGAGGGAAACTAGTTGCATACCAAATATATTTTAATTCTTAACAGAGTAAATGTAAGTAATATGACAACTGCAAATGGTTAGGAATGTAGACAGATGTAGTCTAAAACAAAACATATTGGACAGTCCAGAAAAGGAAAGCCATTTAAATATAGCAAGCAGGAGGTTTGTAGAATAGATTGACGGAACATGCCTCTATTTTCATAGCTTCTGCCTACAAAATTGGCAAACTTGGGTCAACAAGACCCTACTGGACAGTTTCTAACGGCATCCCAGAAGCGGGCTAACTAATTACAATAAGTTATCTATCTAAGTATTTGTACAACTCCAGTTCATCCTTGTGAGACTGGGTGTTATCCATATGGGGCTCGGCCAGCTGCACCAAAGCTGAGGCAAAATTTCTTCCCTGGTATCATTTTCCAAGTTGAGAACACCAATATCCCGGCAATTATTCTTATATTTTGAGACACATGACTCATCATCTGTGAAATAGACACAATTTGGCTTCAGCTGGGGAAAGTCTTTAGCATTAAGGTATTGAGACTGGTTATACCCAAGAAATAACACCTGATCATGCAAGTACTTCATTTCCATAAGCTCTTTTGCAGCCAGATCAACTTTATAGAATGATATTTTCTGAGTCTCACGTGTGACCTTATTGTCATCTGTATCTATGAGTTCATAATCCCTGCGAACTTGCAGCAGATTGCCACATGGAGCCTGAACAACGTACATGCACCCACGAATATAATTCTTCATGTCATCTGTAATTGTATTCATTGTGAAGGTAGGACCGGTGAGATCAAAAGTGTCGACTCTTCCGAATCTCGTGAATGCATACAGTAGACCATCCATGTAGATGCATTGTTGGTAGTCCCAACCTGGTGGCAGCAAAGTCCACTTACAATCTCCTACCCTTGCAAATGAAATCTGAAGTGATCGACCATGGATAAGAACTATAATGTAGCTTCCCGTAGACGGATCAGGAAATATGAATGTTTTGAAGTAGAAGAAGTCACGAAGCTTGTCAAGAGCATGGATTGTCTCATAGTGACCAAGATATTGAATGTCTAAGTCATAATCGTGCATTGGCTCCGACAACTCATACTCGTTAATTGTGCCTGCATCGTCAAAGATGGGCTTCACACTCTCATTGGTGATCACTGACGGGAGAGCAATCTGTTGACCAGTGATCAGGTTGACAAGGTGTAGCTCAGATCTCTCATCAGCAGTAACAAGCCAGCCATGTGAGGACCCAATCAGATACCTACTGCGGATGGGTGGATCTGGAAGAGTTAAACTGTAGAACCGCTTTTCTGCGAGGCTGTAGAGACATGCTGCGTTCTCGCCAGCAGAATCAGAGGTGTAGAAGAGGCAAGGGGTCTGAGGCCTTTTGTACAGTTCAGGCTGGCTGCAAAGGGTGGTATATGCAGAGCGCCAGGTCGAGCAGACAGAGCCCGCACGAATGAGGTCGGGGATCTCCAGGAGGGCAAAGATATCCAGCAATACATCCTGTGGCATCTCCGGCGAATCTCTGACCATAATCTCAGTCTCCAAAAGTGATGGATCTTCTCTGAATTTCTTTTAGCGAACAGGGAGGATTGGAGCTTACGCGAAAATTCCCAAGATCAATGGATTGAGCTCAGAATCCTGGCTACGACGCTAGACGCCTTCACGGGAGCAACTGGAAAGCCAGATCTTTTGGAAGATGAATTGCTTCTGCGCTACGACCACACATGTAATCTAAATCTGTGATGAAGCACCCGACGGCAGGCTCCTCCTGGCTACACTTATAGGGTAGCTGAACCAACCGAGGCCTCTCTTTTGATCCGAGTAGGAGATGGCGTCCGAATCCAAGAGCGATACGAGAATCGCGGGATTTTCTGGCCACAACCCCGGGAGAGATTCGGATTTTCAAATCCGACTGGTTGCCGCCGTAGAAACCCAGGAAGGAGAGAACTAACCCGCTGTGGTGTAGCCCGACGGCCCGCCCCACGAACTGCGCCGAGAAAGTAGGTGGCGCCAATGAGCTTCATCGGCGTCGGCGGCGGTAACTGAGATACATGCGACATACAGTTGGGGGTTGGCAGAGTGTGCAGGGATTTGGCTTGGGTATGAACTTTTGGTAAACTATCTAAACTTTTTCTCTTTGAGCAACTAGAGAGGACATGCCGGCACGAACCATTTTCATTTTTTCATTAAAAAAACAATCACCGATACGAACATAACTGCACACAACACTTACAAAGGAAATGGTGGAAAAAAAGAAAAGAGGGAAAACCGGATACGAGCAAAGCATACAACACTATCAATCGTCAGAGCACCTCCACTTGTCTGGTGTTTCCAAATCTAATTCCAACGCTATTTAGCGTCATACGGATATAACATTTGTTTAAAAAGGGCTATTTTTTCAGTTGCGTTCTCAGACCGAGGTTCCCGTGTTCAGCTAAAATTGATCAAACTCTACGAAATTTAGCGGATATAGGCGATTTTATCAAAATATAGGCGAGTTTATACATATTATGTCAAATTTAGATTCGGATATATACCCGAATTTTGACTACAGTAGTCGAAAGAAAAGTAAAAAAACATAGATAAAACTACTAGGCTATGCCGACGCCGATGCCGATGCCGCCGGGCGCGCAGCTCACATGCCGAAGTTGTGGTAGAAGACGGTGTAGTCGGCGTCCCGTGTGCCGTTGTCGTTACTCGGCGGCTGCGGCGGATGCGAGCTGCCTTGGCCGGCATCGCCGTAGTCCCACGGCTGAGACGAGGGATCTGCCTCGTCGTCATCGTCGAGGACGATGAGTGGCTGCGAAGCTAGCGACTTCGAGTTCAGCCTGCTCCTGATGGCGCTGAATGCGGTTGGCCTCCTTGTCCTCCTACTCCCGGTTGGCCCTAGACCAGGCACACCGGCGCCGGCATCGACGACACGTCATTGAGAGAGCGCTCCATCGCCATCTTCATGAAAAATGCGTCCTCGTCGACAGGAACAGACCAGTTCGTCGGCTCGGTCTTCGGCGTGCACAGGCTAAGCCGGCCGGTCATCGCGCGACCCTCAGTGATGACGAGGCCACATGAGCGTGTCCTCAGCGGCGAGCAGATAGGCGACTCGACCTCCCGCTTCACCGGCCGGAGAGGAGGTGCGGCGAGTGTGCCGGCGCGAGGCGACTGCGTCGGCGCCGAGCCAGACGAGCGTGACGCCAACGCCGATGAAGACGAGGAGAGGGAGGTCATCCTCCTCGGAAGCTAGTTGGCCGCCGCACGACACCGGGCGGCCGACGACGGCGAGGGAGGGGCTAGCCCAGTTAGGGGAAAACCCGACGGTGATGTGCTCGAGGACGGCCATTAGGGTCCGGCCTGGCGTGTCCACCACCGATGGCGTCCGACGGTGTTGTGCCGCTTCGGCGGCGTGCCGATGGGGTCATGGGCGGCCAACAGCTAGTTATGCCGCTCGATGAAGAAGTTTTCCCCAGTGAACGAGGTTACCGGGGTCTTCGGCGAGCTCCGGATCCTCCATGGCCGCGATGGCGGCCTGGATCTCCTCGACCATGTCGGCGTTCTCCGACTGTCGTGGTGGTGGCACGACAGATGTCATGGGTAGGCTAAAGTATGGGGCCAATGGATGCTAGAGGGATCCGGAGAGGGAAGATGTAGTTACTTCTATACTCAAATGGCTAACATGCAGATCTTTATTTCTCTCTTCTAGGACTACAAGTGCTCCTCGAGCTGTTTGCAGGAAGAAGAGAGCTACTACACGAGCCTTACGACGTAGAATGAATCGATCCCCCTTCAGGAGTCCGCTTCTCCCCTTATAAAGGGGTGCCCTGGTTTCTTCTAGGGCTGACATGGCAAGCATATTCGAGGAATATGATTGTCCCAATATGGTAACTCGGCGGATCACTTTCCTGTCCCCCTTCTAACAACGGCAATGTTCCAGAGAACCCCACCTGTGCGTCTCGGACTCCATGACTGTCACCTCCGTGACCTCCTTCTGCCCTTCTGCTGCTCTGCTCCTTGTCCTTTTTGCTTGGCTCTGTTCAGATTCTTCCCAGCCCGTGACTTGGGTTTGACTATAGGCACCTCCTTCTCCTGCAAGCTTCATGTTATTCGGCCTTGTCTCGGATAACTCGGCTCGGCCTTCACCTGCATTCAAGTTATTCAGACATACTCGGCCGACTTAACTCATATGTCGGTCGGATAAGGTATCGCTCCCTCCGTGGTGTCATGGCCGTGCTTATCTCGGCCGACTTTCACAGGACTCGGCCGATATAAACAGTAACTCGGCATATGACAAGGGAGACTCCTTTTGTCTTCCCCTGTCTTGACCCTATCCGGGGTCACCTCCCCAACATTAGTCCCCGAAGCTGGTGTGGTCCCGCCTGTAACCTCGGCCGGGCTACATCAGTTTCCCAACATTCATTTCTCTTTATTTCCGAGTTACTTTTTTCTGTTCGAGGTACCTGCGCAGCTTCTTTAGCACGCCTCGTCCTACGTGTACCACTCATCATTATTCCTCTGGTTTTCTGTTCCTCTACAGTGCCCACTGACAGGATACAGTGATTACTGAGCCCGTCGCGTCGGTGCTGCGACACCTCGTGTACCGCATCGGTCAGGGGGCCTGATCCTCTCCTACGCCGTGTGGTCATCGGTGTGGCTCCACCCTGTTGCGAGCCGTTCTCCCGCACGCGTAATCTACACGGTTAGCGCTCGCACGCACGATCCCACTACCGCCAGGGCCGCGCGGTTATAAGGGGGAGTGCGGGGCTAGGGGATTTTACTTTCCCCCCTCTCTCACCCTTCCTCTTCTTTCTCCTCCCGCTCGTGCGTCTATTCGTTCGTCTGCGGTTGCGCCATTGTCGATATCGTTGACGGTGACGCCGCAGTCCTTCCGCTCCGACGACCTCATCACCGTGCGCTTGCTCCGGCGCCACCGTCGGTGAGTTCTTCTACGGTCTCATCGCTAGGCTTCTTCCCTAGGCGCATCTGCTGTTTCTCCAGATTTCCTGCAGCGGTTCTTTTCCGTTCCACCGCCGCGCTCGCTTAGAACCACGACGGGGCCCCGCGCCTCTAAGACTTTCTCCGCCGCTAGTCCCTCTTCCGTTGATTTCTCCGGCGACCCTATGTCTAGTTCTGTTAGTGGTGCGCTCGTCGAAGACGATGATGTAGCGTCCGGTCCAGAGCGGGGCTCTTGGCAGGGCTCCTCCGTCACTCGTCGTGAGATTGAGTGTCTAATTAGGACTCGCTGGATTCCTGCTGAGGTAAGCTTTCGCTTACCGGCAGCGAATCGTCTCCTGTACTCAACGAAGGCGAGTACGTTGTTTTCATGTCCCACTTTGCTCGTGGGTTCGGCCTTCCCCTTAGCGATTTTGCTAGGGAATTCCTTGATTACTTCGGCCTTCAGCCGCATCACCTTCCGGCTAATGCCATCGCCTCCCTATCGGCTTATATTTCGGCCTCGGAGGGATACTTCGGCCTCTGGCCCTCTGTGTATGTTTGGTCCAAATTTTTCCAGATCCGATCTAACGTCGTTCCAGACAAATCCCTTCACCCCTCCGAGAAATTGCTTACCCAGTGTGGAGCCGCGTCCATCACACCTCGGAGGAACTCCGAGTTCCCTCGTGTCGCTGGCCTCGAGTCTTGCAAGAAATGGCATAGATCGTTTTTCTATGTCAAAAACACTGGAAAGGAAGACAAGATTCGGCTCCCTGCCTTTTCTATCGGCCCCCCTTCCAAGAAGAACTGGGACTACAACCCCAGGAAGAGCCATGCTTTGGCCGAGGCATTCGAGATTCGGCTGAAGGAATTGATCCGCGTCGGGCTCCGCGGTGAGGATTTGATGACCACATTTGTCAGCAGCCGGATTTGTCCTTTCCAGCTTCGCTCGCACAAGATCTGCTACATGAGCGGTCCTCTCGATCCCAACCGAGTTTTGACGGTTGAGCTCGACGACTATCTTATTTACAAGCGTGTCCGGGCTATCTTCAAGACTGATATGCCGGAGGACTGGACATGGGGGCTGAAGCCGTTCACTCGCAGGAATCCCCCTCCCGAGGTAAATTTACGCATTTGTGTTTGCTTCCTAATTGTGTTTATGACTTCTTTTGCTGACTCCACTTTGTTTCTTTTCTTGCAGAGGTTTGCGGAGCAAAAGATCGAGGATGCCGAGGTTCTGGCCCTTCCATGGACCACAGATCGGAACACCCCGGACAGCGGGGAACCTGACTCGGAGGAGTTTGTCCCTAAGTCGGACGTCTCTCCGGCTCGCGCCCGGGGCAAGACCTCGGCCCACGGGGAGGAAGGTGACTCGGACGACGTCCAAATTCTTGAGGTAGTCGTCGCGATGCCTATCTCTTATGCATTTCCGGCTTCTACTTTCCCAGCTAATTAGGCCGGTCAGGTGCACGACGCCGAGCCTCGCGCCTCTCAAGCTCCTGCTACCTCGAGGAAGCGCACTGCTCCAGCAGGTCCCTCCGAAGCTTCTCCCAAGAAGCGAACCAAGAAATCGGCCCAGCAACTTCCGAAGCGTAAAACCATGCCCAGAGTTACTGGGTGAGTTCATTTTCATTTGTATTTCTTGTTTCTCTCTTCTTGTCTTTTGATTCGACTTTTTGTGCTTTTGCAGCGCTCCTCTCTCTGCTAAGCCAAGCGGTCCGAGTATGACGAGTCATACAACTCGGTTGCCTTCTCCCCCGCCCCCTGAAGATACTCGGGCTCCTAGTCCCGCTCGCGTTGACTCTCCTCCTGCACCGACTCAGACATCACCTCTGCAAGATGTACCCACAGCTTCCATTGCTGACGCCGACATAACTCCGTCAGTAGATCCTCCTACCGAACTTGTTGCCTCCGTTACGACCCCCGAAGTTTCCCCGGAAATTCCTTTGACCGCCCCAATTCCAACTGCGACTCCAACTCCAGCCGAGGATATCACCATCTCGGCCCCCTCGGAAACCATAGTTCCTCCTGCCTCCAAAGATGCCACTCCTAGTGCCGAGGTTGCTGCCCCTGCCGACACCTCTTCTAAGGCTAAGAAGGTTGTTGTCAGCAAACCTTCATCATCTTAGAAAAGGCCGGCTAGCTCTTCTCAACCCAACATCGCTGATGCGCTCCGCAAGGGGGTTTCCTCTGCTAAGCCTGTTGTCACCCCGGCCGCTGATACTCAGCTTACTCTCCACAAGAGTCCCGCGGCGGCGGTGGTTACACAACGGGTCCGAGGTAAAGTGTTGACCCGTACTGAGAGTGGGAACAGCCTCGGCTCTTTGGTGGAATACGCCAATAATTGGAACGCTGTCGATCAGCTTGAGGGCAATCCGAGCAATCAGCCATTTCAACTCTCCTACATCAGCAGTCGCTTGCATATGGCTGCTAAGATCGTTCTTGAAGGCAATAAGATGAACGAGGTAAGTGCTTATGTTGATGTCTGGTCAGTTATTCAAATGATAGTATATATACCCTAGTCTCCGAAGCTTGCAACCGAATAACTTGTTGTTCGTTTGGAAGCTTTGTTAGGCTTAAAGTGCGTTATTTGCCGAGTAAATTTCCTGTATGACTTTGACTCATCGTGGTTCATCCGTATTCCATATTAAGCGTTGCTGAATCCGGATATATTTCGGCTTTGATTATCCAGCCATTTAGGTCCGAGATAAGTTTTGCTTGATTCAGATCTGTCTTAGCTTTGAATATCTAGCCACCTAGATCCGAGTTAAGCTTTGCTTGATTCGGATCTGTCTTATCTTCGAATATCCAGCCACCTAGATCTGAGTTAAGCTTTGCTTGATTCCGATCTGTCTTAGCTTCGAATATCTAACTGTGTAATTCGTTTTGGCACTTAGGTTGCCCATGATCGGCGGACAGCCGAATTCCAAAGGTTGCTTTTTGCGCACAAGAAATTGGAAGAGAAGTATGAGAAAGTTCTTCCCGTGGTGAAGAAAGCTAGTAACTTAACAAATCTTTGTATTGTCCCTTAAGTTCTTAATATTTTTGACTTGAGGTGATAACCCACTTTTTGCTGGTAAACAGGTAATATCAATAATCTTAATATTCGTCTTGACAAGAAGGTCAAAGCTCTGGAAGGTTAGTTATTCTTTTCCTCTATTGATTTTTGTTCGAGACTTATCCTGGGTTTATTATAACCTTCTGGCTTTGGTATAGCCGAGTTACAAACATTTGCAGCGTCGCATCAAGAATGCATACCCATGCCTGATATGATGCTGCATTTTTTAGAGCAAGCCGCCACTCATTCGGCGCAACTGAAAGAGAAAGATGACGAGATAACCTGGTTACGTGCCGAGGTGGAGTCTCTCAAGCTTTCTCAGAAATCCGAGTTAGAGAAAGTTGATCAGGAGTTCTTTGAAGAGAAGAATCGGCTGAGTCTGCAACTGCAGAAAGATAAAGAACTCCTCGAAGCTGTCGAGCTGAAGAATCGGATGATGAGCAAGGAAATCACTCGCTTTGAGAAGACTAAGGCTGACTGGACCCAGGATCTCCAGAAAATGTTGAGTTATATTCATCGTAAGTTTCTGACCATGGCCGAGTTATTTTATTCTCTTTCTTACCTTTAAATGATACGTTTGCCTTTTATGTAGATCATTTTCCGGAAGCTAAACCAGTAAGTTCTAAGGCAGTGATTTCTACTCGTCAACGCCGAGGTGTCTCTGCAGACTCGAATCCAGAATATTCAATGGAAGACTTCCTGATTGCCGTTGGCGCTGCCATTGGGCCGATGAAAATTATGGGCCGAGATCTGGTGCAAGCAGCCATTCGGGCTTACCATGTTATGTGGCCGAATACCTCTGGGACTCCTGACATCGACGAGGTCAAAATACTTGTGGAGAGATTAATGGCATCTCAGACCCAGTTAAATCTCTGGAGGGAGTCTGTTGGGAGAGTTGGTGCTGATATGGCACTCACGGCCGTTCTGTCTTGGTACGAGGACATTTCGCTCGACACTTTGATAAATTTGCGCATTGGCTCTCGTTGGGTTGAGGATCCATGTCACATCCCAAGATTTTCCAAATCTTGTAATGTGAAAAATAAATAAACAAAATAAAATTTTTGTTGAAAATCAGGGTGAAAAGAAACTTTTATTTCTAAAAGGAAACTTAAAATGTCATCTTGAACAAACTTTGGTAAAAGTTTGAATCCAACAAAAATCCAAATCAAGAGAAATGCATTCCTCAATGAATGTATCTGGAAATTTAAACAATTGGAAAATAAATCCAAACCCTAAACCCAAAGGGAGTAAAAATCATTTCCAAGTTATCTCCAAGCCTATGGATTTGATCCATATAAAAGTTTGTCAACAAACATTTGCAAATGATCCTAAAGGGATTTAAAAGGATAAACAAGAATTAAATAAGTTATCACAAATTGGAATCACCAAGTTTGGATCTTTAAATAAAAAGATATGGATTTTATAAGATAAAGAAAGAAATATTAATTAAGGAATATTTAAAGACCAAATCAAATCTTGGCCTAACCCATAAGCAAATGGAAGGAATTTAATCCAAATCCAAATAAAATAATAGGATAAAGAATTGCCAAAATAAAATAAAATGGCTTGAACCAAATTCCCTTTGAATGAAGACAAATCCAATTTTTAAAAGATTAATAAAATCATATTGAATACTTCCCAAATAATTCAAGATGAATTATTTGAACCCAAATAAACAAATAAAAAAATCTACTAAAAAGATTTGGAAAGTTTAAAGAATTTAAATGGTGTTTGAAATTATTATTAAATCCTACTTGAATTAAAACAAGGGCCTAATTAAATAAATAAAAAGACCCCAAAAAGGAATAAAGTTTTATTCCAAAATTGACTTCAGAATGTGCTACTAATAAATATTTAAACCTACACAAAATCTGGCAAAGGTTTGAAATCAAAAGAGTGTTTGAATTGTTTATTCAAAATCAAAAACAGAAAAATCAAATGAGAAAAAGAAAAATAAACAGAACAAAAAAATGTAAAAGGACCCAGCCCAGCCAGCAGGCCCAACTAAGACCCAACAGCCCACCGCACACCCCCTCCCCTGAATCGTTATTCTCACCACAGAACTCACCCATCCAGTCGCTGAACGCCCGGACCCACTCCCCTTCTTCCCTTACGCTGACAACGGACCCCACTGCCACCTCACCTTCTTCCTCCCCACGGTGACCACGCCCCCTCTTTCCTCCCCGGCCGTTCTGTCGCCGTTTCCTCGCGTTAATACGCAGTAACCACGCCATTAAACGCCCCCGCGACCATGCTATCTAAAGCGCTTGCCTCCTCTCTCTCTTTCCCCTCCGTCGCCTCACCCTAGCGCGCCCCCAGGTTGCCCAATTTCCCCCTACACCGCCCTCTGTTCCAACGCTCTCCGGCAGCGATTCCGGCAGCCCCTCGCCGCCCCTCGCCTCCTCGAGCACACAGACATGCTCCCCACCTCCAGGCGCATCTCCCCGTAGCACCAGCTCGCCCCCGCGCGCCCCAGAACCTCAGCAACGACCAAGACCGTCACCGCTGCCGTCTGTTTCCTCTCCGGCGAAGCCTCGGGTAAGAACCAGACCGCCCCTCTCTTTCTCCTTCACGCACGCATCATCGCCACGTCCTTGCGCATCTAACTGTGTCTTACGTTTGCTCCCTCGTGTCCCGTAGCGTCGCCCTCAACATCGACAGCAAGTGCCAGACGCAGACGACAACTCCGGCGAGGAATCGCCATCACCTTTGTGCGCCCCTTCGCCAACCACGAGCACGTTGAGCTCCAGCATGTCCCGGTGAACTCGGTGAGCACTTCCCTTCACTCCCTCGCTTCCTAGACTCGCCGAACCACCGCCACCAGACACGCCGCCGCTACCTGTCGCCGCCAGCGCCGCCTGTCTATAGCAAGCGTGTTGTGCGCCGTGCGATTAAGATCCAGCAGCTAGGATAGAAACTAATCGAAGGTGTAAGTAGCACCCCTATGCCGTGCGATGTAACTTAAATCCAAGGGCTGCCATCGCACGATCCAACCGAAGCGGTATAGACGAATAAAATCACGACACGTGGCCTTTGTCTGTTTTAAAAACCAGAAACTTCCTATTAGATGTTCAATTTTGTAAAATTCATAACTTTCAAAACACACGTCCAAATTTTGCAAATTTTATATCAATGGATTCATCAAGACAAGACCTAGCCAACCATGCACTTTGTTTTAGTAAAAAGCTTCTGATAAATTGATTGTTTTTGTAGAAACTTGTGTATGCATATTTAGAATATAAAATTTGTTTTAAAATAAATTTTGAGATGAAACCTTTGTAAAATGGTTTGTTTTGAACCTACTGACCCTAGACATCAATTGGTAGTTTCAAAAATGTATTTGGTGAAGCAAAAGAATGAATCTTTGATTTAAAACATTTCTAGCCAATTAAAAATGTTGATTATGGTTTAAAAATCATTTTGGGAGAAAACCTTTTGGAAAATGTTTTGATTTAAACCCTCTGACCCCAAACACCAAGTTTTATGTTTTGAAAACATATTTGGTGAAGCCTATAAAAATTGTTGCTTTGCTAAAGGCATTTTCAACCACATGAAATAATGACTTGGTTTAAAAATGGTTTATGAAGTAAAAACTTTTGCAAATGGTTTTGCCACTTTATCAAAATGACCATTAGGTGTTTCCAAATGTTTATGAACCATGAGAAACCATTTTTACAAATAAAACCATCTCTTGCATGCTTGCATGCATTGTTTTGATTCTATCATTTTATGTGATGAATTGCTTGAATGGTAGATTCAAATATTGTTTGCTTGATTGAAATTGTAGTGATTTGAAGTGTGTGAATATTGCAAGATCAAGGAGTGGACTTATACTCTCTACCAACAAGGCAAGTGATGCTTCATATTTTTGTCCCATTATTTTCACTATGCATTAGTGATATTTCTAAGTAGGACTTGCATGGAATTTTTGATAAGTACAAACTATGCCATGCGAAATCCTAGTAGATGAAACCTTAGTATAATTTCCTAAGTTAAGATTCCTACTACTATCATGCTTAGCTTAGCTAGTAGAAAACAAGGGTGGAATATATATTCATGCTATGTAAAAATGTCTAAGTCTGAGGACTTGTGTTTTGTTTAATAAAACAACTAAGTGAATGAATCACCTGGGTGGAAAGGGACTTGCTTGGTGGTTTTTGGTTGAGTGGTTACACAAGGCCCATTTCTATGGTTTACCTTGTGTATCTCACTTGTGGATGGCCACCCAGGAACAAAGAGATTTGATATGTCAAATGTTGAGAAGCTTCAAGTGCAGCCACTTGGCATTATGGGCTCTTCCTGGATCATATAGGTTGCAATAACTTAGCCAAATGGACAGTTGGTGGTAGGGGAATGATAGGTTGGAACGCGTCCATTCTGGTCTAAGGGAAGGCTTCTGAAAGATCTTGTCTTGGGAAACCAAGTCTTGTGGGGAAAGTGCACCACCTCTGCAGAGTGAAAAATCTAAGTACTTAGCCATGTCCCTGGTAAAGGACAATTTGAGCATCAAGACATGGAAGCTATCAAGAATCTCATCATCCAAATTTCTAAGTTAAAAACTTGTGGGTGAATAAGGGTTGAAAGGATCACCAATTTCTATTGGGAGATGCCTTGGTAAAGATTTTGTCAAGCAAAAACTTAGTGTTTTCAAATGATAAGGAAAAACTATTTTGAGCAAAGCAAGCCTAAGCTCCACTTAGCCAAATGCATATAGACGATAGACTCCACAATACTACCATAGTATCACTTGCCAATACAATTCAAATGTATTGACCCTTGTGGCTGTATCTTGTTATGTTGCAGGTTTGTTTGATATTAGTGAAGTTTAATGATTAGGATTACAAGTCTACAACCAACATGTCTGCCTGTGGCACTTTGAAGATGAAGGAACCCATGCTATTGTATATTCTGCTGCATTGTAATGAGTTAGCCAAATGAGCTATGTAAGATGTAATAAATTATTTTATTCCTGGTTATAAAGTTGTATTATGACCTTTGTTTCTTGATATTACATCTTAACTGTGGATGCTAGCTATTGATCCAGGGACTAGCATTATAAACACAGGGATCTCTACCTTATTAAAGGTTGGGAACCTTACAGATGGTATCAGAGCATTGTGTTGCCTGTAGGATTTGTAAACCTAGAATTGGACAAAACTCCTTAGAAAAATAGGAGTTGTATTTGTTCCAAAACTTATTTACAAACAATCTTGTAAACTCTTTCCTCAACCATTTTGGATTTTGACTCTACATCCCTTCTATTTCAACTTGATGGATAAAGCCTTCTCCATGGCCAAAGACTTCACCATGTGCAAAGGACTTCATCAACTCTAATGACTTCAACATCTTCAAGTGATTTCAACCTTATTCTCAACAATGACTTCAACCTTGGATATCACTAATTACTACAAGTGAAACAAGAAATGTCACTCAAGACTTGAAGACTAAGGAAAAACAACTTAGAAGGAACCATCATCACTTTGGAGTTTTGAGACCAAGATGCAAGAAATTCTCTAAGGATACAAACTTCTTGTTCAAGAAGAATCAACCAAGAAGGATGGAAAGATCACAAGTGAACCATATAGATGGACCACCATATTTAGTTCAAATCAAACCCACCAACTTATGTGGTGTAACAAAAATATTTTGGTGCCTAAAAATGTGCTTGAAACTTGTTGTTTGAGTGGAATGCTTGTTTGTGATTGCTTGTGTGAATTGTGTTGTGTGTGATTAGAACTATTTCCTTAGGAATCTTTTGCCTATTCTAATCCCAAACCAATCCCAAACAGATGACTTCTCCAAGAGACTCCAACATCAAGGATGGTGACAACAACAACAACCAAGAGGACAACATGAGAGAACTCATAGTAACCCAAACCCAGTTGAACCAAGTGACAGCTTAATTTATAGCCAACACCAGTGAAGTAGATCCAACCCTGCAAAGGTTTTTGGAAACCCAAACCCAATTGTTGCATAAGGTGACAAATCAAATGATCAACATGGGAGAAAATTCTTCCCAAGGAGCTTGTGACAACAAGGATGACAAAGATGTTATTCTAGAAGGAACCCAAACCTGCAATATTTGTGGAGACAAGGATCACACTTCCAAAGAGCATGAAGATCAATGCCCCAATTGTGAAGAGAAACATCCAATTGACCAATGCCCCACATCTCAAGCTACTTGTTACTTATGTGAAGGAAATAATCATGTCCCTATCCAATGCCCCATCTATTCCATAGTTCAACAAAGAAAACAAGGTGGAGTGCAACAACTGATTGCAGATTACCATGAGAGAGCCAAGTCTACCAAGAAGGATGAAGACAAAGGAAAATCTCAGCTTGTACCTCCCAGCAATATGACCCAATTTAAAGGACCAAAGAGGAGACATATGTATTATCCAAGGAATAATAGAAGGTCAAGGAGACCAGGAACTGTTCCTACCTTTGAGATAACATATGAAGAACATGAACTAGAAGCACTCCTAGCTTTGGAGAAACCCAAGAAAAAGAAGGACAAAAGCCATGTGCAATGTGGTCATTGCAAAGAAATGGGACACTATGCCCGTGAATGTCCAGAGAACAAAAAGTATAAGGAGTTTGGCCAAGTATGGTGCAACAACTGCAAAGAGCTAGGCCATTATGTATCAACTTGTCCACAGAAGATACGTGAAGAACTCAATCTTATCACATGTTACAATTGTGGTAACCAAGGACATTATGCAAGCAATTGTCCAGAAAAGATGAAGCACAAGATAAAGCCTATGAAGGATCTCAGCCTAGTCACATGTTTCAAGTGTGGAAACAAAGGACACTATGCAGATGTTTGCCCAGAGAAATTTCAACAAGATCCCAAGCAAGCCAAGATGTAATCTAGTTGGAAAATTTTTAAGGGTGGTAGTACCCTAGTTGTTTGGAGCCAACTTGTAACCCCTAGCCTCCCCAAATCTCGGGACGAGATTTATTTTAAGGGTGGTAGCCTGTCACATCCCAAGATTTTCCAAATCTTGTAATGTGAAAAATAAATAAATAAACAAAATAAATTTTTTGTTGAAAATCAGGGTGAAAAGAAACTTTTATTTCTAAAAGGAAACTTAAAATCTCATCTTGAACAAACTTTGGTAAAAGTTTGAATCCAACAAAAATCCAAATCAAGAGAAATGCATTCCTCAATAAATGTATCTAGAAATTTAAACACTTGGAAAATAAATCCAAACCCTAAACCCTAAGGGAATAAAAATCATTTCCAAGTTATCTCCAAGCCTATGGATTTGATCCATATAAAAGTTTGTCAACAAACATTTGCAAATGATCCTAAATGGATTTAAAAGGATAAACAAGAATTAAATAAGTTATCACAAATTGGAATCACCAAGTTTGGATCTTTAAATAAAAAGATATGGATTTTATAAGATAAAGAAAGAAATATTAATTAAGGAATATTTAAAGACCAAATCAAATCTTGGCTAACCCATAAGCAAATGGAAGGAATTTAATCCAAATCCAAATAAAATAATAGGATAAAGAATTTCCAAAATAAAATAAAATGGCTTGAACCAAATTCCCTTTGAATGAAGACAAGTCCAATTTTTAAAAGATTAATAAAATCATATTGAATACTTCCCAAATAATTCAAGATGAATTATTTGAACCCAAATAAACAAATAAAAAAATCTACTGAAAAGATTTGGAAAGTTTAAAGAATTTAAATGGTGTTTGAAATTATTATTAAATCCTACTTGAATTAAAACAAGGGCCTAATTAAATAAATAAAAAGACCCCAAAAAAGAATAAAGTTTTATTCCAAAATTGACTTCAGAATGTGCTACTAATAAATATTTAAACCTACACAAAATTTGGCAAAGGTTTGAAATCAAAAGAGTGTTTGAATTGTTTATTCAAAATCAAAAACAGAAAAATCAAATGAGAAAAAGGAAAATAAACAGAAAAAAAATGTAAAAGGACCCAGCCCAGCCAGCAGGCCCAACGAAGACCCAACAGCCCACCGCACACCCCTCCCCTAAATCGTTATTCTCACCACAGAACTCACCCATTCAGTCGCTGAACGGCCGGACCCACTTCCCCTCTCTCCCTTACGCTGACAACAAACCCCACTGCCACCTCACCTTCTTCCTCCCCGCGGTGACCACACCCCCTCTTTCCTCCCTGGTCGTTCTGTCGTCGTTTCCTCGCGTTAATACGCAGTAACCATGCCATTAAACGCCCTCGCGACCATGCTATCTAAAGCGCCTGCCTCCTCTCTCTCTTTCCCCTCCGTCGCCTCACCCTAGAGCGCCCCCAGGCTGCCCAATTCCCCCCTACACCGCCCTCGTGTCCCGTAGCGTCGCCCTCAACATCGACAGCAAGTGCCAGACGCAGACGACAACTCCGGCGAGGAATCGCCATCACCTCTGTGCGCCCCTTCGCCAACCACGAGCAAGTTGAGCTCCAGCACGTCCCGGCGAACTCGGTGAGCACTTCCCTTCACTCCCTCGCTTCCTAGACTCGCCGAACCACCGCCACCAGACACGCCGCCGCCACCTGCCGTCGCCAGCGCCGCCCGTCTCTGGCAAGCGTGTTGTGCGCCGTGCGATTAAGATCCAGCGGCTAGGATAGAAACTAATCGAAGGGATAAGTAGCACCCCTGTGCCGTGCGATGTAACTTAAATCCAACGGCTGCCATCGCACGATCCAACCGAAGCGGTACAGACGAATAAAATCACGACACGTGGCCTCTGTCTGTTTTAAAAACCAGAAACTTCCTATTAGATGTTCAATTTTGTAAAATTCATAACTTTCAAACCACACGTCCAAATTTTTCAAATTTTATATCAATGGATTCATCAAGACAAGACCTAGCCAACCATGCACTTTGTTTAGTAAAAAGCTTCTGATAAATTTATTGTTTTTGCAGAAACTTGTGTATGCATATTTAGAATATAAAATTTGTTTTAAAATAAATTTTGAGATGAAACCTTTGGAAAATGGTTGAACCTACTGACCCTAGACATCAATTGGTGGTTTCAAAAATGTATTTGGTGAAGTAAAAGAATGAATCTTTGATTTAAAACATTTCTAGCCAATTAAAAATGTTGATTATGGTTTTAAAATCATTTTGGGAGAAAACCTTTTGGAAAATGTTTTGATTTAAACCCTCTGACCCCAAACACCAAGTTTTATGTTTTGAAAACATATTTGGTGAACCCTATAAAAATTATTGCTTTGCTAAAGGCATTTTCAACCACATGAAATAATGACTTGGTTTAAAAATGGTTTATGAAGTAAAAACTTTTGCAAATGGTTTTGCCACTTTATCAAAATGACCATTAGGTGTTTCCAAATGTTTATGAACCATTAGAAACCACTTTTACAAATAAAACCATCTCTTGCATGCTTGCATGCATTGTTTTGATTCTATCATTTTATGTGATGAATTGCTTGAATGGTAGATTGAAATATTGTTTGCTTGATTGAAATTGTAGTGATTTGAAGTGTGTGAATATTGCAAGATCAAGGAGTGAACTTATACTCTCTACCAACAAGGCAAGTGATGCTTCATATTTTTGTCCCATTATTTTCACTATGCATTAGTGATATTTCTAAGTAGGACTTGAATGGAATTTTTGCTAAGTATAAACTATGCCATGGGAAATCCTAGTAGATGAAACCTTAGTAGAATTTCCTAAGTTAAGATTCCTACTACTATCATGCTTAGCTTAGCTAGTAGAAAACAAGGGTGGAATACATATTCATGCTATGGAAAAATTTCTAAGTCTGAGGACTTGTGTTTTGTTTAATAAAACAACTAAGTGAATGAATCACCTGGGTGGAAAGGGACTTGATTGGTGGTTTTTGGTTGAGTGGTTACACAAGGCCCATTTCTATGGTTTACCTTGTGTATCTCACTTTTGGATGGCCACCCAGGAACAAAGAGATTTGATATGTCAAATGTTGAGAAGCTTCAAGTGCAGCCACTTGGCATTATGGGCTCTGCCTGGATCATATAGGTTGCAATAACTTAGCCAAATGGACAGTTGGTGGTAGGGGAATGATAGGTTGGAACGCGTCCATTCTGGTCTAAGGGAAGGCTTCTGAAAGATCTTGTCTTGGGAAACCAAGTCTTGTGGGGAAAGTGCACCACCTCTGCAGAGTGAAAAATCTAAGTACTTAGCCATGTCCCTGGTAAAGGACAATTTGACCATCAAGACATGGAAGCTATCAAGAATCTCATCATCCAAATTTCTAAGTTAAAAACTTGTGGGTGAACAAGGGTTGAAAGGATCACCAATTTCTATTGGGAGATGCCTTGGGAAAGATTTTGTCAAGCAAAAACTTAGTGTTTTCAAATGATAAGGAAAAACTATTTTGAGCAAAGCAAGCTTAATCTCCACTTAGCCAAATGCATATAGATGATAGACTCCACAATACTACCATAGTATCACTTTCCAATACAATTCAAATGTATTGACCCTTGTGGCTGTAACTTGTTATGTTGCAGGTTTGTTTGATATTAGTGAAGTTTAATGATTAGGATTACAAGTCTACAACCAACATGTCTGCCTGTGGCACTTTGAAGATGAAGGACCCCATGCTATTGTATATTTGGCTGCATTGTAATGAGTTAGCCAAATGAGCTGTGTAAGATGTAATAAATTATTTTATTCCTGGTTATAAAGTTGTATTATGACCTTTGTTTCTTGATATTACATCTTAACTGTGGATGCTAGCTATTGATCCAGGGACTAGCATTGTAAACACAGGGATCTCTACCTTATTAAAGGTTGGGAACCTTACAATCCAGAATTCGTCGCTCGCCGCCAAGCTCGTGCCTTCCAACTTGTTGATTATGTTGATGTGCATAATTGGATTGAGGGGCCGAGTTTTCTTTCCAACCCAGCGGATGACGTCGAAATCGAAGACGCCTCTGATGATGATTCGGCCGACCAGGATGAGGGAGAGGGCGACTCGGACAACTCCGGTGATTCCAATGCAAACTCGGATGAAGATGACGACGCGCGATCATCTTCCAAAGGGACTAGGCACTCTCAAGCTCAAACTAATGTTTCTCAGCAGCCCAGGATTTCCCCCGAGGCTACTATCACTCCTGTTGAAGGCGAAGTAACTTCGGCCGAGGCGCCGTCTACCTCGGAGCACCCTATTCCTGAAAATTCCCCTACACAGGAGACCGAGGTCGCACCGCCATCATCCGAGATAGCCACTCCTGAAGCCCCTGATCATGTCGATGCCCCTTAAGGGTGCTCTGGCCCTTTTCGTTGTTTAGGTTCAAAAAACCTCTTAAGTTATTTCCAGTCCCCGGTATGCCGGGCGTATGATGCGTGTGAAACAATTGTCCGACTTTCTGTGTGGTACGAACCCTTTTTGCCTTTTGCCGCTGAGGCATGGGTGATGGTGATCATTATTAGTTTGTCTAAACAGATCTCGTTGCTTTATATCTTTGCTTCGGCGAATTTCAATCTCATAGGTTTGGATTGTATTTTTTCATGTGGTTGACGTTAGTTCGGCGCTTATATTGCCTGCCCTTTATAAATTCGATAGCTTAGCCATTGTGTTCTTGACTTCTATCCGAGATATAAATCCCGAAGCCCATATCTGGCAAAGTGAAATAATAAGTTGCATCCCTTATCATATTTTAGTTTGCTGGGTGTGTTATTCTTTTTTGCATTATTCTTAGAAATTTTTGTTTGCTTTCGCTTTGCTATTTCTATGATTATTGAGACACATTTACACCATGTCTTCCAAGCCTGTAGCTGAGCTATGGAGCTTTTATGTGTCTGATGACAAACAGTGGGTAATACGGATTAGTCCCCGAGTTATCACTCAGGTTAAGGATTTCTTGCGCATGCTCAAAGAATTATCTTGGATCATGTAGCAGTCCCCGAGTTACGAACTTGGTTGCCGAAACATAATTCATGGGTTAATGTATAGAATACTTTAGGGTAGTCTCCGACTTATTGTTCAAGGTGCCGAAGTTTAATACGCATTTTTGGAAAAAGAAATACTCATGGGGCAGTCCCCTAGTCAACGCTCAAGGTATCGAGGTTTTAATGCATAATCCGAGATAAGGGATGATACGGCATAGTCCCCGAGTCCCCTGCTCGAGGTCTTGAAACTTAACACATAATTCAGGAATAAGAAATAACACGGTACAGTCCCCGAGTCAATGCTCGAGGTGCCGAGGTTTCGTACATAACTCAAAATAAGAAATAACATAGAGAAGTCCCCGAGTCACTGCTCGAGGTGCCGAGGTTTACTACATAGTACTAAAAAATAAAGACAACATTGTGCAATCCTCGAGTCGTCGCTCGAGGTGGCGAGGTTAAATACACGTTTGATACTTCGACTTGAAGTGTTATATTACGACGGACCATATATGGCTCCTAAGTGTAGAATTGGCGAAGTAAAGCTATGTTCCATGGTCTTTTCGATTCGTCACCGGCTTTGTTTGCCTTGTTATTTTCTGGTGACTGAGCATCGATTAGGTAATATTCATCGTTGTGCAATGCTTTACTCACGATGAATGGTCCTTCCCATGGGGGTGAGAGTTTGTGCATGCCGGCTGTGCGCTGCACTAGCCGAAGAACCAAATCTCCTTTAAAGACTCTTGGATTGACTTTCTTGCTGTGATATCGCCGTAGGTCTTACTGATAAATAGCTGATCTTGATAATGCCAATTCCCTGGCCTCTTCTAGTAAATCGACGTCGTCTTGCCGAGCCACCTCGTTTACCTCGGCAGTCGTGTACTGGGTCACCCGTGGCGAATCATGCATTATGTCGGTTGGAAGCACAACTTCTGCCCCGTATACCAGAAAAAATGTGGTATACCCTGTTGACCTGTTCGGTGTAGTCCTGAGGCTCCACAGTACTGCTGGCAGTTCCTCGATCCAATATCCTACCAACCTTTGCAGAGGTTCAACGAGCCGGGGTTTTATTCCGGACAATACCAGTCCGTTTGATCTTTCTACTTGCCCGTTTGATGCTGGGTGAGCCACCGAGGCAACATCTAGTCTTATGTGTTTCTCTTGGCAGAATCTAGCAAATGCTCCTTCAGCAAAATTTGTGTCGTTGTCTGTAATAACATTGTGTGGATAACCATATCTCAGGATGATATCTTTGAGGAATTTTACTGTTGTTTGTCCATCACATTTTCTTATAGGTTTTACCTCAATGCACTTTGTGAATTTATCCACCATGACTAGAATGTGAGTCATTCCGCCTCGGGCTGGCTTGAACGGACCTACCATATCTAGGCACCATACAGAGAATGGCCAAGTGATTGGTATTGTCTTTAATTCGGATGATGGCATATGTATCTTGTTGGCGTATCTCTGGCAACCGTTACATTTTTGTACTAGTTCTTTTGCCTCCTTTAACGCCGTCGGCCAATAAAATCCATGCATGAATGCTTTGGCTACTAATGCTCTGGATGATGCGTGATGCCCGCATTCTCCCTGATGTATATCTAGGAGTATCTCCTGGCCTTCTGCCGAGTCAACACATCTTTGCAGCATGCTTGTGACGCTTCTCTTGTACAGCTCATTGTTTATGATTGTGTAAGCTTTTTCTCTTCTTATTGTCTGTCTAGCCAGTATCTCATTACTCGGCAAGATTGCATCCTTGAGGAAGGAGAATATGGGTTGCGCCCATGTCGGCATGATTTTCTCTAGGACAATTTCACTGTCGATTTCCATGTTTTCTGCCGACATAACAACTTTGAATCCTTCTGTATTTATTCGTGCGACGGCCAGGTTCACTTTCGGAGAGCCTGGGTTGCACTCTTTGTCAATTTCCATTGGCATACTCCCTTCTTTTAATTCTGCCGAGATATGAATGGACTCGGACTCTGGTGACGGTATAATCAATGGTTTTCTCAGGTGCTCTAGGGCGATTCCTGGGGGAGTTGACTTCCTAGTTGATTCGAGTTTTGACAATGTGTCCGCAGCATCATTTTCCGCCCGAGGTATATGATGAAACTCGCATCCATCGAAGTATCCACTTATTTTTTTGCACATGGAACCTATATAGGGCCATATTCGCATCTAATGCGTCCCAACTGCCTGATACTTGCTATACTACCAAATCGGAATCCCCGTAGCATAGGATCCGACATATACCAATTTCTTTTGCCACCTTTAATTCATGAACGAGTGCTTCATATTCGGCTACATTGTTTGATGCGGCGAAATGTATTTGCAACACATATTTCAGTTGATCTTTTTTCGGTGAGGTCAACACTATCCCTGCTCCTAAGCCATTTATCATCTTGGATCCATCGAAATGCATTATCCAATAATTCAGATCTGGTAACGGGGGTTCATATTGTACCTTGGCCCAATCCACAAAGAAGTCGGCCACTGCCTGAGATTTGATTGCATCTCGCCTATCGAATTGGGGAGCATAAGGTGACAATTCGATTGCCCATTTTGCTATTCGGCCGCTTGCATCCTTGTTGCTCAATATCTCGGCTATGGGCGCTTCACAGATCACTTTGATCGGGTGTTCTTCAAAGTAATGTTTAAGTTTTTTCGCCGACATGTATACTCCATAGGCCATTTTATGGTAGTGTGGGTAGTTTTGTTTTGAGGCCGATAGTACCTCGCTTAGGTAATATACCGGCCTTTGTATTGATTTATCATCTTATTTTCGTTCCACGATAATCACCGCACTTACCACTCTGCTTGTGGCAGCTACATAAAGTAACATAGGCTCTTTTGATAATGGAGAGGCCAGGATTGGCGCTGTGACCAACATCTTTTTAAGTTCATGAAACGAATTATCTGCTTGCGGTGTCCAAATGAACTTATCAGACTTTTCCATCAGTTGATACAGAGGTAATGCCTTCTCTCCCAGCCGACATACAAATCGACTAAGCGAGGCCAAGCAGCCCGTGAATTTCTGTACATCATTTAGACACCTCGGCAATTCCATTATTTCTACCACTCGTATTTTAGTTGGATTTGCTTCTATACCTTGGCTGGACACGAGAAAACCGAGTAATTTCCCAGCTGGTACACCGAAGGTGCATTTTTCCGGGTTATGCTTTATTCAGAACCTTCTCAGGTTTGCGAATGTCTGCCGAATATCATCCAGGAGTGTTTTGCTCTCTTTGGTTTTTATAACCACATCATCTACATATACTTGTACATTTTTTCCTATCTGGTCATGTAGACACTTTTGCATGCATCTCTGGTACATTGCTCCTGTGTTACGCAGGCCGAATGGCATGGTGCGATAGCAATAATCCCCGTACGGGGTAACAAATGCAGTCTTTATTTGATCAGCCGGATTTAACGATATCTGGTGGAAACCAGAATACGCGTCTACAAATGACAACAGCTCACAACCAGCGATCGAATCAATGACTTGGTCTATCCTAGGTAAAGGAAAAGGATCTTTGGAAAACGCCTTGTTTCGGTTCGTGTAATCAATACACATTCGCCATACGACGGCTAGATTCGAGTCATCCTTTTTCTTTTCTACTAATACCGGATTTGATAGCCAATCTGGATAAAGCACTTCCATGATGAATCCGGCCGCAAGGAGCCGAGCTATCTCATCCCCTATTATTTTTCTCCTGTCTTCGGCGAAGCAGCAGAGAGGTTGCTTCACCGGCCTTGCTCCTGGACTTACATGCAAAGAGTGCTCAGCCAACTCCCTCGGCACACCTTGCAGGTCTTGAGTTGACCAGGCAAAGATGTTCCGATTCTCACGGAGGAAGTTGGTGAGCTCGCCTTCCTATTTGGCATCTAGGCCGACACCAATTGTGATGGTGCGCTCTGGGAATTGCTCATCTATCTGGACCTTTTTTGTCTCTTTAGTCAGCTAGAAAGAAACACTTCCATGTGGGTTGGCTAATGCTGGCATATTCGGCTGCAGACTGAGCGAGAGCCGCTACCTCCTGAATCCTTCTTTTTTTTCTTGCGATCACCAATGACTCGGCCAGGTTTGATCCGGCCGAAGCACATTCCATCGACTTCATGTAATCTCCTGCTACTGTTATCACCCCTTGTGGTCCGGGTAACTTCATTTTCAAGTAAGTGATGTGATAGCTGCTCATGAATTTGGCCAATGCCGGCCGTCCGAGTAAAGCATGATAGCAACTTTCTAGGTCCACCACTTCAAATTCCAAATTTTCCGCTCTGCAATTCTCCCTTGTGCCGAATAATACATCTACTCGAACCTCCCCAATGGGTTCGCATGAAAGTCCCGGCACTATTCCATGGAACGTGGTTCTTGTGGATTGCAGCATATTCTGCGCTATTCCGAGTTTATGCATCATATCTTTGTACATGATATTGATACTGCTCCCATTGTTAATGAGTACTTTTGAAAATTTCACATTAATGCTGGGCCCGACAAAAGTTGGATCTAGTATGAGTGCGTACGACTCTAGATCCGGCATTATTTTGGGGTGATCCTTTATGCTCCAAGTTATTTCTTGATCTGACCAAGGTACATATCTTGGTACCGCCAGCATAACTGCATTCACTTCCATATGCCGGCGCTGTACACTTTGCCTGTCTTGCTATTCTGTTGTGAACACGCAATATGATTGATGATGTTCCCTGTAATCATTACGTCCATTATTTCCGGGGGTTGTCCTTCCATCCTGACCTTGGTTTATCACTTGATGCACTGCATCTCTCCGGTCCGAGTTATCATACCTCGGGGGAGGAGGGGGTAACATCAACTACTGTGCATTCGCCCTAGTCAACTGCGGCTGTTGCTGCTGATGCGCTTGATGAGAAGGTGCTTGCATGCCTGCTGGGTTCCCCATTGCATTTTTCATCCAGGCGCATTGCCGAGTTGTATGATTAGCCGGCTTGGCCGGGTTTGGAGTGTGAAGCTTACACGGCTGATCCAACATGGATTCAAATGTGTACTTCGGCCTTTCCTGCCACTGCTTCTTCTGTTCTGGTGTCCACTGTCTCTTCCCTTCGTTCCTTGGTGTCCATTGCTGAGGACCATTTTTCTGCCGTTGACTGTTTCCGTGACTCGGCTGATCTTGCACTACCGCTGCCACCTGATTGGAGGCATATCTGTAATCCGGTCTTTACTCTCTTCTTCTACCTTTGAACTTGTTGCGCCTCGATGATCCGGTTGCATCTCTTGTATATTGATCTTGATGCTCCCAATGCTCTTCCGACATTAGTTCTGGTTGTGTCGGATCGCCCAATGCATACGAATCCGCTATCCTGATGGTTTCTGCCAAAGTGGTCGGCATATCTCTTTGCAGTCTCTGCCACAATACACTGGCGTATCGGCATCCTTGAGCAAACCAAGCTATCGCTTGAGATTCTATAACTCCCTCACATGAGTTCCTAAGGTTACACCATCGAGTTAAGAATTCTCTATCTGTCTCATTCGGCCTCTGTTTGCACATAGCAACCTGCTGTGGCCTGTTTGGTCTTTTGTAAGTACTGGTGAAGTTGCTGACAAACATTTCTTCAAAATCTAGCCAACAGGTGATACTGCCCGCTGGCAGATTATTCAGCCATACTCTGGCTGGTCCTTCCAGCATTTGCGGGACATATCTTACCGCCCATCGCAAGTTTCCGCTAGCTATTTTTACTGCAGTGGCATAGTCAATCAACCAATCCTGTGGTTTGGTGCTCCCATTGTATGTTTTCGTGCCCCTTGCCAGCTGAAAGTTCGGCACTGGCGGCTCGCCCATGATCCGGGGTCCGAAACATGCTGGACCCGGCGGACCCTACTCCTCTAACAACTCGGACCGGTACAACCTGTCCAGTTTTAATCTTGCATCATTTGATGGCAAGTTTCTGTACATGATTCTCTCCTGCATTCCATAATGGTTACTTCCACCATGCCCTGCATACTCCATATCTGAGTAACCATCATTGTACCTCTCATTTGCCTGATTATGGTGAGCTGGTCTTACTTCTCGTTCTTGCCGAGGTTCATACCTCCGCTGAGGATTGGGCGGCAGGTCCCTCCTTCCTTCCGCCGGGATATCGTTCTCATGATTCCCTCTTCCAGGTCTCCATTACCTCGGCTTCTGTTGCCTTTGTTGGCACGGCCGGGGTTTCTTTCGCCACTGTTACCTCGGCTTCCATTGCCTCTGTTCTCATTGACCTTTCTGGCTACTGCTGGATCATACGGTACAATTTGCTTATTTCTCTTTCCTGAAGTCACTGCACTATCTTTTCGCGCATTGTTTCCGGGTGAAGATGTTGCTGCCACTGATAGTGCGGGCGCTGCTCTAGCCGAATGAACCATACGTGAGGCTCCCGGTCTTGCCGGGTCTACCTTAAGCATTTCTTCATTCTGCTGGTTCGCAATGCGTACCATCTCATTCACTCTTTCTTGTTGTTTCTGCCAGGCTTCGCCAGTCAACCCTTCCAACTCCAGTGCAGCGGCATTTGCCGCCCTTAGGTTCTTTGCCGGGGTGCTGTACCTCGGCAAGCCTAGATCGACTGAATCTGCCTTATGAGTCTCATGCTCTTTGTTGATATCATTCATGAGGTTTTTCCCTCTCAATCTTAATTCATCGACCCGCTCGGGGGCAACATCTAGCTTATTTGCCTTAGCATATTCTCGTAGGGTCCTATTCAAGGATTCCCGCAAGGCCGACACCTTTTTTGCCTCTACTAGCACTTTCTGCCTAGTTTCTTCCAACTCTGCCTGAGCATTAGCCGGATCAAGTATCGGTGCCACATGCGTGGTTAAGTTATCTATAGTTGCCTGAAGAATATTCTCTGGTCTCTCCAGAGGTGGCCATCTTACCCTTGTTGCCTTTGGGGTTGTCTCCTGTACCTCGGCTGATTTGGCTGTGGACGTATCTACCTCGGTGGGCCGTGGAGTCGCCTGCTTCGTGGCCACCTGACCTCCCGTCATCGGGTCCTTGCTCGATCCGGTGCCTACTGCTGCCTCCTGTACCCCGGCTGCGACCATCACCTCGACGCTCCTGACGGGGCGTTCTCCACGCGAACCGTTTGCGGCGCTGAGGGGAGGCTCTCCTGCATCAATAACTTGGTGAGGATAAACGCAGGAGGTGTCGATGCCGACATAGATCTGGTGCGTGCCCAAGTTGATGAAGACGCCGTTGCGTGGAGGAACTTTTCTCCTAAAGCTTCTTGCGTTATCGCTGGCATAGTCATAGAGATCAAATCTCTGGACTAAGCCAGAGACAACACGCTCGCCGGTGTGGATGAAGTTTCCCGTACGGATCTTGACTCCAGCTAGCACCGCTTCCATCCCCCCGGCGTTCTCCGGCTGTCGTGGTGGTGGCACGGCAGATGCCATGGGTAGGCTAAAGTATGGGGCCAATGGATGCTAGAGGGATCTGGGGAGGGAAGATGTAGTTACTTCTACACTCAAATGGCTAACATGCAGATCTTTATTTCTCTCCTCTAGGACTACAAGTACTCCTCGAGCTGTTTGCAGGAAGAAGACAGCTACTACACGAGCCTTACAGCGTAGAATGAATCGATCCCCCTTCAGGAGCCTGCTTCTCCCCTTATAAAGGGGTGCCCTGGTTTCTTCTAGGGCTCATGTGGCAATCATATTCTAGGGCTCACGAGGAATATGCTTGTCCCAATATGGTAACTCGGCGGCTCTCTTTCCGCGTCCCCCTTCTAACAACGGCAATGTTCCAGAGAACCCCACCTATGCGTCTCGGGCTCCATGACTGTCACCTCCGTGACCTCCTTCTGCCCTTCTGCTGCTCTGCTCCTTGTCCTTTGTGCTTGGCTCTGTTCAGATTCTTCCCAGCCTGTGACTTGGGTTTGACTATAGGCACCTCCTTCTCCTGCAAGCTTCATGTTATTCGGCCTTGTCTCAGATAACTCGGCTCGGCCTTCACCTGCATTCAAGTTATTTAGACATACTCGGCCGACTTAACTCATATGTCAGCCGGATAAGGTATCGCTCCCTCCGTAGGTGTCATGGCCATGCTTATCTAAGCTAACTTTCACAGTACTCGGCCGATATAAATAGTAACTCGGCATATGACAAGGGAGACTCCTTTTGTCTTCCCCTGTCTTGACCCTATCCGGGGTCACCTCCCCAACACCGGCACCGGCATGCCCCTGGCACTGAGATTCTAGGTCAGTGTTCACCGGAAGTCCAGTGGTGCAGGGTAACTGGAGTCATGAAGAAACCGTGCCTCCCATGGCTAAAGAGACCGCCTGCCGAAGCCATTCGCCGTTTCCGGGTTGCCAGGGTACCTCTCCGCCATTGCTTCACACCAAGATCTTCTTCTCGTTGCCAAAGTGGACCTTTTAGTGGCGAAGTGGAGGCAAGTGTGTGTGCTCTGGGAGGCGACGAGGGCACCGGAATTTATACCCAAAAGTGGAAAGAGCGGCGAAGGCAGTAGGGGTGTAGCGGCATGGGCGGGAAAATGGGAAATGGCGGGAAGGCAAGCCGGCGGTGGTGCGCCATTACGACAACGCGTGGCCGATGAGACGAGCGGTCATTTACCGGCGGTTTGTCACGGGAGTCGAGGCAACGGGATGAGGATGACTCGACTCCACTCGCTGACAAGGAGGGGCCATAGCCGGGTTTTTTTCGGTGATTCCGCTACATCCAGCATTCCCAGGCGGTTCCCAGCGCCTTGGGTTCAGCCTGGGAACGTCGGATGAAAGTTGGGCCACATCCGGCACTATTTGGCATCCTAAGAATGCGGCTGGCCGAATTTTCACCATTCGGATGAAAAAATAGGGTTGGGAACATACTCCTAGGAACGAGGGTGGAGATGCTCTTATGCTTAACACCCAGCAACTCTAGAACATACAGTAAAAAGTATGAAGGAGTGATGTTGAATCTCATAGTCAAGACTACATGGAGAAATAAAACCCATTTGCCGAGTGATCACTCTGCACCTTGCAGAACTAGAAGAGTCACAACCACCGTCGAAGGACATCCCCCTATCGAGGCTACCACCAAAGGGCAAGGTTTCACGGAGACTACCACTACACCTCCTCTTGGCCTCGAACACGACAACCATCACGAAATGAGCAAACTTAAGCACAAAGCAAGGCCAGAAGAACCTCATACGCCATCGAAGGACCATGATCATCAGGACGTCACTGCTGGCACGTACATCCCAGAAAGTAGGTCAACCAAAGCTACATGAAGGACCAAATGACTTAACTTGCCATTGAGATGGAGAGCATTGCACGAAGACATGAGCTCGTCCCATGCCGGAAGCACCAATTCTAAAAGGGGGTGAGGAACACAACAACGCTTGCAAGGAAGGCAACAATACCCTTAGGCGTCGCCATCATCGGTATTGACTGATATGTCGGAAACGTATCCATAATTTTTGATGCTCCATGCTTGTTTAGTATCTACTTTGCTTTGTTTTGTCTATACTTTGAGGTGTTTTTATATCTTTTCTAGAACTAACCTATTAACAAGTTGCCACAGTGCCAGTTGCCTGTTTTCTTCTGTTTTTTGTTCCAGAAAGGAAGAAAATCAATATTCTCGGAATTGGACGGGACAAAAGCCAAACTCAATATTTTACCGTGGGTGACATGAAGTCCAGAGGAGAGACAGAGAGGCGAGCCAGGGCCGCCACACCCCCCCTAGGCATGGGTGGGCCCATCCCACTCCTGGGCAGGGTGTGGGCCCTCTTGCCGCCTCCCAGCCTCGCCTCTTCGCCTATAAGAAGCCCCTGATGCATAAACCCTAGGCACCCGATCAAAACTCCACGAAACCTTCTGTAGACACCGCCGCCACAATCGTTCCTAGATCAGGGGGATCTGAAGTTCTTCCCAACACCCTGCCGGAGGGGAGTTCATCCCGGAGGCCTTCTTCTCCGGTATGAAGCGTGAGTAGTTCCACCTTGGACTACGAGTCCATGTAGTAGCTAGATGGTTGTATCTCCTCCTTGTGCTTTCATGTATAGATCTTGTGAGCTCCGTTCATGATCAAGATCTAATCTATTTGTAATCATGCATGTTGTGTTTGCGGGGATCCGATGGGTATTGATATTACTATGTCAGATTGATTAATGGTTTTGTCTATTTGATACTATCATGTCTGTGTTGTTTGTGATCTTGCATGCTCTCCGTTGTTAGTAACTATCTCGGCCAAGTAGTTGCTAGTGACTCCAAGAGGGGGTATTTATGCTCGATAGTGGGTTCATGCCTCTAGTTTCTAAGTGAAGTGACAGAAATCTCTTCGGTTGTAGATGTGATGTTGCCACTAGGGAGAAAACAACGGTATCTTGTTCATGGAACAAGTGAATTGTTTACCTTACACACTTTGCTTAAAGCAGTTGTCTGTTGCTTGCAGCTTAATACTGGAGGGGGTTCGGATGATAACCTGAAGGTGGAATTCTAGTCATAAATGCAGTTGGATGGCGGTCTATGTATATGGTTGTATTGCCCAATCGAATCTCATAGGATCTTTTTGTATAGTATTGCATTGTTATGCCTTGCTCAGTTCCTGTCAATTGCCCTGTTGTAATTTGTTTACCCTTCATGCCATGTTGTTTATCTAAGGAGAGCACCTCTAGTGAACTATGGACCCCGGTCCAATCTTTACCATTGATACATCCTCCACTGTTACCTGTTTACTTGCTACAAACCATTACCTTCCATACCATACGTTTAATCCTTTGTTACAGCAAACCGGTGAGCTTGACAACCTCACTGATTCGTTGGGGCAAATTCTTGAGTTTGTGTTGTGCAGGTTTCCACATTGCTTGCAACACCTGTGTGACGTTTCCTTCCTCCTACTGGTTCGATAACCTTGGTTTCTTACTAAGGGAAAACTTGCTGCTGGGCTGCTTCACACCTTGCTCTTGGGGTTCCCAATGAAGCGCTCCTACATCAACTCAACGCTGCATCAAGCTTTTTCTGGCACCGTTGCCGGGGAGGCTAAGGACATCTTCACAAGGGGAGTCCTCCTCAACCTTTCTCTTTACTTTGTTTTTAGTTTGCTTAGTTTCTTTTGCTTGGTTTTGTTTGCCTCTTTTTATCAAAAACTCCAAAAAATAGTTTAGTTTGGTTTGCTTTTTCTTATAAAAAAACACAAAAAATTAGTTCCTGCTGCTGCTGTTTTTGGCTTGCTCCACTTTTGCCAAAATGAACTCTGCTGAGAACACCAAGTTGTGTGACTTCACTAGCACAAACAACAATGATTTCCTTAGCACTCATATTGCTCCACCTGCTCGTGATGCTACCTTTTATGAAATTAAGCCTGCTTTGTTGAATCTTGTGATGAGAGAGCAATTTTCTGGTGCTAGTTCTGATGATGATGCTGCCCATCTCAATAACTTTGTTGAACTTTGTGAGATGCAAAAGTATAAGAATGTAGATGGAGATATTATTAAGCTCAATATTTTTCCTTTCTCCTTGAGAGGAAAATCTAAAGAATGGTTGTTATCCTTGCCTAGAGATAGTATTGATTCTTGGACTAAGTGCAAAGAGGCTTTTATTGGAAAATACTATCCTCCTGCTAAGATTATATTTATGAGAAGTGAAATTATGAAATTTAAACAACTTGATAATGAACATGTTGCTCAAGCTTGGGAAATAATGAAGTCTTTGGTTAAGAATTGTCCCACTCATGGACTCACTGCTTGGATGATTATCCAGACTTTTTATGCAGGTTTGAACTCCTCTTCAAGAAACCTGTTGGATTCAGCTGCTAGAGGTACCTTTATGGGTGTCACTTTGGGTGTTGCAACAAAACTCCTTGAAAATATGATGGTTAATTACTCTGAATGGCACACTGAGAGAGCTCCACATGGTAAGAAGGTAAATTCTGTTGAAGAAACCTCCTCTTTGAGTGACAAGATTGATGTTATTATGGCTATGATAGTTAATGGGAAAGCTCCTTTAGATCCAAACAATGTTCCCTTATCCTCTTTGGTTGCTCAAGAAGAGCAAGTTGATGTGAACTTCATTAGAAACAACAATTTCAACAACAATGCCTATAGGAATAATTTTGGTGGTAACAACAATTATAGGCCTCATCCCCCTAATAATGGCAATTCCTATGGAAACTCCTACAACAATGCTAGAAGTGCCCCCTCTAAACTTGAAGTCATGCTCAAAGACTTTATTAGTAAACAAACTGCTTTCAACAAGACTGTGCAGGAAAAACTTTTAACTGTTGAGAAAAATATTTCCTGTTTGTCTAAAGCACAGTCCTCCTTGATTAATAAAATGGGTTCTAAACCTGAAACCATGGAAAGAACCTTTGCTGCTACTCATGCCATACAAGTTACTATTGATGAAAATGTTAGGCTGTTAGCCCAACTTCATGCTAAGTGGGAAAGGGAAGCTGAAATTGATAGAAACAATAGTGTGTGCACCATCACTAGAATGCATACCACTAAACCATAAGAAGTCCCTATTCCTCCTCCTACAATGCCTAAGACCAATGAGTTTACTACTAGTGATGCTAAGTTTGATTTTGATATAGATGGTTGCAATATTTCTAAAGTGATTCTGTTCTTTCAAAAACTTTCTAGAAGTCCTGATGCTAGTGATATGCATGTTGCTTTCACCAAACACATTACAGATGCTCTTGTTAAGATTAAGGAAGAGAAATTTAAAACACAAAGCTTCTATTCCTAGGAAAGTAGAAGATAGTTGGGACCCATTATTAATATGCAAATGAATGACTTTGATCTCAAAGCTTCATGTGATCTTGGTTCTAGTGTCTCTATTATGCCTAGGAAGATTTATGAAATGCTTGATTTGCCACCTTTGGAAGATTGTTATTTGGATGTTCCACTTGATGATAATGCTAAGAAGAAACTAATGGGGAGTATTAATGATGTTCTCATCATGGTTAACAATGCTTATGTCCCTGTTGATTTCTATGTTTTGGGTGTTGAATACAATGCTTCTTGTCCTATTACTTTGGGAAGACCTTTTCTTAGAACTGTTGGTGCCATCATTGATATGAAAGAAGGCACCATTAAATATCAATTTCCATTAAAGAAAGGTATTGAACACTTCCCTATGAGAAGAGAGAAGTTGCTTTTTGCTCTTCCTTTGAAAGCAAGGTTTGATGTTAATGCTTCCTCATTTGAAAATACTTGATTTCTTGCTTCTTGTGCCTAACTTAAAGGCGTTAAAGAAAAATACTTGTTGGGAGATAACCCAAGAGTTTCCTTGAGTCTTGGAAGTTATTACTTCAGTAATGACCTCTCCTTGTCCTTTTTGTTTGCTTTTTTGTGCCTAGAATGACCTCTAATAAGAGGGAAGTAAGATTCAGGGAGTTGCTGTCCCGAAGCAGATTTCTGTCCTCCATCATAAAAATTCATGAGGAGTCTTTGTAAGTCGGATTGAGCTGAAAATTTACGAATAAATCCCCCATTATGTGAGATAACTTTCGTTAGATCAACACTTTTTGATTTGAGCAACAAAAGATTTTCGAAAAAATCGGTTTCTACTTGTTGATCTGTTTTGACAGATTTCTGCCATTATTTGCATTTGCTTCTTATTGATTTTTTTTAGTTCTCTTTTGGAGAATTGAGATTTTTGAAGGAGTTGATACAGTAGCATGTGTTTTTAGTGAAAAGTTTTGCTGTTCCGAAGCTAGGCCCAAAGGTATATTATCTTTTGAATACACTAATGTTGCTAATGAAGATTGTGTGTAGTTTTGTATGAAGGAAAAATTTCAGGTGTAGAGAAAGAATGATATAATGAGATGAAGAATGGGCAAAAGCTCAAGCTTGGGGATGCCACCTCGGTGTCACCCCAAGAAATATTCAAGAGTTACAAGCGTCAAAGCTTGGGGATGCCCAAGGCATCCCCTTCTTCATCAATAAAAAACTCAGGTCTGTCTAGACACTTCGTTTTTATTGTTTCATGCACTGTTGTGTTGTTATTGGAGCATCTTAGTTTTTGTTTGATTTGCTTAGTTTGTTTAGTTTGCTTGAATAAAGTAGTTTGGACCCCCGTTCTCGCTGTGTTGTTTCAAATAAGTTGCTTGGTGTTTGAAAGGAGTAGAAAGTTCTTGCTTGATAAGTGCAAGAGGATCTTGCATTGACTGTGACTTAGACTTTAGCATAGTTACTATGTCCTATTGTTAGAACTCCATCTTTCATGCACATGTTTAGAGTTCTTTGATCCTAGCTTTCAATGCTTGCAAATGGTTTGATCTTGGTTCTGATGGTGCATGTCACCTCAAAAATTATTCTTTTATCACTTACCTACTCGAGGACGAGCAGGAGTTAAGCTTGGGGATGCTTGATATGTCGAAAACGTATCTATAATTTTTGATGCTCCATGCTTGTTTAGTATTTACTTTGCTATGTTTTGTCTACACTTTGAGGTATTTTTATACACTTTCTGGTACTAACCTATTAACAAGATGCCACAATGCCAGTTGCCTATTTTCTTCTGTTTTTGGTTCTAGAAAGGCTGAAAATCAATATTCTCGGAATTGGACGGGACAAAATCCAAAGTCAATATTTTACCATGGGCGTCATGAAGCCAGAAGGGGAGACGGAGAGGTTCCAGAGGGACACCACCCCCCTAGGCGCGGGCTAGGGTGGACCCGTGCCTGGGCAGGGTGTGGCCCCTCCGGCCGCCTCCCAGCCTCGCCTCTTCGCCTATAAGAAGCCCCCGATGCAGAAACCCTAAATCATCCATCATACTTCTAGAAAAACCTCCGTAGCACCGCCGCCACCGAAAGGGAGAGTCGGGGGACAGAAAGTCTCTGTTCTGGCACCCTGCCGGGACGAGGAAGTGCCCCCGGACCATCTCCATCGATCTCCACCACCATCTCCATCACCGTTGTTGATTCCCATGATAAGGAGGGAGAAGTTCTTCCTCGAGGCTAAGGGCTCTACCGGTAGCTATATGTTCATCTCTCACTCTCTATGCATGATCTTGTTGTGGTCATGAGCTTTGTAATCAAGTAGATCTACCTTGCTACTCAAGTGCTTCAATAGATCTCTGCTCTCCCCATGTGTGTGAAAGTGACATTGTGCACGCCATGGTGGCACTTAGGCTTGAGTCTACAAAAATACTCTTTGTGATTTAATAGATCTATGCTTTTCCCCACATGTGTGAAAGTGACAGCGGGCATACCGTGTGTGGCACTTTAGCTAGATTGAATATTTGTTATGAGTTATATTTGGAGTTGGATGTCTCTATGAAATTGTGGTGTTTGTTGGAACCATCTAGCGCTCAAGGTGACAGTGTGGGGTTATCTATATTGGGGAAGGCGGACTTTGAGGTGTGCTGTTATAGCCCTACCATGGATTAGAGTGTCCAACCGGAGAGTAGTTAAGAGTAGTATCATGAAGAGAGGATATTTATATGAGAGTGTTCAGTAGTGAAAGTATGATCCCTAGGCCTTGTTTCTAAGCATTGAAACACTATTTGCTACTAGATCTGTTGCATGTTTGCTTGCTTCCTTCTTGTTGCCTTTAATCTTTACATCACCGTCAAGCTATTTTGTAGCACCGTTACCACTTGTATTTCACTATCTCTTCGCCGAACTAGTGCACCTATATTGGGTGTGTTGGGGACACAAGAGACTTCTTGTATCTCGATTGCAGGGTTGCTTGAGAGGGATACCTTTGACCACTTCCTACCCGAGTTCGATAAACCTTGGGTGATCCATTTAAAGGAAACTTGCTGCTGTTCTACAAACCTCTGCACTTGGAGGCCCAATGTAACATCCCAGCATTAGAGCGTAGAAATAAGCTGAACCCAAATGTGTGCATTGCATTCATGCATAGAAAATCCGAATAATTTTCGCGCTTCTAAAACAGAACTTGTCAAATTGAATGAAGCTTCTCTTAAATTGATGGAATTGAAGTAGATCATCAAGTTGACTGCGATAAGTTTCAATAAGACCTTGGCTAACACCTTATTTTGGGTAAGGGAGATTTGATCTAAGGGTAGATCAAATGTACTAAAACTTAAAACCTCAATACAATGTGAATTATACTTGATCATTAGGTGATCATATTATAGTATTCATTATAATCACTCATGAGTACCAAGTTAAGGATATAACATAAAATATGAATTTAACAACTATATCTTAATCTCATCTGCATATACCATGAGTATCATGGTAATGTTCAACCCTACTTCCTAAGTAAGATTGAGTAGGAAAGAAACTAAGTTTAGATCATTCACCATATACCTTTCTTTCCATATCAATCCTTATTAGCTCTATTGAGTTGTATTTCAAGATCTATTATTCATTAATGTCGAGGAATCAACTATTGATTCACTAGATTTCAATCTATCAACTCTTAACCATATCATAGTTTACACTTAAAGAGCCTATATAGAAACAATTAAGAAGGGGTAAATAGTGATGTTAGCTTTAGAGATCATCTATAGGATGGGAAAGATTGAAAGAATCCAATCAATAGGATAATTGATGGATCTAAATCACTTCTAAATAAATAGAATAATTATTTATACCATCTAATTATATGGTAGTTAAGAAGATTACAAGGATGAACCCTGAAAATAGTTACCAGTAGTAATTCTATTAGACCAAGTGTGCATAGTCCTTGAATAACAATCTTAATCCAATTGAAGATACTAAGATGATAATTCCAATACAATTGAAAGATTGGATTGCTAAAGCCTTGCTTAGCCAACTAAGAACTTAAGCCATAAGTGACTAAAAGATTATAATGGTGATGCTTTAGCCACCAATATTGAATGTTTACATTTAGTATAAGTAATACTGGTGGGTAGAACATGATTGAAAATCTAGTAGGGATAAGTTATCCTAGAATAGTAATTACCAGCCATACTAACATATGGTAGGGTCAGAGTGTGAGTTATTGGAGTAAAGGGAATCTAAGATGACATTCTTCAAATAAAGCTAATATAGCATAGAGTTATAGATATAGTGTTAGTCATCTTAAAGGATAGTCAATCTTAGAGAAAAGTAGTTGGATGCATACAACTATTGGAGATTTATTAGTGATGGATGATTGAGGAAGATAATGAGTGGAGTTTGAAAGAACTACTTGTTGGATGGAAGGCTATCAACAGTAGAGTAGTAGATACAACCAAGCAAGGATATGAGGAAGTTATGAAATACTTTGGTATCAAACTCATTGGATTCATCCATGAGTTTAGAAGGTTAATCAGTGAATGAGGATATTTCTATGAAGTAAAACTCAGCATGTTAATCAGGATAATAAATTGGAAAATGTAGTATATCTAGGAAAGGAATTCCTTAATAAGAAGTCTAGTATTATGAATTATGAAAGATAGTAATTCTTGGTAAGCAATCAACTCTAAATCTTAAAACCAAGTAGAATATCCATTTCATGTTATTGATCTATCATCTTATATCCATCACACTTTATAGAAATAATTTC
Organism: Avena sativa; assembly: GCA_916181665.1. Lineage (NCBI taxonomy): Eukaryota > Viridiplantae > Streptophyta > Magnoliopsida > Poales > Poaceae > Avena > Avena sativa. The sequence goes on along the minus strand of OV702294.1, from coordinate 150,513,292 downwards.
CTATAGCAAATCACATAAGCACATCTTTGTTAATTCCAACCATCATAACTATATGTGCTTAAGTATATTTTTATCCATTCCTTTTTATCAAACATTCTAATTATAACTTTCAATTATAAAGGGAGATTTCATCAAATACCATAAACATAGGACAATGTGCTTAGTCATGAAATTTTGACCCATATCCATAAAGGAATCTAAGTTTATACAAAACCCTAAAGCCAGGGTAAGATTCATAATTCAAAACCCTAAATTTCTTTGTTTATTACAATAGAATATGCACATTGCATTTTCTAAATTAATGGGAGTAGTAATAATCATATCAATGTCTTTCATGTTTCATGCATCAAATAATGATCCAGGATCATTATACATACAAAATTAAGATTCAAACTATAAGCCAATTAGAGTTAAGTTTATAAAAAAATAAGAAGATATCATTCAAGAAACCCCTAACTAAAATAGGAGAGAAAGATAATAAGAAAAGTTTCTAAAAAATATTAACAAGGGGGTTCATATTGAGTAAATAAAAGAAATACAAAAAGATGATATAATAAAAATTCACAAATGATACAAAACATATTTTTGTATTGTTGCAAATATCCAACAAATAAATCATACAAAGAAAGGTTCAAAATATAAATCAAATTCAAATCCGAATAAGAAAATAAAAAATAGAAAAAGGATAAAATAAATAAAAACACTACCTGGCCGTGGCCCAACACCCCTACACCTATCTGACGCCCTGTGCATCCCACACCAGCCCAGTTCTTTTATATCTGTGACTGACAAGTGGGGTCAGGAGAGGACCGTGGGTTGAGCTGAAAGAATCACCAGGGGGTTATCCGCAAAACAACCATCGTTGTCATCGTCACACACACAGACAGCTCGCTGGCGGAGCTCGCCTCCACTCGATGCCGTCGTCGTCAGCCGTGCGCCAAGATGCTCGCCGTCGTTCCAGAAAGGGATAAGAAGGACACCGCGACGCCCTGCCTCAATCCCTATCCCCAATTCCTCCTTATCCTCTCAGATACGAATGGAACCGAAACCCTAGCTCACCGGAGCCACCCCTCACCGTCGAATCACATCCTCCCACACCATTCTGAGCAGCCATGGAGAAGCGTCGTCCTCCGTAGATCCTTTGAGAAAAGTCATGTGTTAAGGGGAGCACTGGAGGGGACAAATTTGGCCGTTCTTCTTCATAGCAGTTCATCAGAATCCTCGTCGCGGAGCTCGTTCCCGACCACGCTTGTCCTCGTCGACCACTCTATCATCATCAGGGTGAGTTCCTGAACCTTCCAGCATCCTTGAATCGTCCGATCTCGTTGTAAATCGACGTCTCATTGTATGCCACTGTCGGCCACCGTCGGAGCTCGTCGGAGCTGATGGCGGCAGTGGTGCTGACGCCATCACTGCGTCATGCTCATCTCATGGTGGAGCCACATCAGCTAGTTTGACTGGTCTTTGCCCGCGTGGCTGGTGGCATGGCCTAGGGCCCATATGTCATCGACTGGGGTAAAGACTGGGTCAGTAACAAATGTATTTCTTTCACCTGAGAGATGAGGTGGACAATGGCCTACAGGTCAGTGACTGGGGCTAGCTCTTGGTACGGTGTAAAAAATATTTTATGTTAAGAAATAAATAAAATGATACAATTCAATTAATAATATTCCAGAAAGTTAATAAATGATTAAATTTGTTTAATTAATAACTTTTGATTTATAATTCAGAAAGATATGTATGATAAATGAAAATTTTCAGAAAAATAAAATATACAACCTAAAACTATTATCAAATATTATTATAATAATTATTTAAATAAATATTATATAGTAAAGATTTTATAAGTAATAAAACTTTGATAATTCATATTTATATAATAATGAATGTTAATAATATAAATAAAATACCAAAAACCTTAGAAAAATAAGAATTCTAATTTAAAACTATAATCATGTATTATTATTTCACTTAATTAAATATTTATTATTTATTAAGTAATTATAAAGTAATAAGAATTATAAAAATCATATCTTATTATTTATAAATCACAAAAATAAATGTAAGATACCAAAATGATCACAAAAATAATATCCACATGTTAAATATCTAATATTCTACTTTTGAATTAAATAAAATTCAAATAATTTAACAGCTCAAATTTAAAATTATTTACTTCATTAATAATTCATATTAGGATAAGTAAAATTTATTAATATTCCTAAAATGAGTAAATTAAGTTTAATAAATAGTATTAGTCTTAAATATTAATAAAATGAAGTTTAAATGGTTTAAAACATTATAAATATCTTTTTTTAAAATTATCATCAACCCTAAGTGAAGATTATATTCTCAAAGTATTTCAATTCATGATAAAAACCTTAAAGAACACCTTGTGAATAAATCAGATCCTTTCCATCCATGTTAACTACCAGATTACAAAAACTACCCCAACATTGTAATAAGTCCATTAGTAGAGGAGCAATATTATATTCTAGTTTATAAAACCATAACCACTCCTTTATAAAATATAAATAATACTACTCTATTATAGAATCAAGAAACCATTACACCAAGTAAAAGAATAACCATTCTTAAGTAACCTAAAGGAAACACTCTAGATACACAAGATACCAATGTTATAAGTATTAAATCCTCAAGACTATCTATATTTTAAAGTTAACTTTAGTCTCCATGAATCTTAATTCAACACTATAAACATTATTATATGTTTTATAGTTAACTTTGGTCTGAAGTAGTTAAGTTATAAAAAAACATCTCAAACCCAAACCATTCGAGCAAACATAAATAACAGCTACCAACTCAACTAACCACAAAGCTTATCTAAACTTTAGAAGAGAAACCTTTTCTTCGAAGGTTATTCTTTTTGCCACTTCAAACAAGCACTCTTGTATAAGCAATCTTGACTAGTATGTCCAAAGTATATATATTTTACTTCTACATATGAGTTTTTCACCACCACTCATAAACCTTAATAAAAGCACAATTGTGAAACTTATCTAAAAGAACCACACATTTTAAAGTAACCATTTCCGGAATCCAAACCCTAGAACAACGTTATCCCTGGGATTTGCGTATAGAATGTGCATCACATTACTTATGCATAAAAGCATATTGCTTCTTTAAACATTAGTCCTTATCGGACCAATGATGCTGATTTCAGATTTTGGATCTTGTACTGACTCAAAGACCGTGAGTGCATAATCTTGTAATCACAAAAGGCAAGTTCACACTTGCTCATGTCCTTTGTTTATTTTTTGTAAAGTATTTTACAAATCCAGTGTTGTCATTACCTGCATTTGAAAAAAAATCAGAAAACACTATTTTCGATAATAATGTGAACTATTGGTTACTGATCTAGGGTGATCAGCTAATCTATTAAATCTGACAGTTGGGATACCACTGTTCAGAACTATTTCACTTAGGACTTAACAACCAATGTCGCCAGTGATTCTTGTGCCGTATATTATGCGTTGACCATGAGATTTGGAATGGGACGAAGAAGTCAGCTGTATCCTCTTCCTCTCGCATGAAGCCGAATGTGCAGGTCGTGGTTGTTATCCTCGTAGCATGCATATTAATTGGGAATTCGTAGAGGATATGCAGCATATAGGTGGGAACCCTCAACGTCCCACGATAGTTTTGACATCTAACGGTTTGTACAAACCATTGCCGTAATTCATTATGTGGGCATGGTGTACACCAAGGAGGCATGCGAGGTCACGAAGAGGGCAGTGATTGGCTTGGATCATCTTCTGGGCCCCACATCATGGAATTGTGGATGGGAATAAGCTGCCCGGTTATGCAACAAAGAGTTGATATCTCATGGGTAAAGTAACGCACCTCTGTAGAGTGTAAGAACTGTAACTTGTTACTCCCTGTTCCGGGAAGGAGCTGCGAACGCGGCGGGAAAGGAACTCCATGAAAGTTCTGTAAACCCGTGAAGGCTGACGGACATAGATTTTCAGAATAAAAGCAACCTTTGAAGAAATGTTTATGAAAACTTGCATTGCCTACGACCTATGGTCTTTGGTTGTAGTTATAGTGCATCAAACACTCCTTTTCTAGTGAACTTGCTGAGTACGCTCGTACTCAATGTATCTTCTTAACCCTTGCTAGATTCTGAAGCCGAGAAAGACTACATCTACATCAAGTTATGCTCCAGGACTCATCATCCAAAGCTAAAGCTATTCACTAAAGTCAAGGAAGTCAACATATACATCAACTCGAGTGAATACGAAGTTACTTATTAGATAGGAATCTAATATCTAGCCCAAGAACCTAATTATGTAATGCATTGCATTAGCAGCAAATGCCAATCCCTTAGTTAAAATACTAGTTTTAATAGTATAAGAAAACTTGCATTGTTTATTTTTGATTCTTCTCCGTAAGAAGTTCTTTCTCTCTCCTTAACCTAGAGTGTTCTCTAGATCTTATGTAAAGAGTGATTTGTAACCTTTAGCCATGTATTGGACCGTTGTGTTTCTGTTATGCCATTCTAAGGGATGTAATACTAGTGAATGGTGTTTCATTGGTGTTATGTCAACGACTATAGTATACTACATCATGCAGTGGTATGCTGGGTCACCGCGGTTGGTATCAGAGCATATGCTTTGACCTTAGGTTGGAAACCTAGTAAATGGGTAGAACCTTTAGGACACATCCTAGAAATAATAAAGAGTTCTCTATTGATATGAGGGATATTCACTTGAGAATAATCCTGTCATGTTACTACTGTGATAACTCTTTTATATGATTGCAATTTCCGATCATTACCCAAGAGTTTTAACTCTATGTGACTGGTGATAATTTCTTATCCACAGTTCCACATGGCACCTCGATATCCACCCCGGAATGTTCAAGTGATGAACAGGACGTTGGATGACTACGGTGGGGATTGGACAGACAATCTCCAAAAACTTCTATGGAGTTTGGAATGTGAATCAAGACTTTTGGTCAAGATTTACACTTACTATGACAGGCAGGTATTAGCTAAATACTGTGTCATGATCATGTTACCCAAGAAGTTAGGACTTAAGGGAGAAATGCCATCAGGAGAGGCAAGGTGCATGGCATCTGCATATCAGACTGCCGTAGCAACAGCCATAACCATGATTCGAGAACAAAAATCCCAAGCTCTAAAAGGTAGTACTCACACTATTATACCTCATGAAACCTCAAAATCACAGCATGAGTTAGATAACTCTACCTTAGTCCAAGCTGAACCTATTCTAGCTGTAGAGCATATGGATCGTTATCGGTCTTTGCTAAACACTTATCATAACACTCACCAAGTCTTAGTTCAGAAGATGGATACGGTCATTGAGGATTTTAATGATCCTGATAAAGCAATGGCTCGTAGGAAGAAGCTAGATAAAGAAGCTAGGCATCCTAAATACATACCTTCAGGAGAAGTGTTTGAGGAAACTGAGTTTGATGACCCAAACTCAGAAAATTATGCCTATTACCAAACTGACTTCAAGCCACCGGAAGACTTATGGACTAAATATAACTCCGAACAACAGGAATGGAACAAAGTTACTCCAAATAACCTAGAGCCAAACAAGTATGTATGGGGAGTAGAATCTCAAGGTGGAACCATAGGAAATCCTATACCTTGTGATGCAGGTATCGGAGAAGAGACCAGCTACAACCGTAGATAGCCTTATGGACCATATGGAGGAAATGCCAATCCAATCAACTTAGAAGAATATTCCGATAGCTACTACACCAATATATATGACTGGATCCAAGAAAAAGCTAAGGAACCAACTTACTATTAGGGGTGGGCATAAAAAACCGAAACCGAACACCGAAACCGAATTAACCGGAACCGAAACCGAATACACCGAACCCGAATTAGCCGAAACTAATTTCGGTTAGTAAATATGATTAACCGAATTTATAAATATTAATTCGGTTTTGACTCTCTGTTAACCGAAATAACCGTACAAACCGAAAATTATATGTGACAGAGCTAAATATATTTGTGATTCTGTCCCAGGCGTTCATTATTGTACGTATATACTAGCTCATGCCACAAAAAGACAAGCATGCAAAAGCTGTCAGGCAGCCCATGCATGTACGTATGTCTCCAGCCACATGCACGTACATGTTCGTGGTTTAACTGTCAATTGTGTCTATGAATTTTGTTGGAAGTCTTTCAATTGTTTTCGTGTTTCGGATATAATCATGTATTTTAGCTAAACTCTCACCACATAAAATTTGTTGAATGTATACGGCTTGGAATATAGACATCATTTTTTTGAACAAGCAAGATAGACATCATGCTTATTATGTTGTTTTTCTACACATGCGTTCAAGACATCAGCTAGCAATGTATTGCTTCAGGTACTCGCCGACCTGGAGGTTGCTTCCGGTGCGTCGATGAGTGGTTTAGCTCGTATGGATCTGACATAAATTATGGCACAATGTTGTTATTTCCAGAAGTTCGGTTAAAAACCGAACACCGAACCGAATTGTCCACTAACCGAACTATCCATTAATTAGAAAACCGAAATAATTTCGGTGCCTATTTTGTAGAAACCGAATTATAGAAAAACCCGAAAAACCGAACCGAATTAACCGAAAAAACCGAATGCCCACCCCTACTTACTATGAGGAAGTGTTGCCAGAAAACCCGGACTATTCGGTGGAGGATTACGCCAATCTCAGTCTCGGTACTTCTAATCAAGAATACACACCTCCTGGATGCTCTTATGCTCCAGAAGTCAGTCGTAGGACTTCACGTCATCATGGACGGAACTCCAGGAAGCACTAGAGGGAGATGAAAGTAAGAAAGGAACGACATCCCAAGGGATGAGGGCTTGAATAATGTATATAGAGGGTAATGCGTATTGTAGTTGAAGGGTTTGCCGAAATAAGTGAGGATATATCCACAAGAACTAGGAGGTTCTTGTAAGATAGTGGTGTAAATAGGTATGGAGCAAACCGTGGGAACATCTAGTACCTTTGTAAATTATTTAAACCTATGTGGAATACATGGTATATGTTTTGTTGTTTATCGACTTTTGGATTTTATTGTATCTTCTTGATTGACTAGATCTGTACATGAAGTTTAATTAGGTGTGCAAATGCATGATGTAACACCCAGTTATAACTTGATGTTATAGACCTAGATAGAAATGGGAAGTCGTGTAAGGGAGTGACGAGTTTCGAAGATCATAAGGAAGACTGACTTAAAGGAAGAAGATTTACTTAAAGGGAGGAAGTAAAGTGTAAGGAGAATTAACATTATTTGGAGGATAGCTCAAGCATAGATCATTCTTAGCAAGCTATGAGAAGGAAGATTAGTATAGAAGGTTTATGGAGCAACAAGAAATAATAAACTTAAGGCCCATTCAAAGTAGGCAGTATTGTTACGAATTTAATAAAGTAGTAATACTTAGTTCATGGAAGCATCATGAATAAGTACAAAGTAGAAGCCTTGGAATTAAAATGGTATTCAAGCTCTGACAATTCAGAGAGAATGCCAGTTGTAGGTTGGAAACTGTAAGGTAATACCTACCATCCAGAATGATCTGCCGCTGGTATTTAATCCCTAGTCAGCATTCTGATCCACAGTTGGTATTTTGTCCGCGGCTGGTATTTGGTTAACATAGTTAACCAGATCTTTTTAAAAGTTGCATAAAGAGCATAAAATTTGGCCTAAGTTAAGTAAGACCTAAAGAAGTATAAAATTTAAAGGCGATCGTCTTTCGAGATGTTTTGCAAAGTCAGACTTATCCCAGCGAAAAGATTCCAATTGTAAGTACGACATATAATGCTGAAAGATTTGCGTCGGAGATCCACAACTGTGTGGATACACCGTACAATCTTTCATCGGAACCTAACTAAGTAAAATATAAACTGAACAGAGACCAACATTCTAGTGATAAAGCCAATAAATACTATATAGACTATTTAAAGACTATTAGTAAACCCTAAGAGGGAGAGCAAACATTATAAATGAAAGTTGAAGAAGTAATAGAGAACACCCAACTGGACAATTGAGAATAAAAAATTCCCAATGGGTATGGACTAAATAAGTTCAAATACAAGTTTGGAAGGAGTACCAGTATCAACTATACTCTGACAAGAATAGAAATATAGTCTTCTAACCACAAATAAGGGCATATAGAAACTTAAAACTTGTTTTAGTGAGATCCTCTAAACTGTATTTAACATAATAATTAGATTTGGTAATTAAATAAAAGAATTGGATTAGGATATCTAATCAAGTTATAGAATACAACAAATACTTACATTTAAGGTCATCATGGAGTGGAGAAATGTAGCAACCACTACAAGTCAATTCTTTACTCCAAAACGTGAGAGTTTGCGAACTTCGAGGACGAAGTTTATTTTAAGGGGGAGAGTCTGTAACATCCCAGCATTAGAGCCTAGAAATAAGCTGAACCCAGATGTGTGCATTGCATTCATGCATAGAAAATCCAAATAATTTCCGCGCTTCTAAAACAGAACTTGTCAAATTGAATGAAGCTTCTCTTAACTTGATGGAATTGAAGTAGATCATCAAATTGAATGCGATAAGTTTCAATAAGACCTTGGCTAAAACCTTATTTTTGGGTAAGGGAGATTTGATCTAAGGGTATATCAAATGTACTAAAAGTTAAAACCTCAATACAATGTGAATTATACTTGATCATTAGGTGATCATATTATAGTATTCATTATAATCACTCATGAGTACCAAGTTAAGGATATAACACCAAATATGAATTTAACAACTATATCTTAATCTCATCTGCATATACCATGAGTATCATGCCTAAGTAAGATTGAGTAGGAAAGAAACTAAGTTTAGATCATTCACCATATACCTTTCTTTCCATATCAATCCTTATTAGCTCTATTGAGTTGTATTTCAAGATCTGTTATTCATTAATGTTGAGGAATCAACTATTGATTCACCAGATTTCAATCTATCAACTCTTAACCATATCATAGTTTACACTTAAAGAGCCTATATAGAAACAATTAAGAAGGGGTAAATAGTGATGTTAGCTTTAGAGATCATCTATAGGATGGGAAAGATTGAAAGAATCCAATCAATAGGATAATTGATGGATCTAAATCACTTCTAAATAAATAGAAGAATTATTTATACCATCTAATTATATGGTAGTTAAGAAGATTACAAGGATGAACCCTGAAAATAGTTACCAGTAGTAATTCTATTAGACCAAGTGTGCATAGTCCTTGAATAACAATCTTAATCCAATTGAAGATACTAAGATGATAATTCCAATACAATTGAAAGATTGGATTGCTAAAGCCTTGCTTAGCCAACTAAGAACTTAAGCCATAAGTGATTAAAAGATTATAATGGTGATGCTTTAGCCACCAATATTGAATGTTTACATTTAGTATAAGCAATACTGGTGGGTAGAACATGATTGAAAATCTAGTAGGGATAAGTTATCCTAGAATAGTAATTACCAGCCATACTAACATATGGTAGGGTTAAAGTGTGAGTTATTGGAGTAAAGGGAATCTAAGATGACATTCTTCAAATAAAGCTAATATAGCATAGAGTTATAGATATAGTGTTAGTCATCTTAAAGGATAGTCAATCTTAGAGAAAAGTAGTTGGATGCATACAACTATTGGAGATTTATTAGTGATGGATGATTGAGGAAGATAATGAGTCGAGTTTGAAAGAACTACTTGTTGGATGGAAGGCTATCAACAGTAGAGTAGTAGATACAACCAAGCAAGGATATGAGGAAGTTATGAAATACTTTGGTATCAAACTCATTGGATTCATCCATGAGTTTAGAAGGTTAATCAGTGAATGAGGATATTTCTATGAAGTAAAACTCATCATGTTAATCAAGATAATAAATTTGAAAATGTAGTATATCTAGGAAAGGAATTCCTTAATAAGAAGTCTAGTATTATGAATTATGAAAGATAGTAATTATTGCTAAGCAATCAACTCTAAATCTTAAAACCAAGTAGAACATCCATTTCATGTTATTGATCTATCATCTTATATCCATCACACTTTATAGAAATAATTTCCTATAGCAAATCACATAAGCACATCTTTGTTAATTCCAACCATCATAACTATATGTGCTTAAGTATATTTTTATCCATTCCTTTTTATCAAACATTCTAATTATAACTTTCAATTATAAAGGGAGATTTCATCAAATACCATAAACATAGGACAATGTTCTTAGTCATGAAATTTTGACCCATATCCATAAAGGAATCTAAGTTTATACAAAACCCTAAAGCCAGGGTAAGATTCATAATTCAAAACCCTAAATTTCTTTGTTTATTACAATAGAATATGCACATTGCATTTTCTAAATTAATGGGAGTAGTAATAATCATATCAATGTCTTTCATGTTTCATGCATCAAATAATGATCCAGGATCATTATACATACAAAATTTAGATTCAAACTATAAGCCAATTAGAGTTAAGTTTATAAACAAATAAGAAGATATCATTCAAGAAATCCCTAACTAAAATAGGAGAGAAAGATAATAAGAAAAGTTCTACAAAATATTAACAAGGGGGTTCATATTGAGTAAATAAAAGAAATACAAAAAGATGATATAATAAAAATTCACAAATGATACAAAACTTATTTTTGTATTGCTGCAAATATCCAGCAAATAAATCATACAAAGAAAGGTTCAAAATATAAATCAAATTCAAATATGAATAAGAAAACAGAAAATAGAAAAAGGATAAAACAAATAAAAACACTACCTGGTCGTGGCCCAACACCCCTACATCTATATGACGCCGTGTGCAGCCCACAACAGCCTAGTAACCAGCCCAGTTCTTTTCTATCTGTGACTGACAAGTGGGGTCAGGAGAGGACCGCAGGTTGAGCTGAAAGAATCGCCAGGGGGTTATCCGCAAAACAACCATCATCATCATCGTCACGCACACAGACAGCTCGCTGGCGGAGGTCGCCGCCGCTCGATGCCGTCGTCGTCATCAGCCGTGCGCCAAGATGCTCGTCGTCCTTCCAGAAAAGGATAAGAAGGCCACCGCGACGCCCTTCCTCAATCCCTATCCCCTATTCCTCCTTATCCTCTCAGATACGAATGGAATCGAAACCCTAGCTCACCGGAGCCACCCCTCGCCGTCGAATCACATCCTCCGACACCATTCTGAGCAGCCATGGAGAAGCGCCGTCCTGCATAGATCCTCTAAGAAAAGTCCTGCATCAAGGGGAGCACTGGAGGGACGAATTTGGCCGTTCTTCTTCACAACAGTTCGTCGGAATCCTCGTCGGGGAGCTCGTTCCCGACCGCGCATGTCCTCGTCGACCACTCTATCATCATCAGGGTGAGTTCCTGAACCTTCCATCATCCTTGAATCGTCCGATCTCGTTGTAAATCGATGTCTCACTATATGCCACCGTCGGAGCTCGTCGGAGCTGAAGCTCCGATGACCATTTCCGAGCGGCGTTGTAACTTTTAGGTTCAGTAGGTTGCACTGATTCGAATTAGGCCCATTTCGGTTGCTAGGTCACCGTAGATCGTCGCCGGTGACCACTCACCGACAGTGGTGGTGGTGCTGACGCCATCACTGCATCATGCTCATCTCATGGTGGAGCCACGTCAGCTAGTTTGACTGGTCTTTGCCCGCGTGGCTGGTGGCATGGCCTAGGGCCCATATGTCATCGAGTGGGGTAAAGACTGGGTCAGTAACAAATGTATTTCTTTCCCCTAAGAGATGAGGTGGACAATGGCCCACAGGTCAGTGACTGGGCTAGCTCTTGGTATGGTGTAAAAAGTATTTTCTGTTAAGAAATAAATAAAATGATACAATTCAATTAATAATATTCCAGAAAGTTAATAAATGATTAAATTTGTTTAATTAATAACTTTTGATTTATAATTCAGAAAGATATGTATGATATATGAAAAGTTTCAGAAAAATAAAATATACAACTTAAAACTATTATCAAATATTATTATAATAATTATTTAAATAAATATTATTTAGTAAAGATTTTATAAGTAATAAAACTTTGATAATTCATATTTTTATAATGATGAATGTTAATAATATAAATAAAATACCAAAAACCTTAGAAAAATAAGAATTCTAATTTAAAACTATAATCATGTATTATTATTTCACTTAATTAAATATTTATTATTTATTAAGTAATTATAAAGTAATAAGAATTATAAAAATCATATCTTATTATTTATAAATCACAAAAAAAATATCCACATGTTAAAAATTTAATATTCTACTTTTGAATTAAATAAAATTCAAATAATTTAACAACTCAAATTTAAACTTATTTACTTCATTAATAATTCATATTAGGATAAGTAAAATTTATTAATATTCCTAAAATGAGTAAATTAAGTTTAATAAATAGTATTAGTCTTAAATATTAATAAAATGAAGCTTAAATGGTTTAAAACATTATAAATATCTTTTTATTAAATTATCATCAACCCTAAGTGAAGATTATATTCTCAAAGTATTTCAATTCATGATAAAAACCTTAAAGAACACCTTGTGAATAAATCAGATCCTTTCCATCCATGTTAACTACCAGATTACAAAAATTACCCCAACATTATAATAAGTCCATTAGTAGCGGAGCAATATTATATTCTAGTTTATAAAACCACAACCACTCCTTTATAAAAGATAAATAATACTACTCTATTATAGAATCAAGAAACCATTACACCAAGTAAAAGAATAACCATTCTTAAGTAACCTACAGGAAACACTCCAGATACACAAGATACCAATGTTATAAGTATTAAATCCTCAAGACTATCTATATTTTAAAGTTAACTTTAGTCTCCATGAATCTTAATTCAACACTATGAACATTATTATATGTTTTATAGTTAAATTTGGTTTGAAGTAGTTAAGTTATAAAAAAACATCTCAAACCCAAACAATTCGAGCAAACATAAATAACAGCTACCAACTCAACTAACCACAAAGCTTATCTAAACTTTAGAAGAGAAACCTTTTCTTCGAAGGTTATTCTTTTTGCCACTTCAAACAAGCACTCTTGTATAAGCAATCTTGACTAGTATGTCCAAAGTATATATATTTTACTTCTACATATGAGTTGTTCACCACCACTCATAAACCTTAATAAAAGCACAATTGTGAAACTTATCTAAAAGAACCACACATTTTAAAGTAACCATTTCCGGAATCCAAACCCTAGAACAACGTTATCCCCGGGATTTGCGTATAGAATGTGCATCACATTACTTATGCATAAAAGCATATTGCTTCTTTAAACATTAGTCCTTACCAGACCAATGATGCTGATTTCAGATTTTGGATCTTGTACTGACTTAAAGACCGTGAGTGCATAATCTTGCAATCACAAAAGGCATGTTCACACTTGCTCATGTCCTTTGTTTATTTTCTGTGAAGTATTTTACAAATCCAGTGTTGTCATCATCTGCATTTGAAAAAAATCAGAAAACACTATTTTTGATAATAATAATGTGAACTATTGGTTACTGATCTAGGGTGATCAGCTAATCTATTAAATCTGACAGTTGGGATACCACTGTTCAGAACTATTTCACTTAGGACTTAACAAGCAATGTCGCCAGTGATTCTTGCGCCGTATATTACGCGTTGACCATGAGATTTGGAATGGGACGGAGAAGTCAGCTGTATCTTCTTCCTCTCGCATGAAGCCGGATGTGCAGGTCGTGGCTGTTATCCTCGTAACGTGCATATTAATTGGTAATTCGTAGAGGATATGCAGCATATGGGTGGGAACCCTCAACATCCCACGATAGTTCTGACATCTAAACGTTTGTACAAACCATTGTCGTAATTCATTATGTGGGCATGGTGTACACCAAGGAGGCATGCGAGGTCGCGAAGAGGGCAGTGATTGGCTTGGGTCATCTTCTGGGCCCACATCATGGAATTGTGGACGGGAATAAGGTGCCCGGTTGTGCAACAAAGAGTTGATATCTCATGGGTAAAGTAACGCACCTCTGTAGAGTGTAAGAACTGTAACTTGTTGCTCCCTGTTCCGGGAAGGAGCTGCGAACGTGGCGGGAATGGAACTCCGTGAAAGTTCTGGTAAACCTGTGAAGGCTTACGGACTTAGCTTTTCAGAATAAAAGCAACCTTTGAAGAAATGTTTATGAAAACTTGCATTGCCTACGACCTATGGTCTTTGGCTGTAGTTATAGTGCATCAAACACTCCTTTTCTAGTGAACTTGCTGAGTACGCTCGTACTCAACGTATCTTCTTAACCCTTGCTAGATTCCGAAGCTGGGAAAGACTACATCTATATCAAGTTATGCTCCAGGACTCATCATCCAAAGCTAAAGCTATTCACTAAAGTCAAGGAAGTCAACATATACATCAACTCGAGTGAAGACGAAGTTACTGATTAGATAGGAATCTAATCTCTAGCCCAAGAACCTAATTCTGTAATGCATTGCATTAGCAGCAAATGACAATCCCTTAGTTAAAATACTAGTTTTAATAGTATAAGAAAACTTGCATTGTTTATTTTTTATTCTTCTCCGTAAGAAGTTCTTTCTCTCTCCTTAACCTAGAGTGTTCTCTAGATCTTATGTAAAGAGTGAGTTGTAACCTTTAGCCATGTATTGGACCGCTGTATTTCTGTTTTGCCATTCTGAGGGATGTAATACTAGTGAACGGTGTTTCATTGGTGTTATGTCAACGACTATAGTATACTACATCATGCAGTGGTATGCTAGGTCACCGCACCCAACAACTGTCTACAAGAATAGAAGTGCATAGACATCATCCTTTATTCCACTATTTTATTGAGTCCCCACCTTCTACTTTTAGGCACCATTAAGAGAGCACAGTTGCCATTCTGTGTGCAGTGTCCCAAAACTTATTGATTGATGCATATTTTGATATTACTTGTTCTTGTGCTACTTGTATCTAGTCACTCTTATGAACTTTGAAGGTGTCCTATGCATCTATTTGCTACTCTATGAGGGACAAGCTGAATGCCACTTTGCCATGTTTTTTGTATGTGAAACAAACAAACGCTTTTCAATGCATGTTATTCATGATCTTTGTTTGTAGCCTTTCATGTTGCATGCATAGTTACCATGTCCTATTGTTAGAACACCATCTTTCATGCACATGTTTAGAGTTCTTTGATCCCAGCTTTCAATGCTTGCAAATGGTTTGATCTTGGTTTTGACGGTGCATGTCACCTCAAAAATTATTCTTTTATCACTTACCTAATCGAGGACGAGCAGGAGTTAAGCTTGGGGATGCTTGATACGCCAGAAACGTATCTATAATTTTTGATGCTCCATGCTTGTTTACTATCTACTTTGCTTTGCTTTGTCTACACTTTGAGGTGTTTTATATCTTTTCTGGAACTAACCTATTAACAAGTTGCCATAGTGCCAGTTGCCTGTTTTCTTCTGTTTTTGGTTCCAGAAAGGAAGAAAATCAATATTCTCGGAATTGGATGGGACAAAATCCAAAGTCAATATTTTACCGTGGGTGACACGAAGTCCAGAGGAGAGACGGAGAGGCGAGCCAGGGCCGCCACCCCCCTAGGCGCGGGTGGGCCCACCCCGTGCCTGGGCAGGGTGTGGGCCCTCTGGCCGCCTACCAGCCTCGCCTCTTCGCCTATAAGAAGCCCCCGATACAGAAACCCTAGGCACGCGATCAAAACTCCACGAAACCTTCTGTAGCCGCCGCCACCATCGTCCCTAGATTGGGGGATCTGAAGTTCTTCCTGGCACCTTGTCGGAGGGGGATCATCCCGGAGGCCTTCTTCTCCGGTATGAAGCGTGAGTAGTTCCACCTTGGACTACGGGTCCATGTAGTAGCTAGATGGTTGTATCTCCTCCTTGTGCTTTCATGTATAGATCTTGTGAGCTCCGTTCATGATCAAGATCTAATCTATTCGTAATCATGCATGTTTTGTTTGCGGGGATCCGATGGATATTGAGATTACTATGTCAGATTGATTAATGGTTTTGTCTATTTGATACTATCATGTCTGTGTTGTTTGTGATCTTGCATGCTCTCCGTTGTTAGTAGCTATCTTGGCCAAGTAGTTGCTAGTGACTCCAAGAGGGGGTATTTATGCTCGATAGTGGGTTCATGCCTCTAGTTTCCAAGGGAAGTGACAGAAATCTCTTCGGTTGTAGATGTGATGTTGCCACTAGGGAGAAAACAACGGTCTCTTGTTCATGGAACAAGTGGATTGTTTACCTTACACACTTTGCTTAAATCAGTTGTTTGTTGCTTGCAACTTAATACTGGAGGGGGTTCGGATGATAACCTGAAGGTGGACTTTTAGTCATAGATGTAGTTGGATGGCGGTCTATGTATATTGTTGTATTGCCCAATCGAATCTCATAGGATCTTTTTGTCTGGTATTGCATTGTTATGCCTTGCTTAGTTCCTGTCAATTGCCTTGCTGCAATTTGTTTACCCTTTATGCCATGTTGTTTATCTAAGGAGAGCACCTCTAGTGAACTATGGACCCCGGTCCAATCTTTACCATTGATACATCCTCCACTTTTACCTGTTTACTTGCTGCAAACCATTACCTTCCACACCTACGTTTAATCCTTTGTTATAGAAAACCGGTGAGCTTGACAACCTCACTGATTCGTTGCGGCAAAGTCTTGAGTTTGTGTTGTGCAGGTTTCCACGTTGCTTGCAACACCTGTGTGACGTTTCCTTCCTCCTAGTGGTTCGATAACCTCGGTTTCTTACTGAGGGAAAACTTTCTGCTGTGCTGCTTCACACCTTGCTCTTGGGGTTCCCAACGAAGCGCTCCTACATCAACTCAGCGCTGCATCATTGACCAAGGCCAGAACAGAGCTATCGCTAATTCCCCCTCTGCCCCTAGAAAGCCCACCACAAGACTGAGTTGTGGTACCTTCGTGACGTCTCCAAGGAGAATGACGACGCCCGTAGGCGTCGGCGTCGTTGGGCTTTCGCTCTAAACACAAACTCCACCTTAGAGAACCCAAAGACACCGAGAAGCCAGCTATCCCGGTCGCCCATGGATCTGGAGTGAGGGGCGTCAATATGAGCTAGTCAGAGTGCTACAATAGTGAAGGTTCCAAATTCATAACAGACGCACTAGACGGTCACGGCCAAGCCAAGAATGGAACAAGTCTGATAGATGCCAACACAGGAAGGCTACAACGAAGAAACCGACCGACGCGGGAGAGTAGGGTATGGATCTGGAGGAGGCACGTCACATCGTGCATGCATGGGTGGTAGACAGCGCATCAGCAGTGGGGTGAGCAAACACGAGCAGGAACTGGTAGGGGAGGCAACTAACGAAGGAAGCAATGGGAGGTGGGTGAGCATAGAGGTGGGGACGTGTTGCAGGCCGGCAGACGGTGACGCTCACAAACAGAGACATCAAAGGATGGGGAAGATGCAAGAGGGATAGGCTTATCTCTAGACTTGGCGGCACCTACCAACCTTATCAGCCTCGGAGAGATCGCCAGGATCGGCCATGAAGACCCACTCGACATGATGATGGAAGATGTTGCCATTAGAGTCCGTGTCCTCTGGGAGATCTTCGACATACTCAATGGGGAGGGCGGACCTAGATCTATCTTCTAAAATGTCCTACTTCCAATCACAAGGAGCACGGAGTTAGGGGCACCGCCGGATTCAACTGAGTCGGTTCTTGAGCCGAGGTAGCCAATGAAGATGTCAATGCTTCCGAAAGGAATGATGGTCATGCTAGTGAGGTTGACCGAAGATGGTGCCCATATCGCATCGTCAGGGATGCATGCAAGGTCGACGAAGTGCATGACCCAATTGTCGGCAATGGTGTCACCCATAACTCTAGGAGATCCAGCCTAGGTAATAACTCTAGACGCCTCACGCCCCACTGTGGGTGCCAAATCTTGTGCTAATTTCACGGCAAAATCCATCTAGGGTGGCTCATGGAGAGAATAGGGAGGGTGTAAGGTGATGAATGTTTGGGAGCGAGATTACACACACAATCTTACCTAGGTTCAAAGCCCCTTCATTGGAGGCAAGCCCCACTCCTGCTTATATGGAATTTGCACGATGTTTACAAGGTACAAGATGATTTATGCCCTAAGGGTGCTCGTAGGATGGCTTTATTTATGCAGGGAGCCGGTCCTAGGGTTTACAGAGAAGTACTTAGTCAGTAAGATTACAGAATCCCGGACTAATATGGCACACACGTCATGTCTTGTACTCTACGGCGCATAACTCTTGGGCTTCGAGAGGACTCTGGCTTGGATCTTCTATATGTCGTATGGGCATCCGTCTTATGTCTAGCAGGCTGGTCCCCCGGTGTACGAGTAAGCATAACCACAAATGAGACACCCTGGCTTGCTAGAATTAGTTCATGTCTTGGACCCACCTATTTGGCATTCTCTGATAAACATGGAGTGTCCACAGAATGTGGAAGGTGATGACTAATTGTATGATCATGCACTACATGATTGTGGAGGATGAGTGTGACCCAACCAATGAACTAGGCATGGGATTTTCAAGGGCCTTTGATTAAGCCCGACAATGTACCCCAAGAGTTTGAACAATTCCTCCAAGTGTATCGCAATATCCGAGACTGGCCTACTCATGTTCAACTTTAAAATGATTTTGGTTGAGCACATGTGGATCCACCTAGGAAAGGCATAGTACTCATTTTTTGACTTATGATTTGTAGTTAAAATTATCATGTGTGCCATTTAAGTATTTGTCGATTTATTTATATTTAAACTTTAGCAAATTGGCCGAAGCAAAAAAAAAAGGTCCAAAATGATAAAAAAAAAGGTCCGAAATGATAAAAAAACGCCCTAAGACGAACACACTCTGTCCGAGGCACAGGGACACGGCTAGTTTCACCCTTCC
Source organism: Avena sativa (assembly GCA_916181665.1). Lineage (NCBI taxonomy): Eukaryota > Viridiplantae > Streptophyta > Magnoliopsida > Poales > Poaceae > Avena > Avena sativa. The sequence continues at coordinate 150,494,387 of OV702294.1, read as the reverse complement.
TAAACGGACAAATGTGGTCAGTCCGAGGGCCAAATTTTGGGAGCGCCCTTCAAGATGCTTAAAAAATGTAGTCCTATGATTTTTATTTTCGTGTTTGAACCTGTGAATTTTTGTATACATGTGCATGTTTCTATATTATATTGATGCTTTCCCCTACATTTATGCATAGCAAGTTTGCAACACAGTTTTGGCATTCCTACTACGTATACAGTTACTCCCTCAAGTTTCAAAATAGATGTCTCGGGTTTATTAACATTTGGATAAATTTAAACACTATTTAGTACTCCCTCCGTTTCAAAATATAAGATGTTTTAGCTTTGTGAAGCAAATGTATCTAGACTTGTTTTAGTGTCTAGATTCACTCCAAACATGAGAAAACCTACGTACTAAAACAAGTCTAGATACATTCTCTTCACAAACATAAAACATCTTATATTTTGAAACGGAGGGAGTATATATATTTATTTAAATTTTGATAAATCTAAAATATCTATTTTGAGACGGAGGGAGTAGTATTAATTTATACCCAGGCGCACAAGCATTGGTACATTAGTTACAGTACCATGCGTAGCAGCCTACTACACAATCGCGATTGTAGGATGATGATGATACAGTACATAATGGGTTCAAACCAGCAGTAACACCTTTCTTTTGCCAGCAGAACTTCCTGACTGATCACACCTAGCTAATTTCCTAGGAAGGTATCCACTCTGGCATTCACGGTTCTCGATAGGAACTTCATGCAAATCGGCGGCTTCACCTTGGCAAGAGCAAGGATCGACTGCGGCAACGACCAAATGCCGTCGCCACAGATCAACCCCGAGGCGACCGCAGGCCCGAACGCCTCCGCTTTAGCCTTGTTCACCTTGCTCCACACGAAGATGATGACGGTGCCGACGAACATGTCGATGGCGAAGTAGGGCCCGATGTAGAACGGTATCGCCATGGCCATCGGGAGCGGGATGTATTTCGCGATCTTGCCCGGCACGGAGTTCTTGATCAGGTTGATTACGATCGCCGCGGCGAAGAACACGTAGCAGAGCGTGAGGCAGTGCTCGGGGAGCTTGGAGAAGCCCTCGACGCCCAGTATGGCCATGTTCCGGTACACGGTGGCGTAGGGCGCCGGGTACTCGCCGCCGTCCTTCCCGATGTCGAAGGACTTGTAGAAGAGCCAGAATACGCAGGGCGCGATGACGCAGCCCATCGCCGTGCCGATCACCTGGCTGATGAACATGGACCTCGGCGACGCCAGCGTCAGGTACCCCGTCTTGAAGTCCTGCATCAGGTCGGCGGCCGTGGCCACGATGCTCATCATGACGCCGCAGGCGGCCAGCCCGACGAGCACGCCGCCGTGCGACGCGCCGGCCCACGCGCCGAAGATGAAGATGGCGAGCTTGCCGTAGGTGGAGGCGAGGGACCAGTCGGTGAGGCCCGACCCGTAGGCGTTGCAGAAGGCCAGCACGGGCGCGAAGACGTACACCAGCAGGATGAAGTACCACTTGAGCTCCGGGAAGATCTGGGGCAGGGTGGCGATCGACACCGCGGCCACGGCGGCGTATCCCGCGAACGCGATGGGTTTGGGGATTTGGTCCTTGAGGAAGAGCTCCGTGCGGCGTTGCTCGTCGAAGGAGACGGCTTCGCCGGCTGGCACGGCGCTGCCCTCGTCTGAGACCGGAATGGTGCCATTCTTCTTCACCATCGTTATGAAGCCAGAGATTGTGTGATAGAGAACCCTGACGAAGTTGTACAGGCCGTCTCCAAGGATCAAGGCGATGGAGATGAACACCTACACACCATAATTGGGATTGGCTGCTTAGTAGTTAGTACTACTACAATGGCGGACGCAGTAAAAGATGATGAAATGTGAAGGTATTTACCCGGTAGCCTTGGAGGCCTTGGAGATTACCGTCTCCTAGTTCGGCAGAGAACCAACTCCCTCTCTTGTTGTGTATCAGGGGCCACATCAATCCCCACGAGAGGATGCCTCCAAGTAGAACAGATACGTTCACAATGTGCGGGCAGATCATCCCAACTCCAACATACGTTGGAGAGAAATCGAAGTAAAACCTGCAAAATTTAACATGTGGAATTAAATTCTGACAACCAGTACATGAGCTTGACGTGACCAAATAGATCCATGAAGCTTCTCTCTGCTTTCAGATATTCAGACCAAGATAAACAGGTAGTATGATGATCTAACCTGTTCTTATAGGCTTCAAGGCCTAATGTAGGGAAGCTACTAAACCCACAGTGATCTCCAGCAGTATAGAACCACTGAAAGAAGCCCCAAAGGAAGCTGAACGAAAAGAACTTGCCCAACGTCTTTACCTGCTTCCTGAAAACATCATACCAGAATCTTGTCAGTAACTGACTGTCACCAACAAAAATACTCTCTCCGTCCCAAAATAGATGTCTCAAGTTTGTCAAAATTTGGATGAATCTAGACACTATTTAGTATATAGATTCATCTAAAATTTGAAAAACCTAAGACATCTATTCTTGGATGATTTATTACTTTGCAAGTTTTGCACCCTCTGGCGTGTGGAAACCATTGATAAGATAGGCAGTCGCCGTGCCACTTGGGTAGGTCAGCTTGTAGTCGACGATCATAATCTGCACCGTACCGGCAAGTCGTTCATTTGATGGTTACATATGCCTGGATGCTGCAATTACAGATGTGGATGGTGTAGAAACAAGATGAAGATTATTAACCTTTCTCAGAGGCACAAGAGCAAATAGCCCAACAAAACTGACGAGGAACAGAAACCCTATCATCCACCCAATGTGAGGATTCTTGACATTATCGGGAGTGTTGGTTTCTGGGTCTAGCTTAGCGACAATTTCGCTCATGCCGAACAAGTAGCTTCCGAATCCACCTAATCAATTGGAACAAGTTAGTACAGTGATATCACATCTCTGTATTCCAAGTTCAGGTTACAAAATGCATGCTATCCCTCGAAAAGGAAATACAAACCGAGGATAGTAGAACCCCCGGTTAACCAGATCCATTGGCGACCATCAGTAGCTGCGCACACGTCTGGTTTTCCATGGGAGGATATTTTTTTCTTAAAAAAATATTCAAATTTGAAATATAAAGCCTCAGCCAAAAATATTCAGATTGCCACCAGTTATTAGTAAGGCTCCAAGTAGCTAGAGATTATTTATGGGGCATCTTTATCCAACTGTAACAAGTAAGGTCAATGTTCGAAACCTAGGAATATCAGTCCAAACAGGCAGGGCCTAAGATTGGATAAAAAAGACAATTGTGATGTCACCTTATCAAGTACAGCGTCACAATCCAGAGACCACGTCACTTTAATTCTTTTCTATATTTCACATCATGCGTATATTCAAAGGTATGGAGTCAAGCTATCTAGGTCCTCTATTTCAGCTTGAGGCCATACGCAATTTGGCTGTCCCATAGTGATGGTGACCAGAACGGGACGAAAATTCGATACGCCACTGTATCAGGAGCACTTTCAGTTATTAGAAAAAGGACATGCTATGGAAGAAATGAATTTTATTTTGTTATAAAAGGAAAAACATCTTATATTTACAAACGGAGGGAGTAAATCACAACAAATTTGTATTGAGTTGAAACTTACACTTGTAAATTTTCACATGTTATTATGGCCATTTGAGAACAAAGCAAACGGTCATGACATCACAAACCGTCGTATTTATAAGTTCCAAAGTTTGAAACTCGGTAGGCAATCTGAATCATTTTTTAAATTTTTGTACAGATCACAAATGGTCATTCTTAGGTTTGAAATTTTGCATGGACGTACTTGTATCCACTTTCTGCACAGATGATTTTTTTTCCTTTTTTTTTGAAAGTTGCAAAACAATGATTTTCACTAAGTGTTTAAAAGTGAGTTCATGCCTACCCAGGTTAAATTTCTGACTAACATAAGACCAATAATAGACTAAGAACTTCAGAAATTCAGAACTTGCAACGTCCGACTGAAATTAAGAACTTCCGTAGTGTAAAAATTTAGGCTCGGTATTTAGGAACATACGAAATTTCAGACAATTCAGAAAAATAATTAGGTGAGACAATTGAGAATTAGTTCACTATGGAATCCTAAGCTCCCAACGCAACCCTCCGTAGAAATATTCAGACTAAGTCGCAATGCTGTGCACCAAACCATTACATCGGATATACATTTGATATGCATGGATAAGAAGGCCTGATTGTTTAGATTTTCTTATAGTATTAATTTTTCTTCAATACTTTCACATTAGTACGCCCCATTAGTCTGTATATCTGCTTGCTTTTGAGCTTAAGAACAGGGGCGTAGCTTGGGGTACTCTGGGTACTGTATAATTCCTGATATTTCACGGAAGTAACTCTGAACTCTGAAGCAGTGCAACCTTGCTCTACCTCGAATGAATTTTATTTTCGGAAAACGAATAACCCGAAGTCTAGAAAGTGAGACTGATGAGTCAAAAAAAGGGCTTATTACCGCTGAAGGCGATGCCGTAGGCAGAGACGACACATGTCTGGATGACGGTGTTCTCCTGCCTGGTGAAGGGCTGCTTGAGGAACCCCGCCCTCTCGATGGCGCCCGTCCAGAGGCGGACGAAGAAGAATCCCAGCAGGCCGGCGGAGACGTTGAGCGAGGGGATGATCCCCGTGGTGAGGTTGAGCTTCATGACGATGACGCTGAACATGATGGCGAGGAAGAAGCTGACCACGAAGGCGCGTATCGTCAGCTGCTCCCGCCACGTCGGCACCTCCTTCCCCTCGAACGCCCGCTCCACCGACGCCAGCTGCGCCGCGTCCTCCTCCTCCCCGGCCACCGCCTTGGTGGCGCCGTTCCCCTTGACATCGTCGTCGTCGTCGTCCTTGGCGGCGTTGTGGCGGTGGCGAAGCGTGCCGGCCTCCACCGCCTCCTCGACGTCGGTGCCGTCGCCGGAGGCGTCTGCTTCCTTGGTGTACGGCGCCATTGCCTTGGAGTTGGACGCAGCGGGCGCTCTTGTTTCTGCAGCTCCCTCCGTGTCCGTGTCCGTTTGCGTTGACGCTAGGGTGGCCAGTGTGTGCTGTATTTATCGTGGTCCGGAAGCTGTCCTGCGTTGGTACTGACGCACTCAGTGTGAGGATTGGATGGCCATTGATGCATTGTCCTATTATTTCTCCTCCGATAACAACTATTCCAGCGTAATCTGCTGTGCTTAGTTGATGTAGTTTTTCGATGGTTCTGAGGGCGATGTCGATCTGCAACTGGCGCCGGCTAAACGTTACAGGTCCAAGTGGCCATATTTTAGTTTGAGAAACCAAGTGGCTACGTTGTTTAGGCGTTCTCATTGAGAGGAGAGCTTCTGCTCATAAACTAAACACGCAGACACAATGCAGTACTACTCCCTGTCTCTGTCTCTGATACAGCTGTCCTATGAAAATCTCTACTTAGGGCGCACACAACTTTCAGGGAGTTCGGTAGTTGCGAGTTGCGACTATACATCATACGAAGAAGCGGGAATGCTTAGTTCAGACTGGCAATTATCGATGAACGGGGGAAGCAGAACATTGGTTCGTAGTACTCCCTCCGGTCCATTGGACCCAAATTTATCCAGATACAAATGCATCTAGTCTGGATTCTTAACTAAGATACATACGAATTTAGGTAAAGTTAAGGCCATTAATATGAACCTAAAACATTTTCTGGTCGTGCTGATTTAAGTAGTAGAATTCGGGCTCGATAAATCTGAAGTTGATAAACCTTTCTAATTAGAACCTTGCTGGTTTCTTAGACCTAACCTGAAAGACATGGTCATAAGAACTTGGTTTCCTACTTATTATGGGAAAGTTTCATTGGAAAATGGTAGAACATAGCCAGAAAGCTAAGAAGTACTCTTAATGGGTGAAATTGCAAACTATGAAGACCAACACAGAAGGAATAAGAAAGCTCTAACTAAAAAAATTGATTGCATAGATAAAGAGGGTGAACTACTAATAGATAAAACTTAATAAATGACCTTGAATCTCAACTTATCCCATTAATGAAGAGTTGGAAATTAAATGGTTTCAAAGATCTAATTAAGCAGATAGTTTTTTTATAAGATGGTTCATTTGCTGCTTATTTTATAGTGGTAGAAGAAGAAGAGGAAGTAATATGATTTTTTTTGAGGCCTAGAGATAATATTATTCAGGGGAACAAAGAATTGCTTTTCTATGCTACTATTTTGTGTAAAAACCTGGCTGGATCTAAGATAAGATTAGCTATATTTCTCTTAAGGTATGTTTCCCTTTATATTAGAAAACAGAAATAACATTTTTGAACATTCTAGTTTAGAGCAAATCAAGTTTGGTCTTTTTCATATGGAAACCCATAAATCTTCCTAACCTAGATGGGTAATTTTATCAAAGTTTTGGGAAATTATATATCATTATTGAAGATTCTAGTCTATTAAAACCAAAACTGAGTAACTTGAGAATCCGAACTCCAAATAGGATGAAACCGATTATTTGGAAATATTAAGGACCACAAAGGGAAAAAATACCAAGAGGTGATAGGTGTAGAACCTCTCTAGATGAAAAACTTGTAAAACCTCTAGCAACAAAAATGGAATAAGGTTTTTATGCAAAATTCCTTTTTGATAAACTCGAGCTTGTTATGAAGATAACCACGACCTCTAACTCCTCACATGGATAAGATCCAAATAACAATTAATAAAGATGATGCCAAGGATGCAAATGTTTGAGCTCTCTATGAATAATATGATCAAGTTACTCACTCAAGTGCCCCTATTGATAATACGACTATCTATCCTATAACCTGGTCTTTCAACCAACACCATTAGACCGGTAAAAATAGAAAACCTATCAAGCTTATATCTTTGCCTTACGCGTTCCAATTGTTCTAGATGATGACGATATTGTCCTCTTCAAGTCGAAACATCTTTCTTGATTGCGCTTGCTTGCGCTTGCTTGCACTTGCTTGATGAAGACTCACATATATTGCTTCCCCGTACTCAATATGGGAAAACCTCACTTAGACACATCTTCATGAATCCATTACCATCAAATGTATGGAAATCTTCAAGCATATGATCTCTTCAACATGGCCATCTTGAATTTGCACTTTGTTTTGATCAACCTTATATTTTTCTTCTCACTTCATAATAATGATGATGTTTTGCAGGTAAACATGATGGCTCACTCAAATTTCTCATTCTTCAAGACTTGTTTGCAATAGGCTCAACTTTATACTTCTTTCAACCTTGCATCCAACAAATGATCTTCAAGCATTAACTTATGGACACACCTACAAGTACTCCCTCCGTTTTAAAATATAAGATGTTTTAGCTTTGTGAAGGAAATGTATCTAGACTTGTTTCAGTGTGTAGGTTCATTCAAGTTTGGAGTGAATCTACACACTAAAATAAGTCTAGATACATTTGCTTCACAAAGCTAAAGCATCTTATATTTTAAAACAGAGGGAGTATAACTCAGTGCAACAATTAGCCTGTAGATATTGTCATTAATTACCAAAAATACTGATGCTCTCTAAGCAGCACAAGGAGGCGCTCTTAGGCTACATCTGCTACATGAGGACACATGGGGTAGCGACCCCGGGCATGGTGGTGGTAGAATCCTCCTCCGCCGAATGTGGTCAGCCCATTTGCGGCTGGTTGTGTTGGTTCTCACGATCCCACATTTAGCCCCAATTGCGAGTTAGGGAGGCATGGCATCCATTGAAAACCGAGCTCCGACTTCGTTCATGGCGGTGTTTGTACGTCGTTACCTTGTTGAATGCATCATCATTGCAACCATCGCATAGCCACTCATATTGCTCCAGGGGAAACCCTAGATCTGGGTCTCTCTGATCAAATAAATGTAGGCGCTTTCGGTGTTGATCGCCCTCCCTCATGGGGGCATCGGTTTTTGAGCAGACGCTAGATAGAAGAGTCAAGAGGTGGAGCGATGTTTCATCTACTATGTCGAAGATTGTGAGTCTTGGCGGTGTGGCGCAGCAGGGTCTTGGCGATGGACGTGTCATCATGGACTCATGCGTGGTGGTGGCGTTATATGACATCATGGCGCCATCGACTGTGGGCCTAGAAATTCCAATGCATTGATCCATGTACCGAAGATGGGTACATGGAAGATGGTGCGCATACGGTGCTTGTTGAGGGTGCACATATGGTGCTCTTTGAGGGTTTGCTGGACTGGTGCTCCCGTTTTATATGATGTGCATTTAGGTGTGAGTTAACTAATCATGGCCACCCCATCGTCAATCTTTTAGGCATGGCGAATATTGTCGCCAATAAGGTGGCTTCGGGTTGATGGATGTATTATCTTTTAAGGCTCCTTTCTTTTCAGACCTACAAACTCTTCTCCATTTCACCGTGTAATATCCTCTCTTCTGTTTTTTGCCATGCCAGGAAAATCTGCATCTATGCTTGTTAAGCTTGGCAATGAAGGTTTTATTCAAAAGGAAAAGGCTCATGATATAAGAAGGAAAATTAGATAAGCAGGCATTAACCAGAGTTAGCCTTCCACCAGAAGAGACAACTCCTCCCATCCAAGCATCCAACTTAGTGCAAATTTTGCATCTACAAAGTCCAAGTCAGAATCCTTGAGAGCCTAAAGGTGATAGGCACTCCAAGACATTTCATAGGAAGCAAAACCCACTTTACAACCAATCATTTCTGAATAAAACACATTAATATTATTATCCCCGCCAATCATAAATATCTCACTTTTCTGGTAGTTAATTTTCAAGCCAAACATAAGTTCAAACAAATAAAGGAGTAATTTCAGATTAAGGGCTTTGTCAAGATCATGAGAGATACACAAGACATTATCATCAGCATATTGGATGATTGCTACCCCTTTAGCAATGAGATCAGGCACAAGACCAACCAACAACCCATTAGACTAGGCCTCTAACACCAACTTAGTAAGACATTGGGCATGAGAATTGAATAAGAAAGGGGATAAAGAGTCCCCTTGCCTCACTCCTTTAGCACTCTGGAAATAAGGACCATTAGTATTGTTTATTTTAACAAAGACAATGCCATTATAAAGAATCTTCTTAAGCATATCTCTCCAAAAGGAACCAAACCCCATAGCTTCATGACAACTAACCAGTAAGTTCTAGTTAATCTTATCAAAGGCTTTTTCATAGTCCAGTTTCAGGACAATCCCAACATGCTTCTTGATATGGGTGTGATGCATAATCTCATGCAGTGACATTATACCATCAACAATACTTCTTTTTTCCAGAAAAGCATTCTGGTTAATACTAAATAACTTATCAAGCAAGGGCTCAACTCTGATAGTTAAATTTTTGGTAAGGAGCTTGTAAATACATCTAAGAAGGCAAATAGGTCTATATTGACTGATTTTGTTAGCCTCGGAAATTTTAGGTAACAAGGTAATGGTGCCATAGTTCAATCTCTGAACATCCAAGGTACCAGCATGAAAGGCAACAAAAAGATTCATAATGTCATGCTTAACAATATTCCGGCAGTGTTGATAAAATTCAATCGGGATGTTATCAGGGCCAAGAGCCTTATTTTTAGCCATGGAAACAAGGCAAATTTAACTTCCTCCTCGGTGAATGGTCTACTCAAACTTTCATTATCAGTAATGTCAAGTTTTTCATTTGATCTCCACATCTCAAAATTAATAGGGAAAGGTTTGTGCTCTTGATACTCAGAAGCTGCGTACCAAGATGAAGGAGCTTTGTTTGTGGGTACTGATGTTTGGTATCTAGAATGCAGCAATTGGTGGCAACAGGGGTGTTAGCTGTTCTATGGATCACGTGGAGAACCGAAATGGCACATGTTCTACTAATGCTTATCCCGATGATCCTCGCACAATTAATTCATGGATTTTTGCGTATGCTTCATTCCCGGTCTGGTAAAACTTTGAGATAGGCAGCACTTCGGGTCCAGGGTATTGTTGATGACGGCGAACAGAGGTTTTCCATTGAAGCAAAATTTGAGGACCGGTGACGAGGTGAGATAGACTAGCAGTTTGAAGTCTTGCCGAAGTTTAAACCTCGTGGAACATATGTTCTTCAGGTTGTCGTCGTGTGTTACATGTAAACCAGGGGTGGTGGCGGTGGCGCTCTCGTTTTTTTGTAGATTCAGTTTGGGGTGCTTGTTGGTTGTGACTTGTAGGTTGGTCAGTTTGCTGGTTGCCCACGATGCCTGTTCCACACTTTGTATTCAGACCTTCAGCTTCTTCTCTCTTTTTTTGAACACCAGACCTTTCTCAATGGAACCTTGGGGCGAGAGCCCTTGATTCAACCAAAAAAAAGCAGCTCCCTCTCAATCAGCACAAAATTTGGCATAGTTTTCTCCAGTTGACTGACCTTCCAACGCTTATCCGATAACAGCTGTATGCTAGTGTGTACGAGCATGCCGCGCAGATAGTTCCAACGCTGAGTTCAAGCCGCTTTCGCCGGTCCGGGCACCATAAACAGGGGCAGAATCCGCATGCCCCTATCCTATCGCACTCCATGTCTGACTCGCGATCACATGCTCGCATACTACTCAACCATTATTCAGAGACAGATACTCCAGTTTTTTTTAGTGTGGTTTCCCTAGTTTTTGGTTATCTTCCAGTTCTTCCATGTGAACCGAGATTCCGACGAGTCACGGAAATCAGCCAAGCATGCGCGCGTGCGTGCGTGCGTGCGTGTGAAAGCAGCGGATATGAAGATCCAGGCAGACACGTAAGCTGCGCTGCGCATCTCCACGCTGATAGCGAAGGATCGGTGGATGATTGCGTATTAGCGCATCTCTAACGGTTTGCAGAGATTCCTTCGATTCTAGTGCCAAGTCTTTGACCAGCTAGCTTACACACACGATCGGCCGGCGCTCTAGCGGGTTTATATAGTCTGAAAGGATCTCGGCGACAATAATAATACTCCTGAAACTGACTGATTAGTCGTACCGGAATCTCGGCGACAGAGGGTACAATTCGCTGGAGCTCCTCTCAGAAAAAGAATTCGCCGGAGCTGGTTGCCGGCGGGGACGGGACGACGGCTCAGGTAGTATAGCCGGAACTGCGCCGTAATTTGCACTTCGACGTCATCACACTTCGCTTTTTTTTTGCGAATTATCACACTTCGCTTCACCACGGCTGTCCGGTGTGAAAATTGCGCAGAAGATGCCAACGCCTACAGAATGGCTCCGCCGCTCGGGTCATTGTCCGCCTATGCGGCCACAAACTACAAGTCAATATCAGAAGCCGTCGAGCGGACGGTCACGCCATCGTTGTCCTCGCCGGCCGTTCTCATCAACCGATTGGAGAAGTCCCCACAATATGGACAGAATTAATCAATATCACAACCAGATAGTAACAAGGTAATCCAATCAATGGACGCATAGTAGAACACAAACAAATGACAAATTGCAACCAAGATCCCAGGACTTGAAGTTCTCGCATAGGAATCCCTCGATGGTCGCATAAGACCACAAGCAAAACTACAACCACAAGATCATACATACTCCATCCGATCCATAATAAGGGTGACTGATTAAATCAGTGATAACTTATTATGAATCGAAGGGAGTAGATACATATACCTTACAATTCTCAAGTGAACCTCAACTGGATGGAAATGTCCCTGCGATAACTCTCACGGCGATGGACAAGTTCTATCTAGCTAGATTTTTAACTTGAAAAACTCAAAACCACAACTTGAGGCGATTCTGTTATATTTCCATGCAATTTTTTAAAAACAAAATCTCAAAGAATTACAACTCCAAGAGGTACTTGCTAAGGAATGTCTAGTCTCTCGCTTGGGTTATTTGTCGCTAAATGTAATGAGTTTCACCTACATGCTCCGGCTTACCGAGCAGAGAGGATAACATGCAGCCTCTTACATGGTCAAACAATCTATATTCTCATGCCAAGTAGACCTGGGCTCCATATGCCTCATCCACATAGACATCATTGTTGTCACGTGCTCGATACTGCGGGCAGACACCATTGTATCAGGAAGCATGTTCCTGTAAGCATTGAAAAGTTGAACACCATTGTATCAGGAAGCATGTTCCTGTATATAGGTGGTGAGCTTAAAGCCAAACACCATTGTTTATTGAGTGCGATGAGGCAAGCAAGCGGGTAGAGGGCCCACAAGGCTCTTCTAGGAGAGGTCAAGGTGTGTAGAGTTGAACCTTGACGACAAGGATGTAGCTTTATAAGGTGGTGGTGGTTGGGAATATGCCCTAGAGGCAATCATGTATGATGTAATCCTCATTGTTCATAAAGTTATTAAGTTGTTTTTGTATTAACATCTGATGTATATCTTTGAATATATGATTCAATTGTGGAACTATATATTCATGTTGTTCACACTAAATATTCTTGGTCATTGAGGTTATGCTGGACACACAACTTAAACTAATGTAAAAATAGGTTGATGAATCAGTTGCACTTGTCATAGGCATGGTGATGCTATTTCGACTTACATGAATTCAACTAAAGAGTTTAGCGATTCGGATTGTCCCATACTGAGATACAATGAACAAGTTGTCATTGGTATGTCTCAATCAATGTAATCCTTAGACCTGAGGTTGGCGCACAATCTGAGTTGTGGATACCGACTTAGGTTCTGTCAAACGATGTTCCGTCACAGGGCAACTATAAAGGCAGAGTTCGGGTTGACTGAGAATCAAGCTGCAAGATGTGGATAACCAAGATGGGATTTTGCCCCTCCAACTGGAGAGATATTCTCCGGGCCCTCTAGTGTGATATGATTCAAAAAGCATGGCCGCCATCACGACTTGGTTAAGTGTCAACCGAGGCGATCTACTAACGGTTAGTCGGTTGATGACTCGGTTCCACTTGTTATGGGCATGGTGATGCTATTTCGACTTACACGAATTCGGCTAAAGAGTTTAGCGAGTCAGATTGACCCATACGGAGATACAACAAACAAGTCGTCATTTGTATGTCTCAATCAATGTAATCTTTAGACCTGAGGTTAACGCACAATTCGAGTTATGAATCACCGACTTAGCTTCTTTCAAACGTTGTTCCGTCATAGGGCAGTTGTAAATGCAGAGTTCGGGTTGACTGAGAATCAAACTACGTGATGTGGATAACCAAGATGGGATTTTGCCCCTCCAACTAGAGAGATATTCTCTGGGCCTTCTCGTGTGATATGATTCGAAAAGCCTGACCATCACAACTCGGTTAAGTATTAACCAAGGCGATCTACTAACGGTTAGTCGGATAAATCACATATCATAGATCGAGAAAATAGTCAAACTATTTAAAAGATGACGATTATTCGCATGTAGCTCGATAATGTATATCGTGAGGAAAAAGGAATTCGAACATAAGTCGCATTGGAAGGTATCTCATCATGACTCTTTGGTACTTGGGAGTTGGCACGTTCTGCTAGGAGCCACTACCAATTGATCGATTGCGAATCGGACTCTAATCATGTCCAAGTTGCCAAGAGCCTGTGGGGTCACACACTTAAGAGCTGGAACAAGTTGTTTGGGTTAGACCCGGATCGTACATGGACTAAGTCAGTGAGTTGGACTCACGGTGACTAATATAGGCTTTAGTGGATGGACCACAAGTGAGTGGAGCCAACTTTTACTCTTTATATATACTGGGGCACCTGATGCCTAGGGTGCAGGGTTAGACTATCCATGCGTTGGAAACACTAGCCCCATTCATGGCATGTTTGATTCATAGGATAGGAAAATCATGGGAATAGGAAAAACATAGGATTGCAATGTCATGCACACTTGATTCCTATAGGAACCCATATGCTAGAAAGTTTGTTTGATTCCATCAAAGGAAAAGCAAAGGATTCTAAAAAAGAGGTTCGAGTGGATGTTAGATTTCCTATGCAATCTAGTGCAAAGGATTCCCTAGGAAAATTTTCTATAGGAATCAATCCTACAAATCAAACAACCATCATAGGAAAATTCCTACGGGATTTAATCCTTTAAGTTTCCTATGTAAATCCTTTGAATCAAACATGCCCTCAGTCCAGTTGTCGTACCGGACCTAGCAGTCTGTCGTCGAAGCTCCTCCTCATACGTGTGTATACCAGCAGAGGTGTTGTATGTTCAACACTTCGACGATCGTGAGATTGGATTGGATAGTAAGGACTGGACTACATTCAACTGACGCGCTTTATCAGTAATCCAACCATGTGTCTAGTGGTAATCCTCGTGACCTTCTACCCCAGCTAGATCTTGGGATCACCTTGTAAAGAAAATGTTTTATTTATCTCTGTGTGGCCCTACAGTGGTGGTGGTCGAAAAGTGTGGCCTTGAAATGACGATGGCAAAGGTATGACTACCATGAATCTTGGAGCACGCAAACAAGACTATTGCCACTCGTGTAAGGTATGGGTGCGTTCGGCTCCATCACACTACGTCACGCTCTCTTGCAAGATACACGCTAACTACTTTGTCGTGTGACACACCTCACCATGCCCTTAACGTGGGGATGCACAATGTGTGAAGAACCCTAGGATATGAGATACAAGTAACTGAACCTTCTGCCATGTGGTCATCGGGGAGGACGAGCTAGAGTGCAATCACCACGGGGGAAGTAGTTACACAAGTTGTTAACATCGCAAATAGGAGGTCAAGCATGGAGAGAAAGTCGATGGTGTTGTGAGCAATAAAAAGAGGGAGAACATGATTCTGACTTAGTGGTTGTGGTGCTAGTGTGGAGGTCACCAATTGCTGCAACATTTTGTCACCAGATAGTGGAACCGTGGAAGAGATACGTGAGACAGAGATGAGGATGCGTAGAGGCTTACTTATGGTCAGTCCCAAAGTTTGTGTCGAAACAATATTCATGAAACTATCGGTTTGAGGGATGACGGGTGGGCCCATTATGTCAGATTTGCTGTCCAATGACCAAAAGGGACTGGTATGTGTTTTCCTTATTTTGGTAGTTTTTTGTTGATGGTTCTTTTTTTGAATAAAAAATCCAAGAGTTTGTGACAAATTGAAATTAGGTCACCACAATTTTGGCCCCGGGTTTCTGTATATAATCCCGCTATGGGCAGGCCCTGGCCAGCAGAAAAGGCAGCGTCCGTGGTCCCCGCTCTTTCTCACTGCAGGCTCCAGCCACGCCGACCACATGGCCCACGAGACAAACGGCTCGAACGGGGCCGCGGCCGCGGCCGACGTGGAGATGGTGGAGGCGAGCGAGCTCCGGCGGCGGAGCAAGCCAGGCGACCGCGCGCGCCGCGACGGAGAGGGCGCCGTCCCCGCGGAGGACGACGAGGCGGCGTCCGTGGAGCGGGCGTTCGCGGGCCAGCGCGTGCCGTCGTGGCGGGAGCAGCTCACGGTCCGGGCTTTCGTGGTGAGCTTCTTCCTGGCCGTCATGTTCAGCGTCATCGTCATGAAGCTCAACCTCACCATCGGCATCATCCCCTCGCTCAACGTCTCCGCGGGCCTCCTCAGCTTCTTCTTCGTCCGCCTCTGGACGGGCGCCCTCGACAAGGTGGGCCTCCTCAGGCAGCCCTTCACCCGCCAGGAGAACACCGTCATCCAGACCTGCGTCGTCGCCGCCTACGGGATCTCCTTCAGCGGTAATTCTGCTTCACAGTTGTCAGATTTTTCTTTCCAATGTGCCGGTTTGTCCTCTGTCCTCGCGGCCATTTCGCCTGCAATCAATTTTAATTAGAGAAATTTTATGACGCACAAATTCCACGCGGACTGTGTTAATTACGTTAATGACCCAATGGCTAATGATATTTTTTATTAAGAGACCATAGAAAATTATACTGTACTACTCGTTTCCAAATTGGAAATAAATATACTACTCCATATATTGGGGGTTAATATGGACTTTGCGCTCGTTTCCAAATTGGAAATAAATAGTCATTAAAGCACTGCTGTAAATACGGCCGGAAACTGCAGCCTGTCACTATACGTTCGCTACTAATTAATGGTGTTTCGATCTTTGAATTGGTCTACTTTCGTTTCGTAGTTGAAATGATATACTCCAATTTACAAAATATATCTAGCAATGTCTAATTAACAATCTATTTGAACCAATGCGTTCATAGCAACACGACAACAAAATAAGACCAAATAGATATATAAAGTTTAATTTGTAAATGAATTTTCTTGTTTTGCTTCATAATTATTTATTCCATGATCATTTTTTTTACCAATTATCTTGTATTTTTACTAGATATTTTGTCCCACTAAATCTAACTTTCCACATAATTTATTCACTGCTATTGCAATATATTAGATTATAATGTAACACACGTTAAAAGATGATAGTTTGAAATAGTTTATATTCGAGTATATATGAAGAAAAGTTATGTTCTCAAAATCTTGCGAACAAAGTATATAGCATGTGGCAAGAAAAGAAATGGGCCCCACAGAAGGCATGCGTGACAGCTTGGGAGGATAGAAAGAGAAATTGCATTTATTTACAACATTTCTTTCTCATATTTGCTATAAACCTTTGTATAGCCCAATATACCCTTGCCCAATTGACCGCTAGGTAAGCCCCTTAGGAGGTAAGTTGGAGCTTATTAAAAGAGATCTTTTAATTACTGGCATGCTAGTACCATATTACATTTTCTTAGTATGCTGTCACCATACTACGAAAACTGTAAAACTTGCTAGATACTCCATATGGATGCATGAGTACATGACAACTGCACCTAGACGCCTCAAGTTTTTTGTGATAATTCTCTTTTGGAACAAAACTTTTTCGTCTATTACATATGAATACAGTAAATGGTGCTCCCTCCGTTCACTAATATAAGATGTTTTGGCAAACTAACCTATTGTGACAAAACATTTTACATTAGTGAACATGTAAGTGTTAGCAAAGAGTACAAGCTTATTAAAACATTCACTTACGATCCTAATTCATGATTAACTCGTCAATTTCTTTCAGGTGGCTTTGGTAACTACCTATTGGCCATGAGCGATAGAATCGCTTCGCAATCAACAGAGGCAAATAATCCTCAAAATATCAAGAATCCCCAGCTTTTATGGATAATTGGTTTCCTGCTCGTGGTCAGCTTCATTGGGCTCTTTGGTCTTGTGCAACTGAGAAAGGTCAAAATACTCTTTATTCTAATATTTTGGGAAGCGATCGTGTCTATATCATTTTAACTAAATTAGTACTCTATTTCAGACTATGATCATTGACTACAAGCTGACCTATCCAAGTGGCACTGCTACTGCCTACCTCATAAACGGCTTCCACACGCCCCATGGTGTCAAGATTGCAGGGTGAACACTGCAATCATTTTAAATTCAATGTTAATCAGCTGCCCAATGAGTATGTAATTCTGATATGGTCAGCGCCATTTTACAGGAAGCAAGTAAAGAAACTGGGCCAATTCTTCGGTCTCAGCTTCTTTTGGGGATTCTTTCAGTGGTTTTACACAGCAACCGATAGTTGTGGATTCCAGAAATTCCCATCATTAGGGCTGCAAGCTTTCAACAACAGGTATATATTGGACCCTCCAAGCTTTTTATGATCCGACTTCTGAACTTGATGTTACGCTCATATCTACAGAGTAGCTCCATTTCAACATTCTCCTAATTTGAACTTCTTTTTGCAAGGTTTTACTTTGACTTCTCTCCTACCTATGTTGGAGTTGCAATGATTTGCCCGCATATTGTCAACGTATCTGTTCTCCTGGGAGCCATCCTCTCATGGGGAATAATGTGGCCTCTTATAGCCAAGAAAAGAGGTGATTGGTTCTCTGCTGATCTCGCTGATGGTAATCTCCACGGAATGCAAGGTTACCGGGTAAGAAGGATCGCTTCCCTTAAAAGGCTTAGTTATGATTTCTGCTACTAAATTACAACTGGTATTACAGGTGTTCATTGCCATTGCCGTGATTCTTGGTGATGGCCTGTACAACTTTGTCAAGATGCTCTTCCTTACTGTCTGCTCGCTAAGATCTCAACTCAAGAAGAACAACGCTAGTACACTACCAGTCTCTGATGATGATACAAGTAACAGTGATGCACCTGTCTCGTATGATGAGGAGCGGCGCAATGAACTCTTTCTCAAAGATCAAATACCCTGGTACATTGCATATGGAGGTTATGTTGTTGTTGCTGCCATATCTATTGGCACTGTCCCACAGATATTTCCTCAGCTGAAGTGGTACCAAATCTTGGTAGCCTATATTGTAGCACCCGTACTTGCCTTCTGCAATGCCTATGGAGCTGGCCTCACTGATTGGTCTCTTGTCACAACTTATGGAAAGCTCGCAATCTTTGCTTTCGGCGCATGGACAGGTGCTTCACATGGGGGTGTTCTTGCGGGTCTGGCTGCCTGTGGTGTGATGATGAACATCGTGTCAACTGCTTCTGATCTAATGCAGGACTTCAAAACAGGATACTTGACACTAGCCTCTCCGAGGTCAATGTTCATCAGCCAAGTCATAGGCACTGCAATGGGCTGTGTGATTGCTCCTTGTGTATTCTGGCTTTTCTACAAGGCCTTTGATAACATTGGCATCAGTGGCAGCGAGTACCCTGCACCAAACGCTGCCATCTTCCGCAGCATTGCTATACTAGGTGTCGATGGCTTCTCGTCCCTACCGAAGAACTGCCTCACTCTTTGTGGTATATTCTTTGCTGCAGCAATCGTCATCAACTTGATAAGAGACCTGGTGCCTAAGAAGGTATCAGGGTTTATACCAATCCCGATGGCTATGGCAATCCCATTCTATCTAGGAGCATACTTCGCGATCGATATGTTTGTTGGGACAGTGATCCTTTTCGTCTGGCAAAAGCTGGACAGAGCCAATGCAGACACATTTGCACCTGCAGTCGCTTCCGGCATGATTTGCGGTGATGGGTTGTGGGTTTTGCCGCAGTCAGTTCTTGCTCTTGCCAAGGTGAATCCTCCTATCTGCATGAAGTTTCTGTCAAGGGGGATGAACGACAAGGTAGATGCTTACATTTCAACAATATCATAGAATATTCCTGGAAAGTGGAGTTACAGTTATGAATCAAAGATTCGGATTGATTGTAAATTATCCAGTTATTCAGAATAGGCAGTGTGCCAATTCAACTAGATAACCAGAACTATGTATAAAGAGATGAATGTCGAGTGTGTTATTTTATATTCTGTGGTGCGTGTATAAACAGTGTGGCATGAGCTCAAGAAGGATACCTATCAATTGAAATCTGAAAAAAATTTGTTATGAGAGTTGTTCCGTGTTATTGTCCTAGTGTGATTCACAGCTTCGCTTGGAGTGTTACATATACTGGAGAGAACCAGGCTCAGCTTCCAGCTTCATTACTACTGTACTCATTAGTACTAGTATGCAATAGTAATAATATTGCAGTTTGGATCAGGTAAAATCGGCCAAGAAAAAAAAAGGAGTGCTCACCCGTTTGGACACACCCTGCCCGTCGCCATCTCAATCGTCGCTCTGCCTTTTGTGCCGCTTCACTCCTCTCGGTGTGGATATTTCGTCAAACACCTTGCGTGCGCCATCTCCGCTTGCATCATTTGGCGTATGTCAAGCACGACTTCATTGAATATTCCTCAGATTCCACGGTCAATCTTCACACACCTAGGCCAGCGAACGACGAAAAGAATCCAGATTGCTAAGCATGAATCAGCGATACCGTAAATATTGACCGGAGTTGCATTGAACTAAACAGATACCATCCGCGCGGCGTGATACATTTGATACCCGGGATCGACCCTCTGCCCGAATGAACACGTCTGCCATTGGTCTCAGAGCATCTCTAGCAGACTCATTAAAAGATCTGTCCTTAAAACACGTATAAAGACTGAAAAATCCGTGTTTTTCCCGCTGAAAGAGCCGGAACGGAAGATACCTCTTATATGCCAACACTAGAAGAGAATAATTCCTTTTTACCGTTTGTAGATACGGTGTCTGTTCCATCGCAACACGGTCCGAACCATCAAATCTATATGTTTTCTCACAATTTGCACACATATCTCTCAATTCCACATACAAATATGACATAAATATGAACTAAAATATGAAAAAGTATTAATTGTACATTACAAAAATAATCCAACTTACAATAATTGTTCAAATCAAATAATTAAACAATAATCCAATAACTTTGTGGGCAGCTCCTCAAGAGTACCTTTGTCGGCAGCTCCTCCTTGTGGACCCCGACGACCCGGGGAATTTTCCAGGCAAGAGGGCGCTCGAGCGCGCCATGTTCAACAAGGTGTTGGGCCCCATCATCAAGTTCGTCGAGGTCTGGTCAAGGGTCGAGACAAAGAGAGATGCGGGGTAGCACGTGTTGCCTCGATATCCTGGTGAGCGCAACACGCGCTCCCTCGCGCGGCCGATGGCGAGGCCGGACCGAGCCAGTGGAACGTCGGCGAAAGCGGCCAGAGCTGCAGCAGCTGGGCGCCAAATCCCGAGTTGAGCAGTGACGACGACGGTGGCGACTACACCGTCTTCTACGAGCACATGGGCTTGTAGACGTCGATATTTACTTATGTTTTCTCATTTTTAGTTTAAATTTGTAAAATATCATCGAAAATTGAATAAAATGACCATTCTGTTAATTTTTTTCGAATGCAAATATTCTATCGGGGGTTGCGGCTGGGTGTGACCTGGCCCCATAGCAAAATTAGCGCCCCCTATACGACCCAAAAAATAATTCTGCCGGTGCCTATATGGGGACGGGTAGAGATGCTCTAAAAATGCTCTTACAAGGTGGGGTGACATGTTGAGGAGTTCAATAGAAGACCTCTTTCAAGTGAGCTCCCATCTGTGTCGCTCAGAGAACCTGTGGCTAGTGTCTCCAACTGCTTTCTTCATTTTTTTTCTCTAACCTTGTCGGCCTTAGGTTGGCATCTTCAGCAGGATGATCCATTTAGACACAAAATTTGTCTGTTTTATGTCGAATGGGTCTTCACGCAGACAGAAAATCTGTCCAGTCCGTTTGGACCAGAGGGTGACCAGCGATGTGTAGGGATTCGTAGCATGGAAAACAAAAAATTTCTATCGCATGCAAACAAACAAGCCAAGATCTATCTACTAGATTGTAGCAACGAGTCGATAGATGAACTCACCCTTGAAGATTCCAAAGCGGTTAACAAGAGCGGATTCTCGTGGGTGATGTAGTCGTACTCTTCCCGATCTCAAGATCGTGTAGACGATCCTTCCGGCGCCGCGTTCTGGCAGCGCTCCCGCAGTCGGTCACACGTTCGGTACTCGATAAAGACCTTCCTCTCCCTTGTTCCAGCAGGCAGCGGAGGTCGTAGCACTCTCCTCGTGATTCCGGCAGCACGACGGCGTGGTACCGGAAGTAGAGGGGAGATCTCGCAGGGCTTCGCCTTAAGCCGGAGCGAGTATGGTGGGCTATGAGAGAGGCTTGGCGATCTAGGGTTTAGAGGCACCAAGTAGAGGGAGCTAGGCCGGCGGCTAGGGCAAGGGGATTGCCCCAAGTCGGCGGCTTGGGCAAACCCTAGGGCGGCGGCGGCTATGGTAGCCGGCGGCGGCTAGGGTTAGGTTTAGAGGGGTAAGGTGTAGGTCTTGGAGGGGCAGCCCTGCCCCTCCTTATATAGGTGGGAGGGCGCGGCCAAGGGGAGGGGAGTCCCTCCCCAACTCGGCCTCCTTGGCCGGCGGTGGAGGGAGAGGAACTCCTCCCCAAGTAGGTTTCCTACTCTCCCTCCACCAAGCAAACTTGTCATTTGACTTTTCAAATTGGCGTTTGACTTTTCAAACTAGGATTTGATTTATCCCTTTATTTTGCTCAGCGATGATACCTAGTACATGATGCAACCATTCCAACTTGTTATGACACATTCATGTATCCTTCCCCTCCGGAGTGCCGGACCTTCCGGACCCTTCTAGAACATTCCCGGTGAAAACACCGAAATCATTCCCCAACTCCGAAACAGGACTTTCCTTATATGAATCTTATTCTCCGGACCATTCCGGATCTCCTCGTGATATCCCGGATCCCATCCGAGACTCCGAACAACATTCGGTCTCTTACTCATCATTCCATAACTACTCAACAACATCGAATCCTTAAGTGTGTCTCCCTACGGTTCGTGAATTATGCGGACATGACCGAGACACTTCTCCGATCAATAACCAATAGAGTAATCTGGAAATTCATATGGCTCCCACATATTTCTACGATTACTTTGCGATCGAATGAACCACTTACATATGATACCAATTTCCCTTTGTCTCACGATAGTTTACTTATCCGAGGTTTTGATCGTCGGTATCTCTGCATACCTAGTTCAACCTCGTTACCGATAAGTACTCTTTTCTCGTTCCCGTGGTATGTGATCCCTTGTGAGCCAGTCACATGCTTGCAAGCTAATTGGATGACATTCCACCTAGAGGGCCCAGAGTATATCTATCCGTCATATGGATGGACAAATCCCACTCTTGATCCATGTGTCTCAACCCATACTTTCCGAACACTAAATGCCATCTTTATAGCCACCCAGTTATGATGTGGTGTTTGATGTCATCAAAGCATCCTTCCGGTGATGGTGATAAGCATGATCTCATGGTCAAAGGAATTAGGTTACTATGTATCAGAAAGCTTATAGCAAATGAACTATATTAAATGACTTGATCTTTATGCTACGCTTATCTATAGGAGTATGTCCATCACATCATTCTCCTAATGATATGACCCTGTTGTTAATAACATCTCTATGTTCATGATCAGGAAACCATGATCATATATTAACCAACAAGCTAGTTTAACAAGAGGCTTTACTAGGGACTCTTTTATGTTTACAAATCACACAAGTATTAATGTTTCCTGTTAATACAATTATAGCATGGTATGTAAACATTTATCATAAGTATGAAGATATGATAATAACCACTTTATTATTGCCTCTTGGGCATATCTCCAACAGTCTTCCACTTGCACTAGAGTCAATAATCTAGCTTTAAACCTTTGTGTATTTAACACCTATGACTTTCTAGTGTCGTATGTACACGATTGCTAGTGGTTAACTGATCTCCGGATCTAACACTTCTAGGTCCGTGTGTAATTGCATGTCTTTGCGTCTCTACGCATCACTCATTCTCTAATGAGATGGCCTTGTACAAATTTGGTCCTTTGGTGTGACCTTTAGTTCTTTGGGGTTAAAACATATTGATAATATTGTCGTACAATATATCTTCATAGTATTATCCCTGCTGTGAACTACACCTAGTTTGATAACAAACTACTTGACACAAATACCCTCCTTTGCTGCTATAATAGCAGTTATATACTCAGCCTTTTGTTGTAGTATTTGTCACAATGTCTTGACTTTGGAACTCATCCAAATCTATTATGGAACTTACTTTCCATCATATTGTGCCACCCTTAGTTTAGATTGAGATAAACTTAATTTGTACTTTGTGACAAAACTAGTATCAATGTAATTCATTTACAATGAACTAACCATCTATTTGTCACTTCTACAAAATAATATATTCTTATTTCTTTTACAAGATCATAAGAATATCTTTACTATTGTCCAATAATCATCTTATGAATCATTCTGGTATACGCTCATAACATTTAGAGCATAGGACATATCTGGATTTGTACACATCACAACATGATTGATAAAATACTCTTTGTGATTTTATACATCAAGTATCAATCTATACTTGAATATTTGTTTCACTTACCAAGTGTCAATACACTTGAATATATCATCAATATTGAACTCATTCAATCCTTTCTGTGCGACAAGGACCTTTCTTGTAGTTTCTATATTGAACTCATTCAATATATCATCTATGTACTTTCGGCACAACCATACTAGCGTCTATTGATGCCAAATATTCGGGTTCTGCCTAAGCCTTTCATCGAGATGAAATTCTTATCCTGTGTTAATAAAAAGATACATCATTTCCAATCAACAATATGTCTTCCACATAATGTATTAGAAACATGTCTTAGCGCTCCCACTTAATTTCTTGGAAATGCAAGCATCTTCATCGTCTCCGATGAAATTAAACTCTTTTAACAGTTTTATCATAGTGAAGATTCCAACTCCGTGATGCTTACTTCAACCATTGAAGTTTGCATATGCTTTTAGCATCCTTTGAATTAACAAAACCCTTTGGACCGTGTCATGCACATGTCCTTGGTAACCATTCTATTAGAAGAACTTGTTTTGTTTATTCAACACATAACAAAATTATATGTCGTGGTTGCTATATTAATCCGTCTAGACTAAATATCGCTATGAAAGATCAGATCTTGTCATAGTCAACCTTTGAACATTGTTGTGAACTCTTTCCCAACATGTTGACTATTTCATAGATGTGAAACATCCATGTCTATTTCTTTATAGATCCAAATACGACTGTAAGGTCTTGTACCTTTCCAGAGGGTCTTTCAAGTTCAAAGCTTGATCTCTCGTATATAGAACTATCACGGATTTTATGGCTTCAAGCCATTTGACGGAGTCAGGGCCCATTATCGCTTCTTTGCATGTAGTCGGATCATTATTGCCAAATAATGATTTAACTCTCAAATCTTGGTATTTGATTGTTTACCCGACCTACTTGTTTCAATAGGAACTTAGATCTCCGTGACCACAACCTTTGAGGCACGTGAGCCATGAGCATTGTTGCTGCCTCCGGAACACTTTTCGGCGCTGCGCAACTTTGCACATATAGCTAAGGTTCTTTTAACCTTATCAAAGTTCTATTGTCCTCCCACTTAACTTTTCACGAAAAATTCCTTCTCTAAGAAACTTGACGTTTTAAGCGACAAACATTTTTGTCTCCGATGTTATGGAGGAACAGTTATTCGAAATAACATACAAAGACAGGTTCATCCGACTTTGGTTGCAAGCATCTTTCTTATGCATAGCATACCAATGTTTAAGAAAGGACGACTTGGGTTTTATCCCAAACCATAACTTTATACGGTGTCAATTCAACGGATTATGATGGAGCTCTTTTCAGTGAAAAAACGGTAGTCTCTAAAGCTTTTAATCTTTAAAAATATAATGGCAGTTTTATGAATTACACCTTTGATCTTACCATGTCAAACAAGGTTTAATTACAAATCTCGAATGCTCCATACTCTTATGGTGTTTCGAAAAATGCAAATCCATGGGACGATTCCTTAAATCTTAGATATTATGCTAAACTTGTAACTCAAATATCTTCCTTTATGATCTTATCATAAACTATTTATATTCTTGTTACAATGATTTTGTACTTCATCTTGAAAGTCTTTGAACTTTTCAAATGTTTCATACTTCATCCTTATTAAGTAAATATTCATATATTCACTCAAATTTTCGGAGGAAGCATATGAAGTTGAAATCCATCGCTCTTGACTACACAAAATGGACTTCATACAACAATATGTACAAGTTCCAATAAGCTAGTCATTCGTTCCCTTTTGGCCTATGAACGAAGTTTTAATTATCTTTAGGAAAGTTTCACAAGCGTCATTTGATCAAAATCAAAAGGACTCCAAAATTCCATCCATATGGAGTTTCTTCATGTTTTCTTTCCAATATAATTTAAACGGCGATGTCACTTCCTAAATGATCTTTCAATCAATTTGTCTTTCGACATTTTTAGCACTAGTTTTATGGATGTGATTTCTCCAACGAGATTTGTGAATCATCCATCTTTTATGGATTACGACAATTATTTGAACAACCCTTTTGTTCTCATAATGCCCGATAAAACAAATCTTGAAGGCAAGCTCTGATGTTTAACAAGCAGAACAATAACCCTTTATTTGTTCTTGATGAACATCATCACATATTCTTTTGCTAGTTACTTAGGCCATTGTAGTTCATGAATTGTGTTGTTTCGTATGACGATTCACACCAACAAATTCAGTATCAAATACTTAAGAACCACATTGTTTAATAAGCAAAGAATATATCCATAACATGTATATCATCTATATACTTAAGCTGAACAATTCTAGTCTTTTCTTTTCTGCCATATACTTATGAGATTCTCTTTCAGTATTTCCTTTTCTGTTTGAAAGAATCTATCAACATCAATAGTGGAGCCATATACATGACACATAGTCCAAAGCATGTATAGAAAAATACCAATGTCTTTGGACTTGCACTTTGAAGTAGATCACCATCATCAAATGTTTGGTGTTCTTCCAAATTCCTTTCTTTAGTAATTTCTTGGTGTAGTAAACATTTTACCTACATCAAATATTCACCCTTATCATGGATTTATCCATGATCAAGCTACTTTTAGCTTGTAACGGTGAATCGCGAGTATAATGTTGTTCTCCAAAACCTTTTGGAGGATTAGGACAACTAGTGTCTCCAACCTTTTGCAAATTCTCATCAAATATGAGAACATGAATTTTGCCATATTATACTCTATCATGTTGCAACCAAAACTTCGTTTCAGATATCACAATATCTTCCACACATCATGGTTTCTGAAACAACTCTTTCAGATCCTAGATAACCTTGATATTAAGACAATCCTTTGAATATCAAGAATCATGGAGACAAACATGATACTCATACACTAGCACTTGGAATTGTCACTCTTGATTTAATACCAATTATTAAACTTCATGGAGTAACCGGAACTTACTGAAAGTTTGCAATGGGACTTTTAAACTTTAGATTAACACTTCAAAACAATACGATACCAGTTCGTAAAGTAACTAACCAGAATTCTATAGTTCTATCATCTCAATTATAACTAAGCGCAAGGTGGTAAACGGATGCCAATGACTACAACAACTATGCAAATACACTTTGATTTAATTTATGATAAATAGTGTTCAACTTTTAATCATATTGCCGTTGAACTCCCACTCAAAACAATATCCCTCACATTGTTTTAGTGATCACACGAACCAAATCCACCACATCAAAACCGATCATCACGAGAGTTGATGTAGCTTCAATAGCGAACAATCAACATGTTCATCATATCTACTATATGACTCTTGCTTTACCTTTCGGTGATCCGTGTTCCGAGAGCATGTATGTACATGCTAGGTTCGTCAAGATCAAATCTTAGCTTCCGCATGAGCAAAACTGGCTTGCTCATGTTGTATACACTTGCAGAATCTAACACACCCGATCATCACGTGGTGCTTCGAAACAACAAGATTTAGCAACGGTGCTAACTAAGGATGAACACTTTAAAACTTGAAATTTGTGTGCTTGAGGGATCATCTTATAATGCTACCGTCGTTAACTAAGCAATACAAGATGCATAAAGGATTAACATCACATGCAATTCATGATATGTGATATGATATGGCCTTTCTTCTTTGTGCTTCCGATCTCCATCTTGAAGCACGAACATGATCTCCATCATCATCGGCATTGCATCAAGGTCAATGACGCTGCTCCATGGTTGTCGTCCACCATCTTCAACTATTACAACTACTTTGAATAGACACGCGGGTCTTAACAGAAATTAAAGACAACCATATGGCTCCTGCCGGTTGTCAACTTACAATAAGGAACATTGCATACATCAAATATAATCACAATCATGGCCATATCACATCACAGCACACCTCTGCATAACAAAGTTAGACGCATCTAATTTTCTTTGCATGTTTTACGTGGTTTGGGGCTTTCAATAAGTGTCGTTCTAACTTACGAACAAGAACCACAACATTGATACTAGTATTGTCAATCACCCGTTGTAAATTGAATCTTAACTATGTTGGGAGAAACAGGCACCCGCAAAGCCACTTATGCAATACAAGTTTCATGTCTGTAGGGTTCGCAGCATAGAAAACAAAAAAAATTCCTACGATGGGAACAACTATGTACCAAGATCTATCTACTAGATACAAACAACGGGCGGATGTATATCCGTAGAGAACATACCCTTGAAGACCGACAAAGCTTAACGAGTCCAAACTCGTGGTTGATGTAGACTTTCTCTTGCCGATCTCAAGATCGAGAGGAAGTCC
The DNA here is from genome assembly GCA_916181665.1 of Avena sativa. Lineage (NCBI taxonomy): Eukaryota > Viridiplantae > Streptophyta > Magnoliopsida > Poales > Poaceae > Avena > Avena sativa. The sequence continues at coordinate 150,466,517 of OV702294.1, read as the reverse complement.
TAGCGCCGCAAAACAGCAGCGCATCCGTGCTCGCACACACGTTCGAGGCACCGAGCAACCTCCGCCTCCTCGCTCCAACGATGCAGGGGAAGCACAACTCTTTCTTGCCGAATAGCCACCGGGAACATGTATCTCGCTAGTCCGAGACCATGGGGGATAAATTCTAGAGGGGGAGAGATCCTTCACGAGGAGGTGTGATTTGAGAGGAGGAGAGGGGGGCCTTTTATAGGGGAGATGGGGGCACCCAAGGGGCATGGCGCCCAGCCATGGGGGCTGCCCCCACCTCTTCCACATTCATGTGGGTGGAGCTCCCACTCAAAATGAAAAGCCTCCACTCCCATTAAAAAGCCTCCACTCAAAAATCCACTCACATGCATTAAATTTCCACCAAATTTAATGCAAGCTCTCATTTAAATAAAAATCTTTTATTTATTTATTTAGAATTTTGTTAATTACTTTAATTAACAAACATTCACATAAAACCCCTTGCTAGTATTCCATTTCACATGCAGAACCACTTTCAGCAATTTCAACCGAAACAGTTTCGGTGTCCACTGAAATAAATTCCTGCGCTTTCCTTTTCTTTCGGCATGAAACTTTTGCTTCAATTGGATGTCGGTGTCTCTTAAGTGTGTCACCCTACGGTTCGTGAATAATGCAGACATGATCAAGACCCCTCTCGGATCAATAATCAGAAGCGGGATCTGGAGACCCATACTGACTCCCACACATTCAACGATGACTTTCTTGTGATCGTCGGAACCTTTTACGCTAGTATCTTAATCCTTTTGTTTCGCGATATATTACATGTCCGAGATTCGATCATCGGTATCTCCATACCTAGTTTGATCTCATTACTGACATGCACTCTTTTCTTGTTCCCGTGATATAACATTCTAGTGATCAAATCACTTGCTTGCAAGCTAACCAATGTGATATCATCGAGAGGGCCCAGAGTATATCTATCCGTCATCGGGATGAACAAATTCCACTCTCGATCCATGGGCCTCAACATAACAATTTAGTAGTTCTGAACCCATCTTTATAATCACCCTGTTACGGTGTGACGTTTGATGCTATCAAGAAACTCTTCCGGTGTTAGTGATTGACATGATCTCATGGTCTAAGGATTAGGATCACTTCGTAAGTTGTTATAGCAATATAAACTCAATGACTTTGATTGTAATGCTATACTTCGGATGAATGTTCATCACATCATTACACTAATGTTGTGATCCCGTTATTAACAACATCCAATGTCCATAATCAGGAAACCTTGATCATCTTGTTAATCAACGAGCTAGTTTATGAGAGAGGCATAACTAGGAACTTCCTTTTTGTTTATTAAACACACATGTATTAACGTTTCTGTATTAATACAATTATAGCATGTAAAATAAATATTTATCATAAATAAGGAATACGATAATAAGCACTTTATTATTGCCTCTCGGGCATATTCCCTTCAGTCTCCCGCTTGCACTAGAGACAATAATCTAGTTTGAAAACTTTGTGTATTGAACACTTATGGCTTTCCGGTGTTCCATATACGCAATTGCAAGTGGTTAACATAATCTACGGATCTGACGCTTCAGGTCCGTGTGTATTTGCATGTCTTTGCGTCTTCACGCATCACTCATTCTCCAATGAGATGGCATTGTATAAATTTGGTCTTTCGGTGAGACCTTTAGTTCCTTGGGGTTAAATCATGTCGATACAATTGTCATACAATATATCTTTAGTGTTAGCCCGTTGCGAACCACACCTTAGTTTGATAACAAACTACTTGACACAAATTCCCTCCTTTGCTGCTACTATAGCAGTCATATACTTAGCCTTTTGTTGTAGTATCCGTCACAATGTCTTAACTTTGGAATTCATCCAAATCCATCATGGAAACTTTCTTTCATTTCATTGTGCCACCCATAGTTTAAATTGAGATAAACTTAATTTGTATCTTGTGACAAACCTAGTATCAATGTAACGCTTTACAATGAACTATTTGTAATTGTTTGTCACCTCTACACAAATATATTCTTAGTTCTTCCAAAAGATCATAAGAATATCCTTACTATCGTCCAATGATCATTTTATGATTCATTCTGGTATATGCTCATAACACTTAGAGCATAGGACATATCTGGATGTGTACATATCATGGTATGATTGATCAAAACATTCTTGTGATTTCACTCATCAAGTGTCAAAACACTTGAATCTTGTTTCACTTATCAAGTGTCGATACACTTGAATCTTGATTCAATTCCTTTCCATGCGACAAGAACCTTTTCTTATCGTTTCTATATTGAACTCCTTCAATATCTCATATATGTACGTTTGTCACAACCATATTAGCGTCACAGTCTATCCGCTATATACATTCATGCTAAATATTCTGGTTTTGCCTAAGTCTTTCATCAAAATGAAATTCTTAACCTTTGTCAATAAAATATACATCATTTTTAATCAACAAGATGTCCTTCACATAATGTATTAGAAATATGTCTCAGCGCTCCCACTTAATTTCTTGCAAATGCAAGCATCTTCATCGTCTCTAGATGAAAACTCCTTTTTCATCACGGTGAAGATTCCAACTCCGCGATGCTTACTTCAACCGTTGAAGTTTGCATGCCCTTTTTAGCATCCTTTGAATTAACAAAACCCTTTGGACCGTGTCATGCACACGTCCTAGGTAACCATTCTATTAGAAGAACTTTGTTTTGTTTATTCATCTACCATATACCAAATTATATGTAGTGGTTGCTACTTTAATCCGTTCAGACTAAATATCGCTATGAAAGATCAAATCTTGTCATAGTCAACTCTTTGAACATTGTCATAAAATACTTTACGACATGTCGACTATTTCATAGATGTGAAACATCCATGTCTATTTCTTTATAGATCCAAATACGACCGATAGGTTTTTACACCTTTTCGGAGGGTCTTCCAAGTTCAAAACTTGATTTCTCGTGTATGGAACTATCACGGATTTTATGGCTTCAAGCCATTTGACGGAGTCAGGGCCCATCATCGCTTCTTTGCATATAGTTGGTTCATCATTGTCAAACAATAATGACTTACTCTCAAATCTTAGTATTTGATTGTTTATCCGACCTACTTGGTTCAATAGGAACTTAGATCTCCGTGACCACAACCTTTGAGGCACATAAGCTATGAGCATTATGGTAGCTTCCGGAACGATTTCCGGCGCTGCGCAACTCATCACATTTAGCTAAGGTTCGTTAAACTTATCAAAGTTTTATTGTCCTCCCACTTAACTTTTGCGAAAAATTCCTTTTTCAAGAAACTTCACATTTCAAGCGACAAACTCTTTTGTCCTCGGTGTTATGGAGGAATAACCAATTGTTATTCGAAATAACCTACAAAGACATGCTCATCCGAATTCGGTTGTAAACATCTTACTTATGTTTAGCATACCAAAATTTAAGAAATGACAACTTGTGTTTTACCCCAAACCATAACTTCCATGTTGTCATTTCAACGGATCAAGATGGAGCTCTTTTCAGTGTAAAAGCGGTAGTCTCTAAAGCTTTAATCTTTTAAAACATAATGGCAGTTTTATAAATAACACCTTTGATCCAACCATGTCAAACAAGGTTTCATTACAAATCTCAAACATTCCATATTCCTATGGTGTTTCGGGAGATGTAAATCTAGGTGTTTTGCTAAACTTGTAACTCAAATAAATCCCTTTATGATAAAATCATAATTCATTTGTTTTTCTTGTTACACTTGTAACTCAAATAAATCCCTTTATGATCAAATCATAATTCATTTATTTTTCTTGTCACAATGATTTTCCACTTCATCTTGAAAGTCTTTGAAACGTTTTTCAAATATTTCACACTTCTTTCTCATTAATTGAATATTCACTCAAATTTCCGGAGAAAGTATATGAAGTTGAAACCCATCGCTTACGACTACACATAATGGACTACATACATCCATATGTATAAATTCCAATAATTGAGTCGTTCGTTCTTCTTTGGCCTTTGAACGAAGTTTTAATTATCCCGAGGAAAGTCTTACAAGCGTCACTTGATCAAATCAAAGACTCCAAAAATCCATAAAAAATGGAGTTTCTTCATGTTTTCTTTCCAATATAATTTAAACAGCGATGTCACTTCGTAAGTGATCTTTCAATCATTTGTCTTGCGACATTTTAGCATTAGGTTTTATGGATGTGATTTCTCCAACTAGATTTGTAAATCATCCATCTTATATGGAATACAGTAATTATTTGAACAACCTTTGTTCTCATAATACCTGATTTAAATAACAATTATTAAAACAAATCTTGAAGTCAAGCTTTGATGTCAACGAGAAATACAAACAACGGTTTGTTTGTTTTCGATGAACATCATCACATATTCTCTTGCTAGTTACTTAGGCCATGTGGTTCATGAATTGCGTTGTTCCGTATGAAATTTCATACCAACCAATTCGGTATCCAATACCCAAGAACCACATTGTTTAACAAGCAAAGAATACAGCCATAACATGTATATCATCCATATACCTAAATTGGATATTTCCAATCTTTTATTTTCTGCCAAGTATATTTTATAGATTCTCTTCCAGCATTTCCTTTTCCTTTTTAAAAGAATCTATCAACATCAAAAGTGGCGCCATATACATGACACATAGTCCAAAGCGTGTATATTCAAATAATAATACCTTTGGACTTGCACTTTGAAGTAGATCACCATCATCAAAATGATCGGTATTCTTTCAAAATCCATCCTTTAGTAATATTTTAGTGTAGTAAACATTTTACATACATATTCTATTCACCCTTATCATTACGACTTTCATGATCAAGCTACTTTAGCTTATAAAGGCGAATTGTGAGTATAACGTTACTTTCCAAAACCCTTTTGGATGATTAGGATGTCTAGCATCTCCAACCTTCGTAAATTCTCATCCAATATGAGAACATATATTATACTCTATCATATTGCAACCAAAACATTATTTCAGATATCGTTATATCTGCCACACATGATGGTTTCTGAAACAATTCTTTCAGCTCCTAGATAAACTTGATATTAAAACAATCAAGAATCATGGAGGCAAACATGATACTTAAGATACTAACACTGGAATTGTTACTCTCGATTTAATACTAACTATTAAATTTCACGGAGTAAATAGAGTTTACTGAAAGTTTGCAATAGGACTTTAAACTTTAGATTGACACTCAACACAATACGATACCAGTTCGTAAAGTATATATCCAGAATTCTATAGTTCTATATCTCAATTATAACTAAGCATAAGACGGTGAACGAATGCCAATGACTACAACAAATTATGCAAATTCGCTTTGGTTTAATTTATGATAAATTGAGTTCTACTAATCCAAATTAGAAATGAACTCCCACTCAAAAACGACATCCCTCGTGTCTTTTTGGTGATTACATGAACCAAATCCACTACACCAAGTCCGATCATCACGTGAGTCGGTGTAGCTTCAAAGGCGAGCATCCATATGGTCATCATATCAAAAACATATGACTCATGCTTAACCTTTCGGTTCGTGTTCCGAGGCCATGTCTGTACATGCTAGGCTCACCAAGTAAGAACCTTAGTATTCGCGTGTGTAACTGTCTTACACCCGAGATATGCTCATGGATTCAAGTACACCCGATCATCACGTGATGTCTTGAAGCGACGAAACATTGTTGGTGCATACTTAAGGAAGAACACATTCTTATCTTGATATCTAAATAAGGGATCATCTTATTATGCTAATAAAACGCCAAACAAGCAATATAAGATGCAATCAAAACATCACATGTTTATAAGTGAAATGATATAGTTCCCGCACTTGATCTCCATCATGTGCATCGTGGTATGATCTCTATCATACCTCTATGTGTAAGGCCAAGGTCTATGGAACCTACACGTTATGTGTGTTGTAAGAGTATCATCTTATACTTCTACTTACAACATCACCATATCATAACACTAGCCCAACAACAATCTAAACTAGACGCCTCTAATTTATCCATTGCAAGTTTTACGTGGCTTAGGGCTTTCGAAGATAGAACCGTTCTTACCTACGAACATGAACCACACCGAGAATAACCAAATTGTTGACAACTCGTTGCAAATTATATATTGACTATAGTAGGAGAGACAGACACCCGTTAGCCACTTATGCAAAACTAGTTGCATGTCAAGTGTGGAACAGGTCTCATGTGCGAGGACATGTAAAGTTTGTCCGGGCCGCTTCATCCCACTATGCCACCAATATCCAAAGTACAACTAAGAAGCAATAAAATGATCATCATCGCCCACATACTCATATGTGTACTACCCGTGCAAAGTATCTACACATAGATCCGGCTCTGATACCACTGTAGGGTTCGCAACATAGAAAACAAAAAATTTCCTACGATGGGAACAACTATGTACCAAGATCTATCTACTAGATACAAACAACGGGCGGATGTATATCCGTAGAGAACATACCCTTGAAGACCGACAAAGCTTAACGAGTCCAAACTCGTGGTTGATGTAGACGATCTCTTGCCGATCTCAAGATCGAGAGGAAGTCCTAGCGCCGCAAAACAGCAGTGCATCCGTGCTCGCACACACGTTCGAGGCACCGAGCAACCTCCGCCTCGTCGCTCCAGCGATGCAGCGGAAGCACAACTCTTTCTTGCCGAATAGCCACCGGGAACATGTACCTCGCTAGTCCGAGACCATGGGGGATAAATTCTAGAGGGGGAGAGAGATCCTTCACGAGGAGGTGTGATTTGAGAGGAGGAGAGGGGGGCCTTTTATAGGGGAGAGGGGGGCACCCAAGGGGCATGGCGCCCAGCCATGGGGGCTGCCCCCACCTCTTCCACATTCATGTGGGTGGAGCTCCCACTCAAAATGAAAAGCCTCCACTCCCATTAAAAAGCCTCCACTCAAAAATCCACTCACATGCATTAAATTTCCACCAAATTTAATGCAAGCTCTCATTTAAATAAAACTCTTTTATTTATTTATTCAAAATTTTGTTAATTACTTTAATTAACAAACATTCACATAAAACCCCTTGCTAGTATTCCATTTCACATGCAGAACCAGTTTCAGCAATTTCAACCGAAACAGTTTCGGTGTCTAGTGAATAAATTCCTGCGCTTTCCTTTTCTTTCGGCATGAAACTTTTGCTCCAATTGGATGTCGGTGTCTCTTAAGTGTGTCACCCTATGGCTCGTGAATAATGCGGACATGATCGAGACCCCTCTCGGATCAATAATCAGAAGCGGGATCTGGAGACCCATACTGACTCCCACACATTCAACGATGACTTTCTTGTGATCGTCGGAACCTTTTATGCTAGTATCTTAATCCTTTTGTTTCGCGATATATTACATGTTCAAGATTCGATCATCGGTATCTCCATACCTAGTTTGATCTCGTTACTGACATGCACTCTTTTCTCGTTCCCGTGATATAACATTCTAGTGATCAAATCACTTGCTTGCAAGCTAACCAATGTGATACCACCGAGAGGGCCCAGAGTATATCTATCCGTCATCGGGATGAACAAATTCCACTCTCGATCCATGGGCCTCAACATAACACTTTAGTAGTTCTGAACCCATCTTTATAATCACCCTGTTACGGTGTGACGTTTGATGTTATCAAGAAACTCTTCCGGTGTTAGTGATTGACATGATCTCATGGTCTAAGGATTAGGATCACTTCGTAAGTTGTTATAGCAATATAAACTCAATGACTTTGATCGTAATGCTATACTTCGGATGAATGTTCATCACATCATTACACTAATGTTGTGATCCCGTTATTAACAACATCCAATGTCCATAATCAGGAAACCTTGATCATCTTGTTAATCAACGAGCTAGTTTATGAGAGAGGCATAACTAGGAACTTCCTTTTTGTTTATTAAACACACATGTATTAACGTTTTCGTATTAATACAATTATAGCATTTAAAATAAACATTTATCATAAATAAGGAATACGATAATAACCACTTTATTATTGCCTCTCGGGCATATTCCCTTCAATGTCAAGCGTGGAGCAAGTCTCATGAACAATGTCATGTAAGGTTAGCCTGGGCCGCTTCATCCCACCATCCCGCAAGATGCAAAGTACATAAGAATCAATCGACAACAAAAACATCAACACCCACAATGACCATTGTGTTCTACTCGTGCAACAGATCTACATATAGACACGGCTCTAATACCACTATAGGGATTCGTAGCATGGAAAACAAAAAATTTCTATCGCATGCAAACAAACAAGCCAAGATCTATCTACTAGATTATAGCAACGAGTCGATAGATGAACTCACCCTCGAAGATTCCAAAGCGGTTAACGAGAGAGGATTCTCGTGGGTGATGTAGTCGTACTCTTCCTGATCTCCAGATCGTGTAGACGATCCTTCCGGCGCCGCGTTCCGGTAGCACTCCCGCAGTCGGTCACACGTTCGGTACTCGATGAAGACCTTCCTCTCCCTTGTTCCAGCAGGCAGCGGAGGTTGTAGCACTCTCCTCGTGATTCCGGCAGCACGACAGCGTGGTACCGGAAGTAGAGGGGAGATCTCGCAGGGCTTCGCCTTAAGCCGGAGCAAGTATGGTGGACTATGAGAGAGGCTTGGCGATCTAGGGTTTAGAGGCACCAAGTAGAGGGAGCTAGGCTGGCGGCTAGGGCAAGGGGATTGCCCCAAGTCGGCGGCTTGGGCAAACCCTAGGGCGGCGGCGGCTATGGTAGCCGGCGGCGGCTAGGGTTAGGTTTAGAGGGGTAAGGTGTAGGTCTTGGAGGGGCAGCCTTGCCCCTCCTTATATAGGTGGGAGGGCGCGGCCAAGGGGAGGGGAGTCCCTCCCCAACTCGGCCTCCTTGGCCGGCAGTGGAGGGAGAGGAACTCCTCCCCAAGTAGGTTTCCTACTCTCTCTCCACCAAGCAAACTTGCCATTTGACTTTTCAAATTGGCGTTTGACTTTTCAAACTAGGATTTGATTTATCCCTTTATTTTGCTCAGCGATGACACCTAGTACATGATGCAACCATTACAACTTGTTATGACACATTCATGTATCCTTCCCCTCCGGAGTGCCGGACCTTCCGGACCCTTCTAGAACATTCCCGGTGAAAACACCGGAATCATTCCCCAACTCCGAAACATGACTTTCCTTATATGAATCTTATTCTTCGGACCATTCCGGATCTCCTCGTGATATCCTGGATCCCATCCGAGACTCCGAATAACATTCGGTCTCTTACTCATCATTCCATAACTACTCAACAATATCGAATCCTTAAGTGTGTCTCCCTACGGTTCGTGAATTATGCGGACATGACCGAGACACTTCTCCGATCACTCAATGCCATCTTTACAGCCACCCAGTTACGGTGTGGTGTTTGATGTCATCAAAGCATCCTTCCGGTGATGGTGATAAGCATGATCTCATGGTCGAAGGAATTAGGTTACTATGTATCAGAAAGCTTATAGCAAATGAACTATATTAAATGACTTGATCTTTATGCTACGCTTATCTATAGGAGTATGTCCATCACATCATTCTCCTAATGATATGACCCTGTTGTTAATAACATCTCTATGTTCATGATCAGGAAACCATGATCATATATTAACCAACAAGCTAGTTTAACAAGAGGCTTTACTAGGGACTTTTTTATGTTTACAAATCACACAAGTATTAATGTTTCCTGTTAATAAAATTATAGCATGGTATGTAAACATTTATCATAAGTATGAAGATATGATAATAACCACTTTATTATTGCCTCTTGGGCATATCTCCAACACGATGGAGACCCATAAAAGGGGTGGGTGCATGGCTGCCAAATGGGCCAGTCCACGTGCATGCCAGACAGGCCAGAGAGCCAGACCTGTTCGACTCAACCTAAAACGAGACTAAATTTGGTCAAGAAATGAGTTTGTCTGGCTGGAAAAACGGATAAGTGATCGAATGGATCGGCCCGTTGGAAAGGGTGTTTTGTCCAGAAAACCGAATGGTCGAATGGATCGACCCGATGGAGATGCCCTTATACCCTAGCACCCTTTTTGAGCCGATCTCTGATCTGGTTGCCACCAACTCTCTATTGGCATTGTGGTTCGTCTCTGCTCTATTTTTAAACCATCTCAGCGCCCCTGCTCTGTTTCTTTGGGCCTCTTATGCCCTGCTTCGCAGAAGAGGAGATGAAGGCAACTTTGTGTGTTGGCTCTTCATGTGGAAGCTCGGTGTAGGTACAAGGTTCAAGAAAGCGGAAAGCGTAAGCGGAGCGTTGGGCTCTCGCTTAGAGTTTTGGGCGCTTAAGTTAAGCGTTTCTAAGAATCACTGGTTTAGTAGTAGGTTTGCATCCAGAAGCATAGGAGAAGTAGAGGAGGAGTAGAGAAGAGTGTTGATTGCTGCGGGAAAGAAGAGGTGGCGGATGTAGAGAAGGGGAAGTGCCTGCGGCGCCGCCATTATTGTTGTGTATGTGTATGTCAAAGGAAAGAAGGTCAGAGAAAGAGATGAGGAGACTAGATGGAAGACAGATCTAAAAAGATGAACGGCTCAAATTGGGTTAGCAGACTAGGGTTTCATTCTGGGTCCTACTGGGCCAGTTCTGTACCACGAAGCAGACCATAATGACGAGTCTTTTACGTTCTTATTGCGCTAATGGTCCTTATCAGCGCTTAAGGGGTCAATTACGTCTAAGCGAAGCGTTTTGCCATCGCTCAGCGCTTAAGCGTACGCTTAATTGCGCTTTCTTAAACCTTGTGTAGGTATAAATTCAGATGATGATTGTATGGTATTGCTTTTTATCCCTAGACCAATTAATACTCTTAAATAATCTGATTTCTTCCTTGCATTTGAGGAAAATGAGAGTATGAAGATTGAAGATGCACATGTAAAATGAAGATTAAGTGGAAGTTAGACGCGGCACACAAATATAGTATTGCCTTCGATCTAGAACATAGGGTGGTTTTTAAGACATTATGTCTATAAAGCAATTCAACTTTGACCATTTATGAAGAAATGACTAGAGTAATATTATCCAAACATCAAACTGATGTAGCTAGTTGTATCATAAAACAGAGTTGTATCATAAAACTTATATAATATACATTTATTTTATGTGAGTCAGCAAGTTTGCACACAGAGTGTATGGGCAAAGCACTATCTTGGAGAGCGTGTGAATTTCCAAAAAAAAACCTATTTCGTTTTAGGCCATAGAAAATATCTTTTAGACGAAAAGAATGCGCATATATACATAAAAATGTTCTCAACAAAGACACTCTATTAAGTTCAAATAGTTTACTACAAAAGCTAACTACTAGTATACGGTGATAAATAGAGTCACAAAACTACATGAATACGTTAATAACCAGCAAACCATAAATTGTCAAATCAATGAAACATCAAATTGTAGTCCTTCTCATCCGGTACATATTGAGGTTATGAACATTGTTATAATCTGTACATCAAAAGTCTAGTTTATATTACAAAAACCTAACAATAATACAGCATGAGAGCAACCCATTCTCTCAACCATAATTGGAACCAGTGCTACAATATATTAGCAAATCAAACAAATAATGCGGTAATAGCTAAAATTCATGTACATCAATTCCAACTATAATTAATCCCTAAAAAAATTAAATATTTGAAGGTTAATAGTAGTCAAAAAATTGAATGTTGGACTAATTATGTTCAAAGAGACAACTTTTAGGGAACCATGGAGAGTTTACAAATTAAACACCATATTATGCAACCATCCGGTAAAAAATGTATTACAAATCTGTATTTGATGTAAAAAAATTGAACGTGTAGGATAGGTGGGAGGTGGTGACACATAATGACCAACCCTGAACAGGGACGGTCCTGAGATTTTTAGGCCTGGGGCGAACCTAAAGTCTGAGGCCCCATTAGTATACATACATATAAAAAATCAACATATTTATATATAAAATATTGCTAATAAAGTCTCAAATTGTGTCGAAAAGCAATATTTACCCCAAATAATGCTTAAACTGAGAACAACTCGGGAGAGACTCAGGCGAATATATTAAGATAGAGGTGTGATACCCGGCCAAAATCCGGCTGCGAATAGAATCATGAGAGAGCACAACGCACTCCTACATGTTCCCTCAAAAATAACTTGAGGTTATCCGTTGAAATTTCTAGATGACATGACGACGTTGATATATAAAGAAATAATAACTAACTGGAACAAATCAAACAATATGTATCCCAAAATATGAAAAACTCCATTGATTATCGATCATCTTGTTCTAACAATTAAAACATGATGTTTATTATCATCCATGAATTTTCATCAATCCAACATCATTCAGCAATCATCAGAAAGTAGGGCATAATATAGACTTACCATCAGTGATACGTGTGGGCTGTGGTGCCGACAGGATGGGCAATCCTCTCTTGGTGATAGTTCGTGGCGACAGTCGCAGATTGAGCAAGCGAGCGACGGCCGCCGCCTCCGTGATGGAGTTTTTGGGTCGGGAGTTGCGAGGTCCCTGACCCTTGATTAGCGTACAGCCTACAGGTAGAGATATCAATCAATTTTTTTTATTTTAGGGAATATATGTGTGCCGATATTTTATATCATCAGGTTATCAAGTAATAAAGAAAGGCACTTTCTCATTATCAAGTAATAAACCATAGTTCTCATATCTTATATCATCAGGTTAGAAAATGGTTTGATTCCTTAATTATCCACCATTTTGCACCTATATTTTGCACCACTATTATGGGTTTACCGCTGGATGTACATATATAAGGTGTGTCTGGGATAACAGCACCTAGATTAGGGGAAGCAATGCCAAACCATATGTAGTTTAGAAACCGGACTAAAAAAGATTAGAAAATCTGAACCGATGACCTCTGCGATTTGTTAGGCGGTGTGGACCCTCCCGCCACTGAACCAGAAAAAAGAACAGCGAACCGGACGGTTTTGGTTGAGCCGCCCAGTTCACTGACAGTTCAAGAAAGTTCGCGTATTCCCGATTCATCCCCAGTTCAGTCCCGCCGCCACGCCGCCATGGCCGCTTGTGTCCCGCCGGCCGCCGCTTGAGATGACCAATATCGTCTGCACGGGACGGCCGTCACTGTTGCCACTCGCCGGCGTCCCTCTCCTCCTTTTCCTGCTACCACTGAAGCCGGCCGGCCGGAGCTCGATTTCGCAGCACCCGCCATCAACGCCGGCCGCCGTTAGTCCCGCGCCCAGATGGAAACCATCGCGGGATGCGGCCGACCCGCTGTAAGTCCTTGCATTCGCAGTGCACGGACTGACACCGGCCACCGATTCTGCTGCGTTGCCTGGACCCGGCTGTCCCAGCAACGGCAAGAGGACAACAAAGGTATGTTCTATTTCCTCTTCCCTCCCCCTGCTGTGATTCTGTGAATCCAATTTCCATGCGAATATTTTCTTACAGAGATGATGTCGACATATCATAGAGAGTTTGAGATTACAGAACGAGATTGCTATATTTTGATTCCTGTATTTGCTGGCTTGTTTCTTGTGCATTGCTGTTGGCCTTGGCCTGTTGCTATTCTTTCATGTGTACGCGCTGCTACTGCAAGCTGCATTGCTATTGCTGGCTGAAATTGGCCTCGCCCCGGTTCCATTTCACTGAAACCAGCGAGTTTTAATTTACATCACAGTTTAAATCTTTCAGGGGGTACAGAGCGTACACCCCAGATGAAACACATTGCTTGTTGCTTGTGCATCCAAATGAATACCCATTATTTTTTACCCAAATAATTTAGATCTATAGATTATGTACGAAGTAACTTGCAAATTCAGTCATTGTTCAGCTTGGAACTTCCTCTGGCGTGACAACATGGCTAAACCCGCACAGGCTAATTGGCACACTTCTTCGACTCCCATACACTGGCCCATTGCTCAATTGAACCGTCACGGCTACCGACACTGCACACAGGCAACCCGAACACAATTCTGTATGACGTGTGCTACGCTTGATTCCTATATTTACATCACAGTTTAAAGCATTCATGGGGTACAGAGCGTACACCCCGGATGAAACACATTGCTTGTTGCTTGTGCATTGCTGTTGGCCTTGACCTGTTGACTGTTGCCTGCTTGATGTATGTGCATGTGCATGCGCCTGTTATGCCAAATTGCCAAGTCTGAAAGAAATTTGCATACAAAATTATCTGTTTATTGCAGCATTTCTAAGTACAATATATTGTCTGTCTGTTGCAGCCTTTCTAACAAATTTACATTCAGCATTGCCAAGTCTAACGAATATCAATACGTGTAGGATGCGACTAGGGCTCTTGGTCAGATGACGCCATTGTGTAATATCAGTCCAACCCGTCAGTGTAACTGAATAAAACTTTGTTTGCAACCCATGTGTCACTGGATAAAACTTAGTTGCGACCCATGCGCAATTCCCAATCAGCCCAAATCACTGCAAATCTCACGACTAAGGACTTAACTGTGCTCTAACTTAATAGTCATCAATTTGTTCCCTGCTGCAATCCATGTACAGCTAGAAAAATCAGTTGCAGCCCATGCGCAAATCACGGATCAACATGAATCATGAGCCAAATCCAATGCTAAGGAATTAACCAAGCTCTAACTTAGGTGAGATTTAGCAATCTCGTAACATCTAAGGGTTAGAAAAACTAACAAGTTATTATTCTGGTGAGGCAGCAAACTACCAGAGTTTGGAAGTGGAGTGAAGATCCCCCGAGCACCTCCATATTTTCAGTTAATTACAATTTGCACAATAGTAACTAATCTAAGATACAATTTTTTTTTACATGTTTAGGTGAAATTTGAAATGCACAGCCGATGAAAAATTGCAGGCAAGGGAAAAGATAATTTAAGATACGGCGGCGATCTAGCGTGGTACACTCACTGATGACAGGAACTCCTGCTCTTGGCTGTACTGGCGTGAGCCGTGCTGGCCAACAATCGAAACAACACAACCGCGCACATCGTCTTCCGGAGTTTCACAGCGAGGCCGCGCCACTTCGTCCCGCCTCGCCCTCGGAGCAACACGGCGCCCCGTGAGGAGTTGCAGCCTCATCTCCACGTCTTTCATGGTAGGCCTCTCCACTCGGGTCAGGCTGAGGCACTCCTCCGCCAACCGAGCCATGCACAGAACCCCTTCCTCTGTTCCTTCCTCCAGGATCTGCGCGTCCACTATCTCCTCGAGGGGCCTCTCCCTCATAGCCCACAGGAAGTAGTTCGACAGGTTCTGCTTCTCGCCATGCTCATTCTGGATGATCGGTTTCCTCCTCGTCAGCAGCTCAACAAGTATCACTCCGAAACTGTAAACATCGCTCTTCTCGTTGAGCTGGCCGGTGTGGTAGTACTCCGGATCCAGGTACCCAAACGTGCCCTGAACGGCAGTGACCAGGTGCGTCTGGTCGATCGGGATCAGCCTCGACGCGCCGAAATCCGAGACCTTCGCGGTGCAGCTGTCGTTCAGGAGCACGTTCATGCACTTGACGTCCCTGTGGAGGATAGGCACGGAAGCCTCGGAGTGCAGGTATGTGAGCGCGCCCGCGATTTCGGTGGACATCCTCAGGCGCTCCTCCCATGACAGCGGCAGCAAGGTACCGTCCTGCTTGCAGTGCAGGAGGTTGTAGAGCGTGCCGTTGGAGATGAACTCGTAGACGAGCAGAGGAACCTCGGATTCGAGGCAGCATCCGTGGAGCTTCACAACGTTCCTGTGGTTGATCTGCGAAAGAATGGACACCTCGTTAATGAACTGCTCGATCTCGCTGATCACCACCAACATCGATTTTTTGATGGCCACCACGCGCTGGTCAGTCAGGATGCCCTTGTAGACGGTGCCATGGCCGCCGCGTCCGACCACACGGGAGTGATCGAAATTGTTGGTTGCCTTCTGCAGCTCCTCTAGGGAGAATATCTTTGTGTTGTCACCGGCACTTTTGTCGGAAGAGATCAGCTGTTCTAGCAGTATGCCTCTGTTTCTCCGGAAATGCCTCCTTCTGAGACGTTTCTGAACGCTCCTCTTCCATCTCCGAGTAAGAATAGCAACAATCACGGCAAGAAACAGGATGCCTCCGCCACTGCTTAGTCCAATGGTAACACCTGCATCGATTGTCCATTTACAGTCGAGTCATTCATCTCCGCAAGCATGGAAGTTGGAATTAGTAGTGCAAATATGCAAATAGACAGTTATTTATTTCATCGACAAGATGAGATGTACCTAATATTACAGTAGACGGTTTGCATTCCCTTGTGACGATATTGAAATCTGATCCACGAGGACAGCTAGCGCATGCATAGCTCCCAACACTATTCTGGCAAATACCATTGCAGATGTACTTATCTGGCTGAAGGCACTCGTTGATATCTATAAATCCCACAATAATATCAGTAGTACGATTTTGTCATGTAATGTCTCTCAAAAAAGTGATGTGCAAAATGCAATTCTTGCAATAGTGTCCATTATCTGAACTACTCCCTCCATTTTACAATGATCCGTATTCTAGACTAAAACTTTGTTCCGTATAATCTACATTATTCTAGGTTTTAGACAAGAACAAAGAAAACAAAGCAGTCTTCTCTCTGTTGGATGTCATTGTTTGTAATGTAGCTTGGATTGGTTGTTTACATATCTAATTAGCACTATAAAATAACTGGCTAATTCGTCTTAATTTTTTTTGTAGAATGTAAATAATGTTGAAATGGATGGAGTATTGCCCTAACATCAATCTTCAAATCATTATTGCTATAAAACACTACAAAGTGCGTGTCTAATGTATACTCAACCAACCTTAGCTGCTTTGGCCTAATACAACGACACAAACTAATCGAATGTTGCCGTATTATTCTCTTCTAGTAGCATACTAGGAAGATAAAGTCCATACTCCCTCTTAGGCTCTTCGTTAGGAAATACTCAATGGAGCTGGAGCACTCTATAATTTACTTTCTACGAATAGAGGAGTACTGATGTACTATAATGAGCACCGTCGATTGCACACCAAGGCAGCATCCTGAACGGCACATCGTGTCGTCGTACGAAGTTGGAATGGTTTTCGTCGTACGTCAAGTAATTTAGCTATATAATAGGTGAGACTGAGACACCTCCTTCGCTATACATCGATATGAGCGGAAACAAAAGCTGGAGTATAGATAATGCATATTATTACACGTGACACATGTGGTGAGCAAAGAAACAAAATGATGTCTGTAGAAGATTGCGAGACGTTAAAGATACCTGTGCATCCATCTCTGATGTAAGGATTTCCTTCAAAACCTGAAGAGCACTGGCACCGGTAACCCGAATGTTTGGTTGTTCTATCTTCATTGACATCAACGCAGTCGCTGTGGGAGGTGAAGCATCTATAGTCTCCCTTGTCCAGCTTTGCGTCCTCGCATGTCATGTTATCGACAGCCCATGTCACCATGCCCCATTCTTCAGACATAGCATAGAGCGCAGGGTCCGAATCAGACAGTAAATCACCTGTCTTAGATATTTCATGAACGTGTAAGACACCGTCGTCAATAGATATGTCAGTGACGAGGGTCTGATCGTTCAGCTGAAGGATGGGAAGAACTTCTGTTGGGTTACATTTGAGGTACATATGTGGTTTCGCAAAGCAGCCTAGTTCTGTTCCGAAGGGGAACGAGGTGCTCACGTTACCGCACGATGTGGGGCAATCCGGTCTAGGCTGGATGGAGTCATAACCTGTACTCCAGGGAAAGAAAATGCTAGTCAATATCAAATGGGAATCAATCGCTGCGGTTAAAATGGGGATACTGTGGCAATATCAAATAGAGTACTATACTTGTTCTTTCTGCATAATATTCCAGATTGATGAAGGACAGTTATGTCTGCATCCCCCCAGCCCATGTATCCATATATGCATGCAGATGGATGGATATCAACCAATTTGTTACAGGTTGTTGGAACCGGATATAATTTTTTTGTCTTTTTGTTGGGAGAATTAGTTAAAGGCTGTCGGGATGAAATTACACCGGCTCCTAATTGCGTGGATTTTCAAACGTGAATAACAAACCCCACTTTATATGTGGCATTTAACATGTAATTTGTCGCAGGTGTGACACCAACATGGTTTGTGCTTTGTAATAGCAAAGATAGAAAACATACTATACAATGAGTTATGTCTTAGTGTTATCTCTAGTAATAATGTTTGCATGATCCTATAACTATGGATAAAATTAGACAAGAAAACATGTAACTAAGGGATGACATGTTGTACAATGCAGAGAATTGTCTTGCCATCCCTTAATTATGCATCCCAATTATGGTGGCGCACACGTTTTTTGAGGTCTAAGTTACAGTAGATTTGACCAACAAAACATGGATGATATGTTATGCATGCATGGTATACCACTGAATTCATATCCAAATAAAGTTTCTAATGGTACAATTTTTATAACGATCAACAAATGTAAAATTGATTAATTTGGCAGTCAAAGTTTAAACGTGCAAAACAAGGGAGCCAAAGACGAAGGGGAGTAAGGTAATACCTCTTAGATAGGGGAAGGCAAACCGGCAAACCGGAAATCCAATTTACCTCTTACTACTTAGCAATCATCCTAGTGATGAGTCGTTCGCCACGTGTCCATAGGATCTTGTAAAACCTCTTTTGTCTTCTATAAAGATTAAGGCTCTGTTTGGTAAATTGGTATTTTCTAACCCGAAGTTTTAGGAAACCAAAGTATTTCAAGGCCTGGCTAACAAATAGTACTATAGTTTTTCTCCTTTCTCGGGCCTAGTTAGTCAACAAAGTTTTTTTTTTAAAACTGAAGTATATCAATACCATAATATTTTAGTGCCTAGCAAACCAATACTTTAGTTTTTCTCTTTTCTTAGTTTTAGAAAAAAGACCTCTTTCTCAAATACTCAAGAAAAACTTGGAGAATGTTTCAGTTTTAAAACCATATTATTTGTTAGATCCAAATACCACAAAGTATTTAATACTTCATTTTTTCCAGTATTCCCTCAATACTTTAAAAATATTTTGATGCCAAACGGGGCGTTAGTTTTAGAAAAATAGGGTCTGACCTCTTTCTCAAATATTTAAAAAAAAAAACCCATAGTTTTGGAGAATACTTCAGTTTGAAAACCATATTATTTGTTGGATCCAAACATCTCAAAGTATTTAATACTTAGTATTTTTAGAAACCAATGTATTCCCTCAATACTTGAAAAATACTTTAATGCCAAAGGGGCTTAACGCGTGTCTGGCGCACTCTCAAAAAAAAATGCAGCATGCTATGGTTTGACTTTTATGTTTCCATTATAGTCAAGTGTTTCCCATAAAGGGCAGGAATCTGAATTCGGGTCTTGATAATTTAACATGATCAAACTTTTGTATGTTGTATACATAGTACATCTATAATTTGATTTTAGATTTTAGAAGAATGAGTTTCAATATTTAAAAATATCCATCTCACATTTTTTTCACATTAAAAAATATTAGCATAACTACTAGAGTTAACTAAAAAAACGCTAAGCATAAACCAAATGAACCCGCAAACAAAACCCAAACGATCGAGAACAACCAGTAGTGATATAGCTTCATTTAATTTAAAGCTGACCTGGTGGAGGGGTAAGCGGTTGGTATTCTGGGCACCCGCCGGCGACGTAGGGGTTGCCGTCGCCCCACTGGCAATAGCAAAAGTATCCACCGATGTGCGAGTCCTTACACTTGCTGCGATTGGCAACGCATGCATAGCTGGTATTATCCTCCAGGGCGCGCTTACAGTTGGGCTGGTAGGGAATAGCCCACTCCAGTGCAGCGTATTCATCGAGCTCGAGATATTCATCGAGCTCGAATTGCGCTGGTAAAGTAGACCTTAGGGCGTCGATCGGCACGAACGTTTGGTACTTATCTCCGCTGATGAACGTGTACACCTTGTTCGATCGTGCAGAACCACTAGTGCACGAGATGTTGATAGTGAAGGCTCTTAGGTTCACCTGTATGTCAATGAAACAACATCCGATGCCATAGCACGTATCCGCTGGCAGCTTCTCCATGACTGGAGCCTCTGCACAGAGGACGGAGCAGTTCCCGACCTCAATGGACGAGTTGCCAACGAACAGCGAGGCCTTGACACCGCAGCCAACGACGAACAAGGACATGTTTGAGGAGCCAGATATGGCAAAGGGCCTGGCTGGAGCTTCCCAGTGGACGGAGTAGTCGCGGACGCCGGGTATCATTTCCACAGAGTGCGAGATATTGGCGTACAGAAATTGGTTGGATGTGTTGGTAGGGATACCTACCTCCATGGATGAGTTGCCCAGCAGAAGATAACCGCTCTTGTCCGTGTTCACGGCACAGGTGAGACTGAAACCAGGCAAGGAGCAGGAAGGACCTACTCCGAACGGGTAAGGTATGTCATCATAACCACAGGTGGAGCAGTTTCTTCTAGCTGTAGTCACCGCGGAAGCTGCTGTTGCCAACGGCAACAAGAAAGCTGCAAGGACGAGCAATGCCATGGCCGTTCTCATCTTTGTATGCATGGTATATTTCTCAATTTGTGTTGGGTAGTACACGGCTGCTATAACTTGTTAATGCTATATGTAGCATCTAGGGGGATAAAAGTTGGTTCCCAGTGACTGACTAGTAATAGTAGGGGGATGATTAAATTCCGGAATATATGACTCACGCGGAACAACTCGTGGGCCGTGCAAGAAAGGGCACTACTGTTGACTCGTGGAATATGTACCTTTCCGGTCGGTGCCTGTCTTTGTCGTGTATTTGGAAGTGTCTTTAAGCTTTTCTTTTCTACTAGTCCTGCACAGCAGTGACCAGATGTGGCTAGTCAACTACTGTAGTATCGACCTCCCAAGTCTTCAGTCTTTACCGTGTGGCTGTCGTTCAGGAGTACATTCATGGATTTTATGTCCCTATGAAGGACAGAGTCAGACACAGAATCTGCGGAGTGCAGGTAGGTGAGTGCACCGGCGACCCTTAGAGCAAGTCTAACAGCACCCTTAAACGGGGCAAACCCTCAAAATAACCACCGTTTTAAGATTTTCGGCGAGAAATCGGCGGCGATAAGTACCCTCAAATCACACGATCCTTAAAAAAAAGTAAGGGCCGACTCGTAAACCCGCTCTCTACCCGCACAAACCAGGGTTGGCGAGGGCGACCCGAACGCGCCCCGCACTCCACCGTTCCTTTGCGCGTGAGACCTTTGCGCGCGAGAGATTTCAGCTCGTTCTCCCTTCCCGCATGCCCGCTGTCGCCGATCTCCGCGCCCCCGCCGTCTCCTGCGCCGCCGCGGCCGGATACTGACGGCATGGACCACGGATCGATCCCGCTGTCCACTGACGGCACGCCGCAGCCTGGGGCACCCTCTCCGCCACTCACCGTTTCTCCCGGGGCTGCCAGAGGTCTTCCG
The DNA here is from genome assembly GCA_916181665.1 of Avena sativa. NCBI lineage: Eukaryota > Viridiplantae > Streptophyta > Magnoliopsida > Poales > Poaceae > Avena > Avena sativa. The sequence continues at coordinate 150,445,112 of OV702294.1, read as the reverse complement.
ACCTCCACGGATGTCGCCAAGATGGTCGTAGCCACTAGCGTGAATAAGAGGAAGAGGGCGGGTACGCACCTCATCCAGACAGCATCTGCATCTGCACCGGCTCCCGACCCTGCGCCGGCGTCGAAGCCTAAGAGGAAGCGGGTGAGCTAGAAGCGGCCGGCCCGCCGCAGCGGCCTCCCGCCGGCCACTCCATCTCCGCCTCCTGCTGTTTCCCCCGCTGTCACTCCATCTCCGCCTCCCGCCGCCTCCCCCGCCCCGCAACCGTTCGACCCGTTGCCCGAAAGGTATGCCAATTTTCCCCCAAGTCCCTCCTTCTCACCTCGCATAATTTATGCCAATTTCTCCGATTTTAGCACCCCTGTGCATGGTTCGTTCATGGAGATCTTGAACGGCACCACTGTCGACACCTCCGATCCACCTCTCGCTCCTTTCGGCGGTGAACAAGAGGAGAATTTGGGTGACGTTGATGCCAATGAGCCGATCGACGACGAGGAGACGGACGACAAGGAGATGGTAGAGGTGACTGAGGTCGAGACGGGCGCGGTGAAGAAGATGAAGAAGAGAGCCATGAACTACACGGAGATCGAGGATACAACTTCGTGCCGTGCTCGGGCACAAGTTGGAATGGATGCTGTGAGGCCGGCGGCACCAACATGAATTTTGCTAAGGAGCAGGTCTAATCCTTCTTTCCCCCTCATGTTAGCTCTACCAATATTGCCAAGAACACGCCTCAGTCTCCGATCTGTTTGTATTGCTTCTCTACCAGTTGTGGCTAAGATCTTTCCTTCCCCGATCTGTTTGTGTATGTTCAGTTAAGATATGTATGTTCTGGATCATTGAAGATGCTGCCAACTTATTTTGTTCTCATGTAGTCATGTGTCTTGCAATCTGGTAGTGTAATATTTGTTCCATGTGCCGCTCAAAAAAAAAAATTTGTTCCATGCTATTCCAATGATTTGGCGATGTAAGAGATTTTATGCAGAAATCTGATTGCAATGAAGTATGAGATCATGTTGATCCTATAAGAATTAGTGCTATTTACGGAGATGCTTAGATTGTAGAATCAATGTCATGGTTTCTTTGCTTTGCTACTGCAACCGTAAGTAGTTGCTCTGCTACAATTTTTTTCATGCAGTCTCGCAGTTTTAGAAAGTTCAAATTCGAACTTTTGATGCTCTAACCACCTGGAAACCATGCTTCAATCCTTTGGTTACAGTGTCACATGTTGAACACACTTTACTGAACTGTACCTGGTTTCGTTTTAGAGAAAATACTCATACAGTTACAGTGTTTGTGAGCATTTCATCAGCTCTGAACCATGTATTCACTATTGATGACTCTACTTTCTAAATCTTTGTGAGGTTCTTTGATTATAATTTTGCATACAGATTTTCAAAAAACAAGTAGGCAACCAGCAGGTTATGTTGAATTTTGTTCTAACAAGAGATAGTACTTTAACTTCCTGTTAGTTTCAAATGATTGTGTTAAAGGCATTGACAATGTTGTCATTTTTGAAGTACTTAAATTTTCTACTCCCTCCGTCCAGAAATAACTGACTTGGGTTTGTCTAGATTCAAATGTATCTAGACGCATTTTAGTGTATAGATACATTCGAATCTAGACAAACTCAAGTCAGTTATTTCTGGATGGAGGAAGTACTTTGGATGTAGAATGAGTTTTGTTCATTACAGCAGCTTACTGGCATGCATATAGATGAAGTATAGTTGCAGCTTAGTTTGAGTCGTAATTGTCAAAAGTAATAGAAGCTAGAAACTATATAAGGTTGATCAGTTTGAATGGTTATTCTTTCACAATACTACTTTCATTTTGGTTATTCCTGCTCTGTAACATATCTTTATACTTCTCATATGTTACATCTGTCATTCTACTTGATTCATGAAATAGCTATGCTCTGAACTGTTGTTTTGCCGCTGAACTGAATTGTGCGTGTTCTCTGGCTGAAGTTTTTTTGGCTGTAAATCGTTACTTGGCTCCTGGTGACAAGCGGCCCGTCGAAAGGGTCGCGGGAGCAGGCATAACCGCCAGAGATGGGGCGCCCCGCCAGAGCCCTCTGACGGCAAGCAGAGCAGCGACACAGCTGTAGGAGGGTGCTCGGCATGCGTGGAGGGCCGGCCTGCGGGATCCCTCCGACTACGAGCAGGGTAAGGACAGCGGAGGATAGAGGAAGGAGAAGGAAATTGAAATTGCAGCCATATTTCAAACGATTTGAATGTACGATGGAATTTTTTTTACTGTTGATATTCATGTGCTAACTAGGCCAGTATACAATGATCGTTCTTGCAACAGCAATGGATTCTAGCATCTGGGTTCTGTTAATTTACAGTTCTTCATTGTAGCGATGGATCAGTGCCCAAGTTTTATGCGTGTCTGTTTAACTAGCGCCTTTTGTATTGAATGGTTGATCTGCTAACTGAAACCCCTGCGCTAGCTGTGAAAAACATCAGCTATTAAAGGCTAGCTGCATACGGTGGCGGCGGCTGCTTGTCCGCCGGCCACAGCGGGCAACCCGAATTAGCCCCATGAGCCGACAATTCATCCACTAATTCGGATAATTGAGTAACATAATCAACTACGGATGCCGATTGATTGATACGGGATAAGCGACGGAGTAGAATTTGAGTCTGATTGCGGTTGAATCGTATCTGAACTTCTCCCATGAATTGTTTCCACGTTGCTTTAGGAAATTCAGTGAGGGAGGGACGACTCCAACCTAGTCGTTGCCGCTCCCGTGAACGTGGATGATGAATAAGAAATCTAGTGGTTTAGAGGTGTGTTCCAGCGCTGAAAATACTCCTTGCGTCGACGTTGCCATAAATTCAGGTTGGCACCATCAGATTGGGGAATTTCCACCCGAGGAGCAGATAAATAGGCATCAGAATTCTGCTATGACCCTTCCGACTGATGCAGTTGAGAAAAATTGAGGGCAGTGTTCATACCTCTGCCCGGGGATGACATGTGTGGAACACAAGTCTATCCCCGGTGGTATTGTGCAAAGCAGTGTCCATTAGGGCCGACGACTCCATCCTTCGTCCGTCCAGATATGAAGACGATCCCCTCGCCGCAGTGGCGGGCAACTTCAGGATTGCGCAGTCCACAATCGAAGTGAGATCCGCGATCTCCGAGCTCAGCTTGTCCTTGACGGATTTTAGCTCAGCTTGTGTTGGCAAGTAGAGAAGAAGATCACCAAATTTATTTTGAATGGGTTTTCTGCTATAGCCACAGTTTTCTGAAATATCCAAATCCTCTGTCCTCTCCCCAAAACTCTTTTTAGGAGTAAGTTTTTTGGACTCTGCTGGAGATGCTCTTAGCTTCTTAATCCCATGGAGCTCCGCATTTTAAAAATTCAAAAAACTCATTTTAAAAACTCAAAGAGATCTTAAGAAATACGAGTACTTACATATGTCTAGTATGTGCATGCAAAGTTTTGTCCAAACAATGTAAAAAAAGGACAAATCTGGGGTTAAAAAATCAAGTTCCTTTTCTTTTTGGAACTGCAATGTTGTCTTTTTTACACAGCCCAAAATGTAATATCTTCTGACAAAACTTTATGCAAATGTACACCACATCCGTAGGTATCCACCGAAAAGTTTTTGGATTTTTTTTACGAAGCTTCAAACTGTAGCATTTTTTTATTTAGAAAATAACCCGGGAGTCAACGAGCACATCGGAGTCCCATTCCCGCTCAAAGCAGGACGCATGGCTAGTTGGCTACGAATTACTCCCCACAATTTGAAGATCAAATCTACCCCGCAATTTATCGCGGTATGCTCAAGGACGATCCGAACTCCTGTTCTAGGCTGTACTGGCGTGTGCCATGGTGACCAGCCACCGGAACAACTCCCCAACGCCCATCATGTCTTCCTCCTCCACGGTAAGGATGCCGAGCCACCTCACCCTTTCCCGATGCAACCTTCGGTGCGCTCAGGGACTGCAGCCTCATCTCCACGTCCTTCATGGTAGGCCTGTCCTTTCGTCTCAGGTTCAGGCACTCTATCGCCAAGCCAGCCATGTGTTTGATCACCTCCTTATTTCCTTCCTTCAGAACATGAGCATCCACTATCTCCTTCGGAGGCCTCTCCCCCATAGCCCAGAGGAAATAATTGGACAGGTTCTGCTTCTCACCATTCTCGTTCTCAATGAGCGGCTTCTTCCTCATCAGCAACTCAACAATTATCACCCCGAAACTGTACACGTCGCTCTTCTCTGTTAATAGGCCCGTGTGGTAGTACTCAGGATCCAGATAGCCGAAGGTGCCCTGCACGGCAGTGACCACATGTGTCTGGTCAATTGGTATCGACCTCGACGCGCCAAAGTCTGCAACCTTTGCCGTGTGGCTATCGTTCAGGAGTACATTCATGGACTTGATGTCTCTATGAAGGATTGACATTGAAGCTGCGGAATGCAGGTACGCGAGTGCGCCGGCGATCTCAGTTGCGATCCTTAGGCGCTCCTCACAAGACAATGGTAACAGATTACCGTCTTGCATGCGGTGCAAGAGGTCATAGAGTGTGCCGTTGGAGATGAACTCGTAGACGAGCAGAGGGACCTCGGCTTCCAGGCAGCATCCATGGAGCTTTACCACGTTCCGGTGGTTGATCTGTGATAGGATGGCAACCTCGTTGATGAACTGGTCAATCTCGCTGCTCGCCACCAGCTCTGCCCTCTTGATTGCGACGACGCGCTGGTCCGTTAGGATGCCCTTGTACACTGTCCCGTGGCCACCGCGGCCAACCACTCGTGAGATGTCGAAGTTGTTGGTTGCCTTCTCTAGCTCTTCCAGGGAGAATATCTTGGTGCTGTCACTGGCACTTGAGTCAGAGGAGACGAGCTGTTCAAGGAGGATGCCTTTGTTCTTGCGGAAGTACCTCCTCCTCAGTTGTTTTTGGGTGTCTTTCTTCCATCTACGGATGACAGTGACCGCAATCGCGGCAACAAACAGAATTCCTCCGCCGGAGCTAAGTCCAATGGTAACACCTGCATCAAATTGCATCGCCTCCACCGTGTTAGCAATCCTTCACTTCTGTCAAAATAACGTTGGATGCTTAACGCTTCTGTCAACAACCTGAATTAATCGGCATACCTAAGATAACGTTCGATGCTTTGCACTTCCGTGCAATTCTGTCAAAATCTGTTCCATGCGGACAACTAGAGCAAGAAAAACTCCCCACGCTATTCTGACAGATTCCATTGCAGCTGTATTTATCTGGCTGCAAGCACTCGTTGATATCTGCAAATTGCACTAGGTAACCATCAGAAAGGAAACAGAAAAGACTTCTTCTTTTTTGAGGGAAAAACAGAACAGAAAAGACTTCATGCGATGATTAGCACACGAGAATGAAGATTAATCATATATACAGATCAAGAACTTGCCTGTGCATCCGCCTTCGAGGTAAGGATTTCCTTGGAAACCGGAAGAGCATTTGCACCTGTAGCCCACATGCTTATTTGTTCTGTCGTCGGTGACATCTACGCAGTCGCTACGAGCACTGATGCATCTGTACTCGTCCTTGTTCAGCATCGCCTCTCTGCACGTGCGGTTATCAACAGCCCACTTCACCGTGCCAGATTCTTCAGAGAATGAGTAGAGCTGGGTGCTTCGATCTCCTAAGAAATCACCTGGGTCAGACAGCTTCTGGATCCTCAAGACTCCTTCGTCTATGGATATGTCAGTGACTACCAAGTGCTCAGTCATTTGGAGGATGGCAGGAGAAGGCCCTGGGTTACATGCCAGGTAAAGGCTGATACTTGCGAAGCAGCCGAGTTCTGTGCCGAAGGGGAATGGAACGCTCACGTTCCCGCACATCGTCGGACAATTGGCCTTCGGGTGCGTCGAGCCATAAACTGTTGGACAGAAATGAACAAAAAATGATCGTGCAAATTGTACACAAAGTCACAAACTAGATATAAATGGGCATTCAAGTGTTGTCAAGACAGAGGAGGTGAAGGATTACCTAGGTCTGGTGTGCAGCCATCGACGACATAGGGGTTGCCGGAGAAGCCCCTGGAGCAGCGGCAGACGTAGCCCCCAATCGGCGAGTCCTGACACTCACTATGGTTACTAACACAGGCATATGTCACCTTGTCATCCATGGCGCGCCGGCAGTCTGGCTGGTCGGGGATGGCCCAATCCAGCATAGCTGGAGGAACCTTATCCACATCAATGCCATGCTCCAGATCGCTGGGTCTGAACGTGTACCTATCCCGGCCGGCGACCAAGAAGCTCAGCTTGTCCGAGCTGACACCGTCGCCGGCGCGTGATATGTTCAGGGTGAACGCCCGGAGGTGAGCGCGCAGGTCAATGCGGCAGCAACCCAGACCAACGCAGAGCCCGTCCGGCAGCCTCCGCATGACCTCCTCCCCGGCGCAGACCACGGCCAAGCAGCGTGGCCGTGACGCCGCAGCCGAGGACGAACAGCGACATGTTCGACGCGCCGGAGATGGCGAAGGGCGTGCCGGGGCCTTCCCACGAGGTGGAGAACATGCCAGCGCCGGATCCCATGAGCACCGAGCGCACGACGTAGACGGCAAGCACGGAGACAGGGTCGCTTGCCGAGATCATGTAGTCCACCGTCACGTTCGGGCTGCCAAGCAGGAGGTGATTCTTGGTGTCGCAGGTGAGATTGAATCCCGGCAGGGAGCAGCCGGGACCTATGCCGAACGGGTAGGAGAAATCAGTCAGGCCGCAGTTCGTCGGGCAAACGGCGGCCGCCGCCGCAGGTGCAGCTAGAAGCGTCGCCACCAGCGGCAGCAGAGCCATCTTGTGTAGGCCCATTGCAGAGAGCAACACGCCTTCATCTCTGATTTGTCAAGCAGGATTACGGGCAGTAGTCATGTCACTTTCTGCACATGAAAGTTCCTTTGTCATTGCCCAGTCGCCAATCTCTGTTAGTGGACAATTTGGACTTATTGGATTAGCATCCACTATAAGTTTGACATCTGGCTCGACGTTAGGATTAGTCATGATGATGTGCCTCGTGTTTGAACGATATTTTAGCAACCTGTTTGGCTAAACTCGGTCCACATGTACACATAAACAGAAACAAAACGTCGGGGCAACTGCAGTAGTAAAGGCACATTATTCATTACTAATGTGACAAACTAAATGAGGCAGTCGACAAAGTAAATGTCTCAAATATAGACGTACATGAGTAACTGGAAATCAAATTAGCTCATGTATGTCAACCTTTCTCCTAGCGATCGAGTTTCACAACTACCAGAGGGCTACAGCTGCTACTGCCTCTCAGCAAAGGTGTAAAACAACAATGAAGCTTCATTATGATCTCTTGCTTGAATTCCACCTCAAAAAAAGACTGCAAATTTTTAAAAGTTCAACAATTAGTCTTTGATAGTAGAAAATACTCTATACATTCTATAATTCTTGTCCTGGTTTTAGTCCAAATTTGAACTACAATCACAGCATGGATTATGGAACTGGGGGAGTAGTTATTAGTCAGCCTTCCAAGCTATGCAACAAAAATGGCAGGGCATAACCTGAAAATATTGGATGTAGGTGAATAAGTGCACAAAATAGATTGTCCATATTTCCTTTATAATTAGGTGTGGTTAGGAGGCTGGACTGCTATAAACATATTTCCACAGTTTTATTATCTTTGTTTTAAGCTTTCAATTGGAGTTTTGGACATAGTCACTTATCTCTTGACTTATCACTGCAATGTCATCATATTGGCGAGAATATGACAAGATGAACAACTAAAACAAGATCGCTCACCATTACTGAACACCACTCCATCGGGCCCAATCAATAAATTGCATGCCACCATAGATATTGTTGGCAAAACGAACACCAACAGTGAAAGCCATTGCAACAGGGGGGGCACCCTTTGCAACTGGTGATGCCTCAACTACTCGCTCCAGACCATTGATGATCTGATAGCGTGTATTAGATGATACAGCAAGGAATACACCTACATATCAGCATTGTCAGTTGAATGGAACGTACATATGTTTACTCCTATTTGCTAGTACTATGTTGGGGCATAAATAGGAAGCTCACTGCAGAATAATAACATTAACGACAACACTAGCAAGTAATGAGAAGAATTTATATTTTCATCGACAGAGATTACCTAATAGTTAGATGAACATGAAAATTTGGTCAAAGCTAAGCAAAACTGAAACCATTAAACATTAATGTTTTTCCATATGCCTGTTTGACTTTAGTAGACATCAAACCAATATTTGCAATTACTGAGCATGTATCTAATACCAAGCAACAGAAGTGGTAAAATGGAAACACATAATACACATACCCCAAAGAGCAGCACTTTTAATAAGTGGTGGAACAGGGATATCTTCATCTGATTTCTTAACACTCCTGGAAATTGAATAGAAGCAAGGAAAAATTAAACAAATCATGATAGGAGATGTTCGTTAACAATACTTGATGCAAGCAAACAATAAAGAAAGCCTACAAACATAACATCTATAGAAAAATGGTAGCATAAATAGGAGAAACAAAAATAAAACTGAGAAAAAATGATTATGCATTGTTTGATTGTATATTTGGAAGATTTAATTGTACATCACATGTGTCAAAATCAGACATAGGCATTACCTCTTGGCAGTCATTATCATATTAGCTATTCCCTGGCCAATAATACCGCAGACAAATCCAACTGAGCCATATAAAACACCCTGGAATAGAAACAACCCGGTCCAAACAACATAATAAATTAATGTTACTCCAGCAATTCAAAACAAAATATCAGATAATCATGCTTTAAAATCAGGGTGAATTATTTTGATGTAGTAAGATTTGTCACCTTATAAAAATATGTTCCAATTCTTTGCTGAACTGTAAATCTGCAGCCTGGCCTTTCAGCTTCAAATACACTGCAGGTAAACAGACATAAAGGCAGAGTGTCAGAAGTGGAAGATGTATCATATTCAGAATAGATACTAGTACTAAATAGCAACATGTTTATGATCCATCTCAATTAACTTCTTGGGTGTGAGTCTCATGGTCATGACGAGTGAAGCTACAAATTACGAAGTTTTTTAATCTAATTTTATCTATCAATCTCTAGAGGCAACTTATGGTGAAATACTGAAATGTTGTATAATTTGACCTGCTTGGCAAAGCTCCAGCCATCCGACTGAATCTTCCTAACAGCCCTGTTGAAGAAGACACCTTTCTGAATCTAACATACGGAGCCAACATCCCAACAAGGGCGATATCAACAACCACCCCAATCAAAATATCAGCAGCGTACAACTCAAACTCCGCCCAGAAATCCTCCCCCCTCTTCTGTACCTCCGCAAGTGTTGCACAGCATGAGTCGATTACAACCTGCACTCAATCCAAAACACCAACTTAGAAATAATATATGACTACATGAAAGCCCCGGCTCTGAATTCTGACAACAAATACAGTCACACACACCTCGGTGCCAACTTTGAAGAGAAATGAAGGATCGGCGAGCATTCTGTTGCGGAGTGCTGAGAAGACCCGGACCATCGCGCTGAGTGGCCACGGTGCGGCCTGCGCAGATCGAAAGAGGTGAGGGAACCGCAGGCTGTAAACTCCTTCAGCCATAAATCCATGCAATCGGATATACATATACCTGCAAATCGAAGTATCGGAGCAATAGGAATTCCCGGATACCGGCGTCCTTGGCCGCCTCCATCATGTCGGCCGGGAGCGCAACGCCGCGGGCCGCGGCGAGGCGCAGCACCTCGCTGAAGTCGAGCAACGGCCCGAACTCGGCCTCCTCGTAATCATCGCCGCCGTCGTCGTCATCGTTTCCACCTCCGTTTCCACCTGAGTTATTCCCGCGGTTCCCGGCACCCGATCCGTCGCCGGTGGCGGCGCGGGGAACTTGCAGCGCAGAGCAGGAGAGCAGTCGAAGTTTGGGGAGCGGGGGGAATAATCTGACGGAAAGGTGCAGGGGTTTTGGATCGGGGAAGGGGTTAGAAGTGGGGCAGCGGAAAGGGGAGGGAGTCGCGGCGGCGATGGCGGCGGTGGAGGAAGCGAGGGAGGAGAGCGAAGGGGAAGAGGAGAAGGCCATGGTGGCGGAGTGAGGGCAAGGGGTTTAAGTTTTTCTTTTTTCCTTTTTTAGTTTTGATTGATGACTGATCGGTCCCTTATACGATTTTCTGTTTAGAACTTGCATGTTGGTTTAGGGCTCTCCTTTTTTAATGGGGTTTAGGGCTCTTTTTTACAGAACACAACGCTTTATCCTGATTAAATAACACCAATACCATGTAAAAAAAATACATAACCGGTTACAATTCGAAAGAATGAAAAACCTCACTCCAGGACGAAATAGACTGATGTGAAAGAGTTGGTCATGGTCTTGATACCAAATTCAAAATGTCGGCCGACAATCAGTCCATCTCCGAAGAATGGAGCCGATGAACCAAACCGGCCACATATTGCCTTTAGTTAATGGAATTTTTATGCTAATTGACAAGCAAAATCAACATCTTAACCAATTTGACTTGAGGTTTGCCCCAACTTAAAAAACATTTTGGGTCCGCCACTGCTCTCGAGTTAGCATGACACCTTGGCGGAGAGCTAAAGCTTCGGCATATTTAGGGGGCAACTAGGCCCTTGAGGTGATGTTGACAAGCCGCCACACAAACTCCAGCGTCATCGCAGATAAACAACATCCATTCCCCATCTTGCAAACACACTCAGAGATTGGATTCAAAAGATCCATAATAATTTAAGAGGATGCTAATTCTAAGGATTCATATATCTATGTACATTGTTTAATTCATAAGGTTATAACTTTTGGGAATTTATATCTGAGAATTGCAATGTACTATGTTTTGAGGAAAAAAGATTAAACACTCGAACTTTTTTTACAGTTTCTTTGTTATTTATTTGATGTCAAACATGCTCTAATACAAAAAAATGTAGTTTTTAATTTAGTGGGATTTAACCATACTGACACACTAGTCTCATTTCCCTATTCATGTGTTTTAAGATTTTAGGAACCAAAGAACCTTTAGTCACAAAACTTGTAAGGGACGCTGCCAATATTTACTTTGGCTGTCGAGAAGGTGTGCGCTAGTTTTAGTCCGTCGTGGCTTTCACTTCACATGATATGCCACTTAGCTTATATCCTACCATCCTCTACGAGTTCATGGGGTTTTTCTCTCGAGATGATTTTAGTCCAAATATTTGCAAGTGTCTAATATAACTTATGAGCATTTAAATATGATTATATTGGATCATTGAGGCTGTTTGATTCTGCATATCGTCATATTTCACTACAACACGAAGCTCGGGTACTGCCGCTTATAGACGGCGAGGCATAGCCTTCGCCGTGCTCGCGCCGGTGTGACAAAAAAGCCGTCAGGATAACTGCGCCGGGAATCGTGCAACGGTGGTGGATTTTTTGGCTCGGCAAAACGTGATCCGCCGACCTAGCACTTCCGCGGCGCAACAGTGGATGTGCCTCGTTATATTGCTGAAGACGGCAGAACTTTAGTGATGTGTCACGCACTACGAATGCCATGGTTTGTACAACATCACCGATCTTGATAATTAATTGCAATACCATTAATCAAAGTAAGCAGTTTATAGTCGTTAATTTAGGAAGCTAATTGCATTCAAATCGAGAATTCAATTTTATTGCGAGGATATTTATTACATCACATTACCCTGCAACCACTTCTTCTAACAAGCAAATTATGGAAATAAAGAACTAAAAACTATTTAGAACTAACTAATTCTTACACATATCTCAAGGATAAGTAGAGAAATTTAACTAATCTAATCGTGAGTGCCTCTCTATTCTGCAAACAATCTACTGTGATAAACGCAGCAACATGGCCACAATCCCCCCAACGACGATGCTTTCACGACGGCGGCGTCGACGGCGGCGACGACGCCAAGTCAGTAATCCTTCGCACGAGCTACACTGACCATGTTGTCGTGGATCTAAAAGAGATAGCAGATCGATTAGAGAAAGAACATGATGCAACAACAGATCGATTACAGAAAAAACATGATGCAACATCAGATCATTTAGATAAAGAACAAGATCCAACAGCAGATTGATTGAGAAAAGAACCTTAGGCTCGGAGGACTCCAGCGCAGAGGCTGGATCGGATTGGCAGAGCTTGTGAGGTATCATCGCATTTTGGAGGACCAACAACAGTAGAGATGGGAGTTTGTGAGATCTTAGAATATTTTTGAAAATGACTATGTTCAGATCTAGGGTTTGCCTTGCCGAGAGAGTGGGTGCGGCGTCGTAAAGAGAGGAGTTGAGAGAGTGGGGACTAAGAGCAACTCCAACAACTTACCCATATATAGGTAAGAGGGGCAAAAACAGTTTTTTTGGGGTAAGAGGAGAAAAAATACTAGCTCCAACAGCTTACCCATAAGTGGTACCCTAGCAAAAAAATTGGGTGATCACCCATTTTTTGCACTTCTTACTAGATGGACACAAATTTTGGATAAGAGGTACCCTCCTACCCATGTGTTGCCACGTCATCGGAAACACACGCGGGAGGCTCCAACTGCCCAACCGGAAAAATCGTCGTAGCCCGCCCGAGGCCATCGCCGGTCACCACTGCCCCTTTGCTCGACGGTGACCTCCCTGCGTGCCACCGCTCCACACTGCTCCTATTCCCGCCACCCACCTGCCGCCTCCTCCTTGTGCAACCCTTAAATCTACAGGGAGCAAGCCGCGGCAGCCGCCCCCGTCGACGCGCCGCCAGTGTCGATTCACTGCGGAGGGCGCCTCCCGGTCACGCGGAGGAGATCCAACAACCTCCACGGCCCTGCCTGCGACCTCCAAGACCTCGCCTGTGGCCTCCCTGGCCCCGCCTTCTCCCCCACCTGCGACCTCGCTCCGTCCATGCTCCTCGCCACACGACGCCCCCGGTTTGGCTGACCACGCGCTCTTGCCAGACGACCCCAGATTCTAGGAGCAGCACGTCGATGTCTCCTACCTAGTCCTGGCGATGGTGCGCCGAAATCGATGATGCACGGCGAGCTCCTAAGCCGGACGACGGGAGGTCCCTGATTGCATTTTTATTTTTACCTGTAGGGTCCTAGGTGTAAAAAAATATGTGTCAAAGCATAGTTTGTAAGTTTCTAGGGACTAGAGTATGTCTTCTATAGCTGGAAATGGGTAAGCTGTTGGAGCAAACAAATTTTTAGGTAAGATGGACCTTCTTTTTCCCTTACCCAAACACTTTTTGCTTGCCCATTTTTGGGTAAGCTCTTGGAGATGCTCTAAGGACTCATATTAGACCTCACTTTCACCATTAACCATATAAAGATGCCTATGATAGGGGCAATGAGAGATCAAAGCTAGTGAGTACCTTACTTTCAGCATTTGGAAGCCTTACAAACTTCTCAAAACCCTTTTCACTTCCTTGTTGAGTCACCACTTATTCTATGAGCACCTTCTTGAGAGCATAGTTGTCATTCTTGTGTTTGTCTCAAAACTTGGTTAATTATGTCATGACTTTGATGCTTGTATCTCTGATATCTTTACTTTCAGTCTTCACTTGACTTCAGAGGTGCCTTGGCATTTCTATTGTGCTCTACAAATAGAGGCAAGCGAGATACCACTCTATCATACCTTATTATGAGCATTGCAATGTTGCTTATGTTTATGTTTCACGCTACTTATTATTATTGAGTTGGTTTCTCTTCATATCTTGCAATGAATATTGAGTAGACTTAGTTGCATACTTCTTATTATGAATGGTTTAAGTATCTACTCCTATGCTGAGAATATTTATATCATATGAAGCAAATGTATTCGTGAAAGTTCTTTTATCGCACTCAGTTTTCAACTGAATTGCTTGAGGACAAGCAATAAGCTAAGCTTAGGGGGAGTTGATACGTCCAAAACGTATCTACTTTCCCGAACACTTTTGCTATTGTTTTTCCACTAAAATTGTGTGATTTGGATACAACTAACACGGACTGACGCTGTTTTCAGCAGAATTACCTTGGTGTCTAGTTTTTGTGCAGAAAATCAACTATCAGGAAAAATCTCGGAAAATATGCCAAAAACCCTATCTCACTAGAATATCCATGGAGCCAGAGTACCAGACGGAGGGGATCCCTGGGTGGACCATACCCCCTTGCCGTGCGGGTGGGCCCACCCTGCGCCTGGGAGGGGTGTGGCCAGCCCAGGCACCCCCTCGGCCTCTCTCTTTGCCTATAAGAAGCCTCTTGATCTAAAAACCAAGGGGACGTCATTTTTCCAGAAAGAGTTCCGCTGTGCCGCCGCCACCAGAAGCCGTGATTCGGAACCAGAAACTCCGTTCTAGCACCCTGCCGGGACAGGGACTTTGGGGAGGATCATCGCCATCGTCATCACCAACGCCTCTCCATCAACCATCAATGTTTCCCTCATACATGAGTGAGTAATCCCCCATTGTAGGCAATAGGGATGATAGGGATTGGATGAGTTCAATCATGTAATCGAATAAGATTGTTAGGGCATAGTGCCTAGTATCTATTTTAGTGCTATTTGACGTTGTTGCAACTTGTTGTGCTTAATGCTTGTCACTAGGGCCCGAGTGCCATGATCTCATATCTGAACTTATTATTGAATCATTATGATAGTATTGTTTGTGATCTTATCTGCAAGTTGTGTACACATATCATTGTCCGGATCCAAAGGCCCCGAAGTGACAGAAATTGGGATAACCTGAGGGGATGGCTGTGATGTGAGGATCACATGTGTTCATGGAGTGTTAATGCTTTGCTCCAGTGCTCTATTAAAAGGAGCACCTTAATTGCTAGTAGTTCCCTTGAGGCCCCGCTGCAATGGGATGGCATGACAAAAGATGTTGTGCAAGTTCTCATTGCGAGCATGCATGACTATATATGGAGAACATGCCTATGATTGTTTAGTACTTGGATGCTTATTCTTATTTATCTGCAATTTCCCTAGATCTTGAAGTTACATGTTTAGACTCGTCCATGCAACGCTCGTTCATCCATATGTATGCCTACCGCGCTCATATCCTACTGTTTTCTACTACTGTTACTATTGCTCCTGTTTTGCTGTTGTTGTTGCTTTGCTGTTGCTACTACAAACTGTTGCTACTGGTAAACTTCTGTGAGCAAGAACTATTTCCAGGTGCAGCTGAATTGACAACTCAGTTGTTAAGGCTTGCAAGTATTCTTTGGCTCCCCTTGTGTTGAATCAATAAATTGGGTAATATTACCCTCAAAGACTGTTGCGATCCCCTATACTTGTGGGTCATCAAGACTATTTTCTAGCGCTATTGCCGGGGAGCATAGCTTTATTTGTAAGTTCACTTGGATCTACTATTGTTCATTGTTACTCCCTTTCATCAAGGGGAAGTCTCGTGATGGAAAGTTTCCTATTTTATCATCCACTGCAAGAAGAGGTACAGTCCTAAACACCTCTGCTGCTCTTGATTCACTGTCTATTATAAGTAAGCTTGTTACACCACCACCACATACTCATGCTACACACACTGCTACTACTGCTGAATCTGAAACTGCTTTTGATACTCATGATGTTACTTCTACTGTGCTTGATGCGAGTGGTTCATTAGGTCCTTTCCTAGATGCTACTATGGCTGGTCTAGGAAATACTGAAACTCCTAGTGAAGACACTGTTACACCTGTTAGCTCACCTAAGTCTAGAGAGAGTTATGATATTAATGATGGCTACATTGAGTTTACTGATGAATTTGTTGAAGAGCGCCAAAACACACATGGTGCTACTGCTATTAAGAGTCTCCTTGAAAGACGTATCATTGTTCCTAAACTGTCTTCTGATCCTAAGTTTGCCACCTCTCTCATAGATATCAAGATTATGATTTCTCTCTTGATTTATCCTATTTAGACATTGTTGAGAAAGAACCTTTTTGTGGGACTGAAAATGAGAGTGTTGTATCTCATATGAATGAGCTTTCCACTATGAGTGCTTTATTCTCTGATGATTTTAAGATGCGCAAGTACTTTGTTACTATGATCTTCCCTTTTTCACTAAAAGGAGAAGCTAAGGCTTGGTTTAATAGATTGCCTCCTGGTTCCATTGATAGTCCTGATTGTTTGATTGCCTCTTTCTTCCAAAAATATTTTCCTCCTAGTGCTAGACATGCTGCTTTGCAGAAATTTTTTGATTTTAAACAGGGAGAAGAAGATAAATTGCCTGAGTCATGGACAAGGTTTTGTGCCTTGATTCATGCACATCCTGGATGTCCATTACCTAAAAATGAGCTTCTTGATATTTATTATAATGGACTAACTGATGATTCTAGGACATACCTAGATAGTTTTGCTGATTGAGTTTTCAAAAAAGAACTCCTACAGATGCTGAAGAATTAATGGCTAAAATAAGCAAGAATTATGATGACTGGACTTCAACTGAGCTAAATACACCTGAGCCTATTACTCCTGAACCAGTTGTGCCTGAACCAGTTCCAACACCAACACCAAGGAAGAGGGGAGTAATTGCATTAAATGATGAAGTGCTAAAGAAATCTAAGAAATGTCTAAAGGAGAAAGGTATTAGAACTGAAGATGTGAAGAATCTACCTCCTATAGAAGAACTATGCAAGCGAATCCCCCACTCATCTACTATTGAGGTGCACTCTCTCCACTTTTATGAAGGTGATATTCCCTATGGTAAGCCTCCTGATCAATCCTTAGAGGAACTTGACACATTTATTGTTAAACAAGGTAATTTTAATAAACAAGTTCAGAATCATTTATTGGAAAACTCTAGAGCTATTAATGAGTTGAAAGATATTGTGGAAAGAACTTCTAATGATATTAAAATGCTTTGTAATCACTTTCAAATGGTTCAAACTCAAATTGATCAACTTGCTAAGGTACAAAAGGATATGCTAGTTAATGCCTCAGGAGATAAACATGCTTATGGAATTAGAACTAGGAGTGGTATATCTATTCAAGATCCTTTATATCCTGAAGGACACCCTAAAAGAATTGAGCAGGATTCTCAACAAGGTGAAAGTAGTGGTAGTCCTCGTAAGAGAAAGAAAAAGAAACATAAAATAGTTGAGGAACCACTTGAACCTGTTGTAGATCCTAATAGTTTATCTGTCTCTGATGCTGAAACTGAGAGTGGTAATGATAAAAATGATGCTCCTGATAAGGAGGAAGTTGAGGAAGAACCTGAGGAGCACACTAAGAACACTAGGTACACTAAGGAAGATTTTATTGCTAAGAAACATGGTAGTGAGAGAGAACCTTGGGTGCAGAAACCTATGCCTTTTCCAGGTAAGAAACACAAGTCAAAGGAGGAAGAACGCTACAATAAGTTTTGTGAGTGGATGAAACCTTTATTTTTGCAAATTACTTTGACTGATGCAATTAAGTTGACTCCTTATTCAAAGTATATGAAGGATATTGTCTCTAATAAAAGGAAGATTCCTGATGAGGAAATTTCTACTTTGCTTGCTAATTATTCCTTCAATGGTAGGGTTCCAAAGAAACTTGGTGATCCCGGTATACCAACTATTCCTTGCTCTATTAAGAATAATTATGTTAGAACTGCTTTGTGTGATTTGGGAGCTGGAGTTAGTGTTATGCCTTTTTCTCTCTACAAGAGACTCTAGCTAGAAAAGTTGATACCAACTTATATATCTTTGCAAATGGCTGATAAGTGAACTACTATTCTTGTTGGTATATGTGAGGATGTTCCTATTCAAGTGGCTCATAATTGCTTGGTTTTAACTGATTTTGTTGTGCTTGAAATGCCTGAAGATGATAATATGTCTATTATTTTTGGGAGACCTTTTCTTAATACTACATGTGTTGTCATCAATTGCAATCAAGGAAAGGTAACATTTAATATTAATTACAAAGAGCATATTGTCTATTTCCCCAAGAAGGTTGCTAAGAGCTATTGCCTGAATTCCATTGAAAATATTGAGAGCATCAAGGTTGGAGAAATATATTGTCCCATTCCACAAGGAAATTTTGAAACTATTATGATTGGGACCATTGCTATCAAGTTTGAGGTAACATAATCACCTTGTGGAATACAAAGTTTTGTTTCATATAAGATTGTTTGGTAACAAGACTTGATCAACCTTGTTAACAAAAGGATTTTAATGAACAAAATAATGCTTTCACTGGGTTATACTTGTTTACTTTTACTTTCCTCCTTCCTAGTCTTTGCCCTTTCTTTTGCTAGCTTTCGTTTTGCTAGTTGTTTGCTTGTTAGAGTGTCTTAGAACTACTGTAGTTTTGGTTTTGGTTTGCTTTTGTTTCTTCTTAAAAACTGTTTCTGCAAGAAAATCAATTTTCATACCCTGAAAATTGGCCAAAAATAAAGTTTCCCAAAAAATCCCAGAAAATTCAAACTAAATTTTTCCTCGAAGAAAGGGGAAGAGAGACACTTGGAGTGGCCCAGGGTCCCTCCCAGGCCAACACACCCCTGGGCGACGCAACCAGCCCCCAGGTGGCGCCTGGCAGGGGTGTGGCCCACCTGTGGCCCTCCAAAGTGCCTCCTCCCAGCCATATTCTTTCTCTCTCCCTAAAAACACCGGAAAACTTTCTCAAGATCGAGTTCCTATTGTTCTTTCTCCCGATTTTCGATCTCCTTGCTTAGCCCATCTTTGCTGCTGATTTTTGGAGGGATTGCTCCTTGGTATGTGCCTCCTATGCTTGTCTAATTAGATTTGTGATTGGTAGATTGTATCTTGAATATTTTACTGCTATAGGTGTCAGGTTGTGTGATCTTTCATGCTTGTCCTATGCTTGGAGATTCCATTTTGATGCATGTGTAGCCCTCTAGCAAGTTCCTATAGTAGTTTCTCATCATTTATCAACTTGGAAATCACTTGGTTTGATGTTTATCTAAAAATTTCAGAAAGGAAGATGAGTGCATACCCACTGAATCAATATTATTTGATGGTACCTGAGCCAATGAAAGTCCATCGTGAGGAAGGAGTTTTCCCTTCCATTTATCCATGCCCTGAATTTATGAGAGACGCGGGGATCTTCCAAGATTTCTAGACTATGATTACCAATGCAGGGTTGGAACACTTTGTTGAAGGTGAACCTTTTCAATATGTTAAGCTAACCATGGCTATGGTGCAGGACGTCCGGTTTACTTGGTCTTCATCTAATCGCATGGTCCATTATAAAATATACAATCTAGCTGTCGACCTCCTTTTGCTGATTTCTGTGCAACAATTAGAGTACCTCATGATGGAATTATCCCCTAGAGGCAATAATAAAGATGTTATTATTATAATTCTTGTTCATGATAATGTTTATATTCCATGCTAGAATTGTATTAAGCGGAAACTTTAATACTTGTGTGGTTTGTGAACAACACCGTGTCCCTAGTACGCCTCTATGGACTAGCTCATTGATCAATGATGGTTAAGGTTTCCTAACCATAGACATGAGTTGTCAATTGATAATGAGATCATATCATTGGAAGAATGATATGATGGACATACCCAAACTAAGCGAAGCAATTAGATCGTGTCATCGTGTTCGTCTTTGCGAAGCTTTTCTTATGTCAAATATTGTATTCCTTAGACCATGAGATAATACAACTCCCTGGTATCGGAAGAAAGCTTTGAGGTCATCAAACGTCATCCTATGAGAGGGTGATCATAAAGGTGTCTCTCAGGTGATCGGAAAGTATCTGTTGGGTTGTATGTATCGAGATGGGATTTGTCCCTCCCAAGTCGGAGAGATATACTTCGGGCCCACTCGGTAATCGATATCAACACCGCTTGCAAGCATGTGGTTAAGGAGTTAATCACAAAGTGATATCGGATTATGGAACGAGTAAAGTACTTGCTGTGAACGAGATTGAACTAGGTATGCCGGTACCGATGATCGAATCTCGGGCAAGTAAAATATCGCGAGACGAAGGGAATATATATGGGATTGATTGAATCCTGGCATCGTGGTTCATCCGATATGATCATCGATGAATGTGTGGGAGTCAATATGGGTTTCCAGACCCCGCTGTTGATTATTGATAGAAGATCATGTCTGCATATTCTCGAACCCGCAGGGTCACACACTTAACGTGTCTCGACGCTAGGATAGATTGGATAATTGGTTTATGAGTTTTTGTTCGGAGTCTCGGATGGGATCCGGGACATCATGAGAGGTTCCGGAATGGTCCGGAGAATAAGATTCATATAAGGCATTGCAGTTTTTGGAGTTCGGAATTGTTCCGGGTTAAGCGGTATTGTACCAAAAGCTTCTAGAACCTTCCAGAAGGGGACCAACGTGGCCCCACCTTCCGGGAGGGGGCATGGGCCTATGAGGGAGTGCCCTGGCCGCATTGGGCCAGGGGCACAAGGCCCCATAGGGCCCAGCCGGCCAAGAGAGGTGTCACATCCCAAGATTTTCCAAATCTTGTAATGTGAAAAATAAAAGAATAAAATAAAACTTTGTTGATTTTCAGGGCCAGAAGAAACTTTTGAATCCAATTGGAAACCTTCAAACCAATTTGGGTCAAATAAATCCTAAAGGGATTAAAAAGATAAATATTTAATAAAGGAAAAATAAAAGTATTTTAATACTACTTTGAAATCTTTTTATAAAAAGATTTAGTTTCCAAAAGAAAAGGAAGGATTTTAAATAAGAAATTATTTTACAAAGCCAAATTAAAACTTGGCTAAGTCTTTGAAACAAAATATATCTATTTGGGAAAAATAGTAAAAGTTATTTAAATAAAAACAATAAGGATTTAATATCCAAGTTTTATTAATAAAGGTTTTACTATTTCAAAAACATCAAAACTTATTTATTTGTTTAAAATAAGTTTTCCAAGTATTTGGTATTCTCAAATAAAACCTACTTATTTGGTTTGATAATATTTAGATTTTAAAAGGAGTTTAAATAAATCAAATTCTATTTTGTTTTATTAAAACAAGGTCTATTTATTTATTTAATAATGGACCCTAAAATAAAATTATTTTATTTTTGATCTTTGAACTTGGTTTATGTTACTGAACAGAACCAAGTCCAAAGTTGTGAAGTGTGGTGAAAATTTGATTGGATTTGAATGTTGTTTGTTTGTTTGAAATTTCAAAACAGAATTTGGAAATAGAAAAAGAAAAAGGTTCAGGAAAGGAAAAAAATAGAACCAGACCCAGCCCAGCCAGCCAAGCCCACAAGCCCAGCAAACAGCCCAGCTTCCCCTCCCCCGAAGAAAAACTCTTCGCACTCGCTCCCTGACCCGCAGAACCGATGACTGGTGGCCCCAAACCCCTCTCTCTCCCCTCACTGCCAGGCAGGCCCCACAAACACTGTCATCGTTTCCACCCGCGACGACCTCTTCTCCCTCCCCTCGTCGCCGTTTCCTGCAGTGATTCCGCGGCTTCAATTTGTCTTAACGCGACCACCATTACTCGCTTTGATCACGCAGGCTTAAACGCTCATGCCACCTCCCCATTTCCCCTCTGTCGCCCCATCTCAACACGCTCCGAGGCCGCCCCAATTCTTCCCCGAGCACCTCTGTCTCCGACGACCCTCCTTGTTGATTCCGGCCGAGCCTGACCACCCCGTGCCTCCCCGACCTAGAACACACGTTCCCCACTCCCAGACGCTCCTACCAGTGCCCTCAGTTCAACCGCGGGCGCCCCAGAACGACGTCTTCAACAAAGCTCTGAACGACGCTGCCGTCCGCTCCAACTCCGACGAGCCCCATAGGTACTTTCCGGCCGCCCCTCTTCCTCTCGATCACGCACACCCCTACACCGTGCCCTTGCGCATCTAACCGTACCCTCGGTTTGCTCCCTTGTGATCTGTAGCACCCACCCCGACCACGAGCAGGACCAACTCCGGCGAGCGATTACCTCCACGACAGAGCGCCCCTTGACTCCTCGAGAACACGTTGAGCTTCCCCAGACTTCGGCGATTCTGGTGAGCATCTTCCCTACTCCACTTGCTTCCTGTTCTCGCCGTTACGCCGTAGCCAGAGCACCGCCACCGCGCGCCACCGTCGTCGCACCGCCAGTTCTTGGCAAGGCATTAGCAGTCGTCCGATCTAGATCCGAGGCACACGACTGATTGACTTATCGAAGGGGTAAGATCGATCCTGTGCCGCACGATTCACTTTAGATCCTGCGGTCCACGTTGCTGATCCGAGTGAAGCGGTACCGTCCAATAAGAAAGCGACGCGTGGCCAGTTTTTGTTTAAAACAGAAATTTGAAAATAGAATTGTTTGCAGATTTGAAAACCCTATAACTTTTGATCCACACGTCCAAAAATTACAAACTTTATATCGTTGGAATCAGTGGAACAAGCCCTAGCCAACCATGGAATTAGTTTAGTAAATAGTACCTGTTAGATTGTTTGTTTTTGCAGAAACATTTCTATGCTTGTTTAGATTAGAAAAATTGTTCAAAAATGTTTTTAGGATTAAAACCTTTGCAAGTTGATTTGTGGTGAACTTACTGACCCTAGGAACCAACCCATGGTTTGGAAAATGGATTTGGTGAAGTTTAGGATGGATTAATTGGTTTAGCCCATTTCTAGCCAAATAAAAATTAATGGTTTTGTTATGAAAATGATTTTGGAGTAAAAACTTTGGGAAAATGTTTTGGACCAAACCTACTGACCATAAACACCAATTTTTGAGAAACAACAACTTATTTGGTGGACAACTTAAAGTTGTTGCTTTGATAAAAATATTTTCCACCACATAAAATGATGAAAGGATTTAAAAATAGTTTTTGGGCAAAACCCTTTTACAAATGACTTTGCCACTTTGAAAAAAATGACCACCTTGAACCCTACAAAGTTTAGAAGCCTAGTGGAAACCATCTTTGCAAATAAAACTATCTCTTGCATGCCTACATGCATGACTTAGATCTCATTATGTGTGTGAATTGTTTGATTGATTAATGGTTTGGAATGCTTGTTGATATTGTGTTTTGCTTGATTGACTTGTAGTGAAGTTAGAAAAGTGTGAGACTATCAAGATCAAGGAGTGAACCAACATTCCCTACCAAAAGAAAGGCAAGTTACACTATCATCTAAAGTCCTACTATTTTCATTATACTTAGTGGATTTTGAAACATGCATGAAAATAATTTTATACTTATGCTATGCTAAATCCTAATAGGATACCCTATACATTCCTTAGTGAAAACAATGTAGTTGTTACATGCTTAGCCATGCTATATTTCGAAAAGAGATACATGTTGAGATTTTATGAAGTTGAGAAAAGGACTTGTGTTTTATATAATAAAACAAGGACTCAATGAACCACCTGGGTGGACAAGGATACTTTGAGTTTCGGAGAAGGTGGCAACAAAAGGAACCATGTCTATGGAAATCTCTTTGTGTTGTGCTCCAAAGGAAACCACCCAGGAAACTTAGAGATTGAACATGTTTCTCCAATTGTGGCTTTCGTGTGCAACCACATGCTATTATGGCTCTGGCTTAGTCAACTACATTGGGAAGACCCATGCATTGTCTTCAGTTTACTGGACATGAGGACCTGGAATCCTACATGGGTACTGAAGACAAGCTAGCAATGGTGTATGGAAGGACCCTCTGGAAAGACTTCGTCACATTCTCAATCTGCCGGTACTCCATCTTGGTGAGCACTAATCCAGTGGCCACTGGTGGCAACAAGATGGGATTGTGACATGTGGGTAAAGTGTACTACTTCTGCAAAAGATAATAAAATCTAAGTACTTAGCCGTGTCCCCGGTTATGGACAATACTGAGCAACTAAAGTTTGAACTATGGGAAATCTCGACATTCTAATTTCTAAAAGAAAACTTTTAAGACTTGATGCACTTGGGGGTACCAAGGAGCTCAAGAGATTTTGATAAAACTTGATGCACTTGGGGGTACCAAGGAGCTCAAGGGATTTTTAACAAGGACTTGAACACTTGGGAATTTACCAAGGAGTTCAAGGGATTTTGAAATAAGAGATTTGACAAAGGACCAAAACCATTTTGAAAAGATAGGATAAATTTTGCTTATGCAAATGAGCCTCAAACCCTACTTAGCCAAATTGCATGTAATGATAGAATCCACTTATAATCTACATAGAAGTGAAACTTGCCAATACAATTCAAATGTATTGACCCATGTGGCTGTAACTTGTAATGTTGCAGGTTTGATTGATTTTAGTGAAGATTGATTGATTAGGATTACAAAGTCTACAACCAACATGTCTGCCTGTGGCACTTTGAAGATGAAGGCTCCATGCTTATAGTTATTCCGCTGCAATGTATTGTAAATAGCCAAATGAGCTATGTAAGATGTAATAAAATTATGGTATTCCTGGTTATAAAGTTATATTATGACCTTTTTTTCTTGATATTACATCTTAACTGTGGATGCTAGCTATTGATCCAGGGACTAGCATTGTAAACACAGGGGACTCTACCTTATTTGAAGGTCACTCCCTCTACAAGAGGTTTAAACTCTAGATAGAGCTTCTAGAAGGGGGGTTTCCTTGCACCCCACTCTTCCTCCTTGGGGCCGCCGGCCTTGGCTTGGGGGAGGGGCTAGGGCTGCGCCCACCCCTCTATATATAGAGGGCTGGGGGCGCACCAACCCCCTACACCTTCCCCTCCAACCCTAGCCGCCCTGCTGCCCTCCTCTCTCCCTCCCGACTGCTTGTAGGCGAAGCCCTGCTGCAGAAATTCTCCACCAATTGCACCACGCCGTCGCGTTGTAGATCCAACCCATCTCTCCACCATACTTGCTGGACCAAGGAAGGAGGAGACGTCGAGGTGCCGCACGTGTGCATCTCACGAAGGCATCGCCACTTGTGGTGCTAGATCGGATCGGATCGCGAGGAGGAGAAGCGAGTACGACTACATCACCCACGTTCCGACGAACGTTCCGCTGTGCGAATCTTCAAGGGTATGAAGATCTAATCCAATCTCTCTCGTTGTTTGCATCTCCTAGATTAGATCTTGGCTTCCCTTTGTTCGCATCCGTAGAAAATTTTGATTTACTATGCCACGAAACCCTACAGTGGTATCAGAGCTAGATCTATGCGTAGATGTGATTCACGAGTAGAACGCAACATGGTAGTTGCGGGCGTTGATGTTTTTTGTTGCAAGCCTCTTGTTTGTGTTCTTCTTATGACGCGGGATAGTGAGATTGAAGCGGTCCAGGCCAACCTTACGCGACGTCGCTCGCGAGAACGGCTCCGCACTTGACGTGTGGCTTGTTCCACACATGCGGCTGGTGGATGCCTGTTTCTCTCACTATAGTTGTCATGGGTTTAACACCGGAGTTTGGCAAACATAATATCACCGTTGTGGCTTTCCGTAGGTAAGAATCGTTCTTAGCATCTACTCCCATAAGCCACGTAAAACATGCAACAACAAAGTAGAGGCGTCTAACTTGTTTTTGCAGGGAGTGTTTTCTGTGATATGGTATGGCCCAAGATGTGATGTGTATAATGTATGCGATGATCATGTTTTGTAATGTTTCACGACTTGCATGTCGATGAGTACACAACCGGCAGGAGCCATATGGTTGTCTTTATAATTGTGTATGACCTGTGTGTCAACTTCTTATGCGCCATGTAATAGTTTCACTTTATCGCTAAGTAGTTAGCAATAGTTGTAGTTGCTATTCGTGGTGGAGGCAATCATGGTGGAGTGATGGAGATCATGCCGGTACGCACAAGATGGAGATCATTGCGCGAAGATTGGCTATACCATGTCACATTAAAGTTATATGCATGTGATGTTTATCCTTTTATGTATCTTATTATGCTTAGATCGCGACGGTAGCATTATAAGATGATTCCTCACTTAAAGATCAAGATAAAAACTGTGTTCTCCCCAAGTATGAACCATTGCGAAAGTTCGTCGTGTCCAAGCATCACGTGATGATCGGGTGCTATAGACTCTACGCTCACATACAACGGGTGCAAGCCAGTTTTGCACACGCGGAAATACTTGGGTCTAACTTGACGAGCCTAGCATGTACAGACATGGCCTCGGAACACAAGAACCGAAAGGTTAAGCATGAGTCATATGAATGATATGATCGACACTTCGTTGTCCACCATTGAAACCACATCTCTTCTCGTGATGATCGGATTAGGTGTGGTGAATTTGGATCGTGTTCACTAAACAACTTGAGGAATGTTGAATTTAGTGGGAGTTCATCTAGTAATTTGATTAAGTTGAACTATTTATCATGAATATAGTCTAAATTGTACTTGCAAATACTGTAGATCACATGGCCAAGTCCAACTTCAATTTCAACGTTTTTGCTGAGATAGAAAAGCTTAGAAACAATGGGTCTAACTTCACCAAATGGTTCCGCATTCTGAGAATCATTCTCGCTGGTGGACAAAAGGACTATGTCCTTGATAAAGCGCTAGGTGACGCCCCTGCTATAGATGCGCCGGCTGATGAAAAAGTTGTTTATCAGTCGCGCAAGGATGATTATGATTTGATTAAAATCGCCATGTTGTATGCTATGGAATCGGATCTTCAAAATCGTTTTGAGGAGTTCGCCGGGCCCTTTGAGATTCTCGAGGAGCTGAAAAACATGTTTCAGACTCAAGCCCGTTCTGAGAGATATGAGATCTCTAAGAAATTCTTTAACTACAAGATGGAGGAAGGGAGTTCCGTTAGTGAGCACGCCATTGAGATGACGGGCTACACTCAACGCCTTGAGCAACTGGACTGCAAGATTCCAGAGGAGCTCAAGATTGACACTCCTAGCTACAAAAGTTTTGTAGTTGATCACAATCAGATTGGTTCCACTGATATGATCACTGAGCTCTTTGCTAAGATGAAAGTAGTGGAGGTGAACATCAAAAAGAATAATCATGTGTTGATGGTCAACAAGCCCCCCACCTTCAATAAAGGTAAGGGTGCAAGGAAGCCCTTCAAGAAAGGCGGCGGCAAGCGCGTTTCCCCTACTGAGAGGAAGCTCAGGTCTGGTCCTAAGCCGGACACTGAGTGCTTCTATTGCAAGGACAAGGGTCACTGGAAGCGCAACTGTCCGAAGTACTTAGCGGACAAGAAGGCTGGCACCATCAAAGGTATATTTGATATACATGTTATTGATGTTTTCCTTACTAGCCCTCGTTGTAGTGCCTGGGTATTTGATACCGGTTCAGTTGCTAATATTTGTAACTCGAAACAGGAGCTACAGAATAGACGGCGGCTTGCGAGGGATGAGGTGACGATGCGCGTTGGCAACGGATCAAGAGTTGATGTGATGGCCGTCGGCACACTCTCCTTAGTTTTACCTTCGGGATTAGTTTTAAACCTTAAGTGTTATTATGTGCCTGCGTTGAGCATGAACATTATTTCTGGATCTTGTTTATTGCAAGACGGTTATTCATTTAAATCAGAGAATAATGGTTGTTGTATTTATATGAGTAACATATTTTATGGTCATGCACCTATTGTGAATGGTTTATTTCTTCTAAATCTCGAAAGGGATGAAACACACATCCATAACATTGAGGCTAAGAGATGCAAAGTAGATAGTGATAATACTACTTATTTGTGGCACTGTCGTCTTGGTCATATTGGTGTAAAGCGCATGAAGAAACTCCATTCTGATGGACTTTTGGAGTCTCTTGATTTTGAATCATTTGACACATGTGAACCATGCCTCATGGGCAAGATGATCAAAACCCCGTTCTCCGGTATGATGGAGCGAGCAACGGACTTGTTGGAAATCATACATACCGATGTATGCGGACCGATGAGTGTTTCGACGCGCGGTGGATATCGCTATTTTCTCACTTTTACCGATGACTTAAGTAGATATGGGTATATCTATTTAATGAAACATAAATCTGAAACGTTTGAAAAGTTCAAAGAATTTCAGAATGAAGTGGAGAACCATCGTAACAGAAAGATTAAGTTTCTACGATCCGATCGTGGAGGTGAATATTTGAGTTATGATTTTCTCACGCATCTTAAAGCAAGCGGAATTGTTTCGCAACTCACGCACCCGGAATACCATAGCGCAATGGTGTGTCTGAACGCCGGAATCGAACCTTATTAGATATGGTCCGATCAATGATGTCTCTTACTGATTTGCCGTTATCATTTTGGGGTTATGCATTAGAAACCGCTGCATTCACTTTAAATAGGGCACCATCTAAATCCGTTGAGACGACACCGTATGAACTGTGGTTTGGTGCTAAACCTAAGTTGTCGTTTCTTAAAGTTTGGGGATGCGAAGCTTACGTCAAGAAGTTGATGCCGGACAAGCTTGAACCCAAAGCAGAGAAATGCGTCTTCATAGGATACCCTAAGGAAACTATTGGGTATACCTTCTATCACAGAACCGAAGGCAAAGTGTTTGTCGCAAAGAACGGTTCCTTTCTTGAGAAGGAGTTTCTCTCGAAAGAAGTGAGTGGGAGGAAAGTAGAGCTAGACGAGGTTGTTGAACCTTCTCTTGAGTTGGAGAGTAGCGCAGCACCTGAAATTGTTCCAGTGCCGCCTGCACCAACAATAGAGGAAGCTAATGATAAGGATCATGAAGCTTCGGACGATGCTGCTACTGAACGTCACAGGTCGACAAGGTCGCGTGCCCCTCCTGAGTGGTACGGCAACCCTGTCTTAACTGTCTTGTTAGTAGATGACAGTGAGCCTTCGAACTATGAGGAAGCGATGATGAGCCCAGACTCTGAGAAATGGCTAGAGGCCATGAAATCCTAATTGGGATCCATGAGCGAAAACCAAGTATGGACTTTGGTGGACCCTCCTAGCGACCGAAAGGCCGTTGAGTGCAAATGGATCTTCAAGAAGAAAACGGACGCGGATGGTAATGTTACCGTCTATAAAGCACGGCTTGTCGCGAAAGGTTTTCAACAAGTTCAAGGTGTTGACTACGATGAGACTTTCTCTCCCGTAGCGATGTTTAAGTCCATTCGGATTTTATTAGCAATTGTTGCGTTTCATGATTATGAAATATGGCAGATGGATGTCAAGACTGCCTTCCTCAATGGCAACATTGATGAAGAGTTGTATATGATGCAACCCGAAGGTTTTGTCGATCCTAAGGATGCTGATAAAGTATGCAAGCTTGAGTGTTCCATTTATGGACTGAAGCAAGCATCTCGGAGTTGGAACCTTCGTTTTGATCAAGTGATCAAGAGCTTTGGATTTGTTCCAAATTGCTACGAAGCTTGTATCTACAAGAAAGTGAGTGGGAGCTCGGTGACATTTCTGGTACTATATGTGGATGACATATTGATTATTGGAAATGACATTAACATGCTTAACGATGTGAAGAGTTATTTGAACAAGTGTTTTTCAATGAAATACCTAGGTGAAGCTGCTTATATATTGGGTATCAAGATCTATAGAGATAGACAAAGACGCCTGATAGCTTTAAGGCAGAGTACATACTTAGACAAAGTTCTGAAAAGGTTCAGAATGGATAAGGCAAAGAAAGGTTCAGTGCCTATGTTGTCAGGTAAGATATTGAGCAAGGCTCAGTGCCCAGCTACGGTGAATGATAGAGAAGCTATGAGCAAAGTACCTTATGCCTCGGCCATAGGTTCTATCATGTATTCCATGCTGTGTACTAGACCGGATGTGTCCAATGCTCTTAGTTTGACGAGCAGATATCAAAGTGATCCAGAAGTGGAACACTGGACAGCCGTGAAGAACATCCTAAAGTACCTAAATAGGACTAAAGAAATGTTCTTAGTCTATGGGGGTGATGAACAGCTCATCGTAAAAGGTTACGTCGATGCTAGTTTCGACACCGACAAGGATGATTCTAAATCTCAAACAGGATACGTTTATATTTTGAATGGAGGAGCTGTGAGCTGGAGAAGCTGCAAGCAAAGCGTGATCGCGGGATCTACAGTAGAAGCGGAATACATGGCTGCTGCAGAAGCGTCAAGTGAAGGAGTTTGGATCAGAAACTTCATCACCGAGCTTGGCGTGGTTCCAAGTGCATTGGACCCACTGGAGATATTGTGTGACAACACTGGTGCCATAGCACTCGCTAAGGAACCAAGATATCATCCAAAGACCAAGCATATCAACCGCAAGTTTCATATAATCCGAGATTATATAGCAGATGGAGATCTGAAGATTAGCAAAGTACATACAGATCTGAATGTCGCAGATCCATTGACTAAACCTCTTCCACGTGTAAAACATGATCAGCACCTCAGTGCCATGGGTGTGAGATTGTTGCCAGATGTAAACTAGATTATTGACTCTAGTGCAAGTGGGAGACTGTTGGAATTATGCCCTAGAGGCAATAATAAAGATGTTATTATTATAATTCTTGTTCACGATAATGTTTATATTCCATGCTAGAATTGTATTAAGCGGAAACTTTAATACTTGTGTGGTTTGTGAACAACACCGTGTCCCTAGTACGCCTCTATGGACTAGCTCATTGATCAATGATGGTTAAGGTTTCCTAACCATAGACATGAGTTGTCAATTGATAATGAGATCATATCATTGGGAGAATGATATCATATCATTGGGAGAATGATATGATGGACAGACCTAAACTAAGCGAAGCAATTAGATCGTGTCATCGTGTTCGTCTTTGCGAAGCTTTTCTTATGTCAAATATTGTATTCCTTAGACCATGAGATAATACAACTCCCTGGTATCGGAAGAAAGCTTTGAGGTCATCAAACGTCATCCTATGAGAGGGTGATCATAAAGGTGTCTCTCAGGTGATCGGAAAGTATCTGTTGGGTTGTATGTATCGAGATGGGATTTGTCCCTCCCAAGTCGGAGAGATATACTTCGGGCCCACTCGGTAATCGATATCAACACCGCCTGCAAGCATGTGGTTAAGGAGTTAATCACAAAGTGATATCGGATTACGGAACGAGTAAAGTACTTGCTGTGAACGAGATTGAACTAGGTATGCCGGTACCGACGATCGAATCTCGGGCAAGTAAAATATCGCGAGACGAAGGGAATATATATATGGGATTGATTGAATCCTGGCATCGTGGTTCATCCGATATGATCATCGATGAATGTGTGGGAGTCAATATGGGTTTCCAGACCCCGCTATTGATTATTGATAGAAGATCATGTCTGCATATTCTCGAACCCGCAGGGTCACACACTTAACGTGTCTCGACGGTAGGATAGATTGGATAATTGGTTTATGAGTTTTTGTTCGGAGTCTCAGATGGGATCCGGGACATCACGAGAGGTTCCGTAATGGTCCGGAGAATAAGATTCATATAAGGCATTGCAGTTTTTGGAGTTCGGAATTGTTCCGGGTTAATCGGTATTGTACCGGAAGCTTCTAGAACCTTCCGGAAGGGGACCAACGTGGCCCCACCTTCCGGGAGGGGGCATGGGCCTATGAGGGAGTGCCCTGGCCGCATTTGGCCAGGGGCACAAGGCCCCATAGGGCCCAGCCGGCCAAGAGAGGTTTAAACTCTAGATAGAGCTTCTAGAAGGGGGGGTTTCCTTGCCCCCCACTCTTCCTCCTTGGGGCCGCCGGCCTTGGCTTGGGGGAGGGGCTAGGGCTGCGCCCACCCCTCTATATATAGAGGGCTGGGGGCGCACCAACCCCCTACACCTTCCCCTCCAACCCTAGCCGCCCTGCTGCCCTCCTCTCTCCCTCCCGACTGCTTGTAGGCGAAGCCCTGCTGCAGAAATTCTCCACCAATTGCACCGCACCGTCGCATTGTAGATCCAACCCATCTCTCCACCATACTTGCTGGACCAAGGAAGTAGGAGACGTCGAGGTTCCGCACGTGTGCATCTCACGGAGGCATCGCCACTTGTGGTGCTAGATCGGATCGGATCGCGAGGAGGAGAAGCGAGTACGACTACATCACCCACGTTCCGACGAACGTTCCGCTGTGCGAATCTTCAAGGGTATGAAGATCTAATCCAATCTCTCTCGTTGTTTGCATCTCCTAGATTAGATCTTGGCTTCCCTCTGTTCGCATCCGTAGAAAATTTTGATTTACTATGCCGCGAAACCCTACACCTCATTGGGGATCTTGTGAGAAGATCAAGGAGAGATCCAAGTCACTTATGGATTTATATGCTAAAATTTGACAAGGTTTTGAATTCTCAAAGGAAAGTGGTAAAATTCGGAATATTCAGTTCCCATCTATTAGATATTTTGCCTATTTCATTACCAAGTGTGTTCTTGCTAGAAAGATTGCTAGAAAGTTATCTTCTTTTGATCTAGCTTTTATCGCAGCTGCTTTGAATAGGGATAGATCTTATAAACTGGGTGCTTTGATATCTTACCTTCTTACCACTAACCACGAGAAGGGTGGAATTTGTGGAGGTCTCATTGCTTCTAGGTTGCTAGCTTTCCATGGTTTAGAGCCCCACCATTTAGATTATCGGTTCCCCATAGAGAGGCTAGATCTTGATTCCATGGTTCAGCATAATTTTGTTTCCTTAGGGGCTACTATGAGAAGTTTACCATATGAATTATATTTTGTAAAGCGTGGTTGGAGAGGGGTAGGACTCAAAAAATAGTTTATTTGCATGTACCTGCTTTGTTTAATTTTGATAACAGGCAAGGATGGTCGCTCACGGAGGAGGAGTTTGACACATGCGTGGCGGAGCTCTCCCAGCAAGAGGAGAATGTTGGATAGGATGCCGAAGATGATTCGGTTCAGCCCTCCAACTTGGGAGAGTCTTCATACCAGCAACCCTCCTATGATTGGGGCACGTCTTCTTCTTCATCGCAAGCGCCTGACTATGATCATTCCTATGACGACCCACCAGCTTGGGGTTACTACCCGCGCTATTGATCCCCACTTAGGCCAAAAGCCTAAGCTTGGGGGGAGGTATACTGACATCACACTCATCTTTATATCATGCTTCGTCAGTTCTTTGTATATCCATTGCTTTGCTTTCTTTTTGGTTTTTGTTCCTGCTTTCCCAAAACACAAAAATACCAAAAATATTTTCGTTGTTTCTCTTGGTTTGTTTCTTTGCTTTTTAGCTTTGGTTTGCCTTAAAGATAAATCCAAAAAGATTTTGCTTTGTTTGTTTTTGCTTTGTTTGCTTGCTTTAAAAAAAATCGAAAACACCAAAAATATTTGTTATTCTTCTTTGGTTTTGTGAGTACTTTGCAGGGTTCAGCCGTCCTCAGTGGAGTTTGGTTTCATGTTATTATTCAAGTCACACAAGTGAAGGGCAATAATGAAGATTAAGACAACGTGAGGTGTGGTAAGAGGCTGGTAACGAACTCTATTTGTTTTCATTTTTGTACATATACTCATCATGGTGAAGCATGCTTAGTCTGTTCATGTAAGGTGTATGTTATTTATGGATGCTTAGTAGTTCTTGCTTTATTGTGATTAGCTCCAACTTGCTAATAGTTTCTATCTTGTCATATGAATGTTTGCTTGCATTGTTTTATTCATAACTTGGTATGATATTGTGGTATCCTCCTCTGATTGTTCATGTGAATCGACTTGGCACATGATCACACATGCATATGACTAAACAATAGTCAGTAAGCCTCGATGATTTATTTTCCCTTAGAGTTCGTGTATCATTTTCATGCCATAATTAGTCATGTTTTGTTGCAAGCATGATTATGACAGTTATTGCTCTCGTTTGTTGCTCCCTCTCTATTTCTATCATTCACACGCACGGAGTATGAGCTCTACTTGTGCATCCAACTCCCCAAAACCAATATTGTCAACAGTGTCCACCATACCTACCTATTAACATCATTTGCTAATTCAGTACATATTCTTTATGCCTTGTTTTCTTTCAAATAAAATGTTTGTCTGTTTTGAGAAAGTTAGTTAGTAAAGCTCTCATGAACTTGATGGCACACTTTATTTCTCGCACTTAATAAACCTGAACCATTGTGACTATCCATGAAAGTTATATGCTTGCAAATTATAGGTTGGGAGTTAGCAGAACCGTGCTGTCACGAGGAACGCTTTCAACACTTATGGATACATATCCAGTTGATGCCATGCTCTTTTGTTTGCGGATGTCGTCGGTGTGAAATAAAAGGTGAGCTTGTGAGTTCATGGAGTTATATATATGTGTTAGAGAAACGCATGGGCCGCTAGCCTAAGCCATGCCTAATCATATGGGAAACTTGCAGCATTACCATAATGAGCATCTGTGAGGCATCCTCAATAAAAACCTATGCAAATAGCAAATAAAAAGATCAATGAGATGCTCATTGTCTGCTTGCCTTGTCATTTTGATCATGGGATAGCTCCTGTATCATGTGCAAGGGGTACCCCATTGGCGGTTCTCTATGATATGCATGTATTTACGATGACAAAAACTTACAGATGACTAAAGTTCAGTAGCACGAGGAGTGGCCCTCGTACTCAAGGGACATGGGATTTCTAGTTTATGGTCTGTCAAGCATATAACTCATATTGGACCTCACTTTCACCATTAACCACATAAAGATGCCTATGATAGGGGCAATGATAGCTCAAAGCTAGTGAGTACCTTACTTTCAGCATTTGGAAGCCTTTCAAACTTTTCAAAACCCTTTTCACTTCCTTGTTGAGTCACCACTTATTCTATGAGCACCTTCTTGAGAGCATAGTTGTCATTCTTGTGTTTGTCTCAAAACTTGGTTCATTATGTCATGACTTTGATGCTTGTATCTCTGATATCTTTACTTCTAGTCTTCACTTGAACTTCAGAGGTGCCTTGGAATTTCTATTGTGCTCTACAAACAGAGGCAAGTGAAATACCACTCTATCATACCTTATTATGAGCATTGCAATGTTGTTTATGTTTATGTTCCATGCTACTTATTATTATTGAGTTGGTTTCTCTTCATATCTTGCAATGACTATTGAGTAGACTTAGTTGCATACTTCTTATTATGAATGGTTTAAGTATCTACTCCTATGCTGAGAATATTTACATCATATGAAGCAAATGTATTCGTGAAAGTTCTTTTATCGCACTCAGTTTTCAACTGAATTGCTTGAGGACAAGCAATAAGCTAAGCTTGGGGGAGTTGATACGTCCAAACCGTATCTACTTTCCCGAACACTTTTCCTATTGTTTCTCCACTAAACTTGTGTGATTTGGATACAACTAACATGGACTGACGCTGTTTTCAGCAGAATTACCTTGGTGTCTAGTTTTTGTGCAGAAAATCAACTATCAGGAAAAATCTCGGAAAATATGCCAAAAATCCTATTTCACCAGAAGATCCAGGGAGCCAGAGTACGAGACGGAGGGGAGACCTGGGTGGCCCACACCCCCCTGCCATGCGGGTGGGCCCATCCCGCGCCTGGGAGGGGTGTGGCCAGCCCAGGCACCCTCTCGGCCTCTCTCTTCGCCTATAAGAAGCCTCTTGACCTAAAATTCGAGGGGGGCTCGTCATTTTTCCAGAAAGAGTTCCGTTGCGTCGCCACCACGAGAAGCCGCGATTCAGAACCAAAAAATCCGTTCTGGCACCCTGCCGAGACGTGGAATTTGGGGAGGATCATCGCCATCGTCATCACCAACGCCTCTCCATCAACCATCAATGTTTCCCTCATCCATGAGTGAGTAATCCCTCGCTGTAGTCTATGGGGGTGGTAGGGATTGGATGAGTTCTATCATGTAATCGAATAAGATTGTTAGGGCATAGTGCCTAGTATCTCTTTTAGTGCTATTTGACTTTGTT
Organism: Avena sativa; assembly: GCA_916181665.1. Lineage (NCBI taxonomy): Eukaryota > Viridiplantae > Streptophyta > Magnoliopsida > Poales > Poaceae > Avena > Avena sativa. The sequence goes on along the minus strand of OV702294.1, from coordinate 150,409,560 downwards.
GCAACTTGTTGTGCTTAATGCTTGTCACTAGGGCCCGAGTGCCATGATCTCAGATCTGAACTTATTATTGAATCATTATGATAGTATTGTTTGTGATCTTATCTGCAAGTTGTGTACACATATCATTGTCCGGATCCAAAGGCCCCGAAGTGACAGAAATTGTGATAACCTGAGGGGATGGCTGTGATGTGAGGATCACATGTGTTCATGGAGTGTTAATGCTTTGCTCCAATGCTCTATTAAAAGGATCACCTTAATTGCCAGTAGTTCCCTTGAGGCCCCGCTGCAATGGGCTCGCATGACAAAAGATGTTGTGCAAGTTCTATTGCGAGCATGCATGACTATATATGGAGCACATGCCTATGATTGTTTAGTACTTGTATGCTTATTATTATTTATCTGCAATTGCCCTAGCTCTGTAAGTTACATGTTTATACTCGTCCATGCAACGCTCGCCTATCCATCCATATGCCTACCACGCTCATATCCTACTGTTTGCTATTACTGTTACTATTGCTCCTATTTTGCTGCTGCTGTTGCTACTACAAACTATTGCTACTGATAAACTTCTGTGAGCAAGAACTATTTCCAGGTGCAGCTGAATTGACAACTCAGTTGTTAAGGCTTGCAAGTATTCTTTGGCTCCCCTTGTGTCAAATCAATAAATTGGGTAATACTACCGTCGAAGACTATTGCGATCGCCTAAGCCGGAGCAGGTTATGGTGGATTTAGGGTTTCCGGCGATCTAGGGTTTAGAAGGCCAGAGAGGAGGAGGTGGAGTCGGCGGCGGCTAGGGCGGTGGCGACGATCCGCCGGCGGCAGCGCGGCGACGGTGGTGTGGGGAGGGGCTGGTTGTGTGTGTCTTGGGGCACCCCCTCCCCTCTATTTATGAGAGGGAGGGCAGCTTGGGAGAGGTGAGTTTGAATCCTTCCCCAACTCCCTCTCCTTATTGGCTTGTGGTGGAGGGAAAGAAGGATTATTTCCTTCCTCCACCAGGACACATTGTCCCAGTTTGACTTTTCAAACTTGCCTTTTGACTTTCAATTTGGAGCTTGATTTCTTTCTTGCTAATGTCCAACCAAGTGACCTAGGACATGATCCAATCATTCCACTTATCCATGACACATTCATGTTCCCTTCCCCTCCCGGTCCGGTGAACCTTCTAGACCCTTCTAGAACCTCCCTGATGAAATCATCGGAATCATTCCCGAACTCTGGAATTGGACTTTCCTTATATGAATCTTATTCTCCGGACCATTCCGGATCTCCTAGTGATATCTCGGATCCCATCCGAGACTCCAAAGAACATTCGGTCTCCCTACTTACATTCCATATCTACTAAACAACATCGAATCCTTAAGTGTGTCTCCCTACGGTTCGTGAATTACGCGGACATGACCGAGACACTTCTCCGATCAATAACCAATAGAGGAATCTGGAAATTCATATGTCTCCCACATATTTCTACGATTACTCTGTGATCGAATGAACCACTTACATACGATACCAATTTCCCTTTGTATCGCGATAGTTTACTTATCCGAGGTTTGATCGTCGGTATCTCTGCATACCTAGTTCAACCTTGATACGTTGGAAACGTATCTATAATTTTTGATGCTCCATGCTTGTTTTGTATCCACTCTGCTTTACTTGTCCACACTTTGAGGTGCTTTTTACATGTTTTCTGGTACTAACCTATTAACAAGTTGCAACAGTGCCAGATGCCTGTTTTCTGCTGTTTTTGGTTTCAGAAAAGTTAGTACAGAAATATTCTCGGAATTGGATGGGACAAATGACAAAGTCAATAACTTTCCGTGGGGAACAAGAAGTCTAGAGGAGAGCAGAAGGGGCCATCCAGGGGGGCCAGACCCACCCCAGGTGCGGGGGTAGATGGGCCCGCGCCTAGCTAGGGTTTGGTGGCCCTGGCCGCCTCCTGGTCTCGCCCCTTCGCCTATAAGAAGCCCCCGATACAGAAATCCTGAGTACCCGATCAGAAATCCACGAAACCTTCTTTAGCCGCTGCCACCATCGTCCCTATATCATGGGGGATCTGAAGTTCTTCCCGGCACCCTGCCGGAGGGGAGATCATCCCGGAGGCCTTCTCTCCGGTATGATGCGTGAGTAGTTCCACCTTGGACTATGGGTCCATGTAGTAGCTAGATGGTTGTATCTCCTCCTTTGTGCTTTCATGTATAGATCTTGTGACCTCCGTTCATGATCAAAATCTAATCTATTTGTAATCATGCATGTTGTGTTTGCGGGGATCCGATGGATATTGATATTATTATGTTGGTTTGATTAATGGTTTTGTCTTTATGATTCTATCATGTCTATGTTGTTTGTGATCTTGCATGCTCTCCGTTGTTAGTAGCTATCTTGCCTTCTCTCCGGCATCCATGTCGGCAGCAGCCCATGTTACTCCAGCTGATAGAGTGATGTACGGCAATCTCCTCGTTGAGCCACTAACCGTTGATCATATCCGGAACGTGACTCAGCTTGACGAGAAGCGCCAGCAGCTGTTGGAAGAGGCGCAAGCCATCGTGGAGCAAGGCGCTAAACTAGATTGAGACCTGGTCAACGCGCAGAAGTCCATAGAGAAAGCTAGAGCAATGGAAGCCGAGTACAAGACTCTGCTGCAGCAGCAGAAGGCTAAGAAGGCTCCGGCTCGCGTCATCAACGATCCTGGTGTACGGTGCAACCTAGGATGGGCTCCCTCGAAGCCGGCACAGGCCAAGCCATACATTGATAGTGAAGGCAAGCAGGTGATGCCCACCCCACTCCTTAACCTCGCCGTCGCCAAAACCCTTCTAGAGCAGGATAGATCGCCTGAGGCAGTAGAACATGTCTATGAACTAGTGGCCAAGGCGGTAAAGCAGCAGGAAAAGGCCACCTCTCAGAGGCTTGAGTCTGACCCAGCGCTCTGCCGATCTAGCCAGTACAAACTGCCAAGGGACAGATCTCCTCAAGATGTCGGATCACAGACGGGTTCATCAGAACGAAGACGGAGGGATGCACGCAACAGGAAGGATGCTATCCCCATATCCTCCGACCACGGAGACAGAGCCCGACCTCGCCGCCCATCGCCACCGCCCCGATCCCCCCGACGTTAGGAAGACTACAAGGCTCACCATCGCACGGATATGCCCCCACCAAAGCAGTGCGGCATCGTCATCCGCGACAACGCGGCACAGACCCGTCATGATGAAGAGCGCCACCAAGGACATAAGAGCAGGTCACACCATGACCCTCCGCGTCCGACAAGCAACCGCGACAAACGTGAGGCGTCGCAGGAGGGTAACAGCAAGAAGGCTAACCCACCGCCACCTCCGCCTCCGTCGCTGCCAAGCAGTCACCATGGTGGAAGAGGCCCGCGTCGTTCACGCATCCCATCCCCTATTGACAACAAGAAGTAGAACCCGGAGCCGTACGATGCACGTTCGCGAATCGATAAGATCCACGAGGCTCGGGAAGGACCATACCTGGGACCACGTTGCTTTGGACCTGCAATACGGTCCGCAACATACCCCAAAGGTTTCCGGATAGACAAGACCATCAAGCCCTATGACGGCACCGCCAAGCCCTCCACATGGTTGCAGGACTACGGCAACGCGGTGGAGATTGCCGGAGGCAACCCCAACGTCGCCGTCAAGTACCTCCCGTTATTGTTGGCAGGAACGACCCGTCAATGGATCGACGACTTGCCGGAAAAATCTATCTACAACTGGCTGGATATGCAAGAAGCATTCACCAAGAACTTTGAGGGTACATACAAGCGTCCCTGCACTGTGGGCGATCTACAGCGATGCATGCAAGAGAAAGACGAGACATCTCGTGCCTACCTCTCCCGCTAGCTGGACATGAAGAATTCCTGCGCAGGAGTACACGCTCAGACCGCTATGGCCGCCTTCATAAGCTAAAGCGCTTGTAGGACAATCATCAGCTTGACTTGAATCAGATGATTCAGTTAGCTAGTGAGTTCGCAGCTGCCGACGACGATGCTCGCGGCTCTTTGCCGGCAACGGCCGTTCCAACCCAAGCTCGGAGGAACAGCAGTACGAAGCGGAAAACCTCTCCAGAAGAAAAGCAATCTACCGACATGGTCGCTATGACTTTTGCAGGACGAGGAGAAGGCGGACAACGTGGCCGAGGACGGGGATAAGGCCGCGGGTAGCAACGAGGAAGTGAAACCAACTCGGCGCTGCTCCGCGTTCCCCAAACGTACGAGGAGTACCGCGATATGCCGTGCCTCGTACACCTCGATGTCAACGGCAAGGCCACCCATACCAATCGACACTGCAAGTTCGTCAACGACCTCAAGGAAGACCCGGAGTCCGGCTACAAGCGAAGTCGGAAGAACAGACCGCGAGGCAAGGGCAAGGGGAAGAACAAGGAGGAGGAGTCCAAGGATTCAAGTGACATGGACGAGGACGTTGACCCCAAGCACACCGCCAAGAGCGACGATAAGGGCAAGAACCCTTTCGCAAAGAAGGCCCCAGTCTACCACACTTTCCTTGGCACCCCCACCGTCCGACAACAGAAGACCTGTCTAAGGATCCTGATGGCCACTCTCCCCCCAGTTCCCCAATACCTGCGCTGGTCGGAGGTTCCAATCACTTGGGACAGGACGGACCACCCAGACCTTGTGCCCACGGAGAACCAGTACTCCATGGTCATCAACCCATTGATTGACGGCGTGGAGTTCACCAAGTGCATGGTGGATAGTGGAAGCAGCATCAACATCATGTACCTGGATACACTGCAGAAGATGAACTTGACGGAGGCAAACATAAGGCGGACCAACACCATGTTCCATGGCATAGTTCCTGGCCGGGAGGCTCGGTCCCTTGGGTGCATTACGCTTCAGGTAGCCTTCGGCGACGTTAATAATTACCGCCAAGAGCGCATGACCTTTGAGGTGGTCCCCTTCAAGAGCGTGTACCACGTCATATTCGGCCGCGACATATTCCACACGTTCATGGCTAAGCCATGCTTCATCTACAACAAACTCAAGATACCCGGACCAAACGGTGTCATCACCGTATCCGGAAGCTTTACCAAGGCAAGGGACTGCGAGATCAATGAAGCAGCCGTTGCAGAAGCTGTCCTCTACAGCGAAGAATTCAAGGAGATCCAGAGCAAGGTCAATGACTCAGAGATGCCCGCGTCGAAGAAACAGATCACCGACTCCGCTCCTGCGTTCAAGGCCGCCATCGAGACCAAGCCAGTGGAACTTGTGGTAGGCGATGCCTCCAAGACCGTTGCCATTGGGACGAACCTGGATCCCAAATAGGACAGCGCGCTCGTCGAGTTCCTCCGTGAGAATAGGGACATCTTTGCCTAGCAACCTGCCGACATGAAAGGTGTACCTAGGGAACTTGCCGAGCACAGCTTAAACATAGATCCAAAATGTAAACCAGTGAAACAACCTCTACGACGCTTCGGAGATGAGAAGAGACACGCCATTGGCAAAGAGATAGCTAGGTTACTTAAGGCTGGGTTTATCCGAGAAGTTCTTCACACTCGATGGGTGGCCAATCCTGTACTTGTCCCCAAAAAGGGAACCAATGAATTAAGAATATGCGTTGATTACACCGGCTTGAACAAAGCATGTCCCAAAGATCCGTTTGCTTTGCCTCGCATTGACCAAGTCATTGACTCGACGACTGGCTCGGAACTTTTGTGTTTTCTCGATGCATACTCAGGATACCACCAGATCAAGATGAGGAAGTCGAACCAATTGGCCACTTCGTTCACTACCCCATACGACACGTTTTGCTATGTCACAATGCCCTTTGGGCTGAAAAACGCAGGTGCTACCTACCAGCGGACAATGCAACGTTGCCTTCACGACCAAATTGGTCGGAACATTCACGCCTATGTGGACGATATCGCGGTGATGTCTAAAAAGTCAAACGACTTAATCTCCGACTTAAAATAAACCTTTGATAATCTCTAGAAATACAACATGATGCTCAACCCTAAGAAGTGCGTCTTCGGGGTTCCAGCCGGCAAACTGTTGGGCTTCATCGTTCCCAGCGCAGAATCGAGGTCAACCCAGAGAAAATCAAGGCCATCTTAAACATAAACCGTCCGACATGCCTAAAGGACATCCAACGACTAACAGGTTGTGTTGCAGCAGTTAGTCGGTTCGTCAGCCGACTTGGAGAGAAGGCTCTGCCGCTGTACAAGTTGCTGAAGAAGGCGGACAAATTCACATGGACGGACGAAGCAGATGCAACATTGAAGCAGCTCAAGGAGATTCTTTCCTCAGCCCCCATCCTTGTAGCACCCGAGCCTGGAGAGCCCCCGTTAATTTACATGGCGGCAACCAACCGGGTTATTAGCATCGTCGTCGTAGTAGAGCGGAAGGAACCAGGCTACGAGCACGGAGTTCAACGACCAGTTTACTATGTAAGCGAGGTCTTGAAGGAGTCCTAGCAGCGTTACCCGCACTACCAAAAGATAGCTTATGGAGTATTCTTTGCTTCTCGGAAGCTGAGGCATTACTTTCAGGAGCACCCAATCACAGTAGTGAGCAAGACTCCACTGTCCGACATTATCAACAACAACGACGCTACCTGAAGGGTCACGAAGTGGGGCATTGAACTTGCCGCCTTCGAGATCACCTACAAGAGACGCGACGCTATCAAGTCACAAGCCTTGGCGGATTTTATTGCAGATTGGACGGAGATGCCAGATGCTACTCCACTGCCAGAACCAGAGTACTGGGTGATGCACTTTGACAGATCAAAATTGCTCAACGGCTCGGGGGCTGGTGTACTAATACAGTCACCAAAAGGAGACAAGCTGCACTACATTCTGCAGATCCACTTCGAGGCTACAAACAACATGGCGGAGTATGAAGCACTCATTCACGGACTGCGTGTAGCCAAGGATATTGGCATCAAGCGCATAGTTTGCTGTGGAGATTCCGACTTGGTTGCCCAGCAGGTGGCTGGCACCTAGAATGCGCGGAACCCTATGATGGCGGCATATCGCGAAGAAGTGGACGAGATAGCCAAGAGCTTCTTGGGCTACGAAGTCAAGTATGTGCCTAGGGAGCAAAACGAGGCGACTGATCTACTGTCTAAACTTGGATTAGGGCGCAAGCAAATTCCGCCAGGAGTTTTCCTAGAACATCTACGCACACCATCCGTGAAGGGCGCCGACATCGACAACCCGGATAGAGGTGACTCTTTCGTCAACATGGTGACAAAGATCCCTCCGGCTTGGACAAAACCGTTCATGGGATATATCGAACACGGAACCTTGCCCGACGACGAAGTCGAAAGACGACAAATAGTATGACGAGCAAAGGGTTATACCATAATCAATGGGCAAATCTATAAAAGGAGCACTACTGGTGTATACCTAAAGTGCGTTTCCCAGCTAGAAGGTATGGAATTCCTGCGCGAGATCCATCTCGGAGATTGCGGGCATCACGCCGCTCATCGATCATTGGTCGCAAAAGCCTTCCGGCAAGGATTCTACTGGATGACCGCGAAGGCGGACGCCGAGAAGCTGGTTGAGACATGCACGGGATGCCAGTATTATGCCCGACAACCACATGTTCCTGCTGAAGAATTGCGAACCATACCAATAACTTGGCTGTTTGTAGTCTGGGGGCTAGACATGGTAGGACCATTACAAACGGCACCGTGTGGATTTACACATCTGCTGGTAGCAGTTGACAAATTCACCAAATGGATAGAAGCTAAACCCATTAGAAAGCTTGATGGGGCAACCGCCCTCAGGTTTGTCCGGGATCTAGTTGGTGAGATTTGGTCTCCCACATAGCATCATCACCGACAATGGAAGAAACTTGTCACTCGGAGAAGTGGAGGCCTATTGCTGGGACAAAGGCATCCGACTTGACCTTGCATCTGTGGCACACCCACAATCCAATGGTCAGGTTGAGCGAGCCAATGGATTAATTCTGCAGGGAATCAAGCCATGTCTTGAGGCACCGCTACATAGAGCAGCTGGAGCCTGGGCAGAAGAATTGCCATCTGTGCTGTGGAGTTTACGAACCACACCCAACAGATCCACCGGCTACACCCCTTACTTCATGGTATATGGAGCAGAAGCCATCCTACCCTCCGACATCCTCCACGATGCACCAAGAGTTGTCACCTACGACGAAGATGACGCTGAAGAATCCAGACGTGGACCTTCTCGAGGAGGAGCGCGTTTTGGCATGCCAAAGATCTGCCATCTACCAGCAGAAGCTATGCAGCTACCATAGTCGCCGTGTTCGGCATCGCTCGTTTAAAGAGGGGGATTTAGTACTCCGACTTAAGCAGAAGAAGTCACACAAATTATCCTCACCATGGGAAGGACCGTTCATCATAAGCAAGGCGTTGCTCAATGGGTCTTACTACCTTGTCGACAATCGTGAGCTTAAGGATAGACCCAACAAGGATCATAAGCGTAAGCGACGTGACCCGGATGATGACTACCCGGAGCTTGATCGGCCATGGAACATAGCACAGCTACGTCCTTTCTACACTTAGCATTTTTTATCTAATCGTGTACCTCTTATATGATCGATGCAATAAAGATCTTTGGTTCACTCATATTGCTCAGTCTTTTACCTCCTTTAGTGTTCATTTTTGGATCATATAAAACCTTTATGCACAAGTCTTGTGATTGCACTTGTGAAAATTCTGCCTACGGGCGTTAGCTTAAGTTTTCTTGTCTACACATTCTTTGTCGTTTTTATGTGGATTCTAGAGTAGTGACTTTCGACACTTATTGTCGGCGATTTTGTGCTCAGGTTATTGACGGTGCCATTGGGCATCATCACCTAAGCGCATGGTTTCGACAACGAGTCTAACGACTCACGAAAATTCAAGCATAAGAACCAGAGTAATGGATAAGCCAGCACTTGCTTAAAAAATATATACATGTTGGGACTTAATTCTTAAGTAGCAGGATACGACAACCATTGTTTTCCGCCTTAAGATTACATCAACAAGTTTTTCCCGTGCACACTCCAGAGGTGAAACAGAAATTACAAAGTGTTTTTCATTCTTTGGGCGCAGGAGACTTGGAGGCCGCATCATCGCCAGCCGGAGAATCACCCTCAACGTCGGCACTGTGATGAGACTCGGAGGAGTCCTGGGTGACGTTGTCGATGAAGTTCCTGGGCACGAAGACGTCAACGTCCACCAACTCGGCAATCCTGGTGTCATAACCCGTGAGTGATGACAGGATGGCTTCGTGATCGATCTCCTTGCCGTCATCATCCACGTCGGGGATACCATACGTCACCGTGTCGATGTAGGCATCTTCATAGTGTGCCTTCACCATAGACAGCGCCATCCTTGCGCCAGCCCGTGCGCATGAATCTTTCCAGCTTGCGACATGCTCGGGGGCTCGGCGGAGAATCTCCGAGTACTTCGTCATGGAGTCCGAGGCCTTGATATAAATCTGGAGGGGCTTGGAAATCTCCTTGGCTTGGGCGATGGCGGTATTGATGAACTTGCCGGCAAGAACCATGCATTCTTTGTCCGAAGGAGGCGAGCGGGTTAAACCCATGGGCGCTGAAAATTCCGACATAAATTCTAAAGTATCCAGACTACAGAACTACAAGGCGGAGGACACTTACTGAAGATGCTGGCCTTAGCCTGCCAGACGGTGTCCGCCAAGGATTCCTTCTCTTGTTGGAGGAGCTTAAACGCTTTGTTATGGCGAAGGTTTTGCTCATCAGCAGCTTGCTTCTGATCCTTTAGGATCGCAAGCTCCTCCTTCAAGCGAGTGATCTCCGCGGAGGTGGAGTCCTGCAGGGCTTTCATGGAATCCTCGTGCATCTTCAGCATTTCTTCCCTCTCCTTCTTAAGGATTTTGTTCTCACTGTCCAACTGCTGGATGTGCTTGGACTGCTCGACAATATCCTTGGCCATGGCAACATGCTCTGCAAGTCGGAGAAAACAAAGTACCCAGTGAGTACTCGAAGAAGGAAGGCACAAAAGTAAGACGGAAATGCGCAAAAATAAAACAGACTCTTGTTTTTGATGATCTGTTCCTTCAAGATGGCAGTTTTACCCTTTTCGGTTTCAAGATCTGCGCGCATCTTCTGTTACTTGTCGTTGGCCATGCCCCTCTGAGCATTCTCATTCTATGGAAACAAATACAAAGTTAGATCGTTGTTTGGTCTGCTTGGAGCCCCTAGTCGGAGATTCTGCATCTAGGTGCTCGGGGGCTACAGCAAGAGTTTTTAAACTTATCAATATGCTTAGCTTTTCTTTAAAGCATCTAGTCAGAACTACTTCAGTTCTCGATTAGAAGCTTGGGGGCTACAGTATAAAGTTTTTAGCTCGGAAAATGCTTAGCTTTTCTTTAAGCATCTAGTCGGAACTAATTCAGTTACAACTAGAAGCTTGGGGGCTACAGCACTAAAAAATATGAACACTGTGTACGCTACTCTTAAAGCATCTAGTCGGAATAATTTCTTCCATCTAAATTCTTGGGGGCTACAGTGAGAGTTCTTTCTAACTTAGTCACTCTTAGATCATATAGATGCAAAACCTATGGTTTTCCATCTACTTCCTCGGGGGCTACAGTGGGATACTCATACGAAATGCAAAAGGTGAAGTAAAACTTACAAGTGCGATGATCTTGAGGTTTGTAGCGCTCTCCGCCAGCAGCTTGCCAAAGGAAATGATGTTTCCTTGCAAGATGTCTGCTTGTCAGAGTAGCTCCTCAAGACCACACGTCGGAGATGACAGCACTCCTCCAGGAACCATAGTTGTGTTACTCGGCATGAGCGCCGGGTAAACAATCTTCGGGAACTCAAAGGGTTTCTGGGGAGCAGAGGCGCCGCCTTCGGCAGAAGTACCAGCTCCCACCACCGCCTTGCCGCTACCGATGGCATCCTTAGCCGGAGCTTCAGCCATTTGAAGAGCAGCGCTCTCCTGCGTCGCCTGCTCGCCGACAACAGCTAGCTCGGTAGAGGCGCCAGAGTCCACTTCCATGACGGAAGGGCCTGGTGCCTCCTGGACTTGGGAGTTTGTTGGAGCAGAGGAGGGCTTGACGGCAGGAGTAGCAGGGGCGATGGCGGGGGAGGAGTCGCAATGCAGCATATCTTTGATATTTCTAGAATCCCTAAGAGTCTTGGAGGACTTCTTGAGGCTGGTTGTGGCTTTCTTCCTGAAACGTGCAAAATGCATAAGTACAGGAATAAGATAGATAAATGAGACGATGTCGGAGAATAAGAGGCTTACACTAGGGGGGAGCTTTGGCAAACATCCCGGTGGCTTTCTTCTTTTCCGCCTCCAGGGCGGCAGTACTCTTTTTGGAGGCTCCACCCTCCGTCTTCTTCTTCTTACCTCCGTCGGCAGCGTCAACGAGGCATCGTCGTCGGACACGACCGTGACTTCCTTCATCTTTGGATCATAGATTTGGGCAGCCAGGTTGTCCTCGTCTAGATCGCTAAGTTGTTAAGTAAGAAATCATCGTGTTATATAAGATGGCTATGATAAGACGGAGAAACTGGAGCAATGTCATACACGGAAAATAAATACCTACCTTTGGGCACTTGCCGTCTACGTACATGTCGCAGGTGATGGTGAAGCCACGCTTCTTATCCTTCACCTTGACGATGTCCTTCAGACGGAGCTTGCCGGAGTCGCTCGAGAAGTTATCCACGAAGATCCGAAGGGAATCCTTTCGGTCACCCGTGTACTCGTGCATGAACTTCGCGCGGTGCTGCAGGGGTTGGATTTGCCTGATGAACCAACACATGGCTAGGTCCAAGCCGGTCAAACCCGCCTCTACGAATCACTCGATCCGCCTTATTGCGTGAGAAGCGTCGAGGTCGGAGGGAAGGGAGGCATGGGATCTCCATGTGGAAACTTCAGCGGCGGCTCCATCCATGAAGTCCGGGTACGTCACTTCTCGGCCCGCCAAAGGAATGTCGGGGCCATAGAAGTACGTCCGCTGCCAGTTTTTGCAGGACTCGTGGCCGACGATGTCGGGGAACCGCCGGCCAGGTCGGATCATGAAGCTTATGGTGCCGCAGTTCCTAAGCTCCTTCCTACTATGTCCGGCTTCACGTTTGACGGTGAAGAAGTACACGAACAAGTATAACCTAGGCTTAATCCCTAGATAACCCTCACAAAGTGCCGCGAAGTTGCTAAGCACTAAGATGCTATTGGGGGAGAGGTTGTGGGGTTGGACTTTGAAGTGGTTCAAGACGGACAGAAAGAAGTGGGAGATGGGCAAAGAAACGTCACGTACCAGCTGGGCCTTGAGGTACACCTTTTCTCCGACTTGGGGAGAAGGTGTCACCTCGTCGGCCAGCGCCGCCCGCCAGGCGAGCCCCTCCGTCACGGGGATGTAGCTCTCGGCGACCATCTCTTGGATGTCGCGGCCGGTGATGTCCGAGCCGCGCCAGTCGCCTTTGTGCGAGTCTGGCTCCTCTTCCAGAGGCTCCAGCGCCGCCAGATTGTGGTCACCGCCGGTGGTTTCAATCACCGCCGACGCGGGGATGACCAGGCCCTCAGGAGGCACGACGACGGAGCTCGCCGGCTTCGCTCGACGCCGCCATCGAAGGGGAAGAGCTGCTTCTGGCCATGGAGTACTGGGAGGATGCGACTGGTGCAGAGAGAGAGGCTAGGGTTTCTTCGAGGTTTTCCGCGGAGGGCTCGAGGAGGCGTGCAGCTGGAGGAAGAAGATGATGATGCGAGAGAATGAGGTGAAGAAGTGGCAAGTGTCCCACAGTTACTATTTATCTTACTCTGCATCAAGATTCGTGCAGCTAATCGGACGGTTGCCGCGTAGACGACGTGTTCGTGAACGTGCGCGGTAATTTCACCACGTCTCCAACCGCCACCGCCAACGGTTCGTATCGCTCACGCGGGAAAATCGGATATGATTGCGTTCTCTGCATGTGTGAGTTACGAGGCGTCGCTGAGCTACATCCTACGTCGTCATAACTGACATGGTAGATGAGCCGTCCCATCGAAGATTCTGGCGTGGACGGATTTAATCCGACAACAGAAGCGTACGATGGAAGATTCAGCATTTCTCCGACTTACTCATAGAAGACGGAGAAACCTTTGCAGGGTTCTTTGGGAGGACTACAAGATGTTGCTTGACGATTTGCCGACATCCATCTAGACGGAGCATTCCACGGGAAGAGGCAAGATGGCGCAAGATCTCGGAGTTCTCCGGGGGCTACTGTTGGGGATATGCTATATGGGTATCCTCATAGCATGTCTCTTATCCGACTAACCCGGGTGGCCCATAGTCGGTAGCATGGCCTGTGGCCTGCTGGCGGCCCAGTTAAGTGGATCCAGAAGGGAGGCCCATGCCGGATAAAGGAAGGCTACGGTGGAGTCACCAGTGTACCCGGAGCCTTGGAGTACAAGATACACAAGACTAGTGATAGACGATGTAGGACTCTATAACCTGTCCGGCTAGGACTTTTCCCTATAACCCTAGGACCTGGCGACTATATAAGTCGGGCCTATGGGAGCCTTTAGGGCATCGATTCATACAACCTAGTATCGTTTTACACACACCTCGCACAGCGAACCTATCTCTGTAACTCGGCGTATTGCCCTTATAGTGATTTATAGCAGGAGTAGGATTCCGCCACCGTTGTGGGATCTGAACCTGGGTAAGCTGTGTTACCTCGTACACGTCAACCGTCCGCCTTACCCCACGTCTCTAAACACGTACTGTGAGGACCCCTCCATGGCGTACTCGTCGGCAATACCACGACATTGGCCAAGTTTTAATTTGGCTCTTTCAAATAGTCCTTATTTATTATTTCTACCTTTGCTTATAAAATCCATATGTTTTTAGTTAAAGATCCAAAAATGGTGATTCCAACTTTTATAACTTTATTTATTATTTGTTTATCTTTTTAAATCCCTTTTCATTCAAAGTTTGTCCAAGATGGGTCTTTGATGATTCTATTTGGAAACAAAAGTTTCTTTTCACCCTAAATTTCAACAATTATTTATTTTTTTTATTTATTTTTCACATTTCAAAATTTGGAAAATTTTGGGATGTGACAGGCTACCACCCTTAAAAGAAATCTCGTCCCGAGATTTGGGAAGGCTAGGTGTTACAAGTTGGCTTCAAGAAAACTGGGGTACTACCACCCTTAAAAGAAAGTCTTATAGGGTTACATTGATGGCTCATTTGACTATGGTTTAATGATTGATATCCAACAAGGAATCCTTATTTGACTCAACTAAGTTAACTAATTCCTGACATCCACATCCTCTATTTCTTCAAGGATTCCATACATGTCAATGTGGTTCACATGTCCTTTCTGGGTCACATTGGAGTCATTTCCATTGGAGTTTCTAGCATCCTTTTTCTTTTTCTTCTCAGGACAGTCTGATGCATAGTGTCCAAGTTCCTTACAATTATAGCACTGCAACTGGCTAATGTGTTTCTTCCTGGAATTTCCATATTGGTTCTGACCAAGGTCATCTCCATTGTCAGTATCATTTCCATTATTATCACTCCCATTGTTGTTGTGGTGATACTGATGTGGTTCAGAATCTTCATTGCTCTTTTTGAATGAATGCTTCTTTTGTGGTGATCCTGAGTGATACTTGAGTCTATGCTTTCTCTTTCTTTTCTCAAATTGATTCATCTTGTTTTCCAAGATGGTGGCTTTGTCACAAAGTGATTGATAAGTTGGGACATAGGCAATAGACAGCTGCAGGTTCAACTCACCATTAAGTCCTTCGAGGAATTTCTCCTTCCTCTTAGCATCCGTATCAACTTCATCCGGTGCATAGCATGCCAGATTGTTGAATTCTTCAATGAACTCAACCACACTGAGGTGACGCTGTTTCAGATTGTGAAACTCCTTTTTCTTCAAGTTCATCACTCCATATGAGATGTGAGCTGTACGGAAACCATACTCAAAAATAGCCCAAGACATCCTCAAGGGCGGGAGTGGTGATCTGAAAGTTGTCCCACCATGTTGCTGCTGGTCCCTCAAGCAGATATGCTGCAAACCTAACTTTTTCTTCGTCGGTGCAGCCAACAGTCACTAAGTCCTTATTCACCGAACGAAACCAATCATTGGCTACCATTGGGTCAGTTGTTCCAGAGAACCTTGCAGGCCTTAGCTTCAGAAATCTGGTGAGCATGTCAAGTGCTGGAGGATTATTTTGATTGTTGTTGTTGTTATTGTTGTTCTGATTTTGCATAAATTGCGTCATCATCTGCATTATTTGAGCTTGAGATGTCATCAACTGCTGCATCTCGGGAGTGACGTTATTGTTGTTGTTTTGGTTGGGGTTGGCACGACGGGGAGGCATCTGTTGGTTTGATAGGGATAAGTAATGATGGATAGACCTAAAGAAGTTCTAACACACCACCCGAAACAATCAAGTTCAATCAAACAATCAACAAGCAACCATTCACTTAACAACTTATGAGTTTAACTCATGAGTTGAAGGAAACAACAAGTTTTCTTGAAATAATTAACTTAGTATAGTCATACCTCATAGGTCAATATGATCCATACTCTAACATGATATCAATGTCTTAGATAGTTGGTAGGCAATCTAATGTCTCTTGGTTCTCACTTGTAGTCCTTAGTGATGTCTAAGTTGAAGTCCTTGGTGAAACTAAAGTTGAAGTCATTGGTCATGGTGAAGGATTTGTCCATCAAGTTGAAAAGGAAGAGGTGTAGAATCAAAACCAAAAAGGTTGATAAAAGAGTTTACAAGATTGTTTGTAAATAAGTTTGGAACAAATACAACTCCTATTTTCTAAGGGGTTTTGTCCAATCCTAGGGTTACAATCCTACAGGCAACACAATTCTCTGGTACCATCTATAAGAGTCCCAACCTTTAATAAGGTAGAGATCCCTGTGTTTACAATGCTAGTCCCTGGATCAATAGCTATCATCCACAGTTAAGATGTAATATCAAGAAACAAAGGTCATAATACAACTTTATTCCCAGGAATATAATAATTCATTACATCTTACATAGCTCATTTGGCTATCACATTACAATGCAGCAGAATTTCTATATAGCATGGAGTCCTTCATCTTCAAAGTGCCACATGCAATCATGTTGGTTGTAGACTTGTAATACTAATCAAAATACTTCACTAACATCAAACAAACCTGCAACATAATAAGTTGCAGCCACAAGGGTCAATACATTTGAATTGTATTGGCAAGTTTCACTACTATGTAGAAATAAGTGGATCCTATCATACATGCATATTTGACTAAGTAGGGTTTAGGCTCATTTGCAGAAAGCAATATAGTTTTATCCTATCTTTTCAAAATAGTTTTGATCTTTTGAAAATCTTTCTGAACTCCTTGGAAAACTCCAAGTGCTTCTAATCCCTTGTTGTCACCATCAAGTTTTACTTTGAGAAATTGGAATGTCGAGATCTTCCATAGCTTCAGGCCTTAGTTGCTCAGAGTTGTCCGTAACCGGGGACACGGCTAAGTACTTAGAATTTGATCTTCTGCAGACGTTGTACACTTTACCCACATGACACAATCTCATCTTGACGCCACCAGTGGCCGCTGGATAAGTACTCACCAAATGGAGTACCGGCAGATCGAGAATGTGACAAAGTCTTTCCATAGAAGTCCTCCCAATACACAATGCTAGCTTGTCTACCAGGCACCAATGTAGGGATATATTTCCATACACAATTCTAGTTAACCTGAAGATGCCAATGCATGGGTCTTCCACTATGTAGTTGACTAAGCCAGAGGCCATTTAACATGTGGCTGTACACGGAAGCCACTGTACGAGAAACATGTTCAATATCTAAGTCCCTGGGTGGTTTTCTTCTAGTGCACATACAAAAAGATAGCCACATAAACATGGTTCCCTTTGTTGCCACCTTGTCCAAAATTGAGTATCCTCTTTCCACCCAGGTGGTTCATTGAGTACTTGTTTTATTATATAAAACATATATTTTTCCAACACTTCATATAATCATATCATGTATCCCATCCCAAATATATAGCAGGGCTAAGCATACTCCAACTACAATGTTTTCACTAAGGAAGATATAAGGATATCCTAATAGGATATAACATAGCATAAAAATATAGTAGTCCTATCATGCATGCTACAAAAATCCACTAAGTGTAATGAAAATATTAGGACATGGATGATAGTGTCACTTGCCTTTTTAGTAGAGAATATTGGTTCACTCCTTGATCTTGCAAATATCACACTCTTCTAATTTCACTACAAACCAATCAAGCAAGGAATATTCAAACTAACATTCCAACAATACCACATAAAATAATAAAATCAAGCAATGCGTGCAAGCATGCAAAAGATGGTTTTATTTGGAAAAGTGGTTTCTAGTAGGCTCTAAACATTTTAAAGCTCATATTGGTCTTTTACAAAAGTGGTAAAACCATTTAACTTCAAGTTGGTGAAAATGGCCATTTAAATCATTTTGTTTTGCTAGAAATGATTTAAATCAAAATGATAATCCCTAGAGTTTGTAAAATATTTTTAAACACAACATGTTAGTGTTTTAAGGTCAAGTGTTTAATATTAAAACCATTTGCAAAAGGTTTCACCCCATAAACCAATTTTATACCAAAGTGATATTTTATGTTGTTGGAAATGCCTTTTAGCAAAGTAATAATTTTATAGGGTTCATCAAATATATTTTTAAATCTCAAAACTTGGTGACTAAGGTCATAGAGTTTAAATCACATCATTTTCCAAAGGTTTTACTCAAAAAGCATTTTTAACATATAAACATTATTTTTGTTTAACTAGAAATGTTCTTATTCAAAGATTTATTCTTTAGTATCAAAAAATATGTTTTTAAATCCACAAGTTGGTTCCTATGGTCAGTAGGTTCAAAACAAACCACTTAGCAAAGATTTCACCTTAAAAATATTTCTAGAACAATTTTATATTCAAATTATGCCTACATAAGTTTCTACAAAAACAACTATTTTACTAGAAGCAATTTATTAAACAAATTGCACGGTTGGAAATTAATTGTTCTGCTGATTCCATTGATATAAAATTTTTAAAATTTGGATATGTAGATTAAAAGTTATGAATTTTGCAAGTTTGAATATCTAATAGACACATTTCTGTTTTTAAAATAAAGTACTGACCACGTAGCGCTTTCTTACTGGCTGAAAACGGTTCGCGCGGATCGCTCTTTGTGGGTCGTTGGATTTTAATTACATCGTGCGGCCCAGATCGTTCCATACTGTTTCGCTAAATGAAACTATCGCAGCGCTTGGATCAAGATCAGACGGCTCATAGCTTCCTGCCAAGAACTGGCGGCGCTAGCGGTGGCTAAAGGCGGCGCACGCTCAGACGGGGAGGTTGCCAAAGAACTAGGTCACGCGGGAGAGGGAGAGGATGCTCACCGTGCTCGCGTGGTTGCAGTGAAGCTCAAGGTAGGGTCAGTTCGCCGAGGGGCGCACTGGAGCAGTGGCTATTGCTCGCCAGAGTTTGCGATGGCGCCAGGTGCTTCTGTTCGTCGATGGGGCGGGGCTACAGGCTACCAAAAGGAAAAAGGAAGGCTGCATTAGACGCAGGCGAGTGCGGCGATCACAAGAGTATCATCGAGAGGGACAGGCGCGGTCTGTACTCACTGGGGGGACTCGCCGGAGTCGAGGCAGGAGGCGGCGACGCTCTGATGTTGATGTTGCCGAGCCTCTGGTGAACGCGCGGGCTAGCGAGCGGCACTAGGAGATGCAGGGGGCGATGGGGAGCACGCATGTGTGGACTGGGAGGAAAGGGGTGGTCGGACGGTACCGGATTTCGCCGGAGAGGCTCGTCGGAGACAGTGGGTTTGAGCTTGCAATTGGGGAAGCCTAGTGGCCAAGAGAAGATGGTGCCTGGGGGAAAGGAGGAGGGGGAGTGGGCGTTTAAAGGTGCGTGGTCTCTGGAGGAATTAATCTAGCCAATAACTCGAATTAACGCGAATTGAATCGCGGCAGAACAACGACGAGCAATGGCGAAACAGTCGACGCGGGTGGGAGAGAAGACTGACAGCGTGGGGCCTAGCTGTCTGCGAGAGAGAGGGAGTGGGTATGGGGTCCACTGATCAGCGACGGGGCGGGTTCGTTTGCGGGTAAAAGAAAAACGATTGGGGGGGGGTAGTTGGGCGCGTTGCTAGGCCTGCTAGGCTGGCTGCCTCTCATTTTTTTTGTTCTGATTCTTTTTCTTTTTCTTTTTCTATTATCTGTTTTGATTTCTATTCAAATAATTCAAACTCCATTTGAATTCAAACCTTTGCCAAACTTTGTGTATATTTTAATACTATTTATTAACATATTCTAAAGTCAAATTTAGAATATTTCTTTTATTATTTTTAGGGTCTATTATTTATTTAAAAATAGACTTTTGTCTTTATTTTAGATAGGATTTAAATATGTTTTAAAACTCTATTTGAATTCTAAATTTTACCAAACCTTTTTCAGTAGGTTTTATTTAAAAATAACTCACTTTGAATTATTAATTAAAATACTTAAATATGATTTAATGTTCATTTAAATTGGGAAAAGTCTTTTCCTAAATGAAATTGTATAATAATAAATCCTCATGATTTTATTTAAATAATCATTTACTCTTTTTATTAAACAAAAATATTTAATTTTATTTGCTTGGCCAAGTTTTAATTTGGCTCTTTCAAATAGTCCTTATTTATTATTTCTACCTTTGCTTATAAAATCCATATCTTTTTAGTTAAAGATCCAAAAATGGTGATTCCGACTTTTATAACTTTATTTATTATTTGTTTATCTTTTTAAATCCCTTTTCATTCAAAGTTTGTCCAAGATGGGTCTTTGATGATTCTATTTGGAAACAAAAGTTTCTTTTCACCCTAAATTTCAACAAATTTTTTTTCACATTTCAAAATTTGGAAAATTTTGGGATGTGATAATTTACCTTACACACTTTGCTTAAATAAGTTGTCTGTTGCTTGCAACTTAATCTGGAGGGGGTTCGGATGATAACCTGAAGGTGGACTTATAGTCATAGATGTAGTTGGATGGCGGTCTATGTGTATTGTTGTATTGCCCAATTAGCCTCATAGGATCTTTCTGACTAGTAATTGCATTGTTATGCCTTGCTCAGTTCCTGTCAATTGCCCCGCTGTAATTTGTTTACCCTTCATGCCATGTTGTTTATCTAAGGAGAGCACCTCTAGTGAACTATGGACCCCGGTCCAATCTTTACCATTGATACATCTTCCACCGTTACCTGTTTACTTACTGCAAACCACCATTACCTTCCACACCATATTTAATTCTTTGTTACAGCAAACCGGTGAGCGTGACAACCTCACTGATTCGTTGGGGCAAAGTCTTGAGTTTGTGTTGTGCAGGTTTCCGTGTTGCTTGCAACACCTGTGTGACGTTTCCTTCCTCCTACTGGTTCGATAACCTCGGTTTCTTACTAAGGGAAACTTGCTGTTGTGTTGCTTCATACCTTGCTCTTGGGGTTTCCAACAAAGCGTACCACGACAAGTAATGGGCGCCATTAAACCTTATTACCAATAAGTACTCTTTTTGCGTTCCTATGATATATGATCCCTTGTGAGCTAGTCACATGCTTGCAAGCTAATTGGATGACATTCCACCGAGAGGGCCCAGAGTATATCTATCCGTCATATGGATGGACAAATCCCACTCTTTATTCATGTGCCTCAACACATACTTTCCGAACACTCAATGCCACCTTTATAGCCACCTAGTTATGGTGTGGTGTTTGATGTCATCAAAGCATCCATCCGGTGATGGTGATTAGCATGATCTCATGGTCGAAGGATTTAGGTTACTATGTATCTGAAAGCTTATAGCAACTGAACTATATTAAATGACTTGATCTTTATGCTATGCTTAACTATGGGAGTATGTCCATCATACCATTCTCCTAATGATATGATTTTGTTGTTAATAACATCTCAATGTTTATGATCAGGAAACCATGATCATATATTAACCAACAAGCTAGTTTAAAAAGAGGCTTTACTAGGGACTCTTTTATGTTTACAAATCACACAAGTATTAATGTTTCCGGTTAATACAATTATAGCATGGTATGTAAACATTTATCATAAGCAGGAAGATATGATAATAACCTCTTTATTATTGCCTCTTGGGCATATCTCCAACAATCTCCCACTTGCACCAGAGACAATAATCTAGTTTCAAAACTTTTTATATTCAACACCTATGGATTTCTGGTGTTGTATTTACATGATTGCTAGTGGTCAACTGATCTTCAGATCCGACTCTTTCAGGTCCGTGTGTAATTGCATGTCTTTGTGTCTCTACGCATCACTCATTCTCTAATGAGATGGCTTTATATAAGTTTGGTCCTTTGGTGAGACCTTTGGTTCCTTGGGGTTAAAACCTGTTGATAATATTGTCATACAATATATCTTCATGGTACTATCCCGCTGTGAACCACACCTAGTTTGATAACAAACTACTTAACACAAATGCCCTCTTTTGATGTTATAATAGCAGTCATATACTTAGTCTTTTGTTGTAGTATCTGTCATAATGTCTTAACTTTGGAACTCATCCAAATCCATTATGGAACTTACTTTCCATTATATTGTGCCACCCTTAGTTTAGATTGTGATAAACTTGATTTGTACTTTGTGACAAAACTAGTATCAATGTAGTCCTTTTACAATGAACTAACCATCTATTTGTCACTTCTACAAAATAATATATTCTTAGTTCTTCCAGAAGATCATAAGAATATCCTTACTATCGTCCGATGATCATTTTATGAATCATTCTGGTATATTCTCATAACATTTAGAGTACAGGACATATTTGGATGTGTACATATTGTTGGAAATATGCCCTAGAGATAATCATGTATGATGATATTTCACATTGTATTCATAAAGATATTAAGTTGTCCTTGTATAAACATCTGATGCGTATCATTGAATATGTGATTCGGCTGTGGAACTATACTTTGATGTTGTTTGTACTAAATGTCCTTGGTCATTGAGGTTGTGCTGGACACACAACTTAGACCAATGTGAAAGTCGGCTTGATGACTCGGTTCCACTTGTCATGGGCATGGAGATGCTATTCCGACTTACACAGATTCAGCTAAAGAGTTTAGCGAGTCGGATTGACCCATATTGAGGTACAACGAACAAGTTGTCATTTGTATATCTCCATCAATGTAATCCTTAGACCTGAGGTTATTGCATAGTCCGACTTGAGGATCACCGACTTAGGTTCTGTCAAACGTTGATCCGTAACTGGGCAATTATAAAGGCAGAGTTCGGGTCAATTGAGAATCAAGCGGTGTGATGTGAATAACCAAGATGGGATTTTGCCCCTCCACTTGGAGAGATATTCTTTGTCCCCTCTCGGATGATATGATTCGGAAAGCATGGCCATGCACGACTCGGTTAAGTGTTAACCGAGGCGATCAACTAAGAGTTATTCAGATGAATCACTTATCTCGGATCGAGAAGAGAGTCGGACTATTTAAGGGATGACAAATATTCGCCTATAGTCTGACAAGGTATATTGTGAGGAAAAAGGGACTCGGACGTAAGTCGCATTGGAAAGGCAAGTCGTCATGACTCTTTGGTACTTGGGAGTCGACACGTTCTGCTAGGAGCCGCTACTGACTGATCGATTGAGAGTCGGACTCTAATCGTGTCCAAGTAGACATGAGCCTGCGGGGTCACACACTTAAGAGCGGGAGCAAGTTCGGATTGGATCTGAACCGGAAATCTGGTTGGGTTGGACCCAAGCCGGATTAAGACTGGATCAGTGAGTCGGACTCACAATGACTAGTGTTATATGGGCTTTAGTGAATGGGCCACGAAAATGGAGCCCACGTTCACTCCCTATATAAAGTGGAGCATAGTAACCCAGAAGGGTTAATCGTTGATCAGTTAGGTTATTCCATGTGTTGAAAACCCTAGCTCCACAGCACTCATGTCGTCGTAACAAACCTATCAGTTCGCTGCCAGTGCTCCTCCTTGCATGTGTGGATACCAGCAGAGGTGATGTACGATCAGCACCAGGACGATCGGATCGCAAAGGACTTCATTGCATCAACTGACACGCTACATCAGTAATCCGCAACTGCGCGTCTAGTGGTAAACCTTGTGGCCTTCTACCTTAGCTAGATCTTGGGATCACCATGTTAGAGGGGAAATTTTGTTTTATCTCTACGTGGCCCGACACATATCATAGTTTGATTGATAAACTCTCTTTGTGGTTTCAATCATCAAGTATCAATCTATACTTGAATATTTGTTTCACTTACCCAGTGTTGATACACTTGAATTTCTATTTTATCCTTTCTGTGTGGCAAGAACCTTTCTTGTCATTTCCATATTGAACTCATTCAATATCTCATCTATGTACATTTGGCACAACCATATTAGCGTCTCAATCTATCTATATAGATATTGATGCCAAACATTCGGGTTTTGCCTAAGTCTTTCATCGAGATGAAATTCTTAACATGTGTTAATAAAAGATACATCATTTCCAATCAACAATATGTCTTCCACATAATGTATTAGAAATATGTCTTAGAGATCCCACTTAATTTCTTGCAAATGCAAGCATCTTCATCGTATCTGAAATTTAAAATCTTTTAACAGTTTCATCATGGTGAAGATTCCAACTCCGCGATGCTCACTTCAACCATTGTAGTTTGCATACGCTTTTAACATCCTTTGAATTAACAAAACCCTATGGACCGTGTTATGGACATGTCCTAGGTAACAATTCTATCAGAATAATCTTGTTTTTTTATTCCACAACCACATAACAAAATTATATGTAGTGGTTGCTAAATTAATCCGTCTAGACTAAACATCGCTATGAAAGATCAAATCTTGTCATAGTCAACCTTTGAACATTGTTGTGAACTCTTTCCCAACATGTCGACTATTTCATAGATGTGAAACATCCATGTCTATTTCTTTATAGATCCAAACAGGACTGTAAGGTTTTACACCTTTCCAGAGGGTCTTTCAAGTTCAAAGCTTGATTTCTCGTGTATGGAACTATCACGGATTTTATGGCTCCAAGCCATTTGACAGAGTCAGGGACTATCATCGCTTCTTTGCATGTAGTCGGTTCATTATTGTCAAATAATGATTCAACCCTCAAATCTTGGTATTTGATTGTTTATTCGACCTACTTGGTTCAATAGGAACTTAGACTTCCGTGACCACAACCTTTGAGGCACGTGAGCCATGAGCATTGTTGCTGTCTCCGGAACACTTTTCGGCATTGCGTAACTTTGCACATATAGCTAAGGTTCTTTTAACCTTATCAAAGTTCTATTGTCCTCCCACTTAACTTTTCATGAAAAATTCCTTTCTCAAAGAAACTTGACGTTCTAAGCGACAAACATTTTTGTCTTTGGTGTTATGGAGGAATACTCAACGATTATTCGAAATAACATACAAAGATATGTTCATCCGATTTTGGTTGCAAACATCTTTCTTATGCACAGCATACCAATGTTTAAGAAAGGACAACTTGGGTTTTATCCCAAACCTGGTGTCATTTCAACGGATTATAATGGAGCTCTTTTCAGTGGAAAAATGATAGTCTCTAAAGCTTTAATCTTTAAAATATAATGGCAGTTTTATAAATTACACCTTTGATCTTACCATGTCAAACAAGGTTTCATTACATATCTCAAACACTCCATACTCTTATGGTGTTTCGAGAAATTTAAATTCACGGAACGATTCCTCAAATCTAAGGTGTTATGCTAAACTTGTAACTCAAATATCTTCCTTTATGATCCTATCATAAATTCTTAATTTTCTTGTTACATTGATTTTGCACTTCATCTTGAAAGTCTTTGAACTTTTCAAATGTTCCACACTTCATCCTTATTAAGTAAATATTCATATAATCACTCAAATTTTCGGAGAAAGCACATGAAGTTGAAATCCATCGCTCTTGACTACACATAATGGACTTCATACAACAATATGTACAATTTCCAATAAGCTAGTTATCTGTTCCCTTTGGCCTATGAACGGAGATTTAATTATATCTAGGAAAGTATCACAAGCGTCATTTGATCAAAAATCAAAAGACTCCAAAATTCCATCAAGTATGGGGTTTCTTCATGTTTTCTTTCCAATATAATATAAACGGCAATGTCACTTCTTAAGTGATCTTTGAATCGATTTTTTTTCGACATTTTTAGCACTAGTTTTATGGATGTGATTTCTCCAACGAGATTTGTAAATCATCCATCTTTTATGGATTACGGCAATTATTTAAACAACCCTTTTGTTCTCATAATACCTGATAAAACAAATCTGGAAGGCAAACTTTGATTTCAACGAGCAACACAATAACCCTTTATTTGTTCTCGATGAACATCATCACATATTCTTTTGCTGGTTACTTAGGCCATTGTAGTTCATGAATTGTGTTGTTTCATATGATGATTCACACCAACAAATTTAGTATCTAATACTTAAGAACCACATTATTTAACAAGCAAAGAATACAGCCATAACACGTATATCCTCTATATACCTAAGTTGAACAATTCTGGTCTTTCTTTTCTGCCATATATTTATGAGATTCTCTTTCAGTATTTCCTTTTATGTTTGAAAGAATCTATCAACATCAATAGTGGAAACATACACATGACACATAGTCCAAAGCATGTATAGTTAAATACCAATGTGTTTGGACTTGCACTTTGAAGTAGATCACCATCATCAAATGTTTGGTGTTCTTTCAAATTCCATTCTTTAGTAATCTCTTGGTGTAGTAAACATTTTACCTATATCAAATATTCATCCTTATCATGGAATTATTCATGATCAAGCTTATTTAGCTTATTACGGTGAATCGTGAGTATAATGTTGTTCTCCAAAAACTTTTGGAGGATTAGGAAGACTAGCATCTCCAACCTTTTGATAATTCCCATCAAATATGAGAACATAAACTTTGCCATATTATACTCTATCATGTTATAATCAAAAAAATTGTTTCGGATATCGCAATATCTTCCACATATGATGTTCCTAGGTAACCTTGATATTAAAACAATCTTTTGAATATCAAGAATCATGCAGATAAACATGATACTTATATACTAACACTGGAATTGTTACTCTTGATTTAATACCAATTATTAAATTTCACAGAATAATCGGAACTTACTAAAAGTTTACAATAGGACTTTTAAACTTTAGATTAACACTTCAAAACAATACGATACCAGTTCGTAAAGTAATTAACCAAAATTCTACAGTTCTATTATCTCAATTATAACTAAGTGCAAGGTGGTAAACGGATGCCAATGACTATAACAACTATGCAGATTCACTTTGATTTAATTTTATGATAAATAGTGTTCAACTTTTAATCATATTGTTATTGAACTCCCACTCAAAACAATATCCCTCACATTGTTTTAGTGATCACAGGAACCAAATTCACTACACCAAGTCCGATCATCACGTGACATGATATAGTTTCAAAGGCGAACAATCATCATGTTCGTCATATCATCTATATGACGCATGCTTTACTTTTCGGTATTCCGTGTTCCGAGAACATGTCTTTACATGCTAGGCTCGTCAACCTTAGCTTCCGCATGAGAAAATCTGGCTTGCTCCCATTGTATACACTCGCAGAATCTAACACACCCGATCATCACGTGGTGCTTCGAAACAACGAGCTTTGTCAACGGTGCCTACTAAGGACGAACACTCTATAACTTGATGTTTTGTGAGAGGGATCATCTTATAATGCTACCGCTGTGAACTAAGCAATACAAGATGCATAAAAGGATTAACATCACATGCAATTCAAAATATGTGATATGATATGGCCTTTATTCTTGTGCTTCCGATCTCCATCTTCAAGCACGAACATGATCTCCATCATCACCGGCGTGGCATCAAGGTCAATGGTGTCGCTCCATGGTTGTCGTCCACCAGTATCAACTATTACAACTACTTTGAATAATAGACACACAGGTCTAAACGAAATAAAAAAACAACCATATGGATCCTGCCGGTTGCCAACTTACAATAAGGAACATTGCATACATCATATATAATCACAATCATGGCCATATCACATTACAGCACACCCTTGCAAAACAAAGTTAGACGCCTCTAATTTTCTTTGCATGTTTTACGTGGTTTGGGGCTTTCATCAAGTGTCGTTCTAACTTACGAACAAGAACCACAACGTTGATACTAGTATTGTCAATCACCCGTTGTAAATTGAATCTTCACTATGTTGGGAGAAACGGGCACCCGCAAAGCCACTTATGCAATACAAGTTGCATGTCAAGCGTGGAGCAAGTCTCATGAACGATGTCATGTAAGGTTAGCCCGGGCCGCTTCATCCCACCATCCTGCAAGATGCAAAATACACAAGAAGCAATCGACAACAAAAGCATCAACGCCCATAATGACCATTGTGTTCTACTCATGCAACAGATCTACATATATAGACATGGCTATGATACCACTGTAGGGGTTCGTAGCATGGAAAACAAAAAATTCTACCACATGCACACAAACAAGCCAAGATCTATCTACTAGATTGTAGCAACGAGTCGATTAGAGTACTCACCCTCGAAGATTCCAAAGCGGTTAACGAGAGCAGATTCTCGTGGGTGATGTAATCGTACACTTGCCGATCTCAAGATCGCGTAGACGATCCTTCCGGCGCTGCGTTCCGACAGCGCTTCCGCAGTTGGTCACATGTTCGGTACTCGATGAATACCTTCCTCTCCCTAGTTCCAGAAGGGAGCGGAGGTTGTAGTTCTCCCCTCGCGATTCCGGCAGCACGACGACATGGTGTCGGAAGTAGAGGGAAAATCTTGCAGGGCTTCTCCTAAGCCAGAGCAGGTTATGGTGGATTTAGGGTTTCCGGCGATCTAGGGTTAAGAAGTCCAGAGAGGAGGAGGTGGAGTCGTCGGCGGCTAGGGCGGTGGCAACGATCCGGCAGCGGCGCAGCAGCGGTGGTATGGGGAGGGGCTGGTTGTGTGTGTCTTGGGGCACCCCCTCCTCTCTATTTATGAGAGGGAGGGCAGCTTGGGAGAGGGGAGTTTGAATCCTTCCCCAACTCCCTTTCCTTGTTGGCTTGTGGTGGAGGGAAAGAAGGATTCTTTCCTTCCTCCACCAGGACACATTGTCCCAATTTGACTTTTCAAACTTGCCTTTTGACTTTCAATTTGGAGATTGATTTCTTTATTGCTAATGCCCAACCAAGTGACCTAGGACATGATCCAATAATTCCACTTAACCATGACACATTCATGTTCCCTTCCCCTCCCGGTCCGGTGAACCTTCTAGACCCTTCTAGAACCTATCCGATGAAATCATCGGAATCATTCCCGAACTCCGAAATTGGACTTTCCTTATATGAATCTTATTCTCTGGACCATTCCGGATCTCCTCATGATATCCCGGATCCCATCCGAGACTCCGAACAACATTCGGTCTCCCTACTTACATTCCATATCTACTAAACAACATCAAATCCTTAAGTGTGTCTCCCTACGGTTCGTGAATTACGCGGACATGACCGAGACACTTCTCCGATCAATAACCAATAGAGGAATCTAGAAATTCATATGGCTCCCACATATTTCTACGATTACTTTGCGATTGAATGAACCACTTACATACGATACCAATTTCCCTTTGTCTCGCGATAGTTTACTTATCCGAGGTTTGATCGTCGGTATCTCTACATACCTAGTTCAACCTCGTTACCTATAAGTACTCTTTTCTCGTTCCTGTGATATGTGATCCCTTGTGAGCCAGCCACATGCTTGCAAGATAATTGGATGACATTCCACCGAGAGGGCCCAGAGTATATCTATCCTTCATATGGATGGACAAATCTCACTCTTGATCCATGTGCCTCAACACATACTTTCCTAACACTCAATGCCACCTTTATAGCCACCCAGTTACGGTGTGGTGTTTGATGTCATCAAAGCATCCATCTGGTGATGGTGTTTAGCATGGTCTCATGGTCGAAGGATTTAGGTTACTATGTATCTGAAAGCTTATAGAAACTGAACTATATTAAATGAATTGATCTTTATGCTATGCTTAACTATAGGAGTATGTCCATTATACCATTCTCCTAATGATATGATCTTGTTGTTAATAACATCTCAATGTTTATGATCAGGAAACCATGATCATATATTAAACAACAAGCTAGTTTAACAAGAGGCTTTACTAGGGACTCTTTTATGTTTACAAATCACACAAGTATTAATGTTTCCAGGTAATACAATTATAGCATGGTATGTAAACATTTATCATAAGCAGGAAGATATGATAATAACCTCTTTATTATTGCCTCTTGGGCATATCTCCAACACATCGTCCCTAGGTCGGGGGGATCTGAAGCTCTTCCTGGCACCCTGCTGGAGGGGAGAGATCATCCCGGAGGCCTTCTTCATCACCATGCCAGCCTCCGGTATAAAGCGTGAGTAGTTGCACCTTGGACTACGGGTCCATGTAGTAGCTATATGCTTGTTTCTCCTCCTTTGTGCTACCATGTTTAGATCTTGTGAGATCCGTCCATGATCAAGATCATCTATTTGTAATCATGCATGTTGTGTTTGCGGGGATCAGATGGATATTGACATTACTATGTCAGATTGGTTAATGATTCTATCTTATTGATTCTATCATGTCTGTGTTGTTTGAGATCTTGCATGCTCTCCGTTTCTAGTAGCTATCTTGGCCAAGTAGATGCTAGTGACTGCAAGAGGGAGTATTTATGCTCGATAGTGGGTTCATGCCTCTATTTAATCTAGGGAAGTGACAGGAATCTCTAAGGTTGTAGATGTGTTGTTTCTACTAGGGATAAAACAACGATCTCTTGTTCATGGAACAAGTGGATTTTTTTACTTTACACACCTTGGTTAAAGCAGTTATCCGTTGCTTGCAACTTAATACTGGAGGGGGTTCCGATGATAACCTGACGGGGAATTACTAGTCTTAGATACAGTTGGATTGCGGTCTATGTATATTGTTGTAATGCCCAATCAAATCTCATAGGATCATGAGTGTCTAGTACTATATTGTTATGCCTTGCTCTGTCCTGTCAATTGCCCCGCTGTAATTTATTTACCCAGTATGTTATGTTCTTTATCTTAGGGAGAACACATCTAGTGAACTATGGACCCGGTCCAATCTTTACCATTGATATATCTTCCACTGTTACTGTTTACTTTCTGCAAGCCACCATTACCTTCCACACCATACGGTTAATCCTTTGTTTTCAGCAAACCGGTGAGATTGATAACCTCACTGTTCGTTGGGGCAAAGTATTGATTTTGTGTTGTGCGGGTTTCCAAGTTGCTAGCAACACCTTTGAGTCGTTCCCTTCCTCCTACTGGTTTGATAACCTTGGTTTCTTACCGAGGGAAAACTTGTTGTTGTGCTCATCATACCTTCCTGTTGGGGTCTCCCAACGAAGCTCTACAGTGATCTGAGCTACACATCATCACCAACCATTCTCAAAAACTCTAGAAATAGTGAAGTTAACACTAGAAGTTAGTGAACTTATGTAAGAGGAATATCCCCTAACCAACTATATTCCCAGATTAAAGATCTCTTTATATATAACCAATAATTTTCCTATGGCAGCGACAAAAAACATTGGAAGTTTTCATAAAAACTTGCAAAATATGTGAATCTTGAGGTTTACTAACACATTTTCATAGAGTCACGCGTCTTAAGAATTTATCTCTAACTAAGCACTTCCCTAAACCATAGCTTCTAGTTCCAAAGGCATCAGTAACACATAAACCACCCTCATCTAAGGATTGGTATACCATTTCCCAGTTCACTAAGCGATGTTTCTGAACACTGCTTTTGTCAAAAAAGGCATTTCTAAGCTTAGCAAACTTGTTTCCTAGCCTCTTAAGTAATTAATATGGATATAGAATATATAAAGGAACAACTTGATCTCAAAAGTACAAGTATACCACCATATGATAAGAAATTTCCATGCCAAGTAGGAATCTTAACTTTCCATCTTATCTTCCACATATTTCCAAAAACTATTCATTAACCTCTTGAAAGGTTAAATTCCCACAATAAGAGTAAAAATAGAAGAATATTGTTCCTCTTTCTGTATAGCTTTTTCAAAACAACAAACTTCACTTTTAGGAAAATCAATTTCTAATCAAAAGGTTAAATAAGGATACACCAAGTATATTTTAGTTCTGGAACTCCGTATATCATATTCAAATATGAAGATTGTGTCATCTCCATATTGTAGCATGACCCCCACCATCTTCAGTCAAGTGTGACACTACTCTATTTTGGTCAAA
This sequence comes from Avena sativa, assembly GCA_916181665.1. Lineage (NCBI taxonomy): Eukaryota > Viridiplantae > Streptophyta > Magnoliopsida > Poales > Poaceae > Avena > Avena sativa. The sequence goes on along the minus strand of OV702294.1, from coordinate 150,378,241 downwards.
CCTTGTTCTTGAGCTCTTCTATTTACATTATTTAGAACATCAACTACTACATTAAATAAAATGGATGAGAGGGGATCACGTTTTCTACCCCCTATTAGTCTTAAAATATAAAACAACTTGATCATTACTTAGAATAGCTACCTTACCATCATTCATTACACTTATCACCCATTCAGGAAAAGTTTTACAAAATCCTTTCACGATCAAAACATGTTGACATAAATTTTATATAGCTTATCGTAAGGTTTCTCAAAATTGTCTTTATACATTACTGCATAAAATTAGATTTATATGTACTTTCATGTAAGTACCATGTAGTATGAACACACCATTGAGAATAAGTCAACCTTGTATGAAAGCAGTTTGAGCAAGAGATATACATATACAACCATTAAATAATTAGTTGTGGTGAAAATTTAAAAAATAAAATTTTATATTCAAATTGTTCTATAATCTTGTAACTTATCAACATCATTATATTTAGGGTAATAAGGAGAGAGTGCCATAATTCAGTCTAGCTATGTCCAATCTCCCATGAAAAAATCGTTAAACATAATAAGAAAATCATGACTAATAATATCCCAAATTTTATGATAAAACTTAGTGGGAAGGCCATTAGTATTAGGAGTTATATTATGTTCGATAGGAAAACGAATAACTAAAATTCTTCTATATTAAAAGGTTCATCCAAAGAAATAGGAAGATCAAGATGAATATAAGCAATATTGTGACTACCCCTAGACAACTCCAAATAAGAATAAGTAGCAAAATAAATAATATCTCTATCCCCTGTATCAATTTGTATTCATTCTTTGAAGAAATAGTTTTGTTTCTATGTTTCCTACACTAGCATTAGTCATGATTTTTTTGTTAAGGAATCTCCTTCTAACAGTTCATTGTATTTCGAGCATTGCCTCATTTTTTCAAAATGGAGAGCAAAGCCCCAACGTCTGCATCATGTGATGCAAACAACCTTTATATTACGATGTTCAGAGATTCATTTTATTACAATCATGGATCACAAGGGGTTGAGACATGTATCAACCATATGAAAAAATGATCATAAAAGATCTATCCTTTCTGAAGTCTACTAGTGTGTTGTCATCCAATAGCTAGGTAGTAGCCTTGTGCAACCTTCAACAGTTGGTTGGATCCAATATCCATAGGCTCCTGCTGCTTCGTCGGGAGAAGATTGTACTATAGTTGGATTCACGCAGCCAAGTAAATAACCTGCAAAAAGCTTGTATTATTTTTGTTGTTAAAAAGTATGTCATTGACGTATATCCACATGGACGGACATAAAATTGACACGCCAATGCGTATCCTAGCCTTATTCTTCTTGTTAATTCTATTCAACCATTTACCAAACATATTAGTAATATTATTTAGAGGCAAGAACCATATGAAAATCTTTATTTAGGAATCATATGAAAATATTTATTTTCATTGGAATTTTAACTTCCACGGGTATTTATGCAAGAACCATGTATGGCCATTCAATAGGTTGATGTACATAGATCTTACAGTAAATGAACTAGAGATAGTAAATGTCCAAATGAATTTATTAGGGGTATCATTCAGCTATACCATCATTAGTTTCTGAAATAAATGCAACCAAACTGTCCATTTACTACCGATCAGTACCCTCCTGAAACTAATATTCAACGGGTAGTTGCCACAAGAACAAATTTTCTATGCATAATGTTGTACAAATATGGATAACGATGCACTAGAGATTCATTGCCTAGCAAAGCATCTTCCCAAAAATGTGTGCCTTGCCCATTCCCTAGTTTAAACACCCCCCTCCCCGTTAAAAAATCACCTTTGACTCACATCAAACTTTTCCAAAAGGAGAATGTGTATGTTTCGCTTCAACATGTGACAATGTTTTATTATGAAGGTATTTATTCTATAGCAAATCTTGCCATACTCGTTCATTAAGTAGTTTAAATAACCAATTGCTAAGTAAATACTTAATCTTTAGTTCAAAAACATCAATACCTAAACCTCCCAATCTTTCGGTCCACAAATCATGCTTTATTTTGTTAACCGATATTTCTTCATATTATCATCACCTTGCCAAAACAAAATGTGATTGAAAAATATAAACATTTCCTTACTCCTTTATGTAATTCAACAAAAGAAAGCATAAACATGGGCATATTTGTCAACGCTGAATTGATTAAAACAAAGAGGCCACCATAAGAAAGTAGCTTGCCTTGTCAACATCTAATCTTATCCATAAAGCGACTTTCAGATGGATTCCACTTAGAGTTACATAATTTTCTTTAGTGGATGGGTATACAAAGATATAAAAAGAGTAGAGAACCAGACTCACATCCAAAAATATGTTCGTACTATTGTTCTATTTCTTTTGCTTTTCCAAAATAGAAAATTTCTCTCTTATGAAAGTTTACTTTAAGTCTTGATAATTGCTCGAAGATGCATAATATGAGCATCATATTTATCGCCTTTTGTAAATCGTATTTCTTTAAAATGATTGTATCATGAGCATACTATAAAATAGAAACCCCTCCCTCGACCAGATGAGGTATGAGGCTTCCAACTTGACCATTCTCGTTTTCTCTAGATATGATGATTGCCAACATGTCCACAACTATATTAAAAAGTATTGGAGACAAAGGATCACCCTATCTCAAACCTTTTCTACCAAACATGTGAAGTTCAAAGTATTTTTTCATCGTGATCAGAAATCCATTAAACTCACTATTTCTATCTATCAAATCAACCTCATTAGTAAGAATCCTTTTTTGCTTTTTGTTAAAAGCTATCCCATTTTGAAGTCGTGCTTTATAATTTAGGTCACACATTTCTTGGTATATTATGAAAAAAATCAGAGAAACTTTTACCCCTGTAAGGTGCAAACCAAGCCTAGGAACATCTTTTGGGTCGGCTCTAAGAAACCAACAAAGTTCGAATCTAAAAGGTCAAAAATCTTAGGTATATCTAAGCCAAAGTCCACATCTAAAGTAACATGATCAGAGTCTATTCTAGGCAGAGTTCTAACAAAAACCGAAGGATATTTCCCACTCTATAGTTACAGAACATCTATTTAATATTGGTATACTTCCAAAATATGATATTACGGCCAGATAAATTATCAATGTGATCACCTTAGAAATAAAAAAGCATAGATAACAATATGATTAAAGGTAAAGACACCATCCCAAAGTCGACGCGGTGTCCAACCAACAAAGGCAGGCACGTTTTAGATTATATACAAGACGAGATTAGCTTTGTTACTTGCTCGATCTCATCACAAACATGACAATAGCTCTACAATATTACATTGCTCATGAAATATAAAATACAACCACTTCACTTATGTAGTAGTGGCATAAGAGGCTAAATGGATCGACAAGTAAACTATGGCTAACTTGTCTGGAGTTTTAGCTCTATGTTGATCGCTTTGAAATTTTCTACCTCTAGTGAATCAACTGAAACTTATATCTTTTGGATACAACCGTCCGGTGATGGGATCGCTCATGGACCGATGGTTTCTTTAGTCAGGCTAACATACTAGTTCAATATATGATGTATAGACACTATACGAGGTTTGGCCTTTTCGTTGATTGATCCATGTATAGACGCTATGTGATTCTTGAGATGTAATATTCACTTGAATGGTGAAGTTGATAATGAAGATGACTGTGTGCATGCATCCCTATAGAGCCTGTGATTATACTTCCATTTTCTGAAGAAAAAAAAGCACTAAGAGCTTGATCAATGTGTACTCATGCATGTACCCTGTACTCTCGTGCTCTGTCAGTACCCACAAACAACATGGGCGAAACAGAATGGCACATGAAGTTCTTTCTGACAGGCACACAAGTGCACAAGCGTACACATCTCATTTCAGAACCGGCCTTCCCTCGGGGTTTTCTGGTTAGCTACTTCCCTCCCTTTAATCTGATCACTTCGATCTGCAAAATACAGCATCTGTCACTTTGCACGAATGAACTTGGAAAACGCTTTGAATAGTCTTTACACGTTCTCTTCTGCACGGTGCACTAAAGTGTTGTGCTTATCCTGATAAGGTGCAGTCACAGTGGTACGATAGTACCACTCGCGTAATGACTAATACGGCCCTGCTGTTCCCACAAATGGCATCAAATAACTCGGATACAGAGTACTACAGCTTACCGTGAATCAATAGTAAATGGAGTACGATCTTACGGATATCGCTTTTCCGTATCCAAGATCTGCACGGCGGAGCGGTACACGAGTAACTCCCAGTCGATCGGTACTAAAAGGCAATGTTTCCCCAAATGGCATCAAATAACACGGAGGCAGAGTACATCTGCGAACCAAAAGTAGCAATGAAATGTACGATCCTACGGATATCCCTTTTCATTCGTGAACCGGACCATATGAATGTGCTCGCACGTGAGCCACGGCACGGTACCAGTTCGATCCACTGCCTCGCATCCCATGGACGAAACAGAATTTGTACTCCACGTATGAGCAACGTTCTACTACTACTACTACTACTCGGCGTGTAGTTCTTTCAGAAAAAAGCAAACTGAACTTCAGTACTATGAGCAATGTTCTACACGGAGTAGTAAATTCAGACAACTCGGAACTGAACTTCAGCAACAGCACTAGTAGCTTGAGACCAACGTTACACTCCATATTTCACTGAACACCAAATCACGAAACTGAAACATACATCAAACATGCTTTGACATTGTACTACTTACGAAGGTGGGTACTTATAACTACAAAAGGCCAGAACACTGACTGACAGAGACACGACGGCTACTACGGCGTACAGAGGGGAAACAGGCGTCACAGTTTCAGCAGAAACAAAACACAGCGTGCATGCATGCACACTGACAGCGATACTACTAGTACTGTAATCTACTACTACTACCTCCATCTCCATGGGCGCATGTCCCAACAAGCCAAAACACTGAATCCGCACGCCATGCAGCAGCGCCTCCTCACGCCCCCCAGGGTCACGCGCGCGGTAGCGCTCAGCGGAGGACACGGTTGCACAGGCGCGACACATCGGACGCCCGGACGGGCTTCAGCAGGAAGTCCTCCGCTCCTTCCTCCAGGCACCTGACGACGGACCAAAATCGTGCAGGAAATGAGCTGCTATCACTGAAGACTGAACAACCAAGAACGGGCATCAATGGGTGCCTATACTCTACCTGGTGATCCTTGTAGGCACGTTCTCCGAGGACATGATCACCACGGGGATCGCCTTCAGCTTGGACGACTCCTGCATGCACGCATGCATCACATTATTAGCATCGTCGTCCCAAACAGAAACAAATCACTGCTACTGATACGTAGTAGTATAACAAAGATTTTGGTAGACATGCATGATTTCACAGGGAGAGATGGTGTGTTACCTTGACTTTCTTGAGGAGCTCGTACCCGGTCATCTCTGGCATCCAGTAGTCGGTGATTATCATGCTCACGTTCGCCTCCTGCAAGCCAAGAACAACACCCGTTTATAACTCACGCAGAAATGTCTGGTAGACAGAAAAGGGACAAATGAAGGGAGGGTTCAGTGAAAGAAAACGTACCGAACCTAGAAGCTCCAGCGCCCTCTTCCCGCTGTCCACGGCGGTCACTGCACGCAAATGGACGCACATCTCTTGTCACAAAACCACGGCCGGCCGGCAAGCAAAAGAGAACAAGAGAAGCGAGGGCTCTGAGATCATACGGAAGGACTACTCACCGCGAAACTTGGAGCTCCGGAGGATGCCGGAGATGACGGCGCGGTCGACGGAGCTGTCGTCCACGGCGAGAACGTGCGGCACCGCCGCCGCGCTCACCTCGCCGCCGACGCCCTTGCAGCTCGCCATCCCCCTAGTACTACTACTACCACACTCGTCTAGCCTCGTACACGTTGGAGAGAAAAGGAGAGGAGGCTTTTGGGAAAGTGGGTGGAGAGAGCGACTGCTGTGAGCACAGGTGAGGGGGACTGCCCCTATATATAGCCCGGGGGCCGGGCGGCGTGGTCGTGGCACAGGAGATATCGATAGAGCTGAGCGGAAAAGGAGAAGACGAGGAGGTCGTGGAGATCGCTGACCAGCGGGCCCCGGCCGGAGCCCGAGGGATATCGATCTCGGCGGCAGAGGGGAGAGTGAATCCAAGATACTCCACGACGGACGGACGGATATGGACGCAACGCAGCGGCAGCCACCAGAGGACCAAATCTTTTGTTGCTGCAAACAGGAGTGCTGCCATTTACTCCTCCTCCTTTCTCGATCGACTGCCTCACCGCCCGTATCTCCTCTCTTAAATGACTTACTCCTTCTCTCCCCCCTCGCAATCGATTTATTCTCTTAAATGACTCTAATTAAATGAGCATACCTTGGAGTACAGGTGGCCGGCTGCCTTCATTTACTACGCAACACACACACACACGCACGAGAACATTTTGCACCGCAAAAGCTACTAGTAGTCTGACGATGCGTATCTACGGCACTGTACGGCAGTAATTGAAGCAGCATGCACTTGATTATAGTATATACGGTGTATATTTTGTCAAGATACGCCATGATCTTATGGCTAGCTGGCGAGAGGCCAGCCATATTACTTCTGCCCACAACGATATTGTGGCGTATATTGAGCATCAAAGAGTCGATTCGCGCCACTATGTACTTCCAAAGTGAGTTCATATAGTGCATCTTCCTATGCTTGGATGGTAATAAGTGGAATAAATGCATACTACGTTCCAAAGTTTTTTTTTAGACGGTAGGCTCGAAATAAGCCTAGATTTTTGAATTAACGAAGCCAAAACGGTGAGTACAAGGTGCTGAAAGATCAGCTTATAGGCCACGAACAATGAGCAATTACAAAAATTGGAGTAAGAAACACAACTTGGGCTTCGAGGTCTTCATCTGTCAGAGGTGCAAAACCTGCTAGTTGAGAAAACACCGAGAAGCACACCACCGGAGAAGCCTACCTTCGTCAAGTTCCGGCTCGTCAATGCCATCATGCCATCCGCCTCTACCTCAGAAGAACGCCCCAGCCTTCTTGCCCTGATTAGAAGGGTGTCGCACCGTTGGTAGGCAGGGCAGCTCCCACAAGAGCTCGAATGCACACAAGGGGACGATTGAGAGCTGCATCCATCCTTATAGTAATAACTAAATAGACCACAGAAATCCACTTGAGAGCTCGAGCAACATGGAGCTTGATTTTTTTTCAAAATTTGAAAACCTCATTTTAAAGATAATACATTATTAGAAAAAAAATCCTAGATGTACATAATGGTGTACTCTACCAACATACAAAATGTCAACCCGAAAAACGTTATCTTTTAGGCTTAAAAAAACATGACAGAATTTCGAGAATTAAAATCTTGCACTATTCATTGTTTTAGATGTCAGATTTTTGAATTTTTCAAAAAAAAAGGGTTTCATGTCACATGTGACCAAAACGATACCGATAGGCCATCCATATATGTGTACTCGGTTGGCTTGCGCAAGTACCCCTCAACCGGCACAACACGTCCATGCTTACTTCCTGTCTAGGCTTTTTTCGGGAGGCATATGCATCATGCATGCCAGAGTTGCCAGCCGATCAGACAACACACACACTACTCTGCCTGCCGTACCTACTTCGGTCGTCGTCACCATCCCCCCATCCGGAGGATATATAGCCCCGCGACTGGGAGCCATTAAACCTTCACATCTCTTGCACCGATTTGGGCAGCCGATCCGATTTATGGTCACCTGACCTGTCTGACGTGTGACCGCTCCACTGCGCGCGAGGCTGTACGACCGCGACGACCGGCTGGCTACACGCAGGCATGGGCCCGATAGATCGTCTGCCATGGCGATCTTGGCAAGATTTTGGGCGAGTCCCGAGGGAGATCTTCCCGGCCCGCCTCTCTCCCTCTTGCCATACTCATCATGACGTACTGCGCTCAACTGCCTGCCACCACAGTAACTCTGACGATAATGACCTCTGGTGCAGGGTGGCGCTGTGGCTAGCTAAAAAATCGAGCCATGGGAGAACAACCCTTTGCAAAGGTGCAACAGTGCTGCTGCTACTAGTAGTAGATGATTATACGGGCAGGCCTAGGCGTCGCGTAGACACACTTGATTGAGCATCTTCAGAATCGCACGAGTAATTTCGTTCACTGCTTTGCATTGGAGTGCAGCAGGTATAATGGCTCTGCTTCTGCACGGCTCTGATTTGCGCCGCTGAACGGTGCGTGTACGTACGCGTGGACTCGGTCAGCGCATTTACTTTTGGAGTTTGACTTTTTCTCTGCTGTGCCAGTAGCTATAGGGATAGTACTACCGCTAGTAGTAGTAGGAAATATAATTAATCAAAACAATTTGGTTTGCGTGAGGCAGACGGCCCTCTAGCTAGCTATAGACGTACGGGATCAAATTTGTCGACGCGCAGTAGCGATTCGGCACGTCGTACTACATCTGACTCCAGGCAATGCTCAGCTGCTGACGCACGCGACGTGTCTCTTGCGTCGTACGTACAGTGGATTTGGGCCCGAACATGTCCCATCCATGGCTCCATCAACTTCTCTTTTTTTAGCCCGGATGACTGACGGTGACGGGTTGACACCCCTCGCCGCTCATAGATCGTGCGAGGCAGAGGAGCGCCACCAGAAGGGTCAAGAGCTGCATTAATAGGTGGGTATAATTACAAGGTCTTATAGAGATAAACAAAAATACAGCCCTGTCTTGAACTTATATAAAAAGAACCTTGCACAAAAAAAAAAACAATCGGATCCACCAGATCCTTCTCCACCGGAAACAATGGCGAGCTCAATGCGGTGGCTGACAACGCTTGCATCGGGAATGAAACCACTTGACGTAGGCGTGTCGAATCTTGCCATGGCCGAGACGCAGGAGAGCCTTCACTGGAGTTGAAGAAGAAGCGGCAAACAAGCCGCCGCGCAGAGTGGTTCCCATGACCATGGATAGCGGTGGCACTAAATTGCCGGCGCTTGGGTTGTCCGCCATGAGCAGCTACTAATCCCCACCGGAGAGAAGGAAGATCGATTGCAACCTTCCCCATACCCTAACCATCACCTTGATGGAAGCAGAGGAGATAAAGAAGTGCAAAACAAAGCTTCATCTCACCAGCAACACAAGCCTCCACACACTGATGCAAGAAACGCTGGCTGCCTTTATACCCCGAGTTGCTGTCACAAGCCGGAGTAGACAACCGAATATAGCGGCAGTTGGAGCGCAATTACTTTTGGAGTTTGCCTTTTTCTCTCTGCTGTGCCAGTATATATAGGGATGCTACTGCTAGTATAATCAAAACAATTGGTTTGCGTGAGGCAGACTGTCCTCTAGCTAGCGTTCGGCAGGCACGTCGTACTACATCTGCTCCAGGCAATGCTCAGCTGCTGACGCACGCGACGGGTCTCTTGTGCCGTATAGAGATTATAAGGTCCGCAGAGTTTTTTAAAAATATTAAAAATTGTAAGTTCTCTTTTATTTATTAGTCTTTTTTCTTTAATACATGTTTTTCTTTTTCTCTATCTTCTTTCATGCATGTGTAACTATTGATGCATATAGTAATTAAAAAGATAAATTATTAATTTTCTTAATCTTATTAAAATGGTCCATAGGCTTATAATCCTAACAGATGACTGAGGTGGATTTGGGCCCGAACATGTCCCCATCCATGTCTCCATCAACTTCTCTTTTTTTTAGCCCGGATGACTGACGGTGACGGGTTGACAGGCCTCGCCGCTCGTATAGATCGTGCCTGGCAGAGGAGCGCCACCACGCCAGCCAGCCAAAACGACTGTATACGATCCGTCACTTCTCACTTCGCAGTTGACCAGAACTCTGGTTCCACCTGGACCACATACTTCCAATTTGCCAGAATTGCTAAACATGGTAAAATTAAAAGAATTTTTGGGTGTGGAAAGCTGTATTTTTTGCCAAATCTGCCCAAATCTGGAAAGTTCAACCAAGTCTAACCTTTTTCCGAAACTAATTTGGAATCTGACCCCTGGGGTCGGCGTCATTTAAAATGGCGCCGAAGTTATACAGGTCGGCGCCAAGATGAAGCAGCTGGGAGGCAAACTAGGGAGGTCGGCGCCGTTTTAAACGGAGCCGACGTCGGCGCCATTTTAAACGGAGCAGACCTCCTTCAGGTCGGTTTTCTGTTTTGTGTGCGCCGAACTGTACGACTTCGGCGCCATTTTAAACGGCGTCGACCCCAGGGGTCAGATTCCGAATTAATTTTGAAAAATGGTCAGACTTGGTTGAACTTTTTAAACTTGGACAGATTTGGCAAAAAATACTGGAAAGCTCCGATCAACTTTCTTTAGGCTCATTTGATTCATAGGATTATCATAGAAATTATGTAGGATTTGGAGGTACGAACTTTTTTCCCTACGACAAACTATTTTTTTCTTTAGGATCATTGTTATGTCATACTACCTAAGGAAAATTCCTTTGCTATGACTAAATAAAATTTCCCTTCTCGTGCTATAGAGATGTTCCCATCTACTTCCTTCGTTTTAAAATATATGATGTTCTAGATTTGTAAAGAAGATATATCTAAACTATTTTTAGTAAGTAGGTTTACTCGGGTTTTAGTAAATCTAGACACTAAAATAAGTCTAGATATATTTCTTTTATAAATCTAAAACATTTTACATTTTAAAATGGAGGGAGTAACTATCTAAGACACCGGACCTAGATGGATAACGTACTTCCTTTTTTCAGCGCAATTGGGAGATGTGCGGCATGAGGAGATTACCAAAGGTGTACCAAAACAACCATGCACTAGACAGTTGCGCGCGCCTAATTAGCTTATGTAATGTCTCATATAATATTGTTTCTAAGACTATTGCAAACCGGTTGAAGAGGTTTTTACCTAAGATTATTTTAGAAGAACAGTCTGCATTTGCACCGGGCCGCCTCATCACGAACAAATATTATAGCAATATATGAGTGTCTCCACTTTACGAAGAAGAGTAAGCCAAAAATAACAGGTCGTGTGCGTGTGCCTAAAATTAGACATGCTGAAAGCCTAAGTTCGCGTCGAGTGGGATTATCTAAGTGTTATCATGATCAAACTTGGCTTTGCTTTGGTTGGGGTGGATGTCGTTATGGGGATGATTTCCTTAGTTTCTTTTCTCGGTGCTTTTCAATTGAACAAAGTTGGAAGGATTCAACCCGACAAAGGGGATAAGACAAGGGGATCCTATTCCCCCCTACTCTTTCCGAGTAGCAACACAGGGACCATGCCTAAACCATAGAAGTCAATCATCCAGCCATAGTGGAATAAAAGTGGCTTCGGCGGTCCCGTCGGTTGGTTTTTTGGATCAACCGGCTTGAACCCTTCCTCAATGATCCTCATCAATTTGATGGGCGAGCTACTAAGATGAGATTTTATGAGAAAATGCCAATTAGCGAAACTTGATTTATATAGCATAGGGAGGCTTGTGGAGTTATATGAGGCATAGAAATGGGTGGATCCTTGGTGTACTGCGGCGGTGGGGGACCACCGAGTTTACACCCAGCCCACTCTCATTTTTTGTAAGATGAATCACATTGGTTCCCCTCGCTATCCTTCAGGGTGTTCTCCGATTGGCGAACAAAGCTTGTAAGAGTAGGTGTCACTTGGGGATGTCATGAGGAGAAACTTCAGTTTGGGCAATGGAAGTTAGGGTATTTTGTTAGGAAGGTACTTGGCCTTAATAATTTCTTTCATCTTGGCCATCATAGATGATTCCAAATTCTTGGGATCATCCATGGTGACCGCAACTTTCTATGAGGACTAACCAACCTCCGGCTCATCTAGGCGGTTAAGCCTCAAGAAAGAAACCTAGCTCTCATACTAACTGAAACATCAGTATGATCGACTAGAGGTGGATTGAATTGGCGACTAATAATTTTTAGAAGAAAAATATATTTTCAAGATATACAGCAATGTGGATACTCCTGTATGGCAAGGATCAAGCAAGCAACAAAGATACAACAAGTAAAGGGAAAGGGAACAAGGTAACCGCAAAGTAGACTTGGAGAAGATACCCATAGTTCCTCCCTTTTGAGGGGAAGTACGTCTATGTTGCAGGAGTGTAACGCCACAAAGGCCACCAGTGCCACAAAGTTCTCACCCTATTCTCCCTCAAACACGCCACTAAGGGCACACGATCCACTAAGCGGTCGCCTTGAAGGCGACGACCGAAACATTTACAACAAGGTTGGGGCAAGCACCACAACAAATTGGAGGCTCCTAACTCAATCACGAAGCTTTAGAACATCAAGTCTCAGCTTCGAGGTCACCAAGAGTAATAAGATCCGCTAGGGATTAGTGGGGGATTAGAAACTGGATTACAAAGGGGAATCAAGTTTGACCGGATGAGGGAGAGATATCTAGAAGCTTGGAGTACTGGAGGATATAGAGCCAAAACCACCAACCCTCACTTGGGAGGCCTTTTATAGGACCTATCAAGATCCAACAGTTATGTGCACAAATCGCACTTGCGGTACTACCCCTGGCCTCATGCTGGACTATCGTTGGGCTATCAATCAAGTCGTTGGCTGGCCCACCGGGAGTGGTACTACCGCCGCTAGCTAACGGCAGCAGTACCACTGGCACTACCGCTAGAATCGCCCCGAGGGGGTTGAAGCGGTATTGTTGGCGGTACTACCATTGTGCCCGGACAACACATATTTCACCGCTGATAGGCAGAGGCAGTACTACCACAGGCACTACCATGGGTACCACTGCTAGAATCGTCCCAAAGTGTTTCGAAGCGGTACTGTAGACGGTACTACTATTGTGCCTATACTATATGCAGAATCAGGCAGGAAATGTATTACCAATGAAGCAGAAAAACTGCATAGAACTGATTGATAAAGAGAGTGAACCAAAGAGGCAAGGATGGTTTTAAGGGTGCATCGGGGCTTGTGCAAGATAACAAACTAATCTCTAATACCTTTCATAGGGGACCCCCTCTTGATATTACGGGTTTCTAAAAATGCACAACTACCAACTATGCTTCGGAACATCGTCTTCATGAAGACCAACGAGAGGGGCACTACTTCCTTTTAACATTATCAAGAACCCACCTACATGGATCAAAAATAACATTAGTCCAATCTTTATGTGGTCATCAAACCAAAATCACTTAAAAGAGAAAAATGCTCTATCATTTACCTTCACATTCCTCGGTTTGGAGCTATCCTAGGCCATTGTGCTTACATGCATCCGACTACTCTAGAATCTCTCGCCTATAGAGAAGCATTGGCTCTAGCGGTGCTTACTCTTTAGAAGATCATGATGGCGAGCAACTACAAACAAGTAATAACTCATACTATTGAACACTTGAGAGGTAGTTGTGCTCCAAATTATAAATGAAACCATTACACCGCTTGGAATTTCACTCTTCATGTTTCAATAATGAAGGTACAAAGTCGAATGAGAAGGCTCACAATTTAGCTAGATTTGCTATTTCTTTAGGCCCGAGGCGCCATATTTATCTCTTTAAATCTCATTATACTTTGTTAATCCACGTATCTATGGCCTACGATTAATAGAGCGAGCAGGTTACCCAAAAACATGATAATCCCTATGCACAACTCATTGAGTACACTAATCGCACGCACACACAACACTCCTGTGACCTGGCCTGGCCCATTAGGCTCCAAAAGCACTTTTTTTTTGTTTTTTCATGTTTTTTTTATTCTGTTCTTTTTTCACAATTATTTCCTCGATTTTATTTTTCATTTTCCTTTTTTATTTTAGTTTTTTGTTTCTTATTTTTCACTTTTCTTTTTTCTGTTATCTTTTTTATTTGTACATTTCTGCTTTTATTTTTAAAACAGATGTTTTGTGTCGTGGAAAACATATTAGTACGACCCACCTCTCCCACCTCTCCTTGCTATAGCTCCAAGAAAAAACTAGAAGGGCCCCGAGCCAAACCGAAGCCTCTCTTGCCGGCAACCCCGGTGAGAGATGGCGGAGGGGCGGCGTCAGCGACAGTAGTTTAGGTAGGTGTTGCGGCTTTATGCCGTAGTATGTAGTAGGGCGCCGGTGCTTTTTGTCCGGGACTGGGGCATCCGGATGGTGGTCGGCGGCGGTGTCATGCTCCGATGGACGGAGGAGACGGCGAGCTTGGCCATGACCAGGATCTCCGTAATAAGTGCCATGGTGTGTCGTTCCTCTCTGCAATGCATCCTTCTTCTTCTCATCTCCCTAACTCCGACCGACCGTGGTGGCGAGGGGAGGGGAGCGGGAGGTGGAAGTGATACGGGTTGCAGAGGGGATTGGAGGTTTCCTGTTTCGACGTGGCGGCGCAGCGTCGAGCAGGGGCTGGTGGAGGATTTCGCTCGGCGTCCGAGGTGGAGGGCGGCGATCTTTTCTCTGGCGGTCTGCATCCTTCTCAATAAATCCTCGCGTCGCCGTCATCCATCTGTGGGATCTGGTATGTCTTTCTCCCTCTTGGCCAGCCATGGAGGCGAGGAAGAGGGGCTGCGACACACTGCAGCTGATGTGGACATCCCTACTATTGATACAACCGTTGTACCAACATCAACACACATACAAGGACCCATCACAAGATCTCGTGCCAAACAACTTAACTATCAGGTACTTTCGTTTCTTGGAACTATTCCTCACATACATGAGAATATGATGCTGCCTAAATCAGATGTATTTCTTACTCTTAGGAATGATGGACCAAGCATGGATGAAAGGGACAAGCATTGGAGCATGGTCATGCATGGAGATGGCAGCAAGCATGTGATGATCCAAGAGAAGGCCACGGATGAAGATTTCAGAACTTTGAGGCCTCCATAATGAAGAAAGAAGGCTTGGACGAAATATTCAAGATCAATACTTTACGAATTCGTCCATAGCTTAATATGGTGCTGCGACACCTTTATTTTGGGCCAGGCTCATGTAATTTTCGCAGGATTTTAATTAGCCACTTTTTAGAGTCCGTATTTGAGGGGACTTTTAGGGTTGGATTCGGCCACCACTTCCATGGATGGCCGAAACCCCACCTTTTCGCCCTTAAATACTCCCCATAGCCGACCCCATAGACTCGGATTTTGTTTAGACATTAAGTTAGCCATAGTCGCAACTTCGCCAAGGCTCGAGCGTCGCAGAGGCCTCTTGTACTTCGCACCTATTCAGGATCCCACCTCTTCAATAAAGCTTTCCTCTTAATTCGCAATATCTTGATTGCAATATTGGTTTTTACTTGTTCTCGATTTCAGGTAGAAATTAAGACCCTCGTTGGTCAGGCTGATCGTGTTCCCGCAGGATCGGTAACCTTCAGGAGATTGGCCTAGCGATTGCATTGGCGCTCGTGCTCGCACGTGTAGTCGGATCGTCAAGCCCGAACTCCACCAAATCGACTATCGCCTTCTCATCGAAAGATCGGACACCTTTGCCCTATCAGCAGCTGATAGCTTTGGACGGCGGCTCCGCTTCCCAAGAACTGGCATCAGTGGCCTCGTTTTCTTCTTCTGCTGCGACGACTTCTGCTTCTATTGGAGCTCTGAAGATCTCAATGAATCCCCTCTAGTTTGCAACTCGGGTAGCTCGGGTGGTTAGCCGGCATCAGTCGTTTCGCTGGCCAGTTTTTGACGCCCCCACCTTCAACCTCCGGCAGGAGGCCCTTTCACCTTGCCTGTCAATGGAGAGGATGCGGCTGGCGATGGTGGCAATAGCATCGCCGGCGAGGTCGGAATTTGCGCAAGGACTCGATGGCTTCTCGAGATTCTTTCTAGGGTCTTTGTGTAAATTGGAAGGACATGGTTGTTATTAGTTTTCTTTCAGGTCCTTTCTGCAGCATTGTATCAAATTTGATACTCCCTCCGACTCATATTACTTGAATTGGATTTGTCAAAATTTAGACGAACCTATATACTAAAGAGTGTCTAGATTCATCCAAATCTAAACAAATTTAAGTAAACTAATATGGATAAGAGTAATTTAATGCCACTTCTGGACCTTCGAGTCCCTTTCCGTTAAAAAAAACCCAGCGCATGGAGCCTGGCAGGCCATAGACCCAAGAAAGAGTCTAGCTCCTCCGATTTTGCGAATTCCCATTTGACTCGAGCTCCGATATCCCGCATGGTGCGGGCAGTAATAGCACATGCACGCACGCTGTCCTTCACGGGCTGCTCCGAATTCAGCCCAATGACAGGTCCTATTATTTCTTTCATTTTATGTTTTCCCTTTTTATTTCCTTTTATTTTTCAATATGAATATTTATGTTTATGTGAACGATTATTATTTAAAAGAATATATACCCTATTTAAAATATTTTTCAGTATAAACGTTTATTGTTATTTGAATGATTTTTTAAAAGAACAAGTGTCTTATTTGAATGGTTTTCTAATACGAATATTTATGTTATTTGTACTTCTTTCAGAAAGAACATTAATCTTATTTGAACAAGAAAAAACTACTCCCTCCGGCCCATATTAATTGACTTTGATTTGTCAAAATTTGGACGAACTTATATACTAAATAGTGTCTAGATTTATTTAAATCTAACAAATTTGAGTCAATTAATATGGGCCGAAGGAAGTACTTAAAGCAACATAAGAACAAATCGTTCAACATGAAAAATAATTTTCCATAAGCGGGCTTTTACATATGACCACTGGTTGCTAAACTTGGATTGAGGACGGTCCATGGCTGAGACGCTAACGAGACCTTGAGGTTGTCAACCCTGTTGCGTCACTCGTGACTTCATCTGGTTAAGAAATCGGGACTGCCGACCCGATACCCGTGCAACTGTGCAAGGCATGACGGAGTCCTGTGATAATGGCTTGCAGTACAGCTTGGAGCGATCGGAAGTACAGCGCGTACTAGTAGGGAGATTCATTGTACATGTCCACACCAACCGAAGAATTTGACTAGAATAACAAACAAATGTTAAACAATTCTGTTGCCAAGAATTATGTACTCACTCCGTTTCAAAATACAAGATGTTTTAGATTTGTGAAGCAAATCTATCTAGCTACAAGCTAAAACATCTTATATTTTGAAATGGAGGGAGTAGGCATCAAGATACAGCAACCAAAGACAGTTCTGTTGCCAAGAATTTTCTCCTCGTAGTAACCATCTTGTGTGTTGTTCTGTCGCCTTCGGCGCTACTACCTGGAATGTTCATGTCTTCACTTTGAAGCCCTGGCCAACCTTCCGGGCCAACACCACAAGTTCAGTCATGGATGATGGAGCAAGTCCACTGCTCCATACGCATGTGCGCGCAAATATGTCGACACAGCCTGCTCATATCTTGAACTCGTACGCCAAGGAACTTGTATATAATATCGGCACAAGCCTAGCCAACTTTCCCCAAACACGACGAACTAAGCTATCCGCCCTTAAGTAATATCCAAGAAATGGAGACCTCCGCAAAGCCTCACTTCGTGCTCGTCCCATGGATCGGGAGCATCAGCCACATCGTCCCCATAACGGACATCGGCTGCCTCATCGCCTCGCATGGAGCGTCGGTCGCCATCATCACGACGCCCGCCAACGCGCCGCTTGTCCAGAGCCGCGTAGACCGTGTCACGCCGCGCGGCGCGGTGATCGCGGTCACCACGATCCCCTTCCCGGCCGCTGAAGCCGGCCTGCCGGAGGGCTGCGAGAGGTTGGACCTCGTCCGATCCCCCGCCATGGTGCCTGGCTTCTTCAAAGCCAACAAGAAGTTCGGCGAGGCGGTGGCGCAGTACTGCCGTCGGGAGGACTCCCCACGCCGACCGAGCTGCATCATCGCCGGGATGTGCAACACGTGGACGCTCCCCGTGGCGCGTGACCTCGGCGTTCCGTGCTACATCTTTCACGGCTTCGGCGCGTTCGCGCTTCTGTGCATCGATCACCTCTACAGGCAAGGGCGGCACGAGGCGATCGCGTCGGCAGAGGAGCTCGTGGACATCTCGGTGCTACAGCAGTTCGAGTGCAAGATCCTGGGCAGGCAGCTGCCGCCGCATTTCCTGCCGTCCACTTCCATGGGGGGCGGGCTGATGCAAGAGGTCCGGGACTTCGACGTGGCCGTGGACGGCGTCGTGGTGAACAGCTTCGAAGAGCTGGAGCACGGCTCGGCGGCGCTTCTCGCCGCGGCCTCAGGCAGGAAAGTTCTCGCCGTGGGGCCGGTGTCTCTGTGCTGCGCTCCTAGCCTCGACCCGCAGGGCGACGACGCGAGGCGGTGCATGGCTTGGCTGGACGGCAAGAAGGCCAAGTCCGTGGTGTACGTGAGCTTTGGCAGCGCGGGGAGCTTGCCGCCCGCGCAGCTCATCCAGCTCGGCATGGCTCTGGTCTCGTGCCGGTGGCCAGTCATGTGGGTTATCAGGGGCGCCGACTCGTTGCCCGACGACGTCAAGGCGTGGTTAGGCGAGAACACCGACCCCGACGGTGTCGCGGACAGCAAGTGCCTCGTGGTACGCGAATGGGCCCCTCAGGTGGCCATCCTCGCGCACCCGGCGGTCGGCGGATTCATGACGCACTGCGGGTGGGGCTCGACGCTGGAGAGCGTCGCCGCGGGCGTGCCCATGCTCACCTGGCCTCTGTTCGCCGAGCAATTCGTCAACGAGAAGCTGATCGTGGACGTGCTTGCCATCGGGGTGTCCGTCGGCGTGACCAAGCCCACGGAGAACGTCCTGACCGCTAGTAAACTTGGCAGCGGCGAGGCGAAGGCGGAGGTGGGGGCGGAACGGGTGGAGAAGGCTCTTGAGAGGCTGATGGATGGAGCTGGTGAAGGGGAGGACATCAGGAGGAGGGCTGCGGAGCTCAAGAGGAAAGCAAACGCTGCTTTGGAGAAGGGAGGATCGTCGTACAACAATTTGGAGAATCTGATCGATTCTTGTGCGTGAAATTCCTAATTGATTCTTGTTAACGAATGAGCTCACAATAAATTCGGATTGTTCATGCTATACATAGTATTCCAGTTTTCAAATTGTCATGTTTTCTTACTATAGTGTCAACAATTGGGAAAGACAAACAAATAGGGGCAATATTGTCGTGGTGGTGGCACGACAGATGCCATTGTTAGGCTAAAGTATGGGGCCAATGGATGCTAGAGGGATCTGGGGAGGGAAGATGTAGTTGATTCTACACACAGAAGATTAACGTAAAGATCTTTATTTCTCCTTCTTGAGCTACAAGTGCTCCTTGAGCTGTTTACAAGAGGAGAAGAAGAACTTTTACCAGCCTAACGGTATCAAATGAGCCGATGCCTTTCTCAGAGTCCAAGCCTCTTCTTATTAAGGGGAGCCTTGGCTCCTCTAGGGCTGACGCGGCAAGCATATGCTTGTCCCAATATAGTAACTCGGCGGCCTCCTTTCCGTGTCGCCCTTCTAATGACGGCAAGGTTCCAGAGAACCCCACCTGCGCGCCTCAGGCTTCAGGACTGTCACCTCCGTGACCTCCTTCTGCCCTTCTGCCGCTCTGCGCCTTGTCCTTTGTGCTTGGCTCTGTTCAGATTCTTCCTAGCCTGTGACTAGGGTTTGACTATAGGCATCTCCTTCTCCTGCAAGCTTCATGTCATTCGGCCCAGTCTCGCTTAACTCGGCTTGGCCTTCACCTGCATTTAGATTATTCGGGCTGACCCGGCCGACCTAAACAGTACGTTGGCCGGGTAACGTATTGCTCTTCTCATAAGTATCCTGCTCGTGCTTACCTCGGCCAACCTTTACAGGACTCGGCCGATTTAGACAGTAACTCGGAATTGGACGGGGAACTTCCTTATGTCTTTCCCCGTCATGACCCTATCCGGGGTCACCTCCCCAACATTAGTCCCCGAAGCTGGTGTGGTCCTGCCTATAACCTCGGCCGGGCCATATCAGTTTCCCAATACTTGCTTCTCCCCGTTTTCGAGTTACCTTTCCCCCGTCCGAGGTATCCGCGCAGCTTCCCGCGTACGCCTCGTCCTACGTGTAACACTTATCATTGCTTCTCTAGTTTTTTGTTCCTCTACAGTGCCCTCTATCAAGTTACAGTAATTACTGCGCCTGTCGCGTCGGCGCTGCAACGCCTCGCGCACCGTTTCTGTCAGGGGGCCTGATCGTCTCCTGCGTCGTGTGGTCGTTGGTGCGGCTCCACTCACCGTCGAGCGGTTACGCCTCATACACCATCTACACGGTTGGTATCCGCACCCACGATCCCACTACTGCGTCAAGCCCACGCGGTTATAAAGAGGGGCACGGGGCTAGAGGATTTACTCTCCTCCTTCGCTCCCATTGCCCTTCTTCCTCCTTTTGCCCTTGCTTGTTCGTGCTCCTGCTGCCGTGCGCTCGTCGGAACCATCGACGGTGAGGCCACAATCCCTCTGCTCCATCGACCTCGTCCCCGTGCGCCTGCTCCGACGCTGTCGCCGGTGAGTTTCCCTGGTCTTGTTGCCTAGATTTTCCTCTAGACGCGTTTGCCGCTCTCTAGATTTCCCGCGGCGGTTCTTCTTTCGCTCCGACGCCGTTCTCGCCTAGGACCACGACGGGGCCTTACAGTTCTAGGCTTTGCTCCGCCGCTAGATCCTCTTCGGTGGACTCCTCCGGCGACGCTATGTCAAGCTCAGTCAGCGGCGCGCTCATCGAAGACGACGATGCTGCCTCTGGTCCATAGCGGGGTTCCTCGCAAGGTTCCACCGTTACCCGCCAGAGGTTGAGTGGTTAATCCGAACTCGCCGGATTCCTGCCGAGGTAGCTTGTCTCTTACCAGGCAGTGAATCTTCTCCCGTTCTTAACGAGGGCGAGTATGTCGTCTTTATGTCCCACTTCGCTCGCGGGTTTGGTCTTCCCCTTAGCGATTTCGCTAGGGAGTTCCTTGATTACTTTGGCCTGCAGCCGCATCATCTTCCGGCTAACGCCATTGCTTCTCTTTCCGCCTTTATCTCTGCTTCGGAAGGATACTTTGGCCTATGGCCGTCTGTGCACGTATGGTCAAAGTTCTTTCAGATCCGATCCAATGTCGTTCCAGACAAATCCCTTCAACCTTCCGAGAAATTGCTCACCCAATGTGGAGCTGCGTCCATCACACCTCGGAGGAAATCCGAGTTTCCTCGCGTTGCTGGTCTAGAGTCATGCAAGAAATGGCATAAATCGTTCTTTTATGTCAAGAATTCTGTGAAGGAAGACAGGATTCGGCTTCCTGCTTTTTCCATTGCCCTCCCTTCCAAGAAGAACTGGACTTATAATCTGAGGAAAAGCCATGCTCTGGCCGAGGCCTTTGAGATTCGGCTGAAGGAACTCATCCGTTCTGGGCTACGCGGCGAGGATCTGATGACCACCTTCGTCAGCAGCCGGATCTGCCCTTTCCAGAACGCACGCATAAGCTCTGCTATATGAGCGGTCCCCTTGATCCCAACCGAGTCTCAACGGTGGAGCTTGATAATTAGCTTACCTTCAAGCGTGTCCGGGTTATCTTTAAGACGGAGATGCCGGAGGACTGGGCCTGTGGACTGAAGCCGTTCACCCGCGAGCATCCCCCTCCCGGGGTAAGTTCTCGTAGTTGTGTTTTGCCTTTTAATCGCGTCTGTGATTTCTCTTGTTAATTTCTCTCTTTCTTTTCCTGCAGAGGTTTGAGGAGCAGAAGATCGAGGATGCCGAGGTTTTGTCCCTCCCGTGGCCCGCAGATCGGAACACCCCGGATAGTGGGGATCCTGACTCGGAGGAGTTCGTTCCCAAGACGGACCTTGCTTCGGCTCGTGCCCGCGGCAAGGCCCCGGCTCACGAGGAGGAAGGTGAATCGGACGAGGTCCAAGTTCTTGAGGTAGTCGCCGCAATGCCAATTTCTTATGCCTTTCCGGCCTCTACTTTCTCAGCTAATCCGGCCGGTCAGGTTCACAACACCGAGCCTCTCGCCTCCCAACCTCCTGCTACCTCGAGGAAGCGTACCGCTCCAGCAGGTGCCTCGGAAGCTGCTCCCAAGAAACGAATGAAGAAGTCAGCCCAGCACCCTCCGAAGCATAGAACCATGCCCTGGGTTACTGGGTGAGTTAGTTTTCATTTGTATTTCTTGTTTCTCTTTTTCTGTGTTCTGACCTGACTCTCTGTGATTTTGCAGCGCTCCTCTTTCTGTTAGACCTAGTGGTCCGAGAATGACGAGTCATACGACTCGGCCGCCTTCTCCTCCGCCTCCTGAAGATACCAGAGTTCCTAGTCCTGCTCGCGCAGACTCTCCTCCCGCTCCGAATCAGACGTCATCTCGCCAAGATGCGCCTGTGATTCCCATCTCTGATGTCGATGTAACTCGGACAGCAGATCCTCCTAGCGATCCTGCTGTCCCAGTCATGAACCCCAGAGTTATCCCCGAGATTCCTCCGACCCCCACAGTCTCTACTGCAACTCCGACTCTAGCCGAGGATATCACTATCTCGGCGCCCTCAGAGACCGTAATCCCTCCTGCCCCCAAAGATGTTGCTCCAAGTGCCGAGGTTGCGGCTCATGCCGATGCCTCTTCCAAAGCTAAGAAAGTTGTTGTCACCAGGCCTCCCTCATCTCAGAAAGGGCTTGCCAGCTCTTCATAACCTACCATCGCTGATGCGCTCCGTAAGGGAATTTCCTCTGCCAAGACCGTTGTTACTCCGGCCACTGACACTTAGCTTGCTCTTCACAAGAGTCCCGCGGCAGCGGTGGTTACACAACGCACCCGAGGTAAAGTCCTGACTCGTACCGAGAGTGCGAACAACCTTGGCTCGTTGATTGAGTATGCCAACAACTGGAATGCTGCTGATCAGCTTGAGGGCAATCCTAGCAACCAGCCCTTTCAGCTCTCGGACATCGGCGGTCGTTTGCATATGGCTGCCAAGATTGTGCTTGACAGCGACAAAATGAATGATGTAACTGCTTTTGTTGATATTTGGTTAATCATTCACATGGTAATATATACACTCTAGTCCCCGAAGCTTGCAACCGACTAATTTGTTGCTCGTTTGGAAGTTTTGTTTAAGATTTAAGTGCATTATTTTGCCGGCAAGTTTCCTGTATGATTTTGACTTATTGTCTTAGCCGTAAATATCCAGCCGCTTAGATCCGAGTTAAGCTTTGATTGATTCGGATATGCTTTAGCCGTAAATATCTAGCCGCTTAGATCTGAGTTAAGCTTTGCTTGATTTGGATCTTCCTTAGCTGTAAATATCCAGTCACCTAGATCCGAGTTAAGCTTTGCTTGATTCGGATCTTCCTTAGCTGTAAATATCCAGCCATTTAGATCTGAGTTAAGCTTTGCTTGATTCAGATATGCCTTAGCTGTAAATATCCAGTCACCTAGATCCAAGTTAAGCTTTGCTTGATTCAGATATGCCTTAGATGTAAATATCCAGTCACCTAGATCCGAGTTAAGCTTTGCTTGATTCGGATTTTCCTTAGCCGTAAATATCCAGCCGCTTAGATCCGAGTTAAGCTTTGCTTGATTCGGATCTGCCTTAGCTATAAATATTCAACCGCTTAGATCCAAGTTAAGCTTTGCTTGATTTGGATCTGCCTTAGCTTCAGGTATCTGATTTTGTAATTTTCTTTATCACTTAGGTTGCCCATGATCGTCGGACAGCCGAATTCCAGAGGCTGTTGTTTGCACACAAGAAGTTACAAGAAAAGTATAAAAAAGTACTTCCGGTAGTGAAGAAAGCTGGTAACAAATCTCAGCGTTGTCCCTTAAGCTGTTAATATTTTCGATTTGAGGCGCTAACTCATTCTGCTTGTAATCAGGTAATATCAATAATCTAAATATTCGTCTCGGGAAGAAAGTTAAAGATCTGGAAGGTTGGTTATTCTTTTCATCTATCAATTTTCATTCGAAGCTTATCCTGAGTTTCTTTTAACCTTTTGGCTTTGGTATAGCCGAGTTACAAACTCTTGCAGCGTCACATCAAGAATGCATACCCATGCCTGATATGATGCTGCATTTTTTAGAACAAAGCGCTACTTACTCGGCGCAGCTGAAAGACAAAGATGACGAGATAACTCGCTTGCGCGCCGAGGTGGAGTCCCTCAAGCTCTCCCAGAAGTTTAAGTTAGAGAAAGTTGATCAGGAGTTCTCCGAAGACAAGAATCGGCTAGCTCTGTAATTGCAGAAAAATAAGGAACTCCTCGATGCTGCCGAACTTAAGACACGGGCGATGAGCGAGGAAATCACTTGCTTTGAGAAGACTAAGGTTGATTGGGCTCAAGACCTTCAGAAAATGCTAAGCTATATTCATCGTAAGCCTCTGACCGTGGCCGAGTTATCTCCCTCTCTTTTTTACTTTTGAGTGATATACTTTGTATTCTGCGCAGACCATTTTTCGGAAGCTAAGCCCGTGAGCTCAAGAGTGGTGATCAACGCTCGCGCGTGCTGTGGTGTTCCCGCAGATGTGAGTCCAGAATACTCGATGGAAGATTTCTTGATTGCGGTTCGGGCTGCTGGTCTCTGGCCTATCGTGTTCTCTGGCTGAATACTTCTGGAACTCCTGACATTGATGAGGTTAAGATACTGGTGGAAAGATTAATGGCATCCCAGAACCAATTAAATCTCTGGAGGGAATCCGCTGGACGAGTTGGTGCTGATATGGCGCTCACAGTTATTATGTCATGGTACGAGGATATTTCGCTCGATACCTTGATAAACTTGCGCACCGGCTCCCGTTGGGTTGAGGATCCAGAATTCGTCGCTCGTCGACAAGCTCGTGCCTTCCAGCTTGTTGAGCATGCTGACGTACACAACTGGATTGAAGGGCCGAGCTTCCTTCCTAACCCGGCGAATGACGTCGAAGTTGAAGATGCTTCTGATAATAATTCGGTCGACCAGGACGAGGGTGAGGGCGACTCGGACACCTCTGGTGATTCCAGCGCAAGCTCGGATGGGGACGGTGACGCGCGATCATCCTCCAAGGGGACTGGGCATTCTCAAGCTCAAGCTAGTATTTCTCAACAACCCCGGACATCCCCCGAGGCTACCACCACCCCCATTGAAGGCGAAGTAACCTCGGCTGAGGCACAGTCTACCTCGGCATGCCCATCTTCTAGAGATGTCCCTGCCCCGGAGACCGAGGTCATACCGCCGTCATCTGAGACAACCATCCATGATGCTCCGAGTCATGGTGCTGCCCCTTAGGCTCGAAAAACTTCCTAAACTATTTTCAGTCCCCGGTATGCCGGGCTTATGATCTGTATGAAACAATTATTCGACTTTCTGTGTGGTATGAACCTTGTTAGCGTTTTGCTGCTCAGACATGAGTGATAACAATCATGATGGCTTTGCTTAAGAGGATCTTACTGCTTTATAGCTTTGTTCTGGCAACCTTTTATTTCGTAAATTCGGATTGTGTTCCTTAGCTCGGCATATACCCTGTTTGTCCTTTTGAAAACGGTGGGTTATGCCAATTAGTCCCCGAGTTATTATTCGGGTTGCTGGGCTAAAGTAGCTTGCATAGGTTATTATTGCCGGGTATTCCCCGAGTTGTTGTTCGAAATGCTGAAAGTGTCCATGGAGAACTGATAATCATGAGTCATTGCTCTAAGCGCCGAGGCTTAGTACTTACCTCAAAAAATAATAAATATCATTAGGCAGTCCCCGAGTCACCGCTCAAGGTGCCAAGGTTTAATACACAAGTCATAATAATAAGAAAAAATAACATAGGGCAGTCCCCGAGTCACTGCTCGAGGTGCCGAGGTGTAATACACAACTCATAATAAGAAACAATATAGCGCAGTCCCCGAGCTACTGCTCAAGGTGCCGAGGTTCAATACATAACTTATAATAATAAAAAACAATATATGGCAGTCCTCGAGCTACTGCTCAAGGTGCCGAGGTTTAATACATAGTTGATACTTCGACCTGAGTCGTCACATTACAACGCGCCACAGGAGACTTTTACGAGTAAAATGGACGAAGTAAAGCGATGTTCCATGGTCTCTTGGATTCTTCGCCGGCTTTGTTTGCCTTGTTCTTTTCTAGTGACTGAGCATCGATTAAGTAATATGCATCGTTGTGCAATGCTTTGCTCACTATGAATGGTCCTTCCCATGGGGGTGATAGCTTGTGCATGCCGGCTGTGCGTTGGACTAGCCGAAGAACCAAATCTCCTTCTTTAAACACTCTTGGATTGACTTTTTTGCTGTGATACCGTCGTAAATCTTGATGATAAACAGCTGATCTTGATAGTGCCAATTCCCTAGCCTCTTCTAGCAAATCGACATCATCCTGCCGAGCTATCTCATTTACCTCGGCGGTTGTATATTGGGTTACTCTTGGCGAATCATGAATTATGTCGGCTGGAAGCACAGCTTCTGCTCCATACACCAGAAAAAACGGGGTATATCCTGTTGACCTGTTTGGGGTAGTTCTGAGGCTCCATAGTACTGCTGGTAGTTCCTCAATCCAACACCCCGCTGACCTTTGCAGAGGTTCTATGAGTCGGGTTTTTATCCCGGACAATACGAGTCCATTAAACCTTTCTACTTGCCCATTGGATGCTGGGTGGGCCACCGAGGCGACATCTAGCCGTATGCATTTTTCTTGGCAGAATCTAGCAAAAGCCCCTTCAGTAAAGTTCGTGCTGTTGTCTGTAATAACACTATGTGGATAGCCATATCTCAAAATAATATATTTGAGAAATTTAACTGATGTCGGTCCGTCACATCTTTTTATCGGTTTTACTTCGATCCATTTTGTGAATTTATCCACCATGACTAAAATGTGGGTCATCCCGCCCCGGGCTGGCTTGAATGGTCCCACCATATCCAAACACCTTACCGAAAATGGCCAAGTGATTGATATCGTCTTTAATTCGGACGATGGCATATGTATCTTGCTGGTGTATCTTTGGCAACCATTGCATTTTTCTACCAATTCTTTGGCTTCTTTCAACGCCGTTGGCCAATAAAATCCGTGCCTGAATGCTTTGGCCACTAAAGCTCTGGACGAGGCGTGATGTCTGCATTCTCCCTGATGTATATCTAGGAGGATTTCCTGGCCTTCCGCCGAGTCAACACATCTTTGCAGCACGCTTGTGACACTTCTTTTATAGGCTTTATGATTGTATAGGCTTTTGCTCTTCTCACCGTCTGTCTAGCCAGTACCTCATTACTCAGCAAGGTCGCATCCTTGAGGAAGGAAAATATGGGTTGCACCCATGTTGGCATGATTTTCTCTAGGATAATTCCACTATCTATTTCCATACTTTCTACCGACATAATGACCTCGGATTTGTCCATATCCGGGTTACATTCTTTGTCAATTTCCATCGGCACATCGTCTTCTCTTGATTTTGCCGGGATATAGATGGATTCGGACTCTGGCGATGGGGTTATTGATGGTTTTCTCAAGTGCTCCAGGGCGATACCTGGGGGAATTGATTGTCTGGTCGATCCGAGTTTTGACAGCGTATCTGCAGCGTCATTTTCTGCCCGAGGTACATGATGAAATTCACATCCATCGAAGTATCCACTGAGTTTTTGCACATGAAATCTATACAAAGCCATATTCGCGTCCAGCGCGTCCCAGTTGCCTGATACTTGCTATACTACTAGATCTGAATCTCTGTAGCATAGGATCCGACGTATGCCAATTTATTTTGCCACTTTTAACCCATGGACGAGTGCTTCGTACTCGGCGACATTGTTTGACGTGGCAAAATATATTTGCAGCACATATTTCAGCTGGTCTCTTTTTGGCGAGGTTAATACTATCCCTGCCCCCAAGCCATTTCTTAGCTTGGAGCCGTCAAAGTGCATTGTCCAATAATTCGGATCTGGTAAGGGTGGCTCATATTGTACTTCGGCCCAATCTACCAAGAAGTTGGCCACTACTTGAGATTTGATCGCATCTTGCCTATCGAATTGCGGAGCATAAGGTGATAGTTCAATTGCCCATTTTGCTATTCGGCCACTTGCATCTTTGTTGCTCAATATGTCAGCTATGGGCGCTTCACAGATAACTTTGATCAGGTGCTCTTCAAAGTAATGTTTAAGCTTCTTGGCCGACATATACACCCCATATGCCATCTTCTGATAATGTGGGTAATTTTATTTTGAAGCTTATAATACCTCACTTAGGTAGTATACTGGCCTTTGTATTGACTTATCATTTTCAGTTCGCTCCACAACAATCACTGCACTCACCACCCTATTTGTGGCGGCTATGTAAAGTAACATAGGTTCTTTTGACAACGGAGAAGCCAGGATTGGTGTTGTGACCAACATTTTCTTCAGCTCATGAAATGCGCTATCTGCTTGTGGTGTCCAAATGAACTTATCGAATTTTTTCATCAGTTGATATAGTGGTAATGCCTTCTCTCCCAGCCGACATACAAATCGACTAAGTGAAGCCAAACAACCTGTGAACTTCTGTACATCATTTAGACATCTCGGTAATTCCATTCTTTCTACCGCTCTTATCTTAGTTGGATTGGCCTCTATACGGCTGGATACAAGGAAACCGAGTAGTTTCCCAGCTGGTACACTGAAGGTGCATTTCTCCGGGTTAAGCTTCATTCGGAACCTTCTCAAGTTCGCGAACGTCTGCCGAATATCATTCAGCAGCGTTTTTCTTTCTTTGGTTTTGATAACCACATCGTCTATATATACTTGTACATTTTTCCCTATCTTGTCATGTAGACACTTCTGCATACATCTCTGGTAGGTTGCCCCTACGTTGCGCAGGCCGAGTGGCATGGTGCGATAGCAATAAGCCCCGTACGGGGTAATAAATGCAGTCTTTATTTGATCAGCCAGATTTAATGGTATCTGATGGAAACCAGAATACGCGTCTACAAACGATAACAGCTCGCAACCAGCGGTCGAATCAATGACTTGGTATATCCTAGGTAAAGGAAAAGGATCTTTGGGACACGCCTTATTCAGGTTCGTGTAATCAATACACATTCGCCACACGATGGCTACATTTGGATCATCCTTTTTCTTTTCTACTAGCACCGGGTTTGATAGCCAATCCGGATAGAGTACTTCCATGATGAACCCAGCAGCAAGGAGCTGAGCTATCTCATCCCCTATTATTTTTCTCCTGTCTTCGGCGAAGCGGCGGAGAGGTTGCTTCACCGGCCTTGCTCCTGGCCTTACATTCAAAGAGTGCTCAGCCAACTCCCTCGGCAAACCTTGCAGGTCTTGAGTTGACCATGCAAAGATATCCCGATTCTCACGGAGGAAGTTGGTGAGCTCGCTTTCCTATTTGGCATCTAGGCCTGCACCAATAGTGACGGTGCGCTCTGGGAACTGATCATCTATCTGGACCTTTTTTTGTTTCCTTAGTCGGCTGGAAAGAGACACTCCCATGCGGGTTGGCCAATGCCGGCATATTCAGTTGTGCCGACTGAGCGAGGGCTGCTACCTCCTGAATCCTTCTTTTTTCTCTTACGATCACCAATGACTCGGCCAGATTTGATCCGGCTGAAGCACATTCCATTGACTTCCTGTAATCTCCTGCTACAGTTATCACCCCATGTGGTCCGGGTAGCTTCATTTTCAAGTATGTGATGTGGCATCTACTCATGAATTTGGCTAATGTTGGCCGCCCGAGTAAAGCATGATAGCAACTTTCTATATCTACCACCTCAAACTCCAGATTTTCTGCTCTGCAGTTTTCCCTTGTGCCGAATAACACATCTACTTGAACCTTCCCAATGGGTTCGCATGAAAGTCCCGGCACTATCCCATGGAATGTGGTTCTTGTGGATTGCAGCATATTCTGCGATATTCCGAGTTTATGCATTGTATCTTTGTACATGATATTGATACAGCTTCCATTGTCAATGAGTACTTTTGAGAATTTCACATTAATGTTGGGCCCGACAAGCGTCGGATCTAGTACCGACGCATATGACCCCGGACTCGGCATTATTTTTGGGTGATCCTTTATACTCCAAGTTACTTCTTGATCTGACCAAGGCACGTATCTTGGTACGGCCGGCATAACTGCATTCACTTCCATATGTCAGCGCTGCACACTTTGCCTGTCTTGCTGTTCTGTTGTGAACACACAATATGATTGATGATGCTCCCTGTAATCATTGCGTTCATTATTTCCGGGATTAATTCTCCCATTCTGACCCTGATTTATCACTTGATGCACTACATCCCTCCGATCCGAGTTATCATACCTCGGAGGAGGAGGGGGTAACAGTAACTGCTATGCATTTGCCCCGGTCAATTGCGGCTGCTGCTGCTGATGCGCCTGATGGGAAGGTGCTTGCATTCCTGCCGGGTTTCCCATTGCGCTCTTCATCCAAGCGCATTGCCGGGTTGTATGATTAGCCGGCTTGGCTGGGTTTGGAGTGTAAAACTTACACGGTTGATCCAACATGGATTCAAACGTGTACTTCGGCCTTTCCTGCCATTGCTTCTTCTGTTCTGACGTTCACTGTCTTTTCCCTTCATTCCTTGGTGTCCATTGCTGAGGACCATTCTTCTGCCGCTGACTGTTTCCATGACTCGGCTGATCTTGTACTACTGTTGCCACCTGATTAGAGGCATATCTGTAGTCTGGTCTCTCCTCTCTTATTCTACCTCTGAACTCATTGCGCCTCGATGATACAACCACATCTCTTGCATATTGATCCTGATGCTCTTGATGCTCTGCCGACATCAGTTCTGGTTGCGTCGGATCTCCCAATGCATAAGAATCTGCTATCCTGATGGTCTCTGCCAAAGTGGTAGGCATATCTCTTTGTAGTCGTTGCCACAAGACACTGCTGTAGCGGCACCCTTGTGCGAACCAAGCTATTGCTTGTGATTCTATAACTCCCTCGCACGAGTTCCTGAGGTTACACCACCAAGTCAAAAACTCTATGTCTGTCTCATTCGGCCTTTGCTTGCACATTGCTAGCTATTGTGGCCTGTTTGGCCTCTTGTAAGTACTGGTGAAGTTGCTGACAAACATCTCTTCAAAATCTAGCCAACAGTTGATACTGCCTGGTGGCAGGTTATTCAGCCATACTCTAGCTGGTCCTTCCAACATTTGCGGGACATATCGTACTGCCCATCGCAAGTTTCCGCCAGCTATTTTTACAGCAGTGGCATAATCAATCAACCAATCATGTGGCTTGGTGCTCCCATTATATGTTTTTGTGCGTCTTGCTAGCTGAAAGTTCGGCACTAGCGGCTCGCCCATGATCCGTGGTCCGAAGCATGTCGGACCCGGTGGACCCTGCTCTTCTAACAACTCGGACCGGTACAGCCGGTACAGTTTTAGTCTTGCATCACTTGATGGCAAATCTCTGTACACAATTCTTTCTTGCATTCCATAGTGGTTATTCTCACCATGACCCGCATATTCCATATTTTAGTAACCGTAATTGTATCTTTCATTTGCCTGATTATGGCGAGTTGGTCTTACTTCTCTTTCCTGCCGAGGTTCATACCTCGGTTGTGGATTGAGCGGCGGATCTCTCCTCCCTTCTGCTGGGACATGTTTTCATGATTTCCTCTTCCGAGATCGCCATTACCTCGGCTTCCGTTGCCTCTGTCGGCACGGTGGGGGTTTCTTTCGCCATTGTTATCTCGGATCCCATTGCCTCTGTTTTCATTAATCTTTTCGGCTACTGCCGGATCATATGGTACAATCTGCTTGTTTCTTTTTCCTGAAGTTACCGCTCTATCTCTCTGCGCATTGTTTTCGGGTGAAGATGCAGCTGCCACTGAAAGGGCAGGTGCTGCTCCAGCCGAATGAACCATTCATGAAGCACCAGGTCTTTCCGGGTCAGCCTTAAGCATTTCCTCATTCTGCTGGTTCGCAATGCGCACCAGCTCATTCACTCTTTCTTGTTGTTTCTGCCGGGCTTCACCGGTCAGCCCTTCCAATTCTAGTGCCGCGGAATTCGCCGCCCTTAGGTTTTTCGCCGGGGTACTATACCTCGGCAAACCTAGATCAGTCGAATCTGCTTTATGAGCTTCATGTTGTTTGTTGATATCATTCATGAGGTTCTTTCCCCTTATTCTTAACTCATCAACCCACTCGGGGTCAACATCTAGCTTATTTGCCTTAGCATATTCTCGCAGGGTCCTGTCTAGGGACTCCCGCAATGCCGACACCTTCTTTGCTTCTACAAGTACTTTCTGCCTAGTTTCCTCTAACTCTGCCTGAGCATTAGCCGGATCAAGTATCGGTGCCACAGGCGTAGTCAAGTTATCTATAGTTGCCTGGAGAATATTCTCTGGTCTTTCCAGAGGTGGCCATCTTACCCTTGGTGCCCTTGGGGTCGTCTCCTGCACCTCAGCTGGCTTTGCTGCCGAAGGATCTACCTCGGTGGGTTGTGGAGCTACCTGTCTTGCGGTCATCTGTCCTCATGTTGTCGGGTCCTTGCTTGATCTGGCGCCTCCTGCTGCTACCTGTACTCCTGCTGTGACCATTACCTCAACGCTGCTGGCGGGGTGCTCCCCACACGAACCGTTCGCAGCACTGAGGGGAGGCTCTCCTGCAAAAATGACTCGGTGAGGGTAGACGCAGGAGGTGTCGACGCCGACGTAGATCTGGTGCATGCCCAGGTTGATGAAGACGCCGTTGTGTGGGGGAGTTTTTCCCCTGAAGCTACGTGCGTTGTCGCTGACATAGTCACAGAGATCAAATCTCCGAACTAAGCCAGAGACCACGCGCTCGCCAGTGTAGATGAAGTTTCCCGTCCGGATCTTGACTCCAGCTAGCACCGCTACTGGCCCCACGGTGGGCGCCAACTATCATGGTGGTGGCACGGCAGATGTCATGGGTAGGCTAAAGTATGGATACAATGGATGCTAGAGGGATCTGGGGAGGGAAGATGTAGTTGATTCTACACACAGAAGACTAACGTAAAGATTTTTATTTCTCCTCTCTTGGGCTACAAGTGCTCCTTGAGCTGTTTACAAGAGGAGAAGAATAACTTTTACCAGCCTAACAGTATCAAATGAGCCGATGCCTTTATCAGAGTCCAAGCCTCTCCTTATAAAGGGGAGCCTTGGCTCCTCTAGGGCTCACGCGGCAAGCATATTCGAAGAATATGCTTGTCCCAATATAGTAACTCGGTGGCCTCCTTTCCGTATCGCCCTTCTAATGACGACAAGGTTCCAGAGAACCCCACCTGTGCGCCTCGGGCTCCAGGACTGTCACCTCCGTGACCTCCTTCTGCCCTTCTGCCGCTCTGCGCCTTGTCCTTTGTGCTTGGCTCTGTTCAGATTCTTCCTAGCCTGTGACTAGGGTTTGACTATAGGCATCTCCTTCTCCTGCAAGCTTCATGTCATTCGGCCCAGTCTTGCTTAACTCGGCTTGGCCTTCACCTGCATTTAGATTATTCGGGCTGACCCGGCCGATCTAAACAGTACGTCGGCCGGGTAACATATTGCTCTTCTCATAAGTATCCTGCTCGTGCTTACCTCGGCCGACCATTACAGGACTCGGACGATTTAGACAGTAACTCGGAATTGGACGGGGAACTTCCTTATGTATTTCCCCGTCCTGACCCTATCCAGGGTCACCTCCCCAACAAATATTTCTTTAAAAAATCATCTGCCGTTATAGATCAATTAACTAAAATACATCACCGAAAAACATAAAATACACACAAACAGCAAGTTAAAACTAAAAGTTACTCCCTTCGTTTCGGTTTATAAGTCCTACGCGTACATCTAGGTTATCAATTTGACCTATATAATTTAAATTATATAATATAAAAATTATATCATTGGAAAATACAAAGTCTAAAGTTTCCGGTGATATATTTTTTGTAATATATACAGCATACTAAGTTGCTCAATTTGACGATATAGAACTACGTGCAGGACTTATAAACCGAAACGGAGGGAGTACATAAAATATTTTGATGTTGTCGGCTCGAATGCCATTATGCCATTGTCATTGTGACTTCAATTTCAGCTCCCGTTTGAAACAAAGGAAACCGTAAGAAACTTGGAGGATTGGATACCTATAGGAAAAATTCCTATTGTGCCATTTGGAACAAAGAAATAGGAATCTTGGATTCCTTTGAAAATATGTTTCATGATGTTTCACCAAAATATCGCTCGTTTCTAGAGCGCCCTCCTCAAATGCCAAAGGAGCGAAAGACAACCTCGTTAAGCGGGTGTCACAGTCGAAGGAGGACCCACACCTCCTCGAGAGAGCGAACGATCATCTTCTGTCCATCGAGCTCCTCCTGAGCTATGTCGAGGTGGGCGTGGGCGCATCATCGGGGTTCACACACAGTTCGCGGAGGCGCTCCAAATAGGCCTCATCAAGGGCTTCCTGGTACTTCATCACCAGGAGGAACGCTTCCCTAAGGACGGACCACTCGAAGGGGCGGTTGGTGGTCCGGGAGAAGGGATCGCATAGTTGCACTAGGACATAGCTCCCCGGCCTCTGCATCTTGGGAGGAACCATTACTGTAGCGGCTTGCGTTCCATATGCCACCGTGCTGACATCCGACGAGAGATCCCATCGCGAATCGGCTCTAATTGCTCGTCGGAAGGAGCGGGGTGGTGTGATGGGGGAGAGAAAAGTGCAGCAGAGAGGTCCAGGATTGAACCCAAAATCGCAGCCTGGCCAGGTATAACAGAAATAAAAAATGATCACTTCAAGTAGGAGACTATCAAAGAAACATCAAACTACACATGAAGACCAGAACCTTGAACTTGACAAGATCAGCGAGCCTCCGCACCCGCATATTTTTTCAACCAACACCAATACACTTAATCCACGGCACCCACCCATGTTGGACCAGAAAATCCTCCATTGCCACACTCGACAACAGTCGTGATCCGATAACTTTAGGTTGTCGCACGTTTGGTCTCTACAAACGATACCAATGTGAGGTCCAATACGATAACTTGCACACAATACCACAATGTTCCTAGTTTTTCAAATAGCCCATATAAAGGTTGTCACACCAGCTGCAAGCATTGATCTAACTCTACTAAGATAACTCAACACCCATTGTCCAACATCCTAAAATTTAGAAGGAACACTACCCAATCCAAAAGTACATATAACTATACCCACATATATCTAGCAAGAGCACAACCAAAAAACATGATCTATGGTTTCATCATTTTTGCAGAAACAACATTTAGTCTCTTTACCTTTCCACCCTCTATGAATTAGTAAATCTAGTCAGAATACTCTTATGAGCAGCTAACCATAAGAACTTAATCTTTAAAGGGACTCCAATAAACCATAACTTCCTATCTGGCCATTTTATATGGTAAATCTTTAGACCAAGGTACATAGACTGGACATAAAAAACTCCAAATTTGGTCAAAGACCATACTACTTTGTCGACTTCTTTTGACAAGACCACATCCACACACAGAATTTGCAGTTGAATCCACCTGCAGAAGTTCCCCCAAAGGATTCTTGTAAATCTGATGCACCTCCACCCCCTCCTCAAAGACTTCGACAATACTAAAATTGTGACTAAAGATTAAATTATAGAGTCTAGACAACTTATTCATCAAGGCACTATCACCTACCCAGAAATTCTCCAAAAATCGTGTCCCCCTACCACTCCCTACCTTATTTTTACAGAAACTATAGAAAACCTCTTTAACTTTCATTAAACCCTACCAAAAATATGACTTTCCGCACCTCGCTTGACACATAGAAAACAAACCATTCTTCACATACTTTTATCTTAAAACT
This sequence comes from Avena sativa, assembly GCA_916181665.1. Classification (NCBI taxonomy): domain Eukaryota; kingdom Viridiplantae; phylum Streptophyta; class Magnoliopsida; order Poales; family Poaceae; genus Avena; species Avena sativa. The sequence continues at coordinate 150,342,709 of OV702294.1, read as the reverse complement.
TTTTGCCATAAGCTATCACTATTTTTTCCACAACCATTTACTCAAGAGACATTTATTCATAACATCTACAACAACCACCCTTAAACCACCTTGTTCTTTAGGCATATACTACCTCCGTTCCATAATATATAATATTTTAGATTTTGCGAAACAAATGTATCTAGACGTCTTTTAGTATGTATAAGTTCACTCCAAACCTACACGTTAAAAGATGTCTAGATAAATTCATTTCACAAAAACTAAAACATCTTATATTTTGGAAGAGAGGGAGTAGATTTTGTCCCAACTAACCAAATGGTACTTTTTCTATCAACCCTCTTCTTGCCAAAACAATCTCTTCATATAGAAATTAAAAAATTTACAAGGACCCTTTGGAAACTCAAACATAGACATCATATAATATGCCACATTACTGATACAATTCCTAAGTAACACAGATCTACCATCATCAGAATTTTGTTTTCCCTTCCAAACATGAGTTTTTTGTTTCCATCTTTTGCTCAGCATCTGCCCCATCTATGTTATAGAGCCTAACACAACTCAAAGGTACACCTAGGTGTTTAAAAGGAATTTCCCTCAACACCATGTAAAAAATAGAAGCATAGCTACCTTTCTTATCACTATCACCTCCAAAACAAAATAACTCACTCTTTTAAAAACTGATCTTCAAACCAGAAAGCTGCTCAAATAAACAAAGGATAAACTTTCTATCATTTTCTAGATTGTCATTAAACATGAAAAAAGTATCATCTGCATATTGCGGCATACTAATCCTTTCCTCGACGTAATTTTTCAACATACCCTCAATCAAACCACACCCACTAGCTTTTTGAACTACGGGAGTCAACACATCAACGACTATGTCAAACTGAATTGGAGACATGGGATCATCCGGTCTTAAACCCTTCTTGGTCTCAAAGTAACACCCAATCTGTTCATTAACCATCACAGGTACTTTACCATCCCTAACAATCTGCATGACCATTCTAACAAAATTAGTGGAGAATCCTTCTGAGATTTACTTACTCCCGAAACGTTGTTACAGTGATGGCAACGAGGATTTCCTCGCGTGAAGGAGTCCAACTTTCTCTTCTGCTCTACAAAATGAGTCGGGCCTTACATGATTTGTTGGGCTATGAAACGATTTATGGGTCTTCCACTATGGCCTTTACATACTTTACTGGTAGGAGCTACGCAAAAAATTCCAATTCTCCATGGATCTTGACAGAGATAGACTAGCGACAGTAAAAAAGAACAGCACGAGAAGCCGAGTTCTCGCCAAACAACCTGGCGTCCCCACTTATCAGCAAAACTCATAACACAAAAATGTTGCAACGGACTCTCTCTCCCTACAGAAATCTACCAATTAATCAGCATTGAGCTACGAACATCGACGAGCCTACGCCCTCGCTCCTCGGCTACCTCTACGTGAGTTGGATAGCAGCACAACATCGTCATCAGCGACGGTGCTGCCGCCGCCTGCCGGTTATCATCGCCACATCGAGCTCGCAGAGTCCGTCGACGGAAAAATGCCTTGGCCCGGCCCAAGCACGCGCACCGGATCGAAGCGCGCCTTGCGGGCCGCGAACCGGTCCCAGCTGGACCCGAAATGGTCGCGCCAGTGCGCCTGCGAGGGCTGCCGGGCCAGGTACTGCTTCGCGCCGATGCCGCCGCCGACCCGGCACGCCTCGTCGGCGACCCGCCGGTGCTGCTCCAGGATCTCCTCCACGCACCCAGGGCCGCACCGCGACGGGTCGGCCGACCGGAGCACGCTGACGATGTACATCACCCCGTCCGGCGTCGACGGGACGACCGCCGATGTGTTCCTGTCCCACCTGAAAAAAAAACCCAAGGTTAGTAGGATCAGACTGCACCTAATTCTCACATTGGTACGATTCATCTTTCTAAGGCCTTTGACAATGGTAGTATCTTAGCACGGTATCATAGGCATTTTGCCTATGTGGCACTATAGTTAATGAAGAAAGAGATTGGTGTTGTATCTTAGCTAAGATACAACCCTTGCACGAGACCATAGACAAAAATAACAGCTAGCCCCAAATACATGTCTACATGTCACCAAATTCATTAAATGTAGAAACAACTCTTAAGAGACACCCTATTATAGAGGTTGTCTCTTAATTATTTATTACACCTATGATTACGTGCTAAGATACGATGCATTGTGAAAGGCCTAAGGTAAATTATGCTGGATCGAAATAGAACATGAAACGCCTCCCAAAATGGAAGAACATCTTCTCACACACACTAGGATCATGTCAGAAAGGTTGCGTCGCGCAGGCATCCATGGCTGACAGGGGCTCGCTGGCGATCCTGGATCTGAAATTGTGGGCGTCACGAGCAGAGGTGGTACAGTACGTTCCAAGTGACCACATGGCAGATGACACAGCCGAGCTAGAGCTAGAGCTACATGAGAACTACTCGCAGGAGTACTGTACCTGTGATTAGTACCGTGCTTAGTAACTTTATTTGGCAGAAGCGACCTAGCAACTGCACAGTTCATCGCTGTAGGCGTGGAGGAGAGACTTGGACCAGGACCGGGAAAGGGGACAAGCAGCAGACCGTAGCCGCCATAGGTACAGTACTACTGCTGGTGGAAGCGGAGATGCGCTAGCCACACAACGCCAAGAGCTGCAACTTGCAAGAATAGGAGTGCTTGAAGACAGTATCGTATCACAGTGTGCTGCTGCTACTCTGCTACAGCCGCAAAGGATATCAGACCGATTACAGGTCTATGCATACTGATTAAGGACCCTACCTGGCGAAGTAGCCTAGTACTAGACTCCCAGCGTAATGATTTTAATGTTAAAAAAAGAACTAGTGTAATTGTTTGGAACAAAGTCCTATAGGAAAAATCTCTATGGGACCATTTGGATTAAAGGAATAGCTACATGACGAGTCTGTTTGGTTGCCGGCCACAATTTGCCAAGCCAAAGTTTGGCAATTTGGTATCTGTTTGGTTTTTGTCACACTTTGGCTTGCCAAACTTTATTATTTATAGGGCCTATTCGTCATAGAGTGAAACTTTTGCCAAGTTTTGCCATACTTTGTGGCGCCCAATTGGCTGCAACACTTGCCAAACTTTGGCTTGCAAATTGTGGCCGGCAACCAAACAGGCCTGACATCTTAGTTCCTGTAATTTTTTATACATATTCCTATATTTTGAGACCTGTGTTCCAAACGGGGCCTGATTTCTAGAGGGGCTAATGGATAATCAGAACAGAGCAACACAAGCTGGTGGTGGAGCACAGTGAACTTCTGCACAAAGCTATAGAGGATACTACGAAGCTACTACCACTACAGCTTTGCGGAAGGAAAAGTGGAGCCTAGCTTACTAGAGTCACTGTGTTTTGACGACGATTGACGGCAAATGCTCCGGAAGTGCATGGTCCGGTGCCGGGAAAGGAGGGCAAAGAGGTGACCCGCTACAAGGCATGCAATCTATCATCGGCCGCCGTCGCGAGATGTCATGGCCTTGTCAGTTGTCACAGCATGCCGTGCGTCTGGGTTGGCGAACCCATTTTTGGGGAGGATAACTACGACCCCAAAGTAGCAAAGAAAAGATGACCAATAGATAGATAAACAGCATTCTGATGTGAAATTTGCTAAATTATGTGCGTAAGAAAGGCGATCTCGCCACATCATCGGATAGATCTTCTGCCGTTGAGGTGAACTTGTTAATTAGCGAAGCCTTTGCCTACTGCCCGGCGGCTTTACTGATCGTGATCTAATAATTAGAAAAGGATATAGTGCTTTGTCATGGATAGAAGCACATACTTGTCAGTGAGCAGCGGGTAGACGAGGACCGCCCCGTCGAAGTGTCCAGCCAAGACGGTGTCCATGAGCAGGTCCTTGAGCCGAGCGATGCCATGCTTGGGCACGAACATGTTGAGCCAGGGGTGGGGCACGTCCCAGAGCCCCTGCCTCCTCAGGCTCTCCTCCTCCATCCTCACCCTGTTCAGGAAATCGAAGTAGGACACCTCCGCGCTGTACACGTGGGGCCTCATGTAGCTCATCTCCCCTGAGACCAGCTCCACAACCTGCAGAGTTTTTTTAAGACCGCCACAATTAAGACTAGCTTAGTTTTTAAGTATTCGGCTGTCCGTCCTTTTCAATCGCTGTTGGGAATGTTAAGTTTTGTGTTTATATTAGGGGACTGACTGACATGGTCGATGCTGGAGCCGTCGTCGTCCTGCTGGAAGTCGTGCACTGCGAACTCTATGCAGTAGTAGTAGACCTTCTTCTTGCCATGGGAGCCGAAGTCTGGGCTGAAACTGATGTGGGCAGGGAAGGCGATGGATGAGCTGGAGATGGAGTGCTCGTTCAGAACCATAAACCCCTCCACGTAGTCCACCTGCTCCGGCATTGAGATCAGAGACTCTTGGTCCTTGGTGAATGTCTCGAAGCTGTCGTAGAAGGCCCTCACCCATCTCACCTGATGATCACACGGTAATGGATTGTCAAAGAAAGGTTAAGAAGAGCTGGCGTTTTGGTGATTAATTTTGTTTCTGGATGGGCATGCATTGGCGATTGTATTGTACCTTTGGAGGAGCATGTTGGAGAAGAATCCTTGCCCTGGTGATGATACCAAACTGGCCAAGGCCACCAAGAACTGCGAAGAATAGGTCCGGGCTCTCGGTGGGTGAGCATGTCACGACCTCGCCATTTCCTGCAGCCAACACATGAATAACATGAAAAACAAAAGACAGTGGATTACTGCAAATTTACAGGACAGTGCGTGTACCTGTGACGACTTGGAGCTGCAGGACGTTGCTGATCTGCGGGCCATGCTTGAACGCCTGGCCGCTGATGCCGGCATTGGACAGCGTCCCGCCCACGGTGAGGTACAGGTAGTCCGTCCAGGACAGCGGCGCCATGCCGGCCTTGAGGCACTCCTCCAGCACCTCCACCCAGAGCGCGCCGGCCCCCACGTCCGCGTACGCGCCGCCGTCGCCGTCCGATGCCACCACCGCCACGGCCCGCGGCAGGGACCGCGTCTCCAGCACAATGCCGCCGCGCGCCTGCGCCTGGCCCTGGAGCGAGTGGCCCGCGCCGCGCGCCGCCACGGTCGCCCTCGGGCGAGGCGGCGCCGAGGACAGCGCGCGCAGGAGGAGCGCGACGTCGGCGGCGGAGTCCGGCCGCATGATCGCGAAGGGCGCGTCGGTGACGACGGCGCCGAAGTCGCGCGCCGAGGACGGGGTCGGCGCGTGGAGGGCCACCGGGCCGTACACGTCGGTGGGGCTCTGGATGAAGGTCGCCGCGCAGCAGAGGAGCAGGGCCGCCACGGCCGCGTACATGTACAGAGCCTTGAGGTCCATGGCCGAGCAAAGCTCCGTCTCGCGTCTCCCGCGCGCTTGGAGCTAAGTTTGCTGGGATGAGAACGATCGAAGCAGGGGCGGGCGAAGAGGGTCTCGTCGTGCGTGCGCTCTAGCTGTTGGGTGATTGCTGCCTGCCTGGGTCGGCACGTCTCTGTCCGGACAGGATCCTTGGGTTCCCACAAGAACTGTGGATCGATGGAACGGGAAATGGACGGGGCGGGAGAAGAAGCGAGCGGCGAGACAGCGGACGTCGGGCGAGAGGTGTGTGTAGTGGATATATACAAGAGGAGAAGAAGAAGAAGAAGAAGGGGGGGTCCGTGTCATCGGTCGTCCGTGGTGCCGTGGCGCGGTCGGGCCCCGAGCGAGAATCTAGTGGGAACCCGGACTGGGGCACGGCGAGATCCTGGCGGGCCTGGACCTGCCTCCCCTCCGTTCTCCCACTGATCATCGGTCACATTTTTCGCTCGAGAAGATTATATAACACTGAACTGACAGAGGCGTATGTGCTTTGCTCGACATCTCGAGCCCACGATGGCAACTTAATTATATCATGAAAAAAAAAGGAGCTCGTATTGGTAAATTCCAGAGACCCAATCTACTGCCTGCCAGTGTCACGGCACGTAGCGGTCATTGGTCGACGACGGCTGCTACGAGAGGAGAGCACCCATCCATCTCCGGTCGTCATTCACTGTGGCTGATGCTTGGACGGCATTACTGCTTGCCAGCGATGGTTTTGACTCGCACTGTGGATTGAGTGACCCCTCGCGGTTTCTCTGGCGCGCGGGCGAGGGGCGACGCTATCCCGGCAGAAATTTCAACGCTCGCTGGACTGCGAGCGAGGAGCAAGATCAGCAGGCGACCGGACAGGTTGCAGGTCTCACCGGGCCGCACGCATCGCCGTCGCCGCCTGCCCTGCCGTCCGACGTCCGTGCGTAGCCCGTCGGTATTGCTGGGCAGCGACCCGCGCGTAGTACACGTTACGTGCATGCACTGGCAGTCGGGATCGGCGGGAGATACGTACCCAATCCGAGCGGCGTCGACTGCCGCCGTAGCCGTGCACGAGTGGCTGCGTCCGTCGCGGTGTGGAAGTTTCAACGGTTGTTGCGTGTGCACTGCGCTCTGTGTACGTGCGAGCTGCTGCTGGCTTGCGTCGCGTGGCGTATGAACTACGCATGTCTGGCTTGCAGCTCAGCGTACGTACACCATCCAACATCATGCACGGTCACGGAGCTTCTCTCTCTCAAAAAAAAACATCATGCACGGAGCGAGACACGTCTGCGTTTGTCCTGTGTCTAAACGCCAAGGTTCCGAATCCCACGAGATCCCAGCGATTGGACCCCGAAGGCAGGCCTGAGCTGTAAGTAAGGACTGAATGCGAGTGGTGACAGAGAGAGAAGACTTCGATGGTTTATCCTGCAATTTCTGGCCAAGAAAATATGCGAGCACATGCACAAAAGGTAAATTCTGGTGTTTACTGTTTGTTATAGAGAAAATTCCGGTCGGAACAAATTTGTAGTTTTAGCATATTATTAGCACACCCTTTATGTATTATTGGAATATAAAGCAAAATTGTACGAATTTTAGTGGATAGGATTTTTATAGGAAAAAAATCATCTGGCGACGTTTGGAACAAATGAATGAGAACCTAAGCTTTCTTTGAAATTCCTATAGAATGGGTTAATCCATAATATTTTTAGAGGAAAACAAACATGAGGTTCCACCTCGTGTATCTTTTTGTGCTATAATCTTAAGGGGCACTTTTTCAGGATGCATGGCATCTCAATTTCTACATTTTTCCTATTGCTACGTTTTGAGTTCCTACATTCTAAATGGGCTCGATTCGATACGCCGAAAAGCTACCAAGATTGTATACGTCCTCTGTCCGAAAAAGGATGTCGTGGATTTATCTAGCTTCATATGTATCTATACGTGTTTTACTGTATAAATACATGTGAATCTAGACAAATAGATGATATATTTTTCTAAACAAAGTGAGTATTTAATTACAAAATAACAAGAACACATCCTTTGATAAAAATGATTTTGCTAACTGTGAAAGGAGCGAGAGATAACAGTTTCACAATATCTTTCAATTCAAACACTACATTGTGGATATAGAAGATATAGCAGAAGCTTGATCATACGGTATCAATGCCGACTATTTAAATTAATCTTATATAGTATTAAGGTATAGTCCCTAGAGGACATTTGACACTCTAGTCATACCGGTGTCCTGGATGTTTTGGAAGCAACGCAATGCACGTGTTTTTGGTAACACTCGGGATCAGTGTAATGTCATGCAGTTAACGAAGAGGATTAGAGTTGAGTTTCTTATTTGAGAGATGGCGTTTTTTGGAGGCAGATAACCTATAGATATATAAACACTAGATATGTGCATTGTTGTGTTTTTGTTAATTTGGCACATGAAGCATGTCTGATAAACATAATTTGAACAATAAACAAAAGTTTCTTCATATTTATAAATATATACTTTATGCTTTAGCAACTTTCATACCTTCAATATTATTGATGTAAACTAAATACAAAATGTAATTGTAGTCATAGTTTTAAAGAAAGTGTAGCTCAAATACATTTGAGTCAAATCTTACGAAGCATAGTAAATAATCAAAACCTTGTGTTTCAATCTCCCTATAATTTTATATTATATTATTAATTTTGTTCAATATAATTTGACCATATATATAAATAAATTTATTTATGGAAGAAATATCACATACATAGTTTCTAAACGCCATAAACAATGATTCTCATGCGTACGAAACGATATTGTAGCACCAATTAGGAGGTAGTAAATACAACTAAAATGTTGTAGTATATGAGTGATTAGTGGAAGGTATAATATTTTTCCACAACCATTGGGTGGATAATTATAAGGCTCGATTTAAAATCTTCCCATAAGAGTCGTGCTTTGTGTTATTAGTAGTATAGATTAAACTTGTTAGAGACTTAACTTTGCATAGTACTAGAATAAAAAAACTTCAAGAATGCCTATTGTAAGTGAAGCAACAAGTTTTAAGAGATCGCATTGCTTACTTGTGGCCTTACTTTTTGAAGATGAAGATACTATTATCTGAGCTATCTACCACATGGTGCATACAATTAATTTTATTATAAAACAGTGATAAAAAGGATTACAAGCTCAATCAAAGGAAGTCGGTTGTACCCGTGAAAACAACATGATAATATCCTGTTACATGCTCGTCATCCTAGACCAGAACACAAACTCACTCGTAATAACTCCAGAACATTGCCTTGGGTATTTTCTGCTTTATTGTGAACTTTCTACAGAAGTCTATGACCGCAACTGCATGGACTTTTTTAGCATCTGCATAAAAAGAGTGGAGTACAATTCAAGTTTGAATAAAAGTTAAACACCCGAAAGTTCAAGTTACACCCTCTTAGAACCTAGAAAATTGTATAAATAAAAAGGATTCATAGCAAACAGAAACACATGATGAAGATGAACCACTGTCATCATTGAACGAAATTCTCCATAAGGCCTACAACCATGATCGTGCCGCCAGGTACAAGTCCTCATGTTCGCGATCTTCAAGTAAGGGTCTCTTTGATTTAGTAGTGAACCTAGAAATTTTTGTAAGCCTGAGAAAATGAGTTTAAACTGCAAAATTGAAAATGAAATCGCTATAGAAAAACAAAAATCACAAGGGCTGCACTGTCGGCAAGCCTGGGCGTCTGCCTGGGCTGGTGGCACTAGGTCCGCCCATGCTTTCATTCAAAGGATCTTTTCAAAGAATTTTGGAGGATTAGGATCCTTTGTATTTTTTTTCCTATATTGGTTGTTTGATTCATGGGATTGAATTCTATAGGATTTTTATCCTAAGAATTCCTTTACACTATATTTCATAGGATATTTTGTATCTAATCTAACCTCTTTGGATGGATCCTTTGTTTTCCTGAGATACGTCAAACAAACCAAAATCCTATAGGTGTCATGTGACATGGCATTGTAATCATGTTTTTTTCTCTATATTTGCGCTATTAAAATCCAGGTAATCAAATAGGCTCTAACGGGGAGGGTAAATTGTATTGCACTTGACCATCTTGCTTGGACTAAAATCCATGGCTCGCCACACATAATTACATCCACTACTTCCCCTGTATATACATGCTATAATGCTAGGAGTAGATCCTAGCATGTGAAAGTGCTTGGTGTTATTTCCGATATTCCCCAAATCACATGCTCAAAATATGAGAGGAATACTCGTGTTGGTTGAAGATTGAAGTTTATAAAGTACTCCGGCCCAAAACAGATTAGGGAGTGCTATTAGGATTGCCCCGGTTGGTGCAAACCCAAAACCTGGTTGAGAGAGTGGATGTATAAACTCAACACATGATCTCAAATCCTCACGGATGTGACTTTAGGTTTTCTATTTATACTTTAGGACCAGGTACTCCTGATACTTCTGCCACTTATCTTGAGGACAATGCTTGGTGCCTCACTAGGATTAAAAATCATGGTACTGACATAATGGCTATGTGTATTCCTAGTTGATGAAGAGATCGAGGAAGTGAAATTATCCCTCATTTAAAGAGCTTCTTATACAATAGGCTAATCCAGCCAACCATACCTGTTTTAAACAATATGAAGATTTGGAAGATGAAGATACGCCTCAAAAATAAAATATTTGCATGGTATCCTCGTCAGGTGTCATCCTAACGAAAGATAATTTAGTTGAGCGGAATTGACATGGAAATCCAACATGTGTGTTCTGTCATCACAATAAGACAATTAAACACTTGTTTTCCAGTGTAATTTCGCAGGTCTATATGGTCAGTAACCCAAATAGCTTCAGGTTTGTATCCACCATGTAGTATTGTCAATATTTTTGGTAATTGATTACATGGTATATATCACAAGTACAGAACCTTACTACGGGTTGTGCGATTGTTATTATATGGTCGTTATGTCTATGTAAAAATAATAAAGTATTTAATAATAAGAATTATTCTCTTTTACAGGTTTTATATCGATGTGCCAACACTCTGCGTTTATGGTTGATCTAGTGTGTACAAGACTGGAAGATACGGTGTAGGATTTATTTACGGCATGGATGACAACATAATCTTCAGATCGGTCCTCTTTGATCGTCTTAGACATCTTTACAATTTTTCGGTATGCTATATAATTTTTCTTTTTTTGTTCTTCGGATCTATTTGGAACTACAGAACTATATCTGCTTGTTGTGTACATCCTAGTCCTAGATATACAAAGACCGGATATAATACTTAAATTTTAATTAATAAAACGTACTTTATCAAAAAAAGATTGTTCTAGTCTTCTTTTTTTCTCCGAGCAGCGGGACATGTAAACTGCCCTGCATTGACAATAATGCTTCGTGTTAAATGAAGATAGAAGTTCGTAAAGTACCCCAGGCATGTACAAGAACACTAATCTTTTATGTTCTTCCTGCCACGCTAGGATACAATACGACGTATGTAGGCTGTATCTCGCTTTTATCGAATCGGCCGTGGGCCTGTGCGGCGATCTGATACGCACCATGGAGCTGGAGGTCGATCGGAGCTGGCTGCCATATCAATCCGTCCCCGTGGTACCACGGAAACTGTCCTGTCCCTGTTCTCTTGCTAGATGCCTCCGTTCGCAAATAAATGTATTTTTAGCTTATTAAATTTACTAATTATATATAAATATAACAAGATATGTTAAATTAAATTGATATATTATGAAACTAAATTTGAAAACATATCTACTAGTATCAATTTAGAGTCATAAATATTGTTATATTTTCCTATATAGTTAGTCAAACTTTACTAACTTTGACTTAGAACAAACCTAAAAATACACTTGTTTACGGACAAAGGGAGTACATGAAGTCGTCATCGTTGAGGTGTACGGTTGTAGTGTATTACAGCTAAATTTTCTCATACAGTGTAAATAACTTTATTGCCACGGTATATGGTTGGACAGAGAGGACAATAAATACAGAGCATCGTGGGAGACTTTCTCCAGCAAATGAGTCCAAACTCGAGAGAGGAAATATTAACGCCCTAAAAGTTGGATCGAGCAAAGTCAACCACATCTCACTACTAGGAAAACGCTATAGGTAATCAGCACATCCGTGGCTCACATGGTTGAAGTGCTCCACGGCTAAAACAGGCGTGGCTCACCTGTGGGCAGTGCCCTACTAGTAACTAGAACAACCGTGGCGCACATGACTATAGTGCGCCACAGATGTGTGTGGGTCAGGGCCCTGTTGGCCGCACGCCAAACATCTGTAGCGCATTATAGTCATGTGCGCCACGGTTGTTAGTGTCAACCGTGGCGCACATGGGGGGTGCGCTACGCCTAAGCGCATGTCCCCCTCTGCTGTGAAACGGCCACAAACATCTGTGTCGCACTCTGCCTAGTGCGCCACAGGGAGTAGGAGCATCTGTGGCGCACATGGCATAGTGCGCCACGGATGTTTCTACTCTCTGTGGCGCACTAGGGCCGTGTGCGCCACGGATGTGTCGACTTTTTTAGGACAGCACTTTATGTGCACATGTGTGACCATATCCACCACCCCACACTTCACTTTCCCCTTCTTCTTCCTCCTTAGATCTAGTCGGGATCTTCTTCTTCCCACTTCAATTTCTCCACCCATTCACCATTTTTAGCATGTAAAACTTGCTTTGGATGTTACATAAGTAATAGAGAAAGGTCTCCGGTCTCTCATCTCCTTCTCCGGTCGACGCGCGCACCTCTCCTTTCCATCTTTCTCGCGATCGGTCTATCATCTCGGTAAGTTGTCCATGTAAGGATGTGTTCATGTGTATATGGATGATGTGCTCATATGTATGTAGATGATCGATGCTCATGATGTGTGTATGGAGAGGATCGATGGTCATATATGTGTGTGTATATGGAGAGTATCGATGATGCTCATGCATGTGTGTATGGAGAGGATAATGATATGTTCATGTGTGTATGGATCGGTCTCTCTCTCTCTTGTGTTTGTATGTGAACAAGTTGCCATTTGTTTTGCCAAAATGTTGATTCATTTCCATTTTGGCAAAACTTTGGCATTTCGCAAAGGTCCTAATTTTAGGATAGGTCATGCCGAAATTTTCTATCGACCATTGCATGCATGCATTCATTATGTGGTTCTAATAGACTTCAAAATTCTACCGTGTACACCGTGCAGGCAAAAATGGTCCGCATAATGAGCGAAGGCATTGTGGCTAGATTTTTGAAATGTGCGACGGCCGACATGATACGAAATAACAAGACAGATATAAGATGTCCGTGCAGAAGATGCAAACTCAACTGGGTGATCGACCCAGATTCCAGGAATCTGCAGGCGCACCTGCTCCGCCATGGTTTCATGGATGGATACACTCGTTGGATAAGCGATGACGTAGACGATGGAGACGGTGAAGGTGGCCAACATGACGATGATCATCATCACGGCGAGAACGGGCGAGATGATGAAGAGTCTCCTGGAGATGGTGAAGGTGCGGAAGCAGACCGGGATGATGATGATCTAGATGCCGGAGGAGCAGACGACGATGGAACAACGTCAGGCTAGGTGCGGGACCCTTATGTGCAAGAGCTGCTTCTCAAGCAGACGAGTAACGCCAGGGCTGCCGCTAGAGAGAAAGTCAAGCTTGCGCAACTTGAGAAAGACGCGGTTACTCCATTGTATGAAGGATGCAGGCCCGATGATACCCGGTTGAATGTAACGCTCAAGGCTATGGAGATGAAGGCAAAACACAAATTGAGCGACGCAAGCTTCGACGATATGATGGCATTCTGGCACGATCGTCTCCCGGAGGGGAACACATGTCCAACTAGTATCGAGGATGCCAAGAAAATCGTCTGTCCTCTCGATCTACCGCACGTTAGATATCACGTATGCATCAACGATTGCATCATTTATCGGGGCGAGGACGCGGAGAAAACCACATGTCCGGTGTGCGGCGTGAGTCGATACAAGAAAGGGAAGAAAGCACCTCGAAAAGTGGTATGGTACTTTCCTATCACTCCTCGTCTGCAGCGCTATTTCGCGGACCCTAAGGAAACGAAGCTCATGCGATGGCATGCGGAAAGGAAGAAGCCAGGAGATGATGATGATGACCCCGAAAAGGATGAGCTGCTGACGCACCCTTCAGATGCTAGCCAGTGGAAAGCATTGGACCTTGAATTCCCAGAATTCGGTGGAGATTCGAGGAACATCAGGCTTGGTGCGAGCACCGATGGACTCAATTCGTTCGGTATCCAGAGCAGCACGCACAGCACTTGGCCCGTGTTTGTATGGATGTACAACCTCCCTCCATGGTTGTGCATGAAGAAGAAGTACATACAAATGAGTATGCTAATTCAAGGGCCGAAACAACCTGGTACCGACATCAATCTGTATCTCGGGCTGTTGAAAGAGGAGCTAGCCACGTTATGGGAATCTGGAGCCAATACTTACGACGCCGTCGCACAAGATTATTTCACTATGAGAGCCGCGTTGGTCACTACGGTGCAAGACTATCCAGGTTGCGGGTATATCTCGGGGCAGGTTATCCAAGGATGCTGCGCATGCGTTAGGTGCATGGATAACACAAGCTATCTCCAACTAGAGAAAGATCTAGGGTCATCGAAAACCGTGTTCATGGCGCACCGGAGGTGGCTCGGCAAGAATGATCCATGGAGAAAATGTGGAGACCTGTTCGATGGCAAATCAGAGACCCGAAGAATCCCAGAGCGTAGGAGCAACAAAGAAGTGGAAGAGTTGCTGAAAAACTGGAAAGATTGTCCTAAACCTGGAAAGAAGCGAAAGAGGCAGCAACAAGACAAGCCGCTGATGAAGGTATGGAAAACAAGGTATGTTTTCTGGGAGTTGCCATACTGGAAGTTTCTCCGCACGCCTCATAGCCTCGACATCATGCATATCACGAAAAACTTGTGCGAGAGTCTGGTCGCCACCATAATCAACATGCCAGATAGGACGAAAGATGGTCGGAAAGCAAGGCATGACCTGATATGTTTGGGTATCCGGAAGGAGCTTCACGGAGGACGCACTACTCCTGATGATCAGGAAGATGACGATGATCATGAGTCAGAGACGACACAAGGTCGTCGAAAGGGTAAAAAGTTCAAGAAGAACGAATATTACTGCCCTCCTTCTTGCTTCACTCTAAGCCAGGATGAGATCAAACAGTTTTTTAAGTGCCTTCTAGGAGTCAAATTTCCTTACGGCTACGCGGGCAAGATAAGCAAATACCTAGATGAGGCGAAGGAGAGGTTCAGTGGCATGAAGTCTCACGACTGTGCCGTGCTAATGACGCAGGAACTTCCGGTCGCACTAAGAGGGATAATGGACGAGCACGTCCGTGAAACATTATTTGGCCTATGCAAGTTTTTCGACGTCATCTCTAGGAAGTCGATTGGCGTGAATCAGCTCGGGAGGCTACAGGAGGAGATCGTGGTGATACTATGTGAGCTTGAGGTATACTTCCCACCCGCATTCTTCGACATTATGGTGCATCTGCTGGTCCATGTCATGGAGGACATCGTACAACTCGGGCCGATGTTCCTCCGCAGCATGATGGCGTTCGAAAGGCTGAACGTACACATCAAAGGATACGTTCGCAACAGGTCCCGTCCAGATGGAAGCATAGCCAAGGGATTTCTGGCCGAAGAGTGCATCTCTTTCTGCACGAATTATCTAGACATCGAGAACCCTGTCGGTCTTCCCGTCAACAGGCACCTTGGCAAGCTCGACGGATCTGGTCACCGAGAGGGTCGTCGCATACTGCATGCAGACTTCGATTTTCGACGCGCAGACTTTGATCAGGCAAACCTTGTCGCGCTACAGCATTTAGAACTGGTCGATCCTTGGGTACAGAAGCACAAAAGGTTAATCGAGAAGAAGTACAGTGACCGGGGCATACAGAGGACGCAGGGAGAAATAATCAAAGAGCACAACTCAGATTTCACGCGTTGTTTTAGGCGGACGCTCCTTGATAATCCCCCGCGATCGCATTCTTCTGACACGGAAAAGATCATATTCACCTTGTCGCAGGGACCGATGCAAAACCTGGTGACCTATCAGGCGTATGATATCAACGGCTACACATTCTACACAGAGGAAAAGGACAACAAGTGTGATTATCAGAACTCAGGCGTAACGTCGGAATTTTATACCGATGACAACATGAAGGAAAGATTCTACAGAAGAATCGAGGAGATCTGGGAGCTCGACTACTGTGGAGAAAAGGTTCCGATGTTCCGTGTCAGATGGGCAAAGAGCGTCGAAAGAGAAGACCGGTATTTCACAACCATGATTATACCCGAAGCAGCCAAATCCAAGGCCGCCGGTGCAAACGTGGCCGCGAAAAATGAACCGTGGGTACTGGCTACCAAAGTGGACCAATGTTTTTTCATTACCGACCCGACAAAGCCTAGCCGTGTTGTCGTGAAGAGAGGAAAAAGAAACATCATCGGAATGGATGGAGTCGCCAACGAGCAAGACTTCGACCAGTACGGCGATCCAAAGATTGAAGATGATGACGACTACGATGCAGCAACATACATCACAAGAAGAAAAAGGACAACCCTACCCAAAAAAGGTAGTCCGTTCGAAAGAAGAAACATTAAAGTGCTGGGACTAAATTATTCAACCGCGACAAAGAAGGGAAAAAAGATTGTAAAACTCTAGCTCAAAAAATATTGTAAAACGCATGGTCGAAAAAGATTGTAATATTCATGGACAAATTATTATGAAATTTAGTTATACTTTGAATCATATTTGTAACACTTTTATGACATATATCACCACTTTTGGGCATTTTTGGAATATTTAAAAGTATTTTAAAAACAAAACAAAACTTGTATGGCATATATCACCAATTTTAGGCTTTTTTGGAACATTTAAAAGTATTTTTAAAATAAAAATAAAAAGTGGAGCACCAGGATTCAAACCTGGGTGCTCATAGTTTAGAATAGAGCTAAGGGGCAGAACCAGTGGGATAGACAAGAGTTGTTGCTAGAAGGAGCGCTAGACTGTTGTTATAGAGTGGTTAGATCCCAGATAGGCGTAGCGCACTAGCCCGAGTGCGCTACAGACATCCGTAGCGCACTCTGGCATAGTGCGCTACGCCTATCTGGGTTTTATCCACGTCATCGATTCCAATCCCCCATCTCTCTCACACTCGCTCATCCCCATCCCTAGCCCGATCGATCCCCTTCGCCGCTGCCTCCAGCCAATCCCGCGCCACTGCCGCTCGTGGAGGAGGACGCCCGCGCCGCTGCCGCTCGTGGAGGAGGAAGCCCGCGCCGCTCGAGGAGGAGGACGCTCGCGTCTGCCGATCCGTGGAGGTCACCGCTGCTCATGGAGGAGGAAGCCGCCGCCGCTCGAGGCTGAGGAGGAGGAGGCCGCCGCCTCGCCCGCACGCTCGTCATCGTCCTCGTCTTAGAGGTGAGCCTTCTCCCCTCTCTCCCTCTCTCCCTCTCTCCACGGGTTAGGGTTCATGGTCTCCAGCAGTAGCATGGTTCATCTCTGTTTACAGTAGCAAGATCTCTGTGTTGTTCACGGTTAGCAGTAGCATGGTTCATGGTCTCCAGCAGTAGCAAGATCTCCATTGGTTACAGTAGAAAGTCACCATGGATTCTCCACAGATGCAGAAATGTGATTTAGAAATCAAGATTTTCTAAATGCTAGTACTAGGTGAAAAGCAGACTCATGATATTGCTCACATATGTAGGCAATTAGCTTTAATCAAACTTCCAAAGTTTTAGTTGACAGAAACAGAGATGAACCATGTAGTTGACAGAAATTGAATGCTATTTTCTCTGTTCAGAGATGAAACAGAGATGAACCATGTAGTTGACAGAAACAGAGATGAACCATGTAGGTGGAAAGAATAAGTTATTTTCTCTGTTCAGGTCATTTCCATCATATGAGCACAACTGAATGCTATTTTCTTTTTTGAAGAGACCTAGCAGGCTTTAGTTGACAGAAACATGTATGCTTGGGTTTTAGTTGCTGCTGTGTATGCTCATATGTGTTATTTTCTTTTTTCAAGAGACCTAGCAGGCTTTAGTTATTTTCTTTCCATCATATGCTTGGTGCCTGGTGAATCCAGATGATAACTGTAAATGCCCATTGCTTGATGTGGCTGGGCATGTTGATGCATTCTTAACCAATGTGTTTTCTACCTAGATGTTTTTGTGGTGAGTTTTTATGAATCACTCTGATTTTTATTGCTTTATACATAAGATAAAAACCTGAACATCTGAACTCCATTGCATTTACAAGGCCATTGCGACAGATCTAACTTGAAGTCTCTACGGGTGTTCTATGACTATATGACCCCTAGAGTGTTGGCTAGGAATTGTTCACAAGTACTATTTGTGGTGTAGGAATATGTCTAGGAAAATGATTTGTTCTCTGTTAAATCTGACAGTGTAATAATATGTAGTTGTGATTCCTAGAGTTTATGCTAGGAGGATTCCTAGAAAATAATTTGTTCTCTGTTAAATCTAACAGTGTAATGTGTTAACTTGAGGCTAGCTAATGAAGAATAATGTGTATGATGGCTTCTGTTGGCTTGGGCTGCTACTGTTGTGCCCAGGTAGCATGACTTGTGGTTGTATCAATAGTGGGTAGTTGATGTTGGTGTCCAAAAGATAGAAATCTAGCTCATTATGCAAAAGGCTGAAGCTAGTTGGGTTGGATAAACTGTTAAGTTTACCATTGTGGTGCCTCCCCTAGGAGTGTGCACAGGGCTAAACATCTCAGATGTTGACTGCTGGATTTCTTGGTTTGGCCTCTGATGCAAAGGCTGAGGCCAAATCCTTCTAAGATAAGAATAGATACTTTGTTGGCCTTTACTCCAAAACTTTACTTAAAATGATAAGGTCAGGTAGATAATAACCCTGCTGATGAAATACTCCAAAATTTCTCGAAGAGGAGTGATGAAATGTTCCTGGTGATGAAAATACATGGTTAAAACTTGCTTATTTGCTTATCTGGTCTTGGTGATGAAATGCTCTTGGTGTTATTTGCTCCTGGTGATGAAATGCTCCTGGTGTTGAATGCTATAATCTGCATGTATATTATATAATGACAGGTGCTTATTTGCTTGATGTCATATTTGCTTGCTATCATATAATGACAGGTGCTTATTCTTTGCTAATTGTGCTTGAGCTTGTATGGAGGAGTTTATTATGTCGTGTATGCAGGTTCTTGTATGAAATGAGTCCTGATTTTTGCCGGAATGTTGATTAACTTCCGTTTCGGCAGAAATCGGGCACTCCTAGTTTAAGAAAATTAGCAAAGGTCATGCCGGATTTTTCCGTGCATTTAACCAATTATTTGTTTTTTATTAGTGCAAAGATGTGTGACAACGACGAGGCTGGATGTTCTAAGCGCATCAGCGCTGAAGGAGAATTCAGACCTCCGAATAAACAATTGACATTCTGGGAGGCGGCCCAGCGGCTAGAAGACGATGAAGAATACCATCCTTCGGAGAGCGAGGATGATGAGATGGAAGACGCGGAGGAAGAAGCCGAAGGAACGGCGGACGATGAAACCACTGATGGCGGCGAGGGCACAGGGAGTGGTAGCAACCCTCCTAAGAAGAAGAAGAAGAAGAAGAAGAAGAAGAAGAAGCCGAAGGACCGGCGCCCGAACACGGTCGGCACGGTCAGGGAGGAAATTACCGAAGTGAGCCCATCAGGGGTTCCTTTGGAGTCCGCCCTTGTCGTCAAAGGGTACGGTGGGCAAGTGACGGCGATCACCCGGACAACCATCTCGATCAACACCGAGAATCTCCGGCATAAAGATAATGGCCACTTGCGCACACTCCTCTTCGAGAAGTTGCACGCAAGATACAAGTTCCCCGCTAAGTATCAGAACACAAATTATCATGGGAACGAAGTAAACAAATCCGCCCTCACAAAGATGAGCACCGCCCTGGCCAGCTGGAGAACCCGGATAAAGAAGAAGATCTATAAAGAAGGCAAAAGTCTCGAGGAGATCCAGAAGATTGACCCGCAGATCACCGAAGATCAGTTCCGGGATCTTGGGCTTCGTTGACAATGCCCCTGCGGATCTGTTCTTCCTGCGGTTCGACGACATCTTCAATATGTTCCACCTATACCCGCTGCACTATACCATGGTTCGTCTGTTTTCTCTCAGCCTGGCCATGCAGATCATTAGAGAGAACACACCGGGCATCGCTATAGTGGACCCCTACTACATGCGTGACGGTTGCTTGGGTTCCCCCGTCGAACGACGTATCGTGGCCTCGTACTTAAAAAGAATCCTCGTGGCGAACAAGACAAAGGAATACATTCTCGTGCCTTACTTTCCCGAGTAAGTCGTTATTCACTCGCCACTGTCGATTGGCTTTATTAGATCATCATCATTCTTTTTCCAACACATTCCATTTGAATTTTTTGCGCAGAGATGAACACTGCACGCTCATCTCCTTATCGCCGAAGCATTCCCACGCCACGTATTTCGACTCGGGGAGTCTAGAAAAGAAGAAAAACTACGACAAGATCAAGGAAGTTCTGGATGATGCTGTCACTGGCTTTGCCTCGACGGAAGGCACCACCTTCGTGCGAACGAAGGTCAAGTTCGGCAGGCACGTCTTCAACCACGTAACGGAGTTCCCATGCGTGAAGCAGCCAGAAAACAGTAAGAAGGAAGCCTACTACGCACTGAAGGGGTTCGTAGCATGGAAAACAAAAATTTTCTATCGCATACAAACAAACAAGCCAAGATCTATCTACTAGATTGTAGCAACGAGTCGATGGAATAACTCACCCTCGAAGATTCCAAAGCGGTTAACGAGAGCAGATTCTCGTGGGTGATGTAGTCGTACTCTTTCCGATCTCAAGATCGCGTAGACGATCCTTCCGGCGCCACGTTCCAGCAGCGCCCCCGCAGTCGGTCACACGTTCGGTACTCGACGAAGACCTTCCTCTCCCTTGTTCCAGCAGGCAGCGGAGGTTGTAGCACTCTCCTCGCGATTCCGGCAGCACAACGGCGTGGTACCGGAGGTAGAGGGGAGATCCCGCAGGGCTTCGCCTTAAGCCGGTGCGAGTATGGTGGAGCTTATGAGAGAGGCTATTAGTGGTCTAGTAATTAGACACACCAATTAGAGGGCTCTAAACCAATTAGAAGGCTCTAAACCGAATAGCTCTAAACCGGGGTCTAGATCTAGGGTTTAGGTTAGAGGATAGGAAACTTGTAGTGTTATGGGAGGGGAGCCCTGCCCCTCCCTTTATAGGTGGGAGGGCTGGCCGGCCAAGGGGAGGGAGTGGAGTCCCTCCCCAACTCGGCCTTGAGGTGGGGCGCCGGCTTGGGGAGGAGGGAATCCCTCCCCAACTCGGTTTCCACTTCCTCCTCTTTCCCACTTTCCAATTTTGGCAGTTTGACTTTTCAAACTTGCTATTTGACTTTCCAAATTAGGAATTAAATAAACCCTTTATTTTGGACAGCGAGAACACTTAGTACATGATGCAATCATTCCAATATGCAATGACACATTCATGTACCCCTTCCCCCCCGGAGTGCCGGACAATCCGGGACCTTCTAGAATGTTCCCGATGAAAACACCGGAATCATTCCCGAACTCCGAAACGGGACTTTCCTTATATGAATCTTATTCTCCGGACCATTCCGGATCACCTCGTGATATCCCGGATCCCATCCGAGACTCCGAACAACATTCGGTCTCTTTCTCATAATACCATAACTACTCAAACAACGTCGAATCCTTAAGTGTGTCTCCCTACGGTTCGTGAATTATGCAGACATGATCGAGACACTTCTCCGAACAATAACCAATAGAGGAATCTGGAAATTCATATGGCTCCCACATATTTCTACGATTACTTTGCGATCGAATGAACCACTTACATACGATACCAATTTCCCTTTGTCTCACGATATGTTACTTATCCGAGGTTATGATCGTCGGTATCTCTGCATACCTAGTTCAACCTCGTTACTGATAAGTACTCTTTTCTCGTTCCCGTGATATGTGATCCCTTGTGACCAAGTCACATGCTTGCAAGCTAATTGGATGACATTTCACCGAGAGGGCCCAGAGAATATCTATCCGTCATGTGGATGGACAAATCCCACTCTTGATCCATGTGTTTCAACCAATACTTTCCGAACACTCAATGCCACCTTTATAGCCACCCTGTTACGGTGTGGTGTTTGATGACATCAAAGCATCCATCCAGTAAAGGTGATATGCATGATCTCATGGTCGAAGGAATTAGGTTACTATGTATCAGAAAGCATATAGCAATTGAACTATTGAAATGACTTGATCTTTATGCTACGCTTGTCTATAGGAGTATGTCCACCATATCATTCTCCTAACGATATGATCTTGTTGTTGATAACATCTCAATGTTCATGACAAAGAAACCACATCATCAATCAACCAACAAGCTAGTGAAGTATAGAGGCTATACTAGGGACTTCAAATTAAGTTTACAAATCACACAAGTATTAATGGTTTCCTTGTTAATACTATTATAGCATGAATGCAAACATTTATCATAAACACAAAGATATATAATAATAACTATATTTATTATTGCCTCTAGGGCATATCTCCAACAGTCTCCCACTTGCACTAGAGTCATCCAATCTAGATTACATGGTAATATACCGAACACCCATGGCAGTTTGGTGTTGGTCATGTTTTGCCCTCGGGAGAGGTTTAGTCAACGGATCCGCCACATTCAGATCTGTGTGTACTTTGCAAATCTTTATATCCCCATCCTGGATATGTTCTCGAATAGCGTGAAAACGTAGCTTGATATGCTTCAGCTTCTTGTGTGACCTTGGTTCTTGCGCATTGGCTATGGCGCCCATGTTATCACAGTAGATAGACATTGGGTCCAGCGCACTAGGAACCACACCCAGCTCTGTAATGAACTCTTTCATCCATATCGCTTCTTGTGAAGCCTCCGAAGCAGCCATGTATTCCGATTCAGTTGAAGATCTCGCCACAACGCTTTGCTTTGCACTCCTCCAGCTAACTGCTGCACCATTCAAAATAAATACGTATCCAGATTGTGATTTAGAATCATCTGGATCGGTGTTCCAACTAGCATCGGTGTAACCATTAACAACGAGCTGTTCATCACCTCCATAAGAAAGAACCATATCCTTAGTTCTTCTCAAGTACTTAAGGATGTTTTTGACCGCTGTCCAATGATCCACTCCTGGATCACTTTGATATCTGCTAGTTAAACTAACAGCATATGCGATGTCGGGTCTAGTACATAGCATGGCATACATTAGAGATCCTATGGCTGAGGCATAGGGAGTCTTACTCATCCTTTCTCTATCTTCTGCCGATGTCGGACTTTGAGTTTTACTCAAGGTCGTATTGGGCAACATGGGCAAGAACCCTTTCTTGCTATCTTCCATTCCAAACCTCTTTAGAACTTTGTCCAAATATGTACTTTGTGACAATGATATTTGGCGTTTCGATCTATCTCTATAAATCTTTATGCCTAATATGTAAGCTGCTTCGCCAAGATCCTTCATTGAAAAACTATTATTCAAATACTCTTTGACACTATTAAGAAGGTCTACATCATTCCCAATCAACAATATGTCATCCACATACAGTATTAAGAATGCTACAGAGCTCCCACTCACTTTCTTGTAAATACAAGCTTCTCCATAAGTTTGTATAAAACCAAAACTTTTGATTACCTTATCAAAACGTTGATTCCAACTTCGGGATGCTTGCTTCAATCCATAGATGGACCGTTGAAGCTTGCATACCTTGTTAACATCTTTAGGATCGACAAAACCTTTGGGTTGTATCATATACAACTCTTCATCAATGTCTCCATTGAGGAATGCTGTTTTGACATCCATCTGCCATATCTCATAATCATAATATGCAGCGATTGCTAACATAATCCTTACAGACTTTAGCTTCGCTACCGGTGAGAAAGTCTCATCGTAGTCAACTCCTTGAATTTGTCGAAACCCTTTTGCGACAAGTCGAGCTTTATAGACAGTAACATTACCATCAGCATCTGTTTTCTTCTTGAAAATCCATTTGTTCTCGACAGCCTTCCGGCCATCCGGTAAGTCCACCAAAGTCCATACTTGGTTTTCGTACATGGATCCAATCTCGGATTTCATGGCTTCTTGCCATTTATTGGAATCTGGGCTCATCATCGCTTCCTCATATGTCTCGGGGTCATCGGTGTTGTCCACCAACATGACATTCATAACGGAATCATACCAATCTGGAGTGGTACGAGTTCTCGTTGACCTCCGAGGCTTTGTAGCAACTTCAACCGAAGTTTCATGATCACTATCATTAGCTTCTTCTCTTATTGGTGCAGGCACCACAGGAACTTCTTCCGGTGCTGCGCTACTCGCAATTTCGAGAGAAGGTTCGACAACCTCGTCGGGTTCTACTTTCCTTCCAGTCACTTCTTTCGAGAGAAATTCCTTCTCTAGAAAGGATCCATTCTTGGCAACAAAGATTTTGCCTTCGGATCTATGATAGAAGGTATACCCAATAGTTTCCTTCGGGTATCCTATGAAGACGCATTTTTCCGCTTTGGGTTCAAGCTTGTCCGGCTGTAACTTCTTTACATAGGCTTCGCATCCCCAAACTTTAAGGAACGACAATTTAGGTTTCTTCCCAAACCATAATTCATACGGTGTCGTTTCAACGGATTTAGATGGTGCCCTATTTAAAGTGAATGCGGCTGTTTCTAATGCATAACCCCAAAATGTTAGCGGTAAATCTGTAAGTGACATCATAGAACGAACCATATCTAAGAGAGTTCGATTACGACGTTCAGACACACCATTACGCTGTGGTGTTCCCGGCGGTGTCAATTGTGAAAGTATTCCGCACTTCTTTAAATGCTCGCCAAACTCGTAACTTAGATATTCACCTCCACGATCAGAACGTAGAAATTTAATCTTCTTGTTACGTTGATTCTCTACCTCACTTTGAAACTCCTTAAACTTCTCGAAAGTTTCGGACTTATGTTTCATAAAATAGATATACCCATATCTACTCAAGTCATCCGTGAAGGTAAGAACATAACGATAACCACTGCGCGATGCTACACTCATTGGACCACACACATCGGTATGTATGATTTCCAATAAGTCCGTAGCTCGCTCCATTATACCAGAAAATGGAGTCTTAGTCATTTTTCCCATCAGACATGCTTCGCATCTTTCAAGTGATTCAAAATCAAGTGATTCAAGAAGTCCATCGGAATGGAGTTTCTTCATACGCTTCACTCCAATGTGACCAAGACGACAGTGCCACATATAGGTCAAATTATCGCTTGATTTCAAACGTTTAGCCTCAATGTTATTAATATGTGTATTTCTACTATCGAGATTCAATATGAATAGACCATCTATCAAAGGTGCATGTGCATAAAACACATTACTCATATAAATCGAACAACCATTATTCTCGGATTTAAACAAGTAACTGTCTCGCAATAAACAAGATCCTGAGATAATGTTCATGCTTAATGCAGGCACCAAATAACAATTATTTAAGTATAAAACTAATCCCGATGGTAGATGAAGAGGTAGCGTGCCGACCGCGATCACATCAACCTTTGATCCGTTTCCTACGCGCATCGTCACCTCGTTCTTCACTAGCTTCCGTTTATTCTGCAGCTCCTGTTTCGAGTTACAAATATGAGCAACCGAACCAGTATCAAATACCCAGGCACTACTACGAGTACTAGTGAGATACACATCAATAACATGTATATCAGATATACCTTTCTTCTTGATGTTGCCGTTCTTCAAATCCGCCAAGTACCTTGGGCAATTCCGCTTCCAGTGACCTTCTCCCTTGCAGTAAAAGCACTCAGTTTCAGGTTTAGGTCCAGCCTTGGTCTTCTTCGTTGGCATGGTAACTTTCTTACCACCCTTCTTGAAGTGTCCCTTTTGCTTAGACTTGCCTTTCTTGAATTTGGTGGTCTTATTGACCATCAACACTTGGTGCTCTTTCTTGATCTCCACTTCTGCAGATTTTAACATAGCAAATAGTTCTGGCAACTCTTTGTTCATGTTCTGCATGTTGTAGTTCATCACAAAGTTCTTGTAACTTGGTGGTAGTGATTGGAGGATGCGGTAAACTCCCAAAGTATTAGGAATCACTATACCCAAACTTTGAAGTTTATTTGCGTGCCCAGACATCTTAAGCACATGCTCACTGACGGAGCTACCCTCTTCCATCTTGCAGTTAAAGAACTTTTCAGAAGCTTCATAACTTTCAATTGCCGCATGAGTCTCAAAAATTAATTTGAGATCCTCGACAATATCATATGGGTCTGAATTCTCAAACCTTTTCTGAAGCTCCGATTCTAAACCATACAAGATAGCACACTGAACTATGGAGTACTGATTCTTCCGAGCGAGGTAAACATTCTTTACTTCATCGGTAGCATCAGCTGCAGGTGGGTCACCTAGCGGTGCATCCAGCACATAGGTCAAATTACCAGCTGTGAGGACAATCCTCAAATTGCGGAACCAATCCGCGAAGTTGCTTCCATTGTTTTTCAACTTTTCTTTCTCTAGGAACGCATTAAAATTGATGGTAGGGGCTGCCATTGATCTACAACATATTTGCAATAGTTTAGACTAAGTTTATGACAAATTGAGTTCAAATTAATTAATGAAATTAAACTAGGTGAACTCCCACTCAAAACAACATCCCTCACATTGTTTTAGTGATCACACGAACCAAATCCACTACATCAACACCGATCATCACGAGAGCTGATATAGTTTTAATGGCGAACAATCATCATGTTCATCATATCTACTATATGATTCATGCTTTGCCTTTCGGCGATCCGTGTTCCTGAGGCCATGTCTGTACATGCTAGGCTCGTCAAGATCAAACCTTAGCTTCCGCATAAGCAAATCTGGCTTGCTTACGTTGTATTCACCCGCGGAATCAAAGACACCCGATCATCACGTGGTGCTTCGAAGCAGCAAGCTTTGGCAACGGTGCATACTAAGGGTGAACACTTTAGAACTTGAAATTTATGTGCATGAGGGATCATCTTATAATGCTACCGTCGTCTACTAAGCAATACAAGATGCATAAAGGATTAACATCACATGCAATTCATAATATGTGATATGATATGGCCTTTCTTCTTTGTGCTTCCGATCTCCATCTTCAAGCACGAATATGATCTCCATCATCACCGGCATAGCATCAAGGTCAATGACGCTTCTTCATGGTTGTCGTCCACCAGCTTCAACTATTACAACTATTTTGAATAGACACGCAGGTCTCAACAGAAATTAAAGACAACCATATGGCTCCTGCCGGTTGCCAACTTACAATAAGGAACATTGCATACATCAAATATAATCACAATCATGGCCATATCACATCACTGCACACCCCTGCAAAACAAAGTTAGACGCTTCTACTTTCTTTGCATATTTTACGTGGTTTGGGGCTTTCCATAAGGTGTCGTTCTAACCTACGAACAAGAACCACAACATTGATACTAGCATTGTTGATTACCCGTTGTAAATTGGATCTTTACTATGCTAGGAGAAACAGGCACCCGCAAAGCCACTTATGCAAAACGAGTTGCATGTCAATCGTGGAGCAAGTCTCATGAACGATGTCATGTAAGGTTAGCCCGGGCCGCTTCATCCCAACATACCGCAAGATGCAAAGTACACAAAAAGCAATCTACAATAAAAGCATCAATGCCCACAATGACCATTGTGTTCTACTCGTGCAACAGATCTACATATAGACACGGCTCTGATACCACTGAAGGGGTTCGTAGCATGGAAAACAAAAATTTTCTATCGCATACAAACAAACAAGCCAAGATCTATCTACTAGATTGTAGCAACGAGTCGATGGAATAACTCACCCTCGAAGATTCCAAAGCGGTTAACGAGAGCAGATTCTCGTGGGTGATGTAGTCGTACTCTTTCCGATCTCAAGATCGCGTAGACGATCCTTCCGGCGCCACGTTCCAGCAGCGCCCCCGCAGTCGGTCACACGTTCGGTACTCGACGAAGACCTTCCTCTCCCTTGTTCCAGCAGGCAGCGGAGGTTGTAGCACTCTCCTCGCGATTCCGGCAGCACAACGGCGTGGTACCGGAGGTAGAGGGGAGATCCCGCAGGGCTTCGCCTTAAGCCGGTGCGAGTATGGTGGAGCTTATGAGAGAGGCTATTAGTGGTCTAGTAATTAGACACACCAATTAGAGGGCTCTAAACCAATTAGAAGGCTCTAAACCGAATAGCTCTAAACCGGGGTCTAGATCTAGGGTTTAGGTTAGAGGATAGGAAACTTGTAGTGTTATGGGAGGGGAGCCCTGCCCCTCCCTTTATAGGTGGGAGGGCTGGCCGGCCAAGGGGAGGGAGTGGAGTCCCTCCCCAACTCGGCCTTGAGGTGGGGCGCCGGCTTGGGGAGGAGGGAATCCCTCCCCAACTCGGTTTCCACTTCCTCCTCTTTCCCACTTTCCAATTTTGGCAGTTTGACTTTTCAAACTTGCTATTTGACTTTCCAAATTAGGAATTAAATAAACCCTTTATTTTGGACAGCGAGAACACTTAGTACATGATGCAATCATTCCAATATGCAATGACACATTCATGTACCCCTTCCCCCCCGGAGTGCCGGACAATCCGGGACCTTCTAGAATGTTCCCGATGAAAACACCGGAATCATTCCCGAACTCCGAAACGGGACTTTCCTTATATGAATCTTATTCTCCGGACCATTCCGGATCACCTCATGATATCCCGGATCCCATCCGAGACTCCGAACAACATTCGGTCTCTTTCTCATAATACCATAACTACTCAAACAACGTCGAATCCTTAAGTGTGTCTCCCTACGGTTCGTGAATTATGCAGACATGATCGAGACACTTCTCCGAACAATAACCAATAGAGGAATCTGGAAATTCATATGGCTCCCACATATTTCTACGATTACTTTGCGATCGAATGAACCACTTACATACGATACCAATTTCCCTTTGTCTCACGATATGTTACTTATCCGAGGTTATGATCGTCGGTATCTCTGCATACCTAGTTCAACCTCGTTACTGATAAGTACTCTTTTCTCGTTCCCGTGATATGTGATCCCTTGTGACCAAGTCACATGCTTGCAAGCTAATTGGATGACATTTCACCGAGAGGGCCCAGAGAATATCTATCCGTCATGTGGATGGACAAATCCCACTCTTGATCCATGTGTTTCAACCAATACTTTCCGAACACTCAATGCCACCTTTATAGACACCCTGTTACGGTGTGGTGTTTGATGACATCAAAGCATCCATCCAGTAAAGGTGATATGCATGATCTCATGGTCGAAGGAATTAGGTTACTATGTATCAGAAAGCATATAGCAATTGAACTATTGAAATGACTTGATCTTTATGCTACGCTTGTCTATAGGAGTATGTCCACCATATCATTCTCCTAACGATATGATCTTGTTGTTGATAACATCTCAATGTTCATGACAAAGAAACCACATCATCAATCAACCAACAAGCTAGTGAAGTATAGAGGCTATACTAGGGACTTCAAATTAAGTTTACAAATCACACAAGTATTAATGGTTTCCTTGTTAATACTATTATAGCATGAATGCAAACATTTATCATAAACACAAAGATATATAATAATAACTATATTTATTATTGCCTCTAGGGCATATCTCCAACACGCACTCCATCACATGAGGGCGTTTCTACTTGACCAGCAGAATTCTACGCTGCCAGATCATCTCAAACAGTGGGCCGAAGCAAAGGCCAAGATCAATGATTCGGATATTAGACAAGAGATGTATCGTATCCAGCAGCAGTTTGGGGCAATCATCTTTCGTGATGTCATGACTTCGGGGGGGATCTTCTACGGAGGAAATATCCCGAATAACCGTGACATAGAAGATCGCCTAGAGATGCAGGGTGACTATAGGAAGTTCATGACGAGACAAGGCGTCCTCCCATTCCCTAAGCCGAGCCACAAGGCTTGATGTTGGCCTAGTTATAGTTACAAACTATAGATGACCTTTGTGTGTGTGTGGACAAGTGTACTTATCTTATTAGGTTTATGAATCATCGCTTACTTATTTTGCTTATTATTATTATATATCAATCAATGCTTGGTTTTTTTGCTTACTCTTTGGTCCTTTGCTCACTTTGGTCCTTCTTTTTTTCCTTACTCTTTTTTCGAGAATAATGCCGATGATTGAAATGTCGTGGCACACTATATATGTGAATGTGCTACGATGGGATTGTGAGCCTTGTGATATGCACAAGTCCAGGTCTTGTGCATCCTACTTGGCTCACTATTCCATCGTAGCATATTCCTGTGTCCAACGACCTATGTATGTATATGAGGCATTCTTTTCGAGTTATTTTTGTCTTTTTCGAGAATAATGCCGATGATTGAAATGTCGTGGCACACTATATATGTGAATGTGCTATGATGGGATTGTGAGCCTTGTGATATGCACAAGTCCAGGTCTTATGCATCCTACTTGGCTCACGGTTCCATCATAGCATATTCCTGTGTCCAACGACCTATGTATATATATGAGGCATTCTTTTTGAGTTATTTTTGTCTTTTTCGAGAATATGCCGATGATTGAAATGTCGTGGCACAATATATATGTGAATGTGCTATGACGGAATAGTTAGCCTTGTGATATGCACAAGTCCAGGAATTGTGCATCCTACTTGGCTAACTGTTCCGTCATAGCATATTTCTGTGTCCAACGACCTAGCTAGTTATATATGAGGCATTCTTTTCGAGCTACTTTGGTCTTTTTCGAGAATAATGCCGATGATTGAAATGTCGTGGCACACTATATATGTGAATGTGCTACGATGGGATTGTACGCCTTGTGCTATGCACAAGTCCAGGTGTTGTGCATCCTACTTGGCGTACGGTTCCATCGTAGCATATTCCCGTGTCCAACGACCTATGTATATATATGAGGCATGCTTTTTAAGTTATTTTGGTCTTTTTCGAGAATAATGCCGATGATTGAAATGTCGTGGCACACTATATGTGAATGTGCTGCGATGGGATTGTTCGCCTTGTGCTATGCACAGGTCCAGGTGTTGTGCATCCTACTTGGCGAACAGTTCCATCGTAGCATATTCCTGTGTCGAACAACCTAGTTATATATGAGGCATGCTTTTTGAGTTTGGTCTTTTTGATTTAGGAGTACTTTCTATAAGTGTATCTTCATATGTGACTTTAATTATATATGTTTTTTTCCAATCACCGGTTAATTATTATTGTCAACTTATAGATGACGTGGTACGTCGTGTACAAGGGACGGGTTCCCGGAGTCTACGATGATTGGGAAGACTGCCGGAGACAGGTGCACTGTTTCAGCGGCAATAGCTACAAAAGGTACAACACTATGGCGGAGGCGGAAGCTATATACACGCGCTATCTAGCGGGAGTTAGGACAAGGAACCGGATGAAGACCTACACCTTCGTCGCGGCGGTGATCATGCTTATCTTCTTTGGTTATTTATCCCGTGTTTGTGTCTAGCTAGTTTAGATGTCTAGGCGAGCTTTCGAGCTCTAACTTGTTCGATCGACACATGTATTCGCATGTCACCAACTAATACTTTGTAACTTGATCGAAACAATGTAACTTATACTATGTATTCATATATGAGACTTATCTATATGTATTTGTTTCAATCTTGTTTTCCATATTGTGTATTTATATATATAATTGTATATCTGGTACCTGTGTGTGTATATCTGCTGTAATATTATATATAATCTGTAATGTATATAATCTGGCTTAGAAATTAAAAAAAAAACAAAAAAAACATCTGTGATGCACATGGTCTACCTTCTGTGGCGCACTACACCTAAAGCGCATTATAGAGCTTAGTGGCGCACTTGATAGTGCGCCACAGAAGATCCTAGGGGTAACGCACCTGCTCAAACATCTGTGGCGCACTAGCAGGTGCACTACGTCTGTCTCTACACAACCGTGACACACTAGGCAGTGCGCCACGGCTGAGAGATAGCCGTAGCGCAAGGCCCGTGGCGCACTGCAGGTGCGCCATAGATAAAGGTTTTAGGTGCGTCACTAAAGACCGTTTTCCTAATAGTGTCTGCCCGGCCCAGTGCAATATAGTACGGCGTGAACGTGATACGGGATCCGGCAAATACCAGAACGAAATCTGTCCATGAGATACACGATCTTCTGGCCGCGACGGCCGCCAGTGCACGCCATCGGTGCTGGCTCCTCTGGTCCTGGCCAGGCATTACTCAAGACTCCGTGTGCCGACCTGCCCAAATATTTTTGTATCCGTAGTCCTGCAGGTTTGACATAACATGCATGGGTGTTGTAGCTGTACGTAGTAGTATATGTCTCTGTCTTAGTCTGTTCATATACGCGACATGCACATAAAGCCCTGAAGGGACATGCATGTGACACGAGGCGGCGCGGGTCAAAATCTTTCGTGGTCATGACACGGTGTTCGTTGGTCCTGAATCCCTGATCATCCGTGTGGTTCTGCCTGCTGCAATATTTTCCCGTGCAGAAAACGTTTTCTCTCTCTGAGGTGCGCAGAAAACGGAGTAGCTAGGATTCCATGAACCTTTGGAAGAAGAAGACACGAACCCATGGCCATCCATGGGTCTCGAGATCTTTGCGCAGAGATCGGGTTCGGTGCACCTGGCCGGTCTTTGGATCCGTGAGCTGGTACGTACGTACTACTCCCTCCGTCTCAAAATACTCCGTCTCAAAATAGATATTTCAAATTTATTAAAATTTGAATAAATCTAAACACTATTTAATATATATAGATTTATTTAAATTTTTAAAAATCTAAGACATCTATTTTTGGAATGAGGGAGTAGTATATATCGCCGTGCGCTATGTTCGTGTCGTGCGAGCGTGCAACCGTCGATAGATGGTCCCTCCTGCTGCTATACACGCGGGCCTGGTGCTTATTCGTTCTGAAGAATTTTCGGCCGATCAGACGTTATTTTGATCCCTGTCGTGGTCACCGATCGTGACAACACGGGTCCACCACCAATCAGATGGTCGCTTTTGGCTCGCAGCACGATCTTCTCTGGTCCGTCGCTCTCGCTCACGCAAGTGGCAATACTGAAATCTCGGGTTATTATTGGCTCATCATGCATGGTGTAAAGCGAGCTTACTTGGAATTGCAATGTTCCGAGTATATGCTCGGAGTGGCAAGCAAAGGAGAGTGCAAGATGACTTGTGTAGACTTTTTTTGTTGTTGAGGGAATGACTTATGTAGACTTGGTTGTTCCAGACAGATATTTCTTTTCAAACTTCTTACTGAATAATTTAACGATTGGAACATGCGACAAGCCGACGGCAAGCCGACATGGTGTACTCTAGCTACCTTTCGACGACACGGGAAGATCTACTAAGGGGCAGACTGCAGAATATCGGTGGTTTGAAACGCAGACGCAAATGTCTGCGTAAGTACTTCTTGTTGCTAGTACATGTCGGTACGCACAATACCTATTTTCTCTGTCACCTAATTATACGACGGGGATTTCACATGAAACTGTTTTGACTCTCAACCATCGGGTACTAGATTGTCACCTAAGTACTTCTCTGTCACCCCATAAGTTAGGACAAAACCTAAAGAAAAGAAAAACAGTAGTAGCACTATCTATGGCAACGATCATTGATCAATTATTCTATCTTGGCCAGCTTTAGATGTGTAATCTAACTTATGCATCGCAATCGTGGTGGCTGCGGATCTAGTAGTACTAGATTGCATGGTTCCGTGTTGATAGCCCCATGTACCCCTGAATAATCAGAACCCCAGATCTTGTTAGGTCACTGGTCGGATTCTGGGTTATACTAAATTCAGGGACCAACAACAATTGTCCAACTAATGGTGTGTACTTAATTTGGGCCGCCGTGCGTAACCCATGATGCTAGCTGATGGATGTTATTATAAGACTGCCGTATCAACATCCAAGATTTTGGAAGCTCAGGTAACAGCAACAGAAACAATGAGCACCGAGCTGAGAGATCAGGGGCTGGTGGAGGGTGAAAGGTGAAAAGGGGGGCAGATGATATTACGAAATCCATACAGTTAGTGTGCTTTCGTAGGTCGTCAGCAGTGCACGACCAACAGTCTAAATAAAATAAACTTCTCGGACAGCTCAAACCAAAATGGGTAACAGAATTTTCTTGCGAAGTCACGTTGAATATTTATTGACGTAGTAAACATCTTTTATTTTTGAACAGCTTCAAAGTAGAGTTGAAAAAAATAAGTAGAAATTGTGCCGATCCACCAAGCAGATGGCCTGGTACTAGTAGTTCACATTCTATTTGATAGGGGAAATAATGGAAATGTAATCACAACTTATATTGTTACATGGGCTACTTGGCCCAAATACTACGAGCCTTTCTTCTAAAAATGGAAGAGGAAGTCCATTAGCCTAGTTAAAAAGATCACCCTCTCTTATGATTACTAGTTAAATGCCCGTGCATTGCTACGGGTATCTCAAGTTTTTCTTGTCACCACTGTAATGCAATACACATAAAAATTCACATGTACAGAAAGGTAATATCACACAATACTATAGAACTAAGAAGATTCATATCTTCTTAAAAATGTATTTTCATAAGAATATATAATTTGGCGTGATATGCAAAGAAAGCAACAACCTGATAGTTATCTCTTATTTGCTAAGACTTACTTAAGTTGTATCTCGGAGATTGCTTCTATTATGCCTAGGAGTCACCACATTACATGACTACATCATTATTATCGCTCGGTAGTCGTCATCTGTTTGTCATATTAACTAAATATTTGTCTAGGAAAATAATGGAAATTGTGCCGATCCACCAAGCATACGGTATTTCACATTCTCTTTGATAGGGGAAATAGTGGAAATGTAATCACAACTTCTATTGTTAG
Organism: Avena sativa; assembly: GCA_916181665.1. Classification (NCBI taxonomy): domain Eukaryota; kingdom Viridiplantae; phylum Streptophyta; class Magnoliopsida; order Poales; family Poaceae; genus Avena; species Avena sativa. The sequence continues at coordinate 150,308,394 of OV702294.1, read as the reverse complement.
ATGGGCTACTTGGCCCAAATGCTACGAGCGGGTCACTAACACATCTTGTATGGGTAAGAAGACGAGCGAGGCATTTTTTCTTAAAATGGAAGAAAAAGCCCATTAGGCCATGTACAATGCAAGTGCTAAGCGCCGGGACATGGCGATTTGGCTCCCAGGTCTAAATATACCTATTATGAAAAATCTATTTTATATGAATTTTAAAATCTTAAAAAATTTCAGAACAAAATACCGGGTGTGCGTCCGGACATGTTATGCTCTCACACAAAGTTTTGCAGTTAGAAGACATTTTTTGTGCTCTGTACAAAAAAGACAAAACAATGTCTTGTGAAAAACTATTTTGCAACACCAAAAATTGTCTTTTTTACACAATCAACATAAAATATCTTTTTTTCGTGAAACTTGGTGTATGAACATATAATGTCAACATGTACATCCGATTTTTTTTCAATATTTTGAAGTATGTCTTTTTGACAGTGGGTGCATCTACATCTAGGAGCCAAAGTGGATTTCCGATAAGCATTGGTGCTTGTTTGTACACGAGAGGTGTCTAGTTAGGCATTTATCTAGTATAAATAAGCATTGGTGCTTAATAAAAAACCGGTTATTTTTTCTAGGCACCTCCGTACATGCTCTTACCTAGAAACTAATAAGATCATATTCTCTTACAATTATAAGAAAATAATATTTTGATGTTGTCCCTTATGATTAATGGTGTACCCTGCTAAAATTATAGGTTGATTAGTATTAAATAATGTAGGGGTTCGTAGCATGGAAAACAAAAAATTTCTACCGCATACAAACAAACAAGCCAAGATCTATCTACTAGATTGTAGCAACGAGTCGATGGAATAACTCACCCTCGAAGATTTCAAAGTGTTTAACGAGAGCGAATTCTCGTGGTTGATGTAGTCGTACTCTTGCCGATCTCAAGATCGCGTAGACGATCCTTCCGGCGCTGCGTTCCGGCAGCGCTTCCGCAGTCGATCACACGTTCGGTACTCGACGAAGACCTTCCTCTCCCTTGTTCCAGCAGGCAGCGGAGGTTGTAGCACTCTCCTCGCGATTCCGGCAGCACAACGGCGTGGTACCGGAAGTAGAGGAGAGATCTCGCAGGGCTTCGCCTTAAGACGGAGTGAGTATGGTGGACTATGAGAGAGAGCCTCGGTGATCTAGGGTTTAGACGCACCAAGGAGGAGCAAGGCCGGCGGCTAGGGTTTGCCTAGGCGGCGGCAGCGGCTTGCCCTAGGTGGCGGCGGCAGCAGGAGGTGGCGGCGCCGGCGGCTAGGATTAGTGTTTGCGGGGCGTGGTATTGTGTGCTTGGAGGGGCAGCCCTGCCCCTCCTTATATAGGTGGAGGGGGCGCGCCAAGGGGAGGGGAGTCCCTCCCCAACTCGGTCTCCAAGTGGGCCGGCGGTGGAGGGAGGGAACTCCTCCTCAAGTAGGTTTCCTACTCTCCCTCCACCTCACAAAATAGTCGTTTGACTTTTTAAATTGGCGTTTAACTTTTCAAACTAGGATTTGATTAAACCCTTTATTTTGTTCAGCGATGACACCTAGTTGTCACATCCCAAATTTTAGATTTGGTTCTGCATATCATTCATATCAATGCACCATACTCTTCCATGCAAAACCATCGATTAAAAGTTTCGGCAAACGCTATTTTCTAAACCCTACTTTATTTTACTACGAGGCTCCTGCGGGAGGCTTTAGTAGGACTTGCATTGTCCACCCTTGTATCCTAGTGGTTTCACTCAACCCTTGACCCTAGGTTGTTCCCCTCGATTTTACAAAAATTTAGGAACAAAAATCGCCCGATTCGGAGCTCGTACGGAAAAATTACGGAGGGTTTATAAAAGGCAAAAAGGGAAAAGAAACGGACCAAAAAAAATCTGCCCGGCCCCGTGTCCGCGTAGGACCCCGCGAGGGGGCCCCACATAAGAGGACCCCACCCCGCGCCTCGATCCCCGTGCCCGACCCCGTCTCCCTGCCCGTCGCCGCCGCCTCCCCTGGAACCCGCGCTGCCGCCTCGGGATCGCCGCCCGCCGCCGCCTCCTGCCCGCGCCATGCCGCCCGCTCGCTGCCGGCCAGCGCCGCGCCGCGCAGCCGCCAGCGCCTCCGCCCCGTAGCCGCGCTGCTCCGCGCCCGCGCGCCGCTCGCTGCCGTCGCCGCCATGCAGCCGCGCCGCTGCCGCTGCCCCGTGCACGCACGCAAGCCCCGCGCGCGCGCGCGCCGCTCCACGCCCGCCCAGCGCGCCGCTCGCCCGCGCCGTTGCCCGTGCCGCCTTGCGCCGACGCTCGCTGTCCGCGCTGCTCGCCGCCACGCGCCGCCGTCGCGTTGACCGCCACCGTTTCGTGCGCTGACCGTTTTCCCCTCCGCGCAGGAACCGCCGTCGCCGGAGCCGATCGCCGCCACCGTCCCGAGCTCGCCGCCGTCCCGAGCTCGCCGCCGTTCGTTTCTGGTGAGTCCGCAGCCGCCATCTCTTGGGACCGTTGGATCTCAGATCAGCGGTCCAGATCGGTCGTTGACCGGTCAGTCCCCATGCGTTGACTAGTCAGACGCCCAGTCAGACGCCCAGTCAGCAGCCGCGTTGACCAGTCAACAGACACAGTTGACTGAGTATTTCTTTAATCGATTTAGTTGGCAGATTTCGGTATAAACTTGTAAATTGCGTAGAAATTAAACCGCTGGGCCAAAAATTGCAAATAAAATATGTGTAGGTTCAGTAAGTCGTGTAGAATCTTGCTGTACCTTTGTTTCACACTTTTGCAGCAAGATTTAGTACAGTTTAATCAAATGAGTTAATGGCCTTTTTGGAGTAATTAATTCGTATAAAAAGATCTGTAACTCCAAAAATTGCGTATGATATGTCTCTGGATTCAGTGGAACGAGGGAAATCTCATCGTGAATTAAAAGGATAGGCTTACTGTGAAAACTTCTGCAGAAACTGTCTAATGGCTTTATGCAGTGTTTAATTTACTCGGGGAGTTTTATAATTCCTTTTTGAGTAATTCCAATTGGTACTGTTCCTAAATAGCTATGCCTGTACGTTAGAATTTTCCCAAGATTTTACAAACAGTATACTACCGGTAGTGAATTATTTGAGTTCTAGCTCTAGTTTTGAGCATTACTTTTTGCGTAATAGTTTTCCTTGTGCTAAAACTATTTTCCATGCATGCAATCAGTAGTATTATTGAATAGGATTATGTCGTGTTGCTGTAGCATCGCCCCACTTGTCATGCATGCATTCATGCATCATCTTTGTTGCATATGATTGTGGATTGTTTGTTTATGAATGCAATTGTATCGTGTAGATTGTGACGAGTGCAACGCTTGCTCGTGTGTGGATTGTTCTTCCGACCGCTATAACCAAGGCAAGTAGATGCTACTTTGTTCATGATATCGTCCTACTATTTTCAATGCATTGTCGTGTATTTTGTAGATGCATGTGTAGGATGATACTATCGCTATGCTATGTCCTATTATGTGGTAGGGCTTTCCTTGTAGATGAACCACCGTAGGTAGATGTGCTTAGCCATGCTATGATGAACGAGGGCTGGGTTAATCACTGAAAGTTGTTTCTAAATGAGTTGGTTTGCAAAAACTAAAACAACTTAATTAATGAATCTCCTGGGTGTGATGGGATTGATAATTTTTGGTGGTTTCATTGCGGAAAGACACCCAGGTATCAAGAGAGAATGATTGGCTTCTTTATTGTGTAGCTTACGTGTATAACCATGTGCCAATAATGAAATGGGCGGTTGGTTGGACTTAGTAGGTTATGGTAACTCGAACCCGCGTATCCAGAGATGTAGAATTTTGGTAGGTTGGACCGGTACGCGTCGGGATTGGGGTGCTACTTCCCGAACAGTCTCTTCTTGGACTTCTCCCTATCATCACCCAAAATGAGAGTGATGGTACGAGCTGGGCTGGCCAAGTCACATGGGTAAAGTGTACTAACCCCTGCAGGGTGTATAAACTAATCGATTAGCCGTGTCCCCGGTTATGGACAACTGAGTTGCTTGATATTGATTTCATGACATGTTTCTCGCTCATTCCATTTTCTTAATTGTTTTAATGTTGTTGGGTTAACTTAATTGGGATCTTTTCAAAGAAAATCAAAAACTGTTTATGAAAGTAGGACAAAAAGGTATTTGCAAATGCAAGCCAGACACAGCTCCACTTGCCAAATATGCATGTAGATGTTAGCACTATTGTCTCCTTTAATAGCTCTACTTGCCATACATTCCATGTATTGACCCTTCGGGGCTGCTACGTTTTATGTTGCAGGTTATTCCGATTCTGAGTAATCGATATAGGCCACGGTACTCCACTCGGCACTTGTTCACTTGTGGGCAATTTGAAGAATGGAGGATTTGCTTTATTTATGTTGCTACCTAAATAATTTGAGCTAGCCTTGAGCTAAGCTTTTATTGTAATAATGGTACTCTGGATCTTTGTTATTTATGATACATGGATATTTTGCTATGTTATTCATCTCATTCTATTGTGGGCCAATGAACCGATCCAGGGATTGGCATGTCACATAGAAGCCACGGTCTTTTCAGAACCGCGGTGTTACAAGATGGTATCAGAGCCCGTGTGTCGACTGTAGGATCGTGACCTAGGATTGGATTAGGAAGCCTTAGATTTACTAAAACCTATATTAACTCTGTCTTTCATCTTATGCCTTTCACCCTCGTAAATTCTTACCATATGCTATTCTCACACTTTCCTCTTTTACTTGATAGATGGGAGAAGTCAGGACTGAGTATGCAACCATGGAGTCACCAAGGCCCTTTGCAAGGCAGTTAGCACAGCTCTCGCAGTCATTGGGATTGCCACTGCCTATGTTCAAGGGAAGAAGGCTGTACACCTATGGATATGGAGAGGATGCATGGGAGATCACTACCTTCATATTCAGGGATGCCGCCTTGCCAAATCCAGTGCATTTGATCTACACCAAGACATACTGCAACTGGGGACTTGGAATCAACTTGGCCATACATGAAGCCCTGTCTCGCCAATGCCATCAAGTCCGACACCTACTGCCAGCAGATTCACCCTACCGTGACTATGGGAGGCGTGATGAAGATGGGCACATTGTGGTTACCCCGGGCGACAGGAACAACATGCCGCCCCGTCGGAGGCACATAGAGGACATGGAAAGGGAGAATGGAGCTCTAGCTGAGAAAGTGATGATGATAAAGGAGATTGCAGACTTTGCCAGCAATGGTATGGTGGTCCAAGGACAGGAGATTGACACCCCGCATGAAGCTGTGGGAGTTCTGGAGAATGCCCTGATAGACAGAGATGCAACCATAGCTCATCTTCATGGTACTGTGCAGGAGAATACCCAGAACATACAACAGCTGCAAGGGACCGTCCAGGAAAGGGATCAAACTATTGAAGCTATGGCAGCCCAGATTGCCGCTCTCCAAGCACAGCTAAATCCACCCTCTGATGATGACAATGGAGATGGTGGCAACAATGGTGATGATGATGATGATAGTGGGAACGATGATGATGATGAGGACGAGGATGATGATGATGGAGACTATGATGGTGGAGGAGATGAAGCTGTTGCAGTTGCAGCTGAGAGTGAAGAAGAAGAGGAGGATCCAGAAGAGGTGGAATTTGAGATTTCAAGTGATGACTCAGGAGAGGTGTACACTCCGCCGCCATGGTTGAACCGTGGACCGAAGCGCCAACGCATGAGTGCAAGGACCTACCGCAACCTCTTCAAGAAGTAGATAGAAGTTCCCCAATTAGTCCTCGTTAGGTAAATTCATTAGGATTAGTCTCGATCGATGTGAAACTTAATTACTGTTAGTTTAAGAGTGTTTAGTTGCTTATTTTTGTACTCCAATATCCCAGGAATTATTTGTGCGAATTTTATGAAAGAGTTATGGCAAGTTTGGTTACTATCTGTGTTATTTTCGCTGCAGTTTTCTGCTGATACAGCTTTACTATACGATTTTTCATATTTTTCTGGTAACTGGGAAAAATCTGAAAAAATTGGGCTGATGCGAAACTCTCTGTACTGTATGTGCAAAAATCAGCTAAATTTTCTGACGAGTATAAGTCAGGTAGAAAAAATCGTGAACGCTGCTGGACTGTTCTGACAGATTGCTGTTTTTGTTGCTTAGTTGATCAACTGTTTAGTTAACCATTGCCAACTCTTGTAAAACTATTTCAGTAGGTATATACTGCTAGGATAACCCCTGGGATGTTGCTGGATCACTTGTTTGTTGATGTGTTGCTTGCTTGTGATTGTCTGCTATTGTTTGATGTTGTTTGATCATATGCGTGGGTAGAATCCTATTATCGTAGTTGAATCTTTCTAAACTTACCTGTGCTGAACCGCAGATGCCTCCCCGCCGACAACCCACTGAGTTGGAGCAGCTCATGGCAGCTCAGGCATAGCTGACCCAAGTTATGACTCAGTTCATGGCAGCTCAGAACAACAACAACAATGGAAACAACCAGCCTCAGGGAGATGCTCTCACCAGATTTCTGAGGCTAAGGCCGACTAAGTTCTCTACTGCAACGGAACAAATGGTTGCTCTCGACTGATTGCGTTTAGTCAACAAGGATCTGGTAACCGTTGGATGCACTGATGCTGAGAAGGTGAGGTTTGCCGCTCACCTACTGGAGGGACCAGCCGCTTCTTGGTGGGACACTTTTCAGATCACCCACCCGCTGGACACTGTGACTTGGGCAATGTTTGAGGAGGGTTTCAGGACCAACCACGTGTCTTCAGGAGTTCTGAGCCTGAAGAGGAAGGAGTTCTGCAACTTGCGCCAAACCAACCGCACTGTGGCTGAGTACATTGAGGAGTTCAACAACCTGTCCCGTTATGCACCTGAGGATGTTGACACTGATGCAAAAAGGAGGGAGAGATTCCTGGATGGCCTTAGTGATGAGCTTTCCATGCAGCTACTGGTGGTTTATTGCCCCACTTTCCAGGAGCTCATGGACAAGGCCAGGATCTTGGAAGGGAAGCACAAACAGGTGGAGAACCGCAAGAGAAAGAGCAATAATCACCACTCTGGTTCACATCACAAGTCTCGCACTTCTTATGATGGGTACTCCAAGCATGGAGGGAGTGACCATGGGCACCATGGGAGCCATGACCGCCACCACGTTGGGGGCGATGGGCATCGTCATGACAACCATAGGAGCAGCCACCACAGCCACAAGGGAGGACACTCTCACCACTCTGGAGGACACGGTGGACATGACCGCAACCGTGATCGTAGCTTTGTGAAGAAGGATCTGAGTGAGGTGACATGCTTCAAGTGTAAACAGAAGGGACACTATGCTGACAACTGTCCGGAGAGGAAATGACTGAAGCCAACCAACAACGAGAAGGCCACAGTGAACACATGAATGTGGAGGAGATCCCGGATGAGCCTGACCTTGTGATTGGTAAGTTTCCAATCAACATTCACCCTGCACTTATACTTTTTGATACTGGTGCATCGCATTCATTCATATCAAGGGCATTTGTGGATAAGTATAAGCTACCTACTGAGTCTATGAAAGGGTCTATTAGAGTGAGTTCACCTAGAGGAGATATGATAGCTAGCGCGGGATGCCGCAACTCAACTATGAGGATTGGAACACACAACTTCAGTGCACATTTGGTAGTGTTGGAATCACAGGGGTTAGATGTTATTCTGGGTATGGATTGGATGTCTATGCATGAGGGACACATAGATTGTGCACAGCGAGCTGTTTCACTCAAAACCCCGGGTGGTAAGAGAATTAGATTCAAGTCGGCTGTACGACCAGGAAGGTGTAAGTTGAATTCTCTTAAGGGGTTAGCATGGATACTGTGCCAGTGATTAAGGATTACCCCGACGTGTTTCCGGAAGAGCTGCCAGGAATGCCACCTAACAGGGAAGTAGAGTTTCTTATCGACCTAATGCCGGGAACAGGACCTATAGCAAAGAGACCATATAAGATGGATGTGGATGAGCTGAAGGAATTGAAGAAGCAGCTGAAGGAGCAGTTGGACAAGGGATTCATTCAGCCTAGTTCGTCGTCGTGGGGTGCACATGTTCTGTTTGTGGAGAAGAAAGACAGCAGCAAGAGATTAGTAGTGGACTATCGCTCGCTGAATGAAGTAACCATCAAGAACAAGTACCCTCTGCCGAACATAAATGATTTGTTTGATCAACTGGAAGGAGCAAAGGTGTTTAGCAAGATTGATCTGCGATCAGGCTACTTCCAATTGAAGATCCGGGAGGAGGACGTACCAAAAACCGCCTTCACCACTAGGTATGGTTTATATGAGTATACAGTTATGTCTTTTGGACTAACGAATGCCCCGGCATACTTCATGACCATGATGAACAAGGTATTTATGGAGTACCTGGACAAGTTCGTGGTGGTGTTTATTGATGATATACTGATATATTCCAAGAATGATGCTGAGCATGAGAAACATCTGCGACTGATTATGGAGAAACTGAGGGAACACCAGCTGTATGCCAAATTCAGCAAGTGTGAATTCTGGCTTAACACCGTTGGGTTTCTTGGACACGTAGTGTCAGGAGAAGGAGTCGCTGTTGATCCAAGCAAAGTGACTGCAGTAACTGAGTGGGAGGCACCCAAGAATGCGGGAGAGATTCGAAGCTTTTTGGGACTTGCTGGATTTACAGGAGGTTCATTGAAAACTTTTCCAAGATTGCTAAGCCGATGACTGAACTTCTGAAGAAGGAGAGAAAGTTTGAATGGACGGATGTGTGTGAAGCCAGCTTTCAGGAACTGAAGCGTCGACTAGTGACCGCGCCTGTTCTGTGTTTACCAGACCTTCAGAAGGATTTCCAAGTGTACTGCGATGCTTCTCGACAGGGACTTGGGAGTGTGCTGATGCAAGATGGGAGAGTGGTGTCATATGCCTCGCGACAACTCAAGCACCATGAGCGGAATTACCCCACACACGACTTGGAGTTAGCGTCAGTGGTTCATGCGCTCAAGGTGTGGAGGCATTATTTAATGGGAAAACACTGTGATGTATACACCGACCACAAGAGCCTGAAGTACATATTCACGCAGAAGGAACTGAACATGAGGCAAAGGAGATGGTTGGAGCTTATCAAGGATTATGATATGAACCCGCAATACCACCTAGGAAAGGCCAATGTAGTAGCAGATGCTCTGAGCCGGAAGGTTTACGCCAATGGATTGACAATTGGTGACTTGCCTGAGGATTTGTGCAAGCAATTCAAGGACCTTAGACTGGAGGTAGTATCTGAAGGATACTTAGCAACAATGGAAGTCCAACCAACGCTACAGGACAGAATCAGGAAGGCTCAAGTGGGAGACAAAGAGATAGATGAAGTTAAGGAAAAGATGAAGGAGGGTCGAGCAAGGGAATTCCGCGAGGATGAGCAAGGAACCTTGTGGTATGGAGATCGTTTGTGCGTTCCCAACGATCCGGAGATAAGGAAGTTGATTCTGCAGGAAGCTCATGACTCGCCGTATTCCATACATCCGGGCAATACGAAGATGTATATGGACCTAAAGGACAGATTCTGGTGGAACAACATGAAAGGAGACATCGCAGAGCATATTGCCCTATGTGATGTATGTAGCCGAGTAAAGGCGGAACACCAGAAGCCAGCAGGTTTGCTACAGCCATTGCCCATGCCGGATTGGAAGTGGTATAGAGTGGGAATGGATTTTATCACAGGATTGCCCAGGACCAGGTCAGGATATGACTCCATTTGGGTAGTGGTCGACCATTTGACCAAGGTAGCCCACTTTATTCCGGTGAAGACAACCTATACGAGTGCAAAGTTGGCCAAGATTTACATGGACAGGATTGTGTGCCTACATGGAGTTCCCAAGAGTATCGTATCTGACAGAGGCACCCAATTTACCTCACACTTCTGGCGCCAGCTGCACGAGTCACTTGGTACTAGATTGGAGTTTAGCACAGCGTTTCACCCACAGACTGATGGACAGACCGAGAGGGTGAATCAGATTTTGGAGGACATGCTGAGAGCTTGCGCCTTGGCTCATGGCTCTAGTTGGGATGAGAATTTGCCGTATGCTGAGTTTTCCTACAACAACAGCTATCAAACCAGCATCAAGACGTCACCGTTTGATGTACTGTATGGGAAATGGTGCAGAACACCATTGCTATGGGATGGAGTAGGAGAACGCCAGTTGTTTGGACCTGATTTGATCAAGGACGCCGAGGAGAAGGTCGCCTTGATTAGGGACAGGCTAAAGGTAGCACAATCAAGGCAGAAGAGCTACGCTGACGCCAAGAGCAAGGAAGTGGTGTATGAGATAGGTGATAGAGCATACCTCAGAGTGTCGCCACTTCGTGGAATCAAGAGATTTGGAATTAAAGGTAAGCTGGCACCTCGATTTATTGGACCTTACCGGGTCTTAGCGCGTAAAGGAGAAGTTGCTTATCAGTTGGAGTTGCCAGAGGCTCTGTCTACTGTTCACAATGTGTTCCACGTATCCCAGCTGAAGAGGTGCCATCCGGAGATGGTGGATACACCATTAAGAGACACTATACCGCTAGAGGAGGTTCAGTTTGAGAATGACTTGGCCTATGAGGAGAAGCCGGTCAAGATTCTGGAGACAGCGGAGAGGATTACCCGTACCAGGACAATCAGGTTTTGCAAGGTGCAGTGGAGCCACCATACCGAAGAGGAAGCCACTTGGGAGCGTGAGGATGACATCCGAGAGGACTACCCACACCTATTTGCTAGCCGCGCTGAATCTCGGGGACGAGATTCATCTTAAGGGGGTTAGTCTTGTCACATCCCAAATTTTAGATTTGGTTCTGCATATCATTCATATCAATGCACCATACTCTTCCATGCAAAACCATCGATTAAAAGTTTTGGCAAACGCTATTTTCTAAACCCTACTTTATTTTACTACGAGGCTCCTGCGGGAGGCTTTAGTAGGACTTGCGTTGTCCACCCTTGTATCCTAGTGGTTTCACTCAACCCTTGACCCTAGGTTGTTCCCCTCGATTTTACAAAAATTTAGGAACAAAAATCGCCCGATTCGGAGCTCGTACGGAAAAATTACGGAGGGTTTACAAAAGGCAAAAAGGGAAAAGAAACGGACCAAAAAAAATCTGCCCGACCCCGTGTCCGCGTAGGACCCCGCGAGGGGGCCCCACATAAGAGGACCCCACCCCGCGCCTCGATCCCCGTGCCCGACCCCGTCTCCCTGCCCGCCGCCGCCGCCTCCCCTGGAACCCGCGCCGCCGCCTCGGGATCGCCGCCCGCCGCCGCATCTCGGTAAGCGTGCCGCCTGCCCGCGCCACGCCGCCCGCTCATTGCCCGCCAGCGCCGCCGCCGCCTCCGCCCCGCAGCCGCGCTGCTCCGTGCCCGCACACGCCCGCAAGCCCCCACGCGCGCGCCGCTGCACGCCCGCCCAGCGCGCCGCTCGCCCGCGCCGTTGCCCGCGCCGCCTTGCGCCGACGCTCGCCGTTCGTGCTGCTCGCCGCCACGCGCTGCCGTCGCGTTGACCGCCACCGTTCCACGCGCTGACCGTTTTCCCCTCCGCGCAGGAACCGCCGTCGCCGGAGCCGATCGCCGCCACCGTCCCGAGCTCGCCGCCGTTCGTTTCCGGTGAGTCCGCAGCCGCCATCTCTTGGAACCGTTGGATCTCAGATCAGCGGTCCAGATCGGTCATTGACCGGTCAGTCCCCATGCGTTGACTAGTCAGACGCCCAGGCAGCGCCCAGTCAGCAGCCGCGTTGACCAGTCAACAGACACAGTTGACTGGGTATTTTCTTTAATCGATTTAGTTGGCAGATTTCGGTATAAACTTGTAAATTGCGTAGAAATTAAACCGCTGGGCCAAAAATTGCAAATAAAATATGTGTAGGTTCAATAAGTCGTGTAGAATCTTGCTGTACCTTTGTTTCACACTTTTGCAGCAAGATTTAGTACAGTTTAATCAAATGAGTTAATGGCCTTTTTGGAGTAATTAATTCGTAGAAAAAGATCTGTAACTCCAAAAATTGCGTATGATATGTCCCTGGATTCAGTGGAACGAGGGGAATCTCATAGTGAATTAAAAGGATAGGCTTACAGTGAAAACTTCTGCAGAAACTGTCTAGTGGCTTTCTGCAGTGTTTTAATTACTCGGGGAGTTTTATAATTCCTTTTTGAGTAATTCCAATTGGTATTGTTCCTAAATAGCTATGCCTGTACGTTAGAATTTTCCCAAGATTTTACAAACAGTATACTACCGGTAGTGAATTATTTGAGTTCTAGCTCTAGTTTTGAGCATTACTTTTTGCGTAATAGTTTTCCTTGTGCTAAAATTATTTTCCATGCATGCAATCAGTAGTATTATTGAATAGGATTATGTGGTGTTGCTGTAGCGTCACCCCACTTGTCATGCATGCATTCATGCATCATCTTTGTTGCATATGATTGTGGATTGTTTGTTTATGAATGCAATTGTATCGTGTAAATTGTGACGAGTGCAACGCTTGCTCGTGTGTGGATTGTTCTTCCGACCGCTATAACCAAGGCAAGTAGATGCTACTTTGTTCATGATATCGTCCTACTATTTTCAATGCATTGTCGTGTATTTTGTAGATGCATGTGTAGGATGATACTATCGCTATGCTATGTCCTATTATGTGGTAGGGCTTTCCTTGTAGATGAACCACCGTAGGTAGATGTGCTTAGCCATGCTATGATGAACGAGGGCTGGGCGGTTGGTTGGACTTAGTAGGTTGTGGCAACTCGAACCCGCGTATCCAGAGATGTAGAATTTTGGTAGGTTGGACCGGTGCGCGTCGGGATTGGGGTGCTACTTCCCGGACAGTCTCTTCTTGGACTTCTCCCTTTCATCACCCAAAATGAGAGTGATGGTACGAGCTGGGCTGGCCAAGTCACATGGGTAAAGTGTACTAACCCCTGCAGGGTGTATAAACTAATCGATTAGCCGTGTCCCCGGTTATGGACAACTGAGTTGCTTGATATTGATTCCATGACATGTTTCTCGCTCATTCCATTTTCTTAATTGTTTTAATGTTGTTGGGTTAACTTAATTGGGATCATTTCAAAGAAAATCAAAAACTGTTTATGAAAGTAGGACAAAAAGGTATTTGCCAATGCAAGCCAGACACAGCTCCACTTGCCAAATATGCATGTAGATGTTAGCACTATTGTCTTCTTTAATAGCTCTACTTGCCATACATTCCATGTATTGTCCCTTCGGGGATGCTACGTTTCATGTTGCAGGTTATTCCGATTCCGAGTAATCGATATAGGCCACGGTACTCCACTCGGCACTTGTTCACTTGTGGGCAATTTGAAGAATGGAGGATTTGCTTTATTTATGTTGCTACCTGAATAATTTGAGCTAGCCTTGAGCTAAGCTTTTATTGTAATAATGGTACTCTGGATCTTTGTTATTTATGATACACGGATATTTTGCTATGTTATTCATCTCATTCTATTGTGGGCCAATGAACCGATCCAGGGATTGGCATGTCACATAGAAGCCACGGTCTTTTCAGAACCGCGGTGTTACACTAGTACATGATGCAATCATTCCAACTTGTTATGACACATTCATGTACCCTTCCCCTCCGGAGTGCCGGATATTCCGGAACCTTCTAGAACATTCCCGATGAAAACACCGGAACCATTCTCCAACCCCGAAACAGGACTTTCCTTATATGAATCTTATTCTCCGGACCATTCCGGATCTCCTCGTGATATCCCGGATTCCATCCAAGACTCCGAACAACATTCGGTCTCTTACTCATCATTCCATAACTACTCAAACAACGTCGAATCCTTAAGTGTGTCTCCCTACGGTTCATGAATTATGCGGACATGATCCAGACACTTCTCCGAACAATAACCAATAGAGGAATCTGGAAATTCATATGGCTCCCACATACGATACCAATTTCCCTTTGTCTCACGATAGTTTACTTATCCGAGGTTATGATCGTCGGTATCTCTACACACCTAGTTCAACCTCGTTACTGATAAGTACTCTTTTCTCGTTCCCTTGATATGTGATCCCTTGTGAGCCAGTCACATGCTTGCAAGCTAATTGGATGGCATTCCACCGAGAGGGCCCAGAGTATATCTATCCGTCATATGGATGGACAAATCCCACTCTTGATCCATGTGTCTCAACCAATACTTTTTGAACACTCAATGCCACCTTTATAGCCACCCAGTTACGGTGTGGTGTTTGATGTCATCAAAGCATCCTTCCGGTGAAGGTGATATGCATGATCTCATGGTCGAAGGAATTATGTTACTATGTATCAGAAAGCATATAACAATTGAAATATTAAAATGACTTGATCTTTATGCTACGCTTATCTATAGGAGTATGTCCACCATATCATTCTCCCAACGATATGATCTTGTTGTTAATAACATCTCAATGTTCATGATAGGGAAACCACAATCATTTATTAACCAACAAGCAAGTATTTATGAAGAGGCTTTACTAGGGACTCTATTTTAGTTTACAAATCACACAAGTATTAATGTTTCCTTGTTAATACTATTATAGCATGAATGTAAACATTTATCATAAACACAAAGATATAATAATAACTACATTTATTATTGCCTCTAGGGCATATTTCCAACAGTCTCCCACTTGCACTATAGTCATCTAATCCAGATTACATGGTAATATACCTAACACCCATGGCAGTTTGGTGTTCGTCATGTTTTGCCCTCGGGAGAGGTTTAGTCAACGGATCCGCCACATTCAGATCTGTGTGTACTTTGCAAATCTTTATGTCCCCATCTTGGACATGTTCTCGAATAGCGTGAAAACGTAGCTTGATGTTCTTCAGCTTCTTGTGTGACCTTGGTTCTTGCGCATTGGCTATGGCGCCCATGTTATCATAGTAGAGTGACATTGGGTCCAGCGCACTAGGAACCACACCGAGCTCTGTAATGATTCTTTCATCCATATTGCTTCTTGTGAAGCCTCCGAAGCAGCCATGTATTCCGATTCAGTTGAAGATCTCGCCACAACGCTTTGCTTTGCACTCCTCCATCTAACTGCTGCACCATTCAAAGTAAATACGTATCCAGATTGTGATTTAGAATCATCCGGATCGGTGTTCCAACTAGCATCGGTGTAACCATTAACAACGAGTTGTTCATCACCTCCATAAGAAAGAACCATATCCTTAGTTATTCTCAAGTACTTAAGGATGTTTTTGACCGCAATGATCCACTCCTGGATCACTTTGATATCTGCTAGTTAAACTAACAGCATATGCAATGTCGGGTCTAGTACATAGCATGGCATACATTTGTTCTTCTTGAAAATCCATTTGTTCTCGACAGCCTTCTGGCCATCCGGTAAGTCCACCAAAGTCCATAATTGGTTTTCGTACATGGATCCAATCTCGGATTTCATGGCTTCTTGCCATTTATTGGAATCTGGGCTCATCATCGCTTCCTCATATGTCGCAGGGTCATCAGTGTTGTCCACCAACATGACACTCATAACGGGATCATACCAATCAGGACTGGTACGAGTTCTCGTTGACCTGCGAGGCTCTGTAGCAACTACAACCGAAGTTTCATGATCATCATCATTAGCTTCCTCTCTTATTGGTGCAGGCACCACAGGAACTTCTTCCGGTGCTGCGCTACTCGCAAGTTCGAGAGAAGGTTCAACAACCTCGTCGAGTTCTACTTTCCTTCCAGTCACTTCTTTCGAGAGAAATTCCTTCTCTATAAAGGATCCATTCTTGGCAACAAAGATTTTGCCTTCGGATCTATGATAGAAGGTATACACAATAGTTTCCTTTGGGTATCCTATGAAGACGCATTTTTCCGCTTTGGGTTCAAGCTTGTCCGGCTGTAACTTCTTTACATAGGCTTCGCAACCCCAAACTTTAAGGAACGACAATTTAGGTTTCTTCCCAAACCATAATTTATACGATGTCGTTTCAACGGATTTAGATGGTGCCCTATTTAAAGTGAATGCGGCTGTTTCTAATGCATAACCCCAAAATGATAGCGGTAAATCTGTAAGTGACATCATAGAACGAACCATATCTAAGAGAGTTCGATTACGACGTTCGGACACACCATTACGCTGTGGTGTTACCGGCGGTGTCAATTGTGAAAGTATTCCGCATTTCTTCAAGTGCTCGCCAAACTCGTAACTTAGATATTCACCTCCACGATCAGAACGTAGAAATTTAATCTTCTTGTTACGTTGATTCTCAACCTCACTTTGAAATTCCTTAAACTTCTCGAAAGTTTCGGACTTATGTTTCATGAAATAGATATACCCATATCTACTCAAGTCATCCGTGAAGGTAAGAATATAACGATAACCACCGCTCGATGCTATACTCATTGGACCACACACATCGGTATGTATGATTTCCAATAAGTCCGTAGCTCGCTCCATCATACCAGAAAATGGAGTCTTAGTCATTTTACACATTAGACATGCTTCGCATCTTTCAAGTGATTCGAAATCAAGTGATTCAAGAAGTCCATCGGAATGGAGTTTCTTCATACGCTTCACTCCAATGCGACCAAGACGATAGTGCCACATATAGGTCGAGTTATCGCTCGATTTCAAATGTTTAGCTTGAATGTTATTAATATGTGTATTTCCACTATCGAGATTCAATAAGAATAGACCATCTATCAAAGGTGCATGTGCATAAAACATATTACTCATATAAATCGAACAACCATTATTCTCGGACTTAAACAAGTAACCGTCTCGCAATAAACAAGATCCCAATATAATGTTCATGCTTAACGCAGGCACCAAATAACAATTATTTAAGTATAAAACTAATCCCGATGGTAGATGAAGAGGTAGCGTGCCGACCGCGATCACATCAACCTTTGATATGTTTCCCACGCGCATCGTCACCTTGTTCTTCGCTAGCTTCTGTTTATTCTGCAGCACCTGTTTCGAGTTACAGATATGAGCAACCGAACCAGTATCAAATACCCAGGCACTACTACGAGTACTAGTGAGATACACATCAATAACATGTATATCGGATATACCTTTCTTCTTGATGTTGCCGTTCTTCAAATCCGCCAAGTACTTTGGGCAATTCCGCTTCTAGTGACCTTCTCCCTTGCAGTAAAAGCACTCAGTATCAGGTTTAGGTCCAGCCTTGGTCTTCTTCTTCGGCGCGGTAACTTTCTTACCACCCTTCTTGAAGTGTCCCTTTTACTTAGACTTGCCTTTCTTGAATTTGGTGGTCTTATTGACCATCAACACTTGATGCTCTTTCTTGATCTCCACTTCTGCAGATTTTAACATGGCGAAGAGTTCTGGCAACTGCTTGTTCATGTTTTGCATATTGTAGTTCATCATAAAGTTCTTGTAACTTGGTGGTAGTGATTGGAGGACACGATAAATCCCCAAAGCATTAGGAATCACTATACCCAAGCTTTGAAGTTTGTTTGCGTGCCCAGACATCTTAAGCACATGCTCACTGACGGAGCTGCCCTCTTCCATCTTACAGTTAAAGAACTTTTCAGAAGCCTCATAGCTCTCAATTGCCGCGTGAGTCTTAAAGATCAATTTGAGATCACGGACAATATCATGTGGGTCTGAATTCTCAAACCTTTTCTGAAGCTCCGATTCTAAACCATACAAGATAGCACACTGAATTGTGGAGTACTGAGTCTTCCGAGCGAGGTAAACATTCTTTACTTCATCGGTAGCAGTAGCTGCAGGTGGGTCACCCAGCGGTGCATCCAGCACATAGGTCAAATTACCAGTAGTGAGGACAATCCTCAAATTGCGGAACCAATCCGCGAAGTTGCTTCCATTGTTTTTCAACTTTTCTTTCTCTAGGAACGCATTAAAATTGATGGTAGAGACCGCCATTGATCTACAACATATTTGCAATAGTTTAGACTAAGTTTATGACAAATTGAGTTCTAATTAATAGTTAAATTAATCTAGGTGAACTCCCACTCAAAACAATATCCCTCACATTGTTTTAGTGATCACACGAACCAAATCCACCACATCAACACCGATCATCACGAGAGTCGATGTAGCTTCAATGGCGAACAATCGACATGTTCATCATATCTTACTATATGATTCACGCTTTACCTTTCGGTGATCCGTATTCCGAGACCATGTCTGTACATGCTAGGCTCGTCAAGATCAAACCTTAGCTTCCGCATGAGCAAATCTGGCTTGCTCACGTTGTATATACTTGCGGAATCTAACACACCCGATCATCACGTGGTGCTTCGAAACAACAAGCTTTAGCAACGATGCTTACTAAGGGTGAACACTTTAGAACTTGATATTCATGTGCATGAGGGATCATCTTATAATGCTACCGTCGTTAACTAAGCAATACAAGATGCATAAAGGATTAACATCACATGCAATTCATAATATGTGATATGATATGGCCTTTCTTCTTTGTGCTTCCGATCTCCATCTTCAAGCACGAACATTATCTCCATCATCATCGGCATTGCATCAAGGTCAATGATGCCGCTCCATGGTTGTCGTCCACCAGCTTCAATGTCGTGGGAATGGTCATGGCAGATGCTGCAATCGGCAGCGAGTAGTAGAACGAGGGGCAAGGGCGGCCAGCCATCTGCGGTGCGAGATGAGGGCGGAGACACAGGGTTTTACCCAGGTTCGGCCCCCCGGAGGGTAAAGACCTACTCCTGCTAGATTGTATTATGATGGTGTTACAATGGGGCGAGCTCGGCGGCTAGGCGGCGAGTCGCTTGGGTGTATGATGGAACGTGCCTCTACACGCCCTGTAGGGAGGTTTATATAGACTCACCTCCCCCTAGGGTTTACATATCTCAACCGAATCAGTTAAGGCTTCGGTACTCGTTTAACCTAATCCGACTGGGCCTATCTACTCGCCTGGGCCTTCAGCTTCCAGTCGCTTGGATCCACACCGGGCCTAGATCCAGTCGCCGTCTTGTAGGCCCACTCGCCAGTTCCTAGGCCAGTCGGAAACGTCCTGCTGGGTATACCTCGGTAGGCATATCCCCATCAGTAGTCCCCGAGGCCGTCGTCGATTGGACGCAGGTGGTCGCTGGCAGTCGGAGCATACGGCTTCAACGCGGACACCCAGTCGAATTGGTGGCGGGCTCCTGAACAAAGGAGTAAACTAGTCATTCTGGTCGCAACTTTGGCGATCGGGTCGGCGAAATATTTGGCCACTGTTGTAGTGATCGGGTCGGCGAGCCGAGTGGCTGAAGTTGGACCGTTCAACGCAGTCAAACTAGCCGTTGGGGTAATCCAATGGTAACTTTCAGCGTAATCACCGCGTAGTAACGGCTCCCTGATTTGGCGGGTAACAGCCGCTATATAAAGGGAATGGTAGGCAATCGGAGAACCACCTCCTCGTCATTTCCTACGATTGCGCGCACCTTCGTTTTCCTCCGTATGGCGATCCAGCCGAACCGAAATCCTCCGACCCCCACGAATTCTTCCGCCAATGGCCCCCTCCACCGAACCATGGGGCAGGTCCAAGTGCACGAGAGCGCAACTGGCGTCCTTCGAGGAGGCCGGGATCCTGCGCGCCGGCAGGTGGCGCATTCCTGCGGCCGGAGAGGTGACTCCGGACCCGTGCGAGGGAGAGTTTGTCTGCTTCACCAGCCACCTAGAGCGGGGGCTGGGATTCCCAACATCTCTTTTCTTCCGGCGCTTCTGCGCCTTCTACGGGATCCAACCGTCGGACCTGAGCCCGCACAGCATCGAGCAGCTCGCCATTTTCGTGGCGTTCTGCGAGTGCTACCTGGGCTGCAGGCCCTATTTTCCCCTGTGGCAAGATCTGTTCCACGGGCGGATCAGTCGCGAAGAAGCAGGCGGCCCGATGCTTGCTGTGGGGGGCCTGGCGTTTCAATTGAAGTCGAAGGCCTCCTTTTTCAATCTGATGCTACCTGCCAAGGCGGCGAGTGAATGGAAGAAGTCTTGGTTCTACGTCACCGAGGCGACTCCTGACGGCGAGGTGGCGATCCCAAGATACTCCACCGATCGGCCCGAACCGCGCCGACTCCAAGTCGGAAAGCTTCCAACAGACCAGCGGATGGTGGTGGATGAAATGCTTCAGACCATCCGCGGCCTGAAGAAGAAAGGTCTCCAGCCCATCAACCTATACAACTGCTGGCTCGGGCGGTGACTCGTCCCCTGGCCCGCCGTGACCACTACATGTACGAGTACACGGGCTGGGAGGACTCGACGAAATCCTGCCTCGCCGAATGGCAACTCGAGGATTACCTCCTGGCGTTGAAGAAGATCACCCAGGCGGCGTACCTCGACGCGAAGGCTGGGGTCGCCCCCTACACCGTGAAGCATCCAGCCCCGACGGTAAGTCATCTTTCTATCATTCGTAGTCGCAGTTAATGCTGTCGCGTTATACTGATATTGTCTTATGCCTATTGCAGTTATTTCAAGTAGTGGAAGGGTGGCTTCCGCCCGCGGACGACGAGAATTCGAGCTCGTCCGTCCAGGAGGGGGGCGAATCGCCTCCAGCAAGGGGCGGCGTCGAGAGCGACAGGAGCAGCGACGACGACGAATCCGAGGAAGAGGTCGCCCCGCTGGTCCGGAAAACTCGCGGACAACGGCAGCGTGATATCGAAGCGAGCAAAAGCCTCGAACGTCATGACGATGACGACAACGAGCTCCCCGAGCACACCTCGCGTCGCGAGGCCACTCCGTCAAAGAAGAAGAAGAAGAAGAAGAAGGAGGTGAAGGCCCCTCCGAAGAAGAAGACGAAGCCAGCGAGACAGGCGTCTCCGCCTCATTCGCCAAGTAGCTCTGACGCCACCAGTCTGGCCAGGGGTGAAGCGCCACAGACGATGGCGGCGCCAGATATCACTGCCGTCCTGAGCGAGGTGCCTCTGGCCTTGATGCCTCCGCCGTTCGCCCCGGTCTCTGGGTCGGGGGCTGCTCCGGTCGCGGCAGCTTCGCCGCCCAGGGAAGCTCCCGCCGAAAATGTTTCGGAAGCTCCTGTCGTGGCCTCGACGACGAAGAAGCCATCCATGTCTTGGGCGCACGACGTCTTGGAGATGGGCCTCAGTCGACGACTGGGCCCCGAACTGGAAAAGCGGCCGGCATCCGCACGGGGCTACGATTCATTCCAGTCGCCAAGTGAGTTTTATTCACCTGCTTTATTTTTCCTTGTAGTCGAACGACTTTGCTCATATTCTCGATTTGCAGGACTGGGATTAAAAAGATAGGACATCCGTCTGTGGCCAAGGTGCCGCCAGTCGTTGCGGAGGAAGACCCCTCTCGGAAGAGGAAGGCTGACGAGGTCGCTGCCCCCACAGGCAGTGCCAAGAAGGCCAAGAGCGACGAGGTCGTCACGGTGTCTGACGACACGATGGTGGCCCCGAGTGATCCTGCGGTGGTGGCGGCCTCGACAAGCAAGGAGGGTGCTCCCTCGCCAGGGGTGACCGAGCCGGCCTCTTTTGGTGCCGGCGCGTCCATCGCGACCTTCCCGCGCTTCATGGCCAAAGCGGCCACGGCGAGTGGTACCACACCATCGAGCCGCGCACCTGGGGTCGCCGAGACGGAGGTCGAGCAACGTCGCGGGCATACTCCGGCTCTTCTCACCTCCGTGGACGCACTACAACTTCATGGCATGCTGGGCGCGGCCATCCAGGTATGTCCAGTCCCTGAGGATCAGGCCACTGAATTGTAGTGGTCAGATTCTTTTAGTGTTGTACTTTTATTTCTTGCGCCCAGTCCCCGAGTGCGCATTCGCTGAGTTTCAGCGGGTGGGCGCTCAGTATTTTTGATCGCCAGTCCCCGAGTGTCTAGTCACTGAATTTCAGCGGGTAGGCACTTAGGTTTTTGATCGCCAGTCTGCGAGTGTCTAGTCGCTGAATTTCAGCGGGTAGGCACTTAGGTTTTTCATCGCCAGTCCCCGAGTGTCTAGTCGCTGAATTTCAGCGGGTGGGCACTTTAGGATTTCGTTTTTGCTAACTGTTTTGCTTTTGCACAGGGTTTGCAGCGTGAATCAGCCGACCGGCTGGCTGCGAAGTGTCGCGCGGAGAAGGAACTTGTCGCCGTTCAAGAGGCGAACAAGGGACTCCAAGCGATTGCTGTGAAGGCAGAAGAGGTTCGCCAGGACCTTGTCCCGGCGAGTGAGCTAACAGCGACGCGATCGGCGTTGAGTTTGGCGGAACAGCGGATCGCCGACCTTGAGCGCGAGCTGAAGGAAGCAAAGGAGGAAGCGACCTCGGCGGATGGGCGAGCCAAGGCTGCTGTCACGGCCGCCGCTGAGGAGCGTAAGGTTTCCGACGCCCTTGTTGCTGGGCTTCAAGATGATTACTCCGCTCTTCAAAACTTCATCACGGAGCTCTCCCGCCCTTTGATTGGTGAGTGTTCCAGCCTCTGCCTGTAACATATGCATTGTGTAATTTTTGATGTATTCACTGTCACCTTCTGTCCGCAGGTCGGATCATTGATAGCGCGGAAGAGGCGAATTCGTTCGACGCCCGGCAATGTGTAGCCACGCTGGTCGACTCGGCCCCGTTGTCGGCGACATGTATACGGGCGTATCTTCAGGAGATGTCGACCACGGAAGTGATTCCCAGCGACCTCGTCGAGGTGTGGCGATACTTGGAGAAGGCACCGTCGGTCGTCGAGTTCATAACGCGATCGGCGTTCCGACGCGGAGCGGCGACGGCGCTTAGCCTTGGCTCGCTCACTTCCCGGAGGACTTCGACCTGGACGACGTGACGAGTGGCTACCCGTCGTCGACTGGTTCGGTGGAGATCTCCGAGGTGCTGAAGTTGACAGACTGCGCCGCGGTATACTCCGAGCGCGTCTGGGCGATGGGCGACCTCCTTCCTTATCAGGAAACGGTCGTCGCACCCAACGACCCCGAGCCGCAGCACCGGGACTTCAAGATCGAGCAACCCTTCCGTGCGGCGATGGCGGGTGAGCTGACGACGTACCCATCAAACCCGTACACTCCCTTCATTCGCAGTCGCAAGGGTGGTGGCGAGTCGTCGTCGAAGCCTGCGGAGTAAAATATTGTGCCCTGGGGCGTCAGTAGCGGTTCTGCTGTTGGGCATACTTTGTATTTTGTGACAATTGCGACATGCTATAATGAGATATCGTGTTGTTTTGTGAATTGTCATGTGTTTCTGATTGAGGGTTGAACGAGTCCCCGAGCGCGTCCGCCCTTTTTTATGGGGTTTACCTCGTTTGTTATGTGTTTGCGGTTTTGAATGTTTTGTTATTGAGGTCGACTCGCCCAAACTCGGAAAGCCAGTCGCAAGGCGACTCCCATGAGTGCTCTGTACTTCACCGTTTTCCCTTGCGCAAACGAGGTCGGGTAGCCGAGTCCCCGAGCGTGGTACTTGGTTGTTCTAGGCGCGACTCGAGGGTGGGTGAGGACTTGGCGCGTTAGGGTGAGCGCATCACTCCTGCCTGGCCTATTGGGTCAGTCGCATGGCGAGTCCTGGGCATGCTCTCATACTTGGCGTTTTCCCTAGCCGCTCACGCTGAACTGGTCGTCAGTCCCCGAGCGTGGTACTTGGCCGTTCGAGTCGCTGTGTCGAGGATGCGGAGGATCATGGTCGCTGTGGGAAGTGAAGGCAGTTGTCTTGGCTCATTGAGCCAGTCGAGCTAGGCGACTCCAATGGGGCTCCGGGTAGGCGTTTTTCATGGACGTTACAAGGCCTGGGGAAACCCAGTGCCCTTGTAGCGCACTACTTGGCCGTGTCGATCGCTGTACCAGAGGTTGACTTCTGCAGTTAGCTTGACGCTGTTAATACGAGTGCGAGTGGCACAAGACACGGAGAGTAGACGCAATTTGCGGTAACCAATTCTTTTTATTTCATAGCGACTGGAGGATACATATGAGGGGTTCTAGGAGTAGAACTTCCGTAGGAGGTTTACATTCCATGGTCGCTTGACGTCGAGTTTGCCGTCCCCGCGGACGTCGATGAGGTAGTAGGCATCATTGCCGAGTACTCGCCCGATGGCGAATGGTCCCTCCCACGGGGGGGGGGGGAAGCTT
The DNA here is from genome assembly GCA_916181665.1 of Avena sativa. Classification (NCBI taxonomy): domain Eukaryota; kingdom Viridiplantae; phylum Streptophyta; class Magnoliopsida; order Poales; family Poaceae; genus Avena; species Avena sativa. The sequence continues at coordinate 150,284,379 of OV702294.1, read as the reverse complement.
GTGCATGCCTTTCTTGTCCTGGATGAGGCGCAACACCAGGTCACCTTCTTTGAAGGTGTGAGTTTTCACCCGCCGGCTGTGGTAGCGGCGGAGTCCTTGCTGGTAGATGGCGGTGCGTGAGCGAGCTAGGTCGCGTGCCTCGTCGAGTTGATCGACTTCATCCTGTCGTGCGAGTTCGTTCGCAACCTCCGTGTAGTGGACGACCCTTGGTGAGTCGTGCTCGAGGTCGGTGGGCATGACTGCCTCGACGCCGTACACCATTAAAAAGGGGGTGAACCCTGTCGACCTGTTGACCGAGGTGCGGATGCCCCAGATGACGGAGGGTAGCTCCTCGACCCAGCACCCGACGGTGCGCTTGAGTGGTACTTGGAGCCGCGGCTTCAGGCCGTGGAGGATGCTCTGGTTGGCCCGTTCCGCCTGGCCGTTGGACTCCGGGTGGGCGACTGACGCGAGGTCGAGCCGGATGTGGTGTTCCTCGCAGAACTCGGCCATGGCTCCTTTGGCGAAGTTGGTGTCGTTGTCCATGATGATGCTGTTTGGGAACCCGTAGCGATATATGAGTTCGCGTAGGAATTTGGTGGCGGTCTTCCCGTCGCATTTCCGGACTGGCTTGGCCTCCACCCACTTTGTGAATTTGTCGACCGCGACCAGGAGATGGGTGAAGCCGGAAAGGGCCTTTTTGAAAGGGCCTACCATGTCCATACCCCACACGGCGAATGGCCAGGTGATGGGGATTGTCTTGAGCGCTGAGCTCGGCACGTGTGTCTGGTTGGCGTACTTCTGGCACCGGCGCATCGCTGGACAATGTCGACGGCGTCGGCGTGTGCGGTGGGCCAGTAGAAGCCGTGCCGCATAGCCTTGGCGACCAGGGAGCGGGCGCCGGCGTGGTGGCCGCAGTCGCCGGAGTGGATGTCGTGGAGGATCTTGCGTCCTTCGACGGGTTGGACGCAGCGTTGGAACACGCCGGTCACGCTGCACTTGTGGAGCTCACCGTTGATGATGGTGAAGGATTTGCATCGCCGTGCGATCATCCGGGCGTCTGTCTCGTCTGCGGGTAAGGTGCCAGCCTCCAGGTAGGCGATATATGGCTTGGTCCAGTCGTCTGGCTCGGCGATGAGTGCGACCAGGGCTGCCTCTGGCTGCAGCGGGACTCCGATGTCGATCTCTCTTGGGGTAGAGACGGACGACCTAGTGATCGTGTCGAGGAAGACGCCGTCAGGTGGTGCGAGTCGAGCCGACCCGATGCGCGAGAGAGCGTTGGCCTCCTCATTCTTCCGCCGGTCGATCCATTCGACGGAGTAGCCTGCGAAGTGTCCGCCCAGCTTGTCCACTACTTGGTGATATGCCGCCATGGTAGGGGAGACGGCGTCGCAGGTGCCAGCGACTTGCCCGACGACGAGGTCGGAGTCTCCGTAGCAGCATAGGCGGTTGACGTTCATTTCCTTGGCAGCTCGCATGCCGTGGAGTAGTGCCTCGTACTCGGCCATGTTGTTGGTGCAGGGGGTGAAGTCGAGGCAGAGGATGTAGCGGAGCTTATCGCCCTTCGGTGAAGTCAACACGATCCCTGCTCCTGCACTGCCCGTGTTTTTGGATCCGTCGAAGTGCAGGCTCCAGTAGTGGAGGTATGGCAGCTTTTCTGGCTGCTGGGCCTCTTCCCAGTTGACGATGAAGTCCGCTAGAGCCTGCGACTTGATCGCTTTTCGTGGCTCATACTTGATGTTGTGGACGCCGATTTCGACGGCCCACTTGGCGACTCGCCCGGTCGCCTCATGGTTGCGGATGATGTCCTGCAACGGTGCTGAGGAGACGATCGTGATCGGGTGCTCCTGGAAGTAGTGCGGCAGGCGCCGCTGTGCTCTGAAGACCGCGTATACCAGTTTCTGGTACTGCGGGTATCGCTGGCGCGACTCGGTGAGGACCTCGCTGATGTAGTACACCGGTCGCTGTACCGGGCGCTCCTTTCCTTCCACCGGCCGCTCGACGACCATGACGACGCTGACGACGCGCTCGGAAGCCGCGACGTAGACCAACATGGGTTCTTTGTCGACGGGGGCGGCGAGTAGTGGTGCTGCGAGTAGCACCTTCTTGAGGTCGCGGAGTGCGTCGTCTGCCTCCGTGTCCCACTGGAAGGTGGGGTTCTTGCGCATCAGGCGGTATAGGGGCATCGCCTTTTCGCCCAGGCGGGGGATGAAGCGACTGAGAGCCGCTACTCGCCCGACCAGCTTCTGTACGTCGCGCAGGCACTCGGGTTTGCCGAGTCGAGCGATCGTGTCGATCTTTGTGGGGTTCGCCTCGATCCCACGCTTGGAGACGACGTACCCCAGTAGTTGTCCTGCTGGTACACCGAAGGTGCACTTGCCTGGGTTGAGCTTTATCTTGTATTTCCGCAGGTTGGCGAATGTTTCCGCCAGGTCGGCGAGTAGACTTCACTACCACGTCGTCGATGTAGACGTGGATATTGCGGCCAATTTGGCTCGCGAGGCACTCCTGCATGCACCGCTGGTAGGTTGCCCCGGCGTTCTTGAGGCCGAAGGTCATGGCGGTGTAGCAGAAAGCTCCGAATGGCGTGATGAACGCCATCTTTTCCTCATCCTCAACAGCCATTTTGATCTGGTTGTACCCAGAGTAGGCGTCAAGGAAACACAGCGACTCCGAGCCCGCGGTGGAGTCGATTATTTGGTTGATCCGCGGGAGGACGAACTGCTCCTTCGGGCAGGCGCTGTTTAAGTTTGTGTAGTCGATACACATCCTCCAGGTCCCGTTCTTCTTCTCGACCAAGACTGGTTTTGCCAGCTACTTGGAGTATTTGATTAGCCGGATGAAGCCTGCAGCGAGTAGACGTTGCACCTCCTCGACGATAGCTCGGCGACGCTCTTCATTGAAGGGCCGCAGCGACTGCTTGACGGGTCGCACTTTGGGGTCGGCGTTTAGTTTGTGCTCAGCGAGTTCCCTAGGGACACCAGGCATGTCAGAGGGCTTCCATGCGAAGATGTCCCTGTTCTCACGGAGGAACTCGATGAGCGCGCCTTCCTAGGCTGGGCTCATGCCCGTCCCGATCGTCACCGTCTGGCTGGAGTCGCCTGGGACCAGATTGACGGTGCGGGTGTGCGTCATTGCCTCGAAGGCTGAGGTGTTTGCGCCCTCCGAGTTGGGTTTATTGAGTATGGTGGGGTCGTCGTTGTTGACCCCGCTCGCGTACTTGGCGAGCTCGTCGGCGTGGTTGGTATCTGCCGCGATGACGGCGTCGGCGAGTTCGGCTCCTTTGGCTTCGCACTCGGCGGCCATGTCGGGGTCGCCGTTGATGGTGATGACGCCGCACGGCCCGGGGAGCTTCATCGCGTTGTACGGGTTGTGGGGCACTGCCATGAACTTGGCGAACGCCTGGCGCCCCAGGACGCAGTGGTAGGGGCTGTCGAAGGGTACCACCTCGAAGACGATCCACTCGGTGCGGAAGTTTGCTGGTGTGCCGAAGGTGACTGGCAGCGTGACCTTGCCGATCGGGTACGCCTTCCGACCGGGGACGATGCCGTGGAAGGTGGTGTAGGTCTTCTCGACCATCGAATGCGGGAGCCGCAGTCGCCTGAAGGTGTCCAGGTACAGGATGTTGATGGAGCTACCGCCGTCCATCAATGTCTTGGGGAGCCAGTAGTCGCCCACCTTAGGCTTGACCACCAGGGCGACTCGGCCTGGGTACTCGATGCGTGGCGAGTGGTCCTGGCGGCTCCAGGTGATGGGCTGCTCCGACCAGTTGAGGAACTAGGGAACGTCCACCTGGGCCACCGCGTTGACGGCGACGGCGCGGGCGATGCCTTTCTTCTCGCGCTTCGTGTTGAAACCTATGAAGGTATGGAGCGAGCCGGCCACGTTGCCGAATTTTCCGCCGTTTAGCGGGTTGTTGTCGGGGTCCTCCCGCGCTCGCCGTGCCTTCTCAATCTCCCTGAGAGTGTGGAAGTCGGCGGTCGTGTGCGTGGCGGGCTTTCCTTCCCTGCTGTGAAACGCACAAGGTTGGTTAAGGAGGGTCGCGGGGTCAAACCTTGGTTTCGCCTTGTAGTTGCCGCCGTCGCGGCGTTGCCCTCTGTCGCGGCGGAAGCTCTTGGACTCGCGCTGCGCGTGCCCGGCGTTGGCGACGAAGTCGACTCGCCCGTCACTGCGGCGCTTGCCAGTGAGGCGAGTGTTGCTGTAGCGTAGGTCGGACCGTCGTCCGTTGTCGTTGCCGCTCGTGCGATGTTGGCCTCCCGACTCATCATCGGTTTCCTGGTTTGGATCTTCCTCCGCGTACCGTTTGGCGATCTCGAGGAGGTCCGGTATGTTGTCGAGCGTGCGAGAATGTCGCTTGAGCTTGGCGACCAAGGGCTCATAGCGACACGAGGTCTTGAAGCAATGGATCGCGGTGTCCGGGTGGATGCCGACCGCGTTGTACCATTGTTCTTGCCACCGCTGGACCCAGTTGCGGGTCGACTCGCGGGGTCCCTGGACGCATCGCTCCAGGTCCTCGATGGTGGTGGCGTGGGTGTAGGAGCACTCGAAGTGCCTGACGAAGGCGTCGCGCATCTCCTCCCAGGAGTCGATGTTGTCCTGGGGGAGGGTGTTGATCCACTGCCTGCACGTCCCCTCCATCATCAAGGGGAGGTAACGGGCGGCTAGCAGGTCGGTGTGGCCAGCGATCCCCATCGCCATGAGGTATGTATTTAGCCACACGGAAGGGTCGTACGAAGGGTCGTACTTCTCTATTTCCTTCGGCGCCTTGAAGTTCGCCTGGTACTTTTCGCCTCGTATCATTGGTCCGAAGCACCTGGTCCCGAGTCGGCTTAGCGACCCCATCGGCTCGCCGTCGCGGCGATTGGTTAGGGCGTGTCGCAGGTCGTCGGGCTGGCGTGCGCGCCAGCTTTGGTTGTTGATGATGTGGGTGCGGGCGTCGATGGGCTGACCGTTGGCGGCGACGAAGTTGGTCGCTGGCCTGGGGTCGTTGGTGGAGAGTGTCGCGTTCGCGGGTCGATGTTGGAGCTGCAGTGGCTCTGGTGGCGGGCAGTTGAGGGTGTTTGCTGCCAATGGGCGGCCGCTTGAGGCCGCTCTGCTGCCCGAAGAACGCGAGTACACCCGACCCTGCGAGTCGGTGCCTGCGTTTTGCTGTTCAACCGCCTTTGCGAGCAGGGCCCTGACGTACTGGATCTGTAGGGCGCCGTCACCAGTGGCCGTGATGTTGTCGGCTGCTGCTCGGCCCGCCACGAGGTTGTCCATCGGGATAGAGAACAGTGGTAGGCCATTCGCGTCTTGCTCCCGTGAGGAGACCACTATCCGTGGCTGATCCCTGGGGGGTGTGCGGTTGGGTGGAGGTGGGGCGCCCATCGCCATTGACCCTGGTGGGGGCCGGGCGCTTCCTCTTGGTGGCGCGTTCTCGTAGATCGCGCGCTCAGCCACGCGGGCCGGGTCGTTCTCGTCGTCAAAGTTCAGGGCGCGCCCCTGGACGGTGGGGTTCAGGCGCGACCTGATTCGCTGCTGGTGGTAGCGTGACAGCTCCTATGCCGTCACCTGCTCGAGGCGAAATTTTTCGTGCTCGGCTTGTTCTTTGTGGACTGCCTCCGCCAGCTTCAGGCGGAGTTCCTCGACCTCCGTCGCCGTGGCGTTGGGAGGGATCGGGGTGGAGAAGGGATCCTCCGGCGGATCGATGCCAGTCGCCATGTAGGTCGCGGCGTGGCGACCGGTCCCATCGCGGAGATCGGCGGAGTTTTCCGACCCGGAGTCGAAGTCGAAGATCCCAAGGATGGAGGGATCCTCGAAGTCTCCCATGTTGGAGACCTGGGTGATGGAGCCCGCGGGTGAAGCCGCGGTGATGGATCCGGCGAGTGACGCCGGGGTCGCCGAATCGGCGTCGTCGTTGAGGGTCGCGTCTTCTGCGGGCGTGGAGTTTTCGGCCACGTTGCTGTGGGCCGAGTTGTACTCGGAGGCGAGGCGATGGATTGTGCGGACCTGGCTCTCGGAGAGCCGGTCGCATGGCGGCGACTCGCGGATGCGAGCCGAGTCCTCCGAGACGATGACGTCGGTGAGGCCGACGAAGAGGCTGATCGTGCCTACTGGCAAGATCATGCTGTGCGTGATGGGTCGCGCCGCCGGGACGTAGCTGCTCGGCAAGATCTGGAGCATCTCGCCGATCGCTATCATGCGGCCGGTGGCGACCGACTCGTTGATGGGCAGATTGGATCTCGCCGCAGAACACCGGCCAGACCGGCCAGGCCCCACGGTGGGCACCACTGTCATGGGAATGGTCACGGCAGATGCTGCAATCGGCAGCGAGTAGTAGAACAAGGGGCAAGGGCGGTCAGCCATCTGCGGTGCAAGATGAGGGCAGAGACACAGGGTTTTACCCAGGTTCGCCCTCCCGGAGGGTAAAGACCTACTCCTGCTAGATTGTATTATGATGGTGTTACAATGGGGCGATCTCGGCGGCTAGGCGGCGAGTCGCTTGGGTGTATGATGGAACGTGCCTCTACACGCCCTGTAGGGAGGTTTATATAGACTCACTCCCCCCTAGGGTTTACATATCTCAACCGAATTAGTTAAGGCTTCAGTACTCGTTTAACCTAATCCGACTGGGCCTATCTACTCGCCTAGGCCTTCAGCTTCCAGTCGCTTGGACCCACACCGGGCCTAGATCCAGTCGCCGTCTTGGAGGCCCACTCGCCAGTTCCTGGGCCAGTCAGAAACGTCCTGCTGGGTATACCCGGTAGGCATATCCCCATCATTCAACTATTACAACTACTTTGAATAGACACGCGGGTCTTAACAGAAATTAAAGACAACCATATGGCTCCTGCCGGTTGCCAACTTACAATAAGGAACATTGCATACATCAAATATAATCACAATCATGGCCATATCACATCACAGCACACCCCTGCAAAACAAAGTTAGACGCCTCTACTCTCTTTGCATGTTTTACGTGGTTTGGGGCTTTCAATAAGTGTCGTTCTAACTTACGAACAAGAACTACAACATTGATACTATTATTGTCAATCACCCGTTGTAAATTGAATCTTAACTATGTTGGGAGAAACATGCACCCGCAAAGCCATTTATGCAATACAAGTTGCATGTCAAGCGTGGAGCAAGTCTCATGAACGATGTCATGTAAGGTTAGCCCGGGCCGCTTCATCCCACCATCCCGCAAGATGCAAAGTACATAAGAAGCAATCGACAACAAAAGTATCAACGCCCATAATGACCATTGTGTTCTACTCGTGCAACAGATCTACATATAGACACGGCTCTGATACCACTGTAGGGGTTCGTAGCATGGAAAACAAAAAATTTCTACCGCATACAAACAAACAAGCCAAGATCTATCTACTAGATTGTAGCAACGAGTCGATGGAATAACTCACCCTCGAAGATTCCAAAGTGTTTAACGAGAGCGGATTCTCGTGGGTGATGTAGTCGTACTCTTGCCGATCTCAAGATCGCGTAGACGATCCTTCCGGCGCTGCGTTCCGGCAGCGCTTCCGCAGTCGGTCACACGTTCGGTACTCGACAAAGACCTTCCTCTCCCTTGTTCCAGCAGGCAGCGGAGGTTGTAGCACTCTCCTCGCGATTCCGGCAGCACAACGACGTGGTACCGGAAGTAGAGGAGAGATCTCGCAGGGCTTTGCCTTAAGCCGGAGCGAGTATTGTGGACTATGAGAGAGAGCCTCGGTGATCTAGGGTTTAGACGCACCAAGGAGGAGCAAGGCTGGCGGCTAGGGTTTGCCTAGGCGGCGGCAGCGGCTTGCCCTAGGTGGCGGCGGCGACATCAGGAGGTGGCGGCGCCGGCGGCTAGGATTAGGGTTTGCGGGGCGTGGTATTGTGTGCTTGGAGGGGCAGCCCTGCCCCTCCTTATATAGGTGGAGGGGGCGCGCCAAGGGGAGGGGATTCCCTCCCCAACTCGGTCTCCAAGTGGGCCGACGGTGGAGGGAGGGAACTCCTCCTCAAGTAGGTTTCCTACTCTCCCTCCACCTCACAAAATAGCCGTTTGACTTTTCAAATTGGCGTTTGACTTTTCAAACTAGGATTTGATTAAACCCTTTATTTTGTTCAGCGATGACACCTAGTACATGATGCAATCATTCCAACTTGTTATGACACATTCATGTACCCTTCCCCTCCGGAGTGCCGGACATTCCGGAACCTTCTAGAACATTCCCGATGAAAACACCAGAACCATTCTCCAACCCCGAAACAGGACTTTCCTTATATGAATCTTATTCTCCGGACCATTCCGGATCTCCTCGTGATATCCCAGATTCCATCCAAGACTCCGAACAACATTCGGTCTCTTACTCATCATTCCATAACTACTCAAACAACATCGAATCCTTAAGTGTGTCTCCCTACGGTTCGTGAATTATGCGGACATGATCGAGACACTTCTCCGAACAATAACCAATAGAGGAATCTGGAAATTCATATGGCTCCCATATATTTCTACGATTACTTTGCGATCGAATGAACCAGTTACATACGATACCAATTTCCCTTTGTCTCACGATAGTTTACTCATCCGAGGTTATGATCGTCGGTATCTCTACATACCTAGTTCAACCTCGTTACTGATAAGTACTCTTTTCTCGTTCCCGTGGTATGTGATCCCTTGTGAGCCAGTCACATGCTTGCAAGCTAATTGGATGACATTCCACCGAGAGGGCCCAGAGTATATCTATCCGTCATATGGATGGACAAATCCCACTCTTGATCCATGTGTCTCAACCAATACTTTTTGAACACTCAATGCCACCTTTATAGCCACCCAGTTACGGTGTGGTGTTTGATGTCATCAAAGCATCCTTCCGGTGAAGGTGATATGCACGATCTCATGGTCGAAGGAATTAGGTTACTATGTATCAGAAAGCATATAGAAATTGAACTATTAAAATGACTTGATCTTTATGCTACGCTTATCTATAGGAGTATGTCCACCATATCATTCTCCTAACGATATGATCTTGTTGTTAATAACATCTCAATGTTCATGATAGGGAAACCACAATCATTTATTAACCAACAAGCTAGTATTTATAAAGAGGCTTTACTAGGGACTCTATTTTAGTTTACAAATCACACAAGTATTAATGTTTCCTTGTTAATACTATTATAGCATGAATGTAAACATTTATCATAAACATAAAGATATAATAATAACTACATTTATTATTGCCTCTAGGGCATATATCCAACAAATAATAGTCGACTAAAAGAAACATCTCGTGCAATGAAGAAAAATGACTGAGCATTCATCTCTTATATAGCTAAAAAAGCAATTTTGTTTCTCCCTTTTCCGACTAAAGAATCATCTTACATGACATTACTAAGATTGGGTTAAAAAATCTCGAAATGACCATTTCACGAAGTTTTGATGTAACTTTAGCATTTGTGATGTTCTTTGTTGGCCGCTTTTGTTGTCATTTTTTCGATGTGGTGTGATGTTGCACTCACAATTAATAAAGTCCCATAGTTGGTCTAAAACATATTCATTTGGCCATTCGTCAAATAAATATTTTGATGCCATCTCTTATTCTCTCCATGATAGACCTACTTTGGCGGTATTTTGAGCAGCATATTCTATTTTAACTCATGTTGAATACATAATACAAAGACTTAACCTCTCCTTCCATATTAATCGAAATTCATGTTTTATCCTTAGTCAAATACCTTTTAGTTTTTTAGTTTGGCACGTGAATGTATCGGTTAACATTGCCCTTTGCCTTGGGATTGTTTGCGTGTTTATATAGGCTGATACATGGAAGGAGATTATATCATAGAAGTTACAACAAAGTGGGAGATAGGAGGAAACAATCTGATCTTTATACAAGGAGACCTGATTGTGTACAATAGAATAACAACCTCTATCTCTATCTCTAACATGACAAAGTCTGCAAAAAATCATGCTTGTATATACAACAAAAACATAGTACGAACATGCAACATATTTTATGATGAATCTAATGAAACTAATTTGATGTCGTAAATGTTGTTTTATACTGACTTACTAAATTTGATTATTTTCACTTATAATACACTTGTATCTTAAATTTTGGGATGGCGGACAAAGAGAATGAAAACCATGGATTTGATGATGTCAAAATTTCGTCTCAAAAGGGGAGACAAAGTAATTGAGAACTTATGTCATTAGGTTTGTCACGGTACGAAGGTGGAAAGAAAGTTGATTAGGAGGCGACGATGTAAACCCATATAGGGTTCCAGCCAATGCATGTGATGTTGCCAGTGTGGTCCTCCTCCGTTGGCCTTGTGGCACGTAGCGGACACGACCCTTTGCTTGTGGGAGGATTCTCGTTCTTTCTTTGTGTTGTTTTTAGTGTCTTCTTCGGGATGATGAGATGGTGACTATCCCGTCCTATCCTCGCTCTGGTGATGCATCGAGCACTGATAGAGGGTGCGTGGAGTCGTGTCCGGTGAATCTCTTGGGATCCGATCGATTTCCGTGTTCGGTTTCAGCTTAGTCTCTTCTGGTTATTTGAGGCCTTAGTACGACGACACGTCTATCTACTATAACAAGCTCTATTACGACAAGTTTTATATGGTTATAGCGACAGAGGGGCGAGGACTGTGGCACGCCTTTGGCTAGTGTACATAGTAGTCGATAGGTAGATCAAGTATCTATTTGTAATTTATATTACCTTTGAGGCTCTTTATACTATTGTTGATGAGTATTAATAGATCGGTGAATTTTTTGTGAAAAAATAAATTTTGTCTCAAAAGTAAAATAGCTGATAGAACTTCTAATTCATTTTTTTGGACAATCAATATCACGATATATTCATAGTAGCATATAGTGCATGGTAGAGATACATAAGCTGTCTCCAACAATTACAAAACAAAGTCTAAAAGAAACTAGTAAAACACTAAGGTCTTCAAACTCTTTCTTCTTCCAAGACACCATCTTGATTTTTTTGAAGACAGCCAAAAACTGACAAATACCAAAAACAACTTGTAAATACTAATAAGGGTTCTTTCATAATTTTAATTTGAGCCATAGTGCTAAGGCCGCGTGCACACGCACAGCCATTTGAGTAATTAATCAACATCGGCAAGAGTATCAACACCAGTATTCCAGTCAAAAGTATCCGAACAGCCTGGTCGACGTCGCTGGCGAATCGATGGTATGAATCACCATTGTCGAGGACGTAGCAGCCGGGACAGATATTGCGAGGGTAATCTTTGCGACAACCATGAAAAAAACTCCAAAATCGACTTGGCGAAGTAAGATCTTTTTTTGACGAAGTAAGATCTGAAAGACCGTACATACATAATTATAATCTTACAACGCTGTCACTGACGCCGCGAAGAAGATCTCGTCGTCAAACGAAAGGGAGAAGATCACTTACTATAGACGATATCATCTTTATTGATGTAGAGATAAATAAAGATGACTACTAAAACTTCAATATAATCTCTCAAAACACTAATTTTACTGAAAACTCCACCCATAGATCGGGTTCTCTATCCCCTCCTTACACCGACGAGGCCGGATGGAGAAGGAGAAACCGACATATGGAGGAAGAGGGGAAGAGGCGGCGGCTAGGTCAAGTGGAGGCGGAGGCTGAGAGGTTTCAAGGCCATCGATGCTAGAAGCTACGACATGGGGTAGAACTTCTAATTTACTCATCCTAATAAGTATTACTCCCTCAGTCCAAGAATAGATGTCTTAAGTTTTCTAAATTTTGAATGAATCTATATACTAATTAGTGTCTAAATTTTGACAAATTTGAGATATCTATTTTAGGACGAAGGGAGTATTTTTTCTTGTTTTATTTCAGTCATCAACTCTCTTTTTTTTTTTAAAAGAGCAGTCATCAGCTCTCCGACGTCCGTCAAGTCATTGACGGTTGAAATCCATCTCCTCCACGTCTCCGTCGTCCCGTTTCTTTCCTTCCTCTCCTTTTCCCTCGTCCTAGGCGACCAGTCCAAAGCTCCAAACCGACCCGACCCGACCGGACCAAACGCGGCTCTAAAATCTCTCTCCCGCAGTCCATCACCGCCGTGCCCTAGAGCTGCCGCCGTGCTAGCCGTGCGCCACCACTTCCGCTTCCGCCCCAGCCCCCCTCCCCAGCCCTCCGCTCTCACGCGCGTTGCGCCAGCGCTGTTCCCGTTCTACCTCATCGCGACCCTGGTGTCTCCACCCCCGCACCTCGTTCGCCATGTCGGGCATTGGGGTTTAAGGTATCAGACTCTTACCATCCACTGATTAGTTAAAAGCCTGGCCTCAAGAAATTCTGTGTGTGTGCCTGTGGCCACCCTATCGCACCATCTAGATCCACTCCTTCGTGCCGGCAGTTACGCATTAATTTCAGTTTTTACTGTTAGGTTTCAAGCAGAGCAGCAGGTGAGCGGTGCTGTACTGTTTGGAGGGTTCATACTTCATTTACTCTGCTCAGTTACTTGTTTTGGGGTGCTTATGCTTGTTCTAATCTACACAGATTGTTATTTCGTAACTGAAATTACAGCAAAAATATTTGGTGCTGATGTGCCATTCTGGGTTTTCTTTGCAGTTTGCATGATTGTCCACATTTCGCTTGTGAAAAAAATGGAGCACATGGAAAATGAGAGCTCAGAGGCGAAAAAGCAAGATGAACATCATAACAGCGAGGTGAGAACGGTGGAACTCAAGTAACAATGATATGAATTGAGTAGTCTCAAACTGTCTAACTTCCTGCCTGATCTTTACTGATGTTCCAGCCTTGTAGTCAAAAGTTAGTAATCCATGTCCTGTTACAGTGTTACTCTCGTCACTGTACTCGCTTGTTGATGTTCATTTTACCATGTAGCACAAAACGCTACTTCCTGCAAACTTTCAGACTTTACTTTTATGTGCATTTGTTAATTCAAGTGTGAAATGGATTTCCATTGTGCTAAATTACGGCCAAATGAGTGAGTGGAGTCCTGTGGTTATGGCTGCGACTACCGCAGCCTCAGATGGAGCTGCATTGGAGCGAAATCTCTATGCCGAGTTAAAATTCCTGCGCCTTTTTTCTTTGGTATCCACCTTTTGTATTGGTAGCTAAATGCTGTATTTAGAGTCTTGATCTTGGAGCAGCATGGCAGGTCTAACTATTAGTGCTGCTAGGCGAAGAGCTGTCTGGGGAACCCAAAAAATTTAACTCTGCCAACAAAGCCAGGCTACGACGGCTAGAAAACCTTTGCGTTGTAGATGGATCTAAATTGTTGCCCTACGCTGGCAAGCCTGCGACCAGAGCAAATGGAGTTGTCCAATACCATTTCTTTGTCCAAATGTGATCCCCAATGCTTGCTGAAGCCAACTATTCTTAAGGATTGCTTGCTACCCTTGCTTGTCAGCATGATGATCATCAAGCAGTCACTGGCAGGAATTGTGGAGGACCTACTGCTATGTCTTGCTGATAAATGGAAGAAGCAGTTGCCGCTTTCCCTTTTCACTTATATAATTTGACCACCATTGCTTGCTTGCTTGCTACCCGAGGAGCCAAATGTAATAAAATGTTCAAATGCCATGAAATTCAGATTTAATAACCCTGAGAATATTTTTGAATTCCATACTATCATAACCCTCCTTATATATAAGGTAGCATAGTCTAGATTCGTTAGGTTTCTTGGCTAAAAATTGTTAATGGAAGGTACACATATAGTGTCCACTTTTTTTCGAGCAAATGCAAAGCTTGCGTCTCAATACATCGATAGCAAGTATATAGTGTGGAACAGTACAATCCTAGGACTAGGCCAAACAACAGATTACTCAAGAGAAGAGTATGGCCAACGACCACTCGGCATACATTACAAGCGATGCAACCAAACAACCCTCGGCCTCAATGCTATCCACACAAGCGCTCAAGGTGCAAAAAGCATACTAGAAACCCTGCCACAGGAAGAGAAAATCTAACTCTATAAAGAAGGGTAAAATAGTGTCCACCTTTGAATTTTTACAGTTTCTGTCAGGTTCAATTGAAAGCGATTAAGAGGAGTAGTTTCCTGACATATTTAGTGTATAAAATATCTCATATTGCCACTTTATTCCATGTGACCATGACAAGCTCTCCAAATGCCTTTTTTAGCAGATGCCAAGTAATTCAAAATCAAGCGAAAAATGTTATTATTACACCAATTAAATAAATTGCCTTGCGCATAGCTTCCTTTTCCCTGACACATCTTAAAAATCTTGGATGAAAGAGAATTTAACGAGTCATTGGACATATTGGTATTGCAATCAGAATGTTTGATTTGTTCTAAATGTTGATTGTCTGCAGGTGGCCCGTCTTGAAGAATACAAGAAGCTTATTGATGCAAAGGCTGCTCTCCGCCAGAGTAACCTAAACCCTGAGAGGCCTGGTAATTGCATTGTTCTTTGAGTAATTGATATTTAAAATGGAAGTCACGGTTGATTCTTTATGTTACAGTGGCTGTTGCGAGTTTGATAATGTTCGTCCAGGACATGTTATATCCCATCTAAATGGAGTTCAAAAGATCTTTTGATGTTGTAGAACTTGATAGGTAGATGAGCTGGTTCCTACTATGTGCAAAAAGGTTTATTGTGGTACTTGGATCTTAGCAGGACTAAACTAGTAGCAAATTATTTGGGCTATCTATTATGTGCAACTCAGTGATCCATATCCATTGAATATGTAGGTGGTATTTAAAAAAAAGAAAATGAGATTTTCAGAGGCAGGGAAGTATTTATAGTTAATCGATAAATAGTCGCATACCCTAAAATCTTAAGGTCTGTAGTTTGAGCCATGTTAAGCTGAGAAGCCGTGCTCACATGGATCTACTGCATTTCTCAGGTGGCTAATTCACTTGTATAAGTTAGTTTCCTCGGCAGCTAGCATCCTTATAGGAGAGCGTAGAATTCACTTGCTATTCCTGACCCTCTAATTTCTCTCGATCTAATCCCTGCTACACTTCTAATCGCTGGCAATGGCACCAAGACGCAGAGGACGGATTCGCCCTCCTGTGATCCACCCTTACTACCTTCGAAGCTTTAAGCGGCCATTACATATAATGTCACAACTTTCCAGGTGGCCGTACGGACTACCTAAGTGTTTTTGCCTGCTGGAACTATATTCATGTTTGTTTGTTTCCTTTTTTATATCTAGTATACTATTCTTGTTTGAGAGAGTGAGAGACAATATGCTCAGCTCAGTTTTGAAATATAAACATTTTATCTATTTGGAATACATAATTATGACATTGTCAATCGTTCATTTTAGATGCAAGTCACCTGAAAACACTCGATTCCAGTATTAAGCGCAACACAGCAGTTATCAAGAAGCTCAAAATGATAAGTGATGAACAAAAGGATGGCTTAATGGAAGAATTGAAAAATGTTAACTTAAGCAAGTTTGTCAGTGAAGCAGTTTCTCACATATGTGAGGTCAGACTTCGTTCTGCTGATATGCAAGCTGCTGTTCAGGTATAGTAGTAACAAGTACCTCCTAGTCTTAGTACAATTGTAAAGTATATTTTAAATCTGTATCGGCAGCCTTGCTCACCAATTTTTCACTAAATAAGCTTTCCGCCAGGTACTTAAACGAGTTATATTTTTCTAGATTATTACAGAATCTCCTGTCTTAGAGTGGATTTGTGCCTGTATGGGTGGGTGCTCCTACTATCTACCATGCATGTGCCTTGAAATATGTGCACAGACTCTCCCGCTACACTTCCAATAGGGCTAGAGGATGTGCACAGATCTCAAGACATATTTCATGGTTGATATAGTGGGAGCACCCACCTATACAAGTACAAATGATTTTTCCAATCTGGTAGATTTTCTATAATTCCAGTGATATGTCTTTTTTCCAGTTATGATATATGTATCTTTACTTATGTCAGCTTTGCACACTGTCGCATATGACTTTTTTTTACGTCACTTTTATTTATTGGCATGTATCCCATGCCATGTTTTACAGTATCTTCTATGATTAATAAATTCAACAAAACCCATATTTTCAAATGTGTTCTCGTGTGTGGATGTTAATTCATATAATGAAACAACTATGTGTCTTGAACCATATTTGATGCAGATCTGCTCACTGCTCCATCAAAGATACAAGGACTTCTCTCCTTGCCTTATTCAAGGACTCCTGAAAGCCTTCTTTCCTGGGAAATCTGGAGATGATTTGGATTCAGATAAGAACTCAAGGGCCATGAAGAAAAGAAGCACGCTAAAACTTCTTATGGAACTGTACTTTGTTGGAATTGTTGAAGATGCTAATATTTTCGTAAACATTATAAAGGATCTCACGTCAGTGGAGCATTTGAAGGACCGTGAAATGACTCAGACAAATTTGTCTCTCCTTGCCAGTTTTGCTCGTCAAGGAAAACATTTTCTTGGATTACAAAATCACGGCCAAGAAGCTTATGATGAGGTCAGCCAGATTTTAGTTTCATCGTGTATTTGCTGATATCAAAGAAAATGACAAAGGTGATCGATCTGTAGTAATTTAATAATCTTCATTGTGGCCCAGGGGTTCATTCTTGATATGCAGACATCTGAAAACACTCTAAAATTTCTGGCAAAAATAATATATAGTATTAATATGAAAATATGTCTATTTTCCTTGGACATGCACAGACTCCCAAATGTATGCATGTGAAAGTTCAAGCATTCTGCTAGCCTTCATCACGATTCACGAGCAACATGCTTACCTCCTCTTAGGTTTATTGGTACATGCAATAGTTCTTTCAGTGTCCAGTTCTGTCCTGCAATGAAATAACAGTACAACTCTTAACTACTTGTGACTACTCATGACATTTGTTCTTTATGCTGCAGTTTTTTATGGGCCTCAATGTTACTGATGATCTGAAGACATTCTTCAAGAAAGCCTTGAGCTCTTACTATGATGCTGCAGCTACAGTTCTCCAGTCAGAACATGCGGTAAATCAATTTTTTTTCAAGTAATTTAATGTTGTTAGGCTAATATTGTACTTTGTTAGTGCTTCAGTTTGTTTATTATGCAACCCTCTCATGCATAACATCCACCATGCAGTCTCTTCGTGCAATGGAGTCTGAAAATGCAAAGATTTTGAATGCCAAAGGCGAACTAAGTGATGAGAATACTGCCTTGTATGAGAAGCTTCGGAAATCTTTCGATCAGTTATTGCGCTGTGTTTCATCGTGAGCCTCCCTACCAAACTTTTACTCATCCAGCGCTTCTACAGATGCACTAGCAGTTCATTTTGTTTGTTTAATATAAGTTTCTTCTAGTTCTTGCCATTATTTTACAGCACCTTCATCAGTTCATCTTTATTTATGCAATGAAAGGACCAAGATGCAAATATATTAAAAAAACAACCTATGATTCTGTACTAGCTAACTAGTTCTCCCTTGTTCCATATTATAAGATGTTTTGACGAACCAATTCGGTTTGCTAAAATGTCTTATACTATGAAACATAGGGAGTAGTTACTTGTTAGGAGTCAATATAGTGTCTATCACTAGCATGGTAGTCTATAGATGGCTATCAGTTTCTGGTGTTCATCTGAGCTTTCTTTCTTAAACAAAAAGAAAAAATAAACAGATGCTTCAATTATATATTCACTTTTCTTTTTAGCTTATTAGCATCTTATTAGGACCATACACATCTGTTCGCATAAATCTTGTGAAACATTCAAATATGTTTTCTTGCAGCTTAGCTGAAGCTCTTGATATGCAGCCTCCTGTTATGCCAGACGATGGACATACAACAAGGGTAATAACTATGGGGACTGAGTTATCCCCTTCTGGGAAAGATGTTTCTGCAGTAGAACCTATCTGGGATGATGAAGACACAAAGGCATTTTATGAATCTTTGCCTGATCTCAGGTTTTTCCTTGGTTTGTTTAATTACTTTTTTGTACAGTTTGCTGAACTGTAGTAGTTGTACCATGTGATTATTCTCTTTAACCTATGTAATATATCCTTTTGAGCAGAGTATTCGTGCCTGGTGTACTATTGGGAGAAGCTGAACCAAAGTTGGTAGATCAACAAAGAGAAGTTCACGAGAAAACTAGCGTAAGAAGTCTCTCATACTGAAGAATTTTCTGTGTTGTGTGAAATAAAGACTCAGTTTGTGGCTGTTTTTGTATGCTTGTCTTTAAAATTGCTGTGAAAAGGAACATACAGAAGGTCTAATATTCTGTTTGTATTGTACTAAATCTAGATCCCACCATTAGTCCATCACTTCATCTCATATGTTTAGGCACACAAATGCAATAATATGTTCACTTCAATTTGTATAAGAAAATAGCTAGCAATCACCTAAATATCCAAAATTAGGCCAAGCAAATGAGATTATAATAATCAACCGCAATGCGCCGTGGAGCTTATGTAAGGGTCAGCAATAATTGATTTCATGAACAGAATTATCAAATATTACTGCAGCAAGCTGGTGACTTCTGACTATATAGCTAGCTGTTTTTCTCTCCATTTTCTATATGTTCTTCTACTTCTTTTCTTTATTTTTAAGAGATGAACGCTATATTTGCATGATAGCTGTGTGTTTTAAAAAAAAACCCATCTCATCTGACCCCACTTTCAATAATACATTTTGATCAATCTGTGGGAAATGTTCTAAATTTTGTTTCAGGAGATTAAATTGGAACAAGGAACTAAACTTCAAGACAATGCTGAAACTTCTACCTCTGAACACCAATTGGAGGGAAAAGAAAATGTTGGAGCCAAGAATAGAGAAAAGAAAGAGAAAACAGACAAAGAAAATTCTAAAGAAAAAGATGCTGACAGAAAAGGAGATATTGAAAGGGAAAAAGTAAGAGTCACAGATGGCGCAACTTTGGACAACCTGCTACTGAGGCTACCAAAATGTGTTAGCCGAGATCTAATTGATCAATTGGCGGTAATAACAAATGGATTATGTACTTCTCTGCATTTAATATGGTTGCGCCTTATTCTTGAACTCCATTTGTTTATTCTTTCAGGTAGAGTTTTGCTATCTGAATTCTAAAGCAAACAGGAAAAAACTTGCGCGAGCCTTATTCAATGTTCCAAGGACTTCGTTGGAACTGTTACCATATTATTCTCGTTTAGTTGCTACTTTGTCCACATGCATGAAGGATCTCCCAAGTATGCTCTTGTCAATGCTTGAAGAAGACTTTAACTTTTTGATGAATAAGAAGGTTTGTCTTTTATTGATATATTTCTTCATCCTTGTGTCTACATTAGACATTGTTCCAATTTTTACCAAATTGCTTTTGGCCCTTTCAAGTTTTCTACTTTGTTGTTCTATAGTCACATATATAATTAAAATTCAGTACAACTAACAGGGTTATCTGTTCTCCAGCACTAATTATTGTTCCCTGTTATATTCCCTCTTTCAGGATCAGATCAAAATTGAATCAAAAATTAAAAACATTAGGTTTATTGGGGAGTTGTGCAAGTTCAAAGTTGCACCTTCAGGCCTTGTTTTTAGCTGTTTGAAGGTATGTAAATCTACAAATAAATTCACTTGCATAATCAGTCGCTGTTTGTTATACTTCAGTTGAGTTTCTAAATTTCGTTGTGCTTTTGTTGTACTACCTTTGAGATGGTACTGGATAGTTTCTGTTTGTGACGTATTGCTTAGTTTCTAAATTTCAAAGTTGCACCTTCTTGCCTTGTTTTCAGCTGTTTGAAGGTATGTAAGTAAATCTATAAATAAATCCACTTAAGGAATCAGTTGCTGTGTGTTATACTTCAGCTGAGTTTCTAAATTTCGTTGTGCTTTTGTTGTACTACTTTTGAGATGGTACTGGATAGTTTCCGTTTGTGATGTAGATGTATAATGTATTGCTTGCCATCTGATGAGCTATCGTGTAGAATTTCTAACTGGAACGGACTATCTCTTGTGTTTTGTATGGATTATGGATTAGTGCACTTAGACGTGGTAGGCAGGAGAGTGGTTAAGTGATAGACTGAGAAATGCTGTTAGCTATGTATGTTTCAAGATCACTTTATACACTCATATAATTTCTGACCACATGGTAAGGCATGGCATTTCATGCTGAACTGCTGAAGGCAGGTCTCAGGCCACACAAGATCAATTTTATCTTTTTTCCAACGAGGCATTCTTGCCCATCTATTTTATTCTGACAAGGACGGCATGACTGTCCTAACTTTCCTTCCTTTCTCTTAATATCTAGCTGGGAGTTTTTGCCGTGCTGGCAACATAGCCTTTTCTGTGCATGAGACCCAGGCTGCACGCTCATGCGGGTTTATCAGCCTTTTTATTCTTCTAAGTTGTGAAAGCATTGCACCACACTTAATTTGGTGAAGCCTATTTTGTAAGTGAAATATGGAACCCCCCACATTAAATTTGGCAAAACCTGTCACCTGTCTTTGCTGAATGTGCTCTTCTTATTCTTATTTAAAGTTGACGCCATTATGCCGAATACTGTCATTGTCAAATGTGACCCTCTCCCCTGCTGGTTGCCCCTCTTTGTCCTTATTTGGTGTTGATGTGCAGCTGGTAGCAGCTGCTGCACTGAATGTCGTCTTTGCTGATGCCCCACCCTCATAATCTCTTTAATAATTTGACACGCTGAAGGCACTATGATCCATCACAGACGGTAGGCGGTAGCCAATGCTATGCCAAACACACCCCCTCATCTAATGCATGCCTCATGATCTCTATTTATAAACTTAGCAATAACATGTCCAGGGTGTATAATCCATAAAAACCAGGACATAGTTTATCATATTGTAAATTTGCAACACCAAACACATTAAACCACCTTGCAACTGCAAACTAAATTTAGTCATGTGTCCATCTGTATTTCCAGGCTTGCTTAGATGATTTTACCCATCATAACATTGATGTGGCCTGCAATCTTCTTGAGACCTGTGGGCGCTTTCTTTATCTCTCACAAGGAACTACAGTTCGCATGTCAAACATGCTGGAAATACTGAAGAGGTTGAAAAATGTGAAGAATTTGGATCCACACCACAGCACACTTGTAGAGAATGCCTATTACTTATGCAAACCACCTGAAAGATCTGCCAGAGTCTCTAAAGTTCGTCCACCTCTGCATCAGGTAAGGCCTTTTATCCCTTATCTGATCTGTTTTCTTTCTGATATTCTGACTTATGTGTGTACATAATCTTTTAATTGAATAACCAATATTTTTTTTCAATGCATGCAGTACATAAGGAAGCTGCTTTTCTCAGATCTTGACAAAACAAGTGTTCAACATGTTCTTCGTCAGTTACGGAAGCTACCTTGGGCTGAGTGTGAGCAGTACCTGGTGAAGTGTTTTCTTAAGGTTCACAAGGGAAAGTATAGCCAGGTTCATCTGATCGCTCTTCTAACTGCTGGTCTTGGTCATTACCATGATGATTTTCCCGTGGCTGTGGTAGATGAGGTGAGTTACTTTTGCTGAAGCAGATAGTTCGAATTTTTTTTCGTTGATTAAGTAAACTATTACGTGATAACTGAGTAGCAGAAAGCATTTTACATTTTGCATGAAAATAATATATGGCATGCAAAGTTGCACCGTGACTATTATTGGATCAGTCTTTAAAACTATTCTGTGCACTTGTATGTCTATCGTTCTTCCTTTACATACTCCGTGTTGGTGCCCAAATTACCCTCTTCATTCTTTTCTCTGAGCTCTGACTATCCTTAAAAAAGCATAGCAAGTGTATTCCATATTTTTATTCGAGATTTATTGTGTCTCAGTGGTAGAGATTAGTAGCATGTTAGTTTCTAGAGTAGTATCTGTTTCAAGATCTTGAATATGCATATGTAACATAGTAGCAGCAAGGAACAAATTATAACCCCTTCATTGATTCAATGGCTTGGCTGACACAGTTGGCTCCTTGTGTATCCGGATTCAGGTTCTGGAGGAGATTAGAGTTGGACTTGAGCTGAATGACTATGCAATGCAACAACGTCAACTTGCCCACATGCGATTCCTTGGGGAGCTATATAATTACGAGCATATTGATTCGTCAGTTATTTTTGAGACACTGTACCTTCTTATTGTATTCGGTCATGGAACACCAGAAGTAAGTAAATACATCCGTAAAATACAAATCAAAACTTACATCTGCTATCTTTATTTGATTTGGTTTATACTGATATTGCAGCAATCCAGGTACTGGCATATATATTGTTAAGTGCTTCTGATTTAGTATATTTTTGAAGAAACCCATGCACTTACAATATGACAACGCTCTTGATACAACCATCTTTTACCCTGCTATTCCTTAACTTATTTTATTTTATTAAATTCATTGTTTAACACGCTTGGTATGTATATTTTCTTCATTCGAACTGTGTGACTTGTGAACCTCCAAAACAATGTTCATATTTCTTTTCTGCAATCCTGGCTAAGCATGTTTTAAAAGAAAAAAAATGTTACCGAGCATGATTTCCACTCTTCGTCTCTAACGCTTTACGCATTCTTAATCACATATATTTTGAATTAGAAGAATTAGTATATTTGTCACTTTTAATGAGTTTATTCATTGCATTTATCCTGTGCAGCAAGATGTGCTTGATCCCCCAGAAGATTTTTTCAGGATAAGGATGATCATTACACTTCTCCAGACTTGTGGTCACTATTTTGATAGAGGCTCTTCAAAACGAAAGCTTGACAAGTTTTTGCTATATTTTCAAAGATATGTTCTCAACAAAGGGCCATTGCCACTTGATGTCGAGTTTGAGGTTCAGGTTAGTCTTCTCTAAAAATCAGCAGCATATTAGAGGTTGCATCTTTAAAGCATATAAATACATATGCAAGTCTTCATTGCATATGCACTGTTAAATCTGGCTGTCGCTTGATAGAAAGAGAAACTATCTGGATATAGTTGGTAGTGACATTTCGACATTTTCACCTCCAGGACCAATGCACTGTTAAGGTGTGTTTGCTTCAAACTTAGTACTGAATCAAGGGGTAACTTGTCTCTCACCAATATTCAAAAGATCTAGAGAATCCCTGTCCACGTATTTATGAAAGTGAAAGTAACTGGATGTTCTCTATTTGGTAGAATTATAATTCATAGTAATGCATTGTTGGCAAATGTTGGTCAGCAACATAGCACTGGTTGTAGCTTATGCACACTGTTATTACAGGCGTCCTGTTCATTTTTTCTGTTAGTGGACATGGAACCGTTTACTTCCTTTTAGACTGCCGTAATGTGCTTAGCTGTTTACATCCATGTTGGACTGCTTTAATTTGCTTTGCGAATTCACATAGCATGCTAGATCATAGTAGAGGTGATTATCCTTTTGTAGATTAACAGATGTCTCGACAGTGAAAATAGCTCCTAATTTACTTATTTTGCGCCTGGTGCAGGATATGTTTGCTGAGCTACGACCTAACATGACTAGGTATTCATCTATAGAACTGTTGGCCTCTGCTCTGGTTGAGCTTGAAGAGAATGAGAAGACAAAACAATCTGAAAGTGCTGCTTTTGATGCCAGCTGCAAAAGCTCAGCAAACAGACCTGACAAAAACGGTAGGCATCATGAAGAAGCAGTAGACAGTGAAAGCTATTCAGGTAGTGGGAGCATCCGTCGTGATGGACATGAAGACAGAGACTCCCTGTATGAAGAAAAATCAGATGATGGGTCGGAGAATGGCGTCGACAGTGCCGACGACGATACGCCTGCTGGTTCTGAGGAAGAAGAAAATGTCAAGGTTAGACGCAAGGTGGTAAAAATTGATCCTAAGGAGCAAGAAGATTTTGACCGGGAGCTGAAGGCCCTTCTACAGGAAAGCTTGGAGTCACGCAAGCTGGAGCTACGGGCGAAGCCCAGTTTGAACATGGCCATGCCGATGAGTGTCTTTGAGGGGTCAAAGGACCCAAGGGCCACTGAAACTGCGGGTGGAGAAGAAATTACAGCTGAGGAAAGTGGTAATGCTGGGGCCAAGGTGTGCGTGAGGGTTCTAGTGAAGAAAGGGCACAAGCAGCAGACGAAGCAAATGCTCATCCCTGGGGACTGCCTGCTTGTTCAGAGCACAAAGCAGCAAGAGGCGGCTCTGCTGGAGGAGAAGCAAAGCATTAAGCAGAAGATTCTTGAATACAACGAGAGGGAGGAGGAAGAATTCATTAGAGGGTCATTGCAAACTTTGTTCTCGGGTCAAGAAGGAAGCAGCAGCCCGGGCAGCAGTATCAGCCCCGCTGGGCGTGGTACCTTGGATGGTTCGGACAGAGGCGGGCGTGCTCGGCAGCAGCGGTACTACGTCGCTGGGGGGCTCTACCATGGTTATGGCAGGGGAGGGTGACCTTCTGAGGCTTAACTGAATTCAGGGTTTAATTCGTGGCTGCCTTGTGAAAATGGAACTGTTTGGGTCGAGAGTCTTTCCCTGTCGGGCTAATATGGTTGCAGTGACATGTAAAGTGTGGGTCTAATCTCTCCGCTAGCAGGTTGAGGAGTGTTGTTATGAGGTTTCTTTTGTACATAGGATGGTCTGACTGCCTCAGATGCAGAATAGCTTCCTCGAGTTCCCAAAATGCACGCACCATGTGTCCGCAACTGCAACTCAGGTTGTCCGATGACTTTTCCCAGATCCAATGCAGACGGTAGAACCTGAGCACATAATCTACCAGTCGAATCTACTAGCAGTACTGTTGTACCGTTTTGAGTGCGTTTCTTACTCGTTTGAGCTGTTGTCGTCCTGGGTGCCTCATCATTCCGGACGAACCGCAGCCCTCCGCTTCCTCTTCTCCATGATTAGGGCTCCTACCCAACTCAGGGCCTCCAACTTTCCAACTCGCTTGTGCATATCTGCCACGACCTCCGACTTTCCACCCAACAATTACGAGCCTCCGACGGGCCAATGGGCTGCCGCGGCAGTGCCGATGCCAACGCCGCCACTACTACCGGGGGGCCATCACACGTTGCGTCAAACCGCCTGCGCATCTCGCAGGGGACGAATCCATCGTCCACGATCACGTTCACGGGTCGATCGATCGGAATGAATCCCGGCCCTGCTCCTCCCCCACGGACCACCGCACGCACAGTGGTACTACCGGAATCCATATCTCTTTACACCGGATACGGGCATCCAGCCACAGTACCACTAGGGGCACAGTTACTACACAGGAATAGTCGCGGGGGGTCGTGGGGCGAACCGGCGAAGGCTGGCCATCCATAGTCGCGGGAGCACTAGGGGGGAGAAATAGTATCCGGGGTGGCCCTTTGGAATCTCTGCGCGGGGAGTGGATTCTGTCACGGTGTCACTGCCGGCAGCCTCGCCTTTTCTTCTCCCAAGGAATCTGATGTGTTGTGGCCTCGCCCGCCATGGGGTGGCCCTGGCCCTGGCTTTTCCAGGGTTTTGACTTTTGACTCTTGGAGGGGAAGGGAAGGGATCGCATCTGCTGGGAGCGCGGGCGCTGTAGGTAGATTCTGCAGCCCCACTGGCCAGGCAAGTTGGTTTCCTCTTTTAGCTCGCTCGCTCGCTCGTGTGTGTGTGTGTGTGTGTGTGTGTGTGTGTGTGTGTGGAGCGAACAATGTGAGTGGGATTCTGCTTCTGCCTCTACATGCTGCTAGCTTTGGTGAGTGGTTGCTCTCCCTTTCCACTGCTTGTTCCTCTTGATCCGAGTTGGATAAAGCGGCCACATCCACATCCCTGCCTTTGCCAAAATAAAAATAAAAAATCCGCATCCCTGCCGTGCATAAAAAATATCTGCCACCACGCATCTCCCTCTCAGGTGCCTTTGTTGATGTGGAGAAAAGCAATGCGAGGCTCTATATTGTTGTGTTCACGAGTGCATTGCTTTGTGTGCAAGCTATATGTATGTATGTCTCCTTTTCGGTTCTCCATCGGCTTTGACTCGTCGCTCGTTCCAGGGATCGTCGCTCCTCGCCTTTCTAATGCTCAGTTCGGTGCGACGGATGACGGTGACCTGGCCACTACTAATCGGCGATTAGGATCCACACTTAGGAACCATCCAATTAATGTGTGCTGCCAAAATAGAGTAGAAAACAAAAGGATCGTTACATAATAACTGTAATATGTGGATTGGACGATCTCGATGTAACCTAAAGCACGCAGCACCAGGTATTTTTGCCTGTGGAATGGGCGCACCTGTGCACGAGAAAGAGCACATATGCTATGCGTCGTGGTGTGATGGGGCCTTTGGGGCCAAGCAGGCTCCGAGGGACCACCCTAAGCAATTTTCCTGCTGCACCTATCCTTGTCGTCCGTTGTGCTGCATGCCTAGTCAGTGGCCACCATGGAGAATCCACTGCGATTCAGCATGCACATCTACGTTTCGCAACTGTTTTTATTTGTGCTCCATAGAATGGTTGTAGATTCTGGTGGGAAATGAGAAAGCGGTCATGGGTTAGCCATACACAATCACTTCCAAAAATCCAACTGCCAGCGTCACTCCATGTTCAAAAATCTGAACGTTCGCTGATAAATTGTCAACCTCTAAGACGCTCCCACATAAGTATTCAGCAATAGCCGGCAACCGACTTAAAGCAAATATGGCTATATAAAATGCGGTAAGAATAGTAAGGTTGTTAAAAGTACATTTTAATGGTGTAATGTGTCTCCTTACTTCAATGCATATATATGCATTGATGTTCGAAGTAAAACATATGCGCGCCCATATGTACCTTTATGAATTAAATTTTGCATATCTTTCTTCTTACGACATGACACGGTCAACAAAACATATCCTCCTCGAAAATCAGGCGTTCGCTCCGCTATATTAATATAGCAACCACATGGTACAACGGAGAAATTGTTGGGCATTAGCACCAGCAAGCCCAAATGAAACAAACGAGGAATAACAGAGAAACAATGTTAACAATGCCGGATCGACGAAAACGATGATGACTCTCAACCGCGGCACCCTCCGGAGGATTCCACCACACTCCTGGCACTGCGAATTGCCGCATACCAAGCAACACCTTCAGGAAGGAATGCGACAACGACGCTGCTATTGCTCGGACTGGTCCTAGGGTTTCCCCCGGTACACGAAGGGGAGTGGGAAAGGGGTACACCCGACGCCCTTCGGCTCCCGACCCCCAAAAAACCACGACCCTAGACAATCCATCGCGCCCCACCAAACCCGCCACCCACAAACACACGCCACCACGATCTTGTAATCATCATCGCCGTCTCATCGTGGCCAACATCGTGAGATAAACATGACTGAGAGGAAGCAGCCGGGAACAAGGAGCGGCAGTACAACAACCACGCTAGAGGGAACAATCTCCACCGCCATTACCGTTAATCGACCGGACGCGGCATCAGGAGCACACCAAGCCCCACAGGCCCGGCCGAGCCCAAACTAGGCCCGTGAAGCTCTCTACGCCGCGTTGCAGTAGGTGCGCCTCCGTAGCTGCCACCCCCAGCACGAGCCGCTCCTCAGTCCGTCGAAGACAACGCAGTCATGCTCGAGCCTAGCCTACCCAAACCCAGATGTGGCCCAAAAGGGCCTAGATCTGGGCCGGGAGGGCTCTGCCAACTATCACTGTTCCATCCTGTAGCCAAGAGGCAGCACCATCATTACCTCGCCACCTGGGGCACGCCAGAGCCACTGCCGACCGAGGTACACCACCGCCAGGAAGGACACACCCCATGTTGCAGGAAGATAAAATCCCTGACACCACCGACCCCTCCATGACCCCGCACGGGCAACGCCGGAAGTGCCATCCGGCGATGGCGGGAGGAGAGGGAGGCAAGGGGGGAAGGCTGGAGGGAGTGGGAGATGGCCGCCCCGGCCTCCTTGCGCGGGGGTATGGGGAGAGGAGCGCATTCGTCTTTTGGTCTATCCTCCCGCCAACTCAAACATATCCACGTGCTGTTATAAACAATTTGAAAGTAAAGTATTGAAGGAACATTTAAATCTAGATACATAATTAAAATATGTAGTCTCTAGGCGCGCGCGTGTGGGTGTGGGTGTGGGTGTGGGTGTGTGAGTGTGTGTGCGTGTGCTGCATGCACGTGTGTGTGCGTGCGTGCGTGCGTCAAATGTCATAAAATTATTTTTTCTAAATTTCTTAAATAAACAATTATCAATATACTCATGTGCTCAGAGCGTGAGTATATGATATCTTGTGTGGTCAAGTGACCACATAGGCCTCAACATGGCTTTGCCACTTTCAATGATAAGCAATTTTCATACAATGCCTTCAAAAAATGGATGGTAAAAAGACCGTCATTGCCAGGGTTTTACCCTGGAAATCGAGATCTAGTACTGGAAGAGCACCGCCCAATAGAAGTCACGTTGTGCTGCCGCCCCTAGCTACTTGCAAAGAAGATCAAGTCGATGATGCAATGCCACGATCGAAGGGATATGCACACATCTACCATGGACCCCAAGATTTTGAATCTTTGTGCACATGCATGATATTTGCACCCGAAGACAACTGCTCACCCGTACGGTGATGAAGGTGGACACCATGTTTACATAACCATTTCATTGTTTGTAGAAATACAAAGTCTATATATACGATAAAAAACATTGATAGAATTTTACCTCATGCTAGATAATAGCAACATGGCAACCGGATCACGACTACTTAACTTTAACTTATCATGTCAATCTTAGAGCATCCTAACTCCTAACATAGCTCAACAAATCGGCATTTTGTTGTTTTGCACGCATTCTTTTCCGTGAAAGAAAAAGCATAATAGAAATAACCAAATCTATAAAAAGTGTGAACTTTTAGATTAGGATAGTAAGGTTCTCCAGGAAAGTTGACTCTGAATGAAGATTCTAGAGGAAAGCCGCTGTATATTTTCAGTTTCAGTTACGTGTAGCATCTTGAAAGACCAACTTACGCTCATTAGTGCTTTCCAAAACGGACAACTGGTAACCACAAATACTTCAGCAAAGAATCTTGATAGCAATTCGTCATATGTTCGAGAAACAAGCTAGTAGGTTAGTAAAACCGAGTCACATCTGTCCTGAGCTCTAGTTTAACAGACAATAAAAAATTCAGTTTGGCAACATGTACTTCATATCTTATCACATGCGCATGCCAGTTTGAACCCATATGCATGCACCAACATTTAACACGAGTTGCAAAGGGACTCACGCTGGGCATCTGCTCCACCATTATTTGTATCGTTATTATTTGGATTTGGCGAACAGTACCGAACAAATAGACACATGGAGCAAACAGTCCAGCGCTGGATAAACTGTACTCAAAATATTTATATAGTAGTAATTTTCATTTTTTACAAAACTGAATTTCAAAAATAATGCTTTAATGATAAATAATAAGAACACAGGAGTCGGAAATCCACTTCGGCTCCTAAGTGTAGATGCACCCACTGCCATATAAAATGCATTTTTCATAATAGGTATATTTAGACCTAGGAGCCAAATCGTCATGTCCCACTGAAGTATCTTTGTGACTTTTTGTGATAAATTTGTTTAAGAAAGAGAAAATGAATTTAAGACTTTCAGTAACTTATGATGGGAGGTGGCGGCAGATATTTTCTGTCACAAACCAACGGCTAAGAGCATCTGGATTCGCCCGTGCAGTATGGTATATAATCCCTTTCTACGAAGAATGTCACAGAATCCTCTCTTTTTTCTCTATGGAAAAGATGTCATGGAATCCTGGTGCGTGGGCTCGCGCGTAATAATCTATCCGTCAGTCGTGAGCGAAACAGTATTCTCCATTGTTCGAACAATTGTATGCTCCGTGACTCACTCACTGGTTGCTTCTTGGATAAGAACGGGCAATTCCGAGGCATACAAGCTCCTCTATCGATCTGGGACAATTTTAGTCCAAGAATAGGCTAATTAAGAAGATTGTCTGGCTAATTTATGAGTTTATATGTGATTATTAGGAAATAACACGTCATTTTTAATCGAAATAATAATTTAGTGAAGGAATAATTCTCCATCCTTTCCCGCTGAACCTGTCGCTGGAACACGGGGTCCATCGGCGTGACTACTTACTGGCATCGCACCTTACTTGTGCGAACTGTCTTTTCGCAATAATGCATGAGATCGCACGGGGAACCTTTCGAAGATCATGGAGTTGAGTGAAACGCTCGGCCGTTTCGCCTAGGACCTAGCTAGCTAGCTAGAACTAGAAGCAGGCAGCCTGCCGGGCGCACCAACTTGCACACTGGCATCTCTCTACGTACACGTTGGTCCTTGGTACTCTCTGATGGAAATCTGAGCAAAAGCTCCACCCTATGACTGACGATGGTTATTTTAGTGGCTTATATAGAGTTCAGTCGGCTCGTACGACCTTATGTTAGATCGTGTTCCAAAATCTTAGATTAGATGGCTTAAACAAATCGGTACCAACCACTCACAGCTTTCCACGTGTCATGCTCAGTTTAAATTTTTTCTCCAACCCGGAAAAAGAACTCTCGCCACTCGGCCGCTCCCCGCGAGGGACCGGGCCGCGCGCTGCCGCCTCCTTCCCCGCACCCCTTCCTCCACCCTCTCTCCCTTCCTCCACCCTCTCTCCCTTGTCATCGCCGGCGTGCGCCGCTAGGAACCTCGCGGTGCCAACTGCGGCGGGCCCTCGACTCTACCCTCTCGAGGGAAGCCCAATGCGGAGCGGATTCGTCCTCGGATGGTGCGGCTGGGGCGGGGCAAAGTCCTTGTTGTGGTCTAGCACACAGGATGCGGTGCTGGCAACGCTATGGAGCGGCGGCTGGCGGTGGAAGAGGTGGAGGACGGAGCTATGATGGTGCGGGCCAAATCTGGGTGGTGGAGGGCCGTGGCATTGTAGTGCTGCCCTGGCCTTCGACAATAGCCTGGCGGCGGCTTGCCTGCGGATTTCCGGCAAAGATGACTAGGGTGTGCTGTAGCATGGACTTGCAGGTGGATGGCGGCCGCGAACATGGCTCTGGAGCGAGGCAGCGGGGTTAGTCAGGCCTGAGGGGCCTGATAGGACCTATTGCTGCGTCTGGTCGGTGATCGCACCTAGCGGTGGAGGATGGTGGATCTCCTCTCAGTGACCGCGGCGCTGTCGGAGGCTGAACCCGGACTTGCGGGTTTAGATACATTTGTCGATGGATGCGAAGTGTGACTAGTAGGTGGCTGCTTGTCGACTACACTTTTGCCATCTACGTGATTCTAGTCTAGTGGCACTCCACGTTGGACTCATTGGTCCCGCGTCGAGTTGTCTATCGCTTCTTGGTCCCAGCTGACGGACGTTGGGGTGAAGGCCCCAGAAGATGGAATGCACGGGTGTCTCTGGAGCGAGCGGCGTGCAGTGGTAATGGCCTGGCTCTTTCGGCCGTGAGGGTGGCATGGAGCGGGTGACAGGAGACCCTAGTGTTGGCGGCGCTTCGGCAAGGACAGCTCCCAGATCATGTGCCGACGGTGCTTCGGCAGGGACGCTAAGCCCTTCAAGGTCAGTGGGTGGTTTGACTTACCATGTGTGGTTCGTAGGGTTTTCCGGGCGAAAGCTCTGCACTACAGCGCAATGAGGGTGATCCCTGCGGGGGTCTTAACCCTCTTGAGGACGTTATTATGGTTACCTTCTCCGCAGTTGGGCTCCCAGTGAAAACCCTTGACCTTTGGTCTCGATGGCGGCGGCCTATTTTAAGGAGTATTAAATGAATATTTTATAGAAAAACCCATGTAACTTCAAAATATCATAAGTTTATTTATGTTAATCTAAATTCAGCAAGTAATATATCTCTAGAATCCTTGAGAATTATTGAATATTTTCCTATAGTTATGTTTCAACTTTTATTACTATAATTTGAACAAAATTATAGAGATACCACTAGTGTATTTTAGGCACACCTTCATTCTAAAAATGATTTTGAAGTTAATATTTTTTCCTGCAAAATGCTCATATTTGATTCCTCTATCTAATGTAACAAGAAAAAAAATTAGAACATGTTTACACAAGATATAATAAAATGTGTTGACATGCCTTTTAAAAAATATGTCTTGCATATGATAAACCCTAAATCTTTGAAGAATTATGCATTTTCCATCTTAAAATATTTATGAACCAGAGAAATATAAATGTAACATACTGCATCTATTTTGAACACAATTCATGCATTACATGTGCTTTCTTGTTTGTTTATTCATTGCAATATGTTCCAAACGTGTATATTTTCCGGAGTGTAACTCGTGTGGTTATGATATCACCAACCACCATAAGGCAAGCTCACTTTGATCATGAACCCTACCATTGTACTATGCATTTGATGCTTTCCTAGAATGCTTGTGCATGTTTATCTATGCTATTATGCTATGTTATGCAAAATCTAGTAAGGTTAGCCATATGTATCTTGACTACTCAGTAGTGCTTAGCCTTACTTGTTAGATGGGGATTGGTTGACATGATCATTAATATTTGATAGATGAAAATATGTTCACATATGATAAAGATTCAATTTTAAATTGTCATTTGAATGGGGTTGCTAAATGTTTCTGTAAGTTTGAAAGGTGGGCTTTGATTCACTTTTACTTGGTCTTGCAAGGGGTGAAAAGAATTGGAAAAGTTTATGTTTGAAATCTTGGACTAGAAACACTCAAAGTGATCTAGTGAGCAAGATTGGCAAAAATGACCATTTGCCTTGTTTGATTTGTTTTTGATTTTCTCTTGATTTGTTTCTGCTTGGAAATGTTTTAGATGATGTTATTTTCATGTTTAAACCATTCCTTGCTATTTCGGTTAATCACACAAGTCCATTCATGCATTCACAAAATCATCTCATACACACATGCATTCATTTGGTTTTTATTTAATCAAAGTTTTTGTTAACCCTAATTTTAGTGATTAGAATTTGATAAGCATTGTTCAATATTTTTGGGATGTTACACAAGCTCTAGTTCATCGAAAACAGATTTCATAGGCATTCTCTACGTTTTCGATGTTGGAGGTTTTACCTGTTTGTCTTTTTGAGAGAGGTTAAACCTTTCATCATTTGGTTTTATACTCCCTTGCTGGACTATGACGTTTTTTTGTATTATCTTGTATATCTTATTCTCCTTTTAAAAACGAGCCCAAGATCATCAAACTTGGAGTCCGGATGCAAAAGTTATGGCTGTTTTCGTATTGGTCTTTCTGCCAGTTTTTGTAAGACCAGAGACTCCGGACTAAATCTCCGGTCTATCTCCGGACCGCGTCCAGTACGTCCTCCAGACTATCCCCGTTTGGCCTAGGTACACCGGAGACTCCGGGCCCAGTCCGGAGACTCCGGACCGGGCGATT
Source organism: Avena sativa (assembly GCA_916181665.1). Lineage (NCBI taxonomy): Eukaryota > Viridiplantae > Streptophyta > Magnoliopsida > Poales > Poaceae > Avena > Avena sativa. Next base: position 150,251,269 of record OV702294.1, on the reverse strand, counting down.
CCTGGTCCTAACGATTGGACTTCTAGGGACCTATTTAAGGGGCCCTTCTTCCCCAATGGTTCCCTAGCTCTCTTGCAAGTTTTCCCCCACCATTGTTGACCTCTTGAATCTTGCTATCTCTCAATACCTCCAATGATTCTTGCGTCTTCTTGAGGGAAAAGAGAGAGGGGATCTAGATCTACAACTCTACTAATCAATCTCTCCTCTAAGTGAGGGGAATATCTTGGGATCTAGATCTTGGAGTCTTTTGTGGATTCCCTTCATTGTTCTTCCTCTCGTATTCCCCCACAAGATTTTGTAGCTTTGGTGGAATTTGGGAGACAAGGACTTGAGAACTTCTTGTGTTCTTGCCATTCATTTGGTGCATCAGTTTGAGTTCTCGGTGAGTATTCGATTGGGTGAAAGTTGAGAAGCTTTTTACTCTTGGGTTCTTGGAACCCTAGACGATTTGGTTGTTTTGCAGGTTTGTGGATTACTTGGGGCCTCAAATTAAGTTGTGGAGCTTTCCCCAAGCTTTTTTTGTTGGGATCCTCCAATTAAGTTGTGGATAAGTGCCCCAACCTTGTGAGAGGTTCTGGATTGCCACCGACAAGTGCACCGATAGTGGAAGTGTGGATCAATCCCAATGGGGTGAGATTCACAGGAGAAAAAGGGAGGCCTCTTGTGGCGTTGGTGGTTTTATACCACCCCCTCTCCAAACGAGACGTACTCCATGTTGGGAGGAACTCGGTAAAACATCGTCGTCTCTGTGTGCCTCAGTTATCTCTATATCCGAGCTCTTACTTATGCACCTTACTTTGTGATATCCTTCGTGCTTGAAGTATATATCTTGCTATCACATAGTTTCTTGTCTTGCTTAGCATAAGTTGTTGGTGCACATAGGTGAACCCTAGTTTTTCTAGGTTTTGTGCTTGATAAAGTAAACAATAGTTTTATTCCGCCTTTGTTGAGCCACTCTCGAAAAAGTCTTAAACCGCATATTCACCCCCTCTATGTGGCATCTATATCCTTTGAATTGGTACCAGAGCATGGTCTCTCATTTTAGGCTTCACCGCCTTGAGATTAAATATGTCTCCTAGGGGATTAGTGCATAATGACATGTTCATATTCAATGGCATAAATTATGATATATGGAAAACTCGTATGCTTATTCATTTTCGGGACATGTACCCAAATTTGGAGCGTATTGTAGATATAGTTTTTTCTCCTCCTATGGATTTCGAAAATCTATCTTGTGAGGATGAGAAAAACTTATATCTTGATGCTCAATATTCTAATGTGCTTGTTAATGCTTTTAGCTATGTAGTTACATCTTCAATCATTCCTTTTTGGAGCGCTCATGAGTTATGGACAAAACTTTAAGATAAATATGTTGTGTCCAATATTTTTGAGGATGCTTGTGTTGCTTCCACTTTCGGTCAAGAATATTTCTCATCTTCTACCACTTCACCAACATGTGAATTTTCACAAGGTAATGATATGGTAAGTGGTGATAGAAATTGCAATATAGATTGTAATCCCTCATCTCTATCTAGTTGCAATGATCTATCTTTGGACTTTAACACTTCTAGCACTACAAACTCCTTACATGCTTGTGTTGATAGTCCTTGCATATCATGTACAAATGGCTTGAATAAATCTTATGATGATATGCTTGTGTTGTCTTGTTTCCATGATAAAAATGCTTCTATTTCCTCTAGTGCTTGTGTTGCTTACCATGTAGAGGAAATCAAAGATTCTATGGGCCAAGACAAGTTTTTGAATGGAGCTACAAATGCAATCTCATCTTCACCTTCTTCTGGTACCCACCTATGCCTTATGGCTAGGGATTAAAAGGTAACTCCTACTTTGGAACCCAATATCTCTTGTGATGATGAGGATGGGGATAATGGGGAAGAAGAGCTTGATGTTGATGATTTATATGAAAAAGGTGAGATTGTGTATCGTGCTCTAGTTAAGAACAACATTGCTTGCTCTAACTTCGTTGAAATCTTGGACTTTGCTATTAAGAGCAAACAACATATTGATGAGTTAGAAACACAAATTGAGGATCATGGGAGCACCATTGATAAAATGAATAGTCTTGAGCGTGAGTATGCTAATATAATTGCAAATCTAAATAAAGCTCTTGAATAGGAACACACCACTAAGGAATCTCTTGAGGACACCTTTTCTCTAGATATGGCTAGAGTGAAGGAATCTCATGATAGAGATCTTGAGGTGGCAAGTGATCTCAAATGTAAAAAATGATGAGCTTCAAGTTGATTATGCTAAACTCCTTGAGGATTTTGAGCACCTCAAAAATGTCTATAGGGTCATCAAGGGTGGGCTCATCAAACTCACCGAGTCACATGAGAAACTCAAAGCCTCTTACTCAAAAGAACTTTTAAAGTTGCACTCACCTCTTTCAATTAATAATGATGCTTGTGCTACTAACTCTGTTTCTTGTGAAGCATCTATTTTGAAGGAGAATATTGAGCTAAAGGCTCAACTTCTTTGCTAACTAGCAACTATGGGAAGTTGGAAGAAAATCATGTTAAGCTTTCTAGCTCGCATGAGGATCTTCTAGTCTCCTATGGTAGGCTAAAGTTGGCTCTTGAGGCTAATGTGTCAAAGGTAACATCCAATGAGCCTCATGTGGACATTATCACTATTTCTACTCCAAATGCCATATTGTCATGTGCTAGTCCTTGTAATTCATCCACTCATGCCATTGCTACACCTTATGATGAATTACATTCCGTGCCTTATTGCTCTAACAATGTAGCATTGATGTTGCTGACGTGGAGCACTTCGTTGGAAACCCTAAGAGCAAGGTGTGATGAGCATAGCAGCAAGTCTTCCCTCAGTAGAGACCGAGGTTATCGAACTAGAAGGAGGAAGGAAACGTCACACAGGTGTTGCAAGCAACGCGGAGACCTGCACAACACAAACTCAAGACTTTGCCCCAACGAATTAGTGAGGTTGTCAAGCTCACCGGTTTGCTGTAACAAAGGATTAAACGTATGGTGTGGAAGGTAATGGTTTGCAGCAACTAAACAAGTAACAGTGGAAGATGCATCAATGGTAAAGATTGGACCGGGGTCCATAGTTTACTAGAGGTGCTCTCCTTACATAAAAAACATGGCATGAAGGGTAAACAAATTACAACAGGGCAATTGACAGGAATTGAGCAAGGCATCACAATGCAATTACTAGTCAGAAATATCCTATGAGATTCGATTGGGCAATACAACAATATACATAGACCGCCATCCAACTGCATCTATGACTAGAAGTCCACCTTCAGGTTATCATCCGAACCCCCTCCGGTATTAAGTTGCAAGCAATAGACAACTGCTTTAAGCAAAGTGTGTAAGGTAAATAGTCCACATGTTCCATGAACAAGAGACTGTTGTTTTCTCCCTAGTAGCAATAGAACATCTACAACCGAAGAGATTTCTGTCACTTCCCTTGGAAACTAGAGGCATGAACACACTATCGAGCATAAATACCCCCTCTTGGAGTCACTAGCAACTACTTGGCCAAGATAGCTACTAACAACGGAGAGCATGCAAGATCACAAACAACACAAACATGATAGAATCATAAATACAAAACCATTAATCAAACCAACATAATAATCTCAATATCCATCGGATCTCCGCAAACACAACATGCATGATTACAAATAGATTAGATCTCGATCATGAGCGGAGCTCACAAGATCTATACATGAAAGCACAGGGAGGAGATACAACCATCTAGATACTACATGGACCCATAGTCCAAGGTGGAACTACTCACACATCATACCGGAGAGAAGGCCTTCGGGATGATCTCCCCTCCGGCAGGGTGCCGGGAAGAACTGCAGATCCCCCCTGATCTAGGGACGATGGTGGCGGCGGCTACAAACGGTTTCGTGGAGATTTGATCTGGTGCTTAGGATTTCTGCATCGGGGGCTTATTATAGGCGAAGGGTGAGGCCGAGGAGGCGACCTGGGGCCCCACACCTGCCTAGGTGCGGGGCAGGGCCCACCCGCCCCTAGGAGGGTCTGGGCGCCCTGGCCCGCTTCTCCGTCTCCCCTCTGGACTTTTTGTTCCCCACAGAAAGTTATTGACTTTGGCTTTTGTCCCGTCCAATTCCGAGAATATTTCCTTACTAGCTTTTTTGGAACCAAAAACAGCAGAAAACAGGCAACTGGCACCGTGGAAACTTGTTAATAGGTTAGTACTAGAAAACATGTAAAAAGAACCTCAAAGTACAGACAAGCAAAGCAAAGTAGATACTAAACAAGCATGGAGCATAAAAAATTATAGATACGTTTCCGACGTATCAAGCATCCGCAAGCTAACTCTTGCTCATCCTCGAGTAGGTAAGTGATAAAAGAATAATTTTTGAGGTGACATGCACCCTCATAATAAAGATCCAACCATTTGCAAGCATTGAAAATTGGGATCAAAGAACTCTAAACATGTGCATGAAAGATGGATTTCTAACAATAGGACATAGTAACTATGCATGCAACATGAAAGGCTACAAACAAAGATCATGAATAAGATGCATTGAAAAATGTTTGTTTGTTTCACATACAGAAAACATGGCATAGTGGAAATCAGCTTGTCCCTCATAGAGTAGCAATATAGATGCATAAGACACCTTCAAAGTTCACAAGGGTGACTAGAAACAAATAGCACAAGAACAAGTAATATCACAATATGCATCAATCAATAATCTTTGGAACAATGCACACAGAATGACAACTATGCTCTCTTAATGGTGCCTAAAGGTAGAAGGTGGAGACTCAATAATGGTGGAAGAAAGGCCTTTTGTAAATGAAGCAGGGATTTCAAGTTTAAAAAAGAGCTTCCAAAAATTATGGTACTTGTTAGCTTTCAGCCCTCATTGCCCCTATCATAAGCATCTTGAAGTGATTAAGGTTAAAGTGAACAAGGATGGAGTATATGCTTGACGAAGTATAAGTTGGCAATCTCAAGTCCCTTGAATACGAGGGCCACACCTCATGCTACTCAACTTCAGTCACCTGTAAGTTCTTGTCACTGTAAGTATTTGCATATCATAGAGAACCGCTAAGGGGGTACCCCTTGCACATGGTACAAGAGCTTTCCCATAACCAAAATGACAAGGCAAGCAGACAATGAGCATCTCAGCAATCTTTTTATTTACTATATGCATAGCTATTTATTGAGGATGCTTCATAGATAGCTCACTATGGTGATGCTGCAAGTTTCCACCATGCTTACGCATGGCTTAGGCTAGCGGCCCAGGCGTTTCTCTAACACAAAATACAAACTCCATGGACTTACAAGTTCCCTCTTTATTTCACACCGGTGACATCCATAGACAAAAGAGCATGATATCAACTGAGTACAAAGTACGAGTGCAGTGTTGAAAACGTTCCCCATGACAGCACGGTTCTGCTAATTCCAACGTATAAGTGCAAGCATATACAACATAGATGACACAATGGTTCAAGTTTATTAGGGGCAAAGAATATAAAGTGTGCCATCAAGTTTGTGAGGACTTTAATCACTAAGTTTTCACATAACAAAATAGTTTTTTAATTGGAAGATAGCTGAAAACAAGAATATACTTGGAATGGTGTAACACACCATGCATAGGAGTTTATAGTGGACACTTTGGAATAACTTGGTTTCTTGGAAGTTGGAAGCATGAGTAGAGCTTATTCATACAAGTGGAGGCTAGCAAAAGACTAGGAGCAACCAACTAAGAGAGCATAATGGCCATAATCATGCAGAGCAACAAAGCATTACTAATCAAAGCATAGAGTGGTAATACAAGTGAAGGACTAAATGATCATAGAGGCTAATTGTGATTTGTCATAGTCATAACATGGTGTGAGCATGTGCCAAGTCAACCCAAACAAAGCATTAAAGAAGAATACGACAATACTATGCTGTTGCATGCTAAAACAACGCATAATTTCTTCAAGGCACACTAAGCAATCCCAATTTTTTGGAACAAGACATTCTACAACAATAATCACTAAGCATAAGGTCAAAATAACACCTAGCATGTCATGCTAAAGTCTAAGTCACAGTCAATGCAAGATCCTCTTGCACTTTCAAGCAAGAACTTACTACTCCTTTCCAACGCCAAGCAAACTTATTTGCAAAACAACACAGAGAGAACGGGAGTACAAACTACTTTATTCAAGCAAACTAAACAACCTAAGCAAATCAAACTATAGAGGTCCCAACCTGATAAGGTAGAGATCCCTGTGTTTACAATGCTAGTCCCTGGATCAATATCTAGCATCCACAGTTTAAGATGTAATATCAAGAAACAAAGGTCATAGTACAACTTTATAACTAGGAATAAAATAATTCATTACATCTTACATAGCTCATTTGGCTATCTCATTACAATGCAGCAGAAATAACTATAGCATGGAGTCCTTCATCTTCAAAGTGCCACAGGCAATCATGTTGGTTGTAGACTTGTAATCCTATTCAACACACTTCACTAACATCAAACAAACCTGCAACATAATAAGTTACAGCCACAAGGGTCAATACATTTGAATTGTATTGGCAAGTGATACTATGGTAGAATAGTGGTATCTATCATCTATATGCATTTGGCTAAGTGGAGCTTAGGCTTGCTTTGCTCAAAATATATTTTCCTTATAAGTTGAAAACACTAAGTTTTTGTTTGTCAAAATCACCCAAGGAACAACCAATGAATATTGGTTAACCTTTACCCTTGTTTAACCACAAGTTTTTAACTTAGAAATTGGGATGATGCGATTCTTGATAGTTTCCATGTCTTGATGCTCAAATTGTCCATTGCCGGGGACATGACTAAGTACTTAGATTTTACTCTCTCAAGAGATGGTGCACTTTCCCCACAAGACTCGACATGCATCGAGACAAGATCTTTCAGAAGCCTTCCCTTAGACCAAAATGGACGCGCTCCTGTAAGGTTCCCAACCTTTAATAAGGTAGAGATCCCTGTGTTTACAATGCTAGTCCCTGGATCAATAGCTAGCATCCACAGTTAAGATGTAATATCAAGAAACAAGGGTCATAATATAACTTTATAACCAGGAATAAAATAATTTATTACATCTTACATAGCTCATTTGGCTATCTCATTACAATGCAGCAGAATATAACAATAGCATGGGGTCCTTCATCTTCAAAGTGCCACAGGCAGACATGTTGGTTGTAGACTTGTAATCCTAATCATTAAACTTCACTAATATCAAACAAACCTGCAACATAACAAGTTACAGCCACAAGGGTCAATACATTTGAATTGTATTGGCAAGTGATACTATGGTAGTATAGTGGAGTCTATCATCTATATGCATTTGGCTAAGTGGAGCTTAGGCTTGCATTGCTCAAAATAGATTTTCCTTATCATTTGAAAACACTAAGTTTTTGCTTGACAAAAATCTTTCCCAAGGCATCTCCCAATAGAAATTGGTGATCCTTTCAACCCTTGTTCAACCACAAGTTTTTAACTTAGAAATTGGGATGAGGAGTTTCTTGATAGCTTCCATGTCTTGATGCTCAAATTGTCCTTTGCCAGGGACATGACTAAGTACTTAGATTTTTCACACTGCAGAGGTTGTGCACTTTCCCCACAAGACTTGGTTTCACCAAGACAAGATCTTTCAGAAGCCTTCCCTTAGACCAGAATGGACGCGCTCCAACCTATCAATCCCCTACCACCAACTGTCCATTTGGCTAAGTTATTGCAACCTATATGATCCAGGCAGAGCCCATAATTCCAAGTGGTTGCACTTTAAGCATCAACATTTGACATCAAGAATCTCTTTGTTCCTGGGTGGCCATCCACAAGTGAGACACCAAGTTTTCCCTAGCATGCTGGACTTGGTGATGCCCAAGTTTTCCCCAGCATACTGGACTTGCATGACCACTCAACACAAACCATTCCTTCCATTCCACCCAGGTGATTCATTTACTTAGTTGTTTTATTAAACAAAACACAAGTCCTCAGACTTAGAAATTTTCCATAGCATGAATATATATTCCACCCTTGTTTTCTACTAGCTAAGCTAAGCATGATAGTAGTAGGAATCTTAACTTAGGAAATTTCTACTAAGGTTACATCTACTAGGATTTCCCATGGCATAGTTTATACTTAGCAAAAATTCCATGCAAGTCCTACTTAGAAACATCACTAATGCATAGTGAAAATAATGGGACAAAAGTATGTAGCATCACTTGCCTTTTTGGTAGAGGGTATAAGTTCACTCCTTGATCTTTGCAATGTTCACACACTTCAAATCACTACAATTCAATCAAGCAAACAATATTTCAATCTACCATTCAAGCAATTCATCACATAAAATGATAAAATCAAAGTAATGCATGTAAGCATGCAAAAGGTTGTTTTATTTGCAAAAGTGGTTTATAGTAGGTTATAAACATTTGGAAGCACCCATTGGTCATTTTATAAAGTCGCAAAACCATTTGTAAAAGTTTTTACTTCATAAACCATTTTTAACCCAAGTCATTATTTTATGTGGTGAAGAAATGCTTTTAATAAGGCAACATTCTATAGGGTTCACAAAATATGTTTTCAAACCATAAAACCTTGTGTTTAGGGTCAGAGAGTTTATTTCCAAAACATTTCTCAAAGGTTTTCTTCAAAACCATTTTTAATAATTAAACCATATTTTTATTTGACTAGAAATGTTTTAAATCAAAGATTCATTCTTTTGTTTCACCAAATACATTTTTGAAATCACCAATTGATTTCTAGGGTCAGTAGGTTCAAAACAAACCATTTGCCAAAGATTTTATCCCCAAAATCATTTTAGAACAATTTTTATATCTTAAACATGCTTACACAAGTTTCTGAAAAAACAATCAATTTAAGAGAAGCTTTTTACTAAACAAAGTGCATGGTTAGCTAGGGCTTGTCTTGCTGATTCCAATGATATAAATTTTTCAAAATTTGGACGTGTGGTTTGAAAGTTATGAATTTTACAAAATTGAGCAACTAATAGATCAAATTCTGATTTTAAACCAGATTCTGTGACACGCGGCGCTATCCTATTGGCGCATACCGTTTCGCGCGGATCGGCTGCTGACAGCCGTTGGATTTAAATAGGATCACACGGCTCAGAAACGAGCATACCCTTTTGCTTAAGTTTCTATCGTAACCTTCTGATCACGATCCTACGGTTCATATTGCTCTGACCATTTAGCAGCGGCGCTGGCGGCGGCGACTGGCGGCGCTGGCTCTGGCTACGGCGGGGCTGGTGATAGAGAAAGCGAGGAAGGTAGAGGGGTGGGTCATCGTGATCGCCGGGACGTGCTGGAGCTCAACGTGCTCGTGGTTGGCGAAGGGGCGCACCGAGGTGATGGCGATTCCCCGCCGGAGTTGTCGTCTGCGTCTGGCACTTGCTGTCGACGTCGAAGGCGACGCTACGGGACACGAGGGAGGAAACGGAAGACACAGTTAGCTTCGTACGCGAGTCACGGACATGCGTGCATCAAAAGTAGGGCAAGGGGGGGTCTGGTCTCACCGGTAGTGCTCGTCGGAGCGGAGGCAGACGGTGGCAACGTTCAGACGATGACGGAGTCGATGATACAGGGCTCGTGCGAGTGAGCTGAGGATGCAGAGAGGTGCGCCAGAGCCTGGGGGTCATGTTCATGTGCTCGAGGAGGCGAGGGGCGGAGGAGGCTGGCCGGAATCGACGCCGGAACTCGTCGGGGCAGTGGAGTTTCGAAAAGAAATTAGGACGATCTAGGGGCATAGAGGTTCTGGCGAGAGAGGGGAAAGAGAGAGGACGTCGAGGCGGTTAAGAGGGAGTGATCACTGATGGGGGTTACTTGGCCAGTAAGGCGAATTTACGCCGGTCATTCATCGGCAGTAATGGTACGCGCGGTCAGCGGCGGGTGAGGAAGAAAGGAGCTGGCGGTGGGGTCGTCTCGTTAGCGAAAGAGGGGGAGGAGGAGTGGGTCCAGGCTATCAGTGAGGGCGTGGTTTAATTATGCGGTGAGAAAACGTTTCGCTCGGGTGAGGGGAAGAGGTGGGCTGGACTGGGCCTAGTGGGCTCGCTGGCTGGTTCCATTTTTTATACTGAAATCTTTTTCTTTTTCTATTTCTAATTTCTGTTTTGGTTTTGTTTAATTAATTCAAACACTCATTTGAATTCAAACCTTTGCCAAATTTTGTGAATAAACAAACACTGTTTATTACCACATTCTGATGTCAAATTTAGAATAAAATTTTTATTCCTTAAGTGGCTTTTTAATTATTTAAAGTAGGTCCTTATATTAATCCATTCAAGATTTAATAATGTTTTTAAATTCCATTTGAATTCTAAATCCTTCCAAAACCTTTCAGTAAGTTTTATTTGATTATTTGGGTGTCAAATAATTCATCTTGAATTATTTGGAAAGTATTTAATATGATTCATAAATCATTTGAATTGGGTATTTTTTTTAATTCCAATGGGGTTAAATATAGTTTTAATTCCCTAAAAAATTTATTTGGAAGATTTATTTTATTTAAATTAATTAAACAACTTTTATTCCACTTGGGTAATTTCCAAAATACTATTTTCTCATGAATTATAATTATTCTTATTAGAGATTTGTCTTTATTAAAATAGGGATAGAATGGTTAATGTCATTTTATTTTATTTTTGGAAATTCTTTATCTTTTTATTTTATTTGAATTTGGATTATAATCATTCCATTTGCTTATGGTCTTTTGCCAAGATTTAATTTGGTCTTTAAATATTTTTTATTTAATATTTCCTTCTTCATGTTATAAAATCCATATCTTTTTATTTTTAGACCCAAACTTGGTGATTCCAATTTGTAAAATCTTATTTGATATTTATTTATCCTTTTAAATATCTTTAGGATTATTTGCTCTCCATTTGGTATGGATTTTTAGATAGGTTCTTTATTAGCTTTGGAAATTTAATTTCCTTATCTTATTAAATTCATAAGATTTTATTTATGGCTCCTAATTGAATGAAATCAATTTATATGGTTTTGTAATATTTCCATTTGTCATTGTTGATCATTTTGAAATGTTTGTTTGACCAATTTTTATATGGATCAAATCCATAGGCTTGGAGATAACTTGGAAATGATTTTATTTCATTAGGTTTTGTTTAGAGTTTTGGTTTATTCTTCAAGTATTTAAATTTCCAGATGCATTTATGAAGAATGCATTCCACTTGATTTGAATTTAGTTTGGATTCAAAATTTAATTAAAGTTTGTTCAAGATGGGATTTTAAGTTTCCATTTAGAATCAAAAGTTTCTTTTCACCCTGATTTTCAACAATAATTTATTTTGTTTATTTATTTTTCACATAACAAGATTTGGAAAATCTTGGGATGTGACAGGCTACCACCCTTAAAATAAATCTCGTCCCGAGATTTGGGGAGGCTAGGGGTTACAAATTGACTCAAAACAACTAGGGTACTACCACCCTTAAAATTTTTCCAACTAGATTACATCTTGGCTTTATTGGGATCTTGTTGAAACCTCTCTGGGCAAACATCTCCATAGTGTCCTTTGTTTCCATACTTGATGTAGGGTTCGCACCATAGAAAACAAAAATTTTCCTACGATGTGAACTATGTACCAAGATCTATCTACTAGATACAAACAACGGGCGGATATATATCCGTAGAGAACATACCCTTGAAGACCGACAAAGCTTAACGAGTTCAACTCGTGGTTGATGTAGACGTTCTCTTGCCGATCTCAAGATCGAGAGGAAGTCCTAGCGCCGCAAATCAGCAGCGCATCCGTGCTCGCACACACGTTCGAGGCACCGAGCAACCTCCGCCTCCTCGCTCCAACGATGCAGCGGAAGCACAACTCTTTCTTGCCGAATAGCCACCGGGAACATGTATCTCGCTAGTCCGAGACCATGGGGAATAAATTCTAGAGGGGGAGAGAGATCCTTCACGAGGAGGTGTGTGAGACAAGTGAGGAGGGGGGCTCCTTTTATAGGAGGAGGGGGGAACCCCAAGGGGGTGGCCGGCGCATGGGGGCTGCCCCCTTGCCCTCCCCTCTTCATGTGGGTGGACACTCCACTCACAAATCTCCTTTAAATTCCCTCCACTCAAAAGTCCACTCAAATTCCCATTAAATTTCCACCAAATTTAATGCAAACTCTCATTAAATAAAACTCTTTTATTTTATTCAGAATTTTGTCAATTACTTTAATGACAAACATTCACAAATAACCCCTTGCTAGAATTCCATTTCACATGCATAACCACTTTATGCAATTTCACCCGAAAACCTGTTTCGGTATCTAGTGAAATAAATTCCTGCGCTTGTTCATTCTTTCGGCATGAAACATTTGCTCCAATTGGATGTCGGTGTCTCTTAAGTGTGTCACCCTACGGTTCATGAATAATGCGGACATGATCGAGACCCCTCTCGGATCAATAATCAGAAGCGGGATCTGGAGACCCATACTGACTCCCACACATTCAACGATGACTTTCTTGTGATCGTCGGAACCTTTTATGCTAGTATCTTAATCCCTTTGTTTCACGATATATTACATGTCCGAGATTCGATCATCGGTATCTCCATACCTAGTTTGATCTCGTTACCGACATGCACTCTTTTCTCGTTCCTGTGATATAACATTCTAGTGATCAAATCACTTGCTTGCAAGCTAATCAATGTGATATCACCGAGAGGGCCCAGAGTATATCTATCCGTCATCGGGATGAACAAATTCCACTCTCGATCCATGAGCCTCAACATAACACTTTATTAGTTCTGAATTCATCTTTATAATCACCCTATTATGGTGTGACGTTTGATGTTATCAAGAAACTCTTCCGGTGTTAGTGATTGACATGATCTCATGGTCTAAGGATTAGGATCACTTCGTAAGTTGTTATAGCAATATAAACTCAATGACTTTGATCGTAATGCTATACTTCGGATGAATGTTCATAACACCATTACACTAATGTTGTGATCCCGTTATTAACAACATCCAATGTCCATGATCAGGAAACCTTGATCATCTTGTTAATCAACGAGCTAGTTTATGAGAGAGGCATAACTAGGAACTTTCTGTTTGTTTATTAAACACACATGTATTAACGTTTCCGTATTAATACAATTATAGCATGCAAAATAAACATCTATCATATACTTGGAATACACATAATAAACACTTTATTATTGCCTCTCAGGGCATATTCCCTTCAGTCTCCCACTTGCACTAGAGACAATAATCTAGTTACATAGTGATAAATCTAACACCCATTGAGTTCTGGTGTTGATCATGTTTTGCTCTAGGGAGAGTTTTAGTCAACGGATCTGCTACATTGAGATCCGTATGTACTTTACAAATCTTTATATCTCCATCCTTGACATGCTCGCCACCGGCGCTTAATATGCTTGGAATGCTTGTGAGACCTTGGCTCTTTGGCATTGGCAATGGCACCATTGTTGTCACAATAGATCACCATTGGGTCCAACGCGTTTTCCACCACTCCTTGTTCGGATATGAACTCCTTCATCCAAACTGCTTCCCGAGCCGCTTCTGAAGCAGCAACATATTCGGCCTCCGTTGTTGATCCCGCTACCACAGGTTGTTTGGAGCTCCTCCAACTAACCGCTCCGCCATTCATGAGAAATACGTATCCAGATTGAGACTTAGAGTCATCCGGATCGGTGTCAAAGCTAGCGTCGACATAAAACTTAGCGACGAGCTCTTCTTCACCTCCGTATACAAGAAACATATCCTTAGTTCTTCGTAAGTACTTAAGGATATTCTTGACCGCTACCCAGTGTTCCGAACCTGGATCCGATTGGTACCTACTAGTCAAACTAATAGCATGTGCCACATCCGGTCTTGTACATAGCATGGCGTACATTATAGAGCCTATGGCTGAAGCATAGGGGACTTTGTCCATTATCTCTCTTTCTTCCGCCGAAGCCGGACTTTGAGTCTTACTCAATGTCTTGCCTTGCAACATAGGTAAGAACCCCTTCTTACTTCCGTCCATTTTAAACTTCTTTAAAATCTTGTCAAGGTATGTACTTTGCGATATCCCTATTAGGCGCCTAGATCTATCTCTATAGATCGTTATGCCTAATATGTATGACGCTTCACCTAGGTCCTTCATTGAAAATTTGCTGTTTAGATAACTTTTAACACTGTTTAAAAGATCTATATCATTTCCGATCAATAATATGTCATCCACATATAATATCAGAAATGCCACATTGCTCCCACTCACTTTCTTGTAAATACAAGCTTCTCCATAAGTTTGGACAAATCCAAACTCTTTGATCACCTCATCAAAACGGAGATTCCAACTTCGTGATGCTTGCTTCAATCCATAGATGGATCGCTGAAGCTTGCACACCTTGTTAGCATCCTTAGGATCGACAAAACCCTTTGGTTGTATCATATACAACTCTTCTTCAATATTACCATTGAGAAACGCGGTTTTGACATCCATCTGCCATATCTCATAATCGAAATATGCAGCAATTGCTAACATAATCCTAACTGACTTTAGCATCGCTACGGGAGAGAAAGTCTCATCGTAGTCAACTCCTTGAATTTGTCGAAACCCCATTGCGACAAGTCGAGCTTTATAGACGGTCACATTACCATCAACATCAGTTTTCCTTTTGAAAATCCATTTGTTCTCCACGGCCTTTCGGTCGTGAGGTAATTCCACCAAGTTGCAAACTTGATTTTCATACATGGATTCCATCTCGGATTTCATGGCTTCTAACCATTTGTTGGAATCCGGGCTCATCATCGCTTCTTCATACCTCGCAGGGTCATCATTTTCATCAACCATGAAATTCATGACAGGATTTCCGTACAGCTCGGGAGCTGCACGCGTCCTGTTTGACCTGCGAGGTTCGGTAGTACTCTCTTTCGGAGTTTCATGATCATTATCATTAGTTCCCTCTTCAACAGGTGGAGCCAACTCCGGAACAACTTCCGGCGCTGCGCTACTCGCCATACTTTGAAGAGAAGGTTCCACAACCTCTTCGAGTTCTACCTTCCGACTACTCACACCTTTCGCGAGAAACTCTTTCTCTAGAAAGGATCCATTCTTGGCAACAAAAACCTTGCCCTCGGATCTGTGATAGAAGGAATACCCAATAGTTTCTTTAGGGTATCCTATGAATACGCATTTTTCCGCTTTGGGTTCGAGTTTATCCGGTTGAAGTTTCTTCACATAAACATCGCATCCCCAAACTTTAAGAAATGACAGCTTAGGTTTGTTTCCAAACCACAATTCATACGGTGTCTTTTCAACGGATTTATATGATGCCCGATTTAAAGTGAATGCAGCAGTTTCTAGTGCATAACCCCAAAATGACAACGACAAGTCCGTCAGAGACATCATAGATCGAACCATATCTAATAAAGTACGATTACGACGTTCCGACACACCATTTCGCTGTGGTGTTCCGGCAGGTGTGAGTTGTGAAACAATTCCACACTCTTTCATGTGAGTGCTAAACTCGTAACTTAGATACTCACCTCCACGGTCGGACCGTAGAAATTTGATCTTTCTATTACGATGATTTTCCACTTCATTCTGAAATTCCTTGAACTTTTCAAAGGTTTCAGACTTGTGTTTCATCAAGTAGATATAACCGTATCTACTCAAATCATCCGTGAAAGTAACAAAATAACGATATCCACCTCGCGCCGACACACTCATTGGACCACATACATCAGAATGTATGATTTCCAATAAATCTGTCACCCGTTCCATTGAACCGAAAAACGGCGTTCTAGTCATCTTGCCCATAAGGCATGGCTCACATGTATCAAATGATTCATAATCAAGTGATTCCAAAAGTCCATCCGAATGGAGCTTCTTCATGCGTTTAACGCCAATATGACCTAGACGGCAGTGCCACATATATGCGGATATATCATCATTAAGTTTAATCCTTTTAGCATCAACATTATGAATATGTGTAACATTATCATCGAGATCTAATAGAAATAAACCATTCATCATCGGTGCATGACCATAAAAGATTTCATTCATATAAATGGAACAACCATTGTTCTCGGATTTAAATGAATAACCACTTCGCATCAAACACGATCCAGATACAATGTTCATGCTCAGTGCAGGCACCAGATAACATTTATTTAAGTTTATAACTAATCCCGACGGCAAGTGGAGAGGCAGCGTTCCGACGGCGATCACATCAACGCTTGATCCATTGCCGACACGCATCTTGACCTTACCCCTTGCTAGCGGTCGCTTGTTCCGCAGCCCCTGATTCGAGTTACAAATATTAGCAACTGAACCGGTATCAAATACCCAGGTGCTACTTCGAGCACTAGTCAAGTACACATCAATAACATGTATATCATATATACCTTTGTTTGCCTTGCCGGCCTTCTTGTCTGCCAGATACTTGGGGCAGTTGCGCTTCCAGTGGCCAGTCCCCTTACAATAGTAGCACTCAGAATCAGACTTAGGTCCAACTCGGGGTTTCTTTTCAGGCGCGGCAACAGGCTTGCCGCCCTTACTTCCCTTCCGTTTTCCCTTCTTGTCTTTCTTGAAACCAGTGTTCCTATTGATCATCAACACTTGATGTTCCTTTTTGATCTCCACTTCTGCAGTTTTAAGCATTGACAGAAGCTCGGGGAGGGACTTCTTCATGCCTTTCATATTATAGTTCATCACGAAGCTCTTATAGCTAGGTGGCAGAGACTGCAGAACACGATGGATGCCTAAGTCAATGGGAATCGATATTCCCAAGGACACAAGCTTATCGGCGTAACCCGACATCTTGAGTACATGCTCACTAACGGAGCTGTGCTCTTCCATCATGCAGCTAAAGAACTTTTCTGAAGCGTTGTAGCTCTCTACAGCAGCATGTGTGTCGAAAATCATTTTCAACTCACCCATTGTATCAAATGCATTGCCGTTTTCGAAACGCTTTCGAAGTTCCGGCTCTTGCCCATACAATATGCCGCAATGAACTAAGTTGTGGTCCTCCTGACGAGTCTGATAGACATTCTTCTCCTCGTCAGGGGCATCATCAAAAGGTGGGGGGCCTAACGGCGCTTCTAGCACATATTGCTTTTGTGCAGCAGAGAGGAGAATCCTCAAATTCATGGCCCATTCGGTAAAGTTTCTACCGTTCGTTGCTAGTTTCTCTTTCTCCATGAACACATTGAAATTAAAAGCAGGTGGTGCCATCTACAACAGAATTTGTAAAGTTTAGACTAAGTGTATGATAGATTGAGTTCAACTAATCCATATTACGAATGAACTCCCACTCAAAAACGACATCCCTCGTGCCTTTTTGGTGATTACATGAACCAAATCCACTACACCAAGTCCGATCATCATGTGAGTCGGTATAGCTTCAAAGGCGAGCATCAAATGGGCATCATATCAACTATATGACTCATGCTTAACCTTTCGGTCCGTGTTCCGAGGCCATGTCTGTACATGCTAGGCTCGCCAAGTTAGAACCTTATTATTCGCGTGTGTAACTGTTTTACACCCGAAATATGGTCGTGGATCCAAGAACACCCGATCATCACGTGATGTCTTGGAGCGACGAAAACATAATCGGTGCATACTAAAGGAAGAACACATTCTTATCTTGATATTTAAATGAGGGATCATCTTATTATGCTAACAAAGCGCTAAACAAGCAATATAAGATGCTATCAAACATCATATGTTTATTAGTGAAATGATATGGTTCCCGCAGATGATCTCTATCATGTGCATCATGGTATGATCACTATCATACCTATATGTGTAAATCCAAGGTCTATGGATTTTACACGCTATGTGTGTTGTAAGAGTATCATCTCATACTTCTACTTACAACACTACCATATCATAACACTAGCCCAGCAACAATCTAAACTAGACGCCTCTAATTTATCCATTGCAAGTTTTACGTGGCTTAGGGCTTTCGAGATAGAACCGTTCTTACCTATGAACATGAACCAAAACGAGGATAACCAAATTGTTGACAACTCGCTTGCAAAATAGATATTGACTATAGTAGGAGAGACAGACACCCGCTAGCCACTTATGCAAACTAGTTGCATGTCAAGCGTGGAACAGGTCTCATGTGCGAGGACATGTAAAGTTTGTCCGGGCCGCTTCATCCCACTATGCCACCAATATCCAAAATTACAACAAAGGAGCAACAACATGATCATCATCGCCCACATACTCATATGTGTACTACCCGTGTAAAGTATCTACGCATAGATCCGGCTCTGATACCACTGTAGGGTTCGCAGCATAGAAAACAAAAATTTTCCTACGATGTGAACTATGTACCAAGATCTATCTACTAGATACAAACAACGGGCGGATGTATATCCGTAGAGAACATACCCTTGAAGACCGACAAAGCTTAACGAGTTCAACTCGTGGTTGATGTAGACGTTCTCTTGCCGATCTCAAGATCGAGAGGAAGTCCTAGCACCGCAAATTAGCAGCGCATCCGTGCTCGCACACACGTTCGAGGCACCGAGCAACCTCCGCCTCCTCGCTCCAGCGATGCAGCGGAAGCACAACTCTTTCTTGCCGAATAGCCACCGGGAACATGTATCTCGCTAGTCCGAGACCATGGGGAATAAATTCTAGAGGGGGAGAGAGATCCTTCATGAGGAGGTGTGTGAGACAAGTGAGGAGGGGGGCTCCTTTTATAGGAGGAGGGGGGAACCCCAAGGGGGTGGCCGGTGCATGGGGGCTGCCCCCTTGCCCTCCCCTCTTCATGTGGGTGGACACTCCACTCACAAATCTCCTTTAAATTCCCTCCACTCAAAAGTCCACTCAAATTCCCATTAAATTTCCACCAAATTTAATGCAAACACTCATTAAATAAAACTATTTTATTTTATTCAGAATTTTGTCAATTACTTTAATGACAAACATTCACAAATAACCCCTTGCTAGAATTCCATTTCACATGCATAACCACTTTATGCAATTTCACCCGAAAACCTGTTTCGGTATCTAGTGAAATAAATTCCTGCGCTTGTTCATTCTTTCGGCATGAAACATTTGCTCCAATTGGATGTCGGTGTCTCTTAAGTGTGTCACCCTACGGTTCATGAATAATGCGGACATGATCGAGACCCCTCTCGGATCAATAATCAGAAGCGGGATCTGGAGACCCATACTGACTCCCACACATTCAACGATGACTTTCTTGTGATCGTCGGAACCTTTTACGCTAGTATCTTAATCCCTTTGTTTCACGATATATTACATGTCCGAGATTCGATCATCGGTATCTCCATACCTAGTTTGATCTCGTTACCGACATGCACTCTTTTCTCGTTCCTGTGATATAACATTCTAGTGATCAAATCACTTGCTTGCAAGCTAATCAATGTGATATCACCGAGAGGGCCCAGAGTATATCTATCCGTCATCGGGATGAACAAATTCCACTCTCGATCCATGAGCCTCAACATAACACTTTATTAGTTCTGAATTCATCTTTATAATCACCCTGTTACGGTGTGACGTTTGATGTTATCAAGAAACTCTTCCGGTGTTAGTGATTGACATGATCTCATGGTCTAAGGATTAGGATCACTTCGTAAGTTGTTATAGCAATATAAACTCAATGACTTTGATCGTAATGCTATACTTCGGATGAATGTTCATCACACCATTACACTAATGTTGTGATCCCGTTATTAACAACATCCAATGTCCATGATCAGGAAACCTTGATCATCTTGTTAATCAACGAGCTAGTTTATGAGAGAGGCATAACTAGGAACTTTCTGTTTGTTTATTAAACACACATGTATTAACGTTTCTGTATTAATACAATTATAGCATGCAAAATAAACATCTATCATATACTTGGAATACACATAATAAACACTTTATTATTGCCTCTCAAGGCATATTCCCTTCACTTGAAACATGTGACAAGGCTGAGATCCTTCATAGGCTTGTTTATCTTGTGCTTCATCTTTTCTGGACAATTGCTTGCATAATGTCCTTGGTTACCACAACTGTAACAGGTGATAAGATTGAGTTCTTCACGTATCTTCTGTGGACAAGTTGCTAGATAATGGCCTAGCTCTTTGCAGCTGTTGCACCATACTTGGCTAATCTCCTTATACGTTTTCTTCTCTGGACATTCATTGGCATAGTGTCCCATTTCTTTGCAATGACAACATTGCACATGGCTTTTGTCCTTCTTTTTCTTGGGTTTCTCCAGAGCTAAGAGTGCTTCTAATTCATGTTCTTCATATGTTATCTCAAAGGTAGGAATAGTTCCTGGTCTCCTTGACCTTTTCTTATTCCTTGGATAATACATATGTCTCCTCTTTAGTCCTTTAAATTGGGTCACATTGCATGGAGGTACAAGCTGAGATTTTCCTTTGTCCTCATCCTTCTTGGTAGACTTGGCTCTCTCATGGTAGTCTGCAATCAGTTGTTGCACTCCACCTTGTTTCCTTTGTTGAACTATGGAATAGATGGGGCATTAGATAGGGACATGATTATTTCCTTCACATAGGTAACAAGTAGCTTGGGTTGTGGGGCATTGGTCAATTGGATGTTCCTCTTCACAATTGGGGCATTGATCTTCATGCTCTTTGGAAGTGTGATCCTTGTCTCCACAAATATTGCAAGCTTGGGTTCCTTCTAGAATATCATCATTGTCATCCTTGTTGTTACAAACTCCTTGGGAAGAGTTGTCTCCCATGTTGATCATTTGAGTAGCCATCCCTTGCAACAATTGGGATTGAGTTTTCAAAACTTTCTGCATGGTTGGGTCTAACTCATTGTTGTTGGCTAAAAATTGAGTTGTCACTTGGTTCAACTGGGTTTGTCTTGCAAGCAGTTGGTCTCTCATGTTGATCTCTTGGTTGTTGTTGCCATCCTTGATGTTGGAGTCTCTTGGAGAAGTCATCTGTTTGGGTTGGATTGGGATTAGGATAGGCAAAAGATTTCTAAGGAAATAATTCTAATCACACACATCACAATTCACACAAGCAATGTGCGAGCAATCTCAAACAAACATTCCACTCAAACAACAAGGTTCAAGCATATTTATAGGCAACCAAAAATATTTTTGTTACACCACATAAGTTGGTGGGTTTGACTTAAACTAAATATGGTGGTCCATCTATATTGTTCACTTGAAATCATTCCTTCCTTCTTAGTTGATTCTTCATGAACAAGATCTTTGTATCCTTGGATGATTTCTTGAATCTTGGTCACAAAACTTCAAAGAGATGATGGTTCCTTCTAAGTTGTGTTTCCTTAGTCTTCAAGTCTTGAGAAACATTTCTTGTCTCAATTGTAGTCCTTAGTGATATCCAAGGTTGAAGTCCTTGGTGAAAATGTTGAAGATGTTGAAGTCATTAGAGTTGAAGATGTTGAAGTCATTAGAGTTGATGAAGTCCTTTGCACATGGTGAAGTCTTTGGCCATGGGGTAGGCTTTGTCCATCAAGTTTGAAATAGAAGATATGTAGAATCAAAACCAAAATGGTTGAGGAAAGAGTTTACAAGATTGTTTGTAAATAAGTTTTGGAACAAATACAACTCCTATTTTCTAAGGGGTTTTGTCCAATCCTAGGGTTACAAATCTACAGGCAACACAATGCTCTGATACCATCTGTAAGGTTCCCAACCTTTAATAAGGTAGAGATCCCTGTGTTTACAATGCTAGTCCCTGGATCAATAGCTAGCATCCACAGTTAAGATGTAATATCAAGAAACAAGGGTCATAATACAACTTTATAACCAGGAATAAAATAATTTATTACATCTTACATAGCTCATTTGGCTATCTCATTACAATGCAGCAGAATATAACAATAGCATGGGGTCCTTCATCTTCAAAGTGCCACAGGTAGACATGTTGGTTGTAGACTTGTAATCCTAATCATTAAACTTCACTAATATCAAACAAACCTGCAACATAACAAGTTACATCCACAAGGGTCAATACATTTGAATTGTATTGGCAAGTGATACTATGGTAGTATAGTGGAGTCTATCATCTATATGCATTTGGCTAAGTGGAGCTTAGGCTTGCATTGCTCAAAATAGATTTTCCTTATCATTTGAAAACACTAAGTTTTTGCTTGACAAAAATCTTTCCCAAGGCATCTCCCAATAGAAATTGGTGATCCTTTCAACCCTTGTTCAACCACAAGTTTTTAACTTAGAAATTGGGATGAGGAGTTTCTTGATAGCTTCCATGTATTGATGCTCAAATTGTCCTTTGCCAGGGACATGGCTAAGTACTTAGATTTTTCACACTGCAGAGGTTGTGCACTTTTCCCACAAGACTTGGTTTCACCAAGACAAGATCTTTCAGAAGCCTTCCCTTAGACCAGAATGGACGCGCTCCAACCTATCAATCCCCTACCACCAACTGTCCATTTGGCTAAGTTATTGCAACCTATATGATCCAGGCAGAGCCCATAATTCCAAGTGGTTGCACTTTAAGCATCAACATTTGACATCAAGAATCTCTTTGTTCCTGGGTGGCCATCCACAAGTGAGACACCAAGTTTTCCCCAGCATGCTGGACTTGGTGATGCCCAAGTTTTCCCCAGCATACTGGACTTGCATGACCACTCAACACAAACCATTCCTTCCATTCCACCCAGGTGATTCATTTACTTAGTTGTTTTATTAAACAAAACACCAGTCCTTAGACTTAGAAATTTTCCATAGCATGAATATATATTCCACAATTGTTTTCTACTAGCTAAGCTAAGCATGATAGTAGTAGGAATCTTAACTTAGGAAATTTCTACTAAGGTTACATCTACTAGGATTTCCCATGGCATAGTTTATACTTAGCAAAAATTCCATGCAAGTCCTACTTAGAAACATCACTAATGCATAGTGAAAATAATGGGACAAAAGTATGTAGCATCACTTGCCTTTTGGTAGAGGGTATAAGTTCACTCCTTGATCTTTGCAATGTTCACACACTTCAAATCACTACAATTCAATCAAGCAAACAATATTTCAATCTACCATTCAAGCAATTCATCACATAAAATGATAAAATCAAAGTAATGCATGTAAGCATGCAAAAGGTTGTTTTATTTGCAAAAGTGGTTTATAGTAGGTTATAAACATTTTGAAGCACCCATTGGTCATTTTATAAAGTGGCAAAACCATTTGCAAAAGTTTTTACTTCATAAACCATTTTTAACCCAAGTCATTATTTTATGTGGTGAAGAAATGCTTTTAATAAGGCAACATTCTATAGGGTTCACAAAATATGTTTTCAAACCATAAAACCTTGTGTTTAGGGTCAGAGAGTTTATTTCCAAAACATTTCTCAAAGGTTTTCTTCCAAAACCATTTTTAATAATTAAACCATATTTTTATTTGACTAGAAATGTTTTAAATCAAAGATTCATTCTTTTGTTTCACCAAATACATTTTTTAAATCACCAATTGATTTCTAGGGTCAGTAGGTTCAAAACAAACCATTTGCCAAAGATTTTATCCCCAAAATCATTTTAGAACAATTTTTATATCTTAAACATGCTTACACAAGTTTCTGCAAAAACAATCAATTTAATAGAAGCTTTTTACTAAACAAAGTGCATGGTTGGATAGGGCTTGTCTTCCTGATTCCAATGATATAAAATTTTCAAAATTTGGACGTGTGGTTTGAAAGTTATGAATTTTACAAAATTGAGCAACTAATAGATTAAATTCTGATTTTAAACCAGATTCTGTGACACGCGGCGCTATCCTATTGGTGCATACCGTTTTGCGCGGATTGGCCGCTGACAGCCGTTGGATTTAAATAGGATCACACGGCTCAGAAACGAGCGTACCCTTTCGCTTAAGTTTCTATTATAACCTTCTGATCACGATCCTACGGTTCATATTGCTCTGACCATTTAGCAGCGGCGCTGGCGACGGCGACTGGCGGTGCTGGCTCTGGCTACGGCAGGGCTGGTGATAGAGAAAGATAGGAAGGTAGAGGGGTGGGTCACCGTGATCGCCGGGACGTGCTGGAGCTCAACGTGCTCGTGGTTGGCGAAGGGGCGCACAGAGGTGATGGCGATTCCTCACCGGAGTTGTCGTCTGCGTCTGGCACTTGCTGTTGACGTTGAAGGCGACGCTACGGGACACGAGGAAGGAAACAGAAGACACGGTTAGCTTCGTTCGCGAGTCACAGACATGCGTGCATCAAAAGGAGGGCAAGGGGGGGGGTCTGGTCTCACTGGTAGTGCTCGTCGGAGCGGAGGCAGACGGTGGCGACGTTCAGACAATGATGGAGTCGACGATACAGGGCTCGTGCGAGTGAGCTGAGGATGCAGAGAGGTGCGCGAGAGCCTAGGGGTCACGTTCGTGTGCTCGAGGACGCGAGGGGCGGAGGAGGCTGGCCGGAATCGACGTCGGAACTCGTCGGGGCAGTGGAGTTTCGAAAAGAAATTAGGACGGCCTAGGGGCGTAGAGGTTCTGGCGAGAGAGGGGAAAGAGAGAGGACGTCGAGGCGGTTAAGAGGGAGTGATCACTGATGGGGGTTACTTGGCCAGTAAGGCGAATTTACGCCGGTCATTCATCGACAGTAATGGTGCGCGCGGTCAGCGGCGGGTGAGGAAGAAAGGAGCTGGCGGTGGGGTCGTCTCGTCAGCGAAAGAGGGGGAGGAGGAGTGGGTCCAGGCTGTCAGTGAGGGCGTGGTTTAATTCTGCGGTGAGAAAACGCTTCGCTCGGGTGAGGGGGAGAGGTGGGCTAGACTGGGCCTAGTGGGCTCGCTGGCTGGTTCCATTTTTTTTATACTGAAATCTTTTTCTTTTTCTATTTCTAATTTCTGTTTTGGTTTTGTTTAATTAATTCAAACACTCATTTGAATTCAAACCTTTGCCAAATTTTGTGAATAAACAAACACTGTTTATTACCACATTCTGATGTCAAATTTAGAATAAAATTTTTATTCCTTAAGTGCCTTTTTAATTATTTAAAGTAGGTCCTTGTATTAATCCATTCAAGATTTAATAATGTTTTTAAATTCCATTTGAATTCTAAATCCTTCCAAAACCTTTCAGTAAGTTTTATTTGATTATTTGGGTGTCAAATAATTCATCTTGAATTATTTGGAAAGTATTTAATATGATTCATAAATCATTTGAATTGGGTATTTTTTTAATTCCCTAAAAAAATTATTTGGAAGATTTATTTTATTTAAATTAATTAAACAACTTTATTCCACTTGGGTAATTTCCAAAATACTACTTTCTCATGAATTACAATTATTCTTATTAGAGATTTGTCTTTATTAAAATAGGGATAGAATGGTTAATGTCATTTTATTTTATTTTTGGAATTTCTTTATCTTTTTATTTTATTTGAATTTGGATTATAATCATTCCATTTGCTTATGGTCTTTTGCCAAGATTTAATTTGGTCTTTAAATATTCTTTATTTAATATTTCCTTCTTCATCTTATAAAATCCATATCTTTTTATTTTTAGACCCAAACTTGGTGATTCCAATTTGTAAAATCTTATTTGATATTTATTTATCCTTTTAAATATCTTTAGGATTATTTGCTCTCCATTTGGTATGGATTTTTAGATAGGTTCTTTATTAGCTTTGGAAATTTAATTTCCTTATCTTATTCAATTCATAAGATTTTATTTATGGCTCCTAATTGAATGAAATCAATTTATATGGTTTTGTAATATTTCCATTTGTCATTCTTGATCATTTTGAAATGTTTGTTTTACCATTTTTTATATGGATAAAATCCATAGGGTTGGAGATAACTTGGAAATGATTTTATTCCATTAGTTTTTTTAGAGTTTTGGTTTATTCTTCAAGTGTTTAAATTTCCAGATGCATTTATGAAGAATGCATTCCACTTGATTTGAATTTAGTTTGGATTCAAACTTTAATTAAAGTTTGTTCAAGATGGGATTTTAAGTTTCCATTTAGAATCAAAAGTTTCTTTTCACCCTGATTTTCAACAATAATTTATTTTGTTTATTTATTTTTCACATAACAAGATTTGGAAAATCTTGGGATGTGACAGCTCCAAACCTATCACCCCTACCACCAACTGTCCTTTTGGCTAAGTTATTGCAACCTATATGATCCAAGCAGAGCCTATATTGCCAAGTGGCTGCACTTGAAGCTTCTCAACATTTGACATCTCAAATCTCTTTGTTCCTAGGTGGCTTTACACAAGTGAGATACACTAGGGTAGGCCATAAATATGGGGCCCTGTGTAACCACTCAACATAACCCATTCACACCATTCCACCCAGGTGATTCATTCACATAGTTGTTTTTTTAAACAAAACATAAGTCATAGACTTAGAAATATTTCATAGCATGAATATAATCCACCCTTGTTTTCTACTAGCTAAGCTAAGCATGATAGTACTAGGTATCTTAACTTAGGGAAAATTCTACTAAGGCATCATCTACTAGGATTTCCCATGGCATAGCATACTTAGTAAAAATTCCATGCAAGTCCTAATTAGAAATATCACTAAGGCATAGTAAAAATATTAGGACAAAATGTATGAAGCACCACTTGCCTTTTTGGTAGATAATATAAGTTCACTCCTTGATCTTGCAATAGTCACACTCTTCAAATTTCACTACAATTCAATCATGGCACATATTCAATCT
Source organism: Avena sativa (assembly GCA_916181665.1). Classification (NCBI taxonomy): domain Eukaryota; kingdom Viridiplantae; phylum Streptophyta; class Magnoliopsida; order Poales; family Poaceae; genus Avena; species Avena sativa. The sequence continues at coordinate 150,224,629 of OV702294.1, read as the reverse complement.
AGTATTCAAACAATTCACCACATAAAATAAAGAAAACAAACAATGCATGCAAGCATGCAAAATATTGTTTTATTTGGAAAGGTGGTTTCTAATAGGTTATAAACATTTTAAAACACCTATTGGTCATTTATAAAACTAGCAAAACCATTTAAAATCAAGTTAGTGAAAATGGCCATTTAAATCATTTTTGTTTTGCTAGAATGATTTAAATCAAAGTATTAATTTCTAGTGTTTGACAAATATGTTTTTTAAACACAAATATTAATCATTAGGGTCAAAGTGTTTTAAAATAAATCTATTTTCAAAAGGTTTCACTCAAAACCATTTTTAAATCAAAGTAACATTTTATTTTGTTAGAAATGCTTTTTTAACAAAGTAATAATTTACTAGGGTTCATCAAATATATTTTTAAATCCTAAAACTTGGTGTTTAAGGTCAGAGAGTTTAAATCAAACCATTTTCAAAAGGTTTTACTCAAAAAACATTTTTAAACCATAATCAACATTTTTATTTAACTAGAAATGCTTTTATTCAAGGATTAGTTCCTTAGTGTCACAAAATTTATTTTTAAATCCAAAAGTTGGTTTTTATGGTCAGTAGGTTCAAAACAAACCATTTGCAAAAAAATTACCCCAAAAACATTTTTAGAAAGAATTTTTTAACCAAAATAGACCTAATAATGTTTCTGCAAAAACATCTACTTTTACAGAATCAAAATAGTAAACAAAGGACATGGTTGCAAAGTTCACATTTTTATGAATCCAGGGACATATTATTTGTTATATTTGGACTTATGGTTGATTTTATATGAATTTTTTAGGTTGGCAACTAATTCTGTTTATTTTGTAATTAGAAAACCCTTATTTCCATCGTGACAGGCAACGTGGCCGACTTTTATTGGTCGATACCGGTTCAGTGTGGATAGCTGGTGTGGGTCGTACGATTTACATAAACTGTACGGTGCAGATTCATCAAGGCTCGAGCTAGGCTGGTGGCTTGGCTCACGACGTGTGGCTCAGCTAGGCTCGGCTAGTTCTAATCGTGTCCGTCGAAGTAAGATTGGAGGGTAAGGAAAAGAGGGTGGTGGCTCACCTTGCGGCTCAGGTCACCGGCGATGGTGAGGACGACGGCTACGCTCGGGATGTGGAAGAAGGCGACGTTCCGATGGTTCCAGAAGACGGTGGAGACGAAGACGATGCACAACATATCTGGGCGAAGTCGCTAGTGTTGGAGCGGTGGAGATTTGCTTCCTGGAGCGGTTCCTATTGGTGGCCGGAGTTGTGCTTGCGGCGGCGCTTATAGATGGTGTCAACGTCGAATGCCTGGGGCTCAAGAAACCAAACCAAGGAGTCAGGAAGACGCGCGGCAGAAAACTAGGGAGATTCAACAGAGAAATGGAGGTGCGGGTGTGTCCTTTTCACCGGAATTTGGCGCTAGGCTTCGTCGGAGTCGGCGAGACATTGAGCTCGAATTCGAGGTGCCCAGTGGCTCATTAGCGGTGGTTGTTGAGGGGAAATGAGGAGGAGCCAGAGGGGATTAAGATGGACCTTACAGATTTTGTAATTAAGATCACGTTATACCGAATTTAGGCCGAGAATCAAGAGCTGGTAATGGACGCGCGACGTGCTTCTCTAGCTGGAGGTCAAAGGCGACCAGGTGCTGCGAGTGGGGTCGTTTCGTCAGTGAGTGGGAGGGGGTACGGTGGGGCAATATCGCCAGTGGCTGTGTGGGTCGATCTACGGGTGAGAAAAGGAGTCTCGCAGGGAGAGGGAGGGAGATGGGCTGCGAGTTGGGCTTAGTTGGGCCAGGTTCTGGGCTGGGGTTTGTTTTCTATTTTTTTCTTCCTGTTTCTTTTTACTGATTTGAATTTCTGTTTTCAAATTTAAACTCTCATTTGAATTCAGATTCCTTTTTCAAATCTTTTCTAAACTTTCAGTATATTTTAATATTGTTTAACAAAGTATTTTAAATTTCAAATTTAGGATATTTCTTTGTATTCTTTTGGGCTTTATTATTTATTTAAAAAGACAATTGTTTTTATTCAAACCATTTATTCAAGCCTTCATTTAAATTCATATTTTCATTAAACCCTTTTAGTAGGTTTATTTATTCAATAATTCACTTTGAACTATTTCAAATATTTTAATATGATTTAACATCTATTTAAAAGAGGCCTTTGTCTTTATTCAAATAGGATTTTAAATATATTTTCAAACTTCTATTTGAATTCCAATTTTTACCAAACCTTTTTCAGTAGGTTTTATTTAGTGCAAATAATTCACTTTGAATTATTTAAAATATTTGAATATGATTTATTAATCATTTAAATTGGGCATTTGTATTTATTCAAATAAAATTGATTTTAGTTAAAGTCCATATAATTTTAATTGAATAATATTTATTCCTTTATTTTATTTGGATTATCTTTATTCCATTTGCTTATGGATTTAGTTCAAGATTTTAAATTGATTTCTAAATAATTTTATTGGGATTTATTATTTAGGCAAATTGTCTTTATTTAAATAAAATTGGATATCCTTATGATTTTTATTCAAATAACCTTTTACCCTTATTTATTGTTCAATAATCTTTCATTTTATGGATTTGGCCAAGATTTAATTTGGCTTTAAATATTCCTTATTTACTTATTTCTTTGTTTGCCTTATAAAATCCATATCTTTTTATTTATAGATACAAAATTGGTGTTTCCAATTTGTATAATTTTATTTATTATTTGTTTATCCTTTTAAATATCTTTAGGATTATTTTGCTCACAATTTGGCATGGATTTGGTTTGGAGCTTTATTAGCCTTGGAAATTAATTCTTTTTATCTTATTAAATTCATAAGTTTTTATCCATGGCTCCAAATTGAATGAAACCAATTTCTATGATCTTATAATATTTTTTGTTTATCATTTTTGATCATTTATAAATGTTTGTTGCTAAATTTTTATATGGATCAAATCCATAGTCTTAGAGAGATCTTGGAAATGATTTTCTTCCATTAGGGTTTTAGGGTTTTGGTTTAACTTTTCCAAGTGTTTAAATTTCAAGATACATTAATTGATGAATGCATTTCACTTGATTGAAATTTGTTGGATTCCCTTTTATTCAAAGTTTGTTCAAGATGGGTTTTGATGTTTCCATTTGGAATCAAAAAGTTTCTTTTCACCCTAAATTTCAACAATTATTTTATTTATTTTTTTACATTTCAAAATTTGGAAAAATTGGGGATGTGATACAAATAAAAACTAAGACGCTCCAAGAACAACACAACTATGCATGAAACAATAAAAACTAAGTGTCTAGACAAACATGAGCTTTTTATTGATGAAGAAGGGGATGCCTTGGGTGTCCCCAAGCTTTGACGCTTGTACCTCTTGGATATTTCTTGGGGTGACACCATGGTGGCATCCCCAAGCTTGAGATTTTGTCCATTCTTCATCTCCCCAAGCTTGAGATTTTGTCCATTCTTCATCTCATTGCATCATTCTCTCTCTACACCTGAAATTTTCCCTTCATACAAAACTTCACACAATCTTCATTAGCATCATTAGTTTATTCAAAAGATATTAGACCTCTGGCAAAGCTTTGTAACAGCAAGGCTTTTCACTAAAAACACAAGTTACTGTAGTAACTCCTTCAAAAAGCTCAATTCCCCAAAAGAGAACTCAAAAAGGAATCAATAAGAAGAAAATGCAAATAATGGCAGAAATCTGTCAAAACAGACCAGCAGGTAGAAACCGATTTTTTCGAATATCTTCTGTTGCTCAAATAAAAACTGTTGTACTAACAAACGTTAGCTAACATACTGGGGGATTTATTCGTAAATTTTGAGATCAATCCGAGTTACAGAGACTCCTCACGAGTTTTTATGGTGGAGGACAGAAATCTATTTCGGGACAGCAACTCCCCAAATCTTACTTCCCTCTCATTAGAGGTCATTCTTGGCACAAAAAGCAAACAAAAAGGATAAGGGGAGGCCATTAATGAAGTAATAACTTCCAAGACTCAAGGAAACTCTTGGGTTTATCTCCCAACAAGTACTTTTCTTTAACGCCTTTATGTTAGGCTTGATAGCTTGAGAAGATGCTCACATAAGAATTATGAATTGAAGTCAAAGAGAGCATCACGAAGCAAATTCAAAACACATTTGAGTCTAACCCACTTCCTATGCATAGAAATCTTGTAAGAAAATAAATCAAAGAAGCACATAGTAACAAGAATGGGTAGATAAAACAAGAGCAACTTCAAAACTTCCAACACATAGAGAGGTGTTTCAGTACCATAAAAACTTCTACAACCATATTTTCCTCTCTCATAATAATTTCCAGTAGCATCATGAATAAACTCAACAATATAGCTATCACATAAAGCATGCTTTTCATGATCTACAAACACATAATTTCTATCAAGCTCAAAAATAGTGGGATTAAAACCTTCACAAGTTTTACCCAAAGTAGATATTTCAAAAGGATCCACATGAACATAACATTCATCCTCCTTTGGTAAGCATGGGGGACAATCAAATAATGTAAGGGATAAAGAGTTACTCTCATTATAAGGTAGGCATGGGTAGATAATCCATTCTTCCTCCTTTTGTTCATCACTCTCCTCCTCTTTTTCATCTAATGAGCTTTCAGTTTCAACAATTTCTTCTTCCATAGGGTCCTGCAAGGCATTAGTCTTTCCCATATGTGGAAAGAATCTATTAAAATATTCAAGAATATAGCCATTTTCATCCTTGTAATTATCAAAGCAAAATTTAAGTATCTCATAAACCTCATGTTCATAAGGTGCATCATCTATATTTTCAAGCAAACTGGCAAGTTCAAATGCACCCTTGAAGGCAATAAATTTTTCAATTTGTTCCACATCATCAAAGTCATAATTTCCCTTAACATAAGAAGATATGGTAACATTATCATTATACTTGCACCAAAAAGGAAGGTGTTTATACCTCCTATAGCAACAAGCTTTATCAAAGCAATAAGTAACATTATAAGTAGAGCACACGTCTCTAGCAATAGTATTCAACTTATCAATTTGTTCCCATAAGTGTTTCCATTTTTGTGACAAACCGTGTTCCTTGTAATAATACTTTTGTTCTTCCGTGAACCCACCTTGTCAATAAGAACTAGTTTCAAAGAAACCATCCATTGATAGAAGGCATGACAAAGCAGGGCAATAACAGACCAGCAACCAGAGTAGGAACTAATTTTTTTTGTGTTTTTGATAAGAGAAAGAAAACCAAACTAAAATAAAAATTTTGGGTTTTTTTGAAAAGAGGCAAACAAAACCAAGCAGAAGAAACTAAGCAAACTAAAAACAAAGTCAAGAGAAATGAAGTGGAGGACTCCCCAAGTGAAGACGTCCTTAGCCTCCCTGGCAACAGCGCCAAAAAACTTGTTGATGGTGCTGACGTGGAGCACTTCGTTGGAAACCCTAAGAGCAAGGTGTGATGAGCACAGCAACAAGTCTTCCCTCAGTAGAGACCGAGGTTATCGAACTAGAAGGAGGAAGGAAACATCACACAGGTGTTGCAAGCAACATGGAGACCTGCACAACACAAACTCAAGACTTTGCCCCAACGAATCAGTGAGGTTGTCAAGCTCACCTATTTGCTGTAACAAAGGATTAAACGTATGGTGTGGAAGGTAATGGTTTGCAGCAAGTAAACAAGTAACAATGGAAGATGTATCAATGGTAAATATTGGACCGGGGTCCATAGTTCACTAGAGGTGCTCTCCTTAGATAAACAACATGACATGAAGGGTAAACAAATTACAGCAGGGCAATTGACAGGCACTGAGCAAGGCATAACAATGCAATTACTAGTCAGAAAGATCCTATGAGATTTGATTGGGCAATTCAACAAGATACATAGACCGCCATCCAACTGCATCTATGACTAGAAGTACACCTTCAGGTTATCATCCGAACCCCCTCTAGTATTAAGTTGCAAGCAACAGACAACTGCTTTAAGCAAAGTGTGTAAGGTAAACAGTCCACATGTTCCATGAACAAGAGACCGTTGTTTTCTCCCTAGTAGCAATAGCACATCTACAACCGAAGATATTTCTGTCACTTCCCTTGGAAACTAGAGGCTTGAACCCACTATCGAGCATAAATACCCCCTCTTGGAGTCACTAGCAACTACTTGGCCAAGATAACTACTAACAACGGAGAGCATGCAAGATCACAAACAACACAAACATGATAGAATCATAAAGACAAAACCATTAACTAAACCAACATAATAATCTCAATATCCATCGGATCCCCGCAAACACAACATGCATGATACAAATAGATTAGATCTTGATCATGAACGGAGCTCATAAGATCTATACATGAAAGCACAAGTAGAAGATACAACCATCTAGTTACTACATGGACCCATAGTCCAAGGTGGAACTACTCACGCATCATACCGGAGAGAAGGCCTCCGGGATGATCTCCCCTCTGGCAGGGTGTCGGGAAGAACTTCAGATCCCTTCGATCTAGGGACGATGGTGGTGGCGACTACAAACGGTTTCATGAAGATTTGATCGAGTGCTTAGGGTTTGTGCATCGAGGGCTTCTTATAGGCGAAGGGGGAGGTCGAGGAGGCGGCCAGGGCCCCACACCCTGCCTAGGCGTGGGGCAGGGCCCACCCGCGCCTAGGGGGGGTTTGGGCGCCCTGGCCCACTTCTCCGTCTCCCCTCTGGACTTATTGTTCCCCATGGAAAGTTATTGACTTTGGATTTTGTCCCGTCCAATTCCGAGAATATTTCCTTACTAGCTTTTCTGGAACCAAAAACAGCAGAAAACAGGCAACTGGCACTGTGGCAACTTGTTAATAGGTTAGTATCGGAAATCATGCAAAAATCACCTCAAAGTACATACAAGCAAAGAAAAGTAGATACTAAACAAGCATGGAGCATAAAAAATTATAGATACATTTCCGACGTATCAAGCATCCACTTCCTCTAGTATTATTGTCCGTACTAACCATGTAGAGGAAATTAAAGAGCTCAAGGCTCAAGTCACTTCTTTGAAGAATGACTTGAAAAAGGGTCATAAAGGGAAGACCACACTCAACAACATATTGAGATGTAGGGGTTCGTAGCATGGAAAACAAAAAATTTCTATCGCATGAACACACAATCAAGATCTAATATATGATCAAGCCAAGATCTGTCTACTAGATTGTAGCAACGAGTCGATAGAATACTAACCCTCGAAGATCAAAAGCGGTTAACGAGAGCAGATTCTCGTGGGTGATGTAGTCGTACACTTCCGATCTCAAGATCGCGTAGACGATCCTTCCGGCGCTACGTTCCGGCAGCGCTTCCGCAGTCGGTCACACGTTCGATACTCGATGAAGACCTTTCTCTCCCTTGTTCCAGCAGGCAGCGGAGGTTGTAGCACTCTCCTTGCGATTCCGGCAGCATGACGACGTGGTACCGGAAGTAGAGGGAAGATCTCGCAGGGCTTCGCCTTAAGCCGGAGCGAGTATGGTGGACTATGAGAGAGGCCTTGGCGATCTAGGGTTTAGAGGCACCAAGGAGAGAGGGCTAGGCCGGCGTCTAGGGCAAGGGGAGAGCCCCAACTCGGCAGCTAGGCAAACCCTAGGGGCGGTGGCGACTTGGTGGAAGCCGACAGCTAGGGCTAGGGTTTAGAGGAGAGAGGTGTAGGGAAGAGGGGCACCCCTGCCCCTCCTCTTATAGGTGGGAGGGAAGCGCGGTTGGGAGGAGGGAGTCCTCCTCCAACTCCTCCTCCTTGGCCGGCGGGTGGAGGGAGTAGGACTTCTTCCCTAAGTAGGTTTCCTACTCTCCCTCTACCAAGCAAAACTGCCGTTTGACTTTTTCAAATTGGCGTTTGACTTTTTCAAACTAGGATTTGATTTATCCCTTTATTTTGCCCAGCCATGATACCTAGTACATGATGCAATCATTACACATTGTTATGACACATTCATGTACCCTTCCCCTCCAGAGTGCCGGACCTTCTGGAACCTTCTAGAACATTCCTGATGAAAACACCGGAATCATTCCCCAACTCCGAAACAAGACTTTCCTTATATGAATCTTATTCTCCGGACCATTCCGGATCTCCTCGTGATATCCCGGATCCCATCCGAGACTCCGAACAACATTTGGTCTCTTACTCATCATTCCATAACTACTCAACAACATCGAATCCTTAAGTGTGTCTCCCTACGGTTCGTGAATTATGCAGACATGATCGAGACACTTCTCCGATCAATAACCAATAGAGGAATCTCGAAATTCATATGTCTCCCACATATTTCTACGATTACTTTGCGATCGAATGAACCACTTACATATGATACCAATTTCCTTTTGTCTCACGATAGTTTACTTATCCGAGGTTTTGATCATCGGTATCTCTGCATACCTAGTTCAACCTCGTTACCAATAAGTACTCTTTTCTCGTTCCTGTGATATGTGATCCCTTGTGAGCTAGTCACATGCTTGCAAGCTAATTGGATGACATTCCACCGAGAGGGCCCAGAGTATATCTATCTGTCATATGGATGGACAAATCCCACTCTTGATCCATGTGCCTCAACCCATACTTTCCGAACACTCAATGCCACCTTTATAGCCACCCAGTTACGGTGTGGTGTTTGATGTCATCAAAGCATCCTTCCGGTGATGGTGATTAACATGATCTCATGGTCGAAGGAATTAGGTTACTATGTATCAGAAAGCTTATAGCAAATGAACTATACTACATGACTTGATCTTTATGCTATGCTTAACTATAGGAGTATGTCCATCACATCATTCTCCTAATGATATGACCCTGTTGTTAATAACATCTCTATGTTCATGATCAGGAAACCATGATCATATATTAACCAACAAGCTAGTTTAACAAGAGGCTTTACTAGGGACTCTTTTTATGTTTACAAATCACACAAGTATTAATATTTCCGATTAATAAAATTATAGCATTGTATTTAAACATTTATCATAAGTATGAAGATATGATAACAACCACTTTATTATTGCCTCTTGGGCATATCTCCAACAGTCTCCCACTTGCACTAGAGTCAATAATCTAGTTTCAAACCTTTGTGTATTCAACACCTATGGCTTACTGGTGTCGTATGTACATGATTGCTAGTGGTCAACTGATCTCCAGATCTGACACTTCCAGGTCCGTGTGTAATTGCATGTCTTTGCGTCTCTATGCATCACTCATTCTCTAATGAGATGTCTTCGTACAAATTTGGTCCTTTGGTGTGACCTTTAGTTCTTCGGGGTTAAAACATGTTGATAATATTGTCGTACAATATATCTTCATAGTATTATCCCTACTTTGAACTACACTTAGTTTGACAACAAACTACTTGACACAAATGCCCTCTTTTGCTGCTATAACAACAGTTATATACTTAGCCTTTTGTTGTAGTATCTGTCACAATGTCTCAACTTTGGAACTCATCCAAATCCATTATGGAACTTACTTTCCATCATATTGTGCCACCCTTAGTTTAGATTGAGATAAACTTAATTTGTACTTTGTGACAAAACTAGTATCAATGTAATTCATTTACAATGAACTAACCATCTATTTGTCACTTCTACAAAATAATATATTCTTATTTCTTTTACAAGATCATAAGAATATCTTTACTATTGTCCAACAATCATCTTATGAATCATTCTGGTATACGCTCATAACATTTAGAGCATAGGACATATCTGGATTTGTACACATCACAACATGATTGATAAAATACTCTTTGTGATTTTATACATCAAGTATCAATCTATACTTGAATCTTTGTTTCACTTACCAAGTGTCAATACACTTGAATATATCATCAATATTGAACTCATTCAATCCTTTCTCTGCGACAAGAACTTTTCTTGTAGTTTCTATATTGATCTCATTCAAGATATCATCTATGTACTTTCGGCACAACCATATTAGCGTCTATTGATGCCAAATATTTGGGTTTTGCCTAAGTCTTTCATCGAGATGAAATTCTTATCCTGTGTTAATAAAAGGTACATTATTTCCAATCAACAGTATGTATTCCACATAATGTATTAGAAACATGTCTTAGCGCTCCCACTTAATTTCTTGCAAATGCAAGCATCTTCATCGTCTCCGATGAAATTAAACTCTTTTAACAGTTTCATCATAGTGAAGATTCCAACTCCGCGATGCTTACTTCAACCATTGAAGTTTGCATATGCTTTTAGCATCCTTTGAATTAACAAAACCCTTTGGACCATGTCATGCACACGTCATTGGTAACCATTCTATTAGAAGAACTTGTTTTGTTTATTCAACGCATAACAAAATTATATGTCGTGGTTGCTACATTAAATCGTCTAGACTAAATATCGCTATGAAAGATCAGATCTTGTCATTTTTTTAGGGTAAAACAGTAGGGCAAAAAAACCCACTGCAATTTTTATATATTATAGAGAGTTACAAAAGAATATTTACAAACTCAATCCACCTCAAAGAAGAGGGATAACATTATAAGCAGCTATCTCCTGTCTAAATTAATTTCAATCCAATCTTTAAGGCCCTGATAATACTTCTTCTTAATTCTATACAGGACCCATCTTAATTCCTGGGCTACAATAGCCTTCCAATCCTCAAGCGAAGCATGCAGATTGTTGAAGATTTCATTATTTCTGCAAATCCAAATGCCCCAAGCTCCAAGTATAAGAATTTCCATTGCAAAAGGGACATTAAGATCTTTTTTAATATTGGCTAAAGTTTCAAAGATATTTTGATCAGCCACATGGCCCTATGAAATTTCAGCCCAGCTAGCTCTTGCAAAAGGGCATTCCCAAAACAAGTGTAGGATGGTTTCTTCACTGATGCAGCCATGGAAAACACATTCATAAGATGCCAGAGAAAAACATTTCCTTTTCAGAAGGTTTCTTGTGTTGAGTCTATCAAGCAGTAAGAGCCAGAAGAAGAATTTGTGCTTTTGCTGACAAGAAGATTTCCACAACCAAGAGAAATGTGGCTGTACCGGTTGGCAACCAGCTAAGGAGCAATAAGCCTTTTTGACCGAAAAATTACTACCCCAAATGTAAGACCAGTTATCAGTTTCCCCCTGCCTGCCAGTATTGAGAATTTGCTCAAGACTTTGATATTCCTGGTAAGCTTGCTGTGACAGAGGAAGGTAAAAAAGATCCTGAGTATTTTCAGTATGCAGGAACTCACTAACAGAGATGCGAGGTTTTTTTTTGCATAGGAGAGGAGATGAGGAAGCTTATGTTGAAGGCAACTATCATTCCACATATCAGACTAGAGAAGTGTGGATTTTCCATTTCCAACCAAGCACTTTGCAAGTCCTTTAAAAATGTCAATCAATTTTAGATGAGCTTTCCACCAAAAGGATCCCTCAAGACTTCTTCCAAAGAGCTTACCATTACAGTAGTAAGTGTTCCATATAAGGTGAACCCAAGGGATATCCTTGTGATTATAAAATTTATCCAAATTCTTCAAAAGAAGTGCAGAGTTTTGAATATTAAGGTATAGAACTCCCAATCCCCCCTGATTCTTGGGTCTACAAACTTTCTTCCATGCTACAAGAGCATTACCTCTAGCTTGAACATCAGAAGTTTTCTTTCTCCACAGACATTGCCTCATATATTTAATCAACTGTTCCTTGATAGTGACAGGAAGATCAAAACAACTCATGTAATATATGGGAAAAGAAGACAAAACAGATTTAACTAACTGCAGTTCCCCCCCCATAATTAAGAAAGTCAGCTATTCCACACAACCTTCTCTCAACTCTCTGAACAATAGGCAGGAAATGTTCCACAGCAGGTTTATTCAAGCTCAGAGGCAAACCAAGGTAAGTAAAAGGCAAGGTGCCAGTGAGGCAAGCAAGAGTATTAGCAAAATGTGCAAGCCTCTCAGAGTCCATGTTAATTGGCATCATACTGGATTTAAAATAATTTACTTTGAGTCCAGTGGAGAGAGCAAAAGTGTGTAGAATGGCCTTAAGGCACAAGAGTTGCTCAGAATCAGCCTTAAGGATTACTAAAGTGTCATCTGCATACTGAACCACAGGGAAATCAGGACAGAACACATCTTCAGTGGGCAAAGAAAGAAGACCCAGGTTAGTCAACCTTTGAACATTGTTGTGAACTCTTTCCCAACATGTCGACTATTTCATAGATGTGAAACATCCATGTCTATTTCTTTATAGATCCAAATACGACTATAAGGTCTTGTACCTTTCCAGAGGGTCTTTCAAGTTCAAAGCTTCTTTGCATGTAGTCGGATCATTATTGTCAAATAATGATTTAACTCTCAAATCTTGGTATTTGATTGTTTATCCGACCTACTTGTTTCAATAGGAACTTAGATCTCCGTGACCACAACCTTTGAGGCACGTGAGCCATGAGCATTGTTGCTACCTCCGGAACACTTTTTGGCGCTGCGCAACTTTGCACATATAGCTAAGGTTCTTTTAACCTTATCAAAGTTCTATTGTCCTCCCACTTAACTTTTCACGGAAAATTCCTTCTCAAAGAAACTTGACGTTCTAAGCGACAAACACTTTTGTCTTCGGTGTTATGAAGGAATACTTATTCGAAATAACATACAAAGACAGGTTCATCCGACTTTGGTTGCAAACATCTTTCTTATGCATAGAATACCAATGTTTAAGAAAGGACAACTTGGGTTTTATCCCAAACCATAACTTTATATGGTGTCAATTCAACGGATTATGATGGAGCTCTTTTCAGTGGAAAAATGGTAGTCTCTAAAGCTTTTAATCTTTAAAATATAATGGCAGTTTTATGAATTACACCTTTGATCTTACCATGCCAAACAAGGTTTAATTACAAATCTCGAATGCTCCATACTCTTATGGTGTTTCAAAAAATGCAAATCCACGGAACGATTCCTTAAATCTTAGGTATTATGCTAAACTTGTAACTCAAATATCTTCCTTTATGATCTTATCATAAACTATTTATATTCTTGTTACAATGATTTTGCACTTCATCTTGAAAGTCTTTGAACTTTTCAAATGTTTCATACTTCACCCTTATTAAGTTAATATTCATATATTCACTCAAATTTTCGGAGGAAGCATATGAAGTTGAAATCCATCGCTCTTGACTACACATAATGGACTTCATACAACAATATGTACAAGTTCCAATAAGCTAGTCATTCGTTCCCTTTTGGCCTATGAACGAAGTTTTAGTTATTTCTAGGAAAGTTTCACAAGCATCATTTGATCAAAAATCAAAAGACTCCAAAATTCCATCCACATGGAGTATCTTCATGTTTTCTTTCCAATATAATTTAATCGGCGATGTCACTTCCTAAGTGATCTTTATTATCAATTTGTCTTTCGACATTTTTAGCACTAGTTTTATGGATGTGATTTCTCCAATGAGATTTGTCAATCATCCATCTTTTATGGATTACGGCAATTATTTGAACAACCCTTTTGTTCTCATAATACCTGATAAAACAAATCTTGAAGGCAAGCTTTTAACGAGCAACACAATAACCCTTTATTTGTTCTCGATGAACATCATCACATATTCTTTTGCTAGTTACTTAAGCCATTGTAGTTCATGAATTCTGTTGTTTCGTATGACGATTCATACCAACAAATTCAGTATCAAATACTTAAGAACCACATTGTTTAACAAGCAAAGAATATAGCCATAACACGTATATCCTTTATATACCTAAACTAAACAATTCTAGTCTTTTCTTTTTTGCCATATATTTATGAGATTCTCTTTCAGTATTTCTTTTTCTGTTTGAAAGAATCTATCAACATCAATAGTGGAGCCATACACATGACATATAGTCCAAAGCGTGTATAGTTAAATACCAATGTCTTTGGACTTGCACTTTGAAGTAGATTACCATCATAAAATGTTTGGTGTTCTTTCAAATTCCTTTCTTTAGTAATCTCTTGGTGTAGTAAACATTTTACCTACATCAAATATTCACCCTTATCATAGAATCATCCATGATCAAGCTACTTTTAGCTTATAACAGTGAATCACGAGTATAATGTTGCTCTCCAAAACCTTTTGGAGGTTTAGGACAACTAGTGTCTCCAATCTTTTGCAAATTCTCATCAAATATGAGAACATGACTTTTGCCATATTATGCTCTATCATGTTGCAACCAAAACTTCGTTTCAGATATCACAATATCTTCCACACATCATGGTTTCTGAAACAACTCTTTCAGATCCTAGATAACCTTGATATTAAGACAATCCTTTGAATATTAAGAATCATGAAGATAAACATGATACTTATATACTAACACTAGAATTGTTACTCTTGATTTAATACCAACTATTAAATTTCACGGAGTAATCGAAACTTACTGAAAGTTTGCAATGGGACTTTTAAACTTTAGATTAACACTTCAAAACAATACGATACCAGTTCGTAAAGTAACTAACCAGAATTCTATAGTTCTATCATCTCAATTATAACTAAGTGCTAGGTGGTAAGCGGATGCCAATGACTACAACAACTATGCAAATTCACTTTGATTTAATTTATGATAAATAGTGTTCAACTTTTAATCATATTGCTGTTGAAATCCCACTCACACGAACCAAATTCACCACATCAAAACCGATCATCACGAGAGTTGATGTAGCTTCAATGGCGAACAATCAACATGTTCATCATATCTACTATATGACTCATGCTTTACCTTTCGGTGATCCGTGTTCCGAGATCATGTCTTTACATGCTAGGCTCGTCAAGATCAAACCTTAGCTTCCGCATGAGCAAATCTGGCTTGCTCACGTTGTATACACTCGCAGAATCTAACACACCCGATCATCACGTGATGCTTCGAAACAACGAGCTTTAGCAACGGTGCTTACTAAGGATGAACACTTTAAAACTTTAAATTGTGTGCTTGAGGGATCAATAATGCTACCGTCGTTAACTAAGCAATACAAGATGCATAAAAGGATTAACATCACATGCAATTCATAATATGTGATATGATATGGCCTTTCTTCTTGTGCTTCCGATCTCCATCTTCAAGCACGAACATGATCTCCATCATCACCAGCATGGCGTCAAGGTCAATGGCGCCGCTTCATGGTTGTCATCCACCAGCATCAACTATTACAACTACTTTGAATAATAGACACGCGGGTCTTAACGGAATTTAAAAACAACCATATGGCTCCTGCCGGTTGTCAACTTACAATAAGGAGCATTGCATACATCAACTATAATCACAATCATGGCCATATCACATCACAACATACCCTTGCAAAACAAAGTTAGACGCCTCTAATTTTCTTTGCATGTTTTACATGGTTTGGGGCTTTCACTAAGTGTCGTTCTAACTTACGAACAAGAACCACAACATTGATACTAGTATTGTCAATCACCCGTTGTAAATTGAATCTTAACTATGTTGGGAGAAACAGGCACCCGCAAAGCCACTTATGCAATGTCACATCCCAAGATTTTCCAAATCTTGATATGTGAAAAATAAATGAATAAAATAAAACTTTGTTGATTTTCAGGGTGAGAAGAAACCTTTTGAATCCAATTGGAAACTTTAAAAACCTATTTGCATCAAATAAAATCCTAAAGGGATTAAAAAAAACAATAAACTTAAAAATATTTGGAACTACTATTTTGAATATTTTAGTAAAAAGATTTGGTTTTCAAAAGCAAATGATACAAATAAATAAGGATTATTTTATAGAGCCAAATTAAACCTTGGCCAAACTTTTGAAATAAAGTATTTCTATTTGATAAAAATAGTAAAGGTTTATTTAAAATAAAATAATAAGGATTTAATATCCAAGTTTATTAAAAATAAAGGTTTACTATTTTAATAAAACATCAAAACTTATTTATTTATTTTAAACAACTTTTCCAAGTATTTTATATTTTCAAATAAAACCTACTGATTTGGTTTTGATAATATTTAGATTTCAAATGGAGATTTTAAATAAATCAAACCCTATTTGATTTAATAACTAAGGTCCATTTTATTTAGTTAATAAATGGATCCTAAAAAGATTAAAAATATTATTTTATTTTGGACTTGTTTTGTGTTGTTAAATAGAACTTACACAATACAAAGTTTGGTGAATGTTTTGATTTGATTTGTTGATTGATTGTTTTGATTGAATTTCAAAACAGAAAATCAAAAGAGAAAAAGAAAAAGATTCAGAATAGAAAAAATAGAGCAAAGACGGCCCAGCCCAGCTAAGCCCATCCCAGCCCAGCAGCCCACCTCTCTCCCCAGCGAATCGTTCATTTCTCACTCAGGAACTTAACCGCACAGAGGATGACTGGTGGACCCTACTCCCTCTTCCTCTCTCTCGCAGACAACCAGGACCCACAGCACTGTTCGTCATTCCCACCCGCGACCTGTTCTTCCCCCAGACACCGCTGCCGTTTCTGCCGTTGTAACCGCGCGTAAATTCGCGGTAATGCTGCAGTGATTCCGCTCAGCAATCTCGCCTTCTTAAGCGCCAGCATCTCCTCTTCAATTTCCCCCAGTCGCCTCACTCTAGCACGCCCCCAAGCTGCTCGATTCATCTCTGCACCGCCCACTGTCCGACGACGCTCCGACGAGGATTCCGGCAGCCCCACGCCACCCCTTGCCTCCCCGAGCACACAGGCACCTTCCCCAGACCCAGGCGCACCTCTCCGTATCATTAGCTCGCTCGCGCGTGCTTTGCAGCGTCGACTTCGTCTTCGACTGAACGACGCCGCCGTCCGCTCCAACTCCGACGAGCTCCACAGGTAGTTTCTGGCCGCACCTCTCCTTCTCCTTCATGCACACATCATCACAGTGACCTTGCGCGTTTAACTGTGCTTCCCGTTTGCTCTCTCGTGACCCGTAGCGCCACCCTCGACAACGACAGAACGTGGCCATCGTCAGACGCAACTCCGGCGAGCCATTAGCCTCACCTCCGTGCGCCCCTTCGCCAGATAGTACCTCCTTGAGCTTCCCCAAGCTTCGGCGAACACGGTAGGCCTTCTCCTCCTCTTCCTTGCGTCCTGTATCACCGGCGACGACCTCGTCTGAGCGCTGCCGCCAGAGCGCCGCCGCCAGCGCCGCTGAGTATTGGTCAGAGTAGTTAGGACCGTAGGATTTGGATCCGACGATTAGGATAGAAAGTGAGCGAATGGGTACGCACGCTTCTGAGCCGTATGATTCCACTTAAATCCTACGGTCTGTGTTAGTCGATCCACGCGAAACGTTTTCGACGAATAGGAATCAGACGCGTGTCCCAGAGTTTGTTTTAAAAACAGAATTTGATCAATTAGACTTGTGATTTTGTAAATTGCATAACTTTAGTTCCACACGTCCAAATTTTGCAAACTTTATATCAATGGAATCAGTGGAACAAGCCCTAGCCAACCATGCCTTTTGTTTAGTAAAAAGTTTCTGTTAAATTGTTTGTTTTTGCAGAAACATTTGTATGCTTGTTTAGATTATAAAAATTGTTCAAAAATGATTTTGGGGATAAAATCTTTGGCAAATGGTGTGATTTGAACCTACTGACCATAGGAAACACTTTGTGGTTTCAAAAATGTATTTGGTGAAGAAAAAGAATGATTCTTTGATTTAAAACCAATTCTAGTCAAATAAAAATATGGTTTATTTATTAAAAATGGTTTTGAAGGAAAACCTTTGGGAAATGTTTTGTTTTAAACTCTCTGACCCTAAACACCAAGTTTTATGGTTTGAAAACATATTTTGTGAACCCCATAGATTAATGCCTTAGTAAAAAACATTTCTACACCACATAAAATGATACCTTGTTTTGAAAATGGTTTATGAAGTGAAATCTTTTGCAAATGACTTTGCCACTTTCTAAAATGACCATTAGGTGTTTTCAAATGTTCATGACCCATTAGGAACCACTTTTTCAAATAAAACAAAGCTTGGCATGCTTGCATGCATTACTTTGACTTTATGATTTTATGTGATTGATTTGCTTGAATGGTAGATTGAAATATTGTTTGCTTGATTGATTTGTAGTTACTTGAAGTGTGTGAACATTGCAAAGATCAAGGAGTGAACCTATACTCTACCAAAAAGGCAAGTGATGCTTCATACTTTTGTCCCATTACTTTCACTATGCATTAGTGATTTTTCTAAGTAAAACTTGCATGGAATTTTTGCTAAGTATCAACCATGCTATGGGAAAACCTAGTAGATGAAACCTTAGTAGAAATTTTCCTAAGTTAAGATTCCTACTACTATCAAGCTTAGCTTAGCTAATAGAAAACAAGGGTGGAATATACATTCATACTATGGAAAAATTTCTAAGTCTGAGGACTTGTGTTTTTGTTTAATAAAACAACTAAGTTAATGAATCACCTGGGTGGAATGGTAATTGCTTGGTGGTTTTTGGTTGAGTGGTTCACAAGGCCCATGTTTATGGTTTACCTTGTGTATCTCACTTGTGGATGGCCACCCAGGAACAAAGAGATTTGAGATGTCAAATGTTGAGAAGCTTCAAGTGCAACCACTTGGCATTATGGGCTCTGCCTGGATCATATAGGTTGCAAGAACTTAGCCATATGGACAGTTGGTGGTAGGGTTTGATAGGTTGGAGCGCGTCCATTTTGGTCTAAGGGAAGGCTTCTGAAAGATCTTGTCTTGGTGAAACCAAGTCTTGTGGGGAAAGTGCACCACCTCTGCAGAGTGTAAAATCTAAGTACTTAGCCATGTCCCTGGTAAAGGACAATTTGAGCATCAAGACATGGAAGCAATCAAGAATCTCATCATCCAAATTTCTAAGTTAAAAACTTGTGGTTGAACAAGGGTTAAAGGATCTTCAATATTTGATTGGGAGATGCCTTGGGAAAGATTTTTGTCAAGCAAAAACTTAGTGTTTTAAATGACAAGGAAAATCTATTTTGAGCAATGCAAGCCTAAGCTCCACTTAGCCAAATGCATATAGATGATAGACTCCACTATACTACCATAGTATCACTTGCCAATACAATCCAAATGTATTGACCCTTGTGGCTGTAACTTGTTATGTTGCAGGTTTGATTGATTTAGTGAAGTGTGTTGATTAGGATTACAAAGTCTACAACCAACATGTCTGCCTGTGGCACTTTGAAGATGAAGGACCCCATGCTTATAGATATTCTGCTGCAATGTAATGTAATAGCCAAATGAGCTATGTAAGATGTAATAAAATTATGTTATTCCTGGTTATAAAGTTGTATTATGACCTTTGTTTCTTGATATTACATCTTAACTGTGGATGCTAGCTATTGATCCAGGGACTAGCATTGTAAACACAGGGGACTCTACCTTATTAAAGGTTGGAACCCTTACAGATGGTATCAGAGCATTGTGTTGCCTGTAGGATTTGTAAACCTAGGATTGGACAAAAACCCTTAGAAAAATAGGAGTTGTTTTGTTCCAAAAATTATTTACAAACAATCTTGTAAACTCTTTCCTCAACCATTTTGGTTTTGATTCCACCTCTCTTCTATTTAAACTTGATGGATAAAGCCTACCCCATGGCCAAAGACTTCACCATGTGCAAAGGACTTCATCAACTCTAATGACTTCAACATCTTCAACTCTAATGACTTCAACATCTTCAGCATTTTCACCAAGGACTTCAACCTTGGATAGCACTAAGGACTACAAATGAGACAAGAAATCTTGTTCAAGGAATTGGAAACTAAGGAAACACAACTTAGAAGGAACCATGACCACCTTTGAAGTTTTGTGACCAAGAGTTTTCCCAAGAAAACCATGATCTCATGCAAAGTAGAATCAACCAAGAAAGAAGAAAAGATCACAAGTGAACCATATAGATGGACCACCATATTTAGTTTAAGTCAAGCCCACCAACTTATGTGGTGTAACAAAAATATTTTTGGTTGCCTAAAGATATGCTTGAAACTTGTTGTTTGGGTGGAATGTTTGTTTGTGATTGCTTGCACAATGCTTGTGTGAATTGTGATGTGTGTGATTAGAATTATTTCCTTAGAAATATCTTGCCTATTCTAATCCCAATTCAACCCAAACAGATGACTTCTCCATGAGACTCCAACATCAAGGTTGATGACAACAACAACAACCAAGAGGACAACATGAGAGAACTCATAGTAACCCAAAACCAGTTGAGCCAAGAGACAACTCAGCTTTTAGCCAACAACAATGGACTATACCCAGCCATACAAAGGATTTTGAAACTTCAATCCCAATTGTTGCAAGGATTGGTTACTCAAATAATCAACATGGGAGAAAACTTTTCCCAAAGAGCTAATGAAAACAAGGATGACAAAGATGTTATTTTAGAAGGAACTAAAGCTTGCAATATTTATGGAGACAAGGATCATACATCCAAGGAACATGAAGGTCAATGCCATAATTGTGAAGAAAGTCATATCTCTAGTAACTGCCCCAAGAAGAGAGAAAGATTTCCCACCTTTGAGGTAAGGTATGAAGAACATGAACTAGAGGAACTCCTAGCTTTGGAGAGACCCAAAAAGAAGAAGAAGAACAAAAGCCAGGTACAATGTTACAATTGCAAAGAGATGGGACACTATGCCAGTGAATGCCCAGAAAAGAAGAAGAGCCAAGAAGACAAACAAAAGCTAGTGAAACCCAAGATGAGGAAGGATATTAGCCAAGTGTGGTGCAACAACTGCAAAGAGCTAGGACATTATGCATCATATTGTCCAGAGAAGCCACCTCAAAACCTCAGCCTTATCACATGTTTCAAATGCAAAGAGCTAGGCCACTATGCAAACTTCTGTCCAAGAAAGTTACATCAAGATCCCAAGCAAGCCAAGATGTAAACTAGTTGGAAAATTTTTAAGGGTGGTAGTACCCTAGATGCTTTTGAGACTACTTGTAACCCTAGCCTTCCCAAATCTCGGGACGAGATTTATTTTAAGGGTGGTAGCCTGTCACATCCCAAGATTTAATCCTCGATAGATCGGGACGAGATTTATTTTAAGGGTGGTAGCATGAACACACAATCAAGATCTAATCTATGATCAAGCCAAGATCTGTCTACTAGATTGTAGCAACGAGTCGATAGAATACTAACCCTCGAAGATCCAAAGCGGTTAACGAGAGCAGATTCTCGTGGGTGATGTAGTCGTACACTTCCAATCTCAAGATCGCGTAGACGATCCTTCCGGCGCTACGTTCCGGCAGCGCTTCCGCAGTCGGTCACACGTTTGGTACTCAATGAAGACCTTCCTCTCCCTTGTTCCAGCAGGCAGCGGAGGTTGTAGCACTCTCCTCATGATTCCGGCAACACGACGGCGTGGTACCGGAAGTAGAGGGAAGATCTCGCAGGGCTTCACCTTAAGCCGAAGCGAGTATGGTGGACTATGAGAGAGGCCTTGGCGATCTAGGGTTTAGAGGCACCAAGGAGAGAGGGCTAGGCCGGCGGCTAGGGCAAGGGGAGAGCCCCAACTCGGCGGCTAGGCAAACCCTAGGGGCGGCGGCGACTTGGTGGAAGCCGGCAGCTAGGGCTAGGGTTTAGAGGAGAGAGGTGTAGGGAAGAGGGGCACCCCTGCCCCTCCTCTTATAGGTGGGAGGGAGGCGCGGTTGGGAGGAGGGAGTCCTCCTCCAACTCCTCCTCCTTGGCCGGCGGGTGGAGGGAGTAGGACTTCCTCCCTAAGTAGGTTTCCTATTCTCCCTCCACCAAGCAAAAACTGCCGTTTGACTTTTTCAAATTGGCGTTTGACTTTTTCAAACTAGGATTTGATTTATCCCTTTATTTTCCCCAGCCATGATACCTAGTACATGATGCAATCATTACACATTGTTATGACACATTCATGTACCCTTCCCCTCCGGAGTGCCGGACCTTCTGGAACCTTCTAGAACATTCCTGATGAAAACACCGGAATCATTCCCCAACTCGGAAACATGACTTTCCTTATATGGATCTTATTCTCCGGACCATTCCGGATCTCCTCGTGATATCCTGGATCCCATCCGAGACTCCGAACAACATTTGGTCTCTTACTCATCATTCCATAACTACTCAACAACATCGAATCCTTAAGTGTGTCTCCCTACGGTTCGTGAATTATGCAGACATGATCGAGAAACTTCTCCGACAAAATAACCAATAGAGGAATCTGGAAATTCATATGGCTCCCACATATTATACGATTACTTTGCGATCGAATGAACCACTTACATACGATACCAATTTCCCTTTGTCTCATGATAGTTTACTTATCTGAGGTTTTGATCGTCGGTATCTCTGCATACCTAGTTCAACCTCGTTACCGATAAGTACTCTTTTCTCGTTCCCGTGATATGTGATCCCTTGTGAGCCAGTCACATGCTTGCAAGCTAATTGGATGACATTCCACCGAGAGGGCCCAGAGTATATCTATCTGTCATATGGATGGACAAATCCCACTCTTGATCCATGTGCCTCAACCCATACTTTCCGAACACTCAATGCCACCTTTATAGCCACCCAGTTACGGTGTGGTGTTTGATATCATCAAAGCATCCTTCCGGTGATGGTGATTAACATGATCTCATGGTCGAAGGAATTAGGTTACTATGTATTAGAAAGTTTATAGCAAATGAACTATATTAAATGACTTGATCTTTATGCTATGCTTAACTATAGGAGTATGTCCATCACATCATTCTCCTAATGATATGACCCTGTTGTTAATAACATCTCTATGTTCATGATCAGGAAACCATGATCATATATTAACCAACAAGCTAGTTTAACAAGAGGCTTTACTAGGGACTCTTTTTATCTTTACAAATCACACAAGCATTAATGTTTCCGATTAATACAATTATAGCATGGTATGTAAACATTTATCATAAGTATGAAGATATGGTAACAACCACTTTATTATTGCCTCTTGGGCATATCTCCAACAGTCTCCCACTTGCACTAGAGTTAATAATCTAGTTTCAAACCTTTGTGTATTCAACACCTATGGCTTTCTGGTGTCGTATGTACACGATTGCTAGTGGTCAACTGATCTCCGGATCTGACACTTCCAGGTCCGTGTGTAATTGCATGTCTTTGCGTCTCTACGCATCACTCATTCTCTAATGAGATGGCTTCGTACAAATTTGGTCCTTTGGTGTGACCTTTAGTTCTTTGGGGTTAAAACATGTTGATAATATTGTCGTACAATATATCTTCATAGTATTATCCCTACTTTGAACTACACTTAGTTTGATAAAAAACTACTTGACACAAATGCCCTCTTTTGCTGCTATAACAACAGTTATATACTTAGCCTTTTGTTGTAGTATCTGTCACAATGTCTCAACTTTGGAACTCATCCAAATCCATTATGGAACTTACTTTCCATCATATTGTGCCACCCTTAGTTTAGATTGAGATAAACTTAATTTGTACTTTGTGACAAAACTAGTATCAATGTAATTCATTTACAATGAACTAACCATCTATTTGTCACTTCTACAAAATAATATATTCTTATTTCTTTTACAAGATCATAAGAATATCTTTACTATTGTCCAACAATCATCTTATGAATCATTCTGGTATACGCTCATAACATTTAGAGCATAGGACATATCTGGATTTGTACACATCACAGCATGATTGATAAAATACTCTTTGTGATTTTATACATCAAGTATCAATCTATACTTGAATCTTTGTTTCACTTACCAAGGGTCAATACACTTGAATATATCATCAATATTGAACTCATTCAATCCTTTCTGTGCGATAAGAACTTTTCTTATAGTTTCTATATTCATCTCATTCAATCTATCATCTATGTAGTTTCGGCACAACCATATTAGCGTCAATTGTTGCCAAATATTTGGGTTTTGCCTAAGTCTTTCATCGAGATGAAATTCTTATCATGTGTTAATAAAAGATACATTATTTCCAATAAACAGTATGTCTTCCACATAATGTATTAGAAACATGTCTTAGCGCTCCCACTTAATTTCTTGCAAATGCAAGCATCTTCATCGTCTCCGATGAAATTAAACTCTTTTAACAGTTTTATCATAGTGAAGATTCCAACTCCGCGATGCTTACTTCAACCATTGAAGTTTGCATATGCTTTTAGCATCCTTTGAATTAACAAAACCCTTTGGACCGTGTCATGCACACGTCCTTGGTAACCATTCTATTAGAAGAACTTGTTTTGTTTATTCAACGCATAACAAAATTATATGTCATGGTTGCTACATTAATCCGTCTAGACTAAATATCGCTATGAAAGATCAGATCTTGTCATAGTCAACCTTTGAACATTGTTGTGAACTCTTTCCCAACATGTCGACTATTTCATAGATGTGAAACATCCATGTCTATTTCTTTATAGATCCAAATACGACTATAAGGTCTTGTACCTTTCCAGAGGATCTTTCAAGTTCAAAGCTTGATCTATCGTATATGGAACTATCACGGATTCTATGGCTTCAAGCCATTTGACGGAGTCAGGTCCCATCATCGCTTTTTTGCATGTAGTCGGATCATTATTGTCAAATAATGATTTAACTCTCAAATCTTGGTATTTGATTGTTTATCCGACCTACTTGTTTTAATAGGAACTTAGATCTCCGTGACCACAACCTTTGAGGCACGTGAGCCATGAGCATTGTTGCTACCTCCAGAACACTTTTCGGCGCTGCGCAACTTTGCACATATAGCTAAGGTTCTTTTAACCTTATCAAAGTTCTATTGTCCTCCCACTTAACTTTTCACGGAAAATTCCTTCTAGTATTATTTATAGGTTAGTATCGGAAAATTCCTTCACGGAACCAAAAACAGCAGAAAACACGCAACTGGCACTGTGGCAACTTGTTAATAGGTTAGTATCGGAAATCATGCAAAAATCACCTCAAAGTACAGACAAGCAAAGCAAAGTAGATACTAAACAAGCATGGAGCATAAAAAATTATAGATACGTTTCCGACGTATCAAGCATCCACTTCCTCTAGTATTATTGTCTGTACTAACCATGTAGAGGAAATTAAAGAGCTCAAGGCTCAAGTCACTTATTTGAAGAATGACTTGAAAAAGGGTCATAAAGGTAAGACCACACTCAACAGCATATTGAGAGTGCAAAAATCCCCCAATGACAAGTGTGGGCTTGGATTCAACTCCAATATCAAGAACAAGTCCACTATCAAGTTGAAGCACAAGGGCAACATGAATAATGTCCAAGATCAAGTCAAGAATCCAACCAACATTGTTTGATTCAAGTGAAAGGAAGAAGGGCGTCATGTAAACCATTGCCCATTAAATAAGAAGCCCCTTGGCAAGAAGCAACAAGTGAAGCGGCCTCAAGCTCTACCTGTTGTTAGAGATAGGCCTCCTCCTAATAAGACTCAAGATCTTCCTCAAGTTGTTGCTTCATCCAAAAATAAAGATGGCAAGAGAAGAACTTGCTACATTTGCCTCAAGAAAGGGCACATTTCTTCCTCATGCACCATGGGTAATTACTCATCCCATCCTATCTTGATTGATGTTGCTTATTCACTTTGTAAGGATGAGGTTGGCAATGTGTTTGCCAAATTTGTTGGTGCCCAATGTGGTGTCAAGAAAAGAACCATTTGGGTTGCCAAGCCTATTATGACTAACTTATAAGGACCCAACTTGGTTGGGGACCAACAAGCCAAAACTTGATCAATAGGTGTGTTTGGAGAGCATTGGAGACTTGGCTACATCATGAAGAATTGAGGGATCTTCATCTATTATATTTGTCAAGCCAAGTCATGTGGATTATATGGCCTCTATCATATTTCCAATGTTTCTCCTTGTGGTAACATGTGCTCAACTCATTACATTGAAAGTTACTCGCCCCTTGTGCATGTGTTAGTTTTGTACCTTGCATGCTTATGTACATGTTGTGCCTCCTACATAATTATCTTGAGTTATCAAGTATATTTGTGTATGTTGGGTGGCACACCATGTATGTTGTTTCTTGTGTTGGAGACTTTCTTGATTATATTTGGTATCCTAATTGGCTCTTGTGAGAGATTAATGGACTATCCCATTTTGGGGGAGTATTATGCTTGGGTATTCCACAATCCAAAAAATGTGTGTACATGAGGAATACCACCTAGTATTGGTATTGTAAGATTTTCTAGTCTCTATGTGGTATGATTCTCATCAGAAATTCAATTTCTATTATGTCCATTAATTATCTCTATTCGGATCTTTTTGCCTTGTGTTGGGATTTATGGTGTATCACATTATGGGGGATTCATATGTTGAGTGCATATTACAAGCCTAGAAAATGTGAAAATTCAAGGTTGTGTCACTTAGAATTGATATTCATAATTATCTAGCTCCTATGTGACACATTTACTCAAACACGTTTGAATTTTATTAAACGCGTTAACTTCTCATCTTTTGGATCTTGTTGGCGAGAATGTTTCTTGGTATGTGTTTTCTCATATTTGCATCCCTATATCCTCATGGAAACTATTAGCTTCAAGTTACTCTAATCAATAGTGATTGTGTGACTATTGGAAGTTACCAAGGACCTCTTTCGGAGCATCAAGTTTAATTCTTATACTTTGTTATATGCTTCTTTGTGTGAATATGATATTGGATATTCGTGTGAATTACCTCGGGAAGATTATTCCCAATACTTCTTGTCCTTGGACAATTAGTATTTGATTTATGGTAGAATTTATTGATCATATTAACTTTGTCCTTTGCTTAATATTGTACCATCTCTTGCCAAGAAAATGTTTTGTGTTGTCTCCCAAGCTTTCCTTGCCTCTTGTGGATCTTCTTATTTTATTGATATCCTTGTGTTTTATTTAATGTAGGTACTAGTGATGATCCCATTTGTGTGCATTTTTCATTCAAAAGGAAAATCCTACTGTAAGATCCCTCCTTTATAAAGGAAAAGGATCCCTGTGATTGCAATGCTAGTCCCTGGATCAATGCTAGCATCCACAGTTTAAGATGAAGTACACAGAAACAAAGGTCATTATTACAGTCATTCCAGAGACAACATAGTCTTTACAACTCCATGGCCACATGCCTAGTACAAGAGTTTAAATAAGTAAATAGATAAAAGTCTTCATCTTCATGTGCCACAGGCAAACATGTTGAGTGTAGACTCATGACTCCTAATCCTCATCAGAGTAACCTGCAACATCACAAGTTACAGCCACAATGGGTCAATACATTGGAATAGTATTGTCAAGTGATACCTTAGTATAATTTTTGGTGGACTAGATACTATATGCAATTTGGCTAAGTGTAGCTTAGGCTTGCTTTGCTTAATATAGGTTTTGCCTATTAGTTGAAAACACTAAGTTTTTCTTTGTCAAAAACTTTTCCCAAGGAACCACCAATAGACATTGAGGTCCTTTACCCTTGTCCAACCACAAGTTTTACTTAGAAATTGGGATGAGGAGATTCTTGATAGCTTCCATGTCTTGATGCTCAAGTTGTCCTTTTCCAGGGACATGGCTAAGTACTTAGATTCTTCCATCTGCAGAGGTTGTGCACTTTCCCCACCAGACTTGATTTTCACCAAGACAGGACCTTTCAGAAGCCTTCCCTTAGACCAAATGGACGCGTTCCAACCTATCATCCCACTACCACCAACTGTCCAAATGGCTAAGTTCTAGCAACCTATGTGATCCAGGCAGAGCCCATATTGCCAAGTGGCTGCACTAGAAGCTTCTTAACATTTGGCCTCTCAAATTCCTTTATTCTTGGGTGGCTTTCCACAAGTGAGATACACAAGGTAAACCATAGAAATGGGCCTTGTGTAACCACTCAACATAAACCATTCCTTCCATTCCACCCAGGTGTTTCATTCACTTAGTTGTTTTATTAAGTAAAACACAAGTCCAAAGACTTAGAAATATTTTTATCATAGCATGAATATTTCACCACCCTTGGTTGCTACTAGCTAGGCTAAGCATGGCATAGATAAGCATCTTAACTTAGAAATTTCTAGCAATTCTACAAATACTAGGATTTCCCAAGCATAGCATATAAGCAAAATATAACTATGCAAGACTAGCAAAAATATTTCTAATGCATACTAGAAAAACATAGGGATAAAATCATGAAGCACCACTTGCCTTGGTAGTTTGGAGAGTAGCTACACTCCTCACAATCACAATCACTATTGGCACCAAAATCTACACATAAAATGATAGCCACAAATCACATACCAAATAAATACAAGCAAAAATATATGGATACATGCAATATGATATGTGATGATTTTCTAGGCACAACAAGACAAGTGCATGGTACTGGTTCCTAAACAAGTTCAAAACTTGCCTAACGACATTTATTTAAACACTAAAACATTTCTCAAATAGTTTATATACTCAAAATAGGCCTAGACATGTTTCTGTAAATAAAACCATTTTAACAGATACAAAACATTAAACACATTGCATATTTGAAAAGGGCTTGCTCTCCTGATTCCATTGATATAAAATTTGTCAAATTTGAACGTGGGAATCAAAAGTTATGGCTAAAACAAAATCAAACATCTAATAGATTCAAATTCTGATTTTAAATCTAACTAGCAGACACGCGGCGTGTTTCTATTGGCTGATACCGGTTCGGGCGGATCGATCAACGAGAGCCACACGATTTAAGTGAAGATGCACGGCCAGATCTAGCGCGTACCCCTTCGTTAAGTGAATCTAACGCAGCAGATGGATCTAGATCTAACGGTCCGCGATCAAGCGACCACAGATGGGCAGCGCTGGCGGTGGCAACTGGCGGCTGCGAGCTCTGTCTACGGAGGCGCGGTGCTACAGGGAGTTCTGGGGTCGTCGGAGACGCTTACCAGGTTCGTAGCGATGCACTGATGCTCAACGTGGTGACGGCTTGGCAAGGGGCGCACAGACACGGTTGCACGGGCTCGTCGGAGTTGCTGACAGCGTCGGGCTCGGGTGGACGGTGACGTTAGCGACGCTCCTGGTCACCCTAGCATGAATAAAAGGCATCAGGAGATGCGCAAGGCTACGGCGAACATGTTCGTGTGAATCAGAGGAGAAGGGGAACAAGGGGCTCACTGAATTTAGTCGCCGGAGTTGGGGACGTCGTCAGGAGCTTGCTGCGCTTGATGGAGTCGACGACCCGAGGCGGTATAGGATGAACCAATGGTGTCAGAAGGTGCGCAAGGAAGTTGCGAATCTGTCTGCACGGACTAGAGGAGAAGGGGCGCACGGGGCTCACCGAGATTGGTCGCTGGAGAGGGTTCTGCCTGCGGCGGTGCAAGGGAGATTGCGGGCAGCCTGGTGGCGGAGTGGTGGCGCTAGGTGAGGGGAAATGAGCGGCGAGGGAGGGGGTCTTATAGCCAGAGCGGTGGCGAGGATCACGCGCGGTATCAATGGCAATTAAGCGCGGCGGAAACGGCAGCGGCGAGGTGGTTGTCGGCGCTGATTGAGGACAAAGGGTGACGCGGCAGTGAGGCCCAGTTGTCAGCGAGAGGAAAGGTGTGGGGGATGGGTCCAGGCTGTCAGCGACCCAGTGGGTTTGTCCGCGAGTGAGAGAGAGAAAAGGGGGACCCGGGTGGGCTAAATGGGCTGGTTTCTCTGTTGGGATGAATGTCTGGCGCCGGCCCTTTTTCCTTTCTCTATTCATTTTTCTTTTTCTGTTTTGATTTTCTGAATCCATTTTCAAACAAATTCAAATGCCATTTGAATTCAAATTGTTCTGAGTTTTTGCAGAGTGCAACCTTCATAAACTTGTTCATAAAAACCAAGTGGTCACTTTGCACTTGCCTGGTCACTTGGAATAAAACAAAATAAACAGTGACATAGCACTAGTTCTAAATAGGTTTTGAAAATGATTTTCAAATCAAATTTGTTTTGAGATTTTGTTTAAGTAATAGTAATCAAGCAAAAAAATCTGAGAGTAACAAGGTTTTGATTCATGAACAACAATCTCTCATTGGAGAGTAGCATTTGATTTAATGTTGAACACATAAAATAATGAGCTCATATGCTCCTGTTTTTGAATTGTTTTTGTTTGAACTGAACTCTATATGATCATGGATGCATGGATGATATGCATGAGTTTGAAACATGATTTTAGGGATGTTACACCTACATGATGAACTATCCATGGGGGAGCTCTCCTATATTATCTGGAACACTCCTTTTATGCTTCTTTATTCGATCCATATCGTGTTTTATGTGCTTGGAAGTTCGATTCTTTTGTTTTGGTATTTTGTGCCAGCATGAAAAGTGTGGAGAATTTGGTTTCTTTGTTGTAACCTTTCTCTTTTTGGGAGTTGCTTTGTCTCATTCCTTGTTTAATGTGTTGACTTTTTAGAATGAGATAAACCCTTGAGCATGTGTGTTTTTATCTATCTTTTGCTCTTTGGCTTTAGCCTAGTTCATTTCTTGAAACTGTGATATTTCATGTGTTGAATTGGTTCTTTGATACAATTTGGACACCTTTTTGTCGCGTCAAACTCTTGTGTATGCCATCTCGGTTTACTTGGTGTTTTTGTTCAAATTGTATCTCATTTTTGGTTCTTGATAGCTTTATGCATGCATATTTACTACATGTTTATATTATGGCATGCATGCTTTCTTATCGGCTAAGTTGTGCATGAAATTCAATTTCATATCAATATGCACATATTTATGTGGAGTCTCTCCTATATATTGTAGTTGTCTAACTACTTTGTACCCAATAAGTTTTGGGACCATATTGTACTTGAATTTTGTTTTAGGTACATTTGATATACATTGGATGCTTGTCTCTTTCATAAGGAAGAAGTGTTGACTCAATGAAATTTAGAGACAAGCTAGGATGGTCAATGATCTCTCATCTACTTCATCACACCAATGATATCTCGGTAACTAGTATCTCTCACTCATGCATACATAGCTTCTTCCAATCTATGGTAGATTGCATCTTGGCATGAATTTTATGTATTTGCAATTGTTATGGTTCTTTATTTGGCCTTAAAGTAGACTCTCTATTACATATGAAAGTAAGTTGAGATGAGTGCACATAATTGGGTCTATAGAAAATCATGCTCATGATTCACCAATTCCAAATATGTCAATCTAGCAATTATATTGCCTATCATTTCCTCAATGTACTCTCATGTGCAACATTGATCATTTGTAAAGTTGATTCTTTCTTTGTGATACTTGTTTCCTTTTGCAATATAATCCAACTATCCCTTCTTACCTTAGTGATAGTTGTGATGTATTTGATATGTGTGTGGTTGAAGTTCATCAATATATAATAAGATAAAATTGAGCCTTTTGGCCATGCTATGAAGCAAAGATCTTAGTGGTGTATTTTCATGACTTCATTTTGGATATCTTGCTCTATTTATTTTAGTATCTATTGTGTGTGTACATGTTTCTTGGTGGATCGATACCTTTGTGAGATTATCTACTTAGAAATTTATACACCTGAGAGATGTTACTTCTCTATTTTTGATATCTTCTTTGTTTCTTGTATGTTGTATGGTCATACTAAGCAATATCATTCATTGAATACTATGTTGATACCAAATGATCATCCTTGTACTAGTCTTATAATATGCGTTGTCATGCCTCTCACACATCCTTGTGGCTGAGTATGTTGTCTGTTACTTGTCGCTCAACCATTTGTTTCTTGCAAATTTTATGCCTTGGTATATGCTTGTTTGCACATAGTTGCATTGTAAGTAAAATATAGGAAGTGAGGATTCCATGTTGTGCACATTGTATTCACATACAAAACCTAATTTGTGCACGTACCTTGGGGAGCTCCCTAAGGAAGTGAGGATTCCATGTTGTGCACATTATTTATAGTACCACTTTGTGCTTATCATATTTGTTCACTCATGCCTTGTATTGTTAAAATGAATTTGGATGAGTGAGGATTCCATGATTATGCACTTTGTTCCCAAATACAATTATCGTAATTGGTGCATTATCTTTGGGGAGCTCCTCTAATTCATTTAATAATGCCCATTTGCCTTCTTTCTCATTTGTTGTGTCTTAAATGATTATGGGGGAGAGAGTATTCCATATTTGTGCATGTTGTATTCAAATGCGACTATTCTTATGTGTGCACAAATCTTGGGGAGCTTATCTATTTCCATTTAAAACACTCTTTTGCTCATATCATAATATATTGTTGTTTGATTTGGTCTCATTTGTTGTTTTCAATTAGTTTGTTGGATCTTGTGATTGCTTGCATCATTTGTTGATACTTCTTTCATTTTATTTCTTTGGCAATCTTCAGGTCCTCAGTATAGTTCTACTTCCTCCCAAGTATTCATCATTGGATATGTGTGTATGCACACCTTTGGAGGAATTGTCACTATATTGGCATTCTAGAACTTGTCACCCATTTCGGCAATCAATGCCAATGGGGGAGAAGTTTTAGAGGGTTTAAGGGAAGTCGGTTTATGCTTTGAGTTTGTCCTTAAGCATTTGCCTCTCATGCTCTTGCATCTTTTTTGTTGCTTTGCAGGTGGTATATATATAGGAAACTCCACCAATGATAATGATTGGAAATATATGCAATGAAATTCAAGTTCATCACACATGCATATATTGTGGGGATTTTGCTCTATATATGGTGGTGGTACCAATATCACATAATTTTCCAAGAGGGGGGGTGAATAGGCAGTTAAAAACTTTTCTAGGAGTGTCTCAACAAAGGCGGAATTAAACTATCGTTTACTTTGTCAAGCACAACACCTAGAACAACTAGGGTTCACCTATGTGCACGAACAACTTATGCTAAGCAAGACAAGTAACTATGTGATAGCAAGATATATACTTCAAGCACGAAGGCTATCATAAAGTAATGTGCATAAGTAAGAGCTTGGGTATAGAGATAACCGAGGCACGCAAAGACAACGATATTTTACCGAGTTCCTCCCAACATTGAGTACGTCTCATTTGTAGAGGGGGTGGTGTCAAACCACCAACGCCACAAAAGGCCTCCCTTATTCTCAGGTGAATCTCACCCCAACGGGATCGATCCACGCTTCCACTATTGGTGCACTTGTCGGTGGAAATCCGGAACCTCTCACAAGGTTGGGTCACTTCTCCACAACTCAATTGGAGGCTCCCAACTAACAAGCTTGGGGAAATATCCACAACTTAACTGGAGGCCCCAAGTAATCCAAGAACCTGCAAAACCACCAAACCATATAGGGTTCCAAGAAGCCAAGAGTAAAAAGCTTCTCACCTTTCACTCAATCGAATACTCACTGAGAACTCAAATCGATGCACCAAATTCAAATGGCAAGAACACAAGAAGTGCTCAAATCCTCCTCTCCCAAATTCCACCAAAGCTACAAAAGCTTATGGGGGAATAAGAGAGGAAGAACAATGGAGGAAATCCACAAAAGACTCCAAGATCTAGATCCCAAGATATTCCCCTCACTTAGAGGAGAGATTGATTGGTGGGATTGTAGATCTAGATCTCCTCTTTCAAATCCCTAAAGTATATGAAAGAATCAAGGGAGGGATTGATGCGTGTTGACTCCCCGTTGGGAAACCCCAAGAGCAAGGTATGATGCAGCACAACGGCAAGTTTTCCCTCAGTAAGAAACCGAGGTTATCGAAC
The DNA here is from genome assembly GCA_916181665.1 of Avena sativa. Taxonomy (NCBI): domain Eukaryota; kingdom Viridiplantae; phylum Streptophyta; class Magnoliopsida; order Poales; family Poaceae; genus Avena; species Avena sativa. The sequence goes on along the minus strand of OV702294.1, from coordinate 150,191,069 downwards.
CAGTAGGAGGAAAGAAATGCCTCAAAGGTGTTGCAAGCAACGTGGAAACCTGCACAACACAAACTCAAGACTTTTCCCCAACTAACAGTGAGGTTGTCAATCTCACTGGTTGCTATAACAAAGGATTAACTCTATGGTATGGAAGGTGATGATGGTTTGCATCAAGTAAACAGTAACAGTGGAATATGTATCAATGGTAAAGATTGGACCGGGGTCCATAGTTCACTAGAGGTGTTCTCCTTAGATAAACAAACATAGCATGCAGGGTAAACAAATTACAGCAGGGCAATTGACAGGACTGAGCAAGGCGTAACAATGCAATACTAGACAAAAAGATCCTATGAGATTCGATTGGGCAATACAACAATATACACAGACCTCCATCCAACTGCATCTATGACTAGAAGTCCACCTTCAGGTTATCATCCGAACCCCCTCCAGTATTAAGTTGCAAGCAACAGACAATGGCTTTAAGCAAAGTGTGTAAGGTAAACAATCCACTTGTTCCATGAACAAGAGACCGTTGTTTTCTCCCTAGTGGCAACAACATATCTACAACCGTAGAGATTTCTGTCACTTCCCTTGATTAAGTAGAGGCATGAACCCACTATTGAGCATAAATACCCCCTCTTGGAGTCACTAGCAACTACTTGGACAAGATAGATACTAACAACAGAGAACATGCAAGATCACAAACAACACAGACATGATAGAATCAATAAGACAAAACCATTCATCAATCTGACATAGTAATCTCAATATCCATCGGATCCCCGCAAACACAGCATGCATGATTACAAATAGATGAGATATTGATCATGAACGAATATCACAAGATCTAGACATGAAAGCACAAGGAGGAGATACAACCATCTAGCTACTACATGGACCCATAGTCCAAGGTGGAACTACTAACGCTTCATACCGGAGGCTGGCATGATGAAGAAGAAGTCCTTCAGGATGATCTCCCCTCCGCAGGGTGTCGGGAAGAGCTTCAGATCCCCCCGATCTAGGGATGATGGTGGCGGCGGCTACAGACGGTTTCGTGGAATATTGATCGGGTCCTTAGGGTTTCGGCATCGGGGGCTTCTTATAGGAGAAGAGGCGAGGCTGGGAGGCGGCCAGGGGGGCCACACCCTGCCTAGGCACAAACCCACCCTAGGCTGCGCCTGGGGGGTGGCCACCCTGTGCCGCCCCTCCGTCTCTCCTCTAGACTCCGTGTTCTCCTCGGTGAAATATTTACTTTGGCTTTTGTCCCGTCCAATTCCGAGAATATTTCCTTACTAGCTTTTATGGAACCAAAAACAACAGAAAACAAGCAACTGGCACTGTGGCAACTTGTTAATAGGTTAGTACCAGAAAACATATGAAAAGCACCTCAAACTGTGGACAAAGCAAAGCAAAGTAGATACTAAACAAGCATGGAACATCAAAAATTATAGATACGTTTACGACGTATCAAGCATCCCAAAGCTTAACTCCTGCTCTTCCTCGAGTAGGTAAGTGATAAAAGAATAATTTTTGAGGTGACATGCACCATCAAAACCAAGATCAAACCATTTGCAAGGATTGAAAGCTGGGATCAAAGAACTCTAAACATGTGCATGAAAGATGGAGTTATAACAATAAGACAAAGTAACTATGCATGCAACATAAAAGGCTACAAACAAAGATCATGAATAACATGCATTGAAAAACGTTTGTTTGTTTCACATACAGAAAACATGGCATAGTGGCATTCAACTTGTCCCCCATAGAGTAGCAAATAGATGCATAGGACACCTTCAAAGTTCATAAGAGTGACTAGATACAAATAGCACAAGAACAAGCAATATCAACAATGTGCATCAATCAATAAGTTTTGGGACACTGCACATAGAACTAAGAATGGCAACTATGCTCTCTTAACTAGTGCCTAAAAGTAGAAGGTGGAGACTCAATATAATAATGGAAGAAAGGCCCTTCATAAAGGGAAGCAGGAATTTCAAGTTTCAAAAAGAGCTTCCAAAAATTATGGTACTTGTTAGCTTTCAGCCCTCATTGCCCCTATCATAAGCACCTTGAAGTGATTAAGGTTAAAGTGAACAAACTATGGAGTATATGCTTGGCAAAGTATAAGTTGGCAATCTCATGTCCCTTGAATACGAGGTCCGCACCGCATGCTACTCAACTTTGGTCAACTATAAGTTCTTGTCATATTAAGTACATGTGTATCATAGAGAACCGCCAACGGGGTCCTTTCACATGGTACATGAGCTATCCCATAACCAAAATTACAAGGCAAGCAAACAATGAGCATCTCAGTGATCTTTTTATTTACTATTTGCATAGATTTTTATTGAGGATGCTTCACAGATTGCTCACTATGGTGATGTTTCAAGTTTCCACCATGATTAAGCATGGCTTAGGCTATTGGCCTAGGAGTTTATCTAACACAAAATACATAACTCCATGGACTTACAAGATCCCTCTTTATTTCACACCGACGACATCCATAGACAAAAAGAGCATGATATCAACTTTGCACAAAGTACAAGTGCAATGTTGAAAACGTTACATGGTTCTGCTAATTCCAACTTATAAGTGCAAGCATATACAACATAGATGACACAATGGTTCAAGTTTATTAGGGTCAAGGAAAATAAAGTGTGCCATCAAGTTCGTGAGGGCTTTAATCACTAAGTTTTCACATAACAAAATACTTTTTAATTGGAAGATAGCTGAAAACAAGAATATACTTGGAATTGTGTAACACACCATACACAGGAATTTATAGTGGACACTTTGGAATAATTTGGTTTCTTGGGAGATGGAAGAATGAGTAGAGCTTACTCATACAAGTGGAGGCTAGAAAAAGACTGGGAGCAACCATCTAAGAGAGCAATAATGGCCATAATCATGCAGAGCGACAAAACATTACTAATCGAAGCATAGAGTGGTACTACAAGTCAAGGACTAAATGATCATAGAGTCTATGGTGACTGGTTCATAGTCATAACATGGTGTGAGCATGTGCCAAGTCAAACCCAACAAAACATTAAAGGAGAATACCATAATACTATGCTTTTGTATGCTAAAACAACGCATGATTCTTTCAAGGCACACTAAGCAATCCCAATTGTTTAGAGCAAGACATGCTACAACAATAATCACTAAGCATAAGCTCAAAACAACCTAAAGTCTAAGTCACAGTCAATGCAAGCTCCTCTTGCACTTTCAAGCAAGAACTTTCTACTCCTTCCAACACCAATCGACTTATTTGAAACAACACAGTTAGAACGGGGGTCCAAACTACTTTATTCAAGCAAACTAAACGAACTAAGCAAAGCAAACTAAACTAAGACGCTCCAAGAACAACACAACAGTGCATGAAACAATAAACAACAAAGTGTCTAGAAAGACATGAGCTTTTTATTGATGAAGAAGGGGATGCCCAAGGCATCCACAAGCTTTGATGCTTGTACCTCTTGGATATTTCTTGGGGTGACAACGGGGTGGAATCCCCAATCTTGAGATTTTGTCCATTCTTCATCTCATTACATCATTCTCTCTCTACACCTGAATTTTTTTCATTCATACAAAACTTCACACAATCTTCATTAGCAACATTAGTGTATTCAAAAGATAATAGACCCTTGGGTTTAGCTTTATAACATCAAAACTTTTAACTAAAAATACAAGCTACTATAGCAACTCCTTCAAAACGCTCAATTTCCCAAAAAGAACCCAAAAAGAATCAATAAGAAGCAAATGCAAATAATGGCAGAAATCTGTCAAAACAGACCAGCACGTATGTAGAGGTCCCAACCTTTAATAAGGTAGAGATCCCTGTGTTTACAATGCTAGTCCCTGGATCAATAGCTAGCATCCACAGTTAAGATGTAATATCAAGAAACAAAGGTCATATTACAACTTTATAACCTGGAATAAAATAATTCATTACATCTTACATAGCTCATTTGGCTATCTCATTACAATGCAGCAGAAATAACTATAGCATGGGGTCCTTCATCTTCAAAGTTCCACAGGCAATCATGTTGGTTGTAGACTTGCAATCCTAATTAACACATCTCACTAACATCAAACAAACCTGCAACATAATAAGTTACAGCCACAAGGGTCAATACATTTGAATTGTATTCGCAAGTGATATTATGGTAGTATAGTGGAGTCTATCATCTATATGCATTTGGCTAAGTGGAGCTTAGGCTTGCTTTGCTCAAAATAGATTTTCCTTATCTTTTGAAAAACACTAAGTTTTTGTTTGTCAAAAATCACCTAAGGCATCTCCCAATAGAAATTGGTGATCCTTCAACCTTTGTTCAACCATAAAATTTTAACTTAGAAATTGGGATGAGGAGATTCTTGATAGCTTCCATGTCTTGATGCTCAAAATTTCCTTTGCCAGGGACATGGCTAAGTACTTAGATTTTTCACTCTGCAGAGGTGGTGCACTTTCCCCACAAGACTTGGTTTCACCAAGACAAGATCTTTCAGAAGCCTTCCCTTAGACCAGAATGGACGCGTTCCAACCTATCAAACCCTACCACCAACTGTCCATTTGGCTAAGTTACTGCAACCTATATGATCTAGGAAGAGCCCATAATGCCATGTGGCTGCACTTGAAGCTTCTCAACATTTGACATCTCAAATCTCTTTGTTCCTGGGTGGCAATCCACAAGTGAGATACCAAGTTTTCCCCAGTATACTAGACTTGGTGATGCCCAAGTTTTCCCCAGCATACTGGACTTGCATAACCACTCAACACAAACCATTCTTTCCATTCCACCCACGTGATTCATTCTCTGAGTTGTTTTATTAAACAAAACACAAGTCCTTGACTTAGAAATATTCCATAGCATGAATATAATCCACCCTTGTTTGCTACTAGCTAGGCTAAGCATAATAGTAGTAGGAATCTTAACTCAGGTAAATTCTACTAAGGTTTCACCTACTAGGATTTCCCATGACATAGTTTATACTTAGCAAAATTCCATGCAAGTCCTACTTAGAAATATCACTAATGCATAGTGTAAAATAATGGGACAAAGTATGAAGCATCACTTGCCTTTTTGGTAGAGATTATAAGTTCACTCCTTGATCTTGCAATAGTCACACTCTTCAAATTTCACTACAATTCAATCAAGCAAGCAAATATTCAATCTACCCTTCAAGCAATCATCACATAAAATAATAAAAACAAGGCAATGCATGCAAGCATGACAGAGATTGTTTTATTTGGAAAATTGGTTTCTAACATGTTATAAACATGTTTAAAATACCTATTGGTCATTTATAAAAGTGGCAAAACCATTTGCAAAAGATTTTACCTACAAACCATTTTTATACCAAAGTAATATTTTATGTTGTTGAAAGTGCTTTTTAGCAAAGTACTAATTTATAGGGTTCACCAAATATATTTTTAAATCATAAAACTTGGTGTTTAGGGTCAGAAAGTTTAAATCAAATCATTTTCCAAAGGTTTTTCTCAAGAAGTCATTTTCAAACCCTAATCAATATTTTTATTTGGCTAGAAATGCTTTAATTCAAAGATTTATTCTTTAGCTTCACAAAATACATTTTTAAATCTATAAGTTGGTTTCTATGGTCAGTAGGTTCAAAACAATCCATTTGCCAAAGATTTTATCACAAAAATAATTTTAGAATGAATTTTATATTCAAAATATGACTACACAAGTTTCTTCAAAACAACTAATTTAATAGAAGCAATTGACTAAACAAAGTGCATGGTTGTAAAGTACTTGTCTTCCTGATTCCATTGGTATAAAATTTGCAAACTTTGTACGTGTGGATCAAAAGTTATGAACTTTTCAAACTCTAACCTCTAATAGAACCTTTTCTGTTTTTAAAACAAAACTCAAGCCACGTGGAAGGTTCTGATTGGTCCATACCGTTTCGCTTGGATCAGGCAACATGGACTGTAGGATCTACTTAACATCGCACGACACAGATGCTCTCATACCTCTTCGATAAGCCAATCTATCGCATCACTCGGATCTAGATCGGACGGCTCCTAATGCTTTGCCAAGAACTGGCGGCGTGACAACGGTGGTTGGCGGCGGCGCGGCTCTGGCGATGACGACGGAATAGGAAGCACAGGACGGGGAGAATATGCTCACTGGGTTCGCCTCGTCGTGCTAAAGCTCGAGGTGGTCGTCGTAGTTGAAGGGGCACACAGAGGTGCTGGCAATTCCTCGCCGTAGTTGTAGTCGGCGTCTGGCACCTCTGTTCGTCGTCGGGGGCGAGGCTATAGATGACGGAAAAACCAGAGGAGGGTGGTGTTAGACGTGCAAAGAAGAGACAAACGTTCGAGCATCAAAGAGAGGAAGGGGCGCGGTCAGAAACTACCCGTAGGGTTCGCCGGAGTTGGAGCAGGAGGCGGTGGTGTTCTGGTGTTGACGTTGTCCATGCTAGGGGGCACGCGCGAGCGAGGGGAAGGCACTGGCAGGTGCAGGAGATGCTGGCGAGCAAGCTCGTGTGCTCTGGAGGCAGTGGGGCTGGCGGTGGTGGCCGGAATTTGAACGTGAGCTCGCCGGAGACAGTGGGGTTCGGGCTTGCGATTCGAGCAGCTTGGTGGCGGTGAGGAGTTGGCGTCCAAGGGGAAAAGTAGAGGGAAGAGAGGCGCTTATGAGGGCGAGGTCGCGGGGCTGTTTAATCATGGCGTTTACTGAGAATTTACGCCGGCAATCAATCGGCAGTAAACGGCCGGGGAGGGCGTGGTCAGCGGCGGGTGAGGACGATGCTTGCGTGGCGTGGGCCTGCATCGTCAGCGAAGGAGAGAGGGTGCGCGTGGGGTCAGGCGGTCAGTGGGTGAGTGGGTTTAATCAGTGGTGCGAAACATTTTCCTGCGGGAGGGGAAGATGGGCTAGCTGGGCTTAGTGGGCTGGGGTTAGCTGGGCTGGGTTCGTTTCATTTTTTTTGTATAGATTGTTTTTCCTTTTTCTTTTTCTATTTATCTGTTTTGATTTCTATTCAAACAAATCAAGCACTAATTGAATTCAAATTTCCATCAAACTTTGAGTATATTCAAATACTGATTATTAGTCCATTCTAGAGTCAAATTTAGAATAATTCTTTTATTCTTTTTAGGGTCCTTTATTTATTTTATAAATACACATTTGCCTTTATTTCAAATAGGTTTTAATGTGTTTTAAAAATTTTATTTGAAATCCATATTTTACCAAACCTTTAGTAGGTTTTATTTATTTAATAAGGTGTCAAATAATTCACCTTGAATTATTTGGAATATTTTTAATATGATTGATTTAAATTGGGTATTTGTCTTTATTCCAATGAAATTAAATATGGGTTTAAATCCCTAAATTTTATTTAGTTGATTTCTTTGATTCCATTTAAGTTAATTAAATAACTTTTATACCACCTGGGTATAATCCAAATATTATTTTCCCATGATTTAATTAATCATACTTATTAGAGATTTGTCTTTATTCAAATAGAAATAGAATGTGGTTAATGCCATTTTATTTTATTTGAAAAATTCTTTATCCTCTTATTCTATTTGGATTTGGATTATATTTATTCCATTTGCTTATGGATTAGGCCAAGATTTAATTTGGTCTTTAAATATTCCTCATTTAATATTTCTTTCTTTATCTTATAAAATCCATATATTTTTTATTCATAGATCCAAACTTGGTGTTTCTAATTTGTATAATCTTATTTAATATTTGTTGATCCTTTTAAATGTCTTTAGGATTATTTACTCACTATTTGGTATGGGTTTTTAGATAGGTGCTTTATTAGCTTTGGAAATTCAATTTCCTTATCTTATTAAATTCATAAGATTTTATCTATGGCTCCAAATTAAGTGAAACCAATTTCTATGGTTTTAATAATATTTCTAATTGTCATTCTTGATCATTTTGAAATGTTTGTTTGAACAATTTTATATGGATCAAATCCATAGGCTTAGAGATAACTTGGAAATGTTTTTCTTCCATTAGGGTTTTAGGGTTTTGGTTTATTTTCCAAGTGTTTAAATTTCCAGATGCATTTATGAAGAATGCATTCCACTTGATTTGAATTTAGTTGGATTCAAACATTACTCAAGTTTGTTCAAGATGGGATTTTAAGTTTCCATTTAGAAACAAAAGTTTCTTTTCACCCTAAATTTCAACAATTATTTATTTTGTTTATTTATTTTTCACATTACAAAATTTGGAAAATTTTGGGATGTGACAGGCTACCACCCTTAAAAGAAATCTCGTCCCGAGATTTGGGAAAGATAGGGGTTACAAGTTGGTCCAAAGCAACTAGGGTACTACCACCCTTAAAAGTTTCCAACTAGATTACATCTTGGCTTACTTGGGATCTTGATGTATTCTTCTCTGGGCACTTTTTTGCATAATGGCCTAGTTCTTTGCATTTGAAACACATCACTTGGCTGATATCTTTCTTTTCCTTTGGTATCATTGCCTCTTGTTTATTTCCTTGGTTCTTCTTCTTTTCTGGGCATTCATTGACATAGTGTCCCATCTCTTTGCAAGTGTAACATTGCTCTTGGGTAATATCCTTCTTACTAGGGTTGGGGCATTTCTTCTTCTTCTTGGGTCTCTCCAAAGCTCGGAGTTCTTCTAGTTCATGCTCTTCATATTTCACCACAAAGGTAGGAAATCTTTCTCTCTTCTTGGGGCAGTTACTAGAGATATGACCTTCTTCTTCACAAGAGTAGCAACACTTTGTGGTCACTTTGGATTTGGCCTTATGATGCATGGTTTTGACTTTGCCTTCATCCTTCTTGGCAGAAGTTGTTCCTTCATGAGGTTTTACAAACTGTTGATGCACTCCATCTTGTTTCCTTTGTTGAACTATGGAATAGGTGGGGCATTGGATAGGGACATGATTATTTCCTTCACATAGGAAACAAGTAGCTTGAGATGTGGGGCATTGATTAGTTGGATGTTTCTCTTCACAATTGGGGCATTGATCTTCATGCTCTTTGGAAGTGTGATCCTTGTCTCCACAAATATTGCAAGCTTGAGTTCCTTCTAGAATATCATCCTTGACATCCTTGTTGTCACAAACTCCTTGGGAAAGGTTGTCTCGCATGTTGATCATTTGGTTTGTCATCCTTTGCAACAATTGGGTTTGGGTTTCCAAAAACTTTTGCATGGTTGGGTCTAACTCATTGTAGTTGGCTAAAATCTGAGTTGTCACTTGGTTCAACTGGGTTTGGGTTACTATGAGTTCTCTCATGTTGATCTCTTGGTTGTTGTTGTCACCATCCTTGATGTTGGAGTTTCTTGGGGTAGTCATCTGTTTGGGTTGGGTTGAGATTAGAATAGGCAAAAGATTTCTAAGGAAATAATTCTAATCACACACAACACAGTTCACACAAGCAATGTGCAAGCAATCACAACAAACATTCCACTCACACAACAAAGTTCAAGTACACTTTTTAGGAAATAAAATATTTTTGCTACACCACATAAGTTGGTGGGTTTGATCTAAACTACATATGGTGGTCCAACTATATGGTTCACTAGAGATAATTCCATCCTTATTTGTTGTTTCTTCTTGAATACGATCATTGTATTCTTGGAAAATTCTTGTGTCTTGGTCACAAAACTTCAAAGGTGATGATGGTTCCTCCCAAGTTGTGTTTCCTTAGTCTTCAATTCTTGAGTAACATTTCTTGTCTCACTTGTAGTCCTTAGTGATATCCAAGTTGAAGTCCTTGTTGAGAATAAGGTTGAAATCACTTGAGTTGGTGAAGTCCTTTGCTCATGTTGAAGTCTTTGCTCATGGTGGAGGCTTTATCCATCAAGTGGAAATAGACAAGATGTAGAATCAAAACCAAAATGGTTGAGGAAAGGAGTTTACAAGATTGTTTGCAAATAAGTTTTGGAACAAATACAAGTCCTACTTTTCTAAGGGGTTTTGTCCAATCCTAGGTTTACAAATCCTACAGGCAACACAGTGCTCTGATACCATCTGTAGAGGTCCCAACCTTTAATAAGGTAGAGATCCTTGTGTTTACAATGCTAGTCCCTGGATCAATAGCTAGCATCCACAGTTAAGATGTAATATCAAGAAACAAAGGTCATATTACAACTTTATAACCAGGAATAAAATAATTCATTACATCTTACATAGCTCATTTGGCTATCTCATTACAATGCAGCAGAAATAACTATAGCATGGGGTCCTTCATCTTCAAAGTGCCACAGGCAATCATGTTGGTTGTAGACTTGTAATCCTAATCAACACATCTTACTAACATCAAACAAACCTGCAACATAATAAGTTATAGCCACAAGGGTCAATACATTTGAATTGTATTGGCAAGTGATACTATGGTAGTATAGTGGAGTCTATCATCTATATGCATTTGGATAAGTGGAGCTTAGGCTTGCTTTTCTCAAAATAGATTTTCCTTATCTTTTGAAAAACACTAAGTTTTTGTTTGTCAAAAATCACCAAAGGCATCTCCCAATAGAAATTGGTGATCCTTAAACCTTTGTTCAACCACAAAATTTTAACTTAGAAATTGGGATGAGGAGATTCTTGATAGCTTCCATGTCTTGATGCTCAAATTGTCCTTTGCCGGGGACATGGCTAAGTACTTAGATTTTTCACTCTGCAGAGGTGGTGCACTTTCCCCACAAGACTTGGTTTCACCAAGACAAGATCTTTCAGAAGCCTTCCCTTAGACCAGAATGGACGCGTTCCAACCTATCAAACCCCTACCACCAACTGTCCATTTGGCTAAGTTATTGCAACCTATATGATCTAGGTAGATCCCATAATGCCATGTGGGTGCACTTGAAGCTTCTCAACATTTGACATCTCAAATCTCTTTGTTCCTAGGTGGCAATCCACAAGTGAGATACCAAGTTTTCCCCAGTATAATGGACTTGGTGATGCCCAAGTTTTCCCCAGCATACTGGACTTGCATAACCACTCAACACAAACCATTCTTTCCATTCCACCCAGGTGATTCATTCTCTGAGTTGTTTTATTAAGCAAAACACAAGTCCTTGAATTAGAAATATTCCATAGCATGAATATAATCCACCCTTGTTTGCTACTAGCTAGGCTAAGCATAATAGTAGTAGGAATCTTAACTTAGGTAAATTCTACTAAGGTTTCACCTACTAGGATTTCCCATGGCATAGTGTATACTTAGCAAAATTCCATGCAAGTCCTACTTAGAAATATCACTAATGCATAGTGTAAAATAATGGGACAAAGTATGAAGCATCACTTGCCTTTTTGGTAGAGATTATAAGTTCACTCCTTGATCTTGCAATAGTCACACTCTTCAAATTCCACTACAATTCAATCAAGCAAGCAAATATTCAATCTACCCTTCAAGCAATCATCACATAAAATAATAAAAACAAGGCAATGCATGCCAAAGATTGTTTTATTTGTAAAATTGGTTTCTAACATGTTGTAAACATGTTTAAAATACCTATTGGTCATTTATAAAAGTGGCAAAACCATTTGCAAAAGATTTTACCTACAAACCATTTTTATACCAAAGTAATATTTTATGTTGTTGAAAGTGCTTTTTAGCAAAGTACTAATTTATAGGGTTCACCAAATATATTTTTAAATCATAAAACTTGGTGTTTAGGGTCAGAAAGTTTAAATCAAATCATTTTCCAAATGTTTTTCTCAAGAAGTCATTTTCAAACCCTAATCAATATTTTTATTTGGCTAGAAATGCTTTAATTCAAAGATTTATTCTTTAGCTTCACAAAATAATTTTTTAAATCTATAAGTTGGTTTCTATGGTCAGTAGGTTCAAAACAATCCATTTGCCAAAGATTTTATCACAAAAATAATTTTAGAATGAATTTTATATTCAAAATATGCCTACACAAGTTTCTGCAAAACAACTAATTTAACAGAAGCAATTGACTAAACAAAGTGCATGGTTGGAAAGTACTTGTCTTGCTGATTCCATTGATATAAAATTTGCAAACTTTGGACGTGTGGATCAAAAGTTATGAATTTTTCAAACTCTAACCTCTAATAGAACCTTTTCTGTTTTAAAACAAAACTCAAGCCACGTGGAAGGTTCTGATTGGTCCATACCATTTCGCTTGGATCAGGCAATGTGGACCGTAGGATCTACTTAACATCGCATGGCACAAATGCTCTCATACCTCTTAGATAAGCCAATCTATCGCATCACTCGGATATAGATCGAATGGCTCCTAATGCTTTGCCAAGAACTGGCGGCGCGACGACGGTGGTCGGTGGCGGCACGGCTCTGGCGATGACGTTGCCGACGGAATAGGAAGCGCAGGAGGGGGATAATATGCTCACTGGGTTCGCCTCGTCATGCTGAAGCTCGAGGTGGTCGTCGTAGTTGAAGGGGCGCACAGATCTGCTGGCGATTCCTCGGCCGTAGTTGTAGTCGGCGTCTGGCACCTCTGTTCGTCGTCGGGGGCGAGGCTATAGATGACGGAAAAACTAGAGGAGGGTGGTGTTATACGTGCAAAGAAGAGACAAAGGTGCGAGCACCAAAGAGAGGAAGGGGCGCGGTCAAAAACTACCCGTAGGGTTCGCCGGAGTTGGAGCAGGAGGCGGTGGTGTTCTGGTGTTGACGTTGTCGACTCTAGGGGCACACGCGAGCGAGGGGAAGGCACTGGAAGGTGCAGAAGATGCTGGCGAGCAAGCTCGTGTGCTCTGGAGGCAGTGGGGCTGGCGGTGGTGGCCAGAATTTGAACATGAGCTCGCCGGAGACAGTAGGGTTCGGGCTTGCGATTCGAGCAGCCTGGTGGCGGTGAGGAGTTGGCTTCCGAGGGGAAAAGTAGAGGGAAGAGAGGCGCTTATGAGGGCGAGGTCGCGGGGCTGTTTAATCGCGGTGTTTACTACGAATTTACGCCGGCAATCAATTGGCAGTAAACGGACGGGGAGGGCATGGTCAGCGGCGGGTGAGGACGATGCTTGCGTGGCGTGGGCCTGCGTCGTCAGCAAAGGAGAGAGGGTGCGCGTGGGGTCAGGCGGTCAGTGGGTGAGTGGGTTTAATGAGTGGTGCGAAACGTTTTCCTGCGGGAGGGGAAGATGGGCTAGCTGGGCTTAGTGGGCTGGGGTTAGCTAGGCTGGGTTCGTTTCATTTTTTGTACAGATTGTTTTTCCTTTTTCTTTTTCTATTTATCTGTTTTGATTTCTATTCAAACAAATCAAGCACTAATTGAATTCAAATTTCCACCAAACTTTGAGTATATTTAAATACTGATTATTAGTTCATTCTAGAGTCAAATTTAGAATAATTCTTTTATTCTTTTTAGGGTCTTTTATTTATTTTATAAATAGACATTTGCCTTTATTTCAAATAGGTTTTAATGTGTTTTAAAAAAATTATTTGAAATCCATATTTTACCAAACCTATTCAGTAGGTTTTATTTATTTAATAAGGTGTCAAATAATTCACCTTGAATTATTTGGAATATTTTTAATATGATTTATTTAAATTGGGTATTTGTCTTTATTCCAATGAAATTAAATATGGGTTTAAATCCCTAAATTTTATTTAGTTGATTTCTTTGATTCCATTTAAGTTAATTAAATAACTTTTATACCACCTGGGTATAATCCAAATATTATTTTCCCATGATTTAATTAATCATACTTATTAGAGATTTGTCTTTATTCAAATAGAAATAGAATGTGGTTAATGCCATTTTATTTTATTTGAAAAATTCTTTATCCTCTTATTCTATTTGGATTTAGATTATATTTATTCCATTTGCTTATGGATTAGGCCAAGATTTAGTTTGGTCTTTAAATAGTCCTCATTTAATATTTCTTTCTTTATCTTATAAAATCCATATATTTTTTATTCATAGATCCAAACTTGGTGTTTCCAATTTGTATAATCTTATTTAATATTTGTTGATCTTTTTAAATGTCTTTAGGATTATTTACTCACTATTTGGTATGGGTTTTTAGATAGGTGCTTTATTAGCTTTGGAAATTCAATTTCCTTATCTTATTAAATTCATAAGATTTTATCTATGGCTCCAAATTAAGTGAAACCAATTTCTATGGTTTTAATAATATTTATAATTGTCATTCTTGATCATTTTGAAATGTTTGTTTGACCAATTTTATATGGATCAAATCCATAGGCTTAGAGATAACTTGGAAATGTTTTTCTTCCATTAGGGTTTTAGGGTTTTGGTTTATTTTCCAAGTGTTTAAATTTCCAGATGCATTTATGAAGAATGCATTCCACTTGATTTGAATTTAGTTGGATTCAAACATTACTCAAGTTTGTTCAAGATGGGATTTTAAGTTTCCATTTAGAAACAAAAGTTTCTTTTCACCCTAAATTTCAACAATTATTTATTTTGTTTATTTATTTTTCACATTACAAAATTTGGAAAATTTTGGGATGTGACAAGGTAGAAACCAATTTTTTCGAAGACCTTATGTTGCTCAAATCAAAAAGTGTTGAACTAACGAAAGTTATCTAATATACTGGGGGATTTATTATTAAATTTTCAAATCAATCTGACTATAGAGACTCCTTACGAATTTTTATGGTGGAGGACAGAAATCTGTTTCGGGACAACAACTCCCCAAATCTTACTTCCCTCTCATTAGAGGTCATTCTTGGCACAAAAAGCAAACAAAAAGGATAAGGAGAGTTTATTATTGAAGTAATAACTTCCAAGACTCAAGGAAACTCTTGGGTTATCTCCCAACAAGTACTTTTCTTTAACGCCTTTAAGTTAGGCACAAGAAGCAAGAAATCAAGTATTTTCAAATGAAGAAGCATTAACATCAATACTTGGTTTCAAAGGAGGAGAAAAAAGCAACTTCTCTCTCCTCATAGGGAAGTGTTCAATACATTTCTTGAATGGAAATTGATATTTAATGGTGCCTTCTTTCATATTAATGATGGCACCAACAGTTCTAAGAAAAGGTCTTCCCAAAGTAATAGGACAAGAAGCATTGTATTCAGCATCCAAAACATAGAAATCAATAGGGACATAAGCATTGTTAACCATAATGAGAACATCATTAACACTCCCCATGAGTTTCTTCTTAGCATTATCATTAAGTGGTACATCCAAATAACAATCTTCCAAATGTGGCAAATCAAGCATTTCATAAATCTTCCTAGGCATAATAGAGACACTAGAACCAAGATCACATGAAGCTTTGAGATCAAAGTCATTCACTTGCATATTAATAACGGGTTCCCAATTGTCTTCTACTTTCCTAGGAATAAAAGCTTGTGTTTTAACTTCTCTTCCTTAATCTTAACAAGAGCATATGTAATATATTTGGTGAAAGCAACATGCATATCACTAGCATCAGGACTTATAGCAAGCTTTTGTAGGAACATAATCACTTCAGAAATATTGCAACCATCTATATCAAAATCAAACTTAGCATCACTAGTATTAGACTCATTAGGCTTAGGCATTGTAGGAGGAGGAATAGGGACTTCTCGTGGTTTAGTGGTGATGGTGCACACACTATTGTTTCTATCCATTTCAGCTTCCCTTTCCCATTTAGCATGAAATTGAGCTAACAGTCTTTTCATCAATAGTAACTTGTATGGCATGAGTAGCAGCAACGGTACTTTCCATGGTTTCAGGTTTAGCAGCCATTTTATTAATCAAGGAGGACTATGCTTCATACAAAGTGGAAATATTTTTCTCAACACTCAAAATTTTTGACTGTAAACTAGGAATTTCTCTATTCAGATTCTCAAGCTGGTGACTAATATTTTCAAGATAACAGATTGTTCTTCCATAGTTTTAGTGAATATCTTGTTTTGCTCATATTGCATCTGCATAAAGTTTTTAGTGGATCTTTCAACTTCTAGAATCCTCTCTTCACTAGGCATTCCAAATCTACCATGATAAGTATTTCCACTAGGAGGATAAGGCCTATAATTACCATAAGTATTGTTGCCAAAATTGTTGTTTCTAATGAAGTTCACATCAACTTGCTCTTCTTGAGCAACCAAAGAGGCTAAGGGAACATTATTTGGATCTAAAGGAGCTTTCCCATTAACAAGCATAACCATAATAACATCAATCTTATCACTCAAAGAGGAGGTTTATTCAACAAAATTTACCTTCTTACCATGTGGAGTTCTCTCAGTGTGCCATCCAGAGTAGTTGACCATCATATTATCAAGGATTTTTTTTGCAGCACCCAAAGTGATGCTCATAAAGGTACCTCCAGCAGCCGAATCCAACAGGTTTCTTGGAGAGAAGTTCAAACCTGCATAAAAAGTCTGGATAATCATCCAAGCAGTGAGTCCATGAGTGGGACAATTCTTAACCAAAGATTTCATTCTTTCCCAAGCTTGAGCAACATGTTCATTATCAAGTTGTTTAAATTTCATAATATCACTTCTCATAGATATAATCTTAGCAGGAGGGTAGTACTTTCTAATAAAAGCATCCTTGCACTTAATTCAAGAATCAATACTATTTCTAGGTAAGGATAGCAACCATTCTTTAGATTTTCCTCTCAAGGAGAAAGGAAACAGCTTGAGCTTAACAATATCTCCATCAACATCCTTATACTTTTGCATCTCACAAAGTTCAACAAAGCTATTGATATGGGCAGGAGCATCATCAGAACTAGCACCATAAAATTGCTCTCTCATCACAAGATTCAACAAAGCAGGCTTAATTTCATAAAAGGTAGCATCAAGAGCAGGTGGAGCGATAGGAGTGCTGAGGAAATCATTGTTGTTTGTGCTAGTGAAGTCACACACCTTGGTGTTCTTAGCAGAGTTCATTTTGGCAAAAGTGGAGCAAGCCAAAAATAACAACAGCAGCTAGAGCAGGAACTAATTTTTTTGTGTTTTTTATAAGAAAAAGCAAACCAAACTAAACTAATTTTTTTTGGAGTTTTTGATAAAAAGAGGCAAACAAAACCAAGCAAAAGAAACTAATCAAACTAAAAACAAAGTAAAGATAAAGGTTGAGGAGGACTCCCCTTGTGAAGATGTCCTTAGCCTCCCTGGCAACGGCGCCAGAAAGTCTTGATGCGTGTTGACGCCCCGTTAGGAAACCCCAAGAGCAAGGTATGATGCAGCACAGTAGCAAGTTTTCCCTCAGTAAGAAACCGAGGTTATCGAACCAGTAGGAGTAAGGAAACGCCTCAAAGGTGTTGCAAGCAACGTAGAAACCTGCACAACACAAACTCAATACTTTGCCCCAACTAACAATGAGGTTGTCAATTTCATCGGTTGCTGTAACAAAGGATTAACTATATGGCGTGGAAGGTGATGATGGTTTGCAGCAAGTAAACAGTAACAGTGGAAGATGTATCAATGGTAAAGATTGGACCGGGGTCCATAGTTCACTAGAGGTGTTCTCCTTATATAAACAAACATAGCATGATGGGTAAACAAATTACAGCAAGGCAATTGATATGACTGAGCAAGGCATAACAATGCAATACTAGACAAAAAAATCCTATGAGATTTGATTGGGCAATACAACAATATACATAGACCGCCATCCAACTGCATCTATGACTAGAAGTCCACCTTCAGGTTATCATCCGAACCCCCTCCAGTATTAAGTTGCAAGCAAGAGACAACTGCTTTAAGCAAAGTGTGTAAGGTAAACAATCCACTTGTTCCATGAACAAGAGACCGTTGTTTTCTCCCTAGTTGCAACAGCACATCTACAACCGAAGATATTTCTGTCACTTCCCTTGGAAACTAGAGGCTTGAACCCACTATTGAGCATAAATACCCCCTCTTGGAGTCACTAGCAACTACTTGGCCAAGATAACTACTAACAACGGAGAGCATGCAAGATCACAAACAACACAAACATGATAGAATCATAAAGACAAAACCATTAACTAAACCAACATAATAATCTCAATATCCATTGGATACCCGCAAACACAACATGCATGATTACAAATAGATGAGATCTTGATCATGAACGGAGCTCACAAGATCTAGACATGAAAGCACAAGGAGGAGATACAACCATCTAGCTACTACATGGACCCGTAGTCCAAGGTGGAACAACTCACGCTTTATACTGGAGGCTGGCATGATGAAGAAGAAGGCCTCCGGGATGATCTCCCCTCCGACAGGATGCCGGGAAGAGCTTCAGATCCCCCGATCTAGGGACGATGGTGGCGGCGGCTATAGACGGTTTCATGGAATATTGATCGGGTCCTTAGGGTTTCGGCATCGGGGGCTTCTTATAGGCGAAGAGGCGAGGTTGGGAGGCGGCCAGGGGGCCCACACCCTGCCCAGGTGCGGTCCCACCCTGGGCCGCGCCTGGGGGGTGTGGCCACCCTGTGGCGCCCCTCCGTCTCTCATATGGACTCTGTGTTCTCCTCGGTGAAATATTGACTTTGGCTTTTGTCCCGTCCAATTCCGAGAATATTTCCTTACTAGCTTTTCTAGAACCAAAAACAGCAGAAAACAGGCAACTAGCACTGTGGCAACTTGTTAATAGGTTAGTACCATAAAACATATGAAAATCACCTCAAAGGGTGGACAAAGCAAAGCAAAGTAGATACTAAACAAGCATGGAACATCAAAAATTATAGATACGTTTCCGACGTATCAGGGATTGAAGGGGAGCAAGCTCAAGAGGGTCAAGAATGGAGGGTAAAGATTGTAAAACTCAAGCAGTGTCCATTGGGGAAGAAGGGCCCTTTATATAGGCCCACTGATTTCTGACCGTTTTCTGCCTATTGGGGAATTGTCAAACCGGAGACTCCGGACCACAGACCAGAGACTCCGGTCTACACGGGAGACTCCGGCCAATCTACGGACTGAGCTCCGGACCACCATTCTGAATGACCAGCAACCCTGGGAAAATCTCCTCCGGAAACTCTTCAAAGACTCTGGACCTTGTACATCGGAGACTCTGGTCACACCACACAGGAGACTCCGGTCTGAGTGTTTGCACCGGAGACTCTGGCCTGTCTTTGATTGATCTTCGGACCCCCATGCAGTGCATCTTGGGCAGATTTCTGGAGGCCCCTCCAGTGATTCTTGGGGAAACTCTGGTCCACATCGGAGACTCCGGTGATTGCACACCGGAGATTCCGGTCTGAACCAAATAAGAGACAAACTTCAAATGGCGATATCTAGAGATTCCGGTCTGAAACCACTTTTGTTGGAAATATTGGATACCACCAAGTGAGAATATTTCATGTATTATAATGTGAGATACCTCTCTTGGTGGGAAACCGAAAAACCTCAAAGATAAAAAATGCAATATGATATAAAAGGGAAATTCGTTTCTAATGAACTAGAGCTTGTTATGAATATTACCACAAGCTCCCGAACCTCACATGGATAAGATCCAAAGAACAACCAAGAAAGTATGATGCTAAGTATGCAAAGGTTTGAGCTCTCTCCGAAAGATATGATCAAGTTACTCACTTGAGAGCCCCTCTTGATAGTACGGTTATATATCCTATAAACCGGTCTCCCCAACTAATACCACGAGACCGGTAAGAAGGATACCCTATCAAGATCATACCTTTGCCTTGCGCATATTCCACTTGATCTTTATGTAGACGATCTTGTCCTTCTCAAGATGGAACACCTTTCTTGATTGCTCTCGCACGCACTTGCTTGATGAAGACTTGGAAGTTGCTCCCTCATACGACATGGGGAAACCTTTACTTTGACCTTGTCTTCATTGATCCATGATCACCGAGGATGGCAAGCTTCAAGCATGAGATCTTCTAGATATGGCACATCTTTAGCTTTCATAACATTTCTTCTAACACCATTTGGATTATGTCTTGAAGATACATATGACGAACTCTATCTTCTTCTTCAAGACACCCTTACAATAGGCTCAACTCTCACATGACCAATCTGTGGATCACTCCTTGAACACCTTGGTCATCACTTGATCTTCTTCACTTTCTTCTTGTCCAAACCTTGAAGCCAACATATGGTTCAAGCATTGCCTATGGAAAATTCCTACAAGTACAACTTGATACAAGCATTAGTCCATAGATATTGTCATTAATTACCAAAACCACACATGGGGGGGCACATGTTATTTCATTCTTGATACCAAGGAGGCCCTTGTGGTTCATGCGTTTCTGTACCATGTCTAGAAACAATGTTAGTAGAAACAGTACCGAAATTTCCTTGGTTCAAAATCAAATTTTGGGTTTCAATTATTTGATAACATTGTGTTTTAACCATAGTTAGATATCTATCTAAATGTTTTCTAGCATGACCCAAGTCATCAAAGACTTCGGTTAGGTCCCTTATATTCTTTTCCCGTGTCATAAGACGTTTGTAATTTTTCTCACGGAACTGATTTTGTTGATATCTAAACTTTTGCATGACAAGATTTATATCATCTTCTATTACATAAGTTTGAAGAATGTTAACTTTAGTTTATTTTACAAGTTTCCAGGCTATACCTTTTTCTTCCATGGACTTTTTAACTTCGGGAATGAGATCCAAGGGTATGTGAATCATACCTTTTCGCGGTTCAACATCCTGAGCTGGATTGTATTGTTCATCATTAAAGAATCTTACCTCAAAAAGCTTTACACATTCTGGCAATTTTAGGTTACATATAGCTCCCCCTGTAGATAGATCAATCATCTCTTTTGCTTCATCATTAAGCCCATTTTAAAAATATTATCAAATGCTCTTCAAAACCATGATTTCGGATTTTCATAATCATTGCATAAAATCTATTCCATGCTTGATAAAAGTTTTCTCCAACTGTTTGGAGAAAGTTTGTTATGCTACGCTTAATTTGCATGATTTTTGTGAATGAACAATATTTATGCATGAATTATCGGATGCAATCCTCCCAGCTTTTTATAGTATGGTTGAGCAATGATTGTAACCAAGCAAAAGCATTACCTTTTAGTGACCAGGGAAATATTTTAAGGAGTACAAACTATATTGGTAAACTTGGTGGTTTAAGAGTAGCGCAAAGGTCATAGACCCTTGTCAAGTGGTCACTAGGATCTTCCTCTACTATTCCTGGAAAAGCAATTTCTTTCATCATATAAATTAGCTCAGAATATATTTCAAAATCCTGGCCCTCAAGTTCATGACAAAGAATAGGTATCTTCCTTAAGTGCCTGGATGGATTCCCATATTCTCCCAATGGTAGTTCAAGTTCAGCTCCACGGGTGATGGTCAAGTTTTCACATCCCAAGATTTTCCAAATCTTGTAATGTGAAAAATAAAATAAACAAAATAATTTTTGTTGAAAATCAGGGTGAAAAGAAACTTTTGTTTCTAAATAGAAACTTAAAATCCCATCTTGAACAAACTTTAAATAAAGTTTGAATTCAACAAAATCCAAATCAAGGGAAATGCACTCCTCAATGAGTGTATCTTGAAATTTAAACACTTGGAAAATAAATCCAAATCCTAAAAACCCTAATGGAAGAAAATCATTTCCAAGTTATCTCCAAGCCTATGGATTTGATCCATATAAAAATTTGTCAACAAACATTTACAAATGATCAAGAAAGACAAATAGAAATATTATAAGACCATATAAATTGGTTTCACTTAAATTGGAGCCATAAATAAAATCTTATGAATATAATAAGATAAGGAAAGTAATTTCCAAAAGCTAATAAAGAACCTATCTAGAATCCATACCAAATGGTGAGCAAACAATCCTAAAAGGATATAAAAGGATAAGCAAATATTAAATAAGATTTCACAAATTGGAATCACCAAGTTTGGATCTCTAAATAAAAGATATGGATTTTATAAGATGAAGAAAGAAATATTAAATAAAGAATATTTAAAGACCAAATCAAATCTTGGCCAAATCCATAAGAAAATGGATTGATTATAATCCAAATCCAAATAAAATAAAAGGATAAAGAATTTCCAAAATAAAATAAAATGGCATAAACCAAATCCTATTGGAATAAAGACAGATCCAAATTTTTAAATGATTAATAAATCATATTAAAAACTTTTTCAAATAATGCAAGATGAATTATTTGACACTTTTTTTAAAATAAATAAAACCTACTAAAAAGTTTTGGAAATTTTTTAGAAACTTAAATGGTGTTTGAAAATATTATTAAATCTATTTGATTTAAAACTAGAGCCTATTTTGAATAATTAAAAAGACCCGAAAAGGAATAAAATTTTATTCCAAATTTGACATCAGAATGTGCTACTAATCAATATTTAAACCTGCACAAAATTTGGTAAAGGTTTGAATCCAAATGAGTGTTTGATTTACTTATTCAAAATCAAAACAGAATTAAATATATGGAAAAAGGAAAAACAAACGGAATAAAAAAAATGTAAAGGACCCAGCCCAACTAGCCTGGCCCAACTAAGCCCAGCCAGCCCACTGCTCCTCTTCCGCAGAAAAACGCTTCAGACCAAATATCCTACCCGCACAGCGTATGACGCGTGGACCCCATCTCCCCACTCCTCTCTCACGCTGCCAAGCGGACCCCACCGCCAGCTCACCTCGTCGTCAACCCGCGACCAGTTCTTCCTCCCGTTACTACCGATTGATTCGTGTCGTCAATTCTCTTCAATGACGCAGTGATTCTGCCCCCGGACCATGCTCTCTTAATCGCCAGCATCCCCTCTACGTTTCCCCCTCAGTTCCCCACCTTAGCGCGCCCCCAGGCCGTCCTAATTCCTCTGCGAAGCTCCACTGCCCCGACGAGTTCCGGCGTTGATTCCGGCCAGCCTCCTCCGCCCCTCGACTCCTCGAGCATGCGAGCATCTTCCCCAACCTCTAGCGCACCTCACAGTATCTTCCGTTCATCCGCGCGAGCACCCCAGCGTCGGCAACGACGACACCAAGCACCGCCGCGGTATGCCTCTTCTCCGGCGACTCCTCTGGTAAGAACCTGACTGCACCGCCCCTTCTCTGTGAAGCTCCCGCACTCCCTAATCTTCTACGCATCTAACGCCACTATTATCTTGCCTTCTCGTGCGTTGTAGCCTTGCCCCCGTCGACGTCTGACCGCACCCGAGGCACAGCTCAACTCCGACGAGGAATTCCTGCAACCCCAGTGCGCCCCTTGACCAACAGCGAGTACCTTGAGCTTCCCCATGCCACGGCAATCACGGTGAACCACCTCTTCTCCTTCCTTGCTTCCTCTATCGCCAGCTCCGCCGCTAGCCGAGCGTCGCCGCCGCGCGCTGCCGCTGAGCGCCGCCAGAGTTTGGTCAGGTCGTCTCCAGCCGCTAGATCTTGATCGAACGGATGCGATAGAACGAGAGCGAAGGGGTAAGTAGCACCTCTGCGCCGTGTGATGTCAGTTAGATCCTACGGCCTGCATCGCTTGATCCACGCGAAACGTTTTCGACCAATAGAAATAAGACGCGTGGCCAGTGTGTTGTTTAAAAACCAGAGTTTGATCTATTAGTTTTCCAATTTTGTAAATTGCATAACTTTCAAACCACATGTCCAAATTTTGCAAATTTTATATCAATGGATTCAGCAAATCAAGCCCTAGCTAACCATGCACTTTGTTTAGTAAAAAGCTTCTAGTAAAATGTTTGTTTTTGCAGAAACTTATGTATGCTTGTTTAGAATATAAAAATTGTTCTAAAATGATTTTGAGGATAAAATCTTTGGAAAATGGTTTGTTTTGAACCTACTAACCATAGGAAACAAATTGTGGTTTCAAAAATGTATTTGGTGAAACAAAAGAATAACTTTGGATCTAAACCATTTCTAGTCAAATAAAAATATGGTTTAATTGTTAAAAAATGATTTTGGAGGAAAACCTTTGGAAAATGTTTTGGAAATAAACTCTCTGACCCTAAACACAAGGTTTTGTGGTTTGAAAACATATTTTGTGAAACCTATAGATTACTGCCTTATTAAAAACATTTCTTCACCAATAAAATGATACCTTGTTCTAAAAATGGTTTATGAAGTAAAACCTTTTGCAAATGGTTTTGCCACTTTATAAAATGACCATTAGGTGTTTTCAAATATTTATGACCCATTAGAAACCACTTTTACAAATAAAATAATCTTTAGCATGCTTGCATGCATTGCTTTGTTTTTATCATTTTATCTGATGATTTGCTTGAATGGTAGATTGAAATATTGTTTGCTTGATTGAATTGTAGTGATTTGAAGTTAGAGAACATTGCAAAGATCAAGAAGTGAACTTATACACTCTACCGAAAAGGAAAGTGATGCTTCATACTTTGTCCCATTATTTTCACTATGCATTAGTGATATTTCTAAGTAGGGCTTGCATGGAATTTTGCTAAGTGTAAACTACGCCAAAGGAAATCCTAGTAGATGAAACCTTAGTAGAATTTCCTAAGTTGAGATTCCTACTGCTATCATGCTTAGCTTAGCTAGTAGAAAACAAAGGGTGGAATATATATTCATGCTATGGAAAATTTCTAAGTCGGAGGACTTGTGTTTTGTCTAATAAAACAACTAAGTGAATGAATCACCTGGGTGGAATGGAAGGAATGGTTTGTGTTGAGTGGTTACACAAGGACATGGGGACTTGTGAACCTTGTGTATCTCACTTGTGGATGGCCACCCCGGAACAAAGAGATTTGAGATGTCAAATGTTGAGAAGCTTCAAGTGCAACCACTTGGCATTATGGGCTCTGCCTGGATCATATAGGTTGCAATAACTTAGCCAAGTGGACAGTTGGTGGTAGGGGTTTGATAGGTTGGAACGCGTCCATTCTGGTTTAAGGGAAGGCTTCTGAAAGATCTTGTCTTGGGAAACCAAGTCTTGTGGGGAAAGTGCACCACCTCTGCAGAGTGTAAAATCTAAGTACTTAGCCATGTCCCTGGCAAAGGACAATTTGAGCATCAAGACATGGAAGCTATCAAGAATCTCATCATCCAAATTTCTAAGTTAAAATCTTGTGGTTGAACAAGGGTTTGAGGTTCACCAATTTCTATTGGTGGTTCCTTGGGTGATATTTTTGTCAAACAAAAACTTAGTGTTTTCAAATGATAAGGAAAATCTATTTTGAGCAAAGCAAGCCTAAGCTCCACTTAGCCAAATGCATATAGATGATAGACTCCACTATACTACCATAGTATCACTTGCCAATACAATTCAAATGTATTGACCCTTGTGGCTGTAACTTGTTATGTTACAGGTTTGTTTGAATTTAGTGAAGTTTAATGATTAGGATTACAAGTCTACAACCAACATGTCTGCCTGTGGCACTTTGAAGATGAAGGCCCCATGCTACTGTTATATTCTGCTGCATTGTAATGTGATAGCCAAGTGAGCTATGTAAGATGTAATAAATTATGTTATTCCTGGTTATAAGGTTGTATTATGACCTTTGTTTCTTGATATTACATCTTAACTGTGGATGCTAGCTATTGATCCAGGGACTAGAATTGTAAACACAGGGATCTCTACCTTATTAAAGGTTGGGAACCTTACACAAGTGTTCCATCAATGGAATCAAGTTATTCACATCTACGGTATTTGAGTTAGATTTTTTTCAATAAACTCTAGACGTCTTTCAGTCAAAATACGATTAATATATGGAGGTAAATAAGTCACTTAGCGCTTAGCTCCCTGGCAACAATGCCAGAAAATATCTTGATGGCCTGCAAGTGCACAGGTTCATCAAAGAATGTTTTTGTGGAAGTATTAATTCCAGTTTTTATATCGATCCCAACAAGGAGCTTCAGCAAGTGCTCTTAGGCGGCATTTCTGTTACACCCAAGGTGTTACAAGTCTTGAGCGAATTGACTGCAATTACTTATGGTGGTGGATTGTGAGTAAAAGATAGAGGAAACTTGCGTAGGAAGTAAATAAGGAGTAAATTTCATAAAAGTAAAGACTGGAAATAAGTTTGGAGTTCCTGAAGATGAGAATTTAGGCGCGGAGAGACACGGTTCATGGTGATAGTGAACATGCCAAATGGATAAAGTGGAATAAGTAATTGTGATATTTTCTGATTTGTAACTGAGTAGGCAAGTAACCCATATACCAATTAGAAGTCCCTCACAGCCAATTCTTCCTAGTCCCAATGATCCGTCTGTCTATTACCACGTCAATGGTTAGCACATCAATTAAGGTCTTGCAACCAAATCAAGGCTCTAATCTTGATGGTTCCTTGTTGTCCTCGAGTGATGCTAGCTCCTCATTGATATCGGCCATGTCACTCGAGGGGGCGTTGATTCACTAGCACATAAGTTCATACCTATGATATCTTTAGATCATGTTACCTGGGCCCTTAAATTAGATAACAAGCATTAGGCAAACATAGATAATCATTCTCATAGATTAATAATCACAAGAACAATCACAAATGGATGGATATAAAGGAGGCATGAAACATATCACCAATTCTCTACATCTCCCATGCCTATGGGGATTTACTCAGACATGAGATGGAGAAAAATCAAAGGGATAATTGTATTGCAAATGGAAATCATCTCAAATTTACCATAGCAAACTACAATAGTACTTGAAGATCAAATCAAATACAAACCAAAGGTAGATCAAAGTATCAAACCCTAATCTTAAAATTTCCAATCTATCTCTCTATATATATGATTCTGGGGGTGATGATGGAGTGTGTGTTGGAGAGGTGGAGATCATCGAGGAACGAGGGGATGTTCTTCTCCTCTTCCAGATCTGATCTTTTTCTCTCTGATGAGTTTTGCGGCGGCTGTGTTCTCTTTTTCGTCCCCTCCTCTTCACAAAAGTTGCTTCTATTGATATAGCGGATCCACTAGTATGTAGTATGGGTAGGAGGTACAGGCGCGTTCCGACCGTACCGCTGGTTGTTACGCGCACTGCACGCCTCCAATGAAAAAGGCTCCATTTGTGGATTTACTTCTTTAGGTGTAATTAGCCCATAAATCCCATTAGATCTTCAATAAATGTTTTTACCTGGAAACCATCAGGAGAAACCAAGGATTCGCTAACTGTGACATTAACATAAGTGAAATGGGTAATCTTTAGTGAAATCCAGCAATAAACAAGAGGAAAATCAGTAGTAAAAATTGATGAAAGTTGGAGCTATCACTATTCTTGTGTTCCCCTTGAGTCGAACTATAAATTTGGGTAATACTTCCCATAGACGATTTTAGTGATCCCCCATACTTGTGGGCATCAAGACATTTTCTGGCGTCTGTTATCATTTACTTGTTGTACTTACTTCTATCTCATCATGGGAAAGAGTAAGGATGCTGCTAAGAAGGATATTATGCCTTCTACTACAAGAAGAGGTACGGATTTGCCCTCTAGGCAAAACTTTTCACCTAATGCTGTTACTGCTCCTGCTATTAAAAATAAAAATACTATCCTAGCAAGTTCACCATTATCTAGGATGTCTACTAGTATTGAAAAATATATGTTGGATGATGGCCAAGATAAAAGGAGATGCATGATTTATCTAAGTCCTTGTCCAATGATGATATGGAATCTGAATATGATAAAGATGAACATGTTAACGAAAAAGATAATGCCATTAGTTCTAAAGAGACACATAGTGAAGAGGATATTGCTTTCACTAAAGATTTTATGAGTTTTGATCTAGATGACTTGGACAAATTTGAAGAAACCCTGAGTACCTTTTCTCTAGGAAAACTATTTCCTGTTGCTAGTAAATGTAAAGAACCTGGAATATTCATTAAAGATAAGGACTATGATTTTGAAGTTAACCCTGAAATAATAGAAAGATTTGAAGCATCTAAGTTACATGGTAAATAATAAGAATTTCCCTATGAGAACTTGATGAATTCATAAGATACTACTTGCCTATTTGGAAAACTGAGATACAACAACGCTATTATTTCTTAAAACTATTCCCCTCCTCATTGGGAGGAGATGCAAAAACTTGGTACGAATAATTAGATCCTAAGTCCATTACTAGTAAGGAAGCATGCTTGTATTTGTTTTTTCATAAGTATATTTCTGATAGTAAAATACATGCTATGAGAGTTGAAATTAGTAACTTTACACAAAACAAAGAAGAAAGTATTCCCCAAGCTCAGGGGAGATTTTGTGCCACTAGAAGGAGATGTTCTGCACATGGTTTTAGGGATAATGAATTACTTGATGAATTTTATAATGGACTAACTGAAATTTATAGAACCTATCTAGACAGTGTTGTAGGAAATATTTTCAGGGACAAGACTATTAAGGAAGCTAAGGAATTATTGAATACTATTACTCAGAATTATCATGGTTGGCATATTGAAGAAGAAGAGAAAAGCTATAAGACTCATAACAAGAGAGGTGTTCTCATATTATCTAATGAATATATTGAAGAAGCTCATAAATCTATGGAGGAAAGGGGTATTAAATCTTCTCATTTAAAGGAACTTTCTGATAAGGGTTTTAAATTCCCTATTGATAAACCATGCTTTGCTATTCAAGTTCATGCTATATGTTCTTATGAAAGCAATGGAAAGGTATCATCTCCTACTGAAATATCTTATGTTGATAATTCTAGCAACTTTGTTCCTCATCAAGAAACATATGATCATAACTGATACGTTGGAAACGTATCTATAATTTGGAAACATATCTATAATTTTTGATGCTCCATGCTTGTTTAGTATCTACTTTGCTTTACTTTTCTACACTTTGAGGTGCTTTTTACATGCTTTCTGGTACTAACCTATTAAGAAGTTGCAACAGTGCCAGATGCCTGTTTTCTGCTGTTTTTGGTTTTAGAAAAGTTAGTAAAGAAATATTCTCGGAATTGGATGGGACAAACGTCAAAGTCAATTACTTTCCATGGGGAACAAGAAGTCCAGAGGAGAGACGAGGAAGCGGGCCAGGGCAGCCAGACCCGCCCCAGGCGCAGCCAGGGGTGGGCCCGTGCCTGGCTAGGGTTTGCCCCCTTGGTCGCCTCCTCGGCCTCCCCCTTCGCCTATAAGAATCCCCCGATGCAGAAACCCTAAGCACCCGATCAAATCTCCACAAAACCGTCTGTAGCCACCGCCACCACCATCGTCCCTAGATCGGGGGGGTCTGAAGTTCTTCCCGGCACCCTGCCGGAGGGGAGATCATCCCGGAGGCCTTCTCTCTGGTATGATGCGTGAGTAGTTCCACCTTGGACTATGGGTCCATGTAGTAGCTAGATGGTTGTATCTCCTCCTTTGTGCTTTCATGTATAGATCTTGTGAGCTCCGTTCATGATCAAGATCTAATCTATTTGTAATCATGCATGTTGTGTTTGCGGGGATCCGATGGATACTGAGATTATTATGTTGGTTTGATTAATGATTTTGTCTTTATGATTCTATCATGTCTATGTTGTTTGTGATCTTGCATGCTCTCCGTTGTTAGTAGCTATCTTGGCCAAGTAGTTCCTAGTGACTCCAAGAGGGGTATTTATGCTTGATAGTGGGTTCATGCCTCTAGTTTCCAAGGGAAGTGACAATAATCTCTTTGGTTGTAGATGTGTTGTTGCTACTAGGGAGAAAACAACGGTCTCTTGTTCATGGAACATGTGGACTGTTTACCTTACACACTTTGCTTAAAGCAGTTGTCCGTTGCTTGCAACTTAATACTGGAGGGGGTTCGGATGATAACCTGGAGGTGGACTTCTAGTCATAGATGCAGTTGGATGGCGATCTATGTATCTTGTTGTATTGCCCAATCAAATCTCATAGGATCTTTCTGACTAGTAATTGCATTGTTATGCCTTGATCAGTTCCTGTCAATTGCCCTGATGTAATTTGTTTACCCTTCATGCCATGTTGTTTATCTAAGGAGAGCACCTCTAGTGAACTATGGATTCCGGTCCAATCTTTACCATTGATACATCTTCCAATGTTACTTGTTTACTTGCTTCAAACCATTACCTTCCACACCATACATTTCATCCTTTGTTACAGCAAACCGGTGAGCTTGACAACCTCACTGATTCGTTGGGACAAAGTCTTGAGTTTGTGTTGTGCAGGTCGCCACGTTGCTTGCAACACCTTTGTGAAGTTTCCTTCCTCCTTTAGGTTCGATAACCTCGGTCTCTACTGAGGGAAACTTGCCGCCGTGCTCATCACACCTTGCTTTTGGGGTTCCAACGAAGTGTCCCACGTCAACACTGGGTGCACGCATCAAGATTTCTGGCGCCGTTGCCGGGGAGGCTAAAGACGTCTTCACAAGGGGAGTCCTTCACTTCCTTTCTCTTTACTTTGTTTTTAGTTAGCTTTGTTTATTTTGCTTGGTTTTGTTTTCCTCTTTTCAAAAAACCCAAAAAAATTAGTCTAGTTTGGTTTGCTTGCTTTATTCAAAAACAAAAAAAATAGTCCCTGTTCTAGTTGCTGGTCTGTTATTGCCTTGCTTGGTCATGCTTTCTATCAATGGATGGTTTCTTTGAAACTAGTTCTTATTGGCAAGGTGGTTTCACGGAAGAACAAAAGTATTATTATAAGGAACACCGATTGTCACAAAAAGGGAAACACTTATGAGAACAAATTGATAAGTTGAATACTATTGCTAGAGACTTGTGCTCTACTTATAATGTTACTGATTGCTTTGATAAATCTTGTTGCTGTAGGAGGTATAAACACCTGCCTTTTCAATGTGACTATAATGATAATGTTACCATATCTTCTTATGTTAATGAAATTATGACTTTTATGATGTGGAACATATTGAAGAATTTATTGCTTTCAAGGGTGCATTTGGACTTGCTAGTTTGCTTGATAATACTGATGATGCACCTTATGAATATGAGGTTTATGAGATACTTAAAATTTTCTTTGATAATTACAAGGAAGCAAATGGCTATATTATTGAATATTTTAATAGGTTCTTTCCACATTTGGAAGAGACTAATGCCTTGCAGGAGCCTATGGAAGAAGAAATTGTTGAAACTGGAAGCTCATTAGATGAAAAAGAGGAAGAGAGTGATGAACTGTAGAGGTCCCAACCTTTAATAAGGTAGAGATCCCTGTGTTTACAATGCTAGTCCCTGGATCAATAGCTAGCATCCACAGTTAAGATGTAATATCAAGAAACAAAGGTCATAATACAACTTTATAACCAAGAATAAAATAATTTATTACTATCTCATTACAATGCTGCAGAAATAACTATATAGCATGGAGTCCTTCATCTTCAAAGTGCCACAGATAATCATGTTGGTTGTAGACTTTTAATCCTAATCAACACACTTCATTAACATCAAACAAACCTGCAACATAATAAGTTACAGCCACAAGGGTCAATACATTTGAATTGTATTGGAAAGTGATACTATGGTAGAATAGTGGTATCTATCATCTATATGCATTTGGATAAGTGGAGCTTAGGCTTGCTTTACTCAAAATAGATTTTCCTTATCATTTGAAAACACTAAGTTTTTGTTTTGTCAAAATAACCCAAGGCATCTACCAATCATTGATTGAAGATCCTTTAACCCTTGTTCAACCACAAGTTTTAACTTAGAAATTGGGATGAGGAGATCCTTGATAGCTTCCATGTCTTGATGCTCAAATTGTCCATTGCCAGGGACATGGCTAAGTACTTAGATTTTACTCTCTTGAGAGGTGGTGCACTTTCCCCACAAGACTCGACATGCATCGAGACAAGATCTTTCAGAAGCCTCCCCGTAGACTATAATGGACGCGTTCCCAAACCTATCACCCCCTACCACCAACTGTCCATCTGGCTAAGTTATTGCAACCTATATGATCCAGGCAGAGCCCATAATGCCAAGTGGCTGCACTTGAAGCTTCTCAACATTTGACATCTCGAATCTCTTTGTTCCTGGGTGGCATTCCACAAGTGATATACACTAGGGTAAGCCATATATGGGCCCTGTGTAACCACTCAACACAAACCATTCTTTCCATTCCACCGAGGTGATTCATTCACATAGTTGTTTTATTACACAAAACACAAGTCCTGGACTTAGAAATATTTCATAGCATGAATATAATCCACCCTTGTTTTCTACTAGCTAAGCTAAGCATGATGGTAGTAGGAATCTTAACTTAGGGAAAATTCTACTAAGGCATCATCTACTAGGATTTCCCATGGCATAGCATACTTAGTAAAAATTCCATGCAAGTCCTACTTAGAAATATCACTAAGCATAGTGAAAATATTAGGACAAAAGTATGAAGCACCACTTGCCTTTTTAGTAGAGAATATAAGTTCACTCCTTGATCTTGCAATAGTCACACTCTTCAAAATTCACTACAATTCAATCTAGCATTCAAACAATTCACCACATAGAATAAAGAAAACAAAACAATGCATGCAAGCATGCAAAATATTGTTTTATTGGAAAAGTGTTTTCTACTAAGTCTATAAACATTTTAAAACACCTATTGGTCATTTATAAAAGTGGAAAATCCATTTGATATTAAGTTAGTGAAAATGGCCACTTTAAATTATTTTTGTTTTGCTAGAAATGATTTAAATCAAAGTAATAATTTCTAGTGTTTGCTAAATATATTTTTAAACACAACATGTTAGTATTTATGGTCAAAAATGTTTTAATTCATTTACAAAAGGTTTCACTTAAAACTATTTTTAAATCAAAGCAATATTTTATTTTGTTGGAAATGTCTTTAAAACAAAGCAATAATTTTATAGGGTTCACCAAATATATTTTTAAATCCCAAAACTTGGTGTTTTGGGTCAGAGAGTTTAATTCAAATCATTTTCCAATGGTTTTACTCAAAAAGCATTTTAAACACATAATCAACATTTTTATTTAAATAGAAATGCTTTTGTTCAAAGATTTATTCCTTAGTATCACAAAACATATTTTTTAAACCTACAAGTTGGTTTTTATGGTCAGTAGGTTCAAAACAAACCTTTTACAAAAGATTTTACCCTAAAAACATTTTTAGAATAAATTTTATAATCAAAATAGGCCTACACATGTTTCTGCCAAAATAGTCAATTTTATAGAAGCAAATCACTAAACAAAGGGCATGGTTGCAAAGTATTCTGTTTGCTGATTCCATTGATATACAATTTGTAAAATTTGGACGTGTGGATTCAAAGTTATGAATTTTGCAAGTTTAAACATCTAATAGACAAGTTTTTGTTTTTAAACAAAATCACTGGACATGCATCACGTTCTTACTAGTCGATACCGTTTCATCTGTATCGGCTAACACAGCGCGTTGGATCAAAAGTAAATCGTGCGGCTCTGATCTAGTCATACCGGTTCACTTAAGTCATCTATTGTGTCCTTACGATCAACATCTAACGACTCAGATCTAGACGACCAAAGATGGGCAGCGTAGCGACGGTGGACAGCGGTGGCGCACTTAGGCGGTGACGTTGTCAACGATTTAGGAAGCGAGAGAGAGGGGAATAGCTCAAAGTGATCGCAGGATCTTGCTGATGCTCGACGTTGTCTCTGTTGGCCAAGGGGCGCACGAGGCCGACGGGGATTTCTCGCCGGAGTTCCTCACTGGCTCGGGCACGCACTGCCATGGTCGAAGACGAGTGCCTGGAGTGCAAGCGAACGAGGGAATGCGTCAGGAGAATGAGCACGGTCTCGGGGGTTGTAGGGATACTCACTAGAACACGAGGGGCGCACGGGGTTAGCGTCAGTAGCTCGCTGAAGTGGATGCGGTCGTCGGTGGTGAGACAGTGTTGTCCTTGCCGACGATTCGGAGCGCGCTCGAGCAAGCTAGGGATGCTGGTAGATGCGTACGGGGATGGGGAGTAGGCTCGTGGAGTCTAGGGGAAGCGGTGAGGTCTGGCATCGCCGGAATTTGCCGTTGAGCTCATCGGAGACAGAAGGTTTGAAGCGAGCAATTCGAGTAGCCCTGGGGCTCCGATGGAATGTGGACTGAGGGGAAAGGGAGAGGGGAGCGAGGCGATTTAACGAGCGTGATCACTAGGCGGGATTAGTGTGGCAGTAACGTGAATTTACGCCGCGAAATCAACGCAGAAACGGCCGGGGAAAGGGGAAGAACGGGTCTGGCGGGTGAGGACGATGACTGACAGGTGGGTTCTGGGCGTCAGCGAGGTAAGGCAGTCATGTGTGGGGTCACGTCATCACCGGCTGCGCGGGTTTAGTTGCTGGTGAGAAAACGTTTCGGGGAAGGAAGGAAGATGGGCTGCGAGTTGGGCCTGGTTGCCGGGCTGGTCTGTTTCTTTTTTTTATTCTGAATATTTTTCTTTTTCTTTTTCTATTTTTATGTTTTGAATTCATTCAAATGATTTCAAACACCATTTGAATTCAGATATTTACCAAACTTTCAGTAAGTTTCTATTCTGTTTAAACATGTATTTTAAATACCATTTTAGGAATAATTCTTTATTCATTTATGGTTTATTATTTATTTAAAATAGGCACTTGCCTTTATTCAAATAAAATCAAATATGGTTTTAATTCCTTATAAATTTTATTCAAATGATTATTTTCATTTAAGTTAATTAAATAACTTTTATTCCACTTGGGCAAATTCTAATTATTTTCTCATGATTTAATTATTCCTTTACATTAGGGATTTTGTCTTCATTTTCATAGAATTGAATTTGGTTAATGCTATATAATTTTATTTGAATATTCCTTATCCCTTTATTTCATTTGGATTTGGATTATTTTTATCTTATTTTCTTATGGATTTAACTTAAGGTTTAAATTATTTTCCAAATAATTTTATTAGGATTTATTATTTAGTTTAGGCATATTATCTTTATTTAAATAAAATTGGATATTGCCAATCCTTGTGATTTTATTTAAATATTATTTTATTCCTTTTTGCATGCTTGCATGCATTGTTTTGTCTTCTTTATTTTATATGATGAATTGTTTGAATGCTAGTTTGAATATGTGCTTGCTTGATTGAATTGTAGTGAACTTTGAAGAGTGTGAACATTGCAAGATCAAGGAGTGAACCCATATTCTCTACTAAAAATTCAAGTGGTGCTTCATACATTTTTTCCTAATATTTTGACTATGCATTAGTGATATTTCTAAGTAGGACTTGCATGGAATTTTTACTAAGTATGCTATGCCATGGGAAATCCTAGTAGATGATGCCTTAGTAGAATTTTCCCTAAGTTAATATTCTTGCTACTATTATGCTTAACCTAGCTTGTAGAAAACAAGGGTGGATTATATTCATGCTATGAAATATTTCTAAGTCTATGACTTGTGTTTTGTTTAATAAAACAACTATGTGAATGAATCACCTGGGTGGAATGGAATGAAAGGTTTGTGTTGAGTGGTTACACAAGTGCAGCATATTGGAGAAAACTTGTGTATCACAAGTCCAGTATACTGGAGAAAACTTGGTATCACACTTGTGGAAAGCCACCTAGGAACAAAGAGATTTGAGATGTCAAATGTTGAGAAGCTTCAAGTGCAGCCACATGGCATTATGGCCTTTGCCTGGATCATATAGGTTGCAATAACTTAGCCAGATGGACAGAAGGTGGTAGGGGGTGATAGGTTTGGAACGCGTCCATTTGGTCTAAGGAAAGGCTTCTGAAAGATCTTGTCTCGATGCATGTCGAGTCTTGTGGGGAAAGTGCACCACCTCTCGAGAAGGAAAAATCTAAGTACTTAGTCGTGTCCCTGGCAATGGACAATTTGAGCATCAAGACATGGAAGCTATCAAGGATCTCCTCATCCCAATTTCTAAGTTAAAAACTTGTGGGTGAACAAGGGTAAAGGTTAACCAATTTTATTGGTTGTTCCTTGGGTGATTTGGCAAACAAAAACTTAGTGTTTTAAACTTATAAGGAAAACATATTTTGAGCAAAGCGAGCCTAAGCTCCACCTAGCCAAATGCATAGAGATGATAGATACCACTACACTACCATAGTATCACTTGCCAATACAATTCAAATGTAATCACCCTTGTGGCTGTAACTTATTATGTTGCAGGTTTGTTTGATGTTAGTGAAGTGTGTTGAATAGGATCACAAGTCTACAACCAACATGATTGCCCGTGGCACTTTGAAGATGAAGGACTCCATGCTATAGTTATATATGCTGCATTGTAATGAGATAGCCAAATGAGCTATGTAAGATGTAATGTATTATTTTATTCCAGGTTATAATGTTGTACTATGACCTTTCTTTCTTGATATTACATCTTAAACTGTGGATGCTAGCTATTGATCCAGGGACTAGCATTGTAAACACAGGGATCTCTACCTTATCAGGTTGGGACCTCTACACATAACAATGCAATTACTAGTCAGAAAGATACTATGAGGCTGATTGAGCAATACACCAAGATACATAGACCGCCATCCAACTGCATCTATGACTAGAAGTCCACCTTTAGGTTATCGCCCGAACCACCTCCAGTATTAAGTTGCAAGCAACAGACAACTGCTTTAAGCAAAGTGTGTAA
Source organism: Avena sativa (assembly GCA_916181665.1). Lineage (NCBI taxonomy): Eukaryota > Viridiplantae > Streptophyta > Magnoliopsida > Poales > Poaceae > Avena > Avena sativa. The sequence continues at coordinate 150,154,806 of OV702294.1, read as the reverse complement.
GGTAAACAGTCCACATGTTCCATGAACAAGAGACCGTTGTTTTCTCCCTAGTAGAAATATCACATCTACAACCGAAGAGATTATTGTCACTTCCCTTGGAAATTAGAGTCATGAACCCACTATCGAGCATAAATACCCCCTCTTGGAGTCACTAGCAACTACTTGGCCAAGATAGCTACTAACAACAAAGAGCATGCGAGATCACAAACAACACAGACATGATAGAATCATAAAGACAAAACCATTAATCAAACCAACATAATAATCTCAATATCCATCGGATCCCTGCGAACGCAACATGCATGATTACAAATGGAGTAGATCTTGATCATGAACGGAGCTCACAAGATCTATACATGAAAGAACAAAGGATGAGATACAACCATCTAGCTACTTACAGATGGTATCAGAGCACTGTGTTGCCTGTAGGATTATGACCCTAGGATTGGAAACCACTAAGGAAATTTTTTAACTACTTCTACACTTGTCTATTCTTCTCGTAAACTTTTCTAATCTCCTCATTCTCCTCTCTATTTGTAGATGAACTCCATCAACGAAGCCGTGAAGAAAGGACCACTCATGACCATGACCTTGGAGTGTGAAACTGAGTTTCCCAAAATTCTCAAGGACCTCATGGTGGCAATGGAAGCACATGGTGCAGCTGTGTACAAAGGCTTTCCAGTGATGGATGAAGGAGTGGAGTACTGGTGGGTGCAACTTCACTTGTACAAAAACAAGGAAGACAACCACAAGGAAAGAGGCTTCTGCATGTACACCAACACTGTGATGCACACCACATTCTTTGAGTCAGCCAGAGAAGCAGCTTGGAGGACTATCAAAGAACTTAGTGCTAGAGTCAAGTGCAGAATGCTCAACCTCAAAAAGACTTAGAGAAAGAGAAGGAACTTACCCAAGAGTTGGAAGCCACCAACCAAACCTTAAGGGGTGATATTATAGACTTAGTGATGGAATCATGTGAACAAGATAGGTGGATTGCTTCTAGGAATATTGTGTTAGCCAACAGATCCAGTGAGATAGGATTGTGAACGCACTTCGTTAGTTGGACCACCACCTATCACCTTATTTTCCAAAATGATACCGTAAATAAGTTTGGACCTTGATTGTTGTAATGGATTCATGTATGCATGACTTGTGTGATTTTGTGTTCCATGTATATGTATGAAATGTTTGCCTTGTTTTATCTTAAATTGTGTTGTCCTAACTTTTCTATCTTATAAATAGATGCCTATTACCATCAGCACTGTTGAGGAGTTCCAGGTTACCCGTTTTGGTCCTCGTATCGTTGAGCTTACCACTTTGCTCAATCTCCCTCTTCCCACCATCATGGTGCACCCACTCACCAAGTTCGAGAGGAAGGATCTCTGGGGCTTCAAGGTGAACCAGCCCGGACGCCAGACGGAGCCTACTACGGAGGCCATCGTCTTCAAGCTTATGCACGATGATAGGGAGAGAGGCATGGAGGTCGTCATGCAGGACCTGATAGGACGTCTGTTAGGCCGTCACTCCCGACAGGTTAGGGGCACCCACTTCCACGTCTTCGGAAGACGTGATGATGATGGAGAGTCCATCAACTTTGAGGACGACTCGAGGGACGTAGCAGAGCCGATACGTCTCTATCTCCAGGACTTATAGTCTCTTATTAGGCACGTGGACACGGACAGGACCAATGTCATGCTCAGCAATGACGAGCTCCAGGTGCAGCTTCGCGAGAAGGACAAGCTTTTCGCATAGCAGGACGAGATAGTCAAGGAAATGGAGGCGAAGTTCGAGACCCAGGACCGCAAGTTCAAGAGTCAGGAGAAACGCGTCCAGGATAGGAACAAGAAGATCCGGGACATGACTGAAGAACTGAAGTCCAAGGATTTCGAGCTAGAGCAGCAGCAGATGGTGATTGAGAGGCTTCGCTCCCAGAAGAGGGCTCTCAAGACCAAGATCGAGTCCTTGACCACTACTATTGAGGAGAACAAGACCGCGATGGAGAACGCAGGTCTTACTTTTGTCGAGGAGGAGATTGATGCTGATGAGTAGACTTGACTACTCGTTTATCTTTTATTATCATACTTGTTATTTATGAACTTGTTATTGGACCATCCGACATGTGGATGGCTTGCCACTTGTGTGTTTTACTTTGAGACTTCGTTATCTTGTTGTTGAGCTTTTATCCTTGTGTTGCATGCTATGTGTTTGCTTATGTGATGTAATGTGCATGAATCATGTAAGGGTATCTCATTCTTATCTCTATTTGAACAAACCACAGATGTCTCCCCGTCGCGCAAACCCCAACCCCAACAATATCACCCCGGAAATGCAGCAAATGATGAATGCGCAAACACAGCTTATGCAAATGATGACAACATTCATCCAAAACCAGAATAACAACAACAACAACCCCAATAACAACAACAACAACCCTCCGGGCTTTGACATGCTCACCAGATTTCTACGTTTGAGGCCAGCTAAGTTCTCGGGGACGACTGATCCCATGGTGGCCAATGATTGGCTATGTTCTGTGAACAAGGACTTAGTGACCGTGGGCTGCACGGATGCTGAAAAGGTCAGGTTCGCAGCGCATCTGTTGGAAGGGCCAGCCGCCACATGGTGGGACAACTTCCAAATCACCACTCCTATTGATGAGGTGACTTGGGTTATCTTTGAAGATGGCTTTCGCACTGCTCATATCTCATCAGGAATGATGAGCCTGAAAAATAAGGAGTTTCACAACCTGAAGCAGCGCCATCGCAGCGTGGCTGAATATATAGAAGAGTTCAACAATCTGGCGCGTTATGCACCGGACGAGGTTGACACAGATGCCAAAAGGAAGGAAAAGTTTCTGGAAGGCTTGAATGATGAGCTAAACTTACAGTTGTCTGTGGCATATGTTCCCACTTATCAGTCTCTGTGTGACAAGGCTGCTATTTTGGAGAATAAAATGAAGCAAGTCGAGAGTAGGAAGAGGAAACACTCCGACAAGCACAGCTCGGGATCGTCTCACAAACGATCTCACTATGATGACAGTGGAAGCTCAGGATCCCATAAGCATGGGAAATTCAACAAGCACCACAACCACAACCATCATGACAACAAGCATCACCGCAGTCATGACAATGACAAGTACAAGAACCACAAGAGTGGACATAAGAGCCACCATAGTGGAAATGGTAGTGGAAGTGGAAGTCAGCCTACCAAAAGAGACATCAGTCAGGTTGAATGCTTCAAATGCAAGAAGCTGGGGCATTATGCTAATGAGTGCCCTGAGAAGAAAGTTGAAGGACCTAACAAGACCAATCCTTTTCAGAAAGGACAGGTTAACCACATCAATGTGGAGGAGGTCTATGAGGAACCTGACGCTGTTGCTGGTAAGTTCAGACTCAATTCCATTCCAGCATTTGTACTCTTTGACACTGGTGCATCTCATTCATTCATATCAAAAGCATTTGTTGATAGAAATGGGTTTGCATCTGAAAACATTGGGTGTCCAATAAAAGTTAGTTCTCCGGGTGGAGATATGATAGTAAGTCTTGGATGTCGGGATCTTGTCATAGAGTTTGGAAAGCATAAGTTCCCAGTGAGCCTAATAATCCTAGATTCCCAAGGATTGGATGTAATTTTAGGAATGGATTGGATGGCTAAATATGAGGGAGTGCTAGATTGTGCTAATCGTACTGTTACACTCACAACCCCAGAAGGAAAAAGAATAAAATTCAGGTCAAACTTTGAATCCAAAGGAAGTAAGCTAAATTCTCTTAAGGGGGTTAGTATGGACAGTGTGCCAATTGTGTGTGAGTATCCAGATGTATTTCCAGAAGAATTTCCAGGAATGCCACTAGATAGAGATGTGGAGTTTCTGATAGATTTGGTACCAGGTTCTGGACCAATAGCAAAGAGACCATACAAAATGTCAGTTGATGAACTGAAAGAGCTCAAGAAGCAACTAGGAGAACAGTTGCAGAAAGGATTTATCCAACCAAGTTCTTCATCTTGGGGAGCCCCAGTATTGTTCGTGGAGAAGAAAGATAGAAGCCAAAGGTTATGCATAGATTACCGTTCACTCAACGAGGTAACTATCAAGAACAAATATCCTTTGCCTAGAATCAACGACTTATTTGATCAGCTTGAAGGAGCATGTGTGTTCTCGAAGATTGATCTCCGGTCAGGCTATTTTCAACTCAAGATAAGAGAGCAAGACATACCTAAAACAGTATTCACCACAAGGTATGGATTGTATGAGTATACCGTAATGCCTTTCAGCTTAACCAATGCTCCAGCATACTTCATGAATATGATGAACAAGGTGTTCATGGAATTTCTTGACAAGTTCGTTGTCGTTTTCATCGATGACATCTTAGTTTACTCTAAGAGTAAAGAAGAACATGAGGGACACTTGCGTTTGATACTTGAGAAGTTGAGAGAACATAAACTTTATGCCAAATTCAGCAAGTGCGAGTTTTGGTTAGAGGAAGTTGGTTTTCTTGGTCATGTTATGACAAAAGATGGTGTAGCAGTTGATCCTGCTAAGGTTTCAGCTGTGACGGAGTGGGAATCTCCCAAGAATGTGAAAGAAGTTCGCAGTTTCCTTGGCTTAGCAGGTTACTACAGAAGATTCATTGAGAATTTCTCAAAGGTTGCTAAGCCCATGACTGAATTGTTAAAAAAAGACAAGAAGTTTGCTTGGTCTGAAGGTTGTGAATTCAGCTTTCAAGAATTGAAGAAGAGACTTGTAACAGCACCGGTTCTATGTCTGCCAGATTTGGAAAAGGATTTCCAAGTATACTGTGATGCGTCTCATCAAGGTTTGGGTGCCGTACTTATGCAAGACGGTAAAGTTGTGGCCTATGCCTCGAGACAACTCAAAACTCATGAAGTAAATTATCCTACTCATGATTTAGAGTTAGCCTCTGTCGTCCATGCACTCAAAACATGGAGACATTACCTTTTGGGAAAGCGTTGTGAAGTGTTCACCGATCACAAGAGTTTGAAGTATATCTTCACCCAGAAGGAAATCAATATGAGACAAAGAAGATGGTTAGAGATTATCAAAGACTATGACTTAAGTTTGCAATACCACCCTGGTAAAGCAAATGTTGTAGCAGATGCTCTAAGTCGTAAGGTGTTTGTGAATGGCCTTACCAAAGGCGAATTACCAGATGATTTGTGTAAGCAATTCAAAGAACTCGGATTGGAGATTGTACCTGAAGGACATCTCATGTCTTTAGATGTCCAACCCACTTTGTTGGACAAGATTCGAGAAGCTCAAAAGATTGATAAGGAAATTGAAGAGATTAAGGTAAATATTAACCAAGGGAAAGCTAAAAATTTCCACCATGTAGACGAACAGGGTACTTTATGGCATGGGAAACGTATCTGTGTTCCACAAGATTCGGAAATGCGGAAACTGATTCTGCAAGAAGCCCACAACTCTCCGTATTCTATTCACCCGGGTAACACCAAAATGTACATGGACATGAAAGAAAGATTTTGGTGGAACAATCTCAAGAGAGACATCGCCGAGCATATTGCTTTGTGTGATGTGTGTAGTAGAGTAAAAGCGGAGCATCAGAAACCAGCAGGTTTGCTTCAACCACTACCTATTCCTGATTGGAAATGGGACAAGATTGGTATGGATTTCATTACCGGATTACCAAGGACCAGATCAGGATATGATTCCATATGGGTAGTAGTGGATCGCTTAACTAAAGTGGCACATTTTATACCCGTGAAGACAACTTATACCAGTGCCAAGTTAGCCAAAATCTACATGAGTAGAATTGTATGCCTTCATGGTGTGCCTAAGAGTATTGTGTCCGATAGGGGGACCCAATTCACTTCCCATTTTTGGAGACAGCTACATGAGTCATTGGGAACGAGGTTGGAATTCAGTACTGCTTTTCATCCTCAAACAGATGGACAAACAGAAAGGATTAATCAAATTCTGGAAGACATGTTGAGGGCATGTGCCCTAGATTATGGAGCAAGTTGGGATGAAAGTCTGCCTTACGCAGAATTTTCTTATAACAACAGCTATCAAGCCAGCATTGAGATGGCACCGTTTGAGTTTCTCTACGGAAGAAAATGCACCACCCAATTGTTATGGAATGGTGTGGGAGAAAGAAGTTTATTTGGGCCAGATCTTATCAAAGAAGCCGAAGAGAAGGTCAAATTGGTTAAGGACAGGTTGAAGATAGCACAGTCTCGACAGAAAAGCTACGCAGATCCTAAGCATAGAGAAGTCACCTACGAAGTTGGTGATAGAGCCTATCTTAGAGTATCACCACTCCGTGGGGTGAAAAGATTCGGAGTCAAAGGAAAGTTGGCACCAAGATATGTTGGGCCATTCAAGATTCTGAGTCGCAAAGGCGAAGTTGCTTATGAAATTGAACTGCCAGCATCTCTATCAGCAGTCCATAATGTATTTCATGTGAGTCAGCTTAAGAAATGTCACCCAGAAATGGAAGAATCTTCTTTGAAGGATACCATACCTTTGGAAGAAGTTCAACTAGAAAGTGATCTCACTTATGAAGAAAAACCTATCAAAATTCTTGAGACTGCAGAAAGAGTCACGAGAACAAAGACTATCAAGTTTTGCAAAGTGCAATGGAACCATCATACCGAAGAGGAAGCAACATGGGAAAGAGAAGATGATCTTCGGAAAGACCACCCTCACCTATTTGCTAGCCAATCCGAATCTCGAGGGAGAGATTCACCTTAAGGGGGTTAGATTTGTAACATCCCAAAAATCATAATTTCAAAGTTTGCATATCATTCATGCATGCATATAGATTTGAGATCAAATTTCAAACTCATTTCAGAAAAACAGAAGCACATAGTGCTATGATTTTATGTGAGCAGATTTAAATCAAATGGCTATCCCCATTTGAAAGTTTGATTGTTTATGAACCAAGTTTGTTGCCTTCCATGAAAATAGGTTTGAGTGTGGATTTTAAACCAAGTTTTTCAAATTGGAAATGGGTTCAAAAACCATTTTTTCAAATTTTGCAAACCAAGTGCCAAGTTTCTGTTATTTTGATCTCCAAGCTTGACCAAGCCTTTTCAAAGCAACCACTTGCTTTTATGCCTATATTAGAGACTACTGTACCCTGCAAAAACCCCAGAAAGATTTGAATTCAAAAAAAAGTTTGAATTCATTTCAAAACCATTCCTGAAAATCGAAATAGAAAAAGAAAAGGAGTAAACAAAAGAAAAGGGCCGAGCGCTAGGAATCTAGCCCAGCATCGGAACAGGCCCAGTTAGCCCACCCGGGCCATTTCTTTTCCTTCTGCACGCGCGAGCACACCCACTCAGCCGCTGACGACAGGACCCCACCTCCACTTCGCGCGCTTCGCTGACGAGCGGGCCCTCTCCACGTCAGCTTCGTCTTCCCCTGATTCCGCGCACGACCTCCGCCGCTGCCCGTTGCTGCACTGATTTCGCGAGCTTAATTGGCATTGATGCAACAAGCGTTTCTTGTCGAGCCTCTGGCTATAAGATCCCCCCATCCTCGCGACCATTTTCCCCCAAACAATTCTGCCTTCACGCCACCAGGCTGCCCACAACTCGCACGACGCCGCCGCTGTTCCGACGACTGCGCCGGCGAATTCCGGTGAGTTCCGTGCTCCCCTCTGTCCCTCGTTCATGCTATCAAGATCAGTGAGTCTTTACGCACCACCTGACACTTCTCATTTTCCCTCGCATGATCCGTAGCTCCAGCAACATTGACGACTGGCCGCCACCGTCCTCTGCACGAACTCCGGCGACCTTCCTCCGTAAGTAGCCACCGCCCCTTGCCCTCTAACTGATACGCCTAGAATCTCCATCGTTGTGCGCACCTGACAGAACCCTTATTTTGGCTTAGCGTGACGAGGAACCTCGCCAACATCGACGACTGACCGTGCCCGACGTCTGCCTCTACTCCGACGAGGAATTCTCGCTGTGTCCGCGCGCCCCTTCGCAAACCAACACCACCTCGAGCATCAGCAGCCTCCTGCGGTTCTGGTAAGCATCTCCTCCCTTCCCCGGGCGACCTAGAACGCCGGCACCGCCACTGACCGATGCGCCGCCGCCTGTCGCCGCCGCTAGCGCCGCTCGCTTTTCGTTAGTTGATTCTCAGCCGTCAGATTTAGATCTAGCGCGTAGAAACAGTTCACTTAGCGAAAGGGTATGGATAGATCTGAGCCGTGCAGCGTTAGTTAGGGCACAGAAGGGTGATCCGGTGCGAACCGGTACGCGCCAGTAATATCGCGACGCGTGGCTAGGGTTAGATTTAAAAACAGAATTCAAACCAGATTTTGATCCAAATTTCAAATGGCTATAACTTTTGATTCCCACGTTAGATTTTTGCAAATTTTATACCGTTGGAATCAGTGAGTCAAGCCCTTTCTGAATCTGCAATGTGTTTAACAAAAAGTTTCTGTTAAAATGACTTTGTATGCAGAAACATGTTTAGGTCCATTTTGAGCATAGATTTAGTTTAGTAATTTGTATTAGTGCTAAATAAGTTTAGTTAGCAAACTTTGTGACTTGTTATGTTTCTGTATCATGCACTTGCTTGGTAGAGTTTTCAAAATCATCACTTAGTAATTTCTTGCATGCATGCATTCATATTTTTGATTGTATATAAATTGTGTGTAATTGTATGCTACAAATTTTGTGTAGATTTTGTTAGTGACTGTGATTGTGAAGAGTGCTACTCTCCCCATTACCAAGACAAGTGATAATTCATGATATTTCCATTCCCTTTATTTTGAATAAGCATTAGAATTATTTTTGCTAAGTCTTGCATGCTACTTTTGCCAAATGCTATGTTGGGAAATCCTATGTAGTGTAGAATTGTAGAATTGCTAGGGAATTTTCCTAAGTTATGTTACTATGCCATGCTTAGCCTAGCTAGTAGAAAACAAGGGTTGGTAAAATATGTTCATACTATGCTGAAAATAATTCTAAGTCTTTTGGACTTATGCTTTTCTTAATAAAACAACTAAGTCAATGAACCTCCTGGGTGGAATGGGACTTGAATGGTGGTTTTTGGTTGAGTGGTTACATAAGGCCATGGATTTGGCTTGTGTATCTCACTTGTGGTATGCCACCCAGGCACAAAGGTATTTGGAGGCCAAGTGTTGAGAAAGCTTACAGTGCAACCACTTGGTAATATGGGCTCTGCCATGATCATATAGGTTGCTAGAACTTAGTCACTTGGACAGTTGGTGGTAGTGGGAATGATAGGTTGGAGCGCGTCCATTTGACTAAGGAAAGGCTTCTGAAAGGTCCTGTCTTGGGAAACCAAGTCTGGTGGGGAAAGTGCACAACCTCTGCAGATGGAAAATCTAAGTACTTAGCCAAGTCCATGGAAATGGACAATTTGAGCATCAAGACATGGAAGCTACAAGAATCTCATCACTCCAACTTCTAAGTAAAACTTGTGGGTGAACAAGGGTGAAGGACCCCAATGTCTATTGGTGGTTTCATGGGAAAGTTTTGACAAAGAAAAGCTTAGTGATTTCAACTAATAGGAAAAACCTATTTTGAGCAAAGCAAGCCAAACTACACTTAGCCAAAATGCATATAGTAAAATAGTCCACTTAAAAATTACTAAGGTATCACTTGCCAATACTATTCCAAAGTATTGACCCACTGTGGCTGTAACTTGTGATGTTGCAGGTTACTCCGATGATGATTAGGAGTCATGAGTCTACACTCAACATGCTTGCCTGTGGCACATGAAGATGAAGACTTATGTTTATTTACTTATTCCAAGAACTCTTGTATTAGGCCTATGTACCTGAGTTGTAAAAGACTATGTTTTATCTCTGGAATGAATGTAATAAATGACCTTTGTATCTGTGTACTTCATCTTAAACTGTGGATGCTAGCAATGATCCAGGGACTAGCATTGCAATCACAGGGATCCTTTTCCTTTACAAAGGAGGGATCTTACACCATGCCTGGGGTGGGTCTAGCCCCTCTGGCCAGCCCCTCCGGCTCTCCTCTAGATTTCTTGTTCCCCACGGAAAGTTATTGACTTTGTCCTTTGTCCCGTCCAATTCCGAGAATATTTCTTTACTAACTTTTCTGAAACCAAAAACAGCATAAAACAGGCATCTAGCACTGTTGCAACTTGTTAGTAGGTTAGTACCAGAAAACATGTAAAAAGCACCTCAAAGTGTGGAAAAGTAAAGCAAAGTAGATACTAAACAAGCATGGAGCATCAAAAATTATAGATACGTTTCCAACGTATCAACATCCCGAAGCTTAACTCCTGCTCATCGTCGAGTAGGTAAGTGATAAACAAAATAATTTTTGAGGTGACATGCACCCTGACAATAAAGATCCAACCATTTGCAAGTATTGAAAGCTGGGATCAAAGAACTCTAAACATGTACATGAAAGATGGAGTTCTAACAGTAGGACATAGTAACTATGCATGCAACATGAAAAGCTACAAACAAAGATCATGAATAACATGCATTGAAAAACTTTTGTTTGTTTCACATACAGAAAACATAGCATAGTGGCAATCAGCTTGTCCCTCATAGAGTAGCAAATAGATGCATAGGACACCTTCAAAGTTCACAAGGGTGACTAGAAACAAGTAGCACAAGAGCAAGTAATAATACAATATGCATCACTTAATAAGCTTCGGAACACTGCACACAGAATGACAACTATGCTCTCTTAATGGTGCCTAAAGGTAGAAGGTGGAGACTCAATAATGGTGGAAGAAAGGCCTTTTTGTAAAACAAGCAGGGATTACAAGTTTCAAAAAGAGCTTCCAAAAATTATTGTACTTGTTAGCTTTCAGCCCTCATTGCCCCTATCATAAGCATCTTGAAGTGGTTAAGGTTAAAGTGGCAAAGCTGGAGTATATGCTTGACGAAGTATAAGTTGGCAATCTCAAGTCCCTTGAATACGAGGGAAACACCTCATGCATACTCAACTTTGGGTCCAGGTAAGTTCTTGTCAAGTTCCTTGAATACGAGGGCAACACCTCATGCATACTCAACTTTGGGTCCAGGTAAGTTCTTGCCACTGTAAGTATTTGCATATCATTGAGAACTGCCAACGGGGTACCCCTTGCACATGGTACAGGAGCTTTCCCATAACCAAAATGACAAGGCAAGCAGACAATGAGCATCGCAGCAATCTTTTTATTTACCATATGCATCGCTTTTTATTGAGGATGCTTCATAAATATCTCATTATGGTGATGCTGCAAGTTTCCACCATGATTAGGCATGGCTTAGGTTAGCGGCCTAGGTGTTTCTCTAACACAGAATACAAACTCCATGGACTTACAAGTCCCCTCTTTATTTCACACCGGTGACATCCATAGACAAAAGAGCATGATATCAACTGAGTACAACAAGGTACAAGTACAATGTTGAAAACATTCCCCGTGACAGCACAATTCTGCTAATTCCAACTTATAAGTGCAAGCATATACAACAAAGTTGTCACAATGCTTCAAGTTTATTTAGGGGCAAAGAATAAAGTGTGCCATCAAGTTCGTGAGGGATTTAATCACTAAGTTTTCACATAAAAAATAGTTTTTAATTGGAAGATAGTTGAAACAAGAATATACTTGGAATGGTGTAACACACCATGCATAGGAGTTTATAATGGACACTTTGGAATAACTTGGTTTTTTGGGGGTTGGAAGCATGAGTAGAACTTACTCATACAAGTGGAGGCTAGCAAGAGACTGGGAGCAACCAACTAAGAGAGCAATAATGGCCATAATCATGCATTGCAACAAATGATACTAATCAAAGCAAAGAGTGGTACTACAAGTGATCATAGAGGCTAATGATGACTTGTGATAGTCATAACATTGTGTGAGCATGTGCCAAGTCAACCCAAGCAAAACATCAAAGGAGAATACCACAATACTATGCTTTTGCATGCTAAAACAATGCATAATTTCTTCAAGGCACACTAAGCAATCCCAATTGTTTGGAACGAGACATGCTACAGCAATAATCACTAAGCATAATGCTAAAACAACACCTAGCATGTCATGCTAAAGTCTAAGTCACAGTCAATGCAAGCTCCTCTTGCACTTCAAGCAAGAACTTACTACTGCTTTCCAACATCAAGCAAACTTATTTGCAAAACAGCACAGCGAGAACGGGGGTCCAAACTACTTTATTCAAGCAAACTAAACAACCTAAGCAAATCAAATGAAAACTAAGACTCTCCAAGAACAACATAACTATGCATGAAACAATAAAAACAAAATGTCTAGACAGACCTGCGCTTTTTATTGATGAAGAAAGGGGATGACTTGGGCATCCCCAAGCTTTGACGCTTGTACCTCTTGGATATTTCTTGGGGTGACACCATGGTGGCATCCCCAAGCTTGAGCTTTTGTCCATTCTTCATCTCATTGCATCATCCTCTCTCTACACCTGAAATTTTTCCTTCATACAAAACTTCACACAATCTTCATTAGCAACATTAGTGTAATCAAAAGATATTAGACCACTGGCAAAGCTTTGGAACATCAAGGCTTTTCACTAAAAACACAAGCTACTGTAGTGACTCCTTCAAAAAGCTCAATTTACCTGAAGAGAACTAAAAAAGGAATCAATAAAAAGCAAATGCAAATAATGGCAGAAATCTGTCAAAACAGACCAGCAGGTAGAAACCTTTTTTTCGAACATCTTCTGTTGCTGAAATCAAAAAATGTTGAACTAACGAAAGTTAGCTAACATAATGGGGGATTTATTAGTAAATTTTGAGCTCAATCTGAGTTACAGAGCCTCCTCATGAATGTTTTGGTGGAGGACAGAAATCTGTTTCGGGACAGCAACTCCCCAAATCTTACTTCCCTCTCATTAGAGGTCATTCTTGGCACACAAAGCAAACAAAAAGGATAAGGAGAGGTCATTACTGAAGTAATAACTTCCAAGACTCAAGGAAACTCTTGGGTTATCTCCCAACAAGTACTTTTCTTTAACGCCTTTAAGTTAGGCACAATAAGCAAGAAGAATCAAGTATTTTCAAATGAAGAAGCATTAACATCAAATCTTGCTTTCAAAGGAGGAGCAAAAAGCAACTTCTCTCTCCTCATAGGGAAGTGTTCAATACCTTTCTTGAATGGGAAATGATATTTAATGGTGCATTCTTTCATATCAATGATGGCACCAACTGTTCTAAGAAAAGGTCTTCCCAAAGTAATACGACAGGAAGCATTGTATTCAACATCCAAAACATAGAAATCCATAGGGACATAAGTATTATTAACCATGATTAGAACATCATTAATACTCCCCATGAGATTTTTCTTAGCATTATCATTGAGTGGGACATCCAAATAACAATCTTCCAAAGGTGGCAAATCAAGCATTTCATAAATCTTCCTAGGCATAATAGAGACACTAGAACCGAGATCACATGAAGCTTTGAGATCAAAGTCATTAACTTGCATATTAATAATGGGTTCCCAAATATCTTTTACTTTCCTAGGAATAGAAGCTTTGTGTTTTAGCTTCTCTTCCTTAATCTTAACAAGAGCATATGTAATGTGTTTGGTAAAGTCAACATGCATATCACTAGCATCAGGACTCCTAGCAAGCTTTTAAAAGAACATAATCACTTCAGAAATATTGCAACCATCAATATCAAAATCAAAATTGGCATCACTAGTAGTAGGCTCAATAGGCTTAGGCATAGTAGGAGTAGGAATAGGGACTACTTGTGGTTTAGTGGTGATAGTGCACACACTATTGTTTCTATTAATTTCAGCTTCCCTTTCCCACTTAGCATGAAGTTGAGCTAACAGCCTAACATTTTCATCAATAGTAACTTGTATGGCATGAGTAGTAGCAAAGGTGTTTTCCATAGCTTCAGGTTTAGCAGCCATTTTATTAATCAAGGAAGACTGAGCTTCAGACAAAGAGGATATATTATTTTCAATAGTTAAAAGCTTTTCCTCTATAGTCTTATTGAAAGAGGTTTGTTTACTAATAAAATCCTTGAGCATGACTTCAAGTTCAGAGGGGGCACTTCTAGCATTATTATAAGAGCTTCCATAGGAATTTCCATTATTAGGAGGATAAGGCCTATAATTGTTGTTGCTACCAAAATTATTCCTATAAGCATTGTTGTTGAAATTGTTGTTTCTAATGAAGTTCACATCAACTTGCTCTTCTTGAGCAACCAAAGAGGCTAAGAGAACACTATTAGGATCTAGAGGAGCTTTCCCATTAACAGGCATAGCCATAATAACATCAATATTTTCACTCAAAGAGGAAGATTCCTCAACATAATTTACCTTCTTACCATGTGGAGCTCTCTCAACATGCCATTCAGAGTAGTTAACCATCATATTATCAAGGAGCCTTGTTGCAGCACCCAATGTGAGCCCCATAAAAGTACCTCCAGCAGCTGAATCCAACAGGTTTCTTGAGAAGTTCAAACCTGCATAAAAGTCTGGATAATCATCCAAGCAGTGAGTCCATGAGTAGGGAAATTCTTAACCAAAGATTTCATTCTTTCCCAAGCTGGAGAAACATGTTCACTATCAAGTTGTTTAAATTTCATAATGTCACTTCTCATAGATATAATCTTAGCAGGAGGGTAGTACTTTTCAATAAAAGCATCTTTGCACTTAGTCCAAGAATCAATACTATTTTTAGGCAAAGAAAGCAACCATTCTTTAGCTTTTCCCCTCAAGGAGAAAGGAAAAATCTTGAGCTTAATAATATCTCCATCTACATCCTTATACTTCTGCATCTCACAAAGTCCAACAAAGCTATTGAGATGGGCAGCAGGATCATCAGAACCAGCACCAGAAAATTGCTCTCTCGTCACAAGATTCAACAAAGCAGGCTTAATTTCATAAAAAGCTAGCATCAGGAGCAGGTGGAGCAATAGGAGTGCTAAGGAAATCATTGTTGTTGGTGCTAATGAAGTCACACAACTTGGTGTTCTCAGCGGAGTTTATTTTGGCAAAGGTGGGCAAGCAAAAAAAGCAGCAATAGCTAGCGCAGGAACTAATTTTTTTTGTGTTTTTGAATAAAGCAAGCAAACCAAACTAGACTATTTTTTGGGGTTTTTTGGAAAGAGGCAAACAAAACCAAGCAAAAGAAACTAAGAAAACTAAAAACAAAGTAAAGAGAAAGGAAGTGAAGGACTCCCCTAGTGAAGACGTCCTTAGCCTCCCCGGCAACGGCACCAGAAAGACTTGTGTTGGCTGGATGTTGACGTGGGAGCTTCTTCTTCTTTTGTTCCCTGGCAACGGCGCCACAAAGACTTGATGGTGCTTGACGTGGCACTTCGTTGGTAACCCCAAGCGCAGGGTGTGAAGAGCAAGAAGCAAGTTTTCCCTCAGTTGAGACCGAGGTTATCGAACCAGAAGGAGGAAGGAAACGTCACACAGGTGTTGCAAGCAACATGGAGACCTGGACAACACAAATTCAAGACCTTGTTCCAACGAATCAGTGAGGTTGTCAAGCTCATCGGTTTGCTGTAACAGAGGATTAAACGTATGGTGTGGAAGGTAATGGTGGTTTGCAACCAGTAAACAAGTAACATTGGAAGATGTATCAATGGTAAAGATTGGACCGGGGTCCATAGTTCACTAGAGGTGCTCTCCTTAGATAAACAACATGGCATGAAGGGTAAACAAATTATAGCAGGGCAATTGACAGGAACTGAGCAAGGCATAACAATGCAATTACTAGTCAGAAAGATCCTATGAGGATAATTGGGCAATACAACAAGATACATAGACCGCCATACAACTGCATATATGACTAGAAGTCCACCTTCAGGTTATCATCTGAACCCCCTCCAGTATTAAGTTGCAAGAAACAGACAACTGCTTTAAGCAAAGTGTGTAAGGTAAATAGTCCACATGTTCCATGAACAAGAGACCGTTGTTTTCTCCCTAGTAGCAACAACACATCTACAACCGAAGACATTATTGTCACTTCCCTTGGAAACTAGAGGCATGAACCCACTATCGAGCATAAATACCCCCTCTTGGAGTCACTAGCAACTACTTGGCCAAGATAGCTACTAACAACGGAGAGCATGCAAGATCACAAACAACACAGACATGATATAATCATAAAGACAAAACCATTAATCAAACCAACCTAATAATCTCAATATCCATCAGATCCCCGCAAACACAACATGCATGATTACAAATAGATTAGATCTTGATCATGAATGGAGCTCACAAGATCTATACATGAAAGCACAAAGGAGGAGATATAACCATCTAGCTACTACATGGACCCATAGTCCAAGGTGGAACTACTCACGCATCATACCGGAGAGAAGGCCTCCGGGATGATCTCCCCTCCGGTAGGGTGCCGGGAAGAACTTCAGATCCCCCCCGATCTAGGGACGATGGTGGTGGCGGCTATAGATGGTTTTGTGGATTTCTAATTGGGTACTCTGGGTTTCTGCATCGGGGGATTCTTATAGGCGAAGGGGGAGACCGAGGCGGCCGCCAGGGCGACCAAACCCTAGCCAGGTGCGGGGTGGGTCCCACCCACGCCTGGGGTGGGTCCGGCCCCTCTGGCCAGCCCCTCTGTATCTCCTCTGGACTTCTTTTTCCCCATGGAAAGTTATTGACGTTGTCCTTTGTCCCGTCCAATTCCGAGAATATTTCTTTACTAACTTTTCTGAAACCAAAAACAACAGAAAATAGGCATCTGGCACTGTTACAACTTGTTAGTAGGTTAGTACCAGAAAACATGTAAAAAACACCTCCAAGTGTGGACAAGTAAAGAAAAGTAGATACTAACAAGCATGGAGCATCAAAAATTATAGATACGTTTCCAACATATCAAGAAGATGATGTGGAAATGTCCCAACCAGATGAAGAATCACGGAGCAGTTCATTGAGAATTGAGAATTTCTCACCATGGTTGAGATGCATCCCACCAAGGATTGGGTGCAGTTCTGATGCAAGAAGGGAAAGTTGTGGCTTATGCCTCGAGACAACTCAAAACTCATGAAGTGAATTATCCTACTCATGATTTGGAGTTAGCCTCTGTCGTCCATGCACTCAAAACATGGAGACATTATCTTTTAGGAAAGCGATGTGAAGTGTTCACAGATCACAAAAGTTTGAAGTATATCTTCACCCAGAAAGAAATCAACATGAGACAAAGAAGATGCCTGGAACTCATCAAGGATTATGACTTAAGTTTGCAATACCACCCCGGTAAAGCAAATGTTGTAGCAGATGCGTTAAGCCATAAGGTTTATGTGAATGGCCTTACTAAGGGAGAATTGCCAGATGATCTCTATGCCCAATTCAAAGATCTCAGATTGGAGATAGTGCCTGAAGGACATCTCATGTCATTGGATGTCCAACCCACCTTGTTGGACAAGATCAAGGAAGCCCAAATACGGACAAGGAAATTGAAGAGATTAAGGAAAATATTGGGAAGGGAAAAGCCAAAGGATTCCATGAAGACGAACATGGTACTTTATGGTATGGAAAATGTATCTGTATTCATCACTGGACTACCAAGGACTAGATCGGGATATGATTCCATTTGGGTCGTAGTAGATCGCCTAACTAAAGTAGCTCATTTCATACCGGTGAAGACAACCTATACAAGTGCTAAGTTAGCCAAGATTTATATGAATAGGATTGTGTGTCTACATGGGGTACCCAAGAGTATTGTGTCTGATAGGGGAACTCAATTCACTTCCCATTTTTGGAGGCAACTGCATGAGTCATTGGGAACGAGATTGGAATTCAGTACTGCCTTTCATCCCCACACTGATGGACAGACAGAAAGGACCAACCAGATTTTAGAGGATATGTTGAGGGCATGTGCCCTAGATTATGGAGCTAGTTGGGATGAAAGTCTGCCTTACGCGGAATTCTCTTACAACAACAGTGATCAAGCCAGTATTGAGATGGCACCGTTTGAATTTCTCTATGGAAGGAAGTGTACTACGCCATTACTATGGAATGGTGTTGGAGAAAGGAACTTGTTCAGGCTAGAACTAATCAAGGAAGCTGAAGAGAAGGTCAAGTTAGTAAAGGACAGACTGAAGATAGCATAGTCCTGACAAAAGAGCTACGCAGATCCAAATCATAGAGAAGTCACCTATGAGGTGGGTGATAGAGCATACCTTAGAGTATCACCACTTCGTGGAGTGAAGAGATTTGGAGTCAAGGGAAAATTAGCCCCAAGATATGTTGGACCATTCAAGATTTTGAGTCGTAAAGGAGAAGTAGCATATGAGATTGAATTGCCTGAATCATTGTCTGCCATTCACAATGTGTTTCATGTGAGTCAGCTAAAGAAATGCCATCCGGAGATGGAGGAGACTTCTTTGAAGGATACTATACCTTTGGAGGAGGTCCAATTGGAAAGTGATCTCACTTATGAGGAAAAACCTATCAAGATTCTTGAGACTGCAGAAAGATTTACTCGGACAAAGAATATCAAATTCCACAAAGTTCAGTGGAACCATCATTCCGAGGAAGAAGCAACATGGGAAAGAGAAGATGATCTTCGGAAAGACCACCCTCACCTATTTGCTAGCCAATCCGAATCTCGAGGGCGAGATTCACCTTAAGGGGGTTAGATTTGTAACATCCCAAAAATCATATTAGTAGTTAGTTCATATTTATTTTGGAGAAGTGAATATGCATAAGTTGATGATTCCATTCTAGTATTTTCTTGTCAACCATAAGCTCATTGATGCACGATCATGATCTATTCGCATATTTGCTCAAGGACGAGCAAACATTTAAGATTGGGGGAGTTGATACTTGCATTTTGCATCATCATTTTTAGGACTTATGTGCATTGTTTATAAACATATTCAACATTATCCATCATTATTTATGCATATTTAGATGATTTATGGGACTTTCCTACAAAGTTCCTTTCATTGGTATTTAATTTCTGGGAGGCAGAAAACCTCCTTTTTCATGTTTTTGTTGTTTTAGGACCTTCTGGATGTCAATAAATCGAAGGAAAATACATGATGAGTTTTTCACCAGGAGAATCAACTTGGGCCAAAGAATTAAGCGAGGGGAGACACGAGTCCTAAAAGAGCACATGTGGCACGCCCACCCCCTAGGCATGCCACCCATGCTCGTTTGGCCCACGAGCATCATCTCAGACTCTCATTTGGTGTACCCCCTTATATACCCCAAAAACCTAGTGTCCCAGGAGGAGGAAATTTTTCACGAAAAAGAGCATCGCTAGAGCCACGATCTTCATTTCGGGAGTCAGATTGGTCCTACTCTCCACCCCGGAGAGTGGGATTTCGAGGTCTTCTTCACCACCATCATCATCAACGTCAACACCAACGACCATTAGTTCATCCCCCATCATCATGTGTGAGTAATTCCCTGTGGACATGTGAGGTGGATGGCGATTGGATGAGATCCATCATGTAATCATCCATATGTATCGAGATTTGGGGTGTTTATCTTGTGGACATTCTTGTATGAGTGTTGGTACACTTTTGCTATGTTTAATGCTTGTTGTTAGGGCCCGAGTGACATGATTTCAGTATTGAACTTTTATTTCCCTATCATATATTCGAGTTTGGTATGTATTTACAAAGTGTATTACATATTATCGTGTTGAACCTGCGAACCCTAAGGTGACAGTTAGGGAAAACAATGGGAATATATGATAGTTTGAGGATATTATGTGTTCATGAAGTGTCAATGCTTTATTCCGGTCTATTTGAAAAGGTAGATCTTAATTTCATGTAGTACCAAGTTGGCCCCGGTGAAATGGGCAGGCAAAACAAAATATATTATGCAAACTTGCATAATTATGTTTGGAGCACACACCTACACACAACTGAATTAGAGATAAATGTCATGTTAAGTATGATACATTATGTGATGGATATCATTCATTCAACACCATGCTATCACCTCATGCCTGCATTTTAGCCACTGAATGTTTCACAACATTATTTCTGGTGAAAACTAAAATTCTGCCGCTTTATTTACTGCTTTGTTTTACTGCTTTTGAATCAACTGCCATAAATGACCACTTCCTTTGCAAGTTTATTGATATATAGGTGTGATTGATAGTGACGCCTCAATTGCTAAAGTATTATTGGTATTGTCAAGTTCCCCTTGAGTCAAACTATAAATTTTGGTAATACTTCTCATAAAAGATTTCAGCAACCCCCTATATTTGTGGGCATCAAATGCCACTTATCAACATGACCGGAATAATAAACAATTTTCCAAAGGTGGTTGGTGCCATTTTTAGAGTGTAAAATTATAAAACTTTGCGCATACATAAACAAATGGATTTTATCTTAAATGTGTAACATCCCAAAAATCATAATTATAAAGTTTGCATATCATTCATGCATTCATAAGCATTTAGGATCATTTTCAAATAAGATTTCAAAAACAGAAGCAATGGTTGTTTATTATTTTATGTAAGAAAGACAATGGCTTTAATTATACTCTCTAATATGAGAATACTTGTTTTAACCAGAAAAGGATTGAACATAGGTTTGAATGTTATTTTCCAAAGCTTGGTCAAAAATTTCAAAACAAAAATATGAATTCAAAACCACTCATATGCCTATTATAAATAAATAATGAAAGCATGGTTTATTTCTAAAATTCAATGGGCCAATGTATTTTTGGGTGAACAACATTGTTTTGTAGTAAAATATGTGTATGGTCCACTTTACAAAAATTCAGAAGAAGTTTGAATTCAAACCCATATGAAAAGCATTTGAAAATGATTTCAGAAAATCAAAATAGAAATGGAAAAGAATAAAAGAAAACAGAAAGGGTCAGCGCCACTTATTCGGCCCAGTAACAGAAGCAGCCCACCCGGGTTTTCCCCTCTCCCTCTGTTTCTCACCCAGCCTGCACACACCCCCTCACTGACACCTCGGACCCACCAGCCACGTCAACCTCGTCGTCAATCTCGCGCTGAAGACCTACTCACCACGGCCGTTTCCTCCCCGACGCAAATGCACTTAATTGACGTTGATTTCTCGCGAGATTCTCGCCCCCACTCCGGCTACTTAACCCCCACCCCTCTGCGACCATTTCCCCTCACTTAGCACCCCCACCAGGCCGCCCACAATTTCTCTTACACCGCCGTAGTGCCGACGAACTCCGACGACGAAATTCCGGTGAGCCTGACCGCCCCTGTCCTTCTAGTTCATATGAGCGTGATCCTTGTGATCTCATGCACCTCCTGACACCTCTTGTTTGTCCGCAATTGATCCAGGTCGCCGTCCCCATCCATGACTGTAAGCGACAGAGCCGCCGCTCAACTTCGGCGAGCGATTAAGGTAAAGTCTGACCGCCCCTTGCCCTCTCCTTGACACTGCCGTGTTCGCCGTGACCCTGTGCACCTCCTGATACCGCTAGTTTGTACTAGGACGATCCAGAACATCGGTAACGACCTCGTCTGCAAGAACCCGACGCCGCCTGCAACTCCGACGTGCTCTAGGCCTCGCTACAGCACGTCCCTGCCCAACCGCGACCATGTTGAGCTCCCTCGTGCACGTGCGAGTCTAGTAAGCATCATCACCGCCCCTAGGCCTTGCTAGAATCGACGTTCCACCATCGCCAGTAGCGCCGCCACCGCACCGCCGTCGCCAGCGCCTCCTATCTTTGGTCGTATGCTCAGCAGCGTTGGATCTAGATCTAACGCGTAGAATTAGATCACTTAACAAAGGGGTACGGGTGAATCAGGCCCGTGCAATTTCATTTAGATCGTGCGGCTCATGTTGATCAATCCGGACGAATCGGTACGGGCCAATCAGACACGCCCACGTGTTTGGGTTTTAGATTTAAATTCTGTTTTTGAATCTATTAGTTATTCAAACTTGTATATTCAATAACTTTTGTTCTGTTTATCCAAAAAAATGCAAATAAGATATCAATGGAATCACAAAAATAAATCCTACACATCTATGGGTTTAGCTTTGTATTTTGTTTCTGTTAAAATGAATTTTATGCAAAGACATTTGTAGGCTTATTTTGTGTATAAAATTAATTAGAAAATATTTCAAAGACCAAATAAAGTTTATTTGATGTATAAATGTTTAGTTTATTCATCAGTACTATTTTAATTGTCTTGTTGAGTTTAGAAAAAAATCATCACATGGCATTTGTATGCATTCATATATTTTTGCTTGTTTATTTGAAATGTGAATTTGGTGCTATCATTTTATGTGTAGATTTTGGTGCTAGTGGTGATTATGACTGTGAGGATTGTTGTTACTCCCCCAAATACCAAGGTAAGTGGTGCTTCATACTTTTGTCCCAATATTTTGACTATGCATTAGAAATATTTTGTATAGGGCTTGCATGATAATTTTTGCTAAGTATCTATATGCTATGCTTGGGAAATCCTAGTAGTTGTAGAATTGTTAGAGTTTTTCTCTAAGATAAGATACTTTCTATTGTCATGCTCAGCCTAGCTTGTAGTAACCAAGGGTGGAATATATATATGCTATGGAAAATATTGCTAAGTCTTTGACTTATGTTTTTGCTTAATAAACAACTAAGTGAATGAAACACCTGGGTGGAATGGTAATTGCTTGGTGGATTTTGGTTGAGTGGTTACCAGGGCCCATTTTCCAATGGTCTACCCTGTGTATCTCACTTGTGGAATGCCATCCAGGAACAAAGGGATTTGAGATGCCATATGTTAAGAAGCTTCTAGTGCAACCACATGGCATTATGGGCTCTGCCTGGATCATATAGGTTATAATAACTTAGCTATTTGGACAGTTGGTGGTATAGGGTGATAGGTTTGGAACGCGTCCATTTGGTCTAAGGGAAGGCTTCTAAAAGGTACTGTCTTGGTGAAAATCAAGTCTTGTGGAGAAAGTGCACCACCTCTGCAGAAGGAAGAAACTAAGTACTTAGCCGTGTCCCAGGAAAAGGACAATTTGAGCATGAAGACATGGAAGCTATCAAGAATCTCCTCATCCAAATTTCTAAGTTAAAACTTGTGGTTGAACAAGGGCGAAGGTTCACCAATGTCTATTGGTGGTTCCTTGGGAGTTTTGCCAAACAAAAACTTAGTATTTTCAACTGATAGTTAAAACCTATTTTGAGAAAAGTAAGCCTAAGCTACACTTAGCTAAATACATGTAGAAGCTAGATACTATTATTCTACTAAGGTATCACTTGCCAATACTATTCCAATGTATTGACCCACTGTGGTTGTAACTTGTGATGTTGCAGGTTACTCTGATGAGGATTAGGGTTATGAGTCTACACTCAACATGCTTGCCTGTGGCACATGAAGATGAAGACTTTTATTTATATTGTTAAGTTAAATCATGTACTATCCTATGGCTATGGAGTTGTAAAAGACTATGTTATCTCTGGAATAACGATGTAATAATGACCTTTGTTTCTGTGTACTTCATCTTAAACAGTGGATGCTAGCAATTGATCCAGGGACTAGCATTGCAATCACATGGACCCTTACCTTTATAAAGGTGGGGTCTTACAAAATGCCACCTATAGCAACGAACAATTAAATTAATAGACGATTTGTTTGCGAGGGATTAATGTAAAGATATAATATGATGTAGGAGAACGTGTGACGAAAGGAAGGCATCTCCTATGACAGAAAAATATATTTTCGGCGAAGAACATGCACACTACTCTTTTCTCTTCCTCACGTGTAAGGATACCGGCATGACACCACTATAGATGCCCTTATATTTCTAAACGAAAAACACCACCAAGACACTAAATCAATTGTAATCATAAAAATGTTGCAACTTTGAGTTAGATTGTGGAAACAAGTTATGATAGTCATTCTAATAAATACATTCAAATGGTATTTATTAAGAAACATGTTCCAATGAATAATTATTGTGAATGAAAGTTATATTTTGTAACATGAAAACTGCATAAGGGTGAATTGACTCATTTTAGTGTTGACTAACTAAGATGATGTGATTGGAATACATGTAAGTAGTAATCTACTATCGTTTTCCCTCCTCACAAATTTATACAACCCCATCAAACTTCTAGGTTTCCAATTGACCAATAACATGCATGTTATATGCCACAAAGAAGAATATAATTCGACTCTTATAATGTTTTGTAGGTCAAATCCACAAAATATATTGGCCTTATAAATTTGTAAGGAGGGAGTAAACAAGTATATCCATAAATGGTGACTAATATTTGTGACATATACCCGATCAAGCTGAGGCATGAGAACTTAAAGGCATTTCTTGTAATAGAGAAGACATCCTTCTCTAGCGAATTTCATGTCCATAACGATGAAAATGGATTACTCATTTTATTTCCGTGTACCATTTTGTGGTAACTTCACACCAATTTTCTCTTGCATGCTTCTTCATTTGGAATGCCATTTATCAGTATGACCAGATTAACACACAATTCCCAAAGATGGTCGGCGCCGCTTTATATTTTGTAACAACAAACTAAATAAGGGTGAATGAACTCATTTTAGGGTTGACTCACTGATATCAAGTGATTATACATACATGTAAGTATAATCTACTACCGTTCTCCCTCCTCACAAATTTATACACCCCCTCAATTTATTTAGTTTTCCAATTGACCAATGAAATGTGTGTTTTATGCAACAAAGAAGAATATAATTTGACTCTTATTCGATGTTTTGTAGGTCAAATCCATAAAATACATTAGCCTTATAAATTTTCAAGGAGGGAGTAAACATGTATATCCGTAAATGGTGAGTAATATTTGTGACATGTATACCCGATCAAGCTGTGGCATGAGAACTTAAAGGCACTCCTTGTAATAGGAAAGACATCCTTCTCTAGTGTATTTCATTTCATAGTGATGAAAATAAAATTATTGTATAATGGATTACTCCTTTCATTTCCATGTAACATCCATTCAAAAAAATTTATGAACTAGTCTACCATTTCATGATAACTTCACAACAATTTTCTCTTGCATACTTTTCCTTTGGAATGCCATTTATCACTATGACCATATTAACACACAATTCCCAAAGATGGTCGGCGCCGCTTTAGAGTGTAAAATTCTAGTCTTGTCTTAAATGTCACCTCTAACAACCAACAGTCGCATTAAAGAAAGATATGTTTGTGTGGAATTAATCTGAAGATATAATATGATATAGGAGAACATGTGACGAAAGGAAGGCATCTCCTATGACGGAGAAAATATGTTTTTGGCGAAGACCGCGTGCTCCTCTTTTTCGCTCTCCCCGTGAGGAGACTGGCGCGGTGTCACTGTAGATGCCCTTATATTTCTAAACGAAAAACACCACAAAGACACTAAATCAATTGTAATCATAAAAATCCTGCAGCTTTGAGTTAGATTGTGGAAACAAGTTATGATAGTCATTCTAATAAAAACATTTAAATAGTAGTTATTAAGAAACATGTTCCCATGAATAATTATTGTGAATGAAATTTCTATTTTGCAACATGGAAACTGCATAAGGGTGAATTAACTCATTTTAGTGTTGACTAACTAAGATGATGTAATTAGAATACATGTAAGTAGTAATCTACTACTCCCTCCGATCCATATAACTTGTCACTAAAATAGATGTATTTAGACATGTTTTAGTGCTAGATACATCCATATCAGCTACAAGTAATATGGATCAGAGGGGGTACCGTTTTCCCTCCTCAGAAATTTATACAACCTCCTCAAATTTTTAGGTTTCCAATTGACCAATAACATGCGTGTTATATGCCGCAAAGAAGAATATAATTTGACTCTTATTCGATGTTTTGTAGGTCAAATCCACAAAATACGTTGGCCTTATAAATTTGTAAGGAGGGAGTGAACATGTATATCCATAAATGGTGACTGATATTTGTGACATGTATACCCGATCAAGATGAGGCATGAGAACTAAAAGGCATTTCTTGTAATAGAGAATACATCCTTCTCTAGCGCATTTCATGTCCATAGCGATGAAAATGGATTACTCCTTTCATTTCCATGTACCATCCATTCAAATTTTGTTTTGAATTAGTCTATCATTTCTTGGTAACTTCACACCAATTTTCTCTGCATGCTTCTTCATTTGGAATGCCATTTATCAGTATGACCAGATTAACACACAATTCTGAAATATGGTCGGCGCCGCTTTATATTTTGTAACAACAAACTAGAAAGGGTGAACGAACTCATTTTAGGGTTGACTCACTGAGATGATGTGATTAGACATACATGTAAGTAGTAATCTACCACCGTTCTCCTTCCTCACAAATTTATACACCCCCTCAATTTATTTAGTTTTCCAATTGACCAATGAAATGTGTGTTTTATGCAACAAATAAGAATATTATTTGACTTGTATTCGATGTTTTGTAGGTCAAATCCACAAAAATACATTAGCCTTATAAATTTGCAAGGAGGGAGTAAACATGTATATCCGTAAATGGTGAGTAATACTTGTAACATGTATACCCGTTCAAGTTGAGGCGTGAGAACTTAAAGGCACTCCTTGTAATAGAGAAGACATCCTTCTCTAGCGCATTTCATGTCCATAGCGATGAAAATAAAATTATTATACAATGGATTACACCTTCAATTTCCATGTACCATCCATTCAAATTTTGTTATGAACTAGTCTACCATTTCATGATAACTTCACAACAATTTTCTCTTGCATACTTCTTCCTTTGGAATGGCATTTATCAGCATGACCAAGATTAACACACAATTCCTAAAGATGGTCGGCGCCGCTTTAGAGTGTAAAATTCTAGAGCTTGTCTTAAATGTCACATCTAACAACCAACGGTCGCATTAATGAAAGATATGTTTGCGTGAGATTAATGTGAAGATATAGTATGATGTAGGAGAACGCGTGACGAAAGAAACACATCTCCTATGAAGTAGAAAATATCATTTCAGTAAAGACCACGCGCTCCTCTTTCTCGCTCTTACCAGTGTGAGGAGACTGCCGTGGTGTCCTAATATTGCCAAACGGTGAAATGTGACAAATAAAATAAAGTCGGTTGAATTTCATAACAACAGAAATTGGGTGAAAAGGAGCATTGTCCTGGGACATGGCGATTTGGCTCCTTAGACATACATGTAAGTAGTAATCTACTACCGTTCTCCCTTACACCCCCTCAAATTTTTAGGTCTCCAATTGACCAATAAAATGTGTGTTATATGCCACAAAGAAGAATATTATTTGACTCTTATTCGATGTTTTGTAGGTCAAATCCACAAAATACATTGGCGTTATAAATTTGTAAGGAGGGAGTAAACAGGTATATCCGTAAATGGTGAGTAATATTTGTGATATGTATACCCGATCAAACTGATGCGTGAGAACTTAAAAGCATTCCTTGTAATAGAGAATACACCCTTCTCTAGCACATTTCATGTCCATAACGATGAAAATAAAATTATTGTACAATGGATTACTCCTTTCATTTCTATGTACCATCCATTCAAATTTTGTTATGAACTAGTCTATCATTTCGTGGTAACTTCAGACCAATTTTCTCTTGCATACTTCTTCTTTTGGAATGCCATTTATCGGTATGACCAGATTAACACACAATTCCTAAAGATGGTCGGCGCCCCTTTAGAGTGTAAAATTCTAGAGTTTGTATTAAATGCCACCTCTAACAACCAACGGTCGCATTAACGAAAGATATATTTGCATGGGATTAATGTGAAGATATAGTATAATGTAGGAGAACGCGTGACGAAAGAAAGACATCTCCTATGACATAGAACATATCATTTCGGCGAAGACCGCGCGCTCCTCTTTCTCTCTCTCACCCGTGAGGGGACTGGCGTGGTGTCCTAATATTGCTAAAGGCGAAATGTGACAATGTAACATCCCAGCATTTAGGAACTAACGAAGGATAGATTTAGGAATTTGGAATGTTGCATGCATTCATCTGTGAAAATGTGGGTAAAATTTTTGCCAAATAAAAACCTAAAGTGATCAAGGTTTCTTTCATACTTTAAGATTAGGTATAGTCTTGAAGGATGATTGTTATAGACTTTGATATGATCTTTGTGGACTTATGTGTTTTGGGAAATGAAATTTGAATTTAAAAACTTGAGTGTTTGAATTATAATTCAAAAGGATTTTTGAATGATGTTTGAGTATTTGATTTAATTAAGAAGTTAACCAATAATAACTCAAACTTTGTATAAATAAAGTAATTAAGAATGAGAATTTCCATTTCATAATTTCATTCAATAAATAAGTTACAAAAATGTAACTTATGGAAATCATCCACAATTTTTACAATAGTAAATAAATAAAGAATAATATTTCTTTAATTGATAATAGTACAATATTTATTACACCATAATAAAATAAAGATTACAAAGGGATATAACTAAAATGACAAAAGAATAAAGAATATTACATTTGACTATTCTATAAATAAAGAAGAAAACCTAAACTAGAATCTTGAATTCCCAAGTCTGGTACCTGCAAAACAAACACAAACAAAAAAATAAAGAAAGTTAAGGTTAAAATGGTATTACTCTCAGACTTGTCATTGAAGTGCACTGATCAAGGTTCATCATTGAGTAATCTTATAAAAGGGGGCAAGTTTCACCAATATGAAAGAATGTATCTTTCATAAATTCAAGCCATAAGGCAAATAACAGTAAAGAGGGGAAAGTTTCACCAGCCAGGTAGAAGTAACAATATGAAAGTAACTTTCAAAAATTCTGAACATATCCACATCTATGCAACAAGCACACAAGCAGCACACACACACACCAAACAACACCACAGCAGCAACACAACCAAACAAAACTATCAACATAGCCGTGGGAATCAATCCCCACACCATTCCATTGCTTTTACACACCAAGCACAGCAGCCAGCAGCTAAACCAACCACAGCAGCCAACAGCTACACCAAGCCAAAGCTAATCTAGATCAAACCAACCAAAGCCCAGGATCACATCTTCAAGATGGTGACATAAGGAGAGGGAAGATCAGGAGGATAGCAAGACCAAGATCAAGCCATCAGTATCAGGAGATGATGGGCTAGATCAAGGACAAGCCAGGAGCTGTAAATACCAGGGGAGCACCAGATCAAGCTACCACAAGATCAACCACAACATCAAGTGACAGTGGTGAGTAAATAGACCATCACATGATCTATCTGTCTAAGATTAGACAAGCATACATGATCTGTCTCTCATTCAAACTCTCAGAAAGCACCCAAGTGGGGTGAATCCATCACTGAGGTTTTAAACTCTAAAAGCAAACAGAAAAGCATAAGGATCCAACTAAATCTCAGAACAACATCATTGATTTAGTTATCAAGCTATATTCCAATTCAAGAATGAACATAGCTAAGATTAAACTTCTAGGCACATCTCTAAGACAAGAGTAGCACCTTAGAACCTAATCTTATGGATCTATATAAGTTATCAAGCTTACAAGCATCTTTTCCCAACTTTGATTCAAGCAATAATAGTTGGTATCACTATCAGAATCAGTTCATGTGAACCAACTAGATAGAGGTCTGAATCCCTAAACCTCAGACCAACATCATTGGTCTTAGGGATTTAAGAAAGGAAAATTTGTACTTATCTTTACAGCCAAACTCATTTTAAGTTGGGACCAACCCAAACAATGAAATAGAATCTAACTTGTGTGCCATCCAAAGATGGTGTCACAAGAACAATTCTATATTAATCAGGTTAAGCATCCAATCTTCACAGATTCAACCAACCCACTGTAAATCATTTTCCTGTTCTTAAACACAGGAATCATAAACAAGATATTCACTTATGTATATCTTCACTGTTTGAAACCATTTGATCTCGAACTACATCTGAATTCTTAAGCCAACAGGTGTTAATACAGTGATTTCATCACACAATACTCACTGTCATTAACCAAGTAATGACAGTGGTGAAACAGTAAACCACAAGATTCCCAAGTATTGCTTCTATAGCAACTTTATCATTTGACCACATCAAAATGAATTCATAGAATCATCTGATAATCCACTAGCACCACCACAGTTCATCTTAAGCAGCAAACCACAACTAATAATCATTTAGCATGCTTAGGGACAATCAACACATGATCCAATTCATCGGTATCTAATCCACAGCAGGGTATGAACCCTAAGTAGAACCAAGAACCCTAATCAGGACAGGACAGTAACCAGGAAGGTCACCACCAACATCTAGCATAGATTGGCATAGTACAGAGAGCACGAGGGGAGAGGAATGACTCACCAAAGGTCCTCGCTGGAGACTAGAAGAGGAAGCAGAGGTGGCCGACGACCATGGCAGCATGGGGAGCACCCCTAGGGGGGCGCTGCGACCCATACAGTGCCACGCCGGCGACCATAGCCACGCCTAGGGGCGAGGTGAATCACCACAATGCATGGCAGCAGCGGTGGCGCCAGGATAAACACCAATCCCAAACCCTAGGGTTCGGGACGGCATCAATATGTCGCAGGAGAGCTCCATGTCCAAATCCAATTGGACGGGAGGGAAGAGCGGAGTCGACAACCTCTCCCTGCACCACGGCGGCGGCCAGGGTGATCCACGATGGCGGGAATCGCCGGCGACGACACCACTGACCACGGGGTTGGGGAAGGAGAAGGAGAGGGGTGAGCTCGAGAGAAGAGACAACGAATAAGTGGGCTGGGTGGGATGAAAACCGTTCGGGGTGGTTGTTTTGACCCTGCCCTATTGGGCCACAAGGGCCCAATAAGCCCAAATGGCCAGCCCAAGTCATTTAGAATCTGTTCTAATAAATAGGAAAAGACCAAAATGCTCCTGAACTTAACTAAATTCTACAAAATAAAATAAAAGTCCAAAAATTATAAATAAAATATTTTTGGATTCACAATAATCCAAACTATCCAAATAAATTAAGATATAGAATTTTAGACATATAAATTTTATTAAGAATTTTGTAATTTATATATTCCTTATGGAATTTTGCAAAATTATTGAAAGATGATAAAAATAAATAAAAATCACTTTCATTATATATTAATATTGTAGTATTTTTTGAAAAATACTAAACACATATTTAATAATTTTTTTGATATTTAAGTGATAATTCTTAAAAGAATTATTAAATTAATAAAAGTCAAATAAAAGGGAAATAAAATAAAAAATACAATATATATTATAAATATTAAAAAGTAATATTTATAAATCCTTTATTATTAAAAAGAATTTTTATAATAATGTGGAAATGCATATCAAGTTAAATGATGCATTACATTACTTTGCATAATTATTTTGCTTCTTTAAATATTGTCCTTACCGGGCAATAATGATGTTTTTGTAGACATAGAAGCTCAAGGTCCACTGCAAGCATCAGACTTCACTACCTTGCCATCACAAGGCAAGTTCATCACTTTCTCATATCCTTTGAAGAGTCTTTATCAAAGTATTTGCAAATTGTGTGTTATCATATATACTCTAAAGAAAGAAAATATTATTTTCACAAATAAAGAAATCATAGATATCATCCTAAGTGATGATATAATGGAGCAATACAACTTAGGGTTCTATTTGCAACAATGATGATCAACAAGGAGTTGATCTCTCATGGGTAAAGTAACGCACCTCTACAGAGTGTAAGAATTGTAACTTGTTACTCCCTGTTCCGGGAAGGAGCTACGAACGCGGCAGGAAAGGAACTCCATGAAAGTTTTGGTCAACCTGTGAAGGATGATGGTCATAGATTTTTATAATAAAATCAATCTTTGAAGAAAGATTTACAAAAAAACTGCATAGTGCCAAGGACTTATAGTCCGAGGTGGTAGTTAGAGCATCAAACTTCCCACTTTGCATATAATGAACTTGTTGGGTAACGCTGTTACTCATCCTTTCCTTTGATCCCTTGCTTAGACTCTGAGGATCCCGAAGACGTGCCAATGTATGCAGCCGAATGTCAAGAAGATGTGTTCTACGAGGAGCCTGACCTGTCAGGAGGCGTTGAAGGAGTGGATTACGAAATCCGCTATGGTGTTTATGATAACGAGTCCAACTAAGTACCCTAGTTAGTAGTAACCAACGGAGCCGAGCAGCATGAACTCTCTAGAATAAGCTGCTGAGCTCAACTCCTAGTCGGAGTTGCTACCTTTAAATTCCGCTGAGACACTTTATATTTTGGATTGTAAGTTGAAACCTTTTGAAGTCTTGAACTTCTGGTATTGTAATAATAATAATGTGTGAATGTTTGTAATATGGATCTGCAATGTTTCTGTTGTACCACTCTAAGGGATGTGATATTTATGGAACGGTGTTCTGTGGGTGTCATGTCAATGACTATAGTGTAATACACATGCAGTGGTATGCTGGGTCACCGCAGACAAAGAAAAAAAGTCAGTTGAATTTTATAACAATAGAAATTGGATGAAAAGGAGCATTGTCCTAGGACATGGCGATTTGGCTCCTTAGACATACACCCCCTCAATTTATTTAGGTCTCCAATTGACCAATAAAATGTGTGTTATATGCCACAAATAATAATATTATTTGACTCTTATTCGATGTTTTGTAGGTCAAATCCACAAAATACATTGGCCTTATAAATTTGTAAGGAGGGAGTAAACATGTATATCCGTAAATGGTGAGTAATATTTGTGATATGTATACCCGATCAAACTGAGGCGTGAGAACTTAAAGGCATTCCTTGTAATAGAGAATACACCCTTCTCTAGCACATTTCATGTCCATAACGATGAAAATAAAATTATTGTACAATGGATTACTCCTTTCATTTCTATGTACCATCCATTCAAATTTTGTTATGAACTAGTCTATCATTTCGTGGTAACTTCAGACCAATTTTCTCTTGCACTTCATTTGGAATGCCATTTATCGGTATGACCAGATCAACACACAATTCCCAAAGATGGTCGGCGCCGCTTTAGAGTGTAAAATTCTAGAGTTTGTATTAAATGCCACCTCTAACAACCAACGGTCGCATTAACGAAAGATATATTTGCATATGATTAATGTGAAGATATAGTATAATGTAGGAGAACACGTGACGAAAGAAAGACATCTCCTATGACGTAGAACATATCATTTTGGCGAAGACCGCGCGCTCCTCTTTCTCGCTCTCACCCGTGAGGGGACTGGCGTGGTGTCCTAATATTGCCAAACGGCGAAATGTGACAAAGAAAAAAAAGTCAGTTGAATTTCATAACAATAGAAATTGGGTGAAAAGGAGCATTGTCCTAGGACATGGCGATTTGGCTCCTTAGACATACATGTAAGTAGTAATCTACTACTGTTCTCCCTTACACCCCCCTCTAATTTTTAGGTCTCCAATTGACCAATAAAATGTGTGTTATATGCCACAAAGAAGAATATTATTTGACTCTTATTCGATGTTTTATAGGTCAAATCCACAAAATACATTGGCCTTATAAATTTATAAGGAGGGAGTAAACATGTATATCCGTAAATGGTGAGTAATATTTGTGATATGTATATCCGATCAAACTGAGGCGTGAGAACTTAAAGGCATTCCTTGTAATAGAGAATACACCCTTCTCTAGGCCATTTCATGTCCATAACGATGAAAATAAAATTATTGTACAATGTATTACTCTTTTCATTTCTATGTACCATCCATTCAAATTTTGTTATGAACTAGTCTACCATTTCGTGGTAACTTCAGAGCAATTTTCTCTTGCATACTTCTTCCTTTAGAATGCCATTTATCGGTATGACCAGATTAGCACACAATTTCCAAAGATGATTGGTGCCGCTTTAGAGTATAAAATTCTACAGTTTGTATTAAATGCCACCTCTAACAACCAACGGTCGCATTAACGAAAGATATATTTGCATGGGATTAATGTGAAGATATAGTATAATGTAGGAGAACGCGTGACGAAAGAAAGACATCTCCTATAGCGTAGAACATATCATTTCGGCGAAGACCGTGCGCTCCTCTTTCTCGCTCTTACCTGTGAGGAGACTGGCGTGGTGTTCTAATATTGCCAAACGGCCAAATGTGATGAAGAAAAAAAAGTAGTTGAATTTCATAACAATAGAAATTGGGTGAAAAGGAGCATTGTCCTGTTGCTTTCCTCGCATGAGAAAAGAAAGCCTAGAAAAGGCCATGGAGGGAGGCAGGGGCAGTGGAGGTATAAACAGTGGTCCTCGGGGTTTCTTTCCAACAAGAATTGAACCCGGCCGGTGTCGCCTGCAGCCCTCTGCTCTGCTTCTAAAAGAAGAGAGGGACTGAGAGAGAGGGAGGGAGGGAAACCTAAGATGGAAACCAAGAGTGGCAATCATTTGTCTACGATCTTCTTCCCCCTCTGAAATCTGAATCCCAACTGAGATCTCGTCTCTTTCTCCTCCTTCCTTCTGTGTGCGCAAGTTGTTAAACCGGCACACGACTTTGGCTTTTTGGAGAGGAGAGGCCACATACATACGGCTTACTGGAGAGAGAGAGAGGCGGGGCCGCCGCTTTTTGGCCTCCTCCCCATTGGAGCGCACAAAGCTGGGCGGCACCATTTAACACTACCACCACCATCATCACCACCACCACCACCACGCGCACCGTCACACAACACACGCGCCAGGGGAGCGACACGCAGGAATCACACTGGAGCTTCGCTTCCCCCCCTACAAGCAGATCGGATTTGAACCTGTAAGTTTGCTGGCTGGCAATTTGGTCTGGATTACCTGTCTGTTCTTTCTTGCCTGTGTTTCTTGCCCGATTTTGGTTCTGCCAGGATCAGGGCTACTCTGTGCTTCCTTTCCAAGAGTTCTCTTGATTTGGTTCTCTCGCTAGGAAACATGCACGCCTAGATAAATTTTGGTACGAGTTCTCGATTTCGAGGTCTGCTGCCTGACGGCGCTTTGCATGCATGCCTGCCTGCCTGAGCCTGACTGTATGTTGATTGGTCAGGTCTGACTTTACGCAATCATTTCTAGAGGTTTCTCTTAGGTCTCTTTCCAGGACTCATGAACTCAAGGAGCAGATTGGCTGGGTCCTTATCCACAAGTTACTTTCTTGATTTGATCCTTTTCATGGAGTTATTGTTTGTTTATGGGGTTTTACACTTCGTGTGTTCTGCAAGCATAGACACCGACTGCCAACTCTGTTTACTATGTGTGAGATACTGGGTCCACTGAAAACAAACTTGCCCAGTCGATTTCGCTGATTTCTGAACTCACTCCGAGTTTTACATAGGAAAAATAAGAGAAAGGCTCTTTGTCTGAAAGATTGATACTGAAAAAAACAGGAGCATGTTGATGTTTCAGTAGTAGTGTTCTTCCACTGTCATGCTATTTAAAACAGATTCTTGTTTAGCTATGGAACCATAATACTAGGGTCTTTGACAAGTAAAACAAACTGTACTTCTTTCTGTTGAGAATATTTACCGTTTTACACGAGTTTTCTGTCGTCATAGAAGATTGTCTCCATGCAATCCCCTGTATTGAGTACTCTTTCTCCAAATTTCATGGTTCTAACCATTTTTTGGCGTGTTTAATTGCATCTGCAGAGAAAGTCAGTCCACACTTTGAACAATTGTTGGAGAAGTAGCCACCAAACTGCTACAACTTGTAACCGGAAATCACGAAGCTCTGAGCTGGTACCAGCATTCTGAAGTTGTGGAGTGTATCCATCGAGGCTGGAAACACCAAATTCTGTTCTAGAGGATTTGCTGGGCTTGCTGATGGAAGACGATCCTGATCAAAACTTTGAGCCATTCTCGCAGCCTTTCTCCAGCCAGAATGTGGTTTCGTTTCAGACAAGCGCGACAAGTAGCGGGTCAGGAGGCATGCCGGTGTACCTGGACTGTTCAAGCAGCATCGGGAGTAACATGGGGATGATGAACACAACACCTTCAGTGGTTGTCTCCACTAATTCATCCAGTATAGTAACTGATTCTGCCCAGAACCTCAAATACGGAGGACCCCTTGCTGCGGATTGGTCGTATCTCGAGCTCCAAGTGCTCAAAGATTGCCTCGACAGGTATGCTACTTCCACTTGTATGACTGTTGTCATATGCAATTTTTTTTTTGAGGAAACATATGCAAATTAACATAGAACATGTTGTCTCAGTTGTTCAGGTTTGTCCTAAAATTGTTTCCATTAGATAAATATTTTATAATCATGTTGGTTGGTGCTAGCATAAAGCTTTTTGTTCTATCCCTTGCTGGTGCTTGCGTTCGTCGGATCACCCTCGCATGCATCCTTTCAGATATGTGAATGAGCATGGCATCATGAAGTACATAAAGATAGCAGCTTCAATACCAACCAAGACAGTGAGGGATGTTGCGATGAGATGTCAATGGATGGGGGTAAGTAATCTCTAATTTGTACTACATACTCTGTGTATTCGTTCTTGTTTTTCTCATTACATGGATGTCATCTGTTTGAGGTGTTCCTTGGGTATATCAGTAAATAGTTCATGCCCAAAGAAGGCGCATCTGTTTATTTAGATCTGGGCACTGAATGGGTACAAACTTAGAAAGATGCCACACATACACACAATTGGCAATTCCTTGGGTGCAATTACACAAGAAGAAATTAATGCTTTCTTCTCCTAGAGCAGCTCCTTCTGGGGAACATGCTAAAACTTGTGTTAAGTTTGAAGATTAAGCTGAACATGCTGGGATGGGTGATGGATGCACTTATTCTAAATGTCTGCATATATTAGGATGAGTGGCAGATACACTAATTCTCATATGTATATATCAATACTGCCTTTGTGCATTTTGGACCTTTCATAGTGGGACATGAGTTGGCAATCAGTCTATTTTTCTGACATGTTATTTTATTCTTGTTCGTTTGTGTTACCTAAAAGGAAAGGTATACCAAAGACAGAGTGTTCTTATTTAATTCCAAGAATTAAAGCATACATAAATTATTTCATCGGTGTTCCAGCTTTTTGGCTCAATATTTTAATTAGTTACAAAAGCTGAATTGGTAATACCTGCTTGAGCTTTTGACTGATCAAAAATTCTGTGCTGTTGGAAATTAAAGTATGATACCTTTTTGGCTTTGTATATTGTTTCTCACGAACCAAAAGGTGCTATATTCACAGTTTTATTGAAATTATAGCTAGCTAAAGGCTGGAATTTTTTATCTGAAACATATTCTATTAAGAAGATATAAATTCCTAACTAAGTAAGCGCTTTATTTGTATTCCATTTTTAATAATTTAAATGATGTGATCCTTTCGCAGAACAAACAAAATACAAGACGGCGGAGGCCTGCAGAGCATCATAGCAGAAAAATGAAAGATAGAAAGGTATTATTGTCTTTTCTTCTATTTGATGAACTTTGTTTCTCTTCACCATCCTTAATTACCCCCAATTATTAGAGATGAAAAAAGCTCGAAAGTTTTCAGTTCTAATTATTAATCCCTCCGTCTGGAAATAAGTGACTTAGGTTTGTATAGATTCACATGTATCTAGACGCGTTTTAGTGTATAGATACATGAGAATCTAGACAAATCAAAGTCACTTATTTATGGACAGAGGGAGTATAAGGGTATAAACAAGAATTCCTAGGGGGAACTTGATATCTTTTTGAAAAATAAGAAGAAAAGCCCTCAAAAGTATGCAAGCAGTTCTATACAAAGGTATTTTGAAAAGAGGCTTCAATGAGGGGGGGGGGGGGGAGTTTAGTTAATGCAAATATACCTAATAATTATCCAATATTGCCGTGCTTATCAAATTTATGTGCATATTTTTTTCTGGTGTTAATCATGGTTATTTCTCAGGATAATATAGTAGGACCTTCTTCCTGGGGTACCCGTACCAGTCCTTCTGTTCAGATGGATACAAGAGTTTCTTCCTTTGTGCCACATCATGCCATTCAAAACAGTCAATTTCTATCTGGAGGTTGGTAGGTCACCTGAGTATCGGGCAGGTCTTTTAGAATTTACCATGTCGAATTGGTTGCTTCTATAATTCCATTTATCTTTTGTTTTTTGCTCTAGCTGTCTGCTATTGTGTTTTTATAAGGAAAGGACAGTCTGGCGGTATCATCTTGCAATGTATTTGTCCATTTGTCCTAGGATCATACCAACCTTCTGATTTGGTATCAATGGTTGAGATTGAACTAAGCTCTACAAACTTAAATATGTTTTGTAGAAACACCTTATATTTTGCCATGAATTTGCGGATACACCAAGCATAATCTCCTCCAATAGAGTAGCTAGTACTGTAAACATGTATTATATTCATTTTTTAAGTTTGTAGCAATGCATGGGCTTCTTGCTAGGTAATACAAAAAAAAGCAGAAGGGGAAGGAGGTGGGCTGTGAAGAAAACATTTTTTTATCATAGGGGAGTAAATACTAGGGTCTGACATGTTAGATTTTTTAGTACCGAGTGTTGCTACGAAATAATGAAATCATATTACCCTGAATTTCTAGCAAAAAGGCTATGCAATGGAGAGGAGTGGGTTGGGTGCTGCTCAAAATTACCATAGAAGATAATTGAGATGTGAAGGCGTTTGGTTTGATCTAGATGTGATTGTTCACACGATCCAACGGTAAATGGACCGCGTTACCGGCTGGTATATTTATAGGAGTAAAGATTTTTACAACAAAATTACAGTACTCCTTCCTGCTGTTGACCTAGTTATTGACTCCGATTCTAAATTGAACCTGTATTGGCAGGGTTTACTTTAACAAAAGGCAAAGAATTACTTGACTACATTGGAAGTTAATATTTGAATATGCATTGTTGTACTTGCAAGAAATATTGAGAACGTTGTCACTTTAGATATCATTCTCTGAACATTCAGTACCTATGGATATGTAGAACCTGTTTGACCATCTACTTTGTGATATTTCTTGGAGATGAAACTTATTCTGATATAACAAGCCAATTCCTTATGCACTTCAAACATATTTGATAGATTAGGATATCCTGATGGTTTACAAAATTCGGCTAACACTTTCCATTTGTTTTTGTCCATTTATTCCATAAATTGATCAAGTGCATCTTTTCCACCATGCAGCCTCTGAGATAGATCGTGCAGTTCAGCATGTACTGGATGAAAATAATCGACTTCTTAATCAGATTGACACAAATATTCAAGGATTTCAGGTTAGTAGGTTTCCCTTTCATGTGCAATTACTTGTACAACAGAGTGCAGGAGTTCCCTAAAAAAAGAGTGCATGAGTTCCATGAATTTTTCAGTCAACCTTCATCTGGATCATTATTTGTTAAGTATGAATTTCATGTCAACTATATACTTTCTTCCAGGCTCAAAACAACATCGATCTCTTCCATCGCGTCAGAACGAACATTGATCGACTTTTACAAACGTAAGCATATTCCACCTCTGATGCATGTTTATTTCAGTTGTAAACATACTAAAGTTGAGGTTGTGAAGAAAGAAAATCCCTGGCTCTAATGACACTTCTTCCATGAACAGAATGAGCCAAATGCCTGGAATAATGAGTGAGATGCCTCGCCTGCCTGTTTGGGTGAATGAAAATCTTGCTAGCTACTTGCTCCCAGATCCTACAATGGTAAGGTCTTCAAGTTCCTGTCACTGGTTGACACTCTTTTATCACGAACCAGTCTGAAGTTCTGCATTTTACCTAGTGATTTCAAGTTCTTCCATGAACTTCCTTGAAGGTGGAAATGCACAATTTTGTGCTGTTCTTGATCTGGTAAACAAACTTACCAAGTATTTTTTCTCTCTTAAGGCACAAGTTCTTGGAAAAAGCCATTTGAAGGAGGAACCAACAGGATGGTGAGTCGCGGCCAAACCGGTCACAGATGAGGCAGACACTGAAACCTCATCGGTAGTTTGACGAATTAGCGAAGATAAATACTGCTTCAGAATATATATGCCAGACAGACAGAGATGAATATATAGTCACCAGGGGATCCTTGTTCCTCTATCTGGAATCAAAGGAGAGGTGAGTGGTGACTGAGAAACCACTCTGCATTGCATCACAACAAGCCTGTATATTGGTGGCTGAACATTGATCGAGCAGGGATGGTTTCAGGAAACTGCAGTTTTTCTCGTCCTGCTGCACCTGCTGCAAATATTGATTTCTTTTTTTTCTTTTGGATTTCTCCTCCGGAGAGAGTAGAGTGAAATAGAAGATGCAGCACAGGAAGCCAATAAGAACTAGTAGCTACATAGCAAAAGAAAAGCCTTTTTGCCGGTCACTATTTACTTCTTCTCCCTGTATTGTAAACTTAAATCCAGATGTCTAGTTTTATCCAACCTCTCCCTCTATATGATTCTAGCAAAAATCTGTTCAAGGGCAGCGACAATGTTGCCGTAGCATTCCTTCACTTGGACCTCATCCTTGTCCCTGGCCGCATAGTCCAGCTGCATATATATGGGAACAGCAGAGTACGATTGCGTGTGTTTGCACTGAATTTGTGTGTGATCCCTTACTCTGGTAACGTTGTTGAAGAGGTCGGAGTAGAGCCTCCGGAGCTCGGGGCGCTGGCTCCCTGGCCTCGCCTGGATGATGGCGTAGAGGTCCTGCTTGAGGTTGGCGGCGCTGGCCCGCAGCGCCACCTGCAGCTCGCGCCACGACCTGGCGTCGATGTACTCCTTGACGCGCACCAGGTTCCTCGCGTGGGTCCTCACGTTGGCCTCGGCCTCCTCGCCCGACTGCTCCGGGATGGTGATCCGGAGGTCGAGCTCGAACGCGCCGGCGGTGCCCGTCGTGGGCGGCAGCAGGTGGGACGCGATGAGCGCCGCCGCCGTCGAGAGGCTCCTTCTGCTGGTGGTGGTAGTTGGTTCCTGCGGTTGGTGGTGGCCATTGCTGGGGGCCTTGGTGGTGTGTTTGTTAGGAGGAGAGCGGGAGAGGCTTGCGGCCAGTGATTGGACGGCGAGCTGCAATGCCATGGCGGAGTCTTTCCACGTTGGCGTAATCTTCTTCGGTTTTCCATGAGTTCAGGCCTGCACAGCATACTAGCCGTTTATTTCGGATAAGCTTGTTTGCCACGTTCGCTACGAAGTCATTAGGCGATCGTTCGCTATTGAGATGAATTTCAGTGTCCCTTTGTCTTTGGACAGTGCTAAGGCGTCCCTGGGGATGAAAATCCCCCGGGTCCTGGACTGATCAATGGTTAGATCTAATTTTCAAACTTTTATCCCGCTTTTACTACAAACGGTCCCTTTTTGCTACATATAGTCCCATTTTTGCTACATGTAAGAAAAAACCGTTCAGCCTAGAAAATATAAAAATAGACTGGATCTTGCCGGAGATCTCGCCGGAGACCTTGTCGGAGACCGTGTAGCAAAAAAGTTGTGCTAATGTAGCAAAACCCGACCTCACCGGAGACTCGAGACTTTCGCCGAAGACTCACCGAAGGCTTTCGCTAGAGACCTCGTTAGAGTTTCGCCGGAAACTATGTAGCAAAAGAATTGCTCTAATATAGCAAAATGGGAGAACAATTATAACAAAAAAGTTCTATTGTAGCAAATCCAACTTCGTCGGAGACCTCGTTGGAAACCTTGTAGCACCGTCTCAGGGTCACATAGCTGTATGTAGCGCCGTCGTCGGCCGCACGTAGCAAGCCCTAAGCACACATAGCACCGCTGTCGGGCACACGTAGCACTGCTGTGGACTGCAGGTAGCAAACCTCGATGTCGTACGTAGCATCCTCGATGGCCTCCGGTAGCACGGTTGGTAGTCGAATGTAGCAAAAATCCCCATGAGGGAGATAGCCGTCGTTGTTGACAGAGGCGACCTTGGCGACCGCGAACCTGGACGCGGGGTAGAGGGGAGGGGCATGCGAGGAGGGCAGCGCCGGCGAGGCAAGCAGTGCTGGGTAGGGCCATGGCAAACAACGGTGGGGGCGCGTGCCAGAAGAGCGGCGCCGGCAAGGCAAGCAGCGCCGAGGAGGGCCATGGCAAACAGCGGCGGGGGCACGGGGTAGAGGGGAGGTGCGTGCGAGGAGGGCGGCGCCAGCGAGGAAAGCAGCCGGGGAGGGCCATGGCAAACAACAGTGGGGACGGTTTATGGAGAAGAAAATGACGGAAGAGAAAACAAGCGATGAAGTGGGCCTGGCGTCGCTTCGTACGCGAGCAAGACGGAAGGTAGCGATCCATGGGATCACAAACCGTTATCCCCCGAGGGATGTGTATACTTTTCCTTTGTCTTTTCTATTCTCTTGTGAATGAGAACCGGGTTCCTTAACACTTTGACAGCGTCCCACATTTTAGACATCAAAAGTAATCTGTTCTAGTCCGTTCGCGAGGGCCATGCATAGGCCGGAGGCCCATGGCTCGTGAAAAGGTTTTAAAACGAACCATACAAAGAGCATCTCTAGCCGGGAGCCCTAGGGCTCCCTAAATGGCTTTAGGGCGCACAAGACATAGAAATCGCGCCCACTCA
Organism: Avena sativa; assembly: GCA_916181665.1. Lineage (NCBI taxonomy): Eukaryota > Viridiplantae > Streptophyta > Magnoliopsida > Poales > Poaceae > Avena > Avena sativa. Next base: position 150,112,514 of record OV702294.1, on the reverse strand, counting down.
TGTCTCTCAAGGGTGCAATTTGTGAGGCATGGACTAATAGGCTGTCTGACACGCTCATCCCTCCTTGCGCCATCAGGATCCCTTCTGGGCGCGAGGACACAAGGCGAGCATCCCATGGACCAACCCTGTCAGCAACACATTGTCGCCGTTGCATGCATATTTGATTTTCCTTTTCCTCTTATTTCCAATTAATTTATCTCCCTCATGCCGATCCACTTTCCTTCTCATCTTCCACATTGTTGCCGCCGCACGCCCTGTTCACCAAGTCACGTTGTCGTCGCCGAAGGTGCCAAAGGCGAAGGGGCTCAACAAGGGGTCAGATGGGGCTTTCAAGAATCCTCGCAAGAAGCTAGCGTTGAAGCTTAAGCTGGAGGGGATGCTGGAGTGGAGTGGAACGGTATCTGCATGCGGCAGAAGTTTGCCACCGACTATCACAATGCGTAGCACTGCAAGGAGATGAAGAAGGCATCCGACGCACGGTGAACCTTGTGATAAGCCAAGGATTCTCTGTGGGGGGCGGCATCTAGGGGAGCACGACGTTGGCAGCCCATGTGACTCCGACTCCATCCTATAGGCCTGGGTCATCGTCGATGCCAAGCTACTTCTAGGAAAGCGAGGGTGCGATGCCTATGTCGAGAACAAGGATCTCCCTAAGTGTCGCGGAGTCCAAGGTGTTTCAACCCGAACATTCTCTTTTCCCCAACATCAATGAAAGCTGCCTAGGAATCATTGACCTCAGTGATGACTACATCGATTCGTTGGCGCCTTAGTAGGTGTGATGGCACACTGCTCTAGGCGATACTGCTGGTTGTAGCTTGTTCCGTGGAACTAGCTCGGATGCCAACAAGGTGTTTGATAAAACATAGGTATGTGATCGGCGCTTTTGTAGTTCTGGCGTCTAAGAAAATGCCTCGTGTTTGTGTGCATATGCCGATCAGAGCACCGTCATGAACGACATGATCAATGACAAAATCGACAACACCTAACATGCATATGAAGATGAGGAAGAGCAATGCGAGGATGAGGAGGACGCATAGGAGGAAGATGATGGCGGTGTATAGGAGGAACCCAACAAGCATAGGAATAGGAACTCAAGCCCCTTGTGGAAAACCCTTGAGGACAAGTGTTTGTGTGATGTATGCGCTACCATCTCTTTTGATCCCATCACCAGCAGCAATCAAACAAGCATCACCTACTGGAAGAGAATCAAGGACGAGTTCGATGAATGCAAGATTCTCAACACCGAGTACGTCATCATGTAAATGAAGAGGAGCCATAAGGCGACATCAAACGGGTGGAGTTTCATTCAGCATGACGTCAACAAATTATTTGGATTCCTTGAAAACGTGAACCAGCGACCCAAGACTGGCTCAAAAGCCGCCGATCAATTGATAAAGGCACTCGACATGTTCAAATAGCACGATAAGGAGAAGGATTTCAAGTACATGTATTGCTACACAAAGCTCGCAGGCCTCGGCGAGCTCACTCCAATGGCGGCAAGAAGTAGGATAAATGTGGGTTGATATAATGCGAAAGAAATACAGCAAGCTCGAGCTCGAGACGCCAAGAGTGGTATTGAAGAACAGGAATGAGAATTTCACTCTCTTGATGGCTGACACATCGATGTATAATGTCGAGGTCATGGAGGCGCATGACAAGATCTGCAACAACAACCTGCTGGATATGGGCATCGGGACTAGGCCGCCGCCGGCACCATCGGCGAGAGCGATAATGCCACCACCGGAAGATATGGCAACGCACACCACCATCGAGAGCGTTGGCGCTGCTGCCACACTAATTTAGCAAGATGGATTGCAAAGGACGAGGCTTGGGATGTCCCCAACAGCAAGAAGTGACACATTTCTATTGTAATAATGAATTTAAACTACAACTCCAAGTAATCTTGGAAACAGTCGTGTTGGACTAGTTCCGATACTAAGCTTTTGTGTTTGCTTTTTTGTTTTGTTTTGGGTTTTTTAGCCTTGACTTGGCGCCAGTTTTCTATTCATTATCCAATATTCAAAAACCCAAAAATGTTTAGTTTTTCCTTACTCTTTTTGAAGTGGTGTTTCATTTCCTCTATTGCTCATGTTTTGCGGGAGAGTGATCTACCCCGAGTATCCAAGGAACACATGGAAGAGAAGCGTGAAGTCATTGACGAGAGGTATGTCCTATGACTCTCTCACTTTGAAAGTTGAAATCCCCATGCTAGTTAGTAGTAATGTTAAAAATATTATATTGGATGGGAGTATGTCTTGATAGTTAGAATAAATCCTTTATTTGCATGGGTAATTATTTGAGTTGTCTTTTCTCTATTTATTTTAACTAACCAAGTGTTACCTTGGAACTAAATTTAAGAGGTATATACATTTTTAGTCCCACAACTTATATAGTGAAGACGTTTTAGTCCCATGTCTTGTAAAATGAGTAAAATTAGTCCCGCAACTTGCAACTCAAGAGCACTTTAGTCTATTTTAATCAAATTTTATGATTTTGACCGAATTCGTCCAAGGTTAAAACTCATGCTGGAGCTGACATGTGGCATCGCAGTTTTTGCAAATGACCCCTGTGTATTTTTCTCTCCAATTGCGATCCTTGGTACGGCCTGACAGGAAGGCCCCACCTGTCATTGGTTGTACAAACAAGAAAATAAATGAGATATTTTTTATGTGGAATAGAGGGAACTGAACTCACGACCTGCTCTTCTAAAAAAACAACCTTACCACTACAGCACATAATAGATCTTGATAAATTGAAGAGCGATCGTCTATTATACATTATTTTAAGGCTAATGAGCCCTAACTCATCTACACACGGACGTGAAGCATATGACGGAAAAGTTAGCTTTTCAGTCATGCTAGATAACTCTAGATGGCTCAAAAAGAATAGCACACACACGCATAGAGAAGTAAAGCTTGATTGATTGTGTATACACCTAGGCTACATGTAAGCCTTTTTTTAAAATTTAAAAATACATGTTCTATAGTTGTGAAAAATTCAAAAAATAATGTAAATTTTCAATCCAAAATAATTTGTGTTCTAGGTTACATAGAAAAAGGTTACATCATTGCCCACATATACATATTTTTTGAAGGTGTTTTTGATACTTTGAATTGTATTTTTAAACGTTTAAAATAAATGACTCCACGTGACGAGATGATTGAATATAGATATGCAAAATTATGTTGTGGTGGACGCGACCATTTTTAACGTACGTGTGTGCCTTTGTGTTGTATAAATAAACTAACGTTCTCAAATATGCCGTATAGCATTAGTTTGCATAGTAGCTTGTGCGGTTGTCCAGACGTAAGAAGGTACCGGGGTCTAATCCCACTAATTCCTTAATATTTTAAATATTTTATTTGTAGTCCACTAATAGGTGGGTCCGTGATATGTCGAAAACGTATCTATAATTTTTGAGGATTCATGCTTGTTTAGTATCTACTTTGCTTTGTTTTGTCCACACTTTGAGGTGTTTTTATATGTTTTTTGATATTAACCTATTAACAAGTTGTCACATTGTAAGTTGTCTGTTTTCTTCTGTTTTTGGTTTCAGAAAAGCTAGTAAGAAAATATTCTCGAAATTGGACGGTATAAAAGCCAAAGTCAATATTTTACCGAGGAGAACACGGAGTCCAGAGGAAAGATGGAGGGAAGCCAGAGAGCGGCCGCACCCCCAGGCGCGGGCCCACCCTAGGCCATGCCTGGACAGGGTGTGGGCCCCCTGGCCGCCTCCCAGTCTCGCCTCTTCGCCTATAAGAAGCCCCTGATGCCTAAACCTTAAGTACATGATCAATATTCCACGAAACCGTTTGTAGCCACCGCCACCATCGTCCCTAGATCGGGGGGATCTAAAGCTCTTACCGGTACCCTGCCGGAGGGGAGATCATCCCGGAGCACTTTTTCTTCATCATGCCAGCCTCCGGTATGAAGCGTGAGTAGTTCCACCTTGGACTACGGGTCCATGTAGTAGCTAGATGGTTGTATCTCCTCCTTTGTGCTTTTATGTCTAGATCTTGTGAGCTCCGTTCATGATGAAGATCTCATCTATTTGTAATCATGCATGTTGTGTGGGGATCCGATGGATATTGAGATTACTATGTCAGATTGATTAATGGTTTTGTCTTATTGATTCTACCATGTCTATGTTGTTTGTGATCTTGCATGCTCTCCATTATTAGTAGCTATCTTGGCCAAGTAGTTGCTAGTGACTCCAAGAGGGGGTATTTATGCTCGATAGCGGGTTCTTGCCTCTATTTAATCTAAGAGAAGTGACAGAAATCTCTAAGGTTATAAAAATGTGTTGTTGCTACTAGGGAGAAAACAACGGTATCTTGTTCATGGAATAAGTGGATTGTTTACCTTACACACTTTGCTTAAAATAGTTGTCTGTTGCTTGCAACTTAATATTGGAGGGGGTTCAGATGATAACCCAAAGGTAGACTTCTAGTCATAGATACAGTTGGATGGCGGTCTATGTATCTTGTTGTATTGCCCAATCGAATCTCATAGGATCTTGATGTCTAGTATTGCATTGTTATGCCTTGCTCAGTCCTGTCAATTGCCCTGTTGTAATTTGTTTACCCAGAATGCCATGTTTGTTTATCTAAGGAGAACACCTCTAGTGAATATGGACCCCGGTCTAATCTTTACCATTGATACATCTTCCATTGTTACTGTTTACTTTCTGCAAACCACTATCACCTTCCACACTATACAGTTAATCCTTTGTTACAGCAACCGGTGAGATTGACAACCTCATTGTTCATTGGGAATTTTTTTTGAGTTTGTGTTGTGTAGGGTTCCAAGTTGCTTGCAACACCTTTGAGACGTTTCCTTCCTCCGACTGGTTCCTCGGTTTCTTACTGAGGGAAGACTTGTTGTTGTGCTGTGAAAGGATAAAGATGTTGCCTAGAGGGGGGGGTGAATAGGCAATTTCAAAACTATTACGGTTTTGGCTTGATAGAATGCGGAATTAAACTAACGTTTATTTTACAAGCACAAAACCTAAATACACTAGGCTCAACTAAGTGCACCAACAACAAATTAAGCTAAGCAATATAGCACAAGATAAATATACCACAAGTGATAAGCAAGATATAAGTACTTCAAGCTCGATGGCTATCACAAGGAAAGTAAGCTCGGATATAGAGATAACCGAGGCACGCGGAGATGAAGATGTATTCCCGTGTTCACCACCTTTGGGAAGGGGGCTGCGTCACGTTGGAGAGGTGTGAGGTTCCACGAAGGATTCCTCACGTGCCACAAAGTCTCACCTTCTTCTCCGAGTCTATACCACGAAGGAATAGGCCCTTTCCTTATGGCTAGCTTTTCCTCCACTCCGGAGATGGCAAGCTCCACAACCACTTCACAAGCTCCACGAAGGAGAATCCCGGGTCTCTTCACAATCTTCCACGAAGAGAACACCGCGGTACCAACCGCCAAGCCAACTAGGAGGTCACCCTCCAAGAGTAACAAGCTCACGGTCTCTCACTCGAACAAATCGTAATGGAGAGCTCAACACTTATGCAAGAATGCAAAGCAAGACCACCAAGGGTGCTCAAATCCTTCACTCTCAAATCCCACCAAAGCAACAAGTGCTAGGGAGGAATTAGAGAGGAAGAACAATGGTGGAAGTCAACCAATGACTCCAAGATCTAGATACAATGGGTTCCCCTCACTTAGAGGAGGAATTGATTGGTGGGGATTGTAGATCTACATCTCCTCTTCCAAAGCCCTCAAAAAGATGCAAGAATCATAGGAGGGAAGAGGGAGGAAGCAAGCTCAAGAGGTTCAACAATGGAGGTCAATTTCGTGGTCAAGAACAACCTAAAATGTTGGGGGAAGAACCCCCTTTTATAGTGGAAAGCAAATATGGCCGTTGGAAGAAATCTGTGCAAACTCGATTGAAAGTTCGGTTGGACCGGCTCCAAAACCGGATGGTTCGGTTCCTGGACCGGAAAACCGGATCTCAACCGGGATAAGTGTCAGTACACAGTCTCGGATAGACTCGGTATAGAAAAACCGAAAATCCCGGTTGAATCTCGGTTGGAACCCGGTTGAATCTCGGTTTTCCGGTGCTGGCACCGGACCACCCGGTCTGGGAGCCGGTTGAACCAGATCCACAACCGGGATGAAACTGACTACACGGAAAACGCAATAAATTTTGCATCCGGACTCCGATTTCGATGATCTTGGGCTTGTTTTGACGAGGACAACAAGCTTTACAAGATTGTGCGGAGAAACATCATAGCCCAACAAAGGAGGATAGAACCAAATGAAGAAAGGTAAGAAGCCTCCCTAAATAAGAACCGATAAAACCTTCAAACTCGAAAACGCCATAGAAGATGCATATGAATTCCGTTTTCGATGAACTTGGGCTTGTTGAAGAGCTAGCAACAAGCTCAAGAACCTCACATGGAGAAACACCAAGAAGCAACAAAATAGGAAGATGCAAAGTATGCAAAGGATTGAGCTCCCTATGACGATGTTATCAAGTTACACAACCGAAAGCCCCTCTTGATAGTGCGGCTATCTATAATATAACCCAGTCTCCCAACAACCACCCTGAGACCGGTAAAAGGAAAACCTACCAAGGCCATACATTTGCCTTGCGCATCCTACTTGATCTTGATGACAACGCTTCAAGCTCCACCCAAGCCAGAATGCAATACTTGATCATTGTTGCTTCGTGAAGACTCCTAATTTGCTCCCCATACACCACTATGGGATAGCTTCATTAATACATGTATTCACATGTCCATTATCACCAATATGGACGGCAAGTTTCAAGCAAATGATCTTCTCGAGATGCTTATCTTGAACTTGCCCTTCTCAACCTTGATGACGATCACCACTTGATGTCATCCTCTCATGGGCTATATAATATCTTCATTTCTGAAGCATGCCCATGGAAAGATACCTGTCCCATATAGAAAACGCAAATGCAAATATATAATGGGTTAGTTCATGATGCATAATTGACAAGGCTTACCATACCACAAGACCATGTGGTACATTCTTTATGCTTCATGTGTTGACCAACTTGAAATCACTCTTCACTCTTTGTATTGGTCAACCAAGTATCTTCTCGCGCTCCATCTTAATATCTTGAGGTACATAAGGAACTCTTAATTTGATTACATGCTCTAAATCTTAGTCAACCATAGCTCAACTAATGAGGCTATCATGACACCGACTTAGAGCCATATCTTGAATTCTTATATTGAGATCACACTCTCAAGATCTTGATCATATCATATTATTCTCTTAATCTCGATGATTTTGATGCCAATACTCAAGGTATATCTTTATCTTCATGGCATCCATACTTGAATCCAACACATGGACTACAAGCATGACCTATGGAATATACCTTCATATAAAACTCAGTGAAAACATTAGACCATAGGGATTGTCATTAATCGCCAAAACCACACATAGGGGCAATTACCCTTTCAATCTCCCCCATTTTGGTAATTGATGACAATCACAACAAGAGGGTTTATATAATGAATATTAGAAACAAGTACGCAACTTATCGGAGAATAAGTTGTATACAAGAGGTTGTATTTGATATGGTTAAGTAACACAAAGATACTATCCCATATCAAAACCGATTCTACTCACATAAACTACAACTAATGTAGGAGATGTGAGTAGAACCAAAATATATAGAGCAAACTCCCCCACAATATATGCACACATGATGATCTTGAATTTCATTGCATACATTGTCAAGCATAACCTTTGGGAGAGTTTCCACTATATATACAACCATGCAAAACATAATAAAGATGAAATGCATGAAAGGCAAACACTTAAGAACAAACCAATCTTAAGTAGAAAACCATTTCCCTTAAAACCCTCTAAACTTCTCCCCCATTGACAACAAGTGCCAAAATGGATAACAAGGTTAGAAGGACAATATAGTATGAGTTCCTACACAAGGTGTGCATTACTCGTAATATGAGTGAAATCACATGCACATATCCAATGACGAACACTTGGAGTAAATCAAACTATATTGAGGATTAAGGATTGCTAAAAGGATAACAAGGTGAAGGAACTTCAACGGATGAAGCAAGCAATCAAAAGATCCAAATGATCAAATGGACAAATAGTGCTCTAAATGGAATAAGGAAGCTCCCCAAGGTTCGTGCATAAATTAGTTGTTTCATTTGAATACAATATGCACAAACATGGAATCCTCACTCCCTCTGTATTATTTAGAACATAGCAAAGATACAAGGATTAGATATAAACCAATACACTTGTCAAGACAAGCTTAAGTCCAAAAGAAACCAAATATGAGATATGAGTGCATGAAGATGAAATAAAAGTAAACCAAGCACTCATAAATCAAGACCTTACCAAAACCATTAAAAATCAAGAGGATAAGAGTGATGGTCAGAAAAGAGCGAGCATATCAAGGGGAGAGATTAACACTCTCGTGTATATAAGTTTCTAAGGGGAAAACATGAGAATAATCCACAAATAAACATCCACACATAAGAGGTTAATAAAAAGAATACATGATATCCAAGCGGAAGTCATGAGATATACCAAAAAGTATACTTTGCTTAAGTGCATATATAGCCCATGGCTCTATTTTATCTTATGGTATATCAATGAACTTCACCAAAGAATAAACAAAAAATCTCAAAACCATCACAACTAACACTAAGGGAACTAATGCTAGTTGGGATACTTTGAGAAAGGCAACAAGTATCAAAAGGAATGATTCAATGCAATTTCAACAATATTGCACATGAGAGTACCTTGAGGAGTTGATAGGCAATAAATTGCTAGAAGGCATATTTGGAATTGGTGAATCATGAACATGATTTTATATACTCCCCATTATATGCATCATCTCAAATTACTCACATAAGCAATAAGGATACAGAAGTCTTTCAAAGATAATTGCAAGAATCGAACATTTACAATCAAATAAATTCATGCCAAGATGCAACCTACAAGATATTGGATGGAAGAATAGTATGCATGAATAAGATACTTGTTACCAAGATAGCAATGGTATGATGTAGTAGATAAGAATTTTTATATCATCCTATCTTGGCTCCAATTATCATGTGGTGACAACTTTCTTTATAGACGAGACAAGCATCCATTGCATATTCAGTGTACCTAAAACAACATTCAAGTACATCTTGGTCCCCAAACTTATTGGGTCCAAAGTGGTTAGAATAACCACAACACATAGGATACACTCCATAAAAATATGTGCATATTTAGAGATGAAATTTTAATTTCATGCACATCTTAGCCGTTAAGGATTTGATGGAGTATAACTTATATATTGGATCAAAGAAAGCAAAACATGACATAAGATATACATTTATTAAACATGCATGCGCGAGAATTTCAAGATCCAACGAAGATATACTTTGGACAAATCACCAAAAATATTCAAGAAGGCATACAAGGTGTGACAAAACACATTTGTTGTCCAAACTATATCAAAGAATCAAATCAACACAAGATTTGTTCAACAAAGTTCAACAAATGAACCGAGCAAAAACTATTAAGCATGAAAGATGAATTAAAAACACAAATGCTCAAAGATTTATCTCATTCAAGAAAATAAAATAGAGAATAAAGAATGAGATAGCAAACTCCCAAAAGAGCAAGGTTTCAACAAATAAACCAAACCCTTAACACTTTTCACAATGGCACAAGGTTCCGAGAAGAAAAGGTTTGTCTTCCACTAAAACACATTTGATAATAATCAAAAACATCATCAGAGATATGTTCAAAAGCCAAGGAAGACAATGGGAGCCACAGAAAAAAAATTTGGAAAGAAAGTAAGGCAATAAGAGGTTAACTCCAAAGTGAAGATGATCCACAAATGCTACCACACACAAGTATATCAATTGTCGAAGACAATGATTGTATTGGAATAGATTTTCGGTGGTATATTGCACGGATATTAAAGATAAATCTTCACAATAAAAAGCATAGGATAGAAATAAAAATATTAAGCACTATGCAAAGATAGAGATTCTTGATAGCTTCAACCAGTCACACAATCATGCAAAACAATGATTAGAATAACTTGAAGCAAATGGTATCCCAAATAAGATATATAGATATGTATTTGAGAAAGACCGCACCAAGAATTTCTTACTCAAACAAAGACCAAAAAGACGAGCAATAAAAGCTTCTAAAAAATAGGACCTTATTTGAGACAACATGCCACCTAGAAACAAGATAATCAACAATATCAACTCTAAGTGGCACTACCTCATATGTTCACATTTCCTAGGATTGTGATATGCAAAAGAAGCATATTACTCCCCCATAATGTGATATTCATTTTTTATAAGAGGCAAAACAATCTCAACTAGAGATAATTGATGGACATTTAGAATTTGAATTTCTCATGAGTATGATACACCACATAGTGACTAGATAAGCTTGCAATATCAATACTAAGTGGTAGTACTCATGTACACATATTTTAAGGTTTGAGAGATGCACGAGGCATGTCACTCCCCCAAAATGGTATCCATTAACCACTCTAAAAGAGCCAAATAAGATATCATCAAGATGCATTAGAGGCTCAAAATAAAACACACGAGTAAATGATGTGCCAAACACCTAGACATACTTGAATACACAAAATAATCAAGCATGAGGCACACCAAATACAAACACATACTTGGTACAAAACCAAAACATGTAAAGGGGCAAGTAACTTACAATATAAATGAGTTAAGTACAAGTTACCGCGAAGAGGCACATTGGATATAAGATAGGGAAATAATAATCCAAAGGACTTGGCTTGATCAAATATAACATATGAAGATCCCTTAATTCTTCATGAGTTAGCCAAGTCTCCAATGCCCTCCAAAAACACCTATTGATCAAGTTTGAGCTAGTTGGTCCCCAACTAAGTTGGGTCCTAAGAGGTTAGTCACAATAGGCTTGGCAACCCAAATGGTTCTTTTCTTGACACCACTTTGAGTTCCAACAAACTTGGCAAACACATTGCCATCCTTATCCTTCCTAAGAGAATCATCATCAACAACAATGATAGGGTTAGATAAGGTACCGTTTGAACATGAAGAGGCAAGGTGCCCCTTCACACGACATATGTAGCAACAAGTGCTCCCCTTTCTCTTCTTCATTGATTTCTTGGCTTGGGGAGCATTATCTTGATTTTTCTTCGGAAGTGGCATAGCTTCAACTTGGGCTTGAACATGAACTTGTGGTCGCTTCCCTTGTTGCTTCTCACTCAAGTGCTTTTTCTTCAATGGACAAGATCTTACATGATGTCCTTCAACCTTGCACTTGAAGCAAATAATCTTGGCCGAATTCTTGACTTGGTTTTGGCCCTTCTTCTTGTTTGTATTGGACTTGCTCTTGTTATTGGAGTTGAATCCAAGTCCACTTTTATCATTGGGGGATTTTTGCACACTCAAGATATTATCGAGTGTGGATTTCCCTTCATGACTCTTTTCCAAGTCATTCCTTAAGGAAGTGACTTGGGCCTTGAGCTCTTTTATTTCCTCTATATGGTTAGTAGAAATACAAGTGCTAGAGGAAGTAAAAGCTCCATTGTTAGAGCAACAAGGCAAAGCAATTAATCCAACACAAGGTTTATCAATAGTATGTCTAGATGGATTACTAGGACTAGCACATGTCAAAATAGCATTTTGAGTAGAAGTTGTGCTAATGTCCAAAAGAGGCTCATAAGATGTTATCTTAGTAATACTTGCCTCACAAGCTAACTTTAGCCCATCATGGGAGATTAGAAGATCATTATGAGAGCCCGAGAGCTTTTCATGACTTTCTTCCAATTTCCTATACTTGCTAGTTAGCAACTCAAGTTGAGCCCTTAGCTCAACATTCTCCTTTAAGGTAGATGCTTCACAAGAAGTAGAGTTAGTAGCACAAGCATCATTAATGGAATTTTCCTTTTTAAGCTCATAAGATTCAATTTTTTGTGTGAGGAGACAATTAGTGTGCTTCTCCTCGGCAAGCTCTTGCTTAAGGAGATTGAATCTCCGACTCACATCATCAAGTTGTAAATCCAACTCCTCTATGGTTCCCGTTTGTTTAGTTATGGTGTCCATAACGTGTTTGAGACAAGTAACGGCCTTATTATTACCACGAAGAGAGGTACACAAAAAAGTCAACTCAAGCAAGAGAGCACTAGTATCCTCATCAATGTCATCATCACTATCATCATTATCATTGCTATTATCTTTACAAGATATATTGGGATCCAAAGTAGGAGATACCTTTGATCCTCTTGCCATAAGGCACATGTGAGCATGGGAGAATGAAGATGAGGATATTCTTGAATCTTCATTCATGATCATGTATTGCTCCATAAAATGTTTGATTTCCTCTACATTGTTAGATAAAGAACTAGAGGAAATATAAGCATTTTGTTCATGGTAACAAGGCAAATCAAGCATATCATCTACACTAGTACTCAAATAATTTCTAGATGATATAAAAGGACTAGAAACACAAGGGGATATAGCATTATTGTTGCAAGAAGTGCTTAAGTCCAAAGAAGAAACATTGCAATGGGATAGAGATGAAGGATCATCATTAGCGAGCATAATATCAACATTGCAATTCCCAACACCACTCACCATATCTTTACCTTGTGTCTTGCCACCCATTGGTGAAGTTGGTGAAGATGAGAACTCATCGCGGCCGGAGGTGGAAGCAACTTGGAGCTCTTCATGATGTGAACGAAAAGAGATCTCCTCGGAGAAACCACCGACAAAATTAGAAATGGAACCACCAAATATTTCTTTAAGCTTTGTCCACTTCTCATGAGACGACTTGCGCTTTACAATCGTCAAGAACAAATTAACTGTGGGGCTCAAAGAGAAAATAAGCTCATTAGATACTTGAGCTTCGATATGTAAATTTTTATCATCCTCTAAAGATAGATTTTGAGGATCCATAGGAGGAGAAAAACCTACATCTAGAAATCGCTCAATATTTGGACACAAGGTCCGAAGATTACAAAGCAAGCAATTTCTCCACAAAGCATAATTTGTGCCATCAAAGATAATTGTGTCATTGTGCACTATACTACTAGCCGACATCTTTACACTCTAGGAGATGAAGCCTAAACAAGGAGAGACCTTGCTCTGATACCAATTGAAAGGATAGAGATGTCGCCTAGAGGGGGGGTGAATAGGAAATTTCAAAACTATTACGGTTTTGGCTTGATAGAATGCGGAATTAAACTAACATTTATTTTACAAGCACAAAACCTAAATACACTAGGCTCAACTAAGTGCACCAACAACAAATTAAGCTAAGCAAGATAGCACAAGATAAATATACCACAAGTGATAAGCAAGATATAAGTACGTCAAGCTCGATGGCTATCACAAGGAAAGTAAGCTCGGATATATAGAGATAACCGAGGCACGCGGAGATGAAGATGTATTCCCGTGTTCACCACCTTTGGGAAGGGGGCTACGTCATGTTGGAGAGGTGTGAGGTTCCACGAAGGATTCCTCGCGTGCCACAAAGGCTCACCTTCTTCTCTGAGTCTATCCCACGAAGGAATAGGCCCTTTCCTTATGGCTAGCTTTTCCTCCACTCCGGAGATGGCAAGCTCCACAACCACTTCACAAGCTCCACGAAGGAGAATCCCGGGTCTCTTCACAATCTTCCACGAAGAGAACACCGCGGTACCAACCGTCAAGCCAACTAGGAGGTCACCCTCCAAGAGTAACAAGCTCACGGTCTCTCACTCGAACAAATCGTAATGGAGAGCTCAACACTTATGCAAGAATGCAAAGCAAGACCACCAAGGGTGATCAAATCCTTCACTCGCAAATCCCACCAAAGCAACAAGTGCTAGGGAGGAATTAGAGAGGAAGAACAATGGTGGAAGTAAACCAATGACTCCAAGATCTAGATCCAATGGGTTCCCCTCACTTAGAGGAGGAATTGATTGGTGGGGATTGTAGATCTAGATCTCCTCTTCCAAAGCCCTCAAAAAGATGCAAGAATCATAGGAGGGAAGGGGGAGGAAGCAAGCTCAAGAGGTTCAACAATGGAGGTCAATTTCGTGGTCAAGAACAACCTAAAACATTGGGGGAAGAACCCCCTTTTATAGTGGAAAGCAAATATGGCCGTTGGAAGAAATCTGTGCGAACTCGGTTGAAAGTTCGGTTGGACCGGCTCCAGAACCGGATGGTTCGGTTCCTGGACCAGAAAACCGGATCTCAACCGGGATAAGGGTCAGTACACAGTCTCGGATAGAGTCGGTATAGAAAAACCGAAAATCCCGGTTGAATCTCGGTTTTCCGGTGCTAGCACCGGACCACCCGGTCTGGGAGCCGGTTGAACCGGATCCACAACCGGGATGAAACTGACTACACAGAAAACGCAATAACTTTTGCATTCGGACTCCGATTTCGATGATCTTGGGCTTGTTTTGACGAGGACAACAAGCTTTACAAGATTGTGCAGACAAACATCATAGACCAACAAAGGAGGATAGAACCAAATGAATAAAGGTAAGAATCCTCCCTAAATAAGAACCGATAAAACCTTCAAACTCGAAAACGACATAGAAGATGCATATGTATTCCGTTTTCGATGAACTTGGGCTTGTTGAAGAGCTAGCAACAAGCTCAAGAACCTCACATGGAGAAACACCAAGAAGCAACAAAATAGGAAGATGCAAAGTATGCAAAGGATTGAGCTCCCTATGACGATGTTATCAAGTTACACAACCGAAAGCCCCTCTTGATAGTGCGGCTATCTATACTATAACCCAGTCTCCCAACAACCACCCTGAGACCGGTAAAAGGAAAACCTAGAAAGGTCATACCTTTGCCTTGCGCATCCTGCTTGATCTTGATGACAACGCTTCAAGCTCCACCCAAGCCAGAATGCAACACTTGATCATTGTTGCTTCGTGAAGACTCCTAATTTTCTCCCCATACACCACTATGGGATAGCTTCATTAATACATGTATTCATATGTCCATTATCACCAATATGGATGGCAAGTTTCAAGCAAATGATCTTCTCGAGATGCTTATCTTGAACTTGCCCTTTTCAACCTTGATGACGATCACCACTTGATGTCATCCTCTCATGGGCTATATAATATCTTCATTTCTGAAGCATGCCCATGGAAAGATACCTGTCACGTATAGAAAACGCAAAGGCAAATATATAATGGGTTAGTTCATGATGCATAATTGACAAGGCTTACCATACCACAAGACCATGTGGTACATTCTTTATGCTTCATGTGTTGACCAACTTGAAATCACTCTTCACTCTTTGTATTGGTCAACCAAGTATCTTCTCGTGCTCCATCTTAATATCTTGAGGTACATAAGAAACTCTTAATTTGATTACATGCTCTAAATCTTAGTCAACCATAGCTCAACTAATGAGGCTATCATGACATCGACTTAGAGCCATATCTTGAATTCTTCTATTGAGATCACACTCTCAAGATCTTGATCATATCATATTATTCTCTTAATCTCGATGATTTTGATGCCAATACTCAAGGTATATCTTTATCTTCATGGCATCCATACTTGAATCCAACACATGGACTACAAGCCTGACCTATGGAATATACCTTCATATAAAACTCAGTGAAAACATTAGACCATAGGGATTGTCATTAATCGCCAAAACCACACATAGGGGCAATTACCCTTTCATGCTGCATCACACCTTGCTCTTGGGGTTTCCCGACGAAGCGCTCCCACATTGACAAAGCGCTAGTCCGTCTTTCAGTTCGCACCATGGATACAAGTGCATAGAGGGGTTATTTTTAAAAAATACGACGCCATAGCTAGACAAATTTAGTCAAACTTACTGAATTTAATCAAATTGGACTAGAAATGCTCTAGGGATGCAAGTTATGGGACTAGTATTGCTCAGTTTGCAAGATGTGAGACTAAAATGCTCCCACGATGCAAGATGTGGGACTAAAAGTGTATATACCTCTAAATTTAATAAATAAAACAAAACAAGAGAAAGTATCTAAGTGATGGCTTGGGTGTCATTTAAGTGTCTTAAAAGTTTAGCCTTAGAGACACTCAATCCCATAAATTTAATAATCGACTTGAAATCACTCTTGAAAGGAATCGTTCGATTGAACAAATATTTTGCATTAATTGAGATGCATGCCAAACTTGAATTGTTTATTAAAATAACTTTATACATGTCTGCAACACCTTCACACTCCATGGGATTCGAACAACTCTGCTGGCCTACAAACGATTCTTGGGTTAATGCTCAGATTTGGGTTAAGTTGATTAAACATTTATAACAACGTTATGATTGGTAAGAGTTGACTTTCTCATAGGTCTGTGTTGAAAAATAAAGTTTTCATACTCCTTTGACTATATGAGAAATCATGTTGTCAATCAAGACATCCTTTGCAATGATCATGAGTTTCTATCTGAGCCTGCATAATCTGATTAACAAATTAAGTTTTTGGCATGATCTAGTTACTAAAGAATTGAAATTCTAAAAGGACAATGAATAGAAAAGAAGTGTTTGATAACCTTTATTTAATAAAATGGGTGTTCTAATGAGATACTCCAATAATATGCTTATTTTGCCATGCTCAGGCTAAGTGTTAACTAGAAGAAGTGGGTAGGAAACAATATGAAATACTTTAATTTGATTGCAAATGGAAAACATAGAAAGAAATATATTCCAATTAGAACAAGATTAAGGAACCATAGTGCATTAAGAGAATTTGAAGGTCTATATAACCGAATACTAGAAAAAAATTATTTGGTGCACCGGTACCATCTAATTTTGTGACAAGAGAGGATATGATTCTCGATATACCGCAACCTAGGCTATGTTGTTGTTTGGGCGCATCGACCACCTATATATTTGAGTATATTATTATGTTCTAATACATATTATTGCCCTTACCATTATCTTTCATATCCATTATGTGTGTTCATAGCTACAGGAGAAACCTCAAGTCCATGACCTATTTCCATGCATTGATCAAACCCCAACAACAACAACTTTCTCGGCCGATAAACAAAGATTCTAGAGTTCTTTAGATCTTGTCTAAAGTAGCCTTTTACACCAAGAAAAAACTTCCCAGCGATTGGATAAACCTGGTTTTTTAGACAAAAAAAAACTATACTGCATCCATATCCGGAACGAAGGTATTAGTTCATCAAAGGTGGTGCTCACTAGCCATGGAGAATGAATTGGAACTTCACCTCCAAAGTGGTGGCGGCCCTGTACATCTGAAGGTTGAACCCTTCGTTCGTGTACTTGAACAACACTAGGATGCCCTTACCTTCGCGCACCTTGACCTTGGCAGCGAACTTGTTCCACCTCTTGAAGAACACTAGGCCGCCCTCTGACCACTGAATCTGCACATACCACTCCCAGAATCTATCGAGGCGTATCAATACCTTCACTCTTGTCAGTGATCTGTAGCTTCTTCACCAGCACCTTCTCCACTGCCGCTACTCCAGGATTCCTGCGTGCCCAAAGGCTTGCAGAGTGCCCCATATGCTTCTTCGACACCTCAATCTCTTGCACCTTCTCAATGAGGCTTGGTATCACAGGCCTTAGCTAGACACTAGGGATGTAATCAGCCAGCTCTAACAGAGGAACATTGACCCTGGCCACGAACTCCTACTTCTGCAACACATCAAAATACATTATTACTGGCACTTCTCCTACGCATGCCATGACAGTGATGGCAGTGCACAGATGCACGCCATTGATATGATCAGTGTGCATGCTTTGGCAACCTTGTCAATGGTAGTGCAGAGATGCATGGCATGGTTGTGATCATCATGCACGCATTGCCAATCATGTCACTAGTAGCATGGTGATCACTGCCATGGTGTGCATCTATGGACTGCCATTGACATGGTTGGCAATGACAGTTCACATATTGATTATAACACTACAACGATCGATTGTAACATTGCATCCAAAGAATCTAAAAGCACAACAATCAAATCTAAGTAGTAAGAAAAGAATTGGAGAATTTACGAAAAACCTAACCAAGAGGGGGAGTTGAATCTTACCACGGGCATCGGCGACAATGAGCTGTGGGGAGGTCGCGAAGTCGACTCTGCACCCGTGGTGGACCCATGTCGTCCAATACATGCCGCTGCAGCAGCAGCGGCAGCGCCATGGCGGCCAGGAGCACAAATCCGGGCGATGGTGCCATGGAGATAAATGACACATAAGTGGGGGCAGCGCCGCTGGAGTTGGAAGGAACCTTGACACGGGATCGAATCCCAGCAGGAACGACATGTCCCGGCTTGTGTCGGAGGCCCCTGTCGCCATGGCAGCCTCTCTGCTTGAAGCAAAAATGCATGTGGGGTTGAATCTCCGCATCGACAGCCTAGGCATTGGAATCCCCACGGCCACCTTAGCTACCGTTGTCGCCCTCGTGGATGCGGAAGGGCGGGTTGCGAATGACGATGACCAATTTAACACGACACCACTACCGGGTCAATCTGGGCCGCCGCGCTCCGAAGCCCACCAACTTCGTAGTCAGCTATATGTCATGCTAGACGTGCCCCCCTAGAGAGGAACCTTGGTCGGAGAACTTGTGGCAGAGGCGAAGCCATGGAGGATACGGTCCCGAGGAGGTCAGTGATGTGTCATGAGAGAGACAGAGAGGAAGATCGATAACAGTAGCGAATGAGTGTCGTGCTGGCAGTTATTCCACGCCATCTCCCGCACTTACCCACGCATGCGATGGGTGGCCTTCTTGAGGCAGTTTTACGCTCTATCGGGCTTGACTCTACGAAAACTGCTAATTGGGCAATTCCTCTAGGGCCTAGCCTGGAGGTGCTTTGAGGTTTGTGTGTGTGTGCAACAACGCGAAGTCCGGCCATATATCTAACCATGCAGTTTCGTCGTCCTCAGATGTGGCTAGGCCTCACGTATGCTACCAAACACGTCCTAAAGTGATTTTGGGGGAAACTAGGCTGGTCTTATTCGGTTTCAAGTAAAAAAGGCTAGCATGAATCCATGGTCCTGCTCGGTTTCTTGCAGCCCTAGTTTGGTGCACCGGTTTCATAGTAGCCTATCGCCTCTATCTGATGGGGAGAGGGGTCGCGTACCACGCTTGCTTACACAAGACGCAGCAGATGAGATGAGATCACTCGCGCCCTGTAATCGTCTGACGGGTATATTGGCGTATGAACAACCAAAACCCAGAACAGATCAGCCTAAAGCCAGAACGAGCATGCTGAGCTCTGTCAAATCCATGTGAGGGGATCTGCCTTTCTTTTTACACCGCATCGAAGATCACTACTCGCACGAAACACCGCAATCAGGGAAGCAAGCACAGACTCTAAAGCCGTTCTAGGATATGTACATTAATTAACACAGGCCATCTTCGCTGCCTCATTTCTCCCAGGTCGGACTATCTTTTTTTTACAAGTTTTAGGGCCATTTCTTGCTTCCAAGAAATGTGAAGCTCCCACATCTTAACCCTCTGTCTCTCCTGCTTCATCCAGCATATCATGAATCCCCTGCTAGTGCGACGGCACGAGGGCGGCGACCACCTCCCGGAGAGCATGAGTTGTGTCGCTGTAGCACACCTGCATCAGTGGCACGCTCCTGTCCTTCACCGCATTGTCCAGCTGCCATTTGCGCAACAACGTCATCTTGATTCAGTTAGCATCAAACACATATTCTGCTAATATGTTAAATAATGAGAACCAAACAACGGTTTGCCAAAGTTGACCAAACGACTAGTCTGGATAAAAATCGCATTGCGAACAGACCAAGAGGACTTGAGCTACTCTGTCTGCGAACGCCCAGTCAAGAAACATAACAACTTCTGTCAAAACAAATGAAAAGAAAAGGTGACAAGGACTTGCTTAAGACTGGGACGGACCACGGGTATATTTATAATATGCGTTAAACATCTGACCAGAATAGTCCATATAGGCTGCTACAAGATTAACTAAACCACTTACTCTGTTATCACCTTGCGAACATGTTGAGCTGGAATACTACAAATTTGGTAATTAAGGGCATTCATGAACTCTGAGCAATATTCATCATGTGGATTTTCCATAAAGTAAGTCATGCTTTGAGCATAAGTTGCTAGCAAAGGAAAGGCAGCAATCATCACCTCGTCCATGAAGTAGAAGAAATTGTTGGCTAGGCCGGTGAGCGTCTTCTTGCGCTCATCGCTCTCGCAGGAGGAGATCACGCGGCTGAGGTCAATATACAAGAAGGTGGCCTTCAGCCGGAGATCCCTCCCAACTAGGTCCCACGAGTCTTCATCATCAGTCACCAAATCCTCCTCCATCGAGAATAGCTCAACAGCACAGTTCTTGATCCGGCAAACACACCCCTTCAGCTCAACCCCATAATCTGAATCCATTGCTTCCTCTTATCCTGATCT
Organism: Avena sativa; assembly: GCA_916181665.1. Taxonomy (NCBI): domain Eukaryota; kingdom Viridiplantae; phylum Streptophyta; class Magnoliopsida; order Poales; family Poaceae; genus Avena; species Avena sativa. The sequence goes on along the minus strand of OV702294.1, from coordinate 150,092,104 downwards.
GTGTATGGAAAAGAACAAAACCTGTAAGTTTATAGTGTGTTACCGATCAATTTATAGAGTGGGTAGTGTTGAGGAACGAGGAGAGGACACATGAAGGAGAGAGAGGTGAGAGGGAACTCTTTCTTGGACATTAAGGAAGCAACAGGTGTCACCAAGTACATGACAAAAAACAAAGCCCAGGTTGGTCAATAAGAAGATAGAAGATGGTCAGGGGTGACACGCTAGAAACATTGAAAAATAGGACACGTTCAGGTAACAGGTGCCTTGCAGCCTTGCAAGGTTCGAGAGCAAGAAAAGTGGCAGCAGAGGAAACCACAGAAAATTGCCGACAGGGAAGATTTATCAGGTATATACACTAGATTCTTGAAACCATAAGTTGTTTCTTTTCTTTCTCTGAAGCAAGCAGCAATAGTATTCCATAGGACACGTCTTTGCTTTTCTTCATTTTAACAATATAAGAGTATTTAATTGTTTCCCCGGAAACAATAAGAATTCAAAGGGAAGGCGGTAGCATAGATAGATATCTTAGGAGTCAACAAAGAGATTATCTCTGAACACCCATAAATTATAATTCCTCCATTCCATATTAGTTGTCGCTGATTTAGTACAACTTTGTACTAAATCAGCAACAACTAATATGGGACAGAGGGGGTACAACAAATATGTCACTATCCAGGCCTCCATTATTACGAGAATTCACATTTGAATATGTGAAGAATATGCCAGTTTGTTTTGTTCGCTCTTCTAATGAAAAAAAGGCAGGTTTTCTCGTGTGTCCTTGTTGAAAAAAAGTAAAGAATGTCCAAAAAATTGAAGGCATATTTCAGCAATTCTGGTTTTCTGGTAATGTTCGGTATATCCTTCAAAACAATTCTCTATAAAATGATATCCTTATAAAGTTAAGGCTAAGTATATGAAACTTTGACGAAAAGTTATCCAGAACCAGCCAACAGTAGTTTTAGGCATTTATGCATATCCATCTTATGTGCATCCACAGATGCAGAAGCCAGAGTTTGCTATCTAAAAGTTCAGATCCGTCCTACAGACGCAGGCACCATATCCATATAATTTATATCGCTATTACGATAGTTTGGCGGTTGAAGGCTTTCGACTTTCTGTTTCTAGTAGTAGCTAAAAAAGCCTAGTAAGCAACGCCACCTAGTTACAGTTTCTATTGACCTCAAAATTGGCTTATAACCATCACTAAACAATCAATTCAAGCTGGCTTCTTTTTCTCTCCCATCCATTCCCCGTACCTTTCAAGAATGTATGGAACTGATGGTCAAGAAAATTCTGAATTCTTGGCAAAAAATAATAAATCTGAAATACATATGTTCCTTCAGAAGCTGAGTTGTGGGTCCTACATATTCTTCAGTCGCTGTCTAAGTATTGAGAATAGTAAAAAGGATGGGATAGACAAAGGTAGCATCCTGATTGCGACAACATCCGAAAACGAAAGCTGAGGGGCCCAAATGTGGGTTTCTCCCATCTTCTCCCCTTTGCCTCCATACATGGACTAGCACCTAAAATTTCACTGCTTAATATCTATACCGAAAGATATGAAGCCTTTTGAGGTTGCTTTCTAAGAATCTCCGAATGGGAACTTTAACATATCTAAAATAATAACCCTATAATGGATTTACAAGCAGATGTTGTACCAGGTTCAGCAAGGGGACTGCAGAACAGCAATGCCACTGAAAAGCAATGCGACAAACAAACAAAAAACAAAGATAAAAGGGACAGATATTTCCTCCATCAACTTGCAGAGATGGAAAGAAATCCATGGAACCAAGAAGAATTTCAAGAGGCGACATTTATTACCTCTTTAGAGTATCCCCCACTTCCTCGTAAAAAAACATTTTGACTCAATTAAGTAAGGCCGATGCAAAAAACGAGGAAGAAAACGAAGGGCAGCACTGTGGCTGGCGTTCAGACTTCAGAGAAGAAGCATGCATTTTGCATCGGGGCGGAACTAAACAATCAAGAGGGGATTGAATTGAAGTACAGCGGCAGTTAAAAAGGACAACAAAACGGACAAGGACAATCATCTCCCATGCTACGCTGATCAAAGCCCAGAATGCAGAGATACGGACCCGATTCAGCCGCTCCTGAATCCAAGCATGAAGAGAAGAAGAAAAAAAGTAGGGAGGGGCACCGAAGAACAGAGCAATCTCAGATTCCCCCTGCATTACCGATCCACACTCCGTCCCAAATCCGATCCGATGTCCAATCCTCGGAAATTTCTCGACTCCGCCGCTAAAACAGCGAGGTGGTGCTCCATAGCATAACTCGAATGGATCAAAAGGGGTACCCAAGGGAATCTAACCATGGTGGATTAGAGACGAGGAAACCCCAGTCTTTGCTGCCTTGTTCTTCACAGAGATGCTCCACCACTCCCCCACCCCGAAAAATATGGCAACCCCTTTTCTTTATATGCTCGATGCGATCGAAGCTAAGAGTTACCCGAGGAAACAGTGATCCTGTTTTAGGGATTCCTCTTGTATCAGAGCAAAATTAGGCCCTAATGATCCTCTTAAAACAGCTTAACTTGCATATATTTATTAATTATTACCAGAAATAAAGCAACAGAGGAACATGGCTCGTGTTTGTACCTTGCCTTTGCCGGTTTACCCGGTGACGCGTGACTAGTCTCCCCGGCTGCGAGCGAGAGAGATGGTGTAGTACTAGAGACTGGCCCCGCCCCCTACTGTTTGGTTCTACCTGGCCGTAGCCATGTTTGGGGCTTTATATACACGCAGACCTGCCTCGGGGGAACGCGTGCAGATCCTCTGAGGCTGGAACTCGCGGCGGTGAACTCTGTGGCCCTACGTGCGGACTGTGGGCCCTCTTGGTCTTACCTGGGAACTCTCCCCTCCGAGTTTGAGTGGTTCGACGTCTACGAGCTCCTATCGCATAGCTCGTGAATTAGTTATAGGCTTTGCATAAATCAATGTAGAAGTAATTCTCTGTTTTAAAATAAAAATAATAGTGATCCGTCTATATTTTAGGTGACATCGTTTGATCATATTTTAGTAAAAACTTACATGGAAAATCTCCACTCGGATTTCTAAAGGCCCGTAAAGGGCTATGTGGGGTGCTGACACTCAAAATCACGTCCGGTCGGTTCTCTGCATCTTTTTTGTTCACGCCGGTGTGGATCGTTTTGTCATCCGATGTCTCCGGGCCGAACACAACCCAAGAGGAGGCAAAGAAGAGGAGGAGAGGAGTAGAGCTAAAACCGACGCGGACCAGTCATGTCGGCGACACGTGCTCGCAAAGTCATCCATATTATATATTTCCTCCCCCGGCAACCACCACTCCACCCTCGTCGCCGCTACTACCCCTCACCGCCTTCTATCGTTTAATCCGCTAGATCCATCCTCACAGCCGTCAGAAATACTCCACACGCCCTCCCAGTACACCTCATCGCCCGTGTCGTCGCCGACGCTCCCCTCCTCGTAGCTCCAAGCCCGTGACACATTTGTCCTGCCCACTAGGTGTTTGGCGGTTTGCCAAAGACATGGATTCATATGAGGAAGAGATGTTGGCCGCTTTGATGGACGACGATGTCGCTGTTGCGGGTGGCACCCGAGACATCATGACGACGACGATCATCTCGTTGGTTGAGCGCCATCACTAGAATCGAGATTTTGTATTCAGGCGTTGTCATGTCCGTGATTACCAATTAGAGAAGACACAAAGCACAACTCTCATACGTGTGTGAACTATCAAATACAACAAATGCCGCCGCCACACGCCATGGCCAATTGGTGAATTGATCGCCCTAAGGTATGATCCCAAATATATTGCATGTTGGCTACTAAAATTGCTAGTTTGTTTGCCCCATCTTATAGAAATTATTTTGTCAGATAAATTGTGGATTATATACACCAGCATTTTTTATGAATTATTTAGTGATTAACAAATTATTGAGTTATTTGATCTATTTTATAGGTCCAGACATAGACCTACACTCAAACTAGTAGAATGTAGCTTGCTTTTTATCGCAAAGCATATAATGTTACGGTTTCATATCAATATTTTACACTAGAAGACTTGATATATTTTCATGTTTATCACTTTTATGGTGAATTTCTTCTTTGCCCCCACATGCTCGTATACTAGACATGCCCCTTGATTTATTTAGTATTCTTATACGACCTTATGCAATATTCGTATTTATAAAGCACATTTCTGTAAGTTTTACCATTCATGAGATCATAAACTTGTTTGATGGGTTTATAGTCGTAAACAAAAAATAAAGCGTTTAGTTATAGAACATGTGTTCGGATAATAAAACTATATGTATTTAAGATTTGATTTAGTTTTGTTGTATACATATTTTATCGCCGCTGTCATCTCGGCCCCCCTATGGTCAAATCCTGGATCCGCCCCTGTCTATGCCGACTACTTCGCCGACGACCCATTGGACGATGACGTCACATTTTGGCGTCGTTTCAGAATGAGTTGGAAGCTCTTCCTAAGGATCATCGAGCAATTGAGAGGGTTTGACGACTACTTCAAATTGAAGAGAGACACAGTTGGCACGCTTGGTTTCTCCACAATCCAAGAATGCATAGTTACTCTCCGGATGCTTGCATATGGAATTCCTGGAGACACACAGGAGACGATTACCTCTGCATGGCTGATTCCACAGCCATCGACTGCTGATGACTACTCACTTCTATTCTTGTAGACAGTTGTTGGGCCTCCAAGTGTAGAGGTTCGTAGAACAGCAGCAAGTTCCCCTGTGGATTATCCAAGGTTTATCGAACTCATGGAGGAAGTGGTCAAAGGTATCCCTCTCAAGCAACCCTGCAATCAAGATCCAAGAAGTCTCTTGTGTCCCCAACACACCCAATATAGGTGCACTAGTTCGGCGAAGAGATAGTGAAATACAAGTGGCAACGGTGCCAGAAAATAGCTGATGGCGTGGAGAAACAGACTAAAGACAAACTAAAGGAAGCAAGCAAACATGCAACAGATCTAGTAGCAAACGGTGTTTCAATGCTTAGAAACAAGGTCTAGGGATCATACTTTCACTAGTGAACACTCATATAAATATAATCTCTTCATGATACTACTCTTAACTACTCTTCGATTGGACACTCTAATCCATGGTAGGGCTATAACATTACACCTCAAAGTCCGTCTTCCCTAATCTAGATAACCCACACTGTCACCTTGAGCGCTAGATGGTTCCAACAAACACCACAATTTCATAGAGACATCCAACTCCAAATATAACTCATAACAAATATTCAATCTAGCCAAAGTGCCACACACGATATGCCCACTGTCACTTTCACACACGTGGGGAAAAACATAGATCTATTAAAGCACAAAGAGTATTTATGTAGACTCAAGCCTAAGTGCCACCATGGCGTGCACGCTATCACTTTCACACACATGGGAAGGGCAGAGATCTAATGAAGCACTTGAGTAGCAAGGTAGATCTACTTGATTACAAAGCTCATGACCACAAGATCATGCATAGAGAGAGATGAACACATAGCTACCGATAGAGCTCTTAGCCCTGAGGAAGAACTACTCCCTCCTCATCATGGGAATCAACAATGGTGATGAAGATGGCGATGGAGATCGATGGAAATGGCTCCGGGGGCACTTACCCGTCCCGACAGGGTGCCGGAACAGAGACTTTCTGTCCCCCGAATCTCCCCTTCGGTGGCGGCGGCACAACAAAGGTTTTCGTGGATTTCTTCTAGATGATTTAGGGTTTTTGGGTCAGATGCTTCTTATAGGCGCATGAATCAAGGTCGGTGGGGGCAGGGGGCCCACACCCTCCCTAGGCGCCTCCAGGGCTTGCCCGCGCCTAGGAGGGTGCGGCCACCCTGTGCCCCCTCCGGCTCTGCTTCGTGGTTCCGTGTTGCTCCAGAAAAAATAATAACTTTGGCTTTTGTCCCGTCCAATTCCGAGAATATTGATTTTCTGCCTTTCTGGAACCAAAAACAGAAGTAAACAGGCAACTGGCACTGTGGCAACTTGTTAACAGGTTAGTTCCAGAAAATATATAAAAACAACTCAAATGTAGACAAAGCAAAGCAAAATAAATACTAAGCAAGCATGGAACATCAAAAATTATAGATACGTTTCCGACGTATCAACTGCATGTATAAGTTTTGCAGGAAAAATTGTGGCAGTGTATAGGAAAAATTACCTGAGAACACCCAATGCAGAAGACACAACTCGGATCTTGGAATAGAATGCAGCAAGGGGTTTTTCTAGAATGCTTGGAAGCATTGAGTGTATGCACTGGACATGGAAGAACTGTCCATTCGCGCACTAGGGCATGTACAGAGGTCGCAAAGGATCATGCAGTGTGGTTCTTAAAACCGTGGTAGATCAAGATTTGTGGATTTAGCATGCTTTCTTCGGTATGGCAAGATCATACAATGACACCAACACGTTGCATTATTCAAATGTGTTTGCCAAGCTTATTAAAGGCAGAGCTCCAGTGCAATTCGAGATCAATGGTGACTAGTAAGACAAGGGTTACTACTTGGCAGATGACATCTATCCAAAATGGTGAACATTTGTGAAGACAATCTCATACCATGTGCCTGGAGAAAAGAAAGATTGGTTTGCCACACATCAGGAGGCTTGCGGGAAGGATATGGAGAGGGCATTCGGTGTGCTCCAAACTCGATTTGCCATTGTCAGGTACCCTGTCCTTACTTGGTCGAAATATCAGATGTGGGAGGTCATGACCGGTTATGTGATCTTGCACAACATGATCATTAAGAGCGAGCGGGAGACTCTAGTTGTTTGACACTGAACTGTATTATCGCTAAGATCCTCTTGCAGATATTGATCACCAAGTTTCATCTATGTTTGCTTCTTTTCTCGTTAGGCGGCAAGAAGTTCGAGACAGGAATACTCATAGTCAACTGCAAGATGATCTGGTGGAACATTTGTGGAGGTTCGAAGGAGCCAGCTAGATTGTTTATTTATTTGTTTTTGTTTGCTATATTGAATTTTTTTAATCCGTTTGACTAATTTTCTAAACTTGTAATAAATTTGTATGTTGAACTATTTATTTTTTGCCATATTAAACTTGTTGAATTGATAAAATACCGCGTGTATAAATCAATGTAGAAACCAAGGGCAATCCTTTGTTATAAAATAAAAAATTATGGTTCGTCTATGGTTTAGGTGACTCGTTTGATCATAGTTTAGTAAAAGGACAGTTCTAAGTGTTCTTAGGGATAGAAACTTTCCATCCGGGTCCCAGCCGTCCGATTTGTTCAGATCCATGGTCAAATTTTCTTTCCGCTGATTCATTCCGCTTTTGCTATAACTTGTCCTAGTTTTACTACGAATAGTCTCGTTTTTGTTACATGTAGCAGAAAATATTCGACCTAAAAAAAATAAAACAAAAAAGACCGTCTCGCCGGTGACCTCGCTGGAGACCTTGTAGCAAAAGGTTGTGCTAATGTAGCAGATCCAACATCGCTGTCGTAGCAACTCGCGACTCCTAGATAGCATCGCGTTGTCGGGGTGAGGGAATGGCTGCACAAATCTTCGTCGTGGTCACAACAGGTTCGGGGAATCAATGGAGACCACAACTCGCCGCAAGGGGGAGCACCACCGGCCTGTGCACCACCACCACCGGCGGCAGCGACACGACCAGGACGGGGGCGCGTACAACACTCCATGGCTCCATGGGGGACAGGAGGTTGGCGGGCCAGTGTTGATGGAGGTTCTCGGCGCGGGCGGAGGAGGGAGCGAAGCGGAAGAGGACGCTAGGGGTGGCGGTGGCGCTCCGGTCGGCGGATGTGGGATGGCTTGCGGCGGAGCTTGACTTGGCCGGGATAAATCCGCGAGAGAAGAAAAGCAGATGAGGATCAGCGATGATATGAGTGGGGTCCACCCACGACCTGGTGCCATCGCATGTCTGCGGTTCGGTACGCTCTATGCGGACAACGGGGATGGAATCACTGGGAGGGGCTAGTATCATTTTCCTTAGTAAAAACTAAGTTTCAAATAAAGAAACCAAAACTAGAACGGCCTCCAAAACATTGCACTATGTTCCTTTTTTCTTAATTATCTTTAATGGTGTGGGTCGTCCTTTCCTTTTGTTACAATCTTCTACTTCCTCCACCCGGAAAGCGACATCGCGGATCCTGGACGTACTTCCTAGCGGCCTAGCGTGTTCACTTTTCTCCTTCTTGTCTTTTTTTCAATAATTTCCAACATTAAACCGATGATCAATTTTGCGAGATCTCTGCTATACTAGAAATCCTCAACCTAACTCGTGCCTCTCCCCACTGCTAAGCATTGCGAGCTATCTCCCTCTACCCTTAATCTTTGTGTGAACTGCTTTGTCTTTATTTTGGCAACCAGTAGGACTCCGCATTTTCATAAAGTAGAAGAGAACGGGCTAGATTGAATGAAAACCGACCAAAAACTGATATAGACACATGTATCCGGTTTATAAGGCAAACCAAACAAAAAAAAACACGGCATGTTTTTTTTTGGAAAAACCGGCATAGTCAAAATATCTACCTCGACTAGGTCTGCAACACTGCCGAGCGACACAAGCATAACGGCAACAGCAAGCACTACGAGTGACTGGTTTGTATTAGTCAATCAAACGACCGAAACTCAAACTACTGTCTTAGCCGATCAATTGGAGAGATGAGCCTCAATCCTATCTTTTTCCATCTATGTAAAAATCACTTTTCAAAAAAGCAAGGTCTCATTTCAAAGGTAAATCTGGGTTTAGTACTTCTGCTACTATATGAAAATCACTTTATGAAAATACTTCCACTAGATAATTGCTTTGCTGAGGCACCGTTGCTTGTACCGATGGTTCGGTCTCACGTCTATAACTAGTTTCGCAAACTCACGAGTTAGTAATAGTCCATTGAGATGAGCAACAAAAACAACCACCTAACGGATGCAAAAGGCGAAATTCGAAGTTATGCATAGCATTCAAAGCATTATAGTTGCCACAATGTGTTGGGCTCCTCATGTGGGTTGTTAGCAGATTGTCTTATAAAGCCTTTCAGGTGGTCTAAATAGGTGCAAGAGCCCATTACCTATTAGATTTATGATCGAGGATCATTTGGACGTTACACATGAGGGAAGAGGGATGTTAAGCCTCCAATTCAGCTACCACTATGTGGTACGATGAAAATCCAGGTTAGCTTCCATTGGAGAGAAAAACCAAGAGATAAAGAAACAAGAAGTTCAAGGAAGAGGTTGATATCAAGCACCGGCATTGCCAACGAGGTGTGAAGTCTAGATCCACTATCTTGTCTCGTTTAAGTTGCAGTTCTACCATCTTTGATGAGCTTATTCCAATCCCTAGCTCTTGTGTCCTAAAATCTTGTTGTTGGCATCTAAGATCTTTGATATCTTGATGTATGAGATCATCTAGTTCTCTCTAGAGAATAACTTGTTATACCCACAAATTGATAATAGTGGAAGAAGATTTGAGTAGCTTTGGCCTTTAGTTTTTTATCTCGGGTTGAGAGTTTTTTCCTGTAAAAAGGATTGGCATCCCTATGTTAATTTGATTGTTGCTGCACCTATATGCTAAGAGCATATATAACTTCTCCTACCCGCTTGCAGAAATCAACTACATATGTGCTCAGAGCACCCAAGACTTGACCTCGGTTAGGGCAGAATTTATCTATCCATATATGTTTGATGCATATTTTACATTCGATGATTGAGCAACAATCCATGTAATTAGTACATGAGTGGTTCTTACGATACAATAATACCCCCTATGCGAGACACTTTTTTGTCAGCACAAGCGAAAAGTACCTGCAAAAGTTGGTTACCTGGCGGATGACAAACTGTGGCATCACTTTATCGCGACGGCCAGTTATACAATGTTGCAGACTCAATATCACAGTATATTAATGATGTCGTACGTGATCAGGTAAGCTAGTGCATTTAATGCTGCAATAGATTGATGGAGGCACATATTAGTGCGTCGAACTTTGCACGTGATATTTACAGCGTGTCCCATGCTGATGAATGATCAAGCACCCCGCCTTGACTATCCAGACTTGCCTTGTTGTTGTTGTGGCCCACGATGGGTGAGGCTGGCCTTTATATCTTCTTTTACATCTTCCACAACTACACACTCGATCTCGATCTAGTCTCTTCTACTCCCTGTCACAGTCGAAGTACTCTACCTAATTCTCCTTCCGATAATCTTCAGCGGTTGGCAGTTGCGACATCCAAGCCGATGGCACACCAAGTAGGTTGGTAGTTGTAATCAATCTCTCTATTGATTAGAAAATATAATTTGAGATATTTATCTTTGTAGAATCCCACCAGTAATCTTCATCTCGATTACCGTTGCATGTACGTCCTTAGCTCTCAGGCATGTCGCCTCATCACCGTTAGTGGCGATAATGATGGTCGCAGGTTCCTCGGGTGCCTCTTTAGAGCGTTGATGCATGTAAAATGCATACATGAATTTTGCAGTTTATTGTCACATATTTTTGAATATTTACATTATTTAGAATGTTATATCTATGTTTTAAATTGATTTATGGAAATTTAACAATGATCCTCTTGTTTTTAGCTTTTCCTTATACACAAAAATCCATAAAAATTAGTGTATCTTTTAATATGTATGTTAAGCCATGGGGTGTTTTCTAGAACCTTTATCGGCATGATATTGTGCAGTTATAACCCAAATAAAGTGGATCATTGGTAAAAGTCCATAAATTAATGTAAAACATGGATATAACATTCTAAATGATACAAACATGTAAGAATACGTGACAAAAAAACTATAAAGTTCATGTATGCATTTTACATGCATCACTCGTCTCAACAATCATGGTTTGCATGATCACACAAGCAGTCATGACCTCCCATGTATGCTCCCTACTCCATGTTCTAGCAGGGTGCCGAACAATAGCCCAACAAGATTGGAATACACCAAATGCCACTCAACATCCTTCCTAGCAGACACTCTTCCTGTGTAGCAAACCTACACTCTTTTTTATCTTGAGGCTTGCAGATTGTCTTCACCATTCTGGACCGGTCGGGATAGACACCATCAAAGAGATAGTACCCCTTGTCATAAGTGGCCATTGATAACATAGTTGAGTGCTCGAGATTGTTGCCTACCGCAAGCGTAGAAAACATGAAGAGCACTAGACAAGGTTGATGTCATTGTGAGAACGTGCCATGACAAAGGAGTGCCAAATCCATAGATCTTGTGAAACAACGACCTCAAGTATGACAGTGAACTCATCAACATCGCCTTTGCATTGATCCTGCCAAGCAAACAGACAGTTGTTCCACTCCTAGTGCCTGCAATCTATGTTTCCAAGCATACTAGGAAACTCTCTTGACTCATTGATTGACAGTAGTGGGGTTGTGTAGGTTGCATTTAGTTGTCTCAATTACTCTCCATCTAACACTAGGACTACCGCTTTGCAGAACTTGTACATCGACTCAAGGCAAGTGGACTCGCTCATGTGATGTACTCATCAACTAGGTCACCAGATACTCGATCCATATGCAAGCATCCTCACAACCACAATGCATTTATGGTAAGAAGTGAAGCCAAGCTTACTTGTGGCATCCTTCTTTAACTATAAGTAATCATCACCCTTACTCCATGTAGAATACGCATGAAAACTTTCCGTGACACCGAAAGCGTCTCTAGAAAAGAGATACGGGGTACATCGGATTGGTATGATGGAAGTAGTTGTTGTAGAGTTTCTCATGGACCGGCTCTTGCTTACGGTCCAACTCTATCCTTCAGCTCACCAATGAGCCCCTTAACCTTGGACTTTGGTTCTCATCGTTGTCATGGATGAGAAGATCCACGACCACCATGATCATGTTATCATCCTCAGACTCATCCAAAGATGTGTTGATGACATGATTGAACAAAAATTCGTCTGAACTATCTGCCATGATCTACGCAGATTACAACGCACTATTAGAACACAACGCATTTCCATGTGTATGCAATGTAAAAAGTGGACCTTGAAGATCTAGAAAATTACCTTAAACGGGGCCGGAAAATAGTCGAACAGGTTGTGCGGCACAGATCACGGGCGCATATGACCCAGTGGCCGATGAGATAACTTCCAGCCCTGGCAGTGCAATTGCCGGTGGCGGTGTTGGCGGTGCGATGTCATCCATTGAGGAGGCGGTGGCGACCGATACAACGATAGGCGAGCACGACAACAAAGCTGCAGGTCCTTGTCTACTCCGGTGGCGCCAAGAAGATGAAACAAATGGCGAGATACCAGGGGCGTGCATCTACAAAAGACCGAAATGGCGGGAGGAGTCGGCTGTGGACTGCACGACGGCATATGAAGAGATATGGATCGGTGGTGTGTGTGGGGAGGGGTTGGTCTGGCTAGTGAGTAGCTGACTAGGGGGCCTAGGTCAGACAAGGAGACGCATGACGGGAACACGAACGCTATCCACTGAACCGCAAAGTCAACTCAAATTTGGGATGAGAATGCGCCCAAAAGGACTGGTCCGCGACGCGTGTCAATTTGCGGTGCCCGGTTGGGCCTTGGCCTTTGTCCTCGAGGACAGGTTCAGATAGACTCGGTCCATTTGCGAGTCACTGTTGAAGATGACCTTAGTGCCATGCTCTACTATCATCTCTCTCCCGCACAAGTACATCTACCAAATGTGAATATCTATAGTGAAACGTTATACCTTGTAGTTATATCTCTTTTATGGATTTTTTTTGTTTGACTCTCTCTACCAACGTCTCTAAACTCTACTCCATCTATTTAAATAGTTTTAAGATCTGCACAAAAATAGCTTTTTTTTCATGTTGTCATTTAATACCTCTTTTCCTCCAAACACAAGAGATAGAGACTCAGAAGCATAAGGAGTTAATTACCTCTTTGTGTGATATCAATTACTACCTCCATTCCAATTTATAAGGTAAATACGTACTTTGAGAAAATAGTTTGACCGTAATTTTGTTCAACAATATATGAATCATATATCACAAAAATTGTATCATTGGAAGCGTATATTGAATATGAATCTAATGGTATAATTTTTGTTAAATATAGTTTGTATTTTATTGATCAAATTTACGGTTAAACTATTTTCTCAAAGTACATATTTGCCTTATAAACCAAAATGGAGGTAGTATTAAGTGCCAAATAGAAACGCAATGACTAAGGTTACATTTAATTATTAAAGGACAAGTACTCCGTGACATGGTTATACCCTACGGGTACGTAACTTCAGCATACCTAGTCCAGCCCAAGGAAGGCCCACGGCAGGCATACACTGGCCCATGAAGATTTTCGGGTGGCCAAGGCCCACTCGACGACCTACCAGGTTCCACGACTCCTATGACGGTTCGGCTGCTATGGAGCCCATATGGACACGGACTCCCAAGCGCACAAGACAAGGAAAGCTCAAGACTAGAGTTTGAATACAACTTGTAACCTACTCGTATCGGCACCCGAGACCTAGCCCCCCCATATATAAAGGCTAGGAGGGGCCAACGAGGAGGAGACGACGTACGCAATAGACCTAGAACTCGACTCATACTTTGCACACGCATCCACGCCAGATCGAATCTGCGCACCCTGTAACCTTCGGTTCCGCCGTAATCAAAGAGCAGACAAGTAGGAGTAGGGTTTTCCCTCCGGGGGCCTGAACCTGGGTAAATCTCGTGTCCCCTGGTTGCTTGTTTGTTAACCGTGCCACGATCTCCAGCATCCCCATCTTCTCCAAAACCCAAGTCCATAACAATGGGCATTGACGAGATTAAACCTCGTCAATTGGCGCCGTCTGTGGGAATTGGGGCTGCTGATTGTGCGGTCGTGACGGTTCCGACCCGATCGATCTACAACTCCGCGGCGACGGAGAATCACCTCCTCTCGGCGCTTTCGACTTCACCGCCCACTCGCCGGATACCATGAAGGATTTCGAGCCCGTAGGCAACGGACTCGAAATCTTGTTCGGGAGCTTCTGCTTCCAGGTGGGACAAACTGGCACCCTCCGCCTCCCTGAGCGGGTGCCCATGCCGTCAATCAGGCCCGCTTCGTGGGCTCCACACCCCGTGCTACGCACGTCACCATCAACAGATGAGTTCCACAGCAGCAGCTGTTGCAACTCCGATCTGCGCGACCACCTTCGGATGAAGGGACCTACGGTTCCGGATCCGAAAGCTGCGGCAGCAGCCAACCAATCTGTAGGCGTTATCTGTGCGCCGCAGTCATCCAAACCGACGAGGAAACGCCTAACCCGCCGCCCAACCCCAACCCGCAGGACAGAAACGGCGAAAACGGGGAAAACAGGGGCCACCTCATCCAACTTAGCAAAGAAGGATGGGTCGAAGCACGCCGCGCCGTCGCAGGCGAAATAGTCCTACCTCTGGACTCCCCACGTGATCTGCTGAGGGCATACCACTACCTCCTCATCGAGGAGCACAAGAAGCAAGTCAAGATGCAGGAGACGCTCGACAAACGCAAGCAAGCAGCCTCTGAGTCCAGTGCGCGACGAGCTGCGCTCTGCACCATGGGACCCAGCTCTAGCACAAACGGAAACCAGGGAAACAAGCACCGCTCTCGGGTGGAAAACATGGACCCGAAGGAGCAGCGTGACGTGACCCGAACTCTCCACACATCGTTCATGGATATGGACGCCGACGGCAACATCACCCCGAAGACGCCACAAGCTGCGATCATGGCAGCCACTGCGTATCTCGCGGCTCACCCACCTCCGGAGGGGGACCCGAAAAGGGCGATGCATAGGTCCGCACTCACCGGAATAGGACTAATCAGAGCTGCGAAGACGCTCCTACGGAGCCGAAGAAGAAAGCTCCGACCAGGCGCGACCGGAGCCCCACTCCCTCATTCGAAGATGAAGAGGAACACGATCTTCCTCGAAGGAAGAAGAGCTCGCACCGCCATAAACACGACTACGACGCCAGAGACAAGCTTACACAGCGCAAGATCGACAAGGCACATGCCAAACGCGCATGCTCGTCTGAATCTGAGATGGATGAAGACGAAGGAGAACTCTGCGGGGCTCGATGCTTCAGCAGATCCGTCCGGCGAACACAGATGCCACGCAACTTCAAGCTTCCTTCGGATACTCCGAAGTTCAACGGCACGCAAGATCCAAAGTCCTGGCTCAGTGACCATCTGTCATCCGTCAAGCTTCACGGAGGCAGCAAAGAAACCGCCATGCAATGCCTTCAGCTGCAGCTAACAGGCGCGGCGCGGGTCTGGCTTAGCAGCCTATCATCAGGATCCATCCGAAGCTGGGAGGAGCTCGCTTATAGCTTCATCCGAAATTTCAAAGGCACCAGCAAGAGGCCCGCCTCAATTGAAGAACTGCGAGCCTACACTCAGAGAACGGGTGAATCTATTCGCTCGTACATACTACGCTGGTCTACAACCAAGAACTCCGCAGCACACATCTCCGAAGATCGGGCCATCGACGCCTTCAGGGACGGCGTCAAACGCCCAGACTTCAAGGAGAAACTTGGACGTGTAAAGCCCAAGACACTCGACCAGCTCATGGAAATCGCCAACAGTTGGGCAGACGGCGAAGATTGCATCCAGCGGGCGCAATCAGATGAAGAGGACGACTACGGCCGAAGACGCGAACGCCGCAGCAAGAGGAGATCGCGCGTCTACGAGGATCGCGACGGACCCGACATGGTCGCAGCCGGCTACGCCGACCGCCGTAACGACAACAGTCGCAACAGCGGAGGATACCGCAGCGGAAACTTCCGCGACAACGGACGACCAACGCAGTCGTGGAAACGCCGCGACCGCGAGAACGGACCCTCAGCATTCGAAAAACTTTCGGGTCCATGCACCATACACTTCTACATCGACAAACAAGATGGCAAAAAGAAAGCTAGCCACATGCTCAAGGACTGCCGCGAGTTCCAGAAACTCAGCGAAGGCATGGTGCAGATGAGGCAACAAGCTTCAATTCCTGCGTTCGGAAACGCACCTGCGCCAGGTGAAATAGCACACGGAGCTCCTCCACCGCCGCCTATTGGAAGCCCAAATCAACCAGTCGCACCAGCGCAAAACAACGCCGGGGTCGCATACCCCCCACCAAAAGGAGCACTCAATATGATACAGAAGGGGCGCCCAACCAATAGGGTGCAGAAGAAAATCACCCGACAAATCAACTTGGCCGTGGCAACTCCGCCTGTAATCCCTGAGTACCTCAGCGGATCGGAGTCCTGCATCACATTCACTCGCGCGGATCACCCTTGCCAGATCCCTCGCCCAGGTCATGCTGCCCTGGTGCTGGAGGCGCAGATCGGAGGCTTCGAGATGAGTCGCGTCTTCATGGACGGCGGCAGCGGCATCAACCTAATGTTTGCAAGCACTCTAGCAGCTATGCGGATCCTGCAATGCATCCTAGAACAATCAGACACAACGTTCCACGGCATTGTCCCAGGGAAGGGCATCTTCCCCTGGGCAAAATAGGGCTCGATGTCATCTTCGGGAAGCCGGACAACTTTCGGCAGGAGCGCCTAGAATTCGAAGTGGTGGACTGGCCGTCGCAATACCATGCCATCCTGGGACGTGTAGCATTCGCAAGGTTCCTGGCCGTCCCACACTACGCATACCTACTACTCAAGATGCCAGGACCAAGGGGCGTCATCACAGTCCACGGGAGCTTCACCCGATCAGACCAATGCGACAGGGATTTCAACAAAATCTCCTAGTCTTTCGGCATGCAAGAGGAGCTTGTAAGGCTCCGCGAGGTGACGGACAATGGGCTACCCCCATTCACAAAGCAGAACGCACCTGACATGTCTTTCGACTCCACCATCAATACCAAGAAGGTGCAGGTCCATCCAACAGATGCCTCCAAGACGGCGCTGATCGCCAACGACCTCAGCACCGCATAGGAAGGCGCGCTCGTCGAATTCCTCCGT
This sequence comes from Avena sativa, assembly GCA_916181665.1. Lineage (NCBI taxonomy): Eukaryota > Viridiplantae > Streptophyta > Magnoliopsida > Poales > Poaceae > Avena > Avena sativa. The sequence continues at coordinate 150,075,198 of OV702294.1, read as the reverse complement.
GAGCGCTGGGAAATCTTCGCCTGGTGTCCTGCGGACATGCCAGGAGTTCCCAGGGAATTCGCCGAGCATGCACTTAATGTCTTCCCAGACACCAAGCCAGTCAAGCAGTCCATCCGAAGACTGTCAGAGCCACGAGCCGAAGCTATCGGCAAGGAGATCAACAGATTACTCGCAACAGACTTCATCCGGGAAATCAAGGAAAGCGAGTGGCTGGCAAATATGGTGATGGTCCCGAAGAAGGACACGGACTCCTGCGGATGTGCGTGGACTTCACGTCACTAAATAAACACTGCCCTAAGGACCACTTCCCTCTTCCTCGGATCGACCAGATCATCGATTCGACTGCAGGTTGTGAGAAACTCTCCTTCCTCGACGCCTACTCAGGCTATAACCAGATTCGACTCTAGGTCGAAGATCAAGAGAAAACGACGTTCATCACACCGTTCGGAGTATACTGCTACAACACAATGCCCTTCGGGCTAAAGAACGCGGGTGCCACGTACCAGCGATGCATGCAGGCCTGCCTCAAGGACCAGATCGGTCGCAACGTCCAAGTCTATGTCGACGACATAGTCATAAAAACCAAGGAGGCAAGAACACTTATCGACGATCTCCGCGAGACGTTCGACAACCTCGATCGCTACAGGATCAAGCTCAATCCAGAAAAGTGCGCCTTCGGCGTCCCCTCGGGTCAGCTGCTCGGGTATTTCATCTCTCAACGAGGGATCGAAGCGAACCCGAAGAAAATCAAAGCTATCATGACAATGGAGAAGCCGAAAAACCTCAAGGGCGTTCAGCAGCTCGCAGGGCGAGTAGCGGCACTAAGCAGGTTCATCAGCCGCATGGGCGAGAAGGCCCTACCATTTTACCAGCTGCTGCGCAAGGCAGACAAGTTCGAGTGGACACCAGAAGCCAACGACGCATTCGAAAGCCTCAAGCGGCTCCTCTGCACCTCGCCCGTTTTGGTCACGCCAAAAGAGCGCGAGCCCCTGTTGCTGTACATAGCAGCCACACACCAGGTGGTCAGCACAGTACTCGTGGTCGAACGACCCGAAGAAGGCAAGACCCGCGGGGTACAACGCCCAATTTACTACCTCAGCGAGGTTCTCACTCCAACAAAACAGCGGTACCCGCACTACCAGAAGCTAGCCTATGGCGTGTTCATGACGGCTCGACGACTGAGCCACTACTTCCAGGAACATCAAGTGATGGTCGTCAACGAGGCACCCCTAAACAGCATCCTGAATAACCCAGAGGCCACAGGACGCGTGGCCCTGTGGGGCATTGAACTATCACCCCTGGACATCATCTACGAGAAGCGACACGCAATCAAATCTCAAGTCCTTCCGGACTTCCTGGTGCACTGGATGGAGCTACAGCTGCCTGACACCCCAGACACGTCGCAGTCCTGGACAATGCATTTTGACGGCTCCAAACGCGAAGCCGGAGCAGGGGCAGGAGTCATACTGACCTCCCCGCAAGGTGACAAGATGAAGTACGTCCTTCGGATGAAATTCAGAGCCTCCAACAACGAGGCCGAATACGAAGCCCTCATCCATGGCATGAAGATGGCAAAAATATGCGGCGCAACACGCCTGGTCATCTACGGTGACTCCAACCTTGTCGTACAGCAGACGATGAATGAGTGCGACGCACACGCCGAAAACATGATCACGTACCGCGCGCTATACAACGCACTCGAAGGAGAATTCGACGGCTGCGAACTTCGGCACGTTGGAAGAGAGAGCAACGAGGAGGCCGATAGACTCGCCAGCATCGGCTCCACTTGTGCAAAGGTACCACCAGGTGTGTTCCTCGAACAGATCTGCGTGCCATCCATCAAGCGGAAATTCCCCAAGGGATCACCCGAAGAAAAAGAACACTCGGGGGCTACGCTACCCGAAGGTCATGAAGGACCCGAAAAGTTGGATACCGAAGTCGCCATGGTCAACCTGATGCAGGTCATGGCAGCCGAAGAAACTTGAACACGTCCATACCTCCAGTTCCTGATAAACGGAGAATTGCCAGACAGCCCGACAGATGCCCGACGCGTATCTCGTCGGTCAAAAGCCTTCACCATCATCAACGGCGAGCTGTACAAACGCAGCATTACAGGCGTACTACAACGGTGCGTCACCATCAATGATGGCAAGGCCATACTCCAAGATATCCACGAGGGCATCTGCGGCCACCATGCCGGCAGTCGCTCCCTCGTCGCCAAAGCTCTGCGATCATGATTCTACTAGCCAACGGCCATGAGCGACGCGAAAGACATCGTCCGAAGATGCAACGGGTGCCAACGGTTCGCCGACAAACCACACGCACCTGGGTCCGAACTTCGACCCATACCCATAGCCTGGCCTTTTGCCCAATGGGGCCTCGACATGATCGGCAAACTGCCAAAATCTTCGAAAGGAGGACACGTCTTCCTCCTGGTCGCAGTCGACAAATTCACCAAGTGGATCGAAGCCATGCCACTCACCAACCAGAAGGGCAAAACCGCCGTCAAGTTCTTCGAATCCATTGTCTACAGGTTTGGCGTACCGCACATCATCATCACCGACAACGGATCGAACTTCATCTCCGAAGAATTCCAGGACTTCTGCAAAGGCCTCGGGATCAATATCACGTATGCCTCAGTGGCACACCCGCAAACAAACGGGCAAGTGGAAAAGGCCAACGGCCTAATCGGCGTTGGCATCAAGAAGCGCCTCATGAGCTCACTCGAGCACAAAGCTGGGCACTAGACGAAAGAGCTACCGTCTGTCCTATGGAGCTTACGTACTACGCCAAACAGCTCCACCGGCTACACACCGTTCTTCATGGTGCACGGAGCTGAGGCCGTGCTACCAGCCGAAGTACGCCACCAGGCTCCACGAGTCGTCGCTTACAGCGAAGCCGAATCCACGGCTGCACTCGAAGATGTCGTCGACACACTCGATGAAGCGCGGGATATAGCAGCCGCTCGATCAGCGGTGTACCAGCAGAGTCTCCGCAACTATCACAGCCGCCGGCTGCGCCCAAGGTCCTTCGTCGAAGGAGACCTCGTCTTGCGACTCAAGCAAAAGCGATCGAACAAACTCGATTCACCATGGGAAGGACCCTATGTCATCACCGATGTCATCCCAGGTGGCGCCTATCGCCTCAAGCACGTGGAGTCTGGAGTCGCATACTCCAACCCGTGGAACGTCTCGCGCCTGCGACGATTCTACCCGTAGCGACCTACCCCCCTTTTACTTTCAATAAGGCTTACAGCCAAGGCTACTCAGCCGAACCATGTACCTCCTCCATTACGATACAAATAAAGCTAAGTACCTCGCCTCCAACCCTCGGTTGACTATTTTCTGCAACTTTACTACATGCTACATACGCACTCGAGGGCTCCCCCCACCTCACGATTTCATCGACTGACGACAAAACGTGTACACCTGAGTAGCTGACCACGTCAGGCAAACGAAAAGGGCACGTACTAAATCAAAGCACTGCGTGCTCGCAAACAAGCATACCTTTACAACAAAGGGCACATACACGCCCAGTCGCAATATACAAATTTTACATCTATCTGTTTATTTTCAGGTCCTACCTATTCTTAACCTGAGCACGCTGCTCAAACAAATCTACAATCTGTTCGGCATACTGACTTACAGCCGCGTAATGCGGACGCATATTCCACTCGCCACCATCTGGTCGAGAAGGTGGCCCAGTCGCCATAGCAGCCAAATCTACATCAGGGCGGTGCACCCTCACAAGAGACAAGGCAGCCTTCACCCCTGCGACGAGCTGCTGCCCACCAGCTCCTTGACATTACTGGCACTCCGAAACTTCGTCAGAAGACCTGCAAGGGTCGTTGGCACGGCATCCAACGAAAACATGACGTGCAGCACCGAGGAAAGCGATGTCTGCACCTGGCGGAGCACCCGCAAAACCTGGTAGACACGATCCTGCACCGTCGCCAGAACTATGGCGCGATCACGATCCATCCAGAAGAAGCCGCCGGCCTCCATATCCTGTTGAGTCAAGCAATTGACTCGAACAGCAATATGCTCCTTTTCTTCCCTCGGAGCAAGATTGGCACCTGCGACAACCGCACAAAACAAGAGTAAGGCCAGCAGGCTCACCCGAAGAATTGAGCTACAGCCCGAAAGAAGGATCAACTTACATTGCAGCTGCTCGGACAGCCGACCCAGCTCCGCCATCAAATACTCCTCTCTGGCTGCACAACGGTATGCTTTTGATTTCCAAACATCAGCGCGACCGCGTAACCCAAGCAAATCTCTCTCCAAGCTGCGCACGCGATCTCGAAGAAAAGCGAGCTGCGAAGAATCATCTAATGATGCTCGCAAGGGCCTTTCGGATGAAGTGTCAACCGGGTCAGCACCCGAAGGAACCTATAGCAGCAGAAAAAAGAAGGCACACAGACATTCAGCCAAGGATAGAGCACAACTCAGAGGAATTCATTAAAGTATATAAGGCCACTACGTGGCACCAGGATGGTACTACAAAAGATATTTACAACAAAAATAGACTACAAACTACCCTACGTCTACTATGCCTAAGACGGAGGACATTGAGTCGCCTCAGAACCAGACTGCCTAGCTTTGGCCTCGCCCTGCTGCCGCAATGCATACTCAGACAACAAGTCAATGAGCTTGGGCCCATATCGTCTACAGCGAGCGGAGTAGGCGGCGAAGGCTACCTCGGATCCATCCGCAGCTGTAGGCATCCGAGAAGTAATCTGGAGCAGGTCCAGCTCCGCCCCAGCCGCCATGGCCATCGCCAGCCCGACGGACGCGCCGATGCCCTTCTGCTTGCGCTTGTATGCTGCAGGCGCTTCGGCCGACAGAGCCTCTGCCAGGGCATTCACATCTTCAAGGGATGCACCCTTCGGGAAGAGCTCCTGATAGAAGCGACCAAGGACCTCTTTCGCCTTGGCGAGGGAGTTGACGACGGTGGACCGCTGCGGTGGCATCATCTAGAGCACTCCCGTGCTCCAGAGCACCGCGGTCGAACTCGATGCCTGCGGCATCTGAGACAAAAAGAAGAAAACATGAAGAAAGGCAACATAGAAGAAGATCCGTAGAAAAAGGAGCAAGTGCAAAAGCTAACGCTCACCCGAAATAGCCTTGGCAGCAGCCATGAGCTTCTCCGCCACCCCTTTTTCACGAGCAGCCGCAACGGTGGCCAGCTGCTCCTCACGATCTGCGGCCTCCTGCTGCAGACGCTCTTTCGCTTCGGCTGCCTTCGTCAGCTCCAGCTCAAGGCGCTCTCTCGCCCCAGCGGCAGCTTCGGCCTTCTGCTCCGATTGGCCAAGGCTCTTCTTCAGAGCATCGACCTCACGGAGAGAGTCGTTATGCTCCTCTGCATTTAGAACAAGCAAATGTTAACGAAAAGGACCAGGATAAGCAAGAGAAGTACTACAAGGCAGACGAATACCTTGAAGCTGCCGCAGTTTCGCCTCCAGCGTCAGGCGTTCCTCCACCAGCCGCTTGGCCTCTTGGACAAAAGGCTGCAGCAACATGCAATAGTAGTAAGAGCAGAACTTGGGGGCTACGGCCAACACAAAGAAGCATCAAACAACATCAGCATACGAAGACACTCGGGGGCTCCCCCCATAACATCAAGCAGGAAAACTTACGTGCTCCGAAGGCGAACCCGCAGGCCCGCCTGCGAAATTCTGAGGCGCAACCACCAGCCTCTCCTGCACAGGAGGAACCGGCGCAGCATCACCAGAAGTCGCCACCGTCTGAGAAGGAGGCGACGCAATGTTCGACTCCCCCATCATCTCCCCCGCACCATCACTAGAGCCGTCGGAGGATTGCCTGCATACGAAGCTAATCAGCACAGGTGCAAACATCATAAAAAGAAAAGGACAACAGTACAACAAGAACAACTTACGAGCCCAACGCGCTCAGGTCGAAGATAGGAGAAGCCCTTCGGGCCCTCTTCTCCTCCTTCTTTTCTTCCTTCTTCTCCTCCTTATTTTCTTCCTTCTTCCGCTTTGCTGGCGGGTGCGGTGCAACAGCCCGCACAGGAATGGCAGGAAGGGGAGAGGAAGAACCCCCATGAACATCATCATGACGCTCAAGGCCCAGAGGATTCCTGGGAGTCGGAGGAGTCGAGGCATCTGACGACTCGCTAGAGCTCCGTGATCGCTTGCGCGAATGGTCCTCACTTGATTCATCGGCATCCTCCGCTGGGGATCGCGCTGACGGTAGCTCGGACACGGAATCCACCACTTCATTATCCGGGGGATTCGGATACCTCTCGGGCAACGGTGGTGCCATGCCCGGCACTTTGAAGCTCTGCAAAAGGAAAAGGAACTTTGTTAGCAAACAAAGGAAAACGTACACAGCTGACAAAAACAAAAGGGAAGCACTACGTGCGCAAATCTACACCTTCGGTACGACCAACGTCGAAGAAAAGGGAGGAGTCAGCGACTTCCCCGGGATTTCTTCGTCGGCCTTGAACTTCAACAGCGCGCGAAGAGCCTTGTCAAGTTCCACCTCGGAGATTTTCTCACTCGAAACCCTCGTCGGATCACGGCGCCCAGAGTAAAGAAACATCGGGTGCGCCCTCACTTGGAGAGGCTGCACCCGACGCTCAAGAAACGTCCGGATGATGTCGACACCATTCACCTCCTTCTCAGGAATCAGTTGGAGATCCTCCACCCGACGGTACAGGGCCTCTATCTCCGCCACCTCACCATCCAAGATTTGGTTTTTCCAGGATCTTTTCTTCTCAATCAACTGGGAGGGGTCAAAAGGAACGAGACCAAAATCTTGCCCAGGCAGTACGGAGTCACGGATGTAAAACCATTTCCTCCGCCAGTACTGGACAGATTCAGACATGGAAAAGGAAAAGAATTGCACATTAGGATTGAGAGAGATGACGAATCCCCAATGGGATACACACCATCCGAACCAGACTGCCTCTTCACGGAATAAAGCTTTCGGAAGAGGCCAAAGTGCGGCTCAATGCCAAGCCAATACTCGCAAAGCGTGATAAAACACGCAATTTGGAGAAGGGAGTTGGGAGACAGATGATGGAGTTGAACCCCATAGAAAAAGAGCAGTCCACGAAGGAAGTCATGGACCGGAAAAGAAAACCCGCGAATCATGAAGGCAACAAACATAACCCGATACCCAGATGGGGGACGGAGGATTACCTCATTGCCGGGGAGTTTCACGGCTGTCGTATCTTGCGGGATCACGCTCCGCTTGCGCAGTTTGCGGAGATCGCTCTCCCGCGTTTCTGATCGCCGCCAGCCACCGTCGGTGACGCGAGCAGTGGCGGTGCACTTCTTGCCTCCGGCGGCGTTGGTCCCAACTGCAGATGAGGACTTCTTTTTCCCCATGGCGCTACGGCGGTGGTGGTGTTGCCAACGAAGAAAGACAAAGGCAATGTGGAGGAAACTCTCAGCGCGCCGCAAGAATAGCTCAAGAACGAGGGGGCAGTGAATAGATGAACTGCTGCGGTGAAAAACAAACCACGATTTCACCAGGGATTATAACAGCGAAGACGACGCACGCTGGCCGTCCATCGAGAAGACCTAACGCCAACGGTAGATCTGGCCGTACACGTGTCAGCACCAAAATGAACCGTCAATACCACGCCGTCCACTACGTGCGGAAATCGAGGAGACGCCGTAATCATCTCCACGCCGCGCATGACCGGTCAATTCAAAGTCAGCAAGTGGGACCCACGTTTCGTCCAGTCAAGTCATCTCTGGCGTAGCAGACGCTTGAGGTCATCAATCGTAAGCACTGACGTCATCAAAAGCTATACTAGCACCACTTCGGCTCCACAGCTAAAAGTACTCACTCGAATCTACGATTCGACTAAATACTTGGGGGCTACTCCTATCAGGAGCGCTGGTCGCGCACCCGATGTACTTCCGGGTCAGCGGTACGTCCACGAGATTTCCTTCTACAGTTGCATGATACAAGACTCGAGTCTCTGCCCGAGTCTACGACTCCGCCAGACACTCGGGGGCTACTCCAAACTGGAGCGATGGTCGTTCACACACAAGATCTTCGAGTCCTACGCCGAGTCTACGACTCCACTACGTACTCGGGGGCTACTCCCATAGGGAGGATTGATTCAAGCATCCGAAAAAATTGTGTCCTACGGACCTGAAGCAAACAATGGCTGAATTAAAGTCTCCGTTCGAGTCTACGACTCGAACAGACACTTGGGGGCTACTCCCATAGGGAGCGCTGGTCGCGCACCCTATGAAATCTTCGACTGCGATCTTTCGGATCAGCACGCAAAAACTTTTGGCAACTCTGCCCCAACAAAACGCTAAGTGAGCGACAATCTCCTTGGCCACCCGAAGCACCTCCGAGGTGATAAATGTTCGGATGCTGCGTCTGCGACGCAAAGATAAGACCTACAGATATTATCTGATGGCCTGGCAACGCACACGACTGCGCTCTGCTAGTCAAAATCCGTGCCAGCAGGTGCGACGAAAAATTCCGGCGGACGCGTTGGGTACAACAATTAAATTCACTTGAATTCCACTCCTGTAAGTCCTCCGTGGCCTGAGTTGAATTACGCCAGCATATGTCCCAGTTTCGAGTTGAGGGACTCGAACCTGAAGAAGATCGTGTTGCTTTGTCCTAAGACAGTTAACTGACCCTGATCCGTCGGGAGAGTCAGGCACACGTATCAACAATCCCTACACATTCTCTTGAAAGACAGAGTTGCACCCGAAGGATTGAAGAGTCCTCAGCCGAATCTACAATTCGACTGAACACTCGGGAGCTACTGACATGGTTATACCCTACGGGTACGTAACTTTAGCATACCTAGTCCAGCCTAAGGAAGGCCCACGGCAGGCATACACTGGCCCATGAAGATTTTCGGGTGGCCAAGGCCCACTCGACGACCTACCAGGGTCCACGACTCCTATGACGGTTCGGCTGCTATGGAGCCCATATGGACACGGACTCCCAAGCGCACAAGACAAGGAAAGCTCAAGACTAGAGTTTGAATACAACTTGTAACCTACTCGTATCGGCACCCGAGACCTAGCCTCCCCATATATAAAGGCTAGGAGGGGCCAACGAGGAGGAGACGACGTACGCAATAGACCTAGAACTCGACTCATACTTTGCACACGCATCCACGCCAGATCGAATCTGCGCACCCTGTAACCTTCGGTTCCGCCGTAATCAAAGAGCAGACAAGCAGGAGTAGGGTTTTCCCTCCGGGGGCCTGAACCTGGGTAAATCTCGTGTCCCCTGGTTGCTTGTCTGTTAACCGTGCCACGATCTCCAGCATCCCCATCTTCTCCAAAACCCAAGTCCATAACAATGGGCATTGACGAGATTAAACCTCGTCACTCCGTTCACAATTACCTATAGTTCTGGGTTTTATCCAAGTCAAACTTTTTAATGTTTGACCAAATACATAGAAAGTATCAACATCTAAAATTTAATATCATTTGTTGGGGAGGTGACCCCGGATAGGGTCAGGATGGGGAAAGACAAAAGGAAGTTCCCCGTCCAAATTCCGAGTTACTGTCTAAATCGGCTGAATCCTGTAAAGGTCGGCCAAGGTAAGCGAGAGCAGGACACTTATGAGAAGAGCAATACGTTACCCGGCCGACGTACTGTTTAAGTCTGCCAGGTCAGCCCGAATAATCTGAATGCAGGTGAAGGACAAGCCGAGTTAAGCAAGGCAGGGCCGAATGACATGAAGCTTGCAGGAGAAGGAAGTGCTTATAGTCAAACCCTAGTCACAAGCTAGGAAGAATCTGAACAGAGCCAAACACAAAGGACAAGGCGTAGAGCGACAGAAGGGCAGAAGGAGGCCACGGAGGTGACAGTCCTGGAGCCCGAGGCGTGCAGGTGGGGTTCTCTGAAACCTTGCCGTCATTAGAAGGGCGACACGGAAAGGAGGCCACCGAGTTACTATATTGGGACAAGCATATTCTTCGAATATGCTTGCCACTTCAGCCCTAGAGGAGCCAAGACGCCCCTTTATAAGGAGAGGCTTGGACTCTGAGAAGGGGATCGGCTCATCTTGGTACCGTTAGGCTAGCATAAGTTCTTATTCTCTTCCTATATACAGCTCAAGGAGCACTTGTATCTCAGAGGAGGAGAAATAAAGATTTGTGTGCTATTCATTTGTGTGTAGAATCAACTACATCTTCCCTCCCCAGATCCCACTAGTATCCATTGGCCCCAAACTTTAGCCTACCCATGGCATCTGCCGTGCCACCACCACGACAGTTGGCGCCCTCCTTGGGGCCAGCAGCGGTGCTAGCTGGAGTCATGATCCGGATGGGAAACTTCATCCATACTGGCGAGCGTGTTGTCTCTGGCTTAGTCCGGAGATTAGATCTCTGTGACTATGTCAGCGATAACGCAGGCAGCTTCAGGGTAAAAACTCCTCCGCGCAACGGCGTCTTCATCAACCTGGCATGCACCAGATCTACGTCGGCGTCAACACCTCCGGCGTTTATCCTCACCAAGTTGTTGTTGCAGGAGAGCCTCCCCTTAGAGCTGAAAACGGTCCGCGTGGAGAACGCCTCGTCGGCAGCATCGAGGTGATGGTCGCAGCCGGGGTGCAGGCGGGAGCAGCAGGCGCTGGATCGAGAAAGGATCCGACGATGGGAGTACAGGTGACCACAAAGCAGGAAACTCTACCACCCACCGAGGTAAATCCTTCGGCAGCCAACCCAGCCAAGGTGCAGGAGACAACCCCGAAGGCACCAAGGGTAAGATGGACACCTCTGGAAAGACCAGAGAATATTCTCCAGGCAACCATAGATAATCTGACTACGCCTGTGGCACCGATACTTGATCCGGCTAATGCTCAGGCAGAATTAGAAGAAACCAGGCAGAAAGTACTTGTAGAGGCAAAAAAGGTGTCGGCATTGCGGGAGTCCTTAAACAGGACCCTGCGAGAATATGCTAAGGCAAATAAGTTAGATGTTGCCCCTGAGCGGGTTGATGAGCTAAGATTGAGAGGGAAGAACCTCATGGATGATATCAATAAATAGCATGAGACTCATAAGGCAGATTCATTCGATCTAGGCTTGCCGAGGTATAGTACCCCAGCAAAGAACCTAAGGGCGGCAAATGCCGCTGCACTAGAGTTAGAAGGACTGACCGACGAAGCCCGTCAGAAGCAGCAAGAAAGAGTGAATGAGCTGGTGCGCATTGCGAACCAGCAGAATGAGGAAATGCTCAGGGCAGACCCGGCAAGGCCTGGTGCCTCGCGAATGGTTCATTCGGCTGGTGCAGCACCCGCCCTATCTGTGGCAGCAGCATCCTCACCCGGAAACAATGCGCGGAAAGACAGAGCGGTAACTTCGGGAAAAAGAAATAAGAAAATTGTTCCATATGATACAGCAGTAGCTGGAAAAGCGAATGAAAACAGAGGCAATGGAAGCCGAGGTAACAGTGGCGAAAGAAACCCCGGCCGTGCCGATAGAGGCAACGGAAGCCGAGGTAATGGGGATCCCGGAAGAGGAAATCATGAGGATAATATCCCGGTAGAAGGAAGGAGAGATCCGCCGCCTAATCCTCAACCGAGGTATGAACCTCGGAAGGAAAGAGAAGTGAGACCAGCTCGCCACAATCAGGTGAATGAGAGGTACAACGATGGTTATTCAGAACTGGAATATGCGGTTCATGGTGGAAATAACCTCTATGGAACGCAGGAAAGAATTATGTACAGAGATTTGCCATCAAGTGATGCAAGAGTAAAACTAGACCGACTGTGCCGGTCTGAGTTGTTAGAAGAGCAGGGTCCACCGGGTCCGGCATGTTTCGGACCACGGATCATGGGCGAGCCACCAATGCCGAACTTTTAGCTGGCAAGAGGCACGAAAACATACAATGGGAGCACTAAACCACAGGATTGGTTGATTGATTATGCCACGGCTGTAAAAATAGCAAGTGGAAACTTGCGATGGGCAGTAAGATATGTCCCGCAAATGCTGGAAGGGCCAGCAAGAGTATGGCTGAATAATCTGCCTCCAGGCAGCATCAATTGTTGGTTGGATTTTGAAGAGATGTTTGTCAGCAACTTCAACAGTACTTATAAAAGGCCAAACAGGCCGCAGCAGCTAGCCATGTGCAAGCAAAGGCCGAATGAGACAGACAGAGAATTCTTAACTCGGTGGTGTAACCTCAGGAATTCATGCGAGGGAGTTATAGAATCACAAGCGATAGCTTGGTTCGCTCAAGGATGCCGTTATGCCAGTGTCTTGTGGCAGAGACTGCAAAGAGATATGCCAACAACTTTGGCAGAAACCATCAGGATAGCGGATTCGTATGCATTGGGAGATCCGACGCAACCAGAGCTAATGTCGGCAGATCATCGGGAGCATCAAGATCAATATGCAAGATATGCGGCCGGATCATCGAGGCGCAATGAGTTTAGAGGAAGAAGAAGAGAGGAAATACCGGATTACAGATATGCCTCCAATCAGGTGGCAGCGGTAGTGCAAGATCAGCCGAGTCACGGAAACAATCAGCGGCAGAAGAACGGTCCTCAGCAATGGACACCAAGGAATGAAGGGAAGAGACAGTGGACACCAGAACAGAAGAAGCAATGGCAGGAAAGGCCGAAGTACACGTTTGAGTCCATGTTGGATCAACCGTGTAAGTTTCACACTTCAAACCCGGCCAAGCCGGCCAATCATACAACCCGGCAATGCGCCTGGATGAAAAATGCAATGGGTAACCCGACGGGTATGCAAGCACCCTCCCATCAGGTACATCAGCAGCAGCCATAGTTGACTGGAGCAAATGCACAACAACTAATGTTACCCCCTCCTCCCCCGAGGTATGATAACTCGGACCAGAGAGATGCAGTGCATCAAGTGATGAATCAGGGTCAGGATGGAAGGGCAAACACCGGAAATAATGGATGCAATGATTACAGGGAACATCATCAATCATATTGCGTGTTCACAATAGAACAGCAGGACAAGCAAAGTGTACAGCGCCGGCATATGGAAGTAAATGCAGTTATGCCGGCAGTACCAAGATATGTGCCTTGGTCAGATCAAGAAGTAACCTGGAGCATAAAAGATCATCCCAAAATAATGCCGAATCCGGGGTCGTACGCACTCGTACTAGATCCGACATTTGTCGAACCGAGCATAAATGTGAAATTTTCAAAAGTACTCATTGACAATGGGAGTAGTATCAATATCATGTACAAGGATACAATGCATAAACTCGGAATATCGCAGAATATGCTGCAATCCACGAGAACCACGTTCCACGGAATAGTGCCGGGACTTTCGTGCGAATCCATTGGGAAAGTTCGGGTAGATGTGTTATTCGGCACAAGGGATAACTGCAGAGCAAAAAATTTGGAGTTTGAGGTGGTGGATCTAGAGAGTTGTTATCATGCTTTACTCGGGCGGCTGGCATTGGCCAAATTCATGAGCAGCTGCCACATAACTTACTTGAAAATGAAACTACCCGGACCACAAGGGGTGATAACAGTAGCAGGAGATTACAGGAAGTCGATGGAATGTGCCTTGGCCGGATCGAACCTGGCCGAGTCATTGGTGATCGCAAGAGAAAAAAGAAGGATTCAAGAGGTAGCGGCTCTCGCTTAGTCGAGGCAACTGAATATGCCGGCATTCGCCAACCCACATGGAAGTGTTTCTTTCCAGCCGACTAAAGAAACGAAAAAAGTCCAGATAGATGAGCAGTTCCCAAAACGCACCATCACAATTGGTGCCGGCCTAGATGCCAAATAGGAAAGCGAGGTCACCAACTTCCTTCGTGAGAATCGGGATATCTTTGCATGGTCAACTCAGGATTTGCAAGGTGTGCCGAGGGAGTTGGCTGAGCACTCTCTGAATGTAAGGCCAGGAGCAAGGCCGGTGAAGCAACCTCTCCGCCGCTTCGCCGAAGACAGGAGAAAAATAATAGGGGATGAGATAGCTCGGCTCCTTGCAGCCGGGTTCATCATGGAGGTGCTTTATCCGGATTGGCTATCAAACCCGGTGCTAGTAGAAAAGAAGGATGATCCAAATGTAGACATCGTATGGCGAATGTGTATTGATTACACGAACCTGAACAAGGCGTGTCCAAAAGATCCTTTTCCTTTACCTAGAATAGACCAGGTCATTGATTCGACCGTTGGTTGTGAGCTGTTATCATTTGTAGACGCGTATTCTGGTTTTCACCAGATACCGTTAAATCCGGCCGATCAAATAAAGACTGCGTTTATTACCCCGTACGGGGCTTATTGCTATCGCACCATGCCATTCGGCATGCATAACGCAGGGGCAATGTACCAGAGATGTATGCAAAAATGTCTGCATGACCAGATAGGAAAAAATGTACAAGTATATGTAGATGATGTGGTTATCAAAACCAAAGAAATCAAAACTCTACTGGATGATATTCGGCAGACATTCGCGAACTTGATAAGGTTCCGAATGAAGCTTAACCCGAAAAAATGCACCTTCGGTGTACCGGCAGGAAAACTACTCGGCTTTCTTGTATCTAGCCGAGGTATAGAGGCCAACCCAACTAAGATAAGAGCAGTAGAAAGGATGGGATTACCGAGATGTCTAAATGACGTACAGAAGTTCACAGGTTGCCTGGACTCGCTTAGCCAATTTGTATGTCGGCTGGGAGACAAGGCATTACCACTTTATCAACTGATGAAAAATCTGATAAGTTCATTTGGACACCACAAGCAGATAATACGTTCCATGAACTGAAGAAGATGTTGGTCACAGCGCCAATCCTGGCCTCTCCATTGTCAAAAGAGCCTATGTTACTTTACATAGCCGCCACAAACATAGTAGTAAGTGTTGTGATAGTTGTGGAACGAATTGAAGACCAAAAATCAGTACAAAGGCCGGTGTACTACCTAAGTGAGGTACTATCAGCCTCAAAGCAGAACTACCCACATTATCAGAAGATGGCATATGGAGTGTACATGTCGGCAAAGAAACTTAAACATTACTTCGAGGAGCACCCGATCAAGGTGATCTGTGAAGCGCCTATAGCCGACATATTGAGCAACAAAGATGCAAGCGGCCGAATAGCAAAATGGGCAATTGAATTGTCACCTTATGCTCCGCAATTCGATAGGCGAGATGCAATTAAATCTCAGGATGTGGCCGACTTCTTTGTGGATTGGGCCGAGGTACAATATCAGCCACCATTGCCAGATCCGAATTATTGGACAATGCATTTCGACGGTTCCAAGCTGAGGAATGGCTTGGGGGCGGGGATAGTGTTAACCTCGCCAAAAAGAGATCAGCTGAAATATGTGCTACAAATACATTTGCCGCATCGAACAATGTAGCCGAGTACGAAGCACTCGTCCATGGATTAAAGGTGGCAAAAGAGATTGGGATACGCCGGATATTATGCTACGGAGATTCATATCTAGTAGTACAACAAGTATCAGGCAATTGGGATGCCCTGGATGCCAATATGGCCTTATATAGATTCCATGCACAAAAACTCAGTGGATACTTCGATGGATGTGAATTTCATCATATACCTCGGGCAGAAAACGACGCAGCAGACACGTTGTCAAAACTCGGATCAACCAAGCAATCAATTCCCCCAGGTATCGCCCTAGAGCACCTGAGAAAACCATCAATAACACCATCACCAGAGTCCAAATCCATCTTTATTCCGGCGAAATCAAGAGAAGATAGTATGCCGATGGAAGTTGACAAAGAATGTAACCCGGAATTTCCACCAGGCAACGCGGCGATGCACGAATGGATATGGAAACATCCGAGGTGGTTATGTCGGCGGAAAATATGGAAATAGATAATGAGATTATCCTAGAGAAGATCATGCCAACATGGGTGCAACCCATATTTTCTTTCCTTAAAGATGCGACTTTGCCGAATAACGAGGTATTGGCTAGACAGACAGTGAGAAGAGCTAAAGCTTATACAATCATAAACAATGAGCTGTATAAAAGGAGCGTCACAAGCGTGTTGCAAAGATGTGTGTATTCGGCGGAAGGCTAGGAGATCCTCCTAGATATACATCAAGGAGAATGCGGGCATCACGCCTCGTCCAGAGCTTTAGTGGCCAAAGCATTCAGGCATGGATTTTATTGGCCAACAGCGTTGAAAGAGGCCAAAGAACTGGTGGAAAAAATGTAATGGTTGCCAGAGATATGCCAGCAAGATACATATGCCATCGTCCGAGTTAAAAACTATACCAATTACTTGGCCGTTTTCTGTATGGTGCTTAGATATGGTGGGACCGTTCAAGCCGGCCTGGGGCGGGATGACCCACATCTTAGTCATGGTCGACAAATTCACAAAATGGATTGGAGTGAAACCAATAAAAAAATGTGATGGACCCACAGCAATAAAATTCCTCAAATATATTATCTTGAGATATGGTTACCCACACAGTGTTATTATAGACAATGGTACAAACTTTGCTGAAGGAGCTTTTGCTAGATTCTGTCAAGAAAAACACATAAGACTAGATGTCGCCTCGGTGGCTCACCCAGCATCTAATGGTCAAGTAGAAAGATCCAATGGGCTAGTATTGTCTGGAATAAAACCCCGACTCATCGAACCACTGCAAAGGTCGGCAGGGTGTTGGATCGAGGAACTACCAGCAGTACTATGGAGCCTCAGAACTACCCCGAATAGGTCGACAGGCTATACCCCATTTTTTCTGGTATATGGAGCAGAAGCCGTGCTTCCAGCCGACATAATACATGACTCGCCAAGAGTTACCCAGTATACAACCGCTGAGGTGAATGAGATAGCTCGGCAAGATGACGTTGATCTGCTAGAAGAAGCTAGGGAGTTGGCACAATCAAGATCAGCTATCTATCAGCAAGACTTACGACGATATCATAGCAACAAAGTCAATCCAAGAGTGTTTAAAGAAGGAGATTTGGTTCTTCGGTTAGTGCAACGCACAACCGGCATGCACAAACTATCACCCCCATGGGAAGGACCATTCATCGTGAGCAAAGCATTGCACAATGATGCATATTACCTAATTGATGCTCAGTCACCAAAAAAGAACAAGGCAAACAAAGCCAACAAAGAATCAAAAAGACCATGGAATATAGCTTTACTTCGTCCATTTTACTCGTAGGAGTCATCTATGACACGTTGTAAAGTGACGCTTCAGGACGAAGTATCAACTATGTATTGAACCTTGGCACCTCGAGCAATGACTCAGGGACTGCCCTATGTTATTTTTCATTTTGGATTATGTATTAGACCTCGGCACCTTGAGCAGCAACTCGGGGACTGCCCTATATTGTTTCTGAGTTTGGATTATGTGTTAAACCTCGGCACCTAAGCATTAACACGGGGACTGCCCTATGTTGTTACACATTCTGAGGTAGATACTAAACCTCGGCGCTTTGAGTTATGCACTTGGAGGAGTGACACGGGGATTGCCCAATGTCATTTTTTCCTGAGTTATGTGTTAAGCTTCAGGACCTCGAGCAAGGAACTCGGGGACTATGACGTATTATCCATTATTCCGAATTAGGCATTAAAACCTCGATTTCTAGAGCACTGACTAGTGAATTGCCCCACAATTGTCCTTTGTTACAAAGATGGGTATTAAACTTCGGCACCCAGAACGATATTATTTCGCTTTCCCCAAATGTGAGCTTCGAGAGTTATAACTCGGATAGAGATCAAGACACAATGGTTGAGCCATCAAATTTATAAAGGTCAGACAATATTAAACGCCGAACTACGGTGGGACAAATGCAAACACACAGTCCAAACTTATGAAATTGAAGGCCACCAAAGCAAATATTTAAATCAACAAGATCAGTTTAGACAGAATAATAATGATCACCATCATATGTGCCTCAGTGACAAAAGGCAAAAGAGGTTCATACCACACAGAAAGTCGGACAATTGTTTCACACACATCATACGCCCGGCATACCGGGGATAAGGTACAACTTAAAGTTGTTTGAACCTAAGGGGCAGCGACTTGGTCAGGCACTAGGCGCTCCGAGGTAGACGGCACCTCAGCTGAAGTTGCTTTGCCCTCCACAGAACCAGGAGCGACTTCGGGGGAAGCTCGGGGCTGTTGAGAAACATTAGCTTGAGCTTGAGAATGCCCAGTCCCTTTGGAGGATGATCGCGCGCCGCCGTCCCCATCCGAGCTTGCGCTGGAATCACCAGAAGTATCCGAGTCGCCCTCATCCTCGTCCTGTTCGGCCGAATTATCATCAGAGGCATCTTCAACTTCGACGTCATCCGCCGGGTTAGAAAGGAAACTCGGCCCTTGAATCCAGTTATGCACGTCCGCATACTCAACAAGCTGGAAGGCACGATCTTGTCGGCGAGCGACGAATTCTGGATCCTCAACCCAACGGGAGCCAGTGCGCAAATTTATCAAGGTATCGAGCGAAATATCCTCGTACCATGACATAACGACTGTGAGCGCCATATCAACACCATCTCGTCCAACGGACTCCCTCTAGAGATTTAACTGGTTCTGGGATGCCATCAATATTTCCACCAGTAGTTTGACCTCATCAATATCAGGAGTTTCAGAAGTATTCGGCCAGAGAACATGGTAGGCCCGAATGGCTGCCTGCACCAAGTCCCTGCCCATAATCTTCATCGGACCAACGGCAGCGCCAACGGCAACCAAGTAGTCTTCCATCGAGTACTCTGGGCTCGCATCTGTGGGGACACCTCGGTGCACACAAGCATTAATCACCGCTCTAGAGCTCACGGGATTAGCTTCTGGAAAATGGTCTACGCAAAATAAAAGTATATCGGTCAACAGTAAGAAAGAGAAAAGGATAACTCGGCCACGATCAGAGACTTACGATGAATATAGCTCAGCATTCTCTGAAGATCTTGAGCCCAATCACCCTTGGTCTTCTCAAAGCAAGTGATCTCCTCGCTCATCGCCCGTGTCTTGAGTTCGGCAGCCTCGAGGAGTCCTTTATTTTTCTGCAATTGCAGAGCTAGCCGATTTTTCTCTTCGGAGAATTCCTGGTCAACTTTCTCTAATTCAGTCTTCTGAGAGAGCTTGAGGGACTCCACCTCGGCGTGCAAGCGAATTATCTTGTCGTCTTTCTCTTTCAGCTGCGCCGAGTGAGT
The DNA here is from genome assembly GCA_916181665.1 of Avena sativa. NCBI lineage: Eukaryota > Viridiplantae > Streptophyta > Magnoliopsida > Poales > Poaceae > Avena > Avena sativa. The sequence goes on along the minus strand of OV702294.1, from coordinate 150,056,123 downwards.
AGCGGCTTGTTCTAAAAAATGCAGCATCATATCAGGCATGGGTATGCATTCTTGATGTGACGCTGCAAGAGATTGTAATTCGGCTATACCAAAGCCAAAAGGTTAAAAGGAACCCGGAATAAGTTTCGAACAGAAATCTGTAAAGAAAAAGGGTAACTAACCTTCCAGGGCCTTGACTTTCTTCTCAAGACGGATATTAAGATTGTTGATATTACCTATTCACTAGAAAAATGAGCTACCACCTCAAGTCCAAAACAATAAGAACTTTAGGGACAATACAGAAGTTTGTTAACTTACCAGCTTTCTTCACCACGGGAATGACTTTTTCGTACTTATCTTGCAATTTCTTATGTGCAAAAAGCAGCCTTTGGAATTCGGCGGTCCGCCGATCATGCGCAACCTAAGCAACAAAATAAATAGCAGTGAGATACTCGAAGCTCGGACAGATCCGAATTAAGCAAAGCATAACTCAAATCTAGGTGGCTGGATTATCGAAGCTAAGCCAGATCCGAATCAAGCAAAAGCTTAACTCGGACCTAGGTGGCTGGATATTCGAAGCTAAGCCAGATCCGAATCAAGCAAAAACTCAACTCAGATCTAGGTGGCTGGATATTTGAACACTAGGACAGATCCGAATTAAGCAAAGCTTAACTCGGACCTAGGTGGCTGGATAAACGAAGCTATGTCAGATCCGAATCAAGCAAAGCTTAATTTGAACCTAGGTGGCTGGATATTCGAACACTATGACTAAAATCGAAGCAGGCAAAGCCTAATAAAACTTCCAAACGAATAACAAGTTATTCGGTTGCAAGCTTAGGGGACTAGAGTATATATAATATCATTCGAATAACTAATCAAATGTCAATAAGAACAATTAACTCGTTCATCTTATCGCTGTCAAGCACGATCTTGGCAGCCAGATGCAAGCGACTGCTGATGTCGGAGAGTTGAAATGGCTGACTGCTTGGATTGCCCTCGAGCTGATCAGCAGCGTTCCAGTTATTGGCATACTCAACCAACGAGCCGAGGTTGTTCCCACTCTCAGTACGAGTCAAGATTTTGCCTCGGACGTGTTGTGTAGCCACCGTCGCCGCGGGACTCTTGTGAAGAGCGAGCTGAGTATCAGTGGCCGGGGTGATAACGTTCTTGGCAGAAGAAACCCCCTTGCGGAGCGCATCAGCAATTGTAGGCTGAGAAGAGCTAGCAAGCCCTTTCTGAGATGAGGGAGGTTTGGTGACGACGACCTTCCTGGACTTAGAAGAGGCGTCGGCAGGAGCCGTTACCTCGGCGCTAGGGGTGGTGTCCTTGGAAACGGGATGGATTACGGTTTCTGAGGGCGCCGAGATAGTGATATCCTCGGCTGGAGTCGGAATTGCAGTAGAGACTGTGGGGGTCGAAGGAATCTCGGGGGAAACTCCGGGGGTTCACGGAGGAGGTGTAGGGTTTCGTAGCATGGAAAACAAAAATTTTCTATCGCATACAAACAAACAAGCCAAGATCTATATACTAGATTGTAGCAACGAGTCGATGGAATAACTCACCCTCGAAGATTCCAAAGTGTTTAACGAGAGCGGATTCTCGTGGGTGATGTAGTCGTACTCTTGCCGATCTCAAGATCGCGTAGACGATCCTTCCGGCGCTGCGTTCCGGCAGCACTTCCGCAGTCGGTCACACGTTCGGTACTTGACGAAGACCTTCCTCTCCCTTGTTCCAGCAGGCAGCGGAGGTTGTAGCACTCTCCTCGCGATTCCGGCAGCACAACGGCGTGGTACCGGAAGTAGAGGGGAGATCTCGCAGGGCTTCGCCTTAAGCCAGAGCGAGTATAGTGGACTATGAGAGAGATCCTCGGTGATCTAGGGTTTAGACGCACCAAGGAGGAGGGTCTAGGGCCGGCGGCTAGGGTTGCCCTAGGCGGCGGAGGCAGCAGGAGGTGGCGGCGCCGGGGCTAGGGTTTGCGGGGTGGAGGTGTTGTGTCTTGGAGGGGCAGCCCTGCCCCTCCTTATATAGGTGGAGGGGGCGCGCCAGGGGAGGGGAGTCCCTTCCCAACTCGGTTTCCCAAGTGGGCCGGCGGTGGAGGGGAGGAACTCCTCCCCATGTAGGTTTCCTACTTCCCCTCCACCTTCCAAAATAGCCGTTTGACTTTTCAAATTGGCGTTTGACTTTTCAAACTAGGATTTGATTAAACCCTTTATTTTGTTCAGCGATGACACCTAGTACATGATGCAATCATTCCAACTTGATATGACACATTCATGTACCCTTCCCCTCCGGAGTGCCGGACATTCCGGAACCTTCTAGAACATTCTCGATGAAAACACCGGAACCATTCTCCAACCCTGAAACAGGACTTTCCTTATATGAATCTTATTCTCCGGACCAATCCGGATCTCCTCGTGATATCCCGGATCCCATCCGAGACTCCGAACAACATTCGGTATCTTACTCATCATTCCATAACTACTCAAACAACGTCGAATCCTTAAGTGTGTCTCCCTACGGTTCGTGAATTATGCAGACATGATCGAGACACTTCTCCGAACAATAACCAATAGAGGAATCTGGAAATTCATATGGCTCCCACATATTTCTACTATAACTTTGCGATCGAATGAACCACTTACATACGATACCAATTTCCCTTTGTCTCACGATAGTTTACTTATCCGAGGTTATGATCGTCGGTATCTCTGCATACCTAGTTCAACCTCGTTACTGATAAGTACTCTTTTCTCGTTCCCATGATATGTGATCCCTTATGAGCCAGTCACATGCTTGCAAGCTAATTGGATGACATTCCACCGAGAGGGCCTAGAGTATATCTGTCCGTCATATGGATGGACAAATCCCACTCTTGATCCATGTGTCTCAACCAATACTTTCCAAACACTCAATGCCACCTTTATAGCCACCCAGTTATGGTGTGGTGTTTGATGTCATCAAAGCATCCTTCCGGTGAAGGTGATATGCATGATCTCATGGTCGAAGGAATTAGGTTACTATGTATCAGAAAGCATATAGCAATTGAACTATTAAAATGACTTGATCTTTATGCTACGCTTATCTATAGGAGTATGTCCACCATATCATTCTCCTAACGATATGATCTTGTTGTTAATAACATCTCAATGTTCATGATAGGGAAACCACAATCATTTATTAACCAACAAGCTAGTATTATAAAGAGGCTTTACTAGGGACTCTATTTTAGTTTACAAATCACACAAGTATTAATGTTTCCTTGTTAATACTATTATAGCATGAATGTAAACATTTATCATAAACACAAAGATATAATAATAACTACATTTATTATTGCCTCTAGGGCATATCTCCAACAGTCTCCCACTTGCACTAGAGTCATATAATCTAGATTACATGGTAATATACCGAACGCCCATGGCAGTTTGGTGTTGGTCATGTTTTGCCCTCGGGAGAGGTTTAGTCAACGGATCCGCCACATTCAGATCTGTGTGTACTTTGCAAATCTTTATGTCCCCATCTTGTACATGTTCTCGAATAGCGTGAAAACGTAGCTTGATGTGCTTCAGCTTCTTGTGTGACCTTGGTTCTTGCGCATTGGCTATGGCGCCCATGTTATCACAGTAGATAGACATTGGGTCCAGCGCACTTGGAACCACACCCAGCTCGGTAATGAACTCTTTCATCCATATCGCTTATTGTGAAGCCTCCGAAGCAGCCATGTATTCCGATTCAGTTGAAGATCTCGCCACAACGCTTTGCTTTGCACTCCTCCAGCTAACTGCTGCACCATTCAAAGTAAATACGTATCCGGATTGTGATTTAGAATCATCCGGATCGGTGTTCCAACTAGCATCGGTGTAACCATTAACAACGAGCTATTCATCACCTCCATAAGAAAGAACCATATCCTTAGTTCTTCTCAAGTACTTAAGGATGTTTTTGACCGCTGTCCAATGATCCACTCCTGGATCACTTTGATATCTGCTAGTTAAACTAACAGCATATGCAATGTCGGGTCTAGTACATAACATGGCATACATTAGAGATCCTATGGCTGAGGCATAGGGAGTCTTACTCATCCTTTCTCTATCTTCTGCCGTTGTCGGACTTTGAGTTTTACTCAAGGTCGTATTGGGCAACATGGGCAAGAACCCTTTCTTGCTATCTTCCATTCCAAACCTCTTTAGAACTTTGTCCAAATATGTACTTTGTGACAATGATATTAGGCGTCTCGATCTATCTCTATAAATCTTTATGCCTAATATGTAAGCTGCTTCGCCAAGATCCTTCATTGAAAAACTATTATTCAAATATTCCTTGACACTATTAAGAAGGTCTACATCATTCCCAATCAACAATATGTCATCTACATATAGTATTAAGAATGCTACAGAGCTCCCACTCACTTTCTTATAAATACAAGCTTCTCCATAAGTTTGTATAAAACCAAAACTTTTGATTACCTTATCAAAACGTTGATTCCAACTTCGGGATGCTTGCTTCAATCCATAGATGGACCGTTGAAGTTTGCACACCTTGTTAGCATCTTTAGGATCGACAAAACCTTCGGGTTGTATCATATACAACTCTTCATCAATGTCTCCATTGAGGAACGTTGTTTTGACATCCATCTGCCATATCTCATAATCATAATATGCAGCGATTGCTAACATAATCCTCATAGACTTTAGCTTCGCTATAGGTGAGAAAGTCTCATCGTAGTCAACTCCTTGAATTTGTCGAAACCCTTTTGCGACAAGTCGAGTTTATAGATAGTAACATTACCATCAGCATCTGTTTTCTTCTTGAAAATCCATTTGTTCTCGACAGCCTTCCGGCCATCCGGTAAGTCCACCAAATTCCACACTTGGTTTTCGTACATGGATCCAATCTCGGATTTCATGGCTTCTTGCCATTTATTGGAATCTGGGCTCATCATCGCTTCCTCATATGTCGCAGGGTCATCGGTGTTGTCCACCAACATTACATTCATAACGGGATCATACCAATCAGGAGTGGTACGAGTTCTCGTTGACCTGCGAGGCTTTGTAGCAACTACAACTGAAGTTTCATGATCATCATCATTAGCTTCCTCTCTTATTGGTGTAGGCGTCACAAGAACTACTTCCGGTGCTGCGCTACTCGCAAGCTCGAGAGAAGGTTCGACAACCTCGTCGAGTTCTACTTTCCTTCCAGTCACTTCTTTCAAGAGAAATTCCTTCTCTAGAAAGGATCCATTCTTGGCAACGAAGATTTTGCCTTCGGATCTATGATAGAAGGTATACCCAATAGTTTCCTTCGGGTATCCTATGAAGACGCAATTTTCCGCTTTGGGTTCAAGATTGTCCGGCTGTAACTTCTTTACATAGGCTTCGCAACCCCAAACTTTAAGGAACGACAATTTAGGTTTCTTCCCAAACCATAATTCATACAGTGTCGTTTCAACGGATTTAGATGGTGCCCTATTTAAAGTGAATGCGGTTTTTTCTAATGCATAACCCCAAAATGATAGCGGTAAATCTGTAAGTGACATCATAGAACGAACCATATCTAAGAGAGTTCGATTAAGACGTTCAGACACACCATTACGCTGTGGTGTTCCCGGCGGTGTCAATTGTGAAAGTATTCCGCATTTCTTCAAATGCTCGCCAAACTCGTAACTTAGATATTCACCTCCACGATCAGAACATAGAAATTTAATCTTCTTGTTACGTTGATTCTCTACCTCATTTTGAAATTCCTTAAACTTCTCGAAAGTTTTGGACTTATGTTTCATGAAATAGATATACCCATATCTACTCAAGTCATCCGTGAAGGTAAGAACATAACGATAACCACCGCGCGATGCTACACTCATTGGACCACACACATCGGTATGTATGATTTCCAATAAGTCCATAGCTCGCTCCATCATACCAGAAAATGGAGTCTTAGTCATTTTACCCATCAGACATGCTTCGCATCTTTCAAGTGATTCGAAATCAAGTGATTCAAGTAGTCCATCGGAATGGAGTTTCTTCATGCGCTTCACTCCAATGTGACCAAGACGACAGTGCCACATATAGGTCGAGTTATCGCTCGATTTCAAATGTTTAGCCTCAATGTTATTAATATGTGTATTTCCACTATCGAGATTCAATAAGAATAGACCATCTATCAAAGGTGCATGTGCATAAAATATATTACTCATATAAATCGAACAACCATTATTCTCGGATTTAAACAAGTAATCGTCTCGCAATAAACAAGATCCCGATATAATGTTCATGCTTAACACAGGCACCAAATAACAGTTATTTAAGCATAAAACTAATCCCGATGGTAGATGAAGGGGTAGCGTGCCGACCGCGATCACATCAACCTTTGATCCGTTTCCCACACGCATCGTCACCTCGTTCTTCGCTAGCTTCCGTTTATTCTGCAGCACCTGTTTCGAGTTACAAATATGAGCAACCGAACCAGTATCAAATACCCAGGCACTACTACGAGTACTAGTGAGATACACATCAATAACATGTATATCAGATATACCTTTCTTCTTGATGTTGCCGTTCTTCAAATCTGCCAAGTACTTTGGGCAATTCCGCTTCCAGTGACCTTCTCCCTTGCAGTAAAAGCACTCAGTATCAGGCTTAGGTCCAGCCTTGGTCTTCTTCGTCGGGGCGGTAACTTTCTTACCACCCTTCTTGAAGTATCCCTTTTGCTTAGACTTGCCTTTCTTGAATTTGGTGGTCTTATTGACCATCAACACTTGGTGCTCTTTCTTGATCTCCACTTCTGCAGATTTCAACATGGCGAAGAGTTCTGGCAACTGCTTGTTCATGTTTTGCATATTGTAGTTCATCACAAAGTTCTTGTAACTTGGTGGTAGTGATTGGAGGACACGATAAATCCCCAAAGCATTAGGAATCACTATACCCAAGCTTTGAAGTTTGTTTGCGTGCCCAGACATCTTAAGCACATGCTCACTGACGGAGCTGCCCTCTTCATGTTGCAGTTAAAGAACTTTTTAGAAGCCTCATAGCTCTCAATTACCGCATGAGTCTCAAAGATCAATTTGAGATCACAGACAATATCATGTGGGTCTGAATTCTCAAACCTTTTCTGAAGCTCCGATTCTAAACCATACAAGATAGCACACTGAACTATGGAGTACTGAGTCTTACGAGCGAGGTAAACATTCTTTACTTCATCGGTAGCAGTAGCTGCAGGTGGGTCACCCAGTGGTGCATCCAGCACATAGGTCAAATTACCAGCTGTGAGGACAATCCTGAAATTGCGGAACCAATCTGCGAAGTTGCTTCCATTGTTTTTCAACTTTTCTTTCTCTAGGAACGCATTAAAATTGATGGTAGGGGCCGCCATTGATCTACAACATATTTGCAATAGTTTAGACTAAGTTTATGACAAATTGAGTTCTAATTAATAGTTAAATTAATCTAGGTGAACTCCCACTCAAAACAATATCCCTCACATTGTTTTAGTGATCACACGAACCAAATCCACAACATCAACACCGATCATCACGAGAGTTGATATAGTTTCAATGGCGAACAATCGACATGTTCATCATATCTACTATATGATTCATGCTTTACCTTTCGGTGATCCGTGTTCCGAGACCATGTCTGCACATGCTAGGCTTGTCAAGATCAAACCTTAGCTTCCGCATGAGCAAATCTGGCTTGCTCACGTTGTATACACTTGCGGAATCTAACACACCCGATCATCACGTGGTGCTTCAAAACAACAAGCTTTAGCAACGGCGCTTACTAAGGGTGAACACTTTTAGAACTTGAAATTCATGTGCATGAGGGATCATCTTATAATGCTACCGTCGTTAACTAAGCAATACAAGATGCATAAAGGATTAACATCACATGCAATTCATAATATGTGATATGATATGGCCTTTCTTCTTTGTGCTTCCGATCTCCATCTTCAAGCACGAACATGATCTCCATCATCACCGGCATTGCATCAAGGTCAATGACGCTGCTCCATGGTTGTCGTCCACCAACTTCAACTATTACAACTACTTTGAATAGACACGCGGGTCTTAAAAGAATTTAAAGACAACCATATGGCTCCTGTCGGTTGCCAACTTACAATAAGGAACATTGCATACATCAAATATAATCACAATCATGGCCATATCACATCACAGCACACCCCTGCAAAACAAAGTTAGACGCCTCTACTTTCTTTGCATGTTTTACGTGGTTTGGGGCTTTCAATAAGTGTCGTTCTAACTTACGAACAAGAACCACAACATTGATACTAGCATTGTCAATCACCCGTTGTAAATTGAATCTTAACTATGTTGGGAGAAACAGGCACCCGCAAAGCCACTTATGCAATACAAGTTGCATGTCAAGCGTGGAGCAAGTCTCATGAACGATGTCATGTAAGGTTAGACCGGGCCGCTTCATCCCACCATCCCGCAAGATGCAAAGTACACAAGAAGCAATCGACAACAAAAGCATCAGCGCCCATAATGACCATTGTGTTCTACTCGTGCAACAGATCTACATATAGACACGGCTCTGATACCACTGTAGGGTTTCGTAGCATGGAAAACAAAAAATTTCTATCGCATACAAACAAACAAGCCAAGATCTATCTACTAGATTGTAGCAACGAGTCGATGGAATAACTCACCCTCGAAGATTCCAAAGTGTTTAACGAGAGCGGATTCTCGTGGGTGATGTAGTCATACTCTTGCCGATCTCAAGATCGCGTAGACGATCCTTCCGGCGCTGCGTTCCGGCAGCGCTTCCGCAGTCGGTCACACGTTCGGTACTCGACGAAGACCCTCCTCTCCCTTGTTCCAGCAGGCAGCGGAGGTTGTAGCACTCTCCTCGCGATTCCGACAGCACAACAGCGTGGTACCGGAAGTAGAGGGGAGATCTCGCAGGGCTTCGCCTTAAGCCGGAGCGAGTATGGTGGACTATGAGAGAGATCCTTGGCGATCTAGTGTTTAGACGCACCAAGGAGGAGGGTCTGGGGCCGGCGGCTAGGGTTGCCCTAGGCGGCGGAGGCAGCAGGAGGTGGCGGCGCCGGGGCTAGGGTTTGCGGGGTGGAGGTGTTGTGTCTTGGAGGGGCAGCCCTGCCCCTCCTTATATAGGTGGAGGGGGCGCGCCAGGGGAGGGGAGTCCCTCCCCAACTCGGTTTCCCAAGTGGGCCGGCGGTGGAGGGGAGGAACTCCTCCACAAGTAGGTTTCCTACTTCCCCTCCACCTTCCAAAATAGCCGTTTGACTTTTCAAATTGGCGTTTGACTTTTCAAACTAGGATTTGATTAAACCCTTTATTTTGTTCAGCGATGACAGCTAGTACATGATGCAATCATTCCAACTTGATATGACACATTCATGTACCCTTTCCCTCCGGAGTGCCGGACATTCCGGAACCTTCTAGAACATTCCCGATGAAAACACCGGAACCATTCTCCAACCCCGAAACAGGACTTTCCTTATATGAATCTTATTCTCCGGACCATTCCGGATCTCCTCGTGATATCCCGGATCCCATCCGAGACTCCGAACAACATTCGGTCTCTTACTCATCATTCCATAACTACTCAAACAACATCGAATCCTGAAGTGTGTCTCCCTACGGTTCGTGAATTATGCAGACATGATCGAGACACTTCTCCGAACAATAACCAATAGAGGAATCTGGAAATTCATATGGCTCCCACATATTTATACGATAACTTTGCGATCGAATGAACCACTTACATACGATACCAATTTCCCTTTGTCTCACGATAGTTTACTTATCCGAGGTTATGATCGTCGGTATCTCTGCATACCTAGTTCAACCTCGTTACTGATAAGTACTCTTTTCTCGTTCCCGTGATATGTGATCCCTTGTGAGCCAGTCACATGCTTGCAAGCTAATTGGATGGCATTCCACCGAGAGGGCCCAGAGTATATCTGTCCGTCATATGGATGGACAAATCCCACTCTTGATCCATGTGTCTCAACCAATACTTTCCGAACACTCAATGCCACCTTTATAGCCACCCAGTTACGGTGTGGTGTTTGATGTCATCAAAGCATCCTTCCGGTGAAGGTGATATGCATGATCTCATGGTCGAAGGAATTAGATTACTATGTATCAGAAAGCATATAGCAATTGAACTATTAAAATGACTTGATCTTTATGCTACGCTTAGCTATAGGAGTATGTCCACCATATCATTCTCCTAACGATATGATCTTGTTGTTAATAACATCTCAATGTTCATGATAGGGAAACCACAATTATTTATTAACCAACAAGCTAGTATTATAAAGAGGCTTTACTAGGGACTCTATTTTAGTTTACAAATCACACAAGTATTAGTGTTTCCTTGTTAATACTATTATAGCATGAATGTAAACATTTATCATAAACACAAAGATATAATAATAACTACATTTATTATTGCCTCTAGGGCATATCTCCAACAGGAGGCAGCAGGGTCAGTAGAAATATCTACTGGCAGAGTTATGTTGGCATCAACAGGAGAGACCTCAGGCGCATCCTAGCGAGATGACGTCTGATTCGGAGCAGGAGGAGACTCTGCGCGAGCAGGACTAGGAACTCTAGTATCTTCAGGAGGCGGAGGAGAAGGCGGCCAAGTCGTATGACTCGTCATGCTAGGACCACTGGGCTTAACAGAAAGAGGAGCTCTGCAAAGGCACAGAGGGTCAGGTCAGAAGACAGAGAGAGAAACAAGAAATACAAATGAAAAATAACTCATCCTGTAACCCCGGGCATAATTTTACGCTTCGGAGGGTTCTTTGACGACTTCTTCGTTCGTTTCTTGGGAGCGGCTTCCAAGGCACCAGCTGGAGCGGTACGCTTCCTCGAGGTAGCAGGAGGTCGGGAGGCGAGAGGCTCGGCATCGTGAACCTGACCGGCCTGATTAGCTGAGAAAGTAGAGGCCAGAAATGCATAAGAAATTGGCATTGCGGCGACTACCTCAAGAACTTGGACCTCGTCCGAATCACCTTCCTCCTCGTGGGCCGGGGTCTTGCCACGGGCACGAGCCGGATCGAGGTCCGACTTGGGAACGAACTCCTCCGAGTCAGGCTCCCCGCTATCCGGGGTGTTCCGATCTGTGGTCCACGGGAGGGACAAAACCACGGCATCCTCGATCTTCTGCTCCTCAAATCTCTGCAGGAAAAGAGACAGAGAAATTAGCAAGAGAAATCACAGACGCGATTAAAAGGCAAAGCACAACTGCGTGAACCTACCTCGGGAGGAGGATGCTCGCGGGTGAACGGCTTCAGTCCCCAGGTCCAATCCTCCGGCATCTCCGTCTTAAAGATAGCTCGGACACGCTTGAAAATAATATAGTTATCGAGCTCAACCGTTGAGACTCGATTGGGATCAAGAGGTCCGCTCATATATCAGAGCTTATGCGTGCGTTGCTGAAAAGGGCAGACCCGGCTGCTGACGAAGGTAGTCATCAGATCCTCGCCACGTAACCCGACGCGGATCAGTTCCTTCAGCTGAATCTCAAAGGCCTCGACCAGGGCATGGCTCTTCCTGGGATTATAAGTCCAGTTCTTCTTGGAATGGGGGCCGATGGAGAAGGCAGGGAGCCGTATCTTGTCTTCCGTCCCAGAATTCTTGACATAGAAAAACGATCTATGCCATTTCTTGCATGACTCAAGACCAGCGACACGAGGAAACTCGGATTTCCTCCGAGGTGTGATGGACGCGGCTCCGCACTGGGTAAGCAGTTTCTCAGAAGGTTGAAGGGATTTGTCTGGAACGACATTGGATCGGATCTGGAAGAACTTTGACCATACATGCACAGACGGCCAGAGGCCGAAGTATCCTTCCGAGGCTAAGATAAAAGCGGACAAATAAGCAATGGCGTTAGCCAGAAGATGATGCGGCTGCAGGCCGAAGTAATCGAGGAATTCCCTAGCAAAATCGCTAAGAGGACGACCAAACCTGCGAGCGAAATGGGACATAAAGACGACGTACTCGCCTTCGTTTAGAACGGGAGAAGATTCGCTGCCGGGTAAGCGACAGGCTACCTCGGCAGGAATCCGGCGGGTTCTGATTAGCCACTCAATCTCTCGGTGGGTGATGGTGGAACCTTGCCAGGAGCCCCGCTCGGGACCAGACGCGGCGTCGTCATCCTCGATGAGCGTGCCGCTAATGGAGCTTGACATAGGGTCACCGGAGGAATCTACCGAGGAGGAGCTAGCGGCGGAGCTAAGCCTAGAACTGCAAGGCCCCGTCGTGGTCCTAGGCGAAAACGGCGGCGGAGCGGAAAAGGAACCGCCGCGGGAAATCTAGAGAGCGGCATACGCGTCTAGAGGGAAATCTAGGCAATGAGACCAGAGAAACTCACCGGCGACGGTGCCAGAGCAAGCGCACGGGGACGAGGTCGACGGAGCAGAGGAATTGGGGCCTCACCATCGAAGATTCCGACGAGCGCACGGCCGGAGGAGCACAAACAGATGCGAGGGCGAGAGGATGAAGAAGGGCAATGGGGAGCGAAGGAGGAAAGTAAATCCTCTAGCCCCGTGCCCCTCTTTATAACCGCGTGGGCTTGGCGCGGTAGTGGGATCGTGGGTGCGGGCACCAACCGTGTAGATCGTGTGTGAGGCGTAACCGCTCGAGGATGAATGGAGACGCACCAACGACCACACGGCGCACGAGACGATCAGGCCCCCTGACAGAAACGGTACGCGAGGCGTTGCAGCGCCGACGCGACAGGCGCAGTAATTACTGTAGCCTGTTAGTGGGCACTATAGAGGAACAAAAAACTAGAGAAACAATGATAAGGGTTACACGTAGGATGAGACGTACGCGAGAATCTGCGCGGATACCTCAGACGGCGGAAAAGTAACTCGGAAACAAGGATACACGAGTATTGGGAAACTGATATGGCCCGGCCGAGGTTATAGGCAGGACCATACCAGCTTCGGGGACTAATGTTGGGGAGGTGACCCCGGATAGGGTCAGGACGGGGAAAGACAAAAGGAAGTTCCCCGTCCAAATTCTGAGTTACTGTCTGAATCGGCCGAATCCTGTAAAGGTCGGCCGAGGTAAGAGAGAGCATGGCACTTATGAGAAGAGCAATACGTTACCCAGCCGACGTACTGTTTAAGTTGGCCAGGTCAGCCCGAATAATCTGAATGCAGGTGAAGGACAAGCCGAGTTAAGCGAGGCAGGGCCGAATGACATGAAGCTTGCAGGAGAAGCAAGTGCTTATAGTCAAACCCTAGTCACAAGCTAGGAAGAATCTGAACAGAGCCAAACACAAAGGACAAGGCGCAGAGCGACAGAAGGGCAGAAGGAGGTCACGGAGGTGACAGTCCTGGAGCCCGAGGCGTGCAGGTGGGGTTCTCTGAAACCTTGCCGTCATTAGAAGGACGACAGAGAAAGGAGGCCGCCGAGTTACTATATTGGGACAAGCATATTTCGAATATGCTTGTCACGTCAGCCCTAGAGGAGCCAAGACGCTCCTTTATAAGGAGAGGCTTGGACTCTGAGAAGGGGATCGACTCATCTTGGTACCGTTAGGCTAGCAGAAGTTCTTATTCTCTTCCTGTATACAGCTCAAGGAGCACTTGTATCTCAGAGGAGGAGAAATAAAGATTTGTGTGCTATTCATTTGTGTGTAGAATCAACTACATCTTCCCTCCCCAGATCCTACTAGTATCCATTGGGCCCAAACTTTAGCCTACCCATGGCATATGCCGTGCCACCACCACGACATCATTATTAGTAGAAATATTATAAAATGTATTTTCATATTATATGGATTAATATTCTAATGCTGACTTTTTGCTACATATTTGATCAAACTTTATAGAATTTGACTTTAACAAAACCTAAAACGCATGTCAAATAAAAATAGTGAAGGATGTTAAAAGCTTGAAAATGTTGAAAATACATTTATTTCTCAACGAAGTGAGTAAACCGAATAATGTTTCATGCACCTATGCGGCTATGCTTTTTTAAGGGTGGTCAGCTCATGCACTTGTGCTTTTTTAGGGAAACCACAACTTTATTAAGGCATAATAATGTTTGGATACAAAGACCATCACTAAGAGCCAAACCTGGCGTCCAACACTACTAGAAGAAAAAGATCTAGCTAGTGTGTGGGTTTTTGAGTTCGAAACACGATTCTCATGCCTAAATGAAATATCTCTAAATAGTTCCATAGAGGCTTTTATTTCTTCGAGCACTATATTGTACTTACCTGCATATGATCTAGCCAAATCATTCACAATGTTGAGGCAATCAAGTTGCCACTGTGATCCTCTCCAGATGCAAGTCTTGAGCGAGGGCTGGGGACTCCCTGCAAGCTAATGCCTCGAGCGCTAACGGATCTGAAATACCTTTGATGGCCAGGCTTGAGGCTCCCAAGAACGAGTCTGTTTCCGTTCTGCACACCATCCAAACCGAGCCCTCTAATCATGTCTTTGCGACCGCGGCATCGGCATTGTATCCCAGTTCATACTGATGTGCTCTACAGTTCTATCATCTGCAAGTCAGCAAGTGCATTAGTGATGTATGGTCACAATGCGGAAGACCGTTCGCATGGACTTTTTTTCTTGAGCTAACGTGGGCTGGTCCATGGAATAATGACTTTGGCTAAGACCCATAAAAGAAGGGAGCTAACTGAGCTTGCTCACAAGGTTTTTTTTCTCTCAAAAGAAAACAATGTCTTTAACTTGTAAGGTTATCGAGTGCAAAGGCTTCACGCGGGTCATAAACATCCACTAGTAGTACTGTTTCGTTTTGCAACAAATCACTTAATCATGAGTCAAAGTTGGTACAGACTAGAAGGACCTCGTGTTCTTTGCCGCGCCATTTTCACTCATGGTGGAGATTTTTGCTGTTGACTTCATAAGCTAGAATTGATGCACGTGTATTGTAAGATAACCTGGGCCTGGTTTGTTTAATTTGTTCAATGGATCCGGGGCTTTCGTGGTAAGGGCCCTTTTGATCAAAACAAAACTTCTACAACAGAACCAATGCAGAATGGAGAAAAAAACATGACATATCAACAAAGATTCAAGTTCGGATGAGAATTCAACATGAGGAAATCTAAAAGAATCATTTTCACTGAAATCATGTTAAACCCTAGTCTCATGTAAAAAAGTTTCTGCGATGGCACATATCATTGATAGATGTAACCATCGTGGGTTTCAAAAGAGGAAAAAAAGTAATTTATCAATTTGCTTTCTTGTAAGGTTAATCTTCATCTCGACCTTAACCAATTCTTCCATAGCCTAACCTTATTGTTTCATAAGAAAAAAGAGTGGTATTTTTTTCGCGAAAACGCAAAAGCCTTACGTTTCGATTCATTGATAGGTAAAAGAGAGTATAATATAAACATATATACAAGCTCAGAAGAGCTAACACCCACACAACTCAACCCACGAGGACTATGGGGCCGCGGGGATCAAGGCACGAAGGCCAGACGCACCGGCAGCAGCCCAAGAACGAGCCTCGGGTCGAATTGTGTCGAGAAGGCTACCCATGCTAGGTGGCTCATTGTCAAAAACAACAACATTACGCTGCTTCCAGATCCACCACGCCGTCAGCATGATCAGCGAGGACGTCCCCTTGCGCGTAGCCCGGGGGTAGAGCGGGAAGCCTGCAGCCACCAGTCCACGAAGTCGTCTTCTCCATCCGGTGGTGTGGCCGTGGATCGAATCCAAGAAAGCACCTCATGCCAGATCGCCTTGGAGAAAGGGCAATCCACCAATAGGTGGGTCATGGTCTCGTCCGTCTACTCGCACAGGGGGCAGCGCGGGGGGTGAGCCAGACCCCGTCTCGCTAGCCGCTCAGCCGTCCAACAGCGGTCCTGACAAGCCAGCCAAATACCTATATAATCTATAGAAAATCCACATCTAGTGCCTCTAGATAATATAGAAAATTCTATATAATGTACTACTTATGGGTGAGCTCTCCTATTTTGCATATGTAGCAAGTTCTTCTCTTGCCATCTTTCTTCTTAGGTGAAGCCACAACTCGAGGAAGAGGTCGAGTAGTCCTCTTATGAAGAGGCCCGTTAATGACTTGAGGTGGGGTTTGAGGCCGCTTCCCTTGTTGCTTCACACTAAGAGGCTTTTTTTTCAATGAGCAAGATCTAACATGGTGCCCTTCTTCCTTGCACTTGAAGCAAACAATGTTGGCCGGATTCTTGACTTGAACTTGGCCATTTTTCTTGTTTCCCTTATGCTTCAACTTGATAGTGGACTTGTTCTTGACATTAGAGTTGAATCCAAGCCCACTCTTGTCATTGGGGGATTTTTGCATAATCAAGATTTTGTTGAGTGCGGCCTTCCCTTGATGACCCTTTTTCAAGTCATTCTTCAAAGAAGTGACTTGATCCTTGAGCTCTTTGATTTCCTCTACATGGTTAGTTTCAACAAAAGTACTAGAGGAAGTATGCTACATTGTTAGAGCAACAAGGCACAGAATGTAATTCATCACGAGATATAGCATGGTTGTGAGAGAATGAATTACAAGGACTAGCACATGGCAATATAACATTTGGAGTAGATATAGTGCTAATGTCCACATGAGGCCCACTAGATGTTACCTTTGACACGATGGCCTCATGAGCTAACTTTAGCCTACCATGGGAGAGTAGAAGATCCTCATGCGAGCTTGAGAGCTTAACATGAATTTCTTCTAATTTACCATAGTTGCTAGTTAGCAAAGCAAGTTGAGCCTTTAGCTCAACATTCTCCTTCAAAATAGATGCTTCACAAGAAATAGAGTTAGTAACACAAGCATCATCATTATTAGCAAGAGGTGAGGGCAACTTGGCAAGATATTTTGAATATGAAGCTTTAAGTTGCTCATGCGACTCGGTGAGTTTGATGAGATCCCTCTTAATGACCCGAGAGCCACTTTCGAGGTGCGTAAAATCCTCAACAAGTTTAGCATAAGCAACTTCAAGTTCATCATTTTTAATCTTGAAGGAGTTTGCCACCACAAGTTCTCTATCATGGTATTCCTTTACTCTAGATAATTCTAGAGTAAAAGTCTCCTCAAGAGATTCTTTGGTGGCTTGTTCTTCTTCAAGGGAATCCTTTAGTTGAGCAATTTCATTAGCATACTCACGCTCAAGCGCAAACTTTTCATCAATTATGTTTTCTTGCTCCTCAATTTTTTGCTTCTAACTTATCAATATGTTCTTTGCTCTTAATAGCAAAGTCCAAGATTTCAACAAAGTTAGAGCAAGCAATATTATTCTTAACAAGGGCACGATAAACAATCTCACCCTTTTCATATAAATCATCAATATCAAGCTCTTCTTCCACATTATCCACATCCTCCTCATCACAAGAGGTAATGGGTTCCAAAGTAGGAGTTACCTTTGAATCCCTAGCCATAAGGCATAGGTGGGTACCGGAAGAAGGTGAAGATGAGATTGCATTTGTGGCTTCATTCAAAACCTTGTCTTGGCCCATAGAATCTTCGGTTTCCTCTACATGGTTAGCAACACAAGCACTAGAGGAAATAGAAGCATTTTTATAATGGCAACAAGAAAACACAAGCATATCATCATGAGATTTATTCAAGTCATTTCTACATGATATGCAAGGACTATTAACACAAGCATGTAAGAAGTTTGTAGTGCTATAAGTGTTAAAGTCCAAAGATAGATCATTGCAACTAGATAGAGATGATGGATTATAAATAGTAAGCACACTATCCAAATTGTAATTTCTATCACCACTCACCATATCATTACCTTGTGAAAAATCACATGTTGGTGAAGTGGTAGAAGATGAGAACTCATCTTGACCGAAAGTGGAAGCAACACAATCATCCTCAACAATATTGGACACAACATATTTATCTTGAAGTTTTGTCCATAACTCATGAGCGCTCCAAAAAGGAATGATTGAAGAGGTAACTACATAGCTCAAAGCATTAACAAGCACATTAGAAGCTTGAGCATCGAGATATAAGTATTTATCATCCTCACAAGATAGATTTTTGAAATCCATAGGAGGAGAAAAACCTATATCTACAATACGCTCCAAATTTGGGTCCATGTCCCGAAAATGAATAAGCATACGAGTTTTCCATATATCATAATTTGTGCCATCGAATAAGAACATGTCATTGTGCACTAATCCCCTAGCCTACATCTTTACTCTCAAGGCGGTGAAGCCTAAAATGAGAGACCGGGCTCTGATACCAATTGAAAGGGATACAGATGCCGCCTAGAGGGGGGGGGGGGGGTGAATAGGCGGTTTAAAACTTTTACGAGATGGGCTTAACAAAGGCGGAATAAAAGTAGCGTTTACTTTGTCAAGCACAAAACCTATATAAACTACGGTTCACCTATGTGCACCAACAACTTATGCTAAGCAAAACAAGCAACTATGTGATAGCTAGATATAATAATTCAAGCACGAAGGCTATCACAAAGTAAAGTGCATAAGTAAATAGCTCGGTATAGAGGTAACCGAGGCATGCGGAGACGATGATTTATTACCGAGTTCCTCCCATAAAGAGAGTACGTCTCGTTGGAGAGGGGGTGGTATCAAACCACCTACGCCACAAAATGCCTCCCTTATTCTCCGGTGAATCTCACCCCAACGGGATCGATCCACACTTCCACTATCGGTGCACTTGTCGGTGGCAACCGGAACCTCTCACAAGGTTGGGGCACTTCTCCACAACTTAATCGGAGGCTCCCAACAAACGCCACCAAGGCCACAACCTGCAACACCAACAAACCGTCTAGGGTTCCAAGAACCCAAGAGTAAAAAGCTTCTCAACTTTCACTCACCAAATCCTCCGAGGAGAACTCAAACCGATGCACCAAATGCAATGGCAAGAACACAGGAAGTGCTCAAGTCCTTCTCTACCAAATTCCACAAAAGCTACAAAATCTAGTGGGAGAATAAGAGAGGAAGAACACACGAGGAAATCCACAAAAGAAACCCCAAGATCTAGATCCCAATATGTTCCCCTCACATAGAGGAGAGATGGATTGGTGGAGTTGTAGATCTAGATCTCCCCTTTCAAATCCCCCAAAAAGATTCAAGAAATATGGGAGGGATTGAGAGTATTTGCAAGCTCTTGAAGGTCAAAACAATGGAGGAGAGAGAGAATGCAAGTCACAGGCCTAAGGAGGAAGAAGGGGTCTATTTATACCCCTCCCCAACGAAATATGACCGTTTGGGACCTTCCAGGCCGGATAATCCGCCCCTCCCCCGGATATTCCGGGTTTCCCGGACCAAAAAAGTGGCTATGGACTTCGCAGCGCGACCCTCCGTATAGGGGCGGATTTTTGGGGCGGATAATCCGCCCCCCTGAAAACTGGCAGGAACAACAAAACTGAAACCATCATAACTTTTTCATTCGGACTCCGGTTTTGATGATCTTGGGCTCGTTTCGAAGATATTAACGATCTCTACAAGATCATGCAGGGAACCATCATAGTACAGCAATGGAGGATAGAACCAAATGATGAAAGGTTTAACCTATCTATAAAAGACAAACCGGTAAAACCTCCAATATCGAAAACACAATAGAGAATGCATAAGAAATCCGTTTTCGATGGACTTAAGCTTGTCATAGAGATTGACACAATATCTAAATCCTCTCATGGATAAGAACCAAATAAGAACCAAGAAATATGATGTCAAGTATGCAAAGATTTGAGCTCTCACCGAGGGATATGATCAAGTTACTCACTTGAGAGCCCCTCTTGATAGTACGGTTATCTATCCTATAAACCGGTCTCTCCAACTAACACCACGAGACCAGTTAGAAAAAAAACTATCAAAATAAAACCTTTGCCTTGTATATTCCACACCTTAGGATGGAGCACCTTTCTTGATTGCACTAGCTTGGTGAAGATGCTCCCCCATACTCCACTATGGAAGAGCCTCTCTTTTAGGCATATCTTCACATATCCATGATCACCATAAGGATGGCACGATACACTTGAGATCATCTTAAGAAACCTTTATCAACACTTGATCTTCTTCACTTCTTATTCCAACCTTGAAGCCACCATATGGTTTAAGCATTGTCTATGGACAAATCCTACAAGTAAAACTCAATGCAAACATAAGTCCATAAAACATTATCATTAATTACCAAAACCACACATGGGGGCACACATGTTCTTTCAATCTCCCCCATTTTGGTAATTGATGACAATCCTTTGAGAGGGTTTATATAATCAACTTAACGAAAAAATGGTTGCGCCAACATCAAATACTACACAAGTATGTGATGTTGGTACGCCCATAATATATAGAGCAAGCTCCCCCACAATATATGCGTGTGTGATGAACCATTATCGTTGGTGGAGTTTCCTCTATATATTCAACATGCAAAGCAACAACAAAGATGCAAGATCATGAGAGGCAAATGATTAAGAACAAACTTCCCTTAAACCCTCCAAAACATCTCCCCCATTGGCATTGATTGCCAAAATGGGTGAATAGTTCTAGACGACCAATATAGTAATAATTCCTCCAAAGGTGTGTCTTCGCACATATACAATGATGAATACTTGAGAGGGAGTAGAAATATATGAGGATCCGAAGATTGCCAAAGAAATAAAATAAAAGACGCAAGCAATCACAAGATCCGACAAACCAATTTGAAAACAACAAATGAGTCCAAATGGAAACTACAAGATATTATGATATGAGCAAAAGAGTGTTTTAAATAACAAATAGAGAATCTCTCCAATATGTGCACAATTTTAAAATAAATGCATTGGAATACATAATGCACAAATATGGAATACTTATTCCCCCATAAGAATTTAAAACACAACACATGAAAGATCAAATAAATGTTTAAATAAAATTGAGAAGCTCCCCAAGATTTGTGCATACTTTAAAATCGGTGTATTTCAATACAAAAATGCACAAATATGGAATCCTCACTCCCCCATAAACATTTAAGGCACAATGAATGAGACAGAAGATAAATGAGCATTATTAAATGAATTAGATGAGCTCCCCAAAGATAATGCACCAATTATGATAATTGCATTTGGGAACAAGGTGAATAATCATGGAATCCTCACTCATCCAAGTTCATTGAACAATACAAGGCATGAGAGAACAAATATGAGTGACCAAAGATGCAAACAATAGGAACAAGCACCCATAGGCAATTAAATTTGGAAGCCATCAAAGAATCAAAAGGAATAGAAAGGTGGTCTCCAAGGATTAAAAACCAACTAACATTATCTTCACATATGTGTGTATGTTTCTAAATGGATAACATCACAAAGACATATGCCCATAACAAAACAAGCACACACAAGGAAGATAATAAATCACATAAAAGGACAAAACCAACTCCCAAAAAGAGTAAGGTTCCAACAAGTAAACCAAACTCTCCAAACTTTTCATGATGGCACAAAATACCAAAATGAATAGATCAAACTTCCAAGCACATAAAACCCGATATGGATCAAACAAGGAAGCATAAAAATATTGTTAAATGGCCTCTTAGTGTGAATCATCCTCAACAATAACTCATGAGCGTGAATCATCCTCAACAATATTGGACACAACATATTTATCTTGAAGTTTTGTCCATAACTCAGGAGCGCTCCAAAAAGGAATGATTGAAGAGGTAACTACATAGCTCAAAGCATTAACAAGCACATTAGAAGCTTGAGCATAGAGATATAATTTTTTATCATCCTCACAAGATAGATTTTTGAAATCCATAGGAGGAGAAAAACCTATATCTACAATACGCTCCAAATTTGGGTCCATGTCCCGAAAATGAATAAGCATACGAGTTTTCCATATATCATAATTTGTGCCATCGAATAAGAACATGTCATTGTGCACTAATCCCCTAGCCGACATCTTTACTCTCAAGGTGGTGAAGCCTAAAATGAGAGACCGGGCTCTGATACCAATTGAAAAGGATACAGATGCCGCCTAGAGGGGGGTGAATAGGCGGTTTAAAACTTTTACGAGATGGGCTTAACAAAGGCAGAATAAAAGTAGCGTTTACTTTGTCAAGCACAAAACCTATATAAACTACGGTTCACCTATGTGCACCAACAACTTATGCTAAGCAAAACAAGCACTATGTGATAGCTAGATATAATAATTCAAGCACGAAGGCTATCACAAAGTAAAGTGCATAAGTAAATAGCTCGGTATAGAGATAACCGAGGCATGCGGAGACGATGATTTATTACCGAGTTCCTCCCATAAAGAGAGTACGTCTCATTGGAGAGGGGGTGGTATCAAACCACCTACGCCACAAAAGGCCTCCCTTATTCTCCGGTGAATCTCACCCCAACAGGATCGATCCACACTTCCACTATCGGTGCACTTGTCGGTGGCAACCGGAACCTCTCACAAGGTTGGGGCACTTCTCCACAACTTAATCGGAGGCTCCCAACAAACGCCACCAAGGCCACAACCTGCAACACCAACAAACCGTCTAGGGTTCCAAGAACCCAAGAGTAAAAAGCTTCTCAACTTTCACTCACCAAATCCTCCGAGGAGAACTCAAACCGATGCACCAAATGCAATGGCAAGAACACAGGAAGTGCTCAAGTATTTCTCTCCCAAATTCCACAAAAGCTACAAAAGCTAGTGGGAGAATAAGAGAGGAAGAACACACGAGGAAATCCACAAAAGAAACCCCAAGATCTAGATCCCAATATGTTCCCCTCACATAGAGGAGAGATGGATTGGTGGAGTTGTAGATCTAGATCTCCCCTTTCAAATCCCCCAAAAAGATTCAAGAAATATGGGAGGGATTGAGAGTATTTGCAAGCTCTTGAAGGTCAAAACAATGGAGGAGAGAGAGAATGCAAGTCACAGGCCTAAGGAGGAAGAAGGGGTCTATTTATACCCCTCCCCAACGAAATATGACCGTTTGGGACCTTCCAGGCCGGATAATCCGCCCCTCCCCCGGATATTCCGGGTTCCCCGGACCAAAAAAGTGGCTAAGGACTTCGCGGCGCGACCCTCAGTATAGGGGCGGATTTTTGGGGCGGATAATCCGCCCCCCTGAAAACTGGCAGGAACAGCAAAACTGAAACCATCATAACTTTTTCATTCGGACTCTGGTTTTGATGATCTTGGGCTCGTTTCGAAGATAGTAACGATCTCTACAAGATCATGCAGGGAACCATCATAGTCCAGCAATGGATAATAGAACCAAATGATGAAAGGTTTAACCTATCTATAAAAGACAAACCGGTAAAACCTCCAATATCGAAAACACAATAGAGAATGCATACGAAATTCGTTTTCGATGGACTTAAGCTTGTCATAGAGATTGACACAATATCTAAATCCTCTCATGGATAAGAACCAAATAAGAACCAAGAAATATGATGCCAAGTATGCAAAGGTTTGAGCTCTCACCGAGGGATATGATCAAGTTACTCACTTGAGAGCCCCTCTTGATAGTACGGTTATCTATCCTATAAACCGGTCTCTCCAACTAACACCACGAGACCAGTTAGAAAAAAACCCTATCAAAATCAAACCTTTGCCTTGTATATTCCACACCTTAGGATGGAGCACCTTTCTTGATTGCACTAGCTTGGTGAAGATGCTCCCCCATACTCCACTATGGAAGAGCCTCTCTTTTAGGCATATCTTCACATATCCATGATGACCATAAGGATGGCACGATACACTTGAGATCATCTTAAGAAACCTTGATCAACACTTGATCTTCTTCACTTTATTCTTATTCCAACCTTGAAGCCACCATATGGTTCAAGCATTGTCTA
This sequence comes from Avena sativa, assembly GCA_916181665.1. NCBI lineage: Eukaryota > Viridiplantae > Streptophyta > Magnoliopsida > Poales > Poaceae > Avena > Avena sativa. The sequence goes on along the minus strand of OV702294.1, from coordinate 150,032,391 downwards.
TGGACAAATCCTACAAGTAAAACTCAATACAAACATAAGTCCATAAAACATTGTCATTAATTACCAAAACCACACATGGGGGCACACATGTTCTTTCACCTCCTCATCCGAGCAGGCGATCAGGGAGATGGAGCATTTGGCGAAGTTGGTGTGTAACCCCGAAGCTTAGCCGAAGAGTTCCAGTAGTGCGTGCACCGTGCGCAATTCTGGCTCGTCCGGGTGGCAAAAAATTACCACATCATCAGCATAAAGGGAAACCGACGTCACCAGGTCCCGGGATGCAATGCGCTTGAGCATCCCGAACTCCAAGGCCTTAGCCAACACCCTGTTGAGCGTGTTAATAAATAGCACGAACAACATTGGCGACAAGGGGTCTCCCTGTCTCAGGCCCCGCCGATGCCATATCGGGGGTACTGGCTCGCCGTTGAGCAGGATGGCCACTAGCTCGCGGAATCTAGGGCCAAATCCTGACTTCTGTAGCACCTCGAATAACAGCTCCCACGAAACCGAGTCAAATGCCTTAGCTATGTCGAGCTTAAGCATGACACGTGGCTCCTTCAGCTTGTGAAGTAGGCGTGCTGTCTGCTGAACCAACATGAAGTTGTCATGTATGCAGCGCTTCTGGATAAAGGCGCATTGGTTCAGGTCAACCAGGGCCCCAAGTTGCGGGGCTAGCCTCGAGGCGATCACCTTCGCCCCTAGCTTGGAAAAGATGTGGATCAGGCTAATCGGTCGGTAATCACCTAGGGAAGCTGTATCGCTATGTTTAGGCAGCAGTATGACTAGGGCCTGATTAAGGCCCTGGAACCCGCGCCCATTCATCGCATGTAGCTTAGTGAAGGCAGACATGAAGTCCGACTTCACCACTCCCCAACAGCACTGGAGGAACTCCGCAGTGAATCCATCCGGTCCCGGCGCCTTGCCGCTAGGCAGCCGTTTGATTACCTCCCAAACATCCTCCTCGGTGAAGGGGGCCTCCAGGTCAGCCAGATCCTCGGAACTGGCCCCAAGGAAGTCCAGGTCCAAGGAGAACCAGCACCCCACCTCCGTGCCTAACAAACCTTGGAAGTGATTGAAGGTGGCTTCAGCCATGGCCGCATGGTCTGTCAAGATCGCGCCATCAACATTGAGGCTGCAAATCACGTTCTTTTGCCTGCGGCAGGAAGCATGCTGGTGGAAGAAAGTTGTGTTGGCGTCTCCTTCACTCAGCCACTTCACCTTCGCTCGCTGTCGCGCAAACTCCAACGAAGTCAGCCCTAGGTAGGTACGCTTCAGCATTGCGCGAAGGGCGCGTTGATCCGGGGAAAGAAGCCAGGACTCCATGGCTACATCGAGCCGATAGACGATCACCGAGCCCACCTTGGTATAAAATCACACTAAATCACAATAAACCAGAAGGCTGCGATATTTAATAAGTAATAAAAAGTAAAATACAGAGAGAAAGTAAGCAGTCTATGTTGCATAGAAGCTAACATGGGTAAAATGCTGCATCTTCATTTGTGAAGTCAGATACCCTGTAAGAATAAAGAGCAAGTATAATTCTAATATTGACGTCGATAGTGTTCCACATGAATACAAATGCATGGAGAATAACGATCACCATCATATGCCACCCAACTCTGCAAAAAAACCAAGTACTTAGGTATGTCAGCACAACTTCCAGTGTTGCGAAAATGGCCTCAGTAGGAGGTTGTTCTGCAACTTGCAAGAATTGCCGTAGCCTCTGCTTTTTTGCATCGTTGATCTTCATTTCTTCATTGTCTAATCTAACTAGTGTCAAGATAAAACAGGTGTAGAAGATGCCAAACTGAACTTTCTTAGTTGGGATCAGAAGATGTGCACTGACTTTCATTGGTAAAATGCATCAAAGCACACTACTTTCTTATACTTTTGACAGAATACATAGATTGGCATTGAATAACAAAACATAAATATGGCAATATGAAACACTCTTTATATATTCATTATTAAAAGTATTATCCTAAAAGAGAAGATCAAGTAAAATACATAAACATGTACCTTCCTCCGTTGTTAATATCATTTGAAACAAGAGGTGGTGCTCAGTTCTAATGGCAACACTGTCTGTCACTCATTCTCTTACAAATAGGGGAGAAGCTTAAAATGTATACACAAATTAATGATTCCAGTTCACTCGCAAGGTATCTTGTCTGGGCATCAACACATTATCAAAAGTGACATGTTTGGGTTGCAGTGCAATACAGTATCAGCTTATAATCAATAAGGATTCTAGCAAATAGATTTAATAAAATGGTAAGCAATGATTAGAATTTGAATATATTCTTTAGAAATAAGATGTAATTACGATCATGTGGCCTATCAATTTAGATTAAGATAATTGTTTTTGTAAATTTTCTAATCACCGGCCATCACCATACATGACATTGCTTGTTCGCATCTATCCAGTCAACAAAGTAGAAAAGTAGAAGATAATTTATTTATATCTAGACCAGAGGAGGTAATAGATACTTAGCATGCAAAAATACGATAACCACAAAACTGAACAGAACAGGTTGCATGATACTAAATCTAGAGATTAGAAGGGATATAGGGGAGACAGGGAGACCACTTAGCGCAAGATCCATAGCAATAAGAACCCCTCCAAACTCACCGAGGATGACCAGGCCGCAGATAAAGGAGAGCCAAAGGCACCAGCATCCCCTCCCCCTGGCCTCTTTAGCACCTGCACCACTCCCACCAAATGTGACATTTCTTTTAATTATGATTGGCTAAGAAATTGAATGCTAGTAGCTCTACCACGAAATGTTTTTTTGCGAAACACTACCATGAAATGTGATGTAAAACAATTTAGTTATATAAATTCATTAATGGGACTCACCAGACTTGATAATTGTTTTGGAATATATTTAGGTATTTGGTCCACAAAACTCATTTCTTGCAGAAAATCCACATCTAGTGCCTCTAAAACATCAAGCCTGATATGGGAGACCTATCAAGGAAAATAGAACTCACGAAGTCATCCCAGATGAACGTCCAAAAAAGGATTGATCTGCATCAAAAGAAAGTGCATGATGGTAGCTACAACTGTTTGACGCTAATTTGTGCCAGAATTAAGCTATGTCTAAGCTATGCTTATCTATGGAGCTGGTCATTTGTATGAATCAGCCCGAGTATATATGCATGGAGCTAGTATCCATCAAAGTGCATGCATACCTCGTTCTAAGCCACCAACACCTGTACCAGCGCCTAAGCAAGTCGTGAAAGAAAGCAAATGCCACGCTTTAATTAATTATACAAGAGTTATTTTGCAGGGATACATCATACGGCGTACGTACGGCCCGGCCGGCCGCGCGCACGTATGTGTTGGCAATCGGATCGATCGTGTGTAACAAGTTTTTTTTGGGCTAGCTGATGCCAATCCATTTGAAGCGATAAGGCCAGACGCAGCTATCCCGTCGATCCAGCGCGTGCGGGTGCGATAAGATAAGCATTCACACGGAACCAACCCCAAAGAATCGCTCGTCATCGTGATCCATCCGGCGGATCCCGGCTATAAAATAAGTCCCGTCCGAGGGAAGCAGGGGGCCGGAGGCAGACTTGGAGACGCACAGCACAGTTCGTACCTGGAGACATACGCGCAGCCGGAGAAGAAGAGGAGAACGCCTCCAAGAACTCAAGCGCTCGCACACACCAAAACCCATCCATCCAACCTTCGTACACATACATCCATCACACCCACAACCCAAATACCGGGCCGATCAGGAGCAAGGAGGAAGCGCCATGGAGATGAAGCAAGCGCTTCATGATGGTAAGAATCATAGTTGATTTTCTCTCTACAGCATACACGCACACATGCATCTTGCATGATGAGACGTGGAGGAATCGTGCAACCGGGGGCAAGTCGATGGCGCCGGGACTGCCGGCGCGCAGCTCGCCGCACCCTCTACCCCAGCAAACGCGTTGAAGACAAAGGTGTCGGGATGCATGTACGTACCTTTTCCATGTCCAAGAAGGTGCCCATGTCGACAATGCCAGGGCTGCCGGCGTGCAGCTTGCTACACGAGCCTCAAAGACGACGGACCGGGGGCGCACGGCTGCCGGCGTGCAGCCCGACGCCGGGTCCATCTCCGTCACCACCAAGAGGACGGCCTCGAGAGCGTACGGCTGCCGGCGTGTAGCCCGGCACCATCTCCGACGCCACCAAGTCGACGACTCGGGGGGCGCGCGGCTGCCGGCGTGCAGCCCGGCGCTATCTCCATCTCCGGTGCCACGTTCATCTCCAACGCCACCAAGACGACGGCCCGAGAGCGTACGGCTGCCGGCATGTAGCCCGGCGCCATCTCCAACGCCACCAAGTTGACGACCCGGGGGCGCGCGGCTGCCGGCGTGCAGCACGGCGCCATCTCCACCTCCGCCGCCACCAAGAGGACGGTCTCGGGGGCGCGCGGCTGCCGGCGTGCAGCCCGGCGCCATCTCCCTCTCCGTCGCCACCAAGACGACTGCCCCGAGGACGTGAGGCTGCCGTCTTGCAGCCCGGCGCCATCGCCATCTCCACTCTGGTGTGGCGCGCCAAAGACGACGGCCATGCGACTGTAGGCGTGCCGTGGCGGCGCCATCTCCTCCCCATCGAGCCATGCTCTACAGCGGCGCCGAAGACGATGGAGGCATGGAGCCCGGTACCTCCTCACGCCGGAGAAGCGTGCCGAAGACGACGGCGATATGGCGGCCGGCGTGCATTCGACGCCACGTCCATCTCGACAAACCATGCTGCCCAAGACGGCGGCGGCGCTGCCGGCGTGCAGCCCAATCTTTATTCACCTCCTACGAACGCCAACAAGACGACAGCTCCGAGGGCATGGGGCTACCGGCGTATAGCCTGGCGCCATCTCCATCTCTGGTGCCACGTTTATCTCCAACGCCACAGATGAAGGCCCGAGGCGCACGGCGGCCTGGCGCGCAGCCTGGCGCCATCTCTTCTCCCATCGAGCCCGGTGCCTTCTTCACTCTGGCGAGGCGTGCCGAAGACGAGTGATGACAGGCTGCTAGTATGCAAGCCGGCGCCATCTCCATCTCCGCGAGCCATAGGCGATAGCGTCGGGGTGTCCATCGGACAGCCCGGTGCTAGCTCCATCTCCGTGAAGCCGTCGGGCATGGGAGAAAGCACTGTCGACTCGCAATCCGGCGGCATACCCCACCTTCATCTTCACGAGCCCGTGAGACGACGCTCTTGTTTAGGACGACAGCCGTGAACTTGGCGTCGGACCGAGACGAGGTGTCGACCACGTCGGCTACACCGACTTGTAGGCGCGCGTCGGTTTTGCACCGACGCCGATCTCCACCAACACTTCCTCCTGCGAGGCATACCCCTTGCGCACCCCGACGAGGCTACTGGTCGTCGAGAAGTCCCAGCTGAGCGGACCCATGCTACCCCAACTCCAACTACATCGACGCCGTCAAGACCGACGAGGCACGATGGTGAGGGCGGGCGTGGCCGGAGTAAAGGCCACGCTACTCGCGGCGCGTGTACCGACGAGGACACGGGCTCTGCCGCCGCCCACACACACACCACCACCACCACATCATGCATGGAGGACGCGAAGCGAAGACGACGAAGACGACCACACGGCTTAATCGGAGGTGTCTCGCGGCGTAACCCGCGGGAGTAATTAACCGGGTGCCTTTCGAGGCCCCGGGAACCACGAGATCGCAATCGCCCTAGTCAGGCTGGTCGCGCAAGTAGGCCACGGAGCGCACTGTATTGGGAATATGTACTTTGTTTCTCCATGAGAGGTTAATGAAATGCATCTTTCCTACCTTTTTCTTGTGTATTACGGTACACTGGCACGCCCGCACTTATTTTCTTTACCCAGCGCATGAGAAAAACACGCTACCATCCTTCTTCCCTCGAGTAGCCTACGTTCTACTTTTCCAGAACGTTTTTCTCGTGTCAAACAACAACACAATGACAAACTACACAGTCAGAACTAGAACCTTTCTAATCTAAACGATACTCCATTCTCCAAGTGCATTCACTGTCTTCCATACACTGCATTCTCAGGACATCAAGACTCAAATTGATAGAAGGCAAGTCAGGATCCTCTCCCTAAATTGGGCTTCACAATTTTCTCTAGAATAACATTAACATGCCCATAGCTTGATCATCCTCCACATCAGGATTTACTACTCGTCTACCTATTGCACGTGTAGTACACCAATTCGAAGCCTTGTCTACATTAAGCCCATAGTTATTCTGGATCAGGAAACACCCAATCGACCTCATCAAAGTCACCATAATTCAAACAATTACCAAACAGATGAACCTATACGGCACAATTCCATACTTACAAAACTATGATTTATTTTCCGAATAATTCAAACAATTGCCAATTCGAAGCCTTGTCTACATTAATCCCATAGTTATTCTGGATCATGAAACACCCAATCGACCTCATCAAAGTCACCATAATTCAAACAATTACCAAACAGATGAACCTATACGGCACAATTCCATACTTACAAAACCATGATTTATTTTCCGAATAATTCAAACAATTGCCAAACATATGAACCTATACGGCCCAATTCCATACTTACAAAACCATGATCTATTTTCCTAATACAGTACAAATAAAGAGAATGAGAGAATTGTAACAGTTTTATAGTTTAGTTGCCCAGATTGATCTAGGTGGATGGCCTCAGTGGAAGTAGTCCATGACCTTGCTGAGTCGTCGTGGCCGTAGGCAATGGTGACCATATGGCAGGGTCATGTGGCACCAGGCCCACGTCTGCTAGCTCTGGCGCACGGCTCAGCAGCATGCACCCACTCGTCTGTACCACCATCAGATCATGGGAAACCTCAATTCCAAGCATCATGTCATAAGCATCAAGTTCATGAGAAGGCTGAGCCGCTGAGGATATGGGATTTGCTTCTGAAAAAAAAACTATGTCCCTTCTTTAAGCAAAACTGAACTAAATCTAGTGCTTTCGATTTCAGGGCATCATTAACCTACCCTGCATGACTTCTCTATTTATCCTGAATATTTATTGTGCATATCATACTTGGCAAGAGAAAATGTAAAAATTATGTTGCAAAGCACTTCAAACTGAATCAAATGTGGTGTTTACTATTTCAGAGCCGTCAGCGTCCTAACATACTTGGCTCATCTATTTCCAGAATAAAGAAATAAATCAAACAATAGTACAAAAATGTATCCATGTTTTCACTTTTCGGTAGCTTGAGGAGGTGTAAACACAAGGTTTTGATCCATATTAGTAGTCTGTGAAGGATACTACAGAAGCCAAGTCTGTAGTTGGATTTTCAACCTTATGCAGCAAGTATTCAGTTTTGTGTGGTGTAGTTGTTATCATGTACTGTCATCTTAGGCATTACAGGCTTATCTGTATTGCTACGCTGCATCTTTATGATTTTTCACAATGGTAAACTGGCCTGATGCAAGTTAGGGACACTGATAAAAAGGAGGAGCTTACATAGGCGGTTGTAGGAGTCGATCTTACCGTGAGACAACCAACAATGGAGAGGGACCGGCGACCTAGAGGCCGGCAAGAGGCACGCCGCCGGCAGGACACGCTTGCACCACTTCTGGCCGACGAACCATGTCCTCTAGGCCCTCTTCGAACCTTACGCCACCTTCAGCCTCGCCATTCCCCATGGGTGACAACGCCAACACGAGGTCTGCCGGGTTGAGCGATGGACCGGCGATTCTCGCTTTCTCATCGATAACAATGCGAGTAGGCGAGGCGGTGGGGTTGTAGAGGAGAGACCACGCCGCAGTGAAGCGTTGCAATATGAGGAAAACGTAATTTGATAGTTCAAGCGTCAGTTATGCAACCCACACCTGAAGCGGCCCCGCGTGTGGCTCCTTCATGGGCCGGCCCCAGGTATGTCCCCCCTCTTTCTGTTTTTCTGTTTTTTCTTCTTTCCTTTCTTTTCTTTTTTCATTTTTCCATTTATTTAAATAATATGAGCAATTTAAACATTTGAACCAATTTTTATCTAAACATATCTTATTCTGAACCATTTTAAATTTTTGGACATTTGAAAAAAATTCATTTTGAACAAATCTCAAATATAAACTTTTATAGAATCTGGCCATTTTTCTAAAATCTAGCCGGTTTTTGAAATATGAAAATTATTCAAAGAAAAAATGAAATAAAAGCGTAAAAAACAAAGAGAAAGCTACAGAAAGAGAGACTACCTAGGCCAGCCCAGCGGGAGCTCGCCCGTCGGGAGGCCTAAAGGTAGACGATGCAATGAGCGTCATATAGAAGATTTTGGGTAGTGTGCTCTCGGGCACACCCTCTGTCGGGTCCTAGCCCATTAAGATCGTAGTTCCTTATTGTTCTTTATTATTTTTCGTTTATATTTTCTTGTTTTTTGTTTTTTGTTTTTCTTTTCATTTCAGTTTAATTTATATTTCAAAGACTGAACATTTTAAAGATGAAGATTTTCTAAAAATCATGAACATTTTTCAAAATCATGAACCAAAATTTTAAAATCATGAACAAAGTTTCAATGTTTTGAACAATTTTTTGAAAATTATGAACCATTTTTAGAAATCATGTACAGATTTTTAAAATGCCATGAACAATTTGTCACAATCATGAACCAATTTTTTAAAAAATGATGAACTATATTTTCAATCTCTTGAATATTTTTCAAATCCACTAACATAGTTTTTATAATCCATGAACAATTTTGAAAAAAGTGATGAACAATTTTAAACTATGTGTAACAAAATTTAGCATGAGAGACGACGCACAAGAAAAGAATAGAAAAAACCCCGAAAGAAAACAGAAACCCGACCAGAAAATACAAACCAGGAATAAATAATCGACCACTAAAACCACCAAGACCAACAACTAAAACTAGCCGAAACCGGAACTGGGCCAGGCCCATGTGCTGAGCCTACACGCGCGGGCGAAGAGGTAGCGAGCGACAAGTGCCGCGTTGAGCGGTGTATAGTTTTTCCCAGAGCATATTTTGGTTGGTCGAGGTCAGAATTGTAGGACCAAGTTTTTTTTCCGAGGGGAATTGTAGGACCAATTACTACTGTGAACACAGAAGACAGAGATGGGCCGCCTTGTCCAACAAGATCCAATAACTGGGCTCTAATTTAGAAGAGCAATAACTAAACCAGCATTCTGTTTTTTCATTGGTCCTTTAAGCACACAACTGATCAACGCCAGCTACGAACATGTTTTCTTTGCAAAGAATAAGGGCTTATATTTATTTCAGAAGTCAAACTATGTAAAATTTAATCAAGTTTTTAAAAGATTATTAATTTGTGTATTCCAAAATTAACACCGTTCTATACATCATGAAATATATTTTCATATGATATCTATATAATATTATAATTCTTTTTGATACTTTTTCTATAAGTTTAGTCAAAAAAATTAAAAAAATATAGGCCATACTCATTGGAACAGAGGTAACATAACTTCACACTTCCCAATAATGAATCTCTCTACAGATTAATTAATGGAACATTCTAGTAATTACTTTATACTACTCCGTATTATGAGTAATCTATGAGTATCTCTAACAGGTGATATATAATAGGAATGTGATGTAAAAATTAACTTTTACATCACATTAGCCAAAAAGTGTCCAACGGGTGATCTAGATCTATATGGTGATGTATATTATTATGAAATGATGTATATTTTAGCCCCATATGACGTATATTTAACAGCATATCTCCTCGATGTAAAACCAAAACGGCAGCACACGAGAGGCCAATTGCCACGCTGAAGTTTTAGTCGCTTTCATGCCGCTCGACCCCACCAACCCCCGACCACCGGCACGATCGAGTCGAGCTGCCTGACCCCGCCGCCCTCTGCGAGCAGTCCGTGACTTCTCTCCACCGTCGGCTGATTCCCACCTCCGCGTGCACAAGGTGTTCGACACAAAGCCTCACATGTAATTTTTTGAGAGTTATTTTTCTAAAAAGTGTTGTTGGACGGTAGAAATAGTTTATAATCTAGATTGTTGTTTTTGTTAGCTGTTTTGTTCGTCTACACCCCCTCTGATGAGGAGTTTGACATAGAGGAGGAGGAGCATATCGGTGTGCTCTTGTTCATGCACTTTGTCAAGACGTACCATAACATTCGACATTCATATATGCACGATGATCTTTAGAAGAATCTCATCGAGGTGTGGTGTAAGTGGAATGACTAAACAAAATCGCCAGATTTATCTCTATGTCATATTGTTGTTGTTGTTGTATATGATGAACTCTATCTTGTTTTTCCTTCTGATTTGTGTACTACTTTATGAACCATTTGATGAACATATTTTAATGTGATGTAATAATTAAGTACTATTTCTTTTTAATTTTTTAGACGAATTTTCATAGTTTTTTTTGAAACGAGGCAAAAGTTTTGCCTTTCATTGATATAGTAGAAAAGAGTTGGCCTGTTTTATGAGTAAAACTGGCTGAAAAACCGCATACAACACAACACACCACGCCATCCTCGAGGCTGCGCTCCACATGGGTTGACGACCCACCAGGTCGACACCACACCTCAACGCAACAAGCAGGTTTCCCTCGAAGAGCCCGGGTGGAGGATCGAGAAACACCCGCCTCGACGACGACTTCTAGAAGGATGCGGCGCCCACGAGCGTCACCGTCATCGGCCCTGGCCAGCTGCCAGGACAAGGCTGTCGCCTAGCGCAGAGTCCTCAACCTCACACCCGCCCAACAAGGACCGACACAACCACCATACCTCCCCTCCCCGACAAGCACCCGACAACCATCAAGCATCCCTTCCACCGCCATGCCTAGGCTCCTCGTCGCCGCGACGAAATCCTCTGTCCGGATCATCACCGCTGCCCGTCAGATAGTTGCCAAAACAACCAGAGCGAACCCGAGCAGCCACCACCACGAAAAAGGACCGAAGGTCATCGCCACCAAAACACCTCCCTAGCGGCCCAGAACGAGCCCCGAACGAGCCTGTGCTTCCACGACGAGCCCTCCGACCACATGACGCCCGCCAAGCATCCCCGACCTTCGACCACACGCGCAGATGAGCCACCGCCGCGCCAACCAGCCTCCATGCGCAGGCAGAGAGCGCCATCAAGGCGGACGAACGTTGAAGCCGCAGCCCGTCCAAGCCCATCTAGGCCCAGATGAACCCCTCCACTGCTGAGAGCTCGGAGCACCGTCAGTACCAACGCCTCCACCGTGCAGCCGGAGCAGTCCATCGCCACCGCTGCCCGCCGCGCGCCCGGCTACGCCGCCGCTGTCCCAGCACAGGAGCAAGGCACCAGCAGCCCACGACGCCGCAGCACAGGACCTCCACGATGCCCGCAGGCTCCGCGCCACCAGAAACCGTCCGCCGCACCTCCAGGCCGCGACTCCGTGAGCCCCCGAAAACCAGCCGCGAGGTCACCCTTCAAATTAGCGCGCAAGGACGCGAGGGGCGCTAGGTCCCGCCACGCCCTTCATCAGCGCCGCCTGGCTTCGCCGACGACCGCCTCGGGAGGCGACGAGAGTGGAGGAGCGAAGGGGGAGGGCGCCGGCGGCAGGCGCTATGGTTTGCTCCTCAGTCGCCCGGAGGAGGCGACGCGAGGAGCGACGGTTCCTGTTCCAGATGAAAATCTTCGCAGCCATGCTCGCTCTGCGTACTATAGTATTTGTTTTATATATGTGCAATTATTGAGGTGGTTGTGCGGCGGGCCATTATCTGACAGGTGTCCTAAAATACATCATATAGAAAAGCAAAAAATTGCACGTATAAAGCAGGATTTTTGTGATGTATACTACCTCCGTTCCAAAGATTAAGGCTTATATTTTTTTTAAAAAAAGTCAAGCTACGAAAAATTTAACCAATCTTTTAGAAAAAAAAATTTGGTTTCAAGCCCGGAGGGAGTACTTTTTACATCATTTGGTTTGGGTGCCTGTAATATATAACCTGTTAGAGATACTCTAAGATGAATCAGAATAAACTGAAACAGTTCCACAAAACAATGAGGTAAAATAATAGACATGAATCATAAATTATTTCCGAGAGAAAATACCAAGTGAGAATTATTACACCTTAGGCCTTGTTTGGCTGGAGTGTTTGCGTAAGTATCTGAGAGTATTTTTAGAAGTGTATTGGGTGAAAACACTCTTAGCACCCAAATCAACTTGTTACACCCCAATCCCCTTTCTCATCAATACTCTTGTCAGATTCATCTGTTTGGAAAGAAGGGATAATATCCTACATAGACAGGTAGAGCTAGCCTGCAGCAAACAACCATTTAGCTAGCCATGTATGAGGACACGAACTGATCCAATACGCTCACATACGCATCACCATTCACCAATGCCAAAGATTCAGAAGCCGGTATAAATCTGTAGGAATCAATCAAAGTAGTTAATGCGTCAAGCGAGAAAGCAATTGAATCGACTCACAAGAGATAAGCGTTGGCCTTTGCTTCTACCTGAACTTGGATTCGAGTACAGCTCTGGGTGAGCGTTGGCGGCGCCGCCGGAACCATCCAACGCGAGCAGAGGGAAAAACGCGAGGTACCCCACGCGTTTTGGATCCACTTCTACCCGACGGGTTTTATTGGGTTTGCTGTGTTTTAACCCAACCAAAACCGGGCTGCCAAACAGATAGTTGAGTGTTTCTCAGTGTTTTCCATTGGGCCGGGAAAAAATACTTAAATCCACCTGAAAACCAGTCTACCAAACGAGGCCTTAGAGCATGTCTAACAGACCCTTTAAAGGGGTCAAACCCGTATAATAACCGCCGGAATACGGGTTTGAGCTCCACCCGGTCGTCTAGCAGGCCCCGTAAAAACGGCCCCCGCTCCGATTTTTGCTGTTTTCGATTACGGGGCGGGCCTTCGCCCCCTACTTGTACGGGGTGGGAGCGGGAATACAGGGCCAAACCAGTATCCTCCCCTCCACTGCGCGCGAACGGTTTCAGTGAAACCCAACCGCCGCCGCCGCCGCCGCTCGATCTCCTTCGCCCCGCCCGTCCCGGCAATGTCGCGGCCGGATCCCGCTGCCATGGATCCTCCGCAAGGGCCGCCTACCGCCGGCGGTGCATCTCCAACGGCCGCGGTGGTTGATGTCCCCGTCGGAGGTCCGACCAACGTCGGCGACGTGTCGGCCATGATCTCCGCCACCATCCCGTCGAAGAGGAAGAGGATTCCGAAGCAATTCTTCGAAGCCCCTTCGGCGGCCGCAGCTCCGCCGGCCGCAGCCCCGCCGGCTGCCAAGAAAGGGGGCAGGATGAAGACGAAGGTGACCGGGCCGAGGGGTGCTCCGCAGCCCAAGGTAAAGACAAAGCAGGTCAGCCGCATCGGCCTCGCGCCTCCACCGTCTTCCAAGGCCACGGCCCCTCCTCCCTCCGTTCCGTCCGATGCGATGCCCGCGCCGCCGCCACCCACCATGGACGTAGACAAGGTGTTCGATGTTGAGTCCACAACATCGTACATGGACATGCTCAATGAATCCGCGGTGGATTTGGACGCCGGCATCGATGCGTTCGATGGGGAGTGCAACATCGAAGAGATTGATGACGAGGAGGAGGATGAGGGTGATGAGGAGGAGGTGGTTGAGGTTGATCCGGCTGCCGCCGGTTCTTCGTCGACGTCGAAGCCACGCACGGCGAACTACAGCGAGATCGAAGACGCCATGTTGGTCCGTGCTTGGAGCAAGGTGGGGATGGATGCGTGCACCGGAGTGGACCAAGGCGGCAAGCGCTATTGGCAACGCATTGAGGATCTCTACCACCAGCTAAAGCCTCACACCAAGAGCATGGCCGACAGATCCTAACGCTCCCTTGAAGGCCGATGGAACATCATCAAACCAGCTTGTTCTCGTTGGAGTGCTGCCATGGATCAAGTGGCCGACAACCCCCCTAGTGCTCAAGGTGAGTCTTCGGCGAGTGGTGGCGCCGCTGGCGATGGACTTGTTGATGGTTGATCACATTTGAGAACTTCCGTGGCTTGAACATTGCCTATGATCGCGTTGTGATGTTAAAAACTATGAATTATGCATCACATATTTTGGATGTGCTATGTTTGATCTGAAATTGTTGTGCAAATTGTTGTCTAAAACCCTGTTTTGAGGGGTCGAAAACTCGGACGAGCTAGCAGAACCCGTATCCCCACCCCATAAAACAGAATATTATGTTTTACGGGGTGGGGATACGGGTTCTGCTAGCTCGTCCTGTTAGATAGATCTCTCCTCGTTCGAGCCCAACGGCCGAATGGAGTCCCTTATCCGTGCCCTGATCGGGGGTGCCCCACCTCATCTGGTGGGTGGGCTCCTGTCGCCAGCGCTATATAAAGAGGTGGGGGGCCGGCAGCACGCCACACGAGGTTAGCCGTGACCTAGCCGCCCCACCTACAAGCCAATCCGATCTAGGCCTAGCGTTGCGCCGACGGGAAGCACCACCGCCGCCACACTCTTCCCCCTATCACCCATGGCCAACAACGGCGGCTCCAGCTCCGACACTAGCTCGGGCATCCCCTCTGGCTCATGACTGTCGAGCCAGGGAGCAGGTGGTTCCCCTATCCTTCTCTCTCTCTGTTTCGATCTAGAAAGGTAAAGTACAGTGCTACTGATAAATCTAGACTAGATCCATTACAAAGTTGATTTTAACATTGGTATCAGAGCCACTAGTCGTTAGATTTTTCGGTGCAAAAGTAGAAAGAAAAAGTCCAAAGAAAAGAAAACCCTAGATCCAAAGAGCGCCTGCCCTATGGCCGCGCCTTTCCTATCGATCTAGATGGGCATCCCTTTTTGGGAGACATCTAGAAGAAGAAACACCCCTTCGGGGGCAAAGCAAACCCCAGATCCCACCCCGAACAGATCAAACCCCAAAGCCCCAGATCCCGCATGCAAGGAAAACCCCAAAGAGATCCCATAGATGCATCCCCAAAACCCCAAAGAGACTCAAAAAAAGAGGGGGATGAACCCACCAGCCGCCGCCGCGCGCCGGCCAAAAGGCCCCACCACTGCGCCGCTTGACGGGTGTGCGCCCACCCTCGGGTGGACGCACCGCCGCCAAGGGGGGTAGAAGGGGGGCAGCTCGTTTCTCCTCTCTGCCTCGTCGCTCGCGGCATGGGGGAAGGGTATGGACGAAGGGGGAAGGGGTGGTGGCGCTATGGAAGGGAGGGGACCGTCGCCGGCACATCTGCCAGACGGACGACCGCCTCACCTCCCCAACACCGCCGAAGAGGACCTCGCCACCGACCCCGCCGCTCGCCGCGCGTGGGGCAACAACCACCACTGCTGCGGACAAGGGAGAGGGAGGGGCGCGCCGAGGGCGGCCACCTCGCCTCAAGCCTCGCGTGCGCCACCGGAGCAAAGGGAGAGGGAGGGGCGCGCCGAGGGTGGCCACCTGCCTCGGCCTCGCGCGGGCTGTGCCGCCAGAGCGAGAGAGAGGGGGCTCGCGGGGGAAGTGGGGGAAAATGATTAGGGTTTGAGGGGGGTGGCGGCCTGGGCGTTTTTATACGGCCAAAAGGTGCGCTCCGCCGTCCGATCTAGGGCGACCGCAGATGGATGGCCGAGATTGAGCGGCGCGGGGCGGGCGAGGGCTGGCGGTTGCAGGCCGA
This sequence comes from Avena sativa, assembly GCA_916181665.1. NCBI lineage: Eukaryota > Viridiplantae > Streptophyta > Magnoliopsida > Poales > Poaceae > Avena > Avena sativa. The sequence goes on along the minus strand of OV702294.1, from coordinate 150,016,829 downwards.
GTGGGCCAAGTGGCCAGCCCGCTGGGCTCCAGCCGGTCGCGGGGGAGCGGCTAGGTGCCGCGCGGGGCAGAGCGGTCAGGTGGGCCGCGTTCGGGCCGTCGCAGGCAGCTACCAGCTGAGCGGCTGCTGCTATGTGCCGCACCACGCGTTGGGCCACGTTGGGCCGCTACTGCCCTGTTCTGCCTCTGTTTTTTTTATATTTTTTTACAGAAGCTGTTTTAATTGCTTTTTCTTAGTTTTAAGCATTTTTTCAACATAATTTTTTCTAGTCTTTTATTTCAGTGAATATTTGACTAGAGAATGATTTAAAGGCAGAATTTTTTCTGTAAAGTTGTTTTAAATAGCACAAATAATTGCATACATAATTTATACCAACGTTGAATTAATGCATACAGTTGTTTTCTTTGGTGATCTCGCATCTTTTGTGGTTTTCAGGAGATCTCAACCTCATGAGCTGTTTGAAGGACATCCCGCTGCTAAGGGGGGACAACTACACCGAATGGAGGAAAAAGATTGATTTGGCGTTTGTATGCGCCGAAGTGGATTGGGTGGTTGACACCAAGCAACCAGTCAAGCCTAGTGACCCTGTCAGGGGAGATGCTGAGAAAAGTGTTGCGTTTGAGAAAAGCAAGAGGGACCATGCTCCATTGGAGCTAGCCTACTCGATTGATAATCAAAAGTGGGCGAACGCCAACAAGAAATGTTTGGCCTTTGTAAAGAACACAATTGAGAACGCCATAGTGGGATCAATTGGAGAGTGTGCCTCCGTGGGCGAATACCTTGCCAAGATAAAGAGCCAGTTTACTGGCTCTTCAAAGATGTATGCGACCCAGCTGTTAAAACAGCTGGTGACTGAAAAGTACACGGGAGGGCCACACGGAATAAGAGAGCACATCTTGAGGATGTGAAACATGGCAGCCAAGCTGAAGCCCATGGATGAGGACCTCGAGCTAAAGCCTGCACTTCTGGTGCACCTGGTGATGGCCTCTCTTCCACAGCCATTTGAGAACTTCGTAATAAACTATAACATGTCCCCTGAAAAGTGGGACATAGAAAAGACCATTGGGATGTGCTCCCAAGAGGAGGAAAGGCTGAAGGCCCTTCACGGAGGTTCTTTGAACTTCGTGAAGGACAATAGAAAGAGAAGTTTCACCAACAGTAACCATGGTGGCTCACCCTCCAAGCCACATGGCAAGGGCCCAATGCAGCACCAGTACCAGCACCAGCAGTCCACCCCTGGGGAAAAGGACCAGTGCCACCACTGTAAGAAGGTTGGCCACTACAAGAAGGATTGTCCAGTTTGGCTGAAGTACATCATGGCCAAAAACGGTAAAGATATAGTCTCTTTTGTTAATGAATCTCTGTATGAAAAGTTTTCTAGATCTACTTGGTGGATTGATTCTGGTGCAACTTTTCATGTTGCCAACTCTTAAAGGGGTTCCATTCGATAAGGATTTTGCCAAAAAGAGAAAGACTCATTGAAGTGGCGAATGGGATTGAAGCAGGAGTGGAGGCCATTGGTGACATCCCTCTGGAGCTGGCTGATGGCTCTTCTCTTTTGCTCAAGGATGTTCTTTTTGTTCCTTCAATTCATAGAAATTTAATAAGTGTGTCGTGCTTGGACAAAGATTCTTATGAGTGTTATTTTGGAAATGGCAAATGTGCCATTTGGTTAAAAGATATTTGTGTGGGTGTTGCTACCTTACATGACAAGTTATATTTATTATCTTTGCATGAGAAAGTATTTTCTATGTGTGATGTGAATGAAAAAGTTCCCTTGTCGAACAAAGAACAAAAGAAAAGAAAGCGAACTCTTGACTCATCGAAGTTATGGCACTTCAGATTAGGCCATATTTCGAGGGGAAGAATAGAAAGCCTCGTTAAAAATGACATTCTTCCTTCGTTAGAGTTCTCAGACATAGAACAATGCATAGATTGCATTAAAGGAAAGTATGTAAAACAAATTAAAAAGGATGCAAACCGAAGTATAGCTACACTAGAAATAATCCACACGGATATTTGTGGACCGTTTCCGGTGAAAAGTGTGGATGGCTATGATTCATTCATAACATTCACGGATGATCACTCCCGATATGGTTATATTTATCCAATTAAAGAAAGATCTGAAGCATTGGATAAATTTAAAATTTTCAAAGCTGAAGTAGAAAATCAGCATGATAAAAGAATTAAGATAGTTCGGTCCGATCGTGGGGGGAGTACTACGATCGGCATACTCCATATGGTCAAGTACCAGGACCCTTTGCAAGGTTCCTGCAAGAAAATGGAATAGTCGTCCAGTATTCTATGCTGGACGAACCTCAGCAAAACGGAGTAGCTGAAAGGCGTAACCGTACCCTTATGGATATGGTGCGCAACATGATGATCCATTCCACCCTCCCATTGGGATTATGGATGGAGGCGCTTAAAACCTCCATTCACATTCTCAACAGAGTACCAAGTAAGTCAGTGCCCAAAACACCGTATGAATTGTGGACAGACAGAGTCCCCTCTCTGCACCACTTGAGGGTCTGGGGGAGCCCAACTAAGGCAACAGTTTTCAATCCAAACATTGCAAAGTTAGACCCCAAAACAGTCTCTTGCCACTTTATTGGCTATCCCGATTAGGGATGGCAATGGGGCCCCGAAACCCGATAATCCGGTGGGTACCCGCCTTAAATGGGGCGGGTCTGGTAAAAAATTAGACCCGCCAAATTATACGGGGCGGGTATGGAGGAGTCGGACCCGTACCCGCAGACCCGCCACTGGCCCAACATATTGTCTAGATTTATACTAATAGCCTCAATGACTGGCCCACCAACATCCCACCATCGGCCAGACAACAGACTCCTAGACTAGTAGCCCACTATCTCGTCTAGGTCATTCTCGCGAGTCAACTCTGCCTCCCATGATCCTGCAGGCGCGCCGCCATCGCCACACGCCTCTGTGCTGCTCCCGCCTCGCGCCTCCGCGTCGCCCCTGCCCCGTCACCTCGCGCTGCCCGCCTCGCCGACGCCCCTACACCGCCGCCTCGCGCCTCCACGCCGCCCCTGCACCGCCACCTCTCGCCTCTGCGCCGCCTCGCCCCTTTGCGCTTCCTGCCTCGCGCCTTTGTGCCGCCGCCTCTCGCACGTCTGTGCCGCCTCGCTGCATCTGCGCCATCATCGCCACCGCCTCGCGCCTCTGCGCCATCATCGCCGCTTCCTCATAGGACACGGACGCGGGTACCCGTCGGGTACCCGGGACCCGACAGGTGGCGGGTCTGGAGAAATTTTTGACCCGACAACAGAGTCAGGGCGGGTATGGGGGGGCCGGACCCGGCCCCGAACCCGACGGGTGCCATCCATAATCTCGATAAGTCAAAAGGCTATCATTTCTACTGTCCCGACAGATACACAAAGTTTGTAGAAACGAGACATGCAGTCTTCTTGGAGGACAAATTGATGAGGGGGAGCACGGTAGCTAGGAAAATTGATTTTGAGGAGAAAAGGGTGCATGCACCTAATCCGATGACTCAGTAGCCATTTTTCTCGCTACCTGTTGTGCCACCATCTACAACCCCTGAGGTTGTGGTGCCGGCACCTGTTGTGACTCCACACGTGACAACAATGGACGAAAGTTCGGAACATGTCCATCATGAGCCACCTGAACCCGCTGTTGAGCACGAAAGGGAGCCAGAACAGCCTCATACTGTAAATGTGCCTGAACCCGAGGCAAGAAATGAGCAAGAGTCTGATGAACTCAGAAGGTCTAAAAGAGAACGAAGACCAGCCATTTTCAAAGAAATTTACAAAGTCTACAACGTAGTTCATATGGAGGGCGATCCTACATCATATGAAGAAGCCATGAGTAGCCCTCACTCAGCCAAGTGGGTGGAGGCAATGGAAGATGAAATGAAATCAATGAGTTCCAACAATGTTTGGGACTTAGAGGAAATTCCTAAAGGAGCCAAAACAGTAGGATGCAAATGGGTCTACAAAACAAAGTATGACTCCAATGAGAATGTAGAAAAGTACAAAGCTAGACTTGTGGCGAAAGGATTTACGCAAAGAGAAAGCGTAGATTACAATGAGACTTTTTCTCCGGCCTCATGTAAGGACTCCTTCAGAATCATCATGGCACTAGTTGCACATTTTGATTTAGAGTTGCATCAAATGGATGTTAAGACGGAATTTCTAAATGGAGATTTAGAAGAAAATATTTACATGAAACAACCCAAGGGTTTTTTTATGGAGGAGAAGGAACATATGGGATGCCGCCTAAAGAAATCCATTTATGGGTTAAAGCAAGCCTCTAGGCAGTGATATTTAAAGTTTAATGATACCATTAAAAGTTTTGGATTCAAGGAAAATGTTGAGGACAACTGCATTTATGCAAAGTTCAAAAGTGGGAAATATATTTTCCTAATTCTGTACGTGGATGATATTCTGCTTGCCAGCAGTGATGTTAGTCTACTACTAGAGACAAAGAAATTCTTGTCATCAAATTTTTACATAAAAGACCTTGGTGAAGCTTCTTATGTTTTGGGCATAGAAATTCACCGAGATAGAAATAATGGAGTGTTAGGACTATCGCAGAAAGCGTATTGTGAAAAGATTCTAAAGAAATACAATATGCATGCGAGTAATGCAACACCTGCTCCCATAGTCAAGGGCGATAGTTTTAGGAAATCCCAATGTCCAAAGAATCAATATAAGATCGATCAAATGAAGTCAGTACCATATGCTTCGGCTGTTGGAAGCTTACAATATGCATAAGTGTGCACTCGCCCTGACTTAGCTTTTATCACCGGGGTACTCGGTAGATATCAAGAGAATCCAGGCATAGAGCACTGGAAGATGGTAAAGAAAGCTTTGCGTTATATGCAAGGCATAAAAGGCCTCATGCTAACATATAAAAGATCTGATTCTCTAGAGATAAAAGGGTACTCAGATGCGGATTTTGCGGGAGATAAAGACGACAGAAAGTCCACGACATGATATGTCTTTACTCTCGCAGGAGGTGCTATTTCATGGAGAAGCGTCAAACAGTCGATAGTTGCATCATCTACGATGTATGCAGAATTTATAGCATGTTATGAGGCCATGGGACAGACGTTATGGTTAAAAAAAAATTACCCGACTTGAAAGTGGTTGACTGCATCAGCAGGCCACTAAAGATGTACTGTGACAACGAGCCCGCAGTATTCTATGCTCACAACAACAAGTCGAGTAATGCTACAAAGTCTATAGATATAAAGTATTATGTTGTGAAGGACAAAGTCCAGGATTAAACTATAAGACTCGAGCATATAAGGACAAAGGATATGCTTGCGGATCCGCTAACGAAAGGCTTACCACCCAATGTGTTCAAGGAACACATAGCCGGCATGGGTTTAATGGGGAGCCTATGACTCCTGGACTACAGAGGCCCTAAAGTAACAGAATTTGTTTCAAAACATGAAGGTATATAGTGGCTGTCTGATTCTATTGGCAATTGAGCTGAGACGATAAAACATGCTCTATGTATCGTTCTGTGATGAAAAAAGTAAAGAACAAAGTTAAAAGTAAAGTCGAGATCAATGGGGAGAATGTTAGATAGATCTTTCCCCGTTCGAGCCCAACGGCTGAACGGAGTCCCTTATCCGCGCCCTGATCGGGGGCGCCCCACCTCATCTGGTGGGTGGGCCCCTGTCGCCAGCGCTATATAAAAAGGTGGGGGCCGGCAGCACGCCACACGAGGTTAGCCGTGCCCGAGCTAATCCGATCTATGCCTAGCGCTGCGCCGACGGGAAGCACCACCGCCGTCACACTCTTCCCACTATCACCCATGGCCAACGACGGCGGCTCCAGCTCCGGCACCAGTTCGGGCTTCCCCTCTGGCTCATGTCTGTCGAGTCAGGGAGCAGGTGGTTCCCCTATCCTTCTCTCTCTCTCTCTCTCTCTCTCTCTCTCTCTCTCTCTGTTTCGATCTAGAAAGGTAAAGTACAGTGCTACTGATAAATCTAGACTGGATCCATTACAAAGTTGATTTTAACACGTCCGAGTTTTCGGTCGGCGAAAAGTGAATACAGGCCCTCTATTTACGTTTTAAGGGGCGAAAATATACGGGGCCTGTTAGACATGAGGAACCAGTCGAATGTTCCGCACAAACGGGAAAATTCGCCTCGTCAGATAACCAGTTTCGTCTTGCATCAGATACTACGAAGTCGCGAGTTAACTAGATCTAGCGCACACAAGTCGTGCACAACGATTGTGTAATCTTTGCCTCTAGCCGAAAGGCAGCACCGGTGTGGGGTTGGATCGACAACACGAACAGAAAGTCGGGCCAATTTCTCCGAACCGATCGCCGTCAGGCGTCGGCCGTCACCGGCCGGTCGGAAGCATGCATGCATCGCCATGCCGACAGGGGAGGCGAGGAAACACAGAGGATCTCGAATCGAGATATCCATGGCCCGCGTGTCCTATGCTCTGCGAGCATCTCAAGTACGAGCATGCATCTGGGGTGTCGGGAACTCGTGTTGCGGAGGGGCCGTGGCCCGTGGGGAAGCAGCGCCCGGACCAGGAGCTTTGTGCTCCACGGAAACGGGAGATGGAACCAAAATATATTGGCACCGCCATGAGACACGCCGTGAACCCCTGTACAGCAGCTTGTCCCTCTGCGCCAAGCATTGGCAACATCTGCCGAAACGATAGGTCACATTTCGTGAGCAGTACTTCTTGCTCGTCGTGTACATTAAGTTAGCTGAGGAAGGAACGGAACGATATATGCGGGGGTATAGCTATGTTCTTCAGTATAGTCAATCTACTTCCTCCGTCTATAAATAAGTATATTTTAAGTTTGGTTCTATGCCATTTTTTTAAAATTTTACAAATTTATTAAAGAAGGTAACGTAATATATGACATCAAATCGTATAATATGAAACTTTGTCTAAAATTGATCTAATGATACTGATTTAGTGTCATAATGTTGCTACATTTTTTGATAAATTGGTCAAAATTAAATAATCTGACTTTCAACAAAAGCTAAAATTACACTTATTTGTGGCTGGAGGGAGTAGTGATGAAAATGGAAAACATACAGAGTGCAGCCAACGCTATTTTCGTACAATTTCTGAAAGCAGAAACACATATGGAAACCCGAAAGCGAATACAAGAGTATAAAGTATAAACTACTGTAACCTAATGCAAAGAGAATAGAGTGTGACATGAATACAAAGCAAAAATTCATAGGGAACACACAAAACCTAGAACTACATAGAAAAACACAAGCAAACAAACAAATTTAATTGCTAAGTACATATATTGTGATGCATCACGAATGTACATATATTGTCCAAACCCTTTAAACAATGGCAACATAATATGGTATGTTGTACGAGGTGATGGGTTTCGCAGCATAGTAAATCAAAAAAATTCTACGGATGCGAACGGGAAAGCCAAGATCTAATCTAGGAGATACAAACAACGAGAGAGATTAGATGAGATCTTCATACCCTTGAAGATTCGCACAGCGAAACGTTCGTCGGAACGTGGGTGATGTAGTCGTACTCGCTTCTCCTCCTCGCGATCCGCTCCGATCTAACACCGCAAGTGGCGATGCCTCCGAGAGATGCACACGTGCGGCACCTCGACGTCTCCTCCTTCCTTGGTCCAGCAAGTATGGTGGAGAGACGGATTGGATCTACAACGCGACGGAGCGGTGCAAGTGGTGGAGAGTTTCTGCAGCAGGGCTTCGCCTACGTGCAGTCGGAAGGGAGAGAGAGAGGAGGGCAGCAGGACGGCTAGGGCTTGAGGAGGAGGTGTCGGGGGGTGGTGCGCCCCCAGCCCTCTTTATATAGAGGGGTGGGCGCCAACCCTAGCCCCTCCCCCAAGCCTAGGCCGGCGGCCAAGGAGGGAAGAGTGGGGGCAAGTTCCCCCCCCCCTCCTTCTAGAAGCTCCCCTAGGGTTTCCCCTAGGTTTGGTCGGCTGGGCCTTATGGGGCCTTGTGCCCCTGGCCCAATGCGGCCAGGGCACTACCTCATAGGCCCATGCCCCCTCCCGGCAGGTGGGGCCACGTTGGTCCCCTTACGGAAGGTTCTAGAAGCTTCCGGTACAATACCGATTAACCCGAAACAATTCCGAACTCCAAAAACTGCATTGCCTTATATGAATCTTATTCTCTGGACCATTTCGGAACCTCTCGTGATGTCCCGGATCCCATCCGAGACTCCAAACAAAAACTCATAAACCAATTATCCAATCTATCCTAGCGTCGAGATACGTTAAGTGTGTGACCCTTCGGGTTCGAGAATATGCAGACATGATCTTCTATCAATAATCAACAGCGGGGTCTAGAAACCCATATTGACTCCCACACATTCATCGATGATCATATCGGATGAATCACGATGCTAGGATTCAATCAATCCCATATATATATTCCCTTCGTCTCGCGATATTTTACTTGCCCGAGATTTGATCGTCGGTACCGTCACACCTAGTTCAATCTCGTTCACAGCAAGTACTTTACTCGTTCCGTAATCCGATATCACTTTGTGATTAACTCCTTAACCACATGCTTGCAAGCGGTGTTGATATCGATTACCGAGTGGGCCCGAAGTATATCTCTCCGACTTGGGAGGGACAAATCCCATCTCGATACATACAACCCAACAGGTACTTTCCGATCACCTGAGAGACACCTTTATGATCACCCTCTCATAGGATGACGTTTGATGACCTCAAAGCTTTCTTCAGATACCAGGGAGTTGTGTTATCCCATGGTCTAAGGGATACAATATTTGACATAAGAAAAGCTTCGCAAAGATGAACACGATGACACGATCTAATTGCTCTGCTTAGTTTGGGTCTGTCCATCATATCATTCTCCCAATGATATGATCTCATTATTAATCGACAACTCATGTCTATGGTTAGGAAACCTTAACCATCATTAGTCAATGAACTAGTCCATAGAGGCATACTAGGGACACGGTGTTGTTTACAAACCACACAAGTATTAAAGTTTCCGCTTAATACAATTCTAGCATGGAATATAAACTTTATCATGAACAAGAATTATAATAATAACATCTTTATTATTTCCTCTAGGGCATAATTCCAACAGTCTCCCACTTGCACTAGAGTCAATAATCTAGTTTACATTTGGCAACAATCTCACACCCATGGCACTAAGGTGCTGATCATGTTTTACACGTGGAAGAGGTTTAGTCAATGGATCTGCGACATTCAGATCTGTATGTACTTTGCTAATCTTCAGATCTCCATCTGCTATATAATCTCGGATTATATGTAACTTGCGGTTGATATGCTTGGTCTTTGGATGATATCTTGGTTCCTTAGCGAGTGCTATGGCGCCAGTGTTGTCACACAATATCTCCAGTGGGTCCAATGCACTTGGAACCACACCAAGCTCAGTGATGAAGTTTCTGATCCAAACTCCTTCACTTGATGCTTCTGCAGCAGCCATGTATTCCGCTTCTACTGTAGATCACGCTTTGCTTGCAGCTTCTCCAGCTCACAGCTCCTCCATTCAAAATATAAACGTATCCTGTCTGAGATTTAGAATCATCCTTGTCGGTGTCAAAACTCGCATCGACGTAACCTTTTACGACGAGTTGTTCATCACCTCCATAGACTAAGAATATTTCTTTAGTCCTATTTAGGTACTTTAGGATGTTCTTTACGGCAGTCCAGTGTTCCACTCCTGGATCACTTTGATATCCGCTCGTCAAACTAAGAGCATTGGACACATCCGGTCTAGTACACAGCATGGCATACATGATAGAACCTATGGCCGAGGCATAAGGCACTTTGCTCATAGATTCTCTATCATTTACCGTAGCTGGACACTGAGACTTGCTCAATATCTTACCTGACAACATAGGCACTGAACCTTTCTTTGACTTATCCATTCTGAACCTTTTCAGAACTTTGTCTAGGTATGTACTCTGGCTTAAAGCTATCAGGCGTCTTTGTCTATCTCTATAGATTTTGATGCCCAATATATAAGCAGCTTCACCTAGGTCTTTCATTGAAAAACACTTGTTCAAATAACTCTTCACATTGTTAAGCATGTTTATGTCATTTCCAATAATCAATATGCCATCCACATATAGTACCATAAATGTCACCGAGCTCCCACTCACTTTCTTGTAGATACAAGCTTCGTAGCAATTTGGAACAAATCCAAAGCTCTTGATCACTTGATCAAAACGAAGGTTTCAACTCCGAGATGCTTGCTTCAGTCCATAAATGGAACGCTGAAGTTTGCATACTTTATCAGCATCCTTAGGATCGACAAAACCTTCGGGTTGCATCATATACAACTCTTCATCAATGTTGCCATTGAGGAACGCAGTCTTGACATCCATCTGCCATATTTCATAATCATGAAACGCAGCAATTGCTAATAAAATCTGAATGGACTTAAACATCGCTACGGGAGAGAAAGTCTCATCATAGTCAACTCCTTGAACTTGTCGAAAACCTTTCGCAACAAGCCGTGCTTTATAGACGGTAACATTACCATCCGCGTCCGTTTTCCTCTTGAAAATCCATTTGCACTCAACGGCCTTTCGGTCGCTAGGAGGGTCTACCAAAGTCCATACTTGGTTTTCGCTGATGGATCCCAATTCGGATTTCATGGCCTCTAGCCATTTCTCAGAGTCTGGGCTCATCATCGCTTCCTCATAGTTCGTAGGGTCACTGTCTTCTACCAACAAGACAGTCAAGACATGGTTGTCGTACCACTCAGGAGGGGCACGCGACCTTGTTGACCTGTGGCGTTTAGTAGCAGCATCGTCCGAAGCTTCATGATCCTTGTCATTAGCTTCCTCTATTGTTGGTGCAGGCGGCACTGGAACAATTTCAGGTGTTGCGCTACTCTCCAACTCAAGAGAAGGTTCAACAACCTCGTCTAGCTCTACTTTCCTCCCACTCACTTCTTTCGAGAGAAACTCCTTCTCAAGAAAGGAACCATTCTTTGCGACAAACACTTTGCCTTCGGTTCTGTGATAGAAGGTATACCCAATAGTTTCCTTAGGGTATCCTATGAAGACGTATTTCTCCGCTTTGGGTTCGAGCTTGTCCGGCATCAACTTCTTGACGTAAGCTTCGCATCCCCAAACTTTAAGAAACGACAACTTAGATTTAGCACCAAACCACAGTTCATACGGTGTCGTCCCAACGGATTTAGATGGTGCCCTATTTAAAGTGAATGCAGCGGTTTCTAATGCATAACCCCAAAATGATAACGGCAAATCAGTAAGAGACATCATTGATCGGACCATATCTAATAGAGTTCCATTCCGGCGTTCAGACACACCATTGTGTTGTGGTGTTCCGGGTGGCGTGAGTTGCGAAACGATTCCGCTTGCTTTAAGATGCGTGAGAAAATCATAACTCAAATATTCACCTCCACGATCGGATCGTAGAAACTTAATTTTTCTGTTACGATGGTTTTCCACTTCATTCTGAAATTCTTTGAACTTTTCAAATGTTTCAGATTTATGTTTCATTAAATAGATATACCCATATCTACTTAAGTCATCGGTAAAAGTGAGAAAATAGGGATATCCACCGCGCGTCGAAACACTCATCGGTCCGCATACATCGGTATGTATGATTTCCAACAAGTCCGTTGCTCGCTCCATCATTCCGGAGAACGGGGTTTTGATCATCTTGCCCATGAGGCATGGTTCGCATGTGTCAAATAATTCAAAATCAAGAGACTCCAAAAGTCCATCAGAATGGAGTTTCTTCATACGCTTTATACCAATATGACCTAGACGACAGTGCCACAAATAAGTAGTATTATCACTAACTACTTTGCATCTCTTAGCCTCAATGTTATGGATGTGTGTTTCATCCCTTTCGAGATTCAGAAGAAATAAACCATTCACAGCAGGTGCATGACCATAAAAGATGTTACTCATATAAATAGAACAACCATTATTCTCCGATTTAAATGAATAACCGTCTTGCAATAAACACGATCCAGAAATAATGTTCATGCTCAACGCAGGCACATAATAACATTTATTAAGGTTTAAAACTAATCCCGAAGGTAAAACTAAGGAGAGCGTGCCGACGACCATCACATCAACTCTTGATCCGTTGCCAACGCGCATCGTCACCTCATCCCTCGCAAGCCGCCATCTATTCTGTAGCTCCTGTTTTGAGTCACAAATATTAGCAACTGAACAAGTATCAAATACCCAGGCACTACAACGAGGGCTAGTAAGGAAAACATCAATAACATGTATATCAAATATACCTTTGATGGTGTCAGCCTTCTTGTCTGCTAAGTACTTCGGACAGTTGCGCTTCTAGTGACCCTTGTCCTTGCAATAGAAGCACTCAGTGTCCGGCTTGGGTCCAGACTTGAGCTTCTTCTCAGCAGGGGCAACTCGCTTGCCGCCGCCTTTCTTGAAGGGCTTCTTTGCACCCTTACCTTTCTTGAAGGTGGGGGGCTTGTTGACCATCAACACATGATTATCCTTTTTGATGTCCACCTTCGCAGCCTTCAGCTTTGTGAAGAGCTCGGTGATCGTATCAGTGGAACCAATCTGATTATGAGTCACTACAAAACTTTTGTAGCTGGGAGGGAGTGATTGCAGAACCCTGTCAATTTTGAGCTCCTTTGGAATCTTGCAGTCCAGTTGCTCAAGGCGTTGAGTGTAGCCCGACATCTTAATGGCGTGCTCACTAACGGAACTCCCTTCCTCCATCTTGCAGTTAAAGAATTTCTCAGAGATCTCATATCTCTTAGAACGGGCCTGAGTCTGAAACATAGTTTTCAGCTCCTCAAGAATTTCGAAAGGCCCGGGATAGTCTTCAAAACGGTTTTGAAGGTCCGATTCCATAGCAAACAACATGGTGCTCTTAATCACACCATAATCATCTTTGCGCGACTGATAGACAACTTTCTCATCAGCCGGCGCATCTACAGCAGGGGCGTCACCTAGCGCATTTTCAAGGACATAGTCCTTTTGACCGCCAGAGAGAATGATTCTCAGATTGCGAACCAGTTGGTGAAGTTAGACCCATTGTTTCTAAGCTTTTCTTTCTCAGCAAAAACGTTGAAATTGAAGTTGGACTTAGCCATTTGATCTACAATATTTGCAAGTACAAATTAGACTATGTTCATGATAACTAGTTCAACTTTTAATCAAATTACTAGATGAACTCCCACTAAATTCAACATCCCTCAAGTTGTTTAGTGAACATGATCCAAATTCACCACACCTAATCCAATCTTCACGAGAAGAGATGTGGTTTCAATGGTGGACAACGAAGTGTCGATCATATCATTCATATGACTCATGCTTAACCTTTCGGTTTTTGTGTTCCGAGGCCATGTCTGTACATGCTAAGCTCGTCAAGTCAAACCTAAGTATTTTCGTGTGTGCAAAACTGGCTTGCACCCATTGTATGTGAACATAGAGTCTATAGCACCCGATCATCACGTGATGCTTGGACACGACGAACTTTCGCAACGGTGCATACATGGGGAGAACACAGTTTTATCTTGATCTTTTAAGTGAGAAATCATCTTATAATGCTACCGTCGCGATCTAAGCATAATAAGATACATAAAAGGATAAACATCACATGCATATAACTTTATGTGACATGGTATAGCCAATCTTCGCGCAATGATCTCCATCTTGTGCGTGCCGGCATGATCTCCATCACTCCACCATGATTGCCTCCACCACGAATAGCAACTACAACTATTGCTAACTACTTAGCGATAAAGTGAAACTATTACATGGCGTATAAGAAGTTGACACACAGGTCATACACAATTATAAAGACAACCATATGGCTCCTGCCGGTTGTGTACTCATCGACATGTAAGTCGTGAAATATTACAAAACATGATCATTGCATACAACATACACATCACATCTTGGGCCATACCATATCACAGAAAACACTCCCTGCAAAAACAAGTTAGACGCCTCTACTTTGTTATTGCATGTTTTATGTGGCTTGTGGGAGTAGCAAGCTAAGAACGATTCTTATCTACGGAAATCCACAACGGTGATATTATGGTTGCCAAACTCCGGTGTAAATCCCATGACAACTATAGTGAGAGAAACTGGCATCCACCAGCCGCATGTGTGGAACAAGCCACACGTCAAGTGCGGAGCCGGTCTCGCGAACGACGCCGCGTAAGGTTGGCCTGGACCGCTTCAATCTCACTATCCCGCATTATAAGAAGAACACAAACAAGAGGCTTGCAACAGAAAACATCAACGCCCGCAACAACCATGTTGCGTTCTACTCGTGAAACACATCTACGCATAGATCTAGCTCTGATACCACTGATGGGTTTCGCAGCATAGTAAATCAAAAAATTTCTACGGATGCGAATGGGAAAGCCAAGATCTAATCTAGGAGATGCAAACAACGAGAGAGATTAGATGATATATTCATACCCTTGAAGATTCGCACAGCGGAACGTTCGTCGGAATGTGGGTGATGTAGTCGTACTCGCTTCTCCTTCTCGCGATCCGCTCTGATCTAACACCGCAAGTGGCGATGCCTCCGAGAGATGCACACGTGCGGCACCTCGACGTCTCCTCCTTCCTTGGTCCAGCAAGTATGGTGGAGAGACGGATTGGATCTACAACACGATGGCCCGGTGCAAGTGGTGGAGAGTTTCTGCAGCAGGGCTTCGCCTACGTGCAGTCGGGAGGGAGAGAGAGAGGAGGGCAGCAGGGCGGCTAGGGCTTGAGGAGGAGGTGTCGGGGGGTGGTGCGCCCCCAGCCCTCTTTATATAGAGGGGTGGGCGCCAACCCTAGCCCCTCCCCCAAGCCTAGGCCGGCGGCCAAGGAGGGAAGAGTGGGGGGCAAGTTTCCCCCCTCCTTCTAGAAGCTCCCCTAGGGTTTCCCCTAGGTTTGGCCGGCTGGCCCCTATGGGGCCTTGTGCCCCTGGCCCAATGCGGCCAGGGCACTCCCTCATAGGCCCATGCCCCCTCCCGCCCGGTGGGGCCACGTTGGTCCCCTTACAAAAGGTTCTAGAAGCTTCCGGTACAATACCGATTAACCCGAAACAATTCTGAACTCCAAAAACTGCATTGCCTTATATGAATTTTATTCTTCGGACCATTCCGGAACCTCTCGTGATGTCCCGGATCCCATCCGAGACTCCGAACAAAAACTCATAAACCAATTATCTAATCTATCCTAGCGTCGAGATACGTTAAGTGTGTGACCCTTCGGGTTCGAGAATATTCAGACATGATCTTCTATCAATAATCAACAGCGGGGTCTGGAAACCCATATTGACTCCCACACATTAATTGATGATCATATCGGATGAACCACGATGCTAGGATTCAATCAATACCATATATATATTCCCTTCGTCTCGCGATATTTTACTTGCCCGAGATTTGATCGTCGGTACCGTCATACCTAGTTCAATCTCGTTCACAGCAAGTACTTTACTCATTCCGTAATCCGATATCACTTTGTGATTAACTCCTTAACCGCATGCTTGCAAGCGGTGTTGATATCGATTACCGAGTGGGCCCGAAGTATATCTCTCCGACTTGGGAGGGACAAATCCCATCTCGATACATACAACCCAACAGGTACTTTCCGATCACCTGAGAGACACCTTTATGATCACCCTCTCATAGGATGACGTTTGATGACCTCAAAGCTTTCTTCCGATACCAGGGAGTTTTATTATCTCATGGTCTAAGGAATACAATATTTGACATAAGAAAAGCTTCGCAAATATGAACACGATGACACGATCTAATTGCTCTGCTTAGTTTGGGTCTGTCCATCATATCATTCTCCCAATGATATGATCTCATTATTAATCGACAACTCATGTCTATGTTTAGGAAACCTTAACCATCATTAATCAATGAGCTAGTCCATAGAGGCATACTTGGGACACGATGTTGTTTACAAACCACACAAGTATTAAAGTTTCCGCTTAATACAATTCTAGCATGGAATATAAACTTTATCATGAACAAGAATTATAATAATAACATCTTTATTATTGCCTCTAGGGCATAATTCCAACACGAGGGTGATGGGATTACAAGCAGAATAACAAAAGAAAGGAAAATAGATTTTCAATGGATTGAGTGCCCAAAAGTGTACATTTAGTAGGCTAGGGTGGAATATCCTAGCGAAACATTAATGGAAGTTCCACATGTGTGGAAGTGGATATAGAAGCTCGTTTCCGCTTGAAAAGACTTATCTTTTATTATGCAATAATTTATCGTTTCTGCCCTTGTTACACAAATTTCGTTTCCTTTTTCATATTGTCAATCTCTTGTTCTTCCCCGGTACCCAATGGGTATTTTCTTAATCACATCTTAATATACCTTATTTCTTTGGGTTTTTTTTCCTCCTACGACTCTCATGTCTACTCATTTATCGCACTCAATGGAGCTCCCAACTTTATTTTGGAAAAAAATTGTTAGTAGTGTTTCTGCTTCTTGAAAGAAATTAAAAAAAAATCCACTTATCAATGGAGAGATCTTGTCCATGTGCCTCTCTGGGTTACAAGTTGTTCGCTCACATACAAAACATAATGGTAGATTATGAGGGATCTCCTTTGATACCCATCGTTTAAGAATCTTGGCAAGGACAAATATGTACCAAACAAAAGAACGAATCAAAGTGAAGGTCCAAATATAGATATATTTGGAAATTCAGTTAACTAGATTTCCTAAAGATTCTTATAAATCTACACAATCGGGCTATGTTTGTACTATCCCCTAAATGGAAGCAACTTCGGGACTTGTTGGCTGCTATTTTGAAAATGAGTCTATATGACCAAAGAAATTTTAAAAAATCCATACGTGACCCTTATGGGCTGAATAGTAGACTCATATTTTTTTTTACAAATATAACTACTATGACCTTCCAAAACTATAACCATTTGCCTGTGCAATGCGAACAACACAAGCTAGAAAAGAGTCAAAATTATTTTTTTCATTTTGCACGAATCACATGTGGTAATATTTCATAACAAAAAATTACAAATACAGACTTCATCCCAATTACTTGCCTGATTATCTTCGAGTCTCTCTTGAAACCCTTTAAATGCATTTTATTGATTCTAGTTTCGTGTTTATATGATAAGTATTCTTTTCTATATATTTGTAGGGATATCCGGACACACATTCATTTTTATTACAGAGTTTAATCTAAAGCCATGCAAAGTGCAAAGAATGAATACAAAACAGCAACCAAAGCAATTGTTTGTACATGACATGCTTGTGGGGTTCAAATCCTATTGCTTGACCGTCACCCAAATTTTGATAAACAACTTTGGTGTTACCATATCCAAATAGGTGTACCTAGCTAGTATAGCAAAGTTACACCTACGACTCCACACGGTGAAGATAGAAACACCTACAGATAGCCATGTTAATAATAAACTAAAAGAAAGAGAAAATCTCACCTTAAAAAATAGTTCCATATGGCCCAACATAGAGCACACACTCCCACTTATATTTGGCAAGTTGCACATTAACTCCCTTGAACTAGTTTCAAAACATATTCATGATGTTAGTTTGTTGGGATAAGTTAAAAGCAATGTGAACTGTCCACCTTACAAGTCAAGCTAAGAGCAAGTACAATAGGATACAGTCAGCTGGCTATAAAAAATAAAATATTATAGTTTTGGTGATGTCGAAGATAGATAAGAGGAGAGGGAATGTAAGCGGGTTGTAAGTTAACAGCCAGCTCTAACACGTGCTTTTAGACAACTTGTGTGAGTGAAATGTGGACCATATATTAATTAAATAATAGTTTTTTATAGCTAACTATTGTATAAGTGAACTATAGGATTGGTTATAGATGACGTGACACTTTCTTATAGCCAACAACCGGCTATATTATTGAACTTGCTCTAAGAAACATGGCAAAGGAAGATATTTAATCGTTTAAAAATGTTTCTGACTCCCGTGTCAAATATGTTCAACAAGGTTATTAATCCTTGGTCAAAAGTACTCCATTATAAAACCATATGCATGGTTTCCAAAGCATACTTTATCAAAAACCGTGTATTCACATTCAACAAATCCACATACATTTATTTAACTGAGGATAAACAACGGTATATGTGCAAGTAGATGGCATAGAAGTCTTCGCAAAAAATCAGAACTAGCTCAATTTGAAGAGTTACAAGCCTTTGCACAACCCTTCCATGCTCTGGATAAAACAAGTGAGAATCAATTGGCAAGGGGTCGACGATTAAGGGAATTTTTTAAACAATCTCGGACAAACCCTCTCCCAATGAAAGAGCAGATATGTACTATTTGTACTCGGAACGAGAGGATATCTTGATTCGTTAGAGAGTGAACATGTAAATAAATTTCTGGATGAGTAAGGTAAAGACATAAAAAGATACTAAACCAAAGGTATGCAACCTCCAACTCCAAGCATTGATCCGGTTGATTTATGAACTTGCCATATGCTTATAGTACGCTTATACTCCCTCCGTTTTAAAATATAAGATTTTTTAGGTTTGTGAAGAAAGTGTATCTAGATTTATTTTAGTGTGTAGGCTCAGTGACGGTGATGCTAGCTGTATCTTGTCAGAGTGAAAAGAGTACCGCAGCAGTCTTTTTGACTTGCAGGCCAAGTAACATGAGCAAGCAGCCAGGGCAGCAGCGTATCTACACGGAGGTGACCTGTCGCCCAGCACATGCATGCAGTCAACAGAAAATGGTGAGCCGTTGCATGCAGTGTTCAGAAAACTGTCAGGCGTAGCAGAAAAACGCATCCCCGAAAGCGCCGTGTACGTCTCTGTGCTTCTGTCAAGCAAAATTACCACGACAGTCCATCCCTACCAAGTCCCACTGTTCCATATGGTGCACTATCAATTTCGTGTCAGCATCACTACTCTGCGTTGCCGCGGTAAACCATTGCAGCAGTAAAAAAATGCGTGCCCGTCAAATTTGCTTTCTTCAGATACCAGGATCACTGCAGTGGTACGATCGAGTGCCTACTTCACACAGTTGGTTGCGGCAGGAGCATGCATAGGGATTCCCTGTCTAAAATTCCAGGAGCCACCGTGTAGCCGCGTGCCTCGTTGTCAGGCCTCTGGGTTGCAGCCTGCCTCTCACCATGTGAGCACATTTCGAAAGCTGTCGGCTCCTGTTCCTCCGCAATGTCTTTGACTGACACTCGCTCCTTTTTTTTTTTTTTTTTGAGCTGACTCGCTCCTTTTTCTGCCACGAAAGTTTGACTTGCTTCTCAGGACTCACTGAAACACATCGTGGTAACGTTGTCAAGGTCACCGCCACCGGCGGTGAGAAAAATAATGTTAACTAGCGTTGTTGGGACTTGAGACAAGAGCTAATAATCGTCAAGGACACCGGCGGTGAGCGATGTTCGGGCTAAACTGCCTCCCGCTTTAGCGAACAGAAATCGTTCAGAGCAATGTATGGACTCCCTGCTGACACGAGAGCCGGTTTAAGTTTCTTCCTGGAGCTTCTGGCGTCCGGGCGCGCGCCGGCCGGCCGGCCGGCCATGGAGTCCGCGTCCAAGGCGCCGACCGGCCGGGGACAGGAGCCTGCGGCGGCCGGCCCGCGGCAGCCACGTCCTTTTCCGGTTTCCCCAACTGACTCTAAACCACGGGGGGCAGGAACAGTCGGCCTCACGTGATCCCGCGGCTTCTCATCGACGGCACCAGAGGCATGGGCAATCTCGCCACTGCTGACCGCCAAGCAGCGGCGAGAGAAAAGTTTTACTCGTGCATGCATCACCCTGCTTTGCCTCTGGCTACGTAAATAATTCTGGTTTAGGCAGAGCGTCCGGATGCTTTTGCTACTAGTACTTGATAAAGCAAATGAAAAGCGAGAGGGAGAGATTAGACGGAAACACGAAACCCTGACGCGCACTGCTTCACCATTTAGACGGAAACCCGAAAAGCCCTCTACTACCGCGAGTAGAAAGACCGACGTATGCACGCTTCAGTGGATATGAACACGGGCTGAACACGGCATATCTACCTACCGTAAATATCAGCTTCAGATTACATCTAGTAGGCCCCTGTAAATAAAGTACTACTAGTACTAATAATAGATGAGAATTAGAAATGCATATTTGAGGCCCGCAAAAAAAATGCATATTTGAGGATTGCAGTAGAAGATTCTAGAAGAAGTACCCAGAAAAGTCATGATAAGCTTCTAGAAGATGATGATGGATTTCATGATAGAGAGGATATTTGACAAGAAGGTTCTAGAAACTCTAAGAATTATTAAGACAGAAAAGGGCCTCTAGAACCTTCAAGATTGATCAAGATAGAAAATATTTAGAGCAGGGAGGATATGCGAGGAAAACCGTCGAACGAGAACCAGCCCTTTCCCCGCTCCTCCCACGTCGCCCCCACGCGGCGACCGGGGGGAAACCCTAGCTCCTCGCGTCGCCAGCCCCCCCAGGCTCCTCCCTCTCCTCGCCGCCGCCATGGGGCCCGCCCGGGTGAAGCCAGGCCGGTGCCGGCGGCGGCGGGGCGCCTTCGTCCTCTTGCGCGGTGGGAGGGTCGCGGGGCCCCTCGTCCGGGCCGGAGCCTGCTCCTCCCGCCGGGGCACAGGGCGGCGGCGGCCAGCTCCTCATGGCGCCAGCGCGACGGGCGGCGGCGGGTGGTGCGCACCGGGTGTGCGGGGGGCGTGCTACGCGGGCGGCTGTGGCGCTGGGCGGCGGTTTCCGACGTGCCTGGGCTATCGCGGCGGCGGCCATGGGGCTGTTGGCCTGTGGTTGTTGCCATGGCAGGGGCTTTGCTTGGCCCAGATCTGGGCAGGCGGGTCCGCCCCGGGCACTGCGGGCCTCGACAGGCGGCGTTGGTGATTGGCCGGCGGCGTTCTCGGCAATGGCTGGGGTGACATGGTGGCGGGGCTGCCGTGATGGTCGGAGCTCGGCCCAGATCTGGCCTCTTCGGGCTGGATCTGGGTTTGAGCGGGCTGGCTCGGACCGGTGTGTCTTGGATGGATTTCGGAGCGTCTCGGGCTGGGGGTCGCGGGGCTGATGTCACGTCTTCTGCAGCGCGGCGGTGAAAGCTTCACGGGCCCATCCGGCCCGGTCAGACCTATGGCTTCTTCGGGGGTAGCGGTGGTGATGTTCTCCGTGCTGCAGCGTGGCGGTGAGAACTTTACAAGCCCTTCTAGGGCTCGGACGGCACTTCGGCCTGGTGTGTTCTTGTGGTCGCGTCCGGCCGGCACCCGTCATTGGCGGCGGAGGAAGTCCTCCGGGGGGATAAGCTTCTACCGCCCTCCAGTAGCTTGTGACTTGGTGTGCTTGAACCGCGGCGTCCGGTCAGTTACCATCCCTGGCGGTGGAGGTTGCGCCCTCCCACGTGGTGATAGTTCCGCTTCCCCGTGCCTTCGGTTGCCTCCTTTCGGTTCGTCCGACCCCGTAAGAAGTGTTGTGGTGTGGCGGCGATGATGTTGTCAAGATCGTGGTGGCGCATGTTGGTGGGCGGCGTGGTTGGTGGTATGCTTCGGCTTGCCCGGTGGTGTGGTTGTTGGGATTGGGCGAAATCCCTGTCGGCCTTGCCAGCCCCGACGCGGTGACGCCTGCGGGTGCCACCATCCTTATTGAAGGGCGTTGGGTGTTTCTTCTTCCTGCTTCCATTGCGTACCGGGGGAAACCTTAGGATTCGTCCGGGCAGCAGCGTCGACATCGTCGCTTCCCTTCTTGGAGGTGTTGCTTGGTACGGGGCGTGTCGGAGTACGAGGAGTGTGGTGGTCATCCTCCGGTGGGCGCAGCGGTTGCGCGACATCGTCGTTTTCGTCGCGCCGGCGGTGTCGGCATTGTTTTCTTTTCTTCTTTCTCTTGTTTTTCTTTCCTTTTGGGCTTTGTTGTGTTGTCTGTCCCAGCGTTGGTCTCGTGGTTGTCCTTTGGACGTTGTGTTGTCTGGCCCAGCAACGGTCTCATATGTGTGCTTTATTTATAAAGCGGGGCGAAAGCCTATTTCGAGAGAGGGAGGATATGCTCTCAGATGAACATCAACATCAAATTTACAATAAACAGAACATATGATGAAACATTCTGATTTTTTTATACTTTTATTACTAGGATCTGTGTTTGTGTAATTTTGTGCCTGTTTAAATTTGCATACAAAAGGCAAAGTCTAATAATGCTCTAAACAAGCAACGATTTTGGCACTCAATCTGTCTTTCTAAAAAAGACCACAATATTTGTGTTTTCTCCAATAAAAAGATTGCAGAATACCAAGTAGAACGAATATATGTAGATGTCTACTTTTTCCCCTATTATTTTATATTTATAAAACAAGTTTTGTATGTAGGAACACGTGCTATTGGAAGCCGAGTTGTATACCCGAACTTAGTTGGATTAAATTCAGAACTACAAGGAAGAGATACGCCCATCTTTCCTCTCGGATATAGATAGCGTTCTCTAACTTTGTTCTTGTGTACAAATCTCTTGAACTGTTATCACTATAATGCAAAAAAAGATACACGTTGTCGAACGTTTTAGGGTCTATGTGAAAAGGGAAGGAGATAGAGGGGGAAATTTAGAGCCAGAAAAACTTTTATTCCGTCCGTCCGAAATAAGCACCTTGGATTTATCTAGATTTGCATATAGTTTCCTTTTAAAAAAACTAAATTTAGACAAATGCAGTCACTTATTTCTAAACAGAAGGGGTATGCTGTATTATCTATAGATGGGATATCTGCATAGTATTCTACAATGGTGTTGTATGGTTTTGATGGCCACTTTGGCGAAGATGTAGAAGAATAAATAGAGGGTGCCGCCCGAAAAGGTCCCTTTAGATCCTAAACCACATGGACCTTGTCTTTTAAAAAAGCTAAAGATTCTCATTTTGAAAAATTAGAAAACTTTGGAAAAAAACAAGGAACTACATATACATGTTTGATACGCGCATACATTTTTTGTCAACGCATCTTTTGAGATGTGATCTACATAGAAGACAAATATGGGCAGCAAAATCAAGGTTTTCTTGCCTTTTGCGAACTCACGATTTGTCTTTTCGCGTAGCCCAAATTATAATATATTATTGTAAAAATATATATTCACATGTAGATCACATCTATACGTATCCACACAAAACAACCATTTTTTCAAACACATATATATAACATTTTCATTTTATCCAGGCTCCCTAGACCTTGGGATCCAAAACGACACACTCTTATCTCCCCCTCCTATGTAAGCTAAGCACCAAGCAAGAAGCAAGAGAGTTGTAAAAGCTATCGTGCAAACAAGTAGGGATGGTCATGAAAGGGAGAGGGCCATAGGTAGAGACGTGGCCACCATTAGCATAACTCTAGCCGATACGCAATAATGCAGTATGCAAAACCAGTTTTATGTATAAACCAGTTTTAACATCCGGGCATTATATGTTCACACATAAGTTTTTAGATGCTTCAACACCAGATACTTGTTGTTCATCCACCTCATCAAGGTTTGTGTGATAAGAAATGGTTTCAGTGGCCCAGGACATGTGAGGATAGGCGGTTCGGCACGTGGAAAGGTCGCAACTCGGCGGAGCACAACCCGATGGTAGATCAACATCATCCCCACATGGAGGTGGCACAGAAGAGGTGCAGAAGATACTGTGAAAGATGGCGCGTGAACATCCTCATGGCTACAACCTCGCGTGGCCGCTAGAGGGCTTCATGGAGGTAGAGAAGTGGTAGCATAAGACGGATCCGACCTTGGGGAGCACGGCTCCATCTATTGATATTCCCATTAAATGCTGGAGGGTGAGACGGTGACGCAAGCTCGGGTGTAGGGGGGATGAACGAGATCGGGGGGAGACGAAGAAAATAGGGGTGAGACTTCCCTTGCTACAAGTTTTGTGGTTTTTGCATAAGCACAAAAATTGACCCATTTGTGGTATGAGAGGCAATTATTCTAGTATACTAAAAAATAAGTGTTTGGGGTGTTTTGAATATCTTGCTAGATTCTTTGTTTTCACAATACTATCCATTTTTTAGTATTTGTAAGAATTTCTCTAATAAGTGTTTTGTCAAGTTATACATGATAAATATTTGAGTTGTCCCATTGCTAGAGTGTGTTCTCCCAAGAGTAAAAATGTCCTCAAATAGTGTGCCTACAAAGGCACCACACACCAGTTTCCCTAATTAGGCGTGCAGTTAAAGGTTAGGGCGCACCTTAACAAGTAGAATTGTATATTTTAAATCTTTTGAAAAGTATGAATTTAGAGTTAATATATTGTGTGGTATAAATATAAATTGTGACGATTCATGCATTTATAACAAATATATATATGGAAAGTGTTGGAATGGTCATAGAAGTATTCAGATGTCCAGAATGTTATGGAATTTTCTAACTCTAGAACCAGAGGTGCCATCTTGCCTTGAGGGGAAAGACAACCCGAATGCTATGGAATTTTGAAATATGTTCATAAGCTTCTAAACTAGAGGGGCCATCTTGCCTTGAGGGGCAAGACAACCCCCAGGTTGTTGCCGACTATGGGGAGGAAGAAGCCTAGATGGTTTCAACCCCCCTTGATTTGAACTTAGAGACTTGACCATATATATAAGGGTGGGCGGCCTAAAGCAAACCCTAACCCACAACACCCCATATCCAAGACATCCCCCGACACGTCGCCACTAGCCATCACTACATCATCGTCACCCTAGATGTTGACATTGTCTCCTCTCTCTATATTGGAATCCTGCTGGATCTCTACCATTGCCGACCAATCTTGATGCTAATCGTGGAAGTACCGCCAGATTGTCATTGACTTCTTCCTCGCTTCATGTGTGTGCTTGATCGCACGCCGACGTGGTGACATTTCCCGAAACGTGTGGATACTTTTCATCTACTTTGATGCGTGGTCGTATGGACCAACATGAGGAGAAAACTCTCGCGCTTGGGAGGGATACACCTAGTTGCCGGGAGTGGGGGTGAAGATAGTCGTCATCAAGTTACGCAACATAACGTGATCTTCAACTTTATGATGTTGTTGCTTGTAACTGAAGGGTTTCGCAGCATAGTAAATCAAAAAAAATTACGGAAGCGAACAGAGGGAAAGCCAAGATCTAATCTAGGAGATGCAAACAACGAGAGAGATTGGATTAGATCTTCATACCCTTGAAGATTCGCACAGCGGAACGTTCGTCGGAACGTGGGTGATGTAGTCGTACTCGCTTCTCCTCCTCGCGATCCGATCCGATCTAGCACCACAAGTGGCGGTGCCTCCGTGAGATGCACACGTGCGGCACCTCGACGTCTCCTCCTTCCTCGGACCAGCAAGTATGGTGGAGAGATAGATTGGATCTACAGCACGACGGCGTGGTGTATATGGTGGAGAATTTCTGCCGCAGGGCTTTGCCTACAAACAGTCGGGATAGAGAGAGGAAGGGCAGCAGGGCAACTAGTGTTTGGAGGAAGGTGTGTGGGATGTGAGAGGGGGCGCACCAGCCCTCTATATATAGAGGGGGGTGCGGCCAGCCCTAGCCTCTCCTCCAA
Organism: Avena sativa; assembly: GCA_916181665.1. Taxonomy (NCBI): domain Eukaryota; kingdom Viridiplantae; phylum Streptophyta; class Magnoliopsida; order Poales; family Poaceae; genus Avena; species Avena sativa. Next base: position 149,991,375 of record OV702294.1, on the reverse strand, counting down.
GCCTATCTCTAGTTTAAACAATTTAAACTCTCCCTTATCTAGAAATCCTATCTTATCTTATCTCTAGTTTAAACGATTTAAACTCTCTAGGATCGGCTGGGCCCTATGGGGCCTTGTGCCCCTGGCCCAATGCGGCCAGGACACTCCCTCATAGGACCATGCCCCCTCCCGGAAGGTGGGACCACGTTGGCCCCCTTCCGGAAGGTTCTAGAAGCTTCCGGTACAATACCGATTAATCCGGAATAATTCCGAACTCCAAAAACTGCACTGCCTTATATGAATCTTATTCTCCGGACCATTCCGGAACCTCTCGTGATATCCCGGATCCCATCCGAGACTCCGAACAAAAATTCATAAACCAATTATCCAATCTATCCTAGCGTCGAGACACGTTAAGTGTGTGACCCTGCGGGTTCGAGAATATGCAGACATGATCTTCTATCAATAATCAACAGCGGGGTCTGGGCACCCATATTGACTCCCACACATTCATCGATGATCATATCGGATGAACCACGATGCCAGGATTCAATCAATCCCATATATATATTCCCTTAGTCTCGCGATATTTTACTTGCCCGAGATTCGATCGTCGGTATCGTCATACCTAGTTCAATCTCGTTCACAGCAAGTACTTTACTCGTTCCGTAATCCGATATCACTTTGTGATTAACTCCTTAACCACATGCTTGCAAGCGGTGTTGATATCGATTACCGAGTGGGCCCGAAGTATATCTCTCCGACTTGGGAGGGACAAATCCCATCTCGATACATACAACCCAACAGATACTTTCCGATCACCTGAGAGACACCTTTATGATCACCCTCTCATAGGATGACGTTTGATGACCTCAAAGCTTTCTTCCGATACCAGGGAGTTGTATTATCTCATGGTCCAAGGAATACAATATTTGACATAGGAAAAGCTTCGCAAAGATGAACACAATGATACGATCTAATTGCTTCGCTTAGTTTGGGTCTGTCCACCATATCATTCTCCAATGATATGATCTCATTATCAATTGACAACTCATGTCTATGGTTAAGAAACCTTAACCATCATTGATCAATGAGCTAGTCCATAGAGGCGTACTAGGGACGCGGTGTTGTTCACAAACCACACAAGTATTAAAGTTTCCGCTTAATACAATTCTAGCATGGAATATAAACTTTATCATGAACAAGAATTATAATAATAACATCTTTATTATTGCCTCTAGGGCATAATTCCAACAGTCTCCCACTTGCACTAGAGTCAATAATCTAGTTTACATTTGGCAACAATCTCACACCCATGGCACTGAGGTGCTGATCATGTTTTACACGTGGAAGAGGTTTAGTCAATGGATCTGCGACATTCAGATATGTATGTACTTTGCTGATCTTCAGATCTCCATCTGCTATATAATCTCGGATTATATGAAACTTGCGGTTGATATGCTTGGTCTTTGGATGATATCTTGGTTCCTTAGCGAGTGCTATGGCGCCAGTGTTGTCACACAATATCTCCAGTGGGTCCAATGCACTTGAAACCACGCCAAGCTCAGTGATGAAGTTTCTGATCCAAACTCCTTCACTTGACGCTTCTGCAGCAGCCATGTATTCCGCTTCTACTGTAGATCCCGCGACCACGCTTTGCTTGCAGCTTCTCCAGCTCACAGCTCCTCCATTCAAAATATACACGTATCCTGTCTGAGATTTAGCATCATCCTTGTCGGTGTCGAAACTAGCATCGACGTAACCTTTTACGACGAGCTGTTCATCACCCCCATAGACCAAGAACATTTCTTTAGTCCTATTTAGGTACCTTAGGATGTTCTTCACGGCTATCCAGTGTTCCACTCCTGGATCACTTTGATATCTGCTCGTCAAACTAAGAGCATTGGACACATCCGGTCTAGTACACAACATGGCATACATGATGGAACCTATGGCCGAGGCATAAGGCACTTTGCTCATAGCTTCCCTATCATTTACCGTAGCTGGACACTGAGCCTTGCTCAATATCTTACCTGACAACATAGGCACTGAACCTTTCAATGCCTTATCCATTCTGAACCTTTTCAGAACTTTGTCTAGGTATGTACTCTGGCTTAAAGCTATCAGGCATCTTTGTCTATCTCTATAGATTTTGATGCCCAATATATAAGCAGCTTCACCTAGGTCTTTCATTGAAAAACACTTGTTCAAATAACTCTTCACATCGTTAAGCATGTTGATGTCATTTCCAATAATCAATATGTCATCCACATATAGTACCAGAAACGTCACCGAGCTCCCACTCACTTTCTTGTAGATGCAAGCTTCGTAGCAATTTGGAACAAATCCAAAGCTCTTGATCACTTGATCAAAACGAAGGTTCCAACTCCGAGATGCTTGCTTCAGTCCATAAATGGAACGCTGAAGTTTGCATACTTTATCAGCATCCTTAGGATCGACAAAACCTTCGGGTTGCATCATATACAACTCTTCATCAATGTTGCCATTGAGGAAAGCAGTCTTGACATCCATCTGCCATATTTCATAATCATGAAACGCAGCAATTGCTAATAAAATCCGAATGGACTTAAACATCGCTACGGGAGAGAAAGTCTCATCGTAGTCAACACCTTGAACTTGTCGAAAACCTTTCGCAACAAGCCGTGCTTTATAGACGGTAACATTACCATCCGCGTCCGTTTTTCTTCTTGGAGATCCATTTGCACTTAACGGCCTTTCGGTCGCTAGGAGGGTCCACCAAAGTCCATACTTGGTTTTCGCTCATGGATCCCAATTCGGATTTCATGGCTTCTAGCCATTTCTCAGAGTCTGGGCTCATCATCGCTTCCTCATAGTTCGTAGGTTCACTGTCTTCTACTAACAAGACAGTCAAGACAGGGTTGTCGTACCACTCAGGAGGGGCACGCGACCTTGTCGACCTGCGACGTTCAGTAGCAGCATCATCCAAAGCTTCATGATCCTTGTCATTAGCTTCCTCTATTGTTGGTGCAGGCGGCACTGGAACAATTTCAGGTGCTGCGCTACACTCCAATTCAAGAGAAGGTTCAATAACCTCGTCTAGCTCTACTTTCCTCCCACTCACTTCTTTCGAGAGAAACTCCTTCTCAAGAAAGGAACCGTTCTTTGCCATAAACACTTTGCCTTCGGTTCTGTGATAGAAGGTATACCCAATAGTTTCCTTAGGGTATCCTATGAAGACGCATTTCTCCGCTTTGGGTTCGAGCTTGTCGGGCATCAACTTCTTGACGTAAGCTTCGCATCCCCAAACTTTAAGAAACGACAACTTAGGTTTAGCACCAAACCACAGTTCATACGGTGTCATCTCAACGGATTGAGATGGAGCCCTATTTAAAGTGAATGCAGCGGTTTCTAATGCATAACCCCAAAATGATAACGGCAAATCAGTAAGAGACATCATCGATTGGACCATATCTAATAGGGTTCGATTCCAGCGTTCAGACACACCCTTGCGCTGTGGTGTTCCGGGTGGCGTGAGTTGTGAAACGATTCCACTTGCTTTGAGATGCGTGAGAAAATCATAACTCAAATATTCGCCCCCACGATCGGATCGTAGAAACTTAATCTTTCTGTTACAATGGTTCTCCACTTCATTCTGAAATTCTTTGAACTTTTCAAACGTTTCAGATTTATGTTTCATTAAATAGATATACCCATATCTACTTAAGTCATCGGTAAAAGTGAGAAAATAGCGATATCCACCGCGCGTCGAAACACTCATCGGTCCGCATACATCGGTATGTATGATTTCCAACAAGTCCGTTGCTCGCTCCATCATACCGGAGAATGGGGTTTTGATCATCTTGCCCATGAGGCATGGTTCTCATGTGTCAAATGATTCAAAGTCAAGAGACTCCAAAAGTCCATCAGAATGGAGTTTCTTCATGCGCTTTACACCAATATGACCTAGACGACAGTGCCACAAATAAGTAGTATTATCACTATCTACTTTGCATCTCTTAGCCTCAATGTTATGGATGTGTGTTTCATCCCTTTCGAGATTTAGAAGAAATAAACCATTCACAAGAGGTGCATGACCATAAAAGATGTTACTCATATAAATAGAACAACCATTATTCTCCGATTTAAATGAATAACCGTCTTGCAATAAACACGATCCAGAAATAATGTTCATGCTCAACGCAGGCACATAATAACATTTATTAAGGTTTAAAACTAATCCCGAAGGTAAAACTAAGGAGAGCGTGCCGACGGCCATCACATCAACTCTTGATCCGTTGCCAACGCGCATCGTCACCTCATCCCTCGCAAGCCGTCGTCTATTCCGTAGCTCCTGTTTCGAGTTACAAATATTAGCAACTGAACCAGTATCAAATACCCAGGCACTACAACGAGGGCTAGTAAGGAAAACATCAATAACATGTATATCAAATATACCTTTGATGGTGCCAGCCTTCTTGTCCGCTAAGTACTTCGGACAGTTGCGCTTCCAGTGACCCTTGTCCTTGCAATAGAAGCACTCAGTGTCCGGCTTAGGACCAGACCTGAGCTTCCTCTCAGCAGAGGCAACGCGCTTGCCGCCGCCTTTCTTGAAGGGCTTCTTTGCACCCTTACCTTTCTTAAAGGTGGGGGGCTTGTTGACCATCAACACATGATTATTCTTTTTGATGTTCACCTTCGCTACTTTCATCTTAGCAAAGAGCTCAGTGATCATATCAGTGGAACCAATCTGATTGTGATCAACTACAAACTTTTGCAGCTAGGAGTGTCAATCTTGAGCTCCTCTGGAATCTTGCAGTCCAGTTGCTCAAGGCGTTGAGTGTAGCCCGACATCTTAATGGCGTGCTCACTAACAGAACTCCCTTCCTCCATCTTGTAGTTAAGGAATTTTTTAGAGATCTCATATCTCTCAGAACGGGCTTGAGTCTGAAACATGTTTTTCAGCTCCTCGAGAATCTCAAAGGGCCCGGCGAACTCCTCAAAACGATTTTGAAGATCCGATTCCATAGCATACAACATGACGATCTTAATCAAATCATAATCATCCTTGCGCGACTGATAAACAGCTTTTTCATCAGCCGGCGCATCTATAGCAGGGGCGTCACCTAGCGCTTTCTTAAGGACATAGTCCTTTTGTCCGCCAGACAGAATGATTCTTAGATTGCGGAACCAGTTGGTGAAGTTAGACCCATTGTTTCTAAGCTTTTCTTTCTCAGCAAAAACGTTGAAGTTGAAGTTGGACTTGGCCATTGGATCTACAGTATTTGCAAGTACAATTTAGACTATGTTCATGATAAATAGTTCAACTTAATCAAATTACTAGATGAACTCCCACTAAATTCAACATCCCTCAAGTTGTTTAGTGAACACGATCCAAATTCACCACACCTAATCCGATCATCACGAGAAGAGATGTGGTTTCAATGGTGGACAACAAAGTGTCGATCATATCATTCATATGACTCATGCTTAACCTTTCGGTTCTTGTGTTCCGAGGCCATGTCTGTACATGCTAGGCTCGTCAAGTCAAACCCAAGTATTTCCGCGTGTGCAAAACTGGCTTGCACCCGTTGTATGTGAGCGTAGAGTCTATAGCACCCGATCATCACGTGATGCTTGGACACGACGAACTTTCGCAACGGTGCATACATGGGGAGAAAACAGTTTTATCTTGATCTTTAAGTGAGGAATCATCTTATAATGCTACCGTCGCGATCTAAGCATAATAAGATACATAAAAGGATAAACATCACATGCATATAACTTTATGTGACATGGTATAGCCAATCTTCGTGCAATGATCTCCATCTTGTGCGTTCCGGCATGATCTCCATCACTCCACCATGATTGCCTCCACCACGAATAGCAACTACAACTATTGCTAACTACTTAGCGATAAAGTAAAGCTATTACATGGCGTATAAGAAGTTGACTCGCAGGTCATACACAATTATAAAGACAACCATATGGCTCCTGCCGGTTGTGTACTCATCGACATGCAAGTCGTGAAACATTACAAAACATGATCATCGCATACAATATACACATCACATCTTGGGCCATACCATATCACAGAAAACACTCCCTGCAAAAACAAGTTAGACGCCTCTACTTTGTTGTTGCATGTTTTACGTGGCTTATGGGAGTAGATGCTAAGAACGATTCTTACCTACGGAAAGCCACAACGGTGATATTATGGTTGCCAAACTCCGGTGTTAATCCCATGACAACTATAGTGAGAGAAACTGACATCCACCAGCCGCATGTGTGGTACAAGCCACACGTCAAGTGTGGAGCCGGTCTCGCGAACGACGTCGCGTAAGGTTGGCCTGGACCGCTTCAATCTCACTATCCTGCGTCATAAGAAGAACACAAACAAGAGGCTTGCAACAGAAAACATCAACGCCCGCAACAACCATGTTGCGTTCTACTCGTGAATCACATCTACGCATAGATCTAGCTCTGATACCACTGAAGGGTTTCGCAGCATAGTAAATCAAAAAAAATTACGGAAGCGAACAGAGGGAAAGCCAAGATCTAATCTAGGAGATGCAAACAACGAGAGAGATTGGATTAGATCTTCATACCCTTGAAGATTCGCACAGCGGAACGTTCGTCGGAACGTGGGTGATGTAGTCGTACTCGCTTCTCCTTCTCGCGATCCGATCCGATCTAGCACCACAAGTGGCGGTGCCTCCGTGAGATGCACACGTGCGGCACCTCGACGTCTCCTCCTTCCTCGGACCAGCAAGTATGGTGGAGAGATAGATTGGATCTACAGCACGACGGCGTGGTGTATATGGTGGAGAATTTCTGCCGCAGGGCTTCGCCTACAAACAGTCGGGATGGAGAGAGGAAGGGCAGCAGGGTAACTAGGGTTTGGAGGAAGGTGTGTGGGGTGTGATAGGGGGCCCACCAGCCCTCTATATATAGAGGGGGGCTGCGGCCAGCCCTAGCCTCTCCTCCAAGCCTATCTCTAGTTTAAACAATTTAAACTCTCCCTTATCTAGAAATCCTATCTTATCTTATCTCTAGTTTAAACGATTTAAACTCTCTAGGATCGGCTGGGCCCTATGGGGCCTTGTGCCCCTGGCCCAATGCGGCCAGGACACTCCCTCATAGGCCCATGCCCCCTCCCGGAAGGTGGGACCACGTTGGCCCCCTTCCGGAAGGTTCTAGAAGCTTCCGGTACAATACCGATTAATCCAGAACAATTCCGAACTCCAAAAACTGCACTGCCTTATATGAATCTTATTCTCCGGACCATTCCGGAACCTCTCGTGATATCCCGGATCCCATCCGAGACTCCAAACAAAAATTCATAAACCAATTATCCAATCTATCCTAGCGTCGAGACACGTTAAGTGTGTGACCCTGCGGGTTCGAGAATATGCAGACATGATCTTCTATCAATAATCAACAGCGGGGTCTGGGCACCCATATTGACTCCCACACATTCATCGATGATCATATCGGATGAACCACGATGCCAGGATTCAATCAATCCCATATATATATTCCCTTCGTCTCGCGATATTTTACTTGCCCGAGATTCGATCGTCGGTATCGTCATACCTAGTTCAATCTCGTTCACAGCAAGTACTTTACTCGTTCCGTAATCCGATATCACTTTGTGATTAACTCCTTAACCACATGCTTGCAAGCGGTGTTGATATCGATTACCGAGTGGGCCCGAAGTATATCTCTCCGACTTGGGAGGGACAAATCCCATCTCGATACATACAACCCAACAGATACTTTCCGATCACCTGAGAGACACCTTTATGATCACCCTCTCATAGGATGACGTTTGATGACCTCAAAGCTTTCTTCCGATACCAGGGAGTTGTATTATCTCATGGTCCAAGGAATACAATATTTGACATAGGAAAAGCTTCGCAAAGATGAACACAATGATACGATCTAATTGCTTCGCTTAGTTTGGGTCTGTCCACCATATCATTCTCCAATGATATGATCTCATTATCAATTGACAACTCATGTCTATGGTTAGGAAACCTTAACCATCATTGATCAATGAGCTAGTCCATAGAGGCGTACTAGGGACACGGTGTTGTTCACAAACCACACAAGTATTAAAGTTTCCGCTTAATACAATTCTAGCATGGAATATAAACTTTATCATGAACAAGAATTATAATAATAACATCTTTATTATTGCCTCTAGGGAATAATTCCAACAGTAACTGGCATATGATCTTGGTTCTCGCATAATATTTGGTTTGTGTAGCGTCACGTGGTTCATGCGAGTGGCTTATGGCTTGCAACTCGCTTGTGATCTTCGTTATCGCGTAAACTCTTGGTTATCCCAACATCATCACCACGTGGTTCATGCGAGCGGCTTATGGCAACATCTCACGAATTCCAAGTACAAATCCAATTGGGTTTCAAGGTGCTAAGTTTGGGGTTTGGCGGCTCGAGATCTACACTAGTGGCAACTTTTGGTGGTTTGGCCAACTAGGTAGAATGGAGGCATTTGGCCTACTTACAAAGTCGTGTGTCATCCTCTTGTCGGCACCAACAACAATGATGGCTCGTGAATGCTGCTACCTCACCAGAGATGTTCTCTATCTTTGTTCTTTTCCTTCTGAACATTTTGGGGTATCTATCAGATTCAGGTATCGAAGAGGTGCAGAGGAGACTGTGAAAGGTGGCGCATGAACATGCTCGTGGCTACAACCTCGCGTGGCCGCTAGAGTGCTTCATGGAGGTAGAGAAGTGGTAGCATGAGACGGATCCAGCCTTGGGGAGCACGGCTCCATCTATTGATATTCCCATTAAACGCTGGAGGTGAGACAATGACGTGAGCTCGAGTGTAGGGGAGATGAACGAGATCGGTGGAGACGAAGAAAATAGGGGTGATACTTCCCTTGCTACAAGTTTTGTGGTTTTTGCATAAGCACAAAAATTGACCCATTTGTGGGATGAGAGGCAATTATTCTAGTATACTAAAAAAATAAGTGTTTGGGGGTGTTTTGAATATCTTGCTAGATCCTTTTTTTCTCACAATACTATCCATTTTTTAGTATTTGTAAGAATTTCTCTAATAAGTGTTTTGTAAAGTTATACATGATAAATATTTGAGTTGTCCCATTGTAAGAGTGTGTTCTCCTAAGAGTAAGAATGTCCTCAAATAGTGTGCCTACAAAGGCACCACACACCAGTTTCCCTAATTAGGCGTGCATTTAAAGGTTAGGGCGCCCCTTAACAAGTAGAATTGTATATTTTAAATCTTTTGAAAAGTATGAATTTAGAGTTAACATATTGTGTGGTATAAATATAAATTGTGACGATTCATGCATTTATAACAAAGATATATGGAAAGTGTTGGAATGGTCATAGAAGTATTCAGGTGTCCAGAATGTTATGGAATTTTCTAACTCTAGAACCAGAGGTGCCATCTTATCTTGAGGGGCAAGACAACCCGAATGTTATGGAATTTTCTTATGTTCATAAGCTTCTAAAACTAGAGGGGCCATCTTGCCTTGAGGGGCAAGACAACCATCAGATTGTTACCGGCTATGGGGAGAAAGAAGCCTAGATGGTTTCAACCTCCCCCTTGATTTGAACTTAGAGGCCTCACCGTATATATAAGGGTGGGCGGCCTAAAGCAAACCCTAACCCACAACACCGCATATCCAAGCCATCCCCCGACACATTGCCACTAGCCATCACTACATCATCGTCGCCCTAGCTGTTGAAATTGTCTCCTCTCTCTATATTGGAATGCTGCTGGATATCTACCACTGTCGACCAATCTTGACGCTAATCGTGGAAGTGCCGCCAGATCGTCATCGACTTCTTCCCCGCTTCATGTGTGTGCTTGATCGCACACCGACATGGTGACATTTCCCGAAACGTGTGGATACTTTTCATCTATTTTGATGCGTGGTTGTATGGACCAACATGAGGATAAAACTCTCGCGCTTGGGAGGGATATACCTAGTTGTCAGGGGTGGGTGAAGATAGTCATCATCAAGTTACCCTACGTAACGTGATCTTCAACTTTATGATATTGTTGCTTGTAACTCGCCTATGATCTTGGTTCTCGCCTAATATTTGGTTTGTGTAGCGTCGCGTGGTTCATGCGAGTGGCTTATGGCTTGCAACTCTCTTGTGATCTTTGTTATCGCGTAAACTCTTGGTTATCCAAACATCATCGCCACGTGGTTCATGCAAGTGGCTTATGGCAACATCTCACGAATTCCAACTACAAATCCAATTGGGTTTCAAGGTGCTAAGTTTGGGGTTTGGCGGCTCGAGATCCACACTAGTGGCAACTTTTTGTGGTTTGGCCAACTTGTTAGAATGGAGGCATTTGGCCTACTTACAAAGTCGTGTGTCATCCTCTTGTCGGCACCAACAACAATGATGGCTCGTGAATGCTGCTACCTCATCAGAGATGTTGTTCTCTGTCTTTGTTCTTTTCCTTCTGAACATTTTGGGGTAACTATCAGATTCAGATATCCATGAGCCGAACTATTACGTTGTTATTGTGTCATCCCCCACTTGAAAGCATCATTTTGTAGCATGTGATGTCTTGAGTGACTAGTGGAGTGCAACTTGTTCATGTGGATGTCAGGGCGGTTGTCTCAAACCCATTGGTGTCAAATGGTGGCAAGTTATGCTTGCTCATGGCATGTCCTTCTCACGGGTTTGTTTGTGCAACTCCATACCATGTAGTGGTATTGAAACGGACCTTGTGTCCAACTCAACGTCTGATGGTATTCTGAATGTCATTCTTGATGGTTGGAGCCGTAGTGTTGTGGGATGAGTTGCACCTCGAAGAGGGAGTTCATAGCGCGGTGGGTTGTACTGGGCTCAATCGCTTCAAGGTCACCTCGTTCCTCCAGACAGGGTCGTCGACGGATTCGGGTTTTCCCTATTCTCAAGGCATGCGACTGACTGTGGCCAGTCCAGTGTGGTCTTGGCGCGCGAGGTTTGTTTGTGTTGAAATTAAAATTGTGAGATAAAAAAAATCTTTTGTCTAATTCCAGATAACTTTCTTTCTTAATACTAAGTGATATAGTAGGGTATTTGATCATTGATTAAAAATTAATTCTCCATTTTTTTTGATTTTTTTTTGGTTTGTTCTACGGTGGAACGAGAGAAACAGAAAATAATTCAGATTGACTTGTCCTGAAACCACAGATAGACATCATATCCAGTGATGACATGTCAGTAGACAAGTTGTTGATCCGTCTAGTCAGATTCGTGATATTTTCCTCTCCCATTTCACTGCAGAATCGTGTACTGGATATTTCACTGCAGAACCTGGAGGATACTTCTAGAGATATTTCAATCTTCTTTCTCAGACCACCGTACCACCACTCATTGGAGATTTGCGTAGTGCTACGTTCGTCTAGGAGCATCTAGCCAGCTAGCTACTACTCCTACAGATTTTCTTCACTCGGCTAAGCTAGGAGACTCTCTCTCTCTCTCTCTCTCTCTCTCTCTCTCTATATATATATATATATATATATATATATATATATATATATATATATATATATATATATATATATATATATACTTACCAAAATGCATGTCAGAATGTAATGTGCCAGTTGTTGCTATATGGCAGGCTAGCTAGAGCAGATGAGGTACAGGTATGGCGGCGCGCGTACGTACATGTGCCCTTTTCAGCGGCGGAACATGGCGTGTTCGCGAGATGTGAGGCTTCCAGCTCCTTCTGCCTTGGACCCTTGGTAGAGCAGTTGGCCCCTAAAATATACGACGACGAAGCCTACGCGTGATCCGGCTGCAGTGCGCGTCAGCGTGTGGAGCCGTTGAATTTCGCTCTACTCTGCAGGCAGGAGTATCTAGGACCGGAAAAATACAAAAATCTGGGGGCAATAATTATCTATCTACTAATTTACACAAAGGTAGGTTCGTCCGCACCTGGTTTTGGTTCCGATTTTTCGTTGGACCGTTTTACCCCTGTCTGTTCAAACATATTACAAGGGCATGCCACCGCCAAATGAGAAGGAAAAAAATACCCCATCGCGTGGATGGGGGATGGCCAACTCCCCCGCATCTCGCACGCGCCGTCCCGGACTCCGCCGCCGCTGCCGCTTGGACCTCCACCTTCTACCGCCGACGCCCCTCACCGACCCAAGGTTCGATTTGATGCTTCCCATGGTCGACGACCTATCCACTGCCGGCGTGACCGCCTCCTCTTCCTCCCCGAACCATCCCCAATGCCCCTTCTCCTCCGCTGCCGCCGTCCCTACTCCTGCCTCCGCAGCTGCCACGCTTGGGGAGCGACGACCCCTGTGGCGTCCGTGCAGCACGCGCGGGAGGGCGCACCAAACTCGGGGAGGCAGAGGCGGACATGGGGAGCACCATGGCTGCAATCACCGGTGTGGTCCTAGGCAAGTGGAACCGATCAGGAGGCGATGGTGAGCGGCAGGGAGGGAGGCAGGCTCGCGCAGCCGGGCCGCGGCACCATGGCGGTCCGGGAGGCAGACGCACACGGCGGGGCGGCGCATCGTGCCGTATGGCCGAGGCCATGGCGGCAGCGAGCCGGGCCGGCGGGCACCATGGCGGTCCGTCCGGGAGGCAGGGGGCAACCCCACGAGCTTCTGCGGCGAGGCAGACGCACACGACGGGGCGGCGCAACGTGCCGTAGGGCCGAGGCCATGGCGGCAGCGGGCCGGGCCGGCGGGCACCACGAGCTCTGTGGCGAGGCAGACGCACACGGCGGGAGAAGAGGCTGCGCGCGCGGGGCGGCGCGGTGCCAGGTACGGCCGTGGGCATGGCGGCGGCGCGGCGGGCCAGAGAGGGAGGAGGGGCGGGCAACAGCGCTAGGGAGCTCGGGATCGGATCTCGCGGTGCGGGGAGCGGGGGACGGTTGGTAGAGATGGACACGGGATGCGTGCTGTTGTGCGTGTGTAGAGGCCAGGTGCGGGTCGGCCGGCCGGGTGTGGTGGTCTGGTTCCGGTCGGGTAGGTGGCCTGATGGCCATTGCCCAGTTTTTTATAAAACCGTTTTATTTATATTTTAAAAGCTTTTTCTATATAGTTTTTAGACAACAAAATATCTAGCTTATTTAAAATTAAAGAAGGGGATTAATGTATAAAAAATAGGCTTTTGGGACAATTTTTCGGACTTTTACATAAAACCAATCTCCACCCGTCCATAGAACCGACAACTCCGTGGTACACGTAGTCTCGCAACCGCCGTCATATACAAGGACGTACCATCCGATCTCGTGAAGCACGCAGAGGCGGCGGACAAGATGTTTGCGTTCGAGGCCTTCGAATCAGCCAAGAGCCTCGCCCATATTGGCGTCGCGCATGCCGTCGACCCTGGTGTACTCCAGCCCGACCGTCAGTCCAGCAGGCGAGGTGGCCGCCGCAGTATGGTCGGAGCGAAACTCTGATTGTTGAAAAACGGAAAACGCCAATGCGAATTGTTCTGTTATATCAAAATTATTATGTTGTACCAAATGTTCGATTTTGAGAGAACGAGTGAGAGATAAGAAATTAATAATACTACACCATATGTGAGTTGGAGAATAAAGAGTACGATTTTTCACTTCTATCAGACTCGGAAAAGGAGACGCGCTCGCTGCCATATGCACTTATGCTGCACACATCATCTCACATCTTCTGATCTGTAAACTGATATACGCATACAATACGATGGAGTAGTTGCAGTTTGGAAAGTCCGTCATGGCGAAAAAGGGCGTATTGCTCACGAAGCCAGCGTCGGCCAAGCATGGAAACAAGGTTGTTCTTTCGCGGCAATCGCCCGGGCATTGTGCTAGTACAGTATACATTTAATAATAATATGCAGTGCCTGGCGCCCTGGCCCAGGAAATTTTTTCTGCTCTAGCTAGATACTGGAGTCGAACATACTGGTGCTACTACCTTACCGGCCGGGACACATATTATCAGTGCCGTACGTGTGACCGGGACAAGTTGGGGAGTAGTAGTGGACTTCTACAAGTTTTGTTAGAATCAAATCTATGATTTATGCATGCAACTGAATTGGTTAACCGATCATGGGGCAGCTCTGCACTCCTCTTCGTGCCCAGTTGCCCAGCTTGTTTGAACCGTGTCTTTTGTACGCGTGTGTGTGTGGCTGGACAGAGATGCAACAAGTCTTAGGGCAACCCCTGTCGAGATGTCGGGCTGCAACCAAGAGGACCCAGAAGGCCGAACTGTACTGCTCGAAACTAAAGAGCAGGAAGCAACGGAGCATGCCATACGACCTTGTCCCTGCTGCTTTCTCTCCCAGTGAGGAGATCATCTAGAAGAGGTGGTACGTCGATCACTTTACTAAAACTAAAACTGTAAGGCTCCAAGAGACTTTTGTTAGAGCATCTTTAGCCAGGCCCCCTAGAGGCCGCGTTCCGGACGCATGCCGCACACATGATTTTTTTCGTGGGCACATACCCAAATTTCAAGTTTTGTAAAATTTTAGTATAGTTTGAATGAAATTCTAGATTTTTATAAATTTTAATCAACCCATGGGAAACGCGGCTGGGGAGAGGCGCGCCCAAAGGCGGCAACTCAATCTGACGCGCTCGGATAACCGATTCGGCGCTGTTGCCGAACGTTGCTTAGGAAGCTCGACTAGAAATGCTCTTTTTCTTAAGGTAACGATGAGTTTTATTTCGTAGGGAATAGATTTGTTACAATCATCCATGATCATCGCCGACACATAGGTCAGAGCTGACACACGTAACATCGTAACATCCCACACTGCTTACTCTTGCCCACTTGTGCTAGTGTATGCGCAACCCTATTACACTCACGGTTTACTTTCTGAATTGAGATCTCTGGATGAACTCTAAGCAGCTCTTGTATCTTCTTATAAATACACCGAAGTGACAACCTATCCATTGTATTGGCCGCAACAACTTTAACTATTCGGAGACAGCCAGTTTCTATAGCTGCCGGCTAGCACCGCCGATCAATGATGTGTTTGAGGCCTTCCAGACATGCACGGGCTTTCTCGGCACTTGCACAATTTGGGATATGCTGCCAAGCCAAGAGAATTACAGCACCTGTCGAATCCCACACAATAAGACCCAACCTGCTGAATACCACACAATAAGACCCAACCTGCCTCCTTACTTGCCCAGTCCCAGCCACCATCAACATTTGTTTGTCCATCCGGCCTCAGGAGGACGCCAGCTTGAACCACCAATAGTGTCAGGTACCGAAGGATCCATCCTGAAAATAGGCGCCTTCCCTTTCAAATCAGTTTCTGTTGAGATCACAAACCTGAATGTTTCTGCATAATTCTGAAGATATGGCACATACGCTGATATGGATGCCTTCCCGTCACCATGAACCATGTTATTTATATGGTGCTAAACCCTCTAAAATAGAAACAACAGTTGCGATCTTGATTCAGCAGGCACATCTGATATCAGCTGTAGAAACCATTCACTCCCTGTATAGTTGAACTCACTCTTTGACGGTAATAACCAAACTTGCCTAAGATGGTCACATAGAGCTTTTGCTGGTACTTTGTCTAAACAAAGATGAACATTCTCCATGACCGCCAACGTGTTAGATGATGCCTTCCATGCAAACACTCGGATCTTCGGTGGTACATCCGCCTTCCAAAAAATATCCCAAATAGGACGATGACCCAACAACGATGAGCTGGACTGCCCGAAACTCAATCGCTGGAGTGTTGGAGCGAGACCTAATCGGTATGCCAAACGTACAGTAAATATGCCATTATCCTCGAAGTTCCAGGCTACAAAGTCCTCTGATGCTCTAGCTGGCAGCTTAATCGAGAGAACTGTCTCAGCATCATGGTGATAGAATATTTTCCTGATTGTCGCCTCATCCCACGACCAAGTTATTGGATTAATCAGATCCGACATCCACTTGAGCCTTGAGTGCTCTCGCATGCCAGCGATCTTCAAAGAATCTCCTCGAACTATCCAATTATCACTCCATATTTGGACTTGCGTCCCAGTTCCAATCCTCCATATAGCACCTTTTTTTAACAATTCTAACTCATGCATCACACCCTGCCACGATTGAGAGGTGTTCTGTATGAAAGCCGTGTCCAGTAGATTGTTATTTGGGTAATATTTTGCCCGTAGCAAACATGCACAAAGACTATCCGAATAGTGGATAAGCCGCCATGCTTGATGGGCTAGCAAAGCTTGATTGAACACCCGCAGATTCCGAAAACCGATACCCTCTTGTGATTTTGGTCTCACCATCTTTTCCCATGACATCCAGTGCATCCGTCTTCGATCATGCTCATCACCCCACCAGACATTACGAATAACTTGGCTCAGCTCGTCAATAAGTCCCAGAGGGAATCGAAAAATGCCCATAGCATATGTAGGCAAAGATTGCAATACCGCTTTCACCAATATTTCCTTAGCAGCGCCTGTCATATATTTCTCAACCCAATCCTCTGCTCGCTTCACGAACTTTGATTTCAAAGGTTGAAATTTACCCCTTTTCATGCTCTTAGACGTGTAACTAAGAGATCTTGATGCTAGCATTAAGGTACAACCATGGGCTCGTCAGAGATACAGCTAGGTAGCAGCTAGGACTTACCAAGAATGGTGGAGCACGGAACGATCTAGGTCACACTAGTATTTTATCACAATTGAGATAGAGTGAGAGTCACACACTCACATGGTGCATTATTGAGTAATTGCGAGGAGAAGACCAACGTTTTTTAGGAATATGATGTGCAGTGCACAACCAAACATCATAATAAATTCGGACCTTGCATCGTCACGCATATGCATTGCACCGAGTCTCCCGAACCTTTAATAAAAATGCTCTCGCACTTTTCGCATTTAACCGGCCCTCCTCGATCGGGTGGACCCGGTCAAAGACAGTGCCCCCATAACCCCTGTCGCGCCCCACACGCAGCACGCAGCACAGGCCGGCCGGACGCCCCCCAAGTGTCGCCCGGTCCTAGTCGCTCAAAGAAATCACTCTCTCGCGAAGCGGCACGAGTGCCCGATCCACCGAAAAGGCGGTCCCGCCCCATGCAAAGGAAGAGTTAATTAGCGTGCGATCGAGCACATGTCCAGCTCGCCGCCCATCGGGCAGCCACTGGCTCCCTAGCTATCTAGCACCGCGCCCCAGCCCCAGCCCCCCTAGCTCTACCTATATATAGCCCTCTCGCGCCCGAGATCTTTCGTAGAAGCGCGAGCGATCGATTTGCCATAGCCAGTGGTATCCCCAGTGGTAGCAGATTGGCTAGCTAGCGAGTGTGCACTGCGTGTGACACGACGTCCCACAGTACTGGTCCATCGATCGATCGATCGATCGATCGCAGCGAGCTAGGCTATTATTCGATCCTTCCTACTAGCTAGTAGTAGCAGTAGTACGTACGTGCCCATCCCTCTCTCCGACCATGCCTGCCTTCGCCGACCGGCCGGGCGCCACCGCCGCCGAACCGCCTCTCGCGGACAGCTACCGCGCGCTGCTCCGTACCGGCGGGATCGAAGGCGACGGCATTGCGCCCACGTCGCAGCAGCCCTGGGCGCCGGCCGTGCTGGAGCGCGAGCTGCCGATGATCGACCTGCGGCGCCTGAGTAGCGGCGACGCGAGGGAGAGGAAGGCGTGCGCGGCCGCCATGGCGAGCGCGGCGTCGGAGTGGGGCTTCTTCCAGGTGACCGGGCACGGCGTGGGGCGCGAGGTGCTGGAGGAGATGCGGCGGGAGCAGGCGAGGCTGTTCCGGCTGCCGTTCGACACCAAGGAGAAGGCCGGGCTCCTCAACGGCTCGTACCGGTGGGGCAACCCGACGGCGACGTCGCTCCGGCAGCTCTCGTGGTCGGAGGCCTTCCACGTCCCGCTCGCCAGCATCTCCGGGGAGGACTGCGACTACGGAAAGCTCAGCTCACTCAGGTACGTAACTTCGTAAGCATGCCCCTGCCTGCCTGCACCACCGTACCGTGCTTGCTATGCTATGCATGCCTTTGTTCGATCGATCGATCGATCGACCGGCCGGCTTCAGCCTAGTGGTAGTGGTGGCCGGCCCCACGGCGCTTAATTGGCCACGCATGTGTTTACGTGTAGCTCCTAGTTGCACAAAGGGGAGCCTTCTTTTAGGCGTTCCTGCTTCACTACTTGTGTTTTACTACTACTTGGTCCTAAGTACGGAGTGGCTAGAGTGGATCCAGTTTTATCTATCTATATTCCATAGAACCAAAAAACGTAACCAAAGGTCAATTTTCTGGGATATTTTACTGGTGAACGGGACGAAGGCACACTTTTGACAATTATTACGCGGGCGACAGTTAGATTCGCTTCCTGTCGGCATATTATTCTAGAACTAGGAGTTGCTGGGGACGCGCGGCAAAGTCTCCTGTCAACTTCATTAATTCGGCTTGCAATTGTTTGGGTCGATGAGTGACGATATCATGTGTGCGGCTGGGTATGTGCCCACGAAACACAGGGGGGCTTTTAGCACACTAACCCCATTTTACGCCTTCGTGTCCATCGAACCAGCCTAGAGCCCCTCCGCCGCCCGGTACCACCCCCCATCCCCACCACCCAGCCATGATACGCTACACTGTTCCACAACAGTATTCTATTTGTGTGCTGCGTACATGCCCGCCCGGGGTACCACTCCGTGTACAGTGCCCCGATAGAGAAATATCTCGACATACGTGTACAATCATCGATCCATACATACATGGCCATGGACCTAATAATCGGTACGAGGACGAAGTAGGTACGTGTGTTTGTGTGGGGGCAGATTACGCCTGTTTTGTTTTTTTTTACCACGGCGACTCACAACTAGAAAGGCGAGAGTTTTCCTTTTTTTCTTTACCACCAGTTAATTAATGAATGGTAACTGACGAGCAGAGGTTTTGCTGTGCGAGCAGGGGAGTGATGCAGGAGGTGGCGGACGCGATGTCGCGGGTGGCGGACACGGTGGCCGGAGCGCTGGCGGAGAACCTCGGGCACGAGGCGGGGTCGACGTTCCCGGCGAGCTGCGACGGGACGACGTGCTTCCTGCGGCTGAACCGCTACCCGGCGTGCCCGTTCGCGCCGGACACGTTCGGGCTGGTGCCGCACACCGACAGCGACTTCCTCACCATCCTCTGCCAGGACCAGGTCGGCGGCCTGCAGCTCATGAAGGACTCCCGCTGGGTCGCCGTGAAGCCGCGCGCCGACGCGCTCATCGTCAACATCGGCGATCTCTTTCAGGCGTGGAGCAACAACAGGTACAAGAGCGTGGAGCACAAAGTGGTGGCCAACTCCAAGGCGGAGCGCTTCTCAGTCGCCTACTTCCTCTGCCCGTCCTACGACGCGCCCGTCGGCACCTGCGGCGAGCCGTCGCCGTACGAGCCTTTCACCTTCGGGGAGTACAGGAGGAAAGTGCAAGACGATGTCAAGAAAACCGGCAAGAAAATTGGGCTCCCCAACTTTCTCAAACGTTCTACCGTCGACGGCCAGAAACGGGACCGAGCGTCGCTCTGTTCTTAACCGTGTCAACTCGGTCTCACCGTAGCCGCTGGATGAAACTGCAGGATATTCCCTATTTTTTTATTTATATTTTTGTTTCTTCACCTTTTTTTAGCCTATACTAGTAGGTGATATAGGTACTATACACCAGATAATGATGGACGGACAACTTATCAACGGAATATATAACATGACGCTTTGAAACTCTCAATTTGTGTACCTCGATGGAGTTACGCTAGGTGTGCCTAACACTCAATTTGTGTACCAGATAATGATGGAGTTACACTAGGACGTGACCCCTCCTCCTCTTGCATCCGCGCGGCGGCGTCGCGTCGCGCCGGGCGGCCTCCCCTCTCCACCGAGCTCTTCCTCCCGTGGTCTCTCCTCCTCGCCGCCGCCGTTCGGATCGTCGCCAGACAAAGACCTGGGGGCGTGGCGGCGGCGTCCCTGATCGTGATCTGGCGGGAAGGCGGCGGCGTCCGTCCCGGTTAGTTTGGCGATGGTGTTGCGGCGAGCGGCGGCCGGTGATCCTCGGCCCAGATGGCGGCTGGCGGCGGCGACGGGGATCCGGGCCTAGCCGCGATCTGTCCCGTACGTTGGCCTCGACGCCGGCGCCCAGGCGATCCGGGCCTTGTCCGTGACACTAGGGCGTTTGGGGCATCTGCCTCCGGCATGGTGATGGTGGCCTCCTTCTCCGTCGGAATGGTCGGCCGGATGGTCTTGCCGTCTTGCGGCGGATCCTGCTTGTTTCCGGCGGGTGGCGTGGGGGCTGTTGGCTCGGTTTCAATAAAGGAGGTGGTCCTGGATCCCTCTGAAGCCAAGACGATGATCTGCCGGATGTTGGTCTCCATTGATCTGTTTTCTGTGTCGTGTTTCGAAAGGCTTCACCGGCGAACTCTATAAGTGCTATCATGCCGTGAGTTTGCTAGAAGGATTGAATTCGGTCGTACGTACACATGTTTTACCCTGACCGTTTGGTTTCAGAGGATGTGCTTCGAAGCTTTGTTGGCTGTTATTATCATGGGACATGTTCTCGTTCCATGGTGCTAACGGAGAAAGTCATGGAGACCGAGATCTGAGGACGGACAATGGTAGTTCGAGTCTGGGTGGTGATGAGGAATTGGCTAGGTGACTTGTGAATTGGAGCAGTGACATGCAAGTGGGGGCGACTGCATAGGAGAGGTTCATGGTCCTACCTCTCAGGGTGAAAACCCAGGGTCTGGCCTTAATTGGTTGTGTCTGGCAATGGCCTTGTTGAAGGTATTGTTTTGAGAGTGCGGACTTTCTTCAGGGTGAAAACCTAGATCTTTGATCGGACGATGACGGTGTTTGTGCACTGTTCCCTTCTTGGAGGCATCGTTTTTGGAGAAGCGGGACTTCTGGTGTTGTATTGGTGGTGATAGTACTGCTGTTTCAATGAATAAGTCACTGTAGCGGAATTTTTCTTTTTTGTAATTCTTCTTTCTTTTTTTGGCTGTGTGCATCCGTGTGGCCGTTAGGGCAATGCGTTGTTGCAGAGGCTGAGTGTAATTAGTATCATCTGATATTAATATATGCTCCTTTCCAAAAAAAACACTCAATCCACAGGGAATTACCTTAATGCCCAGTGATGTCATGGGAACTCAGTTATGACCTCATTTGCTATTAGAAATATTTTAGTTATACAACTTCACTTAGAACTAAAAAATCTCGGTTGCAACTTTGCTTCCCATCTGCATCCATCAGTTTATTCTATATTTCTTCTTTATGACATATGTTGTGTAATGTAGTCGGGTGACAGATGAAGACCTATAAGACGTGTTTGGCAGCCACCGTGAGGTCTAGCCAGGCCAGTGAGAGAAGAAATGGGCCTGACTGGTTATCTAGCCAGTCTCCATGTTATGACTACACCAACCTCAAAGCACCTCCGGGCGTAGCCATTGAGGAACCACATAATTAATAGTTTTTCTAGGAGCATGCATTTGAGCGTACACCTGCCTCAAGGAGGCCACCACTTGCACGAGTGGAGAAACATGGAAGACGATATGCAATAACTGTCTGCATGACTCTCATTCGCTACTGTCACCGCTCTACCCTCTTTGTCACTCTCACGTCCCATCATGAACCTCCTCGAGACCGTCTCCTCCATATATGGCTTCGCCTCCTCTATCACCTCCACCGCAGGCTGCTCCGACCACGCTTCCTCTCTGGCGGGCCACATCGATCGCATGCCAGATTGTCATCTCTGAAGATGGCATGCCTCGTTGCATGGTGGCCCATATTGACCCGGTCCTAGTGCCAACATTAAATCATGCATCGTTGTTCGCAATCCATCCTTCCACAATCATGAGGGCGACAACGACAGTTAGAGAGGGCACGGGGATTCTGACTATCCACTTCGAATGAGGAGATTCGACCCCCACGCTTCTCCGCTTATAGAAATTTGGCAATGTAATGGATGAGTTACATAGATCTAAAACTCAACTTGAAGAATTAATGCATATGAATGCTCATAGACAGGAGATATGGAGAGTAATATGAAGATTGAACGAGTTACTATATCATGAGGAGATGGTGTGGTTACAAAGATCGAGACTGACATGGCCAAAGGAGGTGGAAAGAATATGAAGTATTTCCATATAAAGTCATTCAAAGAGATAGAAAAAATAATATTTGAAAGCTGGCGGATGACCTTAGTGTGGCGCACACGGATGTTGGCATTATGCAAGATATGGCTACCGAATATTTTCAGCAATTATTTGAAAGGGTTCCATGGCAGAAAATAAAAAATTCACTATGCTGGAACACCCAATCGTGCAAGGATCTATTTAGATAATGCAGTAATAGGGAAATACAGAAGTAACATACCCTTGTAGACTGTAAGCATATAACGCTCATGCAGAAACGTGGTGGATGTAGTCGTACCCGTACGACCTCAAGGTCACGAAGCTTCTCGCAAGTCACCCCTTGTCTAGGCTCTCGTACGATGCTCCGATGCCTCTAATGGTAGCACCTCCGAGGTAAGTCTAGGTGATGATGAGGATGCATGTGTTGTTTTGCTTTAATGCTTACCATTGAGTTTACTGGCATAAATGAAAGATCCAGATCTCTGGTCAACTCGCTCCTTTCGGCTTCGGGTATGCGTTCCAGCCGTGAAATGGCCCTCCTAGGTTGTGGTCTTCAAGTAACGCTGCCAGAACCTCGGATAGAACTGAGTTGTGTCCAACAGAGGCTGAATTAATCGGCTAATCGCTTTCTTGAGATGCCTTTGTAACCGAAGCAAATCCCTTCTCTCGTGGTCCAGTAGATACTGATAGGCCATCAACTCTTCTCATGTGGCATCTACTATCATTGGTACTGCACCCGAAACAACGTTTCAAGCCTTTTGCCACATTGCTGGTGGTACCGGAAGTGTTATGCGCTCGCCATCGCATACCCCTTTTCTTTGTATGACATGGTGGTCGTTTGTTTGCGGATCCCGCCTGTCCTCGTGATGTCCTACGTTGTCATCCAAAAAAATGTCATTGGGGTTAAAGATCAGGTTTTCGTTGGAGTCCACAGGTGTTGAGGTTCCTTCCTCTCCCAAGATCGCGCACACTTGGTGGTGCATCATGTAAGATCGGTTGTCATCACCGCCATACCCATAGGAGACACTATTTTATGAACCAGTGAAGTCCCAGGGGTATTGCTCTGGGTAGGATTCGGCCTTCCGAATTCCCGAGTTGACGCTTTCTTCAGATTTATCGGGAATGATGCTTGATGAGTGATACGTCAGAAACGTATCTATAATTTTTGATGTTCCATGTTTGTTTAGTATCAACTTTGCTTTGCTTTATCTACACTTTGAGGTGTTTTTATATGTTTTCTGGTACTAACCTATTAACAAGATGCCACAGTGCCAGTTGCCTGTTTTCTTCTGTTTTTGGTTCTAGAAAGGCAGAAAGTCAATATTCTCGGAATTGGACGGGACAAAATCTAAAGTCAATATTTTGGTTCCAGTAGGGCCACCAGGGGGCCGCACCCCTGGCCGCGTTACCAAGGTGGACCCGCGCCTAGGGGGTGCAGCCGCCCTAGCGACCCCCTGCCTCGCCTCTTCGCCTATAAGAATCCCCCGATGCCTAAACCCTAAGTACCCGATCAATATTCCACTAAACCGTCTGTAGCCGCCGTCACCATCGTCCCTAGATCGGGGGGGGGGGGTCTGAAGCTCTTCCCGGCACCCTTCCGGAGGGGAGATCATCCCGGAGGCCTTCTTCTTCATCATGTCAGCCTTTGGTATGAAGCGTGAGTAGTTCCACCTTGGACTACGGGTCCATGCAGTAGCTAGATGGTTGTATCTCCTCCTTTGTGCTTTCATGTTTAGATCTTGTGAGCTCCGTTCATGATCAAGATCTCATCTATTTGTAATCATGCATGTTGTGTTTGCGGGGATCCGATGGATATTGAGATTACTATGTCAGATTGATTAATGGTTTTGTCTTATTGATTCTATCATGTCTGTGTTGTTTGTGATCTTGCATGCTCTCCATTGTTAGTAGCTATCTTGGCCAAATAGTTGCTAGTGACTCCAAGAGGGGGTATTTATGCTCGATAGTGGGTTCATGCCTCTATTTAATCTAAGGGAAGTGATAGAAATCTTTAAGGTTGTAGATGTGTTGTTGCCACTAGGGAGAAAACGACGGTCTCTTGTTCATGGAACAAGTGGATTATTTACCTTGCACACTTTGCTTAAAGCAGTTGTCTGTTGCTTGCAACTTAATACTGGAGGGTGTTCTGATGATAACCCAAAGGTGGACTTCTAGTCATAGATGCAGTTGGATGGCGGTCTATGTATCTTGTTGTATTGCCCAATCGAATCTCATAGGATCATGAATGTCTAGTATTGCATTGTTATGCCTTGATCAGTCCTGTCAATTGCCCTGCTATAATTTGTTTACCCAACATGCAATGTTTGCTTATCTAAGGAGAACACCTCTAGTGAACTATGGACCCCGGTCCAATCTTTACCATTAATACATCTTCCACTGTTACTGTTTACTTGTTGCAAACCACCATTACCTTCCACACCATACAGTTAATCCTTTGTTACAGCAAACCAGTGAGATTGACAACCTCACTGTTCGTTGGGGCAAATTCTTGTGTTTGTGTTGTGCAGGTCTCCAAGTTGCTAGCAACACCTTTGAGTCGTTTCCTTCCTTCTACTGGTTCGGTAACCTCAGTTTATTACTGAGGGAAAACTTGTTGTTGTGCTCATCATACCTTCCTCTTGCGGTATCCCAACGAAGTGTTCACGCACTCATCAATGAGCTTGCGCTGCGTAGAAGTGTTTATTATAATTCTGATCCGAAAGAGAGGCCATCATACAAATCAACTAGATCTGTGGGGTTTCCGCAGTTTTCATCGTCGTTTGTTGAATTTGTCGCGGCATTTCCAGTTGAGTCGATGGAGGATGTAGGTGTTGTCATAGGAGATGCGAGTGTGGCTGACGGATCCGAGTAGATCGGATCTGAAAGGCAGAGATTCTCAGATTCTCCCACGCGGAAGTGGAAACTTCCAATCATGAGATTGGTCTCCTGGTCAAAGTCGATGGGAGCAGATAAAGGGGTGGGCGGGCATGTATCGATGAGATGATGACGGACCTCGCCTACCTCAATCATCGGGTTTCTTCTTAGTGGAGAAGGATCCACCGAATCCATGGCTCCACCATTCAGATTTCCCACGAGCGACGCCAATTGACGAGGGGAAACCTCGGCAATGCCCATGGCTATGTACTTAGGGTTTAGTGGAAAAGAGAACGCTTGGGGATTTTGTCGGCTGATCAGAAAAACAAGGGAGTCAATGCAGTCTGACTATAGTAGAAACAGGATTACAAATTCACCGATTCACTAGTTGCGATCTAGCTCACGGCGGATTGCTGGAAAACTAAGGTGCCCTCTGTGTCGAGTCCTCCTAGCCTTTATATGAGAGGTTGGGTCTTAGAACCGTATCCGGAGAAGTTACAGGTTTAGGATTATAATACAAACTTTATGTCGGTTCATAGTCCTTTATTGTTTAGCAAGACAAGCTTCTATCCAGCCGATGCTCCTTGGACTTCTTTGGGCTTCATGGGCCGCAGACCTTTATGTGCCTAGGGTGACTAATCATAGGGACCCGATAGATCATACCCATGTCACATACGATGCAAGACAATGACTCCCGGTCTCTGATCCCCGCCGAGATGGCGGAAGTAGATCTCCTAATTGGAATACTGCAGCACAATAGTGTGCAACAGAGTTGTTGTCTTTGCATGTATAGTCCTTTCTTGGAACCGTGCCACCACAAAGGAAATGAGCGAGAGAAATTTCCTCCTAAGGAAAATTGCCTTAGAGAAATTATTATGTCTTTATTCCCACCGATGGGCACCCCTTTATATAGGCGGAGGGAGATGTACCCTCCCCAAAGGGTGTCCCATGTGGGACTAAAAAATAGCAAAGGAAAAAAGGGGAGAAGGGATGCAGCCAGATGGGCTTAAAGGCGCTGGCCAGGTGGGCCACCTACCACCCTGGCCCAACACAGCAAGCAGCAGAAACACGTGTAGTAGCTGGCAGCTGTGGTCGGTCGGGTGGGCCTGCCCAACATGCATCCCTCCAGCACCCACAGCGGCATGAGGCTGTGAGGCGATGGAGAGACGAGGCCGAGTGGACCTTGCATGCAGCCCACCGCGTGCGCTCAGGGTTGCGGCCCCGGCGACGACACCTAGCTGGGTGCCGATCGCGCAGCGCATATGATACTTGCATTTTGCATCATCATTTTTAAGACTTGTATGCACTGTTTAGAATCATATTTACTGTAACATCCCATCATTTAGGAACCAACGAAGGGTAGATTTAGGAATCTGTGATATTGCATGCATTCATCTTTAAAAATGTGGGTAATTTTTTCGAAAAATAAAAACCTAAAGTGATCAAAGTTTCTTTCATGCTTTGAGATTAGGTATAGTCTTGGAGGATGATTGTTATAGACTTTGATATGATATTTGTGGATTAGTGTCTTTTGGGAAATAAAGTTTGAATTTGAATGTTGGATTCATAAAGTAAAAGGATTTAAAATTAGGTTTGAGTATTTTGATTTAGTTAAAAGGTGATAATTAGTAGCTTAAATTTTAAATAAAATAAATAATATAATCAATAAAATGAATATTTATTCCATAATTTTATTCAATAAATAAGTTACAAAAATGCAACTTATGAAAATGTTCAACAATCTTTACAATAGAAATTAAATAAAAGAATAATCTTTATATATTGAGTAATAGTACAATCTTTATTAAAAAGAATAAAATAAAAAGATTACAACAGAATAAAATAAAGATTACAAAAGAATAAAAGAAATATTACAAGTGACTATTCTATAAAGAAAAAAAACTAAACTAAAGTCTTGATCTTCAAGTCTGGTACCTACAAAACAAACACAAACTAAAAGAAAGAATGTTAAGGTTAAAAATGTTTTACTCTCACTATTGACGGTGAGGTGTATTGTTCAAAGTTCATCATTGAGTAATCTTTAAAAGGGGCAAGTTTTACCAATATGAACGAACTATATCTTTCATAATTTTAAGCCATAAGTCAAATAAAAAGCAAGGAGGGGCAAGTTTCACCAGCAAAGTAAATGCAATCAGATAAAAGTAACTTCATCTCCAGAGCATATCCACAAGATGTGCAGCCGACACACAGACAGCACACACACCAAACTGCATGGTGTGTGCTGTCAGCACAGCATCAACAGCTCCACACACACAAAACTATCAGCACAGCCGTGGGAGGCATCCACACACCATTCTCTGGTGCATACACACCAAGCATAGTAGCACAGCTAAACCAAACCAAAGCCAAACAAGATCACACTAATCACAACCTTGATCATCTCACCAAGATGGTGACATAAGGAGGGGGTAGATCAGGTGGATAGCAAGGACAAGATCAAGCCACCAGGACCAGGAGGTGGAGAGCTAGATCAAGGACAAGTCCAAGAACTGGTAGTACCAGGAGGAGCACCAGATCAAGCTAGCCACAAGATCAAAACTTGCAACCTCAACAACAACCAGGTGTGGTGAGTAGAAAAGACCATCATATGATTTCTCTATCTAAGATTAGACAAGCATTCATGAGTTGTCCCATACTCAAATTCTCAGAAAACACCCAAGTGGGTTGATTCCATCATTGAAGTTTTAAACACTAAAAGCAATCAGAAAACTATAAAGATCCACCTAGGATCTCAGGGCAACATCATTGATCCTAGCTATCAAGCTATATTTCAATTCAAGAATGAATATAGCCAATATCTAAACTTCTAGGCACATCTCTAAAATAGGAGTAGCACCTTAGAATTTAATATTATGGATCTATATAAGTTATCAAGCCTACAATCATTTTCCCCAACTTTGATTCAAGAAGCAGTAGCTGGTATCACTACCAGAACCAATCCATGAGAAACAACAAGATAAGGGCCTAATCCCTAAACCTCATACCAACATCATGGGTTCTAGGGAAGCAAGGAAAGAAGATTCCACTTATTTATAAGGCCAAGCTAATCTTAAGCTTGAACAAAACCAAGCCAAGTAATAGAATCTAGTCCTATGTGCCATATTAAGATGGTATCACAAGAAAAGTTTCTAAACTAAGCAGGTTAAACATTCAATTTTCACAGTTACACTCATAGCCAACTATAAAATCATTTTCCTGACATTAATCATAGGAATCATAATCAGGAAAATCCATATACATATCATCACTGCAAGAGACCATTTGATCTCAGGATATATATGAATTCTTAAGCCAACAGTACAAATACAGTGACTTCATCACACAAAAAATCACTGTCATTTACCAAGCAATGACAGCGGTGAGCTCTCAAATCACTAGAATCCCAAGTAATGATTCCAGAGCAACCTTATCATCTGAACCATATCAAATTAACCAATGGAATCATCTAGTAAACCACTAGCATCATCATAGCTAATCATAAGCAGCAATCCACAGCAAACCATCAGTCATCATGCTTAGGAATCATCAATACACGATCCAACTAGTGAAATGCCTAATCCACAGAGGGATATGAACACTAAGAAGGATAAACAACCCTAATCAGGATATAACACTAGCAACGAGTGGCCACTACCAACACATAGCACAGGGTGACCTAGCACAGAGGACACGGGGGGAGAAGGTTTACTTACTGAATGTTGTCGTGGGTGAGAAGAAGAAGCAGAGGTCGACGACGAGCACGACGACACGGGGAGCACCCCCAAGGGGGCACTGTGACCCACACCACGCCGAGGCGGCAACCACAACCACGCCTAGAGGCGAGGAGCACCACCACAGCACACAGCAACATCGGCGGCGATAGAGCCAGCGTCACCCCAAACCCTAGGGTTCGAGATGGAGCCGATCTGGCCGCAGGAGGGCTCCAGGTCCAAATCAAATTGGACAGGAGGGTAGAGCGGGGTCGACAACCTTGTCCTACACCACGGCAGCGTGAATCGCCGGCGGTGACATCGCTAACCACAGGGTCGGGGGAGGAGAAGAAGAGAGGTGAGCTCGAGAGAGAGAGAGAGAGAGAGAGAGAGAGAGAGAGAGAGAGAGAGAGAGAGAGACAGAGAGAGTTGGGCTGATTGGGCCGGGAACCCTTCCGGGTATCGTTTTGACTCTGCCCTAGTGGGCCACAAGGGCCCAATAAACCAACACAGGCAGCCCATTTACCTAAAGGCAATTTAAAAAAAATAAGAAAAGACCAAAATGCCCCTGAATTTAAATAAATTCTAGCAAATAAAATAAAAATCCAAAAATTATAAATAAAATATTTTTGGATTCACAATAATCCAAACTATCCAAATAAAGTAGGAAATAAAAATTTAAACATATAAATTATATTAAGAATTTTGTAATATATATATTTCTAATGGAAATTTTATAAAATTATTGAAAGATGATAAAAATAAATAAAAATCACTTTCATTATATATTAATATTGTAGTATTTTAGAAAAATACTAAACAAATATTTGATATCAATCTTTGGTATTTAATTCTTAAAAGAATTATTAAATAAATAAAATGCAAATAAAATAAAAGAAGGCAATATTCAATAAATATTAAAAATTAATATTTACAAATCCTTTATTACTAAAAAGAATTTTTATAATAATGGGGGAAATATACACAAAGCTAAATGATGCATTACATTACTTTGCATAATCATTTTTCCTTCTTTAAATATTGTCCTTACCGAGCAATAATGATGTTTTGTAGACATAGAAGCTCAAGGTCCAGTGCAAGCATCAGACTTCACTAACTTGCAATACAAGGCAAGTTAATCACTTGCCATGTCATTTGAAGAGTCTTTATCAAAGTATTTGCAAATTGTGTGTTATCATCTATATTATAGAAAAAGAAAACATTTATTTCTCCAGATAATTAATCTTAGATATCATCCTAAGTGATGATATGATGGAGCAATAGAACTTATGTTTCTAATTTCAACAATGATGAACAATTAAGGAGTAATAACCCATGACATAAGTGATTCTAGCGCCATATATTACGCGTTAGCCATGAGATTTGGAATGGGACAGAGAAGTCAGATATATCCTTTTCCTCTTGTATGGAGGCAAGACGACCTTAACGTGACGTTGTGATTCATTGTGAGGGTCCAACATATGGGTGGAAACCCTTACGCCCCACACTTTTGGTGTCTAGATTATCTATGAATGATGTTTAGGGATATAGTCCATTTAAATGGTACTCGTCCGGGCATCGCCAGGTCATAGAGTCTTCAGGAACTCATCAGGGTTTTAGTCTGCCCGAAAGGGGGCTTAACGAAGGTGAGCCAGCCCCAAAGGATCGTGTAAACATATGAGGTCGCGGAGAGGGCAGTGATTGGCTTGGACCAACTACTGGGCCCCACATCATGGAATTGTGGACGGAAAAGTGCGCCCGGTTGTGCAACAAGGAGTTGATCTCTCATGGGTAAAGTAACGCACCTCTGTAGAGTGTAAGAACTGTAACTTGTTACTCCCTATTCCGGGAAGGAGCTACGAACGCGGCAGGAAATGAACTCCATGAAAGTTCTGGTCAACCTGTGAAGGCTGATGGTCATAGATTTTCATAATAAAATTAATCTTTGAAGAAAGATTTACAAAAAATGCATAGTGCCAAGGACACATAGTCTGAGGTGGTAGTTAGAGCATCAAACTTCCTACCTTGCATATAATGAACTTGTTGGGTAACGATGTTACTCATCCTTTCCTTTGAACCCTTGCTTAGACTCTAAGAATTTCAAAGATACTCCAATGTATGCAACTGATAGCCAAGAGGAGGTCTTCTATGAAGAGCCCAACATGTATGGAGCCGTAGAAGGGGAGGACTACGACATCGTCTACGAAGGAGAGTTCTAAGAGTCCGAATAATTACTATAGTTCTAATAGCCACTTGATCCGAGCAACATGAACAATATATAGCAATAAGTTGTTGAGCTTAATTTGGAGTTTAAGTTTTAAATTTGAAACTTCCGCTGAAACACTTATATTTTGGTTTGTAAGTTGAATCCTTTTGAAGTCTTGAACTTCTAGTATTGTAATAATAATAATGTGTGAAATGTTTGTAATATGGACCCGCAATGTTTCTGTTGTACCACTCTGAGGGATGTGATATTTACAGAACGATGTTCTGTGGATGTCATATCAATGACTATAGTGTACTACACATGCAGTGGTATGCTGGGTCACCGCATTTACCTTGATCCATCATTATTTATAAATAATTAAATGATTTACAGGACTTTCCTACAAAGTCCCTCTTTTTGGTATTTAATTTTCGGGTGGCAGAAAACCTCCTTTTTCATGATTTTGTTGTTTCAAGTCCTATTGGACGTCAATAAATCGAAGGAAAAGACCTGAAAAGTTTTTCACCAGAAGAACCAACTTGGGCCAAAGAATTAAGCGAGGGGAGCCATGAGGCCTGAAAGAGGCCAAGTGGCGCGCCACACATGCTCTTTCGGCCCTCGAGCATCATCTCGGCTCCTTCTTTTTATAGACGCCTTTGTATCACCATAAAACCTAAGCCATATTTTCCCCATGATTTACAGAGGCAGCGGCAGAGGCAAAAGTCCTGTCCTACTCCGGGAGGGGGCAGATCCTGCCGCATCAAAACCTCCGGTGAGGGGGAAATCGACGCCATCGTCATCACCACTCCTCCTAGGCGTACGGGGAGGCCTCTCCGTCAACATATCCATTAGCACCATCATCATCACCATCACCATCTCCAAGATCCATCTCGTTTCCCTCATAGTTTGTGATTGATTGAACCCTGGATTTTTTAAGGGCTATTTACATATTTGTGATTAGCATCTTGTCTTTATTTGGTAGAGAGATTATATTTTAAGATTGTGTTGTATCCGATATGTTACTTATCCATATCATGTTTTGCACTTGTGAGTATATATCCATGTTCCCGAGGGCATACGATGAATTGGCTATGATTTCCATATAATATGCAATGAGTATGTGGTCTAGTTTTTATCTTCTATACAAATTTTATGATGGTTTTATGGGAACATCGACTGGATATTACTTCACCTAAATGGGCTCATAGGAGAATACTAGTTTGATGCAATGATAGGGGTTCAAAGGGACATAATTGATAGAAACCGTTTTTCAATACTTTGAGTTGCATTGGACTGATAATATGCCGGGGACCAATGAACTTATTACTATGGTGGGATATTTATGTCTTAATGATTCCTATATGTTCATGCGAATGGCTTTAGGACCCATCATAAGTGGTATATTTAGTCCATGCTTATGGCTACATCTAATTAGGCTCCGCCCTAAGGTAATGACTTGACAACATATTCACCAGATTGTGTAGAAATCTTAAAGCTAAGTAAATACATGCCGCCCTCGAGAACACTTGTCATATATAAGTTCACACACACATTTGAGCTTGTCCTCGTGCTACATAGAGGATTGAGTTTTCTCTCATTAAGAGCATTTACTTATTGCTATTTACTTTTAACATTTTATATTCTTGCAAACTACAAACCAAAAACACCAAATCTACTGTATTTACTATTATTTATTTTATCAAATTTGCTAACCAATATCCTTAGCTCCTCGTGTATTTGACAAACTTTTTTTATTGAAAAGTACTACAATTGATCTTCTGCACTTGGGAGCCATCAGCTTAGCGCCCGCTAGCCAGCCTTCGTGAGCTGCACGACCCACTTAGGGGTGCGCCTCTGATTCCTGTTTTCTGTCCCTTTTCGGGTGGCTTTCTCATGGGCCAATTTTCTTAGGGGTTTTGGCCTATAAAGGAAGTTTCCCTATAAATATTTATTTAGTATATATTAATTCACAATTAACATATAATAAATACATATTATAAATTACTATTTATCTGAAACATCTTTTGGTCCTTTTCATTTCTCTCTCCTCTAAGAAACTTCAGATCTTTCTTTTTCTCTAGAACAATTCTGGTTCTCTCAATTGCGATTCTATATTTATAGGAAGAACTCTAGGTGTCGTAATACCCTTAAGCGTGTTACCCCTATGTTCGGAAATGCCACAGACATGATTGAGGCAATCTCAATCAATGATCAATAGCGGGAGTAGGATGCCCATAATGAGCCCCATGCATTCCACGAGACTATGTCGTGTCGAACCATAAACTTCATATCTATCTCCCTTGTATCATGGTTCAATTTTGTTTTGAATAAGTATTGTTTTACTCGTTCACGTGATATGTCATCCCCATGACCTAGTCATACGTTGCGCAGCTTATGGATGTAATTCACCTAGTGGGCCCATTGTATCTTCCTATCACATAGTCGAACAAATCCCGATCTCGATACATAGGCCTCAACATGCCACCTCTAGAATACCTAACTCACACCTTTATAGTCACCTTTTACGGACATGACTGTTGTTTCGGAAATTTGGAAAAACATTATTTTAAGTTACCCAAGCAGGGTTCTATGCATAACACACAGAGAAAGATGGAAGATTCAACCCCTTGTTATGAATTTGCATGCCGCCAATTTTGACCCCATTTCAAACAAAAATCAAAGGAAATGTAAAATAATCATAAAAATGTAAAACCAATGCTAAGAGTCCTTTTATGTGACCTAGTTTTCAGAAAAATGCAAAAAATGAATTATGATGATTATTTTTGTAAAGCCTTCTAAAAAATTGCTATCATGTATGACTTACCCTGCCTTTCAAGCCAAATCACCAAGAGGATGGTAAATTAAATGGGCCCCTTCAAGATAATGCGCCCTCGTTTTTCACACAGGTGCATACTCACATGGTAAATAGAAGTGATCATTGGAGTTTCAAACGTATTGACACAAAAAGTTGATTTTCTATTTTATTATTGCTAAATGGGGTTTATTTTGTGAAGTAACTACACAAAATACATGCCATAGTGGCACGACTCCAATTTTAAAAAATATTAAAACACATCCTATGAAAAATCCTAGAGATGAAGGTTTTCTCCATCTCTAACTACTTCTCCCCATTTAAATGAGTTTCCGGTGTTTTTTCGATTCAAATTTAAACTACAATTATGCTCTGATGATGGCGTGTTGACACCTCGTTGGGAGACCCCAAGAGCAAGGTGTGATGAGCACAACAACAAGTTTTCCCTTAGTAAGAAACCGAGGTTATCGAACCAGTAGGAGGAAGGAAATGACTCAAAGGTGTTATTGGCAACTTGGAGACCTACACAACACAAACTCAAGACTTTGCCCCAACAAACAGTGAGGTTGTCAATCTCACCGGTTTGCTGTAACAAAGGATTAACTGTATGGTGTGGAAGGTAATAGTAGTTTGCAGAAAGTAAACAGTAACAGTGAAAGATGTATCAATGGTAAAGATTGGACCGGGGTCCATAGTTCACTAGAGGTGTTCTCCTTAGATAAACAAACATGGCATGCTAGATAAACAAATTACAGAAGGGCAATTGACAGGACTGAGCAAGGCATAACAATGCAATACTAGACATTTATGATCCTATGAGATTCGATTGGGCAATACAATAAGATACATAGACCGCCATCCAACTGCATCTATGACTAGAAATCCACCTTCGGGTTATCATCCGAACCCCCTCCAGTATTAAGTTGCAAGCAACATACAACTGCTTTAAGCAAAGTGTGTATGGTAAACAATCCACTTGTTCCATGAACAAGAGACTGTTGTTTTCTCCCTAGTGGCAACTGCACATCTACAGCCTTAGAGATTTCTGTCATTTCCCTTAGATTAAATAGTGGCATGAACCCACTATCGATCATAAATACCCCCTCTTGGAGTCACTAGCATCTACTTGTCCAAGATAGCTACTAACAACGGAGAGCATGCAAGATCACAAACAACACAAACATGATAGAATCAATAAGACAAAACCATTAATAAATCAGATATTGTAATCCGAATATCCATTGGATCCCTGCAAACACAACATGCATGATTACAAATATATGAGATCTTGATCATGAACGGAGCTCACAAGATCTAAACATGATAGCACAAAGGAGGAGATACAACCATGTAGCTACTACATGGACCCGTACTCCAAGGTGGAACTACTCACGCTTCATACCGGAGGCTGGCCTGATGAAGAAGAAGGCCTCCGGTATGATCTCCCCTCCGGCAGGGTGCCAGGAAGAGCTTCAGATCCCCCTGATCTAGGGATGATGGTGGCGGCGGCTATAGACGATTTCGTGGAATATTGATCGGGTTCTTAGGGTTTAGGCATCAGGGGGTCTTTATAGGCGAAGAGGCGAGGCAGGGGGCGGCCAGGGTGGTCACCTCACCCCCGAGGCGCGGCTAGGGTTAGCCCGCACCGCCAGGGGGTGTGGCCCCTGGTGCCTCCCCTCTGTCTTGTACTCTGGATCCGTGTTCCCCACGGCAAAATATTGCTTTGGCTTTTATCCCGTCCAATTCCGAGAATATTGATTTTCTGCCTTTCTGGAACCAAAAACAGAAGAAAACAGGCAACTGGCACTATGGCATCTTGTTAATAGGTTAGCACCAGAAAACATATAAAAACACCTCAAAGTGTCGACAAAGCAAAGCAATGGACATACGAAACAAGCATGGAACATCAAAAATTATAGATACGTTTTCGACGTATCAAGCATCCCCAAACTTAACTCCTGCTCGTCCTCGAGTAGGTAAGTGATAAAAATAATAAATTTTAAGGAGACATGCACCATCAAAATCAAGATCAAACTATTTGCAAGCATTGAAAGCTGGGATCAAACAACTCTAAACATGAGCATGAAAGATGGACTTCTAACAGTAAGACAAAGTAACTATGCATGCAACAAGAAAGTTTAGAAACAAAGATCATGAATAACATGCATTGAAAAACGTTTGTTTGTTTCACATACAGAAATCATGGAATAGTGGCATTCAGCTTGTCCCTCATGGAGTAGCAAATAGATGCATAGGACACCTTCAAAGTTCATAAGTGACTAGATACAAATAGCACAAGAACAACTAATATCAACAATATACATCAATCAATAAGTTTTGGGACAATGCACATAGAACTAAGAATGGCAACTTTGCTCTCTTAACTGGTGTCTAAAGGTAGAATGTGAAGACTCAATATAGTAGGGGAAGAAAGGCTCTTCATAAAGGGAAGCAGGGATTTCAAGTCTCAAAAAGAGCTTCCAAAAATTATGGTACTTGTTAGCTTTTAGCCCTCATTGCCCCTATCATAAGAATCTTGAAGTGATTAAGGTTAAAGTGAACAAACTATGGAGTATATGCTTGACAAAGTATAAGTTGGAAATCTCATGTCCCTTGAATATGAGGGCCGCTCCTCATGCTACTCAAGTTTAGTTACTTGCAAGTTCTTGTCATAGTAAGTACACGTGTATCATAGAGAACCGCCTACGGGGTACCCCTTGCACATGGTACAGGAGCTATCCCATAACCAAAATGACAAGGTAAGCAGAAAATGAGCATCTCAGCATTCTTCTTATTTACCATGGGAATATGGTGATTTTTCTCTCTTTCTCTTTCATCATATTTTTTTCTTTTTCTCAATCTCTTTTTATAGGAAGAATGCTTCATAGATGTCACTATGGTGATGCTGCAAGTTTCCACCATGATTAGGCATGGCTTAGGCTACCAGCCCAGGCGTTTCTCTAACACACATACATAACTCCATGGACTTACAAGCTCCCTTTTCATTTCACACCGATGACATCCATAGACAAAAGAGCATGATATCAACTACGTATAAAGTACAAGTGCAATGTTGAAAGCGTTCCTCGTGACATCACGGTTCTGCTAATTCCAACGTATAAGTGCAAGCATATACAACATAGATGACACAATGGTTCAAGTTTATTAGGTGCAAGAAAAATAAAGTGTGCCATCAAGTTTGTGAGAGCTTTAATCACTAAGTTTTCACATAACAGAATACTTTTGAATTGGAAGATAGATGAAAACAAGAATATACTTGGAATGGTGTAACACACCATGCATATGAATTTATAGTGGACACTTTGGAATAACTTGGTTTCTTGGGAGTTGGATGCATGAGTAGAACTTACTCATACAAGTGGAGGCTAGCAAAAGACTAGGAGCGACCAACTAAGAGAGCAATAATGGACATAATCATGCAGAGCGACAAAACATAATCAAAGCATAAAGTGGTACTAAAAGTCAAGGACTAAATGATCATATAGGCTATGGTGACTTGTTCATAGTCATAACATGGTGTGAGCATGTGCCAAGTCAACCCAAACAAAGCATCAAAGGAGAATACCACAATACTATGCTTTTGTATGCTAAAACAAAGCATGATTCTTTCAAGGCACACTAAGCAATACCAATTGTTTGGAACAAGTCATGCTACATTAATAATCACTAATCATAAGGTCAAAAGAACACCTAGCATGTCATGCTAAAGTCTAAGTCATAGTCAAAGCAAGCTCTACTCCTTTCAAACACCAATCAACTTATTTGAAACAACACAGTGAGGACGGGGGTCCAAACTACTTTATTCAAGCAAACTAAACAAACTAAGCAAAGCAAACTAAAAACTAAGATGCTCCAAGAACAACACAATAGTGCATGAAACAATAAAAATGAGGTGTCTCGAAAGACCTGAGCTTTTTATTGATGAAGAAGGGGATGCCTTGGGCATCCCAAAGCTTTGACGCTTGTACCTCTTGGATATTTCTTGGGGTGACAATGGGGTGGCATCCCAAAGCTTGAGCTTCTGTCCATTCTTCATCTCATTACATCATTCTCTCTTCACACCTAAACTCTTTTCTTCATACAAAACTTCACACAATCTTCATTAGCAACATTAGTGTATTCAAAAGATAATAGACCTTTGGGTTTAGCTTTGGAACAGAAAAACTTTCAAACACAATCTACTGTAGCAATTCCCTCAAAAAGATCAATTTCCCAAAAATAACCCAAAAAAGGAATCAATAAGAAGCAAAAGCAAATAATGGCAGAAATCTGTCAAAACAGACCAGCAGGTAGAAACCGATTTTTTCGAAGACCATATGTTGCTCAAATCAAAAAGTGTTGAGCTAAATAAAGTTAGCTAACATACTGGGGTTTTATTCGTTAATTATCATCTCAATCCGAATACATAGATTCCTCACGAATTTTTATGGTGGAGCACAAAAAATCTATTTCGGGACAACTCCCCAAATCTTACTTCCCTCTCATTAGAGGTTATTATTGGCACAAAAAGCAAACAAAAATGATAAGGAGAGGTCATTACTGAAGTAATAACTTCCAAGACTCAAGAAAACTCTTGGGTTATCTCCCAACAAGTACTTTTCTTTAACGCCTTTAAGTTAGGCATGATAGTTTGAGAAGATCCTCACAAAAGGAATATGAATTGAAGTAAAAGAGAGCATCAAGAAGCAAAATTCGAAACACATTTAAATCTAACCCACTTCCTATGCATAGGAATCTTGTAAGAAAATAAATCAAAGAAGCACAAAGAAACAAGCATAGGAAAGCAAAACAAGTGCAACTTCAAGATTTTCAACATAAAGTGGGGAAACTTAATATTGTGAGATACATAAGACCATGTTTCCCTCTCTTATAATAACTTTCAGTAGCATCATGAATAAACTCAACAATATAACTATCACATAAAGCATGCTTTTCATGATCCACAAACACATAATTTCTATCAAGCTAAAAAATAGTGGGATTAAAACCTTCAAACCCACTTTTAACAATTTTATAATAAGGTGACTGATCATTCAATATAGGACCATCATCTACAGCTTTATCATAAACATTTTCTAAGCAAAACTCCTTAGTACCATGCATTTAGAAGTTAGGCACAAATATAGGATTATCATAGATAACAAGAGCATAACTATTATCACAAGTTTTACCTATAGAAGATATTTCAAAAGAATCCACAGGAACATAACATTCATCCTCCTTTGGTAAGCATGGAGAACAATCAAATAATATAAGGGATGAAGAGTTACTCTCATTAGAAGTTAGGCATGGGTAGCTAATCCATTCTTCCTCCTTTTGTTCATCACTCTCCTCCTCTTTTTTCATCTAATGAGCTTCATGTTTCAGCAATTTCTTCTTCCATAGGATCCTGCAAGGCATTAGTCTCTTCCATTTGTGGAAAGCATCTATTAAAATATTCAAGAATATAGCCATTTTCTTCCTTGTAATTATTAAATCAAAATTTAAGTATATCATAAACCTCATATTCATAAGGTGAATCATCGATATTTTCAAGCAAACTAGCAAGTTCAAAAGCACTCTTGAAAGCAATAAATTCTTAAATTTGTTCCACATCATAAAAGTCATAATTTCCTTTAACATAAGAATATATGGTAACATTATCATTATACTCACAGTGAAAAGGGAGGTATTTATATCTCCTACAGCAATAAGATTTATCAAAGCAATAAGTAACATTATAAGTAGAGCACACCTCTTTAGCAATAGTATTCAATTTATCAATTTTCCCCATAAGTGTTTCCCTTTTTGTGACAAATGGTGTTCCTTATAAAAAATACTTTTGTTCTTCCGTGAACCCACCTTTCCAATAAGAACTAGTTTCAAAGAAACCATCCATTGATAAAAAGCATGACAAAGCATGGCAATAACAGACCAGCAACTAGAGTAGGAACTAATTTTTTGTGTTTTTGAAAAGGGAAAGCAAACCAAACTAAACTATTTTTTTTGGAGTTTTTGATAAAAATAGGCAAACAAAACCAAGCAAAAGAAACTAAGCAAAACAAAAACAAAGTAAATAGAAAGGTTGAGAAGGACTCCCCTTGTGAAGACGTCCTTAGCCTCCCTGACAATGGCGCCAGAAAAGCTTGATGATGGCGTGTTGACGCCTCGTTGGGAGACCCCAAGAGAAAGGTGTGATGAGCACAACAACAAGTTTTCCCTCTGTAAGAAACCGAGGTTATCGAACCAGTAGGAGGAAGGAAACGACTCAAAGATGTTGCTAGCAACTTGGAGACCTGCACAACACAAAATCAAGACTTTGCCCCAACAAACAGTGAGGTTGTCAATCTCACCGGTTTGCTGTAACGAAGGATTAATTGTATGGTGTGTAAGGTAATAGTAGTTTGCAGAAAGTAAACAGTAATAGTGGAAGATGTATCAATGGTAAAGATTGGACCGGGGTCCATAGTTCACTAGAGGTGTTCTCCTTAGATAAACAAACATGGCATGCTGGGTAAAAAAATTACAGCAGGGCAATTGACAGGACTGAGCAAGGCATAACAATGCAATACCAGACATTCATGATCCTATGAGATTCGATTGGGCAACACAACAAGATACATAGACCACCATCCAACTACATCTATCACTAGAAATCCACCTTCGGGTAATCATCCGATCCCCCTTTAATATTAAGTTGCAAACAACAGACAACTGCTTTAAGCAAAGTGTGTAAGGTAAACAATCCACTTGTTCCATGAACAAGAGACTGTTGTTTTGTCCCTAGTGGCAACAACACATCTACAACCTTAGAGATTTCTGTCACTTCCCTTATATTAAATAGAGGCATGGACCCACTATCGAGCATAAATACCCCTCTTGGAGTCACTAGCATCTACTTGGCCAAGATAACTACTAACAACGGAGAGCATGCAAGATCACAAACAACACAGACATGATAGAATCAATAAGACAAAACCACTAATCAATCTGACATAGTAATATCAATATCCATCGGATCTCCCGCAAACACAACATGCATGATTACAAATAGATGAGATCTTGGTCATAAATGGAGCTCACAAGATCTAAACATGATAGCACAAAGGAGGATATACAACCATCTAGCTACTACATGGACTCGTAGTCCAAGGTGGAACTACTCATGCTTCATACCGAAGGCTGGCATGATGAAGAAGAAGGCATCCAGGATGATCTCCCCTCCGGCAGGGTGCCGGGAAGAGCTTCAGACCCCCCTCGATCTATGGACGATGGTGGCGACGGCTATAGACGGTTTCGTGGAATATTGATCGGGGTCTTAGGATTTAGGCATTGGGGGTCTTTATAGATGAAGAGGCAAGGCAGGGGTGGCCAGGGTGGTCACCCCCCCCCAGGCGCGGCTAGCGTTAGGCCGCGCCGCCAGGGTGTGTGCCCCCTTGGTGCCTCCCCTATGTCTCGTACTCTGGCTCCGTGTTCCCCACGGTAAAATATTAACTTCGGCTTTTGTCCCGTCCAATTCTGAGAATATTGATTTTCTGCCTTTCTGGAACCAAAAACAGAAGAAAACATGCAACTGGCATTATGGCATCTTGTTAATAGGTTAGTACCAGAAAACATATAAAAACACCTCAAAGTGTAGACAAAGTCAAACAAAATAGATACTAAACAAGCATGGAACATAAAAAATTATAGATACGTTTCCGACGTATCATGCTCTAATTTGGTCTAGAAATTTGGAAAAAATCATTTTAAATTAACCAAGCTGGGTTCAATGCATAACACGCAAGAAGAAATATTTGACCATTTGCTATGAATTCGCATGCCACCAGTTTGACCTAATTTCGAAAAAAATCAAAGAAAATGTAGAATAGTCATAAAAATTTAAAACAAACGCCACGAGTCCTTTTATGTAAGTAGTTTCTAGGAAATATATAAAATATGAATTATGATCATTATTTTTATGAAGCCTTCTCAAATATTGTTGTCATAGATGACTTATTTTGACTTTCAAACCAAATCACCAAGGGGATGTTGAATTACATGGCTCCCATCAAGATAACGCATCCATGTTTTGCACATAGGTGCATCTTGGCATGGAAAATAGAAGTTATCATTGGATTTTTAAAGTTTTTGTAACAAAATTTGATTTTCTATTTTATCATTGCTAAATGGGGTTTATTTTTGTGAAAGAACTACACAAAATACAGGCCAGAGTTGCACCACTCCAATTTTCAAAAACATTAGAACACATCCTATGGCAAAATAATGGAGATGATTTTTTCTCTCCATCTCTAACTACGTTTTCCCTTTAAATGAGTTTGGGGTGATTTTTGAAATTAGTTCAAATTTGAACAACAACTGTGCTCTACTTTGGTCTAGAAATTTGAAAAGTTATGATTGTAAGGTACCCCAAGCAGGGTTATATGCATAACACACAAATAAAAATGAAAGTTTCCACCATTTGCTATGAATTCACCTGCCACCAATTTTGACCTCATGGCAAAAAAAACTAAAAAAATAGGAATAATCACAAAAATATCAAGCCACGCAAAGAGTTTTTTACGTGACTTAGTTTCCAGGAAAAATATAGAACATAAATTATGCCAAGTATTTTATAAGTCAATACTATTGATTTGACTTTTATTTATGTTCACACCTCCGAACCGGAAAACTATGGTTGTTTGCCATGCAGCTGGAATATACATTATCGAGTTTCAGAAACTAAAGCTATGTGCCACGACTGTTAGTGTATCGGGTTGGCTTATGTAAACACCACTTATAAATAGTTTAATTAAGTTTGATATGGAGTTTTAGTATCAAACGTACCGGGACAGCTGCATCATCATTTGTAAACTGGTATCATCATCATTTTTAACTTAATTAAAGTAAATTTAAGGTCGAGTTTAATTAAATAGGTACTTCCTCGGTTACAAAATATAATATATTTTAGACGTCTTTTATTATGTAGGTTCGAAGAAAAATGAATGAACCTACACTATAGGAAACGCACAAGGCGCAGACGCTATATTCTACACCGACAGCCAAATGTCTGGGCCGTCGGCGTAGAGACACGAGCCGGGCGGGCCAGCAAACGGGCCGTCGGTCTAGAAAAGCTGTCTGCGTATTAG
This sequence comes from Avena sativa, assembly GCA_916181665.1. NCBI lineage: Eukaryota > Viridiplantae > Streptophyta > Magnoliopsida > Poales > Poaceae > Avena > Avena sativa. Next base: position 149,948,621 of record OV702294.1, on the reverse strand, counting down.
ATAGGTCGTGACGGCTATGCGGCGGCGTCAATGCTACACCGACGGCAAAGCCTTCGGCCTAGGTTTTACACCTACGCCGATGACAAAGCCGTCGACATATCTATTTTCCCTTTTTATCATTTAATACTAGAAAATCATAACTAAATTACTCTAATTTAGATATATATAATATATCAAAATTTGTAGAAAAATGAGATCTATCTAACTAAACTCAAATATTATATATTTTTATTGAACTAAATATAAAAATATTACATATACTTTTGTATAATATATTTTCTATTTTCCGAGCATAAAAAAAGAGACGTTTTGCGAAGCAACCACCAAAGGACAGTTTCAAAATAGTACCATTCTATTTTTCAAAAATATTAGACAACCTTATATGGACAATGTTCCAACCAGGGTATCTCAAACCTTTCTGTATAACCCTGATGAAAAAAATAAATGTTTGCCGAATCGGTAGAAAGTGAGTCTGGTTTAAACTACATGTATATGATATAATACTCATGGTTTGTTGAAAAAAATCATTTTTAGACTCACAATATGATATTTATTCAGAAATACAATGAAAGTTTTAGCATGCCCATCACATAACTTAATGCCCACCGTTTTGACCATACTTTGAAACAGGAAATTTTTGAAACATTCATAAGAAATTTACAAATGGTCCAAACAATGTAAATCCTTTGTGTGGTGTCATATTATATGACATAATTGCAAGGAAAATACCAAACTTGGTAATTCATTACATCTCATGAAAACTTTCACAAAATGACCTATCATGTTCGAGGTTTCTTGGTTTTCGGGTCAAATGACCAATGTTATGGCTAGAATCAGGGCATATTTATGATATTGTGTCCATATTGTACACACATGTGCACAATGGGATGACGAACAATGTTGGAGGAGTAAGTTTTCATTTTTCTCATACGGAAAAGCCATTTTCTATTTTCCGAGCGCAAAACAACGGGTGTTTTGTGAAGCAACCACCAAATCACAATTTCAAAATGGTACCATCCTATTTTTCAAAAATATTAGACCACCTTACATGGACAATGTCCCAACCGGGATATCTCAAACCTTTTCGTCCACCCCTAGTAAAAAAGACAAATATCTGCTGAATCGATAGGAAGTGAGTCCGGTTTGAACTACAGGTACATGATATAATGCTCATGATTATTTGAAAAATCATTTTAGACTCACAATATGATGTTTCTTCAGAGATACAATGCAATTTTTAGCGAGGGCCATCACATATCTTCATGCCCGCAGTTTTGACCATAGTTTGCAACAGACTTTTTTTAAAGAGACATAAAAATTTCAAAAACTGTCCGAACAATATAAATCTTTCATGTGCTATCATATTATATGACATAGTTGCAAGTAAAAATATCAAACTTGGTAAATTGATTATGTCTCAAAAACCTTCATAAAATTACCTATCATGTTCGAGGTTTCCTGGCTTTCGGGTCAAATGACCAATGTTATGGCTACAATCAGAGAATAGTTTGTGATATTGTGTCCATATTGTGCATGCATGTGAATCATGGGATGACGAACAATGTTACAGGAGGAAGTTTTCCCTTTCATCGTACGGAAAAGCCATTTTCTTTTTTACGAGCGAAAAAATGGGACATTTTGTTAAGCAACCACCAAATGACAGTTTCAAAATCGTTCCATCCTATTTTTCAAAAATATTAGACCACCTTACATGGACAATGTCCCAACCGGGATATCTCAAACCTTTCCGTCCACCCCTAGTGAAAAAGATAAATGTATGCTGAATCGGGAGGAAGTGCATCCGGTTTGAACTTTAGGTACATGATATAATGCTGATGATTTTTTGAAAAAAAAATCATTTTTAGACTCACAATATGATGTTTCTTCAGAGGTACAAACTAAGTTTTAGCGAGTCTCATCATATATCTTCATGCCCGCAGTTTTGACCATAATTTGAAACGGGTATAAGAAATTCAAAAACAATGTAAATCGTTCGCATGGTGTCATATTATGTGACATAGTTGCAAGAAAAAATACCAAACTTGATAAATTGATTATGTCTAAAAAACCTTCACAAAATGACCTATCATTTCGAGGTTTCCTCGCTTTCGGGTCAAATGACCAATGTTATGACTAGAATCGGGGCATAGTTTGTGATACTGTGCCCATATTATGCATGCATGGGCATCATGGAAAGAAGAACAACGTTGCAGGAGGAAGTTTCCTTTTCGTCGTATGGAAAAGCAATTTTTTCTATTTTCCGAGGACAAAAAAGGGGCGTTTTGTGAAGCAACTACCAAATGACAGTTTTAAAATGGTACCATCCTATTTTTAAAAAATATTAGCCATGACCTGCACATCCGTCTTCATGCGAGAGGAAGAAGATACAGTTGACTTCTATGTCCCATTCCAAATCTCATGGTTAACGCGTAATATACGGCGCTAGAATCACTGTTGTCAGGGGTTATTAAGTCCCTACTTGATCATCATTGTTGCAAATAGAACCCTAAGTTCTATTGCTCCATTATATCATCACTTAGGATGATATCTATGATTTCTTTATTTGTGAAAATAATATTTTCTTTCTTTTAGAGTATATATGATAACACACAATTTGCAAATACTTTGATAAAGACTCTTCAAAGGACATGAGCAAGTGATGAACTTGCCTTGTGATGGCAAGGTAGTGAAGTCTGATGCTTGCACTAGACCTTGAGCTTCTAGTTCTACAAAAACATCATTATTGCCCGGTAAGGACAATATTTAATGAAGCAAAATGATTATGCAATAATGTAATGCATTATTTAATTATATATGCATTTACCCCCAAAAGTTCCTTTTTAGTAATAAAGGATTTATAAATATTACCTTTTAATATTTATAACATATATTGAATTATTTTTATTTTCCTTTTATTTGACTTTTATTGATTTAATAATTCTTTTAGGAATTATTAATCAAACATTAAAAATTGTGATTAAATATTTATTTAGCATTTTTCAAAAATACTACAATACTAATACATAATGGAAGTGAATTTTAATTAATTTTATCACCTTTCAATAATTTTGTAAAATTCCATAAGCAATATATAATTTGCAAAATTCCTAATAAAATTTAAATGTCTAAAATTTTATATTTTAGTTTATTTGGATAGTTTGGATTTTTGTGAATCCAAAAATATTTTATTTATAATTTTTGGACTTTTATTTTATTTTCTAGAATTTTATTAAGTCTAGGGGTATTTTGGTCTTTTCCTTTTTATTAAAACAGGCCTGAAAAGATTTCTGGGCTAGTTATAGTTGTTGGGCCCTAGTAGCCCATTAGTCATGGACAAAAGAACCACCCCGAAGGGTCTGGCCCAACTCGGCCCACTCCTCACTGCCTCTCTCTCTCCCTCGAGTTCATCCTCTCCTCCTCTAGCCCCGACCCTGTGACCGACGATGTGGCCACCGGTGATTCTCGTCGTCGTAGGCCGTTTTGGTCGCTGCCGTGGTGCAATAGGGGGTTATCGACGATTCCCGTTCATTCTATCCAATTGGATTCGAGCCTAGGGCTCTCCTGCAATCGATCGATGTCGTCTCGAACCCTAGGGTTTGGGGGTTTGCATGGATCTAGGTGCTGCCGTGGCCGTCGTGTGTCGAGGTGATGCTCTGCACCTCCAGGCGTGATCAGGGTCGCTGCTGTGGCACCGTGTGGGTTGCAGCGCCCCCTCTAGGGTGCTCCCCGTGCCGCCATGGTCGTCGTCCCCTCTGCTTCCTCTTCCAGTCTTCAGCGAGGACCTACAGTGAGTTCGATTCCTCTCCCCTGGTGCTCTCTGTGCTTGCTGATTCGGTTCTAGATGCTGGCAGTGACCTCTCTGATTACTATCTGATTCTGAATAGGATGATTTATCCATTTAGGGCTTATATCCTGTGATTGATCATATACTGGATGAATTGGATCATGTTTGGATGAATTGTAAACATGCTAAGTGGTTATTGGCCTGAGGCTTGTTGCTTAAGATGATCTATAAGGTTTCTGGTGGCTTATTAGATGATTTTATGCTTGGATTGCATCTGATTCAGATGATATAGTTGCTTGGGAAACATGCTTGGTAAAGCCAATGACTTGATAACTTTCCACTGTTATTTGATTTGTGGTCATGATTATGATAGGATGAAATCACTGTCTTAGTGCTGTTGGCTTGGGAATTAACATGTGGTTTGAGATCACAGTGAAGTTTAACATAGGGATATCCTAGTTATGATTCATGTGTTAACAGGAACATGATTAGTAAGTTGATTGTCTGAATTTGTGATGATTAAATGTCTATCCTGTCACACATAGAATTTTTCTTGTCACACCATCATGGTATGGCACACAAGTTTGGTTCTAAACCATTGATTTGGTTAGTTTATGCTTAAGACAAACTTGACTTTCAAAGATAAATGGAAATGTTCTTTTCTGAATTCCCTAAGACCAATGATGTTGGTCTGAGGCTTAGGGATCCAGATCTTATCTAATTGATTCATATAGATAGTCCTGGTAGGGTACCATCTATTGTTCTTGAATCAAACCTTGGGAAAAATGATAGTAGGCTTGATCATTCTATGGATCTCAAAGATTTGTTTCTAAGGTGCTACCCTTCCTTTAGGGATGTGCCTAGAAATTAGATCATAGCTATATTTATACTTGAACTGTAATATATAGCTCCACAACCAGAGCAAGGATGTTGCTTTGAGCTCTGGTTGGATCCTGGTACTTTGTTGTTTGCTTTTAGAGTTTAAAATCCCTATGATGGATTCACCCCACTTGGGTGCTTTCTGAGGGTTTGTTTTATAAAACAACACATCCTTCTCTCTGAATGATATGATTAGATCATGCGAAGGTTTTATGAAACTCACCACAGACTCTGATGTTTGTGGAGTAAGGTGGTGATGATGATCTTGTTTTGCTGAGCTTCTGTGCTTGACCTTGATCTATCCTGCTCCTCCTAGCTCCTGGACTTGGCCTTGCTGTCCACCTGATCCTTCCCCCTCCTTATGTCACCATCCTGGTGATGTTTGGTTGATCTTGGGTGGTTTGGCTGTTGTGCTTGGTAAGCTGTTGTCTAAGCTGGCTGTTCTTGTGTGCAAGAAGTGGAGAGATGCACTAGTGCCTCTCCACGGCTGTGCTTGTGGTTTTGTGAGATAGGGGCTGTGTTGTGGGTTTGACAACACACCACATGCATGTTGGTGTGTGTCCTGCCTGTGTGCTTGCTGTGCACTTGTGGATATGTTCAGAATTTTTGACACTTACTATTATCTGGTTACTTTCACCTGGCTGGTGAATTTGCCCCTCTTGGTTGTCATTTAACTTCTGGATTGAAATTTATGGAAGATAAATTCTGTCATATTTGGTGAAACTTGTCCCTTCAATAAATTTCTCAATGATGAATTTGTCTAGTGCACTTCACTGACATGTCTGATAGAAAATATTACTAACTCTAACTTTTCCTTTTTTTATATATATTCTGTTTGTTTTGCAGGTACAGATATAAAGTGAAGATTTAGTTTAGATGTAGTTATAGAATAGTTAGTAAATAGTCTAATGTAATCTTCTTCACATTTTGTAATTTTCTTTTTATTATTTTGTAATCTTCATTGTATTCTTCTGTAATAAAGATTACATTATTATTAATGAAGAATATTCTTATTCTTTATATATGTTTGCTTTTGTGTATTGTGTGGATGATTTCAATGAGTTATAATTTTGTAACTTGATTATATATTGATGATGTAAAATAAGTTTCATATTCATTATTGTTTTTATTTGGATGGAATTTAAGTTGTAATATTCATTTATTAATTAAATTAAGATTCAAAACTTACCCCTAATTTATTTGAATTATAATTCAAACTCTCAAGTTTAAAATTCAAATTCATTTCAAAACACATAATTCCTTAAAGATCATATCAAAGTCTATAGCAATCACTCTTTAAGACTAAACCTTATCTCAAAGTATGAAAGAAACATTGATCACTTAAGGTTTTTATTTGGCGAAAATTTTACCCACATTTTCACAGATGAATGCATGCAACATTCCAAATTCCTAAATCTACCCTTCGTTAGTTCCTAAATGCTGGGATGTTACAGACTTCCCCCCTTAAATTAAACTTCATCCCGAAGTTTGTGGAGATGTAGCCGAATAGTTCTGGATAGGCTTTTCTTAAATCCTCTTCTTTATCCGATGTGGCTTCCCTTTCAGGGTGATGTTCCCACTGTACCTTGCAATATTTAATTGCTCTGTTCCTTAACCTTTTCCAGTTTTCTTCTAGAATCTTACAGGGTTTTTTAATATAGGTCAGGTCTGCTTGTAGTTCTATCTCTTGGTGTGTGATTGCATCCTCTCGAACTTTCAAACATTTACGAAGTTGTGACACATGGAAAACATTATGCACTTGAGCTAATCTTGATGGTAACTCTAAAGCATAAGCTATAGTTTTGTTTTGACTCAGTATCTTGAATGGTCCAATGTATCTTGGACTCAATTTTACTTTAACTCTGAACCTTTTCACTCCTTTCATTTGACTTACTTTCAGATAGACCATATATCCTACTTCTGGATGCCATGATCTTCGACTTTGATCCGCATAACTTTTCTGCCTGCTCTGGGCTATTTTCAGTCTATCCTTGATCTTATCAATGATATCTTGTCTTTCCTTGATATAATCTGGCGCAAATTCTTTGCTACTTCTGATTTCATACCAGCATATTGGTGATCTACACTTCCTTGATATAATCTGGCGCAAAACTTTGTATGGAGCTTCCTTCAGACTACTCTGATAGCTATTGTTATAAGAAAATTCTGCCAATGGTAGATGATCTTCCCATGTGCCCCCGAAATCTAGTGCACATGCCCTTAACATGTCTTCTAGTATTTGATTGGTTCTTTCAGTTTGACCTCCTGTCTCCGGATGATATGTTGTGCTGAAATCTAATTTTGAACCAAGTGCTTCATACAATTGCTTCCAAAATGCTGAAGTAAACACTGATCCCCTATCAGTTACGATATTTTTGGGTACTCCATGCTTACTTACTATCTCTTTGACATATACTTCAACTAACTTCTCGACATTATCCTTTTGATTCACCGTAATAAAGTGTGCACTCTTAGTGAGTCTGTCCATAATTACCCATATCATATCCTTCCTTTCTGGTGTCATGGGCAATCCTGTGATGAAGTCCATACCTATTTCCTCCCACTTCCATTCAGGAATTTCCAAGGGTTGTAATGGTCCTGCTGGACTTTGATGTTCAGCCTTCACCCTTTGACAAGTATGGCATTCCGATACATATTTAGCAATATCTCTTTTCATGTTATTCCACCAGAATAGTTCTTTCAAATCCATATACATCTTAGTAATCCCTGGATGTATAGAATATGGTGTTTCATGTGCTTCTCTAATCTCAGTCACATCTGGAACACAAAGACGGTCTTGAAACCATAAAGACCCATAATCTCCAAGGCGAAAAACTGATTTTTGCCCTTGATATAGCCTCCGAATTTCCTTAGCAATAAAAGGACCTTCTTCTTGATGTCTAAAAATTTCTTGCTTAAGATCGCTATCCTGCTCTTCAACTACCTGCATAGTAGCTAATCCTCCAAGAACCTATGTTCTAATGAATTGAAGTTCTAATCTTTCCAAGTACATTTGTAACTCTTTTGGTAGCTCCCGATTGCTAGGCTGAATATCTGCACTCTTTCTGCTTAAGGCATCTGCTACAACATTTGCTTTCCCTGGGGTGTAGTTGATTGTTAAATCATAATCCTTGATTAGTTCCAACCAACGCTTCTGTCTCATATTCAATTCCTTTTGAGTGAAGAAATATTTGAGACTTTTATGGTCAGTGTATAACTCACATCTGGCTCCTTAAAGAAAATGCCTCCATCATTTCAGTGCGAAAACTACTGCTGCTAACTCTAAATCATGAGTTGGATAGTTGACTTCTTGTGGTTTCAGTTGTCTTGAAACCATAAGCAATCACTTTCCGATCTTGCATTAATACACAACCCAAACCTTCTTTAGATGCATCACAGTTTACTGTGAAGTCCTTCCCTATTTCAAGAACTGCTAAGATTGGAGCTGTGGTTAGTCTAGTCTTCAACTCTTGAAAACTTGCTTCACATTTCTCATCCCACTTGAATGGTGTATTCTTCCTTAATAATTTGGTCATTGGTCCGGCTATTTTGGAGAAACCTTCAATGAATATCCGATAATAACCAGCCATTCCTAAGAAACCTCGAATTTGCTTCACATTGGTCGGTGCAGTCCACTCTAGTACTGACTAAACTTTAGATGGATTCACAGCAATTCCATCCTTACCGATCACATGACCTAGGAATTCTACCTCATCAAGCCAAAATTCACACTTACTGAACTTAGCATAAAGTTTGTGTTCTCTTAAAGTCTGCAATGCTATTCTCAAATGATTAGCATGCTCTTCCTTATCCTTGGAATATATCAGAATATCATCAATAAAGACTATGACGAACTTGTCCAAATATGGCATGAAGATCTTGTTCATCAGATTCATGAATATTGCCGGTGCATTGGTCAAACCAAATGGTACTACCAGATACTCATGGTGTCCATATCTTGAGACAAATGTTGTTTTTGGAACATCTTCCGATTTGATTTTTATTTGATGGTATCCAGATCTTAAATTGATCTTTGAAAATACTCTAGCTCCTTTCACTTGATCAAACAAATCTTGAATTCTTGGTAAAGGATACTTATTCTTGATAGTAACGTTGTTTATATTTCTATAATCACCACACATTCTTCTTCCACCATCTCTCTTATCCACAAAGATTACTGGTGTTCCCCATGGGGATACACTTTCCTGGATAAATCCTTTTCTGGCTAACTCATCAATTTGCTCTTTGAATTCTTTTAACTCTTTGGGTCCCATCTTATATGGTGCTTGAGCTATTGGTGCTCTACCAGGAATTAGGTCAATAGTAAACTCTATCTCCTGGTCTGGTGGAATTCCTGGTAGCTCTGCTGGAAAAACATCTTGAAATTCATTTACTACAGGAATCTCCTCCCATTTGACCTTTTTCATTGAATTCAACTGCAGATCCACCATGATATGACTGTGCTTATCTGCTTGGTAAACTATCCTTGCTCCACTTGGAGTTTTGATTGAGACAGTTTTTTCCTCACAATTTATCTGAGCTTCGTGTTCCATCATCCAATCCATTCCCAGCACTACTGCAATTCCCTTCAAAGGAATCACATAAAGGTCTGTGAAATATGTACAACCACAGATCGAGATAACCTGATCTTGTTTTATGTGGCGTACAATCACATTCCCTCCTGCAGTAACTACTGTCATAGGACTTTCTAACATTGCCCTTCTAATCCCGAACTTATCACAAAATTCTTCAGAAATGAATGAAGTATTTGCACCAGTATCAAATAGAACTTTGATGGGATTGGTAAGGATATTGAGCGTACCTATCACTGCATGCTTCAAATTATCCACCTCCTCGAGGGTTGCACAGTTCAATTTCCCAGTAGGTCGGTTCCTCTTGCCATTGTTGTTCTTGCCATTATTTACTCCTTTATTGGGCTGCCCATTTCCTCCACTGGTTTGTCCTCCTCCCTTGGTAGGCCATCCTCCAGGTGGTTTGCTCGGACAATCTGGCTTGATATGCCCCTTCTAACCACAACCGTAACAGATCACTACAGGCTTTTTGCATTCCCTCTGGAAATGCCCTGGAATTCCACAATTGTTACAAATAACATTCCTTCTCGGATTGGATTGATTTCCTCCACTGCACTTGTTATTGTTATTGTTACCATAATTCCTATTCCGAGGTTTGAACTCTAGGTTGGGTTTAGGTTTGCTTGCCTGAATTCTCTTGGTTTCCTTCTTGGCTCTCTTCCTCCTGTCCTCTTGGACATTCTTGTAATCATCTGCAAAAGTAATGGCTGCATCCAACAACTGCTGATAAGTTTGCTTATTGGCTAACCTTAGTTGCATCTTCACAAATGGATTTAATCCATGCAGGAAACGCTTCTTCCGCTTCTCTTTAGTGTTGACATCATCCTCAGCATAACGAGACAGTTGACTAAAGTCCCAGATGTACTTCATGACACTAGTATAACCTTGCTGAAGCTCCTCAAATTCTCTCCGATTCAACTCCATAACACTTCCCGGAACATGATATTCACGGAACCTCTACTTGAATTCTTCCCAAGTAAACTCCCTTCCTGGTGGTTGCATGGCTAACTGATTCTCCCACCATGATGCTGCAGGTCCAGTCAGAAGATGAGTTGCATACCTCAATTTCTCCTCATCATTGCAACCTACAGTTTTCAGCTTCCTTTTAGTATCTGCTAGCCAGTCTTCTGCATCCATTGGTTCAGGAGTTGATGCAAAAGGTAACGGTCTTGCATTCTGAAAATCAGATAGACTCACTCCTCCACCTTTAGGTGCCCTCTGATTTGCTCGCCCCAGCAACTCTTCCATAAACTTGTTCTAGGTCTCTTGAATCATTTGCATGCATTGCATAAAATTCTGCTCCATTAACGGCCTCATTGGTGGTGGTGGTGGTAATGCTCCTTGATTTGCTACATCTGCATCGGCCTTCTCCTTGGCCTCTCGCTCCATTCGCTACTGCTCAGTTTCCATTTCTACACCCGTATCCATGACCCTCTAGTCTTGCAACATAAAGCGAATACTCATAATTACATCATGCAAATGTGTTCTGAGCTCGACTTTACGCACAGAACTAGTCACACAATGAAGATCCAAAGAAAATCCAAATATGCATTCCACATATGATACATACTATCATAATAATACAAAGTCATTACAACATATATCATATAGATATAATCACAAAACTACCCTATTCGTCTCACTATCTTATTTCTTGGAGTACAATACACGGTACTTGATATCACTAACTAATTTCCTCCTTCTAGTAGTAACTACACTCATCATACATGCCTGATGTCCAACTGTGATGACATGTTGTTCGTCGCAGTGGCGGATCCAGGATTGGAGCAAGCCCCGGGCCAAAAAACTAAGAGCCAGAAAAACTTCTAAAAAAACTCATGTAATGACACAATTTTTTTGGTACGATCGCTAAGATCAGCATATATATATTTGTATCACTTGTTAACGGTCCAAGAACACACACACACACACACACATATATATATATATAAGAGACGACAAAAAAAGAAATAGTAGTACAGGGATACAGAAGATAGTACCAATCAATGGTTTAGTTCATCCAAAACTTGAACATATTACCAAAACAATGGATTTATTATTCCGAGTCCAAATCTTCCATGACTTCATCAACCGTAGAAGAACCAATACCTTCAATAAAGCAAACATTATTTCATTAGAAAGTACACAAACATCAAGTGAAATAGTCAATACATACAAATATGAGAACTTACCAAAACGCCGAGGTAAAATTCCTCTACGGTTCTTGTATCCTTGAAAACGATATAGAATATCATCATCATTGATGGAGTGAAATACATCTCGCTCAATATAGCAAACCATGCTATAATTCATCCAATCATCACCCATTTTATTCCTCAACTCGGTCTTGATAATGTTCATAGCTGAGAAAGCTCTCTCCACTGATGTCGTTGCAACCGGTAAAATCAATGCCAACTCAATGAGACGATACACCAAAGGAAAAACTGTGTGTCTACCATTCTGAACCATCTTCACCGCAATATTACCAAGGTCATGACAACTCACAAAATCTGAATCGCCTCTAACATCAGCAATGAATGTCTCAAGTTGATTTCTAAGGAGAAAAGAAATCTCATACATGGAGAAGTCATCAGCATACATCTGAGCAAGTTCAACAAGTTTGTCCTCATCGAAATTAGCAAATGAGTTCTTTGGATCAAGACAAGCAATGCACCTCAACAATTGAGTAGATTTTTCAGCAAAGCGGTTATTCAACTCAACAATAATTTGGTCATGGACAACATTGAATATTTCATATCTAAAGCGATGATAGTAGGTTACCATTGTACTTCCACGACCCCTTGAGCGACCTCGAGCGGGTATAGTATCATCCATGTTTGGCACTACAATGTTATATTTGATACAAAATTCAGTTGTCTCTTTGAAGAGTTCATCCCAACCATGTTCTCTAATACCTTGAAGCTTCTCCAATGTTACACCAATCAAACTCACAGCACGAACAATGTTTTGATCTTTCTTTTGCAAATAATGTGACAACTCATTAGTTTTTCCCAATAGTCTGATCATAAGATGCAATATGAGAACAAATTCAAAGCTCTCCATCTGAGAAATCAAACCACCCGCTGTGGTTCTTTGTGTAAGACTTTCTCCATCATCATGAACATTCTCTAATACATGAAGAACAGTTTCCCACATCATAATGAATCTACACAATGTTTTATGGTGTGTGCCCGACCTTGTATCCCCGGGTTTTACAAGGTTGGTTGCTTGGTTTTTCCCTCTTCCTGAAAAAATTGACCCAGACTCCAATTGACTAACAATAATGTCATGTTGATGTTGGAGGACTTCATCATGTCTTTTACAAGAAGCATTAACAGTGTTGACAATTAAAGTGGTGTGGTTAAAGAAATCCAATACAGAGGAACAACACTTGGCAACAGCAACAACCACTAACAGCAACTGATGGGCAAAGCAATGGATGTAAAATGCATATGGATTTTCATCCAATATCAACCTTTGCAACCCACGAAACTTCCCCCTCATGTTAGAAGCTCCATCATACCCTTGCCCTCTCAATTTAGACATAGACAAGCCATGCTTAAGAAACATATCATCCAAAGCTTCCTTTAGTGAAGCGGCTTTCGTGTCAGGAACATGCTTTATCCCAATAAATCTCTCAATCACATAACCTTGTTTGTCAACATACCTACATAAGACAAAGAATCATAAGTAAAGAATCAATTAACTAACATGTAAATGACAAAAAAACAAACAAGCTACTAACCTCAAGACCATAGCCATTTGCTCCTTTATAGACCCATCTCTAGACTCATCAACAAGTAGAGCAAAATTCCTACCTCCAATATCGGAGATAATGGATTTGGTGGTCTCTTCCGCGCAAGCCCGACATATATCCTTTTGTATCTTATGACAAGTCATCAAATGGTTCCCACCGGCACTATCAAGCAAAGTCCTAGCATTAGGATCTTTTTTCTTGTACCAACTCATCATCTCCAAAAAGTTCCCCTTATCCTTTGAGCTCGGAGTCCCATCATGACCACGGAAAGCGAGTGCTTGCAACATACGAAATCTAACCACACCTAAAATAATGATAAGACGAGCTTTGTATTCTTGTTGATCCTTTTCGGTCATTTGTTCCATCACATGTGCCACAGATTGCCTTTGATTTTTAAAAGCCTCATAACATTGTCTAGCTTTATTGTGAGCACTACCGACTTTACCAACATGCTCACCAAGAACACTAGGTCCATCTTTCCAATTTTTAAAGCCCGCCTTTTTGAATGATTCAATGCCAAAGTTGTGTGCTTTAGGTTTCTTAAAACGAAAGCAATAGAAACAAAATGCCGCATATTTAGCAACACTATACTCCAACCAATCACCATGATCCTTGAACCAACTGTCATGAAAGCTTCTAAGTTTACCGACTTTTCCAAAAGGTGTCCTTTTATATTTGTGACCAAAAGGTTGGCATGGACCCAAATTAGTGTACTCTCTTCTAGCAATATCTTTAATGTTTGGATCCAATTCCTCAATAGGTGTCCTAAGACCAGGATCAGAAACAATAATATCCATACCAAGACGAGTATTAGCATTGGCAACACGATATGAAAGGTTGTCACTTGCTTTACTTGAGATTGAAGCCGAAGATCCACTTTGTGAAGTTGAATCAGTTCTAGTTGGTTCTTCTACTTGAGGAATTTCTTCCGCTTGAGGAGCTTCTTCGGTTTGAGGATTTGCATTTGTTGATTGGCGCGGTTTTGAGACCAACGGATAAAATCTCTTCATCTTGTGTTCCTGCAATCAACATTGAATCGATTACAAACATTTACCAAATCAACAAATTAGTTTAATCAATAATCAGTGCATCCAATTAAAACAAAGGGGACAAACTAATGAAGAACTAACTTTTGCCAGGGAAGGCAATGGGCAGCAGCACTGCAGCAGGGCAGCCGGGCACAGGGACTGGCCGGGCAGGAGCTGGGCGAGGCGCGGCGCAGCCAGGCAGGCACAGGGGTGGGAGGGCGCGCGCAGGGGAAGGCCGCAGGTGGCGGCGGTCGTCTGGGGCAGACCGCAAAGGCGCAGACGGGCACCTAGGTCGAGGGAGGGAGCAAAGAAGAGCAGGGGGAATCTGAGGGAGAGGACGGGAGGAGGACTGGATCTTGGAGGCCTCCTGCCGGCATGGCTCATCGCCCTGGCCCCTAGCCTCGTCGGTGTGCAGTGGCGGACTGGCGGCGCCGCGCACTCCCGAGATCCCGAGCGAGCGAGGAGGGCAGGAGGCAACCACGACGCGTCGACGCCCCGGGCCAATTTTTTTTTCCGTAGATGGTAAGTAGTAATTTGGGCCACGACCCGGGCCAGGGCCCTGGTTGCCCCGGGCCTAGGTCCGCCCCTGGTTCGTCGCACAGTTTGAGGAACATATGGCCTTCTAGAAGGAACATATTCTGTATCTGAAGTATCAGGACTTGAGTCATTACTCAACCTGAGCGCGTTGACTCCCTCCAGCTCAGATTAAAAGTCTTCAGAAACATATTCAACATTATCTCCAGCCTGCATCTCCTGAGCTTCATTTCTTGAGTTGTCAACAAGATACGCAGATCCTGCTGCTTCCCAGGTGCTCTCTTGGGCAAAATAATTAAACACTGGATAATGTATATTCCCTGGGTTTTGAGAAGATGTTGATGATTCAAACACTCTCTCTTTAGGATCTTCTTCTTCTTCTTGATCATCTATTGACATGGTATTTCTACTACTATTATTAGGGTTCATTCTTGCACCCATCCAACTAGATTGTCCAACATTTCTGTCAGAACCATCTGTGGACATCTGGTGTTCATGAGATCCATTATATGATCCCATTCTCCAATCATCCGAATTCTCAATAGGGAGTTCTGAGTCAGAACCATCCTCTGAGCCTTGTGGTACTGCATACTTCATATCAATAGTAGGATCATGTATAGGTTCAGGTCTTGGTGAATAAGGATATGGTATAAATGATTCAGGATCTATAGGTATATCCTTAAAGATCGGTGTTGCACTACTACTTGCTTCTTTCTCTAACTGGGATGCTAACTGCTTCCTCCTTTCCGGATCAGTTAGATCCTCTAACATGTCATTTTTATCTTCGACAATCACTTGATGGGTCTTATAAAAAGACGCAATGAGTGTTCGATATCTATCCATAAACTTGGAATCTAACTTAGGATGCTTCTTAACCAAAGTAAGATGATCCAGTATAGGCTCCGAGTCTATAGAATCATGGGGTATCACAGAGAATGTGCTACCTTCTAGCTCCTTGGTTTTCTGCTCCCGGATATTAGCTATCGCCTCCACAACAGCAACATGATATGCTGCTAATTGACTCCTACCTTCTCCTATTGGTAGATCGTGATATAATCCAAGATTCTCTGGAAGTTGGATACTCACACGATACTTGGATAACATCCGACCATCAAGGTAAGTGATAGGGTTCACTGGAATTCTAGTTGGACAACTAAAGAGCTTTAAAAGTTGACAAAGTTGGTCTATGAATGATCCTTGATAATCATCAAGAGTCTCCTCTTTATTTACCAAAGTCTGTTTTGGAAACTTTGGTGCCATATCTCTGTATGTCAGAAAAATAATTTTCATTAGTAACCAATAACGTATTGCATCATAACAAATAATTATCACACTAAAATATATAATGGAATATTCTCATTTGAATACCCATTATATTACTTTTAGAGAATTCTTTATCATTGCTAACTTTTCCTACAGGTAATACCCTTTACTAGGTTTCCAACCTAAGGTCAAAGCAATTTGCTCTGATACCAACTATGGTGACCCAGCATACCACTGCATGTGTAGTATACTATAGTCGTTGACATGACATCCACAGAACACCGTTCCATAAATATCACATCCCTCAGAGTGGTACAACAGAAACATTTCGAGTCCATATTACAAACATTCACACATTATTATTACAATACCATAAGTTCAATACTTCAAAATATAACACTTACAAACCAAAATAAAAAGTGTTTCAGCGGAATTTAAAAGTAGCAACTCCGACTAGGAGTTAAGCTCAGCAGCTTACTCTATAGAGTTCATGTTGCTCGGCTCCGTTGGTTACTACTAATTAGGGATACTTAGTTGGACTCATTATCATCGACACCGTAGCGGATCTCGTAATCCACTCCTTCAACACCTCCGGATAGATCAGGTTCCTCGTAGAACACATCTTCTTGGCATTCAGCAGCATACATTGGCACGTCTTTGGATTCCTCAGAGTCTAAGCAAGGGATCAAAGGAAAGAATGACTAACAGCGTTACCCAACAAGTTCATTATATGCAAGGTGGGAAGTTTGATGCTCTAACTACCACCTCGGATTATAAATCCTTGGCACTATGCAGTTTTTGTAAATCTTTCTTCAAAGATTGATTTTATTCTGAAAAACTATGACAATCGGCCTTCACAGGTTGACCAGAAATTTCATGGAGTTCCTTTCCTGCCGCGTCCGTAGCTCCTTCCCGGAACAAGGAGTAACAAGTCACAATTATTACACTCTGCAGAGGTGCGTTACTTTACCCATGAGAGATCAACTCCTTGTTGCACAACCGGGCGTACTTTCCCGTCCACAATTCCATGATGTGGGGCCCAGTAGTTGGTCCAAGCCAATCACTGCCCTCTTCGCGACCCCGCATGCCTCCTTGGTGTACACCATGCCCACATAATGAATTACGGCAATGGTTTGTACAAACCGTTAGATGCCAGAACTAACGTGGGACGATGAGGGTTCTCACCCATATGCTGCATATCCTCTACGAATTACCAATTCATATGCACGCTACGAGGATAACAGCCACGACCCGCACATCCGGCTTCATGTGAGAGGAAGAAGATACAACTGACTTCTCTGTCCCATTCCAGATCTCATGGCTAACGCGTAATATACAGCGCTCGAATCACTGCTGTGAGGGGTTATTAAGTCCCTACTTGATCATCATTGTTGCAAATAGAACCCTAAGTTCTATTGCTCCATTATATCATCACTTAGGATGATATCTATGATTTCTTTATTTGTAAAAATAATATTTTCTTTCTTTTAGAGTAAATATGATAACACACAATTTGCAAATACTTTGATCAATACTCTTCAAAGGACATGAGCAAGTGATGAACTTTCCTTGTGATGGCAAGGTAGTGAAGTCTGATGCTTGCACTGGACCTTGAGCTTCTAGTTCTACAAAAACATCATATTGCCCGGTAAGGACAATATTTAAAGAAGCAAAATGATTATGCAATAATGTAATGCATTATTTAATTATATATGCATTTACCCCAAAAAGTTCATTTTTAGTAATAAAGGATTTATAAATATTACCTTTTAATATTTAAAACATATATTAAATTATTTTATTTTATTTTCCTTTTATTTGACTTTTATTGATTTAATAATTCTTTTAGGAATTATTAATTAAACATTAAAAATTGTGATTAAATATTTATTTAGTATTTTTCAAAAATACTACCATATTAATACATAATGAAAGTGAATTTTAATTAATTTTATCACCTTTCAATAATTTTGTAAAATTCCATAAGAAATATATAATTTGCAAAATTCCTAATAACATTTAAATGTCTAAAATTTTATATTTTAATTTATTTGGATAGTTTGGATTTTTGTGAATCCAAAAATATTTATTTATAATTTTTGGACTTTTATTTTATTTTCTAGAATTTTATTAAGTCCAGGGGTATTTTGGTCTTTTCCTTTTTATTAAAACAGGTCTGAAAAGATTTCTGGGCTAGTTATACTTGTTGGGCCCTAGTATCCCATTAGTCATGGACAAAAGAACCACCCCGAAGGGTCTGGCCCAAATCGGCCCACTCCTCACTACCTCTCTCTCTCCCTCGAGTTCATCCTCTCCTCCTCTGGTCCCGACCCTGTGGCCGGTGATGTCGCCACCGGCGATTCCCGCCGCCGTAGGCCGTTCTGGTCGCCGCTGTGGTGCAATAGGGGGTTGCCGACGACGCCCATTCGTTCTATCCAATTGGATTCGAGGCTAGGGCTCTCCTGCAATGGATCGATTTCGTCCCGAACCCTAGGGTTTGGGGGTTGGCATGGATCCAGGTGCTGCCGTGGCCGTCGTGTGTCGAGCTGATGCCCTGCACCTCCAGGCGTGATCAGGGTCGCCGTTGTGGCGCCGTGTGGGTTGTAGTGCCCCCTCTGGGGTTCTCCCCGTGCCGCCATGGTCGTCGGCCCCTCTACTTCCTCTTCCAGTCTTCAGCAAGGACCTACAGTGAGTTCGATTCCTCTTCCCTGGTGCTCTCTATGCTTGCTGATTCGATTCTAGATGCTGGTGGTGACCTCTCTGATTACTATCTGATTCTGATTAGGATGATTTATCCATTTAGGGTTTCTATCCTATGATTGATTATATACTATATGAATTGGATCATGTTTGGATGAATCATAAACATGCTAAGTGGTTATTGGCCTGAGGCTTGTTGCTTAAGATGATCTATAAGGTTTCTGGTGGCTTATTAGATGATTTTATTGCTTGGATTGCATCTGATTCAGATGATATAGTTGCTTGGGAAACATGCTTGGTAAAGCCAATGACTTGATAACTTTCCACTGTTATTTGATTTATGGTCATGATTATGATAGGATGAAATCACTGTCTTAGTGTTGTTGGCTTGGGAATTAACATGTGGTTTGAGATCACAGTGAAGTTTAACATAGGGATATCCTAGTTATGATTTTTGTGTTAACAGGAAAATGATTAGTAAGTTGACTGTCTGAATTTGTGATGATTAAATGTCTATCATGTCACACATAGAATTGTTCTTGTGACACCATCATGGTATGGCACACAAGTTTGGTTCTAAACCATTGATTTGGTTAGTTAATGCTTAAGACAAACTTGACTTTGAAAGATAAATGGAAATGTTCTTTTCTGAATTCCCTAAGACCAATGATGTTGGTCTGAGGCTTAGGGATTCAGATCTTATCTAATTGATTCATATAGATAGTCCTGGTAGGGTACTAGCTATTGTTCTTGAATAAAAGCTTGGGAAAAATGATAGTAGGCTTGATCATTCTATGGATCTCAAAGATTTGTTTCTAAGGTGCTACCCTTCCTTTAGGGATGTGCCTATAAATTAGATAATAGCTATATTTATGCTTGAACTGTAATATATAGCTCCACAACCAGAGCAAGGATGTTGCTCTGAGCTCTGGTTGGATCCTGGTACTTTGCTGTTTGATTTTAGAGTTTAAAATCCCTATGATGGATTCACCCCACTTGGGTGCTTTCTGAGGGTTTGTTTTATAAAACAACACATGCTTCTCTCTGAATGATATGATTAGATCATGTGAAGGTTTTATGAAACTCACCACAGACTCTGATGTTTGTGGAGTAAGGTGGTGATGATGACCTTGTCTTGCTGAGCTTCTGTGCTTGACCTTGAGCTATCCTGCTCCTCCTAGCTCCTGTACTTGGCCTTGTTGTCCACCTGATCATTCCCCTCCTTATGTCACCATCCTGGTGATGTTTGGTTGATCTTGGGTGGTTTGGCTATTGTGCTTGGTAAGCTGTTGTCTAAGCTGGTTGTTCTTGTGTGCAAGAAGTGGAGAGATGCACTAGTGCCTCTCCACGGCTTTGCTTGTGGTTTTGTGAGATAGGGGCTGTGATGTGGGTTTGACAACATACCACATGCATGTTGGTGTGTGTCCTTCCTGTGTGCTTGCCGTGCACTTGAGGATATATTCAGAATTTTTGACACTTACTATTATCTGGTTACTTTCACCTGGTTGGTGAATTTGCCCCTCTTGGCTGTCATTTAACTTATGGATTGAAATTTATGGAAGATAAATTCTGTCATATTTGGTGAAACTTGCCCCTTCAATAAATTTCTCAATGATGATTTTGTCTAGTGCACTTCACTCACATGTCTGAGAGAAAATATTACTAACTCTAACTTTTCCTTTTTATATATATATATTCTGTTTGTTTTGCAGGTACAAAGTGAAGATTTAGTTTAGATGTAGTTATAGAATAGTTAGTAAATAGTCTAATGTAATCTTCTTCACATTTTTTACTTTTCTTTTTATTATTTTTCAATTTTCATTGTATTCTTCTGTAATAAAGATTACAATTTTATTAATAAAGAATATTCTTATTCTTTATATATGTTTGCTTTTGTGAATTGTGTGGATGATTTCAATGAGTTATAATTTTGTAACTTGATTATATATGGATGATGTAAAATAAGTTTCATATTCATTATTGTTTTTCTTTGGATGGAATTTAAGTTGTAATATTCATTTCTTAATTAAATTAAGATTCAAAACTTACCCCTAATTTATTTAAATTATAATTCAAACTCTCAAGTTTAAAATTCAAATTCATTTCAAAACACATGATTCCTTAAAGATCGTATCGAAGTCTATAGAAATCACTCTTTAAGACTAAACCTAATCTCAAAGTATGAAAGAAACATTGATCACTTAAGGTTTTTATTTGGCGAAAATTTTACCCACGTTTTCACAGATGAATGCATGCAACATTCCAAATTCCTAAATCTACCCTTCGTAAGTTCCTAAATGCTGGGATGTTACAGGATCCCTAGGTCCATCTGCACCAAAGCCCAAGGGGGCAAGTTCATACACCAATGGAATTTGGGGTCAAATCCTAGTTTGAAAAAGGGGTCAAGCCCTAGTTTGGAAAGGGGGAGGCTTGGGGGGCAAGTTCCCATCTCTTCCCCATTGTGGCCGAGTTGGGGGGACTCGGCTAGGGCTGGGAACCCTTGTTCGGCACCCCCTCTATATAAAGAGGGGTGGGGGCGCACCCCCATTGTCCCTTGTCCTTGCACCGCTTAACCCTAGGCGCCACCACCCCCTCTCTCCTCCATCGCCTGCTCCAGCTTAGGCGAAGCCATCGATACTCATAGAAACAAGTTGCAACTTATTTTTCACAATCTCATCCAAAAAGAACTCTAATATTAAGCGTTCTTGTCCCAGAGCAATTTGAGGATGTGTGAACGACCGGGAAGTGGATACCGAGTGCGCACGAGTGAGGATAAAGTGCAAAGAAAACACTAGTGTTGGTATGTGGCGGAGTGACACCCCCGGGGCCAAGAGGGAACGAGGTGCTACACAACGCCACACCGCCTCCCGCACGACGCGACCGAGCGCCCATCTCTGTCCGCCGTCGGGTGGGCACCGCCTGCACCGGAGGCAGTGGCGGCCTTGAAGATGGGATGGCGGTGCCTACGGAACTGCCTGGGACGGAGGCGACCCGGGAGGGTTCACTTATTATGCAACCCTGGTGATTTCATTTCGACATCACACATGCAGATCGTTGCTTTATTTATAAAACGGGACAAAACCTATTTCAAGAAACAAACATGAAGAATTTCCAGGTGAAAACCCATTATATTGTCGGCTGCAAGCAACATGAGCAGATATTGTGGACGTGTGTGCGGAATGACCTTCGTGCCTTGTTGAAGTTATTCTCTCAAAATCTTCTTTCATGGACATGAAAAAGTTCAGGTTTGGCTTTCAACTAGACACTACAGGAATGGCACGAGACGTCGACGACCGGCTTCCCTCGGTGTAGCCATGATCGGCCATCGACATAGTCTGTGCCAAGGGCTGCCGTCGGCGTATCGCCTTGGCGCACACGTGATGGCCGTCAGCATAGCGCCCATTCCCCTCGGCGTACATGTGGGCCGACGACTAGACATCGGTCGTCGGCACAGAAGAGGTGGGTTCTGCCGGCCCGCTAACAACCGCCAGCCGTCGAACACCGCTATGCCGAGGGTCATGCCGTCGGCCATTGATTTTTTTTCAATTCTTTTCATTTTTTTATTGTTAATCTCACAAGCATTTTTTTTGAATTGTCTGACTCGTTAATCTCAGAAGCGTCTTTTTTACTTTAAGTACAATTACTTTGATTGAATTTTACTCATGGTCACATTTCCCGTTCGGTCACTCATCCTTGTACTACTCCAGCCCCAGCACGCTTAGCTTCCTTGTTTCTTCCGTTTGAGTTTTCGATAAGGAAAATAAACTTATTGATAATACTACCATATCAATCCTACTAACCCTTGGACCATGGTGTCACATGCCTTTATTTTAAAAAAATTAAAAAAATATATAAGTAAATAAAATTGAATAAGTAATAATAATCTTGACTTCAAATAACAATAAAATTATTTGGGGGGTTCTATTTAATATGGAATAATTCATATCTTTAAATCCGTAAATTAGAATCCGACAAATAATATGTCTAAATCGATCATAAAAATAAGAAGAATCCAAACATGACATCCATATCATATTTTTAGTCATGCATCAAGTATTTTTAAATAATTTTCATATAATAGTGTTCAAATCTTCAAAAAATCATATCAAAATTTCTCTTTTGAATTTGAGGATTCTAAAAAATCCTTAGCTCGGGGCTGACCCTTGATAAACTTGCAGTGAATATCTGATGAAATAGCATAATACGAACCTAAAAATGATTTTTTTAAAAAAATTATGAGCATCATATTATGTACATGTAGATCAAATTGACTCACTTTTTACCGATTCGGCAGGAATTTGTATTTTTCACGAGGGATGGATGGAAAGGTTTAAGATACCCTGACTGGGATATTGTCCATTCAAGTTGGTCTACTATTTTTGATAAGTGGAATGGTACCATTTTTAAACTTTAATTTGGTGGTTGATTCACAAACACCCCGTTTTGGGCACTTGGAAAATGGAAAATGGCTTTTTGGTGCGATGAAAAGGATACTTTCTTCAACATTGTTCGACATCCCATGATGCACATGCCTGCATAATATGAGCATATTATTGCAAACTATGTCGCGATTTGTCCACAACATTGGTCATTTGACATGAAGTTCAGGAAACCTCGATTGAGATTGATCACTTTATGAAGGTATTTTTTTTGAGACACGGTCAATATACCAAGTTTAATATTTTTCTTTGCAACTATGTCACATAATATGACACCACGCAAAAGTTTTTGCATTGTTTAGATCGTTTTTAAATTTTTATGCCCGTTTCAAAGTACCGTCAAACTTTCTAAAATGACGGACATGAAGATTCTTATCTCAGGGCTGAGCCTCACTAAAATTGAAGTGGATCTATGATGAAATAGTATATTATGAACCTAAAAATGATTTTTCCAAAAAATCATGAGCATCG
Organism: Avena sativa; assembly: GCA_916181665.1. NCBI lineage: Eukaryota > Viridiplantae > Streptophyta > Magnoliopsida > Poales > Poaceae > Avena > Avena sativa. The sequence goes on along the minus strand of OV702294.1, from coordinate 149,925,174 downwards.
GATCATGTACATGTAGTTTAAATCTGACTCACTTCTTACCGATTCGACATGAATTTATCTTTTTCACGAGGGGTGGATAGAAAGGTTTAAGATACCTCGGTTGGGACATTAACCATGCAAGGTATTCTACTATTTTTTAAAAATAGGTTGGTATCATTTTAAAACTTTCATTTGGTGGTTGCTTCACAGACCACCCCGTTTTTTGCACTCGAAAAATGGAAAATATGTTATACGAAAGTATCCGTAATGTTTTTTATATTACTTGGGACATACATATGATACCTAACAACCTTACATCACACTGCCACACATATGGCAAGGGACACATGTAAGTTTTCATGTGATTCCAATGCTCCGGTGGTCTTCCTCCGGCGAAACCCTAGACCGAGGGCCCCGTAGATTTACCCCTATAGCTTTCTCCGTATGAGGGTATCCCATCAAACACATGCTCCCTCTACCTCTTGCACTCATGCTCCCTCTTGCTCTTGCAATCATGCTCCCTCTGCCTCTTGCACTTGCTATTGTCAATTTAGCACCTGGTTCGGGAATGGAGTCCCTTGGATCTGCCACAAAAGCACTGATCTCCGGTAGTGATAGTTCCACTGGTTGGTGAGGAAATAATTAGTAATAAAAAAAAGAAAAATTGGAAGGTGGTATGATGAGGGTGGCCGTCTGTGTAAGGGCGTGGAGGTTATGCCAAGGGTAGCCCTCGACGTATCGATAACGCCATGAGAACACCGTCACGGCATGGTCTTCCGTGGCACGCGTCCACCCCTTACGCTGACGGCCACGGTACACCAACGGCTGTGCTATAGTGGTGGTTGTTGTGACGGGCTAGCCTGGTTGAGGGCTACGCCGACGGCCCCGACCTTTGGTCGTCAGTGTACTGCCGGATATCGGTGTCTCGCACCATTCCTGTAGTGGGACTCTTCAACATCATCACCCATGCGGTTGTATTTTCTTTAAGGATTTCTCTTCGATTTGTGTACCTTTCGTTTGACTTCCTATTGTTTTGTTAATTGTGATTGCTGAAGTCGGATAATACGACAGTCCAACCGCAAGTTATTCTTCTTTTTTTCTTTTTGTAAGACGATTTTATTCTATATCGATGCTTGGATGTTCTTGACATTGTTTAATAACTACTAACCAAACCTATAACACACATCAACTAGACAAGATCTATCACTCCATGAAAGTGGCAATTGGACGAATCTCTGTCGTTCTCAACGCCAGCGACGAAATCATCGCCGACAAGGTGGAAGAGGAGGGGGGTATATCTTATTCTTGTCCCACACAACATCGTCATATCCACCATGACGTCGATTTTGGTTGACCAAACTCTAACTTTAAGGATCCTTCTATAGCATCGAGCGCAGGTCCCAGGTCCTCACCACCTCCTGTCGTCGGGACAACAAGCAGAGGAGGCGGGGACCCGTCTATTCCTGGTCGTAGACAGTGAGGACGAGGCAGATGGTAGTGGTGGCTAGGGTAAAACCCTAGACCGTCGTCTGTATTTCTTTTGCGGGAGGAGTTAGATCAAAGCCTTATTGAAGGTTCGTCAATCATGTGTTACTCACATCAAAAGATGTCAGAATATTTGTAGTAACCTTTTTGTTAATTATGCTAGAACTTATAACCATACGATAGTATGGCCCTCCTCGGATCTAGAGGGTTTATTGAGCATATGCCAAACATACTCTTGAGTAATACAAGTTCATCCGCAAGAAAAAAATGTCAACTTAACATAGGGCATGACGTCTGGTTAAGGTTTTGTTTGCTGGAAAATTTTCTTTTCTACTAAAAAGTAGGATAACCGATGGTCTCTCTAAGGATTGATGCATACAATTTATTAGTTATTAAACAATGTCAAGCACAATAGGAAGTCAAACGAGCCAATAACTTCAACAAGGCATGAAGGTCATGTCGGCAACCCTATGCCTATTACTAGTGTTTGTATAATCCCCACCGAAACACAAATTCTCACTTAATTCAAATACTAGTATGTTTGATTCTAGAGTATTAAACCGATTCAATCCCTATTTTTTATAAGTTTTAGTATATTTTTTCGCATGTTCGGTACACTACACTTACCCAGTGGATTGGTGGGGATTATGGTTTTGTAGGATTAGAGGGTTAGGATGTAGGTGGGGTTTCACCCAATCCCTGTTAAAAATAATGGACTAATTCAAATAGGCCCATGTATATTTCAGATTTTTCCTAAATCTCAAAGCCGAGGTTTGTGGCAGCCCATACGTGTTTGGGCCCATGTTGGTGGCAGCTCACATGGTAGTGGAGTGGGAGCTAAAGTTTAGTTCCACATGGGAAATTGAAGGGGAGTTGCACCACCTTATATGGTGGAGTGTTGCACCATTTTGTAAGTGAATGACAATAAGAAAGATACATGCGCGCTCCTCTTCCGATGATGTTGCTCGTCTGCCCGCCCGCCCGTCTCATCATGATGTGCGCGCGCCGCGGGTTGCTGATTGCGGCAATCTTGCCGAGCCGAGTTTTATTTTTAGCTTATTTGGGTCGCTCCCGGATCATGGGCTACTATAATCGACCCGAACGTGTGCAACATAGACTCTGCCCATGTTCGTCTTTGTTAGGGTTTCCTGATCCGCTCTGTATAAAGTCATGTGCGGCTACCGCCATAACATACCAAAAAACCAATCTAGGGTTTTGCCCCCTCTCTGCTTGCGCTGCCACCGTAGCCTACTCCATCCCGCTTGCCGGCGTGCACCGGCGAACGGGAGAGCAAGTCTCCGAAACCACTCGCCTTTGCGATCCTGTATGGGAGTGGGCGAATAAGGTTTTTGGGAAGCGCTCCACGCGACTTCTCGAGTTCTCTATCACGGGTCGTCTTCCGTCCAAGTGAGATGGTGCTACCTATCGCCGTCTTCGCCGCCATCTGCTTCGATCAGTCTTCCCCAAATTTACTGCTGCGAGTACATCTGCAAGCGAATGGTACGTGCGACGTGCTCCTGTTCGGTTATTTATCATGTTTTGCGAGTACATGTTTAGCTGCTACTTGTTTCCGTTCCTTGTTGTTTAGTACATCTAGTATGTTCGAGTTACATGAGCTAGTAGCTGGTTTTGTCATGTTTAATATTCTGGAATTAATCATGGAAATCGTGCCTAATATTCCAACAATGAAAAAACCTTACTGTAGGCAATTTCCTAAATTAACAATAAATGGTTTTACCGATACACTGAGGCCGGATAAGTTTACCGGTGTGCACTTTAAGAGGTGGCAGTACAAGGCTGAGCTTTGGCTGACCACGATGAAAGTGTTCCAGATTAGTAAAGGCAAACCTAAAGGAACTATATCTGACGAGGATTAGAAAAAGTTCGAGGATGCCAATACTGTCTTTGTGGGATGTATTCTGAGCATTCTTGCAGACCGTCTGTGTGATGTGTTTATGCACATAAAAGACGGGAAGGAGCTCTGGGACGCACTGGACGCAAAGTTTGGTGCTGAAGATGCTGGCAGTGAACTGTGCATCATGGAGAGCTTTTATGATTTTAAGATGACAAAGGACCTTCCTGTGGTTCAACAAGTTCATCAAATATAGTGCATTGCCAAAAAGCTCGAACTCCTTAAGTGTACCTTACCCTACAAGTTTGTGGCGGGTTGCATTATTGCTAAGTTGCCCCCTTCATGGAGGAACTTTGCCACAACTCTCAAACACAAGATACATGAGATATTAGTTGAAAATCTGATAGCGCCCCTTGATGTTGAGGAGAAGGCTCGGGCTAAGGACACTACTAAGAAAGGAGAGGATCATGCTACTGCTAACTATGTGCAGAAAGGCAAATTCGTAGGCAAGAACAAAGGGAACTTCAAGCCCTCCTTTAACAAGCCTGTAAAGAGTACAACCTTCAAGAAGAAGAAGCCGAACAGGGAAAAAAGTGATCTGACTTGTTTCACTTGTGGAGAGCCCGACCACTTTTCCAAGGACTGTCCAGATCGTGTAGACTGCAGAGGGAAAAAGGCCAAGACTGTCAACGTCGTGACCGCTAGCAATATGATGGGTATGGTAATTTATTTACTATTCTTTTAGTATTTCAATCACCATGTTGGTGGCTTGATACGGGTGCTAATGTTCATGTGTGTGCTGACATCTCTATGTTCACTTATTATCAGGTCGCTTGGGATTCATCCTTCCTAATGGGGAATGGATCACATGCTTATGTTCATGGTGTTGGCACGGTGAATCTGATGTTTACTTCCGTAAAGATCGTGCAGCTGAGGAACGTGCCGCATGTCCCTAATATGAACAAGAATCTCATTAGTGGCTCCCTTCTATGCAGAGTTGGGTTTAAGGTTGTTTTAGAGTCTAATAAAGTCGTTGTTTCTAAACATGGACAATTTATTGGTAAAGGTTATGAGTTCAGAGGCTTGTTCCATTTTTCACTTTCAGAGTTTTGTAATAAATCCGCGAATCATATTTGTGATGGTTTTAATGATGATACCAGTGTTTGGCATTCTCGTTTATGTCACATTAATTTTGGTTTGATGTCTCGGAAGTCCAGTATGAGTTGAATTCGGAATTTCACTATTGCCAAAGTTTCTAAGTGCCATAGCTGTGTGCAATCAAAGCAACCTCAAAAGCCTCACAAGGCTGCCGAGGAGAGAAACTTGGCACCTCTAGAACTCATACATTCTGATCTATGCGAGATGAATGGTGTGTTCACAAAAGGTGGAAAGAGATATTTCATGACATTGATAGATGATGCTACTAAATTATGCTATGTTTACTTGTTGCACACTAAAGATGAGGCTTTATACTACTTTAAAATTTATAAGGCCGAAGTTGAAAATCAACAAGAGAGAAATATCAAGCATCTTAGGTCGGATCGTGGTGGTGAGTATTTTCCCAAAATATTTGACGAATTCTGTGAGGAACACGAAATTATTCATGAGAGGACGCCTCCCTACTCGCCCCAATCAAACGGGGTTGCCGAGAGGAAAAACCACACGCTGACTGACTTGTTGAATTCCATGTTAGCCAGTTCTGGTTTATCAAAGGCATTGTGGGGGGAGGCTTTGTTGACTTCATGTCATGTCCTGAATAGAGTTCCTAACAAGAATAAAGAAAAGACCACTTATGAGGAGTGGGCTGGGAGAAAACCATCACTTTCGTATCTGCGCACTTGGGGGTGTTTCGCAAAGGTCAACATACCGATTCTCAAGAAACGCAAGCTCAGACCTAAGACAGTGGATTGTATCTTTCTAGGATATGCTCCACGGAGTGTAGGCTATAGATTTCTAGTGGTTAAATCGAAGGTACCTGATATGCATGTTGATACTATAATGGAATCTTGTGATGCAACATTCTTTGAGAATATGTTTCCTATAAAAGATATGCATAACATTGATAGAATTTCTTCTGAAATACTTCCTGAATCTAGTGCATCTATTGAGAATTCTGAACAACCACATGAGGAAGTCCTTGAGAAGGATGAGGATGAACCTCTCACGATGAGTAAGAGACAGAGGGTTGCAAAATCCTTTGGTAATGACTTCATCGTGTACCTTGTGGATGATACTCCCAGATCCATTGCTGAGGCATATGCATCCCCTGATGCAGATGATTGGAAAGAAGCTGTCCAAAATGAGATGGACTCGATTCTTTCTAATGGAACTTGGGAATTATCAGAACGACCCTATGGTTGTAAACCTGTGGGGTATAAGTGGGTGTTCAAGAAGAAGCTAAGGCCTGATGGTACTATTGAGAAATACAAGGCGTGTCTTGTAGCTAAGGACTACACACAGAAATAAGGCGAAGATTACTTTGGCACCTATTCACCTGTTGCTAGACTAACCACCACTCGAGTACTACTATCCCTGGATGCCTCTTATGGTCTTCTCGTTCGTCAAATGGATGTGAAGACAGCTTTCCTTAATGGAGAGTTAGAAGAGGAGATATATATGGATCAGCCAGATGGGTTTGTGGTAAAAGGTGAAGAGACTAAGGTGTGCAAGTTAAATAAATCTTTATATGGCCTGAAACAAGCTCCTACGCAATGGCATGAGAAATTTTAAAGAACTCTACTTTCTGCTGACTTTGTCATTGGTGAGGCTGATAGGTGTGTTTAGTATCGCCATGGTGGCGGCGATAGTGTTATATTATGTTTGTACGTGGATGACATTATGATCTTTGGTACAAACATAAAAGTGATAAATGAAGTCAAGTCTTTCCTGCCAAAGATTTTTGATATGAAAGATCTAGGAGAGTCTGATGTGATTCTGAATATCAAGCTTATTAAGAACGAGAATGGGATTACTTTAACGCAATCTCATTATGTTGAGAAGGTATTGAGAAGATTTGGCTTTATTGATGGCAAGACTTCTCCAACACCTTATGATCCCAGTTTGACATTATAAAAGAATAAGAAGGAACCAACAGATCAGCTCAAATATTCACAAGTTGTTGGTTCTCTCATGTACTTAGCAAGCGCTACAAGACCCGATATCTCTTTTGCTGCGAGCAAGTTGAATAGGTTCATGTCTAACCCAGGAATTGATCATTGGCATGCACTTGAAAGGGTCATGCGCTATCTATGTGGTACATTTAGCTATGTGATTCACTATTCAGGAAACCCTGCTGTGCTAGAAGGATATAGTGATTCAAACTGGATCTCTGATGTTGATGAACTCTACGCCACGAGAGGGTATGTGTTTACCCTTGGAGGTGGCGAAGTGTCATGGAGGTCTCATAGAAAAACCATATTGACGAGGTCAACTATGGAAGCAGAACTTACTGCTTTAGACACAACCACTGTTCAGTCAGAATGGCTGCGTGAGCTCTTGATGGACTTTCCTGTGGTTGAGAAACCTGTGCCGGTAATCCTTTTGAATTGTGACAACCAAACTGTTATTGTCAAAGTGAACAAGTCTAAGGATAACAAGAAGTCATCAAGACACGTGAAGAGACATTTGAAATCTGTCAGGAAATTGAGAAACTCTAGAGTAATAACTGTTATGTATATTCAAACAGGCAAAAACCTGGCAGATCCCTTTACAAAAGGGACTATCACGAAATGTGATAGATAGTGCATCGAGGGAGATGGGGTTGAGGCCCATGGATGTCACACCTTAGTGGTAACCCGACCTATGTGATCAGAGATCCCGTGAATTAGGACCTGAAAAGAACAAGCTAGTGGTTGGACCGAGAAGAGTATTTTGTAACCCTCTCTATGTGAAGATGCATAACTCTCATAATCTATAAGGTTGGATGGCAACATGCCTTAATGTATTTCTGTTGGCTCTAACTAGCAAATATGTCTTCCTACAGGGCATTTTTAAAAGAACACACATATATGAGCTCGACTGTAAACGTCGCGGTCTATGAGACTTGAGTGATCTCTAGTAAACTCATGAAGAGACCAGGGAGTATGACGCATATGCTCCAACCCGCGATGTAGTCAACTGGCAGACATGTATTAGTTATGATTTTTAGTGAAATCTATTGGCACCAAACTTGCAATTCAAGGTTCGTCCATTGTTTAAGTTGTTGATAGACGTAGTTCAAGATTCTAGGCGGAAGTTCAACTTAACAGTCTCTGCTGAAACACTGGTATATCAAAAAGTAGCGAGGATTGGCAAATATTTAAATGGGCATTTGAGATATGGTGGGGGATTGTTAGAAATAATGGGCTAATCCAAATAGGCCCATGTATATTTCAAATTTTCCCTAAATCTCAAAGCCTAGGTTTGTGGCAGCCCATATGTGTTTGGGCGCATGTTGGTGATAGCTCACATGGGAGTAGAGGGGAAGCTAAAGTTTAGTCCCACATAGGAAGTTAAAAGAGAGTTGCACCATCTTATAAGGTTGAGTGTTGCACCACTTTGTAAGTAGTGGCAATAAGAGAGATACACGCGCGCTCCTCCTCCGATAACGCCGCCGCTCGCACGCACGCCCACCCTCTCGTCACGACGCGCGCGTCGCGGGTTGCCGGTTGCGGGTTGCGGAAATCGAGCCGAGCTTTATTTTGCTGCTCAGGAAAATTATAAGGTTTTGACAGACGTGTCAAACAGTTAGCTTATTTGGGTCGCTCCCAGATCGTGGGCTACTATAACCGACCCGAACATGTGCAACGCGGACTCTGCCCACGTTCGCCTCCGTTAGGGTTTCTTGAGCCGCTCTATATAAAGTCCTGCGCGGCTACCGCCACAACATACCGAAAAACCAATTTAGGGTTTTGCCTCCTCTCTGCTTGCGCCGACACCGTAGCCTATTCCATCCCGCTTGCCGGCGTGCACCGGCGAACGGGAGAGCAGGTCTCCAGAACCACTCGCCTTTGTGATCCTGTACGGGAGAGGGCGAATAAGGTTTTGGGGAAGCGCTCCGCGCGACTGCTCGAGTTCTCCATCATGATTCGTCTTTCGTCCAAGTCAGGCGGTGCTGCCTATCACCATCTTCGCCGCATCTGTTTCGATCAGTCTTCCTTAAAGTTACTGTTGCGAGTACATCTGCAAGCGAACTGTACGTGCGACGTGTTTCTGTTTGGTTATTCATCATGTTCTGCGAATACATATTTAGCTGCTACTTGTTTCCGTTCATCTTGTTGTTTAGTACATCTAGTATGTTCGAGTTAAATGAGCTAGTAGCTGATTTTGTCATGTTTAATATTCTAATTGGCCATGAAAATTGTGTCTAATATTCCAACAATCCCATCAATGATTATCCATGTAATCCTCACTAAAACACTATTACCAAACAAGGGCTAAGACTGACGTGATTTCATTTGCAATGGAACTGGGACGACGCCCTTTCCCTCTAAAAATCTGCATGTTTGTTGTCGAAATGAAATCATCAGTCGGCCGGCCAACCTATCTACAGTATCATCCATGACATGATGACAAACGACATTGGAATGGAAAAGGATGCGGCGGTGGGTGTATGATGGTTAACGGGCCAAAATGTGTGATCGCTAATTTTTGTAGTAGTAGAACGATCATATGAATAACCATGCATGCGTACTAGTACAAAAGAGCCGTCGCGCGGCCGCGGCGGGTGGCATCTTAGTAGGGACACGCCCACCTGGTACGCACGCGCGCGGGACGCCCAGCCCACCTGACATGCACGCGCGCGACGCAACACTTCCTGTCGTATGGGCTACGCATGATTGACGCGATGCGTCCACTGGTTTTTCAAAAGATCGCTAGCTTGTACTTACTGTACATGATGTACACCACCCGAGTGATCGACGTACGTGTTTCCATACCACTCGTATCTGAATCAACATCGAACCCCTCGAATCAACATCGGATAGTGCCGTCTGAATCTTTGAAGAATTGTCGTCGGACTTAAATTGTATGGGGGCGTACACCCTTTTCGGGGCCATAGCCTTTCCATACTGTTTATGAAAGCACCTGAAGCATCTTCTCCCCCCAGTTATGTATGTGGCAGGGGAAGCGAGCACGACGACATGCGTCCGCCGTTGGAGCTGTCGTGCGGACCAGCCTACCGATCGACGACGTCCGGCGATCCGCTGTGTGCTGCGGCCGGCGATCCGCTGAACACGACGACGTGCCTCGGCGATCTTCTAGTTATTCCCATTCAGATGCCATCGCCGGACTACTAGTAGAAAGAAAGTCAAGGAGCATGCAGCGTGAGATGGGGCTCCCGTGCGTGGATCATGGAGCACGACTGCACACGCACCGCAATCTTTTCCATTCCGATGTCGTTTCTCATGGATGACAGTGTAGAGAGGTTGGCCACACCGGTGATTTCATTTTTTTAAGAACACAGTACAACACAAACGTATGTGTACGTATACTCGTCCCTATGAACGCACACACACACCCTACCCCTATGAGCACCGTTACCGGCAAGTTCTTCTTGCATACACGGTTCTAGCAAAATCAGAGTGTGCGTTCGTCCCCGACGTGCGCCTAGTTCTGTCAAAACTATGGCTGCACCTTGTCCTCAATGGCTCGGACTACATCGATTCTCGGCAAGCCTCCATGAACCCTCGACAAGCCTCCGCGGACCCTCGACGCGTCTTCGTCATCCTCCTCACGCATTATGCGCATGCGGCTTCACGTACGGCTACCTCGACATCAGGGCCGTCTCTAGAAACTCAGGCCCCGGTGCGAAATGCTAAATAGGACCCTAAACTTTTAAAAATTTAGGTAACAATATGAACTAAAATAAACTTTCACTTCAATATATAACTTTAATTATATAGTCATAATTAATATTCTATAGGATATTATTTCTTGCTACTACGTCTACGTCTGAAGCACCACCGAAATAATAGTTTCTGATTTTAGAGGATATGAGATATTTTATAAACAAAAAATGATAATAAATTGAAACCAGAGACTACATGAAATTCTTGTTATGCAATACAAGAAGTCAGCAAGAGACCAAACCTTAATCGGCCCTCCTAATTGGTTCTTGGGACGTTGGGACAAAACTTCGATGGACAGATTAATTTTTTTTGGTGGCAGGACGCACGATCGCAGAGAGCAGGGCAAGATCGAACATCAGTATGGCGGCGGGCGCTGCCAACGCTATTGCCGTTCTGGGAAACTAGGACTAGATCGGTAATTCACGAGTCACGAGCAGTTTTTGGATTTCTTAGCGGCCGACTGAGACTAGATCGGTAATTTAGGAGACCTAGGATTATCACGTATGAAGGCTAATTTTATTTTATTTTGAGCGGATGATGGCTAATTTTTTTTTAGGAATCAGTGGCCTTTTATTGCTCAATAATTAAAGGGATACAGACACCTTCAGAAGGTTGAAGTAGCCAAACCTGACGACCAGTCATACACGAAATAAAACTACGAGCCACTGTGTGAGCTTCTGAATTTGAAGCTCGATTCTCATGTTTGAAGATGACATCACCAAACTCTGGAGATTTTGATTTGATCTCCCGAGTAACCATGTTGTAGCCTCCAACATACGTACCCTTCAGGTTATTAATAACTTGGAGGCAGTCTGACAGCCACTGATACATGCTGGAGCTGGAGATCCTCCGCAAGCGTCAATGCCTCCCGGCACGCCAAAGCCTCCAGCGTCGCTGGATCGGAGATGCCATCGACAGCTAGCGACGATGCTTCGAGGAATCGCCCTTCTCCATCCCGGCAAACTGCACCAAGAGCTCCGCCCTTCCTTGTTTTTGACACAGCCACATCGACGTTGATCTTGGCATACCCCGGGGCTGGGGGAATCCATCTAGGATGAGATATCTTGGTCGTCACTCTCTCCTCAGCATCCCTGGAGTTGGAGATCGAGAGGTCCCTCAAATAATTCTCAACAAACAAATGGGTTGAGAGCGGGCTCTAGAATTCTCCTTCAAAGATTATCTTCCTCCTTGCGTGCCATATAGCCCACATTGTTACAGCCATTGCTACAAAATCTTCACTAGACAAAGACTCCATCATCATGAATAGCCGTTGTCTTGCCGAGAGTTCTTCCGAATTGCTCATATGCTCAACTACCTCTTCATTAGCCAAGGCCCAAACACACCGAGCAATCGTACAATTTAGTAAAGAGTGCCTCCATGAGTCAGGCGCTCCACAGACAGAGCACCCAGGGGTGTCCGCCATATGCCTGTGATTGTGCACATCACCGGTAGGTAGGGACTGGTGTGCCAGACGCCAAAGGAAGATTCGCAGCTTCGACGACACCTTCACCTTCCAGAGTCGCTGCCACCGTTTCTCTTCCTGTGTACGGTTCGATCCTGCTAGGCGGTTATCAAGCCAATCCTCCCTTCTCCTCTTTGTATCGATCAGAAGGCGGTAAACAGATCTGACCGACAAAACGCCCGTCTTCTCGTAATGCCAAGCCCAGCTATCGTCCATCCTTCGCGTGTTCAAAGGGATGGTACGTATCACGTCTATATCCATAAGAAGAAAGTGCTCTTCGACGAGATCAACCCTCCATGTAGCAGATGTATGGTCAATAAAAGAGGCCACCATCTCCAAAGGTTCTTCTTTCTGGCAGACTAGTGGTCGTAGCATAAAATCACGTGGCAACCAGTTCTGGTTCCAAGCATTAGTCATCTCCCCCGTTCCAATGCGCCTTATCAAGCCTTGTCTCATCGCGTCCCTGCCTTCAACAATCGCACGCCACACCTGCGATGGTGCGGGCCCAAGAGATGCATCAAGAAAGTCCGAGGATGGAAAATACACCGCCTTCAGGATCCTCGCATTCAGAGAGTCGGGGTTCTGGAGTATACGCCATGCCTGTCGAGAAAACATTGCCACATTAAAGATCTCAATGTCGCGGAAGCCTAAGCCCCCCGCGTACTTTGGCGTGCACATAGTCTCCCATGACACCCACGCCGTCTTGCGACTGCCATTCTTACTGCCCCACCAGAATCCCCGCAGCATGGAGTTAATGGCTGTGCATAAACCTCTCGGTAACTTGAAGCATGACATGGAAAACGTGGGAATTGCCTGTGCCACAGCTTTGATAAGGACCTCTTTGCCTCCCGATGCAAGGAGTTTCTCAACCCATCCTTGGATCTTCTTCCAGATCCGATCCTTCAGGTATTTGAAAACTCCATTTTTTTATTTTCCAACATCAGACGGCATTCCGAGATACTTCTCATTAAGGGTCTCATTTGCCACGCTGAGAATAGTCTTGATGAGCTCCCTTTTATCTTCTGGACACCCTTTGCTAAAGAAAACAGAGGACTTATCCATATTCACACGCTGACCTGATGCATTGCAATATTTCGTCAACAGATCAGTAACTTCTGTTGCTCCCTCCACACTAGCTTTAACAAACAACAGGCTATCAGCAGCAAAAAGGAGGTGGTTCACTGCCGGGGCCGTGACTGCCACCTTAATCCCTTGTAAATGTGATGATCGACGACTTTGTTTGAGAAGGCCTGAAAGGCCCTCTGCTGCAATTAAAAATAGGTAGCGGATGATGGCTAATTTATTAATCGGAAGGGACCTGGGCTGTATATTGGGCCAGGCGAGTTAGAGAAGGACAAAGCCCAGGCTAGGGCACGTCATCTATCACTAAAAGATTAGCGCCGAAAAATCCTGAAATAAATTCAGCTAAATGCAAATGCCCATGCAAGTCTAAGACTTGAACCTGGGCTGGTTCCACCACAGGGAACCCAACCATCATAGCCAAACTCCATTGCTAGTGATTTCATTTCGACCATATATAGATTATTGCTTTATTTATAAAACTAAACGAAACCTGTTTCAAGAAACAAACATGCAGATTTTCAAGGTGAAAACCCACGATATTGTTGGCCTCTAGATCAGTCAGGCCGAAAGCAGCGGCGTGATCTGATATTGTGGACGTGTGTGCGGCATAACCTTCGTGCCTTGTTGAAGTTATTGGCTCAAAATCTTCTTTCATGGACATGAAAAAAATCAAGTTCGGCTTTCAATTGGACTCTTCAACATCGGCGCCCACGTGGTGGTCTTTTCTTGAAAGATTTCTCTTCGAGTAAGTCCAACCACAAGTTATTCCTTTTTTAATTCTATATCGATGCTTGGATGTGTTTGACATTGTTTAATAACTAATACTTCCTCCGTCTTAAAATAAATGTCTTAGGTTTTTTAAATTGGATGAATCTATATACTAAATAGTATCTAGATTTATCTAAATTTTATTAAATTTGAGACATCTATTTTAAGACAGAGAAAGTAATACCTATTATACGCATCAACCCTTAGATAGACCAGCAGATATCCTACTTTTTAAGAATAAGAAAATTGCAAAAAAAACCTTAACCAAACGGTATGTTCTATATTAATTTGACATTTTATTTCGGATGAACTTCTATTACTCAAGAACATCAGATATTACGGTCCGTTTGGCATATGCTCAATAAATCCTCTGGACCTAGCCGTACGGTTATGAATTCTAGCATAATTAGCCAAAAGATAACTACAGAAATTCTGACATCTTTTGATGTGAGTAACACAATTGACGGACCTCCAACTTAACGAGGCTTTGAACTCTTCGATGACTAGACTGGATACTTATCTTTTTTTTTTTGAAAAGAGCTAGCTTTATTCATTAGCACCCAACGAGTTTACATCATCAGCTTGCAAGGAAGCCAAAATCGGATCTGGAACAGAGTAGAACCAGGTTCCAAAAACTTTTTTACAACGCCCAAGCTGACACTGGTAGAAAACGTGCCATGCGTCCCGGTTGGTAAGAGGCTTTAGTCCCGGTTGCCCAACCGGGACGGGGCAATCGGGACTAAAGCCTCAACCTTTAGTCCCGGTTGCCCCACCAACCGGAAAAATGGGGGCACACGTGGCGGCGTCAGAGCGCGAGGGGGGTGAAGCATTAGTCCCGGTTCATAACACGAACCGGGACAAATAACCTTCTGCCACGGCAGAGATTTCGCCCATTTCTCTGCCACGGCAGAGAATTCATTTTGGCACATTTTGTTGCCGCGGCAGCATTTTCGCCACTTTTTGTGCCGTGGCAGAGAATTCATTTAGGTTGATTTATTGTTTATTTAGTGTTTTGCACTCATCAATGAAGGAACCATTATATTACACAAGATCATCATGACAATATTACATTCGATACACGGATCGAGTTCATGCACTACATACAAAAGTTGCTCTTTGTACAGTCCTTATTGTCTATATACAGCCGAATAGTATTTCCCTTTTAGGTCTAGGACTTCTGCATCCAAGAATCCCGCCAATTCCTCCTGAATTGCTCGTACGCGATCCTTTGGCAGAAGACCGTTCCGTAGACGTTCGATCTGATTTAAAAAAGGAGTCAGCCTATATGAATGAAACTAAACACAATTTGATTGTAATTAAAAACTATGGAAATTGTTTGCGTACGTGGAGTTGCTCTAAATTTCTGCTCTTCTCATCGCACGTCTGCCGAATGAACTCGCAAACATAATATCCACATAGATTGTTACCTGGTCCCTGCGTCAGGCACTTTACGAGAACATAGTTCAATCAAAATAATAATCAAGCATGATAATAACTGTATTAAAACTAGAATCAAAGAGATGCGCGGATATAGCTAGTGGTGCTTACATCTAGTGCTTCAAATGTAAGCTTCTATTTCCAAACACCCCTAGCCTTTTTAGTGAACCTTTTCCAAGCGCTGCCTAACAAAGAAAACGAATAAAATAAGTTATAAGTACTTGATATCATAAAATTCACGAACGTTGCCGATATAGTGTCATAATGATTAGAATTACCGCTGGAGAAGTATCTGCATGTCCTTTCACGTCTCAAGGGGTTTATGTTTTGAGTCCATGACTAGTACACGCCCTTTGTCAAGTTGAATGATTAACAGAATATAGTGGTAGTTGCGAATGCATAACTAATCAATTATATACTTAACATCGAGTAAGCGAAATAGAAAGTGTATACAAGACAATAACACTCACTCGAAGTTGTAAGGAAATAGTATTTCCCTTTTGATTTCTTGAAACCTTAACGCGTGTACTATATTATCCTCTGTATCCCGGGGGTTTGTTTTGAGATTAGCTTGATAAACCCAATATGGGTCAATGAAGCCAATGTCATAGATTTGTCCTCTGCTGCATTCGAGAATCTTTATTCTGCATATTACAATATGATTATATACATGCAATAAACAAGGTGAGATAGCTAGAGACTAAATTAATTACAGAATTAGTACTTATAGACAATAGGCACTGATGATCGATTTGTTCAAGGCGTCTTGATTGAATAATTGAAATAGTTCATCAAATTCAATGGATATCATGTCATCCATATCTTTCCCATAATGCTTTTTTGTAACCTTCAGCACTATCCAGTTAGCGCCGGCCTTTGTGGCATGCAAGTACCAGTTATGCAATCTTCGCATTTTTGTTGGAAGATTATTTACCTCCTCAGGTTTGACGAGAGGTTTGCCGTACTGGTACAACCTCCAGTGTGGTACCGAGCTTTGTGCTACCATCTTCACAATTTGGGTACAACAATTTCTTGTGATCTTCTAACATGCCCTTTAACTTCAACTTCTCATTTTCTGTTTCACAGTCTCGCTTTGCATCAGAAATGGCCCTACCAAGTTCATCAGCCGGCTCATCTGATGCCCGTTCTTCACCTCTTTCCTCTCCATTGTCTTCCATTGCAGTATCACTGTATTCAGGAAACATATGATGATAGTTGTTATCATCATCTTCTTCTTCACCATCTTCCATCATAACCCCTCTTTCCCCGTGCTTGGTCCAGCAATTATAGTTGGGCATGAAACCTTTCATAATCAGGTGGCCGCGAATGATTTTCGAGGAAGAGTACTCCTTGTTGTTCCGACATTGAACACATGGACAACGTATAAAACCATTCTCTTTGTTTGCCGTAGCCACATCGATAAATTTATCCACGCCTTTCATATACCCGACTACGCGCCAGTCATCGTACATCCATTCCCGACCGTTCATCTGCATCATATAAGTAAGTTTATCAAAAAACAGGACATCATAAATAGTGAAACGACCAATTCACATCGACACATGCATTATATCAATGACAGAGAAAAGATAAGATTGGTAACCTCGATCGAGGGAAATAAAGAGGAGAAAGCTCAAGTGCGTCTCGGACACCTTCTATATTTTTGTTCTATGAGAAATTGAACGGGATTATTCACTCAAACATTTCATCAAACACCTTGAATGCATGCATAGGAGAGAAAAAACTAGCACACCCCTCACACCTTCCACCAAGAGAAAAAACAGAGTGGAGGCAGAGGGGGCTGGGACGTTGCATTTATAGAGGGCGGGAGAATACGTCCCGGTTGGAGCCACAAACCGGGACTAAAGGTGTGTGCCACAGCCCCGTTACCAACCGGGACGCATGCCTCCGGGCCCCGTGCCTGCTCGAATCGGGACGCGTGCCCGCATTAGTCCCGGTTGGTGGCACAACCGGGACTAATGCTCTGAGGGGGCGCGAACGGATGGCCTGTTTTCTACTAGTGTGAGAAAGAGCATGAGCAACACAATTGCTATCTCTACTAGAGAAACGAAACATCGACTGTGGTATGTGGTCTACCAGCGCCTTGATATCTGAGAGAACAAAGCAAAGCCTAGAGAGGTTTGTTGTAGCTTGGTTTAGGCCGACTGCAAGGGTGGCGTAGTCCGTTTCCACGATGAGTTTGTTCTGGAAGAGAGGAATGTAATTTTTCAGCCCTTCGAAGCAGGCAAGGGCTTCAGCTTCTTCCGCATCAGTGCATCGAGGCAGGGGAGCAATACCAGAGAGAATAACAGCTCCAGAACTTTGGCGAACAATGAAGCCAGCAGTGGCTTCACCCGTTTCCTGCAGGAAGGAGGCGTCAGTGTTAATTTTAATCCAACCTTCAGGGGGTGGATTCCAGCGACGTTGGACAGTACTGGTAGAAGGTCTAGCTGGAGCGGGCTGGTACATCAGCAGGTGTGTTTTCCCATTGCCAACATGGGACTAGAATGGATACTTATCGATCACTCCTTTCCCAGCATCGACACCATTTCAATACAATCCACTCAATCAGAAGAGGACCGGTATGCCAATGCAAGCAAGAGACAAACCTTCCTGAAACGCTTGTAGTTTTACATCCAGGGGACTACGACAATTAAACGGGTGTGTCGGCAAGATAAGAAAATAATATATCCATTTTGATTACGAGCTATCATACCAGCACCACCTTGGCCACTACCAAAGGATCCATCTATATTTAGTTTACACCAACCTACAGGCTAGGGAATCCACTTAGGAGGAATTACAATGGTCTGATCTTTTTCTTTCTCAAACCAGGCAAAAGCCTTGCCTTTTATATTGACACAGAAGAAACAAACATAGGTTGGCCTAGGACATCAAAAAGGAAACAAACATTAAGGGATGCCTCTAAAACCTAGCTTGTTATATCCCTCAACTGCTTTGGTCCTGTCAAGATCCAATTTTGGCTCTCTTCTTTGATTTTCTACATTAATATTGAAAATAAGCTTCTCATTTAACCATGTTGAACTTTCCCTTGGCAATGTCCTTATCTGAATGGTGTATGATTTGCATTAGAGAGTTTTTTTTTTTTTTGAAATGGGGGATTCCCCGGCCTCTGCATCCAAGGATGCACACGACCCTTTTATTAATAAGTTTAAAAATATCTAAAGTATATCTCAAGGATTAGATATGGTTTATACAAACACAAACCATCGAAACATAACAAGTGATCTCAGAATCGTAAGCACACAACAGCTAGACATCTTCTAATCTACTAGTATGTCGCCTCGAAACCTGGTTGAAGATATCCTATGGGACCGTCACCAGACAGCTAGATCTAGAAACCATAGACTCTCGCTGGTGTTCTGGGAGAAGAAAAGCCTGGAGCTGGATTCAATGTGACGTCACATGTATATAACCTGCAAAAAAGATTGAACTCTAGTTTTGTTAAAAGTAATTTTGTTTTGATATTTTTAAATAGACCAATATAAAGCCGAGACGTCTATACAAATTCTAGTTTTATTAGTCTTATCTACCCTATTAAACCAATTCCCAAACATATTAGCGACATTGGTTGGAGGTAAAATATTATATGTGCAAAAAAACACTCCGCCATAGTATAATCTTACCAAAAGGGAGAAAAAAAAATTCGATAGGTTCATCCTTGGCACAAAAGTTCCCATCCCAGTTTTTCTTAGCAAAATTATCTTTATTTAATAAAACTTTACTATTAAGAAACCATATGATCGACTCTGCGTCGTAAGCTTTTAGACGATGTAGACGCCAGCTTGAACGATCGATGTGTTATCATTTGAGCCGTATATACACCGGTTGCAGCATTCAGCATGTTCCTTGAAGCAGACCTGTCGAATCGAGCGACTCGAATCAACCTCGGATAGTGTCATTGCGTATATTACCCTTTTCGGGCTAGCCTTTTCCAGAGTCTTACAGAAACGCCGGAGGCATCTTCTCGCGCGTTACGTGGCCGGCAGGCGAGACGAGCACGACACTGATCGACTCGGCCGTACACGTAACTCGATTCTTCAGAATATGTATAGGACCAGATTAGACTAGGATTCTGCCTATCATCTTGTACTTCAAGTCGGTAAGCTTCTTGCTCTCTAAGTCTTATACTTCCTTTGTTTAAAAATATAAAATATGTTAGTTTTGTATAATTAATGTATCTAGATGTCTTTTAGTGCATATGTTTACTCCGAACCACTACGAACCTATATACTAAAAAAATGTCAAAATACATTCAATTCATGAAGCTAAAATGTCTTATATTTTTGAACGGAGGGAGTACATCTATATAATTTTCACTACCAATATTATCCACAAATTCATCATCCATGCACCATCGCCGGACTACTAGAACACTGTGTTTGGATGTAGGAATTTTAGCTCGAAATTGAATTAGACTTGAAATTCCAAATCCAAGATGGAAAGAAAACTGACTGCAACAATTCCATTTCTCCTGTTTGTATGTTCATAGAATTCGCGGTTGAAATCGAAGGGAAGCAGCCATTTTCAATTCCTGTTTGGATGTATAAAAACATGGAATTGTCCATTTTATTGATTTTGGACAATATGAACTTGTCTAATGTATGCACAATAATACATGTGTATATTTCATTGTATACACATATTATTGTTTACAATAATTCACAGGATCTACAAATTCCAAAAAAAAATGAATCCAAATTACTACAGGACATAGTGGGACACATGAACAAGAAGAGGACATGAAGAGGCTAGCTTGGGGGCAGGGAAGGGGCGTGGCTGTCGTTCGCCTTTGGACGTCCCCTCCCTCTGCCGTCCCCCATCCCTCTATTAGGGTTTAGGGCGGGGCAGTGAATGTGGGCTGACGCCATGGCCACCGCCGAACAAGGAGGGCGTGGGGAACGAGAAGAAGGTTGCACGAGGAGGGCGGGGAAGAGGAGATGCAGGGTACGACTTACCGGAGCCATCTCCGTTGCCTTCCGCGGTCGCACTGTGTCGCCTTGTTGCGGGCTATCTCCTGGACGAAGGGGTAAGCGAGGCATCTTCCTTTCCGAGCCTTTCCGAGCGTGAGAGCTCGGAAACGAGCGAAGCGAACTAACGCGGGGAACGGGCCGATGTGGAATTCGGTTGACGTTTCCATGGACCATTTCATAAGCCATCCAAACTAGTGAATTCGGCTGGGCCATTTCTAAAAGGGCAATTCCAAGCCCCAATTCATACATCTAAACATAGCAGAAGAGTCAAGGAGCAGCAAGCAAGAAATGATGAATATGGCTCCATGGATCATGGAGCACGGGTGCACACAACTCTGCTTCGTGGTTTTAGACGATCGACTAGAGAACGACCTGCATGCGCAACTTGATCATGTACTAGTACTAACTTCCATGATATTGTCTCCTAATTTTTTTTTACAAGGACAAGGGTTCCGCCCGATTTTATCAAGAAGAACAAAACCAAAAAAAACTATGGAATACAAAAATATTTATTTATAATAAAAAGAATATATTAATACCAAGCAGAATATGTAATATTGCACTGTTAGATGTATATATCTGTATATTGTATTTCTCCCATATGTTAGGGGGTTTCCTGCATATTTGCACCTATACTTGTACTATATATTGTGGTCTTTGGCTCCCAGAGGAATACAACTTGTCTATTTTTAACATGGTATCAGAGCCGGTTTTAGGGTTCCTGTTCCCACCGGTCGTCTGCCTGTGATCATCGCCACCGTCAGTTCGCCCCGGTCTTCACCGGTTCCCGTCCTGGCCGCCTGCCTTCGTCCTCCCCTTCTTCGATCGGATCTGCTGTGGTCTTCCGCTTTCCGATTGGATCTGCCACCGTCCTGCTGTGCTACTCGCCGGGCCCTCCTGCATCGTCTTGCCCCACCGATTCGGCCACGCCACCGCCTGCTACTGCCACGCCACCGCTTGCTACTGCTACTCCTGCACCGTCCGTTCTGCACCGCCTGCTACTACCGCTGCACCGCCTGCACACATACACACCGCATGCACACATACACCTGCATCGCGGTTGACCTCATCTACATCTACCCCTGCACCTGTCCGTCACTGACCGGCCGGGCCCACTCCTGCTGGCCCGCCTGTCACTGACCCCCTGCTTGGGCTGCTGCTTGGGCCCGTGTCCCCACGGGACCACGTCCTCTACACCGCGCCAGGCGCTGTCTGCCTCCCGCCGCCCCCTGACGCCCCGCGTGCGTGCCCCGCCGGCTGGCCTCTGATTTCGTCTGCTTCCGTCAAATCTAGATCTGAGCTGTAAAAAAAGTCTTCTTCGTCGGGTTATGTTGCGATTCCTCGCTGCCCGGTGGTCTTTGATGGCGCGAATTACCCTGATTTCGCTGCCTTTATGCGCGTTCACATGCGCGGTCTCCGTCTTTAGGGTGTGCTCTCCGGCGAGGTCTCCTGTCCGCCGTGCCCCCTGCTCCTGTGGCTCCTCTTCCGCCGACGCCGATTGTTCTCGGTGCTGATGCTTCTCAAGAGGCCAAGGATGCTGCTCAGAGTGCTGATGATAGTGCGGCTGCTGCTTATGACCTGAAGTTCAAGGAGTACTCTTCTCATCTCGAGGCCTATCGACACGCTTTGACTGCTTACACTCAGTGGGTTGATGAGGATGCTCGTGCTGCTGCTGTTCTCACCTCCAGTGTTCTGCCCCAGTATGCTGCTGAGTTCATGAGTCTCCATACTGTTTCCACTCAGTGGGCTCATCTTCTTCAGCGCTATCAGCCATCTAGGGATGCACTTTACCTGTCTGTGGTTCGTCAGGAGCATGCTCTCCAGCAGGGTGATTCTACTATTGATGAGTTCTACACTCAGAGTGCTGCTATCTGGCGTCAGCTTGATTCTCTTCGTACTGATGTTTGTGGCACATGCTCGTGTTGCCAGATTGTGCGCTCGGACTTGGAGTTTCACTGCATCTATGAGTTTCTGTCTCGGCTCCGCCAGGAGTTTGAGCCCCAGCATGCTCAGCTGAATGCTCGTGGTCGCGTTCCGCTCTCTGAGGTGTTGTCTGAGCTTCGGGCTGAGGAGACCCGTCTCCGTAGTGCTGGTCTTCTTGCGGTTCCATTTGCGCTTGCTACTCATGGTGCTCCTTTGCCGTCTGCTCCCTCGACTCAGCAGCGGTCCCCTGTGCCGCCGCCGTCGATACTACCCACTCCTCCAGGTCAGGGTCAGGGTCAGCTTCAGCACCAGCAGCCTCAGGGTCTGAGTCAGCACCAGCAGGCTCGTGGTCAGGGTCGTCGTGGTTCTCTTCGTCACTGCTCTGACTGCAACAGGGATGGTCACACTTGGTCCACCTGTTATACACGGGACCCCAGTTTACGTCAGCAGCACCAGGCTCGTGGGCAGTCGACTTCTTCCGGATCTTCAGCAGTTGCTCTCTCTGATCAGGACATTATCAGGAGTCTTTGCGGTTTACTTGCTGCTACAGGCTCTTCTTCGACGGGCACTGTTGGTTCTGTGACTGACTCTTCAGGCACTGTGCGACCATCACCTTCTACACAGTCAGGTACGTCTCCGTGGTATCTGGATTCTGGAGCTTCTTTTCATATGACCTCTGAGTCTTCTTTTCTGTCCGCTGTTCGTTCTCTTCCTTCTCCTGTCCGTGTTTTTATGGCTGATGGTACCTCTCTCCCTGTTTCTAGTCGGGGCACCCTCTCTACTTCTTCTTTTTTTGTTCCTGATATTTCTCATGTCCATCTTCTTAAGATAAATCTGTTCTCTGCTAGCCAGCTTACTGACTCTGGTTGTCACGTCATTCTTGATGCTGATTCTTGTGTTGTCCAGGACCGTCGCACCCAGGCCCTGGTTGGAGCTGTCCCTCGCAGCCGTGACTCTTCAGGACTTTGGGAGTTAGACTGGCTTCGCGTTCCTTCCGCTGCCACTTCATCTGCCAGTTCTTCTCCGGTTGTCGCCTCTACAACCAGCTCCTTTCAGCAGTGGCATCATCGTCTTGGTCACCTCTGTGACTCTCGCCTGTCGTCATTAGTTCATCGTGGTCTTCTTGGGTCTGTCTCAGGAGATGGGTCTTTGCATTGTCAGGGCTGTAGGTTGGGTAAACAGATTCAGCTTCCCTATCCTACTAGCGCGTCTGTATCTCAGCGACCTTTTGATTTAGTTCATTCCGTTGTTTGGGGTCCGGCTCCTTTCGCTTCGAAAGGGGGCTATCGCTACTATATTTTATTCATCGATGATTTTTCTCGGTACACTTGGTTGTATTTTATGCGCTCTCGCAGTGAAGTGCTTTACATATATCAGCGTTTTGCGGCCATGGTCCGTACTCAGTATTCTACCCCTATCCGTGTTTTTCGTGCTGATTCTGCTGGTGAGTATATCTCCCAGATGTTGCGAGGCGTTCTTGCTGAGCAGGGCACTCTCGCTCAGTTCTCCTGTCCTGGCGCGCATGCCCAGAATGGCGTTGCTGAGCGTAAGCATCGCCATCTTCTTGAGACCACTCGTGCTATGATGATTGCTTCTTCTCTCCCGCCGCATTTCTGGGTTGAGGTTGTCGCTACGTCGGCTTACCTCATCAATATTCAGCCTTCTGCCGCCTTTCAGGATGGTATCCCTCTTGAGCGCCTATCTGGACAGTCTCCAGACTACTCCATGCTTCGCTTGTTTGGTTGTGTTTGCTATGTTCTCCTTGCTCCTCGCGA
This sequence comes from Avena sativa, assembly GCA_916181665.1. Lineage (NCBI taxonomy): Eukaryota > Viridiplantae > Streptophyta > Magnoliopsida > Poales > Poaceae > Avena > Avena sativa. Next base: position 149,901,589 of record OV702294.1, on the reverse strand, counting down.
ACGCACCAAACTGACTGCTCAGTCTGTTGAGTGTGTCTTCCTTGGATAGAGTGATGAGCATAAGGGCTATCGCTGTTGGGACCTTGTTGGTCGTCGAATGCGTATCTCTCGTGATGTTACTTTTGATGAGACGCGTCCTTTCTATCCTCGTCCCACTGCTGGTACTTACCCGGTGGAAGATATCTCTTTCCTTCTCTTTCCTGACACACCTCCTTCTGCCCCTATTGTGTCTTCTTCAGGATATCCTCCCCCTGATGTCTCTTCTTCGACACCATCCTCCTTTGCTCCGTCGAGTTCTCCTAGTTCTCCTCGTTCTCCGGAGTCTTCCTCTACTATTTCCTCTTCTTCATCGTCGTCTCCTGCATCGTCTTCCTCTGATGATCTTCCCTCTCCTCGTCCTATTCGTCAGCGTCGTGCCCCCAACCGTTACTCTCCTAGTCAGTATGGTCTTTCTGTTGCCTCCGAGCCGACTTCTTATCGGGATGCTGAGCATCATCCTGAATGGCAGCTGGCCATGGCTGAGGAGATTGCTGCGCTTGAGCGCACTAGCACCTGGGATCTTGTTTCTCCCCCTCCCGGTGTTCGTCCTATCACGTGTAAGTGGGTCTATAAGATTAAGACTCGCTCTGATGGATCTCTTGAGCGCTATAAAGCGCGTCTTGTGGCTCGTGGTTTTCAGCAGGAGCATGGTCTTGACTATGATGAGACCTTTGCTCCTGTGGCTCATATGACCACTGTGCGGACTCTTTTTGTTGTTGCCTCTGTTCGTCACTGGTCTGTGTCCCAACTTGATGTTCAGAACGCCTTCTCAATGGTGAGTTGAGTGAGGAGATTTATATGCAGCCTCCTCCTGGGTATTCTGTTCCCGAGGGGATGGTTTGTCGTCTTCGACGTTCTCTTTATGGCCTCAAACAGGCCCCTCGTGCCTGGTTTAAGCGCTTTGCTTCTGTAGTGACTGCTGCTGGTTTCTCCCCTAGTGCTCATGATCCAGCGTTGTTTGTTCACATTTCTCCTCGTGGACGCACTCTTCTTCTTCTCTATGTTGATGATATGATCATTACTGGTGATGATCCTGAGTATATCGCCTTTGTTAAGGCTCGTCTTCGTGATCAGTTTCTTATGACTGATTTTGGTCATCTTCGAATACTTTCTTGGAATTGAGGTTTCCTCCACTTCTGATGGCTTTTACATCTCTCAGGAAAAGTATATTCAGGATCTTCTTGCTCGTGCTACTCTTGGAGATGAGCGCACTGTTGAGACCCCTATGGAGCTTAATGTTAAGCTTCAACTTACTGATGGTGATCCTCTTTCTGATCCGACACGTTATCGTCATCTTGTTGGGAGTCTTGTTTATCTTGCTGTCACTCATCCTGACATCTCTTATCCTCTTCATATTCTGAGTCAGTTTGTTTCTAACCTACCACTGTTCACTATAGTCATCTTCTCCGTGTTCTTCGTTATCTTCGTGGTACGATCACTCGTCGCCTTTTCTTTTCTCGTTCCAGCTCCCTCCATCTCCAGTGCTATTCGGACGCTACGTGGGCGAGTGATCCTTCGGATCGCCGTTCACTTTCTGCTTACTGTGTGTTTCTTGGTGGTTCGCTCATTGCTTGGAAGACGAAGAAACAGACAGCGGTTTCCCATTCGAGTGTTGAGGCTGAGTTGCGTGCTATGGCCTTGTTGGCTGCTGACCTGGTTACGGTGGTTACTTGTGGATTTTGGGATCTCTATTACCACACCCAGTCTGGTTTTGTCTGACAGTACAGGTGCTATTAGTGTTGCACGTGATCCGGTCAAGCATGAGCTTACCAAGCATATTGGTATTGATGCTTTCTATACACGTGCTCAGGTGCAGGCTCAGGTTGTTGCGCTTCAGTATGTGCCTTCAGATTTACAGTTGGCGGATTTCTTCACGAAAGCACAGACCAGAGCGCAGCATGATTTCTTTCTCTCCAAACTCAGTGTTGTGGATCCACCATGAGTTTGAGGGGGGTGTTAGATGTATATATCTGTATATTGTATTTCCCCCATATGTTAGGGGGCTTCCTGCATATTTGCACATGTACATGTACTATATATTGTGGCCTTTGGCCCCCAGAGGAATACAACTTGTCTATTCCTAACACAAACTTCTCCTGCCAATCTATGCATTTCTCGATTTGCACCTACATGTATCTCATCATTTTACGTGCCAGACGATGGTAACGCACGAGGCAACGGTGGCGCGGTGCAGAGAGAGGTGGGGTGGGTCTGTGGGTACGGGTTTGCCAACCCGGCAGACCTGACGGGTCAATTTTTTTTACCAAACCCGTCCTATTTAAAGCAGGTACCCATCGGGTTTGCTGGTTTTGGGACGCCATTTCTATCCGGAAGTACACCTGGGCCAGGCGACGTCCTCCAGCTGACCGCGATGGTGGCAACGCACCAAGCAGAGCTGCCACCGCATGCTGCGTGGGTTGGGCAGGAGGTTCCATCGCCACCGGCATAGCCTAAGCAAGCCCCTGGACGCCACCGTCGTACATCGACCTCTCGATGGACGAGGACGAGTAGTAGGTTCGATTGCGTCAGACGGCATGGATAGCGCCCCTAAGCTACCGTTTCTTTTTTTCACTATATAAATTATGTTTTCGAATCAATGAACATTGTTGAAAACAAAGTCTGAGCAACAAACCGTTCGGGTCTGGTCGCTGTGGTCCCAGTGGCAAAGCCAATATGGTGTAAGGGTGGGGCCTGCCCCACTAAGAACCAGCCCAGCCCATATATTAGCTAGAGAAATAATAATAAAATAAAAGGGCTCAGCCCATGTAAGGTCTGCCCCATCCTAGCAAAATGGGCTAGATTCGCTGTGGACAAGACACAAATTATAGGGCCGAGCCCCTGTTTGGATCGTGCTGGAGATGCCCTAAGCACTTTCAGCGTGGCTTCAACAGTTCAGAGCTCAGCTTTCCAAGAGTGAAGCCTTTTCATTTTTCAATGTTTATAGCGCGAAGATTGTTGCTCGAGCGGTCGAGCCTTAGCCACTGCGGCCCAAGGCTGGCCCAAGGCTGTTGTAACTCTCAGCTGTCTTATCTTAACACAGAAAATATAGCCAAAATAACGCCCAGTTCGGGGACACAAGAAACATAGGCGCAGCTAGTTCTCTGGTTAGCCAAAAACATGGTCAAAAAAGTGTAAAAAAAATGGTCAAAAAGGTTTGGCCAAAAACCAATGCGAGAAAAAAAAATCTCTGGTTAACCTAAAACTAGCACAGGATTATAAATCGTTTTTTTTGCGGGTAGGATTATAAATCGTTATTGAGTCTTGCATCGGTATCCCCCTTCCACCACAATTTTGAGTTAAGTGGGCGACCGCATCCACGGATGAGTAGTGGGCGGGACTTACTCAGATCCAAGCCCGCGTATACCCCGTATGTAGCTGTATTGGAACACGATTCAGAGAGAGAGAGGTATGTACGGGGGCGCAGCCATAGAAAAAAATGTTGGTCCCACTTCAGTTAATCCCTTTCCACTTTGTAATCGGATTAGAACGCATAAGTGTCGCTAATTACCTTCTATCGTAGGCTTCTGCTAGACTCTAGGACAATCTCGATCCTCATGGATAAACGGAACCTAAAGCACCTCCACTCGATGGGCGTGGCTAGATCGAAATCTGGCGCTATTTAGCGCCATAACTTTTGGTCTTGGACACCAGTTTTCCAACGGCGTTCCTAGGTCAAGTTTCTAGTTTTAGCTAAATTTTAATAAAATTTGACAAAATTTAAACGAATATAGGCGATTTCATTAATATTTGGACGAGTTCGTATATACTATGTCAAATTCGGACGAACACCCAAATTTTAACTAGAAAACTTAGAAATACTACTAGGCTTAACCGATGCCGCCGAACGCTGCTCACATGCCGAAGTTACGATAGAAGACCATGTAGTCGGCGTCCCTCTTGTCGTCGCCGCTCGATGGCTGCGGGGGACGTGAGCTGCCCTGGCCGGCGTCGTCGTACCGCCATGGTTGGGGCAAGGGACCGGCGTCATCATCGTCGAGGATGATGACCGGCGTGTCCTGATAGGCGAGCTCCCGGCGAGCTCTGCGGGCGGCCTCGCGCTCGGCCTCTTCCTGGTGGCGCCGAACACGGTTGGCCTCCTCACACTCCCAGTCGGCCTTGGACCAGGCGCAGGCGTCGGGGTCACGCATGGGCGGCACGTCGTCTAGAGACCGCTCCATCGCGATCTTGATGGCGAAGGAGTCCTCGTCGACGGGGACTGCCCAGGCGAAGCCGACCGGTCGGCGGCGATGTCGCGCGGCCTTAGTTTATGACGATGTTGCACGACGTCGTCCTCGGCGGCGAGCGCAACGTCGACTCAGACGACCAAGCCGAGGTCGAGGAAGAGGAGCTGACGCCCCCCTCCTCGGACATGGAAGCTTAGCACCGATGACGTGTCGATATCACCGGTGCCTGAGGGCACCGATATGGTGGAGGAGATCCATACCGCCATCGTGTCCATGGCCGACCCGGAGATTTCCGAAGACCCTAGTAACCGCGTTTACTGGGAGAACTTCTTCGCCGAGCACCGACGCCAGGAGCTGGAGGCGCACGACGGTGCCGGCTCACCGCCGCACGTCGTCGGTGGTGGAGCGCTTTGGGACGAACATTCGCCGCCGTCCTCGAACACATCGTCGCAGGCGACCGCCCCAAGCTCGGCTTCCCCCCTCGATCGCCACATCGGGCACATGGTGTCGTCTGGCGTCGAACTAGCTGCCGGGGAGGATGGAGGTGGGGTCATATCCTCTTCCTCGGCCTCGTCTCGGTCGTCTAGGTCGGCACCGGCGTAGTCACCATGCGTCGGCAGAGTGGCCCCGTCCCTGCTTCGGCCTGTGAAGCGGGAGGTGGAGTCGGCGTTGGGCTCGCCGCCGAGTACGAGGTCGCGCGGCATCGTCATCAACGAAGGCCATGCACCATTGCCACCGACCGGTCGGCAGTGGCGGAGGCAGAAAATTTGTTTGAGGGGGGGCCGATGAAAGAATTCTTCTCTTGTAAACTGTTGCGGAGGGCCGAAGTGCTAAAATAAGCAAAATGAAGGATGTTTTACAAAAGAAACTAGGGGATATAACAAAAAAATCTGCATGTTAGGGGGGGCAGGGCCCCTGCTGGTCCCCCGCTGTCTCCGCCACTGCCGGTCGGCTTCGCCAGCGCAGGCCGAAGCCAGGGCCGGCGGCTTCGCATCAAGATCGTGATGGAGCGGTCTCTGAACGATGTGCCGCCCATGCGCGACCCTGACGCCTGCACCTGCTCTAGGGCCGACTAGGAGCGCGAGGAGGCCAACTGTGTTTGGCTGCGCCAGGAGGAGGCCGACCGCGAGGCCGCCTGCGGAGCTCGCCTACCAGGACGTGCCGCTCATTGTCCTCGACGACGACTCCGGTCCCTCGCCCCAACTGTGGCGGCATAGCGACGTCGGAGCAAGGGCAGCTCATGTCCCCCACAGCCACCGAGCGATGACGATGACGACAAGAGGGACGCTGACTACACGGTCTTCTACTGCAACTTCGGCATGTGAGCAGCGTTCGGCGGCATCGGCATCGGCTAGGCCTAGTAGTATTTCTATTTTTTTTATTTTTTTAGCCTAATGTAGTTAACTAACTAATACTAATATATAGAAATAGATATCTAGAAATAGAAACGAACTAATATATAGATAATCAAAGTTCGGGTGTTCATCCGTATTTGATATAGTATGTATGAACTCTTTTAAATATTAATAAAATCGCTTATATACGTCCAAATTTCGCCGAGTTTGAAACTCGGATTTCCGCCCGAAAACGCCGTCCATTTGTCGATGGGGATCGAGATCGTCGTAGAGTCCTGCGATAGGAGGTAATTAGTGGCAGCTATACGATCTGATCCGATTACAACGTGGAACGGGACTAACGAAAGTGGGACCAACATTTTTTTATGGCTACGCCCCCGTACGTGTTCCAATATAGATACATACATACGGGGTATACGCGGGCTTGGATCTGAGTAAGGCCCGCCCACTACCCACTTGTGGACCCGGTCGCCCACTTAACTCAAAATTATGGTGGAAGGGGGATACCGAAGCAAGACTCATCGTTATTAGTACTATTAAGAATCGCTTGACCAGTTAATCGTCTTTTAAAATCTTAATCACTGTCCCGGAAGCTACTTGAGCTCTTTGCATCTCAACTACTTGACCAGATACCCAAAAAGCAGAATTTAGGCCAATTGTTGGTAAACTACTCGAATGCCCATGCATTACTTTCGAACCAGCGGGGAGGTGAACTGACGGAGGAAATGAAGTTCAGCACTTGTCACTACGTTTTTTTTTTAGGGCACTACGTTAATACTCACTCCGTTTTAAAATATAAGATGTTTTAGTTTGTAAAGAAAATGAATCTAGAGTTCTTTTAGTGTGTAGATTCATCCCAAAGTTGAGTGAACCTACATACTAAAACAAGTCTAGATTCATTTTTTTTACAAACCTAAAACGTCTTATATTTTGAAACGGAGGGAGTACCGCCTCCTCATCAAACTGGTCTGATCATCACCAACTTCATAGAGAAGTCCTTTTAATCTGGCCAACTACCAATCTAATCACACTCTGATATCACCTGATCTGATCATTCTATCGCGTATAAAAGTGCATACACGACTCCTCATGTTTGCACCAGGCAAGCTGAGAACCAGTCCTGCAATAGTCAGTTACGCACAAATCCGAAAGCACACAGCTTCCTAAAATGGCTGCCGGTGCAAGTAGCTTCTTGGCCATTTCCATGGCCCTCGCTCTCCTAAGCGGCAGCATGACCCACGCCGGTCGCCTCCTTGCCGACTCCACGGAGGCGGGAGCTCCCGCGGCTACCCCTGCCGCGGTCCCAGGCATCCCCGCGCCGAAGCCGCCCGTGCCCACCATGCCTACTACACTCCCGCCGATACCAACCGTACCCACGGTCACCGCACCACAGTTCACAGTGCCGCCTATGCCGGCCGTACCTGCGGTCACCGTGCCCCAGCTCACGGTGCCGCCGATGCCTGCCGTGCCTGCGATCACCGTTCCCCAGGTCACGTTGCCGCCCATGCCGGCCGTGCCCGCCATCACTGTCCCTCAGTTCACGGTGCCCACCGTCACCGTGCCACAGGTCACGTTGCCGCCCATGCCTTCTGTTGCTGTGCCGAAGGTGACGCTTCCGCCAATGCCTGCAGTTCCATCCATCCCCAAGGTGGCATTGCCTCCGATGCCTTCCATTCCGGCTGCGACCGTGCCGATGCCATTCCTTGCGCCGCCTCCTTCTGCATAGGCATGAAGCAGACCACGCCGTCCAGGATTTTACATTGGTCGCTCAATGGATTTAGCCATGTTCATTGATTGACCAGTTGTCACTCTGGTCAGGACATGGCTTCGTCACCTTCCTTGGTTACATTATGTATAAGGTTCCTACTTTGTTCCGTGTGTTTCTGTAAGTCATATGAGCTTTGCCGGTATTTTTCCCCCTTTGTGTTAAGTATTTCAGAGTGAACATTATGTAGTTTTCATAATTTATAATCAGACATACTTTATGTGATTACATGGAGCATGAACTTACTCTCTGCATTCTAGTACAATCTGTACATTACAAACCTGTTTCTTATCAAGTACAGATTTGATCTGCCGGGAGCCTTGAACTCCACTAGACTTGAAGCATCTCAACATGACTTTACACATTCCATTATTTCATCAAATAACATCAAATCGAATGCAGGCTTCCATCTTCACTTAGAATGTTGCGCCCAGAAAGATACATTTCTGCAGTAGCAGTGTGCAATGCAACTCCAATTGGAAGGACATCCTCGTCCACGAAGAAATGAGGGTTGTGAGCAGAGTGGACCGAACCAACCTGCTCATTTCTAATACCGATGCCAAACATAACGCCAGGAACCGACTGTTGGTAGAAAGCAAAGTCTTCCCCTGCCATGATCTTCTCTCCGGGCTTCACCTTCTCTGGACCAAGCAAAGTTCTGCCCACATTCTCGACATGGTGATGTAGTCTCTCATCGTTCACGACTGCAGGATACATCGGGTGGTCAGGAGCCCCCAATATCTCTGCAACTCCCGCACATCTATGTACAGCAGCCTGACTTTCTACTACCTGGAAAAAGCAAGAGCATATATTCAGCACGCTTCAGTGGTAAAGCTGTTTAACATTTTGAAGTGATGATTTTATTTTTGATCAAAAGGGCCTCATGGCCCCAAATTTCATTAAGAAATTGAGGAGTGTTTGAAGTGATTATTGGCATACAAAGAACCATACACTGACAGCATTAACTCATTCGAGCACACTGTTCACAACGAAAAGAAACATGAATTGCTGACCATGGTAACAAGACCAGTAGACCATACATGAACGTGTTTGTAAGTTGCGTGTAACCTTGAAAGCACTTATGAGAGAGTGCACAAGTGCGGTGAATGGTACAAAACTCTTTACTTACAGAAAAATAAAATATGAAGGTATCAGTGAATATGCAGTATACCAATATTATCATCAAATGCCAACGCTTAGTGAATTAAATTGTGCATTAATGCTAACCTCCTTAAGCCTTTTCTGTAGCCGATAAAGTCCTTCAGTAGTGAGGCTCCTCAAAGTACCTCCAAATTCAACAACCGGGTGTGTGGCATCAAAAGATTTACCGCCTTTGATATAGGTAACAGAGAGCACCTGAACACAACAACAGATCAAACCAAGCATTTTTTTAATGTTGGGCTATATGGCAGAGCAAAATTTTGGTCAACGACGTTTACAAGGATCTTCTGTAGCCTAACGTAGGTTGGTTAAATGTTTATACTCCCTCCGATCCATATTACTTGTCGTTGAAATGGATGTATCTAGCACTAAATCATGTCTAGATACATGCATTTTAGTGACAAGTAATATGAATCGGAGGGAGTAGTTATACTACTGAATATAAAGATATCTCATGGAGTGATGCTTAAATATGCGACAAAATAAGTATCACATCCTTACACAAGCTGTTGAATTCCCTAAACAACATTGTCACTGGAGTAACATTTTAGGTACTGCCTGAATATGTTTCCTACGCCCAAGTTATGAAATAAATTGGTTACAATTGTTAACCAATACGTAATCCATACTAGAATAAATGCAGCCTTATGATGCAAAACCTTGTATTACATATGGGGTGACCACGTAAGACTGTAGGCGCTTGTATAAAGGAGAAAATCTTAGCGCTTGTTTCCATTGATCGATACAATACCTTGAGCAACATGGGAGGATATTTGCACCAAGGGACTCCCACTCCCACACACATAGCCCAATAACATGCATATACTCTCTCCATTCCAAAATATAAGATGGTTTAGCCTTTTTCTGAAACATATGTATCTAGACGTCTTTTAGTGTGTAGGTTTGGAGCAAAATGAGTGAACCTAAGGAAAAGGCTAAAACATGTAAATGGCGGCTAGATACATGTATTTCAGAAAAAGGCTAAAACATATTTTGAAACGGAGGGAGTAATAAGGATTTCCTTCCTTTTTGCCAAAAAAGAAAGAGACCAGCAGGGGGAGGAGCCCCTGCGGCTTTTTAATTAAGAAAGAAGGGTGTGCGAACGTGAGTCAAAACCCCACGAAATAAAATAACGTGGTTAATTCCATCCAGGGGGGCGAACACGTGCTGAATGGACAGTGCCACCACTCCAACCACTGGAATGTGGTCCATCCACCCTTTTTGGCGAGAAAGAGATTTTTGTCTATTGGCATGATTCATTACATTTTTCTTTATAATTATCATGTCTAACATCTTTGCACAAAATCAGCAAAGCTAAGTAGTATAACTAAAGGGCAAAGTCATACTTGGCTGTGAAGAGGATCGTGTTCTCTCGAAGTGATCTGTTGCAGGGATAGGATGGTAAATGCTGCAGTGACAATAGGATCCACATTTAAGTGTGGAGTTTCAGCTTTCCCTGTTTTACCTTCTATTTTCACTACGAAGAAACATACAGCTGCTTGCGTTGGCCCTGCGTGAGCAGCTATTATGCCTGTCGGCTTCTGATAATCGACATGCATGGAAAATATAGCTTCAACACCATCAAGAACACCTTCTTTTATCATATGGGATGCACCAGCACCACCCTCCTCTGCAGGTTGAAAAAGGAGTCTCACTGTTCCCTTCATCATACAAAACAAATGTTACATAATGCTTATATAGGTTAATCTAACTTCTGAACAGAGTTTATTCGCAGAACTAACGTGTAAAAGCAATTCAATGTGTAATAAGTAATGTAAAATTCCCAATCTAATGGTCAGGTCAGTTTATTCTTCTTGAGGGAATGGTCATCCTACTTTCCTGAGTTTAGCCAGGAAGAGAAATTGAAACCAGGAGCTTGTTCATATTCGACTATTAATTTAATGATATTTGACTATTCATTACCATCAAGCCACGACACGGACTATACAAAAGAAATGCATAGGGGCTGTATTGTCTTTGGGCAAAGCACAAGAAATTACTAGTAAATAGCATGTGTTAACATGAAAATTGAAGAACTTACGTACATAAATGGATCAAGTGTTTTGTCTTACTACCTCACCAGACACTTATTATGGATCTGAGGAAGTACTAAGTTTCTTCAAATTAGGAACATACGTACCGGCAAGCAATTACCTTAAGCTGATCTTTCCGCTCATGAAGCAACTTTGCTGCTCCCAGGAGCATCGCTGTGTGCACATCATGACCACAGGCGTGCATCACGCCATCAACTCTGCTCTTATGCTCCCACTCCACCAGTTCCTACAATCGCAAGATCAAAACCAAAAAAATGTGCGCATGTCACCAAAACCATACCCTAACATCTGAATTCTGAGAGCGGGCCGCACTGGAGCACCCAAATCAAGCAAGCATGATCAGAAGTACTGAGTGTAGTACAGTACTAGCAAAGACACGGTTCAGCAGACAATCACCAGTCACACACCCCGCGGCAAAATACCGGGGGTAAGGACACCCAGCCATGGCAGTAGTATCGGAGGGGAAGAGGACGGACCTGGATGGGAAGGGCGTCCATGTCAGCGCGGAGAGCAACAATTGGGGACATGCCTGAACCGACATCCGCGACGACTCCGGTGCCGGCAACTGCACGGGAGTTGATTCCGAGGCGGTCCAGCTCCTCGCGGACCAGGGCGCTGGTGCGGTGTTCCCGGAAGGCGAGCTCCGGGTGCGCGTGGATGCGCCGCCGCACGCCGACAATCCACTCTCGATCCCCCTCAGCGCGCCGCAGCAGGTCCTGCGCGTACTCCGCCGAGGCGATGGAGTGGAGGAGCTGGAGGAAGAGGAAGAGAAGGATGCAGAGGAGAGGATTGCCCATGGTGAAAGAATTGGTTGGGGGGGGAGGGGGGGGGGGGGCTTTCATTGACTGCGCGAGAACAACAGCGCTTTGTGTAATCACAAAAATAAGTACTCCTTCTCCAATCCAAATTAATAAGCGCGCGCTACGCGTCCCGCGGAAGATGGGAGCTGCCATCGTCCCGCTCCCCTCCGCGACATATACCGGCTCCGTCTGGAAATATAAGATATTTTAAATTAATAAAATTAATGTATTTAGGTATTTTTTATTGTATAGTTTAAAATAAATCTACAAATTAAAATATGTCTAGATACATTTACTTTACAAACCTAAAATATTTTATATTTCTAAATGGATGGAGCATTTCTCAAAATAGTGCTTTTGCTACCGTGGCAAAAGAAAGCTGGCTTTTACTGTAGTAGAAAAACACGATTCGATTTAGAAAATAGAAAAACTGTCTTCAATTCCGCTTTTGCTGTAGTAGTAGCAAAAAAAAGGCCCTTTTTTACTGCGGTAGCAAAAAAAAGTTTGGGCGAGAAAAATCGCCGGAGACGACGTAGCAAAAAATTTAACCTATTGTAGCAAACTCTAAGCCCACATGTAGCACCGCCGCTGGCCGCATGTAGCAAAAATTGACGTCGCTTGTAGCACTGCCGCCTGCTGCACATAGCAAATCTCGTTGTCATACGTAGCAGCGTCGATGGCCTCCTCTATAGCAAGGCCGTCGCACCCTTGTAGCGGCGCCGCCGCGCCTCTGTAGCAAGGCTGCCATGCCCTTGTAGCAGCGTCGTCGCGCCTCTATAGCAAGGCCTCGACGAACACACACACACACAAGGCAGGAGATGGGGAAGGGACGGAGGAGGAACACGTGTGGGGCATGGTCGCATGTGAAGGAGGGAGATAGGCCCGGCCGATGACCTCCCTAGCTCTGTCATGGGGAGGTGAGGAAAAAAGGAGGTGCAGGACGATGGCGGCTCCTCAACTGGCAGCGCAGGTACTTGGGCAGAAGGCAGGCCAGGTGCGTGGGGGCAACGGCGGCACAACGTGCGCGAGAGAGAATGGGCAGCCTCAGCCATGGGCGATTGGGACGAAGAGATAGGGCAGCCGCAGCAAGCGGTGAACGAGAAGGTACAGACATGAAGGTGCATACAATGAAATCTTTTTATCCCGGAATGATAGGTATCATTTTCCAATTAATAAACTCGGATTTATATATATTTAGCACTAAAATATAACTAAATACATTCGAATCTATACAAATCTGAGTTTAAGATCAAAGCCTATGTTTCATTTTGTAAAAGAATAAATATTTTTTATTAAAAACTTTTTGGAAGAACGTTCAAAACCTTGTAGTACAGGTCGTGTTTAAACAGTTAACTGAATGAATCACTGCACTGCATTTCTAGAAAAGAAAATCACTCCAGACCAATGTTAATATACCGACAGAAAAAGAATATGAAAATGTACTCCCTTCATCTCAAAGTAAGTGACTCACGCTTACTTATTTTTAGACGGAGAGAGTGTTACGTTATACATTTACTCTCTCTGTTTTAAAATATAAGATGTTTTAGTTTTATAAAGTAAACGTATCTAGACAATTTTTAGTACATAGGTTCACTCAAGTTTGAGATGAATCTACACACTAAAATAAGTCTAGATATATTTTTTTACAAACCTAAGACATCTTATATTTTGAAATAGAGGGAGTATTTTTTTTTTGAACAATTTACTTATCCCATTTTTTTTATAGAAGTAAAAGAATTACAGTACAAGACGAAAGGGCAACTATGTTTAGCTTTGGAGCCCATTTGCTGAGAAACAAAACTTTCAACGTTTGTAGCATTCTATGCAACTTCCCCGCAATGTCCATCCAAAATCGTTAGAAAAAATAAGCTGACATGTACCTCACATGCGATGACATCTCGTCAAGTGTCATGCATTCTGTTAGATGTATATATCTGTATATTGTATTTCTTCCATATGTTAGGGGGCTTCCTGCATATTTGCCCTATACCTGTACTATATATTGTGGTCTTTGGCCCCAGAGGAATACAAGTTGTCTATTCCTAACATGGTATCAGAGCCACGTTAGCTCCATCCTCTTTCTCGCAACTTCGTCGGCCGCCACCGTCCCTGTCGTCGCCGGCCTTGTCGCCCTCGTCGCCGCCGCCGGTTGCCGTCTGTTTTTGTCCGGTTTTTAGATCGGATTGATTCTTGTTTTCAGATCTGATCCGGATTTGATTCCCGTCCACCCGAGCTGCTGTCTGCTGCGGATCGATTCCTCTATCTCGATTCATCTGCTGTCGGACCGATTCCTCGTGAAGTCGCGCGTCAATCACGCAAAACTGCGCGCGGGACTGCTCCCTGCCCGCCGCCCGCCGCCTCCCTGACTTCCTCTGCCTCGATTCATCACCGCTGCGTCCCGCGTGGTTTGTCCTGTTCAACCTCTGCGTCCCGCTGTGGCCCGTCCCGCGTGGCCCACCGACGCGTGCTTGACGCGTGCCGACGCGTGCTCCCGGATGCCTGCTCTTCTCGGCCTCGACGCGTGCCGGCGCCTGCTGCTTCCTTGCCGCCTGCCACCGATCCCGCCCACCCTCTGCTACTTCAGATCGTGTCAGCCACCTGACGCCTCTGCAGTGCTGCTGCTCTCTCGACGCCCGCCACCGACCTTGTTCAACCTCGTCGGATTTCGTCAGATTTGCGTCAGGATCAATTAGATCTAGATCTGTGTGAAAGAGAGAGAGAGAGAGAGAGAGAGAGAGAGAGAGAGAGAGAGAGAGAGATGTCTTCTTCATCGGGTTATGTTGCGATTCCTCGTTGACCGGTGGTCTTTGATGGCGCGAATTATCCTGATTTCGCTGCCTTTATGCGCGTTCACATACGCGGTCTCCGTCTTTGGGGTGTGCTCTCCGGCGAGGTCTCTTGTCCGCCGTGCCCCTGCTCCTGTGGCTCCTATTTCGCCGACGCCGATTGTTCTCGGTGCTGATGCTTCTCAGGAGGCCAACGATGCTGCTCAGAGTGCTGATGATAGCGCTGTTGCTGCTTATGACCTGAAGTTCAAGCAGTACTCTTCTGATCTCGAGGCCTATCGACACGCTCTGACTGCTTACACTCAGTGGGTTGATGAGGATGCTCATGCTGCTGCTGTTCTCACCTCCAGTGTTCTGCCCCAGTATGCTGCTGAGTTCATGAGTCTCCCTACTGTTGCCGCTCAGTGGGCTCATCTTCGTCAGCGCTATCAGCCGTCTGGGGATGCTCTTTACCTGTCTGTGGTTCGCCAGGAGCATGCTCTCCAGCAGGGTGATTCTACTATTGATGAGTTCTATACTCAGAGTGCTGCTATCTGGCGTTAGCTTGACTCTCTTCGTACTGCTGTTTGTCGCACATGCTCGTGTTGCCAGATTGTGCGCTCGGATTTGGAGTTTCACCGCATCTATGAGATTCTGTCTCGGCTCCGCCAGGAGTTTGAGCCACGGCGTGCTCAGCTGAATGCCCGTGGTCGTGTTCCGCTCTCTGAGGTGTTGTCTGAGCTTCGGGCAGAGGAGACCCGTCTCCGTGTTGCTGGTCTTCTTGCGGTTCCATCTGTGCTTGCTACCTGTGGTCCTCCTATGCCGTCTGTTCCCTCGACTCCGCCGCGGTCCTCTGTGCCACCGCCGATACTACCCACTCCTCCAGTTCAGGGTCAGAGTCAGCACCAGCAGTTTCAGGGTCAGAGTCCGCACCAGCAGTTTCAGGGCCAGAGTCAGCATCAGCAGACTCATGGTCAGGGTCGTCGTGGTCCTCTTCATCACTGCTCTTACTGTAACAAGGATGGACACACTTGGGCCACCTGTTATACACGGGATCCCAGTTTACGTCAGCAACACCAGGCTCGTGGGCAGTCAGCTCCTTCTGGATCTTCAGCAGTTGCTCTCTCCGATCAGGACATTATCAGGAGTCTTCGCGGTCTTCTTGCTGCTACATGCTCTTCTTCGACAGGCACTGCTGGTTCTGTGACTGATTCTTCAGGCTCTGTGCGACCACCACCTTCTACACAGTCAGGTACGTACCCATGGTATCTGGACTCTGGAGCTTCTTTTCATATGACCTCTGAGTCTTCTTTTCTGTCCGCTCTTCATTCTCTCTCTTCTCCTGTCCGTGTTTTCACAGCTAATGGTACCTCTCTCCCTGTTTCTAGTTGGGGCACCCTCTCTACTTCTTCCTTTTCTGTTCCTGATATTTCTCATGTCCCTCTTCTTAAGATGAATCTATTCTCTGCTAGCTAGCTTACTAACTCTGGTTGTCGCGTCATTCTTGATGCTGATTCTTGTGTTGTTCAGGATCGTCGCACGCAGGCCCTGGTTGGAGCTGGCCCTCGCAGCCGTGACTCTTCAGGACTTTGGGAGTTAGACTGGCTTCGTGTTCCTTCCGCTGCTACTTCATCTTCCAGTTCTTCTCCGGTCGTCGCCTCTGCTACCAGCTCCTTTCAGCAGTGGCATCATCGTCTTGGTCACCTTTGTGACTCTCGCCTGTCGTCATTAGTTCATCGTGGTCTTCTGGGGTCTGTCTTAGGAGATGGGTCTTTACATTGTCAGGGCTGTAGGTTGGGTAAACAGATTCAGCTTCCCTATCCTACTAGCGCGTCTGTATCTTAGCGACCGTTTGATTTAGTTCATTCCGATGTTTGGGGTCCGGCTCCTTTCGCTTCGAAAGGGGGCCATCGCTACTATATTTTATTCATCGATGATTTTTCTCGGTACACTTGGTTGTATTTTATGCGCTCTCGTAGTGAGGTGCTTTCCATATATCAGCGTTTTGCGGCCATGGTCCGTACTCAATATTCTACCCCCATTCGTGTGTTTCGTGCTAATTCTGCTAGTGAGTATATCTCCCAGATGTTGCGAGGTGTTCTTGCTGAGTAGGGCACTCTTGCTCAGTTCTCCTGTCCTGGCGCCCATGCCTAGAATGGCGTTGCTGAGCGTAAGCATCGCCATCTTCTTGAGACCACTCGTGCCATGATGATTGCTTCTTCTCTTCCGCCGCATTTCTGGGTTGAGGCTGTCGCTACGTCGACTTACCTCATCAATATTCAGCCTTCTGCTGCTCTGCAGAGTGGCATCCGTCTTGAGCGCCTATCTGGACAGTCTCTAGACTATTCCATGCTTCGCTTGTTTGGCTGTGTTTGCTATGTTCTCCTTGCTCCTCGCGAACGCACCAAACTGACCGCTCAGTCTGTTGAGTGTGTTTTCCATGGATACAGTGATGAGCATAAGGGCTATCGATGTTGGGATCCCGTTGGTCGTCAGATGCGTATCTCTCGTGATGTTACTTTTGATGAGGCGCGTCCTTTCTATCCTCGTCCCACCGCTGGTACCTACCCGGTGGAAGATATCTCGTTTATTCTCTTTCCTGACACACCCCCTCTGTCTACTCCTACTCCTGTTGTGCCTTCTTCAGGATCTCCTACCCCTGATGTCTCTTCTTCTACACCGTCCTCCTCTGTTCCGTCTAGTTCTCCTAGTTCTCCTTGTTCTCCGGAGTCTTCCTCTGCTATTCCTTCTTCTTCATCGTCGTCTCTTGGTTCGTCTTCCTCTGACGAGCTTCCCTCTACTCGTCCTGTTCGTCAGCATCGTGCTCCCGATCGTTACTCTCCTAGTCAGTATGGTCTTTCTGTTGCCTCCAAGCCGACTTCTTATCGGGATGCTGAGCGTCATCCTGAATGGCAGCTGGCCATGGCTGAGGAGATTGCTGCGCTTGAGCGCACTGGCACCTGGGATCTTGTTTCTCCCCCTCCCGGTGTTCGTCCTATCACGTGTAAGTGGATCAATAAGATTAAGACTCGCTCTGATGGATCTCTTGAGCGCTATAAAGCGCGTCTTGTGGCTCGTGATTTTCAGCAGGAGCATGGTCGTGATTATGATGAGACCTTTGCTCCCGTGGCTCATATGACCACTGTGCGTACTCTTCTTGCTGTTGCTTCTATTCGTCACTGGTCTGTGTCTCCGCTTGATGTTCAGAACGCCTTTCTCAATGGTGAGTTGAGTGAGGAGGTTTATATGCAGCCTCCTCCTGGATATTCTGTTCCCGAGGGGATGGTTTGTCGTCTTCGACGGTCTCTTTATGGCCTCAAACAGGCCCCTCATGCCTGGTTTGAGCGCTTTGCTTCTGTAGTGACTGTTGCTAGTTTCTCCCCTAGTGCTCATGATCCAGCGCTGTTTGTTCACACTTCTCCTCGTGGACGCACTCTTCTTCTTCTCTATGTTGATGATATGATCATTAGTGGTGATGATCCTGAGTATATCGCCTTTGTTAAGGCTCGTCTTCGTGATTAGTTTCTTATGACTGATCTTGGTCCTCTTCGATACTTTCTTGGGATTGAGGTTTCCTCCACTTCTGCTGGCTTTTACATCTCTCAGGAAAAGTATATTCAGGATCTTCTTGCTCGTGCTGCTCTTGGGGATGAGCGCACTATTGAGACCCCTATGGAGCTTAATGTTAAGCTTCAACCTACGGATGGTGATCCTCTTTCTGATCCGACGCGTTATCGTCATCTTGTTGGGAGTCTAGTTTATCTTGCTGTCACTCGTCCTGACATCTCTTATTCTGTTCATATTCTGAGTCAGTTTGTCTCTGCTCCTACCACTGTTCACTATAGTCATCTTCTCCGTGTTCTTCGTTATCTTCGTGGTACGATCACTCGTCGTCTTTTCTTTCCTTGTTCCAGCTCTCTCTAGCTCCAGTGCTATTCGAACGCTACGTGGGCGAGTGATCCTTCGGATCGTCGTTCACTTTCTGCTTACTGTGTGTTTCTTGGTGGCTCGCTCATTGCTTGGAAGACGAAGAAACAGACAGCGGTTTTCCGTTCGAGTGTTGAGGCTGAGTTGCGTGCTATGGCCTTGTTGACTGCTGAGGTGACCTGGTTACGGTGGTTACTTGCGGATTTTGGGGTCTCTATTACCACACTCACTCTGGTCTGACAGTACAAGTGCTATTAGTGTTGCACGTGATCCGGTCAAGCATGAGCTTACCAAGCATATTGGTGTTGATGCTTTCTATACACGTGCTCAGGTGCAGGCTCAGGTTGTTGCGCTTCAGTATATGCCTTCAGATTTACAGTTGGCGGATTTCTTTACGAAGGCACAGACCCGAGCGCAGCATGATTTCTTACTCTCCATACTCAGTGTTGTGGATTCACCATGAATTTGAGGGGGGGGGGGGTGTTAGATGTATATATCTGTATATTGTATTTCCCTCATATGTTAGGGGGCTTCCTGCATATTTGCCCTGTACCTGTACTATATATTGTGGCCTTTGGCCCCAGAGGAATACAAGTTGTCTATTCCTAACACATTCGTTTCGCGAACTATCCTATCGCACAAACCATGTTGAGGTGTGAGCATATTCGATAAGTGTAAACCAAGGTAACGTCCTTACTCTTGTAGGGGAGAATAAAGCTATGACTTCTAATAAGCTTGTTTATTTTGTGAAGTTTTCCTGATCATCTCTCTGTCCATGTAATTTTCTCAAAATTCAGTTAAGATTTCTAACATGCTTTTTGTTGGGCTCTATGAAGACCGAAGACACACATGCCTCTTCTTTTTATCAATCAAGAAAAGTGCAAATGTTCATGGGTGGTTAATATTGTCGGTGTTCATTCCATGAATAACTTTTATAGGGAAAGAATCAATAATAGGACTTGAGAGCCAATGATTTGTTTTCATGCCGGACAACTGTACAATCCTTCTTTCACGTTCAGTTATAGTACTCCCTCCGTCTAAGAATAGATGTCTTAGGTTTTTTAAATTTTGGATGAATCTATATACTAAATAGTGTTTAGATTCATCCAAATTTTGATAAATTTGAGACATCTATTTTGAGACGGAGGGAGTACTAAATAACATGAATCATGAACTGGCGTAGTTTATTCACGTTCAGTTATAGTACTAAATAGCATTGTCATATTTAGCATGGCTGTCTTCTTCTCTGCAACAACGTGCGAGATCGAAGAGGAGACTCATGGTTAATGGCCTTTCTGCCACAAAGCAATATATTTTCCCCTCACACATTGCAGATATTTTTCTCTGAGAAAGGAGTAAGTTTATCAGCACGATCACAAGCACAAGCTTGCAAAGTTGTGTCAGTTATTTTTAATTCATCCATGTGAAAGCTATTTTTTGCAATTAGTTAAGTTTTTTCATAAACATTTAGCTTTGCTTTTGTGTCAATATAAGTAAAGTGAAACAGGATAGTGTATACACACATATGAAGGATGGGTTGCTTGCATATTAAATAATATTCTAAAGCCTTACTTTAGGATGTCAATTGTTTTTATCACTTAATTTTGTTCAGTGCAGTGATTATATGACAAACACATCTAAGCATCAAATATTTGTAGTCGCGTCCATCCATATATCACCTTTTCATGTCTTTAAGTGATTGCTCATTTTTATGTCTAATTGTTTCTTCCATTAACTATCTAGTGTTGATGCAATGGAGGGAAAAGGAGACCTGTTTATATGTTGATGTCAGCCAACAAATCCTCATGTATTGGCTGCTCTACAGTTAAGTACTTCTGTTGTACCTATGATGATCTATATATTCATTATTAAGATGATTTCTACATTGTTCTCTCTACATGGTTTGTAGTCAGCCTGAAGCGGTGCATGTATGATTGGTGCAAGTTCAGCTCCATAAAAACTACTCCCCCGACCCATATTAGTTGACTCAAATTTGTCTAGATTTGGATGAATCTAGACACTATTTAGTATATAGGTTCATCCAAATTTTGAAAAATCCAAGTCAAGTAATATGGGTCGGAGGGAGTACTATATTTGGTGTCCCAGTCTACTTGCTATAATAGATGTCTGATTTGATGTATTCCGTGCATGCCTTTGCTTATATAATATAAACTGTCCTTTATTTTGAGTCAAATTCAATAAATTTTATCATTCTAAGACTGGCGTTCTCAATTAACATTGGTCAATTTATCCGATTCAGCGTTTCGGTGTTAAATAATGAGAAATCAACCAATTCAAGTCGAAGTTAAATCTATTAATTCCATACAGTTGTTGATCAATCTAAGGTTTATGTATGATCGAAGTACAAAAGAATAATAGACTTGATCTTTTTGGCCGTATTACATACATATTTCACCATCCAATCTTTCAAAATCTTGGTCACTGTAGTGGCTAGGCACCGTCTGCTGCCAGACGAACCAGTGCTACAGCTTCAGTAGCTGATGCCGGTAAGTGCCTATCCCTCACCGCTGTCTCACTACTTCTTCCTCTGTGCCATGTTGCTCCCTCCGTGTGGAGTTTGCGTCCTCTACCTGTCCCCAGGATATACAGAAGAGAACAGAACATTCGGATCCAGACCCTCACTGTCAGCGACCTGTCCGTATGAGGCAGTCAGTGGGCTGCCATCTTGGGCCGTGGCCTGCTTGGAACCGGATGGAGAGAGGACTCGCAGTGGCCAAGTTTACTGATCTGATGTATCTGTTTTCTCGTGCTGCTACTCTGTGTCACTATTCTTCAAGTGGGAAGGTCATTCTTCTAAGCACAGCTGCAAGACAGTCTGACATGATCCAATACGAGAAGGAATTTCAAACTACTCATGCACCTGGTTCTGTATATCCAAAATTCTCTTCCCTTGAAATGGTGGTAGTCTTTTCTCCTGGGTTTTATGAAGGACAAGCGACCTGTATGTTTTCAGTTATGAATATCTATTCTGAGAGAATGGTTTCCTGGAATTCTGCTATACCCCAGAGGTACAATTCTTGCTATTGGACTTATTTTGTAGTGGAGCCTGTAACTGCTAGTTTCTTGCAAATCTCGGGTAGTTACTCTTTCACTTGTGATCATAATCAATGGGATTCTGAATTGACGCATGGGAAGTTTCTCCGGTGCCATTCATTACCAGATCGTTGGTTTCAGTTTTGCCCTGCTAGAAAAGCTTCCTTGCATGTTTTTGGTGCTACAGAATTTCAGTGGGAGATTGCATGGCCAATTACAACATTGGCATACTCTGTACGTTACGCTGGTTTGCTGAATGAAGTTTTAGTGCAAGGCTGGATTTTCTGCTTTAATGGACACATTATCCAGTATGGTTTTGGGGTCAACCAATGGATGATTGCTTGGTTTCTTCACGGACAGTACTCTTTTGGTGGCAACAAAATTTTCCAACTATCATGTGCAAATACACAGCACGTGTTCTTATTGGCAGACTGGACTCGATTTTACCCAACTGTAACTGCTGGCTGCAATTATTTCAACTTTGCACTCTTGTTCAGCTGGGACGTAATCAGTACTTTTGACCGTGTGCCAGCGATCAAGTACAATCATTTTTTTTTCCGAAAAGGGGGCAAAAGCTTTGCCCCAATCGATTAATTAAGAAGGAGTTTTACAGGAAGAAGTTTTGAGGCTACTAACAAAATACAATTACTCTCGCGGCATTAATTCACCCAACCGCTTTGCACCCGCACACACCCACAAGCGGGCAATTGCTCAGTCATGCACTACCAGTTCTGGAGCTTGGGATTTGTTTTGCAGCAGCAATTCTTTTGTTGAGCAATCATCTGTCACAAGCTTGGGTTCTCTGTCTGCCTACTACCAGTATGTCCAGTCCTTCACTACAATGTCTGTATGTTGGGAATACTTGTGCAGCAGCAATGCTATTGCTGAGCCGTGGTATTAACACTTCATGCTTGACTTTCCCTGAAAGTTATCAGCATGGCATGGGCAAACAATGGGCACATGCCTTATTGCTTTTGTTCCATTGCCAATCAAGTTCAAAGTATTTTGATTCTCCTCCTGCTGTTGTAAGAGAAGGAATTCAGTGGTTAATACAGTGGGATCCAGGCGATGTCCTAGTGCAGCGTCTCCTCAGTGCAGCAAGACCATGCTCTATTTTAGACCATTCGATCTGTTGCCCAGGACATATTCTAATGTTGGCGGCCATTAACAAGGAAGACTGCGAACGAATTATGCTGAAGTTTACAGGGTCAATTGCTTTGGAGTCCTCTTATCTTGGTAATATGACTGCCCCTATCTTGCGGTTACCCTGGGATCCAGGCGGTTTGAATTGGTATCGGCTTGAGGACAAGCCGAATTTTATGGGGGAGGGATTTTCAGCGACCTGTCCGTATGAGGCAGTCAGTGGGCTGCCATCTTGGGCCGTGGCCTGCTTGGAACCAGATGGAGAGAGGACGTCGAAACATATATACCACAAAATAGCTAGAAGGGACTTGGCTTGGAACGGAACGGACTGGACGGCGGCTTCGGCCGAGGGCCTGGCTTGGCTTGCATTGAGTGTGTGCTTGGTGTTCTTCTTCCTCCTCTGAATCCCCTCCTCCCTTCCCATTTGTTCCCCCTGAAATCCAAGCTTGTAACCTGAATTCGATCGAATTTGAGAAGAAATACAAGTGGACTCTTACACTCACCAGAACTCGCCCTCTCACCATTGCCTTCATTTTCCTGCGTTGCCTTCATGGCTACACATCCCGATGGTTGTGTGCACGGCCATCCGGAAAAACAGATCATGCACCAGGCCGATAAGGCTTTTAGGAGCGTCTCAGGGCTTAGGGTGGGCATTCGAGTTTACCCAAAATTTCGAGTCAGGTTATTCAGAGTTTTTGTAATTTGGGTTTCCAAATCTTACACTAGAAATTCTCTCAAAATAATTCCCACCAGACAATGTGGGTGCTCGAAAATTCGGGTTCATGTTCGGGCTTCCCGATTTACCTAATAGAGCATGTATAGGCTACAGGTTGTGCATAACGGCCAGGACAATGGGAGGATGTTGAGGAGAGGGACACCAGCAGCTAGCGAGACAGAGTCACGGAGATCCTGACGGGTGGCAACGGCCGACGAATAGCACTACGGGCTGCAAGGGGAAGACAAGGAGGGAGTCGCCACCTGGCTGGTGGCTAGGGTGGTGGCGGGATGTGAAGGAGCCGGTCGGCGCAGCACCTCGCCAAACTAAAGCAGGGGCAGCGGGTTGCAAGGGAGAAGTCAGCCGCATCGCAGGCAACAACGGCCATGTCGGGCGAAGAATAATTCTATGAAACCTGGTCCACAAATTCACCCCCTGTGTACCAACTCCTGCAATCAACACGTATTCCAACATCCTGATTTGAATTGTCTCCATATTCGGATTTTTTTTTTCTGAAACACCACTGCTTTCATCCTAGATGATCAATGTTTTTCTCTGGCTGTGCATATCTGTGTTACGAAGATGACCAAAGGACCTCACATAACCAAAGGATCAACTTTGCTGGTAAGCTAATCCAATGCCCTGCATTACTTTCGAACCAGCCGGGAGGTGAACTAACTGAAGAAATGAACTCCAGTCTCCTGTCACTAAGCCAATGCCACCTCATCAAACTTGTCTGATCGTCATCAACTCTATATAGAAGTCCCATTGCCCGTGTGCCCCTAATCTGGCCAACCCCAACCTACTCAAACCCTGATCATTCTGTCGCGAATAAATGTGCATGTACAACTCCTCATGTACTGAGAGCCAATACTTCAGTCAGTTCCTTGACACACAGCTTCCTAAAATGGCTGCCAGTACCTGTAGCTTCTTCTTGGTCATTGTCATGGCCCTCGCTCTCCTAAGTGGCAACATGACCTATGCCGGTCGCCTGCTTTCTGACATGACGGAGGCATCAGCTCCCACGGCAACTCCTGCTACCGTCCCAGGCATCCCCACGCCGAAGCCACCCATGCCCACCATGCCTACTACACTCCCACCAATACCAACCGTGCCCGCGGTCACCACACCACAGGTCACAGTGCCACCGATGCCGGCTGTGCCAACAATCACCACACCACAGGTCACAGTACCGCCGATGCCGGCTGTGCCCACAATCACCATTCCCCAGGTCATGTTGCCGCCCATGCCGACCGTCCCCACGATCACCGTGCCCCAGGTCACGTTGCCGCCCATGCCTTCTGTTGTTGTGCCGAAGGTGATGCTACCACCAATGCCTGCAATTCCATCCATCCCCAAGGTGGCATTGCCTCCGATGCCTTCCATTCCGACTGTGACCGTGCCGATGCCATTCCTTGCGCCGCCTCCTTCTGCGCAGGCATGAAGCAGACTCCAGGCTTCAGCATCTGTCTTGGTTACATTGTATGGTTCCTATTTTGTTCCGTGTGTTTCTGTATGTAATATGAGCTTTTGCGAGTGGGCGTTTTTCTTCTTAATTTCACTGTGAACATGTATGTAGTTTTTATCACACTAATATCAAACATACTTTTTGTGATTACTGAGAGCATGATCTTATCCTGTGTGTTCTAACTATAATTTGTGCATACCTGTTTGCTTTCAAGTACAAATTTGACCTCCTGGGAGCCTCGTACCCCTCTAGAATTGGATCATCTCAAACATGGGTTTATACATTCCATTGTTTCTCAAAGAATGTCACAGGCTAGTGTCTTCATCTAGAGTCGAACGCCCAGTAAGATACATTTCTGCTATACCAGTATGTAAAGCAGCTCCAATTGGAAGGACATCCTCGTCAACAAAGAAATGTGGGTTGTGCAAAGAGTGGATGGAACCAGCTTTCTCACTTCGGATACCAATGCCAAACAGAACGCCAGGAACCAACTGTTGGTAGAAAGCGAAGTCCTCCCCTGCCATGATCTTCTCTCCAGGCTTCACCTTATCTGGACCGAGCAAACGTTTGCCCACATTCTCTACATGGTGATGCAGTCTCTCATCATTCACTACTGCAGGATACATTGGGTGGTCAGGAGCTCCCAATATCTCTGCAACTCCCCTGCATCGATGTACAGCTGCCTGCCCTTCTACTACCTGCAAAAAGAAAGAGCTTCAGGTCGATTCAGTTTGCATGACACCAACGGTAAAGCTGTTCAGTATCTTATTGTAATAAAACATCGATCAAAGGGCCTCGTGGCCCATATCGTTAAGAAATTGGAGTATTTGAAGTTATTATTCGCATGAAAATGATTAGTGATACACTGACAGTGTTAACTACTTCATGCATGCTGTTTGCAAAGAAAAAAACATGAATTGATGACCATTGGGACAAGACTGAACGTGTTGAAATTGTAAGTTGCTTAGTTGAAAATTAATGTGGTGAATGATAAAAAGCTCTTTTGCTTATAGAAAATTAGTGTTGTGAATTTGCAGCATACAGTATGATCATCAAATGCCAACTCTTAGAGAATTAAATTGTGATGCTAACCTCCTTAAGCCTTTTCTCTAGCCGATGAAGTCCTTCATTAGTGAGGCTCCTCAAAGTTCCTCCGAATTCAACAACTGGAGGTGTGGCATCAATAGATTTCCCACCTTTGATATAGGTAACAGAGAGCACCTGAACAAAATAAATATACAGATCAACCAGAGCCTCTCAATGTGGGCTATATGGTATTGCAAAATTTTGGTCAAAATCTTTTACAAGGTTCTGCTGTTGCCTTAACGTAGGTTGGTTGAATGTAATTAATTATACTCCCAAATCTAAATACATCATATGGAGTGATGCTACCAATATGCAATAAATTGAGAATCACATGGTTAGCCCAGTTGTTGGTTTCCCATGTAGTATCGTCACCGGAGTAACATTTTAGGTGCCACCTGAATATGTTTCCTACGCCCAAGTTATGAAAAAATCGGTTACAATCTTGCACCAATACTTAATCC
Organism: Avena sativa; assembly: GCA_916181665.1. NCBI lineage: Eukaryota > Viridiplantae > Streptophyta > Magnoliopsida > Poales > Poaceae > Avena > Avena sativa. The sequence continues at coordinate 149,875,612 of OV702294.1, read as the reverse complement.
ACACTAGAACAAACGCAGTCTTATGATGTAAGCCCTTATGCTACATTGAGGTGGGGTCGACCACGTAGGACTATCTTGCACAAAGGAGAAAATGTTAGCACTTGTTTCCTTAAATTGGTACAATACTTTGAGCAACAGGGGGGGATACTTGCACAAAGGGACTCCCACGTACATAGGTGGGATAACATGTATATGAGCAAGATTTCCTCCCTTTTTTGCGATAAATATATTTTTGCTTGTTGGCATGATACCATTGCGCTTTCCTTATAATTAATTTATGTGTAACATGTCTGAAGAAAATCAGCAATGCAATGTAGTGTCGCTAAAGGGCAATGTCTTACTTGGCTGTGGAGAGGATCGTCTTCTCTCGAAGTGAGCTGTTGGAGGGACAGGATGGTAAATGCTGCAGCGATGATAGGATCCACATTTAAGTGTGGGGTTTCAGCCTTCCCAGTTTTACCTTCTATTTTCACTACATAAAAGCATACAGCTGCTTGTGTTGGCCCTGCGTGAGCAGCTATTATGCCTGTCGGAATTCGATAATCGACATGCATGGCAAATATAGCCTCAACACCATCGAGAACACCTTCTTTTACCATATGAGATGCACCAGCACCACCCTCCTCAGCAGGTTGAAACAGGAGTCTCACCGTTCCCTTTATCATGCAAGAAAAATGTTATATAATGCGTAGATGTGTTAACTCTACAAGGTTGTGAAGAGTGTGTCCACAGAATCAACGACTAACGAATAAAAGCAAATTAAACATTTAATTAACATAATTTGTTTAGAAGATTAACATAAAATTTCTGATTTAATGGCCATACTACTCTTTTGAAGGAAAGGTCGATCATCCCACTTTGTTGATTTAAACCAGGGAGATGAATTAAAATGAAGATCTTGTTTATACTCCACTATCCAAATGTTATTACAACATGAATTACTAAATTCCTTCAAATTTGGAACATAACTACGAACAAGCACTTACCTTGAGCTGATTCTTGCGCTCATGAAGCAACTTAGCCGCTCCCAGGAGCATCGCTGTGTGCACATCATGACCACAGGCGTGCATCACTCCATCAACTCTGCTCTTATGCTCCCACTCCACCAATTCCTGCCATTCCAAGTGCACAGCCAACAAAACGTGATCATTCCAGCAAACAATATCCTAACACCTTATCTGAAAGCAAGCGACAGCCATATGATACAACATCCAAATCAAGCAAGCATGATCAGCATGTAACAAATACTGTACTGCTACAGAAGTTCATAATGACAGATACACAGTTTTGCATAGCCATCACACACACCGCGCAAAAAAAAATACCGGAGTAGCATCACAGGGAAAGACACCCGCCAATAGAGTAGCATCGGAGGGAAAGTAAACGGACCTGGATGGGGAGGGCGTCCATGTCAGCGCGGAGGGCGACAATGGGTGCCAGACCCGAGCCGACGTCCGCGACGACGCCGGTCCCGGCAACAGCACGGGAGGTGATTCCTAGGCGCTCGAGCTCCTCACGGACGAGGGCGCTAGTGCGGTGTTCCCGGAACGCGAGCTCCGGGTGCGCGTGGATGCGCCGTCGCACGCCGACGATCCACTCTCGTTCCCCCTCAGCGCGCCGCAGCAAGTCCTGCGTGTACTCCGCCGAGGCTGTGGAGAGGAGGAGGAGGAGGGGGAGTAGGAGGCAGGCGAGGGGAACGGCCATGGTAAAGTGGTAGGTGGGGGCAAAGCTTCATTGACGGGGAGAATGCAACAGTGTAGAATGAGATGCTTGCAGAAGTAGGAGAAGAAGTAGATGTAAAACGGTCAAAGAATATTTTTTAATTTTTTCACCAAAAACTACTACCTCCATTAAAAAGGCATATAATTTTTTCTAAAGTCAAACTTTCTGTTAAGTTTAAGCTACTGTATTAACATTTATAAAACCTAACAGCTATGGTGCGAAAGTATATTGGTATCTATAAGCTTGGTCAAACTTAAAGTCATTGACTTTTAGAAAAAATTATACACTTTCATTTTGGAAGGCCTTTTTGGAACGGAGGTAGTAGCATACAGATGTGCACTGAACTGAATGAATCACCGCACTGCATATCTGAGAATAAAATCACTCGAAACGAATGCTAATACTAAGAGAATATTACCTATATTGCTAAATATAATATGTTTTAGCAGGCTAGCAAAACATTTTATATTTAGAAACGGAGGTATTACATACCACTCTCTCTGATCTAAATTAATGGACTCAACTTTGTCTAGATAGTCTTTTAATATGGATCGGAAGTAGTTATGAACATCATAGCATGTTGACCAAGACTGTTTATCGGTCTGATGTCAGGTAAAAGGGGAAAAAGGTACAGGGGAACGTGGCAACGATGATTTGGCTTGGGAGCCCGTTTGTTCAGAAACAAAACTTCCGAACCATTCTAATGCAACGTCTCACTCTGATCTGAAGTGTCTCAGACTCTCGTTGTAACCATTTTTCCCTCATGAAACCACTCTGTTCATCCTAGCTGCCTCGAAGTGGAAGTGTGCTCTGGCTGTGCATATCTGTGGAAGAAGAAAGATAACCAAATGACTTGATATAAGGTAAAATGAGCCGCAGCCAGCGGTCATCACTTTGTTCCTGGGCTCCTGCCTCCTGGTGCTCATGATTCACGAACCCTGCAGCAGGGAATAAGTAAAACGGATTAATACAAGATTTAAAGTTCCATTCAAATGGAAAAGAACAGTTCAGCAATCCCAACACATAGTATTATACACTACTATCATGCATATTACCTCCTCAATGCAAATAGTATCATAGTGTTGCTTCTCAGACAATCTCATCAATTGCTTTGTAGCATCCATATCAAGCATTTCAACATTGTGGCCCATTTGTGTCACGTATCAATCTAAATCGTTTTTATCGGTATCCAGATATGTAAATATATAAACATAAAACTGAATGGGTCCCATACATAAAGTGCCAAAAAATAACATTAGATTATATGACAATATATCTAGCATTACATGAATGAGGACATGAACATAATCTGGTCTAGCCCAATTTTTCCAAATATGTTAAACCAAGTCATTTTTTAGTTCTCTATGCGTTGCCAGAGCCCAGATGCATCTCTTTGTATAACCTTGGCAAATGTCCGCATGTCATCACCTAATGGAGGAACAAAAGATGTGCTATGTTCCTTGTTCAAATCCAGAATATTGCATGCCTTTCTTTTTCATCCTTCACTATGATGTTGTGCAAATTGATAGAAGCTAACATAATATTCTGCAGATCGCCTAGGAATACAAACGGGCGTGTTGTGGTATAATAGAGAATCAGCTCTACAACACACAAACACATGTTCCATATCCGTCCTTACCCCTTCTGATGAGTGGTGAATAGCTTGTGCTCACCTATTTGTGCCAGTGGTATTGACTTCACTAATGCGGCCATTCAGGGTATATTTCACTACAAGATAATAACCATATTGGTCTTACTTCTCTTTGACAATATAGTTCAACCGAAGAATTTGCCTTTTCAATTTCTTAATGAACAAGGTTGGTTAATTTGAACTTGTTGATACCATTGTAAGACATGCCATATCCAAAGATCACACAAAGCGAATGCATGTAGTATCAAGTGATTAAACCTTCCATGTCACATGACAATTCTTCCAACTTAGTGCATACGGTGGAGGCTTCCTAGCATGCTAGGAAAATCACGACTCTCACCGATATCAAGTAAGCGTTGCACATCTTCGAAATTTGGCCTTCATATGTAATAATTAACAAATTTATGAATCACGCATTTCACAAACAACTTCAAGCACTTAATCGCGGTACTCTCACCAATCTTGAGGTACTTATCGAGACTGTACGCAAGACGTCAATTGACAAGTACCCACCACCAAGAAACACGTTTGTGGTCAAGAGCGTCGCTCCTTGTGCAATACGGAGACCACTCTCCTAGTGCGTTGACGATAGGCTCAAAGACGGGGTTTCTCATCCAGAATCTTCTACGAATGCTTTGGCGCCATATAGATGATTCTTAGAGAAGTGGTCTTTTACTAGTCGCTCATGAGCTTCTTCTCACAGGCCCTCTCAAATACCTCTTCGGACCCCTCTTTCTAAGAGATCATGCTTCACGCACTTGGTTTCCTTTACATTTGTTACACTCTCCTTGGCAAACGAGTGTATGATGTGTTGTTGGGCAAGGTATTCGTGGCGCATACAAGGTGGTAGATCTATGGTGTTTGATCCATTATCATCTAGTTGATGGGACATTTTGTTGAGTAAAACTAGATCTATGGTGTTTGATCCATTATCATCTAGTTGATGGGACATTTTGTTGAGTAAAACAAAAAGAATGAAGCACAAGCTCGTACAGGTGCCGTCTAGTATTTCTAGTATTTCTCTTAGCAGTAAGTGGCAACTGGAATAGAACCATCATGTTCACACAAAGGTTTGGTTTCATTGTCCTAGTCATGGTTCAGTTCTAGTTTCCAGTGGGCACTCACACCTAGTGATACTTCATTTCTAGTTGTTGGTAGTAGGTAATCCCTATACCCTATACATACAACCTATTGCTCATAGAACACTCTGCACCACCATTACGAACTAGTGCTTCATTTTTCTCTAACCCTCCACAAAATGTCTTGTCAACTAGATGATGATGGAGCAAACACCATATATCCTGCCACTTTGTATACATTGAGATGAATACCTTGCCCGACATGACTTTTTTATACTCGTTTATCAAGGAGATTGCAGCAAACGTGAAAGAAAGCCTTGAAGCTCTTGAAGCGGGCTCACTTATGAGTAGGAAACCAAAAAGGTATGTGAACAGGTCGCATGAAGAAGCTCCTGGTAGTTAGCAAACGACTACTTCGCCGAGAATCCTCTCTACGGCTACAAAGAACTCCATAGAAGATTTCAGAGGAGAAGACCCTCTTCGAGCGTAACATCAACGCAGTAGGAGAGTAGTCTCTGTATTCCATAGCAAGGAGAGATGCACTTGACCTCAAGGGCTCTTTCCGCTGCAAAAATGTATGGAGGCTATTCACCAATTGGCGTATGATATTTCTGCAGACGGTCATGAGTACCTCAAGATTGGTAAGAGTATTGCAATTAAGTGCTTGAAGTTGTTTGTGAAAGGCGTGATTCATATATTTGGTGATGAGTACATGCAAATATCCAATATCGAATATGTGTAGAGCTTACTTGATATCGAAAAGAGTCGTGGTTTTCCTGGCATGTTAGGAAGTCTCGACTCGCGTTGGAACAATTACCGTGGGGAGGGTCAATCATCGTTGGAGATAAAGGTGCGCCTACACTTATACTAGAGACAGTTGCTTCCCATGATCTTTGGGTATGGCATGCCCTATTTGGTATTACCAGATCTAACAATGATATCACCGTGTATAATCCATCAACGTTGTTCACCAAGCAAATGAAAATGCAAGCTCCATGGGTGAACTTTTTGTTCAACAAAAAGGAACACCAGTATGGTTATTACCTTGAAGCTGTGTATATCCATAATGGGCCTCATTAGTGAAGTCAACACCAAAGGCACAAGAAGATGAGCAAAAGTTATTTGCCGGTGAGGCAGGAAAGGTGTGGAACGAGGCGTTCAATGTGTTGCACACATGATTCAGTGTGTTGCAAACATGATTAACTGTAACACATCATCTGACAAGTTTGTTCCCGATGCAATCTCAAGAATATTATGTTAGCTTGTATCATTCTGTAAAATAGGCTAGTCAAGGGTAAAAAGTGGCAATCAATATTCCTGACTTGAATGAGGAAGGAAGCACATATATTCTTCCAGATCAGTATTTGTTAATAGTGAGTTGGTGATACATCAGTAATTGTCAAGGTACTACAAAGAGATGCTATCATTTGACATTGTACGACACATAAAGAACTGATCATATTTGGAAAAGATTGGGCCACAATAGATTATGTTTGTTCATGTCATCATTCATGTAATGTTTCATATAGTTTAACGATGTTTTATTGGCACTTTATGTATGATTCATTCAATAATTATGCTTATGTATTTATCTATGTGGATACCAACAAGAACTATTTCGATTGATAAATGATACAAGCCACCAATGGGTCTCAATGTTGAAATGCTTAATATGGATCCTACAAATCATTAAATGAGAATTTCAGAAAAACAAAACTATGGTGCCATGTATTGGAGAGGTAGTGTAACACGCTAATATCATATGCATAATACTCGTGCATGATACTATGTATTGCAAGAGGTCTAAGTGCTACCTACATAGTAACACTTACAAATTTAATGTTGTCACTTCCCAATAGATCATGTCACAACTGACCAACAGAACTGAAAACGCTTACGAATAGACTAATATTCCCTTTATTTTAGCAACACTTCTGAGTCTTAACATTCTTCAATCCTCTATTGAATTTTGTGCAAATTTATCCAAGCTTATTTATTTTGCCAATCAAGGATTACAAGTCAACTCCAGCCGAGTCCCCAGTATCCTAGTCATGACTAATCACGACTAGTGCTTGACTACTTGACTTGTAATTAAGCAGTAGCTACTACTAGATTCAACCTACACACTAAAAGATGTCTAGATGCATTTACTTCACAAATCTAAAACATCTTATATTTCTAAACGGAGGGAGTACAAAATATAGTAGTACTTAAAATACTAGTATACTACACTTGATGCCAACAGTAGAGCAGAACAGGTGGAGGACCACAGCAAACTGTACCAGCGGCGACCACCGGGGGCAGCAGTGGCGCGAAGGCCAGGCGGCCCGTTGAGGATTCTGCCATGCCAAGAGTTCTGTTTCCAGGAGCATAGAGCAAAAAGGAAACCTGACAAGTGTATATTTCACTAGTTGTTCGACTAAAATACCTAGACTAGTCAAGAATATTAGACGACTTGTCAAGCGGTTGATCGACTGCCGCACAAGCCAAGTCGAAGTGCCGACCCAATATCCCAAAGTCGACATGGCAGTCGCGACTTGCAATTCCTAGATTTCAGATTTCATCCTAACATACTCTGATGTGATTGATTATGTGTAGTTACAAATAACAAGCATTGCACATAAACTTCTATTTTTCGTCATAGCAGTAGCAGCAAAGAAGCATTTTTCAGTTATCAACTTATCCTGTTCCAACCGTACATTTCCCTAATTTTCTTCACATTTTATCAAGTGATGATGAAAGAGGCATAAACAGTATTGCCTAGTTACAACTTACAAGCACGCGGCGCCAGTCAAGTAATTATTTCGCCACCGTGTTTATTCAACCATTTCCCTCTCATCGACATAGCCCCAGCCAGATATCCAGAAGAACACAATTACTCGCATGGTTTCTCCATTTATGGCTAACCCAAAATAACCTAGCAAATCAATTAAATTCTCATTATACCATGCCAAAGTACTAAGAGTCACCTTTCATCCTACGCATGGAACTGCAGCAATAGATCCATGGCAGCGCCCCGCCGCCCTTCCACGTCCAGGACCGGCTCGGCGGACTCCGGTGCCACGCAAGCGCCGCCCGAACGGCGCCCGAGGGGCCACGATGGCGGGACCGGCCGCTTCCGCCGTTTGTTCCCCTGCAAGGCGCACTCCCGGAGCCGGTCCTCCACCTCGCCAATCACCGGCTCCGCCGCCTCGCCGCCATCTACCATAGGCTGATCATTGTCGGATGAGACAGCGGCGGGCGCGTCGAGGCGGGAGAGGAAGCTGCCGATGGTGGCATGGGCGTCGCGGAGGGCGGCCGCCGCGGCGGCTGCAGCGGAGGAGGAGGATGGGGCGGAGAGCGCGGCCGCAGCCTCGGCAGCCAGGCGGATGGCGGCGGCGAGGTCCTCGAGCGGCCGTGGCTGTTGCGGCGGCAGAGAATCGAGCTCCATGGCTGGGCTGGCCTAACGAGGTGGGGCGGGAACTCTTCACCTGGCAGTGGCAAGTCGTGGTCGTGGCGACGGCGGCGCGGCCGAGCAGAGGGGAAACAGGGGGAGGAAAGAAGGCGTCGCGCTGGCGAGGTTCGGCGCAGTCGTGGCAAAGATAAACCGCCTCGACCTACCAGAAGTATCGGAAATGGCTTCGGTTTCGCAACAAGGAAAATAAATCAACCAAAACGCCCCTTCTTGTCCTTTAAAATTCCTTTGGGATTTGGACTGTAAAATTTCACCGACCAGAATTATGTTGCCGCAGTCAAATAAACAGACTTCTTTTTACTAGGAAATAAACATGACACCACACTAAGTTTATTACTCCCTCCATTTGGAAATATAAGACGTTTTAGGTTTGTGAATGAGATGTATCTAGACACCTAGATTCATGTGAACCTATATACTAAAAGGTGTCTAGATATATCTCTTTCATAAACCTAGAACGTCTTATATTTCTAAACGTAGGAAGTACTAATTTCTCGATCCATAATAAATATTATTTTTATTAAAGTAGTACCAACTTTGTACTAGATGAGAGACATCTATTGTGGATCGGAAGGTAGTACTTGAAAAAAGGGTTCAATGTATTTAACAATATTCAGTTTAAGCGTGAAAAATCATATGCATAAATATGTCCCGAAATAATTTTGTAAATTGCAATTTTGCATTCCTATGTGAACATTGATTTTTCTATTGTCTTGACCAATTACATTCCCCGTGCAATTTTTTGTTCCTCTGATTATTCTTTTTATGCCCCGCAAAAAAAAATGTTCTAAGAAAGGATTACTTTTAGCTGACATGAACATCAGTTTACTTCCTCCTTTGAACATCGTTTCACTAGACCTTTTCTTGCCTACCGACAGAAAAAGAAAAACGCCTGCTGCAAACTAGAATCCCATGCTTGGACACGACAATTGGCAGATTTTAGAAACTGCGTTAGCTTCCGACAAATTGTGCTGCCGGCGGCAAGATCAGAGGTTTACCCCCAACATGATGTCGCGGAATTAGCGAACAATGATCCGGCGCTTTGTTGTCCTGCTGAGACAACCAAGAAGCATCCATCTCCAGGGAGTACTGTACAAAGCAGTAGTATATGCCAGAAAAGAGATTCTAGCGTGCATGCTAGCATATGCAGCTTGTTCGTCATGTGCAATTCGTTCTTGTGCTCTCTTGAGCTTTTGTACTTCGACAATCGCCCCTAACAACAAACTTACTCCCACAGTCCCTGAACATCATGAAGTTCATGACACCATCTGACGGCTCCAGGATATGTCTTGCTGACTGAAGCGCTGCTCTTGCCATATCGCGGAGCAGGAGATTCAACATTGATCTCCTGGAGAAAAACCTCTACTGCCGCGACATACATCTTCTCGGAGCATACAACTATGAAGTACACAGATCAGCTCTGTGCTAAGATCAATGTGGAGAGAACGACGGTGCAGCGGTGATAAATAACAATCGCACATATAGATTCAGCTATGGAGTACACATATAAGTTCTGAAGCCTAGACTGGGAGAACTTCCTACAGAAAAATACTTATGTATGTCTACCTACCACTACCAGTGGCATCTTAATTTGGGCCACATCAGCAGAAGACCAAACATTCAAAGTTTCAAACAGTATGTACAAAGCTGGTATTATTTGACTATGACTCACTACAGGTGGATGAAGTATGCTTTTCCTGAAGTAATGAGCTGTCTGACTTCTAGAGGTGATTCACAGCGTCAGCGAGCTGTTGGATGATCGTCCTCCTCGCCAAAAGCTGGTAAATCAAATATGAATTGGTTAATGATGAAGTTAGGCAAAAAAAAACTAGACAGCATTATGACGAGGAATTAGAGAGGAATACAGCAGATTTTTTTAGGAGAAAAAGAACCTGGCCATGGCATGGAAAAACACAGAGGTTGTAGCATCGAGACAAGCATGTGGAAAGGGGCAGGGCATAGCAGCTACGGTTCCAACTTATTTTTCACAAAAAATAATCGCATACTTTGAAGCCAGGAAGGTGAATGTGCCCATGAATTGGCTGTAGCTACTATATTTGTGCAAAAAAGGAGAATGTACAATTATGATGAAAGATCTGGTCACCAGTATACATTATCATCTATAGCAGGCTTGTCCTTGAAATTTACATGCCCAGGGTGTGGTGACTCTTTCAGCAAGCGAGAGGTAGGAGGAACTACCCACGGTTGATTTATTGGACTAGGAATATATTTGAACTCAATAACCCGACAACCATGATCTTCTGATTTGCCGCTAAACTACATGGGTTTCCCCCACTACCCCTGGACTACGCACGCTATGAACATCAAACTCAGACCTTCACTGCTAGTAACAATCAAGTCATTGAACTAGATGCTAACTTTCTTAGGGTTCCATTCATGTTATGTACTCCCTCCGTCCCAAAATAGATGTCTTAGATTTGTCAAAATTTGGATGAACCAATATACTAAGTAGTGTCTAGATTCATTCAAATTATAACAAATTTAAGACATTTATTTTGGGACGGAGGGAGTACATATTTTCTATTGGATGCACGTCCATTTTGCATATGTGTGTTTCGAAACTATTCACAGGGTCTATATCAGCACTCATGTGTATAGATCTGTAGAATTTATTGAATCTCTTCCTTGGCGTGTTGCCACTGGACATGGTTTGGAGGTGCTAAATGAGTTTTTGACCCAGAATTCAGATATCAGAGGAACAAACAGGATATGCAGGTGCCAAATATTTAGTCTAGGATGTAGTTAATCTGGCTGAGAGGATAACAAAAATGAATAACCAAAATAGTCTGAGTCAAAATTGACATAACTACATCATGAAATGAAATAACCAAAACATGTTAAGCTTTTTTTGAGCCGGAATTTTACTATTTTAAGCTAGTACGGAAATTAGTCCACTTATGTCCTGTAAAATGGAGCAAACCACAAGTTCACATCAAGGGAGGGCCACAAGCTGGTGAACTGAACAGGGAAATAATGGATCATTCACTAACCTGGAAACATCGTATCCACTAATTCCAATCAAAAGCAAGAGCACATAGTCAAGTTCATCCAATAACCAATTTCATAATTTTAGTTGAAAAGATGACTGCAATCATGGTTCAAAATACTCTGCTGCTATCCAGTATGTATACAAGGAGTAACACTACCACATTCCATCACAACTCTAGTTGACATTTAGCAAACACCCCGTGTGTTGCAACAGCTGTGATGATTTGATTAATGAAACAACGACCATGATGGGTGATGCTTTGATCCACTACTGCCTGTACCTGATGGATTATCTTATGCAATTGATAGGAGATGCTTTATCTGATTAATACAAGGACCAGTAACCCCCGATCCGTGCTGCTAGTATGTGAAGACGGACACAACTCTTATCGATCAAAAATGTGAATCCATACACCAAATTACGGTATTAAGGAATCGAGCTGCACATTCTACTAACATACCAGTCGAGTTAATTCCACGCGCGCATTTTTATACTATTGTATTTGAGGGCAATTACATGCGTAATTAACAATCAAGTGCTAAACAATAAACGAAATACTAGAAAAAATCTGGACTGGACAGATTAGAAATGGAATCAGCAGGACGTACCGCCGCAGCAAAAGCAGCAGCAGCAGCACGTGAGGAGCAAGCCGGCGTCCCAGGCGAGCTCGAGCGCGCTGGCCACCATCGATCCCCTCGGCGACGGCGACGGGCGGCCCTCGAGCAGCGGCGCCTGCTGCTGGCCCTTGTCCTCGTCCTCGTCCTGGCCCTGCTGCCCCTGCCGCTGCGCGCGCTTCTTGCCGCCCAGGTTGAACTCCAGCTTCTCCAGGTAGGCGTGCTTGAACGAGTCCCGGATCCGGATCGACGGCCATAGGTGCATCTTCGCCGGGCGAGGAGGGGGAAGGGGGGACTGGACGGGCTGGGGATTTCCTTCGGGATCACGGAGGTCGGCGTGGGGGGAGACCGGGAGAAGCGTGTGGTTTTGGATCGTTATGTTTGGCGTCCCGGTGGGGCAGAATGCACAAAATTACAGCAAATCTATTCCTAGGACGGTCCTCACCAATCCTGGCGGACACATTTTTATTGTCCATCACGTAATTTTTAAACATGCAATGTGAATACTTCGTTCGTTAAAGGACAAAACGGATCAAAGTCATTATCTTAAGTTATAGTATAAACACGCAACCATAGTCTAGCGGCTCGGCTTCATCGTCCGTCGCAGCTACCGTCGCGTATAGGCGATGAAGCCTCGAGGGTATCATGCTACCGAGTCTTTATTGCTCATTGATACATCGGTAACCTAACACCTAGACTACTACGTTCCAATTATACTTGGTCAACATGTATGCGATAATGCCTATACCCAAGACATTTATATGTTGGTAACTTATGTGTTATAGGGTAGATAAATTACATATTATGACATGAATAACGCATGTGTTAAGGGCGGATAACGTTTTGGTCTGAATTTTTTTATCAAAACATATCTGTACGAGATCTAGTTTTGAAGATCTTATCGCGACTAGTCTAACGATAAAACCGGATCTTAAATCGAACAAACAGTTTGATCTACAAGACATTTCAAATTTTTGGTTTGATTCTAAGCTGGCTTTGATCCGTTTTGTCCTTTAGCGAACAGAGTATTCGCACTGCATGTCCGAAGGCTGCACGCGATGAATGGTAGGGGTGTGTCCGCCAAGATCTACCGACCGTGTTAGGAATAGATTTGCCATAAAAAGATCTACCGACCGTTCTATAGGAATAGATTTGCCGTAAAAAAATCACAAACTTAACTGGCGGTGAAGCTATTTTATTTCATTTCGTCTTGCCAGTATGATATCGCGGGTCTCATGGACCATTTTAAAGGCAGCGTGTTACGGTAAATGGTGTAGTGCCTTTACTTAGACGCTACACTACGGAGTATATAAAGTGTCTATCTATACTAGATAGAACATAATCTTAGCTTAGTTGGTTGAGGCTTTTGTTTTAGCATGATAGGTCAAAGGTTTGAATCTCCACCTGACCAAATTTATATTTTATTTTTCTAAGCTACAGGACTTATCTGGCTAAATCGATACATGTCCACGAATAAGAACAAATTCAAGCGCGCACTTACAAAAATGCATTCATGTTGGCATATTTCCATGAAACGTCTATGCTAGCAGTGGAGTGGGGAGCTTATAAAAATAAAAACAAAAATTGGAGTAGTAGGGAGTCAAACTCATGATCAATAAAAAGGAACCAATGTCTTAAACCAACTCAGTTAAGAAAGTATTATGTCTAGAATAGATAGACACTTTATACAATAAGTAGTGTATCATCTTTCACTTAGACACTACACCACGTATTGTAACGTCTTGCCTTTAGGCGCTATCGGAACGGTCTCTAGACCCGCGTGTCACGCTGGTAAGGCGTGTAGCATTTTTCGGAGAGGCACTACCCTGTTGAGAATAGTGTACTCTCGTAGCAAGGAGGAAGAAAGGTGTTTTTTTGGATCGGTCGTGTCAATCCAGTACTCGCCTGGTTTTGGTGGGTCCTGGAGGAAATATGCCCTAGAGTCAAATATTATATGGCATATTTCATAAAGTTTATGTTTGAGTTTTATATCATGTTATAACTGTATTAATAGGGAAACATCAATACACGTGTGATATACAAATAAACAGTAGTTCCTGATAAAAATCTAGTCACCAGTTCATTGGTCAACTGATGATCAAAAGTTTCCTGATCATGAAGGTGCCTCGGTCCCTAATTGACAATGAGATCATTTCATTGGTGAATGAGATGGTGAACATACCCTATCTATAGCATCGTATCACGATCATGTCACAAAGTTTAGGTTATGATGTTTAGGAAACATAGTGACTCTTTCCTTAGACCGTGAGGCCATATCAAATCACTGTCACCCGAGGATGATTTGATGGCACATAACGTCACTCAGTAATATGGCGATCATAAAGGTGTCATTGGGTATCCGGAGGAACATGTAAAGGATACTGCGTCAAGAGCGGGATTTTTCCATCCGCGTGGCGAAAGATACTCTTGGGCCCACTCGGATAAGTTATATCCATAAGTTATGCAGCGTGTGACTAGGTCACGGGGATATCACTTATCGGATCGAGTAAATAAGGTATTGTCGGTAACGGGGTTGAACTATGACATGGGGATGTCACTTGATCAAAACCTCGTACAATACAGTATCGCAGAGACAAAAAGAATAAGACACAGTGTTTATGGTTCAACGACAAATATCGTTGAGTACATGATACGTCCAAAACATATCTACTTTATCGAACACTTTGCTATTGTTTTTCCTCTATACTTGTGTGTTTTGGATACAACTAACACGGATTGACGCTGTTTTCAGCAGAATTACCTTGGTGTCTTGTTTTTGTGTAGAAAATAAACTATCAGTAAAAAATCTCGGAAAATATGCCAAAAACTATTTCTCACCAGAAGATCCACGGAGCCAGAAGGAGAGACAGAGGGGAGGCCTGGGGGGCCAGACCCACCCCAGGCGCGGGCCCACTGACCCCGCGCCTGGGGGAGGTTTGGCCACCCCAGGCAGCTTCTCGGTCTCCCTCCGCGTCTATAAGTTGCCTTCTGGCCTAAAAATAGAGGGGGTTCGATAGTTTTTCAGAAAGAGTTCCGCTCCGCCGCCACCACCAGAAACCAAGATTCGGATCCAGAAACTCCGTTCTGGCACCCTGCCGGGACGGGGAATTTGGAGAGGATCATCGCCATCGTCATCACCAACGCATCTCCATCAACCACCGATGTTTCCCTCATCCATGAGTGAATAATCCCCCGATGTAGGCTTGGGATGGTAGGGATTGGATGAGTTCTATCATGTAATCGAATAAGATCTATTAGGGGCATAGTGCCTAGTATCTCTATTAGTGCTATTTGACTTTGTTGCAACTTGTTGTGCTTAATGCTTGTCACTAGGGCCCGAGTGCCATGATCTCAGATCTGAACTTATTATTGAATCATTATGATAGTATTGTTTGTGATCTTATCTGCAAGTTGTGTACACATATCATTGTCCGGATCCAAAGGCCCAAAGTGACAATAATTGGGACAACCAGAGGGTATGGCTGTGGTGTGAGGATCACATGTGTTCACGGAGTGTTAACGCTTTGCTCCGGTGCTCTATTAAAAGGAGCACCTTAATTGCCAGTAGTTCCCTATATGCCCCGCTGCCACGGGCTGGCTGGACAGAAGATGTTGTGCAAGTTCTCATTGCGAGCACGTATGACTATATTTGGAGCACATGCCTAGGATTGTTTAGTACTTGGATGCTTGTTATTATTTATCTGCGATGCCCTAGTTCTTTGAAGTTACATGTTTAGACTCGTCCATGCAATGCCCGTCCATCCATCCCTATGCCTATCGCACTCGAATCCTACTGCTACAGTTACTATTACTATTGCTACTGTTTCACTGTTGATGTTGCTGTTGCTTTGTTGTTGCTACTACAAACTGTTGCTACTGATAAACTTCTATGAGCAAGAACTATTTCCAGGTACAGCTGAACTGACAACTCAGTTGTTAAGGATTGCAAGTATTCTTTGTCTCCCCTTGTGTCGAATCAATAAATTAGGTAATACTACCCGCAAAGACTGTTGCGATCCCCTACACTTGTGGGTCATCAATACTATTTCCTGGCGCCGTTTCCGGGGAGCATAGCTTTATTTGTAAGTTCACTTGGATTTATTATTGTTCACTGCTACTCCTTTCATCATGGGGAAGTCTCGTGATGGAAAGTTCCCTATTTTACCATCCACTACAAGAAGAGGTACAGTCATAAACACCTCTGTTGCTCTTGACTCACCGTCTGTTATAAGTAAACTTGTCACACCACCACCACATACTCATGCTACACACGCTGCTACTACGGCTAAATCTGAAACTGCTTTTGATGCTCATGATGTTACTTCTACTGTGCTTGATGCGAGTGGTTCATTAGGTCCTTTTCTAGATGCTACTATGGCTAGTCTAGGAAATACCAAAACTCCTAGTGAAGACACTGTTACACCTGTTAGCTCACCTGCTAGTGAGAGTTTTGATATTAATGATGGTTACATAGATCTCACTGATGAATTTGTTGAAGAGTGCCAAAACACACATGGTGATAGTGCTATTAAGAGTCTCCTTGCTAGACATACTATTATACCCAAGAAGTCCTATGATCCTAAGTTTGCCACCTCTCCCATAGATATTAAGGATAAGGATTATGATTTATATCTTGATTTAGCTTATTTAGATATTATTGAGAAAGAACCGTTTTGTGGTACTGAAAATGAGAGTGTTGTGGCTCATATGAATGAGCTTTCTACTATGAGTGCTTTGTTCTCTGATGATTTTAAAATGCGCAAGTACTTTGTTGCTAAGATCTTCCCTTTTTCACTAAAAGGAGAAGCTAGGGCTTGGTTTAATAGATTATCTCCTGGTTCCATTGATAGCCCTGATTGCCTGATTGCTTCTTTCTACCATAAATATTTTCCTCCCAGTGCTAGACATGCTGCTTTGCAGAGACTTTTTGATTTTAAACAGGAAGAAGAAGAGAAATTTCCTGAGTCATGGAAAAGATTCTGTTCCTTGATTCATGCATATCCTGGATGTCCATTACCTAAGAATGAGTTGCTTGATATTTATTATAATGGAATAACTAATGATTCTAGGACCTACCTAGATAGCTTTGCTGATTGTGTTTTCAGGAAAAGGACTCCTACAGATGCTGAAGAATTAATGAACAAGATAAGCAAGAATTATGATGATTGGACTTCAACTGAGCTGAATACACCTGAGCCTATTACTCCTGAACCAACTGTTCCTGAACCAGTTCCACCAACAACAACAAAGAAGAGGGGAGTTATTTCATTAAATGATGAAGTGATGAAGGAAGCTAAAAAGTGTCTAAAGGATAAAGGTATTAGAGCCGAAGATGTGAAGAATCTACTTTCTATAGAAGAATTATGTAATCCAATTTCCCACTCATCTACTATTGAGGTACACTCTCTCCAATTTAATGAAGGTGATATTCCTTATGGTAAGCCTCCTGATAAATGCTTAGAGGAACTTGACACATTTATTGTTAAACAAGGTAATTTTAATAAACAAGTTCAGAATCATTTATTGGAAAACTCTAGAGCTATCCATGAGTTGAAAGATATTGTGGAAAGAACTTCTAATGATATTAAAATGCTTTGTAAACACTTTCAAATGGTTCAAACCCAACTTGATCAACTTGCTACGGTACAAAAGGATATGCTAGTTAATGCTTCAGGGGATAAACATGCTTATGGAATTAGAACTAGGAGTGGTGCAGCTACTCAGGATCCTTTATATCCTGATGGACACCCTAAAAGAATAGAGCAAGATTCCCAACAATGTGAGGATAGTGGTAGTACTCGTAAGAGGAAGAAAAAGGAACATAAAAAAGTTGAGGAACCACTTGAACCTGCTCTAGATCCTAATAGTATATCTGTCTCTGATGCTGAAACTGAGAGGGGTAATAATAATGATGCTCCTGATAAGGAGGAGGTTAAGGAAGAACCTGAGAAGCACACTAAGAACACTAGGTACACTAAGGAAGATTTTATTGCTAAGAAACATGGTAAAGAGAGAGAACCTTGGGTACATAAACCTATGCCTTTTCCAGGTAAGAAACACAAGTCAAAGGAGGAAGAACACTACAAAGTTTTATGAGTGTATGAAGCCTTTATTTCTGCAAATTCCTTTGACTGATGCTATTAAGTTGCCTCCTTATTCAAAGTATATGAAGGATATTGTCTCTAATAAAAGGAAGATTCGTAATGAGGATATTTCTACTTTGCTTGCTAATTACTCCTTCAATGGTAAGGTTTCAAAGAAACTTGGTGATCCAGGTATACCAACTATTCCTTGCTCCATTAAGAATAATTACGTTAGAACTGCTTTATGTGATTTGGGAGCTGGAGTTAGTGTTATGCCTTTTTCTCTCTACAAGAGGCTCCGGCTAGAGAAGTTGATACCAACTGATATATCTTTGCAAATGGCTGATAAGTCAACTACTATTCCTGTTGGTATATGTAAGGATGTTACTGTTCAATTTGCTCATAATTGCATGGTTTTAACTGATTTTGTTGTGCTTGAAATGCCTGAAGATGATAATATTTCCATTATTCTTGGGAGACCTTTTCTTAATGCTGCAGGTGTTGTCATCAATTGTAATCAAGGAAAAGTAACATTCAATATTAATGACAAAGAGCACACTGTCTATTTCCCCAAGAAGGTTGTTAGAAGCTATTGCCTGAATTCCATTGAAAATATTGAGAGCATCAAGGTTGGAGAAATATATTGTCCCATTCCACAAGAAAATATTGAAACTATTATGATTGGGACCATTGCTATCAAGTATGAGGTAACATAATCACCTTGTGGAATGCAAAGTTTTGTTTCATATAATATTGTTTTGGTAACAAGACTTGATCAACCTTATTAACAAAAGGATTTTAATGAGCAAAATAATGTTTCCACTATGGTTATACTTGCTTTCTTTTTCCCTTCTCCTTCCTAGTCTTTGCTTTAGCTTTAGTTTTGCTAGTTGTTTGCTTGTTTGAGTTTCTTGGAGCTCCTGTAGTTTGGTTTTTGGTTTGATTTTGCTTCTTCTGAAAAACTGTTTCTGCGAGAAAATCAATTTTTATACCCTGAAAATTGGCCAAAAATAAAGTTTCCCGAAAAATCCTAGAAAATTCAAAATAATTTTTTCCTCGAAAAAAGGGGCAGAGAGGTACCAGAGGTGACCCAGGGGGACACCCCTAGGCCCCACACCCATGGTAGGCGCGACCTACCTAGTGGTGGCGCCTAGGGGGGTCTGGCCCACCTGGGCCCCTCCAGGCTGCCTCCTCAAAACCACCTTCTTTCTCTCTCCCAAAAAACACCGAAAAACTTGCTCAAGCTCGAGTTCTTGTTGTTATTGCTCGCGATTTTCGATCTCCTTACTCAACCCATCTCAAGTGCTGATTTTTGGAGGGATTGCTCCTTGGTATGTGCCTCCTCCACTTGTCCAATTAGATTTGTGATTGGTAAATTGTATCTTGAGTATATTGCTACTGTAGGTGACAGGTTGTTTGAGTTTGCATGCTTGTTCTATGCTTAGAAACTTTATTTTGATGCATGTGTAGTCCTCTAGCATGTTCCTATAGTAGTTGCTCATCATTTATCAACTTAGAAATCACTTGGTTTGATGGTTGTTTAAAATTTCAGCAAAGGGAAGTCATGGACCACCGCAACTTTGGTGACATTTTTGAGAGTGATGCACCTAGAAGAACAAGGCTTCCAAGGTCATTTACAAGCTCCAGACCCTCATACAATGAGGATCTCATCACTCCACGGTTTGGTGACGAGGGAGATGAAGGGGATGCGCACCCCTCCACCTTTCCTTGTCAAACTTTCTTGCGAGCTGCTGGGATTCTTAATGATTTCATGGCTTTTATTGAGAGGGCTGGTCTAACAAGTTTCATGCAGGATGAGAGTGCACAATATGCTTCACTTACTAAAACATTTGTGGAGAGTTTCTCCTTCACCAATAGTTTGTTCAATCCTTCTGTGTCTTTCAAACTTTATGGCAGGGCTCATTCTATGCCTTTGAAGAAATTTTGCAAGGCCCTGGGACTTGGTACAAAAGGGTCATCAAAGAAGATTACAGCTCTTCCTACCGATTTGTTGGAATAATACCGAGGAATAACCAATGATGATGACCGCAGAGCTCAAAGAGGGAAGATAAAGAATATTCAACTTCCCGCCATCAGGTACTTTACCTACTATCTTACCACCAGTATTCTTGGTAGGGAGAACACTAGTAATATATCCAACTATCAATTGGCCTTCTTAGCTGCTGCGCTCTACAGTGAGGATAAGTATAATCTTGGTTCCTTCATTGCTCGCCGTTTAGCTGCTAGGGGACCCATTTATGGGGGAATTATTGCTACTCGTATTGCTACTGCCTTGGACATTGTTGTTGATCCCCATTATACAGTTTTGGCTCCTCAGAGACTTGATCTTGCTGCCATGAAGGTGCACCACTTTGAAACCTCTAGCTCTACTCTTGAGAACTTGGTTTATAGAATGTTGTTTACTGACGGGGAAGAGAGAGAGATCCCTCTACCCCAAACTACTTTGTTCAGTATTTCTCAGGGACCTTGGTCACGCTCGAAGGCGTAGATGGATGAGTTGCTGCATTATCTTAACTTCCACGGGCACTATCATGGGGGAGCGCCCGCATATGACCCCGCTGTACATTACACAGGGGAGGCCTCAAGCTCGTACCAGGACGAGGGAGCTTCCTCGACACACTATGGAGGTGCATCTACTTGGGCATCATGGGATTGAGCCCCACTTAGGCCAAAAGCCTAAGCTTGGGGGGAGGTATACCGACGTCACACGCTCATCTATATATCATATTCGGTCGATTCTTTGTATATCCATTGTTTCGCTTTCTTTTTGGTTCTTGTTGCTTCTTTCTCAAAAACGCAAAAATACCAAAAATATTTTCATTGCTTCTCTTGGTTTGTTTCTTTGCTTTGGTTTGCCTTAAAAGAAAATTCTAAAAAGATTTTGCTTTGTTTGGTTTTCTTTGTTTTTGTTTGGTTTTTCTTTGTTTGATTGTTTCTAAAAATCGAAAACACCAAAAATATTTGTTGTTCTTCTTTGGTTTTGTGAGTTCTTCGCAGGGTTCAGCCGTCCTCAGTGGATATTGGTTTTCATGTTAATTATTCAAGTCACACAAGTGAAGGGTAATAATGAAGATTAAGACAACTCGAGGTGTGGTAAGAGGCTGGTAATGAACTCTATTTGTTTTTCATTTTTGTACATATACTCATCACTATGAGCATGCTTAGCCTGTTTGTGTAAGGTGTATGTCATTATGGATGCTTAGTAGTTCTTGCTTGTCTATGATTAGCTCGAGCTTGCTAATAGTTTGTAGCATGTCATATGAATGTTTGCTTGCATTGTTTTATTCATACTTTGGTATGATATTGTGTTATCCTCATCTGACTGTTCATGTGAATCGACTTGGCACATGCTCACGCATGCATATGACTAATCAATAGTCAGTAAGCCTCGATGATTTATTTTGCCTCAGAGTTCTTGTATCACTTTCATGCCATAATTAGTCCTGTTTTGTTGCAAGCATGATTATGACAGTTATTGCTCTCTCGTTTGTCGCTCCCTCTCTATTGCTAGCCTTCATTTGCACTGAGTATGTGCTCTACATGTGCTTCCAACTCCCCAAAACCAATATTGTCAGCTGTGTCCACTATACCTACCTATTAGCATCATTTGCTATTTTAGTGCATATTCCATATGCCGTGTTTTCTTCCAAAATAAAATATTTGTCTATTTTGAGAAAGTTAGTTAGTAAAGCTCTCACGAACTTGATGGCACACTTTATTCCTTGCGCTTAATAATCTTGAACCATTGTGACTAGTCCATGAAAGTTATATGCTTGCTTATTATATACTAGGAGTCAGCAGAACCGTGTTGTCACGGGGAACGCTTTCAACACTTGTTGGATATCTTATCCAGTTGATACTTTGCTCTTTTGTTTATAGATGTTGACGATGTGAAATAAAAGGGGAAGTTGTTAGTTCATGGAGTTTTTACATTGTGTTAGAGAAACGCTTGGGCCGCTAGCCTAAGCCATGCTTAATCATGGTGGAAACTTGCAACATCACTATAATGAGCATCTATGAAGCTCCCTCAATAAAAAAGTTATGCATATGGTAAATAAAAATATTGCTGAGATGCTCATTGTCTGCTTGCCTTTTCATTTTGGTTATGGGAAAGCTCCTGTGCCATATGCAAGGGGTACCCCGTTGGCGGTTCTCGATGATATGCATGTATTTACAATGACAAGAACTTTTAGGTGACCAAAGTTGAGTAGCATGCTGATCGGCCCTCGTACTCAAGAGACTTGGGATTTCCAGTCTATGGTCTGTCAAGCATATGATTCAGAGTGGACCTCACTTTCACCTTAACCACATGAAGATGCCTATGATAGGGGCAATGAGAGCTCAAAGCTAATGAGTACCTTCCTTTCAACATTAGGAAGCCTTTCAAACCTTCACAAAACCGTTTTCACAACTTTGTTGAGTCACCACTTATTCTATGAGCACCTTCTTGAGAGCATAATTGTCATTCTTGTGTTTGCTCCAAAACTTGGTTAATTATGTCATGACTTTGATGCTTGTATCTCTGATATCTTTACTTCTAGTCTTTATGTGAACTTCAGAGGTGCCTCAACATTCATATTGCGCTCTTCAAACAAAGGCAAGCGAGATACCACTCTATCATAAGCATTGCAATGTTGCTTATGTTTATGTTTCATGCTACTTATTATTATTGAGTTGGTTTATCTTCATATCTTGCAATGACTATTGAGTAGACTTAATTGCATACTCTTTATTATGAATTTTCTAAGCATCTACTCCTGTGCTGAGGATATATACATCATATGAAGCAAAGTGTTCGTGAAAGTTCTTTTATCGCACTCAGTTTTCAACTGAATTGCTTGAGGATAAGCAATAAGCTAGGCTTGGGGGAGTTGATACGTCCAAAACGTATCTACTTTCTCGAACACTTTGCTATTGTTTTTCCTCTATACTTGTGTGATTTGGATACAACTAACATGGACTGACGTTGTTTTCAGTCGAATTGCCTTGGTGTCTTGTTTTTGTGCAGAAAATGAACTATCAGGAAAAATCCCGGAAAATATGCCAAAACTATTTCTCACTAGAAGATCCACGGAGCCAGAAGGAGAGACAGAGAGGAGGCCTGGGGGGCCTAGACCCACCCCAGGCGCGGGCCTACTGACCCCGCGCCTGGGGGAGGTTTGGCTACCCCAGGCAGCTTCTCGGCCTCCCTCCGCGTCTATAAGTTGCCTTCTGACCTAAAAACAGAGGGGGGTTTGATAGTTTTCTAGAAAGAGTTCCGCTCTGCTGCCGCCACCAGAAACCAAGATTTGGATCCAGAAACTCCGTTCTAGCACCCTGCCGGGACGGGTAATTTGGAGAGGATCATTGCCATCGTCATCACCAACGCATCTCCATCAACCACCGATGTTTCCCTCATCCATGAGTGAGTAATCCCCCGATGTAGGATTGGGGATGGTAGGGATTGGATGAGTTCTATCATGTAATCGAATAGGATCTATTAGGGGCATAGTGCCTAGTATCTCTATTAGTGCTATTTGACTTTGTTGCAACCTGTTGTGCTTAATGCTTGTCACTAGGGCCCGAGTGCCATGATCTCAGATCTGAACTTATTATTGAATCATTATGATAGTATTGTTTGTGATCTTATCTGTAAGTTGTGTACACATATCATTGTCCGGATCCAAAGGCCACAAAGTGACAATAATTGGGACAACCGGAGGGGATGGTTGTGGTGTGAGGATCATATGTGTTCACGGAGTGTTAACGCTTTTCTCCGGTGCTCTATTAAAAGGAGAACCTTAATTGCCAGTAGTTCCCTAGAGGCCCCGCTGCCACGGGCTGGCTGGACAGAAGATGTTGTGCAAGTTCTCATTGCGAGCACGTATGACTATATTTGGAGAACATGCCTAGGATTGTTTAGTACTTGGATGCTTGATATTATTTATATGCAATGCCCTAGTTCTTTGAAGTTACATGTTTAGACTCGTCCATGCAACGCCCGTCCATCCATCCTTATGCCTACCGCAATCGAATCCTACTGCTACCGTTACTGTTACTATTGCTACTGTTTCACTGTTGTTGTTGCTGTTGCTTTGCTGTTGCTATTGATAAACTTCTGCGAGCAAGAACTAGTTCCAGGTGCAACTGGACTGACAACTCAGTTGTTAAGGCTTGCAAGTATTCTTTGTCTCCCCTTGTGTCGAATCAATAAATTGGGTAATACTACCCGCGAAGACTGTTGCGATCCCCTACACTTGTGGGTCATCAGTACACATGTGGTCATTATGGATATCCAGATACCCATGTTGATCATTGGTCATAGAGGAGTCTTGGACATGTCTGTAGTATTCTCAAACTGTTGGGTAGCACGCTTAAGGGCTTGATGAAGCTTGGAGATTGTTAATGGCTAGTTTGAATCACTAAAGAAGTGAGAAGAGCAAAATTAGAAAAGTTCTAGGGAGATCCAAAGGTGTTCGGAGAAAGAATAAGAAAAAGGTTCGGAGAAGGGTTTTCGGATAAATATGTGGGAGCCATTATGGATTTCCAGATCCCTCTATTGGTTATTGACTGAAGAGGTGTCTTGATCATGTCTACATAGTTCGTGAACCATAGAGAGACACACTTAAGGAATCAATGTTGTTTAAGTATATATGGAATATGATTTGGAGACCGGATGTTTTCAGAGTCTCGGATTGGATCCATGACATCACGAGGAAATCCGGAATGGTCCGGAGAATAATATTCATATAAGGAAAGTGGTTTTTCGGGGTTCGAAAAAGTTTTGGCATACTGGATACTTCTAGAATGTTCTAGAGGAACCACCAGTGGTTCCACCACCCCGGGAGGGGGTCACTTGGGCTCTGGCATGCCCTAGGGGACAGCCGCACCAAGCCCTAAAGGGCCAGCCGTCCAACACTAGTAGAAGGGTCAAACCCTAGTTTGAATAGTCAAATCCTAGTTTGAAAAGTCAAACTCTAGTTTTGGTAAGAGGGAAGACTTGGTGGGAAAGTTCCCAACTCTTCCCCTTGGTGGCCGAGTTGGGGGGGGCACGGCTAGGGCTAGGAAGCCTTGGTCGGCCACCCCCCACCTATATAAGGAGGGGTGCGGGCGCACCCCCATACCCCTTGTCCTTAGCGCCTAACCCTAGCCGCCGCTTCCCCTCTCTCTTCTCCACCATCCTGCTCTGGCTTAGATGAAGCCCTGTGGAAATCACTCTTACACCACCACCACCACACCGTCGTGCTGTTGGGATTCCGAGGAGATCTACTACCTCCGCTTCCCTGCTGGAACCGGGAGAGGAAGGTCTCCATCGACTTCGTACGTGTGACCGACTGCAGAAGCGTTGCCGGAACGCGGTGCAGGAAGTATCGTCTACACGATCTTGATATTGCAAGTGATCGACTACATCAACCACAAGATCTGAATCTCGTTAAACGCTTTGGATCTACGAGGGTTAGTTCTCTACAATCTCATTGCACTGATCTTGTAGATTAGATCTTGGCTTTGTCATAAATTAGATCTTGGTTTTATGTATTCTTGCGATAGAATTTTTTGTTTTCCATGCAACGAACCCTACAATGCAATCAAGGAGCTCTTCACCGCGGAGCGCCGTCGCTCTATGGGATTTGGATCCTGGAGATCTACTTCCAGAATCTCTGCTGGATCGGAGAGAAGCGGGGGTCGTTGTCAAGCACCGTACGTTAGTGACTCCCTCTGGCGGCACCGTGCTTTCGGTGCTAGGAGTTATCATGGAGACGCAAGGACATTGTGACCTCGAGGTTAGCATCGGGCTTCTTCTTTATCCATGTTCCTCGCGGTACGTTAACCGCGCTCGGTCTTCAAAGGTTTGAATACCGTATCCCTTCCCGTTACTGCATTACTAGTAGATAGATCTTAGTCTTCCGTGGTGTGCCGTGTAGTAATTTTTTTGATTTTCTTCACCGAACCCAAACAGGTCCTACCATGTAGATGTACATATGATAAAAATACTTGTGTATATTGGCTAGTATATGGTGTTAAGTGCATATAGTGGCATCTATCAAGTGAAAATAGAATTGCAATGGCATTTTTCCAAAGATGATAGTTGCAGTGGCATTTATCAAATAGCCAGAAACAGGAGTGGCATATATTTAATTAACCCATAAAACAATGTTTTGGAAAGGCTATTGTATGCCGATAGCAGCCAAGAAATTTCCTAGAATGTTTTATATCTCCACTAATAAATAAATCATTGTGCAAAAAGTTGCCCTACAAACCACTGACTCCTCAATTTAGGAGAGAAATAGTCGGGCCTTCTAAGGAGATCTCTAACCGATCCCCAATCGGTTAGAGGAGTAAACTGCTCAAAATCGATTAGAGGAGTAAAAATACTCCACTAACCGATAGCAATTTCTAATCGATCTTTTAAAGTTAGTGATACGTCGTAAACGTATCTATAATTTTTGATGTTCCATGCTTGTTTAGTATTAGCTTTGTCATGTTTTGTCTACACTTTGAGGTATTTTTATACATTTTCTGGGACTAACCTATTAACAAGATGCCGCAATGCAAGTTGTCTGTTTTCTGCTGTTTTTGGTTTCCGAAAAGCTAGCAAGGAAATATTCTCGGAATTGGACGGGACAAAATCCAAAGTCAATATTTTACCAGAGAGAACACAGAGTCCGAAGGGCAGCCTAAGGGGGGCCACACCCTAGGGCCACGCGACCAGGGGCACGCCGCCACCAGGTGTGTCCCCCTGGCTGCCCCCCTACCTTGCCTCTTCGCCTATAAAGTCACCCCGATGCAGAAACCCTAAAGATCTGATCAAATCTCCACGAAACAGTCCGTAGCCGCCGCCACCATCGTCCCTAGATCGGGGGATCTAAAGCTCTACCCGGCACCCTGCCATAGGAGAGAGATCATCCTGGAGGCGTTCTTCATCACCATGTCAGTCTCAGGAGTGATGCGTGAGTAGTTCACCCTTGGACTATGGGTCCATACAATAGCTAGATGGTTGTTTCTCCTCCTTTGTGCTACCATGTTTAGATCTTGTGAGCTCCGTTCATGATCAAGATCATCTATTTGTAATCATACATGTTGTGTTTGCGGGGATCCGATGGATATTGAGATTACTATGTCAGATTGATTATTGATTCTATCATGTCTGTGTTATTTGTGATCTTGCATGCTCTTTGTTGCTAGTAGCTATCTTGGCCAAGTAGATGCTTGTGACTCCAAGAGGGAGTATTTATGCTCGATAGTGGGTTCATGCCTCTATTAATCTAGGGAAGTGACAGAAATCTCTAAGGTTGTAGACGTGTTGTTGGTACTAGGGAGAAAACAGCAATCTTTTGTTCATGGAACAATTGTATTGTTTACTTTACACACATTGCTTAATGCAATTATCTGTTGCTTGCAACTTAATACTAGAGGGGGTTCGAATGATAACCTGAAGATGGATTATTAGTCATAGATGCAGTTGGATTACGGTCTATGTATATTGTTGTAATGCCCAATCAAATCTCACAGGAGTCATGATGACTAGTATATGCATTGTTATGCTTCCTCAATCTGTCAATTTCCCCACTGTAATTTGTTCACCCAGCATGCTATCTATCTTAAGGAGAACACCTCTAGTGAATTGTGGACCCCAGTCTAATCTTTATCATTGATACATCATCTACTATTACCATTTACTTTCTACAAGCAACTACTATCTTCCACTCTATACATTTAACCCTTTGTTTTCAGCAAACCAGTGAGATTGACAACCTCACTGTAAGTTGGAGTAAAGTCTTGAGTTTGTGTTGTGCAGGTTCCAAGTTGCTAGCAATACCTTGGAGGATATTTCCTTTCTCCTACTGGTTCTATAACCTTGGTTTCACAACTGAGGGAAATTGTCAACACCCGGATTTTTAATCCCAGATGCCTGTTATGCCATACATCGGAATCCCAGGATTACCATTTTTGCGAGACATAACAAATTAGATATCACAGTACATCATCCATTTCAAACCATACATAAGGTCTTACACAAATAAGGGATCACATGATCCAGTCTTAATACAATTCAAGCAGCGGAATAATGTAATAATAACGATAGCGTAGGCGAGGCTCCATCTTCAGGGTCACATGCAATGCTGACAATGGGAGATGATCCTAGTTTTCATAACCTTCCTGCGGTCCGTCCTCCTGATAGTACTCTTCATAGTCTGGCCACGAGAATAGCCAGGGACAAAGCCATGAGTACTCTTTAAGTACTCGCAAACTAAGACTAACAAGTGAAGTTGTTTTGAGTAGGAATACTAAGCTCTAGGTTGTTTTGCAAAAAGCCAGATTTATCTCTACTGAGTTTATAAGCAAAGAAAGCTAGTTGAAAGTTTTATAACACCTAAGGGGGGAACTTGAATTTTCATAACACAACCCTGTTGTGATCAAGTCAAGTCATGAATCATTTCATTAGTCATTTTGAAAACATATGATGACGGAACAGTATGGCCACTCCAACTATCCATAACCGCGGACGCGGATATTCGAATAGTTTGACACTCTGCAAAGGTGGTACACTTTCACCACAACATTCGATACATTCGTCAGGAACAATCCTGAATCACCATACTCAGTATGCGGATAATCAATCCTAACCTTTCAATTACACGCCCTAGTATAGGCACCTCTCCGTGAGTTTGGCCTCCCAACCATGACCAACTGTCATCTTGGGTACTGCATAGGTGGACAATCTTCACAAGGTAGCCTCAGCTCAAACCTTGGCCGCAAGGGAACCCATACTAAGGTATATAAGTTTCCAGTCAATCCCTACCCAATTTTCGGGTATTGTGGTTGTACGGTAAAATTGGAATGGTATCGCATTCAGACAACCATCAGTTTTATAAAGGGCTAAGGCTCATTCCTCAATATTTTCATCATCAAAATCATCTAGTGTTCAAGAACACATGTCAAAACATTTCAGTAGAATGACTCATCATTCTAAGGTTTTCATAACCATTTTCACCAAGTATTCCCATCTAAAGTGATCAAGTTTTATGCTTAGCACTAGCAACTACAAGGGGGGGGTAAACACTAATGAGACGTGGTGAACAAGTGTGAATGATCTAAGTTCAATCTCATGCCTCAGGATGACATCAAGATTATCTAACTTAGGCCAAGTTTTATGCTCTTTATGCTACCTTTAAATATCTTTCTAAAAATCTATAAGTCACTAAGTAAACTCTGATAGAAAGCTTTAATAAAGAAATAAAATACTAAGCTTGCCAGTAAAACTAGGATTGGGTATCAAGTGGTGTAATTAAGGCATGCTTAATGCATTGCACAAATCATATAGTTTTCACAGTTGCAAGTGTTAGCTTGCCTTGTGCAGAGCAGTGGTTGAAGTTCTCCCCGACTTCTTCCTCGTAGTATTATCCTTCCTCTTTGTATCCTTGGTCGTTACTAGCATCTATAAATAAATACGAGGTACACAATCACCGAACAATACTTAACTACTTTTATTTATCACACCAAGGTTTTCACTAGATGATCTAGTATCATCAAAAACATTACAATCATCAAAGTACTTGTCTTATTTATTTTATTTTGGAAAAGTAATTTCTACTCATTGAAAAACTACTTAAGATTTAATATTCTCCAACTAAAACATGGGATCATGTTGACACATGTCATCACCACATATTTTAGTACATGGGAATGTGATTTAAAGTGGTGTCACAATTTAATAAGGTTTAACCTTTTTATTTTAATTAATTAAAGTGGCTAGAAATGCCTATGAGGCATTCTTTTGTTACTTGTTCACTATTTCTGCAAGTAAACCTAAATATTTTTATATATTCAGAAATCTCTAGTTAAATGTGATTTTTGAGAGTTGGAATCAACTCAAAAGCTTTTGTGGTTGAATTTTGAAAAATGTTTGAATGCAGAAAAGCTTCTGCCTTGTTATTTTTACTATAGGTGATATACAATTCCAAATGATTTGAATCAAACGGGCTTGGATTAAGAATTCCAGTACCTTTGTGGCAAAATTAGTTTCATGCAATTTGGTTTAGTGAATCGACATGGGTTTATTTTTGAATCTAGGTACAGAACTGAGTTTGAAACTAAAATAATAAACCTAAATTCAAACTATTGGGTGATACATCGGAAATGTATCTATAATTTTTGATGCTCCATGCTTGTTTAGTATCTACTTTGCTTTGTCTACACTTTAAGGTGTTTTTTACATGTTTTCTGGTAATAATCTATTAACAAGTTGCCACAGTGCCAGTTGCCCGTTTTCTGCTATTTTTGGTTACAGAAAAGTTAGTAAAGAATTATTCTCGGAATTGGACGGGACAAACGTCAAAGTCAATAACTTTCCGTGGGGAACAAGAAGTCTAGAGGGGAGCTGGAGAGGCGGGCTAGGGCACCCAGACCCCCCTTAGGCGCGGGTGGGCCCTGCCCCGCGCCTAGGCAGGGTGTGGAGCCCCTGGCCGCCGCCTCGGACTCCCCCTTCGCCTATAAGAAGCCCCCGATGCAGAAACCCTAAGTACCCGATCAAATCTCCACGAAACCTTCTGTAGCCGCCGCCACCGTCGTCCCTAGATCAGGGGGGGCTGAAGTTCTTCCCGGCACCCTGCGGAGGGGAGATCATCCCGGAGGCCTTCTCTCCGGTATGATGCGTGAGTAGTTCGACCTTGGACTATGGGTCCATGTAGTAGCTAGATGGTTGTATCTCCTCCTTTGTGCTTTCATGTATAGATCTTGTGAGCTCCGTTCATGATCAAGATCTAATCTATTTGTAATCACGCATGTTGTGTTTGCGGAGATCCGATGGATATTGAGATTATTATGTTGGTTTGATTAATGGTTTTGTCTTTATGATTCTATCATGTCCGTGTTATTTGTGATCTTGCATGCTCTCCGTTGCTAGTAGCTATCTTGGACGAGTAGTTGCTAGTGACTCCAAGAGGGGGTATTTATGCTCGATAGTGGGTTCATGCCTCTGGTTTCCAAGGGAAGTAACAATAATCTCTTCGGTTGTAGATGTGTTGTTGCTGCTAGGGAGAAAACAACGGTCTCTTGTTCATGGAACATGTGGACTGTTTACCTTACACACTTTGCTTAAAGCAGTTGTCTGTTGCTTGCAACTTAATACCGGAGGGGGTTAGGATGATAACCTGAAGGTTGACTTCTAGTCATAGATGCAGTTGGATGGCGGTCTATGTATCTTGTTGTATTACCCAATCGAATCTTATAGGATCTTTCTGACTAGTAATTGCATTATTATGCCTTGCTCAGTTCCTGTCAATTGCCCCGCTGTAATTTGTTTACCCTTCATGCCGGGTTGTTTATCTAAGGAGAGCACCTCTAGTGAACTATGGACCCCGGTCTAATCTTTATCATTGATACATCTTCCACTGTTACTTGTTTACTTGCTGCAAACCACCATTACCTTCCACACCATACGTTTAATCCTTTGTTACAGCAAACCGGTAAGCTTGACAACCTCACTGATTCGTTGGGGCAAAATATTGAGTTTGTGTTGTGCAGGTCTCCGCGTTGCTTGCAACACCTGTGTGACGTTTCCTTCCTCCTACTGGTTCGATAACCTCGGTTTTGTTACTGAGGAAAAACTTGCTGTTGTGCTGATTCACACCTTGCTCTTGGGGTTCCCAATGAAGCGCTCTTACATCAACTCAGCGCTGCATCACTGGGTCACGCGGGAATGTAAATGGACCGGCCCACAGCGCACAGTGCGCGCGGGTGGGTTTAAGTGGCTGTCCCCACCAGTCAGCAAGACAGGGGGTGCGAAGCGGTACGGGGCAATCTAAACTGCACGATCAACTTCTAATTGAACGGCTGTGACTTATCGTCTCCGTTGGGCAACGCCGGCGATACAGAACCCTAGCGCGGCCAGTGGGGGTCTACGGGGGCTCAATGGGGCTCAGGCGAGGGTCGGCGATGGGGGCAAACGACGAAGTCGACGACGGCGAACCTCTTGGTACCGGCAGCTTCTCCTGGGCCTGCTCCAATCGCTGGCTCCTTTCTTCCTCCTCCGCGGCAGACTCCGGCCAAATTCCGACGACCTGCTGCTCGCCTTGCTCCGGGAATGAGTGGGGGTGGTTCTGAGAGAGAGGGAAGTGTGTTAGTGTTAAGAAATCGAGCGGGGGTGGTCTCTATTTATAGTGCTAAGAGGGGACCAAAGGGCGCAGGTGGAGCTCGTCGTGGTCGTCGGCACAGTGGGCTAATGGCATGGACGACGGTAGGGGCGGTGCTGTGCTCCCTAGCGAAGCTCAATGGCGAGGGCTCGAGGCGTGGGGCGGTGTGAGATGGTTAGAACGCTGCGATGCTCTAGGCGGGTCCGACGGGCATTGTAATGGCGCACCACGGCTACGGGTCGCGCGGCGGCGAACGGGGTTGTCTGGCAGTATCCTGGGATGGTGGTGATCACGCTTGCACGCGGCGAGGGCGGCGTGCGGTCTGTGGGCGCGTGTCGAGTGCGGCGCTCTGGCGCTCTCTCGGCATGGCGCAGAGTCATAGGGCGCGGCGGTTCTAGAGTGGTCCAGTGGCTTGCTGATGATTGGCGTTGGATAGGGGGTGGCGGTGGACGGTGGTCAATGCTCCAGACAAGGTGGCTAGGCTTGGTGCTGCTCCTAGCTTGCTGTCGACCAAGGGGTGGCAAGTTGGGCTCGGCATGCTCACCATTGATGGCAATGGCAAGCTCACAATGAGCTAAAACTTGATAAAAGATCTAGATGATCTACTAAGAGGGTGCTGTGAGCTAGGAGAGGGAACAAGGTTGGCCAAATTACTGCTCACAATAGTGTTTTGTGTTTGTTTGTTTTCTGTTTGCAAGGTGTTTGATAAAATGGCCAAAAGAGATTTGAATTTGAATTTTTGGTTCAAACTTGGTGGGTGTACTAGTTACATACTAGGTAGTCTCTAGTTAGTTGGAAAGGGCAAGGGGACACTGGTTGGTTGGTTTTTGAAAATGGGTGATCTTCACATATGTTAAAGATTCAATTTTAAATTATCATTTGAATCAAGTTGCCAAATATTTCTGTAAGTTTGAAAGGTGGGCTTGGGTTCACTTTTACTTGGTCTAGCAAGGGGTGAAAAGAAATGGGATTGTTTTTGTTTGAAATCTTGGACTAGAAACACTCAAAGTGGCATAGTGAGCAAGATTGACAAAAATGACCATTTGCTTGTTTTGTTTGTTTTTGATTTTCTCTTGATTTGTTTTTGCTTGGAAATGTTTTAGATGATGTTGTTTTCATCTTTAAACCATTTCTTGCCATTTACAACAATCAAACAAGTCCATTCATGCATTCATACAATCATCACATCCACACATGCATTTATTTGATTTTAATTAAGAAAAATTTTTATTAACCCTAATTTTGGTGACTGGAAAATGATAATCATTGTTCAATATTTTTGGGATGTTACAAAAATCTTGCTGTTGTGCTCATCATAACCTTCCTCTTGGGGTCTCCCAACGAAGCTCCAACTTCAAGAGCTCGCACCAGTTAGCCAAGTAAATCAAACGATTACCTCCAACTTTGATCAAATTCAAACCAAATTCGAAACCAACACATCTATTTAACATAATATATACATAGGACAACCAAAAGTCAGTCGAATTTGAATAAATTCAATCGGATTTCAACAAACCTAACCTAATCCTCATCCCACTCGAAGGAGGAGGGGTCGCTGTCGAGCTCGATGACCGTCAACGCCGTCGATGGGCCGACGGAGCTGCCGATGTCCTCCTCCCTCACCCTGGCAGGTGTCGGAGTTGTCGATGGCCCCGCAGCATCGACGACCCCCTTCTTCTTTGTCGCGTTCGCCTTCTGCTTGACCTCTGTGAATTCCTCGATCCGCTGCCGCTCCTTCTCGACGAGCTCTGAGTTGAGCCCGGCGAGCGCTACCGCCATCTCCGCGTTGTGGCGCTCCGTCTCGAGGCGCTCGCGGTCCTCCCTGTCCTCCCGCCGCTCGCGGTCGGAGACTAGTCGGAGGCCGGCTGGCTCCAAGTCCGGCACCGTGCCGCCGCACCCTAGCGGGAAGTTAAGCTCGCCACAGTCAGAGCCGTGGATCTCGACGTTCTTCATTACGCCAGTGCCGCCTGCTTCGGCGACTAGAAGCTGCCGATCCAGACCTTCCGGTTGGTGTTGCGGTCGGTGATTTCGGTGACCCATGCCCCCACGACTGCTGCCACACGCCGCGGTAGACCGGCATCGGCGATACGGGCAAGTCAAGGGTTCCGTCGAAGCGCCGGGGCTGTCACCGCCGTTTCGGGGCGCTAATCGAAGAGGGGATTGGGGGCGGGGAGAGGGAGCGACGCGGGGCTGCGGCAGGGGGCTTCGCCGGCGGCGCGCGCTGGGGATGGGTGGATGGGATGACCGGCGAGAGGATCTGGTCATCAGTGGTCTCT
Source organism: Avena sativa (assembly GCA_916181665.1). Lineage (NCBI taxonomy): Eukaryota > Viridiplantae > Streptophyta > Magnoliopsida > Poales > Poaceae > Avena > Avena sativa. Next base: position 149,841,591 of record OV702294.1, on the reverse strand, counting down.
GGTGGTGGCTAGGGTGGCGGTGGTCGCCAAAGGTGGAGGAGAGGGCGAGGCGGAGTAGGTGTGAACACATAATTAGTGAAGGAATCTTTTACTCATTCATCACTCAGATGAGTAAATATAGAAGTCGGCGGAGCCGATGAGTAATTTTTTTAATCCACTAAATCGTTTTAGACTTTAGTTAGATCCGGTTAAAGAAGTAAAAAGTCATCTTTTACTCCTCTAACCGGTTTTTGGGATTGGTTAGAAATGCCCTAAAGAGCCCTAAACCCCAAAAGGGAGCCAATGCCGCAGATTAAATCCGTAGACTGTAGGAGAAAATGTACAAAAAGTTCACAAACCGAACCGTACGTTCACACTGCATTTCAATTTTTCCCCTGGTTGCCCAGATGCATACATCATCATTCGTACACATAGTACTACATGGAAGTAAAACAGTAACGAAAACACACTCGATCGGTAGAGAAAACAAGCAGCAAACGCGGCGAGCTCGGGAAGATACAGACCAGCAGAATCCAGGACCTGAACAGCAGCAACACTGGAGGCCCCTCTGTCCTCTGATAATATCTACACTTCAGTGCCTCCGATCATCGAGACGGCGGCCGGTCGATCTAGGCCCTGCTGAAGGAGGCGGACGAGCCGAGCTTGGAGGCGCTGGCCCTCAGGACGTACTGGTGGTAGGCGGCGGCGATGGCGGCGCCGATGAATGGCCCCACCCAGAAGATCCACTGAAACAAACATGACCCCAACCGGAAGTCAGATATCTCAAAGGAAATTGAATCAATTTTAACTCCAATAATTGCACACTCTACAAAACTATGGGCATATAGTAGTATGAACAAGATAGCATTAATTAGTTACACCATAGAGCCATAGAGTAGAATTTCTAGCTTAGTTGGATGGTAGGTGCGAAGAGATTAGGCCGCGTGTACTACTTTCAAATAGTGCCGTCTGCAGATGTCGTACATAACCTACAGGAAGGGTACTGGAGCACAAAATTTCAATGTCAAATCAGTTGGGATGCCGACATATATAGTACTACTATGAGTTTAATTAAGTGATCCTTGTCCTGAGCCGTTCGATAAGATAGTCTATCTGTTCTGAGTTCTGACCGCTACTTGTGAACTTGTACAAGGAACACCACAAAAGTTCTGTCTAGTTATTTAAGTTTTATTTATTACTCTTCAAGTGATTGTGACCACTGCTTAAAAAAAGGAATCATGACCAACAACTTTTGTGAGCCATGAATCGAGAGATTATGGGGGCAGTAGTGGCGGGTATACTTACGTGGTCATCCCATGCCTTCTCGTTGTTGTAGATGACAGCAGCTCCCAAGCTCCTGGCCGGGTTGATGCCGGTGCCGGTGATGGGGATGGTGGCCAAGTGGACCATGAAGACGGCGAAGCCGATGGGCAGAGGAGCCAAGACCTGAACAAATAATTCGTTGCAGCATCCGTGTCATGATCGATGCAGAGTAATATTGGAGATTTCACGGGTGAGACGATTGCACGAGAGAAGGCAGAGGCAGTTCACTTACAGGGACGTGGGAGTCACGGGCGCTGCGCTTGGGGTCTGTGGCGGAGAAGACGGTGTATACGAGCACGAAGGTGCCGATAATCTCGGCGGCGAGGCCGGTGCCCTTGGTGTATCCGGAGCTGAGCTCGTTGGCGCCGCCGCCGTAGCGCACGTAGAAGGCGCTCTGGAAGCCCTTGACGAGCCCCACGCCGCAGATGGCGCCCAGGCACTGCGCCACGATGTAGAGCACGGCGCGCACCAGCGACACCTTGCGCGCCAGGAACAGGCCGAACGTCACGGCCGGGTTGATGTGGCCCCCCGACACGCCGGCGGTGCAGTAGACGAGGACGAAGATCATGCCTCCGAACGCCCACGCGATTCCCAGGATGCCGACGCCGCTGCACGCCGCGTCGGTGGGCGTGGCGTTGGGGTCCGACTGGTGCTTGTACCCGATCACGGTGGCCACCGTGATGTAGAGGAAGAGGAGCGTGGCGACGAACTCGGCGATCACGGCGCGGTACAGGGACCACTTGGTGAGCTCCTCCGCGTCGAAGAGCGGCGCCGGCGGCGGGTCCGAGTAGTCCTTGGCCGCGTACTCCCCGCCCCCTGGCGCCGCCTCGACGTCCTTTGCCATGGCAGAAGCTAGCGCTCTGTGTGTGCCTGTGTGTGCGGGTGGAGATGGGCAAATGCTTTGCGGGCTGAGCTCTGTGTGGTGGTGTGGAGTGACGAGGAGAATGGGCGAGGTATTTATGGCGGCGAGGCGCGAGGCGGCTACTGGCTCCCGACGAAAGGCCGGCGTCGGGCGCTCGCTTTGCGATTACTTTGTTTACTCGCCAGGGTTTATTAGTGGAAGATAAGCCCCCAGCTAAGGGCGCCTCTCGCTAGTGTTGTGTTTCTGGGTTAGTGATAAACTTTGCCGCCCATGGCGCTCATCATTGCATCATTCCAGAGAGCATAGCTCACACTGGTGGCTGCGCCTAATACGGTGTAGCTTAATTACTTTTTAGTTTAATTAGTGGCCCGGTTTAGTCACATTCGATGATATGAGGTGATGGCAGATTTGTCGTCAGCTTAATTGCCAGCCGCGTGAGTGCTGTGTTTCAGAGGTTGAAGTGGAGAACCGGAGACATTGCTGCCACCCAAGTCTTCAGTCAGTGGTTAGCTGCGAGTTTGTGGCGGGGATTTTATTGTATTGTTGACATTTGTCTAGGAGCGGCAAATCATATGTTTTCTTCTCCACTAATGAACAAGTGCTTACTCGGCAGTTTGGTTGCTAATCATGCGCAGGCACGTCGCGAGAACGAACCACTCGCTAATTGGCTTTGTCATCCATGGTTAGTTGCAAGCTATAGGCGTAGCAATCACGAGAACAGCAACCATTTTGATACAGTACAATCAACCGGAACAGAGCTTGTGGTGTGGCACCTGTCCCAGTCAAGCAACAGTCTGGTCCAGATTCCGGAAGCTCCAGGAGAGTTCGAGCAGATCGCGGCGTGAAAACCTCTCCCTGCCGAACGGCAAGTCGCGAATACCAGAACCGTCTGCAGCCAGAGCCAGAGCCACCACGCTTCCCCGCACGAGAAAGCTACGCGACCGCTGGCTCTGACATAGGCTCGCCACTCTTTTCCTGCAGCGTCCTCGACCGTGCCCATCCATGGCCTCGATCGATGCCGTGATCGCTCACGTTTATGGCTTCCGGTTCATCTGCCTTTTCGTCGGTGATGACGGCTGCAACATCACGGAACAGAAAGTTGATCGCCGCCCAATCTTCCCCAGATTTCCATTCACGGCAACGCTGGGCGACCGCTTTTCCTCTTCCGCAATTGCGCGAGGCGCACGCGGATCATGGCCGAAGGATGGGCGCGCCGCGGCCACAGGATTAAACATACGCAAGAAAACAACCACCACCGACCAATCCACCGGTGACACTGACGGATAGTAGTTTTTTTTGGAGGAACAGTCACGCATATACTAATTGCTTTAGGAATGGATGAGATGAGCCGGACGGCTCGGGTCGTACTCATGCCCAATTATTTGATGTGTTTTCCAACAACTCTATTTTTGAGCGGTATGTGTTTTCCAACAACTCTATTTTGCTCGGGTGTTCTTTCTCGGCTTCATCTGGACTATAAAACAAACCTAAAATTCCTCTACATGTACAGACAAACAGAGAGATGACCTTTGCTGGCTGCCCAGCGAATGGAATGGGTGGCCTATTATTCGACCGACCCGTAGCAATCAGGCATGCTGCACCCGTTCGCGCAGAGAAGGACCGGGTGACAAAGAAACAATGCACTTTGGATTCCAAAAAACTAGCACCTTCTCGCGTTTGCTCGGCTGGATTTATGAAATACGGTTATGGATATTGCTAGTAAGTTTTTGGACACTAGTTTAGAGATGGTGGTGTACTAACACATGTAGCTATTTTCAGTTTTACATAAAATGCATGTTAGCCATATTGTACTATGCACTTTCGGTCGGTCCAAGGCTTTTATATGCAAAGTCATGGGAGTTAATAGCATTTTGATAGGTGGGAAATTTACATTTTAGTACCACTTTGTGTTCTTGTAACCAAAAGCTAACAACTTACCACAAGTTCTTTTCAAATCGCGCAAATGGCCGATTGAGAGCCAATTGACACCCAAACTGGCAGTAGACCCACATGCCATGATGACGTGGCACATTCTGGACGGCGCGGCGAGGCGGTCGTTAACTGTGTTGTCTGAAATGGGAGGAAAACAGTAGGTTTTGAGTCCCCCAAGCCACTCCCTCTCCTCTCACGTGCATAGAGGGAAACCCTCGATGGCGGCTCCGGCAAATCCCCGCGGTGGCCCCCCTCTCGGCGGCGGTGGTGGATCCCCTATCGGTTGTAGAGACCCTACGAGTAGCTTGTGCGAGACCTCGAGATTCGGCACGAGATTGCTCGATCTGTCGCCGGTGCACCATGCAACGTAGGCTCTGGCCAAAGCGGTGCACGACTCACCGTCGAAGACTAGCCACCGATGGGCATCCTCCCTCTATGGCGGCTCGGGCAAATCCCCGCGATGGCCCTCCTCTCAGCGGCGGTGGTGGCCCCCCTCTCGACTGTAGAGACCCTCTGGGTAGCTTGTCCGAGACCTCGAGCTTCGGCACAAGATTGCTCAATCTATCACCGGCGCACCGTGCGGCATAGGCTCTGGCCAAGGTGGTGCACGACTAGCCGTCGAAGACAAGACACCGATGGGCATCCTTCCTCGGTGGCTTGGAGTAAGGTTTCTTCCTCCCCTCCCATGTTTCTCCTTATTCCAATCTTTAGCTAGTTAGTGTTCATAGTTTTAGCAAATTGATTTAGGTAGAAAATTGGTTTTAACTAGCAGTGACCATCTATTTGATCTTGCTATTAACCCATAGAATCAACTAATTAACCATATGTTAAAGAAATTTATTGACACTGTGAAATTATTTTTCTTAATTGTTGTAGTCTGGATGGTGAAATATGGGAAATTAGGTTCAAATTTGTTGGTGAAGACAATTTAGGGAGGACTTTGAGTAGACCAGACATTACTAAGCTAAATTTGTTTGCACTGATAGAAGAACATGGATATGACATTAGAGATATAATGTATTGCGTTAGGGAGAAGGGGAAAAGAATGGCAGGAATGGAGCTTGTTGATCGAAACCTTAAGTTGCAAAAGATATGCTAAGCAAAGTTTAGAAAGAACAAGTTTTGGATTTAACTATTCTTAAGTGCATAGCGACATCACCAGCTGATTTGAACCTGGATACATGTGACACTCAAGCACAGATCACACAGCCAGTTGTGTTGTGAGGGGAGAAGGCTAGTGTCAGCCATGTTTCATATGATGATTGTCCAGTGGAAGATCTTTATCTTGTATAGCTGTAGATTTCTCTCGTGTTTTGTACCTTGGCATACAATAGAGCTCAAATAGGCAAAATGGAAATGAAATAGTTTGTGTAGATGAATGAAGTGAAAAGGAAGACGTTGATTGGAGCAAGACATGGGAGAATTCAGGCCTGAAGATCACAATAGAGCTGTAGCAGAGGATCTTGAGTCTATCAAGAGGATGGGACAGAAGAAGAAGGATGAGAAATATCAAGATCCTGAGCATCTAGAACTATTGGACAAGCTAAGGAAGATAAAGAAGCAAGAAGACGATTCATTTATGTATGTTGAAGGAGAAACTGATGTTGTGGAGATTTATGAAGCTTCAGAAGATTTGGAGTCTGATGAAGAGCCTGAACCTAAGTACTTTACAGTAAATTTGAAACCATTAAGAACATGGCCAACATCTAGATCACATCATGAGCCTGAGGGGAGTGCACCCTGCTATAATGTGCCATCATATGATGAGGAAAGCAGCCCTGGTGATATTGCTGATAGCGATGATGATGGTTTTGTATAATAATTTAAGCTGCTTAGTGGTATGAAGAGAAGAACTAAGAAGCCCAAGGCAAGGGTTTTGTATGATGAAGAAAGGGAAAACCCACATGGAAAATAGCACCCAAGTTGTGCTTCGCTGATGTTGTTCAACTCAGAAGATCTCTTAGGACATACCACATTGCTTAGTTGAGGAATTTTTACTACCATAGAACTAGTAATGTGAGGATCATAGTGAAGTGTATTGAAGATGAGTGCCCTTTTTTACATGAAATCTTGAAACATTTCTCATGAGAAGAATTTTTGTATATTAAAGTTGAGGTCTGAACAAACTTGTCTTGGGCATGGAGATCACACTAAGGTAACTATATATATTGTTGGCAAAGGAATCTGAGCATGCAATAAGAATAGACCCTAACACTTTTTTTGACACATTAATTGATAATACAAAGATTAAACATGGAGTTAAAGTTGCAAAGAGAAAATCCTAGAGAGCAAGGAACACGGCACTTCAGGTTGTCCTTGGTGATCAGAAGAAGCAATACACTAGGCTTAGAGATTACCTGTAGGCTGTGATAGACACAAATCTTGGAAGCATGTGCATTGTGACAACAAAAGAGATAGTGTAACATCTTAGTCCAAACGCAAGGTTCCATGGCTTGTTTTACTGTCTAAATGCATCAAAGAAAAGATTTTTTAAATGGGTGCAGACCATTAATAGGTAAGAAGCTATTGCATTGTAACATAGATCTGACATATTGCATATAATTAACATGGCTATGTGTAACAATTTTCTATTTTGTATTCACGGGGCTAGATGTATGATTTGTGAAGCTCACCACTGGACAACCGATTTTAAAAGCTACTAGGAGAGACGAGAATAATAACATTTTCTCAATTTCTTTTGGGATTGTAGATAAAGAAGAAACTGCCAGCTGGTCCTAGTTTCTTGCCCAACTTAGGTATTGGATTGGAGAGGGAGATAAGTGGGGACCTTATACAATTATCTCTAACAGACAAAAGGTAAGTTATAATATATTAGTTGTCATCATTTTCTTGTTTTCTATTAGTTGTTATCATTTATTGGTTAGCACAAGAATGTCATATACCATGTACTTGATGAATCAGAATGGACAAACACAAACACAAGAGACATTGACCCTCCAATTTTTAGAGTAACGTTAGGAAGGAAGCAAACTGTTTGAAGGAAGAGAAAATTTGAGGTACCAGACCCTAATGATTCCTCTACAATGTCTAGTATTACTTGTATAAACTGTAAATTGGTAGGCCATAGGTTCACATATTGCATTCAGCCTCTGAAACCTGACTTGCAGATTAGAAAGGACAATCATAAGGAAAAGAACCTGCCTGAGTTTCTATTTTAGACATTTTCTTATATTGTATAATATTTGCATAACCTTCTATTTTAATTATTTTCACTAGTATAACACACACACATTATCATAAGATAACGTATCTTCCGCAGTCTCATACTCCCACAGCACCAGCAGCTCCAAAAAGCACCAGCTACTACTATTCCCACTGCACCAACACCTCCAAGAGTACCAGCACCAGCATCTACTACTCCCACTGCACCAGCACCTCCAAGATCACAAGCATAACATATTAAACTAGCAGCTCCTAGAGCACCATATAGTACTGCTATAGGTTCTAGGACTTCCTCAGCACCAAGAAGTGTCGATGCTTCTGATAGTGGTACTAGTTCTGCTCCTAGGATTAGCAAAACAAGAAGGTTGCTTACCCATATGATGTAGGGGTATCTTAGGGAAAGCAGATTCCTACAAAAAGGGAGAAGTTCCGGTAAGTAATCTGTCAGGATGATTATTATGTGTTTCATACTATGGTGTCATGCTTTCATTGTTTCAGACTAAGTGTTATTGTTGTAAGACTATGCTATGATGCTATGTGTGTTTCAGACCATGTTGAATTGTTTTAAGAGTATGTGGGTTTAAGACCATGTTGTATTGTTGAAGACTATGATGAATGCCATATTGTTTAAGACTATGTTGGATTCTATATTGTTTAAGATGCCATTTTTTATTCCCACTATTGCTACCATTTTTATAAGATTTTTAATCACTATTAAACCATCGAGGGGTTGTAGAGAACCCCTCGACCATCCTTATAAACCATAGAAGGGTTATTGATAACCCCTTGACCATCCTTATAAACCATCAAGGGGTTCTTGACCATCCTTGTAAACCATCGAGGGGTTCTCGACAATCCCTTGACCATCCTGATAAACCATTGTGGAGTTGTCGAGAACCTCTTCACCATAATAGGATAAGGAAAAAACTCAATATTTAACCTTTACCACATCATTAATAAACTTACAAATACCACCGAATTTTCTACCATTAATTGTTCACACAAAAAGATAGATCCGTTACAACTAAATGCCAGCACATACTTACAACTAAGCATATAGATACCTCCAAACTATTCAATGGAAAATTAAGATTGGTCCATTACAGCTAAACCGCAGACATTGTTCGACACAAATAGGAAATAGTAGATGGTACTCTCTCACTCATATAATATTGACTTCATCCTCTTCAACTTATTTTTGTTAGCATCACTAACTTTCATAAGATCAAATAGCATGCTGAAAGGGAATGTATGCCCCCATGTGTGGTTTTGGTAATTAATGACAATCTCTGTGGACTAATGTGTAAATTGAGTTTCACTTGTACGTTTGTCCATTGGCATCGCTTGGGACATGTGTTGGTCTTGAAGTTTAAAGATGAAGATGTTTGAAGGGTGATCAAGACAAGTGTAAAGAGTTGCATCAAGATGGATCAACCTCAGGAAGGAATGGAGAAGGGAAAGTTCAAGATGCGCCATCTCTAGAAGATATCATCCTTGAAGCTTCCCATCCTCGGTGATCATGGAGTGATGAAGACAAGTTCAAAGAAGAGGTTTCCCCATGGAATATGGGGGAGCAATTTGCAAGTCTTCATCAAGCAAGAGCGAGCAAGAGCAAACAAGAAAGGTGTTCCATCTTGAGAAGGACGAAATGGTCTACCTCAAGATCAAGTGGAATGCTCAAGGCAAAGGTATGATCTTGATATGGTTTCTGTTTTTCCGATCTTGTGTTATTAGTTGAGAGACCGGGTTTAGGATAGATAAACGTACTATCAAGAGGGGATCTTGAGTGAGTGACTCGATCGCATCTTTCGGAGAGATCTCAAACCTTTGCATACAAAGCATCATCTTTATTGGTTTTTATTTGGATCTTGTCCATGAGAGGATCTATATATTATGGTTATCATCATAACAAGCTCTAGTTCATCAAATAAGGATTTCCCTTGCATATCTTATTGCGGTTTTTGATCTTGTGAGTTTTCCGGCTCCACAACTTGGGAGATATCTCACATATATATTCATGGTATTTTATCCCTAGGTGATATCGAATGCGAAAGTTATTGCAGTTTTGGGCTCTAAAGTTTCCCTGGGCGGAAGTTCCGGCTCGCCACCGGTAGTACCGCTAGGGCATTTTGCCGCCGGAGGATGTTTCGGGGCTTCTCCCCCTCATCTTGAGTTTGTCTCAGTAACTTCTCTGTATGGTATGTTCTGTTTGGCAGGATTTTGATCGAAAGTTATGGTGGTAGTACCGCTCCCGCCGGAAGTACCGGCCAGGCACCGAAAGTACCGCTCTGGAATAATTTCCACCGGTAGTACCGGGTGAGATTCCGAATTTATTTATGTTCACTCTGGTTTCAATTTAGTAATTTCTCTGTTTGGTATGTTCTATTTGGCAGATTTTTGGTCGGAAGTTTTGGCGGTAGTACCTTCCCGGCCAGAAGTTCCGATGCACCGGAGGTAGTACCGGACAGGGTCATTTTCTCTCTTCCGCGTCGCTTTTTTCTGACCGTTGGCTGGGTGCCATGGTAGGTCTTCCCTCCCACCATAAGTTCCGGGAAGGGTCGTGAATTTGCCCAAATGGTTAGATCTGGGAGCCCTTTAAAGGGGGATCCTCTTCCCCTTCATCGACACTGGCTATTTTCCTAGTTCTTGGCTTTCTCTCTCTCCTCCATTGTTGACCTTGAAAAGCTTGACCTCTCCCTTTCCGCCCTATGATTCTTGCATCTTTTTGAGGGATTTGAGAGAGGAGATCTAGATCTGCAATCCCCCCAAACCAAATCCCTTCTTTGTGAAGGAATCCTTGGGATCTAGATATTGGAGATTTTTGTGTTCTCCTCTTGTGTTCTTCCTCCCTTATTCCCCCAAAATCTTTTGTATCTTTGTTCAAATTTGGGAGTGAAGGACTTGATCTTGCATTTGTTGAATAGGTTAGAGTTCTACACGGAGATTTGGTGAGTATAAGCTTGTGGGCTTGTTACTCTTGGGTTCTTGGAACCCTAGACGGTTGTGTGGTTGGTGTGTTGACTTCTTGAGGCCTCCATTGTGGAGTGGCCTCAAGATTGTGGCCTTTTGTGGCTTTGTTGTTGGGAGCCTCCAATTGAGTTGTGGAGATAACCCCAACCTTGTAAGGGGTTGGTGTCCGCCCTTGATGATGGCCTGCAAGTGCACATGTTCATCAGAGCATGTTTTCGTGGAAGTATTAATTCTAGTTTTTATATCAACCCCAATAAGGAGCTTTAGTAAATGTCTTTATGTGACGTTTCTATCGCACCCAACGTGTCATGGGTCTTGAGTGAATTTATTGCAAGTGTTAGAGGTGAAAAGTGATGAATGAATAATAGAGGAAACTTGAGTAAAGGTAGATGCAAAAAGTAAATAACATAAAAGTAAAAAGACGATGAAAGTATTCAGAGTTCCTGCAGATGATAAGTTAGGCATGGAGAGAAATAGTTCATGGTGATAGTGAATGCTCCAAATGGATGAAATTTAATAAGTGATTGTGATACTTCTTATTCATAACTGAGTAGGAAAGCAACCCATACACCGACTAGGATTTCCCATGGAAAATCCCTCCTTGTCCCAATGATCCATCTGCCTGTAGGGGTTCGTAGCATGGAAAACAAAAAAATTCTACCGCATGAAAACAAACAAGCCAAAGATCTCAACGATTGTAGCAACGAGTCGATTAGAGTACTCACCCTCAAAGATTCCAAAGCGGTTAACGAGAGCGGATTCTCATGGGTGATGTAGTCGTACACATGCCGATCTCAAGATCGCGTAGACGATCCTTCCGGCACTGTGTTCCGGCAGCGCTTCCGCAGTAGGTCACACGTTCGGTACTCGATGAAGACCTTCATCTCCCTTGTTCCAGCAGGCAGCGGAGGTTGTAGTTCTCTCCTCGCGATTCCGGCAGCACGACGGCGTGGTGTCAGAAGTAGAGGGAAGATCCTGCAGGGCTTCGCCTAAGTCGGAGTAGGTTATGGTGGAGAATTAGGGTTTCTGGCGATCTAGGGTTTAGAGGCTGGAGAGGAGGAGGTGGAGTCGGCAGCGACACTGGGAGGCGGCGGTAGCACGGCGACGATGTGGGGAGGGGCTGGTGTTGTGTCTCTTGGGGCACCCCTCCCCTCTATTTATGAGAGGGAGGGAAGCTTGGGAGAGGGGAGTTTGAATCCTTCCCGAACTCCCTCTCCTAGTTGGCTTGTGGTGGAGGGAAAGAAGGATTCTTTCCTTCCTCCACCAGGATACATTGTCCCAGTTTTACTTTTCAAACTTTCCTTTTGACTTTCAATTTGGAGATTAATTTATTCCTTACAAATGCCCAACCAAGTGACCTAGGACATGATGCAATCATTCCACTTATTCAGGACACATTCATGTACCCTTCCCCTTCCGGTCCGGTGAACCTTCTAGACCCTTCTAGATCATTCAGGTGAAAACACCGGAATCATTCCCAAACTCCAGAATTGGACTTTCCTTATATGAATCTTATTCTCCAGACCATTCCGGATCTCCTCGTGATATCCCAGATCCCATCCGAGACTCCTAACAACATTCGGTCTCCCTACTTACATTCCATATCTACCAAACAACATCGAATCCTTAAGTGTGCCTCCCTACGGTTCGTGAATTATGCAGACATGACCGAGACTCTTCTCCTATAAATAACCAATAGAGGAATCTGGAAATTCATATGGTTCCCACATTTTTCTACGATTACTTTGCGATCGAATGAAGCACTTACATGCAATACCAATTTCCCTTTGTCTCGCGATAGTTTACTTATCCGAGGTCTGATCGTCGATATCTCTGCATACCTAGTTCAACCTCGTTACCGATAAGTACTCTTTTCTCGTTCCCGTGATATGTGATCCCTTGTGAGCCAGTCACATGCTTGCAAGCTAATTGGATGACATTCCACCGAGAGGGCCCAGAGTATATCTATCCGTCATATGGATTGCCAAATCCCACTCTTGTCCATGTGCCTCAACACATACTTTCCGAACACTCAATTCTACCTTTATAGGCACCCAGTTACGGTGTGGTGTTTAGCATGATCTCATGGTCGAAGGAATTAGGTTACTGTGTATCAGAAAGCTTATAGCAAACAAACTATTGAAATGACTTGATCTTTATGCTACGCTTATATATAGGAGTATGTCCATCACACCATTCTCCTAATGATATGATCTTGTTGTTAATAACATCTCAATGTTCATGATCGGGAAACAATGATCATCTATCAACCAACAAGTTAGTATTATAAAGAGGCTTTACTAGGGACTCTAATTTAATTTACAAATCACACAAGTATTAATGTTTCCGGTTAATACTATTATAGCATGAATGTAAACATTTATCATAAACACAAAGATATATAATAACTACTTTTATTATTGTCTCTAGGGCATATCTCCAACACTGCCTGTTACCAAAGTAATGGTCAGCACATTAATTAAGGTCTTTAAACCAGATCAAGGCTTTAATCTTGATGGTTCCTTGTTTATCCTCGAGTAGTACTAGCTCCTCATTGATATCGGCCGTGTCACTCGGGGGTCGCTGATTCGCTAGTAAACAAGTTCATATCTATGAGATCTCGAGATCATGTTATCTTGGCCCTTAAATTAGACAACAAACATTAAGCAAACATAGATATTCATTCTCACATCATAATAATCATGACAACAATCACAAATGGATGGAAATAAGAGGGGAACATCACATCTCACCAATCCCCTACATCTCCCATGCCTATGGGGATTTACTCAGACAGGAGAGGAAGATAGATCAAAGGCATAATAGTATTGCAAGGGGAAATCATCTCAGCTTTACCATAGCAAGCCACAATACCGTTTGGAGATCAAATAAAATACAAATCAAGATAAGATCAAAGTATCAAACCCTAATCTTACAACTGTGAATCTCTCTCTTTCTCTCTACAAGTGGGAATGATGGTGGAGTGAATAGATTAGAGGCTAGAGATCTTTGAAGAATGAGGCGATGTTCTTCTCCTCCTTCAGATCTGATCTCTCCTCTTCTGGAATAGTTTGCGGCTGTGTTCTTTTTTCGTCTCGCCCTCAATACATAAGTTGCTTGTATTGATATAACGAAGGCGCTAGAATATCACGCGGCCAGGCGATATGGGCGCGCTCTGACCCTACTAGTGGTCGTTACAAGACCTAGACAAGGTCTTCCATAAATGCTCCAAGGTCTTCCATAAATGTTTATTACCTGAAATTCATCACAAGAAACCAAGGTTTCGCTAATTTTTGATGTTAACATTAATTCAAATATAAAATCCAACAAAACCCGGCAAAAACCAAAGGAAAATCATAGGTAAAAAGTGTCAGAATTTGGATCTATCAACATACCCAAGATTAGCTATTGCTCATCCTAGAGCAACAAAGCTATAAAAAATAATAGCAAGAAATTTAATCAAGAGGAAAAACTCACAAGTTCAAGGTTATATCATATTCCATCGTCACAAATCCTACAACCTTAAACATGAGCATAATATATTTGAACAATTGCAATTAAGTTCTCTTCCTAACCGCAAGTAACTCACTAGCTAATAGTATTTAAACTCAAAGGAGACTACCAAAAATTTGGTTAGGCTTGCGAATCAATTCTTTTTAGCACCTATGTTCTTATGAGAGTAAAAATGTTTTTAAGCAAAGATGCTTTGGGCAGATTAAGGGTGCACAAGTAGATGTCAAAAGAAGGATAAACTTAGAGATTTCATTAACACCTACTTTGAAAACATGGCTATCGAACACCCCATCAATTCCTTGCTTTTCAAGAACTATAGTTTCTCTCCTTTCATTTCAGATGGTGAGGTGGTGCCAATACTTTCATAAGGATCGAATCTTTCAGCCCATAAATCAATAGTAATTTTTCTTTTCTTGTTTTTTCTTCTCTCTTTTCTTTTTCTTCTCTTTTTCCTTTCTCTCCATTTTTTTCCTAGATCAACAAAGCAAGTTTAGAAACTCCCTCACCCACCGTAAAGACATTCATTCCGTCAAACAATTCTTTTTTGTAGGTGCCTATCAAGTCAAACCATTTAAAATTTGGGGTTGAGCACTACTAAGATTAAGCCCTTAATACAAAAACAAGGCACCAAAGTTATCATAGAGACACTTTCTTTTGTTCTAAAGCAATTGGATTTTAATCCAATAATGTTGTTTTTCTAATTGATTATAATTGTCACAAGTCAAAACCAAAGTAGTGACATTAAACATGAGATTAAGTCCTAAAAGATAACAAGCTAAGCGTGGAGTGGAACTCAAGTGCAACCGAACGAACACAATATGTTCATGAATAAACTTGCAGAAAGAAGGAAAATAGGAATGTGGTACCTCCTATCTCTTGCTTGTTTTCTTACTTGAGTCAACTCCCCGCGTTCTTCTCCATGGCTAAGTCACTAGAAGTGAAAAACTTGCAAAAAGCTAGAGAGAAAACCGAGAGAAACTCATGCAAAACAGGATAAAAGCTAGTCTAATATTTTTGGTTTTTTATTTTATCAATACAAAACTGAAAATAAACATGCACTAGAAACAAAACAAATAAATCAAAAGGATAAATCAAAAATATGAATGCAAAAGTGGGGAGGAGTTCAACCTCCCCAAGCTTAGGCTCTTGGCCTATCCTAGATCAATTGTCTCCCTCGTTGGGAGGCGGATGGTGGTATGGATAGTACGGGTACCGGTTTGGGAAGTCGGTCATGAAGGTGGTAAAATTCTGAGTGAGGTCAACGATGTTGGCGTTAACATCTTGCAATGTATTTTCTATGTTGTCAATGCGATGCACCATCTGGTCAAAATCTCGGCTGGGGCTGAGGCATACCTTGTTGCTTCTATAGTGGGTGAATGGCTGATTGTGATGATGATGTTGGCCGTAGTCATCCCAGCCCTCGGCATTCTAGTCTTGTTCCCATTGCTCTTGCTGCTACTGGTGGTTGGCTGCGTTTTCCTAGTTGAGGTCCCCTCCTGGGTTTGGAATCCTCCCCGAGAAGATCAATGCCTTCTAGAATTCTTCCTCATCAAGGACCCAACTCTGTTTACCTAGCAAACCAAAAGCTTGGACAAACAGAAGCAAAACTTGGTGGAGTTCACCATTAGGCTCAAAATAAAATTGATAAGCATGAAGGGAGCATTGAGGCCTATAAACCCCCATAAATTTGGTGTTGGCCATGAGATGTCATCCAACTCCTTACTGCCAGCCATGAGTCTCTCATTGGGCATGAAAAACTCGCTTGTGTAGGCGATCTAAGTGATCAAGCCTCCACAGCGAATGCCACCCGAAGGAGCCGACCTTTGGTGGAGAAAGTGTTGGATGAGAAAAGCATCCAAGTTTACCTTATGCTCCATCTCAGGATGGAGAGCCATATATATCACACTTATCTACGGGCCCGCCATTGCCCCGGTATCTCCCTTCCCAAAAATATAATTTGCTAAGAAGGTGGTGAAGTAGCGGATAGTGGGATTCTAGATGGTGGCGCTCTTCTTGCGCAAATAATCAGTGTTCACATGGACAGGAATCTTATTCCAATAATGCATTGCCTCTACAAGGACTTCATGAGTGGTATCAAGTTTTCCTTCATAGGAGAACCCGAAGCAATCGCAGAACTGATAAAAATTCAGGCTACAGGGCTGCCCATTGAGCACGAAACTTACAGTGCAATAACGCTCTTGGGTCTCGAGGTCGTCATGGAATGACGACAAGAACTCGAACATGGCGATCTCTAAGGTGTCGGTGGAGAGGTAGGAGAAAGGCACCATACCGGCTTCTGGATCATCCGATCGAATTCATCCTCAAAACCTTGGCGAGAGGCCACCCTCTCGTAATCCTTGCTCGTGGATGCCCGGAGGTTGCCTCCCTCTGAACGTCTCTTATTCGATCCCGACGGGTTGGAGGCGCCTGCCCTTCCCGAGCGAAAAATCTTCCCAATATTCATTGTGCTACAAAAATTTCAAATAAAAACTATAGGCATCAGATTTCTATCACACAAACAAACGATTACAGATAGAAATTGCAAATCCTAACATGAGGAATCAAAGATAATCTCAAAGTATGATGAACTCATCTAGATAGTCAATGTGAGGAATTCAACCATGGATTTCAGAAGAAAAAAAGCGTGGATCGGATGAGAGACTTACACATGTGAAGATTCCCCCATTCAAACGCAAGAAATGAGTGAAGAATCGAAGGTTCTAGGTGATTAGGGTTTGAGTTGGCGATAGAGAGGGGAAGAAAATAGAGAGAGGAAGAAGGAGGCCGGCCGCTGCTAGTCGCCGTCCTCTAAATCGTGCGATGCACACGGTACATGCAGGTCCCGCCCGTATCGGTGCTCATCACCGTTGGATGAAACCTAGGTTCCGAGATCAAACCTAGGTGTTATGGTATGATCGTACGGTACAGGCACATCCGGTCATATTAGTGGTCGTTATTACGCCAGTAAACTTGAAGCCCTATGTCAATATATGGTACGGGCGGACGGTACGGTTGTGTCCGGTCGTACCACTGCTCATGATGAGTTCTACCTCCGGCTGCTTGGTTGACTAAACTTCTCTGCTCCAGTACGGGCGGGTAGTACGGGCGCATCCGGCCATACCACCTCTCGTTACGTCACCTAGAACCACTTTTCTTCCTTCTCTTCAAAAATTTAATCTTCCAATTCTTTCTTAACCTCCATAGCAGTAAAATTTCTCCTACAAACTATAAACTCAACAACTATTTATTAGAGAACAAAAGAATAAGTAAAAATAAAATAAAATGAAACTTTATTACCAAAGATGGGTTGACTCCCATCGAGCGTTTATTAAAAGGGGCTGATTTGAACTAACCAACCTCCAAGCTCTTAGTGCTCACCTTTGGTTGCCCTTTATCGATGGCACTTACTACATGAACACGCTTAGGCAGTGATATATATTTTTTGCTCTGTTCTTCTTTCTTTGAAAAATAACGAACAATCTGATCATCATATATGTTGAAGACAATCTTACCAATGGAGCAGTATACATTAGATCCTCAGTGTTAAGAAAAGGTCTTCCAAGGATGATTGAAAGTTTGTCATCTTTGGGAACATCAAGTATGATAAAGTCAGTAGGTATAACGTGTTGATCAATCCTAAGCAAAACATCTTCGATCATACCAACGAGTTGTTTAGTTGTCTTATCAGCCATTTGCAAAGTAATTGAAGTTGTAGAGTACCCTCCAAGAATTAATTTCTTAAATAGTGAGTAAGGCATGACACTAACACCTGCTCCTAAATCACAAATAGCATTAAAAATGTTTGTTTTCCCAATTGAGCAAGAGATAGTCGGTGTACCTGGGTCTCTAAGCTTAGCAGGCAACTTATCACCAAAGCTTGTCATCACTGCTATAGTCTTAGTTACCTTATTTTTTCTACTAAGAATATCTCGCATGAACTTTTTGTAAGTAGGAACTTGAATTGCATCAACTAGAGGAAGTTCTAAATGGAGGTTTCAAAGGGCTTCAGCAAAAGAATGATAAATAGCTTTATCTGGTTCATACTGAACTCAGTTAGGATAGGGAATTTTATTTTTTGTTGGAGTTACCTTTTCTTTTACCTTTGTTATTGGTTCAGCATCCTTTTTATTCTTCTTCTTTTCTAGAGGTTTTTGCTTGTCAGTATGCTTCTTACTCGGAGCAATAGCATGTTCTTCTTGTTCCTTTCTAAGCTCGGTCTCCTCTCTAGAATCAACCATCTCAGCATCTGAATCATATGGTTTGTACTTGTCTATTGATTCTACATCCTTGTATTCATTAGGAGTTTCATGCCCTCCTTTCTAAGATTCATAATCAATATCATCTTGTGGATCAATAAGGTTCTGTTCTTATTGACTCATTTCTTGAGTCTCCCTTGCCTTACAGGCCTACTCTTCTTGATACCATGGCAGACCTACTGGTTCCTGTGTCTCTGTTCCATGTCTAGTAACAATTTTAGTAGAGACAATATTATAATTGAAATTGTTTTGTTTTAAAATTAAAGCTTGAGTTTTAGCTATTTGATCACATTGAGTTTTGACATACTGAAGTACTTATCTAAATGTCTAGTGGCATGTCCTAGATCATTGAAAACTTCAGTCAACTATTTTATATTCTTTTGTTGAGTCATTAACCTCTTATAATATTTCCCTCGGAACTAATTTTGTCGATATCTAAAATTTTGCATCATAAGATTAATTTCATCTTCTATAACATAAGTTTGAAGAACATCAACCTTACTTTCTTCAACAAGCTCCGCATCTATTCCTTTTTCTTCCATGGACTTTTTGAATTCTAGCATAAGTTCTAGGGGTATTTGAAACATACCTTTTTGTGGTTTAACATCCTCAACAGGTTTGAATTGCTCATCATTGAAGGATCTTACCTCAAAAAGCTTTATGCACTCTAGCAGTGTCAAGTTGCTAATAGTTCCCCCTGCAGACAAGTTAATCATATCTTTCGAATCTTCATTAAGCCCATTATAGAAGTACTGAATAATTAAATGTTCTTGCAAGCCATGATTTGGGACTTTCATTATCACGCCATAAAATCTATTCCATGCTTGGTAAAAGGTCTCCCCAATTTCTTGAAGAAAGTTTGTAATGTTACGTTTAACTTGCATGATTTTAGTAAATGAACAATATTTATGCATGAACTCTCGAATGCAATCTTCCCAAATTTTTATAGTGTGATTGGATAATGATTATAACCAAGTAAAGGTATTCTCTTTTAAAACCAGCGAAAAAGTTTAAGAAGTACAAACTCTATTTGAAGATTAGCTGGTTTAAGAGTAGAACATAGGTGTTGGACCTTTGTCAAATGATCACCAGGATCTTCATCTTCTTTCCCTACGAAAGCAATTTCTTTCATCATATAGATTAGTTCAGGATATATCTCAAATTCTTCAGTTTCTAGATCAGGGTAAAGAATAGGCATTTTTCTCAGGTGCCTAGATGGATTCCCATATTCTCCCAAAGGTTGTTCAGGCTCGTCGCCCCCCTGGGTAATGGTCAAGTCTGCCATTAAAGGAATCAAACTGTTCACGTCTACAGTACATGAGTTAGATTTTTTTTCAATAAACTTTAGGCGTCTTTCAGTAGGAATACGATCAATAGAAGGAGGTAAATAAGTTCTACATGAATGAGTGGTACCTCTATCTTCAATGGAGATCATGGATGGTACCAACACTCACAAATGTCAAGAAACAAACACTTAGCGTGTAGCTCCCCGGCAACGGTGCCAGAAAATAGCTTGATGATGGCCTGCAAGTGCATAGGTTCGTTAGAGCATGTTTTTGTGGAAGTATTATGTCACATCCCAAAAAATTTCAAATTTTGTAATGTGAAAAATAAATAAACAAAATAAATAATTGTTGAAATTTAGGGTGAAAAGAAACTTTTTGTTTTGAAATGAATTCATCAAAACCCATCTTGAACAAACCTTGGAATTTTTTTTGAATCCAACTAAATTCAAATCAAGTGAAATGCATTCTTCATAAATGCATCTTGAAATTTAAACACTTGAAAAATAAACCAAAACTCTAAAACCCTAATGGAAGGAAAACATTTCCAAGATATCTCTAAGACCATGGATTTGATCCATATAAAATTTGTCAACAAACATTTATAAATGATCAAGAATGACAAATGGAAATATTTTAAAACCATAGAAAGTGATTTCATTCAATTTGGAACCATAGATAAAATCTTATGAAATTAGTAAGATTGGGAAATTGATTTTCCAAAGCTAATGATGCTCCTATCTAAAATTCCATACCAAATGGTGAGCAAGTGATCCTAAATAAGATATAAAAGGATAAACAAATATTAAATAAGATTTTACAAATTGGAATCACCAAGTTTGGATCTATAAATAAAAAGATATGGATTTTACAAAATAAAGAAAGAAATAATTAATAGGGAATATTTAAAAGCCAAATTAAAACTTGGCCTAATGCATAAGCAAATGGAATGAATATAATCCAAATCCAAATAACATAAAAGGATAGAGAATTTTCAAATAAAATAAAATGGTATTAACCAAATTCTATCTCTAATAGAATAAAGACAATTTCCCAAATTAAATGAATAATAATCATATTAAAATACTTCAAAGTAAATTATTTAACACCCTATTAAATAAATAAACCTACTGAAAAGGCTTTGTGAAAAATTGAAATTTAAATAAGGGTTTGAAAATATATTTGATCTTATTTGAATTTAAAACAAGGGCCTATTTTAAATAATTAATATTCCCTAAAAAGAATAAAAGAATTATTCTAAATTTGACTTTAGAATATGTTAAATAACGGTATTAAAATCTACACAAAGTTTGGTAGAAGTTTGAATTCAAATGGTTGTTTGAAATGATTAAACAAAATCAAAACAGAATAATGGAAACAGAAAAAGAAAAATGAATCAGTATAAAAAAATGAAAACCAACCAGCCCAACCAGACCAGGCCCAGCTAGCCCAGTCCAGCCCCATCCCCCTCTCTCTACGCGCGAAATGTTTTTCACCGCGGAACAAACCCGCAATGCCACTGACGACCGGACCCCACTGCACCTCCTCTCCCTCGCTGACGACACGGCCCCACTGCCCAGTTCATCGTCTCCACCCCGCGACTAGTTCTTCCTTCCCTCCTCGCTGTTTTCTGTTGTAAATCTGCGAACTTAATTCGTGTTAACGCCGCGGTTACTCCTCGCTGTGACCACGCACACTTAAATGCCTCGCTCTCCTCCTCCTCCTTTCCCCCTAGACACCACTCCCTCTTGGCCACCAGGCTGTACCAATTGACCACTGCTAACCTGCTGTTCCGACGAACCTATACGGCCTATTCCGGCACCGTCCGACCACCCCTCGCCTCCCAATGCATGCGAGCCTGCTTCCCATTCCCTGGTGCATCTCCCGGTGCCGCTCTCTTGGCCGCGCGTGCACCAGAGCTTCGGCGAGGACATCACCTGAGTGCCACCGTCGCCTGCCACTCCTCCGGCGAACTCCCCAGGTAGCTTCCGTCCACCCCTGACCCTCTCGTTGATGCTCCTATAACTGCCACACTCACACGCGTCCAATGCACCCTTCCTTTCTCCTTATGGTGGCCTACAAGCTCGCCCCCGACGACGAACAGAAGCACCCGACGCCGCCACTAGCTCCGGCGAGCAATAGCCGCTTCTCCCGTGCGCCCCTCGAGTATCTGACCCCACCTTGAGCTTCAGTGCAACCACACGAGCACAGTAAGCATCTCCGCTCCTCCCCGCACGATCTAAATCGCCGGCAACTTCTCTAACAGAGCCGCGCCACCGCGCAGCCGCCGCCAGCGTCGCCAGTTCCTGGCAAGTGCGTTGCAACTGTAGGATGCATATCGTCTGGCTAGGATTACAACTTATCGAAGGGGTATGTGTAAGGTTCCCAACCTTTAATAAGGCAGACATGTTGGTTGTAGACTTGTAATCCTAATCATTAAACTTCACTAACATCAATCAAACCTGCAACATACAAGTTACAACCACAATGGTCAATACATTTGAATTGTATTGGCAAGTGATACTATGGTAGTATAGTGGAGTCTATCATCTATATGCATTTGGCAAAGTGGAGTTGAGGCTTGCATTGCTCAAAAATAGATTTTCCTTATCATTTGAAAACTCTAAGTTTTTGCTTGACAAAAATCTTTTCCCATGGAATCTCCCAATAAAAATTGGTGATCCTTTCAACCCTTGTTCAACCACAAGTTTTTAACTTAGAAATTTGGATGATGAGATTCTTGATTGCTTCCATGTCTTGATGCTCAAATTGTCCTTTACCAGGGACATGGCTAAGTACTTAGATTTTTACACTCTGTAGAGGTGGTGCACTTTCCCCACAAGACTTGGTTTCACCAAGACAAGATCTTTCAGAAGCCTTTCCTTAGACCAAATGGACGCGCTCCAACCTATCATTCCCACTACCACCAACTGTCCAAATGGCTAAGTTCTAGCAACCTATGTGATCCAGGCAGAGCCCATAATGCCAAGTGGTTGCACTTGAAGCTTCTCAACATTTGACATCTCAAATCTCTTTGTTCCTGGGTGGCAATCCACAAGTGTGATACACAAGGTAAACCATAGCCATGGGCCTTGTGTAACCACTCAACCAAAAACCACCAAGCAATTACCATTCCACCCAGGTGATTCATTAACTTAGTTGTTTTATTAAACAAAAACACAAGTCCTCAGACTTAGAAATTTTTCCATAGTGTGAATATATATTCCACCCTTGTTTTCTATTAGCTAAGCTAAGCATGATAGTAGTAGGAATCTTGACTTAGGAAATTTTACTAAGGTTTCATCTACTAGGTTTTCCCATAGCAAGGTTTATACTTAGCAAAATTACATGCAAGTTTTACTTAGAAAAATCACTAATGCATAGTGAAAGTAATGGGACAAAAGTATGAAGCATCACTTGCCTTTTTGGACAGTATAGGTTCACTCCTTGGTCTTTGCAATGTTCACACACTTCAAGTCACTACAAATCAATCAAGCAAACAATATTTCAATCTAACATTCAAGCAAAACATCACATAAAATAATAAACAAAACAATACATGCAAGCATGCAAAAGGATTGTTTTATTTGTAAAAGGGGTTTCTAATGGGTCATAAACATTTGAAAACACCTAATGGTCATTTTATAAAGTGGCAAAGTCATTTGCAAAAGGTTTCACTTTATAAACCATTTTCAAAACAAGGTATCATTTATGTGGTGTAGAAATGTTTTTACTAAGGCATTTAATCTATAGGGTTCACAAAATATGTTTTCAAACCAAAAAACTTTGTGTTTAGGGTCAGAGAGTTTAAAACAAAACATTTCCCAAAGGTTTTCCTTCAAAACCATTTTTAATAAATAAACCATATTTTTATTTGACTAGAATTGGTTTTAAATCAAAGAATCATTCTTTTCCTTCACCAAATATATTTTTGAAATCACAAAGTGATTCCTAGGGTCAGTAGGTTCAAAACACACCATTTGCAAAAGGTTTTATCCCCAAAATCATTTTTGAACAATTTTTTTATAATCTAAACAAGCATACAAATGATTCTTCGAAAACAAACATTCTACCAGAAGCTTTTTACTAAAAAAATTGCATGGTTGGCTAGGGCTTGTTTTTATGAATCCATTGATATAAAATTTGCAATTTTTGGACGTGTGGATCAAAAGTTATAAGGTTTGCAAATTTGCATCTAAATCAGATTCTAAAATCTGTTTTAAATCAAACCAGTGACACGCGTCCTATTCTGATTCGTCCATACCGTTTCGTCCGGATCAGCTACTCTGGCGCGTTGGATCTAATTAAATCGCACAGATCAGATTGCTTACCCCTTCACTTTAAGTGGTTCTATCCTATCCACGCGATCCAAATCCGATGGCTGTTGCGAGCTTGACCTAAAATGAGCGGCGCTGCGGCGGTGGCTGGCGGCGGAGCGGCCAGATGGTGGCAGTGCTGGTGAAGCAGGTAGCGAGAGAGGCTGGGAAGATGCTCACCGTGTTCGCAACGTCGTGGGGAAGCTCAAGGAGGTTGTCGTTGCTGAAGGGGCGCACGGAGGTGAGGATAATGGCTCACCGGAGTTGCTGCGAGCGGCGGGTGCCTCTGGAGGTTATCGGGGATGGAGTTGCAGGTCGTGCCGATGCAAGTGGAAGGAAGCATTAGATGCGTACGAGCATGGGGAGTAAGGGAGTGTCATTGAGAGGGCTCGGGGAGGTCTGGCTTACCAGGGAGATTTCGCCGGAGTAGACGCGTCGTCGGTGGTGCTCAGATGTTGACGAAGCCGAGCGTCTAGAGTGGTCGCGGCCAAGCAGTTGACGCTGGGAGGTACGCCAGGCGATGCAGAACAAGCTCGCGTGCAGAGGGAGTTGAGGGGCGGCGAGGTGTGGCCGGAATTTCCCGCGGAGCTCGCCGGAGTCAGAGGTGGTGTGGCTCCGAATTGGAACAGCCCTGAGGCAGAGAGGGTCGGGCGAGAGAGGGGAAAGATAGAGGGAACGCAGGCGCTTTTACCTTGCGTGATGCCTGGGCGAATTAACGCGGCAGTTATCGGGGATTGAAGGAGCTATCAACGGGCAGAAATGGCAGCGAGGTGGGGAGTGGTCATCGCGGGTGAAGACGATGAACAGGAGGGGTGGGGTCGGTTGATCAACGAGAGAGAGGAGAGGGGAGAGGGGGTCCACGAGTCAGTGACTTAGTGGGTTTCTTTCGCGGTGCGAAGCGTTTTTCTGCGGGGTGGGAGGGAGTGGGCTAACTGGGCCTAGTGGGCTTGCTGGGTTGGGTTGGTTTTAATTCTATTTTTTTTTGTTCTGAATCTTTTTTCCTTTTTCCAATTCAATTTCTGTTTTGAAATTCAAATCACAATTCAAACAACCAAATCAAATAAACTTCCACTAAACTTTATATTGAGTTTAGCTCTGTTTATCAACACAAATCAAAGTCCAAAACAAAATGATATTTTTAATCTTTTTAGAATCCATTTATTAATTAAATAAAATGGACCTTAGTTATTAAATCAAATAGGGTTTGATTTATTTAAAATCTCCATTTGAAATCTAAATATTATCAAAACCAAATCAGTAGGTTTTATTTGAAAATATAGAATACTTGGAAAACTTATTTAAAATAAATTAATAAGTTTTAGTGTTTTATTAAAATAGTAAAACCTTTATTTTAATAAAATTGGTTTATTAATAAATTCTCATTATTTTATTTAAATAAACCTTTACTCTTTTAATCAAAGGAAAACATTTTATTTCAAAAGCTTGGCCAAGGTTTAATTTGGCTCCATAAAATAATCCTCATTTATAATTCTACCTTTTTATTTGAAAACCAAATCTTTTATTGAAAGATCCAAAAACAACGATTCCAAATATTTTTAACTTTATTGTTTATTTAACTTTTTAAATCCCTTTAGGATTTTATTTGATCAAAACAGGTTTGAAGGTTCCAATTGGATTCAAAAAGTTTCTTCTCACCCTGAAAATCAACAAAGTTTTATTTTATTCATTTATTTTTCACATTACAAGATTTGGAAAATCTTAGGATGTGACAGGCTACCACCCTTAAAATAAATATCGTCCCGAGATTTGGGGAGGCTAGGGTTACAAGTGGGCTCAAAACAACTAGGGTACTACCACCCTTAAAAATTTTCGAACTAAATTACATCTTGGCTTGCTTGGGATCTTGATGTAACTTTCCTGGACAGAAGTTTGCATAGTGGCCTAGTTCCTTGCATTTGAAACATGTGATAATGCTGAGGTCTTGAGGTGGCTTCTCTGGACAATATGATGCATAATGTCCTAACTCTTTGAAGTGGTTTCACATCACTTGGCTAAAATCCTTCCTCATCTTGGGTTTCACTAGCTTTTGTTTGTCTTCTTGGCTCTTCTTCTTTTCTGGGCATTCACTGGCATAGTGTCCCATCTCTTTGCAATTGTAACATTGCACATGGCTTTTGTACTTGTTTTTCTTTTTGGGTCTCTCCAAAGCTAGGAGTTCTTCTAGTTCATGCTCTTCATATCTCACTTCAAAGGTGGGAAATCTTTCTCTCTTCTTGGGGCATTGATCTTCATGCTCTTTGGATGTATGATCCTTGTCTCCACAAGTGTTGCAAGCTTGGGTTCCTTCTAGAATAGCATCTTTGTCATCCTTGTTGTCATAAACTCCTTGGAAGAGTTTTCTCCCATGTTGATCATTTGAGTAACCAATCCTTGCAACAATTGGGATTGCAGTTTCAAAATCCTTTGTATGGCTGGGTCTAGTCCATTGTTGTTGGCTAAAAGCTGAGTTGTCTCTTGGCTCAACTGGTTTTGGGTTTCTATGACTTCTCTCATGTTGTTCTCTTGGTTGTTGTTGTTGTCACCATCCTTGATGTTGGAGTCTCTTGGAGTAGTCATCTGTTTGGGTTGGATTGGGATTAGAATAGGCAAAATATTTCTAAGGGAATAATTCTAATCACACACATCACAATTCACACAAGCAATGTGCAAGCAATCACAAACAAACATTCCACTCAAACAACAAAGTTCAAGCATATTATTAGGCAACCAAAAATACTTTTGCTACACCACATAAGTTGGTGGGTTTGACTTAAGCTAAATATGGTGGTCCATCTATATGGTTCACTTGTGATCTTTCCTTCCTTCTTGGTTGATCCTTCTTGCATGAGATCATGGTTTTCTTGGGAAAACTCTTGGTCACAAAACTTCAAAGGTGAGGATGGCTCCTTCTAAGTTGTGTTTCCTTACTCTCCAAATCCTTGAACAAGATTTCTTGTCTCACTTGTCCTTAGTGGTATCTAAGGTTGAAGTCCTTGGTGAATATGCTAAAGATGTTGAAGTCATTAGAGTTGAAGTTGTTGAAGTCATT
Source organism: Avena sativa (assembly GCA_916181665.1). Taxonomy (NCBI): domain Eukaryota; kingdom Viridiplantae; phylum Streptophyta; class Magnoliopsida; order Poales; family Poaceae; genus Avena; species Avena sativa. Next base: position 149,814,925 of record OV702294.1, on the reverse strand, counting down.
AGAGTTGAAGATGTTGAAGTCATTAGAGTTGAAGATGTTGAAGTCATTAGAGTTGAAGATGTTGAAGTCATTAGAGTTGAAGATGTTGAAGTCATTAGAGTTGAAGATGTTGAAGTCATTAGAGTTGAAGAAGTCCTTAGCTCATGGTGAAGTCTTTGGCCATGGGGTAGGCTTTGTCCATCAAGTTGAAATAGAAGAGATGTAGAATCAAAAACCAAAATGGTTGAGGAAAGAGTTTACAAGATTGTTTGTAAATAAGTTTTGGAACAAATACAACTCCTATTTTTCTAAGGGTTTTTGTCCAATCCTAGGGTTACAAATCCTACAGGCAACACAATGCTCCGATACCATCTGTAAGGTTCCCAACCTTTAATAAGGTAGAGTCCCCTGTGTTTACAATGCTAGTCCCTGGATCAATAGCTAGCATCCACAGTTAAGATGTAATATCAAGAAACAAAGGTCATAATACAACTTTATAACCAGGAATAACATAATTTTATTACATCTTACATAGCTCATTTGGCTATTACATTACATTGCAGCAGAATATCTATAAGCATCTTTACAGTTTTAGACAGTATTAAAAAAGATCTCAAGGTCCCTTTTGCAATGGAAATTCTGATTATTGGAACTTGGAGCATCTGGATTTGCAGAAATAATGAAATTTTCAACAATCAGCATGCATCGATGGAGACCTAGAAGGCTATTGTAGCCCAGGAATTAAGATGGGTCCTTTATAGAATTAAGAAGAAGTATTATCAGGGCCTTAAGATTTGGATTGAAACCAATTTAGACAGGATATAGTTGAGTAGCATGTTATCCCTCTTTTTTGAGGTGGAATATGGTTGTAAATATTCTTTTGTAACTCTATATAATCTATAAAAGTTGCAGTGGTTTTTTTTTGCCCTACTGTTTTACCCTCAAAAAAAAATATCTATAAGCATGGGGTCCTTCATCTTCAAAGTGCCACAGGCAGACATGTTGGTTGTAGACTTGTAATCCTAATCATTAAACTTCACTAACATCAATCAAACCTGCAACATACAAGTTACAGCCACAAGGGTCAATACATTTGAATTGTATTGGCAAGTGATACTATGGTAGTATAGTGGAGTCTATCATCTATATGCATTTGGCAAAGTGGAGTTGAGGCTTGCATTGCTCAAAAATAGATTTTCCTTATCATTTGAAAACTCTAAGTTTTTGCTTGACAAAAATCTTTTCCCATGGAATCTCCCAATAAAAATTGGTGATCCTTTCAACCCTTGTTCAACCACAAGTTTTTAACTTAGAAATTTGGATGATGAGATTCTTGATTGCTTCCATGTCTTGATGCTCAAATTGTCCTTTACCAGGGACATGGCTAAGTACTTAGATTTTTACACTCTGTAGAGGTGGTGCACTTTCCCCACAAGACTTGGTTTCACCAAGACAAGATCTTTCAGAAGCCTTTCCTTAGACCAAATGGACGCGCTCCAACCTATCATTCCCACTACCACCAACTGTCCAAATGGCTAAGTTCTAGCAACCTATGTGATCCAGGCAGAGCCCATAATGCCAAGTGGTTGCACTTGAAGCTTCTCAACATTTGACATCTCAAATCTCTTTGTTCCTGGGTGGCAATCCACAAGTGTGATACACAAGGTAAACCATAGCCATGGGCATTGTGTAACCACTCAACCAAAAACCACCAAGCAATTACCATTCCACCCAGGTGATTCATTAACTTAGTTGTTTTATTAAACAAAAACACAAGTCCTCAGACTTAGAAATTTTTCCATAGTGTGAATATATATTCCACCCTTGTTTTCTATTAGCTAAGCTAAGCATGATAGTAGTAGGAATCTTGACTTAGGAAATTTTACTAAGGTTTCATCTACTAGGTTTTCCCATAGCAAGGTTTATACTTAGCAAAATTCCATGCAAGTTTTACTTAGAAAAATCACTAATGCATAGTGAAAGTAATGGGACAAAAGTATGAAGCATCACTTGCCTTTTTGGTAGAGTATAGGTTCACTCCTTGGTCTTTGCAATGTTCACACACTTCAAGTCACTACAAATCAATCAAGCAAACAATATTTCAATCTAACATTCAAGCAAAACATCACATAAAATAATAAACAAAACAATACATGCAAGCATGCAAAAGGATTGTTTTATTTGTAAAAGGGGTTTATAATGGGTCATAAACATTTGAAAACACCTAATGGTCATTTTATAAAGTGGCAAAGTCATTTGCAAAAGGTTTCACTTTATAAACCATTTTCAAAACAAGGTATCATTTATATGGTGTAGAAATGTTTTTACTAAGGCATTTAATCTATAGGGTTCACAAAATATGTTTTCAAACCAAAAAACTTTGTGTTTAGGGTCAGAGAGTTTAAAACAAAACATTTCCCAAAGGTTTTCCTTCAAAACCATTATTAATAAATAAACCATATTTTTATTTGACTAGAATTGGTTTTAAATCAAAGAATCATTCTTTTCCTTCACCAAATATATTTTTGAAATCACAAAGTGATTCCTAGGGTCAGTAGGTTCAAAACACACCATTTGCAAAAGATTTTATCCCCAAAATCATTTTTGAACAATTTTTTTATAATCTAAACAAGCATACAAATGATTCTGCAAAAACAAACATTCTACCGGAAGCTTTTTACTAAACAAATTGCATGGTTGGCTAGGGCTTGTTTTTCTGAATCCATTGATATAAAATTTGCAATTTTTGGACGTGTGGATCAAAAGTTATTGTCACATCCCAAGATTTTCCAAATCTTGTAATGTGAAAAATAAATGAATAAAATAAAACTTTGTTGATTTTCAGGGTGAGAAGAAACTTTTTGAATCCAATTGGGAACTTTCAAAGACTATTTGGATCAAATAAAATCCTAAAGGAATTTAAAAAGATAAATAAACAATAAAACTTAAAAATATTTAAAATTACTATTTTTGGATCTTTTAATAAAAGATTTGGTTTTCAAAAGAAAAGGTAGATTTATAAATAAGGATTATTTATAAAGCCAAATTAAACCTTGGCCAATATTTTGAAATAAAATGTTTTGTTTTGATTAAAAATAGTAAAGGTTTATTTAAATAAAATAATAAGGATTTAATAACCAATTTTATTTAAATAAAAGGTTTTACCATTTTAATAAAAACATCAAAACTTATTAAATTATTTTAAATAAGTTTTCCAAGTGTATATTATTTTCAAATAAAACCTAAAACAAACCCTATTTGATTTAATAATTAAGGTCCATTTTATTTAATTATTAATGGACCCTAAAATAAAAATGTTATTTTATTTTAAACAAGTTTTCCAAGTATCTTATATTTTGAAATAAAACCTACTGATTTGGTTTTGATAATATTTAGATTTCAAATGGAGATTTTATTAAATAAATCAAAACCTATTTGAATTAATAATTAAGGTCTATTTTATTTAATTATTAAATAGATCCTAAGAAGAATAAAATTATTTTATTTTGTTTTGGACTTTGGTTTATGTTGTTAAACAGAACCAAAACTCAATACAAGTGTGGTGAATGTTTGAAATGTTTTGAATGTTTGACTTGTTGTTTGATAATCAAAACAGAAAAATCAAACAGAAAAAGAGAAAAGAATCAGAACAAAAAAATATGCAAAGGATACAGCCTAGCCGGCCCAGCCCAACTATCCTAGCCCACTAAGCCCAACCAGCCCACTGCCCTCTCCCGCAAAAAACGATTCACACTCGCGATTGAACCCACTAAGTCGCAGACAGGTGGACCCCGTTCCCTTTCCTTCTCTCTCGCTGCCAGTGGACCCCACCGCCACGTATCCATCGTCTTCACCCGCGGACTACGCCCCTCCCCTCGCCGGCCGTTGCAGGCGAATAAAGTCCGGCGTAATACGCGTTAACCATGCCATTAATCGGCCCCTTAACCACGCACGTTAAAGCGTCTGCCCCTCCTCTCCACTTCCCCTCAGTCGCCCCACCTCAACACGTCCCCAGGCCGCCCAATTCCTCTCCACACCACCCTCTGCTCCGACGAGCCACCGTGCAAATTCCGGCGAGCACGAACCGCCCCACTGCCCCCGAGCACACGGGTGTGATCCCCATCGTCTCCTGCACCTCCTAGCACCAACCCCACACCCGCGCGTGCCTTGCAGCGTCGACTATGACGACAACCCATAGCGCCACCGCCTGCCATTCACGCCGACGAGGATTCCTGGTAAGCTCGGACCGCCCCGAAGTTATTCAGTGATACTCACATGCTCCCTGGAACCATGCGCGTCTAACGCACCCTCTACTTTGCTTCGGCATGCCCTGTAGTCTCGCCCACAACGACGACCAGAGCGTGCCCGACGCCGAGCGAACTCCGGCGAGCGATTCAGGACTACCCTGTGCGCCCCTTCACCAGCCAGTACCACGTTGAGCATCAGCAAGCGTCGACGGTTCTGGTGAGCCACCCCACTCCTTCTCTAGCTTCCTGTATCGCCGGCAACCTCGCCGCCAGAGCGCCGCCGCCGCACAGTCGCCGCCAGTGCCGCCACTAGTTGGCAAGCATGCTGCGTGCCGTAGGATCTTGATCCGACGCGTGAGAATAGATTTAACCCGAAGGGGTAAGTATCCGCCTGTGCCGCATGATCTGACTTGATCCAACGCACCAGAGTGCTCGATCCAATTGAAACGGTATGGACGAATCACAACACGCCGCGTGGCATAGATCGATTTAAAACAGAATTTGTAATCTGATTTAGATGCAGATTTGAAAACCTTATAACTTTAGTTCTACATATCCAAATTTTGCAAACTTTATATCAATGGAATCAGTGGAACAAGCCCTAGCCAACCATGCCATTTGTTTAGTCAAAAGTTTCTGTTAAATGGTTTGTTTTTGCAGAAACATTTGTATGCTTGTTTAGATTGTAAAAATTGTTCAAAAATGATTTTGGGGATAAAATCTTTTGCAAATGGAGTGATTTGAACCTACTGACCATAGGAAACACTTTGTGGTTTCAAAAATGTATTTGGTGAAACAAAAGAATGATTCTTTGATTTAAAACCATTTCTAGACAAATAAAAATATTGTTTATTTATTAAAAATGGTTTTGGAAGAAAACTTTTGGGAAATGTTTTGTTTTAAACTCTCTGACCCCAAACACCAAATTTTATGGTTTGAAAACATATTTGGTGAACCCTATAGATTAATGCCTTAGTAAAAATATTTCTACACCACATAAAATGATACTTTGTGTTTGAAAATGGTTTATAAAGTGAAACCTTTTGCAAATGACTTTGCCACTTTATAAAATGACCATTAGGTGTTTTCCAATGTTTATGACCCATTAGGAACCACTTTTTCAAATAAAACAATCCTTGGCATGCTTGCATGCATTATCTTGGTTCTATGATTTTATGTGATGTTTTGCTTGATTGGTAGATTGAGATTGTGCCTTGCTTGATTGAATTGTAGTGACTTGAAGAGTGTGATTGTTGCAAGGACAAGGTGTGAACTTATACCCTCTACCAAAAAGGCAAGTGATGCTTCATACTTTTGTCCCATTACTTTCACTATGCATTAGTGATTTTCTCTAAGTAAAACTTGCATGGAATTTTGCTAAGTATAAACCTTGCTATGGGAAAACCTAGTAGATGAAACCTTAGTAGAAATTTTCCTAAGATAAGAATTCCTACTACTATCAAGCTTAGCTAATAGAAAACAAGGGTGGAATATATATTCACACTATGGAAAAGTTTCTAAGTCTTGAGGACTTGTGTTTTTGTTTAATAAAACAACTAAGTTAATGAATCACCTGGGTGGAATGGTAATTGCTTGGTGGTTTTGGTTGAGTGGTTCACAAGGCCCATGTTTATGGTTTTCCTTGTGTATCTCACTTGTGGATGGCCACCCAGGAACAAAGAAATTTGAGATGTCAAATGTTGAGAAGCTTCAAGTGCAACCACTTGGCATTATGGGCTCTGCCTGGATCATATAGGTTGCAAGAACTTAGCCATATGGACAGTTGGTGGTAGGGTATGATAGGTTGGAACGCGTCCATTTGGCTAAGGGAAGGCTTCTGAAAGGTCCTGTATTGGGAAACCAAGTCTGGTGTGAGGTACGCCAAGAAGTTGACGCTGGGAGGTACGCCAGGCGATGCAGAACAAGCTCGCGTGCAGAGGGAGTTGAGGGGCGGCGAGGTGTGGCCGAAATTTCCCGCGGAGCTCGCCGGAGTCAGAGGTGGTGTGGCTCCGAATTGGAACAGCCCTGAGGCAGAGAGGGTCGGGCGAGAGAGGGGAAAGATAGAGGGAACGCAGGCGCTTTTACCTTGCGTGATGGCTGGGCGAATTAACACGGCAGTTATCGGGGATTGAAGGAGCTATCAACGGGCAGAAACGGCAGCGAGGTGAGGAGTGGTCATCGCGGGTGAAGACGATGAACAGGAGGGGTGGGGTCGGTTGATCAGCGAGAGAGAGGAGAGGGGAGAGGGGGTCCACGAGTCAGTGACTTAGTGGGTTTCTTTCGCGGTGCGAAGCGTTTTTCTGCGGGGTGGGAGGGAGTGGGCTTGCTGGGTTGGGTTGGTTTTAATTCTATTTTTTTTGTTCTGAATCTTTTTCCTTTTTCCAATTCAATTTCTGTTTTGAAATTCAAATCACAATTCAAACAACCAAACCAAATGAACTTCCACTAAACTTTATATTGAGTTTAGCTATGTTTATCAACACAAATCAAAGTCCAAAACAAAATGATATTTTTAATCTTTTTAGGATCCATTTATTAATTAAATAAAATGGACCTTAGTTATTAAATCAAATAGGGTTTGATTTATTTAAAATCTCCATTTGAAATCTAAATATTATCAAAACCAAATCAGTAGGTTTTATTTGAAAATATAGAATACTTGGAAAACTTATTTAAAATAAATTAATAAGTTTTAGTGTTTTATTAAAATAGTAAAACCTTTATTTTAATAAAATTGGTTTATTAGTAAATTCTCATTATTTTATTTAAATAAACCTTTACTCTTTTAATCAAAGCAAAACATTTTATTTCAAAAGCTTGGCCAAGGTTTAATTTGGCTCCATAAAATAATCCTCATTTATAATTCTACCTTTTTATTTGAAAACCAAATCTTTTATTGAAAGATCCAAAAACAATTATTCCAAATATTTTTAACTTTATTGTTTATTTAACTTTTTAAATCCCTTTAGGATTTTATTTGATCAAAACAGGTTTGAAGGTTTCCAATTGGATTCAAAAAGTTTCTTCTCACCCTGAAAATCAACAAAGTTTTATTTTATTCATTTATTTTTCACATTACAAGATTTGGAAAATCTTGGGATGTGACAGTATGCGTCCATTTGTACCATGCGATTTAAGTTAGATCCAACATCCCAGATGCTCGATCCAGATGAAGCGATACAGACCAATTGCATCAAGACACGTGGCCTGGAATTTGTTTTAAAAACAGAAACTTGTCTATTAGTTGTTTGGTTTTGTAAAATTCATAACTTTTGATCCACACGTCCAAATTTGCGAATTTTATATCAATGGAATCAGCAGACCAAGTACTATTCAACCATGCACTTTCTTTAATGAATTGCTTCTGGTAAAATGGTTGTTTTTGCAAAAACTTGTGTAGGCATAATTTGAATATAAAATTCATTCTAAAATTATTTTTGTGATAAAATCTTTGGCAAATGGATTGTTTTGAACCTACTGACCATATAAACCAACTTGTGGATTCAAAAACATATTTTGTAAGGCAAAAGAATAAATCTTTGATTTAGAACATTTCTAGTCAAATAAAAATGCTGTTTATATGTTAAAAATACTTTTTGGAGAAAAACCTTTGGGAAATGATTTGGATTAAACTCTCTGACCCTAAACACAAAGTTTTATGATTTAAAAATATATTTTGTGAACCCTATAAAAATTATTACTTTGCTAAAGGCATTTTCAACAACATAAAATATTGATTTGGTATAAAAATGGTTTATAGATAAAACGTTTTGCAATGGTTTCAATACTAAACACTTGACCTTAAAACACTAACATTTGTGTTAAAAATATATTTGGTAAACACTAGAAATATTCTTTGGATTTAAATCCTTTCTAGCAAAACAACAATGACTTAAAATGGCCATTTTCACTAACTTGATATCAAATGGTTTTGCCACATTTATAAATGACCTTGCCACTTTTATAAATGACCAATAAATATTTTATGATGTACATAACCTATTAGAAACTACTTTTCCAAATAAAACAATCTTTAGCATGCTTGCATGCATTGCTTTGTTTCTATTATTTTATGGGATGTTTGCTTGAATGGTAGAGTGAATATTGTTTGCTTGGTTGAATTGTAGTGGAATTTGAAGAGTGTGAATATTGCAAGATCAAGGAGTGAACTTATAATCTCTACCAAAAAGGCAAGTGATGCCTCATACTTTTGTCCCATTATTTTCACCATGCATTAGTGATATTTCTAAGTAGGACTTGCATGTAATTTTGCTAAGTATAAACTATGCCATGGGAAATCCTAGTAGATGAAACCTTAGTAGAATTATCCTATGTCAAGATTCCTACTACTATCATGATTAGCTTAGCTAGTAGAAAACAAGGGTGGATTATGTTCATGCTATGGAATATTTCTAAGTCAAAGACTTGTGTTTTGTTTAATAAAACAACTAAGTGAATGAATCACCTGGGTGGAAAGGGACTTGCTTGGTGGTTTTTGGTTGAGTGGTTACACAGGGCCCATTTCTATGGTTTACCTTGTGTATATCACTTGTGGAATGCCACCCAGGAACAAAGATATTTGAGATGTCAAATGTTGAGAAGCTTCAAGTGCAGCCACTTGGCATTATGGGCTCTGCCTGGATCATATAGGTTGCAATAACTTAGCCAAATGGACAGTTGGTGGTAGGGTAATGATAGGTTTGGAGCGCGTCCATTCTGGTCTAAGGGAAGGCTTCTGAAAGATCTTGTCTTGGTGAAACCAAGTCTTGTGGGGAAAGTGCACCACCTCTGCAGAGTGTAAAATCTAAGTACTTAGCCATGTCCCTGGCAAAGGACAAATGAGCATCAAGACATGGAAGCTATCAAGAATCTCCTCATCCAAATTTCTAAGTTAAAAAAACTTGTGGTTGAACAAGGGTTGAAGGTTCACCAATTTCTATTGGTGGTTCCTTGGGTGTTTTGACAAGCAAAAACTTAGTGTTTTCAAATGATAAGGAAAATCTATTTTGAGCAAAGCAAGCCTAAGCTCCACTTAGCCAAATGCATATAGATGATAGGCTCCACTATACTACCATAGTATCACTTGCCAATACAATTCAAATGTATTGACCCTTGTGGCTGTAACTTATTATGTTGCAGGTTTCTTTGATGTTAGTGAAGTGTGTTGATTGGGATTACAAGTCTACAACCAACATGATTGCCTGTGGCACTTTGAAGATGAAGGACCCTATGCTATAGTTATTTCTACTGCATTGTAATGAGCTATGTAAGATGTAATGAATTGTTTTATTCCTGGTTATAAAGTTGTATTATGACCTTTGTTTCTTGATATTACATCTTAACTGTGGATGCTAGCTATTGATCCAGGGACTAGCATTGTAAACACAGGGATCTCTACCTTATTAAAGGTTGGGACCTCTACATATTAATTCCATTTTTTATATCGATCCTAATAAGGAGCTTCGGTAAATGTTTTTATGCGGCGTTTCTGTCACACCCAAGGTGTCACAGGTCTTGAGTGAATTTACTGCAGATGTTGGAGGTGGAAAGTGATGAATGAATAATAAAGGGAACTTGAGTAAAGGTAGATGTGAAAAGTAAACAACATAAAAGTAAAAATACAATGAAAGTGTTTAGAGTTCCTATAGATGAGAAGTTAGGCACGAAGAGAAATAGGTCATGGTTGAAATATCACGGATGCCGCCTAGCATGGGGTGAATAGGCGGTTTAAAACTTTTACGATATGATCTTAACAATGGCAGAATAAAACTAGCATTTTCTTTTGTCAAGCACAAAGCCTATATTTACTAAGGTTCACCTATGTGCACCAACAACTTATGCTAAGCAAGACAAGCAACAATGTGATAGAATATAGATTACTTCAAGCATGAAGGCTATCACAATGTAAAGTGCATAAGTAAAGAGATCGGGTATAGAGATAACTGAGGCATGCAGGGACGGCGATATTTTATCGAGTTCCTTCCAACATGGAAGTACGTCTCGTTGGAGGGGTGGGCGGTACTAAGACCACCAACGCCACAAAAGGCCTCGCCCTATTCTCCCAAGCACCCGCCGCACGGCAAGCACCCGATCTACTATGGGACACTTGAGGGCGGTCACCAAACCCATACAAGATTGGGGCAATCTCCACAACTTAATTCGAGGCTTCCAATAAATGCCACCAAGGACACAAACTTGAGGATAACTCCACAAATTAATTGGAGGGCCCAAGAACACACCACAAAGGCCACAGACTTAAGGATAGCTCCACAAATTAATTGGAGACCCCAAGAACACACCACAAAGGCCACACAACTGTCTAGGGTTCCAAGAACCCAAGAGGGACAAACTTCAATGAATATCACCAAACAAATCCTCTGAGTAGAACTCAAACCGATGCACCGAATGCAAAAGGCAAGAACATCACAACGATGATCCAATCCTTCGCTCTCAAGTTACAATGAAGCTACTAAAGCAATTGGGGGAACAAGAGAGGAAGCATCAAAGGGGAACACAAAATCCCCCAAGATATAGATCACAAAGATCCACTCACAAAGAGGTGATTTGGTTTGGTCAAATTGTAGATCTAGATCTCTGCAATCTTCCTCTCAAATATTGGCAAGAATAATTGGAGGGGAAGAATCAAATCAAGATCAAAAGATCAAGAACAATGGGGAAAAGCTCAAAGAAATAGAGGAGGAAGAAGTACTAAAAAGGAAAAGGGAAGAGGCTTATAAAGGGGGCTGGGAAAAACTGCCCGTTGGGACCTTTTTGCCTGACTGGGCCGGTAGTACCGGATTAGGCCGGTACTACCGCCTAGTCGAGCTGAGCCCAGCGAGCGGCAAACAACAGGTGAGCAAGCAGCGCACGCAGCGAGCGGAAAGCAGCGAGGAAGGTCAACGCGAGCAGGGCATCGGGCGGTAGAGCGAGCGAGCGAACGCGGGAGCCAGCAAGAGCGCACGTGGGAGCACGCGAGCAGCGGCGGATGGGTTGGGCGAGTGCGCGCGCGAGGGGAGCATCCCAAAAAGCAAATGATGGGAGGGGGGATGCCAGGAGGCGGTGGAAAGCAGGCAGGCTGGGCTGGCCTGGAAGTACCAGCCCGCCTGGGCGGTAGTACCGCTGGGCCTGGGCCGGTAGCACCGGCCAGCGCAACCGGGTGGCACAATAGGAATGGCTGATACGTCCATTTTGCATCACTATTTTATATCATAATTTGTTGTTATTCATTGATATATTTCATATTAAGAGATGATACTCATGTTATTTCATCTATTTTGCATGATTGATGACTTTTGGAGGATGAACCGCCGGAGTCAGGATTCTGATGGAAAAAGCGCTGTCCAGATGCAATATTCGTGAAGATCAGAAAATCCCGGAAAATATATGGAAATCACTATTTTTCCAGAAGACGAAGGAAGCCAGAAGGAGGAGTGGAGATGGGCCACAGGGTCCCCATACCACCCCTTGGCGCGGGCCCCTTGGGCCGCGCCACCAGGTGGTGTGGCCAACCAGGACCACCTTTGGCACCGCCCTTTGGCATATTTATTCCTCTTGAAACCCTAAGACTTGGGGAGAGACCATAGAAATATCCTGCCGCCTCTGCAGGGCGGAAACTACAGAGAGAGAAAGAGCTCTCCGGCATGTAGAATTCTGCCAGGGAAATTCCTTCCCGGAGAGGGGATATCGTCGCCATCAACACCGTCATCAAGCTAGACTTCATCAGGATCATCATCATCTTCACCATTTTCTCCACCAGCCCCATCACCACCGCTCCATCCCGCTGTAACAATTGGGTTGAATCTTGCATAGTTCTTAGGGGAACTTTCTAGGTGTTGATTACTTGTTGTAGTTGATGCTATTGAGTGGAACCATTGAATTATTGTTTATGTTCAGATTGTTACTTATCATTATTTCATCTCTGATATTGATCCATATGATGTCTTGTGAGTAGTTCGTTTAGTTCTTGAGGACATGAGAGAAGTCATGTTGTTAGTAGTGGAATTGTGTTGAGAAATATTTGATGGTTTGATATTTGAGTTGTGGTGCTATTCTTCTAGTGGTGTCATGTGAATGTCGACTACATGACACTTCACCTTTACGGTCCTAGGGGAATGCATTGTGTATTTGGATACTAATTGTGGGGTTGCCGGAGTGACAGAAACCTAAACCCCCATTAGGAAACCTTTGCATACAGGAGTGTAGGATCTCAGAGTTTAATGTTGTGGTTAGTTTTTTATCTTAATTACTTTCTTGTAGTTGCGGATGCTTGCAAGGGGTTTAATCACAAGTTTTTATTAGTCCAAGTAAGGTCGGTACATTAGCATAGGTTCACCCACACAACACTTGTCCAACTAGAGAAGATTAATCAACTATATGAAGCGAAAGCACTTAACAGTATTCCCATGTGTCCTCGAGAACGTTTGGTCCTCATAAGTAATATAAAAGCCTTGTACTTTGTTGAAGAAAGGATTGGGCCACTTGCTGCAATTATTATTATTGTCTTTATTTACTCGCACTTTATTTATCTACATTATCAAAAAAACTAAAAATCCGTTTTCTAAGTATTTACAGTGATTTCCTGATCCAAACCACTTGTCAACACCTTCTGCTGCTTGTTGGATTCGACACTCTTATTTATCAAAAGTACTACGATACACCCCCTATACTTGTGGGTCATCAAGACTATTTTCTGGCGCCGTTGCCGGGGAGTGAAGTGCTATTGAAGAGTGGATCTGGTAAAGGAAATTTCTACTGTGAGTATTGTTTATTTCTGTTATTTCATTATGGATAGTTCACTTATTTTCCTATTTGGGAAAGCTACTACCACTGCTAAGGTAGTAGATGAATCACCACATGCTGAAATAGATCCTTTTAAAATACCTACAAAAATTGTTGATCGTGTTATGGAATTGTCCATCCTGCTGATCATTTGCTTTTTATATACGAATTATGCAGTTTGTTCAAGTGTGCAGGTATCACGACGGAACAAGTTAAGAAAAAGTTATTCTCTGTATCATTGAAAGGCAGAGCTGAGGAATGGTATAAGCTACTAAAGAATGGCCAATCTCTTGAATGGGAGGAAACGGTACCTCTCTTTTATTCTAAATTATATCCTCCTAGTGAGATTCATAGAGATCGGAATCAAATGTATAATTTTTGGCCTTGTGATGGAGAGAGTACAACCCAAGATTGGGGGAGATTGAAGTTACTAATGCTCAAATGCCCCATTCATGAGCTCCCCAATAATATTATTAATGATAACTTTTATGCAAGGCTTTATCTTCATGATAAGGATTTATTGGATGCTTCTTATGCTGGATCATTTTCACGTATGAAAGAATAAGCTAAACGGGATCTTCTCGACCGTATTAAGAAAATACTAAAGCATGGGAGAATGACAAAGGAAAAAAGTTAGGTATAAATTATGATTATGAATGCATTAAATCTTTTATGGAAACTGATGACTTTCATAATACTAGTACTGAGTATGGTCTTGATTCTCAAGTTTTTGCTAATTTGTTTAAGGCATTTACCTCTTACATTGAAATTCCCAAAAAGGAGTGTAACAAGTATCATGCACTATATAAAGATATTGTTAATTGTGCTCCAGCTAGAAATACTGAAGTTTATATTGTTGATCATATTTTGCCTGAACCTTATATTGAGAAAATACCTTTTCCTGCTAAGGTAAAGGATCATTCTATGATAGATAGTGTGGTTAACAAAAGTACAAAGAGAGCTGTAGAGCCTGATGAACAAATAAATGTTGAACCTGCAGTAGCAATTGTGAAAGACCTTGCCACTAAAAATGTAGAAGATAGACAGATTATCTTTGGTGAAGATGCTTCTAATATTGTTTCACATCCTAGAAGAAATAGGAAAGCTAGTGTCCCTGTTCTTTCTGTTAGAATTGTTGATCATTGCTATTATGGTTTATGTGATATTGGTGCAAGTTCAAGTTCTATTCCTTATGAGCTTTACAAAGAAATTATGCATGAAATTAGTCCTTGTGAACTTAAAGAAAATGATGTGGTTATTCACCTTGCTAATAGAGAGACCATCTCTCCAATTGGTATTGTGAGAGATGTGGAAGTTCTTTCTGGTAAGATTAAATATCCTACTGATTTTCTAGTACTTGGTTCAGCTACTAGTAAAACTTGTCCTATCATTTTTGGTAGACCTTTCTTGAACAATTGTGGAGCTATTATATATTGTAAGAAGGAGAAGATTTTAACTAAATTTGATGGAGAATCTTATGAGTTAAATTTTTCCAAATTTGCTAAAACTCCTTATGACAATAAAATGCCTAATGAGGATTTTAGAGTTGAACAACTTGCTTCTATTTCTCTTGCTCCTAACAATGCCTTTCTGCAATTTATGGAGGACCACGAAAGTGAGGTCTTCATGGAAGAAAGGAATGGTATTGACGATATTCTCCTTCGTCAACCCAAGATGCTTAAGCATAATTTACCTGTGGAATACTTGGGTACCACATTACCACCTAAAAAGGATCCGGTTTTCGATCTGAAACCTTTACCTGATGATCTCAAATATGCTTACATTGATGATAAGAAAATATATCCTATTATTATTAGTTCTAAACTTTCAGGAAAGGAAGAGGAAAGATTATTGGAAGTACTGAAGAAACACCGAGGAGCCATGGGTTATACTCTTGATGATTTAAAAGGGATTTCTCCTACTATATGTCAGCATCTATTATATAGAACCTGATGCAAAACTAGTTGTTGAACATAAACGTCATTTAAATCCTAAGATGAAGGAAGTGGTAAGAAATGAGGTATTAAAACTCCTTGATGCTGGTATTATTTACCCTATTCCTGATAGTCAATGGGTTAGTCTTGTTCATTGTGTCCCTAAGAAAGGAGGAATTACTGTTGTGCCTAATGAAAATAATGAGCTTATTCCTCAAAGAGTGGTAGTTGGTTATAGGATGTGTATTGATTTCAGAAAGGTTAACAAAGTTACTAAGAAAGATCATTATACATTACCTTTTGTTGATCAAATGTTAGAAAGGTTGTCTAAGAAGACTCTTTTTTGTTTTCTTGATGGATACTCTGGGTTCTCTCAAATTGCTGTTAAACAACAAGATCAAGAGAAAACCACTTTTACGTGTCCTTATGGAACTGTCTTTTGGTTTGTGTAATGCTCCTGCTACTTTTTAGAGATGTATGTCTACTATCTTTCATGGTTTTTGTGAGGAAATTGTGGAAGTATTCATGGAAGATTTTTCCGTCTATGGAATTTCTTTTGATAATTGTCTGCACAACCTTGATAAAGTTTTGCAGAGATGCGAAGAAACTAATCTTGTTCTTAATTGGGAGAAATGTCACTTCATGGTTAATGAAGGAATTGTCCTTGGACATAAAATTTCTGAAAGAGGTATTGAAGTTGACAAAGCCAAAGTTGAAGCAATTGAGAAGATGCCCTGTCCTAGGAATGTTAAAGGTATTCATAGTATCCTTGGTCATGTTGGTTTCTGTAGGAGGTTTATTAAAGATTTCTCAAAAATATCAAAACCTCTTACCAATTTTCTCCAAAAGGATGTACCTTTTGTTTTTGATGATGATTGTAAGGAAGCTTTTGAAACTCTAAAGAAAGCTTTAACTACTGCTCCTATTGTCCAACCACCTGATTGGAATTTACCCTTTGAAATTATGTGTGATGCTAGTGATTTTGCTGTAGGTGTCGTTCTTGGACAATGAATATATAAAAAGTTGAATGTTATCCATTATGCTAGTAAGACTCTTGATGCTGCTCAAAATAATTATGCTACTACTGAAAAAGAGTTCTTAGTTGTAGTCTTTGCTTGTAATAAGTTTAGACCTTATATTGTTGATTCGAAAGTTACTATTCATGCCGATCATGCTGCTATTAAATACCTTATGACAAACAAAGATACTAAGCCTAGGCTTATTAGATGGGTGTTGCTTTTACAAGAGTTCGATCTACATATTGTAGATAGGAAAGGTGCTGAAAATCCTGTTGCTGATAATTTGTCTCGATTGGAAAACATTTCTTTTGATCCTATGCCTATTAATGATAGTTTTTCAAATGAACAGTTGGCTGCAATAAAGTTAATCTCGCGAGAGAGTCCTTGATATGCTAATTATGCTAACTTTATTGTTTCCAAGTATTTGCCTCCAACCTTTACAGCCCAGCAAAGAAGGAAATTATTTTATGATTTGAGGCATTATTTTTGGGATGGCCCACATTTATATAAAGAAGGAGGGAATGGTATTATGCGAAGATGTGTTCCAAAATATGAACAACAAGAGATATTGAGAAAATGTCATGGTAGTTCCTATGGAGGACATCATGCTGGAGATAGAACCGCGCAAAAGGTTTTACCAGTAGGTTTCTATTGGCCTACTCCTTTTTCAAAGATGGAAGAAAGTTTATTTTATCATGTGATGAATGTCAAAGAGTTGGTAATATTTCTAGACGCAATGAAATGCATGTGAATTATTCTCTTGTTATTGAACCATTTGACTGTTGGGGTTTTGACTTTATGGGTCTTTTTCCTCCTTCAAAAGATTATACTCATATTCTTGTTATTGTTGATTATGTTACTAAGTGGGTGGAATCCATACCAACAAAAAGTGTTGATGGTGAGACCTCTTTAAAAATGCTTAAAGATGTTATTTTTCCTAAGTTTGGTGTGCCTAGATATCTTATGACTGATGGAGGTTATCATTTTATTCATGGTGGTTTTAGGAAGACCCTTGCTAAATACGATGTTAATCATAGAATTTCTTCAGCTTATCATCCCCAAACAAGTGGGGAAGTAGAATTATCAAATAGACAAATTAAAACTATCTTGCAAAAGACTATTAATAGATCTAGAAAAAATTGGGCTAAAAAGTTGAATGATTCTTTATGGGCTTATAGAACTGCTTATAAAAATCCTATGGGAATGTATCCTTAAAAAATGGTTTATGGGAAAGCTTGTCACTTGCCTTTAGAATTAGAACACAAAGCTTATTGGTCAGTGAAAGAACTGAATAGAGATTTTAAACTTGCTGGTAAGAAGAGTCTGCTTGACTTGAGTTCTTTAGATGAGTGGAGAAGTGAAGCTTATGAAAATGCTAGACTCTTTAAAGAAAAAGTAAAAAAATGGCATGATAGGAGAATTCTTAAGAGAGAATTACATGTTGGTGAGAAAGTTCTATTGTATAGGTTTTGTCTCAGATTTTTTGCAGGAAAATTACTCTCAAAATGGGAATGGACCTTTATCATTGAAGAGGTGTACCGTTCAGGTGAAATTAAAATTTCCTCATTGAGAGACAACACTACACAAGTGTGAATGGTCAAAGACTCAAACATTATATTTCTGGAGATTCTTATAATGAAGATATTGATATTATTCAAGTGGTGACTCCAGAAGAATTCATTAAAGACCAAATTTAGGAATCTGCAAAGTCTGTTTTCGAATAGGTAACAGATCAGGTAAGAAATGGTTCGCGAAAAACTTTCCAATCAATACTTTTGCAGGTTTTATCTAATATGGAAGATAATGAATCAAAAGAGATACGGAGACGGAGTCCAGGGGGCTCACACCACCCTGTGGCGCGGGCGCACCTGGCCATGCCACCAGGTGGTGTGGCCACCCCGGAGCTCGTCTCCAACCCGTTTTCTCCCAGTACCTTCCTTATGTTGTTAAACTCTGTAATATATAATTCCTCGGATCCCCCGAGGTCCGTGTATCATGTTCTCGTCGTGTTTTCATTTTGATCTATGACTTTCAGGCAAGTTCTTAGTTTCAGAGCCGCCATGTCTTCCTCTAGATCACCCAAGGAAGATTCCTTTGCGGACGTCCTGAACCCGTACATGCATGAGTTAAAGATCCACCCCAAGGAGTTTTTGTTCAAGGATGGGTGATACGTCAAAAACGTATCTATAATTTTTGATGTTCCATGCTTGTTTAGTATCTACTTTGCTTTGCTTTGTCCACACTTTGAGGTGTGTTTTATATGTTTTCTAGTACTAACCTATTAAATAGTTTCCATGGTGCCAGTTGCCTGTTTTCTGTTGTTTTTGGTTCCAGAAAAGCTAGTAAGGAAATATTCTCGGAATTGGACAGGACAAATGACAAAGTCAATATTTTACCGAGGAGAACACGGAGTCTAGAGGAGAGACTGAGGGGGACACAGGGCAGCTGCACCCCCAGGCAGGGGCCCACCCTAGGTCGCGCCTGGGCACGGTGTGGGGCCCCTGGCCGCCTCCCAGCCCCGCTTCTTCGCCTATAAGAATCCCCCAATGCCTAAACCCTAAGCACCCGATCAATATTCCACGAAACGGTTTGTAGCCGCCGCCCCAATCGTCCCTAGATCGGGGGGATCTGAAGCTCTTCCCGGCACCCTACCGGAGGGGAGAACATCCCAGAGGCCTTCTTCTTCATCATGCCAGCCTCCGGTATGAAGCGTGAGTAGTTCCACCTTGGACTACGGGTCCATGTAGTAGCTATATGGTTGTATCTCCTCCTTGTGCTTTCATGTCTAGATCTTGTGAGCTCCGTTCATGATCAAGATATCATCTATTTGTAATCATGCATGTTGTGTTTGTGGGGATCCGATGGATATTGAGATTACTATGTCAGATTTATTAATGGTTTTGTCTTATTGATTCTATCATGTCTGTGTTGTTTGTGATCTTGCATGCTCTCCGTTGTTAATAGCTATCTTGGCCAAGTAGTTGCTAGTGACTCCAAGAGGGGGTATTTATGGTCGATAGTGGGTTCATGCCTCTATTGTCACATCCCAAGATTTTCCAAATCTTGTTATGTGAAAAATAAATGAATAAAATAAAACTTTGTTGATTTTCAGGGTGAGAAGAAACTTTTTGATTCCAATTATAAGCTTTCAAACCTATTTTGATCAAATAAATCCTAAAGGGATTTATAAGGATAAACAATTAATAAAGAAAGATTTTAATAAGTAGAATTACTATTTTTGGAGCTTTTAACAAAAAGATTTGGTTTTCAAATGAAAAGGTAGAAATATAAATAGGGACTATTTTTATAGAGCC
The DNA here is from genome assembly GCA_916181665.1 of Avena sativa. Classification (NCBI taxonomy): domain Eukaryota; kingdom Viridiplantae; phylum Streptophyta; class Magnoliopsida; order Poales; family Poaceae; genus Avena; species Avena sativa. The sequence continues at coordinate 149,795,654 of OV702294.1, read as the reverse complement.
AAATTAAACCTTGGCCAAGTTTTTGAAGTAAAGTATTTTGTTTTGATCAAAGGAGTAAAGGGTTATTTAAACAAAATAATAAGGATTTATTAATATCCAATTTTATTAAAATAAAGGTTTTACCATTTTAATTAAACATCAAAACTTGTTAAATTATTTTAAACAAGTTTTCCAAGTATTTTATATTTTCAAATAAAACCTACTGATTTCGTTTTAATATTATTTAGATTGCAAATGGAGAGTTTAATAAAACAAAACTTATTTAAATTAATAATCAAGGTCTATTTATTTAATTATTAATGGACCCTAAAAAGAATAGAAATATTATTTTATTTTTGGACTTTGCTTTGTTAAACAGAACTAAACCCAATACAAAGTTTGGTGGAAGTTGATTGATTTGAATGTTTGAATTGTTTGGTTGAATTTCAAAACAGAAAATCAAATGGAAAAAGAGAAAAACAAACAGAATTAAAAAAATGAAAGAAGCCAGCCTAGCCCACTAAGCCCAACAGTCCAGTCCCTCTCACCCCGCAGAAAAACGATTCGCACCTAGGACTCGACCCACTCACTCGCTGATTTCCTGGACCCACCTCCACTCTCTCTCTCACTCGCAGACAACCGGGTCCCACTCCCTAGCTTTCTTCCTCACCCGCCGCGACTCCTTCTCCCCTTACCTCGCCGGCTGTTTCCGCTGATGAATGCTCGCTTTAATTCACGGCATTGATGTTGCCTTTACCCTCTGCTACCACGCACGTTAAAACGTCTCCCCCTCCTCGCTCCTTCCCCTCTGTCGCCCCACCTTAGCACGCCCCCAGGCCGCCCTAATTCCTCTCCGAACCTCACTGTCACCGACGGCTTTCCCTGCCGATTCCGGTGACCCCGCGCCACCCCTTGCCTCCCTGAACACCCAGGCAAGTTCCCCAGGACCTGGCACATCTTTCTGCATCTGCAGCTCGCTCGCGCGTGCCCCTGAGCCTCGACAGCGACGACGCCAGACGCCGCCACCGTCTGCTCCAACTCCGACGAGCTCTACTGGTAACGTCCGACCACGCCGCTCCCTCTCTTTGATGCACCCGTATTCTCTACCCTTCTACGCGTCTAATAGCACCCTCTGTACCCTCTCCCGTGCGCTGTAGCAACGTCCTCGACGATGCCAGTGCAAGCCCGACGCCAGGCAGAACTACGGCGAGGAATCCCGGTCGACTCCGTGCGCCCCTTCAGCAACGACAACCGCCTTGAGCTTACCCACGACGTTGCGAACACGGTGAGCATCTCCCCTTCCTCCCTTGCTTCCTGTAGCATCGACTCCGCCGCCGTCTGACCGCTCCGCCACCACCAGCCGCCGCCAGCGCCGCCCATCTCTGGCAAGTGTGCTAGGTGCCGTGCGATTAGGATCCAGCGGCTAGGATAGAAGCTAGACGAAGGGGTAAGTAGCACCTGCGCGCCATGCGATATGACTTAAATCCAACGGCCTGCGCCGCTTGATCCACGCGAAACGTTTTCGACGAATAGGAATAAGACATGTGGCCAGACTCTGGTTTTAAAAACAGATTAAATCTATTAGATATGTGATTTTGTAAATTCCATAACTTTAAATCTACACATCCAAATTTTGCAAACTTTATATCATTGGATTCAGAAAAACCAGCCCTAGCCAACCATGCACTTTGTTTAGTAAAAAGCTTCTGGTAAAATGTTTGTTTTTGCAGAAACTTATGTATTCTTGTTTAGATTATAAAAATTGTCCCAAAATGATTTTGAGGATAAAATCTTTGGCAAATGGTGTGTTTTGAACCTACTGACTATAGGAATCACTTTGTGGTTTCAAAAATGTGTTTGGTGAAACAAAAGAATGAATCTTTGATTTAAAACCATTTCTAGTCAAATAAAAATGTGGTTTAATTATTAAAAATGATTTTGGAGGAAAGCCTTTGAGAAATGTTTTGGAAATAAACTCTCTGACCCTAGACACCAAGTTTTATGATTTGAAAATGTATTTGGTGAACCCTATAGAACTACTGCTTTACTAAAGACATTTTCAAACCACATAAAATAATGACTTGGTTTAGAAAATGGTTTATAAAGTGAAATCTTTTGCAAATGACTTTGCCACCAAATAGCATGACCATTAAGTATATCCAAATGTTTATGACCCATTAGAAACCACTTTTACAAATAAAATAACCATTTTGCATGCTTGCATGTATTGTTTTGTTTATTATTTTATGTGATGAAATGCTTGAATGGTAGATTGAAATATTGTTTGCTTGATTGAATTGTAGTGACTTGAAGTGTGTGAACATTGCAAAGATCAAGGAGTGAACTTATACCCTCTACAAAAAAGGCAAGTGATGCTTCATACTTTTGTCCCATTACTTTCACTATGCATTAGTGATTTTTCTAAGTAAAACTTGCATGGAATTTTTTTTGCTGAGTATAAACCATGCTATGGGAAAACCTAGTAGATGAAACCTTAGTAAAATTTCCTAAGTTAAGATTCCTACTACTATCATGCTTAGCTTAGCTAATAGAAAACAAGGGTGGAATATATATTCACACTATGGAAAAATTTCTAAGTCTGAGGACTTGTGTTTTGTTTAATAAAACAACTAAGTGAATGAATCACCTGGGTGGAATGGAAGGAAAGGTTTGTGTTGAGTGGTTCACAAGGCCCATTTTTATGGTTTACCTTGTGTATCTCACTTGTGGATGGCCACCCAGGAACAAAGAGATTTGAGATGTCAAATGTTGAGAAGCTTCAAGTGCAACCACTTGGCATTATGGGCTCTGCCTGGATCATATAGGTTGCAATAACTTAGCCAAATGGACAGTTGGTGGTAGGGGTTTGATAGGTTGGAGCGCGTCCATGTTGGTATAAGGGAAGGCTTCTGAAAGATCTTGTCTTGGTGAAACCAAGTCTTGTGGGGAAAGTGCACCACCTCTGCAGAGTGTAAAATCTAAGTACTTAGCCATGTCCCTGGTAAAGGACTATTTGAGCATCAAGACATGGAAGCTATCAAGAATCTCATCATCCCAATTTTCTAAGTTAAAAACTGGTGGTTGAACAAGGGTTGAAAGGATCACCAATTTCTATTGGGAGATGCCTTGGGAAAGATTTTTGTCAAGCAAAAACTTAGTGTTTTCAAATGATAAGAAAAAATCTTATTTTGAGCAATGCAAGCCTCAAATCCACTTTGCCAAATGCATATAGATGATAGACTCCACTATACTACCATAGTATCACTTGCCAATACAATTCAAATGTATTGACCCTTGTGGCTGTAACTTGTTATGTTGCAGGTTTGTTTGATTTAGTTAAGTGTGTTGATTAGGATTACAAAGCCTACAACCAACATGTCTGCCTGTGGCACCTTGAAGATGAAGGACCCCATGCTTATAGATATTCTGCTGCAATGTAATGTAATAGCCAAATGAGCTATGTAAGATGTAATAAATTATTTTATTCCTGGTTATAAAGTTGTATTATGACCTTTGTTTCTTGATATTACATCTTAACTGTGGATGCTAGCTATTGATCCAGGGACTAGCATTGTAAACATAGGGATCTCTACCTTATTAAAGGTTGGGAACCTTGCATCTATTTAATCAAGGGAAGTGATAGAAATCTCTAAGGCTGTAGATGTGTTGTTTCCACTAGGGAGAAAACAACGGTCTCTTGTTCATGGAACAAGTGGATTGTTTACTTACACACTTTGCTTAAAGCAGTTGTTTGTTGCTTGCAACTTAATACTGGAGGGGGTTTAGATGATAACCCAAAGGTGGACTTCTAGTCATAGATGCAGTTGGATGGCGGTCTATGTATCTTCTTGTATTGCCCAATCGAATCTCACAGGATCTTTATGTCTAGTATTGCATTGTTATGCCTTGCTCAGTCCTGTCAATTGCCCTGTTGTAATTTGTTTACCCAGCATGTCATGTTTGTTTATCTAAGGAGAACACCTCTAGTGAACTATGAACCTCGGTCCAATCTTTACCATTGATACATATTCCACTGTTACTGTTTACTTGCTGCAAATCACCATTACCTTTCACACCATACAGTTAATCCTTTGTTACAGCAACCGGTGAGATTGACAACCTCACTATTAGTTGGGGCAAAGTCTTGAGTTTGTGGTGTGCAGGTTTCCAAGTTGCTTGCAACACCTTTGAGACGTTTCCTTCCTCCTACTGGTTCGATAACCTTGGTTTCTTACTGAGGGAATACTTGCTGCTGTGCTGCATCACACCTTGCTCTTGGGGTTTCCCGACGAAGCGCTCCCACATTGACGCAGCGCCATCAAGATTTTCTGGCGCCGTTGTCGGGGAGGCTAAGGACGTCTTCACAAGGGGACTCCTCCACAACCTTTCTCTTTACTTTGTTTTTAGTTTGCTTGGTTTTTTTGCCTCTTCTTATCAAAAACTCCAAAAAAAATAGTTTAGTTTAGTTTGCTTTCTCTTACCAAAAACACAAAAAAATAGTTCCTACTCTAGTTGCTAGTATTTTATTGCCTTGCTTGGTCATGCTTTCTATCAATGGATGGTTTCTTTGAAACTAGTTCTTATTGGCAAGGTGGGTTCACGGAAGAACAAAATGATTATTATAAGGAACACCATTTGTCACAAAAAGGGAAGCACTTATGGGAAAAAATTGATAAATTGAATACTATTTTTAGAGTGGTGTGCTCTACTTATAATGTTACTTATTGCTTTGATAAATCTTGTTGCTGTAGGAGGTATGAACACCTACCTTTTCAATGTGAGTATAATGATAATGTTACCATATATTATGTTAAAGAAAATTATGACTTTTATGATGTGGAACAAATTGAATAATTTATTGCTTTCAAGGGTGCATTTGAACTTGGCAGTTTGCTTGAAAATACTGATGATGCACCTTATGAATATGAGGTTTATGAGATACTTAAATTTTGCTTTGATAATTACAAGGAAGAAAATAGCTATATTCTTGAATATTTTAATAGGTGCTTTCCACAAACGGAAGATATTAATGCTTTGCAGGAGCTTATGGAAGAAGAAATTGCTGAGCCTGAAAGCTCATTAGATGAAAATGAGGACAGTGATGAACAAAAGGAGGAAGAATGGATTAGCTACCCATGCCTACCTTCTAATGAGAGTAACTCTTTATCCCTTACATTATTTTATTGTTCCCCATGCCTACCAAAGGAGTATGAATGTTATGTTCCTATGGATCCTTTTGAAATATCTACTTTGGGTAAAACCTGTGAAGGTTTTAATCCCACTATTTTTGAGCTTGATAGAAATTATGTGTCTGTAGATCATGAAAAAGCATGATTTATGTGATAGCTATATTTTTGAGTTTATTCATGAGGCTACTAAAAATTATTATGAGAGAGGAAAATATGGTTGTAGAAGTTTTCATGGTACCGAAACACCTCTCTATGTGCTGAAAGTTTTGAAGTTACTCTTGTTTCATCTTCCTATGCCTGTCACTTTGTTCTTTGTGAATTTATTTGCATACAAGATTCCTATGCATAGGAAGTGGATTAGACTTAAATGTGTTTTGAATTTTCTTCTTGATACTCTCTTTTACTTCAATTCATATTTCTTATGCAAGCATCTTCTCAAATTATCAAGCCTAACTTAAAGGCGTTAAAGAAAAGTACTTATTGGGAGATAACCCAAGAGTTTTCTTGAGTCTTGGAAGTTATTACTTCAGTAATGACCTCTACTTATCCTTTTTGTTTGCTTTTTGTGCCAAGAATGACCTCTAATGAGAGGGAAGTAAGATTTGGGGAGTTGCTGTCCCAAAACAGATTTCTGTCCTCCACCATAAAAATTCGTGAGGAGTATCTGTAAGTAGGATTGAGCTGAAAATTTACGAATAAATGCCCTAGTATGTTAGATAACTTTCGTTAGATTAACACTTTTTGATTTGAGCAACATAAGGTCTTCAAAGAAATCGATTTATACCTGCTGGTCTATTTTGACAGATTTCTGCCATTATTTGCATTTGCTTCTTATTGATTCCTTTTTCGGTTCTTTTTGGGAAATTGAAATTTTTTAAGGAGTTGCTACAGTAGCTTGTGTTTTTAGTGAAAAGTTTTCTGTTCTAAAGCTAAACCTAAGGGTCTATTATCTTTTGAATACACTAATGTTGCTAATGAAGATTGTGTGAAGTTTTGTATGAAGGAAAAAAATTCAGGTGTAGAGAGAGAATGATGTAATGAGATGAAGAATGGACAAAAGCTCAAGATTGGGGATTCCACTCTGGTGTAACCCCAAGAAATATCCAAGAGGTACAAGCGTCAAATATTGGGTATGCCCAAGGCATCCCCTTCTTCATCAATAAAAAACTTAGGTCTTTCTAGACACTTCGTTTTTATTGTTTCATGCACTATTGTGTTGTTCTTGGAGCGTCTTAGTTTTCGTTTGCTTTGCTTAGTTTATTTAGTTTGCTTTAATCAAGTAGTTTGCACCCCCGTTATCGTTGTGTTGTTTCAAATAACTTGATTGGTGTTGGAAAGGAGTAGAAAGTTCTTGCTTGATTAGTGCAAGAGGAGCTTGCTTTGACTGTGACTTAGACTTTAGCATGTCATGCTAGATGTTGTTTTGACCTTATGCTTAGTTATTATTGTTGTAGCATGACTTTTTCCAAACAATTGGGATTGCTTAGTGTGCCTTGAAAGAATCATGCGTTGTTTTAGCATACAAAAGCATAGTGTTGTGGTTTTCTCCTTTGATGCTTTGTTTGGGTTGACTTGGCACATGCTCACACCATGTTATGACTATGAACAAGTCATCATAGCCTCTATGATCATTTAGTCCTTGACTTGTAGTACCACTCTATGCTTTGATTAGTAATGTTTTGTCGCTCTGCTTGATTATGGCCATTATTGCTCTCTTAGTTGGTCGCTCCCAGTCTTTTGCTAGCCTCCACTTGTATGAGTAAGCTCTACTCATGCTTCCAACTCCCAAGAAACCAAGTTATTCCAATGTGTCCACTATAAATTCCTATGCTTGGTGTGTTACACCATTCCAAGTATATTCTTGTTTTCATATATCTTCTAGTTAAAAAGTATTTTGTTATGTGAAAACTTAGTGATTAAAGCTCTCACAAACTTGATGGCACACTTTATATTTCTTGCCCCTAATAAACTTGAACCATTGTGTCATCTTTGTTGTATATGCTTGCACTTATACGTTGGAATTAGCAGAACCGTGTTGTCACGGGGAACACATTCAACATTGCATTTGTACTTTGTACACAAGTTGATATCATGCTCTTTTGTCTATGGATGTCGTCGGTGTGAAATAAAAGGGGAGCTTGTAAGTCCATTGAGTTATGTATGTGTGTTAGAGAAACGCCCGGGCCACTAGCCTAAGCCATGCCTAATCATGGTGGAAACTTGCAGCATCACCATAGTGACATCTATGAAGCTTTCTTCTTATAAAAAAGAGACTTATTGAGAAAAGAGGAAAGAGAGAAAAAAGCACCATATTCCCATGGTAAATAAGAAGATTGCTGAGATGCTCATTGTCTGCTTGCCTTGCCATTTTGGTTATGGGATAGCTCCTGTACCATGTGCAAGGGGTACCCCGTTGGCGGTTCTCTATGATACACATGTACTTACTATGACAAGAACTTACAGGTGACTAAAGTTGAGTAGAATGAGGTGCGACCCTCATATTCAAGGGAAATGAGATTGCTAACTAATACTTTGTCAAGCATATACTCCATAGTTTGTTCACTTTAACCTTAATCACTTCAAGATGCTTTATGATAGGGGCAATGAGAGCTGAAAGCTAACAAGTACCATAATTTTTGAAAGCTCTTTTTGAGACTTGAAATCCCTGCTTCCCTATATGAAGGGCCTTTCTTCCACTATTATATTGAGTCTCCACCTTCTACCTTTAGGCACCAGTTAAGAGAGCATAGTTGCCATTCTTAGTTCTATGTGCATTGTCCCAAAACTTATAGATTGATGCATATTGTTGTTATTACTTGATCTTGTGCTATTTGTATCTAGTCACTCTTATGAACTTTGAAGGTGTCCTATGCATCTATTTGCTACTCTATGAGGGACAAGTTGAATGCCACTATGCTATGTTTTCTGTATGTGAAACAAACAAACATTTTTCAATGCATGTTATTCATGATCTTTGTTTGTAGCCTTTCATGTTGCATGCATAGTTACTTTGTATTATTGTTAGAACTCCATCTTTCATGCTCATGTTTAGAGTTATTTGATCCTAGCTTTGTAGAGGTCCCAACCTTTAATAAGGTAGAGATCCCTTTTTACTAAACAAATTGCTTGGTTGGCTAGGGCTTGTTCTACTGATTCCATTCATATAAAGTTTGCAATTTTTGGACGTGTGGATCAAAAGTTAGAAGGGTTTCAAATTTGCACGTTTCTACTGGTCGATACCGGTTCGGGTGGATCGGCCTCTGTGAGGCGTTGGATCTAAACAGATCGCACGGCTCAAGTGTGCTCTTACCCTTTCGCTCAGGTTCTATTCCTAGCCTCAGGATCAAGATCTAACGGTGTAAATCGCATTGACCATACTCGAGCGGCGGTGACAGTGGTGAGCGGCGGCGCACGTTCGGACGAGGTGCTAGCGGCGGTTATAGGAAGCAAGGAAGAGATTGGCGAGGCTTACCAGACTCGTAGAGGTTTGCTGAAGCTCAAGGTGGTACTGGCTGGCGAAGGGGTGCACTGGAGCGGGATTAATTGCTCGCCGGAGTCAAGGACGGCGTCGGGTTCGTCTGGTGGTCGTCGAGGGTGGTGTTGCGGTTCGCCCCGAGGGAAAACAAGGGAACGGTTAGATGCAGCCGAGTGTGGCGAGTGCAGGAGCATGAACGAGAGGGCGCGGGGCGGTCTGTCTTACCAGGGGAAGGTCGCCGGAGATAGTAGCAGACGCGACGGCGCTCAGAGGTTGTCGAAGCCGAGGTTCTGGGGCGCCCGCGGTTGAACGAAAGGCACAGGCAGAAGCGCCAGAGGCTGGGGAGTGTGTGTGCTTGGTCAATGAGGCAAGGGGCGGTATCTGCTGGCCGGAATTGGTTACGGATCTCGCCGGAGCAGTGAGAGCACGGCTCGAAATTACGACGGCCTGGGGGCGGAGGAAGATAGCTGTCTGGGAGGAAAGAGAGGTAAGACGCGGGCGTTTAAAACAGCATGGTCGCAGGGGGAGTAATGGCCGTTAACAGCGCGAATTGATCGCCGGAGTAAAGGACAGGAAACGGCGAGGAGGATTCAACGCGGGTTTGAAGACGATGAACAGTGGCGTGGGGTCCTGTCGTTAGTAGGGAAGAGAGAGACAGGGAGAGGGCCACTGGTCAGTGTCTGCGCGGGTCAGTTAACAGGTGTGAATCGTTTTTCTTCGGGAGGGAGAGAAGCTGGGCTGGTTGGGCCTTGTTGGGCTGGCCGACTGGGCTGCTGTCTTTTACACATTTTTTTCTTTCCAAATGCTTTTTCTTTTCTATTTCTATTTTCTATTTTGAAATTCAAACAACGAATCAAACATTCAATTCACATCAAACTTTCACCAAACTTTGTATTGAGTTTTGGTTCTGTCTAACAACAATAAACCAAACTCCCAAAATAAAATAATATTTTTATTTTAGGGTCCATTAATAATTAAATAAATAGACCTTTGTTATTAAATCAAATAGATTTTGATTTATTCAAACTCCATTTTGAAATCTAAATATTATCAAAACCAAATCAGTAGGTTTTATTTGAAAATAAAGAATACCTGGAAAACTTGTTTAAAATAAATAAATAAGTTTTGATGTTTAATTAAAATAGTAAAACCTTTATTTTTAATAAACTTGGATGTTAAATCCTTATTATTTTATTTTAAATAAGCCTTTACTATTTTTATCAAATAGAAATATTTTATTTCAAAGGCTTAGCCAAGTTTTAATTTGGCTTATAAAATATTCCTTATTTAAATTCCTTCCTTTTCATTTGAAAACCAAATCTTTTTATTAAAAGATCCAAAATAGGAATTCTAAATATTTTTAACTTTCCTTTATTAAATGTTTATCTTTTTAAATCCCTTTAGGATTTATCTTGATCAAAATAGGTTTGAAGGTTCCCATTTGAATTCAAAAGTTTCTTCTCACCCTGAAAATCAACAAAGTTTTATTTTATTCATTTATTTTTCACACTACAAGATTTGGAAAATCTTGGGATGTGACAGGCTACCACCCTTAAAATAAATCTCGTCCCGAGATTTGGGAAGCCTAGGGTTACAAGTAGGCTCAAAGCATCTAGGGTACTACCACCCTTAAAAATTTTCCAACTAAATTACATGTTGGACTTCTTGGGATCCTGGGGAAACTTCTCTGGGCAAACATCTGCATGGTGTCCTTTGTTTCCACACTTGACACATGTGTCAAGGCTGAGATCCTTCATAGGCTTGTTTATCTTGTTCTTCATCTTTTCTGGACAATTGCTTGCATAATGTCCTGGGTTTTTGCAATTGAAACATATGATAAGTTTGAGTTCTTCACGTGTCTCTTGTGGACAAGTTGTTGCATAATGGCCTAGCTCTTTGCAGTTGTTGCACCATACTTGACCAATCTCCTTATACTTTTGTTTCTCTGGACATTCACTAGAATAGTGTCCCATTTCTTTACAATGATGACATTGCACATGGCCTTTGTCCTTCTTTTTCTTTTTGGGCTTATCCAAAGCTAGGAGTGCATCTAGTTCATGTTGTTCATATGTTATCTGGTAGGTAGGAATGTCTACATGTTTCTTGGACCTTCTATTGCTCTTTGGAAAATTCACATGCCTCTCCTTTGGTCCTTTAAATTGGGTTGTATTGCATGGAGGTATAAGTGGAGCTTTTCCTTTGTCCTCATTCTTCTTGATAGACTTGGATCCTTCTTGATAGTTTGTAATCATTTGTTGCACTCCACCTTGTTTCCTTTGTTCCACTATGGAATAGATGGGGCATTGGATAGGGACATGATTATTTCCTTCACACAAGTAGCAAGTAGCTTGAGATGTGGGGCATTGGCCTACTGGATGTTTCTTTTCATAGTTGGGGCATTGATCTCCATGCTCCTTGGAAGTGTGATCCTTGTCTCCACAAATATTGCAAGCGTTGGCTCCTTTTAGAATAACATCCTTGTCATCCTTGAAGTTGCTCTCCACGTTGAGCATTTGATCTGTCACCTTATGCAACATTTGGGCTTGGTCTTCCAAAAACTTTTGCAGGGTTGGATCTTCCCCACTGGTGTTGGCTATGAATTGAGCTGTCATTTGGTTCAGCTAGTTTTGGGTTCCTATGAGTTCTCTCATGCTGTTCCCTTGGTTGGTGTTGGTGTCATCAACCTTGATGTTGGAGTCTCTTGGAGTAGTCATCTGTTTGGGTTGAATTGAGATTAGAATAGGCAAGATATTTCTAATGAAATAATTCTAATCACACACATCACAATTCACACAAACAATGTGTAAGCAATCACAAGCCAAACATTTCACTCAAACAACAAGTTCAAGCACATTTTTAGGCAACCAAAAAATATTTTTGTTACACCACATAAGTTGGTGTTTTAGACTTAGTTAAATATGGTGGTTCATCTATATGGTTCACTTGTGATCTTTCCATCCTTCTTGGTTGATTCTTCTTGCATGAGATCATGGTTTCCTTGGGAAAAATTCTTGGTCACAAAAACTTCAAAGGTGATGATGGCTCCTTCTATGTTGTGTTTCCTAAATATCCAAATCTTGAGCAAGGTTTCTTGTCTCACTTGTCCTTAGTGGTATCTAAGGTTGAAGTCCTTGGTGAGTATGCTGAAGATGTTGAAGTCATTAGAGTTGAAGATGTTGAAGTCATTAGAGTTGAAAAACTCCTTTGCACATGGTGTAGTCTCTGGCCATGGGGTAGGTTTTGTCCATCAAGTTTGAAATAGAAGAGATGTGGAATCAAAACCATAATGGTTGAGAAAAGAGTTTACAAGATTGTTTGTAAATAAGTTTGTGGAACAAATACAACTCCTATTTTTCTAAGGGTTTTTGTCCAATCCTAGGTTTACAAATCCTACAGGCAACACAATGCTCTGATACCATCTGTAGAGGTCCCAACCTTTATAAGGTAGAGATCCCTGTGTTTACAATGCTAGTCCCTGGATCAATAGCTAGCATCCATAGTTAAGATGTAATATCAAGAAACAAAGGTCATAATATAACTTTATAACCAGGAATAACATAATTTTATTACATCTTTCATAGCTCTTTGGCTATTACATTACATTGCAGCAGAAAATCTATAAGCATGGGGTCCTTCATCTTCAAAGTGCCATAGGCAAACATGTTGGTTGTAGACTTGTAATCCTAATCAATCAATCTTCACTAAAATCAATCAAACCTGCAACATTACAAGTTACAGCCACAAGGGTCAATACATTTGAATTGTATTGGCAAGTTTCACTACTATGTTGAATATAAGTGGATCCTATCATTACATGCATATTTGGCTAAGTAGAGTTTTAGGCTCATTTGCAGAAAGCAATAATTTATCCTGTCTTTTCAAAATGGTTTTGTTCCTTTTGCCAAATCTTTCTGAACTCCTTGGTAAAACCCCAAGTGTTTCAAGTTTTTGTCAATATCTCTTGAGCTCCTTGGTACACCCCAAGTACTTCAAGTTTTTATCAAAATCTCTTGATCTCCTTGGTAAATCCCCAAGTGCTTCAAGTTTTTATCAAAATCTCTTGAGCCCCTTGGTACCCCCAAGTGCTTCAAGTCTTTTGTTGTCACTTTAAAGTTTTTCTTTTAGAAATTGGAATGTCGAGATTTCCCATAGCTTCAAGCTTTAGTTGCTCAGTATTGTCCATAACTGGGGACACGGCTAAGTACTTAGAATTTTTATCTTCTGCGGAAGTTGTACACTTTACCCACATGACACAATCTCATCTTGTTGCCACCAGTGGCCGCTGGATAAGTACTCACCAAGATGGAGTACTGGCAGATTGAGAATGTGACGAAGTCTTTCCAGAGGGTCCTCCCATACACCATTGCTAGCTTGTCTTCAGGCACCCATGTAGGGTTCCGAGTTCCCTCATTTTCAGTAACCTGAAGACAATGCATGTGTCTTCCCAATGTAGTTGACTAAGCCAGAGCCATAATAGCATGTGGCTGTACACGAAAGCCACAGTTGGAGAAACATGTTCAATCTCTAAGTCCCTGGGTGGTTTTCTTTTGGTGCACAACACAAAGAGATTGCCATCGACATGGTTCCTTTTGTTGCCACCTTGTCAAAAACTTGAGTATCCTTGTCCACCCAGGTGGTTCATTGAGTACTTTTTTTATTATATAAAACACAAGTCTTTTCTCATCTTTTTAAAATCTCAACATGTATCTCTTCTCAAAATATGTTGCATGGCTAAGCGTTTTACAACTACATTGTTTCCACTAAGGAATGTATAAGGGTATCCTATTAGGATTTAGCATAGCATAAGTATAGAAATTCTTTTCATGCATGTTTCAAAATCCACTAAGTATAATGAAAATAGTAGGACTTTAGATGATAGTGTAACTTGCCTTTTTGGTAGGGAATGATGGTTCACTTCTTGATCTTGCTAATTTCACACTCTTCTAACTTCACTACAAATCAATCAAGCAACATAGGTTCAACTAGCATTCCAACCAATAATCAATCAAACAAATTAACACACATAAAATAATAGGATCTAAGTCATGCATGCAAGCATGCAAAAGATAGTTTTATTTTCAAATTTGGTTTCCACTAGGCTCTAAAGATTGTAAGTTTCAAAGTGGTCATTTTCCAAAGTGGTAGAGTCATTTGCAAAAAGGGTTTTACCTATAAACCATTTTAAAATCCAATCAATATTTTATGTGGTGAAAAATGTTTTTATCAAAGCAAAAACTTTATGTTGTTCACCAAATAAGTTTTTAATTCACAAAACTTGGTGTTTAGGGTCAGTAGGTTTGATTCAAATCATTTTGCCAAAGTTTTTACTCCAAAATCATTTTCATAGCAAAACCAATATTTTTATTTGGCTAGAAATGGGCTAAATCAATTATTCAATCCTAATCTTCACCAAAAACATTTTTAAATCCACCAAATGGTTCCTAGGGTCAGTAGGTTCACCACAAACCAATTTGCAAAGATTTCAACCTCAAAAACATTTTGGAATAATTTTTATAACCTAAACAAGCATACAAATGTTTCTGCAAAAACAAACATTTTACCAGAAGCTTTTTACTAAACAAATTGCATGGTTGGCTAGGGATTGTTCTACTGATTCCATTGATATAAAGTTTGCAATTTTTGGACGTGTGGATCAAAAGTTACAAGGGTTTCAAATTTGCAAATCAATCTGATTTCAAATTCTGTTTTAGAACAAAGACTAGGCCACGCGGCACGTTTCTACTGGTCGATACCGGTTCGGGTGGATCGGCCTCTGTGAGGCGTTGGATCTAAACAGATCGCACGGCTCAAGTGTGCTCTTACCCTTTCGCTCAGGTTCTATTCCTAGCCTCAGGATCAAGATCTAACGGTGTAAATCGCATTGACCATACTCGAGCGGCGGTGAGCGGCGGCGCACGTTCGGACGAGGTGCTAGCGGCGGTTATAGGAAGCAAGGAAGAGATTGGCAAGGCTTACCAGACTCGTAGAGGCTTGCTGAAGCTCAAGGTGGTACTGGCTGGCGAAGGGGCACACTGGAGCGGGATTAATTGCTCGCCGGAGTCAAGGACGGCGTCGGGTTCGTCTGGTGGTCGTCGAGGGTGGTGCTGCGGTTCGCCCCGAGGGAAAACAAGGGCACGGTTAGATGCAGCCGAGTGTGGCGAGTGCAGGAGCATGAACGAGAGGGCGCGAGGCGGTCTGTCTTACCAGGGGAAGGTCGCCGGAGATAGTAGCAGACGCGGCGGCGCTCAGAGGTTGTCGAAGCCGAGGTTCTGGGGCGCCCGCGGTTGAACGAAAGGCACAGGCAGAAGCGCCAGAGGCTGGGGAGTGTGTGTGCTTGGTCAATGAGGCAAGGGGGCGGTGTCTGCTGGCCGGAATTGGTTGCGGAGCTCGCCGGAGCAGTGAGAGCACGGCTCAAAATTACGACGGCCTGGGGGCGGAGGAAGATAGCTGTCTGGGGGGAAAGAGAGGTAAGACGCGGGCGTTTAAAACAGCGTGGTCGCAGGGGGAGTAATGGCCGTTAACAACACGAATTGATCGCCGGAGTAAAGGACAGGAAACGGCGAGGAGGATTCAGCGCGGGTTTGAAGACGATGAACAATGGCGTGGGGTCCTGTCGTTAGTAGGGAAGAGAGAGACAGGGAGAGGGCCACTGGTCAGTGTCTGCGCGGGTCAGTTAACAAGTGTGAATCGTTTTTCTTCGGGAGGGAGAGAAGCTGGGCTGGTTGGGCCTTGTTGGGCTGGCCGACTGGGCTGCTGTCTTTTACACATTTTTTTCTTTCCAAATGCTTTTTCTTTTCTATTTCTATTTTCTATTTTGAAATTCAAACAACGAATCAAACATTCAATTCACATCAAACTTTCACCAAACTTTGTATTGAGTTTTGGTTCTGTCTAACAACAATAAACCAAAGTCCCAAAATAAAATAATATTTTTATTTTAGGGTCCATTAATAATTAAATAAATAGACCTTTGTTATTAAATCAAATAGATTTTGATTTATTCAAAACTCCATTTTGAAATCTAAATATTATCAAAACCAAATCAGTAGGTTTTATTTGAAAATAAAGAATACTTGGAAAACTTGTTTAAAATAAATAAATAAGTTTTGATGTTTAACTAAAATAGTAAAACCTTTATTTTTGATAAACTTGGATGTTAAATCCTTAATATTTTATTTTAAATAAGCCTTTACTATTTTTATCAAATAGAAATATTTTATTTCAAAGGCTTGGCCAAGTTTTAATTTGGCTTATAAAATATTCCTTATTTAAATTCCTTCCTTTTCATTTGAAAACCAAATCTTTTTATTAAAAGATTCAAAATAGGAATTCTAAATATTTTTAACTTTCCTTTATTAAATGTTTATCTTTTTAAATCCCTTTAGGATTTATCTTGATCAAAATAGGTTTGAAGGTTCCCATTTGAATTCAAAAGTTTCTTCTCACCCTGAAAATCAACAAAGTTCTATTTTATTCATTTATTTTTCACATTACAAGATTTGGAAAATCTTGGGATGTGACAGGCTACCACCCTTAAAATAAATCTCGTCCCGAGATTTGGGAAGCCTAGGGTTACAAGTAGGCTCAAAGCATCTAGGATACTACCACCCTTAAAAATTTACCAACTAAATTACATGTTGGACTTCTTGGGATCCTGGGGAAACTTCTCTGGGCAAACATCTGCATGGTGTCCTTTGTTTCCACACTTGACACATGTGTCAAGGCTGAGATCCTTCATAGGCTTGTTTATCTTGTTCTTCATCTTTTCTGGACAATTGCTTGCATAATGTCCTGGGTTTTTGCAATTGAAACATATGATAAGTTTGAGTTCTTCACGTGTCTCTTGTGGACAAGTTGTTGCATAATGGCCTAGCTCTTTGCAGTTGTTGCACCATACTTGACCAATCTCCTTATACTTCTGTTTCTCTGGACATTCACTAGAATAGTGTCCCATTTCTTTACAATGATGACATTGCACATGGCTTTTGTCCTTCCTTTTCTTTTTGGGCTTCTCCAAAGCTAGGAGTGCATCTAGTTCATGTTGTTCATATGTTATCTGGTAGGTAGGAATGCCTACATGTTTCTTGGACCTTCTATTGCTCTTTGGAAAATTCACATGCCTCTCCTTTGGTCCTTTAAATTGGGTTGTATTGCATGGAGGTATAAGTGGAGCTTTTCCTTTGTCCTCATTCTTCTTGATAGACTTGGATCCTTCTTGATAGTTTGCAATCATTTGTTGCACTCCACCTTGTTTCCTTTGTTCCACTATGGAATAGATGGGGCATTGGATAGGGACATGATTATTTCCTTCACACAAGTAGCAAGTAGCTTGAGATGTGGGGCATTGGCCTACTGGATGTTTCTCTTCACAGTTGGGGCATTGATCTCCATGCTCGTTGGAAGTGTGATCCTTGTCTCCACAAATATTGCAAGCTTTGGCTCCTTTTAGAATAACATCCTTGTCATCCTTGAAGTTGCTCTCCACGTTGAGCATTTGATCTATCACCTTATGCAACATTTGTGCTTGGTCTTCCAAAAACTTTTCCAGGGTTGGATCTTCCCCAATGGTGTTGGCTATGAATTGAGCTGTCATTTGGTTCAGCTGGTTTTGGGTTCCTATGAGTTCTCTCATGTTGTTCCCTTGGTTGGTGTTGGTGTCATCAACCTTGATGTTGGAGTCTCTTGGAGTAGTCATCTGTTTGGGTTGAATTGAGATTAGAATAGGCAAGATATTTCTAAGGAAATAATTCTAATCACACACATCACAATTCACACAAACAATGTGTAAGCAATCACAAGCCAAACATTTCACTCAAACAACAAGTTCAAGCACATTTTTAGGCAACCAAAAATATTTTTGTTACACCACATAAGTTGGTGTGTTAGACTTAGTTAAATATGGTGGTCCATCTATATGGTTCACTTGTGATCTTTCCATCCTTCTTGGTTGATTCTTCTTGCATGAGATCATGGTTTCCTTGGGAAAAATTCTTGGTCACAAAAACTTCAAAGGTGATGATGGCTCCTTCTATGTTGTGTTTCCTAAATCTCCAAATCTTGAGCAAGGTTTCTTGTCTCACTTGTCCTTAGTGGTATCTAAGGTTGAAGTCCTTGGTGAGTATGCTGAAGATGTTGAAGTCATTAGAGTTGAAGATGTTGAAGTCATTAGAGTTGAAAAAGTCCTTTGCACATGGTGTAGTCTCTGGCCATGGGGTAGGTTTTGTCCATCAAGTTTGAAATAGAAGAGATGTGGAATCAAAACCAAAATGGTTGAGAAAAGAGTTTACAAGATTGTTTGTAAATAAGTTTGTGGAACAAATACAACTCCTTTTTTTCTAAGGGTTTTTGTCCAATCCTAGGTTTACAAATCCTACAGGCAACACAATGCTCTGATACCATCTGTAGAGGTCCCAACCTTTATAAGGTAGAGATCCCTGTGTTTACAATGCTAGTCCCTGGATCAATAGCTAGCATCCAAAGTTAAGATGTAATATCAAGAAACAAAGGTCATAATATAACTTTATAACCAGGAATAACATAATTTTATTACATCTTTCATAGCTCTTTGGCTATTACATTACATTGTAGCAGAAAATCTATAAGCATGGGGTCCTTCATCTTCAAAGTGCCATAGGCAAACATGTTGGTTGTAGACTTGTAATCCTAATCAATCAATCTTCACTAAAATCAATCAAACCTGCAACATTACAAGTTACAGCCACAAGGGTCAATACATTTGAATTGTATTGGCAAGTTTCACTACTATGTTGAATATAAGTGGATCCTATCATTACATGCATATTTGGCTAAGTAGAGTTTTAGGCTCATTTGCAGAAAGCAATAATTTATCCTGTCTTTTCAAAATGGTTTTGTTCCTTTTGCCAAATCTTTCTGAACTCCTTGGTAAAACCCCAAGTGTTTCAAGTTTTTGTCAAAATCTCTTGAGCTCCTTGGTACACCCCAAGTACTTCAAGTTTTTATCAAAATCTCTTGATCTCCTTGGTAAATCCCCAAGTGCTTCAAGTTTTTATCAAAATCTCTTGAGCCCCTTGGTACCCCCAAGTGCTTCAAGTCTTTTGTTGTCACTTTCTTTTACAAATTGGAATGTCGAGATTTCCCATAGCTTCAAGCTTTAGTTGCTCAGTATTGTCCATAACTGGGGACACGGCTAAGTACTTAGAATTTTTATCTTCTGCGGAAGTTGTACACTTTACCCACATGACACAATCTCATCTTGTTGCCACCAGTGGCCGCTGGATAAGTACTCACCAAGATGGAGTACTGGCAGATTGAGAATGTGACGAAGTCTTTCCAGAGGGTCCTCCCATACACCATTGCTAGCTTGTCTTCAGGCACCCATGTAGGGTTCCGAGTTCCCTCATTTTCAGTAACCTGAAGACAATGCATGGGTCTTCCCAATGTAGTTGACTAAGCCAGAGCCATAATAGCATGTGGCTGTACACGAAAGCCACAGTTGGAGAAACATGTTCAATCTCTAAGTCCCTGGGTGGTTTTCTTTTGGTGCACAACACAAAGAGATTGCCATCGACATGGTTCCTTTTGTTGCCACCTTGTCAAAAACTTGAGTATCCTTGTCCACCCAGGTGGTTCATTGAGTACTTGTTTTATTATATAAAACACAAGTCTTTTCTCATCTTTTTAAAATCTCAACATGTATCTCTTCTCAAAATATGTTTCATGGCTAAGAGTTTTACAACTACATTGTTTCCACTAAGGAATGTATAAGGGTATCCTATTAGGATTTAGCATAGCATAAGTATAGAAATTCTTTTCATGCATGTTTCAAAATCCACTAAGTATAATGAAAATAGTAGGACTTTAGATGATAGTGTAACTTGCCTTTTTGGTAGGGAATGATGGTTCACTTCTTGATCTTGCTAATTTCACACTCTTCTAACTTCACTACAAATCAATCAAGCAACATAGGTTCAACTAGCATTCCAACCAATAATCAATCAAACAAATTAACACACATAAAATAATAGGATCTAAGTCATGCATGCAAGCATGCAAAAGATAGTTTTATTTTCAAATTTGGTTTCCACTAGGCTCTGAACATTGTAAGTTTCAAAGTGGTCATTTTCCAAAGTGGTAGAGTCATTTGCAAAAAGGGTTTTATCTATAAACCATTTTTAAATCCAATCAATATTTTATGTGGTGAAAAATGTTTTTATCAAAGCAAAAACTTTATGTTGTTCACCAAATAAGTTGTTAATTCACAAAACTTGGTGTTTAGGGTCAGTAGGTTTGATTCAAATCATTTTGCCAAAGTTTTTACTCCAAAATCATTTTCATAGCAAAACCAGTATTTTTATTTGGCTAGAAATGGGCTAAATCAATTATTCAATCCTAATCTTCACCAAAAACATTTTTAAATCCACCAAATGGTTCCTAGGGTCAGTAGGTTCACCACAAACCAATTTGCAAAGATTTCAACCTCAAAAACATTTTGGAATAATTTTTATAACCTAAACAAGCATACAAATGTTTCTGCAAAAACAAACATTTTACCAGAAGCTTTTTACTAAACAAATTGCATGGTTGGCTAGGGCTTGTTCTACTGATTCCATTGATATAAAGTTTGCAATTTTTGGACGTGTGGATCAAAAGTTACAAGGGTTTCAAATTTGCAAATCAATCTGATTTCAAATTCTGTTTTAGAACAAAGACTAGGCCATGCGGCACGTTTCTACTGGTCGATACCGGTTCGGGTGGATCGGCCTCTGTGAGGCGTTGGATCTAAACAGATCGCACGGCTCAAGTGTGCTCTTAACCTTTCGCTCAGGTTCTATTCCTAGCCTCAGGATCAAGATCTAACGGTGTAAATCTCATTGACCATACTCGAGCGGCGGTGACGGCGGTGAGCGGCGGCGCACGTTCGGACGAGGTGCTAGCGGCGGTTATAGGAAGCAAGGAAGAGATTGGCGAGGCTTACCAGACTCGTAGAGGCTTGCTGAAGCTCAAGGTGGTACTGGCTGGCGAAGGGGCGCACTGGAGCGGGATTAATTGCTTGCCGGAGTCAAGGACGGCGTCGGGTTCGTCTGGTGGTCGTCGAGGGTGGTGCTGCGGTTCGCCCCGAGGGAAAACAAGGGCACGGTTAGATGCAGCCGAGTGTGGCGAGTGCATGAGCATGAACGAGAGGGCGCGGGGCGGTCTGTCTTACCAGGGGAAGGTCGCCGGAGATAGTAGCAGACGCGGCGGCGCTCAGAGGTTGTCGAAGCCGAGGTTCTGGGGCGCCCGTGGTTGAACGAAAGGCACAGGCAGAAGCGCCAGAGGCTGGGGAGTGTGTGTGCTTGGTCAATGAGGCAAGGGGGCGGTGTCTGCTGGCCGGAATTGGTTGCGGAGCTCGCCGGAGCAGTGAGAGCACGACTCGAAATTACGACGGCCTGGGGGCGGAGGAAGATAGCTGTCTGGGGGGAAAGAGAGGTAAGACGCGGGCGTTTAAAACAGCGTGGTCGCAGGGGGAGTAATGGCCGTTAACAGCGCGAATTGATCGCCGGAGTAAAGGACAGGAAACGGCGAGGAGGATTCAGCGCGGGTTTGAAGACGATGAACAGTGGCGTGGGGTCCTGTCGTCAGTGGGAAAGAGAGAGACAGGGAGAGGGACACTGGTCAGTGTCTGCGCGGGTCAGTTAACAGGTGCGAATCGTTTTTCTTCGGGAGGGAGAGACGCTGGGCTGGTTGGGCCTTGTTGGGCTGGCCGACTGGGCTGCTGTCTTTTACACATTTTTTTCTTTCCAAATGCTTTTTCTTTTCTATTTCTATTTTCTGTTTTGAAATTCAAACAACAAATCAAACATTCAATTCACATCAAACTTTCACCAAACTTTGTATTGAGTTTTGGTTCTATCTAACAACAATAAACCAAAGTCCCAAAATAAAATAATATTTTTATTTTAGGGTCCATTAATAATTAATAGACCTCTGTTATTAAATCAAATAGATTTTGATTTATTCAAAACTCCATTTTGAAATCTAAATATTATCAAAACCAAATCAGTAGGTTTTATTTGAAAATAAAGAATACTTGGAAAACTTGTTTAAAATAAATAAATAAGTTTTGATGTTTAATTAAAATAGTAAAACCTTTATTTTTAATAAACTTGGATGTAATATCCTTATTATTTTATTTTAAATAAGCCTTTACTATTTTTATCAAATAGAAATATTTTATTTCAAAGGCTTGGCCAAGTTTTAATTTGGCTTATAAAATATTCCTTATTTAAATTCCTTCCTTTTCATTTGAAAACCAAATCTTTTTATTAAAAGATTCAAAATAGGAATTCTAAATATTTTGAACTTTCCTTTATTAAATGTTTATCTTTTTAAATCCCCTTAGGATTTATCTTGATCAAAATAGGTTTGAAGGTTCCCATTTGAATTCAAAAGTTTCTTCTCACCCTGAAAATCAACAAAGTTTTATTTTATTCATTTATTTTTCACATTACAAGATTTGGAAAATCTTGGGATGTGACAAGCTTTCAATGCTTGCAAGTGGTTTGATCTTGGTCTTGATGGTGCATGTCACCTCAAAAATTATTCTTTTATCACTTACCTACTCGAGGATAAGCAGGAGTTAAGCTTGGGGATGCTTGATACGTTGGAAACGTATCTATAATTTTTTATGTTCGATGCTTGTTTAGTGTCTACTTTGCTTTGCTTTGTCCACACTTTGAGGTGATTTTTATATGTTTTTTGGTACTAACCTATTAACAAGTTGCCACAGTGCCAGTTGCCTGTTTTCTGCTATTTTTGGTTCTAGAAAAGCTAGTAAGGAAATATTCTCGGAATTGGACGGGACAAAAGTCAAAGTCAATATTTTATCGAGGAGAACACGGAGTCCAGAGGAGAGACGGAGGGGGACCACAGGGCGGCTGCACCCCCCAGGCGTGGGCCCACCCTAGGTCACGCCTGGGCAGGGTGTGGGCCCCCTGGCCGCCTCCCAGCCTCGCCTCTTTGCCTATAAGAAGCCCCCGATCCCTAAACCCTAAGAACCCGATCAATATTCCACAAAACCGTCTGTAGACGCCGCCACCATCGTCCCTAGATCGGGGGATCTGAAACTCTTCCCGACACCCTGCTAGAGGGGAGATCATCCCGGAGGCCTTCTTCTTCTTCATCATGACAGCCTCCGGTATGAAGAGTGAGTAGTTCCACCTTGGACTACGGGTCCATGTAGTATCTAGATGGTTGTATCTCCTCCTTGTTCTTTCATGTATAGATCTTGTGAACTCTGTTCATGATCAAGATCTCATCTATTTGTAATCATGCATGTTGTGTTTGCAGGGATCCGATGGATATTGAGATTACTATGTCAGATTGATCAATGGTTTTGTCTTATTGATTCTATCATGTCTATGTTGTTTGTGATCTTGCATGCTCTCCGTTGTTAGTAGCTATCTTGGCCAAGTAGTTGCTAGTGACTCCAAGAGGGGCATTTATGCTCGATAGTGGGTTCATGCCTCTATTTAATCAAGGTAAGTGACATAAATCTCTAAGATTGTAGATGTGTTGTTGCCACTAGAGAGAAAACAACGGTCTCTTGTTCATGGAACAAGTGGATTGTTTACCTTACATACTTTGCTTAAAGCAGTTGTCTGTTTCTTGCAACTTAATACTGGAGGGGGTTCGGATGATAACCCAAAGGTGGACTTCTAGTCATAGATGAATTTGGATGGTGGTCTATGTATCTTGTTGTATTGCCCAATCGAATCTCATAGGATCTTTATGTCTAGTATTGTATTGTTATGCCTTGCTTAGTCCTGTCAATTGCCCTGTTGTAATTTGTTTACCCAACATGCCATGTTTGTTTATCTAAGGAGAACACCTCTAGTGAACTATGGACCCCGATCCAATCTTTAACATTGATACATCTCCCACTGTTACTATTTACTTGCTGCAAACCATCATTACCTTCCACACCATGCAGTTAATCCTTTTTTACAGCAACCGGTGTGACAACCTCATTGTTAGTTGGGGCAAAGTCTTGAGTTTGTGTTGTGCAGGTTTCCAAGTTGCTTGCAACACCTTTGAGACATTTCCTTCCTCCTACTGGTCTGATAACCTTGGTTTCTTATTGAGGGAAGACTTGCTGATGTGCTGTATCACATCTTGCTCTTGGGGTTTCCCGACGAAGCGCTCCCACGTTGATGCAGCGCCATCAATGGGAAGATATAGATAAAAGAAGTTTAGGGCCCTAAAGGAGAAGTCAGTCTGGACGATAGGATGGAAGCAGTGGAGCAAGAAGTTTTTAGGTACAAGAAGATGGCGGAACGCGAAGTGTACGTCATCCATAAGATAAGTTTAGACTCATCGCCGAGCACAAGGAGACTGCCAATCTTTGGGATGATATCCTCTCGCTCCATCAGACCACCAACCAATTACAAGCACAGCTCTATGACATGCAAAATCAAAACTGTGAGTATGAGAACGCATAAGTTTTGCTGCTAGTTTCAGGATATCGGAAACTAAGTCGTCCTTTGTTGATGGGGAGCCTTTACCTTGGAAGTATGATGATAACAAGGAAACATCACCACCACCAAAGGAGTAATTCTTCATCAGGCTTTGGCATCCCCTTGGTTTGTTCCAAACTTGGGGGAGTGTCGCGGTATCGCATCATTATCTTTTATCTTTTTACCTTTTTAGTAGAGTCATATCTTGAATAGAGAAGTTATCATATAGGATGGTTTGCATTGTGGAAGTATCTCTCTTCTAGTTGGTTATCTATGTATCCCTTGGTGTGAGTGCCGTTATGGATTATTAATGATAAGTTTCATCATTTACTTTTTGCACATCTTATTTTAGTTTGCAATTTATTTTATATGATTAATCTTGTTGTTAGTATTGGTATCACTTTGGGAGCATCGAGTAAATTTAATTGGTTTTGGCAAACTTAGATTTGGTCAGTAGCAACACTATTTTGAGGATTGAATGGAAAAAAGAGAAGTACTTGTAGATATATTATTTAATTTTCTTTCTTGATTGGCTCATAAGCTTAGTATCTTTAGTTAAGATCGTTTGTGCTTCCAAGAAAGATTGCATGATTGTTTTTTATCACTTGTATGTTTGTTTGTTTCCTTCAACTCTTATGCTTGCTACCTAGCCTTGCTAGCCAAAAACCTGTACTAAGAGGGAATGCTTCTCGTGCATCCACACCTTGAACCAAAACCTATGCCATTTGTGTCCACCATATGTACCTATTAGCATTATTGCTATTCCAAGTAAATTCTCGAGTTTTATCTATCTTCCAAATTTTAAAAAAATTATATGAAAATTAGTGATTAAAGCTCTCACAAACTTGATGGCACACTTTATTTTCGTGTACTTAATAAACTTGAACCATTGTGCCCATCTATGTTGCTTATATGCTTGCAAATTATAAGTTGGGAGTTAGCAGAACCATGTTGTCATGGGTAACGCTTTCAACATTGCACTTATTCATTCAGTTGATATCATGTTCTTTTTTTGAACCTCATGACAGTAGGGGGCCTACTGCCTCTTTTTCTTCATTAACTTATAAAATATGCGAACTTACATGAAGGGTGGGTGCCAAGGAGGCAGCCAAGAATAGAAAGAAGAACAGTAGTCTTACAGAGAAGTTACAAAACTTTGAATAAAGGGGTGTAAATCCTCTCTGGTTCTATGCACCAGAAGACCAAAATCTTCAATAAATTTGGTTTTCCAGTTCTGGGCTGTGGGAGTAATATCCTTGAAGTGTAAATTGTTCCTCTCCATATCATGTTCTTTTGTTTATGGATCCCTACAGTGTGAAATAAAAGGGGAGTTTGTAAGCTCATGGAGTTTGTATATGTGTTAGAGAAACGCCTGGGCGGCTAGCCTAAGCCATGCCTAATCATGGTGGAAACTTTCAGCGTAACCATAATGAGCATTCTATGAAGCATCCTCAATAAAAACCTATGCAAATAGCAAATAAAAAGATCGATAAGATGCTCATTGTCTGTTGCCTTGTCATTTTGATATGGGATAGCTCATGTGTCATGGGGCAAGGGGTACCCCGTTGGCGGTTCTCTATGATACGCATATACTTACAATGACAAGAACTTTCTTGTGACTAAAGTTGAGTAGCATGAGGTTCGGTACTCGTACGCAAGGGGCATGAGATTTTCAAATTATGATTTGTCAAGCATATACCTTATATTTGTGTCACTTTAAATCTTAATCACTTCAAGATGCCTATGATAGGGGCAATGAGGGATGAAAGCTAATAAGTACCATAATTTTTGGAAGTTCTTTATGAAACTTAAAATCCCTGCTTCCCTCTGCGAAGGGCCTATCTTTTACTTTTGTGTTGAGTCAGTAAACCTATTCCTTTCTATCTTAAGAAAGAATTTGAGTTGTTGTGATTCAAGCATCCATATGTTGATTTATTCAATCTTGTTTCTTATGTTCCTTGTTTTGCACAAAGCTCTTATCTGAATGAATATGACTTTAAAAGCTATCCTTGTAAGTGAAAAGACCATTATGTTTGAGAAAGAGACTCCTGCTTTATAAACTCCTTTATAAAATCTTTGCTTAAAACTAAGTATGATTTGTTAATTGTTCTCTAATCAAGAACAAGGTTTGCCATCACCAATTATGATTTTCTTTGTGCATCTTTTATTGTGACTCCCATACTCGTTGCAAGCTAAGTTATATAATGGTGAGTTGTTTTCTATTATGATTTGTGTATTAATAAATGTGATGCTTCTTGTCTGTATTCTTTTTTCGACACTTCACTCCATAAACCTGTGGTCATGTTTATTGAGCTCAGTTTTCTCTTGGGGACAAGCGAGGTCTAAGCTTGGGGGGAGTTGATACGTCCATTTTGCATCACTATTTTATATCATAATTTGCTGTTATTCATTGATATATTTCATATTAAGAGATGATACTCATGTTATTTCATCTATTTTGCATGATTGATGACTTTTGGAGGATGAACCGCCGGAGTCAGGATTCAGATGGAAAAAGCGTTGTTTAGATGCAATATTCGCGAAGATCAGAAAATCCCGGAAAATATATGGAAATCACTATTTTTACAGAAGACGAAGGAAGCCAGAAGGAGGAGTGGAGGTGGGCCACAGGGGGCCCACACCACCCCCTAGCACGGCCCCCCTAGGCCGCGCCACCAGGTGGCGTGGCTACCCTGGCCCACCTCTGGCGTCGCCCTTTGGCATATTTATTCCTCCCGAAACCCTAAGACTCGGGGAGCGACCACAGAAAGATTCCGCCACCTCTGCAGGGCGGAAACTACACACACACACACAGAGAGAGAGAGAGAGAGAGAGAGAGAGAGAGAGAGAGAGAGAGAGAGAGAGAGAGAGAGAGAGAGAGAGAGAGAGAGAAAGTGCTCTCCGGCAGGCAGAATTCTGCCGGGGAAATTCCTTCCCGGAGAGGGGAGATCATCGCCATCAACACCGTCATCAAGCTAGACTTCATTGGGATCATCATCATCAGCTTCATCATCATCTCCACCAGCACCATCACCACCAATCCATCCCGCTGTAACAATTGGGTTGAATCTTGCATAGTTCTTAGGGGAAACTTTCCCGGTGTTGATTACTTGTTGTAGTTCATGCTATTGAGTGGAACCATTGGATTATTTTTTATGTTTAGATTGTTACTTATCATTATTTAATCTCTGATCTTGATCCATATGATGTCTCGTGAGTAGTTCGTTTAGTTATTGAGGACATGGGAGGCGTCATGTTGTTAGTAGTGGAATTGTGTTGAGAAATATTTGATGGTTTGATATTTAAGTTGTGGTGCTATTCTTTTAGTGGTGTCATGTCAACATTGACTACATGATACTTCCCCTTTAAGGGACTAGGGGAATGTATTGTGTATTTGGATACTAATTCTGGGGTTGCCGGAGTGATAGAAATCTAAACCCCTGTTAGGAAACCTTTGCATAAGGGAGTGTAGGATCTCAGAGTTTAATGTCATGGTTAGGTTTTTATCTTAACTACTTTCTTGTAGTTGCGGATGCTTGCAAGGGGTTTAATCACAAGTTTGTATTAGTCCAAGTTAGGTCGGTACATTAACATAGGTTCACCCACACAACACTTGTCCAACTAGAGAAGATTAATCAACTATATGAAGCGAAAGCACTTGACAGTATTCCCATGTGTCCTCGAGAACGTTTGGTCATCATAAGTAATACAACCGGCTTGTCCTTTGCTAAAGAAAGGATTGGGCCACTTTCTGCAATTAT
This sequence comes from Avena sativa, assembly GCA_916181665.1. Lineage (NCBI taxonomy): Eukaryota > Viridiplantae > Streptophyta > Magnoliopsida > Poales > Poaceae > Avena > Avena sativa. The sequence continues at coordinate 149,767,777 of OV702294.1, read as the reverse complement.
TATTATTATCTTTATTTACTCGCGCTTTATTTATCTGCATTATAAAAAAACAAAGATCCGTTTGCTAAGTATTTACAGTGAATTCCTGATCCAAACCACTTGTCAACACCTTTTGCTCCTCGTTGGGTTCGACACTCTTATTTATTGAAAGTACTACGATACACCCCCTATACTTGTGGGTCATCAATGGCGCACTGCCAGGTGCGGCCGGAAGCAAACAAAAGTACTACCGCTCGGCCCGCGGTAGTATGGATGGCCCAGGAAAAAGCCTTTTTTCTTTTTCTTTTTAAATCAAACAAAGGGAAAATTCAAATGGCAATAACTCGAGCTAGGAAACTTCGATCGACACAAAACCAATTTTGTTGGAAAGAGGACGACAAGAGCTACCCAATAATGGTTACCATAGGCGTGAGATACCTCCCTTGATGAGAATATTTCATTTATTATAATGTGAGATACCTCCCTTCGTGAGAAACCAGAAAACCTCCAAGATAAAAAAACGCGATAAAATACAAAAGGGAAATCCGTTTTTGATGAACCGGAGCTTGTCATGAATATTACCATAAGCTCTAGAACCTCACAAGGATAAGATCCAAATAACAACCAAAAAATATTATGCTAAGAATGAAAAGGTTTGAGCTCTCTCCGAATGATATGATCGAGTTACTCACTCGAGAGCCCCTCTTGATAGTACGGCTATCTATCCTAAACCCGGTCTCCCAACTAACAACATGAGATCGGCAAAAGGAAAACCTATCAATATTATACCTTTGCCTTGAGTGTTTCCACTTGAGCTCGATGTAGACGATCTTGTCCTTCTCAAGATGGAACGCCTTTCTTGATTGCTCTTCATCGCTCCATGACCATCGAGGATGGCAAGCATCAAACATGAGATCTTCTAGAGATGACACATTTTGAGCTTGCACCACACTTCTTCTTCATTTCATCTACCTTGAAGCCAACACATGCTTCAAGCGATGCCAATGGAAAATTCCTACAAGTGCAAATTGATACACACATTAGTCCATAAAGATTGTCATTAATTACCAAAACCACACATGAGGGCCCATATGCTCTTTCAATGGTGGTGAATGTGACAAATGGATGAAATGCAATAAGTGATTGTGATACTTCTTATTCATAAGTGAGTAGGCAAGCAACCCATATACCGACTAGGAGTCCTCATGGCAAATTTCTCCTTGTCCCAATGATCCATATCCATATTACCATAGTAATGGTCAGCACATTATTTAAGGTCTTTCAACTGAATCAAGGCTTTAATCTTGATGGTTCCTTGTTTATCCACGAGTAGTACTAGATCCTCGTTGATATCGTCTGTGTCACTCGGGGGTCACCGATTCGCTAGTAAGCAAGTTCATATCTATGATATCTCGAGATCATGTTATCTGGGCCCTGAAATTAGACAACAAACATCAAACAAACATAGATATTCATTCTCACATCATAATAATCACGACAACAACCACAAATGGATGGAAATAAGAGGGGCACATCACGTCTTACCAATCCCCTACATCTCCCACACCTATGGAGATTTAATCAAACATGAGAGGAAGATAGATAAAAGGCATAATAATATTGCAAAGGGAAATCATCTCAGCTTTACCATAGCAAGCCACAATACCGTTTGGAGATCAAATACAAATCAAGACAAGATCAAAGTATCAAACCCTAATCTTATAAGTGCCAATCTATATCTTTATCTCTACAAGTGGGAATGATGGTGGAGTGAATGGATTAGAGGCTAGAGATCTTCGAAGAATGATGCGATGTTCTTCTCCTCCTTCAGATCTGATATCTCCTCTTCTGGAATGGTTTGCGGCGACTACGTTTTGTTTTTCGTCTTGCCCTCAATATAGAAGTTGCTTGTATTGATATAATGTAGGCGTTGGAATGTCATACGGTCGGGTGGTACGGGCGCGCTCTGACCGTACCAGTGGTCGTTACATGACCTGGATGCCTCTAATGCAGGGGTCTTTTATTGGGGATGTGCTTCTTTGGTTGTAAATAGCTCATAAATTCTCCAAGATCTTCCATAAATGTTTATTACCTGAAATTCATCACAAGAAACCAAGGTTTCGCTAATTTCGATGTTAACATTAGTTAAAAGATAAAATCCACTAAAACCCGGCAAAAACCAGAGGAAAATCATAGGTAAAAGGTGTCAAAATTTGGAGCTATCAGCCCTCAAGTGTCCCTTAGTGGATCGTGAGTAGGCCTTTATGGAGAGATCACAGGAGAATTGGGTGAGCCTGTTGTGGCGTCGGTGAGTTGTGTGCCTTCGCATCTGCGGTGAGGCCTTGTGTGATGTTGGGTGAGCATCGAGCCACCACACCTCAAGGTGAGCAACTTGTGGCATTCGGAGAGCATTGCGCGATCGCACCTCTCCAACGAAGAGGTAGCTTATTTGGAAGTGAACTTCGGGATAAAAAATCATTGTCTCTGTGTCCATTGGTTATCTCTCAACTGAACCCTTTACTTATGCACTTTACATTGTGATAGCCATCGTGCTTGAAGTATTTCATCTTGCTATCACCTTTTGCTTGTATTCCTTAGCATAGGTTGTTGCTGCACTTTGTTGAACCTAGTGGTTAGGTTTTGTGCTCTATAAATTAAATGTTAATTTTATTCTGCATTTATTAGAGCCTAAACCTAAACCGTAATATTTTTAAAAGTCTATTCACCCCCTCTAGGCGACATCCTTTGCACTTTCACATGTACTCCAATTTCTTCTTTCCCTCCTTTAACTCCTTCCTTTAAAGATCCCATTTATACTGCCTTATCTTCGTCATCTCTAAATATGTCTTATGCACATGCTTGAGAAACAACAGTTCATTCTTCATCAAGTCCATCTTGATCTCCATCTCACCCAAATCCTTCTCATCTTCCTTATTCATAAACTCGGTGCGAGTGGTCTTTGGATCCTTATCATCTTCCTTTTTAGCTTCCATCTTGGAAAAGTTTTCCTTATAAACTTGTTTCTCTCTAATATCAGTGTATTCCTTGACATTAGCTATCAGGCTTGTGTAATTCTTATCTGTCTTGTTCTTCTCTTCAGATAGCCCATAGATCAACTTGCCAGTTTCTATTTTATCGCTTGGCCTAGCTGAGTTGTTGTCTTCATACATTTCCCATAGAGTTGGCAATGCATGCTTCAATGAATCTGGCTAATCATCATCTAAACAATTGACAAACTCACAGTTCTTGACCTCCTATACAAATAACAAAAAAATACAGTTTAAAGTAATTGGTCTAAATGCACTATGCAAGCATCTCATAGATCTGCTACAAATATAAGATGTAATTAGTAGTATAAATATTAAACTCTCACGTCAACTTAACATACTAATTCTCTAACGACAACTTAATATTATAATTCTCCGAGAGCAACTAAATATAGTCTAAATGATCTCTAACAGGACCTCAACCTACCCATATGTACTTAACCTACTCATTTAGCCTACATCTCTAATAGTTAATTGAGATCAAGCACTTACATTTTGCACACCATAGAGATAAAACCTACCTCCGATGTTCGTGCCTTCGAAGGAAACACACTTCTCTAGCACTTGCTTGTGCACGCGGCAGTACTGCTCACAGCCGACATCTAGCCCACAAAATGTAGGGTCATGGAGGGTATCAGGAGCGTAGTCCATGGCGTTGAGGTCCTACTAACCCAGAAAAAAGCAAAGAAACCAACTTCAATCAAGCTGAATCGTAGTAAATCAAAAAATCCTAGGTCGGTTACCGAACCCTAACCCTAAAATTGGACGGGTAAACAAGCTTACCCCTAGGATGGACTCGCCGAAATACTCTTCGTCCTTTCAGCTGGGCATGGCGAGGGCCTCGACGCCGACTGTGATGGCAGAGCGGTGGCGGGAGCAGCGTGGTCGAAGAGGGAGATGAGGAAGACTAAGACATCGGTGAACGAGACGCATTTAATTTGTCCTAGTGACCACACGGTGGGCCCAACAACAGACGTTAATGGCCATCCCACCGTGCTGTCCAGAATATGCCACGCCATCCTGACATATGGGCCCCACTGTTAGTTTGGGTGTCAATTGGCTCTCAATCAGTCATTTGCGCGATTTGAAAAGAACTTGCTAAGTTGGTAGATTTTGGTTACGAGAACACAAAGTGGTACTAAAACTTAAATTTTGCCACCAATGTGGTATCAAAATGCTATTAACTCGAGTCAGGCAGATAATATTCTAGTAGAAGGTAAAAAACTAGTCGAAGGAAAAGACACTCTTGCTACACAGTTATTTAGTATCACCACAACATTTGTTTTCTTGGATTATTATATACTGTTAATTTTCAAATTATTGAACTCTAAGAGATTGCATAAAAACAGTCATGTGTAGATTAATGAGATTCTTTTTTGTATAGAATCAGACAGCGATACATAAGCATATCAGAATGGTCGTAGAAGATCAGCAATACCTAAAACATAACAATTGCAACACAACTATCTCCACTATATTTCAACCCTACTCTAATAATTCAGAAATGTGATTAAAATATAATTAATATAAATGAGAAAATGCACTCGAATTTTTTTTATCTATGAAAATATGTATATGCTTAAAACCTAGGAATACAAGGATTAATTGTAGCCAACGTCTGATCAATTTATTGGAATCCTCTATAAATTCAGCAGAATTAACCTTATTTTGCAAACAGGTTGGAAGAGAGAATCTGAAATAAAAAAACCACCTAAGCGAGTATGTTAAATATTTTCTCATTAGATCTTGAACTATAGACCTAGCAGCTAAAAGTGAATAAAAAACGTAAAGGACATTCATTATCCTGAAAGGTGAATAAGAGAGAAAACATGTTAGGAAATCCACTGATCGAACATTGCTTATCCCGCAAGCACTACTAGGAAAAGGGTTGCCGTGAGGCACCGCTTTTGGTTACCCGTGAGGCTGCCTCACTAGATTCGCGCTGCGGGTAAAAAATAGCCGTTCTAAAATATAGCATGCTCACACCACAAACGCAAGATATAGCATGATATATATACTTCCTCCATCCTAAAATATAAGGCGTCTAATATTAGTCAAAAGTCAAATCCTACAATATTGGATGAATACACTAAGAAAATATACTTTATGTTGAATCTACTAATATTAGTTCAGTATTAAAGATATTCATATTTTTGTATAAACTTGGTCAAACATAGAAAACATTGACTATTCTTAGACGTCATAGAGCATCTTCAACAGATACACTAAAGTAGTGCACCTTTTGTTTTTAGGGCGTTGTTTTAGTAGGTTTAGCGCGTCCACGTGGGCTAAGGTTTTTCAGTTGCACTAAAATATAGCATGCAGAGTATAGTACCTTGGTGTTGGACGTTACACAAAAGGGTTAGTTCGATGAATAATTTGCGCGACGGTTTATTTTTAACATTTCTTTGCACTTTAGGTTATTTTTGTCAAATTTGTCGGTGCACCCAAGTCCAAAATGAAGCACGGAGAAGAAGGCAAGTTTGCTCCGTGTCTAGCACCCGCTTGTTTGTCATGCATTGGCGGAATTCACGGGAAAACTCCCACTAGGAGTGCAGGGATGTGCTATGCTTGGGACCCGACTCAGTACCAAACCTTTGTCCTGACTGTGGAGTCGTGGAGAAGATCCAATTATTCAAGTAAATTTGAAACTTTTCTTTAATATGCATACTCAAAGTAGCGGTGAAAACAATTAACTTTAACTATCGACAGGAACTCTTCCAAAATGTGGACATATGTAAAATAATTTTTTTATTATAATTTAACAATTTCTACTCGTTAATTTCTTGTCTGTGAGCAAAAGTTGTAGTTCCGTTAAAATAAAACCTTCAGTTGTGGGTATGTGAAATCTTTGCCCCAATAATTGTGGTTTTGTGAATTTTTTCAAAAAAAAAAGACCGAACAATCCACGGGTGAAAATGACACATACTCGAATTGCTTTAGTCATACTCCAGTAATTTTGCGCTTAATTTATGGATGAGATTAGCCTGACGACACTGAGTTCTATTAAGGCCGTATTATTTGATGCCTTCCAACAACTGCACTTTGAACACAAAGCGAGAGTTTCCTTCCATGTACAGAGAAACAAACAGATCATCTTGCACTTGGTAAGGCATGCGGGATTTGCACTGTGCGCGCAAAGGAGGGTCGCATGACAGGGCAACAAAATCCTTCCGATTCAGTGTATATTTTGAAAAGGATTCAGTCAATCACCTCTCTCACATTGGATCTGTCTCATGATTCATGTGATCTGTAAGTAGCACAAGTATTTTGAAAAGGATTCAGCCAATATCTCTCTCACATTGGATCTATCTCGTGAGTGAGTCATGCCATCTGTAAGTAGCACTAGCACGTGGGTTGTAACCGAGAAAAATATTCACATAGCATAATTTTTTGTACATGTAGCACATTGTTTTTGTTCACATGGCACACATTTTTTTTGTTCACATACAAATTTTTTGTTCATGATGTCAAAAAATTGGCCAAAGTAGGATGAAGTCAGCCAACTGGGATTTAGTTAATCTTAGTCGAGTCAGTTTTATGCGCTCCGAAAACAATATTTTACAAGCACAATGCCTATTTCGACAATAAGAGTGCTTTTCTGAAAGAAGGAATGGGTATGTCCTGGTCCTTTTTTTAAGGGAAATAGCTGTCCAATTGCGAGGCTTTATTAATTATCAAACAAAATTATATTATTTGCCAAGTGGCTAGAAAGAAAATCGGGCGAATTCTCATGCCAAACAATTGACTAGGGTCCCTCCGCCTTACGAGCAAGAAAATGAGTCACAAAATTACTCTCCCTAGGACAATGATCAACTCTAACATAACTAAAGCGTCGAGCCAAAAAAAGTGCATTCTTCATAGGTAGCCGCTGCTGCTCCCACCGAGTTGCCTCCATTACACATCACGTCAATCACCTCCATACAATCACTATTAATTACTAGGTTGTTGCAACCTACTTGGCTAACAAGAATAAGACCATCTTTTAATGCCCTTGCTTCACCACTTGCTGCATCTTCGACATTTGCGATACCGCAGCAAGATCCAGCAATAAACATGCCGCGATCATCACGTAAGACAGCTCCCGTTGCGCCTATGAGATTATCTAGAGAGAAAGCAGTATCAATATTAAGTTTAGCAAAACCCTCAGGGGGCTTCTCCCAGCCATGCCTTCTGATGCCCGAGTTTTCCTTGCAGGATTTGGAAAAATTCAGGGCTAGAGCATAAATTGCTCGTGATGATCTCGAGGGTTTCTGTACAGGATCATCGTGAGTAATTTTTCATCTTTCCCACCATATATACCAACATGCCGTTGCGATTAGTTCTTTGAGGCTTAGATCGGGGCTTCCAGGAAGAACCTTGTCTTTGCTTCTCAACAGTATTTCCATAATAGCTGATCCCTCCCGGTCAGATGCACATGCTTCTGCGATTGTATTTGAAATCCCCATATTCTCCCATATCTCTTGGACACAAGCACATTCAAAATAGAGATGTCTAGTACCTTCACAATGAATCATGCACACACGACATACACTCGAAGGGATTATATGTCTGTTTGCCATAGTACCATGTAATAATCTCCATGTAAAAACCTTTATCTTAGCCGAAACTTCTACTTCCTCCGTTTTAAAATATAAGATGTTTTGGTTTTATGAATAAAATATATCTAGACTGTTTTTAGTACGTAGATTCACTCTAAACATGAGTGCACCTATATACTAAAAGTAATCTAGATTCATTTTCTTTACAAAGCTAAAACATTTTATATTTTAAAACGGAGGGAGTATTTTCCAAACTTGCATCCAGACTGGGTTGATGTCACTTGTGCCAACTGGATTGGTGCTTTCGGCCATGTTGATGATGCCATTCAGCATAGTAAGCAGATCGGACAGAAGAAATAGCATTCTTTGTACTATTCCAGGAAAGAAAGTCCTCCATCATACCTACTATCAAAGGAATTCTCAAGATCCTATTGGCATCAACTGGAAGGAAGATGAGACGAACAAGTTCCTCATTGAGGATCTATAAGTTCAGAAACTTTTGTATAAACCACATCACGTCTCTCCATGACAATTTTGAGAGACATTTTTTCTTGATGTCCTGGTCCTGTTTGATTCGCAGGATAGGAAAAATACAAGATTAGTATGTTTTCTCCTGTTAAATCCTACAGGATTCGAAGCTTATAGGATTTTTTCTTGAAGGAGTATTTAAATCGCAAGACAAAGAAATTGTAACATGAGGTTTGGTTGGATAGAGATTGTCATCCAAAACATGCAATGCAATCATATGGGGAAAATTCCTAAGGTTCTAATCCTGCAAATCAAACGATGCACAAAGAAAATTTCCTAAGGATCAAAATCCTCCAAATTTCCTATGAGATTCCTTTGAATCAAACAAGCCCCAGGGGTCGGGTAACCAAAACCTACTCCCTCAGTATGTTTCAAAAAAAAAAAACTACTCCCTCTGTCCCTCCGTTCCACGGTACAAGACGTTTGTTGCAAGTTGTGTGGAACTGATGAAATATTTTGCAAACTCTACCTGAATATTAGGTTACTGGACGAGCTGAACCAACCATAGTTTTTCAGAAGCTTCTATATTTGAGCGGGAATGGGACCCCCCCCCCCCCCCCCCCCCACACACACACACACACACATTCCTTTCAAATTATAATCAAATAAATACTGCAGATAAGACCAACAGAAAAGAAAAGGCAACAGGCTGTTCCAGTTAGTGATTGAACGAAATGAATAGCTAAGCCTAGCAGTACAAGTTTACAACCATCTAAAAACTGTTTCTTCTGCAAGAAGGAAACATCTTCCAAAGAGCCTCCGTGGTGCAAAACTACACCAAAAATGTATCCACTGCACCAAAGACCTCCATCCAAGTGCCGCTTTGAAGATGTACCACAGCTTGCATAAGCAGCATAAACCCAATCCCGCAGCTTCTCTTTTTTCGCTTGTTTCTGCAGAAGAGCAAAGGAGTTTAGACAATGAAAGATTGACAGAAAAAATTGAGAACATCTGGCCGCAAGGCAATCGATTCCTGCAGAAGGCTGTTACACTGATTTGATGCTCTTATCGAGTTAGCCATGAAGAAATAATTGATGCTCTTATCCATGCTGATAAGATGATATTTCCTACCAGATATAAGTGTACTTTTCATCCCTAAGTTATTACCCCAATGTTTAGATTGTGTTCCTTAATTTTATTTTTGTGTGAACTTTAACCTCAACTGTCCCTGACAAGAGCGAACTGCAGTCAAAAGCGGTTTTGTGACCACCTTCAACAGTAATTTGAGAGGTATTTTGAACGCCCATGTTTAAAAGGTACTCCCATGACCAGGTTATTCAATGTATGATATGCAATCACTACTTCTGGTGCACTCATGCAGTATTGCTTGGTTTAGGCATCAAATAAACATGAAATTTTCCACAAAAAGGTCAAAGCATATAACAGTTTACTCTCATCTTGTCTACGCATAAAATTTCACTCCAATTCATAGGTTACAACTAACCAAAACGAGAAAAAACGCATTATTTGGTTTGTAAACTAGAAGTTGACTGCGTTAATGCACCAGAAAGATTGCCCAACATATGTTGCTCAGGTAATCAGTTGAAAGCTGAATCACAAGATACTGAAACATGAACTTAATAATAGATATTCTAGAGAAGTGGGCATGCTTATTTCCAGAAAACTAAATCCTACAAAAAGAATCAGCAAGCAGGCGGTCTATCTTTTAGTGGAAAAATCTTAATGTAATACTAACATACTACTGTCAAACTTGTGTGATCATATGATAAATACAAGAGTAGAGTCAACCATCTTAGCCAGGAAGTCGCTGGCATTTCTTTCTAACCTGCACGTGCTCATGTACGCATATATGAACTGTGAAAGGAAAAGGGGAGGCGAAAGAGAAGTTGGTTGGACTGAAGATGCCCAATGAAATTAAGACTCAAAATGACCAATGGTAGCAGAAGTACTGATAATAAGTGTAGGATCGAAAACGTTAACCATCCAGACTATGCTACGCTACAAACTGACATTGATGCACTTGGCTCAGTCAAAATTGAACATAATAAACCAAATAATACTGCATTAGAATGACTCGGAAAGGCAGTGAAATGCAATTTCTGGAAGAAAAAAAATCACCTTCAAATAATTAAATTGGTCGATGCACAGTAATAGTAAGAGCAAAACCATAAACAAAAGTAACACAACTAACGACAATTTAGAGATGGTTTCCCCTAATTATAACAAAAATTAAATAGTTTCATGTCTCCATTCATCAATGCAGTGATGGATGGAGATGGTGCAAAGACAAGCAAAATGTAACCATACCTCATGAGAAGTGTACCCCATCTAGTAAGCATAGCTCTGATTGTGGGCATTTTTAGAAGAGTAAATTACAACAGTGGCCCGTAAACTTGCAGGTGGGATCAGTTTAGTGCAAAAACTTTGGTCCAATTCCGTCAACAAACAAGGCACCTAGGACGAAAAGCTAACTAAGCTGACATACGGGCATCCAATGACCAATGGGGTCTTTGTCCAAAATAAAAACATCAGCTATTCCTCTTTCTCGTCTGCTCTCTCCCTCACTCAACCAGATCTCACTTTCCCACTCTATGAACACGAACTATGTTGCAAACCAGTAGAGCCAGTAGTAAGAGTAACTCTAGCAGACACTGTATTCGCCGAACCATAAAAAAGCGTTTAAGGGTGGTGTTTTTGCTCGGTTTTACTCGGGTTTGCTCGTGGCCAGAACAGAAACCACAAATCCGAACCATAAAAACTTGAATTTTGAACATTCGTGGGAGATTTCAGATGTTCATACGTACATAGCCGTGATCGTAGGTACAAAAGGCACAAATTGGACTAAATTGAAGAGGGATTTGCTGTCGCCAGCGCTAAACCCTAACTCGCACGCAAAATCGGGCTCACTGGAGCCTCATGGAGCGGCGGCGACGCTTCCGTCGGCAGATTCAGAGCTCGTCGTCAGAGAGGCCGAGGTCGGAGAGGCCGGAGGTGGTGTCGGAGCCGAGGTCGACGTACTTGTCTTCCTGCACCGCCCGCAGGAGGTTGCCCTGGAGCTTCTTCGCGCGGTCTTCCCAGTCGCGGGCGAGCCCCTGCTCGAGCAAGATGTTGTTGATGTCCTCGTCATGGCGAGCTCGAGCTGCGTCAACCTCGGCCTCGGCGAGCTCCACTGCTGGATGACCTCCATCAAACGCTCGAAGGAGGCCTCGTCGGTGGCGTAGTCGGCGCTGGTGACGATGCGGCCCTATGGGAGCTGCTCCTCCTCTTCCTCCTTCACCGGCGGCAAAGGAGTTCGTGATGCGCGCGAGGAGCTCCCCCCCACCACCACCACCACATGCGGCGGTCGAACGGTGCTTCTTGTAGTGGAGGGCGGCGCGCTTGTGCGCCCCGTCCGCGCGGACGCACCGACGGCACTCCTCCTCCTGGGCGGGGGTGAGGCCACGGTAGCGCGAGGAGGAAGGCGGCGTACGGCCGCGGCAGAGTCCACAACGGTCCATCGACGACTACCGGTGGCGGATCTAGTGCGGGGGGCGAGGAATTTCTCGCCGGAGCTCGGCGATTTGAGCAGCGGTGTGAGCAAATGCGTGGCGGAGGCGTGGAGGGGGCGGTGGCGGAAAGAGGGGTCAAGATCCACAAAACGCCCTCGGAACCAGAATTATATAGTTTAAGGGGTGGATTTGTTGGCCCCTGTAAAAAAATTCTGGGCCGGGCTCCGTTTGTGGTGTCTGCTCGGGCCAAAAAACACGGCTCGTGTCTGCTCGGGCCAAAAAACACGGCTCGGCCCGTAAACCCGCCGGAATTATATGGGTCTGGCAGTTTTCTGGTTTCTACTAGAGATGCTCTAAGTGTGTGCAAAACCAGTTTCATGGTTTCTGTGGTTTAGGCATAGTTCACTTTTTTGTACTAGTCCGGGAGTGGGGATTGAAAATGTGGAAGGAAATGAACTAGGATCCACCAGCCGGTTTCAACGGTTTTGCACGGTTTGGTATTTTGCCCATCCCTAGCCACTAGGACCCAGGCATGGATGCTGAGTGCTGAAAATAATCTCAGGGAGCTCAGTGCTGAAAAGACTCACAAAAATAGAATGAGAGAGCACAACAACAGGTAGCTCCTCCTTGTAGTGCGGCTAGCTTGATGTGGTGGGCGAAAAGAGGATGACACCTTTATTGGCAGGCAATGGAGTGTTCGAGCAGCAGAATCTTCAGCGGCAGGTGCAGCCCAACCAAGTCAGAATCTTTGTCCAGATAGTACACCCCTTATGTGTGACGTTTGTGCTACCCCAAATCACTCTGTGACCCAGTGAGTTCGACATTTTTGTATGTTGGTATCGCATCATCAGATCTCGGTACAAGTATCATAAACACACAAATCGATGAAGAAACATTGCCCTCCGGTGGTGCTAGTTCATGCCTCGGGTGGAACCTGTTTGGCAGAGGATGTATTTGTGAACTTGTTCAGGTGGTTTCCACCGAGGGGTAGACATAAGGATGATGCTTTCATCGCCCCTTTCCCGTGCCAAACCAAGGTGGATACTGGATACTGAATCATTTGGTCCGTTTTGAGGAGCTCCATATCAAGAACCCCTAGATTATTCTTCAATATGAGCAATGGACTATCTAAGGCTGTTTTATAAGCGCCTAAACAGTGGGCTCATGTGCAGCGTGTCCATTTTACAAGTGCCTAAACAGTGGGCTCATGAGGATGGTGTCCCTGAGGATCTATTCGATGATTGTGATCGCCTTTGGAGGGCCGGCGCTTTGGTGGGTGAAACATTGTGTTTGGGTATGATCAACCTTCTTAAGCACAAAGTACCGCACATGCACTGTGTGTTTATCAGCCTAGCGAAAATACCCAAGGACATCGAGCTAACAGTGCACGGGTGAACCTAGGTGAGTTCACCGGATCAATTTTGGACCAAGGACCGAGAGGAGGTCATGGATAAAGATGATCTATATCTTGGTCAGCTAAGGACATAGATCATAAGGTCATAGACACAGATCATATAGATGATGGTGGAAACTCAGATCCCGTGAAAGACGGAGGCTCGGGATCGGCAACCAAGGAAGTTCTGATTGTGGGTTTAGAGAAGGCTCTTCATGGCATTAATATGGGAGCAGATTTCCCATGATTAGCAAGGACAATCGCTGTCATGGCAGTATAAATGGCTACCAAATGAAGGTATTTTCGCTGGGCTAATTATCCCAAGGTACACGTGATATTTTATGATAATGAAGGTAGACCATAGAACGCAATGCCTAACCGATCAAATGGCCGACCCTCAAAAGAAAATCAATGTCATCAAAGAGATCCTCAGGGACACCATGCACCCACACTTTAGACACTTGGATTACAATCTTAGATTGCACCATCCATTGCTCAAATTGAAGAATATCTCCTCAACACAAACCAAAAAACCCACCTGGAACTTGTGGGGTAAACTGGTCATGTCCTCACTCGCGGGGGCTTTTGGAGTATCGATAGCCTCACAAAGGGGTGTTTCCACAGAACCTGTCATCCCTAGTGGCCTCAGTCTCAAAGCATGGTGTTGACCTTTAATGACGGTCGATACAACTATATTGTAGGTTGCCACTTCTGGTAATGCCACGATGTCTATGCCTAGTTAGCAATAGTGACAAAGGCGTCCACAACCAGGTTCTACGCATCGACATTTGGGATGCCACAAGATTCTACTTAGATTTGTGTTCACAACACAAGTTTTTAAATATATCATGTAATAAAACACCATAGTTGATCACGTGAGGTGTCAATGGAAGCCTTGATATTGTGCATGTAAGCAAAAACCACTTATCACGCAAAAAATTGCGAGTGAGAAGGGTATATATGCATCAATGTTGTAATAGCATAAGATCTAGGGATGAAAGTCATGTGTACGGGTCACCCATGAACGTAGCATGCATTCCAGTTCCATAGACAGGCATAGGTACTTACCACACCAATCAGTGGTGGGTGCCCACTGGCCATGGACCTGTCAAACCAACACAATTGAAAGAATTCAACAACTATAACTTACCGATGTTGGGCCTTTTGGATTAACATGATTCCAAAGAAGTTGGAACAGGAAAAGAACAAGGGTGCACTGTTATGTTGCATCATAGGTAATCCTGCTGTTGGGTAGGGTATTGGTTATCCAAACCCAAACACCAAATTACCCATACCCATCTGGTTTCAGATTGGCCATACCCAAAATAATTGGGTAATGACCAATGGATTTGGCCAAATCCATGGATAAGAGGAAGCGGCGGAGCATCAAAGAAATCACCGGCCAGGTTGAAGGAGAACGCAAAACAAAAGTGAGCAGGGGATCGATTTGGTAGCTTGTCCCAGGTTCTCAGCTACTCGCACGATGTTGCCTGCTGCTGTACCTCCCCCGGCGGCCGTTATCCTGTGTCCGTGTCTCCGGCGATCCCCTGCCTGTGGGCGGCCTCTTGATGCCTATGTGCCACTGCTGCTCGGCCGCTTCCCCTGGTCCCCCTATTCTCTTGTTGAGCAGCACTCCGTGGGACAAACGAATCCTTCATTTAGATAAGTCTTGCTATTCTGCTTCCTACAGTTATAGGTGAGATTGGATGAACTGGATAAGCTGGTATTACCCTCTCCATACCCAGTCAGAAATGGGTAATTAAACTTTCACCGTACCCTACCCAAACCACCTGGGTATGGATTTGGATATGGACGCTGGTACCCAGTGGCAGCGTTAATCATAGGGAAAATATAGGAATCTTCCTGAAGAGGTTTGAGTAAATGGAAAATTTCTATAAATGTAGTGCAAAGAAATCCTTCAAAGAAAGTCTATGGGATAGTACTCCCAAATTATATAACCTAACTAAGAAAATATAGAAGAACTTCCTGCTATCCAAAAATGATATGAAAATCTTTGGAACCAATGAGATCCCAAGGATCGATTTGCAAGTTAAACATCACATACAGAAAAATATAAATGTTGGTTGGTTGTGCCCGAGAAAGGAATATTAGTTTCCCACAACGAGGAACGACACATGCAAGCAATATATCAGATCTAAATACAAACACGGAAACTTGGTCTTTTATCTACACTCAAGAATACCATGTGGAAACAAGCAAGTATACTCATTGTAGCTTCGTGCTTCTAGGAATCAACAATGTTGGGCGAGCCAACGTTGGAGGCTAAAGAGGTAGGTGGCTAGGTCAAGAAGGGGACACATTGTTATAGTAGGTGGTAAGGAGTGCCGCACATGGCGTTTTAGCGTCCTAGACACATGACGCGGAGTGGACAGCTCAAAATATCTTCACAAGATTTTTCTAGTTCCATATGTCAACAAAAGAATTCTGCTGACAAGAAATGAGTGGACCATGCATATATGTAGGAGTTCGCAACGAGTTCTGCTTTCTAAAGGTCGAACAATATAAAATCCATGCCCACAAGGGTGCTTGCCGCCCACCTATGAAGATACTTATGCCTAAACCCGACGGTATCCATGTTTGACGGTACCCATCAGGTGATCCCGGAATGTAAAAAGAATACCAAGTGAAATAGCAAATAAGCCAAAAAAATCAATTAAAACAACAAACACACCGTATTATGGTCAATGAGTTAAGATTCCCAGCTATATGTGATGCATCTTTCAACGGCTAGATGTCATACGTAATAAATATTATTAATTTAATTATTCAAAATTTTAAGTATAACTCATGGGTTAGAAATCATACACATGCTCAACCGATGAATAATTAGGTTAATCGAGAGGTAAAGAGTCATACCTAATTATGTGTACTCTACTCAAGCGGGTGGGGTTCCCATGGATTAATGTGCTATTTTGGGTTACCATGATTGTGCAAAAGATTTTAGCCCATAAACTTGCTCACGAGTACATACTAGGAGCATAACTGCCTTATAAGGGTTTTACACATGGTTAATAAAGTTTTGAGGGAGATCGTCGTCCCTAGGATGGGAGGACAACGAAGGTACAGAGGTAGTCTAACAATTAGCCAAGAGTATTCTTCCAAATCCCCAACCTTTCGTGTTCCATTAGGAAGGTGGCAGTCTTGCCTTCTTCCCCATGGTATCTAGGCAAGGCTTTGTTGAAAAGAAATAAGTTAAGTACTAAGGTGGTCTAACAATTAGCCAAGAGTATTCTTCCAAATCCCCATCCTTTTGTGTTCCATTTAGAAGGTGGAAGTCTTTGCCTTCTTCCCCACGGTATATAGGCAAGGCTTTGAAAAGAAATGAGTTAAGTACGCAGTATGTCATTTACAATGCTTTGGAAGGAAATAATTATTGTGTGGTAAAAACGTATGAGAGACACTCAAGTTAGGCCTCTCTTTTAAGATTTGACAATTAGTTTGTATTCCTCATTTTGAGAATGTCTTCACCAATATAAGGAGACCTCCTGGATATAAAGCAGACGAGAAGTCGGCTAATTTATCCTATCTCCTCTCCTCGCACGGATGGAGCTAGGGTAGAACCATTGGCATCGACTAACACCAATCATATGGCTTGTTTGTTGAGGATAAAATCATGGAGATCTTACGACTGCGCAAGCGTGAGTATGTATTTTGTTTGGCCATCAGATCACCAAATGCTATGAGGGGCATTATTTACCCAGGTTCAGACCCCCTTGTGCAGGAAAAAGCCCTACTCTTGTCTTGGGTTGTATTATATGGGGTTTCTACATAGAGAATTACAATGTGTGGACCGACAAGTTCAGATGCTCTTTGTGGTGTTCGAAATAGGATGAAGTGCCCTAGATCGATCTACATGATGACGATGACGATGACAGGGCGATCGCTTGTGAAGATCTGAATTGCTTGGATCTTGAGGAGTGTATTAGGTCTTTTTTATATAGTCCCGGATAGGTGGAGTCCTCATGTCGCATCATGTGTGCAGGAGCAAATCTTCAAGTATCCTGTCTTGCTCTTCAAATCTTTCCTTTTGAACCAGGGATTCCTTCTAAATGGCTTCAAATAGACCTTCTGGAGTCTTTTAGACTGTGTACATGAACATGGGTGTACACAGTTCCAAGGTGGGATATTAAATATCCATCGTAAGTGTTACTCATCTAAATCAGGTAATTTCTATTTAAACAGAAATAGAAATATTGAGATATGGTTTGTTAGGAAAGTAGAGATAGGTTTCTTGGATACCAAGTTGAGTCTTCCCAATAAAAGGGACACCCTGTACTGGTTATGAGTCAAGAAATAAATCAATCAATTTATCCCCTCTCCTTCCTCCCTGCCCTTGAGGTGCGGCTACATTCATGGAGCTGTCGCGCCTCTCAGGTCCAGGGCAACCTCGTATAGGCCCTAGGGCCATTATCCCCTCCGCCTTGAACCAGGTTCATGACACAGAAGCAATTCACTCGATCACTATTTTTCTGGTTCGGTATATCAATGCTTTCTCGAGCTGATGTAACATTACAAATGCAAGACCATCACTCCCACCACGGTTAGTGGTAGAGGGCAAATAGAGAGGCTGATTCCGGATCAATGTGAAATTTAGATCAAAGAATAAATTAAGAAAATGTTAAGTCATTTCTCGGAAAGTACACAATCACAAATTCAACAGATCAATGAAGTATTTTTTTTTAAAAGATCCTTGTTTAGGTTTATTTCAATACGATATATCCATGAGTGTTGGTTCTGCAAAGGAAGATGGCAAGTGGCCAGGAGTTGGAATGATAATAATGCGTTGAAAAGAAAGAAAGGATAATATTCAGCACAAGGGTCCTTGTTTATCAGGCCTTGTGCATTATGCCAATAGGCACTTGAACATTCCCGAATAAGGAAAGTAAGATTTCCAGAGCAGCAAGGAAACCAGACATGGAACAGCATGTGCCACCAAACTAGTAGTAGTCCAGGATAATACCTCCAAGTAGTTTAATAGAAACCCTGGCCTAATTAAGAAGTGACATAAGGTCATGAAAATTGGCGGTTTCACACAATCAGTGGCAGTAGCCAAAACAGCAAGTGGCACCCATATGAAAGAGGACATACCTGATGAATATACCATCTATGTGTTGCTACCGCCGCTTCATCCTTCTTGCGATTTGGTCATATGTGTGGAGCTTGTCAGCCTTACCAAATGTGCGCTTCATATTTTCTATGGTGGACTGGGGCAACTCAATTCCCATGTCAATCATCTCATCAGTATATTTCTTCACATCCGTCAACCTACTAAAGTTGAGAAGCCCAGCTATTAGCTCTTTCGCTGATTCCTCAGCTGGGGTAATTTGGTGCTCCACAATGCAGTGCCAGACATCAACTGCAGCAGATGGGTTAAACTCCTGAAAGAATAAGCGGATAGCAGCAGCGCAGTTGGACGTGGAGGGTAGCTGCTCGTTCTTGCTCATCTCTGCGAGGAAAGCTTCAGCCTCACGAGCCTTGTGCTGCTTGATGAGTCCCTCAAGTATGGCATTATATGTAACAGAATCTGCAAAGACCCCATTTAAGGGCATTTCGTCAAGCATGTGGAAGGCGTAGTCGGTGTTACCGACACTGCAGCAGAGGCCGATCATGGCATTGTACATTGGGAGGTTTGGAACCAGTCCTGCATCTGAGACCATAATTTGCCAAATAGCGATAGTGTTGACATGGTCTCCCTTGCGGATGAGGATGTCAATCGCGATGGCAAAGAACTTGAGCCCCGGGAGGCAGCCATTGGTCCTCATCACCTGCAGGAAGCTGAATGCCTCATTCAACTGGTCCCCTCGCACTAGTGTTGAAAGGAATGCATCATACGCCGGCATGTTGCTGGTGTCCCACCCAACACGGACAATCATCTCGCCGAAGGTGCTCTTGGCGCGCTGGACGTTCCCCTCCTTCTCCCACGCCTCGAGCAGTATCGCGAAGGTGTCCGCGTCAGGAGCGACCTTGGTCTTGTAGCTTTCAAACGTCTCCCACGCAGCCTGCGCGCCGCCGTCCTGGCGGCACATGGCGGAGATGAGCGAGTTGAGAGCGACGGCGTCCGGCGGCACGCCGTGGCGCTCCATGACGTCGAAGGCCATGGCGGCTTCCTTGAAGTTGCCGCGCGCGCAGTAGGAGGTGAACATGGAGGCGAAGGTGGCGACGGAGAGGAGGTCCCCGCCCTCCTGGCTCATGGAGAGGACGGCGTCCCACATGGGATCGAACATGGCGGCCTTACCGAGGATGTCGACGAGGAGGTTCCAGGAATAGGCCGTGAGCTGCACGGATTGCTTAGCCCAGCGGAAGAAGCGGACAGCCGATTTGGGGCGGGAGTAGCAGATGGGAGACTTGAGCACCAGCTCCGCGGCCTCCGCCGTCGGGCCGACGCCGCAGCTGGTCAGCGCCGCCTCCACATCCGACGGCGGGACGCGGCCGAGGATGTCGAGGAACACCTCCACGCGCGGGGAGTCCTCCCCCTCCTTGCTCTTCTCCGTCGCGCTCATCGGCGACGGCGATGCTTACTTCGATCTGCAGTATCCTCTACTTTCCCCCAAAATCCTAGCGTTTGGGGGTGTCTATCTGAAGAACAAACCGTCTCGGTTTTTTCTTTTTCGAGTGATGAACCGTAACGTCGATGAACAGCGTGCCGGGCAGAAATCTGGCCAGTTTGCGGGAGAGGTCCTTATTAGTTTGGGCCATGAAACCCACGGCCTTTATCCTGCATCCTAGCCCAATGTAGCCTTTTTTTTCGTGATGAACAGCCCAATGTAGCCTTAACCAACCCAAATTGATTTATCCTCAAAACAAAAACAAATTGATGCAATTTCCCACGTATGTCGTATTTAAATGGGTCTTCTGCCAGTAAAGGCGTCTCCGTTCCGAGGACTCTAAAAAAAACATTTTGCAACGGACTACCTAACTCACTTTTAACGTGCAAGTGTTAGGGCATCTCTAGCGGGTCAACACAAATCGTTCGATTTGCTCTGGATGGGTCGGTCAAGAAATTTGGGCTGCCATTCGATCTGTCTGGCCGGCTGTTGGTCTATTGGCCATAGACAAAAAAAAAATCAAACTATATATAAAAGCACACAAATTTGCTAAAAAAATACATAGATTTATAGATAATTTACATACAAAATAAAAAAACCCTAGCTACGGCCTGGGCCTGCGGCGATGCCCATAGGTTTTGGGACAGCACCGCATGCGCATGAGCCGGCGGGTCGATCACATGGTCGGGCCATGCTGACCACTCGGGCTGAGGTGAGGCGGTAGCGGCGGCGGATGCACCAGATCGGCCAGCTCCATCCCGAGTCAGGGAGCAACCGGTGGTACCCACGTCGACAGCGGCGGGGGAGGAGGCATGGAGGCGTTGGTCTCCGCGACCATCCCGTTAGTTGGACGGCGTTGCGAAAGCCCACCCATTCCTCCTCCTCCACGGACGCAGCCATGACCTGGTCGAGGATGGCGTCCTCCTTGTAGTCGGTCGCTAGGAGGGCCTGGTACTCTGGGGGTCGTGGCTGGGCACCCACCTCCTGCTTCACCACGTGGCCGCCGCCCTCGCCCTTGCCATCATGGTCGGAAGGGGGTCATTTGGGACGCCATCATAGAACTGCCACGGCCGAAGCTCGCCACGGAACGAACACGAGCGTCGCGCGTTGTGCTCCCATGCTAGGAAGTTCTTCCAGTACGACTTGCTTTGGTAGGCGCTCTTCCACCGGACTTCCTGGGGGAGCTTGGCGATGCGGCGGCGCATTTCCGCCTTCAGCACCCTGTCCTTATTCGGCACGGGCGGCACCGACATCCTATCCAAGTTGAGGTGCAAGCCGCTGGGCGGAAGACATTGTGGTGCTCGATGCGGTCCTCCTTCCTCTAGTGATGCTCGCACTCCACCACACGAATGTAGCGGCGGTCGCGTTGGTGCTCGTTGTCATTGTGGAGAATGTCGTAGCGTGCCGCGGGACCGACTTGTCTTGCGAACTTGGCAGCAGCGACACTCCACGGAGGAATCGTGATATCGGTGATGGAGTGGGCGAACGACATCCTTGTCATTGGCGTGACCTAGAGCCACTGGCCTCGGTGTCGTTCTTCGTCTTCTTGAGACACGAAGGCGTCTTGGCAGTGACGATGGTAGCGGTGGGGAGCTTTCTTGGCAATGGATGGGGTGGAGAGTGTGGCGCCGGGCCACTTTAAGTATCCCCTGGTCATGCGTGCGCACGTTCTCACATCTTCGTCATCAATGCCAGTGCAGAAACTCAGGCGACGTCTCGTCTCGTCAATCGGTCTGTGTCATCGTTGATGTCGAAGACTGTTGTCGCCCGCCGGTCTGTTTGCGAGCTGTCTAAATCGATGACACGCGTCTCGATCGCTGCCAAGAAGGCCCGGTTCCATCGGTTGTGGGGGAAGCAATATGTCGATATGCGTACGGGCTCGATGCACCGGCCACCAAAATTTGGTGGACGAATGGTCATGCCGGATAGGTCAGTCCGGATGGGTCGCCCGTTGGAGGGTGCGTCCGACTCTCCCGTCTGGTCGGACCAGTTTGGACGTTGTCGAACCGTATGGGTAGTGCCAATGGAGATGCCCTTATTTTGTCCTACCCTGGGGTCCTACCACATATGTCTGCCGGGACGACAAGTGTCACAACCAAAACTAGAATTAAAGTGGGATAAGGAATGACGGAGAAGGACACGGAAGCTTGGGATGTATCAGTTTTTCTCTTTTTTGAGATTTGAATTTTTTTAAAAAAAATATCTAAAAACGGTTTATCCAAATTACAAACCATTTTCATATTTGTGTTGAGATCTCTCCAAATTAAATCCCATGTTGATAGGTGTTGAGAGAATATTGTACTTCTTAAACTACCACGTGTTTAGTTGGTTATGTGTGTAAATATACTCGCCATTGCATTGAGGTGCAGTGGCGGACCTAGAAGATTTTGGAAGTCTGGGTAAACATATTTAGGACACATTTTTTCAAACAAAATTGCTACAAAAAAGTCAAACATTATAAGGCATCGCATTTCAGCAAACTTGGACGAGCTGTAGAGAATGTGGGTCCACTCCTGTTGAGGTGTACTAGTGTACTTGTACTTGCCTTTTCATTGCATGTGTATTCATACTTCGTCTTTTGTGTACTTGTACTTCTTGTGTCCTTGTACCACGTCTGTCTGTGTACTCTGTCTTCTGTGTAGTTGTACTTGGAGCTTGGATATAGACCAGAATACGTCGGCGGCGAACTATGCATCCCAAAGAAGCTAGGCCGGAAGGTAATCACAACTCCTAGTAGAAAGAGATGTGGAACACAGAACTCGCAACTTTCTCCACGGAACTTTACCTGGTTGATGAGTAGAGACCGACACCGGTACACTAAGACATCATCCCCTCCATAAGAGACAGACACTTATCACGACGGACCTAATTGCTATCCAAGACTCGAGCTATTGTGGAGCAGTCGAGCACGCGTACGGCATGGAGCATTGACTTCTCGGCAGGGCAGCCATCGATCTTTTTATCCGGAACGGAGCAGTAGAGTACCGACGGCGAGGGAGACCCAGCAGCGCAAGCAAAACGGGTTGGCCAACGCCGGCATGCGCCACATCGTCACGGCATCACGTACGTCCCGTGCCTTTAATGTCAACACGGCGCACGAAACGGACGAGACGATCGTGGTAGTAGCCTAGTAGGATAGGACAGCGACCGTAACCCAGAAGCGTACGGGTCAGACTCATCCGTGTAGAGGTTGGCCGGCAGGGTGTGATCGATCGATCGATCCCGACTGACGTTACGAGCAGCTGCTGGCTGCTAGCTACGTAGTACTCCGGTGAGATCTTTTCTTCTTCTTCCTCGACGCATGTCGTGCGGAATGGATCACAGATTGACATTTCATCTGCCGAATGAATTCTGGCTCCTTGTTGATTAGAGAGAGTGCACTGCACCGGTGTAATGCGACTGGATTGTCGTTGCTGGCCGGGGCCTGGTTGGCCAGACTGGGATAGAGATGAGATGAGATGGGGCGTACGTACAGTGAATTTGGCTCTGCGCGGGCAGTGAGTTGAACAGGAGCGGGGATGTTTGGAGCGGGTACAGATGTGCCCTGCCTTGCGTGCGTACAAGCATGAGCCCACGTGGACCGGCGCGTTGGGTGCACCCCACCTACTGGCGTGCGGCCAGCTCGTTCCTGGATAAGTAGACAATTCGATGTGCACGCGACACGAAAGCCATGTCATTAGCTAGCACTAGCAGCTGAGAGAACGGGGTAACAATCGGACGACAATTATTGGGGACACTGTCTAGTACCATGGACTGGTCATCAAGGCCACCACCATCTTCCTTGTTGGCGGGACGGGTATACCAGCAATTAAGCCTCTCTGTCTGGTTCGATGTTAAGAGAAGTTCGAAGCAGGCTGAAGAGTGTAAATCAGGTAATAGACAGACCTAATCAAGAATCATCCACGACAACAGCTCATATAGCGCGATCTACGTTCGAACCCGGATTGACACACGTACGCGCTTGCCGGTTAGAGATAACCCCGATCGAGTGAATAAAACGAACTCAAGATCATAGTGCAACATACCTAAAGATCATAGTGCAACATACCTATGTGCTGGCATTGTTGACAATGATATTGAATATAGTGAGAATATGTCTTGTTTTTTTTTTCAATTATTCACGTTTTGGGATCATCATATGTCGTTAAAGTATAATATCTCTCATTATATATTATGGGTGAATTTGATGCCGACACTTTACGAATTGAAAGGTCGAATTATGGAATGACCATAATGCCATAATGTAAATATGCTAATAAATACAATTTGTCTTTCAAACGTTAAGGTTAGTATTATTGAAGTCTTAAATAGTCTAACAAAAGCGGGGAATTCCTAGAGGCCCGGACGAACCACGAGGAAAAAGGGACGTCGCCTCTTTAGGCTGGTGTCCGCCCGTTGTCATGGTCTCTTTGGACCACTCGCGGAAAGATGGGAATTGAGAAGATTTTCTCCCGATGTGGTTTACACTCGGCTTTTAAAATCCTAGCGAATTTGCAGGTCTAGTACCTATAATGTAGATAGCGGTGCAACTTACAAGATGGAGCTAGACGTACTGCTTCGACACCTTATGGAGGCGGTACACTGGATCTCCTCCTTTTTTTCGGTTCCTTCTCTTTTGAGAGCCTGCGTTTTGGTGTCTTTCTTAGTTTCGACATGTTTATGTTGTTACCCCAACAGACTTTTTCTCGTCTTGTTCAAACATTGTAACTCGGTGTGGATGGTTGATTTATATTTATAAAAAGGATGAAAGCCTGTTTTGAGAAATACTCTAACAAAAGCAGTGAGAGTTATGATTTCATTAAATCAATCTACTTTTATTAGGAAAGGAATGGAGGGTGTATTGGTACAGAAAACACACCATTCATCACCAGAAAAAGGTTTGCATTATTATTTAATATATATTTTAAGAAGGTTTCCGGTAAAATTAAGTGGCCCTTTCTCTATCAATTGTTTCTGTTAAATTTTTTGCCTTCTAAATGGTGTGATTGGATAATGTCCATCTTAAAGGAGGGGGGGTATAAGATTTATTGATTGCATCGGTCTGTAGTTTTCAAATTTCAAATGTTTGATCCAAGAGGATCTCATCTCGTATTTGATGACACATCAAATCCACAAGTTATACTTTTACACAAAGTTAAAAGAACGAAATACTAAATATTTCAATACCATATTATATTGAAGGGGTGATTATTTTATAATATACAAAAATGCAACCTTTTAAAGTAAAAATGACATAAAAGGGTAAAAATAAATAAACTCATACATTGTACTTCTAAACCAACGAATTGTTTGAAAAATAATTTTCATAAAGCTAAACTGTTTTGTTTTGTGGATGATACCCAACAACCACACATGTACAATAAATTTTTACATGTAAGGTGGGGTCTGCCTTTGACTTTTTCAGGGATACTTGTAGATGTAGTGAGACTGAGAGAATAAAGATTGATCTATGCCATAAAAAGAACAAAAATATACCAAGTTGTTGGCAAGGTAGGCTGATATCAATTGGCTTTTATCAGTTGAAGCTTTTTAGTAGCATTCTTTTGTACATACATTCCTTTTATGAACGTTCAGTGGGTGTAAGAAAAAACTAGTTCTTTTTAGAGTAAAAATGATAAAGGGATTGGAAAATATCATCTGGTGAATATTAACGTGGTTTAAGGATTTTAAATTCACAATGTAACATTGCTTTTGTTGGATAATTTGTTATGAAAGTTAGAAATTTGGCATAGTTTGATGCATTGCATATAGGCCTGTCAACGAGCCGAACTCGAGCGAACATTGTTAGGCTCGGCTTGAGCTCGATAGAGGCTCGAGCCGAGCTCGAGCGAGCCTAGGTTGACCTTTGAGCCTACATCTAAGCTCGAGTTCGGCTCGACCAAAGCTCGAGTAAGCTTGAGCTTGGTTCGTTGAAGCTCGGTAAGAAAATTTTAGTACATCCCAAAGATAGACATGCAACTACATAACAAGAAAATAGTAAAGCTTGAAAACAGAATAGCAGAAATGGCTCGGAGTCTCACGTAATAGTAATACAGTGCCAACATGCCAGCATAATTATTTTACAGTCTTATAGCAGATGGAATAATAATAGCAGTCTCAAGTTCACAGTTGTACAAAAATCACGAGTTTTATCGAACCGTTTGAGTTCGGCTCGTCTAAGCTCGCGAGATCGAAAACAGGCTCGAGCTTGGTTTGTTAGAGAGACGAATCAAACTCGAGCCGAGCTGTTAATGCGCCGAACTTGCACAGTTTGTCAAGCCCGAACTTTTTTGACAGCCCTAATTGCATATATCAGTTCTATGCAAAATGCAGGGAAAACATTGGAAATGGAAGAGGTACTAGGTTATGAGAGGATTTGTGGTTGGTATATGCACCTTTATGAGTTTGGTTTATGATCGATGTGACATTTTGCTTTTACAAAGGGATTTTAGTTGCTTATGTGTTCACTAATAGAGGTAGAAGGAGTATTTGATTTCATAGAACCTTATAGAGGAGAGAGACTATATGAGTGAAATTCGAGTTAAGATGATATCCAACTCACTAGTGATATACATGTGCTAATTTGGAATGTCCCACCAGATGGACACTTTACTCCTAGTTCTTTTTATAACCGGTGTGGGATAACACTAGTTTTCCTGAAAAATCTCCACGTAGGATCGATGCCCTTATTGGTGGGATGAGGATCAAAGATATTATGTCACTTCTCTTTGCTTGCTCAAAAAAAAAGCACAATTCATAAGCATTGGAGAATGACTTTTGGGTCTCTCGAATCAACACCCATGATGGTCTTTATTTTGATCACATTGCCCAATTCTACAAGCTCTGGGAATTTTTCTCCAACGTGCACTTGGACCCTCAAGCCCCATATGCAATTATATTGGAACTCACAAATGATGGAAGTTACCCGGCAAAATCGGCATACAAGAAGCAATTCTTGGGTCACTACCTCAGTGATGCCTTCATTGGTTTGGAAACCTTGGGCTTCCCCCAAGTACAAAATATTTGATTGGTTAATTCTCTAGAGCCCAACTTGGATGGCATATAGGCTTGACCGAAGAGGATGGAAGAATGTAGCCTTTGCAATCTTTGTAATCAACAACAGGAGTCAGCTACCCACCTTCTCCTCAAGTGTCGCTACTCAATTTTGGTGTGGTCCTCTTCGCAGACTTGGCTTGGACTTCATGATGTTGTCCCAAAGAATTGGAATGGTATTGGGTCCGTCAAGAAATGGTGGATTGAGGTGATTCACAAGAGATGGTGAAACAAGAATGGGAATGCCCTCCCTCGCACAATGCTTGTCTCTTGGGAAATCTGGAAGGAAAGAAATGTTTGGGTTTTTCACAACCATGATCACGCTTGTACCAAAAAGTAGATATGAGGCAGCAATATGGTACCATGTCGGCATGAAGGTCTTAATAAGTATTACAACTTACAATGCCACGAGAGTAGATCTTATGTTTTTCTACACGAGTATACCATATGTTTTGGTCTTGGCCAAGATGTGGCCTTTAAAACTTCTAAAGGCTTTCACTTATTCAATGAAAATGACAAATCTTTTCCCTTGTTTTAAAATAAAATTAACTAGTCATTGACTTCATGCGTGGCTGCTTCTGATAATAATGAGAATAGAAGGGACACCTTTTGTAAAAAAAAATTATGGATGGATATTTTCAGTAAATAGATCTTTTTTAAAACGTAGATATCACAGTGTGCTTAGTATATATTTACTAAATATTGTGAATGGTGATATTTTCTTGTGTATGTTTGATTGAACTTTGCAAGTTTTAAGCGTTTGACTAAATTTAGGCCAGTTTTTATGAAACGTAGATGGTATTTAGGTAGACCTGGTCAGATCCACCAAGCCATGTCGTTGTCAAATGAGCAGTCATAACTTTTTTCCATTCTAATTTGTCAATTCACAAAAAATGTCAAACGCGCCCTTACGATTTGCCATAAAAAGCCAATAATGTATTCACGATGCTTACGTGCAATAGGAGCAGTTCTTGTGACAATTGATAAGAACTAATAAAAGCAATATACTACATCCTTAGGACAACAAAACTAAAAGCTTACCAAGTTGAGAAATATCCAAATTAGCAATTTAGAAGACGCACACTACAAAGTTACCATGTTGGACAAGTAACAAGTGTACCATGGCACAACCAAGCTTACATATCTCGCGAAAGCCACGCGGGGCTAGAACCGTCTTTCCAGAAGACAGTCTTATCTGCTTCTGGCTTCTCTCTCGCTGATACCCGGGCCCGCCCACTAGACTACTCCAGCTCCTATAAAATCCAACCTGGACACCAAACCCACATAAACTCCAAAACCATTGCTCTCCTCACCTCACACCTCGCACTCCTCTCTCCGGCAAAGATCGGTGGTTGAGGCGCCACGGTAAGGCGAATTACAAACAAGACCCCGTGTACTTCGTCATGGCCGGGAGCGCGAGGTCGGCAGCCACGAAGCACGCGTACCGGATGTTCGCGCCGTCCCGGAGCGCGGCGGCGCGGGGCAGCCCCGGCGGCGCGGCGGACGAGTTCGACGAGTCCGACGTCTGGGGATCGTTCGGTTCCGACGGCGTGGTGGACTCCGTCCCCGCCGAGCTCGCCCGGGCGCGCGCCGGTGGCCGGAAGATGCCGCTGGACCGTGCCGCCGCGGCGGCGCCGGGGCCGGGCTCGGTGCCGATGAGCATACCGGACTGGCAGAAGATCCTCGGGGTGGAGTACAGGGACCACCACGCTGGCGCGTGGGAGCTGGACGGAAACGACGACGACGCCGGGCACGGCAAGGTCGCGATGGTGCCGCCGCACGAGCTGGCGTGGCACAGCCGCGCGGCGTCGCTGTCGGTGCACGAGGGGATCGGCCGGACGCTCAAGGGGCGCGACCTCAGCCGGGTCCGCGACGCCGTCTGGAAGAGGACGGGCTTCGAGGACTGAACGGAGCGCGCGCGTGGCCCGACCGGCGGCTCTGGTAGCCGGCCACCGCGCGCCGGTAGGCTCTGGAACGAGAGCGTTACTAGTTGCTTGTTTCCATCCACCAGAACCTCCTATTTTGCCATTCATAACATAAACAATTGGCGGTAGCGGGGATATGCGATCCGGTGGTTGCTCGTTCTGTCGTTCATGGCATGGCAAATTTTTATGGGCACCCGGTCAGATAAGGTCCGATTAGCTGATCGGCTAAGCGATCGCTTGTACTCCTATTTCGTATCCTTCTTTTGGGGTATGGGTAGTTTCAGCTTTTTGCAGTAGATGTGTGTGCTACTGTTATTTTTTTCCTTCTGGATGCGAAGTTGCAGAACAGAGAAGATATGAAGTTATGCTTTGTCTATGCCACGTCCCAGTCTCATGATACAGGAACATAAATGGCAGTGAATTTTCCGTTCCGGTTGAGCGCTGCGTACACCTTCCGATGTGACAAGCTAATTAACATTTCTTTCGATGGATATAAAGCTACAGTATACTATGCTAAACAACACAGTGGCCCCACTGAAATATATTTGACAATTTATAATTTGGATCGCATTATGAAAGTTTGGCCTCTGTAGTCACATCTGCTATGCTATAGCTATAGCTAGCAGTAGGGCTGTAGAGGTCCCGATCAATCGAAAAGCTGATGCAGACAGCTGAATTTTAATCATTCGGCTGGGAGTCTCCGCGGCGCCCGAGCTAGAGGTCCAATAATTGATCGTCGATTAGTATATTATTACAAGCATCTTAATAAGCTATGGATAACCGATAATATGGCACGGCGCCGTGTCGCTTTCCCGACGACGTTGTAGCCGGATAAGGTCACGCACCCAGGGCTCCCCCACCTAAACCCTACCCTCACCCCCATGCTGCAGCTGCGCACCGGAAATGATCACGAGACAGACGGCATCCCTGGCCCCGCCAGGCGACGACCCCATCCAAGTGAAGTCGTAACGCTCACTGATCCGGCACGTACGTACGCAGCAGCAGTAGTATTAAACCCGCACGAAACGACGAAAGGGATGTGCGTATATACAGAAGAAAATAAATACTGGTAGAATAATGTGTAAACTGTGGACGGACGACCGTGCCCTCTCGCCCAAATGTTTCGACGTCGACACTGACGGGACGCCCTCGGGGATCGCGCAGAGCCACGCTAGCTTCTGGGCCGGTCTGGGAAGGATATGCCAACGCGCGGTCCGGACGGAGCAAGGCGCGCGAGCCGGCACGCGAATCTCCCTGCCTCTGCGGCACCGATGCGGCTTCGTGGAGCGTGGTGGCACGTAACGTCCGCCGTGTCGGCTGGCCGGCCGTCCCAAGCCAGGCAGCTGTATATCCTGTGCGCGCGTGTGCGTCCGCGCATGGCACGCCGCCTGCAGTGCAGCGGGATACACGATGGTTCGGGCCTGGCGCGGAGCCTTCTCAGCCACACAGAAGGATCGGGCAGTCCTAGCTAGCGGCCAGCGATGGCTAGAAACCTCGCGCCCGCGGCAGCAGACACGCACACGCATGGAGTAGTAGAATACACTCCTACTGTACAGGCAGCTGGCGGTTCGACATTCTGGCAGGACACACCGCGCAGAGTGCCACTGTGCATGCTCAGCGCATCCAAGTGGTTTTGTCGCGCGAGAAGAAGTACGTGGCGCGCGCCGGCGGAGACAGGGCGGCGCGCGCGTGTCAGCCGCCGCGCGTTGCTGTTGCACGGCGGAACGCGAGGCCGCGCTCGAAGGCGCGGGCGGGATCGATAGTTGCCTCTGCCTGCCACAGGTTCTCGCACCCCCGGCGCCGCTGCTGGTTTTGACGGTGCTCACGCTCGGTTCAGTGGGCGGACCAAGTGGAGTCGTGATTGTTCCTGCGTGGTGGAGCCCATGGCATGGCCTGATGGCATCACGGCAACGGAGTGGCGTGCTGATATCCAGTGGTGGAATCAAGCCAAGCCGAGCTGGCTCGTGGCTTGGCTTGGTTAAATTCATCAAAATTCGAGCTTGGTTTGACTTGTGTCTAAATCTTTCTAAAATATTAGACTTGTGGCTTGGCTCGTCGAGCTTGTGGCTTCGCTCGGGAGGCTCAGGAGCATGCTGCCACAACCGGGTGTCCTAGAACTACTAAACCCTAAACACACTCCGCCCTCCTTTCTATCTCTCGTGTTGCCATTGCCAGCATGATTTCGGTCGTTCCTGCCGCTAGATTTCAATTCGTCGCGCAGGTTGCCTTGTCGCCATCTTCCCCAGCTGTTCTCGGCCTGATTTTTCCAATTCCTGAACACTCCCGTCGCCATGAATAGCCCCTGGCCGAGCTCCTCCATCATCCTTGTCTTGGTCGGGCAACACCGCTGAAGCTATGCACACACTGGACTATCTTATGGATCATGCATATATCATGTGCAAACTTTCTCTTAGACAAGGTTATACATCGATGCATGCATATATCATGTTACTTCTCATTGCCAATTGTTTGTTTTAGCAAGATCATAATGACTTTTGTATGCATCGAGCCCTTCGAGCGAGCTAGCTTGTCGAGCCTCGGGCCTGAGTAGCAAAGTTTGGGCTTGGCTTGTCCAACCTTCGAGCCGAACCAAGCTCGAGCCAAGACTTGTCGATCCCGAGCCAAGCTTCAAGCCTCGAACTTTTTGTCCACACCTACTGATATCTACCGGTGGGTCTAGTAGACAGACCGGGGCATCGACCGCCGGGTGCCGGAAACGGCAACGATTTCCTGGATGTCGACACCATGGGATAATAGTACAGGATATTTGGAAGAGGCTGCGCGCATGCGATAGCTCAGTTGTAGAATATCCTCGAGGTGCTCACTCGATCCGACGCCTTGCTTGTACGTATAGCGACTTATAATTGATCCCTAGAGCTATCTACTCACGACATGCATGCGTTCTCTCTCTCTCTCTCTCTCTCTCTCTCTCTCTCTCTCTCTCTCTCTCTCTCTCTCTCTCTCATATTTCCTCACACGGACATAATAATTGTTAAGAAACATATATACGGTCATAGCGTCATCACAAACAGCACCTATGTCAACACTAGCTGCTGTGGTATACGTACCCTCAGAGGGCGCAAGGAAGGCGCAACCAGAGCTGTCGTCGGCATGCATGGCGTCGCAGTTCAAAAGCGTCCCTTCTCCGAAAGCAAACCTACCTGTCCATCGATCGGTCTCGAGTTCGGCATCAGTCCGATCCAGCCACGGCATCATGCACGAAGCGATGGATGAAGGTTGAACACTTTGCTAGCTCGTCGTCAGAGTTCAGACAAGTGTTGTCGCGCGGTGTGGTCTTCAGCTGCCATGATCTGCTTCCGGACCTCAACTCTTTCCCGGTCTAAAAAGTCTCGCGTTATCCTCCTTTTTTCAGCCCACCGCATTAGGCATATCCTCAGGAGCCTGCGCCGTATCTATTAGCGTTTCCCTTTTGCTAATTAAGCGTAGCCGCAGACATGTGCCATCGTTGCGGGGCACAGGAGGTTTGGTTTTGGTTCTGCCTCGGCTGGTACTGATGCCGACGCGTACACCGATTATTCCTCACCTCTCACTGATTACCGGCGTCACTGGCCGACAAAATTCCTTTCGGACCGGAGATAAAATGCGATCTCTTGCGTGCAAAAGTAGTGTAGCTTACACGGACATATTACATAAATTAACAATCTTGCACGTATATATCAACGTTTCCTCTGCTCTTCTGCAGGTGAAACATCTGGATTTCAGGCTTTCAGCCTCGATCGATGTTAGCTCCAGCTAGCGTCTTTCTGGCACTCATTCAGGTGCTGTGACTGATGCAGATCCCTCGAACAGGATGGCAGTTGCGGTTGCACCACCACGTAGTACAGCTCCACCCACTGATTGGAACGGCGAGCCTGCTGATGACCATATTTCATCGCATCTTTTGTTTGATTCAGAATACGGCGGTATGATTCGCTGCGTCAGATAAACTTGAGGACCGTCAGCAACAGCGTACGGAGAGCAGGGGATGGACATGACATTAACAATCGGAGCAGACGCGGGCAGATTCTCCGGAGTTTGGTTCAGACTTCAGAACGACGAAGACAGCCATGGTCAGGCAAGTGGCCTAGCAAGAGCCACACACACACACGCGGTGTTATTTTCGCACTGCTCAAGGCGTCGCTGCCGGTGTTGTTTTCGCAGGGTCGCCCTCCGAACTACAAGAAGCAAGAGCGAGATGCCACTCCGATCCACATATACAAACTCTGCCAATGGGATTTCATGGTGGGAAGTGTGGACGGGGATGCGTCGTCTGTCATTTTCGGTGAAAAGAGGTGTCTTAGTCACTGAGAGTTCGACACCGGTTGACAAACACGGCCCTGGACAGCGGATACCAATAGTCTCCATCCAATATCTTCTTCAGAGACATTGCAGACTGAACCTTCCAGAGAAAAAGATCGCCTAGGAAAAATAATCACAAGAAAATATCCTGCACCTATGGTATTATTTCTTCATATTGCTCTCCTTGCACAAAACTATTTATTTTTACTCCCTCTATCTCGAATTAGATGTCGCAGATCTAACAAGATTTATTACAAAGGTCATGTTATTATAATATTATTAGTGGAAAAACAGTATGATGGCGATACGAAATAAACAATAGAAAGTTCGCTTTGGAATGTTGGCCACTACTGATTGGTTGGATAAATACCCACTTGTCCATGTGACTGCTCTGGCTAGAGGATTTTATTTTATAAAAATTTCAGTGATCTATTAATAATCTTTATTGGCAATACGAAGATCGACAAAAGTAATAAAATTTACAAACAAGTCTTCGGACCACCTAGCAGCGACTACAGACAACTGTGCGAGCTAAAAGCGCACCGCCGTCCTTGCCCCTTTTTCACTGGAGCCGGACAAAGCCTGTCGTAGTACAACTTGTTGTAATAGATAGACGGAAAGCCGTCATGCTAAGACCCCGAACGATGTTCTGACCATATTCTTCTACTGATAGACTCGAGTGATGTAATGACTATACCTTATCGGTATAGATTTGAATTGAGTTGGATGTTGAGAGATGATATTGGAGAGGTTGTTAACCCTATTTCGGGTTTAGAACCTAAAAGGAGAGATGCTATGGGAAGAGTGAAGTTGGAAGTTAGCCTTAACAAGTATGGGATATAAATGGAGATGCCATTTATAGAAAGGAGAATAAAACAACTGACTAGCTTAAATATCTAGATAAACAAGCCAAATTAAATGAAATTTCTATGAAAGACAGAGAACTACAAAGAAAGTTTTTTTCTTGGGGAATTACAAGTGGAGTTAAAAATGCAACCTATACTCTCTCAGTCCTCAAAAGAGTGTACTTCAAGAACAAAATGGAGTAATAGCCTAGTAAAGGAGGAGACTATTAAATTGATCCAAAGAGCAGAAACGTGCATACCTTAGTCTTGGGCACAATTGTGCTACATATTTTAGGAACAAAACTAGTGAGAGGAAAGAAATTCAATTAAAAGATAGTGAAGATGTAGTTGAAGGTGATCAAAATTTGTTGGCACATGCCACAAACTTCTATAGATTTGGGCAATCGGGAAAGACTGCAATCAAGTTTGGCTTTAACTTTTAAGGTCCTGATGGCTTAAAAGTTCTTTACTTCTACACCCTTTACTCTCGAAGACTTTAGCAAGGTCCTGATGGCTTTCCCGAGGAATTTTACCAATTCTTTTGGAACTCCATCAAGATACCTTTCAAACGTTTTGTTGTTCCATTTGTGGAACTTTAGATATCACTCCATCCTTTCTCCTTTATAAACTTCTTATAAAAGGGGAACAAAGATAGATTATTTTTTGGGACAATTACAGTCATCCCTAATTGGGATGCTGCTGCTTTTATCAGCATGTTTAGAGAGCTGTGATCAGCGATCATCGTCACTGTCTGAGAAAACCTTTTGGCTTCAAGTTATGGTGGAGAAAGATGTAGCAGAGGGTCATGGAAGAAATGTTTTTCTCATAAAAAAAAGAGCAGAAACAAAAACATCGGGACACCGGGCCGGTATGCGCAAATTTCAGGCCGAAAATCTGCGCACCACTACGATTTAAAGCCCAACTCTACCGCTGGGCTGGCCTGCCGCAGCTCCATGCTCCTCGGGCTCGGCCGAACCCAGCGGATTTCTAGCGCGGACGGTCGGTTGCCGGTTGGTCAGGTTTTAGGTTTTTGCTTGTCTTCGCCGTCGTCAGGGGTCAGCGCCGGCGGCCGCCGACCCTCGACTCTTCCCCCTTCTCGTCGAGACAGCGTACGGGCCATGAGAGACCTACACCTCCCGCTGAACCAGACCCAGAGGGTCCGTCTCGAGGCCGCGCTCCACGAGCTCCAGACCCTCGCCCCCGCCACCGCATCCGCCGCCGCCGTCACCGTCGCGGACACCATCCCCGTCAACCACGAGGACAACATCCTCAAGTAAAACTTTACCGTATCTTCCCCTTTCTATCCATTTCCACCCTCTTGCTTGGTGATGGACTGATTGGGGTTTTTTGTGTGCGTGTTTTTTTGTGTGCAGAGGGCATGGTACAACAGACCAGGATGGGGAGGTGGTGGCGACGCTGTGTGGCGTTGTGGAGCGGGTCGACAAGCTCGTCTACGTGCGGACGCTCCGGGCGAGGTATTCTCTCCCTGCATTTCTCCAATTCGCCGCTGTGTTAGTTTTCATTTGTGTGTTCGTCCTCACAATGCAGTGGCATTAGTAACTTACCGAGTGTAAGTGTATATCGGTGTACATATGAATGGATTAGTGGGTTTGAGTTTGACTATGAATTTATTAGCGGGCAGTTCTCAGGTGACTGGGTGAGGTACTGTTGTTTCATACTGAAATATTAGGGTGTTGGATTAGAGCAGGGTGGTTATGATTTGTGCAGACTTATTAGGACAGGGAATAAAACATCAAGTTTGTAATTAGTTTTGCTACCCTGAAGGCTCATTTTTGTTCTCTTCGACCTTATCAGGTATAAGCCGGAGGTTGGCGATATCATAGTTGGCCGTGTCATTGAGGTATGCACACTTTGGGTCACTCTTTCAACGTTCCTCTCATTTTTGTAGCATGGTTTCTGCTAGGAATGAGCCATGAGGATGCTCTACATTTTGGCTTAAAGCATACGTGTTAAACTGCGGGGTCTTATTCTATGCTGTTAAAAGTTGCTGATGCAAAAATGTGTTTAGTCTGATCTTTATGGCATATGGATTGAGAATTAGCTTTTCCCTGTGTTTGATAGGTTAGTAGCTTCAATTACGATACTCGTGGATACATGTCAGCCTGAATAGTCGGGCGGTGTGGGTAAACCTACCTGTTATTATAGTCAGTCCTTCCCAAATTCCCAATGTGATTTACTATCTGCTTGTTGTGCATCCATGTAAACAATGTATTTCATTTCTCACCAATATCAGTTACTATGTTGGGTTTTTTTCTCTAGATTGCTCCCAAGCGCTGGAGGTTGGAGATAAACTTTAGCCAAGATGCTGTTTTGATGCTTTCTTCTATGAATTTGCCTGATGGTATACAGGTATGCTGTTCTGGACCTTTATCCTCTTAACAGCCAAATTTTGGATGCGTGTTCAGCTCAAGACAGGGATATCCTTGCAGTACAATTTCAATGACAAATAATGCAATTCACTATATCAATAGATATTTCAACATGCTGCAAAGCATCCTTTCTAGCTGACATTTATAGTAAACTTATACCACACTGTCACCCACATAGATATATACAGAGCACATTAGCGACCAAGAAAGATCAGTTTCCTGCTTAAATGTTACTTCATGTTCAGAGAGCTCAATGACTGTCATCAGTTGTACGTTACAACTTACAAGTGCCACCAGTGATTCTTCTCCATATTATTGTTATTGATTTTTTCGCATCCCATTATTAGAGAAGGAGGACTGCTGTTGATGAGCTTAACATGCGGAGTATATTTGAAGAAAATGATGTTGTCTGTGTAAGTATGATATTGCTTCCACCTTCTCTACGAATGATTTTATGTTAGTTGCTTGCATATTTCTCTGAACTTGTTCATTGCAAATCTGTTTATTAGTCCTGGAATATTTTCTTCTTGGAGTTTTGGTTGCCAGTTTGAGCCATCATTCTATGTTTCTCACTACTAGTCCACAATGATTGTCTATCTTTCAATTCAGAACTGATACAGCTCATATTTCATTTGAGGTGTTAGAATGCCCTGATCTTTCACTCACACAAGCAGAACTAATTGGTAGATGAGTTTGCTTAGAAACTAAACATATGAGAACTCTAGCAACAAAGTTGACTAACATAATTATTTATGGACTATAAGCGGTAGGGACTTGCTGAAGTATATGGTAGCCAAGAGCGTAGGTGTGGAAGAAATAATAGGTGTGAAATATATGTAATGGCAGATTGGAACTGGCAGTAGAAAATAGATGCAGAAGAAGTGCATGGCTGCATTCATGGACTATAAGTTGGCAATGAAAGAATAGAAACAATGTGGAAATTATAGTGGATGGAAAATAATCGCAGTGAAAGAGGATACCCAGTTTGATTCTTGCTAACTGCAAGAACAAAACCAATCTTGTGCCCTGGGGATCAACACGGCCGCAACAGTTTGAAAAAAAACCCTAACAAGGGAGCACAAAATAAACAGTTCTTATGCCATCTACCATGGGCTTTGAGTGGATAGTTTACTTTCTAAGTGAAACTTGATGGGGAGTAGTACCTCAGTACCTCACCTGCAACTAAGACAAGAAAGCGTATATGCTTATAGACTGCAGTAACTGCACCGCACTTCTTGTGCAAGGACTGAACAATAATTCCCAAGGAATAAACCATACCAAAAATAAAGCACCTAGCCAAAAATAAAGACACTAAAACATCATTATTATGTGTAGCACACTTCACAGGACCTAAGATACCAGTACCTCCCTCCACTTTGTATGCCGCGTCATTTCCTAGGTGCAGGAACAATCTACCACGTTCGTCCTCCCTCCGCCTCCCGCTCGACTGATAGTTTTGTTGGCGTGATACTAGTGATAACCACATCAAGAGGCATCTTCAGAGCTTCAAGGGCGGCAAAACAGTAGACAAGTTGCATCTATCGCTTCAAGGGCAGCAAAACTTTAGACAGTTGCTGAGTTGCATCTATCCCAACTGATTACAAGTCACCTGTCTGTATTGGATTTAAACCTGATACTTATGTGCCAAATCTTTAATCTTTGGTGATATTTTTCATCGATTATACTGTGGGAACAATATGTTGTTTTCATTTGATGCTGAAATTAATCCGATTTATTTTATAACAAAATTATCTTATCTTTGAGTTACAAAATTTGTGCCGTCTTCTGTCTCTATATCTGTGTTGTGTTTTTCTTTACAACAAAGAGTTCTAGTGTGGAAAAGTTGCATTGGTGAACTGGTTCTGTGATGTATTGATTGGGATAAATGCAGATTCTCTGATACACAAGGATTCCCTAATTAAGCCTTCTGTCTATCCTACATTTATCCAAGCATCAAACAAATTTTTATTTACTTTTTTCCTTAGGAAACTTCATGGCATTGGAAACGTGGCTTTGTCTATGTCCTTTACCATTTTTATAGTGTCGCTTTTTTTTGTACTGGATTAATACTGTTCAAGACCTGACGCTGCTACTTTGCATATAATCAACCATCAGGCTGAAGTTCGTGGTTTCCAACACGATGGATCTCTTCAACTACAAGCAAGGAGTCAAAAATATGGAAAGGTAGATGCCAGATCATCTCTTTGTCAGCTATTATTATTCACAGTGCACTGCCAGTTTAGGCTACAGTGTCTGTCAGCTGCCTTTCTGTGCGATGAATCTGTTCCTTTACATTACGGCTCTTGTAACTATTTCAAACTTCTTTAACAAATAGGCAGAGCTCCTGACATTGTCCTCAGGGATATGGTAGCTCTTTTCTGTGGCACTCTGAAAGCTGGATGATGTTGATTATCCAGTGCAGCAATGCAAAGCAGGTTAATGAACTAGTTCATAGAGATACCACATATTTTTTGTAGTGTTGATAATGACTACTGTAGGTCCATGATTTGTATCTGACTGCTGGAGTTACAATCTCACCTTTTCGGAACTAACATTGTCAGTGTTAATTTGTAAACTTGTTAATGAACTGTTTCGAGTTTCTTTATGCAGCTTAAGAGGGGTCAATTGCTGACAGTACCTGCATATTTGGTAAAACGGCGGAAGCAGCATTTCCATCATCTGGAGCAGTATGATGTCGACTTGATCCTTGGCTGCAACGGTTTCATCTGGGTCGGTGAGCATGTGGTGGTGCGTGAAATTACTAGTCTGAATGAAGAGCAAGAGAAGCCTAGCGCTGAAGTGGAGACTTTTACCTCAATGGAAACTAGAAAACACATCTGCAGGCTCGCCAATGCTGTGCGTGTGCTCTCAGCCCTAGGATTCACTCTGACGATCGAGCTGGTGATTGAGACCGCTGAAGCAAGCCTATCATCAAATGTCGAGATAAACGACATGCTCGGAGCTGAGTTTTATGTCCAGACAGCGGAGAGGGAGGCTAAGCGGCGAGCTGGTCTCTTGGGAAAGAAGGGTGGGGCGAGGTAGATCCTGCCTGCCTGCCTGATTTGGAGAGCAACTGTGCCTTACCTTTACGAGATCTGTAAAAGAAAATAGTGACAATCAATGCCCGCTCCTATAGTAGTCTAAAATGTAGAGACAAAAAGATTTTGAGACTTAGGGGGCTCGTCTTCCACTCTATCGCGTGCATGTATGTAGTGTCGCCATGAGAGAGCTTTTATTTGTGCCAAAAAAGAATGCCTATTCTGTTATGCGCCCGACTTGTTGTTTGAGGTTCATTCAGTAGTTCCAACTTTCATTTCTGGGAACTCGAGTTGATTCGTGGTGTTAAATGCTGTTCGGAAACCTAAACCCAGTGCCCCTTTTCCATGTGACGGGCATAGTTGTGCCCACTTGTTACTGTGCTCCCTAGAAGTAGACGGGACCACCTCCCAGTGAAGGTATCTTACCCCGTTGTTGCGTCCATTTTACTGTGCTCGTCAATCTTTTTGGCTCGCCCTGTTAAAAGGATCAGACAGTGTACAGGCATACGCTGCAGAAACCTGCAGAAACCCGTGATGTTTGGATGAACTTGTGAGCCGGCGGCAGAAGCAGAAGGACAAGCCCCATCGGCTGATCACATCGCAGTTCACCAGTTGTTGCCTTCTGGACCAACGGACCGTCCCCGCTGTACGAGCTCCAGCGCTAGCAGGCCCGGCGCCGCGGGCCTCGTCGAACCTCTCCCCACACCAAGCCCCGGACCAGCGTAGCAGAAGGTCCAGGGGGCCCGCCCCCACAGCGCGTCGTCAGGCCCGCTGGCATCATAGCAGTAGCCCGTAGCACCTATGTTCGCGCTACCGTCCTATGCTCCTCCCCATATCTCGATCTCCGCGCGGCGCGGGCGGCTGCTCCTCGTCGTCGCCTAGGGAGGCCGCGGAATCTTAACAGCCTCTACCTCCTGCTCAACCTCCAGACTCCAGTCCACGCCTCGTCCCCCACCCGCCTCCACACCACCCAAGGGCGCCCGCCTCCTGGAAGTAACCCCTCCTCGTCGTCGGTCTACTGGTCGTCGCCCTCATCTGCTGGACGGACGTAGTGTGGCGATCGATCGGGACGTGCTTCCTGCTGCTGTTGGTAAGGATCAAGGTAGCCCTAGCGAACTTGCTCTGCGTTGCTGTTCTAAGTCAATTTTGTTCCAGCACTGTCCCTCGCTGTGAGCGGAATCGTGTTCAATCTCTCTTTCTCTGGTTCAACTAGTTTCTTCGTAAGATCGATGTCTCCAATGTTCGATGAGCGGGTGAACTAGTAGTGGTCCACCTACGTTTTTTTCATCCTGAACTAGTAGTGTCAATTGCAGTTTTTAATTTAATTAAAAGAGAGAGATGCGGGGATTAAACTGAACCTTCATGGCCCATGCTCTCTGTCTCCAATGTTTCTAATTACTTGATACTTCAAGGCTGATACCAGTACTATACTTAAATAATTTATTCAGATCAGTTCGTGGTAACTGTTTGCTGGCTGTTCCTTTTCTGACTGAGTCGGCAGGCCACACCGTACCCATATATACTTTCTAGTAAATGCATCGGCCAGCACCGCAAGCTGGGGCCCTTTTGCTGCCCTCGTGAAAGAGGCTGCAAATTCTCCCAGTGGCCTGGCCTGCCATATGATCTCCTGCTACCGTGGTCCGCACCAGCTTCATAAAAACCTGCAGTCTGTGGACGCAGTAAATGTGAATGAACCTGCCTATTTTTTCTCTCTGTCGTTTTTATGGTGACCTGTAGGATGACTGCCAGAAGCTGTCTGCTTCTCAACCGAGAAGGAATTTGTGGCCGTTTTGAATAGCCAATCCGTTCACTTGTTTTCTAGTGTAGGGAGTAGGACTGTTTGTTCGTTTGCTTTCGGGACTTGGGAGCATCCCTGCTCTGAAAATGTGAACCTTGTAGCCTTTGTGTGTAATTTCTTATGTGGAAGAGTGCGAAGTTGTTAGCTGGTAGCACACACAAAAATTCACTTTAGAGCTCGAGCTACATGGAGACCCTTTTTTTTTCAAAATTTGAAAACAACATTTTTGAAGTTTAAAAAAGTTCTAAAAAAAAATCCTAACGTCCGCACTCAGCACACACCCATTTCTTTACAATGGTTGCACTGTAGCACATAATTATTTGAAGTGCTTAAGAAAAAACTGGCAGTGTCTAATATATGTTTAATTTAGCCTGGATCCGTTGGAGATCTTCCTTTTGGCAGCTGGAACTAAAAAAGCAGTTAATTGTCATTATGTTTCACTTGCAGGAATCCCATCATAACTTGCCCTTGTGCCTATTTTTTTTTTAAGTAAGACCACTACGCTAATTGTTACCTATTCTTTTTGTATGACATCGAGTTCTTACTATTTGTATTGTAACTTTCCCCTATGAGCAGTATTTTCATGTGTTGTTGTGATGCTTCCAGGATAGTTCTTTTTCAACAGTCTGTTTTTCAGGTGTTTCGCTACGTTTGAACACGCAGTATGCCTCGAGGGCAAGGTTCTTCTGTGTCAGTTCCCGAGAAGCCTAAAGTTGATGAAAGAGTCAGTTCTGATAAAGATAACATCAGGCATAGGAGGAGCCCTTTTTTGTTGCTGGGATTGTTGATAATCTTCCTTCATGGATCCTGGTCTGTTTACTGTACCCAGTTTGCAAGTCTTCCTTTGCCCCTTGATGCTGAGCAGGCTGGTAAGCGTGGGTTTTCAGAGGCTTCTGCCCTTAAGCATGTGAAGTACTTGTCAGGCCTGGGTCCTCATCCAGTTGGTTCAGATTCCCTCGATCTTGCTATGCAGGTTGTGCTTAACTTTCTTGCCTTTTCTTTTTTAACAGTTCTTACTTACAATTTAATTGTTCAGACCAATTATAACATCGCAGTTAATGTTAGCATGAATATATTCTAAACAGGCTTGGTCAGTAACATGTTCCTATTACGTTGGAAGTAGCTTGTTGGCTGTTAATTGTTGATGCTAATTGCATTGCCCTGTTTAATGAATAGAATTCTCTAGTAGGAAATAGGCTGCTTTAAGTTTGCATTGTATGGCTTTGTGTTGAAAATATTGCAAGTCGTAGTAATCAGTTATGTTGTTGGGCGAAGCTGGAGCATCTTACTCTTGGGGTACTATTTTGGATTATTTTTTATATTTGAAAAAGTTCTAATTAAGTAACTATTTAGTGTTAATAATCTGTGTCGCGTGGCTAAATACTTCTACTAAGCTCATATTTCACATTATCATTGAAATGCCACCTAGAAGCTGCCATGTATTCAATCCAGGAGTAAATTTCATGGTGGATCACTGAACTTATGCACCAGTTTTTCGTTTAGGCACGGTACTTACAATATGCACATTTTGTTCAGTGAAGTGTGTTAACTGGGTTATGCCAGGTCCAAGCTAGCGCAGCCAGGCATTGCTAGGACATTGGATGCCAATTCGTGGCAACTTTGTAAGAATATGTGTATAACCTTGTTTCTCTCCCTTATTTCTCACACTACTGTAACCAAGATGCAGAAGACAACAACTTCGTTAACTTCTCTCAAGCTCTCTGCCCTTTCACCTTGCCACTACCATCCTGATCCTGACTGCCAGTTGCTAATCTCGTCCATGCTTCTACGCTGGGAGTCCAGGCGAGCTCAGCCATGACTTTGACCACCAGAAGCGCGCACACCACACACCAGAAGCTCAGCCATGGAGGAATTGGGGATTGAGAGAAAATAAGTTCTGGGGTTTGGGCAATAAGTGATAAAGGGATTAAGTTAAACATGGGATCCACCTAATTATTCTTCCATCTTATCTTTCACTTGTACTATCTTTTTGCATTTCTTCTTTCTCTGATTATGATGGTATTATGGCACAATCTTGACTTACCATGTGAATTGTTCTGGGAGCTTATATTTTTTCTATAACATCTCCTTTTAGTTGCACTATCCATTTTGACATTCCCATGCAATAGTATGTATATGCAGAAGCAGAGAAAATAAAGAAGACAGCTCATTGGGACGTTGATGTTCAACTGGAGTTGTTCCACACAGATATTGGTGCAAATCGTCTAGCTGGGGGCCTTTTCAATGGAAAAACACTCCTGTATTCAGATCTTAAGCACGTGATCCTCAGAATTGTTCCCAAGTATTTACCAGAAGCTGAAGAAAATTTGATTCTCGTATCTTCTCATATTGACACAGTTTCGACAACGTAAGGCTTTGTTTTCTTCCTTATGAGATAGTTTTGCTTCTGTGTTGAATTATGCAATGTAATCAATATGCTTAAGCAACATGTTAACCGGTTACCATCAGATACGAAGAGTTTCCGTATGCCTTTCTGACACTTATTGGTCAAATTTGGACATGGTGTATTTACTTTTGCAGAATATTATATGCAAGAATCCAACTTGAGTATCACCATCAACTGAGGAAGGGATGAGTGCATAAAGTTGACTAAATGAAATGTAAACGAAGTA
Organism: Avena sativa; assembly: GCA_916181665.1. Taxonomy (NCBI): domain Eukaryota; kingdom Viridiplantae; phylum Streptophyta; class Magnoliopsida; order Poales; family Poaceae; genus Avena; species Avena sativa. Next base: position 149,724,314 of record OV702294.1, on the reverse strand, counting down.
AATTAGATTGGACAAATATATGGGCTCAGTTGTCCACTATTCTTTAAGCATAAGCAAGACACATATGGAGAAGCAAAACTTTCTAAGATAGCTTTACAGGACTTTTAGGTGTAAACTAAGTCCAAGATGTAACATGATTTGTGATCTTATATTGGGATAAATACAACACATGAAGGTTGAACGAGCGTGTAGCTTTGTGGCTTGTTTTGAAGTAACAATATAGATGCAGTCGTTCTATATACTTGCCATGTTTTGTTTATCTGATCATTCTGTCCGAGGATGATTTTTACTAGTACTTTAGACAAATATTCAGACTGTTCAAGTGTACATCTAATGTTAAGTAGGGTGTAATTTATTGACAAACCAATGCCTATTGATTGCAAATGCATGTACTGCAGCAGAACAATTGTCAGTTTCTTAGAACATAAATATACTTCTATGCTTTTCTAGTGGAGGTGCCGGAGATTGCAGTTCATGTGTAGGAGTCATGCTAGAGCTTGCACGGGGAGTGTCTCAGTGGGCTCATGGATTTAAGAGTGGTGTCCTGTTTCTGTTCAACACAGGGGAAGAAGAGGGTCTTGACGGGGCACACAGTTTTATAACTCAGGTAACTATTTTCATACATCGCACATAAATCATGCCGAATAACTGATACATGGCTCATGTCACTGTTGTTAAATCGTTATACTCTATAATGTAATTTACTGATATTTATGCAGCACCACTGGAGAAACTCGGTACGTTTCGCTGTTGATTTGGAAGCTATGGGTATCAGTGGGAAATCCACACTTTTTCAGGTTGGGCTCAAAATTTATAGTTTTACTTTGTTTTCAGAAATTATGCTTGTATTTACAATTGTAGGAGTCATGTGCTTGTTTTTTAATTTTACTTCAGTTTTTAGTTTCCCCCTGTTTTTAGAAATTATGCTTGCATTTAGAATTGTAAGAATCATGTACTTGTTTTTAATTTAGTTTGTCGCTAATGTGTGAATAAGTTTTTTACAGATTGTAAGCAAACCATAAGCTACAGTTCTCTTTGTTAAGCATACTATATCACCACTTTCTAACAGATCGGTCTTTTAGGATAGTTGGTTGGTAGAACTATTCTAACATGGTATCAGAGCCTGAGGTCTTGAGTTCAAGTCTCAGCCCCCGCATTTTCTCCCGATTATTATTCTCCGCCTAGGTCAGGTGTGAGGGGAGGTGTTGTTGTTTCCACATCCAAGTCGGATGTGAAGGGGGGGTGTTAAGCATACTATATCACCACTTTCTAACAGATCGGTCTTTTAGGATAGTTGGTTGGTAGAACTATTCTAACACTCTTGTGTTTGCCTATGGCAGAAAATAAAAGATTAATCATCTCCCGGGCCATTTTGTATGTTCTAAAATTTAGGCACCAAATTATATTTTATCTGCTTTTTAATTTCTTTCAATCACCATGTTGTTTTGTTCTATTTGTAGTGAAAGCATTGATTTCGAACATTTTCAGCTCAGTGCCCTATTTTTGTTCATATAACAGGGTACTCATCATTGGGCTTTGGAGAGCTTTGCTGCTGTAGCGAAATATCCATCTGCTCAGATAGCTACACAGGTAATACATTGTTCTCATTTGGATTCTCGAGCTTTGCTGGCTTAGAAAGAACAGTTTCACTTTATAGAGAGGTTCATTTACCTTTGCAGGTGCTGTCCACATACGAAAGTCGTCCTGCTGTAAAAGTTTGAGTGATTTTCCTGTTCCAAGTTATTCTTGGCCAGCTATCGGTCTCTAAAAAGAAAATTATATTTTGGGCAGTAGCGGGTAACATTTGACTATAGTAAACTGTGGCAACTTTGTCACATTTCCATCAATCCGAAATCAAGCTGCTCAGAGCAACATTGAGCGATTTGTAATTTTGAAAATTCCCTATTTAATTTGTCTCTTACATTATAAAGATGGATATAATCCACCTCACACCCGCTTGTTTAGTCCCTAGTCCAAACTTAGAGCGGAAATATCAAGTGATATCCTGTTGCTATAGTGAACAAATACGGTTTCACATGGCACTTTACTCAAATAGCATAGCTTAATCTTTGTTTGTCTTTGTAGCAGCTTGCAGATATGGCATAACCAAACTTCTAATTGCAGGATATTTTCCGTTCTGGAGCAATAAAATCTGCTACGGATTTCCAAATATATCAGGAAGTTGCTGGTCTTCCTGGCCTTGATTTTGCATATACAGATACAACATCTGTGTATCACACAAAGGTTTGCTTTGATGACTTCATATATACGCACCTTATGATATACTAATAGCTTGTGTTCTGTTTCCCAATAAACAGATAGGCCTGGCTATGTATATATAATATATTATATGTTCATTAAGATTCTGGAGAGAAGATTACAGCCATCCAGTACCTTAAAATGCATTTAATTGTATTTGTTATGAACTGAATAACTAATGTATCTATATTATCTACTCAGTTACAGTCATTTGTTTCTTAGTGATATATGATTACAACAGTTCATTTGCCATGAGATTGTAATTTATGTCTGCCAATCAGAAATTCGAACTGTGGTACTAGCTTTAGATCTAACTGTAATGTTGGTGATCTCGAATGTGTAATACAAGGTCAAAAGAATATGTGGTGGAAGATTCAATCTATTTTTGAGTGCCAAACGTTTCAGTTGCTTACTCATGATATCTTGTTGCTGTATTCTATGCAGAATGACAAAATGGAGCTTCTGAAACCAGGATCGCTTCAGCATAATGGAGAAAATATGCTTGCTTTCTTACTGCATGCTGCTTCATCACCAAAATTTATGAAAGATGCACACCAGGCAAAGCAAGAGAGCACAGAGGAGAAGAAAGCTATTTTCTTTGACGTTCTGGTATAATGATTAAATCATCTTTGTTTGCTCTCTTTCAAATATTATGGCTGTACCATGCATTATCTTTTCTCCCTTAAGCTAAGCAAGCACACATATAGCTTTTGCATTTTCATATGTTCCGATGGAAATACACTTGGTCTACATATTCAAGCTAATGATTCAGATCATAAAGGACCATAATAATTCAATCAATGTTGGAGTTTCTGAGGTGATTATGTCTCATGTAGTAACTCAGGCTGTCAGGCAATAGTAAAACCAAGAAAGGTGTGAATTACTTATTACTACCTCTGTTCCTAAATATAAGATATTTTGATAAGCTAAATTGACTTGCCAAAACATCTTATATTTAGGAACGGAGGCAGTATCAAGTTCAGGTCAATTGGTTTTTATTATCCACAAAATGTTATGGAACAAAGGTGTATTCTTTGAAACGATCCTTTTCAATCGTGATGTCCAAGCAACGTTGAATTTGGTGGGTGGCAAGATATAATAGGAGCTGGTATGGATATGACTGGTGCAAATATTTGAAAATGAGTATATTTTACGTCATATCTTGCTTTGAGGAATGACCCCATTCTTGGATGAGTTGTCAATCTTTAATGGTTCTTTGATTTTGTTTGGTTAGAGCAATGTAATGGAGTCATCCAGTATTTTGCATGGCACCGCCCTATTCCTCATCTCCTTTTGACTTCATGATCATGTGCAGTGGGCATGGTTCCGGGACCAGGTCATACCATGACTCCTACTGAACATCAGAATTAGGTTTGGAGCTAGAATTGGACCTGTGCTTGCTCCCAGCACCAATGATTTCTCAAAAACCTCCAGTGAATTTGGTGATTGGTGTTGTTTGGCTTTGCTCGCAAAAATGAACAATGGATTCTCTCAAAGAAAAGTTAGACCATGATATAACCGGAGGAAAATATGCAGATAATTCTAGTAGGTGTATGCATCTTTGGTAGTATCTGGAAAATAGACAACAAATTTGTTGGTATCTGGAAAAAGTGTGTGGATTTAGTTAGCATCATTTCACATTCAACTGAATTTTCTTCTGTTTTGGCTTCTCACTTGTATGTTACAACTTTGCAGGGCATGTACATGGTGGTCTACTCACAAAAACTAGCAACCATGTTTCACAACTCAATAATATTTCAGTCACTCCTGATATGGGGAACATCACTGCTTATGGGTGGACGTCCTGGGCTTGTGTCGTTTGGAATATCATGTTTGAGCATTATTCTAATGTTGATATTTTCAATCTTCTTACCGGTTGTGGTAGCATTTGCTCTGCCACATATATGTCCCTTTCCTGTCTCCTTTGTTGCAAATCCATGGTTAGTTATTGGCTTATTTGGTTCACCTGCACTGCTTGGGGCATTCATTGGCCAGCACATTGGATTTAATCTCCTGAGGAAGCACATTAAACAAGTCTATTCAAGAACAAAGCCAGGTCTAACTGGTAATACGGTAGATTACATTGTTGGCCTGGAAGCTGAGAGGTGGATTTACAAATCTGGTTTCGTCCAATGGCTAATAGTTTTGATACTGGGAACCTATTTGAAGGTCGGAGCATCCTATGTAGCACTCATCTGGCTTGTTTCACCTGCTTTTGCCTGTAAGTTGGGGGTGACCTTTTGAGTAGTTAATATGTTGGTTTTTGCCTCGAGTATTGATGGTTGTTGTTTCGTTGTAGATGGTCTTATGGAAGCGACACTATCTCCTGTAAGGTCACCTAAACAGCTTAAGGTCTTTACATTGGTTCTGGCTCTGGCTGTGCCAGTTGTGTCATCTGCTGGTTTGTTTATTCGCATGGTTGATGTTATGGTCGGCAGTATTGTACGGGCTGATAGGTAAATCTTTAGACCCTGCAATCTCCAAATGTGTTCTGTATTTTCTCATTTGTTATGTGTAGGACTATCATAACTTTTAACTTAAATGCCGTTAACAAAAATGTCAGTTAATCTAAATTGACGAAACTAATGTCAACCTTGATACAATATATGCAGGAACCCTGGTGGACTACCAGACTGGATTGGAAATGTAGTAGTTGCTGTTGGCATTGCTATAGTTGTCTCTTTTACGTTTGTGTATCTTCTTTCTTACGTCCATATCTCAGGTAAACCATGTCATGCTTGATATATATCACATTTGTTTTATCAAATTTTTGCCATCTAGTTTATATAATACTCCCTCCGGTCCATATTAAAGTTGAGGCCATTAATATGGACCGGAGGGAGTATTTGATTTTGCTTTGATTTGAGTATATGTAGTGTAAGCTGTAAGGGGCGTGTTGTTGTCTGAGGAATGATCATTTCCGCTAAACATTCACCTAAGTGCGTGTCACTTTGTGTTAGAATAATGCTAAAATGGTACTAACATTTACAAGCCACCAAAGGTAACCACAAATGCAAACTAAGAAACCAAAATTGCTAAACTAATCTGAGAAAGTGAGAATGATCATAGATTTGTGACAATTGTGCTTTTTGCTGATCAAAAGAAGGCTCCTAGTTTTTTCCTCTGACACTGCTGTAATCAGACATCTACCATTGCATCCAATTCTTGCACTTTGGCAATATGTACATACATCTGCCTTCTGTCTTACACACAGCACATCCCAAAGAAGCTGATATACAGGATAATGTTTCTGTAGGTGCGAAAAGAACACTTCTTTCTGTGTTGTGTGCATTATTTGGTCTTGCCCTTATACTGGTATCAAGTGGCATTGTTCCAGCATTCACAGATGATATTGCTCGTCCTGTAAATGTAAGCACCATTACACTTTATTTATGGCACTTTTTGATTATGTAACTGTGGATTTATCTTAACATTGGTATCCTAGTAATATTTTGAGTCAATGATTACTGTTCTAACTCCTCTGGCACTTTTGATATTTTGTCATCATCTACCATCTCTGTAATCTGAAGATGATATTTTGTTTTAATCAATCCAGCATTCTTTTAAGATAATATCTTATGCACATGGTGAACGAGACCTTCAGATTGAAATATAAGTCGTTATAGTTTTGTGCATAAGAATTAAGGAGTGCGTGGAAATGACTTGTGTCCTTCAATTGTTCCGTAACACAATGCATTATCTTACCATTAACCGTGTAGTATTAATTGCTTGCTTAGAAATGCTATAGGGTTAATAATATTAAGATCTCAATCAAGGAGTTAACTGTACAGTAGCTATTATCAAGGTATACTATCAGTGATAACACTGTTTCATTCTTTTTCTCAGGTTGTGCATGTTGTCGATACTACAAGAATGAAAGATGGAAATACAGAACCATTATCCTACATTTCCCTGTTTTCCAACACACCTGGAAAGTTGACAAATGAATTGATGGACCTTAGCGGGGAAGAATTTTCTTGTGGAAGGAATATGACAATTGACTTCGTCACATTTACCATGAAGTATGGCTGTAGGAGTTACAAAGGGAGCAATGATGGATGGAGCAAATCGGAAGTTCCCTTGCTCAATGTTGAAAGTGATTCTGCTACAGGTGGTGCCCGTACAACAGCAGTTTCTGTCGATACCAAGTCATCTACACGCTGGACTCTCGCAATCAATAAGCAGGAAATTGACGATTTCACTATTCAAGGTGAGTCTCCACTAAATGTAGATCCATTATTGTAGGTGAACTAGATAATTTGTTGTTCTTCTTATTTTTTGACCTTTCCATGTGTCTTATTCAGTGGATTCAGAGGAGTTGGTTCAGCTGGGTGGTAAGAGCGAGGTGGACGGATGGCATACCATCCAGTTTGCAGGTGGCAAGAGCTCGCCAACGAAATTCCAGCTAACCCTCTTCTGGTCAAGCAATGGAAGGCATGCATCTGCAGAAGAAGCTAAAGCACAAGACTCTCCTCTCTTGCTAAAGCTAAGAACAGATGTGGACAGAGTTACGCCCATGGTTGCGACGGTTCTTGAGAAGCTCCCAAGCTGGTGCACTCCTTTCGGCAAGTCCACGTCTCCGTACACGTTGGCTTTCTTGACGGCTCTTCCTGTCGATATTTAGGCAGCGCGCATTGTTACGTACCCCACGTCTAGTGTATCCACAGTTTGACATAGTGTGTTCAGGTTAGATCAGTTCCATCATCCGTTGCATTCATAGCTTCAGGGTTCAGAACGTGCACGAAAAGCTGCAGCAGCTTACAGTCCAGCAGCTTAGACAGCCCTACGTCAAAATGTGTACCACGAATGAGTAGTCGTTTGATGTAAAAATAACTTCAGATGGAGTGGAGAGTTTAATAAAGACGGATGTATTTTTTTAGCTGTAAAGATCGGATGTTCTTTTCGCTAAAGGTGAAGAGAGGCAATTGAATACATGGCCAGATTTGGGGCAATCTGCATTGTCGATGTTCTGATTGGTATATGTTGGTACTGTGTACTGTACCATGAATGATTTGACCCTGTGTTGAATCGTGGATACAGCTGAGTGCTGCAGTAGTAACTTTAGAAAACATGTACCGTACGTTTGTCACCGGACGATGTGCAACAAGGGTACAGTTTGCTGTGGCAGTGTTTTGATTTCGCACTGGAGCTTCCTCTCGTTTGTTAGCGCCAGCAGTACCCGGAAATGGTGGTATAGCATGTTTTCTTTTCGTCTATACTCTGAAGCATAGATAATGCATGAGGTGATGCTTGAGTAGTTTTATTTTGAGAGAGAGATGCTTGAATAACTTTGTGCTCCGATGTGGGTTTACCTGCCTATTGTAAAAGCTCCACTTTAAACAGTCATTTCGTAGAAATTGTCAAAGAGACTTTCAGAGAAAGAGCTCAAACTGCTGCAAGAGAGTGCCAGTACTCCAAAAATGTACGAGTACTCGTCCGAAATGCAGAATTTTTTCTTTTAGTTCCAGAAACCATGATTCAGAGCTCGAGGACATTAACTCATTGTTAATCAATGCGCGCTCGCTGCTCCCCGTGCGCGTAGAACGGGGCCATGCATGGTACCGACGCCCAAGGCCGTTCGTGCGCACAAGGGGAGGCATGGACCCTTCCATTCCACCACCTGCCCTCGCGCCCAACCGAGGCAGCGAGAGCTTTGACAAAACAACAAACAACGCGCACGAAAACAAAGCCGGACGCACGCACGCACGCGTCCACTAGCTTCCCCCCGGGAACACCGACCGAGCGCCCCGGCACCGGAGCAACTCCCGCCGGTTTTCCGTGGCCGAAGCCCGCTAGCTACGCCGGTCAAACCAGCATTAGAATACTCGTACGGAGTACTAGCGGGGCGTCGGGGCGTGGGCGATCGCTCTCTGTAGTGCCGGCGTCGGGATCGGCGAGAGGCCAGGCTAGCAAGCTTCTCTCTGCAGTGTTTTGTGTCGATCGATCCCTATGGCTTTGCTGCAGCTGTTGCTGTGTGGGCACTGAAAGCAAGGCTAGGTGGCCTTTTCTACTCCTATTTGGGTAGGCTACAGCTCGGTGTGTATGGGCTGTGGAGTCTAGTTCTAGGCTCAAAATTGGCACCCCACGTTGTTGTGTTGCGTTCCATAGGCTGCACGGTTACGATCGCTAGGGGTATAGGATACTACTACGTACTAGGTTTGACGATGCTATGCTAGTGTCCCTGTCCTGGTTACTACTGGCATGCGTGCACGGGCACGTGAGCTGAGACGCGCTTACAAGGTTGCATTGCATTCCTGGGGGAGGAGGACTATGCACAGCACTAGTAGCCACTAGCCAGGGGCGAAGCCAGGATTTGAACATGAGGGGGGCAAAAAAAAAATTTACGGGAATAATACATCACATATATCAAGTCAAGATACCCATATCAAAGCCTATCAATATAAATGTTTGGCTTTGCCACCACATAAAAACAAATTTCTACAAATTAAATTTGGAATGAAAGTGGCTTGTAAAAAATCTTCATTGAGTTAGTTTTTCTCCCAAAGATAATATGTGCATAGAAGATTAGAAAAACACATCCAACTAGTAAACAAATGCATTATCATATACGCAAGTAAAACAATTAACCAAACTAACAAGTCGTAAACTTGTAATCTATATGAGAAATTTGTAATCCATATGAGAAACTTGTAATCCATATGAGAGACGACAAAAGACTACTAATACTAGTTTGTGTATACCTATCTTAAGGTCTGAGTGTGCTACTCCATGGACTTATGTCGTGAAACCACGACAAGAACTAATGTAGGATTAAGAGCGTCGGCACAGGGGCGGCATGCCGGCACCACATCGGCCGCGACCTTCGTCGTCTCATGGGTCATGGCGTCTAGAAGACATCAATGAGCGTCGGTGGAGACGTAGTTCGATTGTGAAAGAAGGAAGGAGCCCTAGGCTAATAGATCAATTAGCGACTCTCTCTCCGGCAATCTAACGCATAGAAACATGAGAGTTTTCATTTTTTTTAACTCTCCACGGTAGCTTGATGGGCTATTTTTTGGAGGTTCAATTGAATACCTAGCTAGATGCACACATTAGACTTGGGCCTCTCAAAATAATTAAGTTATTAGGTGAGGTAATTGGTAGTACATATTTATAGGGGGGGCTGATGGTTAGGGGGGTCTAGCCCCTGCTAGCCCCCCCTTGGCTCCGCCCCTGCCACTAGCTAGCTAGCTAGTGTGCATTGAATGTCTCAAGTGAAGTGAGTGAGTATCATGGTTAGAGCACCTCACAATTCGAGAATGTCCACTTTCCCACTCGCGTTACCAGGCAACGCAAAAAACAGCGAGTTTCACCTAAATTTGGCTCAAAGTCGAACAGGGTTCGATATAGTTCAGCATAAATATGAAGACAAATTAACAGAGCAATGTTCGGCATAGTTTGACCTGAAAATAAACATAGTTCGGCATAGACTGAAATACAACATAGTTTGGCGAAGACAGAACGGCGAAGCGAGGCCTAGGCCCGGGGGAAAGGATGCGGTGACGGCGGCGGACCTATCTACAGACGTGTTTTCGGCTTGGCGTGGTGGGGCTTCGCCGGCAACGACATGGCGGCGAGGGGAGCTGGGGGGAAGCTCTCTGCCTCGGGAGAGCTGAGTCGCGATGGGGGATGAGGTTGTTTCGCCGACAGTGTTGGCCCACCCGTGTTTTGCTGCGTCCAGCGCCTTGGATTAGACCTGGAACACCGGATAAAGTTTGACCAAATCCAGCGCTATTCGGTGTCCTAGAAACACGATTGGACGTAATTTCGCTGTCTGGATAAAAAAATCGCTCTAAAAATGCAATTCTGAAACGCGGGTGGAGATGCTCTTATCAGAAGGACACAAACCTTGTTTGCTCCCTCCCCTCTCTCTTGCTAATTACTAAGGCAATTGCTAATGGTAGAAGTAATTTTGTATCTACCATTACGCAGTGCTGCACCACCTCGTTCACTTTTTTGTGTGTGTGTGTCTCGTACTGATCCAACTTTACTGTGGTTGGTACAGTATCGTCTTCCACCAAAGATTCCTCCTCCACCTTTTGGCTCCGATGAGTGACGAGGCAGGTAAAAAGGAACGGTCAACGTGGTTGGGGGGAGGGGACAGGCGTCAGGCGGTGCCCCACACGAAGCGGCGGAACATTCGCCCAGTTGCCCCTGCCGCTCTCGTCACGGGCGCTGCCTTCCCCTGTCCCCCTCTCTCTCATCCATCGTTGGGATAAGATGCTAGTACTCCAACCAATAAATTAATTATCACAGCTTCTCCTGTAGAGCAGATAGCGAGGGGAGAGGAGAGGGGAAGGGAGGGGCCCAGGGAGCCCGGCATGGTGCAGTGTGCCACGGCGCCCCCACCGCGGCCTCGCTGACTTCGCGACTCTCTCCCTGTTGACTTCTCTCCTTGCTCCATCGATGGATCGATCCTCTCAGCTCAGGTCATGTGCCATGTGGTACGCGCTAGCTGTCCATCTGTCGGCTCAGCCCGGCACGCCTCACGGCCGGACGTGCCGCTCCGCGACCGCAACGCACCGACGCTAGCTAGCTTGCCACCAGAGCTGTTTTTCTTTACCTCCTCTCACCACCCCGATCTCTCGTCTCGATCTCCAATCAAAGCCGATGTGTATGAGTGTGAATTACTACTAGTCGTCTATGTTTGGGTCGACCAACGTCCATTTGCACGTACGCGTCACCTTCCTGTTTCAGCAAGCGAGCGGCAGCAGACAGCGGCTGTTGCTGCACGGACTGCAGTCTGCACCGACGACAGAAGAAAAGAAAACGTTGCCGTCGACAGACGTGCGAACATACGTACTCCCTTGTTTAGGCTATCTCCAACGCCCCCTACGTATTCGTACAATTGGAACGTCGTTTGGTGGCCTGCATACGCCCTGGCACGGTGGAGCCAAAATCCGGCCAATTGGTTGTCCGCATGTGAAGTTAGACTGGGCTGGCATGAACTTTAAAGCAGCTTGCAGCTAGGCCAACAACAACGCTCGATTTGGATGTTTTCATGGAGCCACCATCGTCGTACGCTCGGCAGATGCAAATGCGGGCGTCGTCTGTACGAGCGTGGCCGACGATGTAGATGACGAGAGCTTTTTGCCTGCAGGGAAAAGCTGGGACAAGAGGTGAGCGAATGTCTCCCGCCGAAATTCTCCCCTATTTCTATCGTCCCCGTTCACCGCCAAATAACCCTTACCCGCCATTTAGTCAGACCTCCACCTAGGGTTCTTAGATTTGCATTGTTGTTAGGGTTTGTAGATTTAGCTTCTTAATAATCCGTTCTGTAGTCTGTTGCTTGATTCGTAACCTAGATGTGTAGTTTTTAGCTGGATTTATACGATTGATTTGTATCTGCAATTTGTTCTGCAATGTTGCTAGAGTAGGATTTGTATCTTGAACCCTATTGTGGCACTGATGTAGTGTACACCATTTTTTCATGCTGCTAGGTTCGTGGATCTAGCTGTGTTCTTTTTAGCTTCATGTATATTTCATAGTTTCATTCATATGCTTGTTCTGCCACCTTCTTGCTAGCTAATTCAACATTCTTGAATCAAAAGTTTGTCCTGCCAATTGCGTTTACATGCATTTGTATTTTGTACTTAATATAGGACTTGTTCTGCGACCGGTTTAGCCAGGCTTTGGTCCCAATTGGGGACTTCCAGATCCCCTCTTCGTTGGATGACAGTCAGCCTTTGACGCCAAATCAATGTGTGGCCGATGTCACCCCTCCAGAGAGTGCCATCCTTTCTTCTAACCCCACTATGTGACAAAGGATAGTTTCCACGATCCCTCCACAGTCTCACTTCCAAGGAACATAAGATGGTTTATTTGTTCCATGGATGGCTCGGATCAGCAAGTTTGGATCTTAAAGACGAAGATATATGTGTAATGGGAGGAATCCCTTAGAATTTATTCATAACATGATCGAGAGATCGTACAATGTGTTTATAAGATGATCTCAGTGGATTTATAATGATACCCAACTAGAGAGACGAATCTAGAGCTATGACTAAGGTTAGTGGCAAAGACTTAGGCAATTATGGCATGTCCTTCTGGGTGAATGTCTTCGGGTACTTATAGGTGTCGATGGTAGCCGAGTCCTTCTTAGTCACTGATGACTGCAAATGCACATATTAATTATAGCTAGTTTTGAAATAAGAGTATCGATCCCACAGAGAGCTATCGGTAGAGGTCTTTATGCCCATCATTATTATTCACTAGAGAGTACTTGTAGGTTGTCTCTAATTCCAAGTAATGGTGTATAAAGAATGTGTTTGAATAAGCACTAAAGTAAACAAGAACAAAGTAAATAACAAAAGTAAACTAAAGCAAGAGAGTACGTATGAAGTGTTGTGTGATATGATTGAGGGGTTCTCAAGGAGTGTAGGTTTCGCCACTAGCATGGGAGAATTATGAATGATTAGGATAACCTATTTATTATGTCATGATATGTGTGGAGAGAGAGCTCCATAATAAGATGTTCACTATAAGGCTCGTAGGCAGTCACTTTGTTGAGCCAGGAATGAGGCCATCACTAAATAACCACCACGATGTCTAAGAGTAGTCACCCATACAGACCACCACAATTAAGGGTCTCCATGTGTATATCGTAATTAGCGTAGTGAATCTCTCTTTATTTCTCCTTTGATCATGTAGGTTGCTAGCCGACGCAGGTCACAATAGAGCACACTTCCAAACACGTCCTAAGGATTTCACCCTAATTTTTAGACCCAAAGGCAAATGATATGTGACCGACTACACATACCATCGAAAGAGAGAGATAAGACACATATCATAGATCAATAGATCATGGGCACAAGTAATAAATCATCTTTATTTCAATGCATAATAATACTAGGGTTTCACCAACTCTCCCCAAGAACAAGGAAACTACTCATACATGAAGGGGATCAACATCATGGCAATAGTATGGATGAAATATGAAGGTACAATTGAATACAAGTGAAAATCCACAATAGAGATTGAATCACAACAAAGTAAACAAAGGGATCAAAGTTGGAGATGTTGTTGATGGAGAAGGTGATGTAATATATGTAGGTTGATTGGTGGTTGAAGCTCATTGATGTACAATAACATATATTTGAGCCTCTGGCCATGCTTTCAAGCAAAACATCTTATTGCTATATTCTATGAATTCCTTTTGATTTTCTTGTGCTTTCTTGAGTATCTATTTTTTATATGCATGTTTCTTTGTGGGCATATGTCTTTGTGATATTTCCAACTAGTAATATATACAACAAGAGAAGATAAATCTTTGGTTGTTTTTGCATTCCTTGGAAACCACCTCTTATTTCATTTTTATTCTTTGGTGGCTTCCAAATTTTTGACCAATGAGTGCTTGTCTTGTTGTATTCAATTGGTTCTTTTGGATCTTTTGATTGCTCGCTTCATTTGACCAATACAGTTTTACTTCCTCCGAATTATTCATCATTTGACATGTGCATGTGCATAGCCTCAAGGATTTCATCATCGTTGTTATCCTTGTGGTAATCGTCAAGTTGATCTTCTTCTTATGATCCTATGTGTATCTCATGGTGGTAAGCACACCTGAATTTGAACAAGGTGACCATAAGGAGCCTTGTGTGGGAAACCAAACAAGAGTATGTTGCATGATAATTTCCCAAAACTCATAGGTGCAGACAACCAAAAAGAGAGGATGAAATAGCCCAACCCATACACCCACCCCTCGTGCAGCCTACCAAACGGGCAACAAAACATGGCCCAAAGACACTTTTTTGCCTGGCACTGTCCGACCGGGTTAAGAAAGCCATGTAGGATACCAAACGCGCTCTTGATGTTCGTTTGGGCCCTCGTGGATAGTCAGATATGAAAATCACGACCCAACAGCGTGACCCAGATGGACTACCACTGGATCAGCGCAAATGAGGCCTAAATTTGGACCGGATTTGCCCTCTGTTCATCTCCATTCATTTTGTCCGGGTAGAGCTCGCCCGTCAACGACACCCCACCCATTTTTCTCTCTCTTCTCGTGGAATCCCTGTAAGCCCTTGCAACCACATGGAGAACACTGACGAGGGTTCGACTCGTTAATGCCCATTGTTATGGACTTGGGTTTTGGAGAAGATGAGGATGCTGAAAGTCGCAAGATGTTAACAGGCAAGCAACACGGGGACACGAGGTTTACCCAGGTTCAGGCCCCTAGAGGGAAAACCCTACTCCTACTTGTCTGTTCTTGATTACGGCAGAACCGAAGGTTATAGGGGGTGCGCAGATGTGATCTGGCATGAGGTGTGTGTATGAGTTGGGATGATCCTCCTCGTCGTGCCCTCCTGGACCTTATATAGATAGGCCAGGTCTCGAGGGTAGGTCGAGTCGGTTATAGGTTAGGGTTGAACCCTTTGAAATTCTATCTACAACTAGTCGTGTCCTTCAAGGAGTCGAACTTGTAATGGGATTGGGCCACCCGAAATCTTCTTGGACAGCAAGTCTTCATGCGGGCCTTCTTTTGGGCTGGACCGGGTATACCAATATGAGGCACCCGTAGGGTATATCTATGTTAGTAGCCCCCGAGTGTTCAGTCGAATATATGACTTTACAATCTTTCGTGTGCTTCTCATTTGAACCTGTCTTTATGAATAAGCATGGCAGTCACAGGGATTGTTGATAGGTGTGCCCGAATCACCCGACGGATCAGGGTCAGTTAATTGTCATTGGAAAAACAACACGGTCTTCTTCAGACTCGATTCCTCGGACTCAAACTCGGAACGATGCTGGCATAATTCGACTCAGGCTGTTGAAGTCTTACAAGAGTCGAATCCTAGTGTTTAAGTTAAGTACCCAATGCGTCCGTCAGGATTTTTCATTGTGCATGCTGACACGGTATGTTACTGGCAGAGCATAGTCAGGTGCAATACCATGCCATCAGATTATATCTGAATGGCTTATCTTTGATTCGTAGACACAACATCCGAAGGTTTATCACCGCGGAGGTGCTTCAGGTGACTAAGGAGACTATTTCTCACATAGCGTTAATTTGGGCAAAGTTGCCAAAAAGATTTTTATCGTACTTGATCCGAAGGATCTCATTCGAATAGTTCATAGGGTGCACGACTAGCACTCCCTATTGGAGTAGCCTCCAAGTGTCTGTTCGAGTCGTAGACTCGAGCGGAGACTTTAGTTCATTCATTTGCTGATGCTTCGATTATCTGTCCAAAGGACGCATTTTTTTGAATGCGCGACCAGCGCTCCCTATGGGAGTAGCCCCCGAGTCCATAGTGGAGTCACAGCCTCGACGTAGGACTCGAAGATCTCTTCGAGGTGCCGCTACCATTGTAATTTCTTAGGTGCGCGGCCAACGCTCCTGATAGGAGTAGTCCCCGAGTAGTTGGTTGAGTCATAGACTCGAGTAAGTAATTTATGTTCAGTCAAAATCTTCGAGTCGTTGCTGGCTTTGCTTTGATGACGTCATTGCTGACGATTGGTGAGCTCAATCGTCTGCGGCAGCAGAGACGATGTGACGGGTCAATCGTGGGTCCCACCGCCTGACTTGATTTTGACTAGTCACACATAATCGTGGCAAAAATTACGGCGTCTCCTTGATTTCCGTGCATAGTGGGCGGCATGCTTCCGATAGTTCAGTTTGGTGTTGACCCGTGGATGGCGAGATCTAGGGCACGCATTAGGGATTCTGCATCAACGGCTCCACTTCGTCGTCTTTGTATTTTTATATCATGGGAAAAAATAGAGGAATTTTACCCCTTCGTCATTTGCTTCCATCTTCCACCATTGCTGCCATTTCCTAAGCTCATGCTTCCACTGCGCACTAGACATACTCCATGTGTTTCCTTCCTCCTTTCTTAGTCCGCACCGCCGCACTCGCCGCTCCTCGATGGGCAAGTCGAAGAAGAGCTCGTCCGCTGCAGCGGGCTCGAGCGCCGCTAAGAAGGCCGCTGCTCCCAGCCGCACCACCGATGGTGGATGGAGGCACACTGAGATGGGATGCGGACTTGCGCAAGCTACGTGATTCCATCTTGATCTCCAAGAACAAGGGCGACGCCATTCTTCCTGATCAGGAGGTAATTCCGCACCCAGCCTAAGGATTTCGGGTTATGTTCTTTGCGTTCGTTATTCGCGGTCTCTCATTGCCCGCCCATGAATTTCTTCGTGGGCTCATTTTCCTCTATGGGTTTCAGCTTCATCATCTGTCGCCCAACTCTCTTCTCCACATCGCCTGCTTCATTACTCTTTGCAAGTGCTGGCTCAATATCGAGCCTCACTTTGGCCTCTTCCGGAGACTCTACTTCGTAAAGAGGCAATCTGGCACTGGTGGTGTTTATCCACTGGGAGGGTGCAGGATTTCCATCCACCCCTCTGTCCAGTTCTTCTCCTTTCATCTTCGCGAGTCCGTCCAGCAGTGATGGCGAAAGTGGTTCTACATCCGCGATGTCAAGCTGGACGATCAGCATTACAGGCTCGTTCCCTTCGACTCCACTCAGAAGATCATCCGAAAACGCTCATAGTCCAACGACATCTTGGATGGTGAGTCGGAGGAGGTGGAGAAGCTCTACAAGTGGGTGGAGGCCCTTCAGCTGGCTCCAAGAAAAGAGGTCAACGGTGTTGATATAATTCGCACCTTCCTGAAGTGTCGGGTGCAGCCGCTCCAAGCAAGGGCGCACCCAATGTTTTTGTATGCTAGCGCCAACAACCTGACAAGGGTTTTGCCAAAGGATATGTCTTCGGCTAACCTTGATAGGGATCTTCGGCCTTTGCTGAAGCATAAGGCCGATGAGGATCTTCCGGGGAAATCTCTGACTCTCCCCTTCAATGCCAAGAAAGCAGTTCCTCAGGTGAAACCTGTAGTTGCATGTAATGATTTTTCAAGTTCTTGTTATTTATTACTGTTAACTCATTTTGCCTTTTGTCTTCAAATTGCAGGGATATAAGGTAGCGGGCATGATGCCCCCTCTGCCTAAAAAGTTCGAGGCTGCACTAGACGGTGGGGAAGCAGAGTCTGAGTCCGAGCTCCCTCCCGCGCAGTCGCCTTCCTTAGAATCCCCCGAGCCTAGCGAAGGGCAAACTCGAAAGAGATCCCGGAGCGAAACTTCGGATGGGGTGACACCGCCAACACCGAAGGGGCCCTCCTTCCTCGAGCATCATGGCGGGGATGAGGGTGCGACCTCCTCCCCTATTGCGATCGTGCATGTTCGGTCGATGGCTCCTCAGCCACCGGCCAAGAAGAAGAAGAAGAAGAAGAAGAAGAAGAGGAAGGAGAAGAAGAAGGAGAAGGAGAAGAAGAAGAAGGAGAAGGATAAGAAGGAGGCTCCTATCTTCAATTTGTTAGACATTCCTTCGTAAGATTCTGATCTTGTCTTTGTTGTGTTATTGATGTGCTAAGTATTAGCTTGTTGTTGACTTGGTTCCTTGTATTTGCTAGTAGTGATCCTTCTGAAGAGGTGCTCGAAGAGATATATGCGGAATCGAAGCCTGCCTCTTCGTTCCCCAAGATGGTGGCCAACTCCGATGACGATAACTCGAGCTCCGCGCGGCAGGGGACTCATGCGCTCGTCGTGCGGAAGACAAAAACAAAACCTTTGGTGTCTTAAGCTGACCACGTGAGTATGCCGTTGCTTTTTGCGAGTGAGCCCCCGAGCCCTTTTATTCATAAAGTCTATTGATTTTCTTGCAGCCCTTTGTCCTTGATGCCAATCGCCTGATCCAGCAGCATCTGTCGTTGGAGGGCGAACTCAAGCAGCTCCGAGGTGTGTAGGTTTCTTCTTGTTTGATTGCGAGTGCTCACAGAATATTTTTCTTGTATTTAACTTTCTCTGCCCAATGTTGTAGATGAGAACAACGATGCCCTCCGCAAGCTAAACGCACTCGAAAAGAGTCTCATTCAAGCTGAGAAGAAGGCAGACGATGCTGCAGAGGCCCTCCAGCGTCAGCAGAAAGAGGCTGAAGACCGTGAGCAACAACTCGCGGCTGTCGCGGCGCCACGGGAGAAAGCCATGGTTGAAAGGCTTATGGCTGTTGCCAAAGCGATATCCGGTAAGCCACCTTGTTCTTATTTTGAGTGTAACATGCTTCGGGTGTGATTCCTTGTTCCTCATCCGAAAGGTTTGCCGGTTTTCCTTACAGATGATTCTAGTGTTATGTTTGATCATAACGCCCTAGAGCATGGGGATCCCCTAGTAGATGTTGTTGCGGCGATCTAAGATCATTGCACCTCTATCGTGGAGTCGCTCGACAAGGCCAAGAAGGTCCTTGCCCGCTTCTACAAGGAGATCAACCCGAAGGGCGTTGCCCTTGAGGACGTCGACTCCCTCGCGGAGGCTCTGACGGATGATTTTCCAGCAAAGTAAAAGCGGGCGCAGAAAGGGGTTGGCGCTGCGATGGGGCTAGCGATGGCGATTGTCACATCCCAAAATTTTCCAAATTTTCAAATGTGAAAAATAAATAAACAAAATAAATAATTGTTGAAATTTAGGGTGAAAAGAAACTTTTTGTTTTAAAGTGGAAACATCAAAACCTATCTTGAACAAACTTTAAATAAAATTTGAATCCAACTAAATTCAAATCAAGTGAAATTTATTCTTCATAAATGCATCTTGAAATTTAAACACTTGGAAAATAAACCAAAACTCTAAAACCCTAATGGAAGAAAAACATTTCCAAGATACCTCAAAGTCTATGGATTTGATCCATATAAAAATTTGTCAACAAACATTTATAAATGATCAAGAATGATAAATAAATAAAACCATAGGAATTGATTTCATTCACTTTGGAACCTTGGATAAAATCTTATGAATTTAGTAAGATAAAGAAATTAAATTTCAAAGCTAATAAAGCTCCTATCTGAAATCCATACCAAATTGTGATCAAATTAATCCTAAAGAGATATAAAAGGATAAACAATTATTAAATAAAATCATGCAAATTGGAATCCCCAAATTTGGATATATAAATAAAAAGATATGGATTTTATAAGGCAAAGGAAGGAATAAATAAATAAGGAAAGACAAATTAAAACTTGGCCTAATCCATAAGCAAATGGAATAAAGATAATCCAAATCCAAATAAAATAAAGGGATAAAGAATATTCAAATAAAATAAAATGCCCTTAACCAAATTCTATTCCATTTGATTAAAGACAAAATCCCTAATAAGAATGATTAATTAAATCATGGGAAAATAATAATTGGAATTTACCCAAGTGGAATATAAAAGTTATTTAATTAACTTAAATGGAATCAAAGAAATCATCTAAATAAAATTTATGGAATTAAAACCATATTTGTTTTCATTGGAATATAGTCATTTGCCCAAATTAAATGATTAATAATCATATTAAAATACTTAAAATAATTCAAAGTGAATTATTTAACACCCTATTAAATAAATAAAACCTACTGAAAAGGTTTAGTGAAAATTAGAATTCAAATAAAGAGTTTGAAAATATATTTAATCTTATTTAAATAAAGGCGAGTGCTTATTTTAATAAAGAATAAAACCATAAAAAGAATAAAGAAATTATTCTAAAAACAGTCTTAAAATTACATGCTTAACAGAATAGAAACTTACTGAAAAGTTTGAAAAGATTTGAAAAGAAAAGGGGTTTGAAATCATTTGAATAAATACAAAACAGAAGATCAAAATGGAAAAATAAAAAGAAAACAAAGAAGGAAAAAAAACAACCAAGCCTAGCTCAACTAGCCTATCTGGCCCAGCAACGCAGCCCAGTTCCTTCTTCTCCCCGAAGCGTTTTCTACTCAGCAGCGAACCCGCACCATCACTGACGCTGGACCCCACCGCAAACCTTTCTCTCACGCTGACGAAATGACCCTACCTGCCAGTTCGTCGTTTCCACCCGCGCGATTGTTTCTCCCCAAACCTCGCCGTCTCTGCCGTTCAATGCCAGCATCAATTCGAGTAAATGGCTGAGTGATTCCTCCCAGTAATGACGCCCCTTAAACGCTCACGCCCTCTCTACCTTTCCCCCTCAGACATCATTTCCTCTCCGCCCCCACGCCGCCTTGAATTTGTCTCGAAAGCTCTCAAACTCCGGCGAACTTTTCTTCCGATTCTGACCAGACACCATTGCCCCTCGTCCCCTCAACCACATGAGACTAATCCCTAGACTCCTGCGCACCTCCCAGCATCAACCACTCGCCCGCGCATGCCCCTATCGTTGACAACGCCATCGCCTGAACGCCACCGCCACCTGCTCCAACTTCGGCATGCTACTGACGCCAACCTCGTGTGCCCCGCGTGATCTGGTGAGTACCCCCTACAACCCCCGAGACCGTGCGCATCCCCCTGACGCTTTCCCTCTTTCTCTTGCATCCTAGGCGCTCGTCTCCGACCACAGCAGTGCGTGCCTGACGCAGACACGAACTCCGGCGAGATATTTCTGTCGTCCTCGTGCGCCCCTGTCCAGGAAAAGACCACCTCGAGCATCCCCATGCCACGGCGACCTCGGTGAGCTCCTCCCCTATCTCTTTTGCTTCCTGAATCGCCGGCGCCATCCTCGTCTGAGCGTGCCGCCGCCACTTGCCGTCGCAGCGCCGCCACTTTGTGGTCGAATAGATGAGGACCATTCGATTTAGATCGAACACGTAGAAACAGATGACTTAAGGAAGGGATAAGAACTCATCTGTACCGCCCGATCTGTTTTAAATCTAACGCCCCATGTTGATCGATCCGGCCGAACCGGTACGGGCCAATCAGACACGCCCACGTGTCTGGGTTTTAGATTTAAAATCTGAATTTAGATCTATTAGACGTTCAAACTTGCAAAATTCATAACTTTTGATCCACACGTCGAAAATTTGCAAATTTTATATCATTGGAATCATCATAAAGAGTACTTTCCAACCATGCACTTTGTTTAATGAATTGCTTCTGTAAACTTAGTTGTTTTTGTAGAGACATTTGTAAGCTTATTTTGTGTATGAAAATTAGTTGGAAAATGTTTTAATGGCCAAATAAAGTTTATTTGATGTATAAATGTTTAGATATCAATCAGTACTGTTTACTTGCCTTGTTTGGTTTAGAAAAATCATCACATGGCATTTGCATGCATTCATATATTTTTGTTTGATTATTTTGGAATATGAATTTGGTGCTATCTTTTTATGTGTAGATTTTGGTGCTAGTGGTGATTGTGACTGTGAGGATTGTTGTTACTCCCCTAACTACCAAGGCAAGTGGTACTTCATACTTTTGTCCTATTATTTTCACTATGCATTAGTGAGGTTTTGAGTAGGACTTGCATGGAATTTTTGCTAAGTATAAACTATGCCATGGGAAATCCTAGTAGATAAAACCTTAGTAGAATTTTCCTAAGTTAATATTCGTACTACTATCATGCTTAGCTTAGCTAGTAGAAAACAAGGGTGGATTATATTCATGCTATGAAATATTTCTAAGTCTATGACTTGTGTTTTGTTTAATAAAACAATAATGTGAATGAATCACCTGGGTGGAATGGAAAGAATGGTTTGTGTTGAGTGGTTACACAGGGCCCATATTTATGGCTTACCCTAGTGTATCTCACTTGTGGAAAGCCACCCAGGAACAAAGAGATTTGAGATGTCAAATGTTGAGAAGCTTCAAGTGCAGCCACTTGGCATTATGGGCTCTGCCTGGATCATATAGGTTGCAATAACTTAGCCAAATGGACAGTTGGTGGTAGGGGATGATAGGTTGGAACGCGTCCATTCTGGTCTAAGGGAAGGCTTCTGAAAGATCTTGTCTTGATGCATGTCGAGTCTTGTGGGAAAAGTGCACCACCTCCGCAGAGTGTAAAATCTAAGTACTTAGCCATGTCCCCGGCAATGGACAATTTGAGCATCAAGACATGGAAGCTATAAAGAATATCCTCATCCCAATTTCTAAGTTAAAAACTTGTGGTTGAACAAGGATTGAAGGATCACCAATTTCAAATCTAAGATTCCTTGGGTGATTTTGTCAAAAAAAACTTATTGTTTTTCAAATGATAAGGAAAATCTATTTTGAGCAAAGAAAGCCTAAGCTCCACTTAGCCCAATGCATATAGATGATAGTTACCACCATACTACCATAGTATCACTTGCCAATACAATTCAAATGTATTGACCCTTGTGGCTGTAACTTATTATGTTGCAGGTTTGTTTGGTGTTAGTGAAGTGTGTTGATTAGGATTACAAGTCTACAACCAACATGACTGCCTACGGCACTTTGAAGAAGAAGGACTCCATGCTATATAGTTATTTCTGCTGCATTGTAATGAGATAGCCAAATGAGCTATGTAAGATATAATGAATTATTTTATTCCTGGTTATAAAGTTGTATTATGACCTTTGTTTCTTGATATTACATCTTAACTGTGGATGCTAGCTATTGATCCAGGGACTAGCATTGTAAACACAGGGATATCTACCTTACTAAAGGTTGGGACCTCTACAGAGATGGCGTCCGGCACTCAGTTGGATCTGCCACAGGTCACGTACAGGATGCCAACAACGGCGGATGGCACTGAGGTAGCGTTTGCTTCCTTCGCCTCCAACTTCAAGCATTTTGGCCCTAAGCTGAACGATCTTCTGGCCAACTACTCGCTGCAGCAACGCGTGGCCAAGACTAGGCAGTCTGGATCCGAAGTTGCTCCGAGTGTTGGCGCATAGGTCCTTCTGCTTTGTAGCTTGCTTAGTCTAGTTCCTTTATCTTTTGCGTATTTGACACTTTTGAGATGAACAAGTGTCACTTCGCCACGTAGTGGCTTTATTTGTGTAAATATGAATGCATCTTTTGGCTGTTGTCAAATGTCATGATTTTGATGTTTGCTTGTGCACCCTTAGGGTCCTTCGAGTGTGGATCCAGTGGTTACAACTTCTCCTGTGCTTGGCGCTCGCACCTCATTGAGCGAAACGTCGAAGTTGCCATTCATGCGTGATCACATCCGAAGCGTAGAGAAGGACGTTCTCAGCATCCGTGGTCATGCGGATGTTTGGAAGTCCAAGGCTAAGCGAGCCACTGCTAGGGAATAGTTTCTTCTTGAGGAATTTCGGCAGGTTGGCGACCAACTCCAATGTAAGTCATCCTGATCCTTTGTCCCTTCGACTGTGCCAGGTGTTTTGTGTCACCTTGCTTGCCGCATTGTGTATTTGTAAATCTTCTTCCGGAGGAAGAGAAAGAGCGTGTTGCAATTCGAATGAATGGCTTGACGCAACAAGAGCTGGAGGCCGGTGGCTTCTTCTGGATAGACCGCGACCAAGGGGTTATCCTTGCGACGGTGCAAGATCGTGTCCATCAGGTGCTTCGGGTGCTGAAGCGGGCAAGGTCATCACTCGCGGCGATCTAGGCCACAATGTTCCCCCTGGACTCTGCACCCTCTAGTTTCTTGGGTTTGCTTGGAAAGTTTCGAGATACAAGCCACGTGAAGGAGCTGGTGCGCCATCAACTAGTGGGGGGTGTGAATGCAGCCATGTCGCTTGTTCGACTACATCTCCGTGTTGTCAATCTTGCGGAGATAGCATCTAGGCCACCTCCTCCTTCGGATGGTATGGCATGGGATATGCGTCTGCACTACGCGACGGTGGCGCAATACGCTTAAGAGATTGTAGATGTGTTTGAGGAGCGGACGAACATTCTGCTCTAGCATGGTTGAGTCATGTAAATAAAAACAAGGCAATGTAAAGTCTGTATATTTTCGAGTGGGCTTGTAATGCCCTTTGTAAAGTTGTATATATTGGCACACAGTGCATTGTTTGACTATAGACTGTGCATGTACTTTTTGTTAGCCTGACATGGTCAGCTACTCAGGTTATATGCATTATTGTCTATCGACGAAGTTGTATGGTGAGACGTAGCCCCCGAGCGTGTTTGAGCGATAAAAATATAAGAGAGAGAAAATTTGGGCCAAGGAACTTAGCTTTTATTCATCATAATGTATGAGGTACATTGTTCTGCTGAATAGCTTGGTTAAATAGCCTTATTAAAAGTAAAAGACAACTAGGGGTAGAAGCATTGCAGTTTTGTGACATTCCAGGGGTTGCAGTATTCGACTCCTGAATCGATGTCCTTGAGGCGGTAGGCGCCACCTGGAATTACTTCAGTGACGATGTAGGGTCCTTCCCAGGGTGACTCGAGATTTAGGTGTCCTTCCTGCTTGAGTCGCATGACTAGGTCTCCTTCGACGAAGGACCTTGGGCGCAGCCAACAACTATGGTAGTTGCGGAGGCTCTGCTGGTACATCGTTTATCGAGCCACAACAATGTCACGAGATTCGTCCAACATGTCGACTGTGTCTTCGAGTGCGGACGATAATTCGGCTTTGCTGTAGGAAACAAATCGTGGAGCCTTGTAGCGTACCTCAGTAGGCAGCATGGCCTCGGCTCCGGGCACCATGAAGAAGGGCGTGCAGCCGGTTGAGCTGTTTGGTGTTGTGCGCAGGTTCCATAGGACAGAGGGTAGCTCGTCTGCCCAAGCTTCCACAAGCCTTTCGAGTGGGCATAGAAGACGCTTCTTAATGCCGTTGTCAATAAGACCATTGGCCTTTTCGACCTGCCTATTGGTCTACGGATGCGACATAGAGGCGTAAGTGAGGTTGATCCCGAGGTATTCGCAGAAGCCTCGACACTCCTTCTACGTGAATTCGATCCGTTGTTGATGATGATGCTATGGGACACTTCGAACCTGTAGACAATGGACTCGAAGAATTTGACGGCGGTGGCGCCGGACTGGTTGGTGACGGGCATGGCCTCGATCCACTTAGATAATTTGTCAACTGCTACCAGGAGGAAGACGTGTCCTCCTAGCGCGGATTTTGGCAGTTTGCCGATCATGTCGAGTCCCCACTAGGCGATGGGCCAGGCCACTAGAATGGGCCGTAGCTCTGATCCTGGTGCGTGCGGCTTGTTGGTGTACCTTTGGCAGACGTTGCATATCTGCATGATGTCCTTGGCATTGCGCACTGCCGCAGGCCAATAAAAGCCAGCTTGCGAAGCTTTGGCGACGAGGGCGTGGCAACCGGCGTGGTGGCCGCAGATGCCCTCATGGATATTGAGGAGGATGCTGTTTTCGTCACTATTGGTGATGCACCGCTGTAGCACACGCGAGATGTTGTGTTTGATCTCGTTACTGACATGTACTCTTTTCTCGTTCCCGTGATATAACATTCAAGTGATCAAATCACTTGCTTGCGAGCTAGTCAATGTGATATCACCGAGAGGGCCTAGAGTATATCTATCCGTCATCGGTATGAACAAATTCCACTCTTGATCCATGAGCCTCAACATAACACTTTAGTAGCACTGAGCCCATCTTTATAATCACCTTGTTACGGTGTGATGTTTGATGTTATCAAGATACTCTTCTAGTGTTAGTGATTGACATGATCTCATGGTGTAAGGATTAGGATTACTTCGTATGATGTTATAGCAATATAAACTCAATGACTTTGATCGTAATGTTATACTTTGGGTGAATGTTCATCACACCATTCCAATAATGTTGTGACCTCGTTATTAACAACATCCAATGTCCATGATCAGGAAACCTTGATCATCTTGTTAATCAACGAGCTAGTTTATAAGAGAGGCATTACTAGGAACTTTATGTTTGTTAAACAAACATGTATTAACGTTTCCATATTAATATAATTATAGCATGCAAAATAAACATCTATGATATACTTGGAATATACATAATTACCACTTTATTATTGCCTCTCAGAGCATATTCCCTTAAGTACCCTTGAGGGTACGTCACTATTATGCCGGCTCCTGCTCCAGCCTTGCGCTTAGAGCTTTCGAAGTGCATGGTCCAGAACTACGACATGTCCGGAGTGTCCGGCAGCTGGAGTTCCATCCAGTGGATGAGGAAGTCAGGGAGCACCTGAGACTTGATGGCGGTGCGCCGCTCATAGATGATGTTTCGAGAAGAGAGCTCGATGCCCCACAAGGCTACTCACCCCATAGCTTTGGGGTTGTTCAGGATGTTCAATAGTGGGCGTCATTGACGACCACGATCTGGTGGTCCTAGAAGTAGTGGCTCAACCGACGTGCCATCATGAATACGCCGTAGGCGAGCTTCTGGTAGTGGGGATACCTTTGCTTTGTTGGGGTCAGTACGCTGAGGTAGTAGATTGGGCGTTGCACCCCGTGGGTCTTGCCGTCTTTGGGTCGTTCGACCATGAGTGATGTGCTGACTACCTGATGCGTGGCTGCTATATATAGCAGCAAGGGCTCCCTCTATTTTGGAGTGACCAGAACAGGTGATGTGGAGATCAGGCGTTTGAGGTCCTCAAATTCTTCGTCCGCTTCTACCGTCCACTCGAATTTGTCGGCCTTGCGCAGCAGCTGATAAAAAGGTAGGGCCTTCTCACCCATCGGCTGATGAACCTGCTGAGCGCTGCGATTCGCCCAGCGAGCTACTGGACCCCCTTGAGGTTCTTGGGCTTCTCCATGGCTATTATAGCCCTAATTTTCTTCTGGTTTGCCTCGATGCCACGCTAAGAGATGAAGTACATGAGTAATTGGCCAGACGGGACGCCGAAAACGCACTTTTCTGGGTTCAGCTTGATCTTGTAGCGATCAAGGTTGTCGAATGTTTCGCGGAGGTCGTCAATTAGCGTCCTGGCCTCCTTGGTCTTGATCACTATGTCGTCGACATAGACCTAAATGTTGTGACCAATATGGTTCTTCAGAGATGCCTGCATGCATCTCTAGTAAGTGGCGCCTGCCTTCTTCAGCCCGAAAGACATTGTGTTGTAGTAGAACACCCCGAACAACGTGATGAACGCTATTTTATCTTGATCTTCGGCCTTCAGCTGAATTTGGTTGTAGCATGAGTAGGCGTCGAGGAAGGAGTCGCATCCTGTAGTGGAGTTGATGATTTGATCGATCCGTGGTAGAGGAAAGTGGTCCTTTGGACAATGCTTGTTGAGAGATGTGAAGTCCACGCACATCCGCAGGATGTCCGTGTCCATCTTAGGGACTAGCACGGGGTTGGCTTGCCACTCATTTTCCTTTATCTCCCTGATGAAGTTGGCATCGAGGAGTCTGTTGACTTCGATACCAATGGCTTCGGCTCTGGGCTCGGTCAATCGATGCATCGAATGCTTAACTGGCTTCGCGTCCGGAAACACGTTGAGTGCGTGCTCGACGAATTCCCTGGGAACCCCTGGCATGTCCACAGGACATCGCGTGAAAATTTCCTAGCGCTTACGGAGGAATTCGATGAGCGCGCTTTCCTATGCGGGGCTCAGGTCGTTGGTGATTAGCGCCGTCTTGGAGGCGTCCGTCAGATGAACTTACACCTTCTTAGTGTAGACTGTGGAGTCGAACGACATATCAGGTGCATTTTGCCTGGTCACTGGGGGTGCCCGTTGTCTGTGACCTCCTTGAGGCTTGTTAGCTCCTCTTGCATGCCGAACGACTAGGAGATTCTGTTGAAGTCCCTGTCGCAACTGTCCGACCTGATGAAGCTTCCTGGGACGATGATGATGCCCCAGGGTCCCGGCATCTTTAGTAGAAGGTATGTGTAGTGTGGTACTGCCAGGAACCTTGCGAATTCCACATGCCCGAGGACGGCGTGGTACTGTGAGGCCCAGTCCACCACTTCGATTTCTAGCCGCTCAAGCCTAAAGTTTTCAGGCTTGCCGAAGATGACGTCGAGCCATATTTTTCCTAGGGGATATATGCCCTTTCCTAGGACAATGCCGTGTAACGTCGTGTCGGACGCCTCTAGGCTGCATAGCGGGATCCACATAGCTGCTAGTGTGCTGGCGAACATCAGGTTGATGCCGCTGCCGCCGTCCATAAAGACGCAGCTCATCTCGAACCCCCCGATTTGGGCCTCGAGCACCAAGGCAGAGTGACCTGGGCGAGATTTCTGGCATGGGTGATTCGAACGGTCGAACGTGATGCAGGAATTCGAGCCGCTGAGATACTCAAGTATGGCTGGTGGGGAGGTCACGACCAAGTTGACTTGGTGGGTGATCTTCTTTTGCACCCTGTTGGTTGGGCGCCCCTTTTGTATCATCATAGACCCCAACGGTGGCGGGTATCCGTCCGTCCCATTATTCCACGCTGGTGCAGCCGCGGGTTGTGAGGGTGCTCTGGGTGGTGATGGTGGAGCTCCGTGGGATACGACTCGTGGAGCCGATGCGAATGCTGGGTTCACCGCCTAGCGTCGCATCTGGGTGAGGCCCTCGCTGAGTTTCTCAAACTCTCGGCAGTCGTTAAGCATGTGCATGGCCTTCTTCTTACCATCTTGCTTGTCGATGTAGAAATGGATGGTGCAGGGACCTGATAGTTTGTCATATGACAAAGGTTCGTCGTCGCGGTTGCAACGTTGCCATGTTTGGTTGGGACGCCCACCGTCGCGGTAGTTACTGCTGCGCTACCCGCTGTTGCGGTTGCCATCATCACGGCGATCGGCATAGCCAGCTGCAACCATGTCGACTCCCTCGCCATCGTCATAGACGCGCGATCTCCTCTTTCCGCGGCGATCGCGCCTGTGGCCGAAATCATCTTAGTCATCCGAACATGCTCGGTTGATGGCATCCTCGCCATCGGCCCAGCGATTGGCGATGTCCATCATGTGATCGATGCTTTGGGCTTGATACGCCCGAGCTCCTCCTTGAATTCACGGCGTCTGACGCTGTCGTTGAAGGCGTTGATTGCCCTCTCCTCGGAGATGTTTGCAGTGGAGTTCTTGATGATATACCAGCGTAGTATGTACGAGCGGATGGAGTCGTTGGACCGCTGGCAGCAGGCTAGTAGCTCTTTGATTGAGGCTGGTCT
The DNA here is from genome assembly GCA_916181665.1 of Avena sativa. Lineage (NCBI taxonomy): Eukaryota > Viridiplantae > Streptophyta > Magnoliopsida > Poales > Poaceae > Avena > Avena sativa. The sequence continues at coordinate 149,695,296 of OV702294.1, read as the reverse complement.
CTTGCTGGTGCCCTTGAAGTTGCGGATGAAGCTATACGCCAAATCTTCCCAGCTGCGGATGGAACTGGAGGGGAGGCTGCTGAGCCAAGCCCTGGCTGCGCGTGTCAGCTGCAGCTAGAGGCACTACATGGCTGTGCTTTTGTTCCCGCCGTAGATCTTGACTGACGATAGATGATCATCGAGCCAGATTTTTGGCTCCTGCGCGCCGTCGAACTTCGGGTTATCCAAAGGGAGCTTGAAGTTCTTCGACATCCTTGACTGCCGAATGGATCTGCTGAAGCATCTGGCGTCGCACAGTTCCCCGTCGTCCTCTTTGAACTCAGTTGAGCACGCGCGCTTAGCGCGTGATTTGTCGATCTTGCGCTCTGTGAGCTCGCTACGAGCATCGTAGTTGCTTCTACTGCGCCGTGGGCTCCAGCGGCATCGAGGCAGGTCATGCTCTTCCTCCTGGATGAGGGTGTACGGCTTAGAGTGAACCTCACCACGGCCTTTTTGTTCGGCTCTACGGGTGCTTTGTCATGGAGCGCAACTCCAATGAGTCCGAGGCCTGCAAGCGCGGACTTATGGATCGCGTTCTTCGGGTCTCCCGCCGGTGGCGGGTTGGACGCGAGGTAGGTGGTAGCCGCCATGATCGCGACCTGCGGTGTTTTAGGCATGATGTTTCCTTGCGAGTCCATCGTCATGAAGGACGTGTCAAGTGCTTTGGTGACCTCGCGCCGTGCGGCGGGGTCCATGTGATCTAGGCGAGAGCGGTACTTGCGGGTGTCGTTTCTGTGTGAAGAGGAACCGCCAGCGGCGGAGAGCGCAACTTGTAGCATGCTTGATTCGTCAACTGCCCGCTTGCATTTTTCGAGCTCATCTTGTAGCTTGACCTATCGATTGTGTTCCTCGATCAGGAGCCAGTGATAGTCCATCAGCATGTCGCAGGAGGCGTCCACAGGTAAGATGTGATTGCCCTGTACAGCTTCGTGCATGGTCTCCCAGCCCTCATCATTGAGGTGGATTTCATTGTGGGCACGATTTATGCCCTCGGTGCCTCGAGGTGCCCTATTCCCATTGGGATTTTGCGGGTTTGCCCTGTTTCCTCCGTTCTCGACCTGAGGGTTGGGAGGCGAATTCAGCGGTGGATCGGTTGTGTTGTTGACGTTGCCGCCCTAGATGACAGCACACATGTAGCGCTCACGGAGACGGTCGCTACTCTCGTAGCTTTCAGATCCGGAACCGTAGGTTCCTTCATCCAAAGGGGGGTCGCACAGATCGGAGTTGCAGCTGCTGCCGTCATCCGAATCGCTTGTTAGAGACTCCGAGTGCAAGGCATCAATTGGTGGCGCCCATGAGGCGGGCCTGATTGGCTGGGGTAGCACCCGCTCTGGGAGGCGGAGGGTGCCTGTCTTCCCCACCTAGAAGCAGAAGCTCCTGAACAACATCTAGATTCCGTCGTCTACGGACTCGAAATCTTTGCGGGTGGCTGGTGAGTGAGCGGTGAAGTCGAAAGCGCCGAAGAGGAGGTGATTCTCCGTCGCCGAGGAATAGTAGGTCGCTCCGGATGGGACCATCACGACCGCACGATCATCGTCCCCAGTTCCCACAGACGGCGCCAATTGACGAGGGTTTGACTCGTCAATGCCCATTGTTATGGACTTGGGTTTTGTAGAAGATGGGAATACTGGAAGTCGCGAGACAGTTAACAGGCAAGTAACACGGGACACGAGGTTTACCCAGGTTTAGGCCGCTGGATGGAAAACCCTACTCCTGCTTGTCTGTTCTTGATTACGACGATCTGGCGTGAGGTGTGTGTATGAGTTGGGATGATCCTCCTTGTTGTGCCCTCCTGGCCCTTATATATAGGCCAGATCTCGGGGGTAGGTCGAGTCGGTTACAGGCTAGGGTTGAACCCTTTGAAATTCTATCTACAGCAGTTGTGTCCTTCAAGGAGTCGAACTTGTAATGGGCTTGTGCCATCCAAAATCTTTTTAGACAGCAAGTCTTCACGTGGGCCTTCCTTGGACTGAACCGGGTATACCAATGTGAGGCACCCGTAGGGTATATCTATGTCAAACACAGCGCCAGCTATCGCCACCGTCCCCACCTGATGTGGCCCTGGCCAAAGGGAAGGAGTTGATGCGAACGTAGAGGGACAAGGAGAGGCAAAAATGATCCAATAGAAGGGGCGCCGTCGTCGTCGCTGCCCTACTACCGCAATGGAACAACTCGTCATGATTTAGGTCCGGGCCAACCACGAGGACCATCACTGCTCGGGCACGGTCCCTCACAAAAAAATATGATCACAGTAGGGGCATTGAACCCGACTATATCCAACGCCGGTATTGGCAGTGCGGCCATGATGTCAAGCTCATCGACTTTTCGCTCTGCACCGCACTGCCGCTAGCTTACCATTAGAGTTGTTTTCTTTATCTCCTCTCACCACCCCGATCACTCATCTTGATAGGGGAATGCCCAACCGGGTCGACCCAGGAGGTGGAGTAGCTAGGCGTGGCTCGAGGCAGGCCAGAAGATACCCTGTTGATGGACTCGCTGGAAAACAAGCATGCCGACTCGACGAGGCCCATGGCGAGTCGGCTTAGCCTGCAAGTTGTGGCACATCGGGTTCTTTAGTTTATTCCGTTCTCTAAACCGACTCAAAATTTATCTTTGTAAACCCTAGCCGAGACGTTGGGAGAATCCTAGATGTTACGCTCTAAGCAATCACCACATCATATTCTCTAGTCGATACTTCGCCTTCGACACCATTATAATCGTCTTGAGCTATACCAATCTAGTAGAAGTAGGACGTTACCTCCACCAAGAGGTGCCGAACCTGGTTAACCGCTAACTCCCCCTCCCGATATAGAGATGCCGATGCACTCGTCGCCTTCCACCTCTCGTAAGCTAACCAATAGCATATGTCGTGCACGAGAACACGACACATCTCGATCTCCAACGTTTGGTTTGTAAACTAATCAAATCCGACGTGTATGGTTGTGAATTACCAGCAGTACTAGTAGTACTATATGGTTGGGTCGACCGACGTCAATCTGCACGTACGCGTCACCCTCCTTGTTTCAGGGGAAAGCAAGCGAGCGGCAGCAGACAGCATCAGCTGTTGCTGCACCGACGACAAAAGAAAAAGAAACGTTGCCGTCGACAGACCTGCGAACAGCCTCCCCCGGGTTAATTTCTCAAGCGACAGGGACCCCCTCCAACCGTGCGGTTACATGGGACGGAATGGAATGCTTCACGGCAGCAGCACGCGGCCGTGCTTCGCTTTTTGTTGGCTTGCTGCTGTCATCTCGCAGCGGTGGCTTGGACGCGTCGCTCACCCACGTACCACGGACACGGAGGTTCCGGTAGTACAGTTTTTCCAAGGATTTGCGGACGTCGGTGACGGGGACCAGAACCGTTTTCACATCCCGTGCCAGCCGGCCGGCGGGCCTTTGACCCTGTGTGTGGCAAGGGAGTGAGGAACAGAACATGCAAAGTCAAAATAGTGGAGTAGAAATTCTGGCTAGCTCGTCGGAAGGGAGAAAAACCTGGTCCGTAAGATAATGGTTTCTCCGTACGAGTGACAGACTAGTTTTGCGATCCCGATGGAGGAGCCAGCCAGACAATTTTAAAAGTCCACGTACGATTAATTGGCACGCCCTGCACTTGCGCCACCAAGCGTGGCGACTTGTGCATAGTAGTATATCCTAGTAGTAGTACGCCCGGGAAGTCCTCATCTTGGCTACCAAACCGGCCCCTTGACCCCGCCTTCATTGCGAACGCGATCGATCGATCCATTTCTCTCGCCACCAAAACCTCCCTCGTCGTCATCGTCGTGTCGAAAAATAGTGGAGTTATGAATATTCTTGTGAGATCCAGAAAAAACCTCCCAGACTCGACATTTTTCCTTTGACAATCTGCTCACCAAATTATAAAAATACTATCACAGCTTCAGTGTGTACGTGCAGCGCGGGACAGCGGCTCGCCCCCTGCAAGCAGAAGCGCCTGTCGTCCGTCCGATGGCACGCACCTATCGTTTCGCGGTGCAACATTCTTTCAGGACTGACGGCACGGCCGCCGGACGATCGGGGGTCCAACTTGCCCGACCTCATTTACCTTTGCTTCGCTCCTTCTCCCTCTCTGTCGTCGTCGTCGTGACAGGGATGCGGTCAAGAACACTTGCCGGACAAAGCGAACCGGAGTCAGTCCAAACGTCTGACGGGACGGGAAGCCCGTCCCTGTCCCCTCCGGCGAACGGTCCAACCTCCGGCCGACTAAATCTACGGTGCATTCCACACCGTCGCTGGCGACCTCTGTTGTTGGTTTCAGCTAGACAGGCGTCGTGTTGTAGTATGAACACAGCACGGAGAACACCAACAAAAAGTTAGGCGCGAGCGAATTAGTCTCGACCCAGATCGACAACAGGCCAACAGGGTCCGTCGCCGCCGGTGGTTCCACGCCTGTTTATTTTCAGCAGCGCCAAAAGTAAAATATCCCCAACCAAAGAGCTTTTGCTTTACCACTAGACTAGAGAGGAGCAGTGGCGTGGCCGTAGCGTGCTGATGGAAGGGAAGGGGCCTGCCGGACTGCCGGTGCCGGTGCCGGTGCCTGTCGCTAGTGCAGGCACTGTTGTTCTTTTGGTCCGGTTAGATGAGATGTCCATCTCACGCGACACTACACCATCCCCCCTGGTGCTAAAATGGGCAGGCACCGCAGTTATGTTTGCCACTGCGAGCAAAGGACACGAAGGAGGGGCCCTGCACCTGGACCCGTCAATGCCCAACACCCCACAGATGATGCTGCTACCGCCCAGATTCAGGATCAGAGCTACCAGTAGGGAGTAAATGTCCCCAACATCGCACAATTTACATTTAAGCCTGCTGCGACCTGCCGAGCTTTGTCGCCTTGGACCGGCCAGTCAGTCAGTCCAGGCGCCCAGCGCATTCAATTCACTCAACCAGCGGCGCCATGGCGATGATATGCGATGCGAGGAAAATCTTGATCTGGTACTACCGGATGGCAACCGGCAGTACTACAACATTCGAATGATCGTGAGAAGGAAGTAGTACATTTAGTAACTTTGTTCTCTGCTTGCGACTCCTCCTACGGCTACGGAAATGATGAAGGGAAACTTAACGAGCTAACTCAAACGCTGAAGAAACCACGCACAGCTCGTAATAATTCGGCTGCGCTAGTTCGTCTCTTATTGCTCTCACTACTAACACGGAGGAGTGGCCGGCGCCCTAATTAAGTTATTCGGCGAGACAGCCGTTGCTTTCTAGCTCCCCGTGTTGTCGCTCCCCGCGTCCGTCAGGATCGTCAGCCTCCGGGCCGATTGCACGAACGCCCTGCAAAAGAAATTTAGGCATCCATCGTGTTAACAATGAAAAGCAATTTTAAGGACTGCAGGGAAGTAGACATTGTGCCGCGCGCTCACCTGAAAGGCTCGTCGCCGACGTGCTTGACTTCGCCGGCGGCGCTGCGGTACATGACGTGGCTCCTCAGGTCGGCGCCGTCGATGCCGAACATGTCGGACATGCGGGCGTACAGCTCCTCGAACGAGCTCAGCGCCGAGAGGTCCAGGTTGCGGCCCACGGCGTCCGACTCCACGAACACCTTGCACTGCCCGGGCTCCAGCCCGAGCTGCTCCGAGGACGACTGGCTGCTGCTGTCCCCGAACCACTGGAGCCTCCAGGAGGACGTGTTGTTGTTGCTCGGGCTGCCCTGGATCACGCCGGACCCGGAGCCTTCTTCCGAGACGTTGGACGCCTTCTCGGCCTCCCAGTTGGGCGAGCCGGCGGAGCTGCTGGATTTCATCATCTGCTCCTCGGTCAGTATCGCCTGTCCGAAGAGCAGTAGCGTCGGCGGCTTGGCAGCGTCGACGGCCTTCTTCGGCAGAGTGCAGGTCGCGTCGTCTTCGCGGACGGGCGATGATGTGCCGATGGTCAGGTCGGTGCTGACCCTTGCCGCCGCTCGAGGGGCGACGTGGTCTGCGGCCGGGCGGCGGACGCCGGGGTAGAGTAGGCCCGGCTGCAGGTTGTTGACGTGGAGATCCGGAAAGGACGGACCGAATTGCGGATGCCTGGCTCCCTGTACGCCTGCGAGAGGACCACCACTCTTGTCCGGGAAGGGGAAGACGGGGAAGCTGTGGGGGTGCATCGTCAGCTGGTCGTGGTGAGCGAACTGCGGCGGCGGCGGGTGGAGGAGCTGCCCGTCGAAGGGGAAGTCCGCGTACGACGGGATCCGCGGCTTCTTGCGCGGCGGCGAGAAGGACGGCAGGTGCAGGTTGGGCATGCTCGACACCAGCTCCACCAGCCACGGGCAGACGCGCTTCACGTTCTGGAGGAGCTCCGGCTCGTCCCAGGTCACCTGCATCATGCATGCGAATTCAGGATCAGGAACGAACGAATTAGCAGCAGCCCATCATGTCGTTTGATTACTACTGGTACGATACGATCTGGTCCCATGCCATCATAGCCCATACTCCTAGTCCTAGTATGGTGGTGGTGGAGTGTGGACTGACTTGAGGCTAGTCCGTTCGAGGGAATCTCCCTCCCTCCAGAGTCCAGAGTGTGTTGTACCTGGAGGAGCCGCCAGGGCGAGAGCGGCCACCGGTTGGGGTCGGCGGGGTGGAGGCCGGCGACGGTGCCCATGAACCAGCTGATCCGCGACGAGTCCTCGGTCTCGAACGCCATCTTGAACCGCATGCCGGGGCACCACTGCACCTGCATGGCCGCCCGCACCGCGCCCGCGCGCACGCAGAACTCCGGGGTGCTCGCCCGCGGGTAGTACACCACCTCGAACGGCTGCCCGGTGGCGGCCAGCCTCGCCGCCGCGACCACGTCATCGGCGGGGACCTTCCCCTTGGCGCCGCCGCCGTCGCCGGAGCTCGCATTGCCACGCACCATGCCTCTGTAGTGGTCCCATCCGGAGTGGCCGTCGTCGGTGCAGAAGACGCGCTTGGCGCGGCGGATGCCGACGTGCACCTCGCCGCCCTCGCTGCGCAGGAACACGATGGAGTCGCCGGCGAGGAGCTTCTTCTGGCTGACGAAGTTGCTCCACCCTGTGGTGAGCAGGTGCCGGCGCGGGGTGCCCCGGTAGATGTGGCGGAACTTGAACTCCTCCCGGTGCACGTCCCTGACGAAGATGTTCTGCACGGGCGGCTCCTCGCTGTAGTCCAGCGCCGGGAAGATGGTCTCGGCGCAGAACCGCGGCACGGAGAACCCGCCGCCGTTGTTGGCGTCGGACTGCGTGAGCGTCTTGGCGAAAGACGCCGGCTTGGGCTTCTCGTCCTGCAGCCTCCCCTCGTTGGCGGCGGCGCCCACGTCCACGACCGCCTCGCCGGGGCGGAGCGGGACGAGGCGGATCTTGGCGAAGACCTCGTCGGTCTGCGCGTCGGCCATGAACCGAACGGCGGCGACGCGGCAGGGGATGAGGGCCGGGACCGGGACGCGCGCGGCGGACAGGTCGACGGCGCCGGTGGCCTGCTCGGCGTGGCCCTGCGGGAAGTAGTAGACGGCGGCGCCCACGGGCGGCACGGTGCACATGCTCCCCGCGCAGGCCAGCCAGAGCTGCGAGTCGACGGACCCGGCCGGCAGGTCCTCGCCGGAGGCCGCCGGGCACGACAGCTCCGTGAAGGTGAGCATCGTTGGCGTGCGTGCTGTAGGTCGGCGGGGGGGCGCGCAGGCAGGCTGCTGCTGGAGTGATGGATGATGATGGTATGACTGAGTAAAGAGGAGGACTGGATGGAGTGAGTGGGGGGAGTTGCGGTTGCAGGGGAACGGGCGGTTCGGAGGGGAGTTCTGCGGAGGTGGGAGAGGAGGGGCGTGTGTGTAGGGGCTAGCAGTTCCCACGGTAAACGACGAGTAACAAATCGCCATGGCCATGGCCCCCCCTGCGCCTTCTTATAAGTGCCGTTGAATCTCATCTGTGTAGATATATGCCGTGCGACGCTCTCAACACACGGAACATGCGGGTCGGGCGCTCCATCTCCGAACACGGCGCCACGATCTCGTTGGACTGAGGAGCTACTAGCCAGAGTCATCCACAAACCGCTTGCTAAACGCTTCTAGAATCACTTTCGCTGTTTTAGCGCGCGCGGCAGGCGACAGCAATTTCAGGTACACTAAAATGCCAAAGACGCGCTAAAATACGGCCGCCGTACACAACATTTTAAAACAAATATGCATCAAACAAAGATCAAACATAGCAAATGAAATAGACTAAAAATAAAACATATTACATAGAATATAGTACGATAAACATAGTGCCTAAACACATTCAAGGTTGGAGAGCACGGAGGATGACGAAACAGGGAAGGACGCGGGGTGCAAAGCTTTGGAGGTCTCGAGCCCGGTGAACTCCGTGAAAGGCAAGAACTGTAATTCCTTCTCTGCATCTCCCAATTAGCGTTTTTAGTCCCGTGGCGATGGCGAGATATGTGTTGGTAATTGTAGGATGTCTGCCACATTCGGATTCCTGTTGAAGATTCGGCGTGTGTGTCGAGCTGAAAGCTTGTCTGATTGTAGAGTTATAGTTACCATTTACTAATGGTTTTGATTATCGGCTCACAGTAGACACGCAGGACCTAACTCTATGTGACTTCACATGGAATTTGATGAGTTTTCGATTGGCCAGCATGATGAATTCGTAAGCAGGTACTATGAAACAAATTCATAGACTTTCTGTGACATTAGGACTAAGGAGGCCCTGGTCGTGATGTGGGGTAAACACCTCGGCAAGAGGACTGTGTTAATTGAAGGAGATATGCCCTAGAGGCAAATAAAAATGGTTTTTTTTATTATATATCAATAAATTTCATAATAGTTTCATATTATGCTATAACTGTATCAAGCGGAAACTTTGATAATGTGTGGTATGAGACAAACCAAGTCCCTAGTAGCCTCTATTCGTACTAGTTCATTGGACAACCGATAATCAAGGTTTTCTAATCATGGAGCGGTTATGCCAGTTAACAACGAGGTCATATCATTAGTGAATGATGTGATGGACAGTATCCAAAGATTGTGACACGATCAAGTCATAAGGTTTATCGTTGCAATAGTTACAAGTATAGTCTCGTGATCCTTAGAATGTGAGATTATATTAAACACTGTCTTCCGAGGCTGGTTTGACTGGATCAAACATCATGTTCATAACTAGATGACTATAAAGGTGTACGTTAGGTATTCCAGAGGAACAGTTGAGGCCTATGTATCAAGATCAGGATTTGTTCACCGGCATGACGGGAACATACACACGGCCGACTTGGTGAGATTACATCCGTAATGTTGCAACATATGACTAGGTCAAGAGGACTGTGTTAATTAAAGGAGATATGCCCTAGAGGCAAATAAAAATGGTTTTTATTATGATATCTCAATAAATTTCATAATAGTTTCATATTATGCTATAACTATATCAAGCGGAAACTTTGATAATGTGTGGTATGAGACAAACCAAGTCCCTAGTAGCCTCTATTCATACTAGTTTATTGCGCAACCGATAATCAAGGTTTTCTGATCATGGAGCGGTTATGCCAATTAACAACAAGGTCATATCATTAGTGAATGATGTGATTGACAGTATCCAAAGATTGTGACACGATCAAGTCACAAGGTTTATCGTTGCAATAGTTACAAGTGTAGTCTCGTGATCCTTAGAATGTGAGATCATATTAAACACTATCTCCCGAGGCTGGTTTGACTGGATCAAATGTCATGTTCATAACTAGATGACTATAAAGGTGTACGTTAGGTATTTCAGAGGAACAGTTGAGGCCTATGTATCAAGATCAGTATTTGTTCACCGGCATGACGGAAACATACACACGAACGATTTGGTGAGATTACATCCATAATGTTGCAACATGTGACTAGGTCACGGGGATGAAATATCACGGAACAAGTGAAACAGAACTTGTCGGTAACCAGATAAACTGCTCCTGCATCTAGCAGTGTGGCCAAGGTTAGAACGGCGTACTTGACCCGAAAAATAGTCCAACATACACACATTTATTTCAAATAGAGGCTGATATTTTGAACCCAACATAAACATGTTACCAGCATAGAGGTTGCTGGCAATTTGTGTTATTTATAGAGTCACTTTTTGTATACTCTAAGGCTGACACACTGGGACCTAGATAAACTGCTTCTGCATCTACCAATGTTGCCAAGGTCAAAATGATGTACTTGAACCAGAAAATAGTCTAACATACACACATTTCTTTCAAATAGAGACTAATATCTCGAACCCAGCATAAACACGTTTCTGGCATAGAGGTTGCTGGCAATTTGTGTTATTTATAGTCACTTTTTTATATTCTAAGGCTAACACCCTGGGACTTACATAAACTGCTTCTACATCTACCAATGTTGCCAAGATCAGAACGGCAGACTCGACCCGAAACAATAGTCTAACATACACATGTTTCTTTGAAATAGAGGTTGATATCTAGGATCCAGTATAGACATGTTTCCTGCACAGAGGTTGCTGGCAATTTGTGTTATTTAGAGAGTCAATTTTTTTGTAATCTGAGGCTGACACCTAGGACCCAGATAAACTGATTCTGCATCTATCAATGTTGCCACGGTCAGAACGATAGACTCGACCCGAAATATAGTCCAACATACACACGTTTCTTTCAAATAGAGACTGATATCTAGGACCCAGCACAGAGGGTGCTGACATCTAGGACCTAGCAATGGACCAAGGTCAGAACAACGGAGGCGGCCGAAAAAAGTCTAACATAGCACGTTTCATTTACAAAGAGGTTGACATGTGAGACCCACCAGAGAGACCTTATACATGTGCTACATCGAGCAGCGTTGCCAGTTCGAATAAGGGAGGCATGAGCTAGAAAAAGTCCAATATACACACATCTCTCCTAATGAGATGCTGTCATATGGGACCCAGCAGCGTGACCATACAGTGGATTTGTCAAGCAAAGCTATCTAGTTCGGAACAGGGTAACACTAGAGAATAAAAAATTTCCATCATATAAACACATTTATTCTAATGAGAGGATGACACATGGGGCCTAGCTACGTGATTAAACGGTAGATGCATCTGGCAACGCTATCAAGTTCGGAACAGGGTAGCACGACCGAGGGCAAAAAATCCATCATGCACATGTTTCTTCTAATGAGAGGATGACATGTGGGGTCCAGCTGTGTGATTAAACGGTAGATGCATCTAGCAGCGCTACCAAGTTCAGAACAGGGTAGCGGGAGCGAAGGAATTTTTTTATAGACATGATTCTTCTAATGAGAGGCTAACATGTGGGACGCAACAACGTGATTAACGGTAGATAGATCGAGCAACATTATCGAGTTCAAATCAGGGAGGCACGAGCGAAGGAAAAAAATCCATCATGCACACGTTTGTTTTAGTATGAGGATGACACGTGGGACCCAGCAGTCTCATTAAACGGTTGATGCATCAAACAACGTTATCAAGTTTAGAAAATGGAACGAGAAAATTCCATCATACACATGATTCTTGTAATGAGAGGCGGACATGTGAGACCCAGCAGCCTGGCTAAATGGAAGAGGCATCAAACAACGTTATCGAGTTTAAATTAGGGAGGCAACTGAAAAGTATGGTCCGCTAGAGTCACTGACTTCTAGGACCCACACGCCAAAAAATACTTCCGCGAGTCAACATCTCGTCAGGAACCGGAAATCTTATTTCTGCCACGCGTCCGTCAAGCTTCATCAATGTTTTTAGTAGTTTCATCGTAGTAGAGGGGCGTGAAACCAAAAAAAGTTTTCCATCAACCACGGTTGAACCGAGAATTTCGTCATGGAAGGCGCGCCTTCTATGACAATCGATGTGCCAAGTCATTGCAGAAGGAAACATTTTTTGTAGTTTATTCCAAGCCAGATATCTACTTCCACACTCCCGGCAGGGATCAGGGAACAGGAGGTCGTGATCGTACACTGTATGTGTACGAAAACCTCGAGGGTGCTACCAATAGTGACATCTTGGATGTCGTGAGCCAGATTGTTGCACGATGGAGCAGGAGGTGACTTGCGAGGAGCTTCGCGGTCTTGAGGTAGACTACGAGCATGACTACATCAACCATGTTCCTCTTAGAATGTTAATCGCTTTTGGACTACAAGGGTATGTAGCCAAAACCTGGGTCAAGACTACATTGCTCCTAGATAGATCATGGGCAGTTAGGGTATTCCAACGTAGGAATTTTTTGTTTTCTTCCACAAAACCCCTTCACTAATGTTTGTGTGCATCGTTAACTAAGATATTAGGGAAGATACTGTCATAAATGATTTCACACCATGTGCAACACGAACAGCTGAACCGACCATAATAGAGTAGCCTCTGTTCGTGATACCGAGCGCGACCGCCCAACTTGTCCTTGAGCATGATGTTTTGTCAAGCAAGCATGAATACATTGAAATGAGTGGCGGCGAGGATGATTTTTTGCTCGAATATGATGATGATGAGAAAGCATATCCAGGTGTGGCTAGTGACCCTAATAGGATGGAGAGTAAGGAATATTTGGTTGATTCGAACTTTGAGCCCGTCTATGGGACTGATGAGAAAGAGGAATGTGAATATGCGGAAATGGGATGCATATATGATGACGAAGACGAGGACATGCCAGTGATACACTTTGACAAGGACAACCCTATAATTTATGAGGGGATTATCTTTGAGACTACAGAGGACTAAAGATATGCCGTTGCTACCTATGCAATAAGACCTGGGGTTTGAATTTATCATTGAAAAGAGCAAAACAAAAGAGATTTAGAGTGCATTATAGGGAAAGTAAGGTGTGTAAATGGAGATTGCATACATATCCAATGCAGGGTGGACACCCATTTCATGTTGCAATAGCTACATTTAGTTTCAGCCTTTCTCATATTTATTCTACTGATATGTCCTCTAATTTATTTTCATTCCTATCGAATGCAAATCAAGGTAAGCATGAACAAACACAACTTCCCTAATACTTATTTAAGTGATAAAATTAGACCGGAGACAACCAAGTGGATTTGTGCTGCTGTACTTGACTGGGTGAGGCAGGATCATAATATTGGACCTGCTAAACTCAGAACTAAGCTTAGCGATAAGTTTAACATTCCGATTCCTTATCGCAGCGTCTTTGATGGGAAGGAGATGGATCTAGACTTCATTCAAGGCAAGTGGAATGAAAGTTTTCACATGTTGTATAGTTTCAAAGTTGAGGTAGAGAAGACATCACCTGGTAGTGTTTTTGACATTGATTACGAGGTTGTGAAAGGAAGAGAAAAGTTCTCAAGGGGGTCAAGTATAAGCAATTAGATAAAAAATTCTTCGGGGGATGTTTTGTCTGCCTGAAGGCAATGCTAGAAGGGATTCCTAGATGGATACAGGCTATACTTGGCAATAGACGCAACTTCTTTAACAGGGAAGTTCAGGGGACAACTTGCTACTGCTTGTGTTGTGGACGCGCATAATTGGGTTTTCCCATAGCTTATGTTGTTCTTGAGGGTGAATCAAATGAAAGCTGGACATGGTCCATGCAGAGACTACGTGTAGTAATTGGTCCCCCTAAAGGCTTGGTGATACACACTAATACATGCAAGGGTATTGAGAATGTTGTTGATGTTGTGTTTCCTAGGGTTGAGCATATGGAATGCATGCGGCACCTCGTTACTAACTTCATGAAGAAGTTCACAGGAAATATTTTTGAAGACAACTTGTGGCGATCAACATACACATACACCCCAAGCGCGCATGCTACTTACATGAAGAACATGTATATAGTGTCGAAGGTGAAAGAATACATTGAAGAACATCACAGCAAGCTATGGGCCAGAAGCAAGTTTGGTGGGTTAAGCAAAGTGGATTATGTTGCAATAATTTGGTAGAGAGTTTCAATGCTAAGATTAGGAACATGAAGGCACTTACAATTGTTATTTTGTTAGATGCAATAAGACAATGCATAATGGTGAAGATAAATTTTAGGCAAAGAATTTGTGCAAGAAAAATTGCAGGCTATAAAATAGTTCCAAGGGTGGTTTTCTTACTGAATGCAAGAACCAGGGCAATGAGAACGATAAAGATGAGGATGGTCAGAAGTTCCAATACATTGGTGAGGTTTATGTAAAAGACAAGCATGGAACTAAACAGAGGTATACTGTAGACACTGGAAATAAGACTTTTTCATGTAGGAAGTGGAATATTACTGGTTTGCCATGTCACCATGCATTGTACTTCATATTAAATGATAGGTAGTGGTGCTGAAATAGATAACTATGTTCATAACTATTTCTCCGTGGACAAGTTTGTTGCAACTTATGCATAAAACGTACCACCTATGGCTGATAAAAAAGATCGGGAGATAGTGGATCCAGGGTTCAAACTTGAACCACCAGTTCTTAGGAGGCCACTAGGAGGCCTAGAAAGCTAAGGATTGAAGCCTCCACTGGAAGAAGGTACAAGTCTAGGAGCAAGAAATGGAAATGCAAATGGTGGGGAGGATTAGGCCATATCAAGAGGTTATGCAAAAACCCAGTTCCACGTGATTTTGAAGATTCTGAACCTGTCCTTGTTCACATCCTGGAGGCAGAATATGAGGCTTCTCAACTAGAACTGGAGGAAGCGCAACAAGATGACGAAGAAATTGAGGAATTGCAGCAGGTGGATGAAAACAACAATGAGCATGCAAAGGAAAACCGTGATGATCATGTGGAGGAAAACATCGTTAAGCAGCCAGTTGATGAAAAAAGTGGAGGTGTCGGCGAGGAGAGGGTGTTGGAGATATGCCCTAGAGGCAATAATAAAATTGGTTATTAGTATATCTTTGTGTTTATGATAAATGTTTACATTCATGCTAATAGTATTAACCGGAAACATTAATACTTGTGTGATTTGTAAACTAAATAAGAGTCCCTAGTAAAGCCTCTTTGTAATACTAGCTTGTTGGTTAATAGATGATCGTGGTTTCCCGATCATGAACATTAGGATGTTGTTAACAACAAGATCATATCATTAGGAGAATGGTATGATGGACATACTCCTATAGATAAGCGTAGCATTAAGATCAAGTCATTTCAATAGTTCGTTTGTTATAAGCTTTCTGATACATAGTAACCTAATTCTTCGACCATGAAATCATGCTAATCACCATCACCGGAAGGATGCTTTGATGACATCAAACACCACACCGTAACTAGGTGGCTATAAAGGTGGCATTGAGTGTTCGGAAAGTATGGGTTGAGGCACATGGCTCAAGAGTGGGATTTGTCCATCCATATGACGATAGATATACTCTAGGCCCTCTCGGTGGAATGTCATCCAATTAGCTTGCAAGCATGTGACTGGCTCACAAGGTATCACATATCACGGGAATGAGAAAAGAGTACTTATCGGTAACGAGGATGAACTAGGTATGCAGAGATACCGACGATCAAAACCTCGGATAAGTAAACTATCATGAGAAAAAGGGAAATTGGTATCGTATGTAAGTGGTTCATTCGATCGCAAAGTAATCGTAGAAATATGTGGGAGCCATATGAATTTCCATATTCCTCTATTGGTTATTCATCGGAGAAGTGTCTCGGTCATGTCCGCATAATTCACGAACCGTAGGGAGACACACTTAAGGATTCGATGTTGTCTAGTAGATATGGAATGTTAGTAGGGATATTGAATGTTGTTCGGAGTCTTGGATGGGATCCGGGATATCACGAGGAGATCCGTAATGGTCCAGATAATAAGATTCATATAAGGAAAGTCCTATTTTGGAGTTCGGGAAAGTTTCCGATGTTTTCATCGGAGAGATTCTAGAAGGGTCTAGAAGGTTCACCGGTCCGGAAGGAGAATGGTCCATGAATGTGTCATGGGTAAGTGGAATGATTGGATCATATCCTAGGTCACTTGGTGTGTGCATTTGCAAGAGAGAATTAAAGCTCTAAATTGAAAGTCAAACGGGAGTTTGAAAAGTCAAACTGGAACAATGGTTTCCTAGTGGGAGAAGAAACAAGTCCTTTTCTCAATCCAACTTGGGTTTGGGTTTGGATTCAAACCCACCCCTCCCAAGGCTGCCCTCCCTCTCATAAATAGAAGGGGATGGCTGCCCCAAAGCACACAAGACCTAGCCCCTCTCCACGAGCCGCCATCGCCGTCACCGCAGCCCCGCCGCCGCTGTCGCCGCCCGCGCGCCGCCTCCCCGCGCCGCCGCCCTAGCCGCCGCCGGCATCTCCTCCTCCCAGTCATCTAAACCCTAGATCTCCGGGAAACCCTAATCCACCATAACTCGCACCGGCTTAGGCGAAGCCCTGCGGGATCTTCTCTCTACTTCCGACACCACGCCGTCGTGCTGCCGAAATCGCAAGGGGAGAACTACAACCTCCGCTGCCTGCTGGAACAAGGGAGAGGAAGGTCTTCATCGAGTACCGAACGTGTGACCGACTGCGGAAGCGCTGCCGGAACGCATCGCTGAAAGGATCGTCTACGCGATCTTGAGATCGGCAAGTGTACGACTACATCACCCACGAGAATCTGCTCTCGTTAACCGCTTTGGAATCTTCGAGGGTGAGTGCTTCTATCGACTCGTTGCTACAATCTAGTAGATAGATCTTGGCTTGTTTGTGTGCATGCGGTAGACTTTTTTTGTTTTCCATGCTATGAACACCTACAGTGGTATCAGAGCCGTGTCTATATGTAGATTTGTTGCACGAGTAGAACACAATGGTCATTGTGGACGGTGGTGCTTTTATTATCAATTGCTTTTTGTAAACTTTGCATCTTGCGGTGTGATGGTATGAAGCAGCCCGGACTAACCTTACATGACATCGTTCATGAGACTTGCTCCACGCTCAACATGCAACTTGTATTGCATAAGTGGCTTTGCGGGTGTCTGTCTCTCCCATCATAGTATTGATTCAATTTACAACGGGCACTTGATAGTTCAAACATCAACGTTGTGGTTCTTGTTTGTAAGTTAGAACGACACTTATTGAAAGCCCCAAACCACGTAAAATATGCAAAGAAAATTAGAGGTGTCTAACTTTGTTTTGCAGGGGTGTGCAGTGTGTGATATGGCCATGATTGTGATTATATATGATGTATGCAATGTTCCTTATTGTAAGTTGGCAAATGGCAGGAGCCATATGGTTGTCTTTTAAATTCCGTTAAGACCTGCGTGTCTATTCAAAGTAGTTGTAATAGTTGAAGCTGGTGGACGACAACCATGAAACAACGCTATTGACCTTGACGCCATAACGGTGATGATGGAGATCATGCTCGTGCTTGAAGATGGAGATCGGAAGCACAAGAAGGAAGGCCATATCATATCACATATTATGAATTGCATGTGATGTTAATCCTTTATGCATCTTGTATTGCTTAGTTTGCGACGGTAGCATTATAATATGATCCCTCATGCACACAATTTCAAGTTTTAAAGTGTTCATCCTTAGTAAGCACCGTTGCTCAAGCTCGTTGTTTCGAAGCACCACATGATGATCGGGTGTGTTAGATTCTGCGAGTGTATACAACGTGAGCAAGCCAGATTTTCTCATGCGGAAGCTAAGGTTTGATCTTGACGAGCCTAGCATGTACAGACATGGTCTCGGAACACGGATCACCGAAAGGTAAAGCATGAGTCATATAGTAGATATGATGAACATGTTGATTGTTCGCCATTGAAGCTACATCATCTCTCGTGATGATCGGTTTTGATGTGGTGGATTTGGTTCGTGTGATCACTAAAACAATTTGAGGGATATTGTTTTGAGTGGGAGTTCACCTAGATTAATTTAACTATTAATTAGAACTCAATTTGTCATAAACTTAGTCTAAACTATTGCAAATATGTTGTAGATCAATGGCGCCCCCTACCATAAATTTTAATGCGTTCCTAGAGAAAGAAAAGTTGAAAAACAATGGAAGCAACTTCGCGGATTGGTTCCGCAATTTGAGGATTATCCTCAATGCTGGTAATTTGACCTATGTGCTGGATGCACCGATGGGTAACCCGCCTGCAGCTACTACTAGCAATGAGGTAAAGAATGTTTTCCTCTCTCGGAAGAATCAGTACTCCATAGTTCAGTGTGCTATCGTGTATGGTTTGGAATCGGAGCTTCAGAAAAGGTTTGAGAACCATGACCCACATGATATTGTCCGTGAACTCAAAATGATATTTGAGGCTCACGTGGCAGTTGAGAATTATGAGGCTTCTGAAAAGTTCTTTAACTGCAAGATGGAAGAGGGCAGCTCTGTCAGTGAGCACGTGCTTAAGATGTCTGGGCATGCAAGGAAGCTTCAAAGCTTAGGAATAGTGATTCCTAATGCTTTGGGGATTCATCGTGTCCTCCAATCACTACCACCATGTTACAAGAACTTTGTGATGAACTACAATATGCAAAACATGGACAAGTCGTTGCCAGAACTCTTCTCCATGTTGAAATCTACAGAAGTGGAGATCAAGAAAGAGCACCAAGTGTTGTTGGTCAATAAGACCACCAAATTCAAGAAGCAAGGCAAGCCTAAGAAAAAGGGAAACTTCAAGAAGGGCGGTAAGAAAGTTACCACGCCGGCGAAGAAGACCAAGGCTGGGCCTAAGGCTGATACTGAGTGCTTTTACTGCAAGGGAGAAGGTCACTGGAAGCGGAATTGCCCAAAGTACTTGGCTGATTTGAAGAATGGCAACATCAAGAAGAAAGGTATATCCGATATACATGTTATTGATGTGTATATCACTAGTACTCGTAGTAGTGCCTGGGTATTTGATACTGGTTCGGTTGCTCATATTTGTAACTCGAAACAGGTGCTACAGAATAAACGGAAGCTAGCGAAGAACGAGGTGACGATGTGCGTTGGAAATGGATCAAAAGTTGATGTGATCGTGGTCGGCACGCTACCTCTTCATCTACCATCGGGATTAGTTTTATACTTAAATAATTGTTATTTGGTGCCTGTGTTGAGCATGAACATTATATCTGGATCATGTTTATTGCAAGACGGTTACTTGTTTAAATCCGAGAATAATGGTTGTTCGATTTATATGAGTAATATGTTTTATGCACATGCACCTTTGATAGATGGTCTATTCTTATTGAATCTCGATTGTGGTAATACACACATTAATAACATTGAAGCTAAACGTTTGAAATTGAGTGATAACTCGACCTATATGTGGCACTGTCGTCTTGGTCATATTGGAGTGAAGCGTATGAAGAAACTCCATTCCGATGGACTTCTTGAATCACTTGATTTCGAATCACTTGAAATATGTGAAGCATGTCTGATGGGTAAAATGACTAAGACTCCATTTTCTGGTATGATGGAGTGAGCTACGGACTTATTAGAAATCATACATACCGATGTGTGTGGCGCAATGAGTGTAGCATCACGCGGTGGTTATCGTTATGTTCTTACCTTCACAGATTGACTTGAGTAGATATGGGTATATCTATTTCATGAAACATAAGTCCGAAACTTTCGAGAAGTTTAAGGAATTTCAAAGTGAGGTAGAGAATCAACATAACAAGAAGATTAAATTTCTACAATCTGATCGTGGAGGTGAATATCTAAGATTACGAGTTTGGGAGCATTTGAAGAAATGCGGAATACTTTCACAATTGACACCGCTGGGAACACCACAGCTTAATGGTTTGTCCGAACGTCGTAATCGAACTCTCTTAGATATGGTTCGTTCTATGATGTCACTTACAGATTTACCGCTATCGTTTTGGGGTTATGCATTAGAAACAGCCGCATTCACTTTAAATAGGGCACCATCCAAATCCGTTGAAACAACACCGTATGAATTATGGTTTGGGAAGAAACCTAAATTGTCGTTCCTTAAAGTTTGGGGTTGTGAAGCTTATGTAAAGAAGTTACAGCCAGACAAGCTTGAACCCAAAGCGGAAAAATGCGTCTTCATAGGATACCCGAAGGAAACTATTGGGTATACCTTCTATCATAGATCCGAGGGCAAAATCTTCGCCAAGAATGGATCCTTTCTAGAGAAGGAGTTTCTCTCGAAAGAAGTGACTGGAAGGAAAGTAGAACTCGACGAGGTTGTTGAACCTTCTCTCGAACTTGCGAGTAGCACATCACCGGAAGTAGTTCCTGTGGCGCCTGCACCAATAAGAGAGGAAGCTAATGATGTTGATCATAAAACTTCAGTTGAAGTTACTATGGAACCTCGCAGGTCAACGAGAACTCGTACCACTCCTGATTGGTATGATCCCGTTATGAGTGTCATGTTGGTGGATAACACCGATGACCCTGCGACATATGAGGAAGCGATGATGAGCCTAGATTCCAATAAATGGCAAGAAGCCATGAAATCAAAGATTGGATCCATGTACGAAAACCAAGTATGGAGTTTGGTGGACATACCGGATGGCCGGAAGGCTGTCGAGAATAAATGGATTTTCAAGAAGAAAACAGATGCTGATGGTAATGTTACTATCTATAAAGCTCGACTTGTCGCAAAAGGGTTTCAACAAATTCAAGGAGTTGACTACATGAGACTTTCTCACCAGTAGCAAAGCTAAATTCTGTGAGGATTATGTTAACAATCGCTTCATATTATGATTATGAGATATTACAGATGGATGTCAAAACGACGTTCCTCAATGGAGACATTGATGAATAGTTGTATATGATGCAACCCAAAGGTTTTGTCGATCCTAAAGATGCTAACAAGCTATGCAAACTTCAACGGTCCATATATGGATTGAAGCAATCATCCCGAAGTTGGAATCAATGTTTTGATAAGGTAATCAAAAGTTTTGGTTTTATACAAACTTATGGAGAAGCTTGTATTTACAAGAAAGTGAGTGGAGCTCTGTAGCATTCTTAATACTATATGTAGATGACATATTGTTGATTGGGAATGATGTAGACCTTCTAAATAGTGTCAAGTATTATTTGAATAATAGTTTTTCAATGAAAGATCTTGGCGAAGCAGCTTACATATTAGGCATAAAGATTTATATAGATAGATCGAGACGCCTAATATCATTGTCACAAAGTACATATTTGGACAAAGTTCTAAAGAGGTTTGGAATGGAAGATAGCAAGAAAGGGTTCTTGCCCATGTTGCCCAATACGACCTTGAGTAAAACTCAAAGTCCTGCAACGGCAGAAGATAGAGAAAGGATGAGTAAGACTCCCTATGCCTCAGCCATAGGATCTCTAATGTATGCCATGCTATGTACAAGACCCGACATTGCATATGCTGTTAGTTTGACTAGCAGATATCAAACTGATGTAGGAGTGGATCATTGGACAGCGGTCAAAAACATCCTTAAGTACTTAAGAAGAACTAAGGATATGGTTATTTCTTACGGAGGTGATGAACAACTCGTTGTTAATGGTTACACCGATGCTAGTTGGAACACCAATCCGGATGATTCTAAATCTCAATTTGGATATGTATTTACTTTGAATGGTGCAGCAGTTAGTTGGAGGAGTGCAAAGCAAAGCGTTGTGGCAAGATCTTCAACTGAATCGGAATACATAGCTTCTTCGGAGGCTTCACAAGAGACGATATGGACGAAGGAGTTCAGTACATAGCTCGGTGTGGTTCCAAGTGCGCTGGACCCAATGTCTATCTACTGTGATAACATGGGCTCCATAGCCAATGCGCAAGAACCAAGGTCACACAAGAAGCTGAAGCATATCAAGCTACGTTTTCACGCTATTCGAGAACATGTCCAAGATGGTGACATAAAGTTTTGCAAAGTACACACAGATCTAAATGTGGCGGATCCGTTGACTAAACCTCTCTCGAGGGCAAAACATGACCAGCACCAAACCACCATGGGTGTTCGGTATATTACCATGTAATCTAGATTAGTTGACTCTAGTGCAAGTGGGAGACTATTGGAGATATGCCCTAGAGGCAATAATAAAAGTGGTTATTATTATATCTTTGTTTTCATGATAAATGTTTACATTCATGCTATAATAGTATTAATGGGAAACATTAATACGTGTGTGATTTGTAAACTAAATAAAAGTCCCTAGTAAAGCCTCTTTGTAATACTAGCTTGTTGGTTAATAGATGATCGTGGTTTCCCGATCATGAACATTAGGATGTTGTTAACAACAAGATCATATCATTAGGAGAATGGTATGATGGACATACTCCTATAGATAAGCGTAGCATTAAGATCAAGTCATTTCAATAGTTCGTTTGTTATAAGCTTTCTGATACATAGTAACCTAATTCTTCGACCATGAAATCATGCTAATCACCATCACCGGAAGGTTGCTTTGATGACATCAAACACCACACCGTAACTAGGTGGCTATAAAGGTGGCATTGAGTGTTCGGAAAGTATGGGTTGAGGCACATGGCTCAAGAGTGGGATTTGTCCATCCATATGACGATAGATATACTCTAGGCCCTCTCGGTGGAATGTCATCCAATTAGCTTGCAAGCATGTGACTGGCTCACAAGGTATCACATATCACGGGAATGAGAAAAGAGTACTTATCGGTAACGAGGATGAACTAGGTATGCAGAGATACCGACGATCAAAACCTCGGATAAGTAAACTATCATGAGAAAAAGGGAAATTGGTATCGTATGTAAGTGGTTCATTCGATCGCAAAGTAATCGTAGAAATATGTGGGAGCCATATGAATTTCCATATTCCTCTATTGGTTATTCATCGGAGAAGTGTCTCGGTCATGTCCGCATAATTCACGAACCGTAGGGAGACACACTTAAGGATTCGATGTTGTCTAGTAGATATGGAATGTTAGTAGGGATATCGAATGTTGTTCGGAGTCTTGGATGGGATCCGGGATATCACGAGGAGATCCGGAATGGTCCAGATAATAAGATTCATATAAGGAAAGTCCTATTTCGGAGTTCGGGAAAGTTTCCGATGTTTTCATCGGAGAGGTTCTAGAAGGGTCTAGAAGGTTCACCGGTCCGGAAGGAGAATGGTCCATGAATGTGTCATGGGTAAGTGGAATGATTGGATCATATCCTAGGTCACTTGGTGTGTGCATTTGCAAGAGAGAATTAAATCTCTAAATTGAAAGTCAAACTGGAGTTTGAAAAGTCAAACTGGAACAATGGTTTCCTAGTGGGAGAAGAAACAAGTCCTTCTCTCAATCCAACTTGGGTTTGGGTTTGGATTCAAACCCACCCCTCCCAAGGCTTCCCTCCCTCTCATAAATAGAAGGGGAGGGCTGCCCTAAAGCACACAAGCCCTAGCCCCTCTCCACGAGCCGCCGTCGCCACCGCAGCCCCACCGCCGCCGTCGCCTCCGTGCCGCCTCCGCCTCGCGCCGCCGCCGGTCCGTTGCCGCCGCCGACACCTCCTCCTCCCGGTCATCTAAACCCTAGATCTCTGGGAAACCCTAATCCACCATAACTCGCACCGGCTTAGGCGAAGCCCTGCGGGATCTTCTCTCTACTTCCGACACCACGTCGTCGTGCTGCCGGAATCGCGAGGGGATAACTACAACCTCCGCTGCCTGCTGGAACAAGGGAGAGGAAGGTCTTCATCGAGTACCGAACGTGTGACCGACTACGGAAGCGCTGCCAGAACGCAGCGCCGGAAGGATCGTCTACGCGATCTTGAGATCGGCAAGTGTACGACTACATCACCCACGAGAATCTGCTCTCGTTAACCGCTTTGTAATCTTCGAGGGTGAGTGCTTCTATCGACTCGTTGCTACAATCTAGTAGATAGACCTTGGCTTGTTTGTGTGCATGTGGTAGAATTTTTTTTGTTTTCCATGCTACGAACCCCTACAGAGGGGTGAAAAGACACAAAAGGGGAACGAAAATAATGGTTGTGAGCTAGAATATGAAGAAGTTGCTGGGGTGATTGAGGATACTCTTTAGGATCTTCCGGCTAACTACGGGACAAGTAATAAATCCCTGCCAATTTCATCTTTGTACAATTCTCTAGATGAAAGGTAAGCTTAAAGCTTGTTTTATTTGACATTTTGATCATTTTTGTTTCAATCCTCATCAACTATTGTTTAATATAGTGCGGGCTTGAAGACTAATAAGAGGAGAATAAAGAAGCAGGCATAGTAACATCGTTTCTTGAATTTTCATTGAAACTAAACTATTCATGTGGACTTTATTTGTATCTGGTGCATGCAGTGTGTCTGTGATGAGTCGTATGGACCAGATTACAAGTAGTTAAATATTACATTAATTTTTAAGTCGTGGCCTTGATTATCCTTAAACTAAAATCATGGGTTTTTTACCCATACATTGACGTGGCCATCTTTCTTACTAGTTCTCATCTCAAACGACACACAGATCGCTAGCCTCCTCTCCCATCTAACAACCAAAATTATGGTTGTGCCATCGAGTAGGTAAGGCTCACGTCCTTTTGATTACCATCTCGAACAACACGCGACACGCTCGTATCCTTATTCTCTTGCACACTCCAAAATTATGACTATGCCATCAACTTCTGGGAGCATAGTCACGTATCATCCCATCAGCTTCGTCTTGTATACGTTAGCAACATTTTATTCTTGCATCGGCTTCATCAGCGACAATGATTCTCTCTTCGATTCCGCTCATTTGCCACATTTAATCTCCTATCACCCCCTTCCTATATATTCTCTCCTTTTCCCAACAATCGTAGAGCACCAAACCATCTTTAATCCCTGATTCCTAGAAAACATCTTGGTCCCTGTGACTTTGTGAGACATCCATGGCTAGCTTCAACCTACCGCCAGTCGTCCTGGAGAGCATCGATATCGATGATGCGGCTCGGTTGACTGTATAGCCTCGTTGGGAAACCCCAAGAGCAAGGTGTGATGAGCACAGTAGCAAGTTTTTCCTCAGTTATGAAAACAAAGGTTATCAAACCAGTATGAGTAAGGAAACAACTCCAAGGTGTTGCTAACAACTTGGAACCTGCACAACACAAACTCAAAACTTTGCCCCAACTTATAGTGAGGTTGTCAATCCCACTGGTTTGCTTAAAATAAAGGATTAAATGTATAGTGTGGATGATAGTGATTGCTTGCAGAAAGTAAACGGTAACAATAGATGATGTATCAATGATAAAGATTGGACCAGAGTCCATGATTCACTAGAGGTGTTCTCCTTAATATAGATAGCATGTTGGGTGAACAAATTATAGCGGGGCAATTGACAGACTGAGAAAGCATAACAATGCATATACTAGACATCTTAACTCCTACGAGATTTGATTGGGCATTACAACATAATACATAGATCGTAATCCAACTGCATCTATGACTAATAATCCACCTTCAGGTTATCAACCGAACCCCTTCCAGTATTAAGTTGCAAGCAATAGATAATTGCATTAAGCAATGTGTGTAAAGTAAACAATAAAATTGCTCCATGAACAAAGGATTATTGTTTTCTCCCTAGCAGCAACAACACATCTACAATCTTAGAGATTTCTGTCACTTCCCCATATTACTAGAGGCATGAACCTACTATCGAGCATAAATACCCCCTCTTGGAGTTGCAAGCATCTACTCGGCCAAGATAGCTACTAACAACGGAAAGCATGCAAGATCACAAATAACATAGGGATGATAGAATCAATAATCAATCTAACATAGTATCTCAATAACCATCGGATCCCAGCAAACACAACATGTATGATTACAAAAAGGTGATCTTGATCATGAACGGAGCTCACAAGATCTAAACATGATAGCACAAAGTAGGAGAAACAACCATCTAGCTACTGTATGGACCCATAGTCCAAGGGTGAACTACTCACGCATCACTTTGGAGGCTAGCATGGTGATGAAGAAGGCCTCCGGGATGATCTCTTCCCTCAGGCAGGGTGCCGAGAAGAGCTTCACATCCCCCGATCTAGGGACGATGGTGGTGGCGGCTACAGACTGTTTCATGGAGATTTGATCGGGTACCTAGGGTTTCTGCATTAGGGTGCTTTTATAGGCGAAAGGGCAAGGTTGGTGGGCCCCCAAGGGGCCCACACTAGGTGGCAGAACGCCCCCCTAGGCCGCGCCGGCCCTAGGTGTGGCCACCTCGTGGCCCCACTTCGGCTGCCCTTTTGACTCCGTATTCGCTCCGGTAAAATATTGACTTTGGCTTTTGTTTCGTCCAATTCCGAGAATATTTCCTTACTAGATTTTCTGAAACCAAAAACAGCAAAAAATAGGCAATTGACACTGTGGCATCTTGTTAATAGGTTAGTCCCATAAAATGTATAAAATACCTTGAAGTGTAGACAAAACATAACAAAGTTGATACTAAACAAGCATGGAGCATCAAAAATTATAGATACGTTTACGACGTATCAAGCATCCCCAAGCTTAACTCCTGCTTGTCCTCGAGTATGTAGGTGATAAAAAGAATGATTTTTTAGGTGACATGCACCATCACAATCTTGATCAAAATATTTGTAAAGCATTGATAGCTGGGATCATAGTACTCTAAACATGAGCATGAAAGATGTAGCTCCAACAATAAGACATAGCAACTATGTTGTAACATGAAAAGGTACAAACAAATATCATGAATAACAATGCATTGAAAGACATTTGTTTGTTTCACATATAGAAAACATAGCAAGAGTGGTATTCAGATTGTCCCTCATGGTGTAACAAAACATAAATGCATATGACACCTTCAAAGTTCATAAGGGTGACTAGATACAAATAGTTTAAGAACAAGCAATATCAACATTATGAATCAATCAATAAGTTTTGGGACAATGCACATAAAACTAAGAATGACAACTATGCTCTCTTAATTGGTGCATAAAGATAGAAGGTGGAGACTCAACATAAAAGTAAAGAGAAAGTCCCTTCATAAAAGGAAGCAGGGATTTCAAAGTTTCATAAAGAGCTTCCAAAAATTATGGTACTTATTAGCTTTTAGCTCTCATTGCCCCTATCATAAGCATCTTGAAGTGATTAAGGTTAAAGTGAAACAAATATGGAGTATATTCTTGACAAATCATAAGTTGGCAATCTCATGTCCCTTGAGTACGAGGGTCGTTCCTCGTGCTACTCAACTTTAGTCACAAGCAAGTTCTTGACATTGTAAGTAAGTGTGTATCATAGAGAACCGCCAACGGGGTACCCCTTGCCCCATGACACATGAGCTATCCCATATCAAAATGACAAGGCAACAGATAGTGAGCATCTCAACAATCTTCTTATTTACCATGGGTATGGTGCTATTTTTTTTCTTTTCTCTCTTTTTTCTATATATTTTTCTGAAGATGCTTCATAGATTGCTCACTATGGTTATGCTGCAAATTTCCACCATGATTAGGCATGGCTTAGGCTAGACGCCCAGGCGTTTCTCTAACACATATATAATACTCCATGGACTTACAAGCTCCCCTTTTATTTCACACCACTGACATCCATAAACAAAATATCATGATATCAACTGGGTAATATGTACAGGTGTTGAAAGCGTTCCCCATGACAACATGGTTCTGCTAATTCCCAACTTATAAGTGCAAGCATATACAACATAGATGACACAATGGTTCAAGTTTATTAGGTGCAAGAAATAAAGTGTGCCATCAAATTTGTGAGAACTTTAATCACTAATTTTCACATAACAAGTTTAATTTGGAAGATAGATTTCACATCCCAAAATTTTCCAAATTTTGAAATGTGAAAAATAAATAAACAAAAGAATTAATTGTTGAAATTTAGGGTGAAAAGAAACTTTTTGCTTCTAAATGGAAACACCAAAACCCTTCCTGAACAAAATTTGAATGAAAAGGGCATCCAACAAAATTTCAATCAAGTGAAATGCATTCATCAATGAATGTATCTTGAAATTTAAACACTTACAAAAGTTAAACCAAAACCCTAAATCTAAATGAAAGAAATCATTTCCAAGATCTCTCTAAGACTATGGATTTGTTCCATATAAAGATTCAGCAACAAACATTTATAAATGATAAATAAAAATATTATAAAACCATAGAAATTGGTTTCATTTAATTTGGAGCCATGGATAAAAACTTATGAAATTAATAAGATAAAAGGAAATAAATTTCAAAGCTAATAAAGCTCCTAACTAAAATCCATACCAATTTTTGGGCAAAGTAATCCTAAAAGGATTTAAAAATATAAACAAGTATTAAATAAAAATATACAAATTGGAATCACCAATTTTGTATCTATAAATAAAAAGATATGGATTTTATAAGGCAAGAAATAAATAAATAAGGATTATTTAAAAGACAAATTAAATCTTGTCCAAATCCATAAACAAATGAAAATTTGCTGAATAATAAAAAGGAATAAAATATTATTTAAATAAAATTATATAGATTGAACCATATTCAATTTTATTTAAATAAAGACAAATTGCCTAAACTAAATAAATAATAAATCACAAGAAATTTATTTAGAAGACAATTTAAACCTTGAATTAAATCCATAAGCAAATGGAATAAAGATAATCCAAATAAAATGAAGGAATAAATATTATTTAAATATAATTATATGGGCTTGAACCATATTTGAATTTATTTAAATAAAGACAATTGCCTAATATAAATGATTAATTAAATCATGAGAAAATAATAACTGAAATTGCCAAAGTGATTTAAAAGTTATCTAATTAACTTAAAAATAATAAAATATTAATTAAATAAATTATATGGTTTGGAACCATATTCAAATTATTTAAATAAGAACAAAAGCCTATTTTAAATAAATAATAATTCATAAAAGAATATTTGAAAATATTCTAAAAATGGAACTTTAAACACATTAATAAACTGTATTAAACTACTGAAAAGGTTTGATAAATATTTGAATTCAAATTGAAACATAAATCAAAAGATTTGAATTGAAAACATGAAATTAGAAAAGGAAAAGGAAAAAAGAAAACACAGAAGAAAAAAAATAGAAAAGGACCAGCGCAACTCACCTACCCAACCCACCTGGCCCAGCGAGCCCAACAAGCCCACCTGGGGAAATCTCTATCTCCCCTGGACATTTCTCACTGACGCGCCTACCCCCTCACCTCACTGACTTCCCGGCCCCATGCCAACCTGGCATCGTCGTCTCCACCCCGCGACCTGTTCTTCCCTACTCCCTGACTGTTTCCTGCTAAATTTTCGCGTCTTCAATTCGCTTGGCTGTGTGAGTAAATTCCGTCTGCGACCACACTCGTTAAATCGCCTCCCTTCGCTATTTCTCTCCCCTCACTCGCCACCTCCTCTCCATCCCAGGGCTTCTCCAATTTCTGCTTGCGCCACCACTCCTCCGGCGAACCTCCGCTCGAATTCCGGCGAACCCATACCTCCCCCTGCCCCCTAGCTCACACGAGCTTGACCAGCGAACCCGTACGCATCTACCAGCACCCTCATCTCGCACGCGCGTGCCCTAGAAGCTCGACAACGATGATGTCTAAGCGCCGTCGCTGTCTGCTTCGACTTCGACGACCACTCCCGGTAGGTTCCGTCCTCTCCTCTCTCTGGATGATACTCCTGCACTCGCCGCTTCGCGT
The DNA here is from genome assembly GCA_916181665.1 of Avena sativa. Taxonomy (NCBI): domain Eukaryota; kingdom Viridiplantae; phylum Streptophyta; class Magnoliopsida; order Poales; family Poaceae; genus Avena; species Avena sativa. The sequence goes on along the minus strand of OV702294.1, from coordinate 149,665,863 downwards.
GTCTAACGCAACCTTTACTTTTCCTTGGCATTCCCCGTAGCGTCACCTCCGACAATGACAGTGCGTGCCCGTCGCTAGTAGCAACTCCGGCGAGCAATCGCCAGCCACTCTGTGCGCCCCTTCGTCGATGACGACCACCTCAACCATCCCCACGTCACGACGAACCTGGTGAGTCCCTCCTCCCCTCATCACGCTTCCTGGAATATCTAGACCACCGTCGACTGAGCACCATCGCCGCTCACTGTCGCCCAACGCCGCCCATCTCTGGTCGAGTCGCTGTGAGCCGTTAGATCTAGATCCTGCGCGTAAGATTAGATCCTAGTCGAAAGGGTATCTGCTGATCTATGCCGTGCGATTCCCATTTAATCCAATTCTCGTGGTAGCTCGATCCAGACGAACCGGTATGGACCAATAGGAACACACCACGTGGCCCAGCTTTTGTTTTAAAACAGAAATTTGATCTATTAGTGATTGGATTTTGTAAAATTCATAACTTTTGATCTACACGTCCAAAATTTGCAAATTTTATATCAGTGGATTCAGAAAAATGAAAGCTTTGTAACTATGTCCTTAGTTTAGTATTTTTCTTCCGAAAAATTAGGTGTTTTTGCAGAAACATTTGTAGGACTATTTTGAGTATAAAATTTATTCTAAAAATGGTTTTTGAGTAAAACCTTTTGCAAATGGTTTTTTTGAACTCTCTGACCCTAAACACTAACTTTTGGATTTAAAAATATATCTGATTAACACTAGAAAATTATTCCTTTGAATAAAAGCATTTCTAGTAAAACAAAAATGTTGCTTTGATTTAAAAGTAATTCTTGAGTGAAACCTTTTGCAAATGGATTAGTTTTACACACTCTAACCATAAACACTAATATTTGTGTTTAAAAACATATTTGACTAACACTAGAAATTATTTCTTTGAATAAAAGCATTTCTAGCAAACAAAAATGATTTAAATGGCTTATTTTACTAAATTGATTTCAAATGATTTTGCCACATTTATAAATGACCAGTAGGTGTTTTAAAATGTTTATAGCCATATTAGAAACCACTCCTTCAATAAAACAACCTTTTGCATGCTTGCATGCATTGTTTTGTTTTCATTATTTCATGTGGTGAATTGTTTGAATGCTAGTTTGAATATGTGCTTACTTGATTGATTTGTAGTGAACTTTGAAGAGTGTGACAATTGCAAGATCAACGAGTGAGCCTATATTCTCTACCAAAAATGGAAGTGGTGCTTCATACATTTTGTCCTATTATTTTGACTATGCATTAGTGATATTTTTAAGTAGGACTTGCATGGAATTTTCTATGTGTTAACTATGCCATGGGAAATCCTAGTAGATGATGCCTTAGTAGAATTTTCCCTAAGTTAAGATTATTTATACTAGTATGCTTAGCCTAGCTAGTAGAAAACAAGGGTGGATTATATTCATGCTATGAAATATTTCTAAGTCCGTGACTTATGTTTTTGTTTAATAAAACAACTATGTGAATGAATCACCTGGGGCCCCATATTTATGGCCTACCCTGTGTATCTCACTTGTGGAAAGCCACCCAGGAACAAAGAGATTTGAGATGTTAAAGTGTTGAGAAGCTTCTAGTGCAACCACATGGCAATATGGGCTCTGCCTGGATCATATAGGTTGCAATAACTTAGCCAGATGGACAAAAGGTGGTAGGGGTGATGAGTTGGAACGCGTCCATTTGGTCTAAGGGAAGGCTTCTGAAAGATCTTGTCTCGATGCATGTCGAGTCTTGTGGGGAAAGTGCACCACCTCTCGAGAGAGTAAAATCTAAGTACTTAGCCATGTCCCCGTCAATGGACAATTTGAGCATCAAGACATTGAAGCTATCAAGGATCTCCTCATCCAAATTTCTAAGTTAAAAGCTTGTGGTTAAACAAGGGTTAAAGGATCACCAACTTCTATTGGTAGATGCCTTGGGTGATTTAACAAACAAAAACTTAGTGTTTTCAACTAATAAGGAAAAACTTATTTTGAGCAAAGCAAGCCTTAGCTACACTTAGCCAAATGCATATAGATGATAGATACCACTAGTCTACCATAGTATAACTTGCCAATATAATTCAAATGTATTGACCCTTGTGGCTGTAACTTATTATGTTGTAGGTTTGTTTGATGTTAGTGAAGTGTGTTGAATAGGATTACAAGTCTACAACCAACATGATTGCCTGTGGCAAGGACTCCATGCTACTTAGTTATATCTGCTACATTGTAATGAGATAGCCATATGAGCTATGTAAGATGTAATGAATTATTTTATTCCTGGTTATAAAGTTTTATTATGACCTTTGTTTCTTGATATTACATCTTAAACTATGGATGCTATCTATTCAATCCAAGGACTAGCATTCTAAACACAGGGATCTCTACCTTATAAAGGTGGGGTTCTACAGATGGTACCTGAGCACTGTGTTGCATGTAGGATTGTAACCCTAGGATTGGACAAAACCCCTTAGAAAAATAGGAGTTGTACTTGTTCAAACTTATTTTACAAACAATCTTGTAAACTCTTTCCCTCAACATTTTGTTTTGAATCTACATCTCTTCCTTTTCAACTTGATGGATAAAAACTTCAACATGAGGAAAGGACTTCATGTAAGATCCCTCCCTTTATAAAGGTAAGGATCCCTGTGATTGCAATGCTAGTTCCTGGATCAATGCTAGCATCCACAGTTTAAGATGAAGGACACATAAACAAAGGTCATTATTACATATCATTCCAGAGACAAACATAGTCTTTTACAAACTCCATGGCCATAGGCCTAATACAAGAGTTTAAACATAACAATATAGATAAGTTTTCATCTTCATGTGCCACAGGCAAGCATGTTGAGTGTAGACTCATAACCCCTAATCATCATCAGAATAACCTGCAACATCACAAGTTACAACCACAGTGGGTCAATACATTGGAATAGTATTGGCAAGTGATACCTTAGTAGAATATTAACATCTAGATACTACATGAATTTGTCTAAGTGTACCTTACGCTTGCTTTGCTCAAAATAGGTTTTACCTATTAGTTGAAACATTAAGTTTTTCTTTGACAAAACTTTCCCAAGGAATCACCAATAGAAATTGGTGAACCTTCACCCTTGTTCGACCACAAGTTTTAACTTAGAAATTGGGATGAGGAGATTCTTGATAGCTTCCATGTCTTGATGCTCAAGTTGTCCAATACCAGGGACATGGCTAAGTACTTAGATTCTTCCATCTGCAGTGGTTGTGCACTTTACCCACAAGACTTGATTTTCACCAAGACAAGACCTTTCAGAAGCCTTCCCTTAGACCAAATGTACGCGTTCCAACCTATCATCCCACTACCACCAACTATCCAAATGGCTAAGTTTTTGCAACCTATATGATCCAGGCAGAGCCCATATTGCCATGTGGCTGCACTAGAAGCTTCTTAACATTTGGCATCTCAAATCCCTTTATTCCTGGGTGGATTTCCACAAGTGAGATACACAAGGTAAACCATAGAAATGGGCCTTGTGTAACCACTCAACACAAACCAATCTTTCCATTCCACCCAGGTGTTTCATTCACTTAGTTGTTTTATTAAGCAAAACATAAGTCCAAAGACTTAGAAATATTTCTCATAGCATGATTATATAAACCACCCTTGGTTGCTACTAGCTAGGCTAAGCATGGCAATAGCAAGTATCTTAACTTAAAGGAAATTCTAACATTGCTACAACTACTAGGATTTCCCAACATAGCATATAGATACTTGGCAAAATAATCATGCAAGTCCTATACAAAATATTTCTAATGCATAGGTATAAAATATTGGGACAAAAACATGAAGCACCGCTTGCCTTGGTAGTTTGGGGAGTTGCAACAATCTTCACAACCACAATCACTATTAGCACCAAAATCTACACATAAAATAAGGGCACCAAAATCACATAACAAAATATACACACAAAAATATATGAATGCATGCAAAATGCCATGTGATGATTTTCTACACCAAACAAGACAAGTAAACAGTACTGAAACATAAACAAGATCAAAATATACCAAATTAAACTTTGTTTGATTTTTTTGATCATTTTTCAAATCATTTCTATTCCCAAAATATGCCTACAAATGATTCTGTAAAAATAACCATTTTTATAGAGGCAAAACATTAACCACATTGCATAAACAGATAGAATTTTCTCTCCTGATTCCAATGATATAAAATTTGTAAAATTTGAACGTGGGGATCAAAAGTTATGAAAATTTTACAAGTTTGAAACTCTAATAGATCTAATTCAGATTTTAAAACAAAGAACTAGCCACACGGCAGCGTCTGATTGGTCGATACCGTTTCGCACCGGATCACACTCACGGACCATCAGATCTAACTTAACACGTACGGCTCAGATCGTCACTTACCGCTTCGTTTCAGATCTAATCTAGAGAGCTGGATCTAGATCCTACGGCTGCTAAGCATGCGGCCAAGGATGGGCGGTGCCAGCGGCGGTGGTGCGACGGCGCGGCTCTGCCAGAGAAGTTGCCGGTAACTTAGGTCGCGCGGGGAGGAGTGGGTATTCTTACTGGGTTCGCGTGGTTACTGCGGTGCTCGAGGTGGTCGAGGGAGGGACAGGAACGAGGGAAAAAAATGAACAATGAATGATGAAGAGAGAAGCTGCTCCAGAAGAAGGATACGATAGAAGAGATAGGGAGGAGGGGAAGGAAATGAGAGGGATGACAAGTGGGCCCCAAGTCCATGTCATTGCTTAATCATGGGCCCATCATGTTAGTTTAGCTGTTAAAACATGATTATTCAAAAAATATTTACCTATTTGTAACATCTCACCCCAAAAGCGGTACGTGTTCGCAAAAAATTGCAGGGCACTAACCTGTTACCCTGGCCCCAATTGTGGTACTAAATGTAGTTTACTCTAGAAATGTGAGTTCACGTCCTTTACTGAAACATAAGAAAACTTATTTATGATATTATTTATAGCTAGTCTATGTGATGAGTCAATACAATACTGAGCCAGGACATGACCGCTTGCTAGTCTAGCAATAACTATAGTCAGCATCCTCGATACAGTTGCGCACTGCAGAAGACCGACGAGGCAACACGCAAACACCCCTCGTTCAAAGAGCCTCCCATCTTCTCCATCTAGTGCGCACTTCGCAAATATTCCTAGGCATTTATCGCTCGTAGAATCGGTTCTTGCAGGCTGCCATCACTCTCCTCCAAGAAACCCCAACAATAATATTTGAATCCTCCCTCGCCCCCAGTTCATCCGGACTCAATGGCGGATTCGATGCACAAGATTCGGTACGGTGGTTGGAGCAAGTTCGGCGACGACGCCTTCAGAGAAATTGCTATGCGTATGGACGGTACCAGCGCTATCCGGCTGGCCACATGCTCCAAGGAGTTGCGCCGCCAAGTCGCTGGCAGAAAAGGTAGCAGATGCCCTAACGATGGCTACAGGACATTGGTCGCCTTCCACGACTTCCTCAACCACAAGATGGCGTGCCCGCATGGCCCGTGCAACTGCCCTGAGCCTGGCTGCGAGTTCGCAGCTCCGCCCATGGAGCTCCTCGTCCACCTCGAAAAATCCCACTCGATGGAACTGCACAGTTTCCACTATGGCGTGGAACATAGGTACATCTCTCAGCCTTTGCTGGCACCTGGCTCATGGAGAGTAGACACCGTCCTATCCGGGGATGATGGTACAGTGTTCGCCGTGTGATTTGACATGCTCCACTATGGCCTCGCCGTATCCGTCCAGTGCGTCAAGTCGGTGGTGTGCAAGTTTCCATGGTACATGGTTGAGTTGCACTTATATAATCCTTCAATGATGGGAGGGGACCTGGAGGAGTTCGCTGAATAAAGCCTATTTTTCGAGCCGAAGAGCAGCGCGTCACCGTCCGCCGCCCGGATGACTAAAGATTTCCGGAATTTTCTAATTAATAAACATGATAGGTTCATCCTGGATTACTCATTCTGCATCCACAAGGTGGTAGATGACAGATATGACCGTCTTGATTCTGATGATGATCTGCCGTTCAAATTTGGGATTAAGTATTGATGTTGATTCTAATCAGAGGGGTTTTAGTGTGTCGGAAATATGGATTTTGGCTACAAAGTAGTACAGTACTGTTGTACTAGTTATTGTAATTGGGAGTACATTATTTCTAGTTCTGTTTGCTGATGGATGTAAGTGCACAGATCGTTTATACCTAGTTTCGAAGTTAAGATGTCGATCCCATAGGGAGCCCAAAAGTAAGTGTTTAATGGTGAAGTCTCCGTCGCACTCAAAGTTGTCACAGGTCTTTGAGTGAATTGACTGCAAGTGTTGAAATAAAAATGAGATTTGGATTAAAAATGATTGTATTTAAATAAAACTAATATGTAAACTTTAGAAATAAAAGCATAAAAGTAAAGAACGATTTGTTTGTTGTTTTCTATAGATGACAAAATAGGCATGTGGAGATTCTGTTTATGGTGATAGTGAATGTGCCAGGTGGATGAGAGGTGAGTGTAACAATTATAATCTTATAAGTATGTGTGTAGGCGAGCAACCCATAATTAACCGAAACTCCTCTTGGTAGATTTCATCCCAACTTCAATAATCCTACTAGTGTGTTACCAAAACCATGGTCAGTCACTAGACGATTATGATCCTTTAGGTTGCTTAGCAATTAAGCTCCTTGGATCGGACTAATGTAATAGGCACAGTGGTTCCTCGTGCTCCTCGAGCTCAACTAGTTTTCCATTGATATCCCCGTGTCACTCGGGGGTTGCTAGTATGCTAGCAAACAAGATATTATCTATGTATAACAAGGTATCATGTTGTCTGGGCCCTTAGTTGGACAACAAGCATTAAGCATCACACAAATAATCAAGCACACATAATACAGTAATTAAAATCAACCACAAACTTAATGGAAATTATATAGGCACATCACAACTCACCAATCACTTACATCTCCCACGCCCAAGGGAACTTACTCACACATGAGAGAAGAAAGCATCATCGATATAATTAAATAAAGGGAGTTCTTCTTTATATTACCTTGGAGATCCACAATAAGAATAGAAATAAATCCAACACAATTCAAGATGGGAAGAAACAATCTCAAACCCTAATCTTGCAAGGTGGAGATCTCTCTCTCTCTCAAGTACAAGTAATGTCTATGGGGGTGGTAATTTAAAAAAAGGCTATGGGGGTGTTGTGGCTAGGAGGTCGAAGATCGTGGAGCGAGATGAAGAACGTCTTCCCCTTCTTCTCCGGATCTCTTCTTTCTTCCTTCTAGATGGGATGGTGGCTGCTGTGTTCTATTTTTTTTCCTTGGCCTCTTCATGAAAGTTGTCCCTTTTAACAAGACGAAGGCGATGGCAACTATATGGCGGGAACTATACGGCCGGAAAAATATTCCCGCCGTATAGTTGCTCGTTAAAGCTACTGTATGCCTCCCTTGATTGCTTCCAAAAAGAGACTTGCTTGTTTTCGTATGAATATTGTGTGTTTGCGGTTAAAACCCTCTGTTGATATTCAGAACCTAAAACACACATTAAAAACCAAGTTTTCTTTGCTACCGAAGTATTGGCGTTAGGTAAATCTAGAAAACCATCAAATCCAAACGAAAACCTTCAATAGAAACCATAAAAAATGTGTCGAATCTCACAACTATCAACTCCCCCAAGCTTAGATGTTGCTCGCCCTCGAGTGACAAGAAAATAAGGAATGATAGTGGAGATTTGAGGCTAAAATAAAAGAACTTACAAGCTCGAATTGGTGTTAAATTATTTTCTTCACAATTCCTGCAATCTTAAACATGATCATACAAGTATTCACAAGATTGCACTAACTCCACTTTCTAACCACGTATATCTTTCTAGCAAATAAATTATATGCCTGAGCAAGTGTCAACAGTTTAGCTAGGAAAGTGAAACAAATCCTTTTGGTTTCTCTCTTTATTGAGAGATGAAAAACCTTTTGCTCTTGTTCCTTTAAACTATTAAGAGTAATCAAGTTGGCACCAACAACATTTAATTTAAGAACAACTCATCTACTCCCATGTCAAAATTTCAAGACTCTCAAATCACCTTTTTCCTTTCCTTGTTTTTCAAAAACTTCACCTCTTTAATTGAGAAATTATGCCACTGTTTTTAACATGTTAATTGGGACCATGTTGTGCACTCATGACCATGCCAATTGATAATAGTTGAGCAATAGTGGGTCATAGGAGTACTACAACTTCACTTGGAACGTGAAACCATGAGGATACTAAAATTTTACCCGTCATAGCATTGCAGCTACAGACGCTTACATAACTCAATAGCCGAAATCAAGTGGTTTCCCACATTTAGATCGTTCATTGGCCAGCGGAGTTAATAGTTCCCATAGAGAACAACAGTGTTATAATGACATGTGTAAAGCAATATCTTACTGTAATTACTAGAAAAGGAAGTGGCATAATCTCTACTCTTTCGAAGCATCCATTTTATTAGAAAATTTCATTCAAGAGTGCTATCGAGTCTATTTACATTAAGTTCAAAGGGGTTGAGTAGTTTCTAAAATCAAATCCTTTAGGATAAACATGGACTCAAGTCATATCTTGGATGTTTTTTCTTGCTGTAAAAATGTCGGAAATGTTTTAACCAAGTTCATTGCTCATTATTTCAAAGCTAAAATGGGACACTGGCAAAGGAATAGAATTTATAGGATAACAAGCTAAGTGGGGAGTGACTCAAGTCCAAGCGAGTAAATAATTGTAGGGTCAATTTAAAGTTGCAGAAGAGGTGATGAAAGGAATGTGATACCTCCTCTTGCTTGCTTAGTTCTTGTACTTGAGTCGAATCCCCTCTATATTTCCCTATTGCCAGGTCACCTGAAATTGACCAATCTCCAAGAGAAACAAAGAAACAAATTTGCAATAAAGGTTACAACTATTTTTTGTGTTCTTTGTTTAAAAATACAAACTGAAATTAAACATGCAATTTTTTAAGAAGTAAAATAAATCAAAAGAAGAAATAAAAATATGAATGCAAAGTTTGGAGGTTCTCAAACCTCCCCAAGCTTAGGCTATTGCCATGCTTACTTATTGCCGCCGTTTGGCAGTGGGTACGGATACTACTGTTAGTTAGGAAACTAACATATTCATTCACTCCATGAAGAGTTTGATCGATCTCCCGAACACGTTGGTTGAGCTGCAGAAAATCTTCATAGGGGTCATTATTGAACCCCTGCTGCTGTTGCTACTGATTGGGCCAAGGGTCCCAAGGTCCCTGCTGTTGCTGATGTCCTCCCCAAGCAGGGTTGTCCTGCTTTGCTTCCTCTTCATCTTCCTCGGGGTCAGGATAGAGTGCTGCCATGATCTCCATCACTTGATCCTTGGTGAGGATCCAGTTGTTCTTCTCCTAAATCAAGAATGCTTGTGGACAAGGCAATGGCACCTGATCATCCTGTGCAACATCAAGATAACAAAATTGATAGTCTCAGAGCCTCCTATGAACTTGGTAAACACCGAGGAAGCCACAAGCAGTTATATATTTGACATCCATAAGTATGGATCCATCAACAGGTTGCATGATATGTATTGGAAATCCATGGGCTTGGACAAGGTGGGTTACCAATCCACCAATGCGAATATCACCTTTCTTTTTGTTGCTCTGGTGGCGGAGGTGCTGGAGGAATAGAGCCGCAGGAGCGGAACTCTACGGTGCATCAGGGAAGAGTGCCTTGGTGATCATGGCCATGTCTGCATTGGCCATGGAGCCGGTATCTCCTCTTCCCAACAAAGTGTTAGCGAGAAACAAGGCAAAGTAGTGGATGGTTGGATTCTAAATGGTGGACATCTTCTTCTGGTAGAAGTCCCCGCCACCGTTAACAGAAATAACCTCCAAAGCTTCTCCACTTGAGACGCTATATAAGTTTGTAATAGTTGATTCCCCTTCTTGAGGGAATCCAAAAGCTTCACAAAATTGTTGAAAAGTGATTTGATTTGCCCGCTGGTTAATGATGAAAATCACCGTGCATGCATTACCTTTCTCCTTGTAGTCGTCGTAGAAGGAGGCGAGGAACTCATGGGTGAGCTGAGTGTAGGTGTAGTGGTGTCACATCCCAAAATTTTCCAAATTTTGTAATGTGAAAAATAAATAAACAAAATAAAATTTTGTTGAAATTTAGGGTGAGAAGAAACTTTTTGATTCCATTTGGAAACATAAAAACCTATTTTGATCAAATAAAATCCTAAAGGGATTTAAAAGATAAACAATTAATAAATAAAGTTTTAATAGTTAGAATTACTATTTTTAGATCTTTTAATAAAAAGATTTGGTTTTCAAAAGAAAAGGTAGAATTATAAATAAGGATTATTATATAAAGCCAAATTAAATCTTGTCCAAGCTTTTGAAATAAGATATTTCTATTCGATAAAAAGAATAAAGGTTTATTTAAATAAAATAATGAGGATTTATTAATATCCAATTTTATTAAAGTAAAGGCTTTTCCATTTTAAATAAACATTAAAACTTGTTATTTTATTTTAAATAAGTTTTCCAAGTGTTTTATTTATTCAAATAAAACCTACTGAAATGATTTTGGTATTATTTAGATTTCAAATGGAGTTTTTAAATAAATTAAATCCTATTTGAATTAAAGACTAAGATCTATTTTATTGAATTATTAATGTATCCTAAAAGAATAAAAAATTATTTTGTTTTGGACTTTGAATTGTGTTGTTAAACAGAATTAAAATCTACACAAAGTTTGGCAAAGGTTTGAATTCATTTGGGTGTTTGGATGGTTTGAATAAAATCAAAACAGAAATTTCAAATAGAAAAAGAAATAGTCTCAGTATAAAAAAAGAAACAAACTGCAGCCCAGCTAACAGGCCAAGTCCAGCCCACTCGCAGCCCAAATCTTCCCCGCCCCCTCAGCGAAACGTTTTTCACGCGAACACGCACCCACACAGACGCAGACAGGCAGGCCCCACTCCCTCTTTCCCTAGCTCGCTGACAGACGGACCCCACTGGCCACCTCAGCATCGTCTTCCCCATGACCACGTCGCCCTGCCGTTGCTGCCATTTACTCCGGCGATCAATTCGCGTTACAGCAGCCATCACTCCCCCTGCAATCATGCGTAGATAACCGCCCGCTCCTCCTCTCTCTTTCCCCTCACTCGCCTCTCCCTCTCTGCCCCTAGGCTGAGCGAATCGAGAGCTCCAACCCCTCTGTCTCCGACAGCTTCCCCGGCCAATTCCGGCGAAGCACGGCCGCCCCTCGTCTCCCACTGCACACGAGCTTGCACTCCACCTCCTGGCGCATCTCCCCGTGCCACTAGTTCGCCCGCGCTTGCCCCAGAGCGTCGGCAAGGACAAGCTCAACTCGCCACCGCCGTCTGCCATTGCTCCGACGACCTTACCCCGGTAACTCCGACCACCCCAAGCTCTCCTGTTGACACTCCCGTACTCCCCATGCTCATACGCATCTAATGCCCCCTTCTGTTTGCCTCGGCATGACCTCTAGCCTCGCCCCCGTCGACGACCAGAGGAACCCGACGCAGACAAGCACTCCGGCGAGGAATCCCGGTCGCATCCGAGCGCCCCTCGCCAAGACGACCAGACGTTGAGCTTCAGAATCTCCCCGCGAGCACGGTGAGCATCTCCGTTACCCTCCTTGCTTCCTGTATCACCGACTCCGCCGCTGCCAGAGCGTGCGCCCCCGCCAGCCGCCGCTAGCGCCGCCCAACCATGGTCAGAGGAACCGTGTCCGTTAGATCTTGATCCTTTGGCTGAGATTAGAACTTAAGCGAAAGGGTATCATGTGCTCTGTGCCGCACGATATCACCTAGATCCAACGATCCAGAGAGGCCGATACGCACGAAGCGGTACTGTCCAATAGGAAATAACCACGTGGACAAGGTTTAGATTAAAACAGAAATTTGAATCTGATTGGTATGCAAACTTGTAAAATTCATAACTTTAATTCTACACGTCCAAATTTTATATCAATGGAATCAGTAGAACAAGTACTTTGCAACCATGCATTTTTTTAATGTTTTGCTTCTGTAAAATTGGTTGAATTTGCAGAAACTTGTGTAGGCTTATTTTGAATATAAAAATTGTTCTAGATATAATTTTAATGTGAAATCTTTGCAAAATGGTTTGTTGTGAACCTAATGACCCTAGGAACCAACCTATGGATTTAAAAATGTGTTTTGTGAAGTTAAGGAATAAATAATTGAATTAGCTCATTTCTAGTCAAATAAAAATATTGTTTTTGTTTTAGAAATGATTTTTGAGTAAAACATTTGGGAAATGTTTTGATTCAAACCTTCTGACCCTAAACACCAAGTTTTGTGAATTAACAACTTATTTTATGAACAATATAAAATTATTGCTTTGATAAAAGCATTTTCAACCACATAAAATATTGATTTGATTTAAAAATGGTTCATAGATAAAACCTTTTACAAATGGTTTTACCACTTTTGTAAATGACCAATGTGAGCTTGAAAATGTTTATAGCCTAATAGAAACCACTTTTCCAAATAAAACTAGCTTTTGCATGCTTGCATGCATGACCTTGTTCCTATTATTTTATGTGTGATAAATTGGTTGGAATGCTAGTTGAAATTGTGTTTGTTTGATTGAATTGTAGTGAAGTTAGAAGAGTGTGATATTTGCAAGATCAAGAAGTGAACCAACATTCTCTACTAAAAAGGCAAGTGACACTATCATCCAAGTCCTACTATTTTCATTACACTTAGTGGATTTTTGTAACATGCATGAAAAGGATTTCTATATTTTATGCTATGCTAAATCCTAATAGGATACCCTTATATATTCCTTAGTGGAAACAAAGTAGTTGTAGTATGCTTAGCCCTGCTATATATTGGGATGGGATACATGTTATGATTATATGAAGAGTTGAAAAGATATATGTTTTATATAATAAAACAAGTACTCAATGAACCACCTGGGTGGACAAGGAGACTCAAGATTGGACAAGGTGGCAGCAAAAGGAACCATGTTTATATGGCTATCTCTTTTTGTATGTGCACTAGAAGAAAACCACCTAGGGACTTAGAGATTGAACATGTTTCTCGTACAGTGGCTTCCGTGTACAGCCACATGCTACATGGGCTCTGGCTTAGTCAACTACATAGTGGAAGACCCATGCATTGGCATCTTCAGATTAACTAGAATTGTGTAAGGGAACTTGAAACCCTACATTGGTGCCTGGATGACAAGCTAGCATTGTGTATTGGGAGGACTTCTATGGAAAGACTTTGTCACATTCTCAATCTGCCAGTACTCCATCTTGGTGAGTACTTATCCAGTGGCCACTGGTGGCATCAAGATGAGATTGTGTCATGTGGGTAAAGTGTACAACTTCTGCAGAAGATCAAATTCTAAGTACTTAGCCGTGTCCCCGGTTATGGACAAATACTGAGCAACTAAGGCCTGAAGCTATGGAAGATCTCGACATTCCAATTTCTCAAAGTAAAACTTGATGGTGACAACAAGGGATTAGAAGCACTTGGAGTTTTCCAAGAAGTTCAGAAAGATTTTGACAAAAGATCAAAAACTATTTTGAAAAGATAGGATAAAACTATATTGCTTTCTGCAAATGAGCCTAAACCCTACTTAGCCAAATATGCATGTAATGATAGGATTCACATATTTCTACATAGTAGTGAAACTTGCCAATACAATTCAAGTGTATTGACCCTTGTGGCTGCAACTTATTATGTTGCGGGTTTGTTTGATGCTAGTGAAGTGTGATGATTAGGATTACAAGTCTACAACCAACATGATTGCCTGTGGCACTTTGAAGATGAAGGACCCCATGCTTATAGATATTCTGCTGCAATGTAATGTGATAGCCAAATGAGCTATGTAAGATGTAATGAATTATTTTATTCCTGGTTATAAAGTTGTATTATGACCTTTGTTTCTTGATATTACATCTTAACTATGGATGCTAGCTATTGATCCAGGGACTAGCATTGTAAACACAGGGATCTCTACCTTATTAAAGGTTGGGAACCTTACAAGTGGCTTGCATAGGCGGGGTTAGATAGCCCCACATTTGCACACATGTGGTCGAAGGCCACCTCAACCGTGCTATGATGAGAAAGCCATCTTCGTCCCAACGTGTGGGCATCACCCTCCTTGATGAAACCATGGCATAATTGCTATCTAGCTCATCCCGGAGCTCCGAGCCTTCACCATGTTGGCGCTAGCTTAGAATGCACTAAGAAATTTCAACATAAAACCTTAGGCATATAGTTTCTACATAATATATGAACGATTCTATGTGGAAGAAATCAATCCTAACGTGAGAAATCAAAAGAGAAAATAGATCAAGCCTGAGTTCATCCACTAAATCAATGTGAGGATTTCAACCATGGAATTCTAAAAATAAAGCATGGATAGGGAGAGAAACATACCGATCTGCTGATTGCCCCACTCAAATGAATGAAATCCGCGAAGAATGAAGAGTTCTAGTTGGATTTTGAGAGGTTTGGAGAGAGAATATGAGATAAATAATGAGGTGGAGGAGGAGCCCTGGCCGCCCCGGTGCGTTTAAGTGGTCACGCCGAACTATATGGCGGGATATATACGAGCGAGTTAGGTAGCTCCCGCCGTATAGTTGTGGCGGAGGTGAGAGTTAGGGTTTCCCCATGCCAGATCATAACTATACGGACGCAACTATACAGCCGGACAAAAATCTCCCGTCGTATAGTTGGTCGTTAAACCTTCTGTATCCGAGACCCCTTTTTGGGAATTTTGTTGATAACTATACGACCACAATTATACGGATGGAATATATATTCCCACCGTATAGTTGGTCGTTACAACTCCTGGAATATGCTTATCCGCCCAACTTTTCAGTGATTCATTTTTTAATCTGTACAATATGATTAAGCTAGTTTCTGCATATAAAACTCAAACTTTATTTTCTACACTAAATCTATGTTTATTCAGACAATATTTCTACTAATTTTTGGCAGCTGCATCTTCACGCGCGCGCTTCCGCAAGAATGTCTGTGAAAAAGTTGTTCGAATGCGATGAACTTTTTATTATTTAACTTTATTTTATCATTGTGATGGGTTAACTCCCATTAAGCATTTATTAAGAATGGTTGAATATCTCAACCCTTTCTCTGTTCTCGAATTCTTACCTTGGGTTGCCCTTTATCAAAGGCACTTACCACATGAACTCGTTTTGCTGGTGGAATATAACTTTCTCCTGCTTCTAGTTTATTTGGAAAATACCGGATGATCTCAACATCATAAACATTGAAGATTATTTTCCCTTCAGCACAATCAATTGACGCTCCTGCAGTGCTAAGAAAAGGTTTTCCAAGTATTATAGATAATTTTTCATCCTCTGGAATTTCAATAATAATAAAATCAGTGGGAATAACATGTTCATCTATTCTAAGTAGAACATCCTCAATCACACCAATAGGTTATTTAGTGGATTTGTGAGCCATTTGTAAAGTGATAAAAGTGGGGTAATAATCCCCTAATCCTAAACTTTTATAGAGGGAATATGGCGTTACACTAACTCCTGCACCTAAATCACACAAGGCATTATGAATATCAGTTTTGCCTATTGAGCACTGATGACCCACAAGTATAGGGGGTGTATCGTAGTACTTTCGATAAATAGGAGTGTCGATCCCAACAAGGAGAAGAAGGTGTTGACTAGTGGTATGGAGCAGGAAATCTCTGTAAATACTTAACAAATGGATTTTTAGGGGTTTGATAATAAAGCAACAAAACAAAGTGCAAGTAATAAAGACAACGAACAACTGCAGAAAGTGGCCCAATCCTTTCTTAGCAAAGGACAAGCCGGTGGAAATACTTATAAGGACCGTTCTCAAGGACACATGGGAATTCTGTGAAGTGCTTTCGCTTCAAATAGCTGAGTACCCTTCTTTGGTGTTGTAAGTGTTGTGTGGGTGAACCTGTGCTGATGTACCGACCTTACTTGGACTAATACATACTTGTGATTAAACCCCCTGCAAGCATCCACAACTACAGGGAAGCAATTTAGATATAAACCTAACCACAACCTTAAACTCTAAGATCCTACACTCCCTTGTGCAATGGTGTCCTAACAGGGGTTCAGGTTTTTGTCACTCCGGCAACCCCACAATTAGTAGCCAAATACACAATGCATTCCCCTAGGCCCATAAATGGTGAAGTATCATGTAGTCGACATTCACATGACACCACTACAAGAATATCACCACAACTTAAATACTAAACCATTGAATAATATCTCAACACAAATCCACTACTAGCAACATGACTTCTCCCATGTCCTCAAGAACTAAATGAACTACACACGAGACATCATATGGATCAAGATCAAAGATGATATGGTGATGGATAACAATCTGAACATAAACAATAATCCAATGGTTCCACTCACAAGCATCAACTACAATAGTAATCAACACCGGGAAAGTTTCCCCTAAGAACTATGCAAGTATTCAACACGATTGTTACAACGGGATGGAGTGGTGATGATGGTGCTGGTGGAGATGATGGTGTGGATGATGATGATGATCCCGATGAAGTCTAGATTGACGATGGTGTTGATGGCGACGATCTCCCCTCTCCGGGAAGGAATTTCCCCAGCAGAAATCTGTCTGCCGGAGAGCTCTTTCTCTCTCGGTGTTTTCCGCCCCACAGAGGTGGCGGAATCTTTCTATGGTTGATCCCCATGTTTTAGGGTTCCGATAAGAAGATATAGGCGAGAGTGCGGAGTAGGAGGCCGGCCAGGTGGGCCACACCCATCCTAGGCACGGCCTAGGGGGCCGCGCCTGGGGGGTGTGGGCCCCCTGTGGCCCAACTCCGCGTCCCCTTCTGGCTTCCTTCGTCTTCTGGGAAAATATAATTTCCATGATTTTTCTGGTATTTTTCTGATCTTCACGAAATTGCATCAAAACACCTCTTTTTCCATCAGAATCCTAACTCCGGCAGTTCATCCTCCAAGAATCATCCAACATGCAAAAACAGATGAAAAGACATAAGTAACACCTCAAAATAAGACATATATCAATGAATAGAGGCAAATTATGATATAGAATGGTGATGCAAATTGGACGTATCAAGCACGAAATAGTTGGTATTCTAACCTTTTGTATTTTACCTTTTATGGGGGATCAGGCTCTTTAGTTGCTCTTTTTTTGTTGCTTATCACTTTTCTTCTTTTGTACTGCAACAACCTCATCTTCTTTGCTTGTTTATGTTTCTTCTCTTGGATCAACAGTCTCTGCATCAGAGCCATAACGGTCATCATGTGCATCATTTTTCTCCTCCAAGATTTGGTCTTGTGTTTCTCGAGTAGTTTCATCTTGAGGATCCACCAGTGTGTCATCTTCTTGGCTTGCTTTGAGCAAGGATTTTTCCCTTCCCTCTTTTTCAGCTTCATATTCTGGTGGTCCAAATGGTCCTATAACAACTGCACCTGTCCTTGTAACAACATTAGTAGAGATAGGAATATTTATATCATCTTGGAGAAAAATTTGATAACTAGATGCTATTTGTTCACATTGGGTTTCAATCATACTAAGGTACTTGTGAAATAATTTTATTTCTTGGCCAATGTCATCATAATTTTCCTTTAGTTCTGCTAAAATCTTCTTATGTCTTTGAAATTTCTTATGCATGTTATTATGAGTTTTATCCTGTCGATGTTTTAATTCTTGAAAAACTTTTCTAGTTTCATATTCTTCAATAAAAACTTGTGACAAATCTAATTTGTTTTCCTTAACAAGTTTAGAAGGTATACCTTTTTATTTCATTGTTTTGCGTACTTCAGGCATAAGATCGGGATTTATATGAAGTATTCCTTTTTCCAGCTTAGTTCCAAAATCAGGATTATATAAAGAATCATTCTTAGCCCTAGTAGACATCAATTCCAAACATGCTTTAATAGTTAAATATTTATTAAACCTCATGCTGATAAGTCAAGCAACTCTAAGCATTGTGTATTAAGACCATGTTAAAATAAATGGCAAATAGTTGATTCAAAATAGCCATGATTAGGAATACTATTGATCATTCCAAAGAATCTATCCTAGGCTTGTGGGTAATTTTCTCCCATGTTCTAACTGAAGTTTCCTATATTCTTTCTAATTTCAGTTACCTTCTTGAAAGGATTAAATCTCTTTACGAATTTAACAATATAGTTTTCCTAGAACTTAATGTAATGATGAGGGTGAGAATATAACCAGTCTAGAGCCTTACCTTTGAGAGACCAACGAAATAGTTTTCGGCGAGAGAAATCTCTAGGCAAACCTTTTGGTCCAACTGATGTTATCACATCGTAGAACTATCTAAGATATCTTCCTGGGTCTTCATCTTCCCTTCCACTAAAATCTTTTTCCTGTAAAATTTTAATAATATCACCATCAAATCAATATTCTCTAACTCTAGGATTAGGAAATTTTATTGGTTGTTTAAGAAAAGCAGAATTTGGAGCATTGTATTTTCTGAGAGTTTTCTTAGGTTTCTTGGGAGTTGTCCTATGAATGGACATGATTTCCATGAAGTCACTTAGGTTTTAAACTTCAACCTTATTCGATCTCAAAAGTTTTTCAATAATTTCCTCACGCCTTTGAACAAGTACGCCATCAAGATAATCTGGTAGATAAGTCCTACCAGAGCGTGTAGACCCTTTGTCTCCTAGGGAGACCATTTTGTAGTTGTAACACCTGAAATATCAAGAGACAAAACACTTAGCGCTTAGCTCCCCGGCAACGGCGCCAGAAAATAGCTTGATGGTTGCAAGTGCACAGATCGTTTGTAGCTAGTTTCGAAGTTAAGATGTCGATCCCATAGGGAGCCCAAAGATAAGTGTTTAATGGTGAAGTCTTTGTCGCACTCAAAGTTGTCACAGGTCTTCGACTGAATTGACTGCAAGTATTGAAATAAAAATGAAATTTGGATTAAAAAATGATTGTATTTAAATAAAAATAAAATGTAAACTTCAGAAATTAAAAGCATAAAAGTAAAGAACGATTTGTTTGTTGTTTTCTGCAAATGACAAAATAGGCGCGGGATATTCAGTTCATGGTGATAGTGAATGTGCCAGGTGGATGAGTGATGAATGTAACAATTATAATCTTATAAGTATGCGTGTAGGCGAGCAACCCATTATTAGTCAGAACTCCTCTTGGTATATTTCATCCCAACTTCAATAATCCTACTAGTCTGTTACCAAAACCATGGTCAGTCACTAGACAATTTAGATCCTTTAGGTTGCTTAGAAATGAAGCTCCTTGGATCGTACTAATGCAATAACCACAATGGCTCCTCGTGCTCCTCGAGCTCAACTAGTATTCCATTGATATCCTTGTGTCACTCGGGGGCCGCCGATATGCTAGCAAACAAGATCTTATCTATGTAGAACAAGGTATCATGTTGTGTGGGAACTTAATTGGACAACAAGCATTAAGCATCCCACAGATAGTCAAGCACACGTAATATAGTAATTAAAACCAATCACAAACTTAATGGAAATTATATAGGCACATCACATCTCACCAATCCCTTATATTTCCACGCCCAAGGGAACTTACTCACACATTAGAGAAGAAAGAATTATCGATATAATTAAATAAAGGGAGTTCTTCTTGATATTAGCATGGAGATCCACAATAGGAATAGAAATAAATCCAACACAATTGAAGATAGGAATAAACAATCTCAAACCCTAATCTCGCAAGGTGGAGATCTCTCTCTCTCAAGTACAAGTAATGGCTATGGTGGTGTTGTGGCTAGGAGGTCAAAGATCCTGGAGCGAGATGAATAACGTCTTCTCCTTCTTCTCCGGATCTCTCCTTTGTCCCTTCTGGATGGGATGGTGGCTGCTATGTTCTGTTTTCGTCCTTGGCCTCTTCACGTTAGTTGTCCCTTTTAACAAGACGAAGGCGATGGAAACTATACGACGAGAACTATACGGCGGGAAAAATATTCCCGCTGTATAGTTGCTCGTTAAAGCTACTGTATGCCTCCCTTGATTGCTTTCAAAAGGAGACTTGCTTGTTTCTGTCTGAATATTGTGTTTTTGTTGTTAAAACCCTCTGTTGATATTCAGAACCTGAAACACACATTAAAACCTAAGTTTTCTTTGCTACCGAAGTATTGGTGTTAGGTAAAGCTAGAAAACCATCAAATCCAAATAAAAACCATCAATAGAAACCATAAAAAATTGTGTCGAATCTCACACCTATCACTTGTGCTATTGTATTTTGCAGTATGTACTGGTAGTAGTTGTTTGGATCAAATCGCAGGAGATGCTCTAGCATTTCCTTTCAAACATGGCTCTGTACTGGGAGCTAGCACTACTTACTTAGATCAAGTAGTTTTTCCTTTGAAATAATGTCCTTGCACATGTAGTCCGTAGGTAATCCCTCCATTTGAAAATAGATTCAAAGGATTTATGCAACACATGAATAGGGAAAATGCAGGAATAGAATGGCATGTCACTTGATATCTTATTGGAATAAAAACTATAGGGATTTGTAAAATTAGTTGTTTGCTTGCACCGCTAGAAAACCACAATAACTTTGTAGGGTTTAAGTACATGGCATATAGGAATTTTTCCAAGAGGTCTCACCTCTTATTAGAAATCCTATAGGATTGTAGTGTAGGAAAGCAATGTATAGGAATTTTGTAGGATTCATTCCTTTCAAACAAACACACTCTACAGGATAAATTCCTATGGATATATAATTCCTTTAGAAACCCCCTGAATCAAACAGGCCCTAAGATGTTTTAGCTTTTGTGAAATGAGTGTATCTAGACTCTCTAATAGTGTGTAGTTCAGAGTGCACACATGCTATATAGGGGTCTAGATACACTACACAAAAGCTAAATCATTTTATATTTTGAAATGGATGGAGTACTAGGTATTTTTTATTGCAGTCAGGTTACTCATATTTACTTTATCATTTTTTTCTTATAATGTTTCGCATGCTGCAATTTAGTCTGCCGATTCTTACTTACTTTAGTAACTCCAGGTACATCTCTCAGCCGCTGTTGGTACCAGGCTCATCGAGTAGAGAAGATCGGATCATGAGACGATGGTATGGTGTTTGCGGTGCTATTTGACATACGCGAGTCAGGCAACATCGCATCCGTCGGGCAGGACGCATGCTCGTCATCCTTGAACAATGTGAGCCTCACTGCCTATACCCCGTCAATAGAGCTGGGTTTTGGGATATAATCTGCTATTCCTCCACGCCTGGGATCAGCGCAATGCCGACCATCATGCAGAAGAAAAATCTTTCCTTGCTATTATACCATGAAACATCTTATATTACCCAAGGCGTGCATTACTCAATATGCATCAATCTAGGGGTAGAATTCCCAATTAAAAAACAATTGTAAGAAAGTGAGGCTAGCCATAAAGTAGTACTAGTATAGTACAAGTTCTTGTACTTCAGAGTATTTTGTAGTATATACTGCTAGTACTTGTTTACGTCAAAGGAAGGAGATGATCTTGCTTTGCCTTTGTTCTTTCGTTTGCTATTTCCAAAGTATTTTTTTTGAACTAATGGTGATATACTGTTACCTGTTTAGATCAAGTTCAGCAGATTGTCTTGCTTTTCTTTAGAAACCTAGCATTGTCAGAATTATCTAGATGAGTCTTGGGCAATTTGGGTTGCATATGGAGATTGACACATGCATTGACGAAATGAGGTGGTATTCACACAAAAGCAGACTTAATCCTCATTTTTTCTTACTCCAATGATCGAGTCTGTTCAGAGAACCGGGCAAACTGATCGTGCGCCATGGTTTTTCAACTAGACCAAGAACTTATTCTCACTTTACTTCTATTGAATTTCAAGCAGAACAGCTACTGAATCTCTCAAATGTTCTGTCATTGCTATTACTAAAGCATTTTGTGGAACTAATACTGATGTATTGGTACTTGTTTAAATCAAGGGTGGTCGAAAGTCTAGCTTTTCTTTTGAAACATGGCCTTGTCACAATCATGATGAGGCTTGGGCATTTTGGGTTGCATCGTGGGTCACACAGGCATTTATGTGAGAAGAAGGTACTCAAAATAGACTCGATCGTCAATTTTGCATTCTTCAATGGTCGAGTGTGTTTGGAGAAAATGGCAAACTGACTGGGCGACAATTTTGATGAGCTAAAACAAGAACTGGTTCTCTATATACTGCTATTGTGTTTCAATGTCTATATTGCTGAATCGCTCACTTTGAAATACAGTTGAATTGGTCAAGTGCTGCTGAATGTGAACTATGAATCGGTCGCTAATTTTTCTATATTATTCTGTACTATAGAGTTTATATAAATATCTGCCAAAAAGAATTATTGAATTCTTTTCCTCCCTCTCTAAGGTCTTTGTTTCTAATCCGGCCGAGCCACAGCAAAATGCATTTTTTTAGAATCCTGCAATTTTTATATACCAGGAGAAAAATCTAGCTCATTCGACCCCTCTTTAGCCGAGAACATTTTTACTTTGACCTTTTAGGGGTAATAAGGGACTGTTGACCACAGCCCAGGGAAATTTGAGAAAGGATCCCATGGGGAATAACCTATAGAGTATAGCCCATATAGAGCAGCCCATGTAAAATAGCCTAACTCTTTTTAATTCGGCCTTTCGGACATTACCCCCACCTCTCAATTTTTGTAAAAACTCTGCCGACAGTTTTTTTAGAGCGCCTGCAGTTTTTAGTTTAGCTATCAGGAGTTCCGCCTTATTATTTGATGGGAGATAAAAATGGTCAGAAAAAGTCTTTTTAAGGAGATCAATCAGTAAGTTATAATAGAGAAGCTTAACAGTTATAGTGAACTAACAGTTTCTTTCATAGTGGCAAGGCACCCAGTTCACCGCTGGTGAGGTCTCGAGTCCGTATCCTAGGAAATTTGTGTTAATATAGAGCTATATTTTTTGTACTCTCAGGCTAACATCAGGGACCCAAATAAACTACTGTTGCATCTAGCAATGTCGCCAAGGTTAAGGACGGCGGACTCGACCCGAAAAACAGTCCAACATATATACACACGTTTAATTCAAATACAGGTTGACATGTGGGACCCAGCATAGACACATTTAATTCATATAGAGGCTACCATGTGGGACCCAACATAGACATGTTTCCTGCATAGAGAAGGCTGACATGTGGGACGCAACATAGACACGTTTCCTGTACATAGAAGGCTGACATGTGAGACCCAACAAAGAAATATAGATTAACATTTTATACTCTATAAAGCTGACATCTGTGATCTAGATAAATTGATGCTGCATCATAGACACATTTTCCCGCAAAAAAGATCTACCAATGTTGCCAAGGTCATAATGGCGAACTCAACCTGAAAAAACAGTCCAGCATACACACGTTTCTTTCAAATAGAGGCGGACATCTGGGAATCAGCATAGACACGTTTCCTGTACAGATGTTGCTGACATCTGGTAACCAGCTACGGACCAAAGTCAAAACAACGGAGGCAGCCGAAAAAATTCCATCATAGCACGTTTCTTTTACGGAGAGGCTGACATATGGGTCCCACTAGAGAGACCTTATAAGGGGTTATATCGAGCAACATCGCCAAGTTCGAATAAGATAGTTGCGAGCGAGAAAAAAGTCTAACATGCACACGTTCTTATAATGAGATGCTGACATGTGGGACCTAGAAGCATGACCAAACGAAAGATTCATCGAGCAACGGTATCTAGCTCGGAATAGGGTAGCGCTAGAGAATAAAAAAATCCCATCATATACACACTATTCTTCTAATGTGATGCTGACATATGGAACCCACCAGCCTGTATAAACGGCTGATCCATCGACCAACATTGCCAAGTTCAAAATACGGAGGCGCGAGCGAGAAAAAAGTCCTACACGCACACGTTTCTTTTAATGAGATACTGACATGTGGGACCCAACACGTGACCAAACGGCATGTTCGTCGAGCAACGCTATCTACTTAGGAACAGGGTAGCGCTAGAGAATAAAAAATTCAATCATATACACACGATTCTTCTAATGAGATGCTGACATATGGGACCCACCAGCCTGAATAAACGGCTGATGCGGCGAGCAACGCTATCAAGTTAACATGGAGGCACAACCGAGGAAAAAATTCCATCATACACACGTTTCTTCTAATGAGAGTATGACACTTGAGGCACAACCGCGTGATTATGCATCTGGCAGCGCTATCAAGTGTCAATTTCGGAACATGGTAGTGCGATAGAGGGAAAAATCCATCATACACATGTTTCTTCTAATGAGAGGATGACATGTGGGCCTAGATGCGTGATTAAACGATAGCGCAATCAAGTTCGAAACAGGGTAGCGGGAGCGAAGGAAAAAATTACATCATACACATGATTCTTCTAATGAGAGGCTAGCATGTGGGACCCAACATTGTGATTAATGGCAGATAGATCGGGTAACGTTATTGAGTTCATATCAGGGAGGCACGAGCTGATGGGGATATGCCGAGTGGGGTATACCCAGCAGGACGTTCCCTACTAGATCATACTCTCAGCGAGTGGGCCTGCAGGACGGCGACTGGACCGCGATCCATGAGGGAGCTAGGCTACTGGAAGCTGAAAGCCTAGAAGCGTAGCTAGGCCCAGTCAGATTAGGTCAAAACCCTCCGAGTCCTTATCCAACTTGGTTGTAGATCCGTAAACCCTAGCAAGGTGACCCTATATAAACCTCCCTAGGGCACGCATAACACTTACGTTCCACCATACACCCCATCGACTCGTTGCCTAGTCGCCGAGCTTGCCCACTGTAATCTCTCGATAATACAAACTAGTAGGAGTAGGTCTTTACCGTCCAGGGGCAATCCTGGGTAAAACCTTGTGTCTCCGCCCTCATCTCACACCACAGATGTCTGGCCGCCCTTGCCCCCTTGTTCTACTAATCCCTACCACTCGCAGCATATGTCGTGGTCATTCCCACGATAGTGGCGCCTACTGTGGGGCCTGGCCGGTCAGGCCTAAGTTCTGCGGCAAGACCCTACTTGCCCATCAACCGATCGATCGCCACCGGCCATATGATCTCCATCGGCGAGATCCTCCAGATCTTGCCCATCAGCTATGTAGAGGTCCCAACCTTTAATAAGGTAGAGATCCTTGTGTTTACAATGCTAGTCCCTGGATCAATAGCTAGCATCCACAGTTAAGATGTAATATCAAGAAACAAAGGTCATAATACAACTTTATAACCAGGAATAAAATAATTCATTACATCTTACATAGCTCATTTGGCTATCTCATTACAATGCAGCATAATAATTATATAGCATGGAGTACTTCATCTTCAAAGTGCCACAAGCAGTCATGTTGGTTGTAGACTTGTAATCCTAATCAACATACTTCACTAACATCAAACAAACCTGCAACATAATAAGTTGCAGCCACAAGGGTCAATACATTTGAATTGTATAGGCAAGTTTCACTACTATGTAGAAATAAGTGGATCCTATCATTACATACATATTTGGCTAAGTAGGGTTTAGGCTCATTTGCAGAAAGCAATATAGTTTTATCCTATCTTTTCAAAATAGTTTTGATCTTTTGAAAATCTTTCTGAACTCCTTGGAAAACTCCAAGTGCTTCTAATCCCTTGTTGTCACCATCAAGTTTTACTTTGAGAAATTGGAATGTCGAGATCTTCCATAGCTTCAGGCCTTAGTTGTTCAGAGTTGTCCATAACAGGGGACACGGCTAAGTACTTAGAATTTGATCTTCTGCAGAAGTTGTATACTTTACCTGTAGGGGTTCGTAGCATGGAAAACAAAAAATTTCTACCGCATGAACACACAATCAAGATCTAATCTATGATCAAGCCAAAATCTATCTACTAGATTGTAGCAACGATTCGATAGAATACTAACCCTCGAAGATCCAAAGCGGTTAACGAGAGCAGATTCTCGTGGGTGATGTATTCGTACTCTTTCCGATCTCAAGATCGCGTAGACGATCCTTCCGGCGCCGCGTTCCGGCAGCGCTCCCGCAGTCGGTCACACGTTCGGTACTCTATGAAGACCTTCCTCTCCCTTGTTCTAGCAGGCAGCGGAGGTTGTATGTAGAGGGAGTGTCCCAACCTTTATTAACATAAGGTGGTGTCCCCTATGTTTACAATGCTAGTCCCTGGATCAATAGCTAGCATCCACAGTTTAGATGTAATATCAAGAAACAAAGGTCATAATATAACTTAATAACCAGGAATAACATAAGTTTATTACATCTTTACATAGCTCATTTGGCTATTACATTACATTGCAGCGGAATAACTATAGTCATGGGTCCTTCATCTTCAAAGGTGCCACAGGCAAATGTTGGTTGTAGACTTTGTAATCCTAATCAATCAATCTTCACTAAAATCAATCAAACCTGCAACATTACAAGTTACAGCCACAAGGGTCAATACATTTGAATTGTATTGGCAAGTTTCACTACTTTGTTGAATATGAGTGGATCCTATTATTACATGCATATTTGGCTAAGTAGAGTTTTAGGCTCATTTGCATAAAGCAATAATTTATCCTATCTTTTCAAAATGGTTTTGGTCCTTTGTCAAATCTCCTTTTCCAAGTCCCTTGAACTCCTTGGTAGAAACTCAAGTGTTCAAGTCCTTGTCAAAATCCCTTGAGCATCTTGGTAACCCCAAGTGCATCAAGTTTTATAAAATCTCATGAGTTCCTTGGTAACCCCAAGTGTTCATGTTTTCAACAAAATCCCTTGAGTTCCTTGGTACCCCCAAGTACATCAAGTTTTGTCAAAGTCTCTTGAGCTCCTTGGTAACCCCAAGTGTTCATGTTTTCAACAAAATCCCTTGAGTTCCTTGGTACCCCCAAGTACATCAAGTTTTGTCAAAGTCTCTTGAGCTCCTTGGTAACCCCAAGTGCATCAAGTCCTTAAAAAGTTTTCTTTTAGAAATTAGAATGTCGAGATCTCCCATAGTTCAAACTTTAGTTGCTCAGTATTGTCCTTAACCGGGGACACGGCTAAGTACTTAGATTTTATTATCTTCTGCAGAAGGAGTACACTTTACCCACATGTCACAATCCCATCCTTTTGCCACCAGTGGCCTACTGGGTTAGTGCTCACCAAGATGGAGTACTGGCAGATTGAGAATGTGACTAAGTCTTTCCAAAGGGTCCTCCCGTACACCATTGCTAGCTTGTCTTCAGCACCCATGAAGCATTCCAGATCCCCATGTCCAGTAAACTGAAGACAATGTATGGGTCTTCCCAATGTAGTTGACTAAGTCAGAGCCATAATAGCATGTGGTTGCACACGAAAGCCACAATTGGAGAATCATGTTCAATCTCTAAGTTTACTAGGTGGTTTTCTTTTGGAGCACAACACAAACTGATTCCCATAGACATGGTTCCTTTTGTTGCCACCTTCTCCAAAACTTAAAGTATCCTCCACCTAGGTGGTTCATTGAGTCCTTGTTTTATTATGTAAAACACAAGTCCTTTTCTCAACCTTTGTAAAATCTCAACATGTATCTCTTTTCAAAGTATAGCATGGCTAAGCATGTAACAACTACATTGTTTTCTCTAAGGAATGTATAGGGTATCCTATTAGGATTTAGAATAGCATAAGTATAAAATTTGTTTTCATGCATGTTTCAAAATCCACTAAGTATAATGAAAATAGTAGGACTTTAGATGATAGTGTAACTTGCCTTTTTGGTAGGGAATGTTGGTTCACTCCTTGATCTTGCTAGTCTCACACTTCACTACAATCAATCAAGCATACACAATATCAACTAGCATTCCAATCCTAAGTCAATCAAACAATTTCACACACATAAAACAATGGATTTCTAAGTCATGCATGTAGGCATGCAAGAGATGGTTCAATTGTAAAGATGGTCTCTACTAGGCTTCTAAACTTTGTAAGTTCCAAATTGGTCATTTACCAAAATGGCAAAGTCATTTGCAAATGGGTTTTATCCATAAACCATTTTTCAAAACTTTTCATCATTTTAAGTGGTGAAAAACATTTTTCTCAATGCCACAATCCTAAGTGGTTTCACCAAATAAGTTGTTGTTTCCCAAAACTTGGTGTTTATGGTCAGTAGTTTTGATCCAAAATCATTTTCCCAAAGTTTTTACTCCAAAACCATTTCCATAACAAAACCATTGTTTTTAAATGGCTAGAAATGACCAAATCAAGTTTTTATTCCCAAACTTTCACAAAAACCATTTTAAAATCCATGGGTTGGTTCCTAGGGTCAGTGAGTTCACAACAAATCATTTTGCAAAGGTTTTAACCCTAAAAACATTTTTGAATCATTTTTCTAATCTAAACAAGCATTCAAAAGTATCTGCAAAAACATACATTCTAATGGATACTATTTGCTAAACCAAGGGCAGGGTTGGCTAGGGTTTGTTCCACTGATTCCAATGATACCAAATTTGCAATTTTTGGACGTGTGGATCGAAAGTTACAAAGGTTTGAAAATCACAAACAAATATGTTTTCCAAATTCTGTTTTAAACAGATCTGGCCACGCGTCGCAATCTCATTGGACGGTACCGGTTCAGCCGGATCGGCTCTGCGGTGCGTTGGATCTAATTAGATCGTGTGGTCCAGAGAGTGTACCCTTTCGCGGTTAAGTGATTCTATCGTGAGCGTCAGATCTCGATCCTACAGTGCTAGCATGTTTGACCATATGCGAGCGGCGCCGACGGCGGCTAGCGGTGGCGACGGTCAGACAGTGGCGGCGCTGGCGAAACAGGAAGCGAGAGAGGGAGGGAGTAGGATCACCGAGATCGCAGGAGGCTAGGGAAGCTCGTCGTGTGGTTGACGGGGCAAGGGGCGCACGAGGGCAGGAGGAATTCCTCGCCGGAGTTTGGTCTGGCGGTGGTTGGCTCTGGTCGAGGTCGAAGACGATGCTACGGTCACGACAAGGCAAACCAGAAGCATGGTTAGACGCAGGAGATCACGGAGATGCTGTGTGCGTGAACGAGAAGAAGAGGGGCGGCCGGAAACTACCTGTAGGGCTCGTCGGAGTTGGAGCGGACGGCGGCGTCGTTCAGAGCCTGTTGCAGATGTTGCTCTAGGGCGCCCGCGGTCGTACGAAGGGCACAGGTGGATGCGTCTGGTAGTGGTGAAGGTGTGAGCTTGGTCGGGGAGGCAGGAGGTGGCGAGTGCTGGCCGGAATTGGAGGAGAAAGCTCGTCGGAGCAGTGGCGGTGCAGGGCAAAATAATCGCAGCCTGGGGCAGAGAGAGAGAAGCTTGAGGGAAAATGGAGAGGGAGAGTGGGCGCTTAAGAGGGCGAGGTCGCTGAGCGGAATAACTGCGGGTTTTACTGCGAATTAACGCGTGGCATCAGCGGCAGAAACGGCCGGCGTGGTCGTCACGAGGAAGGAGACGGGCTGGAGAAGTGGGGTCTGCTGGTCAGTGGGAAAAGGAGTGAGGGAAGGGTCCACCAGTCAGTGTCTGTTTAGGTTAGAATCTGAGTACGAATCGTTTTTCTTCGGGGAGGGGAGCTGGGCTGGTTCCTGGGCTTATTGGGCTCTGTCGACTGGGCTGGTCCAGAACCAGTTTTTCTATTTTGAACCCTTTTTTTCTTTTTCTGAAACTAATTTCTGTTTTAAAATTTCAAACATCCAAACAATGTTCAAATCAGATCAAACAATTACCAAACCTTGCACTATGAATTTGGTTCTGTTCAGAACATAAACCAAATTCCACAGCCAAAATTAATAATTTTATTTTAGGTCCATTATTAATTAAATAAATAGACCATTGTTATTAAATCAAAATAGAATTTGATGTTTATTTTAAAACTCCATTTTGAAATCTAATTATTTTCAAAACCAAATCAGTAGGTTTTATTTGGGAATAAAATACTTGGAAAACTTATCTTTAAACAAATAAATAAGTTTTGTTATTTTGGAAATAGTAAAACCTTTATTAATAAAACTTGGATATTAAATCCTTATTGATTTTATTAAATAAACCCTTACTATTTTTATCAAAACAAAATGTTTTATTTCCAAAGCTTGGTTAAGTCTTAATTTGGCTTTGTGAAATAATTTCGTATTTTAAAATCCTTCCTTTTCTTTTGGAAACTAAATCCTTTTATCTAAATGATTTAAAATAGTATTTCCAAAATATTTTATTTTCCTCTATTTAAATGTTTATCTTTTCAAATCTCTTTAGGAATTTATTTGATCCAAATTGGTTTGAAGTTCCAATTGAATTCAAAAGTTTCTTCTGGCCCTGAAAATCAAACAAAGTTTTATTTTTATTCATTTATTTTTCACATTACAAGATTTGGAAAATCTTGGGATGTGACATTGTAGCACTCTCCTCGTGATTCCGGCAGCACGACGGCGTGGTACCGGAAGTAGAGGGGAGATCTCGCAGGGCTTCGCCTTAAGTCGGAGCAAGTATGGTGGACTATGAGAGAGGCTTGGCGATCTAGGGTTTAGAGGCACCAAGTAGAGGGAGCTAGGCCGGCGGCTAGGGAAAGGGGATTGCCCCAAGTCGGCGGCTTAGGCAAACCCTAGGGCGGCGGCGGCTGTGGTGGCCGGCGGCGGCTAGGGTTAGGTTTAGAGGGGCAAGGTGTAGGTCTTGGAGGGGCAGCCCTGCCCCTCCTTATATAGGTGGGAGGGTGTGGCCAAGGGGAGGGGAGTCCCTCCCTAACTCGGCCTCCTTGGCCGAAGGTGGAGGGAGAGGGACTCCTCCCCAAGTAGGTTTCCTACTCTCCCTCCACCAAGCAAACTTGCCGTTTGACTTTTCAAATTAGGATTTGATTTATCCCTTTATTTTGCTCAGAGATGACATCTAGTACATGATGCAACCATTCCAACTTGTTATGACACATTCATGTACCCTTCCCCTCCGGAGTGCCGGACCTTTCGGACCCTTCTAGAACATTCCCGATGAAAACACCAGAATCATTCTCCAACCCCGAAACAGGACTTTCCTTATATGAATCTTATTCTACGGACCATTTCGGATCTCCTCGTGATATCCTGGATCCCATCCGAGACTCAGAACAACATTCGGTCTGTTACTCATCATTCCATAACTACTCAACAACATCGAATCCTTAAGTGTGTCTCCCTACGGTTCGTGAATTATGCGGACATGATCGAGATACTTCTCCGAACAATAACCAATAGAGGAATCTGGAAATTCATATGGCTCCCACATATTTCTACGATTACTTTGCGATCGAATGAACCACTTACATACGATACCAATTTCCCTTTGTCTCACGATAGTTTACTTATCCGAGGTTTTGATCGTCGGTATCTCTGCATACCTAGTTCAACCTCGTTACCGATAAGTACTCTTTTCTCCTTCCCGTGGTATGTGATCCCTTGTGAGCCAGTCACATGCTTGCAAGCTAATTGGATGACATTCCACCAAGAGGGCCCAGAGTATATCTATCCGTCATATGGATGGACAAATGCCACTCTTGATCCATGTGTCTCAACCCATACTTTCCGAACACTCAATGCCACCTTTATAGCCACCCAGTTACGGTGTGGTGTTTGATGTCATCAAAGAATCCTTCCGGTGATGGTGATAAGCATGATCTCATAGTTGAAGGAATTAGGTTACTATGTATCAGAAAGCTTATAGCAAATGAACTATATTAAATGACTTGATCTTTATGCTACGCTTAACTATAGGAGTATGTCCATCACATCATTCTCCTAATGATATGACCCTGTTGTTAATAACATCTCTATGTTCATGATCAGGAAACCATGATCATATATTAACCAACAAGCTAGTTTAATAAGAGGCTTTACTAGGGACTCTTTTATGTTTACAAATCACACAAGTATTAATGTTTCCTATTTATACAATTATAGCATGGTATGTAAACATTTATCATAAGTATGAAGATATGATAATAACAACTTTATTATTGCCTCTTGGGCATATCTCCAACAGTCTCCCACTTGCACTAGAGTCAATAATCTAGTTTCAAACCTTTGTGTATTCAACACCTTTGGCTTTCTGGTGTCGTATGTACACGATTGCTAGTGGTCAACTGATCTCCGGATCTGACACTTCCAGGTCCGTGTGTAATTGCATGTCTTTGCGTCTCTACGCATCACTCATTCTCTAATGAGATGGCTTTGTACAAATTTGGTCTTTTGGTGTGACCTTTAGTTCTTTGGGGTTAAAACATTTTGATAATATTGTCATACAATATATCTTCATAGAATTATCCCTGATGTGAACTACACCTAGTTTGATAACAAACTACTTGACACAAATGCCCTGTTTTGCTGCTATAATAGCAGTTATATACTCAGCCTTTTGTTGTAGTATCTGTCACAATGTCTTAACTTTGGAACTCATCCAAATCCATTATGGAACTTACTTTCCATCATATTGTGCCACCCTTAGTTTAGATTGAGATAAACTTAACTTGTACTTTGTGACAAAACTAGTATCAATGTAATTCATTTACAATGAACTAACCATCTATTTGTCACTTCTACAAAATAATATATTCTTATTTCTTTTACAAGATCATAAGAATATCTTTAGTATCATCCAATAATCATCTTATGAATCATTCTGGTATACGCTCATAACATTTAGAGCATAGAACATATCTGGATTTGTACACATCACAGCATGATTGATAAAATACTCTTAGTGATTTTATACATCAAGTATCAATCTATACTTGAACCTTTGTTTCACTTACCAAGTGTCAATACACTTGAATATATAATCAATATTGAACTCATTCAATCCTTTCTGTGCGACAAGAACCTTTCTTGTAGTTTCTATATTGAACTCATTCAATATATCATCTATGTACTTTCGGCACAACCATATTAGCGTCTATTGATGCCAAATATTTGGGTTTTGCCTAAGTCTTTCATCGAGATGAAATTCTTATCCTGTGTTTAATAAAAGATACATTATTTCCAATCAACAATATGTATTCCACATAATGTATTAGAAACATGTCTTAGCGCTCCCACTTAATTTCTTGCAAATGCAAGCATCTTCATCGTCTCCGATGAAATTAAACTCTTTTAACAGTTTCATCATAGTGAAGATTCCAACTCCGTGATGCTTACTTCAACCATTGAAGTTTGCATATGCTTTTAGCATCCTTTGAATTAACAAAACCCTTTGGACCATGTCATGCACACGTCCTTGGTAACCATCTTATTAGAAGAACTTGTTTTGTTTATTCAACAGATAACAAAATTATATGTCGTGGTTGCTATATTAATCCGTCTATACTAAATATCGCTGATCAGATCTTTTCATAGTCAACCTTTGAACATTGTTGTGAACTCTTTCCCAACATGTCGACTATTTCATAGATGTGAAAGATCCATGTCTATTTCTTTATAGATCCAAATACGACTGTAAGGTCTTTTACCTTTCCAGAGGGTCTTTCAAGTTCAAAGCTTGATCTCTCTTATATGGAACTATCACGGATTTTATGGATTCAAGTCATTTGAAGGAGTCAGGGCCCATCATCGCTTCTTTGCATGTATTCGGATCATTATTGTCAAATAATGATTTAACTCTCAAATCTTGGTATTTGATTGTTTACCCGACCTACTTGTTTCAATAGGAACTTAGATCTTCGTGACCACAACCTTTGAGGCACGTGAGCCATGAGCATTGTTGCTGCCTCCGGAACACTTTTCGGCGTTGCGCAACTTTGCACATATAGCTAAGGTTCTTTTAGCCTTATCAAAGTTCTATTGTCCTCCCACTTAACTTTTCACGAAAAATTTCTTCTCAAAGAAACTTGACGTTCTAAGAGACAAACACTTTTGTCTCCGATGTTATGGAGGAATAGTTATTCGAAATAACATACAAAGACAGGTTCATCCGACTTTGGTTGCAAACATCTTTCTTATGCATAGCATACCAATGTTTAAGAAAGGACAACTTGGGTTTTATCCCAAACCATAACTTTATATGGTGTCAATTCAACGAATTATGATGGAGCTCTTTTCAGTGGAAAAAAGGTAGTCTCTAAAGCTTTTAATCTTTAAAATATAATGGCAGTTTTATGAATTACACCTTTGATCTTACCATGTCAAACAAGGTTCAATTACAAATCTCGAATGCTCCATACTCTTATGGTGTTTTGAAAAATGCAAATCCACGGAACGATTCCTTAAATCTTAGGTATTATGCTAAACTTGTAACTCAAATATCTTCCTTTATGATCTTATCATAAACTATTTATATTCTTGTTACAATGATTTTGCACTTCATCTTGAAAGTCTTTGAACTTTTCAAATGTTTCATACTTCATCCTTATTAAGTAAATATTCATATATTCACTCAAATTTTCAGAGGAAGCATATGAAGTTAAAATCCATCTCTCTTGACTACACATAATGGACTTCATACAACAATATGTACAAGTTCCAATAAGCTAGTCATTCGTTCCCTTTTGGCCTATGAACGAAGTTTTAATTATCTCTAGGAAAGTTTCACAAGCATCATTTGATCAAAAATCAAAAGACTCCAAAATTCCATCCACATGGAGTTTCTTCATGTTTTCTTTCCAATATAATTTAAACGGCGATGTCACTTCCTAAATGATCTTTTAATCAATTTGTCTTCCGACATTTTTAGCACTAGTTTTATGGATGTGATTTCTCCAACGAGATTTGTAAATCATCCATCTTTTATGGATTACGACAATTATTTGAACAACCCTTTTGTTCTCATAATACCTGATAAAACAAATCTTGAAGGCAGGCTTTTAACGAGCAACACAATAAACCTTTATTTGTTCTCGATGAACATCATCACATATTCTTTTGCTAGTTACTTAGGCCATTATAGTTCATGAATTCTGTTGTTTCGTATGACGATTCATACCAACAAATTCAGTATCAAATACTTAAGAACCACATTGTTTAACAAGCAAAGAATATAGCCATAACACGTATATCCTTTATATACCTAAACTAAACAATTCTAGTCTTTTCTTTTCTGCCATATATTTATGAGATTCTCTTTCAGTATTTCTTTTCTGTTTGAAAGAATCTATCAACATCAAAAGTGGAGCCATACATATGACACATAGTCCAAAGCGTGTATAGTTAAATACCAATGTCTTTGTACTTGCACTTTGAAGTAGATTACCATCATCAAATGTTTGGTGTTCTTTCAAATTCCTTTCTTTAGTAATCTCTTGGTGTAGTAAACATTTTACCTACATCAAATATTCACCCTTATCATGGAATTATCCATGATCAAGCTAATTTTAGCTTATAACGGTGAATCGCGAGTATAATGTTGCTCTCCAAAACCTTTTGGAGGATTAGGACAATTAGTGTCTACAACCTTTTGCAAATTCTCATCAAATATGAAAACATGACTTTTGCCATATTATACTCTATCATGTTGCAACCAAAACTTTGTTTCAGATATCACAATATCTTCCACACATCATGGTTTCTGAAACAACTCTTTCAGATCCTAGATAACCTTGATATTAAGACAATCCTTTGAATATCAAGAATCATGGAGACAAACATGATACTCATACACTAACACTTGGAAATGTCACTCTTGATTTAATACCAACTATTAAATTTCACGAAGTAATTGAAACTTACTGAAAGTTTGCAATGGGACTTTTAAACTTTAGATTAACACTTCAAAACAATACGATACCAGTTCGTAAAGTAACTAACCAGAATTCTATAGTTCTATCATCTCAATTATAACTAAGCGCAAGGTGGTAACGGATGCCAGTGACTACAACAACTATGCAAATTTACTTTTATTTAATTTATGATAAATAGTGTTCAAATTTTAATCATATTGCTATTGAACTCCCGCTCAAAACAATATCCCTCACATTGTTTTAGTGATCACACGAACCAAATCCACCACATCAAAACCGATCATCACGAGAGTTGATGTAGCTTCAATGGCGAACAATCAACATGTTCATCATATCTACTATATGACTCATGCTTTACCTTTCGGTGATCCATGTTCTGAGACCATGTCTGTACATGCTAGGCTCGTCAAGATCAAACCTTAGCTTCCGCATGAGCAAATCTAGCTTGCTCACGTTGTATACACTCGCAGAATCTAACACACCCGATCATCACGTGGTTCTTCAAAACAACGAGCTTTAGCAATGGTGCTTACTAAGGATGAACACTCTAAAACTTGAAATTTGTGTGCTTGAGGGATCATCTTATAATGCTATCGTCGTTAACTAAGCAATACAAGATGCATAAATGATTAACATCACATGCAATTCATAATATGTGATATGATATGGCCTTTCTTCTTTGTGCTTCCGATCTCTATCTTCAAGCACGAACATTATCTCCATCATCACCGGAATTGCATCAAGGTCAATGACGCTGTTCCATGGTTGCCGTCCACCAGCTTCAACTATTACAACTACTTTGAATAGACACGCGGGTCTTAACAGAATTTAAAGACAACCATATGGCTCCTGCCGGTTGCCAACTTACAATAAGGAACATTGCATACATCAAATATAATCACAATCATGGCCATATCACATCACAGCACACCCCTGCAAAACAAAGTTAGACGCCTCTAATTTTCTTTGCATGTTTTACGTGGTTTGGGGCTTTCAATAAGTGTCGTTCTAACTTACGAACAAGAACCACAACATTGATACTAGTATTGTCAATCACCCGTTGTAAATTGAATATTAACTATGTTGGGAGAAACAGGCACCCGCAAAGCCACTTATGCAATACAAGTTGCATGTCAAGCGTGGAGCAAGTCTCATGAACGATGTCATGTAAGGTTAGCCCGGGCCGCTTCATCCCACCAACCCGCAAGATGCAAAGTACACAAGAAGCAATCGACAACAAAATCATCAACACCCACAATGACCATTGTGTTCTACTCGTGCAACAGATCTACATATAGACACGGCTCTGATACCACTGTAGGGGTTCGTAGCATGGAAAACAAAATATTTATACCGCATGAACACACAATCAAGATCTAATCTATGATCAAGCCAAGATCTATCTACTAGATTGTAGCAACGAGTCGATAAAATACTAACCCTCGAAGATCCAAAGCGGTTAACGAGAGAAGATTCTCGTGGGTGATGTAGTCGTACTCTTTCCGATCTCAAGATCGCGTAGACGATCCTTCCGGCACCGCGTTCCGGCAGCGCTCCCACAGTCGGTCACACGTTCGGTACTCGATGAAGACCTTCCTCTCCCTTGTTCCAGCAGTCAGCGGAGGTTGTAGCACTCTCCTCGTGATTCTGGCAGCACGACAGCGTGGTACCGGAAGTAGAGGGGAGATCTCGCAGGGCTTCGCCTTAAGCCGGAGCGAGTATGGTGGACTATGAGAGAGGCTTGGCGATCTAGGGTTTAGAGGCACCAAGTAGAGGGAGCTAGGCCGGCGGCTAGGGCAAGGGGATTGCCCCAAGTCGGTGGCTTGGGCAAACCCTAGGGCGGCGACGGCTGTGGTGGCCGGCGGTGGCTAGGGTTAGGTTTAGAGGGGCAAGGTGTAGGTCTTGGAGGGGCAGCCCTGCCCCTCCTTATATAGGTGGGAGGGTGCGGCCAAGGGGAGGGGAGTCCCTCCCCAACTCGGCCTCCTTGGCCGAAGGTGGAGGGAGAGGGACTCCTCCCCAAGTAGGTTTCCTACTCTCCCTCCACCAAGCAAACTTGCTGTTTGACTTTTCAAATTGGCGTTTGACTTTTCAAACTAGGATTTGATTTATCCCTTTATTTTGTTCAGCGATGACATCTAGTACATGATGCAACCATTCCAACTTGTTATGACACATTCATGTACCCTTCCCCTCCGGAGTGCCGGACCTTCCGGACCCTTCTAGAACATTCCCGATGAAAACACCGGAATCATTCTCCAACCCCGAAACAGGACTTTC
Source organism: Avena sativa (assembly GCA_916181665.1). Classification (NCBI taxonomy): domain Eukaryota; kingdom Viridiplantae; phylum Streptophyta; class Magnoliopsida; order Poales; family Poaceae; genus Avena; species Avena sativa. The sequence goes on along the minus strand of OV702294.1, from coordinate 149,627,945 downwards.
CTTATATGAATCATATTCTCCGGACCATTCCGGATCTCCTCTTGATATCCCAGATCCCATCCGATACTCCAAACAACATTCAGTCTCTTACTCATCATTCCATAACTACTCAACAACATCGAATCCTTAAGTGTGTCTCCCTACGGTTCGTGAATTATGCGGACATGATCGAGACACTTCTCCGAACAATAACCAATAGAGGAATCTGGAAATTCATATGGCTCCCACATATTTCTGCGATTACTTTGCGATCGAATGGACCACTTACATACGATACCAATTTCCCTTTGTCTCACGATAGTTTACTGATCCGAGGTTTTGATCGTCGGTATCTCTGCATACCTAGTTCAACCTCGTTACCGATAAGTACTCTTTTCTCGTTCCCGTGGTATGTGATCCCTTGTGAGCCAGTCACATGCTTGCAAGCTAATTGGATGACATTCCACCGAGAGGGCCCAGAGTATATCTATCTGTCATATGGATGGACAAATCCCACTCTTGATCCATGTGTCTCAACCCATACTTTCCGAACACTCAATGCCACCTTTATAGCCACCCAATTACGGTGTGGTGTTTGATGTCATCAAAGCATCCTTCCGGTGATGGTGATAAGCATGATCTCATGGTCGAAGGAATTAGGTTACTATGTATCAGAAAGCTTATAGCAAATGAACTATATTAAATGACTTGATCTTTATGCTACGCTTAACTATAGGAGTATGTCCATCACATCATTCTCCTAATGATATGACCCTGTTGTTAATAACATCTCTATGTTCATGATCAGGAAACCATGATCATATATTAACCAACAAGCTAGTTTAACAAGAGGCTTTACTAGGGACTCTTTTATGTTTACAAATCACACAAGTATTAATGTTTCCTGTTAATACAATTATAGCATGGTATGTAAACATTTATCATAAGTATGAAGATATGATAATAACCACTTTATTATTTCCTCTTGGGCATATCTCCAACATTACCCACATGACACAATCTCGTCTTGACGCCACCAGTGGCCGCTGGATAAGTACTCACCAAATGGAGTACCGGTAGATCGAGAATGTGACAAAGTCTTTCCATAGAAGTCCTCCCAATACACAATGCTAGCTTGTCTACCAGGCACCAATGTAAGGATATATTTCCAATACACAATTCTAGTTAACCTGAAGATGCCAATGCAAGGGTCTTCCACTATGTAGTTGACTAAGCCAGAGCCCATTTAGCATGTGGCTGTACACGGAAGCCACTGTACGAGAAACATGTTCAATCTCTAAGTCCCTGGGTGGTTTTCTTCTAGTGCACATACAAAAAGATAGCCATATAAACATGGTTCCCTTTGTTGCCACCTTGTCCAAAATTGAGTATCCTCATTCCACCCAGGTGGTTCATTGAGTACTTGTTTTATTATATAAAACATATATTTTTCCAATACTTCATATATTCATAACATGGTATTCCACCCCAAGTATATAGCAGGGCTAAGCATACTACAACTACAATGTTTTCACTAAGGAATATATAAGGATATCCTAATAGGATATAGCATAGCAAAGTAATATAATAGTCCTATCATGCATACTACAAAAATCCACTAAGTGTAATGAAAATAGTAGGACATGGATGATAGTGTCACTTGCCTTTTTAGTAGAGAATATTGGTTTACTCCTTGATCTTGCAACAATCACACTCTTCAAAATTCACTACAATTTAATCAAGCAAGCACATATTCAAACTAACATTCAAACAATTCACCACATAAAAATAATAAAAACAAGGCAATGCATGCAAGCATGAAAAAGACTGTTTTATTTGGAAAAGTTGTTTCTAATAGGCTATAAACATTTTAAAACACCTATTGGTCATTTACAAAAGTGGTAAAATCATTTAAACTCAAGTTAGTGAAAATGGCCATTTAAATCATTTTGTTTTGCTAGAGGTGATTTAAATCAAAGTAATATTTTGTAGTTTTAGTCAAATATATTCTTTAAACACAAATGTTAGTGTTTATGGTTAAATATTTTAATATTAATCCATTTGCAAAAGGTTTCACCTAATTTCCATTTCTAAATCAAACATATTTTTTTATTTGCTAGAAATGCCTTTAACAAGGTAATATTTTACTAGGGTTCATCAAATATGTTTTCAAATCCCAAAACTTGGTGTTTAGGGTTAGAGAGTTTAAATCAATTCATTTCCCAAAGGGTTTAGTCAAAAAGAATCTTTAAACCATAATCAATATTTTTATTTAGCCAGAAATGCTTTTATTCAAAGGTTTAATCCCTAAGTGTCACCAAATATATTTTTAAATCTACAAGTTGGTTTCTATGGTCAGTAAGTTCAAAAAAATCCATTTACAAAAGATTTTATCCTGAAAACATTTTTAGAATTAATTTTATATCCAAAATAGGCCTATACATGTTTCTACATAAACAACCAATTTTACAGAAGCAAAATACTAAAAAAAAGTACATGGTTGTAAATTACTCTTTTTGCTGATTCCAGTGATATAAAATTTGTAAAATTTGGACGTATGGATTTAAAGTTATGAATTTTGCAAGTTTAAACATCTAATAGAACATTTTCTGTTTTTAAATCAAAACACAGGCCACGCGTCATGTTCTTATTAGCTGAAAACGGTTCGTGCAGATCGAGCTATGGGGTGCGTTGGATCTGATTAAAATCTAAGGCACAGATCAAAGCATACCCCTTCGAGTTAAGTTTCTATCGTAGTCACGCGATCAGGATCTAACGAACCTCAGCAACCTAACCATGGACTGGCGGCGCTGGCGACGGCGGACGGCGGCGTGCGCTCAGGCGGTGATGCTACCGGCGATACAGGAAGCGAGAGGGAGGGGGAAGACGCTCACCAGACTCGTAGTGTCGTGCTGATGCTCAAGGTGGTCTCTGTCGTCCAAGGGGCGCACGAGTTCTAGAGGGATTGCTCGCCGGAGTCCGTGGCATCGTCGGGCGTCTCTGTTTGTCGATGGAGGCGAGGCTACAGATCATAAATGGGAGGGGGCGTTAGACGCGAGCGAGTGTGGCGATCACGGGAGCATCATCAAGAGGGACAGGGGTGGACGGTACTTACAGGAAGGCGTCGCCGGAGAAGTATCAGACGACGATGATGCTCAGAGGTCGTCCCGGCCGATGCTCTAGGGCAAGCACAAGCGTGTGAGTGGTACTGGGAGAAGCACAAGAAGAAGGGGAGCAGGCTCGTGTGCACTGGGAGGCAAGGGGAGGTCGGACGACGCCGGATTTCGCTGGAAGGGCTCGTCGGAACAGAAGGTTTGCAGATGCCAATTGGGACAACCCGGTGGCAGGGAGTGGACGGCGTCTGGGAAAATGAAGAGGGGGCGTGGGCGTTTAAGGGGCGTCATCACTGGCGAGAATTAATCGTGCATTATGTGGGGGAATGGTCGTCGCGGGGTAGACGATGATGAGGTGGATAGTGGGTCCTGTTTGTCAGCGAGGTGAGTGGGGTTAGGTGGGGTCCTTCGTTCAGTGACTGCGCGGGTTTGCTGCTGAGTGGGAAAACGATTCGCGAGAGAGGGAAAGGTGGGCTGCGAGTTGGGCTGGACTGGGCTTGTTCCTGGGCTGGGTTCGATTCCCTCTTTTTCTTTATTCCTGATCTTTTTCTTTTTCCTTTTCTATTATTCTGTTTTGATTTTTGTTCAAATAATTCAAACCCCATTTGAATTCAAACCTTTGCCAAACTTTGAGTATATTTTAGTACTGTTTATTAACATATTCTAAAGTCCAATTTAGAATATTTATTTTATTCTTTTAGGATCTATTATTTATTTAAAATAGACATTTGTCTTTATTTCAAATAGGTTTTTAATATGTTTTACAACTCTATTTGAATTCTAAAATTTTACCAAACCTTTCAGTAGGTTTTATTTATTCAAAATAATTTCACTTTGAATCATTATTTAAAATACTTTAATATGATTTATTTTTAAATTGGGAATTGTCTTTGTTTAAATAAAATTGGATAATAATCAATCCTAATGATTTTATTTAAATAATTCTTTACTCTTTTTATTAAACAAAAATCTTTCATTTCATTTGTTTGGCCAAGATTTAATTTGGCTTTTTAAAATAGTCCTTATTTATTTATTTATTTATTTATTTCTTCCTTTGCTTATTAAATCCATATCTTTTTATTTAAAGATCCAAAAATGGCGATCCAACTTTTATAATTCTATTTATTATTTGTTTATCTTTTTAAATCCTTTTTCATTCAAAGTTTGTTCCAGATGGGTTTTGATGTTTCCATCTGGAATCAAAAAGTTTCTTTTCATCCTAAATTTCAACAATTATTTATTTTGTTTATTTATTTTTCACATTTCAAAATTTGGAAAATTTTGAGATGTGACAAGTACGTCCCTGCGTCGTGCCCGGTCACACACAACGTCATCATGTCGGTCGACACAATCAGCCTCTTCGTCGGCTTCACCAACGTCATCGTCTCGGAGGACTCGGCGCTCATCGGCGATTCGCCGCCATGCGATCAGCTCTCTGAGATCCAGGTCCGTACCATCCACCGCCTCGCCTCCGAGTATGACTAGGCCAACAACAATGTGGCCGAGACCAACACGGCCGTGGACGATGCGGCACTCCACGACGACGCTGACTTGGCAACCCCGGCTTCAGTCACCAGATCCATTGTCGCCGCGTCAACAGAAGGCTCCATCACCCAAGTCTCCAACGTCGGGGATTTTGAGGATCCATCTATCCTCGGGATCTTTGATTCTGACTCCGGCTCGGAGAATTCCGGCGACCTCTATGCCGGATCTGGTCGCTTCATTGCGACCTACATGGCGAGCGGCGCGAGCAACCTGCAAGACTCCTTCTCCACGCCGATCCCGCCAACCGTGACGGCGGGGGAAGTCGAGGAAGCCCGCCTGCGCCTAGCGGAGGCGGTGCGCAAGGAACAAGCTAAGCGCGAAAAATTTCGCCTCGAGCAGGCCACGACGTAGGAGCTATCGCTCTACCAGAAGCGCCGTGTCAGGACGCGCCTGAACCCCACCGGTCAGGGACGCACCCTGAATTTTGACGAAGACAATGATCCCGCCCGCGTGGCCGAGCGGGTGATCTAGGAGAACGCGCCTCCAGGCTTCAGCGGTGAGTGGAGATCCCCCACCGCCACCCGGCCGCGTGCCCCCTCCCAACCAGCAAGAGTCCTCATCTCTCCGCAAGAGCGGGACGTGAAGGCCCTACTCGTGGGGCAACGTCATCGTGGGGCAAGCAGCAGTCGCCAACCTCAATGTCACAGGGGAGGGTGTGCTGCAAATCCAGTACGCCAAGGCCCTACTCGCCAAGGCTGTCGAGTAGCAAGTCGCAGGGGCCCATTGCGGGGGCGCATGTACTCCCGCTCCTCCGGAAGCAGGGTGTCCTCGAGCGGACTCCCATCGATGGAAAATACCCTCAATTTCCCGCCATCCGAGCCCCTGCAGCTCTAGCCATGGGTCGTGCATCTAGCACTCTCCACCAACGACCCATGACCGCTGAACAACACGGTCGCCGCCAACGGGCAGCCAGTTGACGTGCGGACCCACATCATCAACAACAAGAGCAAGCGCGCATGCCAGCCCAATGACCTGAGGCACACCCTCACCAACCGCAATGATGGCGAGCCAAGGGGTTCGCTCAGTCGACTCGGACCACAGTGCTTCAGACCGATGATCCGAGGCGAGAATACCCAACGAACTTCAAAGCGCTGAAGGATATCGAAAAGTATGATCCCACATACGATCCTGCCGTGTGGCTGGACACATATCTCATGCCGATGGGAATCGCTAGCCACACCGACCTCCTCGCCGCCCGCTACCTCCCCCTGATGATGCAGGGAGCAACGCAACAGTGGATTAACACCCTCCCCGCAAACAACATCGAATCTTGGAAGGACATGCACGAGGCCTTCGTCAGGCACTTCGAGGGCTCCTACACCCGCACCACCACCATCGAGGACCTAGAGCGATGCGTCCAGGGACCCCGCGAGTCGACCCGCAACTAGGTCCAATGGTGGCAAGACCTGTGGATCAACGCTACCGGCATCCACCCAGACACGGCGATCCACTACTTCAAGAATTTGTGCCGGTATGAGCCCCTGGTCGCCAAGATAAAGCGAGTGTACAAGATGCTCGACAAAATCCCAGACCTCCTCCAGATCGGCAAACGATACACGAAGGAGGATCTGAACTAGGAAACAGACGACGAGTCGGGTGGGAATCGTCGCCCAAGCGGCCACAACAACGACATGCACCACAAGTGCTCTACAGCAACACTCGCCTCACCGTCAAGCACCATGGTGACGGGTGAGTCGACTTTGTCGCCAACGCAGGCTACGCATCACGCGACCCCAAGAGCTTCCGTCACAACGGAGTCCAACACCGCGACAGCGGCAACTACCGAGCGAGGAAAAAAATTTGACCCCGCAGCTCTCCTCAACCAACCCTGTGTGTTCCACAACAGGGAGGGGAAGGCCACCACACACACACAACCACCGACTGCCACTCTCTGAAGGAGATTGAGAAGGCACGACATGCGAGGGAGGACCCCAACAACAAACCGCCAAACTGTGGGGCATTCGGCAATAAGGCCGGCTCGCTCCACACCTTCACCAGGCTCATCACCAAGCGCGAGAAGAAGGTCCTCGTCCGCTCCATTGCCATCAATGCGGTGTCCCAAGTCGATGTCCCACGCTTCCTCAACTGGTCCGGGCAGCGCTTCACATGGAGCCGCGAGGACCACTTGCCACAGATCGAATACCACGGGCGACTCGCCCTGGTAGTCAAGCCCAAAGTTGGCGACTACTGGCTCCCCAAGACACTGATGGACGGCGGGAGCTCCATCAACATACTCTACATGGAAACGTTTAGGCGATTGCGTCTCCCACAGTCGATGGTCGACATGACCCTCACCACCTTCCACGACATCTTCCCCGGTCAGAAGACGTACCCGATCGGCAAGCTGACGCTGCTAGTCACCTTCGATACACCAGCCAACTTCTGCACCAAGCGGATCGTCTTCGAGCTAGGGAACTTCACCAGCCCCTACCACTGTGTCCTGGGGCAACAAGTGTTCGCCAAGTTCATGGCGGCACTGCATTACGCGTACAACATGATGAAGCTCCCAGGACCATGCGTCATCATCACCATCCACAACGACCGCTCCATGGCCATCGACTGCGAGGAAAAAGGCATAGAGCTCGCGGACACCGTCATCACCGCGGAGGCCAACCACGCAGAAAAGGTCGCCAGATACGCGATTGGGGTCGACAAAGACGACCCCACAATCTTGAAGAAGTCCAACACGGAAAATTCTGGGTCGACCATGTTCAAGGACACCACGCACACCCGCACCGTTGAGCTGGTCCCAAGCGACTCCAGCCAGACGGTCACGATCAGGACAAGCATGAGCCCCGCATAGGAAAGCGTGCTCATCGAGTTCCTATGTGAGAATCGCGACATCTTTGCATGGAAGCTATCCGACATGCCAGGTGTCTCGAGGGAACTCGCTGAGCACAAACTCAACACCGACCCCAAAGCATGACATGCCAAGCAGTCGTTGCATCCCTTCAATGAAGAGCGCCGCCGAGGAATCGTCCAGGAGGTGCAATGTATACTCGCTGCAGGCTTCATCCGGCCCATCAAATACTCCAAGTGGCTGGCAAAACCCAGTCCTGGTCGAAAAGAAGAACAAGACCTGGAGAATGTGTATCGACTACACTAACCTCAACAGTGCCTACACAAAGGAGCAGTTCGTCCTCCAGCGCATCGATCAGATAATCGATTCAACCACGGGCTCGGAGTCGTTGTGCTTCCTCGAAGTGTACTCTGGTTACAACCAGATCAAGATGGCGGTTGAGGACAAGGAGAAGACGGTGTTCATCACGCCATTCGGTGCCTTCTGCTACACAACCATGATGTTCGGCCTCAAGAACACCGGAGCGACCTATCAGCGGTGCATGCAGGAGTGTCTTGCAAGCCAAATTGGTGATACATCGGAAACGTATCTATAATTTTTGATGTTACATGCTTGTTAGTATCTACTTTGCTTTGCTTTGTCTACACTTTGAGGTGATTTTTACATGTTTTCTGGTACTAACCTATTAACAAGTTGCCACAGTGCCAGTTGCCTATTTTCTACTATTTTTGGTTTCAGAAAAGCTAGTAAAGAAATATTCTCGGAATTGGACGGGAGGAACGTCAAAGTCAATTACTTTCCATGGGGAACAAGAAGTCCAGAGGGGACACGGAGAGGCTGTCCAGGGCGGCCAAACCCCCTAGGCACGACCAGGGGTGGGACCGTTCCTGGGTAAGGTTTGACCCCTCTGGTCGCCTCCTCGGCCTCCCCCTTCGCCTATAAGAATTCCCCGATGCAGAAACCCTAAGTACCTGATCAAATCTCCACGAAACCGTCTATATCCGCCGCCACCATCGTCCCTAGATCGGGGGGATCTGAAGTTCTTCCCGGCACCCTGTCGGAGAGGAGATCATCCCGGAGGCCTTCTCTCCGGTATGATGCTTGAGTAGTTACACCTTGGACTATGGGTCCATGTAGTAGCTAGATGATTGTATCTCCTCCTTTGTGCTTTCATGTATAGATCTTGTGAGCTCCGTTCATGATCAAGATCTAATCTATTTGTAATCATGCATCTTGTGTTTGTGGGGATTCGATGGATATTGAGATTATTATGTTGGTTTGATTAATGGTTTTGTCGTTTTGATTCTATCATGTCTGTGTTGTTTGTGATGTTACATGCTCTCCGTTGTTAGTAGCTATCTTGGCCAAGTAGTTGCTAGTGACTCCAAGAGGGGGTATTTATGCTTGATAGTGGGTTCATGCCTCTAGTTTCCAAGGGAAGTGACAATAATCTCTTTGGTTGTAGATGTGCTATTGCTACTAGGGAGAAAACAACGGTCTCTTGTTCATGGAACATGTGGACTGTTTACCTTACACACTTTGCTTAAAGTAGCTGTCTGTTGCTTGCAACTTAATACTGGAGGGGGTTCAGATGATAACCTGAAGGTGGAATTCTAGTCATAGATGCATTTGGATGGCGGTCTATGTATCTTGTTGTATTGCCCAATCGAATCTCATAGGATCTTTTTGACTAGTAATTGCATTGTTATGCCTTGCTCAGTTCCTGTCAATTGCCCTGCTGTAATTTGTTTACCCTTCATGCCATGTTGTTTATCTAAGGAGAGCACCTCTAGTGAACTATGGACCCCGATCCAATATTTACCATTGATACATCTTCCACTATTACTTGTTTACTTGCTGCAAACCATTACGTTCCACACCATATGTTTAATCCTTTGTTATAACCAACCGGTGAGCTTGACAACCTCACTGATTCGTTGGGGCAAAGTCTTGAGTTTGTGTTGTGCAGGTCTCCATGTTGTTTGCAACACCTGTGTGACGTTTCCTTGCTCCTTCTGGTTCGATAACCTCGGTCTCAACTGAGGGAAAACTTGTTGCTTGCTCTTCACACCCTGCGCTTGGGGTTACCAACAAAGTGCCACGTCGAGCACCATCAACGCGGGACAAGATTCCTAATCTAGTTGCTACCATGTCTGGTTTTGGACCAACCTTTATTTCCCCTATGGTAGAAATCTCCACTTTTAAGCAAAAAAGTGAAGAAAAATTTAAAGAAGCTTGGTCTAGAATCTCTGCTTTTCAAAAGGAAACTGAGCCTAAGGTGAGCCTTAGCTTGGTAATTGATAGTTTATACCGCGGTATTGCTCTTCATTATAGATATGCTTTGGATGCTGTGGCTGAGAAAGATTTTTTGCTATGTACTGAGGATGAAGCTTTTGATGCAATAAAAAAAGTAATCATGATTTATGGTACACCTGGCAAGTCTGATTCCTCTTTATAAATATTTTTGCTAGGATGAACACACTTGAGACCAGTATTGTTGCTATGAATAGTTGCTATCACACGCTTAGGGCTTACCATGATTATGTTCGCATAAATTCTGAGCCTTCAAAGTGGTTTCCTACAATCAAAGTCTCAATAAACACTACACTTTTTAATGCTCGCTATGATATTATGTCTGAATTTTGCCTCATGCCTAAAGACATTTATGATTCCTTGAGTCTTTGGGGGCTTACTGAAGGAGGGGAGGAAATATCTCTTACCAACAATGCCACTATATTATCCATTGGGATAGATGAAGTTGTGTTTACAAAAATCTCAGGAAAAATGGTGACTACTGATTATCTTGTTATTGAATGTGTAGGCAAGGAACAGATCACACTTGGAAGATCTCTACTAAAACACCTTGGGGCAGTGATAGATGTGGGAAAAGGCATCATGCATTTTTATCCCCCGGTAAGCAATCATATCTTCCCTAAGGAAAAGAAGAAAGGTAAGAAAGGAAAGAACAAGAAGATTGCTTTTTCATTTGAAAATACTTGATTCTTCTTGCTATCTTATGCCTAACTTAAAGGCGTTAAAGAAAAGTACTTGTTGGGAGATAACAAAAGAGTTTAATTCAGTCTTGGAAGTTATTACTTCAGTAATGACCTCTTCTTATCCTTTTTGTTTGCTTTTTGTGCAAGAATTACCTCTAATGAGAGGGAAGTAAGATTTGGGGAGTTGCTGTTCCGAAACAGATTTCTGTCCTCCACCAAAAAAAATCGTAAGGAGTCTCTGTAACTCTCATTGAGATCAAAATTTACGAATAAATCCCCCAGTATGTTATATAACTTTCGTTAGTTCAACACTTTTTTATTTAAGCAACATAAGATTTTCGAAAAAATCGGTTTATGTCTGCTGGTCTGTTTTGACAAATTTCTGCCATTATTTGCATTTGCTTCTTATTGATTCCTTTTTGAGTTCTTTTTGGGAAATTGAGATTTTTGAAGGAATTACTACAGTAGACTGTGTTTTTAGTGAAAAGTCTTGCTGTTCCAAAGCTTTGCCATAGGTCTAATATCTTTTGAATACACTAATGTTGCTAATGAAGATTGTGTGAAGTTTTATATGAAGGAAAAATTCCAGGTGTAGAGAGAGAATGATGTAATGAGATGAAGAATGGACAAAATCTCAAGCTTGATGATGCAACCATGGTGTCACCCCAAGAATTATCCAAGAGTTACAAGCGTCAAAGCTTGGGGATGCCTTGGGCATCCCCTTCTTCATCAATAAAAAACTCAGGTATGTCTATACACTTCACTTTTATTTTTTCATGCACAGTTGTGTTGTTCTTGGAGCGTATTAGTTTTTATTTGCTTTTCTTAGTTTGTTTAGTTTGCTTGAGTAGTTTGGAACCCCGTTCTTGTTGTGTTGTTTTGCAAATAAGTTGCTTGGTGTTGGAAAGGAGTAGTAAGTTCTTGCTTGAAGTGCAAGGGGAGCTTGCATTGACTGTGACTTAGACTTTATCATGCCAAGGTAGGTGTTGTTTTGACCTTATTCTTAGTGATTATTGTTGTAGCATGTATTGTTCCAAACAATTGGGATTGCTTAGTGTGCCTTGAAGAAATTATGTGTTGTTTTAGCATGCAAAAGCATAGTATTGTGGTATTCTCCTTTAATGCTTTGTTTGGGTTGACTTGGCACATGCTCACACCATGTTATGACTATGACAAGTCACCATAGCCTCTATGATCATTTAGTCCTTGACTTGTAGCACCACTCTATGCTTTGAATAGTAATGCTTTGTTGCTCTGCATGATTATGACCATCATTGCTCTCTTAGTTGGTTGCTCCCAGTCTTTTGCTAGCCTCCACTTGTATGAGTAAGCTCTACTCATGCTTCCAACTCCTAAGAAACAAAGTTATTCCAAAGTGTCCACTATAAACTCCTATGCATGGTGTGTTACACCATTCCAAGTATATTCTTGTTTTTAGCTATCTTCTAATTAAAAACTATTTTGTTATGTGAAAACTTAGTGATTAAAGTTCTCACGAACTTGATGGCACACTTTATATTCTTTGCCCCTAATAAACTTGAACCATTGTGGCGCTATGTTGTATATACTTGCACTTATACGTTGGAATTAGCAGAACCATGCTGTCATGGGGAACGTTTTCAACATTGCACTTGTAATCTGTACTCAGTTGATATCATGCTCTTTTGTCTGTGGATGTCACCGATGTGAAATAAAGAGGGAACTTGTAAGTCCATGGAGGTTGTATTCTGTGTTAGATAAACTCATGGGACGCTAGCCTAAGCCATGCCTAATCATGGGGGAAACTTACATCATCACCATAGTGAGCTTTCTATGAAGCATCCTCAATAAAAAACTATGCATATAGTAAATAAAAATATTGCTGAGATGCTCATTGTCTGCTTGCCTTGTCATTTTGGTTATGGGAAAGCTCCTGTACCATGTGCAAGGGGTACCCCGTTGGCGGTTCTCAATGATATGCAAATACTTACAATGACAAGAACTTGCATGGGCCTGAAGTTGAGTAGCATGAGGTGCGGCCCTTATATTCAAGGGAATTGAGATTTCCAACTTATACTTTGTCAAGCATATACTCCCTAGTTTGTTCACTTTAACCTTAATCACTTCAATATGCTTATGATAGGGGCAATGAGGGATGAAAGCTAACAAGTACCATAATTTTTGGAAGCTCTTTTTGAAACTTGAAATCCCTGCTTCCTTTACAAAAAGGCATTTCTTCCACCACTATTGAGTCTCCACCTTCTACCTTTAGGCACCATTAAGAGAACATAGTTGTCATCCTGTGTGTAGTGTTCCAAAGCTTATTGATTGATGCATATTGTGATATTACTTGTTCTTGTGCTACTTGTTTCTAGTCACCCTTGTCAACTTTGAAGGTGTCCTATGCATTTATTTTGCTACACTATGAGGGACAAGCTGACTGCCACTATGCTATGTTTTCTGTATGTGGAACAAACTAACGTTTTTCATTGCATGTTATTCATGATCTTTGTTTGTAGCCTTTCATGTTGCATGCATAGTTACTATGTCCTATTATTAGAACTCCATTCTTTCATGCACATGTTTAGAGTTCTTTGATCCTAGCTTTCAATGCTTGCAAATGGTTGGATCTTTATTGTGAGGGTGCATGTCACCTCAAAAATTATTCTTTTATCACTTACCTACTCGAGGACGAGCAGGAGTTAAGCTTGGGAATTCTTGATACATCAGAAACGTATCTATAATTTTTGATGTTCCATGCTTGTTAGTATCTACTTTGCTTTGCTTTATCTACACTTTGAGGTGATTTTTACATGTTTTCTGGTACTAACCTATTAACAAGTTTCCATAGAGCCAGTTGCCTGTTTTCTGCTGTTTTTGGTTTCAGAAAATCTAGTGAAGAAATATTCTCGGAATTGGACGGGACGAACGTTAAAGTCAATTACTTTCCGTGGGGAACAAGAAGTCCAGAGGGGAGACAGAGAGGCAGGCCAGGGCAGCCAACCCCCCCTAGGCACAGCTAGGGGTGGGCCCATTCCTGGGTAGGGTTTGACCCCCTGGTCGCCTCCTCGGCCTCCCCCTTTGCCTATAAGAAGCCCCTGATGCACCCTAAGTACCCGATCAAATCTCCACGAAACCATCTGTAGACGCCACCACCATCGTTCCTAGATCAGGGGGATCTGAAGTTCTTCTCGGCACCCTGCCGGAGGGGAGATCATCCTGGAGGCCTTCTCTCCGGTATGATGCGTGAGTAGTTCCACCTTGGACTATGGGTCCATGTAGTAGCTAGATGGTTGTATCTCCTCCTTTGTGCTTTCATGTGTAGATCTTGTGAGCTCCGTTCATGATCAATATCTAATCTATTTGTAATCATGCATGTTGTGTTTGCGAGGATCCGATGGATATTGAGATTATTATGTTGGTTTGATTAATGGTTTTTTCTTTATGATTATATCATGTCTGTCTTGTTTGTGATCTTGCATGCTCTCCGTTGTTAGTAGCTATCTTGGCCAAGTAGTTGCTAGTGACTCCAAGAGGGGGTATCTATGCTCGATAGTGGGTTCATGCCTCTAGTTTCCAAGGGAAGTGACAGAAATCTCTTCGGTTGTAGATGTGCTGTTGCCACTAGGGAGAAAACAACGGTCTCTTGTTCATGGAACATGTGGACTGTTTACCTTACACACTTTGCTTAAAGCAGTTGTTTGTTGCTTGCAACTTAATACTGGAGGGGGTTCAGATGATAACCTGAAGGTGGACTTCTAGTCATAGATGCAGTTAGATGGCGGTCTATGTATCTTGTTGCATTGCCCAATCGAATCTCATAGGATCTTTCTGACTAGTAATTTCATTGTTATGCCTTGCTTAGTTCCTGTCAATTGCCCTGCTGTAATTTGTTTACCCTTCATGCCATGTTGTTTATATAAGGAGAGCACCTCTAGTGAACTATGGACCCTGGTCCAATCTTTACCATTGATACATCTTCCACTGTTACTTGTTTACTTGCTGCAAACTATTACCTTCCACACCATACGTTTAATCCTTTGTTACAGCAAACCGGTGAGCTTGACAACCTCACTGATTCGTTGGGGAAAAGTCTTGAGTTTGTGTTGTGCAGGTCTCCATGTTGATTGCAACACATGTGTGACGTTTCCTTCCTCCTTCTGGTTCGATAACCTCGGTCTCAACTGAGGGAAAACTTGCTTCTTGCTGTTCACACCCCGCGCTTGGGGTTACCAACGAAGTGCCACGTCGAGCACCATCAATTGGACACAACATCCATGTCTACATCGACGATGTGATGGTCAAGTCCAATCGCCAGAGCGATCTACTTGCCGACCTGTTTGAAACCTTCGTAAACTTGCGGAGGTACAAGATCAAGCTCAACCCAGGGAAGTGCACCTTCAACGTACCCACTGGACAGCTACTGGGGTACATAGTCTCCAAGTGAGGCATCAAGGCGAACCCCACCAAGATCGACACGATCGCCCGGCTCGGCAAACCCGAGTGCCTCCGCGACGTCCAGAAGCTGGTCGGACGAGTTGCGGCTCTCAGTCACTTCATCCCCCGACTAGGCGAGGAGGCAATGCCTCTCTACCGCCTAATGCGCAAGAACCCCACATTCCAATGTGACAAGGAGGCAGACGACACACTCAATGCACTCAAAGAAGTGCTACTCGCGGCACTGCTACTCGCCGCCCCCGTCCACAAGGAGTCGATGCTCGTCTACGTCGCGGCATCTGAGCGAGTGATCAGCGCCGTCATGGTTGTCGAGCGACCAGAGGAGGACAAGGAGCGCCCCGTACAGCGCCCGATATACTACATCAGCGAAGTATTCACGAAATCAGGACAGCGCTACCTGCAATACCAGAAACTGTTGTATGTGGTCTTTCAAGCCCAGCGACGGCTACCGCACTACTTCCAGGAGCACCCAATCACGGTCATCTCCTCTGCGCCACTATAGGACATTATCCGCAACCGCGAGGCGACTGGGCGGGTCGCCAAGTGGGACATCAAAATCGGCGCCCACAACATCAAATAACAGCCATGCAAAGTGATCAAGTCGCAGGCTCTAGCAGACTTCCTCGCTGACTGGGAAGAGGCGCAGTAGCCGGAGAAGCTGCCATACCTCCACTACTGGTCGCTCCACTTCGACGGGTCCAAGAACGCGGACGACACAGGGGCAGGAATCATACTCACCTCTCCCAAGGGCAACAAGCTCCGCTATGTAATGTACCTCGACTTCACCCCCTACACCAACAACATGACCGAGTACGAGGACCTCCTTCATGGCATGTGGGCTGCTAAGGAGATGAATGTCAATCACCTATGGTGCTACGGCGACTTTGACCTCGTCGTTGTACAAGTCGCTGAAACCTGCGACGTTGTCTCCCCCACCATGGCGGCATACCGCCAAGCAGTAGACCAGCTGGGGGGCCATTTCGCTAGCTACTCCGTCAAGTGGATCAACCAGAGCAAGAACGTGGAGGCTGACACCCTCTCTCGCATCGGGTCGGCTCGTCAAACGCCACCCGCTGGCATCTTCCTCGACAGCATCCACAAGCCCTCCATCTCTCCCCCGAAGGAGATCGACCTCGGGATCCTGCTGCAACCAGAGCCTGCCCTGGTCGCCATGGTCGCAGAACCCAGCGACTGGACCACGCTATACCACGCCTACCTTGAAGGCGGGACCCTGCCAGCAGATGAGACAGAGGCACGCATGATCGTGCACCATTGCAAGTCCTTCGTCATCATCAACAGCGAGATCCACAAGCGTAGCATAACAGGGATGTTCCAACGCTGCGTACAACTAGGGGAAGGACGCAAGATCCTCCAAGACATCCATGCCGGCGACTACGGCCACCACACCGGCACCCGGTCCCGGGTCACCAAGGCCATGCGACACGACTTCTACTGGCTAACCGTGCATGCCGACATGGTCAACATCATCCAACGCTGCATTGGGTGCCAAAAGTACACCATCCAGATGCGTACCTAGCTCGGTGCTCAAGACCATCCCCATCACCTGTCCATTCGCCATATGGGGCATGGACATGGTGGGACCCTTCAAGAAGGCCCTGTCCGGCTACACCCACCTCCTAGTCGCAGTCGACAAATTCACCAAGTGTGTGGAGGCCAAGCCAGTCCGGAAGTGCGACGGGAAGACCACGACCAAATTCCTCCGCGAGCTCATCTACCGCTACAGATTCCCTCATAGCATCATCACGGACAACGACACCAACTTCGCCAAGGGCGCCATGGATGAATACTGCGAGTAGCACAACATACGGCTCGACGTTGCCTCGTTCGCCCACCCGGAGTCTACCGGCCAAGAGGAACGCGACAACCAGAGCATCATCCAAGGCCTCAAGCCGTGACTTAAAGTTCCCCTCGAGTGAACTCCGGGATGCTGGGTCAAAGATCTCCCCTTCGTCATATGGGCCATCCGCACCTCCATCAATCGACCAACGGGGTTCACGCCCTTCTTCATGGTGTACGGCGCCGAGGCCGTGATGCCGACTAACTTGGAGCACGACTCGCCCAGGATCGTCAACTACACGGAGGCCGACAACGAGCTCGCACGCGAAGACGGGGTTGACCAGCTCGACGAAGCACGCAACCTGGGTCGCTCCCACACCGCCATCTACCAGCAGGGACTCCACCGCTACCACAGCCGCCTAGTCCGGACTCGCACTTTCCAGGAAGGCGACCTAGTCCTGCGACTGATTCAGGACAATAAGGGAATGCACAAGCTCTCTCCCCATGGGAGGGACCATTCGCCATAGGGCGAGTCCTCGGCAACGACGCCTACTAGCTTATGGACGTCCGAGGCGATGGTCAACTCGACGTCCAGAGGCCGTGTAATGTAAATCTCCTAAGGAAGTTCTACACCTAGAACTCCGACCTGTATTCCCCCCGCCTTGCAATAAAATACATTCGACTCGCACAATTTGTGTCTACTCTCCAATTCTTGTGCCAACACTATGCTACTCATGAAAGTCGACCCTTGGCCATGCGACCGGCACGGTTAATTAGTGCGATGCAAGGGCATCGAAGAAATCTGAGCCTTGTGTCGTCTATGAAAAATGCCAACCCGAATCCCCCATCGTAGTCGCCCCGCTCGACTGGCCCGCCGGGCCAAGAAAACCGCACTCTGTTCTCACAGCGACCTGGTCCTCCGCATCCTCGGCACAACAAATCAAACGGTCAAGTACCACACTCGGGGACATGTTACAGTTTAAACCAGCGCAGCTCGGGAACACACCAAGTACGAGAGCGCGCCCTGGACTTGCCATGCGACTGGCTCCTCGAGTCAGGCGGAGTGACGCGCCATTTATAATGCGCTTCGTCCTCACCTACCTTTGGCATGCGACTAGAACGGCTAAGTACCACGCTCGCGGACTCGCCTAACCGACCCCGTTCATGTCCGGGAAAATGGCTAAGTATAGAGCACCCCTTGGGATCGCCAAGCGACTGGCTTCCCAAGCCACGGTGAGTCGACCTCAACCAACTAACAGACTACAAACAAACACAGATGCATAAACACTAGGTATACCCCATTAAAGGGCGGACGCGCTTGCGGACTCGCACAACAAAACAATCCAAATTCAAATCAAACTGACTCACCATACTTCCATTCCTTACGGCAAGAAAATATTGTTTGCTTATAAGGGCACAAACATTTCTACTTCTACTAATACAAAAGCCAGTTGGCAAACTGTCTACTTCGTAGGCTTTGAGGACGACACGCCGCCACCACCACGAACGCAGATGAGGGGCAACCATGGGTTTGAAGGGTACGTCGTCAAGCTGCCCGCCATCACCGACCAGAACGGTTGCTCCGTCTTGAAGTCACGGTGCACTGGCTTGGCGTCGTTTGGAGCCACGATTGTCTCCTGGTACGATAGAAGGTCGTCCATCACCAGCACCCGCTCGGAGTACACAGCCGCCTTCATGGTCAACGTCAGGAATTCGGCGATTTCCACCGAGCCGGTCGCCGATGGGTACCCACTGGTAACATTGTCGAGGTCGAAGTCATAGGGGAAGTGCGCAAGCCCAAGGCTCAGCGCAGTCGCGGACCCACGGCAAAAAAGCCGACAGCGACATATACTCGACCACTGCCGGCGCCCTTTCAAAGTAGTGCCACACCTCCGTGAGCTCGCTGGGAATCACTTCTACGGGTGAGATCTCCTGGAGATATGCGCGAATGCATGTCGCTGAGAGGACGGCAGAGTCCACCAGCATGGTGACGCACTGCTTAGCGGCATATGTCTGTACCTTAGGCTCATCGTCGAGTACTTTCCCTGCAATCAACACCAATTCAGTATCAGAAGGATGCACAACTCCGGGTTCACCCACTCAAGGATTCACCGGCATAAGCGACCCGCCTACTCGGGGACTCGCTGACATAACAACAAATCTAAGAAACTCAACAAGGAGTGGACGGAAGAGCCTAGAGGTGAAGTCCTGAAGAGCTGACAACTCATCTTGCAATCCGGCGACAAGAGCGCCGGAGACCTTCCGCTTGTCCACCATTGCAGCGATAGCAGCCTTGGCCCTCTCCTCCGAATAGCTCGCTTCCGCCTTGGCGGCCTTGAGCTCCCTCTCCAGCTTGGCAACACGCCTCTCCGCAACGGTCAACGACGACTAGATAACTTCCAACGCGCTGGCCGGGACAAGACCCTCGCGGGCCTTGGCAACCGCGATGGAATGCTCCTCCGCAGTAAAATGAGAGTCAGACTCCAATCAAACACAAGCAAAGGAATTGAGAAGGTAACTTGAACACATACCTTTGGTCATCTGCAGCTGCTGATTCACCTCCTACACGGATTAGAGGTCGCGCTCCAAGCGCTCCTTAGCGGCTAGTCACTCCGCCGATTCGCACTGAAGGCCCTGCATCAATGAAAGAAATGTGAGAAGACAATGAAAAATTCCTAAGTGCCTAGCCACTGAAATTCAATAACTAACCACTCGGGGAATGGACACCAAAAAATTCCTAAGTGCCTAGACGCTGAAATTCAGCGACTAGCCACTCAAGGATTAGACAAGAAAAGTAATAAGAATCTACCCACTGAAATTCAGCGAGCAGATGATCATCGGGGACTGGACATACCTGGATAGTTGCACCCAACATGTTGTGCAGTTCGACCGCATCTACTGACGACAGCACAAAGGGCGTGCGTCCGTGACGCTGCTCGACGTCCATGCCCAATACTTCGGGCACTTGAGGCGAGTGCGCCTTAGCACTCGCAGCAGAAGCCTTCACCAGGAAGCGAGGAAAGGTCGCCGCCACCACTCCCGAGGCACTAGTCGTGGGCTCCGACGCCACGACCAGCGCCGTTGGTTCATCCTGTTGTGACCCGGCGACCATGTCGGCCTTTGCGGCCGTGTTGACTCCAGTCGGAGCTTTTCTTGGCGCATCGGCAGGCTCATCCAAAATAACGATGGTGTCGTCGCCTTTCTTCTTCTTTGCGCCCTCAGCGGGCGCCTCGGCGTCATCGCCCTTCCTCTTCTTCAAGGGTTCAGCCTCCTCCCCTGAGGCGACTGTTGGTACTTTGGCCACCAAGGGGTGACCAATCTTCCTCAGACAAGTCCTATAAAAGGAGCGACTCAAACAACAGCTACAAAATGTCACTCCGAGTCTACATGGAAAGTACGTACCTGGCGACTGGGATATAACATAGGCCGATGCGGATGTGCGCCGACTTCTCCAATTCTGGGCCCAGCTTGCGGCTGTTGCCCGTCTCGAACAGGGAAGGATCCCATGACACTGAAGGCTTCTTTGTTGATGAAGCCGCGGCCGCAGGAAGCTCCATTCTGGTCGATGCGGGCGGCTCCTTTGACGGGGATACTTAAGGGGGATCAACGCCAGAAGCATCTCATTCTCCACAACGGCCGGATCCGTCGCCTCCGGTGCTCTCGTCGATGACGCGACCTTTGTGTCGTCGGCTTCGCTGGTTGTTGCGGAGCTATTCGCCGACTGGGCGGAGACGCCACTTTGGGCGATTTTTTCTTCTTTGGCGATTTCTTGGGCGTCGCCCTCACCCCCATCATTCCCCTCGAGGCTCTTGCTAGCCTTGATCTCGCGTTGCCGCTGCCCGCGAGTTTTCCGAGCTGCGGGAGCTACTACCTCCACCGCTTCGTCGTCATCATCGTTGTCATTGTCAGAAGACTCACTCAGTCTTCCTCGACCTCTTCTGAGCTCTCGTCGTCGACGGGAGGGAGCCAGACCTCCACGACTTGGAACAAATGAAATAACGGCGCATATTAGTAGACCACGACTACATCTCTGCGACTGTGAAAATAGATAAGGTAAAACAAACTCACCATCGGCGCCTTGAGCTTCGCGGTGTATGGGGCAATCCTGGCCTTAAGATTGCTATACTCCGCATCGATGATCTTCTTCAACGCGGCGGAGTAATCATCGGCCTTCCAGTTGGCGGTGTAGGCCTTGGTTCCGTCGTCCCTGCAGGTGTATTCGTACATCCAATGGGAACGACTGGCCAGCGGCACCAATCGTTGCCCGAGCCAGCAATTGTACAAATTGATGGTCTCGAGCCCGTCCTTCTTGAGCTGATGAATTGTCATCAGCATATCTTCCATGACCATACTCTGGTCCTGTGGGAGCTTGGCCACCTATAGCCGGCATGGCTCGCTCCGCTCGGTGATGTACGCTGGGAGCGGCACCTCACCATCCGGGGTTGACTCACTGATGTATAACCAGTGCTTATTCCACCCGTTGGCCGCCTTCTTCGGAAGCATGAGGTCGAGGAAGGGGGTCTTGTTCTTCAGTTGGAACGTGAGTCCTCTTGCTGGCAGCATCGGGCCACCAGCTCCTTCACGGCCAACTCGGTCGTGGAACAACTCCTGCCATAGAGGGATGTAGGGGCGGCACCCCAGGTAGCATTCGTAGAACGCCATGAAAATGGCGAGCTGATCGATGCTATGGGGCCCCAGATCGGAGGGCTTGATGGCATAGTCGTAGAACTGCCGAAAGAAGATTGATGTAGGGAATCCCAGCCCCCTTTCTAGGTGGCTGGTGAAACATATGAACTCGCTGGCGCGCGGATCCGGTTCCACCTCTCCGACTGAGGGGATTCGCCATCTTCCGACGCAGAGGATCCATGTGTCTTCAAAAGACTTCAGCGTCGCCCTGGTGCACTTGGATTTTCCCCACAGTTCCTTTGGGGGCGCCATAGGATCGAGAATCTAGGCTTGCTAACTTGCTCGGGAGATTTTGGATCGAGAGTAAATGGGAGACTGAAGGGCGCACGGAATCGAAGGAAATGTGAGGAATACTCGCAACTCACCCGTCACTCTCCTTATATAGCGGCTGTCTCCCGCCAATTCTGGAGGAGCCGTTACCACACGATGATTACGCTGACATAACTGTTGGATTACCCAACGGCTAGTTTGAGCAAAAATGATGGTCCAACATCATATACTCGACTCACGGACCCATTCTCCAGAGCTGTGATTCGACTACTCGCCAAATTGGCGATTCGACTGGTCGCCGATATTACGAATGATGGTGCATGCTGAGGATTCTTTCTTTCATTAAAGGAGTCCACCGCCGATTCGACCAGGCGTCCAAATTGGACCTGAATACTTCGACTGCCAAAGAACACCTATGACGAATCAACAACGGCCTCGAGGACTACTGATGGGGATATGCCGAGTGGGGTATACCCAGCAGGACGTCCCTACTAGATCATACTCTCAGTGAGTGGGCCTGCAGGACCGCGACTGGACCACGATCCAAGAGGGATCTAGGCGACTGGAAGCTGAAGGCCCAAAAGCGTAGCTAGACCCAGTCAAATTAGGTCAAAACCCTCTGAGTCCTTATCCAACTTGATTGTAGATCTATAAACGCTAGCGAGGTGACCCTATATAAACCTCCCTAGGGCATGCATAGCACTTACGTTCCATCATACACCCCATCGACTCGCCGCCTAGCCGCCGAGCTTGCCCATTATAATATCTCGATAATATAATCTAGCAGGAGTAGGTCTTTACCCTACTTGGGGCCGAACCTGGGTAAAACCTTGTGTCTCCGCCCTCATCTCGCACCGCAGATGGCTGGCCGCCCTTGCCCCCCGTTCTACTACTCGTTGCCACTCGCAGCATCTGCCGTGGCCATTCCCACAACACGAGCCAAGGAAAAAATTCATCATGCACATGTTTCTTCTAGTGTGAGGATGACACGTGGGACCAAGCAGCCTAATTAAACGGTAGATGCATCGAGCGACGCTATCAAGTTTGGAATAGGGAAAGGAAAAAATTCATCATACACATGATTCCTCTAATGTGAGGTAGACATATGGGACTCATCAGCCTGACTAAACGGAAGAGGCATCGAACTACGTTATCGAGTTCAAATCAGGGAGGCACGACCGAAAATTTTGGTCTGCTAGAGTCATTGACGTCCGGGACCCACACGCAAAAAAATACTTCGGCGACTCAACATCTCGCGAGGAAGCGGAAATCTTACTTCTGCCACGCGCCCGTCAAGCTTCCTCCATGTTTTTAGCGGTTTCGTCGTAGTAGAGGGGCGTGAAACCGGGAAAAAAGTTTTGCATCGGCCATGGTCAAACCGAGATTTTCGTCGCGGAAGACACGCCTTCTACGATGACAGACGTGCCCAGTTGTTGCAGAAGGAAACATTTCTTGTAGTTATGATACACTAGATAGTGATCAAGTGCAAGAACTATATCATGTCACATTTAGCATACGATGTTTGTTTGCATCTTATATTGATTGTTTAGCACATTAGTAGCATTATAAGATGATCCCTTATTTAAATATAAAGATAAAAACATGTTTTTCCTTTAGTATGCAAAGTTGAAAAAGTTCATCATTTCGAGACACCACGGGATGATCGGGTGTGATAGACTCAACATTTGCATACAACGGGTGTAAGACATTTTTACACACGCGAGTACTAAGGTTCTTACTTGGCGAGCCTGGCATGTACATACATGGCCTCAGAACACGAACCGAAAGGTAAAGCATAAGTCATATGGTTGATATGATTCCCATATTGATGTGCGCCTTTGAAGCTGCACCGACTCACGTGATGATTGACGACTACAAGTGCACAGATCGTTTGTAGCTAGTTTCGAAATAAATATATCGATCCCACAGGGAGTAGTAGGTGAAAGACTAAAATGCTTTTAACTAAAACTAAATGCAGTACTTAAGGAATAATTCTAAGGTGCAAGAAAAATAAAATTATTTTTGGGTTTTTGGTTGACTGAAACAGTAAAGTAAAGTGAAATAAAACTTAATGCAGAAAGTAGTAATCACGTCTGTAAGAAAGATTAAACTGCAATAGGGAAAAGGCGTTCTCGAGGAGTGGTGGATACACTGCTAGCAATTTAGACTAAGTGATCAAGATTATTATAAGAAATATTCTCATGATATGCATGCATGTGGGAGGATCTTCATATATGGATGATTAGGCAGCAGCCACTGCTCACACCATCCTTCATAACCACAGCTGACAGATAAACGACATTAATTGTATTATCCCGCTATTGAGGGATTTCTCTCGCGGCATGGACATGGATTAATGAGTTCTCCTTGCTTCCCTAAGCTAGTACGTAAAGGATGACAAAGACTTTATAGTCACATTAAGTGCTACCATCCCTCCGTCTACCAACAAATAATCCCCTTCATCAGGTCGCCGTAAGAGGCAAATATTAAGAAGGTGCACAACTTCCAACATCAAGATGAAGACAATTAACACATACATATAATGATGTATAACATAATAATCCCTATCTCATCTCAATCATATAGTAGGGTTTCTCCATATCCCCAAGAAATAATGATCTACTCGGACATGGAGGCAAACAGCATCATGGCAATGGTAATGTAAATTATTGTCGATGAATAGTACTTGTATAAATCCACAAGTAGTGCAAGAATTACAACAAGATCTAGATGGGATGGATGGAGATGATGGTGGTGATGAAGATGCATCGGTTGATGAAGATGGAGATCGATGCCTTAGACTCCCAGATCTGCTTAGGGCGAAGATGGATCCCTAGGGCGAGTTCCCCCCTCCAGGTCCCTTACGGAGGTGAGGTTTCGGCGATTTCTGGGTGTTCTATATGTCGTATCCCCGATCTAGTTGCACGGGGTGATCCTATTTGTGAAGGGTTTCGCGGCATAGTAAATCAAAATTTTCTACGGATGCGAACAGAGGGAAATCCAAGATCTAATCTAGGAGATGCAATCAACAAGAGAGATTGGATTAGATCTTCATACCCTTGAAGATTCGCACAGCGGAACGTTCGTCGGAACGTGGGTTATGTAGTCGTACTCGCTTCTCCTCCTCGCGATCCGATCCGATCTAGCACCACAAATGGCGGTGCCTCCGTGAGATGCACACGTGCAGCACCTCGACGTCTCCTCCTTCCTTGGTCCAGCAAGTATGGTGGAGAGATGGGTTGGATCTAAAACGCGACGGCGCGGTGCAATCGGTGGAGAATTTCTGCAGCAGGGCTTCGCCTACAAGCAGTCGGGAGGGAGAGAGGAAGGGCAGCAGGGCGTCTAGGGTTGGAGGGGAAGGTGTAGGGGGTGGTGCGCCCCCAGCCCTCTATATATAGAGGGGTGGGCGCAGCCCTAGCCCCTCCCCCAAGCCAAGGTCGGCGGCCCCAAAGGAGGAAGAGTGGGGGGCAAGGAAACCCCCCTTCTAGAAGCTCTATCTCGAGTTTAAACCTCTCTTGGCTGGCTGGGCCCTATGGGGCCTTGTGCCCCTGGCCCAATGCGGCCAGGGCACTCCCTCATAGGCCCATGACCCCTCCCGGAAGGTGGGGCCACGTTGGTCCCCTTCTGGAAGGTTCTAGAAGCTTCCGGTATAATACCGATTAACCCGGAACAATTCCGAACTCCAAAAACTGCACTGCCTTATATGAATCTTATTCTTCGGACCACTCCAGAACCTCTCGTGATGTCCCGGATCCCATCCGAGAATCCGAACAAAAACTCATAAACCAATTATCCAATCTATCCTAGCGTCGAGACACGTTAAGTGTGTGACCCTGCGGGTTCGAGAATATGCAGACATGATCTTCTATCAATAATCAACAGCGGGGTCTGGAAACCCATATTGACTCCCACACATTCATCGATGATCATATCGGATGAACCACGAAGCCAGGATTGAATCAATCCCATATATATATTCCCTTCGTCTCGCGATATTTTACTTGCCCAAGATTTGATCGTCGGTACCGTCATACCTAGTTCAATCTCGTTCATAGCAAGTACTTTACTCGTTCCGTAATCCGATATCAATTTGTGATTAACTCCTTAACCACATGCTTGCAAGCGGTGTTGATATCGATTACCGAGTGGGCCCGAAGTATATCTCTCCGACTTGGGAGGGACAAATCCCATCTTGATACATACAACCGAACAGATACTTTTCGATCACCTGAGAGACACCTTTATGATCACCCTCTCATAGGATGACGTTTGATGACCTCAAGGCTTTCTTCCGATACCAGGGAGTTGTATTATATCATGGTCTAAGGAATACAATATTTGACATAAGAAAAGCTTCGCAAAGACGAACACGATGACACGATCTAATTGCTTCGCTTAGTTTGGGTCTGTCCATCATATCATTCTCCCAATGATATGATCTCATTATCAATTGACAACTCATGTCTATGGTTAGGAAACCTTAACCATCATTGATCAATGAGCTAGTCCATAGAGGCGTACTAGGGACACGGTGTTGTTCACAAACCACACAAGTATTAAAGTTTCCGCTTAATACAATTCTAGCATGGAATATAAACATTATCATGAACAAGAATTATAATAATAACATCTTTATTATTGCCTCTAGGGCATAATTCCAACAGTCTCCCACTTGCACTAGAGTCAATAATCTAGTTTACATTTGGCAACAATCTCACACCCATGGCACTGAGGTGTTGATCATGTTTTGCACGCGGAAGAGGTTTAGTCAACGGATCTGTGACATTCAGATCTGTATGTACTTTGCTAATCTTCAGATCTCCATCTGCTATATAATCTCGGATTATATGAAACTTGTGGTTGATATGCTTGGTCTTTGGATGATATCTTGGTTCCTTAGCGAGTGCTATGGCGCCAGTGTTGTCACACAATATCTCCAGTGGGTCCAATGCACTTGGAACCACGCCAAGCTCAGTGATGAAGTTTCTGATCCAAACTCCTTCACTTGACGCTTCTGCAGCAGCCATGTATTCCGCTTCTACTGTAGATCCCGCGATCACGCTTTGCTTGCAGCTTCTCCAGCTCACAGCTCCTCCATTCAAAATATACACGTATCCTGTCTGAGATTTAGAATCATCCTTGTCGGTGTCGAAACTAGCATCGACGTAACCTTTTACGACGAGCTGTTCATCACCCCCATAGACTAAGAACATTTCTTTAGTCCTATTCAGGTACTTTAGGATGTTCTTCACGGTTGTCCAGTGTTCCACTCCTGGATCACTTTGATATCTTCTCGTCAAACTAAGAGCATTGGACACATCCGGTCTTGTACACAGCATGGCATACATGATGGAACCTATGGCCGAGGCATAAGGCACTTTGCTCATAGCTTCCCTATCATTTACCGTAGCTGGACACTGAGCCTTGCTCAATATCTTACTTGACAACATAGGCACTGAACCTTTCTTTGCCTTATCGATTCTGAACCTTTTCAGAACTTTGTCTAGGTATGTACTCTGGCTTAAAGCTATCAGGCGTTTTTGTCTATCTCTATAGATTTTGATGCCCAATATATAAGCAGCTTCACCTAGGTCTTTCATTGAAAAACACTTGTTCAAATAACTCTTCACATCGTTAAGCATGTTGATGTCATTTCCAATAATCAATATGTCATCCACATATAGTACCAGAAACGTCACCGAGATCCCACTCACTTTCTTGTAGATACAAGCTTCATAGCAATTTGGAACAAATCCAAAGGTCTTGATCACTTGATCAAAACGAAGGTTCCAACTCCGAGATGCTTGCTTTAGTCCATAAATGGAACGCTGAAGTTTGCATAGTTTATCAGCATCCTTAGGATCGACAAAACCTTCGGGTTGCATCATATACAACTCTTCATCAATGTTGCCATTGAGGAACGCAGTCTTGACATCCATCTGCCATATTTCATAATCATGAAACGCAGCAATTGCTAATAAAATCCAAATGGACTTAAACATCGCTACGGGAGAGAAAGTCTCATCGCAGTCAACACCTTGAACTTGTCAAAAACCTTTCGCGACAAGTCGTGCTTTATAGACGTTAACATTACCATCCGCGTCCGTTTTCTTCTTGAAGATCCATTTGCACTCAACGGCCTTTCGGTCGCTAGGAGGGTCCACCAAAGTCCATACTTGGTTTTCGCTCATGGATCCCAATTCGGATTTCATGGCTTCTAGCCATTTCTCAGAGTCTGGGCTCATCATCGCTTCCTCATAGTTCGTAGGTTCACTGTCTTCTACTAACAAGACAGTCAAGACAGGGTTGCCGTACCACTCAGGAGGGGCACGCGACCTTGTCGACCTGCGACGTTCAGTAGCAGCATCGTCCGAAGCTTCATGATCCTTGTCATTAGCTTCCTCTATTGTTGGTGCAGGCGGCACTGGAACAATTTCAGGTGCTGCGCTACTCTCCAATTCAAGAGAAGGTTCAATAACCTCGTCTAGCTCTACTTTCCTCCCACTCACTTCTTTCGAGAGAAACTCCTTCTCAAGAAAGGAACCGTTCTTTGCAACAAACACTTTGCCTTTGGTTCTGTGATAGAAGGTATACCCAATAGTTTCCTTAGGATATCCTATGAAGACGCATTTCTCCGCTTTGGGTTCGAGCTTGTCCGGCATCAACTTCTTGACGTAAGCTTCGCATCCCCAAACTTTAAGAAACGACAACTTAGGTTTAGCACCAAACCATAGTTCATATGGTGTCGTCTCAACGGATTTAGATGGAGCCCTATTTAAAGTGAATGCAGCGGTTTCTAATGCATAACCCCAAAATGATAACGGCAAATCAGTAAGAGACATCATCGATCGGACCATATCTAATAGGGTTCGATTCCGGCGTTCAGACACACCATTACGCTGTGGTGTTCCGGGTGGCGTGAGTTGCGAAACGATTCCGCTTGCTTTAAGATGCGTGAGAAAATCATAACTTAAATACTCGCCCCCACGATCGGATCGTAGAAACTTGATCTTTCTGTTACGATGGTTCTCCACTTCATTCTGAAATTCCTTGAACTTTTCAAATGTTTTAGATTTATGTTTCATTAAATAGATATACCCATATCTACTTAAGTCATCGGTAAAAGTGAGAAAATAGCGATATCCACCACGCGTCGAAACACTCATCGGTCCGCATACATCGGTATGTATGATTTCCAACAAGTCCGTTGCTCGCTCCATCATACCGGAGAACGGTGTTTTGATCATCTTGCCCACGAGGCATGGTTCGCATGTGTCAAAAGATTCAAAATCAAGAGACTCCAAAAGTCCATCAGAATGGAGTTTCTTCATGCGCTTTACACCAATATGACCTAAACGACAGTGCCACAAATAAGTAGTATTATCACTATCTACTTTGCATCTCTTAGCCTCAATGTTATGGATGTGTGTTTCATCCCTTTCGAGATTTAGAAGAAATAAACCATTCACAAGAGGTGCATGACCATAAAAGATGTTACTCATATAAATAGAACAACCATTACTCTCTGATTTAAATGAATAACCGTCTTGCAATAAACACGATCCAGAAATAATGTTCATGCTCAACGTAGGCACATAATAACATTTATTAAGGTTTAAAACTAATCCCGAAGGTAAAACTAAGGAGAGCGTGCCGACGGCCATCACATCAACTCTTGATCCGTTGCCAACGCGCATCGTCACCTCATCCCTCGCAAGCCTTCGTCTATTCCGTAGCTCCTATTTCGAGTTACAAATATTAGCAACTGAACCAGTATCAAATACCCAGGCACTACAATGAGGGCTAGTAAGGAAAACATCAATAACATGTATATCAAATATACCTTTGATGGTGCCAGCCTTCTTGTCCTCTAAGTACTTCGGACAGTTGCGCTTCCAGTGACCCTTGTCCTTGCAATAGAAGCACTCAGTGTCCGGCTTAGGACCATACTTGAGCTTCTTCTTAGCAGGGGCAACGCGCTTGCCGCCGCCTTTCTTGAAGGGCTTCTTTGCACCCTTACCTTTCTTAAAGGAGGGCTTGTTGACCATCAACACATGATTATCCTTCTTGATGTCCACCTCCGCAGCCTTCAGCTTTGCGAAGAGCTCGGTGATCGTATCAGTGGAACCAATCTGATTATGAGTCACTACAAAACTTTTGTAGCTGGGAGGGAGTGATTGCAGAACCCTGTCAATCTTGAGCTCCTCTGGAATCGTGCATTCCAGTTGCTCAAGGCGTTGAGTGTAGCCCGTCATCTTAATGGCGTGCTCACTAACGGAACTCCCTTCCTCCATCTTGCAGTTAAAGAACTTCTCAGAGATCTCATATCTCTCAGAACGGGCCTGAGTCTGAAACATGGTTTTCAGCTCTTCGAGAATCTCAAAGGGCCCGGGATAGTCTTCAAAACGATTTTGAAGTTCCGGTTCCATAGCAAACAACATGGTGCTCTTAATCACACCATAATCATCTTTGCACGACTGATAGACAACTTTCTCATCAGTCGGCGCAGTTGTAGCAGGGAGTCACCTAACGCTTTCCCAAGGACATAGTCCTTTTGACCCCAGAGAGAATGGTTCTTAGATTGCGGAACCAATTGGTGAAGTTAGACCCATTGTTCTTAAGCTTTTCTTTCTCAGCAAAAACGTTGAAGTTGAAGTTGGACTTAGCCATGTGATCTACAATATTTGCAAGTACAAATTAGACTATGTTCATGATAACTAGTTCAACTTTTAATCAAATTACTAGATGAACTCCCACTAAATTCTACATCCCTCAAGTTGTTTAGTGAACATGATCCAAATTCACCACACCTAATCCGATCATCACGAGAAGAGATGTGGCTTCAATGGTGGACAACGAAGTGTCGATCATATCATTCATATGACTCATGCTTAACCTTTCGGTTCATGTGTTCCGAGGCCATGTCTGTACATGCTAGGCTCGTCAAGTTAGACCCAAGTATTTCCGCGTGTGCAAAACTGGCTTGCACCCGTTGTATGTGAGCGTAGAGTCTATAGCACCCGATCATCACGTGATGCTTGGACACGACGAACTTTCACAACGGTGCATACTTGGGGAGAACACAGTTTTATCTTGATCTTTAAGTGAGGAATCATCTTATAATGCTACCGTTGCGATCTAAGCATAATAAGACACATAAAAGGATAAACATCACATGCATATAACTTTAATGTGACATGGTATAGCCAATCTTCACGCAATGATCTCCATCTTGTGCGTTCCGGCATGATCTCCATCACTCCACCATGATTGCCTCCACCATGAATAGCAACTACAACTATTGCTAACTACTTAGCGATAAAGTAAAGCTATTACATGGCGTATAAGAAGTTGACTCGCAGGTCATACACAATTATAAAGACAACCATATGGCTCCTGCCTGTTGTGTAATCATCGACATGCAAGTCGTGAAACATTACAAAACATGATCATCGCATACAATATACACATCACATCTTGGGCCATACCATATCACAGAAAACACTCCCTGCAAATACAAGTTAGACGCCTCTACTTTGTTGTTGCATGTTTTACGTGGCTTATGGGAGTAGATGCTAAGAACGATTCTTACCTACGGAAAGCCACAACGGTGATATTATGGTTGCCAAACTCCGGTGTTAATCCCATGACAACTATAGTGAGAGAAACTGACATCCACCAGCCGCATGTGTGGAACAAGCCACACGTCAAGTGCGGAGCTGGTCTCGCGAACGACGTCGCGTAAGGTTGGCCTGGACCGCTTCAATCTCACTATCCCGCGTCATAAGAAGAACACAAACAAGAGGCTTGCAATAGAAAACATCAACGCCCGCAACAACCATGTTGCGTTCTACTCATGAAACACATCTACGCATAGATCTAGCTCTAATACCACTGAAGGGTTTCGCGGCATAGTAAATCAAAATTTTCTACGGATGCGAACAGAGGGAAAGCCAAGATCTAATCTAGGAGATGCAATCAACAAGAGAGATTGGATTAGATCTTCATACCCTTGAAGATTCGCACAGCGGAACGTTCGTCGGAACGTGGGTTATGTAGTCGTACTCGCTTCTCCTCCTCGCGATCCGATCCGATCTAGCACCACAAATGGCGGTGCCTCCGTGAGATGCACACGTGCAGCACCTCGACGTCTCCTCCTTCCTTGGTCCAGCATGTATGGTGGAGAGATGGGTTGGATCTAAAACGCGACGGCGCGGTGCAATCGGTGGAGAATTTCTGCAGCAGGGCTTCGCCTACAAGCAGTCGGGAGGGAGAGAGGAAGGGCAGCAGGGCGTCTAGGGTTGGAGGGGAAGGTGTAGGGGGTGGTGCGCCCCCATCCCTCTATATATAGAGGGGTGGGCGCAGCCCTATCCCCTCCCCCAAGCCAAGGCCGGCGGCCCCAAAGGAGGAAGAGTGGGGGGCAAGGAAACCCCCCTTCTAGAAGCTCTATCTCGAGTTTAAACCTCTCTTGGCTGGCTGGGCCCTATGGGGCCTTGTGCCCCTGGCCCAATGCGGCCAGGGCACTCCCTCATAGGCCCATGACCCCTCCCGGAAGGTGGGGCCACGTTGGTCCCCTTCCGGAAGGTTCTAGAAGCTTCCGGTATAATACCGATTAACCCGGAACAATTCCGAACTCCAAAAACTGCACTGCCTTATATGAATCTTATTCTTCGGACCACTCCAGAACCTCTCGTGATGTCCCGGATCCCATCCGAGAATCCGAACAAAAACTCATAAACCAATTATCCAATCTATCCTAGCGTCGAGACACGTTAAGTGTGTGACCCTGCGGGTTCGAGAATATGCAGACATGATCTTCTATCAATAATCAACAGCGGGGTCTGGAAACCCATATTGACTCCCACACATTCATCGATGATCATATCGGATGAACCACGAAGCCAGGATTGAATCAATCCCATATATATATTCCCTTCGTCTCGCGATATTTTACTTGCCCAAGATTTGATCGTCGGTACCGTCATACCTAGTTCAATCTCGTTCATAGCAAGTACTTTACTCGTTCCGTAATCCGATATCAATTTGTGATTAACTCCTTAACCACATGCTTGCAAGCGGTGTTGATATCGATTACCGAGTGGGCCCGAAGTATATCTCTCCGACTTGGGAGGGACAAATCCCATCTTGATACATACAACCGAACAGATACTTTCCGATCACCTGAGAGACACCTTTATGATCACCCTCTCATAGGATGACGTTTGATGACCTCAAGGCTTTCTTCCGATACCAGGGAGTTGTATTATATCATGGTCTAAGGAATACAATATTTGACATAAGAAAATCTTCGCAAAGACGAACACGATGACACGATCTAATTGCTTCGCTTAGTTTGGGTCTGTCCATCATATCATTCTCCCAATGATATGATCTCATTATCAATTGACAACTCATGTCTATGGTTAGGAAACCTTAACCATCATTGATCAATGAGCTAGTCCATAGAGGCGTACTAGGGACACGGTGTTGTTCACAAACCACACAAGTATTAAAGTTTCCGCTTAATACAATTCTAGCATGGAATATAAACATTATCATGAACAAGAATTATAATAATAACATCTTTATTATTGCCTCTAGGGCATAATTCCAACAATTTGAGGCGGCGGTGTCGGCGCCAATTATACGGCGGGAACTATACGGCCAGAAAACTTTTCCCGGCGTATAGTTGGTCGTTAACTCTTCTGTATCCTCCAATCGCTTCGGGGTTTCTTCTGGAATTATTGATATTTCCCAAATAAGCGATTTACATTGTTTGGGCTCCTTTTCACTCCAATATAACTGGTCCAAGAATTGTGTCCATTGGATCCATCATCTGTCCTGATCCTAGTCAAAATAAACATAAAAGGAGCATGTGAACATTGTAAAATACCAAGATCCTACCACTATAATGCAAAATAATAATCTAAAACATGATGCAAATATGCACTCATCAACTACCCCAAGCTTAGACTCTTGCTTGTCCCGAGCAAGTTTAGCTTAATGGATGTGATCCTCATATTCATGAAGCTGAGTCGATAAAATAAATGAGGCGGTTGCAGCATGAGTTTATCATAAAGGATACATATAAATAAGTTCATGGATAGTACCTTACTCGAACCATCCGAATAATATTAGCAGGCTTCCACACCTTTAGTAATTAACAGTTCACAAAAGATTATTATTATCAACATGATGTAAAAGTATTTGGTTCAACTGAATGAGTTAGTGAGGTAGTACCAGGTGTTTTAGGATTAACATATTCACTTGGGATTCAAAATCTCAAATGTCTCTTTGTCTTACTACAATATAGTGGTATATGCCTATTTGCTCTTTGCACACTTGATCTTTTTATTTTTCTTATTTCTCTATTTATATATTCATGCTCACACTTTTGTTTAAGTGACGTGCAAAGGAGCTAGCCATATATTCTACTTCATGTAGGAATTCAAAGTTTAACTATCTCAATTACCAAATTCCAAATATATATGAAGCATCTTTATAACTTGAATATTCTACTCAACTTGTTCTCACTCTATTTTATATCACTTATAATTTCTCCTTTGTTCAAGGTTTTTATTTTTCTTCTTAGTTAGTTAGATAATCTCTCCTTTTTGTAAATCAAACCATTAACCTAGAACATATTGATCAAATTATCTTTGTATGTTCTGTTAATGCCAGTGGTGTGGAAGACTCCTATTGCTATCATCTAGTGCAAGTAAAATCATACTCAAGCCATTCATATATCCAGTAAGACAAACTCAAACTCAATAATGCTCCATATATTATAATAAACTCGGAATTTCGTAAATGGGATCAACTATCCTTGGAGGGAATTCTAAAGATGCAATCTATATTTCTAAACTCGAACTAATGCGAAACTAAAAATAACAAACATATGTGATTGATTACAAGGTTTTAGAGATCTCTCCAAGCTTGGAATCAAGCCAGGCGGGATCAAATAATCCTTGTCGATACATATTCCTCCTCCTGGGTAGGAAGAGTATTGCCTTATTCTCCTGGGTTGCTAACTTTAGTTATGCTTCCGAGGCGGATGCTGATCCTGGCCATGTCGTATTGAAGCTTCAAAATTTTCCTCTAGAGGAATTTCTTCTCATCTGTTAACTCAAAAATAGTTTTAATCAAGAAACCAACTCTACCATCGATGCCATTGACCTTTTTCTCAAGAAACCAGCTCATCATCCAGTAGGAGTCGATCCCTTCTCCAATAATTTCAACACATGCCTTTGAAGCCTTTTCCAATTGATAGATCTTATCATGAATCTCATCTTGCTGCACCTTCTTCGGTTTAAGAGGTGGCGGATTAATACGAGGTTTATAATAAGATCCTATGTTGTGACGGTAAGGATTAGGGAGATACTTATCCTTGCTCCTTCTCTGATCTGCTTGCCTCATCATCTCCATCCTTTGCACGAACATGTCCTCCCAATTTGGGGGAGTCTTGATCTCCGATCTGTATGACGATGATGCTTCTTTTGGTTCCACTCCCTCGATCCTCTTCACAGGATTCTCTTTCTTCTTCCTCCAAATCTTGTTGACATGGAAAGGCTGCATGGCTTCGCTGCACAGATGCTGTTAGAAGGGGATTTTATGGATATGGTGATGGTTTTTCGAGGCTGGAGGTTATGGATCTGCGAGAACTTAATGAAAAAGGTTAGATGCAATCGTCTTTAAAAGGGGGGAGGGTCAAAAACCCTAGCTTCCAAGCTTAACGAGCAACTATATGGACGTGGCCCGTATAGATCATGCTGTATAGTTATGAACCGACTATAGATTTTTATTTATCTACGACGATACCAACTATACGGCCGCAACTATACGGCCGGGAAATTTCTTCCCACTATATAGTTGGTCGTTAAATCTTCTATACCTTGGCATGAAAATTTGGGCATGCGATGAATAACTATATGGCCGTAACTATACGGCTGGAAATTTAATTCATGCCATATAGTTGGTCGTTAAGGTTACAGTACACATCAAAATTTATATGTTTGTTTGGCAATTCTTTATTAGTCTGAAATTTAATGAAATACCAAATTTAACAGAAAAATGACAATTAAATTTTTGACCAACATTCACATTCATTCAACGAGATTTTTATCATAACCAAATTTATTTTATTTCCCAAGAGCTTCAAGTGTTCCTTTATTCAATCTCAAACTTAACTAAAACATACTTGAACATTTAAAACTTACTCGTCCCTTTATTTCACATGGGTTGCCTCCCATGAAGCGCTCTTTTATGGTCTATAGCTTGACCATATTGTTGCTCACTTCATCTTGATCTTATCCTTCTTCCAGTTACCACTCCTTCCATACTTTTGCTCAATCAACTCTTTTCGGGTAATTATTCGTAAGGTGATTGCACTTATATTTTGCGCGATAATGCTTCAAGTGTTGTCCATTCACCACCCATGAAAGAGAGGGTGTTTTCCCTTGGAGCTTCACTGCTCCCGATGCATAAGCTTCTTCAACTATATAGGGGCCTTCCCACTTTGATTTGAGCTTTCCTGGAAACAAATTAAGAGGAGAGTTATAGATCAAAACTTTATCTCCACTTTTAAAGACCTTATTCTCTATTTTTCTATCATGCCATATTTTTACTTTTTCCTTAAACAATCTAGCATTTCCATAAGCCTCACTCCTAAACTCATCTAAAGCATGTATGTCTAGTAAACGTTTTTGTCCTGCTGCTTTAAGATCATAGTTTAAGTTTTTGATTGCCCAAAAGGCTCTATGTTCCAGTTCTAAAGGTAGATGGCACGCCTTATCGTATACCATCTTATATGGTGTCATACCCATCAGATTTTTAAATGCAGTTTGGTATGCCCAAAGAGTGTCATTTAGCTTGTATGACCAATCTTTTCTTGATTTATCCATCGTCTTCTCGAGTATGGTCTTTAGTTCTCTATTACAGAGTTCCACTTGACCACTCATTTGAGGATGATATGGTGAAGCAACACGGTGAGTTACTCCATATTTGCAGAGAATTTTCCTGAAAGTTCCTTTCATAAAATGAGAACCACCGTCAGTAATTAAAAATATAGGAACTTCAAACCTGGAAAATATGACATCCTTGATCATCTTCACGGAAGTAGCTGCATCTGCATCGTTAGTTGGAATAACTTCAACCCATTTAGTAACATAATTGACAACAACAATAATATGAGTGTAGCCATTTGATTCTATAAAGGGTACCATGTAATCCATTCCCCACACATCAAATGGTTCAATTATAAGACTATAATTCATTGCCATCTCTTGTCTTTTGCCTATATTACCTCTTCTCCGGCAAGCATCACAATATTCCACATACTTGTGTGCATCCTTGAATAAGGTGGGCCAATAGAATCCGGATTGAAGTACCTTTTCTGTAGTTTGCTTGCCTGCATGATGTCCTCCATACGGGCTGTCATGACAAGCTTACAAAATTGCATTCATTTCATGATTAGGAACACATTTAAAATCATTCCATCAGGTCCATGACGATAAAGAAAAGATCATCCCAAAAGTAGTATTTGAGACCATTAAAGAATATTATTTTTTATTTCTTGTCATACCAGGAGGCAAAAAAATTCATGTGAGATAATTAGCATAATCTGCATACCAAAGATCAACGACTTCAACTTTTGCTAAGTATTCTCCTGGAAATGACTCATTTATAGGTACAGGGTAGGTAATTATTCCCTTCATCCTAGATAGATGATCTGCTACTGGATTATCCTTACCCCTCTTATCTACAATTTGCAAATCATATTATTGTAGTAATCAGGGCCGGCCCTAGGGGGGACCGGCGGGGCAGCCGCCCCGGGCCCAAAGAAAATAGGGGCCCAAAATGTGTAGGCCTACTATACATTGTAGAAAAAAGATGATTTTTTTGGGCCATTGGCCAACCGCTCGACGCGACGACGCCTCGACTCGCTCAACGATCGACAACTCCCACGAATTGATCCACGCCCCGACCGAGTCTCGCCCCTGGATGGCTGGCAGGTGAATGGATTGATCGATACGATCGATTCCCAGGCTCCCAGGAGTCTCGTCGCTTCCCCTCATTGGCTCATTCCCTGGATCAGAATCAGATCGGGGACCAGGGTAGCCTCCACGCGAGTAAGCGACCACGCATCCATGCCCTGGGCTGGGAGCCTTGACCTCGACGATTGGCCGCCGCCGCCCACTAGACACTAACAGCTAAGGCCATCCGCCCATCCCGATCGACCGCCCTGCTGTTGGTCTATTGCCTGCCTGCTGCCTACTGGTCTGCCCCCGTCCAGCCCATGCCTCTGGTTACGTCGCTACGTCCCAATTCTCAGTTCTTAATTATAATTATTAATTGTTTTTCTTGTTTGTAATTCTTAGTTCTTAGTTTTTAATTCTAATTAATATATTTGGGTTTTTAATGAGTTCGGCATTCTTAAAGGAATTGGATGGTTCCCAACTAAAAGAACATTGCACTACATTTGCAAAAACTTTTACTCTGCCTGGTATAGATGGTGTACCGGATATATGTAATGTTGAGGTAAATGCACTTATTTCTGAGTTAAGTGTTATGAAGTTCACTTTGCCAAATACATCAATGTCTGCTATGGAGCTTTTTAAGTTTGTCAGAGAAGCGGATGGTTATCCTAATATTTCTATCGCTTATCGGAACTTATTTACTATGTCTGTGACTGTTGCATCAGCTGAAAGAAGCTTTTCAAAGTTGAAATTATTGAAGAACTATTTGAGATCTGTAATGTCTCAGGAGAGGTTAAATGGTTTAGCAACTCTATGCATCGAGAAGAAGTTAGTGGACGAGAATGATATTGATTCCATCGTCTCATGGACTTTGCTTCTAGGAATTTTTGGAGAAAATTTGAAGGTATCATGTAAATATTGTTATTTTTATATAAATATTATAGTTGGGAGTATACTTAAAATACTTATTTTTTATCATCTCACATATACATAAAAATATTTATAATAAGGGGCCAAAATTTTAATTTCGCCCCGGGCCCTCGAAATCTTAGGACCGGCCCTGGTAGTAATAACACCCACCTAATCAACATGGGCTTTGCATCCTTTTTCACAAGAAGGTGACACAAAGTTTGGTGATCTGTATGAATTATTACTCTAGAATTAATAATGTAAGATCTAAATTTGTCGTAGGCAAAACTTATAGCCAGGAACTCTTTCTCGGTAGTAGCATAATTTTTCTGAATCTTATTAAGAGTCCTACTAGCGTAATGAATAACATTTAAATTCTTCACGTCTCGCTGTCCTATTACAGCTCCTACAGTATAGTCACTAGCATCACACATGATTTCAAAAGGTTCATCCTATTTTGGAGATTGGATGATAGGTGCTAAAACTAATTTGTTTTTAAGATTTTCAAAAGCTAGAATGCAGTCATGGTCTAAGTAGAACGGGGTTTCTTTATCAAGAAGGTTAGTGAGAGGCATAGCTATTTTAGCAAAATCCTGTATAAAACGCTTGTAAAAACCTGCATGTCCTAGAAACATTTTTAAGTTTTTAATGTCTTGAGGTATGGGAAGATTTTCTATAGCACTTATATTGGTCTTATCTATTTCTATACCTTTTTCTGAAACCTTATGTCCAAAAACTTTACCTTCTGTTTCCATGAATCAACATTGCTCCCAATTCAAAACTAAATTTGATTGTCTGCATCTCTACAAAACCTTGGTTAAATTATAGAGACAATTACCAAATGTTGTTCCACAAACAACAAAATCATTTGTAGAACTTCCATAGTCTTCTCAACAAGATCATCAAAGATTTTTAAAACACATTCTTGAAAGGTTGCAGTTGCATTACATAAGCCAAACGAGATTAGTCTATAATAATAAGTACCATAAGGACATGTGAAAGTTGTTTTCTCTTGATCTTCGGGCTGTATAGCAATTTGAGAATAACTAGAATAACCATCAAGAAAACAAAAAAAAGAATTATTGATTAGTCATTCTAAAACTCTATCCATGAACGGTATAGGTTGATTTTTCTATGTCTCGCGGTTTAGCTTTCTAAAATCGATGCACATGCAATACCCAACAATAGGTCTTATAGGGACTAGCTCACCATCCTCATTCATAGCTGCATCAAGACCCCCATGTCTTGGTATGCAATGAGCTGGGCTAACCCATTTACTATCAGAAATAGGATATATTATGCCGGCATCTAATAAGCGTATAACTTATTTTCTTACTACTTCTTTTATTTCTGGATTAAGCCTTCTTTGTGTGTCAACTATAGGTACAACATCTTCAAGCATGGTAATATTATGTGTCACAATGGATGGATCTATTTCTTTAATGTCACTTAGAGTATACCCAAATGCTTCACGATGTTTGATCAAAACCAAAATAAGTTTATATGTTTCATTTTTTGATAAATTTTTACTAATAATAACAAGACATTTATTTTCAATATCTAAAAATCCATACCTCATATTGTCTGGAAGTTGTTTCAATTCAATTGGTGGAGGTCCTTCGTCTCCTTTTCTTACCAGTTCTTCATAGTCATGTGGGTTTTATGCTTATGGAATGGAGTCAAGAAAATCATCCATGTATTCTCTTTCGTCATCATCTAGTGCCTCTTCCCAATTAACTAAGCTCCTTTCTAATTCATCTTGGGGAGGGCTGAAATGAATTGCGGCTAGCTCGGCAATTGTTTTCTCTTCCTTGATATCTTCTATTTCATATGGCGTCTTATTTATTTTGGCGAAGTGGAATGTCATTTCCTCCTCTCCAAACATTATTGAAATAGTGTCCTCCTTATTATCAATTCGAGTTTTGGTTATAGAGACAAAAGGCTTGCCTAAAACAATAGGATAAAAAGTATCTCGAGGCATATCAACAATATGAAAATCGAGAGGGTATATGAGTGATCCAATAAAGACATAGACATTTTGAATAACACCTTTCGGTTTTATATTAGTTCTATTCGACAATTTAATAGTCGTGTCTACCGGTTCCACATCTGGATTATTTAAATTGTAGCGAAGTTCCTCATAAAGTGATGAAGGCATAATATTTATAGTGGAAATCGGCTCACAAATTCCGTATAAGGAAGTTTCTCCATAGTATACAGGAGTCATAGGTTTAGAAGTATCTTTACCTTGTATCTTACCTGTGATGAAGTCTGAAGTTTCAAAGTCTACCATAACTACTTCATTTTCCATGATTCGTGCCTCCATAAGATCCTTAAATATAACAATTTTTGCATTGGTAGCATCGGGGTTCTTTTCTGGTTTCTTTGATCTTCTCCTTATATGTTCTTCCTCCCTGCACTTTTTTTTAATATTCTCTTGAATAGGTTCAGAGGAAAATTCTACCAAAGATGCATCCTCTCTTGCTCGCTTCTTTTCTTAGAGGAGTTTATAAGGTTCCCATTTCATAGGTACCTATAGATGCCCTGCATAATTCTCAATAATTTTCTTTACCGGATAAGAATTAATACCGAGGGTTTTAATCATCGCACAAGTCCCTTCATCTGCAAGAAAATTGTTAACACAAGCATATTCAGAAGAACTATTCATATTGCGCTCCACATTTTTAAGACTTTCCGTTGTCTCTTTCATTTTCATTATTAATTTCTAGGATTTATCATAGGTATAAGATAGAAAACTACCATTAGAAGAGGTTTCTAGGCTTGTCCTATTTGTATTGTTAAGCCCTCCATAGAAAGTATGGGTGATTAACCAATCAGGCAAACGGTGATGGGGGCAATTGTCTAGATAGCTTTTATACCTTAGATAGCCTTAATATAAAATATCATCAGTATTATTTTTGAAACTAATAATAATACCTCTCATCCTTCGCTTTTTGAGTAATATTTTGACAGGAAATTGGTTATCAAATCCGTCCACGTCCTTGGTGCTTCTACGCAAAAGGATCTATAGCAGTTGCAAATATTATTGGAGAGAGTTTGTCTAAACAACTGGATTTTAACCTTATCAAGGTCATAATCATCAAATATAAAGGAACCAAAAACATCTTCAAAGAAGTGTAAGTGTCCATATGGACTTTCTTCATTGGTCCCTACAAACTTCTTAGAGTTAAGTAATTCAAATAATAAGGGATGGATCTCAATACCATTGGGATGTATGCTTTTATTGATAGTTATAAAAGTGTCCATGGGAGAACCCATATTCCTTACTGCCTCAAGCTGCATTAAATGCTAAGTTTTGTCCATTGTTATGGTCTTGGAACTTAAAATAAAAAATTAGTACAACAAAAGTAAATAACTAAAAGTAAAGTGACTTATAGCGCTAAGCTCCCTGGCAACGGCGCAAGAAAATAGCTTGATGACTGCAAGTGCACAAATCGTTTGTAGCTAGTTTCAAAATAAAGATATCGATCCCACATGGAGTAGTACTTAAGGAATAATTCTAAGATGCAAGAAAAATAAAATTGTTTTGGGGTTTTTGGTTGAGTGAAGTAGTGAAGTAAAGTGAAGTACAACTTAATGCAGAAAGTAGTAATCATGTGTGTAAGAAAGATTGAAACTATAATAGGAAAAGGCGTTCTCGGGGAGTGGTGGATACACTGCTAGCAATTTAGACTAAGTCATAACGATTATTATAATGAATATTCTCATTATATGCATGTATGTTGCAGGAGCTCCATATATGGACGATTAGGCAACAGCCACTGCTCACATCATCCTTCATAACCACAGCTGACAAATAAACGCCAACAATCGTATTATCCCGCTATTTAGAGATTTCTCCTGCGGCATGGACATGGCTTAATGAGTTCTTCTTGCTTCCCCAAGTTAGTACGTAAAGGATGACAACGACTTTATATTCACAGTAAGTGCTACCATCCCTCCGTCTACCAACAAGTAATCACCTTAATCAAGTCCCCGTAAGAGGCAAATATTAAGGAGGTGCATAAATCCCAACATCAAGATGAAGATAATTAACACATACATATAATTATGTATAACATAATAATCTCTATCTCATCTCAATCATATACTAGGGTTTCTCCATCTCCCTAAGAACTAATGATCTACTCAGACATGGAGGCAAACAACATTATGGCAATGGTAATGGAAATGATTGTCGATGAATAGTACTTGTATAATTCCACAACTAGTGCAAGAATTACAACAAGATCTAGATGGGATGGATGGAGATGATGGTGGTGATGAAGATGCAGCAGTTAATGAAGATGGAGATCGATGCCTTGGCCTCCAAGATCTGCTTAGGGCAAAGATGAATCCCTAGGGCAAGTTCCCCCTCTAGATCCCTTCCGGAGGTGAGGTTTTCGGCGATTTCTGAGTGTTCTGTATGTCATCTCCCCCATCCAGTTGCACGGTGTGAAACTATTTGAGGAGGCGGTGTCGGCGCCAACTATACGGCGGGAACTATATGACCGAAAAACTTTTCCCGCCGTATAGTTGGTCGTTA
Source organism: Avena sativa (assembly GCA_916181665.1). Taxonomy (NCBI): domain Eukaryota; kingdom Viridiplantae; phylum Streptophyta; class Magnoliopsida; order Poales; family Poaceae; genus Avena; species Avena sativa. The sequence goes on along the minus strand of OV702294.1, from coordinate 149,584,893 downwards.
ACTCTTCTCTATCCTCCAATCACTTCGGGGTTTCTTCTGGTATTATTGATATTTCCCAAATAAGCGATTAACATTGTTTTTGGCTCCTTTTCACTCCAATATAACTGGTCCAAGAATTGTGTTCATTGGATCCATCATCTGTCCTGATCCTGCTGAAAATAAACATAAAAGATGCATACGAACGTCGTAAAATAGCAAGATCCTACCACTATAATGCAAAATAATAATCTAAAACATGATGCAAATATGCACTCATCAATGATCGGTGTTGGTGTAGTGGATTTGGTTCATGTAATCACCAAAACAACTAGAGGGATGTTGGTTTTGAGTGGGAGATAATTTCTAATTTGGATTAGTCGAACTCAATTTATCATAAATTAAATCAAAGTGAATTTGCATGATTTGTTGTAATCATTGGCATTCGTTTACTACCTTATGCTTAGTTATAATTGAGATAATAGAACTATATAATTCTGGATATTTACTTTACAAACTAGTATCGTATTGTTTTGAGTGTCAATCTAAAGTTTGAAGTCCTATTGCAAACTTTCAGCAAACTCCGTTTACTTAGTGAAATTTAATAATTAGTATTAAATCAAGAGTAACAATTCCAGTGTTAGTATCTAAAGTATCATGTTTGCCTCCATAATTCTTAATATTCAAAAGATTGTTTTAATATCAAGGTTATCTAGGAGGTGAAAGAATTGTTTCAGAAACTATCATGTGTGGAAGATAATGCGATATCTGAAACAATGTTTTGGTTGCAATATGATAGAGAGTATAATTTAGCAAAATATATGTTCTCATATTAGATGAGAAATTGCGAAGGTTGGAGATGCTAGACATCCTAATCATCCAAAAAGGTTTTGGAAAGTAACATTATACTCGCGATTCACCTTTATAAGCTATAGCAGCTTGATCATGAAAGTTGTCATGATAAGGATGAATAGAATATGTAGGTAAAATGTTTACTACATTAAAAGATTACTAAAGAATGTTTTTGAAAGAACGCCAATTATTTGATGATGGTGATCTACTTCAAAGTGCAAGTCCAAAGGTATTAGTATTTTACTATACACGCTTTGGACTATGTGTCATGTATATGGCTCCATTGTTGATGTTGATAGATTCTTTTAAAAGGAAAAAGGAGTGTTGAAAGAGAATCTCAAAAATATTTGGTAGAAAAAGAAAAGACTGGAAATGTCCAACTTAGGTATATAGATGATATACATGTTATGGTTGTATTCTTTGCTTGTTAAACAATGTGGTTCCTAGGTATTGGATACCGAATTGGTTGGTGTGAAATATCATATAGGACAACACAATTCATGAACTGCAATGGCCTAAGTAACCAGCAAGAGAATATGTATGTTATGATGTTCATAAAAAAAGTGTTGTTGTATTTCTCGTTGACATCAAAGCTTGCCTTCAAGATTTGTTATTTTTTAGGTATTATGAGAACACAAGGTTGTTCAAATAATTGTCGTATTCCATAAGATGGATGATTTATAAGTCTAATTGGAGAAATCACGCCCATAAAACTAACGCTAAAAATGTCGCAAGACAAATGATTGAAAGATCACTTATGAAGTGACATCGCTATTTAAATTATATTGGAAAGAAAAACATGTAGAAACTCCATGTTGATGGAATTTTGGAGTCTTTTGATTTTGATCAATTGACACTTGTGATATTTTCCTAGGAATAATTGAAATTTCGTTCAAAGGCCAAACAAGAAGGAACAACTAAATTATTGGAATTTATACATATTGATGTATGTAGTCCATTATGTGTAGTCTGAGTGATGGAATTCAACTTCATATGCAGTCTCCAAAAATTTGAGTGAATATTCACTTAATAGGGAAGAAGTGTGAAATATTTGAAAATGTTCAAAGACTTTAAAGATGAAGTGAAAAATCATTGTAACAAGAAAAATAAAGAATTTATGATTTGATTATCAAGGAAGATATTTGAGTTACAAGTTTAGCAAAACACCTAAAGAATTAAGGAATCGTTCCATAGATTTGCATTTCCCGAAACACCATAGGAATATGGAGTGTTCGAGATATGTAATGATACCTTGTTTAACATGGTAAGATCAAAGGTGTCATTTATAAAACTGCCATTATATTTTAAAAATTCAAAGCTTTAGAGACTACCGCTTTTACACTAAAAAGAGCTCCATCTTGATCCGTTGAAATGACACCATATAAGTTATGGTTTGGGATAAAACCCAAGTTTCCTTTCTTAAATTTTGATATGCTAAGCATAAGTAAGATGTTTACAACCAAAGTCGGATGAGCATGTCTTTGTAGGTTATTTCGAATAACCGTTGGGTATTCCTCCATAACACCGAAGACAAAAGTGTTTGTCGCTTAGAACGTCAAGTTTCTTGAGAAAGAATTTTTTCGTAAAAGTTAAGTGGGATGACAATAGAACTTTGATAAGGTTATTGAACCTGAGCTATATGTGCTAAGTTGCGCAGCTCCAGAAAATGTTCTGGAGGCAGCCACAATGCTCATGGCTCATGTGTCTCAAAGGTTGTGGTCACAGAGGTCTAAGTTCCTATTGAACCGAGTAAGTCGGGTAAACAATCAAATACTAAGATTCGAGAGTAAATCATTATTGTTTGACAATGATGAACCGACTACATGCAAATAATTAATGATGTGCCCTGACTCCGTCAAATGGCTTGAATCCATAAAATCTATGATAGTTTCATACACGAGAAATCAACTTTTTGAACTTGGAATACCCTCCAAAAAGGTGTAAAACATATCGATCGTATTTGGATCTATAAAGAAACAGACATGGATGTTTCACATCTATGCAATAGTCGACATGTCATAAAATATTTTACGACAATGTTCAAGGAGTCGACTATGATAAGATTTGATCTTTCATAGCGATATTTAGTCCAGATGGATTAATGTAGAAACCACTACATATAATTTTGGTATATGGTAGTTGAACAAACAAAACAACGTTCTTCTAATAGAATGGTTACCTAGGACGTGTACATGACACGGTCCAAAGGGTTATTTTAATTCAAATGATGCTAAAAGGGCATGCAAACTTCAATGATTGAAGTAAGCATCACGGAGTTGGAATCTTCACCATGATGAAACTATTAAAAGGTTTAAATTCATCGGAGAAGATGAAGATGCTTGCATTTGCAAGAAATTAAGTGGGAGTGCTGGACATATTTCTAATACATTATGTGAAGGACATCTTGTTGATTGGAAATGATGTATCTTTTATTGACACAGGTTAAGAATTTCATTTCGATGAAAGACTTGGGCAAAACCCGAATATTAGGCGTGAATATCTATTTGGATAGATTGTGACGCTAATATGGTTGTGCCATACATACATATATGAGATGTTGAATAAGTTCAATATGGAAATGACAAGAAAGGTTCTTGCCCCATGGAAAGGATCGAAACAAGATTTAAGTGCTTTGACACTTAGTGAGTGAAATCACAAGAATAGTTTGATCAATCATACCGTGATATGTACACCTCCAGATATGTCCCGTCCTCTAAATGTTATGAGCATATACCAGAATGACTCATAAGATGATCATTGGACGATAGTAAGGATATTCTTATGATCTACCGGAAGAAATAAGAATATATTTATGTGGAGGTGACAAACAGTTACAAATAGTTTATTGTAAAATGTTACATTGGTGCTAGTTTTGTCAAAGATTAAGTTTATCTCAATTTAAACTATCGGTGGCACAATGTAATGGAAAGGAGATTCCATGATGGATTTGGATGAAGTTCAAAGTTAAGACATTGTGACGGATACTACAACAAAAAAGGCTAAGTATATGACTGTTATAGTAGCAACAAAGGAGGACATTTGTGTCAAGTAGTTTTTTATCAAACTAAGGTGTGGTTCACAACGGGCTAACACTATAAATATATATTGTATGACAATATTATCGACATGATTTAACCCCAAGGAACTAAAGGTCTCACCAAAAGAAAAAATTTATACAATGCCATCTCATTAGAGAATGAGTGATGCGTGGAGACGCAAAGACATGCAAATACACACAGACTTGAAAGTGTCAGATCCGAAGATTATGTTTACCACTAGAAAACACGTATATATAACACCAGAAAGACATAAGTGTTGGATGCGCAAGTTCTTCAAACTAGATTATTATTGACTCTAATAAGGTGGTTATTATCATATTCCTTGTTTATGATAAATGTTTATTTCTCATGCTATAATTGTATTAATTGGAAACATTAATACATGTGTGTTTAATAAAAAAATAAAGTGTTCCTAGTTATGCCTCTCATATAAACTAGCTCGTTGATTAACAAGATGATCAAGGTTTCCTCATCATGGACATTGGATGTTGTTAATAACGAGGTCACAACATTGGTGGAATGATGTGATAAACATTCGTCCGAAGTATAGTAATACGATCAAAGTCATTATGTTTAAATTTCTATAACATCGTTACAAGTAATTTTAGTCCTTATTCCGTGAGGTCATGTCAATCACTAACACAGGAAGAGTAGCTTGATATCATCAAACGTCACACCGTAACAGGGTGACTATAAAGATGGGTTAAGATACTCCGATAGTGTTATGTAGAGGCTCATGGATCAAGAGTGGGATTTTTCCATCCCGATGACGGTGAGATATACTCTATCCCCTCTCGGTGATATCACATTGGTATAGCTTGCAAGCAAGTGATGGAGATCACTAGAATGTTATATCACAGGAACGAGAAAAGAGTACATGTCGGTAACGAGATCAAACTAGGTATGGGGATACCGATGATTGAATCTCGGACATGCAAAATATCGCGAGATAAAGGGATTTAGTTACAATGTTAAAGGTTCACACGATCACATGGAGTCATCGTTGAATGTGTGGGAGTCAGTACGGATCTCCAGGTCCCGATGTTGATTATTAATCAGAGAGGGGTTTCGATCATGTCTACATTATTTGTGAACCGTAGGGTGACACACTTAAGGTATACCGACACCATTGTAGGGTTTGCAGCATAGAAAACAAAAAATTTCCTACGATGGGAACAACTATGTACCAAGATCTATCTACTAGATACAAACAACGGGCGGATGTATATCCGTAGAGAACATACCCTTGAAGACCGACAAAGCTTAACAAGTCCAAACTCGTGGTTGATGTAGACGATCTCTTGCCGATCTCAAGATCGAGAGGAAGTCCTAGCGCCGCAAAACAGCAGCGCATCCATGCTCGCACACACGTTCGAGGCACCGAGCAACCTCCGCCTCCTCGCTCCAGCGATGCAGCGGAAGCACAACTCTTTCTTGCCGAAAAGCCACCAGGAACATGTATCTCGCTAGTCCGAGACCATGGGGGATAAATTCTAGAGGGGGAGAGAGATCCTTCACGAGGAGGTGTGAGAGACAAGTGAGGAGGGGGGCTCCTTTTATAGGAGGAGGGGGGCACCCAAGGGGTGGCCGCCGGCCATGGGGGGATGCCCCCTCCCCTCCTTCATTCATGTGGGTGGACACTCCACTCACAAAATGCCCTTTAAATTTCCTCCACTCAAAAGTCCACTCAAATTCCCATTAAATTTCCACCAAATTTAATGCAAACTCTCATTAAATAAAACTCCTTTTATTTACTCAGAATTTTGTCAATTACTTTAATGAAAAACATTCACATATAACCCCTTGCTAGTATTTCATTTCACATGCAGAAACACTTTCTGCAATTTCACCCGAAAACCCGTTTCGGTATTTAGTGAAATAAATTCCTGCGCTTGTTATTCTTTTCGGCATGAAACTTTTGCTCCAAAATGGATGTCGGTGTCTCTTAAGTGTGTCACCCTATGGTTCGTGAATAATGCGGACATGATCGAGACCCCTCTCGGATCAATAATCAGAAGCGGGATCTGGAGACCCATACTGACTCCCACACATTCAACGATGACTTTCTTGTGATCGTCGGAACCTTTTACGCTAGTATCTTAATCCCTTTGTTTCACGATATATTACATGTCCGAGATTCGATCATCGGTATCTCCATACCTAGTTTGATCTCGTTACTGACATGCACTCTTTTCTCGTTCCCGTGATATAACATTCTAGTGATCAAATCACTTGCTTGCAAGCTAATCAATGTGATATCACCGAGAGGGCCCAGAGCATATCTATCCATCATCGGGATGAAAAAATTCCACTCTCGATCCATGGGCCTCAACATAACACTTTATTAGTTCTGAATCCATCTTTATAATCACCCTGTTACGGTGTGACGTTTGATGTTATCAAGAAACTCTTCCGGTGTTAGTGATTGACATGATCTCATGGTCTTAGGATTAGGATCACTTCGTAAGTTGTTATAGCAATATAAACTCAATGACTTTGATCGTAATGCTATACTTCGGATGAATGTTCATCACACCATTACACTAATGTTGTGATCCCGTTATTAACAACATCCAATGTCCATGATCAGGAAACCTTGATCATCTTGTTAATCAACGAGCTAGTTTATAAGAGAGGCATAACTAGGAACTTCCTTTTGTTTATTAAACACACATGTATTAACGTTTCCGTATTAATACAATTATAACATGTAAAATAAACATTTATCATAAATAAGGAATACGATAATAACCACTTTATTATTGCCTCTCGGGCATATTCCCTTCAGTCTCCCACTTGCACTAGAGACAATAATCTAGTTTGAGAACTTTGCGTATTGAACACTTATGGCTTTCCGGTGTTCCATATACGCAATTGCAAGTGGTTAACATAATCTACGGATCTGACGCTTCAGGTTCGTGTGTATTTGCATGTCTTTGCGTCTTCACGCATCACTCATTCTCCAATGAGATGGCATTGTATAAATTTGGTCTTTCGGTGAGACCTTTAGTTCCTTGGGGTTAAAACACGTCGATACTATTGTCATACAATATATCTTTAGTGTTAGCCCGTTGCGAACCACACCTTAGTTTGATAACAAACTACCTGACACAAATTCCCTCCTTTGCTGCTACTATAGTAGTCATATACTTAGCCTTTTGTTGTAGTATCCGTCACAATGTCTTAACTTTGGAATTCATCCAAATCCATCATGGAAACTTTCTTTCCATTTCATTGTGCCACCCATAGTTTAAATTGAGATAAACTTAATTTGTATCTTGTGACAAAACTAGTATCAATGTAACGTTTTACAATGAACTATTTGTAATTGTTTGTCACCTCTTCACAAATATATTCTTAGTTCTTTCAAAAAGATCATAAGAATATCCTCACTATCGTCCAATGATCATTTTATGATTCATTCTGGTATATTCTCATAACACTTAGAGCATAGGACATATCTGGATGTGTACATATCATGGTATGATTGATCAAAACATTCTCGTGATTTCACTCATCAAGTGTCAAAGCACTTGAATCTTGTTTTACTTATCAAGTGTCGATAAACTTGAATCTTGATTCAATTCCTTTCCATGCAACAAGAACTGTTTCTTGTCGTTTCTATATTGAACTCCTTCAATATCTCATATATGTACGTTTGGCACAACCATATTAGCGTCACAGTCTATCCACTATAGACATTCATGCTAAATATTCGGGTTTTGCCTAAGTATTTCATCGAAATGAAATTCTTAACCTTTGGTCAATAAAAGTTACATCATTTCTAATCAACAAGATGTCCTCCACATAATGTATTAGAAATATGTCTCAGCGCTCCCACTTAATTTCTTCCAAATGCAAGCATCTTCATCATCTCCTGATGAAAACTCCTTTTTCATTAAGGTGAAGATTCCAACTCCACGATGCTTACTTCAACCATTGAAGTTTGCATGCCCTTTTAGCATCCTTTGAATTTTAACAAAACTCTTTGGACCATGTCATGTACACGTCCTAGGTAACCATTCTATTAGAAGAATTTTGTTTTGTTTATTCATCTACCATATACCAAATTATATGTAGTGGTTGCTACTTTAATCCGTTCAGACTAAATATCGCTATGAAAGATCAAATCTTGTCATAGTCAACTCCTTGAACATTGTCGTAAAATACTTTACGACATGTCGACTATTTCATAGATGTGAAACATCCATGTCTGTTTCTTTATAGATCCAAATACGACCGATAGGTTTTTACACCTTTCCGGAGGGTCTTCCAAGTTCAAAACTTGATTTCTCGTGTATGGAACTATCACGGATTTTATGGCTTCAAGCCATTTAACGGAGTCAAGGCCCATCATCGCTTCTTTGTATGTATTCGGTTCATCATTGTCAAACAATAATGATTTACTCTCAAATCTTAGCATTTGATTGTTTAACCGACCTACTTGGTTCAATAGGAACTTAGATCTCCGTGACCACAACCTTTGAGGCACATAAGCTATGAGCATTATGGCAGCCTTCGGAACGATTTCCGGCGCTATGCAACTGAGCACATTTAGCTAAGGTTCGTTAACCTTATCAAAGTTCTATTGTCCTCCCACTTAACATTTATGAAAAATTCCTTCTTCAAGAAACTTCAAATTTCAAGCGACAAACCCTTTTGTCCTCGGTGTTATGGAGGAATAACCAATTGTTATTCGAAATAAACTACAAAGACATGCTCATCCGACTTTGGTTGTAAACATCTTACTTATGTTTAGCATACCAAAATTTAAGAAATGACAACTTGGGTTTTACCCCAAACCATAATTCATATGGTGTCATTTCAACGGATCAAGATGGAGCTCTTTTCAGTGTAAAAAGCGGAAATCTCTAAAGCTTTAATCTTTTTAAAACATAATGGCAGTTTTATAAATAACACCTTTGATCCAACCATGTTAAACAAGGTTTCATTACAAATCTCAAACACTCCATACTCCTATGGTGTTTCGGGATATGTAAATCTAGGTGTTTTGCTAAACTTGTAACTCAAACAAATCCCTTATGATAAAATCATAAACCATTTATTTTCTTGTTACAATGATTTTCCACTTCATCTTGAAAGTCTTTGAAACGTTTTTCAAATATTTCATACTTCTTTCTCATTAGGTGAATATTCACTCAAATTTCTGGAGAAAGCATATGAAGTTGAAACCCATCGCTTACGACTACACATAATGGAATACATACATCGATATGTATAAATTCCAATAATTTAGTCGTTCGTTCTTCTTTGGCCTTTGAACGAAGTTTTAATTATCACGTGGAAAGTCTCACAAGCGTCACTTGATCAAATCAAAGACTCCAAAAATCCATGAATATGGAGATTCTTCATGTTTTCTTTCCAATATAATTTAAACAGCGATGTCACTTCATAAGTGATCTTTCAATCATTTGTATTGCGAAATTTTAGCATTAGGTTTTATGGATGTGATTTCTCTAACTAGATTTTTAAATCATCCATCTTATATGGAATACGGTAATTATTTGAATAACCTTTGTTCTCATAATACCTGATTCAAATAACAATTATTAAAACAAATCTTGAAGTCAAGCTTTGATGTCAATAAGAAATACAAACAACAGTTTGTTTGTTTTCAATGAACATCGTCACATATTCTCTTGCTAGTTACTTAGGCCATTGTGGTTCATGAATTGCGTCGTTCTATATGAAATTTCATACTAACCAATTCGGTATCCAATACCCAAGAACCACATTGTTTAACAAGCAAAGAATACAACCATAACATGTATATCATCCATATACCTAAATTGGATATTTCCAATCTTTTCTTTTCTGCCAAGTATATTTTATAGATCCTCTTTCAGCATTTCCTTTTCCTTTTTTTAAAGAATCTATCAACATCAAAAGTGGCGCCATATACATGACACATAGTCCAAAGCGTGTATATTCAAATAATAATACCTTTGGACTTGCACTTTGAAGTAGATCACCATCATCAAAATGATCGGTATTCTTTCAAAAACCATTCTTTAGTAATCTTTTAGTGTAGTAAACACTTTACATACATCTTCTGTTCACCCTTATCATGACTACTTTCATGATCAAGCTATTGTAGCTTATAAAGGAGAATCGTGAGTATAATGTTGCTTTCCAAAACCCTTTTGGATGATTAAGATGTCTAGCATCTCCAACCTGCGTAAATTCTCATCCAATATGAGACATATATTATACTCTATCATATTGCAACCAAAACATTATTTCAGATATCGTTATATCTGCCACACATGATGGTTTCTGAAACAATTCTTTCAGCTCCTAGATAAACTTGATATTAAAACAATCAAGAATCATAGAGGCAAACATGATACTTAAGATACTAACACTGGAATTGTTACTCTCAATTTAATACCAACTATTAAATTTCACAGAGTAAATAGAATTTTGCTGAAAGTTTGCAATAGGACTTTAAACTTTAGATTGACACTCAACACAATACGATACCAGTTCGTAAAGTAAATATCCAGAATTCTATAGTTCAATTATCTCAATTACAACTATGCATAAGGTGGTGAACGAATGCCAATGACTACAACAAATTATGCAAATTCACTTTGATTTAATTTATGATAAATTGAGTTCTACTAATCCAAATTAGAAATGAACTCCCACTCAAAAATGACATCCCTCGTGTCTTTTTGGTGATTACATGAACCAAATCCACTACACCAAGTCCGATCATCACGTGAGTCGGTGTAGTTTCAAAGGCGAGCATCCATATGGTCATCATATCAAAACATATGAATCATGCTTAACCTTTCGGTCCGTGTTCCGAGGCCATGTCTCTACATGCTAGGCTCGCCAAGTAAGAACTATAGTATAAGTGTGTGTAACTGTCTTACACCCGAGATATGCTCGTGGATTCAAGTACACCCGATCATCACGTGATGCCTTGAAGCGACGAAACATTGTCGGTGCATACTTAAGGAAGAACACATATTTATCTTGATATCTAAATGAGGGATCATCTTATTATGCTAATAAAACGCCAAACAAGCAATATAAGATGCTATCAAACATCACATGTTTATTAGTGGAATGATATGGTTTCCGCATATGATCTCTATCATGTGCACCGTGGTATGATCACTATCATACCTATATGTGTAAGGCCAAGGTCTATGGAACTTACACGTCATGTGTGTTGTAATAGTATCATCTCATACTTCTACTTACAACATCACCATATCATAACACTAGCCCGGCAACAATCTAAACTAGACGCCTCTAATTTATCCATTGCAAGTTTTACGTGGCTTAGGGATTTCGAAGATAGAACCGTTATTACCTACGAACATGAACCACAATGAGGATAACCAAATTATTGGCAAATCGTTGCAAATTAGATATTGACTATAGTAGGAGAGACAGACACCCGCTAGCCACTTATGCAAAACTAGTTGCATGTCAACCGTGGAACAGGTCTCATGTGCGAGGACATGTAAAGTTTGTCCGGGCCGCTTCATCCCACTATGCCACCAATATCCAAAGTACAACTAAGAAGCAATAAAATGATCATCATCGCCCACATACTCATATGTGTACTACCTGTGCAAAGTATCTACGCATAGATCCGGCTCTGATACCACTGTAGGGTTCGCAGCATAGAAAACAAAAAATTTCCTACGATGGGAACAACTATGTACCAAGATCTATCTACTAGATACAAACAACGGGCGGATGTATATCCGTAGAGAACATACCCTTGAAGACCGACAAAGCTTAACGAGTCCAAACTCGTGGTTGATGTAGACGATCTCTTGCCGATCTCAAGATCGAGAGGAAGTCCTAGCGCCACAAAACAGCAGCGCATCCGTGCTCGCACACACGTTCGAGGCACCGAGCAACCTCCGCCTCCTCGCTCCAGCGATGCAGCGGAAGCACAACTCTTTCTTTCCGAAAATCCACAGGGAACATGTATCTCGCTAGTCCGAGACCATGTGGGATAAATTCTAGAGTGGGAGAGAGATCCTTCACGAGGAGGTGTGAGAGACAAGTGAGGAGGGGGGCTCCTTTTATAGGAGGAGGGGGGCACCCAAGGGGTGGCCGCCGGCCATGGGGGGCTGCCCCCTCCCCTCCTTCATTCATGTGGGTGGACACTCCACTCACAAAATGCCCTTTAAATTTCCTCCACTCAAAAGTCCACTCAAATTCCCATTAAATTTCTACCAAATTTAATGCAAACTCTCATTAAATAAAACTCCTTTTATTTATTCAGAATTTTGTCAATTACTTTAATGACAAACATTCACATATAACCCCTTGCTAGTATTTCATTTCACATGCAGAAACACTTTCTGCAATTTCACCCGAAAACCCGTTTCGGTATCTAGTGAAATAAATTCTTGCGCTTGTTATTCTTTTTGGCATGAAACTTTTGCTCCAAATGGATGTCGGTGTCTCTTAAGTGTGTCACCCTACGGTTCGTGAATAATGCGGACATGATCGAGACCCCTCTCGGATCAATAATCAGAAGCGGGATCTGGAGACCCATACTGACTCCCACACATTCAACGATGACTTTCTTGTGATCGTCGGAACCTTTTACGCTAGTATCTTAATCCCTTTGTTTCACAATATATTACATGTCCGAGATTCGATCATCGGTATCTCCATACCTAGTTTGATCTCGTTACTGACATGCACTCTTTTCTCGTTCCCGTGATATAACATTCTAGTGATCAAATCACTTGCTTGCAAGCTAATCAATGTGATATCACCGAGAGGGCCCAGAGCATATCTATCCGTCAACGGGATGAACAAATTCCACTCTCGATCCATGGGCCTCAACATAACACTTTATTAGTTCTAAATCCATCTTTATAATCACCCTGTTACAGTGTGACGTTTGATGTTATCAAGAAACTCTTCCGGTGTTAGTGATTGACGTGATCTCATGGTCTTAGGATTAGGATCACTTCGTAAGTTGTTATAGCAATATAAACTCAATGACTTTGATCATAATGCTATACTTCGGATCAATGTTCATCACACCATTACACTAATGTTGTGATCCCGTTATTAACAACATCCAATGTCCATGATCAGGAAACCTTGATCATCTTGTTAATCAACGAGCTAGTTTATAAGAGAGGCATAACTAGGAACTTCCTTTTGTTTATTAAACACACATGTATTAACGTTTCCGTATTAATACAATTATAGCATGTAAAATAAACATTTATCATAAATAAGGAATACGATAATGACCACTTTATTATTGCCTCTCGGGCATATTCCCTTCAACCATTTGGAGCAAATAAGATGCAAGAAAGCGTTGGAATTATTTCAATGGAAACCAGAATTGTTTCGGGTGAAATTGCTGAAACTGGTTCTACATGTGAAATTGAAATGTTGCAAAGGGTTTTATGTGAATGTTTGTTAATTAATGTAATTAACAAAATTATGAATAAATAAATAAAAGGAGTTTTATTAAGTGAGAGATTACATTAAATTTGGTGGAAATTTAATGTATGTGAGTGGATTTTTATTGGAGGCATGTTTATGTGAGTGGAGGCTTTTTATTTTGAGTGGGTGCTCCACCCACATGAATGTGGAAGAGGTGGGGGAAGCCACCATGCCATGCCCCTTGGCTGCCTCCCCTCTCCCTATAAAAGGCCCCCCTCTCCTCCTCTCATATCACACCTACTAGTGAAGGATCTCTCTCCCCCTCTAGTATTTCCCCATGGTCTCGGACTAGCGAGATACATGTTCCTGGTGGCTTTTTCTGGAATGAGGATTTGCTACTTACGCTGCGTTGCTGGAGCGAGGTCGCGGAGGTGGTCGGGGTTCCGAACGTGTGTGCGATCATGGATGCTCTACTAAGTTGCGATGCTGCCAGACTTCTACATGATCTTGAGATCGGCAAGAGATCGACTACATCACCAACGAGTACAAACTCGTAAAGTTTTGTCGGTCTTCAAGGGTATGTATTCTGAATGTATATCCACCCATTGATTGTGTAAGGTTCCCAACCTTTAATAAGGTAGAAATCCTTGTGTTTACAATGCTAGTCCCTGGATCAATAGCTAGCATCCACAGTTAAGATGTAATATCAAGAAACAAAGGTCATAATACAACTTTATAACCAGGAATAAAATAATATATTACATCTTACATAGCTCATTTGGCTATCTCATTACAATGCAGCAGAATTTAATAATAGCATGGGGTCCTTCATCTTCAAAGTGCCACAGGCAGTCATGTTGGTTGTAGACTTGTAATCCTAATCAATAAACTTCACTATCATCAAACAAACCTGCAACATAATAAGTTACAGCCACAAGGGTCAATACATTTGAATTGTATTGGCAAGTGATACTATGGTAGTATAGTGGAGTCTATCATCTATATGCATTTGGCTAAGTGGATCTTAGGCTTGAATTGCTCAAAATAGATTTTCCTTATCATTTGAAAACACTAAGTTTTTGCTTGACAAAATCACCCAAGGCATCTCCCAATAGAAATTGGTGATCCTTCAACCCTTGTTCAACCACAAAGTTTTAACTTAGAAATTGGGATGAGGAGATTCTTGATAGCTTCCATGTCTTGATGCTCAAATTGTCCTTTACCAGGGACATGGCTAAGTACTTAGATTTTTCACTCTGCAGAGGTGGTGCACTTTCCCCACAAGACTTGGTTTCACCAAGACAAGATCTTTCAGAAGCCTTCCCTTAGACCAGAATGGACGTGTTCCAACCTATCATCCCCTACCACCAACTGTCCATTTGGCTAAGTTATTGCAACCTATATGATCCAGGCAGAGCCCATAATGCCAAGTGGCTGCACTTGAAGCTTCTCAACATTTGACATCTCAAATCTCTTTATTCCTAGGTGGCCATCCACAAGTGAGATACACAAGGTAAACCATAGAAATGGGCCTTGTGTAACCACTCAACACAAACCATTCCTTCCATTCCACCCAGGTGATTCATTCACTTAGTTGTTTTATTTAAACAAAACACAAGTCCTTGACTTTGAAATATTCCATAGTATGAATATATTCCACCCTTGTTTTCTACTAGCTAAGCTAAGCATGATAGTATTAGGAATATTAACTTAGGAAATTTCTACTAAGGTTTCATCTACTAGGATTTCCCATGGCATGGTTTACACTTAGCAAAAATTCCATGCAAGTCCTACTTTAGAAATATCACTAATGCATAGTGAAAAAATGGGACAAAAGTATGAAGCATCACTTCCTTTTTGGTAGATAATATAATTTCACTCCTTGATCTTGCAATACTCACACTCTTCAAATCACTACAATTCAATCAAGCAAGCAATATTTCAATCTACCATTCAAGCAACAACACATAAAATAATAGAAGCAAAACAATGATGCAAGCATGCCAAAGATTGTTTTATTTGGAAAAGTGGTTTCTAAGAGGTTATAAACATTCTAAAACACCTATTGGTCATTTTATAAAAGTGGCAAAACCATTTGTAAACGGTTCTACTTATAAATCATTTTTAAACCAAATCAATATTTTATGTGGTTAGAATTGCTTCTAGCAAAGCAATAAATTTTATAGGGTTCACAAAATATGTTTTCAAAACATAAATCTTTGTGTCTAGGGTCAGAGAGTTTAAATCAAAACATTTCCCAAATATTTTCCTTCAAAAATTATTTTTAACATATAAACAACATTTTTACTTGACTAGAAATGGTCTAAAATAATGATTCATTCTTTTGCTTCACATAATATGTTTTTGAAACCACAAATTGATTTCTATTGTCATTATGTTCAAAACAAACCATTTTCCAAAGATTTTATCACAAAAATAATTTTAGAACAATTTTTATAACCAAAATATGTCTACACAAGTTTTTGCAAAAACAACCAATTTAACAGAAGCAATTTACTAAAAAAAAGTGCATGGTTGGATAGGGTTTGTCTTGCCGATTACATTGATATAAAGTTTGCAAAATTTGGACGTGTGGTTTGAAAGTTATGAATTTTACAAAATTGAACATCTAATAGAAATGTTTCAGTTTTTAAAACGTAGTCTGAGCCACGTGGCTGATTTCTATTCGCCCATACCGGTTCGGTTGGATCGACAGATGCGAGGCGTTGGATCTAAGTGAGGATGGATGATGCATATGAGCTCGTACCCTTTTGTTAAGTGACTCTATCTACGCCACAGGATCAAGATCCAATGATGCACAGCAGCTGGTCAAGAACTGGCGGCGCGAGCGACGGTGGCTGGCGGCGATGCAGTCATACGGCGGCGGAGCTGGCGAAATAGGAAGCAAGGGGGTAGAGGAGTATCTCACCAGAATCGTCACGACGTACTGGTGCTCAACGTGGTCGTAGAAGAGCAGGGGGTGCACGGGGGCGACGGTGATTGCTCGCCGGAGGAGCTTCTGGCGATGGTTGCTCTCGGATGCTGACGAAGGCGACGCTACGGGTCACGCCAGAGAGGAAGGAAGGTGTGGTTAGACGCGCAAGGTTGTGGTGAGTACGGGAGTATCAAAGAGAGGGGGCGGGGCGGTCGGATGTTACCAGTAGAGCTCGTCGGAGGAGAGGCAGACGGTGGCGATGCTCGGTGGTCGACGTTGCCGACGCTGTGGAGCGCGCGGGGGCGAGCTGGCGCTACGGGGAGGTTCGTCAGGAGATGGGGAGCAAGTGAGCATGGTCGAGGGGGCAAGGCACGGTGGAGGATGGCCGGAATCGATGGAAGTGCTCGCCGGAGACAGTGGCGGCGCATGGAGAAATTCTTCCATCCTAGGGGTGGAGAGTGTGTGACGTCTGAGGGGGAAAGAGAGAGGGAACATGGGCGGTTATGAGGGCATCGTTGCAGCGAGGAATTAATCGGCCATTAAAGCGTATTAACACTGCGAAATCAACGCGGAAACGGCGAGAAATTTTGGGGGAGTAACAGGTCGCGCTGGGGAAGACGCTGAGGTGGCGATGGGGTCCACCTGTCGGCTAAAGAGAGAAAGGGAAGGTGGGTCTAGGCAGTCAGTGGTGGCGTGGGTGAGTTTCTGAGTAAGAAGAAAACGCTTCGAGGGAAAGAGGGAAATGGGCTTCTAGGCTAGTTGGGCCTCCTGGCTGGGCTGAGTCCTTTTATTATTTTTTTCCTGTTCCTGTTTCTTTTTCTTTTTCAATTTATCTGTTTCGATTTTATTTAATCAATTCAAACAACCCTTTGAATTCAAACTTCACTCAAACTTTGTGTGCAATAAAATACTGATTAATAATACATTTTAAAAGTCAAAATTAGAATATTTCTTTTATTCTTTTTACGGTCTTTTAATTATTAAAATAGGCTCTTGTATTAATTCAAATAAGATTTAATAGTGTTTTCAAACTCCATTTGAATTCTAAATCCTTCCAAAACTTTTCAGTAGGTTTTATTTGTTTATTTTGGGTGTCAAATAATTCACCTTGAATTATTTGGAATGTTTTTAATATGATTCATTAATCATTTAAAATTAGGTATTTGTCTTTATTCCAATGAAATGAAATATAATTTTAATTCCATAAATTTAAGATTTCTTTGATCTTATTTAAGTTAATTAAATAACTTTTATTCCACTTGGGTAAATTCCAATTATTATTTTCCCATGATTTAATTAATCATTTCTAATAGGGATTCTATCTTTATTCAAATAGAATAGGATTTGGTTAATGCCCTCTTAATTAATTTGAAAAATCCTTATCCATTATTTTATTTGGATTTGGATTATATTCATTCCATTTGCTTATGGTCTTGGCCAAGTTTTAATTTGGTCTTTAAATATTCCTCATTTAATAATTTCTTTCTTTATCTTATAAAATCCATATCTTTTTATTTATAGATCCAAACTTGGTGATTCCAATTTGAAAAACCTTATTTAATATTTATTTATCCTTTTAAATCTTTTTAGGATTATTTTCTCACCATTTGGCATGGATTTTATATAAGTGCTATATTAGCTTTGGAAATTCAATTTCCTTATCTTATTAAATTCATAAGATTTCATCTATGGCTCCAAATTGATTGAAATCAATTTCTATGGTTTTATAATATTTCTATTTGTCATTCTTGATCATTTATAAATGTTTGTTTGACAAATTTTTATATGGATCAAATTCATGGCTTAGAGATAACTTGGAAATGTTTTTTCTTCCATTAGGGTTTTAGAGTTTTGGTTTATTTTCCAAGTGTTTAAATTTCCAGATGCATTTATGAAGAATGCATCTCACTTGATTTGAATTTAGTTTGGATTCAAACATTAACCAAAGTTTGTTCAAGATGGGATTTTAAGTTTCCAATTAGAAACAAAAAGTTTCTTTTCACCCTAATTTTCAACAATTATTTATTTTGTTTATTTATTTTTCACATTAAAAGATTTGGAAAATCTTGGGATGTGACAGGCTACCACCCTTAAAATAAATCTCGTCCCGAGATTTGGGGAAGATAGGGTTACAAGTTGGCTCAAAGCAACTAGGGTATTACCGCCCTTAAAAATTTCCCAACTAGATTACTTCTTGGCTTGCTTGGGATCTTGATGAAATCTCTCTGGGCAAACATCTGCATAGTGTCCTTTGTTTCCACACTTGAAACATGTGACAAGGCTGAGATCCTTCATAGGCTTTATCTTGTGCTTCATCTTTTCTGGACAATTGCTTGCATAATGTCCTTGGTTACCACAATTGTAACATGTGACAAGATTGAGTTCTTCACGTATCTTCTGTGGACAAGTTGATACATAATGGCCTAACTCCTTGTAGTTGTTGCACCACACTTGGTTGATTTCCTTATATTTTTGTTTCTTCTCAGGACATTCATTGGCATAATGTCCCATCTCTTTGCAATGACAACATTGCACTTGGCTTTTGTCCTTCTTCTTCTTGGGTTTCTCCAAAGCTAAAAGTGCTTCTAGTTCATGTTCTTCATATCTTATCTCAAAGGTGGGAAAGTTTCCTGGTCTCCTTGAACTTTTCCTTGGATAATACATATGTCTCCTCTTTGGTCCATCATATTGTGTCATATTGCATGGAGGTGCAAGCTGAGATTTTCCTTTGTCTTCATCCTTCTTAGTAGAAGTTGTTCTCTCATGGTAGTCTGCAATCAGTTGTTGCACTCCACCTTGTTTCCTTTGTTGAACTATGGAATAGATGGGGCATTGGATAGGGACATGATTATTTCCTTCACATAGGAAACAAGTAGCTTGAGATGTGGGGCATTGATTAGTTGGATGTTTCTCTTCACAATTGGGGCATTGATCTTCATGTTCCTTGGAAGTGTGATCCTTGTCTCCACAAATATTGCAAGCTTGAGTTCCTTCTAGAATATCATCCTTGACATCCTTGTTTTCACAAACTCCTTGGGAAGAGTTGTCTCCCATGTTGATCATTTGAGTGGTCATCCCTTGCAACAATTGGGATTGGATTTCCAAAAACTTTTGCATGGTTGGGTCTAACTCATTGTTGTTGGCTAAAAACTGAGTTGTCATCTGATTCAAATGGGTTTGGTTTACTAGTAGTTGTTCTCTCATGTTGACCTCTTGGTTGTTGTTGTCACCATTCTTGATGTTGGAGTTCCTTGGAGTAGTCATGTGTTTGGGTTGGATTGGGATTAGGATAGGCAAAAGATTTCTAAAGAAATAGTTCTAATCACACACAACACAATTCACACAAGCAATGTGCAAGCAATCACAAGCAAACATTCCACTCAAACAACAATTTTTAAGCACATTTATAGGCAACAAAATATTTTTGTTACACCACATAAGTTGGTGGGTTTTATCTAAACTTAATATGGTGGTCCAACTATTTGGTTCACTTGAGGTCATTCCATCCTTCTTAGTTGATTCTTCATGAACAAGATCATTGTATCCTTGGAAAATTTCTTGCATCTTGGTCACCAAACTTCAAAGGTGATGATGGTTCATTCTAAGATATGTTTCCTTAGTCTTCAAGTCTTGAGTAATACTTCTTGTCTCACTTGTAGTCCTTAGTGATATCCAAGTTGAAGTCCTTGTTGAGAATAAGGTTGAAATCTCTTGCGTTGGTGAAGTCCTTTGTTCATGTTGAAGTCTTTACTCATGGTGGAGGCTTTATCCATCAAGTTTTGAAAAGGAAGAGATGTATAATCAAAACCAAAATGGTTGAGGAAAGAGTTTACAAGATTGTTTGTAAATAAGTTTTGGAACAAATACAACTCCTATTTTTTTCTAAGGGGTTTTTGTCCAATACTAGGGTTACAATCCTACAGGAAACACAGTGCTCTGATACCATCTGTAAGGTTCCCAACCTTTAATAAGGTAGTGATCCCTGTGTTTACAATGCTAGTCCCTAGATCAATAGCTAGCATCCATAATTAAGATGTAATATCAAGAAACAAAGGTCATAATACAACTTTATAACCAGGAATAAAATAATATATTACATCTTACATAGCTCATTTGGCTATCTCATTACAATGCAGCAGAATTTAATAATAGCATGGGGTCCTTCATCTTCAAAGTGCCCCAGGCATTCATGTTGGTTGTAGACTTGTAATCCTAATCAATAAACTTCACTATCATCAAACAAACCTGCAACATAATAAGTTACAGCCACAAGGGTCAATACATTTAAATTGTATTGGCAAGTGATACTATGATAGTATAGTGGAGTCTATCATCTATATGCATTTGGCTAAGTGGATCTTAGGCTTGAATTGCTCAAAATAGATTTTCCTTATCATTTGAAAACACTAAGTTTTTGCTTGACAAAATCACCCAAGGCATCTCCCAATAGAAATTGGTGATCCTTCAACCCTTGTTCAACCACAAAGTTTTAACTTAGAAATTGGGATGAGGAGATTCTTGATAGCTCCCATGTCTTGATGCTCAAATTGTCCTTTACCAGGGACATGGCTAAGTACTTAGATTTTTCACTCTACAGAGGTGGTGCACTTTCCCCACAAGACTTGGTTTCACCAAGACAAGATCTTTCAGAAGCCTTCCCTTAGACCAGAATGGACGTGTTCCAACCTATCATCCCCTACCACCAACTGTCCATTTGGCTAAGTTATTGCAACCTATATGATCCAGGCAGAGCCCATAATGCCAAGTGGCTACACTTGAAGCTTCTCAACATTTGACATCTCAAATCTCTTTATTCCTAGGTGGCCATCCACAAGTGAGATACACAAGGTAAACCATAGAAATGGGCCTTGTGTAACCACTCAACACAAACCATTCCTTCCATTCCACCCAGGTGATTCATTCACTTAGTTGTTTTATTAAACAGAACACAAGTCCTTGACTTTGAAATATTCCATAGTATGAATATATTCCACCCTTGTTTTATACTAGCTAAGGTAAGCATGATAGTAGTAGGAATATTAACTTAGGAAATTTCTACTAAGGTTTCATCTACTAGGATTTCCCATGGCATGGTTTACACTTAGCAAAAATTCCATGCAAGTCCTACTTTAGAAATATCACTAATGCATAGTGAAAAAAATGGGACAAAAGTATGAAGCATCACTTCCTTTTTGGTAGACAATATAATTTCACTCCTTGATCTTGCAATACTCACACTCTTCAAATCACTACAACTCAATCAAGCAAGCAATATTTCAATCTACCATTCAAGCAACAACACATAAAATAATAGAAGCAAAACAATGCATGCAAGCATGCCAAAGATTGTTTTATTTGAAAAAGTGGTTTCTAAGAGGTTATAGACATTCTAAAACACCTATTGGTCATTTTATAAAATTGGCAAAACCATTTGTAAATGGTTCTACTTATAAATCATTTTTAAACCAAATCAATATTTTATGTGGTTAGAATTGCTTCTAGCAAAGCAATAAATTTTATAGGGTTCACAAAATATGTTTTCAAAACATAAATCTTTGTGTCTAGGGTCAGAGAGTTTAAATCAAAACATTTCCCAAAGATTTTCCTTCAAAAATTATTTTTAACATATAAACAACATTTTTACTTGACTAGAAATGGTCTAAAATAATGATTCATTCTTTTGCTTCACATAATATGTTTTTGAAACCACAAATTGATTTCTATGGTCATTATGTTCAAAACAAACCATTTTCCAAAGATTTTATCACAAAAATAATTTTAGAACAATTTTTATAACCAAAATATGTCTACACAAGTTTCTGCAAAAACAACCAATTTAACAGAAGCAATTTACTAAACAAAGTGCATGGTTGGATAGGGTTTGTCTTGCTGATTACATTGATATAAAGTTTGCAAAATTTGGACGTGTGGTTTGAAAGTTATGAATTTTACAAAATTGAACATCTAATAGAAATGTTTCTGTTTTTAAAACGTAGTCTGAGCCAGGTGGCTGATTTCTATTCGCCCATACCGGTTCAGTTGGATCGACAGATGCGAGGCGTTGGATCTAAGTGAGGATGGACGATGCATATGAGCTCGTACCCTTTCGTTAAGTGACTCTATCTACGCCACAGGATCAAGATCCAACGATGCACAACAGCTGGTCAAGAACTGGCGGTGCGAGCGACGGTGGCTGGCGGCGGCGCGGTCAGACGGCGGCGGAGCTGGCGAAATAGGAAGAAAGGGGGTAGAGGAGTAGCTCACCAGAATCTTCATGATGTACTGGTGCTCAACGTGGTCGTAGGAGAGCAGGGGTGCACGGGGGCGACGGTGATTGCTCGCCGGAGGAGCTTCTGGCGACGGTTGCTCTCGGATGCTGACGAAGGCGACGCTACGGGTCACGCCAGAGAGGAAGGAAGGTGTGGTTAGACGCGCAAGGTTGTGGTGAGTACGGGAGTATCAAAGAGAGGGGGCGGCGCGGTCGGATGTTACCAGTAGAGCTCGTCGGAGGAGAGGCAGACGGTGGCGATGCTCGGTGGTCGATGTTGCCGACACTGTGGAGCGCGCGGGGGCGAGCTGGTGCTACGGGGAGCTTCGCCAGAAGATGTGGAGCAAGTGAGCGTGGTCTAGGGGGCAAGGAGCGGTGGAGGATGGCCGGAATCGATGGAAGTGCTCGCCGGAGACAGTGGAGGCGCATGGAGAAATTCTTCCAGCCTAGGGGCGGAGAGTGTATGACGTTTGAGGGGGAAAGAGAGAGGGAACATGGGCGGTTATGAGGGCGTCGTTGCAGCGAGGAATTA
This sequence comes from Avena sativa, assembly GCA_916181665.1. Lineage (NCBI taxonomy): Eukaryota > Viridiplantae > Streptophyta > Magnoliopsida > Poales > Poaceae > Avena > Avena sativa. The sequence goes on along the minus strand of OV702294.1, from coordinate 149,561,863 downwards.
ATCGGCCATTAAAGCGTATTAACACTGCGAAATCAATGCAGAAACGGCGAGAAATTTTGGGGGAGTAACGGGTCGCGCTGGGGAAGACGCTGAGGTGGCGATGGGGTCCACCTGTCGGCTATAGAGAGAAAGGGAAGGTGGGTCCAGGCAGACAGTGGCGGCGTGGGTGAGTTTCTGAGTAAGAAGAAAATGCTTCGAGGGAAAGAGGGAAATGGGCTGCTGGGCTAGTTGGGCCTGTTGGCTGGGCTGAGTCCTTTTATTTTTTTTCCTGTTCCTGTTTATTTTTCTTTTTCAATTTATCTGTTTTGATTTTATTTAATCAATTCAAACAACCCTTTGAATTCAAACTTCACTCAAACTTTGTGTGCAATCAAATACTGATTAACAATACATTTTAAAGTCAAAATTAGAATATTTCTTTTATTCTTTTTAGGGTCTTTTATTTATTAAAATAGGCTCTTGTATTAATTCAAATAAGATTTAATAGTGTTTTCAAATCCATTTGAATTCTAAATCCTTCCAAAACTTTTCAGTAGGTTATATTTGTTTATTTTGGGTGTCAAATAATTCACCTTGAATTATTTGGAATGTTTTTAATACGATTCATTAATCATTTAAAATTGGGTAGTTGTCTTTATTCCAATGAAATGAAATATAGTTTTAATTCCATAAATTTTATTTGGAAGATTTCTTTGATCTTATTTAAGTTAATTAAATAACTTTTATTCCACTTGGGTAAATTCCAATTATTATTTTCCCATGATCTAATTAATCATTTCTAATAGGGATTTTATCTTTATTCAAATAGAATAGGATTTGGTTAATGCCCTCTTAATTAATTTGAAAATTCCTTATCCATTATTTTATTTGGATTTGGATTATATTCATTCCATTTGCTTATGGTCTTGGCCAAGTTTTAATTTGGTCTTTAAATATTCCTCATTTAATAATTTCTTTCTTTATCTTATAAAATCCATATCTTTTTATTTATAGATCCAAACTTGGTGATTCCAATTTGAAAAACCTTATTTAATATTTATTTATCCTTTTAAATCTTTTTAGGATTATTTGCTCACCATTTGGCATGGATTTTATATAAGTGCTTTATTGGCTTTGGAAATTCAATTTCCTTATCTTATTAAATTCATAGGATTTTATCTATGGCTCCAAATTGATTAAAATCAATTTCTATGGTTTTATAATATTTCTATTTGTCATTCTTGATCATTTATAAATGTTTGTTTGACTAATTTTTATATGGATCAAATTCATGGCTTAGAGATAACTTGGAAATGTTTTTCTTCCATTAGGGTTTTAGAGTTTTGGTTTATTTTCCAAGTGTTTAAATTTCCAGATGCATTTATGAAGAATGCATTTCACTTGATTTGAATTTAGTTTGGATTCAAACATTAACCAAAGTTTGTTCAAGATGGGATTTTAAGTTTCCAATTAGAAAGAAAAAGTTTCTTTTCACCCTAATTTTCAACAATTATTTATTTTGTTTATTTATTTTTCACATTACAAGATTTGGAAAATCTTGGGATGTGACAGATTGTATCAACATAGATGGATCGTGGCGTATACAGTTCCCATACAAGGAATTTTTATGTTTTCTGAGTTGTGGACCCAACACTACCCATCTCCAACTCCCAACAATGGTAACACCCGTAACAACCCTTCATATGCTAATTCAAGTGATGTTGATTGTTCATTGCCTAGTAGTCCTCTATGTGGAACAATTATATCTAATATATGGGATGATGAAAGTGATATAATTGAGTTCGATGATCCATTATGATTATTAGATGACTTGTCATTATGCGGTGATTCTATTCAAAATTATGTGGTTAAGTTTACTATTGATGCTTACAAATATTGTGAAAGAGGAAGAGATAAAAACCCTCTTTAAGTTTCCACTCTATTTTAAAGGAAATCTACTGGTAATTATATGCATAGGATACCAGAAAGTTGCTACTACTTATTAATATATATAATGCCAATGCATAGGAAGAAAGTTAGACTTAAATGCTAATGTCTATGTGCTTTGTGGTGTGCTCCATATGCTTTCAAATACTATCAGTTTGAGCACACTTTGATATCCATGTAACATGTAAAATAACTTTAGCCCCTGTTATTTAACAATTGGTTTAATATTTTAACTTAATGTAAAGTTTGGAAAAGCAAATGAGAAGGATTAGCAATGGAGAAGTTACGGTCAACCTTGAGCATGTTTTGTTTTTGGCCCGTTACTATGAAGCAAAGCCCCACAGCAAAATTTCATTTAAAGAGAAAAGGAGTACCAAATAATTAAAAAAAGACCTACTAACCAAAAGACAAGTTTAACAAACACACAAACAGTTCCCAAAGTCCATCATGGCAGAGAATCAATCCAAGCTAGCATCTGATCCTTGTTCTTCTTTTTAATCCTATACTGAAGTAGAGTGAGATCATGTATGAATTTGCATTTGCATTTAGCAAACAATGCATTTTCCCCTTTAAATATCTTCTCATTACGGAGCAACCAGATATTGTGGCATGCCGTGATCACCACTTCCATGAAAAAACCCTTATTGAAGCTTCTCTTAGCATGAGCCATCACACTCTGAATATTGTCACCAGATTTCCAAGAAATTTGTAGGTAATTCCAAATGCGGGTACTAAAATTACACTCAAAAATAGATGAGCTCTATCTTCATATGATCTAATGGGCATAACTCAGTGTGTATCATTCTTTACCTTCTAGTGTTGACACAACAATAAATCACGAGTATTTAGTCTCTCTGGTAAGAGCAGCCAAGCAAAGACTTTGGTTTACATTATACAACAAGACTCCCAAAGCCACTTATAAACATTAGGAACCTCAATGTTCGAATGAATTATCTTGTGGAATTTTGCAGAAGTATATGTTTCACCCCATCTATAGCACCAGACGTCATTTTGCTCTGACCTTGGATGGGTTGCCAACACTCCCTGCAAGTCCAGCAACTCCCTATGTGCTGTAGCAGACAATATTAAATAGAATAAACACTTAAAATCCTCTACACTCAGAGACGAATGTGCCGACATCTGATCATTGAGCACATAGGAGAATAGACGTGGGTATCGCTGTTTTGAAGGACTTATAAAGTTCCTCAACATCCAATTATCTGACCAAAACAATAAAGTGTCACCTCTACCCATCTAAACTACAGCCACACCTCTGAAGTTGTCAATCTGTTTTAGTACATCTCTCCACCAAAACGACACGCACATGTTCTCAGCATAAGGAACCTTTCCCTGATAGTGAGCTTGACAATGGAACCATTGCAAAGTCTAAATCATTAAAACTTGCCCCACATTAAAACAAAATAAAAAGAGTGTATCTTTTGTAATATATTAAACTCTTCAATAAAATGGTTTCCCAATAATTACTATAGTTTGCATCTTGGTAGAAATTATTATATCATTTGTTTGGAGAACTAACCATTTTTTAGGCAATGAAGTATCATGAAGATGAAGATATATCTTTGTTTGAGATGAGTAACATGATATGACAAGGAAGAAATAGAGGACAAGAACTAGCAAAGACAAAAGCTTGGGTATGCCCAAGCATCACCCTCATCTTTCAAGTAATATCATTTCAAACTCATGTTTTATTTTTATGATAATTGACTAAATTGGCTTGTTATAATAGTTTAATGCATACCATGTCCTTTAACTGGATTACTATCTCCTACCTAATAGGTTTTCTAAGTAATAGGCATGTTACATAGTTTAATCCTAGACCTATCAGTCCAGTAGATTATTGTCTCCTACATTGTATGTTTTTTTCCTAAACCCTACACTTGTTAATCCAACATAATATTGTCTTCTAAGTAATAGGTAGTTATACATCGATTAGTAAAATTACTGATCTCACAGAACAGTATATTACATCATCTCAAGAAACATAATCATGTCAACTATAAGGTACTTATGTATCATTGTTCAATGATGGTTTCAATGAATGGTATGTCGAAAAATCTCAACAACTCACAAAACATTATATTACAATATCTCAACAAACATAATCACAGAAACAAGTATAGTGCATCATATCAACAAACATAATCATGTAAACTACAATGTTCTTAGGTCTTATTACAACAACGATGTTTTCAATGAATGATATGTTTGAAAATCTCAACAACTCACGCAAAATTATATTACAATCCCTCAACAGATCATAATCACAGAAAGATAGTTTCAATGCAATAGTAACCTATGTTACAAATACAGGCAGGGGAACCCTGCATTCCATATGAAAAGCCTTGGGTAGCATAACTCACATTAGATTTGACCACCCTCTACATCCACTATAACCTATTCAACAACATTAGGAATGGTAGTCAGGAAGAACACTGATGGATGCAAGTGCATAGATCGTTTGTAGTTAGTTTTGAAGTTAAGATGTCTATCCCACAGGGAGCCCAAATGTCAGTGTTTAATGGTGAAGTCTCTATCGCACTCAAATTTGTCACAAGTCTTCGAGTGAATTGACTGCAAGTGTTGAAATAAGAATGAGATTTGGATTAAAATGATTGTCTTTAAATAAAACTAAAATGTAAACTTTAGAAATAAAAAGCATAAAAGTAAAGAACGATTTGTTTATTGTTTTCTGTAGATGACAAAATAGGCGCGGGGAGATTCAGTTTATGGTGATAGTGAATGTGCCAGGTGGATGAGTGATAAGTGTAACAATTATATTCTTATAAGCAACCCATAATTATCCGGAACTCCTCTTGGTAGATTTCATCCCAACTTCAATAATCGTACTAGTCTGTTACCAAAACCATGGTCAGTCACTAGACGATTAAGACCTTCAGGATGCTCAGCAATTAAGCTCCTTGGATCAGACTAATGCAATAGACACAGTGGCTCCTCGTGCTCCTCGAGCTCAAATAGTTTTCCATTGATATCCCCGTGTCACTCGGGGGTCGCTGGTCTGCTAGCAAACAAGATCTTATCTATGTAGAACAAGGTATCATGTTGTCTAGGACCTTAATTGGACAACAAGCATTAAGCATCCCACAGATAGTAAAGAACACATAATATAGTAATTAAAATCAACCACAAACTTAATGGAAAATATATAGGCACATCACATCTCACCAATCCCTTACGAGTGAAAACACTGTCTTATTAACTCCGTAATCAAGTTTTTCCATGTACGAATCCAACTCTAAGTGTATACCGAACTTAGCTTGATCAGCATCCGGTGGTCCATAAAATCGAGCGGCAGAAGTTATCGCAGCAAGATCCACTATCTGCATACATATCATTAATCACCGCTTCAACTTTCACCTTACAATCAGCTACACACCAGTCCAAACCATGTGAAGCTCATGGGAGTTTTCAATTTGCATATAGGTATCACTCATGTTGCGCCACACCAATTTTTCCTCTGTTTGGATCCCCAAGGAATCCTATCATGAAGCATATCTATTAGTTGTGAAACAAACACAACCTCCATGCAATTCACAAGCGGATGGACATCCTACCCGAATACAACCCTCTTGCAACCAAAATCTATTTTTCCAATGTACTGGCGGACATAAACTATGAACTCACATAGGTACGTTGTATCGTAGATGGGCCTAATTTGATTACAAAGGGAACTTTTAAGTTCATTCAATTCTATTTTGCAGTAACTAATCTACTTGTAAGATCAGGCATATAAAAGAAAAATTCATCTCTTGATCTTCTCTCGGGTGGTTTTCTTCGAGACCTGGGTGTTGTGACCCCGCACCACCTCCGAACAATCTGCCAATGGCCTTTCTTTTATCTTCAACCCATTGCTCTTAGGTACCTTGTGATACCTTCAATACGGATTTACAAATGCAGCATAGTAATTTTTTCCCTAGTAGACTTAGGTTTAATCGAACCTTGGGAAACAATGCTAGCGGGAAATTGAACAAGGACACGTCTACAAGCCTTTATTTGTTTTACCTTCGTTACCAGACCTTTCTAGTTTACTTTAGTCTTGGGTTGTTTCAATAGATGGAGATAGGCTAGGGTTGAAGATTCACCTACAGCTGCACATCATATGGGATAAAGGTAGTAATAAACATAGTCATGTGTAATTTTTTAATGAAGATAAAATTTGTGGGCAGCACATCCGATATACTAAAGACCCTGCGAGTTATAGGCATAACAATAGTCTTTTGATCCAACCATTTTCACTACGAAGCATAGGGCGGCAAACAATTATTAAGTGAAAAAGCATATCAAAGTCTTAAGAAGTGATGTTGCTGTTGTTCCCAAATGGATCGCTAAGCGAAGACTATACACCCCTTTCTGTCACTAGGTTTCCTATGAAATCTCTGCTAACCAAGTATCTCACCTCAAGCCTTTATCAATCTCTGGGATCTTGGGCACCTACAAGTTCATAGATCGAGACAAGAGACAAAGATATAAAGATACAAATCTCTATTCAAACAATACACAATGCTCCCATAGATTAGATGCACATAATCGCTGCGAGGTTTCACCCAACCCGTAGCCCGCGAGGACTACTCACTCGCAACAATAAGATTAAGGATATAAAATATTGTGTAAAATAATTCGATTAACATCAAATATTCTTACAATGGTCGCCGAATCGCAAGGAGATCTCGAGTACAAGCTAATGACTATGGATATGGAGAGGATGGAGGATGGAGAGGATGAACTATAGTGGTGGATCTCCTTCGGTGGTGTTGTGATGCAATTTGAAAATGGCGGCTCTCTGTGCGGCGGCTGGAACCTCAAAATTTATATGTGCCTTCACGAAAGTCATAGAGTTTGACGAGATGAAGTCGCCGCCACCTAGTACGGGTGGGTCGTACGGGCAGGACATACGGCCGTACCTTGCCCCTACCAGATGTCGTTATGGCCATGGCCTCTGGTAACTGTTTTTGCACCAGGGTTGCTTGGTCGTGTAGACTTCCTAAAAATCTTCATTTATGCATCCTGATTTCGCCTTAAAAGCATGATTTCCTGCACAACACAACTCAAAGTAATAGATTGCATACCTTTGCAGTAATTAGTCATTAGTGGCAAGGCTAGAGAGATTCTTGGTCAATTGCGACTAGAATCGAAGTTTTAAACACGGAGAAATATGGCTATTTTCACAGCCATCACCTTGGTATGTAGAAAACTTCTGGCTGACCTCCTCACTAACCTGGGCTAAATACCTCGCCCCTGCTTCGCTTCTTCGATGTTGCGCCCAAGACTCTAGCTCCGATGGACCTGAATTAGTCTCCAATGTAGATACCACCTTCGCCTTGCTAGACATGTTGAGCTAGGAAAAGGTGGGAGAGGGAGAACAAGGACCGCTGCCGCTAGATTTAGTGTCGGAGGTGGAGAAAAATGACCGTTGCCGCCGCCAGATTCAGTGTCAAGGGTTAGGAAAATACCAAAATGGATTTTCCCCTATGACACATCCAGGGTGGCTTAGAAGGGGCATGGTAGGTACTAGTGTAACGGAATATCCTGACATAAGGGAAGATTCAAAAATATTTGGTTTATCCATCCTTCACTCAAAATACCCCTCTCGGCAATTGCCCCCTCTCCCCCCTCCAACTTTTCGAATCACAACTCAGACCCCGCTATACCTTGGCATCTCACTTTCGGGACGCAAATAAAAAACCTCCACAAACCCATAGTCCAAAGGTGGACTACTCCCTCATCATCATGGAGATGATGTTGGAGAAGGTAGAGATCCAACCGGTGGCCGTTCCTACGGTGTTTCCCCTTCCAATCTTTACTGGTTCTAGCTCTGTTTTGGTATTTTCGTGTTTCTGCTCCGCCTCCTTCGAGATCGCCTCGAGGGGTCTTTTTTATAGGCATTTTTAGGTCAACACTTCAAGGTTGAGATGAAGATGGATGGCTATGGAGGTTCGAGGAGGGAAAGAGTCCTAATGGCGTGGCCAGCAAGGTTGGTCGCGCCGCTGGGCATCTTTTGGGCCTCCGGGCTCCCGTCCGGAGGTTCTAGTGCTCGAGGTTGTTGTCCTCATATAAAAATTATCCTCGAAAATCCTAGGTACAAATCTACGTGGACGAAAACAAATGTGTTGAGAGGTGTCAACTAATATAAAGCTTTTAGTCGCTTCGAACGGTCTAAGTCTTGGCTCTCTCATTTAAGCTTTTAGTCGACCCAGGATGTTAGCGAGACCTGGTCGAGGGCGTTGACTAGATGAAAATCCTTGGTGTGGCTATTTACAAGCATGGTTTGAACGGAGAAAAGAAAAACTAAGCGACGATCGAACAACGCCAGAGGAAAAACTGAGCTAACAATCGGCATGAATGAAGAAGGCAGGAGTGGTAAGCCTTGACAAATGACAACGCAGCACATATATATATATATATATATATAAAACTCTTGTGCGAAAGCCGGTGCGCTACTGATCCGATTCCGACCGATCAGAACATGGATCACGGGCAGTTTTGTCAACCGATGTACGATGCCCGTATAGTAATTCATCGTGTGTGGTAAACTAAGGCAGATTTGGAGTAGTTCGTGGACAAATGTTCTCAGTCTTTGAACCGACGGGAGAATGCTCGTGTGTCAGCAGGAGCACCCTAGTTCACGAAACTTTGACAACATGCCGACATGGAGTGTACTATATTTTTCTCTCCCAGACACGGACACGTTGAAGGCGATGGGTGATCTGTGTATCGATCTCGACCGATCCACTGCCTTTTCTTTTATCCGACCAAGCATCTTGACTTGCTACTAAAGTAATGGAGCTGGCCATGTTAGTTAGCCTGGAAGTGTAAGAATTGATCAGCGGATCAGCGAATACCATTTTAATGTTATTTACTACTTTTTTCGTTTTAAAATAAGTGATTTGGATTTGTCTAGATTCGTATCAATCTAGTAGACACATTTTAATGTGTACATGCAGTATAGACAAACCTAAGACCATCTCCACTTGGGGGCCTTAAAGCCCTCTTAAAGCGCTATCGGTGCTGCCGGTGCTTAAAATCACGGCCAACCCTCCCTCTTCCTAAAATTTTTAGCACCGGCGCGACCTATTTTGTTATTCGGCGGTCTCAGACCGAACCCAATCCACAAGAGGGCTAGTGGGGGCGTCAGATGGAGCTGAAAACGCCACGGGCCAGCCCTGGCAGTGAGATATGTGCTTCGTTTCCAGAGCCGACATGTCCCGTGAACTGGCCACGCAGTGGCGCGCCCTTTTATTCCCGCTCTTTACAACTCTTCCCACCCTTTCCCGCTATATCTAGGGCGACCGTCATTCCCATCCACAGATCCACACCGTCCTCCCTTACCATGGACACCCCACACCGGGCCTATCTCACCCTCGAGGAGACGGAGGCAATGTGCGTCTCCAGCTACCCATGTCCGTCGGGCTAACGGGTGCCTCTCGATTGGATGTTGAGCGTCGGAGGGGTGCCTGTCCCTCTTGTGTCTCGAGGTTCCACCTTTCGGGCAGCCATCACGAGCCACTACTACCTCGAAGTCACGGCGGAGCATCGCATGGATCCCAATTGGTGTCCCAACAACACCGCAACTTAGAACGCCTTCTTCATTAATCAGGCAGCAGCAGCCTCCGGCATGCGTCCTGCCTTCAAGACCGGAGTGGCCGGTGCCTCTAGAATACGCTATGGCCGCGCACCAGCTTGGCCGTACCGGCGACCCAAAGGAGTTCCCGGGCAGCGTGTGGCCATGCACGCCTCGGAGGACGACAAGGTGGCATGCTTTAGCAGAGGCCGTCAGTCCCGCAGTGTGCGTTGATCGACGGTCTCCGCTACCTGCTGCAAACCGAGGAAGCATTGAGGTTCCAACCACGTGTGCCAAGCGACGATGATGACGATGACGACCCTAAAGCCGTGTACTACAGGGCTAGGCACGATTATGACTAGCTTTTATTTTCACACACATGGAAAATTATCGTCGAATAAATTTCACAATTGTTATCCTAAGGGGATGAGTGGAGATGTTTTAAGTCATTTATTTTACTCCTTTTAACTCATATTAGGTGACTTAGATTTATCTAGTTACAAATGTATCTGCGTATTAGTTGGAAAAAAAAATGACCGGTGCGATGTGGCTTGGTTGTTGGCTGGCAATGGTAATTGAAAAGTTCAAATTAGTCTCATGTTAGGATGTTTACTTTGCTTTCACACCGAGACATGTAATGTGTCTCGCTCACTCCTCCCTCCGGTCCGGTAGTCTACATCAAACAAATCAAGGGCTAATTAGTCTTTTTCTCCGAGAATTAAGTGCTAATAATTCGCCAGGCAACGTGACCTAAGTACACCTTAATTAATCAACTGCCACTGGCGTACGTACAAGCCTAGCGGTTGGCATCTCGACGTCTCGTGCTGCAGACATGATATACTACTAGATGGAAAATGGCCACAACAGTGCACGCATTGTCCGGATCATGCATGCACATCAACAGCTAGCTAGCGCAGGCACATCTCTCTCTCTCTGTGGACCGCGCGCGCCTGCCAAACTGGCGCTTGCTAATGTGCTCCAGATCTGTTTTCTTTCTGCAGGTTTTGCTGGCTTTCCCATCGACACGCCGGGCCGCGTCTACAGTTCAGTTATGGCCCCAACACTAGGGATAGGGGCCTGTCCCTACACCGCATTTTTGTACCCTCTCGCCTTTCTTCCAGCCTAGGGCTGTCCCTACCCTACGTGGGATAGGATCTCTCGCAGGCATCGCATGCATGGAGAATTGGAGATGCAACTGTATGTACCGGGCCCTGTCTCCATCACAAACCGGATCGTACGTGCAAGACCAGCCGTGCAATCAAAAGAGAAACCCTATCGCACCACGGCCACCGTGAACTGTTCAACTGGCTGCTGGTAACAGCTTCGTCTCCGAAATGTAGGATCGTTGAGTGAGTGGAGTAACTTCAGCCTTGAGATTTTTTATGATGATTCTAAAACATAGGAGCCATGCATGGCCGGTTTGAACGGCTAGCCGTGTTGATCGTTGAATGCATGGCCGAAATAAATAAAAAGAATGCATGGCCGAACTAAACGATGCATGTTTGAATGGTCAGACTGAACACTAGTCAACTGTTTCCGGAAGCTGATGAGCAGATAGCTAGAGCGAGAGAGAGAGAGAGAGCCGGCCGTGGTCACCGGCTGCGCTCGCGAAGCACGGGGATCCGGCCAGCGACATCTCGGGATCACACAGACACGCACGTAGAAACAGGGGAAGAATGTAAATGCCCGTTGACTCGTTCATGTTGCTACGATCCGGAGAGCGCGGTACTCTCGATCACTGACACAGCACCGAGTTTGACTTGCGGGCATCGAGAGAGAGAGAGAGATCGTTCCAGCGCAGAGACAGAGTGATCCAAACGGAAAAGGATAACAAATTAGCCGAACGATCCACGCCGGCCGGCTCGCGCAGGTGTGTGCGATGAACGACTACGATCGCGCGAACGGCGGCGCGTGTGTGTTGGCCTCGGAACACAGATTCCGGTGGCACTGTACTACGCGCCCGCCCACGTGATGACACCGGCGCGCCGCGCCACGAGGCTCGCCGGTCGCGCCCTGCCCACATGTACGCGCGCGCGTTAGACGGCCGATCGGTCGACCGATCGATCTCGTTAAGATGGGAGGGAGGGATCGAGACTGTGATTGCGTGCACGCCTGCGCATGTTGATGTCTGCGTGTTCAGGTTGGCATGGCACGGGTCAACGGTACCATGTTAAGCAAACGGAAATTATTGATGAAAGCCGTGACGAAACGGAGTGGGGTTCCCACATTTGGGCGGTGTCGGTGTGGTCGCGCGCGGTGGCGCCGCCGCTGGCAGGCACCGCCTGACTTTGGTGTGTGTGAGAGACAGGACCGGCCGGTCTGGCGCGGTGCAAGAGCGCCCATGTGCCGTGCTCTTACCCACGGATTCCTCGGGTCGATTTTTTTTTTTTTTTTGAGATCGATTCCTCAGGTCGATTGGGTGTTAGTGCTGATCAAGACGCGTTTTTTTTTTCTTTTGCCGGGATCAAAACATACACGACGCTCACACTGTGACATGCAATTGATGTCTCTTTTTTTCCTGTTTTGATTAGAGCTCCCGCGAAAAAGGTTAACGTCTTTTTCTGGAAAAAAAGGTGAAGTGCAGCCTTTTTTTTTCAGAACTGAAGAGCTGATTAGTTTTTTTTAGGGAATACTAATTAGTTGTTGGTTGCAAATGTTGGGACCATGTTCCGTTACTTTTCATGGGCCGACCAAAAGTTTGTTTGCACTCCCAAACATAACCATGCGGCCTAATACTGTAATTGGCCCATAATGGTGCAGGTCCAAATCGTCATGTAAACCATCGTATATAACCATGAGGCCTAATACTGTAATCGGCCATATTGTGTCGGTTCAAATCGTTATGTAAACCATTGTATTTGGTTGTTAGAGCATCTCCTTCAATATGGGCTCCGGCGGCAGCAATTTTTAGCCCATATGAATAGGCGTCGGCTATTTTCTCAATTTAGGATAGGGAAGTGTTCTCAATCACGTTCTCTTCCGATAGTTTATATATTTAATTTATTTTAACTATTCACATACATAGATAAAAACAAAGGGTGATTCTGCATCGCCAACTCCGAGCTAATCAACTATGTCGTTTTCACCGCCATTGTCACCGTCTTCGCCATTGGCGTTGTCCGTTGCATCGCCGTCCTCCTCCTTCTCCGTGTCGGAATCAGGGTCGATGATCCCGATGGCCTCCACCCTCTTCATGAATTCTTCACAGCGCGTCGCCTCGGCTTGACGGCACGTCTCGTCGATAGCGGTGTAGATCGTACGCCCAAGCATTGCCCAGAAGTGCTCCCTCCCTTCGGGTTTGCGTAGATCCGGGTGGAGCTGCCGCCGGTGAGCTCGGCACAACGCGAGCTCCTTCGTCCGCTTATTCTTGAACCGCTTCGGCCAGTACACGTTGGGCCATCGCCCTCTTCTTTTATGGCAGCTCGTGGCGACGCTCCTCTATCTGCATCGTCAAACTCGGGCCACGCAAGTTTTGATATTCCATGCTTGTTTAGTATCTACTTTGCTTTTGCTTTGTCCACACTTTGAGGTGTTTTTATATGTTTTCTGGTACTAACCTATTAACAAGATGCCACGGTGTCAGTTGCCTGTTTTCTTCAGTTTTTGGTTCCAGAAAGGCAGAAAATCAATATTCTCGAAATTGGATGGGACAAAAGCCAAAGTTAATATTTTACCGTGGGGAACACGGAGCCAGAAAACGACACGGAGGAGGGCCTCGAGGGGGCCACACCCCCTGGCCGCACGGGTGGGCCCACCCCGCGCCTGGGGGGTGCAGCTGCCTCGGGCACCCCCTCGGCCTCCCTCTTCGCCTATAAGAAGCCCCTGATGCCTAAACCCTAAGGACCTGATCAATATTCCATGAAACCGGCTATAGCCGTCGCCACCATCGTCCCTAGATTGGGGGATCTGAAGCTTTTCCTGGCACCCTGCCGGAGGGGAGATTATCCCGGAGGCCTTCTTCATCATGCCAGCATCCGGTATGAAGCGTGAGTAGTTCCACCTTGGACTACAGGTCCATGTAGTAGCTAGATGGTTGTATCTCCTCCTTTGTGCTTTCATGTCTAGATCTTATGAGCTCCGTTCATGATCAAGATCTCATCTATTTGTAATCATGCATGTTGTGTTTGCGGGGATCCGATGGATATTGAGATTACTATGTCAGATTGATTAATGGTTTTGTCTTATTGATTCTATCATGTCTGTGTTGTTTGTGATCTTGCATGCTCTTCGTTGTTAGTAGCTATCTTGGCCAAGTAGTTGGTAGTGACTCCAAGAGGGGGTATTTATGCTCGATAGTGGATTCATGCCTCTATTTAATCTAAGGGAAATGACAGAAATCTCTAAGGTTGTAGATGTGCTGTTGTCACTAGGGAGAAAACAACGATATCTTGTTCATGGAACAAGTGGATTGTTTATCTTACACACTTTGCTTAAAGCAGTTGTCTGTTGCTTGCAACTTAACTGGAGGGGGTTCGGATGATAACCCAAAGGTGGACTTCTAGTCATAGATGTAGTTGGATGGCGGTCTACGTATCTTGTTGTATTGCCCAATCGAATCTCACAGGATCATGATGTCTAGTATTGCATTGTTATGCCTTGCTCAGTCCTATCAATTGCCCTGCTGTAATTTATTTACCCAGCATGCCATGTTTGTTTATCTAAGGAGAACACCTCTAGTGAACTATGGACCCTGGTACAATCTTTACCATTTATACATCTTCCATTGTTCATGTTTACTTGCTGCAAACCACTATTACCTTCCACACCATATAGTTAATCCTTTGTTTCAGCAACCGGTGAGATTGACAACCTCACTGTTCGTTGGGGCAAAGTCTTGAGTTTGTGTTGTGCAGGTTTCCAAGTTGCTTGCAACACCTTTGAGATGTTTCCTTCCTCCTACTGGTTCGATAACCTCGGTTTCTTACTGAGGGAAGCTTGTTGATATGCTCATCACACCTTGCTCTTGGGGTTTGCCAACAAAGCGTTCCCATGTTGATAGAGCGCCAACAAGCTTTTCTGGCGCCGTTGTCGGGGAGCCTAAGGACGTCTTCATAAGGGGAGTCCTCCTCAACATTTCTCGTTACTTTGTTTTTGTTTTGCTTAATTTATTTTGCTTGGTTTTGTTTGCCTCTTTTTATCAAAAACTCCAAAAAAAATAGTTTAGTTTGGTTTGCTTTCTCTTATAAAAACACACAAAAAAATAGTTTCTACTCTAGTTGTCACCTTGCTCTAGCTCACCATGTTGATCCCCAAGTTCACCCTGAAAGACCTTTCATTAGGTAGTGGCTCCATAATTGGGAAAGAAAATATTGAAGAATTTTTTAATCATCTTAGCAAACATGAGGATATTGAGGATAGATCTATAGCAGAACTTGCTCCTAATTATGAAATTGCTGCAACTTCTTTAGTTCATATGTTGTAGGCTAGGTTTGTTAACCTTAAATCCATGATGCAAATTTTGTTTCTCAAACTAAAAGAATAAAAAGATCCTAAAAAGAGACACTTTATCCTAGAAACTTTACTAAAAGAATTCAATGATGTTGCTAAGGAAGCCAAAAAAAAGTCTTTGAGCATTTTAATATGCTAGGCTCATGTGTAGATGTTGTGGGTACTTTAGATAAAACCAAACTCAGAGAGGAAATTAAGATATCCATACCCTTTAAACTTGTTGGAATGCATGAAGGCTTAGAAAAGAATTTTGATTAGATTGTTCCTGAAAACTCCTTTTGATGAAAGTAGTGAAACAAGGAGAGATGAGAAGGGATCCTCCAAAACTCATTTGGATGAGATACCTTTCCTAGTTGAAGAGATTGCAAGTATTGATCTTAATTCTTCATTTGAAAACACTTGATTCTTGCTTCTTGTGTCTAACTTAAAGGCGTTAAAAAAGTACTTGTTGAGAGATAACCCAAGAGTTTTCTTGAGTCTTGGAAGTTATTACTTCAGTAATGACCTCTCCTTATCCTTTTTGTTTGCTTTTTGTGCCAAGAATGACCTCTAATGAGAGGGAAGTAAGATTTGCGGAGTTGTTGTCCTGAAACAGATTTTTGTGCTCCACCGTAAAAATTCATGAGGAATCTCTATAAGTCAGATTGAGCTGATATTTTACAAATAAATCCACCAGTATGTTAGATAACTTTTGTTAGATCAACACGTTTTGATTTGAGAAACATAAGGTCTTTGAAAAAATCGTTTTCTACTTGTTGGTCTGTTTTGACAGATTTCTGCCATTATTTGCATTTGCTTCTTATTGATTCCTTTTTGGGTTCTTTTTGGGAAATTGAACTTTTTGAGGGAATTGCTATAGTAGATTGTGTTTTTAGTGAAAGTTTTGATGTTCTAAAGCTAAATCCAATGGTCTATTATCTTTTGAATACACTAATGTTGCTAATGATGATTGTGTGAAGTTTTGTATAAAGGAAAAAATTTCAGGTATAGAGAGAGAATGATGTAATGAGATGAAGAATGGACAAAATCTCAAGCTTGGGGATGCCACCCCGGTGTCACCCCAAGAAATATCCAAGAGATACAAGCGTCAAAGCTTGGGGATGCCCAAGGCATCCCCTTCTTCATCAATAAAAAGCTCAGGTCTTTTTAAACAATTCGTTTTTATTGTTTCATGCACTATTGTGTTGTTCTTGGAGCATCTTAGTATTCGTTTGCTTTGCTTAGTTTGATTGAATAAAGTAGTTTGGACCCCCGCTCTCGTTGTGTTGTTCCAAATAAGTTGATTGGTGTTGGAAAGGAGTAGAAAGTTCTTGCTTGAAATAGTGCAAGAGGAGCTTGTGACTTAGACTTTAGCATGTCATGCTAGGTGTTGTTTTGACCTTATGCTTAGTGATTATTGTTGTAGCATGACTTGTTCCAAACAATTTGGGATTGCTTAGTGTGCCTTGAAAAAAATCATGCGTTGTTTTAGCATGCAAAAGCATAGTATTGTGGTATTATCCTTTGATGCTTTGTTTGGGTTGACTTGGCACATGATCACACCATGTTATGACTATGAACAAGGAAGCATAGCCTCTATGATCATTTAGTCCTTGACTTTTAGTACCACTCTATGCTTTGATTAGTAATGTTTTGTTGCTCTGCATGATTATGGCCATTATTGATCTCTTAGTTGGTTGCTCCCAGTCTTTTGCTAGCCTCCACTTGTATGAGTAAGCTCTACTCATGCTTCCAACTCCCAAGAAACCAAGTTATTCCAAATAGTCCACTATAAATTCCTATGCATGGTTTGTTACACCATTCCAAGTATATTCTTGTTTTCAGCTATCTTCTAATTAAGTATTTTGTTATGTGAAAGTTAGTGATTAAAGCTCCCACAAACTTGATGGCACACTTTATTTTTATTGCCCCCAATAAAATTTAACCATTGTGTCATCTATGTTGTATATTCTTGCACTTATACGTTGGAATTAGCAGAACCGTGCTGTCGCGGGGAACGCTTTCAACATTGCACTTGTACTTTGTATACAGTTGATATCATGCTCTTTTGTCTATGGATGTCGTCGGTGTGAAATAAAAGGGGAGCTTGTAAGTCCATGGAGTTATGTATGTGTGTTAGAGAAATGCCTGGGCCGCTAGCCTAAGCCATGCCTAATCATGGTGGAAACTTGCAGCATCACCATAGTGACATCTATGGAGCTTTCTTCTTATAAAAAAGAGACACATTGAAAAGAGGAAAGAGAGAAAAAAGCACCATATTCCCATGGTAAATAAGAATATTGTTGAGATGCTCATTGTCTACTTGCCTTGTCATTTTGGTTATGGGATAGCTCCTATACCATGTGCAAGGGATACACCGTTGGCGGTTCTCTATGATACACATGTACTTACTATGACAAGAACTTACAGGTGACTAAAGTTGAGTAGCATGAGGAGCGACTCTCATATTCAAGGGACATGAGATTGCCAACTTATACTTTGTCACACATATACTCCATAGTTTGTTCACTTTAACCTTAATCACTTCAAGATGCTTATGATAGGGGCAGTGAGAGGTGAAAGCTAACAAGTACCATAAATTTTGGAAGCTCTTTTTTAAACTTGAAATCCCTGCTTCCCTATATGAAGGGCCTTTCTTACACTATTATATTGAGTCTCCACCTTCTACCTTTAGGCACCAGTTAAGAGAGCATAGTTGCCATTCTTAGTTCTATGTGCATTGTCCCAAAACTTATTGATTGATGCATATTGTTGATATTGCTTGTTCTTGTGCTATTTGTATCTAGTCACTCTTATGAACTTTGAAGGTGTCCTATGCATCTATTTGCTACTCCATGAGGGACAAGCTAAATGCCACTATGCCATGTTTTTTGTATGTGAAACAAACAAACATTTTTCAATGCATATTATTCATGATCTTTGTTTGTAGCCTTTCATGTTGCATGCATAGTTACTTTGTCTTACTGTTTGAACTCCATCTTTCATGCTCATGTTTAGAGTTCTTTGATCCCAGCTTTCATTGCTTGCAAATGGTTTGATCTTGGTTTTGATGGTGCATGTCACCTCAAAAATTATTCTTTTATCACTTACCTACTCGAGGACGAGCAAGAGTTAAGCTTGGGGATGCTTGATATGTCAGAAACGTATCTATATTTTTTGATGTTCCATGCTTGTTTAGTATCTACTTTGCTTTGCTTTTTCCACACTTTGAGGTGTTTTATATGTTTTCTGGTACTAACCTATTAACAAGATGCCATAGTGTCAGTTGTCTGTTTTCTTCTGTTTTTGGTTCCAGAAAGGCAGAAAATCAATATTCTCGGAATTGGACGGGACAAAAGCCAAAGTCAATATTTTACCGTGGGTAACACGGAGCCAGAAGACGAGACGGAGGAGGTATTCGAGGGGGCCACACCCCCTGGCCGCGCGGGTGGGCCCACCCCGCGCCTGGGGGAGGGAACAGCCACCTCGGGCACCCCCTTGGCCTCCCTCTTTGCCTATAAGAAGCCCCTGATGCCTAAACCCTAAGGACCCGATCAATATTCCACGAAACCGTCTATAGATGCCGCCACCATCCTCCCTAGATCAGGGGGATCTGAATCTCTTCCCGGCATCCTGCCGGAGGGGAAATCATCCCGGAGGCCTTCTTCTTCATCATGCCAGCCTCCGATATGAAGCGTGAGTATTTCCACCTTGGACTACGGGTCCATGTAATAGCTAGATGGTTGTATCTCCTTCTTTGTGCTTTCATGTCTAGATCTTGTGAGCTCCATTCATGATCAAGATCTCATCTATTTTTAATCATGCATGTTGTGCTTGCAGGGATCCGATGGATATTGAGATTACTATGTCAGATTGATTAATGGTTTTGTCTTATTGATTCTATCATGTCTATGTTGTTTGTGATCTTGCATGCTCTCCGTTGTTAGTAGCTATCTTGGCCAAGTAGTTGCTAGTGACTCCAAGAGGGGGTATTTATGCTCGATAGTGGGTTCATGCCTCTATTTAATCTAAGGGAAGTGACGGAAATATCTAAGGTTGTAGATGTGTTGTTGCCACTAGCGAGAAAACAAGTCTCTTGTTCATGGAACAAGTGGATTGTTTACCTTACACACTTTGCATAAAGCAGTTGTCTATTGCTTACAAAGTAATACTGGAGGGGGTTCGGATGATAACCAAAAGGTGGACTTCTAGTCATAGATGTAGTTGGATGGCGTTCTATGTATCTTGTTGTATTACGCAATCGAATCTCATAGGATCATGATGTCTAGTATTGCATTGTTATGCCTTGCTCAGTCCTGTCAATTGCCTTGCTATAATTTGTTTACCCAACATGCCATGTTTGTTTATCTAAGGAGAACACCTCTAGTGAATTATGGACCCCGTTCCAATCTTTACCATTGATACATCCTCCATTGTTCCCGTTTACTTGCTGCAAACCACTATTACCTTCCACACCATACAGTTAATTCTTTGTTACAGCAACCGGTGAGATTGACAAACTCACTGTTCATTGGGGCAAAGTCTTGAGTTTGTGTTGTGCAGGTTTCCAAGTTGCTTGCAACACCTTTGAGACGTTTCCTTCCTCCTATTGGTTCGATAACCTCGGTAACTTACTAAGGAAAGACTTGTTGTTGTGTTCATCACACCTTGCTCTTGGGGTTTTGATGACCCACAAGTGTAGGGGATCGCAACAGTCTTCGCGGGTAGTATTATCCAATTTATTGATTTGACACAAGGGGAGCCAAAGAATACTTGCAAGCCTTAAAAACTGAGTTGTCAGTTCAGCTACACCTGGAAATAGTTCTTACTCACAGAATTTTATTAGTAGTAACAGTTTGGTAGTAGCAACAGCAGCAGTGAAATAGTAGCAATAGTAACAGTAACGGTAAACAGTGGGATTCGAGTATGGTAGACATAGGGATGGATGGACGGGTGTTGCATGGACGAGTCTAAACATGTAACTTCAAGATCTAGGTGTTGGAGATATGCCCAAGAGGCAATAATAAAGTGGTTATTATCATATCTTCATACTTATGATAAATGTTTACATACCATGCTATAATTGTATTAACAGGAAACATTAATACTTGTGTGATTTGTAAACATAAAAGATTCCCTAGTAAAGCCTCTTGTTAAACTAGCTTGTTGGTTAATATATGATCATGGGTTCCTGATCATGAACATAGAGATGTTATTAACAACAGGGTCATATCATTAGGAGAATGATGTGATGGACATACTCCTATAGTTAAGCGTAGCATAAAGATCAAGTCATTTAATATAGTTCATTTGCTATAAGATTTCTGATACATAGTAACCTAATTCCTTCGACCATGAGATCATGTTAATCACCATCACCGGAAGGATGCTTTGATGACATCAAACACCACACCATAACTGGGTGGCTATAAAGGTGGCATTGAGTGTTTGGAAAGTATGGGTTGAGGCACATGGATCAAGAGTGGGATTTGTCCATCCATATGACGGATAGATATACTTTGGGCCCTCTCGGTGGAATGTCATCCAATTAGCTTGCAAGCATGTGGCTGGCTCACAAGGGATCACATATCACGGGAACGAGAAAAGAGTACTTATCGGTAACGAGGTTGAACTAGGTATGCAGAGATACCGACGATCAAAACCTCGGATAAGTAAACTATCGTGAGACAAAGGGAAATTGGTATCGTATGTAAGTGGTTCATTCGATCGCAAAGTAATCGTAGAAATATGTGGGAGCCATATGAATTTCCAGATTCCTCTATTGATTATTGATCGGAGAAGTGTCTCGATCATGTCCGCATAATTCACGAACCGTAGGTAGACACACTTAAGGATTCGATGTTGTTGAGTAGTTATGGAATGATGAGTAAGAGACCGAATGTTGTTCGGAGTCTCGGATGGGATCCGGGATATCACGAGGAGATCCGGAATGGTCCGGAGAATAAGATTTATATAAGGAAAGTCCTGTTTCGGAGTTGGGGAATGAATCCGGTGTTTTCACCGGGAATGTTCTAGAAGGGTCCGGAAGGTCCGGCACTCTGGAGGGGAAGGGTACATGAATGTGTCATGACAATATGGAATGGTTGCATCATGTACTAGGTCACTTGGCTGGGCAAAATAAAGGGAGAAATCAAATCCTAGTTTGAAAGTCAAACGCCAATTTGAAAAAGTCTAACGGCAAGTTTGTTTGGTGGAGGAAGAGTAGGAAACCTACTTGGGGAGGAAGTCTCCTCCCTGCACCCGCCGGCCAAGGAGGGCGATTTGGAGGAGGACTCCCTCCTCCCAACCGGCCACCCTCCACCTATATAAGGAGGGGTAGGGCGCCCCTCTCTACACACCCAAAACCCTAGCCCTCTCCTCCAAGTCGCCGGCGCCACCACCACCTTGTGCTGCCGCCGCCTAGGGCACCTCCAACTCGGCGAGTTGGGGTGATCCCCAAACCCTAGCCACCGGTTGCACTCTCCCCTTGGTGCCCTCTAAACCCTAGATCACCAAGGCCTCTCTCATACTCCACCATACTCGCTTCGGCTTAAGGCGAAGCCCTGCGAGATCTCCCCTCTACTTCCGGTACCACGCCGTCATGCTGCCGGAATCACGAGGAGAGTGCTACAACCTCTGCTGCCTGCTGGAACAAGGGAGAGGAAGGTCTTCATCGAGTACCGAACGTGTGACCGACTGCGGAAGCGCTGCCGGAACACAGCGCCTGAAGGATCGTCTACGCGATCTTGAGATCGGCAAGTGTACGACTACATCACCCACAAGAATCTGCTCTCGTTAACCGCTTTGGATCTTCGAGGGTTAGTATTCTATCGACTCGTTGCTACAATCTAGTAGATAGATCTTGGCTTGATCATAGATTAGATCTTGATTGTGTGTTCATGTGGTAGAATTTTTTTGTTTTCCATGCTACGAACCCCTACACTAGGGCATTGTAGATAAATAATAACAAGCATCCAAGTACTAAACAATCCTAGGCATGTGCTCCAAATATAGTCATACGTGCTCGCAATGAGAACTTGCACAACATCTTTTGTCCAGCCAGCCCGTGGCAGCGGGGCCTCTAGGGAACTACTGGCAATTAAGGTGCTCCTTTTAATAGAGCAGTGGAGCAAAGCATTAACACTCTAGAACACATGTGATCCTCACACCACAGCCATCCCCTCCGGTTATCCCAATTATTGTCACTTTGGGGCCTTTGGATCTGGACAATGATATGTGTACACAACTTGCAGATAAGATCACGAACAATACTATCATAATGATTCAATAATAAGTTCAGATCTGAGATAATAGCACTCGGGCCCTAGTGACAAGCATTAAGAACAACAAGTTGCAACAAAGTTAAATAACACTAATAGAGATACTAGGCACTATGCCCTAACAAATCTTATTCGATTACATGATAGAACTCATCCAATCCCTACCATCCCCAAGCCTATAGCGGGGGATTACTCACTCATGGATGAGGGAAACATCGGTGGTCGATGGAGATGCGTTGGTCATGACGATGGCGATGATCCTCTCCAAATTCCCCGTCTTGGCAGGGTGCCTGAACGGAGTTTCTAGATCCGAATCTTGGTTTTTGGTGGCGGCGGTGGAGCGGAACTCTTTTTTGGAAAACTATCAAACCCCACTCGGTTTTTAGGTCGAAAGGCAACTTATAGGCGCAGAGGGAGGCCGAGAGGGTGCCTAGGGTGGCTGCACCCCCCAGGCGCGACCAGTGGTGGGCCCGCGCCTGGAATGGGTGTGGGCCCCCCAGGCTCCTTCTCCGTCTCGTCTTCTGGCTCCATGGATCTTCTGGTGAAATATATTTTTTGGCATATTTTCCGGGATTTTTCCTAATAGTTCATTTTCTCCACAAAAACAAGACACCAAGGTAATTCTGCTGGAAACAGCGTTAGTCCGTGTTAGTTGTATCCAAATCACACAAGTTTAGAGAAGAAACAATAGCAAAGTGTTCGAGATAGTAGATACGTTTTGGACGTATCAACTCCCCCCAAGCTTAGCTTATTTCTTGTCCTCAAGCAATTCAGTTGAAAACTGAGTGCGATAAAAGAACTTTCACGAACACTTTGCTTCATATGATGTAAATATTCTCAGCATAGGAGTAGATGCTTAGACAATTCATAATAAAGATTATGCAACTAAGTCTACTCAATAGTCATTGCAAGCTATGAAGATAAACCAACTCAATAGTAATAAGTAGCATGAAACATAAACATAAGCAACATTGCAATGCTCATAATAAGGTATGATAGAGTGGTATCTCGCTTGTCTTTGTTTGTAGAGCACAATATAAATTCCAAGGCACCTCTGAAGTTCAAGTGAAGACTAGAAGTAAAGATATCAGAGATACAAGCATCAAAGTCATGACATAATTAACCAAGTTTTGGAACAAACACAAGAATGACAACTATGCTCTCAAGAAGGTGCTCATAGAATAAGTGGTGACTCAACAAGGTGGTGAAAATGGTTTTGGAAAGTTTGAAAGGCTTCCAAATGCTGAAAGGAAGGTACTCATTAGCTTTGATCTCTCATTGCCCCTATCATAGGCATCTTCATGTGGTTAAGGTGAAAGTGAGGTCCACTCTGAATCATATGCTTGACAGACCATAGACTGGAAATCCCAAGTCCCTTGAGTACGAGGGCCACTCTGCATGCTACTCAACTTTGGTCACCTGAAAGTTCTTGTCATTGTAAATACATGCATATCATTGAGAACCGCCAACGGGGTACCCCTTGCACATGGTATAGGAGCATTCCCATAACCAAAATGACAAGGCAAGCAGACAATGAGCATCTCAGCAATCTTTTTATTTACCATATGCATAGCTTTTTATTGAGGTGCTTCATAAATGCTCATTATGGTGATGCTGCAAGTTTCCACCATGATTAGGCGTGGCTTAGGCTAGTGGTGATGTCTACACACTTCTATTCTTGTAGACAGTTGTTGGGCCTCCAAGTGCAGAGGTTTGTAGAACAGCAGGAAGTTTCCCTTAAATGGATCACCCAAGGTTTATCAAACTCAGGGAGGAAGTGTTCAAAGGTATCCCTCTCAAGCAACCCTGCAATCAAGATACAAGAAGTCTCTTGTGTCCCCAACACACCCAATATAGGTGCACTAGTTCGGCGAAGAGATAGTGAAATACAAGTGGTAATGGTGCCAGAAAATAGCTGATGGTATGGAGGAAAAGACCGGAAGCAAGCAAACATGCAACAGATCTAGTAGCAAACGGTGTTTCAATGTTTAGAAACAAGGCCTAGGGATCATACTTTCACTAGTGAACACTCTCTCATATAAATATCCTCTCTTCATGATACAACTCTTAACTACTCTCTGGTTGGACACTCTAATCCATGGTAGGGCTATAACAGCACACCTCAAAGTCCGCCTTCCCCAATCTAGATAACCCCACACTGTCACCTTGAGCGCTAGATGGTTCCAACAAACACCACAATTTCGTAGAGACATCCAACTCCAAATATAACTCATAACAAATATTCAATCTAGCAAAAGTGCCACACACGGTATGCATGCTGTCACTTTCACACACGTGGGGAAAAGCATAGATCTATTAGAGAACAAAGAGTATTTATGTAGACTCAAATCTAAGTGCCACCATGGCGTGCACGCTGTCACTTTCACACACATGGGGAAAACAGAGATCTATTAAAGCACTTGAGTAGCAAGGTAGATCTACTTGATTACAAAGCTCATGATCACAAGATCATGCATAGGGAGAGAGATGAACACATAGCTACCGGTAGAGCCCTTAGCCTCGAGGAAGAACTACTCCCTCCTCATCATGGGAATCGGCAACGGTGATGAAGATGGTGATGGAGATCGATGGATATGGCTTCGGGGGCACTTCCCTGTCCCGGCAGGGTGCCGGACAGAGACTTTCTGTCCCCTGAATCTCCCTTTCGGTGGCAGTGGCGCTACAGAGGTTTTCGTGGATTTCTTCTGGATCGCCTAGGGTTTTTGGGTCGGAGGATTCTTATAGGCGCATGAATCAAGGTCGGTGGGGCTATAGGGGGCCCACACACCCTCCAGGCGCCTCCAGGGCTTGCCCACGCCTAGGGGGTTTGGCCACCCTGTGGCCCCCCTCTGGCTCTGCTTCGTGGTTCTGTGTTGCTCCGGGAAAAATAATAACTTTGGCTTTTGTCCCGTCCAATTCCGAGAATATTGATTTTCTGCCTTTCTGGAACCAAAAACAGAAGAAAATAGGCAACTGGCACTATGGAAACTTGTTAATAGGTTAGTTCCAGAAAAGATATAAAAACACCTCAAAGTGTAGACAAAGCAAAGCAAAGTAGATACAAAACAAGCATGGAGCATCAAAAATTATAGATACGTTTCCGACGTATCAAGCATCCCCAAGCTTAACTCCTGCTCGTCCTCGAGTAGGTAAGTGATAAAAAGAATAATTTTTTAGGTGACATGCACCATCAAAACCAAGACAAACTATTTGCAAGCATTGAAAGCTGGGATCAAAGAACTCTAAACATGTGCATGAAAGATGGAGTTCTAACAATAGGACATAGTAACTATGCATGCAACATGAAAGGCTACAAACAAAGATCATGAATAACATGCATTGAGAAACGTTTGTTTGTTTGACATACAGAAAACATGGCATAATGGCATTCAGCTTGTCCCTCATAGAGTAGCAAATAGATACATAGGACACCTTCAAAGTTCACAAGGGTGACTAGAAACAAGTAGCACAAGAACAAGTAATATCACAATATGCATCAATGATGGCGCCCACCACTTGTTGTGGGACGCTTCGTTGGAAACCCCAAGAGCAAGGTATGAAGCAGCACAACAGCAAGTTTCCCTCAGTAAGAAACCGAGGTTATCGAACCAGTAGGAGGAAGGAAACGTCACACAGGTGTTGAAAGCAACACGGAGACCTGCACAACACACACTCAATACTTTGCCCCAACGAATCAGTGAGGTTGTAAAGCTCACCGGTTTGCTGTAACAAAGGATTAAACGTATGGTGTGGACTTCTTGTTCCCCACGGAAAGTAATTGACTTTGACGTTTGTCCCATCCAATTCCAAGAAATTTCTTTACTAAATTTTCTGAAACCAAAAATAGCAGAAAACAGGCATCTGGCACTGTTGCAACTTGTTAATAGGTTAGTACCAGAAAACATGTAAAAAGC
This sequence comes from Avena sativa, assembly GCA_916181665.1. Taxonomy (NCBI): domain Eukaryota; kingdom Viridiplantae; phylum Streptophyta; class Magnoliopsida; order Poales; family Poaceae; genus Avena; species Avena sativa. The sequence goes on along the minus strand of OV702294.1, from coordinate 149,535,719 downwards.
ACCTCAAAGTGTGGACAAGTAAAGCAAAGTAGATACTAAACAAGCATGGAACATAAAAAATTATAGATATGTTTCCAACGTATCAATCAATCAATAAGCTTTGGAACACTGCACACAGAATGACAACTATGCTCTCTTAATGGTGACTAAGAGGTATAAGGTGGAGACTCAAATAATGGTGAAAGAAAGGCCCTTCATAGGGAAGCAGGGATTTCAAGTTTCAAAAAGAGCTTCCAAAAAGTATGGTACTTGTTAGCTTTCAGCTCTCATTGCCCCTATCATAAGCATCTTGAAGTGATTAAGGTTAAAGTGACAAAGATGGAGTATATGCTTGACAAAGTACAAGTTGGCAATCTCAAGTCCCTTGAATACGAGGGCCACACCTCATGCTACTAAACTTTAGTCACCTGTAAGTTCTTGTCACTATAAGTATTTGCATATCATAGAGAACCGCCAACGGGGTACCCCTTGCACATGGTACAGGAGCTATCCCATAACCAAAATGACAAGGCAAGCAGACAATGAGCATCTCAGCAATCTTCTTATTTACCATGGGAATATGGTGCCTTTTCTCTCTTTCCTCTTTTCTCAATGTGTCTCTTTTTTTATAAGAAGAATGCTTCATAGATGTCACTATGGTGATGCTGCAAGTTTCCACCATGATTAGGCATGGCTTAGGCTAGTGGCCCAGGCGTTTCTCTAACACAGGATACAAACTCCATAGACTTACAAGTTCCCTCTTTATTTCACACCGGTGACATCCATAGACAAAATAGCATGATATCAACTGAGTACAAAGTATAAGTGCAATGTTGAAAACGTTCCCCATGACAACACGGTTCTGCTAATTCCAACGTATAAGTGCAAACATATACAACATAGATGACACAATGGTTCAAGTTTATTAGGGGCAAAGAATATAAAGTTTGCCATCAAGTTTGTGAGGGCTTTAATCACTAAGTTTTCACATAACAAAATATTTTTTAATTGGAAGATAGCTGAAAACAAGAATATACTTGGAATGGTGTAACACACCATGCATAGGAGTTTATAGTGGACACTTTTGAATAACTTGGTTTCTTGGGAGTTGGAAGCATGAGTAGAGCTTACTCATACAAGTGGAGGCTAGCAAAAGATTGGGAGCAACCAAGTAAGAGAGCAATAATGGCCATAATCATGCAGTGCAACAAAGCATTACTAATCAAATCAAAGAGTGGTACTACAAGTCAAGGACTAAATGATCATAGAGGCTAATGGTGACTTGTGATAGTCATAACATGGTGTGAGCATGTGCCAAGTCAACCCAAGCAAAACATCAAAGGAGAATACCACTATACTATGCTTTTGCATGCTAAAACAACGCATAATTTCTTCAAGGCACACTAAGCAATCCCAATTGTTTGGAACAAGACATGCTACAACAATAATCACTAAGCATAAGGTCAAAACAACACCTAGCATGTCATGCTAAAGTCTAAGTCATAGTCAATGCAAGCTCCTCTTTGTACCACTATAAGCATGAAACGTCCTACTCTTTTCCAACACCAATCAACTTATTTGAAACAACTCACAAAGATAATAATCAATAATCAATAAATATCAGTGATCTTGTCTCACAAATCCACAAAGAATAACTAAAAAGTTCTAAGCTAAAAGATCAAGAAAACTAAGGCTAAACACAGTGCTAGCAAAAGAGAACACTCACAGAACAATAAGAGTGAAAACTAGAGTGTTCTAGGCAATGAAAACAGAGTGTGTGTCTCTCCAAAAGGTGTGTTGTGATCAACCAACTTTATTCAAGCAAACTAATCAAAAAAAACGAAAACTAATACGCTCCAAGAACAACACAACTGTGCATGAAACAATAAAAACGAAGTGTCTAGAAAGACCTGAGATTTTTATTGATGAAGAAGGGGATGCCTTGGGCAACCCCAATCCTTGAATCTTGTACCTCTTGGATATTTCTTGGGGTGACACCATGGTGTAATCCCCAAGCTTGAGTACATTCTTCATCTCATTGCATCATTATCTCTCTACACCTGAAATTTTTCCTTTATACAAAACTTCACACAATCTTCATTAGCAACATTAGTGTATTCAAAAGATATTAGACCTATGGCAAAGCTTTGGAACAGCAAAAATTTTCACTAAAAACACAACTATTGTAGTAACTCCTTCAAAAAATCTCAATTACCCAAAAGAGAACTCAAAAAGGAATCAATAAGAAGCAAATGCAAATAATGGCAGAAATCTGTCAAAACAGACCAGCAGGTAGAAACCGATTTTTTCGAACACCTTATGTTGCTAAAATAAAAAATTGTTGAACCACAGTAAGTTAGCTAACATACTGGGGGATTTATTCGTAAATTTTCAGTTCAATCCGACTTACAGAGACTCCTCACGAAGTTTTATGGTGGATCACAAAAATCTGTTTCGGGACAGCAACTCCCCAAATCTTACTTCCCTCTCATTAGAGCTTATTCTTGGCACAAAAAGCAAACAAAAAGGATAAGGAGAGGTCATTACTGAAGTAATAACTTCCAAGACTCAAGAAAACTCTTGGGTTATCTCCCAACAAGTACTTTTCTTTAACTCCTTTAAGTTAGGCTTAATAGTTTGAGAAGATGCTCACATAAGAAATATGAATTGAAGTAAAAGAGAGCATCAAGAAGCAAATTTAAAGAACATTTAAGTCTAACCCACTTCCTATGCATAGGAGTCTTGTAAATAAACAAGTCATGAAAGCACAAAGCAACAAGCATAGGAAAGCAAAACAAATGTAACTTCAAGATTTTCAACATAAAGAGGGGAAACTTAATATTGTTGAGATACATAAAACCATGTTTCCTTCTCTCATAATAACTTTCAGTAGCAACATGAATAAAATTAACAATATAACTATCACATAAAACAATCTTATCATGAGCCACATGCATATAATGATTATTACTCTCCACATAAGCATAGTCATTCTTATTAATTGTAGTGGGAGCAAATTCAATAAAACAACTATCATTATTATTCTCATCACCATAATCATCAAATATAGGAGGCGTATTGTAATCACAATTAATTTTCAACTCAATAGTTCATGGACTGAAAATATCATACTCATCATTGTAATCATCATATATCAGAGGTTTGGTATCATCATAACCAATAGAATAGCTATCTTCCAAAGCCGGGGGACTAAAAAGATCATTTTCACAAAAACTAGCTTCCCCAAGCTTAGACTTTTCCATAGCATAGCAACAATGGTGTCCAAAGATTTCATACTGATAACATTGATATTATCATGCAAATAAAGTTCCATAGGTTTTTTAATTTTCTCTTCAAACACTTCATGTCCTAACTCAAGATAAACATTATAAAGATCTCTAATTTATTTATTTTGTTTTCCATTAAGCCTAACTAGTAAAAACAAGAAACAAAAAGACAAAACTGCATAATCTAAAGGAAATAACTTCGAGCACTCACACCGGAGGATGTGAGTACCTTTTACCTTACCTCCCCGGCAACGTCGCCAAAAAATAGATTCTGGCATGGAGGAAAGGTAAAATGTAAGGTTCCCAACCTTTAATAAGGTAGAGATCCCTGTGTTTACAATGCTAGTCCCTGGATCAATAGCTAGCATCCACAGTTAAGATGTAATATCAAGAAACAAAGGTCATAATACAACTTTATAACCAGGAATAAAATAATTTATTACATCTTACATAGCTCAATTGGCTATCTCATTACAATGCAGCAGAATATAACAATAGCATGGGGTCCTTCATCTTCAAAGTGCCACAGGCAGACATGTTGGTTGTAGACCTGTAATCCTAATCATTATACTTCACTATTATCAAACAAACCTGCAACATAACAAGTTACAGCCACAAGGGTCAATACATTTGAATTGTATTGGCAAGTGATACTATGGTAGTATATTGGAGTCTCTCATCTATATGCATTTGGAAAAGTGGAGTTGAGGCTTGCATTGCTCAAAATAGATTTTCCTTATCATTTGAAAACACTAAGTTTTTGCTTGACAAAATCTTTCCCAAGGCATCCCCCAATAGAAATTGGTGATCCTTTCAACCCTTGTTCAACCACAAGTTTTTAACTTAGAAATTTGGATGATGAGATTCTTGATAGCTTCCATGTCTTGATGCTCAAATTGTCCTTTGCCAGGGACATGGCTAAGTACTTAGATTTTACACTCTGCAGAGGTGGTGCACTTTCCCCACAAGACTTGGTTTCCCAATACAAGATCTTTCAGAAGCCTTCCCTTAGACCAAAATGGACGCGCTCCAACCTATCAAACCCCTACCACCACCTATCCATTTGGCTAAGTTATTGCAACCTATATGATCCAGGCAGAGCCCATAATGCCAAGTGGCTGCACTTGAAGCTTCTCAACATTTGACATCTCAAATCTCTTTGTTCCTGGGTGGCCATCCACAAGTGAGACACCAAGTTTTCCCCAGCATACTAGACTTGGTGATACCCAAGTTTTCCCTAGCATACTGGACTTGCATGACCACTCAACACAAACCATTCCTTCCATTCCACCCAGGTGATTTATTTACTTAGTTGTTTTATTAAACAAAACACAAGTCCACAGACTTAGAAATATTCCATAGCATGAATATATTTTCCACCCTTGTTTTCTACTAGCTAAGCTAAGCATGGTAGTAGTAGGAATCTTAACTTAGGAATTTCTACTAAGGGTTCATCTACTAGGTTTTCCAATAGCATGGTTTATACTTAGCAAAAATTCCATGCAAGTCCTACTTAGAAATATCACTAATGCATAGTGAAAATAATGGGACAAAGTATGAAGCATCACTTGCCTTTTTGGTAGAGAGTATGAGTTCACTCCTTGATCTTTGCAATGTTCACTCACTTCAAATCACTACAATTCAATCAAGCAAACAATAATTCAATCTACCATTCAAGCAGTTCATCACATAAAATGATAGAAACAAAACAATGCATGCAAGCATGCCAAAGATTGTTTTATTTGGAAAAGTGGTTTCTAATGGTTCATAAACATTTGAAAACACCTAATGGTCATTTTATAAAGTGGCAAAATCATTTGCATAAGATTTTACTTCATAACCATTTTTAAACCAAATCATTATTTTATGTAGTTGAAAATGTCTTTAGTAAAGTAGTAGTTCTATAGGGTTCACCAAATACATTTTCAAATCATAAAACTTGGTGTTTGGGGTCAGAGAGTTTAAAACAAAACATTTCCCAAAGGTTTTCTTCCAAAACCATTTTTAATAAATAAACCATATTTTTATTTGACTAGAATTGGTTTAAATCCAAGATTTATTCTTTTGTTTCACCAAATACATTTTTGAAACCACAATTTGTTTCCTATGGTCAGTAGGTTCAAAACACACCATTTTCCAAAGATTTTATCCTCAAAATCACTTTGGATCAAAATTTATATCCTAAACATGCATACACAAGTTTCTGTAAAACCAAGCAATTTAACAGAAGCTTTTTACTAAACAAAGTGCATGGTTGGCTAGATCTTGTTTTTCTGGATCCATTGATATAAAGTTTTCAAATTTTGGACGTGTAGGATAAAAGTTATAGATTTTACAAAATTGAACATCTAATAGGAAGTTTCTATTTTTAAAACGAAGTCTGAGCCACGTGTCGTGTTCTTACTCGCTGATACCTTTTCGCGTGGATAAGCAACATGAGGCGTTGGATCAAGTTACATCGCACGACACAGTTTGCGTACCTCTTCGGTGTTAAGTGATTCTATCCTAATCGTCAGATCAAGATTGGACGACGCTGAGCACACTTGCCAGAGATGGGCGGCGCTGGCGGCGGCGTGTGGCGGTGGTTCGGCGAGCCTAGGAAGCGAGAGAGAAGAAGGGGGTGCTCACCGAGTTCGCCGTGGTGTGGGGGTGCTCGAGGTGCTTTCCGTTTGTCGAGGGGCGCGCTGGAGCTACGGGGATTCCTCGCCGGAGAGGTGTCTGGCAACGGGTATTTGCTGTCGTCATCGGGGACGTCGCTGTAGAGCAAGGGAGAGGGGTAGATGGTGCTATTAGACGCGTGGGAGAGTAGGGAGCATGGGAGCATCAAAGAGAGAGGGCGGCGCGGTCAAAGGCTACCTGTGGAGCTCGTCGGAGTTGGAGCGGACGGTGGCATCGTTCAGACGAAGACGGAGTCGACGACACAGGGCTCGCACGAGTGAGCTGAGGGTGCAGGGAGGTGCGCCAGAGTCTGGGTAAGGTGCTTGTGTGCTCCAGGGGGCGAGGGGCGGAGGAGGCTGGCCAGAATTTGCTTGCGAGCTCGTCGGAGTTGAGCGTGGTCTCTGGTGAAATTAGCGCAGCCAGGTGGCGAGCTGGTGCGTGCGAGAGAGGGGAAGTAGAGAGGAGGGGCAGGCGCTTTAGTACGCGTGATCGAGGGGCCGATTAATCGCGGCGTTACTGCGTATTACACCGGCATTGATTTGGCACAAACGGCCGGCGAGAGGGGGCGTGGTCAGCGGGGTGGGTGAAGACGATGACTGGGGAGAGTGGGGTCGCTTGGCAGCGAGAGAGAGAGTGTGGGGGTGGGGTCCGTCTGTCAGCGTCGCTGCGGTTGAGAGTTTGAGTAGAAAACGCTTTGCGCTGCGAGAGAGAGGGAGTGGGATGCGGTTGGGCTTAATGGGCTAGTTAGGATGGGCTGGGTCCTTTTGTATATTTTTTGTTCTGTTTGTTTTTTCTTTTCCATTTCTTTAATTCTGTTTTGGTTTTGTTTAATTAATTCAAACCTCAATTTGATTTCAAAACTGAACCAAAGTTTGGGTAGGTTTAAATATTGATTAGTAGCACATTCTGATGTCAATTTTGGAATAAAAAATTGTTCCCTTTTTGGGTCTTTTATTTATTTAATTAGGCCCTTGTTTTAAATCAATTGAGATTAAATAATATTTCTAAACACCATTTGATTTTTCCAAAACCTTCCAAATATTTTTAGTAGGTTTTTTATTTGTTTAAAAGGGTGTCAAATAATTCATCTTGAATTATTTGTAAAGTATTTAATATGATTTATTAATCATTTAAGATTGGGTATTTGTTTTAATTCCAATGGAATTAAATATAGTTTTAATTCCATAATTTTATTTAGAAGTTTCCTTTGATCTTATTATTTAAGTTATTTAAACAACTTTTAATTCACTTGGGTAAATTCCATAATACCATTTCTCATGAATTCTTATTTAGAGATTTGTCTTTATTAAGATAGGGATAGAATGGTTAATGCCATTTTATTTTATTTTGGAAATTCTTTATCCTTTTATTTTATTGGATTTGGATTATATTCATTCCATTTGTTTATGGATTTGGCCAAGGTTTGATTTGGTCTTTAAATATTCCTTATTTAATATTTCTCTCTTCAACTTATTAAATTCATAAGATTTTATCTATGGCTCCAAATTAAGTGAAACCAATTTCTATGGCTTTATAATTTTTCTATTTGTCTTTCTTGATCAATTGTGAATGTTTGTTGACAAATTTTTATATGGATCAAAACCATAGGCTTGGAGATAACTCGGAAATGATTTTTATTCCATTAGGGTTTAGGGTTTGGATTTATTTTCTAAGTGTTTAATTTCCAGATACATTCATTGAGGAATGCATTTCTCTTGATTTGGATTTAGTTAGATTCAAAATTTATTTAAAGTTTGTTCAAGATGGGATTTTAAGTTTCCATTTAGAAACAAAAGTTTCTTTTCACCCTAATTTTCCACAAAATTTTTATTTTGTTTATTTATTTTTCACATTACAAGATTTGGAAAATCTTGGGATGTGACAGGCTACCACCCTGAAAATAAATCTCGTCCCGAGATTTGAGGAGGCTAGGGTTACAAGTTGGCTCAAAGCATCTAGGGTACTACCACCCTTAAAAATTTTCCAACTGGATTACATCTTGGCTTTCTTGGGATCTTGTTGAAATCTCTCTGGACAAACATCTGCATAGTGTCCTTTGTTTCCACACTTGAAACATGTAACAAGGCTGAGATCCTTCATAGGCTTGTTTATCTTGTGCTTCATCTTTTCTGGACAGTTGCTTGCATAATGTCCTTGGTTACCACAATTGTAACATGTGATAAGATTGAGTTCATCACGTATCTTCTATGGACAAGTTGATACATAATGGCCTAGCTCTCTGCAGTTATTGCACCACACTTGTCTAATCTCCTTATACTTCTTCTTCGCTGGACATTCACTGGCATAGTGTCCCATTTCTTTGCAATGACCACATTGCACATGGCTTTTGTCCTTCTTTTTCTTGGGTTTCTCCAAAGCTAGGAGTGCTTCTAGTTCATGTTCTTCATATGTTATCTCAAAGGTAGGAACAGTTCCTGGTCTCCTTGACTTTCTATTACTCCTTGGATAATGCATATGTCTCCTCTTTGGTCCTTTAAATTGAGTCATATTACATGAAGGTGCAAGCCGAGATTTTCCTTTGGCTTCATCCTTCTTGGTAGACTTGGCTCTCTCATGGTAGTCTGCAATCATTTGTTGCACTCCACCTTGTTTCCTTTGTTGAACTATGGAATAGATGGGGCATTGGATAGGTACATGATTATTTCCTTCACATAGGTAACAAGTAGCATGAGATGTGGGGCATTGGTCAATTGGATGTTTCTCTTCACAATTGGGGCATTGATCTTCATGCTCCTTGGAAGTGTGATCCTTGTCTCCACAAATATTGCAAGCTTGGGTTCCTTCTAGAATATCATCATTTTCATCCTTGTTATCACAAATTCCTTTGGAAGAGTTGCTTCCCATGTTGATCATTTGATCTGTCACCTTATGCAACAATTGGGTTTGGGTTTCCAAAAACCTTTGCATGGTTGGGTCTACCTCACTGGTGTTGGCTATAAATTGAGTTGTCACTTGGTTCAACTAGGTTTGGGTTACTATGAGTTCTCTCATGTTGTCCTCTTGGTTGTTGTTGTTGTCACCATCCTTGATGTTGGGGTTTCTTGGAGAAGTCATCTGATTGGGTTGGATTGGGATTAGAATAGGCAAAATATTTCTAAGGAATTAATTCTAATCACGCACATCACAATTCACACAAGCAATGTGCTAGCAACCACAAACAAACATTCCACTCAAACAACAAAGTTCAAGCACATTTTTAAGCAACCAAAAATATTTTTGTTACACCACATAAGTTGGTGTGTTTGACTTAAACTAAATATGGTGGTCCATCTATATGGTTCATTTGAAATCCTTCCTTCCTTCTTGGTTGATTCTTCTTGAACAAGATCTTTGTATCCTTGGGAAAATTCTTGTGTCTTGGTCACAAAAGTCCAAAGGTGATGATGATGCCTTCTAAGTTGTGTCTCCTTAGTCTTCAAGTCTTGAGCAATATTTCTTGTCTCACTTGTAGTCCTTAGTGATATCCAAGATTGAAGTCCTTGGTGAAAATGTTGAAGATGTTGAAGTCACTAGAGTTGAAGATGTTGAAGTCATTAGAGTTGAAGATGTTGAAGTCATTAGAGTTGATGAAGTCCTTTGCACATGGTGAAGTCTTTGGCCATGGGGTAGGCTTTGTCCATCAAGTTTGGAATAGAAGAGATGTAGAATCAAAACCAAAATGGTTGAGGAAAAGAGTTTACAAGATTGTTTGTAAATAAGTTTGGAACAAATACAACTCCTATTTTTCTAAGGGGTTTTGTCCATTCCTAGGTTTACAATCCTACAGGCAACACAGTGCTCTGATACCATCTGTAAGGTTCCCAACCTTTAATAAGGTAGAGATCCATGTGTTTACAATGCTAGTCCCTGGATCAATAGCTAGCATCCACAATTAAGATGTAATATCAAGAAACAAAGGTCATAATACAACTTTATAACCAGGAATAAAATAATTTATTACATCTTACATAGCTCATTTGGCTATCTCATTACAATGCAGCAGAATATAACAATAGCATGGGGTCCTTCATCTTCAAAGTGCCACAGGCAGACATGTTGGTTGTAGACTTGTAATCCTAATCATTATACTTCACTATTATCAAACAAACCTGCAACATAACAAGTTACAGCCACAAGGGTCAATACATTTGAATTGTATTGGCAAGTGATACTATGGTAGTATATTGGAGTCTATCATCTATATGCATTTTGCAAAGTGGAGTTGAGGCTTGCATTGCTCAAAATAGATTTTCCTTATCATTTGAAAACACTAAGTTTTTGCTTGACAAAATCTTTCCCAAGGCATCCCCCAATAGAAATTGGTGATCCTTTCAACCCTTGTTCAACCACAAGTTTTTAACTTAGAAATTTGGATGATGAGATTCTTGATAGCTTCCATGTCTTGATGCTCAAATTGTCCTTTGCCAGGGACATGGCTAAGTACTTAGATTTTACACTCTGCAGAGGTGGTGCACTTTCCCCACAAGACTTGGTTTCCCAAGACAAGATCTTTCAGAAGCCTTCCCTTAGACCAAAATGGACGCGCTCCAACCTATCAAACCCCTACCACCAACTGTCCATTTGGCTAAGTTATTGCAACCTATATGATCCAGGCAGAGCCCATAATGCCAAGTGGCTGCACTTGAAGCTTCTCAACATTTGACATCTCAAATCTCTTTGTTCCTGGGTGGCCATCCACAAGTGAGACACCAAGTTTTCCCCAGCATACTAGACTTGGTGATACCCTAGTTTTCCCTAGCATACTGGACTTGCATGACCACTCAACACAAACCATTCCTTCCATTCCACCCAGGTGATTTATTTACTTAGTTGTTTTATTAAACAAAACACAAGTCCACAGACTTATAAATATTCCATAGCATGAATATATTTTCCACCCTTGTTTCCTACTAGCTAAGCTAAGCATGGTAGTAGTAGGAATCTTAACTTAGGGATTTCTACTAAGGGTTCATCTACTAGGTTTTCCCATAGCATGGTTTATACTTAGCAAAAATTCCATGCAAGTCCTACTTAGAAATATCACTAATGCATAGTGAAAATAATGGGACAAAGTATGAAGCATCACTTGCCTTTTTGGTAGAGAGTATGAGTTCACTCCTTGATCTTTGCAATGTTCACTCACTTCAAATCACTACAATTCAATCAAGCAAACAATAATTCAATCTACCATTCAAGCAGTTCATCACATAAAATGATAGAAACAAAACAATGCATGCAAGCATGCCAAAGATTGTTTTATTTGGAAAAGTGGTTTCTAATGGTTCATAAACATTTGAAAACACCTAATTGTCATTTTATAAAGTGGCAAAATCATTTGCATAAGATTTTACTTCATAACCATTTTTAAACCAAATCATTATTTTATGTAGTTGAAAATGTCTTTAGTAAAGTAGTAGTTCTATAGGGTTCACCAAATACATTTTAAAATCATAAAACTTGGTGTTTGGGGTCAGAGAGTTTAAAACAAAACATTTCCCAAAGGTTTTCTTCCAAAACCATTTTTAATATATAAACCATATTTTTATTTGACTAGAATTGGTTTAAATCCAAGATTCATTCTTTTGTTTCACCAAATACATTTTTGAAACCACAATTTGATTCCTATGGTCAGTAGGTTCAAAACACACCATTTGCCAAAGATTTTATCCTCAAAATCACTTTGGATCAAAATTTATATCCTAAGCATGCATACACAAGTTTCTGTAAAACCAAACAATTTAACAGAAGCTTTTTACTAAACAAAGTGCATGGTTGGCTAGGTCTTGTTTTTCTGAATCCATTGATATAAAGTTTGCAAAATTTGGACGTGTATAATAAAAGTTATAGATTTTACAAAATTGAACATGTAATAGGAAGTTTCTGTTTTTAAAACAAAGTCTGAGCCACGTGTCGTGTTCTTACTCGCTGATACAGTTTCGCGTGGATAAGCAACGTGAGGCGTTGGATAAAGTTACATCGCACAGCACAGTTTGCGTACCTCTTCGGTGTTAAGTGATTCTATCCTAATCGTCAGATCAAGATCGGACGACGCTGAGCACACTTGCCAGAGATGGGCGGCGCTGGCGGCGGCGTGTGGCGGCGGCGTGTCTGGTGGCGGTGGTTCGGCGAGCCTAGGAAGCGAGAGAGAATAAGGGTGTGCTCACCGAGTTCGCCGTGGCATGGGGGTGCTCGAGGTGCTTTCCGTTTGTTGAGGGGCGTGCTGGAGCTACGGGGATTCCTTGCCGGAGAGGTGTCTAGCGACGGGTATGCGCTGTCGTCGTTGGGGACGTTGCTGTAGAGCAAGGGAGAGGGGAAGATGATGCTATTAGACGCGTGGGAGAGTAGGGAGCATGGGAGCATCAAAGAGAGAGGGCGGCGCGGTCAGAGGCTACCTGTGGAGCTCATCGGAGTTGGAGCGGGCGGTGGCGTCGTTCAGACGAAGACGGAGTCGACGACACAGGGCTTGCATGAAGGCGCAAGCTGAGATTTTCCTTTGTCTTCATCCTTCTTGGTAGACTTGGCTCTCTCATGGTAGTCTGCAATCAGTTGTTGCACTCCACCTTGTTTCCTTTATTGAACTATGGAATAGATGGGGCATTGGATAGGTACATGATTATTTCCTTCACATAGGTAACAAGTAGCATAAGATGTGGGGCATTGGTCAATTGGATGTTTCTCTTCACAATTGGGGCATTGATCTTCATGCTCCTTGGAAGTGTGATCCTTGTCTCCATAAATATTGCAAGCTTGGGTTCCTTCTAGAATATCATCATTTTCATCCTTGTTATCACAAATTCCTTTGGAAGAGTTGCTTCCCATGTTGATCATTTGATCTGTCACCTTATGCAACAATTGGGTTTGGGTTTCCAAAAACCTTTGCATGGTTGGGTCTACCTCACTGGTGTTGGCTATAAATTGAGTTGCCACATGGTTCAACTGGGTTTGGGTTACTATGAGTTCTCTCATGTTGTCCTCTTGGTTGTTGTTGTTGTCACCATCCTTGATGTTGGGGTTTCTTGGAGAAGTCATCTGATTGGGTTGGATTGGGATTAGAATAGGCAAAATATTTCTAAGGAATTAATTCTAATCACGCACATCACAATTCACACAAGCAATGTGCTAGCAACCACAAACAAACATTCCACTCAAACAACAAAGTTCAAGCACATTTTTAAGCAACCAAAAATATTTTTGTTACACCACATAAGTTGGTGTGTTTGACTTAAACTAAATATGGTGGTCCATCTATATGGTTCATTTGAAATCCTTCCTTCCTTCTTGGTTGATTCTTCTTGAACAAGATCTTTGTATCCTTGGGAAAATTCTTGTGTCTTGGTCACAAAAGTCCAAAGGTGATGATGATGCCTTCTAAGTTGTGTCTCCTTAGTCTTCAAGTCTTGAGCAATATTTCTTGTCTCACTTGTAGTCCTTAGTGATATCCAAGATTGAAGTCCTTGGTGAAAATGTTGAAGATGTTGAAGTCACTAGAGTTGAAGATGTTGAAGTCATTAGAGTTGAAGATGTTGAAGTCATTAGAGTTGATGAAGTCCTTTGCACATGGTGAAATCTTTGGCCATGGGGTAGGCTTTGTCCATCAAGTTTGGAATAGAAGAGATGTAGAATCAAAACCAAAATGGTTGAGGAAAAGAGTTTACAAGATTGTTTGTAAATAAGTTTGGAACAAATACAACTCCTATTTTTCTAAGGGGTTTTGTCCATTCCTAGGTTTACAATCCTACAGGCAACACAGTGCTCTGATACCATCTGTAAGGTTCCCAACCTTTAATAAGGTAGAGATCCATGTGTTTACAATGCTAGTCCCTGGATCAATAGCTAGCATCCACAATTAAGATGTAATATCAAGAAACAAAGGTCATAATACAACTTTATAACCAGGAATAAAATAATTTATTACATCTTACATAGCTCATTTGGCTATCTCATTACAATGCAGCAGAATATAACAATAGCATGGGGTCCTTCATCTTCAAAGTGCCACAGGCAGACATGTTGGTTGTAGACTTGTAATCCTAATCATTATACTTCACTATTATCAAACAAACCTGCAACATAACAAGTTACAGCCACAAGGGTCAATACATTTGAATTGTATTGGCAAGTGATACTATGGTAGTATATTGGAGTCTATCATCTATATGCATTTTGCAAAGTGGAGTTGAGGCTTGCATTGCTCAAAATAGATTTTCCTTATCATTTGAAAACACTAAGTTTTTGCTTGACAAAATCTTTCCCAAGGCATCCCCCAATAGAAATTGGTGATCCTTTCAACCCTTGTTCAACCACAAGTTTTTAACTTAGAAATTTGGATGATGAGATTCTTGATAGCTTCCATGTCTTGATGCTCAAATTGTCCTTTGCCAGGGACATGGCTAAGTACTTAGATTTTACACTCTGCAGAGGTGGTGCACTTTCCCCACAAGACTTGGTTTCCCAAGACAAGATCTTTCAGAAGCCTTCCCTTAGACCAAAATGGACGCGCTCCAACCTATCAAACCCCTACCACCAACTGTCCATTTGGCTAAGTTATTGCAACCTATATGATCCAGGCAGAGCCCATAATGCCAAGTGGCTGCACTTGAAGCTTCTCAACATTTGACATCTCAAATCTCTTTGTTCCTGGGTGGCCATCCACAAGTGAGACACCAAGTTTTCCCCAGCATACTAGACTTGGTGATACCCTAGTTTTCCCTAGCATACTGGACTTGCATGACCACTCAACACAAACCATTCCTTCCATTCCACCCAGGTGATTTATTTACTTAGTTGTTTTATTAAACAAAACACAAGTCCACAGACTTATAAATATTCCATAACATGAATATATTTTCCACCCTTGTTTTCTACTAGCTAAGCTAAGCATGGTAGTAGTAGGAATCTTAACTTAGGGATTTCTACTAAGGGTTCATCTACTAGGTTTTCCCATAGCATGGTTTATACTTAGCAAAAATTCCATGCAAGTCCTACTTAGAAATATCACTAATGCATAGTGAAAATAATGGGACAAAGTATGAAGCATCACTTGCCTTTTTGGTAGAGAGTATGAGTTCACTCCTTGATCTTTGCAATGTTCACTCACTTCAAATCACTACAATTCAATCAAGCAAACAATAATTCAATCTACCATTCAAGCAGTTCATCACATAAAATGATAGAAACAAAACAATGCATGCAAGCATGCCAAAGATTGTTTTATTTGGAAAAGTGGTTTCTAATGGTTCATAAATATTTGAAAACACCTAATGGTCATTTTATAAAGTGGCAAAATCATTTGCATAAGATTTTACTTCATAACCATTTTTAAACCAAATCATTATTTTATGTAGTTGAAAATGTCTTTAGTAAAGTAGTAGTTCTATAGGGTTCACCAAATACATTTTAAAATCATAAAACTTGGTGTTTGGGATCAGAGAGTTTAAAACAAAACATTTCCCAAAGGTTTTCTTCCAAAACCATTTTTAATAAATAAACCATATTTTTATTTGACTAGAATTGGTTTAAATCCAAGATTCATTCTTTTGTTTCACCAAATACATTTTTGAAACCACAATTTGATTCCTATGGTCAGTAGGTTCAAAACACACCATTTGCCAAAGATTTTATCCTCAAAATCACTTTGGATCAAAATTTATATCCTAAGCATGCATACACAAGTTTCTGTAAAACCAAACAATTTAACAGAAGCTTTTTACTAAACAAAGTGCATGGTTGGCTAGGTCTTGTTTTTATGAATCCATTGATATAAAGTTTGCAAAATTTGGACGTGTATAATAAAAGTTATAGATTTTACAAAATTGAACATCTAATAGGAAGTTTCTGTTTTTAAAACGAAGTCTGAGCCACGTGTCGTGTTCTTACTCGCTGATACCGTTTCGCGTGGATAAGCAACGTGAGGCGTTGGATAAAGTTACATCTCACAGCACAGTTTGCGTACCTCTTCGGTGTTAAGTGATTCTATCCTAATCGTCAGATCAAGATCGGACGACGCTGAGCACACTTGCCAGAGATGGGCGGCGCTGGCGGCGGCGTGTGGCGGCGGCGTGTCTGGTGGCGGTGGTTCGGCGAGCCTAGGAAGCGAGAGAGAATAAGGGTGTGCTCACCGAGTTCGCCGTGGCATGGGGGTGCTCGAGGTGCTTTCCGTTTGTTGAGGGGCGTGCTGGAGCTACGGGGATTCCTTGCCGGAGAGGTGTCTAGCGACGGGTATGCGCTGTCATCGTCGGGGACGTCGCTGTAGAGCAAGGGAGAGGGGCAGATGATGCTATTAGACGCGTGGGAGAGTAGGGAGCATGGGAGCATCAAAGAGAGAGGGTGGCGCGGTCAGAGGCTACCTGTGGAGCTCATCGGAGTTGGAGCGTGCGGTGGCGTCGTTCAGACGAAGACAGAGTCGACGACACAGGCCTCGCGCGAGTGAGCTGAGGGTGCAGGGAGGTGCGCCAGAGTCTGGGTAAGGTGCTCGTGTGCTCCAGTGGGCGAGGGGCGGAGGAGGCTGGCCGGAATTTGCTTGCGAGCTCGTCGGAGTTGAGCGTGGTCTCTGGTGAAATTAGCGCAGCCCGGTGGCGAGCTAGTGCGTGCGAGAGAGGGGAAGTAGAGAGGAGGGGCAGGCGCTTTAGTACGCGTGATCGAGGGGCCGATTAATCACGGTGTTACTATGTATTACGCCGGCATTGATTTGGCAGCAACGGCCGGTGAGAGGGGGCGTGGTCAGCGGGGTGGGTGAAGACGATGACTGGGGAGAGTGGGGTCGCTTGGCAGCGAGAGAGAGAGAGAGAGTGTGGGGGTGGGGTCCGTCTATCAGCGTCGCTGCGGTTGAGAGTTTGAGTAGAAAACGCTTCGCGCTGCGAGAGAGAGGGAGTGGCCTGCGGTTGGGCTTAATGGGCTAGTTAGGATGGGCTGGGTCCTTTTATATATTTTTTGTTCTGTTTGTTTTTCCTTTTCCATTTCTTTAATTCTGTTTTGGTTTTGTTTAATTAATTCAAACCTCAATTTGATTTCGAAACTCAACCAAAGTTTGGGTAGGTTTAAATATTGATTAGTACCACATTCTGATGTCAATTTTGGAATAAAAATTGTTCCCTTTTGGGGTCTTTTATTTATTTAATTAGGCCCTTGTTTTAAATCAATTGAGATTAAATAATATTTCTAAACACCATTTGATTTTTCCAAAACCTTCCAAATCTTTTCAGTAGGTTTTTTATTTGTTTAAAAGGGTGTCAAATAATTCATCTTGAATTATTTGGAAAGTATTTAATATGATTTATTAATCATTTAAGATTGGGTATTTGTTTTAATTCCAATGGAATTAAATATAGTTTTAATTCCATAATTTTATTTAGAAGTTTCCTTTGATCTTATTATTTAAGTTATTTAAACAACTTTTAATTCACTTGGGTAAATTCCATAATACCATTTCTCATGAATTCTTATTTAGAGATTTGTCTTTATTAAGATAGGGATAGAATGGTTAATGCCATTTTATTTTATTTTGGAAATTCTTTATCCTTTTATTTTATTGGATTTGGATTATATTCATTCCATTTGTTTATGGATTTGGCCAAGGTTTGATTTGGTCTTTAAATATTCCTTATTTAATATTTCTTTCTTCAACTTATTAAATTCATAAGATTTTATCTATGGCTCCAAATTAAGTGAAACCAATTTCTATGGCTTTATAATTTTTCTATTTGTCTTTCTTGATCAATTGTGAATGTTTGTTGACAAATTTTTATATGGATCAAAACCATAGGCTTGGAGATAACTCGGAAATGATTTTTATTCCATTAGGGTTTAGGGTTTGGATTTATTTTCTAAGTGTTTAATTTCCAGATACATTCATTGAGGAATGCATTTCTCTTGATTTGGATTTAGTTAGATTCAAAATTTATTTAAAGTTTGTTCAAGATGGGATTTTAAGTTTCCATTTAGAAACAGAAGTTTCTTTTCACCCTAATTTTCCACAAAATTTTTATTTTGTTTATTTATTTTTCACATTACAAGATTTGGAAAATCTTGGGATGTGACAGGCTACCACCCTTAAAATAAATCTCGTCCCGAGATTTGAGGAGGCTAGGGTTACAAGTTGGCTCAAAGCATCTAGGGTACTACCACCCTTAAAAATTTTCCAACTAGATTACATCTTGGCTTGCTTGGGATCTTGTTGAAATCTCTCTGGACAAACATCTGCATAGTGTCCTTTGTTTCCACACTTGAAACATGTAACAAGGCTGAGATCCTTCATAGGCTTGTTTATCTTGTGCTTCATCTTTTCTGGACAGTTGCTTGCATAATGTCCTTGGTTACCACAATTGTAACATGTGATAAGATTGAGTTCATCACGTATCTTCTATGGACAAGTTGCTACATAATGGCCTAGCTCTCTGCAGTTATTGCACCACACTTGTCTAATCTCCTTATACTTCTTCTTCTCTGGACATTCACTGGCATAGTGTCCCATTTCTTTGCAATGACCACATTGCACATGGCTTTTGTCCTTCCTTTTCTTGGGTTTCTCCAAAGCTAGGAGTGCTTCTAGTTCATGTTCTTCATATGTTATCTCAAAGGTAGGAACAGTTCCTGGTCTCCTTGACTTTCTATTACTCCTTGGATAATGCATATGTCTCCTCTTTGGTCCTTTAAATTGAGTCATATTACATGAAGGTGCAAGCCGAGATTTTCCTTTGTCTTCATCCTTCTTGGTAGACTTGGCTCTCTCATGGTAGTCTGCAATCATTTGTTGCACTCCACCTTGTTTCCTTTGTTGAACTATGGAATAGATGGGGCATTGGATAGGTACATGATTATTTCCTTCACATAGGTAACAAGTAGCATGAGATGTGGGGCATTGGTCAATTGGATGTTTCTCTTCACAATTGGGGCATTGATCTTCATGCTCCTTGGAAGTGTGATCCTTGTCTCCAAAAATATTGCAAGCTTGGGTTCCTTCTAGAATATCATCATTTTCATCCTTGTTATCACAAATTCCTTTGGAAGAGTTGCTTCCCATGTTGATCATTTGATCTGTCACCTTATGCAACAATTGGGTTTGGGTTTCCAAAAACCTTTGCATGGTTGGGTCTACCTCACTGGTGTTGGCTATAAATTGAGTTGTCACTTGGTTCAACTGGGTTTGGGTTACTATGAGTTCTCTCATGTTGTCCTCTTGGTTGTTGTTGTCACCATCCTTGATGTTGGGGTTTCTTGGAGAAGTCATCTGATTGGGTTGGATTGGGATTAGAATAGGCAAAATATTTCTAAGGAATTAATTCTAATCACGCACATCACAATTCACACAAGCAATGTGCTAGCAACCACAAACAAACATTCCGCTCAAACAACAAAGTTCAAGCACATTTTTAAGCAACCAAAAATATTTTTGTTACACCACTCGAACAGTTAGAGGACGATACCACAATATCATACCAAAATATGAATAAAACAATGCAAGCAAACATTCATATGACAAGCTACAAACTATTAGCAAGCTGGAGCTAATCATGGACAATCAGGAACTACTAAGCATCCATAATGACATACACCTTACACAAACATGCTAAGCATGCTGACAATGATGAGTATATGTACAAAAATGAAACAAATAGAGTTCGTTACCAGCCTCTTACCACACCTCAAGTTGTCTTAATCTTCATTATTGCCCTTCACTTGTGTAACTTGAATAATAACATGAAACCAAACTCCACTGAGGATGGCTGAACCCTGCAAAGAACTCACAAAACCAAAGAAGAACAACAAATATTTTTGGTGTTTTCGATTTTCAGAAACAAGCAAACAAAGCAAAACCAAACAAAGAAAAAGGCAAACCAAACAAGAAGCAAACAAAGCAAAATATTTTTGGATTTTTCTTTTTTTAAGGCAAACCAAAGCAAAGAAACAAACCAAGAGAAACGACGAAAATATTTTTGGTATTTTTGTGTTTTTAGAAAGAAGCAACAAAAACCAAAAAGAAAGCGAAACAATGGATATATAAAGAATCGACCGAACATGATATATAAATGAGTGTGATGTCGGTATACCTCCCCCCAAGCTTAGGCTTTTGGCCTAAGTGGGGCTCAATCCCATGGTGTCCAAGAGGATGAACCTCCATAGTATGTCGAGAAAGCTCCCTCGTCCTGGTACGAGCTCGAGGCCTCCCCTGTGTAATACACAGAGGGGTCGTATGATGGTGCTTCCTCCTGATAGTGCCTGTGGAAGTTAAGAGAGCGCAACTTGTCATCCATCTCCGCCTTCGAGCGTGACCAAGGTCCCTGAGAAATACTGAACAAAGTGGTTTGGGTTAGAGGGATCTCTCTCTCTCTTCCCCGTCAATAAACAACATTCTATAAACCAAGTTCTCAAGAGTAGAGCTAGTGGTGACAAAGTGGTGCACCTTCATGGCAGCAAGGTCAAGCCTCTGAGGAGCCAAAACTATGTCATGTGGATCAACAGAATGTTCAAGGCAGCAGCAACACGAGTAGCAATAATTCCCCCATAAATAGGTCCCTTAGCAGCTAAGCGACGAGCAATGAGAGAACCAAGATTATACTTATCCTCATTGTTGAGCGCAGCAGCTAAGAAGGCCAATTGATAGTTGGAAATATTACTAGTGTTCTCCCTACCAAGAACACTAGTGGCAAGATAATAGGCAAAGTACCTGATGGCTGGGAGTTGAATATTCTTTATCTTCCCTCGCTGATCTCTGCGGTCATCATCATTGGTTATTCCTCGGTAAAGCTCCAACAAATCGGCGGGAAGAGCTGGAATCTTCTTTGATGACCCAGTTGTACCAAGTCCTAGGGCCTTGCAAAATAACTTCAAAGTCATAGAATGAGCCCTGCCATAAATTTTGAAAGACACAGCAGGCTTGAACACGCTGTTAGTAAAAGACAAACTTTCCACAAATGTTTTAGTGAGCAAAGCATATTGTGCGCTCTCATCCTGCATGTAACTTGTTAGCAGTGGCGGACCTTCATGGAGACCAAAGTGGGCCATGGCCCCCCAACATTGTTGCAAATTCTCTAATTACTACTATTGTTAAGACTAAATTAATGAAAACTAGGATTAGTTATTGCTATTAAATGGTCTAATCAGCATCTTAGCCCCTCCTTAGTTTCTCTCCAAGGTTCGCCACTGCGGCGGACCTTCATGGAGACCAAAGTGGGCCATGGCCCCCCCAACATTGTTGCAAATTCTCTAATTACTACTATTGTTAAGACTAAATTAATGAAAACTAGGATTGGTTATTGCTATTAAATGGTCTAATCAGCATCTTAGCCCCTCCTTAGTTTCTCTCCAAGGTTCGCCACTGCTTGTTAGTCCAGCCTTCTGAACCAAAGTCATAAAATCATTAAGAATCCCAGTAGCCCGCAAGAAAGTTTGGCAAGGAAAGGTGGAGGGGTGAGCATCCCCTTCATCTCCCTCGTCACCAAATCGCGGAGTAATGAGATCCTCATTGTATGAGGGTCTAGTACTGGTGGATGACCTTGGAAGCCTTTCCCTTCTAGGTGCATCACTCTCAAATATTTCACCAAATGTATGGTTGTCCATGACCTTTCTTTAATTCTAAAATTTTTAGACAAACATCAAACCAAGTGATTTCTAAGTTGATAAATGATGAGCAAATACTATAGGAACTTGCTAGAGGACTACACATGCATCAAAATAAAGTTTCTAATCATAGAACAAGCATGCAAGCTCAAACAACCTGTCACCTATAGTAGCAAAATACTCAAGATACAATCTATCAATCACAAATCTAATTGGACAAGTGGAGGAGGCACATACCAAGGAGCAAACCCTCCAAAAATCAGCACTTGAGATGGGCTGAACAAGGAGATCAAAAATCGCAAGCAAGAACAGCAAGAACTCAAGCTTGAGGAAGTTTTCCGGTGTTTTTCGGGAGAGATAGAAAGAAGATGGCTTTGAAGAGGCAGCCTAGAGGGCCCAGGTGGGCCAAACCCCCCTAGGCGCCACCCCTGGTAGGCCGCGCCTACCATGGGTGTGGTGGCATGGGGTGGCCCCCTGGGTCACTTCAGGTGTCTCTCTGCCCCTTTTTTGAGGAAAAAATTATTTTGAATTTTCTAGGATTTTTTGGGAAACTTTATTTTTGGCCAATTTTCAGGGTATGAAAATTGATTTTCTCGCAAAAACAGTTTTTTCAGAAGAAGCAAAAGCAAACCAAAAGCCAAACTACAACAGCTCTAAGAAACTCTAACAAGCAAACAACTAGCAAAACTAAAGCTTAAAGCAAAGACTAGGAAATAGAAAAGTAGAAGGAAGCAAGAATAACCATAGTGGAAACATTATTTTGTTCATTAAAATCCTTTTGTTAACAAGGTTGATCAAGTCTTGTTACCAAAACAATCTTATATAAAACAAAACTTTGCATTCCACAAGGCGATTATGTTATCTCATACTTGATAGCAATGGTCCCAATCATAATAGTTTCAAAAATTTCTTGTGGAATGGGACAATATATTTCTCCAACCTTGATGCTCTCAATATTTTCAATGGAATTCAGGCAATAGCTTTTAGCAACCTTCTTGGGGAAATAGCCAGTATGCTCTTTGTCATTAATATTGAATGTTACTTTCCCTTGATTACAATTGATGACAGCATTTGCAATATTAAGAAAAGGTCTCCCAAGAATAATAGACATATTATCATCTTCAGGCGTTTCAAGCACAACAAAATCAGTTAAAACCATGCAATTATGAGCTACTTAAACATGAACATCCTCACATATACCAACAGGAATAGTAGTTGACTTATCAGCCATTTGCAAAGATATATCAGTTGGTATCAACTTTTCTAGCTGGAGTCTCTTGTAGAGAGAAAAAGGCAGAACACTAACTCCAGCTCCCAAATCACATAAAGCAGTTCTAACATAATTATTCTTAATGGAGCAAGGAATAGTTGGTATACCTGGATCACCAAGTTACTTTGGAACCTTACCATTGAAGGAGTAATTAGCAAGCAAAGTAGAAATCTCCTCATTAGGAATCTTCCTTTTATTAGAGACAATATCATCCATATACTTTGAATAGGGAGGCAACTTGATAGCATCAGTCAAAGGATTTGCAAAAATAAAGGCTTCATCCACTCACAAAACTTGTTGTAGTGTTATTCCTCCTTTGACTTGTGTTTCTTACTTGAAAAACGCATAGGTTTCTACACCCAAGGTTCTCTCTCTTTACCATGTTTATTAGCAATAAAATCTTCCTTTGTGTACCTAGTGTTCTTAGTGTGCTTCTCAGGTTCGTCCTCACCTTCCTCCTTATCAAGAGACTCATTTTTATCATTACCACTCTTAGTTTCAGCATTAGAGACAGATATACTATTAGGATCTACAGCAGGTTCAAGGGGTTCCTCAACTATCTTATGTTTCTTTTTCTTTCTCTTACGAGGACTACCACTATCTTCACCTTGTTGGGAATCCTGCTCTATTCTTTTAGGGTGTCCTTCAGGATATAAAGGATCTTGAGTAGCTATACCACTCCTAGTTCTAATTCCATAAGCAAGTTTATTTCCTGAAGCATTAACTAGCACATCCTTTTGTACCTTAGCAAGTTGATCAAGTTGGGTTTGAACCATTTGAAAGTGTTTACAAAGCATTTTCATATCATTAGAAGTTCTTTCCACAATATCTTTCAACTCATGGATAGCTCTAGAGTTTTCCAACAAATGATTCTGAACTTGTATATTAAAATACCCTTGTTTAACAATAAATGTGTCAAGTTCCTCTAAACATTGATCAGGAGGCTTACCATAAGGAATATCACCTTCATCAAAGTGTTGGAGAGAGTGTACCTCAATAGTAGATGAGTGGGGAATTGGCTTACATAATTTTTCTATAGGAGGTAGATTCTTCACATCTTCAGCTCTAATACCTTTCTCCTTTAGACACTTCTTAGCTTCCTTCATCACTTCATCATTTAATGCAATAACTCCCCTCTTCTTTGTTGTTGGTGTTGGAACTGGTTCAGGCATAACTGGTTCAGGAGTAATAGGCTCATGTGCATTCAGCTCAGTTGAAGTCCAATCATCATAATTCTTGCTTATCTTAGCCATTAATTCTTCAGCATCTGTAGGAGTTCTTTTCCTGAAAACACAATCAACAAAGCTATCTAGGTAGGTCCTAGAATCATTAGTTAGTCCATTATAATAAATATCAAGAAGCTCATTTTTAGGTAATGGACATCCAGGATGTGCATGAATCAAGGCACAGAACCTTGTCCATGACTCAGGCAATTTCTCTTCTTCTCCCTGTTTAAAATCAAAAAGTCTCTGCAAAGCAGCATGTCTAGCAGTGGGAGGAAAATATTTCTGGAAGAAAGAAGCAATCAAGTAATCAGGGCTATCAATGGAACCAGGAGGTAATCTATTAAACCAAGCCCTAGCTTCTCCTTTTAGTGAAAAAGGGAAGATCTTAGTAACAAAGTACTTGCGCATCTTAAAATCATTAGAGAATAAAGCACTCATAGTAGAAAGCTCATTCATATGAGCCACATCACTCTCATTTTCAGTCCCACAAAAAGGTTCTTTCTCAACAATATCTAAATAAGATAAATCAAGAGAGAAATCATAATTTTTATCTTTAATATCTATGGGAGAGGTGGCAAACTTAGGATCAGAGGACAACTTAGGCATAATAGTATGTCTAGCAAGGAGACTCTTAATAGCACTAGTACCACGTGTGTTTCGACACTCTTCAACAAAATCATCAGTGAACTCAATGTAACCATCATTTATATCATAACTCTCACTAGCCTCAGGTGAGCTAATAGGTGTAATAGTGTCTTCACTAGGAGTTTCAATATTTTCTAGACTAGCCATAGTAGCATCTAGAAAAGGACCTAATGAACCACTTGCATCAAGCATAGTAGAAGTAACATCATGAGCATCAAAAGCAGTTTCAGACTCAGCAGTAGTAGCAGTGTGTGTAGCATGTGTGTGTGGTGGTGGTGTGACAAGCTTACTTATAACAGACGGTGAATCAAGAGCAGCAGAGGTGTTTAGGACTGTACCTCTTCTTGTAGTGGATGGTAAAATAGGGAACTTTCCATCACGAGACTTCCCCATGATGAAAGGAGTAGTAGTGAACAATAACAGATCCAAGTGAACTTACAAATAAAGCTATGCTCCCCGGCAACGGCACCAGAAAATAATCTTGATGACCCACAAGTATAGGGGATCGCAACAGTCTTCGCGGGTAGTATTACCCAATTTATTGATTGGACACAAGGGGAGACAAAGAATACTTGCAAGCCTTAACAACTAAGTTATCAGTTCAACTGCACCTGGAAATAGTTCTTTCTCACAGAAGTTTATCAGTAGTAACAGTTTGGTAGTAGAAACAGCAGCAAAGCAACAGTAGCAATAGTAACAGTAACGGTAAATAATGGAATTCGAGTGCGGTAGGCATAGGGATGGATGGACGGGCATTGCATGGATGAGTCTAAACATGTAACTTCAAGATCTAGGGCATTGCATATAAATAATAACAAGCATCCAAGTACTAAACAATCCTAGGCATGTGCTCCAAATATAGTCATACGTGCTCGCAATGAGAACTTGCACAACATCTTCTGTCCAGCCAGACCGTGGCAGCAGGGCCTCTAGGGAACTAATAGAAATTAAGGTGCTCCTTTTAATAGAGCACCGGAGCAAAGTATTAACACTCCATGAACACATGTGATCCTCACACCACAGCCATCCCCTCCGGTTGTCCCAATTATTATCACTTTTGGGCCTTTGGATCCGGACAATGATATGTGTACACAACTTGCAGATAAGATCACGAACAATACTATAATAATGATTCAATAATAAGTTCAGGTCTGAGATCATGGCACTCGGTCCCTAGTGACAAGCATTAAGCATAAAAAGTTGCAACAAAGTCAAATAGCACTAATAGAGATACTAGGCACTATGCCCTAACAAATCTTATTTGATTACATGATAGAACTCATCCAATCCCTACCATCCCCAAGCCTACAGCGGGGGATTACTCACTCATGGATGAGGGAAACATCGGTGGTTGATGGAGATGCGTTGGTCATGACGATGGCGATGATCCTCTCCGAATTCCCCATCCCGGCAGGGTGCCAGAACGGAGTTTCTGGATCCGAATCTTGGTTTCTGGTGGCGGCAGCGAAGCGGAACTCTTTCTAGAAAACTATCGAACCTCCCTCGGTTTTTAGGTCGAAAGGCAACTTATAGGCGCAGAGGGAGGCCGAGGGGGTGCCTGGGGGTGGCTGCACCCCCAGGCGCGGCCAGTGGTGGGCCCGCACCTGGCATGGGTGTGGGCCCCCTGGCTCCTTCTCCGTGTTGTCTTCTGGCTCCGTGGATATTCTGGTGAAATATAATTTTTGGCATATTTTCTGGGATTTTTCCTGATAGTTCATTTTCTGCACAAAAACAAGACACCAAGGTAATTCTGCTGAAAACAGCGTCAGTTCGTGTTAGTTGTATCCAAATCACACAAGTTTAGATAAGAAACAATAGCAAAGTGTTCGAGAAAGTAGATACGTTTTGGACGTATCATGTTTCCCAACAAAGCGCTCCCACATTGATAGAGCACAAACAAGCGGCGCCACAGACACACTGACATAGCTGAACTCAAAGCCGGCCGGAATCCTCGCGTGCGGAGGCGCGAGGATGTCATAGTGGTCAAACATCACGACCTCGTAGAAATTGAGTTTGGGCCTCTCCATGGCGGCAACGACGATGGGAGGGGGCGAGGTAGGAAGGGGCGCCTACATATAGCCGGGAAAAAGGGTAGGTAGACGAAGCGGGAAGCGACGAAAGGGCGGGAACAAAGCTTTCTCCCACTGCCAGGATTGACGCGCGTCATTTTCAGCTCCATCCGGTGCCTCCGCTTGCCCCCTGTGTGTAGGGTTCGGCCTATGGGCTTTGAATAACTAAATGGGTCGTGCTGGTACGAAAAAACATGAGAGAATTCCTTTGCTAGCCCTGGTTAAAATTTGGCTTCCTTTCTTGGTCTCGAACATTTTTTTCTTCCCTTCTTGACGCGGAAACTTCACGGAGTTCCTTATTTGGCCCTCTAGTGCATTTTGGACACTAACGGTGTTAACTAGGTACATAAGATTACGCTCTTGTCCCTGGTGCAATATGGGACCAATATAGCGAACCAAAAATTCAATCACATAACCTATTTGAATTAAAAAAACTTAGGCTCATATGTAAACTCAAAAAATTTAAAATTTTGGCAAAACTTTGCGAGCCATATTCCATGCACAATAGTTCACATATATAATGCATAAGACAACAGATCATACGCATGCTGCCAATATGATAGAAATGGTCTTGGTACACTAGTTCACACAAATGGTTCCAAAAGAAACTTGAAATGTAACTATTACATGAAAATGAAATGACATGAGAATTACAAGTTACCTTATTTTGCTTCTTGTGCTCATTGTAGGGCAAGAAGGGTTAAACTTTTTGCTTGTGCCCATTGCTAGAATATCAAATGGCACCATAGGAATTTTTGTAACTGGCTTTTCCTTTTTCTTCCTAACAAGAATATTTGTTTGCTTGTTGGGCATAGAACTCTCAGTAGAAAGTGAAACAGGTTGATTTGAGCTAGTTCCTGATCCGCAGTTATGCACGTATGTCATTAGTAATTGAGTTCTCATAGTAATTTGAGAGAAACAAAAGGCAAAAAGGTACATAACTTTTGAAAAAAATACAAATAGTACCTCCTTGATCCTCTAGATCCACACTTGGTTTTTTCCCTTGTTACTACTTGTGTCCTCCAAGCTTTTCCTATGATGATAATAAGCATGTAGAATACTTAAAGTTTTAATTTAACTCGATCTAGTTGTAATTACCTTTTTGATGCTCTAGCACTAGTTTTTGCATATTTTCCACTTTTCTTTGTTGTAGTTTCCAAACTAAGGTTATGGTGAGAATAAGCTACTTATTATTCAAAGTAAGATTTCATATATTCATGAGTACAAGTGTACAAATTACTAACCTTGGTGGAAAACACATTCTGGTTGGTGCTCCATCATCGCAAGGCACAATGGACGATTCAGTTGTTTTGCTGGCCTTTTTCTTCCTCTTTGGTGGTTCTCTAAAACAACAATAAGAAAGGTGAGAACTCAAGAGAAGTACCAAATAATAATGCAAGAACAAGAGATAAGTGCTGGATCTTTTTACCTCACAACCATCATTGCAGCAATGTCGTCTAGGTTACCCTTCTTACAATTATGCCAATGATGCCCATATTCCTTGCAAATATGGCACAAATGTTGGCCTGATTTCTTTTTCTTGTCGCTACAACCTTTGTACCTCTCAGTTTTAGGCCTACCGGCTATAGACTTTAGGAGTGGTGTATGCATGAAGAATCCATGGTAAGATTTATGCCACTGAGTCTTGTCAGTCATAGCAGGGATTAGTTGGACATAAGCTGCTCTAAAGGTGTCAACGGAGTAATACGAGTCAACATGGTTCTTTATGTGTGTATTTTTTAGTGATGTGATGAAGGCAAGAGCATGTTTTCTCTAAAGGTGTCAACGGAGTAATACGAGTCAACATGGTTCTTTATGTGTGTATTGCTTAGTGATGTGATGAAGGCAAGAGCATGTTTGGAAGGAAGGCCACAAACTTGTCATTGTCTACAAGAACATGTTCTCTCTTGCAAGTTGACAACAAACCTAAAGCCACTGCCTCCCAATGCAGTCACTTCGCCCAGTTCTTTTGAGCATTCTACCACTTCCAAGTTTAATTCTCTAGTCATTGCATTCAACCTTTTCATTATGTGGGACAGAATCGATGCATCTAACTTCTTTGCTACTTTTCTTCTTTGGTTCTACTTGATCATAATCAGATGTCTCAACTTGTCCATGAAGTCATCTAAGTTCAAGGATTTGTAGTGCTTAATCCAATTATTAAAGCACTCTGCCAAGTTGTGGGTTACATAGTCCACCTTGCACAAGGTAGAGAATTCACTCCTATACCACAACCTATCATGCCACTTCCTTATATATGCAGTTGCAGATGGTTTAGCTTCCTCCATTGTAACCAATGTGTTCCAAATAAATATGGGTTCCATGATTAAGCAGCAGCCGCGGGACCTTCTCCCTCCGCCACAGCATCTTCCGCCAGGTGCCCAGGTCGTCGGATGGACCCCCTCCTTGAGCTCCCTCTTCTGTCGTTTCTAGGCCGACCTGGATAGCCCTACCACCGCCCTCTTGTCCCATAGTTGTGCTCTGTTGTCGCTCTTGGTGCTAGGGTTAGCCACCGCCGGTAGGAATCGGAGAGAGGAGTCGGGACGTGCCCAGGAATCAGAGAGATAGAGGAGGGCCGGGACTGGGTGTCTAGGTCGCACGGTATTTTCTTTTTTCTTTTTTTCCTTTTTTCCTTTCCGATGTGAATCAAGCCAAGGGTAAAATTGTCCAGGAAAACATAACTTAACGGGGAGAGCAAACGGAATCGACGACAGGGCCAGATACAGAACCGAGTGAAGTTTCCGTGTCAAGAAGGGAAGAAAAATTTGTCCGAGGCCAAGGAAGCCAATTTTGAAGGAGGGATAACAAAGGAATTCTCTCAAAAAATATTTATTTAGGCGCAGGCTAAACAAGATTTTAAGCGCTGACACCTCCCATAACCCTTTAGGGAGCTTTAGGTCCCTCAAGAGGAGATGCTCTTAGTGCCCCTGGCCGGCGTTTGTATCGTTAGGTCGTGCGACGGTTTTGAATAAAGGCCGAACTCTCAAAAAAATCTTTGTATCTTTTCAAGAAAAAAATAGAGCAAACGACCACATTGCTTCTTCATCGTCACAACGCCTATTTGGTTGCCTGCATCATTTTTTTAACTCCCCATGTACATAGTCAGTTGGACATGGGTGGGCTGGTGTAGAGTTTTTGGAATGTTCTATACTTTGTTTGGTTGCATGTTGCTTGCATGTAGGTATAAACTAAAGCCCGTTATTTGGAGCGTTGCATCAATCACTCGTGCTTCACTGTGTGCAATATGGGATCTCTACTGACAATGGTGATGTTACGATCAAGTGTGTGCGTACTACAAGAACACACATAGATGAAGGAGCAGTAACTAGATTTACTAGCACAATAATAGTATTAGCATAGAACATGCTTAGTTCACCCACGTAGAAAAATACTCATTAGCAAACATACATGATTAGGTTTATGCATAAGACAACCTTAAGATTACCACTCTAGCCGACAAACCATCTACTCCTCGTTAAATTATGGCAAGGTTTGGCTCCACTTGTCTAAGGACGAAATTGCCTTATGCACATCTGGGGTCAATTGACACCCCAACCCCCACACCCGGCCCCACACCCCAAAGTTGCAAATCCTTTATTAACTTGCACTAAGTAAGGTTTATTTATAGAGGTTGAGTGTAGTATAATACAAATGATGTTTAGCTGACTTAGTTGGCATTTTTTGTCCTTGTGCTCGGCGCACCTCCTAAACACCTTTACGCACGAGTAGTCGAAGATAGTGACTATGTACACATCAGGATCCACGACTTTGCATGAAGCAGTCAATCTTGAGCTAGTGACCAACGACAAAGACTGACCACCCTTGATCCATGATGAACCTCCCGTCACTTCCTTTAGCCTCATCATCTTGTTACATGTTCGTATTTAGGGTGATGGTCCTTGGGATGTTACCTGGGTACTTCCGAAAGGCTAGAATGTTGGTAAAGATATACTGATATACAACCACCTTCTATAAGTGGGTTATTTTCAGAGGACTCTCCTTGGCCTCTTACAGGACTGCCTTCTCTAACAACCTTGTAGGAGATGCCATCACTGTTGGGAATATGCTATATGGGTATCCTCATAGCATGTCACTTATCCGGATAACCCGGGTGGCCCATAGTCGGTAGCATGGCCTATGGCCTGCTGGGCGCCCAGTTAGATGGATCTAGAAGGGAGGCCCCGGCCGGATAAAGGAAGGCTAGGGTGGAGTCACCAGCATACCCGAAGCCTTGGAGTGCAAGATACACAAGACTAGTAATAGACGGTGTAGGACTCTGTAACCTGTCTGGCTAGGACTTTTCCCTGTAACCCTAGGACCTGGCGACTATATAAGTCGGGCCTATGGGAGCCTTTAGGGCACGATCATAGACAACCTAGTATCGATTCATACAACCTCGCACAGCGAACCTATCTCTGTAACACGGCGTATTGCCCTTATAGTGATTTATAGCAGGAGTAGGATTCCGCCACCGTTGTGGGATCTGAACTTGGGTAAGCTGTGTTACCTCGTACCCGTCAACCGTCCGCCTTACCCCACGTCTCTAAACACGCACTGTGAGGACCCCTCCTTGGCATACTCGTCGGCAATACCATGACAGTTGGCGCCCACTGTGGGGCAAGAGGCGCTTCAGGCTCTTCAGCCGGCGAGGACCAAGATCTTCGCGGGAATCGGCAAAACCGTAGCCATCGGTCGCGTTATCTTCTCCGGCAACGTTCCGATCATCCCTCCTGACGAGTTCTGGATCCCGGCGAAGACGAACCCTACGTGGTGTTCGATCGTTCCTATCGGAGACATCCACCTCTTCATCGGCGAAACCGACTCGGGCACTAGTTCCCTGGGAGTCGGAGGAGCATCAAGACCCGCACGGACCGCCTACGGGCTGGATATGCTCGCGGAAGGATCGATGCCGGATCTCTCTTTGGAGTTTGCTGGCAAAGATCGGAAAGCACCAAGGCCCGCACGGACCGCCTACGGGCAGGATATGTTCGCGGAAGGATCGATGTCGGATCTCTCCTCGGAGTTTGCCGACAAAGATCGGAAAAATTCAAGGCCCACCCAAACCGCCCTTGTGCAGGATATAAAGGTGGAAGATCACTACAAATCCGCCGGCTTCGCCCGTGCGTCTGGACAGCAGAGATCCAAGTTCGTCGGTGTGGTTACCATCTTCGATCTGGCGCGCTGTATTCAGAGAGAAGGCGAAAACCCCCGCGATTACCTGGCCAGGTGGCTCCGTATACGGGCCGATCTAGCCTACTACCCCGATGACAACGCTTTGTATCACTTCATGGAAGGACTGGACCGTGGCACGCTTCTCCGACATTCTTTAAGACGGCAGCAGGCAACAGGACGCCTTACCCTCGAGGAGATGGTCAGCACCGTCAACAACTGCGGAAGCTGACGCAGCAGCCCAGATGGAGCTTGCGCTCAGAGACGGAGAACCTCCGATTCAGCAGCCGCCGCCACCGCCTCCCGTCGCCATCGTCGCAGCAGCACCACCCCCTCCAGTCATTGTCGAGGCCGTTGCACCTCCACCGCCCGTCATCGAGGAAGTCCTGGCACCCTCCGACTCTGTCATTGACGCGCTTTATGCTGATTTCAGTGCAGATTCAGAGGAGATAGACTTCAGTCCAGAAGAGCTAGACTCCGCTATACAGGAGATGGAGGAGGAGTACTCGCGAGACGAGCAAGCCAACAACGCCGTCATGTCCCGAGGGGTGTTCGTCACCATTGGGACGGCAATGGATGAAGATCAACCCGGACGAGCTCCACCTACAGCACTAGAAAAGGGGAAGGGGCCACTTGTCGCGGCTGACGATGATCGCACAAAAGTCATGCCTCCCCCGCCTAACCCAGTGCAGCAGCCGTAGGAACTCGGCACCGGCCCGAGCAACAATAACACCGCAAACTTGCCGCCTCCAGCATCTACGTCTGCAGCAGCCCAAGTTACTCCAGCTGATAGAGTGATGTATGGCAATCTCCTCGTCGAGTCACTAACTGTTGCTCATATCCGGAACGTGACCCAACTTGACGAGAAGCGCCAGCAGCTGCTGGAGGAAGCGCATGCCATCGCGGAGCAAGGCGCTAAACTAGATCGAGATCTGGTCAACGCGCAGAAGTCCATAGAGAAAGCTAGAGCAATGGAGGCCAAGTACAAGACTTTGCTACAGCAGCAGAAGGCTAAGAAAGCTCCGTCTCGCGTCATCAACGATCCTGGTGTATGGCGCAACCTAGGATGGGCTCCCTCGAAGCCGGCACAGGCCAAGCCATACATTGACAGTGAAGGCAAGCAGGTGATGCCCACCCCACTCCTTAACCTCGCCGTCGCCAAGACCCTTCTAGAGCAGGATAGATCGCCTGAGGCAGTGGAACAGGTCTATGACCTAGTGGCCAAGGCGGTGAAGCAGCAGGAAAAAGCCACCTCTCAGAGGCTTGAGTCTGACCCAGCGCTCTACCAATCTAGCCAGTACAAGCGCCAAGGGACAGATCTCCTCTTGATGTCGGATCCCAGACGGGCTCATCAGAACGAAGACGGAGGGATGCGCGCAACAGGAAGGACGCTATCCCCATATCCTCCAACCACAGAGAAAGGCCCGACCTCGTCGCCCATCGCCATCGCCCCGATCCCCCCGACATCGCGAAGACTACAAGACTCACCATCGTGCGGATATGCCCCCGCCAAAGCTGTGCGGCATCATCATCCGCAACAACGCGGAGCAGACCCGTCATGACGAAGAGCGCAACCAAGGACACAAGAGCAGGTCACGCCATGACCCTCCATGTCCGACAAGTAACCGTGACAGGCGTGAGGCGTAGCAGGAGGGTAACAGCAAGAAGTCTAACCCACCGCCACCTCCGCCCCCATCACCACCAAGCAGTCACAATGGCGGAGGAGGCCCGCGTCGTTCACGCAGCCCATCCCCTGTTGACAAAAAGAAGAAGAACCCGGAGCCATACGATGCACATTCGCGGATCGATAAGATCCACGAGGCCCGGGAAGGACCATACCTGGGACCACGTTGCTTTGGACCTGCAATACGGTCCGCAACTTACCCCAAAGGTTTCCGGATTGACAAGAACATCAAGCCCTATGACGGCACCGCCAAGCCAGCCACATGGTTGCAGGACTACAGCAACGCGGTGGAGATTGCCGGAGGCAACCCCAACGTCGTCGTCAAGTACCTCCCGTTAATGTTGGCGGGCACGACCCGTCAATGGATCGACGACTTGCTAGAGAAATCTATCTACAACTGGCTAGACATGCAAGAAGCGTTCACCAAAAACTTTGAGGGTACATACAAGCGTCCCTGCACTATGGGCGATCTACAACGGTGCGTGCAAGAAAAAGACGAGACATCTCACACCTACCTCTCTCGCTGGCTGGATATGAAGAATTCCTGCGTAGGAGTGCACGCTCAGACCACCATGGCCGCCTTCATCGATGGGTTGGAAAGGGGCACGCTGCTCCGACATAAGATAAAGCGCTTGCAGGACAATCACCAGCTTGACTTGAACCAGATGATTCAGTTGGCTAGTGAGTTCGCAGCAGCCGATAATGATGCTCGTGGCTCCTTGCCAGCAGCAGCCGTTCCAACCCAAGCTCGGAGGAACGACAGTACAAAGCGGAAAACTGCTCCAGAAGAAAAGCAACCTACCGACATGGTCGCCATGACTTTTGCAGGACGAGGAGAAGGCGGACAACGTGGCCGAGGAAGGGGAGCTAGTCATGGGCAGCAACAAGGAAATGAAACCACCTCGGCGCTGCTCCGTGTTCCCCAAACCTACGAAGAGTACCGCGATATGCCGTGCCTCGTACACCTCGATGCCAATGGCAAGGCCACCCATACCAATCGACACTGTAAGTTCGTCAACGACCTCAAGGAAGACCTGGAGTCCGTCTACAAGCGAAGTCGGAAGAACAGACCGCGAGGCAAGGGCAAGGGAAAGAAGAAGGAGGAGGAGTCCAAGGATTCAAGTGACATGGACGAAGATGTTGACCCCAAGCACGCCGCCAAGAGCGACGACAAGGGCAAGAACCCCTTCGCAAAGAAGGCTCCAGTCTACCACACTTTCCTTGGCACCCCCACCGTCCGACAACAGAAGACCTCTCTGAGGATCCTGATGGCCACTCTCCCCCCAATCCCCCAGTACCTGCGCTGGTCGGAGGTTCCAATAACTTGGGACAAGATGGACTACCCAGACCTTGTGCCCACGGATAACCAGTACGCCATGGTCATCAACCCCTTGATTGACGGCGTGGAGTTCACCAAGTGTATGGTGGATAGTGGAAGCAGCATCAACATCATGTACCTGGATATACTGCAGAAGATAAACTTGACAGAGGCAAATCTAAGGCGGACCAACACCATCTTCCACGGCGTAGTTCCTGGTCGGGAGGCTCGGTCCCTTGGGTGCATTACACTTCAGGTTGCCTTTGGCGATGTTAATAATTACCGCCAAGAGCGCATGACCTTCGAGGTGGTCCCCTTCAAGAGCATGTACCACATCATATTCGGCCGCGACATATTCCACACGTTCATGGCCAAGCCATGCTTTGTCTACAACAAACTCAAGATACCCGGACCAAACGGTATCATCACCGTATCCGGAAGCTTTACCAAGGCAAGGGACTGCGAGATCAATGAAGCAGCCGTTGCAGAAGCTGTCCTCTATAGCGAAGAATTCAAAGAGATCCAGAACAAGGTCGATGACTCAGAGATGCCCGCGTCGAAGAAGCAGATCTCCGACTCCGCTCCTGTGTTCAAGGCCGCCATCGAGACCAAGCCGGTGGAACTTGTGGTAGGTGATGCCTCCAAGACCGTCGCCATTGGGACGAACCTGGATCCAAAATAGGAAAGCGCGCTCGTCGAGTTCCTCCATGAGAATAGGGACATCTTTTCCTGGCAAACTGCCGACATGAAAGGTGTACCTAGGGAACTTGTCGAGCACAGCTTAAACATTGATCCAAAATGTAAACCAGTGAAACAACCTCTACGACGCTTTGGAGATGAGAAGATACGCGCCATTGGCAAAGAGATAGCTAGGTTACTTAAGGCTAGATTTATCCGAGAAGTCCTTCACACCCAATGGGTGGCTAATACTGTACTTGTCCCCAAAAAGGGAACCAATGAATTAAGAATGTGCGTTGATTACACCGGCTTGAACAAAGCATGTCCCAAGGATTCGTTTGCTTTGCCTCGCATTGACTAAGTCATTGACTCGACGGTTGGCTCGGAACTTTTGTGTTTTCTCGATGCATACTCAGGATACCACCAGATCAAGATGAGGAAGTCGGACCAATTGGCCACTTCGTTCACTACCCCGTACGACACGTTTTGCTATGTCACGATGCCCTTTGGGCTGAAAAATGCAGGCGCTACGTACCAGCGGACAATGCAACGTTGCCTCCACGACCAAATTGGTCGAAACGTTCACGCTTATTTGGACGATATCACCGTGATGTCTAAAAAGTT
This sequence comes from Avena sativa, assembly GCA_916181665.1. Lineage (NCBI taxonomy): Eukaryota > Viridiplantae > Streptophyta > Magnoliopsida > Poales > Poaceae > Avena > Avena sativa. Next base: position 149,499,557 of record OV702294.1, on the reverse strand, counting down.
AAATGACTTAATCTCCGACTTAAAAGAAACCTTTGATAATCTCCGGAAATACAACATGATGCTTAACCCTAAGAAGTGCGTCTTCGGGGTTCCAGCCAGCAAATTGTTGGGCTTCATCGTTTCCCAACGTGGAATCGAGGTCAACCCAGAGAAAATCAAGGCCATCTTAAACATAAACCGTCTGACATGCCTAAAGGACATTCAACGACTAACAGGTTGTGTTGCAGCAGTTAGTCGGTTCGTCAGCCGACTTGGAGAGAAGGCCCTGCCGCTGTACAAGTTGCTGAAGAAAGCAGACAAATTCACGTGGATGGACGAAGCAGATGCAGCATTGAAGCAGCTCAAGGAGATTCTTTCCTCAGTGCCCATCCTTGCAGCACCCGAGCCTAGAGAGCCCCTGTTAATTTACATGGCGGCAACCAACCGGGTTATCAACATCGTCGTCGTGGTAGAGCGGAAGGAACCAGGCTATGAGCACGGAGTTCAACGACCATTTACTATGTGAGCGAGGTCTTGACGGAGTCCAAGAAGCGTTACCCGCACTACCAAAAGATAGCTTACGGAGTATTCCTTGCTTCTCGGAAGCTAAGGCATTACTTTCAGGAGCACCCAATTACAGTAGTGAGCAAGACTCCACTGTTCGACATTATCAATAATAGCGAAGCTACAGGAAGGGTCGCGAAGTGGGGCATTGAACTTGCCGCCTTCGAGATCACCTACAAGAGACGCGACGCTATCAAGTCACAAGCCTTGGCGGATTTTGTTGCAGATTGGACGGAGACGCTAGATGTTACTCTGTTACCGGAACCAGAGTATTGGGTGATGCACTTTGACGGATCAAAGCTGCTCAACGGCTCGAGGGCTGGTGTATTGCTACAGTCACCAACAGGAGACAAGATACACTACATTCTGCAAATCCACTTCGAGGCTACAAACAACATGGCGGAGTATGAAGCACTCATTCACGGATTGCGTATAGCCAAGGATATTGGCATCAAGCGCATAGTTTGCTGTGGGGATTTCGACTTGGTTGCCCAGCAGGAGGCTGGCACCTGGAATGCGTGGAACCCTATGATGGCGGCATATCGAGATGAAGTGGACGAGATAGCCAAGAGCTTCTTGGGCTACGAAGTCAAGTATGTACCTAGGGAACAAAATGAGGCGGTTGATCTGCTGTCTAAGCTTGGATCAGGGCGCAAGCGAATTCCGCCAGGAGTTTTCCTAGAGCACCTGCGCACACCATCCGTGAAGGGGGCCGACATCGACAACCCAGATAGAGCTGACTCTTTCATCAACATGGTGACTAAGGTCCCCCCGGCTTGGACAAAACCGTTCATGGAATACCTCGAACACGGAACTTTGCCCGATGACAAAGTCGAAAGACGGCAAATAGTACGACGAGCAAAGGGTTATACCATAATCAATGGGCAACTCTACAAAAGGAGCACTACTGGTGTATACCTAAAGTGTGTTTCCCAGCTAGAAGGTATGGAAATCCTACGTGAAATCCATCTCGGAGATTGCGGGAATCACGCCACTCCTCGATCGTTGGTCGCGAAAGCCTTCCGGCAAGGATTCTACTGGCTGACCGAGAAGGCGGACACCGACAAGCTGGTTGAAACATGCATGGGATGCCAGTATTACACCTGAAAACCACATGTTCATGCTGAAGAACTACGAACAATACCAATAACTTGGCCATTTGCAGTCTGGGGGCTGGACATGGTCGGACCGTTACAGACGACACCTTGTGGGTTTACGCATCTGCTTGTAGCAGTTGACAAATTCACCAAATGGATAGAAGCTAAACCCATTAGAAAGCTTGATGGGGCAACTGCCCTCAGGTTTGTCCGGGATCTAGTGGTGAGATTTGGTATCCCACATAGCATTATCACCGACAACGGAAGAAACTTGTCGCTCGGAGAAGTGGAGGCTTATTGCTGGGAGAAAGGCATCCGACTTGACCTTGCATCTGTGGCACACCCACAATCCAATGGTCAGGTTGAGCGAGCCAATGGATTAATTCTGCAGGGAATCAAGCCATGTCTTGAGGCACTGCTACATAGAGCAGCTGGAGCCTGGGCAAAAGAATTGCCATCTGTGTTGTGGAGTTTACGAACTACACCCAACAGATCCACTGGCTACACCCCTTACTTCATGGTATATGGAGCAAAAGCCATCCTGCCTTCCGACATCCTCCACGATGCACCAAGAGTTGTCGCCTACGACGAGGATGACGCTGAAGAATCCAGACGCCTAGATGTGGACCTTCTCGAGGAGGAGCGCGTTTTGGCATGCCAAAGATCTGCCATCTACCAGCAGAAGTTAGGCAGCTACCATAGTCGCCGCGTTCGGCATCGCTCGTTTAAAGAAGGGGATCCAGTGCTCCGACTTAAGCATAAGAAGTCACACAAATTATCCCCGCCATGGGAAGGACCGTTCATCATAAGCAAGGTGCTACTCAATGGGTCTTACTACCTTTTTGACAATCGTGAACTAAAGGATAGACCCAACGAGGATCATAAGCGTAAGCGACGTGACCCGGATGATGACTACTCGGAGCTTGATCGGCCATGAAACATAGCACAGCTACGTTCTTTTTACACTTAGCATTTTTTATCTCATTGTATATCTCTTATATGATCAATGAAATAAAGCTATCTGGTTCACGCATATTTCTGAGTCTTTTACCTCCTTTAGTGTTCATTTTTGGATCATGTAAAACCTTTATGAACAAGTCTTGTGTTTGCACTTGTGAAAATTCCGCCTACGGGAGTTAGCTTAAGTTTTCTGGTCTACACGTTCTTTGTCGTTTTTATGTGGATTCTGGAGTAGTGACTTTTGGCACTTATTGTCGGTGATTTTGTGCTCGGGTTATTGACGGTGCCATTGGGCATCATCACCTAAGCGCATGGTTCCGACAACGAGTCTTCCGACTCATGAAAAGTCAAGCATAAGAACCAAAGTAATGGTAAGCCAGCACTTGCTTAAAACATATATACATGCTGGAAACTAGTTCTTAAGCAGCAGGAAATAAACGACCATTGTTTTTCGCCTTAAGCTACATCAACAAGTTTTTTCCGCGTATACACCAAAGGTGAAACAAATATTACAAAGTTGTTTTTCATTCCTTTGGCGCGGGAGACTTGGAGTCGTCACCAGCCGGAGAATCACCCTCAACGTCGGCACTGTGGTGGGACTCGGAGGAATCTTGGTAGTCGTTGTTGATGGTGTTCATGGGAACGAAGACGTCAATGCCCACCAACTCGGCAACTATGGTGTCATAACCCGCGAGTGACGACGAGATGGCTTCGTGGTCAATCTCTTTGCCATCATTGTCGACGTCGGGGATACCAGAGGTCACCGTGTCGATGTCGGCACCTTCATAGTGTGCCTTCACCATTGATAGCGCCATCCTTGCTCTAGCCCGTGCACATGAAGCTTTCCAGCTTGTGACACGCTCGGGGGCTCGGCGCAGAATCTCCGAGTACTTCTCCACGGAGTCCGAGGCCTTGATGTGTATCTGGAGGGGCTTGGCAATCTCTTTGGCTTGGGTGATGGCAGTGTTGATGAAGTTGCCGGCAATAACCATGCATTCCTTGTCCGAAGGAGGCGAGCGAGTTAAACCCATAGGAGCTGCAAGTTCCGACAAGGAGCACATGAGTTCAATAAATTCAAAGTATCTAGACTACAGAACTACAAGGCGGAGGAAACTTACTGAAGATGCTGGCCTTAGCCTGCCAGAGGGTGTCCGCCATGGATTCTTTATCTTGTTGGAGGAGCTTATACGCCTCACTGTGGTGGTGATTTTGCTCATCGGCAGCTTGCTTCTGATCTTTTAAGATCGCAAGCTCCTCCTTCAAGCGATTGATTTCCGCGGTGGCGGAGTCCTGTAGGGCTTTCATCGAATCCTCATGCATTTTCAGCATGTCTTTCCTCTCCTCCTTAAGGATCTTATTCTCACTGTCCAGCTGCTGGATGTGCTTGGACTGCTCGACAATATCCTTGGCCTTGGCAACATGTTCTGCAAAGTCGGAGAAAGCAAAGTACACAGTGAGTACTCAGAGAATGTAGGCACAAAAACAAGACGGAATGCGCAAAAAGAAAACAGACTCTTGTTTTTGATGATCTGTTCCTTCAAGAAGGCAGTTTTACCCTTTTCGGCTTCAAGATCTACACGCATCTTCTGGTACTTATCATTGGCCATGCCCCTCCGAGCATTCTCGTTCTATGGAAAAAAGGACAAAGTTAAAACGTTGCTTAGTTTTCTTGGAGCATCTAGCCGGAAATCCTCCACCTAGACGCTCGGGGGCTACAACGAGAGTTTTTTACTTAGCAACATGCTTAGCTTTTCTTTGAGCATCTAGTCGGAACTAATTCAGTTTTCGATTAGAGGCTTGGGGGATATAGTATAATTTTTTTTAACTCAGCTATATGCTTAGCTTTATTTAAGCATCTAGTCGGAGCTAATTTAGTTACAACTAGAAGCTTGGGGGCTATAGTACTGGAATTTATAAACACTGCATATGCTACTCTTAAAGCATCTAGTCGGAACATTTCATTCCATCTAAATGCTTGGGGGCTACAGTGAGAAGTTTTCTAGCTTAGTCACTCTTAGAGCATCTAGACGCAAAAGCCTGTGGTTTTCCGTCTACATCCTCGGGGGCTACAGTGGGATACTGATATGAAATGCAAAAAGGCAAATAAAACTTACCAGTGCAATGATCTTGAGATTGATAGCGCTCTCAGCCAGTAGCTTGCCAAAGGAAATGTTGTTTCCTTGCAAGATGTCTGCTTGTCGGAGGAGCTCCTCAAGACCGCACATCGGGGATGTCGGTACTCCTCCAGGAACCAGAGTTGTGCTACTCGGCGTGAGCGCCGGGTAGACTATCTTTGGAAACTCAAAGGGTTTCTGGGAAGCAAGGGCGCCGCCTTCGGCAGAAGTACCAGCTTCCACCACCGCCTTGCCGCCACCGATGGCATCCTTAGCCGAAGCTTCAGCCATCTGATGGGCGGTACTCTCCTATGTCGCCTGCTCGCCGACAATAGCAAGCTCGGTAAAGGCGCCAGAGTCCACTTCCATGGCGAAAGGGCCTGATGCATCCTTAGTTTGTGAGCTTGTCGGAGCAGACGAGGGCTTGACGGTAGGAGTAGCAGGGGCAATGGCGGGGGAGGCGTCACGATACAGCATATCTTTGATATTTCGAGAAGCCCCCAAAGTTTTGGAGGTCTTCTTGAGGCTGGTCGTGGCTTTCTTCCTGAAACGTGTGAAATACATAAGTACAGGAGCAAGACAGATAAATAGACAATGTCGGAGAATGAGAATCTTACACTAATGGGGGTGCTTTGGCAAAAATCCCGGTGGTTCTTCTCTTTTCCGCCTCCAGGGTGGCGGTAGTCTTCTTGGAGGCTCCACCCTCCGTCTTCTTCTTCTTGCCTCCGTCGGCAGCGTCAGAGGTGGAGCTCTTCTGCTTTCGCGCCAATGGAACCTCGTCGTCGGACATGACCGTGACTTCCTTCATCTTTGGATCGTAGATTTGGGCAGCCAGGTTGCCCTCCTCTAGATTGCTAAGCTGTTAAGTGGGAAATCACCGTGTTAGATAAGATGGTATTTGCAAGACGGAAAAACTGGAGCATATGCCATCACAGAAAATAAATACCTACCTTTAGGCACTTGCCGTCTACGAACATGTCGTAGGTGATGGTGAAGCCACGCTTCTTATCCTTCACCTTGACGATATCCTTAAGGCGGAGCTTGACGGAGTCGCTCGAGAAGTTGTCCACGGAGATGCGGAGACTATCCCTTCTGTCGCCGGTATACTCGTGCCTGTACTTCGTGTGGTGCTGCAGAGGTTGGATTTGCCTGATGAACCAGCACATGGCTAGGTCCAAGCCAGTTAAACCCGTCTCTATGAACCATTCGATCCGCCTTATAGCACTAGAAGCGTCGAGGTCGGAGGGAAGGGAGGCTTGGGATCTCCATGTGGAAACTTCAGCGGCGGCTCCGTCCACGAAGTCCGGGTACGTTACTTCTCGGCCAGCCAGAGGAATGTCTGGGCCGTAAAAGTACGTCCGTTGCCAATTCTTGCAGGACTCGTGGCCGACGATGTCGGGGAACCGTCGGCCAGGTCGAATATTGAAGCTTATGGTGCCGCAGTTCCTAAGCTCTTCCTTGCTATGTCCGGCTTCACGTTTGACGGTGAAGAAGTACACAAAGAGGTCTAACCTAGGCCTTATCCCTAAGTATCCCTCGCAAAGTGCCGCGTAGTTGCTAAGCACTAAGATACTATTGGGGGAAAGGTTCTGGGGCTGGACCCTATAGTGGTTTAAGACGGAGAGGAAGAAGTTGGAGATGGGCAGGGAGACGCCGCGTACCAGTTGAGCTTTGAGGTACACCTTTTCTCCGGCTTGGGGAGAAGGTGTCACCTCGCCGGTCGGCGCCGCCCGCCAGGCAAGCCCCTCCGTCGCGGGGAGGTAGCCCTCGGCGACCATCTCTTGGATATCACGGTCGGTGATGTCCGAACCGCGCCAGTCGCCCTTGTGCGAGTCTGGTTCCTCCTCCAGTGGCTCTAGCGCCGCCAAATTTGGGTCGCCGCCAGTGGATTCGATCATCGCCGATGCGGGGATGACCAAACCCTCTGGGGGCACGACGACGGGGCTCGTCGGCTTCGCCGCGGCTTCACTCGACGCCGCCATTGATGGGGAGGTGCTGCTGCTAGCCATGGAGTGAAGATTGGGTGCGACTGGTGCAGATGGGAGCTAGGGTTTTTTTGAGGTTTCTCGCGGAGAGCTCGAGGAGACGCGCGGCTGGAGGAAGAAGATGATGCGAGGAGAATGAGGTAAAAAGTGGGAATTTCCCCACGGTTACTATTTATCATCCTCGGCGTCAAGATTCGTGCGGCTTGATCGAACGGCTGCCGCGTAGACAATGTGTTCGCGAACGTGCGCGGAAATTTTGCCACGTCTCCAACCGTCGCCGCCAATGGTTCATATCGCTCACGCGGGAAAATCGGATATGATTACGTTCTCTGCATGTGTGAGTTACGAGGCGTCGCTGACCTAAGCCTACGTCGTCCTAGCTGACATGGGTAGATGAGCCGTCGCATCGAAGATTCCGACATAGACGGGTTCAATCCAACTATGAAAGAGTGCGATGGAAGATTCAGCATTTTTCCGTCTTACAAGCTGAAGATGGAGAAAGTTTTGCAGGGTTCTTTGGGAGGACTACAAGATATTGCTTGACGATTTGCCGACATCCAACTAGACGGAGCATTCGTCTGAAGAGGCAAGACAACGCAAGATCCTGGAGTTCTCCGGGGGCTACTGTTGGGGATATGCTATATGAGTATCCTCATAGCATGTCACTTATCCGGATAACCCTGGTGGCCCATAGTCGGTAGCATGGCCTATGGCCTGCTGGGCGGCCCAGTTAGATGGATCTAGAAGGGAGGCCCAGGCCGGATAAAGGAAGGCTACGGTGGAGTCACCAGCGTACCCGGAGCCTTGGAGTGTAAGATACACAAGACTAGTAATAGACGGTGTAGGACTCTGTAACCTGTTCGGCTAGGACTTTTCCCTGTAACCCTAGGACCTGGCGACTATATAAGTCGGGCATATGGGAGCCTTTACGGCACGATCATAGACAACCTAGTATCGATTCATACAACCTCGCACAGCGAACCTATCTCTGTAACTCGGCGTATTGCCCTTATAGTGATTTATAGCAGGAGTAGGATTCCGCCACCGTTGTGGGATCTGAACCTGGGTAAGCTGCGTTACTTCGTACCCGTCAACCGTCCGTCTTACCCCACGTCTCTAAACACGCACTGTGAGGAACCCTCCATGGCGTACTTGTCGGCAATACCACGACAATCACCAACAACACTGGAAGAGGTTGCGTTGCCAAGGTTCAACTTGCCAGTAGAGTACTGCAACAAACATGCCTCATACTTAGTACAACAACACACAATTTTGGCAATACATTGACAAGAACAAGACTGCCTCATACATATCACAACAAACCCAAACTTCAGATCATACAACAAAAAGAATAATACTATCATATACCAAGAATGGAGACAATCGTATCTCCAAGAGCTAGAAATAAATGACCACCTGAAATGCACAAATGTACTATATGTGCCACTAGAGACTTCAGGCCAATCCTTGAACACAACACCACACCATAACCATTGGCAATTAGAAAGAATCAAACTGCTAAACAATGAACTAGGTACGCAAAGTGTCTTATAGTAACATAGCATACCCGAAAGTTCCAACAACTAAGCCTATAATACCAGATATAATGCACATGCAAACTATTTGTACATAGCACTAGGTTTATAGGCCATCTGTTGAACACGCTGTGCTACTATGCAATCATCATCGGTAGTGCAATAATAGTACTAAACATAATAGAGTTGCCTTACATAACAAAGTACACACAAATTTACAGTCCAAGAGATAATCCTATTTCTACCGGAGATCATCCCTTGAACTAAATTGTGGCACATGTTAATCCTCACCAGATGCAAACAGTAAAGAGAGGAACATGGAGTCTCGTACAAACAAAACACACAATTCAAGAGATGATTTTATGGTACTATGGAGCATGCAAAGCAATTTATTTCTACATACCACTCGATACATAGACCATTCTTGATCATAATACGACAGTAATTAATCACAATAGTGTAAACAAAATGATGCCATAATAGAGTGTGCTAGTGCCTCATGTGTGTATTGTGTGTTGGAAGACCAACAATAGTTGGCATGCAGTTCATTCATGCCGATTGGAGAAGATCAAATCTTAATACTAAATGTCCCCCAAATCAAAAGAAGATAAAACTCTAGATGCTAGAATACCACCAACTAGAAAAATAGATCCTAGCTCGGAAATAACAACCCAACTAATATGAGCACAATCAAAATAATACACACAAGAAAAATGAAAACTTCCATCTCAGGTCCATCGAAACCACATAACGAATGTTGTAGGTACATATATAGTATTCTACCCACTACAAAAGGTCCATGGCTTACCACCATTGACGAGGAGTTGAAGAAGCAGTTGACACATATTAGTGGGATAATAATGAAGAAGCCCTTTCCAAAATATAGAGAGAGGTGGAAGTCCAGCAGATCTTGCTATCGTCGATCGTCGAGACATCGCTTTAGCTATGTCGACATGAGTGTAAACACATAATTGACATGACATGGAGAGTGAGTAAGATGGATAAGAAGTGGTGAGAATATTTATGTTGAGTGTTCCTAAAACGACCCGCCCAACCCCGTGCCTCTTTGCACTCCTGCAGGTCTGGCTCGTTGAAATGGTCTTGATGCAGACATCTCGGTGGGACTAGGCTCTAGTCTACTTCAAGCATCGTGTGTTGCGGGCCATCCAAACGCTCAAATAAGCAACCACGTAAAATTTCCTACACAAGGGATGCAAAGGTTCTTCCGATAACCAAGCATCTTTTTTTGAAAGGGATAGACCCCGAAGGGTCTATATGTGCATTAATTCTCAGCGGTGACAGTTCAATTTACAAAAGATCCCTAGCATAGAAAGGAGCTACAGAGGGATCCTTCTCATTTGCAGAAACGACACTGGTTAGAAAGAGGAAAAAGCAATTGAGTCCAAGTCCAGCACCACCGCTGTTGAACTAAAGTTGTCGCCGGCCATCCTCCACACCACCGGGATGATGCCACTTGGGGTTAGAAGACGAGATCCTCCACCATGGCTCCATTGAAGGGCCTCCGATCTTGAAGGTTGAGTTGCCCTTTGCCCATCGGATTCAGTTGGCAATCTTTGGCCACCGATGATTTGCTCCTTATGCCGCACCTCCCCGAGCGTTGTCCGGCCCCAGCACGCAAAGCATCGCCCTACTTTCTCCTTCTCCCGACACCACCGCAGCTTGGAAGATCTTGTAGAGCAACACCTGTAGGTAAAGCCCAACAGCCAGAACCAACCTCCAAATCAGGATCTGAAGGCCTGATGAAAAGATTATTGAGGGTACACGCTATGGAGGAACCCTTCCTCCGATCTTTTGGAGTTCTTCTGCTCAAGGCCATGGGGCGGCGCCCCGCTCACGGCGACTGGAGACTTTCCTTGGGCATCCACACTTGAGGTGGAGGCGACGGCCGTAGGCCTAGGCTCCCGCCTAGACCCGCCATCGTGTGGCCTTTGGTCACCTGGAGGTGCGTGGGGAGGTGGCACGATGCTCACGGTCGACCATGCTGGTTTCCAGTGGGACGACGCGTGCGTGTGGTTCGGTCGTAGACTTGCCTCCTTTTCCGCCGGAGGGGGGCGGTCGACGGGCGGCGGCGTGTGGGCATGCCGATCTGCCCAATAAAGGGGGCGATCCTTCAGGGCTTCTCGCACCTGGAAGATGGTCTGCTTGATGTCGGCTCTCATTTTCTGGCCGGTGACGAGTTCCGGAAGGCTCCGCCGGCGATCTCTTTTGCGCACAAGTTGCCCGCAGATTGCTGGATCGGGTGGGATTCGGTCGTGGGTTCCTGTTTCAAAGGAGCGACATGAAGCTGCGCTGACTGTTGCCAACATGGGACATGTCGGTCTTCGATTTCCATGGAGGACACAGTGGTGGAGAATGTCAGTCGGCTGAGATATGAAGCTACTGATGGTGGGCTAAGTCTTGGTGGTGATGAGGACCTTGCTTGTTGACTCTTGACTTGTAGCAGCGACTGTGAAAAGCGGGGGCGGCAGTACAGGAAGAGTACAGGGTCTTATCTTTCAGGATGAAAATCCAAGGTCTGGCCTTAACTGGTTGTGCCTGACAATGGTCTTGAAGGCATTATTTTGAGAGAGACAAACTTCCTCCAGGGTGAAAATCTAAGGTCTGGTCTTAATTGGTTGTGCCTGGCAATGTTCTTGTTGAAGACATTGTTTTGTGAGCACGGCTCTGGGTGTTGTCATGGTGGTGTTTGGTGTTGCAGTTACAATGTCTTGATCACCGTAGCGGGATCTTTTATTTTTCTGTTCTTCTAGTTCTTTTGTAATAGGGCTGTGCGCATCCGTAATGTTTTTAGGACATTGCGTTGTTGCAGAGACCAGGTGTAATTAGTATCTTTCGTGATATTAATATATGCTTTTTTCTTAAAAAAATGAAGGAACCCTTCAGAAGTTGCAGGTACCACGTCGCCACCACCATCAAATCTCCACCGCAAGCCGCCAGACGCTGCTCCCCCGCGCTGGTATCACTCGTTTCGATAACATAACACCAGACACCAGCAGGACGCCTAAACACCCTATAGGAGGGAAACCAAATTCTAGTGAAACTAGTATATACACTACGAGCTCTAGCACCTCGCCTTATACCTTCCCATACGACATCACTAGTGAGAAAGGCCCAGGGTCGGCCCGGTTCACCAGGCCGACTCTCAAATAGTTAAATACCGTAGTAGTCCCTGTATTTATTCGGGTGGCTCGATTTAGTTCCGGCACTAGCAATTTGCACAATTTAACCCATGTACTTTAGATTAGACTCGATTTAGTAAAAAAAACAGGTTTGCAGTCGAATTTGGGCTTGCTGGGACGACAAGTGGACACATGTCCCACTTGCGGGAAGTGTCTTGAAAACTTGTAGGAATCCCTCCCGCATCTAGAACATATATTTCCACGGCCGCTGTTGTTGCCTCGATGTCGTCTCCCTTCACGAACACGCTACACGTTCCAGTCCAGTGATCGACTCTACTCTCCCCTCCCTCACCATCGACTCCCTCCTTTTTTCTTCCCTCTCGAACACAACAGTATGGAACTAGAGGCACCGTAAAGCATGGGGGTGCTAGATTATGGATTAGATGGGGAGGGGGTACATGCAAATATTTGGAAGTAGAAATGTACGTTCTAAATACGGGAGGAGATTTCTGCAAGTTTATAGACCACTTGCAAGTAGGACCCATGCCCACGTGTCGTCCGTGCCAGGTTAAATTCGATGATAAACTTGCTTAAATCGAGTCCAATTAATAAATACACGGTTAAATTTTGCAAATTCTAAGTAATATAAATAAAACAAGTCAACTGAACAGTGATATTGTATTTAAGAGCAAGTCCAGGAGAGCCCCTAGCAGATGTAGGGGAGAGAGAGTGAAAAATCACTCTCCAACAACGCCCCTACAGCCTACCCTACAGGTCGGGGTCCCCGACCCAACCCCCCTCTCTCCCCTCAACATCGGGGCTTCGGCCGCCTCCCCTATATCGTCCCCGTCAACAAGAGCGGCGGCCGCCGAGAGAGCGGAGAGGACGGGTACCGAGAGCGCGGTGACCGGAATCGGTCGGCGACGAGCGGAATCTATGGGCGGCGAGCGGAATCTATGGGCGGCGAGCGGAATCGATGGGTGGCGGCCGGAATCGATGCGCGACGACGGGAATCGACTGCTGGCTGTGGGAATCGATGGCGTGCGGCCAGAATCGATGCGCCACGGCGGTGGTGGTGGCGGTGGTGACCGGAATCAATGGTCACCGGGAATCGATTTGGGATTTTTTTTCCCTTCCGAAGGGATACGTGAGTCACCAGGGTGAAATTTTTTTTACAAAGTGAGCCCTGTGCTATTAAAATATATATGATAATAATATAGGAAAGATAACTTAGGGTACCTGCTGGAGATAAGCAAAATTTAGGAGAAGATTAATTTAAAAAAAATCTCTTATATATACACATAGGAAGAAAATATTCGGGGTGCTCCTGGACTTGCTCTAACTCACTCTCAAACTACACTAGCACAAGGGGGAAATCTAGCCTCGAGCCTTTGCCGGTAACCAAACACACGCCCAAGCATCTCACAAACCGCGCGCTCCCTGTATATGGCCGTAGCCCTCTACCGCCACGGCGCCGCTTGTCACCTCCAACTCCGATTTCAAAACCGTCGGAGATGCAGAACCCCAACGGCACCATTCTCCAGCTCTACCACTCCGGCCGTTTCTCTGCCGCTCTCCACGCCTTCCAATCGCTGTCCTCCTCCCCCACTCCCGCTCCTCTTTCCGCCGCCACATACGCAGCCCTTGTCGCCGCGTGCTCCCGCCTCCGCTCCCTCTGCGAAGCCCGCCTCGTCCACCGCCACATTCTCGCCTCCCCTGATGCCCGAATTGTCCGAAATACTGTCCTCAACAACCACCTTATCACCATGTACGGCCGGTGCGCTGCTCCAGACTCTGCCCGTCTTGTGTTCGATGAAATGCCCGTCAAGAACCCCGTCTCTTGGGCATCTGTCATCGCGGCCCACGTGCAGAACAGGCGCTCCGCTGACGCACTTGGACTGTTCTCTTCCATGCTAAGAATGGGGACTGCGCCTGACCAGTTTGCGCTCGGCAGTGCTGTGCGTGCGTGCGCCGAGCTTGAGGATGTTGGTGTTGGGAGGCAGGTGCACGCACAAGCTATGAAGTCTGATAATGGAGGTGACTTGATCGTGCAGAACGCGCTTGTCACGATGTACTCGAAGAGCGGTCTGGTTGGGGATGGGTTCTCTCTCTTTAAGAGGATGAGGGAGAAAGACCCGATTTCCTGGGGGTCGATTATTGCAGGGTGTGCACAGCAAGGGTGCGAAACAGAGGCGCTGCAGATATTCAGCGAGATGATTTCTGAGGGAATGCATCATCCCAATGAGTTCCATTTCGGAAGTGTGTTTAGAGCATGTGGTGCTCTTGGTAGTTTGGAGTATGGGGAGCAGATTCATAGCTTGTCCGTGAAGTATAGGTTGGATCGGAATTCTCATGCAGGGTGTTCATTGAGTGACATGTATGCCCGGTGCAAGAAATTGGAGTCCGCGAGGAGAGTGTTTTACGAGATTGACGCTCCAGATTTGGTTTGTTGGAATTCCATAATAAATGGTTGCTCTGTTGAGGGTCTACTTAATGATGCTATGGTCCTTTTCTCCGAGATGAGAGATTCTGATCTGAGGCCTGATGGTATCACTGTTAGGGGCTTATTATGTGCGTGTGTGGGCTGTCATGCTTTGCATCATGGAAAATTGATCCACTCCTACTTGGTCAAATTTGGTTTGGATGGGGAAGTATCAGTATGCAATTCTTTACTCAGCATGTATGCACGATGTATGGATTTCTCCTCCGCGATGGATGTTTTCAATGAGACAAGGGAACCTGATGCTGTCACCTGGAACAGCATTCTTACTGCATGTGTACAGCACCAGCATCTGGATGTAGTCTTTAAGTTGTTTAACCTCTTGCATAGGTCTGTGCCGAGTCTGGACAGAATCAGTTTGAACAATGTTCTCAGTGCTTCTGCTGAGTTGGGTTACATTGAAATGGTGAAACAGGTCCACACATATACCTTCAAGGTAGGTCTGGTGAATGAAACAATGCTGAGCAATGGTCTTATTGATACTTATGCTAAGTGTGGAAGTTTAGATGACGCCACAAAGATATTTGAAATGATGGGCACCAATTGTGACGTGTTCTCTTGGAGCAGTTTGATTGTTGGCTATGCCCAATCTGGTTATGCAAGGAAAGCACTTGAATTGTTTATGCGGATGAGAAGCCTGGGGGTCAAGCCAAGTCATGTAACGTTTGTTGGGGTTCTGACAGCCTGCAGCCGTGTTGGTTTTGTTGATGAAGGCTGCTATTACTACAGTATTATGGAGCCTGAACATGGCATTGTTCCAACTAGAGAACACTGTTCATGTGTCATTGATTTGTTATCACGTGCTGGTAGACTAACTGAGGCAGCAAAATTTGTTGATCAAATGCCATTTGAGCCTGATATTGTAATGTGGAAGACCCTTCTAGCTGCTAGCAAAACACATAATGATGTGGAGATGGGAAAGCGGGCAGCAGAAGGTATTTTGCACCTTGATCCTTCCCATTCAGCTGCCTATGTCTTGCTTTGCAACATACATGCTGCTTCTGGTGATTGGAAGGAGTTCGCAAGATTGAAGAAGGCAATGCGAAGCAGTGGTGTTAGGAAATCACCAGGGAAGAGTTGGGTTAAGCTCAAGGGGGAGCTAAAAGTCTTTATAGTAGAGGACAGATCACATCCAGAGTCTGAGGAAATATACACAATGCTGGAGTTAGTTGGAATGGAAATGATAAAAGCTGGTTATGTTCCAAAGCTGTCATGTAAGCATGATGGTTTTGACCATACATATAGTGATTTGTCAGATGAAGAAATGTTAACTGAATGATTCAGGTCTTCTTGGACGTTTGTTAGAGAATTGTCCAAACTACAAAAGCTGCATGAAGCTTGTCTTTGTGGCTTTGTGCTATATCTGATAGCTTATACCAGTAGTCCAGCAGGCTACCGGTTTCATTTTGCATACATAAATGGGAAGAAAAGATAAGCCTGTGACCAGGTGCTGTTCCTTTCCATTGTCTTGTTCCTTCCTTTGGCTTCCAGATGTGAGGAAAAATATGTCTTTTCAGGTGAATTGAACAATGCACCTAGTGAGCCTGCTGAGGCAGCTGCAGAAGTGACCTTGGTAGTTACATAAAGGGCAAGTTCAATCTGCTTGAGCGACCACATGTTCTTACTAAGTAGGATTCTAGTCATCGAGTGGGATACTGGGTTACTGGGTAAGAATCTGAGCTCTGCAGTAGGGTCAAAGACTTCTCTCTTTTAATCTACCACCCAGAAGCTTTTCCTCTTAAAGGGTATCACATCTCACGTGGGCTAGCTATGCGGATATTTTTATTTGGTGAAGACAACATTACAAAATGAATTCACCAAGAGAGCAACAGAGACACATAGTAGCATGATGATGGAGAACTGTAAAAAAGATCAGCAGATGTGAGTTCACACCATTATCTTCCTCAGGAGACATGATAGTCACCAACAGCTTATGAGGTATTACTGCAGATTTACAGTTGCAATATAGAGCTTATCTGTGGAATTCTGCCTTTACTGATACATTTTGTTATCAGGTTTGATGTGAAAAACTATGTATATCCCAATGTTAGTAGCTGTGCTACAATGCATACTAATCCACAGGACAGGTAACAGACATTTCTGACAGATCATCACTCTAGTTATTCACTACTGTATGCTTAATATCATGTTGGAGGCAACAATTAGATTAATTATTATATTAGCTCCAAGTAAGTTAATAATGCAGTTAAATGAATGGAAACGTTGATACACCGTAATTGCTATGAAATTCATGCCTACTCCTTAGTTTTAATTCTCACTGTACAATCCTGTTGACATAATCAAATATGTGTTCGGCATACTTTTATAGGATATAAGAATTCGGTTTTGATAAATGGGAGTACAGCAGCAAGGCAATCTTCACCAGTAAACTTTCAGATGGAACTGTTAGGTGTGAAAAGGGATAAGGAAATAATAATTTTAATGTCAAAATATACAGTCTACAGCATGAAACTCATTTCCTTCTCTACAAAAGAAATTAAGAACGGAAAGGAATGGCTTTCCAGGTCCTTTAAACTCGAAGAGCAGATGTGCACACTATATCTACACTAAGCAAGGGAAGTCTTAGCAGCCGTGAGAAACACCATTTGCTTTTTTGGTATCGCTGCTGTCTTTGGTTGCCAAAAGTGGTTCAGTCTCCTTATCTTGCATCTAAAAAGACATCAAAAACATGAAATGAGTGAAACTGAAATTTGGCAGCAAACTGAAATGTACTTCGTAGAAGACTAGCCAATTTTTTCAGTACATTCATCATTTAAATTATACTTAAAGAGTATTATTCTTACATATAATGAAACTAAACGGTCAAGCTCCAGTTTGGTTCCAATATTGGTTAATAGACCCGCAGAAGCATGACATTATCAAAGTATGTGGGGCTGTTTATGGCTGTGAGTACATGCATTGTTGGCTAATGTGCATAAAATTTCTGCCCCTGCACACCATTTTCCTTTTGCTTTCATAAAATACTGATTCTGTAAATCAGTATGCCAATTTCATTTGATTTATGTTCTCAAATTTTCAAATTTAAATGTTTAGTTCATTGTTATCACCATGGAAGATTCAACTGGTACTATATTTTAGTTTGATGTGGAAAATTGGCTATTTACTGTTGTCGCTGAGATTAGGACCATAAGAATTATCAGTATGGCTGCCATACATGTATTATTTTTCTTGAATTCATACCATCAGAAGTATAATTGCTATTTAGATATTATACGAGGTTGGAGGCAAAATCAAACCTGTGAAACTGGCAGAGCATCATTTGTTGACTTCTTCTTGCTCTCCCTTACCGAGAAGAACGAATACAATCCCATACCAAATATGGCAACCAGAATGCCCAGTATGTTTCTCATGGTGAAGGGATCGTGTAGTAGAGTGTAGCCAAATGAGAGAACCAGGCACGTCTTAAGGTGGCCAAGCACCTGGTATGTCACTGGAGACGTCGTGCCAATCACAAGAAATGTACTGAAGTTCACAGACACCGCAATCAAGCAAGATAGGACGATGAAGCCCTACATAGAATTCATGAGAGAGCATCATGTTGCATGTCATTGTCCATTCAAATTTGAGGCCTACCTCTGTGAGTGTTAACTGAAAATACATGTTTAACGTCTCACTCAGGCACATGACATTTGACTGATACTGTCATTAAAATGCTGATTCATTCTAGCAGTAACAACTTGAGAAGCTCTCTTACTTAGATTTCTTTTTTACTTCTGCAGGTATCACTGCACTATTTTTCATTACGTGAAATAAACTCGCATGAAGGCACTTCACATGGTTTAAACTTGAAACTTGTGGATCTTAGGTTTAAGAACTTTGGCTAGCTACTTACAAATAAAAAATTGTGGATATCACTTTATTACCGAAGATCCATGATTATGAAATTCCACAATACTATCTTGACAAGCATTTTTTCAAGGAATATTAAGATCTGACAGAAACAATGTAAAATTATCCCTTTCAGGTATTTGTAACTGGATGAGTATTTGGAACATACCACAACTGGAGTGGTGTATTTGTGGGCGAAGACGCTGCGGTTTGTAAGGAGTTTATCCACAAAGGGGCCAGTTGCGAACAGAATTGCTGCTTGGTATGGTGCAGATTGGTACAACAGCTGCGTTGAGGAGACCTTCAGTTTCTTCTGTATTGTGTTTGTGAGCTTTGTTCAAATTCAGGTTAAGGATATCATGTGGCCGTGTTTCAAGTTAAAAATTTAAACTACTAGATATATGTTGGTAATAAAAGTTCATGCAACATAATTCAGAAAGGAATACCACTAAGTAATAAGAACTTTGATGCTTCACACAGAGCATATAGAGTTCCAGTTACTGTATTCTTGCCTAGCTTCTTTACGAATATCTGCTTTATGAGCACTATAAGGTGCATTGATAATGGAGTAAATTGCACAAAACCACTGCTTTTGGGTCTTCAAATGCAAGAAACCACCATTTCCGGAATTTCTTGCACAAAACCACTACTCTTGGGGATTTAAGTTGCAGATACCCCAAATACAGTGGTTCGGTGATTCTGAAAGTGGTGGGTTTCTTCCACCTACCCGCAACCTAAAATCTGAAAGTGGTGGTTTTGTGCAAAAAATTCCAAATGTGGTAGTTTCTTGCACTTGAAGCCCTAAAAGTGGTGGTTTTGTGCAATTTATTCTTGATAATATGAGGTTCTGAATAATAGGTTTTTTTCTTTTACCCTGCAGTTTTTGGTACGAGCATGAAAAACATTAAATGTAGGATACAATTTGACCAACACAAGTGGTCACGATGGCAAGGCCAGAAAGGACAGACCCAAGCATATTTAGCTTGAGATCTGTAACTGATGCGATGCCCACTCCAAGAAGTAAGACCATAAGAGAGAGCTTGATAGTCTCGCTGCACATTGTTGGATTGGTATTAGCTGAGTGATGGTAACAATAAATATCATAGGCCCAGAAAAACTAAACAAATACATGATTCATTTATGTGTGATTAGCTTTTCATCATTTGATCCAAAAACGTTGATGTTTGTAAAAGAATATATTTGAAGTTATTTGACTGTGAATAGGAATATACTATGGATTCACATGAATTTCTTGTGTTGAGTTCAATATATACTTCAGTATAGTACGTACATGCACCATAGTTATTCTGTATATATATTTTGCTCAGATCACAAATGGGTGCAATCTATAGTGGTTGACTTCTCAAGATAAAGTACTGGGTAAATTTCAAAACCTGAATCTTTTGTTGAGGAAGATTGTCTCCAACAGCACAGTGAAAGGTATGATTGCTAGTTTCGTCATCTGCAGAACATACTGAATTTAAAATACTTGCAACGTGGTTTATGAAAAATGGTACCTAGATAGAGCAGTTCTTACCTGGTAGAATCCAATGGAGTTGAATCCTAAACTAAGGTTTAGAAGTCCGATTGAGGTGCCGTTCAGAAACCCAAAGAGGATCACTGTATGTCCATCGATTGCCTTGGGCTCAAAGAAATGTAGGCGCTGTGCCACATTTAGGGTGCAGTAGGTCACCATGAGATGCCAGCTTGTTAAGGTTGTAGCTACATAAGTTCCAAAACAACATAATTCAGCGTAAATTTCCTGTGAGTATGCAAAATTGATCCATGCATGGCCTCTAGTTTGTTATTGAAATTCTGCCGAATCTTGAAAATATGATGACTCCTGTACTAACCGAATGGGAAACCAAGTGTGCTGATGAGAGCTTTGTTGCAGATGACAATGGCAACTGAAGATGCAACGGAGAGTGCAAGAGACCCAATCACACCGAGCTGTAAACCAGCTGTCATCTTGACCAGCTGGTGTTTCCTTGTTTATCTGAAGTTACGTTAATCATAAAGAGAGTTAGGTGCAAGGTATGGATGCTGCGTACACACAGAAGAACATAGCCTATTAGTCTGAATTAATTGCTTTTGACCTCCCCTCAAAAAGAATTTGCTTTTGACCGTAGAGTTTCTAAATAAATGGTGTGATAGTGTCTAGTTCTTTTATGCTACATGTGACTATGTCTTTCCGTTTCCATATGAAATAGAACACCAGCTATTTTGTCTTAATGTTCAAGATAACATGAGAACTGAGGGGCCCAAGTTTGGTCGGGTCATTTGGGAGGCTGTTAGTATTTGAGTATTTATCAATGTCCATAGAGAGGAATAATTGATGTTCATCCTAGAATGGAATGGGTCAAAGTCATAGCTGGCCTAAGTCGTGGACAAGAATTATAGCAGTCAGATATTATCTTTCTTGAGTTTGTTATATTGTAGTATGCTTAAGATTAGTACGTGCTACATAAACTTCAGAGACCCAAGCTTCACAGCAATCAACATCCAAATATACTAGGAGCACCTATTTATGCACCAAATCAGGGTAATCATTGACACATTACTGTTACAAAAGAAGCACAAGAAAACTACAAAGACTAGCAAGTGAGATATGCCTATGTATTAATTAATTAACTAGCAGATCCAGAACATGGGGTCCAAATGTTACATAAGCTAATTAACTATCAGATCCAGAACATGGGGGTGCAAATGTTATATGAGATTGTTTTATTTAACATGACTGTGCATTGTCCTCTATACGTTATACCCGACCTAACTATTGGCTTCTATGGACCTATGATTATAATCTCTAGAGTTGGTACCTGCCACCTACTGGTCTGTTTCTGGGAGGGTACAATAACCGAAAGGTGTTTCCAGTCACTCTCAAATGATTGACCACTTTGGCAAGATGTCTCTAAAAAGACCAACTAGAAGAAGAAATTTCACTTCCTAAGCAATATGCTAGATGAAATGATTTTAATAATAAGGGGAATACATGCCATAAAGTCATGCTTTTATTTAGAAGAACTGATTCATGTATCTAATGGATGCCGGTTATTGGTTAATTTTTAACTGATTTTTATTTCTCTTGCATTCCGACCTACTACTGGTTGAATTTCTAACTGTTCATCCCTGGTTGAATGTTACGTGAATCCTGGTCAATTCATTTAGAAGTTTGGAGAGCACATTTTTCAAATGTAAAAAGGACATGAAAACAAGCCAGGCTCAGTAGGCAACTTGTATATGTTCATGTAGGCGTACAGTCTTACTAGCCAGTTATGACTAACATGGTTAACAATGTTGTATGGCACAGGTAGATAACTTGACTTGTATCTATGCGATCATGGAATTCATAATGTACTGCAACCGCATATCCTCTACAAAGAATGATCAGTATGCTATCCATGACAAATTGCATAATTTGATGTTTTTTCTTGGCGGGAATAATAACTTGATCATTTGGGACTACTGATCTGTTAGTTTTTTTCTGATCATATATACCAGCTTCATAGTCTATGTGTATCATTTGACGCAGCCTGGAGGGTGAGAAAACTGCGAGTCCATGACATGCGAAAAGCCTACCAGGTAACGCTCAAATGCCGCCTATGCTTAGAAACAAACCACAAATCAAATCTCTGCATTGTCGATATGTCTGATACTCCTATGCAATTTACTCAAAGCAATTACTATGAAACATGAATTGTACTAGAAAAGACATCCGAAAGCAAGAAACAAAAGGAATTAGAGACATGATTTCAGGAGTAAGCACTGCATGCACAACAAACAGAGTCTCAGAAATCTAAAAGTTGTATAACCTGAGAACCAAAGCAACATTAAGGTCAAGCAGCACTAGGAATCCCTGTTTCGAGAAAACAACAACAATATGGACGGATTGGATGAATGTTGACCTGGGAGTTCGTACCTTTCCAACTGGTGGTCTTCCTCTCCTCGAAGAACGGCACACCTAGGTGTTGAGAGAGAAAGGGGGAGAGAGGGATACAGAGAGATGAGAGAAGGTGGCTCTCCTTGGAAGAGGAAGGGAGGGAGGGAGAAGTACTTTTATGTTCAAAGTTTAGAGGGGAAGGTGAGGGAGCGTGTGTGTATGGTGGGCAGTTAGGTGCTGGCTTTGATGCTGTTCAGTGGATGCTTCCTTCGTGAGCCTATAAGGCATCGTGCAACATGCTGGTGCTACACGAGCGTGCATGACACAATTTCTTTCTCAACCAACGAAAGATTCTAGCCTTGGGCCACTGTAGCCATAGAAAATGACACTGTGAACAGCCAGATATGCTACTTAAAAGATGATCTGCTACAGAATTGATATCGTAGCTATGCAAATCTATGGAATCTATTATATTTTCGTTATCGAAAACTCCAAATATTCGCACAGAAATCTGTAGGAAAGGAAAAAAATTCACACAATGCATACAATTTTATAAACCGGAGTTTTCTTTTGAGGTGAAGCAGAAACTGAGTATTCTTTTGCTAGAGCAATAAATATATAGTACTAGTTTTTTTTCCAACACATTGCAACAATTGCAACCATCCAAATATGCCACAGTCTCTGGCCATCACCCTTGGTTCCTTTTGCTGGAATAAACTATTACAGCACATTGTTTCCTTATTACTTTACCTAGGACCATGTGAAAAGGATGTTTGATCTCAATCAATGTGTGAATGATAACTTCTGTACGAGTATAACTGAAAGTGTATTCCACATCCATTATTGCTGTTCATTACTTAATTTTTGTGCTTTATGATTTGCTTTCGGACATAATTTATCCTTTTCCTTTTCATTTATGGGTTGAATATATCTTTGAAATTTTTGGCATGTTTGTTTCGTGCCAGTGATAATATCAAATGGTTTCATGTCTTGTATGGTCATACTATTCGTCATATTTTATTTTAGGAGGTAATTCCAGTTAGCACTGGAAGTTCTAGCAGCAGGGGATATGCTGTTGAGATTAATCTTGTACTAGTAGTGCACTTTTAACTCGAGTGCACTTTTTTTCCAATCATAGTGCGACACTAGGATATAGTACAATCCACCATCCACCTAGAGTAAGGTGGCATGTCATGTTCCTCTTGCTATTTTCTTCGCATTAAACTCTTCTCTTCCTGCCAGCAGGGTAAAATGCAGCCTGAATATGCGAAAGGGTAAACACTAAGCAAAAAAAAAATGTTGACATAAAAACAGCAGCAAAGAGCCAGACGCATGATTTCGACCAGGCGCCGTTTCTTGGACCTAACAAAGTTGCATCCACTAGAGTTAATATAATCCAGGCCAAAAAAAGAGAGGATCAAAACCTGTTGTAATCCCCAATAATTGACGTAAATAAAGGGAATCCTTTTCTCTTGTCACTTGGGGCGCAAGGTTGGAAGGGGGGGAGGGGCAGGTGGTTGTAAAGCGGTCGGCTTTCTGTGAATGCAAGCAAAGGTAACGGCCCAACAGCCGCGCGCACAGCACACGTCCGTAGAGAGGGGAACGGCTACCATTTGATTGCCCCGTTTGGTGAGCCTTCGGCCTCGCTCTTTTCTCGTGTACCTCTCCCGTCGACCAAACTCACACACCTGAAATCCATTGTTCCGATTAAAAAGGCTCGCAGATCTGCGGGGCCTCTTGCAAGCGTCGGTTCTGGGATTTACTTTGTTTTTGATTTGGGAAATCATTGCACATTTGGGGCTGCCTAAATGATCGTCGAAGAAAGCACCGTGTCCCAACTGACGAGCTACGAGACGCTAGACGGTAGTTTCGGAAAATGCAACAGGTTCAAGAGAAAGTCTCAGTTGTGGTCGCTCTAGCCCTTTGGCCCAAAGCAAGGCTAGCTGGGAACGTGTTACGGCGCCTGAACCTGAGAACTTGGACTTTGATGAGGTTTATATAGCTCACAAGTCTGATCGACTAATCGTTTTTGTCCCCATTTGTAAGAACCTGTATTGCTAGCGGCTGTACCGTGCAACAATTTGATTAGCACGAGGTGGCGTCATCGGTTCAGCGCCGGCAGTGGTCTTCCGGCACTAGCAGAGGCAGCTCGCGGCAAGCAGTGTATGTATGGCCCCGGCGGCTTCTGGCGCGCGCGCGGGCGAGCGGCACATCGCACGGAACACCCGACACGACAATGCGACGGATGGAAGCCTGGCCGATGCAGTGTCGCTGCTGAACCCCACGGCGCATTGACTTCTTGCCCCCCTGCCCCTCTAGCTCGGTCGCCTTCTTCTAGATCGTGTGGCGCCGTCGTCGGATCATTTGGCCCGCACCGGTCGGTCGCTGGGTGCTGCCGCTGCTGCGTTCCGCTCCGCTCCGGGGGACCGAGCACAGCCGAGCCGGACGGAGATGACGCACGCACAGTTCTCTTCAGCTTTTTCTCTAGAAAAGTAAAACCTATGGGCAGGTACCTCAACTTGGCTCTATGGTTCGCTACTGTCATCGACCTTCCGAAAACGTAATCTACGGTAATTGTGTATGGCGAGCTGTTCCATCGACGGCCACGTAGCACGTCGTCGTTGGTTCCACCGCGGCTGCACGCTGACGTGTCGTAACTAAGACCCACATGTCTGTCTAATGAGCGCTGTCCAGAAACGGACAGTCCCTATTGTTCTGCGAAAGGCCCCTCTCATTCCTTTCTTTTTGCATGTTTTTTTTTCAAGGATACGTTCTAAAAGACGTATCTTTTTTATAGAAGAAGGGCCAAGCGGCTATATTACAACATGTCGTGACACAGATGTCCCGAACTAACCCCACACTGTCACGAGGGCAGCACTCACCCTCTAAACAACTACTCGCGGCATCTCCACCTTGTTGGATATAAATGATCTGCAGTGATCTAAAGGCTGTTGTGATCAATCTAAGTCAAATTAATGATGATTAAGGGGTTGTTTAATAACAGCCATTGGATGCCCTGATCAGGGGCATCCTGACCATCCATCCTAAGGTGCTGGTTCCCCTAGTGCAAGTGCTATAAATAAGGGACCTAGGGTTAGGGCTGAGATAGGCTGCTCATTCAGCTGTGCTTCTCTCTCTCTCTCACTCTCCCCAGCTCACTTATCAAGCAAGCACCTAAAGCACTAGGAAGAACCCTCACATCTACATCAACAAGGATAAGGTGAAGCAAACCAAGAGGAGGCCATGGCTGGACCTCCAGATCAAGGTACATACCCCTGATCCTATCTTGTGTGGCTCAAATCTTGAGCTAGATGATCCTAAGGGAACCTATCAGTGGTATCAGAGCTTTTAGCTCTAAGATTGAGCCATTTTATGCACTAATTTATGCTCAAGCAAGCTTGTTCTTCCTGTTTTTGATCAAGATCAAGGTTCTATTGTTTCAGAACAGATTAAAGTTGCTGCTTTAGCCCTGTTTTTACTAAGTTTAAGCTCTAAAAGATGAATCAGTGAGTCTAGGGTTTCAATTATGTAATTCTGACGTGGGGATTGAGGTTTTGGTGCAAACCCTAATCGAAAAATCCCCAATTTCCTGAACAACCCTAACCCTAGTTCATCGAATTGAAGAACCCTAACCCTAAATTCCCCAATTACTGATGAACCCTAA
Source organism: Avena sativa (assembly GCA_916181665.1). Lineage (NCBI taxonomy): Eukaryota > Viridiplantae > Streptophyta > Magnoliopsida > Poales > Poaceae > Avena > Avena sativa. The sequence goes on along the minus strand of OV702294.1, from coordinate 149,474,290 downwards.
CCCTAATTCCCAAATTGGACGAACTCTAACCCTAATCTAATGATCAAGAGGTGGTGGACGTGTACCTTAAGGGCCTCGTCGTCGTCGCTGGCCACGGCGGCGCCGGAGCCGACCTACTAAGCCGGCAGAAACGCTCGGGCTCGTGCCCGCGTGACCTTGCCGTCCACCACACCGGTACGTGGTGGTGTCTCCTCGCGCTCTTGTCGTTGCAGGAGCACACCGCGGTGCCGGACTCGGCGCTGCATCGTCGTTGTCGTTGCGGGGACGCTCGCACGCTCGCGGCTGTGGCGCAAAGGGCACCGACAAGCACCGCTCGACGGAGCCGCGCGCTGACTGCACGCGAATCCGGCGAGAGGCGCTCACCGATGCCGTTCTCCTTCTCCGCTGGTGCTCGTCGCCGCCGGTGCTTCTCACGCTCGCGCCGCTTGCGTCGGGGGGCAGAGAGGAAAAGGAGGGAGGGGGAAATGGGGGCTAGGGCTGGGGGGGCTGTCTCGCGTCAGCCTTGTGCTAACCGGGTGACATCTCGACCGTTGGATTTCATCCAACGGCCCGCAGCGTTGGCTGCCTAACGGGCCGAGCAGGCCACTAAGGGGAGACGGGCTGGGCTATTCTCGGCCCAGTCCGAAAGTTTTGTTTTAGTTTTCCCTCATTAATAAAGAAAAGAGGACTGGGCCAAATCTTTTATGGGCTCAGTTTGACTGTTTGAAACTTATATTTTTTCCTTTTCTTTAAAATCTAAGATATAAGAGCTAGGGTTTATATATAAATAGTTTTTGGGGCTAAATTTTTGGCATATTTTATTATGTCAATTATGGAACATAATTATGTGACAAATTATTCTTTTTTCATGCAGTTATGTACCTCACTTAAGCAAGTTTAATGTGTTTTTTCATGCTAAGTTGATTCTTTTGTGGTTTTATTCAAATAAATTGTGATAGTAATGTTTTGCTGCAAAATAAAGTTGGTAAATCCTCAGATTAAGCATGGCTTATGTCCATTATTCTGGCCAAAGCTGATTGATGGACATTTTGACCATGAATTTTTTTGTTGGTCTGGTTCACTTCTGGTCAAAGCTGATGTGTTCTAGATTGACGAAAGAATTATGTATGATTAGAGGATCTAATTAAGTGTGGCTTATATCTATCATTCTAGCCAAAGCTGATTAACAGATATTTTGATCACAAAATTTTATTAATCATGTCTATTTCTGGCCAAAGCTGATGTAGACTAGATTGATGAAAGGAGTATAAAATTATGATGCTTATTCAAAGCATTTGTTTTCTTTTGCAGCATCTAATGCCTCTCAAATTGCCGGTATTATAAATGGCATAGAACAGTTGACTGGTAGCAATTTTGGTACTTGGAAAGAGAAGCTTGAGATCACCTTAGCTTTGCTGAATATAGATTATGCCCTCCTTAAGGATCATCCTATATCACCTACTAAAGGTGATGAGAATTATGATGCCCTGAAAAGGGCTTATGATGATGAGAAAACTAAGGCCCCCTTCTTTTCAGCTTCTTGGCCAGCTTCTCCCATAAGCTACCCTCGACCAGCTTCTCCCAAAATCTCATCTGCCAAAATCGTTTATACTTTCAAATTGACATTGAAACTACTAGTTAAAAAGTTTGAACAAATTTTGAAGATGAGATTCTGGGAGAAGTTGGTCGAGGGTAGCTTCTGGGAAAAGCTGGCCAAGAAGCTGAAAAGAAGGGGGCCTAAGTGGGAGGATTCAAATCGTAAGTGCCTCATGATTATTAAGGGCTCTATTACTTAAAGTATGAGGGGAGCTGTTTCAGACTCTCAGACTGCCAAGGGTTACCTTGGAAAGATTGAGGACCAGTTTAAGGGATCATCCAAAATTTATGCAACAAAGCCTCATTAGAAGGCTTATTGATGAAAGGTATGATCCAACTAGGAGTCTGAGAGAACATATCATGAGAAAAATTAACATGGCCACTAAACTTAAGACAATGGAAATGGAAATCTCTGAAGGTTTCCTTGACCATTTTATTATGTCATCCTTGCCCAGGGAGTTCTCTCCGTTCACCATCAATTATAATGCGATGGATTCTAAATGGGGCATGGATGAAATGATGGCTAGATGTGTACAAGAGGAGGAAAGGCTTAAAGCTGGAAGAGTTGATAATGTCAATCAGCTCAAGCATTCTCAGAAGAAGAAAAAGTTTATAAAGCCTAAGCCTACTCAGTTTAAAGATACAGGGCAATCTTCTAAGTTCTTTCAGCAAAAGAACCCTAACAGAGCTCCTAATGTAGATGCAACCCCTAATGCTGATGGTAAAGATCCTAATGGATGTCGCTTTTGTGGAAAAGGCGGACACGTCTAGAGGGATTGTATTGGGTTCATGAAATGGATCAATAAGAAAGGTACTAATATTATAACCTTTGTTGACGAATCCCTTTATGTTGATTATGCCACCAATACATGGTGGATTGACTCAGGTGCAACAATTCATGTTGCAAACTCCTTACAGGGATTCGATACGAAGAGGACCCTAAGAAGAGGGGAAAGAACCATTAGAGTTGCTAATGGTGTTGAAGCCGAAGCTAAGGCTATTGGAGAGTTTACACTTACACTCCATAGTGGCTTTATGCTTCGTTTACATAATGTACTTTATGTACCCTCTATGAGACGAAACCTTGTGTCCGTCTCATGCTTAGATGATGATGGTTTTCACTGTGACTTTGGGAACAAGAGATGTATAATTATGTTTGACAATAAGGATGTTGGTCTTGCCTTCCGACAAGAAAAAATTTATCTTGTTTCCTTATGTGATTCCATAAGTGAATTTGATGCTTCCTATAATGTAAATATTAGTACCAAGCGTAAGCGCGATGATGATGAGACTTCTTCGAAACTATGGCACTATCGTCTGGCCATATTTCGAGGGGCGAATCGAGCGTCTCATTAAGGAGCAAGTTCTTCATCCTTTAAATTTCTTAGATGCGGATCTGGATCATTGTATTGATTGCATCAAAGGGAAATATGTTAAGAGAATTAAGAAAGGTGCAAATCGAAGCACGGGAGTTTTGGAAATTGTTCATACGGATATCTGTGGTCCGTTTAATGTGAAAACAGTGGATGGTTTTGATTCCTTCATAACATTCACTAATGACTTCTCCCGCTTTGGATACATCTATCCTATCAAAGAAAGATCTGAGGCATTAGAAAAGTTCAAGATATTTAAAGCTGAAGTTGAGAATCAGGTTGGTCAAAAGATCAAAGTTGTAAGGTCTGACCGTGGTGGTGAGTACTACAGAAGACACACTTCTTATGGCCAAATTCCTTGACCTTTTGCTAAGCTCCTACAGGAAAATGGTATTGTTGCTCAGTATTTAGCACCGGGCGAACCTCAGCAAAATGGAGTGCTGAAAGGCGGAATCGTACTCTTATGGATATGGTAAGGAGTATGTTAAGTCACTCCACTTTGCCGCTTGGCTTATGGATAGAAGCTCTAAAGACAGCTGCACATATTCTTAATAAGGTTCCCAGTAAATCGGTGCCAAAAACACCGTATGAATTATGGACTGGGAGAAAACCTACCCTGAGTTATTTGCATGTGTGGGGCTTCCCTGCTGAGGCAAGAGTTTTCAATCCAATTATGGGAAAGTTAGACCCCAAGACTGTCAGCTGCCATTTCATTGGTTATCCTGACAAATCTAAGGCATATCGTTTCTATTGTCCAAAGCAATTCACTAAGTTTGTTGAAACAAGACACGCTGTGTTCTTGGAAAGTGATATGTTGAGGGGGAGTTTGACTCCCAGGGAAATAACCTTAGAGGAGAAACGGGAATATGTCCCGGTACCTATGATCCAAGAACCCATGTTTCCTGTTTATGCTGAGTTTTCATCTCCAGTTGTGAGGACCGCTAATTCTACTCCTACTGAGATATCAGTGGCTCCGTCAGAGTCCACATCTAATGATACTTCTACGGAAGATGCTCAGCGGCCTGAAGTTTTGATTGAGGTACCAAATAATGCACCTCTCAGAAGGTCAAAGCGGGCTAGAAAGTCTGCTATTCCTGATGATTATGTGACTTATATGAGTGAGGATATAAATGAGTCGATGTTGGATGATGATCCTGCATCGTTTAAGGAAGCCATACAAAATGATCATTCATCAGAATGGCTTGATGCTATGAAAGATGAAATGAAGTCCATGAGCATTAATGATGTATGGGACTTAATAGAGATTCCTAAAGGAGCCAAAATTGTGGGCAGCAGATGGGTCTATAAGACTAAACGTGAATCCAAGGGTGATATCGAAAGGTTCAAAGCAAGGCTTGTGGCTAAGGGCTTCACTCAAAGAGAAGCTATTGATTATAATGAGACTTTTTCACCTGTCTCTTCTAAGGACTCATTCAGAATTATAATGGCACTTGTGGCTCATTATGATCTAGAGTTGCATCAGATGGATGTCAAAACGGCATTTCTAAATGGTGACTTACATGAGGATGTTTACATGGCTCAACCGGAAGGTTTTGTTATGGAAGGAAAAGAACATTTAGGATGTCGTCTTAAGAAATCCATTTATGGATTAAAGCAAGCCTCAAGTCAATGGTACTTCAAGTTTGATCAAGTCATAAAGAATTTTGGTTTCAAGGAGAATGAAGTGGACAATTGCATTTATGTGAAGTTTAGGGGGAGCAATTTTGTCTTCCTGATACTGTATGTTGATGTTGATGACATACTCTTAGCCAGTAGCGATAAGAATATGCTGCTGGAAACTAAAAGGTTTCTCTCTTCAAAGTTTGACATGAAAGATCTTGGTGAAGCCGCTTATGTCTTAGGCATTCAAATTCATCGAGATAGATCCAGAGGAATTTTGGGGCTATCACAAAGAGCGTATATTGAGAAGGTACTTAAAAAGTTCAATATGCATAAGTGCTCAGCCTCGCCTGCTCCTATGGTCAAGGGCGATAAGTTTGGGACTTTCCAGTGCCCAAGTAATGATTATGAATCTGCGCAGATGAAGTCAGCTCCTTATGCATCAATCATTGGAAGTATGATGTATGCACAAGTGTGCACTCGCCCTGACTTGGCATTCATAACCGGGATGCTTGGCAGATATCAGTCTAATCCAGGGTTGGATCACTGGAAGGCTGCTAAGAAAGCTTTGCATTTTTTGCAAGGTACTAAAGGCCTCATGCTCACATATAAGAGAACTCATAACCTCGAGGTGATGGGTTATTCAGATGCTGATTTTGTGGGGTGTGTTGATACTAAGAAATCCACATCGGGTTACATATTCACCCTTGCAGAAGGTGCTATTTCTTGGAAAAGCACCAAGCAAAGTGTTACTGCATCGTCAACAATGCAGGCATAGTTCGTGGGATGTTACGAGGCAACCAGGCAGGCAGTATGGCTGAAGAATTTCATTCTGGGATTAAGGGTGATTGACAGTATATTTGAGCCACTCACTCTTTTCTGCGATAATCAACCCGCAGTGATCTATTCGAGTAACAACAAGTCAAGTGGTGCTGCCAAACACATTGACATTAAGTATCTTGTTGTGAAAGATAGAATCCAGGATCAGACAATAAGTATTAAGCATATAAGGACTAACACAATGTTAGCGGATCCACTTACGAAAGTCTTGCCACCCAGTGTTTTTAAAGGGCATGTTGCTCACATGGGATTGGCGGAAAGCTTTTGATCCTGGAATTGGAACCGTTATGACACCATCTCCCCATAAGCTAAGAAGGGTTCTTCTCTTCGATGGAATGATGTACCGTAGTCAATTAGTTCAATGGTACTTAACTGACCATTGTAATTTATTGTCTCTGTATAAGTTTTAACAAAGAGCTGAGCTCATAAGTTTATAATAAGTATAAGTTTTGGAGCTCCTAAGTTAAAGAAGCTTTGTTTTTAAATAAAGTGGTATATTGTAGTGACTGGGTTCTGCGGTACTCTATGGCCGTTGTAATTCTGTTGTCTCATATGCTGTTTTGTTGAGAAATGAATTTATAAGTTTATCCTTACGATCAAGGGGGAGAATGTTGGATATAAATGATCTGCAGTGATCTAAAGGTTGCTGTGATCAATCTAAGTCAAATTAATGATGATTAAGGGGATGTTTAATAACAGCCATTGGATGCCCTGATCAGGGGCATCCTGACCATCCATCCTAAGGTGCTGGTTCCCCTAGTGCAAGTGCTATAAATAAGGGACCTAGGGTTAGGGCTGAGATAGGATGCTCATTCAGCTGTGCTTCTCTCTCTCTCTCTCTCTCTCTCACTCTCCCCAGCTTACTGATCAAGCAAGCACCTAAAGCACTAGGAAGAACCCTCACATCTACATCAACAAGGATAAGGTGAAGCAAACCAAGAGGAGGCCATGGATGGACCTCCAGATCAAGGTACATACCCCTGATCCTATCTTGTTTGGCTCAAATCTTGAGCTAGATGATCCTAAGGGAACCTATCACACCTATCTACCTGGCTCAAGCAGTCGGAAGAACCGCACAGCTATCCACAGATCTGCTTCGTTAGAGATTTTCTGGATGACTACTACAGCTGAGGGGGAGGCCCCTTCGAAGACGACATCATTACGGTGGCGCCACAGCCCCCAACAGGCCAGGGCAACTCCTGTCCAGAGATCTCGCTCACGACCTTTCCCCTTTTTGCATGTTTGCTATGCCTCCACGCACAAAAGGGCAGCTAAATCCCCTTCTCGATCATTCCGAGGTGAGAGTGAGGAGACGGAGGGGGAAAGGACGTAGGAGATAGCGTGCTCGGCGACGGGACTTGGGGCTATTGCCGCTCTTGGCTATGTCCTGGTGTGGCGCTTCGTCGGCGGAGGATAGGCTGGTGATGGCTCTGCATCTTTGGCCCGATGGCACCCCTGCCCTTGCATAAAGTACGCCCAATTTGCGAGTTTTCGAGCCAAAAATCATGGTTTTTTTCGTTAGAGTCCGTGTTCTAGAGGTCAATGTAGCTACTTGGACAAGAAGGCATCAGCTAAGAGAAGCGCAAGGTGCTCTGAAGAACTAAGAAGAATTGAGGTTGTTACAGGTCTGCATGGCTTAGGTGAAGATCAGGGAGAAGCTCCAATAAAAAAGGCCAAGAAAGTGAACATGCTTGGTGAGTTAAGGGGAAACTAGGCTCAACAAACATGTTCTGATATATATAAAAGGTCATATGTAACTCGTTTTGGGTGTCCTAGAACTTAAATGGCTGTATGCCACCTTAGAATGTAGAGGATCCGGTACTCTACTTGCACTATATAATCTGTCTAAGATAGCTGTTATTTTGGTAGTTGTGATCTTCTATCTGGAACATGTGTGATCTATGTTATCTAGCAATGTGATATATGGTATCTACCATTCTGTCTACAATATCTGCTATTTTCCCTTTTATGGGCTTCAGTAACATATGTTCTAGTACAATACACAAGAAAAGAGCATAAACCGGTAACATTCACTTCTTCATTTCACAACATCCAGTAAAAGAGAACAACACACCACAAAAGTACTAACGGTCACTGGTTCGTTACAACTTCCACTTCACTAACCTGCACTAACACCACCTCACTACTAGCAATCAATGACCAAACTGTAGATAGCACTGAACATTGAACAAGATCATGTGTTCATCATCAACAGAACAATGACCAAGACAATCAAACCAACTACAATCTTCAGCATCACACTAATTATTTGAGTCGGAGCTAGGGCGAGCCGTTTAGGTGGAAAAAAGGTTTTGTATCTGTTCTTGCACCCGACATGGCCTACTACAAGTGTTCCAATAAATTAGATTTTCAAATGTTGCATAGCTTTTTACGATAAGTATTCCTATACAAGTGCATAATTCCTATTTTGTAGCTATGAAAAGGTAATAGGTCACCATGTTCAATTGGGTCGCTTGATCAAGATGAATGAACATTTTAAATCAGTTAGAGCATGCATGCTGAAATTTTCTCGTCCTACTTTTAAGAGTAGTTTTCAAATTTCAGTCTCTAATTATAAATGTATTTATTGAAAATGGAAGGGTCACCACTCGACGTCTCTGCATTCCGCAAAGTTTCAAAACAAACATGGGAAAAAATCTTATTCAAATCCACATGAAAAAATCTTATTAAAAAATATACCATTGTTGTGGTTAATATGGACAAATCCACTCACAAATAGTGGCACAAACTCCAACACATACAAAGAAATACTCACAAACATTGAAGACCACAGGTACCAGCGAGGGCACCAAGGCAAATGCTTTCAAGAAAGAAAAAACGCTCATATAACAACGATGTCAAACCAACACTGAAAGCCGGACAAAGGTTTTCACCATAAAATTCATCTTTGAACTTCAATACAATGCCTTCATGAAATAAATGCAGCGTGGGTGTCGTATTTGCCAGATCCAGCCGTGCACAGATGTGTGACATCCCGGCCTAGAGCTTTATAGGTTACTCCTAGTAACAAGATGTATCTGCTCTCTTAGAATCTCGTCTTCAAAGAACCTTCAGTAATACTCTCTCCGTTCTGAAATATAAGACATTTTAGCTTTGTGAAATGAATATATCTACATCCGTTTTAGTGTATTGGTTCACTTCGAATCTTTACAAATCTATACACTAAAAGACGTCTAGATACATTCGATTCACAAAGTTAAATCGTCTTATATTTCTGAACGGAGGGAGTACTAATTAACATCAAAGGAAGCCGCTTTTTTGTGGACAGGAACTCATTGTTGACCGGCGCTTACATTACAAGGTGACACCACTTACCTATCCTAAAAGGGTCCGCGAGCAATAGTGAAGATAATTACAGAGTTCTACTTACTCCTGCTCCTATGTAGGTACTTAAAAAATGGAATTGATACATTTGAGCCCTTGCTCTTACACGACTAGCATTCTAACACGGCCACACAAATTCCATCATACTCCGATAACACCCAAATCTTAAGGTCTTAGCTCTACACCTAATAGCTAGCACATAACGCACGACTACGTTCTACACAGCAGTGATTAATGATCAATCAAACAATTCCCAAACTAGCTAGTACACTTCTACCGAAATGTGGTTCCGGAGCGCTCTTGATCCGCAGCTTGCGCACACATTGACAGCAAGTTCAGAGCCTCCCCCTTCGCCACTTGGGCCAGTACGTCTGCACTCACAGCATGCTGCCTCGCTGCGCTGGGACGATCGCCTTGCCTTCGTCCATCCCGGAGATCTCGAAGCTCTTGCAGCTGCTCAGCTGCTCCGGCGCCTCCCACTTGGTCCTGGGCACGACTTCCTCGTGCTGAGGAGAGTACTCCTGCCAACAGCTGCCTTATCAAACGCATGCGCGCGTTGTGATGATGGAAGAGGCTATGAATGTAGGGCAAAGAAGAACACGAGTAGGTGTACCTCGAGCTTGTCGAGCAGTTCGCTGGGCGTCGGAGCGAGAACGATGATGTGGCGGGCGGTGGGCTTGATGAACCCTTCCTCCACGGCCGTATCGATGAACGACAGCAGCGCGTTATAGTAGCCGTCCACGTTCAGCAGCCCGACCTGCATCTCCCGGTAGAGTGTCAAACAGTATGTGGTACTACGTCTTGGTTGTGCAGGAGGAGTTCGATCGCGTGGATCTCAGCATGTGCTGTGCTGCGCAGGCTAGGTTAGCTATAGTAGGTGCGCCCATCGAGACAAAAGACCCAAGAACGTACCGGCTTGTCGTGAATGCCAAGCTGCGCCCATGTGATCACTTCCAGGAGCTCTTCAAGCGTCCCGTACCCTCCTGTAAGATTATTCGTGATACCGATGCTTATTATTCCCTTCGTCTCGAAATAGATGTCGAGAATTTGTTAAATATATCTATATGCTAAATAGTGTTTAGATGCATCTAAATTTGTGACATCTATTTTAAGACAGAGGAAGTACAAAACACTGCAATTTTGCTTCTGGAATTTTGTTTCTTCAGAAAAAAGGATGTCATCTGTTTTTTTTAGGGTGCTCAGATGTCATCTGTTTGTACTACTGCTTGTAGCAGAAAGTTTTTGTCCCCGCAGGCTTCTGGCCCACTCTGGGCCTCTCCACCGATCACCTATTTCGGCTGGTCCAGGAACTCCAACGTGCTAACCCAACAAAACAAAAGCAGCAGAATCGGAGCCCATGCATTCCCCACATCCTGCGGATGCTCAGAAAAACAAAATCTATCCTGTCCAGCTGCTTTACACCCAGATTTCCACTAACCATGAGGCCATGACCGTCAAAAGCTACTAGCAAATCTGCATGCCGACTGAAGAAGTTGGTAGGGATTTGCAGGTATTAGGAGGGAACAGTACTGACCAGGGAGCGCTATAAAGGCATCAGATTGCCTGGCCATCTCAGCCTTCCTTTGGTGCATATCTGCCACTTGCTTCACCTCCCCCACTGTCTCACCTGTTATCTGCACCCACAACCAAACATCATGGAATACTACTACAATGTAACAATCCATGTAGTATTATAAGCCTAATTAAAGAGACAAGACCACATCAAAGGGTCAGGGATGGAAGGTATATTATAATTAGGGCAATGCATGCATACATGCTACCAAGGTTCAGGAGAGGTAATCATGATGCTGTTGTGGGGGACAAAAAGAAAATATGGGAGTCGTTCTTTTTGATTAGTAAAGTCAGTATCTGCAGCTTAAAGGCTTATAAAGGCCTAGATTTTAGAACAAAGGGGAATCCACTAACAAGGATCAAGATCGGCAAGATATCACCTCTAAGGGAAAGGAAAACAAGATTTCATTGAACATTCCATGCATGTGATCTTCGTTCCAAAGAGAGGAGATAAGATTGCATCCTTCTTTCCCACTACAAAGACTCAAAGAGAGAGATAAACAAGGGAGGTTTCTAGTGCTACTATTTTTTCCGCGTACTTTCATCACTAAGCCATGAAGTGCTTAGAAACAAGCATTGTGGTGAAAAATACCGAGCAAACAACCTGCTTTTACTTGGTTATATCAGCTGATCGATGCATTTGTGAAATTCACCGATTCATTTTTCTTGCTCTATAGTCGTATTTTAAATTTAAATCAGTTGCACATTTCTAAAATATGCAAGTGTGTATTCATTTGATTATAGATTTAGTTTTTCTAGTTTGTTTGGTCTGCTGCACCTTTAATATACACGAGTTGAACAAAAGGCAATTGGTCTTTGTGCTACTTAATTTGTTCCGGTAATTTTTCCTTCATTTTTTTATGTCTACCTTTATTTGGATGACTGATTTTATTTGAGGTTTCACTCGTTGTTTAATTGCAGTCCACTGCTCACTAGTCAATCGGACCCTGAGTTCACTGCAAAATTGATAAATAATGTCGTTTCAAATGAAACAAACTAAAGGGTGAAAGTATTTAGTTGATGAACAATGATGTTACGAGACCCTGAGTTCACTACAAAATTGATAAATGATGTCGTTTCAAAGGAAACAAAATAATAGGGTGGAAGTATAATGGATGAACAATGATGTTATGGGAATCATGGCATGTGATTAAACAATGACAAAAATGTTGGGAGGTGGAGGCGTGCATAGTTACCTCTCAAGGCATAAGGGTCTTGGGAATCACCCTGCATAGGGACAGCAAGATGACAAACTATATAGCATTAGTAACTGAGGAAGCGACCCATCCGACTGTGTTTTTTTCGTTGCCATCTTGGCAAGCCTTGAGCTATTCTTTTGATGCACCGCAGGAGTACTATATATGTATGCTGAAGAATGAATCATGATGAGTGTTTACATACCCAATGACATGCCTCCCTCCGCTGTAGACTGCTTGAGAGACAAGGCCCATGAGCCCCACGCTTCCTCCTCCGTACACCAGATCAATGTTCCTTGCTACCTGATGAAACATGCATAGCGACAAGGCAAGCTCATGGGCATAATGGCATTTATACTTAGTGTGATGGTCTAATAGTTGTCCGAAATGGAGAGAAACTGACAAAAAGCACAAAAATCTTGTCCAAACTTCAGCAAATGCAGGTATTATCATATCAGCTAGCTAGTCGTGTCTCTTGTTTTTGTAATAGCAGAAAATAAAGCTCACTGAATCGTGTGAACATGATCCATCAACTAGATAGAGTTTTGTGAAGTTCAAAGAATCTAGCTAGAATTTTGAGAAGAGAAGTTCAAAGGAACTAGCTAGAGTTTTGAGAAGAAAAGTTGAAAGAAACTAGGCAGAGTTGAGAAATAATGCAAATGACCATGTAGAAGGAGCGAGATATTGAGAAGATAAATACTCACCAGCTCCTCTCCAAGCTCAACGGCAGCGTCCTGGTAGCTCATCTTCTTGCCCTTGCTGCTCCCACAGAAGACGCATATCCTCCTGAACCGAGACGCCGCCGCCATCACCTGCGCTCCGGCCTCTGCCTTGATCTCCGTCGTCTCATCCACTCTATCCATTTGTACCCGGCCCGTGGTCTCTTCCGTAGCTATCTTCTGTGTGTGCTAATCTCTCAGCCGCAGGTCGCAACGGTGAAGAAGAGATATCCCACTACACTACAGCCCTACACACTCATTGCATCTCCTCCTTGGCGGTTTATATATGTGTATCTCCTCCGGCCCCATCTAAGCCCATTACTTATGCGCGGTAACTTCCGATCGAGTATAGCTTTACTGCGATATTATTCTACCTGAGCTAGCTGCTGGATTCCACGAGAGAGAAGCTGCTGCAGGATGTAGTGTGATATGATTGCACCGTAAAAGATTAAGAATTAGTGACGGTCACAGTTGGTCTCTTCTCTTCCGATGTCTACGATCGATCTCTGCAATGCTAGACAGAAGATAATTTATGTTTCCCTTGTAAGACCGTGCTTGCAGCTACCATGACCACAAACATGATGTCGGCTACGGCCCTATATAGGAGGAGTAGTATATATTACTACTATCTGTTACTTAGTGTTAGGGCTTATGAAGAAGATACCGGACAGACTTCCTCGCAAAGGGAGAGAAGCAGAGGCATGCTAACTAGCTACTAGCTCAGGGAATCCTTCCTGTCTGAATGTCTAACGCTAACTCAATAGCTCAGTGGAAATAAATATGCAGGCATACCCATTTACACGTTCAGGTAACATGGGGGGTCACCTTGCAGTATCCTCGACAAAAGTACTTAATTTATTTATTTACAATTTTGACTTTTCTGAAGTGTACGACAAGGTTTTCACTGTTGTTATTTTTTGCTGCATGCCACAACTTAACTCTCTCTTAATGGCAAATCTACTCCTGTGGAAAAATAGAGTGTGTAGGTTATGGTCCATGTTCTAGAAAAGATGCAGAATTATAGACCCAGCTGCCTCCTCTCCATCTTTATATCCCGTTGCAGAAGGTGTGCTGGCATGAAGATGAAGAACATGGCATGTGATTCCGTGAGAACGTCCGTATCTGCATGTGTACATCTTGCTGACTGCTGATTTAATTTAACAATGATCGCCCGATCAGGAATTTCCTCGAGACCACTGGTCCAATTAATCGATCTCTCGCTCCAAGTTGTGAAATAATCCTTTTACGTGCCTAAATATTGCTGTCAAATTCCACTGCTCCGTTCATTTGAAAATTTCAAAAAACATATTTTCAATTTAAAAAAATCTGAAAATAAATTCTAGGATTAGGCAATGTTGTAACCTACAAGCATGAAGCACAACCTGAATTTCTTTATATTATAGGCTACACAAAAGAAAATCTGATAAAATTTAAAGATTTGAAAACATGCATACTCAATTCCACACTTCTGTCATTTTTTGTAGCTCGTAATACAAAGTATTTAAAATTAATATTTTCACGTTTGTGAGATACATCTTGACTATATCACACTACAGGAAAACTGTTATACGCCGAAGGCCGGAATCTATGCCGACAATTACACTCGGTGTAATGGTAGCTATATCGACGGCCAAAATAAAACCGTTAGGGTAGAAAACCCTCGGCGTATCTTGAGCTATGCCGACGGCAACCTTCGGCGTAGCTCAGCAGTCAACCTACATGGAGATAAGCCGGCGGTTACCGACGGCGTAGGTCATCCTTCGGCATAACTACCAGCCACGTGTTCCTGGTGCGCTCGCGGATGACGGCGCACGGACAACATCGGAGCTACGCCGACGACCCTAACGGCAGGCGGTCGGCTTAGCTCCAGGTTGACCTATGCCGATAGCCATGGCCGTAGGCGTAACTTTTATTTATTTATTTTATTTTGTATGCCTGTCCGTCGGCAATACCTCTAAGCGTTGTCATTCGTCGGCCATCAGGTTTCTCACGCTGATGATCCTTTATCATTTTTATATTATTTTAACTTTCTGGTCATTTATCATTTTTATTTCTATTTTAATTTTAGGGGTAGATCTATGGGACCCTTGGTCTAGGGTTTTGGTGGGAATCGAGCCCGGAGCATCAGAATCCCACGAGAACCCGTACGTGGCCTTAACATATGTATACAAGTATGGGGGGATGTTGATATATGCAATACTCCCTGAGAAATTGATTCTCAGTTTTAAAAAGACGAGACCACCGTTGCCCATATACACATCAATTCTCCATGGCATACGGAACTACTTCAATGAAGAAAGATTGTACTGTGTTCGTGGAGAGCAACAACACGCTAAACTAGTACCCTCTTCATATAAATACACTCAAATATTACATATTTGTAAATAAAAATTAAGTGAAACATAAAATATTATATATAGTTTAAAACAGGCATAAAAAATTTAAAAACGACCGAAACAATGCGAAACCTTCGCATGGTGTCATATTATGTGACATAGCTAGAAGGAAAAATATCAAACTTGGTATATTAATTATGTCTCAAAAAACCCTTCACAAAATGACCTATCTCATTCGAGATTTCTTAGCTTTCGGGTCAAATGTCCAATGTTATGGCTAGAATCAGGGCATAGTTTGTGATAATATGCTCATATTGTGCATACATGTGCATTATGGGATTGCAAACAATATTGCAGGAGCAAGTTTTCTTTTTCTTCGCACCAAAAAACAATTTTCTATTTTCTGAGTACAAAAAACGAACGGTTTTGTGAAGCAACCACCAAATGGCTAATTCAAAATGCTATCACCACATTTTACAAAAAATAATAGACCACCTTATATGGACAATGTCTCAATGGAGAGATCTAAAACCTTTCCGTCCATCCTGGTGAAAAAGACAAATTCCTACCGAATCGGTAGGAAGTGGGTCAGATATGAACTACAGGTAACCTTTCTCACCAACATGGAACTCCCTTTTGAGAATTCTCCTATCATGCCATCTTTTTAATTTTTCCTTAAAGAGCCTAGAATTTTCGTAAGCTTCAACTCTCCACTCATCTAGATTACTTAAGTCGAGCAGTCTCTTCTCACCAGTAAGTCTAAAGTCTCTATTCAACTCTTTCACTGCCCAATAAGCTTTCTGTTCTAATTCCAAAGGAAAGTGACAAGCTTTCCCATAGACCATTTTGTACGTAGACATCCCCATAGGATTTTTATAAGCAGTTCTATAAGCCCACAAAGCGCCATTCAAATTTTTAGCCCAATTTTTCCTAAATCTATTGACAGTATTTTGTAAGATAGATTTGATTTCCCTATTGGAAATTTCTACTTTCCCACTAGTTTGGGGGTGATAAGCTGAAGCTATTCTGTGATTTACATCATACTTAGCGAGAGTTTTTCTAAAAACCCCATGAATAAAATGAGAGCCTCCATCAGTCATGAGATATCTAGGCACACCGAACCTAGGAAAAATGACATCTTTAAGCATTTTCAAAGAGGTCTTACCATCAACACTGTTTGTAGGTATGGCTTCTACCCACTTTGTAACATAGTCAACAACAACAAGAATATGTGTATACCCTTTTGAAGGAGGAAAAGGCCCCATAAAGTCAAATCCCCAACAATCAAAAGGTTCAATAACAAAAGAATAATTCATAGGCATTTCATTGCGTCTAGAGATGTTACCTACTCGTTGGCATTCATCACAAGATAAGACAAACTTCCTTGCATCTTTAAAAAGGGTAGGCCAATAAAATCCAGATTGTAAAACCTTTTGTGCAGTCCTATCCCCAGCATGATGTCCTCCATACGCACTGCCATGACATTTTCTCAATATCTCTTGTTGTTCAAATTCTGGAACACATCTTCGCATAATGCCATCTACTCCTTCTTTATATAAGTATGGGTCATCCCAAAATTAATGCCTTAGATCATAAAATAATCTTCTTCTTTGCTGGGTTGTAAAGGTTAGAGGCAAATACTTGGAAACAATAAAGTTAGCATAGTTATCATACCAAGGACTCTCATGTGGACTTACCCTTATTGCAGCTAACTGCTCATTTGGAAAACTATCATTAACAGGCAAAGGGTCAAAAGAAATATTTTCTAAATGAGATAAATTATCAGCAACAGGACTATCAGCACCTTTCCTATCCACAATATGCAGATCAAACTCTTGCAAAAGTAACACCCACCTTATAAGCCTAGGCTTAGCGTCCTTCTTCGTCATGAGGTATTTAATAGCTGCATGATTAGTATGAATAGTAACCTTGGAATCAAAAATATAAGGTCTAAACTTATCACAAGCAAAGATTACAGCTAAGAACTCCTTTTTAGTAGTAGCATAATTCTTTTGAGCAGCATCCAAAGTCTTGTTAGCATAATGAATAACATTTAACTTCTTGTCAACATGTTGTCCCAAGACAGCACCCACAGCAAAATCACTAGCATCACACATAATTTCAAAAGGTAAACTCCAATCAGGTGGTTGGACTATAGGAGCAGTTGTCAAAGCTTTCTTCAAAGTTTCAAAAGCTTCATTACGATCATCATAAAAAACAAAAGGTACATCTTTTTGAAGAAGATTAGTAAGGGGCTTTGAAATTTTGGAGAAATCTTTAATAAACCTCCTATACAAAACCAGCATGACCAAGAATACTACGAATACGTTTGATATCTCTAGGACAAGGCATCTTCTCAATTGCTTCAATTTTGGCTCTCTCAACTTCAATGCCTCTTTCAGCGATCTTGTGTCCAAGAACAATCCCTTCATTAACCTTGAAATGACATTTCTTCCAGTTAAGAACAAGGTTGGTTTCCTCACATCTCTGCAAAACTTTGTCAAGGTTGTGCAAATAGTTATCAAAAGAAGTTCCATAGACGGAAAAATCGTCCATGAAAACCTCCACAATTTCGTCACAAAAACCATGAAAGATAGCAGACATACATCTCTAAAAGGTAGCAAGAGCATTACATAAACCAAAAGGCATATGCCTATAAGCATAAGTACCTTAAGGACAAGTGAAAGTAGTTTTCTCTTGGTCCTGTGCTTTCACAGCAATTTGAGAAAACCCAGAATAACCATCAAGAAAGCAAAAGTGAGTCTTTTTGGACAACCTCTCAAGCATTTGATCAATAAAGGGCAAAGTATAATGATCTTTCTTAGTAACCTTATTAATCTTTCTAAAATCAATGCACATTCTATACCCAACCACTACTCTTTGGGGTATAAGCTCATTATACTCATTAGGCACAATAGTTATTACCCCTTTCTTGGGAACACAATGAACAGGGCTAACCCATTTACTATTAGCAATAGGATAAATAATACCAGCATCAAGGAGTTTTAATACCTCATTTCTTACCACATCCTTCATCTTAGGATTTAGACGACATTGATGCTCAACAACTGGTTTTGCATCAGGCTCTATATTAATAGCATGCTAACATATAGTAGGAGAAATCCCCTTTAAATCATCAAGAGTATAGCCCATAGCTCCTCGGTGTTTCCTCAATATCTCCAATAACCTTTCTTCTTCATTTCCTGAAAGTTTAGAACTAATAATAACAGGATATATTTTCTTATCATCAATATAAGCATATTTAAGATCATCAGGTAAAGGTTTTAATTCGAAAACAGGGTCCCCTTTAGGTGGTAGTGTGGTACCCAAATCTTCCACAGGTAGATTATGCTTAAGTAGCTCAGGCTGACGAAGGAAAGCCTCATCAATCTCATTTCTTTCCTTCATGAAGGCATCACTTTCATGATCTTCCATGAACTGCTGAAAGGCATTTTTAGGAGCAAGAGAAATAGCAGAAAGTTGTTCAACCCTGAAATCCTCATCAGGCAGTTCATTTTCATAAGGAGTTTTGGCAAATTTGGAAAAATTAAACTCATAAGACTCTCCAGCAAACTTAGTCAAAACTTTTTCCTTCCTACAATCTATGATATCCCCACAAGTGTTCAGAAAGGGTCTATCGAAGATAATAGGATAGGTCTTACTAGCTTCTTTACCAACTACTAGAAAATCAGTAGGATATTTAATCTTACCACAAAGGACCTCCACATCTCTTACAATGCCAATGGGGCAAACTTGCTCCCTATTAGCAAGGTGAATGCCCACATCAATGTCCTCAAGCTCACAAGGACCAATCTCATGCATAATTTCCCTGTAAAGCTCATAAGGAATAGCATTGGAACTAGCACCAATATAACATAAACCATAATAGCTATGACTACCAATTTTAACAGAAAGCACATGTACAGTAGCTTTTCTAAATTTCTTAGGATGAGAAACAATATTAGTAGCGTCTATATAGAAGACAATATGCTCATCCTCTCTATTTCTAGTGACAAGATCTTTGACAATAGCTACCACAGGCTCAATATCAATAATCTCATCGGACCCTATAGTTTTCTTTGCGCTTTTGCTAACCACATTAGCCATAATAGAATGTTCCCTTACCTTAGAGGGAAAAGGGACCTTCTCAACATAAGGTTCATGCAAAATAGGATCAACAGTGTAAACCTCTCTGCTAGCAGGAACATGCGTGACAATGTCTTTATAAGGAGCATGGTACTTATCCCACTCTTTCTTGGGAATTTCAATATAAGAGGCAAAGTCATTAAAATATTTTACAAGAACTTGAGGATCAATACCAAACTCATTGCTAATATCACGGAAGTTATCGGATCCCATAAAAGATTTAATGCATTCATAATCATAGTTTATACCTGACTTTCTTCCTTTGTCATTCTCCCAAGCCTCAGTGTTATCTTGAATACGGTCTAGTAGATCCCATTTAGCTTCTTACTTCATACGTGTAAATGATCCAGCACAAGAAGCATCTAGTAAATCTTTCTCATGAAGAGAAAGCTTAGCATAAAAGTTATTGAGAATAATATTGCTAGGGAGTTCATGAATAGGACATTTAAGCATTAGTAACTTCAATCTCCCCCAAGCTTGAGCTGTACTTTCTCCATCAAGAGGCCAAAAGTTATATATAAGATTTCTATCCTTATGAATATCACTGGGAGGATAAAATTTAGAGTAAAAGAGAGATGCCATCTTCTCCCATTCCATGGATTGTCCATTCTTCAGCAGCTTATACCATTCTTCAGCTCTCCCTTTCAAGGATATGGAGAGTAACTTCTTTTTCACCTGTTCATTTGTGATACCTTCACACTTAAACAACCCGCATAATTCATGGATAAAAAGCAAGTGATCACCGGGATGGATAGTTCCATCCCCAAAATAATAATTATCCATAACACGATTAACAATACTTGTAGGTATCTTAAAAGGATCTATCTCAACAGGAGGTGGTTCATCTACTACCCTAGCAGTGGTAGTAGTTTTCCCAAACAGAAAACCAAGTGGGTTATCCATATTGGAAACAAAGTAACAAGCAGTAGCAAGAGCAATACTCACAGTGAAAGTTTCCCTTACCAGTTCCACTCTTCAATAGCGCTTCACTCCCCGGCAACGGCGCCAGAAAATAGTCTTGATAACCCACAAGTATAGGGGGTGTATCGTAGTACTTTTGATAAATAGAAGTGTCGATCCCAACGAGGAGAAGAAGGTGCTGAACAGTGGTATGGAGCAGGAAATCCCTGTGAATAGTTAGCAAACGGATTTTTAGTGGTTTTCTGACAAGGCAACAAAACAAAGAGCAAGTAACAAAAGTAATTAACAAATGGAGCACGTGTCCCAATCCTTTCTTAGCAAAGGACAAGCCAGTGGAAATACTTATGAGGACCAAACGTGATCGAGGACACATGGGAATTCTGTCAAGTGCTTTCGCTTCAAATAGCTGAGTACTCTTCGCTGGTGTTTGTAAGTGTTGTGTGGGTGAACCTGTGCTAACATACCGCCCTTCCTAGGACTAATACATACTTGTGATTAAACCCCCTGCAAACATCCGTAACTACAGGAAAGTAATTAAGATATAAATCTAACTACAGCCTTAAACTCTGAGATCCTACGCTCCATTGTGCAAAGGTGTCCTAACGGGGGTTCGGGTTTCTATCACTCCGGCAACCCCGCGATTAGTTGCCAAATACACAATGCATTCCCCTAGGCCCATAAATGGTGAAGTATCATTATTCGACGTTCACATGACACCACTAGAAGAATAGCACCACAACTTAAATACTAAACTGTTGAATAATAACTCACCACAGATTCACTACTAACAACATGACTTCTCCCATGTCCTCAAGAACTAGACGAACTACTCACAAGACATCATATGGATCAAGATCAAAGATGATATGATAATGGATAACAACCTAAACATAAACAATAATCCAATGGTTCCACTCACAAGCATCAACTTCAATAGTAATCAACACCGGGAAAGTTTCCCCTAATGAACTAAAGCAATATCCAACACAATTGTTACAGCGGGACGGAGTGGTGATGATGGTGCTGGTGGAGATGATGGTGTGGGTGATGATGATCCCGATGAAGCCTAGCTTGATGAAGGTGTTGATGGCGATGGTCTCCCCTCTTCGGGAAGGAATTCCCCCGGCAGAAAGCTGTCTGCCGGAGAGACCTTTCTCTCTCGGTGTTTTCCGCCCCCTAGAGGCGGCGGAAATCTATCTGTGGTCGCTCCCCGAGCCTTAGGATTTCGAAGGGAAGATATAGGTGAAGGGGCGGAGTCGGAGGCCGGGCAGGTGGGACACACCTGCCCTAGGCGCGAGGTCAGGTGGGCCTGTGCCTAGGGGAGGTGGGCCCCATGAGGCCCATCTCCGTCCCTCCTTCTGGCTTCCTTCGTCTTCTGGTAAAATAATATGTTTCCATATTTTTCTGGTATTTTCTGATCTTCGTGAAATTGCACCGAAACGCCTTCTTTTCCATCAGAATCCAGACTCCGGCAGTTCATCCTCCAGGAATCATCCAACATGCATAAACAGATGAAAAGCCATAAGTAATACCTTATAATAAGACAAATATCAATGAATGGAGGTAAATTATGATATAGAATGGTGATGCAAATTGGGCGTATCAGCTACCACGGCATTTAAAAAATACTAGACCACCTTATATGAACAATGTCCCAACACGGAGATCTGAAACCTTTCCGTCCATCCTGGTGAAAAAGACAAATTCCTGCCGAATCGGTAGGAAGTGGGTTAGATATGAACTATAGGTACATGATCTGATGCTCATGGTTTTTTACCAAAATCATTTTTAGGTTTACAATATGCTATTTCATCTGAGATCCACTTCAAGTTTATCGAGGCTCAGCCCCGAGCTAAGGATCTACATGCCCGTCGTTCGACAAAGTTTAACGATAGTTTAAAACGGGCATAAGAAATTCAAAAACGATCAAAACAATGCGAAACCTTCGCGCGGTGTCATATTATGTGACATAGTTACAAGGAAAAATATCAAACTCGGTATATTGATTATGTCTGAACAAACCCTTCACAAAATGACCTATCTCATTCGAGGTTTCTTGGCTTTCGGGTCAAATGACCAATATTATGGCTAGAATGAAGACATAATTTGTGATAATGTACCTATATTATTCATGTATGTGCATCATGAGATGACAAACAATATTGTAGGAGGAAGTTTTCCTTTTTGTCGCACCAAAAAGCCATTTTCCATTTTCTAGGCGCAAAAAAGGAGGATTTTGTGAAGCAACCACCAAATAGCTAATTCAAAAATGAGGGATTTGTGATAAGTTGATATGGATACCATATTTAGAGTCCTTTCATTTTTCTGATCAATTTAGGCATATTATTTATCAAATTCCGATTTACGGATTTAAAGATATTAATTATTCTATATTAAATAGAAAAATACAAAAAATAAAATAATTATATTTTTATTTGAATTCAGTAGTATTTTTATTTGAATCAGTAATATTTATACTTATCCATTTTTGTTTATTTAAATAAGTGTTTATAGTTTAAAAAAAATAAAAACATGTGACATAATGATATAAGATTTAATAGGATTGATATCATAGTATTGACAACCAGGTACAAATTGCTTCGCAGAAACTGAAAAGTTTGATAAAAACTACAATTTAATCAAAGATTAAATGCAATTAGTGTTAAAAATGTTCGAGGTTAGATTAACAATTCAAAGATTTAAAAAAGTTGAGAAAAAAATTCAAAAAACCTGCCGTTATTATGCCGACGGGGCTATGCCGAGGGCAAGGCCGTCGGCCCTAGCATACGCCAACGGCTAGAGCTACTCCGACAGGCAAAAGTGCCTCCACCGAGGGAGACCTTTGCCGAGAAGGCTACGCCGAGGGCAGTCGTCGACGTAGCATACGCCGAGGGCATTTTAGCATATGCCGATGACTTTTTTATCTCAGCGTAGCGTGCCGTTCCTATAGTGATAACGCACAACCACTAGTCTAGCGGCTCGACTTTATTGCCCGTCGCTGCTATTGCGGCATACAGGTGACGAAGTCCCGGTATCCTAACACCTAGGCTACCGCGTCCCAATTAAATTAACTCGTAGCTCACATTTATTAACTGAACTAAAATATATAGAAAACTAGGGTTTTATGAGACGAAAAAAATGCAAAAGTTACCCACATGAGAAATACGAGAAACGTGTCGACCCAACCCATTTATATGGTGAGTAATTTATATGTTATAGGACGGATAACTTACATGCTATGATATGGATAACTCATATGTTAGGGATGGATAACTTTTTGGTCCAATTTTTTTATCGAAATATATCAACATGGGATCTAGTTTTAAAGATCTCGCCGCGACTAGCTCAACGATGAAATTAGATGCTAAATCGGACAAATGGTTTGATCTATAAAACATTTTAAATTTTCAATTTAATTCTTAGCCGATTTTGATTTGTTTTATCATTTAGTGGCACGAGTACACTGGGCAGTCATACGTTCCCGTCCGCCGGATTTGAATTTTCTCAGACTAGTCAGCTACCTAGATTTCCTTTTCAATAAGTCAAATTATCTTACTACGGGACTTGTTGGAGGCGACGTGCGCCGCCTTCCCGCTTCGTCCAACCACTCTCTCCTAGGAGGTTTCGTATTTCTTTGCTTTAGCTTAAGCTTAGGGGCACATACCACAGAACCGGACTCAGCCCAAAGAGCCCGTCATCCACCTCACAAACAGACTGAATCAGAAGGATTCGATGTCTGAAATGCGGGACCCTTTGGAGTTGGGCTTAGGCTTCACTCCACCAGACCGAATCCGGACCATTCTCAGGCTGAAGACTGAACAGTTCCCGCGCCGTGTACGATCGACGTACTTCTCTTCACTCCACCAGACTGAACAGTTCCCGCGCAGTGTACGTGTGCCGTGGGTAGTGCTGCCCGCCAGGCTCTCACTGTACTCGTACCCTCTCATCATGAGAGTCTCATGCGCGTACGGGCCCTAGCTCGTTCGCTAGTATTCACAGTGCATTTACAAGGCATATGTATCTCTCTGCTCTAGGCAATAACTAATCCACAGGCATTTTACCCCTCCTAGGCTCCTAGTATATGATCGCTTGCTCAGTCTTTTACATGAACGAAGCTAGTATTACCTCCACAACAATGAAGAGAATCATACTTGTGCCAAATAGATGACAAGTATTAATCATACTTCTGCCTCATTTAACCACCGAACTAAAAATAGGCCTTAAACGGGCCCGAGCCCATAAGCCCAGCAGAGACAGGTACGTGCGACGTGCTGGCGTTGGGATTTTTTTCTTTTCTAAACGTAATCTCCTCGACCAAGTGCAGAGAGGCGCCGTCGCCGCCGCCGATTCCAGGTGAAATCCGGCACGCCGCCACGGCGCCGCAAGCGTTCCGCTTGCCGCGCCGCCGGACCGGCCCCTCTCCTGCGACGTTCCAGCGGCGCCTACCTCCTACCTTAATCCTGGCGCCCTCCTCTCGCGCGAGCCCCGATCCACGACCCCAATGCGCCGCCCAGACGCTGTCGCCCTCTCCCACGATTAAAGATCTCACGGTGCCGGTCATGTCATCAGCGGGCAGGTGGTTCTCGCTATCCGTGTCCCTGGACAAGATTGGCGATGCAGGGTGTGGTGGTCGCGGTGTGCTGAATTCGCAGTCTAGAATCAAGCAGGACTCCGACCAGCTACATGTAAGTGGTACAAAATTCTCAGATGAATCCTGAATTTGCAGTCTAGAAAATTGAGTCTTTGTTTTTGGTTCAATGAATAATTATATCTGACGCATAGGATTTTAACACGTCAAAGCTGCAGACGTGAGTTGGTTGCAATGGTTTCGTAGATTTTTATGGATGTTCAAAACGAAATATAGTGTAGTGGATATGTTCAATTCTAGTCAGTAACAAATCTGACATGAAGAAATTCACATCAACAATATATTGTGTAGTACACGGAACATAGAAATCACCTTGTAAGCTCGAGATGCAAAAACTACATTAAACATAACTTCCTCATTCAAAAAGTCGCATGCTTCCCTTAACGAAGATGCATCCCTCTTTCAAGTGGCTCCAGCTTTAGTCATATTCCAAGTACAGAAAAACAGAGCATTATAACAACTCATGAATATTCAATATTCATGGTCAGATTATAGCCGCTTGGTGGCCATTGATATTAGTAAGATAAATAACTCACGTTTCATTAAGTATTGGTAATCCATGGAATTATACCAGGATAGCCTGACAGTTCCTGAGATTAACAAGCTACGATATTTACGGCACCTTTTGAATCTTGACTTTCCATGAGACTTAACAATATAGTAACTGAGAAATTTCGTAAGAAATCTGAGTAAAACGCTACTGTCTTGTTTTCATGCTCCCTTTACAATGCATCCTGATAACTTGGCACAAAAAACACAAAATTTCTGCGTAGAAGTGTAGACAAATATGCTTCTCCACTTTCCAATCATATTCTTGCCTATGTGTCCTGCGTTAATCCTCAAGACAACATATGTTCTATAGCTGAACTACTTGTTTGTAAAGAACACCACAGAACTGCCGTCCACACGCCGTGGTCCTGGTGCACACTATGGACTTTGACAACAATTGTAAGTTTATTATAAGAGCGACTTGCAACAAGGAAAGAAGGTTCAATAGTTATAACAAGGAGACAAAAGTAGAACAATCAAGTGTTGAAGCTGAATCTGGACCGCAAACTCAAATCATTTTTCCTTCTCGCGAGCTCCAGCTTGTAGTAGTTGAAGCACAGAATGGCAGTGACAGTCAACCGGAGATAGTCACACGCACAGAAAAAAAATTCACCCTTTAAATTTTGATTGGATTTCTTTGTGACTATGAATACCCATTGCAAATTTTCTGTGCCCGCCCCTGCTGCCTCTCGGTCTTCCTCACAGCCCATATCATCTTCATCGTGTCTACTGGAAATGAAGAAGCTAGCTACCAGAGTACATCATGGCAGAAGGATCGAGGGAAACACAAGCAGAAGGATCGAGGGAAACACAAACCTTCTGTCGGAGATTGGGGCGGAGCTGCTCAGGTCGATGGGATCTCCCAGTCTGAGGTGGAGACGGCGGGTGGCGTGGATGTGATGGCGACGACGGCGGGGTGGAAGCGCTGGCCGCAGGTTCTATGGAGGTCGCGAGGGCGGCGTCTGTCCGGCTCAGCCGGCGTGGAGGTCGCGGCGAGGGCGACTGGCAGGAGGTCTCGCGAGGGCGGCGTCTGTCCGGCTCAGCCGGCGTGGAGGTCGCGGCGAGGGCGACTGGCAGGAGGTCGCGGCGGCGTGGAGGTGACGGCGACGGCGGCGGCCAGGAGGTCGCGGCGGCGTGGAGGTGACGGCGACGGCGGCGGCCTGGAAGAGCGGCGACGGTGTACGCGATGTCGCGGCGGCGGTGTGTGCGGTCGGGGCCGAGTCGCTGTATGCGACGAATTGATTTCAACGTTTTTTCTCTCAGTTTATTTAGGTGAACTCAAATTTGGGCCTATTGGGCCTAATCTATACCATTTAATCTCAGCCGTTAATATAAATCATACTTTTGATACTTATGAGACCGGTAGGTACTGTAAAACAGGCCGAGAGGAGAGGTCTCCCGGCAAGACTTGGGGTCCGACCAGAAGAGCATACTCGAAACGCACAACACACGCAGAGGACTTGTACGCGGCAGCTAGCTAGCTAGTTGGGGGAGAGTACCCTACGTACCAAATGGCCAGGTGGCTGAGTGGAGTGCACCAAATTAACAAGGATTTTTTATCGTTTGTGCCACCATGGCCAATCCAAAACTCAATTTTGCCATTTGACTCAAAACTCTAATCTTATACTCCTCCGTTTTGTCATTTCCGCCATCTTTCCACCATTAGTCTATAATCAAAATTGCAATTCGTCATCTTTCTATCGACGACGGAAATCGTTAGGCGGTAAGAGGGTGTCCCGAGTTAGTGCCAATTCCTTTCTGGTGACATTTTGATATAGGAATCAGGGCGGAGTGTCCCTTCCCATCAAGGCTTCCGGCTCTTATCCTCTTCCAACATGGCGTGACGGTGCCTTGATGCACCCCTAGTTGTGATGGTGATGTGCCGACCAATAGGGGTAGAGCTCCTCCCCTTTGGGGCCATGGGGTTCTCTTGGTTTCTAGGTATTCTCTTAAGTGCGGTGGAGATGAAGGGCATGAAGGGAATATGCCTTGAGAGGCAATAATAAAGTGTTTATTATGTGTATTCCAAGTATATGATAGATGTTTATTTTGCATGCTATAATTGTATTAATATGGAAACGTTAATACATGTATGTTTAATAAACAAACAGAAAGTTTCTAGTTATGCCTCTCTCATAAACTAGCTCGTTGATTAACAAGATGATCAAGGTTTCCTGATCATGGACGTTGGATGTTGTTAATAACAGGATCACAACATTAGTGTAATGGTGTGATGAACATTCATCCGAAGTATAGCATTACGATCAAAGTCATTGAGTTTATATTGCTATAACAACTTACAAAGTGATCCTAATCCTTAGACCATGAGATCATGTCAATCACTAACACCGGAAGAGTTTCTTGATAATATCAAACGTCACACCATAACAGGGTGATTATAAAGATGGATTCAGAACTAATAAAGTGTTATGTTGAGGCTCATGGATCGAGAGTGGAATTTGTTCATCCCGATGACGGATAAATATATTCTGGGCCCTCTCGGTGATATCACATTGATTAGCTTGCAAGCAAGTGATTTGATCACTAGAATGTTATATCACGGGAACGAGAAAAGAGTGCATGTCAGTAACAAGATCAAACTAGGTATGGAGATACCGATGATCGAATCTCGGACATGTAATATATCATGAAACAAAGGGATTAAGATACTAGCGTAAAAGGTTCCGACGATCACAAGAAAGTCATCGTTGAATGTGTGGGAGTCAGTATGGGTCTCCAGATCCCGCTTCTGATTATTGATCCGAGAGGGGTATCGATCATGTACGCATTATTCACGAACCGTAGGGTGACACACTTAAGAGACACCGACATCCAATTGGGGCAAAAGTTTCATGCCGAAAGAATGAACAAGCGCAGGAATTTATTTCACTAGATACCGAAACAGGTTTTCGGGTGAAATTGCATAAAGTGGTTATGCATGTGAAATAGAATTCTAGCAAGGGGTTATTTGTGAATGTTTGTCATTAAAGTAATTGACAAAATTCTGAATAAAATAAAAGTCTTTTATTTAATGAGAGTTTGCATTAAATTTGGTGGAAATTTAATGGCAAGTTTGAGTGGGATTTTGAGTGGAGGCATATGAATGGATTTTTGTGAGTGGAGTGTCCACCCACATGAAGAGGGGAGGGCAAGGGGGCAGCCCCCATGCGCCGGCCACCCCCTTGGGGTTCCCTCCTCCTCCTATAAAAGGAGCCCCTCCTCTCACTTCTCACTCATACCTCCTCGTGAAGGATCTCTCTCCCCCTCTAGAATTTATCCCCCATGGTATCGGACTAGCGAGATACATGTTCCCGGTGGCTATTCGGCAAGAAAGAGTTGTGCTTCCGCTGCATCGCTGGAGCGAGGAGGCGGAGGTTGATCGGTGCCTCGAACGTGTATGTGAGCACGGATGCGCTGCTGATTTGCGGCGCTAGGACTTCCTCTCGATCTTGAGATCGGCAAGAGATCGTCTACATCAACCACGAGTTGAACTCGTTAAGCTTTGTCGGTCTTCAAGGGTATGTTCTCTACGGATATACATCCGCCCGTTGTTTGTATCTAATAGATAGATCTTGGTACATAGTTCACATCGTAGGAAAAATTTTGTTTTCTATGCTGCGAACCCTATAGTGGTATCAGAGCCGGATCTATGCGTAGATGCTTTACACGGGTAGTACACATATGAGTATGTGGGCGATGATGATCATGTTGTTGCTCCTTTGTTGTAATTTTGGATATTGGTGGCATAGTGGGATGAAGCGGTCCGGACAAACTTTACATGTCCTCGCACATGAGACCTGTTCCACGCTTGACATGCAACTAGTTTGCATAAGTGGCTAGCGGGTGTCTGTCTCTCCTACTATAGTCAATATCTATTTTGCAACGAATTGTCAACAATTTGGTTATCCTCGTTGTGGTTCATGTTCGTAGGTAAGAACGGTTCTATCTCGAAAGCCCTAAGCCACGTAAAACTTGCAATGGATAAATTAGAGGCGTCTAGTTTAGATTGTTGCTGGGCTAGTGTTATGATATGGTAGTGTTGTAAGTAGAAGTATGAGATGATACTCTTACAACACACATAGCGTGTAAACTCCATAGACCTTGGATTTACACATATAGGTATGATAGTGATCATACCACGATGCACATGATAGAGATCATCTACGGGAACCATAACATTTCACTAATAAACATGTGATGTTTGATAGCATCTTATATTGCTTGTTTAGCGCTTTGTTAGCATAATAAGATGATCCCTCATTTAAATATCAAGATAAGAATGTGTTCTTCCTTTAGTATGCACCGATTATGTTTCGTTTCTCCAAGACATCACGTGATGATCGGGTGTTCTTGGATCCACAACCATATTTCGGGTGTAAAACAGTTACACACGCGAATACTAAGGTTCTAACTTGGCGAGCCTAGCATGTATAGACATGGCCTCGAAACACGGACCGAAAGGTTAAGCATGAGTCATATAGTTGATATGATGCCCATTTGATGATTGCCTTTGAAGCTATACCGACTCACGTGATGATCGGACTTGGTATAGTGTATTTGGTTCATGTAATCACCAAAAAGGCACGAGGGATGTCGTTTTTGAGTGGGAGTTCATTCGTAATATGGATTAGTTGAACTCAATCTATCATACACTTAGTCTAAACTTTACAAATTCTGTTGTAGATGGCACCACCTGTTTTTAATTTCAATGTGTTCATGGAGAAAGAGAAACTAGCAACGAACGGTAGCAACTTTACCGAATGGGCCATGAATTTGAGGATTCTCCTCTCTGATGCACAAAAGCAATACGTGCTAGAAGCGCCACTAGGCCCCCCACCTTTAGAGGATGCCCCTGACGAGGAGAAGAATGTCTATCAGACTCGTCAGGAGGACCACAACTTAGTTCATTGCGGCATATTGTATGGGCTAGAGCCGGAACTTCGAAAGCGTTTCGAAAATGGCAATGCATTTGATACAATGGGTGAGTTGAAAATGATTTTCGACACACATGCTGCTGTAGAGCTCTACAACGCTTCAGAAAAGTTCTTTAGCTGCATGATGGAAGAGCACAGCTCTGTTAGTGAGCATGTACTCAAGATGTCGGGTTACGCCGATAAGCTTGTGTCCTTGGGAATAACGATTCCCATTGACTTAGGCATCCATCGTGTACTGCAGTCTCTGCCACCTAGCTATAAGAGCTTTGTGATGAACTATAATATGCAAGGCATGAAGAAGTCTCTCCCCGACCTTCTGTCAATGCTTAAAACTGCAGAAGTGGAGATCAAAAAGGAACATCAAGTGTTGATGATCAATGGGAACACTGGTTTCAAGAAAGACAAGAAGGGAAAACGGAAGGGAAGTAAGAGCGGAAAGTCTGTTGCCGTGCCTGAAAAGAAACCCCGAGTTGGACCTAAGTTTGATACCGAGTGCTACTATTGTAAGGGGACTGGCCACTGGAAGCGCAACTGCCCCAAGTATTTGGCAGATAAGAAGGCCGGCAAGGAAAACAAAGGTATATATGATACATGTTATTGATGTGTACTTGACTAGTGCTCGCAGTAGCTCCTGGGTATTTGATACCGGTTCAGTTGCTAATATTTGTAACTCGAATTAGGGGCTGCGGAACAAGCGACCACTAGCAAGGGGTGAGGTCAAGATGCGTGTCGGCAATGGATCAAGCGTTGATGTGATCGCCGTCGAAATGCTGCCTCTCCATTTGCCGTCAGGATTAGTTATAAACTTGAATAATTGTTATCTGGTGCCTGCACTAAGCATGAACATTGTATCTGGATCGTGTTTGATGCGAAGTGGTTATTCATTTAAATCCGAGAACAATGGTTGTTCCATTTATATGAATGAAATCTTTTATGGTCATGCACCGATGATAAATGGTTTATTTCTATTAGATCTCGATGATAATGTTACACATATTCATAATGTTGATGCTAAAAGGATTAAACTTAATGATGATATATCCGCTTATATGTGGCACTGCCGTCTAGGTCATATTGGCGTTAAACGCATGAAGAAGCTCCATTCGGATGGACTTTTGGAATCACTTGATTTTGAATCATTTGATACATGTGAGCCATGCCTTATGGGCAAGATGACTAAAACGCCGTTTTTCGGTTCAATGGAACGGGCGACGGATTTATTGGAAATCATACATTCTGATGTATGTGGTCCAATGAGTGTGTCGGCGCGAGGTGGATATCGTTATTTTGTTACTTTCACGGATGATTTGAGTAGATACGGTTATATCTACTTGATGAAACACAAGTCTGAAACCTTCAAGGAATTTCAGAATAAAGTGGAAAATCATCGTAATAGAAAGATCAAATTTCTACGGTCCGACCGTGGAGGTGAGTATCTAAGTTACGAGTTTAGCACTCACATGAAAGAGTGTGGAATTGTTTCACAACTCACGCCTGCCGGAACACCACAGCGAAATGGTGTGTCGGAACGTCGTAATCGTACTTTATTAGATATGGTTCGATCTATGATGTCTCTGACGGACTTGCCGTTGTCATTTTGGGGTTATGCACTAGAAACTGCTGCATTCACTTTAAATCGGGCACCATCTAAATCTGTTAAAAAGACACCGTATGAATTGTGGTTTGGAAACAAACCTAAGCTGTCATTTCTTAAAGTTTGGGGATGCGATGTTTATGTGAAGAAACTTCAACCGGATAAACTCGAACCCAAAGCGGAAAAATGCGTCTTCATAGGATACCCTAAGGAAACTATTGGGTATTCCTTCTATCACAGATCCGAGGGCAAGGTTTTTATTGCCAAGAATGGATCCTTTCTAGAGAAAGAGTTTCTCGCGAAAGGTGTGAGTAGTCGGAAGGTAGAACTCGAAGAGGTTATTGAACCTTCTCTTCAAAGTATGGCGAGTAGCGCAGCGCCGGAAGTTGTTCCGGAGTTGGCTCCACCTGTTGAAGAGGGAACTAATGATAATGATCATGAAACTCCGAAAGAGAGTACTACCGAACCTCGCAGGTCAAGCAGGATGCGTGTAGCTCCCGAGCTGTATGGAAATCCTGTCATGAATTTCATGGTTGATGAAAATGATGACCCTGCGACGTATGAAGAAGCGATGATGAGCCCGGATTCCAACAAATGGTTAGAAGCCATGAAATCCGAGATGGAATCCATGTATGAAAATCAAGTTTGGAACTTGGTGGAATTACCTCACGACCGAAAGGCCGTGGAGAACAAATGGATTTTCAAAAAGAAAACTGATGCTGATGGTAATGTGACCGTCTATAAAGCTCGACTTGTCGCAAAGGGGTTTCGCAAAGGGGTTTCGCTAAAGTCAGTTAGGATTATGTTAGCAATTTCTGCATATTTCGATTATGAGATATGGCAGATGGATGTCAAAACCGCGTTTCTCAATGGTAATATTGAAGAAGAGTTATATATGATACAACCAAAGGGTTTTGTCGATCCTAAGGATGCTAACAAGGTGTGCAAGCTTCAGCGATCCATCTATGGATTGAAGCAAGCATCACGAAGTTGGAATCTCCGCTTTGATGAGGTGATCAAAGAGTTTGGATTTGTCCAAACTTATGGAGAAGCTTGTATTTACAAGAAAGTGAGTAGGAGCAATGTGGCATTTCTGATATTATATGTGGATGACATATTACTGATCGGAAATGATATAGATCTTTTAAACAGTGTTAAAAGTTATCTAAACAGCAAATTTTCAATGAAGGACCTAGGTGAAGCGTCATACATATTAGGCATAAAGATCCATAGAGATAGATCTAGGCGCCTAATAGGGCTAGCGCAAAGTAGATACCTTGATAAGATTTTAAAGAAGTTTAAAATGGACGGAAGTAAGAAGGGGTTCTTACCTATGTTGCAAGGCAAGACATTGAGTAAGACTCAAAGTCCGGCTTCGGCGGAAGAAAGAGAGATAATGGACAAAGTCCCCTATGCTTCAGCCATAGGCTCTATAATGTACGCCATGCTATGTACAATACCGGATGTGGCACATGCTATTAGTTTGACTAGTAGGTACCAATCGGATCCAGGTTCGGAACACTGGATAGCGGTCAAGAATATCTTTAAGTACTTACGAAGAACTAAGGATATGTTTCTTGTATACGGAGGTGAAGAAGAGCTCGTCGCTAAGTGTTATGTTGACGCTAGCTTTGACACCAATCCGGATGACTCTAAGTCTCAATGAATGGCGGAGCGGTTAGTTGGAGGAGCTCCAAACTACCTGTGGTAGCGGGATCAACAACGGAGGCCGAATATGTTGCTGCTTCAGAAGCGGCTCAGGAAGCAGTTTGGATGAAGGAGTTCATATCCGAATTAGGAGTGGTTGCAAACGCGT
This sequence comes from Avena sativa, assembly GCA_916181665.1. Lineage (NCBI taxonomy): Eukaryota > Viridiplantae > Streptophyta > Magnoliopsida > Poales > Poaceae > Avena > Avena sativa. The sequence goes on along the minus strand of OV702294.1, from coordinate 149,441,106 downwards.
TGGACCCAATGGTGATCTATTGTGACAACAATGGTTTCATTGCCAATACCAAAGAACCAAGGTCTCACAAGCATTCCAAGCATATTAAGCGTCGGTTTCACTCCATCCGCGAGCATGTCAAGGATGGAGATATAAAGATTTGTAAAGTACATACGGATCTCAATGTAGCAGATCCGTTGACTAAAACTCTCCCTAGAGCAAAACATGATCAACACCAGAACTCAATGGGTGTTAGATTTATCACTATATAACTAGATTATTGTCTCTAGTGCAAGTGGGAGACTGAAGGGAATATGCCCTGAGAGGCAATAATAAAGTGTTTATTATGTGTATTCCAAGTATATGATAGATGTTTATTTTGCATGATATAATTGTATTAATACGGAAACGTTAATACATGTGTGTTTAATAAACAAACAGAAAGTTTCTAGTTATGCCTCTCTCATAAACTAACTCGTTGATTAACAAGATGATCAAGGTTTCCTGATCATGGACATTGGATGTTGTTAATAACAAGGTCACAACATTAGTGTAATGGTGTGATGAACATTCATCCGAAGTATAGCATTACGATCAAAGTCATTGAGTTTATATTGCTATAACAACTTAAGAAGTGATCCTAATCCTTAGACCATGAGATCATGTCAATCACTAACACCGGAAGAGTTTCTTGATAACATCAAACGTCACACCGTAACAGGGTGATTATAAAGATGGATTCAGAACTAATAAAGCGTTATGTTGAGGCTCATGGATCGAGAGTGTAATTTGTTCATCCTGATGACGGATAGATATATTCTGGGCCCTCTCGGTGATATCACATTGATTAGCTTGCAAGCAAGTGATTTGATCACTAGAATGTTATATCACGGGAACGAGAAAAGAGTGCATGTCAGTAACGAGATCAAACTAGGTATGGAGATACCGATGATCGAATCTCAGACATGTAATATATCGTGAAACAAAGGGATTAAGATACTAGCGTAAAAGGTTCCGACGATCACAAAAAAGTCATCGTTGAATGTGTGGGAGTCAGTATGGGTCTCTAGATCCCGCTTCTGATTATTGATCCGAGAGGGGTCTCGATCATGTACGCATTATTCACGAACCGTAGGGTGACACACTTAAGAGACACCGACATCCAATTGGAGCAAAAGTTTCATGCCGAAAGAATGAACAAGCGCAGGAATTTATTTCACTAGATACCGAAACAGGTTTTCGGGTGAAATTGCATAAAGTGGTTATGCATGTGAAATAGAATTCTAGCAAGGGGTTATTTGTGAATGTTTGTCATTAAAGTAATTGACAAAATTCTGAATAAAATAAAAGTGTTTTATTTAATGAGAGTTTGCATTAAATTTGGTGGAAATTTAATGGCAAGTTTGAGTGGGATTTTGAGTGGAGGCATATGAATGGATTTTTGTGAGTGGAGTGTCCACCCACATGAAGAGGGGAGGGCAAGGGGGTAGCCCCCATGCGCCGGCCACCCCCTTGGGGTTCCCCCTCCTCCTATAAAAGGAGCCCCTCCTCTCACTTCTCACTCACACCTCCTCGTGAAGGATCTCTCTCCCCTCTAGAATTTATTCCCCATGGTCTCGGACTAGCGAGATACATGTTCCCGATGTCTATTCGGCAAGAAAGAGTTGTGCTTCCGCTGCATCGCTGGAGCGAGGAGGCGGAGGTTGCTCGGTGACTCGAACGTGTGTGCGAGCACGGATGCGCTGCTGATTTGCGGCGCTAGGACTTCCCCTCGATCTTGAGATCGGCAAGAGATCGTCTACATCAACCACTAGTTGAACTTGTTAAGCTTTGTCGATCTTCACGGGTATGTTCTCTATGGATATACATCCGCCCGTTGTTTGTATCTAATAGATAGATCTTGGTACATAGTTCACATCGTAGGAAATTTTTTGTTTTCTATGCTGCGAACCCTACAGGGCAAGCAAAGATGAAGACGCTGCTCTCCTCCTTGCATTCTTGGTGATGTGGAGAAGGGGTGTCAACATTGATTTGGTGATGCCTATCATTGTGGCTCTGTGTGAACCTCGAGCTCATGGCCCTCCATGTGCTCCGGCGCCTGCTATCCTCGGAGGAGTGAATCAAGAGAGGCCTTATTTGCCGATGTAATCCATGGCCAGAAGGGCCACTCCACGCCCAACTATTCTGCCAATTGGGGCTCTCTTTTCCTCTAATCTAGAGGATCTTGGATCTCTGCACAAGGATCCATCCCGAGTGCACTCCAAGTGGTTCGTCCTTAACAGGGTTGCTAGTGCTCGTGACTTGAGGTCAGGGTTCATCGACGGTGAAGAGGAAGGACCAGATTGCTTTTCCCTGTTTTTATCTAGGGTCCTTTTGCAATTAGTGATGGTCTGGTTGTATTTTCCAATTTTATTGTGTTCCTCTATGTAACCTTGTACTCACCGCTTGGATAATGGTAGTTTACAGGCCCTTCAGGGCCTTGACTCTTAAAAAAACCTTTAACGTGGGGGATTTATATAGGGTTGGATAGAAATCCAAGTTACAATTTTGCCCCTAGTGGGTGGAGGGAGATACTTTATCTCTCTAGTGAGTGTACTCTTTTGGTCCACCCACTTTGTGCTAAATTTGTATTAGATAGCTCTCTTTATGTAGGCATGAGGTCCTTGTTACATATTACATGGATACTCTTGGGTCCTTATTTTTATCATATATTTATATCTAGGGATTCTGTCGTTGCGCCGTCCTCTCTAACGGACTAGGGGCTTCACACACTTTCTCGGAGAGGTAGCTAGGCGGGTTCGGGATAGCGCCATCAGGCCGCGTAGGTGTAGCCATTGGGAGCTTCAAGGGACGTGTCGTGGTGGGTCACACTGGCGACTTGCACGACGCCTTGGCGAGCGGCACACCAGCAAGACGACTAGGGTGTGTGGTCTCTCGTTAGACCCGTTCGTCATGGGCGCCATTGGAATTGCATGACCGTTGGTTGTCCATAGAAGGACTTGGATGCGATGCGCTATGGTCCCGGGTCATCGTGTACTTGCTCCTTGCTCCTTAGGCGCCAAGGCAGCGATGTCTTCCTCATAGTAATATGTTCATGGGATGACCTATCACAGTTCAACATGAGTACCGATAAAACATGACTTTAGTTCAACCCAAAATTCCGTGTCACCACACTTTGCATCCTTAGAGCAAGAATAATAGAAGAGCCTGCCGTTGGATATAAGCCATCTCTATATTATTTATAATCAACCTAATAGCTATACATATAATAGGGAAGTATAAGTTATCTTATTTTAACTAATACACGATCCACTTTTCACTCTCACGTAGTGGCTAGGAGTATGTAGTGCAGCCGACTCTTTCCACGAGTTCATTTCGCTTTTCTCCTTTTCTCTCTCCTCAAACTAAACAAGTTTGTATTATTTAATCTCTTATAGCATTGCTTATATCATCTTATTGTGCTTGCTCTTAGGCTATAAATTGCTTTAGGCATTCTAGGTTCTCCGTCCATTTCTTTTTATTTGATATCTCATTGATTCATTGGACCTATATAGTATTATTATTTTGACAACTTTAAATAAGTAGTTCATCGTGTCGAGTGTCTCTAGCCGTTCAAAAAAAAAATCCATGTGATGATGTTTCCTTAGAACTATTATTTACTCCCTCCGGACCGGTTTATTAGGCTAACACAGAGTTTTAAAAAAATGCTTTGACTACAAATTTGATAAAAAATATATGAATTATATATCACAAAAACTATGTCACTGGAAAGGCCTTTTAAATATGATCCAATGTTACATTTTTTGCGACATATAATTTATGTTTTATTGACCAAATTTTATGATTATTATTTTTTAAATCCTGTGTTAGCCTAATAAACCGGCACGAAGGAAATTAGTACTACTACTATAATTGGTGGCAAATCATTGGTCAGTAGCTTGCGAGAGTAGTTAAGAGTACAAATTGTTCATGCGGATTAGCCTTGGCTTCACTCGGGATAAAAACCCGATTAACAGACAAACACAGGGCGTCCGGCCGGCAGTCGTACTGCCCCTTGCCAGTACCAATTGCTCATGCGGACTAGTCTTTTCCTTGGCTCTCGAGCCGAGTCCTGTCTTCCTGCTCTGGTACGTCCCATTGCATAGCCTCTCAAACCCTGCATATGTGCATGTGACCATGCATACGTACAATACGTACAAGACGACAAAGCTGACCTCTGAAACATACACTATCATAGCCGTATTGTCCCCTGAAACTTACTTGCATTGAGAGTTTTATCGATTTGGAATGCATATCCTATCATAGCCGTATTATTTTGCCGATGAGGTCATCCCTGATCTAACACCTCCCGTACGCAGCCGACGAAGAGTTCCTCACAAACTCCTGATCATTCTTCTGATCTTCTCCCTTTCCCCATGGCAGCAACTTACGGATTCCCCTGATCTGCGGACAAAACAGCCAAAGAAAAGAACCGGCAAATTTCGGATCAGAATTCGGGCGAATCGCGCACAGGCGATCTTGAAGCACGCTTGCAGATCGAGTTTTATAGTATAAAGCCTTGCCTCATCTGGTCGTGGAACCTGTGAGAAATCGGATGTGAATTGAATAGTCTAGTGCTTACAATATTTGTTCAAAGCTTCGAGTGTCAACCTACCGACACCAACTCGCATTTAAACGAGCAGACGGGATCGATCCAGATCCACTTAAAAGTCCGCCCCGATTGCACCAAACACCACACCCTTCTCCCTCCTCCGAAGATCCAACACCCCGCCGCTTCCTTCAATTATCTGGAGAGCTGTGCTTAGGTGTCCGGCTCCCCGAAATCCATATTCACGCTATATACCTTCGTATAGTTATACTTAGTCGAACTGAATATACTTCACATTTTTATCGGCTGATCCCATCTTCTATTATCACGATCTACGTCTTTATGACTTTGTATGCCTCGTTTTGAAATTTTGTTGCTGCTGTTATATATTTCCCGATTTTAGCCCCCCACAGGCACCTAAGTATACATATACGTCTAGCATACAGGCTTCAGTTGGTTTTGTACAGTCTTCGAAATGAATCGGTATCGAATTTTTATTGTCAAAATTTGAAAAAAAAGGGGGACACGGAAGCAAAAGTGTTACTTTCAATTTCTGATGTTTCTTAGAAAATTATCCAAAATGTTCAAAATATGTTACCACTCAACTGATACAGATCTCGAAACAGGCTATTCGCTCCGCTTTATAAATAAAGCAATATCCAGGTACCAGCCAGGCATACAACACAACCGACGCTAACTGCGCCAAAAGGGAAAATAAAAGAGGTGACAACGCTGGGGCAACAACACATCGAAACCCAACAGAAGGAAAAACAAAATAAAGACTAGGCCAGAGCGAGGCAAAGACACTGTCGCGCCGAGGCCGACACCAACACCCTCATGGAGATGGGGCCGCGAAGAGACCCGCCTGACTATGAAGAGCCTGGATAATGCCGGCGAGGTGCTCCTTGTGCTTCTGCCTAGCAAGCGGGGACCACTGCTAAAGAAAACTAAGAAAAGAGAAAATCGGACGCCAGGCGCGGGAACACGTGCTCAATCACCATCTTGTTGCGAATATTTCACAGGGCCCAGGTCATGGCCGCAAACACTAACCAGAAGAGACGACGCCTGTCTCTAACACGGTTTGCCTCCGTTTCCAGAAACCCCCCCAGGTCGTCGGCGTGCCACGAAGGCCCCAAGGCGTCCCAGATGAAGCTCCAAAGGAACTGGGCTGCAGGGAACGAAAACATAATATGCGTACAGGTTTCTGGCGTCCCACATAGGGGACAAAGCCCATTGCCTGGCCCGTTGACCTTTGTCTGACAGCTTCTCCGTGACCGACTCCCCTCTGGGTGGAGGTAGCCAAGAGATACGTTAATATCTCTTGGAGGTAGCGAAGAGAAACCAGTACTGACACAGATACGTTAATACTTTGCCTTATTTGGTACATCCTCCGGTATCTCATCGTGTTCTTTCAAAGGTATAATCCTGTAACATCTCAGTTTTGCATTACATTCATATGCATCTACACTTCTGCATTTTTATAAAATTGAAAAGGTTTTGATTTGAACAAGCTCAATTTTGGTTTTCAGAACTATTTTGATTAATCCTTGCATAAATCAATTGCAATTAAACTAGTATTTTGCATTTGTTCCTAGATTGGAATAGTGTTCCAGTATGTACAGTAAACAACCCTATGTTGCTACAGAAAATGTTTCTTTTATCTAAATTTATTTGGGTGTTTAAAACTGAAACTAGAAAAGAATTCAGAAAACAGTTTCCAAAATAAATAAAAGGGAAGAAGAAAAAAGGGCGCCAGCCAGTCTCCCGCACCTGCGTTGCTACCGGAGGCCCAAGCTGGCCCATGGAACAGCCCGCACCGCAGCAGCATCCGTTCTCCCCCTTCCTGTTTTATTTTTCATTTTGTTTTTTTCCTCTACCGCACGGACCTTGCTTGCCAGTGCCTCCCCTCCCGCTGACTGGTAGACCCCACTGTCATCCCCTTGACCATACTGTGCTCGAGATGAACTGTTGTGGAAAATCTCCGTTTTCGTTCGGTATTCGTTGCCCCAACGTCTGATTTTCTCCCCATATAATCCTCATCTCCACCGCTCTGACCCCCCAAACAACTCCCTAATTTCTAAGCCGCTAGGCTATAGAAATTTCTCACTAGAGTTCCCCGCCGTCGTCGTCATTGGAGCTTGGTACGAGCTCGACCTCCCGCGCCCCTGTCTTCCCCTCTATATACTTTGCCACGTTGCGCCGCCTCGCCTTGACCCTCTCCCCTCTTCTGCAGCATACCAGGGAGACCAGGAGGAGCCGTTGGAGCATCACCGACACGGCCCGCCTCTAGCCGCTAGAAAATCTTCATCTACTTCTAAATCTCTTGTTTAATTATTTTTGCTATAACTTTTGTTCTGTAAATTATTTTGAGATGAAACCAACGGAAAATGAAATATATAAAAAAATTCTAAAAAAAATTTGTACAAAAAGATTTCAGATTTTAGCAATTCCTATTTTAAACCTATTTTAAGAATATAAAATGTATATGGAAGTGTTTGAATTTGTTTTTATTTTCTAGAATGTATGTATACTTGTTGTGTTTGTGCTACTGTATGTTTGGATTGCAATTGTCGTTTTCACGATAAATTGTCCGGAGTGCGATTCATGTGTTTGCAAGAACACCAACCAAGGCAAGTGTCGCTATTATAAATCTCCTATTGTTTTTCATATGCATGTAGATTTTTATTTCCATTAGCTTGCATGTGTAGAAAATGTTTTACCTTATATATATTATGTTATGCTAAAGTTCCAATAGGATAGCCATCAATTGATTCCTTCATAGCCATCGTACTGTAGTTGCTTAGCCATGCTACAAGTTGTGTGGGTGATTTTTATGATATTGTTGAAAGGGATACGGGTAGGCTATACTAGCGCAAATCAAAAAAATTCTACCGCGTAAACCAGGATTACTGTTGTCATAGATCACGAGATTACCACTAGACGCGCAGTTGCGGAACTTGATGAAGCGCGTCGAGGCAGTGCACCTCCGAGGTATCCACACGTGCGGGGTAGAAGCGTCAGACGCCAGACTGCTAGGTTCACGCGTGCAACACATGCGTGAGGAGTGGCGGTTGGGTGGAATGGTCTAACTCTGGTCAGCTCGCCCCACCCTCTCTTATATAGGCATCCCTAGTGGGCTTCTACATTAGCAGCCCATTAGTAGCCTAAGCCTGGTCTAAATTCGGATCTAATCCTCATTTGGCTTTTAACCCCTTAAGTGTATGACCTATAGGTTCATATACGTATAGACATGACACGAATACACTTATTCTGTCAATAGTTAGTAGCGGCATCTACTAATATGTGCCAACTCCTAAACGCATACAAAGATCATATCGGACGAACCATCACAAGGTTTAGTATATGTCTTTCCCTTTGCCTCACGATATTTGGTCTAGCTCCAAGTTGACCTCCCTTTCTCTATACTGTGATTCAGAATCCTTTTATTAGGTTAACTCTTAACCATATGTAGCACGACCATGCATTTCTGGATCCGATCACTCGAGGGGCCCAGAGATATCTCTCTCAAATAGAGAGGGGCAAATCTCATATTGATTGATCATGCCTTGCAGCATGCTTTAGGACAAACCCGAAAGCTACCTTTATAACTATCCAGTTACGGAGCAGCGTCTGATATCCCCAAAGTAGGTTGATCCATATCTCAAGTGCATGCGATAATCTCAGGTCTAAGGATAAAACGTACACGATGTGTAGAGAGAGCTGCAACTAATTGTCAGTCTCAAGTTGGGTCAGTCCAACCCCATGTTCATAACATGTGTCCACATCATTGGTCTGACGTCTCCATGTCTATGACTTGCAAAATATAGTCATCAACCGTGCTAGTCTAATATTCACGTGTGTCCTCACATGAACTCCGACTAAGGACAACTATAGATAACCATACAAGTATAGAGTTTTACAAACAATTCACATAATTGCCAATCAATACAAGTTGTCTGATATGGATATTTAAGGAACATTACAATAACTCATGGATACATAAGAAATATAATCTAGATTGTATCTAATACCTATTGCTCTTGCGTGCGCCTAATGCGCAGGCTGCGGGAGTGGCTTTGTAAAGGGATCAGCAACATTTGAGTCCGTATGTATTTTACATATCATGACACTACCATCCTCAACGAACTCTCGAGTCTGATGGTAACGCATGCGAATATGTTTGTTCTTCTGGTGTTGTCTAGGCTCCTTAGCTTGTGCAATAGCACCATTGTTGTCACAATAAACGTCCATGGAATTGGACGTGCTCTGAACCACACCAAGAGCGATCAGGAAATTCCTAATCCAAACATCTTCCTTTACAGCCTCTGAGGCGGTAATATATTCAACTTCTGTTGAATAAGAGGCCACCCTATCTTGCTTGGAACTTTTCCAACTCACAACACCACCATTCATGACAAATACATAACCAGATTGCGATCTGGAGTCATCTGAGTCGTTAAGGTAACTCGCATCTATGTAACCCCTTACACTGAGTTCATCCTCACCTCCATAAACTAGGAACACATCCTTAGTCCTTTTCAAGTACTTAAGGATGTTCTTTACGGCTGTCCAGTGATCTTCACCTGGATCAGCCTGGTATCTACCCGTAACACTTAGAGCATAGGAAACATATGGGCGAGTACATATCATTGCATACATGATGGATCCAATAACCGAAGCATATGGAACCCTGCTCATGCGCTCACGCTCATCAGTAGTCGAAGGACACTGAGTCTTGCTGAGTTTTATGCTGTGAGACATGGGCAAGAACCCCTTCTTAGCCTCTTCCATGTTGAACCGTTTCAACACTTTGTCAATGTATGTACTCTGGCTTAATCCAATTAGCCTCCTTGATCTATCTCTATACATCTTGATGCCCAGAACTCCTAGTCCTTCATCGAAAAAGTATTTTTCAATGAGATCTTAACAGACTCGAGCATAGGAATGTCATTTCCAATCAGCAATATGGCATCTACATATAAGATTAGAAATACAAGCGCTCTCCCACTTTCCTTCTTATAAACACAAGGTTCTTGTTCGTTTTTTATGAAGCCAAACTCCTTTACAACTTCATCAAATCGAATGTTCCAACTCCGAGATGCTTGCTTTAGCCCATAAATAGACTTTAGAAGTTTGCATACCTTTCCAGTATTGTTTGGATCGACAAAACCTTTGGGCTGCATCATATACACGTCCTCAGTTAGGATTCCATTTAGGAAAGCCGTATTGACATCCATCTGCCATATTTCATAGTCGAAATGTGCAGCAATGGCTAGAATGATCCGTATAGATTTAAGAATCGCTACAGGCGAGAAAGTCTCGTCGTAGTCAACTCCTTGAACTTGTCGAAAACCTTTTGCAACAAGTCGAGCTTTATGGATGTGAACTTTCCATCCATATCAATCTTCTTCTTATAGATCCATTTGCACTCGATGGCTTTGAAACCATCAGGCAGGTCAACCAAGTTCCAAACTTGATTGTCTCCCATGGACTCTATCTTGGATCTCATGGCGATCAGCCATTTCTCAGAGTCTGGGTCCACCATCGCTTCTTCATAGGTCGCAGGCTCATCATTGTCTAACAATAATAATTCCCGCGTCTCGCGGAGCCTCGCCGACCTTCGTGGTTGTGGTGCTTCTATTGCCACAGGTTCCTTAACTTGTTCTGCTACAATAGCATCACTCGTAGAAGCATCCCCGACTGGCTCATCTTGAACTTCTTCAAGTCGCACCGACCTTCCACTTGTTTCCTTTGTGAGAAACTCTTTCTCTAGGAAAACACCGCTACGAGCAACAAACACTTTGCCCTCTTCTTGGTTGTAGAAGTAATACCCTAAGGTTTCCCTCGGATATCCCACGAAAATGCACTTATCCGATTTGGGTGTTAGCTTGTCCAACTGAAGCCGCTTGACAAATGCATCACAACCCCAAATCTTTAGAAAAGACAAACTGGGATTCTTTCCAGTCCACATCTCATATGGTGTCTTAACTACGGATTTAGATGGTACCCTATTAAGTGTGAAAGCTGCCGTTTCTAGAGCGTATCCCCAAAATGATAATGGTAAATCCGACTGGATCATCATCGATCGAACCATGTCCAACAAAGTTCGATTGTGCCGTTCGGAGACCCCGTTTCTTTGAGGCGTTCAGGGCGGCGTGAGCTGTGGAAAAATTCCGCAACCCTTAAGATGATTGCTAAATTCGTGACTCAAATATTCACCTCCACAATCATATCGCAAGGCCTTTATTTTCTTGCCACGTTGATTCTCTACCTCACTCTGAAACTCCTTGAACTTTTCAAAAGTTTCAGACTTATGCCTCATCAAGTAGACATAACCATATCTACTGAAATCATTAGTGAAAGTAATGAAGTAGTGATATCCTCCTCTGGCTGTCGTGCTCATTGGTCCACATACATCAGTATGTATGAGTTCCAACAAGTCTGCCGCTCTCTCGGGTAAACCCGAAAAAGGCGACCTGGTCATCTTTCAAAGTAAACAAGCTTGACATGTCTCGTATGATTCAAAATCAAACGAAGTTAGAAGACCATCACCATGGAGCTTCTTCATGCGCTTTTCACTTATAAGCCCCAAACGACAATGCCATAAATAGGTAGGACTCAATGTTGGAGATATGCCCTAGAGGCAATAATAGAAGTGGTTATTATTATATCTTTGTGTTTATGATAAATGTTTACATTCATGCTATAATAGTATTAACCGGAAACATTAATACTTGTGTGATTTGTAAACTAAATTAGAGTCCCTGGTAAAGCCTCTTTATAATACTAGCTTGTTGATTAATAGATGATCGTGGTTTCTCGATCATGAACATTGACATGTTATTAATAACAAGATCATATCATTAGGAGAATGGTATGATGGACATACTCCTATAAGCGTAGCATTAAGATCAAGTCATTTCAATAGTTCGTTTGCTATAAGCTTTTTGATACATAGTAACCTAATTCTTTCGACCATGAGATCATGTTAATCACCATCACCGGAAGGATGCTTTGATGACATCAAACACCACACCGTAAATGGGTGGCTATAAAGGTGGCATTGAGTGTTCAGAAAGTATGGGTTGAGGCACATGGATCAAGAGTGGTATTTGTCCATCCATATGACGGATAGATATACTCTGGGCCCTCTCGGTGGAATGTCATCCAATTAGCTTGCAAGCATGTGACTGGCTCACAAGGGATCACATATCACGAGAACGAGAAAAGAGTACTTATCGGTAACAAGGTTGAACTAGGTATGCAGAGATACCGACGATCAAAACCTCGGATAAGTAAACTATCGTGAGACAAAGGGAAATTGGTATTGTATGTAAGTGGTTCATTCGATCGCAAAGTAATCGTAGAAATATGTGGGAGCCATATGAATTTTCAGATTCCTCTATTGGTTATTGATCGAAGAAGTGTCTTGGTCATGTCCGCATAATTCACGAACCGTAGGGAGACACAATTAAGGATTCGACGTTGTTTAGTAGATATGGAATGTTAGTAGGGATACCGAATGTTGTTCGGAGTCTCGGATGGGATCCGGGATATCACGAGGAGATCTGGAGAATAAGATTCATATAAGGAAAGTCCTATTTCGGAGTTCGGGAAAGTTTCCGATGATTTCATCAGAGAGATTCTAGAAGGGTCTAGAAAGTTGACTGGACCGGAAGGGGAATGGTCCATGAATGTGTCATGGATATGTGGAATGATTGGATCATATCCTAGGTCACTTGGTGTTGGCATTTGCAAGAGAGAAATAAAGCTCTAAATTGAAAGTCAAACGGGAAGTTTGAAAAGTCAAACTGGAACAATGGTTTCCTAGTGGAAGAAGAAACAAGTCCTTCTCTCAATCCAACTTGGGTTTGGGTTTGGATTCAAACCCACCCCTCCCAAGGCTGCCCCTCCCTCTCATAAATAGAAGGGGAGGGATGCCCCAACACCACAAGAGCCAGGCCCTCCCCACACCTGCGCCGCCGCCGCGCCGCTGCCGCCTCGCGCCGCCATCGGTTCTTCGCCGCCTCCCTAGTCGCCGCCGACACCTCATCCTCCTCTCGGTCATCTAACCCTAGATCTCCGGGAAACCCTAATCCACCATAACTCACACCGGCTTAGGCGAAGCCCTGCGGGATCTTCCCTCTACTTCCGACACCACGCCGTCGTGCTGCCAGAATCACGAAGGGAGAACTACAACCTTCGCTGCCTGCTGGAACAAGGGAGAGGAAGGTCTTCATCGAGTACCGAACGTGTGACCGACTGCGGAAGCGCTGCCTGAACGCAGCGCCAGAAGGATCGTCTACGCGATCTTGAGATCGGCAAGTGTACGACTACATCACCCACGAGAATCTGCTCTCGTTAACCGCTTTGGAATCTTTGAGGGTGAGTGCTTCTATCGACTCGTTGCTACAATCTAGTAGATAGATCTTGGCTTGTTTGTGTGCATGCGGTAGAAATTTTTTGTTTTCCATGCTACGAACCCCTACACTCAAATCATTAGGACGAAGCCTTTTAGCACTAACATTGTAAATAGATGCATCATCAAGATTTGAAATAAATAACCCGATCACAATGGGAGCATCATTCATAAATATAGCATTCTTAGAGATTACACAACCATTGTTTGCAGTCGCAAATGAATAACCATCCCTCATCAAACATGAAGGTGATAAAATGTTTTGACCCATACTAGGAATGTAATAACAATTATTCAACTCCATAATAAATCCTGACGGAAGGTGAAGTTGCATGACACTGACGAATAATGCAGCAACCCTTGCTTTATTTCTGACGCGAAAATCCACTTCGCCTTTCTGCACTTCTCTAGTCCTTATTAGCCCCTGCATCGAATTGCAAATATGAGCAACCGATCCGGTATCAAATACCCAAGAGTTAACATAGGAATCAGCAAGAAGAATGTCCACAACATTTACAACAAGCGTACCTGAGTGGGAAGTACTCTTAGTTCCACTCTTCTTCAAAGAAGGCTGGTACTTGCTGCAGTTTCTCTTCTAGTGGCCATGTTCATGACAAAAGAAGCACTCAGTGTCATCTGCAGGTCCAGCTTTTTGCTTGGGTGGAGGCTTAGGGATCGTATCCTTAGCCTTGCCCTTTTTCTTCGACCAAGAAGTACCCTTTTTCTTAAAGCTAGGCTTGTTCTACACAGCCATCACATGGCTATGCCCTGCACACTTCTTTATGTCACTTTCTGCTGTTTTTAGCATCCCACATAACTCATTAGGGCCCTTCTCCACCCCATGCATATGGTAGTTTGAAATGAACTGCCCATAGCTAGAAGGAAGAGACGCCAAAATAAATCAGTAGCCAACTCTTGGCCTAGTGGAAAACCAAGCTTTTCCAAAGTCTGATTGTAACCAACCATTTTGATCACATGGGGGCCTACATCTGCTCCCTCTGCCATCTTGCATTCCACAAAGGACTTGGCGACATTGTACCTCTCAGTCCTTGCCTGAGTCTGGAACATGTCCCTAAGCGCGACAATCATATCATATGCTTCCTGATCCTCAAACTTCTTTTGGAGTTCAGGTTCCATGCATGCAAGCATAAGACAGCTAACCTCAAGAGAATCATCACATGCTCTCCTATAGGCATTCTTGAGGGTAGCAGATGCATTATCAGCAGGTTCATCGGGCATTGGGGTATCCAGAACCGTTTCCTTTTTATCAGACCTGAGAACAATTCTCAGGTTACGGACCCAGTCCGAATAGTTTGTTCCATTTAGTTTATCTTTGTCAAGAATCGAACACAAAGAAAAAGGTGATGCAGTGTTCGGTGCCATTGATCTACAATAGAAAACATGCAAAATACTAAGCCATGTAACCATGAAAGAGTAAAACATATTAAACAATTTAATAGCATATACTGCCACTTAAATCAATATCCCTCTATTGATACTAAGTGATTCAAGATCCACAATTAACAAGTCGACTAGTGAGCTTTAGCATCACTGCTAGAAGATAAGGTAAATCGGTAAGCAACACTTGCTAATCATATCACATATGACTCTTGTTGTTGGGTGACATCTCTATGTCAAAACTAGGCGCCCAACCTTTATGCCCCAAGGTCCTTAACTGTTAAGATGACATTGTCAATCTCACCAAACCTTATGCGTGTAGGTATCCGATACAAACCCATCCAGCCAAGGAAAACCGCGGCACCCTAATTTCATAGGCCCACCAACTATTGTACATGGCATATGATGGTGCAAGGTTTGGTTGGGAGGGCATGTTTTAACTTAAACTTTGTGAGGGATCGTTCTACTACTATCATCTAAGCATGCATAGAGTAAAACGCATAAGAATAGCATTCACATAGTTATGACACAGTATGGCCCATTTTCTCATGGTGATCTCTATCGCCATAGAACCTGTCCACCATGATGATCTCCATCTTCATGTTCCATGCGAGCCATCCTCCAAGAACTAATACAAGCTATTACTCCTAACAGCTAGTAATCAAATTTACATAGTATTGGGATCATCACAAGTTGGCACGCAGGCCATTACATTAATTGACAACACATATGGCTCCAGCCGTGTTGCCCTACTCACGACACGCAGGTCATGAAAAATTTCATACATGCATCACATACATATATGGGCCATACTGATCACATACATCCTGCAAAAAACAAGTTATGCATAGAATCGCATTCTACGGGTTCATCTGAACTCGCAACACCTAGTTACCTTAACAAGATACAAAAGGAGCTACGATTAAGGGGGGTCTAGGGGGTCTCCCCCTGCGGGGTTCGAAGGGGCAGCGCCCCTCGCGGTAAAATGAGAGATCGAATCTACACAATTTTCCTTAAGGATTTTGATCAGCAAATCAAATTTACCATAAACCGACTATTTTTCCGATTCAATCAAACTCCTTTGATCACGGTACATCAATTTTTAGATCTAGGTTCCGATTCGATCAATCATATTGATCTTCGCGTGATTCAACAGGATTTATGTGTCTGTCACATCCCAAGATTTTCCAAATCTTGTAATGTGAAAAATAAATGAATAAAATAAAACTTTGATTGATTTTTAGGGTGAAAAGAAACTTTTTGAATCCAATTGGGAACTTTCAAAACCTATTTGGATCAAATAAAATCCTAAAGGAATTTAAAAAGATAAATAAACAATAAACTTAAAAATATCTAAAATTACTATTTTTGGATCTTTTAATAAAAGATTTGGTTTTCAAAAGAAAAGGTAGATTTATAAATGAGGATTATGTTATGGAGCCAAAATAAACCTTGGTCAAGCTTTTGAAATAAAACATTTTGTTTTGATAAAAATAGTAAAGGTTTATTTAAATAAAATAATAAGGATTTAATATCCAATTTTATTTAAGTAAAGGCTTTTCCCATTTTAAATAAACACTAAAACTTATTTATTTATTTTAAATAAGCTTTCCAAGTATTTCATATTCTCAAATAAAACCTACTGAAGTGTTTTTGGTTTTATTTAAACTTCAAATAGAGTTTTAAAAATAAATAAATCAAACCCTAATTGATTTAATAACTAAGGTCCATTTTATTTGATTAATAAATGGATCCTAAAAAGATTAAAAATATTATTTTGTTTTGGACTTTGATTTGTGTTGATAAACAGAGCTAAACTTAATATAAAGTTTAGTGGAAGTTTATTTGATTTGGAGTGTTTGAATTGTTGTTTGAATTTCAAAACAGAAATTGAATTGGAAAAAGGAAAAAGATTCAGAACAGGAAAAAAATATGAAATGGACTCGACCCAACCCAGCAAGCCCACTAGGCCTAGTTAGCCCAGCTCCTCTCCTCCCCGCAGAAAACGGTTCACACCCGCATTATAACCCACTAAGTCGCAGACAAGTGGACCCCGTGCCTCTTCTCACTCTCTAGCTGACAGACGGACCCCACTGCCACGCGGTCGTCTTCAACCCCGCGCCGGCCGTTTCCTCCTCCCTCAACGTTGCTCTGCCGTGATTGATTCCGATTAAATTCGTGTTGATGACAGGTTTAATTCCCCCAGAGACCACGCTCTCTTAGTCGCCCCTCTTTCCTCTCCATTTCCCCCCATTCATCCGCACACAACTGCCACCAGGCCGCTCATATCATGCTCGGAAACAGCTACTGCTCCGGCGAGCGTTCTCTTCAATTCCGGCCAGCCGCCGTCACTCCTCGCCCCCTCAACCACACGAGCGCACTCCCCATCACCCGGTGAACCTCTCTGTAGCCCCCATTTATCCGCGCGTGCACCACAACATCGGCAACAACGACCACCGAGCATCGCCGCCTTCTGCTCGAACTCCGGCGACATCTCCTCGTGAGCCCAGACCACCCCAGACACTCTAATGGATACTCTCACACTCTCCTCTCTCACACCCATCTAACACTACTCTCCGTTTGCCTTAGCGCACCCAGTAAGTTCATCTTCGACAGCACCAGAGCACGCCCGTCGCCAGAATGAACTCCGGCAAAAGATTAAGGACAACCCCGTGCGCCCCCTGCTCTCCTACTACCACGTTGAGCATCTGCGTTCCACGGCGAACATGGTAAGCACATCCTCCCCCTCCCTAGCTTCCTGGAATAGCCAGAGCGCTGCCGCCCGAGCGTCGCCGCCGCGCGCCACCGTCGAGCGCCGCCAGACTTTGGTCAACCACCTGTGAGCCGTTAGATTATCATCCAGTGGCTTAGATAGAACAACTTATCGAAGAGGTATGAGAGCACCTGTACCGTGCGATCAAGTTGGATCATGCGGTCTGTGACTGTCGATCCGAACGAAACGTTTTTGACCAATAGGATTGCACCACGTGGCCTGGAGTTTGTTTATAAGACAGAAACATTTCTATTAGTGGATTGAATTTGTAAATTGCATAACTTTAGTTCTACACGTCCAAATTTTGCAAAATTTATATCAATGGAATCAGTGGAGCAAGCCCTAGCCAACCATGCCATTTGTTTAGTAAAAAGCTTCTGGTAAAATGTTTGTTTTTGCAGAAACATTTGTATGCTTGTTTAGGTTATAAAAATTATTCCAAAATGATTTTAAGGTTGAAATCTTTGCAATTTGGTTTTTGGTGAACCTACTGACCCTAGGAACCAACTCATGGATTTAAAAATGTATTTGGTGAAGAATAGGATTGAATAATTGAATTAGCCCATTTCTAGTCAAATAAAAATATTGGTTTTGTTATGGAAATGATTTTTGAGAAAAACCTTTGGAAAATGTTTTGATTCAAACCTACTGACCCAAAACACCAAGTTTTATGAATTAACAACTTATTTGGTGAACAATATAAAATTGTTGCTTTGCTAAAAACATTTTCCACCACATAAAATAATGATTGGATTTAAAATGGATTATAGGTAAAACCCTTTTGCAAATGACTTTACCACTTTGGAAAATGACCACCTTGAACCTTACAATGTATAGAGCCTAGTAGAAACCACCTTTGCAAATAAAACTATCTTTTGCATGCTTGCATGCATGACTTAGTTCCTATTATTTTATGTGTGTTTGATTGTTTGATTATTGGTTGGAATGCTAGTTGAACCTATGTTTGCTTGATTGATTTGTAGTGACTTGAAGTGTGTGAACATTGCAAAGATCAAGGAGTGAACCTATACTCTACCAAAAAGGCAAGTGATGCTTCATACTTTTGTTCCCATTACTTTCACTATGCATTAGTGATTTTTCTAAGTAAAACTTGCATGGAATTTTTGCTAAGTATAAACCATGCTATGGGAAAACCTAGTAGATGAAACCTTAGTAGAAATTTTCCTAAGTTAAGATTTCCTACTACTATCAAGCTTAGCTTAGCTAATAGAAAACAAGGGTGGAAATATATTCACACTATGGAAAAATTTCTAAGTCTGAGGACTTGTGTTTTTGTTTAATAGAACAACTAAGTAAATGAATCACCTGGGTGGAATGGTAATTGCTTGGTGGTTTTTGGTTGAGTGGTTACACAAGGCCCATGTTTATGGTTTACCTTGTGTATCTCACTTGTGGATGGCCACCCAGGAACAAAGAGATTTGACATGTCAAATGTTGAGAAGCTTCAAGTGCAACCACTTGGCATTATGGGCTCTGCCTGGATCACATAGGTTGCTAGAAGTTAGCCATTTGGACAGTTGGTGGTAGTGGGATGATAGGTTGGAACGCGTCCATTTGGTCTAAGGAAAGGCTTCTGAAAGATCTTGTCTTGGTGAAACCAAGTCTTGTGGGGAAAGTGCACCACCTCTGCAGAGTGAAAAATCTAAGTACTTAGCCATGTCCCTGGTAAAGGACAATTTGAGCATCAAGACATGGAAGCAATCAAGAATCTCATCATCCAAATTTCTAAGTTAAAAACTTGTGGTTGAACAAGGGTTAAAGGATCTTCAATCTTTGATTGGGAGATGCCTTGCGAAAGGTTATTTTGTCAAGCAAAAACTTAGTGTTTTCAAATGATAAGGAAAATCTATTTTGAGCAATGCAAGCCTCAACTCCACTTAGCCAAAAGCATATAGATGATAGACTCCACTATACTACCATAGTATCACTTGCCAATACAATTCAAATGTATTAACCCTTGTGGCTGTAACTTGTTATGTTGCAGGTTTGATTGATTTAGTGAAGTGTGTTGATTAGGATTACAAAGTCTACAACCAACATGTCTGCATGTGGCACTTTGAAGATGAAGGACCCCATGCTTATAGATATTCTGCTGCAATGTAATGTAATAGCCAAATGAGCTATGTAAGATGTAATAAAATTATGTTATTCCTGGTTATAAAGTGGTATTATGACCTTTGTTTCTTGATATTACATCTTAACTGTGGATGCTAGCTATTGATCCAGGGACTAGCATTGTAAACACAGGGACTCTACCTTATTAAAGGTTGGGAACCTTACAGTGTCACTGTCTACCCTGATGGCGGAAACCGACCGGTAGGGGTAAGTCGTTCGACAACCTCAGAATCACAATCACGGAAAACAAGATCATAGATCAATCCTGAACCACTGCAATACAAACGATCACATCATTCATATCGATCTGCATATCACCATATGCAAACATCCCGAACCTATAACTGAACAACATTGGCTCTGATACCACTGAAAGGGATACGGGTAGGCTACACTAGCGCAAATCAAAAAAAATCTACCGCGTAAACCAGGATTACTGTTGTCATAGATCACGGGATTACCACTAGACGCGCAGTTGTGGAACTTGATGAAGCGCGTCGCGGCAGTGCAGACATTCTACGTCTCCTCCTTGTCCTCGTTCCACGAGCAGCTCCCCTTGCGTGGCTCGTCCAAGTGCCATAGATGCAGCACCTCCGAGGTATCCACACGTGTGGGGTGGAATTGTTAGACGCCGGACTGCTAGGTCCGTGCATGCAACACAGGCGTGAGGAGTGGCGGCTGGGTGGAATGATCTAACCCTGGTCAGCTCGCCCCACCTTCTCTTATATAGGCATCCCTAGTGGGCTTCTACATTAGCGGCCCATTAGTAGCCTAAGCCTGGTCTAATTTGGATCTAATCCTCATTAAGCTTCCAGCCCCTTAAGTGTGTGACCCTATAGGTTCATATACGTATAGACATGACATGAATACACTTATTTTGTCAATAGTTGGTAGCGGCCTCTAGCAAGACGTGCCAACTCCTAAACGCATACAAAGATCATATTGGACGAACCATCACAAGGTTTAGTACATGTCTTTCCCTTTGCCTCACGATATTTGGTCTAACTCCAAGCTGACCTCCCTTTCTCGATACTGTGATTCGGAATCCCTTTACTGGGTTAACTCTTAACCATATGTAGCACGGACATGCATTTCTGGATCCGATCACTCGAGGGCCCCAGAGATATCTCTCTCAAGTAGAGAGGGGAAAATCCCATCTTGATTGACCATGCCTTGCAGCATGCTTCGGGAAAAACCTGAAAGATACCTTTATAACTACCCAGTTACGAAGCATCGTCTGATAGCCCCAAAGTAGGTCGATCCACATCTCAAGTGCATGCGACAATCTCAGGTCTAAGGACAAAACGTACACGATGTGTAGAGAGAGCTGCAACTAATTGCCAGTCTCAAGTTGGGTCAGTCCAACCCCATGTTCATAACATGTGTCCACATCATTGGTTTGATATCTCCATGTCTATGACTTGCGAACCATAGTCATCAACCAATCGATGTGCTAGTCTAATATTCACGTGTGTCCTCACATGAAATCCGACTAGGGACAACTATTAGATAACCATAAAAGTATAGAGTTTCACAAACAATTCACATAATTGCCATTCAATACAAGTTGCCTAATATGGATATTCAAGGAACATTACAATAACTCATGGATACATAAGAAATATAATCATCTCTATGATTGCCTCTAGGGCATATTTCCTTCAATTGTATGAGATGGAAATTATGTTTTGATGTATTGAAAATCACTTAATCAACGAATCACCTGGCTAGAATGTCATTGATTGGGTAATGGAGTTGTTTTATGGTGAGGATGGCCACCTCGGCTTAAAATACTAGACGTTCATGATTAGAAACTGCCATGTACAACCACTTGTCATATGGGCTCTGACTAGACTAACTAAGTTCTGTAATCTTGTCCTACCATGACCAGCTAATGTATAAAGTGTAGGTGGTTTGGTTCGAGGCTAGTCTTAAGTTTCTGTTTCTGAAAGGTCTTGTCATGAGATTTTCATGATCATGTTGCAATTGGGTTTCATGGTTGGGAGATTGGTTGGGTATTGTGGGTAAAGTGTACTAGCCTCTACAGAGGGCAATACCAACTGCTTAGTCGTGTCTTCAGTAACAATTAATAGTAACTTCTCTTGAAGTTGTCAAAGAATCTCATTTATTCCAACTTCTCTAATAAAATTTATGGGTGAACTTAATGTGTTTTAGGAGAACTTGGTGGACTCCAATGTGTCCTTACATATATTAGAAGCACCTGGTGGACTCCAGTTGTCCTTAGTCATTTTTGAAAAATCTAAAAATAATTTGAAAAAGTAGGAGAAAATATTGCTCTTCGCAAACAACATGAACTCTACCAGCCAAAATGTGCATGTATAAGTTAGGTTGCCTGTTGATTCCACTTACTAGTGACAACTTGTCAATACAATTCAAATATATTGATTATTCATGGCTGTAATTTTTTTATGTTGTAGAATATTCCGTGGACGAGTAAGGAATTTCAAATGGTTTCAAGGTTTTCAGGCCAAAAGACCAATATTATGGCTAGAACCCGACATAGTTTACGATAATGTTCCCATATTATGCACACATGTGCATCATGGGGATGGCCAACAATGTTGCAGGAGGAAGTTTTTATTTTTTGTCACACCAAAAAGCCATATTTTATTTTCCGACTATAAAAACAGAGTGTTTTGTGAAGCAACCACCAAATAAAAGTTTCAAACTGATACCACCCCATTTTCCAAACTACTAGGCCATATTTCATGGACAATGTACCAATCGGGATATCTTAAACTTTTCCATTCACCCCTCATAAAAAGATAAATTCATGCTTAATCGATAGAAAGTGGGTTAGATTTTAACTACAGGTATATGATCTGATGCTCATGATTTTTTGGAAAAATCATTTTTAAGTTCAAAAAATGCTATTTCATCAGAGATCCATTGCAAGTTTAGCAAGGCTCAGCCTCGAGCTAAGAATCTTTATATCCCCCGTTTTGACCATAGTTTTAAACGAGCATAAGAAATTCCAAAACGATCCAAACAATGTAAAACCTTTGTATGGTGTCATATTTTGTAACATAGCTACAAGTAAAAATATCAAACTTGGTCTATTGATTGCATCTCAAAAAAACCTTCTAAAAATTAGCTATCATGTTCAAGGTTTCATTGTTTTCAGGCTAAATGATCAATTTTTATGGCTAGAATAGCGGCATAGTTTGTGATAATGTGCCTATATTGTGCATACATGTGCATCATGGAATGAAGAATAATGTTGCATGAGGAAATTTTCCTTTTTGTCGCACCAAAAAGTAATTTTCCATTTTCCGGGTGTCAAAATACGAGGTGTTTTGTGAAGCAACCACTAAATAAAATTTTCAAAATGGTACCATCCCATTTTAAAAAAAATACTAGGCCACCTTTAATATACAATGTCCCCACTCGGGTATCTTAAACCTTTTTATACACCCCTCGTGAAAAAGACAAATTCCTACTAAATCGGTAGGAAGTGGGTCAGTTTGAACTACATGTATATGATCTTCTCATTATTTTTTTAAAAAAATCATTTTTAGATTCACATTCTGCTATTTCATCAGAGATCCACTATAAGTTTAGCTTGGCTTAATCCCGAGCTAAGGATTTTTTAGAATCCTCAAATTCAAAAGGGAAATTTTGATATGATTTTTTAAAGATTTGAACAGTATTTAATGAATTTTATTTAAAAATACATGATGAAAAAGATGCACGCGACGGGAGAGCCGGGTGGGGTCGAGCCGCCCGGAGTAGTAGCACATCTTGTGTGCTCGCTGCTGCAGGGGCATTATGAGTCGGCTGGCCCAGCTCAGCGTCACGTCGATGCCGGTTAGACCTGCCGTCACCAACCCCCTCATCCGATGGACAAGCACGTACGATTCTGACTTGGAGCCGAAGACCTTCTCCTCCCAGTGCGCCCGGCTGGACTCGGTGTCCTGGAAGGCCGGTAGGTTCAGCCGGTCCTCGGACCCCAAGTTACATACGTAAAAGTACGTCTGCTGCCACAGTTTGACTGTGTCATGTAGTTTGAACTTGGGGTAGCCGGTCTGCAACCGGCTGTAGATCGAGGCGCCACTGCAGGCCACCAGCGGACCCTTGGCGAAATGCACTTAGGGACGAATGAGGAAGAGGCGGCAGAACAGCCTGAGATCCGGTTGGATCCCGAGATAACATTCGCAGAAGGCGACGAAGTGGTCCAAGATGCCGATTGCATTTGGCCCGAGATGGTGGAGGCGGAGATCAAAGTGGGCAAGGAAGGACAAGAAGAGGGCGCTGGACGGGAAGGCCAGGCCGCGCGCCAGATGCGCGAGGAAGACAACACGTTCACCGGCTTGCAGAGCCGGCGAAATCTCGTTAGCCGGGGCCAGGCGGACCCCGACCTCGCCGACGGTCGGCAGGAGGCGCGACTGTCGTTATTTCTCCACCTAAGCCTCTATCACAGAGGAACCGCACCAGGCAGCTCGACTTTTGGCCATGGCGGCGGCGGTGGAGCGTGGGGGAGAAGGAGAGCGAGGGGGATAAGGTGGAAGAGGAGAGACGGAGGAGTGCCGGTGCCCCGTCGTTCCGACAGAGAAGTAGCTGGCGGCACTGGCACAAGCTCACCGGAAACACGGAGGAAAGGCAAAGGCAGAGAAGCATCGAGGGCGCTCGATGTCGAAGGCAGGAAGGAGGGGGAAAATGGCTCGTAAGGAGCGGTGGGGCACCGCGGCCACTACTTAAAGGGGCCGGGGAGGCAAACCTCCGGCCTGCCATGTGGCGGCCTCCCTCGACCCCAACGGTCCTCGAATCGTTTGCAGACACACATCGAGCACAGAAGATCCCAGCGCGGGAGGCGAAACACCGGCGCCAGTTCCCGAGGAGACAACCGACGCGACCCCACGACGGACGTCCTCCGATGACCATCATCACACGTGGCTGACGTCAGTGACGATGCAGCCGGAGCAGCTCAACCTCCAAATTCAGCCGAGAAAAGTTTCAAAATCCTAGCTTTCTGAGCGCGCGCACATTTCGCCCGAGGGGCGGAATCCACGCGCGCTCGGGGGCTAGTGTCGGGGAGATCGCCCCCAGATAGGCTAACCGGACAAGATGCAAAGCACCAACACGCAAGCCGACTAAGGATAGCCGGACGCAAAAACTCCAAGACAGATTAGAAGAAGGAACAGACCAAGTCCCGACTGGCAAACCAGCCAGCTGGACAAGAACCATCGACAAGAACGCCAGCCTGATGGATCAAGACAGCCGGCCGGAGAAAGACAGATCAAGAGCCAACCGACAGAAGAACCAGCCGGATGAAACAAGCAAGGGCAGAAGAGTAGCCGGATGGATCCGACCATCCGGCCTAGGAAGGCCAGCCTACTAGATCACCTTAGCCAGCCACCCAAGACAGGCAAAGTACCAGATGACGTGGGGGCACAGTGCGCAGTATGCCCAGGACAGTGGACAAGACAGAAAGGAGACTCAGACACTCGGCCCATACCGACGACTTTACTGATGATGGTTGCAACAGTGGACAGTAGATGACACTGTGCATAACTACCCGCACGGTGACCACTATAGATAGCGTGGTGGCATGGGCTTGACTGTAAGTACACACTCCCCATGCCGGCCACTGTAGATTACCTAGCCGGCTGGGGCCCGCCTGCGGGACCCGCCAGTCGGCCAGGTCGTTGCCCACGCCGCCTTGGCCTATATAAGGGGCGACAGGGGAAACTTAGCAAGGGTTGGACTATCTTTCTTTACTAGCCAGACCCGATACAGCTCGAGGAGCCTTGTAGTTCTTTGTATTTGTCAACACCCGGATTTTTAATCCCAGATGCCTGTTATGCCATACATCGCAATCCCAGGATTACCATTTTTGTTAGACATAACAGAATTGGATACCATAGCACATCATCCATTACAAACCGTACATAAGTTCTTACACAAATAGGGATCTCATGATCCAGTTCTTAATACAACTTCAAGCAGCAGAATACATAATAATAACGGTAGCGTAGGCGAAGCTCCATCTTCGGGGTCACAGGCAATGTTGACGATGGGAGATGATCCTAGTTGTCATAACCTTCCTGGGGTCCATCCTCCAGGTACTCCTCTTCATAGTCTGGCCATGGGAATAGCCAGGGACAAAGCCATGAGTACTCTTTAAGTACTCGCAAACTAATACTAACAAGTGAAGGTTTTTTTTGTAATAGGACACTAAGCTCTAGGGTTGTTTTGCAAAAGCCAGATTTATCTCTACTAAGTTTAGAAGCAAGAGAAGCTAGTCACAATTTTATAACTCCTAAGTAGGAACTTGTATTTCATATCCCAACCCTGTTGGGGTCAAGTCAAGGTCTCAATTCATTTCACAAGTCTTTTGAAAACATCTGACGAGGGAACAGTATGGCCACTCCAACTGTCCATAACCGCGGACGCGGCTATTCGAATAGTTTGACACTCTGCAGAGATTGTACACTTTCACCACAACATTCGATACATCCGTCAGGAACAAATCCTAAATTCACCATACTCAGTATGCGGATAATCAATCCTAACCTTTCAATTACACTCCCTAGTATAAGCACCTCTCCTATGAGTTTGGCCTCCCAACCATGACCAACTGTCATCTTGGGTACTGCACAGGTGGACAATCTTCACAAGGTAGCCTCAGCTCAGACCTTGGCCATGAGGGAACTAATACTAAAGTATATAAGTTTCCAGTCAAGCCCTACCCAATCTTCGGGTATTGTGGTTGTACGATAAAATTGGAATGGTATCGCATCCAGACAACCATCAGTTTTATAAAGGGCTAAGGCTCATGCCTCAACATTTTCATCACCATAAATCATCTGGTGTTCAGAAACACATGTCCAAAACATTTCAATAGAATGATCCATCATTCCAAGGTTTTCATAACCATTTTCACCAAGTATTCCCATCTAATGTTGATCAGGTTTTATGCTTAGCACTAGCATCTATAAGTGGGGGTAAGCACTAATGAGGGGTGGTAACCTAGTGGAGTTTAACTAAGTTCAATCTCATGCCTTAGGATGACATAAAGATTATCTAGCTTAGGCCAAGTTTTATGCTCTTTATGCAACCTTCCATTATCTTTCTAGTATCTACAATTCACTCAAGTAAGCTCTAAGTACTAGCTTTGATAAAGAAATAAAGTATAAAACTTGTAAGTAAAAACTAGGATTGGTTTATCAAGTGGGTATGATCATATATGCTTTAAGGCATATAGGGGGCATGGCAGCAAGCAAGTATTGTCTTGACTCAATATCAGTATAAGCTTGATAAATTGCAACTGTTAGCTTGCATTTGTCCACTTGGTTAGTAAGGCTTGCCTTGTGCAGAGCAGTGGTTGAAGTTCTCCTCGGCTTCTTCTTTGTAGTATCCTCCTTCCTCCTCGTATCCTTGGTCGGTACTAGCATCTATAAATAAATACGATGTACTCAATCACCAAACAATACTTAAATACTTGCAATAATCACACAAAGGGTCCTATAGATGATCTAGCATCATCACTAACATTACAAGATTAAAGCTTGGTTTAATTCCTTTTATTTTTAGAAAAGTAATTTCTACTCATTGAAAAACTACTTAAGATTTAATATTCTCCAAACCAAATATGGGATCATGTTTACACATGTCATCACCATATATTTTAGTCCATGGGAATGTGATTTAAAGTGGTGTCACAATTTAATAAGGTTTTACCCTTTTATTTTAATTAAATAAGTGACTAGAAATGCCTATGTGGCATTCTTTTATTACTTGAACATTATTCCTGTAAGTAAACCTATATATTTTTATATATTCTGAAAGGTATGGTTAAATGTGATTTTTGAGAGTTGGAATCAACTAAAAAACTATTATGGTTTAAATTTGAAAAATGTTTGAATGCAGAAAAGCTTCTGCCTTGTTATTTTTACCATGGATGATCTACAGATCCAAATGACTTGAATCCAATGGGCTTGGATTCAGCATTTCTAGACCTTTCTAACAAAATTTGTTTCATTCAATTTGGTTCACTGAATCGACCTGGGTTGATTTTTGAAACTGGGTACAGAAGTTTTTGAAATAAAATGGAAAAGGTTAAATTCAAATAACTAGGCTGCGCGGGAAGCGATACTGGGCCGGCCTGCTAAGCACAGCGCTTACGCGGGCTGGTTAAGTCGCTGTCCCCACGCGTCAGTGAGACGAGGGGGTGCGAAGCGGTATGGGGCGATGTGGGGCGTTCGATCGGGTTCTAATCCAACGACTGAGGGTCATCATCGACGTTGGGCAACGCCGGCGAGACATAAACCTAGCGCGGCCAGTGGGGGTCGTTGGGGGCTCACCGGGGTTCAGGCGAGGGTCGGCGAGGTGGGCGAACGACGAAGTCGACGACGGCGAACCTCATGGTACTGGCAGCTTCTCCTGGGGCGACTCCAATCGCTGGCTTCCTTCTTCTCCAGAGGCGGCAGGCTCCGGTGAAATTCTGGTGAAGTGCTGCTCGCCTAGCTCTGGCAACAGGGTGGGACGATCAGTGAATAGAGGGGAGTGAGATGGTGTGCTCAATTCGGCTGGGGGTGGCCTCTATTTATAGTGGCGACGATGAGACCGAACGACATGGGCAGGCGACGGCGGCGACATGGCTACGGGCTGCTAGAGGCATGGCCGGCGGTGGCGATCGCTTGGTGGTCTCCTGGAGATGCTCTACGGCTTTAATGCGCTTGTAGGGGCGGTGGCAAATGGTCTGGAACATGCGACGCTCTGCGCGGCAAAGGCGGCGTCTTCGACAGCGAGCGGTGGGTGTGAGGCATGGGGAGGCGAACGTGGATGTCTAGCGGTCTCTTGGGTCGGTGGTGATCGTGTATGCACGCGGCGAGGGCGGCGCGTGGTCTGTGGGCTTCGGTCGAGGGTGACGCTCTGGCGCATGCTCGGCATGGTTGACAGAGGCACGGGCGCGACGTTCCTGGGTGCTCTGGTCTGTGTCTTAGAGGCAGGGCTGGTCGAGAGGGGGCAGTGAGGCATGGGTGATCTTCCAGACAAGGTTGGCATGGCTAGTTTCTCTCCTAGCTTGTTGTGTACACTTGGGTGGCATGGGTGGCTTCGGCTGTTCACGATTGATGGCATTGCCAAGCTCACAGTGGTGCCAGTGATTGGTTAAGATTGTTAGATGATCTACTAAGGCTAGTGGTGTCCAGAGAGGGAACAAGTTAGGCTCAATTCACTCAAAATAGTGTTTTGATTTTGTTAGATTTGTATCTGCAAGGTGTTTGATGAAATGGCCGCAAGAATTCAAGTTTTGAATTTTGAAAAGATTTTTGGTGGGTGTGATAGGTTGGTGCTGGTGAGTATGCAGATGCTTGGGTTTTGAAAGTTGAGCTTGTTTGAGTGGTTTTTGAAAAAGTGGGATCGTCTCATATGATAAAGATTCAATTTTGAACTGTCCTTTAAACTATGCATTTGAATGTTTCTGGATGATCACAAAGCGGGCCTTGATACCTTGTTATGAGTACTATCAAGGGGTGCAAAGATCCAGAAAAGTTTCTGTTAAGTTCTGAAAGTTTGAGACAGCCAAAGTAGGCATGGGAGTTAAATTGGTCAAAATGACCATTCACTCATTTAACTTTGTTTTGATTTATTTGTCTTTGGGAAAAGTTTGGGAAATGTTTAGATGATGTTTATTTCACATAAGCAACATTTTACAAGCAAAGAAACACACAAACAAGTTGGTTCAAAAGAATTCCAAATGAAATGCATACACCATGCATGCTTTCATATTTTTATTTTAGAAAAGTTTTTGTTAACCCTAATTTTGATGATTAGAGTTTGATGATCCAAGTTTAGTATTTTTGGGATGTTAGAAACCTTCCCCCCTTAAACAAAATCTCGTCCCGAGATTTGAAAAAGGACGAAAAAGATTACCTAGGATTTGAAGAGATCGGGAAACTCCGTCCTGATGTGATCTTCATGCTCCCAAGTAGCTTCCTCTTCTGTGTGGTTGCTCCACTGAATTTTGAGAAACTTGATGCTTCTGGTTCTGGTAGTTCGGAAAGCTTCTTCCAAAATACGGTTGGGTACTTCGGGATAGGTCAGGTCATCGTTGATCTCTATGGTCTGGTGATCGATATTCTTGAACACTTCCGTCTTCTCTGGAACTTCGAGGCACTTGCGAAGTAATGAGATATGGAACACATTGTGCACAGCTGACATCTCTTCGGGTAGTTCCAATTGATACAACACTTATCCTCGACGGTTCAGAATCTTGAAAGGTCCGATATATCTGGGGCTAACTTTCCTTTGAGTTGGAAACGTTGCATTCCCTTCAATGGCGACACTTTCAGATAAACAAAATCTCCTATGTTGAAAGCGAGGTCTCTACGTCTCTTGTCGGCGTAATTCTTCTGTCTGGACTGGGCGGTCTTGAGGTGCTCACGAATCTTGTGAACCTTCTCTTCTGCTTCTCGTAGGATGTCGGGTCCGAAAATCTGACTCTCTCCTACTTCCGACCAGTTCAAAGGGGTGCGACACTTCCTTCCGTACATGAATTCAAATGGGGCCATTTGCAAACTAGCTTGATAAATGTTGTTGTAGGAAAATTCTGCAAACGGCAGACAGTCTTCCCACTTAGATCCATATTCTAGCACACATGCTCTCAGCATATCTTCGAGTATTTGATTTACTCGCTCCGTTTGTCCATCGGTCTGAGGGTGATATGCGGTGCTGAAATCTAGGCGGGTTCCTAAACCTTCTTGAACTTTCTTCCAGAATCTCGAGGTAAACTGAGTTCCTCGATCAGATACGATGTTCTTGGGGATTCCATGCAAACTAACTATTCTAGCGATGTACAACTCCGCTAGTTTCAAACTCTGATAGGTGGTTTTGACGGGTAAGAAATGGGCGACTTTGGACAATTGGTCCACTATGACCCAGATAGAATCATTTCCCCTATTAGAAGTAGGCAATCTAGTGATAAAGTCCATTCCAACGGAATCCCATTTCCATTCTGGAATCTGCAAGGGTTGCAACAATCCAGCGGGTCTTTGATGTCCTGCCTTGACTCGCTGACATATATCACACTTGGCGATATAGCTTCCGATTTCTCTCTTCATCTTATGCCACCAAAATTGCTCTTTCAAATCTTGATACATCTTAGTTCCTCCGGGATGGATAGAATAAAGAGTATCATGAGCTTCCTTGAGAATAACTTCTTTCAACTCAGAATCTGCTGGTACACAAAGGCATCCTTTGTACCACAGAACTCCTTCTTCGTCTTTGGTGAATCCAGGTACTTTGCCTGTACCGATACGACGCTTGATTCCGTCGATACTAGCATTTCCTTTTTGCACCTCTTTAATCTGACTGATCAAAGTGGGCTGGAGTTCTATGCTAGCCAAAAATCCTTCACTCACTAATTCTATTCGAAAATCTTCCATCTCTTTGTGCAGGCTTGGTTGCTCCTTAAAATCATGGAGTTCAAGCGGCACGGAAATCTGCTAAGGGCATCTGCTACCACGTTGGCTTTACCAGGGTGATAGTGAATGTCCAGATCGTAATCCTTGATTAGCTCAATCCATCTTCTCTGTCTCATATTCAGCTCCTTCTGAGTGAATATATATTTTAGACTCTTGTGATCCGTATAGATCTCACAACGGTTTCTCATCAGGTAATGCCTCCATGTCTTCAGGGCTAGAACTACGGCTGCGAGTTCGAGGTCATGGGTTGGGTAATTTTGCTCATGTTGCTTTAGTTGTCGAGATAGATAAGATATAACAAGGCCTTCTTGCATTATCACATATCCGAGACCGATCTTGGATGCATCACAATACACATCAAAGGGCTTCGTGATATCCGGCATGATCAAGATTGGGGCTGAAATCAATCTCCTCTTGATTTCTTGAAAACTCGCTTCACATTTGTCGGTCCATTCAAACTTCTTGTCTTTCTTCAGTAATTGGGTCATGGGTCTGGCGATACTCGAGAATCCTTCTACGAATTTGCGGTAATATCCCGCTAATCCGAGAAATGCACGAACTTGGGTTTGAGTGGTTGGGTCTTGCCAATCTTCTACATCTTCCACTTTGACAGGGTCAACGGCAATTCCTCCGGCTGATACAATGTGACCGAGGAATCCTACCTCCTGTATCCAGAATTCACATTTGCTAAACTTTGCATACAATTGATGCTCTCTAAGGGTTCCAAGGATGGTCCTTAGGTGTAGCTCATGTTCTTCTTCTGATTTGGAATAAATTAGAATGTCATCAATGAAAACAACGACAAACTTATCCAGGAAGTCCATCAAAATCTTATTCATGAGATTCATGAAATACGCGGGGGCATTGGTTAATCCAAAGGACATAACGGTATACTCGTACAATCCATATCTAGTGGTAAGGGCAGTCTTGGGAATATCCTCTGCCCGAATTTTGAGTTGATGATAGCCAGTCCTAAGATCAATCTTAGAAAACACTTTGGCACCGGTCAACTGATCAAACAAATCTTCTATCTTGGGCAAGGGGTACTTCATCTTGATGGTGACGTCATTCAACTTCCTATAATCCGTACACAAACGGTTACCTCCATCCTTCTTGTCCACAAACAAGATAGGTGATCTCCATGGTGACGCACTTGGTTGAATCAATCCTATTTCCAGCATGGCATCAAGTTGCTTCTTCAGTTCTGCTAGGTCTGACGGGTTCATACTATAGGGTCTCTGGGCTATGGGTCCAGTTCTGGGGATTAGTTCAATGATAAACTCGATATCCAGATCTGGGGGCATACCGGGCAAAACATCTGGAAATACATAGGGGTATTCACAGACTATCCGGACTTGGTCAATGGTGGGTTGGGCTATACTCTTGTTACACGTGAATTGACGAGGTAAGGTTTCAGATATATGCTTGACTGATATTCCGGCTGTACTGGTCATGGTTATGGCTTTCTTGGCACAGTCAATCAATCCTTTATGTTTGGACATCCAATACATTCCTAGTACTACTTCCAAACCTTTAGTTCCGAGTACTATCGGATTAGCATAAAAATCTATGCCATGGATTCGGATAGGGACGGCTTTGCAAATTTGCCTAGCCTTGGTGGTTGATCCGGGAATTTGAACGATCATAACATGCTTCAGTTTTGTTGGTTGAATTTTACTAGTGCATGCAAATTCTTCGGTGACAAATGAGTGCGATGCACCAGAATCAAACAACACTCGTGCAAGTACTGAATTAACAAAAAACATACCCAACATGATGTCTGGCGCTTCCCGAGCTTCTTCAGCATGCATGAGAAAAAGACGGCCATTGCGGTTGAGTGAATTCCCTAGGGCAAATCTCCTTCCTGGCTGAACACGACACTGCTGCTGAGCTGGGGCATTGGCATTGGGTGCTGCGACATTCTTCTTGTTGGGGCACTCGTTGGAGTAGTGGCCTTTATTTCCACAGTCATAACAAGTCACTTGCGACTTGTCCTTTGCTGCTACAGGCACATCATTGCTTCCAGTCCTCAGGGCAGTGTTGGTGTTGGCGGTAGCATTGTTGTTGTTGAACTTGGGTGTGGCACGGTTGAAATTTCTAGAGTTGCCGGGGTTGTTGTGATTTCCTCCGGGTCTAGGGTTTCCACGGTTGGGATAGGTCGGACGGTTCATCGGGGGTCTGTTGGTTCTTGGGGCAAATCCTGGAGATGGGTTAGGGCGATACTTTGGGGTCTGATGGGTTCCTGGCTGATGCATCATATGACGCTTGCGGTTCTCATTGGCTTGGTTGATCTTGCCTTCCATCTGGATAACAGAGTCGACAAGGGCTTCAATATCCACAAAGGGGATATTGACTAATACCGTCTGCATCTCATCGTGCAGACCATTCAGGAATCTTTCTTTCTTCTTGGCTTCGGTGTCGATCTCATCCGGGGCATACCTAGCTAATGACAAGAATTTGTCACGGTATTCCACTATAGTCATCCGTCCTTGCTTCAGTTCTCTAAACTCGTCTCTCATCCTCTTGATCAAACCTGGTGGCACATGGGTTCTGCTAAACTTGACCTTGAATTCCTCCCAGGTCATTATCTGGCCTCCGGTCATTGCGCGAACACTGTTCCACCATGCCCTGGCATCTCCGGCTAGATAGTGGGTGGCGAACAGAACTTTCTCATTGGCTTCCACTCCGGCGACTCCTAGGTTATTTTCCATGGTTTGCAACCAATCATCAGCGTCTAGGGGTTCTTCCGACTTAGTGAAAACAGGTGGGTTGGTATTCTGGAAATTCTTGAGTTTAGATCCATGGTTGTCCTGATTTCCGTGGCCTTGGTTATTGTGGGCTAGCTAGGCTATCTGCTGCAGGGTGGCTAGGTTGGCTTGACGTTCCGCTCTTTCAGCTTTGCGGTCACAGATCAACATTTGCACAATCTACAACATCGGGTCCGGGGATGAACCACTTCCTCCGCGTGGCATCTGAAGATTGAGATAGATCATGAGAAAAGAGGGAAATTTCTAAGGTTTTGGGGCTTTGAAAAGTTTTTAAAGTTTGACTCAGATTTTCTCGTAACTTGCTTTTCATTCATTCATTCATAGCACACGATACAACGCACACCACAACAAAGAAAACAGATGGTTTTAAGAACCATTCTGGGAACTACGATACAGTGGGACCGAATACTACTCACTACTCTAGTGTTCAAGTGCTACTACTCCTTGGAATCTGTGGCTTCATCATCCTCATCATCATCGATGAAGGCGAAATCATCCTCATCGGTGAAGAAATCCATAGCCTGATCCTCCAAAAAATCATCATCATCGCTGAGATAGGAGTAGGGGTCTCCACGAAGATCCTCTCCTACATTCTCCCTTTCTTCCAACTGCATGTCTCTCTCGTGGATGGTCTCCTCCAAAGATGAGATACGGTGGCGAAGACGGGCAATAATGCGCTCCTTCTTGTCGAGCTGACGGCGGCGAGACTTGCGATCCTTTGCTAGCATGGCGATGGTCTGATCCTTCGTCTTGATGATGGCAGACTTGTGGTTGGAGTAGTCACGGCAGTTATCCAACTCCTGTTGATGATCGTACATCATGAAGCTGAGGTGGTCCAATTGGGTCTTCAGCTCGTGATGGTATGGGGCTTCCAGTGGTTTTCCATTAGCATCACGCCTTGGGCAAAACTCAAAGTGGGTTCCCTTGATCTGATTGATACTTTGCCCACACAGACGGGAAAGAGCTTCCTGCATGGCCCTGGCAAGTCCATCGAGCCAGTTGTTCTCTCTTAAGGTGAATTGGATTCCCTCCGCAGTGGGAGCACTACTAGAGAAAACCTTATGCGAGGTGCACCTAAAAGCATATGCGAGGCGCAAAATATAGGAGGCGCATATCATATGCGCCTCGCATATGTTTCACAATGCGCCTCGTATATTTATTGTATATGCGCCTCCTATAGTGTCCTATATGCGCCTCCTATAATATTTTGAAATTCAAGTTTTACGAATATTCAAATATACAATACAGTCCAGAATACGGTATAAACAGCACATAATTTTTTAGAAACTTGCTATTGGCCAAAGCATAATAGAACCAACTTGAATACAATACATTACACATCAATCGCGACATACGAGTTCATACATCAAGTAGAATCAAGAAATGCCAAGTTTTCACACAACACCAAGTGTTTGTGCCACAAGTTCACACCTCCGAGTACAAGTTCACAATCACATTACAACTTCGACGACGGAGCTCTAGTTAGATGAAGTGGAGCACATAACCTACCATGAAGAGCAACAAGGTGGTGATCATGAGAAAGTTCCTCCACTTCTTCCTCCTGTGCCTCCTCCACTTCTCTTCCGCCACCTCTCTACTCTCGTAGCCTTGGTAGTTGTTTCTCGAGAAGTTGTTCACTTGCTTCTGGCAGTCTTTCCACTCCTCGTACACACCTGGAACCCGATCGATGTACACGACATAGCACTTCTTCGCTATCTCCTACACACAAGAAAGATGATATTAGTTATGTCAGTGGAAAGCAATAGCTAGCAGTTCACAAGATAGAATTATGCATATATATGGGTGCAACAAGATGTAAGAAATCACGCTCTAATCATTGGCATTTTGAAGAAAGACCAAAAAAAAGCAAACCAAGAATGACTTGGATTAGTGCCTCATACTTAGGTTGGGCACGGAAATAACAATGCTCGATGTTCGATCTCGTGCAGCAAGTAGAGTATATGCACAAATTACTAGTCTACTTGACACACCAAATCGAACAACAGCATAGTCATACCAGTGAGAGCTCCGCAGAGGAAGATCTGCTATCAATTGGAGGGCAAAACGTTTGAGAAAGAGTCCTAAATGCAATGTGTTTCTAAGAGACTACTATTTGGAATCATGTGAAATAATTATAGATGGTTGTACCATCCAAAAAAGGACAAATGTATCTATCATCTTATCAACTAGACAACGACCATTAGCACACCATGATTTCCTTATCATCTTATCAACTAGACGTCCATGTTCCATGAACCTACTTCCATAATATACCCTGCTTTTGTAAAGAACATATCATTGTCATGCAGACCCAACTTTCCCAACATTTCTTATGGGTAATCATACAGTACAATCCCTGAATTCCCCAAGTGAGACTTGGTGTTCAGATAAAATCACTGAATTCCCGTAGATGAAGCCTAAATGATAAAATCACTGCACTCCCAACATAAAGAACCCAATTATATCGAACAATTTTGTATGATGAACTAACACATCCCACCAATTTTTTTAAGGGATTTTACTATTTGACAAACCAATTTTGGATCAGATCTATAATTACTCCCTTTTCACTACCCAAATCATGTGGATGAAGCCTCTCGACAGGCACCAATTATTGGAAGCTAAAAATCCCCTGATTTCTGTTCATGTGGATACTGAACTAAAATTATGCGCGTTGACCAAAACAACCCATCAAATTTTCGTCATGGATCACGCTGTCATGCCATAAGCGGAATATACTAGTACCAAGAATCTTCACTAGGAATAGATGGTATCTACCGACAACATGTAAAAAGACAGAATTTAATTGTAAGCAGAAAATAGAAACAGCAGCAACAGATCAGTCGAGGATGCTGGCTTAGAAAAAAAGAGAGAGAGATGAGTAGAGGATGCTCACCACATCCGCCCTGGTCCTTGATCGCAGCGACCGCGCCCTTGGTCCTCCAGTCGACGATGTCCGGCAGCTCCTCGTTGTCGGCGGCTTGGTACCTGGCGCTGAGCTTCTGCTTCCTCTCCGGCTTGGTCCGGACATGCCAACAAGTTAAATAAACATTGTCCTACAATTTATATATCAGGCACTTCAAAGTCTAGTGAGCTTGGTGATCAAGTCCTATAACTAAGACATAATTGAAAGAATTGATCAATAATCTGGTACAAGAAAACTAGTGCTGCTACCTCGATCATCAGTAGAATGTTTGGTCAAGTAAGAGGAATAATAACAGTGTAGATTTTTTTCATTTACATTCGAATTGGCATACTGTGCAACTTTTGTTTCTATTTGATCTGCCGATGGCCAGTAAGAAGAAAACATTGAGTCGATGGCCCAAGGTAAAAAGAACTAATCTATTTCTACGCAGCCCAGCAGGCCCATCTTATCACACAACTAGTGAACTATCTACACACCAGCCAGCCAGTGCACCGTGTTTATCTTTCTACCTATTGACACTAGAAGAGCTAAATGTGTGGAACGTTTGATCATTCAGTCACGTGCATATCTGAACTAAGTGCTGCTGCATCTAGATAATCATATAGGGTTTCAGACTTTCATCTCCTAAAAAATAAGAGAGAGCGAGAGAGAGGAGTGCAGAAACAATAGTGGAGAAGGGCAGTTTGTCAAAATCAAAACAATGTGTTGATGAAGACTCAACGAAGTACAGATCGGTAACATATGCAACTATCCACAGGCTATAACACACACTACGGAATACAAATCTAAGTACATATCGGTAACTAGCAATCCAGATGCAATTCACTATCGTGTACTATTAGACAAGCTAAAATTGCAATTTGTAATCACTAGGTAACACAGATGCAGGGGGCTTGGAGAACAACAGCGATGAAGGAATCCCACCTTGAAACGGAGCACCCACGGCCGCATCGCCTCCTCATCTTTGCCATCCGTCCCTGAACTTCGCCACGCGGGCAGCCTTGGGTCAGAGAAGGAGCGGCAGCTGCGTGACCTGCATGTCCTCCGCCTCCATGCAAGTCACTTGGGACATAGCTCAGCTCATGAAGAAAGATCCAGCTCACAACCAGGCCATCTTCATGAGAAACTATAGCTATGCAATCTATATACACATCATAGCTTTGACTACTGAGAATCGCAGTTCACAATATTCTAGCAAATCGGTACCCAGTTCACATTGTATTGTTAGATCATATATTACTTGAGTATGGTCAGACCATGTAGGCAAAAAAAGGTGCGAAGTGATCTAAGCAGCAGTTCCTTACCGATGATGCTCAGCTCGGCGAGGAAGTCCTCCCGCCCCTTGGTGTCTGCCCCGGAGAACTGCTTCGCGGCCATCTCCACGCTCCGGCCATGCTCCCCGAGGATGGTGCCTCTGTACACCACGTCGTACCCGCCCTATCTCAGCTTCATCTTCTCGTTGAACTGGTACTTGACATCGGTGGAGGCCGAGAAGCCAAAGTAGGCCTTCTTGTCGCGGACGGAATCGTACGGCGCGTGGAGGCCGATTTGGGAGAGTCCGAGGAGAGGGAGGTCAAGGAGCAAGGCCGCTGGACTCCGGCAGCACACGGGCACGGTGAGGCGCTGGAGACGCGGGCCTAGCACGGCGCACCGGGAGGCAGTCTAGATGGCGTCGGCGGTAGAGGTTCTGCGAATGAGGCGAGGACGGAGAGGAGCCCAGGGAGAAGCTCGGAGTAGGGGAGCTTTGCTGCGGGTGCAGCCACGAGGATGCGGCTAGGGTGGACGGTAGATATGCGACCAGAGGAAGCCACGGGTTGCAGGGCGAGGGGGGCGGCTGGTGGCGGCAACGCCATGCGAGGATCGCGGGAAGGCGAGGGAGCCTGGCGGTGGCGGGGATAAGCGAGCGAGGGAGGGGTCGCGAACGCAGTTGGTGAAGGACGAGGTGGACACGCGGGGTGGGGTCGTGTGGTCGTGGTAGGAGATGGGGTGGGGCCGGCAGCGTATAGGAGGCGCATATGAGGATATATGCCTCGCATATTGTAAGTATAGGAGGCGTATATGACTATATGCGCCTCGCATATTCGACCATCGATTTTCATCTGGGCCCACGCAGCTTATGTGAGGCGCATTTTGCCTATACGCGCCTCGCATATCTGATATATAGGAGGCGCATATGATTAGAATGCGCCTCGCATAATCTGGGGTTGCTTGATTTTGTCCGTACAAGGATTATAGGAGGCGCATTCTTATCATATTCGCCTCGCCTATTTTTATACTAGAGGCGCATGGAAAGGAAGTGTGCCTCGCCTATTTTATAGGAGGCGCATATGGTCTAAATTTGCCTCCTATAAGCATGTATCCTATAGCATTTTCTCTAATAGTGGAGGTTCAATCTTTCCTCGGAGACTTGCAACAATTAGCCACTGCAGATCTTCTCCTCCTTGATCATTGAGCTGAGCTCCGAAGAACTCGGGGTGCTGACGCTCCAGAAGTTCCGAAAGCTGGTCCAAATCCCTCTCAAAGATAAGGTCTCCGTCATTTCCCAACTGATAGAACTTGCTGTACTTCACGTCCATCTAAAAGAATATAAGATGAGTAAGTTAGTAGAGTGATCAAGTGTGTCAATTTTTATGTATTTTGCAAGAGTTTTTGGGGAACATGAATTTTTATGAAAGAAACAAGGGGATAAGAATGGGAATAAGTTTTTGTAAATATTTGCTTTCTTTGGTTTTGAAACTAAGTTTTTGATTCAGACATCCAGTCTAACTAGGGTCTCCTATGGTCAGGATGGCTCTGGTACCAACTTGTTAACACCCGGATTTTTAATCCCAGATGCCTGTTATGCCATACATCGCAATCCCAGGATTACCATTTTTGCGAGACATAACAGAATTGGATACCATAGTACATCATCCATTACAAACCGTATATAAGTTCTTACACAAATAGGGATCTCATGATCCAGTTCTTAATACAACTTCAAGCAGCGGAATACGTAAAAATAACGGTAGCGTAGGCGAAGCTCCATCTTCGGGGTCACAGGCAATGCTGACGATGGGAGATGATCCTAGTTGTCGTAACCTTCCTGGGGTCCATCCTCCAGGTACTCGTCTTCATAGTCTGGCCATGGGAATAGCCAGGGACAAAGCCATGAGTACTCTTTAAGTACTCGCAAACTAATACTAACAAGTGAAGGGGGTTTTTGTAATAGGACACTAAGCTCTAGGGTTGTTTTGCAAAAGCCAGATTTATCTCTACTAAGTTTAGAAGCAAGAGAAGCTAGTCACAATTTTATAACTCCTAAGTAGGAACTTGTATTTCATATCCCAACCCTGTTGGGGTCAAGTCAAGGTCTCAATTCATTTCACAAGTCTTTTGAAAACATCTGACGAGGGAACAGTATGGCCACTCCAACTGTCCATAACTGCGGACGCGGCTATTCGAATAGTAGGACACTCTGCAGAGATTGTACACTTTCACCACAACATTCGATACATCCGTTAGGAATAAATCCTGAATTCACCATACTCAGTATGCGGATAATCAATCCTAACCTTTCAATTACACGCCCTAGTATAAGCACCTCTCCTGTGAGTTTGGCCTCCCAACCATGACCAACTGTCATCTTGGGTACTGCACAGGTGGACAATCTTCACAAGGTAGCCTCAGCTCAGACCTTGGCCATGAGGGAACTAATACTAAAGTATATAAGTTTCCAGTCAAGCCCTACCCAATCTTCGGGTATTGTGGTTGTACGATAAAATTGGAATGGTATCGCATCCAGACAACCATCAGTTTTATAAAGGGCTAAGGTTGATGCCTCAACATTTTCATCACCATAAATCATCTGGTGTTTAGAAACACATGTCCAAAACATTTCAATAGAATGATCCATAATTCCAAGGTTTTCATAACCATTTTCACCAAGTATTCCCATCTAATGTTGATCAGGTTTTATGCTTAGCACTAGCATCTATAAGTGGGGGTAAGCACTAATGAGGGGTGGTAACCTAGTGGAGTTTAACTAAGTTCAATCTCATGCCTTAGGATGACATAAAGATTATCTAGCTTAGGCCAAGTTTTATGCTCTTTATGCAACCTTCCATTATCTTTATAGTATCTACAATTCACTCAAGTAAGCTCTAAGTACTAGCTTTGATAAAGAAATAAAGTATAAAACTTGTAAGTAAAAAGTAGGATTGGTTTATCAAGTGGGTATGATCATATATGCTTTAAGGCATATAGGGGGCATGGCAGCAAGCAAGTATTGGCTTGCATCAATATCAGTATTGCTAAATTGCAAGTGTTAGCTTGCATTGGTCCACTTGTTTAGTAAGGCTTGCCTTGTGCAGAGTAGTGGTTGAAGTTCTCCTCGGCTTCTTCTTCGTAGTATCCTCCTTCCTCCTCGTATCCTTGGTCGGTACTAGCGTCTATAAATAAATACGATGTACTCAATCACCAAACAATACTTAACTACTTGCAATCATCACACAAAGGGTCCTATAGATGATCTAGCATCATCACTAACATTACAAGATTAAAGCTTGGTTTAATTCTTTTTATTTTTAGAAAAGTAATTTCTACTCATTGAAAAACTACTTAAGATTTAATATTCTTCAAACCAAACATGGGATCATGTTGACACATGTCATCACCACATATTTTAGTCCATGGGAATGTGATTTAAAGTGGTGTCACAATTTAATAAGGTTTTACCCTTTTATTTTAATTAAATAAGTGACTAGAAATGCCTATGTGGCATTCTTTTATTACTTGAACATTATTTCTGTAAGTAAACCTATATATTTTTATATATTCTGAAAGGTATGGTTAAATGTGATTTTTGGGAGTTGGAATCAACTCAAAAGCTATTACAGTTTAAATTTGAAAAATGTTTGAATGCAGAAAAGCTTCTGCCTTGTTATTTTTACCATGGATGATCTACAGATCCAAATGACTTGAATCCAACGGGCTTGGATTCAGCATTCCTAGACCTTTCTAACAAAGTTGGTTTCATTCAATTTGGTTCACTGAATCGACCTGGGTTGATTTTTGAAACTGGGTACATAAGTGTTTTTGAAATAAAATGGAAAAGGTTAAATTCAAATAACTGGGCTGCGCGGGAAGCGATACTGGGCTGGCCTGCTAAGCACAACGCTTATGCGGGATGGTTAAGTCGATGTCCCCACGTGTCAGTGAGACGAGGGGGTGCGAAGCGGTATGGGGCGATGTGGGGTGTTCGATCGGGTTCTAATCCAACGGCTGAGGGTCATCGTCGACGTTGGGCAACGCCGGCGAGATAGAAACCTAGCGCGGCCAGTGGGGGTCGTTGGGGGCTCACCGGGGTTCAGGCGAGGGTCAGCGAGGCGGGCGAACGACGAAGTCGATGACGGCGAACCTCCTGGTACCGACATCTTCTCTTGGGGTGGCTCCAATCGCTGGCTTCCTTCTTCTCCATAGGCGGCAGGCTCCGGTGAAATTCCAGCGAAGTGCTGCTCGCCTTGCTCCGGCAACGGGGTGGGACGATCAGTGAAGAGAGGAGAGTGAGATGGTGTGCTCAATTCGGCTGGGGTGGCCTCTATTTATAGTGGCGACGACGAGACCGAACGGCATGGGCAGGCGACGGTGGCGACATGGCTACGGGCTGCTAGAGGCATGGCCGGCGGTGGTGATCGCTTGGTGGTCTCCTGGCGATGCTCTACGGCTTTAATGCGCTTGTAGGGGCGGTGGCAAACGGTCTGGAACATGCGACGCTCTGCGCGGCAGAGGCGGCGTCTTCGACGGCGAGCGGTGGCTGTGAGGCATGGGGCGGCGAACGGGGATGTCTGGCGGTCTCCTCGGTGGGTGGTGATCGTGTATGCACGCGGCGAGGGCGGCGTGCGGTCTGTGGGCTTCGGTCGAGGGTGGCGCTCTAGCGCATGCTCGGCATGGTTGACAGAGGCACGGGCGCGGCGTTCCTGGGTGCTCTGGTCGGTGTCTTCGAGGCAGGGCTAGTTGAGAGGGGGCGGTGAGGCATGGGTGATCTTCCAGACAAGGTTGGCACGGATAGTTTCTCTCCTAGATTGTTGTGAACACTGGGATGGCATGGGTGGCTTTGGCTGTTCACCATTGATGGCATTGCCAAGCTCACAGTGGTGCCAGTGATTGGTTAAGATTGTTAGATGATCTACTAAGGCTAGTGGTGTCCAGAGAGGGAACAAGTTAGGCTCAATTCATTGCTCAAAATAGTGTTTTGATTTTGTTAGATTTGTATCTGCAAGGTGTTTGATGAAATGGCCGCAAGAATTCAAGTTTTGAATTTTGAAAAGAATTTTGGTGGGTGTTCTAGGTTGGTGCTGGTGAGTCTGCAGATGCTTGGGTTTTGAAAGTTGAGCTTGTTTGAGTGGTTTTTGTAAAAGTGGGATCTTCTCATATGATAAAGATTCAATTTTGAACTGTCCTTTAAACTATGCATTTGAATGTTTCTGGATGATCACAAAGTGGGCCTTGATACCTTGTTATGAGTACTATCAAGGGGTGCAAAGATCCAAAAAAGTTTCTGTTAAGTTCTGAAAGTTTGAGACAGCCAAAATAGGCATGGGAGTTAAATTGGTCAAAATGACCATTCACTCATTTAACTTTGTTTTGATTTATTTGTCTTTGGGAAAAGTTTGGGAAATGTTTAGATGATGTTTATTTTACCTAAGCAACATTTTACAAGCAAAGAAACACACAAACAAGTTGGTTCAAAAGAATTCCAAATGAAATGCATACACCATGCATGCTTTCATATTTTTATTTTAGAAAAGTTTTTGTTAACCCTAATTTTGATGATTAGAGTTTGATGATCCAAGTTTAGTATTTTTGGGATGTTACAGTATTCATCCTCATAGTCACACTGGCAGGAGTAGGAGCTTTACCTCACACCGAGGGCTCCGAACCTGGTACTTCTTGTGTCCCTGACGCTTGCTTGTATCCAATCCCTCCTGCGGACGTCGTCACACTCTTCCCTGCTTTGCTCCCACACGTCTTTCTAGCCTACTTAGGCTCTGCCATTCCCATAATGACGACAACCGGAGTACCGGCGATGGGATCAGCTCGCATTGGTTTGCGGCGACCTCCAGGAAGCAATGCGGGCCAATCCCGACGACGCTTTCCTGCGTGCCTGCCTTGACCGAGCTGAAGAGGACACGCAGGTGCAGGAGGCGATCATTTGCTCTCGCTATGATGAATGGTGTATCTTATGCGTCGCATCCGCCGCCTCCAGCGCTGGTGGCAGCGCATAGTTTTAGGGTGTGTGGTGTGCTTGTAACAAATGTTTTAGGAAGTGAACAAAGTTTTTTCATTGCAAATAGCCAATGCCTACATCGATAGATCATACATGGTGCACGCATAGCCTAGCCTACTTATTGGAGTCGAAGTGGTAGTAGCGGCGGCACATGGTGTGGTCGAAGACGCTGACATCAAACTTTCCTTGACCGTCGTACTTGAAGACGAGGATGTTGCCCGGCTCAATCTGGTGCGAGCGGGCGAAGCACTCCTAGCCATTGTTGCGGTACATCTAGCCGAGCTGGTCGAACTGCAGATCAGCCGGGTACCTACTGGTCCTGAATCCGTTCGCCCGCAGCATGACAAGCGGTGGCGGCTCGTCGCCGATCAGCGTCACGAACCTGCGGGGTAGGAGCATCCTGTCTTGCGGCATGCCAAGGTGGATGGCCACAGCGAACTAGGTGCCTAGGTCGAAATATTTGGGTGATAACGGCGGTAAGGGGGAGCATGGTGGCGCGGTAATTTGGTCGCGTCCTCCATGCCTCCCTCGACGTCCATGGCCGCCGTGCCCTCCTCTCGATTCCACGCCGCCGGCCATGGCTAGCTACAGGTAGCAGAGAACGAAAAGGAGGAGGAGATGGTGTTTGATACGTCGCAAACGTATCTATAATTTTTGATGCTCCATGCTTGTTTAGTATCTACTTTGCTTTGCTTTGTCTACACTTTGAGGTGTTTTTATATTTTTTCTAGAACTAACCTATTAACAAGTTGCCACGGTGCCAGTTGCCTGTTTTCTTCTGTTTTTGGTTCCAGAAAGGCAGAAAATTAATATTCTCGAAATTGGACGGGACAAAAGCCAAAGTCAATATTTTACCGTG
Organism: Avena sativa; assembly: GCA_916181665.1. Taxonomy (NCBI): domain Eukaryota; kingdom Viridiplantae; phylum Streptophyta; class Magnoliopsida; order Poales; family Poaceae; genus Avena; species Avena sativa. The sequence goes on along the minus strand of OV702294.1, from coordinate 149,396,546 downwards.
AGGGACACGAATCCAGAAGACGAGATGGAGAAACGAACCAGGGCGGCCAGACCCCCCCTAGGCATGGGTGGGCCCTGCCCCACGCCTGGGTAGGGTGTGGGGCCCCTGGCCGCCTCCCGGCCTCGCCTCTTTGCCTATAAGAAGCCCCCTATGCAGAATAAGTACCCGATCAATATTCCACAAAACCTTTTGTAGCCGCTGCCACAGTCATCCCTAGATCGGGGAGGGGATCTGAAGTTCTTCCCGGCAACCTACCGGAGGGGAGATCATCCCGGAGGCCTTCTCTCCGGTATGATGCGTGAGTAGTTCAACCTTGGACTATGGGTCCATGTAGTAGCTAGATGGTTGTATCTCATCCTTGTGCTTTCATGTATAGATCTTGTGAGCTCCGTTCATGATCAAGATCTAATCTATTTGTAATCATGCATGTTGTGTTTGCGGGGATCTGATGGATATTGAGATTACTATGTCAGACTGATTAATGGTTTTGTCTTTATGATTCTATCATGTATGTGTTATTTCTGATCTTGCATGCTCTCCATTGTTAGTAGCTATCTTGGCCGAGTAGTTGCTAGTGACTCAAAGAGGGGGTATTTATGCTTGATAGTGGGTTCATGCCTCTAGTTTCCAAGGGAAGTGACAAAAATCTCTTTGGTTTTAGATGTGCTGTTGCTACTATGGAGAAAACAACGGTCTCTTGTTCATGGAACAAGTGGATTGTTTACCTTACACACTTTGCTTAAAGCAGTTGTCTGTTGCTTGCAACTTAATACTGGAGGGGTTTCGGATGATAACCTGAAGGTGGACTTCTAGCCATAGATGCAGTTGGATGGCGGTCTATGTATATTGTTGTATTGCCCAATCGAATCTCATAGGATCTTTTGTCTTGTATTACATTGTTATGCCTTGCTCAGTTCCTGTCAATTGCCCTACTGTAATTTGTTTACCCTTCATGCCATGTTGTTTATCTAAGGAGAGCACCTCTAGTGAACTATGGACCCCGGTCCAATCTTTACCATTGATACATCTTCCACTGTTACTTGTTTACTTGCTGCAAACCATTACCTTCCACACCATACGTTTAATCCTTTGTTACAACAAACTGGTGAGCTTGACAACCTCATTGATTTGTTGGGGCAAAGTCTTGAGTTTGTGTTGTGCAGGTCTCCGCGTTTCTTGCAACACCTGTGTGACATTTCCTTCCTCCTACTGGTTCGATAACCTTGGTTTCTTACTGAGGGAAAACTTGTTGCTGTGCTGCCTCCCCGGAACTGGACCCATAGCCCAGAGACCCTATAGTATGAACCCGTCAGAGCTAGCAGAACTGAAGAAGCAACTTGATGCCATGCTGGAAATAGGATTGATTCAACCAAGTGCGTCACCATGGAGATCACCTGTCTTGTTTGTGGACAAGAAGGATGGAGGTAACCGTTTGTGTATGGATTATAGGAAGTTGAATGACGTCACCATCAAGAACAAGTACCCCTTGCCCAAGATAGAAGATTTGTTTGATCAGTTGACCGGTGCCAAAGTGTTTTCTAAGATTGATCTTAGGACTGGCTATCATCAACTCAAAATTCGGGCAGAGGATATTCCCAAGACTACCTTTACCACCAGATATGGATTGTACGAGTATACCGTTATGTCCTTTGGATTAACCAATGCCCCCGCGTATTTCATGAATCTCATGAATAAGATTTTTATGGACTTCCTGGATAAGTTTGTCGTTGTTTTCATCGATGACATTCTAATTTATTCCAAATCATAAGAAGAACATGAGCTACACCTAAGGACCATCCTTGGAACCCTTAGAGAGCATCAATTGTATGCAAAGTTTAGCAAATGTGAATTCTGGTTACAGGAGGTAGAATTCCTCGGTCACATTGTATCAGCCGGAGGAATTGCCGTTGACCCTGCCAAAGTGAAAGATGTAGAAGATTGGCAAGCCCCAACCACTCAAACCCAAGTTCGTGCATTTCTCGGATTGGCGGGATATTACCGCAAATTCGTAGAAGGATTCTCGAGTATCGCCAGACCCATGACCCAATTACTGAAGAAAGACAAGAAGTTTGAATGGACCGACAAATGTGAAGCGAGTTTTCAAGAACTCAAGAGGAGATTGATTTCAGCCCTAATCTTGATCATGCCGGATATCACGAAGCCCTTCGATGTGTATTGTGATGCATCCAAGATCGGTCTCGGATGTGTGCTAATGCAAGAAGGCCTTGTTATATCTTATCTATCTCGACAACTAAAGCAACATGAGCAAAATTACCCAACCCATGACCTCGAACTCGCAGCCGTAGTTCTAGCCCTGAAGACATGGAGGCATTACCTGATGGGAAACCGTTGTGAGATCTATACGGATCACAAGAGTCTGAAATATATATTCACTCAGAAGGAGCTGAATATGAGACAGAGAAGATGGATTGAGCTAATCAAGGATTACAATCTGGACATTCACTATCACCCTGGTAAAGCCAACATGGTAGCAGATGCCCTTAGCAGATTTCCGTGCCGCTTGAACTCCATGATTTTTAAGGAGCAACCAAGCCTGCACAAAGAGATGGAAGATTTTCGAATAGAATTAGTGAGTGAAGGATTTTTGGCTAGCATAGAACTCCAGCCCACTTTGATCAGTCAGATTAAAGAGGCGCAGAAAGGAAATGCTAGTATCGACGGAATCAAGCGTCATATCGGTACAGGCAAAGTACCTGGATTCACCGAAGACGAAGAAGGAGTTCTGTGGTACAAAGGACACCTTTGTGTACCAGCAGATTCTGAGTTGAAAGAAGTTATTCTCAAGGAAGCTCATGATACTCTTTAGTCTATCCATCTCGGAGGAACTAAGATGTATCAAGATTTAAAAGAGCAATTTTGGTGGCATAAGATGAAGAGAGAAATCGGAAGCTATATCGCCAAGTGTGATATTTGTCAGCGAGTCAAGGCAGGACATCAAAGACCCGCTGGATTGTTGCAACCCTTACAGATTCCGGAATGGAAATGGGATTCCGTTGGAATGGACTTTATCACTGGACTGCCTACCTCTAGTAGGGGAAATGACTCTATCTGGGTCATAGTGGACAGATTGTCCAAAGTCGTCCATTTCTTGCCCGTTAAAACCACATATCAGAGTTCGAAGCTAGCGGAGTTGTACATCGCTAGAATAGTTAGTTTGCATGGAGTCCCCAAGAACATCGTATCGGATCGAGGAACTCAGTTTACCTCGAGATTCTGGAAGAAAGTCCAAGAAGGTTTAGGAACCCGCCTAGATTTTAGTACCGCTTATCACCCTCAGACCGACGGACAAACGGAGCGAGTAAATCAAATACTCGAAGATATGCTGAGAGCATGTGTGTTAGAATATGGATCCAAGTGGGAAGACTGTCTGCCGTTTGCAGAATTTTCCTACAATAACAGTTATCAAGCCAGTTTGCAAATGGCCCCATTTGAATTCATGTACGGAAGGAAGTGTCGCACCCCTTTGAACTGGTAGGAAGTAGGAGAGAGTCAGATTTTTGAACCCGATATCCTACGAGAAGCAGAAGAGAAGGTTCACACAATTCGTGAGCACCTCAAGACCGCCCAGTCCAGACAGAAGAGTTACGCCGACAAGAGACGTAGAGACCTCGCCTTCAACATAGGAGATTTTGTTTATCTGAAAGTGTCGCCATTGAAGGGAATGCAACGTTTCCAACTCAAAGGAAAGTTAGCCCCCAGATATATCGGACCTTTCAAGATTCTGAACCGTCGAGGAGAAGTGTCGTATCAATTGGAACTACCCGAAGAGATGTCATCTGTGCACAATGTGTTCCATATCTCGTTACTTCGCAAGTGTCTCGAAGTCCCCGAGAAGACCGAAGTGTTCAAAAATATCGACCACCGGACCATAGAGATCAACGATGACCTGACCTATCCCGAAGTACCCATCTGTATTTTGGAAGAAGCTTTCAGGACTACCCGAACCCGAAGCATCAAGTTTCTCAAGATTCAGTGGAGCAACCACACAGAAGAGGAAGCTACCTGGGAGCGCGAAGATCACATCAGGACAGAGTTTCCCGATCTCTTCAAATCCTAGGTAATATTTTTCGTCCTTTTTCAAATCTCGGGACGAGATTTTGTTTAAGGGGGGAAGGTTTCTAACATCCCAAAAATACTAAACTTGGATCATCAAACTCTAATCATCAAAATTAGGGTTAACAAAAACTTTTCTAAATAAAATTATGGAAGCATGCATGTGAGTATGCATTACATTTTGAATTATTTTGGACCACCTTTTTGTGTGTTTCCTTGCTTGTAAAATGTTTCTTAGGTGAAATAAACATCATCTAAACATTTCCCAAACTTTTCCCAAAGACAAATAAATCAAAACAAAGCTAAATGAGTGAATGGTCATTTTGACCAATTTAACTCCCATGCCTACTTTGGCTGTCTCAAACTTTCAAAACCTAACAGAAACTTTTCTGGATCTTTGCACCCCTTGATTGTACTCATAACAAAGTATCAAGGCCCACCTTGTGATCATCCAAAAACTTTCAAATGCATAGTTTAAATGACAATTCAAAATTGAATCTTTATCATATGGGAAGATCCCACTTTTTCAAAAACCACTCAAACAAGCTCAACTTTCAAAACCCAAGCATCTGCAGACTCACCAGCACCAACCTAGCACACCCACCAAAAATCTTTTAACCAAGCACTAGCACCACTGTGAGCTTGCCAAAACCATCAATGGTGAACAGCCGAAGCCACCCTTGCCACCCACATGTCGACAGCAAGCTAGGGAGGAAACTAGCCGTGCCAACCTTGTCTGGGAGATCACCCATGCTTCACCGCCCCCTCTCGACCAGCCCTGCCTTGAAGACGTCGAACACAGCACCCAGGAATGCCGCGCCCGTGCCTCTGCCAACCGTGCCGAGCATGCGCCAGAGCGCCACGCTCGACCAAAGCCCACAGCCCGCGTGCCGCCCTCGCCGCGTGCATACACGATCGCCACCATCCCAGGAACACGCCAGACATGCCCATTGCACCGCCCGTGCCCCGTAGCCACCGCTCGCCGTCGAAGACTCCGCCTCTGCCGCACAGAGCGTCGCGTGTTCCAGACCAAACCGCACCGCCCCTACACGCACATGAAAGCCATAGAGCATCGCCAGGAGACCACCAAGCGATCGCCACCGCCGGCCATGCCTCTAGCAGCCCGTAGCCATGTCGCCACCGTCGCCCGCCCATGCCGTTCGGTATCACCGTCGTGACTATAAATAGAGGCCTCCCCCGCTCGAATTCTTCACACCATTCCACTCCTCTCTCACCCAGAACCATCCCACCTCAGTCCCGGAGCAAGGCGAGCAGCGCATCGCCGGAATTCGGCCGGAGCAGGCTGCCTCTGGAGAAGAAGGGCGTCGTCGAGTTCGTCCACCCTAGGAGCTGCCGCGACCACCCCTGAGTTCGCCGTCGTCGACTTCGTCGTTCGCCCGCCTTGCCGACCCTCGCCCGAACCCCGGTGAGCCCCTAGCAACCCCCACTGGCCGTGCTAGGTTTCTGTCTCGCCGGCGTTGCTCAACGTCGACGATGACTCTCAGCCGTTGGATTAGAACCAGATCGAACGTCCCATATTGCCCCGTACCGCTTCGCGTTTAAAGAGCCACTGACTGGTGGAACCCCCCTGTCAGTTGAGCCCCGCGCCGCGGAGTGTCACTGGGCCGGCCCGTTAACCTTTCCCGCGCAGCCCGGTTATTTGAATTTAACCTTTTCCATTTTATTTCAAACACACTTCTGTACCCAATTTCAAAAATCCACCCAGGTCGATTTAGTGAACCAAATTTAATAAAACCAATTTTGTTCGAAAGGTCTAGGAATGTTGAATCCAAGCCCGTTGGATTCAAGTCATTTGGATCTACAGATCATCCATGGTAAAAATAACAAGGCAGAAGCTTTTCTGCATTCAAACATTTTTCAAATTAAAACCATAATAGATTTTGAGTTGATTCCAACTCTCAAAAATAACATTTAACCATACCTTTCAGAATATATAAAAATATATAGGTTTACTTACAGAAATAATGTTCAAGTAATAAAAGAATTCCCCATAGGCATTTCTAGCCACTTTAATTAATTAAAATAAAAGGGTAAAACCTTATTAAATTGTGACACCACTTTAAATAACATTCCCATGGACTAAAATATGTGGTGATGACATGTGTCAACATGATCCCATGTTTTGGTTTGGAGAATATTAAATCTTAAGTAGTTTTTCAATGATTAGAAATTACTTTTCTACAAATAAAAGGAATTAAGCCAAACCTTAATCTTGTAATGTTAATGATGATGTTAGATCATCTATAGGACCCATTTGTGTGATGATTGCAAGTAGTTAAGTATTGTTTGGTGATTGTGTATATCGTATGTATTTATAGACGCTAGTACCGACCAAGGATACGAGGAGGAAGGAGGATTCTACGAAGAAGAAGCCGAGGAGAACTTCAACCACTGCTCTGCACAAGGAAAGCTAACACTTGCAATTTAGCAAGCTTATACTGATACTGTGCAAGCCTAATACTACTAGTTGAATGTGCAAGCTAACACTTGCAAGACCACTTTACCTATGCAAGCCAATACTTGCTTGTCACCATGCCAACTATATGCCTTAAGCATAGATGATCCTATCCACTTGGTAAACCAAGCCTAGTTTTACTTACAAGCTTTATTACTTTATTTCTTTATCAAAGCTAGTACTTAGAGCTTCCTTAAGTAAATTGTAGATTTAGAAAGATAATTGAAGGTTGCATAAAGAGCATAAAACTTGGCCTAAGCTAGATAATCTTGATGTCATCCTAAGGCATACGATTAAACTTAGTGAAACTCCACTAGTGTACCACCCCTCACTAGTGCTTACCCCCACTTGTAGATGCTAGTGCTAAGCATAAAACTTGATCAACCTTAGATGGGAATACTTGGTGGAAAAATGGTTATGAAAACCTTGGAATGATGGATCATTCCATTGAAATGTTTTGGACATGTGTTTCCGAACACTTGATGATTTTGGTGATGAAAATGATGAGGCATGAGCCTTAGCCCTTTATAAAACTAATGGTTGTCTGGATGCGATACCATTCCAATTTTATCATATAACCACAATACCCGAAGATTGGGTAGGGCTTGACTGGAAACTTATATACCTTAGTATTAGTTCCCTCACGGCCAAGGTCTGAGCTGAGGCTACCTTGTGAAGATTGTCGACCTGTGCAGTACCCAAGATGACAGTTGGTCATGGTTGGGAGGACAAACTCACAGGAGAGGTGCTTATACTAGGGCGTGTAATTGAAAGGTTAGGATTGATTATCCGCATACTGAGTATGGTGAATTCAGGATTTGTTCCTGACGGATGTATCGAATGTTGTGGTGAAAGTGTACAATCTCTGCAGAGTGTCAAACTATTCGAATAGCCGCGTCCGCAGTTATGGACAGTTGGAGTGGCCAGACTGTTCCCCCGTTAGATGTTTTCAAAAGACTTATGAAATAAACTAAGACTTTGACTTGACCACAAAAGGGTTGTGGCATGAGATACAAGTTCCCACTTAGGTGTTATAAACTTCAATTAGCTCTCTTACTTCTGAATTTAGTAGAGATAAATCTGGCTTTTTGCAAAACAACCCTAGAACCTAGTGTCCTATTACCAAAAACCCCTTTCACTTGTTAGTATTAGTTTGCGAGTACTTCAAGAGTACTCATGGCTTTGTCCCTGGCTATTCCCGTGGCTAGACTATGAAGAGGAGTTCCTGGAGGATGGACCCCAGGAAGGTTACGACAACTAGGATCATCTCCGATCGTTAGCATTGCCCGTGAACCCCGAAGATGGAGCTTCGCCTACGCTACCGTTATTATTACGTATTCCGCTGCTTGAAGTTGTATTAAGAACTGGATCATGAGATCCCTATTTATGTAAGAACTTATGTACGGTTTGTAATGGATGATGTACTATGGTATCCAATTCTATTATGTCTCGCAAAAATGGTAATCCTGGGATTGCGATGTATGGCATAACAGGCATCTGGGATTAAAAATCCGGGTGTTGACATGCGGTTAATCTGGTTTTCAACTCCTGAAAACTTGCTTCACACTTCTCATCCCAATTAAATGGTGTATTCTTTCTTAGCAATTTGGTCATTGGTCCAGCTATTTTGGAGAAACCTTCAATGAATCTCCGATAATAACCAGCCATTCCTAAGAAACCTCGAATTTGCATCACATTGGTTGGGGCAGTCCATTCTAATACTGACTGAACTTTAGATGGATTAACAGCAATTCCATCCTTATTGATCACATGACTGAGGAATTCTACCTTATCTAGCCAAAATTCACACTTACTGAACTTCGCATAAAGTTTATGTTCCCTTAGAGTCTACAATGCTATTCTCAAATGATCGGCATGCTCTTCCTTATCCTTGGAATATATCAAAATATCATCAATAAAGACTATGACGAACTTATCCAGATATGGCATGAAGATTTTTTTCATCAAATTCATGAATATTGCAGGTGCATTGGTCAAACCAAATGGTACTACCAGATACTCATGGTGTCCATATCTTGAGACAAATGTTGTCTTTGGAACATCTTCTGGTTTTATTTTTATTTGATGGTATCCAGATCTTAGGTCGATCTTTGAAAATACTCCAGCTCCTTTCACTTGATCAAACAAATCTTGGATCCTTGGTAAAGGATACTTATTCTTGATAGTGACATTGTTCAGATTTCGATAATCTCCACACATCCTTCTTCCACCATCTCTCTTATCCACAAAGATTACTGGTGTTCCCCATGGAGATACACTTTCCTGAATAAATCCCTTTCTGGCTAACTCATCAGTTTGCTCTTTGAGTTATTTTAACTCTTTGGGTCCCATCTTATATGGTGCTTGAGATATTGGTGTTGTACCAGGAATTAGGTCAATAGTGAACTCTATCTCCTGGTCTGGTTGCATTCCTGGTAGCTCTGCTGGAAAAACGTCCTGAAACTCATTTACTATGGGAATCTCTTCCAATTTGACCTCTTTCATTGAGTTCAACTACAGATCCACCATAATATGACTGTGCTTATATGCTTGGTAAACTATCCTTGCTCCGCTTGGAGTTTTGATCGAGACAGTTTTCTCCTCACAATTTATCTGAGCTCCGTGTTCCATCATCTAGTCCATCCCCAGCACTACTGCAATTCCCTTCAAAGGAATCACATAAAGGTCTGCGAAATATGTACAACCACAGATCGAGATAACATGATCTTGTTTGATGTGGCATACAATCACATTTCCCCCTGCCGTAACTATGGCCATAGGGTTTTCTAACGTTGCCCTTCTAATCCTGAACTTATCACAGAATTCTTTAGAAATAAATGAAGTAGTTGCACCAGTATCAAATAGAACTTTGCCGGGATTGGTAAAGATATTGAGCATACCTATCACTGCATGCTCTGAATTATCCACCTCCTCGCACTACTAGAGAAAAGGCTATAGGAGACATGCTTATGCGAGGCACATTTAGACCATATGTGCCTCCTATAAAATAGGCGAGGCACACTCCTTCTCCATGCGCCTCTAGTATAAAAATAGGCAGGCGCATATGATAAGAATGCGCCTCCTATAATCCCTGTACGGACTAAATCTAGCAGCCCCATATTATGCGAGGCACATTCCATTCATATGCGCCTCCTATATATTAGATAGGCGAGGCGCATATGGGCAGAATGCGCCTCGCATAATCTGTGTGGGCCCGCGTGTTGGTAGGTGCACGAATATGCGAGGCGCATATGGTTATATGCGCCTCCTATATTTGATAATATGCGAGACGCATATGGTCATATGTGCCTCAAGTAACTCCTGCGGGCCAGGGCGGAGGTAGGTGGCCGCATATGCGAGGCGCATATTGCTATATGCGCCTCCTATAGTTTGAATTATAGGAGGTGCATATTGCACAATATGCGCCTCCTATAACCTGGCACCACTTTTTTTCCAGCTTTTTGCACATGGAGCCAACTACCACCCCACTCACTTGTGTCACTTCTTCCTCCTCCACCAAGACAAATCTGGTCGCCCCCCTCCTCCTCCCCACCTCATTTCCCCCATTGTTGCTCTTCACTGCTGCTGCCAAGCAAATGGGAGACAGGCGCTGCCATTTTCACTGCTGCTGCTCCGGCTGCCAGGTTTCGAATTCAAATCCCCACTCCTCCGCTGCTGCCCTGTACCTCTAGCTCTAGTAGTAGTATAGGACCGGTCCGTCTCTCTCTATCCTCTCACGAAGAAGGAAGGGAAGGAGGCTTCTCTCCAGGGCAGGGCAGGGCAGGCTCTAGCGGGGAGGGGTCGGAGAGCGACGTTGCTGCTGCTCCCGCTGTAAGTAACTGCACCTGCTTCCTTCCTCGCGCGCCCGCCGAGATTCTCCTTCGCCGCCGCTCCCTGCCGCTCGCCTGCTCGATCTTATGTGTCAGCGAAATCCGTGCTGCCGGCTGCCTGGTGCGAAGCCCGGCACGGGGAGGAGGAGGAGGATGGAGGGGAGTTGTTGCGGGGATTTCGAATTCGGTCCTCAAATGTCTGGTTCCGTGCTGATTGATCCGTATGCTCTGATTTTCGGCCATTTTGCTCTGGTCTGGGTTGCGGTTCGTTCGCCGGTAGCGGGAGACACGATAGGGGTGCGCGCGGGTTTGCTTCAAATTTTTCTTGCGCGGTTCCTTTTAATCTGTCCATCTGATCTCTACTCTAGGGTTCTGTTCTACTATGGGTTTAGCTCTCCCAGTGTTCCCCGCTAGTGCCAATGCAGCAGCGAGCCTTAGTAGTACTGGGTTTGGGTGCTCCCTGTGGATTCCGCATGCGAAATGCAGCTGCTTGTCCTCTAGCTAGCTCAAATTCGAGAGATCATTGTGTGCTCTGTTCGGTTAGGTTCAAATTCGTTTGTTTCTTCCACAGGAGATTTTTCCGAATCCTAATGCATGCATGGTTACCGGCAATTTCCCAATGCAATTGCTTCTCTTCTAGCTTGCTCAGATTTGAGAGATCAGTGTGTGCACTGTTCAGCTGGTTTCAAGTTTGTTTGTTATTAGATTTTCTGAATCCTATTTTCCAATGCAATTGCTAGTCTTCTAGCAAGCTCAAATTCGAGAGATCAGCCTGCTCTGTTCTGCTCATTTCAAATCCGTTTGTTTCTACTGCAGCAGATTTTCTGAACCCTTGTGCACGATTGTCTTTTGTCAGAAATTTGATTCAGCTCTTAAATTTGTATTGTGTGTACATACACGGGATCCCACTGTGGTTAGTTTCAAAATGTTGTGCAGGGATCAAGTGATGATGGGTGCAGAAGCTACCACAAAAACAACCTCCAGCCCCCAGGGGAGGATGCCATCATCGACCCCCTTGTCTATTGGCCACTGAGACCCCTACCAATCTGCCGCTCTAGTGCCGCCTCGAGGCCGCCACGATGAAGTCCAACGTCGTCCCATCGAAAGGCAAGGCCGCCTTCGAGCTGAAGTACAGGCTGGTCCAGGCCCTCAACAAGACCGCTGACAGGGACACCTACCAGATCGGGCTGAGCGAGCTCGAGAAGGCCGTGGACACGCTGTCCCCCGACACGGTCGGCCCCTTCCTCTCCTGCGTGATCGGCATGGAAGGAAGAAGTGGAGGAACTTCCTCGTGATCACCACCGTGTTGCTCTTCATGGTAGGTTATGTGTTCTACTTCATCTAGGTAGAGCTACGTCGTTGGAGTTGTAATGTGATTGTGAACTTGTACTCGGAGGTGTAATGTGATTGTGAACTTGTACTCGGAGGTGTGAACTTGTGGCACAAACACTTGATGTATGAACTTGTATGTCATGATTGATGTGTAATGTATTGTATTCATGTTGGTTCTATTATGCTTTGGCAAATTGCAAGTTTCTGAAAAATTCTGTGCTCTTTATACTGTATTCTGGATAATATTGTATATTTGAATATCTGTATATTATTATTTATAGTGGTCTGTAAAACTTGAATTTCGAAAATATTACCGAAGGCGCATATAGGACAATATAGGAGACGCATATACTATAAATATACGAGGCGCATTGTGAAACATATGCGAGGCGCATATTATATGCGCCTCCTATACTTCACATATGCGAGGCGCATATCGATATGCGCCTCCTATAATTCACATATGCGAGGCGCATATCGATATATGCGCCTCGCATATGTGAAGTATAGGAGGCGCATATCATATGCACCTCGCATAAAAAATAGCCGAGGCTCAAAGGTAGAGGCGCATATGATATGCGCCTCGCATAAGCTTTTAGGTGCGCCTCGCATAAGCTTTTCTCTAGTAGTGTCGAGGGTTGCACAGTTCAGTTTCCCAGTAGGTCTGTTCCTCTTACCATTGTTGTTCTTGCCATTATTTCCTCCTTTATTGGGCTGTCCATTTCCTCCACTGGCTTGCCTTCCATCTCGAACCGGCCAACCACCTTGTGGTTTGCTTGTACAATTGGGCTTGATGTGACCTCTTTGACCACAAGCGTGACATACAATTACTAGTTTCGGGCAATCCCTACTAATATGCCCTGGGAGTTTGCAATTATGACATATAATATTCTTTGCATTTGGATTTGCACTCCGATTGGGATTGTTTTTGTTATAGGGCCTATTCCTTGGTTTGAATTCCAGATTGGGCTTGGGCTTGCTTGCTTGTATCCTCTTGGTTTCCTTCTTAGCTCTCTTCCTTCTATCCTCTTGGACATTCTTGTAGTCATCTTCGAAAGTAATAGCTGCATATAGCAACTGCTGATAAGTTTGATTATTAGCCAACCTCAACTGCATCCTCACAAATGGATTTAATCCACGCAGGAAATGCTTCTTCCTCTTTTCCTCCGTGTTAACTTCTTCCTCAACATAACGAGATAGTTGACTAAACTCCCGGATATACTTCATAACACTTGTATATCCCTGCTGCAGCTCCTCAAATTCTCTCCGCTTTAATTCCATAACACTCTCCAGAACATGATATTCACGGAATCTCTGTTTAAACTCTTCCCAGGTATACTCCCTTCCTGGTTGTTGCATGGCCAACTGATTTTCCCACCAAGATGCTGCAGGTTCTGTCAGAAGATGAGTTGCATACCTCAATTTCTCCTCCTCATTACAACCTACAGTCTTCAGCTTTCTTTCTGTATCTACTAGCCAATCTTCTGCATCCATTGGTTCAGGAGCTGATGCAAAAGGTAATAGTCTTGCATTCTGAAAATCATATAAACTCACTCCTCCACCTTCAGGTGCCCTCTGATTTGCTCGTCCCAGCAACTCCTCCATGAACTTGTTCTGGTTCTCTTGCATCATTTGCATATACTGCATAAAATTCTGCTCCATTAACGGCCTCATTGGTGGTGGTGGTAATGCTCCCTGATTTGCTGCATCTGCATCGGCCTTCTCCTTGGCCTCTCGTTCCATCCGCTGCTGCTCAGTTTCGCTTTCTACACCCGTATCCATAACCCTCTAGTCCTGCAATATAAAGCGAATACTCATAATTACATCATGCACATGTGTTCTGAGCTCGACTTTACACATAGAACCAATCACACAATGAAGATCCAAAGAACATCCAAATATGCATTTCACATATTATACATAATATCATAATAATACAAGGTTCTTACAACATATACCATATAGGTATAATCACAACTACCTTATTCATCTAACTATCTTATTTCTTGGAGTACAGTACATGGTACTCGATATCACTAACTAGTTGCCTCCTTCTAGTAGTAACTACGATCATCATACATGCTTGATGACCAACCGTGATGACGTGTTGTTCGTCGCACAGTTTGCGGAACAAATGGCCTTCCAGAAGGAATATACTCTCTATCTGAAGTATCAGTACTTGAGTCATTACTCAACCTGAGTGTATTGACTCCCTCCAGCTCAGCTGAAAAGTCTTCAGAAACATATTTAACATTATCTCTCGCTTGCATCTCCTGAGCTTCATTACTTGAGTTGTCAATAGGATACGCAGATCCTGCTGCTTCCCAGGTGCTCCTTTGGGCAAGATAGTTAAACACCGGATAATGTATATTCCCGGGGTTTTGAGAAAATGTTGATGATTCAAACACTCTCTCCTTAGGATCTTCTTCTTCATCTTGATTATCTATAGACATGGCATTTCTACTACTGTTCCTAGGGTTAAGTCTTACACCCATCCAGCTAGATTGTCCAACATTTCTGTCAGAACCATCTGTGGACATCTGATGTTCATGAGATCCTTCATATGATCCCCTTCTCCAACCATCATAATTCTCGATAGGAAGTTCTGAGTCAGAACCATCCTCTGAACCATGTGTTACTGCATACCTCATATCCAAATTAGGATCGTGTATAAGTTCAGGTCTTGGTGAATAAGGATATGGTATAAAAGATTCAGGATCTATAGGTATATCCTTAAAGATAGGTGTTGCACTAGTACTTGCTTCCTTCTCTAATTGGAATGCTAACTGCTTCCTCCTTTCCGGATCAGTTAGATCCTCTAACATGTCATTCTTATCTTCAACAATCACTTGATGTGTCTTATAAAAAGACGCAATGAGTATTCGGTACCTATCCATAAACTTGGAAGCTAACTTAGGATGCTTCTTAACCAAAGTAAGATGATCCGTTATGGGATCCGAGTCTATAGAATCATGAGGTATCACCGAAAATGTGCTACCTTCTAAATCCTTGGCTTTATGCTCCCGGATATTAGCTACCGCCTCCATAATAGCAATATGATATGCTGCTAAATGACTCCTACCTTCTCCTATAGGTAGATCGTGATATAATCCAAGCTCCTCTGGAAGTTGGATACTCACACGATACTTGGATAACATCCGGCCATCAAGGTAAGTGATAGTGTTCACTGGAATTCTAGTTGGACAACTAAAGATCTTTAAAAGTTGACGAAGTTGGTCTGTGAATGATCCTTGATAATCATCAAGAGTATCCTCTTTCCTTACCAAAGTCTTTTTTGGAAACTTTGGTGCCATAGCTCTGTATATCAGAAAAATAATTTTGATTAATTACCAATAATATATTGCATCATAATAAAGAATTATTGCACTAAATCATATAACGAAATATTCTCATTTGAATACCCATTATATTACTTTTAGAGAATTCTTCATCGTTTCTACACTCCTACAGGTAATACCCTTTACTAGGTTTCCAACCTAAGGTCAAAGCAATTTGCTCTGATACCAACTGCGGAGACCCAGCATACCACTGCATGTGTAGTACACTATAGTCGTTGACATGACATCCACAGAACACCATTCCGTAAATATCACATCCCTTGGAGTGGTACAACAGAAACATTGCGGGTCCATATTATAAACATACACACGTTATTATTATTACAATACCGGAAGTTCAGGGCTTCCAAAAGATTCAACTTACAAACCAAAATATAAGTGTTTCAGCGGAAGTTTCAAATTTAAAACTTAAACTCCAAATTGAGCTCAGCAACTTCTTGCTATATAGTGTTCATGATGCTCGGCTCAAGTGGTTACTAGAAATATATTAATTGTTCCGACTCCTGGAACTCTCCTCCGTAGACGATGTCGTAATCCTCCCCTTCTACGGCTCCATACAAGTTGGGCTCTTCATAGAAGACCTCCTCTTGATTCTCAGATGCGTACATTGGAGTACCTTCGGGATTCTCAGAGTCTAAGCAAGGATTCAAAGGAAAGGATGAGTAACAGCGTTACCCAACAAGTTCATTAATATGCAAGGTAGGAAGTTTGATGCTCTATCTACCACCTCGGACTATCAGTCTTTGGCATTATGCAATTTTCGTAAATCTTTCTTCAAAGATTGTTTTTATTATAAAAATCTATGACCATCAGCCTTCACAGGTTGACCAGAACTTTCATGGAGTTCCTTTCCTGCCGCGTTCGTAGCTCCTTCCCAGAACAGGGAGTAACAAGTTACAGTTCTTACACTCTACAGAGGTGCGTTAGTTTTCCCATGAGAGATCAACTCCTTGTTGCACAACCGGGCGTACTTTCCCATCCACAATTCCATGATGTGGGGCCTAGTAGTTGGTCCAAGCCAATCACTGCCCACTCTGCGACCTCATATGTCTGCACGATCCTTCGTCTAGCTCACCTTTGTTAAGCCCCCTTTCGGGCAGGCTAAAACCCTGATGAGTTTCCGAAGACTCTATGACCTAGTGATGCCCGGATTAGTACCATTTACATGGACTATCTCCCTAAACACCATTCATAGGTAATCTAGACACCAAAAGTATGGGGCGTAAGGGTGCCCACCCATATGTTGGATCCACACAAGGAATCACAACGTCACATTAAGGTCGGCTTGCCTCCATACAAGAGGAAAAGGATACAGCTGACTTCTCCGTCCCATTCCAAATCTCATGGTTAACGCGTAATATACGGTGCTAGAATCATTGATCATGGGTTATTAATTCCTAATTGTTTATCATTAGTGCAAGTAGAACTCTGAGTTCTATTGCTTCATTATATCATCTCTTAGGATGATATCTTAGATTTAGTATCTTGAGAAAATAATGTTTTCCTTTTTTCTAGAATATAGATGATAACACACAATTCGCAACTATTTTGATAAAGACTCTTCAAAGGACATGACCAAGAGATGAACTTGCCTTGTGATGGCAAGGTAGTGAAGTCTGATGCTTGCACTGGACCTTGAGCTTCTATGTCTACAAAAACATCATTATTGCCCGGTAAGGACAATATTTAAAGAAGCAAAATAAGTATGCAAAGTAATGTAATGCATCTTTTAACTTGATATGCATTTTCCCCATTATTATAGAAATTATTTTTAATAATAAAGGATTTATAAATATTAATTTTTAATATTTATAAAGGATTTATAAATATTAATTTTTAATATTTATAATAGATTATTGTATTCTTTTATTTTATTTCCCTTTTATTTGACTTCTATTGATTTAATAATTCTTTTAAGAATTATCACTTAAATATCAAAAATTGTTATTAAATATTTGTTTAGTATTTTTCTAAAATACTACAATATTAATATATGATGAAAGTTATTTTTATTTATTTTTATCATCTTTCAATATTTTTGTAAAATTCCATAAGGAATATATAAATTACAAAATTCTTAATAAAATTTATATGTCTAAAATTTTATATCTCAATTTATTTGGATAGTTTGGATTTTTGTGAATCCAAAAATATTTTATTTATAATTTTTGGATTTTATTTTATTTTCTAGAATTTTATTGAGTTCAGGGCATTTTAGTCTTTTCCTATTTATTAAACAGATTCTAAACGACTTGGGCTGGCCATTTGGGCTTATTGGGCCCCTGTGGCCCAATAGGGCAGGGTCAAAATCATCACCCGAAGGGTTTTTGGCCCACCCAGCCCACTCATTCACTGCCTCCTCTCTCGATCTCACCTTTCTTCTTCTTCTTCTCTCCCGACCCCGAGGTCATATCGCCGGCGATTTGTGCTGCTATGGATCGTCCTGGCCGCCGCCATGGTGCGGGGTTAGGTTATCGACCACACACGTCAATCTTCTCTAGTTCAATTTGATTCTAGGGTCCTACCCTAGTCAGGCTAGCCCCTTCCCGAACCCTAGGGTTTGGGGAAAGTGCTGCCGCCGCCACGGGCTCTCCCTTGGTGAGGTGTGGTGCCCGAGTACTGTTGTGGCCGCCACCGTGGATGGTGCAGGTTGCAGCGCCCTCTGGGGTGCTCCCTGTGCTGCCGCGGGATCGTTGTCCCTTCTGCTTCCTCTTCATTTCGTCAGCGAGGACCCCGGGTAAGTTTCCTCTATGGATCTTGGTTCATCCTATCATCATGAATCTCTTTGTGTGTATCTAGTGGCTACCTTTGCCTAGTGCCTGCTTTCTGATTAGGGTTCATATCCTAATTAGGGTTCTTGTTCTGATTAGGGTTCATATCCCTCTGTTGATCATATCTATGATGATTTGGATCTAGTGGTGATAATCCTTGAGCATGATGAATGACTGCTTGCTGTGGATTATTATTTGTAGTTGGCTTTGGTGATGCTAGTGGCTTGTCAGACTTATTCCAGTGGTAATTTACTATGATCCAATGTTAGTGTTTCTATGAAATCCCTACTTGGAAATGTTGTTGATCTGATAACTTTCCACTGTCAAGATGTTTATACTGACAGTAGTTCTATCAGTAATTGCTTACTACATTTATAATGGTTGGCTTGTATGAGAATATACATACTGAATATAATCATTACATGTTAATGATTTTCTGTAGATGTATAGATGAGTTTGATGATGATTCCTAGCATTTGGTTTCAGGAAGATGATATTTAGTGGCTTGCCCTTTTTTTATTTGTGAAATCTAAGTAAAGATTGGGATTAGCTTATTAGCTTGTGATACCATTATAAACTGGCACACAAGTGATTGGGTCCTACTTCTGAGCTTAGCTCTGACAGTGCTTGTGATTAATACTGGCAAGATAAAATGAAAGCTTCTTTTAATTCTCCTACCTATGATGTTGGTCTGAGGCATAGGAACTAGTTTCCTAATGGCTGTCCCTGATAGAAATATTCTGGTAGAATTACCAGCTGCTGGTTCTAGAAGCATAATTGGAAAACAATGAGTGTGCTAAGGGTTTTGCATGGATCCATAGGATTTATGGATACTGAGGTGCTACTCTTTTAAGAGATGTGCCCAGATTTCATAATCTTTCCTTTGGCTATATTGAAATATAGGATTTGGCCTTTGTAACCAGGATCAATGATGTTGGTCTGAGATCCTGGTTATACTGGTATGTTGATCTTGTGATTTTGACTTTAATTTTTTTAAACCTTCTAGGATGGATTCATCCCACTTGGATGAATACTGAGAGGTTATATATAAAACAACACATGATTCATTGATATGATAAACAGATCATGTGATGATTTTATATAAATCACCACAACTGTTGTTGTTGTTGTTGTTGTGGTTGCAACTTGTTGAGATGGCTTGATCTGGTCCTTCTCTTGTTGCTGTCCCTACTGCTTTCAGCTTCTAGAACTTGTCCTTGATCTTGCTATCCACCTTCTGGTTCCTGGTAGCTTGGTCTTGACCTTGCTGTCCACCTGATCCACCCCCTCCTTATGTCACCATCTTGATGAGTTCTGAGAGGATCTGGTTTGTGGTTTAGTTTGGCAGGTTTGGCTGTGGCTAGGCTACTGATGTTTGATGTGTATGAACAAGAAGATGAGGTTGTGGTGCTTGCCCACGGCCGTGCTGATGGTTTTGCGTGATTGAGCTGTTGTTGTGGGGCTGACAGCACACACCATGCAATTTGGTGTGTGTCCTGCTTGTGTGCTTGTTGTGCACTTGTGGATATGCTCTGAATTTGGGAGTGACTGTTATCTGGTTACTTTTACCTAGCTGGTGAAATTTGCCCCTCCTTGCTGTTATTTGACTTATGGCTTAAAAGTATGAAGGATACATTCTTTCATATTGGTGAAACTTGCCCCTTTTTTATAAAATTACTCAATGATGAATCTTGATCAGTGCACTTCACTGACAAGTCTGAGAGTAATTCCATTTTAACCTTAACCTTCTTTATTTTTATTTATGTTTGTTTTGCAGGTACCACACTTGGGAATTAAGATTTTAGTTTAGGTTTATTTGTAGAATAGTCATATGTAATCTTCTTAATTCATTTGTAATTTTAGTTCCATTCTTTTGTAATCTTTATCTTAGTATTTTGTAATAAAGATTATACTATCATCAATAAAGAAATATTATTATTTATTTATTTATTATTGTAAAAAAAATTGTGGATGATTTCCATAAGTTACACTTTTGTAACTTATTTATTGAATAAAATTATGGAATGGATATTCATATTCTTAACTGCTTTCTTTATATAAAGTTTGAGTTATTATTGGTTAACTCTTAATTGAATCAAATATTCAAACATTATTCAAAATTTCTTTTGAATTATAAATTCAAACATTCAAGTTTTAAATTCAAATTTCATTTCCCAAAACACATAAATCCACAAAGATCATATCAAAGTCTATAACAATCATTCTTAAAGAATAAACCTATTCTCAAAGCATGAAAGAAACCTTGATCACTTTAGGTTTTTATTTGGCGAAAAATTTACCCACATTTTCACAAATGAATGCATGCAACAATCCAAATTCCTAAATCTACCGTTCGTTAGTTCCTAAATGTTGGGATGTTACAGGGGGTTTGGATGATAACCTGAAGGTGGACTTCTAGTCATAGATGCAGTTGGATGGCGGTCTATGTTTCTTGTTGTATTGCCCAACCGAATCTCATAGGATCTTTTTGTCTAGTATTGCATTGTTATGCCTTGCTCAGTTCTTGTCACTTGCACTGCTATAATTTGTTTACCCTTCATGCCATGTTGTTTATCTAAGGAGAGCACCTCTAGTGAACTATGGACCCCGGTCCAATCTTTACCATTGATACATCTTCCATTGTTACTTGTTTACTTGCTGCAAACCATTAACTTCCACACCATACGTTTAATCCTTTGTTACAACAAACCAATGAGCTTGACAACCTCACTGATTCATTGGGGCAAAGTCTTGAGTTTGTGTTGTGCAGGTCTCCGTGTTGCTTGCAACACCTGTGTGACGTTTCCTTCCTCCTACTGGTTCGATAACCTCGGTTTCTTACTAAGGGAACGCTTGCTGTTGTGCTGCCTCACACCTTCCTCTTGGGGTTCCCAACATGCTTCACTTTAGCCATCACTATTCTGTGGGGAGAAGATGGCCGCGGACGGCCAGTTAAAAAGGGCCGGCATCGGATGTCGGCGTGGAGGCCGAAGAGACGACATTGAAGTGTCCAGCCCGTCAGTGTGCCATCTCATTGCCATCGATGGCGTAGGCTGCCGCCTGTCAGCCTTCCGCGCAGCGCCTCTACACTGCCGCGGTTGCTTCTGAATCGGTGCCGCTGCGAGCGTCTGAATCAACGCCGCGGTGGTTGACGGGTGGGCCTGCGAAACCAATGGGCAGGACACCCCGAGCTATCCATGCGCGTCGGCCTAGTGGCGATGCCCTACTCTGGGCAATGGTTGCGTCGGCCCGGACACGCGCGGACACCATGCAAACTCGTCCACTAGCCCACCCGTCAGCCACCTCTTACCGACAACATTGATTCAGACGTGGTCAGCGGCACCGATTCACAGGCGCTGCACGGAAGGCTGACCAGCGGAAGCCTGCGCCATCAATGGCGACGAGACGGCGCGCTGACCCACTGGGCGCCGCCTGCGTTCCCGCGCCGGCATTGATAGCGAAGGAGTAGGAAGCCGCGCGTGTTCACGGGCGGCTGGGATATTTAACCATGCGCTGTCGGTGCCTCCCTCCTCACCTCTCGACATCACAAACCCTAGCCGCCGCCACCACCAACAATGAAGATGCCATCGTTGCCGAAGAAGGGAAGGAGCAAGCACGACCACGAGGCGTTTGGCTCTAGCATCCAGTGCTCCCAGCTATCGGCCTTCCTCGCGGCACATCCCTGTCGCCTCCGCCATGGCCGGAGGATTTCCGGGGACGCCCCGTGGAGGTTCACCTGCCACCGCGGGAGGGGGAGCGTCATGCGCGGCAGTACTTCCGCATCGTGGAGTGTGAGAGCCGCTAGAGGGAGGGCATTAGGCACAACGACGTGTCCTTCTCCACCGGCTGGCACCTCAACCAGGACCATGTCCCGGTGCCGCCCGTGCCCAAGGCGGGCAAAGGGCTGGAGGATGAGATCCGCCGCCGGATCAGGAGCCTCCCACCGGCCCAACGGTGGGAAGCTGGCTACCAATCCGAGGCGTACTAGAAACAGTTCCTCGAGTGGGAGCACAAGGTGCGACACGCCACCACCATCCACCACGAACTGATGCCAGGGGAGGTCTACCCCGTCCCCGACATCAAATCGGACAACGAGGGCGCCGTCAATCACTCCGACGCCAAGCTCAACAGCAAGGACGGAAATGAAGAGGAGGACGACGACATCATCGTCAAGCAGGAGGCGGTGGACGATGTTGCTGCGAACCTGCCCCCGGAGTACCATGAGGTGCTGGCACGGGGCTATGACGAGGACACCTTCACCGAGCAAGCCATCATGGCTAGCGCGTGGTAGAAGGAAGCCTACTGGGTTGGCTTCGATCGCGCCGGAGGTGGGGATGGAACTGGCGCACCTCCACCGCCACCGCTCCCGGGATGGTGGCACAGGCGAACGCCCAGCTGCCTCCACCGTCACCGCTGCCGGGATGGGCGCCTCCGATCACGCCGGAGGTGGGGATGGATCTGGCGCACCTCCCGCACAGTTGGGCATCGTGGCTTGGGCAGGTGATCAATCCACTTGCGCTCGCTCCCGCTCCGGCCCTGCCGCACCCAACCTCTGGACGTCGCCGGAGTACATCGACCTCGACCCGTAGATGGACGAGGTGGCACTAGCGCGTGAAGATCGGTAGCTAGGGTAGGCTAGTTTAAATTATGTTTTTTATATTTTGAATGTAAATTAAGTATGAACTTTGCCAGTTGGTTTATGTTTGAATTTGCAAAAAAAATGCCTTGCCCAGGCCGGACAATGGGTCGCGCCACTAGGCGCGGTAGCCAGACCCCCTTCCCAAATCGACCGCGGCCCGACTCAAACAGACAGAAATGGACCGTTTGGGACGACCGGATGGGTCGGCCCGGTGGAGATGCCCTGAGGTAGGGATGAGTTGGTTGGGAGGCAGGGATGAGCGGGGAGCATAGGAGTGTACGACAGAGTAGCATGGAGCGGAGACGGCAGGGGCAATGCGCCCATGCCTACAAGTGGAGGCTTCGGAGGCCAGTCGGTTCTGGATGGGGAGTGTGGATCTAAGCCGGGTGAAAACCCTGTCTCCGTTGCCTGGCCGAAGCCGACAACAATGATATCCAGGGATGTCGTAATCTTTTTGAAGACGTTGTTGTGGTGACTTGATCCTCTCCTCCTCCCGGTAGTTACTCCGAGGGAAACCTTAGATTTAGTTTTTCTCGATCGGACAATGATGATGTTCCGTGCCATTATCCTCCTTGGAGGCATTGTCTTTGGAGTAGACGCCGGCTAAGGGACAAGTGGTTACCGAGGTGGCGGCGTTGCGATTTGGTGGGCGATCGGCAATTTTGCGGTGCAGCAGAGGTGGCCGGCGACCGACAATGTCGCGGTGTGGCGGAGGCGGCTGGCGACTGACAATATCGCGGCGTGGCTAAGCGGCCGACGACCGGCGATGTTGCGGCATGACTGAGTTTCATGGCTGCTGGTGACCGGCAATGTTGCGGTGCGGCAGTCGGCCAATGACTGGTGACAGACGACCGACAATGTTGCAGCACAACCAGATTTTTGTGGTGGCCGGAGACCGGTGCTATTGCGGAGTGACTGGGCTCCTGACTAAGCGATGTTGTACTGGTTTTGCCGGTTTTCTTGATAATAAACCTGGTAATGTGAGTTTTTTGGGCCCGGTTTACATATAAACTTGGTCAATTTGGTCATCTTCGACCCATTTTTCTAATGATCAAGATGTAAGGAAAAAATCACACAATTAACCTAATTAATGATAGAAAGAAAACATAAAATAATATTTTTTGAAATATTTTATAATCTAACTTATTTGCTTGGCGTCCTACCAGACGACTCCATAATCAATAGAACGACACGATCCGAAAGGGCGCCATGAAGCTCACGACGCTCCAGTCAACGACGCCATATATATATCAGGCTGACATAGCAGCCCACCTTGGTAGGATATGATGACAATGTTTCTACCAATGTTTTGTACTAATCAACTTGATGCAATTGTTTTTAGCAATGAAAAATGTGAGATAAAATTTAGTGTATAAATTCATTTGCAATTCAGTGTGCTGTAATGGAGTCCTGTGGGAGGGTCTAAGTGCCAATTTCGAGGATAGCTATTCTCCTACAAGTGCGACCAATGTCCACGTATCGTCCACTTCATCTCAATTTGGATGCCAAATCTAATTTAGGACTAAACGAAGTTCAATTGATAAGTATACAACTAAAATTCTGCAAATCCTGAATATAAGGACTACATCGAGTCACACGCACAAGTGTAGTGACTAGCAGTATATTTAACTCTGGCCGTCTGCAAGCTCCAAGGCGACATCGGCTCCAGGTGGGAGCGGTGGCAGCAGCGGCGCGTCCTCGCTCCGCGTCGGAGTGTGTAGGGATAAGGGTCTCCAGGGACCTGGATGTAATTTTGGTGTTCTTTGGGGTGTATTGCGCTGCTGCTTAATAGATCTGAGGTGTTATTCGCAAAAAAAAAAACTCTGGCCGTCTGAACTCATATCGATGAAGTACACTCAGAATTGAGTCCCTCACCTTCTGTGTCTATCTCCCGTCTCCTGCTTGCTTCCTCAACTACCTCCAATTCGTTTATCTCCTTGTGCGATCCAGATCTCGATCGGACTGGGATTCCCCACAGCAGGTCACGCTGTATCTGGCCCCTCCCATCCACCATCCATTGTTCATCCAACTGTCTACGACTGGTTGACCAAATTTACGACTTGTAGTTTTCACTGTACTACAACCATAATCTGCAGTAGAATAACTGACGGGAAGCTGACCAAAACAGTGTGATCTAAAATAACTATTGTTCACTTAGAGTAAAAATAGCTGTATTAAACATGCTAGTACTCGTACAATATTTGATTTCAAAATGTCCAGTGACAACCTACCGACACCAACTCGCATTTAAACGAGCAGACGGGGTCGATCCGAATCCTCTTTAAAAGTCCACCCCGATCGCTCTAAACACCACGCCCTTCTTCCTCCTCTGAAAATTCCAACACCCCGCCGCTTCCCTCAGATCTGAGCGATGGATCTAAGGAGCGGGGTCTCTTTGGGGAGCACGAACTGGATCGGGCGCAAGATCCACCTATACAATGTCAACATCGGCCTTTACATGCTCGATTGGTGGGAGCGCTACCTGTTCAGTATCCTTCCGCAGCTACTAGCTTCTCGTTTTCCTTTTTGCTCTATTGTTAAGATTTCGCCTTTTCGTAATTTGAGGTGCGTTTTGGTTGATGGTGCTTAGGCAGTTTACTACCCTGCAACCTGAATAATTGACTACTATGAAGTACAGTGCACGACTAAGCTTGCAAGCGACATTGCCTTAACACTTATTGCAAAGGTCGATCTGCGTCCTCAAACCAATTGAATGTTGCGCCTTGCACAACTCTGAAAAAAATCCTAAGCGACCATGATCATGTGATAGCAGATTACCAGTACATACTACATAGATTTATCCTCTAGTGAATCATCATAGAGAATGTCATGATACAGAAACTATAATGTCCTTAACTACGACCCAGGAAACCCATTGCCACAACATGCTTAATTTGTTCAGTTGCAGTGCAAAAATGGGCACCTCATGTATAAATTGCCCAGCCCTGTTTGTTTTTAAAATTTCCTCTGGTGATAGTTTAGTTTTCTATCACTAAATCTTATTATTAATTTTTTTTGTGTAGCACCCAACATCATATGGTCTCCTAGTGTGCTTCTATAAGTTATCAATAGAGGTCACAGGACATATGCTGCCCCCCTCAAGTCTCCATTCTAGACTATGTAGCTCCTGCTTCTATAGTTCCCCAGACATAATTCACTCTATTCTTATTTCTTTCATTCTTTTGGGGTCTTAAATCTTGACAGTATATTTAGTTATAGGATTATAGAAAGTTCATCATTATTTAGTTTTAGGACTGCAACAGGCTCATTTTGTTTTCTGTGTTGGCCACTTCAGCTCCACCATATGCTTTACTCATACAAAGACTGTCCTACCAGAGATATTATGATATTTCTAGTGTCCACTCCCTTGCCTAGAAAATGTGTACTGGTATAGTGGAATTGTGGAATGTTGTTAATCAGCAGGTACACTTGTTTTTTTTTTCCATTTGTTCATCAGTAACTTTGTGGAATCTGGGAATATTTTCTGATTACGTTGAAGAAAGTCAAAAAGATCTGGAGTTTTAATATTTTTTCTGTTGGCCACTTCAATTATTTTCAATTTCTGATGTATCTTAGCAAATTATCCAAAATGTTCAAAATATGTTACCACTTGACTGATACAGATACGCTGATGCTTTGCCTTATTTGGTACATCCTCCGGTATCTCAGCGTGTTCTTTCAGAGGTATAATCCTTCTAGCCTTGCTCTCCTTACCTTCTTTCGCATTTAAGCATGTGCTGAAACTTCTTCCAGCTGTCATGTTCTTATTCTCCCGTGAAGACATCATCATTCACTACTCACTACTATGTTCCTTGCGAAATTAACTGAAAGGGCTTTCAAGCATAAGATCTTTTTTTACTATGTCTTTTGCAAAAGTATAGATTCATGAACATGGGAGTAGCTAACCAGCAAATACAATTATACAAATTACAAACTACCATTGCTCATATTGGCGTGTCCATGCTGAAAATGTTGCAACACCTCCGGAACTACCACTTCTTTAGTTGTCAATTTTTCACATGTCACATATCTTGTTCGGTTGAATATATAAGCTGATTTGGCTTCTCTATGCGTTGTAGTAATCTGGGGACCATCTCACAAGGTGCAAACTATCTTCTACATGGCAGATAATCGTGAAAGGCAAAAACATATGTTGATGGCGTTTAATAACTAGTTCCTCTTGTAATTTCATCTATTTGATTAGTTTTGGCTGAGGAACTATAGAAATAAAAAGGGCCGAGGAACTAGAAATAAACAGTTTATCTGTAATTTACTCCTGTTGTTTTGTATCCCGTGTGCTGTACTTTCCCTGGAAGATGTAAGTTGCCTGAAACTTCAATAAATAATCTTGCCATCTCAATTTGCACATCACTAAGCCTACGACCTCAGTCCTAGTTGTCTAATTTTTAGTTGCTCTCATTTTTCATCCTCTTCAAAGTTCTTGTTCCCATCGAGATCCGTGAAATCGACTCCAGTATCCTCTGTCTTCAGGGAGCCTGCCCATGCATACAACCCTCTCTGCATTTTTTCTTCTTTCTTATACTGTAGAATTTAGGAATTTTAGAGAACCGTTCTGTTAGTTTTGTATAATTTCATACGAACATTCACACTCCGCACCTTACCTCTGATGGACAAACTGAGAGAGAAAGAGATAAGGTGCAGAGTGTGAATGTACTATCAACACTTGGTTAATCTTCCTGAATCAAAGATGGCTGAGGTCTAAACGACGAGCGGTTTTGGGTAGACGTCCAATCGGAATCGATCAACGTCAGCTGGTGGTTTCGACATCGTTTTCCTCCACAGAGGAATCCCAGCAGTAATCCTAGCCTTTCTGAAGAAACAGTAATCTTAGCCTCTTCTCTCTAGTAGTAAAAGCCAGGTTTCGATGACGATCAGAAACGCAGTTGAAGCAACCCAGAGCTAGTCCAGGCTTACACGCCAGTTTGTTCGGAAGCCTTAACCGCTCCCGCTGAAACCAGGCTCGCCTACTCCCCAGGTCGGTGCTTATCGTCTCTAGCACGCCGTGTGCGTGACTGCTGTGAGGTTCCCTCGCTGTCTAGGCGTTCCAAATATCTCTTGCAGACTCGTTACTAGACAAGGAGAGGAAGCAAGAGAGGGCTAGCTACTGGCTCTGTTCAGCCATGTTTTACCTTGTGATATCGAT
The DNA here is from genome assembly GCA_916181665.1 of Avena sativa. Lineage (NCBI taxonomy): Eukaryota > Viridiplantae > Streptophyta > Magnoliopsida > Poales > Poaceae > Avena > Avena sativa. Next base: position 149,368,901 of record OV702294.1, on the reverse strand, counting down.
CCCGGCGATTCTCCTGCTGCTCGTGCTCGCGCTGGGGTGTTACGTGCTCGGCCGGAACCGCGGCTGGGCCGAGGCGGCGGCGCCGCAGCAGTTCGCGCCGCCGGCACCGCCCAAGTAGCAGCCGGAACGTGGAAAATCTTCGGCGATACCATGTCGGTTTCTCCTCACCTGATTTGCTTGTGGTAGTACTGTACCGTTCTTTCTCTCTTTTTCGTCTTGTATAAGTGCTGGTATATGTTCTTGATGTTGCACTGCACGAGCATCTGTAGTGCAGTGTGGATGTCACCTTTATTATCGAGTAAAAACGGGTGAAGTGTTCTTCATCATATCTGTTCCTCATGCAACCGTATTGCTTGCTGCAACTTTGTGAATGGATTTTCCGTTCCGTCATGACAGCACGCTTACAGTTACAGGACTGAATTATCTGGTAGTATTATAGTTCAGGTGTTAGCCTATTTAAGTGCACTCGTTTTCTTTCATGTAAACAGATAAATATGTTCTGGCTTACTCCTTTTTTTTCGAGAGTGAGCTAATAGCGCACCATATTCTGGCTTGATCCTGTAATCTGAAGAAAAGCAGCGTTCATTTGGATTAGGAAGCGGCAAGCTAGATTACACTGGATGCCACCCAACAAGCCTCCAACGAACTCGTGCTAACTGAGATCTCGTCGAGTGGATCAGTGGACAGCAATAAAACAGTTGATATTGTGAAGTCGATATTTCTTGGCAGATGGCACGCAGGTTTCCTAGGAATCCCGTGAAGGGACAAGGTATTCCATACCTGATTGATGCTAAGGAAACAATAGCAAAGATGGAGCATTTTCATATTGCAAAAATAAAAAACCATCCTACAACCACTCCGAGCACAAAACATGGACAAAAATGAAAAAAAAAACAAATGATGGAAGTTAAGCACAAAATAACCTGGTTCTGAAAACATTTCACAAAATAACCTACTCGCATGGCGCTCTACCGGACGGCTTCATCCTCTACAACACAAAGTCTGCAACTGCGTCATACTATACAACATGAAGCCGTCCTTCGTGGCGGTTGTCGTCGCTGACGGGCCTACACCTCATAAGTATGGTGGCATGGCATAGAGCGTCATGTTGTGATGCATAGCGCCTTTGCTGATGGTGCCATGCCCCTTGGGCCAAATAACCGCACAGACCCGGAGATGGGTTGCCCAAACCTGCTAGTCCCAAGTGTCCCCCCCCACCCACACACACACACACCCAATTCATCATCTCCTCAAATCCTTCGAAGTCGGTTCCATTTCTTCGTGGATATTGACCCCCTTTGTCCCAAGAGGTATCTTCCCCGCTCCCCATGTTTTGGTCCGATTAGATTCTTGCATTTTCATAGAAATGTTGAAACCCTAGATCTTGCATGTGGTGGGAAATCTTGGTTTGTTGTTGTAATGTTGACTAATGGTTGTTGGTACTATGGTTATTAGTCATTAGATGTAGGAGTAGGCTAGGGTTAGTTTTTTTATTAGATTTAGTTAGAGTTAGGGTTTGTACGCTAGGGTGTTATAGCAAACTTGGCATAACTTGTTTATTTGTGATGCTTTCGTTGGTGGTAATATAATTACCCTTCATGCATTTTGGTTGTTGTCATTGTTATTTAGATGGCGAGAATCATGATTTTTCATCTAGTGGACAAGACCGCTTTCTTAAAAGGCAGTGCCGAGCGTGACCTAGAGGACATAGTCATGGTGTTTGGCACACGTCCTACCTGTGTCGAGGTTGTGGAAAGAGTCGATATGTATTTGAAATGGATGGACTCACGTGGTGTATTTAAATGGGTAGGAAGGTATAATGTCAGGTTTGGCCATCACAATATATTTATGATAATGTATATCAACTCCGAGTTAAATTGGAGTGCATAGAAGGGGAAAGTGGTGGAATCCGAAGATAAGTCACTTGAGCTATTTTTCACAAGGAAGGTTGGAGCTCGGTTGCACATTGAATTGAGCTGACATGCTTCCATTAGCCCAGTTCGAGGTGACTCACATGTGTATGCTACAAAAATAAGCCAGCCTCCCACGAATCAAGCTCACTATGAGCTAACCTACAATGCCACAACAATGAGTCAATCTCCCATGAGCCCGGCTCATAATGACCAATATGAAGCACCCCAAATGGAGGATGGTGACTTCGAGGGTGATGAATTGGAGCATGGGCTTCTTGACAATTCGGTTGGTGACATGGAAGTAAATTGTGTAGAGGAGGACATGGACCATAAGGGCACCATGATTTTCATACATCCCAACAAGGACTAGCAATGAAATACATGACCTACTTATTACTTGATCTCTATAAACTAAGAGAGAAGATCTTAGCTAAGCACACAACACAAGATCCAGTTTGAAGTATGAGCTACCATCAACTAGGTTCAATATCAAAAGAATTTCTAGAAAGTTGGATGAACTAGGGTTCATGAAATCAGGGCAATGGGACAATTTCAAATGACAAAAACAAGGGACTTAAAAGAAATTACCTCAAGGGATGGAAGGGCATGGGAGAGGGGCGCCGCCGGGCTTTAGATCTATGGGTTTGGGAGTAGGGATTTGAGGGGCGGGAGAGGGGAGCTACCGGATGTTGTCTCTGTTCTTCCTTCCTCTTGAACAGGTAAGTGAGGCACATGTTCGCAATTTCGATTATTTTCCTAGCTTGCATGGCGCCATGCCCGAGGGCGTCATGTAACATACCATGACATTAGCCGCCAGAGTGCCATACTTAGAGTCCTAGGCCCTACCACGTCAGATGACCCGCATCGTCATTGACTGTGACATCATGGTTACCATGGCGCTCCCGGTGGCGGCGTCATGATGTAGAGGATGGCCCCAATCCGGTAGAGCCCCATGCAGATAGGTTATTTTATGAAATATTTTCAGAACTAGGTTACTATGTGCTTAACTTCCATCAATAGGTTAATTTTTTTTGTATAAAACATGCTTCAATCATTTCATGGATTTTGAAAACCGCATCTGGAACCGATCTTCGTGGGAAGGACAATGACACCGTTGGTCAAGCATTTGCAGGGTCATGGAAATGTTCCCTATGTGGGTGGTGGTGTTGGGCCATTGTCGTGTATACAAGGAGTAGGAGAAGATGTATTTTTGGTCAGCTGAAAAATGGTTCGAAAGAAACTCAAGACATCTCTACGAACAGGGTGGGGGAAAAAAGGTGTTGCTCCCCAACTTCCGTTGGTGGGAGATGAGTTACTGGAACATTAATAAACAAATAGGTACTCCCTCCTATCAATTTAACTCTCGATTTGCCTAAGTCCGTGACAATTAAATTTGATAGGAGGTTATTGTTTTTTTACACTAGGGTAATTAGGTTAGCTATACCACAAAACATTAAAAATATATCATGCAAAATTTCAAATATAAATTCAGATTTGATAGCCGGTGGCATTTGTCTTCTTTTGTTTCTCACCGTTTAATAGGAATTTAGAGTTGACATTTTAGCATTGTATGTGTAACTTGTGTCAATACACTTAATTACTCATTGATTTTCCATGGAATTGTTCGACACATCAATTGGTTAGGAGAACAAAATCAATAGACATTTTCTCGACCATGGGCTTATGATCATATGGGTTAGTAGCAGAATCATATGTATGCAATTAGTACCAGAATCCATTGCATTATTTATTTGTTAGTGATTACTATTATCAATGATATTTCAATAGTTAGCATGTACACATTGTCAAGTTATTATTGGCTCCACCATAACTCGCAAACATTTGATTGTAAGATACACGGTACAAAATCGTGCCAAAAATTCAACTTAGACTCTAGAAGTTTCTACCGGTACGCTTACATAATCATACAATAAAACACTATTATGATATTTCCTTGGAACATGTGCTTTATAGATCTTACCATAAATATGTATACATTATGCAATTGTCCAAATTAACTCATAGAGAAAATAGCGTTGCACATTACAATTAAAATTAAACACATAACAAGTGTATTTATCAAACTATATACATGTATAACAAACAACACTACAGCTATTCAACAACTTTGTTTGATGGCCATCTATGCCAAATAAGTAATAGGAAATTGTACTTGTTAAGACTGTTAAATTATTATTATTATTCAAAGTATAAGAGTTCAGTATAAATATTTCAATTCGTCTGGCGTCTAAATTAATTTGGGACGACTATGTACAATCCTTGCATGGGTGAAGAGTTGCTCTGAGTGCCTCCCAAGGTGCTAGGATTGCAACATCAAGGTTATGGTTCCAAAACGCCGTGTCGTGTCGTCGAAGCCTGTAGCGATCATTGCCGGATACTTTCTCCCATCCTTACAGCCAATGTAACTTATAAGACATTGTCCTAGGATAAGCCCGATGCAATACTTGCCCAACTAGGCAAGCCTGTAGGCGATGATCTTCCCTAGTCGTGAGGTGTACCAACTATGCAAAAATTAGCTCAATTACCCTTCACACCAATGAGGTCTGCCCACATACACATAACACCGCTCTTACATGTTCGTCTTTGCTTTGTGTAAAAGGATTAATAGAAATGTCCCATTTTGAATCACCAAAGGTATATGTATTGGCCAAACTTTCACAAAAACTTTTCACCAAAGACTAATATCACCACACAACTCCCACATGGGTATCCACTAACGGGCCAAGGTACTACACAAAAAGGAGGAAACTATAGCCATGTGGTGATGTGGCCTCCATTAATACAATCAACTAGATCTTGCATGTGTGTCACATCACCCAGCGTGGGGTTGATCTGTCGCGGTTGGTGGGTCCTTCGCGAAGCTTTGTCGTGCTGCTGTGATTCCCTCCTCGTATAATATTTTAAGCTCCACATCATTTCCTTTTACGGAGACGTTGGCTCTAGAGCCACATCGACTAGAGGGGCAAGTGGATGACGTTGCACATAAAAGCATTATGATTAACATGTCCTTCTAGCATTTTCAGGTGTTTTTAGTAGTGGGGCTATCTGGTTGTCTTGGAAATAGGTCACACAAGGCTTGCGATTTCTTCTATATATGTTGGCCATTGGAAAAATCGAAGCTTCCTTTACCTTGAAAAATCGCTCGATTATTTGGTAGGCCATGTGGTTTCAGTGTGACGTCTACAAATCATGGTGGTTGTCCCATGTGAGGTCGAAGTCAGGGGCGGAGATCCTAGTAGGGCAAAGGTAGGGCAGACGATCTACATTGATTTTTGGAGAAAACTTTTAGATGTGCATGTTTTTTCTGAATAGTTTGAGTGGTCATACGCTGAAAACGGACTTCGTATGAAAAAGTTATGTTTGTTTTAGTGAATCGCTACGCAAAATTAATTCTCAAGTGAAACAAGGACTATGTGTAGTCTAGTTTTAAACCAAATCATTCTATCTGCAATCGCTAATTCTCAATCTACAAGTAATAAAAATCAACTCTAAACAATGTTCTAAATGAGGTATCTAAGGAGGTCATCAGAGTATTTTGGCCACCTTATGGCATGTGGCCAAACCAACTCTTATTATGTGACGGTTTATGTTTTATGTTTGTACTTTGGCTTACTATTGATAAAAAAATATAATTGCATGTCTTTTCAATTAGAGAAATGATGGTTTAAAACCCTCCTAAAGATGTCAATTCACGCAACAATAAGATCACAATCCTAAGTACGGACGAAATGGTAACAAAAAATGAGTGAAAAGCAAAGTTGTCAGAATCATGATTCTACCATGCGATTCTCCGACCTTATGACCCAAATTGAGTGGATCGATTCTACGATTCTATTAAATAGAATCTATGATTTTATGATTCTAAAAGGTATGATCCTACGATCTACGATCCTACCATAGAGGTTTCGATTCGATTCAGAATCACGATTTTGACAACTTTGGTAAAAAGTCATTAAAAGCAAAGACATTAGGTCACTACTGATTATTTTGGCGTGTGGCCACCTTCTATTTTCTCTATAAAATCAATTACAACTGATTTTGACCATCGATTTGATGAGTTATTGTTAGTTTCTTTAGATTTTTGTCTTGCCTGAAATGAACCATTTTATAGGTTCAACGTGTATCATGGGGATTTATATTATCATGAGCATGAGCTTATATACAATAACCTTAATAACCTTAAGATATTCTTTATTCATATGTAGAGAATTAAAGACTTCAGAAATTATCTTAATATTTGAATGATACATCATGATTCATATCATTTATCGCCTTATTAAGTTGGTATTGTTTTTACTTATAGAAACAACAATAGTTAAAAGGGCTTTCTCGATGACAAAGGTCATGAAGACCGAGTTAGTATTTACTTTTTTTAGAGTTCGCTCTACCTCGGATTTTTTCCGTTCTCCGCCACTGGTCGAAGTCGTACAACCAAATGGGATGGTCATGGTGTTGCACAACCTTGATGTTTAAGTCACATATATAGTTGTTCATATCGGGGATGTCTTTGGCTAGGCCAGCTGAGGGTGCCCTGGTAGGGTGGTAGGATTTCATGTTCTATGACAACCGTGCGGACGTGTTTTAATATTACTTCTGTGTTTGTTTGGATTTTCTCTATTTATCTGGCATTTCTATTGTTCATAATTAATAAAAATAATAAAGATTTTTAGATGAAAATAATAAAGGTTTAGGCTTGTTACTACTACGTTTGTTCCTCTTTTACAAGACAGTTTGGCAAAGCTTAATTTGTCTTGCCCACACACCCCGTGCAAGGTGTTGGGGCCGGCCCAGTACATTTTTCTTGCTTCGTTTTTTTTCTTAAGTTTCTTTTCTATATTTTTTTAGAATCTAAACATTTTGAATAATTTTCAAAATTTTAACAAAATTCGAAACTGGACTTCTTCGAAATTTGAATAAATTTTGAATCTGGACGTTTTTTTGACTTTGAACAATTTTTGAATTTGAACAAAATTTCGAAACTGGACTTTTTCGAAATTTGAATAAATTTTGAATCTGAAGGCAAAACCATAATGCTATTTTTGTTCTCCCTAACGACAGGCTAGAAGCCCAGAATAGCTCGGCCATAGGACTCAGGCCGGTAGAAGCTATTGGATCATGCAGGCCTTGTTGTCGCAATTTGTCTTGGAATAAAAATAAAAAACCTGGCAATCTGGACGGTCATAGACCAATGGCTCAATCCCAAGGCATGGGCTTGGACCCCCGTCATCTTTATTGATGGCCAGCAGCCACGAGTTTCATGCTGCTGCTGCCTCACTTCTTCAATTGTGACTGGGCCACGCCTCCAGTCTGCAGCTCAATCATTATTACAGGGTACTGAAAAAAAAAGAGATAACAATCCACATCAATAGTTGTTCATCTCCATATGGACAAAAAAACAACTCTGGTGGGTGACTCCTTGGCCAGCACATACATATCACACCTTTCGGTGCGCACGAAACTCTTGGTGCTACGCCACCCAGATCGACAAACACAAAGTGCAAACAAAGAAGCGCGCACGCACCTGCCAACCAGTCCGCGGGGAGGTTTCCTCGCTCGTTGTTCGGTCTTAGCTTCTTGTGTGGCGTACGTACATGGCAGAGATGTGGGGCAAGCGTCGCGACCGGTGCAAGGCACGCACGCTCGCACGAACTCGCCCACGCAGCCCACCTACCAGGCTACACCCTGCGGGCCATGCGCCAACCGTTTCCGTTGCATGTGGTAGGTAGAGCCTGTGGATCCTCGTCTCGCCAGGCCGACCAGCAGAGCTACGTCGCTGCCGGCCGGGCGCCAATCGTCTACTTGCCGGCGGACGATCGGTGGAAAGGAGAGTACGAATGAATGTGCGGGATCTGCGTTGAAGAGCTAGCAGCGGACGGATCGGATCTAATACGGGCTAGCTAGCGTCAGGCTCATGCATGGGCCACGCCGGCGATCGATAGGCCGAAAGTGACACAAACGGGGCATATGCGTGAGGTTCCTGCAGTCTCCATGAATGCTCCGATCATCGGTCGATCCATAAGCTGAGCTGCAAGACATGTCTAGGCCGCCCAACGCTACATTTCACGTACGCACTTCAGCTATACCATGAATCATGTGCGTCCTCGTGTGGCCAGCTTTGTCGTGCGTCTCCAATTGTATATCCATGGTGCCGGTCGTCTACCTTGGGTGCATAACGTAAGTAGCATCTGTTTATAGGGTATAATATATATCCATGGATATATGAACGGTGAATATCATATGCTACAAAAATACAAAATTCAAATAAGGATTGTTTTTTTCTTTTGTGAAAAGGAATAGTATTTCTTTATCCTTGCTTTATGCCAAGACTCTCCATCGAGGATCTGCAGCAAATCCGACCAAAACCATATTATATCGTCTACTCACAGAAGACCATTTAATCTTAGGTTAAATTATACTTGTGGTCAAACTTTCAGCGTCGGTCACCCATCCTAGTACTACTCCACCCCTCAGCATGCTTAACTTCTCTGTTCCATCAGGATGTCCTTACGAAGCCTATTTATACCTTGTTGTCAATACTACCATATCAATCCTATTAGCCCATATCAATATGCCATACATCTTTATTTTTTGAAATTACAAACAACTATTTTAGTAAACAACAATAAATAAGCAATAATAATATTTTAATCCAATGAAAGTAAAAAAACTAAATAAAATTAGATTTTATTCATTTTTTTGCCATTTATTCATTTAATATGGCATAATAATATCTTTAAATCTTTAAATCGAAATTCGACAAATAATATATCCATAATTATTAGAAAAATGTGAGGAATCCAAATATGGAATAAATAAAATTGCAAAAAAATTAACTTTTTAAATAATTTTTTTTCCTTTTCAAATTTTAAAAATCTAAATAATCCAAAACGGCCTAAGGCTGTTGAAATCGAACTCACAATTGTTTTCCGCACATTTTGATAGGTTGTATATATTTTCCGACATCGTACGCAAAAGTTATAGCCATTTTAAGTTTTCCTTCCGCGGCCCGCACCCGACCCGGGACTAAAGGTACAAAACGACCTGGGACTAGAGTTTTATCGGGCTCCTAGCCACTGAAAACGGTACGAATCGGGACTAGTGCTCATATTAGTCCCGGCCCGTAACAAATCGGGACTGATATTAGACTCTGGACCGAACCGAAGACCCTTTTTTCTACTAGTGTAGACCACCAACTAGCCGAACGAACCAACAAACACGACTTCATGGTTCTATAGCGCGGAGGTGATTCATGACAACACCTCCAAGAAATGGAAAGATGCTCGAGAGTATCATTATTGTTGACACTTCTCGGAGTGATGCAAAGCTTTTAACGAAGCCCCAACCAATCACTCAAGGAGCACTTGAGGTGCTACCTCATTACCAGGGTAGCCCCTGGCTAGAGGAAGGAAAACCCTTGTATTCTATGTCATGGCACCAGCCTCGACTACAATCCTAGGATCAAGACTGGATGCACAAATTTGATACCCACCCTTCTCAAGAAATTGGGGTGCCACCAACAAAGTACAACAACATACATAGATAGAGTGTGCTTCGGTGTCCCCCATCTCCACCAAACTTATGATACTAAAAACAAAAAGGACGAATAGGATTGGCCGATACCCATTCATGCATTTAGAATCGGGGTATTGGCCAATCCTAGCTGTCCTTATGTTTTCAGTTCCGTAAGTTTGGAGGAGATGGAGGACAACAAAGCAAAAGCCACATAGATGACCCAGGATGAACTCAAAGACGACGCATGTTCGATGGAACTGCAAACACAACGCATGGAGACAACAATCGGCAAGATATACGCTCATAATTCGTATGTTCTGTATTGACATCACAAAATTCAACATAAGTTTTAGACATCCTACTAGTACGTGCTCCCACATCATCGTGTACGCATGCAACTCATTGCTTGGCATTCGATCCACTTGATTCATGGTATAACTAACCGAGGACATCACTGAGATGGCCGTCAACATCCACACCAGTCGCCAGTGCCCACCGCACCATGGCGTCGGTGAGTGTATGCACTTTTGGGGGTTTATGGTGTGCTGCTTGATCGATGTACTCACAACTCACAAGCTAGCACACGAGAGGAATCAATTGACACGTGCGCCGAATCAATTGACCTACGGTGAATTTTGAGCTGGCGGAGTGTGGTAGATATTACTACCGCAAGCAAAAAACCTATCACGGCGGTTCTTTTGATTGCAGTCAAAGTTTTTATTTAGCATTAAGTGAAAATCCATAGCATTCATGAATCATGAAGACGGAAACCTACATTAATCAATTTCGGCTTATCTCCAGCGTGACCCATGCATGCCGATCCATAGATCCATGCTCATTGCAGTTCTTCGATTACCATACATACCCATTGTAGTTCATCAGTTATTACAGTGTTTGGTAATGGAAGAATTGCAATGGCCGTGGATCTATGGCCATATCGCCGAGCTGGAGATAAGCCGAAATTGATTAATGTAGGTCTCCGTCTTGGTGATTCATGAATGCTGCGATTGACAAAAGACAGATCCAGCCCGGGCCGGGCTACAGTTCATGTCAGCTACCAAGGATCAGGCAGTTTCGATCATGTGGCCAGCTTTATCGTGCGTCGGCAATTATCCATGGCATTGATCGTGTACGGACGCGTGGATAACGTGGAACCTGTTTCAGCGACATGTCAGATTTACCGTATATGTCTGTTCTGTGACCACTCGCCAGTGTCGACGTGCGTGGGTGATGGATTTTGTTGGGGTGCAGGTACGGCTACAATACCAATATGGACGTGTACGTACATTTGGCTTGACTGACAGGCTCCAGCTTGCAGGGTGCGGTTGCTGCGGTTTGCGTCTCGCTTTACTCACCACGCATCCCCTTGCTTTCTGCGACGAGGCCAGCCAAGATCCGTGATTAGATCAACTTTATGTGTGCACTATGAAGTCCAATTTTCTACACCCTCCGGTCAGAAAACAAGTGATTTAAGTTTGTTTAAATTAAATAATGTGAATCTAGACAAATATAAGTTACTTATTTTTAGACGGAGGTAGTAGTATCTTCCGGCACAACGAAACTCTATTTTTCGTATCCAAGAATAGTACTTCCTCCATACCAGTTTAAAGGGCCATCAGGTAGTTCAAGAAAAAAATTTGACTATATATTTAGGCTGGTCATAGTGGGGACTAACTTGAGCTAGTGTCATACATATTACACTAGGCTAAGTTACCACCTTCATAGTGGATAGTAACTTATGTCAAGTAACATGCAAGACCTTATTTATTAACTTGTAGACTCATCTTGTCTTGGAGTGTGTGATGTTAGGTTGGTCCTAGTGCTAGTATCATAAGATGTATCAGAGCAAGTACATGAAGGGAATATGCCCGAGAGGCAATAATAAAGTGATTATTATCGCATTCCTTATTTATGATAAATGTTTATTTTGCATGCTATTATTGTATTGATACGAAAACGTTAATACATGTGTGTTTAATAAACAAAAATAAAGTTCCTAGTTATGCTTCTCTTATAAACTAGCTCGTTGATTAACAAGATGATCAAAGGTTTTCTGATCATGGACATTGGATGTTGTTAATAACGAGGTCACAATATTGTTGGAATAATGTGATGAACATTCATCCAAAGTATAACATTACGATCAAAATCATTGAGTTTATATTGCTATAACAACTTACGAAGTGATCCTAATCCTTAGACCATGAGATCATGTCAATCGCTAACACCGAAAGAGTTTTTTGATGACATCAAACATCACACCGTAACTGGGTGATTATAAAGATGGCTTCAGAACTACTAACATGTTATGTTGAGGCTCATAGATCAAGAGTGGAATTTGTTCATCCCGATGACAGATAGATATAATCTGGGCCCTCTCGGTGATATCACATTGGTTAGCTTGCAAGCAAGTGATTTGATCACTAGAATGTTATATCACGGGAACGAGAAAAGAGTGCATGTCGCTAATGAGATCAAACTAGGTATGGAGATACCGATGATCGAATCTCGCACATGTAATATATCGTGAAACAAAGGGATTAAGTTACATGCGTATAAGGTTCACACGATCACAGAAGTCATCGTTGAATATGTGGGAGTCAGTATGGATCTCCAGGTCCCGCTGCTGATTATTGATCGGAGAGGGGTCTCGATCATGTCTGCATTATTCGCGAACCGTAGGGTGACACACTTAAGGGATACCGACACCATTTGGAGAAAATAATATGCCAGAGAAAGAAAAAGGAAAGTGCAGGAATTTATTTCACTAGACACCGGAACTGTTTCGGTTGAAATTGCTGAAACTGGTTCTGCATGTGAAATGGAATACTATCAAGGGATTTTATTTGAATGTTTGTTAATTAAAGTAATTAACAAAATTCTGAATAAATAAAGAAAAGAGTTTTATTTAAATGAGAGCTTGCATTAATTTTGGTGGAAAATTAATGCATGTGAGTGGAATTATGAGTGGAGATGTTTTTATGTGAGTGGAGCTTCCACCACATGAATGAGGGAGAGGTGGGGGCACCCTCCTTGGCCAGCGGCCATGCCCCCTTGGGCTTCCCCTCCCCTATAAAAGTACCCCCTCCTCTCACTTGTCACTCACACCTCCTCGTGAAGGATCTCTCTCCCCCTTTAGAATTTATCCCCCATGGTCTCGGACTAGCGAGATACATATTCCCGGTGGCTATTTGGCAAGAAAGGGTTGTGCTTCTGCTGCATCACTAGAGCGCGGAGGTGGAGGTTGCTCGGTGTCTTGTACGTGTGTGCGAGCACGGATGCGCTGCTATTTTGCGGCGCTAGGACTTCCTCTCGATCTTGAGATCGGCAAGAGATCGTCTACATCAACCACGAGTTTCGACTCGTTAAGCTTTTTCTGTCTTCAAGGGTATATTCTATGGATGTATATCCACCCGTTGCTTGTATATAGTAGATAGATCTTGGTATTTAGATGTTCCCATCGTAGGAAATTTTTTGTTTTCTATGTTGCGAACCCTACAGTGGTATCAGAGCCAGGTCTATGCATAGATGCTTTGCACGAGTAGTACACATATGAGTATGTGGGCGATGATGATCATTTTATTGCTTCTTAGTTGTAGTTTGGATATTGGTGGCATAGTGGGATGAAGCGGTCCGGACAAACTTTACATGTCCTCGCACATGAGACCTATTCCACGCTTGACATGCAACTAGTTTTGCATAAGTGGCTAGCGGGTGTCTGTCTCTCCTACTATAGTCAATATCTAATTTGCAACGAGTTTTAAACAATTTGGTTATCCTTGTTGTGGTTCATGTTCGTAGGTAAGAACGGTTCTATCTTCGAAAGCCCTAAGCCACGTAAAACTTGCAATGGATAAATTAGAGGCGTCTAGTTTAGATTGTTGCTGGGCTAGTGTTATGATATGGTGATGTTGTAAGTAGAAGTATGAGATGATACTCTTACAACACACATAACGTGTAAGTTCCATAGACCTTGGCCTTACATATAAAGGTATGATAGTGATCATACCACGGTGCACATGATGGAGATCATATGCGGGAACCATATCATTCTTATAAACATGTGATGTTTAATTGCATCTTATATTACTTGTTTGGAGTTTTATTAGCATAATAAGATGATCCCTCATTTAGATATCAAGGTAAAAATGTGTTCTTCCTTAAGTATGCACCGACAATGTTTCGTTGCTTCAAGACATCACGTGATGATCGGGTGTACTTGAATTCACAAGCATATCTCGGGTGTAAGACAGTTACACACGTGAATACTAAGGTTCTCACTTGGCGAGCCTAGCATGTACATACATGGCCTCGGAACACGGACCGAAAGGTTAAGCATGAGTCATATGTTTTGATATGATGACTATATGGATGCTCGCCTTTGAAGCTACACCGACTCACGTGATGATCGGACTTGGTGTAGTGGATTTGATTCATGTAATCACCAAAAAGACACGAGGGATGTCGTTTTTGAGTGGGAGTTCATTTCTAATTTGGATTAGTAGAACTCAATTTATCATAAATTAAATCAAAGTGAATTTTCATAATTTGTTGTAGTTATTGGCATTCGTTCACCACCTTATGCATAGTTGTAATTGAGATAATAGAACTATAGAATTTTGGATATATACTTTACGAACTGGTATCGTATTGTGTTGAGTGTCAATCTAAAGTTTAAAGTCCTATTACAAACTTTTAGCAAAATCTGTTTACTCCATGAAGTTTAATAATTAGTATTAAATCGAGAGTAACAATTCCAGTGTTAGTATCTTAAGTATCATGTTTGGTTCCATGATTCTATTTTAATATCAAGTTTATCTACGGAAAGAATTGTTTTAGAAACCATCATGTGTGGCAGATATAATGATATCTGAAACAATGTTTTGGTTGCAATATGATAGAGTATAATATATGTTCTCATATTGGATGATAATTTGCAAAGGTTGGAGATGCTAGACATCCTAATCATCCAAAAGGGTTTTGGAAAGTAATGTTATACTCATGATTCGCCTTTATAAGATACGGTAGCTTGATCATGAAAGTCATCATGATAAGGATGAATAGAAGATGTATGTAAAGTATTTACTACACTAAAAGATTACTAAAGAATGGATTTTTGAAAGAATGTCGATCATTTTGATGACGGTGATCTACTTCAAAGTGCAAGTCCAAAGGTATTATTATTTGAATATACACGCTTTGAACTACGTGTCATGTATATGATGCCACTTTTGATGTTGATGGATTCTTTTAAAAGGAAAAGGAAATGCTAAAAGAGAATCTATAAAATATATTTGGCAGAAAAGAAAAGATTGGAAATATCCAATTTAGGTATATGGATGATATACATGTTATGGTTGTATTCTTTGCTTGTTAAACAATTTGGTTCTTGGGTATTGGATACCGAATTGGTTGGTATGAAATTTCATAAGGAACGACGCAATTCATAAACCACAATGGCCTAAGTAACTAGCAAGAGAATATGTGATGATGTTCATCGAAAACAAACAAACCGTTGTTTGTATTTCTCGTTGACATCAAAGCTTGACTTCAAGATTTGTTTTAATAATTGTTATTTAAATTAGATATTATGAGAACAAAGGTTGTTCAAATAATTACCGTATTCCATATAATATGGATGATTTACAAATCTAGTTGGTGAAATCACATCCATAAAACCTAATGCTAAAATGTCGCAAGACAAGTGATTGGAAGATCACTTACAAAGTGACATCGCCATTTAAATTATATTGGAAAGAAAACATGAAGAAACTCCATTTTCATGGATTTTTGGAGTCTTTGATTTGATCAAGTGATGCTTGTGAGACTTTCCTCGGGATAATTAAAACTTCGTTCAAAGGCCAAACAAGAACGAACGACTAAAATATTGGAATTTATACATATCGATGTATGTAGTCCATTATATGTAGTCATAAGCGATGGATTTCAACTTCATATGCTTTCTCCGGAAATTTGAGTGAATATTCATTTAATGAGAAAGAAGTATGAAATATTTGAAAACTTTCAAAGACTTTCAAGATGAAGTGGAAAATCATTGTGACAAGAAAATAAATGGTTTATGATTTTATCATAAGGGATTTATTTGATTTGCAAGTGTAACAAGAAAATAAATGAATTATGATTTTATCATAAAGGGATTTATTTGAGTTACAAGTTTAGCAAAAACACCTAGATTTATATTTCCCGAAACAATATAGGAATATGGAGTGTTTGAGATTTGTAATGAAACCTTGTGAGACATGGTTGGATCAAAGGTGTTATTTATAAAACTGCCATTATGTTTTAAAAGATTAAAGATTTAGGGACTACCGCTTTTACACTGAAAAGAGCTCCATCTTGATCCGTTGAAATGACACCATGGAAGTTATGGTTTGGGTAAAACCCAAAATTGTCATTTCTTAAATTTTGGTATGCTAAACATAAGTAAGATGTTTACAACCAAAGTCGGATGAGCATGTCTTTGTAGGTTATTTCGAATAACAATTGGTTATTCCTCCATAACATCGAGGACAAAAGGGTTTGTCGCTTGAAATGTGAAGTTTCTTGAAAAGGGAATTTTTCGCAAAATTTAAGTCGGAGGACAATAGAACTTTGATAAGGTTAACGAACCTTAGCTAAATGTGCTGAGTTGCACAGCACCGGGAATCGTTCCAGAGGCTTCCATAATGCTCGTAGATTATGTGCCTCAAAGGTTGTGGTCACGAGGATCTAAGTTCTTATTGAACCAAGTCGGTCGGATAAACAATCAAATGCTGAGATTTGAGAGTAAATCATTATTGTTTGACAATGATGAATCGACTACATGCAAAAAAGCGATGATGGGCCCTGACTCCGTCAAATGGCTTGAAGCCATAAAATCCGTGATAGGTCCATACACGATAAATTAAGTTTTGAACTTGGAAGACCCTCCAGAAAGGTGTAAAAACCTATCGATCGTATTTGGATCCATAAGAAACAGACAAGGATATTTCACATCTATGAAATAGTCGACATGTCGTAAAGTATTTTATGACAATGTTCAAGGAGTTGACTATGACAATATTTGATCTTTCATAGCGATATTTAGTCTGGACGGATTAAAGTAGCAACCACTACATATAATTTGGTATATGGTAGATGAATAAACAAAACAAAGTTCTTTTAATAGAATGGTTACCTAGGACGTGTACATGACATGATCCAAAGGGTTTTGTTAATTCAAAGAATGCTAAAAGGGGCACGCAAACTTCAATGGTTGAAGTAAGCATCGCGGAGTTGGAATCTTCACGGTAATGAAAAGGAGTTTTCATCAGGAGACGATGAAGATGCTTGCATTTGCAAGAAATTAAGTGGGAGCGCTGAGACATATTTCTAATACATTATGTGGAGTACATCTTGTTGATTAGAAATGATGTATATTTTATTGACAATGGTTAAGAATTTCATTTCGATGAAAGACTTAGGCAAAACCCGAATATTTAGCATGAAAGTCTATAGTGGATAGACTGTGACGCTAATATGGTTATGCCAAAAGTACATATATGAGATATTGAAGGAGTTCAATATATAAACGACAAGAAGCGGTTCTTGTCGCATGGAAAGGAATTGAATCAAGACTCAAGTTTCTCGACACTTGGTAAGTGAAACAAGATTCAAGTGCTTTGACACTTGATGAGTGAAATCACAAGAATGTTTTGATCAATCATACCATGATATGTACATATCCAGATATGTCCTATGCTCTAAGTGTTATGAGCATATACCAGAATGAATCATAAATGACCATTGAACGATAGTGAGGATATTCTTATGATCTTTTGGAAGAACTAAGAATATATTTGTATAGAGGTGACAAACAATTACAAATAGTTCATTGTAAAGCGTTACATTGATACTAGTTTTGTCACAAGATAAAAATTAAGTTTATCTCAATTTAAACTATGGGTGGCACAATGTAATGGAAATGAGATTCCATGACGGATGTGGATGAATTCCAAAGTTAAGACATTGTGACAAATACTACAACAAAAGGCTAAGTATATGACTACTATAGTAGCAGGAAAGGAGGGAATTTGTGTCAAGTAGTTTGTTATCAAACTAAGGTGTGGTTCGCAACGGGCTAACACTAAAGATATATTATATGACAATAGTATCGACATGTTTTAACCCCAAGGAACTAAAGGTCTCACCAAAATACCAAATTTATACAATGCCATCTCATTGGAGAATGAGTGATGCGTGAAGACGCAAAGACATGCAAATACACACGGACCTAAAGCGTCAGATCCGTAGATTATGTTAACCACTTGCAATCGCGTATATGGAACACCGGAAAGCCATAAGTGTTCAATACGCAAAGTTTTCAAACTAGATTATTGTCTCTAGTGCAAGTGGGAGACTGAAGGGAATATGCCCGAGAGGAAATAATAAAGTGGTTATTATCGTATTCCTTAGTTATGATAAATTTTTATTTTGCATGCTATAATTGTATTGATACGGAAACGTTAATACATGTGTGTTTAATAAACAAAAAGGAAGTTCCTAGTTATGCCTCTCTTATAAACTAGCTCGTTGATTAACAAGATGATCAAAGGTTTCCTGATCATTGACATTGGATGTTGTTAATAACAAGGTCACAACATTGTTGGAATGATGTGATGAACATTCATCCGAAGTATAGCATTACAATCAAAGTCATTGAGTTTATATTGCTATAACAACTTACGAAGTGATCCTAATCCTTAGACCATGAGATCATGTCAATCGCTAACACCAGAAGAGTTTTTTGATGACATCAAACATCACAACGTAACTGGGTGATTATAAAGATGGCTTCAGAACTACTAAAGTGTTATGTTGAGGCTTATGGATCAAGAGTGGAATTTGTTCATCCCCATGACGGATAGATATACTCTGGGCCCTCTCGGTGATATCACATTGGTTAGCTTGCAAGAAAGTGATTTGATCACTAGAATGTTATATCACAGGAACAAGAAAAGAGTGCATGTCGGTAACGAGATCAAACTAGGTATGGCGATACCGATGATCGAATCTCGGACATGTAATATATCGTGAAACAAAGGGATTAAGTTACATGCGTATAAGGTTCACACGATCACAGAAGTCATCGTTGAATATGTGGGAGTCAGTATGGATCTCCAGGTCCCGCTGCTGATTATTGATCGGAGAGGGGTCTCGATCATGTCTGCATTATTCGCGAACCATAGGGTGACACACTTAAGGTATACCGACACCATTTGGAGCAAATAATATGCCAGAGAAAGAAAAAGGAAAGCGCAGGAATTTATTTCACTAGACACCGGAACTGTTTCGGTTGAAATTGCTGAAACTGGTTCTGCATGTGAAATGGAATACTAGCAATGGGTTTTATATGAATGTTTGTTAATTAAAGTAATTAACAAAATTCTGAATAAATAAATAAAAGAGTTTTATTTAAATGAGAGCTTGCATTAATTTTGGTGGAAAATTAATGCATGTGAGTGGAATTGTGAGTGGAGATGTTTTTATGTGAGTGGAGCTTCCACCACATGAATGAGGGAGAGGTGGGGGCACCCTCCTTGGCCAGCGGCCATGCCCCCTTGGGCTGCCCCCTCCCCTATAAAAGGACCCCCTCCTCTCACTTGTCACTCACACCTCCTCGTGAAGGATCTCTCTCCCCCTCTAGAATTTATCCCCCATGGTCTCGGACTAGCGAGATACATGTTCCCGATGGCTATTCGGTAAGAAAGGGTTGTGCTTCCGCTGTATCACTGGAGCGAGGAGGCGGAGGTTGCTTAGTGTCTTGTACGTGTGTGCGAGCACGGATGCGCTGCTGTTTTGCGGCGCTAGGACTTCCTCTCGATCTTGAGATCGGCAAGAGATCGTCTACATCAACCACAAGTTTGGACTCGTTAAGCTTTCTCGGTCTTCAAGGGTATATTCTATGGATGTATATCCACCCATTGCTTGTATCTAGTAGATAGATCTTGATACTTAGATGTTTCCATCGTAGGAAATTTTTTGTTTTCTATGCTGCGAACCCTATAGTACAATAAGGTGACATCAGCTGGCTATAAGACATTAAATAGTATATTTGTGCTGAGTTGGAAGAGAGAGAAGAGGAGAGAGAAGGAGAGTGGGCTCTTAGACTAGTCACAATGAGAAGTATCATATAGTAGTATCATGCATATGATACTGTACATGATACCATCTCCACAATGCATAGTATCATGTAGTAGTACCATAGTCTTAATTGTTTTATTATTTTGTAGAATTTTAATGTAAATTTGTGTACAAGATTTATTTGGTATTAGTTTTTCTAGTTCTATATGCTATGATACCGTATCTACCTATGATACCAACACAATCTCCTTCATCATTAATTGCAGTGACACATAACCATTTTGCATGCATGTGATGCATGATACTACCTATGATACCCCAATTGGGGCTAGTCTCATGCAAGAGCCAGCTCTAGCACGTGATCCTAGGCACTTTGTGAGAGTGAATGGTGGGCCAATTATTGATAAAGTAGTACATTTCTATAGCTCGTTATTGTACATATTGGCTATTTGGTTGACTATAGATGACATGACATTACCTTATAGTCAGCAGTTGGCTATACTATTGTTCTTGTTCTCATGTATGCCAACTTGGCAAAAATCTAATGTGACATTACAATTAATAAAGATAGAGGTGGTTAGAGTATCATAGGTAGATACTGTATCATAGCATGTAAAAGTAGAAATCATAATGGTAAGTAAATCTTATACACATATTTTACATAGAGATTTTATAAATTAATAAATATACCACTACTATGATACAATGCACTAGAGACGTAGTATCATACAATAGTATAATATGCATGATACTAGTATTATGATACTCCCACTATGACCAGCCTTATGGTAACATAGCTAGTTACTCCAAGCCTCTCTTCCATCATTTAATGACATGCCACATCATCAAAATGCCTAGTTGGCATTGCATGTGGATGCATGTTACCACCTTAGTTACTCCCACTATGACTAGCCTTAGCCAATGAAATACGAATTGTATGTAAAAAAATTATACCATTAAAAAGTTATTTTGAATATGAATCCAATGATATAATTTTTGAAAATTATAATTCATATTTTGTTGATCTAACTTGTGACCAAACTTTTTTATTGAACAACATGCTGACCCTTTAAACCGATATAGAGAGAGTACTCCCTCTGATTCATATTAATAGCCTCAACTTTATGTAGATATGAATGCATATAACCTAAATACTTAACTAAATACATACTCCCTCTGTCCACAAATAAGTGTATGTTTGGGTTCAAAATTTGTCCACAAAAGAGTGTACTTCTACTCTCCCAATGCATTTTAAAGAAAGAAAAATTGCTTCACGAAAATCAAGCCCAATAACATTTAGCAAATGGTCTCTCCATTCTATACATGCACTTACCTCATTGGAGGTGAGAGAATTAAAGATGAGAGAGAACATGACTAACACATTCCAATGAACTTTCTACTTTATCCCAAAATTTGTCTTAAAATTTCTAAACGTCCACTTATTTGCGGACGGATGGAGTAAAAATCTAGATAAAATTGAGACCATTAATATACACCAGAGGGAGTAGCTTACCATATAGGATTTATCAAACTACATCTGGGCCAGTTTGTTTGAGTTCTGAAGTTTAACTCCACTACATGTTATGTACCGTATTTTTCTATGTTTTTCATCAGCTCCACCGTTTTGATGGAGTCCGGCGACAAATATGTTCCATACTTAAGATAAAGATCAATGATTATATCATCATCATATAGGAATCAATAATAAAATCGTCATATAGAAAGTCATGTCATCTACTTGCGACCTCCTTTCTGGCATAAAGGGTGGATGGTGTTGAAATAATTAGCAGTTTTCACATTAATTTAATCCAAGTATAAATTATGACTGGACAATTTCTAAGATTAACTAGCATACGCATAGTAGACATGCACCATATATGAAAGTGAAAACCTAGTATATCTACACATACTGCAATACTAGTAATCATCATAGGAAATAACAGGAGGGCAAAGAACACGTACGAGTTTGTCGATGGTATGACCAACGACGCAACAGAAGTGGATCCGCCACTGGCGGTAGCAGCAGTAGCCTGCTTGGAAGCGTCGTCAGACATGGCTATGGAGTCGAAGAAGCCGGACGTAGAGGACGAACAAGAGCTTGAGCAGTCACGCCTAGACGCTCCCCACAAACCTTATCGCCTCTCTCCCGGTGCAGGATCAGAGAGATGGGGTTCCGGAGGGCTGCTCTCCCGGACGGCCGTGCACGCAGCCGGCGGGATGGAGTAGCAGAGGGCAGCACAGAGAAGTGGAACAGCGATGCGCAGGTAGGCAGATGCAATCTAAGATGCAATCTAATTGCTGGTGCCGGCTAGGGTTCGCGTCTGCCTGCTTATATAGTGCGGGTCGGGTAGGACGTGGGCAACAGCCCACGACTGAGTCGGCATCAGCCCACGATGTGGAAATGGCTGGTTTATTAACGCGTCCGTTAATAACACGTACACAATTAATTTTTCCCAAACAGCAAAATAAAGCTCGGCTCGGCGAGATTCCAACAACCCGTGGTGCGCGCGCGCGAGTCGCGTCATGAAGAGGCGAGGCGATGCGAGGCAAGGCGGGCGGCGTCAGAGGAGGAGTACGCGAGGGCTTCTCTTCTTCTCACACCTTAGTGAGTGGTGCAACAATCTACTATATAAGGTGGTCCAACTCCCTTTCCACTAGCAATGTGGGACTAAACTTTGGCACCACTAGCACACATATGAGCTGCCATAATAATGGGCCAAAGAGAATTTCAGAATTTGTATTTGTTATGGGCCAAAAGCCTAACATAAAATATGCCTCAAATTCCAACAATCCCCCACAAAGTCTCATTGGCACATCACATCATTCTCTTCCAAATCACTGTTTTGATATACCAGCGTTTTTCAGTGGAGACTGTTAAGTTGAACTTCTACCTATACCATTAGACTACACTCATCAACAACTGTTAATGAATAAGCCTTGAATTGCCAGTTTTGTGTAAATGAGTTTCACCTAATGTCATACTAATACTAGGATGCCGAAGGCTACCCCTCGGGTGGAGCATATAAGTCACACTCTTGGCCTTTTTCATGAGCTTCCCTATCTCATAGACTGTGACCAGCAGTCGGGCTCACATAGGTGCATTATTTCAAGACTGCTCTGTAGGATAGCATCTTGGCTTATACAAGCCTATGAACACATTAAGACTAAGTCAACCTGCCATATAGATCGTGAGAGTAATGCATCTTCAGCAGAGTGGATTAATAAAAGTTACTCTCCTCTAGTTAGCCACTGGCTTGTTTCCCCAGGTCCTAATTCACGGGATCTCCGATCACATAGGTTGGATTACTACCACGGTAACTCATGTGGATCTCAAACCCATCTCCTTTGATGCAATATCTATCACATTTCTTGATAGACCTTTTGTGAAAGGATCTGCTAGATTCTTAGCTGTTTGGATATAATCCAATGCTATTACTCTGGAGTTTCTCATTTTCCTAACAGATGCCAATCTTCTCTTTATATGTCTTGATGAATTCATATTATCCTTTGAACTACTCACTTTGACGATCACAGTTTGATTGTCGCGGTTCATAAGGATACCCGGCACAGGTTTATCAACAACCGACAAGTCAATCAAGAGTTCACAAAGCCAATCTGCTTCGACAGTAGCTGTATCTAGTGCTATGAGTTCTGCTTCCATTGTTGACCTCGTTAAGATGGTATGCTTGCAAGACTTCCATGAAACAGCGCCACCACCATGAGTGAATACATATCCACTTGTGGCCTTCAGCTCATCAGCATCAGAGATCCAATTTGAGTCACTATACCCTTCAAGTACCGCAGGGTCTCCGGTATAGTGAATACCATAACTCGATGTACCCTTTAGATAGCGCATTACTCTCTCAAGAGCATGCCAATGATCATCTCCCGGATTGGGAACAAACCGGCTAAGTTTTCTCACAACAAACGCGATGTCAGGCCTTGTTGTGCTAGCTAAATACATTAATGAGCCAATTATCCGAGAGTATCTCAGCAGATCTCTAGTTGTTCTTTTGTTCTTTCGAAACATATTACTAGGATCATATGGTGTCGGCGAAGGAGTACAATCTGAGTAGCCAAAGCGACTCAGCACCTTCTCCACATAGTGAGATTGCATAAGTGTAATTCCGCCATTCTCATCTCTCAGCAGCTTGATGTTTAGAATAACATCAGCTTCTCCAAGGTCTTTCATGTCAAAACTTTGATACAATAAACTCTTGACCTGTTCGATGACAATCATATTTGTCCCGAAAATCAGTATCTCATCAACATACAAACAAAGTATAACTCCTTCGCCCCCACCATGGCGATAGTGTACACATTTGTTGGCTTCATTTACAACAAAGCCAGCAGATGTTAAAGTTTGATCAAACTTCTCATGCCATTGCTTAGGTGCTTGTTTCAGTCCATACAAAGACTTCAATAGCTTGCACACCTTGCCTTCTTGACCATCTATTACAAAACCATCTGGCTGATCCATATAAATTTCCTCATCCAACTCTCCATTAAGGAAAGCTGTCTTGACGTCCATTTGCTGAATGATAAGACCATGTGAGGCATCCAGTGAGAGTAGAACTCGAATAGTGGTCAATCTAGCCACAGGCGAATAAGTATCAAAGAAGTCTTCGCCTTCTTTTTGGGTATAACCCTTGGCAACAAGCCGAGCCTTGTACTTTTCAATCGTACCATCAGGCCTAAGCTTCTTTTTGAACACCCACTTACATCCTACAAGTTTGCACCCATAAGGACGATCAGTGAACTCCCAAGTTTCGTTAGCCATGATGGAATCCATCTCGCTACGAACAACTTCTTTCCAGTAGTCTGCATCAGGAGATGCATAAGCCTCTGAAATAGAGGTGGGAGTATTATCCACGAGATAGACAATGAAATCATTACCAAAGGACTTTGCATTCCTCTGTCTCTTGTTCCTTACAGGAACTTCATTGTCTACCTCCTCAGGAATTTCATCATGTGCTCGTTCATAATATTCCATGGGAATGGCAGGTTCAGGAGTTTCAACAGATTCCTGTCTAGATGTACTAGGCATATCTTTCATCGGAAAAATATCCTCAAAGAATGTAGCATCCTTAGACTCCATAATTGTACCGACCTTCATATCAGGTACCTCAGATTTCACCACTAAAAATTTGTATCCAATGCTATGATGAGCATAGCCAAGAAAGACATAGTCTACAGTCTTTGGTCCAAGTTTACGCTTTTTGGGAATTGGAAAATTCACCTTTGCCAAAAAGCCCCAAGTACGTAAGTACGAGAGTGTTAGTTTTCTCTTCTCCCATAATTTATAGGGAACAATTTCATTGTCTTTTGTGGGAACTTTATTCAGGACATGACATGATGTCAATATCGCCTCCCCCACCATGCCTTGGATAAACCCGAAGTACCTAACATGGCATTCACCAAGTCTATTAGAGTATGGTTTTTCCTTTCGGCAAACCCGTTAGATTGGGGAGAATGGGGAGGCGTCCTCTCATGAATAATGCCATGTTACACACAAAACAAATCAAACTCATTAGAGAAATACTCTCCACCACGATCTGACCGGACTCTCTTAATCTTTCTCTCAAGTTGATTTTCAACTTCTGCTTTATAGTTTTTAAAGTGGAGTAGAGCCTCATCTTTAGTTTTCAAAAGATATGCATAGCAAAATCTAGTAGAATCATCAATCAACGTCATGAAGTATTTGTTTCCACCTTTAGTCAACACACCATTCATCTCACATAGATCTGAATGTATAAGCTCCAGTGGTGCCAAGTTTCTTGCTTCCTGCACAGGCTTGTGAGGCTTGCGCGGTTGCTTAGCTTGAACACACTCTTGACATTTAGAGCCTTTGGCTAAAGTGAAACTCGGAATTAAATTCATCTTAGCTAGCCGCGTCATACAACCAAAATTAACGTGACAAAGTCGTGAATGCCAAACATCGGTATCATTGCCAGGGGCACAAATATGGTTCACAACCTTATTACAAAAATCTTATAGGAAAGACGGAACAAACCACCGCAATCATAACCTTTACCAATAAATTTTCCTACTTAGAGGTGACTACTTTATTGGACTCAAATACCAACTTAAAACCTTCTTTGCAAAGAAGGGAACTACTAACAAGATTCTTATTCATTGAGGGCACATGCTATACGTTTTTTAGCTGCACGATCTTTCCCGAAGTAAACTTTAGATCCACCGTGCCAACACCACGAACAGAAGCATGCGGTCCGTTTCTCATCAAGACGGAGAGATCTCTTGTGACCCGATAAGAAGAAAACAAAGAGATATCAGCACACACATGAATATTAGCACCGGTGTCGATCCACCAATCTGTAGATTGACAAATTCACAAAACAGTAGGTAAATTACCATACCCGGATGCACCCTTATCATTGTTGCTCATAGTCACATTGACAGACTTAGAGTTCTGTCCATTTGGATTCTTCCTTCCTTTGCGCTGCTTGCAGTTTGGAGCCCAATGTCCAACCTCGCCGCACACAAAGCAGGGATCCTGTGACTTGTCCTTCTTATTCTTTTTGAAGTTGGTGGTACGAACAGCCTTGGTCTTCCCCTTAAACTTGTTGTGGAAGTTCTTTTGCACCACATTGGCGCTTGATTGGGGTGCCTCGGCTCCCTTTGGGTGTGCGTCTTTTGCCTTTGCCTTTTCCTCAAGGTCCAGAAACCCAATGAGATTCTCAACAGACATCTCTTGCCTCTGGTGTTTGAGGTTAGTGGCAACACTCCTCCAGGATTGAGGAAGCTTTGCAATAATGCATCCCGCAACAAATTTTCCGGGCAACACACACTTCAGGAGCTCAAGTTCTTTTGCAATGCACTGAATCTCATGAGCCTGTTCAATGACAGAACAGTTTTCAACCATCCTATAGTCATGAAACTGTTCCATGGCATACAGTTCACTGCCAGCATCAGTAGCATCGAATTTTGCTTCGAGTGCATCCCACAGTTCTTTGGAATTGCGCATATGTAAATATACGTCCACCAGCTTGTCCCCAATGACGCTTATGACATAGCCCACAAAGAATATGGTGGTCTCCTTGAACGTCTTCTCCTGTTCAGGAGTAATCGTTCCTTCAGGATTACCAGCCGATACCCAGAATGCGTCCATAGCCATCAGCCAGAGGGTACACTTGGTTTGCCAACGCTTAAAGTGCGCACCCGTAATCGGGTTCGTTTTTAGACAAGCGGCAAAGCCTTGACGCGAAAACAGCCTAAAATAAGATTTTTGGATTGTTGAAATAATTAGCAGTTTTCGCATTAATTTAATCCAAGTATAAATCATGACTAAACAATTTCTAAGATTAACTAGCATACGCATAGTAGACATGCACCATACAGGCAAGTGAAAACCTAGTACATCTACACATACTATAATACTAGTAATCATCATAGGAAATAACAGGAGGGCAAAGAACACATACGAGTTCGTCGATGGTATGACCAACGGCGCAACAGAAGTGGATCCGCCACCGGCGGTAGCAGCAGGAGCCTGCTTGGAAGCATCGTCAGACATGGCGATGGAGTCGAGGAAGCCGGACGTAGAGGACGAAGAAGAGCTTGAGCAGTCGCGCCTAGACGCTCCCAAAAGACCTTATCGCCTCTCTCCAGGTGCAGGATCAGAGAGACGGAGTTCCGGAGGCCTGCTCTCCCGGACGGCCGTGCACGCAGCCGGAGGGATGGAGTAGCAGAGGGCAGCACAGAGAGGTGGAACGGCGATGCGTAGATAGGCAGATGCAATCTAATTGCTGGTGCCGGCTAGGGTTTGCGTCTGCCTGCTTATATATAGTGCGGATCGGGTAGGACGTGGGCAACATCCCACGACCGAGTCGGCATCAGCCCACGATGTGGAAACAACCGGTTGATTAACGCCTCCGTTAATAACACGTAAACAAAACCCGCGGCGCGGCGCGGCGAGGCGTTGGAGGAGGAGTGCGCGAGGGCTTTTCTTCTTCTCACACCTTAGTGAGTGGTACAACACTCTACTATATAAGGTGGTCCAACTCCCCTTCCACTAGCAATGTGGGACTAAACTTTGGCACCACTAGCACACATATGAGCTGCCATAATAATAGGCCAAAGAGAATTTCAGAATTTGTATTTGTTATGGCCAAAAGCCCAACATCAAATATGCCTCAAATTCCAACATATGGTGCATCGACAAGGGGTGTTCACGTGGAACTCTCTTCGGAGGTGACCAGCTTCCGTCGAGACATACCTTTGTTGTTTAGTTTAGGATAGACTCTTTTGTGTTGTAGTTGTAATATTGGCGGTGGTTGTCTTCCGACTAGCTAGCCTTGGTTTGAAGTTCATACCGCGCTCGTTGTTCACAACGAGTTGTAGTCATATTGTACCTGCATTTCTTTTTTCTATAAGAATACAGAAATTCTATTCTCAGACCGGTCGGTAAGTTTCAAAACCTGGCAGGAGGTGTGAACGCGTGCTGTCAGCCAGCTTTAGAATCGTATCGAAAATTCAAAATATCTTATAGATCAAACCGTTTGATTTAAGATCCGTTTTCACCGTTGAATTAGTCGCGACGAGATCTTCAAAACTAGATCCCGTGTTGATATGTTTTAACGAAAAAAATTCGGACCAAAAAGTTATCCACCCTAAACACATGAGTTATCCATGTCATAATATATAAGTTATCAACCCATTAACACATAAGTTACCCGCAATATAGACATGTTAGATAAAGGTGTTCTTACATACGTAGTGAGCAAGTTTAATTGAAATATCGTAACTAGTTATCAGGGTACCGACACTTCACTGTCATTAATGCGTTAGCGTCGACGAGCGATTACGGCTCCGTACCCTAACACCATTTGAGACTTCGTCACCCGTATTCTGTGGTAGCGGTTACGGACGACGAAGTCAAGCCGCTAGCTTACTGGTTGCGTGATCGGTGAGCATAAGACCCCATTTATTTATATCGTATGCAAAATAAGGTTAGATTTAGTTCCTTTAAAAAATATATTTAATATTTGATGCGGTAGCCTTTTGCGGTTGAGTATTTCGTACGCTGTGAGAGTGGCGATGGGCGATGATGCCAAGCCGTTAGATTTCGTGGGTAGATTTTTATAGTGATGGATAACTTACATGTTATTTGGTGGATAACTTACATGCTAAAGCCTGGATAACTCTCATGTTACTGATGGGTAACTAGTGGATAAACATAAAAGTTACACATCCTGAACATGTGATCCGTGGGTAAATTTTATAGTGGTTAATAACTTATATGTTATCGGGTGGATAACTTATATGTTGAAACATGGATAACTTAGGTGTTACGGGTGGATAACTTTGGTCCAAAAAAAAGTTGTGAGAACATATCAACATGGGATCTAGTTTCGAAGATCTCATCACGACTAGCCTAACAGTAAAAACGGATCTTAATTCGAACAAACGGTTTAACCTAGAAATTTTTTAAAATTTTCGTATTTGAATTGAGCTAGCTAATTAAAAATCTTATCATTTAATGCTTAGCAAGCCACCGTGGGATGTATGCAATTGCTGGTCTCAGACGTCCACCAGATTTTAGCTTTTTCAGATCCATTGTTACGTAGCAACATCCTAAGAATATGGTATTCTTTGCCATACTTTGGAAAAAACATCATTTTATGTATAACTAAAAAACATAAACAAAACTCCTTTAAAATACTCTTAGAAAATGTTGAGAACAAAAGGCGGAGACGCTGATATATGGCCGATATGTACGACCAAGGCGTGGTCGACTGCCTTTTTGTTGCAACCGTAGACCAAGTCCCCATCCCCAGCTTAGTTCCCCACCGTAAGCGTTGAACGCGTCCAGTAAATCTTTCTTCGATCAGGTCTCGCCAGCCCTCCGAACAACACCATATATTGGGCGACTAGAATGCCTGGAGTTTGTAGCAAGCATACATCACATGCAGAGTTGTACGTCGAGGACAGCAAATTATTGGACTGGCAAATTCTGTTTTATGGTATAACTATGTCTTTGACCGTTTGACCACTTAATACCCGTGTGTCGCTACGGATAATTTTTTCCCCTCCGCTCACTTTTCTAAGTATCGGTTTTCTAAGTCAGCCGAAAGAGACCAAGATCGTGTTAAAAAGTATCCCTAGGGTTTTAGTTTTCCTGTCCTGGCGGCGGCGAGTTTAAGACAATCCCGTA
This sequence comes from Avena sativa, assembly GCA_916181665.1. Classification (NCBI taxonomy): domain Eukaryota; kingdom Viridiplantae; phylum Streptophyta; class Magnoliopsida; order Poales; family Poaceae; genus Avena; species Avena sativa. The sequence continues at coordinate 149,339,159 of OV702294.1, read as the reverse complement.
CTTCGACCGATCCAATCTCCGTTCTTCTCCCCAATTTGTAGGGTTTGTTGCATGAAAACAAAAAAATTCTATCGCAAGAACACATAAAACCAAGATCCAATCTAAGGCAAAGCCAAAATCTAATCCACGAGATCGGTGCAACGAGACTGAAGAGAACTAACCCGCATAGATCCAAACCGTTTAACGAGATCAGATTCTCGTGGTTGATGTAGTCGATCACTTGCCGATCTCAAGATCATGTAGACAATCCTTCCGGCGTCGTGTTCCGGCAACGCTTCCGCAGTCGGTCACACATACGGTAGTCGATGAAGACCTTCCTCTCCCTTGTTCCAGAAGGGCAACGGAGGTTGTAGATCTCCTCGGAATCCCAACAACACGACGGTGTGGTGGTGGTGGTGGAGGAGGAGAGATTTCTGTGGGGCTTTGCCTATGCCGGAGCAGGACGGTGGACGAGAAATAAGAGAGGTGGCAGCTAGGGTTAGGCGCCAAGGAACAAGGGGTGTGTGTGGGGGGGGGAGGGTGCGTCCCCACCCCTCATTATATAGGTGGGAGGCGGCCGACCAAGGGTTCCCAGCCCAGGCCGTGTTCCCCCCCAACTCGGCCACCAAGGGGAGAGTTGGAACCTTTCCCACCAAGTCTTCCCTCTTACCAAAAACTAGAGTTTGACTTTTCAAACTAGGATTTGACTATTCAAACTAGGGTTTGATCCTTTTACTAGTGTTGGCCGAATTGGCCCTTTAGGGTTTGGTGCGGCTAGCCCCTAGGGCATGCCACTGTCCAAGTGACCCCCTCCCAGGGTGGTGGAACCACTGGTGGTCCCTCTAGAACATTCTAGAAGTATCCGGTCAAAACACCGAAACTTTTCCCGAACCCCAGAAAACCACTTTACTTATATGAATCTTATTCTCCGGACCATTTCAGATCTCCTCATGATGTTCTGGATCCAATCCGAGACTCCAAACAACATTCTTTCTCCAACTCATATTCCATATCTACTTAAACAACATTGAATCCTTAAGTGTGTCTCCCTACGGTTCGCTAACTATGCAGACATGATCGAGACACCTCTCCGGTCAATAACCAATAGAGGGATCTGGAAATCCATATCGCTCCCACATATTTCAACGATGATTTCATGATCGAATGAACCATTTACATACGATGTTGATTCCCTTTGTTGCGTGATACTTTACTTATCCGAGGTTCGATCGAATCGGTATCTCTATACCTAGTTCAACCTCGTTACTGATAATTACTATTTACTCGTACTATGAAGTGACATCCCTTGTGACCTTGTCACATTCTTGCAAGCCAATTGGATGACACTCCACCGAGAGGGCCCAAAGTATATTTATCCGTCATATGGATGGAAAAATCCAACTCTTGATCCATGCGCTTCAATCCATACTTTCAGAATAGCCAATGCCATCTTTATAACCATCCAGTTATGGAAGTGGCGTTTGATGTCATCAAAGCACTCATCCGGTGATGGTGATTAACATGATCTCATGGTCGAAGGATTAGGTTACTATGTATTTGAAAGCTTGTAGCAAATGAGCTCTAAGTGAATTGATCTTATGCTATGCTAACTATAGGAGTGTGTCCATCACATCATTCTCCTAATGACCCGATCTTGTTATTAATAACATCTAATTTCCATAATCAGGAAACCATGATCATCTATTAGTCCACAAGCTAGTTTAACAGGAGGCTTACTAGGGACTCTTTTATGTCTACAAAACACACAAGTATTAATGTTTCCGGTTAATACAATTATAGCATGGGATGTAAACATTTATCATAAACACAAAGATGTAATAATAACCACTTTATTATTGCCTCTTAGGCATATCTCCAACACAATTACCACTCGTTACCTTACACCTCTCCGGCTACAAGGTGGGTGTAGAGGACCGAACCCAATAAGGTACAAGTCCCTGTGTTTATAGTGCTAGTCCCTGGATCGAATAGCTTGCACTCATAGTTAAGATGTAATATCAAGAAACAAAGGTCATATTACATCGCATATCCAGAGATAAAATTATTCATTACAACTTACATAGCTCATATGGCTATCTCATTACATAGCGGCAGATATAACTATAAAGCATGGAGTCCTTCATCTTCATGTGCCACATGCAACATGTTGGTTGCAGACTTGTAATCCCTACTCAACAAACTTCACTATCAACAAGTAATCCTGCAACATGATAAGTTATAGCCACAAGGTTCAATACATTTTTAATTGTATTGGCAAGTGATATCATATTGATATAGAGAACCTAGCATCTACATGAATATGTGGCTAAGTGGAGTTTTGGCTGGCCTTTGCATAAAATAAGTTTTCCCTATCCTTTGAAAAATAGTTTTTCTCTTTTCCAAAAACACTTCATCAAACAAGACACACTGGATACTCTCCAGATGCTTCCCTTGTTCACCCAACAAGTTTTAACTTAGAGAAATTAGAATGATGAGATTCTTGAACTGCTTCACTATCTTGATGCTCAAAATTGTCCATAATCGGAGACACGACTAAGTACTTAGGTTGACCCTCTCGAGAGGTGGTGCACTTTCCCCACAAGAATCGACATGCATCGAGACGAGACTTTTCAGAAGCCATCCCTCAGACCACCATGGACGTGTTCTATCCTATCATCACTACCACCTTCTATCCATCTGGCTGAGTTCTTGCAACCTAGTTGGTCAAGGCAGAGCCCATATGCCATGTGGCTGCACTAGAAGCTTTCGCGAGAAGAATGTCTCCAATCTCTTTGTTCCTGGGTGGCCATCCACAAGTGAGATACACTAGGGTAAACCATAGAAATCGGCCCTGGGTAAGCACTCAACATAAATCCATACAAGTCCCATTTCCACCCAGGTGTTTCATTAACATCAGTTGTTTTCATTAATCCAAAAATACTCATATTTTCATAATACATCATATCATGATTTCCATCCATGAATCTATATAGCAAGACTAAGCATTCTAATCTTACGATGTTTCCTATCTTTAGGAAATACTACCAAGGTAGATACTTGTAACAACCCTAGTTTTATTAAATGGTAATTAGAAATTGATTATGCATTCATGAGCATCATCATTTAAATGCATGCAAAAACAAAACCAAAACCTAAAACCCTAATAGCTCCCCTCTCTATTTGAAACCTTTCAAATGGTTTTGAAATATTTTGAAAAATATCAAAACCAATGGAACCCAAATGGTTATAAAGGGTCCTTGCAATATTTTAAAGTGTTTATAAAAGTTTCTGTATTTTGAAAAGAATCAACATCCTACGCACGGCCCACCGTCGGCCTGGTACCGCTTCGACCTTTCTCGTCTTCCTCCCGCTCGCAAGCACCTGCGTGGCCGCCGCGCTGCGATGCCCGTCGCCGCTATTCGACATAAGGATAAGAACGACCACCTCATCCTCTCTCTCTCCATACCCGTTTCACTCCGTCTCGCCCTCTCTGTCGATTTTCCCCAACTCACCGAAACCCTAGTTTCGAGGTCCTCCTCCTCCCTGTCATCTCCGGCCACCCCATGGAACACCGATCTCACTGTTGGACTCCCCTCCAAGCCCTCATTATTCCTGTCAAGCCACGGAAGCTAGGACGCCAGGTGACATGGTTATACCCCACTGGTACATGACCTTAGCACACCTAGTCCAGTCCAAGGAAGGCCCACAAGAATATACGCGGCCCATGAAGATTTTCGGGTGGCCCAAGCCCAGGATGTCTTCGGATCCTTGGAAAGCAAGACTAGATTAGATAGAATATTCAAAGGGGCAAACCCTAAAACCTGTAACCGACTCGGTCTGTGCCTAGGACCTTCCTACTTCTATATAAAGGCTAGGAGGGCATGACGAGGAGGGCACTTCATACCACCGCATAAACACCTCCACGCCAGATTGCATCTGCGCACCCCTGTAACTTTCGGTTCTGCCGTAATCAAGAGCAGACAAGAAGGAGTAGGATTTTCCCTCCGGGGGCCTGAACCTGGGTAAACCTCGTGTCCCCGTGTTGCTTGTTTTCTAACCGTTCCGTGATCTCCAGCATCCCCATCTTCTCCAAAACCCGAGCTCATAACAATGGGCATTGACGAGATTAAACCTCGTCAATTGGCGCCGTCTGTAGGAACTGGGGGCGCTGATTGTGCAATCGTGACGGTCCCAACCAAAGCGATCTACAACTCCTCGGCAACGGAGAGCCAAATCCTCTTCGGCGCTTTCGACTTCACCGCCCACTCGCCAGCCACTCTAAAGGACTTCGAGCCCATTGGCGACGGGCTCGAGATCCTGTTCGGGAGCTTCTGCTTCCAATTGGGGCAGACCGGCACTCTCCGTCTCCTAGAGCGGGTGCCCCTGCCATCGATCAGGCCCGCTTCATGGGCTGCGCAACCCATGCTACGCACATCGCCATCGACAAATGAGTCCTATGACAGCAGCAGCTGCAACTCAGATTTATGTGATCCACCATCAGAGGAGGGGACCTACGGTTCCAGATCCGAAAGCTACGGCAGCAGCGATCCGATCTACGAGCGCTAACAATGTGCCTTAGTCATCCAGAGCGACGCGGATCAGGAACACAACCCGCCACCCAACCCGCAGGGTAGAAACGGCGAGAACAGGAGAAACCAGTCCCCCCGCCCAACGAGGAGGACACCGGTCCCAATTGGGTCATCCACCTCAGCGAGGAAGGATGGTCTCAAGCACGTGAAGCCGTGGCAGGCAACAAGATCCTGCCTATGGGTGCCTCACGTGACCTACTTATGGCGTACCACCTGCTCCTCGTCGAAGAGCACAAGAAGCGGGTGAAGATGCAAGAAGTGCTTGACAAGCGCAAGCAAGCGGCCTCGGAGTCCAGTGCGCAGCGAGATGCGCTCTCCGCCATGGGTGGCTCCAGCTCGCACGGCAACCACGGCAACAAGCACCGTTCTTGCATGGAGAACATGGACCCCACTGCACGTCGCGAGGTGACTCGGACCCTCAACACCTCTTTCATGGAGATGGATGCCGACGGCAATGTCATCCCGAAGACGTCGCAAGCTGCGATCATGGCAGCCACCACATATCTCGCGTCCCATCCACCTCCGGTGGGGGACCCGAAAAGGGCCATGAACAAATCCGCACTAACCGGACTCGGACTCATTGGAGCTGCGCTCCACGGAGAAGCTCCTGCGGAGCCAAAAAAGAAGGCTGCAGTCAGGTTCAACCGTAGTCCCACACCTTCATCCGACGAGGAAGAGCACAGCCTACATCGAAGGCACAAGAGCTCGCGACATCGCAGTCGCGATTACGACGCTCGAAGCGAGCTCACCCAACGCAAGATCGACAAAGCGCGCGCCAAGAGCGTATGTTCGTCTGAATCCGAGGAGAACTCTGCGGAGCTCGATGCTTCATCAGATCCGTCCGGCGGACACGGATGCCATGGAACTTGAAGCTTCCTTCGAACACTCCAAAGTTTGACGGCACACAGGACGCCAAGGCATGGCCCAGCGACCACTTGTCGTCCGTCAAGCTACACTGTAGAAACAAGAACACCGCCCTGCAATGTCTTCAGCTGCAGCTGACAGGCGCAGCCCGGATCTAGCTCAGTAGCCTATCCTCGGGATCCATCCAAAGCTAGGAGGAACTAGCGTACAGTTTCATCTAAAACTTCGAGGGCACCAGCAAGAGGCCAGCCTCGATCGAGGAGCTACGGGCCTGCACCCAACGAACGGGCGAATCTATTCGCTCGTACATACTATGCTGGTCCAACACCAAGAACTCCACAACGCACATATCTGAGGAGAGAGCGATCGATGCCTTCAAGGATGGCGTCAAATGCTAGGACTTCAAGGAAGAACTTGGGCGCGTCAAGCCCAAGACACTTGACCACCTCATGGACATCGCGAACAGGTGGGCAGACGAGGAGGACTCCGTCCACCGAGCGCACTCGGATGAGGAAGATGATTACAGCCGTCGGCGTGAACGCCGTAGCAAGAGAAGATCGCGCGTCTATGACGATCGCGACGGACCCGACATGGTCGCGGCTGGCTAAGCCGACCGCCGCACCGAAGGCAACCGCAGCAGCGGCGGATACCGTGGAAACAACTTCCGCGATGGAGGACGTCCAACACAGTCATGGCAATGCCGCGGCCGCGACGACGGACCCTCAGCATACGATAAGTTGTTGGGCCCATGCACCATCCACTTCTACATCGACAAGCAGGATGGTAAAAAGAAGGCAAGCCACATGCTCAAGGATTGCCGCGAGTTCCAGAAACTCAATGAGAGCATGTCCTAGATGAGGCAACAAGCCCTGAACCCTGGGTGCGGGAACGCACCCGCACCAGGTGACATCACCCACGGAGCTCCTCCACCACCACCCGTGGGACCTTCTAATCATCCAATCGCACCTGCGTAGAACAACCGCGGAAACGGGTACCCCATTCCAAAAAGGATCACTGATGATCCAAAAAGGGCATCCAACAAACATGGTGCAAAAGAAAATCACCCGTCAGATCAATCTGGCTGTGACCGCTCCACCCGCCATCCCTGAGTACCTCAGCGGTTCGGAGTCCTGCATCACGTTCAGCCGTTTGGATCACCCCTACCAGGTCCCTCGCCCAGGTCATGCTGCCCTGGTGCTCGAGGCGCAGATCGGAGGGCTTCGATATGAGCCACGTCTTCATGGATGGCGGCAGCGACATCAATCTGATGTTCGCCAGCACCTTAGCAGCAATGCGGATCCCGCTGTGCAGCCTGGAACAATCCGACATAATGTTCCACGACATTGTCCCAGGGAAGGGCATATTCCCCCTGGGAAAGATATGGCTCGACGTCATCTTCGGCAAGCCCGATAACTTTCGGTGCGAGCGACTCGAGTTCGAAGTGGTGGACTGGCCATCACAATACCACGCCATCCCCGGGCGTGTGGCATTCGCACGGTTCCTGGCAGTACCGCACTACGCGTACCTGCTACTCAAGATGCCAGGACCTAAGGGCGTCATCATGATCCATGGGAGCTTCACCCGATCGGACCACTGCGACAGGGACTTCAACAGAATCTCCCAGTCATTCGGAATGCAGGAGGATCTCATAAGGCTCCGAGAGGTGACAGAGAACGGGGCACCCCCAGTCGCAAGACAGAACGCACCTGACATGTCTTTCAACTCCACTGTCAACACAAAGAAGGTGCAGGTCCACCCGGAAGATGCCTCCAAGACGGCGCTGATCGCCAACGACCTCAGCCCCATATAGGAAAGCGCGCTCGTTGAATTCCTCCGTGAGCGCTGGGAAATCTTCGCCTGGTGTCCTGTGGACATGTCAGGAGTTCCCAGGGAATTCGCCGAGCATGCACTTAATGTCTTTCCAGATGCCAAGCCCGTCAAACAGTCCATCCGGCGACTGTCCGAGCCACGGGCTGAAGCCATCGAAGTCAAAGTCAACAGACTACTCAACGCAAATTTCATCAGGGAGATCAAGGAAAGCGAGTGGCTCGCCAACACCATGATGGTCCCCAAAAAGGACACGGACATCCTGCGGATGTGCGTGGACTTCACATCGCTGAACAAGCACTGCCCGAAGGATCACTTCCCTCTTCCTCAGATCGATCGGATCATCGATTCGACTGCAGGATGTGATAAGCTCTCCTTCCTCGACGCCTACTCAGGCTACAATCATATTCGACTGAAGTTCGAAGATTAGGAGAAAACGGCGTTCATCACGCCGTTCGGAGTGTTCTGCTACAACACAATGCCCTTCGGGCTGAAGAATGCAGGCGCCACGTAACAATCAGGGGAATCGAAATTCCTCACCGCGGCCAGTTGCCGCTGGTTACCGATGATCCTGACGCCGTTCATGCTTGCCTTGCTTCCTCGAACCCTCTGCTAGATTCTCGGTGAGCTCATTGGTACTTGTGGACCTATTCGATTTGTCCCTTGCCCTCTGGTTCTCCTTGCCATCGTCGACCTCTGTTCGTGGCCGCAGCACCTCGCCGCTGTCCATCTCCGATGACCAAGTCCAGGAGGCGCCACCAATAAACTGTTTGCCTTGTCCCCCTCTCTCCAACAAGCCCAGCCATGAGGTCACGCACGCATCTAATCGATGGGGGCATGCTCAACCTGAGAGCACTTCCATTGCTGACATCATGCTAACATCAACTTGAGGTCATCATCCCTTTTTGTTTAATTAATTTTTTATAAATTGTTTTCTGGAAAATAAATAACCTCTATGGGCCCAGGTTGTCAGGGTTTTAATAATTTCGATAATTATTTTCTAAAAAGAATAAAAATATGACGGGTGGGACCAAGTGGTTGAATATTTAGTATGTTCTAAAAATGATTTAAAATGAATTAAAAATTGAAAATTCATAACTAATTTTAAATTAGAAAATACAAATAATATATCAAAATGTTCAAAAAAAATGAGATCTATCTCATAGCATCATAATCATGCATTGTTAAGCAACTATGATGGCAAGTAAAATTAGAAGAACAAAATGAACCCCACAGGTGATTCCGAGGATCACCCTATTCTAGGGTTTGCACCTCTCGGACCCTGTTTAAAATGGTCGAGCATGTTTAGGATTTCAATTTCAGTGCAATCTAACTTGTTATATCATCATCCTTGTTTGAGCATTGCATCAATGACATGTATTGATTTTTTTCCTTTTTTTTCGGTGTTTGGTTCTTCTCCGGTAGAATACGATATCGGAATCGAGATTGAGGTTGAAGACCGAGATCAACACCGTCGAAGCTCGAAGACCAATACTTGATCAACTATAATCAAGTCAAGTACCAGGTGTTCGGAACTCTGCTTTCTAGATATCAACTTGCAAAGGCAAGCGAAGCCCCACACATACATATTTATCCTATGCTTTCAAAGTATTTCAATTCTTGCCATGTGCATGTGATTCTAAAGTCTTTTATCGATATATAGAATAATTCTATCTAATGCATGTTTCCTTTGTATTTCAATTCTTGCCATGTGCATGTAAGTTAAACATGCTAAGGCTTGTATGGGAGTCCACGGTGAACAGTGGCGGATCTAGAAGGTATGCCGGGTGGGCCACGGCATACCCTGGATCCCATGCATGCTACTACATGTAGTAGGAACTGATTGATGCAAAAGTGGCCAGCTGATGTGTGTAGTCCAATGGTGCGTTCACCGTCCTATAGAAAAAAAAGAGAATACGTGACTGATCGCTGGTTTATTGCAAACCGCTTGGCCTTGGCATACACCTATGACTCTAACGATCTACATCATCTAATACCTAGACCTAAACGACAGCGCCGCCGCCGCTACCGCGCCACGGCCACACCCAGCCACCACCGATCAGACCCAGTAGGAGACGAATGGATCGCTAGATCAGGACTGCAGTCTCGCTGGTCTATGGTGCCCACCCGCGCACGCCATGACCTGGACGTCGGCCGGCGCGCCCGCTCGTCGCACACCACGAAGTTGAGCACGATTTTCTTCTCCGCCGCCGGGAGCCCACTACCATGATACCATGATAATCTCGCACACTCTACGGTAATTGTATGTTTTTTAATCTTTCTTTCTCCTTTTCCTTTTTATTTAAATTATTTATAATTTTACTTACATATTTGATCAAACTTTGTAAATTTTGAATTTGAGTAAACTTAGAACGTGAAGTAAATAAAAACATGGGAGTAATATTATTTATTGTTTCTATTCCATTTTACAATGCTAATTGTACAATTATTTATTAAATTAGTAAAAAATAAAAATATTGACGTCTAAATTTAGTGCTGCATACCCATCAATAAAATCCTAGATCCGCCACTGACAGTGGGTTGTGGTTTTTGCAGTCCCATACCTGCCACTACTAGGACCTAAGTTCTTGCCTCTTGAACCAAGACGAGCGTACAACCACACGGGGGCCTAGAAACCCCCTCGACCAACTAACTTGCCTAGTAGATTCCATGAGTCACATAGTTCGGGTTTCTCATTCGACATACGCATCTTGGTTGTTCTTGAATGGAGGTGAAGCATGTGCATTCATAATAGGTAGGTAAGCGTGGCCGGGAACAAGAGATGCACAACATCCGTAATCTTGAACCCCGCACACATCATTAGGGATCGACTTCGGGACTCGACCTGTTACGACGGCATCTCCTTAGTGCGTGACTCATGGTCTCGGCGAAAGCAAGGTAAAGGTCATGGTCAACCACTCTCTGCCGGCCTTCCAAGGAAGAGGGCTAATCTATAGTGGCATTAAGAATCGGTTGGTGCATGTGGGTAAAGTTGTACACCCCTGCAGGGTATTAATCTTTTCAAAAAGCCGTGTCCACGGTTATGGACGACTTGGGAACGAACGTGATGATCATAGAGAACTTGAACCTAATCCTAAACTTGGTAGATCAATGTGTGCTTAAGGATGCTTCCTCAGGGATCAAGGGGCTGATCCTAGATAGGTTCAGCTGATGATGATTCGGTGGATGTCAAAAGATGATCAAAGCTAGAGATACCGCTCTCTTATCCCCTTTTAAATTATTCTGATTAGTCGAGATTCTTCTCCCTCTTGTATAACAAACAAAGATTGATTTATGCAAAATAACTCCACCAGACATAATTCTTGCGGAGTACACCCTGTACTCACCCTTGCTTTGTTGATACTTTTGTAGCAGAGTAAGTGTTACCATATAAGATGAGTTCCTCACGGCATCGACATCGACGAGTAGTTTGGAGTTCCTAGTCGGCAGCCTGGAATCTATGGATTGGACGTCATCATTATGCTTCAGGCCTATTAGGCCATTTGTTAAGTTTGCTATACTTAATAGAATAATTTGCCTTCTGTTGTTTGATGTTTGTGGTCAGTGACCTCTACTTGTAATATTTTGGTTCTTTGCTCAGTTATGAGCTTGCTGTAATAAATTTTGTGGTGTAGGGTCACTGTTGTGTTACCGATTCTCTCTCTGTACGCTTTCGAGATTAGGTTAGGCTTATGTTCAGACGAAGGTCTGGGATTTGTCTAGCCTTAATCCCGGGGGTGTCACAGGTTTTGGTATCAGAGCAGTACCGACCGTAGGAAACCCTTTCTATTGGTCTATGTTGAGTCTAGTGCTTGTGAAAACTATTTTGAAAGCTAAAAAAAATTATGTGTGAAAACTCTGGTATGATTCTTTTACTCCTTATATAGTTTCGCTCTAGTTCTGGATCATCTTTATCTTGTGTGTATTTGGAAAAGCCTTGCAATCTTGTCTTATCTTTCAAAGCTTAGGTGCCTTTCCAGGCATGTAGTTTCTCAACCATTTGACCTAGTGTTAAGTTCTTCAGAGTCTGGTGTGTGTGTGTGCTCCCTGTTCCCTTTGATCCTATTCGTTTGAGAGATTTCTTTCTATCATGATCTGTCTACCTCAAGGGTCCACAACATCGTGTTGATGGTTCCATATTGATCTGTTCTAGGTCTTGAGGTTTTCTTTCGCCTCGTGTGCCTCCTTTTCATTCGTTTGGGTACTTCAGAAGTTGTATTTTATTTCGGAATCCACCTCGTGATTACTACCTTGTGGTACCTTCTATGCTCCTAAGATAGTAGTTACTCCTTTCTTTTGGGTTTTAACCCTCAGACTTGAACCTAAGATCCCTGATTGTGCTGGATTCTTGTAACATCCCAGCATTTTGGACCTAACGAAGGGTAGATTAAGGAATATGGATTGTTGCATACATCTATTTGTGAAAATGTGGGTAAAATTTTCGACAAATAAAAACCTAAGTGATCAATGTTTCTTTCATACTTTGAGATTAGGTTTAGTCTTAAAGGATGATTGCTATAAACTTTGAGATGATCTTTAGGAGCTATGTGTTTTCAAATGGATTTGAAATATTAGACTTGAGTGTTTGAATTATAATTCAAATGAATCAGATATAAGTTTTGAATCTTAATTCAATTAAGAGATAAATAATACAACTTGAATTCCATCCAAATAAAAACAATAATGAATATAAAGTTTATTTCTTATCATCAATATATATAATCAAGTTATAAAATCATAACTTATTAGAATCATCCACATAACTTACAAAAGTAAATATACAAAGAATAGGAATATTCTTTATTAATAATAATATAATCTTTATTACAATTGAATAAAATAAAGATTACAAGAATAATAAAATAAAATTACAAAAGAATAAGAAAATTACATTGGAATATTTACTAACTATCCTATATCTAAATCTAAACTAAATCTTCATCTTTATCTTTGTACCTGCAAAACAAAGACTAAAAAAAAGAAAACAAAAGAAGATTAGTGTTAGTATTATTTCTCTCAAACATGTCAGTGAAATGCACTTGACAAATTCATCATTGAGAAATGTTATAAAAGGGGCAAGTTTCACCAATATGAAAGAATTCATCTTTCATCAATTCAAAGCCAGAAGTCAAATGACAGCCAAGAGGGACAAATTCACCAGCCAGATGAAAGTAACCAGGTAAAAGTAAATATCCAGATTCTGAGCATATCCACAAGTGCATAGCAGGCACACAAGCTGGACACACACCAGCATGCATATGGTGTGTTGTCGACATCACATGCATAACTCAATCTCACAAAACCACAGCACAGCCGTGGGGGGCACTAGTGCATCACCCACTACATAGCACACAAGAACAACCAATGTAGACAACAGCTAAACCAAGAACATCAGCCAAACCAAACCACCCAGATCAACCCAAACATCACCAGGATGGTGACATAAGGAGGGGGAAGAATCAGGTGGACAGTAAGGCCAAGCCCAGGAGCTAGGACGAGCAGTCTAGCTCAAGAGCAAGCACATGAATCCAGCAGATCAAAATCAAGATCAAGATCATCACCAATTTATTCCACACACAGCAAGATTTTGTGGTGAGTTTCATAAAACCTTCACATGATCTAATCATTTTATTCAGAGAGAAGCATGTGTTGTTTTATAAAACAAACCCTCAGAAATCACCCAAGTGGGGTGAATCCATCATAGGGATTTCAGAAACTCTAAAGGCAAACAACAAAGTACCAAGGTCCAACCAGAGCTCAGAGCAACATCCTTGCTCTGGTTGTTAAACTATATTTTACTATTCAATCATGCATATACATATGATTTATTTCTAGGCACATCCCTAAAGGAAGGGTAGCACATTAGGAACAAATTCATAGAATCCATAGCATGATCAAGCTCACTATCATTTTTCCAAGCTTTGATTCAGTAAAGAATAGCTGGTACCACTACCAGGACTATCTAGATGAACCATTTAGAGAAGATTTGAATCCCTAAGCCTCAGAGAAACATCATTGGTCTTAGCGGATTCAAATAAGAGCATCTATATTTATCTTTCAAAGCCAAGATTGTCTTAAGCATAAACTAACCAAATCCATGGTTTAGAATCAAACTTGTGTGCCATACATGATGGTGTCACAAGAACAATCCAATATGAATCAGGAAAGACAGTAAATCATCATAGATTCAGACAATCAAATAACTAATCATTTTCCTGTAAAATAGGAATCATAACTAGGATATTCCTATGACAATCATAATGATCTCAAACCACATGTTAATTCCCAAGCTAACAGCACTAAGACAGTAGATGTATCTTATCATAATCATGACCATGAATCAAATAAACAATGGAAAGCTATCAGAACATTAGCTTAACCAATCATGTTTCCCAAACAACAATATCATCTTAATCAGATGCAATCTAAGCATCAAATCATCTAGTAAGCCACCAGGAACATCATCTATCATTTTTAAGCAACAAGCTTCAGGCCAACAAACATTTAGCATGTGTATAGACCATCCAAACATGAATCAATTCATCCAGTACATGAACAAGCACATAGAAGGAACCTTAAATGAATGATCATCTTAATCTGAATCAGACAGTAGCAAGAGAGGACACAGCCAACATCTAGCATCGAATCAACAAGCACAGCAAGCACCAGGGGGAAGAAACTAAACTCACCGTAGGTCCTCGCTGAAGGAATTGAAGAGGAAGCAGATTAGCCGACGAACCGCGGCGGCACAGGGAGCACCCAGGGGGCGCTGCAACCTACACCAGCCACGGCGGCGGCCACAGTAGTACACGAATCCACCACACCACCACAGGCGATACCACAACGGAGGCAGTAGCACTTGAACACATGCCAAACCCCAAACCCTAGGGTTCAGAGAGGCATCAAACCATTGCAGGAGAACCTCAGGCTCAAATCCAATTGGATAGAACGAACGAGCATCATCGACAACCCCCACTTGCACCATGGCAGCGACCAAAACGGCCGACGGTGGCGGGAATCGACGGTGGCGGCATCGCCTGCCACGAGGTTGGGGTTAGAGGAGGAGAGGATAAGGTCGAGGGAGAGAGAGAGGTAGTGAGGAGTGGGCCGAGCTAGGCCAAACCCTTCGGGGTGGTCCTTTTGTCTAAAATTAAATGGGCCACTAGGGCCCAATAAGAATAATCAGACCAGAAACAATTCTAGGCCTGTTTTAATAAATAGGAAAAGACCAAAATACCCCTAGACTTAAATAAATTCTAGAAAATAAAATATAAGTCCAAAAATTATAAATTAAATACTTTTAGATTCACAATAATCCACTCTATCCAAATAAAATAAGATATAAAATTTTGGACATGTAAATTTTTATAAGAATTTTGTAATTTATATATTCCTTATGGAATTTTACAAAATTATTGAAAGATGATAAAAATAAACAAAAATCACTTTCAATATGTATTAATATTGTAGTATTTTAGAAAAATACTAAATAAATATTTAATCACCATTTTTAATGAATAATTGATAATTCCTAAAAGAATTATTAAATCAATAAAAGTCAAATAAAAAGAAAATAAAATAAACTAATTCAATATATGTTATAAATATTATAAAGTAATATTTATAAATACTTTATTAAAAGGCACCTTATATAGGGAAAATGCATATAGACTTAAATAATGCATTATATTACTTGCATAATCATTTTGCTTCTTTAAATATTATCCTTACCGGGCAATAATGATGTTTTGTAGAACTAGAAGCTCAAGGTTCAGTGCAAGCATCAGACTTCACTACCTTGCCATCACAAGGAAAGTTCATCACTTGCTCATGTACTTTGAAGAGTCTTTATCAAAGTATTTGCAAATTGTGTGTTATCATATATGCTATAAAAGAAAGAAAATATTATTTTCATAAATAAAAAAAATCATAGATATCATCCTAAGTGGTGATATAATGGAGCAATAGAACTTAGGATTCTATTTGCAACAATGATGATTAAGTAGGGACTTAATAACCCCTGACATTAGTGATTCTAGCGTCGTATATTACGCGTTATCCATGAGATTTGCAATGGGACAAAGAAGTCAGCTGTATCTTCTTCCTCTCGCATGAAGACGATGTGCAGGTCGTGGCTGTTATCCTCATAGCGTGCGTATTAATTGGTAATTCGTAGAGGATATGCAGCATATGGGTGGGAACCCTCATCGTCCCACGATAGTTCTGGCATCTAACGGTTTGTACAAACCATTGCCGTAATTCATTATGTGGGCATGGTGTACACCAAGGAGGCATGTGGGGCCACGAAGGGGACAGTGATTGTCTTGGACCAACTACTGGGACCCACATCATGGAATTATGGACGGGAAAGTACGCCCGGTTGTGCAACAAGGAGTTGATCTCTCATGGGTAAAGTAACACACCTCTGCAGAGTGTAAGAATTGTAACTTGTTACTCCCTGTTCCGGGAAGGAGCTACGGACGCGGCAGGAAAGGAACTCCATGAAAGTTCTGGTTAACCTGTGAAGGATGATTGTCATAGTTTTTCAGAATAAAATCAATCTTTGAAGAAAGGTTTACAAAAACTGCATAGTGCCAAGGATTTATAATCCGAGGTGGTAGTTAGAGCATCAAACTTCCCACCTTGCATATAATGAACTTGTTGGGTAACGCTGTTACTCATTATCTCCTTTGATCCCTTGCTTAGACTCTGAGGATCCCGAAGACGTGCCAATGTATGCAGCCGAATGTCAAGAAGATGTGTTCTACGAGGAACCTGATCTGTCCAGAGGAGTTGAAGGAGTGGATTGCGAGATCCGCTACGGTGTCGATGAGAACGATTCCAACTAAGTACCTAGTTAGTAGTAACTAACGGAGCTGGGCAGCATGAACTCTATAGAATAAGCTGCTGAGCTCAACTCCTAGTCGGAGTTGCTATTTTTTTTTAAATTCTGCTGAAACACTTTATATTTTGGTTTGTAAGTTGAATCTTTTGGAAGTCTTGAACTTCCGGTATTGTAATAATAATAATGTGTGTACTTTTGTAATATGAACCCGCAATGTTTCTGTTGTACCACTCTGAGGGATGTGATATTTACGGAATGATGTTCTGTGGATGTCATGTCAACGACTATAGTGTAGTACACATGCAGTGGTATGTTGGGTCACCGCAGTTGGTATCAGAGCAAATTGCTTTGACCTTAGGTTGGAAACCTAGTAAAGGGTATTACCTGTAGGAAAATTTAGCAACGATAAAGAATTCTCTAAAAGTGATATAATGGGTATTCAAATGAGATTATTCCGTTATATATTTTAGTGCGATAATTCTTTGTTATATTTCATTGGATACTAATCAAAAATTATTTTTCTAATATACAGAGATATGGCACCAAAGTTTCCAAAACAGATTTTGGTAAGGAAAGAGGAGACTCTTGATGATTATCAAGGATCATTCACAGACCAACTTCGTCAACTTTTATAGCTCTTTAGTTGTCCAACTAGAATTCCAGTGAACACTATCACTTACCTTGATGGTCGAATGTTATCCAAGTATCGTGTGAGTATCCAACTACCAGAGAAGCTTGGATTATATCACGATCTACCTATAGGAGAAGGTAGGAGTCATCTAGCAGCCTATCATGTTGCTGTTGTGGAGGCGATAACTAATATTCAAGAGCAGAAAACTAAGGAGTTAGAAGGTAGCACATTCTCTGTGATACCTCATGATTCTATAGACTCGGAGCATATACCGGATCATCTTACTTTGGTTAAGAAGCATCCTAAGTTAGCTTCCAAGTTTATGGATATATACCGAACACTCGTTGCGTCTTTTTATAAGACTCATCAAGTGATTGTTGAAGACAAAAATGACATGTTAGAGGATCTAACTAATCCGGAATGGAGGAAGCAGTTATCATTCCAGTTAGAGAAAGAAGCAAGTAGTAGTGCAACACCTATCTTTAAGGATATACCTATAGATCCGGAATCTTTTACACCATATCCTTATTCACCTAGACCTGAACCTATACATGATCCTACTATGGATATGCGGTATGCAGTACCACAGGGCTCAGAGGATGGTTCTGACTCAGAACTTCCTATTGAGAATTCAGATGGTTGGAGAATGGGATCATATAATGGATCTCAGGAATACCAGATGTCCACAGATGGTTCTGACAGGAATGTTGGACAATCTAGTTGGATGGGTGCAAGAATGAACCCTAATAGTAGTAGTAGAAATACCATGTCAATAGATGATCAGGATGAAGAAGAAGATCCTAAAGAGAGAGTGTTTGAATCATCAACATCTTCTCAAAACCCAGGGAATATACATTATCCAGTGTTTAACTATCTTGGCCACGAGAGCACCTGGGAGGCAGCAGGATCTGCGTATCCTGTTGACAACTCAAGGAATGAAGCTCCGGAGATGCAGGCTGGAGATAATGTTGAATATGTTTCTGAAGACTTTTCAGCTGAGCTGGAGGGAGTCAATGTGCTCAGGTTGAGTAATGACTCAAGTCCTGACACTTCAGATACATAGTATGTTCCTTCTGGAAGGCCATATGTTCCACAAACTGTGCGACGAACAACACGTCATCATGGTTGGACATCAGGCATGTACGATGAGCGTGGTCAATAGTATCAAGAACTGTGTATTGTACCCAAGTAATAAGGTAGTTTTGTAACGATACCTATATGGTATATGTTGTAATGACTTTGTATCATTATGATAGTATGTAAAATATGTGAAATGCATATTTGGATTTTCTTTGGGTCTTCATTGTGTGACTAGTTCTGTGCGTAAAGTCGAGCTCAGAACACATGTGCATGATGTAATTATGAGTATTTGCTTTATGTTGCAGGACTAGAGGGTCATGGATACGGGTGTAGGAATGGAAACTGAGCCGCAGCGGATGGAGCAAGAGGCCAAGGAAAAGGTCGATGCAAATACAGCAAACCAAGAAGCATTACCACCACCACCAATGAGGCTGTTAATGGAGCATAACTTTATGCAATGCATGCAAATGATGCAAGAGACCCATAACAAGTTCATGGAAGAGTTGCTGGGGCGAGCAAATCAGAGGACACCTGAAGGTGGAGGAGTGAGTCTATCAGATTTCCAGAATGCAAGACCATTACCTTTTGCATCAGCTCCTGAACCAATGGATGCAGAAGACTGGCTAGCAGATACTGAAAGCAAGCTGAAAACTATAGGTTGCAATGATGAGGAAAAATTGAGGTATGCAACTCATCTGCTGACTGGACCTGCAGCATCATGGTGGGAAAATCAGTTAGCCATGCAACAACCAGGAAGGGAGTTTACCTGGGAGGAGTTCAAGCAGAGATTCCGTGAATATCATGTTCCGGAAAGTGTCATGGAGTTGAAGCAGAGATAATTTGAGGAGCTTCAGCAAGGATATACTAGCGTCATGAAGTACATCCGGGAGTTTAGTCAACTGTCTCGCTATGCTGAGGAGGATGTTAACACCAAAGAGAAGAGGAAGAAGCGTTTCCTGCGTGGATTAAATCCATTTGTGAAGATGCAGCTAAGGTTAGCCAATAAGCAAACTTATCAGCAGTTGTTGGATGCAGCCATTACTTTTGAAGATGATTACAAGAATGTCCAAGAGGACCGGAGGAAGAGAGCCAAGAAGGAAACTAAGAGAATTCAGGCAAGCAAACCTAAACCCAACCTGGAGTTCAAACCTCGGAATAGGAATTATGGCAACAATAATAATAACAATAACAAGGGCAATGGTGGAAATCAACCCAATCCGAGAAGGAATGTTATCTGTAACAATTGTGGAATTCCAGGGCATTTCTAGAGGGAATGCAAAAAGCCTGTAGTGATCTGTTACGCTTGTGGTCAGAAGGGGCATATAAAGCCAGATTGTCCGAGCAAACCACCAGGAGGATGGCCTACCAAGAGAGGAGGGCAAGCCAGTGGAGGTAATGGACAACCCAATAAAGGAGGAAATAATGGCAAGAACAACAATGGCAAGAGAAACCGACCTACTGGAAAACTGAACTGTGCAACCCTCGAGGAGGTGGATAATTCGGAGCATGCAGTGATAGGTACGCTCAATATCCTAACCAATCCCGGCAAAGTTCTATTTGATACTGGTGCAACTACTTCATTCATTTCTGAAGAATTTTGTGATAAGTTCGGGATTAGAAGGGCAACATTAGAAAGTCCTATGACCGTAGTTATGACAGGAGGGAATGTGATTGTACGCCACATAAAACAAGATCAGGTTATATCGATCTATGGTTGTACGTATTTCACAGACCTTTATGTGATTCCTTTGAAGGGAATTGCAGTAGTGCTGGGGATGGATTGGATGATGGAACACGGAGCTCAGATAAATTGTGAGGAGAAAACTGTCTCAATCAAAACTCCAAGTGGAGAAAGGATAGTTTACCAAGCAGATAAACACAGTCATATCATGGTGGATCTGCAGTTGAATTCAATGAAAGAAGTTAAATTAGAAGATATTCCTATAGTTAATGAATTCCAAGATGTTTTTCCAACAGAGTTACCGGGAATGCCACCAGACCGGGAGATAGAGTTCACCATTGACTTAATACCTGGTACAACACCAATAGCTCAAGCACCATATAAGATGGGACCCAAAGAGTTGAAAGAACTCAAGGAGCAAATTGATGAGTTAGTTAGAAAAGGATTTATTCAGGAAAGTGTATCTCCATGGGAAACACCAATAATCTTGTGGATAAGAGAGATGGTGGAAGACGGATGTGTGGTGATTATAGAAATCTTAACAACGTGACTATCAAAAATAAGTATCCTTTACCAATAATTCAAGATTTGTTTGATCAAGTGAAGGAGCTGGAGTATTTTCAAAGATCGATTTAAGATCTGGATACCATCAAATAAAAATCAAACCGGAAGATGTTCCAAAAACAACATTTGTCTCAAGATATGGACACCATGAGTATCTGGTAGTACCATTTGGTTTGACCAATGCACCGACAATATTCATGAATCTGATGAACAAGATCTTCATGCCATATTTAGACAAGTTTGTCATTGTCTTTATTGATGATATTCTGATATATTCCAAAGATAAGGAAGAGCATGCTGACCATTTGAGAATAGCATTGTAGACTTTAAGAGAACATAAGCTTTATGCTAAGTTCAGTAAGTGTGAGTTCTGGCTAGATGAGGTAGAATTCCTCGGTCATGTGATCGGTAAGGATGGGATTGCTGTGAATCCATCTAAAGTCCAGTCGATACTAGAGTGGACTGCACCGACCAATGTGAAGCAAATTCGAGGTTTCTTAGGAATGGCTGGTTATTATCGGACATTCATTGATGGTTTTTCCAAAATAGCCGGACCAATGACCAAATTATTAAGGAAGAATACACCATTCAAGTGGGATGAGAAATGTGAAGCAAGTTTCCAAGTTTGAAGACTATATTAACCACAGCTCCAATCTTAGCAGTTCCTGAAACAGGGAAGGACTTCACCGTATATTGTGATGTATCTAAAGAAGGTTTGGGTTGTGTATTAATGAAAGATCGGAAAGTGATTGCTTATGGTTCAAGACAATTGAAACCACATGAATTCAATTATCCAACTCATGATTTAGAGTTAGCAGCAGTAGTTTTTGCACTAAAAGGATGGAGGCATTTTCTTTATGGAGCCAGATGTGAGTTATACACTGACCATAAAAGTCTCAAATATTTCTTCACTCAAAAGGAATTGAACATGAGGCGGAAGCGTTGGTTGGAACTAATCAAGGATTATGATTTAACAATCAACTACACTTTAGGGAAAGCAAATGTTGTGGCAGATGCTTTAAGCAGAAAGAGTGCAGATACTCAACCTAGCAACAGGGAGCTACCAAAAGAGTTACAAATGGACTTGGAAAGATTAGAACTTCAATTCATCAGAACAGAGGTTATTGGAGGATTAGCTACTATGCAGGTAGTTGCAGAGCATGACAGTGATCTTAAGCAAGAAATTTTTAGACATCAAGAAGAAGATCCTTTTATTGCTGAGGAAATTCGGAGGATATCTCAAGGGCAAAAATCAGTTTTTCGCCTTGGGGATTATGGGTCTTTATGGTTCCAAGACCGTCTATGTGTTCCAGATGTGACTAAGATCAGAAATGTCATACTCAAAGAAGCACATGATACACCATATTCTATACATCCAGGTAGTATTAAGATGTATATGGATTTGAAAGAACTATTCTGGTGGAATAACATGAAAAGATATATTGCCAAATATGTATCGGAATGCCATACTTGTCAAAGGGTGAAAGCTGAACATCAAAGTCCAGTGGGAGCATTACAACCTTTAGAAATTCCTGAATGGAAGTGGGAGGAAATAGGTATGGACTTCATCACAGGATTGCCCATGACACCAAAAAGGAAGGATATGATATGGGTAATTGTGGACAGACTTACAAAGAGTGCACATTTCATTCCGATGAACCAAAAGGATAATGCTGAGAAGTTAGTTGAAGTTTATGTCAAGAGATAGTAAGTAAGCATGGAGTACCCAAAAAGATCGTAACTGATAGAGGGTCAGTGTTTACTTCGGCATTTTGGAAGCAATTGCATGAAGCACTTGGTTCAAAGTTAGATTTCAGCACAACATATCATCCGGAGACAGGAGGTCAAACTGAAAGAACAAATCAAATACTAGAAGACATGTTGAGAGCTTGTGCACTAGATTTTGGAGGAACATGGGAAGATCACCTACCGTTGGTAGAATTTTCTTATAATAATAGCTATCAGAGTAGTCTGAAGGCAGCTCCATATGAGATTCTGTATGGAAGGAAGTGTAGATCACCAATATGTTGGTATGAACCTAGAAGCAGCAAATAATTCGCGCCAGATTATATCAAGGAGAGACAAGACATCATTGATAAGATCATGGATAGACTGAAAATAGCCTAGAGTAG
Source organism: Avena sativa (assembly GCA_916181665.1). Classification (NCBI taxonomy): domain Eukaryota; kingdom Viridiplantae; phylum Streptophyta; class Magnoliopsida; order Poales; family Poaceae; genus Avena; species Avena sativa. Next base: position 149,316,967 of record OV702294.1, on the reverse strand, counting down.
GCAGAAAATTTATGCGGATCAAAGTTGAAGATCATGGCATCCAGAAGTGGGAGATATGGTTTATTCGAAGGTAAGTCCAATGAAAGGAGTAAAAAGATTCGGAGTTAAAGGGAAATTGAGTCCAAGATATATCAGACCATTCAAGATACTGAGTCAAAATAGAACTATAGCTTATGCTTTAGAGTTACCATCAAGATTGGCTCAAGTGCATAATGTTTTCCATGTGTCACAACTTCGCAAATGTTTAAAAGTTCCAGATGATGCAATCACACATCAAGAGATAGAACTACAAGCAGACCTGACCTATATTGAAAGGCTTTGTAAGATTCTGGAAGAAAACTGGAAAAGATTAAGGAACAGAGCAATCAAATATTGCAAGGTACAATGGGAACATCACCCTCAGAGGGAAGCCACATGGAAGAAGGAAGAGGATTTAAGAAAAGCTTATCCAGAACTATTCAGGTACATCTCCACAAACTTCGGGACAAACTTTAATCTAAGGGGGGAAGTCTGTAACATCCCAGCATTTAGGACCTAACGAAGGGTAGATTAAGGAATATGGATTGTTGCATACATCTACTTGTGAAAATGTGGGTAAAATTTTCGCCAAATAAAAACCTAATTGATCAATGTTTCTTTCATACTTTGAGATTAGGTTTAGTCTTAAAGGATGATTGCTATAAACTTTGAGATGATCTTAAGGAGCTATGTGTTTTCAAATGGATTTGAAATATTAGACTTGAGTGTTTGAATTATAATTCAAATGAATTAGATATAAGTTTTGAATATTAATTCAATTAAGAGATAAATATTACAACTTGAATTCCATCCAAAGAAAAACAATAATGAATATAAAGTTTATTTCTTATCATCAATATATATAATCAAGTTATAAAAGTATAACTTATTAGAATCATCCACATAACTTACAAAAGTAAATATACAAAGAATAGGAATATTCTTTATTAATAATAATATAATCTTTATTAGAATTGAATAAAATAAAGATTACAAGAATAATAAAAGAAAATTACAAAAGAATAAGAAAATTGCTTTGGAATATTTACTAACTATCCTATATCTAAATCTAAACTAAATCTTCATCTTTATATTTGTACCTGCAAAACAAAGACTAAAAAAAGAAAACAAAAGAATATTAGTGTTAGTATTATTTCTCTCAGACATGTCAGTGAAATGCACTTAACAAATTCATCATTGATAAATGTTATAAAAGGGGCAAGTTTCACCAATATGAAAGAATTCATCTTTCATCAATTCAAAGCCAGAAGTCAAATGATAGCCAAGAGGGACAAATTCACCAGCCAGATGAAAGTAACGAGGTAAAAGTAAATATCCAGATTCTGAACATATCCACAAGTGCATAGCAGGCACACAAGCTGGACACACACCAGCATGCATATGGTGTGCTGTCGACATCACAGGCATAGCTCAATCTCACAAAACCACAGCACAACCGTGGGGGGCACTAGTGCATCACCCACTACACAGCACACAAGAACAGCCAGTGTAGACAACAGCTAAACGAAGAACAGCAGCCAAACCAAACCACCCAGATCAACCCAAACATCACCAGGATGGTGACATAAGGAGGGGGAAGAATTAGGTGGATAGCAAGGCCAAGCCCAGGAGCTAGGAGGAGCAGTCTAGCTCAAGAGCAAGCACATGAATCCAGCAGATCAAGATCAAGATCATCAACAACTTATTCCACACACAGCAAGATTCTGTGGTGAGTTTCATAAAACCTTCACATGATCTAATCATCTTATACAGAGAGAAGCATGTGTTGTTTTATAAAACAAACCCTCAGAAAGCACCCAAGTGGGGTGAATCCATCATAGGGATTTCAGAAACTCTAAAGGCAAACAAGAAAGTACCAAGGTCCAACCAGAGCTCAGAGCAACATCCTTGTTCTGGTTGTCAAAGTATATTTTACTATTCAATCATGCATATACATATGATTTATTTCTAGGCACATCCCTAAAGGAAGGGTAGTACCTTAGGAACAAATCCATAGAATCCATACCATGATCAAGCTCACTATCATTTTTCCAAGCTTTGATTCCATAAATAATAGCTGGTACCACTACCAGGACTATCTAGATGAACCATTTAGATAAGATTTGAATCCCTAAGCCTCAGAGCAACATCATTGGTCTTAGGGGATTCAAATAAGAGCATCTATATTTATCTTTCAAAGCCAAGATTGTCTTAAGCATAAACTAACCAAATCCATGGTTTAGAATCAAACTTGTGTGTCATACATGATGGTGTCACAAGAACAATCCAATACGAATCAGGAAAGACAGTAAATCATCATAGATTCAGACAATCAAATAACTAATCATTTTCCTGTAAAACAGGAATCATAACTAGGATATTCATATGATACACTTTACTGTTTGAGATCAACCACATGTTAATTCCCAAGCTAACAACACTAAGACAGTAGCTGTATCTTATCATAATCATGACCATGAATCAGATAAACAGTGGAAAGCTATCAGATCATTAGCTTAACCAAGCATGTTTCCCAAACAACAATATCATCTTAATCAGATGCAATCTAAGCATCAAATCATCTAGTAAGCCACCAGGAACATCATCCATTATTTTTAAGCAACAAGCTTCAGGCCAACAAACATTTAGCATGTGTATAGACCATCCAAACATGAATCAATTCATCCAGTACATGAACAAGCACATAGCAGGAACCCTAAATGAATGATCATCTTAATCTGAATCAGACAGTAGCAAGAGAGGACACAACCAACATCTAGCATCGAATCAGCAAGCACAACAAGCACCAGGGGGAAGAAACCAAACTCACCGTAGGTCCTCGCTGAAGGAATTGAAGAGGAAGCAGATTGGCCGACGAACCACGGTGGCACAGGGAGCACCCAGGGGGCGCTGCAACCTGCACCAGCCACGGTGGCGGCCATAGCAGTACATGAATCCACCACACCACCACAGGCGAGACCACGACGGCGGCAATAGCACTTGAACACGTGCCAAACTCCAAAACCTAGGGTTCAGAGAGGCATCAAACAATTGCAGGAGAGCCTCAGGCTCAAATCCAATTGGATAGAACGAACGAGCATCATCGACAACCCCCACTTGCACCATTGCAGCGACCAGAACAGCCGACAACGGCGGGAATCGACGGTGGCGGCATCGCCGGCCACGAGGTCGGGGTCAGAGGAGGAGAGGATAAGGTCGAGGGAGAGAGAGAGGCAGTGACGAGTGGGCCGAGCTGGGCCAAACCCATCTGGGTGGTCCTTTTGTCTAAAATTAAATGGGCCACTAGGGCCCAATAAGAATAATCAGCCCAGAAACAATTCCAGGCCTGTTTCAATAAACAGGAAAAGACCAAAATACCCCTAGACTTAAATAAATTCTAGAAAATAAAATATAAGTCCAAAAATTATAAATTAAATACTTTTAGATTCACAATAATCCACTCTATCCAAATAAAATAAGATATAAAATTTTGGACATTTAAACTTTTATAAGAATTTTGTAATTTATATATTCCTTATGGAATTTTAAAAAATTATTGAAAGATGATAAAAATAAATAAAAATCACTTTCATTAGGTATTAATATTATAGTATTTTAGAAAAATACTAAATAAATATTTAATCATGATTTTTAATGTATAATTGATTATTCCTAAAAGAATTATTAAATCAATAAAAATCAAATAAAAAGAAAATAAAATAAACTAATTCAATATATGTTCTAAATATTATAAAGTAATATTTATAAATACTTTATTAAAAGGCACCTCATATAGGGAAAAACCATATAGAATTAAATAATGCATTACATTACTTGCATAATCATTTTGCTTCTTTAAATATTGTCCTTACCGGGCAATAATGATGTTTTGTAGAACTAGAAGCTCAAGGTCCAGTGCAAGCATCAGACTTCACTACCTTGCCATCACAAGGCAATTTCATCACTTGCTCATGTCCTTTGAATAGTCTTTATCAAAGTATTTGCAAATTTTGTGTTATCATATACGCTATAAAAGAAAGAAAATATTATTTTCATAAATAAAGAAATCACAGATATCATCCTAAGTGGTGATATAATGGAGCAATAGAACTTAGGATTCTATTTGCAACAATGATGATCAAGTAGGGACTTAATAACCCCTGACATCAGTGATTCTAGCGCCGTGTGTTACGCGTTAGCCATGAGATTTGGAATGGGATAGAGAAGTTAGCTGTATCTTCTTCCTCTCGCATGAAGCCGGATGTGCAGGTCGTGGCCGTTATCCTCGTAGCGTGCATATTAATTGGTAATTCATAGAGGATATGCAGCATATGGGTGGGAACCCTCATCGTCCCACGATAGTTCTGGCATCTAACGGTTTGTACAAACCATTGCCATAATTCATTATGTGGGCATGGTGTACACCAAGGAGGCATGCGGGGTCGCGAAGGGGGCAGTGATTGGCTTGGACCAACTACTAAGCCCCACATCATGGAATTGTGGACGGGAAAGTACGCCCGGTTGACGAGGTTTAATCTCGTCAATGCCCATTGTTATGGACTTGGGTTTTGGAAAAGATGGCGATGCTGGAGATCGCGGAACGGTTAGCAAACAAGAAACACGGGGACACGAGGTTTACCCAGGTTCAGGGCCCCGGAGGGAAAACCCTACTCCTGCTTGTCTGCTCTGATTATGGTGGAACTGAAGGTTACAGGGGTGCGCAGATGCAACCCAGCGTGGAGGTGTGTATGCGTAAGTATGAGGTGAGAGATCTAGGTCGTGCCCTCCTAGCCTTTATATGGAGTTAGGCAGGTCCCAGGCACAGACCGAGTCGGTTACAGGTTTTAGGGTTTACCCCTTTGAATTTTCTATCTACTCTAGTCTTGCTCTCCAAGGATCTGAAGGCGTCATGGGCCTTGGCCACCCAAAAGTCATCATGGTGTCACATCCCAAGATTTTCCAAATATTGTAATGTGAAAAATAAATAAAATAAAATAAATTATTGTTGAATTTTAGGGTGAAAAGAAACTTTTGTTTCTAAATGGAAACTTAAAATCCCATCTTGAACAAATTTTGGTTAATTTTGAATCCAACTAAAATTCAAATCAAATAAAATGCATTCCTCATAAAATGCATCTGGAAATTTAAACACTTGGAAAATAAATCCAAAACCCTAAACCCTAATGGAATAAAATCATTTCCAAGTTATCTCCAAGCCTATGGATTTGATCCATATAAAAATTTGTCAACAAACATTTACAAATGATCAAGAATGACAAATAGAAATATTATAAAGCCATATAAATTGGTTTCACTTAATTTGGAGCCATAGATAAAATCTTATGAATTTAATAAGATAAAGGAAAAGTAATTTCAAAGCTAATAAAGAATCTATCTATAAATCCATACCAAATGGTGAGCAAATAATCCTAAAGATATTTAAAAGGATAAATAAATATTAAATAAGATTTCACAAATTAGAATCACCAAGTTTGGATCTCTAAATAAAAAGATATGGATTTTATAAGATGAAGAAAGAAATATTAAATAAAGAATATTTGAAGACCCACGTAAATCTTGGCCTAATCCATTAAGCAAATGGAGTGAATATAATCCAAATCCAAATAAAATAAATGGTTAAAGAATTTTCCAAAATAAAAATAAAATGGCTTAAACCAAATTCCATTTAAATAAAGACAAACCCCTATTGGAATGATTAATTAATTCATAGAAAAAGATATTTGGAATTTACCCAAGTGGAATAAAGTTGTTTAATTAACTCAACTAAAATAAATCTTCCAAATAAAAATTAGGGAATTAAAACTATATTAAATTCCATTGGAATTAAAACAAATACCCAATTCAAATGATTTATGAATCATATTAAATACTTTCCAAATAATTCAAGATGAATTATTTGACACCCTATTAATCAAATAAAACCTACTGAAAAGATTTGGAAGGTTTTTAGAATTTAAATGGTGTTTGAAATTATTATTAAATCTTATTTTATTTAAAACTAGAGCCTATTTTGAATAATCAAAAGATCTTAAAAAGAATAAATAAATTATTCTAAAATGATTTTAGAATGTTTTATTAATCAGTGTTTGAAGCTACACAAATTTTGGCAAAGGATTGAATTCAAATGAATGTTTGAATTGCTTATTCAAAATCAAAACAGAAAAATCAAATGAGAAAAAGAAAAACAAACAGAACAAAAAAAATGTTAAAGGACCCAGCCCAGCTAGCAGGCCCAACTAAGACCCAACAGCCCACCGCACACCCCCTTCCCTGAGTCGTTATTCTCACGCGCGAACCAACTCACTCAGACACTGACGACAGGACCCCACATATTCTCTCTCTCTCACTGCCAAGCGACCCCACCGCCAGCTCACCTCGTCGTCTACCCCACGACCAGTTCTTCCTCCTGTTACTGCCGATTGATTCGCGTCGTTAATTCTCTTCAATGCCGCGTGATCATCGCCCCCTGACCACACTCACTTAAACGCATGTTTCCCCTCTTCCTTTCCCCCCAAACATCATGCCTCGAGAGCCACCAGGTTGCCCTCATTTTGCGTTGCACTGCCGCTGTCTCCGGCGAGCTCACCGAGCGATTCCGGCCAGCCACCGCCGCCCCTCGCCTCCTCGAGCACACAAGCGTGAACCCCAGACCCTGGCGCATCTCCCCGTAGCACCCGCTCGTCCCCGCGTGCCCCAGAGCCTCGACAACAACGACACCAAGCACCGCCGCCGTCTGCCTCCACTCCGGCGACACCCCCTGGTAACTTCTGACCGCCCCATCCCCTCTGACCAATGCTCACGTATTCGCCTATCCCATACGCATCTAACTGCATGGTTTGTTTGGTTTGGCGTGACCCGTACCTTCGCCTTCGATAACGAACAGAGGAGCCCGACGCCAGGAGCATCTCCGGCGAGCAATCAACATCGACTCCATGTGCCCCCTGCTACCCGAAGACCACGTTGAGCTTCCCCACGCCATGGAGAACCTGGTGAGCCACACCTTTCTCTCCCTCGCTTCCTGTAACCACCGCGACACCGTAGCCAGACACGCCGCTGCCACCTGCCGCCGCCAGCGCCGCCCATCTGTGGCCGAGTGCTGTGCACCGTAGGATCCAGATCCAAGCGCTGCGATAGAATCTAGGCGAAGGGGTATGTTTGCTTCTGAGCCACATGATCTACTTTAGATCCAACGCGCCAGAGTAGCTGATCCGTACGAAACGGTATGGACGATTAATATCACGCCACGTGGCCCTGTTCGTTTGATTAAAAACAGAATTGTTCTATTAGATATGCCAATTTGAAAAATCCATAACTTTCAAACCACATGTCCAAATTTTGCAAATTTTATATCAATGAAATCAGCAAGACAAGCCCTAGCCAACCATGCACTTTGTTTAGTAAAAAGCTTCTGTTAAATTGTTTGTTTTTACAGAAACTTGTGTATGCATATTTAGGTTATAAAATTTATTCCAAAATGATTTTGATGATAAAATCTTTGGCAAATGGTGTGTTTTGAACCTACTAACCATAGGAAAAAAAATTGTGGTTTAAAAAATGTATTTGGTGAAACAAAAGAATAAACTTTGGATTTCAACCATTTCTAGTTAAACAAAAGTAATGTTTATTTATTTAAAAATGCTTTTAGTAGAAAATCTTTGGGAAATGTTTGGAATAAACTCTCTGACCCTAAACACCAAGTTTTATGATTTGAAAATGTATTTGGTGAACCCTATAAAATTATTGCATTGCTAAAGGCATTTTTCAACCACATAAAATAATGACTTGATTTAAAAATGGTTTATGAAGTGAAAACTTTAGCAAATGATTTTGCCACCTTATAAAATGACCATTAGGTGTTTTCAAATGTTTATGACCCATTAGAAACCACTTTTACAAATAAAACAATCGCTTGCATGCTTGCATGTATTGTTTAGTTTCTATCATTTTATGTGATGAATTGCTTGAATGGTAGATTGAAATATTGTTTGCTTAATTGAAATGTAGTGATTTGAAGTGAGTGAACATTGCAAAGATCAAGGAGTGAACTTATACTCTCTACCAAAAAGGCAAGTGATGCTTCATACTTTGTCCCATTATTTTCACTATGCATTAGTGATATTTCTAAGTAGGACTTGCATGGAATTTTTGCTAAGTATAAACTATGCTATGGGAAATCCTAGTAGATGAAACCTTAGTAGAAATTTCCTAAGTTAAGATTCCTACTACTATCATGCTTAGCTTAGCTATTAGAAAACAAGGGTGGAATATATATTCATACTACGGAAAATTTCTAAGTCTGAGGACTTGTGTTTTGTTTAATAAAACAACTAAGTGAATGAATAACCTAGGTGGAATGGAAGGAATGGTTTGTGTTGAGTGGTTACACAAGGCCAGGGGACTGGTGAACCTTGTGTATCTCACTTGTGGATGGCCACCCAGGAACAAAGAGATTTGAGATGTCAATGTTGAGAAGCTTCAAGTGCAGCCACATGGCAATATGGGCTCTGCCTGGATCATATAGGTTGCAATAACTTAGCCAAATGGACAGTTGGTGGTAGGGGTTTGATAGGTTGGAACGCGTCCATTCTGGTCTAAGGGAAGGCTTCTGAAAGATCTTGTCTTGGTGAAACCAAGTCTTGTGGGGAAAGTGCACCACCTCTACAGAGTGTAAAATCTAAGTACTTAGCCATGTCCCTGGCAAAGGACAATTTGAGCATCAAGACATGGAAGCTATCAAGAATCTCATCATCCAAATTTCTAAGTTAAAAACTTGTGGTTGAACAAGGGTTGAAAGGATCACCAATTTCTATTGGGGGATGCCTTGGGAAAGATTTTGTCAAGCAAAAACTTAGTGTTTTCAAATGATAAGGAAAATATATTTTGAGCAAAGCAAGCCTAAGCTCCACTTAGCCAAATGCATATAGATGATAGACTCCACTATACTACCATAGTATCACTTGCCAATACAATTCAAATGTATTGACCCTTGTGGCTGTAACTTGTTATGTTGCAGGTTTGTTTGATATTTGTGAAGTTTAATGATTAGGATTACAAGTCTACAACCAACATGTCTGCCTGTGGCACTTTGAAGATGAAGGACCCCATGCTATTGTTATATTCTGCTGCATTGTAAAGAGATAGCCAAATGAGCTATGTAAGATGTAATAAATTATTTTATTCCTGGTTATAAAGTTGTATTATGACCTATGTTTCTTGATATTACATCTTAACTGTGGATGCTAGCTATTGATCCAGGGACTAGCATTGCAATCACAGGGATCCTTTTCCTTTATAAAGGAGGGATCTTATAGATGGTATCAGAGCATTGTGTTGCCTGTAGGATTTGTAAACCTAGGATTGGACAAACCCTTAGAAAAATAGGAGTTGTAATTGTTCCAAAACTTATTTACAAAAATCTTGTAAACTCTTTCCTCAACCATTTTGGTTTTGACTCTACATGTCTTCTATTTCAAACTTGATGGATAAAGCCTACCCCATGGCCAAGGACTTCATCATGTGCAAAGGACTTCTTCAACTCTAATGACTTCAACATCTTCAACTCTAATGACTTCAACATCTTCAAGTGATTTCAACCTTACTCTCAACAAGGACTTCAACCTTGGATATCACTAAGGACTACAAGTGAGACAAGGAATCTTGCTCAAGACTAGAAGACTAAGGAAACATAACTTAGAAGAAACTATCATCACTTTGAAGTTCTGTGACCAAGAATTTTTCCAAGGAAACCATGATTTTGTTCAAAGAAGAATCAACCAAGAAGGATGGAAAGATCTCAAGTGAACCATATAGATGGACCACCATATTTAGTTTAAGTCAAACCCACCAACTTAAGTGGTGCAACAAAAATATTTTTGGTTGCCTAAAAATGTGCTTGCACCTTGTTGTTTGAGTGGAATATTCATTGTGATTGCTTGCACATTGCTTGTGTAAATTGTAGAATCGTAGATTCGGCTGAGGACTCTTCAATCCTTCGGGTGCAACTCTGTATTTCAAGAGAATGTGTAGGGATTGTTGATGCGTGTGCCTGACTCTCCCGACGGATCAGGGTCAGTTAACTGTCTTAGGACAAAACAACACGATCTTCTTCAGGTTCGAGTCCCTCGACTCGAACCCGGAACATATGCTGGCGTAATTCGACTCAGGCCGCGGAGGACTTACAGGAGTGGAATTCCAGTGAATTTAAATGATGTACCCAACGCGTCCGTCGGGATTTTTCATCGCGCCTGTTGGCATGGATTCTTACTAGCAGAGCGCAGTCATGTGCGGCACCAGGCCATCAGATGATATCTGTAGGTCTTATCTTTGTGTCGCAGACACAACATCCGAATGTTTATCACCACGGAGGTGTTTCGGGTGGCCAAGGAGGACGTTGCTCACTTAGCGTTAAATGGGGCAGAGTTGCCGAATTTTTTTGCACGCTGATCCGAAGGATCGCAGTCGAAGATTTCATAGGGTGCGCGACCAGCGCTCCCTATGGGAGTAGCCCCCGAGTGTCTGTTCGAGTCGTAGACTCGAGCAGAGACTTTAATTCAGCCGTTGTCCAGCTTAAGGTCCGTAGGACACAAATTTTTGGATGCTTGAATCCATGCTCCCTATGGGAGTAGCCCCCGAGTTTGTAGTGGAGTCGCAGACTCGACGTAGGACTCGAAGAAGTGGTTCAGTGCTGAGTTTTTGTTCATTTTCGGGTGCGCGACCAGCGCTCCTGATAGGAGTATCCCCCGAGTAGTTAGTCGAAATCGTAGATTCGAGTGAGTACTCTTAGCTTTGCAGCCGAAGTATTGTGGCTTTTGCTAGTATAGCTTTTGATGACGTCAGTGCTGACGATCGGTGACCTCAAGCGCCAGAGATGACGTGACTAGACGAACATGGGTCCCACCTTCTGACCTTGAATTGACAAGTCACGCGCGGCGTGGAGATAATTACGGCGTTGCCTCGATTTCCGCGCATAGTGGACGGCGTTTTAGCGACGGTTCGCTGCTATGCTGACACGTGTATGGTCAGATCTTGTCATTGGAGTTAGGTCTTCTTGATGGACGGTTGTCGTGCATCGTCTTTGTCCTTATAATCATTGGGGAAAATTTTAGTCTGTTTTCACCGCAGCCATTCTTGCTTCACTGCTCCAATCTTCTCTGAGATTTCTTGCTGCGCGCTGGAATATCCCCGGACATTTCCTTCTTCGATCCTACGTTCTCGCTGCCGGTGTCGCCGCACCGCAATGGGGAAGCCTAAGAAGTCTTCTTCTGCAGTAGGTACCAACGCTGCTGGAGGCAAGAAGAGTGATACCGCTACCCGTGTCACCGATGGTGGTTGGCGGCGATCGAAGACGCGGGAGAGCGATCTCCGCAAGCTTCGTGAGCGAGGCTTAATCCCGCAAGATAGGGAGGCCGTCAAACTCCCTGGCAACAAGGTAATTCCCCGTCCCCCCGGTGGGTTTTGGGTTATGTTCCTCGCGTTTGTCCTTCAGGGCTTTTCCTTCCTAGTCCAAAATTTCCTTCGTGGACTTATTTTTCTTTATGGCATCCAGTTGCATCATCTTTCCCCCAACTCTCTTCTTCACATTGCTTGTTTTATTACTTTCTGCGAGTGCAGGCTCGGTATCGAGCCGCACTTTGGCCTCTTCCGGAAAATCTATTCCGTGAAGAGGCAATCTGGTTCTGATGGTGTTTATCCCATTGGGGGTTGCATCATCTCCCTTCGATCCAATCTTGTTGTCTTCTCCTTTTCCATGTGCGAATATGTCCAGTACTGGCGGAGGCGATGGTTTTACATCTGCTACTCCACTGTGGCTGGGCAGGATTTTGGCCTTGCTCCTTTCGACCCCTCCTAGAAAATTGAGCCGAAAAGGTCTTGGAAAAACCAGATCTTGGATGGCGAGGTAGCGGAGATAGAGGGGCTCTATCGTCGGGTGGAGGATCTCCAGTTGACTCCGGAGAAGGAGGTGAATGGTGTGGATATCATCCGCACCTTTCTCAAACGTCGGGTGCAGCCACTCCAGGCTAGGGCGCACCCGATGTTCCTTTATGCTGGTCGTCGTGATCCGACTAGGGTTTCAGCTGAGGAATTCTCCAAGGGAGATCTCGACGGGGTCCTTCGCCCGCTGCTGAAGTTCAAGGCTGGAGAGGATATCCCGGGGAAGTCGCTGACTTCTCCGTTCTCTGCTTCTCGTTCGGTTCCACAGGTGTAGATCTGGGACGTGCGCGTTGCACTATTTCCGTCTGCGTTGTACTTGTATTTATTTGTCTGCTGACGAGTTTGCTTCTTTTGTGCAGGAGTTCAAGGTGCCAGGCATGTCGCCTCCATTGTCCGAAGTATTCCCGGATGCTCCGGATAATGAGGTGGTGGACTCCATGTCCGAGCTGCCATCGGTGCGATCTCCGGCTGAAGAGGCCAACGAGTCGAGCGAGGACCACACTCGCAAGCGGACACGGAGCTCCAGCGAGTCTTTGGATTCCTCGACTCCGCCGACTCCAAGGAACCCGCTGTAGCTTGAACATCACAGTGATGGGCATGGGGGCTCTTCCTCTCCGATTCCCGCTGTTCCCATGCGGGCTGTGGCGCCGCACCCGCCGGCGAAGCGAAAGAAGGAAGAAAAGAAGGAAGAGAAGAAAGAGGAGAAGAAGGTCCGGAGGACCCCTCCCGTCTTTGACTTGAGCGAGCTTGACTCGTAAGTTTCCTTAGTCTTGTATTGCCTTTTTTTGCCCGTCTCAAACAACTTCAAGGTATTTTTATGCCTTGGTCTTTGTTTTTTCTTGCATTGTGTCCTTCGATCCGACATTTGTATTGCCTGTTGTAGAGGATCACAACGCCTCTCTTCGTGAGATTGATGCTCTCAAAAAGAGCCTTGGTCAAGCAGAGAAAAAGGCCGAGGTCGCCATTGGTGCAAAGGAGCGCCTCGAGCTGGAGTTGGCCAACGCGGCCGAGGCTAAGGAGCGCCTGCAGCAGGAGGCTACGAACCGCGAGGAGCAGCTCACCACCGCCGCGGCTTCTTGCGAGAAAGAGGTGGCCGACAAGCTTATGGCGGCTGCCAAAGCTGTTTCGGGTGAGTGTCTCTACCTTCTTCTTTTTGATTTCCTGGTCTTTCTTTTCATGTTCTTTTATTCATTCTGCTTCCTTTGTTGTCTTAGATGCCGCGGGCATCGAATTTTACCGCAGTTCTCTGGAGCATGGGAGCGCTCTGGATGATGCTACTGCGGCGGTCGAAGACCGCTGCAGTACCGTTGTCAACTCGCTTGCCAAGGCCAAAGAGGTCCTTGGGCGCTTCTACAAGGAGCTTATCCCCAATGGTGTGGCCCTCTTTGATGTTGATGCCTTGGCGGAGGTGCTGTCAGCCGAAACACCTGCGACGTACAAGCGCAAGCAGAAGGGCATCGGCGTATCCGTCGGGCTGGCAATGGCCTTGGCGGCTGGAGCGGAGCTGGACCTTCCCCAGGTCACTTCCCGGATGCCGACGACTGCTGATGGATCCGAGGTAGCCCTCGCCACCTATGCTGCTCGCTGTAAGCATTACGGGCCGAAGCTGATTGATCTGCTGGCCGAGTACGTGCTAAGGCAGCAGGGGGAAGCCAAGGCGAGGCAATCCGGCTCCGAGGCTACTCAGGGTGCAGCTTTGTAGGCACTGTAGTTATAGGATAGTTGTAGCCTCTTTTGATGTAAATATTTTGATGAACAATCCTTGTGCCACGTAGTGGCTTTTGCTTCCCTTAATCAATGTGTTGAGTTTCGTGCTCCTTCAACTGCTTGTTCATGTCTTTGTCTTTCTGTTAATCTAGGGTCCTTCGGGTGCTAATCCCGTTGACACTTCGCCTGCAGCGCAGCTGCGGCCATCCCTGGATGATGCGTCGCAGCTTGCGTGTCTTCGAGACCGTGTCCATAGCCTCGAGAAATAGTTGCTTGGGGTGCGTGGCCATGCTGACGTTTGGAAATCCAAGGCGGATCGAGGTGCTGCCAGAGAGGAGTACTTGATGACGGAGTTGCTTCGCTTGTCCGAACAGCTTCAATGTGAGTTTTTTGAGTTGTTGCTCGTTACTTCGGATGCGCCTCCTGGCCTTGCATCTTACTTTTTTGCAAGTATTGCAGGTGCTAACATTGCTCCAAGGGAGGAGAAGGAGCGTGTTGCTGTTCAGATCAACTGCTTGACTCAGCAGGACATGGAGGCCGGCGGGTTCTTCTGGATGGACCGTGATCGTGCCATGGTCCTTGCGACGGTGCTGGATCGCGTTCATCAGGTATCGCGGGTGCTTCGTCAGGTGAAGACTTCACTCGCGTCGGTTCTGCATGTGATGTTTCCGTTGGATGATGCACCGTCGACTCTCTCTGGTCTGTTGTCGAAGTTTCAGAACATGCATCATGTCAAGGAATTGGTGCGGCATCAGCTCGTCGCAGGGGTGAAGGCTGCGCTCTCCCTTGTGTGTTTGCATCGTCCTGATTTAGATTTATCTGTTGTGGCGGCTGGGCCGCCTCTTCGGCCAGATGGTGGCGAGTGGGATATGCGTCCGCACTATGCAGCTGTAAGGCAGTACGCCGAACAGATCGTAGATCTGTTTGAGCAGCGTGCTCAGGTTATTCTTCAGAATAGGTAGTACCTGTAAAAAAGATAGATGTAAAATTTGTGTATATTTGACTGGGCGTGTTTTGCCCTTTGTTATAAAGGTTTTGTGTTTTAGCACGTAGTGCTTTGTTCGTATACGTGCCCTTTTCGTTAGCCTGACCTGGTCAGCTACTCAGGTGTACACGCGTTATTCTCAGTCGACGAAGTCGTGAGGTGGGGGGAGCCCCCGAGTGTGTTTTTAGCATGGAGTAAAAATACGAGTAGTAAACAAAATTTTGGGGCGAGACACTTAGCTTTATTCATATCGTAATGGAGGAGGTACATTGTTCGGCTGAGTAGCCTTGGCTGAATAGCCCTATTGAAAGTAAAAGAGGGAGGTAGCTAGGGGTAGAACCGTCGCAGTTGTGCGACGTTCCATGGGTTGGAGTATGCGACTCCAGACTCCACGAGTTTGAGGCGATAGGCGCCACCTGGGATGACTTCAGTGACGATGTAGGGTCCTTCCCACGGTGACTCGAATTTCTTCGGTCGCTCTTGCTTGAGTCGCAAGACTAGGTCTCCTTCGACGAAGGACCTAGGGCGCAGCCGTCGGCTGTGGTAGTTGCGGAGACTCTGTTGGTACACCGCTGATTGAGCTGCTGCTATGTCTCGTGCTTCGTCGAGTGTGTTGACGGCGTCTTCGAGTGCAGCCGTGGATTCGGCTTCGCTATAGGCGACGACCCTTGGGGCCTTGTGGCGTACCTCTGCTGGCAGCACCGCTTCGGCTCCATGCACCATGAAGAAAGGCGTGTAGCCGGTTGAGCTGTTTGGAGTTGTACGCAGGCTCCACAGGACCGAAGGTAGCTCTTGTGTCCAGGTACCCGTGAGTCGTTCGAGTGGGCTCATTAAGCGCTTCTTGATGCCGACACCGATGAGGCCGTTGGCCTTTTCGACTTGCCCGTTTGTTTGAGGGTGCGCCATGGAGGCATATGTGATGTTGATTCCGAGGTCTTCGCAGAAGTCCTAGAATTCTTTAGAGGTGAAGTTCGACCCATTGTCGGTGATGATGCTGTGCGGCACGCCGAACCTGTAGAAAATGGATTCAAAGAACTTGACGACGGTTTTTCCCTTTTGGTTAGTCACAGGCATGGCCTCAATCCACTTGGTGAATTTGTCGACCGCGACCAGGAGGTAGACGTGTCCCCCTTTCGAGGACCTTGGCAGTTTGCCGATCATGTCAAGGCCCCATTGGGCGAAAGGCCAGGCCAAAGGTATGGGCCTGAGATCTGACCCGGGTGCGTGCGGTTTGTCGGCGAACCTTTGGCACCCGTTGCATGTTCGGACGATGTCCTTGGCGTCATTAATGGCCGTTGGCCAGTAGAATCCAGCTCGTAGAGCTTTGGCGACAAGGGAGCGGCTGCCCGCATGATGTCCGCAGATGCCCTCGTGGATGTCTTGGATGATGGTTTTTCCGTCACCGATGGTGACGCACCTTTGTAGTACACCCGAAATGCTGCGCTTGTAAAGCTCGCCATTAATGATGGTGAAGGCTTTGGACCGACGAGATATGCGCCGGGCATCCGTCGGGCTATCAGGCAGTTCTCTGTCTATCAAGTACCGGAGGTATGGTCGTGTCCAAGTTTCTTCGACTGCCATGACCTGCATCAGGTTGACCGCGGCGACCTCTGTGTCCAGCTTTTCGGGTCCTTCCTGACCGTCGGGTAGCGCAACTACCGAGTGCTCTGCCTCTTCGGGTGATTCCTTGGGGAACTTTTGCCTGATGGATGGCACGCAGATCTGTTCGAGGAACACACCTGGTGGTACTCGTGCACAGGTGGAGCCAATGTTGGCAAGTCTGTCGGCCTCCTCGTTGCTTTCTCTCCCAACGTGCCGAAGCTCGCAGCCGTCGAATTATCCCTCGAGTGAGTTGTAGAGTGCACGGTACGCGATCATGTTTTCAGCGTGTGCGTCGCGCTCATTCATCATCTGTTGGACGACGAGGTTGGAGTCACCGTAGATGACCAGGCGCGTTCGCCGCAGATCTTTGCCATCCTCATGCCGTGGATGAGGGCTTCGTATTCGGCTTCGTTGTTGGAAGCTCGAAACTTCATCCAGAGGACGTACTTCATCTTATCGCCCTGCGGGGAGGTCAGTATGACTCCAGCTCCCGCTCTGGCTTCGCGCTTGGAGCCGTCGAAATGCATCGTCCATGACTGTGACATGTCTGGGGTGTCTGGCAGTTGCATCTCCATCCAGTGCACAAGGAAGTCCGGGAGGACTTGAGACTTGATCATGTGGCGTTTCTCATAGATGATGTCGAGAGGTGACAGCTCGATGCCCCACAGGGCCACATGTCCTGTGTCCTCTAGGTTATTCAGGATGTTGTTTAGGGGTGCCTCGTTGACGACCATCACCTGGTGCTCCTGGAAGTAGTGGCTCAACTGACGAGCCGTCATGAACACGCCGTAGGCGAGCTTTTGGTAGTGAGGGTACCTCTGCTTTGTTGGCGTCAATACCTCACTAAGGTAGTAGATTGGGCGTTGGACCCCATGGGTCTTGCCCTCTTCGGGTCGCTCGAACACCAGTACGGTGCTCACCACCTGGTGTGTGGCTGCTATGTACAGCAGTAGGGTTCGCGCTCCTTTGGCATGACCAAGACGGGCGATGTAGAAAGCAGCCGCTTTAGATCTTCGAATGCGTCATCCGCCTCAGGCGTCCACTCGAATTTGTCGGCCTTGCGCAGCAGTTGGTAGAATGGCAGTGCTTTCTCGCCCATGCGGCTGATGAATCTGCTTAATGCCGCTATTCGTCCTGCAAGTTGCTGGACACCTTTGAGGTTTTTCGGCTTCTCCATGGCCATGATGGCCCGTATTTTCTTCGGGTTTGCCTCGATCCCTCGTTGGGAGATAAAGTAACCAAGCAGCTGACCCGATGGGACGCCGAAGGCGCACTTTTCGGGGTTAAGCTTGATCCTGTAGCGGTCGAGATTATCGAATGTCTCGCGGAGATCGCCGATGAGTGTTCTCGCCTCCCTGGTTTTGATGACTATGTCATCGACATAGACTTGGACATTGCGACCGATCTGGTCCTTTAGGCATGCCTGCATGCACCGCTGGTACGTGTCACCTACGTTCTTTAGCCCAAAGGGCATTGTGTTGTAGCAGAACACCCTGAACGGCGTGATGAACGCCGTTTTTTACTGATCTTCGACTTTGAGTCGGATCTGGTTGTAGCCTGAGTAGGTGTCGAGGAAGGAGAGCTTCTCGCATCCTACAGTCGAATCGATGATCTGGTCAATCCGAGGGAGAGGGAAGTGGTCCTTCGGGCAGTGCTTGTTCAGCGATGTGAAGTCCACGCACATCCGCAGGATGTTCGTGTCCTTTTTGGGGACCATTACGGTGTTGGCGAGCCACTCGCTCTCCTTGATCTCCCTGATGAAGTTTGCGTCGAGTAGTCTATTGACTTCGACTTTGATTGCTTCGGCCCGAGGCTCGGACAGTCTTCGGATGGACTGCTTGACGGGCTTGGTGTCTGGAAAGACGTTGAGTGTGTGCTCGGCGAATTCCCTGGGAACTCCTGGCATGTCCCCAGGACACCAGGCGAAGATTTCCCAGCGCTCACGGAGCAATTCGACGAGCGCGCTTTCCTATGCGGGGCTGATATCGTTGGCGATCAACGCCATCTTGGAGGCATCCGTCGGGTGGACCTGCACCTTCTTTGTGTTGACGGTGGAGTCGGAGGACATATCGGGTGCGTTTTGCCGTGCGACTGGGGGTGCCCCATTGTCCGTCACCTCGCGGAGCCTTACGAGCTCCTCTTGCATGCCGAATGACTGGGAGATTCTTTTGAAGTCCCTGTCGCAGTGGTCCGATTGGGTGAAGCTCCCGTGGATCGTGATGACGCCTCTGGGTCCTGGCATCTTGAGTAGCAGGTACGTGTAGTGTGGTACTGCCAAGAACCTTGCAAATGCTACACGCCCGAGGATGGCATGGTATTGTGATGGCCAGTCCACCACTTCGAACTCGAGCCGTTCGCATCGGAAGTTATCCGGCTTGCCGAAGATGACGTCGAGCCATATCTTTCCTAGGGGGAATATGCCCTTTCCTGGAACAATGCCATGGAACGTTGTGTCTGACTGTTCCAGGCTGCACAGCGGGATCCGCATTGCTGCTAGGGTGCTTGCGAACATCAGGTTGATGCCGCAGCCATCGTCCATGAAGACGCGGCTCATCTTGAACCCTCCGATTTGCGCCTCAAGCACCGGGGCAGCATGACCTGGGAGAGGGACCTGGCAAGGGTGATCCGAACGGCTGAATATGATGCAGGACTCTGATCCGCTAAGGTACTCAGGGATGGCGGGTGGAGCTGTACAGCCAGGTTGATCTGACGGGTGATCTTCTTCTGCACCCTATTCGTTGGGCGCCCTTTTTGGATCATCAGCGATCCTTTTGGCGGGGGATACCTGTGCCCACCGTTATTCTGTGCGGGTGCGACTGGGTGGTTCGGGCCGCCTACAGGTGGCGGTGGAGGAGCTCCATGCGCTATCTCGCCTGGTGCGGGCGCGTTCCCGAATCCAGGGTTTGGGGCTTGCTGCCTCATCTGAGCCATGCTTTCGCTGAGTTTCTGGAACTCGCGGCTGTCCTTGAGCATGTGGCTTGCTTTCTTCTTACCATCCTGCTTATCGATGTAGAAGTGGATGGTGCATGGACCCGACAGTCTTTCGTATGTTGAGGGTCCATCGTCGCGACCGCGGCACTGCCACGACTGTGCCGGTCGTCCTCCATCACGGAAATTACCTCTGTGGTATCCGCCGCTGTTGCGGTTGGCATCGCTGCGGCGGTCGGCGTAGCCAGCCGCGACCATGTCGGGTCCATCGCGATCGTCGTAGACGCACGGTCTCCTCTTGCTACGGCGTTCTCGCCGTCGGCCGTAGTCATCCTCTTCCTCCGAGTGCGCTTGGTGGACGGAGTCCTCACCGTCAGCCCACCTGTTGGCGATGTCCATGAGGTGGTCGAGTGTTTTGGGCTTGACGCGCCCAAGTTCTTCCTTGAAGTTCTGGCGCTTGACACCGTCCTTGAAGGCGTCGATAGCTCTCTCCTCGGAGATATGCGCCGTGGAGTTCTTGGTGTTGGACCAGCGTAGTATGTACGAGCGAATGGATTCGCCCATTCGTTGAGTGCAGGCTCGCAACTCTTCGATCGAGGCAGGCCTCTTGCTGGTGCCTTTGAAGTTTCGGACGAAACTGTACGCCAGCTCCTCCCAACTTCGGATGGACCCTGAGGATAGGCTGCTTAGCCAGATCCGAGATGCGCATGTCAGCTGCTCCTGAAGGCATTGCGTGGCAGTTTCCCTGCTTCCGCCGTGTAGCTTGACAGACGACAAGTGGTCACTGAGCCACGCCTTGGGGTCCTGTGTGCCGTCGAATTTTGGAGTGTCCGAAGGGAGCTTGAAGTTTCACGGCATCTTTGTCCGTCGGACAGATCTGCTGAAGCATCGAGCTCCACTGAGTTCTCCTTCGTCTTCGTCCATCTCGGATTCAGACGAGCATACGCGCTTGGCGCGTGCCTTGTCAATCTTGCGCTGCGTTAGCTTGTTTCGAGCGTTGTAGTCGTGGCTGCGATGGCGTGAGCTCTTATGCCTTCGAGGAAGGTCATGCTCTTCGTCCTCGGATGAGGGTGTGGGGCTGCGGTTGAATCTGACCGCAGCCTTCCTTTTCGGCTCCGCAGGAGCTTCTCCGTGGAGCGCAGCTCCGACGAGTCCGAGCCCGGTAAGCGCGGACTTGTGCATGGCCCTCTTTGGGTCCCCCTCCGGAGGTGGGTGGGACGCGAGGTACGCGGTGGATTCCATGATCGCAGCTTGCAGCGTTTTTGGGATGACGTTGCCGCTGGCGTCCATCTCCATGAATGACACGTTGAGGGCTCGGGTCACCTTGCTACGCTCTTTGGGGTCCATGTTCTCCATCCGAGAATGGTGCTTGTTCCCGTTGTTGCCGTGTGAGCTAGAGCCGATGCCCATGGCGGAGAGCGCAGCTCGCCGCGCACTGGACTCCAAAGCTGCCTGCTTGCGCTTGTCCAGTACTTCCTGCATCTTGATCTGCTTCTTGTGCTCCTCGATGAGGAGCATGTGGTATGCCATCAGTAGATCTCGTGAGGCATCAGCGGGCAGGATCTTGTTGCCTGCCACGGCCTCGCGTGCTTGAGCCCATCCCTCCTTGTCGAGGTGGATGACCCGATTGTTATTTTCCCCGTTCGGTAGGGGGGACTGGCTTCTTCTGTTTCCACCGTTTCTACCCTGCGGGTTGGGTGGCGGATTGTGTTCTTGATCCTAGATTACCGCGGCGCACTGATAGCGCTCGTAGATCGGTCTGCTGTTGCCGCAGCTCTCGGATCCGGAACCGCAGGTCCCTTCGTCTGATGGTGGATCGCACAGATCGGAGTTGCAGCTGCTGCTGTCATAGGACTCGTGTGTTGACGATGTGGTGCGTAGCACAGGGTGTGGAGCCCATGAAGCGGGCCTGATCGATGGTAGAGGCACCCGCTCTGGGAGGCGGAGAGTGCCAGTCTGCCCCACCTGGAAGCAGAAGCTCTCGAATAGGATCTCGAGCCCGTCCCCAACGGGCTCGAAGTCCTTCATGGTGGACGGTGAGTGGGCGGTGAAGTCGAAGGCGCTGAAGAGGAGATGACTCTCCGTCGCCGCGGAGTTGTAGATTGCTCGTGTTGGGACCGTCACGATCGCACAATCAACGTCCCCAGTTCCCACAGACAGCGCCAATTGACGCGGTTTAATCTCGTCAATGCCCATTGTTATGGACTTGGGTTTTGGAGAAGCTGGGGATGCTAGAGATCGCGGAACGGTTAGCAAACAAGCAACACGGGGACACGAGGTTTACCCAGGTTCAGGCGCCCGGAGGGAAAACCCTACTCCTGCTTGTCTGCTCTGATTATGGTGGAACCGAAGGTTACAGGGGTGCGCAGATGCAATCTGGCGTGGAGGTGTGTATGCGAAAGTATAAGGTCAGAGATCTAGGTCGTGCCCTCCTAGCCTTTATATAGAGTTAGGCAGGTCCCAGGCACAAACTGAGTCGGTTACAGGTTTTAGGGTTTACCCCTTTGAATTTTCTATCTACTCTAGTCTTGCTCTCCAAGGATCCGAAGGCGTCATGGGCCTTGGCCACCCGAAAGTCATCATGGGCCAGCGTATACTTGCCGTGGGCCTTCCTTGGACTGGACCAGGTATGCTGATATCGTGTACCCGCGGGGTATAACCATGTCACCACTTGTGCAACAAGGAGTTGATCTCTCATGGGTAAAGTAATGCACCTCTACAGAGTGTAAGAATTGTAACTTGTTACTCCCTGCTCCGGGAAGGAGCTACGAACGCGGCAGGAAAGGAACTCCATGAAAGTTCTGGTCAACCTATGAAGGCTGATTGTCATAGTTTTTCAGAATAAAATCAATATTTGAAGAAATATTTGTAAAAACTACATAGTGCCAAGGATTTATAATCTGAGGTGGTAGTTAGAGCATCAAACTTCCCACCTTGCATATAATGAACTTGTTGGGTAACGCCGTTACTCATTCTTTCCTTTGATCCCTTGCTTAGACTATGAGGATCCCGAAGACGTGCCAATGTATGCAGCCGAATGTCAAGAAGATGTGTTCTACGAGGAACCTGATCTGCCGGAGGAGTTGAAGGAGTGGATTACGAGATCTGCTACGGTGTCGATGAGAACGAGTCCAACTAAGTACCTAGTTAGTAGTAACTAATGGAGCCGAGCAGCATGAACTCTATAGAATAAGCTGCTGAGCTCAACTCCTAGTCGGAGTTGCTATTTTTTTTAAATTCCGCTGAAACACTTTATATTTTGGTTTGTAAGTTGAATCTTTTGGAAGTCTTGAACTTCCAGTATTATTATAATAATAATGTGTGTACTTTTGTAATATGGACCCGCAATGTTTCTGTTGTACCACTCTGAGGGATGTGATATTTACGGAACGGTGTTCTGTGGATGTCATGTCAACGACTATAGTGTACTACACATGCAGTGGTATGCTGGGTCACCGCAATTCTGGTGTTGTGAATCTTGTACATGAAGCTGACCTTTAACCCAAGATCCATTGTTGACCCATGTGGTTAATGTTCATGCATTACCTCAGGATGACTGATGGAGCACTGGGTTGATGTAGGAGCACTTTGTTGGGAACCCCAAGAGCAAGGTGTGAACAGCACATCAGCAAACCAGTAGGAGGAAGGAAACATCTCAAAGGTGTTGCAAGCAACATGGAAACATACACAACACAAACTCAAGACTTTGCCCCAACGAAGAGTGAGGTTTTCAAGCTCACCGGTTTGCTGTAACAAAGGATTAATTGTATGGTGTGGAAGGTGATGAATGGTTTGCAGCAAGTAAACAATGGAAGATGTATCAATGGTAAAGATTGGACCGGGGTCCATAGTTCACTAGAGGTGCTCTCCTTAGATAAACAACATGGCATGAAGGGTAAACAAATTACAGCAGGGCAATTGACAGGAACTGAGCAAGGCATAACAATGCAATACTAGACAAAAAGATCCTATGCCATTCGATTGGGCAATACAACAATATACATAGACCGCCATCCAACTGCATCTATGACTATAAGTCCACCTTCAGGTTATCATCCGACCCCCCCACCCCCAGTATTAAGTTGCAAGCAATAGACAACTGCTTTAAGGAAAGTGTGTAAGGTAAACAATCCACTTGTTCCATGAACAAGAGACCATTGTTTTCTCCCTAGTGGCAACAACACATCTACAAATGAAGAGATTTCTGTCACTTCCCTTGGAAACTAGAGGCATGGACCCACTATCAAGCATAATACCCCCTCTTGGAGTCACTAGCAACTACTTGGCCAAGATAGCTACTAACAACAAAGAAAATGCAAGATCACAAACAACACAGACATGATAGAATCAATAAGACAAAACCATTAATCAATCTGACATAGTAATCTATACATGAAAGCACAAGGAGGAGATACAACCATCTAGCTACTACATGGACCCCTAGTCCAAGGTGGAACTACTCACGCTTCATACCGGAGAAGAAGGCCTCCGGGATGATCTCCCCTCCGGCAGGGTGCCGGGAAGACTTCAAATCCCCCCGATCTAGGGACGATGGTAGCGGCGGCTACAGACGGTTTCGTGGAGTTCTGATCGGGTGCCTCGGGTTTCTGCATCGGGGGCTTCTTATAGGCGAAGAGGCGAGGCTGGGAGGCGGCTAGAGGGCCCACACCCTGCCCAGGCGTGGGCCCACCCTGGCCACGCCTAGGGGGTCTGCCGCCCTATGGCACCCCTCCGTCTCTCCTCTGGACTTCGTGTTGCCCACAGTAAAATATTGACTTTGGCTTTTGTCCCGTCCAATTCCAAGAATATTGATTTTGTACCTTTCTGGAACCAAAAATAGAAGAAAACAGGCAACTGGCACTGTGGCAACTTGTTAATATGTTAGTTCCAGAAAACATATAAAAACACCTCAAAGTGTAGACAAAGCAAAGCAAAGTAGATACTAAACAAGCATGGAGCATCAAAAATTATAGATACATTTCCGATGTATCAAGCATCCCCAAGCTTAACTCTTGCTCGTCCTCGAGTAGGTAAGTCATAGAGTAATATGCATCGGAGGTCCTAAAAGTTTGGACAAAACCGTATGCAGGTCCTAAAAGTTTCAAATTGTGCACTGATATCCTTATTCTCAGTTAGTTATGCACTGCAGGTCCTAATTCTTAGTTAGTTGTGCACTGCAGGTCCTAATTCTTTGCTATAGCCCCGGATACAGTGCACATGGATCTGAGAATTAGGACCTGCGCTGCACACATTGAAACATTTAGGACCTGCATACAGTTTCGTCCAAACATTTAGTACCTCCAGTGCATATTACTCTAAGTCATAAAAAGAATAATTTTTAAGGTGACATGCACCATCAAAACCAAGATCAAACCATTTGCAAGCATTGAAAGCTGGGATCAAAGAACTCTAAACATGTGCATGAAAGATGGAGTTCTAACAATAAGACAAAGAAACTATGCATGCAACATGACAGGATACAAACAAAGATCATGAATAGCATGCATTGAAAAACGTTTGTTTGTTTCACATACAGAAAACATGGCATAGTAGCAATCAGCTTGTCCCTCATAGAGTAGCAAATAGATGCATAGGACACCTTCAAAGTTCATAAGATTGACTAGATACAAATATCACAA
The DNA here is from genome assembly GCA_916181665.1 of Avena sativa. NCBI lineage: Eukaryota > Viridiplantae > Streptophyta > Magnoliopsida > Poales > Poaceae > Avena > Avena sativa. The sequence goes on along the minus strand of OV702294.1, from coordinate 149,292,136 downwards.
GAACAAGTAATATCACAATATGCATCAATCAATAAGTTTTGGGACACTACACACAGAATGGAAACTATGCTCTCTTAATGGTGCCTAAAGGTAGAAGGTGGAGACTCAATATAATAGTGGAAGAAAAGCCCTTCATAAAGGGAAGCAGGGACTTCAAGTTTCAAAAAGAGCTTCCAAAAATTATGGTACTTGTTAGCTTTCAGCCCTCATTGCCCGTAAAATAAGCATATTGAAGTGATTAAGGTTAAAGTGAACAAACTATGGAGTATATGCTTGACAAAGTATAAATTTGCAATCTCATGTCCCTTGAATACGATGGCCACACCTCATGCTAGTCAACTTCAGTCACTTGTAAGTTCTTGTCATAGTAAGTACATGCGTATCATAGAGAACCACTGTCACATCCCAAAATTTTCCAAATTTTAGAAATGTGAAAAGTAAGCAAACAAAATAAAATTTTGTTGATTTTTAGGGTGAGAAGAAACTTTTTGATTCCAATTGGAAACATCAAAACCTATTTTGGTCAAATAAAATCTTAAAGGGATTTAAAAAGATAAACAAATAATAAATAAAGTTTTGATAGTTGGAATTACTATTTTTGGATCTTTTAATAAAAAGATTTGGTTTTCAAAAGAAAACATAGAATTATAAATAAGGATTATTTTATAGAGCCAAATTAAATCTTGGCCAAGCTTTTGAAAATAAAATAATTCTATTTGATAAAAAGAGTAAAGGTTTATTTTTAAATAAAATAATGAGGATTTATTAATATCCAATTTTATTAAAGTAAAGGCTTTTCCATTTTTAAATAAACATTAAAACTTGTTAATTTATTTTAAATAAGTTTTCCAAGTGTTTTATTTATTCAAATAAAACCTACTGAAATGATTTTGGTATTATTTAGATTTCAAATGGAGTTTTTAAATAAATAAAATCCTATTTGAATTAATGACTAGGGTCTATTTATTTAATTGTTAATGCATCCTAAAAAGAATAAAAAATTATTTTGTTTTGGACCTTGGAATGTGTTGTTAAACAGAATTAAAATCAACACAAAGTTTGGTGGTGATTTGATTTGAATTGGTGTTTGAATTGTTTGTTTGAAAATCAAATCAGAATATTCAAACAGAAAAAGGAAAAACTTTGTGTAAAAAATGAATCAAACCCAGCCCAGCTAACAGGCCCAGCAAGCCCAACAGTCCAGCCCAACTACCCCCCCGCAGTGAACCGTTTTACACTGAGAAACACACCCGCTGAGACACAGGCGAGTGGCCCCATCTTTCCCCCTCTCTCTCTCACTGTCAACACGGCCCCACATCGCCAGCCATCGTCTTCACCCGCGCCAGCCGTTCCTCCTTGCCGTTGCTGCCTTTGATTGCGGCGATGAATACGAGTTATTGCGCGAGTAATTCTTGCCAGTGATCACGCACACATAAGAGCCCCTCTCTCCTCTCTCTTTCCCCCCAAACAGCGCCTCCCCTCTGCCCCTAGGCTGCTCCGATTTGGAGCTCGACCACCCCTGTCTCCGACAGCGTCTTCGAGCAATTCCGGCGCCGTCCAGCCGCCCCTCTCCTCCCTCTGCACACGAGCTTGCTCCCCACCTCTTGGCGCATCTCCCCGTGCAGCTCGTTCGCCCGCGCGTGCCCTGTAGCCTCGGCTTCGTCGACACCTGAGCGTGTGCCGCCATCTGCCATCGCCCCGGCGAAGTCTCCCTGGTAAGCCAGACCGCCCCGAGCCCTCTCGATCATGCTCACGTGAACGCCACACTCACCTGCGTTTAACCGTGCCTCTATCTTGCCTTAGGGCGACCTGCAACTCCGTCCTCGACGACCTCCAGAGACACCCGCCGCTCGCAGCAACTCCGGCGAGCAATCGTCGCCTCTCTGGTGCGCCCCTCGCCAAGACAACGCCACCTCGAGCTTCACCTCGACCACGCGAACACTCTAAGCCACTTCCCCCTCTCCCTCGCTTCCTAGCTTCGCCGGAAACCTCCTGCCCGAGCGTGCGCTGCCGCCAGCCGCCGCTAGCGCCGCCAGGCAATGGTCAAACCCATCTGAGCCGTTAGATCGTGATCCAGTGGACGCGATAGAATGACTTAACCGAAGGGGTACGTGTGATCTGTGCCGTGTGATTAAGTGAGATCCTGCGGTCAGAACAGCTCGATCCAAACAAAACGGTACCGACCAATAGGAAACAGCCACGTGGACAAGGTTTAGTTTAAAACAGAAATTAGAATCTGATTGATATGCAAACTTGTAAAATTCATAACTTTAATTCTACATGTCCAAATTTTGCAAATTTTATATCAATGGATTCAGAAGAACAAGTACTTTGCCACCATGCACTTTTTTTAATGTTTTGCTTCTGGAAAATTGGTTGAAATTGCAGAAACATGTGTAGGCTTATTATGAATATAAAAATTGTTCTAGATATAATTTTAATGTGAAATCTTTGCAAAATGGTTTGTTGTGAACCTACTGACCCTAGGAACCAACTTAAGGATTTAGAAATGTATTTTGTGAAGTTTAGGAATAAATATTTGAATTAGCACATTTCTAGACAAATAAAAATATTTTTTTGGTTTAGAAATGATTTTTGAGTAAAATCTTTGGGAAATGTTTTGATTCAAACCTTCTGACCCTAAACACCAAGCTTTGTGAACTAACAACTTATTTGATGAACAATATAAAATTATTGCTTTGCTAAAAGCATTTTCAACGACATAAAATATTGTTTGGGTTTAAAAATGGTTTATAGATAAAACCTTTTGCAAATGGTTTTACTGAAGGGAATATGCCCGAGAGGCAATAATAAAGTGGTTATTATCGTATTCCCTATTTATGATAAATGTTTATTTTACATGCTATAATTGTATTAATACGGAAACGCTAATACATGTGTGTTTAATAAACAAAAAGGAAGTTCCTAGTTATGCCTCTCTCATAAACTAGTCCGTTGATTAACAATATGATCACGGTTTCCTGATCATAGACATTGGATGTTGTTAATAACAAGATCACAACATTAGTGTAATGGTGTGATGAACATTCATCTGAAGTATAGCATTACGATCAAAGTCATTGAGTTTATATTGCTATAAACAAACTACGAAGTAGTCCTAATCCTTAGACCATGAGATCATGCCAATCACTAACACCGAAAGAGTTTCTTGTTGACATCAAACGTCACTCCGTAACTGGGTGATTATAAAGATGGCTTCAAATCTACTAAAGTGTTATGTTGAGAATCATGGATAAAGAGTGGAATTTGTTCATCTCGATGACAGATAGATATGCTCTGGGCCCTCTCGGTGATATCACATTGGTTAGCTTGCAAGCAAGTGATTTGATCACTAGAATGTTATATCATTGGAACGAGAAAAGAGTGCATGTCAGTAACGAGATCAAACTAGGTATGGAGATACCGATGATCGAATCTTGGACATGTAATATATCGTGAAACAAAGGGATTAAGATACAAGCGTAAAAGGTTCCGACGATCACAGGAAAAGTAATCGTTGAATGTGTGGGAGTCAATATGGATCTCTAGGTCCCGCTACTGATTATTGATCGGAGAAGGGTCTCGATCATGTCCGCATTATTCACAAACCGTAGGGTGACACACTTAAGGGACACTGGAATCCAGTTGGAGCAAATGTTTCATGCCGAAAGAATAAACAAGCGCAGGAATTTATTTCACTAGATACCGAAACAGGCTTTCGGGTGAAATTGCATAAAGTGATTATGCATGTGAAATGGAATTCTAGCAAGGGGTTATTTGTGAATGTTTGTCATTAAAGTAATTGACAAAATTCTGAATAAAATAAAAGAGTTTTATTTAATGAGAGTTTGCATTAAATTTGGTGGAAATTTAATGGGAATTTGAGTGGACTTTTGAGTGGAGGGAATTTAAAGGAATTTTATGAGTGGAGTGTCCACCCACATGAAGAGGGGAGGGCAAGGGGGCAGCCCCCATGCGCCGGCCACCCCCTTGGGGTTCCCCCCTCCTCCTATAAAAGGATCCCCCTCCTCACTTGTCTCTCACACCTCCTCGTGAAGGATCTCTCTCCCCCTCTAGAATTTATCCCCCATGGTCTCGGACTAGTGAGATACATGTTCCCGGTGGATATTCGGCAAGAAAGGGTTGTGCTTCCGCTGCATCGCTGGAGCGAGGAGGCGGAGGTTGCCCGGTGTCTTGTACGTGTGTGCGAGCACGGATGCGCTGCTGCTTTGCGGCGCTAGGACTTCCTCTCGATCTTGAGATCGGCAAGAGATCGTCTACATCAACCACGAGTTTCGACTCGTTAAGCTTTGTCGGTCTTAAAGGGTATGTTCTCTACGGATATACATCCGCCCGTTGTTTGTATCTAGTAGATAGATCTTGGTACATAGATGTTCCCATCGTAGGAATTTTTTGTTTTCTATGCTGCGAACCCTACAGTGGTATCAGAGCCGGATCTATGCGTATATACTTTGCATGGGTAGTACACATATGAGTATGTGGGCGATGATGATCATTTTATTGCTTCTTAGTTGTACTTTGGATATTGGTGGCATAGTGGGATGAAGCGGCCCGGACAAACTTTACATGTCCTCGCACATGAGACCTGTTCCACGCTTGACATGCAACTAGTTTGCATAAGTGGCTAGCGGGTGTCTATCTCTCCTACTATAGTCAATATATAATTTGAAACGAGTTGTCAACAATTTGGTTATCCTCGTTGTGGTTCATGTTCGTAGATAAGAATGGTTCTATCTTCGAAAGCCCTAAACCACGTAAAACTTGCAATGGATAAATTAGAGGCGTCTAGTTTAGATTGTTGCTGGGCTAGTGTTATGATATGGTGATGTTGTAAGTAGAAGTATGAGATGATACTCCTACAACACACATAGCATGTAAGTTCCATAGACCTTGGCCTTACACATAAAGGTATGATAGTGATCATACCACGATGCACATGATGGAGATCATATGCAGGAACCATATCATTTCACTTTTTAACATGTGATGTTAGATTGCATCTTATATTGCTTGTTTGGCGTTTTATTAGCATAATAAGATGATCCCTCATTTAGATATCAAGATAAAAATGTGTTCTTCCTTAAGTATGCACCGACAATGTTTCGTCGCTTCAAGGCATCACGTGATGATCGGGTGTACTTGAATCCACGAGCATATCTCGAGTGTAAGACAGTTACACACACGAATACTAAGGTTCTTACTTGGCGAGCCTAGCATGTACAGACATGGCCTCGGAACACGGACCGAAAGGTTAAGCATGAGTCATATGTTTTGATATGATGACCATATGGATGCTCGCCTTTGAAGCTATGCCGACTCACGTGATGATCGGACTTGGTGTAGTGGATTTGGTTCATGTAATCACCAAAAAGGCACGAGGGATGTCGTTTTTGAGTGGGAGTTCATTTCTAATTTGGAATAGTAGAACTCAATTTATCATAAATTAAATCAAAGTGAATTTGCATAATTTGCTGTAGTCATTGGCATTCGTTCACCACCTTATGCATAGTTGTAATTGAGATAATAGAACTATATAATTCTGGATATATACTTTACGAACTGGTATCGTATTGTGTTGAGTGTCAATCTAAAGTTTAAAGTCCTATTGCAAACTTTCAGCAAACTCTATTTACTCCGTGAAATTTAATAATTGGTATTAAATCGAGAGTAACAATTCCAGTGTTAGTATCTTAAGTATCATGTTTGCCTCCATGATTCTTGATTGTTTTTAAATATCAAGGTTGTCTAGGAGCTAAAAGAATTGTTTCAGAAACCATCATGTGTGGCAGATATAACGATATCTGAAACAATGTTTTGGTTGCAATATGATAGAGTATAATATATGTTCTCATATTGGATGAGAATTTACAAAGGTTGGAGATGCTAGACATCCTAATCATCCAAAAGGGTTTTGGAAAGTAATGTTATACTCACGATTCACCTTTATAAGCTACAATAGCTTGATCATGAAAGTCGTCATGATAAGGATGAATAGAAGATGTATGTAAAGTGTTTACTATACTAAAAGATTACTAAAGATTGGATTTTAAAAGAATACCGATCATTTTGATGATGGTGATCTACTTCAAAGTGCAAATCCAAAGGTATTATTATTTGAATATACACGCTTTGGACTATGTGTCATGTATATGGCGCCACTTTTGATGTTGATAGATTCTTTTAAAAGGAAAAGGAAATGCTGAAAGAGAATCTATAAAATATATTTGGCAGAAAAGAAAAGATTGGAAATATCCAATTTAGGTATATGGATGATATACATGTTATGGTTGTATTCTTTGCTTGTTAAACAATGTGGTTCTTGGGTATTGGATACCGAATTGGTTGGTATGAAATTTCATACGGAACGACGCAATTCATAAACCACGATGGCCTAAGTAACTAGCAAGAGAATATGTGATGATGTTCATCGAAAACAAACAAACCGTTGTTTGTATTTCTCGTTGACATCAAGGCTTGACTTCAAGATTTGTTTTAATAATTGTTATTTGAATCAGGTATTATAAGAACAAAGGTTGTTCAAATAATTACCGTATTCCATATAAGATGGATGATTTACAAATCTAGTTGGAGAAATCACATCCATAAAACCTAATGCTAAAATGTCGCAAGACAAATGATTGAAAGATCACTTACGAAGTGACATCGATGTTTAAATTATATTGGAAAGAAAACATGAAGAATCTCCATTTTCATGGATTTTTGGAGTCTTTGATTTAATCAAGTGACGCTTGTGAGACTTTCCTCGGGATAATTAAAAGTTCGTTCAAAGGCCAAAGAAGAACGAACGACTAAAATATTGGAATTTATACATATCGATGTATGTAGTCTATTATGTGTAATCGTAAGCGATGGGTTTCAACTTCATATACTTTCTCCGGAAATTTGAGTGAATATTCACTTAATGAGAAAGAAGTGTGAAATATTTGAAAATGTTCAAAGACTTTCAAGATGAAGTGAAAATCATTGTAACAAGAAAATAAATGGTTTATGATTTTATCATAAGGGATTTATTTGAGTTACAAGTGTAACAAGAAAATAAATGAATTATGATTTCATCATAAAGGGATTTATTTGAGTTGCAATTTTAGCAAAACACATAGATTTACATCTCCCGAAACACCATAGGAGTATGGAGTGTTTGAGATTTGTAAGGAAACCTTGTTTGACATGGTTGGATCAAAGGTGTTATTCATAAAACTGCCATTATGTTTTAAAAGATTAAAGCTTTAGATACTACCGCTTTTACACTGAAAAGAGCTCCATCTTGATCCGTTGAAATGACACCATATGAGTTATGGTTTGGGGTAAAACCCAAGTTGTCCTTTCTTAAATTTTGGTATGCTAAACATAAGTAAGATGTTTACAACCAAAGTCGGATGAGCATGTCTTTGTAGGTTATTTCGAATAACAATTGGTTATTCCTCCATAACACCGAGGAAAAAAGGGTTTGTCGCTTGAAATGTGAAGTTTCTTGAAAAAGGAATTTTTCACAAAAGTTAAGTGGGAGGACAATAGAACTTTTATAAGGTTAACGAACCTTAGATAAATGTGCTGAGTTGCGCAGCGCCGGAAATCGTTCTGGAGGCTGCCATAATGCTCATAGCTTATGTGCCTCAAAGGTTGTGGTCACGGAGATCTAAGTTCCTATTGAACCAAGTAGGTCGGCTAAACAATCAAATGCTAAGATTTGAGAGTAAATCATTATTGTTTGACAATGATGAACCGAATACATACAAATAAGCGATTATGGGCCCTGACTCTGTCAAATGGCTTGAAGCCATAAAATCCGTGATAGTTCCATACACGAAAAATCAAGTTTTGAACTTGGAAGACCCTCCGGAAAGGTGTAAAAACCCATCGGTCGTATTTGGATCTATAAAGAAACAGACATGGATGTTTCACATCTATGAAATAGTCGACATGTCGTAAAGTATTTTATGACAATGTTCAAGGAGTTGACTATGACAAGATTTGATCTTTCATAGCGATATTTAGTCTGGACGGATTAAAGTAGCAATCACTACATATAATTTAGTATATGATAGATGAATAAACAAAACAAAGTTCTTCTAATACATTGGTTACCTAGTACATGTACATGACACGGTCCAAAGGGTTTTGTTAATTCAAAGGATGCTAAAAGTGCATGCAAACTTCAATGGTTGAAGTAAGCATCGCGGAGTTGGAATCTTCACCATGATGGAAAAGGAGTTTTCATCAGGAGACGATGAAGATACTTGCATTTGCAAGAAATTAAGTGGGAGCGCTAAGACATATTTCTAATACATTATGTGGAGGACATCTTGTTGATTAGAAATGATGTATATTTTATTAACAAAGGTTAAGAATTTCATTTCGGTGAAATACTTAGGCAAAACCCGAATATTTAGCGTGAATGTCTATAGTTGATAGACTATGACGCCAATATGGTTGTGCCAAACGTACATATATGAGATATTGAAGGAGTTCAATATAGAAAGGACAAGAAACAGTTCTTGTCGCATGGAAAGGAATTGAATCAAGATTCAAGTGTATCGACACTTGATAAGTGAAACAAGATTCAAGTGCTTTGACACTTGATGAGTGAAATCACAAGAATGTTTTGATCAATCATACCATGATATGTACACATTCAGATATTTCCTATGCTCTAAGTGTTATGAGCATATACCAGAATGAATCATAAAATGATCATTGGACTATAGTAAGGATATTCTTATGATCTTTTGGAAGAACTAAGAATATATTTGTGTAGAGGTGACAAACAATTACAAATAGTTCATTGTAAAGTGTTACATTGATACTAGTTTTGTCACAAGATACAAATTAGGTTTATCTCAATTTAAACTATGGGTGGCACAATGTAATGGAAAGGAGATTCCATGATGGAGTTGGAAGAGTTCCAAAGTTAAGACATTGTGACGAATACTACAACAAAAGGCTAAGTATATGACTGCTATAGTAGCAGCAAAGGAGGGAATTTGTGTCAAGTAGTTTGAATTCAAACTAAGGTGTGGTTCGCAACGGGCTAACACTAAAGATATATTGTACGACAATAGTATCGACATGGTTTAACCCCAAGGAACTAAAGGTCTCACCAAAAGACCAAATTTATACAATGCCATCTCATTGGAGAATGAGTGATGCGTGGAGACGCAAAGACATGCAAATACACACGGACCTGAAAGCATCAGATCCGTAGATTATGTTAACCACTTGCAGTTGCGTATATGGAACACCAGAAAGCCATAGGTGTTCAATACGCAAAGTTTTCAAACTAGATTATTGTCTCTAGTGCAAGTGGGAGACTGAAGGAAATATGCCCGAGAGGCAATAATAAAGTGGTTATTATCGTATTCCCTATTTATGATAAATGTTTATTTTACATGCTATAATTGTATTAATACGGAAACGTTAATACATGTGTGTTTAATAAACAAAAAGGAAGTTCCTAGTTATGCCTCTCTCATAAACTAGTCCGTTGATTAACAAGATGATCACGGTTTCCTGATCATAGACATTGGATGTTGTTAATAACGAGATCACAACATTAGTGTAATGGTGTGATGAAAATTCATCCGAAGTATAGCATTACGATCAAAGTCATTGAGTTTATATTGCTATAAACAAACTACGAAGTAGTCCTAATCCTTAGACCATGAGATCATGCCAATCACTAACACCGGAAGAGTTTCTTGTTGACATCAAACGTCACTCCGTAACTGGGTGATTATAAAGATGGCTTCAAATCTACTAAAGTGTTATGTTGAGAATCATGGATCAAGAGTGGAATTTGTTCATCTCGATGACAGATAGATATGCTCTGGGCCCTCTCGGTGATATCACATTGGTTAGCTTGCAAGCAAGTGATTTGATCACTAGAATGTTATATCACGGGAACGAGAAAAGAGTGCATGTCAGTAACGAGATCAAACTAGGTATGGAGATACCGATGATCGAATCTTGGACATGTAATATATCGTGAAACAAAGGGATTAAGATACAAGCGTAAAAGGTTCCGACGATCACAGGAAAAGTCATCGTTGAATGTGTGGGAGTTAGTATGGATCTCCAGGTCCCGCTACTGATTATTGATCGGAGAAGGGTCTCGATCATGTCCGCATTATTCGCGAACCGTAGGGTGACACACTTAAGGGACACTGGCATCCAGTTGGAGCAAATGTTTCATGCCGAAAGAATAAACAAGCGCAGGAATTTATTTCACTAGATACCGAAACAGGCTTTCGGGTGAAATTGCATAAAGTGATTATGCATGTGAAATGGAATTCTAGCAAGGGGTTATTTGTGAATGTTTGTCATTAAAGTAATTGACAAAATTCTGAAAAATAAAAGAGTTTTATTTAATGAGAGTTTGCATTAAATTTGGTGGAAATTTAATGGGAATTTGAGTGGACTTTTGAGTGGAGGGAATTTAAAGGAATTTTGTGAGTGGAGTGTCCACCCACATGAAGAGGGGAGGGAAAGGGGGCAGCCCCCATGCGCCGGCCACCCCCTTGGGGTTCCCCCCTCCTCCTATAAAAGGAGCCCCCCTCCTCACTTGTCTCTCACACCTCCTCGTGAAGGATCTCTCTCCCCCTCTAGAATTTATCCCCCATGGTCTCGGACTAGCGAGATACATGTTCCCGGTGGCTATTCGGCAAGAAAGGGTTGTGCTTTCGCTGCATCGCTGGAGCGAGGAGGCGGAGGTTGCCCGGTGTCTTGTACGTGTGTGCGAGAACGGATGCGCTGCTGCTTTACGGTGCTAGGACTTCCTCTCGATCTTGAGATAGGCAAGAGATCGTCTACATCAACCACGAGTTGAACTTGTTAAGCTTTGTCGGTCTTCAAGGGTATGTTCTCTACGGATATACATCTGCCCGTTGTTTGTATCTAGTAGATAGATCTTGGTACATAGATGTTCCCATCGTAGGAAAATTTTTGTTTTCTATGCTGCGAACCCTACATTTACCACTTTATTAAATGTCCACTTTTGAACTTTATAATGCTTAGAGCCTAGTAGAAACCACTTTTGCAAATAAAACTATCTTTTGCATGCTTGCATGCATGACCTTGTTTCCATTATTTTATGTGTGATAAATTGGTTGGAATGCTAGTTGAATTTGTGTTTGCTTGATTGAATTGTAGTGGAATTAGAAGAGTGTGATATTTGCAAGATCAAGAAGTGAACCAACATTCTCTACTAAAAAGGCAAGTGACACTATCATCCAAGTCCTACTATTTTTCATTACACTTAGTGGATTTTTGAAACATGCATGACAAGGACTACTATTATTTTATGCTATGCTAAATCCTATTAGGATACCCTTATATATTCCTTAGTGAAAACATTGTAGTTGTAGTATGCTTAGCCCTGCTATATATTGGGATGGGATACATGATATGAATATATGAAGAGTTGAAAAGTTATATGTTTTGTATAATAAAACAAGTACTCAATGAACCACCTGGGTGGACAAGGATACTCAAGTTTTGGACAAGGTGGCAACAAAAGGAACCATGTTTATATGGCCATCTCTTTTTGTATGTGCACTAGAAGAATACCACCCAGGGACTTAGAGATTGAACATGTTTATCGTACAGTGGCTTCCGTGTACAGCCACATGCTAAATGGGCTCTGGCTTAGTCAACTACATAGTGGAAGACCCATGCATTGGCATCTTCAGGTTAACTAGAATTGTGTAAGGGAACTTGAAACCCTACATTGGTGCCTGGATGACAAGCTAGCATTGTGTATTGGGAGGACTTCTATGGAAAGACTTTGTCACATTCTCAATCTGCCAGTACTCCATCTTGGTGAGTACTTATCCAGTGGCCACTGGTGGCATCAAGATGAGATTGTGTCATGTGGGTAAAGTGTACAACTTTTGCAGAAGATCAAAATTCTAAGTACTTAGCTGTGTCCCCGGTTATGGACAATACTAAGCAACTAAGGCCTGAAGCTATGGAAGATCTCGACATTCCAATTTCTCAAAGTAAAACTTGATGGTGACAACAAGGGATTTGAAGCACTTGGAGTTTTCCAAGAAGTTCAGAAAGATTTGACAAAAGATCAAAACTATTTTGAAAAAGATAGGATAAAACTATATTGCTTTCTGCAAATGATCCTAAACCCTACTTAGCCAAATATGCATGTAATGATAGGATCCACTTATTTCTACATAGTAGTGAAACTTGCCAATACAATTCAAATGTATTGACCCTTGTGGCTGCAACTTATTATGTTGCAGGTTTGTTTGATGTTAGTGGAGTTTAATGATTAGGATTACAAGTCTACAACCAACATGATTGCCTGTGGCACTTTGAAGATGAAGGACTCCATGCTTTATAGTTTTTTGGTGCAATGTAATGTGATAGCTAAATAAGCTATGTAAGATGTAATAAATTATTTTATTCCTGGTTATAAAGTTGTATTATGACCTTTGTTTCTTGATATTACATCTTAACTATGGATGCTAGCTATTGATCCAGGGACTAGCATTGTAAACACAGGGATCTCTACCTTATTAAAGGTTGGGAACCTTACAACCACCAACGGGGTACCCCTTGCACATGGTATAGGAGCTATCCCATAACCAAAATGACAAGGCAAGCAGACAATGAGCATCTCAACGATCTTTTTATTTACTATATGCATAGCTTTTTATTGATGATGCTTCACAGAAAGCTCATTATGGTGATGCTGCAAGTTTCCATCATGATTAGGCATGGCTTAGGCTAGCGGCCCAGGCGTTTCTCTAACACAAAATACATAACTCCATGAACTTATAAGCTCCCTCTTTATTTCACACCGGTGACATCCATAGATAAAAGAGCATGATATCAACTGTGTACAAAGTACAAGTGCAATGTTGAAAACATTCCCCATGACAGCATGGTTCTGCTAATTCCAATGTATAAGTGCAAGCATATACAACATAGACGACACAATGGTTCAAGTTTATTAGGGGCAAAGAATATAAAGTGTGCCATCAAGTTTGTGAGGGCTTTAATCACTAAGTTTTCACATAACAAAATAGTTTTTAATTGGAAGATAAACAAGAATATACTTGGAATGGTGTAACACACCATGCATAGGAATTTATAGTGGACACTATGTAATAACTGGGTTTCTTGGGAGTTGGAAGCATGAGTAGAGCTTACTCATACAAGTGGAGGCTAGCAAAAGACTGGGAGCAACCAACTAAGAGAGCAATAATGGCCATAATCATGCAGAGCGACACAACATTACTAATCAAAGCATAGAGTGGTACTACAAGTCAAGGACTAAGTGATCATAGAGGCTATGGTGACTTGTCATCGTCATAACATGGTGTGAGCATGTGCCAAGTCAAGCCAAACGAAACATCAAAGGAGAATAACACAATACTATGCTTTTGCATGCTAAAACAACGCATAATTTCTTCAAGGCACACTAAGCAATCCCAATTGTTTGGAACAAGAAATGCTACAACAATAATCACTAAGCATAAGGTCAAAACAACACCTAGCATGTCATGCTAAAGTCTAAGTCACAGTCAATGAAAGCTCCTCTTGCACTTCCAAGCAAGAACTTTCTACTCCTTTCCAACACAAATTGACTTATTTGAAACAACATGGCAAGAAAGGGGGTCCAAACTACTTTATTAAAGCAAACTAAATAAACTAAGCAAAGCAAACAAAAACTAAGACGCTCCAAGAACAACACAATAGTGCATGAAACAATAAAAACAAATTGTCTAGACAGACCTGAGCTTTTTATTGATGAAGAAGGGGATGCCTTGGGCATCCCCAAGCTTTGACGCTTGTACCTCTTGGATATTTCTTGGGGTGAAACCGGTGTGTCATCCCCAAGCTTGAGATTTTGTCCATTATTAATCTCATTACATCATTCTCTCTCTACACCTGAAATTTTTCCTTCATACAAAACTTCACACAATCTTCATTAGCAACATTAGTGTATTCAAAAGATAATAGACCTTTGGGTTTAGCTTTGGAACAGCAAAACATTTCACTAAAAACACAAGCTACTGTAGCAACTCCTTCAAAAAAGCTCAATTTCCCAAAAGAGAACTCAAAAAGGAATCAATAAGAGGAAAATGCAAATAATGGCAGAAATCTGTCAAAACAGACCAGCAGGTAGAAACCGATTTTTTCGAAACTCTTTTATTACTCTAATCAAAAGGTGTTGAACTAAGGAAAGTTAGCTAACATACTGGGGGATCTATTCGTAAATTTTCAGCTCAATCCCACTTACAGAGACTCCTCACGAATTTTTATGGTGGAGGACAGAAATCTGTTTCGCGACATCAACACCCCAAATCTTACTTCCCTCTCATTAGAGGTCATTCTTGGCACAAAAAGCAAACAAAAAGGATAAGGAGAGGTCAGTACTGAATTAGTAACTTTCAAGACTCAAGGAAACTCTTGGGTTATCTCCCAACAAGTACTTTTCTTTAACGCCTTTAAGTTAGGCACAAGAAGCAAGAAATCAAGTATTTTCAAATGAAGCATTAAGATCAATACTTGCAAAGTCTTCAACTATGAAAGGTATCTCATCCAAATTAGTTTTGGAGGATCCCTTCTCATTTCTCTTTGGTTTACTACTTTCATCAAAAAGATTTTTAGGCGCAATCCAATCAAAATTCTTTTCAAAGGCTTCATGCATCCCAACAAGCTTAAAGGGTATGGGTATCTTAAATTCCTCTCTAGGATTAGTTTTATCAGAAGTGCCCACAACATCTACACATGAGCCTAGCATATCAAAACGCTCAAAGACCTTTTTGGCTTCCCTAGCAACATCATGGAACTCTTCTAGTAAAGTTTCAAGAATGAATTCTCTCTTTTCAGCATTCTTTTCTTCTTTTAGTTTTAGGAACAAAATTTGTATCATGGGGTTAAGGATAACAAACCTATCCTCCAACATATGAACTATAGAAGCTTCATCAATCTCATAATTAGGAGCAAGTTCTGCTATATATCTATCCTCAATATCCTCATGCTTGCTAACATGATTAAATAATTCTTCAATATTATCTTTCCCAATTATGGAGCCACTACCTATTGCAAGATCCTTCAGGGCGAACTTGGGGAACAACATGGTGAGCTAGAGCAAGGTGGCAACTAGAGTAGGAACTAAATTTTTTGTGTTTTTGAAAATAGAAAGCAAACCAAAATAAACTATTTTTTGTGAGTTTTGGGTAAAAAGAGGAAAACAAAACCAAGCAAAAGAAACTAAGCAAACTAAAAACAAAGTAAACAGAAAGGTTGAGGAGGACTCCCCTTGTGAAGATGTCCTTAGCCTCCCTGGCAACGGCGCCAGAAAATCTTGATGGAGCGCTGGGTTGATGTAGGAGCACTTCGTTGGGAACCCCAAGACCAAGGTGTGAAGAGCACAACAGCAAGCCTTCCCTCGGTAAGAAACCGAGGTTATCGAACCAGTAGGAGGAAAGAAACGTCTCAAAGATGTTGCAAGAAACGTGGAAACCTACACAACACAAACTCAAGACTTTGCCCCAACAAACAGTGAGGTTGTCAAGCTCATTGGTTTGCTGTAACAAAGGATTAATTGTATGGTGTGCAAGGTGATGAATGGTTTGCAGCAAGTAAACAGTGGAAGATGTATCAATGGTAAAGATTGGGTCGGGGTCCATAGTTTAGTAGAGGTGCTCTCCTTAGATAAACAACATGGCATGAAGGGTAAAAAAATTACAGCAGGGCAATTGACATGAACTGAGCAAGGCATAACAATGAAATACTAGAAAAAAAGATCCTATGAGATTCGATTGGGCAATACAAGAATATACATAGATTGCCATCCAACTGCATCTATGACTAGAAGTCCACCTTCAGGTTATCATCTGAACCCCCTCCAGTATTATGTTGCAAGCAACAGACAACTGCTTTAAGCAAAGTGTGTAAGGTAAACAATCCACTTATTCCATGAACTAGAGACCGTTGTTTTCTCCCTAGTGGTAACAGCACATCTACAACTGAAGATATTTCTGTCACTTCCCTTGGAAACTAGAGGCATGAACCCACTATTGAGCATAAATACCCCCTCTTGGAGTCACTAGCAACTACTTGGCCAAGATAGCTACTAACAACGGAGAGCATGCAAGATCACAAACAACACAGACAAGATAGAATCAATAAGAGAAAACCATTAATCAATCTAACATAGTAATCTCAATATCCATCGGATCCCCGCAAACACAACATACATGATTACAAATAGATTAGATCTTGATCATGAACGGAGCTCACAAGATCTATACATGAAAGCACAAGGAGGAGATACAACCATCTAGCTACTACATGGATCCGTAATCCAAGGTGGAACTACTCACGCTTCATACCGGAGAAGAAGGCCTCTGGGATGATCTCCCCTACGGCAGGGTGCCAGGAAGAACTTCAGATCCCCCTCGATCTAGGGACGATGGTGGAGGCGGCTACAGACGGTTTCGTGGAGTTCTGATCGGGTGCCTAGGGTTTCTACATCGGGGGCTTCTTATAGGCGAAGAGGCGAGGCTGGGAGGCGGCCAGAGTTCCCACACACTGCCCAGGCACGGGCCCACCCTGGCCGTGCCTAGGGGGTCTGGCCGCCCTGTGGCGCCCCTCCATCTCTCCTCTGGATTTCGTGTTGCCCACGGTAAAATATTGACTTTGGCTTTTGTCCCGTCCAATTCCGAGAATATTGATTTTTTGCCTTTCTGGAACCAGAAACAGAAGAAAATAGGCAACTGGCACTATGGCAACTTGTTAATAGGTTAGTTCCAGAAAACATATAAAAACACCTCAAAGTGTAGACAAAGAAAATCAAAGTAGATAGTAAACAAGCATGAAGCATCAAAAATTATAGATACGTTTCCGACGTATCAATGGCTAGTACCTTATAGTATAGCCTTCAAACTTGTGGTCTTTGTCGCGATTGAATTGTGACAATTAAGGACTTCCCCTACCACATGCCATGGTAGATGTTCTTTGATGGAACCAAATGGATCACGACAAGAGTGCTCTTCGTGAGTCTCACTTCTATAGTCGTGACTCTGCCACACCTATCCTTCTCTGCATTGGTTTTTGGAAGATTGCTGACTTATGCATCTGCATCTCAGTATTCTATTCTGAGTGTGTTCTTCCTTCTTTGTTGTTTTCCGACCTTTGTCTACCAGTTGGTAGCCAAGTATTAAACGTGCATTGGTGTCTTCGAATGCAAGATACTCTTGTGGTCCATCAAGACAAACCAGTTCGGGATGTCAGGAGAAACAAACTCCAGTACCTCGTCATATCTTGGACCAGGTCAAAGTGTTGTAGTCCACAGATCTAGAGGCCTTATTACTAGCTTTTGTTCTGTTCTACCTCGAAGTATCACACTCCTTTATATCAAGAGGTCGTGCTAAGTCTCATGACCCTCTTAATGAAGTGATACCCTTACACATTTTTACCTACCCTTCCTCTGAGTTGTTCCCGCTCATGAGTGTTGCGCATGCGTAATGATGTGGTCATCTAAGATTCTTAGAAATTGTTATTACTTTGAACTCCAAGGACATATATGTCATTCTAGGCGTGACTAGCTATCTAATCACTGATCCAAGAATGATTGTGCTACCAAGTATGTTATTTTAGCGCACCCTCTTCGGTCAAAGAGTTAGGTTCACACCAAAACTCTAGGACTATGTCTTCTTGCCTTACCAAGCAAGTTTCCCGCTTGATCTCTATAACATATCGATGGTCCGTGATATTTTGGATGTCTTCTAGAAGTATCGCCATGTTGCCACACGACCGTGTTGTCAGGTTCTTGAGTAAGTTGTTTCTTTAAACTGCTCCTTTCTCCAAGGTTCCGTACTGGGTACCCCTGAGCTAGTTGGTTGAGCTTAAACAACAACTTGGAGAGTTGTAAGACAAAAAGTTATATTCAACTTTGTTCCTCCTTAAAGGGATGCCTAGTTCTGTTCGTGCTGAAGCATGATAGTATGTCCTTCGTGGATATGTTATCTTTCGACGCCTTTGATTTGATTTGGGCAATCATCAAACCAAACTCTGTTCTAAGGTCAAACTTGATGGTGTTACTACTCGTGATGTTTCACTGGAGTACATATTTGATGACTCACAAGTATAGGGGGTGTATCGTAGTACTTTTGATAAATAGGAGTGTCGATCCCAAGGAGGAGCAAAAGGTGTTGACTAGTGGTATGGAGCAGGAAATCTCTGTAAATACTTAGCAAACGGATTTTTAGGGGTTTTCTGATAAAGCAACAAAACAAAGTGCAAGTAATAAAGACAACGAACAAACGCAGCAAGTGGCCCAATCCTTTCTTAGAAAAAGGACAAACCGGTGGAAATACTTATAAGGACCAAACGTTCTCGAGGACACATGGGAATTCTATCAAGTTCTTTTGCTTCAAATAGCTGAGTACTCTTCTTTGGTGTTGTAAGTGTTGTGTGGGTGAACCTGTGCTAATGTACCGACCTTACTTGGACTAATACATACTTGTGATTAAACTCTCTGCAAGCATTCGCAACTATAGGAAAGTAACTAAGATATAAACCTAACCACAACCTTAAACTCTGAGATCCTACACTCCCTTGTGCAAAGGTGTCCTAACGGGGGTTTAGGTTTCTGTCACTCCGGCAACCCCACAATTAGTAGCCAAATACACAATGCATTTCTCTAGGCCATTAAATGGTGAAGTATCATGTATTCAACATTCACATGACACCACTAGAAGAATAGAACCACAACTTAAATACTAAACCATTGAATAATAACTCAACACAAATCCACTACTAACAACATGACTTCTCCCATGTCCTCAAGAACTAAACGAACTACTCACGAGACATCATATGGATCAATATCAAAGATGATATGGTAATGGATAATAATCTGAACATAAACAATAATCCAATGGTTCCACTCACAAGCATCAACTACAATAGTAATCAATACCGGAAAAGTTTCCCTAATGAACTAAGCAAGTATTCAACACGATTGTTACAGCGGGATGGAGTGGTGATGATGGTGCCGGTGGAGATGATGGGGTGGGTGATGATGATGATCCCGATGAAGTCTAGCTTGACGATGGTGTTGATGGCAATGATCTCCCCTCTCTGGGAAGGAATTTTCCCGGCAGAAATCTGTCTACGGAGAGCTCTTTCTCTCTCGGTGTTTTCCGCCCCGCAGAGGCGGCAGAAATCTTTCTGTGGTCGCGCCCCTGGTATTAGGGTTCCGATAGGAAGATATAGGCGAGAGGGCAGAGTCAGAGGCCGGCCAGGTGGGCCACACCATCCCTAGGCGCGGCCCAGAAGGACCCACGCCTTAGGGGGTGTGGGCCCCATGTGGCCTAGCTATGCCTCCCCTTCTGGCTTCCTTCGTCTTCTGGGAAAATATAATTTTCCAATATTTTTCTAGTATTTTTCTGATCTTCACAAAATTCCATCAAAACACCTACTTTTCCATCAGAATCCGGACTCCGACAGTTCATCCTCCAAGAATCATCCAACATGCAAAAATAGAGGAAAATACATAAGTAATACCTCACAATAAGACATATATCAATGAATAGAGGAAAATTATGATATAGAATGGTGATGAAAATTGGACGTATCAATCTTCATGTCTTCTGGTCTGACCAATGTCTATGCCTTGTTCATACAAAATATGAGTCAATTTTCTTGGAGTGTCTTGAGAAGTTTGTTATTGAGTCCATCGATAACATCCTTACCTTCTCCATGCTAGAAAAGATTCATGTGGAACAATTGGAATTAATGTTGGAAACTTTTTAGAACCATCTTTGTGTTATCTCAAAGTATGTTAGAAGTAACCTTCTCGAATTCACGTGCAAATGTTGAAATATGTCGTTGTGGATTCGAATAGAGTTATGTTTGTTTCCTAGGGAATCATTCCAAGTCAGTCAAGCATGTGTGAGGTATTCTTGATACGGTAGATTGATGCCTTCACATCTTGAGAAGATCCTCCAAGCACACCAAGCCACTGATTGATTCATTCACGAAAGATAAGAAGTCCAACAAAACTTTGATATCCTCCTAAATGTTTCCCAACAAGGATTCAGTTGTGTTTCGTTGCAAACAATTCATGTAGATGCAATTATCTTTTGATAACTTGCTATCAAATGGGTTCCGCAATCTAGCTCATCTTTTGGAGCTAGACATTGAAATCCATGTCTTGAGAATCTAGTGACTTTACCTTTGTGGTAAATGTTGCACACTTTCTATTCGGACATGCTGAGTCTGAAGTATCTCTCCACTTAACCAAAGCTAAATCTCAAGAAGAATGATGGTTGGTGTTCCTCAAGGTTATGACGTAGGTCTATTGTAACTCTGGAAGGATTGGTGTAATGGTTGGCACAATTAGCCGGAAGACCTATTGTCACATTATCTCGAATCAGAAGTAACAACCACTCCTCATGAGGCATCTTCTGTAACTTAATATAGGAGTTGTTCTTATGGTTTCCTTTGCATCCGAAGTCTGATCTTTACTTGATGACTAGTTAAAGGATTATCAATAGTTTGATACCGGTGTCTCAAACATCGAGGAGAACATTTAAAGAAGTGTTGCTAAATGTCTCTCGGTCGATCTTCCAGACCCTTTTATGATAGCAAGCGTCTTGTTATGCCAAGTACTTGGAGTCTGAGAATGAAGTTTCTTTCTTCTTGTGTCATCAGGAATCTTCTTAACTATTCATCTTGGTGGTGCAAAGTGATATTATGATCTTGGCAAGGATTTTGGTAGTCCGGGATGAATAAAGAGTTTCCTTCCCGCTTTCTTAAACATGTTCGAAGAGCGAACATGATTTTGGTAATCAATAGTTTTTCATTTTACATGTTCCTTGTGGCTCTTACGAGTCCTCTCCACCAAAACACATTTCTTTCTTAGCCTTCCGTTGAATGACAGAGTGACCCTTATGTGTCAAAAGTAGTTCAACAACTTGGTTTTGTTGGTATCTATATCTTTCACTTGTGAAGCTCTACTTAAGTTGTCTAGTAGAGGTTCACTTCCCGAAGTCCGTGTTCCTTTTCCATCTATTGGAAGTCTCATTCCTTTAGAAGTCAAAACTCTTCTGCAAGCTCCAGGGTATCAATCCTTATGAAGACCAATTATCTGTCACCTTGAAACCTCCTCCATTTGTTTCCTCCGTTACCTTGAGGTGTTTCATGTTTGTTGGCTCTAGAGATGTTTGTGAAACATCTATCCATGAGTTGACCATGAGATACTCAGTTCGTGGTTCCATTTCATTCCCTCTCTTCCTTAGTGCGAGTAGCCACCTCGAAGATTATGAAGCGCTTCGTCCATTCGTCATGGTGGAATGGATAAACCTCTTCGAGAAGATCGTCGAAGTTTAGTGTAACCATGTTCGTTCTATCTTCCTACCTAGAATTCTCAGGACGAGATTCTTTTAAGGGGGATAGAATTGTAACAACCCTAGTTTTATTAAATGGTAATTTTAAATTGATTGTGAATTAATGAGCATCATCATTTAAAATGCATGCAAGAAACAAAAACAAAACCTGAAACCCTAATAGCTCCCCTCACTATTTGAAACCTTTCAAATGGTTTTGAAATCTTTTGACAAATATCAAAACCAATGGAACTCAAATGGTTATAAAGGGTACCTGCAATATTGTAAAGTGTTTATAAAAGTTTCTGTATTTTGAAAATAATCAAAACAGATTACAAATGAAAATACAAAGAGAAAAGAGAAAAAAGAAAAAGGAAAATGTTTTCAGCAAATAAAAACCTATCCCAAAGTCTATCTGGGTCGCAACCCAGTTTCTCTCCTCTCCTCTCGCACCTCAATGCCGCTCGCGCAGCGCCCCACGACCTAGCAGTAGCCTACGCATGGCCCACCATCGGCCTGGTACCGCTTCGACCTTCTTCGTCATCTTCCTCCCGCTCGCAAGAACCCGTGTGGCCATCGCGATGTCGTCCTTTGACCGCCGTGCTGCGATGCCCGCCGAAGCTGTTCGACACAAGGTTAAGAACGGCCACCTCATACTCTCTCTCCCCATACCTGTTTCACTCCGTCTCGCCCTCTCTATCGATTTTCCCCAAATCACTGAAACCCTAGTTTCGAGGTCCTCCTCCTCCCCGTCGTCTCCGGCCACCCCAAGGAACACCGAGCTCACTGTTATACTCCCCTCCATGCCCTCACTCTTCTTTTCAAGCCACGGAAGCTAGGACGCCAGGAATCGGGCGAATCGAGTTTCCTCACCACGGCCAGTTGCCGCCGGTCACCGACGATCCCGACGTTGTTCGTGCTCGCCTTGCTTCTTGGACCCCTCTGCTAGATTCTCGGTGAGCTCACAGTCCTCGTGGACCTATTCTATTTGTCCCTCGCCCTCTGGTTCTCCTTGTCGTTGTCAACCTCTGTCCACGACCGCAGCACCTCACCGCCGGCCATCTCTGTTGACCAAGTCCAGGCGGCGCCACCACTAAACTGTTCGCCTTGTCCCCCTCTCTCTAGCAAGCCTAGCCATGAGGTCACGCGCGCAACCAATCGATGGGGGCATGCTCAACCTGAGAGAACCTCCATTGCTGACGTCATGCTGACGCCAGCTTGAGGTCATAATCCCTTTTTGTTTTATTAAATGTTTTGTAAATTGTTTTCTGGAAAATAAATAACCTTTGTGGGCCCAGGTTGTCAGGGTTAATTTCGATAATTTATTTTCTAAAAAGAATAAAAATCTGACAGGTGGGACCAAGTGGTTGAATATTTAATACTCCCTCCATTTCAAAATATAAGATGTTTTAGCTTTGTGAAGCAAATGTATCTAGACTACTTTTAGTACATAGGTTCACCCATATTTGGATTGAATATAGACATTAAAAGAAGTTTAGATTCATTTTCTTCACAAACCTAAAACATCTTATATTTTGAAATGGAGGGAGTATATTCTAAAAATCATTTAAAATGAATTAAAAATGGAGAAATTCATCACTAATTCATTTGAAACCTGAAAAATACAAATAATATATCAAAATGTTCAAAAAAATGAGATCTATCTCATAGCATCACAATCATGCATTGTTAAGAAACTCTCATGGAAAGTATAATTGGAAGAACAAAATGAACCCCACAGGTGATTCTGAGGATCACCCTGTTCTAGGGTTTGCACCTCTCGGACCCTGTTTAAAATGTCGAGCATGTTTAGGATTTCAATTTTAGTGCAATTTAACTTGCCATATCATCATTCTTGTTTGATCATTGCATCAATGCCATGTATTTATTGTTCCCCTTTCTTTCCGGTGTTTGGTTCTTCTCCGGTAGAATACGATATTAGAATTGAGATTCAGATTGAAGACCGATATCAACACCGTCGAAGCTCAAAGACCAATACTTGATCAACTATAATCAAGTCAAGTACCAGGTGTCCAGAACTTTGCTTTCTGGATATCAACTGGCAAAGGCAAGCGAAGACCCACACATACATATGAATCCTATGCTTTCAAAGTATTTCAATTCTTGCCATGTGCATGCGATTCTAAAGTCTTTTATCGATAGATAGAATAATCCTATCTGATGCATGTTTCTTTGTAGCCTATATTCCCTGATCCACTGCTCCTAGCATAACTAGGGTTTGGCTTATGAAGCACTGCTAGAGCTGTTGCATCTGTTGTGCTTAGCCATGCTTAGTTGTTACCGCTGGTCCATCTGGTTGATGAATCGGAGCTGTGAATGAACCTAGTTTGATAGGATGACGTGTATGATGAGAGATGTAAGTAAAACATGCTAAGGCTTGTATGGGAGGCCACGCTGGGTTGTGGTTTTTGCAGTCCCATACTTGCCACTACTAGGACCTGAGTTCTTGCCTCTTGAACCAAGACGAGCGTACAGCCACACGGGGGCCTGGAAACCCCCTCGACCAACTAACTTGCCTAGTAGATTCCATGAGTCACATAGTTCGGGCTTCCCATTGGACATACGCATCTTGGTTGTTCTTGAATGGAGGTGAAGTAGGTGCATTGATGGCGCCCACCACTTGTCGTGGGACGCTTCGTTGGAAACCCCAAGAGCAAGGTATGAAGCATCACAGCAGCAAGTTTCCCTCAGTAAGAAACCGAGGTTATCGAACCAGTAGGAGGAAGGAAACGTCACACAGGTGTTGCTAGCAACGCGGAGACCTGCACAACACAAACTCAAGACTTTGCCCCAACGAATCAGTGAGGTTGTCAGGCTCACCGGTTTCCTGTAACAAAGGATTAAACGTATGGTGTGGAAGGTAATGGTTTGCAGCAAGTAAACAGGTAACAGTGGAAGATGTATCAATGGTAAAGATTGGACCGGGGTCCATAGTTCACTAGAGGTGCTCTCCTTAGATAAACAACATGGCATGAAGGGTAAACAAATTATAGCAGGGCAATTGACAGGAACTGAGCAAGGCATAATAATGCAATTACTAGCCAGAAATATCCTATGAGGTTGATTGGGCAATACAACAATATACATAGATCGTCATCCAACTGCATATATGACTAGAAGTCCACCTTCAGGTTATCATCCGAACCCCCTCCAGTATTAAGTTGCAAGCAACAGACAACTGCTTTAAGAAAAGTGTGTAAGGTAAACAGTCCACATGTTCCATGAACAAGAGACCGTTTTTTTCTCCCTAGTAGCAACATCACATCTACAACCGAAGAGATTTCTGTCACTTCCCATGAAAACTAGAGGCATGAACCCACTATCGAGCATAAATACCCCCTCTTGGAGTCACTAGCAACTACTTGTCCAAGATAACCACTAGCAACGAAGAGCATGCAAGATCACAGACATGATAGAATCATAAAGATAAAACCATTAATCAAACCAACATCATAATCTCAATATCCATCGGATCCCCGCAAACACAACATGCATGATTACAAATAGATTAGATCTTGATCATGAACGGAGCTCACAAGATCTATACATGAAAGCACAAAGGAGGAGATACAACCATCTAGCTACTACATGGACCCATAGTCCAAGGTGGAACTACTCACGAATCATACCGGATAGAAGGCCTCCAGGATGATCTCCCCTCCGGCAGGGTGCCTGGAAGAGCTTCAGATCCCCCCGATCTAGGGACGATGGTGGCAGCGGCTATAGACGGTTTCGTGGATTTCTGATCGGGTACCCACGGTTTCTGCATCGGGGGCTTCTTATAGGTGAAGGGGTGAGACCGGGAGGCGGCCAGGGTTACCAAACCCTAGCCAGGCGCGGGCCCACCTGCCCCTGCGCCGGGGGTGGGTCTGTCCCCCTGGCCGGCCCCTCCGGCTCTCCTCTGGACTTCTTGTTCCACACTAAAAGTAATTGACTTTGATGTTTGTCCCATCCAATTCCGAGAATATTTCTTTACTAACTTTTCTAAAACCAAAAACAGCAGAAAACAGGCATCTGGCACTGTTGCAACTTGTTAATAGGTTAGTAAGGTTAGTACCAGAAAATATGTAAATAGCACCTCAAAGTGTGGACAAGTAAAGCAAAGGAGATACTAAATAAGCATGGAGCATCAAAAATTATAGATACGTTTCCAACGTATCATGCATTCATAACAGGTAGGTAAGCATGGCCGGGAACAAGAGATGCACGGCATCCGTAATCTTGAACCCCACACACATCATTAGGGACAGACTTAGGACTCGACCCGTTATGGCGGCGGTGGCATCTCCTTAGTGCGTGACTCATGGTCTTTGTGAAAGCAAGGTAAAGGTCGTGGTCAACCACTCTCTACCGGCCTTCCAAGGAAGTGGGCTAATCTATAGTGGCATTGAGAATCAGTTGGCGCGTGTGGGTAAAGTTGTACACCCCTGCAGGGTATTAATATTTTCGACATGTCCGCGGTTATGGACGACTTGGGAACGGGCGTGATGATCATAGAGAACTTGAACCTAATCGTAAACTTGGTAGATCAATATGTGCTTAAGGATGCTTCCTCAGGGATCGAGGGGGTGATCCTAGATAGGTTCAGTTGATGATGATTTGGTGGATGTCAAAAGATGATCAAAGCTAGAGATACCGCTCTCTTATCCCCTTTTAAATTATTCTGATTAGTGAAAAATCTTCTCCCTCTTGTTTAACAAACAAAGATGGCTTTATGCAAAATAACTTCACCATCCATAAGTCTTGTAGAGTACACCCTGTACTCACCCTTACTTTGTTGATACTTTTGTAGCAGAGTAAGTGTTACCATATAAGATGAGTTCCTCACGACATCGACATCGATGAATAGTTTGGAGCTCCCAGTCAGCAGCATGGAATCTATGGATTGGACGTCATCATTATGCTTCAGGCCTCTTAGGACATTTGTTAAGTTTGCTATACTTAATAGCATAATTTTCCTTCCGTTGTTTGATGTTTGTGGTCAGTGACCTCTTCTGGTAATATTTTGGTTCTTTGCTCAGTTAGAGCATGTATAATGGGAGGTGCTTAGAGGAGTGCTTACAAAAATAAACCAACCATTTTGCTAAGAATTGGTGCTTATTTCTATAGAAGAGGTGCTTAGTTAGGCATGTACCTAGTATAAATAAGAACCGGTGCTAAAAGAAAAACCAGTTTATTTTTCTAAGCACCTTGCATTATACATGCTCTTATGAGCTTGCTGTAATAAATTTTGTGGTGTACGGTCACTGTTGTGTTACCGATTCTTTCTATGTACGCTTTCGAGATTAGGTTAGGCTTATGTTCAGATGAAGGTCTGGGATTTGTCTAGCCTTAATCCCGGGGGTGTCACATGTTTTGGTATCAGAGCAGTACCGACTGTAGGAAACCCTTTCTATTGGTCGATGTTGAGTCTAGTGCTTGTGAAAACTATTTTGAAGCTAAAAAAATTATGTGCGAAAACTCTGGTATGATTCTTTTACTCCTTATCTAGTTTCGCTTTAGTTCTGGGTCATCTTATCTTGTGTTGATTTGGAAAAGCCTTGCTATCTTGTCTTATGTGTCAAAGCTTAGGTGCCTTTCCAGGCATGTCGTTTCTCAACCATTTGACCTAGTGTTAAGTTCTTCAGAGTCTGGTGTGTGTGTGTGCTCCATGTTCCCTTTGATCCTATTCGTTTGAGAGATTTCTTTCTATCATGATCTGTCTACCTCAAGGGTCCACAACATTGTGTTGATGGTTCCACATTGATCTGTTCTAGGTCTCGAGGTTTCCTTTCGCCTCGTGTGCCTCCTTTTCATTCATTCACGACGTATAATCTCTTCACCGACTTCCACGCCATCTTCTCCATCAGCAGCAGGCCCCACTCTCTCCCGTACATCATGGCGGAGGATGATGAGGGATATGACGCGTAAGGAGCGGCCAGGAGGATCCAGTGAGCGGCCGGGCCGGAGGAAGAAGAAGGTGTCATGTTGTGGTCTAGTCTGGTGTATGGTTGTACTTGCTACTATGGTGTCTGTGGACTTGTTGCTCCTATGTAAGGTTGCTAATCGTGTTTTATTAATATATGTGCTTATAATTCATGCAAAAACACACTTATGCATACTACTCCCTCCGTTCATATATAATTCGCGTTCTAGCTTTTTCAAAAATTTCTAGTTCACATTCTAGATGTTTTGCTAGTTGTTTTCCTAATTAACCCCCGTGGCAGTCTCCCGTTGCATTAAATCTGTTCCACAAATTCCTCGTCTCCCTGAACCTGCTCCTCGACATCTTCCCCGCGTGGACTAGGCGCGTTGAGTTGATCTGTTTTTGTGCACTAAGAGAGGAGCTGGAGGCGCGCGCAAGTGAGAAGGAGAAGCACAGCCGGGCATGCAATCAATCTCATTGGAAGTGAGGCGTCTATACAGGTGCATGCATGCAGAACTCTTCAATAATACAGCCAGCTGCTAGCTATATAACTATGCCATGTCATCTAAAGTTTTCTTAGATAAACATCCATACAATAAACTGGATACTAGGTTGACTCTAACAATTATTTAAGTATTTAACGATGCATGTGCATATGCTTATATGCAAGACTCACAAGAACCAAGAGCCACCGCTATAGCGTTGGCAACTGGCTGCATGGGCTGTACTTTTTAATTCCTGTGCTGCAAGCCGGGCTATATGTGAAGCGCCTGCTCTCTTCTCTCTCCATACTTCTCTCTCATCCAGCTAGGATCTTACTAGTATAATATAGCTTATAGCTTAGCTGAGTCAGCTCTATTGTACTTGCTCTCATGCCACGGGTACACACATCAGAAGACTATAAATGTATATCAGAAGACTATAAATGTACATCAAAAATACATTTTTCACAATAACTGCCTCAAAATTAATTTCCATGTATGATACTTGAAAAATGAATACCCTTGCTGCTGTAGGACATTCCTACAGGAGATGACACATAATATTAGATAATATAGTGTAATAAAAATGCAGGAAAAATATCAAGCTAGTTTTCAAAACCGTACATGGGATGCTATATGCATTTTGGGTTCTTCTTGTTATGTCCTTCTTGTTGGCAAGCGCTGCACACCCGCTTCTTCCGCTCTTTGTATCCTAGTGGTCGATGGTTTTTGGTCATGGGAGATTGTTTCTCGATTGGAAGTTTCTTGTTTTGCTTAGGCGCACCCTTGGTGGACACTTTTTTAGGATCACCAACATCAAACTGGCTTGCTTGACTTGCATCTGCATTTTCATTAACTAAACTACGAGGGCCATATGCTCTGCATTTATCATATCCCCGTCTTCTAGAAATAATTCCATCGACGGTACTCTTTAGAAGATCATACTCCGATGTGTCATTGCATGCAATATGCATAGCTTGTGAGACCAACCCATTTATACTGCTGTATTTTTTCTGCTCCTCCGGCCCAGACCAGCCCCAACCAAACATATCGCTCGTGCGTCTAGCTGGTAACCCAAACCTGGCATTTTAGTGAAACGCTACAGAGCACATCAGTCTGGTATTGCAGTAAATTTTAAGTGATTGAGCACGCACAGTATGTGCTTGCAAGGGATCCCTTTGCGAATCATCCTTTGGCAGCTATAGCTTATAATTTCTGACGAGTTGGGTGTGTATTCCACGTAAAACTTGTTGTCAAGATTATTTTTCCATGCGACGATAAAGGTGTGCGAGTCAGATCCTAGCTTTCTTTCTAAAATCTGCATGCTGCCAATCTTCGAAAATGTCACCTTGTAAAATATAGAACACGGCTGGAGTGAAGAATGTTGCAGCAGCTACCTCTTGTAGGAGTTCGTAGCATGGAAAACAAAAAATCTCTACCGCATGCACACAAACAAACCAAGATCTATCTACTAGATTATAGAAATGAGTCGATTAGAATACTCACCCTCGAAGATTCCAAAGCGGTTAATGAGAGCAGATTCTCATGGGTGATGTAGTCGTACATTTGCCGATCTCAAGATCGCGTAGATGATCCTTATGGCGCTGCATTGTGGCAGAGCTTCCGCTGTCGGTCACATGTTCGGTACTCGATGAAGACCTTCCTCTCTCTTGTTCCAGCATGCAGCAGAGGTTGTAGTTCTCCCCTCGCGATTCTCGCAGCACGACAGCGTGGTGTCAGAAGTAGAGGGAAGGTCCTGTAGGGCTTCGCCTAAGCCGGAGCAGGTTATGGTGGATCTAGGGTTTCCGTCGATCTAGGGTTTAGAGGGCCGTAGAGGAGGAGGCGTGGCCGGCGGCGGCATGGCGGTTAGGTGGGGAGAGGATGGTGTTGTGTGTCTCTTGTGGCACCCCTCCCCTCTATTTATGAGAGGAAGGGCAGCTTGGGAGAGGGGAGTTTGAATCCTTCCCCAACTCCCTCTCCTTGTTGGCTTGTGGTGGAGGGAAAGAAGGATTGTTTCCTTCCTCCGCCAGGATACATTGTCCGAGTTTGACTTTTCAAACTTGCCTTTTGACTTTCAATTTGGAGCTCAATTTCTTTCTTACAAATGCCCAACCAAGTGACCTAGGACATGATGCAATCGTTCCAATTATTCATGACACATTCATGTACCCTTCCCCTTCCGGTCCGGTGAACCTTCTAGACCCTTCTAGATCATTCCGGTGAAAACACCGGAATCATTCCTGAACTCCGGAATTGGACTTTCCTTATATGAATCCTATTCTACGGACCATTCTGGGTCTCCTCGTGATATCCCAGATCCCATCCTAGACTCCGAACAACATTATGTCTCCCTACTTACATTCCATATCTACTAAACAACATTGAATCCTTAAGTGTGTCTCCCTACGGTTCGTGAATTATGCAGACATGACCGAGACTCTTCTCCGATCAATAACCAATAGAGGAATCTGGAAATTCATATGGATCCCACATATTTCTACGATTACTTTGCGATCGAATGAACCACTTACATATGATACCAATTTCCCTTTGTCTCGCGGTAGTTTACTTATCCAAGGTTTGATCGTCGGTATCTCCGCATACTTAGTTCAACCTCGTTATTGATAAGAACTCTTTTCTCGTTTCCATGATATGTGATCCCTTGTGAGCCAGTCACATGCTTGCAAGCTAATTGGATGACATTCCACTGAGAGGGCCCAGAGTATATCTATCCGTCATATGGATGGACAAATCCCACTCTTGATCCATGTGCCTCAACACATACTTTCCGAACACTCAATGCCACCTTTATAGCCACCCAGTTATGGTGTGGTGTTTGATGTCATGAAAGCACCATCCGTTGATGGTGATTAGCATGATCTCATGATCGAAGGAATTAGGTTACTATGTATCAGAAAGCTTATAGCAAACAAACTATTTAAATGACTTAATCTTTATGCTACACTTATCTATAGGAGTATGTCCATCACACCATTCTCCTAATGATATGATCTTGTTGTTAATAACATCTCAATGTTCATGATCAGGAAACCATGATTATATATTAACCAACAAGCTAGTTTAACAAGAGGCTTTACTAGGGACTCTTGTATGTTTACAAATCACACAAGTATTAATGTTTCCGGTTAATAAAATTATAGCATGGTATGTAAACATTTATTAGAAGCATGAAGATATGACAATAACCTCTTTATTATTGCCTCTAGGGCATATCTCCAACAATCTCCCACTTGCACTAGAGACAATAATCTAGTTTCAAATCTTTGTGTATTCAACACCTATGGCTTTCCGGTGTTGTATGTACACGATTGCTAGTGATCAACCGATCTTCGAATCCGACACTTTCAGGTCCGTGTGTAATTGCATGTCTTTGCGTCTCTACGCATCACTCATTCTCTAATGAGATGGCTTTGTATAAATTTGGTCCTTTGGTGAGACATTTAGTTCCTAGGGGTTAAAACATGTTGACAATATTGTCGTACAATATATCTTCATAGTATTATCCCGCTGTGAACTACACCTAGTTTGATAACAAACTACTTGACATAAATGCTCTCTTTTGCTGCTATAATAGCAGTCATATACTTAGCCTTTTGTGTAGTATCTGACACAATGTGTTAACTTTAGAACTCATCCAAATCCATTATGGAACTTACTTTCCATCATATTATGCTACCCTTAGTTTAGATTGAGATAACCTTAATTTGTACTTTGTGAAAAAAACTAGTATCAATGTAGTACCTTTTACAATAAACTAACCATCTATTTTTCATTTCTACAAAATAATATATTCTTAGTTCTTCCAAAAGATCATAAGAATATCCTTACTATCGTCCAATGATCATCTTACGGATTATTCTAGTATATGCTCATAACATTTAGAGCATAGGACATATCTGGATTTGTACATATCACAGTATGATTGAAAAATACTTTTTGTGATTTTATTCATCAAGTATCAATCAATACTTGAATCTTTGTTTCACTTACCAAGTGTTGATACACTTGAATTTCGATTTTAATCCTTTCTGTGTGGCAAGAACATTTCTTGTCATTTCCTTATTGAACTCATTCAATATCTCATCTATGTACATTTGGCACAACCATATTAGCGTCTCAATCTATCTATATAGATATTGATGCCAAATATTCGGGTTTTGCCTAAGTCTTTCACCGAGATGAAATTCTTAACATGTGTTAATACAAGATACATCATTTCCAAACAACAATATGTCTTCCACATAATGTATTAGAAATATGTCTTAGCGCTCCCACTTAATTTTCTTGCAAATGCAAGCATCTTTATCATCTCTGATGAATTTAAACTCTTATAACAATTTCATCATGGTGAAGATTCCAACTCTGCGATGCTCACTTCAACCATTGAAGTTTGCATATGCTTTTAGCATCCTTTGAATTAACAAAACCCTTTGGACTGTGTTATGCACACGTCCTAGGTAATAATTCTATTAGAAGAACTTCTTTTTTTATTCAACTACCACATAACAAAATTATATGTATTGGTTCCTACAGCAATCCGTCTAGACTAAATATCGCTATGAAAGATCAAATATTGTCATAGTTAACCTTTCACCATTGTTGTTAACTCTTTCCCAACATGTCGACTATTTCATAGATGTGAAACATCCATGTCTATTTCTTTATAGATCCAGACACGACTATAAGGTCTTACACCTTTCTAGAGGGTCTTTCAAGTTCAAAGCTTGATTTCTCGTGTATGGAACTATCACGGATTTTATGAATTCAAGCCATTTGACGGAGTCAGGGCCCATCATCGCTTATTTGTATGTAGTCCGTTCATTATTGTCAAATAATGATTCAACCCTCAAATCTTGGTATTTGATTGTTTACCCGACCTACTTGGTTTAGTAGGAACTTAGACCTCCGTAACCACAACCTTTGAGGTACGTGAGCCATGAGCATTGTTGCTGCCTCCGGAACACTTTTCGGCGCTACGCAACTTTGCACATATAGCTAAGGTTCGTTTAACCTTATCAAAGTTCTATTGTCCTCCCACTTAACTTTTCACGGAAAATTCCTTCTCAAAGAAACTTGACGTTCTAAGCGACAAACATTTTTGCCTTCGGTGTTATGGAGGAATACTCAATGATTATTCTAAATAACATACAAAGACATGTTCATCCGACTTTGGTAGTAAACATATCACTTATGCATAGCATACCAATGTTTAATAAAGGACAACTTGGGTTTTATCCCAAACCATAACTTTATATGGTGTCATTTTAACGGATCATGATGGAGCTCTTTTCAGTGAAAATCGGTAGCCTCTAAATATTTTAATCTTTAAAATATAATGGCAGTTTTAAGAATTACACCTTTGATCTTACCATGTCAAAAAATGTTTCACTGCATTTCTCGATTATTCCATACTCATATGGTGTTTCGGGAAACGCTAATCCATCGAACGATTCCTCAAATATTAGGTGTTATGCTAAACTTGTAACTCAAATATCTACCTTTATGATCCTATCATAAATTCTTTATTTTCTTGTTACATTGATTTTGCACTTCATCTTGAAAGTCTTTGAACTTTTCAAATGTTTCACACTTCATCCTCATTAAGTAAAATATTCATATATTCACTCAAATTTTCGGAGAAAGCATATGAAGTTGAAATACATCGCTCTCGACTACATGTAATGGACTTCATACATCAAATATGTACAAATTACAATAATCTAGTCATTCGTTCCCTTTTGGCCTATGAACGGAGTTTTAATTATCTCTAGGAAAGTTTCACAAGCGTCATTTGATCAAAAATCAAAACACTCCAAAATTCCATCCACATGGAGTTTATTCATGTTTTATTTCCAATATAATTTAAATGGTGATGTCACTTCCCAAGTGATCTTTCAATCAATTTGTATTTCGACATTTTAGCACTAGTTTTATGGATGTGATTTATCCAACGAGATTTGTAAATCATTAATATTTTATGGATTACGACAATTATTTGAACAACCCTTTTGTTCTCATAATACCTGATCGAAATAAAAATTATTGAAAAGTTCTGGCTGTAGATTCATTCTACAAACCCGCATGATTTCTGAGGCATGAGGCTCCTCTGAGGTGACCGTTGGTCGGCCTCCGGCCGTCGCCGGCTCTCCGGCGTAAGCCCAGCATGGATTCCTCTGGTGGTTGCTAGAAGATCACTTACTCTGGTGTAACCACAGGTGGTAAGTTTCTCGAAGGATCTCTCGTTTGCTCGGCGGATTCTTGGCTGGTTCTTCTCAATGCCAAAGGCTCTCCTCTTGAGGCCAGAAGTTTAGAAAAAGGGGAAAAAATTCTATAGGATCTGTTTTGAGGTTCCCCTCTCATCTCTCTCGTGTCAATGATCTTTTGGTGCTCTCATCTGGATTTCTTGGTAGATCTCCTACCATTTCTGGATCAGATGAAGACACTGGTTTTAAATGGCATGCTCTTTGCTCCTCCTTGCCGGCTGATGCTAGGGAAAACTAAAGGATTTTTTATGCTTTTTCCTAGTGCCAAAATACTAGTTCTTCTCAACCACAATGAGGTGGTTATTGACGCTCGATATTTGGTCCAAGATGAATTGGTGGCGTCTGGTGTAATTATTGATCTTCAAGTCAAAAGGGTTGTTGTTGGTGCTCAGATCTTGCCTAGATCTTCGGTCTTGGATAATGCATTCAAAACTAAGGTGATCGTGCAAAAAAAACCTGGATTTATCCAATGAACATTCTAAGAATGTTTCTCATGATGATCAGTCTATGAAGCACCCTGCCCTGGATTTCTCTTTTGGGCAGGAATTTGAGAAGAATCTATACAAGAAATTCAAGCATCAAGTTAACTTTCTTAGTGGCCTCGGAAGGAAACCTTTCTTTTTGGTCTGTTCTTTTGGAAGGGCAAATTTTAAACTTGACATTCATATGGTTGGTATTGCGCTACAAGCTTGTTTTGGAGGTTTGGCTTCAAAATTCCAAGTGAGATTCCTTCAAGACATAAATTTTCGTTCCTCGGTTGCTTCAAGGGCTGTGGGTTTTGAAATTTATAATATTTCAAAATTTTCTTGTGATTCTTTTGTGGTTCATGTTAACCTGTGGGGTAACGGTGGCCCAAATTGGATTTTTGAAGAAAAGGAATTTTATAAGGAATCTGATGGAGATTGGAAGGTTGTGACGTACAAAAAGAAAATCCCCAAAAAATCTCCTTTGACAAAATATGTCAAAAAAGTCAAGTCGGTCTTTCAAAGGCTTGAATTCCCGATGGAGGTTGCAGATTCTTCGCATGGACTTGTTGGACACAATAAGTGTGACAATAACTCGCGCAATTAAGATCGGTCTTATGCTCATACTCTCGCTGATGGCGGATCTAATCCGATGGTAACGACTGTCAGGCCCAAAGGTGGCAAAAATCACGTGGCAATTAAGCTCACTGGTCTTATTCCTTTTCTGAAATTCCCGACCTTCCCAAAATGTTCGTGGCCCGATAAATCTTTCCTGGGATGGTTCAATGCCCATCCAGTTTCACCTCTCCATCGGCCCACTGTGTACAACAGCTTTAAGGACTTCTCCATTTCCTTGCAAAAAACAACTGCCATTTAAGGCCCCTCAACTCCCTCGCCTGCAGAAACCCCAACTCCCCTGCCTTGCTCGTTGCTGGCGAAGTCTGTGGCAATGGCCAACATTCCGATTGACCCTGCGCCGTTTCTACCAGGGGGCTTTCAAGTTATGCAGGTGGCTGGAAGAACTCGGGTCAAGAGGGTGGTGGTTCCGCGTTGACCTAAGGCGCATGAACAGTACGCTATCGCCACCATTAATCCCCTTCCTCCTGGTCAGGTCCCTTTCGCAAATATTCGAGATGTTTTGCTTGCCTTCCTCAACAATGAGGTTCAGGTGGATTTCCGAGATATTCAGGCTTGTCCCTTTGGGGCCACCTATGTTTAGTTCCACCATGTAAGTGATAGAGACAGGCTCATTGCGGCCAGCCCCATCCCATTCCAATATGCGCATGTATCTTTTGTAAAGCATAATGAGGGTCATAACTGGAGAAGGACCCAATTCAATAATGAGTGCTGGGTCATGTTGGTCGGGCCACCCTTGGATCACTGGCACACTGAGGACCTGAATGCTATCTTTGCTGATATTGGAAAGGTTCTCCTTTGGGAGAGGGACAAGGATCATAAGGGAAGAATCCTGGCAAAAGTGTGAATGACTGATTTGGTGGAAATCTCCAAAAGTGTAAGGTTTACCATTGGAGACCTGGTTGAGACCGAATCATGGACTTTTTCTGTTGAGGTTCTACAGAGTGACTTGCTCGGTGGGGGCCCACCTGGTGAGGACCCACTGCCTGCTGACAATGAGGACCCACATCCACTTCCTTACTTTGGGCCCCAGATCCCCTCCCCCTCCCCCTGCACCTGCTGGTGAGGCTGGTGGCTGGGGACAGTAGTTGGCTCCACCACCACCTCCTCCTAGTGGGAACAATGTGGGGTGGGACCCATGGGAAGTTGTTGCTGCCCCTGTGCAGGGCCCTGTGGTTGCCCCTGGTGAGGACATGCCTGTGGACAATCTCAACCTTTCCCCTCAGGATGCTAACAATGTTATAACTGGTGCTGTGATTGTCCAAGACTGGGACTCAGATGATGATGTCTATTAATGCCGATCCTGTACTTGTTGGGGAGCAGGCAGTTAATGATGAGCTTTAGGGATTTGGCATTGGTGAAGGGCTGCAGAACATATTTCAGAATTACTTGGAAGAGGATGAGAATAACTCTGATGAGGAAGGAGGTGTTGAGAGTCCAATGGATACTGGTGCTGATGCTGGAGAGAATACTGACTGGATGTTAGAAGATCAGCACCTTCTTTCCCCCAATGAATCTCATATCCAGGTTGGCATGGCCAGAACTTTCATTACCATCCTAGATGTTCATGATGCAAAGCAGGGCTTCTCTCAGCAAGGATTAGACTTATGGGAAAGCTATTTTGCTCCTCACCTTCAAAAGAATTCACCATCAAAGGTCTCTCTCATGTGTGACATTCCTGTAAGTTTGTTTAATTTTATGACTCTCATGCTTGCTACTCCTGAAAAGTTCAATTGGGCCAGAAGCTTCCTTACTTCCCCTCTCTGGGAAATTATTAAAGAGCCTATTGCTGAGGAGAATACCATCTCTTTCATCATCCCTAATGAAAGATTTTCTCAGATGGATCATTCCTGTCTGGGCATTGAGTCCAAGAAGTCTGCTAGCTCTCCTTCTACACCCTCCAGGAAGAGGAAGGGCAAGGAACCCCCTGGTTGAAACAGAGGTGAGAAGGAGTCCTAGAATTGTTGAATTGAATGGGGGTTTCAAAAGTCATATAAATTGCACAATTTCAGACTGTCTAACTTGTAATGCTACTCCCCCATGCTTAAATCCTAAGGTGGTTAAAAACCTTGCTACTTCTTTCTGCAAGGTCAAGGAAGGTGATCTGGATAAAAGTCTTCTCAAGGAAGGGAAAGCCACTGAAGTTTCCATCAAATCTCCTGCCAAGGGCACCAACAAAGGAAATGGCTCCTTAAATTTAAGTCTAGGTGGCAAGAAGAAGCCGGGGGCTGCTGACACCTGTGGATAGCAAGCCAAGAAGAAGTCCCCTAATTAGGTGTCCAATGTGTCACAAAACATCTTTTTCTGGAACCTTGTTGGTTCCTTATATTGAACCATATAATAGCCTTTCCTTGCCTTGTCTGCTACTAGTTGTGGTTGTGGATGTTGACCTTGTCTATGTGACTGAGTTATGGAATGTCTTCTTTTTATATGGCTTTGATCATTCCTGCTGGGTGGTTGCATTGGTTGTATCACCCCTAATTCAATTCTCCAATATGGTTTTTTTTGGATAATAAACGAATATGGAAGATCTTGAATTGGAACATCAGGGGCATTAACTCTGAAACAAATGGGTTGCCCTTAGAAATAAGATTGATGAATCTGAATGTGACATTATTTGTCTTCAGGAAACTAAAAGGGAAGAGTTTGATATTACTTACCTCAGGAAATTCTGCCCTTACAAATTTGACAAATTTGAATTTCTTCCTTCCATGGGGGATTCTGGAGGCCTGATTATCATTTGGAATAGCACACTATTCTCTGGACAACTTTCTTTTCAAAATGAGTTTTCCATTTCCATCACCTTGACCTCCCTTTTGTCAAATGAAGTATGGATTCTCACTAATATTTATTTTCCCTGTCTACCTGAAGAAAAAGCAGATTTCTTGGAATGGTTTGCCAATATTGATATGCCTGATGATATGGACTGGCTTATTGTGGGGGATTTCAATTTCACAAGAAAACCCTCAGATAGAAATAAGCAGGGGGGATGTTAATGACAACCTTCTCTTTAATTAAGACATATGCAACCTGGGGCTCATTGAGTTACCTCTTAAAGGAAGAAAATTTACTTGGAGCAACATGCAAAAGGAAACTCTCCTAAGAGAGATTGGATTGGTTTTTTACTTCTACCTCCTTGACCCAGAGTTATCCTTCAACTTTTGTCTTCCCTCTAACCAAGACCACCTCTGACCATTTGCCCTGTGTCATATATGTTGGCACAAAGGTTCCAAAATCCCAGGTCTTTAGATTTGAAAACTATTGGATGCAGCATAGTGATTTTAAAGCAATTGTTCAAAATGCTTGGAACATTCCAGTTGGGTTCCTTGATTACGCTAAGAGAATTAATGCTAAGCTAAAAAATGTCAGAAGAGGGCTGAAACTTTGGGAAATTTTTTTGCCCTGCTTGAAATCACAAATTTGTAATGTTAATGTAACTATTGATCTTTTGGATGTTTTGGAAGAAATGAGGACTCTTACTGTGCTGGAGTGGAACCTCGGGGACTTGCTGAAAACTCATGTAATTTCCCTACTTCAAGATCAGAATGCTTATTGGAAGCAAAGAGGAAAAGTAAAGAGGGTCAAGCTTGGAGATGAAAACACAAAATTCTTCCACTCAAAAGCTACCATTAGTTTTAGGCATAACTACATCTCCATGCTCAAAAATGAAACCAATTAGGAGATTCATGAGCATTCTGACAAGGCTGGCCTTCTTTGGCATGCCTTTAAAGATAGAATGTGCACATCAGATAAGCCTGAAATGCACTTTAATCTTAATGAACTTGTTGGTGAAAGTCTGAACTCTGAGGACAGAGATGCTCTAGAACAGCCCTTTACTGATATGGAAATTGAAGATGTGATCAAGGATTTTCCAAATGAGAAATCCCCTGGCCCTAATGGTTTTAATAATGAATTCATTAAGCACTGTTGGCCTATTATTAAGGAGGATGTTAAACAGCTTTTGATGGAATTCTATGGAGGCAGGATTTCTTTGGAAAGCATTAATGCTTCCTTTATCACTCTTATTCCAATAAATGAGACTCCTCTGACACCTGCAGATTTCAGGACTATTTCTCTGCTTAACAGTGTTTGCAAGATTATCACCAAAATTCTTGCCAACAGACTTCAAAAAATTATCCTTAAGCTTGTCCACAAAAATCAATATGGCTTCTTGAAGAAAAGATCTATCCAGGACTGTTTAGGTTGGGCCTTTGAGTTTCTTTATCAATGTCATAAGTCCAAGGAAGAAATTATAATCCTGAAACTAGATTTTGAAAAGGCTTTTGACAAGATTGAGCATTCCACCATCATCAATATTCTCAGAGCCAAAGGTTTTGGTGAGAAATGGATTAATTGGATTCAATTGATTTTTGGATCTGCATCCTCTGCGGTCCTGTTAAATGGAGTGCCTGGGAATTTTTTTACTGCGGTTCTTGTTGCTGATCTTCTTCAGTCCATTCTCAATAAAGCAATGTGCCAAGGGCTTCTGTCTCCACCCTTGGAAGGTGCTTTCTGCCCAGACTTCCCTGTAATTCAATATGCTGATGACACTTTATTGGTCCTCAAAGCTGATTCAAGACAACTGATCTACCTTAAAGCACTGCTTCATACTTTTTCTTTATCCACTGGCCTCAAAGTAAATTATTCTAAATCCAGCATGATGCCAATCAATTTGGATCCTGATAGACTAAGCCATTTTGCCAACACAATATCCTGCCTGACTGGATCACTACCCTTCACTTATCTTGGCTTGCCTTTAAGCATTAACAAGCCTTCAGTGGAACATTTTTTGCCTATTATACAACAAGTTGGGAGAAGGCTCTGTGTTATTGCAGATTTTCTAAATTATGGAGGAAAATTGCAATTGGTAAAATCTGTCTTATCCTCCCTCCCCATTTATTATATGAGATATTTTGAGCTTCCTGTCACTATTAAGGATCAGTTGATCAAGTACATGAGACACTGTCTGTGGAGGAAAAAGAATACTGATGTTCCAAGCTAGAGGGCAAGCTTTAGTGGCCTAGAACAAAGTTTGTAGACCGAAGACTCAAGGTGGTTTGGGTGTTCTTGATCTCAATATTCAAAACTCTGCTCTTCTTTTGAAAAATTTGGATAAATTCTATAATCACAATGACATTACATGGGTGCACCTCATCTGGAACACCTACTATAACAATGGAAAGTTGCCAGGAAGAGGTTTTGAGGGATCCTTTTGGTGGAAAGCACACCTAAAGTTAATTGACATTTTCAAAGGAATTGTAAAATGCTCGGTGGGGGATGGCA
Organism: Avena sativa; assembly: GCA_916181665.1. NCBI lineage: Eukaryota > Viridiplantae > Streptophyta > Magnoliopsida > Poales > Poaceae > Avena > Avena sativa. The sequence goes on along the minus strand of OV702294.1, from coordinate 149,251,663 downwards.
AGTCCACTCTCTTTTGGTCTGATATGTGGAGGGAAGAATGCCTGCAACATAAGTTTCCTCACTTACTATCCTTTGCAAAAAATTCACATATCTCTGTCAATGAGTTTATCCAGATGCCCAACATGCAAGACCATTTCTTTCTTCCCCTGTCTCAGCAAGCTTACTCGGATTATCTTTGCCTGGAACAAATTTGCCAAGACAATGTCAGTGTTGGGCTTCAGGGAGAACCAGATAAATGGAGTTACATTTGGGGAAGTGACCACTTCTCTGTCAAAAAGGCCTATTCCTACTTGTCTGGACATATTGCAGTTCATCCTCATTTCTCGTGGTTATGGAAGTCCTCTTGCTAGCAAAAGCACAAGTTCTTTTTCTGGCTGCTCCTCATTGACAGATGGAATACCAGAAACTTGTTGAAGAGAAAAAAGTTTTCACTGTCCTCCTATAATTGTGTGACTTTTGGTTGCATTGCTGAGGAAAATTTAACTCATTTATTCTGGGATTGTCCTTTTGCAAAAGCATGCTAGGATGAAATCTGTCCTGTCAGAAATATTGATTTAACTCTCAATAAGGCCTTGGCAGATATAAAGCTGAGATTGAATGTTCCCTTTGCAATGGAAATTATTATCTTGGGGGCTTGGGGCATCTGAATTTGCAGAAACAATGAAATTTTCAATAACAGGCATGCTTCTCTTGTAGAATGGAAGGCTATTGTATCTCAAGAATTAAGATGGGTTCTGTTTAGAATTAAGAAAAAATACTACCAGGATTTAAAAGCCTGGATCAACACCCATTTGGATAGGAGATAGCTAGCCTTGTAATGATATCCCTCTCTGAGGTGGCCTTGGACTTGTAAATATATACTTATGTAACTCCTTATGATTGTATAAAAATTGTAGTGGGGGTTTTCCCCTACCGTTTCACCCTAAAAAACAATTATTGAAACAAATCTTGAAGGTAAGTTTTGATTTCAATGAGCAACACAATAACCCTTTATTTGTTCTCGATGAACATCATCCCATATTCTTTTGCTAGTTACTTAGGCCATTGTAGTTCATGAATTATGTTGTTTCGTATGACCGTTCACACCAACAAATTCAGTATCCAATACTCAAGAACTACATTGTTTAACAAGCAAAGAATACAGCCATAACATGTATATCCTTTATATACCTAAGCTGAACAATTCTAGTATTTTCTCTTCTGCCAAATATTTCTTAGATTTCTCTTTCAATATTTCTTTATCGTTTCAAAAGAATCTATCAACATCAACAATGGCGACATACTTATGACACATAGTCCAAAACATGTATAGTTATATACCAATGTCTTTGGACTTGCACTTTGAAGTAGATCACCATTATCAAATATTTGGTGTTCTTTCAAATTCCATTCTTTAGCAATCTTTTAGTGTCGTAAACATTTTACCTACATCAAATATTCATCCTTATCATGGAACTATTCATGATCAAGCTACTTTAGCTTATAATGGTGAATTGCGAGTATAATGTTGCTCTCCAAAACCTTTTGGAGAATTAGGATGACTAGCGTCTACAACCTTTTGAAAATTCTCATCAAATATGAGAACATAAACTTTGCTATATTATACTCTATCATGTTGTAATCAAAACATCATTTCAGATATCGCAATATCTTCCACATATGATGGTTTCCAAAAAAATTATTTTAGCTCCTAGATAACCTTGATATTAAAACAATCTTTTCAATATCAAGAATCATGGAGATAAACATGATACTTATTTACTAACACTGGAATTGTTACTCTTAATTTAATACAAATTATTAAACTTCACGGAGTAACCGGAACTTACTGAAAGTTTGCCATAGGACTTTTAAACTTTAGATCAACACTTCAAAACAATACGATACCAGTTCGTAAAGTAACTAACCAGAATTCTATAGTTCTATTATCTCAATTATAACTAAGCAAAAGGTGGTAATCGGATGCCAATGACTACAACAACTATGCAAAGTCACTTTGATTTAATTTATGATAACTAGTATTCAACTTTTAATCATATTGCTGTTGAACTCCCACTCAAAATAATATCCCTCACATTGTTTTAGTGATTACATGAACCAAATCCACTATAACAAGTCCGATCATCACGTGACATGATGTAGTTTCAAAGGCGAACAATCATCATGTTCATCATATCATCTCTATGACTCATGCTTTACCTTTCGGTATTCTGTGTTCCGAGACCATGTTTGTACATGCTTGGATCGTCAAGATGTAACCTTAGTTTCCGCATGAGAAAATCTTGCTTGCTCCCATTGTATACACTCACAAAATCTAACACATCTGATCATCACGTGGTGCTTCAAAACAACGAGCTTTGGCAACGGTGCCTACTAAGGATGAACACTTTGTAACTTGATATTTTGTGAGAGGGATCATCTTATAATGCTACCGTCGTGATCTAAGCAATACACAATGCATAAAGGATTAACATCACATGCAATTCATAATATGTGATATGATATGGCCTTTCTTCTTGTGCTTACGATCTCCATCTTCAAGCACGAACATGATCTCCATCATCACCGGTGTGGTGTCAAGGTCAATGGCGCCACTCCATGGTTGTCGTCCACCAGCATCACCTATTACAACTACTTTGAATAATAGACACACAGGTCTGAAAAAAATTAAAAGACAACCATAAGGCTCCTGTCGGTTGCCGACTTACAATAAGGAATATTGCATACATCATATATAATCACAATCATGGCCATATCACATCACAGCACACCCCTGCAAAACAAAGTTAGACGCCTCTAATTTTCTTTGCATGTTTTACGTGGTTTGGGGCTTTCAATAAGTGTCATTCTAACTTACGAACAAGAACCACAACATTGATACTAGTATTGTCAATCACCCGTTGTAAATTGAATCTTCACTATGTTGGGAGAAACAGGCACCCGCAAAGCCACTTATGCAATACAAGTTGCATGTCAAGCGTGGAGCAAGTCTCATGAACGATGTCATGTAAGGTTAGCCTAGGCCGCTTCATCCCACCATCCCGCAAGATGTGAAGTACACAAGAAGCAATCGACAACAAAAGCATCAACGCCCACAATGACCATTGTGTTCTACTCGTGCAACAGATCTACATATAGACACGACTCTGATACCACTATAGGGGTTCATATCATGGAAAACAAAAAAATTCTACCGCATGCACACAAACAAGCCAAGATCTATCTACTAGATTATAGCAACGAGTCGATTAGAGTACTCACCCTCGAAGATTCCAAAGCGGTTAACGAGAGCAGATTCTCGTGGGTGATGTAGTCGTACACTTGTCGATCTCAAGATCGCGTAGACGATCCTTCCGGCGCTGCGTTCCGTCAGCGCTTCCGCAGTCGGTCACATGTCGAGTACTCGATGAAGACCTTCCTCTCCCTAGTTCCAGCAGGCAGCGGAGGTTGTAGTTCTCCCCTTGCGATTCCGATAGCACGACGGCGTGCTGTCGGAAGTAGAGGTAAGGTACTGCAAGGCTTCGCCTAAGCCGGAGCAGGTTATGGTGGATCTAGGGTTTCCGGTGATCTAGGGTTTAGAGGGCCGGAGAGGAGGAGGCACGGCCGGTGGCGGCTAGGGCAGCAACGGCGAGTCGACGCTGACGCGGCGGCTAGGTGGGGAGGGGCTGGTGTTGTGTGTCTCTTGGGGCACCCCTCCCCTCTATTTATGAGGGGGAGGGCAGCTTGGGAGAGGGGAGTTTGAGTCCTTCCCCAACTCCCTCTCCTTGTTGGCTTGTGGTGGAGGGAAAGAAGGATTCTTTCCTTCCTCCACCAGGATACATTGTCCTAGTTTGACTTTTCAAACTTCCCTTTTGACTTTCAATTTGGAGCTCAATTTCTTTCTTACAAATGCCCAACCAAGTGACCTAGGACATGATGCAATCATTCCACTTATTCATGACACATTCATGCACCCTTCCCCTTCCGGTCCGGTGACCCTTCTAGATCATTCCGGTGAAAACACCGGAATCATTCCTGAACTCCGGAATTGGACTTTCCTTATATGAATCCTATTCTCCGGACCATTCTGGGTCTCCTCGTGATATCCCGGGTCCCATCCTAGACTCCGAACAACATTATGTCTCCCTACTTACATTCCATATCTACTAAACAACATTGAATCCTTAAGTGTGTCTCCCTACGGTTCGTGAATTATGCAGACATGACCGAGACTCTTCTCCGATCAATAACCAATAGAGGAATCTGGAAATTCATATGGATCCCACATATTTCTACGGTTACTTTGCAATCGAATGAACCACTTACATATGATACCAATTTCCCTTTGTCTCGCGGTAGTTTACTTATCCAAGGTTTGATCGTCGGTATCTCCGCATACTTAGTTCAACCTCGTTATCGATAAGAAATCTTTTCTCGTTTCCGTGATACGTGATCCCTTGTGAGCCAGTCACATGCTTGCAAGCTAATTGGATGACATTCCACAGAGAGGACCCAGAGTATATCTATCTATCATATGGATGGACAAATCCCACTCTTGATCCATGTGCCTCAACACATACTTTCCGAACACTCAATGCCACCTTTATAGCCACCCAGTTATGGTGTGGTGTTTGATGTCATCAAAGAATACATCCATTGATGGTGATTAGCATGATCTCATGATCGAAGGAATTAGGTTATTATGTATCAAAAAGCTTATAGCAAACAGACTATTGAAATGACTTGATCTTTATGATACACTTATCTATAGGAGTATGTCCATCATACCATTCTCCTAATGATATGATCTTGTTGTTAATAACATCTCAATGTTCATGATCAGGAAACCATGATCATATATTAACCAACAAGCTAGTTTAACAAGAGGCTTTACTAGGGACTCTTGTATGTTTACAAATCACACAAGTATTAATGTTTCCGGTTAATACAATTATAGCAGGTATGTAAAAATTTATCAGAAGCATGAAGATATGACAATAACCTCTTTATTATTGCCTCTTGGGCATATCTCCAACGCCTCTAGTTCTCTGAAATCAGTAACTGGCACCGGAAATGTCTGTGAAACCGTGCAGTCATCTTTGGCCTCCTTCTCACGGAGACGTGCGATGGCATTCTCGTAGTGACTAACCATGTCCACCAAGTTCATTTCCCCATCAAGGTGAAGGTGAACATACGAGTTTAAACTATCACTCCTCTGGTTGCTTTTCATACCCAGCCAGAACCCTTCTGAAAGATACGCGGCGGCCCATAATCTCTTCTTCGTGTACATTCTCTTTAGCCAATTTGTAATTTTGGGTGATGTCCACTTCCTAACAAAAGCGTGCCATCGCTGCTCGAATACTTGCTCCGGCGTGGTGTAATATAGAAGAGTCCTATACTCGTTCTGAGACTTGTTAGGAAGGTGCATCTCCATATTTTTTTCAACGTGAAAGCTACAAATATGATGGTATACACCAGTAAGTGCTTCATCCACAACGGAGATCACCGCGACATCCGCATTCGTGATTACTGCCTTTGGCTTCTACTAGCACATAGCTTTCAAGAAAGTCCGGAGCATCCAGGCATATGTTTCTTCGGTCTCGTTTGATAGGATGGCACAGCCAAATAGCGTTGTTTTACGGTGATTGTTCAAGCCAACAAAGGGAACAAATGGCATTCTATACTTATTCATCTTGTATATGCTGTCAAACACAACGACATCGCCGTAGTCCTGGTAGTCCCGACGTGATTGAGAATCGCACCAGAACAAGTGCTGCAGACGGCCTTCATGTAGCATGTAATCATAAAAAAACTCAGGGTCCCTCTTCTTTCTCTCCGCCATGATGCCCAAGGTTGTGTTAGCATCACCTTTATAAAGCAGCTTCCTTTTTTCCCTTGAGCACATGTTGTACAAATCCTTCCTTGTAAATCCCACACCGACAAATGAACCACCAGAGTTGCTAATCATTGATTGCATGATGATATGCTTCCTAACTCCCATGTTACACTGTGATAATATCTCGGCCCTTTGAGAGTCATTGATCTTCCTATGGGACCAAAGAAAAGGGACTTCATCCGGTCTCGCTAACACATGATTGTGAGTGTCATTAAAACTCTGAACGATCCAAAGTCCAGTTTTTCCATCAAACTTCACCACCATACGTGCAATACAGTTGCACCTAGTATCACCTCTGAGCCTATATTTGCAGCTTTCTATTGTCAATAACTTAGTGTTACATTTTCCTTGCTTGCAACACACAAAGCGCCTTAGACGAACAACTCCATCATTAAACCGCGTCACTTGGTGCTTTCTAATGCTAAACCCATGATCTTTGGCATATCTATTGTAGAAAGAAAGGCTGCTGCTTCACTATCAAATGTCATTTCCATTATCTTGCAGTACAGTTCTCTCTTATCATCAGGATACCCAGTGTGATTACATGGTGTCTGCTACAAATTCAAAACCTATTCGTTAGAACTATAGTAGTATGCATGTCAGTTTGTTGATTTCTAGAAAACAGCCTATAAATAGTACCTCACTCGTGTCAACGAACATATCAAAATTTGGTGCATCTTCACAATCATCATAATTACCCATCTCCAAGTCTGATTCACCTAAATAGTCATACTCTATACCAGAGACATTTTCTACCTTCACTCCAGCCGTCTTCAGGATGTGTCATCTCCAACTCTTCTTCACTCCAGCCGTCTTCAGGATGTGTCATCTCCAACTCTTCTTCACTCCAGCCGTCTTCGGGAAGCGTATTGGCGGAAATGGAATCATCACCGACATACCCGGTTTGATTATCTTTCATACTAGATCTAGATTCCTCCATCTCCTCTATGAGTGATTGCGCCACATTATTAGAATCACCAATGCTACGTGTGTCTAACAATTACTAGAGACGAACCATGATCATGGGATTAACTTAAAAGATCGGAAGATAAAGCCGACGATTTGGATTAGAAACCCTAGTGACGAAGTCGCCGAGCCGCTGGCGTGCCTTCTGCACCCGTGAATCTGTGGCGGCGGACACGAGGATCTGCAGAGGCGGACGCGAGGATCTGTGGCGGCGCACGCGGGATAGATCGGCGGCACCGAGGGGAATCAGATTCGCGGGTACGAGCGACCGAGTTTTACCAGGCGGCGAAGAAGAGAAAGCTTCAGTTACGCCCAACAATGGTGCATGCATGGACATGTGAGCTAATCGCGGTGATTAAGTTTAGGTGGGCCCCACGTGGGGTCATGCATACGGCGTCGTCTGTCCCTGTATACAGATACGAGACTATACTGGGATTGGATATGAGTTTCGCCAGGGCAAAAAAAATAATCCAACAAAACGCACCAGACTAAAATGCTCCTAGCAGTTCGGACCTCCTCTTCAATGAGGATGGCACTCCTCAAGATAAAACTATTTGCTTGGCGACCTGCTGCAAACGGCCTAGCAACAGAGGAAAACAAACATCGCCATCATTTGAGAGTTACTGGCCACTGTAATATTTGTCGTTCAGAAGTGGAGGATGTTGTTCAGGCTCTATATAGATGCCCCATTCTCAGAGACTCTGGTCGGAGATGAGGAAAGTATGCAGTGATTCATAACTTTCTCTATGTTCGTTCGATTGGTTTCAGGAGGTTATTACTCAAATTCTAGATCGGATGATAGACACAACTCAGCTAGTGTCTTGGCGAGTTTGCTTTAGTAGGAATGAGGTTACTCATGATAAACCACTTCCAACCGTGGAGGGCTCGATGAGATTCTTAACTAGTTACCTCAACATGATTACAAGAGCTAAATGTCTATCTACCGATGCAATAATAAGGGCAAGAAATCTATAGAGGATGTTGGTGATGCCGCCAGGAACAAGACTAGCGATTCCTTTTTCTAAACCCTGGCTAAAACCACCATTAGGATGGTTCAAGTTGACCATCGATGATTCCCATCGGCGGGGTGATCAACTAGCTGGTACTATGCTATGTGATACCGAGTGACAGACAATCTTCTCGTCTTGCTAGTTTCTTCTAGACTGTGTCTCGCCAGGCTAAATTGCAAGCATCACTACAGGAATAGATACGCCGAAGACCGAGAGCTACGCCGACGGCCAAACGTCGGGGCCGTCGGCGTAGCCATCGTCCAGGCCAGCGCCTCTCCGCCACCGTCGGCGTAGAATTTCCCTCGGCGTATCCTATGTTACGCCGACGGCTGCCCTCGACGTAGCCTACGCGGACGGCCGCCCTCGGCGTAGCTATTTTTCCTTTTATCTCATTAAACTTTAAAAAATCATAACTAAATCATTCTACTTCGGAAAATACAAATAATATATCAAAATTTGCAGAAAAATAAGATCTATCTATCTACACTCAAATATTACATATTTATAAAAAAATTAAGTGAAACATAAAATATTATATATAGTTTAAAACGGGCATAAAAGTAAAAAAAAAGTTCGAAACAATACGAAACCTTCGCGTGGTGTCATATTATGTGATATAGTTACAAAGAAAAATATTAAACCTAGTATATAGATTATGTCTAAAAAACCTTCACAAAATGACCTATCTCATTCGAGGTTTATTGGCTTTCAGGTCAAATGATCAATGTTATGGCTAGAATCAAGGCATAGTTTGTGATAATGTGTCCATATTATGCATATGTATGCATCATGGGATGATGAACAATGTTGTAGGAGGAAGTTTTTCTTTTCGTGGCACCAAAAAACCATTTTTCATTTTCCGAGCATAAAAAACAGACGGTTTTGTGAAGCAACCACCAAATGGATAATTCAAAATGCTATCACCATATTTTACAAAATCAACTAGACCACCTTATATGGACAATGTCCCAATAGGGGATCCGAAACCTTTCCGTCCATCCCTGGTAAAAAAGATAAATTCCTGCCAAATCGGTAGGAAGTGGGTCAGATATGAACTATAGGTACATGATCCTATGCTCATGTTTTTTTATAAAAAACATTTTTAGGTTCACAATATGCTATTTTATGAAAGATCTAATGCAAGTTTAGCGAGGCTCGGCCCCGAGCTAAGAATCTTCATGCCCATCGTTCGACAAAGTTTGTCGATAGTTTAAAACAGGCATAAAAAATTTAAAAACGATCGAAACAATGCGAAACCTTCGCGTGGTGTCATATTATGTGACATAGTTAAAAGGAAAAATATCAAACTTGGTATATTGATTATGTCTGAAAAACCTTCACATAATGACCTATCTCATTCGAGGTTTCTTGGCTTTCAGGTCAAATGACCAATGTTATGGCTAGAATCAAGGCATAGTTTGTGATAATGTGTTCATATTATGCATCATGGGATGGCGAACAATGTTGGAGGAGGAAGTTTTCCTTTTCGTGGCACCAAAAAACCATTTTTCATTTTCCAAGCATAAAAACGGACGGTTTTGTGAAGCAACCACCAAATGGATAATTCAAAATGCTACCACCACATTTACAAAAATACTAGACCACCTTATATGGACAATGTCCCAATAGGGGGATCCAAAACCTTTCCGTCCACCCCTGGCGAAAAAGATAAATTCCTGCCGAATCGGTAGGAAGTGGGTCAGATATGAACTATAGGTACATGATCCTATGCTCATGTTTTTTTATAAAAATCATTTTTAGATTTACAACATGCTACTTTATCAAAGATCCAATGCAAGTTTTAGCGAGGCTCGGCCCCGAGCTAAAAATCTTCATGCCCGCCGTTCGACAAAGTTTGATGATAGTTTAAAACAGGCATAAAAAAAATTCAAAAACGATCGAAAAAATGTGAAACCTTCGCGTGATGTCATATTATGTGACATAATTACAAGGAAAAATATCAAACTTAGTATATTTATTATGTCTAAAAAAACCTTCACAAAATGACCTATCTCATTCGAGGTTTCTTGGCTTTTAGGTCAAATGACCAATGTTATGGCTAGAATCAAGGAATAGTTTGTGATAATGTGCCCATATTGTGCATACATGTCCATCATGGGATGGAAAACAATGTTGCAGCAGGAAGTTTTCCTTTTCGTGGCACCAAAAAACCATTTTTCATTTTTCGAGCATAAAAAACGGACGGTTTTGTGAAGCAACCACTTAATGGCTAATTAAAAATTCTACCAACACATTTTACAAAAATACTAGACCACCTTATATGGACAATGTCCCAACAAAGGGATCCGAAACCTTTCCGTCCACCTCTAGTGAAAAAGATAAATTCATGCCAAATCGACAGGAAGTGGGTCAGATATGAACTACAGGTACATAATCCGATGCTCATGTTTTTGAAGGGAATATGCCCGAGAGGCAATAATAAAGTGGTTATTATCGTATTCCTTATTTATGATAAATGTTTATTTTTCATGCTATAATTGTATTAATACGGAAACGTTAATACATGTGTGTTTAATAAACAAAAAGGAAGTTCCTAGTTATGCCTCTCTTATAAACTAGCTCGTTGATTAACAAGATGATCAAAGGTTTCCTAATCATGGACATTGGATGTTGTTAATAATGAGGTCACAACATTAGTGTAATGATGTGATGAACATTCATCCAAAGTATAGCATTACGATCAAAGTCATTGAGTTTATATTGCTATAACAACTTACGAAGTGATCCTAATCCTTAGACCATGAGATCATGTCAATCACTAACATCGGAAGAGTTTCTCGATGACATCAAACGTCACACCGTAACTGGGTGATTATAAAGATGGATTCAGAACTACTAAAGTGTTATGTTGAGGTTCATGGATCGAGAGTGGAATTTGTTCATCCCGATGACGGATAGATATGCTCTGGGCCCTCTCGGTGATATCACATTGATTAGCTTGCAAGCAAGTGATTTGATCACTAGAATGTTATATCTCGGGAACGAGAAAAGAGTGCATGTCGGTAACGAGATCAAACTAGGTATGGAGATACCGATGATCGAATCTCGGACATGTAATATATCGTGAAACAAAGGGATTAAGATACTAGCGTAAAAGGTTCACACGATCACAGAAGTCATCGTTGAATGTGTGGGAGTCAGTATGGATCTCCAGGTCCCGCTACTGATTATTGATCGGAGAAGGGTCTCGATCATGTCCGCATTATTCGCGAACCATAGGGTGACACACTTAAGGGATACCGACACCATTCGGAGCAAATGATATGCCAGAAAAAGAAAAGGAAAGCGCAGGAATTTATTTCACTAGACACCGAAACTGTTTCGGTTGAAATTGCTGAAACTGGTTCTGCATGTAAAATTGAAATATTGTAAGGGTTTTTATGTGAATGTTTGTTAATTAAAGTAATTAACAAAATTCTGAATAAATAAATAAAAGAGTTTTATTTAAATGAGAGCTTGCATTAAATTTGGTGGAAATTTAATGCATGTGAGTGGATTTTTTAGTGGAGGCTTTTTAATGGGAGTGGAGGCTTTTCATTTTGAGTGGGAGCTCCACCCACATGAATGTTGAAGAGGTGGGGGCAGCCCCATGGCTGGGCGCCATGCCCCTTGGGTGCCCCCCTCTCTCCTATAAAAGGCCCCCCTCTCCTCCTCTCAAAGCACACCTCCTCGCGAAGGATCTCTCTCCCCCCTTTAGAATTTCTCCATGGTCTCGGATCAGCGAGATACATGTTTCCGGTGGCTTTTTCTGGAAGGATTTGTTGCTTCCGCTGCTTCGCTGGAGCGAGGGCGCGGAGTTTGTCGGGGTACCCGTACGTGTGTGCGATCACGGATGCACCACTGCTTTGAGGTGCTGGACTTGATCGTGCTGGACCGGCTGGACCAGACGGACTTCATCACGATCTTGAGATCGGCAAGCGTTCGTCTACATCATCCACGAGTACAACCTCGTTAACGCTATTCGGTCTTCGAGGGTATGTATTCTATGGATGTATATCCACCCGTTGCTTGTATCTAGTAGATAGATCTTGGTACATAGATGTTCCCATCGTAGGAATTTTTTTGTTTCCTATGCTGCGAACCCTACAGTTTTTTAAATCAATTTTAGGTTCACAATATGCTATTTTCTCAAAGATTCAATGCAAGTTTAGCGAGGCTTGGCCCCGAGCTAAGAATTTCCATGCCGTCGTTCGACAAAGTTTGACGATAGTTTAAAACCTTCATAAAAAATTCAAAAACGATCGAAACAATGCGAAACCTTCACGTGGTGTCATATTTTGTGACATAGTTACAAGGAAAAATATTAAACTTGGTATATTGATTATGTCTCGTTAAAACCTTCACAAAATGACCTATCTCATTCGAGGTTTCTTGGCTTTTAGGTCAAATGACCAATGTTATGGCTAGAATTAAGGTATAGTTTGTGATAATATGCCCATATTATGCATACATGTGCAACATAGGATGGCGAACAATGTTGCAGGAGGAAGTTTTTCTTTTCGTGGTACCAAAAAACTATTTTTCATTTTCCGAGCACAAAAAACGAACGGTTTTAGCAACCACTTAATGGCTAATTAAAAATGCTACCACCACATTTTACAAAAATACTAGACCACCTTATATGGACAATGTCCCAACAAAGGGATCCGAAACCTTTCCGTCCACCTCTAGTGAAAAAGATAAATTCATGCCAAATCGACAGGAAGTGGGTCAGATATGAACTACAGGTACATAATCCGATGCTCATGTTTTTGAAGGGAATATGCCCGAGAGGCAATAATAAAGTGGTTATTATCGTATTCCTTATTTATGATAATTGTTTATTTTTCATGCTATAATTTTATTAATACGGAAACGTTAATACATGTGTGTTTAATAAACAAAAAGGAAGTTCCTAGTTATGCCTCTCTTATAAACTAGCTCGTTGATTAACAAGATGATCAAAGGTTTCCTAATCATGGACATTGGATGTTGTTAATAACGAGGTCACAACATTAGTGTAATGATGTGATGAACATTCATCCAAAGTATAGCATTACGATCAAAGTCATTGAGTTTATATTGCTATAACAACTTACGAAGTGATCCTAATCCTTAGACCATGAGATCATGTCAATCACTAACATCGGAAGAGTTTCTCGATGACATCAAACGTCACACCGTAACTGGGTGATTATAAAGATGGATTCAGAACTACTAAAGTGTTATGTTGAGGTTCATGGATCGAGAGTGGAATTTGTTCATCCCGATGATGGATAGATATGCTCTGGGCCCTCTCGGTGATATCACATTGATTAGCTTGCAAGCAAGTGATTTGATCACTAGAATGTTATATCTCGGGAACGAGAAAAGAGTGCATGTCGGTAACGAGATCAAACTAGGTATGGAGATACCGATGATCGAATCTCGGACATGTAATATATCGTGAAACAAAGGGATTAAGATACTAGCGTAAAAGGTTCACACGATCACAAAAGTCATCGTTGAATGTGTGGGAGTCAGTATGGATCTCCAGGTCCCGCTACTGATTATTGATCGGAGAAGGGTCTCGATCATGTCCGCATTATTCGTGAACCGTAGGGTGACACACTTAAGGGATACCGACACCATTCGGAGCAAATGATATGCCAGAAAAAGAAAAGGAAAGCGCAGGAATTTATTTCACTAGACACCGAAACTGTTTCGGTTGAAATTGCTGAAACTGGTTCTGCATGTGAAATTGAAATATTGTAAGGGTTTTTATGTGAATGTTTGTTAATTAAAGTAATTAACAAAATTCTGAATAAATAAATAAAAGAGTTTTATTTAAATGAGAGCTTGCATTAAATTTGGTGGAAATTTAATGCATGTGAGTGGATTTTTTAGTGGAGGCTTTTTAATGGGAGTGGAAGCTTTTCATTTTGAGTGGGAGCTCCACCCACATGAATGTTGAAGAGGTGGGGGCAGCCCCATGGCTGGGCGCCATGCCCCTTGGGTGCCCCCCTCTCTCCTATAAAAGGCCCCCCTCTCCTCCTCTCAAAGCACACCTCCTCGCGAAGGATCTCTCTCCCCCCTTTAGAATTTCTCCATGGTCTCGGATCAGCGAGATACATGTTTCCGGTGGCTTTTTCTGGAAGGATTTTTTGCTTCCGGTGCTTCGCTGGAGCGAGGGCGCGGAGTTTGTCGGGGTACCCGTACGTGCGTGCGATCACGGATGCACCACTGCTTTGAGGTGCTGGACTTGATCGTGCTGGACCGGCTGGACCAGACGGACTTCATCACGATCTTGAGATCGGCAAGCGTTCGTCTACATCATCCACGAGTACAACCTCGTTAACGCTATTCGGTCTTCGAGGGTATGTATTCTATGGATGTATATCCACCCGTTGCTTGTATCTAGTAGATAGATCTTGGTACATAGATGTTCCCATCGTAGGAATTTTTTTGTTTTCTATGCTGCGAACCCTACAGTTTTTTAAATCAATTTTAGGTTCACAATATGCTATTTTCTCAAAGATTCAATGTAAGTTTAGCGAGGCTTGGCCCCGAGCTAAGAATTTCCATGCCGTCGTTCGACAAAGTTTGATGATAGTTTAAAACCTTCATAAAAAATTCAAAAACGATCGAAACAATGTGAAACATTCACGTGGTGTCATATTTTGTGACATAGTTACAAGGAAAAATATTAAACTTGGTATATTGATTATGTCTCGAAAAAACCTTCACAAAATGACCTATCTCATTCGATGTTTCTTGGCTTTTAGGTCAAATGACCAATGTTATGGCTAGAATTAAGGTATAGTTTGTGATAATATGCCCATATTATGCATACATGTGCAACATAGGATGGCGAACAATGTTGCAGAAGGAAGTTTTTCTTTTCGTGGTACCAAAAAACTATTTTTCATTTTCCGAGCACAAAAAACGAACGGTTTTGGCAACCACTTAATGGCTAATTAAAAATGCTACCACCACATTTTACAAAAATACTAGACCACCTTATATGGACAATGTCCCAATAGGGGGATCCAAAACCTTTCTGCCCACCCCTGGCGAAAAAGATAAATTACTGCCGAATTGATTGGAAGTGGCTCAGATATGAACTACATGTATAAGATCCGATGCTCATGTGTTTTTTACAAAAATCATTTTTAGGTTCACAATATGCTATTTTATCAAAGATCCAATGCAAGTTTAGCGAGGATCGGCCCCGAGCTATCTCTTTCCGAGGTTGCCAAAAAGACATTTTTCATTTTAAACGGGCAAATAAAATTATGGCTAGAATCACTGCATAGTTTGTGATAAGTTTATATTGATATCATATTTGGATTCCTCTCATTTTTATGATCAATTTAGACATATTATTTGCCGAGTTCCGTTTTACGGAATTAAATATATTAATTAATCCATATTAAATAAAAAATATAAAAAATCATTATATTTTTTTGAATTTAATAATATTTTTACTTATCCATTCTTGTTTACTTAAATAATTGTTTGTAATTTCAAAAAATACAAACATGTGACATGATGATATAAGAATTAATAGGATTGATATCATAGTATTGACAACAATGTATGAATTACTTTGCGGAAACAGATTCTGAAGGAACGAGGAAGTTAAGCATCCTGGAGCTGGAGTAGTATTCGGATGGGTGACCGGCTGAGAAATTTGACCAAGACTACAATTTAATCAAATATTAAGTATAATTAGTATTAAAAATGTTCAAAGTGAGAGATTTATGAGTAAAACAATTCAAAGTTTAAAAAAATTGAGAAAAAATTTAAAAAATAAAATTTAAAAAATTATAAAAAAACTATTTTTGCAACTGGCCGGCAGGCTAGGCCGACGGACCCGTCAGCGTAGCGTACACCGACGACCTGTGAATGCTCCGCCAAGGAAGACCTTTGCCGAGGAGGCTACGCCGAGGGCAGCCGTCAGCGTAGCGTACGCCGAGGGCATTTTAGCCTACGCCGATGGATTTTTGCCCTCGACGTAGCGCGCGCGTCCTGTAGTGCATGCTCGGATGGCCTAGAGAAAGCGACAAACTTCAGCATCCTTCTGATCATCATCAAATCAGATTGTTCTCGACTTATTGAAGCAGTTACCTCCAAGTCCATATATAGATCTCCCTTTGTGCACTTAATTTCTAAAATTAGAATTTTGATTAGCCAGTATAGAGCTTGTGTCTTTCTTAAGGCGGGATGATCTCAGATTAGGATTGGGCATTGCCTCGCAAATCTGGCAAGAGCGGAACGATGTATTAAAACATGGTTGGGTTCATGTCCTATGCCATTTTTTAGGATCTCAAACACGGTCGCCTTGTAATCCTCCCTGATTAATAAAGTTCCTTTTCACTCGCAAAAAAAGGAGACCGGAATCATATATACTCCTCTATGGCTCTATCCCCTCTATCCTCAGAATGATACTCTTACTTATGTTCAAACATCTTAGATTTTGGCCTTATAATTTAGAAGTTTAGAACTCCTATAGTTTTACTTAGCCATATAATTCATTGTAACCGGCAAGCAGTCATGGAGCATGCTACTGCTAGTCTGGTCTCCCCGAGAGCATCATCTTTTCCTTGCGGCACCGGCGAGTGACTCCCATGATGATCAGGACACACCCACCCATGGCACTCAAACCTGGAGAGAAACTGGTACGATGGTCATACAAACACCATCTTGTTCTTTTTATCTTCAATCTCTTCTTCTTGCATGAAGACAAAACACCGAACAATTCATCATGTCAGGATAAAAATGTAAAATTAATATAGTGAAAAGGTTATTGTTCGCACTTATGATATGTTTAGGTATTCTACAATACATTAGTTGTATAATCTGAATACTAACCTTGAGAGGATACAACAGTTGAGTATTGACTACATGCAAGGAAACAACTGAACCAGTGTAAACATAAATATCTTGGATCTTGGTCCTTTGTACTCTTCTGCTACTGAATATAAGAGAAGCTTTTGAGCACAAGTCATAATGTGGTTAATCAAGGGTATAGATTCTACAATGAGTCCTATTTTGCATGGTTGATGCTCCCAATATGTAAGTCCTCTTACAGAATTTAAAGCGGTACTGACATAATGTAATAAAGTTCCACAACAAGATTTATAAAATTTGGCGGCTAGATAGATTTGTGATCTATTATTATACAGAGTATGAATAGTTGACAATGAAAATAGATATATTATTTAACTCAAATGGGTTACCAATTATGATCAAATCATATAACAATTTATGTTAATGCATATCATTGACTGACAAAAAGTACAAATAAATTTTTTCATGGTGTGCCATGCCTACAATTGTTCTTTAAGTATATACATGTGAGCATATTGGTTGAGATAATAGCATTTTAAAGCAATGTACTTCCTCCGATCCATAATGAGTGTGTTGACTTTAGCACACTTATCCAATTTTCAACAATAGGATGGAGTACTAAAAACAGAAGACACAATCCAATTTTCAACAATGTGAGCATAATAAGTGTGTTGACTCCATATTGGATGGAGTACTAAAAACTGAAGACACAATCTATTATCAACAAATATAGACAAACTTTCAAGCGAAACTTCATCGTTAACGACAATATACTTTTCTCCATAGGCTCTGCCATTCTGGTCGTTAGTTGTTGTTATAGGCTCTGCCATTCATGGTGATAACGGCTATATACTTTTCTCCATATACTTTTCTCCATCGTTAACGACAAAACAATGTGTCGTTGTCAATTTAAGGAAATAACGACAATAATTCTGGTATTAACGACAATTTTGGCGCCCCTGAATATCTTTTCCATGGACCAATGAGGTATCATCACGACTAATTTATGTTTCTAGGCAACCAATAGAGCTCTGTCTTTTCATAAAGTAGAAAAGAACTAGCCAGTTTGAAGGGAAACTAGCAGAAAAACCGATACAACCGGTATACACACGTGTCCGGTTTATAAAGGAACCATACGAAAAAACCATCACGGCTCTGGGAAAAACCGATATAACCGATATATAGATATACACATGCGACCAATTTACCACGATATATATTCCCAGCGACCATATATAGATTTCACAATATTTATTGGCTATAATAATGGCTTTTAATTAGTCCAATAATTCCTTCCCGGGGCATGCAACTTTTGAAGCGAGCAGAGAAATTCAGCCGCAAAAGAATTTGAACAGACAGTAGTACAGTACATCATTCCCCACATACAGATCTAGAGTAATTCAGCATAATTAACACAAAGATACACCTAGCACTACTGCCAGCACAAGCATACGGTGCGTGATTAATACTGTACACCATAGCTGACATCCAAAAAGGTAAAGAAAAAAGACGAATTTAGGAAACACACACGTTTTGCCAGCGCATAGTGCCAAGGCACCTGATGTCGTAGCATGAAACAGAAGAAGCAGGCCGCGTGAGGAGCACGCGAGCGCTGTGCCTATCTTCCTCCGCACCAACTCACCCGCGCGCCTCACGAGCCACGCGGCGCACCAACCAAACTGCGCAGCCCGCACCAACCCATCGCCAGCACTCGCCCTGCACCTATTTAGTCCCCTCCTCTCCCCTCAGTTCCTCTCCAAGAGTATCTTCACCCTCCTCGCCTCGGCAATTCCAGCTTCTCTTCAGCACAAGTCCGTCCTCCAGACACCAGTCAGTTCTTCGCGTATCTCGATGGACTGCGAGAACGGGCACATCGCCGCCAACGGCAATGGCCTGTGCGTGGCGCAGCCGGCGCGGGCCGACCCTCTGAACTGGGGGAAGGCCGCGGAGGAGCTGTCCGGGAGCCATCTGGATGCCGTCAAGCGGATGGTTGAGGAGTACCGCAAGCCGGTGGTGACCATGGAGGGCGCCAGCCTGACCATCGCCATGGTTGCCGCTGTGGCCGCCGGCGCCGAGACCAGGGTGGAGCTCGACGAGTCTGCCCGGGGACGCGTCAAAGAGAGCAGCGACTGGGTCATGAACAGCATGGCCAACGGCACCGACAGCTACGGTGTCACCACCGGCTTCGGCGCTACCTCGCACCGGAGGACCAAGGAGGGCGGCGCTCTCCAGAAAGAGCTCATCAGGTACGGAAAAAGACAGTAACGGAATAATACACTGTCTTAGTTGTACGTATTTATTTGTTTATTGCCAGAGGAGTTACGGAAAGCCTTATTTGGTTCTATGTATATCTTGTCTCTGTTCAGATTTCTTAACGCCGGAGCCTTCGGGACCGGTGGCGATGGCCATGTTCTGCCCGCCGCGGCCACGAGGGCGGCGATGCTTGTCCGCGTTAACACCCTGCTCCAGGGGTACTCTGGGATCCGCTTCGAGATTCTGGAGACGATTGCCGCACTTCTGAACGCCAACGTGACACCGTGCCTACCGCTCCGGGGCACCATCACCGCGTCCGGCGACCTTGTCCCGCTTTCTTATATTGCGGGGCTGGTCACCGGTCGTGCAAACTCGGTGGCTACGGCTCCGGACGGTAGGAAGGTGAACGCGGCGGAGGCATTCAAGATCGCCGGCATCGAGCATGGCTTCTTCGAGCTGCAGCCCAAAGAAGGCCTTGCCATGGTCAACGGCACCGCGGTCGGATCCGGGCTCGCATCCATGGTGCTCTTCGAGGCAAACATCCTTGGTGTCCTTGCTGAGGTTCTGTCAGCTGTGTTCTGTGAGGTCATGAACGGCAAGCCAGAGTTCACCGACCACCTCACACACAAGCTGAAGCACCACCCCGGCCAGATCGAGGCCGCAGCTATCATGGAACACATCCTTGAAGGCAGCTCCTACATGATGCTTGCCAAGAAGCTCGGCGAGCTCGACCCGCTGATGAAGCCGAAGCAAGATAGGTATGCCCTCCGCACATCGCCGCAATGGCTCGGCCCTCAGATCGAGGTTATACGTGCCGCCACCAAGTCAATCGAGCGCGAGATCAACTCCGTCAACGACAACCCGCTCATCGACGTGTCCCGTGGCAAGGCTATCCACGGTGGCAACTTCCAGGGTACGCCCATCGGTGTGTCCATGGACAACACCAGGCTTGCCATTGCCGCCATCGGCAAGCTCATGTTTGCCCAGTTCTCGGAGCTTGTGAACGACTTCTACAACAACGGTTTGCCTTCCAATCTCTCTGGTGGGCGCAACCCTAGCCTAGACTATGGCTTCAAGGGTGCTGAGATTGCCATGGCCTCATACTGCTCCGAGCTCCAATTCTTGGGCAACCCTGTGACTAACCATGTGCAGAGCGCTGAGCAACACAACCAAGACGTCAACTCTCTTGGTCTCATCTCTTCTAGGAAGACCGCCGAGGCCATCGATATTCTGAAGCTCATGTCCTCAACATTCATGGTGGCGTTGTGCCAAGCTATCGACTTGCGCCACCTTGAGGAGAATGTCAAGAATGCAGTCAAGAACTGTGTGAAGATGGTGATTAGGAAGGCCCTGAGCACCGATGACAATGGAAATCTCCACAACGCACGGTTTTGCGAGAAGGATCTGCTGCTAACAATCGACCGTGAGGCCGTGTTCGCATATGCAGATGATCCTTGCAGTGCAAACTATCCCCTGATGCAGAAGATGCGTGCAGTTCTCGTGGAGCACGCCTTGGCCAATGGTGAGGCCGAGCGGGACGTGCAGACTTCAGTGTTCGCCAAGCTCGCCGCATTCGAGGAGGAGCTCCGTGCGGTGCTTCCAGGGGAGGTTGAGTCTGCCCGGTGCGCCGTGGAGAATGGCACCGCCGCGCAACAGAACCGCATCACCGAATGCCGGTCGTACCCGCTCTACCACTTCGTGCGCAAGGAGCTCGGGACGGAGTACTTGACCGGAGAGAAGACGCTGTCTCCAGGTGAAGAGGTGGACAAGGTGTTTGTCGCCATGAACAAGGGCAAGCACATCGACGCTTTGCTCGAGTGCCTCAAGGAGTGGAACGGTGAGCCTCTGCCAATCTGCTAAACAATTGAAGAGAAGATAGTGACCTCCAGAATTCAGAAGTCCCCCCGAGCTGATAAGAATGTTTTTTCTTTCGTTGTATTTCCTGAAGTTGATGCTTGCAACGTTGTTCCAAAGCTGCGACGCCATCCATTACCAAATATTGCAATTGAATTACATGGTGTGGTGCGGTCTTTTTTGTAAGGTCTTCTATAATGAAGTTAATAAATATAGCGTGTGATAAATTTTCATGATAAACTACCCATAAGACTGCACATGTCCAAAATGTTTCTCTGGCCATAACCATCATCGACTCCTTTTGGTATTTCTCAATCTATCCACTGTCAGTTGTGCTCACACATTAACACTTTGCCGAGACATCTCTGGATCTGGGGTATGTCTGCATGTGTACCACCATATCATGATAGCTTACAAGTTCATTTTTCTACCGTTGCATTGCTAAAAAAATTCTTGGGAAATTAGGGTTGGCCCATGCGTCGCTTCCCCGAGCAACCGGGCGCCCCCTTTCCGCCGGCGCATCTAGTCACCTCCTCTCCCTCCCCAGCCTTCTCGCCGTCACCGCAGGACTTACATGGGCGAACGGCGACGGATGGCGGCACGGGACGTTTCTGACGACGGGGCACGATGCCCTAGGGCGTCGCGGCAGTGCGGTGATGACCTCCCTCCTGACTGTGTGACCGAGGCGATGGCCTCGGGTGGCGTAGGTCATTCTCTGTAGGGTTTCGTAGCATGGAAAACAAAAAATTTCTACCGCATACAAACAAACAAGCCAGGATCTATCTACTAGATTGTAGCAACGAGTCGATAGAATAACTCACCCTCGAAGATTCCAAAGTGTTTAACGAGAGCGGATTCTCGTGGGTGATGTAGTCGTACTCTTTCCGATCTCAAGATCGCGTAGACGATCCTTCCGGCGATGCGTTCCGGCAGCGCTCCCGCAGTCGGTCACACGTTCGGTACTCGACGAAGACCTTCCTCTCCCTTGTTCCAGCAGGCAGCGGATGTTGTAACACTCTCCTCGCGATTCCGGCAGCACAACGGCGTGGTACCGGAAGTAGAGGGGAGATCTCGCAGGGCTTCGCCTTAAGCCGGAGCGAGTATGGTGGAGTATGAGAGAGTCCTCGACGATCTAGGGTTTAGACACGCCGAGGAGGGACTAGTGCCGGCGGCTAGGGTTTCACCTAGGCGGTGGCGAGTGCCCTAGGGCCGGCGGCGGCTTGGAGGCGGCGGCGGCTTGGTACTAGGGTTTGGAGGAGAGGATCTTGTGTGTCTCTAGGAGGGAGCCCTGCCCCTCCTTATATAGGTGGAGGGGCCGGCCGGCCAAGGGGAGGGAGAGGAGTCCCTCCCCAACTCGGCTTGGAGGGGGCGCCGCCGGTTGGAGGAGGGAACTCCTCCCCAACTCGGTTTCCCCTTTCTCCTCTTTTCCTCTTTCCAAATTTAGCTGTTTGACTTTTCAAACTAGCTGTTTGACTTTTCAAACTAGGATTTGAATTAATCCTTTATTTGGTTCAGCGATGACACTTAGTACATGATGCAATCATACCAACTTGATACAACACATTCATGTACCCTTTCCCTCCGGAGTGCCGGACATTCCGGAACCTTCTAGAACATTCCCGATGAAAACACCGGAACCATTCTCCAACTCCGAAACGGGACTTTCCTTATATGAATCTTATTCTCCGGACCATTCCGGATCTCCTCGTGATATCCCGGATCCCATCCGGGACTCCGAACAACATTCGGTATCTTTCTCATCATTCCATAACTACTCAAAACAACGTCGAATCCTTAAGTGTGTCTCCCTACGGTTCGTGAATTATGCGGACATGATCGAGACACTTCTCCGAACAATAACCAATAGAGGAATCTGGAAATTCATATGGTTCCCACATATTTCTACGATTACTTTGTGATCGAATGAACCACTTACATACGATATCAATTTCCCTTTGTCTCACGATAGTTTACTTATCCGAGGTTATGATCGTCGGTATCTCTGCATACCTAGTTCAACCTCGTTACCGATAAGTACTCTTTTCTCGTTCCCGTGATATGTGATCCCTTGTGAGCCAATCACATGCTTGCAAGCTAATTGGATGACATTTCACCGAGAGGGCCCAGAGTATATCTATCCGTCATATGGATGGACAAATCCCACTCTTGATCCATGTGTTTCAACCAATACTTTCCGAACACTCAATGCCACCTTTATAGCCACCCAGTTACGGTGTGGTGTTTGATGTCATCAAAGCATCCATCCGGTAAAGGTGATATGCATGATCTCATGGTCGAAGGAATTAGATTACTATGTATCAGAAAGCATATAACAATTGAACTATTAAAATGACTTGATCTTTATGCTACGCTTATCTATAGGAGTATGTCCATCATATCATTCTCCTAACAATATGATCTTGTTGTTAATAACATCTCAATGTTCATGATAGGGAAACCACAATCATCTATTAACCAACAAGCTAGTATTATATAGAGGCTTTACTAGGGACTTCAAATTAAGTTTACAAATCACACAAGTATTAATGTTTCCTTGTTAATACTATTATAGCATGAATGTAAACATTTATCATAAACACAAAGATATAATAATAACTACTTTTATTATTGCCTCTAGGGCATATCTCCAACAGTCTCCCACTTGCACTAGAGTCATCTAATCTAGATTACATGGTAATATACCGAACACCCATGGCAGTTTGGTGCTGGTCATGTTTTGCCCTCGGGAGAGGTTTAGTCAACGGATCCGCCACATTCAGATCTGTGTGTACTTTGCAAATCTTTATATCCCCATCTTGGATATGTTCTCGAATAGCGTGAAAACGTAGCTTGATATGCTTCAGCTTCTTGTGTGACCTTGGTTCTTGCGCATTGGCTATGGCGCCCATGTTATCACAGTAGATAGACATTGGGTCCAGCGCACTAGGAACCACACCTAGCTCTGTAATGAACTCTTTCATCCATATCGCTTCTTGTGAAGCCTCCGAAGCAGCCATGTATTCCGATTCAGTTGAAGATCTCGCCACAACGCTTTGCTTTGCACTCCTCCAGCTAAGTGCTGCACCATTCAAAATAAATACGTATCCAGATTGTGATTTAGAATCATCCAGATCGGTGTTCCAACTAGCATCGGTGTAACCATTAACAACGAGCTGTTCATCACCTCCATAAGAAAGAACCATATCCTTAGTTCTTCTCAAGTACTTAAGGATGTTTTTGACCGCTGTCCAATGATCCACTCCTGGATCACTTTGATATCTGCTAGTTAAACTAACAGCATATGCAATGTCGGGTCTAGTACATAGCATGACATACATTAGAGATCCTATGGCTGAGGCATAGGGAGTCTTACTCATCATTTCTCTATCTTCTGCTGATGTCGGACTTTGAGTTTTACTCAAGGTCGTATTGAGCAACATGGGCAAGAACCCTTTCTTGCTATCTTCCATTCCAAACCTCTTTAGAACTTTGTCCAAATATGTACTTTGTGACAATGATATTTGGCGTTTCGATCTATCTCTATAAATCTTTATGCCTAATATGTAAGCTGCTTCGCCAAGATCCTTCATTGAAAAACTATTATTCAAATATTCCTTGACACTATTAAGAAGGTCTACATCATTCCCAATCAACAATATGTCATCCACATATAGTATTAAGAATGCTACAGAGCTCCCACTCACTTTCTTGTAAATACAAGCTTCTCCATAAGTTTGTATAAAACCAAAACTTTTGATCACCTTATCAAAACGTTGATTCCAACTTCGGGATGCTTGCTTCAATCCATAGATGGACCGCTGAAGTTTGCATACCTTGTTAGCATCTTTAGGATCAACAAAACCTTTGGGTTGCATCATATACAACTCTTCATCAATGTCTCCATTGAGGAATGCTGTTTTGACATCCATCTGCCATATCTCATAATCATAATATGCAGCGATTGCTAACATAATCCTCACAGACTTTAGCTTCGCTACTGGTGAGAAAGTCTCATCGTAGTCAACTCCTTGAATTTGTCGAAACCCTTTTGCGACAAGTCGAGCTTTATAGACAGTAACATTACCATCAGCATCTGTTTTCTTCTTGAAGATCCATTTGTTCTCGACAGCCTTCCGGCCATCCGGTAAGTCCACCAAAGTCCATACTTGGTTTTCGTACATGGATCCAATCTCGGATTGCATGGCTTCTTGCCATTTATTGGAATCTGGGCTCATCATCGCTTCCTCATATGTCTCAGGGTCATCGGTGTTGTCCACCAACATGACACTCATAACGGGATCATACCAATCTGGAGTGGTACGAGTTCTCGTTGACCTGCGAGGCTCTGTAGCAACTTCAACCGAAGTTTCATGATCATCATCATTAGCTTCCTCTCTTATTGGTGCAGGCACCACAGAAACTTCTTCCGGTGCTGCGCTACTCGCAATTTCGAGAGAAGGTTCGATAACCTCGTCGAGTTTTACTTTCCTTCCAGTCACTTATTTCGAGAGAAATTCCTTCTCTAGAAAGGATCCATTCTTGGCAACGAAGATTTTGCCTTCGGATCTATGATAGAAGGTATACCCAATAGTTTCCTTCGGGTATCCTATGAAGACGCATTTTTCCGCTTTGGGTTCAAGCTTGTCCGGCTGTAACTTCTTTACATAGGCTTCGCACCCCCAAACTTTAAGGAACGACAATCTAGGTTTCTTCCCAAACCATAATTCATACGGTGTCGTTTCAACGGATTTAGACGGTGCCCTATTTAAAGTGAATGCGGCTGTTTCTAATGCATAACCCCAAAATGATAGCGGTAAATCTGTAAGTGACATCATAGAACGAACCATATCTAAGAGAGTTCAATTACGACGTTCGGACACACCATTACGCTGTGGTGTTCCCGGCGGTGTCAACTGCGAAAGTATTCCGCATTTCTTCAAATGCTCGCCAAACTCGTAACTTAGATATTCACCTCCACGATCAGAACGTAGAAATTTATTCTTCTTGTGACGTTGATTCTCTACCTCACTTTGAAATTCCTTAAACTTCTCGAAAGTTTCGGACTTATGTTTCATGAAATAGATATACCCATATCTACTCAAGTCATCCGTGAAGGTAAGAACATAACGATAACCACCACGGGATGCTACACTCATTGGACCACACACATCGGTATGTATGATTTCCAACAAGTCCGTAGCTCACTCCATCATACCAGAAAATGGAGTCTTAGTCATTTTACCCATCAGACATGCTTCGCATCTATCAAGTGATTCGAAATCAAGTGATTCAAGAAGTCCATCGGAATGGAGTTTCTTCATACGCTTCACTCCAATGTGACCAAGACGACAGTGCCACATATAGGTCGAGTTATCGCTCGATTTTAAACGTTTAGCCTCAATGTTATTAATATGTGTATTTCCACTATCGAGATTCAATAAGAATAGACCATCTATCAAATGTGCATGTGCATAAAACATATTACTCATATAAATCGAACAACCATTATTCTCGGACTTAAATAAGTAACCGTCTCGCAATAAACAAGATCCCGATATAATGTTCATGCTTAACGCAGGCACCAAATAACAATTATTTAAGTATAAAACTAATCCCGATGGTAGATGAAGGGGTAGCGTGCCGACCGCGATCACATCAACCTTTGATCCGTTTCCAACGCGCATCGTCACCTCGTTCTTCGCTAGCTTCCGTTTATTCTGCAGCACCTGTTTCGAGTTACAAATATGAGCAACCGAACCAGTATAAAATACCCAGGCACTACTACGAGTACTAGTGAGATACACATCAATAACATGTATATCAGATATACCTTTCTTCTTGATGTTGCTGTTCTTCAAATCCGCCAAGTACTTTGGGCAATTCCGCTTCCAGTGACCTTCTCCCTTGCAGTAAAAGCACTCAGTATCAGGCTTAGGTCCAGCCTTGGTCTTCTTCGTCGGCGTGGTAACTTTCTTACCACCCTTCTTGAAGTGTCCCTTCTGCTTAGACTTGCCTTTCTTGAATTTGGTGGTCTTATTGACCAACAACACTTGGTGCTCTTTCTTGATCTCCACTTCGGCAGATTTCAACATGGCAAAGAGTTCTGGCAACGTCTTGTTCATGTTTTGCATATTGTAGTTCATCACAAAGTTCTTGTAACTTGGTGGCAGTGATTGGAGGACACGGTAAATCCCCAAAGCATTAGGAATCACAATACCCAAGCTTTGAAGTTTGTTTGCGTGCCCAGACATCTTAAGCACATGCTCGCTGACGGAGCTGCCCTCTTCCATCTTGCAGTTAAAGAACTTTTCAGAAGCCTCATAGCTTTCAATTGCCGCATGAGTCTCAAAGATCAATTTGAGATCCTCGACAATATCATATGGGTCTGAATTCTCAAACCTTTTCTGAAGCTCCGATTTTAAACCATACAAGATAGCACACTGAACTGTGGAGTACTGAGTCTTCCGAGTGAGGTAAACATTCTTTACTTCATCGGAAGCAGTAGCTGCAGGTGGGTCACCCAGCGGTGCATCCAGCACATAGGTCAAATTACCAGCTGTGAGGACAATCCTCAAATTGCGGAACCAATCCGCGAAGTTGCTTCCATTGTTTTTCAACTTTTCTTTCTCTAGGAACGCATTAAAATTGATGGTAGGGGCTGCCATTGATCTACAACATATTTGCAATAGTTTAGACTAAGTTTATGACAAATTGAGTTCAAATTAATAAATTTAATCTAGGTGAACTCCCACTCAAAACAATATCCTCACATTGTTTTAGTGATTACACGAACCAAATCCACCACATCAACACCGATCATCACGAGAGTTGATATAGTTTCAATGGCAAACAATCGACATGTTCATCATATCTACTATATGATTCATGCTTTACCTTTCGGTGATCCGTGTTCCGAGACCATGTCTGTACATGCTAGGCTCGTCAAGATCAAACCTTAGTTTCCGCTTGAGCAAATCTGGCTTGCTCACGTTGTATACACTTGCGGAATCTAACACACCCGATCATCACGTGGTGCTTCGAAACAACAAGCTTTAGCAACGGTGCTAACTAAGGGTGAACACTTTATGACTTGAAATTCATGTGCATGAGGGATCATCTTATAATGCTACCGTTGTCTACTAAGCAATAAAAGATGCATAAAGGATTAACATCACATGCAATTCATAATATGTGATATGATATGGCCTTTCTTCTATGTGCTTCCGATCTTCATCTTCTAGCACGAACATGATCTCCATCATCACCGGCATTGCATCAAGGTCAATGACGCTTCTTCATGGTTGTCGTCCACCGGCTTCAACTATTACAACTAATTTGAATAGACACGCGGGTCTTAACATAAATTAAAGACAACCATATGGCTCTTGCCGGTTGCCAACTTACAATAAGGAACATTGCATACATCAAATATAATCACAATCATGGCCATATCACATCACAGCACACCCCTGCAAAACAAAGTTAGACGCCTCTACTTTCTTTGCATGTGTTTACGTGGTTTGGGGCTTTCAATAAGTGTCGTTCTAACTTACGAACATGAACCACAACATTGATACTAGTATTGTTAATCACCCGTTGTAAATTGGATCTTAACTATGCTAGGAGAAACAGGCACCCGCAAAGCCACTTATGCAATACAAGTTGCATGTCAAGCGTGGAGCAAGTCTCATGAACGATGTCATGTAAGGTTAGCCCGGGCCGCTTCATCCCAACATCCCGCAAGATGCAAAGTACACAAGAAGCAATCGACAATAAAAGCATCAATGCCCACAATGACCATTGTGTTCTACTCGTGCAACAGATCTACATATAGACACGGCTCTGATACCACTGTAGGGTTTCGTAGCATGGAAAACAAAAATTTTCTACCGCATACAAACAAATAAGCCAGGATCTATCTACTAGATTGTAGCAACGAGTCGATAGAATAACTCACCCTCGAAGATTCCAAAGTGTTTAAGGAGAGCGGATTCTCGTGGGTGATGTAGTCGTACTCTTTCCGATCTCAAGATCGCGTAGACGATCCTTCCGGCGCTGCGTTCCGACAGCGCTCCCGCAGTCGGTCACACGTTCGGTACTCGATGAAGACCTTCCTCTCCCTTGTTCCAGCAGGCAGCGGAGGTTATAGCACTCTCCTCGCGATTCCGGCAGCACAACGGCGTGGTACCGAAAGTAGAGGGGAGATCTCGCAGGGCTTCGCCTTAAGCCGGAGCGAGTATGGTGGAGTATGAGAGAGTCCTCGACGATCTAGGGTTTAGACACGCCGAGGAGGGACTAGTGCCGGCGGCTAGGGTTTCACCTAGGCGGCGGCGAGTGCCCTAGGGCCGGCGGCGGCTTGGAGGCGGCGGCGGCTTGGTACTAGGGTTTGGAGGAGAGGATCTTGTGTGTCTCTAGGAGGGAGCCCTGCCCCTCCTTATATAGGTGGAGGGGCCGGCCGGCCAAGGGGAGGGAGAGGAGTCCCTCCCCAACTCGGCTTGGAGGGGGCGCCGCCGGTTGGAGGAGGGAACTCCTCCCCAACTCGGTTCCCCTTCCTCCTCTTTTCCTCTTTCCAAATTTAGCCGTTTGACTTTTCAAACTAGCTGTTTGACTTTTCAAACTAGGATTTGAATTAATCCTTTATTTGGTTCAGCGATGACACTTAGTACATGATGCAATCATACCAACTTGATACAACACATTCATGTACCCTTCCCCTCCGGAGTGCCGGACATTCCGGAACCTTCTAGAACATTCCCGATGAAAACACCGGAACCATTCTCCAACTCCGAAACGGGACTTTCCTTATATGAATCTTATTCTTCGGACCATTCCGGATCTCCTCGTGATATCCCGGATACCATCCGGGACTCCGAACAACATTCGGTCTCTTTCTCATCATTCCATAACTACTCAAAACAACGTCGAATCCTTAAGTGTGTCTCCCTACGGTTCGTGAATTATGCGGACATGATCGAGACACTTCTCCGAACAATAACCAATAGAGGAATCTGGAAATTCATATGGTTCCCACATATTTCTACGATTACTTTGCGATCGAATGAACCACTTACATACGATATCAATTTCCCTTTGTCTCACGATAGTTTACTTATCCGAGGTTATGATCGTCGGTATCTCTGCATACCTAGTTCAACCTCGTTACCGATAAGTACTCTTTTCTCGTTCCCGTGATATGTGATCCCTTGTGAGCCAGTCACATGCTTGCAAGCTAATTGGATGACATTTCACCGAGAGGGCCCAGAGTATATCTATCCGTCATATGGATGGACAAATCCCACTCTTGATCCATGTGTTTCAACCAATACTTTCCGAACACTCAATGCCACCTTTATAGCCACCCAGTTACGGTGTGGTGTTTGATGTCATCAAAGCATCCATCCGGTAAAGGTGATATGCATGATCTCATGGTCGAAGGAATTAGATTACTATGTATCAGAAAGCATATAGCAATTGAACTATTAAAATGACTTGATCTTTATGCTACGCTTATCTATAGGAGTATGTCCATCATATCATTCTCCTAACAATATGATCTTGTTGTTAATAACATCTCAATGTTCATGATAGGGAAACCACAATCATCTATTAACCAACAAGCTAGTATTATATAGAGGCTTTACTAGAGACTTCAAATTAAGTTTACAAATCACACAAGTATTAATGTTTCCTTGTTAATACTATTATAGCATGAATGTAAACATTTATCATAAACACAAAGATATAATAATAAATACTTTTATTATTGCCTCTAGGGCATATCTCCAACATTCTCCTTTGTCGGTGCAGGGTCCGAACATCAGCTCGTGTGGCTTGAGAGGACACATCACGAAGCTCCTCTTTTCGTCGACACCAAGGGACATGTCTACTTTTAGATTTCTATGGTAGAGATAGAGACCACGAATGTCATGGCGGTTGCGATTTAAGGACTAGAATTGGCCTTGGATGCGATGAAGACATTGCTTGGTGCATAGTGACTTGCAGTAGTGGTTTTGGTAAGAAGGGGCGGAAGCACTGGAGGACTTCTATGTTGGTGGTGCTCCTTGAGTATCGAGTTTCGTTTTGTAGGGCAAAAGCCCAAAGTATGGCCTTCATTGGTTGTACCTATTAGTAACCTTGTTGAGGGTATTGTTTTGAGAACTCAGACTTTCTCCAGGATGAAAACCTAAAATCATTAATCGGGCTACGACGACGCTTGCGTACTTTTTTCTTTTTGGAGATGTCGCTTTTGGAGAACCTCTTTTGTAGTCTGAGTTATGTCGTTGGTGGTGGTTTGTGAGCCATTGCTGCAAGTGAGTGATCGTTGTGACGGGGATCTTTTTTCTTCTTTACTTTTTTGCTGTGTGCATCCTCAGTGTCTGTTTGGACATGTTTCGGTTGCAAAAGTGGGTGAAATTTCTATCTTCACGATATTAATATATTTTCTTTGTTAATTTTTTTTAACTTACATGCTCGGGCTAGATGTAATGAAGATATCAACAAACTTGTCGACTCCTTAGTTCATTATACAAAATTAAATAATAGTCAAGTATTGTTCATCAAAAGCCTATAAACTACTATCTCTCAACATAATTGTTTTGTATTTTCTACTGCTAGCATGGTATCTCTTGCAAATGTGAGAGCATCATCTCTAATATCATGGTAATATCTGAATCTTTCATTTAATTAATGTATCATGAAGTACAAAACATTATTGACTTGATAAATTCCTAAACATGTAACTTTGGCAAGTTTGCACATGACTATAATGTTAAAGAACAAAAAAGGTAATCATGAATATTTTTGTGAAATGTAATACTCCTTCTGATCAATAATAAGTACCATTGATTTAGTATTGTACTAAATCAATGATACTTATTTGGATAAGAGGGAGTTTTTTTTTTCTGGAAACCTGTTTATATGTAATAATGTTTGGAGTTACAAGGACATCAGCCAAATGAACCCTCAGTTCGCATGTATTCTATAACATTTATCATTTTGCATAGGCGGCATTTATTATTTATGCGTTCCTATGCTGAGTAATTTGGTCTGCTTGTTGCTCACAAATAAAGACATGAATGCACTAAGATTGTTTCTTGTGGCATACATATTTATAAAGAAAACGAAGAATTGAACAGATGAACAACATAATGCTAGTGTTAGTACTTAGTCACACATTATCCATTTTTTGTGTTACCCTCAGTAATTTTGTAATGAAGTTTGGATCTCAAGCTAGCAACCTTATAACTTATTAATTTAAAATCATATATCCCCATCTATTTGATACGGTCTTAAATATAACAAGTACGAAATAGTAAGTAAACCGGTTTTTTACATGACATTATATCTGAATGGGAAATTCACATTTACAATAGTTCAATAGTGATATTTCTGTTTTCTAGATTTTTTCCTTCTTGACCACCATGTACTTTAAGTTTTTACCAGAAAAGGAGTGCAATATATTTTATTTAAGCATGTAGATATCATTTTATAAGTTATAATGGGTACAATAATCATACCTATGACTACAGTAAGGAAGCATCATGTTATCTTATCTACCTACGAATGTACTTTTTCTCGAAAATGGATACTATACCCAACGCAGAAATTTCTATGTGATGTTATTATATGAATATGGGGTAAAAAGTTATGTAAGATAGTTCTATGAAAATATCTTACATGACAAATCCATTGATAAATTAGTTTCCAACTACTAATTAACCAAAATACTTTTATCTAGTTCCTAGTGCCAATGCAAAAAAAAAATATACCATCAACAAAAATAAAGAATATAACGATTTCTAAGCATCATGTTTTACTAAATGGGGATAATACTAGGTAGATTCAAAGACATGAGAACTCTCATGTAGCTGTCATTCAGTGAGATGTTTGTGGATTTTGATCTTAGACTATAAAATGCATGCCATGTGTAGTACGAATCCAATGAATGATGAATCGATGTTTGTACGATATAGTTGGTCATTTGCATATCATATTAAAGAAGTATTCTTATTTAAATTTTATATCCAAAAAATGCAGCCATTCATTATTAAATCTTGTAAAAATAATCATATTGCATGTGATTAATCCTTCATCCATTAATAGATTAGAGATTCATATATGGTCCAACATGTAAACCTTCGACTATTAATTTTCATATATATGTTAGTGAAAAACTATAAAATCTATAATATCAAAGTATTTTACATCAAAATTTCGCTGGTACAACTTTCACCTTATCAATCTAGCTAAATATTTGTAGTAAAATTTTGAAAAAAAATTGCACAAATTTTAGAAAGTTGTGTACTTCCGAATGAATTTAGTATAATATAAAATAGATACAGAGGGTACATATTTGAATATTTTTTATTCTATAATAAAATTCAAAGATAGTATAAACTTAAGATATCACTACTACCTAATTAACTCGCAATTTATCTAATATGTAGTTCAAGATCCTCATCATCTTAAAGTAAAGATTAGAAAATAAATATGTAATATTGTTTACATCAATTGTATTATGTCTTTTTTATATATTTAGTAACACTACGAGGGATATTATAGCTTAGTGAGTTGTATTAGAAATCTAGTTTTAGTGAGATATATCTCCGCGTGCAAACAACTAGCCGACTCTGTATAAACTACTCGGCTAGTGGCTCGCCCGAATCTAGTTCCATATATTAGCCTAGAACCACATAAAATTTCAACATGAGAGGATGAATAATAACATGTTTTTTAATGTGGTGTATCGATACACTGTCATGTACAACCAACATGCAGGATGCACAAAAGACTAAGCAACTTTCTTGTGATTCTAGATTTACACCTAGTATCTCTTAATGTAAGACACCTACATGTCTCATATTTCTAGAGGAGAAGTTTCATACTTTCTCTTTGTCATAGTGTGCATGTATATACAAGGGACAATACTGAGTATGGTTTAGTTGGCTTGCCTTTATCAAATAGGGGCAAACATTGTTTTGTTTCATCAATTTTCCCCTAATGTTGTTCCATCATGTTAACATGCATGTGAACACCAAACATGTAAATTTCATACCTTATTATGTTTTTACTTAGAAGTAATAATTTTGTTTCACATTATATGTCTTGGTGTTTCGGTTCATCCTATACAAAATTTGATATTATAGAAGATTTTTCTATGAGTTTACCTTAAATAATAGATACTACAACAAATTGGGTATTCTCAAACTAATCACAGTGCATTAATGGATACTTGGCAATAACTACACTTGATCATTTGTATGAGATCATGGACAATATAGGGCAAAAGATTTGATTAGGGGCTAATGTAGGTTGTATAGGAAAGTAAGCATGTAGAGGTCGCAGCTTACATTTACATAGTTCATACTAAATTAGAGGAGATACGATATTCTAATTCGAATATTAGCACAATCCACGTCATGCAAGTTCGATCATTTTTTGTGTTAACATATTGATTATGATGTTACAAAATAGATATAACAAACCTAACGATCGTACTCTCAATCTAATTGCTAATTATCTATAACACTTTCTTGTGGTGTAATAATCTATTTATGGACAGAAAAAATAGTAAATCAATCCAATAAATAAATTGACTATAAAAATTTAAGGCATAACATTAAATTGAAGGTGTGCAAGAGTATGAACATGTTGCAGCGTACTCATGCTTGATTAATTCATACACCATATCCTTGTGTACATAGTTGTCCTTGATTTGGTCACTGGAATATAAACCACTTGTCAAGCAGCCTCCAACATGTACGCAAGTGTGCTTGGGATCATGCTCCATCAACCATCTAAAGATGCAAATCCCCTAGCCCATGGATCCCAACACCCCATCATGCGCGTGCATCATAGCCTAGCAGTAGACTTAAGAGCATGTTGAAATTAACGTGTAAAATTAGTTTAGTATTGTGCATTGTCACACTATAATCATGTGGCGATGATGATGACATGCCGTGCTTCCAGTACCAATCGTGAAGCTGACATGAGCAAGTACTCCGATGTAGAAGTCAAGATGGCCTATCCATGGAGTAGATGATGCATTCTCACATCAAGGACGACAACAATCCATTGATGTCGGTGTCTAACTCTACTTCTTGGTGTAAGAACTTTTTTCTATGGTTCGAGGGGTACATCTTTAATATTTAAAAATATTTGAGTAGATCAAAGCATAAATCATTTCAACAAAATGTTAATTGTTTAGTTGATCTTTTATTCATTCAAACTTTCAACATTAAGCCACAATTTCATCATAATAATATGGATTTACTTGTTACAACCTGATTGTCAAGGTGACATCAACATGGTTTTCATTGAGAAACCATGTTATTGTAAATAGAAGTTTATTTAAGGTGATTACCATATAGGTGAGATTAACATGTTTAATACGCATACTATGTACTTACTAGATTATCTAGCAACGTGAGACTAGTTTTAATGTGAGTATTTATCAGATTATCTAGTGTAATTGTATGCTTATTTACATGATATTAAAGGTTTCAGTAAGGCTTACATATCACATTGTTTTCGGTTACCAAATTAGCGTAGTGTGGATAACATATTATCTAGCAAACTTTATCAATTTCAACAATTAGTTATGATAGCATTTTTAGTTACTAAATTAACCTCGTTTTATCACCAAATTATTTAAGAGATTACCAGGTTCAATAATGCTTATTTGTCGTATTGGTTTCAGTTAAAAAATTAACCTAATGGATTTTCAAGTTATAAGACTTGGCAATCCCCAACAAATAAAATAAGACGTGCATGATCTTACACATAATTTATGAAAAGACTTGACATCAATGGAGGGAATAAAACTGAGTTAAATGTGTTATCTTGTTGAGCGCTTCCGCCATTTGCCTCTGTCACACCTAAAACACACAATATATATGCCCCTTTGCTACTCCTAGAGAAGGCAGCCACCATGAAGGAAACACCAAAAATAGAGACAGAAACTCCGCTGTCGTCTAAGATTGGAAGGGGAAAACACTAGCCAAGGCACCCTTGGCTGGTCCATTGATTCCTCAAATGTCTTCTCTGACGCTAGCATGATAAGAAGTGATTGTTTAGACTTTTTATGATGGAATGCCTAAAAATACATCCTAGAACTTTAAATAAAAACCTACTCTGCCAAAATTGCATTTCTATTTTTTTAGCTCCAACCAAGCTCCAAGTTCGCGTCTCCTCTTTGATCTTACTAATGATAACAGTGGCAGGTGATACCAGAAAACTATTACATTTCTCTTTCCAAGTTTTCCACAGCACGAGCATACTCATAGAGGTCATAGCTTCCTCTCCCCTTACTTTCTCCAAAGCTAACTTTGTCAAGACGTTTGTATCATTGGCCCAAGATGAGGGGATAGTGTCATGAAAACCACTCCAAACTAAATTTGCTGCCGAAATCCTAATGATGAACCGACACTTCCGAAGAGGTGAGCTACGGAGTCTTGAACTTGATTGCAACATGGGTGATTTTGGCAATTTTCGAAGTTGATGAGCTGTTGAAATCCTATTTTACATGACCAGACAAGATAAAACTTTGCATTTTAGACGTGAATGTTCTTTCCAAATTATTTTATTCATCGAGGTGACATGATGCCTTCAAATTGGATCTTTTATCCCGAGGGTACGAAGTATTACCACCACCACATGTCCTGGACAAGAATCATATCTAACTAGGTAGACATGCGAGCTTCGTCTCGCCGGCTATATCACGTTAGATATCACGAGCGAGCATGCGAGTTTCGGTCACGTTCTTATTTCTCTCTTATGTCCGGTTATTTCAATACACTAATAATGCATATATGATTAATTGGTGAAGTGTTGTTAGCACTTGGGTCTAATATTATTAGAATATAAACGGATATTTCTAGGTTAAAAATAAATAAATGTTTATTTCCTTTCTCTAAGCATATGATTTCTCTAACCAATAAATTAACACATGAAGGACCGGTGATACAAAATTCAGAAATAATTATGCCCATCTATAGTAAAATTTGCAAATTGAGAAGAAGAAGAAGAAGAAGAAGAAAATAAGAGTTGGGGAGAAGGAAATGACAACTCAACCCGGGGGTGGATTCTACACTCACCATATTCACAACAACGTCTCTTTGCTGCTCATAGGTTGAAAGAGAAGAGAAAGCTGAGAGTGGATGAGAGAAGCAGATGAGAGGGGTGGACGGCCTGAGGAGGAAGCGTCTTTGTTCGTCTCTAGGCAAAGACAGACGGGAAGGTTTAGGCGGAGTGACCCGCCTAGGCGCCTCCCTCTCCCACGTAGTGCTGCCCCAGAGTCGACGTCCCCATGCCTCCTCTGTAGGCTCAACTCCATGCCAAAGACCCTGCCTCGAGATGTGTCTCCAAGCCCACCGCCTGACCAGTGCCTCCTGCAACGCCTCATCACCGTTTGCTCGTCCTCCTGCGCGACACCTCCGCCTAGAACAACGATTTCGTGCACCCCTCCGCGCACATTGCCGCACGATGGTCGAGATGAAATGGAGGAGGCAACCTAAAGGAGTTGCTGATGAGCGGGCTTAGTGTGGTAGCAGTCGGAGAATCGTAGACGGCAGCCGGAAACCCTTGCCAGGAGCTCTCGAGGAAGATGAGTAGAGAGCTCCATGAAGCCCCTTTTTTATTTTTTAAAATTCATCAAATATTTTAGAAAAATACCTATGTGTAGCTAACAGTATGAAATACACGTTTGAAAAATAATAATGGAAAATACCTTATATTTTGGGTGCAACAAAAGAGACAAATATGACAAATTTTTAAAAAAGGAAGACCCATTCAAAATTGCACTGATCTGAATTTATTTATTTATTAGAAGACCGAAATACAAAGTATTTTCGCATAAGATTTTATACGCGTGTATTATAAATTATTAGCTATATCGAAAACTTTTTAAATCTTTAAATTTGAATTTTAAAAAAATATTCTTCATGGAGTCTGGCCGGGCCCCCACTCCATAGACACATGATGTATAATGCCCTTATTGCTCATGCATGTCACCAAGTTTAAGTTATTGTATAATGAGTACTGTCCAATCAAAATAATTCGGGTGGTATATGTTGATCTCCCTCTGAACAAAAATTCTTTATTCTTAAGTATTTTTTAGAGGGTTCCTTTGAATAAAAATATTTATTCTTTTTGGTCAATTTTTTTATCCCATTGTCCCGTGGAGAGCGAGGTGGTGACTAAGACAGCTTTATTTATCAGTGATGGATGACCAGTCCTGCGGCTGAGCTAAGCTGAGGGACTGATAGGGCCATGACGATGATCATGATCCCACAACTGACGCAATGCTGGTTTGACCATCTCGCTAGGAGCCACATATATACTTACTGTCCAATCAAAATAATTCCGGTGGTATATGTTAATCTCCCTCTGAACAAAAAATCATTATTCTTAAGTATTTCTTAGAGGGTTCCTTTGAATAAAAATATTTATTCTTTTTGGTCAATTTTTTTATCCCATTGTCCCGTGGAGAGCGAGGTGGTGACTAAGACAGCTTTATTTATCGG
Source organism: Avena sativa (assembly GCA_916181665.1). Classification (NCBI taxonomy): domain Eukaryota; kingdom Viridiplantae; phylum Streptophyta; class Magnoliopsida; order Poales; family Poaceae; genus Avena; species Avena sativa. The sequence goes on along the minus strand of OV702294.1, from coordinate 149,213,351 downwards.
TGATGGATGACCAGTCCTGCGGCTGAGCTAAGCTGAGGGACTGATAGGGCCATGACGATGATCATGATCCCACAACTGACGCAATGCTGGTTTGACCATCTCGCTAGGAGCCACATATATACGGCAGAATGGATGAAAATAACTCAAAAAAATAATAATTTCACGAAATGAACTCTGGCCAGAAGAAATTTACGAAACTAACCCTTTTTGCAACGCCACACAGCGTGGCGCCGCACCTTGAAGAACGGCACCATTATGCCTGGCGCCGCGCACCTGCCAGCGTGGAGCCCCGCGGGCCTGGTCCCGCTAGTGCGGCGCCTTGTAGCGTGGCGCCGCATTGTGTAGTGCGGCGCCGTTGCGCCTTGCGTCGCACTTTAGGTCTTGTACCAGCGCGGCGCCAGCCCTCCCCAGACCCAGCCCATTCCTCTCACCCACACAGGAGCTACAGCGGCGGCGGCGGCGGCTCTTCTCCCCCCTCCACCTTCTCCCTCCTAGTGTCCAAATCGGAAGCCTCTCTCCGTGGAGTTCGATCCCCCCAAATGCCTTGAGGTATTCTTCCCCTTCATCTTTGATTTGACCCATTAATTTCTTGTTTTGGTCCATATCTTGTAAACCCTAGTTTGTTTTGTAAGATGCATGGTAGAATGTTCTTGTATTGGCATATGGGTTGGTATTGTGTTAATGTTAGCATGGGTATCTATTGAGTGTGTTGACCATGGTATTGTTGTTGTGATTATGTTAGGCATGGCAAGAATTGTTCATGTTCACCATGTAGACAAGGATGCTTTTTTGAGAGGTAACATAGAACCGGACCCGGACGAGCTCGATTTGGTGTTTGAGCGTACTCCAACATATGCCGAGGTCTTGGAGCAATTGAGGATTGAATTGAAATGGATGAACCCAAAGGATGATATTGAGTTGGAGGGAAGACATAATGTTGGCTTGGGAATGCATGTCCGTTGGAAGACCATGCGTATCTTCTCCGTTGGCTTGCATACAAGGAGGTGGTGGCCGAATCACTAGACAAGGCTCTTGAGCTATTTGCCACCAAGAAAGTTGGTAGTTCATTGTCTTTGGACTTAAACCGTATGGCATCCCCATTGCGTACTATGAGTCCTCCACCCGTAGACCAAGAGCTAAGGCGTGAACCTCCCTTGACCCAAACATTGAGCCTGATTTCAAGACACCAAGATGATGATTGTGGGGGTGAAGATGAAGATGACAATGATGATGTTGAACTCCACGACAACAATATTGGAGATTTAGAGAAATATATCACACAAGATGACATGGACCATGACCTCCCGTATTCTCGAGGCTATGCATTGGACTCGGATGATGATGGTCCCGAAGAAGAAGTTGACGAGGAGGGGTTCACGGCTAGAGAGGCCGAAATCCACCATACCGTATTGGGTCGGGACCATCAGGTGCCTTTGTTTCGTGATCTCAGTCTCGCGGATGAAGCCACGGTTGATGGTGGCAAAGGCATTGTGCTCGGACCAAGGACAAGTTCTTACCGGGATGGCAATGAAGTGAATAGTGGCTTTTGCAAAGGATCAAGGTTCAGGACCTTGTTGGAATTTAAGCAATGGATAAAGGACTTCTCGGTGAAGCATCATCGTCCTTACACGGTCGTGCACTCGGACATCAAGAAGCGTTACACGGTGAAGTGCGAGGAGGAAGGATGTCCTTGGATAGTGCGTGCAAGACCATTCAAGGGAGGTCCTGATTGGCACATATCTAGTTGCGTATCAACTCACATGTGCCGAGGCCCGGTGTTGGATGGGAAGGATGCGAAGAACAAGCACCGGCAACTCACCTCCGAGTTCCTCGCTTATAGGCTTTCCAATGACATAGCGTCGTTTCCAATAATGACCATCAAGCAGGTTATAGAGTTTGTGAAAGCCCTCTTTCACTACGAGGTGAAGTACGGGAAGGCATGGAAGGCTAAGCAAGCCGCATTCAAGATGTTGTACGGTGATTGGGAGGAATCTTATAACCGAATCCCAAGGTTGTTGTTAGCGATGGCCAATGCTAACCCCGGCATGGTTCATGTGGTTGAACCTTATGGGAACAAGACAAGGGTTGTAAACGGGAAAACCGTGCGAGTATTTGGCCGTGCATTTTGGGGTTTTGAGCAATGTGTCCGGGCTTTTGAACATTGTAGACCGGTCATCTCTGTTGATGGCACCTTTATGACCGGACAATTCAAAGGCACTATCTTGATTGCAATAGCCAATGACGCGAACAACCGGTTGATTCCTTTGGCGTTTGCTTTGGTGGAGGCAGAAAGCAATGATAATTGGGAGTGGTTCTTCTATCTTTTGAGAACCAAGATATTAACCCCTCAAAGGGAGATATGTGTCATCTCTGACCGTCATCAAGGAATTCTCAATGCTGTGATGATTGATATTCCCGGCCATGCTCCATTGCACCATCGTTGGTGCATGAGACACTTTTGTTCAAACTTCTATAGGGCATGCAAGAGCAAGTATTTGTCCGATGATCTACAGGATTGTTGCCTCGCTTTCACGGAACGTCGTTTCTCTAACTTGTACAACAAATTGCTAGTCAACAAAGAACTCAATGCCGGTGGTCGCGAGTGGCTCAATAGGAACATTGAACATATGGGAAAGTGGGCACGAGCTTTTGATGACGGTGGCCGGAGGTATGGCCAAATGACAAGCAACATGGCAGAGGCATTTAACAAGTTGCTAAAAGGTGTCTGTGCATTGCCCGTCACGGCAATAGTCCGATATACATTCTACATGATGAATGGGTATTTTCTGAAATACTCACATGAAACGGACCGACATATTGCGGGGGACAACAAGAACAAGTACAAATACAAGTTCCCTCCGAAGGTTGACGATTGGATGCAATTTCAGACAAGGAAAGCGGATTCCCAAGTTGTCATGGAATATGACAATGACGAGCTAATTTACCAAGTTACGGATCCCGGAGGTACAACGGCTGATGGTGTCCAACACGGAGGCCGAGCTTTCAAGGTCTCGCTCAAGACCTGTGAGTGCACATGTGGAAGGCCATCATTGCTTCATCTTGCGTGCTCGCACTTGCTCGTGGCATCTCGCAGACGACATTTGGATTACAATAATCTGCTCACGGTGCGAGAGGCTGAGTTCTCTATTGAGACTACTAAGAAGACATGGGCTCCTAGATTTCATCCATACCTGGACCAATCACAATGGCCAGAGTACCATGGAATTCAACTATGGCCCGATCCGAAATGGAAGGTTGTTGGACGTGGAAGACGCAAGACAAAGCGTTTTAGGAGCGACATGGACGGATGGGGACGTGGTGGTGGTCGGGAAACGGGCAACGACCAATTCCAAGATCCTCGTGAGAGAGCCCGGTGTGGAACATGCAATGGTGAAGGGCACAATGCAAGAAAGTGTTCTCAAAGGAAAAGAGCAAAAGGAAATAGTAGCCAACCAAGTAGTAGCCAACAAGCTCCAAGTCAACCAAGTGGTAGCCAACAAGCTCCAAGTCAACCAAGTGGTAGCCAACAAGCTCCAAGCCAACCAAGGACTAGCCAACCAAGTGGTAGCCAACCTAGGACTAGCCAACCAAGTGGTAGCCAACCTAGGACTAGCCAACATGCTCCAAGCCAACCAAGTGGTAGCCAACCAAGGACTAACCAACAAGCTCCTAGACAACAAAGAGGTCGACAACTTGGGCTACGAAGAGGAAGAGGGCGTGGTGGATTTAATCCCGCTAGTATGACAGGTTACTTAGCTGGACCAAATCCGTATGCTCGTAGGTATGTTCACATTTATGCATATTTTACTATCATTCATGTTTATTGGGTTAAATGCATCCTTTACTAACTTGCCCCTTTTATTCTTATAATATGTATGGCGACTCAACCCAACAAGGCCAATGATGGGGAAGGTGTGAACTACTCGAAGATCTGGGCGGATGCTATGGAGGTGGTGGCGAAGAGGAAGGAGGCTGAGGAAGAGAGGAAGAGGAAGGAGGCCGAGGAAGAGAGGAAGAGGAAGGAAGCTGAGGAAGAGAAGCGGAGGAAGGCATTCGAAGAGGTAGTTCAACTTGCTCATGACTTGGCAAAAAAGAAGGACGAAGAGGACGAGGTGAAGAAGAAGAAGAAGGAAGAGGAAGAGAGGAATAGGAAGAAGAAGAAGGAAGAGGAAGAGAGGAAGAGGCAAAAGGATAAGGAAGAGGAAGAAAGGAAGAGGAAAAAGGAGAAGGAAGAGGAAGAGCGGAAGAGGAGGGCCAATGCTAGGCCACCTTGCGCCGATCAAGAGGAAAGGCCACGGAGGGCGTTTCGTACTGACGAGGCCCATGGGAAGGAGGTTCCTATTTGTTGGTGTGGAACCGATTGCACTGTTAAGGAGTCCCTAGACTACCATTCCGATAGTTGGGGAAAGAAGTTCTTCATGTGTGCCAACTATAATCGCTCTCCCGTGCATAGCCGCAACCCATACGACAATCCACCGGTATGCACAAAGTTTTTTAGTTCTTTATGTGTCCCAACTATTCCATATCATAGCCTCTAACATGCACTATTTTCTTGTAGTCTCCCCCTCCGGTATGCAGGTACTATACTTGGATAGATATCGAGCAACCTCAATCCAACAAGGCTATCCAAGAGATCGATTGGGCCATAAAAAGAAGGCGCTACTACGAAGCACAACGTGACGAGGAGATGGCGAAGAAGTGCAAGGAACGTAATGACGAGCTCCGCAAGATAGAGGAGGAAGAGAATCGCCGCGCTAAGGAGTCTCGGGATGCCGAGAGGGAAAGGCTGCGTCAAGCGGCATGGCATTCCATGGAGGAAGAGGAAGAGAAGAAGAGGAAGGGCAAAGGGCCTATGTTCTAGACTTTGAGTATGTAACCGGGAGTCATGGACTTGTATATGTCAAAATTTGCTCGAGAACCTTGTTATTTCATGAACTCGTGTTATTTCATGAACTTGTATGTTCTAGACTTTAAGGGCAAGAAACTCGTGTTATTTCGTATGTGTCAACAAACTTGTATGTTCTAGGCTTTTTTGTACGATGTGTGATCACTTTCCCTCGAAATAAAAACGCTGAAAGCTGGCTACGACAGCATCTTCAAAGTGCGGCGCCAAGCATTGTGGCGTCACACCGTGCGGCGCCGTCTAGCGTGGCGCCGCATATGCGCTCGAAAAGAGACAGAAGCTTCTGTCTCTTTTCTAGCGCATGTGCGGCGCAACCAAGGACGGCACCGCACGGTGTGGCGCCACCGAGCTGCGCGTTGCACGTGCGGCGCCGTCTGGTGTGGCGCCGCACATGCGCTAAAAAATAGACAAAAGATTCTGTCTATTTTCTAGCGCATGTGCGACACCACACCAGACGGCGCCGCACGTGCAACGCGCAGCCTGGTGGCACCGTGCGGCGCCGTCCTGTTTGGCGCCGCACATGCGCTAGAAAATAGTGACGGCGCCGAACGTGCAACGCGCAGCCTGGTGGCGCCGCACCGTGCGGCCCCGTCCAGTTTGGCGCCGCACATGCGCTTCTGTCTATTTTCTAGTGCATGTGCGGCGTCAAGCTTGACGGCGCCGCACATTGACTTAGACGATTCCTGGGCCATCTTGCACCATGTGCGGCGCCATTCGTCGTGGCGCCGCACCTTCCTGACTAGTGTCTGTCTGTTCCTGTTGTTCTGTTTGAGTTGGTTTTCGAGCAGGTTTGTTCGAGCATGTTTGTTCCAAAAAGACAACAACCATTGAAGTTCACGACAACCATTCAAGTTCACGATAACAACATCCAAGTTCACGACAACCATTCACGACAACATCCAAGTTCACGACAACAACCATAAGTACTGAGTTCACGACTACAACCATTCAAGACAAAGTGCAACATCTACTCTACTTCCCACGGGTGGTCTTCGCCCCTCGGCCCCTTCTCGTGGGCATCTTCCTCCTCCTCGGTTCCTCTTCATCCTCCACCTCTAAGCGATATGGATTCTTGGGCTTCTTTGTCTTGGTCGTGGAAGGGTTGGGTGTGTAAGGCTTCTTGGGTTGCCTTGGCTTGAACATGTAGTCGGACCGCTCGTGTACCTTGTAGCGAGTGTAGTTGCCCAATGTCATCTCGTCGGGGACGCTTTCCTCATCTTGCGGCTGTCAACAAAAGAAGATTGGTAAGGACAAATTCAGGAGAAATGCAAGGGAGGGTGGGGGATGCAATGGTTGTACTACCTCGGGTGTGTTCGCCTCGTCCTCGGATGTGGAGTGATGATCGCCAGAATTTTCACCTTCGGGCGTGTTGGACCGTGACGCGGACGGTGTTGCCACCTCAGGGTCACAGAAACCTAGCAAGTTCGACAGCCTCCTTAACCGTTGGCCCTGCTTCTTAACGAACTCACGAAACAGACCCTCTCCCTTCTCTCCGCGAGGGTATGTGTCCAAAGCGTCCTCGCATGCATCGGCGGACTTCCTTACCTGATCGCGCTGTCATAGACAAGAAAGTAGTAAGTTATCCATGCAAGGTGAGAGAAGCGCCTAGACGGAAAAAATATTATTCGGCACACTTTACCACAAAGTTGACCAAGGGAGCAAACTCGGTTTGTCGCCCTTCTCTGACCATGATGTTGTATTGTTCGGTTGAAATCTCATCAAACACCAATGGCTCCTCCAAGATCGAATCCCGAAATGCCCGTGGGTATATCTCCACCCGCGCGTTGTCAACGAACCATGTGATGTAGTTGTTGAAAGCATCCCGATTGAAGGGCCTATCCTGTGCTCCTTTTGCTTTTCTAGCCTCGGTCACACACCTCCTGAATTTCTCAAGGTGCTTCCTATGAAGCTTGGGCCAATCCTTCTCCTTCCTCTGCTTCTTCCTGTCCAAGCTGCACACAACAACAACAAGTCAAAAAGCGTTATTTGGCGAATGATAAGCACATCACATGGTAAGGCAGTTAATAGCTTACCTATGGAGCCCTATGTCCGTGTACCTTTTGTACGCCTCCAGTGGGTCCGTTGGCGGTTCGGAGACCACATCCCACTTGTAAGTCCACGTGGGGAGAAGGTAGTCGTTGCTGTTATCAATGTAAGGATTGAATGACAACAATCTCGGCCGTCCAATGGAGAAGCGTTCCCAGCTCCACACCGAAAGAAGGAGCAAACAACCACCAATCCCTGAATCGGCGGCGCTCTAAGGCAAGCGTCATCCAGCTGCAGATGAAGTGAACAATCATTTGGTAAGAACAAATTTTTTTGAGATAGTGCAGAAATATACAACAACATTTGTAAATAACTCATTACCTGACGGTACAACCAGGCCAACGCCGCAGAACCCCAACTGAAGGTAGAGTCGAAAAAAACCAGCAACTTGAGCCAATGCCACTGAGCACGATCCCCACTGCTGTCAGGAAACAGAGTCCTCGTGATAATGTACCAAACATACACACGAGTGTATGTCTTGATCGTCTCCTTATCGGCATCCTCGGGGCAAATCTTAAAATTCTGGATGATCCAAGTAAAAGTAGCCCTGGCAGCGACCCTCAGTTTTTCCCCCTTCTTGTTTATAGCCTCGGGTGGATCCTTCCCTATAAGGGAGACCATCTGCTCACGCCACCCGTCTGAATCCGAGGACATGCACACAGGGTTTCCCTCGATTGGGAGTGCCAGGATCATGCTCATGTCCTGCAAAGTGACCGTAGTCTCACCGGTCCTAAGGTGAAATGTGTGCGTCTCCGGCCTCCATCGGTCCACAAGCGCGGTGATCGCAGCAGGGTTGAAGGCCGGTGTGGACCGAGTGACCATGTGGATAAAGGGGAGGAGTCCTAGCTGCTGGATGTACGGAGTGTACCGCGCATCATAACGCATCTTGCCGGACGAGACCTCGTGGTACCTAAGTCGAAGGGGTTGAAGCTCCTGCAAACATACAATGGCAAAATGTTAGATTTCCATCTAAACAAACATGGCATCTTGTTCGACTTGCATTGAAGTTTTTAGTACCTGTCTCTTCTCCAACATCTTGTAGGCACGGTGTTGAACATCATAGTGAGTATTGTTTAGAAGGGGGTTTAGAGACATCCTACATATTCAAAACAATAGAGAGAATAAGAACAATTATAAAATGTCCATCTTATTCCAACTATAGTTGTCACATATACTCCATCTTACTCTAGCTATAATTGTAACATGACAAAAATCCTACCCTACTCTACCTATAATTGTAACATGAACAAAAATAGTTCTACATCTTAATCTAGAATTTTATCCTACTCTACCTATAGTTCTAGCATCTAGAGTTGGTAATATATATTGGCAATAGTTCTAACTATAGTTCCATTTCATCCTACATGAACAAATATCAACAAACCTATATGTAACCATACAATTGGTAATATATATTGGCAATGCTTCATAATATAAAGAGAAATTGCAACCTAGGAGACCACTATCCATCTTACAAGTATTTCTAAACCTAAACATCAAATAGACATATCATTGCTTCAAATCAACCTCCAAATCCAATTGAAACTAGGGTTCCACCGAAATTTGACTAAAAGGAGGCAAATAGCAAGGGATTTTCGGATAGGAATGAGAGGAGATACCTGGGGGAGGGATTAGGAGGAAGATCCTTGGCCAAATTGCTCAGATCTGTTGATTTCTTGAGAGGAGAATCACCAGCGGCGACAAACCCTAGCCGCCATGCGGTTCTGTCTGTGAGAGGAAATGGGCTAGGTCTAGGGAGGGATGGCGCCGCGCTGGTACAAGACCTAAAGTGCGGCGCCAGGCGCAACGGCGCCGCACTACACAGTGCGGCACCACGCTACAAGGCGCCGCATTAGCGGGCCCGGGCCCGCGGGGCTCCACGCTGGCAGGTGCGCGGCGCCAGGCATAATGGCGCCGCTCTTCAAGGTGCGGCGCCACACTGTATGGCGTTGCAAAAAGGGTTAGTTCCGTGAATTTCTTCTGGCCAGAGTTCATTTCGTGAAATTGTTATTTTTTTGGGTTATTTTCGTCCATTCTGTCCATATATACTTTGACGACATCATCAATCACCACCGCTGAGATGAAAATATGTCATACCTGGAGGGCCGGGAGCGCTAGTATCGATCGCGTGTGAAGAAGTGGAACTAGCATATCATCACATTAAACAAATTTTACATGGTTGTGAATAATGTATTCGGATGTGGTACCACATTCCACAGCTATATGTCATGTGCATATTTTTCTAGAAGAAAATTCACATATTAGAGAACATTGTGTACGTATATAATATATATTCGCTCCTCGATTTGTGAGTCAGATCACATGCCAATCATCTGAATCACGGATTTAGACACCACACCACCTTTAGCTTTCATGGATTTCGCAATATTTGATGCTACAACGGTTATCAGACTTGACCAAATTTGAATCCTAATTTTACCCTACCGCAATGTCAAAATCCTATTTTACATGACCAACCAAGAGAAAACTTTGCACATGAGAATTGAATGTGCTTTCCAAATTATTTTATTTGTCTAGTTGACATGATGCCTTCAAATTGCATCTTGTCGCCCAAGGGTATGAAGTATTGCCACCACCACACGTCCTGAAAAGGAATTGTTTTTATGAGAAGTGTCCAATCAAAAGAATTGGGGTGGTATATGTGAAGAAAATATGCCCTAGAGGCAAATAATAAAGGAGTTTATTATAATATTTCATTAGTTTATAATATTTTCATATCATGCTATAACTATATCAATAGAAAACATTAATATAGGTGTGATAACCCGTAAAAATATATAGGTGTGATATGTAAACAAACCCAGGTCACTAGTAGTCTCTATTTAACTAGTTTATTGGTCAAAGATGATCAAGGTTTCTTGATGATATTGGTGCTTTGGCACCTATTGACAATGGATCCATCTTATTGGAGAATGAGATGGTGAACAGTTCCACGGATGATTGTTGCAACACGATCATATCACAAAGTTCATAATTGCAATTGTCAAAAACATAGAGACTTGTTCTTCAGACTCTAAGACCATATTCACTATCACTCGGGGGTGATTAGAGAGCATCAAGCGTCACTCCGTGAAACTGTGATTATAAAGGTGTGATTAAGTACTCAACGGGACAGGTAGAGGCATGTGTCAAGAGCAGGATTTTTACATTCGCGTGATGGACGATACTCTGAGCCCACCCGGATAAGTTATATCTAATATGTTGCGCAATATGTGACCAGATCATGGGGATATCACTTATCAGTACGAGTAAAGTAGCATTTGTCGGTAACGAGGTTGAACCCGACATGGTGATATCAATGATCAAATCTCGAACAATTCAAGTATCGTAGAGACAAAAAGAATATGACACAATTGTTTAAGGTTCGACACGATGGTGACTCGTGGTATGCATAAGAATCAACATGGGTATCCCGGTCCCGCTATTGATCATTGATAGAGATCATGTCTATGACACTCCCAAACCATAGAAACACACACTTAAGGGCATTACGACCCTTAGAGATCTATCTGTAAGAAGGAATCATAGAAAAGAGAGAGAAACCAGAATTGTCCCGGGAGATCCAAAGTTGTTCGGAGAAAGAAAGAAAAGGGATTGAAAGAAGTTTCGGATAAATGGGAATTTAAATATACATTTATTATATATTAATTGTGAAATAATATATTCTAAATAATATTTAAATTAAGATTTATAACTTTCTTATTAGGCCAAATCCCTGGATGAAATTAACCTAGAAGAAAGATGCAGAAAAAGAGAAAGGAAAACTGTAGGCGAGCGGCAGATAGTATGAGCCGCACGCGCGGCTGAGCTTCAGGCTGCCCAGACCGCTGCTGCCGGTTGACGGGGCGCACGGGAGGTGAGTCGGCCCACCCGGCCAGAGATCCCTCCATCGCGGGCCCTTACCAGGCTGGCGCCCCACCACGCTGGGCCGCGGTTGCAGCCGGCCCACCCGGGTCAGCTCCGCTGACCACCACTGCTAGCAGGACACGGGGTGGTCGGCCCACCTAGGCACACCACCTGGCCGTTGTGGGCGCTAGGCGGCCCACCCGGCTTGTCCATCCCTACTGGCCTCTGCTGTTGCCGTTGGTTGGGCTGGTGCAAGACTGGTGGCCCACCCGGCCACCGCCTCAAGCCCAGCCGGCTGCAGCCCCTCTTTTGCCCTTTTCTAGTCTTTTTTAGTTCAACATGGCTCACCTAAAGGGAAGGGCACACCTCACTTCCCCTATATAAAGGGGTGCCTATGGATGGGATTAAACACACCAATTTAGATATTCTCTTTGGTTAGAATATCTCTCTCTAGTTTCCCTTCAAGTACGTAGTCCCACGTAAGGACCATACATGCAGGCAATTCCTCTGTGGTGCACTGTTGTACTGCTGGGATTCTAGCCAGGAGGTCTACTTCTGCAGCCACGGCAGGATCCGAGCCCGAACGCCGTTGTCTTGCACCGTATTTGTGTGGAAACTCAGTGGGCTACACTTGGAGCTACCTAGGCCATCGTGCGAGAACTTGGACAAGGGGTGACGTGTGAGGAGCTTTGCGACCTTGAGGTCAGACGGGTACGACTATATCAGCCATGCTTCTACACGAGCGCAACACTCTCTCGGTCTTTAAGGGTACGCTATTGTTGTCTTCCTTTGTTACTGCATTATTAATAGATAGATCTTGGGCAATTAGGATTTCACACATAGTAAAATATTTGTTTTCTGCACCGGAACCCCTATAGTGGTATTAGAGACTGATCTATACGTAGTATGCTAGTATGGATTAGACACATGCAAAAGTGTAGGCATTGATACTCTTGTTATTACCTTCCCATGTGTATTTGTTTATATCGCGTACTGTGAGATGGAGTGACTTGGATCGATCTTACGTATACTCTTATGCGAGACTGGTTCTACGCTCGGCATACGGCTTGTATCATATAAGTGGCTCACGAGTGTCTGTCTCTCTCACAGTAGTTGATATAATATCTACAAAGGAAGGACACGAAAGGGGTGTAGTATAAACAACTATTATATCCATATTGTGGTTGGAAGTTCGTAGGTAGAAATGTTCTATTGCGAAAGCCTTAACAACCAGGTAAAATTTCAAATAGATAAAGTAGAGGCGTCTAACTTTATATTGCATGGGAAGGCTTTGTGATGTGATATGGTTACAGTCATAAATGAGATAAGGTAGTTTACTGTTTCTATTGCTAAGTAGTATAGTAATAGTCATCATGAATTTCTCTCAAAAAATAGTCATCATGAATATGAACAACAAGACAGGTGGCATCGTGGACTTGGCGTACAACTGGTGGCCTAATGGAGATCATGCTGGAGCACCTAATGGAGATCATGGAGCGCGAAGACAACCATGTCACGTCACATTTTTTATTATATATGATATAACCTTTGTGTGCATCTTGTTTGAGTGCTAGTATTAGATACACAACGATGGAATTTAAATAGGATGATCCCTAAATTAATTCCAATGAATGTGTTCCCCTTAGTGTGTGCACCACCAAGAAAGTTCTCCGATATGAGGCAGACTGTGATGATAGGGTGTTAGACATATATGCATTTGCATACGGTGGGTGTAAGCCATGTTGTACTGCATTACACACAAAGTTAGAATTGGTGAGCCTAGCATGTATAGACATGGCCTCGAGACACAAGAGATCGAAAGATCAAGCATGAGTCACATGGATGATGTGATTGATATTAGAGAATGTCTACCTTTGCAGCTATGTTGCCGACCGTGACGATCATGGGTGATATAGTGAATTAGGATTGTGTAATCACTAAAACTTAATTAGGGATGTTTGTTTTAGTGGGAGTGTAGGAGTTCGTAGCATGGAAAACAAAAAAATCTACCGCATGAACACACACAAGCCAAGATATATCTACTAGATTGTAGCAACGAGTCAATAGAGTACTAACCCTCAAAGATTCCAAAGAGGTTAACAAGATCGGATTCTCGTGGGTGATGTAGTTGTTCACTTGCTGATCTCAAGATCGCATAGACGATCCTTCCGGCACCGCGTTCCAGCAGCGCTTTCGCAGTCGGTCACACGTTCGGTACTCGATGAAGACCTTCCTCTCCCTTGTTCTAGCAGGCAGCGAAGGTTGTAGATCTCTCCTCGCAATTTCGGCAGCACGACGACGTGGTGGTTGAAGTAGAGGGGAAATCCGCAGGGCTTCGCCTAAGCCGGAGCGGGCATGGTGGAGTAGAAGAGGGCCTTGGTGATCTAGGGTTTAGAGGGCCGAGGGGATGTGGTGGCTGGCGGCTAGTAGAGGTGCTAGGCCCAGCTACTTTAGAGGGCTCTAAATCGGTGGCAGCTTTTAGAGGGCTGCAACCAATCTAGGGTTTCTTGTGGGAGGGCAAGGCGACGCCCCCTCCCCTCTATTTATGAGAGGGAGAGGCGGTTCGGGGGGAGGCGAGTCCTCCCCCAACTCCTCCTTATGGCCGGCGGCAAGGGAAGGGGAGGAATCCTCCCCTAGGTAGGATTCCCTCCCTCCACTAGGCAACCATGTTGGGATTTGACTTTTCAAATTGGCGTTTGACTTTTCAAACAAGAGTTTGATTTCTCTCTTCCCATTGCCCAACCAAGTGACCTAGTACATGATGCAATCATTCCAATTTGTCATGACACATCCATGTACCCTTTCCACTCCGGATAGGTGGACCTTCTAGACCCTTCTAGAATATTCCGGTGAAAACACCGAAACCATTCCTGAACTCCGGAATTGTACTTTCCTTATATGAATCTTCTTCTCTGGACCATTCTGTATCTCCTGGTGATGTCCCAGATCCAATACGAGACTCCGAACAACATTCGGTCTCTTACTCACATTCCATATCTACTAAACAACATCAAATCCTTAAGTGTGTCTCCCTATGGTTCGTGAATTATGCAAACATGATCGAGACTCTTCTCCGATCAATAACCAATAGAGGAATCTGGAAATTCATATGGCTCCCACATATTTCTATGATTACTTCGTGATCAAATGGACCATTTACATACGATACCAATTTCCCTTTGTCTCGCGATACTTTACTTATCCAAGGTTTGATCGTCGGTATCTCTGCATACCTAGTTCAACCTCGTTACCGATAAGTACTCTTTAATCATTCCTGTGATATGTGATCCCTTGTGATCTAGTCACATGCTTGCAAGCTAATTGGATGACATTCCACCGAGAGGGCCCAAAGTATATATATTCGTCATATGGATGGACAAATCCCACTCTTGATCCATGTGCCTCAACACATACTTTCCGAACACTCAATGCCACCTTTATAACCACCCAGTTATGAAGTGGTGTTTGATGTCATCAAAGAATCTATCCGGTGATGGTGATTAGCATGCTCTCATGGTCGAAGGAATTAGGTTACAATGTATCTGGAAGCTTGTAGAAAACAAACTATAGAAATGACTATCTTTATGCTACGCTTAACTATAGGAGTATGTCCATCACATCATTCTCCTAATGATATGATCTTGTTGTTAATAACATCTCAATGTTCATGATCAGGAAACCATGATCATCCGTTAACCAACAAGCTAGTATTACAAAGATGCTTTACTAGGGACTCTTACAAGTTCACAAATCACAAAAGTATTAATGATTCCGGTTAATACAGTTATAGCATGAATGTAAACATTTATCATAAACATAAAGATAGAATAATAACTACTTTTATTATTGCCTCGTGGGCATATCTCCAACAGTCTTCCACTTGCACTAGAGTCAATAATATAGATTACATGGTAATATACCTAACATCTCAATTGTAAAACTATGTGTTGAACTGTTTAAATTATTATAACTGATTATATGACTGGTGTGGCTTTTTATTTAAACGAATAAGAAGGGGGAAAGGGTCGATGTTAAATTTGTGCATTGCATATCATGCATCTTGAAATTTAGGAGGGAATTTGAACCTTCGATGTTTTGAGTGTTAGATAATGAAATTTGACTCGTGCTGAGTTTGAATCAAGTCAACACTAGGATTTGAAATTCAAATTTCAGATTTCAATTGTGGTTTGATTGTGAGTCAGCAAAGTGAAAATAATTCAATCTTAAAGATTTGATCACACATACACACACACACACTCGTGATCAAGCAAGTGATACTTACCACAAACTCCAACATTTGATTTCAAAATGGAGGATTGAACTAGTCAAACTTAAGATCAAGTATATAAGAATTACAAAAAAATAGAAAATGCACAAAAATAAACGAGACACAAGTTATTAAATAAATGAACTCTTTATTAATAATCCAATAAATACAAGGTTTGAACCTTACAAAATTCAAAACAAAATTACAAACAAAAGAAGAAAACCCTAGAAACTAAAACCTATCTATATCTTCATATTCTTCCAATCTCATCTTTATTCCTCTCATCTTCAACTCTTGATTCTTCCTAAATCTACAAACATCTTGATACCAAAAGGACTATTTACATGGTTAAAATATAGGTTTCACCCAAGGGTGAAATCAATCGATTTGGAATCTAAAGAGGAATATCAAGAACTGATCCTAAGATTCTTGGGCCTAGGAAGATTAGGCAGATAGTAACCAAAGCAAGTGTGAATAAAACCCATAGGAATACAATAGTAATGGTTATGTTTACCAATAGCAGTACCATAGAGTGGAGTATTAACAATAATCAGAGCTCTGTGTGAAAAAATCAACAAGAGAAAATTATAGTAGAACCCAACACCAGTAATCATAGATTGTAACAACATGATATAGTGAGCAAGTACATAGCTAGTGTATCCTGGATACACAGTTGATGTCTACGCTATTCAATTCTTGTAGACAGTTGTTGGGCCTCCAAGTGCAAAGGTTTGTAGAACAGCAGCAAGTTTCCTTTAAGTGGATTACCCAAGGTTTATCGAACTCATGGAGGAAGTGGTCAAAGGTATTCCCTCTCAAGCAACCCTGCAATCAAGATACAAGAAGTCTATTGTGTCCCCAACACACCCAATACACTTGTCAGGTATACATGTGCACTAGTTCGGCGAAGAGATAGTGAAATACAAGTGGTAATGGTGCCAGAAAATAGCTTTGACGGTGAGGTAAAGACTAAACCAAGCAAACATGCAACAGATCTAGATTTAAATGGTGTTTCAATGTTTAGAAATAAGGCCCAGGGATCATACTTTCACTAGTGAACACCCTCTCATATAAATATCCTCTCTTCATGATACTACTCTTAACTACTCTCCGGTTGGACACTCTAATCATCGGTAGGGCTATAACAGCACTCCTCAAAGTCTGCCTTCCCCAATCTAGATAACCCCACACTGTCACCTTGAGTGCTAGATGGTTCCAACAAACACCACAATTTCATAGAGACATCCAACTCCAAATATAACTCATAACAAATATTCAATCTAGCCAAAGTGCCACACAGGGTATGCACGCTTTCACTTTCATACACATGGGTAAAAGCATAGATCTATTAAAGCACAAAGAGTATTTATGTAGACTCAAACCTAAGTGCCACCATGGCGTGCATGCTGTCACTTTCACACACATGGGGAGAGCAGGGATCTATTAAAGCACTTGAGTAGCAAGGTAGATCTACTTGATTACAAAACTCATGATCACAATATGACCATGCATAGAGAGAGATGAATACATAGCTACCGGTAGAGCCCTTAGCCTCGAGGAAGAACTACTCCCTCCTCATCATGGGAATCAGAAATGGTGATGAAGATGGCGATGGAGATCGATGGAGATGGCTCCTCCGGGGGCACTTCCCCGTCCCGGCAGGGTGTCGGAACAGAGACTTTCTGTCCCTTGAATCTCTCCTTCGGTGGCAGCGGCGCTTTGGAGGTTTTCGTGGATTTCCGCCAGACGATTTAGGGTTTTTGGGTCGGAGGCTTCTTATAGGCGAAGGAGGCAAGGTCGATGGAGGTCCAGGGGGCCCACACCCCCTGTGGGCGTGGCCTAGGGTGGGCCCGCGCCCACCTAGGGTGTGGCCACCCTGGTTTCCTCCTCTGTCTCATCTTTGATTTTCTGTATCGCTGCCGAAAAAATATGAACTTTGGCTTTTGTCCCGTCCAATTAAGAGAATATTTATTTTTTAGCTTTCTAAAATCAAAAACAGCAGAAAATAGGCAACTTGCATTGTGGCATCTTGTCAATAGGTTAGTTCCAGAAAGTGTATAAAAATACCTCAAAGTGTAGACAAAACATAGAAAAGTAGATACTAAACAAGCATGGAACATCAAAAATTATAGATACGTTTTCGACGTATCAAGCATCCCCAAGCTTAACTCCTGCTCGTCCTCGAGTAGGTAAGTGATAAAAATAATAATTTTTGAGGTGACATGCACCATCAAAACCAAGATCAAACCATTTGCAAGCATTGAAAGCTGGAATCAAAGAACTCTAAACATAAGCATGAAAGATGGAGTTCTAACAATAGGACAAAGTAACTATGCATGCAACATGAAAGGCTACAAACAAAGATCATGAATAACAATGCATTGAAAGACGTTTGTTTGTTTGTTTCACATACATAAAACATAGCATAGTGGCATTCAGCTTGTCCCTCATGGAGTAGCAAATAGATGCATAGGACACCTTCAAAGTTCACAAGGGTGACTAGAAACAAATAGCACAAGAACAAGTAATATCACAATATGCATCAATCAATAAGTTTTGGAACACTGCACATAGAATGACAACTATGCTCTCTTAATGGTGCCTAAAGGTAGAAGGTGGAGACTCAAAAATGATGGAAGAAAGGCCCTTCACAAAGCATCTTGAAGTGGTTAAGGTTAAAGTGGCAAAGGTGGATTATATGCTTGACGAAGTATAAGTTGGCAATCTCAAGTCCCTTGAATACGAGGGCCACACCTCATGCATACTCAAATTTGGGCACAAAAAAGTTCTTGTCATTGTAAGTATTTGCATATCATTGAGAACCGCCAATGGGGTACCCCTTGCACATGGTACAGGAGCTTTCCCATAACCAAAATGACAAGGCAAGCAAACAATGAGCATCTCAGCAATCTTTTTATTTACCATATGCATAGCTTTTTATTGAGGATGCTTCATAGATAGCTCAGTATGGTGATGATGCAAGTTTCCACCATGATTAGGCATGGCTTAGGCTAGCGGCCCAGGCGTTTCTCTAACACAGAATACTTACTCCATGGACTTACAAGTTCCCTCTTTATTTCACACCGGTGACATCCATAGACAAAAGAGCATGATATCAACTAAGTACGAAGTGCAAGTGCAATGTTGAAAACATTCCCCGTGACAGTACGGTTCTGCTAATTCCAACTTATAAGTGCAAGCATATACTACCTCCGTTTCAAGGCTTAAGGCGCACACGCTTTCCAAAGCAAAATTTGACCAAAAGAATTGAGCAACAAAATCTTGATTATATTGTACATAATTAGTATCATTGGATTCGTATTGAAAAATACTTTCCAGTGATACTAGTTTTATACCAAAACTCTTTACGTATTTAGAGTAATTCTTGGTCAAAGAAAAAACACGCAAAACGAGGATGCCTTAAGCCCTGAAATGGAGGGAGTACAACAAAGTTGTCACAATGGTTCAAGTTTATTAGGGGCAAAGAATATAATGTGCCATCAAGTTTGTGAGAGCTTTAATCACTAAGTTTTCACATAACAAAATAGTTTTTAATTGGAAGATAGCTGAAAACAAGAATATACTTGGAATGGTGTAACACACCATGCATAGGAGTTTATAGTGGACACTTTGGAAAAACTTGGTTTCTTGGGAGTTGGAAGCATGTGTAGAACTTACTCATACAAGTGGAGGCTAGCAAAACACTGGGAGCAACCAACTAAGAGAGCATAATGGCCATAATCATGAAGAGTAAAAAAGCATACTAATCAAAGCAAAGAGTGGTACTAAAAGTCAAGGACTAAATGATCATAGAGGCTAATGGTGACTTGTCATAGTCATAACATGGTGTGAGCATGTGCCAAGTCAACCCAAGCAAAGCATCAAAGGAGAATACCACAATCTTATGCTTTTGCATGCTAAAACAACGCATAATTTCTTCAAGGCACACTAAGCAATCCCAATTGTTTGGAACAAGACATGCTATAGCAATAATCACTAAGCATAATGCTAAAACAACACCTAGCATGTCATGCTAAATTCTAAGTCACAGTCAATGCAAGCTCCTCTTGCACTTCAAGCAAGAACTTCCTACTCCTTTCCAACACCAATCAACTTATTTGAAATAACTCACAAAGATAATAATCAATAAAGATCAGTGAGATTGTCTCACAAATACACAAAGAAGAACTAGACATATCTAAGCAATAAGCACAAGAAAACTAATGCTAAACACAGTGCTAGCAAAAGTGAACACTCACAGAACAATAAGAGTGAAAACTAGAGTGTTCTAGGCAATGAAAACAGAGTGTGTCTCTCTCCAAAAGAAGTGTGGTGTAACCAACCAACTTACTCAAGCAAACTAAGCAAACGAAAACCAAAAACGAAAACTAAGACGCTCCAAGAACAACACAACAATGCATGAAACAATAAAAATGAAGTGTCTAGAAAGACCTGAGCTTTTTATTGATGAAGAAGGGGATGCGGGCATCCCCAAGCTTTGACGCTTGTACCTCTTGGATATTTCTTGGGGTGACACCGGGGTGGCATCCCCAAGCTTGAGATTTTGTCCATTCTTCATCTCATTACATCATTCTCTCTCTACACCTGAATTTTTTCTTCATACAAAACTTCACACAATCTTCATTAGCAACATTAGTCTATTCAAAAGATATTAGACCCTTAGGAAAAGCTTTGGAACAGCAAAAAATTTCACTAAAAACACAAGATACTGTAGCAACTCCTTTAAAAAGCTCATTTTCCCAAAAAGGAATCAATAAGAAGCAAATGCAAATAATGGCAGAAATCTGTCAAAACAGACCAGCAGGTAGAAACCGATTTTTTCGAAGACCTTATATTGCTCAAATCAAAAAGTGTTGAACTAAAGAAATTTAGATAACATACTGGGGGATTTATTCGTAAATTTTTAGTTCAATCCGAGTTACAAAGACTCCTCACGATTTTTATGGTGGAGGACAGAAATCTGTTTCGGGACAGCAACTCCCCAAATCTTACTTCCCTCTCATTAGAGGTCATTCTTGGCCCAAAAAGCAAACAAAAAGGATAAGGAGAGGTCATTACTGAAGTAATAACTTCCAATACTCAAGAAAACTCTTGGGTTATCTCCCAACAAGTACTTTTCTTTAACGCCTTTAAGTTAGGCATAGAAAGTTTGAGAAGATGCTCACATAAGAAATATGAATTGAAGTAAAAGAGAGCATCAAGAAGCAAATTCAAAACACATTTAAGTCTAACCCACTTCCTATGCATAGGAATCTTGTAAATAAACAAGTATTGAAAGCACATTGCAACAAGCATAGGAAAGCAAAACAAGTGCACCTTAAAAAAATTCAACATAAAGAGGGGAAACTTAATATTGTTGAGATGCATAAAACCATGTTTCCCTCTATCATAATAACTTTTAGTAGAAACATGAATAAAATTAACAATATAACTATCACATAAAACATTCTTATCATGAGCCACATGCATAAAATAATTATTACTCTCCACATAAGCATAGTCATTCTTATTAATTTGAGTGGGAGGAAATTCAACAAAATAGCTATCATTGTTATTCTCATCACGATAATCATCAAACATAGGAGGCATATTGTAATCACAATAAATTTTCTCCTCAATAATAGGTGGACTGAAAATATCATACTCATCATTGTAATCATCAGAAATTGGAGGTATAGTATCATCATAAGCAATAGAATAGCTATCTTCCCAAGTGTGTTCATTTGTAAACATATCATCATTTGAAGGAACATGGATAGCACTAATAGCACAACAACTATTAATATTATCATTTTCAGAATTGGTACCAAAGAGATTTTCAATATCAAAAGTGGTGTGCTTTTCCCAATCATGATCACTACTATAGGTAACAGGCATAGGAACATCATCTAGTTCAGACTCATCAGCAAAAACTATGATAGGAGCAACATGCTTAGAGGAACATACTGTTTCCTCTCTCCTTTTACTCCTCCTCCTCTTCTTCTTCTTCTTCTTCTTCTCCTCTTTAGGAGGGAGAGGCTTGAAAGGAAGCTTCTCCACATACCCTGGTTTATTTTTAGAGACAATACAAGAAACTTGGAGGATTCCTCCTTTTCATTAATAAGAACAAAACTCATATCATTCCTGTCATATTTTGGTAAAATATCATCTTTTATAAGATTTTGTATGTAAGTATTCACATGGAAATTATCAACACAATAAAGATGACACCCATGCAGGACGCAATTCATACCAAAAGCACTCATGTCTACCAAAGAAGTTTTTCTTGATAACTCTTCACACCCCAAAAACAATGTAAGTTCATCATGTTGATTATCAATGATTGCGTTATCACAGTACAAGCTTGCAGTACTCATATGGCCTGAGCATTGAAAATTGAAATGACCCACTTCATAGCAGAGTTCACAAATAAAAGGGTAGAGGGCAGCATTTTTTTTACCAAGATCATTCAGAGCCTTATACCACGTTCTGGTTTTTTCATTCCAGTGGGTGATACAATATTCTTCTTCTATTTGATTCTTCTCACAAGGTCTATGCATACCACAAAAATTAGCATGCTTATAAGAAATAGTACTTTCAGAAGTTTGAGCATGTTTATTGCAATCATTAATAACATTTTCATTTAGGTTCATGATACATGTCCCATTTTTCTTTAGGAGCATTAATATGGGAAGCAAAGGCTCTATAATATCTAACAATAATTTGAGGATCAAGACCATATTTAGCACTAAGCTCTTGAAAATCAGCAGTTTCAGCAAAAGACTTAATGCAATCATACTCATAGTTTATACCTAGTTCTTTACCTTTGTTGTTATCCCAATCTTCGGTATTGCTTTGAATTGTTTCAAGAATATGCCACTTAGCCTTGACCTCCTTAATTGTGAAGGATCCCTCCAAACAGGTATCCAAATAGTCCTTGTAATGTCTTGAAAGCCTTGCATAAAAATTATTGATAACAACATTACTGGGGATCTCATGAATGGGACATTTGAGCATTAGTGACTTCAATCTCCCCCAAGCTTGGGCAATACTTTCTCCCTCATGAGGATGAAAATTATAAATATAATTCCTATCTTTATGAATTTCATGAGGAGGATAAATTTAGAGTAAAAGAGAGATTCAAGTTCCTTCCACTCCAAATGATGAGGATCATCTAGTAGCTCATACCACTCCCTTGCTTTGTCCCTAAGTGAGAAAGGGAATAACTTCCTCTTAACTTGGTCCATTGAAATACCTGTACACTTGAACAACTCGCAAAATTCATGTATAAAGATTAAATGATCACTAGGATGGACAGTTCCATCTCCAAAATAGCAGTTATTCATAACACATTCAACAATTTCAATAGGTATTTTAAAAGGGACACTTTCAGTATGTGGATTTAAAATATCACAAGTATCATTAGAATTACCACATATGGGGGGTAAAGTATCATAAGAGCAAATTTTCTTCCCTAAAGCTGGGGAACTAAAAAGATCTTTCTCATAAAAACTAGCTTCCCCAAGCTTAGACGTTTCTATACCATTAGTAACAATGGTGTTCAAAAAATTATACTAATAACATTGCTATTACCATGCAAATGAAGTTCCATAGGTTTTTTAATTTTCTCTTCAAACACTTCATGTCCTAACTCAAGATTAAAGCTCTCTATTTTTTTGTTGTTTTCCATTAAGCCTAACTAGTGAAAACAAGAAACAAAAAGACAAAATTGCAGGATCTAAAGGAAATAACTTCGAGCACTCACACCGGAGGATGTGAGTACCTTTTACCTTACCTCCCCAGCAACGGCGCTAGAAAATAGCTTTCTGGCTTGTTGTTGCCGTGGGGTAACGTGTGTGAGTGCCTTTTACCTTTCCTCCCTGGCAACGGCGCCAAAAAATAAGCTGATGGCGTGAAGAAAAGGTAAAAGCCCAAAACCTCCTCGGCAACGGCGCTAGAAAATAGCTTTCTGGCTTGCTGTTGCCGTGGGGTAACGTGTGTGAGTGCCTTTTACCTTTCCTCCCCAGCAACGGTGTCAGAAAAGAGCTTTATGGCTTGCTGTTGCCGTGGGGTAACGTGTGTGAGTGCCTTTTACCTTTCCTCCCCAGCAACAGCGCCAGAAAAGAGCTTGATGTCTACGCACTTCTATGCTTGTAGACAGTTGTTGGGCCTCCAAGTGCAGAGGTTTGTAGAACAGCAGCAAGTTTCCCTTAAGTGGATTACCCAAGGTTTATCGAACTCAGGGAGGAAGTGGTCAAAGGTATTCCCTTTCAAGCAACCCTGCAATCAAGATACAAGAAGTCTCTTGTATCCCCAACACACCCAATACACTTGTCAGGTGTACAGGTGCACTAGTTTGGCGAAGAGATAGTGAAATACAAGTGGTAACGGTGCCAGAACATAGCTTTGACGGTGAGGTAAAGACTAAAGCAAGAAAACATGCAACATATCTAGATGCAAACGGCGTTTCAATGTTTAGAAACAAGGCCTAGGGATCATACTTTCACTAGTGAACACTCTCTCATATAAATATCCTCTCTTCATGATACTACTCTTAACCATTGTTCAAAAAATAGGCCGAATCGGCGATTAATAGGCCGATTAATCGCTACTAGGGACCTGACCGTGTCGATTATCACTAATCGTTTGTGTTAATCATTTAGCCCGATTAATATGTCTGACACTCCGATTACTAGGTATGTTCCCGATTAACTACTACACTTGGTCAAAAAAGTTGCAAAATTATCAACACATATCGTCCATCCGTCCGCTAGCCCGCCCCAATGAAGTAGGTTTTGTGAAGCTCCCACTCGATCCCTATCTCCAGGAGCTTGATTTCTGTCATCACCAACCATTTCCTTGTCATTGTTAACCAGTTCCTCATAGTTGTCGACCAGACCTCAGATACAAGAGCTCAAGCGCCATGAGGATCTCATCCGGGAGATTAAGGATGCATTTAGTAGGGTAGATGGTTGAGGTGTAAGAGGATTCATACCTATTTTAGGTGATATTTTTTGTAGGTTGTACCGATTAATAGCTGACCGATTAAATCAGTTAATCGTCCGAATTCCAATTAGTCGCTACTCCCAAGCCAACCGAGCAGTTAACGATTACCGATTTCCTTACCATTGCTCTTAACTACTCTCCGGTTGGACACTCTAATCATCAGTAGGGCTATAACAGCAGTCCTCAAAGTCCGCCTTCCCCAATCTAGATAACCCCACACTGTCACCTTGAGCGTTAGATGGTTCCAACAAACACCGCAATTTCATAGAGACATCCAACTCCAAATATAACTCATAACAAATATTCAATCTAGCCAAAGTACCACACACGGTATACACGCTATCACTTTCACACACGTGGGGAAAAGCATAGATCTATTAAATCACAAAGAGTATTTATGTAGACTCAAACCTAAGTGCCACCATGGCGTGCACGCTGTCACTTTCACACACATGGGGAGATCAGAGATATATTAAAGCACTTGAGTAGAAAGGTAGATCTACTTGATTACAGAGCTCATGATCACAATATGACCATGAATAGAGAGAGAGAGATGAACACATAGCTACCGGTAGAGCCCTTAGCCTCGAGGAAGAACTACTCCCTCCTCATCATGGGAATCAGCAACGGTGATGAAGATGGCGATGGAGATCGATGGAGATGGCTCCCGGGGCACTTCCCCGTCCCGGCAGGGTGCCGAAATAGAGACTTTGTGTCCCCCGAATCTCCCCTTCGGTGGTGGCGGTGGTGTGGAGGTTTTCATGGATTTCCGCTAGACGATTTAGGGTTTTTGGGTCTGAGGCTTCTTATAGGCGAAGGAGACAAGGTCGATGGAGGTCCAGGGGCCCACACCCCTTGTGGGCATGGCCTAGGGTGGGCCCACGCCCACCTAGGGTGTGGCTACCCTGGTTTCCTCCTCTGTCTCGTCTTCGATTTTCTGTATCGCTTCCGGAAAAATATGAACTTTGGCTTCTGTCCCGTCCAATTCCGAGAATATTCATTTTTTAGCTTTCTGAAATCAAAAACACTAGAAAATAGGCAACTTGCACTGTGGCCTCTTGTCAATAGGTTAGTTCCAGAAAGAGTATAAAAATACCTCAAAGTGTAGACAAAAAATAGAAAAGTAGAAACTAAACAAGCATGGAACATCAAAAATTATAGATACGTTTCCGACGTATCAACAGCAACACTACCAGATCCCAGGTTAATAGCTACACATGTCCAAATAGATGTTCACAGTAGTAGTAAATAGAGTTATAGTCACAAAATGACAACAATATAGTAAAATTATGCATATGAGAAAATCGTAGAGGGACTAAACACATGTCAACCAATAGTAGTAGTAAAGATAGTATAGTAAAGATCAAGTATTAGTGCACTTGAATCATACCAATAGCCAGATCAAGTAAACCACTAAGGAACCTACTTAGGGAACCCATAGATCTATGAGAGTATTGCAAATATAAAAATACCCAAGCCATGGAATAAAAATAACAAATTCTTGAAGGATGAGCATTAAGAAATTCATCACCCTAATCCAAAAATCAAACTGAACCAAGAGCTACAAAATCTAAATGATAAAAAACAAATCCTAATAAAAAGAAATACCGCTTGTCTTTGTCCAAGACATTGACAAGACAAAACTAAACCAACATGCCTAATTTGGCATGTACAAATGCATTGTATCTGCACATAATAACAAAGATCTCATATGCCAAAATTTAAAAACTCACTGAATCCAAAAACATTATGGGCTTGACCATCGAAAGTAGAAGTGACACTTGCACATAGGACATGATATAATGACGGTTACACTATTAACCAAGCTACATACTCACCTAAATGCATGTGATAGGTGTCATCACAACAGGGATTTGAGAGCATTATAAATAGCTGACCATCTCAAACACTAGATCTCACAACTCACTGGTCTAGTTCAGACCAAAAACACGCACACAACATAGAAAGATATCCAAGAGTTAGTGGAAGCTACAAAAGGAAGCAGGAACTTGAGGAACATCTCAAGAATAGGAATAAGGAGGAGGAGCTATAGATCTTCAACAAGCACACTTAGGAATCTACAAAGGTTTTTAGCTTAGAACTCTCTAGGAATGGGTAGAAGAATAACTATAAGAAAATTGGTAGCTAGGGATCATCTGGATCTAGGGTAGTGTAGAATAGTAGCAGTAATTCGAGTGCTCTACACTAGAAGATCGTGTCACGTTATGATCTATGATCTGGGAGGCAAGCATAAGCACAAATCCTTGATCACCATTTGTGTACACTCAGTTAGGAGGCATCACAAGTAAGTATCAGGACCCGCAATCAGTGCACAACCCTTAATAAGAACCATATAATTGACACCAAAAACAAATCTAAGATAATACATTAAACTAAGTAAATAAAATTCTGCTCCAACTACAATATCAACTAGAAAGAAACTCAACTGAGTTCTAAGATTAACACATGAACGGAATACAACTAAGAACAACAATAACTTTGGACACAATAAGTGATGGCACTGATAGGCAAGAACATCTAGTACTATGAACATATAATACAAGTAGGATTACTAACAAAGCACATAGTGATCGTGTTAAGAGTAAACACACAATAAAAAATAAGATAGCCATTTACGAGGAGATTCTATAGAAATTCAAATTGAATAGAAATAAACACTGACATATGACACTGATAGTATTTTTTGAAAGGAATGTGGTAGGGAAAGCCCCTAGAATGATTTTTAAAAATAATAAGAACCCAAATCTACGCTTGTGAGGACTTGAACCTAGGTGGGGTTATACATCCACTTCCCTAACCAAGTGAGCCATTATTGAAAATTTTAGTAATAACAGAATCAGGAAAACTAAATGAATTGGACATTTTATATACACTTGAGTTGTAGATTTGACTGAATATGAAATAAGGACAAGGGTAATTATACACCAAACCAACCTAGGAAATTAATAGAATCTATCAATTAAATTCTACCTATCAAACTTAGGAAATTTTACAAGTAACATAGACGGATCATACAGTACACCAGAGACAAATACTTACACTAGGGCTGTACTGACAACTACATACCACTTTAATTGAATATTAACACTTCTTATCTTAAGAAAATGTCAACAACAAGTTTCAGTTAACACATTACTGACCTAAACCTAAAAACTAAGGTAGTACCCGAGCTAGAGATAGAACCCATGGAGTAGATGACACTATAACATTCTACAACTACCATGAACCCTAGAATAGGCATTACAAATAACAACATAAAACCAAACCCTAGAAACTCGAAAGAAAGCCTTAAGAGTGAACCAATAGTAGAATTTGTTGTAGAGGGGGAGAGAGAAGTTTACCTTCAGAAAGGGAGACCTGAGCTCAACCCTAAATGTGTTGAGGAAGAGGAGGATGTGAGCGAGTGAAGGCAGCATAGGGAGTACCCAGGACGTGCATCTCAACCTGCACCAGCCACGTCGGCGACCATGGAGTCGTAGAAGACACACACCAGCGCTAGCTCGATGGCGAGAAGCGTCGGAGTTGCACCAGGGAGTGGAAGAGCCACCATGACCAAACCCTAGGTTAGGATTAGAGTTACAACCAAGAAGTAGAGTGTGATGGAGGAGAATCTATTTGGTGGAGTAAGAATGTAGAGCGAGGGAAAGCTTTCGGATGTAGGTGCGGCAATGGAGACGGTCGGAATCGTCGAGAGA
This sequence comes from Avena sativa, assembly GCA_916181665.1. Lineage (NCBI taxonomy): Eukaryota > Viridiplantae > Streptophyta > Magnoliopsida > Poales > Poaceae > Avena > Avena sativa. Next base: position 149,185,546 of record OV702294.1, on the reverse strand, counting down.
TGCCATCGCCAGGAAGGGGAGAGAGTGCATGAGGGAGAGGAAGGAGACGAGTGTGTGGAGGTTAGCGGGTCGAACCAAGTGGTAAAGTCACTTAAGTTATTGGGCTGACTAGAGGGCCCAACATCATTTTAGTCATTTCACAATTCTTGCAAAATGCCCATTAAAAACAAACTTAAAATATTTTTGTAAAATAAAACAAAAACACTTCCATAAGGAAATTAAGAACATAATCTAAAATATATTTTTGGAAGATTTTTAAAATTATTTTAAATGTAATGAAAAATTCAAATCAAGAAAATCCTTAAATAAAGAAAAATAAATACAGGAAACTACATTGTAGTAAAAAATCCAAATGAGGAAAAATACAAGGAATTAAAATTATATTTTCTAGAATTATTAAAAATATTTGAACAAATAATTCAAATGATCTTTTATATAATATAATGCTCTAAGAAGGCCTTAAATTCAAATAATAATCTTCAAAATGTAAACCCTTGAATGTTGTCATTCCACATCTTAAATTCTAGAGATATATGAAAATTCTAAAGTGAAATAAAACATGAAGATTTTAAAGTACAATTGAATATAGATTCTAAAGTGAAATATGTTTGAATTCCAAAATCAACTTAAAAAATTATGAATCACTTATGGGGAGGGAACAACCAACATAAATAAAGCATTTCATGCCTATGTATTGTAGCATACATGTGAACTCTTAAAACAATGTCCTTACCGGACAATGATACTATTTCAGAACCTGGGGTCCATGGTATCATAGAGAATTCAAACCGCAACAAACCTTAGTTGCAAGGCAAGTTCATACTTTCATATATCTTTTGAGACCAAAGTTGCATAACATTTGCAAGATAAAATTTACATATATTTTGACTACTATATAACAAAACTATTTTACAAAAAGTATCTCCTACTACTTACATTCAATAACAAATACACTATTTTCATAATGAATATAAATATGGATTATCGTCTTACGGTAGTTAGATAATCTATAATAGTGGGCAATGTAATCATGGTTAGAATACTAATGTCTACGCATTTCTATTCTTGTAGACAGTTATTGGGCCTCCAAGTGCAGAGGTTTGTAGAACAGTAGCAAGTTTCCCTCAAGTGGATTACCCAAGATTTATCAAACTTAGGGATGAAGTGGTCAAAGGTATCCCTCTCAAGAAACCATGCAATCAAGATAAAAGAAGTCTCTTGTGTCTCTAACACACCCGATACACTTGTCAGGTGTATAGGTGCACTAGTTCGGCGAATAGATAGTGAAATACAAGTGGTAACGGTGCCAGAAAAGAGATTTTGATGGGGAGGAAAAGATTGAAGCTATCCCAGCAACTGTGCCACAAAATACTTTGATGGTGTGGAAAAGACTAAAGGCAAACTGAAATAAAGATGGTAGCAAGCAAACATGTAACAAATCTAGTTGCAAACGGTGTTTCAATGTTTATAGATAAGGCCTAGGGATCATACTTTCACTAGTGAACACTCTCAATAAATATATTCCCTTCATGATACTACCCTGAACTACTCTCCGGTTGGACACTCTACTCCATGGTAGGGCTATAATAGCACACCTCAAAGTCTGCCTTCCTCATCTAGATAACCCCACACTGTCACCTTGAGCGCTAGATGATTCCAACAAACAGCACAATTTCATAGAGACAACCAACTCAAAATATAATCATGATAAGTATTTACGAACTCTATCCTAAGTGTGACCGCGGCATGCATGATGTCACTTTCACACACGTGGGGAGAGCCGGAGATCTATTGAAGCACTTGAGTATTTATGTAAACTCTAGCCTAAGTGCCACCACGGTATGCACGCTGTCACTTTCACACATGTGGGGAGAGCTGGAGATTTATGAAAGCACTTGAGTAGCAGAGTAGATCTACTTGATTACAAAGCTCATGATCACAATAAGATCATGCATAGAGAGAGATGAACACATAGCTACCAGTAGAGACCTTAGCCTCGAGGAAGAACTATGATACGTCCGAAATGTATCTACTTTCATGAACATTTTTGCTATTGTTTCTCCTCTAAACTTGTGTGATTTGGATACAACTAACACAGACTAACGCTGTTTTCAGCAGAATTACCTTGGTGTCTAGTTTTTATGCAGAAAATCAACTATCAGGAAAAATCCCGGAAAATATGCCAAAAATCCTATTTCACCAGAAGACTCACGGAGCCAGAAGACGAGACAGAGGAGGGCCATGAGGGTCCCACACCCCTTGGTCACGCGGGCCAGCCCAGGTCGTGCCTCGGAGGGGTGTGGCCACCTCGGGCATCCCCTCGTCCTCCCTCTTCGCCTATAAGAAGCCTCCTAGCCTAAAAACCGAGGGGGGTTCGACGTTTTTCTAGAAAGAGTTCCGCTGCGCCGCCACCACCAGAAACCGTGACTCGGAACCAGAAACTCCGTTCTGGCACCCTGCCGGGACGAGGAATTTGGAGGGGGTCATCGTCATCATCATCACCAACGCCTCTCCATCAACCATCCATGTTTCCTCCATCCATGAGTGAGTAATCCCCCACTGTAGGCTATGTGGATGGTAGGGATTGGATGAGTTCTATCATGTAATCGAATAAGATTGTTAGGGCATGGTGCCTAGTATCTTTATTAGTGCTATTTGACTTTGTTGCAACTTGTGCTTAATTCTTATAACTAGGGCCCGAGTGCCATGATCTCATATCTAAACTTATTATTTATTCATGATGATAGTATTGTTTGTGATCTTATCTGCAAGTTGTGTACACATATCATAGTCTAGATCCAAAGGCCCCGAAGTGACAAAAATGGGGACAGCCAGAGGGGATGGCTGTTATATGAGGATCACATGTGTTCATGGAGTGTTAATGCTTTTCTCCGGTACTCTATTAAAAGGAGTACCTTACTTGCCAGTAGATTCCCTTGAGGCCCCGCTGCAACGGGCTGGCAGGACAAAAGATGTTGTGCAAGTTCTCATTGCGAGCACGTATGACTATATATGGAACACATGCCTATGATTGTTTAGTACTTGGATGCTTTATCTTACTTATGTGCAAATGCCCTAGATCTTGAAGTTACATGAATAGTCTCGTCCATGCAACGCCCGTCCATTCATCCTTATGCCTACCGTACTCATATCCTACTATTTTCTACTATTGTTACTACTGCCATTGTTTTACTCCTGATGTTACTTTGCTATTTCTACTACAAAACAGTTGCTACTGATAAACTTCTGTGAGCAAGACTATTTCCAGGTGCAGCTAAATTGACAACTCAGTTGTTTAGGCTTATAAGTATTCTTTGGCTCCCCTTGTGTCGAATCAATAAATTGGTTAATACTACCCTCGAAGACTGTTGCGATCCCCTATACTTCTAGGTCATCAAGACTATTTTCTGGCACCGTTGCCGGGGAGCATAGTTTATTTGTTAGTTCACTTGGATATATTATTGTTTGATGCTACTCTTTTTCATCATGGGGAAGTCTCATGATGGAAAGTTTCCTATTTTAGCATCCACTACAAGAAGAGGTATAGTCCTAAAAACCTCTGCTTCTCTTGATTCACCGTCTGTTATAAGTAAGCTTGTTACACCTCCACCACATACACATGCTACACACACTACTACTACTGCTTAATATGAAATTGCTTCTGATACTCATGATGTTACTTCTATTGTGCTTAATGAGAGTGGTTCATTAGGTCCTTTCCTAGATGCTACTATTGCTAGAACTAGTTTGGGAAACACTGAAACTCCTAGTGAAGACATGTTACACCTGTTAGCTCACCTGAGTCTAGAGAGAGATATGATATTAATGATGGTTACATTGAAATGACTAATGAATTTATTGAAGAGTACCAGAACACACGTGGTGCTAGTGCTACCAGGAGTCTCCTTGAGAGAGGTACAATTATACCTAAGTTGTCTCCTGATGCTAAGTTTGCTACTTCTCCCATAGACATTAAAGATAAAGATTATGATTTCTCTCTTGATTTATCCTATATAAACATTGTTGAGAAAGAACCTTTTTGTGGGACTGAGAATAAAAGTGTCGTGGCACATATGAATGAGCTTTCCACTATGAATGCCTCATTATCTGATGATGTTAAGATGCGCAAGTACTTTGTTACAAAGATCTTCCCCTTTTCACTAGAAGGAGAAGCTAAAGCTTGGTTTAATAGATTACCTCCTGGATCCATTGATAGCCCTGATTGTTTGATTGCTACTTTCTTTATGAAATATTTTCCTCCTAGTGCTAGACATGCTGCTTTGTAGAAACTTTTTGATTTTAAACAGGGAGAAGAAGAGAAATTGCCTGAGTCATACCTGGATATACCTGGATAGTTTTGATGAATCATGCATATCCTAGATGTCCATTGCCTAAAAATGAGCTTCTTGATATTTATTATAATGGACTAATTGATGAATCTAGGACATACCTGGATAGTTTTTCTGATTGTGTTTTCAGGAAAAGAACTCCTACAGAAGCTGAAGAATTAATGTCTAAAATAAGCAAGAATTATGATGATTGGACTTCAACTAAGCCAATTACACCTGAGCCTACTACACCTGAACCAATTATGCCTGAACCAACTCCAACACCAACACCAAGGAAGAGGGGAGTGATTGCATTAAATGATGAAGTGATGAAAGAAGCTAATAATGTCTTAAGGAGAAGGGTAATCTAAAGATGTGAAGAATTTACCTCCTATAGAAGAATTATGTAAGCCAATTTCCCACTCATCCACTATTGAGGTACACTCTCTACAACACTTTGATGAAGGTGATATTCCTTATGGTAAACCTCCTGATCAATGCTTAGAGGACTTGATACTTTTATTGTTTAACAAGGTAATTTTAATAAACAAGTTCAGAATCATTTATTGGAAAACTCTAGAGCTATTAATGAGTTGAAAGATATTGTGGAAAGAACTGCTAATGATGTTAAAATTCTTGTTAAACACTTCCAAGGTTCAAACCCAAATTGATCAAATTGCTAAGGTACAAAAAGATATGCTAGTTAATGCTTTAGGAGATAAACATGCTTATGGAATTAGAACTAGGAGTGGTGCAGCCACTCAAGATCCTTTATATCATGAAGGAAATCCTAAAAGAATTGAGCAGGATTCTCAACAAGCTAGTAGTCCTCATAAGAGAAAATAAAGAAACATAAAACAGTTGAGGAACCTCCTGAACCTTCTGTAGATCCTAATAGTATATCTGTCTCTGATGCTGAAACTGAAAGTGATAATGATAAAAATGATGCTCCTGATAAGGAAGAAATTGAAGAAGAACCTGAGAAGCACACTAATAACACTAGGTACACTAAGGAAGATTTTATTGCTAATAAACATGGTAGTGAAAGAGAACCTTGGGTGCAGAAACATATGCATTTTCCCAATAAGAAACACAAGTCAAAGGAGGAAGAACACTATAACAAGTTTTGTGAGTGGATGAAACCTTTATTTTTTCAAATTCATTTGACTAATGCTATTAAGTTGCCTTCTTATTCAAAGTATATGAAGGATATTGTCTCTAATAAAAGGAAAAATCCTAATGAGGAAATTTCTACTTTGCTTGCTAATTATTCCTTCAATGGTAAGGTTCCAAAGAAACTTGATGATCCAGGTATACTGTAGAGGTCCCAACCTTTAATAAGGTAGAGATCCCTGTGTTTACAATGCTAGTCCCTGGATCAATAGCTAGCATCCATAGTTTAGATGTAATATCAAGAAACAAAGGTCATAATATAACTTTATAACCAGGAATAACATAATTTTATTACATCTTTACATAGCTCATTTGGCTATTACATTACATTGCAGCGGAATAACTATAAGCATGGGGTCCTTCATCTTCAAAGTGCCACAGGCAAATGCTGGTTGTAGACTTTGTAATCCTAATCAATCAATCTTCACTAAAATCAATCAAACCTGCAACATTACAAGTTACAGCCACAAGGGTCAATACATTTAAATTGTATTGGCAAGTTTCACTACTATGTAGAGTATAAGTGGATCCTATCATTACATGCGTATTTGGCTAAGTAGGGTTTAAGGCTCATTTGCAGAAGCAAAATTTATCCTATCCTTCAAAATGATTTTTAAATCTTTGATCAAATCTTTGAAAATCCCTTGGCAAAAGCCCAAGTGTTTAAGTTGTTTAACAAAATCTCCTTGCACACCTTGGTAACCCCAAGTGTTCAAGTTTTCAACAAAATCTCTTGAGCTCCTTGGTAACCCCAAGTTCATCAAGTTTTATCAAATCTCTTGAGCTCCTTGGTAACCCCAAGTGCATCAAGTTTTATCAAATCTCTTGAGTTCCTTGGTACCCCCAAGTGCATCAAGTTTTATTTTTTTAGAAATTGGAATGTCGATATCTCCATAGCTTCAAACTTTAGTTGCTCAGTATTGTCCATAACCGGGGACACGACTAAGTACTTAGATTTTATTATCTTCTGCAGAAGTTGCACACTTTACCCACATGTCACAATCCCATCTTGTTGCCACCAGTGGCCACTGGATTAGTGCTCACCAAGATGGAGTACTGGCAGACTGAGAATGTGACGAAGTCTTTCCAAAGGGTCCTCCCATACACCATTGCTAGCTTGTCTTCAGCACCCATGTAGGATTCCAGGTCCCCATGTCCAGTAAACTGAAGACAATGCATGGGTCTTCCCAATGTAGTTGACTAAGCCAGAGCCATAATAGCATGTGGTTGCACATGAAAACCACAATTGGAGAAACATGTTCAATCTCTAAGTTTCCTGGGTGGTTTCCTTTGGAGCACAACACAAAGAGATTGCCATAGACATGGTTCCTTTTGTTGCCACCTTCTCCAAAACTCAAAGTATCCTTGGCCACCCAGGTGGTTCATTGAGTCCTTGTTTTATTATATAAAACACAAGTCCTTTTCTCAACTTCATAAAATCTCAACATGTAACTCTTTTCAAAGTATAGCATGGCTAAGCATGTAACAACTACATTGTTTTCACTAAGGAATGTATAGGGTATCCTATTAGGATTTAGCATAGCATAAGTATAAAATTGTTTTCATGCATGTTTCAAAATCCACTAAGTATAATGAAAATAGTAGGACTTTAGATGATAGTGTCACTTGCCTTTCTTTTGGTAGGGAATGTTGGTTCACTCCTTGATCTTGCTAGTCTCACACTTTTTCTAACTTCACTACAATCAATCAAGCAAACACAACATCAACTAGCATTCCAAACCAATAATCAATCAAACAATTCACACACATAAAACAATGGGATCTAAGTCTTGCATGTAAGCATGCAAGGGATGGTTCTATTTGCAAAGATGGTCTCCACTAGGCTTCCAAACTTTGTGAGGTCCAAAGTGGTCATTTACCAAAGTGGCAAAGTCATTTGCAAAAGGGTTTTATCCAAAAACCATTTTCAAAATCCATTCAACATTTTATGTGGTGAAAAACATTTTTTATCAAAGTAAAACTTTTAAGTCTTTCACCAAAAGAGTTGCTAATTCACAAAACTTCGTGTTTGGGTCAGTAGGTTTGGTCCAAAACATTTTCCCAAAGTTTTTACTCCAAATTCATTTTCATAACAAAGCCATTATTTTTATTTGGCTAGAAATGGGCTAAAACAATTAATCCATCCTAAACCTTACCAAATTCATTTTTTCAAAACCATGGGTTGGTTCCTAAGGTCAGTAAGTTCATCAAAAACTAATTTGCCAAGGTTTCAGCCTCAAAAACATTTTTGAATCATTTTTGTAATCTAAACAAGCATCCAAAAGTTTTTGCAAAAACAAACAATCTAACAGATATTATTTGTTAAACAAAAGGTATGGTTGTCTAGGGCTTGTTCCACTGATTCCAATGATATCAAATTTGCATTTTTTGGACGTGTGGATCAAAAGTTACAAGAGTTTCAAAATTGCAAACTAATCTGATTTCAAATCTGTTTTTAAACAGAACTGGTGACACGCGGCATGATTTCATTGGGCGGTACCGCTTCGCACGGATCACGCTCTGTGGGGCGTTGGATCTAAATAGATCGCACGGTTCTGGAAGCGTACCCTTTCGCGGTTAAGTGATTCTATCTCGTCTCTTCGATCTAAATCGAACGGTTCCTATCAGCTAGCCAGGAACTGGCGGCGCAAGGTCAACGGCGAGCGGCGGAGCGGCCAGATGGTGGCGGCGCTGGTGATACAGGAAGCAAGGGAGGAGGGGAAGATGCTCACCGAGATCACAGAAGGCTGGGGAAGCTCGACGTGAAGTCGTCTGGGCAAGGGGCGCACGAGGACAGGAGGAATTCCTCGCTGGAGTTAGGTCTGGCGACGGTTCCACGCGGTCCAGGACGGTGCTACGGTTCACGAGAGGGCAAACAAGAAGCATGGTTAGACGCGTACGACCAAGGAGATGACGCGTGCGTGAAGGAGAAGGCTTGGGGCGGTCTGGACTTACCGGAGGAGCTTGACGGAGACGAGACAGACAGCGGCGAGGTCAGAGCTTGTCGAAGGTGACGCTCTGGGGCGCCCGCGGGTGAACGGAGGGTACAGGTAGATGCACCTGGGAGTGGTGAGTGTGCTCGTGTGCTCGAGGAGGCAGGAGGTGATGAGGCTCGGCCGGAATTGGAGAAGGAAGCTCGTCGGAGCAGTGGCGGTTTGGAGATGATTCCGAGCAGCCTGGTGGCGAGGAGGAGTTGGCGTTTGAGTGGAAACGGAGGAGACGCGCTGGCGATTTATAGGACGTGGTCGCAGCGAGGTTAAGGGGCGGCATTACTGCGAATTGAAGCCGCGGAATCACTGGCAGAAACGGCCGGTGTGGTCGTCGCGAGGAAGAAGAGGAGTGAGCTGGCTGTGTGGGTCCCTGCTGTCAGCGAGGAATGAGAGGGAGAAGAGGGCCACCAGTCAGTGTCTTCGCGGGTCAGTTGCCAGGTGCGAAACGTTTTCTTTCGGGGAGGGGGAGCTGGGCTGGTTTGTTGGGCTTCCTGGGCTTGGCCGGCTGGGCTGGGTCTGGTTCTATTTTTTTCTTTCCTGAACCTTTTTCTTTTTCTATTTCCAAATTCTGTTTTGAATTTCAACCAACCAAACAACATTCAAATCAAATCAAACAATCACCAAACTTTGTAACTTTGAACTTGGTTCTGTTCAGTAACATAAACCAAAATTCCAAACCAAAAAAAAAATTATTTTAGGGTCCATTATTAATTAAATAAATAGACCATTGTTATTAAATCAAAATAGAATTTGATTTTTATTTTAAAACTCCATTTTGAAATCTAATTATTTTCAAAACCAAATCAGTAGGTTTTATTTAGAAATATAAAATACTTGGAAAACTTATTTTAACCAAATAAATAGGTTTTGATGTTTTGGAAATAGTAAAACCATTATTAATAAAACTTGGATATTAAATCCTTATTAATTTGTTTAAAAACTTTGGCCAAGGTTTAATTTGGCTTTATAAAATAATCTTTATTAATAAAACTTCTATTTCATTTGGAAACCAAATCCTTTTATTTAGAAGATCCAAAATAGTAATTAAATATTTTATTTTCCTTTAATAAATGTTTTATTTTTTAAAATCCCTTTAGGATTTTATTTGATCCAACTTGGTTTGAAGGTTTCCAATTGGATTCAAAAGTTTCTTCTGGCCCTAAAAATCAAACAAAGTTTTATTTTATTCATTTATTTTTCACATTACAAGATTTGGAAATCTTGGGATGTGACATATACCAACTATTCCTTGCTTTATTAAGAATAATTATGTTAGGACTGCTTTGTTGATTTGGGAGCTGGAGTTAGTGCTATGCCTTTTTCTCTCTACAAGAGACTCCAGATAGAAAAGTTGATACCAACTGATATATCTTTGCAAATGGCTGATAAGTCAACTACTATTCATGATGGTATATGTGAGGATGTTCATGTTCAAGTAGCTCATAATTGCTTGGTTTTGACTGATTTTGTTTTGCTTGAGATGCCTGAAGATGATAATATGTCTATTATTCTTGGGAGACCTTTTCTTAATACTGTAGGTGCTGTCATCAATTGCAATCAAGGAAAAGTAACTTTTAATATTAATGACAAAGAGCATACTGTCTATTTTCCCAATAATATTGATAAGAGCTATGGCCTGAATTCAATTGAAAATATTGAGAGCGTCAAAGTTGGAGAAATATATTGTCCCGTTCCACAAGAAAGTTTTGAGACTATTCCTATCAAGTTTGAGGTAACATAATCATTTTGTGAAATGTAAAGTTTTGTTTCATTTTAGATTGCTTTGGTGACAAGACTTGATCAACCTTGTTAACAAAGGGATTTTAATGGACAAAACAATGCTTTCACAGTGGTTATACTTGCTCACTTTTATTTTTTCTCCTTTCCAATCTTTGCTCTTCCTCTTGTTAGTTTTAGTTTTGCTAGTTGTTTGCTTTTTGGAGTGTCTTAGAGCTTCTATAGTTTTGGTTTTGGTTTGATTTTTGCTTCTTCTAAAAAAATCTTTTTCTGCGAGAAAATCAAATTTCATAACCTGAAAATTGGCCAAAAATAAAGTTTCCCTAAAAATTCCAAAAAATTCATATTAAAATTTTCCTCGAAAATAGGGGCAGAAGGGCACCTGGATTGGCCCAGGGGGACCCACCAGGCCAGCGCACCCCCTGGTGGCGCGGCCAGCCCCAGGGCGCGCCTGGCCTGGGTGGGGCCCAATTGTGGCCCTCCAACATGCCTCCTTCCAACTACTTCTTTCTCTCTCCCAAAAAAACACCAAAAAATTTCTCAAGCTAGAGTTCCTGCTGTTCTTGCTCCCGATTTTCGATCTCCTTGCTCAGCCCATCTTTGTTGTTGATTTTTGGAGGCATTGCTCTCCGGTATGTGCCTCCTCCGCTTGTCCAATTAGATTTTTGATAGGTAGATTGTATCTTGAGTATTTTGCTACTATAGGTGACAGGTTGTGTGAGCTTGATTTCTTGTTCTATGCTTAGAGATTTCATTTTGATGCATGTTTAGCCCTCTAGCAAGTTCCTATAGTAGTTCCTCGTCATTTATCAATTTGGAAATCACTTGGTTTGATGTTTGTCTAAAAATTTCAAAAAAAGGGTCATGGACAACCACACCTTTGGAGAAGTGTTTGAGAGTGATGAACCTAGAAGGACAAGGCCTTAGAGATCATCCTTCGGAGCTAGGCCATCATACAATGAGGATCTTATTACGCCGCGCTTTGGCAACGAGGGAGATGAGGGGGATGCGCACCCTTCTACCTTCCCTTGTTTTACCTTTTTGCAACTGCAGGGATTCTCAATGATTTCCTAACTCCTGTTCAGAGGGTTGGACTAACTGGTTATATGCAGGATGAGAGTTAGCAATATGCTATGCTCACCAAGACTTTTGTGGAGAGTTTCTCTTTCACTAACAACCCTTTTAGGACAGACGTGTCATTCAAAATCTATGATAGGCCTATCACCATGACATTAAAGAAATTTTGTGACATTTTGGGTATTGGCATGGCTGGGACGGTGAACAAGATTCAAGATTGACCCGCTGATTTGTTGGAGCTCTACCGCGGGGTAACTAATGATGATGACCGCATAGCCCAGCGCGGGAAGATAAGAAATATTCAACTCCCAACTATCAGATATTTTGCTCATTATCTTGCCACTAGTATTCTTGGTAGGGGGAACACTAGCAATATTTCCAACTATCATTTGGCCTTTCTAGCTGCTGCACTCAACAAAGAAACCAGGTATAATCTTGATTCTCTCATTGCTCGTCGCCTAGCTGCTAGAGGACCCATTTATGGGGGTATTATTGTTGCACGTGTAGTTGCTGCCTTAGAACTTTCTGTTGATCCAAATGATACAATTTTGGCTCCTCAGAGGCTTGATCTTGCTGTCATGAAAGCGCATCACTTTGTCACTGCTATCTCTACCCTTGAGAGTTTGGTTTATAGGATGATGTTTACTAATGGGAAAGATAGGGAAATTCATTTGCCACAAACCACTTTGTTCAGTATTTGCAGGGGACCTTGGTCACGCTCCAAGGAGGAGATGGACGAGCATCTGCGCATTCGTGGTTTCCACGGACACTACCAGGGGGACGCGCCCTCTTATGACCACTCTGTGCACTACACAGGAGCTTCCTCAAGCACGTACTAAGACGAAGGGGCCTCTTCATCACACTATGGAGGAACGCCTTCTTGGCCAGGCTGGGATTGAACCCCACTTAGGCCAAAAGCCTAAGCTTGGGGGAAGGTATACCGACATCACACTCATCTATATATCATGTTTCGTCGGTACTTTGTATATCCATGTTTCGCTTTCTTTTTGGTTCTTGTTCCTACTTTCCCAAAACACAAAAGGACCAAAAATATTTTCGTTGTTTCTCTTGGTTTGTTTCTTTGACTTTTTAGCTTTGGTTTGCCTTAAGAAAAATCCAAAAAGATTTTGTTTTGTTTGTTTTTGCTTTTAGTGCTTGCTTTAAAAATCGAAAACACAAAAAATATTTTTTGTTCTTCTTTGATTTTGTGAAATTCGTTGCAGGGTTCAGCGGTCCTCAGTGGATTTTGGTTTCATGTTATTATTCAAGCCACACAAGTGAAGGGCAATAATGAAGATTAATGACAACTCGATGTGCGGTAAGAGGCTAGTAATGAACTCTATTTGTCTTCATTTTTGTACATATACTCATCATTGTGGGCATGCTTAGTCTGTTAATGTAAGGTGTATGTTATTTATGGATGCTTAGTAGTTCTTGCTCTCTGATGATTAGCTCTAGCTTGCTAATAGTTTGTAGCATGTCATATGAATGTTTGCTTGCATTGTTCTATTCATAACTTGGTATGACATTGTGGTATCCTCCTCTGAATGTTTCATTTGAATCGACTTGGCACATGCTCACGCATGCATATGACTGAACAAACTCAGTTAAGCCTCGATGATTTATTTTTCCTTAGAGTTCTTGTATCACTTTTATGCCATAATTAATCTTGTTTTGTTGCAAGCATGATTATGACAGTTATTGCTCTTTCGTTTTTCACTCCCTTTCTATTGCTAGCCTTCACCTGCACTGAGTATGAGCTCTACTCGTGCTTCCAACTCCCCAAAACCAAACTTGTCAAAAGTGTCTATACCTACCTAGTAGCATTTTCATTATGCCTTGTTTTCTTCCAAATAAAATGTTTGCCTATTATGAGAAAGTTAGTAAAGATCTCACGAACTTGATGGCACACTTTATTTCTTGCACTTAATAAACCTGAACCATTGTGACTGTCCATGAAAGTTATATGCTTACAAATTATAGGCTAGGAGTTAGCAGAACCGTGCTATCACAGGGAACGCTTTCAATACCTGTAAATATATACCCAGTTGATATCATGCTCTTTTGTTTACGGATGTCGTCGGTGTGAAATAAAAGGGGATCTTGTAAGTCCATAGAGTTATGTATATGTGTTAGAGAAACACCTGGTCCGCTAGCCTAAGCCATGCCTAATCATGGTGGAAACTTGCTGCATAACCATAGTGAGCAATCTATGAAGCTTTCTCCTTATAAAAAAGAGAGACACACAGAAAAGAGGAAAGAGATAAAAAGCACCATTTTCCCATGGTAAATAAGAAGATTGCTGAGATGCTCACTGTCTGCTTGCCTTGTCATTTTGATTTGGGATAGCTCTTGTATGATGTGCAAGGGGTACCCTGTTGGCGGTTCTCTATGATACACATGTATTTACTATAACAAGAACTTACCGGTAACTAAAGTTGAGTAGCATGAGGACCGGCCCTCGTACTCAAGGGACATGAGATTTCCAGTTTATGGTCTATCAAGCATATAACTCATATTGGACCACACTTTAAACTTAACCATCTAAAGATGCCTATGATGGCAATGAGAGCTCAAAGCTAATGAGTACCATACTTTCATCATTTGGAAGCCTTTTAAACTTTTCAAAACCTTTTCACTTCCTTGCCGAGTCACCACTTATTCTATGAGCACCTTATTGAGAGCATAGTTGTCATTCTTAGTGTAATGTGCTTGTCTCAAAACTTGGTTAATATGTGCGTAGCATACCACTGCATGATGTAGTACACTATAGTCGTTGACATAACACTAATGAAACACCGTTCACTAGTATTACATCCTTCTGAGTGGTACAACAGAAACACAGCAGGTCCAAGACATGACTATAGGTTACAACTCAACTCTTTACACAAGATCCAGAGAACACTCTAGGTTAAAGAGAGAGAAAGAATATTCTTACAAAGAAGAATCAGAAATAAACAACTCAAAAACTATCATACTATTAATACTAGTATTTTAACTAATGGTTTGGCATTGATGCTATTGCAATATACTACAGAAATAGGTTCTATGGCTAGAGATTATATTCCTATCTAGTCAGAAACTTCGTCTTCACTTGGGTTGATGTATATGTTGACTTCCTTGACTTCATTGAAGAGCTCGAGCTTTTGATGATGATTCCTGGAGCATAACTTGATGTAAACGTCGCTTGTACTAGCTTTAGAACCTAGCAAGGGTTAAGAAGATATTTTGAGTATGAGCGTACTCAGCAAGTTCACTAGAAAAGGAGTGTTTGATGCACTATATCTACAGCCACAGACCGTAGGTCGTAGGCAATGCAAGTTTCGTAAACATTTCTTCAAAGGTTGCTTTTATTCCGAAAAGCTATGTCTGTCAGCCTTCACGGGTTTACCAGAACTTTCATGGAGTTCCTTTCCCGCCGCGTTCGCAGCTCCTTCCTGGAATAGGGAGTAACAAGTTATAGTTCTTACACTCTGCAGAGGTGCATTACTTTACCCATGAGAGACCTTAGCCTTGTTGCACAACCAAGTCATGACCTTGTCCATACTTCCTTGTTATGGGGCCCGGTCTAAGATCCAAGCCAATCACTGCCCCCTTCGCGACCACGCATGCCTCCTTGGTGTACACCATGCCCACATATTGAATTACGACAATGGTTTGTACAGATCGTTAGATGCCAGAACTATCGTGGGACATTGAGGGTTCCCACCCATATGCTGCATATGCTCTACGAATTACCAATTAATATGCACGCTACGAGTGACAACAGCCACGACCTGCACATTCGGCTACATGCGAGAGGAAGAAGATACAGCTGAATTCTCTGTCCCATTCCAAATCTCATGGTTAATGCGTGATATACGGCGCAAGAATCACTGGCGACATTGGTTGTTAAGTCCTAGATAATATGTTCATTTACCACCGGAACTTTCATAGTAGGTTATTACCTCATGGTAAATAACCTATAATCACATTATTATGAAAATAGTGTTTTCGGACCTTTTTCAAATGCAGGTGATGACAACACTGGATTTGCAAAATACTTTACAGAAAATAATCAAAGGACATGAGCAAGTGTGAACTTGCCTTTTGTGATTGCAAGATTATGCACTCACGGTCTTCGAGACAGTATAAGATCCAATATCTGAAATTAGCATCATTGGTCCGGTAAGGACTAATGTTTAAAGAAGCAATATGCTCTTATGCATAAGTAATGTGATGCACTTTATAAACGCGAATACCGGAGATAGCGTTGTTCTAGGGTATAGATACTAGAAATGGTTTCTTTAGAATGTGTTGTCCTTTTAGATAAGTTTCACACTTGTGGTTCTTATTAGGGCTTGTGAGTGTGTGTTAACAACACATATCTATATAACAATAAGGTACACACATATGGAATGCTACTTGAAGACTACTAATATAATAATTGTTTATCTTCAAATTTACTTTACAAGTAGTGTCACTTATAAAGAACATTAAGTGTTATTAATCCTAAATATATAAGTAAAGTATAAAGTAAGGTGTTTACTCTTAATTGTCAAATGTTGACTTAAGTGGCAAAACGAATAACTTTTGAAGAAAAGATTCCTTTATTAAGGTTTAAACTTTTTTTTGTGGCTAATCAGAGGTGGTTGATGTTGTTTGTGCTTGCTGGAACAGTTTGGATTTGAGATGCTTTATAACTTAATTATAACAAACCAAAGTTAAATATAAAGTATATAATAAAGTTTTTAGCATTATACTTAAAGTCTGGTAGACTAAAGTTAACTTTAAAACATAGATGGACTTTAGGTGTAATGCTTATTATACTTATACCTTGTTTACTTCATAATGTTTCTTTAAAGTTACTTAAGAATGGTATTACTTTTAATTGGTAGTGGTTTCTTTACATTATAAATGTAAAGGGATTTACCTCCCTATAAGGGTGTGGTTAAGGTTTATGAATAAGTAAACAATATTATTTACTACTTATGAACTCACTATAGTGTTTTGATTTGTTTATAAACTTGTAGTTAAAGTAAACAATGGGTTTTATCGCATTACAAATTATTCTTGGAGATTTTATATTGGATAAGAATCTTTTTAGAAAATAATCTACACTTCTGGTTGAATGATAATTCAATAAAATTGCATTTTTAAAATGTGTTGAACCATTTGACTTCACAGTATTAGTATCTAAGACTAATACTATTTATTAGATTTAATTTGTTAATTTAAGAAATATTAACAATTTTTTATTTGACATTATATGAATTATTAACTAAAGAAATAGGTTTAAATTCAAGTTTTTAAAGTGTTTAACTTTTTATTTAACTTAAAAGTGGAATATTATATTTTTAACATATAGGTATTATTTTTGTGATCATTTTGGTATGTTACACTTATTTTTGTGATTTAAAAATAATTAGTATGATTTTTATAATACTTATTACTTTATAAAGACTTAATAAATAACAAATATTTAATTAAATGGAGTAATAATGCATGATTATAGTTTTGAATTATAGTTCTTATTTTTCTAAGATTTTTGGTATTTTATTTATATTTTTAACATTTACCAATATTAAAATATGGATTATCTAAATTTTATTACTTATAAAACCTTTATTAAATAATATTTATTTAAATAATATTTGATAATAATTTTAAGTTTTAGATTTTATTTTTCTGAAAATTTTCATATATTATACAAACTTTTCTGAATTATAAAACAAAAGTTATTGATTTAGCAAGTTTTAATCATTTTATTAAATTTCTGAAATCTTTTAATTAGAACTTACAATGTTTTATCTATTTATTAAACAAACGATAACTTTTTACACCGAACCTGGTCCTAACCTAGGTCACTGACTAGTGGGCCACATGCCACATCATCCTTTAGGTTAGTGAAAGCATTTGTTACTGGCCCTATTACTACTCATAGTCCATGACAGATGGGGCCAATGCCATGTCAGATGTCACACGGGCAAGGACCTGGTCAAAACAGCTGACCGTTTGACTCAGCGTGAGGCTGACATCCCAGTGACGTCACCTCGCCGGTGACACAGAGACGACGAACGACGGCGACTATCTGGCGGCTTCGAGTGAACGCGATGACTATCATTCGAACGAGTGCAACCTGGGAAGACTAATAGCGGTGGCACCGCCAGCGTATGGTCACTAGAACAATTACCACGACGGCGACCGACGACAGCGCAGGACGGAGCTCTATGAAAGTGAGGCTACGGCAAACGATAGCACAAAATAAGGGGTCCTGGAGATGCGTTAGCTTACCTTGATTCTCGTACGATGATCGTTAAGGCCTAGTGTGGTCGGATGTGGCATCTCCGACGAGAATTCTGACGAAGGCCGACGAAAGGGAACGGCAAAATTCGATCACCCTCGTGCTCCCCTTGATGCAGCATTCCTCACAAATGGTCTACGCACGCTCGCGCATCTCCCCGACCACTCCACGGACTCCGTGATGGCCTCTACTGATAGCGACGGTCCTCTCTGACCGGAGCTAGGGTTCGCGTTCATGCGGGAGAGGAAGAAAGAGAGATGGTGAGGATGAGGACGAGCAGGTACAACGGCATGGCGTTCTTATCCTCGCAGAGACCCTGTTGGCGGCGTCGCGACGACGGAGTAGCATCGGGCGGTCGCCGGCCCCTCCAGCGAGCTGCTTGACGCGAGGAGGAAGACGACGGATAGGTTGACAAAAGGGTATCTGGGCCGGGCTTCTGTTGGGCCATGGTGAAGTGAGCGGGTTTACTTCTCTGCTGCTTGTGAGCATTAGATAGATGGAGGAGAAGCGGGCTATGGGCCAGAATTGACTGATACTCCTTTTCCTTATCTTTTCTGTTTTCTGTTTTTAATATTTTGTTTTCAATTCAAATTTCTTCAAGGTTTTAAATACCATAATTGTTGTATAATATTTTAAATATTCCAAAGATAACTATACTAATTGATTACTCTAATCATGTTGATATTGTTCAATGCTCACCACTATATCAAAAGTTTTTTATTGAATGGAATAAATAAGAATTAGGATTTTAGGATTTTTGTTTCTAGATTTGTATTTTAAAATTTTATTTGAACTTTTATTTAAGGAATTTATTTGCTGAATATTTGCAGCAAAAATAAAGTTATTATAAATCAATTTGTGAACTTTTATTATATAGAATTTTATTTCTTTATTCTGTTGATATAGATCCTTCTAGTAATTGGGTAAGGAACTTTGTTATCAATTTTCTTTCCATAATAAACCATGAATTTATTAAATGATCTTTCCTTATTTATTTAAAAAACTTAGTTCTAGTTAATTTATAATTTGAAAGGAAATGTATAAATATGGTGATCCTTTTCATATTATATGATATATAAATTTCTAGAGAATTAATAGGATTAATATCGTTTTCATGGATATCGTGAACACCAAGGTTTATATTTTGTTATAACTAGCATAAGAGTTAAGGTCTGAATTGAAAATGCTTACCATAATTTCTTAGAAGATTTAATATTCTCATATGTCCTTTATTGATGTGAATAAAGGTTAATGGCTAAACATATTGTATTTATGTTTATGATCTTTATTAATATAACCCTTTAAAAATAAAAGGTTTTTTATTTGAAATGAATTATGAGAGAGAATTAATTAAGATAGTTCCTAAGCACATCTAATCATGATAATTTAAAATGACAAAGATGTGCTTAAGTGATTTGCTATAGGAAAATATTCCTATACACCATTGTGGAAGTAAAATGATTTATCCAACAGATGAGATGGATGTTAAGCTTGGTTATAGATTTAGGGTTTAGTGTTTACCAAGAATTCCTATCTTCCATAATTCACAATCCTGGACTTCTAATTAAGAAATTTCTTTCCTAGATATATTACTTCTCTATATCCATCATCATGTGCTAACATGATGAGCTTTGCTTTACAGAATCTTCTTATCTACCCTTTATTCTTCTAAATCCATTTATAAATGCAATAAGCTTAACACTAAAGCTTTCATAATCTTCTCATATCCCTACTTGGTTATAACAACTACTCCACTGCTGATAACCTCCAATCTAACGATTGTTTTACAGTTACTTCCATTCATGCTCTTCCCTTATCATCATTCACTAATATCATTTCAATAGATGTATACATTAAATCCTACTTTACCTCGAGTGCTTAGTATTTTCAAAGAGGAAAATACTACTTCTTTAATCCAGTGTTGCTCTAACATCATCTTAATCATACTATCTTGTCTCTACTTAACTCCAGTATCTAACATTCCAACCTCACATTATATTAATGTGACTTGTAATGGCTAACCTAGGATAATGTATCTAGACTAGGGTTTAATCATGTTTTATCCACCAGTGTCACTTATACATGATATAAGCATTCAATTTTGGTGAATAAGGCATGGTCATTATTGAAAGTACAAAGGAAGTCGCCTAGAAGGGGGGTGAATAGGCTTTTAAAAATATTACGGTTTAGGCTCAAGTAAATGCGTAATAAAACTAACGTTTAATTTATTGAGCATAAAACCTAGCCACTAAGTTCACCTAAGTGCACCAACAACCTATGCTAAGCAATACAAGAAACAAGGTGATAGCAAGATATAAATACTTCAAGCACGATGGCTATCACAATGTAAAGTGCATAAGTAAAGGGCTCGGTAGAGAGATAACCGATGGACGCAGAGACGAAGATTTGTTTCCCGAAGTTCACTTCCAAAGAAGCTACGTCTCCGTTGGATAGGTGCGATGGCGCAATTCTCTCCGAACGCCACAAATGGCTCACCTCGAGGTGTGGTGGCTAGATGCTCACCCAATGCCACACAAGGCCTCACCCCGGATGCGGAAGCACGCAACTCACCGACGCCACAAAAGGCTCACCCTATTCTCCCAAGTGCGCACCACAAAAGGCGGGCACTTGCTCCACTATGGGACGCTTAAGGGCGGTCACCGAACCCGTACAAGATTGGGGCTAACTCCACAACTCAATCGGAGGCTCCCAACAACAAAGCCACAAAAGGCTACAATGCCACAAAAGGCCAACAAAGCCACAAAAGGCTACAATGCCACAAAAGGTCAACAAACCAACCACACAACCGTATAGGGTTCCAAGGAACCCAAGAGAAACAAGCCCACAATCTTGAACTTGCCGAATATCTGAGGAGAACTCAAACCTATGCACCAAATGCAAGGGCAAGTCCTTCTCTCCCAAATTCCAACAAAGCTACAAAAGCTATTGGGGGAATAAGGGAGGAAGAACACAAGAGGAGAACACAAAACTCTCCAAGATCTAGATCCTAATGATTCTTTCACGAAGAAGGGACTTCGCTTGGGGGATTGTAGATCTAGATCTCCTCTCTCAAAACCCTCAAAAAGATGCAAGAATCATAGGAAGGGAAAGGGGAGAGGGAAAGCTTCTTCAAGGTCAACAATGGAGGAGAGAGAGAAAGCCAAGAACCAAGAAAAGAGCTGTTACCCACGAATGGTAAGAGGAGCCCCTTTTAAAGGGATCCCATATATGCCCGTTATGGGCATTCACGACCATGGCCGGAACTTCCGGTGGCACACAGCCAACGGTCAAAAACTACAAAGCGAGAAACTAAAAACGTGAGTCCTGGTCGGAACTTCCGCCGGTTCACCGGAACTTCCGGTGGGAGCGGAACTTCCGATGGAAGTTCCGACAGAAGTTCCGTCAAATAGAGCAAACAAAAATAGAGAGGTTACTAAACGTCCGGCGGCAACTAGGCCTGAGCGGAACTTCCGGTGAGAGCGGAACTTCCGGTGGAAATTCCGACTGAAGTTCCGTCGAATGGCACATCCAAAACAGAAGGTTACTGAACATGAGCGGAAGAAGACCTGGAACTTCCACTGGAACTTTCGGCGGCAAAATTCCCTAGCGGAACTTCCGATGGCAAGCCGGAACTTCCGGTCAGGGAAATTCCAGAAACTAGAAAACCAGAAACGCAATAACTTTTGCATCCGAACTCCAAACGGGATGAAACCAATTTTGTTGGAAATATTGGGTATCACCTTGGGAGAAAATACCATGACTATATATGTGAAGTATCCCCCAAGGTGTGGAGCCAGAAAACTCGCAAGATCAAAAACCGCAATAAGATATGCAAGTGAAATCCTTATTTGATGAACTAGAGCTTGTTATGATGATGACCACAGGCTCTAGAGCCTCTCATGGACAAGAACCAAATAATCAACCAAGAAAGATGATGCTATGAATGCAAAGGTTTGAGCTCTCTCCGAACGATGCAAACGAGACACCTGCTTGAGAGCCCCTCTTGATAGAATGGCTATCTATACTAAACCCGGTCTCCCAACTAACAACACGAGACCGGCAAAAGAAAATACCTATCAAGAACATACCTTTGCCTTGAGCATCCCACTTTAACTTGATGTAGAACGTCTTGTTCTTCTATAGAGGGAACACCTTTCTTGGATGCTCTTGCTTGATGAAGATGAAGACTTGCAAATTGCTCCACCATACTCCATGGGGAACCCTCTTCTTTGAACTTGTCTTCATCACTCCATGAGAACGAG
The DNA here is from genome assembly GCA_916181665.1 of Avena sativa. Lineage (NCBI taxonomy): Eukaryota > Viridiplantae > Streptophyta > Magnoliopsida > Poales > Poaceae > Avena > Avena sativa. The sequence continues at coordinate 149,163,696 of OV702294.1, read as the reverse complement.
GATGGAAAGATTCAAGCATGAGATCTTCTAGAGATGGCGCATCTTGATCTCGCCCTTCTTCATCCCTTCTTGAGGTTGATCCATCTTGATGCAACTCGTTGCACATGCCTTGATCAACCTTCAAGCTCCTTTTGTCTTCATGATTCCAATGGGCACAAAGCCCTTGGACATTTCTTCATCTTCCAACCTTGAGACCAACACATGGCCCAAGCGATGCCAATGGACAAACCTACAATTGAAACTCAATTTACACATTAGTCCATAGAGATTGTCATTAATTACCAAAACCACACATGGGGGCATACGTGCCCTTTCAATTATACTCCTTTGTGGTTTAGGTTTCCAGTTGGCTAATTAAGGCTTCATCAATACAACATTGCAGTTGTATTGAAATTATCTTCTTAGTATCTCTATTGGATTAAGGGATGCTATTCATGGACTATGCTTACTTAATCCAATAGGATTACTCCTTGGTATCTATCTTCAGGATTCATCCTTGTAATCTTCTTTGTTACCATATTGATTTGATTTCCTTCAATCACTTCCATCCTATAGATGATATCTAATACTAGCATTACCATCTACCTCTTCTTACTTCATTATCTAAGGACTTAGAGTGATTGTTATGATAAAGGCAAGAGTTGCTAGGTTAAGGATTGATAGGTTGAAGAATTGGTGAATCAATAGTTGATTTCTCAACATTGACGAATAACAAATATAAGGATAGGATTCCATAAGGAGGTATATGGAAAGAAAGATATATGGTAAATGATCTTGACTTGGTTTCTTTCCTACTCAATCTCACTAAAGGGTTAAGATTAGGTATTACCATGATACTCATGGTATAAGTATATGAGATTAAGATAGATCAAGATTTAGTTGTTCCATTCCTATTACTTAAGTTATGTTTATAACTTGGCATTCAGGGGTCGTGTAGTGAATACTATGATATGATCACCTAAGGATCAAACATAATTCATTAACTAATGTATTAGGGTTTAACATTATTACCTTTGATCTACCCTTAGATCAAATCATGTTTACCCAAAAATAAGGTTTTAGCAAAGGTCATATTGAAACTTATCACAGACAACTTGATGATCTACTTCAGTTCCATCAAGTTGAGAGAAGCTTCAATCACTTTGACAAGTTTTTATTTAAAAGCACGAAAATTAATCATATTTTCTATGCATGAATGCAATGCACACATCTGTGTTCAGCTTATTTCTAAGCTCTAATGCTGGGATGTTACAATATGTCATAACTTTGATGCTTGTATCTCTGATATCTTTACTTCTAGTATTCACTTGAACTTCAGAGGTGCCTTGGCATTTATGTTGTGCTCTACAAACAAAGGCAAGCGAGATACCACTCTATCATACCTTCTTATGAGCATTGCAATGTTGCTATCGTTTATGTTTCATGCTACTTATTATTTTTGTGTTGGAATCTCTTCATAGCCTACAATGACTATTGAGTAGACTTAGTTGTATACTCCTTATTATGAATTGTCTAAGTATATACTCATGTGCTGAGAATATTTACATCATATGAAGCAAATGTGTTCGTGAAAGTTCTTTTATCGCACTCAGTTTTCAAATGAATTGCTTGAGGACAAGCAATAAGCTAAGCTTGGGGGGAGTTGATATGTCCAAAATATATCTACTTTCGCGAACACTTCTTCTATTGTTTCTCCTCTAAACTTGTGTGATTTGGATTCAACTAACTGATACGTCCAAAACCTATCTACTTTCCCGAACACTTTTGTTATTGTTTCTCCTCTAAACTTGTGTGATTTGGATACAACTAACACGGACTAGCGCTGTTTTCAACAGAATTGCCGTGGTGTCTAGTTTTTGTGCAGAAAATCAACTATCAGGAAAAATCCCGGAAAATATGCCAACTCCTATTTCACCAGAAGATCCACGGAGCCAGAGTACGAGACGGAGTGGAGGCCTGAGGGGCCCACACACCCCTGTCGCGCGGGTGGGCCCAGGCCGCGCCTGGGGGGGCCACCTCAGGAACTCCCTCGGCCTCCCTCTTCGCCTATAAGATGCCTCTTGACCTAAAAACCGAGGGGGCGACGTTTTTCCAGAATGAGTTCCGCTGCGCCGCCACCACTAGAAACCGTGATTCGGAACCAGAAACTTCGTTCTGGCAACCTGCCGGGACGGAGAATTTGGGGAGGATCGTTGCCATCGTCATCACCAACGCCTCTCCATCAACCATCAATGTTTCCTTCATCCATGAGTGAGTAATCCCCCGCTGTAGGCTATGGAGATGGTAGGGATTGGATGAGTTCTCTCATGTAATCGAATAATATTGTTAGGGCATGGTGCCTAGTATCTCTATTAGTGCAATTTGACTTTGTTGCAACTTGTTGTGCTTAATGCTTGTCACTAGGGCCTGAGTGCCATCATCTTAGATCTGAACTTATTATTGAATCATTATGATAGTATTATTTGTGATCTTATCTGCAAGGTGTGTACACATATGATTGTCCGGATCCAAAGGCCATGAAGTGACAGAAATTGGGACAACCGGAGGGGATGGCTGCGATGTGAGGATCACATGTGTTCACGGAGTGTTAATGCTTTGCTCCGGTGCTCTATTAAAAGGAGCACCTTAATTGCCAGTAGTTTCGTTGAGGCCCCGCTGCAACGGGCTGGCATGACAAAAGATGTTGTGCAAGTTCTCATTGCGAGCACGCATGACTATATATGGAGCACATTCCTATGATTGTTTAGTACTTGGATGCTTATTCTTATTTATCTGCAATTTCCCTAGATCTTGAAGTTACATGTTTAGACTTGTCCATGCAACGCCCGTCCATCCATCCCTATTCCTACCGCACTCATATCCTATTGTTTGCTACTACTGTTACTATTGCTCTTGCTTTGCTACTACAAACGGTTGCTACTGATAAACTTTTGTGAGCGAGAACTATTTCCAGGTGCAGCTGAATTGACAACTCAGTTGTTAAGGATTGCAAGTATTCTTTGGCTCCCCTTGTGCCGAATCAATAAATTGGATAATACTACCCTCAAAGACTATTGCGATCCCCTATACTTGTGGGTCATCACTAACACGAACTGACGTTGTTTTCAGCAAAATTACCTTGGTGTATAGTTTTTGTGTAGAAAATCAACTATCAGGAAAAATCCCAGAAAATATGCCAAAAATCCTATTTCACCAGAAGACTCACGGAGCTAGAAGACGAGACGGAGGAGGGACACGAGGGGCCCACACCTCTTGGCCGCGCGGGCTAGCCAGGCCGCGCTTGGGAGGGGTGTGGCCACCTCGGGCACCCCCTCGGCCTCCCTCTTCGCCTATAAGAAGCCTCCTGACCTAAAAACCGAGGGGGTTTGACGTTTTTCCAGAAAGAGTTCCGATGCGCCGCCACCACCAGAAACCGCGATTCGAAACCAGAAACTCCGTTCTGGCACCCTGCCGGGACGGGGAATTTCGAGGGTATCATCGTCATCATCATCACCAACGCCTCTCCATCAACCATCCATGTTTCGCCCATCCATGAGTGAGTAATCTCCCGCTATAGGCTATGTGGATGGTAGGGATTGGATGAGTTCTGTCATGTAATTGAATAATATTGTTAGGGCATGGTGCATGTTATCTCTATTAGTGTTATTTGACTTTGTTGCAACTTGTTGTGCTTAATGCTTGTCACTAGGGCCTGAGTGCCATGATCTTAGATCTGAACTTATGATTGAATCATTATGATAGTATTATTTGTGATCTTATCTGCAAGTTGTGTACACATATCATTGTCCGGATCCAAAGGCCATGAAGTGACAGAAATTGGGACAATCGGAGGGGATGGCTGTGATGTGAGGGTCACATGTGTTCATGGAGTGTTAATGCTTTGCTTCGGTGCTCTATTAAAAGGAGCACCTTAATTGCCAGTAGTTCCCTAGAGGCCCCGCTGCCATGGTCTGGCACGACAAAAGATGTTGTGCAAATTCTCATTGCGAGCACGCATGACTATATATGGAGCACATGCCTATGATTGTTTAGTACTTGGATGCTTAGTCTTATTTATCTGCAATTGCCCTAGATTTTGAAGTTACCTGTTTAGACTTGTCCATGCAACGCCCGTCCATCCATCCCTATGCCTACCGCACTCATATCCTACTGTTTGCTACTACTATTACTATTGCTCTTGCTTTGCTGCTGCTATTGCTACTACAAACTGTTGCTACTGATAAACTTCTATGAGCGAGAACTATTTCCAGGTGCAGCTGAATTGACAACTCAGTTGTTAAGGCTTGCAAGTATTCTTTGGCTCCCCTTGTGTCGAATCAATAAATTGGATAATACTAGCCTCAAAGACTGTTGCGATCCCCTATACTTGTGGGTCATCACTAACACGGACTGACGTTGTTTTCAGCAAAATTACCTTGGTGTCTAGTTTTTGTGCAGAAAATCAAATATCAAAAAAAATCCTGGAAAATATGCCAAAAATCCTATTTCACCAGAAGACTCACAGAGCTAGAAGACGAGACGGAGGAGGGCCACGAGGGGCCCACACCTCTTGGTCGCGTGGGCCAGCCAGGTCGCGCTTGGGAGGGGTGTGGCCACATCGGGCAGCCCCTCGGCCTCCCTCTTCGCCTATAAGAAGCCTCCTGACCTAAAACCGAGGGGGCTCGACGTTTTTCTAGAAAGAGTTCCGATGCGCCGCCACCACCAGAAACCGCGATTCGGAACCAGAAACTCCGTTCTGGCACCCTGCCGGGACGGGGAATTTCGAGGGTATATATCATCGTCATCATCATCACCAATGCCTCTCCATCAACCATCCATGTTTCGCCCATCCATGAGTGAGTACTCCCCCGCTGTAGGCTATGTGGATGGTAGGGATTGGATGAGTTCTATCATGTAATAGAATAAGATTGTTAGGGCATGGTGCCTAGTATCTTTATTAGTGCTATTTGACTTTGTTGCAACTTATTGTGCTTAATGGTTGTCACTAGGGCCCGAGTGCCATGATCTCATATCTGAACTTATTATTGATTCATGATGATAGTATTGTTTGTCATCTTATCTACAAGTTGTGTACACATATCATAGTCCGGATCCAAAGGCCCTGAAGTGACAGAAATTGGGACAGCCGGAGGGGATGGCTGTGATATGAGGATCACATGTGTTCACAAAGTGTTAATGTTTTTCTCCGGTACTCTATTAAAAGGAGTACCTTAATTGCCAGTAGTTCCCTTGAGGCCCCACTGCAACGGGCTGGCTCGACAAAAGATGTTGTGCAAGTTCTCATTGCGAGCACGCATGACTATATATAGAGCACATGCCTATGATTGTTTAGTACTTGAATGTTTATTCTTATTTATCTGCAATTGCCCTAGATCTTGAAGTTACCTGTTTAGACTTGTCCATGCAACGCCCGTCCATCCATCCCTATGCCTACCGCACTCATATCCTACTGCTTGCTACTACTGTTACTATTGCTCTTGCTTTGCTGCTGCTGTTGCTACTACAAACTGTTGCTACTGATAAACTTCTGTGAGCGAGAACTATTTCCAGGTGCAGCTGAATTGACAACTCAGTTGTTAAGGCTTGCAAGTATTCTTTGGCTCCCCTTGTGTCGAATCAATAAATTGGATAATACTACCCTCAAAGACTGTTGCGATCCCCTATACTTGTGGGTCATCACTAACACGGACTGACGCTGTTTTCCGCAAATTATCTTGGTGTTTAGTTTTTGTGCAGAAAATCAACTATCAGGAAAAATCCCAGAAAATATGCCAAAAATTCTATTTCACCAGAAGACTCACGGAGCTAGAAGACGATACGGAGGAGGGCCACGAGGGTCCCACACCCCTTGGCTGTGCGGGCCAGCCAGGTCGCGCTTGGGAGGGGTGTGGCCACCTCGGGCACCCCCTCGGCCTCCCTCTTCGCCTATAAGAAGCCTCCTGACCTAAAAACCGAGGGGGTTCGACGTTTTTCCATAAAGAGTTCCAATGCGACGCCACCACCAGAAACCGCGATTTGGAACCAAAAACTCTGTTCTGGCACCCTGCCGGAACGGGGAATTTCGAGGGTATCATCGTCATCATCATCACCAACGCCTCTCCATCAACCATTCATGTTTCGCCCATCCATTAGTGAGTAATCCCCCGCTGTAGGCTATGTGGATGGTAGGGATTGGATGAGTTCTATCATAAAATCGAATAAGATTGTTAGGGCATGGTGCCTAGTATCTTTATTAGTGCTATTTGACTTTGTTGCAACTTGTTGTGCTTAATGGTTGTCACTAGGGCCCGAGTGCCATGATCTCATATCTGAACTTATTATTGATTCATGATGATAGTATTGTTTGTCATCTTATCTGCAAGTTGTGTACACATATCATAGTTCGGATCCAAAGGCCCTGAAGTGACAGAAATTGGGACAACCGGAGGGGATGGCTGTGATATGAGGATCACATGTGTTCACAAAGTGTTAATACTTTTCTCCGGTACTCTATTAAAAGGAGTACCTTAATTGCCAGTAGATTCCCTTGAGGCCCTGCTGCAACGGGCTGACAGGACAAAATATGTTGTGCAAGTTCTCATTGCGAGCACGTATGACTATATATGGAACACATGCCTATGATTGTTTAGTACTTGGATGATTTATCTTACTTATCTGCAAATGCCCTAGATCTTGAAGTTACATGAATAGTCTCGTCCATGCAATGCCCGTCAATCCATCCCTATGCCTACCGCACTCATATTCTATTGTTTGCTACTATTGTTACTACTGCCTTTGTTTTACTGTTGCTGTTACTTTGCTATTGCTATTACAAAACTGTTGCTACTAATAAACTTTTGTGAGCAAGACTATTTTCAGGTGCAGCTAAATTGACAACTCCGTTGTTAAGGCTTATAAGTATTCTTTGGCTCCCCTTGTGTCGAATCAATAAATTGGGTAATACTACCCTCAAATACTGTTGCGATCTCCTATACTTGTGGGTCATCAAACTACTCCCTCCTCATCATGGGAATCAGCAACGGCGATGGAGATGGTGGTGGAGATCGATGGAGATGGCTCTAAGGGTACTTCCCCGCCCCGGAAGGGTGCCAGGACAGAGACTTCTGTCCCCCGAATTTCCCCTTCGGTGACGGTGGTGCTGCAGACCTTTTTGTGGATTTTTTCCCGCGTCAGGGTTTACGTCTCGGGGAGACGTATATATAGGCGAAAGGGCAAGGTCGGTGGAGCCTCGAGGGGCCCACACCTAGGGCTAGAGCGGCTAGGGGGACCCGTGCCACCCTAGGGTGTGGCCACCTCCTGGCCCCCCTTTCGTCTGTCCTTCTGGCTCCGTGTTTGCTCTGGAAAAATAGTGACTTTGGCTTTTGTCCCGTCCAATTCCAAAAATATTCATTTTTTAGCTTTTTTGAAGCCAAAAACTGCAGAAAACAAGTAACTGGCACTGTGGCATCTTGTCAATAGGTTAGTTCCCGAAAGTGTATAAAAATACCTCAAGTGTAGACAAAACATAAGACAAATGATATAAAACAAGCATGAAGCATCAAAAATTATAGATACGTTTACGATGTATCAAATACGTGGTTAGGAAGCCATGTGTTGAAGATTCCATTGTACCGTGGAAAAGTACACCTAGGATTAACGATAAATATAATTAGTGATTGTTGTGCCATATTGAACGCGCTGACCAGAAGTTCTGGAATAGGACGGAGAAGCCAGCTATACCTTTTCCTTGAGTATGTCCTCGTATCCTAAGTCGGGCTGAGATCCAGTAAATAAGCGGATGGGAGTCCGACATGTGTATTGCAGGATAACGACTTAGAATATTAGAAGGGATGTCAATTGAACGTAGGTAAGCTCGTTACAATGAGTGGACTACGGGGTCGTGGCGAAGGAAAACGATTGGTTTGGACCTTTAAATGAGCCTCGAACCAAATAAGTTTGAACGGGAAGGCATACTCTAATATGCACTTAGGCTTAAGATCATTTACGAAAAAGTAGTGTCCTTCTCGAGAGTGTATGAAACGTGACATGCTACTTCCTATCCTGGTAAAGGATTGCGAACACAGCGGAAAAGAGATTCCGTAAAATCCTATACAACATGTGAAGATTGATGGATATAGATTTCCTAAAACCGAAACTTACCTTTTCTAAAAAAAGTATTTGAAAACTATTTGAAAACAACTCGTAAGCAGGGACTCTTATCCCACGGCTATAGATAATGCATCAAACAACCACCATAGAACTTGCTGAGTATGCTCGTAGTTGATCTATCCTTTTTAAAACCCTTGCTTAGGTACAATGAAGACTGAAGACTCATCAACTACAGAAGATACGGAGGAAGAGGTTTACTACAAAAACCTGATCTCTTAGGAAGCATTGAAAGCATAGATTATGAAATAAAATTTGGAACCGAGGAGAAAGACGTAGACTTAGGAGAGTAGTTCCGCATGCTTAGGATAGTTGGATAGTGCTTTTAGATTTGTTCGTAGTTGTTAATCCTCAATGGACCGAGGAGGAACTCGAAGCTAAAAAACCACGGCCCCGCGTCGCTCTCGCGAGCGACCCGGGGCGCCCCGCGCCGCCACCTCCTCCCCCGTCTCCCCTGCGCCCTCCCCCCTCGCCGCCACCGGCTATCGCCGGCGGCAAAGCTGCCTGGTGTCGGTGGCGGCGGGACTTCCTCCCCCTGCTCTCGGTGGCCTTCGCGGGTGGGTCTTGACGAGCAGAGGCGGCGCGTGTTTCGCGGCGCGCGGCGGCGCGCGGTGCGGCGTCCTGGTGGCGGGGCCTCGTTCGCGGCGGTGGTGACGTGGTGCTGGCGCGGAGCTCCTCGCGCGGGTCGGGTGGCTGGCGCTGGTCTTGCTATCCGCGGCAAGGGCCGGCCCGGCGCCCCGGCAGGTCGGCCGGCGGCGTTCCGGCGTGGTTCGGGCTGCGGCACGGTGGCGGGCGCCGCCCTTGGCGGTGCAGGCGGCAGGGTCCGGATCTGCTAGGGTTGCCCTCCCAGATCTGGGCCCACTGGGCCCGATCTGGGCCGGGGCGGGCTAGATCTGTAGCTCCGTTGTCTTTGGCTGGATCTAGGTAGGACTGGTGGTTTGGGTGGCGGCACCTACGTCGCGTCTGCTGCAGCTAGGCGGCGAGAGCTTTACGGACCCGTTCGGCCAGGCCTAGGATGCTGAACCTGGGTGGCGGCTGCTGGCCTTCGTGCTGCAGCGTGGCGGCGAGGGCTTTACGGTCCCTCCTTGGGTCCAGCCGGGCCTTCGGCCTGGTGTGCCCTTGCTACCGCGTCCGGCCGGCACCCGCTCTTCTGCGGTGGAGGTTGCCCTCCAGTTGGCTGTGCGGCTACTGCCCTTCGGCTCCCAATGGCCAGGTTTGCTCCTGCCGCTGAGTCCGGCCGGCTATCACCTTTGGCGGTGGAGGCTATTCCCTCCCACGGGGCAGCGGTATGGTCACGTCTTGCCTACGGTTCCTTGCTCTTGGTCCTGCCAGCCTCGCAATGTTTGCCTCGGGGATACGGCAATGGTGTCCTCAAGACCGTGGTGGTGCATGTTGGTGGGCGGCAAGCTTGGTGGAGCTCTTCGGGGTCGTGTGGTCGGGGGGTCAGGAGAAATCCTTGTCGGTGTGGCCGGCCCCGTCGCGGGGACGCCTGCGGGTGCCTCCTCCCTTGTTCAGGGCGGCGGGGGTACCCTCCTTCATTCCCCGAGTGTACCGGGAGAAATCCTAGGACCTGTCCGGGCAGCAGCGTCGTCGTCGTCGCCTCCCTTCTTGAAGGTGTTGCTTGGTACACGACGACCCGAAGGCATATGCGGGTGGTGGTAGTCTCCGGTGGGCACAACGGTTGCGAGGCACTAGCGCTCTTGTCAATCCGACGTTGTCGGCATTTCTTTCTTTTCTCATTTCTCTTGTTTTTCTTTTGGGCACTTGCTGTGCTGTCTGCCCCAGCTATGGTCTCGTGTTTGTTCCGGTTTGTCCCTTGGACGATGTGCTGTCTGGCCCTGCAGCGGTCTCACCTATCTGCTTTATTTATAAAGCTGGGCGAAAGCCTGTTTCGAGAACTCGAAGCTTGTATTTCTCTTGTGTTATTATCAATGAATAAATAATTAGTTCCATTTGCTATAGTTCTATTGTACCATTCCGAGGGGTATAATATTTGCAAAAAAAAACTTTGGTGAATGCTATCCCAATAACTTATACACTGCAAGAGTGGTGTACAGGATCATCACATGTGCGTATGACCAAGAATGACGAAATAGTGAATACATGTCTACGAAGATCGAAAATGGTGGGACAAACAAGACGCCCGTTGAGAGCACAGCTCGTCCGTTTCTTTTCTCTTACTATCCAAACAGACCGAGACGGACCGATTTTGCGTTAGACCCATTAGAGATGGCCTAACCGCCTAAGCCCTAATTTTTAGTTGTCCGAGTAAGCTTCTAAGGCGACATGGCCATAAACGCGCGGCCCACAACTTGGCTCGGTCTAGATCTGACGGACAGAAAACCGCATACTGCAGTTTCTGGCTAACTCACCATTTGTGTCACAAAGTCTCATGACATTTTGGTACAGACAGCTGAAACACTCTGCAGTTACCATGTAATCTCTGGAGCCTTACCGATGCAGATCACTGCAATCCACTACGAGTATAATTCTAAGAAAATTTCCCCTTATTTCTCCTGGTCAACCCAGTCAAGTCCGTCAGGTCAAGTATGGACTGGGATGAAACTTCACACGAGACGAACGCGCTGGACCGAAAGTTTGTATCAGACTGGCTTCAACGTCATTTACACATGCAAATGGAATAACACAGGCGACCAAGACACAAATAAAGTCTGGTTTCCTTAATTAGCGCACTTGGCATGAAGCTTCCTGTATAGCAAGTGGAGAGTGGTGCTTACTGAAGGAAGAAAATGCATGTGACTGATTCTGGTCACCACCAAGTTAGACCATGACTGAGGCTGATCGGTGCACTGTCCCTAAAAAACAAAAAACGTCAGTGAAACATGAGAGCTTCCCTGCAATAGGAGTATAAGAAAATATAGCAGGAATGAGTCCTATTGCATTTGAAAAATACTAGAGCTCAAGCCCAACGTGCTACTATGAAAGGTCATGGGGCATTATAGCATATAAAAACTCCGGTTATCCATAGAAGAAACAATCAAAGCTACTTCGTCAAAGAAATGACCGTGTAGGTAGCAGGTAGTAGCAAGCATCAGTGTTACCCATGCGGATCAGTTATGAACCGGTAAGAGCATCTCTGGCCGCACCCCCAAACGCCGTCTCGCAATAGCATAGATTGGTCGTATTGGGAGAGCCGGTGTATGATGCTGACATTTGGGGGAGCAAATGTACCCTGTTAGCGTCCATTTGGCTAGCCTAGTACTCGGCCCACGTTCTGGACGTTTATGCGTCACAGCTCAACAATAAAAAAAGAGCCCACTCCATCATAAAAGCCCGGACTGATGGGAGGAAGAAATCTCTCCCTTATAAGCTGGGTGTGGTCTCCTTCCGTAGGCTAGGTGGGATTAAACCAAGCAGCCCCCACCGGTCAAATAAAGGGGTCCTCACATTCTATCCCCCTGAGAAGCCCCTCAGGAAGGCATGGCGTGCTGGCTCTGATACCAGATGTTAGCGTCCACTTGGCTAGCCCAGTACTCGGTCCACGTTCTGGACGTTCATGCGCTCACAGCCCAACAATAAGAAGAGAGTCCACCCCATCCTAAAAGTCCGGACTGATGGGAGGAAGGAATCTCTCCCTCATAAGCTGGGTGTGGCCTCCTCCCGTAGGCGAGATGAGACTAAACCAAACAGCCCCCACCGGTCAACAGAGGGATTCTCACATACCCATCCGACCTACCAAATGACGCTTCGTAGGTTACTTTTAATTCTCTTTTCAAATTCAACGATATTTCAAACAAAGTTACATAGTTTTTAATATAAAATAAGTTTTACAATAACTAAAAATAGAAATAAAAAATAATTCATAAAATTGAAATAATATGATATTCAAGGTTGGCACCTTGCGTGCAAGGCTGGCGCGAGATGGGCACACAGCCGCCATGAGTCAACCAACGCCAACACGATTGAGGAAGAACTGATGGTTGAGGCGGAGAAGGGTGCTGGCCTGCGGCCATTCAGCTGTTATAACAACTATCGGCTTCGAACAGAGGGTGGCGACGGCGGTGATTAGGTGGGGAACGAGAGACGCCGCGAGCACGGGGAGAGACAAGGTGGACGTCGAATGGTTTGGTCACTAACAAGTGGTGCCCCCTGTGCGAAGAAGGTCCGTTTCTCTGGAGTATCTGGATTGTTGAGTGATTAATAACATAAGAATGCACCTAGTTATCGCAGAAGCACATGATGCATGATTAACATTCACCACTTGAGCATGCGAGCATGAAAGAAAAATGAGATTGTAATCATCGGCTCATACCAGAACAACGTAAAGATGCACAGTGTTGGAGATTCCATTGCGTCGTGGAAAAGTATACCTAGGATTAGCGATAAATATAGTCAGTGATTCTTGTGCCGTATTAGACGCGCTGACCAAATGTTCTGAAATAGGAGAAGTCAGTTATATCTTTTTCCTTGTGTATATCCTAAGTCGGGCTGAGATCCAGGAGATAAGCGGATGGGAGTCCGGAACGTGTACTACATGATAACGACTTAGAATATTAGAAGGGATGGTGATTAAACGTAAGTCCTTAGAATATTAGAAGGGATGGTGATTGAACGTAAGTCCCGTGATCGAAGCTCGTTACAATGGGTGGACTACATGCTCATGGTGAAGGAAAACGATTGGCTTAGACCTTTAAATGAGCCTCGAACCAAATAATTTTGAACGGAAAGGCATACTCAAATATGCACTTAGGCTTAAGATCATTTATGGGAAAAGTAGTGTCCTTCTCGAGAGCGTATGAAACGTGACATGCTATTCCCTATCTTGAGAAAGGATTGTGAACACAGCGGGAAAGAGATTCCGTAAAATCCAATACAACCCGTGAAGATTGACGGATATAGATTTTCTAAAATCGAAACTTACCTTCTTTAAGAAACCTTTTTTGAAAACAACTTGTAAGCCAGGATTCTTATCCATGACTATAGATAGTGCCTCAAACAACCACCATAGAGCTTGCTGCTCATACTTAATCTATCCTTCGTACACTGAAGACTGAAGACTTATCCACTACAAAAGATATGGAGGAAGAGGTTTACTACAAAAACCTGATCTCTTAGAAGGCATTGAAGGCATAGATTATGGAATAGAATTTAAGACTGAGGAGAAAGACGTAGATTTATGAGAGTAGTTTTGCATGCTTAGGATAGTTGGGCTGAGCGACCTAGATCTATACCCAATAATGTTGTGACGCTCCAATCATACTTAGTTTAGAAGTATCGTTGCTTTTCAAGCTAGTGCTTTTAGATTTGTTTGTAGTTGTGAATCCTCAATGGACCGAGGAGGAATTCTAAGCTTGTATTTCTCTTGTGTTGTTATCAACGAATAAATAATTAGTTGCATCCGCTAAAGTCCTATTATACCACTCTAAGGAGTGTAATATTTACAAAAGAGGACTTTTGTGAATGCTATGCCAATGACTTGTACACTACAACTTGTACCGGTGTACAGGGTCATCACATGTCCGAGTGATCAAGAATGACGAAATAGCGGAAACATGTCTAAGAAGACTGGAAATGGTGGGACAAATGGGATGCCCTGTTGAGATCACAACTCGTCTGTTTCTATTCTCCTGCGATCCAAACAGATCGAGACAGACCGATTTTGCATCAGACTCATTGGAGATGGCCTAACCACCTAAGCCCTAATTTTTAGCTGTCCGAGTAATCTTTTAAGGCGACATGGCCATAAACGCGCCGCCCACAACTTGGCTTGGTCTAGAGAAAACCGCATACTGCTAACTCACCATTTCTGTCACAAAGTCTCACGACACTTGGGTACAGACAGCTGAAACTCTGCAGTTACCATGTAATCTCTGGATCCTTCACTAGTAGAAAACAGGCTATCCGTTCGCACCGCCCAACAGCATTAGTCCCGGTTGCGCCATGAAGCGGGACTAATGCTGGTATGCGTCCCGATTGGAGCGGGCACGAGGGCCGGAGGCATGCGTCCCGGTTGGTAGGGGCATGCGTCCCGGTTTGTAACACAAACCGGAACTAAAGTGTTATAAACCGGGACGTATGAGCCAACCATCTATAAATACGACGCCCCAGCCCGCTGCCTCCCCTTAGTTTTTTCTTGGTGGAAGGTGTGAGAGGTGTGCTAGTTTATTTTTTTCCTATGTATGCATGCGAGATGTTTGATGAAATGTTTGAGTGAATGATCTCGTTCAATTTCTTACAAAACAAAATATAGGAGGTGCCCGAGACGCACTTGAGCTTTCTCCTCTTTATTTCTCTCGATCGAGGTTAGCAATCTTATCTTTTCTCTGTCATTGATACAATGCATGTGTCGATGTGAATTGGTCATTTCACTATTTATGATGTTCCTTTTTGATAAACTTAATTATATGATGCAAATGAACGATCGGGAATGAATGTACGGTGACCGACGTGAACCCGAGTATATTAAAGGCGTGGATAAATTTATCGATGTGGCTACGGCAAACAAAGAGAATGGTTTTATCCGTTGTCCATGTGTTCAATGTCGGAACAACAAGGAGTACTCTTCCTCGAAAAAAAATTGTGGACACCTGGTTATGAAAGGTTTCATGCCCAGCTATAATTGCTGGACCAAGCACGGGGAAAGAGGGATTATGATGGAAGACAGTGAAGAAAAATATGATTATAACAACTATCATCATATGTTTCCTGAATACAGTGATACTGCAATGGAAGACAATAAAGAGAAAGGAGGTGAAGAACGGGCATCAGATGAGCCCGCCGATGAACTTGGTAGGGTCATTTCTGATGCAAAGCGAGACTGTGAAATAGAAAAGGAGAAGTTGAAGTTGGAGGGCATGTTAGAAGGTCACAAGAAATTATTGTATCCAAATTGCGAAGATGGCAGCACAAAGCTCGGTACCACACTGGAATTGTTGTGATAGAAGACAGAGTGTGGTCTAATTGACTCCTCATTTGAAAAGATGCTGAAAATAATGAAGCCGAAGTTTCCAAAGCATAACGAACTTCCCGAGAGTACGTACGAAACAAAAAAACTCTCTGCCCTCTAGGATTAGATATGCAAAAGATACATGCATGCATTAATGACTGCATCCTCTACCACGGTAAGGAGTATGAGAATTTAGATAAATGTCCGGTATGCAATGCATTGCGGTATAAGATCAGACGAGATGACCCTGGTGATGTTGAGGGAGAGCCCCTTCGGAAGAGGGTTCCTGCTAAGGTTATGTGGTATGCTCCTATAATACCAAGGTTGAAACGCATGTTCAGAAACGAAGAGCATGCCAGGTTGTTGCGATGGCACAAAGAAGACCATAAGAAAGACGGGAAGTTGAGACACCCTACTGATAGGTCGTTGTGGAGAAAAATCGAGAGGGACTTCCCGGACTTTGAAGGTGACGCAAGGAACTTATGGTTTGGTCTAAGTACGGATGGCATAAATCCTTTTGGGGAGCAGAGCTGCAGTCACAGCACCTGGCCTGTGACTCGATGTATCTACAACCTTCCTCATTGGTTGTGCATGAAGGATAAGTTCATTATGATGCTAGTGCTCATCCAAGGCCCGAAGCAACCGGGCAACGACATTGATGTGTACCTAAGGCCATTAGTTGAAGAACTCTTACAGCTGTGGGGCAAACCAGGTGTACATGCGTGGGATGAGAACAAACAGGAGGCATTTGACCTATGAGGGTTGCTTTTCGTAACCATCAATGATTGGTGTGCTCTTAGTAACCTTTCAGGACAGACAAACAAGGAATATAAGGCATGCACACACTGTTTAGATAAGACTGAAGGTACATATTTGCATAAATGCAAGAAGGTTGTGTACCTGGCGATTTGAAGATTTCTTTCGACCAATCATCCCGTAATAAAGAAAGGCAAGCATTTCAAAGGTGAGGCAGATCACCGGAAGAAGCCTAAACTCCCTGCTGGTGATGATGTATTTGGTATGGTCAATGACATAGAAGTAATCTTTGGAAAGGGTCCCGGCGGTCAATCGGTTCCGAACAACGTCGCTACCGGACGCGCACCCATGTGGAAGAAGAAATCTATATTTTGGGAGCTGTCATATTGGAAATTCCTACGTGTCCGCTCTTTAATCGACGTGATGCACGTGACAAAGAATCTTTGCGCGAACCTGCTAGGATTCCTAGGCGTGGGAAGACAAAAGATACACCAGAAGCACAGGAGGACCAGCAAATTATGAAAGACCCAAAAAACATGCATACACAGAACAAGACGGATAAAGGGCGTCACTTAAGTCGTGCCAGCTATGCTCTTACCAAAGCAGAGAAGGAAATCTTTTTTGAAGTCCTTTACAGTATCAAGGTGTCGTCTGGCTTCTCATCTAATATAAAGGGGATAATAAATATGGCAGAGAAAAAGTTCCAAAACCTGAAGTCTCATGACTTTCACGTGATTATGACGCAGTTGCTTCCGATTGCATTGAGGGGGCTTCTACCGAAAAATGTTCGAGTACCCATTATGAAGTTCTGTGCATTCCTCAATGCAATATCTCAGAAGGTAATAAATCCAGATATTCTGCCAAGGTTATAGAAGGATGCGGTACAATGTCTTGTTAGTTTTGAGTTGGTGTTCCCACCATCCTTCTTCAATATTATGACACATCTCCTGGCTCACCTAGTGGAAGAGATTGTCATTCTCGGTCATGTATTTCTACACAATATGTTCCCCTTTGAGAGGTTCATGGGAGTCTTAAAGAAATATGTTCATAACCGTGCAAGACCAGAAGGAAGCATCTCCAAGGGATATGGAACAGAGGAGGTCATTGAGTTTTGTGTTGACTTTATTCCTGACCTTAAGCCGATTGGTGTTCCTGACTCGCGGCAGGAGGGAAGACTAAGTGGAAAAGGCACGCTGGAAAAGAAAGCAATGATATGTAGGGACGGGGATTCTTTCACTAAAGTACACTACACAGTTCTACATAATTCCACCTTGGCAGCTCCGTATATCGAGGAACACAAGAATATTGTACGCTCCAAAAACTTGGGGAAGCCTGACTCATGGATTACAGATGAACACATGAAATCTTTCGGCGGTTGGATGCGGACACATCTCTTGAATGACACCACTGTTGGAGATCAGCTATACTTGTTGGCCGCGTCACCATCTTCTACTATATTGAATTTCCAAGGGTACGAAATAAATGGGAATACATTCTACACGATCGCCCAAGATAAAAAGAGCACCAACCAAAACAGTGGTGTCCGCTTTGATGCAATGAACGAGAATGGGAAAAAAGACACATACTGTGGTTACATAGAGGAGATATGGGAACTTTACTATGGAGTCTCTTTTAAGGTCTCTTTGTTTCGCTGCAAATGGGTCAACCTGAATAGGGAAGGGGTAAAGATAGACCAGTTATACGGAATGACAACAGTGGATCTCAATAATCTTGGTTACAGAGATGAACCATTCGTCCTAGCCAATGATGTGTCTCAGGTTTTCTATGTGAAGTACATGTCCTTCAGACCAAAAAAAAAAGAAAAAATAAGCAAACGAATACATCATATGATGAGCCAAAGCGTCACATAGTTATTTCAGGGAAAAGAAACATCGTGGGAATCAAGGACAAGACAGACATGTCAGAAGATTATAATAAGTTGGATGAAATTCCGCCCTTCACAGTGAAAACTGACCCAAGCATTTTGTTAAGTAAATAAGATGCTCCATGGTTACGTCTGAAGCGATCATAAGGAAGGACATACGCCAAGAAGTTCATGCTCATATTGTGTACCTCTAGTTCATGTCTGGACGGTCGGCTGCATATTGTGAACCTAAATGCCATGAGACATGATAGCTCATTTTGTGAAGGATATTTTATGATGTTTGCAATTTTCCAAGTTTAATAAATGTATTGAGTGTTAGTCCCGGTTTGTGGCTTGGCCGGGACTATATATAGGGGGCCTTTAGTCCCGATTTTGTAGTCTTGGTTTTTAATATTAATAAATATCTTGAGTGTTAGTCCCGTTTTGTGGCTGGACCGGGACTAAAGGGAGTCTTTAGTCCCGATTCATAGAACGACTTTACCGAACTATGAAGAAGTTGTCCCGATTCGTACTTACCATTAAGATCTGATCTCCAAATGCGCGTGGTCACATATTAGGGAGTGCCTCTATGACCAGTTTCTTGGAGATGCTGGAGGAGTAGGCTCTGGCGGCATCTCCCTGAAACTGGCCGTAGTGGTGTCCCTGCTCTCGCACACCATCTTGCAGCTTGTAACTTCTCTAACTAGATCAATACGCCTGGAAGTTAACTAGCTAGTTTCACATATTAGGGAGTGCCTCTATGGCCAGCTTGTTGGACATGTCGGAGGACTGGGCTCTGGCGGCATCTCTCTCAAGTTGGCCGTAGTGGTGTCCCTGCTCTCGAAAACCATCTTGGAGATGCCTCAGTCTGGCTGGAGGACTGGACTCACAAGGATGCCTATTTATAGTACAAGAAGCTCGGCATAGTGTCGACACTCACGACATAATATCGACACTCACCCCTATTATTAGTGTTGACTCAAGTTCTGTTCCGGTTGGTGTCTCCAACCGGGACTAAAGGTTCATCTTTAGTCCCGGTTGGTGACACCATCCGGGACAAGGTACAAGTCGCATGACATAATGTCGACACTCACCCCTATCATTAGTGATGCCTGGCCCAGTCTGCGGAAATCCCTCCAACCGGGACTAAAGGTGAACCCTTTACCTCTATTTATAGGTCTTTCCCTCTATTTATAGGTTGTCCACCTCAGTCTGACCTATCATGTTCGAGGTTTCATGGCTTTCGGTCCAAATGACCGATGTTATGTGCTGAATCGCGGCATAGTTTGTGATACCGTGCCTATATTATGCATGCATGTGGACATTGGGATGGAGAACAATGATGCAGGAGGAAGATTTCCTTTTCGTCGCACGAAAAAGCCATTTTCCATTTTCCGAGCGCAAAAAACGGTTCTTTTTGTGAAACAACCACCAAAATGCTGTTTCGGAATGCTACCGTCCCATTTTTCTAAAATACTAGACCAACTTACATGGACTATCTCCCAACTGGGATATCTCAAACCTTTCCGTCCATCCTGGGTAAAAAGGACAAATGTTTGCCGAATCGGTAGGAAGTGGGTACAATTTGTTCTACAGGTACATGATCTAACGCCCGTGATTTTTTGAAAAAATCATTTTTAGACTCGCAATATGTGGTTTCTTGAGAGATCCAATGCAAGTTCTAACGATGCTCGTCCCCTATCTTCATGCACGCCGGTTCGACCATAGTTCGAAAATGGAAAAAATTCTAAACGGGCATAAGAAATTCAAAAAAGTCTGAACAATGTAAATCCTTCGCGTGGTGTCATATTAGGTGACATAGTTGCAAGGAAAATACCAGACTTGGTATATTGATCATGTCTCAAAAAACCCTTCACAAAATGACCTATCATGTTCGAGGTTTCATGGCTTTCGGTCCAAATGACCGATGTTATGTGCTGAATCACGACATAGTTTGTGATACTGTACCCATATTATGCATGCATATGGACATTGGGATGTATAACAATGTTGCAGGAGAAAGTTTTCCTTTTCGTCGCACGGAAAAGCCATTTTCCATTTTCCATTTTCCGAGCGCAAAAACGGTTCGTTTTGTGAAGCAACCACCAAAATGCTATTTTAGAATGCTACTGTCCCATTTTTCTAAAATACTAGACCACCTTACATGGACTATCTCCCAACCGGGATATCTCAAACCTTTCCGTCCATCCCGGTTAAAAAGGACAAATGTCTGCCGAATCGGTAGGAAGTGAGTCCGGTTGGTACTACAGGTACATGATCTAACACCCGTGATTTTTTGAAAAAAATCATTTTTAGAAAATCATTTTTAGACTTGCAATATGTGGTTTTTTCAGAGATTCAATGCAAGTTCTAACGATGCTCGTCCCCTATCTTCATGCACGCCGGTTCGACCATAGTTCGAAAATGGAAAAATTCAAAACGGGCATAAGAAATTCAAAAAAGTCCGAACAATGTAAATCCTTCACATGGTGTCATATTATATAACATAGTTGCAAGAAAAAATACCAGATTTGGTACATTGATCATGTCTCGAAAAAACCTTCACAAAATGACCTATCATGTTCGATGTTTCATGGCTTTCGATCCAAATGACCGATGTTATATGCTGAATCGCGGCATAGTTTGTGATACTGTGCCCATATTTTTCATGTATGTGGACATTGGGATGGAGAACAAT
This sequence comes from Avena sativa, assembly GCA_916181665.1. Classification (NCBI taxonomy): domain Eukaryota; kingdom Viridiplantae; phylum Streptophyta; class Magnoliopsida; order Poales; family Poaceae; genus Avena; species Avena sativa. Next base: position 149,143,326 of record OV702294.1, on the reverse strand, counting down.
TTTGTATGAGGAAGTTTTCCTTTTCGTCGCACGGAAAAGCCATTTTCCATTTTCTAAGCGCAAAAAACGGTTCGTTTTGTGAAGCAACCACCAAAATACTGTTTCAGAATGCTACCGTCCAATTTTTCTAAAATACTACACCACCTTACATGGACTATCTCCCAACTGGGATAACTCAAACATTTCCGTACATCCTGGGTAAAAAGGACAAATGTCTGCCGAATCGGTAGGAAGTGGGTCCGATTTGTACTACAGGTACATGATCTAACACCCGTGATTTTTTGAAAAAATCATTTTTAGACTCACAATATGTGGTTTCTTTAGAGATCTAATGCAAGTTTTAAAGATGCTCATCCCCTATCTTCATGCACACCGGTTCGGCCATAGTTCAAAAATGGAAAGATTCAAAACAGGCATAAGAAATTCAAAAAAAAGTCCGAACAATGTAAATACTTCGCGTGGTATCATATTATGTGACATAGTTGCAAGGAAAAATACCAAACTTGGTATATTGATCATGTCTTGAAAAAACCTTCACAAAATAATCTATCATGTTCGAGGTTTCATGGTTTTCTGTCCAAATGACCGATGTTATATGCTGAATCGCGGCATAGTTTATGATACTGTGTCCATACTATGCATGCATGTGGACATTAGGATGGAGAATAATATTTCAGAGGAAGTTTTCATTTTCGTCGCACGGAAAAGCCATTTTCCATTTTCCGAGCGCAAAAAACGGTTTGTTTTGTGAAACAACCACCAAAATGCTATTTTAGCATGCTACCGTCCTATTTTTCTAAAATACTAGACCACCTTACATAGACTATTTCCCAATCGGGATATCTCAAACCTTTCCGTCCATCCCGGGTAAAAAGGACAAATATCTGCCGAATTGGTAGGAAGTGGGTCTGGTTTGTACTACAGGTACATGATCTAACACCCGTGATTTAAAAAAAATCATTTTTAGACTCGCAATATGTGTTTTCTTCAGAGATCCAATGCAAGTTCTAATGATGCTTTTCCCCTATCTTCATGCACGCCGGTTCGACCATAGTTTGAAAATGGAAAAATTCAAAACGGGCATAAAAAATTCAAAAAAAGTCCGAAGAATGTAAATCCTTCACGTGGTGTCATATTTTGTGACATAGTTGCAAGGAAAAATACCAGACTTGGTAAAAATTAGGCCCTTTAGTCTCGGTTGGTAAAAAGTTCGCGCCTCTGTCTTCCCGCCATTTCTTCCCGCCAGTTTTCTTCCCGCCATTTCTCACTATATATATGTAGGATTGGCCTCCATTATCATTGCACATCTCTAGACTCATATATGCAACCTCATCACTCTTTTCAATGGCTTCCACCGTACGACTAACCCCCGGGAGGCGGAGGCGCTTTGCGCCTCGAACTATCCCTGCCCGCCGGGCTACTTCATACCCGTCGGCTGGATGCTGAGCGTCGAAGGCGTGCCGGTTCCTCCTGTCCCTCTAGGTGTAGCGCGCCGGATGGCCATCACGAACCACTACTACTTTGAGCTCACGCAGGAGTAGCGGAGGAATCCCAACTGGCATCCTGACTATTTCCCAACTTGGGAAGCCTTCTTCGGGGATTGGCGTGAGAGGGCACTCGCCAGGCACGAGGAGGACGGCCTACCTCCTCCGAACTTCAACGAGGCCAGCCGTCGGCTGTGGTGGCGCGGTCGGACTCTCCAGAGCGTCATGGCCTACGACATGGCCGTCGACTCTAACCCCCGCCTGCGCTACCCTCAAGTCCAGCCCACTCGTACTCAGACCTCAAGGTTCAACTACGGCGACCCCGACGATGACAGCGACGACGGCCGCGGCAAGTACGACGACTACAGTGGCGAGTATTACAAATATAGGCAGGAGCATGACTGAATCACTCCAACATTCCAAAACAAGTTCGGCCGATTGTGACTTAATCTAGCGATGTATCTTAATTTTCAGTTCTTCTATGTATCTTAATTTTCAGTCAAGCTTTATGTAACTTAGTGTTAGTTGCGTTATGTACTTTAATTCCCGTTCTATCGTAATAAAATTTTCTTCCCATCCATTATTTCCCGCCCTTTTCTTCCCGCCTTTTTCCTCCCGTGCATTCTGCCCAGCTCGGAGAATTTTAAATGGTTCATAGTTATTCAAATTCAAACACTTTTTAAATGGTTCACAGTTTAAATGGTTACATTAGTTATTTTCAAATGTTTCATAGTTATTCAAATTTAAACACTTTTTATGTTTAAAGTTTTTCTAAATTCCAAATTAATATATAAAAAATATATGTTAATTCATTTTTAATTATAAATGGTTCATAGTTTAAATGGTTACATTAATTATTTTTAAAAACATAAAATGGTTTTGAATTAGTTATTCAAATTCAAACACTTTTTATGTTTAAAGTTTTTCTAAATTCCAAATTAACATATAAAAAGTATAAGTTAATTCATTTTTAATTTTAAATGGTTCATCGTTTAAATGGTTGCATTAATTATTTTAAAAAACATAAAATGGTTTTGAATTATTTATTCAAATTCAAACACTTTTTACGTTTAAAGTTTTTTCTATATTCCAAATTAATATATAAAAAATATAAGTTAATTCATTTTTAATTTTAAATGGTTCATAGTTTAAATGGTTACATTAACTATTTTAAAAAACATAAAATGGTTTTGAATTAGTTATTCAAATTCAAACACTTTTTATGTTTAAAGTTTTTCTAAATTCCAAATTAATTATCATTTAATAAACATTACAAATTTAAACCCTAAAATAAAAATAAGGCGGGAACAGAGAGATAATTTGTGAAAAAAATTGAAAACAGGAGCATTAGTCCCGGTTTATGGATCCAAACGGGACTAAATGACCCCTTCGCCGCTTGGGATCTGCCCAAAATATGAAAAAATTGGCTAATATGTCCCGTTTGGAGCCACCAACCGGGACAAAACGTCCATCCTTAATAACTGCCCGTGCCTCTTCTTCTTCCCCATCTCATTCATCGACACACGCACAGGAACCCCCCCCCCCCCACGACACCGGCAGGCTGCTCGCCGAGCTCGCCGCCGCTGTTCGATGCAAGGATAAGAACCGCCGCGTTCCCCTGTCTCTCCCAGTACCAATCTCATCCCCTCTCGTTCCTTCTCGCGTTCTTCCCCATTTGAGCAGAAACCCTAACTTGTCGTCGTCGCCATTCAGAGCCTCCTTGAGCCAAGCCAAGCCAAGGTGCCGAGGAGCTCCGCCGTGCTGGACTGCGTCTCTACGCCAAAGGAGTCGGCCTCGCTCGGCCTTAATCAAGCTCTGCATCACCCATCTTCCCGATCTCCAGTCGTCGTCGTTTCGCCTCCGTCCGTCCTCCCCTTGCTTCCCCGACCCCGGCATCGCATTCGTGGTGAGCCACTGCTGCTCTAGCACCTCTTCACGCTCTCCCTCTCGCTCTCTAGCTCTTCCCCGACGACCATCTATCGCCGCCGCTTCTGTCTACCGCTGTGCTCGTCGCTCCAGCGACCAATAATGGGCGACGCCACCACCATATGGTTCGCCTCGATGAGCTCTTTCCAACGCGCCCCCTCTCGCTGCCCCACTCGCGCTCAATCGCTGGGGACTTTGTCGATCTGAGAGCAAGGCCATGGGTGATGTCATAGTGACATCATCATGATGTCATAACCCTTTTTCTTTTCTTTTTTATGTTTTCTGAAACGATTTCTATAATTGTTTTGTAATTGATTATTTCTGACAGGTGGGTCCACGCTATAAGTGGTATAAACATATTCATAAATGTTTTCTATTTAATAAAATGTTAAAAGTAATTCCAAAAATGTAAATTATTTTATAATATTCTTAAAATGATTTAAAATGAATTAAAAATGGATAAATTTATAACTAATTCATTTTAAATCAGAAAAATAAAATGTACAACTTAAAACTATTACCATACATTATTATGTTAAAAATAATTATTATTTGATAAATATTTTATAAGTATTAATACTTTGAAAATTCATATTTTAATATTCATAAATGAGAAAAATAAAAACTATATACCAAAATTTTGGTATAAATAATATACCAAAATAGTATACCTAAGTGTCCCCTCTCATATGCATCCGAGGTTTCTCCGAACTAGGTTTTATACCCCTCGGAACTCTGGAATATTGATTTTAGTTGATTTTTATTATTGTAAATATTGTAAATTAATTTTTATTATTGTGTATGTATATATTAGGGTTTCTCCAAATTAGGGTTTATATCTCTCAACATCCTACCTAACATTCTCCCTTAGCTGCTTTGACTTATTCACTTTTCCACCTATGCAGAAAATATGGAACCACACGGTAGAGAAGAAGAAAAGGAAGAGTTGATCCAAGGTGTGATCTGCGGGGAAGAAAATTTAGATGTATTGATGTTTCTGAACAACTCCAGTGAGGGTGATCCTCTTTTTACCGGAAGAGACGACTTCTTTGAGGTTGAAGGTGATGCCTTCCGCGAGGGAGAAGGCGATGCCTTATGTGATCGAGAAGACGAGCGCTCCGGCAAGGTGCATGTAATATAATTAATTCATTAATTAATCATCCGCTGTCTATATAGAAATATTAACGATGATCTTTCTTGTTTTAGTCCTCCGGATCGAACATATCTACTGAAAAGAGTAGACGAGGCCCAACCAAAAAGTTGGAAGACCACGAGAGGTTCAGGATCGAAGAAATTGGTGACGACGGCAAACCGACGACTCCCGTTGTTGTCGCAAACAAATTTGTGGCACAATGCGGAGTAATCGTTAGGGACTTCGTCCTGATCACCATGCGAAATTGGAATAGGCCTGTTGATGCGGAAGAAGAGGGAACATGTTTATATGTCCCTAACATGGCCAAAGATTTACTGTGGAAGAGGCTAATGCTTAATTTCACCCTACCGAAGGTAGATCTGGATCCAAATGCGGAGGATCCAGTTGAAGACACCAAGAAACATGCCAAAGCCATGCAGATGAAGGTCAGGGAGTGGGCTTTGAAGAAGATGGGTTTCACCAATTGGAAGAAAAGATTGCACCTTGACTATGTCGTGAAATAGAAGACTCCAAATTTTAAGAAGATTCAGTATCAGAAGTTAAAACCATTCTGGTCTGAGTTTGTGAATTACAAGACATCAGAAAAAGCTAAGAAAATGTCAGCAACGAATAAGCTGAATGCTGCTAACAAGAAGTATCACCATACTATGGGCCAAGGTGGCTACAGGGCTGGCATTTCTAAGTGGAAGAAACTTGAGGATGAACTGCGTGCTAAAAAGATCATCCCAGAGACAGACGATTGGATCGAAGATGTAAAGAATTGGTTTTACAGGCATGAGGGCACGTTGGTCTCGGAAGGGAAGTGTATATATAACATACGACATAAAGAAGACCCCTTGCCAATCGAGAAGATCAGAAAAGCAGTAAAGGCTGTTAAATATGGGGACTTCATTCCCGATAGAGAGAATGAAGAGCTCACACTCGATCTTGGGAATAAGGAACATGATGGACGAACACGAGGCACAATAGGCTCCCAACCATGGAGCACTGGGTTTCCCGAAGAGAGGAACAAATATCCCGATAGAAGCCGTAAGAGGAGAAAGGACAAGGTGAAGTTGAAGCAAATATTCAGGCAGAGCGAATGCGTATAATTGAAGAACGAATAAAGCAACAACAAGATCAAATTAACGCACTTAGCCAGCAAGGTACTACCGAACCATCTCAGCAGCACATGGTGGTAGAACCTACATTCGATGCTACTGGCCTATCGAATAATCGAAAAAGCAGTGTGGCTTCCACCAAGGTCCCGGGTGATGAAAATAACGATGAAGATGGTGCACCGACGATGGCTCATGTTGGCTACCCAGTGGATGATATCACACAGATGACACACTGCGAGCTATATGTCAAAGTTGTGAACATATCAATGAAGGTGGCGGTCGGCTATGCCTTACCAATTGGACCTGCACCAACTTACCATTGTCGTCCGGTTCCACAGGGCTACGTTGTTGTCGGGGTGGATGAAATCATTCCCACCTTTCAAGGTTTGAAGCTTGACTACCCTGCAGGTGAAGGGGATATGACTGAACTAGGAGAAGCAACAAACATCACCATTCTATGGCCAAAGGAATGTATCGTGCTTCCAAATCACACGCCAAGGCCATCTTTGCCGCCGCCTCATCCGTCTCTAGCGCGGTCGTCGTCGCCGCGGCAGCCGTCTTTGTCGCCTCACCCATCTTCGTCGCCTCACCCGGCTTCGTCGCCTAACCCGTCTCCGTCGCCTTACCAGTCTCCGGTGCAGACGTTGCCGCCGCGGCAGCCATCGCCGGCACCTCAGGAAAAAAGCGTAAGTGTACCACCGCTACTCTGCGGAGTGGTAAGCGATCGCCGACACGTAAACAGGAGCCTCTTTCAAAAGTACCAAAGGTTCCTCCCAAGAGAGTTTATGACTGTACTGGAGAGGAGACTACAGCGATCATTGAGGTGGAAATGACAGCGTTTTTCACTAAGCTGAGGCGGCCAAAAGAGCCAGAGTTCCCCAGCACCAAAGAATACAAAGCCCGAGTGTTCAAAATGCTAAAGGGCCTTCACCAACCCAAGCCAAAACTGTCATCAGACTATGAGCGCTCTATTCTCAAGTCACATGCGGCACAACAACTGTCGAAGAGCAGTAGTGGTGCAAGCGGGAAATCTATTGCCCAGCTTGGAGAACAAACAAAACAATCTTGCGCTCCTCTCAAGATGATTTCCCATACCAATATGGAGTCGAGCAAATATGCGGCCGAAGAGCAGTATGATCCAGAGGTAGTTGCATTATACGGAGAAGCGGCCGTTGCTCAAGATATGAGTATTGCCCACTACTTATCCCAGTTACAGTACTTACCTGTGGGTGAAGTAGCATACAAATACCAGTACGGCAAACCTCTCGTCAAACCTAAGGAGGTAAAGAATCTTCCAACAAAAATGCGAAGATTACATAATTGGTACATGCATGCCACAAAGGCCGGGACTAACTGGATAATGCTGAGGGTTACAAAAAAATATTATGGGAAAGAACTAGATGACATGATAGCCATTGAATTTATTGAACTATTTCAATTATTCAATCAAGACGCCTTGGACAAATCGATCATCAGTGTCTATTGTCTGTAAGTACTAATTCTGTAATTAATTTAGTCTCTAGCTATCTCACCTCGTTTATTTTATGTATATAATCATACTATAATATGCAGAATGAAGATTCTCGAATGCAGCAGAGGACAAATCTATGACATTGGGTTCGTTGACCCATATTGAGTTCATCAAGCTAATCTCAAAACAAACCCCCAGGATACGGAGGATAATATTATACACGCATTAAGGTTTCAAGAAACCAGAAAGGAAATACTATTTCCTTACAACTTTGAGTGAGTGTTATTGTCTTGTATACACTTTTTATTTCGCTTACTCGACGTTAAGTGTATAATTGATGAGTTATGCATGCGCAGCTTCCATTATATTCTGTTAATCATTCAACCTGACAAAGGGCGGGGTACTAGTCATGGACTCGAAACATAAACCCCTTGAGACGTGGAAGGACATGCAGATGATTCTCCAGCGGTAATTCTAATCATTACAACACTATATCGGCAACGTTCGTGAATTTTATGATATTAAGTAATTAATAACTTTTTTTATTCGTTTTCTTCGCCGGGAAGCGCTTGGAAACGGTTCACCAAGAAGGCTAGGGGTGTTTGAAAAAAGGAGCTTACATTTAAACCACTAGATGTAAGCACCACTAGCTATATTCGCGCATCTTTTTTATTCTAGTTTTGATACCGTTATTATCTTGCTTGATTATTATTTTGATTGAACTCTGTACTCGTAAAGTGTCTGATGCAGGGGCCAGGAAACAATTTATGTGGATACTATGTTTGCGAGTTCATCCGTCAGTCGTGCTGTGAGAAGGGTATAAATTTAGAGCAACTTAACGTACGTAAACAATTTCTATAGTTTTTTATTACCATCAACTTGTGTTTAGTTTCATTCATATAGGTTGACTCCTTTTTTAAATCAGCTCGAACGTCTACGAGACGGTCTTCTGCCAAAGGATCGCATACGAGCAATTCAGGAGGAATTGGCGGGATTCTTGGATGCAAAAGTCCTAAACCCAAAAGGAGAATACTATACGGGTGTATAGGCAATAGGGATTGTACAAAGAGTTTATTTTGTATGTATATATGCAATGAAACCCGTGTATAGAATATAATATGTTCGACACTTGGATCTATATTGTCATGATGATTTTGTGTAATATGATGGTTTTTTCATTGATGAGTGCAAAACACAAAATAAAAAATAAAACAGCATAAATGAATTCTCTGCCGCGGCACAAAAAGTGGTCAAAATGCTGCCGCGGTAAAAAAAAGGTTGCCAAAATGAATTCACTGCCGTGGCGAAGAAATGTGCCAAATCTCTCCCGCGACAGAGGCTCGTTTGTCCCGGTTCGTGTTACCAGGTTGCTCCTCCCTCTCACGACAGAAATGTGCCAAATCTCTCCTGTGACAATTGCTCCTCCCTCTCACGCGGAGCAGCGGCCACGTGTACCAGGTTTTGTCCCGATTCGTGAGCCAACCGGGACTAAAGGATGGGGGCTTTAGTCCCGATTGCCCTATCCTGGTTGGGCAACCGGGACTAAAGCTCCTTACGAACCGGAATGCATGGTACTTTTCCGCCAGTGCTTAATGATGCAGATCACCGCAATCTACTACGAGTATAATTCTAAGAATTTTTTTCCCTTATTTCTCCGGGTCAACCCAGTCAAGTCCGTCAGGTCAAGATGGACTGGGAATGAAACTTCACACGAGACGAACGCGCTGGACCGAAAGTATGCATCAGACTGGCTTTACATCCAGACCGGAATATCCCTCGCCATTTACACATTTGCAAATGGAATAAACACAGACGACCAAGAAACAAACAAAGTCTGGTTTCCTTAATTAGCACACTTGGCATGAAGCTTCCTGTATACCAAGTGGAGAGTGGTGCATGTGACTGATTGTGGTCACCACCAAGTTAGACCATGACTGAGGCTGATCGGTGCACTGCCCCTAAAAAAAAGTCAGTGAAACATGAGAGCTTCCCTGCAACAACCCATTTATATATAAGAAAATATAGCAAGAATGAGTCCTATTGCATCTGAAAAATACTAGAGCTCAAGCCCAACATGCTACTATGAAAGGTCATGGAGCATTATAGCATATAAAAACTCCGGTTATCCATAGAAGAACTCAACTGGCTTTGGAGAAACAATCAAAGCTACTTCGTCAAAGAAATGACCGTGTAGGTAGCAGGTAGTAGCAAGCATCAGTGTTCCCCATGCGGATCAGTTATGAACCAGTAAGAGCATCTCTAGCCGCACACCCAAACGTCATCCCGCAATAGCATAGATTGGGATCGTATTGGGGAGCACATGTACCCATCCGACCTACCAAAATGACGCTCCATAGGTTACTTTTATTAATTCTTTTCAAATTCAACGATATTTCGAACAAAGTTACATAGTTTTTAATATAAAATAAGTTTTACAATAACTAAAAATAAAAATAAAAAATAATTCATAAATTGAAATAATATGATATTCGAGGTTGGCACCTTGCGTGCAAGGCCGGAGCGCGGTGGGCACACAGCCGCCACGAGTCGACCAACGCCAGCACGATTGAGGAAGAACTGATGGCTGAGGCGGAGAAGGGTGCCGGCCTGCGGCCATTCGGCTGATGGAACAACTATTGGCTTCGAAACAGGGTGGCGACGGCGGTGATTCAGTGGGGGTGGGAGACGCCGCGAGCACGGGTAGAGGAAAGGTGGACGTCGAATGGGTTGGTCACTAACAAGTGGTGCCCCCTGTGCGAAGAAGGTCCGTTTCTCTAGAGTATCTGGATTGTTGAGCGATTAATAACTTAAGAATGCACCTAGTTATCGCAGAAGCAAATGATGCATGATTAACATTCACCACTTGAGCATGCGAGCATGAAAGAAAAATGAGGTTGTAATCATCAGCCCATACCAGAACAGCGTAAAGATGCACACCTGATCTAAAAAGGGAAAAGCAGAAAGAAGAGGCACATGCCTGTGTATGTGTGGCTTGCTTGGGAAAACCGTCGAGCACCTGGCCTTCAACTCGAAATCGAAGAGACACTAGAGTGCCGCGTCCGCCCTCCTCTGTCTGCACCTACCACTTTGCTCCGTGCGGAGCGCACCAACCAGTTCCAACTTGCAGACACTCCGGTCCGGCGAGTCCGGTTGCCACGAAGCCACCAACTCTACGTGCTCTGACGGCCACTAGCTAGTCGAAAGGGTCAACCTCGCCGTCCAGGTCCACACCAACCCACCCTCCACACCCAACCTGCTCGCCCGCGCTACCTATTTAAACCCTCCCTCCCCTCCATTCCCCTCCAAGAAGAGCTTCCGCCTCTTCTGCAATTCGAGCTCCTCTTCACCGCAACTCCGTCCACCAGACTTTCAGATACACATACACCTGACCTGCCGCTGCCGGCGTCTAGCTTACTTGTTTCGGTACTTCTTTGCCATATGTCGATGGAGTGTACCGCCAACGGCGATGGCCTGTGCGTGGCGCAGCCGGCACGTGCCGACCCTCTGAACTGGGGAAAGGCCGCCGAGGAGCTGTCGGGGAGCCATCTGGATGCTGTGAAGCGGATGGTGGAGGAGTACCGCAGGCCCGTGGTGACCATGGAGGGCGCGAGCCTGACCATCGCCATGGTCGCCGCCGTGGCCGCTGGCGCCGACACCCGGGTGGAGCTCGACGAGTCCGCCCGCGGCCGCGTCAAGGAGAGCAGTGACTGGGTCATGAACAGCATGGCGAACGGCACCGACAGCTACGGTGTCACCACCGGCTTCGGCGCCACCTCCCACCGGAGGACCAAGGAGGGCGGCGCGCTACAGAGAGAGCTCATCAGATTCCTTAATGCAGGAGCTTTCGGCACCGGCAGCGATGGCCACGTTCTGCCCGCCGCGACGACGAGGGCAGCCATGCTCGTCCGCGTCAACACCCTGCTCCAAGGGTACTCTGGCATCCGCTTCGAGATCCTCGAGACCATCGCCACGCTTCTCAACACCAACGTGACACCGTGCCTTCCTCTCCGGGGCACGATCACGGCCTCCGGCGACCTCGTCCCGCTATCCTACATCGCGGGCCTTGTGACCGGTCGCCCAAACTCGGTTGCGACAGCTCCAGATGGCACGAAGGTTAACGCATCAGAGGCATTCAAGATCGCCGGCATCCAGCATGGCTTCTTCGAGCTACAGCCCAAGGAAGGCCTTGCCATGGTAAACGGCACCGCGGTGGGCTCCGGGCTAGCATCCATGGTGCTCTTTGAGGCAAACATCCTTGGCGTCCTTGCTGAGGTTCTGTCAGCTGTGTTCTGTGAGGTCATGAACGGCAAGCCGGAGTTCACCGACCACCTCACGCACAAGCTGAAGCACCACCCCGGCCAGATCGAGGCCGCCGCCATCATGGAACACATCCTTGAAGGCAGCTCCTACATGATGCTGGCAAAGAAGCTCGGCGAGCTCGACCCATTGATGAAGCCGAAGCAAGATAGGTATGCACTCCGCACATCGCCACAGTGGCTTGGACCTCAAATTGAGGTCATCCGTGCTGCAACCAAGTCAATCGAGCGCGAGATCAACTCCGTCAACGACAACCCACTCATTGATGTCTCCCGTGGGAAGGCTATCCACGGCGGCAACTTCCAGGGCACGCCCATCGGTGTGTCCATGGACAACACCAGGCTTGCCATTGCTGCCATCGGCAAGCTCATGTTTGCCCAGTTCTCAGAGCTAGTGAACGACTTCTACAACAATGGTTTGCCTTCCAACCTCTCGGGTGGGCGCAACCCAAGCTTGGACTATGGGTTCAAGGGTGCTGAGATTGCCATGGCCTCGTACTGCTCTGAACTCCAATTCTTGGGCAACCCAGTGACTAACCATGTGCAGAGCGCGGAGCAGCATAACCAAGATGTCAACTCTCTCGGTCTCATCTCTTCCAGGAAGACCGCTGAGGCAATTGATATCTTGAAGCTCATGTCCTCGACATTCTTGGTCGCGTTGTGCCAGGCTATCGACCTCCGTCACATCGAGGAGAATGTCAAGAATGCCGTCAAGAACTGTGTGAAGACGGTGGCTAGGAAGACCCTGAGCACCAGTGACAATGGTCATCTCCACAACGCGCGCTTCTGCGAGAAGGACCTGGTCCTGACGATCGACCGTGAGGCGGTGTTCGCCTATGCCGACGACCCTTGCAGCGCTAACTACCCGCTGATGCAGAAGATGCGTGCAGTTCTCGTGGAGCACGCCTTGGCCAATGGTGAGGCTGAGCTGGACGTGCAGACATCAGTGTTCGCCAAGCTCGCCACATTCGAGCAGGAGCTCCGTGCGGCGCTTCCAAGGGAGGTCGAGTCTGCCCGGTGCGCCGTGGAGAACGGCACTGCCGCGCAGCAGAACCGCATCGCCGAATGCCGGTCATACCCGCTCTACCGCTTCGTGCGCAAGGAGCTCGGGACAGAGTACTTGACCGGAGAGAAGACGAGGTCTCCCGGTGAAGAGGTGGACAAGGTGTTTGTTGCCATGAACAAGGGCAAGCACATCGACGCTCTGCTTGAGTGCCTCAAGGAGTGGAACGGTGAGCCCCTGCCTATCTGCTAAACAGAGGATCAAGGAATGGAAGCGTAGTCTGCTTGAAGTACAGAAGGTTTCACATGTGTTTTGCTGACAAGTATTAATACTACTGTTTTTTCATATGTCCGGATGTTGATGTCTGCGTCCTTCTTCCTGAGCTGCTATGCCGTTGCCAAATTTGTAATTGTATTGCCTGGTTGTGGTAGGTAGCCAGTAGATATTTCATGATGCAACTTATAACGTTAGTGTGATAAATTTGCACTGAAAGTGTATTGGCTCCAATTATTTTCAGCTTAATGTTCTGGTTCTCCGGCCAACTTACATCATTGACATGCCAAATGGTGTATGAAATTGTGTACCGATCGACATAGACCGCGACCCAAAAGTATAATTCGTGCCAGCAAGGACATTGTTTCTCTCCTCTGACGGCATATGGAGGCGGACTCTGATGGAGTAAATTATATTTTAGCGTCACTTTTGTAATGTTTTGCAGATAGGTATCCTTTTGAGACAAGCTACTATAAATTGGTTAGTTTTTTTTGCTAATCGCGTTTTAACAGCTAAACTAATATATTTGGTCTACAATTAAGCCATGGCATGGACCTAGGACCCACATGCCACCACCCCCTCCCCCCACACCCACACACACATATCTTCTTTCCCTCATTTTTTTAGATAACGGCCCAAAAGGCCTGACGTTAAATTAATAACGCCAAACAGCGAAAGAATGCAAGGTGTTGCACCCAGTTTACACGAAAGACCAAACCACCCGCACAGAAAGGCTACCAATGAAGCTATAACCGGAAGCGCGAGAAGCCGGAGAGGCCATGACAGTTACTACAAACGCGGAAAGCAAGCGCAAGACGTCTACAATGTCGGGTTGGAACTCCCCAGAGGGCGAGCCATTTTCACGCGCACCGTCGAGATCCCGCCACCCTGCAGCAATGCCACCAGAAGCCGACCACCTCTAGGAACCAAACCGAGCTGCCCACAAACCCCCAAGCAGCGCTGAGGGAGCCCTAAGAAGTAAGAAGACCTGGGTGTGAATATCCGCATCAAGCCTTGCCGAGGGAGACACAACCACCGTCGGAGAGCCACATGTCGAGAGCTCCAAGGCGGCGTCTTCAAGAAGAGCACGACGCTAGAGCGCCGCCACCGCCCGATCCGAGGATCAGGGTTTTCACCCGGAGCACGAGGGAGACCGAAAGCACCACAGCGACGCCTTCAACAAGGGAACATCGTCTATAGAAGCCACCGTCACGGCCCAAAAGGCAGGGCTTCCCCTCGTCAAAGCCTTCAGCCTCCAACACGGAGGTCGGGCTGCCACCGAAATGGCAACCACACCACTGCCACGACAAACAACTCCCCGGACACCGGGCCATGCCATCGACGGAGAGCCGCATGCCAAGAGCTCCAAGGCGGTGTCTTCAAGAAGAGCACGACGCAGCAGCACCACCACCGCATGATCCAAAGATCTAGGGTTTTCACCTGGAGCCGCCGCCAAAGCACGCAGCTCGCCGGCCACCATACTGTCTGTACGATCGTGGCCTCCGGCCAGCACCTGAGTCCCTAGCTCGCCCGTTAGCCAAGAGAACTCCTGCCACCCAGGGCCGCCGCCCCGGCGTACCCAACTTTGCACCTCCACCACCTGAGAAAAACAATGAGAGGACACCGTACAATAAGGGCACAAGACGGCCGCCACACCCAACACTATTGCCACCAGACAGGAGGGAGCTCAAGCAGAGCCAGATCGACCTCCAGCAGCCCCCTTGGCTGCTGAGGCCCACAGATCTGGGGCATGGACGATGGGCTCGAATGGGCCCAAGGGGAGCACCATCTCCACGCCCGGATCCTTCCCCACAGGCAGTACGTGCGCAACACCGCCGCATGCCAAATCGCTCGCCGTGCCCGTCCATGCCCTCGACCTCCACCGGTGGATCAAGGGCTGAGCTCGCGCAGCCCACCGCCGAGACAACTCCAAGGAGCCGCTTCCACCGCAAGCACGCACAGGCCACGAAGCCGCCACGCAGAGGTCGGAGCTCCACGCCGCCGCGCCCCACGACCAGCACGGCGCCCTCATAGGCCGCAGCGGCCCGTGCCGCCACCATCGCGTGAGGGGGGAAGAGAGGCCCCTCCGCTGCCGGCACGCGGGCTTCGCCCGACGACACCCTCTGGCGGCGACGAGAAGGTGGGGAGGAGCTAGGAGGGGCGCCGCCAAGGGCTCTCGGTCGCTCGCGGGAGCGACGCGAGAGCCAAGGGTTTTTTCTCTTCCCCAAGCGACGAGAGAGCTATGCGCCAAGTATTGCTTGTCTCTTCTTCCCCTCCTCCCTCTCTCTTCTCTCGTATCCTTCTTCTTCTGGCAACCTCTCTCCCTACCCCTCCTGACCTTCCCGATCTCCTGGTACTCCCGGTTTGGTCATCTAACAATCAACGCCGCCGACAACACCTCCTGCTACCAACCACGTACAAGGATGTCGTGGAAGGGAGCGTGCATGGCTATGCTGACGGGCGCGTTTGACTCGGAGTTCAAGGGGAACCTAAAGCACGCAACGCCACTAGTAAAAGGTCACCGAAACCTTGCTGGTGACACGACCGCGCGACAGAAGATGATGATCGATGACAAGTGACTATGGTGCTCGAGTGGGCAAACATGGAGTACCAGGAGGAGCACGATCTAACAAGAAATGTAAGGGGAAGGCCAGTGAGATCAGGAAAGGTTGGAGGCGAAATCAACGACGGCTACCACGCGATGAAGAGGGCATGGATGGTGGCATCGATTAGGGAAGCTTGGCTTCAATTCCATCTACAGGGAATATGCGCGCAAACAAGGCGGAGGTCGTTGGCTTAACGACAAAGCTCGAGAAGGTCGGGAGGGGTAGGGACAGCAGTTGCCAGAGAAAGAAGGATACAATAGAAGAGAGAGGAGTAGGAAGTAGATGAGAGGGATGATAGGTAGGCCCTTGATCCATGTCATTGCTTAATCGTGAGCCGATTATGTTAGTTTTGCTGTTAAAACACGATTAGCAAAAAGTGATCTATTTGTAACAGCTCGTCCGAAAAGTGGTATATATCCATAAAAAATTGCAAAAATGGCACTAAGTTGTTACCATAGTCCCAATTGTGGCACTAAAATATAATTTACTCACTCTGATGACTACAATTGTAGAAGTTGTACGTAGCTAGTTTTGAATTAAGAGTATCAAACCAAAAAACTATTTTGTAATGGTCAGATGCCCCTCGTTGCCGTATACCTGCAAATTGTGTTTGATTCCAAAGCACATTTTGTTGGTAATGGTCTAGATGCCCTCGTTATGAAAATAACTTTATAACATAATTTTATCTACCAAAGCACATTATCCAATTGTCGTACCGCACGTAGTGGTTCATGGTGATAATCCAAAAAAAACATTGCGCGTTCGCTTTTCTGACAGTTATTCTGGATGCAATAATACTAGACTTACGGACTGTTTAACCTACGGAAATCTTTACGGACTGACGTGTAGTTTATTGGTTGGCTGCGATTTTATTCCTCCCCGAAAAATCGGATCACGTTTCTCTTTTCTGCCTTGCATACAGTGCTGGATCGTGAGTCCGTAAGCAAATTCCGTAGAAGCCCTCCGTAGGTGTAGTGTTACTCGCTTCTGGATGGCTTTAAAGCGTCGCCTAACCGCACCAACGATCTTTAGGTGTCTTGCTTGTCATTCAGGACATCCCAAGCGCTTGCGTTGTTGCGATGTCCCGATGATGCCGCCATACCGGGTACCCCTTCCTACCGCCGCCCAAGCCATCTGCCGTCGCCCCGCGTTGTCCAAAGTTATGTAAAAATTAGCACCTCTGCAAATCCAAAAGGAAACTGCTGGGCGTTCCCTCCGGATGATGGGGAGTTCTCGTCGTCCTTCTTCCCTGCGCGACACGTGTTTCTAAAATCGCCCCAAATTCTATTTTGGCTGCAAAACGGCCCGCTTTTGCTACATATTCCCCGCTTTTGCTTCGGAAGTAAAAAACGGTTCGTTTCAGAAATAGAACGTCTCGTCGGAGACCATGCAGCAAAAAAATTGTGCTAATGTAGCAAAACCGACTTCACCGGAGACATCGTCGGAAAAACTCGCTGGTGATTCTCGCCGGAGACCTTGTAGCAAATAGTTGACACTGTTGTAGCAAAACCAGAAGACGGTTGTAGCAACAAAGTTCTTCTAATGTAGCAAAAAACTAACTTCGCCGGAGACTCTCGCCCACAAACATCGCCGGACACCTCGTAGCAAAAACTTTACACAATTGTAGCAAAACCTCAAAACAATTCTAGCAAAAAAATCCAGTAAGTGCAGCATGGCCGTCAAGGGCTCGTAGCAACGGGGCGGGCCTGCGCCGGTCTAAACTGAGAAAGGAAACCACCATGCGAGTATCCATGGGACCATGGTAGCAGCGCCGCCTGCCCTATGCTATGTTGCTCTGCCCGTGAAGCTACCGATGGCGTCTGCACATGGAAGGCCATGGCGACAGCACCCGCCTGCGCGAGGAAGGCCATGGCGACAGCACCCGCCTGCGCGAGGAAGGCCATGGCGACGGGCAGGTGCGCGGAGCATCAGCGCGAGTGGGGCCATGGCCACGGCGGGACGGTGGCAAAGCGACCATGCGGAGGCCTCCATCCCCAACGACGGCGGGGCGCCGAGAGCAAGGGCGGCGAGGAAGGCCAAGCACCCGCGCGAGTAGGGCCATGGCAACAACGACGATGGCCTCTAACTCCGGAGTGAGTGTGGGCTGGTGCGTGGAGCGCTCGCGCGAGTAGGGCCATGGCGGCAACGACGATGGCCTCCAAACTCCGTTGGCGGTGACGGGCCATGAAGCGAGTATAGCAGCCTGCGATTTGTTTTGCGGTGCCGTTTTTGACAAAGCGCGTGCGGAGGATACGAGAAGATAAAAGAAAGCAGTTGCAAGCTGGACTCATCCACGATGGTCTTCACGTGCGGCGTGGGAGGACCCGGGGGATGAAAACGTTTCATCCCGGACGATGTGTATCATTTGCCAATCCAAAAGCTCCGAGGTTTTGGATCCACTAGTACTTTATTATTAGAGTCAGATTGTCAGAGTCGGTTGCAGAAAAACCCGACTCGGAAAGTAACGTATCCAGCCTGGCCTCTTTCATAAATGCAAAATTCTAGGGAAAATCTAGACACCGACCGGTCGGTGGAAGTAAAAACTTGGCGGACATACTTACGGTGCGCTGTCATACCATGTCCACTAAACTACAAAACGAATCAAAGTTAGCAAAAAACAAATCAAAAATTTAAAATGTCTTATAGATCAAACCGTTTGTCCGATTTAGGATCCGTTTTCACCGTTGGGCTAGTCGCGTCGAGATCTTCAAAATTAGATCCCATGTTGATATGTTTCGAGGAAAAAAATTCGGAGCAAAAAGTTATCCACCATAAACACATGAGTTATCCATGGCATAATATATATATCAACCCATTAACACATAAGTTACCCATCATATAAACATGTTGATAGGATGTTCTCGCATACGTATTGAGCAAGTTTAATTAAAACATCGTAACCTAGTTATTAGGACACTGAGACTTTATTGTCATTAATGCGTTAGCGTCGACGCGATTAAGGCTCGGTAAACTAACACCCTTCGAGTCTTTGTCACCCGTATTTCACGGTACCGGTGACGAAAGACAAAGTCGAGCCGCTAGATTACTGGTTGCATGGTGGGTGAGCATAAGACTATATTTATTTATATCCATGCAAAAGAAGATTAGATTTAGTTCCTTTAAAAAAATATGTTTGATGTTTGACGCGTTAGTCTTTCGAGGTTAAGTACTTTGTATGCTGTGAGAGTGACGACTTGCGATGAGGCCAAGCCGTTAGAATAACTTTTTTATATTCTATTTGTGGATAAAATTTTATAGTGATGGATAAATTACATGTTATTAACTTACATGCTAAAGCTTGGATAACTCTCATGTTACTGATGGATAACCTCTGGGTAAACAGAAAAAGTTACCTATCCTAAGCATGTGATTCGTGAGTAAATTTTATAGTGGTGGATAACTTACATGTTATTGGATAACTTACATGCTAAAACCCGGATAACTTGCGTGTTACGGGTGGATAACTTTTGGTCAAAAAAAAGTTATCAAAACATATCAACATGAGATCTAGTTTTAAAGATCTCGTCACGACTAGCCTAACGGTGAAAACGGATCTTAATTCGGATAAATGGTTTGACCTAGAAAACATTTTGAATTTTCGTTTTTGAATTGAGCTGACTAATTAGAAATCTTGTCCTTTAGTGCTTAGCAAGACACCATGCATGTACTTGCTGAACTCGGACGTCCGCCAGGTTTTATCATTTATAGAACGGTTGCCAGGTAGCAGCGTCCAAATTCTATATTTCAAAAGAAGAAGTCCATATAGAGAATGTACAACACTCCCTCCGTCCAAAATAGATGTCTTAGCTTTTTTAAAATTTAAATGAATCTATATACTATATAATGTTTAGATTTATTCAAATTTTAATAAATTTAAGACATCTATTTTAGAACGGAAGGAGTAGTAGATAAGATTGTCTTATCTTAATTCTATGACGTAATTTAGATATAACAGTTAAGCATGATTTACAATGAGTTAAGTTATTAACTAAGTTTTATCTCTAGTTGTTAACATCCTAGATATATGGTGAGAGAGATTGTTGCTAAGAAAATATCTCTCAATTAAGACAAAACAAACATTTTTTCAAAACTTAATCATTCCTCTACCTCTCAGCATTTATGCTATGTAGCACTCCTAAGATATCTCCATTGTACATGGTCTAAAATATCACGATGCTTTCAACTTTTGATCAACTGAGATCACGGTCAACAAAAATGTCGCCCGATGATTTGTTAACCGAAGTTCTTGGTAAATACTAAAGCCCACAAATTGCACGTGGAAGAGGCTGCGCATGTGCGGAGACCAAAGACGGCAGGGGTTTCCACGTTATCGTTGGGTAAATGTCTTCGCATGAGCACGACCAAACCAACTTGCATTGCATTTTCTCCTCAAGAAAAGTCCATGCATTCCCACCATAATTAGCATACAGGCACTAGCGAAGGCACACAAAAAAAATGTCACTAACAATCTTTTCCCGATTTTTTTTTTTT
This sequence comes from Avena sativa, assembly GCA_916181665.1. Taxonomy (NCBI): domain Eukaryota; kingdom Viridiplantae; phylum Streptophyta; class Magnoliopsida; order Poales; family Poaceae; genus Avena; species Avena sativa. Next base: position 149,123,503 of record OV702294.1, on the reverse strand, counting down.
GAACCCAGGAGCGCCCCCAAGGGCGAGGAAGCTTGTATTAAAACCAGACGGTAGGTGTACAGTTTATCACAAAGGACCCCATAAAATTTAAAAAATACACATAGGTCCCTGGTAAAAGCAGAAAGACCCTCCTGAGAGATAAACCAACGCCATCGAGTCCTTCTCTCTCCCCTCCGTTGAGCGCGAGGCCGGTGACGCCGCCGCCGGGCACCGAAGCGGGGACGAACCACTTGCTTCAGAGGCGGCGAAGAATGCGGCGGCCGTCCTCAGAAAGGGCCTCCGAATGGAGGTTGCTGATTTGCCGGAAGTCCTTGCCGGCTCGGATGACGAACGGCGCACTCGCCGTCGATGTGTTGCTCCTGCTCGGTGAAGAAGCTCCTCTACTCCTGCGCCGTCGAGCCTCGAATCTCCGCCTCCGTCGACGATGAGAAACAACTGGCCCCCAAGCCCCACTCTTGCCACAGGTGGGCAAGGGCCCGCGGAAAAGGGGACGTCGCCGGAGATTGCGGCCGAGCGGCAGAAACCCACCAACCTCCCTCCGCCTGCCGACGCCTGCTTCCGCCTCTGCAGAGTCGCTCCCTCCCTCGCCGCCACGGCCGGCCAAGGGAGAAGAAGAAGAGGACGGAACCAGACCACCGTGGCGGCCGTGCTTAAACGCGAGCTTATTTGCCGAGCTGCTCAAATCGGAACTCTCATCACTCGCTCCCACCAACGGAGCACCATGCGAGAGAGAAATGAGCAACCTCCGGGTGCCGCTCAACTGCACCCAAGAGTAGCTCGGAAGCACAAGGACGACCTGTAGAACACCAGGGTCCGTTCTCCTCCCCCGCCTCCACGGCCGGCCAGCGAAGAACACGAACCTGGCTGCTGCAGCCCAATCCTAGTACAAGCAAGCTTATTTGTCGAGACTCCACCAGATCCTGCCCTCACCAACGCCGGCCACCATGGACGACCACCGGGAGGAAAATCTAGACACCACCATGCGCTGCTTGCTAGCACCATGGCAGAGCTCCAAACCGGCACGAAGCCAAAGGGACTAAGCCCAAAACAACGCCTAGTATATACACTACAGCCACCACCGCCTCCCCTCAGCCCATCCTGGTCGGCACCGCCGGCAAGGAGAGCATCGGGTCGACGCGGCGCTCGCGAAGCTCCCTTCAGGTACTGTAGCAGGGGAGGGGATAAGGATAGAGAGAGCTACCCCTAACCTTGACCCTTTTTCCCGATATGGAAAAACGCCCCCGGGTTGCTCCTGCCGGTGATCCTGGGGCGACTCCCTCTCCAAAAAAAAAATCTAGCCCCGGTCCCTGCTGGCCGGTGCCGGCGCCGGTGGTGGTGGCAGCGCCCCGGCTGCGAAGGTCGCGGGGCAAGGTGGGCGCATCTTCCTCCCAAGGCTTCGCGCGGAGAGACGGGGCGTGCATGGATTAGCGTGCCATCTGCAAGGGCACGATAGTGGGATGGCCTGGAGGTGGGGCGATAGATCATGGTGGCGGCGATGTTGTTCTTGCATCGTTCTCCACCGTGTTGCCCCTCGAGGTGCTCACGGGCGACAAGTTCGGGGTCATCCTAGATCCGTCGGCTAGATCTGGCGGGTTTGGTGGCCGGTGAAGGCCTGTGGCGAGGGGGCTTCCGGTCTGGCATCGAATAAAGGGGGTTTGGTCCTAGGATCCCTCTCACGCTGTGACGAAGATCTACCTATTCCATGATTTCATCGATCAGGTCGTAGTGTTGTGTTTTAGAAGATTCCGCTGGTGAACTCCAATAGACGACATGCCGAAGTTCGCCAGATTGGATGAATCTCGGTCATGCGCAACCATGTTTTTATCTAACCATTTGATTTCAAAGGGAGTGTTGTGAAGCTTTGCAGACTGTTGTCATCAAGGACATGCCATTAGTCCCATCGCGAAGTCACTCATGGAGAATGACATGAAAGCCAAGGTCTGAAGACTGGCAATGGTGGTTTGAATCCTAGTAGCGATGAGGTTTTGGCTTGGTGATCTAGGTCTTGGAGCAACGACATTGGAAAATGGGGCGATACTACAGGAGAATTCTAGAGTTCAAGCTGCAGGGTAAAAATCCAAGGTCTAGCCTTAATTAGTTGCGTTAGGCAATGACCTTATTGAAGGCATTGCTTTATCAGCGCGGACTTTCTCTGGGGTAAAAACCTATGATTGATGATCAAGACGATGACGATGCTAGTGCACTGTTCCTTTCTTGGAGGCGTCGCTTTTGGAGAGGATGGATTTCTGATGCTGACTTGGTGGTGTTTGGTCGTTGTTGTAAGACATAGATTGTTGTAGCATGACTTTCTTTATTCTATACTTTTATTTTTTCTGACTGTGTAAATTTGTATTGCTATTAAGATAATGCGTTGTTACAGAGGCTCGGTGTAAATTTGGTATCTCGTGATATTAATATATACTCCCTCCGTTTAAAAATATAAGATGTTTTAGGTTAGTGAAACTATGAACCTACACACTAAAAGATGTCTAGATACTTAGCTTCACTAACCTAAAACATCCTATAAATGGAGTGAGTACTCCTTTCAAAAAAAGATACTCCCTCGGGGAGTACAATCTTTTTCCACTGACCAAACCTCATCTCATCTTGAGAATATGCCCATGTCCGTGTGTGCACGCCTCCGACCGACCCCCGGTCCGTAAGAGCTGCCAGACTCCTGTGTGCACGCCTCCGACCGACCCCCGGTCCGTAAGAGATAGGCTCCGGACTTTGTAGTTGTACGACTAACGACTTGACCACTCACACATACAGTATCAATCAGGTGGATATAGTTTAGTAAATCGCGAGGAAGAAACTTCTCCCGCATGCGTGGTCATAGCGTGCACGCGGATGACCGACCAGGCCAACGCGCGTGCCTAGACTAGTACAGTATAGGCTTCATGGCCGGCAGCGCCCGCAATCGGCCTAATCTGGACCCGACTGGTCACTGAGGAGAAAACCAGACCAGAGATGCTGCAGCCTCGCTCTCGCTTGCTACTTCGGTGCACTAACCGCTGAAACATTTTGCAGTAATCTCTATCTGTTTCCCTCCAAAAAAGAAAGTGTAATCTCTCTCGATCTGCTCAACACAGTCAGTCAAGTCTGTCAGGTCAAGTGTGCAATGAGAACGAAACTCCACACGGGGGGAGTGGCTGGACCGTCTGGCCGGAAGTTTACATTCAGGCCAGAATATGCCTCGTAGTCTTGATCTGTGGATGGAATAGCATAGACGACCATGACACGAACAAAAGCTGGTTTCCATCTCCTGGGAGTAGAAAAGGCAGAAAAGGCAGAGTATCTGCTCAATGTAGTCAAGAGTGCACTGTGAACGAAACTTCACACTGACCGGCCGGAGGAGTGACTCGATCTCGACTCGCCAGAAGTTTGCATCGGAAACTCGATCGGAATGGGATACATTCTGACGGGAATACGCCTCGTCATTCATTCATTTGCAGAGGGAATAGCACGGACGACCAAGTAACGAACAAAAGCGAGTCTCCGGATTTTTTCTAGAGGAAGCTTCAGTACAACATCAGTGGAGTTTCTGTCTCAAGACTCGCGACTAGACTGACCCTGCTAGGACTGATCCTGATCGGTGGTCTGTCTAGTTTTAAACAGAACTGTACCTAAAACACGAGAGGCTCTTCGCAACAAACTAATTCATACTATATTGGAAGAGAGCCAGCAGGGAAGTGTCATACTGCAATAGGAAATGCTCAAGGCCACGGCCAAGTTCAATCCCCACATGGCCATGTGTGCTAGTACTAGCTTAATCCAAAAATAGAAAATGTGGGGTTCATCACACCCCAAAAAGAATAGCAGCGAGGGCCTATGGAGCACTAGCAAATAACCTGCTTTGGCTAAAAAAACCTACTAGCTCTTTTTTGTTATAAGATTTCTTTTCTTGTAGTCTTGCATACACGGTGTAAGCAGCCTCCCCACTTGCTTAAAATGCTCCAATGTCGACAAAAGGACATGATTACATTAGCATGGTTTGCACGTTCATATATAACTCGAAGTTCAGTGTTCCTGGTATCAGTTAGGTATAAAGCCGCCTTAAGAAACAAGTGGTAGCAGTTAAGCACAGACTAGACAACCGTGCATTTCATACGATTGGCCTGGTGGACAACTTATCAATGCATGTATGTTCCAAAATAAAATATTTCTAAACAGAGCTAGTAGATTGGTATGTAGTTAACACAAAAGGTTCTGAGCATAGGATGTATGATCGATACCAAACATTTTCTGATCACAAAAATAGTACTGAACGAAACTTCTACGAGTACTGAACACGCTCGGCGTTGTCTTAAGCCGGGAGATGAACTGCTTTTGCGTTTCTTGCTCCAGAGTAATGCGAACTTCTACTACTGTCAAAACTGGCATGGACTGATGAACAATCCAATTTTTTGGGAGACGACCAAGTCAGAATCGCACCCCGTCATGAGTCATGATAAGGTCCAGCGTGCTCGATTTCTTCCCCCTCTCGTTACCATGCCGCAGCGCGCTCTGACTCTCCCACCAGGCGCACCAACCCTGGGTCTGGGTGAGCCCAACTCTGCACCCACCAATCCAGTGGTCAACCTCGCATCCCAGGTCCACACCAACCCAACCCTGCACCTACCCTGCTCAGCCGCGCTGCCTATTTAATCCCTGCCCTGCCTCCATTCCCGTCCAAGAAGAGCCTCACCTTCCTCTGCAATTTGAGCACCTCTTCTGCACCACTTTCAGAATCCACCAGAGTACCACACACCGATCAATCCAGCACCACTTTCAGAATCCAGATACACATACTTGCTTTAGTAGTTCTCTGCTCATCTCCATGGAGTACGAGAACGGACACGTTGCCACCAACGGCGATGGCCTGTGCGTGGTGCAGCCGCCCGGGCCGACCCTCTCAAGTGGGGAAAGGCAGCAGAGGAGCTATCGGGAAGCCATTTGGAGGCCGTGAAGCGGATGGTGGAGGAGTACCGCAGGCCAGTCGTCACCATGGAAGGCGCCAGCCTGACCATCGCCATGGTCGCCGCCGTGGCCGCCGGTGCCGACACCAGAGTGGAGCTCGACGAGTCCGCCCGTGGACGCGTCAAGGAGAGCAGCGACTGGGTCATGAACAGCATGGCGAATGGCACCGACAGCTACGGTGTCACCACCGGCTTCGGCGCCACCTCCCACCGGAGGACCAAGGAGGGCGGCGCTCTTCAGAGGGAGCTCATCAGATTCCTTAACGCGGGAGCGTTCGGTACCGGCAGCGATGGCCACGTTCTGCCCGCTGCAACGACGAGGGCGGCCATGCTCGTCCGCGTCAACACCCTGCTCCAGGGGTACTCTGGCATCCGCTTCGAGATCCTCGAGACGATCGCCACACTTCTCAACGCCAACGTGACACCGTGCCTCCCGCTTCGGGGCACGATCACGGCGTCCGGCGACCTCGTCCCACTATCGTACATCGCGGGCCTTGTGACCGGCCGCCCAAACTCCGTGGCGACCGCTCCAGATGGCACGAAGGTTAACGCGGCAGAGGCGTTCAAGATCGCCGGCATCCAGCATGGCTTCTTCGAGCTGCAGCCCAAGGAAGGCCTTGCCATGGTAAACGGCACGGCGGTGGGCTCCGGGCTCGCGTCCATGGTGCTCTTTGAGGCAAACATCCTTGGCGTCCTTGCTGAGGTTTTGTCAGCTGTATTCTGTGAGGTCATGAACGGCAAGCCGGAGTTCACCGACCACCTCACACACAAGCTGAAGCACCACCCTGGTCAGGTCGAGGCCGCGGCCATCATGGAGCACATCCTTGAAGGCAGCTCCTACATGATACTTGCCAAGAAGCTCGGCGAGCTCGACCCACTGATGAAGCCGAAGCAAGATAGGTATGCCCTCCGCACATCGCCGCAATGGCTTGGACCTCAGATTGAGGTTATCCGTGCCGCCACCAAGTCGATCGAGCGCGAGATTAACTCCGTCAACGACAACCCACTCATCGATGTCTCCCGCGGCAAGGCCATCCACGGTGGCAACTTCCAGGGCACCCCCATCGGTGTGTCCATGGACAACACCAGGCTTGCCATTGCTGCCATCGGCAAGCTCATGTTCGCCCAGTTCTCGGAGCTGGTGAACGACTTCTACAACAATGGTTTGCCTTCCAACCTCTCTGGTGGGCGCAATCCGAGCTTGGACTACGGCTTCAAGGGTGCTGAGATTGCCATGGCCTCGTACTGCTCCGAGCTCCAATTCTTGGGCAACCCTGTGACTAACCATGTGCAGAGTGCGGAGCAACACAACCAAGACGTCAACTCTCTTGGTCTCATTTCTTCCAGGAAGACCGCTGAGGCCATCGACATTCTGAAGCTCATGTCCTCAACATTCATGGTTGCGTTGTGCCAAGCTATCGATCTGCGCCACCTTGAGGAGAATGTCAAGAATGCTGTCAAGAACTGTGTGAAGACGGTGGCAAGGAAGACCTTGAGCACCAATGACAATGGCAATCTCCACAACGCACGCTTCTGCGAGAAGGACCTGCTCTTGACGATCGACCGTGAGGCCGTGTTCGCCTACGCGGATGACCCTTGCAGCGCCAACTACCCACTTATGCAGAAGATGCGTGCAGTTCTCGTGGAGCACGCCTTAGCCAATGGTGAGGCCGAGCGGGATGTGCATACTTCAGTGTTCGCCAAGCTTGCCACATTCGAGGAGGAGCTCCATGCGGCGCTTCCAAGGGAAGTCGAGTCTGCCCGGTGTGCCGTGGAGAACGGCACTGCCGCACAGCAGAACCGCATCGCCGAGTGCCGGTCATACCCGCTCTACCGCTTCGTGCGCAAGGAGCTCGGGACGGAGTACTTGACCGGAGAGAAGACGAGGTCTCCTGGTGAAGAGGTGGACAAGGTGTTCGTTGCCATGAACAAGGGCAAACACATCGACGCTCTGCTTGAGTGCCTCAAGGAGTGGAACGGTGAGCCCCTGCCTATCTGCTGAAGACTGAATCAAGGAACTGTAAAATAGAGCATTTCAGAATTCAGAAGGCTTTATACTGTTTTTTCGTTGTATTTCCGGTTGTCAATGTTGGCAATGTTCTTCCACAGGTGCAGTGCCATCTGGAAAAGATAATTACATTACTGGGTAGTGGTGTTTAGCCTGTACAACTTATATGGTGTTAGTTACAGTAAAAGGGTACACTTTGTGATAATAAGTATATAATTATATTGGACTAGTCCTTTGTTTTGATATCAATGTTCTGTTTCTGAGGCAACTCTGAACGGTCCAAAGAATCTAGTATTGGCATCCATTTGGTGTGAGGGCATGACAGGCCAAAAGTTCAGAGCGGAAAGGTTGTGCTTGCGCGGTCAGTGGTATCTTCGGAGTTGTAGCTCCAGCGACGTGGTACAAGCTGGAAAGGCTTCGCTGAGTTCTCAATCTGGCATCTATAGTTCCCTATTTTTGTAGTACCATGCTCACTGATTTCTCCTTGGAATTTAATGGAAACATGTAATATGTGGTTCTCCTACCTGATTTGGTGTTGTCCAACTACCATCGACTATTAAGATAAGCATGGTCCTGGAAGATCACTTTAGATTGATCCCTGAAAATTCAGTTGTTGTGTTGCAGAGATGTCCAGACAACAGAGCAACAAGCATAAGATGAGACAGAATGCAGAAGTGGTTCTGGCGTTCAGTTGGGAAGCTTTGCAGACTGTTGCCATTAGAGGACATGTCGTTAGTCCCATGATGAAGTCAGTCGTGGAGAATGACATGAAGCCGAGGTCTGAAGACTGGTAATTGTCGTTTGAATCCTGGTAGTGATGGTGTTTTGGCTTGGTGATCTAGGTCTTGGAGCAGCGACATTGGAAAGTGGGGACGACACTATAGGAGAATTCCAGAGTTCAAGCTACAGGGTAAAAATCTAAGGTATGTTCTTAATTGGTTGTGTCTAGCAATGGCCTTGTTGAAGGCATTGTATTGTCAGTGCGGACTTTCTCCGGGGTAAAAACCTATGATCGATGATCAGGGCAATGACGGTGCTAGTGCACTGTTCCTTTCTTAGAGGCGTCGCTTTTGGAGAGGATGGATTTCTAGTGTTGCCTTGGTGGTGTTTGGTCGCTGTTGTAGGACATAGATCCCTATAGCGGGACCTTTTTTTCCTGTAATTCTCCTTTATTTTTTTAGTTATGTGTATCCGTATTGCGACTAGGGTAATGCTATTGCAAAGACTTGATGTAATTGGTATTTCACGATACTCCTTTACAAAAAACAATCTATTTCCACGGGCCGAACATCATCTCATCTTGAGAATATGCCCATGCCGGTGTGTGCACGCCTCCGACCGACCCCCGGTCTGTAAGAGCTGCCAGACTCGATCTCCCAAATAGGCTCCGGACTTTGTAGTTGTACGACTAACGACTTGACCACTCACTCACACATATCAGGTGGATATAGTTTAGTAAATGCGTGAGGAAGAAACTTCTCCCGCATGCGTGGTCATAGTGTGCACGCGGATGACCGACCAGGCCAACACGCGTGCCTAGACTAGACTTCATGGCCGCAAGCGCCCGCAATTGGCCTAATCTGGACCTGACTGGTCACTAAGGAGAAAACCAAACCAGATGCTGCAGTCTCGCTCTCGCTTGCTACTTCGGTACAGTAACAGCTCAAACTTTTTGCACTTACCATGTAATCTCTCCCTGTTTCCCTCAAAAAGAAGTGTAATCTGGATCTGCTAAAACACAGTCAAGTCTGTCAGGTCATGTGTGCATTGAGAACGAAACTTCAGACGGGACGGGAGGAGTCAGCAGTGGCTGGACCGTCTGGCCGGAAGTTTACATTCAGACAGGAACAAAAGCGGGTTTCCATCTCATGGGATCGAGAACGAAACTATATTATCCCAGACCCAGAGTTAACTGCTCAATGTAGTCAATTGTGCACTGAGAACGAAACTTCACAGTGACCGGAGGAGTGACTCGATCTCGACCAGCAGGAAGTTTGCATCAGAAATTCAGAATGGGGATACATTCAGATGGGAATGTGCCTCGTCATTCACTCATTTGCAGAGGGAATATCACAGACGACCAAGTCACGAACAAAAGAGAGTTCCCGTATTTTTTTAGATGAAGCTTCAAAAGATCAGTGCAACTTATTGAAAAATATCACCACCCAGTTTCTGTCTCCAGACTCGCGACTTGACTGACCCTGCTAGGGCTGATCGGTGGTCTGTCTCGTTTTAAACACAACTGTACGTGTAGCACGAGAGGTTCTTCGCAACAAACAAATTCGTATACTATATCGGAAGAGAGCCAGCATGAAAGCGTCATACTGCAATAGGAAATGCTCAAGGCCACGACCAAGTTCAATCCCCACATGGCCATGTGTGCTACTATAGCTTTAATATAAAAATAGAAAATGTGGGGCTCTTCACACCCTAAAAAGAATAGCAGCGAGGGCCTATGCAGATAACCTGCTTTGGCTAAACAAACCTAGCTCCTTTTCATTATAAGATTTCTTTTCTTGTAGTTTTGTGCACACGGTGTAAGCAGCCTCCCCACTTGTTTAAAATGCTCCAGTGTCGACAAAAGGACATGATTATATTAGCATGGTTTGCGCGTTTATAACTCGAGGTTCAGTGTTCCTGCTATCAGTTAGGTAAAGCCGCCTTAAGAAACAAGTGGTAGCAGTTAAGCACAGACTAGACAATGGTGCATTTGATACGATTAGCGTGCGTTCCAAAACACTCCGGGAGTATTTTTAGTCTCTCAAAACATCTTATATTTGAGCTACTCTACTACTCCCTCCGTCCCATAATATAAGCCTTTTTAGCAAACTAAAACAGCTTGATAGAAAGGCTTATATTGTGGAACAGAGATAATAGTAGATTAGCAGTTACCACATAAGGTTCTGAGCATATGATGCATGATCGATACTAAACTTGTTTCTTATCACAAAATACTACTAGTACAACGAAACTTCAAGTACTGAACACGCTCGTCGTCTTAAGCCTGGAGATGAACCGCTGTGCGTTTCTTGCTCCAGAGTAATACTGTGAACTTCTACTACCGTACTACTGTCAAAACTGGCATGGACTGATGAACAAAACAGTATTTTTGGGAGACGACGAAGTCAGAATCGCACCCCGTCGCACTCCAGGTCCACACCAACCCAATCCTACACCTACCCTGCTCAGCTGCTCCGCCTATTTAATCCCTGCCCTGCCTCCATTCCCGTCCAAGAAGAGCCTCACCTACCTCTGCAATTTGAGCTCCTCTTCTGCACCACTTTCAGAATCCACCAGAGTACCACACACCGATCAATCCAGCACCACTTTCAGAATCCAGATACACACAGGAGTACTTGCTTTAGTAGTTCTTTGCTTATCTCCATGGAGTACGAGAACGCACACGTTGCCGCCAACGGCGATGGCCTGTGCGTGGCGCAGCCGGCCCGGGCCGATCCTCTCAACTGGGGAAAGGCAGCAGAGGAGCTGTCGGGGAACCATTTGGAGGCCGTGAAGCGGATGGTGGAGGAGTACCGCAGGCCTGTCGTCACCATGGAAGGCGCCAGCCTGACCATCGCCATGGTCGCCGCCGTGGCCGCCGGTGCCGACACCCGGGTGGAGCTCGACGAGTCCGCCCGTGGACGAGTCAAGGAGAGCAGCGACTGGGTCATGAACAGCATGGCCAACGGCACCGACAGCTACGGTGTCACCACCGGCTTCGGCGCCACCTCCCACCGGAGGACCAAGGAGGGCGGCGCTCTTCAGAGGGAGCTCATCAGATTCCTTAACGCGGGAGCGTTCGGTACCGGCAGCGATGGCCACGTTCTGCCCGCTGCAACGACGAGGGCGGCCATGCTCGTCCGCGTCAACACCCTGCTCCAGGGGTACTCTGGCATCCGCTTCGAGATCCTCGAGACGATCGCCACACTTCTCAACGCCAACGTGACACCGTGCCTCCCGCTTCGGGGCACGATCACGGCGTCCGGCGACCTCGTCCCACTATCGTACATCGCGGGCCTTGTGACCGGCCGCCAAAACTCCGTGGCGACCGCTCCAGATGGCACGAAGGTTAACGCGGCAAAGGCGTTCAAGATCGCCGGCATCCAGCATGGCTTCTTCGAGCTGCAGCCCAAGGAAGGCCTTGCCATGGTAAACGGCACGGCGGTGGGCTCTGGGCTCGCGTCCATGGTGCTCTTTGAGGCAAACATCCTTGGCGTCCTTGCTGAGGTTCTGTCAGCTGCATTCTGTGAGGTCATGAACGGCAAGCCGGAGTTCACCGACCACCTCACACACAAGCTGAAGCACCACCCTGGTCAGATCGAGGCCGCGGCCATCATGGAGCACATCCTTGAAGGCAGCTCCTACATGATGCTTGCCAAGAAGCTCGGCGAGCTCGACCCACTGATGAAGCCGAAGCAAGATAGGTATGCCCTCCGCACATCGCCGCAATGGCTTGGACCTCAGATTGAGGTTATCCGTGCCGCCACCAAGTCGATCGAGCGCGAGATTAACTCCGTCAATGACAACCCACTCATCGACGTCTCCCGCGGCAAGGCCATCCACGGTGGCAACTTCCAGGGCACCCCCATCGGTGTGTCCATGGATAACACCAGGCTTGCCATTGCTGCCATCGGCAAGCTCATGTTCGCCCAGTTCTCGGAGCTGGTGAACGACTTCTACAACAATGGTTTGCCTTCCAACCTCTCTGGTGGGCGCAATCCGAGCTTGGACTATGGCTTCAAGGGTGCTGAGATTGCCATGGCCTCGTACTGCTCCGAGCTCCAATTCTTGGGCAACCCTGTGACTAACCATGTGCAGAGTGCGGAGCAACACAACCAAGACGTCAACTCTCTTGGTCTCATCTCTTCCAGGAAGACCGCTGAGGCCATCGACATTCTGAAGCTCATGTCCTCAACATTCATGGTTGCATTGTGCCAAGCTATCGATCTGCGCCACCTTGAGGAGAATGTCAAGAATGCTGTCAAGAACTGTGTGCAGACGGTGGCAAGGAAGACCTTGAGCACCAATGACAATGGCAATCTCCACAACGCACGCTTCTGCGAGAAGGACCTGCTCTTGACGATCGACCGTGAGGCCGTGTTCGCCTACGCGGATGACCCTTGCAGCGCCAACTACCCACTTATGCAGAAGATGCGTGCAGTTCTCGTGGAGCACGCCTTGGCCAATGGTGAGGCCGAGCGGGATGTGCAGACTTCAGTGTTCGCCAAGCTTGCCACATTCGAGGAGGAGCTCCGTGCGGCGCTTCCAAGGGAAGTCGAGTCTGCCCGGTGTGCCGTGGAGAACGGCACTGCCGCACAGCAGAACCGCATCGCCGAGTGCCGGTCATACCCGCTCTACCGCTTCGTGCGCAAGGAGCTCGGGACGGAGTACTTGACCGGAGAGAAGACGAGGTCTCCTGGTGAAGAGGTGGACAAGGTGTTCGTTGCCATGAACAAGGGCAAGCACATCGACGCTCTGCTTGAGTGCCTCAAGGAGTGGAACGGTGAGCCCCTGCCTATCTGCTGAAGACTGAATCAAGGAACTGTAAAATAGAGCACTTCAGAATTCAGAAGGGTTCATACTGTTTTTTCGTTGTATTTCTGGTTGTCAATGTTGGCAACGTTTTTCCGCAGGTGCAGTGCCAGCTGGAAAAGATAATTACATTACTGGGTAGTGGTGTTTAGCCTGTACAACTTGTATGGTGTTAGTTACAGTAAAAGGGTACACTTTGTGATAATAAGTATACAATGATATTGGACTAGTCCTTTGTTTTGATATCAATGTTCTGTTTCTGAGGCAACTCTGAACGGTCCAAAGAATCTAATATTGGTGTGAGGGCATGACAGGCCAAAAGTTCAGGACGGAAAGGTTGTGCTTGCGCGGTCAGTGGTATCTTCGGAGTTGTAGCTCCAGCGACGTAGTACCATGCTGGAAAGGCTTCGCTGAGTTCTCAATCTGGCATCTATAGTTCCCTATTTTTGTAGTACCATGCTTACTGATTTCTCCCTGGAATTTAATGGAAACATGTAATATGTGGTTCTCCTACCTGATTTGGTGTTGTCCAACTACCATCGACTATTAAGATAAGCAAGAGAAAATGCCAAAAGAATGAAGATTATAACAATGAAACCGTTCATTTAGTAGTACTACCTCCGATCCTAAATAAGTGTCGCCATTTTAAACTAGAGTTAGTTCAAAATCATGACACTTATTTAGGATCGGAGGGAGTAACATATATGCCCATAACAAGTGCAACATGCAGATGGAGTTTCTCGCGCTTCTGAAGACTGCTCTACTTTCTGTATCCTTTTGCATCGACTTGAAGCAGATGAATTGCAGGTGAGACCTAAATAGGATGTGTAATGTTTGGAGTTTTGGTTACTCGTTGGGAAATCCGGTTACTGCCCTGTAACCTGATTTCCCAAGCATCCCGGTAAATGGTCATACAGAGCAAAAAAAATCCAAAATTTTCGGAAATTTTAAATTTTGACAAGAACCCTCGGTGAATGATCATACCGAGAAATTTGAATTCAGATTCTTGTTTTAACTAGTAAAGTGGGCACGTGCACGCACGTCTAGCACACAAATGTATCAAGCATAATTAATTATACCAAACTTTCTTAAAATTCTAAAATTCCACACCAAGTGCATAATCCATAATTCCTGACTAGTAGAGATAATTTTAAATATCATTTATTCTGAATCAATTTGCCCTGTGTATCCAAATATCGCACATTTTCTATATGATGATTCATTATATAATATTTTTTCCAAATGCACACTTTCTTATTTATAGTGCTCCAAACGATTATAATCTTCTGTTGGATCCAGTATATTATGAAAAAAAGTGTTCGGTTGGCTTTGTCCCATCCACTTCAACGCTGAACTTCAATCAAATAATTGTCCCTACAAGCCATTACAGATTTAGTTGAGTGTTAAACTTAAATATAAATCAAATAATTGTCCCTACAATCCATTACCGAATTAGTTTAGTGTTAAAATTAAATAGAAAAATACAAAAGGTAAAATATTATGGTACTTTTCCAATAGTGTGTTTTCTCATGCTATGTCATAGTTTATTCAGGAGCATAAAAGTTTGTACATAGAAAAGGTGTATTATTTACTTAATTACGGATGGTTCATATGATGATGCACGAAATCAATTAGTACCTCCCACGCCCCACCACCACCAAGCCTACTGCAAATTTTCAGTTCAAAATACTACATAGTGGATATAGCTATTGGGATCCAGATTCTTGATAATTTCCTTTTGAATTTTAGTTCCATGTTTTAACAAATATCTTAAATATGACTCCTGTGTTATATATCCCACAAGAAGAGTAAATAATTCTATGTGTCATGTTTCCCACAAACCATTCATATTGGTCTTAATAATCCTAAAATGCTGGGTTTGTACTAATCTATAAGATTACATAAAAAATGAAAACTGAGAACAGAAAGGGGAAGGGATATTATTGGATGCATATCCTAATTCTGCATAGACCAATGAACATGGATTTACCTTGACGTCAAGATCACTTATATGAGCCTAGTTGAAATATTCCCATCCACTTTTGAGTCAAAATAATAGCATCAGATTTGCACAACTTTCTGATGAAAAAAAGAGAACCCCAAGGATCAAGGGTACTCGCTTGGGGCCAACTACAACCAAAAACAGGAGATCAAGTCACATTTTTCTAAGTACTTGTTTTACTGAGTTGACTCGACAATGTGTTGCATCTGCGGGACAGGTAGCTAGTTCAACAAGGGTGTTATATACGGATAATTTATAACTCATTCCCAGAATTTGTTAGTTGGCTTTGTCCAGAAACCTCACTACAAGTGGTGTAGAAGCAGAAATGCTCGCACGTTAGAAGAAGAAATGACAGTGAAATTGTTCCACAATGAAGATGACATCACCTTTGCCTAGGATCCAGTACACCTCTTAGCTTAGATTAGCCTTTTTCTTCTGTTGGCAATAACTCAAACAATGCATACATAGCTTTGCTCTAACAGTTTATAAAGAGTAGCTGAAAAAATATCCAATTAGCTTTTAGGTCAGGGGACATTGGCCTGGTAGGGCTGCGTGAAAATGAAGAGTTAATCTAGGGATCAGAAGCCATCACAGGTGATGTCGGTGATGCTCCGGCACCACCTGTTATTTTGGTGTTCGGAAAGAGGATAGATGTGAAGCAATTAAGGGGCCAGCACCTCTTTATACATACATTGTAAACTGGCAGGAACAATGCAAATGAACATGGTCCTGCAAATCACTTTAGATTGATCCCTGTGTAGTAATCTGATTAGTGATCTACAGGTTTTGTAGATCTAATAAGTTAAATTAAGGTCTTTTAGGAGGCTTTTAATTACAGCCATTGGATGCCCTGATCGGGGGCATCCTGGCCGTCCATCTTATGGTGAAGGTTCCCCTGTTGCTGGTGTTGCTATAAAAGGGAACTGAGAGCTGAAGCTAGGGTTAAGCCACTCTCTTCTCTCACACTTTCCTCACTCACCGATCAAGATCAACACTAAAAGCAATAGGAAGAAACCCTCACAGTCAACACAAGAACAGGAGTGGAAGCACATCAAGAGGAGGCCATGGCTGGACCTCCAGATCAAGATACATATACCTGAATCCTTTTTCTGTGGCTCATGTCTTGAGCTAGATGATCCTAAGGGATTCTTACAGAGCTTCTAGCTCTAAGTCTGAGCCCTTATGTTTTCCATCAAGTTTTAGTGAGCTGTTCTTCCTGTTTTTGATTCAATATCAAGGTTCTGTTGCTCCAGAACTGTATAAAGTTGGTGTTTTAGTGCTGAAATTCACTAAGATTAAGCCCTAACTGATTAAGAACATGAGCTAGGGTTTCGGTTTATGCAATTCTGATGTGGGGTTTTGAGTTTTGGTGCAAACCCTAACCCTAGTTCATCGAATTTAAGAACCCTAACCCTAAATTTCCCAATTACTGATGAACCCTAACCCTAATTCCCAAATTGAACGAATTCTAACCATAATCTAATGATAAAGAGGTGGTGGACGTGTACCTTAAGGGCCTCGTCGCCGTCGCTGGCCACATGCGGCGCCAGAGCCGACCTTCTAAGCCGGCAGAAACGCTCGATCTCGTGCCCGCGTGGCCTCGCTGTCCACCACACTGATCTGTGGTGTTGTCTCCTCGCGCTCTTGTCGTTGCAGGAGCCCACCGCGGCGCCGGACTTGGCGTTGCGTCGTCGATGTCGTCGCGGGGATGCCCGTGCGCTCGCCCTCGTAATGCGTCTCTCTCTCTCTCTCTCTCTCGTTCGGGGTCGCTCGGGAGGCAGAGGAGGGGGAGGCAAAAATGAGGGCTAGCGTTTGCGGGGGCGTCGCCGTGGGTCGGTTTTGCTTCAACCCGGCGCGTCCTCTGCCGTTGGATACGATCCAACGTCTCGTAGTGTTCAGCTGCTTAACGGGCCAGGTGGGCCGCTTTGGGGAAACAGGGGAGGCAGGCTGGGCCAGTTTTGGCTCAGTCTGAAAGTTTTTTCTATTAAAACTTAACATAAAGGGGTTTTTAAAGATTAATGTTTATAATATAAATAAGTTTTGGCATATCTTATTATGTCAATTATGGAACATATGGTTGTATGAC
Organism: Avena sativa; assembly: GCA_916181665.1. Taxonomy (NCBI): domain Eukaryota; kingdom Viridiplantae; phylum Streptophyta; class Magnoliopsida; order Poales; family Poaceae; genus Avena; species Avena sativa. Next base: position 149,106,917 of record OV702294.1, on the reverse strand, counting down.
ATCTTTTATTCCTTTTGTCATACAATTATGTTTCATACCTAAGAAGGTTTAATGTGTTCTATCATATTTGGTTGATTCTTTTGTGTTGTTTTACAAATAAATTGTGATGATAATGTTTTGCTGCAAAATAAAGTTTGTAAATCTTCTAATTAAGCATGGCTTATGTCTATGATTCTGGCCAAAGCTGATTGATGGACCTTTTGACCATGAAATTTTATTAGTCTGGTTCACTTCTGGCCAAAGCTGATGTGTTCCAGATTGATGAAACAATTTTTATATATTAGAGGATTTAATTAAGTGTGGCTTATATCTTTCATTCTGGCCAAAGCTGATTGACAGATGTTTTGATCACAAAATTTTATTGATCATGTCTATTTCTGGCCAAAGCTGATGTAGACTTGATTGATGAAAGGAGTATAAAATGGTGATGCTTATTTAAAGCATTTATTTTCTTTTGCAGCATCTAATGCCTCTCAAATTGCCTATATTATTAATGGCATAGAACAGTTGACTGGTAGCAATTTTTTGGTACTTGGAAGGAGAAGCTTGAGATCACTTTAGCTTTGCTGAATATAGATTATGCCCTCCTTAAGGATCCTCCTATAGCACCTGCTGAAGGTGATGAGAATTATGATGCCCTAAAAAGGACTTATGATGATGAGAAAACTAAGTGGGAGGATTCAAATCGTAAGTGCCTCATGATTATTAAGGGCTCCATTACTCATAGTATGAGGGGAGCTGTTCCAAACTCTCAAACTGCCAAGGGTTACCTTGGAAAGATTGAGAACCAGTTTAAGGGATCATCCAAAATTTATGCAACAAGCCTTATTAGAAGGCTTATTGATGAAATGTATGATCCAACTGGGAGTCTAAGAGAACATATCATGAGGAAAATTAACATGACCACTAAACTTAAGACAATGGAAATGGAAATCTCTAAAGGTTTTCTTGTCCATTTTATTATGTCATCCTTGCCCACGGAGTTCTCTCGTTCACCATCAATTATAATGCGATGGATTCTAAATGGGGCATGGATGAAATGATGGCTAGATGTGTACAAGAGGAGGAAAGTCTTAAAGCTGGACGAGTTGATCATGTCAATCAGTTCAAGCATTCTCAGAAGAAGGAAAAGTTTATAAAGCCTAAGCCTGCTCAGTATAAAGATAAAGGGCAATCTTCTAAGTTCTTTCAGCAAAAAAACCCTAGCAGAGCTCCTAATGCAGATGCACCCCCTAATGCTGATGGTAAAGATCCTAATGGATGTCGCTTTTGTGGAAAAAGCGGACACGTCCAGAGGGATTGTATTGGGTTCATGAAATGGCTCAATAAGAAAGGTACTAATGTTATAACCTTTGTTGACGAATTCCTTTATGTTGATTATGCCACCAATACATGTGGTGGGTTGACTCAGATGCAACAATTCATGTTGCAAACTCCTTACAGGGATTCGATACGAAGAGGACCTAAGAAGAGGGGAAGAACCATTGGAGAGTTCTCACTTATGCTCCATAATGGAGTAATGGTGTTGAGGCTGAGGCTGAGACTATTGGAGAGTTCTCACTTATGCTCCATAGCGGCTTTATGATTCGTTTACGTAACGTACTTTATGTACCCTCTATGAGACGAAACCTTGTGTCCGTCTCATGCTTAGATGATGATGGTTTTCACTGTGACTTTGGAAACAAGAGATGTATAATTATGTTTGACAATAATGATGTTGGTCTTGCCTTCCGACAAGACAAACTTTATCTTGTTTCCTTAAGTTATTCCATAAGTGAAGTTAATGCTTCCTCTAATGTGAATATTAGTACCAAGCATACGCGCGATGATGATGAGACTTCTTCGAAACTATGGCACTATCGTCCGGGCCATATTTCGTGGGGGAGAATCGAGCGTCTCATTAAGGAGCAAGTTCTTCATCCTTTGGATTTCTCAGATGCGGATCTGGATCATTGTATTGATTGCATCAAAGGGAAATATGCTAAGAGAATTAAGAAAGATGCAAATCGAAGTACGGGAGTTTTAGAAATTGTCCACACGGATATCTATGGTCCGTTTAATGTGAAATCAGTGGATGGTTTTGATTCCTTCATAACATTGACTGATGACTTCTCCCGCTTTGGATACATCTATCCTATCAAAGAAAGATCCGAGGCATTAGAAAAGTTTAAGATATTTAAAGCTAAAGTTGAGAATCAAGCTGGTCAAAAGATCAAAGTTGTAAGGTCTGATCGTGGTGGTGAGTACTACGAAAGACACACTTCTTATGGCCAAATTTCTGGACCTTTTGCTAAGTTCCTACAGGAAAATGGTATTGTTGCTCAGTATTCAGCATCGGGCGAACCTTAGCAAAATGGAGTCGCAGAAAGGCGGAATCGTACTCTTATGGATATGGTAAGGAGTATGTTAAGTCACTCCATTTTGCCGCTTGGTCTATGGATAGAAGCTCTAAAGACAGCTGCACATATTCTTAATAAGGTTCCTAGTAAATCGGTGCCGAAAACACCGTATGAATTATGGACTGGGAGAAAACCTACCCTGAGTTATTTGCATGTGTGGGGCTATCCTGCTGAGGCAAGAGTTTTAAATCCAATTATGGGAAAGTTAGACCCCAAAACTGTCAGCTGTCATTTCATTGGTTACCCTGACAAATCTAAGGCGTATCGTTTCTATTGTCCAAAGCAATTCACTAAGTTTGTTGAAAGAAGACACGCGGTGTTCTTGGAAAGTGATATGTTGAGGGGGAGTATGACTCCTAGGGAAATAGCTTTAGAGGAGAAACAGGAATACGTCCCGGTACCTATGATACAAGAACCAGTGTTTCCTGTTCATGTTGAGGTTACACCTCCAGTTGAAAGAACTGCTAATCCTACCCCTGCTGAGATACCTGTGACTCCTTCAGAGTCTATACCTAATGATACTTCTACGAAAGATGCTCAGCATCCTAAAGTTGTGATTGAGGTACCAAATAAGGCACCTCTCAGAAGGTCAAAGCGGGCTAAAAAGTCTGCTATTTCTGATGATTATGTGACTTATATGTGAGGATATAAATGAGTCGATGTTGGATGATGATCCTGCATCGTTTAAGGAAGCCATACTAAGTGATCATTCATCAGAATGGCTTGATGCTATGAAAGATGAAATGAAGTCCATGAGCATTAATGATGTATGGGACTTAGTAGAAATTCCTGAAGGAGCCAAAACTGTGGGCAGTAGATGGGTCTATAAGACCAAACGTGACTCCAAAGGTGATATTGAAAGGTTCAAAGCAAGGCTTGTGGCTAAGGGCTTCACTCAAAGAGAAGGTATTGATTATAATGAGACTTTTTCACCTGTCTCTTCTAAGGAGTCGTTTAGAATTATTATGGCACTTATGGCTCATTATGATCTAGAGTTACATCAGATGGATGTCAAAACGGCATTTCTGAATGGTGACTTACATGAGGATTTTTACATGGCTCAACCGGAAGGTTTTGTTATGGAAGGGGAAGAACATTTAGGATGTCGTCTTAAGAAGTCCATTTATAGATTGAAGCAAGCCTCAAGGCAATGGTACTTCAAGTTTGATCAAGACATAAAGAATTTTGGTTTCAAGGAGAATGAAGTGGACAATTGCATTATGTGAAGTTCAGGGGGAGCAATTTTGTCTTCCTGATACTGTATGTTGATGACATACTCTTAGCCAGTAGCGATAAGAATATGCTGCTGGAAACTAAAAGGTTTCTCTCTTTAAAGTTTGACATGAGAGATCTTGGTGAAGCCGCTTATGTATTAGGCATTCAAATTCACCGAGATAGATCCAGAGGAATCTTGGGGCTATCACAAAGAGTGTATATTGAGAAGGTACTCAAAAAGTTCAATATGCATAAGTGCTCAGCCTCGCCTGCTCCTATTGTCAAGGGCGATAAGTTTGGGACTTTCTAGTGCCCAAGTAATGATTATGAATCTGCGCAGATGAAGTCAGTTCCTTATACTTCAATCATTGGAAGTATGATGTATGTATAAGTGTGCACTCGTCCTGACTTAGCATTTATAACCGGGATGCTTGGCAGATATCAGTCTAATCCAGGGTTAGATCACTGGAAGGCTGCTACGGAAGCTTTGCGTTATTTGCAAGGCACTAAAGCCCTCATGCTCACATATAAGAGAACTGATAACCTCGAGGTGGTGGGTTATTCAGATGCTAATTTTGCGGGGTGTGTTGACACTAAGAAATCCACATCGGGTTATATTTTCACCCTAGCAGAAGGTGTTATTTCTTGGAAAAGTACCAAGCAAAGTGTTACTGCATCGTCAACAATGCAGGCAGAGTTTGTGGCATGCTATGAGGCAACCGGGCAAGCAGTATGGATGAAGAATTTCATTCCGGGTTTAAGGGTGATTGACAGTATATCTGAGCCACTCACTTTCTGCGATAATCAACCCGCAGTGATCTATTCGAGTAACAACAAGTCAAGTGGTGCTGCCAAACACATTGACATTAAATATCTTGTTGTGAAAGATAGAATCTAGGATCAAACAATAAGTATTAAGCATATAAGGACTAACGCAATGTTAGCGGATCCACTTACGAAAGGATTGCCACACAGCGTGTTTAAAGAGCACGATGCTAGCATGGGATTGGCAGAAAGCTTTTGATCCTGGAACTGGGACCGTTATGACACCATATCCCCATAAGTTTAAGGGTTCTTCTCTTCGATGGAATGATGTACTGTAATCAATTAGTTCAATGGTACTTAACTGACCATTGTAATTTATTATCTCTGTATAAGTTTCAACAAAGAGCTGAGCTCATAAGTTTGTAATAAGTATAAGTTTATGGAGCTCCTAAGTTAAAGAAGTTTTGTTTTGAAATAAAGCGGTATATTGTAGTAACTAGGTTCTGTGGTACTCTATATCCGTTGTAATTCTGTTATCTCACATGTTGTTTTGTTGAGAAATGAGTTTATAAGTTTATCCTTACGATCAAGAGGGAGAATGTTGGATATAAGTAATCTGATTAGTGATCTGCGGGTTTTGTAGATCTAATAAGTTAAATTAAGGTCTTTTAGGAGGCTTTTAATTACAGCCATTGGATGCCCTGATCACGGGCATCCTGGCCGTCCATCTTATGGTGAAGGTTTCCCTGTTGCTGGTGTTGCTATAAAAGGGAACTGAGAACTGAAGCTAGGGTTAAGCCACTCTCTTCTCTCTCACTTTTCCCTCACTCACCGATCAAGACCAACACTAAAAGCAACCTAAAGAAACCCTCACAGTCAACACAAGAACAGAAGTGGAAACACATCAAGAGGAGGCCATGGCTGGACCTTCAGATCAAGGTATATATATCTGAATACTTTTTCTGTGGCTCATGTCTTGAGCTAGATGATCCTAAGGGATTCTTACACCCTGAACAATTCAGTTGCTATGTTGCAGAGATGTCCAGACAACAAAGCAACAAGCATAAGATGAGATAGAATGCAGAAGTGGTTCTGGCGTTCAGTTGGGAAGCTTTGCAGACTGTTGCCATCAAGGACTTGTCGTTAGTCCCATGGTGAAGTCAGTCGTGGAGAATGACATGAAGCCGAGGTCTGAAGACTGGTAATTGTCGTTCGAATCCTGGTAGCGATGGTGTTTTGGCTTGATAATCTAGGTCTTGAAGCAGCGATATTGAAAAGTAGGACGACAGTACAGGAGAATTCAAGAGTTCAAGTTGTAGGGTAAAAATCCAAGGTCTGGCCTTAATTGATTGTGCGTGGCAATGACCTCGTTGAAGGCATTGTTTTATTAGCACGAACTTTCACTGAGGTGAAAATCTATGATCAATGATCAGGGCGATGACAGCGGTAGTGTACTGTTCCCTTTTGGAGGCGTCGCTTTTGGAGAGGATGGATTTCTGATGCTGCCTTGGTAATGTTGGTCGCTGTTGTAGGACATAGATCGCTATAGCAGTACTTTCTTTTTTCTATAATTCTCATTTTTTTGGCTAAGTGCATTCATATTGCCATTAAGATAATATGTTGTTGCAGAGGCCGGATGTAATTGGTATTTCGTGATATTAATATTGGCTTCTTTCCAAACAAAAAAATTTCCACTGGCCGAACCTCATCTTAAGAATATGCCCATGCCCGTGTGTGCACGCCTCCGACCGACCCCCGGTTCGTAAGAGCTGCCAGACTCGATCTCCCAAATACGCTCTAGACTTTGTAGTTGTACGACTAGCGACTTGACCACTCACACATACTTCTTCCGTCCGCAAATAAGTGTACATTTAGATTTGTCTTAATCAAACTTAATAAATTTTGACGAACTTTATAGAAAAACGTAGCAATATTTATGACACTAAATTGATACCATTAGATTAGTTTTTAAACTTAGTTTCATAATATGACAAATTTATCTAATATATATTAATATATTTATCTTAAAGTTTGGTCAAATTTGACAAAGTTTGACTTAGAAAAAACCTAGAAGTATACTTATTTGCGGACGGAGGGAGTATCAGGTGGATATAGCGACGTAAACTTTAGCTTTACTAAATCGCGAGGAAGAAACTTCTCACGCATGCGTTGTGTGGTCATAGTGTGCACGCGGATGACCGACCAGGCCAACGCGCGTGCCTAGACTAGTATAGTAGGCTTCATGGCCGCAGTTGTCCTAATCTAGACCTGACTGGTCACTGAGGAGAAAACCAGACGAGATGCTGCAGCCTCGCTCTCGCTTGCTACTTTGGTGCACTAACAGCTGAAACATTTTGCAGTTACCATGTAATCTCCATCTGTTTCCCTCCAAAAAAGTGTAATCTCTCTCGATCTGCTCAACACAGTCAAGTCTGTCAGGTCAAGTGAGCAATGAGAACGAAACTTTCACACAGGAGTGGCTGGACTGACTGGCCGGAAGTTAACATTCAGCCCGGAATATGCCTCGTCATTTGTTGGTTTCCATCTCCTGGGAGTAGATAAGTGGATCGAGCTTTACAGAAGCAAGAAAAGAGATGGGAACAAAACTATTATCCCAGAGTATCTGCTCAACACAGTCAAGTGTGCACTGAGAACGAAACTTCACACTGACCAGAGGAGTGGCTCGATCACGACCAACCGGAAGTTTGCATCAGAAATTCAGAATGGAAATACATTCAGACGGGAATATGCCTCGACATTCATTCATTTGCAGAGGGAATAGCACGGATGACCAAGTAACGAACAAAAGCGAGTCTCCGAATTTTTTTTAGAGGAAGCTTCAGTACATCAGTGGAGTTTCTGTCTCGACACTCGCGACTAGACTGACCCCGCTAGGACTGATCGGTGGCCTGTCTCGTTTTAAACAGAGCTGCGTGTGAAGCACGACAGGCTCTTCGCAACAAACAAATTCATATAGGGCCGGCAGGGAAGCATCATACTGCAATAGGAAATGCTCAAGGCCACGACCAAGTTCAATCCCCACATGGCCATGTGTGCTACTAGCTTAATCTAAAAATAGAAAATGTGGGGCTCTTCACACCCCAAAAAGAATAACCTGCTTTGGCTAAACAAACCTAGCTCCTTCTCGTTATAAGATATCTTTTTTCTTGTAGTTTTCTACACGCGGTGTAAGCAGCCTCCCCACTTGTTTAAAATGCCCTAATGTCTACAAAAAGGACATGATTAAAATAGCATGGTTTGCACGTTCATATATAACTCGAAGTTCAGTGTTCCTGCTATCAGTTAGGTAAAGCCGCCTTAAGCAACAAGTGGTAGCAGTTAGCACAGACTAGAGTCACTAGACAATGGTGCATTTTCATACGATTGGCGTGGTGGACAACCTATCATGCATGTACGTCCAAAGTACCCCGGGAGTATTTTAGTCTCTCAAAACATCTTATATCTGAGCTAGTAGATTGGTAGTTAACACATAAGCTTCTGAGCATAGGATGCATGATCGATACTGAACTTTTTTCTGATCACAAAAATACCAGTAGTACAACGGAACTTCTATGAGTACCGAACATGCTCCGTTTCTTACTCCAGACTAATGTGAACTTCTACTACTGTCAAAACTGGCATGGACTAATGAACAAACCAATATTTTTAAGCCGCGAGACGAACCGCTGCGCGTTTCTTGCTCAGAAAATGTGAACTTCTACTACTGTCAAAACTGGCATGGACTGATGAACAAAACAATATTTTTGGGATACGACCAAATCATAATTCCACCTCTCGTCACTATGCCTCAGCGCTCTGACTCTTCCACCAGGCGCACCAACCCTGGGTGAGCCCAACTCTGCACCCACTAATCCAGTGGTCAACCTCGCACTCCAGGTCCACACCAACCCAACCCTGCACCTACCCTGCTCAGCTGCTCTGCCTATTTAATCCCTGCCCTGCCTCCATTCCCGTCCAAGAAGAGCCTCACCTTCCTCTGCAATTTGAGCTCCTCTTCTGCACCACTTTCAGAATCCACCAGAGTACCACACACCGATCAATCCAGCACCACTTTCAGAATCCAGATACACACAGGAGTACTTGCTTTAGTAGTTCTTTGCTTATCTCCATGGAGTACGAGAACGCACACGTTGCCGCCAACGGCGATGGCCTGTGCGTGGCGCAGCCGGCCCGGGCCGACCCTCTCAACTGGGGAAAGGCAGCAGAGGAGCTGTCGGGAAGCCATTTGGAGGCCGTGAAGCGGATGGTGGAGGAGTACCGCAGGCCTGTCGTCACCATGGAAGGCGCCAGCCTGACCATCGCCATGGTCGCCGCCGTGGCCACCGGCAGAGATACCAGGGTGGAGCTCGACGAGTCTGCCCGCGGACGCGTCAAGGAGAGCAGCGATTGGGTCATGAACAGCATGGCGAACGGCACCGACAGCTACGGTGTCACCACCGGCTTCGGCGCCACCTCCCACCGGAGGACCAAGGAGGGCGGCGCTCTTCAGAGGGAGCTCATCAGATTCCTTAACGCGGGAGCGTTTGGCACCGGCAGCGATGGACACGTTCTGCCCGCCGCGACGACGAGGGCGGCCATGCTCGTCCGCGTCAACACCCTGCTCCAGGGGTACTCTGGCATCCGCTTTGAGATCCTCGAGACCATCGCCACGCTTCTCAACGCCAACGTGACACCGTGCCTCCCGCTCCGGGGCACGATCACGGCCTCCGGCGACCTCGTCCCCCTGTCCTACATCGCGGGCCTTGTCACCGGCCGCCCAAACTCCGTGGCCACTACTCCAGATGGCACGAAGGTTAACGCAGCAGAGGCATTCAAGATCGCCGGCATCCAGCATGGCTTCTTCGAGTTGCAGCCCAAGGAAGGCCTTGCCATGGTAAACGGCACGGCGGTGGGCTCCGGGCTCGCGTCCATGGTGCTCTTTGAGGCAAACATCCTTGGCGTCCTTGCTGAGGTGCTGTCAGCTGTGTTCTGTGAGGTCATGAACGGCAAGCCGGAGTACACCGACCACCTCACGCACAAGCTGAAGCACCACCCTGGTCAGATCGAGGCCGCGGCCATCATGGAGCACATCCTTGAAGGCAGCTCCTACATGATGCTTGCCAAGAAGCTTGGCGAGCTCGACCCACTGATGAAGCCGAAGCAAGATAGGTATGCCCTCCGCACATCGCCGCAATGGCTTGGACCTCAAATTGAGGTTATCCGGGCTGCCACCAAGTCGATCGAGCGTGAGATTAACTCCGTCAACGACAACCCACTCATCGACGTCTCCCGCGGCAAGGCCATCCACGGTGGCAACTTCCAGGGCACCCCCATCGGTGTGTCAATGGACAACACCAGGCTTGCTATTGCTGCGATCGGCAAGCTCATGTTTGCCCAGTTCTCGGAGCTAGTGAATGACTTCTACAACAATGGTTTGCCTTCCAACCTCTCTGGTGGGCGCAACCCGAGCTTGGACTACGGCTTCAAGGGTGCTGAGATTGCCATGGCCTCGTACTGCTCCGAGCTCCAATTCTTGGGCAACCCTGTGACTAACCATGTGCAGAGTGCGGAGCAACACAACCAAGACGTCAACTCTCTCGGTCTCATCTCTTCCAGGAAGACCGCTGAGGCCATCGACATTCTGAAGCTCATGTCCTCAACATTCATGGTTGCGTTGTGCCAAGCTATCGATCTGCGCCACCTTGAGGAGAATGTCAAGAATGCTGTCAAGAACTGTGTGAAGACGGTGGCAAGGAAGACCCTGAGCACCAATCACAATGGCAATCTCCACAAAGCACGCTTCTGCGAGAAGGACCTGCTCTTGACGATCGACCGTGAGGCCGTGTTCGCCTACGCAGATGACCCTTGCAGCGCCAACTACCCACTTATGCAGAAGATGCGTGCAGTTCTCGTGGAGCACGCCTTGGCCAATGGTGAGGCCGAGCGGGATGTGCAGACTTCAGTGTTCGCCAAGCTTGCCACATTCGAGGAGGAGCTCCATGCGGCGCTTCCAAGGGAGGTAGAGTCTGCCCGGTGTGCCGTGGAGAACGGCACTGCCGCACAGCAGAACCGCATCGCCGAGTGCCGGTCATACCCGCTCTACCGCTTCGTGCGCAAGGAGCTCGGGACGGAGTACTTGACCGGAGAGAAGACGAGGTCTCCTGGTGAAGAGGTGGACAAGGTGTTCGTTGCCATGAACAAGGGCAAGCACATCGACGCTCTGCTTGAGTGCCTCAAGGAGTGGAACGGTGAGCCCCTGCCTATCTGCTGAAGACTGAATCAAGGAACTGAAAATTGAGCACTTCAGAATTCAGAAGAGTTCATACTGTTTTTTCGTTGTATTTCCGGTTGTCAATGTTGGCAACGTTCTTCCACAGGTGCAGTGCCAGCTGGAAAAGATAATTACATTACTGGGTAGTGGTGTTTAGCCTGTACAACTTATATGGTGTTAGTTACAGTAAAAGGGTACACTTTGTGATAATAAGTATATAATGATATTGGACTAGTCCTTTGTTTTCATATCAATGTTCTGTTTCTGAGGCAACTCTGAACGGTCAAAAGAATCTAGTAATGACATGCCAAAAGTTCAGAACAGAAAGGTTGTGCTTGCGCGGTCAGTGGTATCTTCGGAGTTGTAGCTCCAGCGACGTGGTACAAGCTGGAAGGGCTTCGCTGAGTTCTCAATCTGGCATCTATAGTTCCCTATTTTTGTAGTACCATGCTTACTGATTTCTCCCTGGAATTTAATGGAAACATGTAATATGTGGTTCTCCTACCTGATTTGGTGTTGTCCAACTACGGTCGACTATTAAGATAAGAAGCAAGAGAAAATGCCAAAAGAATGAAGACACTAACAATGAAACCATTAATTTAGTAGTAACATATATGCCCATAACCAGTGCGACATGCAGATGGAATTTCTCGCGCTTCTGAAGACGGCTCTATTTTTCGTATCCTTTTGCATCGACAGGAAGCAGATGAACTGCAGGTGAGACCCGAATAGGACGTGTAATGTTCGGGGTTTTGGTTACTAGTTGGGAAATCCGGTTACCGCCCGGTAACCTGATTTCCCAAGCATCCCCGGGAAATGGTCATATAGAGCAAAAAAATCCAAAATTTTCGGAAATTTTAAATTTTGACAAGAACCCTCAGTAAATGATCATACCGAGAAATTTGAATTCAGATTTTTGTTTTAACTAGTAAAGTGGGCACGTGCACAAACGTCTAGCACACAAATGTATCAAGCATAATTAATTATATCAAACTTTCTTAAGATTCTGAAATTCCACACCAAGTGCATAATCCATAGTTCCTGACTAGTTGAGATAATTTTAAATATCATTTATTCTGAACCAACTTGCCCCGTGTATCCAAATATCGCACAATTTTTTTATATGATGCTTCATTATATAATCTTTTGTCCAAATGCACACTTTCTTATTTATATTGCTCCAAACAATTATAATCTTCTGTTGGATCCAGTATATAATGAAAAAAGAGTTCGGTTGGCTTTGTCCCATACACTTCAACACTGAACTTCAATCAAATAATTGTCCCTACAAGCCATTACAGATTTAGTTGAGTGTTAAACTTAAATATAAATCAAATAGTTGTCCCTACAATCCATTACCGAGTTAGTTTAGTGTCAAAATTAAATAGTAGCAAAATACAAAAGGTGAAACGTTATGGTACTTTTCCAATAGTGTGTTTTCTCATGATATGTCATAGTTTATTCAGGAGCATAAAAGTTTGTACATAGAAAAGGTGTATTTGTTTACTTAATTACGGATGGTTCATATGATGATGCACGAAATTACCGCAAATATTCAGTTCAAAATACTACGTAGTGGGTATAGCTATTGGGATCTAGATTCTTGATAATTTCCTAACAAATACACTAGCGAATACGAGGGAAGTAAACAAGGCCTAACAAAGAGTGTAATCTCTCTCGATCTGCTCAACACAGTCAAGTCTGTCAGGTCAAGTGTGCAATGAGAAGGAAACTCCACACGGGGGGAGTGGCTGGACCGACCGGCTGGAAGTGCACATTCAGGCCGGAATATGCCTCGTCATTGGTTGATCTGCAGAGGTAATGGCATAGACGACCAAGACACGAACGTAAACCGGGTTTCCATCTCCTGGGAGTGAGTAGACCAGAGGATCGAGATTTACTGAAGGAAGAAAAGAGATGGGGTATTATCCCAGAGTATCTGCTCAACACAGTCAAGTGTGCGGACGAAACTTCACACTGACCAGAGGAGTGGCTCGATCTCGACCAGCCGGAAGTTTGCATTAGAAAATCAGAATGGGAATATGCATCGTCATTCATCCATCCGCTTGCATAGGGGCCAAGTCACGAACAAAAGCGAGTCTCCTTTTCCTGAGATGAATCTTCAATATATCAGTGGAGCTTATTGAAGAAACAAAGTACGTCCATGTGATTCCGAATTTCCGATCACCACCCACTCTCTGTCGCGAGACTCGCGACTTGACTGACCCTGCTAGGACTGATCGGTGGTCTGTCTCGTTTTAAACACAACTGTACGTGAAGCACGAGAGGTTCTTCGCAACAAACAAATTCATACTATATATCGGGAGAGCCAGAAACCAGCAGGAAAGCGTCATACTGCAATAGGAAATGCTCAAGGCCACGTCGCCACGACCAAGGTCAAGCTCCCATGTGGCCATGTGTGCTAGCTTAATCTAAAATACTCGTAGAAAATGTGGGGTTCATCACACCCTAAAAAGAATAGCAGCGAGAGCCTATGGAGCACTAGCAGATAACCTGCTTTGGATAAACAAACGTAGCTCCTCCTCGTTATAAGATTTCTTTTCTTGTAGTTTTGTGTACACGGTGTAAGCAGCCTCCCCACTTGTTTAAAATGCTCCAATGTCGACAAAAGGACATGATTACATTAGCATGGTTTGCGTGTTCATAACTCGAAATTCAGTGTTCCTGGTATCAGTTAGGTAAGCCGCCTTAAGAAACAAGTGGTAGCAGAGTTAGGACAGACTAGACAATGGTGCATTTCATACGATTGGCCTGGAGCAACTAGTGGTAGCAGTTAAGCACAGACTAGACAATGGTGCATTTCATACGATTGGCCTGGTGGACAACTTATAATGCATCTACATTCCATAATAAAATATTTCTAAACAGAGCTAGTACTCCCTTCATTTCAAAATATAAGATGTTTTAGCTTCGTGAAGCAAATGTATTTAGATTACTTTTAGTATTAGGTTCACTCAGTTGTGGAGTGAATCTAGACACTAAAACAAGTCTAGATACATTTTCTTCACAAACCTAAAACATCTTATATTTTGAAACGGAGGGAGTAGATTGGTACGTAGTTAACACAAAAGCTTCTGAGCATAGGATATATGATCGATACTGAACTGAACGAAACTTCTACGAGTACTGAACACCCTCGTTGTCTTAAGCCGGGAGATGAACCGCTGTGCGTTTCTTGCTCCAGAGTAATAATGTGAACTTCTACTACCTAACTACTCCAAAAACGCACAGCGGTAAAAATGTGAACTTCTACAACCTAACTACTCCAAAAACGCACAGCGGTAATAATGTGAACTTCTACTACCGTACTACTGTCAAAACTGGCATGGACTGATGAAAAAACCAATATTTTTGGGAAATGACGAAGTCATAATCGCACCCGGTCACGACAAGGTCTAGCGTGCTTGATCTCTTCCACCTCTCGTCACCATGCCACAGCGCTCTGACTCTACCACCAGGTGCACCAACCATGGGTGACCCCAACTCTGCACCCACCAACCCAGTGGTCAACCTTGCCTTCCAGGTCCACACCAACCCAACCCTGCACCTACCCTGCTCAGCTGCGCTGCCTATTTAATCCCTGCCCTGCCTCCATTCCCGTCCAAGAAGAGCCTCACCTTCCTCTGCAATTTGAGCTCCTCTTCAGCACAAGTTCGTCCACCAGAGTGCAACACATACTTGAGTTCAATCCAGCACCACTTTCCGAATCCAGATACACATACTTTCTTCAGTAGTTCTTTGCTTATCATCTTCATGGACTACGAGAACGGACGCGTTGCCGCCAACGGCGATGGTCTGTGCGTGGCGCAGCCGGCGCGTGCCGACCCTCTGAACTGGGGAAAGGCAGCAGAGGAGCTGTCGGGGAGCCATTTGGATGCCGTGAAGCGGATGGTGGAGGAGTACCGCAGGCCCGTGGTGACCATGGAGGGCGCTAGCCTGACCATCGCCATGGTCGCCGCCGTGGCCGCCGGCGCCGACACCAGGGTGGAGCTCGACGAGTCCGCCCCCGAACGCGTCAAGGAGAGCAGCGACTGGGTCATGAACAGCATGGAGAACGGCACAGACAGCTACGGTGTCACCACCGGCTTCGGCGCCACCTCCCACCGGAGGACCAAGGAGGGCGGCGCTCTTCAGAGGGAGCTCATCAGATTCCTTAACGCGGGAGCGTTTGGCACCGGCAGTGATGGCCACGTTCTGCCCGCTGCGACGACAAGGGCGGCCATGCTCGTCCGCGTCAACACCCTGCTCCAGGGGTACTCTGGCATCCGCTTCGAGATCCTCGAGACCATCGCCATGCTTCTCAACGCCAACGTGACACCGTGCCTCCCGCTTCGGGGCACGATCACGGCGTCCGGCGACCTCGTCCCACTATCGTACATCGCGGGCCTTGTGACTGGCCGCCCAAACTCCGTGGCGACCGCTCCGGATGGCACGAAGGTTAACGCGGCAGAGGCGTTCAAGATCGCCGGCATCCAGCATGGCTTCTTCGAGCTGCAGCCCAAGGAAGGTCTTGCCATGGTCAATGGCACGGCAGTAGGCTCTGGGCTCGCGTCCATGGTGCTCTTTGAGGCAAACATCCTTGGCGTCCTTGCTGAGGTTCTTTCAGCTGTGTTCTGTGAGGTCATGAACGGCAAGCCAGAGTTCACCGACCACCTCACGCACAAGCTGAAGCACCACCCCGGTCAGATTGAGGCCGCAGCCATCATGGAGCACATCCTTGAAGGCAGCTCCTACATGATGCTCGCCAAGAAGCTCGGCGAGCTCGACCCACTGATGAAGCCGAAGCAAGATAGGTATGCCCTCCGCACATCGCCGCAATGGCTTGGACCTCAGATTGAGGTTATCCGTGCCGCCACCAAGTCGATCGAGCGCGAGATTAACTCCGTCAACGACAACCCACTCATCGACGTCTCCCGCGGCAAGGCCATCCACGGTGGCAACTTCCAGGGCACCCCCATCGGTGTGTCCATGGACAACACCAGGCTTGCCATTGCTGCCATCGGCAAGCTCATGTTTGCCCAGTTCTCGGAGCTAGTGAACGACTTCTACAACAATGGTTTGCCTTCCAACCTCTCTGGTGGGCGCAACCCGAGCTTGGACTACGGCTTCAAGGGTGCTGAGATTGCCATGGCCTCGTACTGCTCCGAGCTCCAATTCTTGGGCAACCCTGTGACTAACCATGTGCAGAGTGCGGAGCAACACAACCAAGACGTCAACTCTCTCGGTCTCATCTCTTCCAGGAAGACTGCTGAGGCCATCGACATTCTGAAGCTCATGTCCTCAACATTCATGGTTGCGTTGTGCCAAGCTATCGATCTGCGCCACCTTGAGGAGAATGTCAAGAATGTTGTCAAGAACTGTGTGAAGACGGTGGCAAGGAAGACCCTGAGCACCAATCACAATGGCAATCTCCACAACGCACGCTTCTGCGAGAAGGACCTGCTCTTGACGATCGACCGTGAGGCCGTGTTCGCCTACGCAGATGACCCTTGCAGCGCCAACTACCCACTTATGCAGAAGATGCGTGCAGTTCTCGTGGAGCACGCCTTGGCCAATGGTGAGGCCGAGCGGGATGTGCAGACTTCAGTGTTCGCCAAGCTCGCCACATTCGAGGAGGAGCTCCGTGCGGCGCTTCCAAGGGAGGTCGAGTCTGCCCGGTGTGCCGTGGAGAACGGCACTGCCGCACAGCAGAACCGCATCGCCGAGTGCCGGTCATACCCGCTCTACCGCTTCGTGCGCAAGGAGCTCGGGACGGAGTACTTGACCGGAGAGAAGACGAGGTCTCCTGGTGAAGAGGTGGACAAGGTGTTCGTTGCCATGAACAAGGGCAAGCACATCGACGCTCTGCTTGAGTGCCTCAAGGAGTGGAACGGTGAGCCCCTGCCTATCTGCTGAAGACTGAATCAAAGAACTGAAAATTGAGCACTTCAGAATTCAGAAGGGTTCATACTGTTTTTTCGTTGTATTTCCGGTTGTCAATGTTGGCAACGTTCTTCCACGGGTGCAGTGCCAGCTGGAAAAGATAATTACATTACTGGGTAGTGGTGTTTAGCCTGTACAACTTATATGGTGTTAGTTACAGTAAAAGGGTACACTTTGTGATAATAAGTATATAATGATATTGGACTAGTCCTTTGTTTTCATATCAATGTTCTGTTTCTGAGGCAACTCTGAACGGTCAAAAGAATCTAGTACTGGCATCCATTTGGTGCGAGGACATGACATGCGAAAAGTTCAGAACGGAAAGGTTGTGCTTGAGTGGTCAGTGGTATCTTCGGGGTTGTAGCTCCAGCGACGTGGTACAAACTGGAAGGTCTTCGCTGAGCTCTCAATCTGGCATCTATAGTTCCCTATTGTTGGTTTGTAGTACCTCGCTTACTGATTTCTCCCAGGAATCTAATGGAAACATGTAATATGTGGTTCTCCTACCTGATTTGGTGTTGTCCAACTACCGTCGACTATTAAGATAGGAAGCAAGAGAAAATGCCAAAAGAATGAAGACACTAACAATGAAGCCATTAATTTAGTATAGTAACATATATGTCCATAACCAGTGCAACATGCAGATGGAGTTTCTCGTGCTTCTGAAGACTGCTCTATTTTTTGTATCCTTTTGCATCGACAGGAAGCAGATGAACTGCAGGTGAGACCCGAATAGGATGTGTGATGCTCGGGGTTTTGGTTACTTGTCGGGAAATCCGGCTACCGCCCTGTAACCTGATTTCCCAAGCACCCCACGTAAATGGTCATACCGAGCAAAAAAAATCCGAAATTTTCGGAAATTTTAAATTTTGACAAGAAAACCCTCGCTAAATAATCATACTGAGAAATTTGAATTCAGATTTTTGTTTTCACTAGTAAAGTGGGCACGTGCACGCACGTCTAGCACACAAATGTATCAAGCATAATTAATTATATCAAACTTTCTTAAAATTCTGAAATTCCACACCAAGTGCATAGTCCTTAACTCCTGACTTGTAGAGATAATTTTAAATATCATTTATTTTGAATCAACTTGCCCTGTGTATCTCGCATAATTTTTTATATATCAAATAATTGTCCCTACAAGCCATTACGAATTTAGTTGAGTGTTAAACTTAAATATTCAATCAAATAATTGTTCCTACAGGCCATCACTGAATTAGTTTAGTGTTAAATTAAATAGCAAAATACAAAATATGAAATGTTATGGTACTTCTCCAACAGTGTGTTTTCACATGATATGTCATAGTTTATTCAGGAGTATAAAAGTTTGTACATAGAAAAGGTGTATTTGTTTACTTAATTACGGATGGTTCATATGATGATGCACAAATCCATTAGTATCAGCCCCCCACCACACCACACCTACCGAACCAACCCCCACTGCAAATATTCAGTTCAAAACACTACGTACTGGATATAGCTATTGGGATCCAGATTCATGATAATTTCCTTTTGAATTCTAGTTTCATGTTGAAAGAAATATATTAAATATGGCTCCCGTGTTATATATCCCACAAGAAGAGTAAATAATTCTATGTGCCATGTTGCCCACAAACCATCCATACTTACACGTTGGTCTTAATAATCCTAAAATGCCAGGTTTGTACTCATCTATATGATTACATAAAAAAAATGAAAAGTGAGAACAGAAAGGGGAAGGCACATTGCATTATATGAGCCTAGTTGAAATATTCCCATCCACTTTTGGGTCAAAATAAGAGCAACAGGTTTGCACAACTTTCCAATGAAAAAAAGAGAACAACATGCGGAGCAACAATTCATTGAACCCCAAGGATCAAAGGTACTCGCTTGGGGCCATTCTCTGTCTAATTGCTTCTTCTATAAATCTACAACCAAAAATAGGAGATCAAGTCACATTTTTCTAAGTAGTTGTTTTACTCACTTGACTCGACAATGTGTTGCATCTGCGAGACAGGTAGCTAGTTCAACAAGGGTGTTATATACGGATAATTTATAACTCATTCCCAGAATTTGTTAGTTGGCTTTGTCCAGAAACCTCACTACAGGTGGTGTAGAAGCAGGAATGCTCGCAAGTTAGAAGAAGAAATGACAGTGAAATTTTTCCACGGTAAAGATGACATCACATTTTCCTAGGATCCAGTACACCTCTTCGCTTAGATTAGCCTTTTTCTTCTGTTTGCTATAACTCAAACAGTGCATACATAGCTTTGCTCTAACAGTTTATAAAGCGTAACTGAAAAAAATGTCCAATTAGCTTTTAGTTCAGGGGACATTGGCCTGGTAGGGCTGCGTGAAAATGCAGAGTTAATCTGGGGGGCAGAAGCCATCACAGGTGATGTCGGTGATGCTCCGGCACCACCGGTTATTTTGGTGTTCGGAAAGAGGATAGATGCGAGGCAATCAAGGGGCCAGCACCTCTGTATACATACATTGTAAACTGGCAGGAACAATGCAAATGAACATGGTGCTGGAAGATCACTATAGATTGATCCCTGAACAATTTCGTTGCTGTCTTGCAGAGATGTCCAGACAACAGAGCAACAAGCCTAAGATACAGAATGCAGAAGTGGTTCTGGCGTTCAGTTGGGATAGCTATTATTTGCCTAGTCGCACGTACTCCGTACCAGCTATCCAGCCCCACGCTCAAGAGTGGAATCGCACCGAAATCGCTAGCTAGCTGAACTCTCAGAGCTCGAAACAAAAGCATCAACCAACAACACATACTAGAAGAGAAGAAGAGCAGGGGCACCTGAGCTCGGCGTGGCACTGGATGCGGAGAGGAGTTCTCGGAGGGCGTCGTCGGCTGGGAGGACGTGGTGGAGGTGGTGGTGGTGGCCGAAGGTGCCGTCGACGACCATGTGCGTGGCCGGGTGGCGGTGCGGTGTGGGGAGGCGACTGGGTGGGACAGGGAGGCGGCGGCGCGGGCTCGGGACCGGGGAGATGGAGGCGCAGGGCAGGGCGATAGTGCGGCGTTGGGAGGAGCCATGCGGGGATGCGCGGTGGGGCGTGGCGAGGCAGCACGGCAGTCTGGGCCTCTGGGGAGGAGGCGGCGGTGCGGCGTTGCCTGGGCGTGGCCGTGGCACCGTGCGATTGTTTGGAGAAAATTGCATATAACACCATGCTTTAGTGTAAAAGTTGTATAAAACACAAAAATAAAACATTTATTGCAGTTAGTCCGGTTTGTTGTCTAATTAGTTGCATCTAGCCCAAATCAAGTATACTGTGTCTTAATGGTATATCTAACACATGGGTATGTATTTCTATATTGTATACTTCCTCCATTATGGATTATAGGTCTAATACGTACTTAAAAAATAGTTTGACCATAAATTTGGTCAATAATATATAAATTATATGTCATAAAAATTATACCATCGAAAGCGTATTTTAAATATGAATCTAAATGTATAATTTTTGTTAAATATAGTTTATATTTTATTGATCAAATTTATGGTCAAACTATTTTCTCGAAATACGCGTTTATCTTATAAACCAGAATGGAGATAGTACCATAATTTTATGTAAATTAAGAAATATATATCATAGTGATAGAAAATACAAGAGCATTAATTTGACAGATGAGTTCCTAGAGAGCTTTTTTTAAAATTAAAAAAAAATATTTTTTAGCTTTGAAAAATTCATTCGAACACCCTTATTGCACAGATCTCGGAGCGTGACGATATAACTTTTCAATCTTCTATAATTTTTGATGAGCCTAAAATATAAGGTACTTCATATTAAAAATTTGCATGCTTGTAACACGCATATTTGACCACATCAAGATTATTTTTCTGAACTTTTTTACATAGTTGTCGATCGAATTTTTAGTATACGCCTAAGTATAGACGCTATAGTAGTGGTATCAGGCCGAGTCCAATTGCAGCGTTTTTTTATACGTTGGACCGAGCTTTGTTTGCTAGAAGATATAAATATAGAAATATTGGCCCACACGAGTGATATACGGGATAAAAATATAGACATACACGTTAGATACGTTTTTAATGAACTATAACCTCTATTTGAACTATATTTGGACTAGGTGCAACAATTAAACCAAAAGTTGGGGTCAGCTGCAACAAGTCTTTTGTTTCTGTGTTTCGTGCAACTTTAGCACCAAAGTCTGGTGTTATGTGCAATTTTTTCAATTGTTTTTCTTTTTATTCCTGCAACGATTGCCGATTGTGAGCTGCGGATGCCTGCAAATTCGCCTGCGTATTTGCTAAGCGCATAATGATTCTAAATTTATAATCTAAATAGTTACTCCCCGACACATATTAGTTGACTTAAATTTGTCTAGATTTGAATGAATCTAGACACCATTTAGTATATTGGTTCATCTAAACTTTAACAAATCCAAATCAAGTAATATGGGTCAGAGAAAGTATCAAAATTCATTCTAAAAATTATCTGCAATTTCGTCCTAAAAATTTAAATGTATGTATCTGCAAATTTAGATTATAAACCCTAGTCACAGATTTATAATCTAAATTTAAATGTATATAAATAATTAAATTTAGATACATTTAAAACATCTTTTTGGGTTGAAGGACGTAGATTAGATTCATCTCAGCAGTCAGATTTCATTAAGTCAGAGCTGATCTGACGGTTAGGTCGGTTTTGTGTAAGTTTACTGATGTTCGACTATCCTTCTAAAATAATGTTGGAGATTTGTCTAGATTTACACGTAACTAAACATGTTTTAGTGTATGATACAAGTGAATCTACATAAATCTTTAATACTCCCTCCGTTCAGGAATAGATGTCTTAAGTTTTTCAAATTTTGGATGAATCTATATACTAAACAGTGTCTAGATTCATCCAAATTTTGATAAATTTGAGACATCTATTTGGGAACGGAGGGAGTATTTTTTTTGGTGAAAGGAGCAGTAGAGATTTTTACCTTTGTTCAAGCAACGATTGCACAATTGTGAGCTTGTAGATGAGTGGATATCACCGGTGAATTCAAACACTATCAGCGACACGAAAAAATTGCTCTCACCCCGTGCCGCTTTCCCGAGCGAGGTGGTTGAGGGCCTCCTATCTTCCCGGCGCTAGGCCTCTCCCCCACCCTAACCCTCCTCCAGTCGTCGTCGGGCGTTGCCCGGTGTCGGCGCCCCCCACCCCACGCGCTCTTTTCCTCGCGCACACAGATTCATGGCTTGGGAGGACGAGTTTGGTGGCGGTGCACGTAGGTGCTGACGACGAGTCCAGTGGCGGTGCTTCTTCCGCGGGTTCTCGGAGGCGCGGTGCAACTTCTTGGCGATAGGGCGACATAGTGTGTTGGTGGCTGGCAACACCCGCTCAGCCCAGATCTAGGCCCCATCTGGGTCCGGGCGGGCTGTCTGTTTCATACTGCGGTGGTGCTCCCTGGAGATGGACATGGATGAGGCGGGTTCAAGAGGATGGTGGTGCTCAGCCCGCGTTCCAGCTGTGGCGCAACCACAGCCGCACGGGAGGGTCGGTGCGGCTGTGGCGCAACTGAAGGGAATATGCCCGAGAGCCAATAATAAAAGTGGCTATTATCGTATTCCTTATTTATGATAAATATTTATTTTGCATGCTATAATTGTATTAAGGGAAATAGCCAGCTAAACACAGGCATAGCTGCGCATAGCCTATCCACCGTTGATTCTCTCCCCTTTTGATATAGGGAGCACATGTATCCAGACCCAGGATGTTGGCTCGATAGTAACGTCGTTAGTGTTCCTTTGATGCATGCATGAAGCCACAGCAAAACAAAGCTTATCAAATTTCATTTATGTGAGGCAAACCCTAATATACAACATGCGGTAAACCCTAACCCTAATATACTACACGGTAAACCCTAATATACTACATGCATGAAGCCCTAGCAAAATAAAGCTTATCAAATTTCATTTAGGTGAGGCAAACCCTAATATACAACATGTGGTAAACCCAAACCCTAATGTACTACATGGTAAACCCTAATATACTACATGCATGAAGCCCTAGCAAAACAAAGCTTATCAAATTTCATTTAGGTGAGGCAAACCCTAATATACTACATGTGGTAAACCCTAACCAAACTAAGCCTTATTTCATTGTGTTGAACCCAATGTGTAATGCAAAAACCCCTAAACAACCTTTGTTTCGTTTTCTTCACATTCTCATGGATGCATGCGGCCACCAAACACATACCAAAACAACCTTTGTTAGGGCACTCTTTTGCATGGCACATAGTCTAAAGCTTCTGCATGCAAAACCTGTTTTAATCCTTGTTCTCAATCCCTTCTCATTTTAGATGCTAAAACTTTTGTAGCCAAAACAGTGTGCTAAATTGGAACCCATGCCAAACCCTAGATTCTTGCATGCATGCACAAAACTAACACCGTTATCTCAGCCATGTTCCAGCCCACTTCCATCTAGAGGTTGCATGCATTTGATCCCTAAATCCAACGGTGCTCTGCCTATGCGCAGCTACGCCTGTGAGTAGCAAATCCACGTCGATTGTATTAATACGGAAACGTTAATACATGTGTGTTTAATAAACAAAAAGGAAGTTCCTAGTTATGCCTCTCTTATAAACTAGCTCGTTGATTAACAAGATGATCAAAGGTTTCCTGATCATGGATATTGGATGTTGTTAATAACAAGGTCACAACATTGTTGGAATGATGTGATGAATATTCATCCGAAGTATAGCATTAAGATCAAGGTCATTGTATTTATATTTCTATAACATCATACGAAGTAATCTTAGTCCTTGGACCATGAGATCATGTCAATCACTAACACCGTAAGAGTATCTTGATAACATCAAACGTCACACCGTAACAGGGTGATTATAAAGATGGGTTCAGTGCTAAGAAGGTATTATGTTGAGGCTCATGGATCAAGAGTGGAATTTGTCCATCCCGATGACGGAGAGATATACTCTAGGCCCTCTCGGTGATATCACATTAGTTAGCTTGCAAGCAAGTGATTTGATCACTAGAATGTTATATCACGGGAATGAGAAAAGAGTACATGTCGGTAACGAGATCAAACTAGGTATGGAGATACCGATGATCGAATCTCGGACATGTAATATATCACGAGACAAAGGGATTGAGTTACATGCGTATAAGGTTCACACGATCATAGAAGTCATCGTTGAATGTGTGGGTGACGAGGTTCGATCTCGTCAATGCCCATTGTTATGAACTTGGGTTTTGGAGAAGATGGGGATGCTGGAGATCGCGGAACGGTTAACAGACAAGCAACACGGGACACGAGGTTTACCCAGGTTTAGGCCCCCGAAGGGAAAACCCTACTCATGCTTGTCTGTTCTTGATTACGACGGAACCGAAGGTTACAGGGGTGCGCAGATGCAATCTGGCGTGAAGGTGTGTATGCGGGGATGGAAGATATCCTTCTCGTCGTGCCATCCTGGCATTTATATAGATAGGCAGTTCCTGGGCGTAGGTCGGGTCGGTTACAGATTAGGGTTTGTCCCCTTTGAAATTCTATCTACTCTAGTCTTGTTCTCCAAGGATCCGAAGACATCATGGGCTAAAAATTTCCTTAGCAATAAAAGGATCTTTTTCCCAGAATATCCCAGAATTTATAACTCATTCCCAGAATTTGTTAGGGTTTTCTGTTTTTGCCCTTGAGATATCCTCCGAATTTCCTTAGCAATAAAAGGATCTTTTTCTTGATGTCTAAAAATTTCTTGCTTAAGATCATTGTCCTGCTCTGCAACTACCTGCATAGTCGCTAATCCTCCAAGAACCTCTGTTCTGATGAATTGAAGTTCTAATCTTTCCAAGTCCATTTGTAACTCTTTTGGTAACTCTCTATTGCTTGGTTGTATATCTGCACTCTTTCGGCTTAAAGCATCTGCTACAACATTTGCTTTTCCTGGGGTGTAATTGATTGTTAAATCATAATCCTTGATTAATTCCAGCCAACGCTTTTGTCTCATATTCAATTCCTTTTGTGTGAAGAAGTACTTGAGACTTTTATGGTCAGTGTATAACTCACATCTGGCTCCATAAAGAAAATGCCTCCATCCTTTCAGCACAAAGACTACTGCTGCTAACTCTAAATCATGAGTTGGATAGTTGACTTCATGTGGTTTCAATTGTCTTGATCCATAAGCAATCACTTTCAGATCTTTCATTAATACACAACCCAAACCTTCTTTAGATGCATCACAATATACAGTGAAATCCTTCCCTGTTTCAGGAACTGCTAAGATTGGAGCTGTGGTTAATCTGGCATTCAACTCTTGGAAACTTGCTTCACACTTCTCATCCCACTTGAATGGTGTATTCTTCCTTAATAATTTGGTCATTGGTCCGGCTATTTTGGAGAAACCTTCAATGAATCTCCGATAATAACCAGCCATTCCTAAGAAACCTCGAATTTGTTTTACATTGGTCGGTGCAGTCCACTCTAGTACCGACTGAACTTTAGATGGATTCACAGCAATTCCATCCTTACTGATCACATGACCGAGGAATTCTACCTCATCTAGCCAGAACTCACACTTACTGAACTTAGTATAAAGCTTATGTTCTCTTAAAGTCTGCAATGCTATTCTCAAATGGTTATCATGCTCTTCCTTATCTTTGGAATATATCAGAATATCATCAATAAAGACGATGACAAACTTGTCCAAATAGGGCATGAATATCTTGTTCATCAGATTCATGAATATTGCCGGTGCATTGGTCAAACCAAATGGTACTACCAGATACTATAGTGTCCATATCTTGATACAAATGTTGTTTTTGGAACATCTTCCGGCTTAATTTTTATTTGATGGTATCCAGATCATAAATCGATCTTTGAAAATACTCCAGCTCCTTTCACTTGATCAAACAAATCTTGAATTCTTGGTAAAGGATACTTATTCTTGATCGTCACGTTGTTCAGATTTCTATAATCACCACACATCCATCTTCCACCATCTCTCTTATCCACAAAAATTACCGGTGTTCCCCATGGAGATACACTTTCCTGTATAAATCCTTTTCCTGCTAACTCATCAATTTTTTCCTTGAGTTCTTTCAACTCCTTGGGTCCCATTTTATATGGTGCTTGAGCTATTGGTGCTGGTGAACTCTATCTCCCGGTCTGGTGGCATTCCTGGTAATTCCGTTGGAAAAACATCTTGGAATTCATTAACTATAGGGATCTCTTCTAATTTAACTTCCTTCATTGAGTTCAACTGCAGATCCACCATGATATGACTGTGTTTATCTGCTTGGTAAACTATCCTTGCTCCACTTGGAGTTTTGATTGAGACAGTTTTCTCCTCACAATTAATCTGAGCTCCGTGTTCCATCATCTAATCCATCCCCAGCACTACTACAATTCCCTTCAAAGGAATCACATAAAGGTCTGTGAAATATGTACAACCACAGATCGAGATTACCTGATCTTGTTTTATGTGGCGTACAATCACATTCCCTCATGTCGTAACTACGGTCATAGGACTTTCTAACGTTGCCCTTCTAATCCCGAACTTATCACAAAATTCTTCAAAAATGAATGAAGTGGTTGCACCAGTATCAAATAGAACTTTGCCGGGATTGGTAAGGATATTGAGCGTACCTATCACTGCATGCTCCGAATTATCCACCTCCTCGAGGGTTGCACAGTTCAGTTTTCCGGTAGGTCGGTTTCTCTTGCCATTGTTGTTCTTGCCATTGTTTCCCCCTTTATTGGGTTGTCCATTTCCTCCACTGGCTTGTCCTCCTCCCTTGGTAGGCCATCCTCCAGGTGGTTTCCTCGGACAATCTGGCTTGATATGCCCCTTCTGACCACAACCGTAATAGATCACTACAGGATTTTTGCACTCCCTCTAGAAATGCCCTGGAATTCCACAGTTGTTACATATAACATTCCTTCTCAGATTAGATTGATTTCCACCACTGCCCTTGTTATTGTTATTGTTATTGTTGTTGTTGCCATAATTCTTATTCCGAGGTTTGAACTCCAGGTTAGGTTTTGGTTTGCTTGCCTGAATTCTCTTGGTTTCCTTCTTGGATCTCTTCCTCCGATCCTCTTGGACATTCTTGTAGTCATCTTCAAAAGTAATGGCTACATCCAACAATTGTGATAAGTTTGCTTATTGGCCAACCTTAGCTGCATCTTCACAAATGGATTTAATCCACGCAGGAAACGCTTCTTCCGCTTCTCTTCGGTGTTGACATCCTCCTCAGCATAACGAGACAGTTGGCTAAACTCCCGGATGTACTTCATGACACTAGTGTATCCTTGCTAAAGCTCCTCAAATTCTCGCTGCTTAAACTCCATTACACTTTCCGGAACATGATATTCACGGAATCTCTGCTTGAACTCCTCCCAGGTAAACTCCCTTCCTGGTTGTTGCATGGCTAACTGATTTTCCCACCAAGATGCTGCAGGTCCAGTCAGCAGATGAGTTGCATACCTCAATTTTTCCTCATCATTGCAACCCACAATTTTCAGCTTCCTCTCTGTATCTGCTAGCCAGTCTTCTGCATCCATTGGTTCAGGAGCTGATGCAAAAGGTAACGGTCTTGCATTCTGGAAATCAGATAAACTCACTCCTCCTCCTTCAGGTGCACTCTGATTTGCTCGCCCCAGCAGCTCTTCCATGAACTTGTTCTGGGTCTCTTGCATCATGTGCATGCATTGCATAAAGTTCTGCTCCATTAACGGCCTCATTGGTGGTGGTGGTAATGCTCCTTGATTTGCTGTATCGGCATCGGCCTTTTCCTTGGCCTCACGCTCCATCCGCTGATGCTCAGTTTCCATTTCTACACCCGTATCCATGACCCCCTAGTCCTGCAACATAAAGCAAATACTCATAATTACATCATGCACATGTGTTCTAAGCTCGACTTTACGCACAGAACTAGTCACACAATGAAGATCCAAAGAAAATCCAAATATGCATTTCACATATTATACATAATATCATAATGATACAAAGTTCTTACAACATATACCATATAGGTATATTCACAAAATACCGTATTCATTTCACTACCTTATTCCTTGGAGTACAATACACAGTGCTTGATACTGTTGACTACTTGTCTCTTTCTAGTAGTAACTATGCTCATCATACATGCCTGATGTCCAACCGTGATGACGTGTTGTCCGTCGCACAGTTGGTGGAACAAATGGCCTTTCAGAAGGAACATACTATGTATCTGAAGTGTCAGGACTTGAGTCATTACTCAACCTGAGCGCATCGACTCCCTCTAGCTCAGCTGAAAAGTCTTCAGAAACATATTCAACATTATCTCCAGCCTGCCTCTCCTGGGCTTCATCTCTAGATTTGTCAACAGGATACGCAGATCCTGCTACTCCCCAGGTGCTCTCGTGGACAAGATAATTGAATACTGGATAATGTATATTCCCTGGGCTTTGAGAAGATGTTGATGATTCAAACACTCTCTCTTCAGGATCTTCTTCTTCATCCTGATCATCTATTGATATGGTATTTCTACTTCTATTATTAGGGTTCATTCTTGCACCCATCCAACTGGATTGTCCAACATTTTTGTCAGAACCATCTGTGGATATCTGGTGTTCATGAGATCCATTATATGATCCAATCCTCCAACCATCTGAATTCTCAATAGGAAGTTCTGAGTCAGAACCATCCTCTGAGCCATGTGGTACTGCATACCGCATATCTATAGTAGGATCATGTGTAGGTTCAGGTCTTGGTGAGTAAGGATATGGTGTAAAAGATTCCGGATCTATCGGTATATCCTTAAAGATAGGTGTTGCACTACTACCTGCTTCTTTCTCTAGCTGGAATGCTAACTGCTTCCTTCTTTCCGGATCAGTTAGATCCTCTAACATATCATTTTTGTCTTCAACAATCACCTGACGGGTCTTATAAAAAGACGCAACGAGTGTTCGGTATCTATCCATAAACTTGGAAGCTAACTTAGGATGCTTCTTAACCAAAGTAAGATGATCCGATATAGGCTCCGAGTCTATCGAATCATGAGGTATCACAGAAAATGTGCTACATTCTAGCTCATTGGTTTTCTGCTCCCGGATATTAGCTATTGCCTCCACAACAGCAACATGATAGGTGTCAACACCCGAATTTTTAATCCCATATGCCTATTATGCCATACATCGCAATCCCAGGATTACCATTTTTGTGAGACATAACAGAATTGGATACCACAGTACATCATCCATTACAAACCATACATAAGGTCTTACACAAATAAGGATCTCATGATCCAGTTCTTAATACAACTCAAGCATCGTAATTACGTAATGATAAAGGTAGCGTAGGCGAAGCTCCATCTTCTGGGTCACAGGCAATGCTGACGATGGGAGATGATCCTAGTTGTTGTAACCTTCCTGGGGTCCATCATCCTGGTACTCCTCTTCATAGTCTGGCCACGGGAATAGCCAGGGACAAAGCCATGAGTACTCTTTAAGTACTCGCAAACTAATACTAACAAGTGAAGGGTTTTTTTTGTAATAGGACACTAAGCTCTAGGGTTGTTTTGCAAAAGCCACATTTACCTCTACTAAGTTCAGAAGCAAGAGAAAACTAGTCATAGTTTATAACACCTAAGTGGGAACTTGTATCTCATGCCACAACTCCGTTGTGGTCAAGTCAAATTCTCTGATTCATTTCACAAGTCATTTGAAAACATCTGACGGGGGAACAGTATGGCCACTCCAACTGTCCATAACCGCGGACACGGCTATTCGAATAGTTTGACACTCTGCAGAGATTGTACACTTTCACCACAACATTTGATACATCCGTCAGGAACAAATCCTGAATTCACCATACTCAGTATGCGGATAATCAATCCTAACCTTTCAATTACACTCCCTAGTATAAGCACCTCTCCTGTGAGTTTGGCCTCCCAACCATGACCAACTGTCATCTTGGGTACTGCACAGGTGGACAATCTTCACAAGGTAGCCTCAGCTCAGACCTTGGCCGTGAGGGAACCAATACTAAGGTATATAAGTTTCCAGTCAAGCCTTACCCAATCTTCGGGTATTGTGGTTGTACGGTAAAAATTGGAATGGTATCGCATCCAGACAACCATCAGTTTTATAAAGGGCTAAGGCTCATGCCTCAACATTTTCATCACCAAAATCATCTAGTGTTCGGAAACACATGTCAAAACATCTCAGTAGAATGATCCATCATTCTAAGGTTTTCATAACCATTTTCACCAAGTATTCCCATCTAAAGTTGATCAAGTTTTATGCTTAGCACTAGCATCTACAAGGGGGTGAGCACTAATGAGGGGTGATAAACAAGTGGAGTTTCAACTAAGTACTACCTCATGCCTTAGGATGATATCAAGGTTTTCTAGCTTAGGCCAAATTTTATGCTCTTTATGCAACCTTCAAGTATCTTCCTAGAATCTACAAGTTACTTCGGTAAACTCTAAGTAAAAGCTTTGATAAAGAAAAAAATAGAAAGCTTGCAAGTAAAACTAGGATTGGGTATCAAGTGGGTATGATCACATATGCTTAAGGCATATAGTTGGTATGCTAACAAGTAAGTATGGGTTTGCATCAGTAGAGTATCTTGCAAGTGTTAGCTTGCAGATTCAACTAGTAGTATTAGGCTTGCAAGTATTGGCTTGCATAGTATCAGTATAAGCTTGCCTTGTGCAGAGCAGTGGTTGAAGTTCTCCTCGGCTTCTTCTTCGTAGTATCCTCCTTCCTCCTCATATCCGTGGTCGGTACTAGCGTCTATGAATAAATACGAGGTACACAATCACCAAACAATACTTAACTACTTGCAATCATCACACAAAGGGGTTCTATATATGATCTAGGATCATCACTAACATTACAAGACTAAGCATTTGGCTTAATGATTTTATTTTTAGAAGAGTAATTTCTACTCATTGAAAAACTACTTAAGATTTCATATTATCCAACCAAACATGGGATCATGTTGACACATGTCATCACCACATATTTTAGTCCATGGGAATGTGATTTAAAGTGGTGTCACAATTTAATAAGGTTTTACCCTTTTATTTTAATTAAATAAAGTGGCTAGAAATGCCTATGTGGCATTCTTTTATTACTTGAACATTATTTTTGTAAGTAAACCTATATATTTTTATATATTCTGAAAGGTATGGTTAAATGTGATTTTTGAGAGTTGGAATCAACTCAAAAGCTATTATGGTTTAAATTTGAAAAATGTTTGAATGCAGAAAATCTTCTGCCTTGTTATTTTTACCAAGGGTGATCTACAGATCCAAATTATTTGAATCCAACGGGCTTGGATTCAACATTTCCAGACCTTTCTAAAAAAATTGGTTTCATTCAATTTGGTTTACTGAATCGAGCTGGGTTGATTTTTGAAACTAGGTACAGAACTGTGTTTGAATGAAAATGGAAAAATCCAAATTCAAACGAATGGGCTGCGTGGGAAAGGTTAACGGGCCGGCCTGACGCATAGCGCTTCCACGGGCTGGTTAAGTTGTTGTACCCACGAGTCAGTGAGACAGGGGGTACGAAGCGGTACGGGGCAACATGGTGCGTTGGATTAGAAGTAAGATCAACGGCTGAGGGTCGTCGTCGGCGATGAACTAGTCACCGGCGAGCTCGAACCCTAGCGGCTCAGTGGGGGACGTGGGAGGCTCACCGGGGCTCAGGCGAGGGTCGGCGAGGCGGGTGAACGACAAAGTCGACGACGGCGAACCTCCTGGTAGCGGCAGCTTCTCCTAGGGTGGATCCAATCGCTGGCTCCCTTCTTCTCCAGCAGCGGCGGGCTCCGGTGAAATTACGGCGATGCACTACTCGCCTTGCTCTGGGAACGGGGTGGAACGACCAGTGAAGAGAGGGGAGTGAGATGGTGTGAAGAGTTTGAGCGGGGGAGGCCTCTATTTATAGTCTCGACGATGAGACCGAACGGGATGGGCAGGCGATGGTGGCGACATGGCTACGGGCTGCTAGAGGCATGGCTGACGGTGGCGATCGATCGGTGGTCTCCTGGCGATGCTCTATGGCTTTAATGCGCGTGTAGGGGCGGTGGCAGATGGTCTGGAACGTGTGATGCTCTACGCGGAAGAGGCGGCGTCTTCGACGACGAGCGGTGGCTGCGAGGCATGGGGCGGCGAACGGGGATGTCTGGCGGTCTCCTGGGACGGTGGTGATCGCGTATGCACGCGGCGAGGGCGTTGCGCGGTCTGTGGGCGTGTGTCGAGGGTGGCGCTCTGGCGCGCTCTCGGCATGCGCTCAGAGAAGCTTGGCATGGTCTGTGCGTGTGGTCCAGTGGCTGGCAGGGTTCAAGCGCTGGACAGGGGGTGGCGGTGGATGGTGGGTTGTGTCCTAGACATGCTGTTTCGGCTTGGTGCTTGCTCTGGCTAGCTAGCCATGGTCGGCTGGCAAGGGGGTGCTCGGGTGGGCATGGCATGGGGCAAAGGGTAGGGTCTAGGGTTGGTCCAAGCACTGGTTGGCACTGGGGGAGACAAGGGTGATCAATGGTGAACTTTGCTTAGCCAAATTACTGCTCAAAACAGTGAAGTTTGGCCAGATTGATTTGTTGCCTCCAAGTGTTTGATGAAATGGCCGCAAGAACTCAAGTTTTGAGTTTTGAAAAGATTTTTGGTGGGTGTGCTAGGCATGTGCTGGTGAGTCCGTGGATGCTTGGGTTTTGAAAGTTGAGCTTGTTTGAGTGGTTTTTGAAAAAGTGGGATCTTCCCATATGATATAGATTCAATTTTGAACTGTCATTTAAACTATGCATTCAAATGTTTTTGGATGATCACAAGGTGGGCCTTGATACTTTGTTATGAGTACTATCAAGGGGTGTAAAGATCCAAACAAGTTTCTGTTAAGTTTTGAAAGTTAGAGACAACCAAAGTAGGCATGGGAGTTAAATTGGCCAAAATGACCATTCCCTTATTTTGTTTGTTTTGATTTATTTGTCTTTGGGAAAAGTGTGGGGATTGTTTAGATGATGTTTATTTCACCTAAGAATCCCTTTACAAGCAAAGAAACACATAAACAAGGCAATTCAGAAGAATTCAAATTGGAATGCATACACACATGCATGCTTTCATATTTTTATTTAGAAAAGTTTTTGTTAACCCTAAACTTGATGATTAGAGTTTGATGATCCAAGTTTCATATTTTTGGGATGTTACAATAGGCTGCTAAATGACTCCTACCTTCTCCTATGGGTAGATCGTGGTATAATCCAAGCTTCTCTGGAAGTTGGATACTCACACGATACTTGGATAACATCCGGCCATCAAGGTAAGTGATAGTGTTCACTGGAATTCTAGTTGGACAATTAAAGAGCTTTAAAAGTTGACGAAGTTGGTCTGTAAATGATCCTTGATAATCATCAAGAGTCTCCTCTTTCCTTACCAAAGTCTGTTTTGGAAACTTTGGTGCCATATCACTGTATATCAGAAAAATAATTTTGATTAGTATCCAATGGCATATTGCATCATAACAAAGAATCATCACAGTAAAATATATAACGGAATATTGTCATTTGAATACCCATTATATTATTTTTAGAGAATTCTTTATCGTTGCTAGCTTTCCTACAGGTAATACCCTTTACTAGGTTTCCAACCTAAGGTCAAAGCAATTTGCTCTGATACCAACTACGGTGACCCAGCATACCACTGCATGTGTAGTACACTATAGTCGTTGACATGACATCCACAGAACACCATTCCGTAAATTATCACATCCCTCAAAGTGGTACAACATAAACATTGCGGGTCCATATTACAAAAGTACAAACATTATTATTATTACAATACCGGAAGTTCAAGACTTCCAAAAGATCCAACTTACAAACCAAAATATAAAGTGTTCAGCGGAATTTTAAAAGTAGCAACTCCGACTAGGAGTGGGGCTCAACAGCTTATTCTATAGAGTTCATGCTGCTCGGCTCTGTTAGTTACTAGACACTTAAGTGGACTCGTTCCCATCGACACCGTAGCGGATCTCGTAGTCCACGCCTTCAACTCCTCCGGATAGATCAGGTTCCTCGTAGAACACGTCTTCCTGGCATTTGGCTGCATACATTGGCACGTCTTCGGGATCCTCAGAGTCTAAGCAAGGGATCAAAGGAAAGAATGAGTAACAGCGTTACCCAACAAGTTCATTATATGCAAGGTGGGAAGTTTGATGCTCTAACTACCACCTCGGATTATAAATCCTTGGCACTATGCAGTTTTTGTAAATCTTTCTTCAAAGATTGATTTTATTCCGAAAAACTATGACAATCAGCCTTCATAGATTGACTAGAACTTTCATGGAGTTCCTTTCCTGCCGCGTTCGTAGCTCCTTCCCAGAGCAGGGAGTAACAAGTTACAGTTCTTACACTCTGCAGAGGTGCGTTACTTTACCCATGAGAGATCAACTCCTTGTTGCACTACCGGGCATACTTTGCCGTCCACAATTCCATGATGTGGGGCCCAGTAGTTGGTCCAAGCCAACCACTGCCCCCTTCGTGACCCCCCATGCCTCCGTGGTGTACACCATGCCCACATAATGAATTACGGCAATGGTTTGTACAAACCGTTAGATGCCAGAACTATCGTGGGACGATGAGGGTTCCCACCCATATGCTGCATATCCTCTACGAATTACCAATCAATATGCACGCTACGAGGATAACAGCCACGACCTGCACATCCGGCTTCATGCGAGAGGAAGAAGATACAGTTGACTTCTCTGTCCCATTCCAAATCTCATGGCTAACACGTAATATACGGCGCTAGAATCACTGAGGTTAGGGGTTATTAAGTCCCTACTTGATCATCATAGTTGCAATTAGAACTATAAGTACTATTTCTCCATTATATCATCACTTAGGATCATATCTATGATTTCTTTATTTATGAAAATAATATTTTCTTTCTTATATAGCATATATGATAACACACAATTGCAAATACTTTGATAAAGACTCTTCAAAGGACATGAGCAAGTGATGAACTTGTCTTGTGATGGCAAGGTAGTGAAGTCTGATGCTTGCACTCGACCTTGAGCTTCTAGTTCTACAAAAACATCATTATTGTCCGGTAAGGACAATATTTAAAGAAGCAAAATGATTATGCAAGTAATGTAATGCATTATTTAATTCTATATGCATTTTCCCTATATAAGGTGCCCTTTTAATAAAGCATTTATAAATATTATTTTTTAAATATTTATTGCATATATTATTTTATTTAATTACCCTTCTTATTTGACTTTTATTAATTTAATAATTCTTTTAGGAATTATTAATTATACATTAAATTTATTACTAAATATTTATTTAGTATTTTTCAAAAATACTCCGATATTAATAAATAATGAAAGTGATTATTATTTATTTTTATCATCTTTCAATAATTTTGTAAAATTCCATAAAGAATATACAAATTTCAAAATTCCTATAAAAATTTAAATGTCCAAAATTTGATATCTTATTTTATTTGGACAGAGTGGATTATTGTGAATCCAAAAATATTTTATTTATAATTTTTGGAATTTTATTTTATTTTCTATAATTTTATTGAGGTTAGGGGCATTTTGGTCTTTCCTAATTGATCAAAAGATTTATTAAATAACTTTGGCTGGCCCCTTGGGCTTATTGGGCCAGGGTGGCCCAATAGGGCAGGGTCAAAAGCTCACCCGAATGTTTTTGGCCCACCTAGCCCACTATGCCTCCCTCTCTTCCTCGACCTTATCCCCTCCTCCTCTGACTCGACCCCGTGGCCGGCGATGCCGCCACCGTGGATTATCGCTGTCGTCGGCCGTTCTGGCCGCCGCTGTGGTGCAAGTTTGGGTTGTCGACGATGCTCTTTCGTTCTATCCACTTGGATTTGACTCTGGGGCTTCCCCGTGGTCAGGTCCACCCATTCCCGAACCCTAGGGGTCAGAAAAGGTGTTGTCGCCGCCACTGCGATCTCGCCTGCGGTGGTGTGTTGGGCTCGTGCGCTGCCGCGGCTGTCGTCGTGGCAGGTGCAGGTTGCAGCGCCCCTCTGGGTGCTCCCTGTGCCATCGCGGTTCGTCGGCCACCCTGCTTCCTCTTCGATTCGTCAGCGAGGACCTCGGGTAAGTTGTCGCGGTGGTGTTTGTCTATGCTACTGCCATGATTCTTCCTTTGTGTATCTAGTGGCTTCTCATGCCGAGTGACTATGTGCTGATTGGGTTCATCTCTGGATTAGGGTTCTTGCTCTGATTAGGGTTCATAACCCCATGTTGATCATATCTATGATGCTTTAGATCTAGTATTGTTCATATCTGATCATGGGAAATGATTGTCTGCTATGGTTAATGATTGATAGTGGCTTTGATGATGCTAGTTGCATGTCAGATTTATTCTAGTGGTAATCCACCATGATCCATGCTAGTGTTCAATCAAATCCTTGATTGGATTATGTTGTTGATCTCAGAGTTTACTCTACTGTCAGAATGCTTATACTAACAGTAGTTTCTCTCAGTAGTTGCTTGCTGCAATTATAATATTGGCTTGTATGAGATTATACTCACTGAATCAAATCATTACTTGTAATGATTTTTGTGGATGTATAGATGAATTTAAGGTTGATTCCTGGCACTTGGATTCAGGAAAATGATGTTTATTGATTTGTCCCTTTTTATATGTGGAAACTAAGTACATATTGGTTTTAGCTCATTAAGAACTTGTCCTTGTGATACCATTGTATTCTGGCACACAAGTGATTGGGTTTTTATTTCTGGGCTTAGCTTGATAATGCTTGTGATTAAAACTGATAAGATGATATGGAAGCTTTTATTAACTTTCCTGCCTATGATGTTGGTCTGAGGCTCTAGGATGTAATTCCTAGTTAGTTGGGCAATAGTTTGTTTGAAACTTGTAAGATTAGAGGTGCTACTCTCTCTGAGAGATGTGCCTTGATCTGATAAGATCATATGAAAATGATCTAAGTTGTAAAAATAACACTGAACCCAGTGATGCTGGTCTGAGGGTTTAGTGCTTGTGGTTGAGCTTGATTTCTTATCCTTATACTTGAAATCTCTAGGATAGATTCACCCCTCTTGGTTGATTATTGAGAGATTATTTCATAAAGCAACACATGCTTTTATTTAGATAACATGATGAAATCATGTGATGGTTTTATGAGGCTCACCACAAATTCTGATGTGGATGTAGTAGATTAATGATGATCTTGATCTGGATCTTGATCTGCTTTTGCTGTGCTCCTGAGCTTGCATGCTCCTCCTAGCTCTTGGGCTTGACCTTGCTGTCCACTAGATCCATCCCCCTTCTTATGTCACCATTCTGGTGATGTTTGGGTTGATCTGGGTGGTTGGATTTGGCTGCTATTCTTGGTTTAGCTGATGTTCACCCTGGCTGTGCTGGTGTGTTGTGTAGTGGAGAGATGCACTGAGGTGCTCCTCCATGGCTGTGCTGTGGTTTTGTGATATTGGTTGTGCTTGTGAGGTCGACAACACACCCTTTGCATGCTTGTGTGTGTGCATCTTGTGTGCCTGCTATGCACATGTGGATAGGTTCAGAAAGTTTGAACTTACTATTACCACTCTACTTTTACCTGGCTGGTGAATTGGTCCCTTTTGGCTGTCATTTGAATTCTGGCTTTGAATTTATGAAGGATGAAATCTTTCAGATTGGTGAAACTTGCCCCTTTTACCACATTTCTCAATGATGAGATTGTCAAGTGCACCTCACTGACATATCTGAGAGAAATATACTAACACTAATCTTATTTTGTTTTCTATTTAATCTTTGTTTTGCAGGTACAAAGATAAGGATGAATATTTAGTGTAGTTTTAGATATAGGATAGTTAGTAGATATACAATTGTACTTTTCTTATTCTTTTGTAATTTTTCTTTTATAATTCTTGTAATATTTATTTGGTTCGTTTGTAATAAAGATTATATATTTATTAATAAAGAATATTCTTATTCTTTACTCTTTTGTAAATTGTGAAGTTTGGAATAACTTCAGTAAGTTCATTCTTTGTAACTTGTTTATGTATATAAAATGAATTTCATATACCATATTGTTTTTAGATAAGATTTAAGTTATAATACTTTTCTCTTAATTAATTTAAGATTCAAATCTTATATCAAAACCATTTAAATTATAAAACACTTAAGTTTTAAATTCCAAACTTATTTCAAAACACACATAATTCCTTTAATATCATATCAAAGTTTATAGCAATCTTTCTTTAAGGCTAAACCTAATCTCAAAGTAATAAAGAAACATTGATCACTCAAGGTTTTTATTTGGCGAAAATTTTACTCACATTTTCTAAAATGAATTCATGCAAAAATTCATATTCCTAAATCTACCCTTCGTTAGGTCCTATATACTGGGATGTTACACCCGAACTCTTGCAGGCAAGAAGCTCATACGGTCGTAGCTCAGAAGAGTGCACGGGGAACTTCGGAGTCCCCGCTTGAACACGTAAGTATTTTCTACTTTATCCCTTGGGGGAAGCCCCCCAGCCTCTTTAGGTGTCATGTTGGTCGTTTCGCTCTTGCGGGGCGAAGCCCTCGAGCCCTTTTGGGTGACTTGTTGGTCGTTTTACCCTTGCAGGGCGGATCCCCTGAGCCCTTTCTGATGGTTTCTTCTGTTTCTATTTCTTTTGCAGCCCTTTGGGCGCAGCGTCAACCTCCTTATCTAGCAGCACCTGGCACTGGAGGCTAGCATGCAGCAGCTTCAAGGTACATAATTTGTTCACCCTATTATAGTTCATCTGTCCCAAGGTTTTTGCTTGTATTGGTCACGTTGTTCTTCATGTTGCATATGAAAACAATGCGGTTCTCCGAAGACTAGATGCTCTCGAGAAGAGCCTTGGTAGAGCGGAGAATAAGGCCGCAGATACTGCGGAGGCCAAGGAACGCTTGCAGAAGGAGTCTACCAATCGCGAGGAGCAGCTCGCTGCTGCAGCAGCTGCCCGCGAAGGAGATGGCCGACAAGCTCATGGCTGCTGCCAAGGCTTTTTCCGGTGAGCACCCTTGAACTGTTTGGGTCTTGTGTTTTTTCGACTGTGTCTTATATGTTCTCATTCGAGTGCTTTTCTTCTTTGCTTTAGATGCTTCAGCATCACGTTTTACCATGGTGTACTGGAGCACGGAGATGCGTTGGCTGATGCTACCGTGGCGGTCGAAGATCGTTGCGCCGCTGCTGATGGCTCCTTGGCGAAGGCTAAAGAGGTTCTCGCGCGCTTCTACAACGAGGTCGTCCCCAAGGGCGTGGCTCTTGAAGATGTCGACGCCCTTGCAGATGCTCTATCGGAGGAAGCCTGGCGGCGTATAAGCGTAAGCAGAAGGGCATCGGTGCCTCGATGGGGCTGGCGATGGCCATGGCGTCTAGAGCTAAGCTGGACCTGCCCATCACCTCCCACATGCCGACGGCTACAGATGGCGTGGAGGTAGCTTTCGCCCTCTTTGCCTCTCGCTGTAAGCACTATGGGCCTAAGCTTATCGACCTCCTGGCTGAGTATGTGGCGAAGCAGCAGCATGAGGCCAAGAGCAGGCAGTCTGGCTCCAAGGCCGCCCCGGTTGCGGGTGCTTAGGCTCATGTGTTGTAGCTTTAGAGTAGCTTATTCTTTTGCTTCGTTTTGTAACATCATGCTGATGGACAAGCTCGATTATGCCACAAGGTGGCCTTATTTATGTATATAAGTCTATTTTTTGAGCTGCTGTCAGAATTGCTTGTGATGTTTATATTTGCCCGTTTTCCTTTAGGGTCCTTCGAGTGAGGTTCCTGTTGTGACTCTGAATGCTCCTGAGCCGCGACCATCCTTGGATGATGCGTCGCAGTTGATTTTTCTGCGTGGTCATGTCTGTAGCTTGGAAAAGGACATCCTTGGCATTCGAGGCCACGCAGATGTGTGGAAGTCGAAGGCTGAGAGAGCCACTGCCAGGGAGGAGTTCTTGATAGGGGAGTTGCGGCACATGAACGAGCAACTGCAATGTGAGTCTTCGCGAACTGCTGTTCCTTCAGGTGTAGTTCTATATCTTTGCTCATTGCGTGCATTCCATAGGTGTTAATCTCATTCCGAAGGAAGAGAAAGAGCACGTCGCGATTCGAATGAATTGCCTGACGCAACAAGACCTGGAGATTGGTGGCTTCTTCTGGATGGACCGCGATCGGGCCATCGTCCTTGCGTTGGTGCAAGATCGCGTGCACCGGGTTTCTCGGATGCTAAAGCAGGCGAGGACTTCTCTGGCGTCCATTTGGGCCGTCATGTTCACCTTGGATGAGGCACCTTCCACCCTTTGGGGCCTTCTTGCAAAAATTCGGAACATGGGCCACATCAAAGAGTTGGTGCGGTGTCAGATGATTACTGGGGTGAAGGCTGCATTGTCCCTTGTTCATCTGCATCGCCGTGATGTCAATCTCGCGGAGGTGGCGGCTGGGCCACCCCTTCGTCCTGATGGCACCCTATGGGACATGCGCCCGCATTACGCGGCTGTGGCGCAGCATGCTGAGGAGATCGTAGATCTGTTCGAGCAGCGGGCGAATGTAATGCTCCAGAATAGGTAGATCCTGTAAAGAAAAACTTAATGTAAAATTTGTATTTATTCTAGTGGGCTCGTTGTGCCCTTTGTAAAAGTTATGTGTATTAGCACGTTGTGCTTTGTTGTGTGCATGTCCTTTTCGTTAGCCTGACGTGGTCAGCTACTTAGGTTATATGTGTTGTTCTCATTCGACGAGGTCGTGAGGTGAGGCATAGCCCCCGATCGTATTTAGCGATAAATAATGTAAGGTGAAAAAAGAAATATTTGGATCAAGGGACTTAGCTTTTATTCATAGCGTAACGAGGAGGTACATGGTTCGGCTGAGTAGCCTTGGCTAAGTAGCCTTATTGAAAGTAAAGGGTAACTAGGGGTAGAAACGTCGCAGACGTGCGACGTTCCAGGGGTTGGAGTATTCGACTCCTGATGCGATGTCCATGAGGCGGTAGGCGCCGCCTGGGATGACTTCTGTGACGATGTAGGCTCCTTTCCAGGGTGACTCGAGCTTCTTCAGCCACTCTTGCCTGAGTCGTAGGACGAGGTCTCCTTCGTCTAAGGACCTTGGACACAGTCGGTAGCTGTGGTAGTTGCGGAGGCTCTACTGGTAGACCGTTGAGCGAGCCGCGGCAATGTCGCGTGCTTCGTCAAGTGTGTCGACGGCGTCTTCGAGTGCGGCCGATGATTCAGCCTCGCTG
This sequence comes from Avena sativa, assembly GCA_916181665.1. Taxonomy (NCBI): domain Eukaryota; kingdom Viridiplantae; phylum Streptophyta; class Magnoliopsida; order Poales; family Poaceae; genus Avena; species Avena sativa. The sequence continues at coordinate 149,066,126 of OV702294.1, read as the reverse complement.
TAGGCGATGACCCATGGGGAATTGTGGTGTACTTCGGCTGGTAGCACGGCTTCGGCTCCATGCACCATGAAGAAGGGCGTAAAGCCGGTTGAGCTGTTCGGCGTTGTACACAGGCTCCAAAGTACGGAGGGTAGCTCCTCTTCCCAGGATCCCGCAAGCTTTTCGAGTGGGCATAGCAGGCGTTTTTTGATGTCGTTTCCTATGAGGACGTTGGCCTTTTTTACCTGTCCATTGGTCTGCGGGTGCACCACGGAGGCGTATGATATGTTGATGACGAGGCCTTTGCAGAAGTCTTGAAATTCCTTCGAGATGAAGTTTGAGCCGTTGTCTGTAATGATGATGTGTGGCACGTCGAACCTGTAGACAATGGACTCGAAGAACTTGACGATGGTTTTGCCGCTTTGATTGGTGACGGGCATGGCCTCGGTCCACTTGGTGAACTTGTCGACTACGACTAGGAGGAAGACATGGCCTCCTTTTGAGGATTTGGGCAGTTTGCCGATCATGCCGAGGCCCCATTGGGCGAAGGGCCAGGCCAATGGTATGGGCCTTAGCTCGGATCCTGGTGTCTGTCGCTTGTCCGCGTACCTCTGACAGGCATTGCACCTTTGGACGATGTCCTTGGCGTCGTTCATGGCTATTGGCTAGTAGAATCTAGCTCGTAGAGCTTTGGCGACTAGAGCGCAGCTGCCTGCATGATGGCCGCAGATGCCCTCGTGGATGTCTTGGAGAATGCTTTTGTCGTCACCGATGGTGACGCACCTTTGGAGCACACCCGATATGTTGCGCTTGTACAACTCGCCATTGTGGATGGTGAAAGCTTTAGACCGGCGAGATATGCGCCAGGCATCTGTCGGGTCATCGGGCAGTTCATTGTTTATCAGGTACCGAAGGTACGGCTATGTCCATGTTTCTTCGATTGCCATGACCTGCATTAGGTTGACCACCTCGACTTCTGTGTCGAGTTTTTCGGGTCCTTCCTGTCCTTCGGGTAGTGCAGCCTCCGAGTGCTCTGCTTCTTTGGCTAAGTCTTTTGGGAATTTCCTCTTGATAGAGGGTACGCATATTTGCTTGAGGAACACACTTGGCGGTACCCGTGCGCAGGTTGAGACGATGTTGGAGAGCCTGTCAGCTTCTTCATTTCTTTCTCTTTCGACGTGTCGAAGCTCGCAGCCATCAAAGTCCCCTTCAAGTGAGTTGTACAGAGCGTGGTACGCGATCATGTTGGCGTTGTGAGCGTCGCACTCATTCATTGTCTGCTAGACGACAAGGTTCGAGTCACCGTAGATGACGAGGTGCGTTGCGCCACAGATTTTGGCCCTCCTCATGTCGTGGATGGGGGCCTCATATTTGGCCTCGTTGTTGGAGGCTCAAATTTTCATCTGAATGATGTATTTCATCTTGTCGCCCTGAGGGGACGTCAGTATGACGCTAGCCCCTGCTCCAGCCTCACGCTTGGAGCCGTCGAATTACATCGTCCATGATTGCGACGTGTCCAGAGTGTCTGGCAGCTGGAGTTCCATCTAATGGACGAGGAAGTCAGGGAGGACCTGAGAGTTGATGGCCTTGCGCCGCTCGTAGACTATGTCTAGAAGAGACAGCTCGATACCCCCACAGGGCTATGCATCCCATCGCTTCGGGGTTGTTCAGGATGTTGGACAGTGGGGCGTCGTTGACGACCATGATCTGATGCTCTTGGATGTAGTGGCTCAGCCGACGAGCCGTCATGAATACGTTGTAGGCAAGCTTCTGGTAGTGAGGGTACCTCTGCTTTGTTGGAGTCAGTACCTCACTAAGGTAGTAGATTGGACCTTGGACCCCGTGGGTCTTGATCTTCGGGTCGTTCAACCACGAGTACAGTGCTTACCACCTGGTGCATAGCTCCGATGTATAGCAGCAAAGGCTCCCGTTCCTTTGGCGTGACCAGGACAGGTGAGGTGGAGAGTAGCCGCTTGAGGTCCTCGAATGCGTCGTCTTCTTCGGGTGTCCACTCGAACTTGTCCGCCTTGCGCAGGAGCTGGTAAAAAGGTAGGGCCTTCTTGCCCATGCGACTGATGAATCTTCTCAGTGCTGCGATCCGCCTAGCTAGCTGCTGGACACCTTTGAGGTTCTTCGGCTTCTCCATGGCCAGTATGGCCCTGATTTTCTTCGGATTCGCCTCGATCCCTCATTGAGAGATGAAGTTCGCCAGATGGGACGCCGAAGGCGCACTTTTCTGAGTTCAGCTTGATCTTGTAGTGATCAAGGTTATCAAACGTCTCGCGGAGACCATCGATCAGCGTCTTGACCTCCCTGGCCTTGATTACTATGTCGTCGACATAAACTTGAATGTTTCGACCAATCTGGTTTTTCAGGCACGCCTGCATGCACCTCTGGTACGTGGCACATGCGTTATTCATCCCGAAGGGCATGGTGTTGTAGCAGAATACGCCGAACAGCGTGATGAACGTCGTTTTCTCCTGGTCTTCAACCTTCAACCGAATCTGGTTATAGCCTGAGTAGGCGTCGAGGAAGGAGAGTTTCTTGCATCCTGCAGTCGAATCGATGATCTGATCAATCCACGGTATAGGGAAGTGGTCCTTGGGACAGTACTTGTTGAGTGATGTGAAGTCCACGCACATCCGCAGGATGTCCGTGTCCTTTTTGGGGACCAGCACGGTGTTGGCCAGCCACTCGCTCTCCTTGATTTCTCTGATAAAGTTGGCGTTGAGTAGTCTTTTGACTTCAACTCCAACGACTTCAGCTCTTGGCTCTAACAGTCGTCGGATCGACTGTTTGACGGGCTTTGCATCCGGAAACACATTGAGTGCATGCTCGGCGAATTCCCAGGGAACTCCTGGCATGTCCGCAAGACACCAGGCGAAGATTTCCCAGCGCTCAGAGAGGAATTCGACAAGCGCGCTTTCCTATGCGGGGCTGAGGTCGTTGGCGATCAACGCCGTCTCGGAGGCGTCTGTCGGATGGATCTGCACTTTTTTCGTGTTGACCGTGGAGTCGAACGACATGTCAGGTGCGTTTTGTATGGCGACTGGGGGTGCCCCATTGTCCGTCACCTCTTTGAGCCTTGTGATCTCCTCCTGCATGCCGAACGACTGGGAGATTCTGTTGAAATCTCTATCGCAGTGGTCGGATCGGGTGAAGCTTCCATGGACAGTGATACCTCCCCTGGGTCCTGGCATCTTCAGTAGCAAGTACGCGTAGTGCGGTACTGCCAGAAATCTTGTGAATGCCACGCGCCCGAGGATGGCATGGTATTGTGATGGCCAGTCCACCACTTCGAACTCCAGTCGCTCGCGCCTGAAGTTTTCGGGCTGTCCGAAGATGACTTCGAGCCATATATTCCCCAGGGGATATATGCCCTTCTCTAGGACTATGTCGTGGAACATCGTGTCTAATTGTTCCAGGCTGCATAGCGGGATCCGCATTGTTGCGAGTGTATTGGCGAACATCAGATTGATGTCGCTGCCGCCATCCATGAAGACGCGGCTCATCTCGAACCCCCCGATCTGCGCCTCAAGCACCAGGGCAGCATGTCCTGGGCAAGGGATCTGGCGTGGGTGATCCAAATGGTCGAACGTGATGTAGGACTCCAAGCCAGTGAGGTACTCAGGGATGGCTGGTGGGAAGGTTACTGCCAGGCTGACTTGGCGGGTGATCTTCTTTTGCACCATGTTGGTTAGGCGCCCCTTCTGGATCATTAGGGACCCCTTCGGTGGCGGGTACCCTCATGTGCCATTGTTTAGCGCTGGTGCGATCGGTTGGCGATGTCCATGAGGTGGTTGAGCGTCTTGGGCTTGACGCGCCCAAGTTCTTCCGTGAAGTACGGGCACTTGACACCATCCTTGAAGGCGTCGATTTTCCTTTCTTCGGAGATATGTGCAGCTGAATTATTGATATGGGACCAGCATAGTATATACGAGCGAGTGGATTTGCAGGTACGTTGTGTGCAGGCTCGCAGTTCCTTGATCGAGGCTGGCCTCTTGCTGGTGCCTTTGAAGTTTCCGATGAAGATGTATGATAGGTACTCCCATATTCGGATGGATTTGGAGGACAGGCTGCTGAGCCAGATCCTAGTTGCGCCTGTCAGCTGCAGCTGAAATCATTATAGGGCGGTGTTCTTGTTGCCACCGTGTAGCTTGATGGATGAGAGGTGGTCGTTGAGCCAGGCCTTCGTGTCTTGTGTTCCGTCAAACTTTAGAGTGTTTGAAGGGAGCTTGAATTTTTTTGGCATCCGCGTTTGCCGAACGGATCTGCTGAAGCATATGGCTCCGCAGAGCTCTCCGTCGTCGTCCTCATCGGATTCAGTTGAACACGCGTGTTTAGCGCGTGCCTTGTCGATCTTGCGCTGGGTGAGATCGTTTCGAGCGTCGTAGTCGCTGCTACGGCACCGTGGGCTCTTGCAACGTCGAGGCAGATCATGCTCGTCCTCATCGGATGAGGGTGTAGGGCTGCGGGTGAACTTGACCGTAGCTTTTTTCTTCGGCTCTGCAGTGTGCTCGTCATGGAGTGCGGCTCCGACGAGTCCGAGACCAGCTAACGCGTACTTGTGCATGGCGCTCTTCGGGTCGCCCATCGGAGGTGGGTGGGACGCGAGGTATGTAGTGGCCGCCATGATAGCAGCCTGTGGTGTCTTCGTCATAACATTGTCATTTACGTCCATCGTCATGAAGGACGTGTTGAGGGACCTGGTGACTTCGCGGCGTGCGGCGGGGTCCATGTGCACCGTGCGGGAGCGATGCTTGTTGGAATTTTTGCTATGCGAGCTAGAGCCGCCAGCGGCAGAGAGCACAACTCGTCGCGTGCTAGACTCCGAAGCTGCCTTCTTACGTTTGTCGAGCTCCTCCATCAGCTTCACCTGCCGGTTATGCTTGTTGATGAGGAGGGGGTGATATGCCATCAGCAGATCCCGTGAAGCATTCACGGGTAGGATGATGTTGCCTGCCAAGGCTTCGTGATGGTGCCTAGAAGCGCTTTGTCGGGAAACCCCAAGAGCAAGGTGTGATGCAGCATAGCAGCAAGTCTTCCCTTAGTAAGAAATCGAGGTTATCGAACCACTAGGAGGAAGGAAACATCTCAAAGGTGTTGCAAGCAACGTGGAAACCTGCACAACACAAACTCAAGACTTTGCCCCAACTAATAGTGAGGTTGTCAATCTCACCGGTTGTTGTAACAAAGGATCAACTGTATGGTGTGGAAGGTGATGATGGTTTGCAGCAAGTAAACAGTAACAGTGGAAGATGTATCAATGATAAAGATTTTACCGGGGTCCATAGTTCACTAGAGGTGTTCTCATTAGATAAACAAACATGGCATGCTGGGTAAACAAATTACAGCAGGGCAATTAACAGGACTGAGCAAGGCATAACAATGCAATACTAGACAAAAAGATCCTATGAGATTCGATTGGGCAATACAACAATATACATAGACCGCCATCCAACTGCATCTATGACTATAAGTACACCTTTGGGTTATCATCCGAACCCCTGATGACTCCTTGGTTGCGCCAGAGAACTTGGTGCTTGATGTGGATTCTTGTTGGGAACCCCAAGAGCAAGGTGTGAAGCAGCACAGCAGCAAGTTTTCCCTCATTAGAGATCGAGGTTATCGAACCAGAAGGAGGAAGGAAACATCACACAGGTGTTGCAAGCAACACGGAGACCTACACAACACAAACTTAAGACTTTGCCCCAACGAATCAGTGAGGTTGTTAAGCTCACCGGTTTGCTATAACAAAGGATTAAACATATGGTGTGGAAGGTAATGGTTTGCAACAAGTAAACAAGTAACAGTGGAAGATGTATCAATGGTAAAGATTGGACCGGGGTCCATAGTTCACTAGAGGTGCTCTCCATAGATAAACAACATGGCATGAAGGGTAAACAAATTACAGCAGGGCAATTGAGAGGAACTGAGCAAGGCATAACAATGCAATTACTAGTCAGAAAGATCCTATGAGATTCGATTAGGCAATACAACAAGATACATAGACCGCCATCCAACTGCATCTATGACTAGAAATCCACCTTCAGGTTATCATCCGAACCCCCTCCAGTATTAAGTTGCAAGCAACAGACAACTGCTTTAAGCAAAATGTGTAAGGTAAACAGTCCACATGTTCCATGAACAAGAGACCGTTGTTTTCTCCCTAGTGGCAACAACACATCTACAACCGAAGAGATTTCTGTCACTTCCCTTGGAAACTAGAGGCATGAACCCACTATCGAGCATAAATTCCCCCTCTTGGAGTCACTAGCAACTACTTGGCCAAGATAGATACTAACAACGGAGAGCATGCAAGTTCACAAACAACACAGACATGATAGAATCATAAAGAAAAAACCATTAATCAAACCAACATAATAATCTCAATATCCATCGGATCCCCGCAAACACAACATGCATGATTACAAATAGATTATATCTTGATCATGAACGGAGCTCACAAGATCTATACATGAAAGCACAAAGGAGGAGATACAACCATCTAGCTACTACATGGACCCATAGTCCAAAGTGGACCTACTCAAGCATCATACCGGAGAGAAGGCCTCCGGGATGATCTCCACTCCGGCAGGGTGCCAGGAAGAACTTCAGATCCCCCGATCTAGGGATGATGGTGGCAGCGGCTATAGACGGTTTCATGGAGATTTGATCGGGTTCTTAGGGTTTCTGCATCGGGGGCTTCTTATAGGCGAAGGGGAAGGCCGAGGAGGCGGCTAGGGTGCCCAAACCCTAGCCAGGTGCCGGGCTGGGCCCACCCACGCTTGGGGTGGGTTGGGCCCCCCTTGCTGGCCCCTCTGGCTCCCCTCTGGACTTCTTGTTCCCCACGGAAAGTAATTGACTTTGACGTTTGTCCCATCCAATTCCGAGAATATTTCTTTACTAACTTTTCTGAAACCAAAAACAGCAGAAAACAGGCATGTGACACTATTGCAACTTGTTAATAGGTAAGTACCAGAAAACATGTAAAAAGCACCTCAAAGTGTAGACAAGTAAAGCAAAGTAGATACTAAACAAGCATGGAGCATCAAAATTAATACGTTTCCAACGTATCAACCCCCTCCAGTATTAAGTTGCAAGCAACAGACAACCGCTTTAAGCAAAGTGTGTTTGGGCTGTGGCTGGCTGGCTGTGCAGCTGTGCAGGGAAAGCTGCTGTGCAGGAAAAGCTACTTCTCTGAATTTGACTGTTTGGCAACTTGACTGGCTGTATGGTTGTGTGCTAAGGAATTGTCAGTAATGCCCCTATAATTAATATAACACATAAACTTCACTATTGAAGTGCATAAACGCATATGTTTATATTACATACCATATGTCACATATTGGTTTGTCCAAAATACATATCCAACCATTAAACAAATAAAGATAGTCGCATAATGAATATAGATACATCCACACCGATCAAACTGATCATCTTCTTCTAGCACTGTACAATGCAGTAGCGATGCGATCACGCGTTGAGTTTATGTCTACCGTGTGTAGTCCACTCGGAGCAGTAAAATTAGCTGACTTATGCTTTTTTGTTGCTCTAAGAAGCTACAGTAGGAACGTTCTCTCCCAGGAATTTCCAAAAATTCAAAACATGGGCACGACACAATTTAACATCTTTTCTTACGCCTATCCAAATCTATTCAAATTGTACATAGCTGGGAAAAATATGTAAAAGCAGAGTAGCACACACAGGACTTTAGCTTGTAGGACTTACATAACATGAACCAAAGATTAAACACGTCTTGTAAGAACCATCTCAAGCTAAGCTGTCTGAATAAGCCGGTTCTTCAAGAAAAATGTATGGCCGGTTTGTTTCAGAGAGACAGCAAAGTACACAGAAAAATGTATGGACGGTTTGTTTCAGAGAGACAGCAAAGTACACAAGAAATCAATTTGGCTCAGCTTGCGGGCATTGCTCAACTGCAGATCCACAAACTCGGCGAGACGGGCAGGTCACCAATACAAGGTCCCATAGAAGTTTGATACCGACAGTACCGTTCCCGACCAATAGATCATAATTAGGTCTCCTCTTTCAAGAGGAGCAGCAGGGAACAAATCTGCTCATTATTCAGATCAGAGCTTCAGTCGCCGCGCAACTCTTGCATAATTACATCGCCTCTACTCCAGAAAACCATACATTCACATGGACATGGTAACCAACTGAACAATACACGAATTTCACACCAGCCTACACCTAAAATTTATCAATAAACCTTTTTATTCGTAGCCTATAGAGGACGTGAGATCCATAAAACCGAACTAACACAGGGAGCATACATTATACTACATATCTGCTCCGTTTTCGCAGGGCTGCGAGGAGATGCTTTGAAATATATATCACACATCTGCCGATTCATCAGCCCTCTCGAGTCCCAGCGGCGACGCAGGCTGCCGCACAAGCTTGATCAATCACACGGGGCCGTCCAGTGCCTGGCTCTTCCTGAGGTTCCAGTGGAGACCCTCGTGGATGCTCCGGAGGAAGTCGGTTGTCGAGTCCATCAAGCATGCTGTGGGCACGGGCAGGGAGTAGGGCGGCGGCGCTGGCGGGGAGTCGCGCTGGCGGCGGCGCTGGGAGTTGTTGCTCGGGAGGGACCCTATCGCGGAAGGGTACCAGACGGGTCGAGCATGTCCTTTTTTTTACCGGGATAGGTTGGGTTGTTTACCGGGTGGCATCTACTGTAAATATCGCTCATCCATCTGTCTATACTAGAAAACGGTTCGCTGGCCTTTGCGGGAAGCTGCGGGAAGCACCCAGGGACGTGCTTTGCCCGTGATGCCTATTTCGTAGAAGTACTTTGTCAAAAGCCTAACGCACAGCTGACCGTTTGTTTCGTTTTTCTGGCTTTTTCTAGTGGAGAAGTGGTCAAAAGCCTAAACAAACACCCCCTAAGGTAAACAATCCACTTGTTCCATGAACAAGAGACCGTTGTTTTCTCCCTAGTGGCAATAGCACATCTACAACCGTAGAGATTCTGCCATTTCCCTTAATTAAGAAGAGGCATGAACCCACTATCGAGCATACATACCCCTCTTGGAGTCACTAGCAACTACTTGACCAAGATAGCTACTAACAACAGAGAGCATGCAAGATCACAAACAACATAGACATGATAGAATCAAATAGACAAAACCATTAATCAATCGGACATAGTAATATCAATATTCATCGGATCCCCGTAAACACAACATGCATCATTACAAATAGATTAGATCTTGATTATGAACGGAGCTCACAAGATCTAGACATGAAAGCACAAGGAGGAGATACAACCATCTAGATACTACATGGACCTGTAGTCCAAGGTGGAACTACTCACGCTTCATACCGAAGGCTGGCATGATGAAGAAGAAGGCCTTCGGGATGGTCTCCCCTCCGGCAGGGTGCCGAGAAGAGCTTCAGATCCTCCCGATCTAGGGATGATGGTGGCGGCGGGTACAGACGGTTTCGTGGAATATTGATCGGGTGTCTAGGGTTTCTGCATCGGGGGCTTCTTATAGGCTAAGAGACGAGGCAGGGGCCACCAGGGTGGCTGCACCCCCCAGGTGCGGGGTGGGCCCACCCACGCGGCCAGGGGGTGTGGCCCCCTGGTGGGTCTCCTCCGTCCCGTACTCCGGCTTCGTGTTTCCCACGGTAAAATATTGAGTTTGGGTTTTGTCCCGTCCAATTCCGAGAATATTGATTTTCTTCCTTTCTGGAACAAAAAACAGAAGAAAACAGGCAACTGGCACTGTGGCAACTTGTTAATACGTTAGTACCATAAAACATATAAAAACACCTCAAAGTGTGGACAAAGCAAAGCAAAGTAGATAGTAAACAAGCATGGAACATCAAAAATTATAGATACGTTTCCGACGTATCACTTCGCGCGCTTGGCGCCAGCCATCCTCATTGAGGTTGATCTTCTAGTAGGCGTTAGCGTCACCTTCGTTGGGCCTGAGTGGCGGATCTCCCCCGTTTCTCCCGTTCTCACCTTGCGGGTTGAGAGGCGGGGGTTGGGTGCACTCGAACCTGGCAACAGTTCTGCTTCGCTCTGGATGACCACGTCGCATAGGTAACATTGGAGGATTGGGTCGCTGCTGCCGTAGCTTTCAGATTCGGAACCGTAGGTTCCTTCATCTGAGGGAGGGCTGCACAGATCTAAGTTGCAGCTTCTGCTGTAATCTAACTCGCCTGTCAGCGTCAACGCGTGCAGCACGCCGATGGGTGGGACCCACGAAGCGGGCCTGATGGATGGTGGTGGCACCCGTTCTGGGAGGCGGAGAGTGTCGGTCTGCCCCCACCTGGAAGCAGAAGCTCCCGAACAGCATCTCGAGCCCGTCGCCAACGGACTCGAAATCCCTCAGGGTGGCCGGCGAGTGGGCGGTGAAGTCGAAGGTGTCGAAGAGGAGGTGACTCTTCGTCTCCGATGAGTTGTAGATCGCTCCGGATGGGACCATCATGATCACACAATTAGCGTCCCTAGTTCCCATAGACGATGCTAATTGACAAGGTTCGATCTCGTCAATGCCCATTGTTATGGACTTGAGTTTTGGAGAAGATGGGGATGCTGGAGATCACGAAACGGATAACAGACAAGCAACGCGGGACACGAGGTTTACCCAGGTCCAGCCCCCCAGAGGGAAAACCCTACTCCTGCTTGTCTGCTCTTGATTACGGCGGAACCGAAGGTTACAGGGGGGCGCAGATGCAATCTGGCGTGAAGGTGTGTATGCGGGGGTGGAAGCTATCCTTCTCGTCGTGCCCTCCTAGCCTTTATATAGATAGGAAGGTCCCGGGCGTAGGTCAAGTCGGTTATAGATTTGGGTTTGTCCCCTTTGAAATTCTATGTACTCTCGTCTTGTTCTCCAAGGATCCAAAGACATCATGGGCTTGGGCCACCCGAAATCTCCACATGTCGCATATCTTGTCGTGGGCCTTCCTTGAGCTGGACCAGGTATGCCAATGTTGTGTACCCGTGAGGTATAACCATGTCAGTGGGAGTCAGTACGTATCTCCAGGTCCCGCCGCTGATTATTGATCGGAGAGGGTCTCGATCATGTATACATTATTCGCGAACCATAGGGTGACACACTTAAGGGATACCGACACCATTTGGAGCAAATAATATGCCAGAGAAAGAAAAAGGAAAGTGCAGGAATTTATTTCACTAAACACCGAAACTGTTTCGGTTGAAATTGCTAAAACTGGTTCTGCATGCGAAATTGAAATGTTGTAAGGGGTTTTTATGTGAATGTTTGTTAATTCAAGTAATTAACAAAATTCTGAATAAATAAATAAAATATTTTTATTTAATGAGAGATTGCATTAAATTTGGTGGAAAATAATGGGATTTTAGTGGGATTTTGAGTGGAGGAAATGGAGGGGCATTTGTGTGAGTGGGAGCTCCACTCACATGAATGGAGGAAGACGTGGGGGAACCACCTTGGCCGCCGGCCATGGCTAGTGGGCTGCCTCCTCCTCCTATAAAAGGAGTTCCTCCTCTCACTTCTCACTCACACCTCCTCGTGAAGGATCTCTCTCCCCCCTTAGAATTTCCACATGGTCTCGGATAAGCGAGATACATGTTCCCGGTGACTTTTTCTGGAAGGATTTGTTGCTTCCGCTGCTTCACTTGAGCGAGGGCATGGAGGTTGTCGGGATACCCAGACGTGTGTACGATCATGGATGCAACACTGCTTTGCGGTGCTGGACTAGATGGTACTGGACCTGCTGGACTGGATGGACTACTTCTTGATCTTGAGATCGACAAGCGTTCGACTATATCATCCACGAGTACAACCTCGTTAATGCTATTCGGTCTTCGAGGTTACGTATTCTATGGATGTATATCCACCCGTTGCTTGTATCTAGTAGATAGATCTTGGTACATAGGTGTTCCCATTGTAGGAAATTTTTTGTTTTCTATGCTGTGAAACCTTCAGTGCTATCAGAGCCGGATCTATGCGTAGATGATTTGCACGGGTAGTACACATATGAATATGTGGGCGCTGATGGTCATGTTATTACTTCTTCCTTGTACTTTGGATATTGGTGGCATAGTGGGATGAAGCGACCCGGACAAACTTTACATGTCCTCGCACATGAGATATGTTCCACACTTGACATGCAACTAGTTTTGCATAACTGGCTAGCGGGTGTCTGTCTCTCCTACTATAGTCAATATCTAATTTACAATGAGTTGTCAATAATTTGATTATCATCGTTGTGGTTCCATGTTCGTAGGTAAGAACGGTTCTATCTCTGAAAGCCCTAAGCCACGTAAAACTTGCAATGGATAAATTAGAAGCGTCTAGTTTAGATTGTTGCTGGGCTAGTGTCATGATATGGTGATTGTTGTTAGTAAAAGTATAAGTCGATACTCTTACAACACACATAATCCATAGACCTTGGCCTTACACATAAAGGAATGATGGAGATCATACTACGATGCACATGATAATGATCAAGTGCAAGGACAATATCATTTCACTTTTCACATGTGATGTTTGCTGCATCTTATATTTCTTGTTTGGTGTTTTGTTAGGATAATAAGATGATCCCTTATTTAGATATCAAGATAAAAATGTGTTCTTCCTTAAGTATGCACCAACAATGTTTCGCTGCTTCAAGACATCACATGATGATCGGGTGTACTTGAATCCACGAGCATATCTTGGGTGTAAGACAGTTTTACACACGTGAATACTAAGGTTCTTACTTGGCAAGCCTAGCATGTGCAGACATGGCCTCGGAACACGGACCAAAAGGTTAAGCATGAGTCATATGCTTGATGACCATGTAGATGCTCTCCTTTGAAGCTACACTGACTCGCATGATGATCGGACTTGGTGTAATGGATTTGGTTCATGTAATCACCAAAAAGACACGAGGGATATCATTTTTGAGTGGGAGTTCATTTCTAATTTGGATTAGTAGAACTCAATTTATCATAAATTAAATCATAGTAAATTTGCATAATTTGTTGTAGTCATTGGCATTCGTTCACCATCTTATACTTAGTTGTAATTGAGATATAGAACTATAGAATTCTGGATTTTTACTTTACGAACTGGTATCGTATTGTATTGAGTGTCAATCTAAAGTTTAAAGTCCTATTGCAAACTTTCAACAAACTTTCAACAAACTATGTTTACTCCGTGAAGTTTAATAATTAGTATTAAATCGAGAGTGACAATTCCAGTGTTAGTATCTAAAGTATCATGTTTGCCTCCATGATTCTTGGTTTAAATATCGAGATTATCTAGGAGCTGAAAGAATTGTTTCAGAAACCATCATATGTGGCAGATATAACGATATCTGAAACATTGTTTTGGTTGCATTTGATAGAGTATAATATATGTTCTCATATTGGATGAGAATTTGCAAAGGTTGGAGATGCTAGACATCCTAATCATCCAAAAGGGTTGGAAAGTAATGCCATACTCACGATTCGCCTTTATAAGCTATATTAGCTTGATCATCAAAGTAGTCATGATAAGGATGAATAGAAGATGTATGTAAAGTGTTTACTACACTAAAAGATTACTAAAGAATGGATTATGAAAGAATGTCAATCATTTGATGATGGTGATCTACTTCAAAGTGTAAGTCCAAAGGTATTAGTATTTAAATATACATGCTTTGGACTATGTGTCATGTATATGGCGCCACTTTTGATGTTGGTAGATTCTTTTAAAAGGAAATATATTTGGTAGAAAAGAAACGATTGGAAATATCCATTTTAGGTATATAGATGATATACATGTTATGGTTGTATTCTTTGCTTGTTAAACAATATGGTTCTTGGGTATTGAATACCGAATTGGTTGGTATGCAATTTCATACAGAACGACGCAATTCATGAACCACAATAGCATAAGTAACTAGCAAGAGAATATATGATGATGTTCATCGAAAACAAACAAGCCGTTGTTTGTATTTCTCTTTGACATCAAAGTCTGCCTTCAAGATTTGTTTTAATAATCGTTATTGAAATCAGGTATTATAAGAATAAAGATTGTTCAAATAATTACCGTATTCCATATAAGATGGATGATTTACAAATCTAGTTGGAGAAATCACATCCATAAAAATTAATGCTAAAATGTCGCAAGACAAATCATTGAAAGATCACTTACGAAGTGACATCGCCGTTTAAATTATATTGGAACGAAAACATGAAGAATCTCTATATTCATGGATTTTTGGAGTATTTGATTTGATCAAGTGACGCTTGTGAGACTTTTCTCGGGATAATTAAAACTTCGTTCAAAGGCCAAAGAAGAACGATCGACTAAATTATTGGAATTTATACATATCGATGTATGTAGTCCATTATGTGTAGTCGTAAGCGATGGATTTTAACTTCATATGCTTTCTCCGGAAATTTGAGTGAATATTCACTTAATGAGAAAGAAGTATGAAATATTTGAAAATGTTCAAAAACTTTCTAGATGAAGTGGAAAATCATTGTAACAAGAAAATAAATAATTTATGATTTTATCATAAAGGGATTTATTTGAGTTGCAAGTTTAGCAAAACACCTAGATTTGTATCTCCCGAAACATCATAGGAATATGGAGTGTTTGAGATTTGTAATGAAACCTTGTTTGACATGGTTGGATCAAAGGTGTTATTTATAAAACTGCCAGTATGTTTTAAAAGATTAAAGCTTTAGAGACCATCACTTTTATACTGAAAAGAGCTCCATCTTGATCCGTTGAAATGACACCATGTAAGTTATGGTTTGGGGTAAAACCCAAGTTGCCTTTCTTAAATTTTGGTATGCTAAGCATAAGTAAGATGTTTACAACAAAAGTCGGATGAGCATGTCTTTGTAGATTATTTCGAATAACCATTGGGTATTCCTCCATAACACCGAGGGAAAAAGGGTTTGTCGCTTGAAACGTGAAGTTTCTTAAAAAAAGGATTTTTTTGCAAAAGTTAAGTGGGAGGACAATAGAACTTTGATAAGGTTAACGAACCTTAGATATATGTGCTGAGTTACGCAGTGCCAAAAAATATTCTGGAGGAAGCCAAAATGCTCATGGCTCACGTGCATCAAAGGTTGTGGTCACAGAGGTCTAAGTTCCCATTGAACCAAGTAGGTCGGATAAACAATCAAATGCTAAGATTTGAGAGTAAATCATTGTGGTTTGACAATGACGAACCGACTACATGCAAAGAAGCTATGATGGGTCTTATCTCCGTCAAATGGCTTGAAGCCATAAAATCTATGATAGTTCGATACACGAGAAATCAAGTTTTTTGAACTTGAAAGACCCTTCGGAAAGGTGTAAAAACCTATCGGTCATATTTGGATCTATAAAGAAACAGACATGGATATTTCACATCTATGAAATAGTCGACATGTCATAAATTATTTTACAACAACATCCAA
The DNA here is from genome assembly GCA_916181665.1 of Avena sativa. Classification (NCBI taxonomy): domain Eukaryota; kingdom Viridiplantae; phylum Streptophyta; class Magnoliopsida; order Poales; family Poaceae; genus Avena; species Avena sativa. Next base: position 149,050,750 of record OV702294.1, on the reverse strand, counting down.
GGAATTGACTATGACAAGATTTGATCTTTCATAAGCGATATTTAGTCTGGACGGATTAAAGTAGCTGCCACTACATATAATTTGGTATATGGTAGATGAATAAACAAAACAAAGTTCTTCTAATAGAATGGTTACCTAGGATGTGTGCATGACACGATCCAAGGGGTTTTGTTAATTCAAAGGATGCTAAAAAGGGCATGCAAACTTCAATGGTTGAAATAAGCATCGCGGAGTTGGAATCTTCACCGTGATGAAACTATTAAAGTAGTTTTCATCAGAGGACGATGAAAATGCTTACATTTGCAAGAAATTAAGTGCGAGCGCTAAGACATATTTCTAATACATTATGTGGAGGACATCTTGTTGATTGGAAATAATATATCTTTTATTGACAAAGGTTAATAATTTCATTTCGATAAAAGACTTAGGAAAAACCTGAATATTTAGCGTGAATGTCTACATGGATAGACTGTGATGCTAATATGGTTGTGCCAAACGTACATATATGAGATATTGAAGGGGTTTCAATATAGAAACAATGAGAAAAGAATCTTATCGCATAGAAAAATAATTGAATCAAGATTCAAGTGTATCGACACTTGATAAGTGAAACAAGATTCAAGTGCTTTGACACTTGATGAGTGCAATCACAAAAATGTTTTGATCAATCATACCATGATATGTACACATCCAGATATGTCCTATGCTCTAAGTGTTATGAGCATATACCCAAATGAATCATAAAATGATTATTAGACGATAGTAAGGAAATTCTTATGATCCTTTGGAAGAACTAAGAATATATTTTGTGTAGAGATGACAAACAATTACAAATAGTTCATTGTAAAGCGTTACATTGATACTATTTTTGTCACAAGATACAAAATTAAGTCTATCTCAATTTAAACTATGGGTGGCACAATGAAATGGAAAGGATTTTCCATGACGGATTTGGATGAATTCCAAAGTTAAGACATTATGACGAATACTACAACAAAAGGCTAAGTATATGAATGCTACAGTAGCAGCAAAGGAGGGCATTTGTGTCAAGTAGTTTGTTATCAAACTAAGGTGTGGTTCGCAATAGGCTAACACTAAAGATATATTGTACGATAATAGTATCGACATGATTTAACCCCAAGGAACTAAAGGTCTCACCAAAAGACCAAATTTATACAATGCCATCTCATTGGAGAATGAGTGATGTGCGAAGTCGCAAAGACATGCAAATACACACGAACCTAAAAGCGTCAGATCCATAGATTATGTTAACCACTTGCAATCACATATATGGAACACCAAAAATCCATAGGTGTTCAATACACAAAGTTTTCAAACTAGATTATTGTCTCTAGTGCAAGTGGGAGACTGAAGGGAATATGCCCGAGAGGTAATAATAAAAGTGGTTATTATCCTATTCCTTATTTATGATAAATGTTTATTTTGCATGCTATAATTGTATTAATACGGAAACGTTAATACATGTGTGTTTAATAAACAAAAAGGAAGTTCCTAGTTATGCCTCTCTTATAAGCTAGCTCATTGATTAACAAGATGATCAAAGGTTTCCTGATCATGGACATTGGATGTTGTTAATAACAAGGTCACAACATTATTGGAATGATGTGATGAACATTCATCTGAAGTATAGCATTACGATCAAGGTCATTGTGTCTATATTTATATAACATCATACAAAGTAATCTTAGTCGTCAGACCATGAGATCATGTCAATCACTAACACTAGAAGAGTATCTTGATAACATCAAATGTCACACCATAACAGGGTGATTATAAAGATACTGACATGATCTCATGGTCTAAGGACTAAGATTACTTCGTATGATGTTATAGCAATATAAACACAATGACCTTGATCGTAATGCTATACTTCGGATGAATGTTCATCACATCATTCCAACAATGTTGTGACCTCTTTATTAACAACATCCAATGTCCATGATCAGGAAACCTTTGATCATCTTGTTAATCAATGAGCTAGCTTATAAGAGAGGCATAACTAGGAACTTCCTTTTTGTTTATTAAACACACATGTATTAACGTTTCCGTATTAATACAATTATAGCATGCAAAATAAACATTTATCATAAATAAGGAATAGGATAATAACCACTTTTATTATTGCCTCTCGGGCAGATCTGACGCTTTCAGGTCCGTGTGTATTTGCATGTCTTTGCGTCATCACGCATCACTCATTCTCCAATGAGATGGCATTGTAAAAATTTGGTCTTTTGGTGAGACCTTTAGTTCCTTGGGGTTAAAACATGTCGATACTATTGTCGTACAATATATCTTTAGTGTTAGCCCATTGCGAACCACACCTTAGTTTGATAACAAACTACTTGACACAAATGCCCTCCTTTGTTGCTACTGTAGCAGTCCTTTACTTAGCCTTTTGTTGTAGTATTCGTCACAATGTCTTAACTTTGGAATTCATCCAAATCCGTCATGGAAACTTCTTTCCATTTTATTGTGCCACCCATAGTTTAAATGGAGATAAACTTAATTTTGTATCTTGTGACAAAACTAGTATCAATGTAACTATTTACAATTAATTATTTGTAATTGTTTGTCACCCCTACACAAATATATTCTTAGTTCTTCCAAAAGATCATAAGAATTTCCGTACTATCGTCCAATGATCATTTTATGATTCATTCTGGTATATGCTCATAACACTTAGAGCATAGGACATATCTGGATGTGTACATATCATGGTATGATTGATCAAAACATTCTTGTGATTTCACTCATCAAGTGTCAAAGCACTTGAATCTTGTTTCACTTATCAAGTGTCGATACACTTGAATCTTGATTCAATTCTTTTCCATGCGACAAGAACCATTTCTTGTCGTTTTTATATTAAACTCCTTCAATATATCATATATGTACGTTTGGCACAATCATATTAGCGTCATAGTCTATCCATGAAGACATTCATGCTAAATATTTGGGTTTTGCTTAAGTCTTTCATCGAAAATAATTCTTAACCTTTTTCAATAAAAGATACATCATTTCCAATCAACAAGATGTCCTCCACATAATGTATTAGAAATATGTCTCAGCGCTCCCACTTAATTTCTTGCAAATGCAAGCATCTTCATCGTCTCCTGATAAAAACTCATTTTCATCACGGTGAAGATTCCAACTCCGTGATGCTTACTTCAACCATTAAAGTTTGCATGTCCTTTTTAGCATCTTTTGAATTAACAAAACCCTTTGGACCGTGTCTCGTACACGTCCTACATAACCATTCTATTAGAAGAACTTTGTTTTGTTTATTCAACTACCATATACCAAAATTATATGTAGTGGTTGCTATATTAATCCGTTCAGACTAAATATCACTATGAAAGATTAAATCTTGTCATAGTCAACTCCTTGAACATTGTAGTAAAAACTTTACCAACATGTCGACTATTTCATAGATGTGAAACATCCATATCTCTTTCTTTATAGATCCAAATACGACCGATAGGTGTTTACACCTTTTCGGAGGGTCTTCCAAGTTCAAAACTTGATTTTTCGTGTATGGAACTATCACGGATTTTATGGTTTCAAGCCATTTGACGGAGTCAGGGCCCATCATCGCTTCTTTTCATGTAGTCGGTTCATCATTGTCAAACAACAATGATTTACTCTCAAATCTTAGCATTTGATTGTTTATCCGACCTACTTGGTTCAATAGGAACTTAGACCTCCGTGACCACAACCTTTGAGGCACGTGAGCCATGAGCATTGTGGCTTCCTCCGGAACGTTTTCCGGCACTGTGCAACTCAGCACATATAGCTAAGGTTCGATAACCTTATCAAAGTTCTATTGTCCTCCCACTTAACTTTTTATGAAAAAATTCTTTTTTTCAAGAAACTTCACGTTTCAAGCGACAAACCCTTTTGTACTCGGTGTTATGGAGGAATAACCAATTGTTATTCGAAATAACCTACAAAGACATGCTCATCCGAATTTGGTTGTAAACATCTTATTTATGCTTAGTATACTGAAATTTAAGAAAGGACAACTTGGGTTTTACCCCAAACCATAACTTACATGGTGTCATTTCGACGGATCAAGATGGATCTCTTTTTACTGTAAAAGGGGTAGTCTCTAAAGCTTTAATCTTTTAAAACATAATGGCAGTTTTATAAATAACACCTTTGATCCAACCATGTCACACAAGGTTTCATTACAAATCTCAAACACTCCATATTCCTATGATGTTTCAGGAGATGTAAATTTATGTGATTTGCTAAACTTGCAACTCAAATAAATCCCTTTATGATGAAATCATAAATCATTTATTTTTTGTTACACTTGCAACTCAAATAAATCCCTTTATGATAAAATCGTAAATTATTTATTTTCTTGTTACAATGATTTTCCACTTCATCTTGAAAGTCTTTGAACATTTTCAAATATTTCATACTTATTTCTCATTAATTGAATATTCACTCAAATTTCCGGAGAAAGTATATGAAGTTAAAATCCATCGCTTACGACTACACATAATGGACTACATACATAGATATGTATAAATTCCAATATTTTAGTCGTTCATTCTTGTTTGGCCTTTGAACGAAGTTTTAATTATCCCGAGGAAAGTCTCACAAGCGTCACTTGATCAAATAAAAGACTCCAAAAATCCATGAAAATGGAGTTTCTTCATGTTTTCTTTCCAATATAATTTAAACAGCGATGTCACTTCGTAAGTGATCTTTCAATCATTTTTCTTGCGACATTTTAGCATTAGTTTTTATGGATGTGATTTCTCTAACTAGATTTGTAAATCATCCATCTCATATGGAATATGGTAATTATTTGAATAACCTTTATTCTCATAATACCTGATTTAAATAATAATTATTAAAACAAATCTTGAAGGCAAGCTTTGATGTCAACGAGAAATACAAAAAACGTTTTGTTTGTTTTCGATGAACATCATCACATATTCTCTTGCTAGTTATAGGGATGTAATCGAGCCGAGCCGAGCCGGCTCGTGACTTGGCTCGCCAAAGCTTGCAAAAATCGAGCCGAGCCTAGGCTCGGCTTGATGCTGAAAAACCACTGTAAAGAGGGATCGTGGCTCGGCTCGATCGACTCGTGGCTCGTTCGATCGGCTCGACGAGCCGGCCACCAACCCCCGAAAATATCCCATCCCTGCGGCCCCGTCCCGTCGGCTCGTCCCCGTGCCTCTCGCTCTCGACTCTCTCCTCTCGATTTCTCTCGCCAGAACACGGACACCACTCCGTCGTCTTCCCCTTCGCCTGCGAGCACCCAGCAAGGTTGGTTGCCGCCACGGCGCCACCAAGGTCCGACGCGCCGGCTGCCTCCTCTCCTCCTTGTTCCTTCCCGTCAATCCACGCGCGCCCGCGCCCTCCTCCATCTAGGGTTAGGGTTAGCAGGGGCCGCCGATCCGCCCGCCCCGCCCTGCGGCGCGAGGCCGCTAGCCCTCCGGCCTCACGCCACCTCCTAGCACCAACGACTACAGCTGCAGCTCAGGTTCAGGTCAGTCAAGCCACCTCCTACCAAAGTACCAAGTACCAAGCGGGGCTCTGTTTCTGTACTTTGTAATTTGTACTCTCGGTTGGTTTTACACGATCTGGGCAGCGGTAAAGAATGTGGTATAGGATCTGGGCGGTTTGTACTTCTGTACTTTCTGTACTTTGTAAACAACGTTTGGTAACTTTGTATCCTCCGTGTATTTTGTACTGTATACAATTTTTAGGCTGCAGGCTGTAGCGGAAGTATAGCGTGCATAAGCACCAATATCAAATGTGGTATAGGATCTGGGCAGCGGCTTTGTACTTTGTATTCTGTATAATTTTTAGACTGCAGTGGCTCTGTACTTTGTATGATTAGGCTGTAGTGGGTCTGTATTTTGTACAGTCTTGTTCTTTTTAGTGATAATATTTGGGCAGTACCATTATTGTGATAATATCTAGTGATAATATCTAGGCAGTACCATTATCTTGTTAGTATCATTGTTGTGATAAAATCTTGTTTAAGATTGTGAAGGATAGAGAAAATGCAACCGGGGCGGGAGAGTGAAGGATCGCAAGCACATTTGAGGAAGACGCAAGCCGCAAGGATTTCTTTTTGTCTTTGTGATAAACAAATTCGACAAATGAGTGTATGAATGAGCTACAGAAGATGGCAGCGAGGGTAGAGGCCAAGGAGATGTTAATGGTTGATGTTTATGATCAGATTTACGATATCATGGCTCCTGTTATTTTTGTTGAAGTTGAACTATGTTTCTGTGTTTGTCATGTACTCATGTATGAGACTCCTGTTGGACTAAGTGGTCAGTTTGTGTTATGAAACTTGTGTTGTAATGAAACTATTATGGTTATTGATACTTTATTTAACTTGTTAGACTATTTTGTTGATGTATTTGTGAAATCATGATCAAATCTTATATTAAACTGTGAATTCTTACAATTTCGGCAAAGGTCATGGCAATTTTTTTAATTTCATCGAGCTTTCGAGCCGGCTTGCAAGCTTCACCGAGCCGGCTTGTCGAGCCTCGAGCCTAAATAGCAAGGTTTAGGCTTGGCTTGACCATCCTCCAAGCCGAGTCGAGCCCGAGCCGAGCCTTGTCGAGCCCGAGCCGAGCCTCGAGCTGCATGTCCACCCCTAGCTAGTTACTTAGGCCATTGTGGTTCATGAATTGCGTCGTTCTGTATGAAATTTCATACCAACCAATTCGGTATCCAATACCCAAGAACCACATTGTTTAACAAGCAAAGAATACAACCATAACATGTATATAATCTATATACCTAAAGTGGATATTTTAGTCTTTTATTTTCTGCAAAATATATTTTATAGATTCTCTTTCAACAATTCCTTTTCCTTTTAAAAGAATCTATCAACATCAACAGTGGTGTCATATACATGACACATAGTCCAAAGCGTGTATATTCAAATAATAATACCTTTGGACTTGCACTTTGAAGTAGATCACCATCATCAAATGATTGACATTCTTTCAAAATTCATTCTTTAGTAATCTTTTAGTGTAGTAAACACTTTACATACATCTTCTATTCATCCTTATCATGACGACTTTCATGATCAAGCTAATGTAGCTTATAAAGACGAATCGTGAGTATAATGTTACTTTCCAAAACCCTTTTGGATGATTAGGATGTCTAGCATCTCCAACCTTTGCAAATTATCATCCAATATAAGAACATGCATTATACTCTATCATATTGCAACCAAAACATTGTTTCAGATATCGTTATATCTGCCACACATGATGGTTTCTGAAACAATTCTTTCAGTTCCTAGATAAACTTGATATTAAAACAATCAAGAATCATGGAGGCAAACATGATACTTAAGATACTAACACTGGAATTATTACTCTCGATTTAATATCAATTATTAAATTTCTCGGAGTAAACAAAGTTTGCTGAAAGTTTGCAATAGGACTTTAAACTTTAGATTGACACTCAACACAATACGATACCGGCTCGTAAAGTAAATATCCAAAATTTTATAGTTCTATTATCTCAATTACAACTAAGCATAAGATGGTGAACGAATGCCAATGACTACAACAAATTATGCAAATTCACTTTGATTTAATTTATGATAAATTGAGTTCTACTAATACAAATTAGAAATGAACTCCCACTCAAAAACAACATCCCTCGTCTCTTTTTGGTGATTACATGAACCAAATCCACTACACCAAGTCTAATCATCACGTGAGTCGGTCTAGCTTCAAAGGCGAGCATCAAATGGGCATCATATCTTTCATATGACTCATGCTTAACCTTTTGGTCCGTGTTTCGAGGCCATATCTGTACATGCTAGGCTCGCCAAGTAAGAACCTTAGTGTTCGCGTGTGTAAAACTGTCTTACACCTGAGATATGCTCGTGGATTCAAGAACACCCGATCATCATGTGATGTCTTGGAGTGACGAAACATAATCGGTGCATACTTAAGAAAGAACACATTTTTATCTTGATATCTAAATGAGAGATCATCTTATTATGCTAATGAAACACTAAACTAGCAATATAAGATGCAATCAAAACATCACATGTGAATAAGTGAAATGATATGGTTCTTGCACTTGATCTCCATCATGTGCATCATGGTATGATCACTATCATACCTCTATGTGTAAGGCCAAGGTCTATGGAACTTACACGTTATGTGTGTTGTAAGAGTATCGACTTATACTTCTACTAACAACATCACAATATCATGACACTAGCCCAGCAACAATCTAAACTGGACGCCTCTAATTTATCCATTGCAAGTTTTACATGGCTTAGGGCTTTCGAAGATAGAACCGTTCTTACCTACGAACATGAACCACAACGAGGATAACCAAATTATTGACAACTCGTTGCAAATTAGATATTGACTATAGTAGGACAGACAGACACCCGCTAGCCACTTATGCAAAACTAGTTGCATGTCAAGCGTGGAACAGGTCGCATGTGCGAGGACATGTAAAGTTTGTCCGGGCCGCTTCATCCCACTATGCCACCAATATCCAAAGTACAACTAAGAAGCAATAAAATGATCATCATCGCCCACATAATCATATGTGTACTATCCATGCAAAGCATCTACGCATAGATCCTGCTCTAATACCACTATAGGGTTCACAGCATAGAACACAAAAAAATTCCTACGATGGGAACAAAGCACCAAGATCTATCTACTAGATACAAGCAATGGGTGGATATACATCCATAGAATACATACCCTTGAAGATCGTATAGCGTTAACGAGGTTGTACTCGTGGATGATGTAGTCGAACGCTTGTTGATCTCAAGATCGAGATGAAGTCCATCTGGTCCAGCCGGTCCAGCACCATCACGTCCAGCACCGCAAAGCAGTGGTGCATTCATGATCGCACACATGTCCGGGTACCCCGACAACCTCCACGCCCTCGCTCCAGCGAAGCAGCAGAAGCAACAAATCCTTCCAGAAAAAGCCACCGGGAACATGTATCTCGCTGATCCGAGACCATGGAGAAATTCTAAAGGGGGAAGAGAGATCCTTCGCGAGGAGGTGTGCTTTGAGAGGAGGAGAGGGGGGACTTTTATAGGGATATGCCGGCACCCCAAGGGGCATGTCTCCCAGCCATGGTGGCTTCCCCCACCTCTTCCACATTCATGTGGGTGGAGCTCCCACTCAAAATGAAAAGCCTCCACTCCCATAAAAGAGCCTCCACTCAAAAATCCACTCACATGCATTAAATTTCCACCAAATTTAATGCAAGCTCTCATTTAAATAAAACTCTTTTATTTATTTATTAAGAATTTTGTTAATTACTTTAATTAACAAACATTCACATAAAACCCCTTGCTAGTGTTCAATTTCACATGCAGAACCAGTTTCAGCAATTTCAACCGAAACAGTTTCGGTGTCTAGTGAAATAAATTCATACGCTTTCCTTTTTCTTTCTCTGGCATATTATTTGCTCCAAATTGTGTCGGTATCCCTTAAGTGTGTCACCCAACGAATAATGTAGACATGATCGAGTCCCCTCTCTGATCAATAATCAGCAGCGGGACCTGGAGATCCGTACTGACTCCCACATATTCAACGATGACTTCTGTGATCGTGTGAACCTTATATGTCAATCCCTTTGTCTCGCGATATATTACATGTCCGATATTCAATCATCGGTATCTCCATACCTAGTTTGATCTCGTTACCGACATGTACTCTTTTCTCGTTCCTATGATATAACATTCTAGTGATCAAATCACTTGCTTGCAAGCTAACTAATGTGATATCACCGAGAGGGCCCAGAGTATATCTATCCATCATCAGGATGGACAAATTCCACTCTTGATCCATGATCCTCAACATAACACCTTCGTAGCACTGAACCCATCTTTATAATCACCCTATTACGGTGTGACGTTTGATGTTATAAAGATACTCTTCTGGTGTTAGTGATTGACATGATCTCATGGTCTAAGGACTAAGATTACTTTGTATGATGTTATAGCAATATAAACACAATGACCTTGATCGTAATGCTATACTTCGGATGAATGTTCATCACATCATTCCAACAATGTTGTGACCTCTGTATTAACAACATCCAATGTCCATGATCAGGAAACCTTTGATCATCTTGTTAATCAACGAGATAGTTTATAAGAGAGGCATAACTAGGAACTTCCTTTTGTTTATTAACCACACATGTATTAACGTTTCTGTATTAATACAATTATAGCATGCAAAATAAACATTTACCATAAATAAGGAATACTATAATAACCACTTTATTATTGCCTCTCGGGCATATTCCCTTCAAAATGATCATGGAGGCTAATGGTGACTTGTCATAGTCATAACATGGTGTGAGCATGTTCCAAGTCAACCCAAGCAAAGCATCAAAGGAGAATACCGCAATACTATGCTTTTGTATGCTAAAACAACGCATGATTCCTTCAAGGCACATTAAGCAATCCTAATTGTTTGGAACAAGTCATGCTACAACAAAAATCACTAAGCATAAGGTCAAAATAACATCAATCATGACATGATAAAGTCTAAGCCACAGTCAAAACAAGGTCCCTTTTATACCACTATAAACATGAAACTTTCTACTATTTTTCAACACCAAACAACTTATTTGAAACAACTCACAAAGATAATAATCAACAAAGACCAGTGAGCTTGTTTCACAAATCCACAAAGAAGAACTAAAAAATTCTAAGCTAAAAGCACAAGAAAACTAAGGCTAAACACAGTGCTAGCAAAAGAGAACACTCACAAAACAATAAGAGTGAAAACTAGAGTGTTCTAGACAATGAAAATAGAGTGTGTACCTCTACAAAAGAAGTGTGGTATAACCAACCAACTTACTCAAGCAAACTAATCAAATGAAACGAGAACTAAGATGCTCCAAGAACAACACAACTACGCATGAAACAATAAAAACAAAGTGTCTAGACAAACCTGAGCTTTTTATTGATGAAGAAGGGGATGCCTTGGGCATCCCCAAGCTTTGAAGCTTGTAACTCTTGAATATTTCTTGGGGTGACACGGGGTGGCATCCCCAAGCTTGAGCTTTTTTCCCTTCTTCATCTCATTACATCATTCTCTCTCTACACCTGATTTTTTTCCTTCATACAAAACTTCACACAATCTTCATTAGCAACATTAGTGTATTCAAAAGATAATAGACCTTTAGCCAAAGATTTGGAACAGCAAGACTTTTCACTAAAAACACAATCTACTGTGGCAAATCCTTCAAAAATCTCAAATTCCCAAAAAGAACCCAAAAAGGAATCAATAAGAAGCAAATACAAATAATGACAGAAATCTGTCAAAACAGACCAACAGGTAGAAAACGATTTTTTCGAATACCTTCTGTTGCTCAAATAAAAAAGTGTTGAACTAACGAAAGTTATCTAACATACTAGGGGATTTATTCATAAATTTTCAGCTCAATACAACTTACAGAGACTCCTCACGAATTTTTATGGTGGAGGACAGAAATCTGTTTCGGGACAGCAACTCCCCAAATCTTACTTCCCTCTCATTAGAGGTCATTCTTGGTACAAAAAGCAAATAAAAAGTATAAGGAGAGGTCATTACAGAAGTAATAACTTCCAAGACTTAAGAAAACTCTTGGGTTATCTCCCAACAAGTACTTTTCTTTAATGCCTTTAAGTTAGGCTTGATAGTTTGAGAAGATGCTCACATAAGAAATATGAATTGAAGAAAAAGAGAGCATCAAGAACCAAATTCAAAACACTTTTAAGTCTAACCCACTTCCTATGCATAGTAATCTTGTAAAGAAACAAGTCATGAAAGCACAAAGCAACAAGCATAGGAAAGCAAAACAAGTGCAACTTCAAGATTTTCAACATAAAGAGGGGAAACTTAATATTTTTGAGATGCATAAGACCATGTTTCCCTCTCTCATAATAACTTTCAATAGCAACATGAACAAAATTAACAATATAACTATCACATAAAACATTCTTATCATGAGCCACATTCATAAAATGATTATTACTCTCCACATAAGAATAGTCGTTCTTATTAATTGTAGTGGGAGAAAATTCAACAAAATAGCTATCTTCCCAAGTGTGTTCATTTGGAAACATATCATCATTGGAAGGAACATGGATAGCACTAATAGCACAACAATTATTAATCTTATCATTTTCAGAATTGGTGCCAATGAGATTTTCAATATCAAAAGTAGTGTGCTTTTCCCAATCATGATCACTAATATAGGTAACAGGCATAGGAACATCATCTAGTTCAAACTCATCAGCAAAAACTATGATAGGAGCAACATGCTTAGCGGAAGATACCGTTTCCTCTCTCCTTCTACTTCTCTTCTTCTTTTTCTCCTCTTTAGGAGGGAGAGGCTTGAAAGGAAGCTTCTCCACATACCATGGTTTATTGTTAGAGACAATAGAAGAAACTTTGGAGGATTCCTCCTTTTCATTAATAAGAACAAAACTCATATCGGACCTGTCATATTTTGGTAAAATATCATCTTTTATAAGATTTTGTATGTAAGTATTCGCGTGGCAATTATCAACACAATAAAGATGACACCAATGCAGGACGCAATTCATACCAAAAGCACTCATGTCTACCAAAGAAGTTTTTCTTGATAATTCTTCACACCCCAAAAACAATGTAAGTTCATCATGTTGATTATAAGTGATCGCGTTATCACAATACAAGCTTGCAGTACTCATTGGATTAGAAAGGTCATTAGTATGGCCTGAGCATTGAAAATTGAAATGACCCACTTCATAGCAGAGTTCACAAATAAAAGGATAGAGGGCACATTTTTTTTACCAAGATCATTTAGAGCCTTATACCACGTTCTGGTTTTTTCATTCCAGTGTGTGATACAATATTATTCTTCTATTTGATTCTTCTCACAAGGTCTATGCATACCACAAAAATTAGCATGCTTATAAGAAATAGTACTTTCAGAAGTTTGAGCATGTTTATTGCAATCATTAATAACATTTTCATTTTCCATGCAAGTGTCTTTAAAAGGTTCATGATACATGTCCCACTTTTCTTTAGGAGCATTAATATGGGAAGCAAAGGCTCTATAATATTTAACAATAATTTGAGGATCAATACCATATCTAGCACTAAGCTCTTGAAAATTAGTAGTTTCAGCGAAAGACTTAATGCAATCATACTCATACTTTATACCTGTTTTTTTTACCTTTGTCGTTATCCCAACCTTCGGTATTGCTTTTAATTGTTTCAAGAAGATCCCACTTAGCCTTGACCTCCTTACTTGTGAAGGATCCCTCTAAACAAGTATCCAGATAGTCCTTGTAATGTCCTGAAAGCCTTGCATAAAAATTATTGATAACAACATTACTAGGGAGCTCATGAATGAGACATTTGAGCATTAGTGACTTCAATCTCCCCCAAGCTTGGGCAATACTTTATCCCTCATTAGGATGAAAATTGTAAATATAATTCCTATCTTTATGAATTTCATGAGGATAAAATTTAGAATAAAAGAGAGATTCAAGTTCCTTCCACTCCAAATGATGAGGATCATCTAGTAGATCATACCACTCCCTTGCTTTATCCCTAAGTGAGAAAGGGAATAGCTTCCTCTTAACTTGGTCCATTGAAATACCTGCACACTTGAACAACTCGCATAATTCATGTATAAAGAGTAAATGATCACTACGATGGACAGTTCCATCTCCAAAATAGCATTTATTCATAACACGTTCAACAATTTCGATAGGTATTTTAAAAGGGACACTTTCAGTATGTGGATTTAAAATATCACAAGTATCTTCAGAATTACCACATATGGGAGATGAAGTATCATCAGAGCAAATTTTCTTCCCTAAAGCTAGGGAACTAAAAATATCTTTCTCATAAAAACTAGCTTCCCCAAGCTTAGACGTTTGCATGCCATTAGTAACAATGGTGTTCAAAAAATTCATACTAATAACATTGCTATTAGCATGCAAAGAAAGTTCCATAGGTTTTTTAATTTTCTTTTCAAACCACTCAAAATCTAACTTAGGAAAAAATACTAAAAAGCTCTCTAATTTTTTTGTTGTTTTCCATTAAGCCTAAATAGTGAAAACAAGAAACAAAATGATAAAACTGCAGAATCTAAAGGAAATAACTTCGAGCACTCACACCGGAGGATGTGAGTACCTTTTACCTTACCTCCCCGGCAACGGCGCCAAAAAAGAGCTTGATGTCTACGCACATCTATTCTTGTAGACAGTTGTTGGGCCTCCAAGTGCAGAGGTTTGTAGGACAGCAGCAAGTTTCCCTTAAGTGGTTTACCCAAGTTTTATCGAACTCAGGAAGGAAGTGGTCAAAGGTATTCCCTCTCAAGCAATCATGCAATCAAGATACAAGAAGTCTCTTGTGTCCCCAACACACCCAATACACTTGTCAGGTGTATAGGTGCACTAGTTCAGCAAAGAGATAGTGAAATACAAGTGGTAACGGTGCCAGAAAAGAGCTTGACGGTGAGGTAAAGACTAAAGCAAGCAAGCATGCAACAGATCTAGTAGCAAATGGTGTTTCAATGTTTAGAAACAAGGCCTAGGGATCATACTTTCACTAGTGAACACTCTCTCATATAAATATCCTCTCTTCATGATACTACTCTTAACTACTCTCCGGTTGGACACTCTAATCCATGGTAGGGCTATAATAGCACACCTCAAAGTCCGCCTTCCCCAATCTAGATAACCCCACACTATCACCTTGAGCGCTAGATGGTTCCAACAAACACCACAATTTCATAGAGACATCCAACTCCAAATATAACTCATAACAAATATTCAATCTATCCAAAGTTCCACACACGGTATGCACGATGTCATTTTCACACATGAGGGGAAAAACATAGATCTATTAAAGCACAAAGAGTATTTATGTAGACTTAAACCTAAGTGCCACCATGGCGTGTACGCTGTCACTTTCACACACATGGGGAGAGCAGAGATCTATTGAAGCACTTGAGTAGCAAGGTAGATCTACTTGATTACAAAGCTCATGACCACAACAAGATCATGCATATAGAGACAGATGAACACATAGCTACCGGTAGATCCCTTAGCCTTGAGGAAGAACTACTCCCTCCTCATCATGGGAATCAGCAACGGTGATGGAGATCAATGGAGATGGATCCGGGAGTACTTACCCGTCCCGGGAGGGTGCCGGAACAGAGACTTTCTATCCCCCGAATCTCCCCTTCGGTGGTGGCGGCGCTACAGAGGTTTTCGTGGATTTCTTCTGGATGCCCTAGGGTTTTTGGGATGGAGGCTTCTTATAGGCGCAGAAATCAAGGTCGGTAGGGGTCCAGGGGCCCACGCCCCCTATGGGCGCCTCCAAGGCTTTCCCGCGCCTAGGAGGGGTGCGGCCACCCTGTGGCCCCCCTCTGGCTCTGCTTCGTGGTTTCGTGTTGCTCCGAGAAAATAATGACTTTGGCTTTTGTCCTGTCCAATTCCGAGAATATTGATTTTCTGCTTTTCTGGAACCAAAAACAGAAGAAAACAGGCAACTGGCACTGTGGCAACTTGTTAATAGGTTAGTTCCAGAAAATATATAAAAACACCTCAAAGTATAGACAAAGCAAAGCAAAGTAGATATAAAACAAGCATGGAGCATAAAAAATTATAGATACGTTTCCGACGTATCATGGGTTTAGTGCTACGAAGGTATTATGTTGAGGCTCATGGATTAAGAGTGGAATTTGTCCATCCCGATGACGGAGAGATATACTCTGGGCCCTCTCGGTGATATCACATTATTTAGCTTGCAAGCAAGTGATTTGATCAGTAGAATGTTATATCACGGGAACGAGAAAAGAGTACATGTCGGTAACGAGATCAAACTAGGTATGGAGATACCGATGATAGAATCTCGGACATGTAATATATCGCAAGACAAAGGGATTGAGTTACATGCGTATAAGGTTCACACGATCACAGAAGTCATCGTTGAATGTGTGGGAGTCAGTACAGATCTCCAGGTCCCGCTGCTGATTATTGATCGGAGAGGGTCTCGATCATGTCTACATTATTCGCGAACCGTAGGGTGACACTCTTAAGGGATACCGACACCATTTGGAGCAAATAATATGCCAGAGAAAGAAAAAGGAAAGCGCATGAATTTATTTCACTAGACACCGGAACTATTTCGGTTGAAATTGCTGAAACTGGTTCTGCATGTGAAATTGAAATGTTGTAAGGGGTTTTATGTGAATGTTTGTTAATTCAAGTAATTAACACAATTCTGAATAAATAAATAAATAAAAGAGTTTTATTTAATGAGAGATTGCATTAAATTTGGTGGAAATTTAATGGGATTTGAGTGGGATTTTGAGTGGAGGAAATGAGGGGCATTTGTGTGAGTGGGAGCTCCACTCACATGAATGGAGGAAGAGGTGGGGGCACCACCTTGGCCGCCAGCCATGCCTAGTGGGCTGCCCCCTCCTCCTATAAAAGGAGCCCCTCCTCTCACATCTCACTCACACCTCCTCGTGAAGGATCTCTCTCCCCCTTTAGAATTTCTCCATGTTTTCAGATAAGCGAGATACATGTTTCCGGTGGCTTTTTATAGAAGGATTTGTTGCTTCCGCTGCTTCACTGGAGCGAGGGCGCGGAGGTTGTCGGGATACACGGACGTGTGTGCGATCACGGATGCACCACTGCTTTGCGGTGCTGGACTAGATGGTACTGGACCTGCTGGACCGGATGGACTTCTTCTTGATCTTGAGATCGGCAAGCGTTTGACTACATCATCCATGAGTACAACCTCGTTAATGCTATTCGGTCTTCAAGGGTATGTATTCTATGGATGTATATCCACATGTTGCTTGTATCTAGTAGATAGATCTTGGTACATAGTTGTTCCCATCGTAGGAAATTTTTTGTTTTCTATGCTGCGAACCCTTTAGCAACCACCCCTAGTTCATGTTGTTGTCTGTTTTCTGAACTCTAGGCCTTGTGTCAGTTTGTAGTGAGACGGCGATGGTGGCATCAAGATTGTGGTGGCGTATGTTGATGGGTGGCATTGATAGGTGGATCATTCGGGGTAGTGATTTTTTGGGGGTCACGAGAAATCGATGTCGGACTTCCGACACCGACAGGGTGATGCTGATGGTGCTCGATGTGGCACTTCGTTGGTAACCCCAAGCACAAGGTGTGAAGAGCAAGCATCAAGTTTTCCCTCAGTTGAGACCGAGGTTATCGAACCAGAAGGAGGAAGGAAACGTCACACAGGTGTTGCAAGCAACATGGAGACTTGCACAACACAAACTCAAGACTTTGCCCCAACGAACAGTAAGGTTGTCAAGCTCACCGATTTGCTGTAACAAAGGATTAAACGTATGGTGTGGAAGGTAATGGTTTGCAGCAAGTAAACAAGTAACAGTGGAAGATGTATCAATGGTAAAGATTGGACCGGGGTCCATAGTTCACTAGAGGTGCTCTCCTTAGATAAACAACATGGCATGAAGGGTAAACAAATTATAGCAGGGCAATTGACAGGAACTAAGCAAGGCATAACAATGCAATTACTAGTCAGAAAGATCCTATGAGGTTGATTGGGCAATACAATAATATACATAGACCGCCATCCAACTGCATCTATGACTAGAAGTCCACCTTCAGGTTATCATCCGAACCCCCTCCAGTATTAAGTTGCAAGCAACAGACAACTGATTTAAACAAAGTGTGTAAGGTAAACAGTCCACATGTTCCATGAACAAGAGACTGTTGTTTTCTCCCTAGTAGCAACAACACATCTACAACCGAAGAGATTTCTGTCACTTCCCTTAGAAACTAGAGGCATGAACCCACTATCGAGCATAAATACCCCCTCTTGGAGTCACTAGCAACTACTTGGCCAAGATAGCTACTAACAACGGAGAGCATGCAAGATCACAAACAACACAGACATGATAGAATCATAAAGACAAAACCATTAACCAAACCAACATAATAATCTCAATATCCATCGGATCCCCGCAAACACAACATGCATGATTACAAATAGATTAGATCTTGATCATGAACGGAGCTCACAAGATCTATACATGAAAGCACAAAGGAGGAGATACAACCATCTAGCTACTACATGGACCCATAGTCCAAGGTGGAACTACTCACGCATCATACCGGAGAGAAGGCCTTCGGGATGATCTCCCCTTCGGTAGGGTGCCAGGAAGAACTTCAGGTCCCCTCGATCTAGAGACGATGGTGGCGATGGCTATAGACGGTTTCGTGGATTTCTGATCGGGTACCCAGGGTTTCTGCATCGGGGGCTTCTTATAGGTGAAGGGGGGAGACCGAGGTGGCGGCTAGGGCCACCAAACCCTAGCCAGGCGCGGGGTTGGGCCCATCCGCGCCTGGGATGGGTCTGCCCCTGGCCCTGGCTGGCCTCCCGGGATCTCCTCTGGACTTCTTGTTCCCCACTTTTCTGAAACCAAAAACAGCAAAAAACAAGCATCTGGCACTGTTGCAACTTGTTAGTACGTTAGTACCAGAAAACATGTAAAAACACCTCAAAGTGTGGACAAGTAAAGCAAAGTAGATACTAAACAAGCATGGAGCATCAAAAGTTATAGATACGTTTCCAACGTATCAGACACCTGAGGGTGTCGACATTCCTTTTTAAAGGGCGTCGGATATACCCCTTTCCCTCTCACCTCCGCGTACCGAGGGAAACCCTAGGACCTGTCCGAGGACCCCAAGGTGTCACTATTCATGAGTGTACTGGCTGCAATTATTGAAATGCAAAGAGGGGTTGGATATGGTTGTGTACGAAAGAGAGATTGAATGGTGCTTAAAAGTAAATAACATAAAAGTAAAGAGTGTGATCATTGTCTTAAATTTCTACAAATGAAAGGTTACACATGGAGATATTTAGTTCACGGTGATAGTGAATATGTCACATGAGCGAAGTGTAAGTAAATTGAATTCTTTATATTACAATGCAAGTAGGCGAGAAACCCTTTACTAGTCAAGTCCAAACTCACCAGTCACTTGCTTTCAAGCTATTTAGGATGTTGTATTATCGAGAGGTTTCAAAAATATCTCTCTGTTACATGACGTGACAAATCACGGTCATGATCCATACAACCCAACGAGTACCTCCGAGATACCTAAAGAACACCCTTATGATCATCTAATGACAAAATGACGGTTGATGCCACAAAGTATTCTTCTGGTACTAAGGAGTAACATGATCCCATGGTCAAGAAAATGATACCTGACATTTATAAAGTGACACGATCAAATGCTTTGCTTGAATTGGGTCCGTGCCCACAAAGTATTCTTCCGGTGCTAGGAACTAGCATGATCTCATAGTCTAAGGAACAAGATATTTGACATTAGAAAAATACGCCAATTTAAACTTAGTGACACTATCAAATTACTATACTTGTCCATAACATCATTCTCCTAATGATTGATCTCATTATTATATGATAAATTATGTCCATGATTAAAAAATCTTAACCATCATTAAATCAACGAGCTAGTGCTAACTAGGGACACTATGTTTGTTTATGCATCCACTTATGTATTAAATTTCTGGTTAGTACAATTTTGGCATGGAGAATAAACACTTATCATGAAAATAAAATACGATAATAACAACTTTATTATTGCCTATTGGACATATTTTCAACAATGCATGCAACGCTGCGCTCAGATTGGCGACATGCTTGCGTATATATTATATATATAATATATATATATATATATATATATATATAGAGAGAGAGAGAGAGAGAGAGAGAGAGAGGCTAATTCAGGGTACATGGGCGGCGGGAGGTGGCGGCGCCGGTCAGGTGTTAAGAACATAGGCGGCGATTTGGAGCAGCTCGACGGGATCCATGTTTGGCTTCACATATGAGATGTTGAGAACGAGCATGTGCTTTCTCCGCTCCTCCCACATCTCCACTCGCGGATGTATCTCGCCACGCTATGATCGGTCGCCCCCCTCGCTACAAACGCCATCTATGGCTAGGTTTCAGGTCGAGAATGGAGATAATACACTCGGACGGGGTCATGGATTGCCTCCTCCGAGAAAAACTCTGGGCTCCGGATTTCCGGGGTCTGATGGAGATAAATTTGGTCCAAAATTCTAGCACGAAACAGCCTTATAGGAAATCTGTGGATTTGAAGATTGTCGGGATTATCTTCGCTAAACCCTAGAATTTTTGGAAAAATATACTAAAATTTAGATAAAATAGAGAAAAATAAGGATTGAACTGTCACAATGCTTCAGAACCAAACGTAATTTTAGCAACGAGTAGGGATCCCCACAAATACTCTACCAAACAAGGCCTTACTGGCTTACTGCTGCAAACTTCTCCTCATCTGAGGGCATGGCGGCGGCGGCAGAGACCTCCTCCTACAATCCGCGGCGTCCTCACCTCCACTGCCGCGAGCGCCGCCTCGTTTTCGATCGCCGCTACGGATGGATGTACGAGTACACCGACCCCTAATCCTTTCCCCGTCTCTCGCCTGGTTCTGCTCCCTTGGCTCTTTGTCTCACTCGCTAGTTTGCTTTCTTCTCCACCGCAGCTTCGACGAGTGGACGGACCCCGCTGTTTCCGCCCTCTCCGGTGGCAGGGGAATGTTAGCACACTACGCCGGCCTTCTTTCTGAGTTCTTAAATTTGTTGCCCATGTGTACTGATTCCTACCCACCCTGTGTTTCAGGTTCTGCATACTCCCCATGGCGCAGGCGCTGATGAAAGCGGCTACATCTTCGGTAATCAACTTTTGTCGAGATTGATTATAATTTTAGTTTGTTGCTTGCTCAATTTGGGCTAAGATTTACAGTGTGCTCACCTGATTGATTGGTTCTCGAATGGATCTGTAATTATTTAATTGGCACGATAGTTGGTAGGATAGGATAATTTGGAAATAGTGGCTAACCATGGTGATAGCTGTGCACCCCAAATCCCCAATCCAACCATTGAATCAGCCTAGAGTGTATTTTGGACCCTACATCTGTCGTTACTGGTAGTTTTGTGTTTGCAGTAGACGTTTGATTTGGGTTTCAAGATTTTATGGCTGTGTGTTGCTACCAGAATATCATTTGAAACTCACAACGTTAGATTTAGAGTATATTATGTGCACAATAGATGGACCTATGTGCCCTCAATGAACATTCTAGTGATGTGACGATCATCTTTCGTATTGTTTCTGACGAAAGCAGGCTGTATATTGCACATATACGCAAAGTAACCTAACTATATTTTCGCAAAAAAAAAAACCTAACTATATCATCTTTCCTCAAAAACAAAACCTTACTATATCATCAAGTAAAATAACTTGCTTCATATGTGATAGGAGTAGCTACCAATCCCTCAAAAACATGTAGTAGTCATCAATGTAGTTTCCATATTCTTTCGCTCCTCGTATTGTGGTGCTGCGGCAGACTCATGGATCATGTTTGATACTTGGCATTCAAAGATGGAAAAGGTTGTCTAGAGTCGGGTTGTCATCATGGGATGACATTAGGAGATAATTGGTGGACATACATATTTAAGAATTAGATAATTCTATTATTGTTATTTGCAATAACAAGCTAATCTTTACTCTTGTTTTTTCATAACTAAAACACCACAGGACTAAATAATTTCAGTTCAGTTTCTTCCGAGGTTAAAAATACTGTTCATTTGATTACATGATTTGTTTTCATTTTAGAAGTGTAATCTTGAAACTCAAGTATTTCCATGGTTTAATTTTCACCCCTATCCAAACACCATTTTATTTATACCCTGGTCTATCAAAACCATCAATATTAGGTCTCCATTATGGTTCATTCATGGTTTTTGTGATGTGGCATGCTACTTGTCTGTTAGACAGCATATAATTAGTGAATCAGTAAACCCTTTACATTAACCTTCTATCTCTAGGATCATTTTTTTCCATGGATTATATTTGTTTTACTATGCTGCCTAAGATGAAACGTAGACCTTGTTCGGTTGCTCCTTAGTCAGAACATGCTTTTCAAGCCTTTTGTTTGTAACACTGACACAGTTTGATGAAAAAAAGGGCATCTGCTAATTTCATTAAAAGTTTCTAGTTCATCATTATACAATTTTCAAATCCCCAGTGGTGCTGATTTTGTATCAATAGGAATTCTACCCATGTCTTTGACCAACTAACTGTATACGTTGTCCTGTTAATATCCGAGTGACACTTTTGTGGTCAGATTATGGCAGATGTTTGTACAATATATGATTCTTATGTAAAGTTGTAAACATTTTTCTACGAATATTGAATGTTGCTAAGACACTTAATGTCATCACCTGTGTAGGTCGTTTGCACATCTTGTCATTGCTTCAGAATAATGATCAACAGTATTTTTGTCACTCGTGATAATCTATATAAGACGCTGAAGCACACAGCTTTCTGATGTGTAGCCAATAGTTAAAGTTAATACTGTATGTCATTTCTTAAGGTTATCCGCTGCAAGGCTTTCTTGTCAGTTATTCAAATACCCCTGTACTGAAACTTACCACCCAGTATCTAATTACTGCAGTTTGCGTTCCTTCTACAGGTTGACCATGCAGCAGATGCAGTTAGCACAGCTCTTAAACGCCCTGAATGTTTCTCCCCACTAGCATATCTCCCTCGCCTACAGTCGCAAAGGGAGCCAAGGACTTGGTTCCACGAGCTTGAACAATCTGGAGTCATAGCTGATGCCAAGTTATTGCCATGCACAACTCTTTGTGATTTTGAATGTATCAGCGCCGACCACAATTTGTTGGCAAGGTAGTACTGTACAATGTTATGTAAGCAGCATATGGAAAAAATGCATAAGTCACCTCTATTGACAAAACATTAGAGTGGCTTGCTAACAATGTCCGAAAGATATCTCGCTTTCGGTCGAAAATCTTGAACTGTTAGCTTGAATGCGGTCTGGTCTTCTGTAATTGATTTTTTTACTTGATATATCTCCTCTCATATTAATCGTCTTGACATTCTCGTCATATGTTGCTTTTGCTTAGCTCCAGGGATTCACACATAATTTCGTTCAAGAGGCTTGACATGTTTTCCTCTCAACACATTGTAAACTGTTGATATAACTAAATGCCCGTGCCGTTGCTACTAAAATTTCAAAAAGGTCAAAATTTCCACTTTGCAATATCCAGCTATTCAAGCCAGTTTAATTTGGGCCGAGAAGCTCGTTTCCTAGAGATGGTGGAGCGATCTTGGCATAGTCGTCGATGGACCTAGGCTCGGCAGCGTATCTCTCTCCGTGCACGAGTGTAAACGTTTTCTCCGGAGAAAAAAAAAACAAACACAGGCGTGTACTGATCTCCGCAGCAGGTAATCCAGGAGATCGATCGATCCGTCCTCGCTTTCCCAACTCTTTCTCCCACAGTTCTCAGTTCCTCACCTCGCCGCCGCCTAGCTTGGCTCACTGAGGCGCAACCGCTAGAGAAGGGAAAAAATGGCGAGCGGAAGCTACGAGGGCGTCCTCCTGGGGATGGGCAATCCCCTCCTCGACATCTCTGCCGTCGTCGACGAAGCCTTCCTTGCGAAGTAATTTGCTCCTCTTCCATCCCATGTATTTCTTGGTTTTCAGATATGCCTTTCCTGCCAATCATTTGCTATGTTCCCATTATCTGATCTGCGCTTACTGTGCGTTTTACCCCCAGTCCTGTTGGTTGTTGTATAGTATAGCTTTTTTTTTTTGACACTAATAGTATAGCTTTGTTGGGACCTGGGAGTGATGCGAGTTTGGGCATAACATCTGTGTTGTCGTATTTGCTTGCACTGCCGAGCTCAATTTTTAGTTGGTACTTGTGCAACTGTGGACAATCTGACCTACTGAGTGTATGACCTTCATAAGATGCCACCGAAAGAACAAGATGCAGAATTGTAGACAGTACGCTTGTGCCGAACTACAGCTGATCATGATAAAAAGAAAATCTGCAGCTGATCAAATGTAGAAGTTTTGGTTTCAGTATCAGTCGGTGCAGTTAAACTCATTCGTTTCTCTTTTGGAGAATTTCGTTTCATTACCTTAGCTGTAAACTCAGATTCCAGAAAATGGCATCTGATGCTATGTTGTTTCTTCTTCAGAATTTGTCTAATGGATTGGACCATGCTCTCTAGGTTGCATGTATGGAGAGTCAGATGTGACTATTCTTGTTATTATGAGCTAATAACTCTCTGCGCTTGTGTTCTAGGTATGACCTCAAACCTGGAAATTCCATTCTTGCAGAGGAAAAGCACTTGCCCATGTAAATTTCTTTCTCCTCTCAACTTCACTTGCATTACCGGATGCTCTTCTTGGCAGATTCACGAATAGAAAACAAAAGCCTGATACTGTCACACTAGCCACCTGAATCAATCATAGCATGTTAAGTGGCCAAATATGTACTCGTTTTGAATTCAGTAAGAAAATTGCCTTGTTCACATGTCATGATTGGGAATTTGTTTATAAGGATGCATCACCGAAGGCTACAGGTTAGTAATACTGTTGATTTGTGTGTTGTGCTGCTAGGTATGATGAATTGGGTAGCAAGGACAACACTGAATACATTGCTGGAGGTATTATTTATGCATGTTTGTGCTAACTGATATTGTGAATGCAGTAATTTCTGTTTCATGGTTTACTTTCTTATTTTTGGGTTTGATTCCCTCAGGAGCCACTCAGAACTCTATCAGGGTTGCCCAAGTAAGCTGGGAGCAAACCAATTCCTAACAGTGCAGAGCTATTATCCTATTACCAGTCCTTATCGTTAATCATATCTCAGAACTTGATACAATCCTTATTACGTTTTTGCAGTGGATGCTTCAAATCCCTGGTGCAACTAGTTTCATGGGCTGCATTGGGAAGGACAAGTTTGGCGAGGAGATGAAGAACAATGCACAAGCTGCTGGTGTCAATGTAAACTATAACTTATTTTCCCCTGCTCTACATGCTATGGCACTCCCTTGTCCACTATGTTGCGCAATTAACTACTTTAACCATGCAATCTATTTATTTAGGCCCACTATTATGAGGATGCCAATGCTCCAACCGGCACATGTGCTGTCTGTGTTGTTGGTGGCGAGAGGTAGGTCACCTAGAGTGGTATTTACATAATATTGCTCCTGACTTGGCATTAAGCTTCCCCAAAGTTGTAATCATGATCCCGGTGTGAAGGAATGTGGAATGATTTAGTAGTTAAGAACATCTACTTGTTTGTTAAATTTGTCTTATGACAGTCTATCTTAGTACTCTAACCTGCAAATGTTTATTTCTGTTTACTAAAAGTGTCCCTTTGATAAAAAATGTATATTTGCTTGCACTAGACTGTATCTCTCTGATACTATGTTTTTTTTATTCTAGAATAACTATGCTCATCAAGCAATTGTGGTCTCTTTTATTTGTGATTTTAATGAGTAATCAATAGTATGTGGGGCTGTAATAATGTTTCTAGTATGGATGCCATTCTACAAGGCATTGCCATTTATTTGTTCTACACACGGTTTAAGATTTGCCTTAATATTGGTTAACAGAGGTAGGAAAAGTAACAAAATATGTGGACAATATCTCACTGAAGATTGGACTAAGTAATACTCAAAGCATGATATAGTATTCAGGCACTAAATTACTGCAGCCATGCGTTATCATTGGTTGTGTTCTATTGAACTTGTTTGTCTATTTCATTCCAAACAATGGTCTTCTGTATCAACATAGTTTTTTTTATGCTCATGTCATATTCTTAAACTGCTCCATTACTTCTGTGTATGTCCATCTTGTCCACACTCTAATGGATGTGACGTCTGTTTAAATTGTTCCTTCTATATACAACCAGGTCACTTGTTGCAAATTTGTCCGCAGCAAACTGCTACAAGTCTGAACATCTAAAGAGACCAGAGAACTGGACGCTGGGTAATAAAACTGAAAAACTTGAACTCCTCTGAATTTCCAGCTTTATGTTCTTTATATGTTGTTTGGGATAATGGTACCTTCCATTTCAAATCTAATATAAATTTTGTAATATAATATTGTTTGGAGTTGTCTTAACACAAAGTCATTTATTTTTACTCTCTCAAATACTCTGTTTGCACTTTGCACTATATTTTTGTTTGATAGATTTATTTTCTGACAAATAATGTCGTAAATTACAGTCGAGAAGGCAAAATATGTTTACATTGCCGGCTTTTTCCTTACCGTGTCCCCTGATAGTATTCAACTTGTCGCTGAGCACGCTGCTGCAACTAACAAGGTTAATACTAACCACTAAAAGGAGTCCAATTCTAGTGTTATTTGTTGAAGTACAATTGATCATACTATTTGCAGGTGTTTATGATGAACCTTTCTGCCCCCTTTATCTGTGAGTTTTTCCGTGATGCCCAAGAGAAAGCTTTTCCGTAAGTAATGGACCCCACCATGTGATTCTTATTATTTAATTTTGTGATGACATTGTAGAACACCTTCAGTTCATCGTCTAAAGAGAAAACTTTTCCATGTTACTTTGTTCCTTTGCAATGCTAATTAGAATCTGACTGAAGTTCCATTTGTTACCAAACTTAGGTATGTCGACTACATATTCGGAAATGAAACAGAGGCAAGGACATTTGCTAAAGTTCGTGGTTGGGAGGTATTCATTTATCATCCAATATTTTCATTAGTTTCTTAGTAAATCTTTAAGCCTTTAACAAAATTCCTATAAAATTTGTAGACTGAGAATGTTGAGGAGATTGCTTTGAAGATCTCACAATTGCCTAAGGCTTCAGGAACACACAAGAGGATTACTGTTATTACTCAAGGTTGTGATCCAGTAGTTGTGGCTGATGATGGAAAGGTAAACATCCTGCTATATTATTCCTGCAGGTTTCATAGACAGGCTTTACAACATTGTGATGATTGCATTCTGTTCAAACCATACCGAATATTTGCAAACACACATCAATCCTTGATTGAACAGATTTTAGGGAATCAACCTAAATTATATGGTATTATGTAACCATGCTGGGTTTTTCCAGTTTCATCAATTTGAGAACTGCTTTAAAACTGTATGCACACAACTGGAGTACTGTCGCTAAATTTTTCCATGGATCCTGGAGCCACTAGGAATGTATGACTCATTTTAGCCGGGATTATGATGCCTGCTTCAGCACATATTGCAAACTCCAGTCTATGCAATTTTTATGCATGTATTTTGTTGGTTGATGTAAGAAATAATGGGCAATACTTGTCCTTGACGTTGAAGTCCAATTGGTGGTCTGCTAAGGATTGGTCTGGTGATTCAAAGGATTTTTTTCCACGATTTTAGATGTTACAACGAGCTTAGCAAGAATTGAACTGCATTTGTCACCACATTACAGTTGGACATAATGGAGCATAACCAACGTACAGTTATCTTGGCTAATCTGCATAAGTGTCTATTATTCTTTTGCTTGTAGGTCAAAACTTTTCCTGTGATCCTTTTGCCCAAGGAGAAGCTTGTTGATACTAATGGAGCAGGTACTCACTACTCCTGGATAGTGACGTTAAAAATGCATCGAAAGTGATTTTCTTTTATCATCAACTTCTAATATACGCGTCATTATACGCCCCACTTCCCTTAAAAAGTATAAATGATGGTAATAGCAGAAGAAATTTGCATACGCCTTCCATATATAGTCCATTTGTGATTTACATCATATTTGTTCGGTAGGTGACGCCTTTGTTGGAGGATTCCTCTCCCAGTTGGTTCAAGAGAAGAGCATTGACGAGTGTGTCAGAGCTGCTTGCTACGCTGCAAACGTCGTCATCCAGCGTTCTGGCTGCACTTACCCTGAGAAGCCCGACTTCAGCTAGACAGACAAGTATATTGAGAATGTATAGGTATAGCCGTATAGGCGACAGTCCTTTTTGATACTCACTCTGTTTCATATTACTCTGCACGCAAGGTTTGGTCGAAGTTGGACTTCGTAAAGTTCAACTAATCGTATAGAGAAAAATATTACTAATATTTGTAAAGTAAAACTAATGTTTTTAGAACTGTAATGTGATATACTTTTATATTATATATATTTGGTGTTGTATATGCTGATGTTTTGTTATTCATAGTTGGTCAAACATTGCAAAGCTTGACTTTGACTAAATCTTATATTGCGGAGTAATATGAAACGAAGTGAGTATTTCCTCTCTCTGCCAGTGTCGCCCAGTAGATCTAGCCAGCAACATTTGCGCCAGTATTTATGTCACTTGTGCCCCATACAAACTTCAATCCCACCATGAATCCCAAAGAGGCGGTAGGAACACTGCTGGATTTTATCATCTTGTATTGGATTTATCATTTTCGCTTGTCGCGAGTTACTTCAGTTGCAGAGGCAATGTAGCCAAGGCCGCTTGGTGGGTCAGAGGGGAAGTTAAATACAGCTACAATCCTTGTAATTGTCTAGGTAGCTTGATTTAATCCCTATACTCGGAATTTGTACAATTTAACCAGTGTACTTGTCAATTGGAGTTGATTTAGCCAAAAATCATGTTTGTCATCGAATTTGAGCTGGTGCCGATGACACGTGGATGCAGGTCGCACTTGCAGGAGAGCAGCTGTCCTGGAAAATTGCAGGAACCCCTTATGCATCTAGAATGTACATTTTTGCTCATAGATATTTGTGCGTACCCCCTCCTCATCTAATCCATAAGCTAGCGCCCCACGCTATTACAGTGTCCTTCAGTTCTAGATTGTTCTGTTTGAGAGGGAGAGAAAAAGGAAGGAGTCGACGAAGAGGGAGGCACCGGTGGCGGCGATCACTGCACTGGACCAGAACATGTAGCAGTTGTTCATGGAGGGGAGATGACATTGAGGCGACACCAATGGCTACGGAAATATACGTTCTAGATGCGGTAGGGGGTTCCTGCAAGTTTCAAATTGGATGACAAGAATGATTTTTGACTAAATCAAATCCAATTGACAAGTACACGAGTTAAATTGTGCAAACCACGAGTAACAGGACGAAATCGAGTCACCCAGACAAGTACAAGGGGTGTTGTTGTATTTAACTCGTCAAAGGGGCGATGTCTTCCACATGGTGGCACACTGGTGCTTGTGCACGCTTGTCGTAGTGTTGTGGTCACCACTTCTTACATGTAGGTGATGTTACCACACACTCTATAACCAGATATAAAATATATAGGAAGCAAATTAAACTAACAAGCAGCCGTAAATTAAAATTCTAGCTACTAGCAAATATGAGTTCATCACAATGTTGCCTACCTACTAGCAAATGCTAGTTCACCATAATATTACCTAGTTACTACAAATGGAAGTTTTACACCCACTTTTGGGTTTTTTCATAGAACAATACGACATCAGTTTATCAATTCTTCCTTACTTCTTCTTCTTCTTCTTCTTCTTCTTCTTCTTCTTCACTTCTTCTGCTTTAGATCCTGGTGTGGTCTCGGGTTGCCCACATGTTGTTAGACCACTGCTGTCTCTTATTATTCCAAGCACGCCGTTTAATGGGACACCATGACCACCACCACCATCATCATTATTGTCGTCAGTAACTACATCTTCATCTGTCGGGAAGAATTCATCCCTGCCAAATTGGAAGATCTAGTTCTTTAGAATGCAGCATGAGAGAACAAGCTTAACTTGGGTGGGAAAGAATAGAATGGTTCCTGATCAAGGATTTTAAATCTGTTTTTCAGAGCAGCAAAAACCCTCTCAACCATGACTCTAAGGCTAGAGTGTCTGAGATTGAAAAGTTCCTTTGCAGTCCTAAGATAGAATCTAGCAGAGAACTCATTGAGATGGTATCTTGTTGACCTGAAGGGTGAAAAAATTCCATGACGACAAGCATATCTGGTATCTGCTATGTAGAACTTACCTTTTGGGATCTTCAGGGCATTATCTCTCTCAAGGTTGTCAGAATTGTGGCATCATGTGCTAATCCTTCATCTAACAAGCACATATGTGAACTTCGTGTAATCAACAATGACAAGAACATTCTGACTGGTGTAGTGTTTTCTCCTCTTGTATGCAGTTGCTTCGACTTTTGGCACTCTAGCAGTCACATGAGTACCATCAATTTCTCCAATACAATCTTGATATGGAATAAATGTTAGTCATCGGTGCAATACAACCCTCTCATGGAGTACAAGCTAGAGTTGTTCGCCTTGAAATATGGGAACCATCGGTAGCTTTCTTGTATCTTAGTTGGAATTTGAGTTGATGGTGGCTTGATCTTCTCTCCTATGAGCTCTCTAATAGCATACATCACTTGACGGAAATACCTGGATATTGTCTCCGTAGATCTCCATGTGTTGTGAATCGTTCGAAATCTCTTATTATGTCCTACAACATGAAGGAACAATGCCACTTGCTCTTCTTTAGATGTGTGGATGTTGTCCTTAAGCAAACTCCTAACCCTTAATGTGTGCACAAGTAGGTTAAAAGGGGCCCTTTTCATTCGAAGCATGGAGATAGCCTCTACATCGTTGTTGTCGTAGATGTAGTTTAGATTTGCTATCCTCTTTCTATCACGATGTATCATGTGAGCATATTTCACCGACAACCTATTACTCCTACCAACCGCGCTTTTGTGGATCAAAAGCATCCATACCTGAATCATAGCCACCAGGGCAACAGTCTGGATGATAATCTTCAATCTTTGGTCCTAATCAAATCAACGTTGCATAAGTACTTAACAAAACAGCTGTAATGTTGACCAAACTAAGTAGGTAGCTAACGGGGAGGAGGGGGCGTGGAGGCGGTGATTTCATCTATTGTTGAAGACATCAACGACCTACCGCAGTCGGAGAAGGCGCTGGCAGACCCAACGAGGACAAGACGATGCCGCAGATCCACGAGGCCATAGCAGCCGGTGTCGGAGAAGATGGAGTAAATGACCAGGTGTTGATCCGCAGATTTAAATCGTTGCCTCTGCTGCCAAAGCTGTCGGCCAAGAGAAAAATGTGGGTAGATTTGTCTTCCCTGATGGTGACAACATAAGAGAGAGGTGAGCTTACTTTTCGTGCCACACCGTGCTGCAATATTTTTGCCTCCCGCCATCTTCACACTTCCTTTTCGCGCATGCCGTTCATTTTCTTGTGCTCGTCTGGGTTTGTTCCCGTGGAAACGCTCAATTTCGATGTTCCCGCGAAGCCCGAATTTGGGGTGCTTTCACACTAAACGCATTTAGACTAGGTGCGAAAAACGCCTTCGTGAGCGACCAAATATGATGCCTTGAGTACTGGATTATCGTGTGCGGACTTGTCACTTTCCATATTGTTTGTGCTATCATCTTAGAGATTGCGTCGGCCGAATCACGAGCCGGAGAGTGGATACAACCAACATGGACCCAAAATTGGCCCGATGTTCCCTAACAGTAAAAAGGCTGGAT
The DNA here is from genome assembly GCA_916181665.1 of Avena sativa. NCBI lineage: Eukaryota > Viridiplantae > Streptophyta > Magnoliopsida > Poales > Poaceae > Avena > Avena sativa. The sequence goes on along the minus strand of OV702294.1, from coordinate 149,019,391 downwards.
CATCATGGGTCACGAATTGCATGCTGGAGCAACCCCCATTTTGCACGGCGGCACACGTCCTTGAAGAATGAAATACAGAGCAAGGATTTGTACTCCCTTAGTTTCAAAATATATATGAGGTGTTTTAGATTTGTGAAAAAAAATACATCTAGACTTTTTAGTGTGTAGATTCACTTCTAACCTAAGTAAACTTATAAACTAAAAGAAATTCAGATACATTTGCTTTTAAAAAATAAAATATCTTATACTATTGGATTGAGTACTACACATATCGACCCTATACATCCGAGAGTGTGAGCCCTAGGAAATCATTGACATGTAGGCAAATTTCGTTATCTCGGAGCAATTAACCGCCCCCGGTCAGCGGCGGCAACGGCCGGCAATTAATCATGTACCAGTGCCACGAGCGGCCCCGCGGCTGGCGTCAGCTGCACAGCACCAGCCTACGGCAGTACTCCTGCCTGGAGTCGACGTGGCCGAGCACGGCGAGGAAGATGTCCTCGTCGCAGGGCAGGCAGAGCCTGGCGTCGGCGGCGAACTGGTACTCCTCCCTTGCGCGGTCGAGCAGGTCCCGGAAGAGCGGGTGGTCGAGGGAGGAGACCCGGACGACGTACCGCCGCAGCTCCTCCCCGACGTACACCACCGTGTGGCCCCTCGGCACGTCCACAGGGATGGCGGCCCCGTCGCCGGCGTGGAGCTGCGCCCAGTACTCTCCCTCCGTCGTCGGGGCGGCGGAGGCGGCGCCTAGCTTCCTGCACGCGTTCAGGAAGGACGTGAGGAGCCTCCTGTTGCTGCTAGTATTGGAAGAGGAGCGTCGACATCCCTTCATGCTGCTTGACCGCGTACGTGTGCGTGTCTGTGCGTGTGGGCAGTGTGGTCGCTAGATGCTGCGTGTATATATACTGGCTGGTACTGTATGCAGCTGGGGTTGTGCCCTGTGGATTAATTGACGAACGATATTAATTGTTTCAGCCTCAAAGCAGGCATGTGCTGTGTAAAATAGGCGGTTGAAGGAGGTGACGTTTGGATGTACGTACGTACGCAAAGGGAAGGATCGATCGTACGTACCTTGGCAGCAGTACGTCTGAACGGAATGGCATGCGCATGTACGTCTAGACAGCAGCTTTGAAAGTGGTTCTCGATTATCGATCTCAACAGACATGGGGATTCCTTATGTCACGCATCGTTCTGCGGGCAACTCTACTTTGGTAGTACTACGTACACAGTGATGCTGCCATTGCTGAAAATTACATGGATTTGCCCCAATATATATGCGCTTACCCTGCCTAACTTTCTATGAATATAATCGAGACACAGTCTGCTACGATTGAAATTCTGGTCAAATGTGTGTGCCTTGCAGTACAGTCCAGCAAGACCACAGCTTTCAGCGCTGAGCTTGACACGAATTTATTAGCTCGCGCATGTTGACCACGCAATGGACCGATCGAGCGAGCATGCACACAAGATACTATAAAAAAACACAGTGTTCATGTTATACAAGGCAGTCCCAGCGCCTACGTCCTTGAACGTGTAGACATGGTACATCACCGTGCACGTACACTACGTAGTCCTTTCCTCCTCCTCTCGTCCCTCCGCGTCGATCCATGGGCTGGGGAAAGAGGCACGTACGGGCCGGGCCGGCAACTAGCACAAGGACGGAATACCGGTGCCATCCAAGTACAGCCGCAGATTCTCTCGACCGGCCGGTATGCCGTGTAACGAACCGCGCCTCGAAGTTGTCGATGGAGTTGGAGATTCTTGCACACATCGCTTTGAGGTGGTGGAGAAGGAGATAAGGCTGCGTGACGGTGCGGTGAGGCGGATGGGGTTCGCGGCACGGGGTGACGGCGGCGGCGGCGGCATTCATGGCGGTGAAAGGAAGCTCCGCTGGAACTACTCCTCACTCTCCGGAGCTAGCTAGCTATATATCGGCCCAACGGTGAAGAAGTAGAGAAATGCGCATAGGGCATGGGGAGCAGGACGGCATGGGAGCTCCTATAGATGGCTCAGCGGGGGAGTCATCAGCTACCCTGCCCTGAAGCGTTTCCTCTGTGGGCCCAAATGCAGCCTAATAAAATGGAGTAGTGCTACCTTTTCTGTTTCTGTTTCGTTCTGTTTTATTACTGTATAATATGAAAGTAAGGGATTTTCAAAGAAGTTTTATTTGAAAAAGGTTTATATATTTATTAAGGATATTAAAACTTGAAAAGTTAATATTTAAGAATATTAAAATTTGAAAAGGTTTATATTTTAAAATTTTAGATTTAAAAATGTTCAGATCTGATAAATGTTTAGACATAAAAATGTTCAGATTAAAAAAATCTAATTTGGGAGTGCTCAAATTTGAAATTTGTCTAGATTAAAAAAATATAAATATTTGAAATTATACAGATCAAAAAGATTTCAAACTCAAAATTGTTCATATTTTAAAAAAAGAAGTAAAGGGACAAGAAAACCGGTCAAAAAAGCAAACAAAACCCTAGAAAACACAGAAAAAAAAAGCAAACAAAAAACCGCCCTCCCTTAATACACGCACATCATCTCCTCTAGGCGCAGATATGAAGTACATGCAATTGCCGACCTTCGCCGAGACTTCTTGCAGAGCCGCCGGCCGCCTCCCTCTCACGTCTCCGCTGTCATCTCCCGAACAGCGGGACCAACGCTGTTGTGTGCACTGAGTGGCACACCTTCCGTGTCGCTAAAGCAACTCCAACAACGGCGCTAAAACTCGGCATTGTAAAAGTGCTATGCAGTAGCGTGTATACGGTGTTTTTTCTCCGATGGACGCGCTATAACAGGCGCATGAAAACAGAACATAAATGGTTTCTAACATGCGCGCAAAATACAACGTGGGGGTGCCACTGCAAACAGGTTTCACAATGAACTATATGATCAAGAAGATCAAATAAATTTAACAAAAACTTGTCTAGCTATTATTACAACACAACCAAATGGTACATGAATAGTACAATAAATACAAGAATTGTTCACCAATAAATACAACAAGTTTTTCATCAACACTACAATAAAATGTTTTCTAACAATACAACAAATAACAAATAAAAGGAGGGATCAATGTTGTGCTCCAAACCATTTTCACCACTCCTCGATGAGATCTTTCTGAAGATTATTATGGGTCTCATTGTCACGAATGGCATGATATGAGGCAATGAAACGCGCTACCCTATGCTATTTCCTATGCACTTACACGAGAATCCCCGTCAAGTCATAGTGGTGGCTGCGATCTATATTTTTGCCATGATCATTCTCTATGATCATGTTATGCATGATAACACAAGCTGTCAGGATGTACCAAAGGCATCCTTAATCCTAAAATCTAGCCGGTCCTCTCACAATAGTAAACTGGGTTTGCAAAATCCCACAGGCTCTCTCCACATCTTTTCTAGCCGCACAAGGGGCGTGAAAATCCTTTTCTTTCTTACCTTTGGGTTTGTGAACTGGCTTCACAAAAGTTTGCCACCTTGGGTAGATGTCATCGGCAAGATAATAGCCATAGTTGTATGTATGTCCATTTGCTTCAAACTTCACTTGTGGGCCTTCACTTGAGGAGGACATGGTCGAGGGCAGCGTGGCACCGCGGTCGCCGAGGCAGCTCCAAGTTGGCCGAGGTACGGCGGCGGCAACTCGCATCGAGGCGCGAAAAGATGCATGGCGGTGGCAACTCACGTCGATTCCCACCGCGGCGAGCTCGGGAAGGTGCGGGGCGGACGGGCGGCGGCGCCAGCAAAATCGTGGGGAGGATGTATGCAGAGCATGCGCATGTGACTTTTCAGTGGCGGTTGGGCGTTCGCGCGTGAGCGAGCAAGATAGAGGCAAAATGACGCGTGCCGGAATTTTTATACAACACGCACGATTATCGCGCACCTGCTGGAGAAGAGAAAAGTGCTGCACGCTCGCTATATTGAAAGTTATTTTTTTACAGTATGGAGTTTTAGCACGGCTGGTGGAGTTGCTCTTAACCACGGGTCTCGTTGGGCTAGCCTTCGTTGGAACTCCTATGGTACGGTGGGGATTCTTTGTTTTGACTATCCGTCAGATACGGAGGAAGTAGGTCGTGTCTACAGCCTCAGTTCCGTCGCCCTCCAGCACAGGTGCATTGCCGCCGTCTCCACCATCTAGGTCCGTCGTTTGCCGCTGCGTTGCAGCCATCAACTTCTAGGTGTGCGAGGGAGGAAGGGGCGTGAGAAGACATGCCGGCGACCTGAGGAACGGGGCTACATGGGGCATGGGAGGAACGGGGGTGCGGCCGGAGGACATGCGGACGACTCGCTTCGATATCCACCCTCTTCGCTCTATCCAGCACCAACGGTAAAGAGGGGAGAATCGCGATTGCAGACGACTTTTGAGAATTTTTGCGGAGTACAAAGAAAGAAATTTTGCACCAAAAGGGACATGGCCGAGTTTGTCTTTCCCTCCCCCAAAAAGGGAGCAATCTCGCGGTTTAAGCCTTTATCGTGTGCTATTTTCCAAGAAATAAACATCTCTGAATCTCTTCTTAATGAACAAATTCGTCTATGGGCGAATGCACTAAAATCAAGACGTGCAATTTAGAAGCTGCAAGAATCAGACTAGTCCTTATTACAAAGATTACACACAATCGAATCAAGTAGCAGCTACCCGGACTTCAAAATACAACATACTCCCTCCGTTTTAAAATATAAGATGTTTTAGGTTTGTGAAGAAAATAAATCTAGACTTCTTTTAGTGTCTAGATTCAATCCAAACATAGGTGAACCTATGTACTAAAAGAAGTCTAGATACATTTGCTTCATAAAGCTAAAACATCTTATATTTTGAAACGGAGGGAGTATATAGTAAATGGTTCTAGAAGAAACATTTTATCAGCAAATAGTTGATTTAAAAGATTGCATTATACATATCTTTACTCATTTTTCATAGTAGGAACTTCTTGGGTTTATGGGCTTGTTCTCATTTTCGCCCATAGGATACCCACTTAATTCTATTTCATAACCACCAGTAGATCCTCCTTCAAGAAGGCTTTCTGCCTCTGTGTCCACATCAAGCAGTACCCAAGGATGCATTGAACGTTTCCTTAATCCGTTGAGCTCGTCTGCGACATCTTTCATCGAGGGCCTATTGTCACCACACGTATCTAGATATTTCTTAGCTAGGTTTGCAAGTCCTCTCAGCAACTCCATGCTCTCTTGGCCTTTCACGTGGCTCATCAACATTGCATCAAGATTATTCTCCTTCATAGCAGATAGGCGTAGACAAACATATTTGCTTGTCTGGACCTTCAAGCTTCATTGGCAATTGCCCAGTGAGGATCTCTAGAAGGATAACAACGAAGCTGTAAACATCACTTTTGTTTGTTAATTGGAATGTTTGAATGTATTCAGGATCAAGGTATCCCCAAGTGCCTTGAACCTTTGTGACAAACTGCTCTTTGTCAGACGGGGCTAGTGTGGAGGCTCCAAAGTCCGACACTTTGGCCATGTAGTTTTTATCAAGAAGGATGTTAGACGTTTTCACATCACCGTGAATTACTGGAGGAGATGCATCCAAATGTAAGAAGCGGAGTCCTTCGGCTGCTTCATGAGCAATCCTTAAGAGAGTGCTGAAAGATATTTGCAATGCTTTGTTATTTCCATGGATAAGCTCGAAGAGTGTACCATTCATGACAAACTCATAGACAAGAATTGGAACTTCCACCTCTAGGCAACAACCCACGAGTTTAACAATGTTCTTGTGATTAAGTTGGGACAAAATAAGCATCTCCTTGCCAAATTCCTTCTTCTGTCTTTCGTCAACTAACCCACATCTTTTAACTGCAACCAGTATGTTATTCTTTATTATACCTTTGTATACTGTTCCATTGCCTCCTTTTCCAAGTATTCTGCTATTGTCATAGTTGTTTGTGGCATGTATGAGCTCAGCTTCAGAAAATACCATGAAACCAAGACCTTCTTCTGACTTCATATGGTCTAGTAAAATCACACCACCATGTTGGTGGAAATACTCTTGCTTAGCTTTGTTCAAAATTTTCTTTTGGACTACCATTTGTAACCAAGAGATAATGATTGTGATAATAATCACTACACCAACAGATCCCACCGCAAGTCCTGCATAACAAAAAACATTAGAAAATTATTTGTAGTGAGAGGAGCGAGAGAGTATTGAAGATTGTCCGTATGAATCACGAGGCACAAAATTCTAGGTGGTGATTGTGGGACCAAAATAACCATTGTGTTTTGAAGCGATCAAGCCAGTCGCGCCGCTATACGGTACCTTGCCATGCTCCTCGAGGTTGGATGGAGCATGGGCTCGTGCTTCTGAGCACTCACCAGAGAGAGCTCAAATGAGGAGGAGGATTCGTCACCTAGTTCTGGTCCACCGCAGTTAAACCTGGGAGGTATAGGTTCGGTGCGGGGATCTCTCGTCCTCTATAGTTTCATCGCTGGAATGTGGCTCCCAGGTCGGGTGGCTGGCTAGCTCATGTGCTGTTTGTGGCATATCTACATTCTTCATTGGATGAGGTGGCATTTGTGATGGCCAACGTGCGCAAGAAGTGTGATCGCTCATAGGCGTTGACAGTAGTGGTCCTGCTGGTAGGGGATGCAGTGGATGCTGGTCTAGATGGGGCCTAGGCGGACTTATGCTAGCCCAACTCGTAGGCTTGGATATACCCACTTAGTCCGTCCTAGTTGGCAATAGTGATTCAGCTCATTGTGCAACCCCACTCGATTAGGTCACTGGTCCATCTTATGTTATGCCTCTCCCCTACCGGAAGCATGCCACATGCCCTATGTGCCCGATCCACGTCCTAACAACCTAGGTCACAACCCTTCTTGCCTTTTGTCCTAGGTTTCACCCCACCATGCATCTCGTACATGTATATAAGTGTTTGTCTGTGGGAACCCTAGGCTCATGTGATGCAACAAAGAAGCAATAGGAGGAGCTCAATTTTCGGGACGGACGGCGTCGTGAGATCGACCTGCACCAGCGTCTCGAGTGGGGGCATTTTAGGAGGATGCACGAATGAGAAGTGGAGTACGTGTATGCTAGAGTGGCATCAAGAGGAGCTGCAACTCAGAGAGGAAGACACACATTCACCTCCAAACGTCGATAACGAGGGGAGGGAGGCAATTGTGCCCAACCCAAGATCAAAACCAATAAGGAAGTGTGTATGGTCAAACAAAAGTAGTAGTCTCAAGCACAATCGGTGCATATTCCTTCGACTCGCATATCCTCACATGTAGAAGTTCTTAATTCAAAACATGTATCACATGTTACAAGAGTGGTAGAGTTAGCCCCTGATACGTCCAATTTGCATCACCATTCTATATCATAATTTGCCTCTATTCATTGATATATGTCTTGTTATGAGGTATTACTTATGTCTTTTCCTCTGTTTTTGCATGTTGGATGATTCTTGGAGGATGAACTGCCGGAGTCTGGTTTCTGATGGAAAAAGAGGTGTTTTGATGTAATTTCGCGAAGATCAGAAAAATATGGGAAAATTATATTTTCCCAGAAGACAGAGGAAGCCAGAAGGGGAGGTGTAGAAGGGCCACAGGGGGCCCACACCCCCCTAGGTGTGGGTCCCCCATGGGCCGCGTCTAGGGAAGGTGTGGCCCACCTGCTCGGCTCCCGACTCCGCCCTCTCGCCTATATCTTCCTCACGGAACCCTAATACCAGGGGCGACCACAGAAAGATTTCCGCCGCCTCTACGGGGCGGAAAAACACCGAGAGAGAAAGATCTCTCCGGCAGACAGATTTTTGCCGAGGAAATTCCTTCCCGAAGAGGGGAGATCGTCGCCATCGACACCATCTTCAAGCTAGGCTTCATCGGGATCATCATTATTATCATCCACACCATCATCTCCACCAGCACCATCATCACCACTTCATCCCACTGTAACAATCGTGTTGAATACTTGCTTAGTTCATTAGGGGAAACTTTCCCGGTGTTGATTACTATTGTAGTTGATGCTTGTGAGTGGAACCATTGGATTATTGTTTATGTTCAGATTGTTATCCATTACCATATCATCTTTGATCTTGATCCATATGATGTCTCGTGAGTAGTTCGTTTATTTCTTGAGGACATGGGAGAAGTCATGTTGTTAGTAGTGGATTTATGTTAAGTTATTATTCAATGGTTTAGTATTTAAGTTGTGGTGCTATTATTCTAGTGGTGTCATGTGAACATCGACTACATGATACTTTACCATTTATGGGCCTAGGGGAATGCATTGTGTATTTGGCTACTAATTATGGGGTTGCCGGAGTGACAGAAACATGAACCCCCGTTAGGACACCTTTGCACAGGGGAGTGTAGGATCTCAGAGTTTAAGATTATGGTTAGATTTATATCTTAATTACTTTCCTATAGTTGTGGATGCTTGCAGGGGGTTTAATCACAAGTATGTACTAGTCCAAGTAAGGTCGGTATGTTAGCACATGTTCACCCACACAACACTTACAACACCAAAGAAGAGTACTCAGCTATTTGAAGCGAAAGAACTTGACAGAAGTTTGGTCCTTATAAGTATTTTCACCGGCTTGTCCTTTGCTAAGAAAGGATTGGGCCACTTGCCGCATTTGCTTGTTGTCTTTATTACTTGCACCTTGTTTTGTTGCTTTATCAGAAAACCACTAAAAATCCGTTTGCTAAGTATTTACAGAGAGTTCCTGCTACATACCACTAGTCAACACCTTCTACTCCTCGTTGGGATCGACACTCCTATTTATCGAAAATACTGCGATACACCCCCTATACTTATGGGTCATCAGCCCCTTCCAATTTGGTTCTCAATGCACCATACATTGTGGCGTGTGCAGCATGCACTACAACAATTACCCCTCCCCCATAAGCATCACTTTTTTGGGGCGGCATAAGCCAAAAGTACCTATAAAAGGTGGTTACCCAGCGGATGAGAGTTCACGGCGGCCATCGATGGAGGTACAGAGATTTACGCCATGGTATTACCGATACAGGCACAAAATTATGCCATGGTAGATGGTAGGCAAGTGAAGAGCTATTGATTATCGTGGTTGACTAGGCGCATACATATTAACCGGCACTGTGGATTATACACGACCTGCACATTAAAACCGTCTAGGTTGGTAGGTTGACCATGTCCCATTGGCCGCTGAGACCCACAACGGAAGGGAGTTGGCAGGTTGATCAAGCATTAATGCACAGCGGCCAATGGGAGACCATCGCGCATGCAGAATTAACTCCCAATGCATGTGTATGAACTCTCTTGAAGAAGTGACCCAACCAATGAATGCACGATATATTCTTGCTACTAAAAGTAGAAGGCATGTGGGCTTATATGTCTTAATAAAATTAGACTTAAAAATATTAAATAATGACCATCATACCCTTAATTATGAAGAGGTACGTAGCAATCATAGCCGTTGTTCAATTTAAGTTTGGACGAAGGAGGAGCACTCAATCACTCAATCAGAAGTGTTAGTTCATTGTGATTACGGAATGCGACTCAATGTTGTGTCCTTTATCTAACTCGCAACAAATTTGTACTATAGAAATTAATTTTTCTAGCCAACCTGCTCACTAAAGATAAACCTTGTACTATTGTTGGACAAGTAGAGCATGCTCCTTGAACGACTCTTCTATGATACCATCAGACACATTCAACAACCATATACCCCATGTAGATGAAGCATTTGTCTATCTTTAAGATGTTATGCTATTTTGTTTTGTATGAATTGTTTATCCTATTTGGCAAGGTCTGTAGAACTTAAGTTCCCCTGCCCCAAATGTTACCATTGGTTGTTAGGTATTTCTTAATCTAAATTCGGGTACCTGATGCCTTTTATCTAAAGAAACATAGTTGGTGATGCATGGAACAACTAGATACCCCTTGTAGATGAAGCATTTGTCTATCTTTGAGATGTTTCATGCTATTTTGTTTTCATATGAATTTTGTATCTTATTTGGTTAGATCTTGTAGAACTAAAGTTGGTTTCCCCAACAAACTTTGTTACCATTTGTTATTATGGCTTTATTAATTTAAAGTCGAGCAACTGGTGCCTTTTATCTAAAAAATATAGTTGGTGTTGTAAAACACGGTTTTCGTTAGCATTCAATTCATTATTTCTATTTTATATTTACTACTCCTTCTATCCCTAGTTAGGCCTTATTTGGTACTAGTATTTTAGTGGGGATTATAGTGGATAATTCCCCAGAGGATTGAGTGAAACCCCCACGTACACCCAAACCCCTCTAATCTCCACAAAATCTAATCCTCATCAATCCACTGGGTAGGCGTAGTGTATTGGATACGGGGGAAAATTACACTACAACTTGGGAAAAAATGAGGATTAATGGGGTTTGAATCTGTCCAATACTTTAGAACCAAACATACTATTTGAATTAAGTGGGGATTTAGGGTTTAGTGGGGATTATCCCTTCTAATCCCCACAAATACTCTAGCACCAAACAAGGCCTTAGATGTGGTAGATTTATCTAAATTTGCATGTATCTAAATGTGTCTAGATTTTGACATCTAATTTGGGACGAAGGGAGTATTTTTTTTACATTGCACATGAATGCGATAAAAAGTAATAGTTTTGCTAGATGATCTCCTTTTTTGGCACTTACCCTATAATTAATCCAGTATCAAGGTTGCATTTTTTTTCTAAAAGAAAAGCGATGGGGTAAACCCTATAGCAAGTTTGACTTTTGAAATAATATAAGAACCCAATTTCCTGGGCGGCTAGGTCATGCATACATCTAATCCCCTAACCAATAATACGATAAAAAGTAAAGTTTTAGCTAGACATTTTCATTTTGGGGGGCTTACCTATAACAAATCTGGTATTCAGGTTGCATGTATTGTTTTCAAATATTCTTCCGACTCCACAAGAACACCAGAATCCTCCACGTGTATTGTGGCAAGCACCGCCTGAAGGACATGGGTTGTTGCTGCATTCGTTGACATCTACATTAAGATGAGGAAAACTATTATTACTAGCATTTTTTTTAGCACACAACAAACCTTATGCATTCGTAGTGCAATTCCACCTACAATACAAAACTAATCAGTACCTTGGCATCCATCCTGAAGATAAGGGTTGCCTTGCTAGCCCTGGGAGCAATTGCAGATGTATCCATCATCATTGACAGAATCAACACACACGCTGTTGGTGCTGAGGCATGCATAACCAGCAGCAGTATTATTCCTTCGAGCAACATCACATGACGTGACATCTCTTATAGCCCAGTCAACCACCATAGGCACCCGCCCATTGTACGTGTCATTGAACTCGGTGTTGCTTATGTACGAAGCTCTGAAGTTGAATCCTGCTGCTTCCATAAGCACCGCGTAGCTGCACCGGTTGAACTGCCAGATTTCACTTGTGTTCACAGAGCTGAAGAAGCCCGTGTAGTACCTGAACATCCTCTTCGGTATTGTGCTCTGGGAGCAACCGATACCGGAGCAGGATCCATCCACTAGGTCTGACAGGTTGCGGCATGTTGCGACGCCTAGACATTGGTAACCCGTGCCACCCTCATCCATGTCATCCATAGAGGCGAGCGCGTTGCAGCCGATGACCGTGAACTTGTTCTGGACATCGGAGATCCGGTAAGGAGAAGACTGACTACCTTCGTTGGCCTCAGAAAGATGGCCAAAATTCTCCATGCTATTGGTTGAGTTGTTATAGCAGTATCCACTTATGAAATTGAGTACCCTGGCCGTGCCATGAGCCAAGGAAATGTCGAGCACCTCAAAGGAACCCCTGAATGGCTTGTACTCCCTCGTTTCAAAATATAAGATGTTTTAGGTTTGTCAAGAAAATGAATCTAGACTTGTTTTAGTATGTAGGTTCACCCAACTTTGAGATGAATCTAAACACTAAAAGAAGTCTAGATTCATTTTCTTTACAAACCTAAAACATCTTATATTTTAAAACGGAGGGAGTAGATACCATCTTCTTGGAGCCTACAGCTGATCTCGAATCCTTCGAGCGAGCAATTCGGATCGATGCCAAATGGGTACGGTATCTCAACGTTGCCACAATGCCTTCGGCACTGAGAACTACTAGTAGGAACCGCGGTTCCAGTCGCATATTTCCCAGTGCTCATGGAGGAATTCGACGAGCGCGCTTTCCTATGCGGTGTTGAGGTCGTTGGCGATTAGCGCCGTCTTGGAGGCATCCGTTGGATGGACCTGTACTTTTTTGGTGTTGATGGTGGAGTCGAAAGACATATCAGGTGCGTTCTGCTTGGTGACTGGGGGTAGCCCATTGTCTGCCGCTTCGTGGAGCCTTACAAGCTCGTCTTGCATGCCGAAGGACTGGGAGATTTTGTTGAAATCCCTGTCGCATTGGTCCGATCGGGTGAAGCTCCCATGGACTGTGATGACGCCCCTTGGTCCTGGCATCTTGAGTAGTAGGTATGCGTAGTGTGGGACGGCCAGGAACCTTGCGAATGCTACGCGTCCCAGGATGGCGTGGTATTGCGACGGCCAGTCCAACACTTCGAATTCTAGGCGCTCCTGCCGAAAGTTGTCCGGTGTCCCGAAGATGACGTCGAGCCCTATTTTGCCCAGGGGGAAGATGCCCTTCCCTGGGACAATGCCGTGGAACGTTGTGTCTGATTGTTTCAGGCTGCATTGCGGGATCCGCATAGCTGCTAGAGTGCTTGCGAATATTAGGTTGATGCCGCTGCCGCCGTCCATGAAGACGCGACTCATCTCGAAGCCTCCGATCTGCGCCTCCAGCACCAGGGCAGCATGACCTGGGCGAGGGATCTGGCAAGGGTGATCCGCGCGGGTGAATGTGATGCAGGACTCCGATCCGCTGAGGTACTCAGGGATTGCAGGCGGAGTTGTCACGGCCATGTTGATTTGTCGGGTGATTTTCTTCTGCACCCTGTTTGTGGGACGTCCCTTCTGTATCATATTGAGTGCTCCTTTTGGTGGGGGGTAAGCGACCCCGACGTTGTTTTGCGCTGGTGCGACTGGTTGATGTGGGCTTCCAATAGGCGGCGGTGGAGGAGCTCCGTGTGCTATTTCGCCTGGCGCAAGTGCGTTTCCGAACGCAAGAATTGGAGCTTGTTGCCTCATCTGTACCATGCTTTCGCTGAGTTTCTGGAACTCGCGGCAGTCCTTGAGCATGTGGCTAGCTTTCTTTTTGCCATCTTGTTTGTCGATGTAGAAGTGGATGGTGCATGGACCCGAAAGTTTGTCGAGTGCTGAAGGTCCGTTGTCGCGGTCGCGGCGTTGCCACGACTGCGTTGGTCGTCCGTTGTCGCGGAAGTTTCCGCTGCGATATCCTCCGCTGTTGTGGCTGTTGTCGTTACGGCGGTCGGCGTAGCCGGCTGCGACCATGTCGGGTCCGTCGCGGTCCTCATAGACGCGCGGTCTCCTCTTGCCGCGGCGTTCGCGTCTTCGGCCGTAGTCGTCTTCTTCATCTGATTGCGCCCGCTGGATGCAATCTTCGCCATCTGCCCAACTATTGGCGATTTCCATGAGCTGGTCGAGTGTCTTGGGCTTTACGCGTCTAAGTTTCTCCTTGAAGTCTGGGCGTTTGACGCCGTCCCTGAAGGCGTCGATGGCCCGCTCTTCGGAGATGTGTGCTGCGGAGTTCTTGGTCGTAGACCAGCGTAGTATGTACGAGCGAATAGATTCACCCGTTCTCTGAGTGCAGGCTCGCAGCTCTTCGATTGAGGTGGGCCTTTTGCTGGTGCCTTTGAAGTTTCGGATGAAGCTATAAGCGAGCTCCTCCCAGCTTCGGATGGATCCTGATGATAGGCTGCTGAGCCAGACCCGCGCCGCGCCCGTCAGCTGCAGCTGAAGGCATTGCATGGCGGTTTCTTTGTTGCCTCTGTGAAGCTTGACGGATGATAGATGGTCGCTGAGCCAGGACTTTGGATCTTGCGTGCCGTTGAACTTCGGAGTATCCGAAGGAAGCTTAAAGTTGCGTGGCATCTGTGTTCGCCGGACGGATCTGCTGAAGCATTGAGCCCCGCAGAGTTCTCCTTCGTCTTCATCCATCTCAGATTCGGATGAGCATGCGCGTTTGGCGCGTGTTTTGTCGATCTTGCGCTGTGTAAGCTTGTCTCTGGCGTCGTAGTCGTGTTTGTGGCGGTGCGAGCTCTTCTTCCTTCGAGGAAGGTCGTGTTCTTCTTCATCTTTGAATGAGGGAGTGGGGCTCCGGTCGCGCCTGGCCGGAGCTTTCTTCTTCGGCTCCGTAGGAGCATCTTCGTGGAGCGCAGCTCCGATTAGTCCTAGTTCGGTGAGTGCGGACCTATGCATGGCCCTTTTAGGGTCCCCCTCCGGAGGTGGGTGAGCCGCAAGATACGCAGTGGCTGCCATGATCGCGGCTTGTGGCGTCTTCGGGGTGATGTTGCCGTCGGCGTCCATATCCATGAACGATGTGTGGAGGGTTCGGGTCATGTCACGCCGCTCCTTCGGGTCCATGTTTTCCACCCGAGAGTGGTGCTTGTTTCCCTGATTTCCGTTTGTGCTGGAGCCGGGTCCCATGGCGGAGAGTGCAGCTCGTCGCGCACTGGACTCAGAGGCTGCTTTCTTGCGTTTATCGAGCGTCTCATGCATCTTGACTTGCTTCTTGTGCTCCTCGATGAGGAGGTAGTGGTATGCCATCAGCAGGTCACGTCGGGAGTCCAGAGGTAGGACTATTTCGCCTGCGACGGCGCGGCGTGCTTCGGCCCATCCTTCTTTGCTAAGTTGGATGAGGTGGCCCCTGTTTTCCCCGTTTTCGCCGTTTCCGCCCTGCGGGTTGGGGTTGGGCGGCGGGTTAGGCGTGTCTTCGTCGGTTTGGATGATTGCGGCGCACAGATAGCGCCTGCAGATTGGTTGGCTGCTGCCGCAGCTTTCGGATTTGGAACCGTAGGTCCCTTCATCCGAAGGTGGATCGCACAGATCGGAGTTGCAGCAGCTGCTGCTGTAGAACTCATCTGTTGATGGTGACGTGCGTAGCACGGGGTGTGGAGCCCACGAAGCGGGCCTGATCGGCGGCACGGGCGTCCGCTCGGGGAGGCGGAGGGTGCCAGCTTGTCCCACCTGGAAGCAGAAGCTCCCGAACAGAATTTCGAGTCCGACGCCTACGGGCTCGAAATCCTTCATGGTGGCCGGCGAGTGGGCGGTGAAGTCGAAAGCGCCGAAGAGGAGGTGATTCTCCGTCGCCGAGGAGTTGTAGATCGATCGGGTCGGAACCGTCACGACCGCACAATCAGCAGCCCCAATTCCCACAGACGGCGCCAATTGACGAGGTTTCAACTCGTCAATGCCCATTGTTATGGACTTAGGTTTTGGAGAAGATAGGGATGCTGGAGATCGTGGCACGGTTAACAGACAAGCAACCAGGGGACATGGGATTTACCCAGGTTCAGGCCCCCGGAGGGAAAACCCTACTCCTGCTTGTCTGCTCTTTTATTGCGGCGGAACCGAAAGTTACAGGGTGCGCAGATTCGATCTGGCGTGGAGGTGTGTATGTCGTAATCGCAGGGTGCAATCGTTGTTGGGTGTCCTCCTCGTTGGACCCTCCTAGCCTTTATATATGGGGAGGCTAGGTCTCGGGTACCGATACGAGTAGGTTACAAGTTGTATTGAAACTCTAGTCTTGTTCTTCAAGGATCCGAAAGCGTCATGGGTCTGGGCCACCCGAAAATCGTCATGGGCTGGCGTATATTGGCCGTGGGCCTTCCTTGGACTGGACCAGGTATGCTAAAGTTACGTACCCGTAGGGTATAACCATGTCACATATTGTGCTGCAATCAGTAGGAGACCGAGGCCGAGCTGCAACAGCACATGCATATTCTTGAGCTGGAAAATAAGTAACATGATATTGTTAACCAAATTGATACCAAACTCGTACGAAAACAAAGGAAGGCCATAGCCCATACCCAGATTATAGTCTGCTATCACACCACCGAGCTATACTTGCTGGTACGTAGATGCATTTGTGAGTCGAGTTAGGAATACATATTTCGCATATCACAACGTCCACACAGATTTACCTTCATTCCTAGATGAAGCTTGTTCTGCGATTACCTTGGGGGAAAAAGCATGTTCCGCGAAGAACTTAATTAACTCTATACTCAGCAACCTACTCCTAACTCCCAACACAAGCGTGTAAACATTATTTCTTTAAGAGCTCGTTTGACTCTCATCATTTGGTGGAATCAAGAAATTCATTTATGATTTCAGAAATCAACCTGTTTGACTACCACGGAATTAGTTACGAAATTTATTTGCAAATTTCATTGTTTTCATTTCATGTCTAACCTTAATTCCTTTTGATACCCTATCATTTCTGTCAAATTGCCAAATAAAATGATATCATCAATATCATTTCATTTCATTTCTACCAAATGAAATAAAATGATGAAAGCCAAACGTGCGTACGGGCCTGTGGCAGCTCGCGGCCCTCGGCAATTCAGAGTTTTGGCAATACATAACCATTCGTCCTATTTTCTAGCCAATTTGATTTTCTCTATGTAACTAAACGAACAAAAAAACAGAAGGGACAGTCTGGAATACACTCTATATATGTTAATTAACTGACCTGAAACAACCAAGGGAACAGTAGAAAAGTATATCGGAGGGACTTTTGCTCAAGAAAATGTCGTCTTTCCTAAGACACCGAGAGCACCTGCAGAGCTTTATGGATTGTTCCACCAGTTGTCTGAAGAGCAGCCAAACCCCGCTCGTGTATATGTACACTACACACAAGGAGCTCTTGTCAGCAACGGTTGCGTCAGAAACGCGTGAAAACATAGCGACATAGTCTCAAGCCGGACTTGTTCATTCCCTCGCGAGAATAAACAGAGCTGACGACTCTTGATCAAATATTTGCAGGAGTATATGATTTCCCAGGAAAACAACATCGATCTCCCAATCTTCAGAATAAATTCCTCAACTCCAACTAATCCCGGACAGCAGACTTTCATTTATAGTATATAATAGCATGATGTTAGATAATGCACGCAACTGTGGCTGTGCAAGTGCAATGCTAGCTGTTTCTCTTCCTAATAATGGAATAATGCAGAAAGCTCTTGCGTGTCGTGGGAATTTTTTTTTTCAGTATAAACAGTATATGGCTAGTTAGAAGGACTTTTTTGTGTGGTAACAACCCTGCTTGACATTAAAAAGAAACTGGAGTAAGGTCGTTAAGGACAGGCCAACAAAGGAAAGCATCCCGGGGCGAACATTATGATCTGGCGCTCCCGTGCTGCTGCCAACTGCAAGGTCGCATCTGGCTGGCCATACGAAACAGATGCTAGATCGCCGACAGGCTAAGCCGATGCGGTCTGCAACACCCGGTGGCATGTCTCTTGCGCGACCAGCGTGGAGAGACTATTGGCCATCTCATGATCGAATGTGTCCTATCCCGCGAAGTGTGGGCGACCTGTCTTGGATGGTGGGGCAAGAGTCATTGAATGCCGAACCACGATACGAAGCTTGTGGTGTGGCTTCAAGATAGGCATGGGGCAAAAGGTCGTGAGCCTGACACTTGGACTGGAGTTTCCTTAGTCTGCTAGATGTTGTGGCACCACTCGAACGATGTGGTATTCGAAGGAGCCATCCATCACCAGCAGGGGTCACCCGGAAGAACTCCGCTAAGGCAAGCCTATGGAGGGCTGCGGGGCTTTTTCGTGACTGCCTAGGACAGGTGGATAAGTGGAGGTGCCGCGAGTTGTTGGTTAGTGTGTTGTTCTTAAGACAGCGTGGAGTTGCGCTTGGGACGTTTAATTTGTGCCACATCGCGTTGTAAAGCTTGACCACTATTTTGTCCTCCTTTTTTTAAAATGGTGAGCGAAGACCCGGCCTCTGCATCAAGCGACGCACACAACCTTCATTCATTATTAAAACAACAGAGTGCGACAAAAGTCATTACAAAGATCTTACAAAACAAGACCACCAAAACTAAACACTGAGCATGACGATAGCCGTATCGCCAGCTCCCCGACGAGATCCAGCCAACACCGGTCCAACTGCCCCATGCAAGCCAGGAGCCCAGATCCGTCTAGCATATCCACGAAATGGCGTTCACACACTCGCTCCAGATACCGGCGTCTCCACTAGCTTCGACCAAACCATCTTGAACATGTAGAACGATGCCAAGTAGCAACACTATCTCCAAAACACGTCGTATGCCACCGGTACCCGCAGCACCACGCCATTTTTTCCTCCTTCTTCTATGAAAAAGATACTCTCCTATCCTTATTTTACATGGCATAGCTGTCGTAAGCCGATGAAAGTCGCCCCTCTGACCCTATCACACTTCGCTCAGGCTGCCAGTTTAATTTGGACATGATGTAGTTGAAAGATGTAACATATGACACAGGAAGGAGGCAATCACCCCGTAGCAGCATGGTGATGGCGAGCAGGCCCACGAGGCACGTGTCCACGTCCACACACAAAATATCATTGAAAAAACACTGCTAATGGAACAATTCGGCGCTATAGTGGAAACTTGAAATCTGGTATTAAAAAATTTCATATGATTTTTATTAAGAAATACATTAAACCACAACCAATCAGAAGCACAAATAGGGTGCGCGAAATCATAAGAGTAAAGCTGGAGATCTGTAAGTCTTAAAAGTAATTTGGCGAACGATCGGAACGTGTCCCTCCTCCCCTGCCTTTGCCACTGACGAGCAATGCGGGTGGACGTTCCTTTCAGCGCTCACAAGGGGGCCTCTGTGGGACGGGCTCGACTTGCAGCGGTGTGACTCGGCGTCGGCTGGTGGCGCGCCACCTTCTCTAGCATGGTGGTTGGTGTGGCGCAACGACGTGATGTGACTACATTGCACACATCTTCCAGGGCAGCAACCTCCTTGTCAAGAGACATGTGGCATGGGCCCCAATCTAGCTACAACGAGCTAGGCGGGCCTAAGGTGGCTTGGAGTGGGTGCGACCTAGGCGGCTCTCTCTAGAAGGATATCGTGTGCGTGCTGGCCAGATCTAGGCCGGAAGGATGGTGATGCCCTCGTTGGTTCGTCTTTAGGCTGTTAGGCCATAATTACTATGGAGGTCGTCGTTGCTGCTCATGGGTCATGGAAGCCAGGGCGGCGGCCCCGGATGGTGAGGCTGCACTAGCAGCTCGGCAGCGGGCAACATTGCAGTGATGGTGACGCCTCCACTTGGCTACTTGGGCAGCGAGGGGAGGACAGTGGGTGATCATGACGTTGTCGTGGCTTTGGCAATGTCAACTTCCTGGTCTAGATCTAGAAGTCTTGTGCTTGCTGAGGCTGTCCAACCCCTGGTTGGTTGGCGACCCTCGGGTGCCACAGGTGAGGTGCCGAGTGAAAGCTCCACGCTTCGGCACCGGCCTCAATGATACCCGCGGTGTCGTATCCCTCTTGGGGCATCGTTATGGGCCCTTCATGCCAGGGCTCCGGGTGAAAACCATAGTACAATTTTTCGGGCTTGGCGGTGGCATGACGTGTTGCTACCCTCTTGGAGGCATCGTCGGGGAGCACTTTTACGTGCTTCTGCATCATCGGTATGCCTTGACCCTGGCTTGAAGCTTCTTAGGCTCTAACATGGGGTGACGTCGCTGTCTTCTATCTTTTACACGTGACTTCGTTGCCATCGTTTTCAGCCTCGTTATCTGTTGGTGGGATGAGCGCTCCATGTTCTAGAGAAACTAGCGAGAGGGAAGGCGGCCCTCTCTAGTGATAACTTGGTGGGTTCGGTGGAACGCCATCTTGTGGTTTCTAGCCTCGTTATCCGTTGGTGGGATGAGCGCTCCATGTTCTAGAGAAACTAGCGAGAGGAAAGGCGTCCCTCTCTAGTGATAACTTTGTGGGTTCGGTGGAACGTCATCTTGTGGTTTCTTCAGGAGGTAGGAATTCGTTCTTGTTCGGTAGCTTAGGTTACCTAGTGTTAGGAGTGGCTTCTATGACTTTCTTACATGACTTGGAGTTGGTGTTCTCATCTCCTTCTCGGATGTCGTATTTTCCTTTGACCTGCTTGTAAGAGATTTCATCACCGCCGTCTATCGATTTGTCCCTTATATGTTATTTTTAGAATGAATTCCACTTTTTACCCTCTATTTATGCATTTGAGACACTAATTACCCAATTTAGTAGAAGTTGTACCTGAATGTCCCATTTAAGAAAATTCTGAGCATGATTTTGCCCTGTTTTAGCATTTAACACGTGTTCTTGGATACTGCCGACATGTTAGGATGATGTGCCACAACAAAATATGTCAAGATTGGAGGACGTCGTTGCCGATCATATCTACCGTTCTCTGCACCAAATGTTCTATTCTTTGTTGCCATCTCGATAATTTCGAGGTTCAATCGTCACCTCACACCTTTCCCAATAGATATGCATCAGAAAATGAGGATTTAAAGTTTCCGAACAAGATAATTTAGATGGATTTTCATTATATAGGATAATTAGTGTCATAAATGCAGAAGTAGAGGGTATATTGGTTTGACCGTCCTTTACTTATAACGCGGGGTAAAACCGTTTCTAGGAAGTCTTAGAAATAAATTACTCATTTGCATACACTAGTACAGAATACACTATTAATGGCATTTCGAAAAACATGTTGGTGGTGTTTTCCCCCTCGCCACCAGTATATATCTCACCACTGATAGTTGTTATCAGCGGCGTGGCGGCAACACACCATTGCTATTTCAATGTTAGAGGTGTGATGCCATTTTGACACGCCACCGATACAAATTTCATAAAAGAAAATTGGCCAATTTAATAGTGTTCTTGTGATTGATTTGAGACAAAATGAGTATCTCTTAGCCAAATTCCTTCTTTTGCCTTTCGTCAACTAATGGACATCTTTGAATTCCAATATGCACGTTGTTCTTTTTTTTTCTTACCTTTATAGACGGTTCCATGGCGTTCTTTTCCAAGTATCCTGCTATTGTCGAAGTTGTCACTCACATGTATGAGTTCATCTTCCAAAAACACTGTGAATGCAAGACCTTTCTCTGATTTCATCCTATCAATCAAAAGCAAGCCTCCATGTTAGTGAAAATAGTCCGGCCTGACTTTGTCCAATTTTCTCTTTTCTATTATCATTTGTCCCCCTAAGACAATGATCATGATGATAACCATTACACCAAATAATCCCATTGTAACTCTTGCATGACGACATTAGATGGACAACTATGCGAGAGAGAAAGAGGGATACTAGATTCTATCCCGTTTGATGGCAACTACTCCCTCCGTTTCAAAATATAAGATGTTTTAGATTTGTGAAGAAAATGTATTTGGACTTCTTTTAGTGTGTAGATTCACTCTAAACTTGAGTAAATTAAACTTATATATTAAAATAAGTCTAAATACATTTCCTTCACGAATCTAAAACACCCATTTTAAAACGGAGGGAGTACAGATGGCTAAAGTGTCAAACTTTGGAGCCTCCATACTAGCCCCATCTGACAAAGAGCACTTTGTAACAATAGTTAAGGGTGCTCGTGGTTACTTGATCCTAAATACATGCAAACATGCCAGTTAACAGAATAAAGTGATGTGTACATTCAGAGTTATCCTTGGCTGCCTAACGATCACCGAAAGATACATCTCAGAATATTCCTAATAAACAAATTCCTCAAAGGGAACCAATCATTTAACATCACATCGAATGGAATAAAAGACGATTTGTAATTTACAAGTTGTATAAGAGAGACTAGTCCATGTTACAAAGAGTCAACTAGCAGCAATGCAAACCTCGAAATACAAAAGACATGGTAATAAGTTCAAGAAGAAACGTTTCTATTTCTCTTTGACAGATCACTATAGGTATTTTAAATCACCTTGCAAAATACGAACTTGTTTGGTTTATGGGCTGGTTCTCACTCTTGCCCATAGGATACCCACTTAATTCTTTTTGATAACCATCGGTAGATTCACCTACAAGAAGGGTTTCTGCATCTGTCTGCACATGGAACCGTGCCCAAGGATGCATAGAAAGTCTCCTTAGTCTATTAAGCTCGTCCGCAACCTCTTTCATCGATGGCCTGTTGTCACCACACATATCTAGACAACTTTTAGCAAGGTCCGCGAGTCCTCTCAACAGCTCCATGCTCTCTTGTCCTTTCACGTGGCTCACCAACACTGCATCAAGATCGTTCTCCTTCATAGCAGATAGGAAAATCAACGATAAGCTTCTCTGCTTCTCAGACCCCTCCAGTTTCAGTGGCAACTGACCTGTGAGGATCTCTAAAAGGATAACTCCGAAGCTGTACACATCGCTTTTTTCTGTTAAATGGCATGTTTGCATGTATTCAGGATCAAGGTAACCACAAGTACCCTTAACCAATGTGACAAACTGCTCTTCGTCAGATGGGGCTAGTATGGAGGCTCCAAAGTCTGACACTTTCGCCATGTAGTTTTCATCAAGAAGGATGTTCGAAGTTTTCACATCACCATGAATTATTGGGGGAGATGCGTATGAATGTAGGAAGCTGAGTCCATCCGCTGCTTCATGAGCAATCCTTAAGAGAGTGCTAAATGATATTTGCAATGCTTGGTTCTTGCCATGGATAAGCTCAAAGAGCGTACCATTTGGGACAAACTCATAGACTAGAATTGGAACTTCCACCTCAAGGCAACAACCCAAGAGCTTAACTATGTTCTTGTGATTGATTTGGGACAAAATGAGCATCTCTTGGCCAAATTCCTTCTTATGCCTTTCGTCAACTAATGCACATCTCTTAATTGCAACCGGCATGTTGTTCTTTATTATTCCTTTATAGACGGTTCCATGACCTCCTTTTCCAAGTATTCTGCTATTGTCAAAGTTATCAGTAGACTTTTTGAGTTCAGCTTCTGAAAATACTGTGAAAGCAAGACCTTTCTCTGATTTCATCCTATCAAACAAAAGCAAGTCTCCATTCTGATGAAAATAGTCCTGCCTAACTTTGTTCAATTTTCTCATTTGGATTATCATCTGTCCCCAGAAAACAATGATCATAATGATAACCATTAAAGCAAATAATCCCATTGTAACTCCTGCACAATGACATCAAATTGGACAACCATGAGAGAGAGATCATAGCTCATCAAATATGTGCCTGCAAGATATACACTATTGGTTTCAATTTATTATTTTATATTTTGACATTGCACAATAATGCGATAACAAGTACTGATTTAACTCACTGATCTCTTGTCCTGTGTTACCTATTATTAAGCCGATATCAAGGTTGCACACATTGCTTTCCAATTTTCTTCCAGCTCGACAAGAACATCGGTATCCCCCAATCGTATTGTGGCAAACACCGCCTAAAGGGCATGGGTTGTCAATGCATTCATCAACATCTGCGGTGAGGAAAGCAAAATTAAATATTAGAATCTCTAACAAACAAGGAACCTTCTACAATCAGTGTTGAGTTTGATTGGCATTTCTGTGTATACGCATTCGGATCAAAGCTAGTTAGCACCTCGGCAGCCATCTGGAAGGTAAGGGTTGCCTTTGTACCCCTGGGAGCAGTTGCACATGTATCCATTATCGTTGATGGAATCAACGCACACACTGTTCCTGCTAAGGCATGCATATGTGCCTGTCTTGTTCTGTGCGGCGACATCACATTTCTGATCTCTTATAGCCCAGTCAAGGACCATGGGTACACGCCCATCATTTGTGTCATTGAACTTGGTGGTGCTTACGTACAGGGTGCTGAATTTGAATGATGCTGCCTCCATTAGGACGGCGTAGCTGCATCTGTTGAACTCCCAGATTTGGCTTGTGTTGTACGAACTAGACGAGCTTAGGTCATAGTTGTACATCATCTTCGGTATCATAGTCTGGGAGCATCCTATGCCAGAGCATGACCCGTCTACTAAGTCTGAGAAGTTGCGACATGTTGAGACACCCATGCCCTGGTAGCC
Source organism: Avena sativa (assembly GCA_916181665.1). Classification (NCBI taxonomy): domain Eukaryota; kingdom Viridiplantae; phylum Streptophyta; class Magnoliopsida; order Poales; family Poaceae; genus Avena; species Avena sativa. The sequence continues at coordinate 148,995,542 of OV702294.1, read as the reverse complement.
CTTGCCATTGCTGTCAGCGATCAAGTAGAGGGCGTTGCATCCAATGACCGTGAACCTGTTTTGGACATCCGAGAGCCGGTACGGAGAGGAAGGTCGACTTGCGTACCCATTGAAACGACCCATAAACTCCATTCTCTCTGTAGAGGTGTTGTAGCAGTGGGCCACAATGTAATTGAGTACCCGCATCGTGCCCTGAATCAAGGAAATGCTGAGCACCTCAAAGTCACCATTGAATGGCCTGGAGATGCCATCTTGGACCTCGCAACTGAGGTCGAAGCCTTCTGCGAGTGAGCAGTTTGGATCAATGCCGAATGGATAAGGTATCTCAACAGTACCACACTGCCTTTGGCACTGTGAACTAGGAACCGCAGCTCCAGGTGTGCATTGTGCTGCAAGCAGTACAAAGCCGAGGCCAAGATGCAAGAACACTTGCATATTGATTGGCTGCACAATAAGAAACATGAAGATGTTAACTAAATCGACAGCTTTGTTACAGAGAAATTCAATGGGTATGCACTGTTAAACTTAAACTGTGGACAAATATTTTGAATTAGAATCCGAATGAAATTTCACACGATTAGCTGACTTTCTTTGAAACAAATGTAAAAACACGAGAAATAAGGGAAAACATATTATTTTTTCAAACCATGTGAATTGCATGTATTATATTAAAAAGAAGAATGAAAGTTCAACAGTACAAGATAGGGGCAGAATGAAAGCAATAGCGACAGCCCCAGTGACCAGAAGCAATAAGCCAACTACAAGCATATGGCATGCAGGCCTTTGGCGCTGGCAAGACTGCATTGTTTATAATGCGCTTTAAGCTATGCTAGATCCGATCCCTACAAAACAAAATAAAACAAAAACACTAGAATATGCAAATATGGATACCTTAATGCTAAACGCCAATTTGAAGAGAGAGAGAAGATCCATGGAAGACACAAATGGATTTCCATGAGGTCCAAACTCATGTTAGAATCCTTCCAAAAACCGTAGGACTTAGCCATTACATGAAAAATCATGAGATTACACAAGATCATTCTCTTTGTTTCAGTGGGCTACATAAAAAAAATTCTTATGGGATTCTAGTCTTTCAAGATTTCTCCAAGATTTTTACGTTACAGAGATGATCTAAAGGATCTTTTATCTTTAACTGTCCAAGTTGCAAAAGGTACCGTAAAAAAACCTTCATCTGGTAGTAGTAGTATAAGGTACAGTAAAATCTCCCGAGTTTTTTCCTTCATCATTTATATAGGATTCCAACTGCACAGATAAAGAAAGAGGGAGAGATGATAGGGAATAGGTGTAGTTTTGCTAGATGATGCTTAACAAAAGCAGGATCAGCTGTGCAGAAACAAAATCATGCATAGCTTGTTCAGCGAAGAACTTAACTATGCCCTTGGGAACCTACTCGATTACAGGTCCCAACACAGGCGTGCACAAGTTATTTTGGCTAGTTATTGGGTATTGGCCATTAGCCGGCCTCAGCTATTCAGAGTCCTGGAACAGATAAGTGTTCATCTAGGCTGTCAAAAGAAAAACATTCGCCTTGTTTTTGTAGCATCCATTAAGCTTGAAGTAGAAGAACTAAAAGAGGATCCTAGAATACGCACTCTTGAAAATATGTTAACAAAACTCACCTGAAATAATGAAGGGGTCCAGTTCTCCTAGAATAGAAGAAGTGTCTTGGAGGATTTACTGATACTCAAGGATCTCTATTTCCCAATTCACCGAGAGCACTGGAGCAAAGTTGAAGTGGGAAGATCGCCCTCCATTGATTCCCTCCAAAAAAGAAAGAAAAACAGAACACGAGCTTTAGTGATTGCTCCAGTAGCAGTCTGAAGTGCCCCTGGGCATGTATGTATACATCGGATACATCGAGAGTTCTTGTCACCAAAGGAGCGGCAGGAACGAGTCAAAAGACAACGACATAGTCACATGGCTGACTTCGTCTCCCCGTCCTGAAATTAAACAGAGCAGACTCGACTCAGCTTCGAAAGTATGTACCTTTACCAGCAATTAGTTACAGGTGTATTTTGAATGCAGCGAATTAATATAAATAAAAAGAGTTTGTACAACAAATTGAACATAAACAACTGAATTCCTTTTAAGTTTATATCAAAATTTCAAAACGAGACACCGTGTTCGGATCGAACCAACAAAATTGATGGAAGGGGACAACAGGAAATAATACTCCATCTGACCCATATTACTAGATTCATATTTATCTAAATTCGGATGTATCTAGTACTAAAACATGTTTAGATACATCTAAATCTATACAAATTCAAGTCAACTAATACGAGTCGAAGAAAGTACTAATTTATAGTCGAATGGATAAATGGTGGAGAGGAAAAGGAAGGCGAAGGAGCCGCGCATAAAGCCAAGGTCGCCGCTGCAAGGATGGAGCTGCACATGGACAAGGCCCGCCACCGCGAGCATCGCCTCGACAACCACGGCGGCGGCCACGGGCATGGGCTCGGCCGCGGGCGAGTAGACGGGCTCATCGCGGGATCCGTCGGAGGGAGTCGAGCGGCGTCTCGCTCTCGCGTTCGGCAGTCACCGCGGCGACTCATCCCTCCGGATTCCGGAACCCACGACGAGGAACCCTGATTTCCTCCGGCGCTCATTCGGTTCGCAGCTATCGTTTCGGCCGCTATGTAAACGGCTGTCCAAGAAAATTTTCAGTTAAGATTAGATGTCTTTTGTATGTTCTGCAATTAAAGATCAAATTTGAATTAAAGGGTTGTGTTTTCTCATCAAATTTAAATTAAAAGGTTCATTACAACGGTCTTCCTAGCTTGTGTCACTGATTCGGTGAATTGGATGCACACCACTAAATCTGTTAACATCCACTTGCCAGCTCAGCATTTTTTTTAGGGGAACCTGCCAACTTTATTAGACTATAGCAGCTGAAAAACCATATGCTTGAATACAATGTTTAAGAAACTGGAGACTAGCTCCTAACCAAACTAGAGATATTAAATGCGCAGTAGCATATCGAACACTAGGAGCTACTACGTTGGCAGACCTACGAGCAAATCCAATATGAAAACTAGTAAACGAATTACAAAGTTCATCAATCTCCAGAAGCAAAGGACCAATGATAGCCCTTTGTTTATCTCTATCTCGACATAGCCTCACCAAATCCTGACGGTCTGTTTCAAACACAACTTGATTAAACTGTTGTTCATTTGCAAAAATAGTTGCGTCACGAAGCGCAAGCGTCTCAATCACCAGAGGCTCAGTGATTCCAATATATAGCTTGCACCATGCTCCTCTGAACCCTGTGAGTCTCTAGCAACTCCTCCTGTGGATGCTACTCCGTCTTCCTCTCGGATTGAACCATCCGAATTTACCTTCACCACTCCTTCATTCGGTGTTTGCCATTTATGCAATGGTTTACTCTTCTTCTTCTTCTGAACTTTTAGAGTATCGAGCATGAATAAAGTTTCAGCAATATTTTCCACATACTTATACGGATTATATCCTTGATCACCATGGCTCCACTTGTTTCTTGAGTCCCAGATAGCAGACATGATAGATATAATCTTCTCCCTATCCTTCTTCTCAAGGTCAAAAGAACATAAAATGTCCTCTGCCCACGAATTCAGATGTAAACGTGGCAATTTAATGTTCAGATGCTCTTTTGCAACATCCCAAAATTGTTGTGCATGAGAGCACTCAACCAACACATGTAATAGCGTTTCTAAACTTGAAAGACATACCACGAAAATACTTTGGACTCTGACATGGCGCCTGGTGAGAGTTGCATAATTAGGTATAATACCTCTGAGAACTCGCCACCAAAATATTCGTACTCGCGGTAATACTTAAAGCTTCCACAACCTTCTCCACTTCTCATTATCTAACAAGTTTGAACTTGTTGCAATATTGCTTACAGCAGCCTCCACTCGCTCCTGAGACCGGATAAGGGCCCTGTACGCTGATCTCACGGAGTAAACTCCAGATTTATCATGTTCCCATGCCACCCAATCTTCACTCGATGTTTGCCTTAAGGGAATTTGGAGAATGTGATCAGCATCTAGTGATAGAAAGGTAGCACAAACAAGTTGTCCGTTCCATCGTTGTGGATTCTGCAAGATAAGTTTGTTGACAGTTTGCAGTCCACTATCATGCAGTTGTCCCATTGGCCTCATTAGGTCCCGGGATCCAATTATCGACCCACACCGACACTGAGTGTCCCCCGCCGACTCTTTTTATCATCCCAGTACGAAGGGCCTCTCTTCCCGCCAATATCTCCCTCCACGTTTTCGATGCAGTTCTTGGAGCCACTGCATTCATGAAGTCTCCGTTAGGGTAATATCTAGCAGACAACACCTGCGAACAGAGAGAACTCGGATTTGTGAGTAATCTCCAGCCTTGTTTTCCAAGAAGAGCTAGGTTAAATGTTTCCAGATCCCTGGATCCCATCCCACCCCAACTCTTCGGCCTTGATAGTTCTCTCCACGACAGCCAATGCATTGATCATTTATCAATCAAGCCAGCCCACCAAAACCGAGCTGCCAATGAAATTAGCTTTTGGCAAGTTCCTGTAGATAACTGAAAATAGCTCATACTGAATAAAGGCATTGCTTGTATGACTGCTTTGATGAACACCTCTTTTCCTGAGTAAACGAGTTGTCTTTTGGGCATGCCATTAAGTATACTTCTCACTCTCTCTCCTCTATATAATCAAATGATTCACTGGTTAGCCGACCCACCGTTGTCGGCAACCCCAAGTACTTCTCACTGAAAGCCTCTACATCAATATTCAGAGCCTGTTTGACCACTACTCTCACATCATCCCCAATTCCAGGGCAGAAAAAGACTGAGCTTTTTGATCTATTTACCAACTGGCCTGACGCTTCATTATACATATGCAAAATGACATTCAGTCTTGCTGCTCCCTGTGCTGACGCCTCAATAAAAATCAAGCTATCATCAGCAAATAAAAGATGGGTAATCCAAGGTGCCCTCCTACACACTCTGATACCCCTATCCACAAAACACACTGTGAAATTATTCAACAAGGCCGACAGTCCCTCGGAGCACATCAAGAATAAATAATAAGAAATCGGATCACCTTGGCGCAAACCTCGAGTCGGAGATAAAAAAAGGAAGGAGATCACCATTGACCTTTACTGAAAACCTTACTAAAGAAACACACCTCATGATAAAATTCACTATTGATTCTAAAAAGGCAACTTCAACATGATCACCCTTAAAAAAGGCCACTCAACTCGGTCATATGCTTTCATCATATCGAGCTTTACCGCACAAGACCCCTTCTTTGCTTTTTTACTCCTCTTCATACTGTGGATGCATTCAAAAGCAACGAGAGCATTGTCGGTAATTAAACGTCCAGGTACAAATGCACTTTGTTCTTGACTGATCGTCTCCTCTAGCACAGGATGAATCCTAATAGAAATCATCTTGGTGCAGATTTTGTAAATGACAGTACATAGAGAAATAGGCTGGAATTGTGTGATTGATTGGGGATTCCTGACCTTTGGAATGAGCACAATTACCGTCTCATTTAATTCTACTGGTAGCTCACCACCATGTAGAAAACTTAGGATCGCAGGGACCAACGATCCTTTGACCACCTCCCAGTGTCCCTGAAAGAAACCTGCGGTGTAGCCATCCACCCCCGGTGATTTGGACGGTTTCATTTGGAACAAATAAAAACGAACCTCCTTAGTGTATGGCATGTACATCGCATCTCTCATCTGTTCTGAAACACGCTCCTGAACAAAATGCAGCAGCACTCCCATGTTTGGCTCTCCCTGTGATTCATACAGCTGGTTATAAAACCCATGTACCTCTTCCTTCACCTCAAAATCCTCCTCACACCACGAGCCATCACTTCTCTGCAAAGTTGTAATTCTATTAAATCTTTGTCTCTTCTTTGTTTGGGCATAAAAAACGAAGAATTTTGATCTCCTTCCTTCAGCCACTGGATTCTTGAACGTTGTTTAAGCCAAATTTCTTCTTGATGCAACGTTATAGTAATCTGGGCCATAATTGTTTTTTCTTCTGCCGATGGGCCTCGACCCAACGAGAGCTTCCTCACTTTCCCCAACCTTTTCCTCGGCGCAGCAACTTTGTGTTTAAAATTCCCCAACTTCGCCGACCCCCAATTTTCTAGGCCAGCTTGCATATTTCTGAGAGTACGGGCCACGCGGACTAAACCTTCATACGATTTATTATCCCTCCACATATCAGCAATAACTTTGTCATAATCTTCCAAAGTCTTCCACACATCCTCATATCTAAAACTTTTCTGTGGAGTTGGCCGAGTTAAGTCACTCAACATCCTCAATCTAACATACACTCCACAATGATCAGACTGGACCATATTAATATGCCTTGCTCGCTGAACCGAGAACATATCATACAACTTCTCATTTGCAAAGCCCCGGTCTAAACGTGCTTTGACATTTTCCCGACCATCCTGCCTATTGTCCCAAGTAAAAGGCACACCAGCCGAACCTATGTCGGACAAACCACAGTCCTCGATGCATTCTTTGAGCTCTTTCATTTGTGGTTCAGGCCTATCACACACACTAAAGTGCTCGGACCCATAAAGGGTTTCATTATAATCACCCATGCACAACCATGGGTAAGACAATGAACCAGCCAGCCTCTGTAACAATGTTCAGCTTTCATTTCTATTTTCTCTTCTTGATTCACCATAGAATCCTTTGAAACGCCACGGATGACTGCCGTCCGGACTGCTCACTATCACATCAATGTGATTGGAGCCAAAGCTTTTAAGATCAACTTACACATCATTTTTCCAAAAAATCCCTATGCTTCCGCTCAGACTAGAACTATCAACACCATAACAATTATTAAATCCTAGAGCATTGCATAAGTTCTCGGTCCTTTTACCACTAATCTCTGTCTCTGTCACAAAGAGTAGGGTGGGACCTTCTAGCCTCACCATATTGCAAAGCTCTCGAACAGTCTCCTGGTTCCCAAGCCTCGACAGTTTTATGATAAGCAATTCATTGATCTAGGCGGGGCTGGATCACAGCCTCCGCCAACATATCAGCTTCGTTCTCAGTCTCTGGCCTCTGTTTCTTTTGATCTCTAGGTAAAGCACCAATCTTGATTGGCGAGTTCAAAACTGCATTTCTTTTTATACCTTGGTTATCAGAACCCAAGTTAGCATCATCACTCCCTTCAAATGTCATCCCAGCCGCAGAATCCGAGCTAGACCCTTTGGGTTTTTCCACGTACTGACTAAATGGTTTAGCATTGAACTGAAAACCTGTTGAGGTAACAACATTACGCTAAGACTATGTGGTCCTCTGCCACACCTCCTTCCTTTCACTAAATTTTCCCCCCTTTCTCTTTGTACTGACTAGTAGACCCTTTAGTTGTTTAACTTCTATAACTAAAAACTTTCTGTTTACTAGGGCCAGCTCAACATTCTTCTAAATATTTATAGGTACATAGCCCAATAAATAAAAAGACCTCACTCTATCCTAAAAGGACGGACTGGTAAGAGGAAGGAATCTCTCCTTATAATCTGGGTGGTCTCCTCTCATAAGCGAGGTAGGACTAAACCAAAAAGCCTCTACCAGTCAACAGAGGGGTCCTAACATCCCCTCACGAAGCCATGGCGATGTTGGCTCTGGTATCAGATATTAGCATCGACTTGGCCAGCCCAGCACTCAGCCTATGTTCTGGATGTTTATGCGTATAGAGACTAACAATAAGAAGAGAGCTCACTCCATCCCAAAAGCCTATATTGCTAAGAGAAAGGAATCTCTCCCTTATAAGCTAGATGTGGCCTCCTTCCATAGACGAGGTGGAACTAAAACAAGCAGTCTCCACCGGTCAACAAAGGGGTCCTAACAAAATCCAACGTTACTATTGCTTCTATACCACTGGATTTACTTGATGTATGCTACCAGATAACTTGTCGTTGTTTGACATGTTTACTTACACGTGGACCTTCCTGGCTTACTTGTAGTTTTGACTGTTATCCTTGCGAGCCACCAGGCGACAGAAGATGACGCACATCCCAGTCCCTGGTTTGAGAATTTGGTGTCCCATTTTTTTGCTCCCCGGCTTTGCTCTTCCCGTCGCACCGTTACGTCATGCACCTCTCCCGGACTCCCCTTAGACCGATGTTCTCCGTCACAGATGCCTTGTTGCTCTGGTTCCCTCCTTCCTGCTTGATGTTCTTTGTCGTGTCGTGCTCTAGCGGCGATCACGAAAATCTTAGTGCACATTAGTGTGTTTGGACTCCAAGCAAAAATTATTGTAGCAAGTGTGCGTTTCCTCACAAGGGTGACTGCTTTTCCCTCACAAGGGTGACTGGGATTTAATATATAACTCCCGAGGAAATAGTAGAACCCTTCCTTGTCCTCTTTATGCAACCTATAGAACAAAATGCCTTGTCATGTGTTCCCAACTTCATTGTAATAGCCGTGAAGCACACGACGTGTAAGTGAGATGAAAAAAAGTAAATGCGATGATATAAAGTAATGCAACGGTAATAAGAATGACGAAAATAATAAGTAAACTATGAATGCAAGCTAAAAGTATGTCTTTATTTTCGAATTAATTAAATGCAGAAAATTAAAGTGTGTAACTACATTAAAAGGTGTATGCTTAAAATGGACCAGACTTCATGTATTTACTTGTCTAGTCTCCCATAAACATGGTGACATGAATATAGCTTTTTACAACGAGATAGCATTTATCAAAGTTTAGTGTGTTTTATAAACATTCACATGGGCAGCATGTGCTATCTTGAGATGATGCAACACATCTTACTAATACTACTCTAGTAAGAGAAAACTCTGCAAACTAGATTTAAAATAGACAAAGTATTGTTTGGTATTTTAACATGATATTGAATATCAAATATGTTACCTCAAACAAATGAGATCACCTTTGATGTACTAGGTGGATGTAACACATTCATTCATTCGTCCCTAGTGAGGTAACAACTGAAAGGTAAAAACATAGTAGGTTCAAATTTCTGTCACTATCCAGTTGCTACTACGAGTTGCTCCATCTAATGCACAAGTTTCCCATCATGTCTCGCTTACTTGTTTGATCAGAACATGCATAGAAGAACTGGGTACAAATATACATCTACAAATACATCAAACACAAACAGAAGGTTGTAATCTCATATACTCATCAAATAATCAGAAGATTCACCATAAAGTTTTTTACAACGAGATAGCATTAATCAAAGTTTAGTGTGTTTTATAAACATTCACATGGGCAGCACGTGCTATCTTGAGATGATGCAACACATCTCACTAGTACTACTCTAGTAAGAGAAAACTCTGCAAACTAGATTTAAAATAGACAAAGTATTATATTTGGTATTTAACATGATATTGAATATCAAATATGTTACCTCAAACAAATGATATCACCTTTGATGTACTAGGTGGATGTAACACATTCATTCATTCGTCCCTATTGAGGTAACAACTGAAAGGTAAAAACATAGTAGGTTCGAATTTCTGTCACTATCCAGTTGCTATTATGAGTTGCTCCATCTAATGCACAAGTTTCCCATCATGTCTCGCTTACTTGTTTGATCATAACATGCATAGAAGAACTGGGTACAAATATAAATCTACAAATACATCAAACACAAACAGAATATTGTAATCTCGTATACTCATCAAATAATCAGAAGATTCACCATAAAGGAATTACATATCTTACTATAATTATGTAGCACGTCGCATGTGGGCTTAAGAAAATGAGAGAGAGAGAGAGAGATAATGCCATCAATGTGTAGTCTAGGAGTGGACTATTACCTCTTCATCATGGACTTGAGAGTTTCATTTTTTGATATATATTAAGTTCAAGAATGATCATTACTACCATAAGTATAATATTTATTTGACAAGTAATGGCAGCAAGAAATCATCACATAAAGTAGAATATTAAATAAAATTCGATCATATAAAAGAAATAGAATATCTTTCACTAAATTACTCAATCTAAGTACCATGGACAATGAATAAAATTATTGTCCAAATGAAAGATGTCCAAGTGTGAAACATCTGCAAGCTTATGCAAAAAGAAATTGTTCCTAACATCGGTCTAAGAATATATTTGTGAGAAATTTTCTCGACTCAGAAAAAATAGAAAGCCCTTCAGAAAGGGAAGCACTGATTAACACATATGCAAAAAAATTAACTTCCAAAATCCATATCTTAAGTGAATGCTTAGTCAATGATTTATCGCAATTAATAAACTCATAACCTTATATGCTAACATTGCTTAGAGGTTTTAGAGTGGCACCCATACATCCGCCCCTCCCCATTTTAGTCTCTCAACTATGGAGGAGTAGTTTACCTTTTTTCATTCGTAAAATATTTTGGGACTAGGCACCCCATTTCCTTTTCTCTTGCATTTTAGAAACTAGCACAATACTATTGATTGTCATTTTTTAGAATGAGGGAAAAACTTGTTTAACATTAAATATTACAATCCCCTTCACTAATTCATCATTCTAAACACATACAAAAGTATAATAATTTAGAAAGTAAATATAATAACACATGCTAAGTTTACTTATAATGGAAATGGATACTACATATAATTACATATGTCAAGGGAATATGTCCTGAGAGGCAATAATAAAGTTGTTATTATGTATATTCCAAGTAAATGATAGATGTTTATTTTGCATGCTATAATTGTATTAATACGGAAACGTTAATACATGTGTGTTTAATAAACAAATAGAAAATTCCTAGTTATGCCTCTCTTATAAACTAGCTCGTTGATTAACAAGATGATCAAGGTTTTGTGATCATGGACATTAGATGTTGTTAATAACAAGGTCGCAACATTATTATAATGTTGTGATGAACATTCATCTGAAGTATAGCATTATGATCAAATTCATTGTTTTTATATTGCTATAACATCATACAAAGTAATCTTAATCATTAGACCATGATATCATATCAATCACTGGAAGAGTATCTTGATAACATCAAATGTCACACCGTAACAGGGTGACTATAAATGTGGGTTCGGTGCTATGAAGGTGTTATGTAGAGGCTCATGGATCAAGAGTGAAATTTTTCCATCCCAATGATAGAGAGATATACTCTGGGCTCTCTCGATGATATCACATTAGTTAGCTTACAAGCAAGTGATGAGATCACTAGAATGTTATATCACGGGAACGAGAAAAGAGTACATGTCGATAACGAGATCAAACTAGGTACGGAGATACCGATGATCGAATCTCGGACATGTAATATATCGCGAAACAAAGGGATTAAGTTACTAGCGTAAAAGGTTCTCGCGATCACAAGAAGTCATTGTTGAATGTGTGGGAGTCGGTATGGATCTCTAGGTCCCACTTCTGATTATTGATTCGAGAGGAGTCTCGATCATGTCCGCATTATTCGCGAACCGCAGGGTGACACACTTAAGAGACACCGACACCATTTGGAACAAATACGTTCTATACGAAAGAATTGCAAAGTGCTGGAATTATTTCAATTGAAACCGGAATTGTTTCGGGTGAAATTGCTAAAATTATTTCTGCATGTGAAATTGAAAAGTAGCAAGAGGTTTTATGTGAATGTTTGTTAATTAATGTAATTAACAAAATTCTGAATAAATAAATAAAAGGATTTTTATTTAATGAGATATTACATTAAATTTGGTGGAAATTTAATGGGTATTTGAGTGGATTTTTAGTGGATAATATGGAGGGACTTTTGGTGAGTGGGAGCTCCACTGACATGAATGGAGGAAGGGGTGGGGGCACCCACCATGGCCGTCGAACACGCCCCTTGGGGTGCCCCCTCGTCCTATAAAAGGCCTCCTACTCCCTCTCTCTCTCACTCACACCTTCTCGTGAAGGATCTCTCTCCCTCTAGTTTATCTCCCATAGTCTTGGACTAGAGAGATACATGTTCCCGATGGCTTTTCGTTTGGAAAAAGTAGGTTCTTCCCCTGCGTCACTGAAGCGAGGAGGCGTAGGTTGTTTGGTGGCTTGAACGTGTGTGCGAGCACGGATGCGCTGCTGATTTGCAGCGTTGGACTTCTTATCGATCTTGAGATCGGCAAGCGTTCGTCTACATCATCCACGAGTACAACCTTGTTAAACTTTGTCGGTCTACAAGGGTATGTTCTCTATGGATGTATATTCACCCATTTCTTGTATCTAGTAGATAGATCTTGGTGCTTAGTTGTTCCCATTGTAGGAAATTTTTTGTTTTCTATGTTGCGAACCCAACAATATGGTGGAAACGGATATAAAAATATTTTTTTGACACATGAATCGAAGGTGGAAACAAATATATAAATAACTTGGATCGAAGGATTTGGACACATAAGCACTATATCATGCTCATAAGTGAAATGCTAGCAATCTGACAGAAAGTTCACCACTAAATAAGGAATGCAAATGTATCCATAGTACACCTCATTTTCTAAAGTGCAACATAACCTACTTATTATACATAATTAAATTAAATGAAACCTAATACCAAATATGACACTTGCAATCTACATCTACCCATAAACAAATACTACGCAAAGAGTAGAAACAATCAAACTTTCTTCTATGTAGCTATTTATCATTTTCCACTTTCTTGTATGCATCCTATTCCACTTCTATTTTTATTCCAGTAGCTAAAATATAAACAATAAGAATATCTATAAATTGTGGTATTTATTGTAAATGTAGAGGTTAAAGTAAAACACAAAATATAAGATACATATGCTTCAAGTTTATGCAAAATCATCATAGTGCTTAAAAAACAAGTTATAAGGTTCATAAACCGCAAGGGTCTAGGCATAATAGGGATGCCTAGGACATCTCTAAGCTTATATTTTTCACCATTCTTTGACAACTCAATGTTTGGTATTCATTCGTTCCTCGTGAAAAGAACTTCACTACAACAATGTCCCCCATTATTTTTCTGTGGGGTGACATTGGTGGAAAAAACATAATATCCTTGTTGTGATCAAAACTCAAAATAAATTTTGGTTTCAAATAAATATTTGTTTAAGTGATTAATATCCAAAAAAATATATAAAAAAAAGTAATCAAGTTGAAACTCAACTTAGCTACTCTTACAATTCGACCACTTAGGAATATCCGAAAATATGATAATTTATGAGCATGCAGAGGACTAAAAAATGTTCTTATAGTATTTTATTTTTGAATTTAGGGGATGTAAATAAGTTTATAAAAATAGGTAAGTGAGCAGCAATGTGCATAAAATTGCAGCTCGATCTATGCAATTGATGACATCGATTAAAATCCATATGGGTAAAACTTGTCATTTTATTTTAAAAAATCCATAGAACAAAAAAGGAAACTTTTTTCTTACTACATCAAGGACTCAAAGAAAAATGTAAAATAAAAATAACTGGGTTGCCTCTCGCAAAGAGTTTTATAAATAGCTATATATCTAGACTTCTTACCTTGTTTTAGGATGGGCACGTGTCAGGAGGAAATGCTTTCTTCATTGTGCAATCCTTTAGGGTCGGCTCTATTTTGGTGGGGACCTAGGGCAAATTTTAGGGCATGGGCCCCTAAGGTGATCTTTTTTGCCAATATATATATGTACACCTATCTAAATATATAGGCATGTATGTGTCTTGTTTTACTTGCAAAATATTAAAAGTTAACATACAACTACAAATTCTTAATCTGAGATGTCTAAAATAATTGTTAATTAATTAAGCAATATCATATTATGTTGATTAAAAGAGTAGCAAAATATAACAAGTAACATTTTCGGCTAGTCTTATTACCTCATATAAGGACCAACTTTTAGCAGTGTGCCGACAATAGTGTTTTAGTGTTCCACAAAAAAAGAGCTTCCTCGGACATTTGTAGATGTAAAATTATTGAGAACAATTTGAAGATCAATGTTGGCCAAGAAAAAATCCATTCAATCTGTTATATAACATTGTTGGCCTCAATTTTTTCAGTAGTTCCACTTTAGGGTTTAAATCATATATTGGACTAGCGATCAAACAACGAACTAGACCATGGATTAATGGATTTATAGAGAGCATGGGCGAGCAGAGGTGTGATCTACCTCCTTGTGAGGAGTAGCCGATTCCAGCGGGACAAGGCATATATCAATAGCCAAAAAGGAATGGGCTAAGTCGATCAATCCCCGGGATTGAGGGAGATCGATCTCAGCCTCAAGTCCCTGCGACCAAGGTACATAGTCGAGTAGCAAGAAGATCGATCGTTGCGTGGTTCCTACCTGCTGGCGTTTTCTTTCCCCCTTGATCCCTCGTCTCCTTTATTCTTCTGATCGGCAACTGCATATGTTTCCTGGGCCTTTGCAACTGTATTTTTTCTAGCACGATACAAAACAACAGAGTCCAGGCTATAGAAGGAAGGATGTTGTGATGGCCCTCCCAAAGGCAAGGGTCCTTGGTCGTTGCCAAGGTAGCCATGGGTTAGAGCCGGCCCTGCAATCCGTCTTTCTTGGTAAGTGCTCCATGAATTTCTTGTGTGAGAACTGAAACTTAACATTCGCTTCATAGGAATCAATTATAGCACATGTGTTTCTCAAGAAATATCGACACAAGGAATTACCCACCTCCATATCCATTATAACAAAATCTATATGCACAAGAGTTACACGCAACTCAACTATAACATTATTAACCCTACCTAAAGATTGTTTAGTAGACTAATCAATAAGATTGTTTATTAACTCCGTGGGGAAATGGAAGATTTTCCAGCTTGGTTCCCTAATCCTAAAGATTTATTTTCGGTTTGATCAACCTATAAGATGCTTGCAAAAAAGTGTCGAATCCAACCAGATGATGTGCGTGGATCTGTAGTACAAAAGGAGGAAAATGACTTTAGTTAGAACCTACTCTAGTCTCAGGAGTGTGCTTCAAAGACAAAACAGTTCCTTTGGCGTCTTGATCATAATAGTCTGCCATGGCAATCCAACTTCAAACATAGAGGAATGGAGATTGATAACAGATGTTTGATGTGTAATCGCTTGGATGAGAATGGAGGTAAGCAAGTGAAACAAATTTGGCGAATATTGGAGATGGAGGATGTTAGGGTATTGTTGACCTAGTGTGCTAATGCCTAGGATATGCTGATGGCTATCTTTCAAATGGAGCAAAATAAAAACTGCTGATTATTGTTTTTTTGTGGCAATGGTGGACGACCAGAAAATAAAAGGAATGCGGGGAATGCTGAAATACCACTCCATGAGGTGGTTTTCCATTCAAGAACATGGACTATGGAGTTCACCGAGCTCTATCTGAAGAAACAAGAATCCAATCGACAGGAAAATGATGATATGCAGATATGGCTACCACCGGATGGTGATGATATGAAGGTGAATGTTGATGGGGGTTTTTATAACAACCCTCTGAATGGTGGATGGGGTTTTATTATCAGGGATCATCAAAGGCAAGGCCATTGGTGCAGGTGCAGGGCTATTTCCAGTAGAGTTCCATCCATGCGAAAGCTGAGGCTTGTATCCAGGCCTGATAGCGGCAATGAATTGGGGAATGACTCGTATCATAATCGAGTCTGACTACCAACTGCTAGTGAAGGCCTTAAACAACACCGCCTATGATCGATCACCGGTGGGAGTTATTATTAGATATGCATAGATGTTGGCTAGGCTAAACATTTCATCTTCTTCTTTCGTGTTTGCTCGACGTGAATGTAACAAATCAGCACGCGACGGCGGCGCTGGGTGTTTCTGGTAATTATGGTAATGTCCTTTTTTGGCCATATGTTATGCCGAACGATGTAACTGAGATTGTGGCTGCCGAGTTGGCTATGTCCGTGGTTTAATGGAATGTTGAGTTCCATCTCAAAAAATAAGAAAGAGATCAAGGTTGCATTTTTTCATGGGAGCAATTTTTAAAGTTTCGTATAAAAGCTCACGAATATCCAAAACACTAGATCCTAAATCAAGAATACCGTTCCATGTAACTTTTCCAATAATAATTTATATTTTTGGTTCCCATATATCCCCAATATCAAATGTGATCATAGCTCCTATATTGTATCTATCTATATTTTCTTTTAACACATGATCCGCTATGTAAGATCCAAAACCTGCTTGACGAACATTCATAGAGGGATCACTTGCAAATTTTTATAAGATAGACATGAGTTCCTACAAACTACATTTATCAAGATTAAGTACATGATTGTTAGGAATATCACTAAGCATTTTTATTTTGTCTACTTGTTTAGTTTCCTTGTTTTATTTTTCGTTTACCATAGTTTTTAGAGTATAAGTACGGGGACTTTGTTAAGGAAGAGTTTTAAAACAAGTCAAAGTTTTAAGAATATCACATAAGTAGTAGATCCTATTTTGAGGATCCTCAACAGGCTTATCATCCTTCTTTAATTCATTCTCAAATAGTTCTAGTTTCTTCATGATAACCAAAATAACACCTTCAATATTGAATATCATAGCTTTGTTGAATAATTCAAGATGATCTAGATTTCTTTTAGCAGGCAACCTCCTAGCAAAATTTTCAATTCTACCTTTGAAATACTTAAGTAAGGTATTCATGTCTTCTATTTATTTTCTCTTATCAGTACCAGTACCAAAGATATTTTTAATATCCAAGGCAACTTCGTCTAGTGGTGCTAACATGAAAGTACCTCCTACAAGAAAATCTGAAGCATTTTTACTCCATGATTCCAAACCTAAATAAAAGTGCATATTTAGTTTAGCTTCACTACATTGGCTAGGATCTTTGTCATGGATTTCATGTAGCCTATACCAAGCATTTCTTTTATGTTTCTCCATATTTTTTCTTAAACATAGATGTATCATGTTTAATATGATCTAGCACCTTAGGTTTGCCAGGAAGATAAACAAGATTCGCTTTCGTTTTGTTACCCATAATTGCATGTATGAGCTAACCTGCTTTTCTACCATAAAGACCATGTTCACAGCCAAATCCATGTCATTCCTCGAGATAATTAGCCCAAACTTTTCCACAAAGCTACATCTTGGCATTGAAAACAAAGGTTCCAAAGGAGTTTCCAAATTTTATTCGTAAATTTCCGTCTTTTGAGTGCAAAAGGTGTTTTTTGAAGCATGTACCAAATGATGACATCTAAATGTCATGATTGAAAATTTCACATAATTTTTTTGGGACATGTGCAATCCGAGATATGATATTTTTGCCAAGTTATAGCTATTTTTTATTGAGTTTGAGCCAATATTAACTAAATTTAAATTGTAGGCATGTAAAATTTGTTCATAAAATTTCATCAAAAATGTTTTAAGGTAGACAAGATTCAATTAGATGTGGCTTCTGATGGTGATCCTTTGTCTGACCCATCATGCTACCGCCATCTGGTTGGGAGCTTTGTTCACCTCGCTGTCACTCATCCAGATATATCCTATCCTATCCATATTTTGAGTTAGTTCGTTTCTTCTCCCACTTCTGAGTCATACCTCTGAGTCACCAGGTCTTTTGGTTGCGTTGGGTAGTGGATGAAGCTTGACAATCATGATGATAACAATTAGACCATATAATCCCATTGTGATTCCTAACAACATCAGTAGGTGAGATAGTTTGTATTGATATTGAGGAGAGGAGAGTATAAAACATAGTTGGTGTACATTGGTGCATTACATTGCATGATTGGTTTTTACACTATTCTTTCATTTCATGACATTGCAAAAGAGTTCGATAAAGTAATGGTCCAGCTAGGAGATTAGAATTGTTTGTGTGTTACCTATTAAGCCAATGTTAGGGCTGCATGTATTGCTTTATTTGACATATTTTTTTCCTACTCAATAAGAACACCGGTACCCTCCAACATTATTGCGACAAAATCCATCCAAAGGGCATGAGTCGTGATTGCATCCATTAACATGCAGCAGAAATAACAAAAAAGAAGAATTATAGTTTTGAACAAGACAAAGGAACCACTACATTCAAGTTGCAGTTTGATTGGTATTAGTTTTGTGCATATATAGATTGACATTCGAAGCTAATCAGTACCTTTGCATCCCTTTGGTGCAATTGCACATGTATCCCTGATCATTGGTGGAATCCACACACTTGCTATTGCTACTAAGGCATGCGTAAGTACTGTTCTTGTTCAGTTTCGCAACATCACATGACTCCACACATCTCTCACAGCCCAATCAAGAATCATAGGAACTCATGTATCTCTCCGTCCAGAAATAAACATGACACTTATTTCTGAACGGGATCTTTCGCACAACCCCGCGTCGCCAACCCTTGAAGATACGGGGTGACGTCGCCACCAGCCTCAAGCCCTCTCCCCCTCCGTTCCCTCCCACCGCACCGTTGATACGTTCAAAACGTATCTATAATTTTTAATGCTTCATGCTTGTTTAGTATCCACTTTGCTTTACTTGTCTACACTTTGAGGTGCTTTTTACATGTTTTCTGGTACTAACCTATTAACAAATTGCAACAGTGTCAGATGCCTGTTTTTGGTTTTAGAAAAATTAGTAAAAAATATTCTTGGAATTGGATGGGACAAACGTCAAAGTCAATTACTTTCTGTGGGGAACAAGAAGTCCAGAGGGGAGCCCGGGAGGCGAGCCAGAGGGGCCACCCCCCCTAGACGCGGCCATAGGTGGGTCTGCGCCTGTCTAGGGTTTGGTGGCCCTGGCCGGCTCCTCGACCTCCCCCTTCGCCTATAAGAAGCCCCTGATGCAGAAACTCTGAGTACCCGATCAAATATCCACGAAACTGTCTGTAGCCGTCGCCACCATCGTCCCTAGATCGGGGGGATCTGAAGTTCTTCCCGGCACCCTGTCGGAGGGGAGATCATCCCGGAGGCATTCTCTCCGGTATGATGCGTGAGTAGTTCCACCTTGGACTATGGGTCCATGTAGTAGTTATATGGTTGTATCTCCTCCTTGTGCTTTCATGTATAGATCTTGTGAGCTCCGTTCATGATCAAGATCTAATCTATTTGTAATCATGCATGTTGTGTTTGCGGGGATCCGATGGATATTGAGATTATTATGTTGGTTTAATTAATGGTTTTGTCTTTATGATTCTATCATGTCTGTGTTGTTTGTGATCTTGCATGCTTTCTGTTGCTAGTGGTTATCTTGGCCAAGTAGTTGCTAGTGACTCCAAGAGGGGGTATTTATGCTCGATAGTGGGTTCATGCCTCTAGTTTCCAATGGAAGTGACAAAAATCTCTTCGGTTGTAGATGTGCTATTGCTACTAGGGAGAAAACAACGGTCTCTTGTTTATGGAACATGTGGACTGTTTACCTTACACACTTTGCTTAAAGCAGTTGTCTGTTGCTTGCAACTTAATACTGGAGGGGGTTCAGATGATAACCTGAAGGTGGACTTCTAGTCATAGATGCAGTTGGATGGCGGTCTATGTATCTTGTTGTATTGCCCAATCGAATCTCATAGGATCTTTCTGACTAGTAATTGCATTGTTATGCCTTGTTCAGTTCCTGTCAATTGCCCTACTGTAATTTGTTTACCCTTCATGCCATGTTGTTTATCTAAGGAGAGTACCTCTAGTGAACTATGGACCCCGGTCCAATCTTTACCATCAATAGATTCTCCACTGTTACTTGTTTACTTGCTGCAAACCATTACCTTCCACACCATACGTTTAATCCTTTGTTACAGCAAACCGGTGAGCTTGACAACCTTACTGATTCGTTGGGGCAAAGTCTTGAGTTTGTGTTGTGCAGGTCTCCACGTTGCCAGCAACACCTGTGTGACGTTTCCTTCCTCCTACTGGTTCGATAACCTCGGTTTCTTACTGAGGGAAAACTTGTTGTTGTGCTGCTTCACACCTTGCTCTTGGGGTTTCCCCATGAAGCGCTCCCACTTGGAATAGCGCTGCATCAGCCGCCATTGGAGGACCCGTCAGGCGAAGCCTTCGTGGTGACAACTACGACAAGGACCTCACCCTTGTGTGGCGGTGGCATGTTCTTCCGGCGATGGTTGTGCGTGGTTCTGACGGAGATTCAGTAGCGGGGTGCTGTGGGACACTGTCGGAGCGCGCGGCTCATTGTTGACGACAAAGACGCGGCCTCCCCACAGAGGAGGCGCCCCTGCTGCTGCAACGACCCATCAGGGCCTGCAGATCTGGGCCTGGGGCAGCGTGTGTGTGTGTGTGGTTGCTTGAAGACGCCCGTTGCTGGGTTCTCACCTCCTAGGCCCCGTTCAACAGTGGTGAGACGGTGGTTCGCACCTCCTACTCCGCTGACGGCTTGTGGCTCGCCTCATCGACGAGTGGCCAAAAGACGGCTCCTTGATACGCGCTCGATGGACTTGGGGGGTCGATGGAAGGACCTGGGAGAAATCCCAATCTGATGTTGACAATGGCGATGTCCGCGGGCGTCTCACCTTCTTGGAGGCATCTTCATGGCCCTGTCCATGCTTCCCTGCCTAGAGCACCGTGGGAAACCCCAGACCTGGCCTTCAAATCGGGAGGCGGCGGAGCGGCTGTGTCGTTCCCTCGTTGGAGGCGCCACCTAGGTGGCTCGTTGAGTCCTCGGTGTGCTAGTTGGAGTCAATGTTTCGTTGCCGCTTCGAGCGTGGGATTCTGGAGTGCTATGTACAACCTTGACGACGCTCTTGGTCGACGGCTCCTCTAGTCTGGTACGGTCCCACTGTTCGCTCACCAACCTTAGGCACTTTTGGGTGGGCGGTGCGTCGACTTGTGTCATCCTGGAGCTGGAGTCGGTGTCCCAGAGTTCTTCAAGATCATAACGCGTCTTAGAATCTTAGTGTATCTTCTCCTCACCATTCTTGTCGGGAGATGCCTTTCCCGTTCGGTTGTCGACTTGTTGTGGGTTGTGTTATAAGCCAATGTGGCATTGTGTTTGTATCATGTTACCGTTTCAGCGTTGTACCAGCCATCTTGGCATCCTTGTGTATATATGAAACTAATACACCTTTCATGGTGTATCTTGGGAAAAAATATTTATGAACGGAGGGAGCAGTATTTCTCCCGATACCCCTCTGCGTTAACAGGACTAGTGCAGTGCGAGGAAGCGCTGAGACAGGATAGGATTTATCTCCCTCTTCGCCCCTCCCCCAGCTCTCTCCGGCCATGGCCGCGCCCGCCTACTTTCTGGCATCCACCGCCCCTTCCTTTCCCCTAAGGTTTCATCTCCCCACAACCGCGACCACCCGCAGCCTCTCCACCCCGGCACCCTCTGCGCCCAAGACCACCAATTCTTGCAGCTTGAGCGTCAGGAGCCGCAGGCCAACCTTTCGACGGAACTCCGCAGAGACCTACGTCCCGGGCTCCGGCAAGTACATCGCGCCCGACTACCTCGTGGTATGCCTTCTTCCTCTTATACGTACTTGCTACTTTGCTGTAGTGTAGTCTGAGTGTGAGTGGGTCTCTGCTCGTGGATTTGCAGAAGAAGGTGTCGGCCAAGGAAGTGGAGGAGCTCGTGAGGGGGGAGAGGAAGGTGCCACTCATTGTGGATTTCTACGCTACCTGGTGCGGGCCTTGCGTTCTGATGGCACAGGATATCGAGATGGTATGCCCTTTGAAATATGTGCATTGCTATGCGCTGGCTGGCGAGTTTTAGCCAACACAATATCTGTTACCAATGGGAGGTTCTTTTACTCTGGAAACACTGAGACTTCAGAAAGAAAATTAGTGGACAATGAAACTACTTTGCTACTCTGGGTTATCGACTCAGTTGATTAGGCAATGCATGAAACTTTGGAAAAATAAAATAGGACACTGTTGGGAGATTTAAGGTTCCTTAATCTAAGTAGCCCAGGCATGTGGATGGTGTAGCTGTATATGACTGTTGTCTGTACTCGGTAGTTGCCTTGTGTTGGTAGCGGATATGGTGCTGAAGAATACACTTCTTACAAATAAATTCAACTATTTGGAATCCTTTCCTTTTTCTTTCCAATTCTTTGAACATTGTGAAGTAGCTATATTTATGTACATAATGATCAACTATTTGGAATACACTTAAACTAAGATGCCCGACTTCCTTTGAAATCCTGAAATTTATAGCTGGTTGCACTCCTTGTAATGCATCTGAACTATCTATTTGATTCAAAGGATTGTCATGGGTTCTTTTGTTGGATTGAGTCCTATAAAAAAATCACGTAAGGATTTAGTTGCACTACGTTTTATAGGAAATTTTCCATCCACTCAAATTTCTTGGAAATAATCCTTTTTTGAGGCTTGTTTGGTTCGCAGGATTTTGAATGCAGCAATAGAAAAAATAATGTATCAATTGAATGTCATGGCATGTTGGATCCTACAGAAACTGAAAACACATGAATGTGTAGTAGTTGTTGTTTGGTTGAGGCACAAGAAAAATGCAGCAATTTCTTTGAAGGATTAGTTGCATGACAAAGCTGTCACTGAAACAAAAGACCATAAGGTTGGACTCAGAGGAATGTTTTCTATGGAATTACATGCAAAGTAAGCTCATAGGAAATTTCCTATGGTTTACAATCCTACAAATTAAACAAGCTAAAAATTCTTAAGGAATATAATCCTCCCAAATTCCCATGAAATTCGATTGAATCAAAGAGGCCTTACTTTGTTGCAATCAAAAGAACCTTGGTGCAAATAAAATCCCATATGGTAAACCTCTTTGGTTTGTAGGATTTAAAAGAAGTGGGAATAGGAAAAAATTAGGAATTAGATGTCTTTGCAGGTTTTTAAAACATAGGAATGAAAAAAAAGAGGAATTAGATGTCATAGAATGTTGAAACATTCAGAGCTGCAAGCTTCTATTGAGCTTTCTCTGAATTAAAACAGTTTTATCACCATCTTTATGTCTTGGATAAATTCTGTTATCAAGCTACTGAGCCGAGCAAAAACCATCCAGAGAAGTCAGTGTTTCATCAAACTCGACTCATTTTAATTGTGAGCTCAGTCCAATGAACCGAGCCCATCAAGTCCGTTAATTAAATGTATTTTCCACCCCTCGTTTCTTATTGGGACTTATTGCTTGCACTAAATTTACCCCTTGCAGTAGCATAAACTTACACCAACATTCCTTGGAATTATGTATTGCAGCTTGCGGTTGAATATGAGGACAACGCCTTGTTTGTTAAGGTGGACACAGACGACGAATATGAATTTGCAAGAGATATGCAGGTAAACACATCCTGGCACGCATCGAGCTTAACATGCTATTGATCATGTTTGCATCGTTTTCTGAACGCCATCATTGCTGAAACATACAGGTCAGAGGACTTCCGACGCTGTATTTCTTTAGCCCAGATCAAAGCAAAGACGCCATTAGGACTGAGGGGCTAATCCCTGTTGAAATGATCAAAAACATAATTGAAAACGAAGTGTAAATCATGTGTAGGCTCATAGTGCCTGTAGCAGCTATATTTTGAGTTGAAGTTTCTAGTACTTAGTGTTTAGGTAGTCTGCTGTGACTGATTAGAGCTTCGTGTTGCTCAGTCGTACGATTTTGGTATGGAAGACCTGCATGAGTAGAATGTAGGATAGGGGTTCAAACTTGATACTAACTACTGATTCAGTTCTCTATTGTACTATTCTCGTGTTCTTCGTTCTTGTAGACATCCTTCTTAGTCCACTATTTTTTCATGCACTGGAGTTTATGGCACCTTAGCTGGACCGATAAGTGCATTGGTTGGTTAAATTGGGGGATTGCTCTAAATATTTAGGCATACAATTGACTTGGTATCCTAAGATAAGGTCCCGTGAGCAACTGTCTGCCTTCAGTAACCTACTCACAGGTAGCAGCACAAGCGCGCAGAAGTTGAACTTGTTGTATTTGCCTTTTGGATCTTCTAGTCTAGATGATTACGGTAGCACCCTTTAGGTTCGATCTGAGAGAGTAGAGAGAGGAGAAGAGAGACTACCTGCGCCTTGGCTCGAGGAACACGAGCCAGAGGGGATGCCTAGCTGGTGTCGGCGTCAGTGGCCATGGGAAAAGGGGCGACTGCGTGGGTGTGCGGTGGTGACGGTGCTTCCCGTCGGCATAGCGCAAAACCCTAGATCGGTAGGGATTTCGGTTGGGGGCTGCGGCGCACGGTGAACCTCGTACCGTGTGCGTCCGGTCCCCCACCCATTTATATGTGCGCTGGCGACAGGGGCCCACCAACCATGATAAGGTTGGGCGCCCCCGATCAGGACGCGTTTGAGGGACTCCGTTCGGGCCGTTGGGCTCGAACGGGGAGAGATCAATCTAACATTCTCTCCCTTGATCTCGACTTTTCTTTTAACTTTGTACTTTATACTTTACTTGTTTCATCACGGATCGGTACATAGAGCATGTTTCATCGTCTCAGCTCAATTACCGATAGAATCAGACAGCCACTATATACTTTTCTATTTTGAAACAAATTCTGTTACTTTTGGGCCTCAGTAGTCCAGGAATCATAGGCTTTCCATTAAACCCATGCCGGCTATGTGTTCCTTGAACACATTGGGTGGTAAGCCTTTCGTTAGCGGATCCGCAAGCATATCCTTTGTCCTTATATGCTTGAGACTTATAGTTTGATCCTGGACTTTGTCCTTCACAACATAATACTTTATATCTATAGACTTTGTAGCATTATTCGACTTGTTGTTGTGAGCATAGAATACTGCGGGCTCGTTGTCACAGTACATCTTTAGTGGCCTGCTGATGCAGTCAACCACTTTCAAGTCGGGTAGAAATTTCTTTAACCATAACACCTGTCCCATGGCCTCATAACATGCTATAAATTCTGCATACGTCGTAGATGATGCAACTATCGACTGTTTGGCGCTTCTCCACGAAATAGCACCTCCTACGAGAGTAAAGACATATCCTGTCGTGGACTTTCTGCCGTCTTTATCTCCCGTAAAATCCGCATCCGAATACCCTTTTATCTCTAGGGAATCAGATCTTTTATATGTTAGCATGAGGCCTTTTGTGCCTTGCACATAACGCAGAGCTTTCTTTACCATCTTCCAGTGCTCTGTGCCTGGATTCTCTTGATATCTACCGAGTACCCCGGTGATAAAAGCTAAGTCAGGGCGAGTGCACACTTATGCATACTGTAAGCTTTCAACAGCCGAAGCATATGGTACTGACTTCATTTGATCGATCTCATATTGGTTCTTTGGACATTGGAATTTTCCAAAACTATCGCCCTTGACTATGGGAGCAGATGTTGCATTACTCGCATGCATAATGTATTTCTTTAGAATATTTTCACAATATGCTTTCTGCGACAGTCCTAACACTCTATTCTTTCTATCTCGATGAATTTCTATGCCCAAAACATAAGAAGCTTCACCAAGGTCTTTTATGTCAAAATTTGAAGACAAGAACTTCTTTGTTTCTAGTAGTAGACTGACATCACTGCTAGCAAGCAAGATGTCATCCACATACAGAATTAGGAAAATATATTTCCCACTTTTAAACTTTGCATAAATGCAGTTGTCCTCAACATTCTCTTTGAATCCAAATCTTTTAATTGTATCATTGAATTTTAAATACCACTGCCTAGAGGCTTGCTTTAACCCATAAATGGATTTCTTTAGGCGGCATCCCATATGTTCCTTCCCCTCCATGAAAAAACCCTTAGATTGTTTCATGTAAACATTTTCTTCTAAATCTCCATTTAGAAATGCCGTCTTAACATCCATTTGATGTAACTCTAAATCAAAATGTGCAACTAGTGTCATTATGATTCTGAAGGAATCCTTACATGAGACCGGGGAAAAGGTCTCATTGTAATCTACCCTTTCTCTTTGCATAAAGCCTTTTGCCATAAGTCTAGCTTTGTACTTTTCTACATTCCCATTGGAGTCATACTTTGTTTTGTAGACCCATTTGCATCCTACTGTTTTGGCTCCTTTAGGAATTTCCTCTAAGTCCCAAACATTGTTGGAACTCATTGAGTTCATTTCATCTTTCATTGCCTCCACCCACTTGGCTGAGTGAGGCCTTCTCATGGCTTCTTCATATGAGGTAGGATCGCCCTCCATATGAACTATTTATGTGCTGTAGACTTTGTAAATTTCTTTGGAAATGGCTGGTCTTCGTTCTCTTTTAGACCTTCTGAGTTCATCAGACTCTTGCTCATTTCTTGCCTCGGGTTCTGGCACATTGTTAGTATGTGGCTGTTCTGGCTCCCTTTCATGCTCAACAGTGGGTTCAGGTGGCTCCTGACGGACAAGTTCCGAACCTTCTCCCATTGTTGTCACGTGTGGAGTCACAACAGGTGCCGGCACCACAACCTCAGGGGTTGTAGATGGTGGTGACATGGTTATACCCTACGGGTACGTGACTTCAGCATACCTGGTCCAGCCCAAGGAAGGCCCACAGCAGATATACGCTGGCCCATGAAGATTTTCGGGTGGCCAAGGCCCATGACGCCTTCGGATCCTTGGAGAGCAAGATTGGCGGAGATAGGAAATTCAAAGGGGTAAAACCCTAGAACTTATAACCGACTAGGACTATGCCCGGGACCTGCCTAAGTCTATATAAAGGCCAGGAGGGCACGTCCTAGATCTCTCGACTCATACTTTCGCACACGCATCCACGCCAGATCGAATCTGCGCACCCTGTAACCTTCGGTTCCGTCGTAATCAGGAGCAGACAAGCAGGAGTAGGGTTTTCCCTCCGGGGGCCTGAACCTGGGTAAATCTCGTGTCCCCTGGTTGCTTGTCTGTTAACCGTGCCACGATCTCCAGCATCCCCATCTTCTCCAAAACCCAAGTCCATAACAATGGGCATTGACGAGATTAAACCTCGTCAATTGGCGCCGTCTGTGGGAATTGGGGTTGCTGATTGTGCGGTCATGACGGTTCCGACCCGATCGATCTACAACTCCGCGGCGACGGAGAATCACCTCCTCTTCGGCGCTTTCGACTTCACCACCCACTCGTCGGCCACCATGAAGGATTTCGAGCCCGTAGGCGACGGACTCGAAATCTTGTTCGGGAGCTTCTGCTTCCAGGTGGGACAAACTGGCACCCTCCGCCTCCCTGAGCGGGTGCCCGTGCCGTCAATCAGGCTCGCCTCGTGGGCTCCGCATCCCGTGCTACGCACGTCACCATCGACAGATGAGTTCTACAGCAGCAGCAGCTGCAACTCCGATCCGTGCGATCCACCTTCGGATGAAGGGACCTATGGTTCTGGATCCGAAAGTTGCGGCAGCAACCGACCAATCTGCAAGCGCTATCTATGCGCCGCAGTCATCCAAACCAACGAGGAAACACCTAACCCGCCGCCCAACCGAAACGGCGAAAACGGCAAAAACAGAAGAAGCCAGTCCCCCCCACCCAACAGGGAAAACAACGGCCACGTCATCCAACTTAGCAAAGAAGGATGGGTGCAGGCGCGCCGTGCCGTCACAGGCGACATCGTCTTACCTGCAGACGCCTCACGTGACCTACTGATGGCATACCACTACCTCCTCATCGAGGAGCACAAGAAACAAGTCAAGATGCAGGAGACGCTCGACAAACGCAAGCAAGCAGCCTCCGAGTCCAGCGCGCGACGAGCTGCGCTCTCCGCCATGGCACCCGGCTCTAGCACAAACGGAAACAAGGGAAACAAGCACCGCTCGCGGGTGGAAAACATGGATCCCAAGGAGCGGCGTGATGTGACCCGAACTCTCCACACATCGTTCATGGATATGGATGCCGACGGCAACATCATCCCGAAGACACCACAAGTTGCGATCATGGCAGCCACTGCGTATCTCGCGGCTCACCCACCTCCGGAGGGGGACCCGAAAAGGGCCATGCATAGGTCCGCACTTACCGGACTAGGACTAATCGGAGCTGTGCTCCACGAAGACGCTCCTGCGGAGCCAAAGAAGAAAGCTCCGGCCAGGCGCGACCGGAGCCCCACCCCCTCATCCGAAGAGGAAGAAGAGCACGATCTTCCTCGAAGGAAGAAGAGCTGAAACCGCCATAAATGCGACTACGACGTCAGAGACAAGCTTACACAGCGCAAGATCGACAAAGCACGCGCCAGACGCGCATGCTCGTCTGAATCTGAGATGGATGAAGACGAAGGAGAACTCTGCGGGGCTCGATGCTTCAACAGATCCGTTCGGCGAACACAGATGCCACGCAACTTCAAGTTTCCTTCGGATACTCCGAAGTTCAACGGCACGCAAGATCCAAAGTCCTGGCTCAGCGACCATCTGTCATCCGTCAAGCTTCACGGAGGCAACAAAGAAACCGCCATGCAATGCCTTCAGTTGCAGCTGACAGGCGCGACGCGGGTCTGGCTTAGCAGCCTATCATCAGGATCCATCCGAAGCTAGGAGGAGCTCGCTTACAGCTTCATCCGAAATTTCAAAGGCACCAGCAAGAGGCCCGCCTCAATCGAAGAGTTGCGAGCCTGCACTCAGAGAACGGGTGAATCTATTCGCTCGTACATACTACGCTGGTCTACAACCAAGAACTCCGCAGCACACATCTCCGAAGAGAGGGCCATCGACGCCTTCAGGAATGGCGTCAAGTGCCCAGACTTCAAGGAGGAACTTGGGCGTGTAAAGCCCAAGACACTCGACCACCTCATGGAAATCGCCAACAGTTGGGCAGACGGCGAAGATTGCATCCAACGAGCGCAATCAGATGAAGAGGACGACTACGGCCGAAGACGTGAACGCCGCAGCAAGAGGAGATCGCGCGTCTATGAGGACCGCGACGGACCCGACATGGTCGCGGCCGGCTACGCCGACCGCCGTAACGACAACAGCCACAACAGCGGAGGATACCGCGGCGGAAACTTCCACGACAACAGACGACCAACGCAGTCGTGGCAACTCCGCGACCGCGACAACGGACCCTCAGCATTCGACAAACTTTCGGGTCCATGCACCATCCACTTCTACATCGACAAGCAGGATGGCAAAAAGAAAGCAGTCACATGCTCCAGAAACTCAGCGAAGGCATGGTGCAGATGAGGCAACAAGCTCCAATTCCTGCGTTCAGAAACGCACCTGCGCCAGGTGAAATAGCACACGGAGCTCCTCCACCGCCGCCTATTGGAGGCCCAAACCAACCAGTCGCACCAGCACAAAACAATGCCGGGGTCGGATACCCCCCACCAAAGGGAGCACTAAATATGATCCAGAAGGGACGCCCCACCAACAGGGTGCAGAAGAAAATCACCCGACAAATCAACTTGGTCGTGGCAACTCCGCCTGCAATCCCTGAGTACCTCAGTGGATCGGAGTCCTGCATCACATTCACTCGCGCGGATCACCCTTGCCAGATCCCTCGCCCAGGTCATGCTGCCCTGGTGCTGGAGGCGCAGATCGGAGGCTTGGAGATGAGTCGCGTCTTCATGGACGGCGGCAGCGGCATCAACCTAATGTTCGCAAGCACTCTAGCAGCTATGCGGATCCCGCAATGCAGCCTGGAACAATCAGACACAACGTTCCACGGCATTGTCCCAGGAAAGGGCATATTCCCCCTGGGCAAAATAGGGCTCGACGTCATCTTCGGGAAGCCGGACAACTTTCGGCAGGAGCGCCTAGAATTCGAAGTGGTGGACTGGCCGTCGCAATACCACGCCATCTTGGGGCGTGTAGCATTCGCAAGGTTCTTGGCCGTCCCACACTACGCCTACCTACTACTCAAGATGCCAGGACCAAGGGGCGTCATCACAGTCCACGGGAGCTTCACCCGATCGGACCAATGCGACAGGGATTTCAACAAAATCTCCTAGTCTTTCGGCATGCAAGACGAGCTTGTAAGGCTCCGCGAGGTGACGGACAATGGGCTACCACCAGTCACAAGGCAGAACGCACCTGACATGTCCTTCGACTCCACCGTCAACACCAAGAAAGTATAGGTCCATCCGACGGACGCCTCCAAGACGGCGCTGATCGCCAATGACCTCAGCACCGCATAGGAAGGCGCGCTCGTCGAATTCCTCCGTGAGCGCTGGGAAATCTTCGCCTGGTGTCCTGCGGACATGCCAGGAGTTCCCAGGGAATTCGCCGAGCACGCACTCAACGTCTTTCTAGACACCAAGCCAGTCAAGCAGTCCATCCGAAGACTGTCGAAGCCACGAGCCGAAGCTATCGGCAAAGAAATCAACAGATTACTTGCAGCAGACTTCATCTGGGAAATCAAGGAAAGCGAGTGGCTGGAAAACATGGTGATGGTCCCGAAGAAGGACACGGACATCCTGCGGATGTGCGTAGACTTCACGTCACTAAACAAACATTGCCCAAAGGACCACTTCCCTCTTCCTCGAATCGATCAGATCATCGATTCGACGGCAGGTTGTGAGAAACTCTCCTTCCTTGATGCCTACTCAGGCTATAACCAGATTCGACTCAAGGTCGAAGATCAAGAGAAAACAGCGTTCATCACACCGTTCGGAGTATTCTGCTACAACACAATGCCCTTCGGGCTAAAGAACGCGGATGCCACGTACCAGCGATGCATGCAGGCCTGCCTCAAAGACCAGATCGGTCGCAATGTCCAAGTCTATGTTGACGACATAGTAATAAAAACCAAGGAAGCAAGGACACTTATCGACGATCTCCGCGAGACGTTCGACAACCTTGATCGCTATAGGATCAAGCTCAATCCAGAAAAGTGCGCCTTCGGCGTCCCCTCGGGTCAGCTGCTCGGATACTTCATCTCTCAACGAGGGATTGAGGCGAACCCAAAGAAAATCAGAGCCATCATGACAATGGAGAAGCCGAAAAACCTCAAGGGCGTCCAGCAGCTCGCAGGACGAGTAGCGGCACTAAGCAGGTTCATTAGCCGCATGGGCGAGAAGGCCCTACCATTCTACCAGCTGCTGCGCAAGGCAGACAAGTTCGAATGGACACCAGAAGCCAACGATGCATTCGAAAGCCTCAAGCGGCTCCTCTCCACCTCGCCCGTTTTGGTCACGCCAAAGGAGCGCGAGCCCCTGCTGCTGTACATAGCAGCCACACACCAGGTGGTCAGCACCGTACTCGTGGTCGAACGACCCGAAGAAGGCAAGACCCACGGGGTCCAGCGCCCAATTTACTACCTCAGCGAGGTACTCACTCCAACAAAGCAGAGGTACCCTCACTACCAGAAGCTAGCCTACGGCATGTTCATGACGGCTCGACGGTTGAGCCATTACTTCCAGGAGCACCAAGTGATGGTCGTCAACGAGGCACCCCTGAACAGCATCCTGAATAATCCAGAGGCAACAGGACGGGTTGCCCTGTGGGGCATCGAACTATCACCCTTGGACATCGTCTACGAGAAGCGACACGCAATAAAATCTCAAGTCCTTCCGGACTTCCTGGTGCACTGGATGGAGCTGCAGCTGCCAGATACCCCGGACATGTCGCAATCATGGACGATGCACTTCGACGGCTCCAAGAGAGAAGCTGGGGCAGGGGCAGGGGTCATACTGACCTCCCCCCAAGGAGGCAAAATGAAGTACGTTCTCCGGATGAAATTCAGAGCCTCCAACAACGAAGCCGAATACGAAGCCCTCATCCATGGCATGAGGATGGCAAAAATATGCAGCGCAACGCGCTTGGTCATCTACGGTGACTCCAACCTCGTCGTCCAGCAGACGATGAATGAGTGTGACGCACACGCCGAAAACATGATCGCGTACCGAGCGCTCTACAACGCACTCGAAGGAGAATTCGACGGCTGCGAACTTCGGCACGTTGGAAGAGAAAGCAACGAGGAAGCCGATAGACTCGCCAACATCGGCTCCACTTGTGCAAAGGTACCACCAGGTGTGTTCCTAGAACAGATCTGCGTGCCATCCATCAAGCGGAAATTCCCCAAGGGATCACCCGAAGAAGCAGAACACTCGGGGGCCACGCTACCCGAAGGTCATGAAGGACCCGAAAAGTTGGATACCGAAGTTGCCATGATCAACCTGATGCAGGTCATGGCAGTCGAAGAAACTTGGACGCGACCATACCTCCAGTTCCTGATAAACGGTGAACTACCTGACAGCTCGACAGATGCCCGGCGCATATCTCGTCGGTCAAAAGCCTTCACCATCATCAACGGCGAACTGGGTGTACTACAACGGTGCGTCACCATCGACGACGGCAAAGCCATACTCCAAGACATCCACGAGGGCATCTGCGGCCACCACGCAGGCAGCCGCTCCCTTGTCGCCAAAGCTCTACGAGCAGGATTCTACTGGCCAACGGCCATGAGCGACGCGAAGGACATCATCCGAAGATGCAACGGGTGCCAACGGTTCGCCGACAAACCGCACGCACCTGGGTCCGAACTTCGACCCATACCCATAGCCTGGCCTTTTGCCCAATGGGGCCTCGACATGATCGGCAAACTGCCAAAGTCCTCGAAAGGAGGACACATCTTCCTCCTAGTCGCAGTCGACAAATTCACCAAGTGGATTGAGGCCATGCCAGTCACCAACCAGAAGGGCAAAACCGCCGTCAAATTCTTCAAATCCATTGTCTACAGGTTCGGTGTACCACACAGCATCATCACCGACAACGGATCGAACTTCATCTCCGAAGAATTCCAGGACTTCTGCGAAGGCCTCGGGATCAACATCACATATGCCTCAGTGGCACACCCGCAAACAAACGGGCAAGTGGAAAAGGCCAACGGTCTAATCGGCGCCGGCATCAAGAAGCGCCTCATGAGCTCACTCGAGCACAAAGCTGAAAACTGGACGAAAGAGCTACCGTCTGTCCTGTGGAGCTTACGGACTACGCCAAACAGCTCCACCGGCTACACACCGTTCTTCATGGTACACGGAGCTAAGGCTGTGCTACCAGCCGAAGTACGCCACCAGGCGCCACGAGTCATCGCTTACAGCGAAGCCGAATCCACGGCTGCACTCGAAGATGCCGTCGACACACTCGACGAAGCACGGGACATAGCAGCAGCTCGATCAGCGGTGTACCAGCAGAGTCTCCGCAACTACCACAGCCGTCGGCTGCGCCCAAGGTCCTTCGTCGAAGGAGACCTCGTCTTGCGACTCAAGCAAAAGCGACCGAATAAATTCGAGTCACCATGGGAAGGACCCTATGTCATCACCGAAGTCATCCCAGGTGGCGCCTATTGCCTCAAGCACGTGGAGTCTGGAGTCGCATACTCCAACCCATGGAACATCTCGCACCTACGACGATTCTACCCGTAGCAACCTACCCCCTTTTACTTTCAATAAGGCTTTCAGCCAAGGCTACTCAGTCGAACCATGTACCTCCTCCATTACGATATAAATAAAGCTAAGTGTCTCGCCCCCAACCTTCAGTTGACTATTTTTCTGCAACTTTACTACATGCTACATACGCACTCGGGGGCTCCCCCCACCTCACGATTTCATCGACTGAGGACCAAACGTGTACACCTGAGTAGCTGACAACGTCAGGCAAACGAAAAGGACACGTACTCAATCAAATCACTGCGTGCTCACAAACAAGCAAACCTTTACAACAAAGGGCACAAAAACGCCCAGCCGAAATATACAAATTTTACATCTATCTCTTTATTTTCAGGTCCTACCTATTCTGAAGAATAACCTGAGCACGCTGCTCAAACAAATCTACAATTTGTTCGGCATACTGCCTTACAGCCGCGTAATGCGGACGCATGTTCCACTCGCCACCATCCGGTCGAAGAGGTGGCCCAGCCGCCACAACAGCCAAATCTACGTCAGGACGGTGCACCCTCACAAGAGACAAGGCAGCCTTCACTCCTGCGACGAGCTGCTGCCGCACCAGCTCCTTGACATTGCTGGCACTCCGAAACCTCGACAGAAGACCGACAAGGGTCGTCGGCACGGCATCCAAAGGAAACATGACGTGCAGCACCGAGGAAAGTGATGTCTGCACCTGGCGGAGCACCCGCGAAACTTTATAAACACGATCTTGCACCGTCGCCAGAACCATGGCGCGATCGCGATCCATCCAAAAAGAAGCCGCCGGCCTCCATGTCCTGTTGAGTCAAGCAATTGACCCGAACAGCGACACGCTCTTTTTCCTCCCTCGGAGCAAGATTCGCACCTGCGACAATCGCACAAGACAAGAATAAGGCCAGCAAGCTCATCCGAAGAACTAAGCTACAGCCCGAAAGAAGGATCAACTTACACTGCAGTTGCTCGGACAGCCGACCCAGTTCCACCATCAAGTACTCCTCTCTGGCTGCACCACGATCCGCCTTGGACTTCCAAACGTCGGCATGACCGCGTAGCCCGAGCAACTCCCTCTCCAGACTGCGCACACGATCCCGAAGGAAAGTAAGCTGCGAGGAGTCATCCAAGGATGGACGCAACGGCGTTGCGGATGGGGCGTCAACAGGGTCAGCACCCGAAGGAACCTACAACGACAGCAAAAGAAAGGAACACAGACATTCAGCCAAGGATGGAGCACAACCCGGAGAAAATTCATTGAATATATAAAGCCACTACGTGGCACAAAGAAGATACTCCTCAAGATATTTACAATAAAAGTAGACTACACACTACCCTACGTCTACTATGCCTAAGGAGCAGGACACTGAGTCGCCTCGGAGCCAGACTGCCTAGCTTTGGCCTCGCCTTGCTGCCGCAGTGCGTACTCAGACAACAAGTCAATGAGCTTGGGACCATATCGTCTGCAGCGAGCGGATACCTCGGATCCATCCGCAGCCGTCGGCATCCGAGAGGTGATCTGGGGCAAGTCCAGCTCCGCTCCAGCCGCCATGGCCATCGCCAGCCCGACGGACGCGCCGATACCCTTCTGCTTGCGCTTGTACGCCGCAGGCGCTTCGGCTGACAGAGCCTCTGCCAGGGCATCCACATCTTCAAGGGTTGCGCCCTTCGGGAAGAGCTCCTGGTAGAAGCGACCAAGGACCTCTTTCGCCTTGGCAAGGGAGTTGACGACGGTGCCGCAGCGGTCTTCGACCGCCACAGTGGCATCATCTAGAGCACTCCCGTGCTCCAGAGCACCGCGGTCGAACTCGATGCCTGCGGCATCTGAGACAAAAATGAAGAAAAGCATGAAGAAAGGCAACATAGAAGAAGACCCGTAGAAAAAGAAACAAGTACAAAAATCCAGCACTCACCCGAAATAGCCTTGGCAGCAGCCATGAGCTTCGCCGCCACCCCTCTTTCGCGAGCAGCCGCAACGGTGGCCAGCTGCTCCTCACGATCTGCGGCCTCCTGCTGCAGACGCTCCTTCGCTTCGGCTGCCTTCGACAGCTCTAGCTCAAGGCGCTCTTTTGCGCCGACGGCGGCTTCGGCTTTCTGCTCCGATTGGCCAAGGCTCTTTTTAAGAGCGTCGACCTCACGGAGAGAGTCGTTATGCTCCTCTGCATTTAAGACAAGCAAGTGTCAAAGAACAGGACCAGGATAAACAAGACAGGTACTAAAAGGCAGACGAATACCTTGAAGCTGCCGTAGTTTCGCCTCCAGCGTCAGGCGTTCCTCCACCAGCCGCTTGGCCTCTTGGACAAAAGGCTGCAGAAAAAGGCAATAGCAGTAAGAACAGGACTTGGGGGCTACGCCCAACACAAAGAAGCAAAAACAACATCAGCACACGAAGACACTCGGGGGCTCCCCCCGTGACATGAAGCAGAAAAACTTACATGCTCCGATGGCGACCCCGAAGGCCCGCCTGCGAAATTCTGAGGCGCAACCACCAGCCCCTCCCGCATAGGAGGATCTGGAGCGACGCCACCCGAAGTCGCCACCGTCTGAGGAGGAGGCGACGCAATGTTCGACTCCCCCATCATCTCCCGCGCACCATCACTAGAGTCGTCGGAGGATTGCCTGCATACAAACCAATCAGCACAAGTGCAAAAAATCATGAAGGGAAAAGGACAACAGTACAACAAGAAAACTTACGAGCCCAATGCGCTCAGGTCGAAGATAGGAGAAGCCCTTCGGGCCCTCTTCTCCTCTTTCTTCTCTTCCTTCTTCTCCTCCTTCTTTTCTTCCTTCTTCCGCTTTGCTGGCGGGTGCGGAGCAACAGCTCGCACAGGAATAGCAGGAAGGGGAGAGGAAGAACCTCCATGACCATCACTATGACGCTCAAGGCCCAGAGGATTTTTGGGAGTCAGAGGAGTCGAAGCATCCGAAGACTCGCTCGAGCTCCGTGATCGCTTGCGCGTATGGTCCTCACTCGACTCGTCGGCATCCTCCGCCGGAGATCGCGCCGAAGGAAGCTCGGACACGGAATCAACCACTTCATTATCCGAGGCATTCGGATACCTTTCGGGCAATGGTGGTACCATGCCCGGCACTTTGAAGCTCTACAAGATGAGAAGGAACTTTGTTAGCAAACAAAGGAAACAAACACACACCCAACAAAAAAAGGGGAGCACTACGTGCACAAATCTACACCTTCGGCACGACCAACATCGAAGAAAAGGGAGGAGTCAGCGACTTCCCCGGGATTTCTTCTCCGGCCTTGAACTTCAGCAGCACGCGAAGATCCTTGTCAAGATTCCCCTCGAAGATTTTCTCACTCGAAACCCTCGTCGGATCACGGCGCCCAGAATAAAGGAACATCGGGTGCGCCCTCGCTTGGAGAGGCTGCACCCGATGCTCAAGAAACGTCCGGATGATGTCCACGCCGTTCA
Source organism: Avena sativa (assembly GCA_916181665.1). Lineage (NCBI taxonomy): Eukaryota > Viridiplantae > Streptophyta > Magnoliopsida > Poales > Poaceae > Avena > Avena sativa. The sequence goes on along the minus strand of OV702294.1, from coordinate 148,959,055 downwards.
CCTCCTTCTCAGGAATCATTTGGAGATCCTCCACCCGACGGTAAAGGGCCTCTATCTCCGCCACCTCACCGTCCAAGATTTGGTTCTTCCAAGACCTTTTCTTCTCAATCTTTTGGGAGGGGTCAAAGGGAACAAGACCAAAATCTTGCCCGGGCAAAACGGAATCACGGATATAAAACCATCGCCTCCGCCAGTACTGGACAGATTCGGACATGGAAAAGGAAAAGAATTGCACATTGGGACTGAGGGAGATGATGAAACCCCCAATGGGATACACACCATCCGAACCAGACTGCCACTTCACGGAATAAAGCTTCCGGAAGAGGCCAAAGTGCGGCTCAATGCCAATCCAACACTCGCAAAGAGTGATAAAACACGCAATGTGGAGAAGAGAGTTGGGAGACAGATGATGGAGTTGAACCCCATAGAAGAAGAGCAGTCCACGGAGGAAGTCGTGGACCGGAAAAGAAAACCCGCGCACCACGAAGGCAAGAAACATAACCCGGTACCCAGATGGGGGACGGGGGATTACCTCATTGCCGGGGAGTCTCACGGCCATCGTATCTTGCGGGATCAGGCCTCGCTCGCGCAGTTTGCGGAGATCGCTCTCCCACGTCTCTGACCGCCGCCAGCCACCATCGGTGACACGAGCAGCGGTGGTGCCCTTCTTGCCTCCGGCGGCGCTGGTCCCAACCGTAGATGAAGATTTCTTCGCTTTCCCCATGGCGCTACGGTAGTGGTGGCGTTGCCAACGAAGAAAGAACGAAGGCAATGTGGAAGAAAATCTCAGCGCGCAGCAAGAATAGCTCAAGAACAAGGAGGCAGTGAACAGATGAACTGGTGCGGTGAAAAACAAACCACGATTTCACCAAGGATTATAACAGCGAAGACGACGCATGCTGGCCGTCCATCGAGAATACCTAACGCCAACGGTAGATCTGGCCGTACACGTGTCAGCATCACAACGAACCGTCGTTACCACGCCGTCCACTACGCGTGGAAATCGAGGAGACGCCATAATCATCTCCACGCCGCGCGTGACCGGTCAATTCAAAGTCAGAAAATGGGACCCACGCTTCGTCCAGTCAAGTCATCTCTGGCGTAGCAGACGCTTGAGGTCATCGATCGTTAGCACTGACGTCATCAAAAGCTATACTAGCACCAACTTCGGCTGCACAGCTAAGAGTACTCACTCGAATCTCGACTAAATACTTGGGGGCTACTCCTATCAGGAGCGCTGGCCACGCACCCGACAGACAAATGAGGACAAAATTACTTCTCTGAGTCCGACGTCGAGTCTACGACTCCACTACGGACTAGGGGGCTACTCCCATAGGGAGGATGGATTTAAGCATCCGAAAATTTTCGAGTCCTGCGGACTTAACAACTGAAACAATGCTTGAACTAAAGTCTCCGTTCGAGTCTACGACTCGAACAGACACTTGGGGGCTACTCCCATAGGGAGCGCTGGTCGCGCACCCTATGAAATCTTCGACTGCGATCTTTCGGATCAGCACGCAAAAACTTTTTGGCAACTTTGCCCCAACAAAACGGCTGAGTGAGCGACAACCTCCTAGGCCACCCGAAGCACCTCCGAGGTGATAAATGTTCGGATGCTGCGTCTGCGACGCAAAGATAAGACCTGCAGATATCATCTGATGGCCTGGCAACGCACCTGACTGCGCTCTGCTAGTATGAATCCGTACCAGCAGGTACGATGAAAAATCCCGACGGACGCGTTGGGTGCACCGATTAAAACCACTGGAATTCCACTCCTGTAAGTCCTCCGCGGCCTGAGTTGAATTACGCCAGCATATGTTCCAGGTCCGGGTTGAGGGACCCGAACCTGAAGAAGATCGTGTCGTTTCGTCCTAAGACAGTTAACTGACCCTGATCCGTCGGGTGAGTCAGGCACACGCATCAACAATCCCTACACACATATACTATTTAACATATAGCTGCACCCGAAAGATGAAAGAGTCCTCAGCCGAATCTACGGTTCGACTGATCACTCGGGGGCTACTGACATGGTTATACCCTACGGGTACGTGACTTCAGCATACCTGGTCCAGCCCAAGGAAGGCCCACAGCAGATATACGCTGGCCCATGAAGATTTTTGGGTGGCCAAGGCCCATGACGCCTTCGGATCCTTGGAGAGCAAGATTGGCGGAGATAGGAAATTCAAAGGGGTAAAACCCTAGAACTTGTAACCGACTAGGAATATGCCCGGGACCTGCCTAAGTCTATATAAAGGCCAGGAGGGCACGTCCTAGATCTCTCGACTCATACTTTCGCACACGCATCCACGCCAGATCGAATCTGCGCACCCTGTAACCTTCGGTTCCGTCGTAATCAAGAGCAGACAAGCAGGAGTAGGGTTTTCCCTCCGGGGGCCTGAACCTGGGTAAATCTCGTGTCCCCTAGTTGCTTGTCTGTTAACCGTGCCACGATCTCTAGCATCCCCATCTTCTCCAAAACCCAAGTCCATAACAATGGGCATTGACGAGATTAAACCTCGTCAGGTGGCACAATAGGTAGCAAGAAAAATGGCTCCTAAGTCATTGGATTAGGTGCATGCACCCTCTTCTCCTCAAGATCAATTTCCCGAGCTACCGTGCTCCCCCTCATCAATTCGTCCTCCAAGAAGACTGCATGTCTCGTTTCTACAAACTTTGTGTATCTGTCAGGGCAGTAGAATCGATAGCCTTTTGATTTATGTGGATAGCCAATGAAGTGGCAAGATACTGTTTTGGGGTCTAACTTTGCAATGTTTGGATTGAAAACTTTTGCCTTAGCTGGGCTCCCCCAGACCCTCAAGTGGTGCAGAGAGGGGACTCTGCATATTCACAATTCATACGGTGTTTTGGGCACCCACTTACTTGGTACTCTGTTGAGAATGTGAATGGCGGTTTTAAGCGCCTCCATCCACAATCCCAATGGGAGGGTGGAATAGCTCATCATGCTGCGCACCATATCCATAAGGGTACGGTTACGCCTTTCAGCTACTCCATTTTGCTAAGGTTCGCCCGGCATAGAATACTGGGCGACTATTCCATTTCTTGTAGGAACCTTGAAAAAGGTCCTGGTACTTGACCATGTGGAGTATGCCGACCGTAGTACTCCCCTCACGGTCAGATCGGACTATCTTAATTCTTTTATCATGCTAATTTTCAACTTCAGCTTTGAAAATTTTAAACTTATCCAATGCTTCAGATCTTTCTTTGATTGGATAAATGTAACCATACCGGGAGTGATCATCCCTGAATGTTATGAATGAATCATAACCATCCACACTTTTCACCGGAAACGGTCCACAAATATCAGTGTGGATGATTTCTAGTGTTGCTATACTTCGGTTTGCACCCTTTTTAATTTGCTTTACATACTTTCCTTTGATGCAATCTATGCATTGCTCGATGTTTGAGAACTCTAACGGAGGAAGAATGTCATTTTTAACGAGGCTTTCTATTCTTCCCCTCGAAATATGGCATAATCTATAGTGCCATAACTTCGATGAGTCAAGAGTTCACTTTCTTTTCTTTTGTTCTTTGTTCGACAAGGGAACTTGTTCGTTCACATCACACATAGAAAACACTTTCTCATGCAAGGATAATAAATAAAGCTTGTCATGTAGTGAAGCAACACCCACACAAGTATCTTTCAACCAAATGGCACATTTTCCATGTCCAAAATAACACTCATACATGTCTTTGTCCAGGCACGACACACTTATTAAGTTTCTATGGATGGAAGGAACAAACAAAACATCCTTAAGCAAAATAGTAGAGCCATCAGCTAGCTCCAGAGGAATGTCGCCAACAGCCTCCACTTCTGCTTGGACCCCATTTGCCACCTCAATGTGTCTTTCTCTTCTTGCCAAAGCCCTTGTCGAACGGAACCCCTGTAAAAAGTTGGCAACATGAACGGTTGCACCAGAGTCAATCCACCAAGTAGATTTAGAAAACTTTTCATACAAGGATTCATTTACAAAAGAAATTATGTCTTTACCGTTCTTTGCCATTATGGTCTTAAGCCGTAAATGGCAATCCTTCTTGAAGTGACCAGGCTTTTTGCAATGGTGACAATGGTCCTTGTCCCCAGGGAGAGACTGTTGATACTGATGTTGGTGCTGTAGGGGGGCCTTGCCATGTGGCTTGGAAGGGGAGCCACCATGGTTGTTGTTGGTGAAGTTCCTCTTCCTGTTGTCCTTCACGTAGTTCAAGGAACCACCATGAATGGACTTAAGCCTTTCTTCCTCTTGAGAACACATCCCTATGGTCTTTTCAATGTCCCACTTTTCAGGGGACATGTTATAGTTGATGACGAAATTCTCGAACTGTTGGGGAAGAGAGGCCATGACAAGATGCACCAGTAGAGTAGGCTTGAGCTCGAGGTCCGCATCCATGGGCTTTAACTTAGACGCCATGTGGGACATCCTCAAGATGTGCTCTCTAATGCCATGTGGCCCTCCCGTATACTTTTCTGTCACCAGCTGTTTTAGCAGCTGGGTCGCATACATCTTTGAAGAGCCAGTAAACTGGCTTTATATTTGCAAGGTACTCACCAATAGAGACACACTCTTCGATTGAGCCCACTATTGTGTTCTCAATCGTGTTCTTGACAAAGGCCAAACACTTTTTATTTGCATTGACCCACTTTTGGTTATCTATTGAGTATGCCAGCTCCACTGGAGCATGGTCTCTCTTTCTCTTTTCCCATGTAGCATTGTCCTCAGTATCATCCCTCACTGGGTCCTTGGGCTTGACTGGCTGTTTAGTTTCAACAACCCAATCCACCTCGGCGCAGACAAAGGCCAGGTCAACCTTTTTCCTCCATTCAGAATAGTTATCCCCTCTGAGTAGTGGGATATCCTTCAGGCAGCTCATGAGGTTGAGACCTCCTGAAAACCACAAAAGATGTGAGACAACCAGAAACAACTGTATGCATTAATCCAACGTTGGTATAAATTAAGCATGCAATTGTTTGTGCCATTTAAAATTATATCACTGTTGGGTAAAGATAAAAATAAATGCACCTTTAATACATAATAAAAAGGATCATGATCATGTTTATTAATAACATTGGTCAATTAATAACATGGAGCATAATCAACTTTAAATCATTTTATCACATCTTTTAAAACAAAATTTAATACACTTTATTGCATTCTAGCAATTTAAATCAACTATTTGCAGCGGAAACAATATTACAACTTTCATAAAACTTTAAACTTTACAGAAAAAATTCTGCCTCTATTGCATTCTCTAGACAAATATTCACTAAAATAAAATGACTAGAGAAATCTGTGCAAAATTTCATCAAAAAACTTGATAAAAAACATTAGAAAAAGCCTCTGTAAAATAAAAACAGAAAAAATGTTACACAGCGCAGCCCAGCGGCCCAGCAGCTATCTGCCGCGCGCGCACTCGCTAAGCGCCGCCAGCAGCCCGCCTAGTTTAGCCCGCTCGGCCCTTGCCAGCCACGCGGCCTGCCCAGCGGTCTCCCCCGCTATCTGCCGCCTGCGATGTACCCTGGCACCGCCAGAGGCCCGCATCGGCCCGCCACGCGGCCTGCCCAGCCCAGCAGCCCCCGCTGTCGGCCTGCAGCCGCCTCCTCCGCGCAATCATTGCCGTCCGCTCGCCTACCCTAGATCCTGCGGCCAGGAGCGCCAGCGCGCCGCGCGATCCAGGCCATCCGTTGCATCCAACGGCTAGCCGCTCTCCTCGTGCTGGTCAAAACCACCGCCTCGACCCGGTCCTGTTTAAAAAAACCCTAGCCCCATTCGACATTGTCTCCCTCCCGCAAACGCCCACTCTCTCTCTCTGGCGGCGCTCTCCCCGCAGCGGGTGAGGCGAGGCCTCGCCGCCCGGCGCAGCACCGGCGATGAGCAGCCCCTCCCTCCACAAGCAGGCTACCCCCTTCTCCCCTTTTGTCTCTGTCCCATCCAACTCCCCCACCTTGCAAACGACGAGGCAGAGTGGAGAGACGGCAGCGGGCGGTGGTGTCCCCTTGCTCCCCTTGGCGGTTGTGCATCCACCCGAGGGTGGGCACACCGCTGTCAAGCGGCGCAGCGGCGACGAGCTTTGCCGGCGCACGGCGGCGGCCGGTGGTGAGTCGGGGATTTTGTTTGGCTTTTCTCTAGGGATTTTCGGGGCTTTTCTTTGTGGGATCTGGGGGAAAATTGGGGTCTCTTTTCTTTGCTTTGATTTTCTTTGCCCTCCGAAGAGGGTTGTTCTTCTTCCGACGCCTCGGCTTGCCGATGCGCGTCGTGATAGAGAGGAACGGCACGGCCAGAGGGGCAGGCACTCTTTTGGGGTTAGATCTAGGGTATCTTTTATTTTTGCTTTTCTACCGAAAAAATCTAGATCTAGGCTAGAACCAGAGCTCTGATACCATTGTTGTATTTGCCTTTTGGATCTTCTAGTCTAGATGATTACAGTAGCACCCTTTAGGTTCGATCTGAGAGTGTAGAGAGAGGAGAAGAGAGACTACCTGCGCCTTGGCTCGAGGAACACGAGCCAGAGGGGATGCCTGAGCTGGTGCCGGCGTTAGTGGCCATGGGAAAAGGGGCGACAACATGGGTGTGCGGTGGTGGCGGTGCTTCCCGTCGGCCTAGCGCAAAACCCTAGATCGGTAGGGATTTCGGTGGAGGGCTGCGGCGCACGGTGAACCTCGTACCATGTGTGTCCGGCCCCCCACCCTTTTATATGTGCGCTGGCGACAGGGGCCCACCAACCATGATAAGGTTGGGCGCCCCCGATCAGGGCGCGTTTGAGGGACTCCGTTCGGGCTGTTGGGATCAAACATGGAGAGATCAATCTAACAGAACTTTGGACAGCTATTGCATATTTGCAGCTAGCAATTCAGAATCTTCAAAACAAATAAGAATTCACCCAGTTTTCCTAGCATCCAACCTTCAAAGGTAAACAAGCTGAAAGCTGGTAAAAACAGAAATTTTGTTCTATCCCTCCGGTCCATATTAATGATCTCAACTTTGTCTAGATACGAATGCATCTAGTTTAAATATTTAATTAGATATATACGAATCTAGATAAAGTTAAGGCAATTAATATGGACCGAATTGTAACGAGAAGGTTCAGGTCTCATTGTATGGAAGACGTATCCTGGAGGTATTAACTTTGCTCAGGACTGCCAAAAACTCAACGTTAACAACAATTGGAAGCTGCATTCAGAAGATACGGTTTAAAAAACATTACAAATTTTAAGCTGCAAAATTTACTTTATTGATGAATAAAAAGGCACTATTTTGTGACTTCCTTCGAGGTGTGAAGTTCTCATCTGAATTTCCTTTCAATGTTGTAAATTGTATCAATGCAGAGGGGAACAAACTCAAAGTGTTGAAAACTCATGTTACCACGAGATGTATTGGCCGCTACAGACCATTTGATTGGAATGAATTTTGAAACAGGTATACTTGACGATGACGATATGAACCACTTGAAAAATAAACGTATTCGTTCGGTTGTGGATCTGTTACAAGATCAATTTGGGCCGGCTCTTGGTCGTTTACAACATGCAGTTCAAAAAACTATTCGTAGAGTATTCATACGTCAATCGAAACAGACTCCCCAAACTTTGGTAACTCCAACTTCAACTTTGATTTTATTAATAACTACTTATGAGACATTTTTTTGGGTACATATCCGTTATCTCAAGTTTTGATCAAACGAATCCATTGACACAAATTGTTCATGGGCGAAAAGTGAGTTGTTTAGGTCCTGGAGGGTTGACCGGGAAACTGCAAGTTTTCAAAGCCGAGATATTCATCTGAGTCACTATGGGCACTTGATAGCCAAAATAAAGATGTCAGAGGACTATGATCATTATAGTCGCATAAAATAGGTTATTGAGTTAAACTATAACGATAAGACTGGTGGTCGATCTGTTGTGGCACCCCCGGATTTACGGTCCGAGTATACCCTTATGCATACCACCACGATCCCATGATCAGTGCCTCGTGGCACATAATCGACAGATACCAAGTGCACATCCATTACAATACCGATTACAACAAGGTTTACATACCTAATCTTACATAATGCCCCTAAGGGCTCAAATACAAAATAGCATCGGGTCTTGTAAACGCTAAAGAACTGAATCAAGCCATAACCCAACAGGGCATTCGACTCGGAGATACACCCTAGCTCGCATCGACGTCAACTTCTTCCTCGTTCCTTGCTCTTATGGGAATCTGGCCAAGTTAATATCCAGGGACAATACCGGTGAGTACTTGGAATGTACTCGCAAACCACCTTAGGAAAATAATAATAACAAGTGGATATGCAGTATGGCTGTATTGGTAGGATGGCTCTATGAGAGGTTCTTTTCTAAAATAGTTTCTCTTATAGATATATCATCTACAAGGTTTCATTGAAATCCTTTGTAAAACATTTTTGGTAACCTTTTGGAAGAGTTTTGTAAAACCATAGGACTGAGTCACCCTATTTCATCTCCACGGTCCTCAACTGACCGGGTTATCCTCCTCCATCTCTGGTGTCCCTCAGACCACCAGGTTTTAGAAAAACACTTTCTTTTTAGAAGTCCTTTTTGGAAAACAAAACTAGCACCGCCATACAGCAACCTTCCCAACCGTCCATGACCGAGGACTCGGCTATTCGAATAGATTTACACTCTGCAGAGGTTGTACACTTTACCTACACCATCCCGGTACCCTACCCTGATCTACACCGATCGTGGGTCGAGTAACCGGTCAAGACCTTCCGGATGTCCACTCTAGTACAAATGCCTACCCTATGAGGTTAATCCCCTCAAAACCGGACGCCCTATATAGTTCCCAAGCCAACCGGAGCGTGTTTTTCACCTCGATGGGTGTGCGCTTTCAATGAGGGGCTCATAGTATCGCGTGGAGCTCCGTAGACCCTTAGTTCCTCCTACCAGTCGATGCTACACATGGACTATTGAAATGGAGCAAGGCCCACCCTCTAGGGATTGTTTGCCCTTGTAGTAGTGCGAGGCACCTATACCAGAATAGACAAACTTCCAACCCTGCCCTGTCCCATTCCAGAGTAATGTGGTTGCATGGGTTAATTGTTCGGGCAAAACATGCACAGCCCAGTGCGTTTTCGTAAGCATTTTTCCTCCATCATTCGTCCAACCTTTTTGGTAAAACCAAAACCTTTTTTAGTTTTTCCAACTTCTCTTGGTAGGTCGAACCTCACCAAGGTTTTCTCATAAAACATTTTATAAACATACACCCGGGGTCTTCCCATCCTATACTTTTTGCTTAGGCTAAAACGAGGTCTCCAAGGGGTTATGGTGTTAAGACACCATCTACCATACTAGGGGCATATAGGTGTCATCAAGGGGGTTGTACTAGTAGTACAAAAGGGTATTAGCTAGAGGAGCCAAGACACTACCAGATATAGAAAATCATCATAAGTAAAACAATACAATTTTGTAAACAGTAGGTAAAACATGCATAAGTAAAAAGGTAGAACAAGGGCTTATGAGCAAGAAGGTGTAGCAATATGGAAATATATCCCTGTAATTCTTCAATGTAATACTAGAATACCAATAATAATAGAAGATCTCTTCTTCTCGTCGTCAGACGATCACAACTATCGACGTCGGGGATCATAAATGCAAACAAACAGAGGCGCAATCAATATATAGCATACAAGCATCAGAAACTACATCATATAACAAGGATAGCATACTACAATTCAGTAGGGTCTAAGGAGAATGGATTTATAAGGATTGGAAGGGTCTTGGAAGCATTTGAAAGAATTCCAAAGTGAGTTATTATCTAGAAACTAGGTATGAGAGGGTTTTTAGAACAATGTGAACTTATGTATGATATTAATGTACAAAAAGGATATCATCAGAAAGGTTTTGATAAAATGAAACCAACAAAGGAGGTTTCACTATTTTATCAATTCCCAATGTTTTATAATGAATATTCTAATGATTAAAACTCTAGTTTTAGGAAATAATTCACCAGAATAGTTCTGGAGTTCCAAAAATTATTTACTTGGATGATTAAGTAGTGTTTGGTGGACTAATTCACTGAGACTTGGAATCAACCCAAAAAAATTACCACAATACCCTTGGGAAAATCCCCAAGTCAGTTCTAGATGCTCTTTGTCTTTTTCATCAGATTAAATCTATAAGGGACTTTGAGGTGATTCCAAATACATGTGTTAGGTATTTGGAATACCTTTCTATAGAAATTGGAATCACCCTTTTTGTATGAACAGAACTACTGTGATGAATTTATTGGTGAGTTACCCATGCACAGAAAAGATTAATTCACCAAAATTCAAAGAAACCTCAATAAATATTGAGATCCTGGGGTTTGATAAATATTGGTATATATGACTAGTGGGAGTTGGAATTAGGTCAAAACCATTATTGTTTTGACCTAGAGAAATTGTTAAAGTCCAAAATGTTCTGATTTTGTTATTTTTGGCAAGGGCATTTTAGGAAGCAATTTATAATGGGGTCTATGTGGCAAGCAAGGTATCTGGGGTACCTTTTTGTACCACTAGGGTTCATGTCCATTGAGTGGTCAAACTCACAGAAACAATTTATTTGTGAAAAGAGTACCCTTAGGTATTATATTTATTGAAATTAATATGAGAAATATGTGGGTCAATCTTTGGTGTTGCATGTTAGGGAAACCCCAAAGGGACTTGTATAAATTTGGATCTGGGCCTAACAGATCATTCTTCATTTCATTTGGTATTTAAACCATCATGCATTTCTGCAGATCTATAAATTTTCAAGAAAAAGAAAAGGGGGAAAGTTGACGCAGGACGAATCCAGAGGGAAAACAGGCCAGCGTAGCTGGGTCGGCACACCACGGCGCCCGCACGCGCGGCGGACAGCCAGGGAGTGACTGAGGCGGACCCCACAGGGCAGAGGGACAGGAGGTCGAAGGGGTATCGAGGGCAGCTGTCCACTGGATCTAAGAAGATCCGACGGTCGGCAGCCGCCATCTTCGACAGACACCGCCGGTGGCAAGGAAAACCCTAGGTGGGACGGGGAAGGCCTGGGGTGCTCACCAGAGGGCTCAGGAGGTGTCGGCGATGGCGCAGCGCGACGCGATGCATGCCGACGAGCTCAGGGAGGGGCGACACAGGTGGTTTTGGCGTTGGGAAGGACCTCGCGTGAGAACGTCCGTCGGTGCATGTTCGGGTCTTCACCGGCGATGCTTATAGAGGTTGTCCTGTGCAAAACAAGAGCAGGGGAGAGAGAGTAAGGGGAGGTAGGGGAGCCGGGTGGGATGACATGCAAGGAGAGAGAACGAGAGGGGCAGAGCCTTGCTCGATTTCTTGGAGAGGGCCGAGGCTTTTCTCTCTCTCCAGGGAAGAATGGAGCAAGGGAGGGAGAAGGGGGCTTGTGGGGGAGGCAAGTGAGGGGGGTAAAGGGGAAATGAGAGGCAGGTGGGGGCGCTGCCCTCTTATACCAAGAGACAAGGGTTTACCATGGGCTGTGTCCATGGGAGGCAATGGGGAAGGGCAAAACCATGGATGGTCCTTGCTGTGGGCGTGTGGAGAGAGGGAAGGGTGGTTTCTGGTCTGGTGTGGGGAAAAGGGGAGAGGTGGCAGCTGCTGTGATTAAAAAGGAGGGACAAGAATTTATCAAACTAAGGGTTGTCCTCACATCCAAGCACTAGGGGACAAGGTTTTAAGTGGGCTACAGTGATATGCTACAGTGTCCACGACCAAGGGGGTGTGCTGGTGCTAGGGAGATGTATTAGACAAGCTGTGATGGGGTTTGGCTAATGGTTTTGATTAGTTTGCCACATTTGATCAAAACTTGGGTGATGAAGGAAGTCCAAATATTTACATTGGACAAGATGGAGAAAGGGTACTTGAAGTTAGATAGGGTCATTGTGTACCACCAAGAATTATTTGGGATTTTTATAAATATTAGAAGTCCAATATATCTCATTTATTCAAAAAGTGTAGAAATGATTTATAGAATCTAAAGTGATATTTTTACAAGAGACAAGAGGAGTTTTTTATGTGAGAGGGTATTAAATACCATATCACATATTGGGGAATTTTATTAGTATTTATTGAATGGAAAAGTATTTTTAATGAATTATTTCTTGTTTCTGCCATTTATGAAAAAAGGAAAAAAAGAAATAATAAAGTATCTCAAAAATATTTATTTTTGAGATGGGAAGAGTTGTTATGAGATGTAGGTATCAAAGGTGCCTTAAGTTGGCAAAGGGGTTTGGAGAAAACCAAAGTTGCCTTTAGAGAGAAGGTTTTGAGGATTTGGCAACTAAAGGAAATTAAATAGTTTTAAGTTCCAAATAATAAGGGAAATTATTTGGAATTTTTTTATATCAAAGATGGATGATGTCAACATGAAGTATCTATCATAACCAACCTTGGGTATTGTAAAACAAGAGGGATTTTTGGAAGAAGAGATGGATTTGAGGATCTAGGGCATCTATATTTTTATACCACATAAGCAAGGTTGGATTGGTGATGGACTTTTCCTATGTTGAAGGCTTTCGGTCGGGGCCGTCGGCTTAGGGCATGAGTCGTGCAGCCCAGCAAAATGGCTATCGGCGTAGGATCGTCTACGCCGACTACAGCCATCGGCATAGGTGCAACCATCGGTGTATCTGCAGCTCGGCTATCGGCGTAGGTTGCATACACGTGGCGCTAGCGCCTACGGTTGACAGAGGTTTGACGGCATAGGAGCTACGCTGTCGGCATAGCTCTTTTCCATTTTACCACATTAATCCTAGAAAAATCATAACTAAATCATTCTAATTTAGAAAATACAAATAATATATCAAATTTTGCAAAAAAAAATAAGTCCTATCTATCTACACTCAAATATTACACATTTGTGTTGAATAAAAATTAAGTAAAACATAAACACATTACATATACTTTCGTATAACACATTTTAAAATATATTCAAAATTGAAAATGTGGTGAATACCTCAAAAACTCCCGCTACGGGGCAACGGGAGTGAATCCTTTGTTAAAATGGCCACATCCTTTGTTTTCCATGTAGGTATGGAACGAACAAATAAAAAAGAAGATATAAGTCCATTGGTCAACCGTCGTTGGAGGCCGGTCAAAGGGGTAGATCTAAGGGGGAGGTCTAGGGTTTTGGTGGAAACCGACCACCATAGGTTTCATGAATTTCAGGCCAGACGACCAATGTTATGACTAGAACCGCGTCATAGTTTGTGATAATGTGTCCATATTATGCACACATGTTCATCTTGGGATGGCAAACAATATTACAGGAAGAAGTCTTTCTTTTCATCGCGCCAAAAAGCCATTTCTATTTTCCAAGTGCTAAAAATGGTGTGTTTTTTGAAGATTTGAACACTATTAGATGAATTTTGTTTGGAAAACCTTGTATTACACTATTAAAAAGACATTATTCACGATTCAAAATATGATATTGATGTAATATTTGGATTCCTCACATTTTTCTGATCAATTTAGACATATTATTTGTTGAATTCCGATTTACGGAATTATATATATGAATTATTCCATATTAAATGGATAAAGGCAAAAAAAAAAGTAAAATTCATTTTATTGTTATTTCAATTCAATATTATTACTTATTCATTTTTTACTTAAATAATTGTTTGGAATCAAATAAATAAAGGAGCATTACATCGTGACCCAAGGGTTATTATGACATCATGACCCAAAGGTTATTAGGAACGATAGGGTAGTATTATCAACATGGCCACATGCCAGTTCCATCCCAAAAATAAGCGGATAAGACTCGTAGTCAAGTCGTTATCATGTGCTATTTCCCAAGAAAGAAACATCCCTGAATCTTCTTAATAAGAAAATTCCTCAACGGGAACCTATTTTAATTAAAAAGACGACTTCTAATTTACAAGTTGTAAGAGATAGACTAGTCCCTATTACAAATAGTACACGCAATCGAATCAAGTAGCAGCAATGCTAACCTCAAAATAAAACATACATGGTAGCAAGGTCCAGAAGAAACATTATTATCTGCAGTTCGACGCTTTAACATATAATTGTGCGTATCTGAATCACCTTGCATAATAGGAACTTCTTGGGTTTATGGGTTGGTCCTCACTTTCACCCATTGGATACCCACTTAATTCTATTTGATAACCACCGGTAGATTCTCCTCCAAGAAGGCTCTCTGCATCCGTCTCCACATCAAGCCGTACCCAAGGATGCGTTGTAAGTTTCCTCAATCTGTTAAGCTCGTCTGCAACCTCTTTCATCGAGGGCCTGTTATCACCACACATATCTAGGCATATCTTAGCAAGATCTGCGAGTCCTCTCAGCAACTCCATGCTCTCTTGGCCCTTCACATAGCTTACCAACACAGCATCCAAATTGTTCTCCTTCATTGCAGATAGGAAAATTAACGATAAGCTTCTTTGCTTCTCAGGCCCTTCGAGCTTCAGTGGCAACTGACCAGTGAGGATCTCTAAAAGGATAACTCCGAAGCTGTACACGTCGGATTTGTCTGTTAACTGACATGTTTGCATGTATTCAGGATCAAGGTATCCACAAGTACCTTGAACCATTGTGACAAACTGCTCTTTGTCAGATGGGGCTAGTATGGAGGCTCCAAAGTCAGACACTTTGGCCATGTAGTTATCATCAAGCAGGATGTTGGAAGTTTTAACATCACCATGAATAATTGGGGGAGATGCGTAAGAATGCAGGAAGCTCAACCCTTCAGCTGCTTCATGAGCAATCCTTAATAGAGTGCTAAAGGATATTTGCAATGCTTGGTTCTTGCCATGGATAAGCTCAAATAGTGTACCATTCGGGACACATTCATAGACCAGAATTGGAACTTCCACCTCAAGGCAACAACCCAATAGTTTAACAACGTTTTTATGATTGATTTGGGACAAAATGAGCATCTCTTGGCCAAATTCCTTCTTTTGTCTTTCATCAACTACCCCGCATCTTTTTATTGCAACTGGCATATTGGTTTTTGTTATCCCTTTGTAGACAGTTCCATGGCCTCCTTTTCCTAGTATTCTGCTACTGTCAAAGTTGTCAGTGGCATGTATTAGTTCGGCTTCTGAAAATACATTGAAAGCAAGACCTTTCTCTGATTTCATCCTATCAAACAAAAGCAAGCCTCCATGCTGGCGAAAATACTCTTGTTTAACTCTATTCAGTTTTCTCTTTTGAAGTATCATCTGTCTCCAGAAGATAGTGATCATGACGATAACCATTAGACCAAATAATCCCATTGTGATTCCTAACAGCATCAGTAGATGAGACAATTAATATTGAGATTGAGAGAGAGGGTATAAAAACATAGGTTGTGTACATTGGCACATTAGATGCATGCTTGGTTTGCACTATTATTTTATTTCATGACATTGCAAAAGAATACGATAAAGTAGATCATATTTGTTTGGGTGTTACCTATTATTAAGCCAGTGTCAGGGCTGCATGTATTGTTTTCTTTCACATATTTTTTCCCTACTCGACAAGAACACCGGTACCCTCCAACATTATTGCGACAAAGTCCATCGGAAGGGCATGGGTTGTGACTGCATTCATTAACATCTGCAGTACAATCAGCGAAAAGAAGTATTAAAGCTTTGAACAAGATAAATGGAACCGTCCATCAAAGGTGCAATTTCACTGGTATTCATTAGTGCATATGTATTATATATAGATTAACATAGTACCTTTGCATCCGTCTGGAAGATAAGGGTTGCCTTCATACCCATTGGTGCAATTGCACATGTATCCCTGATCATTGGTGGAATCCACGCACTTACTATTGCTGCTGAGGCACGCATAAGTGCCCGTCTTGTTCAGTTTCGCAGCATCACATGACTTCACATCTCTCACTGCCCAGTCAAGAATCATAGGCACCCGTCCATCATATGTGTCATTGAACTTGTTGGTGTCTATGTACGTAGTGCTGAACTTGAATGCTGCTGCTTCCATCAGCACACCATAGCTGCACCGGTTGAACTTAAATATTTGACTTGTGTTGACCGAGTGGAAGAAGGTCGTTTCGTAGTAGTACATCCTCTTTGGTATCGTTGTCTGGGAGCAGCCGATGCCGGAGCAAGATCCATCCATTAAGTCTGACTGGTTGCGGCACGTTGCAACGCCATACCCTTGGTAGCCTGTACCATCAGGATCCGAGATGGAGCCTAGGGCGTTGCAACCGATGACCGTGAACCTGTTCTGGACATCGGAGAGACGGTAGGGAGAAGAAGAATCTCCTCCGTTGTACCCCCCGTATCGGCCAAAGTACTCCATGCTCCCAGTAGAGTTGTTGTAGCAGAACCCTAAGATGTAATTGAGCACCCGGGCCGTGCCTTCAGTCAGGGAAATGTTGAGAACCTCAAAGTCACTCCTGAGCATTGGCTTCTGGACGCCACCTTGAACCTCACAAGTGAGGTCAAAGCCTTCTCCGAGCGAGCAGCCCGGGTCGATACCGAATGGATACGGTATCTCAACATTGCCACACTGCCTTCGGCACTGCGAACTACCAGGAACTGCAGTTCCAGGGACATATTGTGCTGCAAGCAGTACTATACATAGGCCAAGCTGCAAGAAAACTTGCATATTCTTCGGCTGGAGGATAGGTAAACATCAGAGATCAACTAAATGGATACCTTTGTTCAGAAAAAGAAAATTGGTAGCATAAACAAATGGAGACCATGTACCCATACTACACTTTATGGCACCTTAGCTGGACCGATAATTGCATTGGTTGGTTAAATTGGGGCATTACTCTAAATATTTAGGCATACATCGACTTGCTATCCTAAGATAAGGTCCCGTGAGCAACTGTCTGCCTTCAGTACCAGCACAAGCGCACAGAAGTTAAACTTTGGACAGCTATTGCATATTTGCAGCTAGCAATTCAGAGTCTTCAAAACAAACAAGAAATTCACCCAGTTTTCCTAGCATCCAACCTTCAAAAGGAAACAAACTGAAATCTGGTAAAAACAGAAATTTTGTTCTACATAAAACTCACCTGAAATAACGAGAAGGTTCAGGTCTCGTCGTATGGAAGACGTATCCTGGAGGTATTAACTTTGCTCAAGGGTCTGTGTTTCCTAAGACACCAAGAGCACCATACCAGTTTAGACTTTGGAGATTGCTTCCGTACTTGTTTGGTGAAGAAGCAGAACCTCGAGTTTTCTATTGTATACACACAGAGCTGTTGACGTCAACGGTTGAACCGTGGTAACTAGTCAAAGGAAGCAACAGGCCACATGCCAGTTCCATCCCAAAAATAAGCGGAGCAGACTCGCAGTCAAGTCGTTATCATGTGCTATTTCCCAAGAAAGAAACATCCCTGAATCTTCTTAATAAGAAAATTCCTCAACGGGAACCTATCATTTAACACTGTATCAAATTGATTAAAAAGGACTTCTAATTTACAAGCTGTAAGAGATAGACTAGTCCCTATTACAAATAGTACACGCAATCGAATCAAGTAGCAGAAATGCTAACCTCAAAATAAAACATACATGGTAGCAAGGCCCAGAAGAAACATTATTATTTGCAGTTCGACGCTTTAACATATAATCGTGTGTATCTGAATCACCTTGCATAATAGGAACTTCTTGGGTTTATGGGTTGGTCCTCACTTTCACCCATTGGATACCCACTTAATTCTATTTGATAACCACCGGTAGATTCTCCTCCAAGAAGGCTCTCTGCATCCGTCTCCATATCAAGCCGTACCCAAGGATGCGTTGTAAGTTTCCTCAATCTGTTAATCTCGTCTGCGACCTCTTTCATCGAGGGCCTGTTGTCACCACACATATCTAGGCATATCTTAGCAAGATCTGCGAGTCCTCTCAGCAACTCCATGCTCTCTTGGCCCTTCACATAGCTTACCAACACAGCATCCAGATTGTTCTCCTTCATTGCAGATAGGAAAATTAATGATAAGCTTCTTTGCTTCTCAGGCCCTTCGAGCTTCAGTGGCAACTGACCAGTGAGGATCTCTAAAAGGATAACTCCGAAGCTGTACACGTCGGATTTGTCTGTTAACTGACATGTTTGCATGTATTCAGGATCAAGGTATCCACAAGTACCTTGAACCATTGTGACAAACTGCTGTTTGTCAGATGGGGCTAGTATGGAGGCTCCAAAGTCTGACACTTTGGCCATGTAGTTGTCATCGAGAAGGATATTGGAAGTTTTAACATCACCATGAATTATTGGGGGGGACGCGTACGAATGTAGGAAGCTGAGTCCTTCGGCTGCTTCATGAGCAATCCTTAAGAGAGTGCTAAAGGAGATTTGTAATGCTTGATTCTTGCCATGGATAAGCTCAAATAGTGTACCATTTGGGACAAACTCATAGACTAGAATTGGAACTTCCACCTCAAGGCAGCAACCTAAGAGTTTAACAATGTTCTTGTGATTGATCTGAGACAAAATGAGCATCTCTTGGCCAAATTCCTTCTTTTGCCTTTCGTCAACTAATGCACATCTTTTAATTGCAACCGGCATGTTGTTCTTTATTATTCCTTTATAGACGGTTCCATGGCCTCCTTTTCCAAGTATTCTGCTATTGTCAAAGTTGTCACTAGCCTGTATGAGTTCAGCTTCTGAAAATACTGTGAATGCAAGACCGTTCTCTGATTTCATCCTATCAAACAAAAGCAAGCCTCCATGTTGTTGAAAGTAGTCCTGCCTTACTTTGTTCAAATTTCTCTTTTGGATTATCATCTGTCCCCAGAAGACAACGATCATGATGATAACCATTACACCAACAACTCCCACTGTAATTCCTACATAACAACATCAGATTGGACAACTATGTGAGAGAGAGAGAGAAACAGAGGCAGACATCATAGTTGGTCTAATGCTTTCAACAGAAAATGCGATAAAAAATAATGATTTAGCTAGGTGATCCTTTTTCTGGTGTTACCTATTATTAAGCCGATATCAGGGTTGCATGTATTGCTTTCCAATTTTCTTCCTACTCGACAAGAACATCGGTAGCCTCCAACCGTATTGTGGCAAACGCCACCTGAAGGACACGGGTTGTCTCTGCATTCATCGACATCTGCAGTAAGATAAGCAAAAGTAGATATTATAATTTCCAGCAAACAAAGGACTTTACACATTCAGAGTGGAATTTTAATAGCATTTGTACGTCTACAAATTCAGTTCAGACCTAATTAGTACCTTGGCAGCCATCTGGAAGATAGGGATTGCCTTTGTACCCCAGGGAGCAATTACACATGTATCCATTATCATTGACAGAATCGATACACACGCTGTTGCTGCTAAGGCATGCATAAGTGCCTGTCTTGTTCTTTGCGGCGACATCACACTTCTGATCTCTTATAGCCCAGTCAAGGACCATGGGTACCCGC
Organism: Avena sativa; assembly: GCA_916181665.1. NCBI lineage: Eukaryota > Viridiplantae > Streptophyta > Magnoliopsida > Poales > Poaceae > Avena > Avena sativa. The sequence continues at coordinate 148,939,697 of OV702294.1, read as the reverse complement.
CCATCATTCGTGTCATTGAACTTAGTGGTGCTTACATATGTGGTGCTGAAGTTGAATGTGGTTGCCTCCATCAGCACGGCGTAACTACATCTGTTGAACTCCCAGATTTGGCTTGTGTTGAACAAATCCGAGGAAACTATGCCATAGTTGTACATCATCTTGGGTATCATAGTCTGGGAGCATCCTATGCCAGAGCATGATCCATCTACCAAGTCTGAAAAGTTGCGACATGTTGAGAAACCCAAGCCCTGGTAGCCTGTTCCATTTTTGTCAGCGATCAAGTAGAGGGCGTTGCATCCGATGACAGTGAACCTATTTTGGACATCAGAGAGCCGGTACGGAGAGGAAGGTTGACCCACGAACCCGGTGTAACGGCCCATAAACTCCATGCTCCTTGTAGAGGTGTTGTAACAGTTGGCCATGATGTAATTGAGCACCCGCATCGTGCCCTGAGTCAAGGACATGCTGAGCACCTCGAAGTCACCGTTGAATGGCTTAGAGATGCCATCTTGGACCTTGCAACTGAGGTCGAAGCCTTCTGCGAGTGAGCAGTTTGGATCAATGCCGAACGGATACGGTATCTCAACAGTACCACACTGCCTTCGGCACTGTGAACTAGGAACCGCAGCTCCAGGTGTGCATTGTGCTGCAAGCAGTACAAAGCTGAGGCCAAGCTGCAAGAACACTTGCATATTCTTTTGCTGGAGAATAAGCAAACATGATAATGTTAATTAACTAAATCGACAGCTTTGTTACAGAAAAATTTAACGGTACCATAGAAAATGGAGGCCATACAGCTTCTTACACCAAACCAAAAGCATGCAAGAGAATTGCGCGTGTTGTATTAAGAATGGAGAAAGAAAGCTCAATAATACAATATAGGGGTCAAACAAGAGCAATAGCGACAGCCCCAGGGACCAAAATCAATAAGCCAGAATTAAGTACGTATGGCACACTTTGGAAAGACCTCCCTTGAGGTCCAAACTGCTAATAGCCAACTACAGAAATATGGCACACAGGCCTTTGGAGCCGGCAAGACTGCATTGTTTACAATACTCTTTAAGCTATGTTAGATGTGACCCAATTTTACAAAACCATAGGTTTTTCCCTGGCATCTGTTCGATGCAATGCATGTAATTTGTCGGATGTGTTTGACAGCAGACTTCAATTTGTTAATGTAATTGGGACCGTGTGGCTCCTCTAATACTAATAATAAATATGAAAAACTGTTAATGAATACCGTGAGGAGTTCCTAAGGATTATATTAAAAAAGTCCTATATAACACAAAAAAATGCTAGAATGTGCAAAACTGGCTATTTTAGTGCTAAGCGTCAATTTTGAAGGGAAAGATCCATGGAAGATAGAAATGGATTTTCCCTTGAGGTCCAAACTCATGTTAGAATTTTCCAGAAATCCATTCCATAAAAATTCCATCAGATTCCACAACCTCATTCCTTTGTTTCAGTGGGCTACGTAGAAAATTTTCTATTAGTATTCTAGCCTGTTAAGAAAAGAAAAGGATTTATAAGTACTTTGATGACCCAAAGGATGTTTCATCTTTATCTCCAATTTGTGATGAAACTCTATGATGATGTTCTGTTCGTTAAACATCACCTATGGAATTCCTACTCCACAGATATGATAGGAGGACTGGAGGAGAGACTACAGGTATAGTTTTGCTACATGATGCTTAACAAAAGCAGGATCTGCTGTGAAGGAACAAAATCATTCCTAGCTTGTTCTGCGAAGAACCTAACTCTTCCTTCAGCAACCTACTCAATCAGACGATCACAGTAACACAAGCATGCAGGAGTTATTTTTGGATAGCTACCGGGTATCGGCCAGCATGGGACAGGTAAACATTCATTTAGGCTGTCAAAAGAAAAGAAGAACATTCGTAGTACAATTAACCGTGAAGTAAAAGAAAAGACGAACTGAAAGAGGATCCTAGAAGACACATTCTTGAAAATATGTTAACAGAACTCACCTGAAATAATGAAAGGGTCCAGTTCTCCTCGAATAGAAGAAGGATCTCTCTTTCCCAATTCACCGAGGACACTGGAGCAAAGTTCAGGGTGGGCAGATCGCCCTCCGTTGATTCCCTAACAAAAAGAGCAGCGGAGCTTTGGAAATTGCTTCAGTAGTTGTCTAAAGAACACCTGAGCGTTATGCCGTTATGTATAGTTGTATACACACGAAGAGTTCTTATTGCCAAAGGTGCCGTCAGGAACGAGTCACAGTCACATGGCTGACTTCGTCTCACATTCCAGAAAAATAAACAGAGCAGACTGGACTCCACTGTTTTTTGATACCCTGAAACAGTTACAGGCGTATTTTTCATTTGTGTGTAAAAACAGCAAATTAAAAATTCTGGTGTCAAATAGAAAAGCAATTCGGATAAAATCAGTAAAATTGATGGAAGGGGACATCAGAAAATAATACTAGTAGCTGAATGGATGCAGAAGATAAAGAAGGCGAAGGAGAAGCTTGCCAAGGCGGCGGCGACGCGGTCGAACGCCAAGCGGAGCCGCGCCGAAAGCCAAGGTCGCCACTGACAGGGGGCAAGGCCCTCCACCGCGAGCGTCGCATCGACAACCACGGCGGCGGCCGCCACGGGAATGGGCTCGGCCGCGACCGAGCAGACGGGCTCATCGCGGAACCCCTCGGCGGAGTCGGGCGGCGTCGGCGTCGCCCTCGGCAGTGGGCACGCCGCCTCATCCCTCCACAACCCACGGCGATTTTATTCATCCGGCAAACTTTTCTCTCGGATCGGATAGGAGTTCAGGTATCACGACGAGTCTGTTCTTTCATCACGACTGTAATCGGCAAAACGATGGTTTCGGCCTCTCTCTGAACGGCTAATTTTTTTTAAATAATACATTTTTTTTATTGAATTGCACAAATAATGCATAAAATGTACAAATTGTAAATCTGTTGGTCGGTCGGCCGAACGACAGGCTCGTTTCGTCCGTTCATTGCCTTCGTCCGTTCAACGGACGACAAATAATACAGTGTTGAACGGACGAAGGCAGTGTGTCGTCCGTTGAACGGACGAAGGCAGTGTTTCGTCTGTTGAACGGCCGACCGACCAACAGATTTGCAATTTATCTGTTTTATGTATTATTTGTGAAATTCAATAAAAAATGTATTATTTAAAAAAAAATAGCCTCTAAACGGCTATCCAAGAAAATATTTCAGTTAACCCAGATTTTGATGAAAAAAAAGTATAAATTCAGCTTAAATTCATTACCTTTTATATAAGTTCGGCATAAATTCTGTGGAAGGTTCGAACAAAGCCAGCACATGGTTCGGTATTAATTTAAACAAGTTCTAGAACACAAATTAAAACTTTTGGAACCTCAAAAAGCTTGCCGTGCACTTTTGGATCGAGAAAAATCTTATCGTGCTGGTGCAGTCTATTGTATTTGAAGTATGTGTCAAACTTCTGGATGGCATGCACAATTTTGATGAAGAGGTTCCGACCCATCTTGAAACGACGCCGAAATGTCATCTTGCCGTGCAACGTATCGTCGGCGTACAACATGCAGCGCCCCTCCAGACACTGCCTCGGCTTGCTCTTGTGGCAGCCCGGCGTCGAGCCACCGTGCCACGGCTTTGCATCCCGCGCATACAAGTCGTCCAGGCAGGCAAGGATCTTCAAGTGTTCTTCATCATCGGCAGCTGCGGCAGTCTCCTCCTCAATCGGGACGGCGAACATTTCCTCATCGTCGGAGTCCATCACTGAGTGGACAAAATGCCGAGCATTTCGCGCACTTGGTGGACAAGGAGATGCCCACGGCTTGGATTCACCGCAAAATCTTGTGGAATAGGAAGTTGGAGGGTGGTTCAGTGGTGGGCGCCCTTGCTAGCGGCGAGCTTTGGGTGGAGTGGGGAGGGGTGGTGCCGACAGCGGTATGGCGGAGAGGAGAAGAAGAGGGAATGAGGTGGGTGAGAAGGTGTATCTCGATGCGGATATGTGTTTTCTCGCTGATAGAGCTCGCCCACACCCTTTTTCATTTCGTCCAACTGGGAAATTTTGGCTAAAGTTAGGCCCAATCCGGTGAAAATTCGGCTTCTGGGGAGGCCGACTGGGAGAAAATCACTTCACCAGCACAAGGAGGGGTCCTAGGGGGCTCTTGGGGGGTGGCTGGAGATGCTCATAGGCTGCTTCAGTGTGGTCGGTGCAATCAAGGTTCTGCATGGTGGCTAGCACGATAGACAGCGAGATCAGCGATGGTTGGTCGCGGCAAGACCTTGTTCCGACATGTGATTGGCGACGATAACCGTTAGGTCGTGAAGAGATCTTCGTCATGGAGGTCCTACACATCTCTACTTCTGAGCACGTCTTCAGAATCAGAGTTGACGGACTTCTACGTGAAGAGCCGTTGTTTTACATAAGCCGAGGGTGGGCTTCATGAGGCCGCTATATATGGCAAGATCTTCCTAGATCCTAGATGATGGCAAGATCTTCCTAGATCCTAGATGATGGCCTCGTTTTTGGCGGTTTTCACTACTAGAAAAACGTTTGTTCGTGGCGCACCTGAAAAGGCCTTCTGTGGCGCACTAGCAGTGCGCCACGGGCCTCACGCTACGGCTATCTCGTAGCCGTGGCGCACTGCATGGTGCGCCACGGTTGTGTCAAGATAGGTGTGGCGCACCTGGTAGTGCGCCACAGAAGGCCTTTTCAGGTGCGCCACGGATGTGTATTTCAAAAAACAAAAAAAAATGCAAAAAAAACCCTCGTTTTGAATTGCAAAAGCAATCGGGTCCGTGCATCGCCGCCGCAGTCGTGTCACCTCGCCGGAGCATGGCCGTGGCAGGGAGGTGCGGGAGGGGTCGTGGCCGCTCTAGTCCTCGCCGGCGTCGAGGTGGTAGAAAGGGTGTGGTTGGAGAAAGGAAGGTAGGAAGAGAGGGAGGAAGGAAGAGATGGAGGAAGAGAGGGAGGAAGGAAGAGATGGAGGAAGAGAGGAAGGTAGGAAGAGATGGAGGAAGAGAGGGAGGAAGGGAGTTCGATGAGGAGAAGGATGCCGCCGTCGCCCGTTGTCACTGCGAGGAGGAGGAGAAGGAGGCCACCGTTGCACCGCCGTCGCCCGTTGTCACTGCGAGGAGGAGGAGAAGGAGGCCACCGTTGCACCGCCGTCGCCCGTTGTCACTGCGAGGAGGAGGAGAAGGAGGCCACCGTTGCACCGCCATCGCCTGTTGTCACTGCGAGGAGGAGGAGAAGGAGGTCGACGTCGCGCCGTCACTGCAAGGAGAGGAGAAGGGGAAGGAGGAGAAGGAAGAAGGGAGAAGGAAGAAGGAAGAAGGAGAAGGGAAAGGGAGAGGAAGAGGGAAAAGTGGAAGGGAAAAGGGGAAAGGAAAAGGGAGGAGGGCGGGGTGGGGATTCAAATTTGAATCCCGCCCAAGCTTATCCGTGGCGCACTAGGTGGTGGTGCGCTACGGGTAAGTCGCCCTCTATTTTTTTTCTGCAGGAAAAAACGGTCTTTTGACCATAACTTTTTACTCTTTTTGAATTTTGAAAATCTAAAAAATCGCTAAACGACCAAAGGTCGTTGCGAGCGGATGCGAAATCTCGTTCTCGTCATTTTGGTATATTATAAGATTTTTTTCGACATCGTATGCAAAAGTTACGGCCTTTTTTACCGTGGCATGACTTTTTTTTGCAGAAAAAGTCAAAACTCATGTTTGTTAATTTTCCTAGAAACTATACCACATTATCTTCCTAAATATGAAAGGATTTAATTTTTGAAGTGTTTATCATTTTCTTTTATTTTTTGCAAAGCCTAAAAAGGCGATCGGGGGGGTGGGTGTGGAGTTGGTGCAGGATAGTTAGGCGTAGGGCACTTGGCAAGGTGCCCTACTACTATGTTTATACATCTGTGGCGCACATGGCATAGTGCGCCACAGGACTTGTCACAACCGTGACGCACATGGCATAGTGCGCCATAGAACTTGCCACAACCGTAACGCACAGAACTTGTCACAACCGTGACGCACATGGCATAGTGCGCCACAGAAGTTGCCACAACCGTAACGCACCTACCCCATGTGCGCTACGGGTACGTGCCACGCGGCTGACAGGCCCCTGGCCCATACATATCTGTGGCGCACATACCCCATGTGCGCCACGGTTGTTCTAGTTACTAGTAGTCACTACCCACAGGTGAGCCACGCCTATTTTACCCGTGGGGCACTTCAACCATGTGAGCCACGGATGTGCGGATTACCTATAGCCCTTTTCCTAGTAGTGTTTGTGTTGTTTGTGTTGGGTATGCCTCCTCGCTATGGTCGCATCCCTCGTCGTTCGTTCGACAAGGGTGCCTATTTGCCGATTTTCTGCTACTAGTTACCAGCCAACTATATATTCTAAATTTCTACTTACGCGCAAAGAAAAACTACTACCTTCATACCGGTTTATTAGGCTAACACGGAGTTTAAAAATAAATTAACAATAAAATTTATTAATAAAATATGAATTATATGTCACAAAAATTATACCATTGGAATGACATTTAAAAGCTCTTTCCAATAATATAATTTTTGTGACATATGATTCATATTTCGTTGGTCAAATTTATGACCAAACATATTTCTTAGACTTTCTGTTCCCAATAAACCGGTACGGAGAAAGTACTCCACATTCTACTTACTTAATTAGTGATTAAATAATTACGCCTGCAAGACACTAATGATATACAATTACGGTGCTATTGACACGTTTCCAACGGTGCGCTGAGTGTGGGGAAGCAACGAACGCCAAAGAAAACACAATCGGTGCGATAGTGTGGGCATTGATGATCCTGACTTAGACACGGCTTACGCGACACTAAACCTGAACCGCCGTCCGGCCGGTACGTAGGGTACAAGCACAACAGCGCCATGTGACGGGCTCGACGTAGTACAAGCACAACAACAACGAATCTTCGAGCTCGACGTACTCCGTCACGTGCCCTGCTGTTTTGGTGTGAAGCCATTTCCGTTGTATGGCGGCGATGGCGATGAAATTTATCACGGATACGTACGTACACTTGGCTCTTTTTTACACTAAATCTGCTTCAAGCTCATGGCCCCGCCGCCACGTGAGAGCACGGAACATCTTTGCACGACAATAGAATGATAGGTGACTCGTCATGCATCGGCACTAGACTTGTCGATCTCTAATCCATCGCCAGCTTCTTTGAAGCGAGATCTGTGACTGTGAGCGTCTTGTGATAAGGTGTAGTAGGTCCTGGGAGTTGGGACCGGCGATTGCACGCGGATATTAGCGCAACGCAACGTACACGGCGATCGTACTCCTGGACCCTGCCGGACTCCACGAGGTACGACCAACGAAACTCCTACGAAAAGCTAATTGCATTTATTTAGTGCCTTAATATTGTAGATATACACTCTTTTTGGGATAAATTTTGGATGCTACATGTACACTTATTTGCGGACGAAAAGAGTAAACAGCATCCTGTTTAGTGTCACTTATTTGCTGTTAGTTATAGGTTTGTAACTGTTAGAAACTAATTTGGAAGAAAATAAGCCTACCACAATTATATGGGCATATGTGGCGCTGCTGGCGCGCCGTTTGACATCGCCGGTACCCGGCCGGACGGATCGGAGAAGCGGATAAACCCCAGTATATGACGTTTGAGTGTACGGTGGGGCGGCACATCATGCCTATCACGCAAATCACATTTTGCAAGTATAATGCGGAGAGGTCTTCTGTTCTAAGAGCATCTTCACTCGTCTATCTAGGACGCCGACCTAGACGCCGAATTTTGGTCTGGACGTCGAAAACTGGCAGTCGCATATCCAAAGACCTGTTTTTGGCCGAATTTGGGCCATTTTTGGTCCGGACTATCCAGGCCGAACCCAGGTTTCCGGGTATGCCCTGGGGACGCCGGACTCAGCGAAATCGGCAAAAAAATCGAAGCGGCGCGTGGACCCGCTGAGTCAGTGATAGAAGTCGAGTCGTCGTCATCCTCGAAACTATGCGGCGACCGCCGGGCAATAACTGCCCGTCGCGTCGGCCACGCGTCGCCGGTTTACGGCGCCACCGTCGCCGCCTCGGCTCCCGCGACGGACCGGCGGGCACTAACTTCCCGCTGTTTCCCCTTTTCCCACCCTCGCCGTCCACCTCGGCCTTTATAAGCCGTACCCATCGCCGGATATCTCCACACTCTCTCACAGCTCCCCCACCCACAAACTTCGGCGAACCCTCCTCCACCTTCCCCTTCCCAGCTATGGCCTCACGGTACCCCGGCGGTGGAGCTGCGGCGAACTGCTTTAGCCGGCGCACCCTGCAGGACTGGGAGGCACGCCTCCTGCACGACGCCGGCTATATGGCGCCGCCGGACATGCGGATGCCGCCCGGCTGGAAACTGAGCGCCGACGGCATCCCTGTCCCGTCGGTGCCGACGCCAGACGAACTGTCGTATGATGTGCAGGAGTACATCAACGGCATGGCCGACCCCGCCAAAGCCGAGAGCGCCGATAACCTGCTCCACTGGGAGCAGTTCTTCACCGAGCGACGCCAGCAGGAGCTCGCCCACCACGAGGGTCCGCCGAATGAGTCGCCGCCGAAGCGCAACAACTCGGCTGGCCGCCGGCGTTGGTGGAGCACGCCAGGCCGGACCCTCGAGGCGGTTGTTGGGGATATGCTATATGGGTATCCTCATATCATGTCTCTTATCCGACTAACCCGGGTGGCCCATAGTCGGTAGCATGACCAATGGTCTACTGGGCGGCCCAGTTAGGTGGATCCAGAAGGGAGGGCCATGCCGGATAAAGGAAGGCTACGGTAGAGTCACCAGCGTACCCGGAGCCTTGGAGTGCAAGATACACAAGACTAGTGATAGACGGTGTAGGACTCTGTAACCTGTCCGGCTAGGACTTTTTCCCTGTAACCCTAGGATCTGACGACTATATAAGTCGGACCTATGGGAGCCTTTAGGGCACGATCATAGACAACTTCAAACAACCTCGCACAGCGAACCTATCTCTGTAACTCGGCGTATTGCCATTATAGTGATTTATAGCAGGAGTAGGATTCCACCACCGTCGTGGGATCTGAACCTAGGTAAGCTGTGTTACCTCATACCCGTCAACCGTCTGCCTTACCCCACGTCTCTAAACACGCACTGTGAGGACCCCTCCATGGCGTACTCGTCGGCAATACCACGACAGTTGGCATCCACCGTGGGGCAAGAGGCGCTTCAGGCTCTTCAGCGGGCGAGGACCAAGATCTTTGCGGGAATCGGCGAAACCATAGCCATCGGTCGTGTTCTCTTCTCCGGCAACATTCCGATCGTCCCCCCTGACGAGTTCTGGATCCCGGCGAAGACGAACCCTACGCGGTGTTCGGTCGTTCCTATCGGAGACATCCACCTCTTCATCGGCGAAACCGACTCGGGCACTAGTTCCCTGGGAGTCAGAGGAGCATCAAGACCCGCACGGACCGCCTACGGGAAGGATAAGTTCGCGGAAGGATCGATGTCGGGTCTCTCTTTGGAGTTTGCCAGCAAAGATCGGAAAGCATCAAGACCCGCACGGACCGCCTACGGGCAGGATACATTCGCGGAAGGATCGATGTCGGACCTCTCCTCGGAGTTTGCCGACAAATATCAGAAAAATTCAAGGCCCACCCAAACCGCCCCTGTGCAGGATATAAAGGTGGAAGATCACTAGAAATCCGCCGACTTTGTCCGCGCGTCTGGACAGCAGAGATCCAAGTTCGTCGGCGTGGTTACCATCTTCGATCTGGCGCGCTGCGTTCAGAAAGAGGGCAAAAACCCCCGCGACTACCTCGCCAGGTGGCTCCGTATACGGTCCGACCTGGCCAACTACCCCAGTGATGATGCTATCTATCACTTTGTGGAAGGACTGGACCATGGCACGCTTCTCCGACATTCTCTAAGGCGGCAGCAGGCGGCAGGACGCCTTACCTTCGAAGGCTTGGTGAATACCGTCAACAACTACGCGGAGGCCGAAGCGGCAGCTCAGACAACGCTTGCGCTCATTGACGGAGCCCCTCCGATTCAGCCACCACCACCGCCTCCGGCCGCCATCGTCGTAGCAGCACCACCACCTCCAGTCATCGTCGAGGCCGTTGCACCTCCACCGCTCGTCATCGAGGAAGTCCTGGCACCCTCCGACTCTGTCATTGACGTGCTTTATGCTGACTTCAGTACAGATTCAGAGGAGATAGATTTCAGTCCAGAAGAGCTAGACTCCGCTATGCAGGAGATGGAGGAGGAGTACTCGCGCGACGAGCAAGCTAACAACACCGTCATGTCTCGAAGGGTGTTCGTCACCATTGGGACAGCGATGGATGAAGATCAACCCGGGCAAGCTCCGCCTACAGCGCTGGAAAAGGGGAAGGGGCCACTTATTGCTGCTGACGATGATCGCACAAAGGTCATGCCTCCTCCGCCTAACCCTGTGCAGTAGCCGCAGGAACTCGGCACCGGCCCGAGCAACAACAACACCGCAAACTTGCCGCCTCCGGTATCCACGTCGGCAGCAGCCCATGTTACTCCAGCTGATAGAGTGATGTACGGCAATCTCCTCATCGAGCCACTAACCGTTGCTCATATCCGGAACGTGACTCGGCTTGACGAGAAGCGCCAGCAACTGCTGGAGGAGGCGCAAGCCATAGCGGAGCAAGGCGCTAAACTAGATCGAGATCTGGTCAGCGCGCAGAAGTCCATAGAGAAAGCTAGAGCAATGGAGGCCGAGTACAAGACTCTGCTGCAGCAGCAGAAGGCTAAGAAAGCTCTGGCTCGCGTCATCAACGATCCTAGTGTACGGCGCAACTTAGGATGTGCTCCCTCGAAGCCGGCACAGGCCAAGCCATACATTGATAGTGAAGGCAAGCAGGTGATGCCCACCCCACTCCTTAACCTCGTTGTCGCCAAGACCCTTCTGGAGCAGGATAGATCGCCTGAGGCAGTAGAACAGGTCTATGACCTAGTGGCCAAGGCGGTAAAGCAGCAGGAAAAGGCCACCTCTCAGAGGCTCGAGTCTGACCCAGCGCTCTGCCGATCTAGCCAGTACAAACCACCAATGTACAGATCTCCTCAGGATGTCGGATCACAGACGGGTTCATCAGAACGAAGACGGAGGGATGCGCGCAACAGGAAGGATGCTATCCCCATATCCTCCGACCACGGAGAAAAAGCCCGACCTCACCGCCCATCTCCACCGCCCCGATCCCCCCGACGTCAGGAAGACTACAAGGCTCACCATCATACGGATATGCCCCCTCCAAAGCAGTGCGGCATCGTCATCCGCGACAACGCGGCACAGACCCGTCATGATGAAGAGCCACACCAAGGACACAAGAGCAGGTCACACCACGACCCTCCGCGTTCGACAAGCAACCATGACAGGCGTGAGGCGTCGCAGGAGGGTAACAGCAAGAAGGCTAACCCACCGCCACCTCCGCCTCCGTCGCCGCCAAGCAGTCACCATGGCGGAATAGGCCCGCGTCGTTCATGCAGCCCATCCCCTGTTGACAACAAGAAGAAGAACCCGGATCCGTACGATGCACGTTCGCGGATCGATAAGATCCACGAGGCCCGGGAAGGACCATACCTGGGACCACGTTGTTTTGGACCTGCAATACGGTCCGCAACTTACCCCAAAGGTTTCCAGATTGACAAGACCATCAAGCCCTATGACGGCACAGCCAAGCCTGCCACATGGTTGCAGGACTACGGCAACGCGGTGGAGATTGCCAGAGGAAACCCCAACGTCGCCGTCAAGTACCTCCCGTTAATGTTGGCGGGCACAGCCCGTCAATGGATTGATGACTTGCCGGAGAGATCTATCTACAACTGGCTGGATATGCAAGAAGCATTCACCAAAAACTTTGAGGGTACATACAAGCGTCCCTGCACTGTGGGCGATCTACAGCGGTGCGTGCAAGAAAAAGACGAGACATCTCGCGCCTACCTCTCCCGCTGGCTGGATATGAAGAATTCCTGCACAGGAGTACACGCTCAGACCGCCATGGCCGCCTTCATCGGCGAGTTGGAAAGGGGCACGTTGCTCCGACATAAGCTAAAGCGCTTGTAGGACAATCACCAGCTTGAATTGAATCAGATGATTCAGTTAGCTAGTGAGTTCGCAGCTGCCGACGATGATGCTCGTGGATCTTTGCCGGCAACAGCCGTTCCAACTCAAGCTCGGAGGAACAACAGTACAAAGCGGAAAACCGCTCCAGAAGAAAAGCAATATACCGACATGGTCGCTATGACTTTTGCAGGACAAGGAGAAGGCGGACAACATGGCCGAGGAAGGGGAGCAGGCCGCGGGCAGCAGCGAGGAAGTGAAACCAACTCGGCGCCGCTCCGCGTTCCCCAAACCTACGAAGAGTACCGTGATATGCCGTGCCTCGTACACCTCGACGCCAACGGCAAGGCCACCCATACCAATCGACACTGCAAGTTCTTCAACGACCTCAAGGAAGACCCGGAGTCCGGCTACAAGCGAAGTCGGAAGAACAGACCGCGAGGCAAGGGCAAGGGGAAGAAGAAGGAGGAGGAGTCCAAGGATTCAAGTGATATGGACGAGGACGTTGACCCCAAGCACGCCGCCAAGAGCGACGACAAGGGCAAGAACCCCTTCGCGAAGAAGGCCCCAGTCTACCACACTTTCCTTGGCACCCCCACCGTCCGACAGCAGAAGACCTCTCTAAGGATCCTGATGGCCACTCTCCTCCCAGTTCCCCAGTACCTGCGCTGGTCGGAGGTTCCAATAACTTGGGACAGGACGGACCACCCAGACCTTGTGCCCACGGAGAACCAGTACGCCATGGTCATCAACCCACTGATTGACAGCGTGGAGTTCACCAAGTGCATGGTGGATAGTGGAAGCAGCATCAACATCATGTACCTGGATACACTGCAAAAGATGAACTTGACGGAGGCAAACCTAAGGCGGACCAACACCGTTTTCGATGGCGTAGTTCCTGGTCGGGAGGCTCGGTCCCTTGGGTGCATCACGCTTCAGGTAGCCTTTGGCGACGTTAATAATTACCGCCAAGAGCGCATGACCTTCGAGGTGGTCCCCTTCAAGAGCGTGTACCACGTCATATTCGGCCGCGACATATTCCACACGTTCATGGCCAAGCCATGCTTCGTCTACAACAAACTCAAGATACCCGGACCAAACGGTGTCATCACCGTATCCGGAAGCTTTACCAAGGCAAGGGACTGCGAGATCAATGAAGCAGTCGTTGCAGAAGCTGTCCTCTACGGCGAAGAATTCAAGGAGATCCAGAGCAAGGTCAGTGACTCAGAGATGCCCGCGTCTAAGAAGCAGATCTCCGACTCTGCTCCTGCGTTCAAGGCCGCCATCGAGACCAAGCCGGTGGAACTTGTGGTAGGCGATGCCTCCAAGACCGTCGCCATTGGGACGAACCTGGATCCCAAATAGGAAAGCGCGCTCGTCGAGTTCCTCCGTGAGAATAGGGACATCTTTGCCTGGCAACCTGCCGACATGAAAGATGTACCTAGGGAACTTGCCAAGCACAGCTTAAACATAGATCCAAAATGTAAACTAGTGAAACAACCTCTACGACGCTTCGGAGATGAGAAGAGACGCACCATTGGCAAAGAGATAGCTAGGTTACTTAAGGCTAGGTTTATCCGAGAAGTCCTTCACACCCGATGGGTGGCCAATCATGTACTTGTCCCCAAAAAGGGAACCAATGAATTAAGAATGTGCGTTGATTACACCGGCTTGAACAAAGCATGTCCCAAAGATCCGTTTGCTTTGCCTCGCATTGACCAAGTCATTGACTCGACGGCTGACTCGGAACTTTTGTGTTTTCTCGATGCATACTCAGGATACTACCAGATCAAGATGAGGAAGTCGGACCAATTGGCCACTTTGTTCACTACCCCATACGGCACGTTTTGCTACGTCACGATGCCCTTTGGGCTAAAAAATGCAGGTGCTACCTACCAGCGGACAATGCAACGTTCCCTTCACAACCAAATTGGTCAGAACGTTCACGCCTATGTGGACGATATCGCGGTGATGTCTAAAAAATCAAACGACTTAATCTCCGACTTGAAAGAAACCTTTGATAATCTCCATAAATACAACATGATGCTCAACCCTAAGAAGTGCGTCTTCGGGGTTCTAGCCGACAAATTGTTGGGTTTCATCATTTCCCAACGCGGAATCGAGGTCAACCCGGAGAAAATCAAGGCCATCTTAAACATAAACCGTCTGACATGCCTAAAGGACATTCAACGACTAACAGGTTGTGTTGCAGCAGTTAGTCGGTTTGTCAGCTGACTTGGAGAGAAGGCTTTGCCACTTTACAAGTTGCTGAAGAAGGCGGAAAAATTCACGTGGACGGACGAAGCAGATGCAGCATTGAAGCAGCTCAAGGAGATTCTTTCCTCAGCGCCCATCCTTGCAGCACCCGAGCCTGGTGAGCCCCTGTTAATTTACATGGCGGCAACCAACCGGGTTATCAGCATCGTCATCGTCATAGAGCGGAAGAAACCATGCTATGAGTACGGAGTTCAACGACCAGTTTACTATGTAAGCGAGGTCTTGACGGAGTCCAAGCAGCGTTACCCGCACTACCAAAAGATAGCTTATGGAGTATTCCTTGCTTCACGGAAGCTGAGGCATTACTTTCAGGAGCACCCAATCACAGTGGTGAGCAAGACTCCACTGTCCGACATTATCAATAATAGTGACGCTATAGGAAGGGTCGTGAAGTGGGGCATTGAACTTGCCACTTTCGAGATCACCTACAAGAGACGCGACGCTATCAAGTCACAAGCCTTGGCGGATTTTATTGCAGATTGGACGGAGATGCCAGATGCTACTCCGTTGCTAGAACCAGAGTACTGGGTGATGCACTTTGACCGATCAAAGTTGCTCAATGGCTCGGGGGCTGGTGTACTGCTACAGTCACCAAAAGGAGACAAGCTACACTACGTTCTGCAGATCCACTTCGAGGCTACAAACAACATGACGGAGTATGAAGCACTCATTCACGGACTACGTGTAGCCAATGGTATTGGCATCAAGCACATAGTTTGTTGTGGATATTCCGACTTGGTTGCCCAGCAGGTGGCTGTCACCTGGAATGCGCGGAACCCTATGATGGCGGCATATCGAGACGGAGTGGATGAGATAGCCAAGAGCTTCTTGGTCTACAAAGTCAAGTATGTGCCTAGGGAGCAAAACGAGGCGGCTGATCTGCTGTCTAAGCTTGGATCAGGGCGCAAGCGAATTCCGCCAGGAGTTTTCCTAGAGCACCTGTGCACACCATCCGTAAAGGGGGCCGACATAGACAACCCGGATAGAGCTGACTCTTTCGTCAACATGGTGACAAAGATCCCTCCGGCTTGGACAAAACCGTTCATGGAGTATCTCGAACACGGAACTTTGCCCGACGACGAAGTCGAAAGACGGCAAATAGTACGACGAGCAAAGGGCTATACTATAATCAATGGGCAACTCTACAAGAGGAGCACTACTGGTGTATACCTAAAGTGCGTTTCCCAGCTAGAAGGTATGGAAATCCTACGCGAATCCATCTCGGAGATTGCGGGCATCACGCCGCTCCTCGATCTTTGGTCGCGAAAGCCTTCCGGCAAGGATTCTACTGGCTGACCGCGAAGGCGGACGCCGACAAGCTGGTTGAGACATGCACAGGATGCCATTATTACGCCCGACAACCACATGTTCCTGCTGAAAAATTGCGAACAATACCAATAACTTGGCCGTTTGCAGTATGGGGACTAGACATGGTGGGGCTGTTACAGACGACACCATATGGATTTACGCATCTGCTTGTAGCAGTTGACAAATTCACCAAATGGATAGAAGCTAAACCCATTAGAAAGCTTGATGGGGCAACTGCCCTCAGGTTTGTCCGGGATCTAGTGGTGAGATTTGGTCTCCCACATAGCATCATCACCGACAACAGAAGCAACTTACCACTCAGAGAAGTGGAGGCCTATTGCTGGGACAAAGGCATCCGACGTGACCTTGCATCTGTGGCACACCCACAATCCAATGGTCAGGTTGAGCGAGCCAATGGATTAATTCTGCAGGGAATCAAGCCACGTCTTGAGGCACCGCTACATAGAGCAGTTGGAGCCTGGGCGGAAGAACTGCCATCTGTGTTATGGAGTTTACGAACTACACCCAACAGATCCACCGGCTACACCCCTTACTTCATGGTATATGGAGCAGAAGCCGTCCTACCTTCCGACATCCTCCACGATGCACCAAGAGTTGCCTCCTACGACGAAGATGACGCTGAAGGATCCAGACGCCTAGATGTGGACCTTCTCGAGGAGAAGCGCGTTTTGGCATGCCAAAGATCCGCCATCTACCAGCAGAAGCTACACAGCTACCATAGTCGCCGCATCCGGCATCGCTCGTTTAAAGAGGGGGATTTGGTGCTCCGACTTAAGCAGAAGAAGTCACACAAATTATCCCCGCCATGGGAAGGACCGTTCATCATAAGCAAGACGCTGCTCAATGGGTCCTACTACCTTGTCGATAATCATGAACTCAAGGATAGACCCAACGAGGATCATAAGCGTAAGCGACGTGACCCAGATGATGACTACCCGGAGCTTGATCGGCCATGGAACATAGCACAACTACGTCCTTTCTACACTTAGCATTTTTTATCTAATTGTGTACCTCTTATATGATCAATGAAATAAAGCTCTTTGGTTCACTCATATTGCTGAGTCTTTTACCTCCTTTAGTGTTCATTTTTGGATCATGTAAAACTTTTATGCACAAGTCTTGCGATTGCACTTGTGAAAATTCCGCCTACGGGCGTTAGCTTAAGTTTTCTGGTCTACACGTTCTTTGTTGTTTTTATGTGGATTCTAGAGTAGTGACTTTCGGCACTTATTGTCGGCGATTTTGTGCTGAGGTTATTGACGGTGCCATTGGGCATCATCACCTAAGCGCATGGTTCTGACAACGAGTCTTCCGACTCACGAAAAGTCAAGCATAAAACCAAAGTAATGGATAAGCCAGCACTTGCTTAAAAAATATATACATACTGGGAATTAATTCTTAAGTAGCAGGATATGACAACCACTGTTTTCCGCCTTAAGATTACAACACCAAGTTTTTTCCATGCACACGTCAAAGGTGAAAGAAGAATTACAAAGTGTTTTTCACTCTTTGGGCGCAGGGGACTTGGAGGCCGCATCATCACCAGCCGAAGAAACACCCTCGGCGTCGGCGCTGTGATGAGACTCGGAGGAATCCTAGTCGACGTTGTCGATGAAGTTCCTGGGCACGAAGACGTCCATGTCCACCAACTCGACAACCCTGGTATCATACCCCACGAGTGATGACAGGATGGCTTTGTGATCGATCTCCTTGCCGTCATCATCCACGTCGGGGATACCTGAGGTTACCGTGTCGATGTCGGCATCTTCATAATGTGCCTTCACCATAGACAGCGCCATCCTTGCGCCAGCCCACGCACATGAAGCTTTCCAGCTCATGACACGCTCGGGGGCTCGGCGCAGGATTTCCGAGTACTTCGTCACGGAGTCTGATGCCTTGATATATATTTGGAGGGGTTTGGCAATCTCCTTGGCTTGGGTAATGGCGGTGTTTATGAAGTTGCCGGCAAGAACCATGCATTCCTTGTCTGAAGGAGGCGAGCGGGTTAAACCCATAGGAGCTGCAAATTTCGACAAGGAGCGTATGAGTTCGATAAACTCTAAGTATCCAGACTACAGGAACATAAGGCAGAGGAAACTTACTAAAGATGTTGGCCTTGGCTTGCCAAAGGATCTCCGCCAAGGATTCCTTCTCTTGTTGGAGGAGCTTAAACGCCTCGCTATGGCGAAGGTTTTGCTCATCGGCAGCTTGCTTCTGATCCTTTAGGATTGCAAGCTCCTCCTTCAAGCGATTGATCTCCGCGGAGGCGGAATCCTGCAAGGCCTTCATGGAGTCCTCGTGCATCTTCAGCATCTCCTTCCTCTCCTCCTTCAGGATCTTGTTCTCGCTGTCCAGCTGCTGGATATGCTTGGACTGCTCGACAATATCTTTGGCCTTGGCGACATGGTCTGCAAGTCGGAGAAAACACAGTACATAGTGAGTACTCGGAGATTGTGGGCACAAAAATAAGACAGAAATGCGTAATAAGAAAACAGACTCTTGTTTTTGATGATCTATTCCTTCAAGATGGCGGTTTTACCCTTTTCAGCTTCAAGGTCTGCGCACATCTTCTGGTACTTGTCGTTGGCCATACCCCTCCGAGCATTCTCGTTCTGTGGAAACAAATACAAAGTTAAATCGTTGTTTGGTCTGCTTGGAGCTTCTAGTCGGAAATTTTCCACCTAGATGCTCAGGGGCTACAGCGAGAGTTTTTAACTTAGCAAATATGCTTAGCTTTTCTTTAAGCGTCTGGTCGGAGCTAATTCAGTTCTCGATTAGAGGCTTGGGGGCTATAGTATAAAGTTTTTAACTCATAACATGCTTAGCTTTTCTTTAAAGCATCTAGACGGAACTAATTCAGTTACAACTAGAGGCTTGGGGGCTACAGCATTGAAAATTATGAACACTGCTTGAGCTACTCTTAAAGCATCTAGTCGGAATAATTCATTCCATCTAAAGGCTTGGGGGCTACAGTGAGAGTTTTTTCTAACTTAGTCACTCTTAGAGCATATAGATGCAAAACCTATGGTTTTTCGTCTACATCCTCGGGGGCTACAGTGGGATACTCATATGAAATATATAAGGCAAAGTAAAAACTTACAAGTGCAATGATCTTGAGGTTTGTAGCACTCTCGGCTAGCAGCTTGCCGAAGGAAATTCTATTTCCTTGCAAGATATCCGCTTGTCGGAGTAGCTCCTCGAGACCGCACGTCGGAGATGACGGCACTCCTCCAGCAACCATAGTAGTGTTACTCGGCAGAAGCGTCGGGTAAACTATCTTTGGGAACTCGAAGGGTTTCTGGGGAGTAGGGACATCGTCGTCGGACACGACCGTGACGTCCTTCATCTTTGGATCGTAGATTTGGGCAGCCAGGTTGCCCTCATCTAGATCGCTAAGTTGTTAAGTGAGAAATCATTGTGTTAGACAAGATGGTATTGGCAAGACGGAAAAACTGGAGCAATGTCATACACGGAGAATAAATATCTACCTTTGGGCACTTGCCGTCTACGAACATGTCGTAGGTGAGGGTGAAGCCATGCTTCTTATCCTTCACCTTGACGATGTCCTTAAGGCGGAACTTGACGGAGTCGCTCGAGAAGTTGTCCTCGGAGATTCGGAGGGTATCCCTTCGGTCGCCGGTGTACTCGTGCATGAACTTCGTGCGGTGCTGCAGAGGTTGGATTCGCCTGATGAACCAGCACATGGCTAGGTCCAAGCCGGTCAGACCCTTCTCTACAAACCACTCGATCCGCCTTATTGCGCGAGAAGCGTCGAGGTCAGAGGGAAGGGAGGCATGGGATCTCCATGTGGAGACTTCAGCGGCGGTTCCATCCACGAAGTTTGGGTACGTCACTTCTCGGCCCGCCAAAGGAATGTCGGGGCCGTAGAAGTACGTCCGCTGCCAGTTTTTGCACGACTCGTGGCCGACGATGTCGGGGAACCGCCGGCCAGGTCGGATCTTGAAGCTTATGGTGCCGCAGTTCCTAAGCTCCTCCCTACTGTGTCCGGCTTCACGTTTGACGGTGAAGAAGTACACGAACAAGTCTAACCTAAGCCTAATCCCTAGGTAACCCTCACAAAGTGCCGCGAAGTTGCTAAGCACTAAGATACTATTGGGGAGAGGTTATGGGGTTGGACTTTGAAGTGGTTCAAGACGGACAGAAAGAAGTGGGAGATGGGCAGAGAAACGCCACGTACCAGCTGAGCCTTGAGGTACACCTTCTCTCCGGCTTGGGGAGAAGGAGTCACCTCGCCGGCCGGCGCCGCCCGCCAGGCGAGCCCCTCCGTCGCGGGAAGGTAGCCTTCGGCGACCATCTCTTGGATGTCGCGGCCGGTGATGTCCGAGCCGCGCCAGTCGCCCTTGTGCGAGTCTGGCTCTTCTTCCAGAGGCTCTAGCGCCGCCAGATTGTGGTCACTGCCGGTGGTTTCAATCACCACCGACACGGGGATGACCAGGCCCTCAGGGGGCACGACGACAGAGCTCGCGGCTTCGCCGTGGCTTCGCTCGACGCCGCCATCGACGGAGAAGAGCTGCTGCTAGCCATGGAGGATTGGAAGGATGCGACTGGAGCAGAGAGAGGCTAGGGTTTCTTCAAGGTTTTTCGCAGAGAGCTCGAGGAGGCGTGCGGCTGGAGGAAGAAGACGATGACGCGAGAGAATGGGGTGAAAAAGTGGCAAGTGTCCCACGGTTACTATTTATCTTACTCTGCGTCAAGATTCGTGCAGCTAATCGGACGGTTGCCGCGTAGACGACGTGTTCGTGAACGTGCGCGGTAATTTTGCCACGTCTCCAACCGCCGCCGCCAACGGTTCGTATCGCTCGCGCGGGAAAATCGGATATGATTGTGTTCTCTGCATTTGTGAGTTACGAGGCGTCGCTGACCTAAGCCTACGTCGTCATAACTGACACGGTAGATGAGCCGTCGCATCGAAGATTCTGGCATGGACGGATTTAATCCAACTATGGAAGAGTACGATGGAAGATTCAGCATTTCTCTGACTTACTAATAGAAGACGGAGAAAAATTTGCAGGGTTCTTTGGGAGGACTACAAGATGTTGCTTGAAGATTTGCCGACATCCATCTAGACGGAGCATTCCATGTGAAGAGGCAAGATGGCGCAAGATCTCGGAGTTCTCCGGGGGCTACTGTTGGGGATATGCTATATGGGTATCCTCATAGCATGTCTCTTATCCGACTAACCCGGGTGGCCCATAGTCGGTAGCATGACCAATGGTCTGCTGAGCGGCCCAGTTAGATGGATCCAGAAGGGAGGCCCATGCCGGATAAAGGAAGGCTACGGTAGAGTCACCAGCGTACCCGGAGCCTTGGAGTGCAAGATACACAAGACTAGTGATAGACGGTGTAGGACTCTGTAACCTGTCCGGCTAGGACTTTTTCCCTGTAACCCTAGGATCTGACGACTATATAAGTCGGACCTATGGGAGCCTTTAGGGCACGATCATAGACAACTTCAGACAACCTCGCACAGCAAACCTATCTCTGTAACTCGGCGTATTGCCATTATAGTGATTTATAGCAGGAGTAGGATTCCGCCACCGTCGTGGGATCTGAACCTAGGTAAGCTGTGTTACCTCGTACCCGTCAACCGTCCGCCTTACCCCACGTCTCTAAACACGCACTGTGAGGACCCCTCCATGGCGTACTCGTTGGCAATACCACGACAGCGATGATGGAGCACATCAACCGCGGGAACACGTCGCGGCTCAGATTCCCGCGCACGCCGGCGCCGGCGGCCAGGATGGGGCGGCGTCCTCCCGTCAAACTGGATGACGAGGAGGATGGCTACCATGAGCTCGTCCTCCTCCGCGTCGGCGTCCCACTCCTCCGGCTCGACGCCGCTGCACGTGCCGACAGCAGTCAAGTGCGAGGCGGAGTCGCCCGCGCGCTCGCCGCCGCGGACGCGCTCGCGCGGCATCGTCATCCGCGAGTCGCGCACGACGGCGTCGCCAACCGGCCACCTACGCCGCCCCAAGGTAGAAGGTTCGGCGCCGGCTGAAGATGCCGCGCTGAAGATGGCGCTGGAGCAGTCGCTCCGCGAAGCCGCGCCGCTGACGCCGCCGCCTCCGCCGGTGGAGCCCTCCTCGCCGGACATCCTGGAGTGGTCCAGGAAGGACTAGGAGCGGGCGGAGCGGCAGCGCATCCTCGGCCTGCAGCAGCAGGCCGAGGAGCAGGCCGCCCGGCGTCGGGCTTTGTCTAGGCGGGAGCTTGCCTACCAGGGCGTCCCACTCTACGTTCTCGACAACGACGAAGGCCCGTCCTTCCAGCCCTGGAGGTGCGGCGATCCTGGCCAGGGGAGCTCCCGCCAGAACAAGCCGCCGAGCGACGACGACGACGACGAGGATGACGGCCGCGCTGACCCTGGCTACACGGCGTTCTACAGCAACTTCGGCATGTAGGACGGCGAGTTCACCGGCATAGGCTATGACGGCGGCTTTTTTAAGTTTATTATGTAGTAGTTTATTTAAAATTTGATGTAATCCGCCTATATTCGCCCAACTTAATGAAATTCGCCCATCTTTGATGAATTTTAGCCGAATTTGGGAACACGGCCTGAGTATACGAGTGGGAAAATGGCGTATCCAGGCCGAAAACTAATTCCGTCTGACCAAAAAACAAACAAATTTTCCGTCTGGGTTCGACCAACGAGTGGAGATGCTCTAAGCAAAGCGAGGCGAGGTGTGACCAGAACGCCAAAGTTTACAGCACCGGATTCTTCTCTATTCAAAAAATGGCTATACTAGAAAAAGGAAAGTGATCAGGAATCAGAGCCGCGCTTGGAAGGGAATCACGGGCTCACTACGCTATCGTTTATTTCTTCGGTCCTCCTATCAATCATCTCGTTTCTCACATTACTAGCTTATTGGAAAAGTAAGCGCCAGTGGAATTCGACCGTATATAGAAAAATTAAGGGGTAGTCCTTTGCGCAAACGGCTTTCGATTCGTTGATCCTGTCCTGTGAGCTCACGTCCCAGCCACACTAGGCATTAGAGTGGCAAGAGGCACCTGCAAAAGAAAATATAGACAAAAAGAGGTCCCAAAATCTAGTAAAATTAATGAAGGTTTAGTTAAAAAGTTGTGTTGCAACCCGCCCCGCTTGACATCCTACTAGGCATTTCAATGCGAAACAGAACCTTATACATTTCGAAAAAAGTGTCTATGCAAATAGTTTTAGGGTATGCAAATAGTTTTAGGCTAATTTTGAAAAGGAAAAATAGGGTATGCAAATAGTTTTAGGGTTTGAAAAACATGCCATAAAGGTGCAATTCATATGCATGATGTCATGATAATATGAAAACAGATCTTCCCGCTCGATCGGGTTGAGGAAATGAAGCGACAACTCGAAATCGAGGGGGAAGTTTTTTAGGAAGACAGACAAGGCGTCAGAACTCAAAAGTGCCCGACATTGGTCAACAAGGGCATTCGTAACAATATGGCTACCTCGAGGTCAACGATGAGTACCTCATCCGCAAATCCCCCCGTGGTGCCTCTGCTCTACGCCTCCGCACACACCTTTTCCGCTAGCCGTAGCACCACTACACATCGACATGTTGTTCTTTGGTGGACGGTAGTCTTGGTCCATGAGACTTCCTACAACAATGAAGGGCACCCCCACATCCTCGCCTACTCAATTCCAGCTTGGTCGGCACCAAGGCCATGCGGTGTTGCTGCAGGAATTGATGGGGATATGTCGAGTGGGGTATACCCAGCAGGACGTTTCCTACTGGATCATACTCCCAGCGATTAGGCCTGCAGGACGGCGACTGGACCGCGACCCAAGAGGAAACCAGGCGACTGGATGCTGAAGGCCTAGAAGCAGCTAGGCCCATTCGGATTAGGTCAAAAAAAACAAGTAATTATCCAACTCGGTTGTAGATCTGTAAATCCTAGCGAGGTGACTCTATATAAATCTCCCTAGGGCAGGCATAGAACTTACGTTCCATCATACACCTCTTCGACTCGCCGCCTAGCCGCCGAGCTCGCCCATTGTACTCTCTCCTGAATACAATCTAGCAGGAGTAGGTCTTTACCCTCCGGGGGGCGAACCTGGGTAAAACCCTGTGTCTTTGCCCTCATCTCGCACCGCAGATGGCTGGCCGCCCTTACTCCTCGTTCTACTACTCGCTGCCAATTGCAGCATCTGCCGTGGCCATTCCCACGACAGTGGCGGCCACCGTGGGGCTTGGCCGGTCAGGCCTGTGTTCTGTGGCGAGACCCTACTTGCCAGTCAACCAGACGATCGCCACCGGCCGCATGATCGCCATCGGCGAGATCCACCAGATCTTGCCGAACAGCTACGTCCCGGCGGCGCGCCTGGTCACGCACAACGTGATCAGGACGGCCTCGAGCGGCCGCCCAACAATGGAAAACACTCTCAATTGCCCACCACCTGAGCCCCTGTAGCTCCAACCACGAGCCGCGCACACGGAACTCTCCACCAACGATCCGCGACCGACGAACAACATGGTCGCCGCCTGACATGGTTATACCCTACGAGTACACGACCTTAGCATACCTAGTCCAGCCCAAGGAAGGCCCACGACGAATATGCGCCAGCCCATGAAGACTTTCTGGTGGCCAGGGCCCATGACGCCTTCGGATCCTTGGAGAGCAAGACTAGAATAGATAGAATATTCAAAGGGGCAAACCCTAACACCTGTAACCGACTCGATCTATGCCCGGGACCTGCCTATCTCTATATAAAGGCTAGGAGGGCACGACGAGGAGGGCACTTCATACCACCGCATACACACCTCCACACCAGATTGCATCTGTGCACCCTTGTACTTTTTGGTTTTGCCGTAATCAAGAGCAGACAAGCAGGAGTAGGGTTTTCCCTCCAGGGGCCTGAACCTGGGTAAACCTCGTGTCCCCGTGTTGCTTGTCTGCTAACCGTTCTGTGATCTCCAGCATCCACATCTTCTCCAAAACCCAAGCTCATAACAATGGGCATTGACGAGATCAAACCTCGTCAATTGGCGCCGTCTGTGGGGACTGGGGACGCTGATTGTGCGATCGTGACGGTCCCAACCAAAGCGATCTACAACTCCGCGGCGACGGAGAGTCATCTCCTCTTCGGCGCTTTCAACTTCACCGCCCACTCGCCGGCCACCCTGAAGGACTTCGAGCCCGTTGGTGACAGGCTCGAGATCCTGTTCGGGAGTTTCTGCTTCCAGGTAAAGCATGAGTCATATATAGATATGATGAACATGTTGATTGTTCGCCTTTGAAGCTACATCATCTCTCGTGATGATCGGTTTTGATGTGGTGGATTTGGTTCATGTAATCACTAAAACAATGTGAGGGATATTGTTTTGAGTGGGAGTTCAATAGCAACATGATTAAAATTTGAACACTATTTATCATAAATTAAATCAAAGTGAATTTGCATAGTTGTTGTAGTCATTGGCATCCGTTTACCACCTTGCGCTTAGTTATAATTGAGATAATAAAACTATAGAATTCGGGTTAGTTACTTTACGAACTGGTATCATATTGTTTTGAAGTGTTAATCTAAAGTTTAAAGGTCCCATTACAAACTTTCAGTAAGTTTCAATTACTCCGTGAAGTTTAATAGTTGGTATTAAATCAAGAGTAACAATTCCAGTGTTAGTATATAAGTATCATGTTTGTCTCCATGATTCTTGATATTCAAAAGATCGTTTTAATATCAAAGTAATCTAGGAGTTGAAAGTGTTGTTTCAGAAACCATCATGTGTGGAAGATATTGCGATATCTGAAATGATGTTTTGGTTACAACATGATAGAGTATAATATGACAAAGTTTATGTTCTCATATTTGATGATAATTTACAGAAGGTTGGAGACACTAGTGTCCTAATCCTCCAAAAGGTTTTGGAGAGCAACATTATACTCGCGATTCACCGCAATAAGCTAAAGTAGCTTGATCATGAATAATTCCATGATAAGGGTGAATATTTGATGTAGGTAAAATATTTACTACACCAAGAGATTACAAAAGAATGGAATTTGAAAGAACACCAAACATTTGATGATGGTGATCTACTTCAAAGTGCAAGTCCAAAGACATTGGTATTTAATTATACACGCTTTGGACTATGTGTCATGTGTATGACTCCACTATTGATGTGGATAGATTCTTTTAAACAGAAAAGGAAATACTGAAAGAGAATCTCATAAATATATGGCAGAAAAGAAAAGACTAGAATTGTTCAGCTTAGGTATATAGAGGATATACATGTTATGGCTATATTCTTTGTTATTAAACAATGTGGTTCCTAAGTATTTGATACTGAATTTGTTGGTGTGAATCGTCATACGAAACAATACAATTCATGAACTACAATGGCCTAAGTAACTAGCAAGAGAATATGTGATGATGTTCATCGAGAACAAATAAAGTGTTTATATGTTTCTCATTAACATCAAAGCTTGCCTTCAAGATTTGTTTTATCTGGTATTATGAGAATAAAAGGGTTGTTAAAATAATTGCCGTAATCCATAAAAGATGGATGATTTACAAGTCTCGTTGGATAAATCACATCCATAAAAGAAGTGCTAAAAATGTCAAAAGACAATTGATTGAAAGATCAGTTAGGAAGTGACATCGCCGTTTAAATTATATTGGAAAGAAAATATGAAGAAACTCCATGTGGATGGAATTTTGGAGTCTTTTGATTTTTGATCAAATAGCGCTTGTGAAACTTTCCTAGAGATAATTAAATGCCGTTCATAGGCCAAAAGTGAACGAATGACTAACTTATTGGAAATTGTACATATAGATGTATAAATCCCATTATGTGTAGTCAAGAGCGATGGATTTCAACTTCATATGCTTTCTCTGAAAATCTGAGTGAATATATGAATATTTACTTAATGAGGATGAAGTGTGAAACATTTGAAAAGTTCAAAGACTTTCAAGATGAAGTGCAAAATCATTGTAACAAGAATATAAATAGTTTATGATAAGATCATAAAGGAAGATATTTAAGTTACAAGTTTAGCATAACACCTAAGATTTAAGGAATCGTTCCATGGATTTGCATTTCCCGAAACATCATAAGAGTATGGAGTGTTTGAGATATGTAATGAAACCTTGTTTGACATGGTAAGATCAAAGGTGTCATTTATAAAACTGCCATTATATTTTAAAGATTTAAAAGATTTAGAGACTACCATTTTTCCATTGAAAAGAGCTCCATCATAATCCGTTGAAATGACACCATATAAAGTTATGGTTTGGGATAAAACCCAAGTTTTCCTTTCTTAAACATTGGTATACTATGCATAAATAAGATGTTTACAACCAAAGTAGGATGAATATTTCTTTGTATGTTATTTTGAATAGCCGTTAAGTATTCCTCCATAACACTGAAGACAAAAGTGTTTGTCGCTTAGAACGTAAAGTTTCTTTGAGAAGGAATTTTCCGTGAAAAGTTAAGTGGGAGGACAATAGAACTTTGATAAGGTTAAAAGAACCTTAGCTATATGTGCAAAGTTGCTCAGCACCGAAAAGTGTTCTGGAGGCAGCAGCAATGCTCATGGCTCACGTGCCTCAAAGGTTGTGGTCACGGAGGTCTAAGTTCCTATTGAACCAAGTAGGTCGGATAAACAATCAAATACCAAGATTTGAGAGTTAAATCATTAGTTGATAATAATGATCCAACTACATGCAAAGAAGCGATGATGGGCCCTGAATCCGTCAAATGGCTTGAAGCCATATAATCAGTGATAGTTCTATACACGAGAAATCAAGCTTTGAACTTAAAAGACCCTCTGGAAAGGTGTAAGACCTTACAGTCATGTTTGGATCTATAAAGAAATAGACATGGATGTTTCACATCTATGAAATTGTCGACATGTTGGGAAAGAGTTCACAACAATGTTCAAAGAGTTGACTATGACAAGATCTGATCTTTCATTAAGCAATATCTAGTCTAGACGGATTAATGTAGCAACCACTACATATAATTTTGTTATGTGGTAGTTGAATAAACAAAACAAGTTCTTCTAATAGAATTGTTACCTAGGACTTGTGCATAACACGGTCCAAAGGGTTTTGTTAATTCAAAGGATGCTAAAAGCATATGCAAACTTCAATGGTTGAAGTAAGCATCACGGAGTTGAAATCTTCACTATGATGAAACTGTTAAAAGAGTTTAATTTCATCGGAGACGATGAAGATGCTTGCATTTGCAAGAAATTAAGTGGGAGAGATAAGACATGTTTCTAATACATTATGTGAAAGACATATAGTTGATTGGAAATGATGTATATTTTTATTGACACAGGTTAAGAATTTCATCTCGATGAAAGGCTTAGGCAGAACCCGAATATTTAGCATCAATGTCTATATGGATAAATTGTGACGCTAATATGTTTATGCCAGAAGTACATAGATGAGATATTGAATGAGTTCAATATAGAAACTACAAGAAAGGTTCTTGTTGCACATTAAGGATTGAATAAAGATTCAAGTATTTTTGATACTTGATAGATAAAATCACAAAAAGTATTTTATCAATCATGTTATGATGTGTACAAATCCAGATATGTCCTATGATCTAAATGTTATGAGCGTATACCATAATGATTCATAAGATGATTATTGGACAATAGTAAAGATATTCTTATGATCTTTTAGAAGAACTAAGAATATAATATTTTTTAGAAGTGACAAATAGATGGTTAGTTCATTGTAAAAGTATTACATTGATACTTGATTTGTGACAAAGTACAAATTAAGTTTATCTCAATCTAAACTAAGGGTGGCACAATATGATGGAAAGTAAGTTCCATAATGGATTTGGATGAGTTCCAAAGTTAAGACATTGTGACAGATACTACAACAAAAGGCGAAGTATATGACTGCTATTATAGCAGCAAAAGAGGGCATTTGTGTCAAGTAGTTTGTTATCAAACTAGGTGTAGTTCACAGCAGGATAGTACTATGAAGATATATTGTACGACAATATTGTCAACATGTTTTAACCCCAAGGAACTAAAGGTCTCACCAAAGGACCAAATTTATACAAAGCCATCTCATTAGAGAATGAGTGATGCGTAGAGACGCAAAGACATGCAATTACACACGGACCTGAAAGTGTCGGATCCGGAGATAAGTTGACCACTCGCAATCGTGTAAATACAACACTGGAAAGCCATAGGTGTTGAATGCACAAAGGTTTGAAACTAGATTATTGACTCTAGTGCAAGTGGGAGACTGTTGGAGATATGCCCAAGAGACAATAATAAAGTGATTATTATCATATCTTTATACTTATGATGAATGTTTACATACCATGCTATAATTGTATTAACCGGGAACATTAATACTTGTGTGATTTGTAAACATAAAAGAGTCCCTAGTAAAGCCTCTTGTTAAACTAGCTTATTGGTTAATATATGATCATGGTTTCCTGATCACGAACATAGAGATGTTATTAACAACAAGGTCATATCATTAGGAGAATGATGTGATGGACATACTCCTATAGTTAAGCGTAGCATAAAGATCAAGTCATTTAATATAGTTCATTTGCTATAAGCTTTCTGATACATAGTAACCTAATTCCTTCGACCATGAGATCATGCTAATCACCATCACTGGAAGGATGCTTTGATGACATCAAACACCACACCGTAACTGGGTGGTTATAAAGGTGGCATTGAGTGTTCGGAAAGTATGTGTTGAGGCACATGGATCAAGAGTGAGATTTGTCCATCCATATGACGGATAGATATACTCTGGGCCCTCTCGGTGGAATGTCATCCAATTAGCTTGCAAGCATGTGACTGGCTCACAAGGGATATCATATCACGGGAACAAGAAAAGAGTACTTATCAGTAACGAGGTTGAACTAGGTATGCAGAGATACCGACGATCAAAACCTCGGATAAGTAAACTATCGTGAGACAAAGGGAAATTGGTATCGTATGTAAGTGGTTCATTCGATCGCATAGTAATCGTAGAAATATGTGGGATCCATATGAATTTCCAGATTCCTCTATTGGTTATTGATCGGAGAAGTGTCTCGGTCATGTCCGCATAATTCACGAATCATAGGGAGACACACTTAAGGATTCGATGTTGTTTAGTAGATATGGAATGTTAGTAGGGATACCGAATGTTGTTCGGAGTCTCAGATGGGATCCGGGATATCACGAGGAGATCCGGAATGGTCCGGAGAATACGATTCAAATAAGGAAAGTCCGTTTTCGGAGTTCGGGAAAGTTTCCGATGGTTTCATCGGAGAGGTTCTAGAAGGGTCTAGAAGGTTCACCGGTCCGGAAGGAGAATGGTCCATGAATGTGTCATGGGTAAGTGGAATGATTGGATCATATCCTAGGTCACTTGTTGTGGTCATTTGCACGAGAGAATTAAAGCTCTAAATTGAAAGTCAAACGGGTAGTTTGAAAAGTCAAACTGGAACAATGGTTTCCTAGTGGGAGAAGAAACAAGTCCTTCTCTCAATCCAACTTGGGTTTGGGTTTGGGTTTGGATTCAAACCCACCCCTCCCAAGGCTGCCCCCCTCTCATAAATAGAGGGGGAGGGCTGCCCCAACACCACACAAGCCCTAGCCCCTCTACCCGCGCGCCGTCGCGCCGCCGCCGGTCCGTCGCTGCCGCCCTAGCCGCCGCCAACACCTCCTCCTCCTCCCGGTCTTATAAACCCTAGATCACCGGGAAACCCTAGATCCACCATAACTCGCACCGGCTTAGGCGAAGCCCTGCAGGATCTACCCTCTACTTCCGACACCACGCCATCATGCTGCCGGAATCGCGAGGGAAGAACTACAACCTCCGCTGCCTGCTGGAACAAGGGAGAGGAAGGTCTTCATCGAGTACCGAACGTGTGACCGACTACAGAAGCGCTACCGGAACGTGGCGCCGGAAGGATCGTCTACGCGATCTTGAGATTGACAAGTGTACGACTACATCACCCACGAGAATCTGCTCTCGTTAACCGCTTTGGAATCTTCAAGGATGAGTACTCTATACGACTCATTGATAAAATCTAGTAGATAGATCTTGGCTTGTTTGTATGCATACGATAGAAATTTTTTGTTTTCCATGCTACGAACCCCTACAACGCTTTGGGTACATCATTTAAAATTTACTGAAATTCCACTCCTGTAAGTCCTCCGCGGCCTGAGTCGAATTACGCCAGCATATGTTCCGGATTCGAGTCGAGGGACTCGAATCTGAAGAAGATCGTGTTGTTTTGTCCTAAGACAGTTAACTGACCCTGATCCATCGGGAGAGTCAGGCACACGCATCAACAATCCCTACACGCTCAGATCATTCTCTAGCGAACATAGATAGTTGCACCCGAAAGATCGAAGAGTCCTCAGCTGAATCTAGATTCGACTGAACACTCGGGGGCTACTGACATGGTTATACCCTAAGGGTACACGACCTTAGCATACCTAGTCCATCCCAAGGAAGGCCCACGACGAATATGCGCCAGCCCATGAAGACTTTTGGGTGGACAGGGCCCATGACGCCTTCGGATCCTTGGAGAGCAAGACTAGAATAGATAGAATATTCAAAGGGGCAAACACTAACACCTGTAACCGACTCGATCTGTGCCCGGTACCTGCCTATCTCTATATAAAGGCTAGGAGGGCACAACGAGGAGGACACTTCATACCACTGCATACACACCTCCACGCCAGATTGCATCTGCGCACCCCTGTACTTTTCGGTTCCGCCGTAATCAAGAGCAGACAAGCAGGAGTAGGGTTTTCCCTCCGGGGGTCTGAACCTGGGTAAACCTCGTGTCCCCGTGTTGCTTGTTTGCTAACCGTTCCGCGATCTCCAACATCCCCATCTTCTCCAAAACCCAAGCTCATAACAATGGGCATTGACGAGATCAAACCTCGTCACCGCCAACAGGCAGCCAGTCGACGCACGGACCCACATCATCAACAACAAAAGCTGGTGCGCATGCCAGTCCAACGACCTGAGGCACACCCTTACCAGCTGCCGCGACAGCGAGCCATGGGGACCACTCAGCCAAGTCGGCCCCCAGTGCTTTAGACCAATGATCCGAGGCGGAAAGTATCTGGTGAACTTTAAAGCGCCAAAGGAGATCGAAAAGTACGATCCCTCGTACGATCCGTCCGTGTGGCTGGACAGATACCTCATGGCGATGGGAATTGCCTACCACACCGACCTACTCGCCGCCCACTACCTCCCCCTGATGATGGAGGGAGTGACTCGGCAATGGATCAATACCCTCCCCGCGGACAGCGTCGATTCCTGAGAGGACATGTGCAACGCC
The DNA here is from genome assembly GCA_916181665.1 of Avena sativa. Lineage (NCBI taxonomy): Eukaryota > Viridiplantae > Streptophyta > Magnoliopsida > Poales > Poaceae > Avena > Avena sativa. The sequence continues at coordinate 148,907,738 of OV702294.1, read as the reverse complement.
TTCGTCAGGAACTTCGAGGGTTCCTACATCCGCGCCACCAACATCGAGGACCTTGAGCGATGCGTCCATGGACCCCATGAGTTGACCCGCAACTGGCTCCAAAGGTGGCTAGTTTGACCAGGCTGACGGTCCAACTTCGTCTACTCGACTCACCGACCCATTCGCCATAGCTGTGACTCGACTACTCGCCGATCCATCTCCATAGCCGCGATTCGACTACTCGACAAATTGGCGATTCGATTGGTCATCATTATTGTGACTAATGATGCATGCTGAAGATTCTTTGTTTCATTGAAGGAGTCTGAAAGGATACAGATGTCGCCTAGAGGGGGTGAATAGGCGATTAAAACTTTTCCTAGTGTGGCTCAACAAAGGCGGAATAAAACTAACGTTTACTTTGTTAAGCACAAAACCTAGAACAATCTAGGGTTCACCTATGTGCACCAACAACTTATGCTAAGCAAGACAAACAACTATGTGATAGCAAGATATATACTTCAAGCACGAAGGCTATCACAAAATAAAGTGCATAAGTAAGAGCTCGGGCATAGAGATAACAGAGGCACGCGGGGACGACGATATTTTACCGAGTTCCTCCCAACATGGAGTACGTCTCGTTTGGAGAGGGGGTGGTATCTAACCACCTATGCCACAAAAGGCCTCCCTTATTCTCCGGTGGATCTCACCCCAACGGGATCGGTCCATGCTTCCACTATCGGTGCACTTGTCGGTGGCAACCGGAACCTCTCACAAGGTTGGGACACTTCTCCACAACTTAATTGGAGGATCCCAACAAACGCCACAAAGGCCACAAGGTTGGGGCACTTCTCCACAACTTAATTGGAGGCTCCCAACAAATGCCACCAAGGCCTCAACCTGTAACACAACAAACCTTCTAGGGTTCCAAGAACCCAAGAGTAAAAAGCTTCTCAACTTCCACTCACCAAATCCTCTGGAGAGAACTCAAACCGATGCACCGAATGCAAATGGCAAGAACACCACAAAGGTGTTCAAATCCTTCTCTCCCAAATTCCACCAAAGCTACAAAATCTTATGGGGGAATAAGAGAGGAAGAACAATGGAGGAAATCCATAAAAGACTCCAAGATCTAGATCCCAATATGTTCCCCTCACTTAGAGGAGAGATTGATTGGTGGGATTGTAGATCTAGATCTCCTCTTTCAAATCCCTCAAGAATATGCAAGAATCATAGGAGGGATTGAGAGGAAGAAAGCTCAAGAAGGTCAATAATGGAGGGGAAAATTGCAAGAATAGCTGAGAAACCATTGGGGAAGAAGGCCCCTTATATAGGTCCCTCCAAAATCCAACCGTTGCAGCCCAAAAACGCGATTCCCGGTACTACCATACTTTTTCCCGGTACTACCGGACATTCCCTGGGGTTCCTGGGGCGCCAAACACATTTTTCTCTGCGCTCCCCGGTACCAAAATGCGGTACTACCGGACCCCGGTACTACCGGATCCTGGTCCGGTACTACTGGTCATCACAGAACAAAAATAGCCATAACTTTTGCATCCGGACTCCGATTTTGATGATCTTGGGCTCGTTTCGAAGAGGACAACAACCTCTACAAGATCATGCAAAGAAACATCATAGTCCAGAAAGGGAGGATATATGAAAGGATACAGATGTCGCCTAGAGGGGGTGAATAGGCGATTAAAACTTTTCTTAGAGTGGCTCAACAAAGGCGGAATAAAACTAACATTTACTTTGTTAAGCACAAAACCTAGAACAATCTAGGGTTCACCTATGTGCACCAACAACTTATGATAAGCAAGACAAACAACTATGTGATAGCAAGATATATACTTCAAGCACGAAGGTTATCACAAAGTAAAGTGCATAAGTAAGAGCTCGGGGTATAGAGATAACCGAGGCACGCGGGGACGACGATATTTTACCGAGTTCCTCCCAACATGGAGTACGTCTCGTTTGGAGAGGGGGTGGTATCTAACCACCTACGCCACAAAAGGCCTCCCTTATTCTCCGGTGGATCTCACCCCAACGGGATCGATCCATGCTTCCACTATCGGTGCACTTGTCGGTGGCAACCGGAACCTCTCACAATGTTGGGGCACTTCTCCACAACTTAATTGGAGGCTCCCAACAAATTCCACAAAGGCCACAACGTTGGGGCACTTATCCACAACTTAATTGGAGGCTCCCAACAAATGCCACCAAGGCCTCAACCTGCAACACAACAGACCGTCTAGGGTTCCAAGAACCCAAGAGTAAAAAGCTTCTCAACTTTCACTCACCAAATCCTCCGGAGAGAACTCAAACCGATGCACCGAATTCAAATGGCAAGAACACCACAAAGGTGTTCAAATCCTTCTCTCCCAAATTCCACCAAAGCTACAAAAGCTTATGAGGGAATAAGAGAGGAAGAACAATGGAGGAAATCCACAAAAGACTCCAAGATCTAGATCCCAATATGTTCCCCTCACTTAGAAGAGAGATTGATTGGTGGGATTGTAGATCTAGATCTCCTCTTTCAAATCCCTCAAGAATATGCAAGAATCATAGGAGGGATTGAGAGGAATAAAGCTCAAGAAGGTCAATAATGGAGGGGAAAATTGCAAGAATAGCTGAGGAACCATTGGGGAAGAAGGCCCCTTATATAGGTCCCTCCAAAATCCAACCGTTGCAGCCCAAAAACGCGATTCCCGGTACTACCATACTTTTTCCCGGTACTACCGGACTTTCTCGGCACTACCGGACATTCCCTGGGGTTCCTGGGGCGCCAAACGCATTTTTCTCTGCGCTCCCCGGTACCAAAATGCGGTACTACCGGACCCCGGTACTACCGGATCCTGGTCCGGTACTACTGGTCATCACAGAACAAAAACAGCCATAACTTTTGCATCCGGACTCCGATTTTGATGATCTTGGGCTCGTTTCGAAGAGGACAACAACCTCTACAAGATCATGCAAAGAAACATCATAGTCCAGAAAGGGAGGATATATGAAAGGATACAGATGTCGCCTAGAGGGGGTGAATAGGCGATTAAAACTTTTCTTAGAGTGGCTCAACAAAGGCGGAATAAAACTAACATTTACTTTGTTAAGCACAAAACCTAGAACAATCTAGGGTTCACCTATGTGCACCAACAACTTATGATAAGCAAGACAAACAACTATGTGATAGCAAGATATATACTTCAAGCACGAAGGTTATCACAAAGTAAAGTGCATAAGTAAGAGCTCGGGGTATAGAGATAACCGAGGCACGCGGGGACGACGATATTTTACCGAGTTCCTCCCAACATGGAGTACGTCTCGTTTGGAGAGGGGGTGGTATCTAACCACCTACGCCACAAAAGGCCTCCCTTATTCTCCGGTGAATCTCACCCCAACGGGATCGATCCATGCTTCCACTATCGGTGCACTTGTCGGTGGCAACCGGAACCTCTCACAATGTTGGGGCACTTCTCCACAACTTAATTGGAGGCTCCCAACAAATTCCACAAAGGCCACAACGTTGGGGCACTTATCCACAACTCAATTGGAGGCTCCCAACAAATGCCACCAAGGCCTCAACCTGCAACACAACAAACCGTCTAGGGTTCCAAGAACCCAAGAGTAAAAAGCTTCTCAACTTTCACTCACCAAATCCTCCGGAGAGAACTCAAACCGATGCACCGAATTCAAATGGCAAGAACACCACAAAGGTGTTCAAATCCTTCTCTCCCAAATTCCACCAAAGCTACAAAAGCTTATGAGGGAATAAGAGAGGAAGAACAATGGAGGAAATCCACAAAAGACTCCAAGATCTAGATCCCAATATGTTCCCCTCACTTAGAGGAGATATTGATTGGTGGGATTATAGATCTAGATCTCCTCTTTCAAATCCCTCAAGAATATGCAAGAATCATAGGAGGGATTGAGAGGAAGCAAGCTCAAGAAGGTCAACAATGGAGGGCAAAACTTGCAAGAATAGTTGAGGAACCATTGGGGAAGAAGGCCCCTTATATAGGCCCCTCCAAAATCCAACCGTTGCATCCCAAAAACGCGATTCCCGGTACTACCAGACTTTTTCCCGGTATTACCGGACTTTCCCGGCACTACCGGACATTCCCTGGGGTTCCTGGGGCGCCAAACGCATTTTTCTTTGCGCTCCCCGGTACCAAAATGCGGTACTACCGGACCCTGGTACTACCGGATCCTGGTCCGGTACTACTGGTCATCACAGAACGAAAACAGCCATAAGTTTTGCATTCGTACTCTGATTTCGATGATCTTGGGCTCGTTTCGAAGAGGACAACAACCTCTACAAGATCACGCAAATTAACATCATAGTCCAGCAAGGGAGGATAGATCCAAATGACGAAGTTAAAAACCTTCTGCCGCTCTAGATACTAAAATGCAGTACTACCGCTTTTTGGTACCTAGCCCGACAGTGGCTTTTGGCAACTTGTTAAAAACCTTCTACCGCGTTTTGGTACCTAGGAGGGCAGTGGAATTTGGCAACTTGCCAAAACCTACTGCCGCGCTAGGTACTAAAATACGGTACTACTGCATTTTGGTACCTAGGCAAATTCAAACCACTATAACTTTTGATTGGTAACTCTGATCGACCTGATTCCAATTGCGTTGGAAAGAGGACGACATGAGATACCCTATAAAAGGTGAAAACATTGGTTATCACCAAGTGAGAATGTATCATTTATAATAATGTGAGATACCTCACTTGGTGATAAATCGAAAAGCCGCCAAGATCAAAATCGCAACAAGATACAAACGGAAGATCCGATTTTGATGAACAAGAGCTTGTTATGGAGATTACCACAAGCTCTATATCCTCACATTGATAAGACCATAACAACCAAATATGATGATGCAAATATGCAAAGGTTTGAGCTCTCTCCAAACAAAGTGACCGAGTTACTCATTCGAGAGCCCCTCTTCATAGTACGGCTATCTATCCTAAACCCGGTCTCCTACTAACAATATGAGACTGGCAAAAGGGAAAACCTATAAAGATTATACATTTGCCTTGATCATTCCACTTGATCTCGATATAGACGATCTTTCCCTTCTCAAAATGGAACGCCTTTCTTAATTCCTCATCATCGATCCATGATCACCGAGGATGGCAAGCATCAAACATCAGATCTTCTATAGATGGCGCATTTTGAACTTGCACAACATATCTTCTTCTCATTTCATTGACCTTGAAGCCGACACAAGCTCCAAGCGATGCCAATGGACAATTCCTACAAGTATAACTTAATACACACATTAGTCCATAAAGATTGTCATTAATTACCAAAACCACACATGGGGGCCCACATGTTCTTTCAATCTCCCCCATTTTGGTAATTGATGACAATCCCTTTAAGAGGGTTTATATAAGGAATCTTAATGAACAAAATGGTAACACCAATATCAAATACTACATAAGTATGTTATATTGGTACCACCACCATATATAGAGCAAACACTCCCCCACAATCTATGCATGTGTGATGAACTTGAATTTCATTGCATATATTGCCAATCATTATCATTGGTGGAGTTTCCTATATATATACCACATGCTAAGCAACAACAAAGATGCAAGAGCATGAAAGGCAAATGCTTAGAAACAAACTCAAATCATAAACCATTTCCCTTAAACCCTCTAAAACTTCTCCCCCATTGGCATCATTTGCCGAAATGGGTGACAAGTTCTAGAAGGCAAATATAGTAATATTTCCTACAAAGATGTGCCTTCGCACATATCCAATGATAATACTTGGGAGGGAGTAGAACTATATCGTGGACCCGAAGATTGCCAAAGGAATAAAATAAAATGACACATCACAAATGACGCAAGCAATCACAAGATCAGACAAATCAATTGAAAACAACAAATGAGTCCAAATGGAAACAACAAGATATTATGATATGAGAAAAAAAGTTCTTTAAATAATAAATAGAGAAGCTCCCCAAGATTTGTGCACAATTCAAAATAAATGCATTAGAATACACATTGCACAAATATGGAATCCTCGCGCCCCCATAAGCATTTAAAACACAACAAATGAAAGATCAAATAAAAGCTTAAATAAAATAGAGAAGCTCCCCAAGATTTGTGCATACTTTAGAATCATTGTATTTCAATACAAAAATACACAAATATGGAATCCTCACTCCTCCATAAACATTTAAGGCACAATAAATGAGAAGGAAGGCAAATGAGCATTATTAAATGAATTAGATGAGCTCCCCAAATATAATGCACCAATTATGATAATTGCTTTTGGGAACAAAGTGAAAAATCATGGAATCCTCACTCATACAACTTCATTTAACAAAAGAAGGCATGAGAGAATAAATATGATAAGCACAAAGTGATATTATAAATAAAATTAGGAAGCTCCCAAAGGTATGTGCAACATTAGGTTTTTGTATGTGAATACAATGTGCACAACATGGAATACTCACTTCCTCTATTTTACTTATAACACAACTTTGTGAGCATATACCAAGGCATAAAATTTGAAAGAAACAAATGGTTGAGCAATAAGTAAGAGACAACATACTAGTAGGCTCAACCACAAGGATGTGTGAGATGCATGACAAAGCATATTATAAGACTAGTACAAGGATGATCATTGCGTATCTACATAGTCTTAAATGAATGATATTGCTTAGTATGACCATACAACACACACGAAACAAGGAAGATATCAAAAGAAAATTGAGGAGTACCATCTATCATGTGTATAAGTTTCTAAGTAGACGATCTAGTAAAGATATTGATCCACAAAGAAACATGTACACACAAAGTAGATACTTAAAATAAATAGAGCAATATATCCAAAATGAAGTCATGACAATACCAATAAGATTATTCTTGAAAGCATGGCCAAAGGCTCAAATATATCTTATTGCACATCAATGAGTTTCAACAACCAACACACCCCATACATTACAAGTATCACCAAGGGAAAAGGAGAAAGTTGGAATATATGGAGAAAAGCAACAAGTATCACATGGATAAATAAACTAGCAAAATCTCAGTATTGCACATGAGAGAAGTTGAGGAAAGGAAAGACAATAAAATTGCTAGATTGACATATTTGGGATTGTAGGATCATATGCATGATTTTGTATAGTCCCAATTATATGCACTCATCTCAACTCATACACATATACAATAGAGAGTTCTTTTAATCCCGTGGCTAGAGATATAACAATAAATATAATAACAAAAAATCATGCCAAGATGCAACCTACAAAAGGTTGGAAGCAAGATAAATATGCATGAGCAAGAGATACTTGTTACCGAGATATAATTGGTAGGATGTAGAGGATATGAATTCATTGATCATCCTATAGCTTGCCTCCAATTTTCATTAACGCACCACTTCTTCAGGATTGAGAGACAAGCATCCAATATATCTCAAATGTACCTAAAACACATTTAAGTACAAAATGGTCCCCAAACTTATTGGATCCAAAGTAGTTAGTGCAACTACAATACATAGGAGAGACTTCACATAAATATGTGCATATTGATATGAAATTGAATTTCATGCACAACTTAGCCGATGGGATTTGGCGGAGTTTCCCCTATATATTGGATCAAAGAAAGCAAGCATGTCATAATATAAACATATAGTAAATATGCATGCATAAAGCTTTCAAGAACCAAAAAGAAGATACAATTTGAACAAAAACACCAAGTAAATCGAGATTGTACACACAAGAGTGTGACACGACAAACAATTTCCAAATTATATCAAAGAACCAATTCAACACATGAAAGATCACAAATTCAACAAATGAACTAGGCAAAAGCCAAAGAGCAAAAGATATATAAAAACACAAATGCTCAAGGATTTATCTCATTCTAAAATTGGACAAGACATGAAACAAGGAATGAGACAAAACCAACTCCCAAAAAGAGCAAGGTTCCAACAAGAAACCAAACTCCCCAAACTTTTCATGATGGCCCAAAATACCAAAACGAAAAGATTGAGCATCCAAGCACATAAAACTCGATATGGATCAAACAAAGAAGCATAAAAGGATTGTTCTAGATAATATAGGAGAGATCACCCATAAGTAGTACATTATATAGAATTTTTGCTTTTGAATGCAAAATGCACACAAATGAGATCATCACTACTACCAACATTAAATAAAACACAAGAGGATACCAATAAAAATAAAATGATCCAAAAGTAGCAAGGAATACATGGGAGCAGACAATACATTTACTTGGCCAAAGATAGGACAAGATTTAAGCAAGGGCCAAAGTGAATATGATCAATAAATTCTACCATAATTTAGTACTCATTGTCCAAGGACAAGAAATATTGGGAATAATTTTCCCAAGGTAGCTTGCATGGATATCCAAGATCATACTCACAACAAGAAGCATATAACTAAACATAAGAATTGAGCATGATACTTCAAACAAGATTCTTGATAGCTTCCAATAGTCACAAAATCACTAGTGATTAGAGTAACTTGAAGCAAATGGTTTCCATGCGGATATATATATATCTAAATATGAGGAAACACATACCAAGAAGCACTCTCACAAACAAGATCCATAATTTGAGCAATAAAGGCATTCAAGCAACTTGGAACTTGTATGAGCACATGTGTCACATAGGAGCTAAATAATTATCAATATCAATTCTAAGTGACACAACCTCGAATATTCACATTATCTAGGATTGTAATGTGCACTAAGCATCTGACTCCCCCATAATGTGATACTACCATAAAACCAACACGAGGCAAAAGGATACAAATAGAGATAATTAATGGACATTGTAAAACTTAAATTTCTCATGAGAATTATACCACATAGAGACTAGACAATAATCCAAAATAAATACTAGGTGGTATTCCTCATGTACACACAATTTTAGTATTGTGGAATGCCCAAGCATAACACTTCACCAAAATAGGATAATCCATTAATTTATCACAAGAGCCAAATAAGATATCAAATATAATCAAGAAAGGCTCAAACACAAGAAACACACATACATGGTGTGTCACCTAATCATACACAAATATGCTTGATACCTCAAGATAATTAAGTGGAAATCACAACATATACAAAAGCATGGAAGATACAAAACCAACACATGCACAAGGGGGCGAGTAACTTTCAATGTAAAGAGTTTAGCATATGTTACCGCAAGGAGGAACATTGGATATATAATATGAGCATGATAGTCCAACAAGGCTTGGCTTAACACAAATAATTGATGAAGATCCCTCAGTTCTTCATAATGTAACCAAGTCTCCAATGCCCTCCAACAAACACCTATTGATCAAGTTTTGGCTTGTTGTTCCCCAACCAAGTTGGGTCCTAAGAGGTTAGTCACAATAGGCTTGGCAACCCAAATGCATCTTTTCTTGACACCACATTGGGCACCAACAAACTTGGCAAACACATTGCCAACCTCATCCTTATAAATTGAATAAGCATCATCAATTAAGATAGGATTGGATGAGGAGATACCAATAGTGCATGCGGAAGAAATGTGCCCCTTCTCACGGCATATGTAGCAAGTTCTACTCTTGCCATCTTTCTTCTTAGGTGAAGCCACAACTCGAGGAAGAGCTCGAGTAGTCTTCTTAGGAAGAGGCCCATTAATGACTTGAGGTGGAGCTTGAGGCTGCTTCCCTTGTTGCTTCACACTAGGAGACTTCTTCTTCAATGGGCAAGATCTAACATGATGACCTTCTTCCTTGCACTTGAAGCAAACAATGTTGGCTGGATTCTTGACTTGATCTTGGCCATTCTTCTTGGTGTCCTTGTGCTTCAACTTGATAGTGGACTTGTTCTTGACATTGGAGTTGAATCCAAGCCCACTCTTGTCATTGGGGGATTTTTGCACACTCAAGATTTTGTTGAGTGCGGCCTTCCCTTGATGACCCTTTTTCAAGTCATTCTTCAAAGAAGTTACTTGAGCCTTGAGCTCTTTGATTTCCTCTACATGGTTAGTTTGAACAAAAGTACTAGAGGAAGTAGATGCTACATTGTTAGAGCAACAAGGCACGGAATGTAATTCATCACGAGATATAACATGGTTATGAGAGGATGAATTACAAGGACTAGCACATGGCAATATAACATTTGGAGTAGATATAGTGCTAATGTCCACATGAGGCCCACTAGATGTTACCTTTGACACGATGGCCTCATGAGCTAACTTTAGCCTACCATGGGAGACTAGAAGATCCTCATGCAAGCTCGAGAGCTTAACATGACTTTCTTCTAATTTCCCATAGTTGCTAGTAAGCAACGCAAGTTGAGCCTTCAGCTCAACATTCTCCTTCAAAATAGATGCTTCACAAGAAATAGAGTTAGTAGCACAAGCATCATCATTATTAGCAATAGGTGAGGGCAACTTGGCAAGCTCTTTTGAACATGATTAAGTTGCTCATGCGACTCGGTGAGTTTGATGAGCTCCCTCATAACGACCCGAGAGCCATTTTCAAGGTGCTTAAAATCCTCAACAAGTTTAGCATAAGCAACTTCAAGTTCATTGTTTTTAATCTTGAAGGAGTTAGACATCGCAAGTTCTCTATCATGGTATTCCTTTACTCTAGTTAATTCTAGATTAAAACTCTCCTCAAGAGATTCTTTGGTGGTTTGTTCTTCTTCAAGGGAGTCCTTTAGTTGAGCAAGTTCATTAGCATACTCACGCTCAAGCGCAAACTTTTCATAAATTATGTTTTCTTGCTCCTCAATAAGATCATTGCCTTCTATAGCATAATTCAAGATTTCAAGAAGGTTGGAGGAAGCAATTTTATTTTTGTAGGGAGCACTATATGTAGGGTTTTGTAGCATGGAAAACAAAAAATTTCTATCGCATACAAACAAACAAGCCAAGATCTATCTACTAGATTATAGCAACGAGTCGATGGAATAACTCACCCTCGAAGATTCCAAAATGTTTAACGAGAGCGGATTCTTGTGGGTGATGTAGTCGTACTCTTCCCGATCTCAAGATCGCGTAGACGATCCTTCCGGCGCTGCGTTCCGGCAGCGCTCCCGCGGTCGGTCACACGTTCGGTACTCGACGAAGACCTTCCTCCCCCTTGTTCCAGCAGGCAGCGGAGGTTGTAGCACTCTCCTCGCGATTCCGGCAGCACAACGGCGTGGTACCGGAAGTAGAGGGGAGATCTCGCAGGGCTTCGCCTTAAGACGGAGCGAGTATGGTGGAGTATGAGAGAGACCCTCGGCGATCTAGGGTTTAGACACACCAGTGAGGAGGTGCTAGGGCCGGCGGCTAGGGTTTGGGGCTTGCCCAAGTCGGCGGCTAGGGGAGCCCTTGGCGGCGGCGGCAACAGGAGGTGGCGGCGCCGGGCTAGGGTTTTGGGGTGGAGAACTTGTGTGTTAGGAGGGGCAGCCCTGCCCCTCCCTTTATAGGTGGGAGGCGCCGGCCAAGGGGAGGGAGTCCCTCCCCAACTCGGATCCCTAGTGGGCCGGCGGTGGAGGAGGAACTCCTCCCCAACTCGGTTTCCCACTTCCCTTCCACTTCCCAAAATAGCCGTTTGACTTTTCAAATTGGCGTTTGACTTTTCAAACTAGGATTTGATTAAACCCTTTATTTTGTTCAACGATGACACTTAGTACATGATGCAATCATTCCAACTTGGTATGACACATTCATGTACCCTTCCCCTCCGGAGTGTTGGACATTCCGGAACCTTCTAGAACATTCCCGATGAAAACACCGGAATCATTCTCCAACTCCGAAACAGGACTTTCCTTATATGAATCTTATTCTCCGGACCATTCCGGATCTCCTCGTGATATCCCGGATCCCATCCGAGACTCCGAACAACATTCGGTCTCTTACTCATCATTCCATAACTACTCAAACAACGTCGAATCCTTAAGTGTGTCTCCCTACGGTTCGTGAATTATGCGGACATGATCGAGACATTTCTCCGATCAATAACCAATAGAGGAATCTGGAAATTCATATGTCTCCCACATATTTCTACGATTACTTTGCGATCGAATGAACCACTTACATACGATACCAATTTCCCTTTGTCTCACGATAGTTTACTTATCCGAGGTTATGATCGTCGGTATCTCTGCATACCTAGTTCAACCTCGTTACTGATAAGTACTCTTTTCTCATTCATGTGATATGTGATCTCTTGTGAGCCAGTCACATGCTTGCAAGCTAATTGGATGACATTCCACCGAGAGGGCCCAGAGTATATCTATCCGTCATATGGATGGACAAATCCCACTCTTGATCCATGTGTCTCAACCAATACTTTCCGAACACCCAATGCCACCTTTATAGCCACCTAGTTGTGGTGTGGTGTTTGATGTCATCAAAGCATCCTTCTGGTGAAGGTGATATGCATGATCTCATGGTCGAAGGAATTAGGTTACTATGTATCAGAAAGCATATAGCAATTGAACTATTAAAATGACTTGATCTTTATGCTACGCTTATCTATAGGAGTATGTCCACCATATCATTCTCCTAACGATATGATCTTGTTGTTAATAACATCTCAATGTTCATGATAGGGAAACCACAATCATTTATTAACCAACAAGCTAGTATTATAAAGAGGCTTTACTAGGGACTCTATTTTAGTTTACAATTCACACAAGTATCAATGTTTCCTTGTTAATACTATTATAGCATGAATGTAAACATTTATCATAAACACAAAGATATAATAATAACTACATTTATTATTGCCTCTAGGGCATATCTCCAACACTATAGACAACCTCTCCCATTTTCTTAATAGAGGTAATATCATACTTACCTCGATAATCATAATTATCATTCTCAACCTCATCATCATCATCATGAGATATAATGGGATCCAAAGAGGTTACCTTTGTTCCCTTAGCCATAAGGCATATGTGAGAGCTGGAGGAAGGTGACGATGAGATTGCACTTGTAGCTCTATTCAAGACCTTGTCTTGGCCCATAGAATATTCATTTTCCTCTACATGGTTAGCAACACAAGCACTAGAGGAAATAGAAGCATTTTTATCATGGCAATAAGACAACACAAGCATATCATCATGAGATTCATTCAAGCCATTACTACATGATATGCAAGGACTATCAACACTAGCATGTAAGGAGTTGTGAGTGCTATAAGTGTTAAAGTCCGAAGATAGATCATTGCAACTAGATAGGGATGAAGGATTACAAATAGTAAGCACACTATCCTCGTTGCAATTTCTATCACCACTCACCGTATAATTACCTTGTGAAAAATCACATGTTGGTGAAGTGGTAGACGATGAGAACTCATCTCGACCGGAAGTGGAAGCAACACAATCATCCTCAATAATGTTGGACTTGCTATATTTATCTTGAAGCTTGGTCCATATCTCAAGAGCCCTTGAATAAGGCATGATAGAAGAAAGAACTAAATTTCTCACAACATGCAAAAGAATTTTAGTAGCTAGAGCATCTATATGAGAGTTCAACTTCTCCTCTAAAGATTCGTTTTCGGTATCCACGGGAGAAGAGAAACCCACATATAGATATCCCTCGATAATTGGGTGAATTTCCCAAAATAAATTAAGCATGTGAATTTTCCAAACATCATAATTTGTGCCATCGAATGTGAGCGTGTCCTTGTGCACTAATCCCCTAGCCGACATCTTTATTCTCAAGGCGGTGAAGCCTAAAATGATAGATCGGGCTCTGATACCAATTGAAAGGATACATATGTCGCCTAGAGGGGGGGTGAATAGGCGATTAAAACTTTTCTTAGAGTGACTCAACAAAGGCGGAATAAAACTAACGTTTACTTTGTTAAGCACAAAGCCTAGAACAGTCTAGGGTCCACCTATGTGCACCAACAACTTATGCTAAGCAAGACAAACAACTATGTGATAGCAAGATATATACTTCAAGCACGAAGGCTATCACAGAGTAAAGTGCATAAGTAAGAGCTCGGGTATAGATATAACCGAGGCACGCGGGGACGATGATATTTTACCGAGTTCCTCCCAACATGGAGTACGTCTCGTTTTGAATAGCTGAGGAACCATTGGGGAAGAAGGCCCCTTATATAGGTCCCTCCAGAATCCAACCGTTGCAGCCCAAAAACGCGATTCCCGGTACTACCAGACTTTTTCCCGGTACTACCGGACTTTCCTGGCACTACCAGACATTCACTGGGGTTCCTGGGGCGCCAAACGCAATTTTCTCTGTGCTCCCTGGTACCAAAATGCGGTAATATCGGACCCCGGTACTACCGGACCCCGATACTACCGGATCCTGGTCCGGTACTACTGGTCATCACAGAACGAAAACAACCATAACTTTTGCATCCGGACTCCGATTTCGATGATCTTGGGCTCGTTTCAAAGAGGAAAAAACCTCTACAAGATCATGCAAAGAAACATCATAGTCCATCAAGGGAGGATAGATCCAAATGACGAAGTCAAAAACCTGTTGCCGTGCTAGTTACTAAAATGCGGTACTACCGCTTTTTGGTACCTAGCCCGGCAGTCGCTTTTGGCAACTTGTCAAAAACCTTCTGCCGCGCTAGGTACTAAAATGCGGTAATACCGCATTTTGGTACCTAGGAGGGCAGTGGCATTTGGCAACTTGCCAAAACCTACTGCCGTGCTAGGTACTAAAATACGGTACTACCGCATTTTGGTACCTAGGCAAATTCAAACCGCTATAACTTTTGATTGGTAAGTCCGATCGACCTGATTCCAATTGCGTTGGAAAGAGGAAGACATGAGTTACCCTATAAAAGGTGAAAATATTGGTTATCACCAAGTGAGAATGTATCATGTATAATAATGTGAGATACCTCACTTGGTGAGAAACCGAAAAGCCGCCAAGATCAAAATCGCAACAAGATACAAACGGAAGATCTGACTTTGATGAACAAGAGCTTGTTATGGAGATTACCACAACCTCTATATCCTCACATGGATAAGACCAAATAACAACCAAATATGATGATGCAAATATGCAAAGGTTTGAGCTCTCTCCGAACGAAGTGACCGAGTTACTCATTCGAGAGCCCCTCTTGATAGTACAACTATCTATCCTAAACCCGGTCTCCTACTAACAATATGAGACCAGCAAAAGAGAAAACCTATCAAAATTATACCTTTGCCTTG
The DNA here is from genome assembly GCA_916181665.1 of Avena sativa. Lineage (NCBI taxonomy): Eukaryota > Viridiplantae > Streptophyta > Magnoliopsida > Poales > Poaceae > Avena > Avena sativa. The sequence goes on along the minus strand of OV702294.1, from coordinate 148,892,611 downwards.
AGCATTCCACTTGAGCTTGATGTAGACGATCTTGCCCTTCTCAAGATGGAACGCCTTTCTTAATTCCTCATCATCGATCCATGATCACCGAGGATGGCAAGCATCAAACATGAGATCTTCTATAGATGGCGAATTTTGAGCTTGCACAACATATATTATTCTCATTTCATCGACCTTGAAGCCGACACAAGCTCCAAGCGATGCCAATGGACAATTCCTACAAGTATAACTTAATACACACATTAGTCCATAAAGATTGTCATTAATTACCAAAACCACACATGGGGGCCCACATGTTCTTTCAGAGTCTATCGCCGATTTGACTGGGCGTCCAAATTGGACCTGAATACTCCTACTACCAAAGAACACCTGTGACGAATCAACGACGGCCTCGGGGACTACTGATGGGGATATGCCGAGTGGGGTATACCCAACAGGATGTTTCCTACTGGATCATACTCCCAGCGAGTGGGCCTGCAGGACGGCGACTCGATCGCGACCCAAGAGGAAACCAGGCGACTGGATGCTGAAGGCCCAGAAGTGTAGCTAGGCCCAGTCGGATTAGGTCAAAACCCTCCAAGTCCTTATCCAACTCGGTTGTAGATCTGTAAATCCTAGCGAGGCGACTCTATATAAATCTCCCTAGGGCACACATAGAACTTACGTTCCATCATACACCCCTTCGACTCGCCGCCTAGCCGTCGAGCTCGTCCATTGTATTCTCTCATCAATACAATCTAGCAGGAGTAGGTCTTTACCCTCCGGGGGCCGAACCTGGGTAAAACTCTGTGTCTTTGCCCTCATCTCGCACCACAGATGGCCGACCGTCCTTGCCCCTCGTTCTACTACTCACTGCCAATCGCAGCATCTGCCGTGGCCATTCCCACGACATGAATCATCTACATTGGTGCTAAGAACTTCAATGGCTCTAGGGCCAAGTGGACGATAAAGTGGCTCCGCAACACTCTTATGGTTGTGTTCTGGTATAAATCCCGTACTACCAGAAGGGGGACCCGAATTTGCATCCATGCTCTTCTTTGTCCCTAGAAGACTGATTTTCTGATACTCCCTTCGTCCCAAAATAAATGTTTTAGATTCAAAATTTGGATGAATCTAGACACTATTTAGTATATAGGTTCATCCAAATTTTAATAAATCTAAGACATTTATTTTGAGACGGATAGAGTACTACAATTTTATATGTCCTAAAAACGAGTCAGTTAAAATCAACCTGTAGCAACGCACGGGCATTTAGCTAGTACTCCCTCTGTTTCAAAATATAAGATGTTTTATCTTTGTGAAGCAAATGTATCTAGACTTGTTTTAATATGTAGGTTCACTTAACTTTGGTGAATCTATACACTAAAAGAAGTTTAGATTTATTTCTTTACAAAATTAAAACATCTTATATTTTGAAACGGAGGAAGTATATTTTAATATATAGATACATGTGATTCTATACAAATCAAAATCGCTTATTTTGAAACGGAGGGAGTGCCACGATACGGGTATTTTTTGACAAATCTGACCAATTTGAACAACTTCAACCAGCTCTGTCCCCCCGGGCGAAACTAATTTGGAATCTGACCCCTCATGTCGGTGCCACTTCAAACGGCATCGACCTAACACATGTCGGCGATGGCGCCGAGCTAGCCACTGGGGTGGGTGCCTGGCTGACGTGGCCGCTATGTCGGCGCCATTTCAAATGGCGCCGACCCTAGGGTTATACCCAATCGACCAGTTTCCCTTTCTCCCCAATCCATTCATACCACAGCCGCCTCCGGCCGCCTACGCCCTCCCTCGCGATGCTGGCCGGCAACACCACCTCCCGCTGCTCCTCCTCTGCTCTCTCCACCTCCGCCCACCTCCGGACCACCTCCCTCCGCTCCTCCACCAGCCCTCACGTCGGCCGCCCGCATGCACGCACGCAGGCCGCCGGCCGCTCCGGCGTCTAGGGTGGGCTGCCTCCCTCCGGCGTGGAGGATGAGCTGATCCCTCTCCGGCCATCTCCTTGTCCCGCACCTCTCCCCTCCGGCCTCAGGTACCTCTCCCCTTCCCTCTCCTCTCTCAAATCCCCTCCCCTATTCTAAAATAATTTGTACATTGTGAAAATGTTGTATGTAATTATACAAGTGTTAGTTAATTGCAATTATACAACTTAGATGAATCAATGTAATTATACAATGTTGTATGTAAAATAATTTGCACATTGTGAAGCACATGTTCGTTAATTGTAATTATTCCACTTAGATGAATCATTGTAACATATGATGTAATTATACAAGTGTTAGTAATGTAGATATTTCACTTAGATGATATTGCTAATTGTTACATGTGCTTGACCTTGTAGGAGTTGCTTGTAGGAGTTGTTTGTAGGATACGAATACATGTGCTTGAGCTTGTAGATATTTCACTTAGATGATATTTTGTAGGAGTTGTTGGTAGGAGTTGTTTGTAGGAGTTTTTTGTAGGATACGGATAACCTAGTGTTTCACATCGAGTTGTTTGTAGGATACATGTGCTTGACTTGTAGGATAAATTGTGAATATTTTTGAGTTTTTAGGAGTTGCTTCCTGGAAGAGCACGGTTTGTGGACATGGTGCTAGTAATTGTAAGTTGAAAGCAAGAGTGTATGGACATTTATAGTTAAAGGGAAGCAATGAATCAGTCTTGTGATGAATTATTGCTCCTGCAACACTTACATGGCTACAAATCATTGAATCATTGATCACTGAGTGAATCATTGGACCATTGAAATTAATGTGCACTGAGTCACTGAGTCAGTGAATCATTGAATATTGAAATTATTGTTACTGAGTGGCGGGAGTCAGCGATTCACTGAACCATTCTAATAATTGAGCACTGAAACACTGAGCAATGGAAATTATTGATCACTGAAACACTGAGCACTGAAACACTAAAACATTGAGCACATGTGATTTGGATAGCACACTGTTGCTAGTAGTACTACACACTGTTGATGGTGAGTACACACTGCTGCTAGTAGTACTACACATTAGTGATAATGCAGTGTATAGTTGATGGTGACTACACACTGTTTACAGTGGCACTCAACGAAAAACAAACATATCCCATACAATACTTTAGAAATGTGTAGCTATATATATCACTCGTACACAATGTTTTCCATCTCACCTACAACAACACAACAATGGCAGACCTTCGACGATTTTGGTGTGACTGCAACTTTGAAGCTAGGCTATGCTATGACTGGAAGTTCTGAAATGCTGGGCGAAGGTATTGGGATTGTCCTGGGGCAGACGGCCATGTATGTACTTAAAACCATCATATTTACAAATATATAGCCTATGTGTGTTATATTTAATAATTGTAGAACATTTTAATAGGTTAATAGCCAATATGGATTCTTACGGTTGTGCGACGACCCGTTTCATGTTGAAGCACGGGTCCTCATCATGGACCAACGTGTCGAGATAGAAAATTTGAAGGCACGTATTCGGACACTCGGTAGGGAGCCGTAGTATTGTTTTAATTTAGCTCGTGTGTAATATTTACTTATGTGCCGTACCGTTATGTTCCGCAGAATTATGTTTCTCACTTTGTTTGCCGAAACACTTGTAACTTATTTATGTATCCTATGATCAATAAATTAGCAGGCTAATCTTTCTCTATATATCCCTATATTACTTTTAACACAACAACAATTTGGTACCAGATATCTTGGTAGCACCGGAGCATCTTTCGATGACATATTGGGATACTTTCATTTGGTACTTTCCGCAAACTTCATCTGACGTGCAATCTCTGTTCACATGTCCGGAGAATCTACAAACATTGGGATAATTAACATAGCAAACACTATCACTTATAATGTCCTAAGCTATATTATCATACAACCGGCTAATTTTTCATTGAATTGCTTCCTAACTTAGCAAACACTAAGACAAACGCATATCCAATGCATACATACACTAGCAAACTCTATAGAAATGAATCCCTATAAATATTTTTCCACATGTGCATATTTTGGTTTTGTCATATGTAAACTATAATAGCAAACACTAAGACAAAGCTCCTATCAAATGCATACATACACTAGCTACAATTTATTCAAACAAATATTATTTACAAAGAAATCTAAATAACATATCTATGATCTTCTAGGGTTTCAACAAAAAAGATATGAATGAGATCAAATTAGACATTCTAATAGGTGGAATCAAAGGGGATTTGAGAGAGATTACCTTTAAGAAGACTTGCCATGGTCTCAATCCAAGAAATCTTTGAGTTTCAACAAGATTTGAAGAGAGGGGCGAAAAACAGTAGAGAGAGAGAGAGAGAGAGAGAGAGAGCTTGTGGCGGCTGGGAGGAGGAAATGGGAGGCTGAGAAAGGGAAACTGGTTGATTCGGTATAACCCTAGGGTCGAAATGGCGCCGACATAGCGGCCATGTCAGCCAGGCGCCCACCCTAGTGGCTAGGTCGGCGCCATCGCCGACATGTGTTAGGTCGGCGCTGTTTGAAGTGAAGCCGCCGTGAGGGGTCAGATTCCAAATTAATTTCGTCCGGAGCAGAGCTGGTTGAAGTTGTTTAAATTAGTCAGATTTGTCAAAAAATACACGATACGGTGCTATTGCCTATTGACACGTTTCCACTGTGAGCTGCAGATCAGTGGTGCGAAGCAAGGGAGCGCCAAAGGAAACCCAATCAGTACGTACGATTAGCGCGGGCATCGATGATCCTGATTACGCGACACTAACCTGAACGGCCTTCCGGCCCGTAGGGTACAAGCACAACAACACCATGTGACGGGCTTGACGTACAAGCACAACAACAGCGAATCTTGGAGCTCGACGTACTGCATCACGTGACGATCCGGGCCCTGCCCTGCTGTTTTGGTGTGAAGCCATTTCCGTTGTATGGCGGCGATGGCGACAATTTATCACGGATACGTACACTGACACTAAAACTGCTTCAAGCTCATGGCCCCGCCGCCACGTGAGAGCACGGAACATCTTTGCACGCCAATAGAATGATAGGTGACTCGTCATGCATCGGCACTAGACTTGTCGATCTCTAATCCATCGCCAGCTTCTTTGAAGCGAGATCTGTGACTGTGAGCGTCTTGTGATAAGGTGTAGGAGTAGGTCCTGGGATCTGGGACCGGCGATTGCACGCGGATAGCGCGGCGCCGGCCGGGAGCACCGTCCGTGCACGGCGATCGTACGTCCTGGACCCGGCCGGACTCCACGAGCTACAAAACACAACCACGACTCGTGGAAACAGCGCGCTGTCACAGGGTCACCACGTGACATGTCCTTCCCCTTTTTCTTGTTGCTGTTACGTGGGGTCTTTTCAGCCCGGAGTACGACCGATCGATCGGGAGATCTTTTCGACCGGGTAGGGTAGGGGGTTGCTGCCTGTATGTACGTGCACTCTCTACAGTGACACGTCTTCTGAAACCGACCATACAGTCAGAGTCACGATCCTGAGCCAGAGGCGAATCTGAATCAGCATCTCCCTCCTCCACCTGCTGCCAACTTTCTGCGCCGATTCGACGGAACCTTGCAGGCCAAGCATGGGATGGGAGTACAGAGAGCGGTACCCGGCCGGACGGATCGGAGAAGAGAGGATAAACCCCAGCATATGCCGCTCGAGTGTACGTACGGTGGGGGCGGCATACAATGCGATCCGTCTGTTTGCCTATCACGCAAATCACAATTCGCAAAGCATAATGCGGCGAGGTCTTTCTCTAAAAAAAGTGAGGTGAGGCTTGACCAGAACGCACGCCAAAGTTTACAGCACCGGATTCTGCTCTGTTTAAAAATGGCTCTTACAAAAAGAAAAGCGTTCGGGGAACCACAGTCCCGGTGAATGGAAGGCCGGGGGTGATAGCTAGGGAATCACGGGCTAATCATGCTATCCTTTCTTTCTTCCTCCTATCAAATACTTCCTCCGTCCATAAATAGATGTCTCAAATTTATCAAAATTTAAATAAATCTAAACACTATTTAGTATATAGATTTATCCAAAATTTTAAAAATCTAAGACATCTATTCTTAGACGGAGGGAGTATCAATCGACAATCACGTCGTTTCTCGCATTGCTTATTGGAAAAAAGAGTGCCAGTGGAATTCGACGGTATAGAAAATTAAGGGGCAGTCCTTTGCGCAAACGGCTTTCGCGATTCGTTGCTCCTGTCCTGTGACTGGTGAGCTCACATCCCAGCCACAGCAGGCATTTCAATGCAAAACAGAACCTTATACATTTCGAAAACAAGTGTCTCGTGTCGAGAGGACAAAATACGTGAGATATAATAACTGATAAGAAATGTGGTCCTCCACCAACCGGAGCAAAACGGATGGGTTGAAATTTGGAACTACTCTATCTAATACTCCCTCCGAATCTATATTAATGGACTTAATTTTATCTAGATTCGTACGTATCTAGATAATTATTTAGGCTTGATACATTCGTATTCTAGAAAAAAAGATATTCCCTCCGTTCAAGAATAGATGTCTTAGGTTTTTTAAAATTTTAGATGAATCTATATGCTAAATAGTGTCTAGATTCATATAAATTTTGACAAATTTAAGACATTTGTTTTGGGACAGAGGGAGTACATTTGTATCTAGATAAAGTCGAAAAGTTGATGCCATTAATATGAATTAGAGGGGGTAGTATATTGAGGATGGATTAGGTAACTCCTGTGGAAGATAAGGTGGGTCGTCTATTTTTTCTCTTCATAGACATGTCACTAGCTAACTTGCAAACTTAACGAGATACTACTAGATAGTACTAACAGAACTCCCCACGTTGGTGGATTCACAAGGCAACAGATGTTTCTTTGTTGCGTTTCAGTGTATACCAAAATAAATAAACACACCACCGGTTCCCAAACTTCCAGCAAACCAAAATTAAAGCTCCTATAGCAGTAGGTGATGGCTCTATTTAAAGACGGGCAGAGGAGAGAAATATGCCACGGATGTGAAAACGTGGAGCTAACATGGAAAAGAAAAAGCTCTATCAGTTGGATCCTGTGACAAAGAGGAACAAAAAAATCACTCATCTAGGATCCATGTGGAAGGGGATTCAAGCTTCCTGGTATTAGCCAGATGCACTATCGGTCACTTGACTATTTGAGCACAATGTGACAAAAGTAGAGGAAGAACTGGAGAAAGATCCTCGACTTCATATAGTAGATTTTATACATGAAGGGTTAGTAATGTACATTAGCATCCCAATCACACATAAACCGATCGAACAGGTAGGCATTCTCTAACCAAGGCAGCAAAAAAGAAGGCCTAGAAAGAAAGAGGAAAGGAAGAGATCGGGCTAAACCCTCCTACGATCCCTTCTTCGGCGTTCCTGGATTTGATACAATGGTACTCGACAGTTGATACTGCATCATCGCACACTGGCATATGCAAAACCTTGTAGACGTGAAGAACATTATCTCTACGGGGGACAGTTGACGTGGCCGGACACGGGCTCTTCAGGTTGGCTCCACCACCTCTCGGGCTCCTCCTCCGCTCAGGATCCATGGGTGCCCTGAAATTGTTAATTTGTTTCAGATTAAGATAAGCTAATCAGGGGCAGGCAGATAAGGCAATGGATACGATCTAGCGTCGACTCGATTAGCGCGGAATAATCTAGAGTCTAGAAATGGAAACGAATCATGTACTTCTGAAGTAAACTATATTCCTCAAGTATTCCAAATGCAGAACGAAAACAAATCTGAAGGATCGAACGCGATGTGCTTACTGAGGACTTGCTCCGCGGAGAACCTTCTGGAGACGTCGCGGCAGATCATCCGCCTCATCAGGTCCTTGGCCAGCGGCGACACCCCGGAGAAGAGCCTCGGCGGGAACCTAGGGCTTCCCCGCAGCACGGCGGAGAACACGTCCGAGGCCGTCTCGCCGCTGAAGGGCAGCGCGCCGCCGGTCAGGAGCACGTACAGGACCACCCCGGCGCTCCACACGTCGGCCTTCTCCCCGTACTCGGCCCCCGAGATCACCTCGGGCGCCACGTAGTGCGGCGTGCCGACGACACCCCGGACGCCCTCCCCGCCGCCGACCAGCGCGGCAGACCCGAAGTCCGCGAGCCGCGCGCGCAGGGGGCGCCCGTCGCCGCCGCCGTCGTAGGCGTCGAGGAGCACATTGTCGGGCTTGACGTCGCGGTGCACGACGCCGCGGCGGTGGCAGATCGCGAGGGCCTCGGCGAGCTGCGCGGCCACCGCGGCGGCCTCGGGCTCCGGCACGGGCGCGCCGTGGCGGAGGCGGACCCAGTCGACCAGGTCGGGGCCCGCGCAGAGGTCCATCACCATGTGCGTCCACGACTCGTCCTCGTACACGGCGTGCACCTGCACGACCCCCGGGTTCCCCGCGGCGGCGACCTGCGCCAGCTTGGGCTCCAGCTCGGCGAGGCCGCGGTCCATGTCGTCGGAGAGGCGCGAGCGGTCGACGGACTTGACGGCGTAGTGCTCGCCGGTGGAGCGGGAGGCGCAGCGGTGGACGACGCCGAAGCGGCCGCGACCGATCTCCTCGCCGATCTCGTAGTCGCGGTTGAGTTCCTCACTCATATAGGCAGATCTGTTTTTTATCCTCCCGGAGTTAATTTTTTTCTTTTTGTTTGGTTTGAGGATAGCTCGATCCCGGGCAGGTGGGTCGCCTATTTAACGACGAGCCCCGGAACTGCGGGGCGAGCGAGAGCCGAATATTCGGATCCTTCTGGACTGGACCGGCACCCGAGTTCCACTCTTTTCCAATTCTGCCCTCACGTAATGCTACAGTCCCGCTCGTACTCCGCCTAATTTGGATTACATTACTATAATACCCTTATCCAATTATATCACGATTGCAATTATAATAGTTGGATATTGTATTAGACTCAGGGCGGAGTTAGCAAGCAATACGACTCCAGGAGTAATCTGTGCCAAACACTAAACATTTTCCTACCCCGTTCCTAGTACTAGTCCGTAGTACTCCCCTACATGATTGATAGATTGAATTTGAGTCGTGCTCGGTAGGGGAAGATCGCGTCCCTCTTTCGATAACAGAATCGTCACACTATGAAGAAAAAAAATATTTTCTCTGTCTTAAAATAGATGTTACAGATTTGTTAAAAATTAGATAAATCTAGACACTATTTAATATATAGATTTATCCAAATTTTAATTAACCTACGACATCTATTTTGAAACGAAGAAAGTATTATCATAACAGATTGTCATGGTTTTTTTTATTAAAATGTCTGTGCAAAAATGCAAATAATTGCAAGATTACGTAAAAGTAATGTAACAAAAAGATACCATACAGAAGTTTTTCACAACATTTTTTCTATGAAGATGTTATAGCTGTGCAATTTTTTTGCAAACATTTCAAAAAAGTAATGCAACAAAAAAAATTCAAGAACATGTTACAAAACCATGCAAAAATGCAGCATTTTGAAAATAGTAATGCATTTGTGTTGCAACATTTTCAAAGCACGTATGCAACATCGAAAAATCCGAAAAAAAAAACATACCTTTAGCAAACGACTAGAAACCTTGGTGAAAGAACACGAATGTTGTCTAGAGAGGAGGTTGGATATGAGATTTAAAAAATTACGATTTTGGCTCTAATAGAGGCGGAATAAACTAAAATTTAATTTATCAAGTACAAAACCTAATTATGTTAGGTTCACCTATGCGCAACAATTTATGCTAAACAAGAAAAACAACAATGTAGTAGCAAGATATATAATTTCAACACGAAGACTATCGCAAAATAAAGTGCATAAGTAAAGAGTTTAGGTATATAGATAATCGAGGCACGCGGAGATGGAGATGTATCCTGAAGATCCGGATTCACGGATATAGTATAATAGTATTTTTCTCTAATAGATCTAGATTTAATCGAGGCCTGGGAAACAATGTTGAAAGGAATTAAAAAGGACATGTCCGCAAGACTTTATTTTTTCGTTTTACCTTCATTTGCTGGACCACTGTAGTTTACTTTATATCGTGAGTTGTTTCAATGGATGGAGATAGGTCAGGGTTGAAGATTCACATGTAGATACACATCATATGGGATAAAAAAATAAGCACAGTCATGTGTAATGTTTTAATATAGATGAACTCTGTGGGCATCACATACCGATATATTAAAGCCCCTGCGAGTCACATGCATAGCAATAGGCTTTTGATCCAACTGTTTGCACCAGAAAGTACCGGGCTACAAACAGTTATTAAGTGAAATACACCGATCAAAGCCTTAAGAAGTGATATTGATGTTGTCCTAAATGGGTCGCTAAGCAAAGACCGTGCATCCCTTTATGTCACTTGGTTTTCTATGATATCGCCGCTAACCAAGTATCTCACCTCGAGCCTTTATTTATCTCGAGGGTCTTGGATACCTACAAGTCTAAAGATCAAGGCAAGAGACAAAGAAACAAAGATACAAATCCCTTATTTAAACAATACACATTGCTCCCATAGATAAGATGTACATAATCTTTGTGAGGTTTCACCCTAACCCGCATCCCGTGAAGACTACTCAATCATAACAATAAGATCAAGGATAGAAAACATTGTGCAAAATACTTAGATTAAAATCAAATATTCTTACAATGGCCACCGAAGAGATCTCAAGTACAAGATAAAGGCCATGGATAATGGAGAGGATGGAGAATGGAGGAGATGAATTGTGGTGTGGATCTTCTTTGGTGGTGGTGTGATTCAATCTGAGAATGGTGGCCGTTTGCACGGCGGCTGGGACCTAGAAATATAGGCGCCTTCAAAAAAGTCGTAGGGTTTGACATAACAAAGCCACTGACACATGGTACCGGCAGGACATACGGTGGACCCTTCCCGTACCAGTGGTTGTTATGGCCTCTGGCGCCTGGAGTTTGATACGGGACTACTTGTCCGTGTAGACTTTCTCAAAATCTTCATTTATGACTCCTGATTTTGCATTAAAAAGCATAATTTCCCGCACAACACAATTTAAAGCAATGGATTGCATAACTTTGCATTAATTAGTCATTAGTGGCAAAACTAGAGAGATTGTTGTCAATTGCTTGACTAAAACCAATGTTTAAATATGAAAAAAGATGACTATTTTCACAACCATCAACGATGTATCCTGAAGATCACTTCTCAATGGAAGCTAATCTCCATTGGAGCGGTGTGGAGGCCAAGGCACCCCAAGCTCTATGATGGCTCACTGTATTCTCATCACGCTTGCACACAATGAAAGTTGTCATGATCCAATAAGAGGCCCTTGAGGACAATCACTAAACCCATACAAGTTTGAAGAACTCTCGGTAACTTAATTTGTGGCTCTAAAGATATCCACCAAGATTTACACCACAATTATTGATCTTTGTGGAACCATCGAGCCGTCTAGGTTCCAAGGACAGAAGAGGAACAAGCTTCGGGTACAAGTATACAAGAGTAATTAGTTTATTAACTTCACTTCCACGAATCCTCATGGAGAACTCAATCGATGTACCAAATGCAATAGAAAGAACACATGAAGTGCTCAAGTACTTCACTCCCAAATTCCACAAAATCTATGGAGAAAAGAGAGAGGAAAACAAAAGAGAAAATCCATGTAAGACTCTAAGATCTAGATCTAATATCTTTTCCTCACAAAGAGGAGATATGGATTGGTAGAATAATAGATCTACATATCTTCTATATTTTCGTAAAAGAGATGCAAGAACCATGTGAGGGAGAGAGATAGAGAGAGAGATGCAATCTCAAGAGGTCAGCAATGAAGGGCAAAACTTGCTCAAAAGGTTAGGTAACCGTTAGGGAAGAAGGCCCTTTAAATTGGTCCTCCAAAAATCCAACTGTTATGTTCAGAAACACACAGGGGAGGTGATGCATGTGAAATGCATCTATGATGTTTGTAGTTTATGATGCCATATTTCTTCATAATTGAGTCATATAAGATGTTATAAAAATGTTTGTAGTGTTTTCGAGTATTTTTCTAAAAGCTCACTTTTATTTGTATTATAACTCCGCAATAGGAAAACCTTGTTTTGCATGTTTTCGACTTAGGGACCTTGGAGAACTCAAATTTACCTCATATTTTTTCCATGCAACTTTTTATGGAAAAGGAAGGCCTGGGAGATTTTGGACCTCACCTGGATTAGCATGAGGGCCAAGAACAGGGCCCCACATGGCCTAATACCCTGGCCGAGCGAGGGGGTCCTGTTTAACCCTTGTTGCTTTGATCACGTCGATTCTTTTGCCATGACTTTGTCTTGACATAAAACCATCTACAAAAGGGTTCTGGTTGCAATCCCGAAAACGACAAACCACGGAGACACAAACATGAAACATAGGAGATCTTGCAAAGATTGGATGGGGAAACACAGAACAAAGGGCCATGGAGACCAGGAAGAGGTTGGGTCAGCCGGAGGGACACTCTCATGCAACAGTCGGCGAAATCCGAAGCCCATGTTACCGCTAGGGCCTCGACGGAAGAACTTGCCACAATCTAGGCCCACGCCATCAACGAGGCCATCACTGCCTAGGCGAAAGCCCTCGCGGACACCATGATCAAGGAGAGGGCACTGACATGACCATCTCCAATGACGACCTTCGCAACCTGGCCACGACTATGAGTTCGGTAGTGCGAGTTTGGCAATCTCCGGCAACCGATGACCACCTCTACGTGCGTCGACCGGCCTCTCGATGGCGCCCACGTATGGGTACCTAGCAAAGCATGCCCCGCAAATGTCCTGTTTCTCCGCCTCCGCCTCGCGGGGCACGTCGCCGGAGGTCCTCTAATCAACGTTGCTTGTCTCATTGGCTACTACGCTCGACCTCAAGGGCACATGCAGTCAGCGATTCACTAGTGGTGCATAGCAAGGCCCCCGCGAGACTTCTCCTCTAATGGTGTCCCCACGCCCCACGATCTATTTGGTGATATGCGTGCCCCGATGTCGTCTGACTCGATAGCAAGGTCGCAAATTATGTGACATCTATGCAATTGTGCATAGGGATACTATGAGGATGTGATGGAGTACATGCAGGGTCGACCCTTGGGGGGCTGGCAGGGCAGCCGCCCCGGGCCCAAAATAAATTAGGGGCCCAAAAAAATTAGAGGCCCAAAAAATTATAAGCCTAGTTTACATATAAAAAATATTTTTTTATTAGGCTTGTGGGCAACACTCGACTCCTAGTGGCCAGTCCTAGACATTGATCGATTCATCGATCGCCCCGTTCGCTTCTCGAGTCCTAGGAAACTGCTCTCTAGCACGCGAGCTTTTCCTAGTATAGTTTCGCTAACGAATATCAGTAGTGGGCTGGACATGTTTAGAGCATGTAGCTGATGTCTACGCACTTATATTGTTGTAGACAGTTGTTGGGCCTCCAAGTACAGAGGTTTGTAGAACAGCGGCAAGTTTCCCTTAAGTGGATTACCCAAGGTTTATCGAATTCAGGGAGGAAGTGGTCAAAGGTATTCCCTCTCAAGCAATCCTGCAATCAAGATACAAGAAGTCTCTTGTGTTCCCAACACACCCAATACACTTGCCAGGTGTATAGGTGCACTAGTTCGGCGAAGAGATAGTGAAATACAAGTGGTAACGATGCCAGAAAATAGCTTGACGTTGAGGTAAAGGCTAAAGCAAGCAAACATGCAACGGATCTAGATGCAAACAGTGTTTCAATGTTTAGAAACAAGGCCTAGGGATCATACTTTCACTAGTGAACACTCTCACATATAAATATCCTCTCTTCATAATACTACTCTTAACTACTCTCCGGTTGGACACTCTAATCCATGGTAGGGCCTTCCCCAATCTAGATAACCCCACACTGTCACCTTGAGTACTAGATGGTTCCAACAAACACCACAATTTCATAAAGACATCCAACTCCAAATATAACTCATAACAAATATTCAATCTAGCCAAAGTGCCACACACGGTATGCACGCTGTCACTTTCACACATGTGGGGAAAAGCATAGATCTATTAAAGCACAAAGAGTATTTATGTAGACTCAAACCTAAGTGCCACCATGGCGTGCACGCTGTCACTTTCACACACATGGGGGGGAGCAGAGATCTATTAAAGCACTTGAGTAGCAAGGTAGATCTACTTGATTACAAAGCTCATGATCACAATATGACCATGCATAGAGAGAGAGATGAACACATAGCTACCGGTAGAGCCCTTAGCCTCGAGGAAGAACTACTCCCTCCTTATCATGGGAATCAACAACGGTGATGAAGATGGCGATGGAGATCGATGGAGATGGCTCCGGGGGCACTTCCCCATCCCGGCAAGGTGCCGGAACAGAGACTTTATGTCCCCCGAATCTCCCCTTCGGTGGCGGCGGCGCTATAGAGGTTTTCGTGGATTTCTTCTAGATTATTTAGGGTTTTTGGGTCAGAGGCTTCTTATAGGCGAAGGGGGAGGCCGAGGAGGCGGCTAGAGGGCCCACACCCTCCCTAGGCGCGGGCTAGGCTTGGCCACGCCCAGGGGGTCTGGCCACCCTCTGGTGCCTCTCCGTCCCTCCTTCTGGATTCGTGTCTCTCACGGAAAGATATTGACTTTGGCTTTTGTCCCGTCCAATTTCGAGAATATTGATTTTCTGCCTTTCTGGAACCAAAAACAGAAGAAAACAGGCAACTGGCACCGTGGCATCTTGTCAATAGGTTAGTTCCAGAAAGTGTATAAAAACACCTCAAAGTGTAGACAAAACATAAGACAAATGATATAAAACAAGCATGGAGCATAAAAAATTATAGATATGTTTCCGACGTATCAGGCATCCCCAAGCTTAACTCCTGCTTGTCCTCGAGTAGGTAAGTGATAAAAATAATAATTTTTGAGGTGACATGCACCATCAAAACCAAGATCAAACCATTTGGAAGCATTGAAAGCTGGGATCAAAGAACTCTAAACATGTGCATAAAAGATGGAGTTCTAACAATAAGACAAAGTAACTATGCATGCAACATGAAAGGCTACAAACAAAGATCATGAATAACATGCATTGAAAAACATTTGTTTGTTTCACATACAGAAAACATGGCATAGTGGCAATCAGCTTGTCCCTCAGAGAGTAGCAAATAGATGCATAGGACACCTTCAAATTTCACAAGGGTGACTAGAAACAAGTAGCACATGAACAAGTAATATCACAATATGCATCAATCAATAAGTTTTGGGATACTGGACACAGAATAGCAACTATGCTCTCTTAATGGTGCCTAAAGGTAGAAGGTGGAGACTCAATAATGGTGGAAGAAATGCCTTTTTTGTAAAGGAAGCATGGGTTACAATTTTCAAAAAGAGCTTCCAAAAATTATGGTACTTGTTAGCTTTCAGCCCTCATTGCCCCTATCATAAGCATCTTGAAGTGGTTAAGATTAAAGTGACAAATATGGAGTATATGCTTGACGAAGTATAAGTTGGCAATCTCAAGTCCATTGAATACGAGGGCTACACCTCATGCATACTCAACTTTGGGTCCAGGTAAGTTCTTGTCACTGTAAGTATTTGCATATCATTGAGAACCGCCAACGGGGTACCCCTTGCATATGGTACAGGAGCTTTCCCATAACCAAAATGACAAGGCAAGCAGACAATGAGCATCTCAGCAATCTTCTTATGTACCATGGTGAAAGGGGATGTATGCCCCCATGTGTGGTTTTGGTAATTAATGACAATCTCTATGGACTAATGTGTAAATTGAGTTTCAGTTGTAGGTTTGTTCATTGGCATCGCTTGGGCCATGTGTTGGTCTCATGGTTGGAAGATGAAGAAATATCCAAGGGCTTTGTGCCCATTGGAATCATGAAGAAAGAAGGAGCTTGAAGGTCGATCAAGGCATGTGCAAAGAGTTGCATCAAGATGGATCAAACTCAAGTAGGAATGAAGAAGTGCGAGCTCAAGATGCGCCATCTCTAGAAGATCTCATGCTTGAAGCCTGCCATCCTCGTGCTCATGGAATGATGAAGACAAGTTCAAAGAAGAGGTTTCCCCATGGAGTATGGGGGAGCAATTTGCAAGTCTTCATCTTCATCAAGCAAGAGCATACAAGAAAGGTGTTCCCTCTATAGAAGAACAAGACGGTCTACATCAAGTTCAAGTGGGATGCTCAAGGCAAAGGTATGTTCTTGATAGGGCTTTTCTTTTACCGGTCTCGTATTGTTGTTGGGAGACCGGGTTTAGGATAGATAGCCGTGCTATCTAGAGGGGCTCTCAAGCGGGTGTCTCGTCTGCATCGTTCGGAGAGAGCTCAAACATTTGCATTCATAGCATCATCTTTCTTGATTGTTATTTGGTTCTTGTCCATGAGAGGATCTAGAGATTGTGGTCACCATCATAACAAGCTCTAGTTCATCATCTAAGGATTTCACGTGCATATCTTATTGTGGTTTTTGATCTTGCGAGTTTTCCGGCTCCACACCTTGGGGGATACTTCACATATATATTCATGATATTTTCTCCAAGGTGATACCCAATATTTCGGATGCAAAAGTTATTGCGTCGTTATCTTTCCAACAAAATTGGTTTCATCCTGTTTGGAGTTCGGATGCAAAAGTTATTACGTTTCTGGTTTTCTGGTTTCTTGAATTTCTCTGACCGGAAGTTCTGGCTTCCCACCGGAAGTTCCGCTAGGGCATCTTTGCCGCCGAAAGTTCCAGTGGAAGTTCCGGGTCTTCTTCCGCTCACGTTCAGTAACCTTCTTTTGGATGTGCTATTTGACGGAACTTCGGTCGGAATTTCAACCAGAAGTTTAGCTCTCACCGGAAGTTCTGGCCAGTGACCGGAAGTTCCGCTCAGGCCGAAAGTTCCGATTGAATTTCCGGCTCTTGTTTCGCTCACGTTCAGTAACCTTCTGTTTTCGTTGTGTCTATTTGACGGAACTTCTGTCGGAACTTTCACCGGGAGTTTTGCTCCCACCGGAAGTTCCGTTGAATCGACGGAAGTTCCGACCAGGATTCACTTTTTCAGTTTCTCGCTCTGCAGTTTTTGACCGTTGGCTGTGTGCCATCGGAACTTCCGGCCTCCCACCGGAAGTTCCGGACAGGAGTCGCGAAAGACCATAACGGGTAGATCTGGGAGCCCTTTAAAAGGGGCTCCTCTTCCCCTTCGTGGCCACTAGCTTTTCTTCTTGGTTCTTGGCTTTCTCTCTCTCCTCCATTGCTAACCTTGAAGAAGCTTTCCCTCTCCCTTTCCCTTCCTATGATTCTTGCATCTTGTTGAGGGATTTGAGAGAGGAGATCTAGATCTACAATCCCCCCAAGCCAAATCCCTTCTTTGTGAAGGAATCATTGGGATCTAGATCTTGGAGAGTTTTGTATTCTCCTCTTGTGTTCTTCCTCCCTTATTCCCCCAATAGCTTTTGTAGCTTTGTAGGAATTTGGGAGAGAAGGACTTGCCCTTGCATTTGGTGCATAGGTTTGAGTTCTCCTCGGATATTCGGCGAGTTCAAGCTTGTGAGCTTGTGTCTCTTGGGTTCCTTGGAACCCTAGACGGTTGTGTGGTTGGATTGTTGACCTTTTGTGGTCTTGTAGCCTTTTGTGGCTTTGTTGGCCTTTTGTGGCATTTGTAGCCTTTTGTGGCTTTGTTGTTGGGAGCCTCCAATTGAGTTGTGGAGTTAGCCCCAATCTTGTACGGGTTCGGTGACCGCCCTCAAGCGTCCCATAGTGGAGCGAGTGCCCGCCTTTTGTGGTGCGCACTCGGGAGAATAGGGTGAGCCTTTTGTGGCGTCATTGAGTTGCGTGCTTCTGCATCCGGGGTGAGGCCTTGTGTGGCATTGGGTGAGCATCGAGCCACCACACCTCGAGGTGAGCCATTTGTGGCGTTCGGAGAGCATTGCACCATCCCACCTCTCCAACGGAGACGTAGCTTCTTTGGAAGTGAACTTCGGGAAACAAATCTTTGTCTCCGCGTCCATCGGTTATCTCTCAACCGAGCCCTTTACTTATGCACTTTACCTTGTGATAGCCATCATGCTTGAAGTATTTATATCTTGCTATCACCTTGTTGCTTGTATTGCTTAGCATAGGTTGTTGGTGCACTTAGGTGAACTTAGTGGCTAGGTTTTGTGCTCAATAAATTAAACGTTAGTTTTCTTCCGCATTTACTTGAGCCTAAACCGTAATATTTTAAAACGCCTATTCACCCCCCTCTTGGCGACTTCCTTTGTACTTTCATATGGGAATATGGTGCTTTTTTCTCTCTTTCCTCTTTTCTCAATGTGTCTCTTTTTTATAAGAAGAATGCTTCATAGATGTCACTATGGTGATGCTGCAAGTTTCCACCATGATTAGGCATGGCTTAGGCTAGCGGCCTAGACATTTCTCTAACACAGGATACAAACTCCATGGCCTTACACGTTCCCTCTTTATTTCACACCGGTGACATCCATAGACAAAAGAGCATGATATCAACTGAGTACAAAGTACAAGTGCAATGTTAAAAATGTTCCCCGTGACAGCACGGTTATGCTAATTCCAACGTATAAGTGCAAGCATATACAACATAGATGACACAACGGTTCAAGTTTATTAGGGGCAAAGAATATAAAGTGTGCCATCAAGTTTGTGAGGGCTTTAATCACTAACAAAATAGTTTTTAATTGGAAGATAGCTGAAAACAAGAATATACTTGGAATGGTGTAACACACCATGCATAGGAGTTTATGGTGAATACTTTGTAATAACTTGGTTTCTTGGGAGTTGGAAGCATGAGTAGAGCTTACTCACACAAGTGGAGGCTAGCAAAAGACTGAGAGCAACCAAATAAAAGAGCAATAATGGCCATAATCATGCAGTGCAACAAAGCATTACTAATCAAAGCAAAGAGTGGTACTACAAGTCAAGGACTAAATGATCATAGAGGCTATGGTGACTTTTTCATAGTCATAGCATGGTGTGAGCATGTGCCAAGTCAACCCAAGCAAAACATCAAAGGTGAATACCACTATACTATGCTTTTGTATGCTAAAACAACGCATAATTTCTTCAAGGCACACTAAGAAATCCCAATTATTTGGAACAAGACATGCTACAGCAATAATCACTAAGCATAAGTTCAAAACAACACCTAGCATGTCATGCTAAAGTCTAAGTCACAGTCAATGCGAGCTCCTCTTGCACTTACAAGCAAGAACTTACTACTGCTTTCCAACACCAAGCAACTTATTTGAAACAACTCACAAAGATAATAATTAATAAATATCAGTGAGCTTGTCTCACAATTCCACAAAGAATAATTAAAAAGTTCAAAGCTAAAAGCTCAATAAAACTAAGGCTAAACACAATGCTAGCAAAAGAGAACACTCATAGAACAATAAGAGTGAAAACTGGAGTGTTCTAGGCAATGAAAACAGAGTGTGTCTCTCTCTCCAAAAAGGTGTGTTGTGATAAACCAACTTTAATCAAGCAAACAAAAACCAAAAACAAAAACTAAGACGCTCCAAGAACAACACAACTGTGCATGAAACAATAAAAACGAAGTGTCTAGAAAGACCTGAGATTTTTATTAATGAAGAAGGGGATGCCTTGGGCATCCCCAAGCTTTGACGCTTCTACCTCTTGGATATTTCTTGGGGTGAAACGGGGTGGCATCCTCAATCTTGAGATTTTGTCCATTCTTCATCTCATTACATCATTCTTTCTCTACACCTGCAAATTTTCCTTCATACAAAACTTCACACAATCTTCATTAGCAACATTAGTGTATTCAAAAGATAATAGACCTTTGGGTAAAGCTTTGGAATAGCAAGACTTTTCACTAAAAACACATGCTACTGTATCAAATCCTTCAAAAAGCTCAATTCCCCTAAATAGAACTCAAAAAGGAATCAATAAGAAGCAAATGCAAATAATGGCAGAAATCTGTCAAAACAGACCAGCAGGTAGAAACCGATTTTTTCGAAGACCTTATGTTTCTCCAATCAAAAAGTGTTGAACTAATTAAAGTTATCTAACATACCGGGGGATTTACTCGTAAATTTTCAGCTCAATCCAAGTTATAGAGACTCCTCAAGAATTTTTTTGGTGGAGGATAGAAATCTGTTTCGGGACAGCAACTCCCCAAATCTTACTTCCCTCTCATTAAGGTCATTCTTGGCACAAAAAACAAACAAAAAGGATAAGGAGAGGTCATTTCAGAAGTAATAACTTCCAAGACTCAAGAAAACTCTTGGGTTATCTCCCAACAAGTACTTTTCTTTAACGCCTTTAAGTTAGGCTTGATAGTTTGAGAAGATGCTCACATAGGAAATATGATTTGATTTAAAGGAGAGCATCAAGAAGCAAATTCAAAGAACATTTAAGTCTAACCCACTTCCTATGCATAGGAATCTTGTAAAGAAATAAGTCATGAAAGCACAAAGCAACAAGCATAGGAAATCAAAACAAGTGCAACCCCAAGACTTTCAACATAAAGAGGGGAAACTTAATATTATTGAGATACATAAAACCATGTTTCCCTCTCTCATAATAACTTTCAGTAGCATCATGAATAAAATTAACAATATAATTATCACATAAAACATTCTTATCATGAGCCACATGCATAAAATGATTATTACTCTCCACATAAGCATAGCCATTTTATTAATTGTAGTGGGAGCAAATTCAACAAAGTAGCTATCATTGTCATTCTCATCACCATAATCATCAAATATAGGAGGCATATTGTAATCACAATAATTTTTTCCTCAATAGTAGGTGGACTTAAAATATCATACTCATCATTGTAATCATCATAAATTGGAGGTTTGGTATCATCATAAGTAATAGAATAGCTATCTTCCAAAGCTGGGGGACTAAAAAGATCATCTTCATAAAAACTAGCTTCCCCAAGCTTAGACTTTTCCATAGCATTAACAATAATGGTGTCCAAAGAATTCATACTAATAACATTGCTATTAGCATGCAAATAAAGTTCCATAGGTTTTTTATTTTTTTCTGCAAACACTTCATGTCCAAACTCAAGATAAACACTATAAAGCTCTTTAATTTTGTTGTTGTTTTCCATTAAGCCTAACTAGTGAAAACAAGAAACAAAAAGACAAAATTGCAGAATCTAAAGGAAATAACTTTGAGCACTCACACCGGAGGATGTGAGTACCTTTTACCTTACCTCCCCGGCAACGGCGCCAGAAAAGAGCTTGATGTCTACGCACTTATATTCTTGTAGACAGTTGTTGGGCCTCCAAGTGTAGAGGTTTGTAGAACAGCAGCAAGTTTTCCTTAAGTGGATTACCCAAGGTTTATCGAACTCAGGGAGGAAGTGGTCAAAGGTATTCCCTCTCAAGCAATCCTGCAATCAAGATACAAGAAGTCTCTTGTGTCCCCAACACACCCAATACACTTGTCAGGTGTATAGGTGCACTAGTTCGGCGAAGAGATAGTGAAATACAAGTGGTAACGGTGCCAGAAAATAGCTTGACGGTGAGGTAAAGGCTAAAGCAAGCAAACATGCAACAAATCTAGATGCAGACGGTGTTTCAATGTTTATAAACAAGGCCTAGGGATCATACTTTCACTAGTGAACACTATCTCATATAAATATCCTATCTTCATGATACTACTCTTAACTACTCTCCGGTTGGACACTCTAATCGATGGTAGGGCCTTCCCTAATCTAGATAACCCCACACTGTCACCTTGAGCACTAGATGGTTCCAACAAACACCACAATTTCATAAAGACATCCAACTCCAAATATAACTCATAACAAATATTCAATCTAGCCAAAGTGCCACACACAGTATGCACGCTATCACTTTCACACACGTGGGAAAAAGCATAGATCTATTAAAGCACAAAGAGTATTTATGTAGACTCAAACCTAAGTGCCACCATGGCGCGCACGCTGTCACTTTCACACACATGGGGAGAGCAGAGATCTATTAAAGCACTTGAGTAGCAAGGTAGATCTACTTGATTACAAAGCTCATGATCACAATATGACCATGCATAGAGAGAGAGAGAGAGAGAGAGAGAGAGAGATGAACACATAGCTACCGGTAGAGCCCTTAGCCTCGAGGAAGAACTACTCCCTCCTTATCATGGGAATCAACAACGGTGATGAAGATGACAATAGAGATCGATGGAGATGGCTCCGGGGGCACTTCCCCGTCCCGGCAGGGTGCCGGAACAGAGACTTTATGTCCCCCGAATCTCCCCTTCGGTGGCGGCGGTGCTACGGAGGTTTTCGTGGTTTTATTCTAGATTATTTAGGGTTTTTGGGTCAGAGGCTTCTTATAGGCGAATGGGGAGGCCGAGGAGGCAGACAGATGGCCCACACCCTCCCCAGGCGCAGGCTAGGCTTGGCCGCGCCCAGGGGGTCTGGCCACCCTATGGTGCCTATCCGTCCCTCCTTCTGGATTCGTGTCCCTCACGGAAAGTTATTGATTTTGTCTTTTGTACCGTCCAATTCCGAGAATATTGATTTTCTGCATTTCTGGAACCAAAAACAGAAGAAAACAGGCAACTGGCACAGTAGCATCTGAAGGGAATATGTCCTGAGAGGCAATAATGAAGTGTTTATTATGTGTATTCCAAGTATATGATAGATGTTTATTTTGCATGCTATAATTGTATTAATATGGAAACGTTAATACATGTGTGTTTAATAAACAAACAGAAAGTTCCTAGTTATGCCTCTCTCATAAACTAGCTCGTTGATTAACAAGATGTTCAAGGTTTTCCGATCATGGACATTGGATGTTGTTAATAACGGGATCACAACATTAGTGTAATGGTGTGATGAACATTCATCCGAAGTATAGCATTATGATCAAAGTCATTGAGTTTATATTGCTATAACAACTTACGAAGTAATCCTAATCCTTAGACCATGAGATCATGTCAATCACTAACACCGGAAGAGTTTCTTGATAACATCAAACGTCACACCGTAACAGGATGATTATAAAGATGGGTTCAGAACTAATAAAGTGTTATGTTGAGGCCCATGGATAGAGAGTGGAATTTGTTCATCCCGATGACGGATAGATATACTCTAGGACCTCTCGGTGATATCACATTGGTTAGCTTGCAAGCAAATGATTTGATCACTAGAATGTTATATCACGAGAACGAGAAAAGAGTGCATGTCAGTAACGAGATCAAACTAGGTATAGAGATACCGATGATCGAATCTCGGACATGTAATATATCGCGAAACAAAGGGACTAATATACTAGCATAAAAGGTTCCGACAATCACAAGAAAGTCACCGTTGAAGGTGTGGGAGTCAGTATGGGTCTCCAGATCCCGCTTCTGATTATTGATCCGAGAGGGGTCTCGATCATGTCCGCATTATTCACGAACCGTAGGGTGACACACTTAATAGACACCGACATCCAATTGGAGCAAAAGTTTCATGCTGGAAAGAATAACAAGCGCAAGAATTTATTTCACTAGATACCGAAACAGGTTTTAGGTGAAATTGTAGAAAGTGTTTTTGCATGTGAAATAGTATTCTAGCAAGGGGTTATATATGAATGTTTGTCATTAAAGTAATTGACAAAATTCTGAATAAAAAAAAGGAGTTTTATTTATGAGAGTTTGCATTAAATTTGGTGGACATTTAATGGCAAGTTTGAGTGGGATTTTGAGTGGAGGGATTTGAAAGGATTTTGTGAGTGGAGTGTCCACCCACATGAATGAAGGCGGGGAGGGGCAGCCCCATGGCCGGCGGCCACCCCCTTGGGTGCCTCCCTCCTCCTGTAAAAGGCACCCCTCTCCCTCTCTCTCACTCACACCTCCTCGTGAAGGATCTCTCTCCCCCTCTAGAATTTATCCCCCATGGTCTTGGACTAGCGAGATACATGTTACCGATGGCTATTCGGCAAGAAAGAGTTGTGCTTCTGCTTCATCGCTGGAGCAGGGAGGCGGAGGTTGCTCGGTGCCTCGAACGTCTGTGCGAGCACGGATGCGCTGCTGATTTGCGGCGCTAGGACTTCCTCTCGATCTTGAGATCGGCAAGAGATCGTCTACATCAACCACGATTTTAACTCGTTAAGCTTTGTCGGTATTCAAGGGTATTTTCTCTATGGATATACATCCGCCCATTGTTTGTATCTAGTAGATAGATCTTGGTACATAGTTGTTCCCATCGTAGGAAATTTTTTGTTTTCTATGCTGCGAACCCTACAGTGGTATCAGAGCCGAATCTATGCGTAGATGCTTTACATGGGTAGTACACATATGAGTATGTGGGCGATTATGATCATGTTGTTGCTCCTTAGTTGTAATTTTGGATATTGGTGGTATAGTGGGATGAAGCGGCCCGGAAAAACTTTACATGTCCTCGCACATGAGACCTGTTCCACGCTTGACATGCAACTAGTTTGCATAAGTGGCTAGCGGGTGTCTGTCTCTCCTACTATAGTCAATATCTATTTTGCAACGAGTTGTCAACAATTTAGTTATCTTCGTTGTGGTTCATGTTCGTAGGTAAGAACGGTTCTATCTTCGAAAGCCCTAAGCCACGTAAAACTTGCAATGGATAAATTAGAGGCGTCTAGTTTAGATTGTTGCTGGGCTAGTGTTATGATATGGTGATGTTGTAAGTAGAAGTATGAGATGATACTCTTACAACACACATAACGTGTAAGTTCCATAGACCTTGGCCTTACACATAAAGGTATGATAGTGATCATACCACGGTGCACATGATAGAGATCATATGCAGGAACCATATCATTCCACTAATAGACATGTGATGTTTGATAGCATCTTATATTGCTTGTTTGGCATTTTATTAGCATAATAAGATGATCCCTCATTTAAATATCAAGATAAGAATGTGTTCTTCCTTTAGTATGCACCGATTATGTTTTTGTCGCTCCAAGACATCACGTGATGATCGGGTGTTCTTGGATCCACGACCATATTTCGGGTGTAAGACAGTTACACATGCGAATACTAAGGTTCTTACTTGGCAAGCCTAGCATGTACAGACATGGCCTCGGAACACGGACCGAAAGGTTAAGCATGAGTCATATAGTAGATATGATGCCCATTTGATGCTCGCCTTTGAAGCTACACCGACTCACGTGATGATCGGACTTGGTGTAGTGGATTTGGTTCATGTAATCACCAAAAATACATGAGGGATGTCGTTTTTGAGTGGGAGTTCATTCGTAATGTGTATTAGTTGAACTCAATCTATCATAAACTTAGTCTAAACTTTACAAATTCTGTTGTAGATGGCACCACCTGCTTTTAATTTCAATGTGTTCATGGAGAAAGAGAAACTTGCAACAAACGGTAGCAACTTTATCGAATGGGCCATGAATTTGAGGATTCTCCTCTCTGCTGCACAAAAGCAAGCCCCCCACCTTTTGAGGATGCCCCTGACTAGGAGAAGAATGTCTATCAGACTCGTCAGGAGGACCACAACTTAGTTCATTGCGGCATATTGTATGGGCTAGAGCCAGAACTTCGAAAGTGTTTCGAAAACGGCAATGCATTTGATACAATGGGTGAGTTGAAAATGATTATCGACACACATGCTGCTGTAGAGAGATACAATGCTTCAGAAAAGTTCTTTAGCTGCATGATGGAAGAGCACAGCTCCATAAGTGAGCATGTACTCAAGATGTCGGGTTACGCCGATAAGCTTGTGTCCTTGGGAATATCGATTCCCATTGACTTAGGAATCCATCGTGTTCTGCAGTCTCTGCCACCAAGCTATAAGAGCTTTGTGATGAACTATAATATGCATGGCATGAAGAAGTCTCTCCCCGAGCTTCTGTCAATGCTTAAAACTGCAGAAGTGGAGATCAAAAAGGAACATCAAGTGTTGATGATCAATAAGAACACTGGTTTCAAGAAAGACAAGAAGGGAAACGGAAGGGAAGTAAGGGCGGCAATCCGGTTGCCGTGCCTGAAAAGAAACCCCGAGTTGGCCCTAAGTCTGATACCGAGTGCTACTATTGTAAGGGGACTAGCCACTGGAAGCGCAACTGCCCCAAGTATTTGGCAGACAAGAAGGCCGACAAGGCAAACAAAGGCATATATGATATACATGTTATTGATGTGTACTTAACTAGTGCTCGCTGTAGCACCTGGGTATTTGATACCGGTTCGGTTGCTAATATTTGTAACTCGAATCAGGGGCTGCGGAACAAGCGACCGCTAGCAAGGGGTGAGGTCAAGATGCGTGTCGGCAATGGATCAAGCGTTGATGTGATCGCCGTTGGAATGCTACCTCTCCACTTGCCATCGGGATTAGTAAAAAACTTGAATAATTGTTATCTGGTGCTTGCACTGAGCATGAACATTGTATCTGGATCGTGTTTAATGCGAAGTGGTTATTCATTTAAATCCGAGAACAATGGTTGTTCTATTTATATGAATGAAATCTTTTATGGTCATGCACCGATGATGAATGGTTTATTTCTATTGGATCTCGATAATAATATTACACATATTCATAATGTTGATGCTAAAAGGATTAAACTAAATGATGATATATCCGCATATATGTGGCACTGCCGTCTAGGTCATATTGGCGTTAAACGCATGAAGAAGCTCCATTCGGATGGACTTTTGGAATCACTTGATTTTGAATCATTTGATACATGTGAGCCATGCCTTATGGGCAAGATGACTAGAACGCCGTTTTCCGGTTCAATGGAACGGGCAACAGATTTATTGGAAATCATACATTCTGATGTATGTGGTCCAATGAGTGTGTCAGTGCAAGGTGGATATCGTTATTTTGTTACTTTCATGAATGATTTGAGTAGATACGGTTATATCTACTTGATGAAACACAAGTCTGAAACCTTTGAAAAGTTCAAGGAATTTCAGAATGAAGTGGAAAATCATCGTAATAGAAAGATCAAATTTCTACGAACCGACCGTGGAGGTGAGTATCTAAGTTACGAGTTTAGCACTCACATGAAAGAGCGTGGAATTGTTTCACAACTCACACCTGTCGGAACACCACAGCGAAATGGTATGTCGGAACATCGTAATCATACTTTATTGGATATGGTTCGATCTATGATGTCTCTGACGGACTTGGCGTTGTCATTTTGGGGTTATGCACTAGAAACTGCTGCATTCACTTTAAATCGGGCACCATCTAAATCCGTTGAAAAGACACCGTATGAATTGTGGTTTGGAAACAAACCTAAGCTGTCATTTCTTAAAGTTTGGGGATGCGATGTTTATGTGAAGAAACTTCAACCGGATAAACTCGAACCCAAAGCGGAAAAATGCGTCTTCATAGGATACCCTAAGGAAACTATTGGGTATTCCTTCTATCGCAGATCCGAGGGCAAGGTTTTTGTTGCCAAGAATGAATCCTTTCTAGAGAAAGAGTTTCTCGCGAAAGGTGTGAGTAGTCAGTAGGTAGAACTCGAAGAGGTTATTGAACCTTCTCTTCAAAGTATGGCGAGTAGTGCAGCGCCGGAAGTCGTTCCGGAGTTGGCTTCACCAGTTGAAGAGGGAACTAATGATAATGATCATGAAACTCCAAAAGAGAGTACTACCGAACCTCGCAGGTCTAGCAGGATGCGTGCAGCTCCCGAGCTATACGGAAACCCTGTTATGAATTTCATGGTTGATGAAATTGATGACCCTGCGACGTCTGAAGAAGCGATGACGAGCCCGGATTCCAACAAATGGTTAGAAGCCATGAAATCCGAGATGGAATCCATGTATGAAAATCAAGTTTGGAACTTGGTGGAATTACCTCACGACCGAAAGGCCGTGGAGAACAAATGGATTTTCAAAAGGAAAACTGATGCTGATGGTAATGTGACTGTCTATAAAGCTCGACTTATCGCAAAGGGGTTTCGACAAATTCAAGGAGTTGACTATGATCATACATTCTCTCTCGTAGCGATACTAAAGTCAGTTAGGATTATGTTAGCAATTGATGCATATTTCGATTATGAGATATGGCAGATGGATGTCAAAACCGCGTTTCTCAATGGTAATATTGAAGAAGAGTTGTATATGATACAACCAAAGGGTTTTATAGATCCTAAGGATGCTAACAAGGTGTGCAAACTTCAGCGATCCATCTATGGATTAAAGCAAGCATCACGAAGTTGGAATCTCCGCTTTGATGAGGTGATCAAAGAGTTTGGATTTGTCCAAACTTATGGAGAAGCTTGTATTTACAAGAAAGTGAGTGGGAGCAATGTGGCATTTCTGATATTATATGTGGATGACATATTATTGATCAGAAATGATATAGATCTTTTAAACAGTGTTAAAAGTTATCTAAACAGCAAATTTTCAATGAAGGACCTAGGTGAAGCGTCATACATATTAGGCATAAAGATCTATAGAGATAGATCTAGGCACCTAATAGGGCTATAGCTAAGTACATACCTTGATAAGATTTTAAAGAAGTTTAAAATGGATGGAAGTAAGAAGGGGTTCTTACCTATGTTGCAAGGCAAGACATTGAGTAAGACTCAAAATCCGGCTACGACGGAAGAAAGACAGATAATGGACAAAGTCTGACGAGGTTTAATCTCGTCAATGCCCATTGTTATGGACTTGGGTTTTGGAGAAGATGGGGATGCTGGAGATCGCGGAAAGGTTTGCAAACAAGCAACACGGGGACACGAGGTTTACCCAGGTTCAGGCCCCCGGAAGGAAAACCCTACTCCTGCTTGTCTGCTCTTGATTACGGTGGAACCGAAGGTTACAGGGGTGCGCAGATGCAATCTGGCGTGGAGGTGTCTATGCGAAAGTATCAGGTCAGAGATCTAGGTCGTGCCCTCCTAGCCTTTATATAGAGTTAGGCAGGTCCCAGGCACAGACCGAGTCGGTTACAGGTTTTAGGGTTTACCCCTTTGAATTTTTTATCTACTCTAGTCTTGCTCTCCAAGGATCCGAAGGCGTCATGGGCCCTGGCCACCCGAAAATCTTCATGGGCTGGCGTATATTTGTCATGGGCCTTCCTTGGGCTGGACTAGGTATGCTGAAGACGTGTACCCGCGGGGTATAACCATGTTAGTAGCCCCCGAGTGTTCAGTCGAATCGCAGATTCGGCTGAGGACTCTTCAATCCTTCGGGTGCAACTCTGTCTTTCAAGAGAATGTGTAGGGATTGTTGATACGTGTGCCTGACTCTCCCGACGGATCAGGTTCAGTTAACTGTCTTAGGACAAAACAACACGATCTTCTTCAGGTTCGAGTCCCTCGACTCAAACCCGGAACATATGCTAGCGTAATTCGACTCAGGCCGCGGAGGACTTACAGGAGTGGAATTCCAGTGATTTTAAATGATGTACCCAACGCGTCCGTCGGGATTTTTCATCGTGCCTTTTGGCACGGATTCTTACTAGCAGAGCGCAGTCATGTGCGTTACCAGGCCATCAGATGATATCTGCAGGTCTTATCTTTGTGTCGCAGACACAGCATCCGAATGTTCATCACCACGGAGGTGTTTTGGGTGGCCAAGGAGGACGTTGCTCATTTAGCGTTTAATGGGGTAGAGTTGCCAAAAAAAATTGCGTGCTTATCCGAAGGATCGCTGTCAAAGAATTCATAGGTTGCGCGACCAGCTCTCCCTATGGGAGTAGCCCCCGAGTGTCTATTCGAGTCGTAGACTCGAGCAGAGACTTTGATTCAGCCACTGTTCAGCTTCAGGTCCGTAGGACACAAAGTTTTCGGATGCTTGAATCCACGCTCCCTATGGGAGTAGCCCCCGAGTCCGTAGTGGAGTCGCAGACTCAACGTAGGACTCGAAGAAATAGTTCATTGTCATAGTGTTTTGTTCATTTTCGGGTGCGCGGCCAGCGCTCCTGATAGGAGTAGCCCCCGAGTAGTTAGTCGAATCGTAGATTCGAGTGAGTACTCTTAGCTTTGTAGCCGAAGAATTGTGACTTTTGCAAGTATAGCTTTTGATGACGTCAGTGCTGACGATCGGTGACCTCAAACGTCTGCTGCGCCAGAGATGACTTGACTGGACGAACATGGGTCCCACATTCTGACCATGAATTGACCGGTCACGCGCGGCGTGGAGATAATTACGGCGTCTCCTTGATTTCTGCGCGTAGTGGACGGCGTGTGAGCGACGGTTCGCTGCGATGCTAACACGTGTATGGTCATATCTTGTCTTTGGCGTTAGGTCTTCTCGATGGACGGTCATCGTGCATCGTCTTCGTCCTTATAATCATTGGGGAAAAATTAGTCTGTTTTCACTGCAGCCATTCTCGTTTCATTGCTCCATTGTTCTCTGCGATTTCTTGCTGCGCGCTGGAATATCCTCGGACATTTCCTTCTTCGCTCCTACGGTCTCGCCGCCGGCGCCGCCGCACCGCAATGGGGAAGCCTAAGAAGTCTTCTTCTGCGGTTGGTACCAGCGCTGCTGGAGGCAAGAAGAGTGTTGCCGCTACCTGTGTCACCGACGGTGGCTGGTGGCGATCGGAGACGCGGGAGAGCAATCTCCGCAAGCTTCGTGAGCGGGGCTTAATCCCGCAAGATAGGGAGGCCGTCAAACTCCCTGGAAACGAGGTAATTCCCCATCCCCCCACTAGGTTTCGGGTTATGTTCCTCGCATTTGTCCTTCGGGGCTTTTCCTTCCCAGTCCACAACTTCCTTCGTGGACTACTTTTTCTTTATGGCATCCAATTGCATCATCTTTCCCCCAACTCTCTTCTTCACATTGCTTGTTTCATTACTTTCTGCGAGTGATAGCTCGGTAACGAGCCGCACTTTGGCCTCTTCCGGAAACTCTATTCCATGAAGAGGCAATCTGGTTCTAATGGTGTTTATCCCATTGGGGGTTGCATCATCTCCCTTCGATCCAATCTTCTTGTCTTCTCCTTTTCCATGTGCAAATCTGTCTAGTACTGGCGGAGGCGATGGTTTTACATCCGCGACTCCACGGTAGCTGGGCAGGATTTTTGTCTTGCTCCTTTCGACCCCTCCCAGAAAATCGAGCCAAAAAGGTCTTGGAAAAACCAGATCTTGGATGGCGAGGTAGCGGAGATAGAGGGGCTCTATCATCGGGTGGAGGATCTCGAGTTGACTCCAAAGAAGGAGGTGAATGGTGTGGATATCATCCGCACCTTTCTCAAACGTCGGGTGCAGCCGCTCCATGCTAGGGCGCACCCGATGTTCCTTTACACTGGTCGTCGTGATCCGACTAGGGTTTCAGCCGAAGAATTCTCCAAGGGAGATCTCGACGGGGCCCTTCGTCCACTGCTGAAGTTCAAGGCTGGAGAGGATATCCCGGGGAAGTCGCTGACTTCTCCGTTCTCTGCTTCACTTCCTGTTCCACAGGTGTAGATCCAGGACGTGCGCGCAGCGCTATTTTTGACTGCATTGTATTTGCATTTGTTTGCTAACAAATTTTCTTCTTTTGTGCAGGAGTTCAAAGTGTCGGGCATGTCGCCACCACTTCCCGAATTGTTTCCGGCTGCACCGGACAATGAAGTGGTGGATTCCATGTCCGAGCTGCCATCGGCGCGATCTCCGGCTGAAGAGGCCAACGAGTCGAGCGAGGACCACACTCGCAAGCGGACACGGAGCTCCAGCGAGTCTTTGGATGCCTCGACTCCGCCAACACCTAGGAACCCGATGTGGCTTGAACGTCATAGTGATGGGCATGGAGGATCTTCCTCTCCAATTCTTGCCGTTCTGGTGCGGGCTGTGGCACCGCACCCGCCGGTGAAGCGGAAGAAGGAAAAAAAGAAGGAAGAGAAGAAAGAGGAGAAGAAGGTCCGGAGGACCCCTCCCATCTTCGACTTGAGCGACCTTGACTCGTAAGTTTTCTTAGTCCTTTATTGCCTTTTATTGCCTGTTTACGTTGTCCGTGTGCTAACTTGTCCTTGTGCATCCACTCCTCCAACGACTCCTCCAGTGATGGTGCTCGGGAGATGATGGGGGAGTCGAAGGTCGTGCTTCCTCCTCCTCCGACAGTGGCCACCTCTGAAGGCGCTGCTCCAGACCCTTCTCCGCAGGAGGTTCGGGTGGTTGCGCCTCAGAAGGCTGCAAGCGGACCTTCGGAGTCGCCGTCGAATCATGTAAGTAATTCTGCTTCCTGCTACGAGGGAAGCCCCCGAGCCTTTTTGGATGATCTATTGGTTATCTCTTTTCTTCCTACCTCGGGGGGAGCCCCCGGGCATCTGTAGGGTAGTTTGTTTGTTCGTTCTTCCTTCGAGTCTCAGGGGGAGCCCCCGAGCGCTTTTATGTGTGTAACTTGCGTCTGATCGTTCTTTTGGGCGTAGCCCCCGAGCTCTTCTTTTGACTAGTGGGTCTTTTTTGCAGCCTTTTGTGCAAGGTGCCAACCAACTGGTGCAGCAGCACCTGGCATTGGAGGCCAGCCTCAAGCAACTTCAAGGTATTGTTATGCCTTGGTCTTTTGTTTCCTCTTGAATTTTGTCCTTCGATCCGAAATTTGTATTGCTTGTTGCAGAGGATCACAACGCCTCTCTTCGTGAGATTGATGCTCTCAAAAAGAGCGTTGGTCAAGCGGAGAAGAAGGCCGAGGTCGCCGTTGGCGCAAGGGAGCTCCTCGAGCTGGAGTTGGCCCACGCGACCGAGGCTAAGGAGCGCCTGCAGCAGGAGGCTACGGACCACGAGGAGCAGCTCGCCACCGCCACTGCTTCGCGCGAGAGAGAGGTGGCCGACAAGCTTATGGCGGCCGCCAAGGCTGTTTCGGGTGAGTATCTCCACCTTCACCTTTTGATTTCCTGATCTTTCTTTTCCTTTTCTTTTATTTATTCTGCTTCCGTTGTTGTCTTAGATGCCGCGGGCATCGAATTTGACCGCGGTGCTCTGGAGCATGGGAGCGCTCTGGATGATGCGACTGCGGCAGTCGAAGACCGCTGCAGTACCGTTGTCAACTCGCTTGCCAAGGCCAAACAGGTCCTTGGGCGCTTCTACAAGGAGCTTGCCCCCAAGGGCGTGGCCCTCGACGATGTTGATGCCTTAGCGGAGGCGCTGTCAGCCGACGCACCTGTGGCGTACAAGCGCAAGCAGAAGGGCATTGGCGCACCCGTCGGGCTGGCAATGGCCTTGGCGGATGGAGCGGAGATGGACCTTCCCCAGGTCACTTCCCGGATGCCGACGACTTCTGATGGATCCGAGGTAGCCTTCGCCACCTATGCTGCTCGCTGTAAGCGTTACGGGCCGAAGCTGATTGATCTGCTGGCCGAGTACGCGATAAGGCAGTAGGGAGAAGCCAAGGCGAGGCAAACCGGCTCCGAGGCTACTAAGGGTGCAGCTTTGTAGGCGCTGTAGTTATAGGATAGTTGTAGCCTCTTTTGTTGTAAATATTTTGATGAACAATCCTTGTGCCACGTAGTGGCTTTTGCTGCACCTTAATGAATGTGCTGAATTTCGTGATCCTTCAACTGCTTGTTCATGTCCTTGTGTTTCTGTCAATCTAGGATCCTTCGGGTGCTGATCCCATTGACACTTCGCCTGCAGCGCAGCTACGGCCGTCCTTGGATGATGTGTTGCAGCTTGCGTTTCTTCGAGACCGTGTTCGTAGCCTCGAGAAAGAGTTGCTTGGGGTGCGTGGCCATGCTAACGTTTGGAAATCCAAGGCGGATCGGGGTGCTGCCAGAGAGGAGTACTTGATGGCGGAGTTGCTTCGCTTGTCCGAGCAGCTTCAGTGTGAGTTTTTCGAGTTGTTGCCCATTACTTCGGATGCGCCTGCTGGCCTTGCATCTTACTTTTTTGCAAGTATTGCAGGTGCCAACCTTGCTCCAAGGGAGGAGAAGGAGCGTGTTGCTGTTCGGGTCAACTGCTTGACTCAGCAGGACATGGAAGCCGGCGGGTTCTTCTGGATGGACCGTGACCGTGCCATGGTGCTTGTGACGGTGCAAGATCGCGTTTACCAGGTATCGCGGGTGCTTCGTCAGGTGAAGACTTCACTCGCGTCTGTCCTGCATGTGATGTTTCCGCTGGATGATGCGCCGTCAACTCTCTCTGGTCTGCTGTCGAAGTTTCGGAACATGCATCATGTCAAGGAATTGGTGCGGCATCAGCTCATTGCAGGGGTGAAGGCTGCGCTCTCCCTTGTGCGGTTGCATCGTCCTGATGTAGATCTGTCCGCTGTAGCGGTTGGGCCACCTCTTCGGCCAGATGGTGGTGAGTGGAATATGCGTCCGCATTACGCGGCTGTAAGGCAGTATGCCGAAGAGATCGTAGATCTGTTTGAGCAGCGTGCTCAGGTTATTCTTCAGAGTAGGTAGTACCTGTAAAAAACATAGATGTAAAATTTGTATACATTTGGCTGGGCGTGTTTCGCCCTTTGTTATAAAGGTTTGGTTGTTGTTTTAGGACGTGGTGCTTTGTTCGTATGCGTGCCCTTTTCGTTAACCTGACGCGGTCAGCTACTCAGGTGTGCACGCGTTATCCTCAGTCGACGAAGTCGTGAGGTGGGGGGAGCCCCCGAGTGTGTTTGTAGCATGGAGTAAAAAATGCGAGTAGTAAACAAAATTTTGCGGCGAGACACTTAGCTTTATTCATATCGTAATGGAGGAGGTACATTGTTCGGCTGAGTAGCCTTGGCTGAATAGCCTTATTAAAAGTAAAGAGGGAGGTAGCTAGGGGTAGAACCGTCACAGTTGTGCGATGTTCCATGGGTTGGAGTATGCGACTCCAGAATCCACGTGCTTGAGGCGATAGGCGCCACCTGGGATGACCTCGGTGACGATGTAGGGTCCTTCCCATGGCGACTCGAATTTCTTCGGTCGTTCTTGCTAGAGTCGCAGGACGAGGTCTCCTTCGATGAAGGACCTTGGGCGCAGCCGTCGGCTGTGGTAGTTGCGGAGATTCTGCTGATACACCGCTGATCGAGCTGCTGCTATGTCTCGCGCTTCGTCGAATGTGTCGACGGCGTCTTCGAGTGCAGCCGTGGATTCGGCTTCGCTATAAGCGACAACCCGCGGGGCGTGGTGGCGTACTTCGGCTGGTAGCACGGCTTCGGCTCCGTGCACCATGAAGAACGACGTGTAGCCGGTTAAGCTGTTTGGCATGGTACACAGGAGGTAGACGTGTCCTCCTTTCGAGGACCTTGGCAGCTTGCCGATCATGTCGAGGCCCCATTGGGCGAAAGGCCAGGCTAAAGGTATGGGCCTGAGCTCCGACCCGGGTGCGTGGGGTTTGTCGGCGAACCTTTGGCACCCGTTGCATCTTCGGACGATGTCCTTGGCGTCGTTCATGGCCGTTGGCCAGTAGAATCCAGCTCGTAGAGCTTTGGCGACAAGGGAGCGGCTGCCTGCATGATGGCCGCAGATGCCCTCGTGGATGTCTTGGAGGATGGTTTTCCCATCACCGATGGTGACGCACCTTTGTAGTACACCCGAAATGCTGCGCTTGTACAGCTCGCCATTGATGATGGTGAAGGCTTTGGACCGACGAGATATGCGCCGGGCATCCGTCGGGCTGTCAGGCAGTTCTCCGTCTATCAGGTATCGGAGGTATGACCGTGTCCAAGTTTCTTCGACTGCCATGACCTGCATCAGGTTGACCACGTCGACTTCTGTGTTGAGCTTTTCGGGTCCTTCTTGTCCTTCGGGTAGCGCCACCCCCGAGTGTTCTACTTCTTCGGGTGATCCCTTGGGGAATTTACGCTTGATGGATGGCATGCAGATCTGTTCGAGAAACACACCTGGCGGCACCCGTGCGCAGGTGGAGCCGATGTTGGCGAGTCTGTCGGCCTCCTCATTGCTTTCTATTCCAACGTGCCGAAGCTCACAACCGTCAAAGTCTCCTTCGAGTGCGTTGTAAGTGCGCGGTACGCAATCATGTTGGCGGCGTGTGCGTCGCACTCATTCATCGTCTGTTGGACGACAAGGTTGGAGTCACCGTAGATGACTAGGCGCGTTGTGCCTCACATCTTTGCCATCCTCATGCCGTGGATGAGGGCTTCGTATTCGGCCTCGTTGTTGGAAGCTTGGAATTTCATCCGAAGGACGTACTTCATCTTGTCGCCCTGCGGGGAGGTCAGTATGACCCCGGATACCGCTCCGGCTTCGCACTTGGAGCCGTCGAAATGCATCGTCCATGACTGCGACATGTCTGGGGTGTCTGGCAGCTGCAGCTCCATCCAGTGTACAAGGAAGTCCGGGAGGACTTGAGACTTTATTGCGAGTCGCTTCTCGTAGACAATGTGTAGGGGTGACAGCTCAATGCCCCACCGGGCCACGCGTCCTGTGGCCTCCAGATTGTTCAGGATGTTGTTCAGGGGTGCCTCGTTGACGACCATCACCTGGTTCTCCTGGAAGTAATGGCTCAGCCGACGAGCCGTCATGAACACGCCGTAGGCGAGTTTCTGGTAGTGAGGGTACATCAGCTTTATTGGCGTAAATACCTCGCTGAGGTAGTAGATTGGGCGTTGGACCCCATGGGTCTTGCCCTCTTCGGGTCGCTCGACCACCAGTACGGTGCTCACCACCTGGTGTGTAGCTGCTATGTACAGCAGTAAGGGCTCGCGTTCTTTTGGCGTGACCAAGACGGGCGAGGTAGAGAGCAGCCGCTTTAGATCTTCGAATGCGTCATCCGCCTCAGGCGTACACTCGAATTTGTCTGCCTTGCGTAGCAGTTGGTAGAATGGCAGTGCTTTCTCGCCCATGCGGCTGATGAACCTGCTTAATGCCGCTATTCGTCCTGCTAGTTGCTGGGCACCTTTGAGGTTTTTCGGCTTCTCCATTGCCATGATTGCCCGTATTTTCTTCGGGTTCGCCTCGATCCCTCGCTGGGAGATGAAGTAACCAAGCAGCTGACCCAATGGGACGCCGAAGGCGCACTTTTCGGGGTTAAGCTTGATCCTATAGTGGTCAAGATTATCAAACGTCTCGCGGAGATCGTCGATGAGTGTTCTCGCCTCCCTGGTTTTGATGACTATGTCGTCGACATAGACTTGGACATTGCGACCGATCTGGTCCTTTAGGCATGCCTACATGCACCGCTGGTATGTGGCACCTGCGTTTTTTAGCCCGAAGGGCATTGTGTTGTAGCAGAACACCCCGAACGGCGTGATGAATGCCGTTTTCTATTGATCTTCGACCTTGAGTCAAATCTAGTTGTAGCCTGAGTAGGTGTCGAGGAAGGAGAGTTTCTCGCATCCTGCAGTCAAATCGATGATCTGATCGATCCGAGGAAGAGGGAAGTGGTCCTTTGGGCAGTGCTTGTTCAGCGATGTGAAGTCCACGCACATCCGCAGGATGTCCGTGTCCTTTTTGGGGACCATCACAGTATTGGCGAGCCACTCGCTTTCCTTGATCTCCCTGATGAAGTTTGCAGTGAGTAGTCTGTTGACTTCAATCCCTATGGCTTCGGCCCGGGGCTCGGACAGTCTCCGGATGGACTGCTTGACGGGCTTGGTGTCTAGAAAGACGTTGAGTGCGTGCTCGGCGAATTCCCTGGGAACTCCTGGCATGTCCGCAGGACACCAGGCGAATATATCCCAGCGCTCATGGAGGAATTCGATGAGCGTGCTTTCCTATGCAGGGATGAGATCGTTGGCGATCATCGCCATCTTGGAGGTATCCGTCAGGTGGACCTGCACCTTCTTTGTGTTGATTGTGGAGTCGAAGGACATATCGGGTGCGTTTTGTCGTGCGACTGGGGGTGCCCCATTGTCTGTCACCTCGCGGAGCCTTACGAGCTCCTCTTGCATGCTGAATGACTGGGAGATTCTGTTGAAGTCCCTGTCGCAGTGGTCCGATCGGGTGAAGCTCCCATGGACCGTGATGACGCCCCTGGGTCCTGGCATCTTGAGTAGCAGGTACGCGTAGTGTGGTACTGCGAGGAATCTTGCGAATGCCACACGCCCGAGGATGGCGTGGTATTGTGATGGCCAGTCCACCACTTCGAACTCGAGCCGTTCGCATCGGAAGTTATCTGGCTTACCAAAGATGACATCGAGCCATATCTTTGCTAGGGGGAATATGCCCTTTCCTGGAACGATGCCATGGAATGTTGTGTCTGACTGTTCCAGGCTGCACAGCGGGATCCGCATTGCTGCTAGGGTGCTTGCGAACATCAGGTTGATGCCGCTGCCTCCATCCATGAAGAAGCGGCTCATCTCGAACCCTCCGATCTGCGCCTCAACCACCAGGGAAGCATGACCTGGGCGAGGGACCTGGCAAGGGTGATCCGAACGGCTGAACATGATGCAAGACTCTGATCCGCTGAGGTACTCAGGGATGGCAGGTGGAGCTGTCATGGCTAGGTTGATCTGACGGGTGATTTTCTTCTGCACCCTATTCGTTGGGCGCCCCTTCTAGATCATCAGTGCTCCTTTCGGCGGGGGGTACCCGTGCCCACCGTTATTCTGTGCGGGTGCGATTGGGTGGTTCGGGCCTCCTGCGGGTGGCGGTGGAGGAGCTCCATGCGCAATCTCACCTGGTGCGGGTGCGTTCCCGAATCCAGGGTTTGGGGCTTGCTGCCTCATCTGAGCCATGCTCTCACTGAGTTTCTGGAACTCGCAGCAGTCCTTGAGCATGTGGCTTGCCTTCTTCTTGCCATCCTGTTTGTCGATGTAGAAGTGGATGGTACATGGACCCGACAGTTTTTCGTATGCTGAGGGTCCGTCGTCGCGATCGCGGCGCTGCCACGACTGTACCGGGCGTCCTCCGTCGCGGAAATTGTTTCCGCGGTATCCGCCACTGTTGCGGTTGCCGTCATTGCGGCGGTCGGCGTAGCCAGCCGCGACCATGTCGTGTCTGGCGCGATCGTCGTAGACGTGCGATCTTCTCTTGCTACGGCGCTCACGTCGCCGGCCGTAGTCATCTTCCTCCTCCGAGTGCGCTCGGTGGACGGACTCCTCGCCATCGGCCCACCTATTGGCGATGTCCATGAGGTGGTCGAGTGTCTTGGGCTTGACGCACCCAAGTTCTTCCTTGAAATCCTGGCGCTTGACGCCTTCCTTGAAGGCGTCGATGGCCCTTTCTTCGGAGATATGCGTCGCGGAGTTCTTGGTGTTGGACAGTGCAGTATGTACGAGCGAATGGATTCGCCTGTTCGTTGGGTGCAGGCTTGCAACTCCTCGATCGAGGCAGTCCTCTTGCTGGTGCCTTTGAAGCGTCGGACGAAACTGTACGCCAGCTCCTCCCAACTACGGATGGACCCTGAGGATAGGCTGCTTAGCCAGATCCGAGTTGCGCCTGTCAGATGCAGCTGAAGGCATTGCATGGCGGTTTCCCTGCTTCCGCCGTGCAGCTTGACAGACGACAAGTGGTCACTGAGCCACGCCTTGGGGTCCTGCGTGCCGTCGAATTTCGGAGTGTCCAAAGGGAGCTTGAAGTTGCGCGACATCCGTGTTTGTCGAATAGATCTGCTAAAGCATTGGGCTCCGCAGAGTTCTCCTTCGTCTTCGTCCATTTTGGATTCAGACGAGCATACGCGCTTGGCGCGTGCCTTGTCGATGTTGCGCTGCGTTAGCTTGTTTCGAGCGTCGTAGTCGCGGCTGTGATGGCGTGAGCTCTTATGCCTTCGAGGAAGGTCATGCTCTTCGTCTTCGGATGAGGGTGTGGGGCTGCGGTTGAATCTGACCGTAGACTTCTTTTTCGGCTCCGCAGGAGCTTCTCCGTGGAGCGCGGCTCCGACGAGTCCGAGCCCGGTAAGCGCGGACTTGTGCATGGCCCTCTTCGGGTCCCCCTCTGGAGGTGGGTGGGACACGAGGTACGCTATGGCTGCCATGATCGCATCTTGTGGAGTTTTTGGGATGACGTTGCCGTCGGCGTCCATCTCCATGAAGGACGCGTTGAGGGCTCGGGTCACCTCGCGGCGTTCTTTGGGGTCCATGTTCTCCATCCGAGAACAATGCTTGTTCCCGTTGTTGCCGTGTGAGCTGGAGCCGATGCCCATGGCGGAGAGCGTGGCTCGCCGCGCACTGGACTCCAAAGCTGCCTGCTTGCGCTTGTCCAGCACTTCCTGCATCTTGATCTGCTTCTTGTGCTCCTCGATGAGGAGCATGTGGTATGCCATCAATAGATCTCGTGATGCATCGGTGGGCAGGATCTTGTTGCCTGCCACGGCCTCGCGTGCTTGAGTCCATCCCTCCTCGTCGAGGTGGATGACCCTATTATTGTTTTCCCAGTTGGGTGGGGGGATTGGCTTCTTCTGTTTCCACCGTTTCTACCCTGCGGGTTGGGTGGCAGATTGTGTTCTTGATCCTGGATGACCGCGGCGCACTGGTAATGCTTGTAGATCGGATTGCTGCTGCCACAGCTTTCGGATCCGGAACCGTAGGTCCCTTCATCCGATGGCGGGTCGCATAGATCGGAGTTGCAGCTGCTGCTGTCATAGGACTCGTCTGTTGACGATGTGGTGTGTAGCACGGGGTGTGGAGCCCACGAAGCAGGCCTGATCGACGACAGGGGCACCCGCTCTGGGAGGCTAAGAGTGCCGATCTGCCCCACCTGGAAGCAAAAGCTCCCGAATAGGATCTCGAGCCCATCGCCAACGGGATCGAAGTCCTTCATGGTGGCCGGTGAGTGGACGGTGAAGTCGAAGACGCCGAAGAGGAGATGACTCTCCGAAGCCGCGGAGTTGTAGATCGCTCGGGTTGGGACTGTCACGATCGCACAATCAGCGTCCCCAGTTCCCACAGACGACGCTAATTGACGAGGTTTAATCTCGTCAATGCCCATTGTTATGGACTTGGGTTTTGGAGAAGATGGGGATGCTGGAGATCGCGGAACGGTTAGCAAACAAGCAACACGGGGACACGAGGTTTACCCAGGTTCAGGCCCCCAGAGGGAAAACCCTACTCCTGCTTGTCTGCTCTTGATTACGGCGGAACCGAAGGTTACAGGGGTGCGCAGATGCAATCTGGCATGGAGGTGTCTATGCAAAAGTATCAGGTCATAGATCTAGGTCGTGCCCTCCTAGCCTTTATATAGAGTTAGGCAGGTCCTAGGCACAGACCGAGTCGGTTACAGGTTTTAGGGTTTACCCCTTTGAATTTTTTATCTACTCTAGTCTTGCTCTCCAAGGATCCGAAGGCATCATGGGCCCTGGCCACCCGAAAATCTTCATGGGCCGGCGTATATTTGTCGTGGGCCTTCCTTGGGCTGGACAAGGTATGCTGAAGACGTGTACCCGCGGGGTATAACCATGTCAAAGTCCCCTATGCTTCAGCCATATGCTCTATAATGTACGCCATGCTATGTACAAGACCGGATGTGACACATGCTATTAGTTTGACTAGTAGGTACCAATCGGATCTAGGTTCAAAACACTGGATAGCGGTCAAGAATATCCTTAAGTACTTACGAAGAACTAAGGATATGTTTCTTGTGTACGGAGGTGAAGAAGAGCTCGTCGCTAAGTGTTATGTCGACGCAAGCTTTGACACCGACCCAGATGACTCTAAGTCTCAATCCGGATACGTATTTATCATGAATGGCGGAGCGGTTAGTTGGAGGAGTTCCAAACAACCTGTGGTGGCGGGATCAACAACGGAGGCCGAATATGTTGCTGCTTCAGAAGCGGCTCAGGAAGCGGTTTGGATGAAGGAGTTCACATCCGAACTAGGTGTGGTTGCAAGCGCGTTGGACCCAATGGTGATCTATTGTGACAGCAATGGCGCCATTGCCAATGCCAAAGAACCAAGGTCTCACAAGAATTCCAAGCATATTAAGCG
This sequence comes from Avena sativa, assembly GCA_916181665.1. NCBI lineage: Eukaryota > Viridiplantae > Streptophyta > Magnoliopsida > Poales > Poaceae > Avena > Avena sativa. Next base: position 148,851,067 of record OV702294.1, on the reverse strand, counting down.
CCGGTTTCACTCCATCCGCGAGCATGTCAAGGATGAAGATATAAAGATTTGTAAAGTACACACGGATCTCAATGTAGCAGATCCTTTGACTAAAACTCTCCCTAGAGAAAAACATGATCAACACTAGAACTCCATGGGTGTTAGATTCATCACTATGTAACTAGATTATTGTCTCTAGTGCAAGTGGGAGACTGAAGGGAATATGCCCCGAGAGGCAATAATAAAGTGTTTATTATGTGTATTGCAAGTATATGATAGATGTTTATTTTACATGCTATAATTGTATTAATACGGAAATGTTAATACATGTGTGTTTAAAAAACAAACCGAAAGTTCCTAGTTATGCCTCTCTCATAAACTAGCTCGTTGATTAACAAGATGATCAAGGTTTCCTGATCATAGACATTGGATGTTGTTAATAACGGGATCACAACATTAGTGTAATGGTGTGATGAACATTCATCCAAAGTATAGCATTACGATCAAAGTCACTGAGTTTATACTGCTATAACAACTTACGAAGTAATCCTAATCCTTAGACCATGAGATCATGTCAATCACTAACACCGGAAGATTTTCTTGATAACATCAAACGTCACACCATAACAGGATGATTATAAAGATGGGTTCAGAACTAATAAAGTGTTATGTTGAGGCCCATGGATCGAGAGTGGAATTTGTTCATCCCGATGACAGATAGATCTACTCTGGGCCCTCTCGGTGATATCACATTGGTTAGCTTGCAAGCAAGTGATTTGATCACTAGAATGTTATATCACGGGAACAAGAAAAGAGTGCATGTCAGTAACAAGATCAAACTAGGTATGGAGATACCAATGATCGAATCTCGAACATGTAATATATCGCGAAACAAAGGGATTAAGATACTAGCATAAAAGGTTCCGACGATCACAAGAAAGTCATCGTTGAATGTGTGGGAGTCAGTATGGGTCTCTAGATCCCGCTTCTGATTATTGATCCGAGAGGGGTCTCGATCATGTCCGCATTATTTGCGAACCGTAGGGTGACACACTTAAGAGACACCGACATCCAATTGGAGCAAAAGTTTCATGCCGGAAAGAACAACAAGCGCAGGAATTTATTTCACTAGATACCGAAACAGGTTTTTGGGTGAAATTGCAGAAAGTGTTTTTGCATGTGAAATAGTATTCTAGCAAGGGGTTATATGTGAATGTTTGTCATTAAAGTAATTGACAAAATTCTGAATAAATAAAAGGAGTTTTATTTATGAGAGTTTGCATTAAATTTGGTGGACATTTAATGGCAAGTTTGAGTGGGATTTTGAGTGGAGGGATTTGAAAGGATTTTGTGAGTGGAGTGTCCACCCACATGAATGAAGGAGGGGAGGGGGCAGCCCCATGGCCGGCGGCCACCCCCTTGGGTTCCCCCTCCTCCTATAAAAGGCACCCCTCTCCCCCTCTCTCACTCACACCTCCTCGTGAAGGATCTCTCTTTCCCTCTAGAATTTATCCCCCATGGTCTTGGACTAGCGAGATACATGTTCCCGGTGGCTATTCGGCAAGAAAGAGTTGTGCTTCCGCTGCATCGCTGGAGCGAGGAGGCGGAGGTTGCTCGGTCCCTCGGACATGTGTGCGAGCACGGATGCGCTGCTGATTTGCGGCGCTAGGACTTCCTCTCGATCTTGAGATCGACAAGAGATCGTCTACATCAACCACGAGTTTAACTCGTTAAGCTTTGTCGGTCTTCAAGGGTATGTTTTCTACGGATATACACCCGCCCATTGTTTGTATCTAGTAGATAGATCTTGGTACATAGTTGTTCTCATCGTAGGAATATTTTGTTTTCTACGCTGCGAACCCTATATCATCTTGTCAATAGGTTAGTTCCATAAAGTGTATAAAAACACCTCAAAGTGTAGACAAAACATAAGACAAATGATATAAAACAAACATGGAGCATCAAAAATTATAGATACGTTTCCGACGTATCAGTAGCTTTGGGTGTTGCCAGACTATCGATCCCTGCATCCACTCGAGAAGGTGTCGGCATAATGATCAGAGACATACGAGACGGGTTCTTTTCAACACATCAACACATGTCTCTTTCCTTTTTTTATTTTTCTTACATAAGTTCCATTACGTATTTTCTTTCTGTCTCATTCCCTTTCATCATCTTTCCTATTTTTTCTTTGGTATATTTCTTTCACGCCATTTCCTTTCAATTTTATTTTTTCTTTACCTTCTATCATGTTTAAATTATATTTATATTTTTATGACTTTGTTCCTCATGTCTCTAAACATTGTTTCTGCTTATTCTAAATTTTTTATCTCTTGCGATTCTTCTTCCATACTAAAATTATGTTTCAACAGTAATCGTGATTGTTTTCTCATGTTTCTAAACTTTTTCCTGTTTAAGTTTCATTGTAATTTTCGAACTTTGCTTCTAAAATTTTTTGGAGGAAATTTTAAGGTATCATGTAAACATTGTTATTTCTATATGAATATTATAGTTGGAGTATACTTATAATATTTATTGTTCATCATCTCATATATGCAAAAAAATTATAATAAAGGGCCCAAAATCTTAGTTTTGCCCCGGGCCCTGAAAACTCAGGACCGGCCCTGAGTACATGATCAATAGGACCAGGACTAAACAAGACAATCAACATGATAGAGTCCCAATTAAGAAAGAGCCATTGTTCGGAGATGAGCTCTCTTGACTAGACCCATGAGTGAGTAGGAGGACCAGAGCATTGACGTCCGACAAGGAAAAGGTTCTTTGCGAAGCTTGGATTGAAATTAGGCAAGACCCAATTTGTGGTTCCCAACAAAAGGGACGGGCATTTGGGAGGAGGGTTTGCAATAATTCCACGAGCATATATGCTTGCTCCCCTACAACGTTTGGAGTGATCAGAGTGATATCTCCATTCGAAAGAGGTGGGCATTAATCCAAATGGAGTGTAGCAAGTTTTGTGACGCATACGAGCATTTCATGAACAAGCTCGTGAGTGGTGTTGGTGTCCAACACATGGTGCTACAAGCTTTGGACTACTTCAAGGAGCAATATGACAACATGGTCTTCACATTGACACATTGTTGGAGAGCAATCAAAAATTATATCTAGTCGGAATCACTCTACAAGGCCTACCAAAAGGAGAACCCCCAAGGGAAGAATTGTCGCAATGATTCATATCGGTCATTGACCTTAAAGAGGTCGCCCCGAGCGAGGGCAACAATGTGGGTCAGCCGAGAAGCCACGAAACTAGCAAGAAAGATGCAAACTCGTGAGGCCAATGCCCTCGCATTGCAAGCGACCTTGAAAGAGTTGATTCCCGTCAATGATGTGTCAAGAGAAAGCGCAAGGAGAAAGAGGACCAAATAAATGAATAGTTTCATAGACTACCAGAAAATAAAGTTAGAACTGATGAGTCCAAAATCCTATCAAAGGCCATGGAGGCCAAGCTAAAAATCCCGGCAAAGCAAAAGGAAGTTGAAGTGAAACAAAAAGAAGCTGAGCTCAATGCCCTTGCAAGGGTCAAATAATTAAGTTGAGATCAAGCAAAGGAAAGTTGAGCTCCAAGCCCAACAATTGGCTAAGGAATATGAGTTCAAGCAAAAGGAAGTTGAACTCAATCTACTCGCCGAGAAGAACCGGATCAGGATGGCCGACTTGATCAACATGGATCCGAATCAAATAGCTTAGTTCGAGAGGAAGCGGAATATGGTGTAGGACGAGATGTGTGATCGCACCATATTTACCTCGCTCTGTGTGTTAAACTATGTTTCATATTGATGACTTTTAATCGTGTGTTGAACTATGTTGATCAAAGGGCCATGTTTGCTTTTTAATCGATGGCCAAAAGGACCGAACGAGAATGCACTGTCCGTTGAGTGCACGCGACGGACAGTAGAGTCTCCGTCTGCCCATCTGTTCATGTTGTTTCCACAGCTCAAAACGGATCAAAATGGATGTTTTTCTGTGGCCTTAATGGACCGCACATTTGGAGACGCTGAACAGGAAGGCTAAACATTTGGAGATCGCATGACCGTAACAGTCACAGTAATAACGGCTTTTGGGAAAAGCTTCGGCCGTCTCCGGTTTCCACTGGCCGGTGCGGCCTTTCTCCTTCTCCGGACGGGCAAGGTACGGGCGGCGAGGCGCTCGACCACGTACGTATCTCCGGACCTCCACTCCAGCCGTACGTGCATGCTTTGCCACGTCATGACGGTAACGGCGGGAACAAATGGGCCCGCATATCCGTTTTCTGTTTCTGATATCCCGTAGAAAATCCGTTTCATGATAAGATCACGTAGTTATATAAGCCATCGATCTGTCCAGCGCCTCTAACGTAGCTGTCGCCGCTATGGGGGAATATGCTTATTTGTTTGCCAAAAAGCAATAGGGGAATATATTTGGGGCTTTGCACTTAACACACTTCTCTTTGAGAATGTGATTCTTTTCTTTTTTCAAATCGCATGTGGCGCAGTGGATCGTTCTTAGTTTATACGCACTAGCGCGTCCTCGAACATAAGCAGATACGGAGATCGCCTTCATATCATGTTCATGGCACATTGTGTTACTGTGCGAAAAAAAAGTCCGGTTACTTGTACATTCTATGCCAGCATATGCCACTGAAGATCCACTCTGGTGAAGGTTTGAGTCCATGGGAATTCTTCCTCTCTTCTTTTTGCGTGGGGAGGAATTTCTCTATGATATACGGAGTACAACATTCTGGAAACACATGAACAAGAAGGAAAAAAGATTAAAAAAAAAACTATAGATGTCATGACATGTTAAATACTGCAAACACATTGACCGGTGGACATATAATCTATATTGCTTAGGCACACCGCAGAAAACGCCTAATATTCTCTACAGATTAGGTGGTCGCCTTAGTTATCTTGTACTCATAGAAAATTTGCTATAAAGTTGGAACCAATGAAGTTTTTCTTTGAACTTGCAAGTAACACAGTCCGTTATAAAATCGTTTGCTTTTACACCCTACGGATCAAGCAAGCTCTATGGAAAAAAGAACAGAAAAAGTAAAACCCCAAATTTTATATAAATTCTCTCTAAATCAAAGAGGCCCAAAGACTTGTGCTTTACAAACTTTATAAAAATTCTCATAGGATATAACACCACAACTACGTAGAAAAAATTGCAATCTTCCAAAATACATGCCTACACCTTTCATCTTTGAAACAAGGAGGCCCTAACCTGGCCAGTTGTCACAAACGAATTTAAGACCAGCCACGGTTAGTTGTGAGCAGCACTCCTACCAAAATCCAACTACAAGTTCTAACTTAAGAGTTCCATATGGAACCACCGATCACAGTAACAAAAAGGAAATGCAACGAGCAAATGGCCCCAGGTATTCTTATAAACAGTAAGCTTTACAGTTGCAGGTCTGTTTTGAGCTGCATGTCAACTGCACAACAAGGACATCGTTGGAATATATGTATCTTTGATTACATCAGTGTTACAAAATGGAATCTCTGTGTCAAAGGAACCACTAAAATTTCCCCGTATAATAATGTACAACAACATGAACTAATCAATAACTTAAGTACAAACTTGCTACAAACACAGAAAGCAAATTCTTCTAGTTCTCGACCCGCTCCTATCTTGCTGGCCCTTGTAAAAGGCTGAGATAGCAAGATGTTCCGAAGCATATGTCATAAACGACGCGAGCACAACACCGCCAGCAACCATCAACCCTAGCCTGAAAGAATATGCACAGGGGCCGATCAGTTTATTGGCAAGAGAAACTAAAAAAATGTCAGTGCAATTACACAAGATATCCTTCAGACCGGTTGTCAAGAATAACTCCTTAAATCAAGAATCCCACATATGCATTGAACTTGGGTTTTATTTTTGGTCGAGTCTCAGCAATAAGCTAGAAATAAGGATATGGTACTATATACTTCAGAGAGCTAATACCTTTTACAAATGAAATATGCCAGCCAGTGAGCCAAAATCTAGACTAGCCATTTTGTAATGTACATGCTACCCAAAATTAATTATGTGGTCTAGGAAGTTCACTCGCCCACAGCCACAGGACAAAGCTCCCATACAAGTACCCCCTCCTATCCCATCTCAGGGTAGTTCACAATCCTAAGTTTCCAACAGTTCCCCTTTCTGTGGTCCTAAGGAAATGCCAAGCATGGACTAATTTTCACTCCCTTTTGCCTTCGTATTAAATGGGATGGACAAGTCAGTGTCTTACTTTGTAAATAAGGCAGTTATACCCAAGATAGTTGGTGAAAATACAGTAACAAGAGCTATGACTGCCATCCCTGTCCAGTAAAATGTCGCCTCCGTGTCAGAGTCAGACATATTATGCTGATGGCCTGCAAAAGACCAAGCTGTTAGATACCTACGATTTCTAGGCGAGAAAGAGGAAACTCTGTAAGAAGTTATATATTTTAACACACCTGTACCCGCACGTTTTTCTGATGAATCAGAATAATTTGCGCTGATACTTCCCCATCGATAGACAAAACGGAGATAACTACCGAACAGTAAGAAGAATGCCACAAAGGTCCACTCAATCATCAGGAGCAAACCTGTCCATGGCATAATTTGCCGTGGAATGATAGTGAAAGCAAAGGCGAGAGAGACACCAACGGACATAAAACAGACTAGCACAGCAATCGCCCCGAAATAAGAAGGCAGCTTCAAATGTGGCCCATTTGAGATCTGCGACAGTGTTAAGCAACCATTAGGCCAACATCATATGATCATCAACATTTCGGTAAGAAGAGTATACCGAGTAACAAAATAATACTAGGATGATAAGATCATATAGAATAAGATAACCGCATGCAAGGTTGATGCTTTAAACATATTTCTAATATAAACATTATCTTATATTCTGGGACAATTTTACATCATAAACGGTAGTTCACTATAGTCTTCTTCTCATATTCATTCTACAAGGTGAAACGTACAGGTCAAATAGTCAATGTTCAATAAAATGTAATACAAGTGTAAATTGCAGACCTTCATTTGTTTTGAGTGACAAAAACCTACATAATGCATGCTATAAATTCAGAGGTTACTTGCTATTGAAGAGGAGTAGAGAACTAACTCTTTGATTTGAATTAGAAAATGTAGATGATGAAACACCAACTGCTGAATAAGATGGAAGTGCCTCTTCAGACTTGTATTTGTGACGGCCTCTTCTAGCAAACGCACACAAAGACTGCACACTTGGAAACTTCTTATTGTTCTGTCAAAAACATCACATACATGAAGTCGATAAGACAGCAACTCTTATAATAAGATGTACCTACAACGTGAAAATAGCTAGCAGCATGGAACCATTTTTAACCTGAAAACATGATTGGTAATAACCAAATAACAGCAGGCAGAAGGGAATAATGAATAAAAATTTGGCCATCAGCTGGTCATGAGGGTTCCTTCCCCCACCAGTTCCTGGAAGAGAATCTTCAAGCTTTTGCCTAATATCCTGCAATCACAGAGCATAAATTTATTACCATCATGCTACTAAGTCACTATCAGGAAGTGTTAAATTATAAGTAAAGAACATATAAATGAAATTCATTTTTACCTGCCATATTTCCACAGGTTTTACGAGCCAAGCTGTCCACCAGTCCCAGGGTTTGAGGGGACCTAGTGTGTAGTGGATAACTCTTAGTTCCTTCTCATCAACCATCCACTGCAACATAAGTTGCATAATTAGGTCCCAAAGAAACCACCACGCTGTATATGGTTCATGTAAATAAATATCTAAAGGTTACCCAGAAAAAGGTTTAATTTTGTACCTTGATGAGCACAAGATGACAAATGAGCATAAAAAAACATCGTCTTAGTTTGTACTATCAAGGACCTTCTTCCATGCATTCAAAATACTAAAATCGCTGAGATTTGTGACAGTACAATCTGATACTACCAATTCAAACAGCGGTAAATTGTAAGTGGGTTGCTTACTTGCATACCTCGCTAGAATCATTTCTCTTGACAACAACAAGGTTTAAATTAACATGGAGTACAGTGTTGGGACTTGGTGGCATGATTGTTTTTTCAACACAAGAAGGTGAGGCACATGCAGTATCAAGTTTGCAGAAAATGTAATGCACCAATGCACAATACTAAAGCAAATATTTCGTGACAATCGACATGCACAACATTGATGAAATGAAGAGACTTTCGATGCTCTAGGTTCACATGCAAAACAGATCGATCAGGCCACTTAGAGTGGTCATATTGTCAATTACCTTATCAAACAGTTTATACTCCCTCCATCCGGAGAAGGACGTCACACATTTGCCTAAATTCGCATGCATCTATGTACTAAAACATGTCTAGATACATGCGAATCTAGACAAATATGCGACATCCTTTTCTGGATGGAGGGAGTATTAAGTCAGATAAATAACCAATGTATTTGGCATTACCAATGGCTGTAAAGAGTATTACCTTGTTGGCTAGCATGTAAAGACCAACATCAGCATTATACAAGGTAGAAAGGCGCTGTGTCTCAGGTTCTGGTGTTAAAGGTGAGTCTGGCTCATACACATGGGAGTTAGCAAAATCAGCATAATACGAATTAAGAAAACCTTGGTCCCCTGCATGAATTAATTCAGCATCCTGGATTAGATTCAGAACAAAAAATCAACAACAATGCTAAATATAATCATCAAAGGACCAAAACAATTTCCAACTGGGCATCACATCTCCTCTCACAACCATGGTGGCTATCGGTCTATTGCAAATATATTCTACTAGAATAGTCTCCTTAGACTATTTCCCATGATGGTCGTACTGACCCTCCTGTAACTTCAACAGAACTAGCAAGGGAATAGGTATTGACGTTGAGGGGGGCAGCAGTGTCCCTCGATCTTGGGCGTGATGGGGAATGATAAGAGGTGAGTAGTCTAGGAGCAGGTTCTGCAGCCACAGTCTGTTAACACCTGGAAGTGTTTATGGTGTGTATAAACTGCAAAGTGAGGAGTTTCTGCAGAGGATGGGATTGCTGAGGATAGCACTGGTGTTGTCATTGTAAACTTAAAAGAGGACCTGAAAATGCATCAGAAGGCCAACAAATCACCAAAAGGCTGGTTACAGCAGGCTAAAGATGGCGGCAGGCTGAAGAATTCAGGTGTAACTGCAAGGTGGTGGTGTGCAAGCGTCTATTCAACATGGATACACTATCATGCACTAACATACTGAGTCTAGTTTTCTAAGCATATGTGATTCAAGTGTTTTTCTACGAAATCACAGGCTTCTACAAGTGGTATAACTGTACAAAATTACCCCCTGATTACGCAATAAAAACAGATATTATTATACAACTTGTTACAGTCAATCTTTTCTATATGCACTAGCATGCACCACAATGAAATAAATGTGAGCAAACTATTTTCAGTCAAGCGGTTTGTGTTCTCCAAATAACTGCCTGAACATAAAGGAATAAGTAACTACTAGTGTTACCTTCTCATACAGGAACAAGCCTAAAAATGAACAATACAGAATAGGAAAGTAAGTGCACTGACCTCCAGTGTAGGAAGGCAACCGGTCTACTTTGTTCATCATATCCTTGAAAAGAGTTTCAGATGGCTCTACAACCATCACTCCAGAATTCATTCTTTCAGAGTGCTTCAAATTCCCACAGAACTTTCCACACTTGAAAACATCCTCGATACTTTTTACAACTATAGTGTCTGCATCAAGATAAACAACTGGGGAACAGCAACTTGTTAGAACAATAATAAAAATTATGACATGAAAGGCATGTCAAACAAAATACTTCAAAAAAACTGAAGCTATTGTTATCATTTCGAAACAGATGGCAGTAGCCCTGCTCATTCAATTAAAAGGGAATTTGAACAGTTGGACTGGTGACAGAAAGAAAATTGAATTTTTTAAAATTGCTATGAAATATACCTTTTTTGTAGTCTGTCATGTTGAATATCTTTAGCTTTGTGTAGACACCCCAAAACCTCGTTGGTCTCACTTGATTAGGATTAGCCAGTAAAGTTATACGATTCACGATCCAACCATCAGCCTGGAATTCATCTAAGGTTAGATTCAATCCAGAGTAGATGGAAACTACATTGCAGGTAAGAACACCAAAAATAATTTCCTTGTCATGTGGCATCTTCTGAAGTATTATTATTTTTACTTTATAAGGAAGTAAGTATATGGACTTAAATGGGTAACATTTCATTGTACACGAACCTGCCATAAATCTGATGAACTTTGCACACTGAGATCACAGTAACCCGAACATCCTACTCACTACTTCAACCCCAAAACAAATTTGCGCCAAAGCTACTACTTGACTGAAGTGCTAATCTGAATCTACCAGCTAAGTTGGTGTGTGTGTGTATGTGTGTGTGTGTGTGTGTGTGTGTGTGTGTGTGTGTGTGTGTGTGTGTGTGTGTGTGTGTGTGTGTGTGTGTGTGTGTGTGTGTGTGTGTGTGTGTGTGTGTGTGTGTGATTTTTCGCATACCTCGAGGAGCTTCCGGGAGTACTCGGAGACGCCGTCGGAGACGAGCACCACCATGTCGCGCCGTGTGCCGGTGTCCCGGATGGACTTGCCCAGGACGCGCACGCCGAGGACGAACTCGTCGCCGTAAAGCAGCGTGACGTAGGCCTCCTCCGTCGCCGCCAGCACCCCGGAGAGCAGCGCCACCGCGACGAGGGCCGCCAGGAGGGGCCGCCTGGACGGCGGCGATCCCATCGAGGCCCGGCCCGTGTGGGATCTCACCACAGCTGTAGACCTATAGCAGGAGGAGGAGGATCGAATCGGAGCTGCTCCTGCTCGGGATCGCGAGGCGTGGCTATCTCTGTTTCTCCAGTGCTGCTATGGTGATTTTGTCGTCGAGATTAGTATCCGGTCAAATGAGTTCGTCCGTTTTGGACTTCTCGAGGCGGCTCAGGCGAGGCGATAGCGACGGGAGGAGCCGAGGAAATGAGTTATCGTGGGCCGGAGACGGGCCGGGTCGGGCTCGGCCGCCCAGCTAACTCGGCCCGCTTGCTTACACGTCTACACGTGAGTACGTGACACAGGGAGTTGGAAATCCCCGCCCTCCACGGCCGGCTACCCACACCACATCGGCACATCTGTTCCGCTGCCGCTTCGCCGCCGGCCGCCGTCTCGGTCTACCAGAGCGGCCCCGAAAGGATAACACGAGCCCCGGCGAGTCCTCTCTGCCATACGCCCCCCAAATGAATATACTCGTAAGCGCAGTAACCTACCTTGCAATCCCTACTCCCCGTGCGCCGCACTTCTTCCCGGCCAAACCCTCTCTTAGTTTTCTGCGCCAATCTTGCGCAGGAGAAGATACGTGGAGGCGGCGACAAGCCGGCGGTCATGGAGATGCCCCGGAAGCTGGAGTCCTGGGTGGAGATTTCCGAGTCCGTCTCGCGGCTCTGCACCTTCGACGCCGGGAACAGCGGCGGCGGCGGCATATCTGTAATCCTTTCTACTTTTCCTCTTTTCGATGTTGGCTTCCTGAAAATGTAGGGTCAGATTGTTATTTTGTTCATTCCTGTGAATAACAGAATTTTGCCCAGCACAAAACTAGGATGATATAGTATGAATGTTGTTTTCACATAGCATCAGATTAGATACCCACGACATCTAGCATCTGAAATTGGAGCAGCAAATATCTGAATTCATTTTATCTAATTGTTACAAGGGGTTGCGCTTTGTTAGATAATGACCTTGTGTGAATAAATCAATCTTCCTGTCGGGCTTTGTTTCGCTGCTGAACTTCAGATAATTACTGGCATACTGCAATAATTTCAGCATTATTACCCAGTTGAACAATGAATCTTGGAGCTAACTAAAAGAAGGTATAGACAGTAACCACGATTCTAGGATGCTTCACTTTTTATGAGAGTAGCTACTCAAAGAAGGTATAAACAGTAATTTGTAGCACCAGTTCACTTTTGTTCTGAGTGTTATTCAGACATAAAGTGCAGTACAGTTGTTTGGTTTCCTCGTTCAACTGGTGGGACATGTTACATTATTGTATTGTTCTAATTGTACAAATGGCTATCAACCTTGCAAATCGTTGTTTGAGTCGGTGTGCCGTCAAGCCGCCTTTTTCCGCTTCTTGCACTTTGCAAATTTACAAATTCAAAGTATTCACAACCTGCAAAATGACCTCTAAATGTTTACTGCTTACCTAGATAGCTAAATAATCTCACTGTGAGGAAGCATAATTCCATAGTCGAAGTACTGGAATGTTACTCTCGTGATAATTGTGTAATTCAGCGTAAATTATATGTTATCGAATAAGTTATAACTCCTATTTTCCTGTAGGTAAAAGTTGTGCAGGATAACAGACTGGTACATGATAAGTTGGTTGATTCTTTCTTGAACAAATTCTTTCCGTCAGGTTATCCATACAGGTACGGGTTAGCTGAAACTGTTGATATTCTTGACACTCTGATGGACTACATATTTTGATAAGATTTGCTACCGATCATGCAGTGTGAACGAGGGTTACCTAACATATACCAAATTCCGAGCACTCCAGCATTTTTCTAGTGCTATGCTGCATGTGTTATCAACCCAGGTAAATTCCTCTGCTTGCTACTATATTTTTCTTAGCAATAAGAGTCATCATTAATAACTTGTGTCATTTCCGTGTATTTTAGCCAGATTTCTAGAATGCTTGATTTGTTTTTTTACTTTTACCTACTTTGTTTGATGGAGAAACATACTGCCTTTCAACTGACTGCCCATGTGGGCTGTGGCTCAGTCTTTGCTATTTGCTGCAGGTCTACGACCTACTCCTGCGCAAGCATCTGCTGTAAGTTGGGTAAGCAAATGTTGACAGAGCTGCTAAAATTTAAAGCACTTACTACAACCAAACATCTCGTCTGATTTTCTATATCCATTTCAGATTCTAAAAGATGGAATGCAGCACGCAGGAAAGCTCATCTGTAGCGGCATGGGGGCAAGAATGGATTCAGAACCGAAGAGTTGGAGGATATTTGGTGGGTGATAACTATGTCAATCTTATCACCCTTTTTCTGATATTTCTGTTTGTTTGATTGTCTTATTATTATTGAATTATCCTTTCTAAGCTACGTTATCATGGCTATTTCTGTGGTGTGTCAGCTGATGTTCTCTATGATTTTGGCACTACATTGGACATCATTTCACCATTGTGTCCACAACTTTTTCTTCAAGTGGCAGGCTTGGGAAATTTTGCAAAGGTGCAGATTTTTAACTTGCATGCTGCACTTCAAATGGCATGTGTATTGTGTATTGTGTCTTGTGTTTGACGTTAGCATATATAATTTGTTTAGAGCTTATTCAAAGATATTGACACTGTCTTCTGTGTCTGATGCTATAAGATATAACTACGTAGATTATAGAACGGCATCATAAAAACTATTAACATGTTTGTACAGGTTTTCTCTGCCTAAAATCGGGTTACAACACAAATAAGTTCTGATTTATCCTTGTAGGGAATGGCTGTTGTTGCTGCCAGAGCTACGAGGCTGCCAATCTATTCGTCGTTTGCCAAAGAAGGTAATCTTAGTGACTTGTTTGCCAAAGGGGAGGCCATTTCGACACTTTTCAATGTTCTGGGCATAGGAGCTGGCATTGGATTATCATCTACTGTATGTTCAACAACTCAAGGGAAGGTACATGTTCGCAGAAATACAACTGTTCAGTTACTCTTTTGCTTTGTTAGGGAAATACACAAAGTAAAATGTGTATTACAAGAATGACCATTACATTAAGGGTTTAAATGGATTCATGCCACTACAACTTTCACCAGTTGGAGAAATGCCATTACAAAAGTTGGAAATATGCCACTCCAACTTTCTCATACTTCTATCTATGCCATTTTATTCACTTAAGAGAATAGCGGTTTTAAAAATACTTGTATTTAAATGTGTTCTCAGTATTGACTATACTACCCTGTCCCAAATTTGGACATCACTTTCAGGTCTTTTCCGATGCCAAAAATTCAAATCATTCGAATTTTGGCCAGAAATTTGATTTGCCCAGAAAAATCTGAAAACATTACAGTAAATCAAACACACTGATATGAGTCTACTGTTCATTTTGTAGCACATTCCGGCACATATGGACCCTTAAACTGACATCTGAAGTTGCTGTAAACTATGGCTATCTCTAATTTTTCATGTGGTGTGACTTTCTGCACCAATTTCAGATCTGGAACAAACTTACATATGACCCCCCTTTTGTATAACATACTACACACCGCATACAATCCATTGCTTGTAGTGGTTGCTCGGTATACGTAAAATTCAGAGGAAGAAGCAACTGATAGATAAGGTTAGCAGCCGGGATTAGAGAAAGAAAGATGAGTCGATCTCTGGAGCGGCTGCCGCCACGGCGCCCTCCTCCAGCAGTTCCCAGGTCCAGCCCCGCCCGCCTCCAGCACCGTGGCGACCTCCTCCAGCAGCGGTTGCGCCCTACTCGAGCAGTCGTGTTGCGCGAGCGGGCCCTGCAGCCGCTGCGTTGCACGAGGGCGCCCTCCGGCCACGAGCGCATCCAGCCGTTGTCGCCTGCAGCGGCGGCGTCACGCGTGCGCCTCCAGCTCCAGCCAAATCTGACCGCTGCCACCACCTAGGTTCGTGTGCGTGTGTTCCAGAGGGGAATTTTGGTGTGGTTCGAGCTAGGGGTATGACTTATAAGCCGTGTGTGTTTTTCCTTTTTTTCACGTCTCCGTACGGAGTATATGGGTATGTATTGGAGTATAAGTCTGTATTTGGTCTTGTATTAGACAAAATGGCACAGCTAGAGGTATGACAAAGTTGGAGTGGCATATTCCCAGCATTGGGTTTTGTAATGGCATTTTTCCAATCGGTGAAAGTTACAGTTGCATGGATCCAATTAACCCTTACTTTAATCATTTCAGTCTTGAGTTATAGAAATATAGCATAAAGCATTGTTTTATGCTAAAGGAACTTGCGAAAGATGAGTGGTTTGATTTAAAAAAAAAAAATTATCCATGAGATTTTTTTATCAAGCATTATTATTGCATTATGTGGTGTGAAGCTTTTAGCTTTTTGGTCTAATCTCCTCATCAATACTCCGTGAATAGTTTGGTAGAGCCTCCCCCATTGATCAGCCTAATGGTTCTATGGTCATTTCAAGTCTCATTAATCTTTGTTTGTTCCACTAACCCTGTCAAACCAAAGATCACCCAAACGACGCATGCACCCCATCTCTCCCCACCTAAACGATGGCGACACGATCTCCCTCGCTCGCCCGAGTTCAATCTCCAGGCCATGGCGAGCAAGGCACGGTCGTCTACAACGGCTGCGCCTCAACTCCGACAGAATCGCCACCACCTCCACCTCCACCTGCACGCACACGCCGCCGGATGGATCTACATGAGACTCCGACAATCTGTGGGGGGTGGAGGAGTCCTGGTCTCATGAAGACGAAAAGGAACTGCAAGAAAGGAACATGCCATGGTTGGGAGTTTGCATTAAAGTGTTTTTCCCCCTCATGGTCTGGTACCTCTCCTCGGCTGCCAAGGATCGACATGTAGTACCAGCAGGTACTGTTCCTTCGTGGGCCGTTGGATGCAACTAAACTGGACGGTTCAGAAAGTTTCCAAGGACAGCAGAATTCCTCCATGCAGTCAGATTTGTGAGTAAAGATTGAGAACACTCCAGTTGTTGCCTATGGTAGAAATAGTCTAATCTGTAGTGCTGCATTACTTTGTTAGTCCACCTCTGTGGTGCTAAGTGCATATAGCTATGCTCTGATCAGACCACACCTAACACTTGGGAACTATATATTGTTCACCGTCAGAAGTTGGAGAAGAGAATTACAGTGTATTCATGTTTTGATGGCTCTTTTCGTTGTATTCACTTATTCTGTTCTCGGTTGCTGCATACCATCAGACTGCATAACTTATT
Source organism: Avena sativa (assembly GCA_916181665.1). Lineage (NCBI taxonomy): Eukaryota > Viridiplantae > Streptophyta > Magnoliopsida > Poales > Poaceae > Avena > Avena sativa. The sequence goes on along the minus strand of OV702294.1, from coordinate 148,835,191 downwards.
ATAAAGTGTAAGAGCTTTCTACTCGACAAAAGCTTCTAATCATTGTTATTTGTTCTTTCAGCTAATTGTAGGCCCATTGCTTTCTGCTGTACATATATGGGGAGTTGTGCAAGAGATGAGAGCCACTCCTATAAACACACTTAATCCACAAAGAACAGCAATGGTGGTGGCTGATTTTATCAAGGTTTCTTACAATTAACCTGTAACCGTAAGCATTTGCCTATCTTCCCGGTTACAATGCTGATTATTTTTTCGTATGAATGCTGCAGAGTGGAAATGTTTCTAGCCCAGCTGAGCTAAGGTACAGGGAAGACCTTCTGTTTCCGAACCGACTAATAGAGGAAGCAGGAAGCGTGAAAGTCGGGCAGCCCCTCCGCAGGGTTCTGAGCCCAGGGCGCGTCGAACGGCTGAGAGCTATTTTCCCAAAGGAGAAATTCTTGCTCAGCCCGAAAGGCGACAGGACATACATGGTTCTTGAGCAGAGCGCGACCGGAGAGGACGCACTTCGGGGCTGGCTGGTCGCCGCCGTCGCTTCGGAGATGGAGAGATCAGGCGCCGGGTCGCGTGGTACGGTCCTGAGCGAAGCCTATCAGAAGATGGAGAGCGTGTTCCCCTTGTTCGTGTCGGAGGTTAAGAGCAGGGGCTGGTACACGGGTCAGTTCTTGGATGGGAATCACAGTCGGATTGAGTATGCGAAATCCGAATAGCCGCTGGAGCGAAGGGCGCAGGCCATTGAGGCGGTGCAGCCTAATCCGACCTGCAGTTTTCGGAGTTGCAGGAATGGACAGATAAATTTTTGCTTCATGTTGTTCTTGTAAACATTTTTACGCCTGATGGCAGTCATAGTGTTACCGTTCTAGCCTAGCTTCACTGCAGAGTTAGTATTATTTATCACGGAGAATGGGTGAATGTTCAGTCAAGATGCTGCCGTGGTGAGTAAAATAACCGTTCACTCCCCGAGTCCACGGAGTAGCGTGTATGCTACTCGTATCAGAGTACGGTGGCATGATCAGTACTGCAAGTCGTGTATAGAAAAAAGGGATCCTGCGAGTTAATTTCTGAGATTGAGTGCGCCACGGCACGTCGTCGACTCGCTTCCAGATCGCTCAGCAAGCCAAATTAGGGTGACTTCTTTTAAGCTTCTGCTTATACATAAGCCTGCTTATAGATTTCGGTGAGGGAAACTTATAGAATTCTTGGAAGACTTTTTTTTGGGCATATGCTGTTTTGGCTTATTTGCTACGATGAGTTGTGACTTGTCTATTATACCCCTAAACTTGATTTGGCCAATTAATGTACGCCGGTGATTACAAATTGCTAGTTGTGTTGTACTAGTATAATTCAGGACATGCCAAAATAATACTCCCTTCAACCCATACTAGTTGACTCAAATATGTCGAAATTTAAATAATCTAGACACTATTTAACATAGAGATAATAACATACTTAGTCCCACAAGTTGCTTGGTGAGTGCAGATTAGTCCCAGAATTAGCGATTGTATACTCTGACGTCCTACTACTTGCTAGACCGAACGAACCCATCCCGCTGGGCCAAAACCAGGCCAAAACTTGCAAAAAAAAAAATCTGGACGAGGCACTTTGCAGATAGGTCCTCATCATGTGTTTTTTTAGGTGGAACCCATGATTCCTGTAACTTAACGACTCAGCAAAACTGCTGCCTCAGCGCCTTCTGGGAGGTGGGGTGCGTGGCGAGATTTCCTCAACAACTACCGCTTAGCGCGCTCCAAATTTCTCGGTTCTTTCTTTCTCTCCATCGCTCTCCTTCCTGTTTGCTGGTGCGTACAAGGAAGCGACGGCTGTGTCTGCATCTCATTGCCGTTCGTGGCGGCTTTCAGGCCGAGATGCCGCCGGAGCTGCACTATCACGACTGGAACGAGGATCCGCCACAGTACGGTATGTTGCAAATCCTCCGCGAAGGTGCTCATGATCTGCCGCTGTACGGTATGCACGATCGGGATGTGGTTAGGGTTTCTGATCATGGGGAAGTGGCAGCAATGGTGGGGCATTGCCAATTCATGGAGTGACTGTAGTTCACGAGCAGGTCATGCCTATTTTGACGGCTCCGTGTTTTAGTTAAGGAGCAGATTAGTGATTGTTTTTGCTAATTTAGGTTAAAGTAATCCATCAGATTGAATTTATTTGTTACATACTGATTGTTGTTCAAGATGGCTAGGATGCTGATTAGTAGAATTGAGCAGATTACTCTGTTTCCTTGAGGGTAAAGTCTGAATATATATCTGAATTTGCTGTTGATATACAGCAAGCCAAAATTTTGAAAAGCAAGATGTGTTGTGAAAAACATACTTTTGCCCAGCAATGGTGGGAAGGCGTGTAACAAGCAGCTCATAGAACACCTTGATTAGTAATATCGTGAACAACAAATTCAAATATACAATCTCTGTATCCGAGGAACAACGACCCTTTTCACTTTTTGAGGAACACTCTCTGTATCTCAATTTTTATATGAACCTATAAATTTTTTGCTGTTAGTTTTTGGAGCAGTTCATGTACAAAGATGGTACTGGTATGTGGTGTAATATGTAGTAATTTCTTAGTGTTCTAGAAAAGATCAGATCAATTCCAGCAATACCTTCTCAATGTTAGTGAAATAATTGGTTCCTAATGTTTAAAAGACAGCTATAGCAGTATGTTTGATGTCATGCACTATTAATCTGTAACACTTCATAACACTAATGTGAAAACACATTTAGTCAACCAAATTTTTTGGAATCATTTATAATATGTGACCATGTACTTGAATGTTTCCATGTCTAATTTTTGCGCAAGTCACTGCCATGTTATCTCCTTAAATTTTTGCGCAAGTCTTTGCCTGGCAAACATACAGTGTGCATTAAATGTTTTCTTTTTCTGAATTTGTGCTCTTTTGTCGGTGTTTAATGCAGGAGGAATTTCTGATCTTTTTTCAGTGGAAGTATGCCACAATGGTTTCTTTTGTGGATTGCGAGAGAACTTGTCCTATATGTGTGCATCTACTGCTATATTTGACAATTGCAGTGCTCATAGTTGGTCAGCTGCTAGTATTGATGAAGTTTTGAGATATCTTGGTTGTAAGAGGGATGGAATACTTCAAGTGTATTGGTGTTTGCCAGGCAAAGACATAACTGATGGTTTGGTACCAGTTGATAGGGATGCACACTTTGCTGAGATGGTTAAACTTAGCAGGTCACATAAGACACTTGTCTTATACATTGATCATAATAATTTTCTCAAAAACTTTATAGATGATGTGATCCTCACTGAAGGGCCTTTCATTCCTGGTATCATCAGTCCGAGAAGAGTGCCATGGACATCTAACCTTGTAGCGGAGCAAGTGCAGCCAAATGATGTTGTAGCAGAGCAAATGCAACCCATTGTTGTTGGGGATTTAGAAGAACATGTGCAACCAGGAGGTGGTTTAGTAGAGCAACTGCAGCCAATTGTTGATGAGGTTTTAGAAGAACATGTGCAGCCAGGAGGTGGTTTTGCTGATTTTTTTGACCACATGATTGAAGGGTCTCATAAATGCTGTAACAAAAGTGTGGCCTGATGCAGAGCATAGGTTCTGTGTTAGACACTTGCTCCAAAACTTCCAAAAGGCTGGTCATAAGGGGAAAACCTTAAAGAATGACTTGTGGGCAATTGCTAGGTCAACTAGTGTTGTAAAATGGGAGAAAAATATGGCAAAAATGAAGGCTGATAAGCCAGAAGCTTATGAATGGATTGAAAAGTTAGTGCCAAGTACATGGATCAAGGCCTTTTTTCAAGAATTTCCCAAGTGTGACATGTTACTAATAACCATTCAGAGGTGTTCAACAGGTGATTTATTTTATTTTGCATGAATTTATATCATTCACCAATATTAAATAAGTGGGCTTTCTAATTCAACATCTACCTATTGTGTGCATTTCTATTCTGCAGCTACATCAATGAATCCAGGGAGTTACCTTTCTTGTGCATGCTGGAATCTATCTTATGCAAGATTTTGCAAAGAATGCAAGGAAAAGAAAAAGATGCAATGAAATGGAGTGGAAGAATTTGTCCAAAAATAAAGAAAAAGTTAGAAAATTTTACTGAATGGAGTACTCAATGTAGAGTCACACCTGCAGGCAATAACCTATATCATGTCAGCTCACTAGAGTTAGAGCAAGGGTACACCGTAGATTTCAACACAAAAACATGTGATTGTAAGAGGTAGGCGAACTGGGATTCCATGTCATCATGCAATAGCCTGTTGTAGGAATGACATAATTAACCCTGGATCCCTAGTCCATAGTTGCTACACAATTGATACCTACTTCAAAGCTTATCAGTTCAAGTTGGCTCCACTTAGAGGCAGACCATTTTGGCAAAAGATGAATGGTGTGGTCATTCATCCACATTTGTTTACCAAAGTTATGGGCATGCCAAAGAAGAACAGGAAAAAAGCAACTGAGGAAAAAGTAAAGAAAGGTGTGAAAATACACGAAGTCTGGAGTCACTATGCACTGCTCTGTTTGTGGCAAACCTGATCACAATAAAAAAGGCCACGACAAATTTGTTGAAAGACAACTAAAGGAGCAAAAAGAGCTTATTGTGCAAGAAGATGATGATTTATATCTCCCTTACATTATTGAGGTACATTGCTTCTTTACTGACCAATAAATTATATTATTTGACGCACCATTATGCCTTATAATATTCCTTGTTAATATGTGCAGCATGTAATTCCACATAGTCGCAATCCTATTATGGATCCTACATATCAACATGAAAGCATGGTCTACAGTTTGGGGCAAGAAGTAAACATTTTATCTCATTTTACATATGTGTTTTTGTTATTTGCATTTTTGCATTACATGATTATTTCACACAAATTTTGCAGGAGCAGAATCTTGTGCCAATTAGTAGGGTACTTGGCCCTTTTCCTGAAAATGCCTTTGTGGAAAATTCTAGAGACACAATTCCTAAAGCTAGAGAGAGGATCACAACAGCTTCGTCTATATATAATTTGAGGGGGAGATCCAGAGTAAGAGGTACAACCAATAGAGAAACATCCAAAGGTAAAGCAGCAGCGAAGCAACAAGAAAGCAGTAGCAGCAGGGGAAAAGGAAGAGGAAGAGGAAATGGCAAGAAAAGAGTTGTTGATGATACTACATCTGCTACTACTACTGAAACAGCTAGAGCAGCTAAAAGAGGATACAAAACAGGGCCTCAGAGTGCACACTACCTCTTGTTTGGTGATGAGGAACGGAGAGATCAAATTCCAGATTTAAATGATGAAGTTCTTCCTGATTTAAATGTGGATGAATTTCATGTTAGTCAAAATGCACCAGCTGATGATGATTTGTAGATCCTTGTTCTCATTTAGGCATTTGTCTCTATGTCGTGTTCTACAATTTGTGGTTTCTGGAATTTTTTCCAAACTGTTACTTTGAATTGGTGTCACTATAAAATTGTTAGTTCCCTTGACACTATTCCTTATGTTAATGCTCCTCTTAATTCATCTTTGAGTGTCTTATCTGTTTGGATGTACCAAAAGGTCAACATTCCTGTAAGAAAATTTCTTTGGGTAATTATTATGATATTTGAGATGTTGTTTGCTGTATGTAGTGCTCATCTAACATATATCAGCTCAAAAAAAATGATCAGGTTCTTTGTTGTATGTAGTTGCAGTTTGCTTTCAGTACTATTAGGGATGCATACATACAACAACTATTTGACAGCTTGCAGTACCTATTTGACAACATTCGACGGTTTTTTATAACATCCAGCAGCTCTTTGACAACCTCCATCAGCTTTTTGACAACTTCCATCAGCTTTTTGACATATGCACATTTATTTGACAACATCACAATACAAACCAGGTCAAAAATCTGTTTTGGTAGGGACAAATGTACATTTATTTGACACGATCACAGTTCAAACCAGGTGAGCATTTGCTTCAACTTGTCAAGTACTATACACCAAGAGGCTAAGAAAGAAAATTTCAATCAAACAGTGTAGAATAAGATGGCACTTTCATTCCAATATTCCGAACAGTTTACAAAGATCAATGCACACACTTACATTGTATGCCAAGAAATGTAGACATACATACACAAAACATTCTTTACCAAACTAGACAAACTTCATCTTCTACTTCTTGTGTGCACAGACACATTTTGCTAAGAAAACAAAGCCAAACACTACAATCCTAGACACTAATTATGCCTGACAACAACATTCTTCTTGTTAGGCTTCCTAACTTCTCCTCTTATCATACTTCTGGATACTCTTCTTCTTCACTGCAATCCAAAAGTTTCATTTCAAATTGAGCCAAATTATATCAAATAATCTGAAATAAAGAAGAATTTCAGAGAAGAACTGACAGACCTAAAGAATAATTTGGTGGTGGTAGAGACGCACACAGGTTAGGCGCTGCCGATGTCCACGGCCGCCCGTTCCTGGGTCGCGTGCCTCTGGCTCCCTTCCTCCTCCGTATGCCTCGCCGCATCGCTCTGCTCCGCCGCCGGGGCCGCGCCATCGCTCTGCTCCGCCGCCTGGGCCGCGCCAACCCATTGCTCCGCCGCCTTCTGCTATACCGCCCGGGCCGCGCCATCCCTTTGCTCCGCCGCCTGGGTTGCGTGCCTCCGGCTCCCTCCTTCCTCCTCCTGCCTTGCCGCCATCCCTCTGCTCCGCCGCCGCCGTGCCATCCCTCTGCTCCACCACCGATGCCCAACCCGCCGATGCAAGATCTTCTCCTCCTGAGGCCACGGTCATGCCGTGTCGCCATTGTGCACCCCCACGAGTTGCAGGGGACCTCCTTGAGCCGTGCATCAATGCTCTGCAATCCGCTGCGTGCGCGCCGCCGCCGCCGCTACTAAATCGCCTTTCGACGTGCGCTCAAATTATCTGGAGAAGGGAACAAAGTGACAGCCCCTACAAAACGAGTGGAAGGGCGCACATCAGAAAGTTAGTTTACAGAGGACCTATCTGCAAAGTGCCTTGTCCAGATTTTTTTTTTGCAAGCTTTGGCCTGGTTTTGGCCCAGCAGGATGGGTTTGTTCGTTCTAGCAAGTAGTGGGACGTCGGAGTACACAATCGCTAGTTCTGGGACTAATCTGCACCCACCAAGCAACTTGTGGGACTAAGTATGTTATTACCTCTTTAATATATAGGTTCATTTAAATTTTGGCAAATCCAAGTCAAATAATATGGGTTGGAGGGAGTAGCAAACATGAACTAATAGCAATCTGTACTACTAGCAAACATGAACTACTAGCATGTTTGCTGCTAGGTGTTGATCGAACAAGAGAGACCAGGAACGGGCGCTGGGGGAGAGTGGGGTAGGGGAGCAGTGTTGGGAGAGAGTGGGGCGGGGGAACGACGCTGGAGGAGAGTGGGTGGGGAGCGGCGCTGGGGAAGACGGGGTAGGGGAGTGGTGCTGGGGGAGAGTGGGTGGGGAGCGGCGCTGGGAAAGACGGGGTGGGAGGGAGTAGGGCAGGAGGAGCAGCGTTGGGGGAGTCGGGGCTGGGGAGAGGAGTCGGTCGGGGCGGCGGCGGGTCAGGTAGCGATGGGGGAGCGACGCTGGGGAGAGGAGTCGGGCGTGACGGCGGGGCAGGTAGCGATAGGAAGGACGGAGGGAGCGGTCGCGAGGAGAGATGGGGGTCGGCGGAACGCGTGGCCGGGGTGTTTTTTTTCAGCGACGCGGTTCGGTTCTTTCCTGCGGTGGCATTCTGGGGGTAATTAAACGAAAGGATATGTCTTTTTCCGAAAACGTTTGGCGACCCGAGCGGAGAAGCTCGGGAAACTGCTCTCCACCAGTTTCTCCCCACTGTGTGTAAATGGGCTTCTGGGGAGTTTCTCGGTGGGAAGAATCTGAATACTTCTTTTTTGCTTATGCGGTGGGGAACTCAGAAGCCAGGTTAGAAGCCAAAAGAAGTCCCCTTAATGGCTCCCCACACTGACGAGCATGACCAGTCGATGAGCTGCCTGCCTGCCTGGCTGGGCTGGGGGAACAATCAAAGGATCAACTGAAAAACTATCGAAGTTACCGGATTGTACCTAGTACACTAAAATCCACAATTGCGATGTTCACTTTTGTATTGGGCGCAAGAGGGATGTGCTTGTTCTGGCTGTACTTATCAAAGAGAGTTTGGATGAGGAAAAACGTAAAGGCTCTAGAGTCACTAGTTTGAACTATTAGAGCATCTTCAACGGCGCCCCTAAAAGATGGCCGACAACCGTGCTAGCAGTGGTTTTTGGGAAAGTATGTCCAAACTGAGAGGTCCGAGCTCTGCAGACTCGTCCCCCACGTCCCTCCTAGAGGTGACACGGGGGAAACCCTAGTTCCCATCGGCGGCGGGCCCCCAGCTTACCTCCCCTCTCCTGCCGTCGCCAAGAGGCTCCGTCGGGCAAAGCCCGGGCGAGGATGGCGGCGGCGGGGCCTCTCCCCCGGGTGGCGGCTCCCCTGCAAGCGTTGGCGGCGGCGGCTCGCAATCCCGTTCGATCTGGCGGCGCGGAGCAGCGGGATCGCGGCGGGCGGCGACCCGACGGCGTCGGAGGCGGTGGATCCTGCCTCGTTCGGTGGTGGTGCTTCTGCACCGTGGACGGCAGCTCCGGGCTCGTTCGTGGGCCGTCTGGGCTCGGATGGGCCTGCGGGGTTGGGTCTAAGGCTGCAAGGGGCGTGGCGACACCAGGCATCTCCGGCCTCCTGGCACCGTGGCGGTGCCGGTGACCAGCCAGGCGTCGGCGGCAGGCTGGACCTCCACTGTCCAGTCTGTCCTTGGTGGATGTGGAACGATGGTCTTAGCTTCCCCATCGCTGGCATCGAGGTTCGGCTCTCCTCTCGTCTGGGGTGCGGCCAAGGGTGGCTAAGTCAGTTCCTTTCTGGCGGTTCTGGGCTGACGGATGTGCCGGGGCGAAAGCCCTGCTTGAAGCTGGCGACGACGACGCCTACGGGCGCCATTTCCTCCTTAGGGGCGTCGTCATGGCACTTCCCGTGTTGCCTCTTCTCGAGCGCCAGGGGAAACCCTTGATTCGACTTGCCAAATCGGACATCGACGGCACCACTGTGTCGTCCCCTTCTTGGAGGCGCTGCCTAGGATTCTCGTGGAATCCCGGAGAGGCATGGCGAAGTCCAGGTTGGCGGCTGCTTTGAGCGTGGGCTTCCGAGGCGCAATGTACATCGTCGGTGATGCTTCTTGGTCAACTTCTACCGGTTGGTCCAGTCCCGCCACTCGCTCGCCGACTCTTAGGCGCTTAGGGGTGGATGGTGCGTTGGTTGTTCCACCCTTCGTAGTTTTGGTCTCCTGGAGTTTCTTCCTTCGATCGTGACGCGGTCCGGGACCTCAGTGTATCCCTTCCCCATGATTCGTGCCGGGAGGCGATTTGAGGAGAGTCCTTGTTGTTTGGCTGTTGTGGGTTGCGTTGTAAGCCGTGTGGCGTCGAGTTTGTATCGTGTAGCCTTCGTGGCGTTGTACCGGCCATATTGGTCTTTCTTCTATGAAAACGATACACCTTCCAGGGTGTATCCTTGAAAAAAAGTATGTCCAAACAGCAGGCGGTTTGGGGAAGCCTGCCCACACCGGCGCCCCCAACAATAAACCCCCCGCGGATAGATTTGAATTTAATCGAATCTGGGATATTTTACATATTTTGAACATAATTTTGTAGGGGTTCGTAGCATGGAAAACAAAAAAATTCTACCGCATGCAAACAAACAAGCCAAGATCTATCTACTAGATTGTAGCAACGAGTCGATACAGGAACTCACCCTCGAAGATTCCAAAGCGGTTAACGAGAGCAGATTCTCGTGGGTGATGTAGTCGTACTCTTGCCGATCTCAAGATCGCGTAGACGATTCTTCCGGCGCTGCGTTCCGGCAGCACTTCCGCAGTCGGTCACACATTCGGTACTCGATGAAGATCTTCCTCTCCCTTGTTCCAGCAGGCAGCGGAGGTTGTAGCACTCTCCTCGTGATTCCAGCAGCACGACGGCGTGGTACCGGAAGTAGAGGGGAGATCTCGCAGGGCTTCGCCTTAAGCCGAAGCGAGTATGGTGGACTATGAGAGAGGCCTTGGCGATCTAGGGTTTAGAGGCACCAAGGGAGGAAGCTTGGCCGGTGGCTAGGGCTTGGGGAGAGCCCCAATTCGGCGGCTAGGAGTAAACCCTAGGCCGGCGGCGACTTGTGGTGGCCGGCGGCTAGGGCTAGGGTTTAGGTGGTGTTGGGTGTAGGGTAGAGGGGCAGCCTTGCCCCTCCTTTTATAGGTGGGAGGGCGCGGCCAAGTGGGAGGGAGTACTCCCCCAAGTCGGCCTCCTTGGCCGGCGGGTGGAGGGAGAGAAACTCCTCCCCAAGTAGGTTTCCTACTCTCCCTCCACCAAGCAAAACTGCCGTTTGACTTTTCAAATTGGCGTTTGACTTTTCAAACAAGGATTTGATTTCTCCCTTTATTTTGCCCAGCCATGATACCTAGTACATGATGCAACCATTCCACATTGTCATGACACATTCATGTACCCTTCCCCTCTGGAGTGCCGGACCTTCCGGAACCTTCTAGAATATTCCCGATGAAAACACCGGAATCATTCCCCAACTCTGAAACAGGACTTTCCTTATATGAATCTTATTCTCCGGACCATTCCGGATCTCCTCGTGATATCCTGGATCCTATCCGAGACTCCGAACAACATTCGGTCTCTTACTCATCATTCCATAACTACTCAACAACATCGAATCCTTAAGTGTGTCTCCCTACGGTTCGTGAATTATGCGGACATGATCGAGACACTTCTCCGATCAATAACCAATAGAGGAATCTGGAAATTCATATGGCTCCCACATATTACTACGATTACTTTGTGATCGAATGAACCACTTACATACGATACCAATTTCCCTTTGTCTCACGATAGTTTACTTATCCGAGGTTTTGATCGTCGGTATCTCTGCATACCTAGTTCAACCTCGTTACCGATAAGTACTCTTTTCTCGTACCCGTGGTATGTGATCCCTTGTGATCCAGTCACATGCTTGCAAGCTAATTGGATGACATTCCACCGAGAGGGTCCAGAGTATATCTATCCGTCATATGGATGGACAAATCCCATTCTTGATTCATGTGTCTCAACCCATACTTTCCGAACACTCAATGCCACTTTTATAGGCACCCAGTTATGGTGTGGTGTTTGATGTCATCAAAGCATCCTTCCGGTGATGGTGATAAGCATGATCTCATGGTCGAAGGAATTAGGTTACTATGTATCAGAAAGCTTATAGCAATTGAACTATTTAAAATGACTTGATCTTTATGCTACGCTTATCTATAGGAGTATGTCCACCATACCATTCTCCTAATGATATGATCTTGTTATTAACAACATCTCAAATGTTCATGATCAAGAAACCATGATCATCTATTAATCAACAAGCTAGTATTATGAAGAGGCTTTACCAGGGACTCTAATTTAGTTTACAAATCACACAAGTATTAATGTTTCTGGTTAATACTGTTATAGCATGAATGTAAACATTTATCATAAACACAAAGATATAATAATAACTACATTTATTATTGCCTCTGACATGGTTATACCCTACGGGTACGTGATCTCAGCATACCTAGTCTAGCCCAAGTAAGGCCAACGGCAAAAGTACGTTGGCCCATGAAGACTTTCGGGTGGCCCAGGCCCATGACGCCTTCGGATCCTTGGAGAGCAAGACTAGAGTAGATAGGAAATTCAAAGGGGTAAAACCCTAGAACCTGTAACCGACTAGGACTATTCCTGGGACCTGCCTAAGTCTATATAAAGGCCAGGAGGGCACGACCTAGATCTCTCGACTCATACTTTCGCATACACACCTCCACGCCAGATCGAATCTGCGCACCCCTGTAATCTTCGGTTCCGCCGTAATCAAGAGCAGACAAGCAGGAGTAGGGTTTTCCCTCCGGGGGCCTGAACCTGAGTAAATCTCGTGTCCCCTGGTTGCTTGTCTGTTAACCGTTCCACGATCTCCAGCATCCCCATCTTCTCCAAAACCCAAGTCCATAACAATGGGCATTGATGAGATAAAACCTCGTCAGCCTCTAGGGTATATCTCCAACAAATTTAACCTAAAACAAACTAAGTACTAATAAATAAACTATTGGCGGCAACGGCGAAGCTAGGGTTGGCGCCACCACGACCTACTCATCATCGAAGGCGAGGTCGATCCACTCTAGCGTCGGCTAGGGGAATGTCCACAACTGTTGCTGCTGGACGGGCGACGTCTGGCGTTTGCCGGCAGCGAACGAGACACCTCCTCCTCGAGGAGCGCCTACTCCTCTACTGCACGAGGGCTAGGCAGAGAGCCTCCTCCTCCTCCTCAAGGCTTGGTGGCATGGCAGGCACCTGTTGGAATTATGCCCTAGAGGCAATAATAAAGATGTTATTATTATAATTCTTGTTCATGATAAAGTTTATATTCCATGCTAGAATTGTATTAAGCGGAAACTTTAATACTTGTGTGGTTTGTGAACAACACCGTGTCCCTAGTATGCCTCTATGGACTAGCTCATTGATTAATGATGGTTAAGGTTTCCTAACCATAGACATGAGTTGTCGATTAATAATGAGATCATATCAGTGGGAGAATGATATGATGGACATACCCAAACTAAGCGGAGCAATTAGATCGTGTCATCGTGTTCATCTTTGCGAAGCTTTTCTTATGTCAAATATTGTATTCCTTAGACCATGAGATAATACAACTCCCTGGTATCGGAAGAAAGCTTTGAGGTCATCAAACGTCATCCTATGAGAGGGTGATCATAAAGGTGTCTCTCGGGTGATCGGAAAGTACCTGTTGGGTTGTATGTATCGAGATGGGATTTGTCCCTCCCAAGTCGGAGAGATATACTTCGGGCCCACTCGGTAATCAATATCAACACCGCTTGCAAGCATGTGGTTAAGGAGTTAATCACAAAGTGATATCGGATTACAGAACGAGTAGAGTACTTGCTGTGAACGAGATTGAACTAGGTATGACGGTACCGACGATCAAATCTCGAGCAAGTAAAATATCACGAGACGAAGGGAATATATATATGGGATTGATTGAATCCTGGCATCGTGGTTCATCCGATATGATCATCGATGAATGTGTGGGAGTCAATATGGGTTTCCAGACCCCGCTATTGATTATTGATAGAAGATCATGTCTGCATGTTCTCGAACCCGAAGGGTCACACACTTAACGTGTCTCGACGCTAGGATAGATTGGATAATTGGTTTATGAGTTTTTGTTCGGAGTCTCGGATGGGATCCGAGACATCACGAGATGTTCCGCAATGGTCCGGAGAATAAGATTCATATAAGGCAATGCAGTTTTTGGAGTTCAGAATTGTTTCGGGTTAATCGGTATTGTACCGGAAGCTTCTAGAACCTTCCGGAGGGGGACCAACGTGGCCCCACCTGCCGGGAGGGGGCATGGGCCTATGAGGGAGTGCCCTGGCCGCATTGGGCCAGGGGCACAAGGCCCCATAGGGCCCAGCCGGCCAAACAAGGGGAAACCCTAATTGGAGCTTCTAGAAGGAGGGAGGAAACTTGCCCCCCACTCTTCCCTCCTTGGCCGCTGGCCTAGGCTTGGGGGAGGGGCTAGGGTTGGCGCCCACCCCTCTATATAAAGAGGGCTGGGGGCACACCACCCACACACCTTCCCCTCAAGCCTAGCCGCCCTGCTGCCCTCCTCTCTCTCTCCCTCTCGACTGCGTGTAGGCGAAGCCCTGCTGCAGAAACTCTCCACCACTTGCACCGCGCCATCGCGTTGTAGATCCAATCCGTCTCTCCACCATACTTGCTGGACCAAGGAAGGAGGAGACGCCGAGGTGCCGCACGTGTGCATCTCTCGGAGGCATCGCCACTTGCGGTGTTAGGTCGGAACGGATCGCGAGGAGGAGAAGCGAGTACGACTACATCACCCACATTCCGACGAACGTTCCGCTGTGCGAATCTTCAAGGGTATGAAGATCTCATCTAATCTCTCTCGTTGTTTGCATCTCCTAGATTAGATCTTGGCTTTCTCGTTCGCATCCGTAGAAAAGCTTTGATTTACTATGCTGCGAAACCCTTCAGTGGTATCAGAGCTAGATCTATGCGTAGATGTGTTTCACGAGTAGAACGCAACATGGTTGTTGCGGGCGTTGATGTTTTCTGTTGCAAGCCTCTTGTTTGTGTTCTTCTTATGACGCGGGACAGTGAGATTGAAGCGGTCCAGGCCAACCTTACGCGACGTCGTTCGCGAGACCGGCTCCGCACTTGACGTGTGGCTTGTTCCACACATGCGGCTGGTGGATGCCAGTTTCTCTCACTATAGTTGTGATAGGATTTACACCGGAGTTTGGCAACCATAATATCACCGTTGTGGCTTTCCGTAGGTAAGAATCGTTCTTAGCTTGCTACTCCCATAAGCCACGTAAAACATGCAACAACAAAGTAGAGGCGTCTAACTTGTTTTTGCAGGGAGTGTTTTCTGTGATATGGTATGGCCCAAGATGTGATGTGTATATTGTATGCGATGATCATGCTTTGTAATGTTTCACGACTTGCATGTCGATGAGTACACAACCGGCAGGAGCCATATGGTTGTCTTTATAATTGTGTATGACCTGTGTGTCAACTTCTTATACGCCATGTAATAGTTTCACTTTATCGCTAAGTAGTTAGCAATAGTTGTAGTTGTTATTAGTGGTGGAGGCAATCATGGTGGAGTGATTGAGATCATGCCGGCACGCACAAGATGGAGATCATTGCGCGAAGATTGGCTATACCATGTCACATAAAGTTATATGCATGTGATGTTTATCCTTTTATGTATCTTATTATGCTTAGATCGCGACAGTAGCATTATAAGATGATTCCTCACTTAAAGATCAAGATAAAACTGTGTTCTCCCCATGTATGCACCGTTGCGAAAGTTCGTCGTGTCCAAGCATCACGTGATGATCGGGTGCTATAAACTCTACGTTCACATACAACGGGTGCAAGCCAGTTTTGCACACGCGGAAATACTTGGGTTTGACTTGACGAGCCTGGCATGTACAGACATGGCCTCGGAACACATGAACCGAAAGGTTAAACATGAGTCATATGTATGATATGATCGACACTTCGTTGTCCACCATTGAAACCACATCTCTTCTCGTGAAGATCGGATTAGGTGTGGTGAATTTGGATCATGTTCACTAAACAACTTGAGGGATGTTGAATTTAGTGGGAGTTCATCTAGTAATTTGATTAAAAGTTGAACTAGTTATCATGAACATAGTCTAATTTGTACTTGCAAATATTGTAGATCAAATGGCTAAGTCCAACTTCAACTTCAACGTTTTTGCTGAGAAGGAAAAGCTTAGAAACAATGGGTCTAACTTCACCAATTGGTTCCACAATCTGAGAATCATTCTCTCTTGCGGTCAAAAGGACTATGTCCTTGAAAATGCGTTAGGTGACGCCCCTGCTGTAGATGCCCCGACTGATGAGAAAGCTATCTATCAGTCACGCAAAGATGATTATGGTGTGATTAAGAGCACCATGTTGTTTGCTATGGAATCGGACCTTCAAAATCGTTTTGAAGACTATCCCGGGCCCTTTGAGATTCTCGAGGAGTTGAAAACCATGTTTCAGACTCAGGCCCGTTCTGAGAGATATGAGATCTCTGAGAAATTCTTTAACTGCAAGATGGAGGAAGGGAGTTCCGTTAGTGAGCACGCCATTAAGATGTCGGGCTACACTCAACGCCTTGAGCAACTGGACTGCAAGATTCCAGAGGAGCTCAAGATTGACAGGGTTCTGCAATATCTCCCTCCCAGCTACAAAAGTTTTGTAGTGACTCACAATCAGATTGGTTCCACTGATACGATCACCGAGCTCTTCGCAAAGCTGAAGGCTGTGGAGGTGGACATCAAAAAGGATAATCATGTGTTGATGGTCAACAAGCCCCCCACCTTAAAGAAAGGTAAGGTGCAAAGAAGCCCTTCAAGAAAGGCGGCGGAAAGCGCGTTGCCCCTGCTGAGAAGAAGCTCAAGTCTGGACCTAAGCCGGACACTGAGTGCTTCTATTGCAAGGACAAGGGTCACTGGAAGCGCAACTGTCCGAAGTACTTAGCGGACAAGAAGGCTGGCACCATCAAAGGTATATTTGATATACATGTTATTGATGTTTTCCTTACTAGCCCTCGTTGTAGTGCCTGGGTATTTGATACTAGTTCAGTTGCTAATATTTGTAACTCGAAACAGGAGCTACAGAATAGACGGCGGCTTGCGAGGGATGAGGTGACGATGCGCGTTGGCAACGGATCAAGAGTTGATGTGATGGCCGTCGGCACGCTCTCCTTAGTTTTACCTTCGGGATTAGTTTTAAACCTTAATGAGTGTTATTATGTGCCTGCGTTGAGCATGAACATTATTTCTGGATCGTATTTGTTGCAAGACGGTTATTCATTTAAATCGGAGAATAATGGTTGTTCTATTTATATGAGTAACATCTTTTATGGTCATGCACCTGTTGTGAATGGTTTATTTCTTCTAAATCTCGAAAGGGATGAAACACACATCCATAACATTGAGGCTAAGAGATGCAAAGTAGATAGTGATAATACTACTTATTTGTGGCACTGTCGTCTAGGTCATATTGGTGTAAAGCGCATGAAGAAACACCATTCTGATGGACTTTTGGAGTCTCTTGATTTTGAATCATTTGACACATGTGAACCATGCCTCATGGGCAAGATGATCAAAACCCCGTTCTCCGGTATGATGGAGCGAGCAACGGACTTGTTGGAAATCATACATACCGATGTATGCGGACCGATGAGTGTTTCGGCGCGCGGTGGATATCGCTATTTTCTCACTTTTACCGATGACTTAAGTAGATATGGGTATATCTATTTAATAAAACATAAATCTGAAACATTTGAAAATTTCAAAGAATTTCAGAATGAAGTGGAGAACCATCGTAACAGAAAGATTAAGTTTCTACGATCCGATCGTGGAGGTGAATATTTGAGTTATGATTTTCTCACGCATTTTAAAGCAAGCGGAATCGTTTCGCAACTCACGCCACCCGGAACACCACAGCGCAATGGTGTGTCTGAACGCCGGAATCGAACCCTATTAGATATGGTCCGATCAATGATGTCTCTTACTGATTTGCCATTATCATTTTGGGGTTATGCATTAGAAACCGCTGCATTCACTTTAAATAGGGCACCATCTAAATCCGTTGAGACGACACCGTATGAACTATGGTTTGGTGCTAAACCTAAGTTGTCGTTTCTTAAAGTTTGGGGATGCGAAGCTTACGTCAAGAAGTTCATGCCGGACAAGCTCGAACCCAAAGCGGAGAAATGCGTCTTCATAGGATACCCTAAGGAAACTATTGGGTATACCTTCTATCACAGAACCGAAGGCAAAGTGTTTGTCGCAAAGAACGGTTCCTTTCTTGAGAAGGAGTTTCTCTCGAAAGAAGTGAGTGGGAGGAAAGTAGAGCTAGACGAGGTTGTTGAACCTTCTCTTGAATTGGAGAGTAGCGCAGCACCTGAAATTGTTCCAGTGCCGCCTGCACCAACAATAGAGCAAGCTAATGACAAGGATCATGAAGCTTCGGACGATGCTGCTACTGAACGTCGCAGGTCAACAAGGTCGCGTGCCCCTCCTGAGTGGTACGGCAACCCTGTCTTGACTGTCTTGTTGGTAGAAGACAGTGAACCTACGAACTATGAGGAAGCGATGATGAGCCCAGACTCTGAGAAATGGCTAGAGGCCATGTTAATCCGAATTGGGATCCATGAGCGAAAACCAAGTATGGACTTTGGTGGACCCTCCTAACGACCGAAAGGCCGTTGAGTGCAAATGGATTTTCAAGAAGAAAACGGACGCGGATGGTAATGTTACCGTCTATAAAGCACGGCTTGTCACGAAAGGTTTTCGACAAGTTCAAGGTGTTGACTACGATGAGACTTTCTCTCCCGTAGCGATGTTTAAGTCTATTCGGATTTTATTAGCAATTGTTGCGTTTCATGATTATGAAATATGGCAGATGGATGTCAAGACTGCGTTCCTCAATGGCAACATTGATGAAGAGTTGTATATGATGCAACCCGAAGGTTTTGTCGATCCTAAGGATGCTGATAAAGTGTGCAAACTTCAGCGTTCCATTTATGGACTGAAGCAAGCATCTCGGAGTTGGAACCTTCGTTTTGATCAAGTGATCAAGAGCTTTGGATTTGTTCCAAATTGCTACGAAGCTTGTATCTACAAGAAAGTGAGTGGGAGCTCAGTGACATTTCTGGTACTATATGTGGATGACATATTGATTATTGGAAATGACATTAACATGCTTAACGATGTGAAGAGTTATTTGAACAAGTGTTTTTCAATGAAAGACCTAGGTGAAGCTTCTTATATATTGGGCATCAAAATCTATAGAGATAGACAAAGACGCCTGATAACTTTAAGACAGAGTACATACCTAGACAAAGTTCTGAAAAGGTTCAGAATGGATAAGGCAAAGAAAGGTTCAGTGCCTATTTTGTCAGGTAAGATATTGAGCAAGGCTCAGTGTCTAGCTACGGTAAATGATAGGGAAGCTATGAGCAAAGTGCCTTATGCCTCGGCCATAGGTTCTATCATGTATGCCATGCTGTGTACTAGACCGGATGTGTCCAATGCTCTTAGTTTGACGAGCAGATATCAAAGTGATCCAGGAGTGGAACACTGGACAGCCGTGAAGAACATCCTAAAGTACCTAAATAGGACTAAAGAAATGTTCTTAGTCTATGGAGGTGATGAACAGCTCATCGTAAAGGGTTACGTCGACGCTAGTTTCGACACCGATCAGGATGATTCTAAGTCTCAGACAGGATACGTTTATATTTTGAATGGAGGAGCTGTGAGCTGGAGAAGCTGCAAGCAAAGCGTGATCGCGGGATCTACAGTAGAAGCGGAATACATGGCTGCTGCAGAAGCGTCAAGTGAAGGAGTTTGGATCAGGAACTTCATCACTGAGCTTGGCGTGATTCCAAGTGCATTGGACCCACTGGAGATATTGTGTGACAACACTGGCGCCATAGGACTCGCTAAGGAACCAAGATATCATCCAAATACCAAGCATATCAACCGCAAGTTTCATATAATCCGAGATTATATAGCAGATGGAGATATGAAGATTAGCAAAGTACATACATATCTGAATGTCGCAGATCCATTGACTAAACCTCTTCCACGTGTAAAACATGATCAACACCTTAGTGCCATGGGTGTGAGATTGTTGCCAAATGTAAACTAGATTATTGACTCTAGTGCAAGTGGGAGACTGTTGGAATTATGCCCTAAAGGCAATAATAAAGATGTTATTATTATAATTCTTGTTCATGATAAAGTTTATATTCCATGCTAGAATTGTATTAAGCGGAAACTTTAATACTTGTGTGGTTTGTGAACAACACCGTGTCCCTAGTATGCCTCTATGGACTAGCTCATTGATTAATGATGGTTAAGGTTTCCTAACCATAGACATGAGTTGTCGATTAATAATGAGATCATATCAGTGGGAGAATGATATGATGGACATACCCAAACTAAGCGGAGCAATTAGATCGTGTCATCGTGTTCATCTTTGCGAAGCTTTTCTTATGTCAAATATTGTATTCCTTAGACCATGAGATAATACAACTCCCTGGTATCGGAAGAAAGCTTTGAGGTCATCAAACGTCATCCTATGAGAGGGTGATCATAAAGGTGTCTCTCGGGTGATCGGAAAGTACCTGTTGGGTTGTATGTATCGAGATGGGATTTGTCCCTCCCAAGTCGGAGAGATATACTTCGGGCCCACTCGGTAATCGATATCAACACCGCTTGCAAGCATGTGGTTAAGGAGTTAATCACAAAGTGATATCGGATTACGGAACGAGTAGAGTACTTGCTGTGAACGAGAATGAACTAGGTATGAGGGTACCGACGATCAAATCTCGGGAAAGTAAAATATCGCGAGACGAAGGGAATATATATATGGGATTGATTGAATCCTGGCATCGTGGTTCATCCGATATGATCATCGATGAATGTGTGGGAGTCAATATGGGTTTCCAGACCCCGCTATTGATTATTGATAGAAGATCATGTCTGCATGTTCTCGAACCCGAAGGGTCACACACTTAACGTGTCTCGACGCTAGGATAGATTGGATAATTGGTTTATGAGTTTTTGTTCGGAGTCTCGGATGGGATCCGAGACATCACGAGATGTTCCGCAATGGTCCGGAGAATAAGATTCATATAAGGCAATGCAGTTTTTGGAGTTCAGAATTGTTTCGGGTTAATCGGTATTGTACCGGAAGCTTCTAGAACCTTCCGGAGGGGG
Source organism: Avena sativa (assembly GCA_916181665.1). Taxonomy (NCBI): domain Eukaryota; kingdom Viridiplantae; phylum Streptophyta; class Magnoliopsida; order Poales; family Poaceae; genus Avena; species Avena sativa. The sequence goes on along the minus strand of OV702294.1, from coordinate 148,814,819 downwards.
ACCAACGTGGCCCCACCTGCCGGGAGGGGGCATGGGCCTATGAGGGAGTGCCCTGGCCGCATTGGGCCAGGGGCACAAGGCCCCATAGGGCCCAGCCGGCCAAACAAGGGGAAACCCTAATTGGAGCTTCTAGAAGGAGGGAGGAAACTTGCCCCCCACTCTTCCCTCCTTGGCCGCTGGCCTAGGCTTGGGGGAGGGGCTAGGGTTGGCGCCCACCCCTCTATATAAAGAGGGCTGGGGGCACACCACCCCCACACCTTCCCCTCAAGCCTAGCCGCCCTGCTGCCCTCCTCTCTCTCTCCCTCCCGACTGCGTGTAGGCGAAGCCCTGCTGCAGAAACTGTCCACCACTTGCACCGCGCCGTCGCGTTGTAGATCCAATCCGTCTCTCCACCATACTTGCTGGACCAAGGAAGGAGGAGACGCCGAGGTGCCGCACGTGTGCATCTCTCGGAGGCATCGCCACTTGCGGTGTTAGATCGGAACGGATCGCGAGGAGGAGAAGCGAGTACGACTACATCACCCACGTTCCGACGAACGTTCCGCTGTGCGAATCTTCAAGGGTATGAAGATCTCATCTAATCTCTCTCGTTGTTTGCATCTCCTAGATTAGATCTTGGCTTTCTCGTTTGCATTCGTAGAAAAGCTTTGATTTACTATGCTGCGCTACCCTTCAGCACCTCCTCCTCCTCGTGCTTAACCTCCGCCATGTAGGCGAGGAGGGACTTGTAGTATGCGGTGTCGTCCCTCACCTCCTCATCATGGATTTCATCGCCACTGAACAACTCCCTCTCCCCCGTCCGCGCAGAACACATGGCGATGTCGCGAACCTGGCATGGCAGCGGTGAAAGGAAGAGAAGGCCGCGCGCCGTCGGTGCGCTGGAGATGGAGGCATCTCCCTCTTTGGGGCGCAACGAAGAACCCTGCCACCGCTATGCAAAAGGGCTGGACCTCGGGCGGTAGCCCCGCTCAGCGAGGACGGTGTTGATGTCGTCGTTGTCCGAATAGGCATGTCGCCCATCACCGTTCCATGGCCCACCATATGAGATTGCGTTCTAGGCCACCGCGTCCTCGCGCTCCTGATGGAGGACCACTCGACCTCATCGGCCCAGGATGGGTCCTCCTGTTGCTCTGGTGGCATCAACCGGATGCAGTACTGGATCTCCTCCTCGAGGTCGCCATCGCGCGGGAGGGGAGGGATGGCGTGGCCGCCGTTGCTGATGTTGCACCTTGACGGGAGGCGCTAGTCCGGCGACACGAGAAGATTGTTCTCGACCAGGACCGTAGCCTCATCCACGATGAGGTTGCGTGGCGCACTTGCCGATGCCGTCTGCCTCGTGGTCATTGCGCCCCATAGAGGAAAGGGGGCCTAGAGGTGGCGAGTCTTGGGTTGGGGAGTTGAGGACAACGGGGATGAGGGAAAGTGGAGGAGTGCATCGGTGAGATATGAACGCTCCCCTTTTATTGTAGCCTTGGGGAGTAGGCCGAACGGCCACCGACGCCATTAACTTTGGCTCGTCGGGAGACAAGACATCACATGTCGTCGTTTGCATGTTGGCATGTGAAGCCGGCGAAGACGCAGCGAGAACGAGCGTGGAACCGGCGCAATAGTGTAAATTCCGTTGACCAGCCATTTATTGGCTGCCAAGGGGGCCCACGCCGGGCGCTGCGACGTGGCAGGTGTGTGTGTGCCGGGGACGACACATCGACCAATTTCTTCGGACGTCCAAGTTGCTGGCAAGGGTCGGAGGATGTCGGTGCGGACCCCAAAGGTGGAGGTGTTCTACCGTTCTAGCCTAGCTTCACCACAGTGTATTATTACCTCCCGTTCATAATGTTAGTCTAGTTTGCTAAGAAGGGTTATATTATAAAACGGAGGAAGTAGTTATCACGGAGAATGGGTGAATGTTCAGTCAAGATGCTGCCGTGGCGAGTGACGTAACCGTTCACTCCACGAGTCCACGGGAAGCCATCTGTAGATTTTATCAGAGTACGGTGAGTCGGTGACATAATCACTACTGCAAGTCGTGTACTCCAAGTATGGGTGCGCCACCTTGGACTCGTAGTCTTCCAGATCGCTGGGCAAAGCCAAATTCATGGCTCCCTACATTGACGAGCATATGACCAGCGCCGGTGGCTGCCCTGCGGAGAACAGTCGAAAAATCAACCGAAGGACTGTCGAAGTTACCGGCTTGTACTATCCTAGTACGAAACTGCGGTGTTCGATTTTAGTATTGGGAGCAAAAAGGAATGCATGTTTTTGCTGTGTAGTGGACGAGGAAAAACGTGAAGCCCGTAGACTCGACTAGTCTGTACCTAAGACCAGTTAGTCACAACCTTTTTCTGTGGCCAAACAAATTACCACTACTGTACTTATGATGACAAGTGAATTAGTGACCTGTTGGTCGACTCTGCCTAGAGTGTGGTCGTGGCACGGAACGACACCGAGAAATCAGCTATGTCTAGCAAGTATTCTCTCCGTCCGTACTTCTAGCATTGTCCTGAGTTAAAAATAGGAATGTCTAACTAATTTTATAGAAAAATATATCAATATTTATAATTTCAAATGGGTACTAATAGATATGTTTTCAAATTGAGTTTTATAATATATTAATTTAATATAATATATGTTACTCCCTCCGTCCCAAAATATATGTCTCAGATTTGTCAAAATTTGAAGAATCTAGACACTATTTAGTATATAGGTTCATCTAAATTTTGACAAATCTAAGACATCTATTTTGAGACGGAGGGAGTACTATATTTATCTAAAATGTTGATCAAATTTGTTAAAGTTTATCTTAGAAAAAACTAGAAGTACACTTATTTACGGACGGAAGGATAGACGGCAAAGCACAAATCGTTTGCATGTAGGCGTTCAAGGGTAGAGATCAGAGAAAGTAAAGTTTGGTTCATTTGCAAAGTCAATATGAAGATCGGACGCTGCTGTTAGAACCAAATGGGCAATCGGCGCCTTGATTGGGTAAAGCTCGAGATGGAAGTTAGAAATGGAGGCAGCACGAGTCTGAACATTGTAGTAAAAGGCGGACTCGAAAAGGCAAAGCGTGCTTTCTCCCTCCTCCAAATAAACTTCCACTCTCTCTCCCGAAGCCTCTCGTTTCTCTCCTGACCCCTCTCTTCCTTGTTCTCCCAGCCCGTGTTGCCGGGCTCTCCTGGAGCTCTCTCCGCCGGCGCCGCCGGTGTGAGGGGGCGAAGGGGGGGCCCCGGGGTAGTTAGGTTAGGTAGGTGTTTTGGCCATGTGCCGGTAGTGGGCTATATGCCCGATGTGGAGTGCGGCGTCGGTGTCTTCTGCAGCCAGATCTGGCGTCTCTTGGGGCTCCTCGTCGGTGTTTCTTCCATCCTTGGTGGATGGGCGACGGCGGCGGTGAGCTTCGCCTCCTCTAATAAAGCTGCCTTGGTTGTTGCGGTTCTTCATCGATGGCAAGGTTGGTGCCTTTCTCTGGCCGGCCGTGGTGGCGGGGGGAGTGGGGCTGTTCTTGTTGTTCGACTGAAGGAAGGTGCAACCTCGAGTTACTCCGCGGCGCAGGTGAGCGGCGCCGGGAGGTCTCTTCTCTTTCCCTCTCTCCTGGCTGCAGTGAATGAAGTCTGTGTGGCGAGGGGAAGTGTTGGAGGCTCGTTCATAACGCTCTGTTGGTCTTCTGCTTCGTCTTCGACTTCTGCTTCTTCGCCTCTCCGTTGGCCGGCCGTGGTGGCGAGGAACGGGCTGGGAAGTAAGCTGCAGTTGTCGATGTTCCAGAAGATGGTTGAAGCTGCGCCTTTTAGAGCTCCTTCGCAGTGGCTCTCTTGCAGTGATTCTGCGGGGCCACTGCCTGTTCTGGCCGAAGGGCGGCCAAGGGTCCATACCTCCATTGGAGGCCCTGCTCGAAGCTTGAAGCCAGAGCTCGACGACTTGGCACTGACAAGTGGTTCGTCCCCGTCGCTGTCAAGAAGGCTGGCGGCTAGCTTCTTCTCCGGTTCGGAAGGCGTAACGAGCAAGAGACCACGACCTCGCCAGCTTGGCTGGAGGTCGCCGGAGACTGGTGGCGGAGGCCCCCGAGGACTTGATTGCTTTCTATGTTTTAGTCCTAGGGTGCTTTTTGTAAGTGTTAGGCCCTTCTCTATTTTGTCTAGCCTGGCTAGAGTTCTTAATGCTGAGGGCCTAACCGTAATTTATACCTTCCACGTTTATTAATTTGCAGCTTCTCGGGTCCTCTGGACCCTTTTACCGTTAAAAAAAAAAAGTCAAAGCGTCGGCACACGACCGCGAGCCGCACGATCGACAAAAATATTTGGAACAAAATCAGGGAGGGATCTTCTGCGGGCTAAATTATCCTCGGTGTAGTCTGCTCCTGTGTTGCCGCTGTCGCAGAGTGGACACGTGAACCAAACCAGACCACTGCTGGTCTGCTGCTGCTGGCAGGTGGTGCAGATTGTCATGTCCAATTGTTTACGACGATCCAAAGCGGAAAGGCATCTGGCGTCTAAAATGCCCCCTCGTCCGAGTGGAGATTTGGTGCATACGGGGCGTACCCAGAGAAAATAGGCAGTGGGGACACGAATGTTGACTGGGAGCATTTGACGCTCACAGTGCGTACATACACTTATCCCTATGAACACATGCACGCACACCCTACCCCTATGAGCACCTCCGAAAGACCGAGTCAGCAGATCTTGAGATTGATGAATCACCACGGACGCCTCGCTATCGACGGAAACGTCGCCTCCCACTAAAAGAATATTCCGCCTTTATGAGACACCAAAACGTCAAACCTAGGATTTGAACTCTGGTGGGCTGAGGATACCACTGCCCTCCTAACCATCCAACCACGGGTTGGTTCTCGACTGGGGGCATTTCTAATGCTAGTTCAAAAATTATTTTATGTCTTCCTTTGAGATTTATAAGGATTTGCCAAATTTGAGTGTTGGGTCTAGCCCCCGCTCAGCCCTTGTTGGGTCACTAAGTGTTTCCGTTTACGAAAAGTATTATCAATTTTTTGTGTTATAAAAAATAAAACAAATCAAGATGTAGCCGGTGATCTATATAATAAATATATGCAAATGTTTGATTAAAAATAATACTTATTTTGAGCTACATAAAAATGATAAAACTATGGATCTGAGTATCACATCTTTAAATCTTTAAAAAAATACTAGTATCTGATTTTATCATTTTGATGTAGCCCGTGATAAAAAAATAATTTTGTTTTCTGTTTTTGCATACTTGTAGAATATATGATTAATAATTTAAGAATTATTTTCAACTTTTAGACTTATAAATTTGATTTTGTTTTTAAAATATAGAAAGGTCCCATGTGTCAGAAAAAACTTCCCGAAATCCATATCCGGAACGCCGAAAATAAGAATGGAAGTGGGTAACCTCTAGGGTATAGTATACTCTCTTTAGTACAAAGAAATAAACTACTCATATTAGTTGACTTAATATTTTCTAGATTCATATGTATTTAGTCTAGCTGCATATGTATCTAGACAAAGTTGAGTAACTAATATGGGTCGAAGGGAAATCATAACCTTTTCAGAAATCTAGCTCATTTGTCAATCTCTAGCTAGCTGGAAAAACTGGCCCGGTGTCTCCTCACGTTTCACATTTGAAACGGGGCAAAAAGAACCCGCGAGGGTGAAAAAGACAAATCAACGGCCGCGGCCGCGGCGGCGTCCATGCACTGTGGCGTGTGACGACCGCATGGCGACGAGACGACGTCGTAACTCGAAAGCTTGTCTCCGCATATTTGGATTCGTCGCATGAAAGTGGTGCCGCAGGATCGTCTTTTAATCGTGTCTTCGTTTTCGTCGAGACTTTTATTAGTCTGAAAACCGTTGGTCGAATGAATTTACTCGGCCGTGCTTTGAGCAACGACCCAAGGAGTAGTAGATTCTGTCAAAGTCGCGTACATATATAGGTCAAATTCATTACTAAAAATATTGATATCAACGCCTACAATAATTGTGTACTGCAGATGCTGCAACTTTCTTATAAAATGGTCAAAGGTTACGAAGTTTGGCGTAGAAAGTTAGGATACAAAAATCTATATGCATTGCATTTAGAAAACGAAGGAATACATTGTATTTTAGTTGCTGATAATATTTTATGAAGATTCCGGACCGTGATCATACAATATACACGTGTTTTCTACTACTACATCGCGTGACATTAAAAAGCTAGTCGCAACATTATTGAAGATGTACATATACATACTCTTAGAAAAAGGAAAATAATAATACTAGCATGACATCCAAATGGTCATTGGTCCGCATCAGCATCTGCAGTTTGCTATGCATTATACCCCGTATATCAAGAAATGTTTTCTCCGGTATGGTACCTCCAAGAGAGGATTATGTAGCGCCTTCGAGAAGTGATCATAACGCCTTGTCATCATCGGGTCTGGCAATTGAAGGCAAGGTCATGCGTTTTAGCCCTGGTCCTACACATGAGAGAGAGAGAGAGAGAGAGAGAGAGAGAGAGAGAGAGAGAGAGAGAGAGAGAGAGAGAGAGAGAGAGAGCTAGTGTGTAAGCTCAAAGGGACCTAGAAGTAAGGAAAAAATGTTGAAATATATTAAACCATGTCATTTCCGTTAGATTTTGATTGAATAACCGTATACTAATGGCACGTACAATACGGTGACGTCAGGCTTTCCTTATACTTGTTATGTTGGATTTTTGCTTAGCCGAAGAAGAGAGAAATAAAAAAGAAAAGCTTGTCTTCTTTTAGCTAAGAGATGATCTCTTAAAAATAAGAAAAGACTATTTTCTCAATTGTACCATATGTCTTCCCTTTGCAAACTAATTTTACTATAAAAAGATAGTTAATTTTTATTAATTGCTAGAGATAGCAATAAAAGATAATATATTATACAAGTTATATACTATGTTTTTTTTAAATAATATGGAAAGCTAAGAGAAGACATGTTTTCGCTAACAGCGTACATGTCCTTAATCGTGAGCCCCTGGTTGATTAAGCATTGTATGAGGATTTATGGAAGGCATATGTTTATTCGAATATTCCCCAAGATACCACTGTGCCCTGTTCAAAAAAAATAAATACCACTGTGCTTCGTCTTCATAAGGGCCACCGGTTAACTAAACAGATAAATGTCGCACGCAGGAGGCACGCAGCACTGTTCCTGAAAGGGAATCAGATCACACACCTCTGAAAAGCACGTGCTGTAATTCTGCTGTGACCCGTACGTGTCGCTATCCTTGTTCAATCACGTAGCTAGCTTTGATCTGGACAACAAAGGATTAAGCAAATGCCACTAAGGACATCTCTATCGGACCGACGATCGCTCCAAACGAGTTTGTTTGTTTGCGTTTGTTTGAATCGGATCACGCTTGATATGAGGAAGGTGTGTTGCGTGTTCGGCTAGCCGCGTCCAACGGCACAACCTATTTGTCCAGACTAGCCGCGACATTTTTTATTTTGCAAATTTAAACACAAATAGTTTATGGTAAAAACTGGCGAAGTTCGTACTTAATTTATATTCAAATAAAAAAAATTTAAAACTACTCTTAATCCTATCTATCGATCTTCGCGCCGACGCTGTCTCGTCCATCTACGGGTCGAGGTCGATGTACTCCGTCGGCGTTTAGAAGTTGAGCGGTGGCAGGGCTGGAGCGAGAACGGACGCAGGTGGATTGATCACCTGCCTAGGCCACGGCGCCTAACCGTGCTGGAGGGTGAGGTGTCAACACCCTGATTTTTAATCTCAGATGCCTGTTATGCCATACATCACAATCCCAGGATTACTATTTTTGCGAGACATAACAGAATTGGATACCACAGTACATCATCCATTACAAACCATATATAAGGTCTTACACAACTAAGGATCTCATGATCCAGTTCTTAATACAACTTTAAGCAGCGAAATACGTAATAATAACGATAGCGTAGGCGAAGCTCCATCTTCGGGGTCACTGGCAATGCTGACGATGGGAGATGATCCTAGTTGTCGCAACCTTCCTGGATTCCATCTTCCAAGTACTCCTCTTCATAGTCTGGTCATGGGAATAGCCAGGGACAAAGCCATGAGTACTCTTTAAGTACTCGCAAACTAGTACTAGCAGGTAAAGGGGTTTTTGAATAATAAGACACTAGGCTCTAGGGTTGTTTTGCAAAAAGCCAGATTTATCTCTACTCAGTTCCAAAGCTAGTCACAAATTTTATAACTCCTAAGTGGGATCTTGCATTTCAGGTCAAAACTCTGTTGTGGTTAAGTCAAAGTCTCAATTTATTTCATAAGTCATTTTGAAAAGTCTGATGGGGGAACAGTATGGCCACTCCAACTGTCCATAACCGCGGGCGCGACTATTCGAATAGTTTGACACTCTGCAGAGATTGTATACTTTCACCACAACATTCGATACATCTGTCAGGAACAAATCCTGAATTCACCATACTCAGTATGCGGATAATCAATCCCCCTAGTATAAGCACCTCTCTTGTGAATTTGTCCTCTCAACCATGACCAACTGTCATCTTGGGTACTGCACAGGTGGACAATCTTCACAAGGTAGCCTCAGTTCAGACCTTGGCCGTGAGGGAACTAATACTAAGGTATATAAGCTTCCAGTCAAGCCCTACCCAATCTTCGGGTATTGTGGTTATACGATAAAATTGGAATGGTATCGCATCCAGACAACCATCAGTTTTATAAAGGGCTAAGGCTCATGCCTCAACATTTTCATCACCAAAATCATCTGGTGTTCGAAAACATATGTCAAAACATCTCAGTAGAATGATCCATCATTCTAAGGTTTTCATAACCATTTTCACCAAGTATTCCCATCTAAAGTTGATCAAGTTTTATGCTTAGCACTAGCATCTATAGTTGGGGATAACACTAATGAGGGGTGGTAAACTAGTGGAATTTCAACTAAGTACAACCTTATATCTTAGGAGGATATCAAGGTTTCTAACTTAGGCCAAATTTTATGCTCTTTATGCAACCTTTAGTTATATCTTTCTAGGATCTACAAGTCACTGAAGTCAACTCTAAGTTAAAGTTTTGATAAAGAAATAAAGTAGAGGCTTGCAAATAAAACTAGAATTGGGTTATCAAGTGGCTATGATCACATATGCTTAAGGCATATGGTTGGCATGGTAACAAGCAAGTATTTGCTTGCACAATCAACTAGTAGCATTAGGCTAGCTAAATTGCAAGTGTTAGCTTGAAAGGTTAATAGCTTGCCTTGTGCAGATCAGTGGTTGAAGTTCTCCTCGGCTTCTTCTTCGTAGAATCCTCCTTCCTCCTCGTATCCTTGGTCGGTACTAGCGTCTATGAATAAATACGATGTACACAATCACCAAGCAATACTTAGCTACTTGTAATCATCACACAAAAGGGGTCCTATGGATGATCTAACATCATCACTAACATTACAAGATTAAGGCTTGGTTTAAAATCCCTTTTTTATTTTATTTTTAGAAAAGTAATTTCTACTTATTGAAAAACTACTTAAGATTTAATATTCTCCAAACCAAACATGGGATCATATTGACACATGTCATCACCACATGTTTTAGTCCATGGGAATGTGATTTAAAGTGGTGTCACAATTTAATAAGGTTTTATCCTTTTATTTTAATTAACTAAAGGGTCTAGAAATGCCTATGGGGCATTCTTTTATTACTTGAACATTATTTCTGTAAGTAAACCTATATATTTTTATATATTCTGAAAGCTATGTTTAAATGTGATTTTGGAGAGTTGGAATCAACTCAAAAGCTATTGTGGTTTAACTTTGAAAAATGTTTGAATGCAGAAAAGCTTCTGCCTTGTTATTTTTACCAAGGATGATCTACAGATCCAAATGACTTGAATCCAACGGGCTTGGATTCAGCATTCACAGACCTTTCCAACAAAATTGGTTTCATTCAAATTGGTGCACTGAGTCGACCTGGGTTGATTTTTGAAATTGGGTACAGAAGTGAGTTTGAAATAAAAAGAAAAAGGTTTAATTCAAATAACTGGGCTGCGCGGGAAAAGTTACTGGGCCGGCCTGCTAAGCGCAGCGCTTTCGCGGGCTGTTTAAGTGGCTGTCCCCACTCGTTAGTGAGACAGGGGGGTGCGAAGCGGTATGGGGCGCTGTGGGTCGTTCGATCTGATTCTAATCCAACGGCTGGGAGTCATCGTCGACGTTGGGCAACGCCGGCGAGACAGAAACCTAGCGCGGCCAGTGGGGGTCGTTGGGGGCTCACCGGGGTGCGGGCGAGGGTCGGCGAGGCGGGCGAACGACGAAGTTGACGACGGCGAATCTCCTGGTACCAGTGGCTTCTCCTAGGGCGGCTCCAATCGCTGGCTCCCTTCTTCTCCAGAGGCGGCGGGCTCCGGTGAAATTCTAACGAGGTGGTGCTCGCCTTGCTCCGGGAATGGTGTGGCACGATCAGTGAAGAGAGGGGAGTAGAATGGTGTGAAGAAATCGACTGGGGGTGGCCTCTATTTATAGTCGAGCGAGGGGACCGACGGGGCGCACGGTGAGCTCGTCGGGGGCGGTGGTACAGACGGCTATCGGCATGGGCGAAGGTAGGGGACGGTGCGGTGTCTCCTGGTGATGCTCAACGACATGGTTTAGAGGCGTGGGGCGGTGCGGCTTGGTCTGGAACGGGCGATGCTCTACGCGGCAAAGGCGGCGTCTTCGACGGCGAGCGGTGACTGTGCGGCACGGGGCGGCGAACGGGGATGTCTGGCGGTCTCCTGGGTTGGTGGCGATCATGTATGCACACGGCGAGGGCGGCACGCGGTCTGTGGGCTTCGGTCGAGGGTGGCGCTCTGGCGCACGCTCGACATGGTCGCTGGCGAGCTGGGCGCGGTCCGTGCGTGTGGTCCAGTGGCTGGCAACGCTCGCGGCTGGGACAGGGTGTGGCGGTGGACGGTGGGCTTGCTCCCAGACATGCTGGCTAGGCTTGTTTCTCCTCCTAGCTTGCTGTCGACATGGGGGTGACAAGGTTGGCTTCGGCTGTTCACCATTAATGACAATGGCAAGCTCACAGTGGTGCTAGTGCTTGGTTTAGTTAGCTAGATGATCTACTGAGATGGTTGTGAGCTAAATGGGGAACCAGTTAGGCTTCAATCACTGCTCATAATAGTGTTTAGATTTTGTTTGATTTGTGTCTGCAACCTGTTTGATGAAATGGCCGCAAAAACTCAAGTTTTGAATTTTAAAAAGATTTTTGGTGGGTGTGCTAGGTTGATGTTGGGAGTCTGCAGATGCTTGGGTTTTGAAAGTTGAGCTTGTTTGAGTGGTTTTTGAAAAAGTGGGATCTTTCCATATAAGAAAGATTCAATTTTGAATTATCATTTAAACTATGTATTTGAAAGTTTCTGGATGATCACAAAGTGGGCCTTGATACTTTGTTATGAGTACATTCAAGGGGTGCAAAGATCCAGAAAAGTTTCTGTTAGGTTTTGAAAGTTTGAGGCAGCCAAAGTAGGCATGGGAGTTAAATTGGTCAAAATGATCATTCCCTTAATATATTTGTTTTGATTTACTTGTCTTTAGGAAAAGTGTGGGAAATGTTTAGATGATGTTTATTTCACCTAAGCATCCATTTACAAGCAAAGAAACACACAAACAAGGTGGTTTAAAAGAATTTCAAAATCAATGCATACACATATGCATGCTTCCAAAATTTTGTTGAGAAAAGTTTTTGTTAACCCTAAGTTTGATAATTAGTGTTTGATAATCCAAGCTTAGTATTTTTGGGATGTTACATGAGGAGTGCGGCACCGACGGGCGTACGATTAAATAGCCTATTCCCCGCGAACGCGCGCAGCTTCCCGCTCCTTCGCCATCAATGCCGGCGCGGAAACGCGGACGGCGTCCAGTTAGTAAGCGTGTCGTCTCGTCACCATTGATGGCACAGGCTGTCGCCGGCCAGCCTTCCGCCAGCGCATCTGAATTGTTGCCGTGGTTGCGTCTGAATCAGTGTCGCTGGCCGCGTCTGAATCAATGTCGCGAGTGGTGGTGACTGACGGGTGAGCCACCGACACAATCGAGATCCAGATTAGATGCACCGATGGATTGAGCCGGACACGTTTGTCTGGATTGATCGAGCCGCTGGGACGCCGTGCACCCCCCGTATGTCCGCGTGGATGAGTTTGGACACATTTGGACGGAATGCGTCCGAGCCGATGGAGATGGCCTAAGGCACGTGAGATCTAGATGATGACCTGAACCATATCGAGGAGGAAAGTCATCCGGCCACGAGCGCGAGGACGTCGAAACTTCTTGCGATCTTCCACGATGAATAAACCCGATCGACGGCGACGGATAAGAAAAATACACAGGACGCACAACGTACTTAGTGCAGAGGAAACATAATCACTACTGCAAGTCGTGTACTCCAAGTTTGGGCGCGCCACCTTCGACTCGTAGTCTTCCAGATCGCTGGGCAAAGCCAAATTAATGGCTCCTTACATCGACGAGCATATGACCAGCGCCGGTGGCTGCCTGGCTGCGGAGAACAGTCGAAAAATCAACTGAAGGACTGTCGAAGTTACCGGCTTGTATCCTACTAGGAGTACTACGAAACTGCGGTGTTCGATTTTAGTATTGGGAGCAAAAAGGAATGCATGTTTTTGCTGTAATAATGGACGAGAAAAAACGTGAAGCCTGTACACTCGACTAGTCTGTAACTGGACCAGTTAGAGCATCTCCACTAGCCTACCCAGCCGGTCGATTCGGACGCCGAAATTACGTCCGGACGCCGAAAATCGGCTCAGTCGCGTATCCAGAGACCTGTTTTCAGTCGGATTTAGTCAAATTTGGTCTGGACTATCCAGGCCGAACCCAGGATCCCGGGTACGCCCTAGGGACGCCGGACTCAGCGAAAACGGGCGTGGGCCAGCTCTGTCGGCGACAGAAGCCGACTCGTCGCCATCCTTCCCGCCGTTTTCCTTTTCTCGCCCTCGCCGCTACACCCCTCCCGCCATTCTTTCGGCCTATAAAAGCCGTACACACTAGTAGAAAACAGGCCATCCGTTCGCGCCCCCTCAGAGCATTAGTCCCGGTTGTGCCATGAACCGGGACTAATGGTGGCACGTGTCCCGGTTCGAGCGGGCACGGGGCCCGGAGGAATGCGTCCCGGTTGGTAAGGGGGCATACGTCCTGGTTTGTAACACAAACCGGGACTAAAGGTTGGGCGTCAGCCATGTGGCGTGGCACACACCTTTAGTCCCGGTTCGTGTTACAAACCAGGACGTATGCTTCCGCCCTCTATAAATGCAACGCCCCAACCCTCTTCCTCCACTCTGTTTTTTCTCTCTTGGTGGAAGGTGTGAGGGGTGTGCTAGTTTCTTTCCCCTATGCATGCATTAAAGGTGTTTGATGAAATGTTTGAGTGAATAATCCCGTTCAATTTCTCATAGAACAAAAATATAGAAGGTGTCCGAGACGCACTTGAGCTTTCTCCTCTTTATTTTCCTCGATCGAGGTTAGCAATCTTATCTTTTCTCTGTCATTGATACAATGCATGTGTCGATGTGAATTGGTCATTTCACTATTTATGATGTCCTGTCTTTTGATAAACTTACTTATATGATGCAGATGAACGGTCGGGAATGGATGTACGGTGACCGACGCGTAGCCGGGTATATGAAAGGCATGGATAAATTTATCGATGTGGCTACGACAAACAAAGAGAATGGTTTTATACGTTGTCCATGTGTTCAATGTCGGAACAAGCAGTACTCTTCCTAGAAAATCATTCGCGGCCACCTGATTATGAAAGGTTTCATGCCCAACTATAATTGCCGGACCAAGCACGGGGAAAGAGTGGTTATGATGGAAGATGGTGAAGAAGAAGATGATGATAACAACTATCATCATATGTTTCCTGAATACAGTGATACTGCAATGGAAGACAATGGAGAGGAAGGAGGTGAAGAACGGGCATCAGATGAGCCGGCTGATGAACTTGGTAGGGTCATTTCTGATGCAAAGCGAGACTGTGAAATAGAAAATGAGAAGTTGAAGTTAGAGCGCATGTTAGAAGATCACAAGAAATTGTTGTACCTAAATTGTAAAGATGGCAGCACAAAGCTCGGTACCACACTGGAATTGTTGCGATGGAAGGTAGAGTGTGGTCTAACTAACTCCTCATTTGAAAAGATGCTGAAAATAATGAAGCCGAAGTTTCCAAAACATAACGAACTTCCCGAGAGTACCTACGAAGCAAAGAAGACTCTTTGTCCTCTAGGATTAGATATGCAAAAGATACATGCATGCATTAATGACTGCATCTTCTACCGCGGTAAGGAGTATGAGAATTTAGATAAATGCCCGGTATGCAATGCATTGCGGTATAAAATCAGACGAGATGACCCTGGTGATGTTGAGGGAGAGCCCCTCCGGAAGAGGGTTCCTGCTAAGGTTATGTGCTGAATCACAACATAGTTTGTGATGTTGTGCCCATATTATGCATGCGTGTGGACATTGGTATGAAGAACAATGTTGTAGGAGGAAGTTTTCTTTTTTGTCGCACGGAAAAGCCCTTTTCCATTTTCCGAGCGCAAAAACGGGTCGTTTTGTGAAGTAACCACCAAAATGCCGTTTCAGAATGCTACCGTCCCATTTTTCTAAAATACTAGACCACCTTACATGGACTATCTCCCAACCGGGACATCTCAAACCTTTTCGTCCATCCCGGGTAAAAAGGACAAATGTCTGCCAATCGGCAGGAAGTGGGTCCGGTTTGTACTACAGGTACATGATCTATCGCCCGTGATTTTTTGAAAAAAATCATTTTTAGACTCGCAATATGTGGTTTCTTCAGAGATCCAATGCAAGTTCTAACGATGCTCGTCCCCTATCTTCATGCACACCGGTTCGACCATAGTTAGAAATTCAGATAATTCAAAACGGGCATAATAAATTCAACAAAAATCCGAACAATGAAAATCCTTCGCGTGGTGTCATATTATGTGACATAGTTGAAAGGAAAAATACCAGACTTGGTATGTTGATCATGTTTTGAAAAAACCTTCACAAAATGACCTATCATGTTCGAGGTTTCATGGCTTTCGGTCCAAATGACCGATGTTATGTGCTGAATCAAGGCATAGTTTGTGATGTTGTGCTCATATTATGTATGTGTGTGGACATTGGTATGGAGAATAATGTTGTAGGAGGAAGTTTTCCTTTTTGTCGCACGGAAAAGCCCTTTTCTATTTTCCGAGCGCAAAAAATGGGTCGTTTTGTGAAGTAACCACCAAAATGCCATTTCAGAATTCTACCGTCCCATTTTCCTAAAATACTAGACCACCTTACATGGACTATCTCCCAACCGGGACATCTCAAACCTTTTCGTCTATCCCGGGTAAAAAGGACAAATATCTGCCGATCGACAGGAAGTGGGTCCGGTTTATACTACAGGTACATGATCTATCGCCCGTGATTTTTTGAAAAAATCATTTTTATACTCACAATATGTGGTTTCTTCAGAGATCCAATGCAAGTTCTAACGATGCTCGTTCGCTATCTTCATGCACACCGGTTCGACCATAGTTAGAAATTCAGAAAATTCAAAACGGGCATAATAAATTCAAAAAAAAATCCAAACAATGAAAATCCTTCGCGTGGTGTCATATTATGTGACATAGTTGAAAGTAAAAATACCAGACTTGGTATATTGATCATGTTCCGAAAAAACCTTCACAAAATGACCTATCATGTTCGAGGTTTCATGGCTTTCGGTGCATGATGACGGATGTTATGTGCTGAATCATGGCATAGTTTGTGATGTTGTGCCCATATTATGCATGCGTGTGGACATTGGTATGGAGAACAATGTTGCAGGAGGAAGTTTTCCTTTTTGTCGCACGAAAAAGCCCTTTTCCATTTTCCGAGCGCAAAAAACGGGTCGTTTTGTGAAGTAACCACCAAAATGCCGTTTCAGAATGCTACCGTCCCATTTTCTTAAAATACTATACCACCTTACATGGACTATCTCCCAACCGAAACATCTCAAACCTTTTCGTCCATCCCGGGTAAAAAGGACAAATGTCTGCCGAATCGGTAGGAAGTGGGTCCGGTTTGTACTACAGGTACATGATATATCGCCCGTGATTTTTTGAAAAAATCATTTTTAAACTCGCAATATGTGGTTTCTTCAGAGATCCAATGCAAGTTCTAAATGAGCCATTTTTCTTCCCGCCATTTTTTCCCGGCATTTCTCCCGCCAGTTTTTTCCGCCAGTTCTTCCCTCCAGTTATCTTCCTGCCATTTCTCACTATATATATGTAGGGTTGGCCTCCATTGTCATTGCACATCTCTAGACTCATATCTGCAACCTCATCACTCTTTCCCATGACTTCCATCGTAGCACTAACTCTCAGAGAGGCGGAGGCGCTTTGCGCCTCGAACTACCCCTGCCCGCCGGGCTACTGTGTCCCCGTCGGCTGGATGCTGAGCGCCGGAGGCGTGCCGGTTCCTCCTGTCCCTCTAGGTGTGGCGCGTCGGATGGTCATCACGAACCACTACTACTTCGAGCTCACGCCGGAGCAGCGGAGGAATCCCAGATGGCATCCCGACTATTTCCCGACTTGGGAAGCCTTCTTCGTGGATTGGCGTGAGAGGGCGCTCGCCAGTCATGCTCCGCACTTCAACGAGGTCGGTCGTCGGTTGTGGTGGCGCGGTCGGACTCTCCAGAGCGTCATGGGCTATGACACGGCCGCCGACTCTAGCCCTCGCCTGCGCTACCCTCAAGTCCAGCCCACTCGTACTCAGCCTTCAAGGTTCAACTACGGCGACCCCGACGACGACAGCGACGATGGCCGTGGCGAGTACGACGACTACAGTGGCGAGTATTACAGGTGTAGGCAGGAGCATGACTGAATCACTCCAACATTGCAAAACAAGTTCGGCCGATTGTGGCTTAATCTGACCATGTATCTTAATTTTCAGTTATTCTATGTAACTTTGTGTTAGTTTGCGTTATGTACTTTAATTCCAGTTCTATCCTAATAAAATTTTCTTTCCGCCCATTATTTCCCGTCCTTTTTTTCTCGCGCATTAATATATAAAAAATATAAGTTAATTCAAATCCAAATTAAAACACAGAAAATGGTTTTGAATTATTTAAAAATAGAAAATGGTTTTGAATTATTTAAAAATAGAAAATGGTTTTGAATTATTTATTCAAATCAGGACACTTTTTATGTTTAAAGTTTTTCTAAATTCCAAATTAATATTCAAAAAATATAAGTTAATTAATTTTTAATTTTTAATGGTTCATAGTTTAAATGGTTACATTAATTATTTTTTAAAAATATAAAATGGTTTTGATTTATTTATTCAAATCCAGACACTTTTTATGTTTAAAGTTTTTCTAAATTCCAAATTAATATTCAAAAAATATAAGTTAATTCATTATTAATTTTAAATGGTTCATAGTTTAAATGGTTACATTAATTATTTTTAAAACAAAAAATGGTTTTGAATTAGTTATTCAAATTCAAACACTTTTTATGTTTAAAGTTTTTCTAAATTCCAAATTAATATTCAAAAAATATAAGTTAATTCATTTTAATTTTAAATGGTTCATATTTTAAATGGTTACATTAATTATTTTTTAAAAATAGAAAATGGTTTTGAATTAGTTATTCAAATTCAAACACTTTTTATGTTTAAAGTTTTTCTAAATTCCAAATTAATATTCAAAAAATATAAGTTAATTCATTTTTAATTTTAAATGGTTCATAGTTTAAATGGTTACATTAATTATTTTTAAAAACAGAAAATGGTTTCGAATTAGTTATTCAAATTCAAACACTTTTTATGTTTAAAGTTTTTCTAAATTCCAAAGTAATTATCATTTAAAAACATTACAAATTTAAACCCCAAAATAAAAAATAAGGCGGGAACAGAGAGAAAATTCCTGAAAATTTTTGAAAACAGAGTCATATGTCCCGGTTGGAGCCACCAACCGGGACTAAAGACCACCTGCGCGCGCCCCTTGGTCTGCTGAAAAAATTCGAGTATACGTCCCGGTTGGTGGCTCCAATCGGGACTAACGTATTCTCCCTCCCCTTTATACACGACGCCCCTTCTCCTTCTCCTTCTTCCCCGTTCCTCATCAACCGCAACAGATCATCGCCGCCGCGAGGACAAGCGCTCGAACGCCGTCAGGCTGTCCAACCACCGCCCCGCTGTTGGCCTCCACGCGCTGCCTCGCCGTCGGACTCCACGCGCTGCCCCGCTATCGCGCCTCCACGTGCTCCTCGCCGGCGCTCCAAGCCTCGCCGACTCCGGCCACCGCCTCCACCGTTGATTCCGGCCACCCCGAACCCCTCCGTCAAGTTTTTTGAGCTCCTGGTGAGTTTCTGAAGCTCAAAGCGAGCTCCGTTTACCTGCTTGCTTGCTGTAGCCACCGCGCGTCGTGTCCGAGCAAGCTCTGCCGCTCCACGCCATCGTGACCACTGTTCCGATGACCACAAGCGGGCGGCGCTGCCACCACTAGGTCCGCCTCGATCTCCTCTTTACAACTAGCCTACCCACTAGCCCGCGCGAGCAGCGAATCAACAGATTCGAGCCCAACCCGAGGATCCCCATTGTTGATGTCATGCTGACATCAGCATGAGGCAATATATCCTCTTTTCTTTTTATTAAAATCATTCCGGTAATTCTTATTTGGAAATAATTATAATAACCCATGGGGCCCAGACATCAGTTACTGTGAGTAGCCCCAGATCGAGTGAGAAATGTTTCCCAGCCTATGGTGACGTCATCCTGAGGTCATAAATGTTTTAAAATTGATTAAATAAATTTCAAAAAATGATTTAATATTGTAAAATCAATAACTTATTATTTATAAGTCAGAAAAATATGTATAATATACCAAAATGTTCAGAAAAATGAAACCTACCTATTTAAGGTATAATCATGCATTGTTAAGCAACTTAAATGACAAATTTGATTATAAGAACATAGTAACTCCTCACATGTGATTCCGGAGTTTCCCCGAGTTAGGGTTTGCGCCCCTCGGAACGCCGTTTAATTTGTCGAGCATGCTTTTGGGTTACTTTTCAATACAATTTAACTTGTCATATCATCATACTTGCTTGATCATTGCATCGATGCCATGTGTTGATTGTTCCCCTCTCTTTCTGGAGTTCGGTTCTTCGCGGTAGAATACGAGATCGAGATCAAAGACCGAGGTCAACACCATCGAAGATTTCTTGATAGCCATCGCATTGTAGATGCTTAGCCATGATATTAGTTGTCATAGACCCTAGTTGAATCGATGTTGCACCTAGGGTTAGCCGGTGTGTCCTCGCCAGGGCATCCCGAACCCGAGGGTTGATTGATTGCCGCCTTTCTTTTCGGTATTGGTTCTTTGTGATAGGATCCGAGCCCGATGGTTTCTCCTAATTAGGGTTTCTGATATTGTAAATTCATTTTTATTATTGTGTATGTATATATTAGGGTTTCTCTGAATTAGGGTTTATATCTCTCAACACCGTACCTAACATTCTCCCTTAGCCGCTTTGACTTATCCGTTTTTCCACCTATGCAGAAAATATGGACCCACACGTCAGAGACGAAGAAAAGGAAGAGTTGCTCCAAGGTGTGATCCGCGGGGAAGAAAATTTAGATGTATCGACGTTTCTGAAAAACTCCGGTGAGGGTGGTCCTCTTTTTACCAGAAGAGACGACTTGTTTGAGGTTGAAGGTGATGCCTTCCGCGAGGGAGAAGGCGATGCCTTGTGTGATCGAGAAGACGGCCGCTCCGGCGAGGTGCATGTAATATAATTAATTCATTAATTAATCATCTGCTATCTATATAGAAATAGTAAGGACGATCTTTCTTCTTTTAGCCCTCCGGATCGAACAAGTCTACTGAAAAGAGCAGACGAGGCCCAACCAAAAAGTTGGAAGACCATGAGAGGTTCAGGATCGAAGATGTCACTGAAGACGGCAAACCGACGGCTCCCGAAGTTGTCGCAAACAAATTTGTGGCACAATGCGGAGTAATCATTAGGGACTTAATCCCGATCACCATTCGAAATTGGAATAGGCCTTCTGATGCGGAAGAAGAGGGAACATGTTTATTTGTCCCTAACCATGCCAAAGATTTACTGTGAAAGAGGCTCATGGTTAATTTCAAACTACCGAAGATAGAGCTGGATCCAAATGCGGAGGATCCAGTTGAGGACGCCTTAGAACATGGGAGAGCCATGGAGGCTAAGGTCAAGGAATGGGCTTTGAAGAAGATGGCCCAGTGTTTCACCAACTGGAAGAAAAGATTGCACCTTGACTATGTCGTGAAAGAGAAGACTCCCGGTTTCAAGAATGTTCAGTTTAAGAAGATAAAACCATTTTGGGCTGAGTTTGTGAATTACAAGACATCAGAAAAAGCTAAGAAAATGTCTGCAACAAATAAGCTGAATGCTGCTAACAAGAAGTATCACCATACTATGGGGCAAGGTGGCTACAAGGCTGGCATTCCTAAGTGGGAGAAACTTGAGAATGAACTGCGTGCTAAAAAGATCACCCCAGAGACAGACGATTGACTAGAACGTGCAAGGAATTGGTTTTATGGGCATGGAGGCATGTTGGACTCGAAAGGGAAGTGTATATATAACATACGACATAAAGAAGACCCCTTGCCAATCGAGAATATGAGAAAAGCAGTAAAGGCCGTTAAAGATGGGGACTTCATTCCCGATAGAGAGAATGATGAGCTCACACTCGCCCTTGGAAATAAGGAACATGATGGACGAACACGAGGCACAAGCGGCTCCAAACCATGGAGGACTGGGTTTCCTAAAGAGAGGAAGAAATATCCTGATAGAAGCCGTCAGAGGAGAAAGGACAGGGTGAAAGTTGAAGCAGATATTCAGAAAGAGCGAATGCATATAATTGAAGAACGAATAAAGCAACAACAAGATGAAATTAATGCACTTAAAGAGCAAAGTACTACTGGCCCATCTCAGCAGCACACTGCATTCGATGCTACCGGCCTATCGAATAATCAAAAAAGCAGTGTGGCTTCCACCGAGGTCCCGGGTGATGACAATGGCGATGACGATGGTGCGCCGACGATGGCTCCTGTTGGCTACCCAGTGGATGATATCACATAGATGACACACTGTGAGCTACATGTCAAAGTTGTGAACATATCAATGAAGGTGGCGGTCGGCTATGCCTTACCAATTGGACCCACGCCAACTTACCATTGTCGTCCGGTTCCAGAGGGCTACGCTGTTGTCGGGGTGGATGAAATCATGCCCACCTTTGAAGTTTTGGATCTTCACTACCCTGCAGGTGAAGGGGATGTGACTGTACTGGGAGACGCAACAAACGTCACCATTCTATGGCCAAAGCAATGTATCGTGCTTGAAATCACACGCCAAGGCCATCTTCGCCGCCGCCTCACCCGTCTCCAGCGAGGTCGTCGCCGCCGCGGCAGCCGTCTTCGTCGCCTCACCCGGTTCCGTCGCCTCACCCGGCTCCGGCGCAGCCATCGCCGCGGGAGCCATCGCCGGCGCCTCAGGATAAAAAGCGTGTACCGCTACTCTGCGTCGTGGTAAGCGATCGCCGAAACATAAATAAGAGCCTCTTCCAAAAGTACCAAAGGTTCCTCCCAAGAGAGCTTATGATATACTGAAGAGGAGACCGCGGCTATCGTTGATGCGGAAACGACAGCGTTTTCTGCTAAGCTGAGGCGGCCGAAAGAGCCAGAGTTCCACAGCACCAAAGAAGAAAAAGCCAGAGTTTTCAAAATGCTAAAGAATCTTCATCAACCCGAGCCAAAGCTGTCATCAGACTATGAGCGTTCTATTCTCAAGTCACATGTGGCACAACAAGCCTCGAAGAGCAGTACTGATGCAAGCGAGAAATCTGTTGCCTAGCTCGAAGAACAAGCAAAACAGTCTTGCGCCCCTCTCAAGGTGATTTCCCATACCAATGTGGGGTCGAGCAAATATAGGGCCGAAAAGCAGTATGATCCAGAGGTAGTTGCACAATACGGAGAAGCTGCCGCTGCTCAAGGTATGAGTATTGCCCAGTACTTATCCCAGTTAGAGTACTTCCCCGTGAGTGAAGTAGCATACAAATACCAGTACGGCAAACCTCTCGTCAAACCTGAGGAGGTAAATAATCTTCCAATAAAAATGTGAAGATTGCATAACTGGTACATGCATGCCACAAAGGCCGGGCAACGCTTGGAAACGATTCACCAACAAGGCTAGGGGTGTTTGGAAAGCGGAGCTTACATTTGAAGCACTAGATGTAAGCACCACTAGCTATATCCGCGCATCTCTTTGATTCTAGTTTTGATACAGTTATTATCATGCTTGATTATTATTTTGATTGAACTATGTTCTCGTAAAGTGCCTGACGCAGGACCAGGTAACAATCTATGTGGATACTATGTTTGCGAGTTTATCCGGCAGACGTGCGATGAGAAGGGCAAAAATTTAGAGCAACTCCACGTACGTAAACAATTTCTATAGTTTTTAATTACAATCAAATTGTGTTTAGTTTCATTCATATAGGCTGACTCCTTTTTTAAATCAGATCGAACGTCTACGGGACGGTCTTCTGCCAAAGGATCGCGTACGAGCAATTCAGGAGAAATTGGCGGGATTCTTGGATGCAGAAGTCCTAGAACAAAAAGAGAAATACTATTCGGCTGTGTATAGACAATAGGGATTGTAAAAAGAGCAACTTTTGTATGTAGTGCATGAACTCGATCCGTGTATCGAATGTAATATTGTCATGATGATCTTGTGTAATATAATGGTTCCTTCATTGATAAGTGCAAAACACTAAATAAATAATAAAACAACCTAAATGAATTCTCTGTCGCGGCACAAAAAGTGGCGAAAATCCTGCCGCGGCAACAAAAGTTGCCAAAATGAATTCTCTGCCGCGGCAGAGAAATGTGCCAAATCTCTGCCGCGGCAGAAGGTTATTTGTCCCGGTTCGTGTTACGAACCGGTAGGGTTGCTCCACCCCCCCTCGCCCTCTGACGTCGCCACGTGTACCCCCATTTGTCCCGGTTGGTGGGGCAACCGGGACTAAAGGTTGCGGCTTTAGTCCCGATTGCCCCGTCCCGGTTGGCTAACCGGGACTAATGTCCCTTACCAACCGGGACCAATGGGGCGTTTTCTACTAGTGACATCTCGCCGTCTCTCTTCACAGTTCTTCACACCACCACAACTCCGGCGAACTTCGGACGTTCGCACCTTGCATCCTCCCCAACTCCGCCGAGAAGCCATGGCCGGCCGCCGCATGCTGTCGCCGTGGGAAGCCCGGCTCCTCCGGGAGGCGCGCTATATGGCCTCGCCGGACACTCGCCTCCCTGGAGGCTGGATTCTCAGCGCCGGCGGGATCCCTGTTCTGCCGGGGAGATCCAGGCGACTATCAACGCCATGGAAGACCCAGACCTCGCCGGAGAGATCCAGGCCGCTATCGCTGCCATGCAAGACCCGGATCTCGCTGAGGATCAGGGCAACTTGGTCTTCTGGAGGCAGTTTTTCGCCGACAGGCGCCTCGAGGAACTCGCCCAACACGACGGACCGCCGGGCTCATCGCCGCCGCCACATCACAATATGGCTTACCGCCGCCACTGGTGGAGCGTTCCAGGGCGGACTCTCGCCGGAGTAATGGCGCACATCGAGGCCGGTAACAACCCCCGCCTCGGCCTGTAGTTGCGGTGTAACATCCCAAAAATACCAAACTTAGATCATCAAATCCTAATCATCAAGATTAGGGTTAACAAAAACTTTTCTAAATAAAATCATGAATGCATGCATATGTGTATGCATAGTTTTTGAATTTCTTTAAAACCACTTTGTTTGTGTGATCCATTGCTTGTAAAATGTTTCTTAGATGAAATAAACATCATCTAAAACATTTCCCACACTTTTCCTAAAGACAAGTAAATCAAAACAAATATATTAAGAGAATGGTCATTTTGGCCAATTTAACTCTCATGCCTACTTTGGCTATCTCAAACTTTCAGAACCTAACAGAAACTTTTCTGGATCTTTGCACCCCTTGAATGTACTCATAACAGAGTATCAAGGCCCACTTTGTGATCATCCAGAAACTTTCAAATGCATAGTTTAAATGACAATTCAAAATTGAATCTTCTTCATATGGGAAGATCCCACTTTTTCAAAACCCACTCAAACAAGCTCAACTTTCAAAACCCAAGCATCTGCAGACTCACCAGCACCAATCTAGCAAACCCACCAAAAATCATTTCAAAATTCAAAACTTGAGTTCATGCGGCCATTTCATCAAACAGGTTGCAGACACAAATCAAACAAAACCTCAAACACTATAGTGTGCAGTAAATTTGGCCTAACTTGTTCCCTAGTTAGCTCACACACATCTCAGTAGATCATCTAGAAAGGTTAGCCCAACACTAGCACCCCTGTGAGCTTGCCATTGCCATTAATGGTGAACAGCCGAGCACACCCATGTCACCCCATTGTGGACAGCAAGCTAGGAGCAGCAGCAAGCCTAGACAGCATGTCTGGGAGGCAGCCCACCGTCCACCGCCACTCACTGTCCCAGCCGCAAGCGTTGCCAAGCCATGGACCACGCGCACAAGCCGCGTCCAGACCATGCCGAGCGTGCGCAAGAGCGCCACCCTCGACCATCACCCACAGACCGCGCGTCGCCCTCGCCGCGTGCATACACGATCGCCACCGACCCAGGAGACCGCCAAACATCCCTATTTGCCACCCCGTGCCATATAGCCACCGCCCGCCGTCGAAGTCGCCGCCTCTGCCGCGCAGAGCACCGCCCGTTCTAGACCAAACCACACCGCCCCATGCCTCGCGACCATGTCGTTGAGCATCGTCAGGAGACACAGCACCGTCCCCTACCCTTGCCCATGCCTTTAGTCGCCTGTAACGTCGCCCCCGACGAGCTCACCGTGCGCCCCGACGGTCCCCTCGCTCGACTATAAATAGAGGCCACCCCCGCACGATTTCTTCACACCATCTCACTCCCCTCTCCTCACTGAGCGTGCCACACCATTCCAAGAGCAAGGCGAGCACCACCTCGCCGGAATTTCATTGGAGCCTGCCGCTGCCGGAGAAGAAAGGAGCCAGCGATTGGAGCCACCCCAGGAGCTGCCGCGACCACCCCTGAGTTCGCCGTCGTCGACTTCGTCGTTCGCCCGCCTCGCCGACCCTCGCCAATACCCCAGTGAGCCCCCAGCGACCCCTACTGGCCGCGCTAGGTTTCGTTCTCGCCGGAGTTGTCTCGCGTCGACGATGACTCCCAGCCGTTAGATTAGAACTAGATCGAACGATTCACATTGCCCCATACCGCTTCGCCCAGCCCCGTGTCACTGACGAGTGGGGACACCCACTTACGCAGCCCGCGGGAGCACTGCGCTTAGCAGGCCGGCCCGTTAGATTTTCCCGCGCAGCCCAGTTATTCAAATTAAACCTTTTTCTATTTCTTTTCAAACACACTTCAGCACCCAACTTCAAAAATCAACCCAGATCGATTCAGTGCATCAAATTGGATGAAACCAATTTTGTTGGAAAGGTCTGTGAATGCTGAATCCAAGCCTGTTGGATTCAAGTCATTTGGATCTGTAGATCACCCATAGCAAAAATAACAAGGCAGAAGCTTTTCTGCATTCAAACATTTTTTCAAATTTAAACCATAATAGCTTTTGAGTTGATTCCAACTCTCAAAAATCACATTCAACCATACCTTTCAGAATATATAAAAATATATAGGTTTACTTGCAGAA
Source organism: Avena sativa (assembly GCA_916181665.1). Lineage (NCBI taxonomy): Eukaryota > Viridiplantae > Streptophyta > Magnoliopsida > Poales > Poaceae > Avena > Avena sativa. Next base: position 148,789,075 of record OV702294.1, on the reverse strand, counting down.
ATATTGTTCAAGTAATAAAAGAATGCTACATAAGCATTTCTAGCCACTTTAATTAATTAAAATAAAAGGGTAAAACCTTATTAAATTGTGACACCACTTTAAATCACATTCTCTTGGACTACAATATGTGGTGATGACATGTGTCAACATGATCCCATGTTTAGTTTGGAGAATATTAAATCTTAAGTAGTTTTTCAATGAGTAGAAATTACTTTTCTAAAAATAAAAAGGTTTAAACCAAGCCTTAACCTTGTAATGTTAGAGATGATGTTAGATCATCTATAAGACCCTTGTGTGTGATGATTGCAAGTAGTTAAGTATTGTTTGGTGATTGTGTACCTCGTATTTATTCATAGACGCTAGTACCGACCAAGGATACAAGGAGGAAGGAGGATACTACGAAGAGGAAGCCGAGGAGAACTTCAACCATTGCTCTACACAAGGCAAGCCTAATACTACTAGTGAATGTGCAAGCCTTACTAAACAAGTTGACCTATGCAAGCTTATACTGATGCAAGCTAACCCTTGCAAGATACCCTACTGATACCACAAACCCATACTTGTGATATGACTACTATATGCCTTAAGCATATGTGATCATACCCACTTGATGAACCAAATCCTAGTTTTATGTGCCAGCTCTTACTTTATTTCTTTATCAAAGCTTCCTTAGAGTCTACCTAAGAGTTTGGTCAATACTAGACGGTTGTGCTGAAGGTTGCATAAAGAGCATAAAATTTGGTCTAAGCTATATAACCTTGATGTCATCCTAAGGCATAAGGTTGTACTTAGTAAAACTCCATTAGTTACCACCCCTCATTAGTACTACCCCCACTTGTAGATGCTAGTGCTAAGCATAAAACTTGATTAACCTTAGATGGGAATACTTGGTGGAAAAATGGTTATGAAAACCTTGGAATGATGGATCATTCTATTCAAATGTTTTAGACATGTGTTTCCGAACACTTGATGATTTTGGTGATGAAAATGTTGAGGCATGAGCCTTAGCCCTTTATAAAACTGATGGTTGTCTGGATGCGATACCATTCCAATTTTATCGTACAACCACAATACCCGAATACTGGGTAGGGCTTAACTGGAAACTTATATACCTTAGTATTAGTTCCCTCCCGACCAAGGTCTGAGCTGAGGCTACCTTGTGAAGATTGTCCACCTATGTAGTACCCAAGATGACAGTGAGTCATGGTTGGGAGGCCAAACTCACAGGAGAGGTGCTTATACTAGAGCGTGTAATTGAAAGGTTAGGATTGATTATCCGCATACTGAGTATGGTGAATTCAGGATTTGTTCCTGACGGATGTATCGAATGTTGTGGTGAAAGTGTACAATCTCTGCAGAGTGTCAAACTATTCGAATAGCCGCGTCCGCGGTTATGGACAGTTGGAGTGGCCATACTGTTCCCCCGTCAGACTTTCCAAAATGACTTGTGAAATGAATTGAGACTTTGACTTGACCACAACAGAGTTGTGACATGAGTTACAAGATCCCACTTAGGAGTTATAAGATTGTGACTAGCTTTGGAACTGAGTAGAGATAAACCTGGCTTTTTGCAAAACAACCCTAGAGCCTAGTGTCATATTATCCAAAAACCCCTTACCTGTTAGTATTAGTTTGCGAGTACTTAAAGAGTACTCATGGCTTTGTCCCTGGCTATTCCCATGGCCAGACTATGAAGAGGAGTACCTGGAAGATGGACCCCAGGGAGGTTACGACAACTAGATTCATCTCCCATCGTCAGCATTGCTTGTGACCCCGAAGATGGAGCTTCGCCTACGCTACTGTTATTATTACGTATTCCGCAGCTTGAAGTTGTATTAAGAACTGGATCATGAGATCCCTATTTGTGTAAGAACTTATGTATCGTTGTAATGGATGATGTACTATGGTATCCAATTCTGTTATGTCTCGCAAAAATGGTAATCCTGGGAATGCGATGTATGGCATAATAGGCATCTAGGATTGAAAAATCCAGGTGTTGACATGTTGGTATCAGAGCCATCCTGACCATAGGAGACCCTAGTTAGACTGGACGTTGAACCAAAAACTTAGTTTCAAAACCAAAGAAAAAAACAAATATTTACAAAAACTTATTCTCATTCTTATCTCTTTGATTCTTTCATAAAAGTTCATGTTCCTCAAAAACTCTTGCAAAATACATAAAATTTTGACACACTTGATCACTCTGCTAATCTACTCATCCTCTATTTTTATAGATGGATGTGAAGTACAGCAAGTTTTATCAGTTGGGGAATGGAGGAGACCTTATCTTTGAGAGGGATCTGGATCAGCTTTCGGAACTTCTGGAGCGTCCACACCCCGAGTTCTTCGGAGCTCAGCTCAATGATCAAGGAGGAGAAGATCTGTAGTGGCTAATTGTTGCAAGTCTCCGAGGAAAGATTGAACCTCCCACTGCGGAAGGAATTCAGTTTACCTTAAGAGAGAACAACTAGCTCGATGGACTTGCCAGAGCAATGCAGGAATCTCTCTCCCGTCTATGTGGGCAGAGCATCAATCAGATCAAAGGAACCCGCTTTAAGTTTTCCCAAGGCGTGATGCAAATGGACAACCACTAGAAGCCCCGTACCACCCCGAGCTGAAGACTCAATTGGACCACCTTAGCTTCATGATGTATGATCGTCAGTCGGAGTTGGACAACTGCCGTGACTATTGCAACCACAAGTCTGCCATCATCAAGACGAAGGATCAAACCATAGCCATGCTAGCAAAGGATCGCAAGTCTCGTCGCCGTCAACTCGACAAGAAGGAGCGCATTATTGCCCGTCTTCGCCACCGCATCTCATCTTTGGAAGAGACCATCCACGAGAGAGACATGCAGTTGGAGGAAAGGGAGAATGCCGGAGAAGATCTTCGTGGAGACCCTTACCCTTATCAGCGATGACGATGATTTTCTGGAGGATCAGGCCATGGACTTCTTCACCGATGATGATGATTTCGCCTTCATCGATGACGATGAAGATGATGAAGCCACAGACTCCGAGGAGTAGTAGCACTGAGCACTAGCGTAGTGAGTAGTAGTCGGTCCCACTGTATCGTAGATTTCAGAATGGTTCTTAAAACCATCTGTTTTTCCTTGTTGTGGTGTGTGTTGTACTATGTGCTATGAATGAATGAATGAAAAAGCAAGTTGCTAGAAAAACCTGAGTCAAACTCTAAAAACTTTTCGAAGAACCCAAACCTTAGAAAAAGTCCCTCTTTCCTCACGATTTATCTAAATCTTCAGATGCCACGTGGAGGAAGTGGTTCAGCCCCGGACCCGATGTTGCAGATTCTGCAAATGTTGACCTCTGACCGCGAAGCTGAAAGAGCGGAACGTCAAGCCAACCTAGCCACTCTGCAACAGATAGCCCAGCTAGCCCACAACAACCAAGGCCACGGAAATCAGGACAACCATGGATCTAAGCTCCAAAATTTCCAGAATACCAACCCACCCGTTTTCACCAAGTCAGAAGAACCCCTAGACGCTGATGATTGGCTGCAAACCATGGCAAACAACCTAGAAGTAGCAGGAGTCGAAGCCAACGAGAAAGTTCTATTTGCCACCCATTATCTAGCCGGAGATGCCAGGGCATGGTGGAACAGTGTTCGTGCCATGACCAGAGGCCAGATGATGACCTGGGAGGAATTCAAGGTCAAGTTTAGCAGAACCCATGTGCCACCAGGTTTGATTAAGAGAATGAGAGACGAGTTCAGAGAGTTGAAGCAAGGGAGGATGACTGTAGTGGAATACCGTGACAAATTTTTGTCATTAGCTAGGTATGCTCCGGACGAAATAGACACCGAAGCCAAGAAGAAAGAAAGATTCCTGAATGGTCTGCATGACGAGATGCAGACGGTGTTAGTCAATATCCCCTTTGCTGATACTGAAGCCCTTGTCGATTCATCCATCCAGATGGAAGGAAAGATCAACCAAGCCAATGAAAACCGCAAGCATCGTATGATGCATCAACCAGGAACCCATCAGACCCCAAAGTATCGCCCCAACCCATCTCCAGGATTTGCCCCAAGAACCAACAGACCCCCTATGACCCGTCCAACCTATCCCCACCGTGGAAACCCTAGAACCGGAGGAAATCACAACAACCCCGGCAACTCTAGCAATTTCACCCGTGCCCCACCCAAGTTCAACACCAACAATGCTACCGCCAATCCCAACACTGCCCCTAGGACTGGAAGAAATGTTGTGCCTGTCGCAGCCAACGACAAGTCACAAGTGACCTGTTATGACTGTGGAAATAAAGGCCACTATTCCAACGAGTGTCCCAACAAGAAGAATGCTACAACACCCAATACCAACGTCCCAGCTCAGCAGCAGCGTCGTGTCCAGCCAGGAAGAAGATTTGCCCCAGGAAATTCACTCAACTGCAATGGCCGTCTTTTTCTCATGCATGCTGAAGAAGCTCAGGAAGTGCCAGACGTCGTGCTAGGTATGTTTTCTGTTAATTCAGTACTTGCAAGAGTGTTGTTTGATTCTGGCGCATCGCATTCATTTGTCACCGAAGAATTTGCCTGCACTAGTAAAATTCAACCAACCAAATTGAAGCATGTGATGATTGTACAAATTCCCGGATCAACCACCAAGGCTAGGCAAATTTGCAAAGCCGTCCCTATTCGAATCCATGGCATAGATTTTTATGCTAATCTAATAGTACTCGGAACTAAAGGTTTGGAAGTAGTACTAGGAATGGATTGGATGTCCAAACATAAGGGATTGATTGACTGTGCCAAGAAAGCCATCACCATGACCAGTACCACCGGAATATCGGTCGAGCATATATCTGAAACCTTACCTCGCCAATTCAAGTGTAACAAGAGTCTAGCCCAACCTACCATTGACCAAGTCCGGATAGTCTGTGAATACCCCGATGTATTTCCAGATGTTTTGCCCGGTATGCCCCCAGATCGGGATATCGAGTTTATCATTGAACTAATCCCCGGAACAGGACCCATAGCCCAGAGACCCTATAGTATGAACCCATCAGAGTTAGAAGAACTGAAGAAGCAACTGGATTCTATGCTAGAAATTGGACTAATTCAACCAAGTGCGTCACCATGGAGATCACCTGTCTTGTTTGTGGACAAGAAAGATGGAGGTAACCGTCTGTGTACGGATTATCGGAAGTTGAATAATGTCACCATCAAGAACAAGTACCCCTTGCCCAAGATAGAAGATTTGTTTGATCAGTTGACCGGTGCCCAGGTGTTTTCTAAGATTGATCTTAGAACTGGCTATCATCAACTCAAGATTCGTGCAGAGGATATCCCAAAGCCTGCCTTTACCACCCGATATGGATTGAACGAGTATACAGTCATGTCTTTTGGATTAACCAATGCCCCCGCTTATTTCATGAATCTCATGAATAAGATTTTTATGGACTTCCTAGATAAGTTTGTCGTTGTATTCATCGATGACATTCTGATTTATTCCAAATCAGAAGAAGAACATGAGCTACACCTAAGGACCATTCTTGGAACCCTTAGAGAGCATCAGTTGTATGCAAAATTTAGCAAATGTGAATTCTGGTTACAGGAGGTAGGATTCCTCGGTCACATTGTATCAGCCGGAGGAATTGCCGTTGACCCTGCCAAAGTGAAAGATGTAGAAGATTGGCAAGCCCCAACCACTCAAACCCAAGTTCGTGCTTTTCTCGGATTGGCGGGATATTACCGCAAATTCGTAGAAGGATTCTCGAGTATCGCCCGACCCATGACCCAATTGCTGAAGAAGGACAAGAAGTTTGAATGGACCGACAAATGTGAAGCGAGTTTTCAAGAACTCAAGAGGAGATTAATTTCAGCCCCAATCTTGATCATGCCGGATATCACGAATCCCTTCGATGTGTATTGTGACGCATCCAAGATTGGTCTCGGATGTGTGCTAATGCAAGAAGGCAAAGTTATATCTTATATATCTCGACAATTGAAGCAAAACGAGCAAAACTACCCAACCCATGACCTCGAACTCGCAGCCGTAGTTCTAGCCCTGAAGACATGGAGACATTACCTGATGGGAAATCGTTGTGAGATTTATTCGGATCACAAGAGCCTAAAGTACATATTCACTCAGAAGGAGCTAAATATGAGGGAGAGAAGATGGATTGAGCTAATCAAGGATTACGACCTGGACATTCACTATCACCCTGGTAAAGCCAACGTGGTAGCTGATGCCCTTAGCAGATTGCCGTGCCGCTTGAACTCCATGATTTTGAAGGAGCAACCAAGTCTGCACAAGGAGATGGAAGATTTTCGAATGGAACTAATAAGTGAAGGATTTTTGGCTAGCATAGAACTTCAGCCCACTTTGATCAGTCAGATTAAAGAAGCGCAGAAGGGAAATGCTAGTATCGACGGAATCAAGCGTCGTATCGGTACAGGCAAGGTACCCGGATTCACCGAGGACGAAAAAGGAGTTCTGTGGTACAAAGGACGCCTTTGTGTACCAGCAGATTCGGAGTTGAAAGAAGTTATCTTGAAGGAGGCTCATGATACTCTTTATTCTATCCATCCCGGAGGAACGAAGATGTATCAAGAGTTGAAAGAGCAATTTTGGTGGCATAAGATGAAGAGAGAAATCGGAAGCTATATCGCCAAGTGTGATATATGTCAGCGAGTCAAGGCAGGACATCAAAGACCCGCTGGATTGTTGCAACCTTTGCAAATTCCGGAATGGAAATGGGATTATGTAGGAATGGACTTTATCACTGGACTACCTACTTCTAGTAGGGGAAATGACTCTATCTGGGTCATAGTGGACAGATTGTCCAAAGTCGCCCATTTCTTGCCCGTCAAAACCACCTATCAGAGTTTGAAGCTAGCCGAGTTGTACATCGCTAGAATAGTTAGTTTGCACGGAGTCCCCAAGAACATAGTATCGGATCGAGGAACTCAGTTTACCTCGAGATTCTGGAAGAAAGTCCAAGAAGGTTTAGGAACCCGCCTAGATTTCAGTACCGCGTATCACCCTCAGACCGATGGACAAACGGAGCGAGTAGATCAAATACTCGAGGATATGTTGAGAGCATGTGTGTTAGAATATGGATCCAAATGGGAAGACTGTCTGCCTTTTGCAGAATTTTCTTACAACAATAGTTACCAAGCCAGTTTACAAATGGCCCCATTTGAATTCATGTACGGAAGAAAGTGTCGCACCCCTTTGAACTGGTCGGAAGTAGGAGAGAGTCAGATCTTCGGACCTGACAACCTACGAGAAGCAGAAGAGAAGGTTCACAAGATTGGTGAGCATCTCAAGACCGCCCAATCCCGACAGAAGAGTTATGCTGACAAGAGACGTCGAGACCTCGCCTTCAACATCGGAGATTTTGTCTATCTGAAAGTGTCGCCATTGAAGGGAATGCAGCGTTTCCAACTCAAGGGAAAGTTAGCCCCCAAATATATCGGATCTTTCAAAATTTTGAACCGTCGAGGAGAAGTATCTTATCAACTGGAACTACCTGAAGAGATGTCATCTGTGCACAATGTGTTCCATATCTCATTACTTCGCAAATGTTTCGAAGTCCCCGAGAAGACCAAAGTGTTCAAGAATATCGATCATCGGACCATAGAGATCAACGATGACCTGACCTATCCTGAAGTGCCCATCCGCATTTTGGAAGAAGCTTTTCGAACTACCCAAACCCGAAGCATCAAGTTTCTCAAGATTCAGTGGAGCAACCACACAGAAGAGGAAGCTACCTGGGAGCGCGAAGATCACATCAGGACGGAGTTTCCCGATCTCTTCAAATCCTAGGTAATCTTTTCGTCCTTTTTCAAATCTCGGGACGAGATTTTGTTTAAGGGGGGAAGGTTTGTAACATCCCAAAAATACCAAACTTAGATCATCAAATCCTAATCATCAAGATTAGGGTTAACAAAAACTTTTCTAAATAAAATCATGAATGCATGCATATGTGTATGCATAGTTTTTGAATTTCTTTAAAACCACTTTGTTTGTGTGATCCATTGCTTGTAAAATGTTTCTTAGATGAAATAAACATCATCTAAAACATTTCCCACACTTTTCCTAAAGACAAGTAAATCAAAACAAATATATTAAGAGAATGGTCATTTTGGCCAATTTAACTCTCATGCCTACTTTGGCTATCTCAAACTTTCAGAACCTAACAGAAACTTTTCTGGATCTTTGCACCCCTTGAATGTACTCATAACAGAGTATCAAGGCCCACTTTGTGATCATCCAGAAACTTTCAAATGCATAGTTTAAATGACAATTCAAAATTGAATCTTCTTCATATGGGAAGATCCCACTTTTTCAAAACCCACTCAAACAAGCTCAACTTTCAAAACCCAAGCATCTGCAGACTCACCAGCACCAATCTAGCAAACCCACCAAAAATCATTTCAAAATTCAAAACTTGAGTTCATGCGGCCATTTCATCAAACAAGTTGCAGACACAAATCAAACAAAACCTCAAACACTATAGTGTGCAGTAAATTTGGCCTAACTTGTTCCCTAGTTAGCTCACACACAGCTCAGTAGATCATCTAGAAAGGTTAGCCCAACACTAGCACCCCTGTGAGCTTGCCATTGCCATTAATGGTGAACAGCCGAGCACACCCATGTCACCCCATTGTGGACAGCAAGCTAGGAGCAGCAGCAAGCCTAGCCAGCATGTCTGGGAGGCAGCCCACCGTCCACTGCCACTCACTGTCCCAGCCGCAAGCGTTACCAAGCCATGGACAACGCGCACAAGCCGCGCCCAGACCATGCCGAGCGTGCGCCAGAGCGCCACCCTCGACCATCACCCACAGACCGCGCGCCGCCCTCGCCACGTGCATACACGATCGGCACCGACCCAGGAGACCGCCAGACATCCCCGTTTGCCACCCCGTGCCATACAGCCACCGCCCGCCGTCGAAGTCATCGCCTCTGCCGCGCAGGGCACTGCCCGTTCCAGACCAAACCACACCGCCCCATGCCTCGCGACCATGTCATTGAGCATCGCCAGGAGACACAGCACCGTCCCCTACCCTTTCCCATGCCTTTAGTCGCCTGTAACATCGCCCCCGACGAGCTCACCGTGCGCCCCGACGGTCCCCTCGCTCGACTATAAATAGAGGCCACCCCCGCACGATTTCTTCACACCATCTCACTCCCCTCTCCTCACTGAGCGTGCCACACCATTCCAAGAGCAAGGCGAGCACCACCTCGCCGGAATTTCATTGGAGCCTGCCGCTGCCGGAGAAGAAAGGAGCCAGCGATTGGAGCCACCCCAGGAGCTGTCGCGACCACCCCTGAGTTCGCCGTCGTCGACTTCGTCGTTCGCCCACCTCGCCGACCCTCGCCAATACCCCGGTGAGCCCCCAGCGACCCCTACTGGTCGCGCTAGGTTTCGTTCTCGCCGGAGTTGTCTCGCGTCGACGATGACTCCCAGCCGTTAGATTAGAACTAGATCGAACGATTCACGTTGCCCCATACCGCTTCGCCCAGCCCCGTGTCACTGACGAGTGGGGACACCCACTTACGCAGCCCGCGGGAGCACTGCGCTTAGCAGGCCGGCCCGTTAGATTTTCCCGCGCAGCCCAGTTATTCAAATTAAACATTTTTCTATTTCTTTTCAAACACACTTCAGCACCCAACTTCAAAAATCAACCCAGATCAATTCAGTGCATCAAATTGGATGAAACCAATTTTGTTGGAAAGGTCTGTGAATGCTGAATCCAAGCCCGTTGGATTCAAGTCATTTGGATCTGTAGATCACCCATAGCAAAAATAACAAGGCAGAAGCTTTTTTGCATTCAAACATTTTTTCAAATTTAAACCATAATAGCTTTTGAGTTGATTCCAACTCTCAAAAATCACATTCAACCATACCTTTCAGAATATATAAAAATATATAGGTTTACTTGCAGAAATATTGTTCAAGTAATAAAAGAATGCTACATAAGCATTTCTAGCCACTTTAATTAATTAAAATAAAAGGGTAAAACCTTATTAAATTGTGACACCACTTTAAATCACATTCTCTTGGACTACAATATGTGGTGATGACATGTGTCAACATGATCCCATGTTTAGTTTGGAGAATATTAAATCTTAAGTAGTTTTTCAATGAGTAGAAATTACTTTTCTAAAAATAAAAAGGTTTAAACCAAGCCTTAACCTTGTAATGTTAGAGATGATGTTAGATCATCTATAAGACCCTTGTGTGTGATGATTGCAAGTAGTTAAGTATTGTTTGGTGATTGTGTACCTCGTATTTATTCATAGACGCTAGTACCGACCAAGGATACGAGGAGGAAGGAGGATACTACGAAGAGGAAGCCGAGGAGAACTTCAACCACTGCTCTGCACAAGGCAAGCCTAATACTACTAGTGAATGTGCAAGCCTTACTAAACAAGTTGACCTATGCAAGCTTATACTGATGCAAGCTAACCCTTGCAAGATACCCTACTGATACCACAAACCCATACTTGTGATATGACTACTATATGCCTTAAGCATATGTGATCATACCCACTTGGTGAACCAAATCCTAGTTTTATGTGCCAGCTCTTACTTTATTTCTTTATCAAAGCTTCCTTAGAGTCTACCTAAGAGTTTGGTCAATACTAGACGGTTGTGCTGAAGGTTGCATAAAGAGCATAAAATTTGGTCTAAGCTATATAACCTTGATGTCATCCTAAGGCATAAGGTTGTACTTAGTAAAACTCCATTAGTTACCACCCCTCATTAGTACTACCCCCACTTGTAGATGCTAGTGCTAAGCATAAAACTTGATTAACCTTAGATGGGAATACTTGGTGGAAAAATGGTTATGAAAACCTTGGAATGATGGATCATTCTATTCAAATGTTTTAGACATGTGTTTCCGAACACTTGATGATTTTGGTGATGAAAATGTTGAGGCATGAGCCTTAGCCCTTTATAAAACTGATGGTTGTCTGGATGCGATACCATTCCAATTTTATCGTACAACCACAATACCCGAATACTGGGTAGGGCTTAACTGGAAACTTATATACCTTAGTATTAGTTCCCTCCCGACCAAGGTCTAAGCTGAGGCTACCTTATGAAGATTGTCCACCTATGCAGTACCCAAGATGACAGTGAGTCATGGTTGGGAGGCCAAACTCACAGGAGAGGTGCTTATACTAGAGCGTGTAATTGAAAGGTTAGGATTGATTATCCGCATACTGAGTATGGTGAATTCAGGATTTGTTCCTGACAGATGTATCGAATGTTGTGGTGAAAGTGTACAATCTCTGCAGAGTGTCAAACTATTCGAATAGCCGCGTACGCGGTTATGGACAGTTGGAGTGGCCATACTGTTCCCCCGTTAGACTTTCCAAAATGACTTGTGAAATGAATTGAGACTTTGACTTGACCACAATAGAGTTGTGACATGAGTTACAAGATCCCACTTAGAAGTTATAAGATTGTGACTAGCTTTGAAACTGAGTAGAGATAAACCTGGCTTTTTGCAAAACAACCCTAGAGCCTAGCGTCCTATTATCCAAAAACCCCTTACCTGTTAGTATTAGTTTGCGAGTACTTAAAGAGTACTCATGGCTTTGTCCCTGGCTATTCCCATGGCCAGACTATGAAGAGGAGTACCTGGAAGATGGACCCCAGGGAGGTTACGACAACTAGGATCATCTCCCATCGTCAGCATTGCCTGTGACCCCGAAGATGGAGCTTCGCCTACGCTACTGTTATTATTACGTATTCCGCTGCTTGAAGTTGTATTAAGAACTGGATCATGAGATCCCTATTTGTGTAAGAACTTATGTATCGTTGTAATGGATGATGTACTATGGTATCCAATTCTGTTATGTCTCGCAAAATGGTAATCCTGGGATTGCGATGTATGGCATAACAGGCATCTAGGATTAAAAAATCCGGGTGTTGACATGCGGCGTCCGGCGTCGACCACGACGGCGTCCTTTCCTAGTTAAACCGATGTACTATGTTCCCCTCGTCTAATTTAATCCGCCTATATTCACCGAGTTTAAGTGAATTTAGCCGAACCTGGGAACGCGGCCTAGATACGCGAGTGGGCGACTGGGCGTACCCAGGCCAAAAACACGATTCGTCTGGCCGAAAATCTGTCCAATGAGTGGAGATGCTCTTAGTCACAACCTTTCTCTGTGGCCAAACAAGTTACCACTACTGTACTTACTATATGATGACAAGTGAATTAGTGACCTGTTGGTCGACTCTGCCTAGAGTTTGGTCGTGGCACGGAACGACACCGAGAAATCAGCTATGTCTAGCAAGTATTCTCTCGGTCCGTACTTCTAGCATTGTCCCGAGTTAAAAATAGGAATGTCTAACTAATTTTATAGAAAATTATATCAATATTTATAATTTCAAATAGGTACTAATAGATATGTTTTCAAATTTAGTTTTATAATATATTAATTTAATATAATATATATTGCTATATTTATTTAAATGTTGATCAAATTTGTTAAAGTTTGACTTAGACAAAAACTAGAAGTACATTTATATGCGGACGGAAGGATAGACGGCAAAGCACAGAGCGTTTGCATGTAGGCGTTCAAGGGTAGAGATCAGAGAAAGTAAAGTTTGGTTCATTTGCAAAGTCAATATGAAGATCGGACGCTGCTGTTAGAACCAAATGGGCAATCGGCGCCTTGATTGGGTAAAGCTCGAGATGGAAGTTAGAAATGGAGGCAGCACGAGTCTGAACATTGTAGTAAAAGGCGGACTCGAAAAGGCAAAGCGTCGGCACACGACCGCGAGCCGCACGATCGACAAAGATATTGTGAATAAAATCATGCCACAGACCGTGTGCGGGCTAAATTATCCTCGGAGTAGTTTGCTCTTGTGTTGCCGCTGTCGTAGGTGGACACACTGGACACGTGAACCGAACCAGACCAGACCACTGCTGCTGCTGCTGGCAGGTGGTGCAGATTGTCATGTCCATTTGTTTACGACGATCCAAAGCGGAAAGGCATCTGGCGTCTAAAATGTCCCTTAGCCAAGTGGAGATTTGGTGCATATGTACGCCCACAAGTGGTTCCGTTTTTAAAAGTTGAGTATCAAATTTTTGAGTATGAAAAAATTCTAAAAATAAATTAGGATGTAGCCCTTGATGTTTTTTTAAAAGAAGCATATGTTAATATCACAAGATACCAATTACATCTAGTCTCTGCAACAACGTATTGTCCTAGCAGTTATACGAATCCACGCAGCTAAAAAAATAATAATAAAAAATAAAAAAAGTTCCACTAAAGTGACACATTCTTTGAAACATTGGCACTACCATCACCAAAAGAGCAACAAAAGTTCAGGTTCTCCAAAGGCGACGCCTCCGAGAAGTAAATAATGCAGAAGCACAATGATCGCCCAATCAGATCTTAGGTTTTCACCCTAAAGAAATTCCACACTGTCAGAACAATACCTTCAACAATGCCATTATTAGGCACAACCAATTAAGGCCAGACACCAGGTTTTCACCTTAAAAGGTAGGACTGTTAAAACTCTTCTGTGCAGTAACCTTACTTGCATGCCACCGCTTCAAGTCACGAGTCACCAAGTCAATCTGTTATCACCATCCAGACAAGAACCACCATTATCAGTCCTCAGATCTCGGTCTCCATGACATTCTCCGTCAGTACTATGGAACAAGAACATGCTCCATGATATTAACAACCAACAGAGCTTCGAAGCGCTCCCTCTTAATCCAAACGGTCAGAGTAAAACATGGGTGCACACGACCGAATCCCTCCAATCCGGCAATCTTCAGGCATTATTCGCCCATGGTAGTTCGCCGGCGAAGCCTTCCGGAACTCGCCATTCTGACCAGATCAAAGAGGGCAACCAACAAGTAGATCCTTGTCTTGGCGCGAGAGGAATCCTAGGACCGTCGCGTCAGACGAGCAGCCTCCCATGCCGCCCATCATGTTTGTGCATCACTAACAGAGGAGGAAAGGGCAACCTCAATCGCAGGAGATCGGCGTGGCTAGGCCACAACCTCACCCCAGCTGCGTATGGCCACCGGTCCAAACGGCGGTGTGCATCGCTCCCCTGGTCTACCGCCGGAGATCCTCATGCCTCGGCCAAGACGTCTGCGCCGCACCAAGCCCACAGCCAGCGCCACACCTCCCCCATGTGAGCGTCGCCACAGACCCCTCTCATGGCCCCTCCCCCCATATCTTTGATGGACGGGGCGCCGCCATCGCCGCCAGAGTTGGCAGCAGCGACGGCCGACGTGGTGAGGGTTGGGGGGTTCTAGGGGAGGACGGAGAGGAGCCCTCGGGAGCTACATAGTATGTATTTTGAGCTACATAAAATGGTAAAGCGGTATTTCCGAGTATCACATCTTTAAATTTTTAATGAACATCAAACCTATCATTTTTGTGTAGCCCACGATAAAAATAATTTCGTATTGCTGTTTTGCATGCTTGTAATAATATATCATCAACAAAGTTCATATTTGTTTTATAAAATTTTAAAACTTACAAATTTGATTTTGTTTTTTAATTTAGAAAGATCAAATGTGTCAAGAAAAACTTTCCGTCCCTCAGCCCCCCACTTTTACTCCTTTGGGGAACACACTTTTAGGTTCAGTCCATTGCATGCACGGACACGTCCGCTACCCAGCAAATCCACGTATCCGGAACGTCGGACAAAATAAGCAGATCCGGCGTCCGCTCGAGTTTCACATTTGGAACGGGGCAAAAGGAGCCGGCAACGGTGAAAAGTGCAAACCAACGGCCGCGGCGGCGTCCATGCACGGCACGGCAGCCTGTGACGACGGCATGGCGACTAGGCGACGTCGCAACTTGAAACATGGCGCGGGCAACGCACGGCACGGCACGCCATGACCGACGGAGTGAGCCGTACGTGCCCGTGCGCGCGGCGGCCGTACGTCTCTGCTGGCTGGGCTGTCTCCCGGTCCCGGGAGGAAGGAAGGAAGGAAGCCGCACGCCCGGTTCATTCGTCCTCCTCGCCCGCTCGCGTGGTCGCGTCCATGTTTTACCTTTCTTTTGTCCGGTAGCGGTGCGTAACAGTGAAAGGCCGACACCTAAATCGATTTTACATACACCAGTAGTGAGTACTCTGTGCTTCTTTGGTCAATCAAAGCTTGTCCGGGCGTATTTGGATTCGTCGCATGAAACGTTGTGCCGCAGGATCGTCTTTTAATCGTGTCACTCGTTTTCATCGGGACTTCTATATAAGTCTGATGAAATGAAAACCGTTGGTTGGACGAATTTACTAAGCCCGTGCTTTCAGCAACGACCCAAGGAGCAGTAGATTCTGTCCAAGTCATGTAGATAGGTCAAACTCGTATGTATAAATAAAAACAGAAATCTACACTGATTCGGAGTAGAATGGTCAAATGTTACGAGGTTTGGCTTACGAAGTTATTAGGATAGAAAAGTCTATATGCATTGCATTTCGAATGAAGGGAAAATATTTTAGGTGCTGATAATAACTTAAGAAGATTTCTGACCGTGATAATACAATATGTTGGAATTTTGGCCCAAATAGTCTAACCCATTTTCCATTTCAATAATTCCTGAAAATTCTAGAGGCTCATGTGGCCCATTCATGCAAGGCAAGCTGGGACAAATGTTTAGTCCCACGTTGCTAGTTGAGTGGAAGGAGAGAGTTCCACACGCGCGCTCCTCCTCCTCGCTCGCCTCGCCACGCCACGCCTCGCCTCGTCACGTCACGACGCGCGCCGCGGGTTGCGGGAATCTCGTCGAGCCGAGCTGAAACGTTCGCTTCATCTTCCGTCCATTCGTTTCATCTTCTGCTCAGTCTGTCTACCTTCCCCCCTATGCCTATAAGAGAGAGAGGTCGCGCCTCCTCTCAGTTACACTACCACACATTCTTTGCGCCTCTAGTTCCAGAGCACTGCGCTACCTAGATCTTCCCCATCCCGTCTTGCGGCGTGCACCGCGAGACGGGACAGTAGGCCTCCGAGACCCCGCTGCTTCGAGTCCTGTACGGGAGAAGGGCGATAAGGTTTTTGGGGAGCGCTATCAGCGCGACTACTGGCTTCGTCACGGACTCCCTCACAGATAGCGACTGCGGCGACGTCTTCCCCGACGAGGACTTCTTCCCCCACATCAGCACCCTCTTCCTCGACGACATGGCCAACGACGGTTCCAACACCGGCGGTTCCTCTTCTGCAACTACCGTGTATATCTTCTGTCTCAATCTTGTTCTGATCATATCCAAAGTTTTATGCCTTGCAGTTTGTTTGCTTATACGCCTTAATATGTATTCGCTATTTCACATGATTAGTATATTGCCTATTATTCTAATCATGTTTTATCTAGCATTTATTATAGATAATTCGCTTGGTAAATTGCTCTATTATTCAACAATCCAAAAACCTTATTTCAGGCAATTTGCCCCAAGTGGCTTTGTTGCTTCTATGAAGCCACCTGTGTTCGAAGGTGTGAATTACAAACGATGGCGTGCGAGATCAGTGCTCTGGTTTCAGACCATGAGCTGCTATAACGCCATTTATGGCGTTCCAAAAACTTGATACCACTTTCAAGGCTGCCTTGATCAGCATCCTTGGCGATAATATTGTCGATTCATATTTGTCATTTAGCAATGGCAAAGATATGTGGGATGCGCTCGAGAGAAAATTTGGAGTCTCCGATGCTGACAGTAAACTGTATGTCATGGAACAATTCTATGACTATAAGATGGTTGATGACCGCTCCATTGTGGAGCAGGCTCATGAGATACAGTCACTTGCCAGGGAGCTTGAGCACTTCACTTGTGTGTTACCGGACAAGTTTGTTGCCAGAGGCATTATTGCCAAACTTCCTCAGTCATGGAGGAAACTACTTCTCTAAAGCACAAGAGACAAGAGTTCTCCGTGACAGATCTCATTGGGACTCTTGATGTGGAAGAGAAGACGAGAGCAAAAGACACACGTGCTCGAGGTACCAAGGGAGGTTCTAATGCCAATCTGGTACAGAAAAGGAACTTCCAGCCTCACAAAGTTCAAGAACAAAGGCAAGTTTGACGACAATGGAAAGTTTGATGGAAAGAACAAGGCCTCACAGTCCACCAGCTTCAAGAACAAGACTGATAAGAGGAAAGGTGCTTGTCATGTGTGCGGTGATCCTAATCATTGGGCTCCTGCTTTTCCCAACCGCTTTGACAAGCGCCAGCATGGGAAGGGCAGCAAGACTGCTAATGTTGTCATGAGCGACGTTGAGATGAAAGATGTTGGGTATGGTATATTACCTACTGTTCTTTCATTATGTCATTCTCCTGATTGGCGGATTGAAACGGGCACTAATGTACATGTTTGTTCTGATATTTCCATGTTTTCTTCATATCAGGTCAGAGGGACTCAAACCGTGCTGATGGGGAACGACTCGCATGCTTCTGTTCATGGTGTTGGTCGGTCGATCTGAAGTTCACTTCAGAAAAGACCGTGCGCCTGAAGAACGTGCATCATTTTCCCTCAATAAATAAAAATCTTGTTAGCGGATCTCTTCTGTGTCGAGATGGCTACAAGATTGTATTCGAGTCCAATAAATTTGTAATTTCGAAGTATGAAACTTTTGTTGGTAAAGGCTATGAGTGCGGAGGCTTGTTCCGCTTATCTCTGTCAGACATTTGTAATAAAGTTGTTAATCATATTTACACGAATTTTGAATCAAATGTCTGGCACTCTCGTCTTTGTCATATTAATTTTGGTTGTATGACGCGGCTAGCCAAAATGAATTTAATCCTTGATTTCTCAACTGTTAAGGGATCTAAGTGCCAAGTCTGCGTGCAAGCTAAACAACCTCGCAAGTCACATACGACTGCAGAAATGAGAAATTTAACACCACTAGAGCTCATACATTCTAATCTTTGTGAGATGAATGGTGTGTTGACAAAAGGTGGAAAGAAATATTTCATGACTTTGATCGATGACTCTACGAGATATTGTCATGTGTATCTTCTGAAATCAAAAGATGAGGCTCTGAGTTTCTTCAAAATCTATAAAGCTGAGGCAGAAAATCAACTTGATCGAAAGAGTAAGAGGCTTAGGTCTGATCGTGGTGAAGAGTATTTTTCCAACGAGTTTGATTCCTTTTGTGCGGAACATGGCATAATTCATGATAGGACGCCTCCCTACTCACCCCAGTCAAATGGAGTAGCCGAAAGAAAGAACCGTACTCTAACAGATTTGATTAACGCCATGTTAGACACATCGGGTCTTTGTAAGGAATGGTGGGGGGAGGCACTATTGACCGCGTGTCATGTCCTAAACCGAGTTCCCACAAAGAACAAAGAAATTACTCCATTCGAAGAATGGGAGAAGAAAAGATTAAAACTCTCTTACTTACGTACTTGAGTTTGTTTGGCAAAGGTTAATATACCAATCCCCAAGAAGCGCAAGCTTGGACCAAAAACCATTGATTGTGTTTTTCTGGGCTATGCTTTTCATAGCATTGGTTATAGATTCTTGATAGTAAAATCTGAAGTGCCTGACATTCATGTCGGTACAATCATGGAGTCGACTGATGCGACTTTTTTTGAGGATATCTTTCCAATGAAGGATAAACCTAACTCATCAAATCCGGAGATACCTAGTTCATCTAATCAGGAATTTGCTATATTCTCTGAACCTACCATTCTGATTGAACACTCTGAAAGTCCTAAGGAGGATGATAATGAAATTCCTAAAAGGAGCAAGAGACAAAGGACTGCAAAGTCTTTTGGTGATGATTTCATTGTGTACCTTGTGGATGACACTCCCACTTCCATTTCAGAAGATTATGCATCTCCTGATGCTGACTACTGGAAGGAAGCTGTTCATAGTGAGATGAATTCCATCTTAGCTAATCAAACATGGGAGATCACTGATCGTCCTTATGGGTGCCAACCTGTAGGATGTAAGTGGGTGTTTAAGAAGAAACTAAGGCCTGATGGTACTATTGAGAAGTACAAGGCAAGGCTTGTGGCCAAGGGTTATACCCAAAAGGAAGGTGAAGACTTCTTTGACACTTACTCACCTGTAGCAAGGTTGACCACCATTCGAGTACTACTTTCTCTGGCTGCCTCACATGGTCTTCTCGTTCATCAAATGGACGTTAAGACAGCTTTCCTAAATGGAGAGTTGGATGAGGAAATTTATATGGATCAACCAGATGGTTTTGTAGTAAATGGTCAAGAAAGAAAAGTGTGCAAGCTACTGAAGTCTTTGTATGGTCTTAAACAAGCACCTAAGCAGTGGCACGAAAAATTTGATAAAACCTTAACCGCTGCAGGCTTTGTTATAAACGAAGCTGACAAGTGTGTATACTATCGCCATGGTGGGGGTGAGGGAGTCATCGTTTGTTTGTATGTTGATGACATACTGATTTTCGGAACCAACCTTAATGCAATTAAGGAGGTCAAAGATTTCTTATCTCGTTCCTTTGAGATGAAGGATCTGGGAGTAGCTGATGTCATCCTGAACATCAAGCTATTGAGAGATGATGATGGTGGGATTACACTGCTTCAGTCCCACTATGTGGAAAAGATCTTGAGTCGTTTCGGGTATAGCGACGTCAATTTTTCTCCTACACCGTATGATCCCAGTGTGTTGCTTCGAAATAATCGAGGAAATGCTATAGACCAACTAAGATACTCTCAAATCATTGGCTCGCTTATGTATTTAGCTAGTGCCAGGAGGCCTGACATCGCCTTTGCTGTAAGCAAACTCAGTCGATTTGTTTCAAATCCAGGAGATGATCACTGGCATGCTCTTGAGAGAGTTATGCGATATCTAAAAGGCACTGCGAGCTATGACATACACTATACCGGGTATCCGAGGATACTAGAGGGTTATAGTGATTCAAATTGGATATCTGATGCTGACGAGATAAAGGCCACAAGTGGATATGTTTTCACACTTGGTGGTGGCGCTGTTTCTTGGAAGTCTTGCAAGCAGACCATCTTAACGAGGTCAACTATGGAAGCAGAACAACAGCACTAGACACGGCCACTGTTGAAGCAGAGTGGCTTCGTGAACTCTTGATGGACTTACCTGTGGTTGAAAAACTATACCCGCAATTCCAATGAACTGTGATAATCAAACTGTGATTATTAAGGTGAACAGTTCTAAGGATAATATGAAGTCCTCAAGACATGTGAAGAGGAGACTAAAATATGTTAGGAAAATGAGAAACTCCGGAGTTATTGCATTGGATTATATCCAAACATCTAAGAACCTGGCAGATCCCTTCACAAAGGGACTATCACGCAATGTGATAGAAAATGCATCGAAGGAGATGGGTATGAGACCCACACTATGAGTTTTCCACAGTGGTAAACCACTCTATGTGATCGGAGATCCCGTGAATTAGAATTGGGAGACAAGCTGTTGGTTAGCTGAGAGGAAAGTATTCCTACTTTAATAAACACCACTCCATAAAGATGCAATACTTTCCTATTCTGCATGGCAGGTTGATTTATTATCTTAATGTGTTCTAAGTGGCTTGTCCTAAGAAAAGATGTTGTCCTGTAGAACATCTTTTGAAGAACACACCTATATGAGTCTGACTGTTAAAACGTCGCAGTCTATGAGAGTTGGGTGCTCTCTAATAAACTCATGAAAGGCCATGGAGTATGACGCATAAGCTCCACCTGCGGGGAAGTCCCACGGTAGCCCAGTATCGGTCAAGGCTTCGTGTGAAGCTAGGTTGCAGCAAACTTGCAGTTCAAGGCATAGTCCACTGTACAAGTCGCAACCTAGTGTAGCATAGAATTCTAGGTGGAAGTTCAACTTAACAGTCTCCACTACAGTACCGGTATATAAACAGTGTTTTGGAACCAAAGACAAATTACATGTGCCTCTGGGATCTGGTGGGGGATTGTTGGAATTTTGGCCCAAATAGTCTAGCCCATTTTCCATTTCAATAATTCCTGAAAATCCTAGAGGCCCATGTGGCCCATTCATGCAAGGCAAGAGCTGGGACAAATGTTTAGTCCCACATTGCTAGTTGAGTGGAAGTTGGACCAGCTTATAAGGTGGGCTCTCCTACCACTTGGTAAAAGGATGAGAAGGAGAAGGAGAGAGTTCCACACGCGCGCTCCTCCTCCTCGCTCGCTCGCCTCGTCACGACGCGTGCGCGCCGCGGGTTGCGGGAATCTCGCCGAGCCGAGCTTTATTTTGCCACGCATGAATGGGCTGCCGCCTATTCGCTTCTTCTTCCGTCTATTCGTTTCATCTTCTGCGCAGTTCGTCTACCTTCCCCTCTGTGCCTATAAGAGAGAGAGGTCGCGCCTCAGTTACACTGCCACACATTCTTTGCGCCTCCAGTTCCAGAGCACTGCGCTACCTAGATCTTCCCCATCCCGTCTTGCGGCGTGCACCGCGAGCCGGGACAGTAGGCCTCCGAGACCCCGCTGCTTCGAGTCCTGTACGGGAGAAGGGCGATAAGGTTTTTGGGGAGCGCTATCAGCGCGACTACTGGCTTCGTCACGGACTCCCTCACGGATAGCGACTGCGGCGACGTCTTCCCCGACGAGGACTTCTTCCCCGACATCAGCACCCTCTTCCTCGACGACATGGCCAACGACGGTTCCAACGCCGGCGGTTCCTGTTCTGCAACTACCGTGTATATCTTCTGTCTCAATCTTGTTCTGATCATATCCAAAGTTTTATGCCTTGCAGTTTGTTTGGTTATATACCTTAATATGTATTCGCTATTTCACATGATTAGTATATTGCCTATTATTCTAATCATGTTTTATCTATCGTTTATTATAGATAATTCGCTTGGTAAATTGCTCTATTATTCAACACAATATACACATGTTTTCTACATCACATGACATTAAAAATTTAGTCACCCTAGCCGCCGCCGGGGGTCGGCCCGCCCTCCCCTCTCTCCCTCGCCTCCGTCGGAGGACGCGGCCGGGCAAAGCTCGTGCCGCTGACGATGGGGGCGGGGCCCCTCTCTCCCGTGAAGCCTCGTCGGGAGGGGAGTCGGCCTGGGCAGCGGCAGAGCTCCTCGACGGCGCGACGGCGGGTGGCGGCACAGGGAGGGCGCGTCGTGTTGGTGCGGAGGGCACGCGTTGGAGGCTGCAGCAGGTGGGACGCCGCTCGTGCCTGCGGTCGCGCGTGGAGGCAGGGCTCGATCTGGGCCTGTGCGGGCCGCGGCTTCGTGGTGCGATGGCGGCGCGAGGAGCTTCTGCACCGGCGTGCTGCGTGGATGCTGCTGCAGGGATGGTCGCCCGACATGGGGGCCCTCCTTCCCCGAGCCCATGTTGGCTGGCGGCGTGCCCGGTGGTGGCCAGCACCCTTGGTGGTGCCGACGGCCAACCAGGCAGCGGCAGCGGCTGGGTTCTCACCGCCCAGTTCTCGTTTTCAGTAGTGGTGAGGCGGCGATCAACCCCCCTGCTCCACCGACGACATTTGTGGCTCTCCTCTCGCGGGCGGTGAGTCCAAGGCGGCTCCTTGTTGCATGTCCGGTGATGTTGGGGTTGGCGGCAGGGCCGGGGAGAAATCCTTGCGTGATGCTGGCGGCGGCGACGCCTGTGGGCGCTGTTACCTTCTTGGAGGCATCGTCATGGACCTGCCTGTGCTTCCCCGCCTTTAACACCAGGGGAAACCCTAGACCCGACTTAAGGATCGGGCGGCAGCGGCACATCAGTGTCGTTCCCTCCTTGGGGCTCCGCCTTGGTGGTTCTTGGAGTCCTCGGCGCGCTAGTTGGAGTTTGGTCTTGGCTGCTGCCTAGAGCTTGGGCTTTCGGGGCGCTATGTACATCGTTGATGGCGCTTCCTCGTCGACGCCTCCTCCAGTCGGGCTCGGTCCCGCCGTTCGCTCGCCAACTCTTAGGCTCTATGGGAGAACGGTGCATTGGCTTGTGCCTTTCTTGAGTTGGATCGGTCTTGTGTAGTTCCTTTCTTCGGTTGTGACGCGGCCTAGAAGCTCGGTGTGCCATCCCCTCGCCATGTTTGGTTGGAGATGGTTCAAAGAGGGTCTTTTTCGTATGGTTGGTGTGGTTGTGTTGCAGCCGTGTGGCGTTGTGTTTGTATCGTGTAGCCTTTTGGCGTTGTATCGGCCATCTTGGCCTCTTCTTATATGAATCTGATACACCTCCCAGGGTGTATCCTTGAAAAAAAAAGTTAGTCAAAACATTGAATATGAACACTGGTGGACCATAATGGAGGCCAAAAAGGCCATGGCCCCCCCAACTCAGCTACAATTTACATAATACTATTTAGTGTTTATTATTTTTTACCATACAAATCACAAACTATTTCATGTTGGCCCCCTCAACTGTTGTGTAATCTTTTTTAGCTCCTCCTATAACTTTGGTCAAGGTCCGCCACTGCCACTGAGATGAACGTAAACGTATTCTTGGAAGAATGGAAATAATAGTAGCATGGCATCCAAATGGCATTCCTTAGCCAGCGACATGTTCATTGGCCAGCATCAACGTCTGTAGTTTGTGATGCATTACACGCAAATCAATAAATGTTTTCTCCAGTATGTGGTGCCTCCAAAAAGAAGATTATGTATCGCCTTCGAGAAGGGATCACAACGCCTCGTCATCGCCGGATCTAGCTATTGAAGGCAAGATCACGAGTTTTAGCCCTAGAGCACTTGTTTGAGAATATTAGATCAACCATTGGTGGGTAGAGAAAAATAAGATCGAACTTTAGCTGGTTTTACCACATATAGCCCAAGACTTCTACTTTGAGTGAGCACAACCTTCACAACAACGTCCCCAACTCACATGACCAGCCAAGAGATTCCACGACAAGCAACATCGAGAGCCATGCCACCTTGTGTAGTGAGGCCCTTACTTTTGGTTACCGCCAAATTGTTGGGTCTTGTTCTAGTGTTAGTGTTGACAAATATGGCAATATCCTTCTAAATAATCTTGAGATTTTTTAGGTGAAATAATGCAATCCAATAATATGCAAGCGCAAATAGGTCTCGTTGTCTCGAGTTCAAAATCATGCCAACAATTTTGTTGATAACATCAGTTAGGGGCTCTAACGGTTGAGAGAGAGAGAGAGAGAGAGAGAGAGAGAGGAAAACCTTTGAAATATGTTATATGTCATTTCCTTGAGATTTTGAGTGAATGACGTATAGTTAGATCGTGAGCCCCTGATTGATTGGATTTGTAGGATAGAAAAAACAAAGGAATAAAAAAAGTGCAGGATTAGAATGTCTTGTCCAGTTAAATCCTATAGGATTTGGAGCACACATAATTTTTTCAAATTGTAAGATGAGGTTTGGGTGGATGAAAATTTTACTCCAGAACATAGTGCAATATAATCCTATGGAGAAAAAAAATCATAAGGTTCTAATCCTACGAATCAAACGGTGCGTAAAGAAAAAAATCCTAAAAATCAAAGTCCTTCAAATTTTCTATAAGATTCCTATAGGATTTGGAGCATACAGATTTTTTTGAAGGAGTGTTTGAATCACAGAAAAGACAAAGAAAATGTAACATGAGGTTTGGGTGGATGAAAATTTTACTCCAGAACATAGTGCAATATAATCCTATGAAAAAACAATCCTAAGGTTCTAATCCTACGAATCAAACGATGCACAAAGAAAAAAATTCTAAAAATCAAAGTCCTTCAAATTTCCTACAAGATTCCTTTGAACCGAACCCCTAACCGTCATATGAGGATTTCTGGCAGGCATTACTATGTTTATTCGAATATTCCCCAAGATACCACACTGTGCTTCGTCTTCATAAGGGTAACCGGTTAACTGGAGTATCCACTAGGCTAGACATAGACAGGAAAATGTCGCACGCAGGAGGCACGTAGCACTGTTCCTGAAAAGCACGTGCCATAATTCCGTGGTGACCCGTAGGCCGTAGTACGTCGCTATCCTTGTTCAATCACGCAGCCTTGATCTGGACAATCGAGGATTAAGCTAAGCACATGCCACTATGGCACGTGCGATCTACTAGTCATTATGACCTTAATTAACT
Organism: Avena sativa; assembly: GCA_916181665.1. Taxonomy (NCBI): domain Eukaryota; kingdom Viridiplantae; phylum Streptophyta; class Magnoliopsida; order Poales; family Poaceae; genus Avena; species Avena sativa. The sequence goes on along the minus strand of OV702294.1, from coordinate 148,764,128 downwards.
AGCTAGATCGAGGAGGAAAGTCCAGCCACACGAGGAACGTTGAAACTTCTTGCGATCTTCCACGATGAATAAACCCGATCGACGGCGACGGATAAAAAAAAAACAGGGCGTACTTAGTGCAGAGGAAACATAATCAAAGGGGTCGTAATACTAATATCCGGCGAGTCTAGTGCTGACTGATAACGAATTCATGTAAAGTGGAAGAAGGGCGTGACGTCGACGGTGATCGATCGATCGCGATGTCTGAAAGCTACATACGCGGCTGCCCATTTCTTCTTCTTACGATATCTCCATGTACTTGCTCGTTGTCACGGTGCGTGCCAGTGCGTGTCGATGGAATTATCTCTTTGACAGCCTCAACGCTCAATTTTGAAGGATTTCGTACGTGGCGCACCTTGCTCTGTTTTCAGTTCCAAAGGCTTAGTCTGAGTACTCTCAATTGCCTTTCTTGATCTCAATATTTATTTTTTTGCCTTTCTTTACTCTGAGAAGACTAAGGCCAACCCTGAAATTCCGGCAAATGACACACGTGGCCATGGGTAAATCCAGTTCCTCTTCCTCCTGCACTCGCTGAGGGTGTGTCTAAGGAAAAGCTCGATGTCGGGTCTAGATCTCTCGAAACAGGCTTTCGCCCCGCTATATTAATATAGTAACCACAAGATACATCGGAATGGACAGCGCCCGACAGAAAAAAGAAAAGAAAGGAAAAGGAAAAAATGCCAACAACGGCAGTTCGACTACACAAAGATGGATCGCAACCGCTGCGCCCTCCGACTTTGTCCCACCGCACGCCAAGCACTCCGAACGCCGCGCACAAAGCAACACCTTCAAGAAGGATGCGACGATGTCGACGCTGTTGCCCGGACAGATCCTAGGATTTCCCCTGATACGCGGAGGTCAGAGGAGAAGGGTACCCGACGCCCTTCAGGAAGGCAAGGTGGCACTCGCAAGCGTCACCGTATCGGTGCCGGACGACCGGCAGGAATTTCTCCGACCCACAAAAAACTCCTACCCCGGACGAATCGAAGCCTATCACCCAGCCATCCACCCACGAGCTTGCGCCACCACGGTCTTGACTCCATCTTCGTCGTCTCACTGTGAATCGCCACGAGGCCTAGAAGACCGGGATAGGACCACAGCCGGAACTAGGGGCAGCAGCACCACAGCCGAGCGGGAGGGAACTGCCTCCACCACTGACGCGGTAGCTGGCCGGACGCGGCAGCATGAGCAAACCAGGCCCCGTCGAGCCCGGCCGGGCCTAGTTGGGCCCGTGAAGCTCTCGCCGCCACGCTGCAGCAAGCCGGCCGACGGCGCCGCCACCACGCCCAGGACCACCGCCTTCCAACCCAACTCCAGGAGGGAGCATCGTCGCAGACCGGCCCGCCCAATCCCAGACGGAGCCCAAAGGGCTCAGATATGGGCCGAAGGGGGCGCACGCCAGCATGAACAAGGACTCTCTGCCACCAACGGCAGCCCACCGCGCGAGGACACCCGGAGCCGCCGCCTCCACCGGGGCGGACGCGCCGTCACCGCCGGCCGAGAAAGCACCGCCGCCAGACGCGCCCTCCCGAGCAGGGGCTCCGCGCGCGCGGGGAGAGGATGGGCCGCCGCCGCCGACACCACGTGGGCAACGCCCGGTGGCGCACACCGGCGGCGGCGGACGGGGGTGAGGAGTAGAGGAGAAGTCTGGCGGCAGGGAGTTGGGGAAACCCCGGTCGTCTCGCGCGGGGTGACGACGCGGGGTTGGGACGGGGTCTAGATCTCTGAAACACCTCGATAGCAAGGATAACATTGTTGACACACCAGCTCGCAAATTGTCAGTGAGAACTAGAATATGCCGGTGACAACACTCGGAGGTGCATTTCTTACTTGCTCCAAGCACCCACTCCAACTGCTACGTGCCCGCTTTGATCACATCCCATCGGCCTTGGAGTGATCTATAGGTGCGCCGTTGTGTGGAAGCTAGCGGAGGCATCAAGCGAAAAGATTGGTCCTCGATCCTTTGCCAATACCACTTCCCATTTTCGGCATTACCGACACACTCTCCCACCCCTTCCAAAAGCCAGCATCTTCGACCTTGAGTAGTTCATCATTCTCTTGCGCTGGGTAGGTTGCGAGGCATCGAACACCCCCTTCCCTGTCTTCTCCACCTCTTCATTCCCATCCTCATCAACACCCACATCGGCATATCCCACGTTAAGGCTCCGAGCGCGTTTCCGCAATGTCAACCGCACTCTCATTCAATAAATTCACAAGCGACAACGACACCTCATTCAAATTGCCTCTATAAATTCGAAATTTGTACATTCAGCATGAGCAATGTACCAAATTGATAAGGTCCGGAGAGGAACCGGCGGATTACCTTGCGGGCGATTCGGCGAACACTTGGGGGCACCTATGTCTCGATCAAGGGTGGATTAGGCTCCATGGCCGTAGCAGGGGCCCAGCTTGGCCCAGCCGCATTCGGCATCGTCTTCTTCTTCACTTCCTGCCTTGGTGTCGCCTTGTTCTTCGGCACCGTCGGGAGATGCCATAGTCTCCACAGGCGTGGCGGCAACAGAACCGCCGTCCATAGTGACGGTTTGACTGGTTTGGCCGCCCTAGTTCACATTTATGTACTATCACTAAAGTTAAGAATTCATTTGTGATACTCGTATCAGAGTACGGTGACATAATCACTACTCCAAGTCGTGTAGAAAAAAAAAAGGCTAGAGTCAATTAAATTTGCAAGTGTGAGTACGCCACGTCGTCGACTCGTGGTCTTCCTGATCGCTGGGCAAGCCAAATTAATGACTCCCTACGTCGACTAGCATGACCAGTCGGTGGCTGTCTGGTTGGGTTGCGGTGAACAGTGGAAAAATCAACCGAAAGACTATCGATTATTGAAGTTACCGGCTTGTATCCTAGTATGCTAAAATCCACAATTGCGGTGTTCGATTTTAGTATTGGGAGCAAAAGGAATGCATGTTTTTGCCGTAATTGACGAGGAAGAACGTGAAGCCTGTAGACTTGACTAGTCTGTAACTGGACCAATTAGTCACAACCTTTTCTGTGGCCTAACAAGTTACTACACTACTGTCTACCATAAGTGAATTAGTGACCGGTCGGTCGACTCTGTCAACACTACTGTCTACCACAAGTAGACGGCAAAGCGCAATGCGTTTACATATAGGCATTCAAGGGTAGAGATCAGAGAAAGTAAAGGTTGGTGATTGAGCGGATCTATCCTATCTGTGTTTCTGACTTTCTGACTTTTATTTTTACTCTTCTCGTCTTCTAACAACTTTAGTTTTCTTTGTTGAGACAGCGTGACTGCGAGACGTTCGACGATACTCTACGGGCCCTAAGGACGGCGGTGCTCCCCTTCTTGGCTTCGGATCGCCCCTAACGATGGCTACCCCCTACAGCGGATAGAGTGATGTTATCGTCCCACCCTTTCTGTTAGTCTTAGGCTCTGCTGTGTTGTGGCCCCAATGGTTTTACTCCTGTTTCCTTTTTTTCTCTTTTGGCTTCGCGGGGTGGTATTGTGTGTATGCTTGTATGAATCTAGATTTTATATTTATAAAGCAGGACGCAAGTGTGATTCGAAGAAAGTAAAGGTTGGTTCATTTGCAAAGTCAATATGAGATCGGACGCTGCTGTTAGAACCAAATGGGCAATTGGAACCTTGATTGGGTAAAGCTCGAGAAAGTTAGGAATGCCGTAGTTAGCTCGCTCTGCAGGAAAAAGAGATACTGAAGGCAGCACGAGTCTAAACATTGTAAAGGTCAGGAAAAGGCAAAGTGCCGGTACAACCGCGAGCCGCATGATCGATAAAAATATTACGCATAAAATCAGGGTGCGGATCTTGTGCGGGATTAAAGAGGTGTTAGAAATAATGGGTCAATCCATTTAGTCCCATGTGAATTTTAGATTTATAGGTATCATCCGGAAGATAAATCGTTTCCATCCATCGGGTCCTCTGTGTATAGCCAGGGTCCTGACGTGTGTCTCATGGACCTCACCCACGTGTCCTCTCGTTCCAGCCTTATCCTCACGTCTCTTGCTTCTCGTCCACTCGTATTTCCCGTCTTCTTCCCCAAATCAACACGAGAGATGAGCTGCTACACTCACGGCCAGGACGCCATGCCGTGCTTGTCGGCACTTCCTTGCCTCACCACCCACCGAAGGCCCTTGTCCTCCTTCTCGGCCAATCCCTTCCCCACGCCCTAGCTCCACACGTCCTTGCACATGGTGCACCGCCACGTCTTGGTCGCCTCGCCAGCGCTCCCATGCCTCGGCAGCGTTTGCTATAGGCAGCTGGAGTTTGCTACTTACGGTGGTGGCTGCTACTACATACCGCCGCGACGTTTCCTACAGGCGGGGACGGCTGACATGGTTGTATCCTACGGGTGTGTGACGTCAGCATACCTGGTCCAGCCTAAAGAAGGTCCACGGCAGACGTACGCCGGCCCATGAACACTTTCGGGTGACCAAGGCCCATGACGCCTTTGGATCCTTGGAGAGCAAGACTAGCGTAGATAGGAAATTCAAAGGGGTAAAACCCTAGAACTTGTAACCGACTAGGTCTATGCCCGGGACCTGCCTAAGTCTATATAAAGGCCAGGAGGGCACGGCCTAGATCTCTCGACTCATACTTTCGCATACACACCTCCACGCCAGATCTAATCTGCGTCCCCCTGTAACCTTCGGTTCCGCCGTAATCAAGAGCAGACAAGTAGGAGTAGGGTTTTCCCTCCGGGGGCCTGAACCTGGGTAAACCTTGTGTCCCCGTGTTGCTTGTTTGCTAACCGTTCCACGATCTCCAGCATCCCCATCTTCTCCAAAACCCAAGTCCATAACAATGGGCATTGATGAGATCAAACCTCGTCAATTGGCGCCGTCTGTGGGAGTCGGGGCTGCTGATTGTGCGGTCGTGATGGTCCCAACCCAATCGATCTACAACTCTGCGGCGACGGAGAGTCACCTCCTCTTCGGCGCTTTCGACTTCACCGCCCACTCGCCGGCCACCATGAAAGATTTCGAGCCCGTAGACGACGGACTCGAGATCCTGTTCGGAAGCTTCTGCTTCCAGGTGGGTCAGACTGGTACCCTCCGCCTCCCTGAGCGGGTGCCCCTACCATCAACCAGGCCCGCCTCGTGGGCTGCACATCCTGTGCTACGCACATCGTCATCAACAGATGAGTTCTACGACAGCAGCAGCTGCAACTCCGATCTGTGCGATCCACCTTCGGATGAAGGGACCTACGGTTTCGGATCCGAAAGCTGCGGCAGCAGCGGACCAATCTACGAGCGCTACCAATGCGCCGTAGTCATCCAGAGCGACGTGGAGCAGCAACCGCCCAACTCGAACCCCAACCCGCAAGACAGAAACGGCGGGAACAGAAGAAGCCAGTCCCCCCACCCGACGAGGAAAACAACGGCCACGTCATCCGACTTAGCAAAGAAGGATGGACCCAGGCGCGCCGCGCCGTAGCAGGCGACATAGTCCTGCCTGCAGACGCCTCACGTGAACTACTGATGGCATACCACTTCCTCCTCATCGAGGAGCACAAGAAGCAAGTCAAGATACAAGAAACACTTGACAAACGCAAGCAAGCAGCCTCTGAGTCCAGCGCGCGACGAGCTGCGCTCTCCGCCATGGCCCCTGGCTCTAGCATGAACGGAAACCAAGGAAACAAACACCGCTCTCGGGTGGAGAACATGGATCCCAAGGAGCGCCGTGAGGTGACCCGAACTCTCCACACATCGTTCATGGAGATGGACGCCGACGACAACGTCATCCCGAAGACGCCACAAGCTGCGATCATGGCAGCCACTGCGTATCTCGCGGCCCACCCACCACCGGAAGGGGACCCGAAAAGGGCCATGCATAAGTACGCACTTACCAGACTCGGACTTGTCGGAGCTGCGCTCCACCAAGACACTCCTGCGGAGCCGAAGAAGAAAGCTCCGGCCAGACACGACCGGAGCCCCACCCCTTCATCCGAAGAGGAAGAGGAACACGACCTTCCTCGAAGGAAGAAGAGCTCGCGTCACCATAAACGCGACTACGACGCCAGAGACGCGCTCACACAACACAAAATCGACAAAGCGCGAGCCAAGCGCGCATGCTCGTCTGAATCCGAGATGGACGAAGACGAAGGAGAACTCTGTGGAGCCCGATGCTTCAGCAGATCCGTTCAGCGAACGCGGATGCCACGCAATTTCAAGCTTCCTTCAGATACTCCGAAGTTCGACGGCACGCAAGATCCAAAAGCATGGCTCAGTGACCATCTGTCATCCGTCAAGCTGCACGACGGTAACAAAGAAACCGCCATGCAATGCCTTCAGCTGCAGCTGACAGGCGCGACACGGATCTGGCTCAGCAGCCTATCATCAGGGTCCATCCGAAGCTGGGAGGAGCTAGCTTATAGCTTCATCCGAAATTTCAAGGGCACCAACAAGAGGCCCGCCTCCATCAAAGAGTTGCGCGCCTGCACTCAACGAACGGGCGAATCCATTCGCTCGTACATACTATGCTGGTCCAACACCAAGAACTCCGCAGCACACATCTCCGAAGAGAGGGCCATGGACGCCTTCAGGGACGGCGTCAAGCGCCAAGACTTCAAGGAGGAACTTAGACGCGTCAATCCCAAAACACTCGACCACCTCATGGACATCGCCAACAGGTGGGCCGACGGCGAAGATTCCATTCACCGAGCACAATCGGATGAAGAGGACGACTACGGCCGAAGACGGGAACGCCGTAGCAAGCGGAGATCGTGCGTCTACGACGATCGCGACGGATCCGACATGGTCGCGGCCGGCTACGCCGACCGTCGCAACGACAACGGCCGCAACAACGGAGGATACCGCGGAGGAAATTTCCGCGATGGCGGACGCCCAGCACAGTCATGGCAACGCCGCGACCGCGACAACGGACCCTCAGCATACGACAAACTTTCGGGTCCATGCACCATCCACTTCTACATCGACAAGCAGGATGGCAAAAAGAAAGCCAGTCACATGCTCAAGGACTACCGCGAGTTCCAGAAACTCAGCGAAAGCATGGTGCAGATGAGGCAGCAAGCCCCAATCCCTGCGTTTGGAAACGCACCCGCGCCAGGTGAAATAGCGCACGGAGCTCCTCCACCGCCACCTGTACGAGGTCCGCACCAGCCAGTTGCACCAGCACAGAACAACGCTGGGAACGGGTATCCCCCACCGAAAGGAGCACTGATGATCCAGAAGGGGCGCCCAACGAATAGGGTGCAGAAGAAAATCACTCGCCAGATCAACTTGGCTGTAGCAACTCCACCTGCCATCCCTGAGTACCTCAGCGGATCGGAGTCATGCATCACGTTCAGTCGTTCGGATCACCCTTGCCAGATCCCTCGCCCAGGTCATGCTGCCCTGGTGCTTGAGGCACAAATCGGAGGCTTCGAGATGAGTCGCGTCTTTATGGACGGCGGCAGCGGCATCAACCTGATGTTCGCAAGCACCCTCGCAGCAATGCGGATCCCGCAGTGCAGCCTGGAGCAATCTGACACTACGTTCCACGGCATCGTCCCAGGAAAGGGCATATTCCCTCTGGGCAAAATTTGGCTTGATGTCATCTTCGGCAGGCCTGACAACTTCCGACTAGAGCGGCTCGAATTCGAAGTGGTCGACTGGCCATCACAGTACCACGCCATCCTCGGGCGTGTGGCATTCGCAAGGTTCCTGGCCGTCCCACATTATGCATACTTACTACTGAAGATGCCAGGACCAAAGGGCGTCATCACAGTCCATGGGAGCTTCACCCGATCGGACCAATGCGACAGGGATTTCAACAAAATCTCCCAGTCTTTCGGCATGCAAGACGAGCTCGTAAGGCTCCGTGAAGTGACGGATAATGGGGCACCCCCAGTCACACGGCAAAACGCACCCGACATGTCCTTCGACTCCACGGTCAAAACCAAAAAGGTCCAAGTCCATCCGACGGACGCCTTCAAGACGACGCTGATTGCCAACGACCTCAGCCCCACATAGGAAGGCGCGCTCGTCGAATTCCTCCGTAAGCGCTGGGAAATCTTCGCCTGGTGTCCTGCGGACATGCCAGGAGTTCCCAGGGAATTCGCCGAGCATGCACTCAACGTCTTTCTAGACACCAAGCCCGTCAAGCAGTCCATCCGGAGACTGTCCGAGCCACGAGCCGAAGCTATCGGCAAGGAAATCAATAGACTACTCGCTGCAGACTTCATCAGGGAAATCAAGGAAAGCGAGTGGCTTGCAAATACAGTGATGGTCCCAAAGAAGGACACGGACATCCTGCGTATGTGCGTGGATTTCACGTCACTAAACAAGCATTGCCCAAAGGACCACTTCCCTCTTCCTCGCATCGATCAGATCATCGATTCGACTGCAGGTTGCGAGAAACTCTCCTTCCTCGACGCCTACTCAGGCTATAACCAGATTCGACTCACGGTCGAAGATCAGGAGAAAACGGCGTTTATCACACCGTTCGGAGTATTCTGCTACAACAACACAATGCCTTTCGGGCTAAAGAACGCAGGTGCCACGTACCAGCGATGCATGCAGGCCTGCCTCAAGGACCAGATCGGTCGCAATGTCCAAGTCTATGTTGACGACATAGTCATAAAAACCAAGGAGGCAAGGACACTTATCGACGATCTCCGCGAGACGTTCGACAACCTTGACCACTACAGGATCAAGCTCAACCCCGAAAAGTGCACTTTCGGCGTCCCATCGGGTCAGCTGCTTGGGTACTTCATCTCTCAGCGAGGGATCGAGGCGAATCCGAAGAAAATCAGAGCCATCATAGCGATGGAGAAGCCGAAAAACCTCAAAGGCGTCTAGCAGCTCGCAGGACGAATAGCAGCGTTAAGCAGATTCATCAGTCGCATGGGCGAGAAGGCCCTACCATTCTACCAGCTGCTACGCAAATCAGATAAATTCGAGTGGACGCCGGAAGCCAACGATGCATTCAAAAGCCTCAAGCGGCTTCTCTCCACCTCGCCCGTCTTGGTCACGCCAAAAGAGCGCGAGCCTCTGCTGCTGTACATAGCAGCCACACACCAAGTGGTCAGCACCGTTCTAGTGGTTGAACGACCCGAAGAAGGCAAGACCCACGGGGTCCAGCGCCCAATCTACTACCTCAGCGAGGTACTGACACCAACAAAGCAGAGGTACCCTCACTACCAGAAGCTCGCCTACGGCGTGTTCATGACAACTCGACGGCTGAGCCATTACTTCTAGGAGCACCAGGTAATGGTCGTCAACGAGGCACCCCTGAACAGCATCCTGAATAACCCAGAGGCCATAGGACGCGTGGCCCTGTGGGGCATCGAGCTGTCACCCCTAGACATCATCTACGAGAAGCGACTCGCAATCAAATCTCAAGTCCTTCCGGACTTCCTGGTACATTGGATGGAGCTGTAGCTGCCAGACACCCCTAACATGTCGCAGTCGTGGACAATGCACTTCGACGGCTCCAAGCGCGAATCTGGAGCAGGAGCCGGGGTCATACTGACCTCCCCGCAGGGCGACCAGATGAAGTACGTCCTCCGGATGAAATTCCGAGCCTCCAACAACGAGGCCGAATACGAAGCCCTCATCCATGGTATGAGGATGGCAAAGATATGCGGCGCAACGTGCCTGGTCATCTACGGTGACTCCAACCTCGTCGTCCAACAAACGATGAATGAGTGCGACGCACACGCCGAAAACATGATCGCGTACCGCGTGCTCTACAACGCACTCGAAGGAGAATTTGACGGCTGCGAGCTTCGGCACGTCGGAAGAGAAAGCAACGAGGAAGCCGACAGACTCGCCAACATCGGCTCCACCTGCACGAAGGTGTCACCAGGTGTGTTCCTCGAACAGATCTATGTGCCATCGATCAAGCGGAAATTCCCCAAAGGATCACCCGAAGAAGCAGAACACTCGGGGGCCACAATGCCCGAAGGTCATGAAGGACCCGAGAAACTGGACACAGAGGTCACCATGGTCAACTTGATGCAGGTCATGGCAGTCGAAGAAACTTGGACGCAACCGTACCTCTAGTTCTTGATAAACGAAGAACTACCTGACAGCCCGACAGATGCCCGGCGGATATCTCGTCGGTCAAAAGCTGTCACCATCATCAATGGTGAGCTATACAAGAGCAGTATTACGGGTGTACTACAACGGTGTGTCACCATCGGTGACGGTAAAGCCATCCTCCAAGACATCCACGAGGGCATCTGCGGCCATCACGCAGGCAGCCGCTCCCTAGTTGCCAAAGCTCTATGAGAAAGATTCTACTGGCCAACGGCCATGAGCGACGCAAAGGACATAGTCCGAAGATGCAACGGGTGCCAACGGTTCGCCGACAAACCGCACGCACCCGGGTCCGAGCTCAGACCCATACCTATAGCCTGGCCTTTTGCTCAATGGGGCCTCGACATGATCGGCAAACTGCCAAAATCCTCGAAAGGAGGACACGTTTACCTCCTGGTCGCAGTCGACATATTCACCAAGTGGATCGAGGCCATGCCAGTTATCAACCAGAAAGGCAAAACTGCCGTCAAGTTCTTCGAGTCCATTGTCTACAGGTTCAGCGTACCGCACAGCATCATCACCGACAATGGATCGAACTTTATCTCCAAGGAGTTCCAGGACTTCTGCGAAGACCTTGGGATCAACATCACGTACGCCTCAGTAGCACACCCGCAAACGAACGGGCAAGTGGAAAAGGCCAACGGCCTAATCGGCGCTGGCATCAAGAAGCGCCTCATGAGTCCACTCGAACGGAAAGCCGGAGCCTGGACGAAAGAGCTACCATCCATCCTGTGGAGCTTACGGACTACGCCAAACAGCTCCACCGGCTACACACCATTCTTCATGGTGCACGGAGATGAGGCCATGCTACCAGCCGAATTACGCCACCAGGCCTCCCGGGTCGTCGCTTACAGCGAAGCCGAATCCACGGCTGCACTCGAAGACGCCGTCGACACACTCGACGAAGCAAGAGACATAGCAGCAGCTCGATCAGCGGTGTACCAGCAGAGTCTCCGCAACTACCACAGCCGCCGGCTGCGCCCAAGGTCCTTCGTCGAAGGAGACCTCATCTTGCGACTCAAGCAAGAGCGACCGAAGAAATTCGAGTCACCATGGGAAGGACCCTACATCATCACCGAAGTCATCCCAGGTGGCGCCTATCGCCTCAAGCACATGGAGTCTGGAGTCGCATACTCCAACCCATGGAACATCGCGCACTTGCGACGATTCTACCCCTAGCTACCTACCCCTTTACTTTCAATAAGGCTTTTCAGCCAAGGCTATTCAGCCAAACAATGTACTTCCTCCATTACGATATAAATAAAGCTAAGTGTCTCGCCCCAAACTTCCGTTCACTATTTGCAACTTTACTTTATGCTACAAACGCACTCGGGGGCTCCCCTCACCTCACGATTTCATCGACTGAGGATCACGCGTGTACATATGAGTAGCTGACAACGTCAGGCAAACGAAAAAGACACACACCCAAACAAAGCACTGTGTGCTTACAACAAACAAATCTTTACAACAAAGGGCACAACACGCCCAGTCGAAATATACAAATTTTACATCTATCTCTTTTACAGGTACTACCTATTCTGGAGAATAACCTGAGCACGCTGCTCAAACAAATCTACGACCTGTTCGGCATACTGCTTTACAGCTGCATAATGTGGACGCATATCCCACTCATCACCATCCGGCCGAGGAGGTGGCCCATCTGCCACAACAGACAAATCTACATCAGGCCGGTGCAGCCTCACAAGAGACAAAGCAGCCTTCACTCCTGCGACGAGTTGTTGCCGCACCAACTCCTTGACATTGCTCACGCTCCGAAACTTCGACAGCAGACCCGCAAGGCTCGTCGGCACGGCATCCAAAGGAAACATGACATGCAACACCGAGGCAAGCGACGTCTGCACCTGGCGAAGCACCCGCAAAACCTGGTGCACACGATCCTGCACCGTCGCCAGAGCCATGGCACGGTCACGGTCCATCCAGAAGATGTTGGAGATATGCCCTAGAGGCAATAATAAATGTAGTTATTATTATATCTTTGTGTTTATGTTAAATGTTTACATTCATGCTATAATAGTATTAACAAGGAAACATTGATACTTAACTTGAAGTCCCTAGTAAAAGCCTCTATCTAATACTAGCTTGTTGGTTAATAAGATGATAGTGGTTTCCCTATCATGAACATTGAGATGTTATTAACAACAAGATCATATTGTTAGGAGAATGAAATGATGGACATACTCCTATAGATAAGCGTAGCATAAAGATCAAGTCATTTTAATAGGTCAATTGCTATATGCTTTCTGATACATAGTAACCTAATTCCTTCGACCATGAGATCATGCATATCACCTTTACCGGATGGATGCTTTGATGACATCAAACACCACACCGTAACTGGGTGGTTATAAAGGTGGCATTGAGTGTTCGGAAAGTATTGGTTGAAACACATGGATCAAGAGTGGGATTTGTCCATCCATATGACGGATAGATATACTCTGGGCCCTCTCGGTGAAATGTCATCCAATTAGCTTGCAAGCATGTGACTGGCTCACAAGGGATCACATATCACAGGAATGAGAAAAGAGTACTTATCGGTAACGAGGTTGAACTAGGTATGCAGAGATACCGACGATCATAACCTCGGATAAGTAAACTATCGTGAGACAAAAGGAAATTGGTATCGTATGTAAAGTGGTTCATTCGATCACGAAGTAATCGTAGAAATATGTGGGAGCCATATGAATTTCCAGATTCCTCTATTGGTTATTGTTCGGAGAAGTGTCTCGATCATGTCCGCATAATTCACGAACCGTAGGAAGACACACTTAAGGATTCGACGTTGTTTGAGTAGTTATGGAATGATGAGAAAGAGACCAAATGTTGTTCGGAGTCTCGAATGGGATTCGGGATATCACGAGGAGATCCAGAATGGTCCGGAGAATAAGATTCATATAAGGAAAGTCCCGTTTCGGAGTTGGGGAATGGTTCCGGTGTTTTCATCGTGAATGTTCTAGAAGGTTCCAGAATGTCCGGCACTCCGGGGGGAAGGGTACATGAATGTGTTATATCAAGTTGATATGATTGTGTCATGTACTCGGTGTCATCGCTGATCAAAATAGAGGGTTTATTCAAATCCTAGTTTGAAAAGTCAAACGGCTAGTTTGAAAGTCAAACGACAGTTTTTGGAAAGAGGAGGAGGAGTGGGAAACCGAGTTGGGGAGGAGTTCCCTCCTCCAACCGGCGGCGCACCACCCAAGCCGAGTTGGGGAGGGACTCCTCTCCCTCCCCTTGGCCGGCCGGCTCCTCCACCTATATAAGGAGGGGCAGGGCTCCCTCCTAGAGACACACAAGACCTCTCCTCCAAACCCTAGCCCCAAGCCGCCGCCGCCTCCATAGCCGCCGCCGGCCCTAAGGCAAACCCTAGCCGCCGTCTAGCTAATTCCTAGCCGCCGGCTTGCCCCTCCTTGGTGTGTCTAAACCCTAGAACACCGAGGAACTCTCTCATACTCCACCATACTCGCTCTGGCTTAAGGCGAAGCCCTGTGAGATCTCCCCTCTACTTCCGGTACCACGCCGTTGTGCTGCCGGAACGCGAGGAGAGTGCTAAAACCTCCGCTGCCTGCTGGAACAAGGGAGAGGAAGGTCTTCGTCGAGTACCGAACGTGTGACCGACTGCGGGAGCGCTGCCGGAACGCAGCGCCGGAAGGATCGTCTACGCGATCTTGAGATCGGAAAGAGTACGACTACATCACCCACGAGAATCCGCTCTCGTTAAACACTTTGGAATCTTCGAGGGTGAGTTATTCTATCGACTCGTTGCTACAATCTAGTAGATAGATCTTGGCTTGTTTGTTTGTATGCGGTAGAAAATTTTTGTTTTCCATGCTACGAAACCCTACAGTGGTATCAGAGCCGTGTCTATATGTAGATCTGTTGCACGAGTAGAACACAATGGTCATTGTGGGCGTTGATGCTTTTATTGTCGATTGCTTCTTGTGTACTTTGCATCTTGCGGTATGTTGGGATGAAGCGGCCCGGGCTAACCTTACATGACATCATTCATGAGACTTGCTCCACGCTTGACATGCAACTTGTATTGCATAAGTGGCTTTGCGGGTGCCTGTTTCTCCTAGCATAGTTAAGATCCAATTTACAACGGGTGATTAACAATACTAGTATCAATGTTGTGGTTCATGTTCGTAAGTTAGAACGACACTTATTGAAAGCCCCAAACCACGTAAAACATGCAAAGAAAGTAGAGGCGTCTAACTTTGTTTTGCAGGGGTGTGCTGTGATGTGATATGGCCATGATTGTGATTATATTTGATGTATGCAATGTTCCTTATTGTAAGTTGGCAACCGGCAGGAGCCATATGGTTGTCTTTAATTTATGTTAAGACCAGCATGTCTATTCAAAGTAGTTGTAATAGGGTGAAGCCGGTGGACGACAACCATGGAGAAGCGTCATTGACCTTGATGCAATGCCGGTGATGATGGAGATCATGTTCGTGCTAGAAGATAGAGATCAGAAGCACTAAGAAGAAAGGCCATATCATATCACATATTATGAATTGCATGTGATGTTAATCCTTTATGCATCTTGTATTGCTTAGTAGACGAGGGTAGCATTATAAGATGATCCCTCATGCACATGAATTTCAAGTCATAAAGTGTTCACCCTTAGTTAGCACCGTTGCTAAAGCTTGTTGTTTCGAAGCACCACGTGATGATCGGGTGTGTTAGATTCTTCAAGTGTATACAACATGAGCAAGCCAGATTTGCTTATGCGGACATGGTCTCGGAACACGGATCACCGAAAGGTAAAGCATGAATCATATAGTAGATATGATGAACATGTCGGTTGTTCGCCATTGAAACTATATCAACTCTCGTGATGATCGGTGTTGATGTGGTGGATTTGGTTCGTGTGATCACTAAAACAATGTGAGGGATATTGTTTTGAGTGGGAGTTCACCTAGATTAATTTTGTTATTAATTTGAACTCAATTTGTCATAAACTTAGTCTAAACTATTGCAAATATGTTGTAGATCAATGGCAGCCCCTACCATCAATTTTAATGCGTTCCTAGAGAAAGAAAAGTTGAAAAACAATGGAAGCAACTTCGCGGATTGGTTCCGCAATTTGAGGATTGTCCTCACAGCTGGTAATTTGACCTATGTGCTGGATGCACCGCTGGGTGACCCACCTGCAGCTGATGCTGCCGATGAAGTAAAGAATGTTTACCTCACTCGGAAGACTTAGTACTCCACAGTTCAGTGTGCTATCTTGTATGGTTTAGAATCGGAGCTTCAGAAAAGGTTAGAGAATTCAGACCCATATGATATTGTCGAGGATCTCAAATTGATTTTTGAGACTCATGCGGCAATTGAAAGCTATGAGGCTTCTGAAAAGTTCTTTAACTGCAAGATGGAAGAGGGCAGCTCCGTCAGTGAGCATGTGCTTAAGATGTCAGGGCACGCAAACAAACTTCAAAGCTTGGGTATAGTGATTCCCAATGCTTTGGGGATTTACCGTGTCCTCCAATCACTGCCACCAAGTTACAAGAACTTTGTGATGAACTACAACATGCAAAACATGAACAAGACGTTGCCAGAACTCTTTGCCATGTTGAAGTCTGGAGAAGTGGAGATCAAGAAAGAGCACCAAGTGTTGTTGGTCAATAAGACCACCAAATTCAAGAAAGGCAAGTCTAAGCAGAAGGGACACTTCAAGAAGGGTGGTAAGAAAGTTGCCACGCCTACGAAGAAGACCAAGGCTGGACCTAAGCCTGATACTGAGTGCTTTTACTGCAAGGGAGAAGGTCACTGGAAGCGGAATTGCCCAAAGTACTTGGCGGATTTGAAGAACGGCAACATCAAGAAGAAAGGTGTATCTGATATACATGTTATTGATGTGTATCTCACTAGTACTCGTAGTAGTGCCTGGGTATTTGATACTGGTTCGGTTGCTCATATTTGTAACTCTAAACAGGTGCTACAGAATAAACGGAAGCTAGCGAAGAACGAGGTGACGATGCGCATGGGAAACAGATCAAAGGTTGATGTGATCGCGGTCGGTACGCTACCCCTTCATCTACCATCGAGATTAGTTTTATACTTAAATAATTGTTATTTGGTGCATGCGTTAAGCATGAACATTATATCGGGATCTTGTTTATTGCGAGACGGTTACTTGTTTAAGTCCGAGAATAATGGTTGTTCGATTTATATGAGTAATATGTTTTATGCACATGCACCTTTGATAGATGGTCTATTCTTATTGAATCTCGATAGTGGAAATACACATATTAATAACATTGAGGCTAAACGTTTGAAATCGAGCGATAACTCGACCTAAATGTGGCACTGTCGTCTTGGTCACATTGGAGTGAAGCGTATGAAGAAACTCCATTCTGATGTACTTCTTGAATCACTTGATAGATGCGAAGCATGTCTGATGGGTAAAATGACTAAGACTCCATTTTCTGGTATGATGGAGCGAGCTACGGACTTATTGGAAATCATACATACCTATGTGTGTGGTCCAATGAGTGTAGCATCGCGCGGTGGTTATCGTTATGTTCTTACCTTCACGGATGATTTGAATAGATATGGGTATATCTATTTCATGAAACATAAGTCCGAAACTTTCGAGAAGTTTAAGGAATTTCAAAGTGAGGTAGAGAATCAACATAACAAGAAGATTAAATTTCTACGTTCTGATCATGGAGGTGAATATCTAAGTTACGAGTTTGGCGAGCATTTGAAGAAATGTGGAATACTTTCACAATTGACACCGCCGGAAACACCACAGCGTAATGGTGTGTCCGAACGTCGTAATCGAACTCTCTTAGATATGGTTCGTTCTATGATGTCACTTACAGATTTACCGCTATCATTTTGGGGTTATGCATTAGAAACAGCCGCATTCACTTTAAATAGGGCACCATCTAAATCCGTTGAAATGACACCGTATGAATTATGGTTTGGGAAGAAACCTAGATTGTCGTTCCTTAAAGTTTGGGGTTGCGAAGCCTATGTAAAGAAGTTACAGCCGGACAAGCTTGAACCCAAAGCGGAAAAATGCGTCTTCATAGGATACCCGAAGGAAACTATTGGGTATACCTACTATCATAGATCCGAAGGCAAAATCTTTGTTGCCAAGAATGGATCCTTTCTAGAGAAGGAATTTCTCTCGAAAGAAATGACTGGAAGGAAAGTAGAACTCGACGAGGTTGTCGAACCTTCTCTCGAAATTGCGAGTAGCGCAGCACCGGAAGAAGTTCCTGTGGTGCCTGCACCAATAAGAGAGGAAGCTAATGATGATGATCATGAAACTTCGGTTGAAGTTGCTACAGAGCCTCGCAGGTCAACAAGAACTCGTACCACTCCAGATTGGTATGATCCCGTTATGAGTGTCATGTCGGTGGACAACACCGATGACCCTGAGACATATGAGGAAGCGATGATGAGCCCAGATTTCAATAAATGGCAAGAAGCCATGAAATCCGAGATTGGGTCCATGTACGAAAACCAAGTATGGACTTTGGTGGACTTACCAGATGGCCGAAAGGCTGTCGAGAACAAATGGATCTTCAAGAAGAAAACAGATGCTGATGGTAATGTTACTGTCTATAAAGCTCGACTTGTCGCAAAAGGGTTTCGACAAATTCAAGGAGTTGACTATGATGAGACTTTCTCACCAGTAGCGAAGCTAAAGTCTGTGAGGATTATGTTAGCAATCGCTGCATATTATGATTATGAGATATGGCAGATGGATGTCAAAACAGCGTTCCTCAATGGAGACATTGATGAAGAGTTGTATATGATGCAACCCAAAGGTTTTGTCGATCCTAAAGATGCTAACAAGGTATGCAAACTTCAACGGTCCATCTATGGATTGAAGCAAGCATCCAGAAGTTGGAATCAACGTTTTGATAAGGTGATCAAAAGTTTTGGTTTTATACAAACTTATGGAGAAGCTTGTATTTACAAGAAAGTGAGTGGGAGCTCTGTAGCATTCTTAATACTATATGTAGATGACATATTGTTGATTGGGAATGATGTAGACCTTCTTAATAGTGTCAAGGAATATTTGAATAATAGTTTTTCAATGAAAGATCTTGGCGAAGCAGCTTACATATTAGGCATAAAGATTTATAGAGATAGATCGAAACGCCAAATATCATTGTCACAAAGTACATATTTGGACAAAGTTCTAAAGAGGTTTGGAATGGAAGATAGCAAGAAAGGGTTCTTGCCCATGTTGCCCAATACGACCTTGAGTAAAACTCAAAGTCCGACATCGGCAGAAGATAGAGAAAGGATGAGTAAGACTCCCTATGCCTCAGCCATAGGATCTCTAATGTATGCCATGCTATGTACTAGACCCGACATTGCATATGCTGTTAGTTTAACTAGCAGATATCAAAGTGATCCAGGAGTGGATCATTGGACAACGGTCAAAAACATCCTTAAGTACTTGAGAAGAACTAAGGATATGGTTCTTTCTTATGGAGGTGATGAACAGCTCGTTGTTAATGGTTACACCGATGCTAGTTGGAACACCGATCCGGATGATTCTAAATCACAATCTGGATACGTATTTATTTTGAATGGTGCAGCATTTAGCTGGAGGAGTGCAAAGAAAAGCGTTGTGGCGAGATCTTCAACTGAATCGGAATACATGGCTGCTTCGGAGGCTTCACAAGAAGCGATATGGATGAAAGAGTTCATTACAGAGCTGGGTGTGGTTCCTAGTGCGCTGGACCCAATGTCTATCTACTGTGATAACATGGGCGCCATAGCCAATGCGCAAGAACCAAGGTCACACAAGAAGCTGAAGCACATCAAGCTGCGTTTTCACGCTATTCGAGAACATATCCAAGATGGGGATATAAAGATTTGCAAAGTACACACATATCTGAATGTGGCGGATCCGTTGACTAAACCTCTCCTGAAAGCAAACCATGACCAGCACCAAACTGCCATGGGTGTTCGGTATATTACCATGTAATCTAGATTAGATGACTCTAGTGCAAGTGGGAGACTGTTGGAGATATGCCCTAGAGGCAATAATAAATGTAGTTATTATTATATCTTTGTGTTTATGATAAATGTTTACATTCATGCTATAATAGTATTAATAAGGAAACATTGATACTTGTGTGATTTGTAAACTTAACTTGAAGTCCCTGGTAAAAGCCTCTATCTAATACTAGATTGTTGGTTAATAAGATGATAGTGGTTTCCCTATCATGAACATTGAGATGTTATTAACAACAAGATCATATTGTTAGGAGAATGATATGATGGACATACTCCTATAGATAAGCGTAGCATAAAGATCAAGTCATTTTAATAGTTCAATTGCTATATGCTTTCTGATACATAGTAACCTAATTCCTTCGACCATGAGATCATGCATATCACCTTTACCGGATGGATGCTTTGATGACATCAAACACCACACCGTAACTGGGTGGTTATAAAGGTGGCATTGAGTGTTCGGAAAGTATTGGTTGAAACACATGGATCAAGAGTGGGATTTGTCCATCCATATGACGGATAGATATACTCTGGGCCCTCTCGGTGAAATGTCATCCAATTAGCTTGCAAGCATGTGACTGGCTCACAAGGGATCACATATCACGGGAACGAGAAAAGAGTACTTATCGGTAACGAGGTTGAACTAGGTATGCAGAGATACCGACGATCATAACCTCGGATAAGTAAACTATCGTGAGACAAAAGAAAATTGGTATCGTATGTAAAGTGGTTCATTCGATCATGAAGTAATCGTAGAAATATGTGGGAGCCATATGAATTTCCAGATTCCTCTATTGGTTATTGTTCGGAGAAGTGTCTCGATCATGTCCGCATAATTCACGAACCGTAGGGAGACACACTTAAGGATTCGACGTTGTTTGAGTAGTTATGGAATGATGAGAAAGAGACCAAATGTTGTTCGGAGTCTCGAATGGGATTCGGGATATCACGAGGAGATCCGGAATGGTCCGGAGAATAAGATTCATATAAGGAAAGTCCCGTTTCGGAGTTGGGGAATGGTTCCGGTGTTTTCATCGGGAATGTTCTAGAAGGTTCCGGAATGTCCGGCACTCCGGGGGGGAAGGGTACATGAATGTGTTATATCAAGTTGATATGATTGCATCATGTACTCTGTGTCATCGCTGATCAAAATAGAGGGTTTATTCAAATCCTAGTTTGAAAGTCAAACGACAGTTTTTGGAAAGAGGAGGAGGAGTGGGAAACCGAGTTGGGGAGGAGTTCCCTCCTCCAACTGGCGGCGCACCACCCAAGCCGAGTTGGGGAGGGACTCCTCTCCCTCCCCTTGGCCGGTCGGCCCCTCCACCTATATAAGGAGGGGCAGGGCTCCCTCCTAGAGACACATAAGATCCTCTCCTCCAAACCCTAGCCCCAAGCCGCCGCCGCCTCCATAGCCGCCGCCGGCCCTAAGGCAAACCCTAGCCGCCGTCTAGCTAATCCCTAGCCGCCGGCTTGCCCCTCCTTGGTGTGTCTAAACCCTAGAACACCGAGGAACTCTCTCATACTCCACCATACTCGCTCCGGCTTAAGGCGAAGCCCTGCGAGATCTCCCCTCTACTTCCGGTACCACGCCGTTGTGCTGCCGGAATCGCGAGGAGAGTGCTACAACCTCCGCTGCCTGCTGGAACAAGGGAGAGGAAGGTCTTCGTCGAGTACCGAACGTGTGACCGACTGCGGGAGCGCTGCCGGAATGCAGCGCCGGAAGGATCGTCTACGCGATCTTGAGATCGGAAAGAGTACGACTACATCACCCACGAGAATCCGCTCTCGTTAAACACTTTGGAATCTTCGAGGGTGAGTTATTCTATCGACTCGTTGCTACAATCTAGTAGATAGATCTTGGCTTGTTTGTTTGTATGCGGTAGAAAATTTTTGTTTTCCATGCTACGAAACCCTACAGAAGAAGCCACCGGCCTCCATGTCCTGCTGTGTCAAGCAATTGACCCGAACAGCGACACGCCCTTTCTCTTCCCTCGGAGCAAGGTTAGAACCTGCGACAATTGTACAAAATAAGGGGCAAGGCCAGCAGGCTCATCCGAAGAATTGAGCTACAGCTCGAAACAAAGAACAACTTACATTGAAGCTGCTCAGATAGCCGAAGCAGTTCCGCCATCAAGTACTCCTCTCTGGCGGCACCACGATCCGCCTTGGACTTCCAAACATCGGCGTGACCACGCAATCCAAGCAACTCCCTTTCAAGACTACGAACACGGTCCCGAAGAAAAGCGAGTTGCGAAGGATCATCCAAAGATGGCTGCAGCTGCACTGCAGGCGAGGTGTCAACAGGGTCAGCACCCAAAGGAACCTAGAGCAGCAGAAAAAGAAAAGGACACAAACATTCAGACAGTGGTAGAGCACAACTCAGAAGAATTCATTAAGCATATAAAGCCACTACGTGGCACAAGGATTGTGTTCTTCAAAATATTTACAGCAAAAGCAGACTAAAACCTATCCTACATCTACAACGCCTAAGACGCGGCACCCTGAGTGGCCTCGGAGCCGGATTGCCTAGCCTTGGCCTCCCCTTGCTGCCGCAGCGCATACTCAGACAGCAAATCAGTGAGCTTCGGCCCATATCGCTTGCAGCGAGCAGAGTAGGCAGCAAAGGCTACCTCGGATCCATCTGCGGTCGTCGGCATCCGGGAGGTGATCTGGGGCAGGTCCAGCTCTGCTCCAGCAGCCAAAGCCATCGCCAGCCCGACGGACGCGCCGATGTCCTTCTGTTTGCGCTTGTACACCGCAGGCACTTCAGCTGACAAAGCCTCCGCCAGGGCATCCACATCATCAAGGCCGCGCCCTTAGGGACAAGCTCCTTGTAGAAGCGGCCAAGGACCTCCTTCGCCTTGGCAAGGGAGCTGACGACGGTGCTGCAATGATCTTCGACCGCTGCAGTAGCATCATCTAGAGCACTCCCATGCTCTAGAGCGCTGCGGTCAAACTCGATGCCGGCGGCATCTGAGAAAAAAAAGACATGACGAAAGCAACGCAGAAGAAGACAAGAAAACAAGAAGAAAGAAGCACAAATAGAACACTCACCCGAAACAGCCTTGGCAGCAGCCATGAGCTTGCCTGCCACCTCTCTCTCGCGCGCAGCTGCAACAGTGGCCAGCTGCTCCTCACGGTCCGCGGCCTCCTGCTGCAGACGCTCCTTAGCTTCGGCTGCCTTGGTCAGCTCTAGCGCGAGGCGTTCCTTCGCACCAACGGCGGCCTCGGCCTTCTTCTCCGATTGACCAAGGCTCTTCTTGAGAGCGTCGACCTCACGGAGAGAAGTATTATGCTCCTCTGCATTCAAAACAAGAAAACGTCAGAGAGCAGGACCGGAATAAATGAAAGAAGCACCAAAAGCAAACAGGTACCTTGAAGCTGTCGGAGGTTAGCCTCTAGCACCAGGCGCTCCTACACCAGCCGTTTGGCCTCCTGCACAAAAGGCTGCAGAAAAAAGAAACACCAGTAAGAAAAAGGACTTGGGGGTTGTGCCCAACACAAAGGAATAAAGGCAAAATTCGAACACAAAGACACTCGGGGGCTTCCCCCCCGAAGATTCGAAAAAAGAACAAGACAAGAAATTTTTCAGACACCCGGGGGCTCCCCCCGTGGCACGAAGCAGAGGTACTTACATGCTCTGATGGCGACTCCGAAGGCCCGCTGGCGAAATTCGGAGGCACAACCACCTGCACCTCCTGCAGAGGAGGATTCAGAGCGGCGCCCCCCGACGTTGCCACCGTTTGAGGAGGAGGAGGAGACGCAACCTTCGACTCCCCCATCATCTCCCGAGCACCATCGCTGGAGGAGCCGTGGGAAGAATGCCTGCATACGAAGCAATCAACACAAGTACAAAATCAAGAAGGAAAAAGGACAGCAGTATAACAAGAAACTTACGAGTCCAGTGAGCTCAGGTCAAAGACAGGAGGAGTCCTTCGGGCTCTCTTCTCCTCCTTTTTCTCTTCCTTCTTTTCTTCCTTCTTCCGCTTCGCTGGCGGGTGCGGCGCTACAGCCCGCACAGGAATGGCAGGAATGGGAGAGGAAGAATCTCCATGCCCATCACCGTGACGATCAAGGCACAGAGGGTTTCTAGGAGTCGGAGGAGTCGATGCATCCGAAGATTCGCTGGAGCTCCGCGAGCGTTTGCGAGTATGGTCCTCGCTCGACTCGTTGGCCTCTTCAGCTGGCGATCACGCCGAAGGAAGTTCGGACATGGAGTCCACCACTTCATTATCCGGGGCATCCGGAAACAATTCGGGCAATGGAGGTACCATGCCCGGCACGTTGAAGCTCTGCCAAAGAGAAGAGAGTTTGTTAGCAAACAAAAGAAAACAAATACGTAATCAACGAAAAGCGCTACGTGCATGAATCTACACCTGTGGAACAGCCAGCGTCGAAGAAAACGGCGGAGTCAGCGACTTCCCTGGGATATCCTCTCCAGCCTTGTACTTCAACAGCGCACGAAGGGCCTTGTCGAGATCACCCTGGGAAAGCTTCTCAGCCGAAACTCTCGTCGGGTCACGGCGCCCAGCATAAAGAAACATCGGGTGCGCCCTAGCCTGGAGTGGCTGCACCCGACGCTCGAGAAACGTGCGGATAATATCCACGCCGTTCACTTCTTTATTAGGAATCAATTGGAGATCCTCCACCCGACGGTAAAGGGCCTCTATCTCCGCTAACTTGCCGTCCAAGATATGATTTTTCCAGGACCTCTTTGGCTCGATTATCTGGGAGGAGTCGAAAGGAGCAAGACCAAATTGCTGCCCCGCCACTGTGGAGTCGCGAATGTAAAACCATCGCCTCCGCCAGTACTGGACAGATTCGGACATAGAGAAAGAAAAGAAAAGAATATTGGCCTTAAGAGAGATGATGCAACCCCCAATGGGATACACACCATCCGAGCCAGACTGCCTCTTCACGGAATAGAGCTTCCCGAAAAGACCAAAGTGCGGCTCGATACCGAGCCAACACTCGCAGAAAGTGAGGAAACAAGCAATGTGAAGAAGAGAATTGGGTGAAAGATGATGCAGCTGGATGCCGTAAGAAAGAGCAGGCCACGAAGGATGTTGTGGACAGGGAAGGAGAACCCACGAATAACGAAGGCAAGAAACATAACCCGATACCCAGCGGGGGGAAGGGGGATTACCTCGTTGCCAGGGAGTCTAACGACCTCCCTATCTTGCGGGATCAGGCCCCGCTCGCGAAGCATGCGGAGATCACTCTCCCGCGTCTCTGATCGCCGCCAACCACCGTCGGTGACACGAGTGGTGGTAGCACCTTTCTTCCCTCCGGCGGCGCTGGTACCAACCGCAGATGATGATTTCTTCATTTTCCCCATCGCGCTCTGGCGGCACCGGCGGCGAGAGTGCGGACAGGAAGAAGGAAATGTGGAAGAATATCGCAGCGTGCAGCAAGAACTCTAGAGCACAAGGAGGCAGTGAAAACAAGAGTAGATGCGGTGAAAACAAACTGCAGCTTTCCCCAATGATTATAACGATGAAGACGACGTACGACAGCCGTCCATCCAGAAGACCTAACGCCAACGGCAGATCTGGCCATACACGTGTCAGCATCACAACGAACCGTCGTTACCACGCCGTCCACTACGTGCGGAAATCGAGGCGACGCCGTAATTATCGCCACGCCGCGCGTGACCGGTCAATTCAAGGTCAGCAAGTGGGACCCACGTTCGTCCAGTCAAGTCATCTCTGGCGTAGCAGACGCTTGAGGTCATTGATCGTCAGCACTGATGTCATCAAAAGCTATACTAGAACCAACTACAATTCTTCTGCTCCAAAGCTAAGAGTACTCACTCGAATCTTCGATTCGACTAAATACTCAGGGGCTACTCCTATCAGGAGCGCTGGCCGCGCACCCGAAAGACGGATAAAGACAAAATATTTCTTCGAGTCCTACGCCGAGTCTACGACTCCACTACGGACTCGGGGGCTACTCCCATAGGGAGGATGGATTTAAGCATCCGAATTTTTTTGTGTCCTACGGACTTAAAAATAAACAAAGTGCTTGAATAAAAGTCTCCGCTCGAGTCTACGACTCGAACAGACACTTGGGGGCTACTCCCATAGGGAGCGCTGGTCGCGCACCATATGAATTCTTCGACTGCGATTTTTTCGGATCAAACACGCAAAACTTTTTCGGCAACTTTGCCTCAGTAAAATGCTAAGTGAGCAATGTTTCTCCTTGGCCACCCGAAACACCTCCGCGGTGACAAATGTTTGGATGCTGTGTCTGCGACGCAAATATAAGACCTACAGATATCATCTGGTGGCCTGGCAATGCACCCGACTGCGCTCTGCTAGTATGAATCCGTGCCAGCAGGTACGATGAAAAATCCCGACGGACGCGTTGGGTACATCAATTAAAATCACTGGAATTCCACTCCTGTAAGTCCTCCACGGACTGAGTCGAATTACACCAGCATATGTTCTAGGTCCGAGTTGAGGGACTCGAACCTGAAGAAGATCGTGTTGTTTCGTCCTAAGACAGTTAACTGACCCTGATCCGTTGGGTGAGTCAGGCACACGCATCAACAATCCCTACACACATATACTATTAATGCATAGTTGCAGCCGAAGGATGGAAGAGTCCTCAGCCGAATCTACGATTCGACTGATCACTCGGGGGCTACTGACATGGTTGTACCCTACGTGTGTGTGACCTCAGCATACCTGGTCCAGCCCAAGGAAGGCCCACGGAAGACGTACGCCGGCCCATGAAGACTTTCGGGTGGCCAAGGCCCATGACGCATTCGGATCCTTGGAGAGCAAGACTAGCGTAGATAGGAAATTCAAAAGGGTAAAACCCTAGAACTTGTAACCGACTAGGTCTATGCCCGGGACCTGCCTAAGTCTATATAAAGGCCAAGAGGGCACGACCTAGATCTCTCGACTCATACTTTCGCATACACACCTCCACGCCAGATCTAATCTGCGTGCCCTTGTAACCTTCGGTTCCGCCGTAATCAAGAGCAGACAAGCAGGAGTAGGGTTTTCCCTCCGGGGGCCTGAACCTAGGTAAACCTTGTGTCCCCGTGTTGCTTGTTTGCTAACCGTTCCATGATCTCCAGCATCCCCATCTTCTCCAAAACTCAAGTCCATAACAATGGGCATTGATGAGATCAAACCTCGTCAGCGGCTGCTACGTAAGGTGCCAGGGGGCTGCTACAGTCGGCGACGCTGCAGGCCGACGAAATCTCCTCGCCAGACAGGCGACTGCTACACACGGAGGCAGCGACTGCTACATACGGCTGGGGCGTTTGCTACAGGCGGTGGCGGCTACTACAGGTCACGCCGAGGCTGCTACATACGGCCGCGGTGTTTGCTACAGGCGGTGGCGGCTGCTGCGTATGACGCCGAAGGCTGCTACGCATGGCGGCGGCTGTTACAGGCGGCAAGGCTTCGGGCAACGAAATCTCCTCCCCGGACAGGCAGCTGCGTTTGCTACATACGGCCACGGCGTTTGCTATAGGCGCGTTCTCTGGCAACGGCATGTTCTCTGGCGACGACATGTTCTATAGAGGCGGCGCCTTCTCCCGCGACGGTTGTTATCTGCTGGGCCGAGGGGCGACTAGATGGTAGGAATGAGAGGTGCGGGGTTTTCTCCTTCCTGTTGCATGAGAAAAGGAGATAGACACATAGGGGTAGTTGACCAGCAGGAGGACACGTGGCAGCCTCTCGACCTGGGGGATCGGGAGAATTGATCCCCCAGGGGACGCTCAGCACCCATGTTTGTCGCAGCTCACATGGAAGTGGAGTGGGAGGTCAAGTTTAGTCCCACATGGGAAGTTGGAGGAGAGTTGCACCACCTTATAAGGTGGAGTGTTGCACCACTTTGTAAGTGAGTGGCAATAAGAGAGATACACGCGCGCGCTCCTCCTCCGACGACGCTGCCGCTCGCACGCCCACCGCGCCGCGCCTTTTGACAGACGTGTCAAACAGTGAGCTACTGTAACCGACCCGAACATGCGTAACGTCGACTCTAAGCCGCTCTATATAAAGTCCTGCGCGGCTACCGCCACAATACCACCAAAAACCAATCTAGGATTTTGCCATCCTCTCTACTTGCATCGTCACCGTAGTCTACTCCATCCCGCTTACCGGCGTGCACCGGCGGACGAGAGAGCAGGTCTCCGGAACCACTCGCCCTTGTGATCCTGTACGGGAAAGGGTGAATAAGGTTTTTGGGAAGCGCTCCGCGCGACTGCTCAAGTTCATCATCACAGCGCGTCTTCCCGGTCGTCAAGTCGGAGCTCATGCTCGTCGTCTTCAACGCTGACTTCTTCGACAGTCTACTGCAAACGCTACACCAACAACAACTTCATCGGCAACCGATCAGTACGTATACCATCGTCAGATCTGTTGCTTTAGTATGACTGTTAGTGCGTATATTCTGCTACTGTTCATGTTGATCAATACATCTAGTATGTTAGAGGTTCACGTGAATGTAGCTGCTGTTGTCATGATTTATATTCTGGAATTAATAATGGAAATTATGCCTAATATTCCAACAATCCAAAAAAACCTTATTGTAGGCAATTTCCTGAATTAACAATGGTTGGTTTTACCGATGCACTGAGCCCGGATAAGTTTACCGGTGTGCACTTTAAGAGGTGGCAGTACAAGGCTGAGCTTTGGCTAACCACGATGAAAGTGTTCCATATCAGTGAAGGCAAACCTGAAGGAACTACATCTGACGAGGATCAGAAGAAGTTCAAGGATGCCAATACTGTCTTTGTGGGATGTATTCTGAGCATTCTTGCTCACCGTCTATGTGATGTGTTTATGCACATAAAAGACGGAAAGGAGCTCTGGGACGCACTGGATGCAAAGTTTGGTGTTGCAAATGCTGGCAGTGAACTGTATATCATGGAGAGTTTTCATGATTTTAAGATGACAAAGGACCTTCCTATGGTTCAACAAGCTCATGAGATATAGTGCATTGCCAAAGAGCTCGAACTCCTTAAGTGTACCTTACCCGACAAGTTTGTGGCTGGTTGCATTATTGCTAAGTTGCCCCCTTCATGGAGGAACTTTGCCACAACTCTAAAACACAAGAGACAAGCGATATCAGTTAAAAATCTGATAGCGTCCCTTGATGTTGAGGAGAAGGCTCGGGCTAAGGACACTACTGAGAAAAGAGAGAGTCATGCTACTGCCAACTTTGTGCAGAAAGGAAAATCAGTAGGAAAGAACAAGGGGAACTTCAAACTCTCCTTTAACAAGCCTGTAAAGACTACAACCTTCAAGAAGAAGAAGACGAACAGGGACAAGAGTGATTTGTCTTGTTACACTTGTGGAGAGCCTGACCACTTTTCCAAGGACTGTCTAGAACGCGTAGACCGCAGAGGGAAAAAGGCCAAGACTGTAAACGTCATGACCTCTAGCAATACTGATGGGTATGGTAATCTATTTACTGTTCTTTCAGTATTTCAATCACCGTGTTGGTGGCTTGATACGGGTGCTAATGTTCATGTGTGTGCTGTCATCTCTATGTTCACTTCTTATCAGGTCGCTCGGGATTCATCCGTCCTAATAGGGAATTGATGACATGCTTCTGTTCGTGGTGTTGGCACGGTGGATTTGAAATTTACTTCTGGAAAGATCGTGCAGCTGAGGAACGTGCAGCATGTCCCTAATATGAACTATAATCTCGTTAGTGGCTCCCTTCTATGTAGAGATGGGTTTAAGGTTGTCTTAGAGTCTAATAAAGTCGTTGTTTCGAAACATGGACAATTTATTGGTAAAGGTTATGAGTTCGGAGGCTTGTTCCGGTTTTCACTTTCAGAGTTTTGTAATAAATCCGTGAATCATATTTGTGGTGGTGTTAATGATGATACCAGTGTTTGGCATTCTCGTTTATGTCACATTAATTTTGGTTTGATGTCTCGGATGTCCAGTATGAGTTTAGTTCCGAATTTCACTATTGCCAAAGGTTCTAAGTGTCATAGTTGTGTGCAATTAAAGCAACCTCGAAAGCCTCACAAGGCTGCCGATGAGAGAAACTTGGCACCTCTAGAACTCATACATTCTGATCTATGCGAGATGAATGGTGTGTTGACAAAAGGTGAAAAGAGATATTTCATGACATTGATAGATGATGCTACTAAATTCCGCTATGTTTACTTGTTGCAAACTAAAGATGAGACTTTAGACTACTTTAAAATCTATAAGGCCGAAGTTGAAAATTAACTAGAGAGAAAGATCAAGCGTCTTAGGTCGGATCGTGGTGGTGAGTATTTCCCAAAATGTTTGACGAATTCTGTGAGGAACACGAAATTATTCATGAGAGGACGCCTCCCTACTCGCCCTAATCAAATGGGATTGCCGAGAGGAAAAACCGCACGCTGACTGACTTGGTGAATTCCATGTTAGCCACTGCTGGTTTATCAAAGGCATGGTGGGGGAGGCCTTGTTGACTTCATGTCATGTCCTGAATAGAGTTCCTAACAAGAATAAATAAAATACCCCTTATGAGGAGTGGGTTGGGAGAAAACCATCACTTTCATATCTACGCACCTGGGGGTGTTTAGCGAAGGTCAACATACCGATCCCCAAGAAACGCAAGATCGGACCCAAGACAGTGGATTGTATCTTTCTAGGATATGCTCCACGGAGTGTAGGATATAGATTTCTAGTGGTTAAATCTAAGGTACCTAATATGCATGTTGATACTATAATGGAATCTCGTGATGCAACATTCTTTGAGAATATTTTTCCTATGAAAGATATGCATAGCATTGGTAGGATTTCTTCTGAAATACTTCCTGAATCTAGTGCATCTATTGAGAATTCTGAACAACCACATGACGAATTCCTTGAGAAGGATGACGATGAACCTCTCACGAGGAGTAAGAGACAGAGGGTTGCAAAATCCTTTGGTAATGACTTCATCGTGTACCTTGTGGATGATACTCCCAGATCCATTACTGAGGCATATGCATCTCCTGATGCAGATGATTGGAAAGAAGCTGTCCAAAATGAGATGGACTCGATTCTTTCAAATGGAACTTGGAAATTATCAGAACGACCCTATGGTTGTAAACCTATGGGATGTAAGTGGGTGTTCAAGAAGAAACTAAGGCCTGATGGTACTATTGAGAAGTACAAGGCGCGTCTTGTAGCTAAGGGCTACACATAGAAAGAAGGCGAAGATTACTTTGACACATATTCACCTGTCGCTAGACTGACGACCATTCGAGTACTACTATCCCTGGCTACCTCTTATGGTCTTCTCGTTCATCAAATGGACGTGAAGACAACTTTCCTTAATGGAGAGTTGGAACAGGAGATCTATATGGATCAGCCGGATGGGTTTGTGGTAAAAGGTGAAGAGACAAAGGTGTGTAAGTTATTAAAATCTTTATATGGCCTGAAACAAGCACCTAAGCAATGGCATGAGAAGTTTGACAGAACTCTACTTTCTGCTGGCTTTGTCATTAATGAGGCTGGTAGGTGTGTTTACTATCGCCATGGTGGGGGCGATAGCGTTATATTATGTTTGTACGTGGATGACATTCTGATCTTTGGTACAAACATGAAAGTGATAAATGAAGTCAAGTATTTCCTGTCAAAGAGTTTTGATATGAAAGATCTGGGAGAGGCTGATGTGATTCTAAACATCAAGCTTATTAAGAACGAGAATGGGATTACTTTAACGCAATCTCATTATGTTGAGAAGATCTTGAGCCGTTTTGGCTTTAATGATGGCAAGACTTCTCCAACACCTTATGACCCCAGTTTGACATTACGAAAGAATAAGAAGAAACCAACAAATCAACTAAAATATTCACAAGTTGTTGGTTCTCTCATGTACTTAGCAAGCGCTACAAGACCCGATATCTCTTTTGCTGTGAGCAAGTTGAGTAGGTTCATGTCTAACCCGGGTATTGATCATTGGCATGCACTTGAAAGGGTCATGCACTATCTATGTGGTACAATGAGCTATGGGATTCACTATTCAGGGAACTCTGCTGTGCTTGAAGAATATAGTGATTCGAATTGGATTTCTGACGTTCATGAACTCTACGCCACGAGCGGGTATGTGTTTACCCTTGGAGGTGGCATAGTGTCATGGAGGTCTCGTAGACAAACCATATTGACGAGGTCAACTATTGAAGCAGAACTTACTGCTTTAGACCCAGCCACTGTTGAGTCAGAATGGCTGCGTGAGCTCTTGATGGACTTGCTTGTGGTTGAGAAACCTGTGTCGACAATCCTTTTAAATTGTGACAACCAAACTGTTAGTGAACAATTATAAGGATAACGCGAAGTCATCAAGACACGTGAATAGACGTTTGAAATCTGTCAGGAAATTGAGAAACTCCGGAGTAATAACCGTTACGTATATTCAAACAGACAAAAACCTGGCAGATCCCTTTACAAAGGGACTATCACGAAATGTGATATAAAGTGCATCGAGGGAGATGGGGTTGAGACCCATGGATGTCACACCTTAGTGGTAACCCAACCTATGTGATCGGAGATCCCGTGAATTAGGACCTGGGAAGAACAAGCTAGTGGTTTGATGGAGGAGAGAATTTTGTAACCCTCTCTATGTGAAGATGCATAACTCTCATAATCTGTAAGGCAGGTTGGCAACATGCCTTAATGTGTTTCTGTTGGCTTTAATTAGCAAAGATGCCGTCCTACAGAGCATTTTGAAACAACACACCTATATGAGTTTGACTGTAAACGTCGCGGTCTATGAGACTTGGGTGATCTCTAGTAAACTCATGAAGAGACCAGGGAGTATGACACATATGCTCCAATCCACGGGGTAGGCTACCGGCAGCCAAGTACTAGTTATGATTTTGAGTGAAATCTATTGGCACCAAACTTGCAATTCAAGGTTCGTCTATTGTTCAAGTTGTTGATAAACGTAGTTCAAGATTTTAGACGAAAGTTCAACTTAACAGCCTCTGCTGAAACACTGGTATATAAACAAGTAGTAAGGATTGACAAATCTTCAATTGGGCATTTGAGATCTGGTGGGGGATTGTTAGAAATAATGGGCCAATCCATTTAGGCCCATGTGCATTTCAGATTTTCCCTAAATCTCAAAGCCTAGATTTGTGGCAGCCATAATTGTTTGGGCCCATGTTTGTGGCAGCTCACATGGAAATGGAGTGGGAGCTCAAGTTTAGTCCCACATGGGAAGTTGGAGGAGAGTTGCACCACCTTATAAGGTGGAGTGTTGCACCACTTTGTAAGTGAGTGGCAATAAGAGAGATACACGCGCGTGCTCCTCCTCCGACGATGCCGCCGCTCGCCCGCCCGCCCGCTCGTCACTTCACGACGCCGCGGGTTGCGGGAATCTCGTCGAGCCGAGCTTTATTTTGCTGCTCAGGAAAACTGTGAGGTTTTGACAGACGTGTCAAACAGTGGGCTACTGTAAATGACCCGAACGTGCGTAACATCGACTCGGCCCACGTTCGCCTCTGTTAGGGTTTCCTGAGCCGCTCTATATAAAGTACTGCGCGGCTACCGCCACAATACCACCGAAAACCAATCTAGGGTTTTGCCATCCTCTCTACTTGCGTCGTCACCGTAGTCTACTCTATCCCGATTGCCGGCGTGCACCGGCGGACGGGAGAGAAGGTCTCCGAAACCACTCGTCGTTGTGATCCTGTACGGAAGAGGGCGAATAAGGTTTTTGGGAAGCGCTCCACGCGACTGCTCAAGTTCGTCATCACGGCGCGTCGTCCCGGTCGTCAAGTCGGAGCTCGTGCTCATCGTGTTCAACGCCGACTTCTTCGGCAGTCTACTGCAAACGCTGACCAACAACGACTTCATCAGCAACCGACCAGTACGTATACCGTCGTCAGATCTGTTGCTTTAGTATGACTGTTAGTGTGTATATTCTGCTACTGTTCATGTTGATTAATACATCTAGTATGTTAGAGGTTCACGTGATTGTAGTTGTTGTTGTCATGATTTATATTCTGAAATTAATCGTGGAAATTATGCATAATATTCTAACAAGATGTGCTTAGATTGTAACTAAAGTGTACCTACGAACCTTTTAGTCGGCTCTTGTTTATATTATTGCCAACCTTCACTATCAACTTAATCAAATTTTTAGTCAATATTGACCAACTTATAGACAAGCAAAGACACAACCAAAATTTCAAGTAGCCAATATTTAAGTGAGCAATCTTAGCTACAAACCAAACACGTAGTACTACTCCCTCCCTTCCATTTTAAGATGCGTATAAATTTTTCTAGGATTTCCCGTTTTAGGATGCGTATTCTGAGGAGGAGCCAAAACTACTAGCGCTAACTGGACCCTTCTACCCCTGACTAACAACGCTCAAGTCTCCTGCATTAATTCCCTACTCAGTTCATCTTCCTCCTCGTATTCCCCCATCCCGCCGACTCTTCTCTGCCTCTTCCGTGTCTCTCATCTCCACCTCGCCTCTCTCTGTTTCCCTCTCACTCCCCGGACGAAGGAGGCGGCATGGATCCTTCCTGGTTCATAGATAGCCAGGAGGAAGAAGAAGCCCCGGATTATGCTGCGCGCGATGAAGAAGATTTGCTCCGTCAAGCTCGCGGACTCGTGGGCATGGAAGAAAAGCTGTGTGGTGAGCTTCGACGCCGCCACGACGAGGAGGAGAAAGATGGAGACGGTGATCTTCTTGGCCGCCGCGGCGGGAACGGCAAGCTACGAGGCGAGAACGGCGAGCTGCGAGGCGGGCGCGGCGAGCTGTGCGACGACGTGCTGACTGGTGGCAGCGTCGAGCTGCGCCGCAACGTGCTGACTGGTGGCCACTTCGAGCAGCGTGGCATAGCCTTCAGGCTGCTTCATGGCGCGCCGCGCACGAGCTGTGTGGCCGCCCCTTGCGCACTTTCTTTTGAGTCCCGTCGAGCCGAGAACGACATGGCGTCTGCACCATTTTCAGCACAACACGCAGCTACTCAGTCCTGCCGTGCATGGAAAACTTCATGTTTGTGCTGGACTCGTTGCCGGACTCGCTGCCACCATTCCCGCCAAACAGCCAGGGCATGGACAAGGTAAGGAATAAAATATGGGAAATCCTCATTCCTTCCATCAAAGAAGTTAAAGGTTTCAAGAGAATGAAGGAATAATCATGTGTTTTAGGGACTTCGTGATTATTGAGAATTGATCAACCGTATTGTTGTTTGTTTTAGATGATGAAGCAACGTTGTTTTAAGATGATGAATGTTTCTGTTATTTTCGGATGATGAACAGTAGCATGGTTTATTATGAATAGTTGTTGTTATTTTAAGATGATGAAGCAATGTTACAGTCGATATTTTTGATGAACAGTTGCCAATTCATTTTTTTGCCTCGGCCTCTGCCACGGCCCCAGCGTGGATGCTGCCCGGAACGCCTCGGCCTCTGCCACGGCCGGTCAGCCCAAGCCGCTTGTGCGAGCTTCCGGACCCTCCGCTGCTTCCACATGAAGTGTTGCCATGCACATGCTCAACGTCCTGCTCTTGCCGTACGTCGGGCTCATGCTCCTGCCCAAAGTGCTAGCCTTGTTCTTCTGCGCAAAGATCAAATACAAGTTACAATCAACAGATTACACTAGACCAAACGATACAACGATGAACAACACCATACCGTCGTCGCTTTCTTCAAATACATATGCGTAGTTCAAGTCGATGGCCACGCCGTCATACTGATCTTCAACGGCGTCCCAGTCGATAGGACCGTCGGTATCCATGGGAGAGAAGGAGAGAAAGGAAAGGTGGGTGATGAGAAAAGCTCAACGATGCCATGGGGTATTTATAGAGTGCCTGCTACGGAGGCTAAAAATTTCATTCGAATTTTGCAAAAACAGCGCCATGGCTTACTTCCCTCCTACATGCTGCTCTTTCAATGAAAATCTAACGAAAATTTTGCTGCTAGTTGGCGCCATTGAGCCTTGTTTGGAGCGGCCATGGAAAAAAGTTTAGCGCCAGTGATTTTTTGCTCGGAAGAAGAGAGGGTGGAGAACGAAGGGAGTGGAGGCGTTGGCCAATGCATGCACGCGTATTAATGCAAGTAGGTGGGTAGTATTGCATGCTTTTCAATCATGCAAGAGGGCATTTGAGTTCAGGATTTTTTCTCTACAGCGCTGGACGAGGCTTCTTGATATGCGAGTTCATTCTTATACGTATCTTAAAATGGGAGTGAGGGAGTAATAAACTATCCTCATAGTTTGCTCCTTTGTTGCAGCTGTCGTAAGTGGACACGTGAACCAAACCAGACCACTGCTGCTGCTGGCAGGTGGTGCAGATTGTCAATATCCATTTGTTTACGACGATCCAAA
Organism: Avena sativa; assembly: GCA_916181665.1. NCBI lineage: Eukaryota > Viridiplantae > Streptophyta > Magnoliopsida > Poales > Poaceae > Avena > Avena sativa. Next base: position 148,728,742 of record OV702294.1, on the reverse strand, counting down.
GCGGAAAGGCATCTGTCATCTAAAATGACCCATAGCCGAGTAGACATTGGGTGCATACGACCCCAAGTGATTCGGGATTTTACAAAATCGAGTATCAATCATTTGAGTTTACAAAAATCAAAAAATAAATCAGGATATAGACGGTGATGTATACTATAAATATGCAAAGTATCAATTATAACTAATACTGTATTTTAAGAAACATAATAAAGATGATAAAACTATGGATTTGGGTATCATATTTTTGAATCTTGAAAAAGTATCCAATTTTATTATTTTTCTATAGCCCATGGTAAAAAGAAATTTATATTGCGATTTGCATGCTTATGATATCATTAACAAAGTTTAGAATTGTTTTAATTTCTAAAAAAACTAAATATATAATATGATTTTTTTATATAATATATAAAAAGGTCACTGGGATTTTTTTTTTGAACGGGAAAGGGCCCAAGGCCCCAAAAGCTGCTCAATTAAAGAAAGCGGTGGATACATTTACAACGACACCCCAAACCAGAGGGTGCTTAAAGGGTAAGGACGACACATTTGCAGAAATGACCCTAAGAAAAAGATAAAAAATGCGATCAGGTCCTCGCCCTTCTCCACTGCATCCGGTCGACCTCGACGCCCTGGAGCCCACATCGTCGCCGGGGAACTTGCCACTTGGGGCGATGCAGACTTTGGAACTCTCGCACAGGGCATCGAAAAGCTTCCGCCACATGCAGAAGATCACGCTCGCCTTCATCTGAGCGGAGATGTGGCCCTCCTGGCCACAAATAACGGCGACGCAACCTCGCCGACGATGAGGAATACCTGGGTACACCGCTTCACGAACCGCAGCACCAGGGTGTTGCAGACTTGGCGGTGCGGCAGGTCGACTCCAGGGCACGCCGTCCCATCTCCCCTCGCCACCACGGCCGGCCGGAGAAGAACATCAAGAGCCTGAAGCAGACCTTCGCAGAGCAAGCCCACTGACCTTATGTGGGGGGCCTCCAGAGTCGAGCAACTCCGTAGCGATTGGCTCCGACCAAGGGAACACAGCGGCGGAGAAGATCTTCACCAGATGACGACAGTTGTGGCCATAACAGCCGCACGCCGAGCACCCAGTCCGCCTCACGAAAGCAGCGTCCACCGGCACGACCTCCTCCCACCCCTCGCCACCAAGGATGGCCGGGGAGAGAAGAACGTCCCGAGGCTGCCAGATCCAGAGGCAGCGACACTTATTAGGATGGCCTTCGCCCACGACAGAAGCAGCAGTAGTTTGCTCCAACCACTGGAGTTCGTCGAACCACCGCGGAGACGGCCGACGGCCTCATGCAGGAACGCCGGCGGGGACAGACTTGACGGCATCTCGCCACTCGCCACTGGGGCAGACACAAACAGACCTAAACCTAGCCCTATGACACCTACAGCGAGAAGCCAATGACCTAGACTAGGGAGGGGGGAGGAGGGCTCGCTTCCGCCGCTCTCCGGCAGCAGCGCCCGCCAGAGAGGGCTTTGGCTCGGCCAGAAACAAGTAGGAGAGAGCTCAGCTATAGAAGCGAGGGGAGAGGGAGAGTGTTAGGTCACTGGATGTTGACTCGTACTAGTAGTAGCTTGTACGTACAGTCCATTGCATGCCCGGACACGTCCGCCACGCAGCAACTCCGTATCCGGAACGCAGGAAAAACTAAGCAGGTCCGGCATCCGCTCGCGTTTCACATTTGGAACGGGGCAAAAGGAGCCCGCGAGTGTGACAAGAGCAAATCAACGGCCGCGGCGGCGTCCATGAAGAAGGCATGGCCATGCCGACGAGGCGAAGTCGTATCTTCAAACGTGGCGCAGGCAACGCACGGCACGCGACGACCGACGGAGAGAGCCGTACGTGCGCGTGCGGGCAGCCGTCGCTTGTTTGGCTGTCTCCCAGCCGAGGGAACCCACTCGCCCGGTTCCTTTCCGTCCTCGCCCGCTCTCGTTTACCTTAACTTTTTTTTTCAAAACAGTCTTTCCTCGCTTTATAATAAAGCACACAATTAAGATCGCTGCTGGACCGGACAGCATAACGCCCAAAGGATACAAGAGATCGAACAACTGAAAATGATGGGGCAACAGCTAACACATGCCCAAAAAAATAATATGAAAAAGACGGCGAATCGACAAGACAAGGGTGACAAGCCACCGCTGCGCCCTCCAAATATGTCCCGCCCCGCACCTGGCACCCCAAATCGCCCAGTGCCAAAACAGCACCTTCAGGAAGGAAAGCGCCATGGCAACGGCGCTGCTGTCCGGCCCAGTGCCCTGGACCTAGGGTTTCCCCCGGGACTCAGAGTAGAGTGGAGTAGGCCTATCCGCGACGTCCTCCAAGGAGGCAAGGAGCCACCCGAAGGCGGCACCGCGACGAAGTCGGACGGGCCAACAAGGATTTCTCCCTAACCCCACCCACAACAAAACTCCGGATGCTTCGAAGCACCACCACCAATCGTGCCACCCACTAGCATGCGCCACCACGATAGCGCCGTCACCATCGCCACCGTCTCATCGAAGACACAAGCAAGCAGTCCATGAGACAGATGCAATAGACCAAGTTCGAGCCGGGGACTGTAGCACTACAACCGGCAGGAGGAACCCACCTCCACCACCAAGGGTGGTCATCGCCCGGACAAAGCAGCAAGGTCACACCAGGCCTGCGCGGGCCCGGCCGGGCCCTGAGGAGCCCGTAAAGACCCCGCCGCCTTGCTGCAATGGGCCAGCGATGGTGCCGCCATCCCCAACCGGAGCCGAGTCACTGCAGCCACCGCCAGGAAGGCAACGCCGCTGTAGCCCAGATCGGGCCCGAGGGGCCCAGATCTGGGCCGGGTGAAGACCAACGCCAGAGGATGCTCGCACCGCGCCGCGTCTCCCCGCCGTGCTAGACGGCGCCGCCGCCCGCCGCCACCCGGAGTAGGGATGAACCGCCAGTTCCCGAGGAGCACCGCCGCTGCTGAGAAGCTCGCCCCGACGGGCTCCCATGGCGCGGGGAGAGGAGAGCCGCCGCCGCCGGCGTCGCCCGGGCTTCGCCCGACGGCTCCTGCCGGCGGCGGCGGCGGGGCAGGAGGGGAAGGGGAGGTCTGGCCGAGGCGGATGGGAGGGTGCGCCGTCGCCCTCGGGGGGGGGGGGGGGGGGGGCGAGAGCACGTCTGTCTTTTTTGCCGAACTTTTTCTCTCCTAAATCGGTGAACTTCAATCGCCGGCCCCACTCTCCTAAATTGGTTAACTTTGTTCGGTAGCACTAGATCGATTTTATGCAGCTGGCGAAAATATCAGAAGTGTGTGCTTCTTTGGTCAAGCTAGCTTGTCCCGGCATATTTGGATTCGTCGCATGAAAGTTGAGCCGCTGGATCGTCTTTTAATCGTGTGTTCGTTTTCATCCAGACTTTTATATAAGTCTGAAACCGTTGGACGAATTTACTAGGCCATACTCACTCCGTTCGCTAAGAAATCAACATCCACAATTGAGTGATTCCCTACTGTACATGCTACTGTACTATTTTTCTTTCATATAAATTGGTCAAATCAAATGTTACGACGTTTGGCTCAGGAAGCTCTTTTTTTTTTGCGGGTAAAGGCTCAGGAAGTTATTAGAATGGAAAAATCTACGTGCATTGCATTTAGAATAAATGGAATATATTTTAGACAATTAGAATATCCTAAGAAGGCCCCCCGATCCTGATACTCCCTCTGGTCCATATTATCTATACCTAATAATAATAAAGGAAGAAATGTTTCTTGTCGTATCTATATTCTTTTGGACCGTTTTATCCTTCGAATAAACACCAAATGACCCACCAATGCCATAGGTACGTGGAAAAAACTTTTCGATTTTATTGTATCAGTGTCGGTGCCGTATTCTATCCTGGTCGGTTGTTTTTGTCGCACACGCGGTCTCCAATGGTTCTCGCTATCGTCCGAGAAACAAACTCTAGGTCAATCACGTATAGGTATTCCGTAGCGTGCAACCTTTCCTCCTAATTCCCTATATATACACACGTGAGTCCCATACCGTGTGCGGTGTGCCCTAATCCAGGAACATAGATCGAGGAAGCCACAGAGCTCGGTTGATCAATCTGCCAAGATGTAGATCTACAAAAGAATGTAGCAAAGCTCTCCCGGCGACCCTGCTTCGGCTCTTGGTACCTGCCGCGTTGAGCCGCCGAGGCGATTTGCACGAGCCCCTCCATCATGGCCTTGTGGCTGGACGGCATGCGGCCTGTAAGCTCTCACGCCGGTCGACCTTGATGACGACCACCGCGAGTAACGATGCGTCCCACCAGAGGACGCCTCCCGGACGCTGCTCGACATGCCGACGTGCCGGCTTCCGTCCACCACTGCTACGCATTGGAGCTAGCCGCCGTCTTACAATCGGTGGCCTGCCGCGTCATGGCGTTGGCTCCCTCCTCCCTCGATAGTGTCTGCATGCCCCTGGCGACTGGTGAACTTCCTAAGCTCGTCAAGTCGTTTCCTGCAGATGCACTCAATCAGCGGTCTGTCCTGCTCGAAGAGATCTTTTTTCTCGCTGGGTGTGCGGTTCTCCTGATCCTAGCCGAACAGATCTATTTTTAATTTGATGGGTAACAAACTGAGATCAACTTTGTGTTCAGTCCCCCATGCGTAGATACAAACTCGGATATTTCAGATCTGTTTTTGACTTTTTTTAATGCAAACTCAGATATTGCATCAGTTTTTGTATCTTTTTGCTTCCGCCACTCCTGGAGTAACCACTAAGCCAACAACAATGGTGATCCAAAGGTTATCAAGAGGCTGTCGGTGACGTGAAAAGGTATATAAAAATATTGTTTTTTTCTTCCGAACGCGCGGGCAATTTGCTAGTTATATTAATACCCTCAATTTTATCTAGATTTTTATGTATATCTAGTTAAGTATTTAGACTAAATACATTCGTATTTTATAAAGTTGGGGTCATTAATATGGACCCGAGGGAGTAGTACAATTTACACATCCGTATCTAGATCCCATAACAATAAAAACCTAGTCCAAACTTTGAAGATGGACATAAACACATTCTTAGATAAAATACTCTCTCTATCCTAAAATAAATGTCTTAGATACTTAGATATATCTACACACTAAAATGTGCCTAGGTTTATTCAAATTTAAACATATTTGCGACTCCGGTTTACTACGGCGGGAGTAGTCACTCCGTTCACTATTGTGAGACATTCTAGTCATTTTTTAAAAACACATGTACCTAGATGTATCATTTTAGAGTGCATCTAATCTATTTTAATATATCTAAAAGATCTTACATCATTAAACGAGGGAGTAGAAGACATCCAAATGGCATTTCTTAGCGAGGGAATCAAACAGGCGGTGGTCACTGGTAAGCATCAACACATTGTTTTTGGAACGGACGCATTTATTAACCAAATGTTTGATTCTTACACCCGGCCTCTGCATAACTAAGATGCACACAGTCACAGGAATGACAGACTAAGACAAAAATTAAAAAAGCATTACAAAAAGGCACTAAATTAAAGTCTGGAAACTAAGATAGATCAATCCTCAGATCACGCGGCCATCCATGTCGTGAGAAAATATTCCTCGCCGTGTCCTCTAATCGCGTACATCCGTTCAGAAATACGTCGCGAAACTCCATGCGTTGGAGAATATTCCATGATCGAAGGATAGCCGTGGCTCGATAAATAACCTGCAGAGGGAAAGACACAATGTTATTAAAAATCTTGTCATTTCTACAAAGCCATAGCGACCATATAATGGCAAGCGCTCCCACCCTAAACAAGGTTCTGTACTTATCAACAATTCCATGCAACCAATTACCAAAAACATTGGTTACTGAACGTGGGGGAGATAAGCCAGAAGATATTTGGATGAATGACCATATAGAACGAGCAAATTTGCAGTGAAAGAATAAGTGTCGAATTGTCTCATCTTGATGACAAAAAACACATTGTGTACTTCCATGCCAATTCCTCTTTACAAGATTATCCTTTGTTAGAATTACCCCTTTCCGTAGATACCATGCAAATATCTTTGTCTTAAGGGGTATTTTCATTTTCCAAATTTTACTATTATCATCGACTAGGAAATCAGGTTGGACCAAAGCTTTATATAGTGAGCCAACAGAAAATTTACCACTTTCCAGTAATTTCCATTTAAACACGTCAACACCGTCCGACAATTGTATCCTGGATAACCGTAATAGTAGATTGTTCCAAGATAATAGTCTAGGACCGATAAGACTTCTTCTGAAAGACACATTAGGAGGATAGTCCTCCATCACTATGGAGATTGTATCCCCTTTATGTCTAACAATTGAATATAGAGCTGGGTACTGTTCGCGAAGAGTAGATTGGCCTAGCCATTTATCTTCCCAAAACCTAATTTGTGATCCATCCTTAATCTCGAAAGCACCAAAATGAAAGAAATGTTTCTTGGTGGCCATAAGACCTGCCCAAAAATGTGAATCTCCGGGTTTCCATACCACTTGAGACACAACTTTGGAGCCCACATATTTCCTCCATAACAAGGTTTGCCAAACGCCTTCCTCAGTAAGTAGTTTAAAAAGCCATTTGCCCAGAAGCGCGGTGTTTTTGACTTGCAAATCGTGTATGCCTAGTCCACCAAACTACTTCGGTCGGCAAACCACATTCCATCTGGCCAGACGATATTTCTTTTTCTCACTATCCCCTTGCCAAAAGAATCTTGAACGGAAATAATCCACTTTGTTCAAAACCCCTTTTGGCATTTGAAAAAACGAGATCATATACAGTACCATATTAGTAAGAACTGAATTTAAAAGTACTAGTCTTCCCCCAAGGGATAACAATTTTCCTTTCTAACTATTAAGACGTTTTTGTATCCTTTCCTCAACAAGCTTCCATTCAGCAATTGTGAGACGCCGATAATGAATCGGTATTCCCAAATAATTGATTGGAAACTGACCCAGACCACAGCCGAAAAGTTCAGCATATAGGTGGGCCTCGTTTTGGGCCTCGCCAAAACAATACAAATCGCTTTTATGGAAATTTATTTTAAGCCCAGATAAGAGCTCGAATGCTGATAATATTAATTTCAGATTCTTAGCTTTCTCCAGATCATGTTCCATAAAAAGAATTGTATCATCAGCGTATTGAAGAATAGAAAGTCCACCATCAACGAGATGTGGAACTACACCTTCAATTTGGCCGTCAGCCTTTGCTCTCTCAATAAGGATAGCCAACATATCAGCCACTATGTTAAATAGTAAAGGCGATAATGGATCCCCTTGTCTCAGTCCTTTCTTGGTCTGAAAGTATTTGCCAGTATCATCATTTACTTTAATGGCAACACTATCCCCAGACACAAAAGACTGAATCAGAGCACGCCACTCCTCAGAAAAACCTTTCATACGGAGTGTTTGCTGGAGGAAAGACCAGTTAACTTTGTCATAAGCCTTCTCAAAGTCAATCTTGAACAGTACACCATTTAATTTTTTGAGTGTAGTTCATGAATTGTTTCATGCAGAATCACAACCCCATCTAGGATATTTCTTCCTTGCATGAACGCAGTTTGAGACGGGCTAACAACATTGTCAGCAACCGAATTTAGTCTAATTGTAGCAACTTTAGTGAAAATTTTAAAGCTAACGTTAAGCAAGCAGATTGGACGGTACTGTTGTATACGTTCTGCATTATTAACCTTAGGCAGTAAAATTATGTTACCAAAGTTGAGTCTAAAGAGATCCAATTGTCCAACCTGTAAAAACCCAAACAAATTCATCAGGTCCTCCTTGATAACGTCCCAGAATTTTTGGTAAAATTCCGCTAGGAATCCATCAGGACCTGGTGCTTTGTTATGTTCCATTTGGAAAACCGCTTTCTTGATCTCTTCCTCGGAATATGAGGCAGATAGAAAACTATTTTCTTCATCCGAAACCTGAGGAATATCGGACGTTTGGGACTCATCCAGAGAGAAAGAATTCTCCACTGGGGCCCCAAACAAGGATTTATAATACGTAGTAATATATGACTTCAGATGTTCTTGTCCCTCAATCATACCTTCGTCCTGAATCAAAGAGTGAATAAGTTTCTTCTTATGCCTGCCATTGGCAACTGCATGGAAGTATCTAGTATTCGCATCTCCTTCCAGAATGAATTTAGCTTTAGAGCGTTGGTACCATTTGAGTTCCTCTTCGCGAAGAAGTCGGGCTATCTCTGCATTCGATTGGCTTTTAAGCTCAATTTCTTGTGCAGTTAATGGCCTTACCTCCGCGGAAGCCTCTAAGTCATATATTATAAGTGTTAGGCGTAATTTTTCTTTTTTTAGGATACCCACTGTATGCCTGGCCCAACCCCGAAGGAACTTGCGTAAAGTACGCATTTTGTTATTCCATCGTAGGATAGGCGTTTGGCCATGTACCGGTTTCTCCCAAATAGCCTTAACCATCTCATAAAAACCATCACGGATCATCCAACCGAGTTCAAATTTAAACTCATTCGTAGACTTCCGTGGCGGTAATCCAAAAGAAAGAAGTAAAGGGGCATGATCCGATAAAGCCTCAATACGCTCTAGAGCCCGAACAGTTACCATAGGGAACTTTTGTTCCCAATCAGTATCCATAAGCACTCTATCTAGTTTTTCGTATGTTGGCTCCGGAAGACTATTAGCCCATGTGAATTGCCTTCCTAACATTGTATCCTCTCTCAAATCCAGACTGTCAATGACAGCATTGAACAGAAAAGGCCAATGTTCATCGAACCGGCCCCGACTTTTCTCATGAGGAAATCTGAGCAAATTAAAATCCCCTCCTATAAGAATAGGATAAGGATTGTCCTTTGACAAATTCACAAGCTCACGTAAAAAGTCAGCCTTATAAACATCCTGAGCGGCCCCGTATACGGCGACTAAAGACCATGTGAAGTTGTCAGCCTTGTTACGGATATGGATTTTTATAAAAGAATCTCCCACCGAACTAGCTAAAACTTCCATAGTCTCATCTCGCACGCCTAACAGGATCCACCTGGATCGACCACGCGGCGGACGTGATATCCACGTAAAGTCCACTCCACCAGAAAGGCGATTGAGTAGAGTTTGCGAAAAATCCCGTCTACCAGTCTCAGAAATACCTAGAAAATCCAAATTATAATCCCTCACACAGTCAGCAAAGAATAAATGTTTAGCCAAGTCCCGAAGACCTCTGCTGTTTGAAAACATTCCATTCATTGAGAAACTATAGGAGATTTGGATACACGGGATCTCTTACGCAGCCGCTGGCTCTTCGATTTTCAACCAGAAGCTTTCAGCTCATACATAGAAGCAAGCCCAGTCTCATCAAAGTCCACTTCCGACACTTCACCGACTAAGTGAGAGAGGAGTTGACCATCTACTGTGGCATGCAACTCCTCCTCCTCCTCAGTTAGTGAAGCATCAGGAAAAGCACTGACCTTAGGAGTAACCGTTAGACGGTCAACCTCCATGTGTCTCAAAACATTAGAAGAAAAAGATACATCCTGTACAGAGCTACCCAAACTAATGCCAACGTTGGCTAGTTTAGAAGAAATAACAGGAGTAGAAAAAGACAAAAAAGACTTCGAATTACTCTTTATACCTGGCGAATCCAAGTTCCTCTCCGCCTTACACCGCATGGCCTTGAGCATGGAGTCCTCATCAGTCACGGACGCCCCAGAGGCATCGACTCCATGACGCATGCTCCGCCTGAATGTAGTACCACTCCCCTGCACAAGCGAAGCGTCCCCTGGAGACCGAGGCACCCCAGACCCCTCTTGGGTCCGGTCGTCCCCATCGACCACCGAGGTCACCTGCCCCACCAACGGAGGCGAGACGTCCCAAGGGTCCAACCCCACCTGGGTCGGACCAAGCGAAGCCATATCCTGAAGCTGGTGACAAGCGTCGCGGTCAACCGACCCCTCCTGGGCCAGCTTCCGCAAACACACCGAAGGAACAACCTCCTCAAGTACAGGAGTGGAAACAGGAATAGATCTGCCCATAATATGCGTTCTGGACCTCGCAGGTGCTGAGCAAGCTCGCAAGACCGGGATGGAAGCAGAACGAAGAGCCTCCTGTAACTGAGCCGGTGAAACGCGAGGTGCTGAAGTAGAACCCTTCCCACGGAGAGGGGAATCCAAAGGAAGAGCATCCAGTAGTTGTCGTCCCCGCGGAGTCACCGGATTAGCATTAAAGGGGGTGACAGCAAATGCCCTCTGCACCCCCTGACTGGAAGATGAAGGCCCGGAAGTACCCTGCACATCCGAGGAAGATCCAGTACCTCCCCCCCTTCCTGAGTGGCAGTAGAAGCCTCTGAAGTATCCATAGCATCCTCAAACTGCTTCCCATTGGCATCATCATCCACGTCATCATCTCCTTTTCTCCACAAGAAAGGAACAAACTCTGGTTCCGGAAGATAACCCTCAGGTTTAATCCGGAAACAAAACTCAAATACCTTGTGTTTAACCACAGCATCTGACACAATAAAGTGACCAAGGGCGTCCTTCTCCTTGAGAAAGATCTTCGTGTCAAACATCTCCACGAGTATACGGACTACCCCCCGCTTCCGCAGACTGAATAAATCGACATCAAGAGTGTTCCCCATGAGTCCTCCAACTGCCCACAAGCCCTGAAAGGATCGCAGAATATGGGGTACCCCCTCCACATGTAACCAAACCTGCTGCATCTCAAGCTTATGCGGCACCTCCTCCATCATGTATACCGAGAAGGTCAGCTGAGCGGTACTAAGTGGAACTGTCATCAGGATTCCATCGACCCTGTCCAAATCCTCAAACGCCGGGAAGCTCACTAAGAAGGCAGAATCACCATGAGGCACCGCCTCCCACTTCCACTGAACATGCACCTGACATCACCTGGCGATCTGCCTCTGAACAACCTCTGCTGAAACCATCGGTCCAGAAACACGTACCAGAGCAATCGAAATCTGACTGCGCTCAAGATGATCCCGAGTCACTACATCCGGAATCTGGGTGAACAACGTCTGGTCACTGCCAATACCCGCCATATACGGAGTCAAGCGCGGCTGCTTCAGCACCGGGCACCTCAATGTGGGATGTGCAACGGAATCACAAATATAGCAATAATGAATGACCTTACAATCCTTGGTCGCATGAGTATTAACCGCATACTTCGAACAACGAACAAATTTTTTATTCTTCTTACCGACATCAGCCACTGCCGTACCCTCAGAAACTGGTGCAGTGACAACCGGTGGCTGACTCAGCTGATGCTCCTGCGGATTGAACTGCTGTGGAAAAGGAGGTACAAAACACCCAGGCACCTGCATCTGTGGAACCCCATACTGCTGGAAACCCTGTTGCTGAAGATGAAGCTGCTGATCCGACTGTGCATGCATAACCTGTTGCTGAATCCCACTAGCTTGTGGCTGTTGTGACTGCTTTTTATTCTTCTTTCTCTTAGGAACAGTAGAAGCCGCAACGCCCGCTCCCACAGATAATTGTTGCGGGGGTTGCGACGGAACCACCGCCGCCTGATTACCATTGTGGCCCCCATGGAGCGGAGGGGCAGAAGTAGTCCCCTGGAAAAAAGCGGCTGTCGGCTGACCGACAAACGGGGTCGACGACCCACGATAAGGGCGCTGCAAAGGCTGATGCGGGACAGCTTGAATCACATTGAAATAAGCCATCGGAGGCCTGAACTGAACTCCCGGAGGGAACTGCGGATGACCTGAGTTAGGCTGGTACGTCCCGACAGAAGCTTGCATATTTCCCTGCCCGGGCGCGGCATGCTGCAACGGAGTAGCCGAAACCGGCGTCGGAGGCTTCAGCGCAGCAGCAGGAGCTGCCCCAGCGACCGGCACAGGAGCAACGTGATTCGCAGGCACAGGGGGCGGCCCTCTAGGGTTTACCCCATTGCCTCGACCCGCCATCGCTGGAGTCGAGAGCACCGAGGCAAACGACCTCACGGAGATGTTCTGGGGCGGCGCCGGGACCGAGGACGTCGACGGCTGAGTGGGCTTGGGCGATGAAGGCGGCGACTTGGCGGAAGACCTGGGCGTCGGGGAGCTTTCTAGGAGTTTTTTGGCGTCGTGGGAGATGCCTGGGAGCGATACCAGGACCGAAACCGACTCCCGATCCGAGTCCAGGAAAAAAACAGCACCGGCCCGATCGGGTCCGGACCCACCCTGCTGGCCACGTCCAAACTCCCGCGATCACAGGGCCCCGGCTTGGAAACCGGATCGACCGCCGAGTCCCGCCGCCCCCGAGCGAACGCCTCCGCCGCGAACTGGGTGAAAATCGGTGGAGCCGAACATCGTCGAGGAGGCAAAGGACCTCGCCAGGGCTTGATCTTTCCCCTGGACAATCTCATTCCCGACGAAGAAACAAGCCCTCCCTGGCTCCTAGGCGAGGACGACCTGCGTCGTAGAACATCGGACTCCGGCGAAGGAACGTCGCTCGCCGGCGACGACGATCTTCTCTCCCAGAACCGTGACGCTGGGGTAGGGAATCCAATCTCCTCCCAGAAATCCTGCTTGAGTTGATCATCGGTCTTCCGCCGTCGTCGCGACACCGTCTTCCATCCAAGCTCCCCAGATTCATCTTCCAGCGCCTCCAGGGCCTCACGCATTGTCCCTGCCGGTTGAACGGACTCATCCGCGTCGGAATCAGAACCGAGGCAGAGAAACCTCGACCCAGACGCCCCTGGCGAGGTCGACGGCGACGAGAGGCCGCCAGGCGCCAGGGTGAGGCGTCGCTGTGCGCCCCTCATTTTAGTCGTCATGCCCAAATAAGGCCTTCACCACCGTCCAGCATCAACACATGTCGTTTGCAATGCAACACACGTGAAGCAAGCAATAAAAAGAAGCTTAGCTATCTGATCATGCTGACTACCTGGATGATCTGGAAGGAAAGAAACTGTCATGTGTTTGAAAAAAGGTTCAAAACCATCCAACATATCGTTACAGAAATCAAGGTCGATGATAGTTCTCTGCATGGTTTTAAAAAAAAAAACAGCATATTTTTCCATATGCAGTGCGTCCATGTTTACCTTTACTTTGTTTCGTAGTATTAGTGGGTAAAAGTGAGAGGACGACACCTAAACTGATTTTACGCAGTTGTCGAAAATATCAGTACTATAGTCTCTCTTCTTAAAGTACTGCTAGTTCTACTGGAGGGAGTGCTGACGCCTCCTGCGCGTGCTCGGTGGGTTCCAAATTTTGAATCCGCCGCCCGCCGCCGGAGGCGGCGCTGGCCGCCATGCCTCGGTCTCGCTCGCCCGCGGCCTCCCCCGTCCTCCGCTGGTACGCGTCTTCCTCCTCTCCCTTTGCAGGTTGCCGCCCGGGCTGGACCGTCGCCACCATCGTTCTCCAACCACGGGACGACCGCCTGGTCCTCCTCTCCGCGGAGGGCGTCTTCATCGATGCCCGCGACCGGCGGCGGGGGGAGTTCGTTCGCCAGGGCGCGTCGCTCGGCTTCCCGGCGCACATGGTGAAGGTGGGAGGCCGCATCTCGTCGCCGGCGTCGGGCGCTTCTCCGCCCCGGTCCCCGCTGAGTGCGCCGCCGCCTTCTCGCTCGCTGCCGCCGGAGCTCGTCGATGCGCTGGCGGACCTCCACGGGGTGCCCTGGGGGGAAGTTGAGGAGGAGGAGCCGACGGTCGTCGCGCCGGTACCGGAGGAGACACCCCTGTCCGGCAGTCGAGCTCCTGGGGACCTGTCCGACGAGGAACGGGGCGTGGCCACCGCCAGATGCCCTTCCCACCTCCTCCTGGCCGCTCTCGGCGAGTTCCTCCCACTCGCGTGGGCTGCCTCCCGGCGGCCCCGCCGGCGCGGAGGGGTCCCGACGAGACCGCCAACGGCGGCGCCCCAGCAGGGGTGGGGTGGGTGGGGGAGAGGGCGTTGTCGGGCCGGGGGCGAGGGTGCGGGGGTGGGGCTGGCCTGCTGGGCCGCTCGCGGGCCTAGGCCCGCTGGCAGCCTGGCCCGCCTAGCTCTGCCGACCCCACTCCTCCCTCTTCTTGTCGCCCGGGCGTCTGCGTGGAGTCTGGGTCGTCTTGGCCCACTGGGCCGGCCGTTGGGGCCTTGTAGGCATCCCGAACCCTAACCGCCGCCGCTCCTGTGCGGGTTCCCAGTGTTGTTCCCAATCGAGTTGTTTCCCCGTCTGCCGTCGCTCCCCCCGCCTCCTTCGCCCCCGCGCCGCCAGCAGTCCTACCGCGCGTCCCTCATGGCGCCCCGTCCCCGTATCCCCCCGCCGGCGATGCACGGGAGCTCGCCTCGCCGTGCGCCATCTCTGTCGCGCCGCTCGCCTCCTCGCGTCGTGCCTCGTCCCCCCCCACATCGTGCGGGGTCCCCGTGCCGCGCATCCCCCCTAAGGCGCCCTACCTCGCTGCCGCAGGCCCGTCGGCAGCCACCTGCTAGGGGCCAGTCGGGCTCCTACCGGCCACCCGGACGTCTCTCCCTACCCCCAGCAAGGTTCCCGCCTGCGCTGCGCCGGCCTTCCCGCTCTCCGCCGCGCGCGCACCGCCGCTTGGAAGAGCCTCGCCGCAGCCCTCCCCCACAGGAGGTGGCGCGCGAGCAACAGCTGCAGTTCACGGCCCTCTAGGCTCGCGATGCGGTGGCGGTGCCGCGCCCGAACGTGGGACGGGTGGAGGCTTCCTCCTGGCACCGAGGCATGGCCCCGGTCATTCCCCCAGGGAGGTGATGGCACGGCCGGAGGGCGAGAAGCTGGAGTCGTCGGCGCCTAAGTAGAAGAAGAGGAAGTCTAAGAAGAAGAAGAAGAAGAAGAAGAAGAAGAAGAAGAAGAAGAAGAAGAAGAAGAAGGGCGTTGTCCCGGCGGCCGACCCAGCTCCTGGTGTGTTGGGAGCCCCCTAGCACTGCCCAAACGATGGGGTGCGGTGTGGTGTTGGCCGCGGCCATTCCATGCTGCAGGGAGGACATGGAGTACTATGGTCACGGGGTCGACGGTGGGTTCTTCTTCATCAATATGGGTAGAGTGCAGATGACGGTCCCGGAGGCTCTGGCCATGGTCTCGATCCTCCCTGACCAGGACCCCCCACTCACCGGGGAGGTCTCGGAAGCCTTGATCTAGGAGGAGCTCAGGGTGGTCCTGCCTGGCAACGAGTGGCCGGTCCACCGGGTCTCGGCGTCCGAGTTCGCGGTCCACTTCCCATCGGTGGCGATCCTGCACATGTGCGCGCGCGGCTCGTCCTTCACCCTGCCGATCCACCAGCTGAAGGTCTCCATCCAGCCCTCCTCAACCACGCAGGAGCCAGTGGCCTCGCTCTCGAAGATCTGGGTACGCCTGAACGGTCCCCCCCACGCGGCACGGACCACGGAGGTGGTGGCTCTGGTGTCCCAGGCCGTGGGCAAGATCACGGCGGCTGTAACACCCTCGGAATCGGCCCTATGCAAGTTTCAGCGCTTCCCGCCAAAACCCGCATAGAAACGATTCAAAGGTGCCCACCAGGCACTTGCGTGCGGGTGGAAAACGAAGTAATATCATTACACAATAGTCCTCGATGGAACCCACAAAGCAGATATATACAACAGCGACTCAGAGAGTCAAGAATACAGATATACAATACAAAGATCCAAATCACCTGGAAAACGATACAGCGTCCGAGTATGGACAAGATGCAAATTGAGCTAACAGCCCTGAAGAATAACCAATGGCGTCCATAACCCTGCCCAGGCCAAGCCGGAAGGGTAACCCTGCTAACGACGTCGATCTCAAAACCTGCTTAAACAAAAGGGATGCCGACAAAGGGCAAAGGAAAAAAGAGAGAGCGGTCAGTGCTGAGGCCAGTACACGGCGAGACTAGAATTCGGCGGTCCTCGCCTACATAGGTATGGTGGACTGAGCGGCAGCGCGGCATGCACTAAACAACCTATAGAGACTCGAGATAACTGTCGGCTATCAGAGAGGGATAAGAAAGACCTATTCGGAACCAACCTGATTCTACCACCAAACATACCCATCCTGGTATTTCCCCCTCGAGACCAAACGAGGAAGTCAACCGAGGAACTCACACAGTTGGCAGTTTTATTCATTCCGTTATAGTTGCGGAAATTACTAGGCAAATATAGATAGCATGAGTCATCCTGATATAATAAGCAGTGGGCAGTTTTAGTTAAACATTCCATTGTAGTTGCAACACTTACTAGTCAGATACGATTAGCATGAGATATCCCAAACCCAGCAGTTGTTGGTACTTTTATTTAGCCATTCCGTTGTAGTGAAGCTGATTACTAGTCATATCGGATACAAGTCAATTTATAACAGTAAACTTTAGTTATAGTTGTCTATGATCGAGAACTGTGCTCCAAGTCGTCCATAACCGCGGACACGGCTTCTCGAAAAGATTAAACCCTGCAGGGGTGCACCAAAGTTTCCACACGCACCTACACCCTTGTTGTCGGATCAGGTAGGTACAAGATCACAAAACATACACCCAACGGTATGTCGACGGGGTTTCGGACACGACGTTTCCCAGACCCAAAGCAAGCATAGGGGGCCACCCCACTAAGCTACCCGTAACAAAGTCGGCCGGTCTCCGAGACGGACCCAGGGTTTGCGTCAGTGGCTGTAAACGACTGGGAACCCGAAAATGTGACTAGGCTTGTCGATACCGCGAAAACACTCCGCTTTCGTAAACAGTACAGGCGCTCCACGTGCAATCGTAAATAAAGCAGTAAAGCATGGCATGAGTACAAGATAGTGATAAAGCTCCAAACTACTTTGTGGCCCCCAGTACAGTACTTGGAATCAGGTACTAAATCGATGGGGGTGCCCACACACCCCACTTGTGGTTAGCGCGCTCGATCTCGGAACAGGTGTCAAGAACTCGGGGTCCTACGGGACACCAGTGAGCGGTTAAAAACCAAATATTGTCTATTACCCACCGGTGCCTCTGCATTATTTACCTACTTCAATTTTAGTTATTAAACAGTAATTAAAGCCATGATCATCTCCAACATTAAACATGCGGCAATACTCCAACAACTGTGGTGCTTGACGACACGCAATAGCACTTGAGCAAGCGACTACGACGCGCAAGTCCAACTATCTACCAAACAACAGGTAATAGGATGTGTCCAAGGCAATATAAGGCTGCAAGGGGTATCACGGGCACGAAACTAGAGCATCGCAACACAGATAGCAATAGATCAATAGGAGGGAATAAATACTATAAAAGTAAGATAGGTAGAAAGAGGGAGGTGCTCGCCTGGAAAACATTGCCGACGACTCATCCTAAGATCGGGTCGACACTCGCATCAACTCAACGGCCTAATCCGCGAAGAAGCAAAGCACTAGAAGAAACACCGGATGCAATATTTAATACTATGGCAAAAGATCCGGCATGATTATGATATGATGCAGATGCGGTGCAATTAGGCAATATTAAGCGGAACCGAGGTCCCGACAATTAATTATTAGGTTCGAGTTATTTATCTACCCCGCAAATTAAGTGTTGGGTTAACAGGGCGAAACATGGCATCGGTTCGCTACACCAATTTAAATGGAGTCCGGAATAAGACAACGATATCCCGCAGATGGACTCCATATTTAATTTAGGTGAATCGCCTAAATACCCCCAATAACCACAATATGTATGCGAGTATGAACAATTTAATATGCAACAAGTTTGTATTTCATTTATAAAATAGGGGCGCAGAAAGGGGTCACACATCGAATGGCGATCTTGGAATTCCGAGGGTTCGGGGGGATCGGTCTTCGGGGTCGGGGGTCTCGGCGTCCGTGACGAAGATCATGGCATCCGTGTAGAAGACCTTGGGGTTTCGGCTCTGATTGCCGATGTCGGTCTCGATGGCGAACTTGAGTCTCGGAGGGGTCGGGCTAGGAATTCCGTGAAGGAGATCTTGGGGTTCGACGGCCTTGGGCATCGGGTCCGGGAAGAAGTACTTGTCGCATCTGATGGATCGGTCCTCGCTCATCGGATCCAGGCAGTGGTACTTGATGGTACGTGATGAACTTGTGACATGGGCTCAAGCACCGTTGTAGGAGACCTTCGGTTGCACTTCCATCCTATGATTGAAGCTGTAATAGCCCAAAGCATAACATCATCACACCACTATGTCGATCGGAGATTACGATTAGAGGTCACAACACCAACGCTACACCATCACATGACTCCACCTTACCATCTGTGTAAGATCTTTACCTAGGGAGGACTGGGTGATACAACACCATGGTTACAGAGCCCCTGAAACAGAACATTGCGGAATAGCGCCATGCGCGGGCGGTTCATGCTTGGCCACACCAGGTAGCAGACAGGAGCCCGGGGAGACGACGACTGCAGGAGAGCGGAGGATGGGCGCGAGAGGCGACGCAAACGGCGCATGATGGTCGTTGTGCCAGGCATCGTCGTGAGCACAAGGCGGAAGGGGACCAGCGGAGGTGCTGCTGGGCTTAGCGGCGGGGCCATGCGGCAGCGGCTCCGGCTTGCCGAACGAGGCCCAGGGAGGAGCCGGACCAGAGAGGAGAAATGGTGGCGGGGAGAGGTGAGGGCGGCAATATGCAGGGTCGGCTCGAGGAGGAGGTCGCCCGTGGCGGCGGCGCACTACGGAGGCGACGACCATGACAGGGTGAAGCAGGGACGGCCGTGGCGTGGCCGGAGATGTAGAGGAGGGCGCTGGTTGCAGGGGCAGCGTTCGAGGGCGAGGTCAGGGAAACGGACAGAGGGAGGGGCTCGTGCAGGGCCGACGTCGAGGAGGAAGAGGAGCTGGGCGACGCGGCGGGCTCGGGCGGCGGGGCGCGTGGTGGTCGAAGGACGGGCGGCGGCGGTCTCGCAGGCGGTCGGCGGCGTGGCGCTAAAGAGGAGCCCCGGTAGGAGACGTGGCAGCCGCGGTCAGGCTTGCTGACGGCGGCGACGCTGCGCTGCGGGGTGGAGGCCGGAGCGGGGTCACGAGGAGGACAGAGCAGCGGGGAGGGGCAGCGCCCTGGCAGCGCGCGGCCGCGGGAGGGGAAGGTCGACGACAGGTGGGGTCGCGAGCAGAGGAGGCGAGGTCGGCTTGCAGGTCCTGGCGGCGGGGAGAGACGCCAGGGGAGGTGGCGACGGGGCCGCGGCGGCCGAAGCGAGAGGAGGATGGAAGCGACGGATGAGGGAGAGGAGCATGGTTGGTGGGGGAGGCTCGATGCGGGGGAGGTGGGGATCGGGTCAGGGTGGGGGTTGCGGGAGTGGTGGGGCCGGGGGTTGGACCAGGCGAGTGCGGGGTGTGCGTTGCGTGCTGTGTGTGTGGTGGGTGAGGGAGTGGGTGGGTCCGCTAGGTGGGGCCAGGAGGTGGCCCAGGTGCGGTGCTGTGTGTGTGTTGCGTGCTGCCAAGGGGCAAGGGGTGCGGCGGCGGATGAGGGAAAGAAAGGGAGGGTAGGTGGGTAGAGAAGCTAGGGTTTGGGGTAGGTTTGGTAGATTAGGGTTAGGTAGGAAAAGATTTAGGGTAGCTAGGATTTTATCTAGAGGTGGCCAGCTGGGATTTCGGGCCTGGCGGGCTGCCTCCTAAAAACAATTTAAATTTTTTATTTATTTAAAACGGGGCTTTTGCAAACCGTGGGTAGACAAAACAAAATATTCCGAAGACCCAGGTTTTTTGTTTGAATAAAGACGGGGCGTTTAGAAAACAAAAACGGATTTTTCGAAAATAGTTTTTAAACAAACCATGCAAGATGACATGACGAAAATCAAATGCAATGTGGCTTGATGACATGAGCATGGGGTCATGATGATGCAATGCACAAATATAACGCGATTTTCTAGTAGTGGTTTTTGCGGGGCGCCACAATTCGACACCACTAACAATGGATCTCACCCTCGAGATCCGCCTCATGGTACCGGGAAGAAGGGCGGCGATCTGAATCTTCTCGCATCGTGTAGATCCTCGCGACACCACTAACAAGAGGTCGTTGTCCGCGATCGTCAAGAGAACACTCCGGGAACAAAGGGCGAAGGTAGAGGTATCCACAAATAAAGCCACCTCTAACTTCGATAGAAGGAGAGAAAAGATGCGGCCTATCCCACTTCAATGTACAAGAGCGAATAGAAAGGGTAGTCGGCATGGGGGCCAATCCATCACGCACCCAAACTATTACTCCGCACAATCAGTAGAAAAGCGTGCAGCCATTCTCGGAGTCAGACTGAAGATCTTGACAATCGAGGTTCGGAACAAAGGAGTGATGCAGGCTCTGCATCGGACCTGGCGTAGAGGATGTCGTCGTGTCGGAAAACACCGGAAGGCACAACAAGGAACGGAGAGAAATCCAACAGATGGAGGATTCCTCAGATAGCATGAAGACCGGATGTAGACACACCGTTACCAAAAGAGGAAGCGAAACCCTGAAGGCACCACGGAAATACCACCCACGAGAAACCCTGGACTAGAAGAAGGTAAGAGAGCAGATTCAAAACACGCAGAGGTAAGGGGAGAACAGCAGAGGGGTAAGGAGTAAAACAGACCTAATCAGATCTATCCATCCGATTTTTCCAAAATAGTTTTTGACACTCTACTTCGGCCGTTAGCTAGGTTATCCTACAGGCTGGACTTGTGGGGTATCGCAACTGCTGAGCTCTGATACCACTCTGTAACACCCTCGGAATCGGCCCTATGCAAGTTTCAGCGCTTCCCGCCAAAACCCGCATAGAAACGATTCAAAGGTGCCCACCAGGCACTTGTGTGCGGGTGGAAAACAAAGTAATATCATTACACAATAGTCCTCGATGGAACCCACAAAGCAGATATATACAACAGCGACTCAGAGAGTCAAGAATACAGATATACAATACAAAGATCCAAATCACCTGGAAAACGATACAGCGTCCGAGTACAGACAAGATGCAAATTGAGCTAAGAGCCCTGAAGAATAACCAATGGCGTCCATAACCCTGCCCAGGCCAAGCCGGAAGGGTAACCCTGCTAACGACGTCGATCTCAAAACCTGCTTAAACAAAAGGGGTGTCGACAAAGGGCAAAGGGAAAAGAGAGAGCGGTCAGTACTGAGGCCAGTACACGGCGAGACTAGAATTCGGCGGTCCTCGCCTACATAGGTATGGTGGACTGAGCGGCAGCGCGGCATGCACTAAACAACCTATAGAGACTCGAGATAACTGTCGGCTATCAGAGAGGGATAAGAAAGACCTATTCGGAACCAACCTGATTCTACCACCAAACATACCCATCCTGGTATTTCCCCCTCGAGACCAAACGAGGAAGTCAACCGAGGAACTCACACAGTTGGCAGTTTTATTCATTCCGTTATAGTTGCGGCAATTACAAGGCAAATATAGATAGCATGAGTCATCCTGATATAATAAGCAGTGGGCAGTTTTAGTTAAACATTCCGTTGTAGTTGCAACACTTACTAGTCAGATACAATTAGCATGAGATATCCCAAACCCAGCAGTTGTTGGTACTTTTATTTAGCCATTCCGTTGTAGTGAAGCTGATTACTAGTCATATCGGATACAAGTCAATTTATAACAGTAAACTTTAGTTATAGTTGTCTATGATCAAGAACTGTGCTCCAAGTCGTCCATAACCGCGGACACGGCTTCTCGAAAAGATTAAACCCTGCAGGGGTGCACCAAAGTTTCCACACGCACCTACACCCTTGTTGTCGGATCAGGTAGGTACAAGATCACAAAACATACACCCAACGGTATGTCGACGGGGTTTCGGACACGACGTTTCCCAGACCCAAAGCAAGCACAGGGGGCCACCCCACTAAGCTACCCGTAACGAAGTCGGCCGGTCTCCGAGACGGACCCAGGGTTTGCGTCAGTGGCTGTAAACGTTTGGAAATCCGAAAATGTGACTGGGCTTGTCGATACTGCGAAAACACTCCGCTTTCCTAAACAGTACAGGCGCTCCACGCGCAATCGTAAATAAAGCAGTAAAGCATGGCATGAGTACATGATAGTGATAAAGCTCCAAACTACTCTGTGTCCCCCAGTACAGTACTTGGAATCAGGTACTAAATCGATGGGGGTGCCCACACACCCCACCTGTGGTTAGCGCGCTCGATCTCGGAACAGGTGTCAAGAACTCGGGGTCCTACGGGACACCAGTGAGCGGTTAAAAACCAAATATTGTCTATTACCCACCGGTGCCTCTGCATTATTTACCTACTTCAATTTTAGTTATTAAACAGTAATTAAAGCCATGATCATCTCCAACATTAAACATGCGGCAATAATCCAACAACCGTGGTGCTTGACGACACGCAACAGCACTTGAGCAAGCGACTACGACGCGCAAGTCCAACTATCTACCAAACAACAGGTAATAGGATGTGTCCAAGGCAATATAAGGCTGCAAGGGGTATCACGGGCACGAAACTAGAGCATCGCAACACAGATAGCAATAGATCAATAGGAGGGAATAAATACTATAAAAGTAAGATAGGTAGAAAGAGGGAGGTGCTCGCCTGGAAAACATTGCCGACGACTCATCCGAAGATCGGGTCGACACTCGCATCAACTCAACGGCCTAATCCGCGAAGAAGCAAAGCACTAGAAGAAACACCGGATGCAATATTTAATACTATGGCAAAAGATCCGGCATGATTATGATATGATGCAGATGCGGTGCAATTAGGCAATATTAAGCGGAACCGAGGTCCCGACAATTAATTATTAGGTTCGAGTTATTTATCTACCCCGCAAATTAAGTGTTGGGTTAACAGGGCGAAACATGGCATCGGTTCGCTACACCAATTTAAATGGAGTCCGGAATAAGACAACGATATCCCGCAGATGGACTCCATATTTAATTTAGGTGAATCGCCTAAATACCCCCAATAACCACAATATGTATGCGAGTATGAACAATTTAATATGCAACAAGTTTGTATTTCATTTATAAAATAGGGGCGCAGAAAGGGGTCACACATCGAATGGCGATCTTGGAATTCTGAGGGTTCGGGGGGATCGGTCTTCGGGGTCGGGGGTCTCGGCGTCCGTGACGAAGATCATGGCATCCGTGTAGAAGACCTTGGGGTTTCGGCTCTGATTGCCGATGTCGGTCTCGATGGAAAACTTGAGTCTCGGAGGGGTCAGGCTAGGAATTCCGTGAAGGAGATCTTGGGGTTCGACGGCCTTGGGCATCGGGTCCGGGAAGAAGTACTTGTCGCATCTGATGGATCGGTCCTCGCTCATCGGATCCAGGCAGTGGTACTTGATGGTACGTGATGAACTTGTGACATGGGCTCAAGCACCGTTGTAGGAGACCTTCGGTTGCACTTCCATCCTATGATTGAAGCTGTAATAGCCCAAAGCATAACATCATCACACCACTATGTCGATCGGAGATTACGATTAGAGGTCACAACACCAACGCTACACCATCACATGACTCCACCTTACCATCTGTGTAAGATCTTTACCTAGGAAGGACTGGGTGATACAACACCACGGTTACAGAGCCCCTGAAACAAAACATTGCGGAATAGCGCCATGCGCGGGCGGTTCGTGCTTGGCCGCACCAGGTAGCAGACAGGAGCCCGGGGAGACGACGACTGCAGGAGAGCGGAGGATGGGCGCGAGAGGCTACGCAGACGGCGCATGATGGTCGTTGTGCCAGGCATCGTCATGAGCACAAGGCGGAAGGGGACCAGCGGAGGTGCTGCTGGGCTTAGCGGCGGGGCGATGCGGCAGCGGCTCCGGCTTGCCGAACGCGGCCCAGGGAGGAGTCGGACCAGAGAGGAGAAACGGTGGCGGGGAGAGGTGAGGCCCAGGGAGGAGCCGGACCAGAGAGGAGAAATGGTGGCGGGGAGAGGTGAGGGCGGCAATATGCAGGGTCGGCTCGAGGAGGAGGTCGCCCGTGGCGGCAGCGCACTGGGGAGGCGACGACCGTGACAGGGTGAAGCAGGGATGGCCGTGGCGTGGCCGGAGATGTAGAGGAGGGCGCTGGTTGCAGGGGGCAGCGTTCGAGGGCGAGGTCGGGGAAACGGACAGAGGGAGGGGCTCGTGCAGGGCCGACGTCGAGGAGGAAGAGGAGCTGGGCGACGCGGCGGGCTCTGGCGGCGGGGCGCGTGGTGGTCGAAGGACGGGCGGCGGCGGTCTCGCAGGCGGTCGGCGGCGTGGCGCTGAAGAGGAGCCCCGGTAGGAGACGTGGCAGCCGCGGTCGGGCTTGCTGACGGCGGCGACGCTGCGCTGCGGGGTGGAGGCCGGAGCGGGGTCACGAGGAGGACAGAGCAGCGGGAAGGGGCAGCGCCCTGACAGCGCGCGACCGCGGGAGCGGAAGGTCGACGACAGGTGGGGTCGCGAGCAGAGGAGGCGAGGTCGGCTTGCAGGCCCTGGCGGCGAGGAGAGACGCCAGGGGAGGTGGCGACGGGGCCGCGGCGGCCGAAGCGAGAGGAGGATGGAAGCGACGGATGAGGGAGAGGAGCATGGGTTGGTGGGGGAGGCTCGATGCGGGGGAGGTGGGGATCGGGTCGGGGTGGGGCTTGCGTGAGTGGTGGGGCCAGGGGTTGGACCAGGCGAGTGCGGGGTGTGCATTGCGTGCTGTGTGTGTGGTGGGTGAGGGAGTGGGTGGGTCCGCTAGGTGGGGCCAGGAGGTGGCCCAGGTGCGGTGCTGTGTGTGTGTGTTGCGTGCTGCCAAGGGGCAAGGGGTGCGGCGGCGGATGAGGGAAAGAAAGGGAGGGCAGGTGGGTAGAGAAGCTAGGGTTTGGGGTAGGTTTGGTAGATTAGGGTTAGGTAGGAAAAGATTTAGGGTAGCTAGGATTTTATCTAGAGGTGGCCAGCTGGGATTTCGGGCCTGGCAGGCTGCCTCCTAAAAACAATTTAAAATATTTATTTATTTAAAACGGGGCTTTTGCAAACCGTGGGTAGACAAAACAAAATATTCCGGAGACCCAGGTTTTGTGTTTGAATAAAGGCGGGGCGTTTAGAAAAGAAAAACGGATTTTTCGAAAATAGTTTTTAAACAAACCATGCAAGATGACATGACGAAAATCAAATGCAATGTGGCATGATGACATGAGCATGGGATCATGATGATGCAATGCACAAAAATAACGCGATTTTCTAGTAGTGGTTTTTGTGGGGCGCCACAGCGGTGGACATGAGCTCGCTGCCTAGCCACGGGCCGATTCGCCTCTGCCTGCTCTGCCCGGACCCCGCTGTCTTTCTAGTCACCCTCCTGTTGGAGATATGCCCTAGAGGCAATAATAAATCTAGTTATTATTATATCTTTGTGTTTATGATAAATGTTTACATTCATGCTATAACAGTATTAACAAGTAAACATTAATCTTGTGTGATTTGTAAACTAAATTAGAGTCCCTGATAAAGCCTCTTCATAATACTAGCTTGGTGGTTAATAAATGATTATGGTTTCCCTATCATGAACATTGAGATGTTATTAACAAGAAGATCATATTGTTAGGAGAATGGTATGATGGACATACTCCTATAGATAAGCGTAGCATAAAGATCAAGTCATTTTAATAGTTCAATTGCTATATGCTTTCTGATACATAGTAACCTAATTCCTTCGACCATGAGATCATGCTTATCACCATCACCGGAAGGATGCTTTGATGACATCAAACACCACACCGTAACTGGGTGGTTATAAAGGTGGCATTGAGTGTTCGGAAAGTATGGGTTGAGACACATGGATCAAGAGTGGGATTTGTCCATCCATATGACGGATAGATATACTCTGGGCCCTCTCGGTGGAATGTCATCCAATTGGCTTGCAAGCATGTGACTGGCTCACAAGGGATCACATATCACGGGAACGAGAAAAGAGTACTTATCAGTAACGAGGTTGAACTAGGTATGCAGAGATACCGACGATCAAAACCTCGGATAAGTAAACTATCGTGAGACAAAGGGAAATAGGTATCGTATGTAAGTGGTTCATTCGATCGCAAAGTAATCGTAGAAATATGTGGGAGCCATATGAATTTCCAGATTCCTCTATTGGTTATTGTTCGGAGAAGTGTCTCGATCATGTCCGCATAATTCACGAACCGTAGGGAGACACACTTAAGGATTCGATGTTGTTGAGTAGTTATGGAATGATGAGTAAGATACCGAATGTTGTTCGGAGTCTCGGATGGGATCCGGTATATCATGAGGAGATCCGGAATGGTCCGGGGAATAAGATTCATATAAGGAAAGTCCTGTTTCGGAGTTGGAGAATGATTCCGGTGTTTTCATCGGGAATGTTCTAGAACGGTCCGAAAGGTCCGGCACGGAGGGGAAGGGTACATGAATGTGTCATAACAAGTTGGAATGGTTGCATCATGTACTAGGTGTCATCGCTGAGCAAAATAAAGGGATAAATCAAATCCTAGTTTGAAAAGTCAAACGCCAATTTGAAAAGTCAAACGGCAAGTTTGCTTGGTGGAGGGAGAGTAGGAAACCTACTTGGGGAGGAAGTCCTCCTCCCTCCACCGCCGGCCAAGGAGGCCGAGTTGGGGGAGGACTCCCTCCTCCCAACCGGCGCCCTCCCACCTATATAAGGAGGGGCAGGGGTGCCCCTCTAACCTACACCTTGCCCCACCAAACCCTAACCCTAGCCGCCGGCCACCAAGTCGCCGCCGCCGCCCTAGGGTTTCCTCCTAGCCGCTGAGTTGGGGCCCTCCCCTTGCCCTAGCCGCCGGACTAGCCCTCTATCCTTGGTGCCTCTAAACCCTAGATTGCCAAGGCCTCTCTCATAGTCCACCATACTCGCTCCGGCTTAAGGCGAAGCCCTGCGAGATCTCCCCTCTACTTCCGGTACCACGCCGTCGTGCTGCCGGAATCGCGAGGTGAATGCTACAACCTCCGCTACCTGCTGGAACAAGGGAGAGGAAGGTCTTCATCGAGTACCGAACGTGTGACCGACTGCGGAAGCGCTGCCAGAACGCAGCGCCGGAAGTATCGTCTACACGATCTTGAGATTGGCAAGAGTACGACTACATCACCCACGAGAATCGGCTCTCGTTAAACACTTTGGAATCTTCGAGGGTGAGTTATTCTATCGACTCGTTGCTACAATCTAGTAGATAGAGCTTGGCTTGTTTGTTTGTATGCGGTAGAAATTTTTTGTTTTCCATGCTACGAACCCCTACAGTGGTATCAGAGCTGTGTCTATATATAGATCTGTTGCACGAGTAGAACACAATGGTCATTGTGGACGGTGGTGCTTTTATTATCAATTGCTACTTGTGTACTTTGCATCTTGCGGTATGATGGGATGAATCGGCCCGGGCTAACCTTACATGACATCGTTCATGAGACTTGCTCCACGCTCAACATGCAACTTGTATTGCATAAGTGGCTTTGCGGGTGCCTGTCTCTCCCATTATAGTATAGATCCAATTTACAACGGACACTTGATAGTTCAAACATCAACGTTGTGGTTCTTGTTCATAAGTTAGATCGACACTTATTGAAAGCCCCAAACCACGTAAAATATGCAAAGAAATTAGAGGCGTCTAACTTTGTTTTGCAGGGGTGTGCTGTGATGTGATATGGCCATGATTGTGATTATATTTGATGTATGCAATGTTCCTTATTGTAAGTTGGCAACCGGCAGGAGCCATATGGTTGTCTTTAATTTCTGTTAAGACCCGCGTGTCTATTCAAAGTAGTTATAATAGTTGAAGTTGGTGGACGACAATCATGGAGCAGCGTCATTGACCTTGATGCAATGCCGGTGATGATGGAGATCATGTTCGTGCTTGAAGATGGAGATCGGAAGCACAAAGAAGAAATGCCATATCATATCACATATTATGAATTGCATGTGATGTTAATACTTTATGCATCTTGTATTGATTAGTTAACGACGGTAGCATTATAAGATGATCCCGCATGCACATAAATTTCAAGTTCTAAAGTGTTCATCCTTAGTAAGCACCGTTGCTAAAGCTTGTTGTTTCGAAGCACCACGTGATGATCGGGTGTGTTAGATTCTGCAAGTGTATACAACGTGAGCAAGCCAGATTTGCTCATGCGGAAGCTAAGGTTTGATCTTGACGAGCCTAGCATGTACAGACATGGTCTCGGAACACGGATCACCGAAAGGTAAAGCATGAATCATATAGTATATATGATGAACATGTCGATTGTTCGCCATTGAAGCTACATCAACTCTCGTGATGATCGGTTTTGATGTGGTGGATTTGGTTCGTGTGATCACTAAAACAATGTGAGGGATATTGTTTTGAGTGGGAGTTCACCTAGATTAATTTAACTATTAATTAGAACTCAATTTGTCATAAACTTACTCTAAACTATTGCAAATATGTTGTAGATCAATGGCAGCCCCTACCATCAATTTTAATGCGTTCCAAGAGAAAGAAAAGTTGAAAAACAATGGAAGCAACTTCACGGATTGGTTCCGCAATTTGAGGATTGTCCTCAATGCTGGTAATTTGACCTATGTGCTAGATGCACCGCTGGGTGACCCGCCTGCAACTGATGCTACCGATGAAGTAAAGAATGTTTACCTCGCTTGGAAGAATCAGTACTCCACAGTTCAGTGTGCTATCTTGTATGGTTTGGAATCGGAGCTTCAGAAAAGGTTTGAGAATTCAGACCCACATGATATTGTCCGTGAACTCAGACGTATGGAGATATGCCCTAGATGCAATAATAAATGTAGTTATTATTATATCTTTGTGTTTATGATAAATGTTTACATTCATGCTATAACAATATTAACAAGGAAACATTAATACTTGTGTGATTTGTAAACTAAATTAGAGTCCCTGGTAAAGCCTCTTCATAATACTAGCTTGTTGGTTAATAAATGATTGTGGTTTCCCTATCATGAACATTGAGATGTTATTAACAACAAGATCATATCGTTAGGAGAATGGTATGATGGACATACTCCTATAGATAAGCGTAGCATAAAGATCAAGTCATTTTAATAGTTCAATTGCTATATGCTTTCTGATACATAGTAACCTAATTCCTTCGACCATGAGATCATGCTTATCACCATCACCGGAAGGATGCTTTGATGACATCAAATACCACATCGTAACTGGGTGGTTATAAAGGTGGCATTGAGTGTTCGGAAAGTATGGGTTGAGACACATGGATCAAGAGTGGGATTTGTCCATCCATATGACGGATATATATACTCTGGGCCCTCTCGGTGGAATGTCATCCAATTGGCTTGCAAGCATGTGACTGGCTCACAAGGGATCACATATCACGGGAACGAGAAAAGAGTACTTATCAGTAACGAGGTTGAACTAGGTATGCAGAGATACCGACGATCAAAACCTCGGATAAGTAAACTATCGTGAGACAAAGGGAAATAGGTATCGTATGTAAGTGGTTCATTCGATCGCAAAGTAATCGTAGAAATATCTGGGATCCATATGAATATCCAGATTCCTCTATTGGTTATTGTTCGGAGAAGTGTCTCGATCATGTCCGCATAATTCACGAACCGTAGGGAGACACACTTAAGAATTCGATGTTGTTGAGTAGTTATGGAATGATGAGTAAGAGATCGAATGTTGTTTGGAGTCTCGGATGGGATCCGGGATATCACGAGGAGATCCGGAATGGTCCGGGGTATAAGATTCATATAAGGAAAGTCCTGTTTCGGAGTTGGAGAATGATTCCGGTGTTTTCATCGGGAATGTTCTAGAAGGGTCCAGAAGGTCTGGCACTCCGGAGGGGAAGGGTACATGAATGTGTCATAACAAGTTGGAATGGTTGCATCATGTACTAGGTGTCATCGCTGAGCAAAATAAAGGGATAAATCAAATCCTAGTTTGAAAAGTCAAACGCCAATTTGAAAAGTCAAACGGCAAGTTTGCTTGGTGGAGGGAGAGTAGGAAACCTACTTGGGGAGGAAGTCCTCCTCCCTCCACCGCCGGCCAAGGAGGCCAAGTTGGGGGAGGACTCCCTCCTCCCAACCGGCACCCTCCCACCTATATAAGGAGGGGCAGGGGTGCCCCTCTAACCTACACCTTGCCCCACCAAACCCTAACCCTAGTCGCCGGCCACCAAGTCGCCGCTGCCCTAGGGTTTCCTCCTAGCCACCGAGTTGGGGCCCTCCCCTTTCCCTAGCCGCTGGCCTAGCCCTCTCTCCTTGGTGCCTCTAAACCCTAGATCGCCAAGGCCTCTCTCATAGTCCACCATACTCGCTCCGGCTTAAGGCGAAGCCCTGCGAGATCTCCCCTCTACTTCCGGTACCACGCCGTCGTGCTGCCGGAATCGCGAGGAGAGTGCTACAACCTCCGCTGCCTGCTGGAACAAGGGAGAGGAAGGTCTTCATCGAGTACCGAACGTGTGACCGACTGCGGAAGCGCTGCCGGAACGCAGCGCCGGAAGGATCGTCTACACGATCTTGAGATCGGCAAGAGTACGAATACATCACCCACGAGAATCCGCTCTCGTTAAACACTTTGGAATCTTCGAGGGTGAGTTATTCTATCGACTCGTTGCTACAATCTAGTAGATAGATCTTGGCTTGTTTGTTTGTATGCGGTAGAAATTTTTTGTTTTCTATGCTACGAACCCCTACACCTCCACCGCGTCTTCTTCGACAGGGTGGGCCGGGACCTCTTGGTGGAGCTGGACGAGGAGGGGTCGGCTCCCGGGGCCTCACCCTCGCCCCCCCTGCATCCTGCCCCCGCCGGCGATGACACTAGGCTCGGGGAGGGGGGCACGGGAGCCGAGGGATTCGATGGTAGTGAATCTAGGTCCGACCCGGAGTCGCCTTTGATCACTGACGCATCGCCTCCCCCCGGTGTCACTGAAAGGCGCCGTCGGGGGAGCCACGACCCACTTTCGGGCTGGCTCTCCGCTGGGCGACGGGCCCTTCTTCCCGGAGAGGCGCCCCCTGTCACTGAGTGCGCCGGCCAAGATGGCTCCCGTGGATGTCCCGCGATGCTTCCGCCCCGACCCGCCCGTCTCCATCGGCCTCTCCATCGCCTAGTACGGCTCCAATGTTGGTTTGGGGCCGGGGCTGCATCCTGGTTCTCCTCTTGCTGCGCTGCTGTCCTCGGATGAGGAGACCTCGGGGAGTGTGGGGCTGGTGGTCTGTTCCCCCAGTCCCCGCGCTCCCCCGGGATCGTATGCTACTCCCTCGCCCCCTCCCGGCTGCAGGGGGGAGGGGTCGGGCGCCCTCACACCTGTTGCGCCGCTCCAAGACTCAGGCCTCCCCCCGCCACCGTCCCGTCATAGCGTCCGCTTAGCGGGAGCGAGGGTGGGGCTCTCTGGCCCAGAGCTGGCGGTGGCGGAGCATGCTTCCCTCCGTGTCGCCGCTCGTGATGAGCTCTCAGGTACTCCCTCTTCCTCCTCGGCTCGTCCTTCTGACCCCTGTCCTTACGGTTTCCCTGGTTCTCTGTTTTGTGTTATGTCCGAGGTTTCGCTGGCCCACCTAGGCGAGGTGGCTGATGAATGTGGCATCGTGTTCCGCAGCGAGAAGGGCCCCCGGATGGAGTAGCTCGCGGCCATTAAGGCACGGGAGGGGTATGCGGGCATGATCGCGGCTGCCCGGGCACGTGATGCCCGGGAACGGGAGCGCGCCCAGATCCTTACTGAGGCTAGGTCTGCTGGACCTGGTACCAGCAAGGATCCCCCTTCCGCCTGATGAGCGGGAGGTGACCCTGGAACCTAACTCTCAAGGTAGGCCACGGGGGAGACCTCCCAAGGCTGTGTCATCCCTCTCCCGGTCCGGTCGTGCCCTCTCGGTCGTCGCTAAGGGGACCCCCGAGGTTTGAGATCCCTTATGGATCTCCTCCGGGCCTTCCGGGCGTTCATTTGGAACATCCGGGAGTTCGGGCACAAGGGTCGTCGCTGACAGATCAAGGAATACATTCGCCTGGAAGCTCCGGATATTGTCGGCCTTCAGGAGACGATTCGCCAGGACTTCTCCATTTCTGAGCTTGAGGGTCTTAGTCACGACAAATTCTGCTGGTCCTGGCTTCCTGCGATTGGCCACTCTGGGGGCATCCTCCTTGGGGTCAAGGAGGATACCTTTGAGGTGGATGATATGGACCGCGGGGAGTTCTTTGTGAGCATGTATCTCACCTATAGACAATCCTGTTTCAAATGCGAAATGATCATTGTCTATGGCCCCGCGGACCATAGGAGGTCCGCCTGCTCGAGCTTAAGCTAAAAGTGGAACGGGATGGGATCCCGGTGGTGGTGGCCGGTGATTTCAACCTGATCCGCTCGGCCGAGGATAAGAGCTCAGCCCGCGTGGACCTCCCTAGGATGTGTTTGTTTAATGACTGCATCACGGAGCTCGCACTTCATGAGATTGCACGAGTCGGGGCTAGATATACTTGGACCAACAACCAGCTTGCCCTGATCCGTAGTGTCCTCGACCATGTCTTTGTGTCTGTCGACTGGGAGTTGAAGTTCCCTTTGTGTTCGCTGCGGCCCGTCACCCGGATTGGATCTGACCACACCCCCTCCTCCTTTCCTCTGGAGGGGGATGCCCGCCTCGTCTGAACCGCTTCGGGTGGGGGGCCAACTTGGGGGCAGAGCTTAGGAACCAGAAGGAGTCCATCCTGCAGGAGATCCAGGCTCTTGACCAAGAGGCCGGCCGTCTTGGCCTCTCGGCCGAGGCCTGGGCTCATAGGTATTCCCTGGAGACCTCCATTATGGAGATCTACAGGGGCGAGGAGGCGTTCTGGCGACAACGGAGTC
Source organism: Avena sativa (assembly GCA_916181665.1). Lineage (NCBI taxonomy): Eukaryota > Viridiplantae > Streptophyta > Magnoliopsida > Poales > Poaceae > Avena > Avena sativa. Next base: position 148,696,160 of record OV702294.1, on the reverse strand, counting down.
GCCAGAACTGGACTCTCTAGGGGAATCGAACACGGCCTACTTTCACGCCATCACAAATGGGCGGAGGAGGAAGTGCTCGATCCCTTGCCTCTAGGAGGAGGATTCTCTGTTGGAATCCCCATAGGCACTCTCCTCCCATATTTATGGCTACTACAAGTCCCTCTTCTCGGCTGGCCCCCCTTCGGGCATCTCGCTTGCGTCGGACTTCTGGTCGGCAAGGGTAGTGGTTACCCCGGTAGAGAACGCGGACCTCACCCGACCGTTTCTTGCTGAGGAGGTGTTGTCGGCCCTGAAGTCCATGAAGACGGGGTCAGCCCCGGGGCCGGATAGCCTGCCAGTGTGCTTCCTCCAGAAGTTCTAGGCCTAGCTGCAGTCGGTGATCATGTTGATGTTCCAGGAGTTCTACATTGGGACCCTGGTGATGGCGCGTCTGAACTTTGGTGTGATCACTCTGATTCCCAAGGTAGTTGGGGCCACAGATATCCGCCAATTCGGCCCTATCACAGTAATTAATGTCATCCAGCGCCTCTTTGTGAAGGTTTGTGCCATCCGACTTGCCCCGGTCCTAGAGAGTCTTACTCACCCTCTCTAGTTCGCTTTCCTGAAGGGTCGCCTCATTCATGATGACATCCTTGCCCTCCATGAGATTATTCATGAGGTCAAGTCACGCCATCACAAAGGGGTGTTCCTTAAACTGGACTTCCAGAAAGCCTACGACCGTATGGACTGGGCTTTCCTGAGGCTAGTTCTAGAAAGAAGAGGGGTCGACAATCGCATGATCTGCTGGATCATGCAGTGTGATGAGTGGTAGGACGGCGATCAACATCAATGATGAGCGGTAGGACGGCGATCAACATCAATGATGAGTGGTAGGACGGCGATCAACATCAATGGCGATCAACATCAATGATGAGTGGTAGGACGGCGATCACAATCGCTGCATATTATGATTATGAGATATGGCAGATGGATGTCAAAACAGCGTTCCTCAATGGAGACATTGATGAAGAGTTGTATATGATGCAACCAAAAGGTTTTGTCGATCCTAAATATGCTAACAAGGTATGCAAACTTCAACGGTCCATATATGGATTGAAGCAAGCATCCCGAAGTTGGAATCAACGTTTTGATAAGGTAATCAAAAGTTTTGGTTTTATACAAACTTATGGAGAAGCTTGTATTTACAAGAAAGTGAGTGGGAGCTCTGTAGCATTCTTAATACTATATGTAGATGACATATTGTTGATTGGGAATGATGTAGACCTTCTTAATAGTGTCAAGGATTATTTGAATAATAGTTTTTCAATGAAAGATCTTGGCGAAGCAGCTTACATATTAGGCATAAAGATTTATAGAGATTGATCGAGACGCCTAATATCATTGTCACAAAGTACATATTTGGACAAAGTTCTAAAGAGGTTTGGAATGGAAGATAGCAAGAAAGGGTTCTTTCCCATGTTGCCCAATACGACCTTGAGTAAAACTCAAAGTCCTCCAACGGCAGAAGATAGAGGAAGGATGAGTAAGACTCCCTATGCCTCAGCCATAGGATCTCTAATGTATGACATGCTATGTACTAGACCCGACATTGCATATGCTGTTAGTTTGACTAGCAGATATCAAAGTGATCCAGGAGTGGATCATTGGACAGCGGTCAAAAACATCCTTAAGTACTTGAGAAGAACTAAGGATATGGTTCTTTCTTATGGAGGTGATGAATAGCTCATTGTTAATGGTTACACCGATGCTAGTTGGAACACCGATCCGGATGATTCTAAATCACAATCTGGATACGTATTTATTTTGAATGGTGCATCAGTTAGCTGGAGGAGTGCAAAGCAAAGCGTTGTGGCGATATCTTCAACTGAATCGGAAAACATAGCTGCTTCGGAGGCTTCACAAGAAACGATATGGATGAAGGAGTTCATTACAGAGCTTGGTGTGGTTTCAAGTGCGCTGGACCCAATGTCTATCTATTGTGATAACATGGGCGCCATAGCCAATGTGCAAGAACCAAGGTCACACAAGAAGTTGAAGCACATCAAGCTACATTTTCACGCTATTCGAGAGCATGCCCAAGATGGTGACATGAAGATTTGCAAAGTACACACAGATCTGAATGTGGCGGATCCATTGACTAAACCTCTCCCGAGGGCAAAACATGACCAGCACCAAACCGCCATGGGTGTTCGGTATATTACAATGTAATCTAGATTAGTTGACTCTAGTGCAAGTGGGAGACTGTTGGACATATGCCCTAGAGGCAATAATAAAAGTAGTTATTATTATATCTTTGTGTTTATGATAAATGTTTACATTCATGCTATAATAGTATTAACCGGAAACATTAATACTTGTGTGATTTGTAAACTAAATTAGAGTCCCTGGTAAAGCCTATTTGTAATACTAGCTTGTTGATTAATAGATGATCGTGGTTTCCAGATCATGAACATTGAGATGTTGTTAATAACAAGATCATATCATTAGGAGAATGGTATGATGTACATACTCCTATAGATAAGCGTAGCATAAAGATCAAGTCATTTTAATAGTTCCATTGCTATATGCTTTCTGATACATAGTAACCTAATTCCTTCGACCATGAGATCATGCTAATCACCATCACCGGAAGGATGCTTTGATGACATCAAACACCACACTGTAACTGGGTGGCTATAAAGGTGGCATTGAGTGTTTGGAATGTATGGGTTGAGGCACATGGATCAAGAGTGGGATTTTTCCATCCATATGACGGATAGATATACTCTGGGCCCTCTCGATGGAATGTCATCCAATTGGCTTGGAAGCATGTGACTGGCTCACAAGGGATCACATATCACGGGAACGAGAAAAGAGTACTTATCGGTAACGAGGTTGAACTAGGTATGCAGAGATACCGACGATCAAAACCTCGGATAAGTAAACTATCATGAGACAAAGGGAAATTGGTATCGTATGTAAGTGGTTCATTCGATCGCAAAGTAATCGTAGAAATATGTGGGAGCCATATGAATTTCCAGATTCCTCTATTGGTTATTGATCGGAGAAGTGTCTCGGTCATGTCCGCATAATTCGCGAACCGCAGGGAGACACACTTAAGGATTCGATGTTGTTGTGTAGTTATGGAATGGTGAGTAAGAGACAGAATGTTGTTCGGAGTCTCGGATGGGATCCGAGATATCCTGAGGAGATCCGGAATGGTCCGAATAATAAGATTCATATAAGGAAAGTCATGTTTCGGAGTTCGGGAATGATTCTGGTGTTTTCACCAGGAATGTTCTAGAAGGGTCTAGAAGGTGCGGCACTCCGGAAGGGAAGGGTACATGAATGTGTCATAACAATGTGGAATGGTTGCATCATGTACTAGGTCACTTTGCTGTGCAATATGGAGAGAGAAATCAAATCCAAGTTTGAAAGTCAAACGCCAATTTGAAAAAGTCAAATCTGAAGTTTGCTTGGTGGAGGGAGAGTAGGAAACCTACTTGGGGAGGAAGTCCCACTCCCTCCACCCGCCGGCCAAGGAGGAGGAGTTGGAGGAGGACTCCCTCCTCCCAACTGGCCACCATCCACCTATATAAGGAGGGGTAGGGTTGCCCCTACCCTCACACCTAAAATCCTAGCTCCAGGCGCTGACACCACCTCCAAGTGCTGCCGCCGCCTAGGGCTCCTCCCAAGTCGCCGACTTGGGGCTTCCCCAAGCCCTAGCCGCCGGCCACACCACCCCCTTGGTGCCTCTAAACCCTAGATCGCCAAGGCTTCTCCCATACTCCACCATACTCACTCCGGCTTAAGGCGAAGCCCTGTGAGATCTCCCCTCTACTTCCGACACCAAGCCGTCGTGCTGCCGGAATCGCGAGGAGAGTGCTACAACCTCCACTGCCTGCTGGAACAAGGGAGAGGAAGGTCTTCATCGAGTACCGAACGTGTGACCGACTGCAGAAGCGCTGCCAGAACGCAGCGCCGGAAGGATCGTCTACGCGATCTTGAGATCGGCAAGAGTACGACTACATCACCCACGAGAATCTGCTCTCGTTAACCGCTTTGGAATCTTCAAGGGTGAGTTCCTCTATCGACTCATTGCTACAATCTAGTAGATAGATCTTGGCTTGTTTGTTTGCATGCAGTAGAATTTTTTTTGTTTTCCATGCTACGAACCCCTACAGGGGGGCGCGGGGTGGACAGAGGGTGCGTCTGGGGCCTAGGATTTCTAGGGGCCATGGGGGGCATTTTATTCGACCGATATGCGTGCTCCGCCGTCAGATCCAAACCCTAACATCCAACGGTCATGATCTATGCGGGGCGGGCAGGCGCCGACAATGGCGGGCCAAGCGGCCAGGCCACAGGGCGCTGGCGGGCTGCTGTTGGGCCGCGGACGGGCAGGCGCCACAGCGTGCGGGCGGCGGCTAGCTACGTGCGGCTGCTGCGCGCGTTAGCAGGCCTTTGGGCCGCTGTGGCGCTGCTGCGCGTCGCGCTACACGGCGCGTGGCTGGCAGGCCGAGCGGGCCATGCTGGCGGTGGCAGATAGCGGCAAAGCACGAGCAGGCCACTGGGCTGCTTCTACCCGCCCAGGGGAAAGGCCCAGGAGGCCGAACAACATAGTTTTTTTTCTGTTTTTATTTCAGAAGCTGTTGTTTTATATTCTTTATCAGTTTTTTGATGAAATTTTGCACAGATTTCTCTAGTCAATTTATTTCAGTGAATTTTTTTTAGAGAATGGAATAGAGGCAGAATTTTTTCTGTAAAGTTTAAAGTTTTATGAAAGTTGTAATATTGTTTCCGCTGCAAATAGTTGACTTAAATTGCTAGAATGCAATGAAGTGTATTAAATTTTGTTTTAAAAGATGTGATAAAGTAATTTAAAGTGGATTATGCTCGATGTTATTAATTGGCGTTATTAATAAACATGATCATGATCCCTTTCATTAAGTATTAAAGGTGCATTTAATTTTATCTTTACCCAACGGTGATATAACTTTAAATGGCACAAAAAATTGCATGCTTAATTTATACCAACGTTGGATTAATGCATATAATTGTTTTTGAACATCTCACATATTTTGTGGTTTTCAGGAGGTCTCAACCTCATGAGCTGCCTAAAGGATATCCCACTGCTCAGACGGGATAACTATTATGAATGGAGGAAAAAGGTTGACCTGGCCTTTATCTGCGCCGAGGTGGACTAGGTTGTTGATACTAAACAGCCAGTCAAGCCTGAGGACCCAGTGAGGGGTGATGCTGAGGAAAGTGCTGCATTCGAAAAGAGAAAGAGAGACCATGCTCCTTTGGAGCTGGCCTACTCAATAGATAACCAAAAATGGTTCAATGCAAACAAGAAGTGCTTGGATTTTGTCAAGAACACGATTGAGAATGCAATAGTGGGCTCAATCGAAGAGTGTGCCTCTGTTGGTGAGTACCTTGCAAAGATAAAGAGCCAATTTACTGGCTCTTCAAAGATGTATGCAACCTAGCTGCTAAAATAGTTGGTGACAGACAATTATACGGGAGGGCCACATGGCATTAGAGAGCACATCTTGAGGATGTCCAACATGGAGGATAAGTTAAATCCCATGGATGCGGACCTCGAGCTCAAGCCTGCTCTTCTGGTGCATCTTGTCATGGCCTCTCTTCCCCAACAGTTCGAGAACTTCGTCATCAACTATAACATGTCCCCTGAAAAGTGGGACATTGAAAAGACCATAGGGATGTGTTCCCAATTGGAAGAAAGGCTTAAGTCCATTCACGGTGTTTCCTTGAACTACATGAAGGACAACAGGAAGAGGAACTTCACCAACAGTAACCATGGTGGCTCCCCTTCCAAGCCACATGGCAAGGGCCCCCTATAGCACCAGCATCAGTATCAGCAGTCTACCCCTGGGGACAAAGACCAGTGCCACCATTGCAAAAAGGTTGGCCACTACAAAAAGGATTGTCCAATATGGCTAAAGTCCATAATGGCGAAAAAGGTAAAGACATAGTCTCTTTTGTAAATGAATCCTTGTATGAAAAGTTTTCTAAATCTACTTGGTGGATTGACTCTGGTGCAACTGTTCATGTTGCCAACTCTTTACAGGGGTTCCATTTGACAAGGATTTTGCCAAAAAGAGAAAGACTCATTGAAGTGGCGAATGGGATAAGCAGAAGTGGAGGATGTTGGTGACATTCCTCTGGAGCTGGCTGATGGCTTTACGCTTTTGCTTAAGGATGTTTTATTTGTTCCTTCCATCCATAGAAACTTAATAAGTGTGTCCTGCTTGGACAAAGACATGTATGAGTGTTATTTTGGACATGGAAAATGTGCCATTTGGTTGAAAGATACTTGTGTGGGTGTTGCTTCACTACATGACTGCGGTGACCCAGCATACCACTGCATGTGTAGTACACTATAGTCGTTGACATGACATCCACAGAACACCGTTCCGTAAATATCACATCCCTCAGAGTGGTACAACAGAAACATTGCGGGTCCATATTACAAAAGTACACATATAATTATTATTACAATAACGGAAGTTCAAGACTTCCAAAAGATTCAACTTAAAAACCAAAATATAAAGTGTTTCAGCGGAATTTAAAAGTAACAACTCCGTCTAGGAGTTGAGCTCAACAGCTTATTCTATAGAGTTCATGCTGCTCGGCTCCGTTGGTTACTATTAACTAGAAATACTTAGTTGGACTCATTATCATCGACACCATAGCGGATTTCGTAATCCACTCCTTCAACACCTCCGGATAGATCAGGTTCCTCGTAGAACACATATTCTTGGCATTCGGTTGCATACATTGGCACGTCTTCGGGATCCTCAGAGTCTAAGCAAGGGATCAAAGGAAAGAATGAGTAACCGCGTTACCCAACAAGTTCATTATATGCAAGGTGGGAAGTTTGATGCTCTAACTACCACCTCGGATTATAAATCCTTGGAACTGTGCAGTTTTGTAAATCTTTCTTCAAAGATTGATTTTATTATGAAAATCTATGACCATCAGCCTTCATAGGTTGACCAGAACTTTCATGGAGTTCATTTCCTGCCGCGTTCGTAGCTCCTTCCTAGAACAGGGAGTAACAAGTTACAATTCTTACACTCTGCAGAGGTGCGTTACTTTACCCATGAGAGATCAACTCCTTGTTGCACAACCGGGCGTACTTTCCCGTCCATAATTCCATGATGTGGGGCCTAGTACTTGGTCCAAGCCAATCACTGCCCCCTTCACGATCCCGCATGCCTCCTTGGTGTACACCATGCCCACATAATGAATTACGGCAATGGTTTGTACATACCGTTAGATTCCAGAACTATCGTGGGATGATGAGGGTTCCCACCCATATGCTACATAGCCTCTATGAATTACCAATTAATATGCACGCTACGAGGATAACAGCCACGACCTGCACATCAGGCTTCATGCGAGAGGAAGAAGATACAGCTGACTTCTCTGTCCCATTCCAAATCTCATGGCTAACACGTAATATACGGCGCTAGAATCACTGATGTCAGGGGTTATTAAGTGCCTACTTGATCATCATTGTTTGCAACTAGAACCCTAAGTTCTGTTGCTCCATTATATCATCACTTAGGATGATATCTATGACTTCTTTATTTGTGAAAATAATATTTTTTTTCTTTTATAGCATGTATGATATAACACAATTTGCAAATACTTTGATAAAGATTCTTCAAAGGACATGAGCAAGTGATGAACTTGCCTTGTGATGGCAAGGTAGTGAAGTTTGATGCTTGCACTCGACCTTGAGCTTCTATGTCTACAAAAACATCATTATTGCCCGGTAAGGACAATATTTAAAGAAGCAAAATGATTATGCATGTAATGCATTATTTAATTCTATATGCATTTTCCCTATATAAGTTGCCTTTTAATAATAAAGCATTTATAAATATATTTTTTAATATTTATAGCATATATTGAATTATTTTATTTTTATTTGACTTTTATTGATTTAATAATTCCCTTAGGAATTATCAATTATACATTAAAAATTGTTATTAAATATTTATTTAGTATTTTTCAAAAATACTATAATCTTAATATATAATGAAAGTGATTTTTATTTATTTTTATCATCTTTCAATAATTTTGTAAAATTCCATAAGGAATATATAATTACAAAATTCTTATAAAAATTTAAATGTCTAAAATTATATATTTTATTTGATTTGGATAGTATGGATTATTGTGAATCCAAAATTATTTTATTTATAATTTTTGGACTTATATTTTATTTTCTAGAATTTAGTTAAGTCCAGGGGTATTTTGGTCTTTTCCTTTTTATTAAAACAGGCTTGTGAGGATTTCTGGGCTGGTTTCTTTTATTGGGCCCTAGTGGCCCATTAGTCATAGACAAAAGAACTACCCCGAAGGGTTTGGCCCAACTCGGCCCACTCCTCACTGCCTCTCTCTCTCCCTCGAGCTCATCCTCTCCTCGTCTGACGCCGACCCTATGGCCGGTGATGCCGCCAGCGGCGATTCCCGCCGCCGTAGGCCGTTCTGGTCGCCGCCGTGGTGTAACAGGGGGTTGTCGACGATGCTCGTTTGTTCCATCCAATTGGATTCAAGTCTGGGACTCTCCTGCAATGGATCGATGTCGTGTTGAACCCTAGGGTTTGGGGGTTTGGCATGGATCCAGGTGATGTCGTGGTCGTCGTGCGTCGAGGTGATTCTCTGCACCTCCAGGCGTGATCAGGGTCACTGCCGTGCCGCCGTGCAGGTTGCAGCGCCCCCTCTGGGGGGCTCCCCGTGCCGCCATGCTCGTCAGCCCCCTCTGCTTCCTCTTCTAGTCTTCAGTGAGGACATACGGTGAGTTTGATTCCTCTCCCCTAGTGCTCTCTGTGCTTGCTGATCCGAGGCTAGATGCTAGCAGTGTCCTTTTTGGCTACTGTCTAATTCTGATTAGAATGACATATCCATTTAGGGTTCTTTCTTTGGATTGACCATATACTGGATGAATTAGTTCATGTCTAGATGGTATGTACACATGCTAAATGATTATTGGCCTGAGGCTTGTCGCCTAAGATGATCTATGATGTTCCTGGTGGCTTATTAGATGATTTTATGATTGGATTACATCTGATTCAGATGGTATAGTTGCTTGGGAATCATGTTTGATTAAGTCAGTGACTTGATAAGTTTTCATTGTCATCTCTGGGCTTATGATCATGATTATGATATGATGAAATCATTGTTCTAGTGCTGTTGGCTTAGACCTAGTGTGCGGTCATGATCTCAAACAGTGAAGTTTAATATAGGAATATCCTAGTTATGATTCCTGTGTTAACAGGAAAATGATTAGTAAGTTGATTGTCTGAATTTATGATGATCAAATGTCTATTCTGATCCATATAAAATTGTTCTTGCGACACCATCATGGTATGGCACACAAGTTTGATTCTAATCCATTGATTGGGTTGGTTTATGCTTTAGACAAACTTGGCTTTGAAAGATAAATAGAGATGCTCTTATCTGAATTCCCTAAGACCAATGATGTTGGTATGAGGCTTAGGGATTCAGATCTTATCTAGTTGATTCATATAGATAGTCCTGGTAGTGGTACCAGCTATTGTTTTTGAATCAAAGCATGGAAAAAGATAGTAAGCTTGATCATTCTATGGATCCCAAAGATTTGTTTCTAAGGTGCTACCCTTCCTTTAAGGATGTGCCTAGAAATAGATCATAGATATATGTATGCTTGAATTGAAAAATATAGTTTGACAACCAGAGAAATGATGTTGCTCTGAGCTCTGGCTGGGTCTTGGTACCTTACTGTTTGCTTTTAGAGTTTAAAAATCCCTATGATGGATTCACCCCACTTGGGTGCTTTCTGAGGTTTTGTTTTTATAAAACAACACATGATTCTCTCTAAATAAGATGGTTAGATCATGTGAAGGTTTTATGAAACTCACCACAAACTCTGATGTTTGTGGAGTAAGTTGGTGATGATGATCTTGATCTGGTTTTGCTGGACTCCTGTGCTTGATCTTGATCTAACCTGCTCCTCCTAGCTCCTGGGCTTGATCTTGCTATCCACCTGATCCATCCCCCTCCTTATGTCACCATCCTGGTGATGTTTGGTTGATCCTCGGTGGTTTGGGTTGGCTGATGTGCTTGGTAAGCTGTTGTCTAGTCTGGATGTTCTTGTGTGCAAACTGTGGAGTGATGCACTAGTGCTTCCCATGGCTGTGCTTGTGGTTTTGTGAGTTTGGGGCTGTGCTGTGAGGTTGAAAACACACCACATGCATGTTGGTGTGTGTCCTGCCTGTGTGCTTGTTGTGCACTTGTGGATATGTTCAGAATTTTGAAACTTACTATTACCAGGTTACTTTCACCTGGCTGGTGAATTTGCCCTTCTTGGCTGTCATTTGACTTCTGGCTTTAAATTTATGAAAGATGGATTCTTTCATATTGGTGAAACTTGCCCTTTTTTATAAATTTCTCAGTGATGAATTTGTCTAGTGCACTTGAAAGGGCAAATAGCCCTTATCTAATATTTTGATTAACTATGACATCGGAGCTAGAGGATGGACTAATGTTTCTATTAGCTCTCTACAGGTGAGAATCCGCAGGTTGTTGGTGATAGGTGATGGGTGACCCCCCATTCGTTTCTCTATGGAGAGCCGGTGTCATTGTTTATTATTCTCTCTTATTTACTCTTGAGTCAATTACGAAACACTGCACTATTAAGAGGGGTGATCTCGATGTGCTCTTTGGGGATGTTCTACACCATATAAGCCTCTCATCATCCACCCACACACACCCGTTCGAAGAAAGAGAGAAATCTGCATTAAAAATGAGTCTAAAGAAGTTACTGTGAAATCGGCAAAAGCGGCGGCGCCGCCGGAATTCCCGGTCGCCGCCGGAAATTCCCGGTGCACACCGATATGGCTTTCAGAACAGCTTTTCGGTTGTTCGCCGGGAATTCCGGTCGCCGCCGAAAATTCCGGCGTGGGGTCCGGTCGACCGGAGTTGTCGCTGGAAATTCTGGCAAGCAACTCGGTCCGACCGGACTTATTGCCGGTTCTGTCGCAGTAACCTCCAAACGGCTCTTTTTCGCTTCACACTATATATACCCCTTTCTTCTCCACTCTGAGGTTAGGCATTTGAGCTAACATTTCATTTCTTAAAACTCTCTCTCTCTCTCCTCCATTGTTGAAACACAAAAGCTTGACGATCTCCCATTCTACCCAACCAAATCCAAATCCCTTTGGTAGAAAGAAACAGGAGGTCCCGATCTATGTTTCCACCAAGCCAAAGTTCATACCCCCTTGAGTTCATTGAGTTAGCTTGTTACTCTTGGGTTTGTGGGAAACCCTAGGCGGCTAGGGTCGCCCGGAGGCATTCGTCTTGTGATTTGCTCCGTGGAAAGTTTGTGAGGGTTTGGAGACTACCTTAAAGTCTACCACGAGTAAGTGAGCTATTCCTTCGTGGGATAGGCTCGGAGAAGAAGGTGAGCCTTTATGGCACGTGAGGAATCCTTCGTGGAACCTCACACCTCTCCAACTTGACGTAGCCCCCTTCCCAAAGGTGGTGAACACGGGAATACATCTTCGTCTCCGCGTGCTTTGGTTATTCCTTAACCGACCTCTTACTTGTGTTGTTTACCTTGTGATAGCCTTCGAGCTTGAAGTACCTTGTACATCTTCTAGGTTGCCTCACCTAGTTTGCATTTAGGCTCACTTATATTCCGCAAAGCCTAAAACTTGCAAAAGATTATAAAGAATTTTGTAGAAACCTATTCACCCCCTCTAGGTTAACCATCTTACACTTTCAATTGCTATCAGAGCCAAGGGATCTTTTAAGGGCTTTACCGCCTAAGAGAAAAGATGGTTTTCTCCGATGATGAGGAGGAAAAAACTTATTCGAACAAGGAGCTTCGTGAAATCTTAGCCAAGGGTGCCCTTGAAAAGGACAAGGCGGATTCCGATCTCCTTGTTCGAATGAGTTACCTAGAAGGACAAATTAAGGCCATTGGTGATGGGGCTTTTCTTGGTAATCCATTGGTAGTACCTCAAGGGAGACCAATGGACATCGAGAAGGATAAGGATGCCGAGTCCACTCATGAGGGCGGCTCGTCAAAAACTTCCACGCTCCCTAATCAATTCCCTTATGTTTATCCTAAGCAAAAGAATATCATGCCTCATATTAATGGTTCGGGTCCTGCACCTCATTATGATGGAACGCATTTCTCTCATTGGAAAGCTTCTATGGAATATCATCTTTGCAGCTGCAGCGTTGAGCTTTGGTAGATTGTATGAACCGGTTTCCACCCTCATGATCCCAACAACCTCACCTCGAGAGAGTACTACGACCGCCAACTAAATGCAATGGCTTGTGACAAGATAAGGAGTTCCATTCACCGCACTCTCCATGATCAAGTCAGTGACATCCCCACCACAAAGGATCTTTGGGATAGGATTTTCATTCTCCAAGAGGGAACCTCTCTTATCCAAAAATCCAAGTATGAAGCTGCCAAGTCTGAGATGAACATGTTCATGAACCATGATGGTGAGACTATCGCTGAAGCATACAAGAGACTCGTTGCTCTCTGCTTGAAGATTGGTAGCCTAGGGTGTGAGAAGTATGATGATGGGTTCAATTTGAATGATGAACTTATCAAGTCCAATATTTTCTCCATGATCGCGGTCACCGACAATAAGCTTGCCTTGAACTTGCAACTCCTTGATAGAGCTAATCAATTTACTCCTGATGATCTAGTCTCTTATCTAGTTGCCACGGATAACTTGGCGGATGAAGGGCAAAAGATCAAGGAGATAAACCATGCTATCGGGTCATCCCACTCTCTAGCTTTAAAGGCCAAGCAAGTGCAAGAATATTTTGCTAGTGATGGAGATAGCAATTTTGATGGAGTTTATGATATGCCCTATCAACTTGCTCTCTTCACCAAGAACATGAAGTTCCGAAGAAGGAGAAGCTCAGTGGGATCAAGTGAGAAGAAGAGGACATGCTACAATTGTGATGAGGCAACCCATTTTGCCGACAAGTGTCCTTATGAGAAGAGGCTTGACAAGCCTAAGTATGAAGAAGGTGTCAAACCAAGATTGAAGCCCAACCCCATTAATGAAAGATACAAGAGGAACAATAGGCGTGATGGTAAGGGCTTCCTAGGCCAAGAATACATATCCTACAATGAGGAAGAGGATGAAGATAAGGTGGTTGGAGTGGCCGGTTTGGCATATGTCGAACCCGGTTCACCTCTCACCTACGACTACTCCAAGGACTACATCGAGAGTTCTCCTATTCCCAAGATCACCGGTTCTTGTCTTATGGCAAGAAGATCCAAGGTAATTGTCTCTCCTCCATCCCTATTTAGTGTCTTGGATGATCTTGAGAGTGACCATGATAGTTGTAGTGATAATGATGAATTTGGTAAAGAATATATAAAAGAAATGTATGTTATCATGAAGTCTCTTCCTCCCATTGCTCGTGCTAGAGTCAAGCAATTAATGGAACTTGTTAGCTCACGCGATGAGGCCATTAATAGATTGGAATCTCATATAGATGATGAGAAACGAAGATTCAATCTTCTTGAGCAAGAGCTTTGTGAGGAAAAGAATACCAATTCTTTTCTTAAACTACAAATTGAAATCTTTGAAATTGATAAAGAAAAAGACATGGACACTATTGATAGGGCTAACTCATTGTCCCAAGAGCTTGATGCCTCAAAGAAAGAGCTTGAAGTTGCTCATGCTTCTCTTACCAAGGACCTTGAGCACCTTGAGAAGGCTAGTTTGCTTGTCAAGCGTGAGCTCATAAAACTTGGAGAGAACCATGATCAACTTCGGGTGTCCTATGAGAAATCTCTTGGTACATTGAAGGATCCAATTATAGTTTAAAATGATTCTTGTACCTCTAACTCTACCTTTGATCAAGCTCACCTCATTGAGGAAAATAAGAAGTTGAAAGAGCAACTTGAGAAAGAGCGCCGTGCACCTACCTCCAAGGGAAAGATCCTAGATGAGATTTTATCCCGTCAAAAGACGAGAGTTTCCAAGGAAGGTGTCGGTTTTGATCCAAAGAACAACACGAGCAAGGCCATTCCACCGAAGAAGATAACCTTTGTGAAGGAAGGTGACAAGGTGGTTGACCGGGTCAAAAGGAATGTGGTGAATGGGGGAGCCATGAGGGGCAATCCCAATCACAAGTATGCGGGAAAGTCTAATCCTTCCTATGTGCTATGTAAGGGCACTCAAGGAAATGTATATGCCAAATATGTTGGCCCTCGAAATGGTTATGCTTATAGGTGGTACTCAATTTGGGTACCTAAGGATCTTGTTGCTAATGCTAGGGGACCCATTACTCAATGGGTTCCTAAATCAAAGAATTGATTTTGTAGGGTTATGCCTCCGGTGGATCAAAATGGGTGTTTGATAGTGGATGCACCAACCACATGACCGGAGGTAGGAGTGGGCTTGACCAATTCATTCACGATGTCAACTCAACGTTAAGCATAACTTTTGGAGATAACTCAAAAGGAAAGGTTCTTGGTTATGGTAAGTAGGTAATTTCCAAGGTTTTGACTCTTGAGACCATCCTACAAGTTGAAAACCTTGGTTATAACTTGCTTTCTATTAAACATCTCGTGGATGCCGGCTATGACTCCTATTTCTCTAGAACTTTTGTGAAGGTCTTTAGGGGTGATGATCTCAGCTTGGTTCTCATTGGACACGTGGAAAACGACCTTTATGTGGTCGACCTCTTGAAAGAGAGCCAATCTCTTCCTACATGTCTAATGGACAAGGCTGACAAGGGATGGCTTTGGCATCGTCGCCTAGGCCATGTCAACATGAGAAATCAAAGTCTCCTCCTAAAGGGTGAACATATTCTTGTACTAACCGATATCTCCTTTGAGAAAGATCGTGTGTGTAGTGCTTGCATTTCAGGGAAGCAAATTGGAAAGCATCATCCTTCTGTTACCAAGGTGGCCACGTCAAGACCCTTGGAACTGCTCCATCTGGATCTCTTCGGGCCTTCGACATATGACTCTCTTGGTGGAAGAAGATATGGTCTTGTCATTGTTGATGATTACTCAAGGTATACTTGGGTCTTTCTTCTCAAGACGAAGGATGAGACTTTCAAGGAATTCATGATCTTCACCAAGCAAGCTCACATGGACTAGAGATCAAGACTATTAGAACCAACAACGGCACCGAGTTCAAGAACTACACCATGCAAGAATTTGTTGAAGATGAGGGGATCAAGCATGAATTCTCAGCTCCTTATACCCCTCAACAAAATGGTGTTGTTGAAAGGAAGAACCGGACAATCATTGAGATGGCAAGAACAATGTTGAGTGAATTCAAGTCCCCTCACAATTTTTGGGGAGAAGCTATTTCTACCGTGGTCCAGTACACGAACCGGCTCTTCCTCCGTGCTCCCTTTGACATGACTCCATGTGAGATTCTCACAAGTAAGAAGCCCAATGTCAACTACTTCCGTGTCTTTGGATGCAAGTGTCTCGTCAAGAACAAAAAGGAAAAGCTCGGTAAATTCGAATCTAGAACTATAGAGGGTATTTTTGTTGGTTATGCGGAAAACTCTCATGCCTATAGATACTACAACAAGAATAATGGTTGTGTTGAAGTATCTTGTGATGTGGAGTTTTTGGAGAATAATGGTCCCCATGAGGGGCAAGTTTCTTCTCGTGATGTAGGAGATGGTGATTCTTCTCAAGTCATCAAGTTGATGGGTATTGGGCACATCTTGCCTACCGAGTCTCACATTCATGTTCAACAAGATGATGGGGAGAATCAAGCTCAACTCAAGAAGAGCCGAGCTCTACCCAAGTTGAGCCATCAAATGCATCACAAGATCAACATCTCACTCATGATGCCTTGCAAACTGAAGAACAAGAACCAAGCCCTCAAACCTTCGAGCAAGACCAAGTAGAAGACCAATCTCCATCTCAAGGCCAAGCTCAAGATGGTGTCAATGATCAAGGTCCCTCAAAATATGAATTTGTTGATCATGAAGGCACAATTCGGAAGATTAAGGCCACCTCCATTGCAAGTGGTCTTCAAGTCAACAATATCCTTGGAAGCATATCGAGAGGGATCGAGACCCGTGCCAGGAAGAAGAACCTCACAACCTTTTGTGGGCATCATGCTTTTGTGTCCAACTTTGAGCCCCTTAAGGTTCATGAGGCTTTGGAGGATCCGGATTGGGTCATTTCCATGCAAGAAGAACTCGAGTGTTTCACCCGCAATGAAGTATGGTCTCTAGTGGAGAGGCCTAAAGATCATCGCATCAATGTCACTGGGACCAAGTGGGTGTTCAAGAACAAGCAAGATGAGAACAGGGTCGTCACAAGAAACAAAGCAAGTTTAGTGGCGCAAGGGTATGCCCAAATAGAAGGTATTGACTATGAGGACACCTTTGCGCCCGTTGCTCGTCTTGAAGCTATTCGTCTCTTGCTTGCTTATGCATCTTTCCATAACTTCAAGCTTTATCAAATGGATGTGAAAAGTGCATTTCTTAATGGTCCCTTGAAACAGGTTGCATGTGTAGCTCAACCCCCGGGTTTCGAAAAGACACGCTATCCCAACCATGTGTATCTACTCCATAAGGCTCTCTACAGACTAAAGCAAGCTCCTCGTGCTTAGTATGAGCACCTTAGGGATTTCTACTCATCGATGGGTTAGCGTGGGTAAGGTCAATTCCACCCTTTTCACCAAACGGGTTAAAGGGGTAGCTTATTCATTGTTCAAATATATGTTGATAATATTATCTTTGGTGGAACTAACGAATCTCATAACAAAGCTTTTGTCGAGTTGATGACTATGAAATTTAGGATGTCCATGATGGGGGAGTTGAAGTTCTTTCTAGGCTTCATCATAAAGCAACTTCCTCATGGCACTTTCATCTCTCAAGAGAAGTACATTAAGGATATGCTCAATAAGTTCGAGATGGCAAAGGCTAATCCCATGAAGACACCCATGCCACTAAATGGTCAACTTGGCCTTGGAGTAGGTGAGAAGGACGTGGATCAAAAGGTATATCGTTCTATGATTGGTTCCTTGCTCTAGCTTTGTGCTTCTAGGCCGGATATCATGTTAAGTGTTGGAATGTGTGCTCGTTTTCAATACGCTCCCAAGGAGTGCCACTTGATGGCGGTCAAACGGATTTTTAGGTACCTTGTTCTCACTCCTACTCTCGGGCTTTGGTATCCAAAGGGGTCAACCTTTGAGCTTGTTGGCTATTCGGATGCCGATTGGGCAGGTGATAAGGTTGACCGGAAATCAACCTTCGGGGCTTGCCAATTCATTGGCAGGTCTTTGGTGAGTTGGTCTTCCAAGAAACAAAACTCCACAGCCCTATCCACCGCCGAAGCCGAATACATATCCGCGGCATCTTGTCGTGCTCAATTGTTATGGATGAGGCAAACCTTGAAAGACTATGGTGTGTCTCTTGGTACGGTGCCTCTTCTATGTGACAATGAAAGCGCAATAAATATCGCCAACAACCCCATTCAACATTGCCGCACCAAACATATTGACATTCGCCACCACTTCCTACGTGACCATGTCGCAAATGGTGATATCAACCTCACTCATGTGGGTACGATGTTCCAATTGGCCGATATCTTCACGAAGCCTTTGGATGAAGCCCGGTTTGTCATGTTGAGGCGAGAACTCGGTATCCTAGTTCCCCAAAACTTAGATTGATTTGCTTCTTGCACTATATTCTTGCTCTTAACATGCTATGTAGCTTAGTTGTGCAGCACATGTAGGGATGGTCATTTTACCATATCTTGGTTTGATGCTCACCTATGTGTGCAACATAAATTGATCTCGTGTCATGATATGGGTCCAAGCATCTATCTTTGAGGCACCATGACATGTGTTCTTAAACATAGGGGGAGAAATCCTCCGCCAAATGGTCGGTTTTGTGTATTGGATACATTGTTGCTTCAAGATAAATCCTTTGTCCATGGTCGCTCTTTGTTTTTGATTTGTTTTTATGACCTTGCCTTGTGGACAGTGCTCTCTCTGGTCTTCATTTGAATCTTGTGTATATGCTCATATGATCCCTCACAATTTCTCCTCTCCAAATCATCAAACACACTCCTTCGCAGCTTTCTGAATTTTTTGGCAAAATTTCTGGTTCGCCGGCCTGGGGACCGAAATTTCGGCGGCCGCCGAAATTTCCGGCAGCCAACCGAAAACCCTTACAGTACATGTTTTCGGTTCGCTGCCAAAAATTTCGGCCGTCACCGGTATTTCCGGTCACCAGGTCGGTTTGCCGATTCTCTCGTTGGAATTTCCGGCGTAGGAACCGGTCGGACCGGACTTATTGCCGATTTTTTTTCTTTTTTTGGAGTGGGTATTTAAAGCCCGCGCGTGGGGCAGTTCCTTTCTTTCTTCCCCACGCCCCTCCCTCCTCCATGGACACCGCCTCAAGCTTCCCCACCCCCCATAGGCCCTTCCCTCCACCCAAAACCCTCCCTACTCCACCAAGTTGTAGATCGGGCCTCTACAAGTCTTTTCACCGAAGGTTTTGCTCTCTCCTTGCACGCATTGGGAGATCGAGGAGTGCTTCCCCACTTTCTTGTGTGGTGCTTTCTTCGTGCCTATCCTTGGCAAGGGAGGGGGCATGGCTTCGTCTTCGCCATCTGTCAACACCCGAATTTTTAATCCCAGATGTCTGTTATGCCATACATCGCAATCCCAGGATTACCATTTTTGCGAGACATAACGGAATTGGATACCATAGTACATCATCTATTACAAACCATACATAAGTTCTTACACAAATAGGGATCTCATGATCCAGTTCTTAATACAACTTCAAGCAGCGGGATACGTAATAATAACGGTAGCGTAGGCGAAGCTCCATCTTCGGGGTCACAGGCAATGCTGACGATGGGAGATGATCCTAGTTGTCGTAACCTTCCTGGGGTCCATCCTCCAGGTACTCCTCTTCATAGTCTGGCCACGGGAATAGCCAGGGACAAAACCATGAGTACTCTTTAAGTACTCGCAAACTAATACTAACAAGTGAAAGGGTTTTTGGTAATAGGACACTAGGCTCTAGGGTTGTTTTGCAAGAAGCCAGATTTATCTCTAGTAAGTTCAGAAACAAGAGAGCTAGTTGAAGTTTATACTCCTAGGTGTGAATTTGTATTTCATATCACAACCCTGTTGTGGTCAAGTCAAAGTCTCAATTCATTTCACAAGTCATTTTGAAAAGTCTGACGGGGGAACATTATGGCCACTCCAATTGTCCATAACCGCGGACGCGGCTATTCGAATAGTTTGACACTCTGCAGAGATTGTACACTTTCACCACAACATTCTATACATCCGTCGGGAATAAATCCTGAATTCACCATACTCAGTATGCGTATAATCAATCCTAACCTCTCAATTGCACGCCCTAGTATAAGCACCTCTCCTGTGAGTTTGGACTCCCAACCATGACCAACTATCATCTTGGGTACTGCACAGGTGGACAATCTTCACAAGGTAGCCTCAGCTCAGACCTTGGCCGTGAGGGAACTAATACTAAGGTATATAAGTTTCCAGTCAAGCCCTACCCAATCTTCGGGTATTGTGGTTGTACGATAAAATTGGAATGGTATCGCATCCAGACAACCATCAGTTTTAAAAAAGGGCTAAGGCTCATGCCTCAACATTTTCATCACCAAAATCATCAAGTGTTCGAAAACACATGTCAAAACATCTTAGTAGAATGATCCATCATTCTAAAGTTTGCATAACCATTTTCACCAAGTATTCCCATCTAAAGTTGATCAAGTTTTATGCTTAGCACTAGCATCTACAAGTGGGGGTAAGCACTAATGAGGGGTGGTAAACTAGTGGAGTTTAACTAAGTTTAATCTCATGCCTTAGGATGATATCAAGATTATCTAGCTTAGGCCAGATTTTATGCTATTTATGCAACCTTCAGTTATCCTTCTAGTATCTACCATTTATTCCAGTAACTCTAAGTAAGAGCTTTGATAAAGAAATAAAGTAATAAGCTTGCAAGTAAAACTAGGATGGGGTATCATCAAATGTATCTAACCAAGCATGCTTAGTGCATTGCATAGGTTATTTAAATCTTATAATTTCAAGTGTTAGCTTGCATAGGTATAGTATCATCTTGCATTGGTCCACTTGGTTAGTAAAGCTTGCCTTGTGCAGAGCAGTGGTTGAAGTTCTCCTCGGCTTCTTCTTCGTAGAATCCTCCTTCCTCCTCGTATCCTTGGTCGGTACTAGCGTCTATAAATAAATACGATGTACACAATCACCAAACAATACTTAACTACTTGCAATCATCACACAAAAAGGGTCTTATAGATGATCTAGCATCATCACTAACATTACAAGATTAATGCTTAGTTTAATTCCTTTTATTTTTAGAAAAGTAATTTCTACTCATTGAAAAACTACTTAAGATTTAATATTCTCCAAACCAAACATGGGATCATGTTGACACATGTCATCACCACATATGTTAGTCCATGGGGATGTGATTTAAAGTGGTGTCACAATTTAATAAGGTGTTTCTCTTTTATTTTAATTAATTAAAGTGGCTAGAAATGCCTATGTAGCATTCTTTATTTACTTGAACATTATTTCTGCAAGTAAATCTATATATTTTTATATATTCTGAAAGGTATGGTTAAATGTGATTTTTGAGAGTTGGAATCAACTCAAAAGCTATTACGATTTTAATTTGAAAAATGTTTGAATGCAGAAAAGCTTCTGCCTTGTTATTTTTACCAAGGATGATCTACAGATCCAAATGACTTGAATCCAACAGGCTTGGATTCAGCATTCCTACACCTTTCTAACAAAATTGGTTTCATTCAATTTGGTACACTGAATCGATCTGGGTTGATTTTTGAATCTAGGTGCAGAAGTGTGTTTGAAATAAAATGGAAAAGGTTAATTTCAAATGACTGGGCTGTGCGGGAAGCGATACTGGGCCGGCCTGCTAAGCACAGCGCTTACACGGGCTGGTTAAGTGGCTGTCCCCATGCGTCAGTGATACGAGGGGGTGCGAAGCGGTATGGGGCGATGTGGTGCGTTCGATCTGGTTCTAATCCAACGGCTAAGGGTCATCATCGATGTTGGGCAACGCCGGCGAGACAGAAACCTAGCGCGGCCAGTGAGGGTCGTTGGGGGCTCACCGGGGTTTAGGCGAGGGTCGGCGAGGCGGGCGAACGACAAAATCGACGACGGCGAACCTCCTGGTACCGGCAGCTTCTCCTGGGGTGGCTCCAATCGCTGGCTCCCTTCTTCTCCAGTAGCGGCGGGCTCCGCTGAAATTCCGGCGATGCGCTGCTCGCCTTGCTCCGGGAACGGGGTGGCACGATCAGTGAGGATAGGAGAGTGAGATGGGGTGCTCAATTCGGCTGGGGGTGGCCTCTATTTATAGTCGCGACGATGAGACCGAACGGGATGGGCAGGTGATGGTGGCGACATGGCTACGGGCGGCTAGAGGCATGGCCGGTGGTGGCGATCGCTTGGTGGTCTCCTGGCGATGCTCTACGGCTTTAATGCGCGCGTAGGGGTGGTGCGGTTTGGTCTGGAACGCGCGATGCTCTGCGCGGCATAGGCGGCGTCTTCGACAGCGAGCGGTGGCTGTGCGGCATGGGGCGGCGAACGGGGATGTCTGACGGTCTCCTGGGTCGATGGCGGTCATGTATGCACGCGGCGAGGGCGGCGTGCGGTCTGTGGGCGTCGGTCGGGTGTGGCGCAATGGCGCATGCTCGACATGGTTGCTGGCGAGCTGGGCGCGGTTCGTGCGGGTGGTACAGGGTTTGGCAACGCTCGCGGCTGGGACAGGGAGTGGCGGTGGACGGTGGGCTGCCTCCTAGACAAGGTTGGCACGGCTAAATCTCCTCCTAGCTTGCTGTCTCCACTAGGGTGGCATGGTGAGCTTTGGCTGTTCACCATTGATGTCATTGCCCAGCTTACAGTGAGGCTAGTGATTGGTTTAACTTGCTAGATGATCTACTGAGATGGTTGTGAGCTAGAGAGGGAACAAGTTAGGCTTCAATCACTGCTCACAATAGTGTTTAATCACTGCTCACAAGTTAGGCTTCAATCACTGCTCACAAGTTAGGCTTCAATCACTGCTCACAGTAGTGTTTAAGAATTCAAGTTTTAAATTTTGAAAAGATTTTTGGTGGGTGTGCTAGGTTGGTGCTGGTGAGTCTGCAGATGCTTGGGTTTTGAAAGTTGAGCTTGTTTGAGTGGTTTTTGAAAAAGTGGGATCTTCCCATATGATAAAGATTCAATTTTGTTAAACTATGCATTTAAATGTTTTTGGATGATCACAAAGTGGGCCTTGATACTTTGTTATGAGTACAATCAAGGGGTGCAAAGATCCAGAAAAGTTTCTGTTAGGTTCTGAAAGTTTGAGACAACCAAAGTAGGCATGGGAGTTAAATTGGTCCAAATGACCATTCCCTTATTTTATTTGTTTTGATTTACTTGTCTTTGAGAAAAGTTTGGGAATTGTTTAGATGATGTTTATTTCACCTAAGCATCCATTTGCAAGCAAAGAAACACATAATCATGGCAATTCAAAAGAATCCATATTTTAATACCTACACATATGAAATGCTTTCATATTTTAATTGGAAAAGGTTTTGTTAACCCTAAATTCGATGATTAGAGTTTGCTGATCCAAGTTTAGTATTTTTGGGATGTTACACCATCCCATGGTATCTTTGCTCTTTCCCCTCTCATTTCTCGTGTTTTTGTTTGTTGTTTATGGTGAAACCCTAGCCTTCATGTCTTATGCTCCCTTAGTTCTCTCTATCCCCCAGTAGAGTAACTCGGCTCGCATCACCCTAGTTTCACCCACTTTTTCCCCCTCGTAATGTTGTTTGTGCAAGTACTAAGTCATGGCTAGTTTCACGGTCGCTTGCCCAAAATTTTCGGTCCCAGGCTCGGTCGTGTCGACTCCGCCACCGGAATTTCCGGTCACAGTTCCGGTCGACCGACCTGATCGCCGGAATTTCCGGTCGAGCCGTCGGTCCGCCGGACCCGTCGCCGATAATTCCGGCGACAGGTCCGGTTCCGCCGGACCTGGCGCCGATATTTTTTCTTACGCCTGTTTCTCTGTCCATGCGCTTGCCCAACCGTCCTTATGTGTACTTGTGAGCTCCTCTATGGCATATACACTCATTTGTTCTTCTTTGCCTTCCGTTCTTGTGTGCTTCTTGTGCAGAGTCTGAACACAGCGACTTTGAGCCCGACATCAGCAAAAAGAGGAAGCTCACTATTCAACGGCCTCCTGCTCCTCCTCCTCGCCTCACTCAGCGTCAGCTAGAGAAAGCTACTCTCACAGGGGGTTCTGGTTCTGCCAGTGGCCAGAAGAATAAAGCCTCGGCTAGAAGGTCCGCTTCGAAAGGCAAGTCCAATCTCGGTCCTACTGATGAAGAAGTTCCTCCCAACTACAATACTGTCTCGGATATCACTGTGACTCAATGGCAGGACTTGAGGAGGCAGAATCCGTACCGCTTTACCAACCGCACTTACCAAGGGGCTAACAAGATGTTCTGGACTGACACTCAGAGGTGCTTCTGGGATGACTTTTACAACGAGCCAACTCGTATGCGGTGGGGTTTCTTTGTTCCTCCCAAGTATCTCAATGAGGACCACTATGCTCATTAGCTCTCCTCCGATTTCGAGCATGTGGATGTGGCCCTGAAGTAGATGGATGTCTTTGCTATTGCTACCATCAAGGTCAAGCTCATGCCCGATATCATTCGCCAGTTCTTCTGCACAGCTTACTTTCACACTGATGATGCTCGCACTGTCACTTGGATGACTGGCACCAAGCCATACTCGGCTTCTTTTGAAGCTTTCTGCCATGCCCTGGGTTACCCTCCTGACAGTGTCTCTGGCTTCTGCATTCATTCTCAAAAGGCATTTAGTGACAACCAGCTCCTCTTCTGCTATCCCAGTGATCCCAGCCATCAGCCTCCCAGCTTGTCAGGGATGTACTACTACTACATGGTGCTTGTTCGGTTCTTCCGCTACAATCTTGTGAGCAAGGCTGGTGATGTTGTTGATGTCCGCGGTCATCACAAGAATCTGTTGTACTATTGTGAGCCTCGCCGTCTCCAGAAGATCAATGTGCGTGACTTCATCTACAATGAGATTCAGCGGTCCATTGAGAAGTGCATGACTCCCAATTTCTGTCAGTATGTTCAGCGCCTGATTGATGCCACCGTTCCTGCAGCTGCTCTCCCCAAGGGTCCGCGTGAAGATATGGAGAATTTCACCTTACCTCGTCGGGGCTCTCATGTGGAGCTCCCCCAGATGTTGCTCTCTGAGTGCCGGACCAAGCATGCTCATGATCCTCTGTCTTCTAGTGGCTCGCGCTCTCGTAGGGACCTTCCTCGTGCTCTTCCTCGCAAGAAGGGTCTTGCCCTATTCTTCAACAGCTTATGGGATATGTGTTGCTCCTCCTATGATGTTGCCCACCGCAGTATAGAGCTTAGTCAGGAGAACAGGAGGCAGCACAATGCTTTATTGGCAGAGCGTGGTCGACCAGTGCCCGATTTGGGCAATGCTCTTGCTCCTGTCCCCTATGTCAACTTTGAGAAGCCCCCGCTGGATGAGGACATGTTTCGGGGTTTTGATCCATCTATGTTCCCCGGGTTTGCTACTTCTAGCTCCTCTCAGCGCCGTGCTACAACTACAGGGGATGATGATGATGATGATGGTGAGGGCGAGGACGAAGAGAAGGGTGACAACGAAGAATAAGAGGAGGAAGAGGCCTATGATGATGACGATGAGGACAACTTCGATGGCTAGATCGGTCTCTCCGCTCGTTTCTTCCTTTTTGGTCTCGATGCCAAAGGGGGAGAAAAGAGTAGAGTCGCTTCTTTCATGATTTGCCTCTTGCACAAGCCCCTCTTTGCTCGTTTGTCTCTCATGGGCTTGTGCTTTTATTGTTGGATATATGCCCAAGAGGCAATAATAAAGTGGTTATTATCATATCTTCATACTTATGATAAATTTTTACATACCATGCTATAATTGTATTAACCGGAAACATTAATACTTGTGTGATTTGTAAACATAAAAGAGTCCCTAGTAAAGCCTCTTGTTAAACTAGCTTGTTGGTTAATATATGATCATGGTTTCCTAATCATGAACATAGAGATGTTATTAACAACAGGGTCATATCATTAGGAGAATGACGTGATGGACATACTCCTATAGTTAAGCGTAGCATAAAGATCAAGTCATTTAATATAGTTCATTTGTTATAAGCTTTCTGATACATAGTAACCTAATTCCGAAATCATGTTAATCACCATCACCGGAAGGATGCTTTGATGACATCAAACACCACACCGTAACTGGGTGGCTATAAAGGTGGCATTGAGTGTTCGGAAAGTATGGGTTGAGGCACATGGATCAAGAGTGGGATTTGTCCATCCATATGACGGATAGATATACTCTGGGCCCTCTCAGTGGAATGTCATCCAATTAGCTTGCAAGCATGTGACTGTCTCACAAGGGATCACATATCACGAGAACGAGAAAAGAGTACTTATCGGTAACGAGGTTGAACTAGGTATGCAGAGATACCGACAATCAAAACCTCGGATAAGTAAACTATCGTGAGACAAAGGGAAATTGGTATCGTATGTAAGTGGTTCATTCGATCGCAAAGTAATCGTAGAAATATGTGGGAGCCATATGAATTTCTAGATTCATCTATTGGTTATTGATCGGAGAAGTGTCTCGATCATGTCCGCATAATTCACGAACCTTAGGGAGACACACTTAAGGATTCGATGTTGTTGAGTAGTTATGGAATGATGAGTAAGATACCGAATGTTGTTCGGAGTCTCGGATGGGATCCGGGATATCACGAGGAGATCCGGAATGGTACGAAGAATAAGATTCATATAAGGAAAGTCCTGTTTCGGAGTTCGGGAATGATTCCGGTGTTTTCACCAGGAATGTTCTAGAAGGGTCTGGAAGGTCCGGCACTCCGGAGGGGAAGGGTACATGGATGTGTCATGACAATGTGGAATGGTTGCATCATGTACTAGGTCACTTGGGTGGGCAAAATAAAGAGAAGAAATCAAATCGAAGTTTGAAAGTCAAACGCCAATTTGAAAAAGTCAAATCTCAAGTTTGCTTGGTGGAGGGAGAGTAGGAAACCTACTTTGGGAGGAAGTCCCACTCCCTCCCACCCGCCGGCCATGAGGAGGAGTTGTAGGAGGACTCCCTCCTCCCCAAACCGCCTCTCCCCTCCTATATAAGGAGGGGTAGGGCGCCCCCTCTACACACACCTCAAAACCCTAGCCTCCAAGTCGCCGGCCACCTCCAAGCCGTCGCCGCCTAGGGCTCCTCTCAAGTCGCCGACTAGGGTTTCCCTAAACCCTAGCCGCCGGCTACACCTCTCCCTTGGTGCTTCTAAACCCTAGATCGCCAAGGCACCTCTCTTGCTCCACCATACTCGCTCCGGCTTAAGACGAAGCCCTGCGAGATCTCCCCTCTACTTCCGACATCACGTCGTCGTGCTGCCGGAATCGCAAGGAGAGTGCTACAACCTCCGCTGCCTGCTGGAACAAGGGAGAAGAAGGTCTTCATCGAGTACCGAACATGTGACCGACTGCGGAAGCGCTGCCGGAACGCAGCGCCGGAAGGATTGTCTATGCGATCTTGAGATCGGCAAGAGTACGACTACATCACCCACGAGAATCTGCTCTCGTTAACCGCTTTGGAATCTTCGAGGGTGAGTTCCTCTATCGACTCGTTGCTACAATCTAGTAGATAGATCTTGGCTTGTTTGTTTGCATGCGGTAGAATTTTTTTTGTTTTCCATGCTACGAACCCCTACGGTGGTATCAGAGCCGTGTCTATATGTAGATCTGTTGCACGAGTAGAACACAATGGTCATTGTGGGCGTTGATGCTTTTGTTGTTGATTGCTTCTTGTGTACTTTGCATCTTGCGGGATGGCGGGATGAAGCGGCCCGGGCTAACCTTACATGACATCGTTCATGAGACTTGCTCCACGCTTGACATGCAACTTGTATTGCATAAGTGGCTTTGTGGGTGCCTGTTTCTCCCAACATAGTTTAGATTCAATTTACAACGGGTGATTGACAATACTAGTATCAATGTTGTTTGTTCCTGTTCGTAAGTTAGAACGACACTTATTGAAAGCCCCAAACCACGTAAAACATGCAAAGAAAATTAGAGGCGTCTAACTTTGTTTTGCAAGGGTGTGCTGTGATGTGATATGGCCATGATTGTGATTATATATGATGTATGCAATGTCCCTTATTGTAAGTTGGCAACCGGCAGGAGCCATATGGTTGTCTTTTAAATTCCATTAAGGCCCACGTGTCTATTATCCAAAGTAGTTGTAATAGTTGATGCTGGTGGATGATAACCATGAAGCGGCGCCATTGACCTTGACGCCATACCGGTGATGATGGAGATCATGTTCGTGCTTGAAGATGGAGATCGGAAGCACAAGGAGAAAGGCCATATCATATCACATATTATGAATTGCATGTGATGTTAATCCTTTTATGCATCTTCTATTGCTTAGTTCACGACGATAGCATTATAAGATGATCCCTCAAGCACACAATTTCAAGTTTTAAAGTGTTCATCCTTAGTAAGCACCGTTGCTAAAGCTCGTTGTTTCGAAGCATCACGTGATGATCGGGTGTGTTAGATTCTGCGAGTGTATACAACGTGAGCAAGCCAGATTTGCTCATGTGGAAGCTAAGGTTTGATCTTGACGAGCCTAGCATGTACAGACATGGTCTCGGAACACGGATCACCGAAAGGTAAAGCATGAGTCATATAGTAGATATGATGAACATGTTGATTGTTCGCCATTGAAGCTACATCAACTCTCGTGATGATCGGTTTTGATGTGGTGGATTTGGTTCGTGTGATCACTAAAACAATGTGAGGGATATTGTTTTGAGTGGGAGTTCAATGGCAATATGATTAAAAGTTGAACACTATTTATCATAAATTAAATCAAAGTGAATTTGCATAATTGTTGTAGTCATTGGCATCCGTTTACCACCTTGCGCTTAGTTATAATTGAGATGATAGAACTATAGAATTCTGGTTAGTTACTTTACGAACTGGTATCATATTGTTTTGAAGTGTTAATCTAAAGTTTAAAAGTCCTATTGCAAACTTTCAGTAAGTTCCGGTTACTCCATGAAGTTTAATAATTGGTATTAAATCAAGAGTGACAATTCCAAGTGCTAGTGTATGAGTATCATGTTTGTCTCTATGATTCTTGATATTCAAAGGATTGTCTTAATATCAAGGTTATCTAGGATCTGAAAGAGTTGTTTCAGAAACCATGATGTGTGGAAGATATTGTGATATCTGAAACGAAGTTTTGGTTGCAACATGATAGAGTATAATATGGCAAAAGTCATGTTCTCATATTTGATGAGAATTTGCAAAAGGTTGGAGACACTAGTTGTCCTAATCCTCCAAAAGGTTTTGGAGAGCAACATTATACTCGCGATTCACCGTTATAAGCTAAAAGTAGCTTGATCATGGATAATTCCATGATAAGGGTGAATATTTGATGTAGGTAAAATGTTTACTACACCAAGAGATTACTAAATAAAGGAATTTGAAAGAACACCAAACATTTGATGATGGTGATCTACTTCAAAGTGCAAGTCCAAAGACATTGGTATTCTACTATACATGCTTTGAACTATGTGTCATGTATATGGCTCCACTATTGATGTTGATAGATTCTTTCAAACAGAAAAGGAAATACTGAAAGAGGATCTCATAAATATATGGCAGAAAAGAAAAGACTAGAATTGTTCAACTTAAGTATATAGATGATATACATGTTATGGATATATTATTTGCTTATTAAACAATGTGGTTCTTAAGTATTTGATACTGAATTTGTTAGTGTGAATCGTCATACGAAACAACACAATTCATGAACTACAATGGCCTAAGTAACTAGCAAAATAATATGTGATGATGTTCATCGAGAACAAATAAGGGGTTATTGTACTGCTTGTTAAACATCAAAGCTTGCCTTCAAGATTTGTTTTATCAGGTATTATGAGAACAAAAGGGTTGTTCAAATAATTGCCGTAATCCATAAAAGATGGATGATTCACAAATCTCGTTGGAGAAATCACATCCATAAAACTAGTGCTAAAAATGTCGAAAGACAAATTGATTGAAAGATCACTTAGGAAGTGACATCGCCGTTTAAATTATATTGGAAAGAAAACATGAAGAAACTCCATGTGGATGGAATTTTGGAGTCTTTTTGATTTTTGATCAAATGACGCTTGTGAAACTTTCCTAGAGATAATTAAAACTTCGTTCATAGGCCAAAAGGGAACGAATGACTAGCTTATTGGAACTTGTACATATTGTTGTATGAAGTCCATTATGTGTAGTCAAGAGCGATGGATTTCAACTTCATATGCTTTCTCCGAAAATTTGAGTGAATATATGAATATTTACTTAATAAGGATGAAGTATGAAACATTTGAAAAGTTCAAAGATTTTCAAGATGAAGTGCAAAATCATTGTAACAAGAATATAAATAGTTTATGATAAGATCATAAAGGAAGATATTTGAGTTACAAGTTTAGCATAATACCTAAGATTTAAGGAATCGTTCCGTGGATTTGCATTTCCCGAAACACCATAAGAGTATGGAGCGTTCGAGATATGTAATTAAACCTTGTTTGACATGGTAAGATCAAAGGTGTAATTCATAAAACTACCATTATATTTTAAAGATTAAAAGCTTTAGAGACTACCGTTTTTCCACTGAAAAGAGCTCCATCATAATCCGTTGAATTGACACCATATAAAGTTATGGTTTGGGATAAAACCCAAGTTGTCCTTTCTTAAACATTGGTATGCTATGCATAAGAAAGATGTTTGCAACCAAAATCGGATGAACATATCTTTGTATGTTATTTTGAATAATCGTTGAGTATTCCTCCATAACACCAAAGACAAAAATGTTTGTCGCTTAGAACGTCAAGTTTCTTTGAGAAAGAAATTTTCCGTGAAAAGTTAAGTGGGAGGACAATAGAACTTTGATAAGGTTAAAAGAACCTTAGCTATATGTGCAAAGTTGCGCAGCGCCGAAAAGTGTTCCGGAGGCAGCAACAATGCTCATGGCTCACGTGCCTCTAAGGTTGTGGTCATGGAGTTCTAAGTTCCTATTGAAACAAGTAGGTCGGGTAAACAATCAAATACCAAGATTTGAGAGTTAAATCATTATTTGATAGTAATGATCCGACTACATGCAAAGAAGCGATGATGGGCCCTGACTCCGTCAAATGGCTTGAAGCCATAAATCCGTGATAGTTCCATATACAAGAGATCAAGCTTTGAGCTTGAAATACCCTCTAGAAAGGTACAAGACCTTACAATCATATTTGGATCTATAAAGAAATAGACATGGATGTTTTACATCTATGAAATTATCGACATGTCGAGAAAGAGTTCACGACAATGTTCAAAGAGTTGACTATGGCAAGATCTGATCTTTCATTAAGCGATATTCAGTCTAGACTGATTAATGTAGCAACCACGACATATAATTTTGTTATGTGTTGAATAAACAAAACAAGTTCTTCTAATAGAATGGTTACCTAGGACGTGTACATGACACGGTCCAGAGGGTTTTGTTAATTCAAAGGATGCTAAAAGCATATGCAAACTTCAATGGTTGAAGTAAGCATCGCGGAGTTGGAATCTTCACTATGATGAAACTGTTAAAGAGTTTAATTTCATCGGAGACGATGAAGATGCTTGCATTTGCAAGAAATTAAGTGGGAGTGCTAAGACATGTTTCTAATACATTATTGGAAGACATATTGTTGATTGGAAATGATGTATCTTTTTATTGACACAAGATAAGAATTTCATCTCGATGAAAGGCTTAGGGAGAACCCGAATATTTGGCATCAAAGTCTATATGGATAAATTGTGACGCCAATATGGTTGTGCCAGAAGTACATAGATGAGATATTGAATGAGTTCAATATAGAAACTACAAGAAAGGTTCTTGTTGCACATAAAGGATTGAATAAAGATTTAAGTATTTTTGATACTTGATAGATACAATCACAAAGAGTATTTTATCAATCATGTTGTGATATGTACAAATCCAGATATGTCCTATGCTCTAAATGTTATGAGTGTATACCAGAATGATTCATAAGATGATTATTGGACGATAGTAAAGATATTCTTATGATCTTGTAAAAAGAACTAAGAATATGTTATTTTGTAGAAGTGACAAATAGATGGTTAGTTCATTGTAAATGAATTACATTGATACTAGTTTTGTCACAAAGTACAAATTAAGTTTATCTCAACTAAGGGTGGCACAATAAGATGGAATGTGAGTTCCATAATGAATTTGGATGAGTTCCAAAGTTAAGACATTGTGACAGATACTACAACAAAAGGCTAAGTATATAACTGCTATTATAGCAGCAAAAGAGGGCATTTGTGTCAAGTAGTTTGTTATCAAACTAGGTGTAGTTCAAAGCAGGGATAATACTATGAAGATATATTGTACGACAATATTATCAACATGTTTTAACCCCAAAGAACTAAAGGTCACACCAAAGGACCAAATTTGTACGAAGCCATCTCATTAGAGAATGAGTGATGCGTAGAGACGCAAAGACATGCAATTACACACGGACCTGGAAGTGTCAGATCCCGGAGATCAGTTGACACTAGCAATCGTTTACATACGACACCAGAAAGCCATAGGTGTTGAATACACAAAGGTTTGAAACTAGATTATTGACTCTAGTGCAAGTGGGAGACTGTTGGAGATATGCCCAAGAGGCAATAATAAAGTGGTTATTATCATATCTTCATACTTATGATAAATGTTTACATACCATGCTATAATTGTATTAACCGGAAACATTAATACTTGTGTGATTTGTAAACATAAAAGAGTCCCTAGTAAAGCCTCTTGCTAAACTAGCTTGTTGGTTAATATATGATCATGGTTTCCTGATCATGAAAATAGAGATGTTATTAACAATAGGGTCATATCATTAGGAGAATGATGTGATGGACATACTCCTATAGTTAAGCGTAGCATAAAGATCAAGTCATTTAATATAGTTCATTTGCTATAAGCTTTCTGATACATAGTAACCTAATTCCTTCGACCATGATATCATGTTAATCACCATCACCGGAAGGATGCTTTGATGACATCAAACACCACACTGTAATTGGGTGGCTATAAAGGTGGCATTGAGTGTTCGGAAAGTATGGGTTGAGGCACATGTATCAAGAGTGGGATTTGTCCATCCATATGACGGATAGATATACTCTGGGCCCTCTCGGTGGAATGTCATCCAATTAGCTTCCAAGCATGTGACTGTCTCACAAGGGATCACATATCACGGGAACGAGAAAAGAGTACTTATCGGTAACAAGGTTGAACTAGGTATGCAGAGATACTGACGATCAAAACCTCGGATAAGTAAACTATCATGAGACAAAGGGAAATTGGTATCGTATGTAAGTGGTTCATTCGATCGCAAAGTAATCGTAGAAATATGTGGGAGCCATATGAATTTCCAGATTCCTCTATTGGTTATTGATCGGAGAAGTGTCTCGATCATGTCCGCATAATTCACGAACCGTAGGGAGACACACTTAAGGATTCGATGTTGTTGAGTAGTTATGGAATGATGAGTAAGAGACCGAATGTTGTTCGGAGTCTCGGATGGGATCCGGGATATCAAGAGGAGATCCAAAATGGTCCGGAGAATAGGATTCATATAAGGAAAGTCATGTTTCGGAGTTCGGGAATGATTCCGGTGTTTTCACCAGGAATGTTCTAGAAGGGTCTGGAAGGTCCGGCACTCCGGAGGGGAAGGGTACATGGATGTGTCATGACAATGTGGAATGGTTGCATCATGTACTAGGTCACTTGGCTGGGCAAAATAAAGAGAAGAAATCAAATCGAAGTTTGAAAGTCAAACGCCAATTTGAAAAAGTCAAATCTCAAGTTTGCTTGGTGGAGGGAGAGTAGGAAACCTACTTGGGGAGGAAGATCCACTCCCTCCCACCCGCCAGCCATGAGGAGGAGTTGGAGGAGGACTCCCTCCTCCCAAAACCGCCTCTCCCCTCCTATATAAGGAGGGGTAGGGCGCCCCCTCTACACACACCTCAAAACCCTAGCCTCCAAGTCGCCGGCCAGCTCCAAGACGCCGCCTAGGGCTCCTCTCAAGTCGCC
Organism: Avena sativa; assembly: GCA_916181665.1. NCBI lineage: Eukaryota > Viridiplantae > Streptophyta > Magnoliopsida > Poales > Poaceae > Avena > Avena sativa. The sequence goes on along the minus strand of OV702294.1, from coordinate 148,662,879 downwards.
TACTAGGGTTTCCCCAAATCCTAGCCGCCGGCTACACCTCTCCCCTTGGTGCTTCTAAACCCTTGATCTCCAAGGCACCTCTTTGTGCTCCACCATACTCGCTCCGTCTTAAGGCGAAGCCCTGCGAGATCTCCCCTCTACTTCCGACATCACGCCGTCGTGCTGCCGGAATCGCGAGGAGAGTGCTACAACCTCCACTGCCTGCTGGAACAAGGGAGAGGAAGGTCTTCATCGAGTACCGAACGTGTGACCGACTGTGGAAGCGCTGCCGGAACGCAGCGCCGGAAGGATTGTCTATGCGATCTTGAGATCGGCAAGAGTACGACTACATCACCCACGAGAATCTGCTCTCATTAACCGCTTTGGAATCTTTGAGGGTGACTCGTTGCTACAATCTAGTAGATAAATCTTGGCTTGTTTGTTTGCATGCGGTAGAATTTTTTGTTTTCCATGCTACGAACCCCTACATTTATTTGCTCTTTCGAACCATTTATGTGTGTGTTTGGACAACGTTGCAGTTCTCTTATTGTACTTGAATTTCCTATCACTATGAGCTTCTATTATGTGCTAGACCTAACCGTATCATAATATCCTTTCTTTGACTCTAGCTCGGTTTGTCATCGTTAACCAAAAAGGGGGAGATTGAAAGGGCAAATAACCCTTATCTAATATTTTGATTAACTATGAAATCGGAGCTAGAGGATGGACTAATGTTTCTATTAGCTCTCTACAGATGAGAATCCGCAGGTTGTTGGTGATAGGTGATGGGTGACCCCCCATTCGTTTCTCTATGGAGAGCCGGTGCCATTTTTTATTATTCTCTCTTATTTACTCTTGATTGAATTAGGAAACACCGCACTATTAAGAGGGGTGATCTCGATGTTCTCTTTGGGGATGTTCTACACCATATAAGCCTCTCATCATCCACCCACACACACCCGTTCGAAAAAAGAGAGAAATCTGCCCTGAAAAATGAGTCTAAAGAAGTTACTGCAAAATCGGCAAAAGCGTCGGTGGCGCCGGTGCTGTCGCCAGAATTTCCGGTCGCCACCGGAAATTCCCGGTGCACACCGATATGGCTTTCAGAACAGCTTTTCGGTTGTTTGCCAGGAATTCCGGTCGCCGCCGAAAATTCCGACGTGGGGTCCGGTCGACCGGAGCTATCGCTGGAAATTCCGGCGAGCAACTCGGTCCGACCGGACTTATTGCCGGTTCTGTCACAGTAACCTCCAAACGGCTCTTCTTCCCTTCACACTATATATACCCCTTTCTTCTCCACTGTGAGGTTAGGCATTTGAGCTAACATTTCATTTCTTGAAGCTCTCTCTCTCTCCTCCATTATTGAAACACAAAAGCTTGAGGATCTCCCATTCTACCCAACCAAATCCAAATCCCTTTGGTAGAAAGAAAGAGGAGGTCCCGATCTACGTTTCCACCAAGCCAAAGTTCATTACCCCTTGAGTTCACCGAGTTAGCTTGTTACTCTTGGGTTTGTGGGAAACCCTAGGCGGCTAGGGTCGTCCAGAGGCATTCCGCTTGTGATTTGCTCCGTGGAAAGTTTGTGAGGGTTTAGAGACTACCTTAAAGTATACCACGAGTAAGTGAGCTATTCCTTCGTGGGATAGGCTCGGAGAAGAAGGTGAGCCTTTGTAGCGCGTGAGGAATCCTTCGTGGAACCTCACACCTCTCCAACGTAACGTAGCCCCCTTCCCAAAGGTGGTGAACACGGGAATACATCTTCGTCTCCGCGTGCTTCGGTTATTCCTTAACCGACCTCTTACTTGTGTTGTTTACCTTGTGATAGCCTTCGAGCTTGAAGTACCTTGTACATCTTCTAGGTTGCCTCACCTAGTTTGCATTTAGGCTCACTTATATTCCGCAAAGCCTAAAACTTGCAAAAGATTATAAAGAATTTTGTAGAAACCTATTCACCCCCCCCCCTCTAGGTTAACCATCTTACACTTTCAGCACTTCACTGACATGTCTGAGAGAAAATACTACTAACACTAACCTTTTTATTTTTCTATTTAATTTTCTGTTTTGTTTTGTAGGTACAGATATAAAGATGAAGATTTAGTTTAGGTTTAGATATAGAATAATTATAGAATAATCCAATGCAATTTTCTTATTCTTTTGTAATTTTATTTTTATTATTTTGTAATCTTCATTTTATTCTTCTGTAATAAAGATTACATTGTTATTAATAAAGAATATTCTTATTCTTTATATATTTACTTTTCTAAATTGTGTGGATGATTTCAATAAGTTATAATTTTGGTAATTTGATTATATATTGATGATATGAAATAAGTTTCATATTCATTATTGTTTTTCTTTGGATATAATTTAAGTTGTAATATTTATTTCTTAATTAAATTAAGATTCAAAACTTATCCCTAATTTATTTGAATTATAATTCAAACACTCAAGTTTAAAATTCAAATTAATTTTAAAACACACATAATTCCTTAAAGATCATATCAAAGTCTATAGCAATCACCCTTTAAGACTAAACCTAATCTTAAAGTATGAAAGAAACATTGATCACTTAAGGTTTTTATTTGGCGAAAATTTTACCCACATTTTCACAAATGAATGCATGCAACATTCCATATTCCTAAATCTACCCTTCGTTAGTTCCTAAATGCTGGGATGTTACAATGACAAGCTTTATTTATTATCCTTGCATGAGAAAGTGTTTTCTGTGTGTGATGTGAATGAACAAGTTTCCTTGTCGAGCAAAGAACAAAATAAAAGAAAGCGAACTCTTGACTCATCGAAGTTATGGCACTGCAGATTAGGCCATATTTTGAGGGGGAAAATAGAAAGCCTCGTTAAAAATGACATTCTTCCTCCGTTAGAGTTCTCAGACTTCGAGCAATGCATAGATTGCATTAAAGGAAAGTATGTAAAACAAATTAAAAAGGGTGCAAACCGAAGTATAGCTACACTAGAAATTATCCACACTGATATTTGTGGACCGTTTCCTGTGAAAAGTGTGGATGGTTATGATTCATTCATAACATTCACGGATGATCACTCCCGGTATGGTTACATTTATCCAATTAAAGAAAGATCTGAAGCATTGGATAAATTTAAAATTTTCAAAGCTGAAGTAGAAAATCAGCAAGATAAAAGAATTAAGATAGTCCGGTCTGACCGTGGGGGGGAGTACTACGGTCGGCATACTCCATATGGTCAAGTACTAGGACCTTTTGCAAGGTTTCTACAGGAAAATGGAATAGTCGCCTAGTATTCTATGCCAGGCGAACCTCAGCAAAATGGAGTAGCTGAAAGGCGTAACCGTACCCTTATGGATATGGTGCGCAACATGATGAGCTATTCCACCCTCCCATTGGGATTGTGGATGGAGGCGCTTAAAACCGCCATTCACATTATCAACAGAGTACCGAGTAAGTCAGTGCCTATGAATTGTGGACAGGCAGAGTCCCCTCTCTGTACCACTTGAGGGTCTGGGGGAGCCCAGCTGGGCAAAAGTTTTCAATACAAACATTGAAAGTTAGACCCCAAAACAGTATCTTGCCACTTCATTGGCTATCCAGATAAATCAAAAGGCTATCGTTTCTACTGTCCTGATAGATACACAAAGTTTGTAGAAACGAGACATGCAGTCTTCTTGGAGGACGAATTGATGAGGGGGAGCACGGTACCTCGGGAAATTGATCTTTAGGAGAAGAGGGTGCATGCACCTAATCCGATGATCAGGAGCCATTTTCTCGCTACCTGTTGTGCCACCATCTACAACCCCTGAGGTTGTGGTGCCGGCACCTGTTGTGACTCCACACGTGACAACAATGGGAGAAGGTTCGGAACCTGTCCATCAGGAGCCACCTGAACCCACTGTTGAGCACGAAAGGGAGCCAGAACAGCCACATACTGAAAATGTGCCAGAACCTGAGGCACGAAATGAGTAAGAGTCTGATGAACTCAGAAGGTCTAAAAGAGAACGAAGACCAGCCATTTCCAAAGAAATTTACAAAGTCTACAACACAGAAACAGTTCATATGGAGGGCGATCCTACCTCATATGAACAAGCCATGAGAAGCCCTCACTCAGCCAAGTGGGTGGAGGCAATGGAAGATGAAATGAAATCGATGAGTTCCAACAATGTTTGGGACTTAGAGGAAATTCCTAAAGGAGCCAAAACAGTAGGATGCAAATGGGTCTACAAAACAAAGTATGAGTCCAATGGGAATGTAGAAAAGTACAAAGCTAGACTTTTGGCAAAAGGCTTTACGCAAAGAGAAGGGATAGATTACAATGAGACTTTTTCTCCGGTCTCATGTAAGGACTCCTTCAGAATCATAATGGCACTAGTGGCACATTTTGATTTAGAGTTGCATCAAATGGATGTTAAGACGGCATTTCTAAATGGAGATTTAGAAGAAAATGTTTACATAAAACAACCCAAGGGTTTTTTCATGGAGGGGAAGGAACATATGGGATGCCGCCTAAAGAAATCCATTTATCGGTTAAAGCAAGCCTCTAGGCAGTGGTATTTAAAGTTTAATGATACAATTAAAAGATTTGGATAGAAAGAGAATGTTGAGGACAACTGCATCTATGCAAAGTTTAAAAGTGGGAAATATATTTTCCTAATTCTGTATATGGATGACATCTTTCTTGCAAGCAGTGATGTCAGTCTACTACTAGAAACAAAGAAGTTCTTGTCTTCAAATTTTGACATGAAAGACCTTGGTGAAGCCTCTTATGTTTTGGGCATAGAAATTCACCGAGATAGAAAGAATGGAGTGTTAGGACTATCGCAGAAAGCGTATTGTGAAAAGATTCTAAAGAAATACAATATACATGCGAGTAATGCAACACCTGCTCCCATAGTCAAGGGCGATAGTTTTGGGAAATCCCAATGTCCAAAGAACCAATATGAGATCGATCAAATGAAGTCAGTACCATATGCTTCGGCTGTTTTGGAAGCTTACAGTATGCACAAGTGTGCACTCGCCCTGACTTAGCTTTTATCACCAGGGTACTCGGTAGATATCAAGAGAATCCAGGCATAGAGCACTGGAAGATGGTAAAGAAAGCTTTGCGTTATGTGCAAGGCACAAAAGGCCTCATGCTAACATATAAAAGATCTGATTCCCTAGAGATAAAAGGGTACTCAGATGCGGATTTTGCGGGAGATAAAGACGACAGAAAGTTCACGACATGATATGTCTTTACTCTCGCAGGAGGTGCTATTTCATGAAGAAGCGCCAAACAGTCGATAGTTGCATCATCTACGATGTATGCAGAATTTATAGCATGTTATGAGGCCATGGGACAGACGTTATGGTTAAAGAAATTTCTACCCGACTTGAAAGTGGTTGACTGCATCAGCAGGCCACTAAAGATATATTGTGACAATGAGCCTGCAGTATTCTATGCTCACAAAAACAAGTCTGAGTAATGCTACAAAGTCTATAGATATAAAGTACTATGTTGTGAAGGACAACGTCTAGGATCAAACTATAAGACTCGAGCATATAAGGACAAAGGATATGCTTGTGGATCCGCTAACGAAAGGCTTACCGCCCAATGTGTTCAAGAAACACATAGCCGGCATGGGTTTAATGGAAAGCCTATGATTCCTGGACTACAGAGGCCCAAAAGTAACAGGATTTGTTTCAAAATAGAAAAGTATGTAGTGGATGTCTGATTCTATCGGCAATTGAGCTGAGACGATGAAACGTGCTCTATGTATCGATCTGTGATGAAACAAGTAAAGTACAAAGTTAAAAGTAAAGTCGAGATCAAGGGGGAGAATGTTAGATTGATCTCAACGTGACAGAGCCCAACGGCCTGTCGTGCCCCTATCCGCGCCCTGATCGAGGGCGCCCAACCCTATCTGGTTGGTGGGCCCCTGTCGCCGCGCTATATAAAGTGGTGGGGGGCCGGCAGCACGCGTCACGAGGATTGCCGCTGTGCCAATCACCCCACCTACACCCCTACCGATCTAGGGTTAGCGTGAGCCGACGGGAAGCGCCGCCACCACCGCACACCCACGCCGTCGACCTTTTCCCATGGCTAATGACGGCGGCTCTAGCTCCGGGACTAGCTCCGGCATCCCCTCTGGCTCGTGCTTGTCGAGCCAGGGCGCAGGTGGTACTCTACCTCTCCCTCCATATCTCTCTCTCTCTCTCTCTGATATACTAGATCCATCCTACATAGGTGCTACCGAGACTAGACTAGGTTCAACACAAACACCCCTCCTCTATCTTCTCCACCTCTTCATTCCCATCCTCATCAACACCCACATCGGCATATCCCACTTTAAGGCTCCGAGCGCGTTTCCGCAATGTCAACCACACTATCATTCAAGGGACGACAACACCTCATTCAAATTGCCATATAAATTCGAAATTTGTACATTCGGCATGAGCAATGTACGAAATTGATAAGGTCCGAAGAGGAATAAGCAGATTCGTACCTTGCGGGCGATTCGGCGAACACTTGGGGGGCACCACTGTGTCGATCGAGGGTGGATTGGGCTTAACTGCCATACCAAGGGCCCTGCTTGGCCTAGTCGCATTCCGTATCGTCTTCTTCTTCACTGCCTGCCTTGGTGCCTTCTTCTTCTTCAGCGCCGTCAGGGAGGTGTCATGGTCTCCCCAAGCGTGCTGGCAACGGAACTGCCACCCTGGATGACGTGGATGCCCTGCCACTTGCGCTTCATGTCGGGGGTAGCTACCGGAGCGTCTAGGGTGGTGTGCGTGTCTAGACCAATAGCGGGGAGAGCCGTTGGACTTGGCGGAGGGCTAGGGGTCGATTCGGACCGCACGACAGTGGTAGCGTCGAGCGGCATCTAGGAGGTGTCCGTAGCGACGGCTTGACTGGTTTGGCCGTTTGGGTGAGTTCAAATTTTTCTACTATCACCAAAGTTTAGAATTCATTTATGATAGAAAATGAACTAAGATGTAACTGGAGTTTTGGCTGGTTTCCTGTTCCAGTTTTTTTTTTTTTGAAAGGTAAGACACAATATATTGAGCAGCAAGCCGCCTCATTAAAAATCTTCCAGTCCCCTCAGATACCCTGGTAAGGAAAAGAGTGCGTAAAAAACTTGCTGCTCCTAGATTACATAGTGTTCTTACAATCTAACATGACCAGGTACAGAACACACTCCGGAACCGAATCACGAGATAGCCCAGAGAGCCCTGATCTACCAACCTGAGCTAAAACATGTGCAGCGCCATTACACACACGATCGACCTTTGTGATCTTAATATCTTGGTAAATCTTCAGAAGCTCTCGGGCCTCCAAAATCGCCGTCCAGCTGGCAGACTGTTCTTGCGTTTCACTGTTGATGGCCCGGACAACACGTAGGCAGTCGGACTCTAGGGTAGCAGGCCAGCGCCGAAGAGCAATCAAATGCCGAAGCCCCTCCAGGCAAGCGAGGACCTAGGCTTCCTCTAAACTGCCGCAAAACGGGATGAATTTCCATTCAGCGAGGATAGGACGTCCTTGATGATCGCGTATAAGAATGCCAACTCCTGCAGTCTTCGATGTGGAGTCCCAGCCAGCATCAACATTCATCTTTACAGTGCCTATATTAGGAGGCGACCAAGACACAACACTACCAAGAGCCTCTTCACCAGTATGAGTACGATGGTAGCTTACCAAGTAAGGGACAGAAGAGGAGACCAAAGCTTTTCCGTCGCCATGCACGACATTGTTGCGGTGGTGCCAGGCGCGCCATAGCAAAAAGATGATCCGAGGCCTATGCTCCAGCGTTGCATTACCGAGAAGGTCAAACAACCATTCGTCCTTGGTGGCTCTGAAAACAGACTCCTCCGGTAAGTTCCAGTGCTCCCGCAGCTCCTCGCGAAGAGCACGCGCCATAGTACAGTTAATAAGAGCATGGTGGGTATCATCAACCTCCCGAGCACAGATGGTACAAATGGGATCTACCGATGGGAGCCTTCGGCTAAGATTCAGCTTCGATCCCAACGAGTCAGACGCAACCCGCCAAGCAAAAATTCTCAGTTTCGGGGAAACGTTAGATTTCCAAACCAAATCCCAGATTTTCCTTTCTCCCTCCGCTGCCATGGAGCTAGACTGACCTCCATTCATCCCTTGGAGCTTTGGGAGAATACCAATCCGGTAGGCCGACCTGACGCTAAATATACCATTGGCCTCACCCGACCAAGCAACAAAGTCCTCCGATGCCCGAGCTGGCAGTTTGATATTCAAGATCACCGCCACATCATGGGGAAAGCAGCACTCACGCACCGCGTCCTCATTCCACGTTCTGCCGTCTTGATCAATAAGTTCTGACACCCATCTACAACGAGACGAGCCTTTCCTTCCATCCACCTGCATCGCACCCGGCCTGGGAAGCCAATTATCTCAGAATATTTTGACCTTGGACCCTGTACCTATCCGCCAAATGATTCCTTTCTTTAGTAATTCGAGCCCATGGACAATCCCCTGCCAAGTCGGTGACTGGTTCTTAATGAAAGCCGTATCAAGCAAATGACCAGAGGGGTAGTACCTGGCTTTTAGGAGACAAGCACAAAGGCTTCTGGGGTAATGGATCAGGCGCCAAGCTTGTTTCGCTGGGAGGGCCTGGTTAAAAACACGAAGATCCCGAAAGCAAGTGCCTCCATAATTTTTTGGTCTGGCCACTTTATCCCACGACATCCAATGCATTTTTCTCTTATTGACTTCATCACTCCACCAGAAGGTTTGGATTATCTGTTCCAACTCATCAATGAGGCCCAGCGGGAATCTGAACACTCCCATAGCATCCAGTTTTTGCACACACTTAACCGTCCACTCCACGAATCCACGGGAAGCAATCTGTAGATTTTAGCGTATATTCTACTCGTATGAGAGTACGGTGACAAAATCATTACGGCAAGTTGGTGTAGAAAAAAAAGGATTGGTCAATTAAATTTGCAAGTCTAAGTACGCCACGTGGTTGACTGGTCGTTTTGCAGATCGCCGAGCAAGCCAAATTAAAGGCTCCCCACACCGACGAGCAGTCGGTGCTGGGCTGCGGAGAACAGTCGAAAAATCAACCAAAAGACTGTCCAAGTTACCGGCTTGTAAGTTGTATCCTCGTACACTAAAATCCACAACTGCGGTGTTCGCTTCAGTTTTGGGCGCAAGAGGAACGCATGTCCTGGCTGTAATTATCACGAGTTTGGATGAGGAAAAACGTCGAGCCTGTAGACTTGACTAGTCTGTACGGTCGACTCTTGGCCGGCGTACGTGTGGTCGTGGCACGGAACTAATCACCGAAAAATTAGTTATGTCTGGAAAGTAGACGGCAAAGCACAAAGTGTTTACATGTAATCAAATGGGGGTAGAGATATTATCAGGGAAAGTAAGGTTGGCTCATTTGGAGAGTCAAAATATAATCAAATGGGCAATTGGCACCTTGATTCTTGCCTCTGATTTGCTTGGTCACCTCACCACACCACACCTAGACCTAGGTAATGCTCGAGATGAACGTTCGATATAATACGCCGTAGGTAGCTCGCTGTGCTGGTCGCGTTTAAGATCCGTCCATACGGCCAGGTCGAGGCAAACAGTGAATAATAAATATCCGTTCATATAAGCGTATTTTGTTTGCCCAGAAAAGGGACCCTTCTTACTCCTGAAAAAGAGATGCTGAAGGCAGCACGAGTCTGACTGGACACTGTAAAAGGAGGGAAAAGGCAAAGCGTCGGCACACGACCGCGAGCCGCACGATCGACAAAAATATTGGGAATAAAATCAGGGCATGGATCGTGTGCGGGCTAAAATTATCCTCGGAGTAGTCTGCTCCTGTGTTGCCGCTGTCGTAAGTGGACACGTGAACCACTGCTGCTGCTGGCAGATGGTGCAGATTGTCAATTATCCATTTGTTTACGACGATACAAAGCGGGAAGGCATCTTCCAACTAAAATGCCCCTTAGTATTAGCCAAGTGGATGTTTGTTGACTGCCAGCCTTTGTAATGCTAATTCACAAATTATTTATGTCTTCCTTTGAAGTTTAAAAGGATTTACCAAATTTTAGTGGGGTCTAGGCCCCACTTAGCCCTTCTTGGGTCCGACCCTGATACGGCTTTAAGAGTTTATGTTTTTTCTAAAATTAATTATCAAATTTTTGAGTTAAAAAAAAAATCAGGATCTGTTGATGTAAATCATAAATGTGCAGAATATTGGTTAAAAATATTACTCCTTTCAAACTGGTTTATTAGGCTAACACGCATTTTAAAAAAAACTAGTTGAGTGCCCGTGCGTTGCTACGGGAGTTAAAAAAACATGTTTGATATTTGGCAAACCAGCTCATGTAACCTTATTGGGTGTCTGCCTTGACCGAGTCCGATCTCTGAAAGGCATGTTTGTTCCTTAGGGTTTTGAGTGAAAACACAAGACAACTTTTTTTCATTGTGAATGAAAGACATTCTCAATATAGCGAAGTCGATTAATTTAGTGGAAATTCTGCTCGGAGGCCGGGCTACATGGAGATCCCAAATGTTTGTCCACCCCACGGTCCCAGTTGTACATCTATACCACTATATAGTACACGAGTTTTTAAATTTGGATTTACCACTCTGCTGTACTCCCTTCCCACCAATGCACCCTTGGAGTGATCTAAAACGTTCATTGGCAGGTTGGAGTTGTTGTGTGCCGCTTATCAAACCATGATGTATTAGATCTGACGGCTCTCAACGCTTGGATTCGCCACCCCACCACTCCCGTGCTGCTGGACTCAGCACAGAAGCTACTGGACACTTCGGGATGGACACAGAATATGGCATCTGTCCGTTGTTCAGACATAATAGGTCCACATCTGTCGTGAGGTAGGCAGAAGTTGAGGGCCCATGTCACATGCGTTCCTTATCTGAATTTTTATGATGGCCTGGAAGCAAACACTGCACGTGGCGGTTTTGCCTATGTCGATATTTAGCTTATGCACTAGATCATCCATCCATCTAATCAGTTGTTGTAGAATTTTCAAAATGTTAATCATATACGGTAGTAGTCCATCCGTATGTAAATAAGATTTGTGATCTTTAACTTGTAAATATTTTTTCTTTGCAAAACAAAAACTCTCTTGGACCTATCTTAGTTGACTCAACTTTGTCTAGATACGAATGCATCTAGACTAGATACTTACTAGATACTATGAATCTAGAAATACTTGAGTCAACTAATATGGGTCGGAGGGAGTACTTGTAACTATTTTTATTGCTATTCTTGTGGTAACATTAGTAAATGTACTTAATATTTTCTTTCATGACAACATTATGATTCTAGAAGGTTTCAATATATAGAAACGTTTTATCACGAACCTCCTGAGACAAGATGTATATCGTATGTTTCCAAATTAACATCGTACATTTACAAATAGAAAACTGCACCCGACTATCACAAATTAAATTAACACGTTCATTGTATGGCAGTTCTCATTATAAATTAGTCTGTTATTGTGGATTAGACATGAGGTCCTTGTATAATGTTATTGTGGTCGAACCATTTGTTGTGCTATAGACTAATTTTTGACGATGCAGAGTTTGTTTTATCCTATAATGGAAACAAAATCTGGTCGGTGAAGAGATCCTTTCGTAAATAATTTGTGACATGGTAGAATACATATTTGTTTCCAAATAAACATTAGTTTTAAACATGTGAGAAAAACATTTATCGATATGATCAAAATAGTCAAGACTCTTGCACCATTGGAGATGTTGGTAATTTGACATACTATTTGAGAGGTGGAGAATACAATAGACAAAACTTAAACATTCCTTCCAATGAAGGCTAGGATCATTATGGTATACCTTTTGTTTGTCTTCGTCTTTGCTACCTCTAAATAGGCGATAAATAGTTTTTATAAGTCAACCAGGGTTATATCGAACTTCAAAATTAACAACTATTATGCCTTCAATAAGGTAAGATTGGTGCGAGCAAAAAATAACATGTATTTACGTGCGAAGCACGTGCATTTTACTAGTCATCATATGAAGGTGAAAAAAAAGGATAAATCACAACACATATCTAGCTCAGATAAGGATGTTCTCTATTGATTCTTGAATTCTCATGTGTCACAAAAAAAACTGAGACATACAACATAATCTACAAATACACCTGTGGTGAGAAGGAACTCCTCTCCACTAATATATCAGTTGATCTCATCGAAGTTCTATTACATGTGATGGATAGGCAACACAAGATGAGGAAAGAGAAGTTATATTGACATATTTCATGTGGTATGGGGCATGGATTACTTGATCAATGAGAAGCGCATACATGGATGATAGAAGAAGACATCTTTTTATGTGGTCAAAATGTCGAGCAATCAACAGATTGTAAGAGCACCTTTTTAAATCCACCAATTATCGAATACTTGGTACAAATCCAAATAAAATTTGATAAAAATATGTACTGAAATTGAAATGTAATGTTTCATAGGATACAACTGCTATATACTGTATTTTTTAAGAAAGTTCACTATTAATTTGGCTCCAAAAAGCTTACAGTTACCAAAAAAGTCTTTCATGCCATGTGCATGCTCAAATATCATCTTTCATCTGCCATCATGCACACAACACCAACTCACAAGTCTTGTTAAATCAGGATCTTAACTTTGTTACGACAAAATAGACATGATTTATCTTTCGGATTTAGGATCTTGAATATGCAGAAAACCTATTTTATTTAGAAGGATATATTATAGCATGATCTTACCAATTCTTCAAAACAGAGACCTAATGTGGTGAATTAGTAAATTTGTTGCAAGAAAATCATGACTGCTAACGAGGATAGAACTCTATATCTCTATCAACATCCAAAATAGGGTACTACAAATAAATTTACATAAGAGTTACCTAGGTTTGTTATTGTCATTAGCTACGAATTTGGGCAGAATAACATGAAATTAAAAAATGCCCGGCGACAAATCAATACTCATACTGCTCTATTATCAAGAGATAATACATATTTTTTAACTCCAAATTTCAAACACACAATTGAGATTTTTGCTAACATTAATCACACATGGGATGTTATAAGATTGCAATAGAGAAAACACATCCCAAGTTTTCCCGTGATGAAGTAAACTGCAACATATCAAACATCAAACCGAACCTCCAGCTGGCATATTAGACTATCTAGAATGAAAAGTATTGTCTATATTTTGCCAATGCATGCTCTAGAATATGATGCATATGAATGATGAACAATTGCCAACCATATATTAACTGAACAGCCTACCATTGTGCCATCCTAGTCCCCGACCTTGCTGAAGTAGCAAAAGTGCGAGCCTATCATCCAATGTAAATAAAATACTTCCCAGGAGGCAACATAATATGGTAAAAATAAAACAAAACAAGATCTATCTCACACATGACCAAAATTTTCTGACCAACAGAAATCATGTTGGCCATCTCTATAGAATATCACCAGTTGGATTTGCCCAAGCAAGTATAAACCAATCGATATTGCAAGAAACTTAGCTCTCTGACATCTAGAGATGAACCTATTTTGAGAAGCCTTATCACAAACATATATTTAGAGACCCTTATTGAGATTTAGTCAATAAGATAGCTAAATCTTAACAATATATCCATTTCTGAAATTTTAGACATGTAATCCAGACCATAATAACAATCCAGGGAGAAACTGATTCAGTGAGTGTGAGGCTCCTAGCTTATTACCTTTGCCATGGTTTCTGCATATGCCAAATTACTTTCTCCATGAATTATTTAACCAACACCGCTTAGCTCTTTTCTTCATCCATATCATCCTATAGTGAAACAGATCCCACTGGAAAAATTAGATGTAACCAAAATTCAGAATGCTACAAGAGTTAGTAATCAACAACCATGCTATATCAATACCTTAAATAATAAGCCTAAAAATAGAGGAAATGCACATTAGTTCTAGTCTCGATGGTAAGGCTTATGAACAACAACTGCGGGCAAGCCATCACTACTAATCGAATGCAATAAGGAAAATTCAGTTAATAATGAAAGAAAATGCCTCTTTTATTTATATGTGTATTCGTTACCTCAAGCCCTACAACCTGTCCATAGGTCTGCTTCTTGTGAAAACTGCAGTATGCACATGTTTTGATCTTCAAATACCACTTGTGATAAGATTATTCTAGGAGCCATGTACCCTAGAGACCTGGTTTGAGACTTCTCTTACAACCTCATTGTTATGTTATAACCAAATGAACATATACAAGAATGTAGCTACTCTCCTCAAAGGGTGAGCATGCAATGACCATGTTGAGAGAGTCTGCAATTGAAACAATCAAATGTTGAATTGGTAAAAGGAATACTCATTGATTTTCACAGTAAAAGTTGCAACTCATCGTCAATTGATTCGATTCCTAAGAAAAAAAAGTGAAGTTGGAGTCTGGGCGATTGTGCATACCTTCTCTTCTTGTAGACTGCATTGCTTACATGCGGCCACCATGGCCTTTCCCTTGGCAAACATTGTTGGAGATATGCCCTAGAGGCAATAATAAATATAGTTATTATTATATCTTTGTGTTTATGATAAATGTTTACATTCATGCTATAACAGTATTAACCGGAAACATTAATACTTGTGTGATTTGTAAACTAAATTAGAGTCCCTAGTAAAGCCTCTTTATAATACTAGCTTGTTGGTTAATAGATGATCATGGTTTCCTGATCATGAACATTAAGATGTTGTTGACATCAAGATCATATCATTAGGAGAATGGTATGATGGACATACTCCTATGGATAAGCGTAGCATAAAGATCAAGTCATTTTAATAGTTCAATTGCTATAAGCTTTATGATACATGGTAACCTAATTCCTTCGACCATGAGATCATGCTAATCACCATCACCGAAAGGATGCTTTGATGACATCAAACACCACACCGTAACTGGGTGGCTATAAAGATGGCATTGAGTGTTCGGAAAGTATGGGTTGAGGCACATGGATCAAGAGTGGGATTTGTCCATCCATATGACGGATAGATACACTCTGGGCCCTCTCGGTGGAATGTCATCCAATTGGCTTGCAAGCATGTGACTGGCTCACAAGGGATCACATATCACGGGAACAAGAAAAGAGTACTTATCGGTAACAAGGTTGAACTAGGTATGCAGAGATACCGACGATCAAAACCTCGGATAAGTAAACTATCGTGAGACAAAGGGAAATTGGTATCGTATGTAAGTGGTTCATTCGATCACAAAGTAATCGTAGAAATATGTGGGGGCCATATGAATTTCTAGATTCCTCTATTGATTATTGATCGGAGAAGTGTCTCGATCATGTCCGCATAATTCACGAACCGTAAGGAGACACACTTAAGAATTCGATGTTGTTGAGTAGTTATGGAATGATGAGTAAGAGACCGAATGTTGTTCTGAGTCTCGGATGGGATCCGGGATATCACAAGGAGATCCAGAATGGTCCGGAGAATAAGATTCATATAAGGAAAGTCCTGTTTCGGAGTTGGGGAATGATTCCGGTGTTTTCACCAGGAATGTTCTAGAAGGGTCCGGAAGGTCCGGCACTCCGGAGGGGAAGGGTACATGAATGTGTCATGAAAATATGGAATGGTTGCATCATGTACTAGGTCACTTGTCTGGGCAAAATAAAGAGAGAAATCAAATCGAAGTTTGAAAGTCAAACGCCAATTTGAAAAGTCAAATCTCAAGTTTGCTTGGTGGAGGGAGAGTAGGAAACCTACTTGGGGAGGAAGTCCCCTCCCTCCACCTGCCGGCCAAGGAGGAGGAGTTGGAGGAGGACTCCCTCTTCCCAACCGGCCACCCTCCACCTATATAAGGAGGGGTAGGGCTGCCATCTACCCTCACACCTCAAACCCTAGCCCCAAGTCGCCGGCGCCACCACCTCCTTGTGCTGCCACCGCCGCCTAGGGCACCTCCAACTCGCCGAGTTGGGGCTTCCCCAAACCCTAGCCGCTAGCCAAGCCCTCCCCTTGGTGCCCTCTAAACCCTAGATCACCAAGGCCTCTCTCATACTCCACCATACTCGCTCCGGCTTAAGGCGAAGCCCTGCGAGACCTCCCCTCTACTTCCGACACCACGCTGTCATGCTGCCGGAATCGCGAGGAGAGTGTTACAACCTCCGCTGCCTGCTGGAACAAGGGAGAGGAAGGTATTCATCGAGTATCGAACGTGTGACCGACTGCAGAAGCGCTGCCGAAACGCGGCGCCGGAAGGATTGTCTACGCGATCTTGAGATCGGCAAGTGTACAACTACATCACCCACGAGAATCTGCTCTCGTTAACCGCTTTGGAATCTTTGAGGGTGAGTTCCTCTATCAACTCGTTGCTACAATCTAGTAGATAGATCTTGGCTTGTTTGTTTGCATGCGGTAGAAATTTTTTGTTTTCCATGCTATGAACCCCTACAGTGGTATCAGAGCCGTGTCTATATGTAGATCTGTTGCACAAGTAGAACACAATGGTCATTGTGGGCGGTGGTGCTTTTATTATCAATTGATTTTTGTGTACTTTGCACCTTGCGGTATGATGGGATGAAGCGGCCCGGGCTAACCTTACATGACATCGTTCATGAGACTTGCTCCACGCTCAACATGCAACTTGTATTGCATAAGTGGCTTTGCGGGTGTCAGTCTCTCCCATTATAGTATAGATCCAATTTACAACGGGCACTTGATAGTTCAAACATCAACGTTGTGGTTCTTGTTCGTAAGTTAGATCGACACTTATTGAAAGCCCCAAACCACGTAAAATATGCAAAGAAAATTAGAGGCGTCTAACTTTGTTTTGCAGGGGTGTGCTGTGATATGATATGGCCATGATTGTGATTATATTTGATGTATGCAATGTTCCTTATTGTAAGTTGGCAACCGGCAGGAGCCATATGGTTGTCTTTAAATTCCGTTAAGACCCGCATGTCTATTCAAAGTAGTTGTAATAGTTGAAGCTGGTGGACGACAACCATGAAACGGTGCCATTGACCTTGACGCCATACCGGTGATGATGGAGATCATGTTCGTGCTTGAAGATGGAGATCGGAAGCACAAGAAGAAAGGCCATATCATATCACATATTATGAATTGCATGTGATGTTAATCCTTTATGCATCTTGTATTGCTTAGTTAACGACGGTAGCATTATAAGATGTTCCCTCAAGCACACAAATTTCAAGTTTTAAAGTGTTCATCCTTAGTAACCGTCGTTGCTAAAGCTCGTTGTTTCGAAGCACCACGTGATGATCGGGTGTGTTAGATTCTGCGAGTGTATACAACGTGAGCAAGCCAGATTTGCTCATGCGGAAGCTAAGGTTTGATCTTAACAAGCCTAGCATGTACAGACATGGTCTCGGAACACGGATCACCGAAAGGTAAAGCATGAGTCATATAGTAGATACGATGAACATGTTGATTGTTCGCCATTGAAGCTACATCAACTCTCGTGATGATCGGTTTTGATGTGGTGGATTTGGTTCGTGTGATCACTAAAACAATGTGAGGGTTATTGTTTTGAGTGGGAGTTCACCTAGATTAATTTAACTATTAATTAGAACTCAATTTGTCATAAACTTAGTCTAAACTATTACAAATATGTTGTAGATTAATGGCAGCCCCTACCATCAATTTTAATGCGTTCATAGAGAAAGAAAAGTTGAAAAACAATGGAAGCAACTTCGCGGATTGGTTCCGCAATTTGAGGATCGTCCTCAATGCTGGTAATTTGACCTATGTGCTGGATGCACCGCTGGGTGACCCGCCTGCAGCTACTTCTACCAATGAAGTAAAGGATGTTTACCTCACTCGGAAGAATCAGTACTCTACAGTTCAATGTGCTATCTTGTTTGGTTTGGAATCGTAGCTTCAGAAAAGGTTTGAGAACCATGACCCACATGATATTGTCCGTGAACTCAAAATGATATTTGAGGCTCACGCGGCAGTTGAGAGTTATGAGGCTTCTGAAAAGTTCTTTAACTGCAAGATGGAAGAGGGCAGCTCCGTTAGTGAGCATGTGCTTAAGATGTCTGGGCACGCAAACAAACTCCAAAGTTTGGGTATAGTGATTCCTAATTCTTTGGGGATTCACCGTGTCCTCCAATCACTACCACCAAGTTACAAGAACTTTGTGATGAACTACAATATGCAAAACATAGAAAAGACGTTGCCAGAACTCTTCTCCATGTTGAAATCTGCAGAAGTGGAGATCAAGAAAGAGCACCAAGTGTTGTTGGTCAATAAGACCACGAAATTCAAGAAAGGCAAGTCTAAGCAAAAGGGAAACTTCAAGAAGGGCGGTAATAAAGTTGCCGCACCGGCGAAGAAAACCAAGGCTGGGCCTAAGCCTGATACTGAGTGCTTTTACTGCAAGGGAAAAGGTCACTAGAAGCGGAATTACCCAAATTACTTGGCGGATTTGAAGAACGGCAACATCAAGAAGAAAGGTATATCTGATATACATGTTATTGATGTGTATCTCACTAGTACTCGTAGTAGTGCCTGGGTATTTGATACTGGTTTGGTTGCTCTTATTTGTAACTCGAAACAGGTGCTGCAGAATAAACGGAAGCTAGCGAAGAACGAGGTGACGATGCGCTTTGGAAATGGATCAAAGGTTGATGTGATCGCGGTCGGCACGCTACCTCTTCATATACCATCGGGATTAGTTTTATACTTGAATAATTGTTATTTGGTGCCTGCGTTGAGCATGAACATTATATCTGGATCATGTTTATTGTGAGACGGTTACTTGTTTAAGTCCGATAATAATGGTTGTTCGATTTATATGAGTAATATGTTTTATGCACATGCACCTTTGATAGATGGTCTATTCTTATTGAATCTCGATTGTAGTAATACGCACATAAATAACATTGAGGCTAAACGTTAGACATTAAGCAATAACACGACATATATGTGGCACTGTCGTCTTGGTCACATTGGAGTGAAGCGTATGAAGAAACTCCATTCTGATGGACTTCTTGAATCACTTGATTTCGAATCACTTGAAAGATGCGAAGCATGTCTAATGGGTAAAATGACTAAGACTCCATTTTCTGGTATGATAGAGCGAGCTACGGACTTATTGGAAATCATACATACTGATGTGTGTGGTCCAATGAGTGTAGCATCGCGTGGTGGTTATCGTTATGTTCTTACCTTCACGGATGACTTGAATAGATATGGGTATATCTATTTCATGAAACATAAGTCCGAAACTTTCGAGAAGTTTAAGGAATTTCAAAGTGAGGTAGAGAATCAACGTAACAAGAAGATTAAATTTCTACGATCTGATCGTGGAGGTGAATATCTAAGTTACGAGTTTGGCGAGCATTTGAAGAAATGCGGAATACTTTCAAAATTGACACCGCCGGGAACGCCACAGCGTAATGGTGTGTCCGAACATCGTAATCGAACTCTCTTAGATACGGTTCATTCTATGATGTCACTTACAGATTTACCGCTATCATTTTGGGGTTATGCATTAGAAACAGCCGCATTCACTTTAAATAGGGCACCATCTAAATCCGTTGAAACGACACCGTATGAATTATGGTTTGGGAAAAAACCTAAATTGTCATTTATTAAAGTTTGGGGTTGCGAAGCTTATGTAAAGAAGTTACAGCCGGACAAGCTTGAACCCAAAGCGTAAAAATGCGTCTTCATAGGATACCCGAAGGAAACTATTGGGTATACCTTCTATCATAGATCCGAGGGCAAAATCTTCGTTGCTAAGAATGGATCCTTTCTAGAGAAGGAATTTCTGTCGAAATAAGTGACTGGAAGGAAAGTAGAACTCGACGAGGTTGTTGAACCTTCTCTCGAACTTGCGAGTAGCGCAGCACCGGAAGTAGTTCTTGTGGCGTCTACACCAATAAGAGAGGAAGCTAATGATGATGATCATGAAACTTCGGTTGAAGTTGCTATAGAGCCTCGCAGGTCAACGAGAACTCGTACCACTCCTGATTGGTATGATCCCATTATGAGTGTAATGTTGGTGGATAACATCGATGACCCTGAGACATATGAGCAAGCGATGATGAGCCCAGATTCCAATAAATGGCAAGATACCATGAAATCCGAGATTGGATCCATGTACGAAAACCAAGTATGGACTTTGTGGACTTACCGGATGGCCAAAAGGCTGTTGAGAACAAATGGATTTTCAAAAAGAAAACAGATGCTGATGGTAATGTTACTGTCTATAAATCTCGACTTGTCGCAAAAGGGTTTCGACAAATTCAAGGAGTTGACTACGATGAGACTCTCTCACCAGTAGCGAAGCTAAAGTCTGTGAGGATTTTGTTAGCAATCGCTGCATATTATGATTATGAGATATGGCAGATGGATGTCAAAACGGTGTTCCTCAATGGAGACATTGATGAAGAGTTGTATATGATGCAACCCAAAGGTTTTGTCGATCCTAAAGATGCTAACAAGGTATGGAAACTTTAACGGTCCATATATGGATTGAAGCAAGTATCCCGAAGTTAGAATCAATGTTTTGATAAGGTAATCAAAAGCTTTGGTTTTATACAAACTTATGGAGAAGCTTGTATTTACAAGAAAGTGAGTGGGAGCTCTGTAGCATTCTTAATACTATATGTAGATGACATATTGTTGATTGGGAATGATGTAGACCTTTTTAATAGTGTCAAGGATTATTTGAATAATAGTTTTTCAATGAAAGATCTTGGCGAAGCAGCTTACATATTAGGCATAAAGATTTATAGAGATAGATCGAGACGCCTAATATCCTTGTCACAAAGTACATATTTGGACAAATTTCTAAAGAGGTTTGGAATGGAAGATATCAAGAAAGGGTTCTTGCCCATGTTGCCCAATACGACCTTGAGTAAAACTCAAAGTCCAGCAACGACAGAAGATAGAGAAAGGATGAGTAAGACTCCCTATGCCTCAGCCATATGATCTCTAATGTATGATATGCTATGTACTAGACCCGACATTGCATATGCTGTTAGTTTAACTAGCAGATATCAAAGTGATCCAATAGTGGATCATTGGACAGCGGTCAAAAACATCCTTAAGTACTTGAGAAGAACTAAGGATATGGTTCTTTCTTATGGAGGTGATGAACAGCTCATCGTTAATGGTTACACCGATGCCAGTTGGAACACCGATCCGGATGATTCTAAATCTCAATATGGATACGTATTTACTTTGAATGGTGCAACAGTTAGCTGGAGGAGTGCAAAATAAAGCGTTGTGGCGAGATCTTCAACTGAATCGGAATACATAGCTGCTTCGGAGGCTTCACAAGAAGCGATATGGATGAAGGAGTTCATTACAGAGCTCGGTGTGGTTCCAAGTGCGCTGGACCCAATGTCTATCTACTATGATAACATGGGCGCCATAGCCAATGCGCAAGAACCAAGGTCACACAAGAAGCTGAAGCACATCAAGCTGCGTTTTCATGCTATTCAAGAACATGTCCAAGATGGTGACATAAAGATTACACAGATCTAAATGTGGCGGATCCGTTGACTAAACCTCTCCCGAGGGTAAAACATGACCAACACCAAACTGCCATGGGTGTTTGGTATATTACCATGTAATCAAGATTAGTTGACTCTAGTGCAAGTGGGAGACTGTTGGAGATATGCCCTAGAGGCAATTTTAAATATAGTTATTATTATTTGTGTTTATGATAAATGTTTACATTCATGCTATAACAGTATTAACCGGAAACATTAATACTTGTGTGCTTTTTAAACTAAATTAGAGTCCCTAGTAAAGCCTCTTTATAATACTAGCTTGTTGGTTAATAGATGATCATGGTTTCCTGATCATGAACATTGAGATGTTGTTGACAACAAGATCATATCATTAGGAGAATGGTATGATGGACGTACTCCTATGGATAAGCATAGCATAAAGATCAAGTCATTTTAATAGTTCAATTGCTATAAGCTTTCTGATACATAGTAACCTAATTCCTTCGACCATGAGATCATGCTAATCACCATCACCAGAAGGATGCTTTGATGACATCAAACACCATACCGTAACTGGGTGGCTATAAAGATGGCATTGAGTGTTCGGAAAGTATGGGTTGAGGCACATGGATCAAGAGTGGGATTTGTCCATCCATATGACGGATAGATATACTCTGGGCCCTCTCGATGGAATGTCATCCAATTGGCTTGCAAGCATGTGAATGGCTCACAAGGGATCACATATCACGGGAACGAGAAAAGAGTACTTATCGGTAACAAGGTTGAACTAGGTATGCAGAGATACCGACGATCAAAACCTCGGATAAGTAAACTATCATGAGACAAAGGGAAATTGGTATCATATGTAAGTGGTTCATTCGATCGCAAAGTAATCTTAGAAATATGTGGGAGCTATATGAATTTCTAGATTCCTCTATTGGTTATTGATCGGAGAAGTGTCTCGCTCATGTCCGCATAATTCACGAACCGTAGGGAGACACACTTAAGGATTCGATGTTGTTGAGTAGTTATGGAATGATGAGTAAGAGACCGGATGTTGTTCGGAGTCTCGTATGGGATCCGGGATATCACGAGGAGATCCTGAATGGTCCGAAGAATAAGATTCAGATAAGAAAAGTCCTGTTTCGGAGTTGGGGAATGATTCTGGTGTTTTCACCAGGAATGTTCTAGAAGGGTCCGGAAGGTCCGGCACTCCGGAGGGGAAGGGTACATGAATGTGTCATGACAATATGTAATGGTTGCATCATGTACTAGGTCACTTGGCTGGGCAAAATAAAGAGAGAAATCAAATCGAAGTTTGAAAGTCAAACGCCAATTTGAAAAGTCAAATCTGAAGTTTGCTTGGTGGAGGGAGAGTAGGAAACCTACTTGGGGAGGAAGTCCCCTCCCTCCACCCGCCGGCCAAGGAGGAGAAGTTGGAGGAGGACTCCATCCTCCCAACCGGACGCCCTCCACCTATATAAGGAGGGGTAGGGCTGCCCCCTACCCTCACACCTCAAACCCTAGCCCCAAATCACCGGCGCCACCACCTCCTTGTGTTGCCGCCGCCTAGGGAACCTCCAACTCGCCGAGTTGGGGCTTCCCCAAACCCTACCCACCGGCCAAGCCCTCCCCTTGGTGCCCTCTAAACCCTAGATCACCAAGGCGTCTCTCATACTCCACCATACTCGCTCCGACTTAAGGCGAAGCCCTGCGAGATCTCCCCTCTACTTCCGACACCACGCCGTCGTGCTGCCGGAATCGCGAGGAGAGTGCTACAACCTCCGCGGCCTGCTGTAACAAGGGAGAGGAAGGTCTTCATCGAGTACCGAACGTGTGACCGACTGCGGAAGCGCTGCTGGAACGCAGCGCCGGAAGGATCATCTACGCAATCTTGAGATCGGCAAGTGTACAACTACATTACCCACGAGAATCTGCTCTCGTTAACCTCTTTGTAATCTTCGAGGGTGAGTTCCTCTATCGACTCGTTGCTACAATCTAGTAGATAGATCTTGGCTTGTTTGTTTGCATGCGGTAGAATTTTTTTGTTTTCCATGCTACGAACCCCTACAAACATGTGTCATATCAACCTGTTGGTACCACTTGTTCAACACCACTCGCAAAGCTCCTAGAGCAGTACCTCCTGTCTCTCCTCAATCAGTCACTCCCATTGTTGCCCCCACCGCCACACCTGCATTTGGCTTCGTCGTGGCCTTGCCCCGCAAGGCTTGTATGCCGAGAGGAAGTCGTTGATATTTCCCTCTCCAATCTCCCGACGTCAATGTACACAACCATGGTGGAGTCCTCGGGCATGTTGTGAAGTCGAAAGAGGCACGCGGTATCGTCCTCGCTGAAGAGAGTGGCCGGCTAGCGCGGTACCTGTAGGCACAAGATGACCTCCTCTCTCAGGAGCAACTCCTTCGTATTGTCCATGCCCTCGGTCGCCACCTTGTCAGAGACAACGGATGCATAAATAGGGAGGACTCGGATAGTTGTATGGTAGCCTGGAACCTCTATTACAAACATAAACAATATCATACTTGAAAATTTCTATCCTTTGATGAAAGATCCTGTGAATGCATAGTTTATAAAATTATTATAATATCCCATGGAACGTAACAAAAACAAGTCTCAGTTCTCCTCTTATTAAGAAAAAATAGAAGACAACAGTAAGGCTTATAAGTCATGAATGCACATATTTTTGCCATCATCTGGACCAAATCAAGAGCAACATACTGCATCAAAGTGCGCAGAAATAAAATGAAATAACATAAGGCAGCTCAAAGTCCGACATCGAGGAAACTGTAGATAATTGAAATAATAAGGGAACAAAGAAACATGACTCCCCAAGTTCTTATATAATTTAAGATAAATACACAATAGCATAAACTTTTGACGGTCTACTGCATCTTCATGACAAAAAATGCTACACCTATTCATATAAAAAGAGAACTTCAGAAATCTATCTTCCTAAAAGTAAGGTATGAAACCTGATAAAGAATGTATGCAGTACCGATTAAGCAATTTCCCTATGTAGTAGATATATATTAGTATCTTTTCATACAACTATATAAAGTCGCCAGTTAGTCAAATTCATTTAAAGGTACATAGACTTCCAAATACCACTCTTTTTGGCCTGATTCTACTACAATTTCTACAGAACAAAGAAATATTTATCTCTAGCGTGTACTTTCACTTAAATGCAAATCAAATGTGTCGGGGCATTATTGGAATAATTAAATAGTGGACATTTGTTTACCATGATCTGACCAAACAGTATAGATCACTAGTAGCTAAGAAAGCATAGAAGTAACCTTAGCAATACATAGCATTACATGTAACACATGGGTAGATAAATAGCAAAGCCCAATATTTTACTAATACAAAATCACAATTTAATAGATGGTTTTTCATTGATCTCGATAAAGAATTAAGTACTTTGGATAAAGAAATATAAAATTATTTTAAATCTCCAAAGTGTCCTACAAAATTATTCCTTAAGGAAATATAAGTTTCCAAAGTGTCGAGCTTAGAAAATCTAGGGAAAGCCTAAGAATTACTGAATTTTAAATCTGCTACCACAAAATAATCAGAAAAAACTAACCAAATTTGGGACATTCTCATGGAGGCAGCCCTATAAATCAGAGCCTTCTTCATCCAATGATGGCACACCAGGAAATGACGAATATAGACAAGCCTTTGCCATAGCAGTACTTGCAAATTGGCTCCACCAGCATTAGTCGTTGTACCCTCCATGAAGTATACATTTGTTTCTTAAAGGAATTGGGTATAACCGTTCCTGGCCTGAAGAGCAAATAGTCTGAGGAAAATTTAAATTGGAAGTGATTGGTTTCTTAAAGAAACTTAGTTATAATAATTACTTACTGTAAAGTACAGAGCAGACGACCAATATGATCTATGATATCAAACTTGTGTGGATTAGAAACTCATGTAGATGAACTGCGATTATCTATCAATACATCATGTTCCTGAAAACAGAGATGAAATAGAAAGTTATAGGAAATATGGTGCTATACATGTGCATGCATGCTCAGTTTCTTTGATATCTGAGGTGAACTTATGGTGGAGTTCTTGCATTAGAGGATGGAATCGTGGACAACAGTGCCGCATTGCCATGACACCACACCACAGCCTGGGCTTTGGTTTCCGCATCCTTCTTTGCTATATTTTTCCTTGGCATACATTAACAAAAGGGAACAAAATGGCTGTCAGCAGCTTAACTGCTGCAGTAGCAGTTTGCTGAGTTATTGGCTTGGGGGTAATCAAAGAGTGATGGTTTAGCAATTAGCATTGGACGAAACTTGATCTTTGACATTTGCAGATCACAGTAGAGACCAATGATAGCTGTTGGAGGAAAGGCCAAGCCGATGAAATAGGTCAGTGGGTACCAGTACCAGAATTGGCTGAAAACAGTCTTACTCATGGTGTCCTCGTCCTTGTCAAAAACGATTTTTTCCAATTGGCGCCTAACTGTTCCAACACGAGGGTCATAGGATTCAATGTCTGGATCATGACCAACCTTTCAGTACATCGACGAGAAGAACCGCAGGTAGTTGAGCGGCACCTTAGCATGGAATATGATGCCTACATATGGGCGGTCGCACCCATAAGCTTGCTGGCGAGGTGCACAAGGGGAAGCAGGGTTGCGCGGGTGAGGCCAGGCTCATCGTCGACGGGTAAGATGGAGATGCAGGGACGCATGGTGGAGGCCGCAATCGTCGGTGCTGGTCGGTGCTGGCCGCCGGTGGTCCGCCGCGAGCACAGGGTGTGATGCCTGGTAGCATAGGAGGGAATGCTGCCTTGTCTCCATCCTTGTCATCGTCGTTGTCGCGGCGATGGCAGGGGATTAGTGGCGGGGGCTATGCAGTGTCAGGCGACGAACCGCGAGCGAGGTGGAGGACAGCGGCCGCAGCCTTGCCCTGGCGGTGGGGCTCGATCTAGGCGGTGCAGGCGATGGCACAATCGGTGTCGCCAGATCTGATCCATGGGTTGCGGCGTGATGGGAGGCGGAGCGTGCTAGCCCTTCCCCGTCGGTCTGGTTGTCAGCACAAAGAAATGTTTGACGTATCAGGTTTAAGCAATTCCCACTTATCGGTGGCAAAGCAGTGTAATTAGCTAAGCAATGGATTATCTACCATCATATGCAGATCATACGGTCCTGATTGCTCCAATGTTTGATGTTTGACGACGACCTACAATCACCAACTCTCTTTTAATAGTAAAGAAATTTGGCCACAAATTTGATCAAAAATATGAATTATATGTCATAAAAATTATATAATTGTATTTATATTCAAAATAAGTTTTCATTGGTATAATTTTCTGTGACATGCGATTCATATTTCCTGGACAAAATTTAGGATAATTTTTTTTTCTTGATCTATGTCGTGGCCTAACAAATCGGCATGGAGGAAGTATGTATTTTGAGCTACATAAAAATGGTAAAACCGTGGTCTGAGTATCACATCTATAATGTCTTTAAAATATTCGAGTTTATCATTTTTGTGTAATCCACAATAAAAATAATTACCTATTGCAATTTTAAATGTGAAAGTAATCCACGAAATGAACTCGCGGCGAAACTGTTTATAAGATGTTTTGGGTTTGTGAATCAAATGTATTTATACTTCTTTTAGTATCAAGGTTCACTTAACTTTGAGATGAATCTACACACTAAAAAAAGTGTAAATTTATTTTTATTATAAACCTAAAACGTTTTATATTTTAAAACAGAGGGAGTAACACTTTTGAGTAGAGGCTTTGGGTTATGTACAGTCCATTGCGTGCATTGCATGCGCACAGCACATCAGTGTTCCTATCCGGAACGTGAGCAGGTCCGGCGTCCGCTCGCGTTTCACATTTGGAACGGGGCAAAGGGAGCCCGCGAGGGTGAAAAGGGCAAACCAACGGCCGCGGCGGCGTCCATGCACGGTGGCGTGTGAGTGACGAAGGCATGGCGACGGCGCGACGTCGTACCTTGAACGTGGCGCGGGCAACGCCAGGCACGACCGGACGGACCGACCGAGAGAGCGTACGTGAGCGCGCGGGGCCGGGCGGCCGTCGCTGCAGGGCCATCTCCCGAGGGAAGCCACACGCCCAACTTCCTTCGGTCGGTCCGTCCTCGCCCGCTAGCGTGAAACTGATCTCTTCTTTTTAAAATTAATTCGAAATCTGATCTCTGAGGTCAACGTCATTTTAAATGGAGTCGAAGTTGTACAAATCGGCGCGCACATCAGAAAACTGAACCGAAGAAGGTCGACTCCTTTTAAAAAGCGCCGACCTCTCTAGGTTGTCCCCTGCTGTCACATGTGGGCGGACCTATATAATTTCGGGTCCATTTAAAATGGCGCCGAACAGGGGTCAGATACGAATTAGATTCGAGGAGGGGGTCAGATTCGATTGAAGTTTTCTCAAAAAGTCAGATTTGGCCAAAAAAATACTTCACTACTCCATTCGTCTTAAAATAGATGTCTTATTTTTTAAAATTTGGATAAATCTATATACTAAGTAGTATTTAGATTTATTTATATTTTAAAATTTTTAGATATCTATTTTAAGACCGGCGAAGTAGTACTCCAGTACTGTTTTGCTTTGTTCGGTAAAAGGGCGACACCTAAATCGATTTTACATACACCAGTAGTAGTCTGTGCTTCTTTGGTCAAGCTTGCTTGTC
The DNA here is from genome assembly GCA_916181665.1 of Avena sativa. Classification (NCBI taxonomy): domain Eukaryota; kingdom Viridiplantae; phylum Streptophyta; class Magnoliopsida; order Poales; family Poaceae; genus Avena; species Avena sativa. The sequence continues at coordinate 148,634,765 of OV702294.1, read as the reverse complement.
CCGGCATGTTTGGATTCGTCGCATCAAAGTTGTGCCGTTGGATCATCTTTTAATCGTGTGACTCGTTTTCATCAAGACTTTTATAAGTCTGAAAACCGTTGGACGAATTTACTCGGCCGTGCTTCGAGCAACGACCAGAGGAGTAGCAGATTCTGTCAAAGTCGTGTAGACAGGTCAAACTTAGATATCTATAGGAGGAGGTGGTAATTCGGCTCATAGGTGCAGATGCACCCGTTACGAGAAAGCATATTTCAAAATATAAAAAATTCAAAAAAAAATTCTAAATATACATTCATATATTTTATGTTGGTTCACAAGTTTTTAAGATAAAAAAACTTCTGAGCCAACATAAAAAATATAAAAAAATGTACATTTTATGTTATTTCATCCCGAATACTTGTGAACCAACATAAAATATTCTAATATATATGTAATTTTTTTTTTACATTTTGAAATATATTTTCACATAATGGGTGCATTTGCACATGCGAGCTCGATCCGATATTTATACTTATATAAAAAAGAAATCAACATCCACAATGGAGTAATTCCGTACTGTTGATGCTGCTAACCGTATATTTTAGAGTACGTAAAATGGTCAAATGTTAGGAACTGTGGCTCAGGAGTAATTAGGATAGAAAAATCTATGTGCGCTGCATTTATGGAATGAAGGGAATATACTATAGCTGCTCATAATATTCTAAGGAGATTCCCTACCTTGATAATACAATTTACACATGTGTTTCTACATCGCATGACGTTAAAAAACTAGTCCAAACATTGAAGATGCACATAAACATATTCTTAGAAAAAATAAAATAATAGCATGACACCCAAATGGCCTTCTTCAGCGAAACAAAACCAAACAAGCCGTGGTCACCGGTAAGCATCAACACCAGTCGTTTGCAATGCAACACATGTGAATCAATAAATGTTTTTCTAATATTCAGTGCCTCCATGTTTACCTTTACTTTGTTTTGTAGTAATAGTTGGTAATAGTGATAGGGCGGAATTTACATATGCAGCTCTCAAAAATACTAGTACTCTAGTCTCTGCTTCTTTGGTCCAGCTTTGTCCTGGCATATTTGGATTCATCGCATGAAAGTGGTGCCGCTGGATCGTCTATTAACGGTGTGTTCGTTTTCATCAAGACTTTAGTCTCAAAAATCGTTGGACGAATTTACTAGCCGAGCTTTGAGCAACGACCCAAGGAGTTGTAGATTTTGTCAAAGTCATGTGTAGATAGGTCAAGTTCATTAAAAAAAGTTGAAACAAAACTGCAGGTGCTGCAATTTTCTTATAAAATGGTCAAAGGTTATGAGGATTGGCTTAGGAGGTTAGGATAGAAAAATCTATATGCATTGCATGTAGAAAAGAAGGGAATATATATTAGGCGCTGATAAATTTTAAGTGGACTGCCCATCGTGATACTACAATATACAGTATGTTTTCTACACTCTGTTTCATATTGTTTGCCGCTGACTTTGTACAAATTCATACTCAATCAGTGACGACTAGTATGGAACAGAAATAGCACATCATATGACATTAAAAGGCTAGTTTAGGCATTGAACATGCACATAAACATATTCTTAGAAAAGGAAAATAATGGCATGCCATCAAAATGATATTCCTTAGCTAGCGCCACGGCCATTGGTCAGTTTGTGATGCATTACACATAAATCAAGAAATATTTCCTCCAATATGCAGTGCCTCCAAGAAGATTATGTTGCGCCTTCTAAAAGGGGCCAGAACTGAAGGTTTCGCAGCATAGTAAATCAAAAAAAAATTACGGATGCGAACGGGAAAGCCAAGATCTAATCTAGGAGATGCAAACAACGAGGGGGGATAGATGAGATCTTCATACCCTTGAAGATTCGCACAGCGAAACGTTCAACGGAACGTGGGTGATGTAGTCGTACTCGCTTCTCCTCCTCGCGATCCGATCCGATCTAACACCGCAAGTGGCGATGCCTCCGAGAGATGCACACGTGCGGCACCTCGACGTCTCCTCCTTCCTCGGTCCAGCAAGTATGGTGGAGAGACGGATTGGATCTACAACGCGACGGCGCGGTGCAAGTGGTGGAGAGTTTCTGCAGCAGGGCTTCGCCTACGTGCAGTCGGGAGGGAGAGAGAGAGGAGGGCAGCAGGGCGGCTAGGGCTTGAGGAGGAGGTGTGGGAGGGGGTGCGCCCCCAGCCCTCTTTATATAGAGGGGTGGGCGGCCAGCCCTTGCCCCTCCCACAAGCCCTAGGGCCGGCGGCCAAGGAGGAAGGAGTGGGGGGCAAGTTTCCCCCCCTTCTAGAAGCTCCCCTAGGGTTTGCCCTAGGTTTGGACGGCTGGGCCCTATGGGGCCTTGTGCCCCTGGCCCAATGCGGCCAGGGCACTCCCTCATAGGCCCATGCCCCTCCCGGCAGGTGGGGCCACGTTGGTCCCCCTCCGGAAGGTTCTAGAAGCTTCCGGTACAATACCAATTAACCCGAAACAATTCCGAACTCCAAAAATTGCATTGCCTTATATGAATCTTATTATTCGGACCATTCCAGAACCTCTCGTGATGTCCTGAATCCCATCCGAGACTCCGAACAAAAACTCATAAACCAATTATCCAATCTATCCTAGCGTCGAGACACGTTAAGTGTGTGACCCTTCGGGTTCGAGAATATGTAGACATGATCTTATATCAATAATCAACAGCGGGGTCTGGAAACCCATATTGACTCCCACACATTAATCGATGATCATATCGGATGAACCACGATGCCAGGATTCAATCAATCCCATATATATTCCCTTCGTCGCGCGATATTTTACTTGCCCGAGATTTGATCGTCGGTACCGTCATACCTAGTTCAATCTCGTTCACAGCAAGTACTTTACTCGTTCTGTAATCCGATATCACTTTGTGATTAACTCCTTAACCACATGCTTGCAAGCGGTGTTGATATCGATTACCGAGTGGGCCCGAAGTATATCTCTCCGACTTGGGAGGGACAAATCCCATCTCGATACATACAACCCAACAGGTACTTTCCGATCACCTGAGAGACACCTTTATGATCACCCTCTCATAGGATGACGTTTGATGACCTCGAAGATTTCTTCCGATACCAGGGAGTTGTATTATCTCATGGTCTAAGGAATACAATATTTGACATAAGAAAAGCTTCGCAAAGATGAACACGATGACACGATCTAATTGCTCCGCTTAGTTTGGGTTTATCCATCATGTCATTCTCCCAATGATATGATCTCATTATTAATCGACAACTCATGTCTATGGTTAGGAAACCTTAACCATCATTAATCAATGAGCTAGTCCATAGAGGCATACTAGGGACACGGTGTTGTTCACAAACCACACAAGTATTAAAGTTTCCGCTTAATACAATTCTAGCATGAAATATAATCTTTATCATGAACAAGAATTATAATAATAACATCTTTATTATTGCCTCTAGGGCGTAATTCCAACAGTCTCCCACTTGCACTAGAGTCAATAATCTAGTTTACATCTGGCAACAATCTAACACCCATGGCACTAAGGTACTGATCATGTTTTGCACGTGGAAGAGGTTTAGTCAATGGATCTGCGACATTCAGATCTGTATGTACTTTGCTAATCTTTAGATCTCCATCTTCTATATAATCTCGGATTATATGAAACTTGCGGTTGATATGCTTGGTCTTTGGATGATATCTTGGTTCCTTAGCGAGTGCTATGGCGCCAGTGTTGTCACACAATATTTCTAGTGGTTCCAATGCACTTGGAACCACACCAAGCTCAGTGATAAAGTTCCTGATCCAAACTCCTTCACTTGACGCTTCTGCAGCAGCCATGTATTCCGCTTCTACTGTAGATCCCGCGATCACGCTTTGCTTGCAGCTTCTCTAGCTCACAACTCCTCCATTCAAAATATAAATGTATCCTGTCTGAGATTTAGAATCATCCTTGTTGGTATCGAAACTAGCATCGACGTAACCCTTTACGACAAGCTGTTCATCACCTCCATAGACTAAGAATATTTCTTTAGTACTATTTAGGTACTTTAGGATGTTCTTCACGGCTGTCCAGTTGAAATGGATCGTATGGGCACCTAGAGGGGGGGTGAATAGGTGCTAACCAATTTTTAATACTTTTTCAATTTTAGGCTTGACACAAAGTAAATTCTCTAGATATGCAACTACGAGAATTTTCCTATATGTAGCCCTAACTACTAAGCACGTAAAAGAGGAGCGAGGAAACCGTAGTGGAGCACGCGGAGACACAGGGATTTGTTTTACCGCAGTTCCTTCCTTGTTAAGGGAAGTACATCTGCGTTGGAGGGGTGGGCGGTTCTAAGACCACCACGCCACAATAGGCCTCACCCTATTCTCCGATGGATCTCGCCACGAGAGGCCTGATCCACCTTCTCCACTGTTGGATCCCTTCGAGGCGGGAACCGGTGCCTTTTACAACACTATCGGGGCACACACCCACAACCGAATTGGGGGCTCCCGGGATGACAACAAGCTGCCACAAGAACAAGGTTTATCAATATAAACAAAAACGAGGATCTAGATATTTGCAAGAAATACTAGATCGGAGGTTCTCCAAATGAATGGAGAGGAGATGAAGCGCTTGATTGCTGATGATGAAGATCGAGTTCTCCTCCTTTGATTCCCCAAGGGATGGGGCCTTTGGGTGGATCTAGGTGGAGCACTCTTGTATGAAGCTTTTAGATCTGATCTGTTCTTTTTCGAGATGAATCAAGAGTTCTGGCAGGAGGGGGATGGCTGGATTAAATACCCCCTCCCCAGATCTGACCGTTGCACAACTTTGGGGGCGGATTATCCGCCCCCCACTAGGGGCGGATTATCCGCCCCTGGGAAAACTCCGCCCCAAGGACGGATTCTCCGGGGGAAACTCCGCCCCCTCTCTGGGGCTTGCGCCTTTGGTGAAGCTTGGTGAAGATCTTGGGGGGCGGATAATCCGGACCCCCTGAGGGGCGGATTATCCGGCCCAGCCGGAAAGTCCGGCCAAAACTCCGCCCCCTCTCTGGGGCTTGCGCCTTGGCGATGAGCAAGGGGGGGCGGATTATCCGGCCCCCTAGAGGGGCGGATTATCCGGCAGGGCCGGAAAATCCGGCCAAAATCCGCCCCCCTTCTGGGGCTTGCGCCTGCTTGGGCAGAGGGAGGAGCAGATTATCCGCCCCTGGTGGGGCCGGATTATCCGCCCCCAAAGGCAGAGTTCTTTTCCCTTTATTCTCAAATAGAGCTGCAACACTTCAACACACATTAAATGATCCTTGGTATTGTTATCTAACACACAAAACACTAGGGATTAAGAAATGTTCTTTCAATCTCCCCCTTTTTGGTGTTAGATGACAATACTAGGATTTGCAATGAAACCGGCAAATGCCACCTTAAATAATGAAAGACGCTCCCCCTAGATGTGTGCATATTTAAGATTTGCATTTGAATACAAATACACACACTAGAGAGAACACTACTTTAAGGTTTTGGAAAAAATGCCATACCACCGGAATGAGAATATAGCCAAGGCATACATAGATAATCCCATGAATCCATATGCCATCAAATATGCTCCATAATTCCAGAATTCCATGGGGTCCATGATAGATAAATCCATAAATCCATGAATACCAACCATAGTACCAAACTGTGGAGTACGACATAGTCTTACACAAACAACCACAAATAGCAAACAAGTTCACGCTAGAAAAAGGCACAAGCAAGCAAATAAAAACGACTAAAATCGAAAAGCTTGTGCCCACCCTTGCAAATCCACGAGACCTAATAGAACTACTTCTCCCCCTTTGGCATCGAAACGCCAAAAAGGAAGAAGAGCGATGCTAACGTCCCTGGAGATTACTCCTCCTCATCCTCGTCGTAGTCATTCCCGTCCCCTTCCTCTTCATCATACTCATCATCATCGTCATCAGCTGGAGGAGTGGGTGCCCTCGGTGGAGGAGGAAAGAGACAACTCTCGAGCTCGCCATAGTTGATCCCTGAAGTGTTCCACTGGGCATACGGATCTGGAGCAGTGGGAGGAGGTGGATTGCCAGTGGCACCTGAGACATGGTGGAGGATAAGCTGCTGCGTGTGATCCCTCTCATGATCCCTGCGGTATGCCTCATATTGGCCCTTGTGAATGTCAATACCCATGCAAAGAATGTTCCGCTGAAACCAATTAAGCTGCTTGACCTCACGTGCCATTGGGGACACCGTGGAACGACGACCACTAGCCCGAGCATCACGCATGAAGGACTCCGGGGCAGTGGAGGGGTGATGAGTCTTCTGAGCCTTGTTGTAGATTTTCTTGGGCTTATGAACACCATCCAAAGCAGTGCCAAACTCTTCATGGGGTAACATATGCTTGACAAGCATTATAATGAACGGAGCATAAGGAATAGAGAGCCGGTTGATCATAGCATCCGTCATCTCATGAAAAATATAGTCCATGACATCCAGTTTGTAACCAGTGGCTGATCCAGTGTTGGTGGCACACTCGTGAGCAAACGCAAGGAGAGGAACAAGGTGGCCACGGATCTTGTCATTGTTGCCACCACTAGGCGCGATGCAGTCCCTAAACATGCCAACAAGAGAGGCATACAAGGGAGAGAGACCAGCGAAAGTACCAGCAACACCATCAGGAGAAAGACAGGGAGCCAGTGCAGTGTCCTTGGATGGCTTCAATGGAGTAATGATGCGGTGACCAGCGGGAGTGTCACGACCATGGAAAGCATACCCAAGAACCTGCCCAAAAGTGCGAAAGTCTGACTAAAGCATGGTATTCTCGGTCATCCACTTCATAGTGCGGCGCTCATCACTGCAGATCACAAGTGTGGAAAAGAACTGGCGCACCACAGAAGAGTCATAATTGCACTGAATGGTCATGAGGTGGTGAAGCCCCATATTGTTGGTCACATCCAATGCCTCAAGGAGCCGAGCCTTGGATTGAGCCTCAGTCAAGTTAATGGGACGCATGGGGCGAATCTTGAGAGTAGCATAGACATCATCATGGATAGCCCGAAAGTGAGCATTCCAAAACATAGTGTCCTCAGGTTGGCCATCACTGTCAACATCATCATAGTAGTCTGTCTAGCGGATGGTGGCATACTGAATGCTGTCCATAGACTTGTAATTGGGCCGAGACTGTTTGCCCTTGCGAGAAGCGGTCCGCTTAGATTTCTTACTTGCCTCTGTCATCCTTGCAGCCTCTCTTGCTGCTCTGCGGACCTCTGTTTCGTCAATAAACTACCCTTCTGCAGTGGGTTTGAGATAACGGGGACGGGGACGACGGGCGAAGGTCTTGGTCGGCTTGGAACCACCTGTGAATAGCATGGAGAGAGGTAGCATGGAGATGAGCATACACACAAGTCCAGGAGAAAGAAAACACGGAGAAAGAGTAGCAATGCAACCCCATAACCAATGATGTGCATGAGCAGAACCAGAACCAAAACAGACCAGAGTGTAGCTCTCCAGGCCGGATTATCCGGCCCTGGCAGGGCGGATAATACGCCCCCCGCAAAAAAAATTCTGGATTGGCTCAGATCTACCATGGCAAAACAGATCGAGTACTAGGGTTGCAAGGCTACTGATTCTAGCATGTAAGAAACAACACCAAGAACCTTCTACAACGAGATTTCCACCAAATAGAATACATCCCATACAAAAGGAGAGAGATGAGGGAGTTACCCTCACTCATTGGAGGAAAATCGCGGAGGAGAAGATACCCGGAGGCGAGGTGAAGAAGATCCGTGGAGAGCCCGGAGAATCCGGTGGTCAAATCGACTCCGAGAGAGGCGGATGCTCCGGCGGCGGCTGGGGGGCAGAGGTAGGGTTGGGGGAGGACTGGCTGCTCTGTTTGAGCCTGCCCTCCCCGACCCAGCCTATAAGGGGCTGATTTCGCCCGGGGCGGATAATCCGCCCCCCACTTAGGGCGGAGAATCCGCCCCCCCCCAGAAATTCTGAAAAACAGAATCAGTCCAGAGCAACCTAGCAAATCTCTCGATGGTGTTTTAGAGGACTTGTGTGCAAGAATAGATGGTTCAAGGAGGGAGAGAAAGGCTTGGGTTGAGAGTATCGAACTGAGATGGTACTACACACCCAAATTTGCAAGAAGCAAATCAACCAAAAGCCAAAGTTGAGTGTGTTTTCCATAAGAACAAAAGGTATGCAAGAAAATCCAATGAGACCCATGAAAAACCAACTCTTCTCGAGGAAGAGGGCGGTGGCCGAAGCCACCATGTTGGAGCGCATGGCAGGACACCGCGAAGATGTATCTTGAGTTCAAAACCAATGCTCATCGATGACCCACATATCACAAAATGATATTAAGGGAAATGATTTTACTTGCTTTCGGCATTATGGGGGGAGGGTTGGCCCAATCAATTAGGACCACACTCCCCCTATGTCTATGCCCGCATCTAAACCAAATACATGAAAAGAGCAAGTGAGTGTGCAAGGGTAGTCAAGCCAAGCTCCTTGAATCTATGATATTTAGCTCATTCCGCAAATAACAAAATCTTGCTTCATCGAGGGGCTTCGTGAAAATATCAGCAAGTTGGTTCTTCGTGCTCACAAAGGATAGAGCAATACCTCCACGAGCAACATGATCCCGAATAAAGTGGTTGCGAATCTCTATATGTTTTGTTCTCGTATGCTGCACGGGATTGTAAGCAATTTTGATAGCACTTTCATTGTCGCATAAAAGAGGCACTTTGTCACAATTGACACCATATTCCTTTAAAGTTTGCCTCATCCATAACAATTGAGTACAAGCACTTGCAGCAGCAACATATTCAGCTTCGGCGGTTGAGAGTGAAATACAATTCTGTTTCTTTGATGACCAACACACTAGAGACCTGCCCAAGAATTGGCATGCACCAGAGGTTGATTTCCTATCATCTTTGTCACCAGCCCAATCTGAATCGGTGTAACCACATAGAGAGAAACTTGAACCCTTGGGATACCATAACCCAAAATTTGGGGAATGAACCAAATATCGGAAGATTCGCTTGACTGCCACTAAGTGGCTTTCTTTAGGAGCGGCTTGGTACCTTGCACACACTCCTACACTTAACACGATATCGGGCCTAGATGCGCAGAGGTAAAGGAGAGAGCCGATCATGGATCGGTATACCTTTTGATCCACATCTTTACCCTTGGGATTGAGCTCAAGATGACACTTTGTTTGCATTGGGGTAGCAACGCCATTGAGATCCGTCATCTTGAACCTTTTGAGCATGTCTTGGATGTACTTAGCTTGATTAATAAAGGTTCCCTCTCTAAGTTGTTTGATTTCAAATCCAAGAAAGAACCTGAGCTCACCCATCATGGACATCTCAAACCTGTCAGTCATAAGCTTTGAAAATTCATCGTTAAAAGCTTGGTTAGTAGAGCCAAAAATAATGTCATCTACATAAAGTTGGCATACAAAAAGCTCCCCATTAACCTTCTTAGTAAAAAGAGTGGGATCGATTTGCCCAACTTCGAATCCACGGTCTAGCAAAAGCTCTTTAAGGTGCTCATACCACGCACGTGGGGCTTGTTTAAGGCCATAGAGCGCCTTATCGAGTTTGTAGACATGGTTCAGAAATTTGGGGTCCTCAAACCCCGGGGGCTGCTTGACGTATACTAACTCATGTAGAGGACCATTAAGGAAAGCGCTCTTAACATCCATTTGTTGTAATTTAAAATTATGATGGGCTGCATATGCAAGAAGGATACGGATGGACTCAAGGCGAGCCACAGGAGCGTAGGTCTCGCCAAAATCAATTCCTTCTACTTGAGAGAATCCTTGAGCCACGAGTCGTGCTTTATTCCTCACAACAATGCCATTTTCATCCTGTTTGTTCTTGAAGATCCACTTGGTGCCGATAACATTGCGGCAATCCTTTGGCTTTTCTATGAGCTTCCAAACTTTGTTGCGTTCGAAGTTGTTTAATTCTTCATGCATTGCAACAACCCAATCGGGGTCTTCAAGAGCATCAAAAACCTTCTTTGGTTTAACCATGGAAATGTGAGCTTGATGATCACAGAAGCTAGCAAGCTCACTTCGAGTGGATACCCTTCGTCGTAGATCACCAACAACCTTGTCAAGAGTGTGACCTCTTAGTTCAAGGTTGCGATCAGCACGAGCCTTGCGACGAGCCTCAATGTCCTTATTGTTTCTAGGAGGAGTGGATTCAATTGTTGTATCCTTGTCTTGATTACTGCCTTGCCCTTGATCTTGGTCACCGTTACTGCCAGAAGATTGTTGCTGAACATTTACTTCAGGCCCGGATAATCCGCCCCTTGGAGGGGCCGGACTATCCAGCCTGGGAGGTGAAGTACCAGAGCCATCTTCCTGAGAGAGCCTGACTGGAGTTGGAGACCCATGGCCGGATACTCCGCCCCTGGGGGCCAGAGAATCCGGCCTGGGAGCTTCAGAGATGTTGATTTCTCCTTCGGATCCCCTGGTACGAGTTGTAGTGCCAGGGGCGGATTGTCCGCCCCTTGGAGGGGGCGGATAGTCCGGCCTGGGACTACTAGCTTGTCTAGTGGACAGATGGTCTTCAGCAGATTGTGGTGTTGGTGCAGGATTGTCTCCAACAGTAGGAGCTTGTTGATCTTGTGTAGATGAGGGCTCCACATGTGTGGAGCATTGTCCTTCCCGATCCGCCACAAGGGGTTCCTCAATGGGGCGGAAAAATCCCACGCCCATTCTTCTTATGGCATCTTGGGGTATTTCAACATCTGCATCACAAACATCAACTTGCCCTACAAAGGAGCCGTTATTTTCATCGAACTCCACACTACAAGATTCTACAACAATCCCAGTGAGCTTGTTGTAGACTCTATAAGTGTGGGATTCGGCACCGTAACCAACAAAAATACCTTCTAAAGCCTTGGATTCAAATTTTGACAAACGGACACCTTTAATAAGAAAGAAACACTTACACCCGAATACCCTGAAGTATGAGATGTTGGGTTTGTTGCCGGTAAGTATTTCATATGGGGTCTTGTCCAAGATCTTCCGAAGGTAGAGCCGGTTTGATGAGTGACAAGCAGTGGATATGGCTTCAGCCCAAAAATTATAAGGAGACTTGAATTCAGCTAGCATAGAACTTGCCATATCCATTAAAGTCCGGTTCTTCCTCTCGGCTACACCATTTTGTTGAGGGGTGTACGCAGCGGAATATTGGTGTCTAATCCCCTCTTCGCTAAGAAACTCGTTTAAAGTGTAGTTCTTGAATTCTGTGCCGTTTTCACTTCTAATTGCCAAGATGGGAACATTGTGTTGACGTTGAACTTCACTGGCAAAGTCGATGATAGTTTGTTGAGTCTCACTTTTAAGCTTGAAGAAATATACCCATGTATATCTTGAGTAATCATCGACGATGACCAAGCAATATTTCTTCCCACCAAGACTTGCATGAGAAGGAGGACCAAATAAATCCACATGGAGTAATTCCAAGATCCTCTTTGATGACACAATAGTCTTCCTCTTGTGGGGAGAATCATGCATTTTTCCTTCAACACAAGCCCTGCAAACACGATCTTTGGCAAAGGAGACATTGTCTTTTAGTCCAAGAATGTGGCCACCCTTTTGGAGACTTTGCAAAGTTCTGATGTTGACATGGGCTAAACGGCGATGCCATAGCCAGCCCACGTCGGCCTTTCCAAATAGACACATCGGACCCGAAGTGGTTTTCCCCGAGAAGTCCACCACATACAGGTCATTTTCGACGTATCCAACGAAAGCGACCTTTAGAGACTTGCTCCATAAGAGTACCACCAAATCATCATCGATAAAAACAGCAAAACCCATCTTGCCAAGGGCACGAACAGAAAGAAGATTGTAGCCAAGGGTCTCAACAAGCATGACGTCCACGAGAGAGATATCGTGGGCAACCACAACCTTGCCAAGACCCAATACCTGAGATTTAGACTTATCACCATAGGAGACTGTGATATTATCAAGATTTGGACGCATCTCCATGATGATCTCCTTGCTTCCGGTCATATGACTAGTGCAACCACTATCCAGCACCCATTTCGACCCACCGGAAGCATAGCCCTGCAAGAAAATTACTTCTTGGTTTTAGGTACCCATTTTTCAATGGATCCTTTCATGTTAGTAACAAGGGTTTTTGGGACCCAAATAGACCAAGCAATATATTCATCAAAAGGACCAACATAATAAGCATAAACATCGCCATAATCATCACAAAAGAGTTCATAATTCGGATTGTGAGACCCTGCAAAACCAATATTATTAGTTTTGTCTTTTGTGACAACCTTCTCAGCAGTGCTTGTCTTTAATTGCACATTCTTGGTCTTGTTCTTCTTGGTTTTCTTCTTCTTGGACTTGGTGAAATACCCAAGTCCCTCTTTACCATGATTTGACCTTTGCTTGCCAAGAACTTCATCAAGCACACCTTTGTCCTTTGTAGTGATGTCCTTGATCACTCCTTTTTCCACACTAGCATTTTTCTTGTTACTATATGTTGAGTTGGACGAGCTAGGAGTATCATATTCGGCCAATCGACTTTGAAGCTGATCATGTGACTCATTGAGAATAGAGAACTCGTTTTTCAACGCCTTGTGAGCATTGTCAAGTTTCTCCAATTCCTCGGAGATCTATCATGAGCAGCCCCAAAGTCAATCCTTTCCTTCTTTAACTTCTTTGCCTTGGTGACAGCATTGTCACGTTCCTTAACGAGTTTAGTCACAATTTCTTCATGTGACTCTTCCATAGACTCAAGCCTCTCTTCAAGAGAGACTCGAGCTTCTTCTTCTTCTTCAAGAGCATTTTTTAGGGATGCAATTTCCATTGCATCCTCCCTTTCAATTCTGCCCTTTTCTTCGAGGAGTGCTTCGTTTTGGGCCAGCTGATCCATAAGAGCCTCAAAACGAACTTTGTGCTCACCTTGCAAGTTAGTATAGAAATAATCCAAAGCAATAATCTCTTCTTTAACCTTAAGACTAGCAGGATCATCCATGTCTATCATAGCCTTGGGAAAAGAAGAGTTAGAAGAAGTTACCTCGGAGCTTCTTGCCATGAGGCAAGTAGCATTCTTGTTGATGATGTTTTCGTTCGGAGAGTCGAAGAGAGATGTTGATGTAGATGTGGTGGCTATAGCAGCCACCTCTTGAGATCTATCGTCCTCGTCCTCATCTTCACTCCCCGATGAATATTCTTCTTGAGCTACTAGAACAATCTTTGGTTGCTTCTTGAAAGGAGCATTCTTCTTTACAAACTGTTTCTTACGTGGAGCTTTTGATTTGTCCTTGAAAATGAGTCTTCCTCCATTATCCTCTCTACTTTGATATGGACACTCAGCTATGAAGTGCAGCCGGTCACCACAATTAAAGCATGTTCTCAGCTTGGGACCATTTTCTTTTCTTCCATAGGCTCCACTTTTGCGATCTAGTTCAGCTTTAGCCTTGGCTGGATCTTTCCAAAAGTTTCTTGCATAAAGAGCCAAGTATTGTCCGTGGATCCTTTTTATATATTCGGGACAGTCCAGACCTTCTACCGCATATTCACCATGATCAATCACACTAGTCTTCAAAGCCATGTTGACCCCCTTTTGCATCCCCATAGCTCGAGCACGAGCATCTTCGGCATTCTTGGCAGCCACTTTGAAGGCGGCCATTTCTTGCATTACCTCATTGGATGACATGAGGTGATAATTATGCCTACCTTGGAGACTTTTCAAATCTGTGGGCTCAAATGGCATAAGAGCACTGACATACTTGCGCTTGATCCAAGCATCATCAACATGAGCTGCACCGTGGTTTCTGAAGGTTGTAGCTATTGCCTTGAGCCTCCTATACATGTCCTCATGGTCTTCTCCATCTAGCATATAAAATCCTTCAGCTTCATTGCTCAAGGCATCATATCTATTCCTTCTCATACTTTCATTTCCGATGAAGAGCTCGGTGAGAGCATCCCAAGCTTCTTTAGCTGTGCTAAGATGCTGAATGTGTGGCATGTCTTTATCACCCACACCAAGCTGTATCATGTGTAGAGCTGTAGCATTGAGTTGGCTATCGACCACTTCTCTCCTTGTGAGATTGTTAAGATTTCCAACGTGAAGACCATTTTCGATGATCTTCCACAACTCTATGGAGGAACTGCACACATGAGATTTCATCAAAAATTGCCATTGAGAGAAAGTAGAAGCTGACAGTTTGGGTGGATCACCCCTATTATGTATATGTGGGTGAGGAATAGGCGGATCAGGGGAATACACATGAGAAACCTCATTGTATCCATCCTTACCGCTATCCTTTTTCGAGGAGGAGCTCTTACTAGTATCATCACCTACCACTTCGTTATCTTTGGAAACAGTTTTACCCGTTTCCTTGGATTGCGGAGTGGTATCCTCAGAGTTAGATGGAGGTGATGTTGCGGATGTGGAGAGACGCATTATCAGTTGACGCATCTCTTCCATCTTAGCCTCCATTGAACTCACCAAGGTTGTTTCCAACGTCTTGAGATCGTTCATGGTGACTACCTCCGGAGCATCACTCCCATCTCCCTTGGAACCCGTACTTCTCTTAGGCGGTTAAGCCCGAAATAAGAGCCGAGGCTCTGATACCAATTGAAATGGATCATATGGGCACCTAGAGGGGGGGGTGAATAGGTGCTAACCAATTTTTAATATTTTTTCAATTTTAGGCTTGACACAAAGTAAATTCTCTAGATATGCAGCTACGAGAATTTTCCTATATGTAGCCCTAACTACTAAGCACGTAAAAGAGGAGCGAGGAAACCGTAGTGGAGCACGCGGAGACACAGGGATTTGTTTTACCGCAGTTCCTTCCTTGTTAAGGGAAGTACATCTGCGTTGGAGGGGTGGGCGGTTCTAAGACCACCACGCCACAATAGGCCTCACCCTATTCTCCGATGGATCTCGCCACGAGAGGCCTGATCCACCTTCTCCACTATTGGATCCCTTCGAGGCGGGAACCGGTGCCTTTTACAACACTATCGGGGCACACACCCACAACCGAATTGGGGGCTCCCGGGATGACAACAAGCTCCCACAAGAACAAGGTTTATCAATATAAACAAAAACGAGGATCTAGATATTTGCAAGAAATACTAGATCGGAGGTTCTCCAAATGAATGGAGAGGAGATGAAGCGTTTGATTGCTGATGATGAAGATCGAGTTCTCCTCCTTTGATTCCCCAAGGGATGGGGCCTTTGGGTGGATCTAGGTGGAGCACTCTTGTATGAAGCTTTTAGATCTGATCTGTTCTTTTTCGAGATGAATCAAGAGTTCTGGCAGGAGGGGGATGGCTGGATTAAATACCCCCTCCCCAGATCTGACCGTTGCACAACTTTGGGGGCGGATTATCCGCCCCCCACTAGGGGCGGATTATCCGCCCCTGGGAAAACTCCGCCCCAAGGACGGATTCTCCGGGGGAAACTCCGCCCCCTCTCTGGGGCTTGCGCCTTTGGTGAAGCTTGGTGAAGATCTTGGGGGGCGGATAATCCGGCCCCCCTGAGGGGCGGATTATCCGGCCCAGCCGGAAAGTCCGGCCAAAACTCCGCCCCCTCTCTGGGGCTTGCGCCTTGGCGATGAGCAAGGGGGGCGGATTATCCGACCCCCTAGAGGGGCGGATTATCCGGCAGGGCCGGAAAATCCGGCCAAAATTCCGCCCCCCTTCTGGGGCTTGCGCCTGCTTGGGCAGAGGGAGGAGCGGATTATCCGCCCCTGGTGGGGCCGGATTATCCGCCCCCAAAGGCAGAGTTCTTTTCCCTTTATTCTCAAATAGAGCTGCAACACTTCAACACACATTAAATGATCCTTGGTATTGTTATCTAACACACAAAACACTAGGGATTAAGAAATGTTCTTTCACCAGTGTTCCACTCCTGGATCAATTTGATATCTGCTTGTCAAACTAAGAGCATTCGACACATCCGGTCTAGTACACAGCATGGCATACATGATAGAACCTATGGCCGAGGCATAAGGCACTTTTCTCATAGCTTCTCTATCATTTACCGTAGCTGAACACTGAGCTTGCTCAATATCTTACCTGACAACATAGGCACTGAACCTTTCTTTGCCTTATCCATTCTGAACCTTTTCAGAACTTTGTCTAGGTATGTACTCTGGCTTAAAGCTATCAGACGTCTTTGTCTATATCTATAGATTTTGATGCCCAATATATAATCAGCTTCACCTAGGTCTTTCATTGAAAAACACTTGTTCAAATAACTCTTCACTTCGTTAAGCATGTTAATGTCATTTCCAATAATCAATATGTCATCCACATATAGTACCAGAAATGTCACTAAGCTCCCACTCACTTTCTTGTAGATACAAGCTTCGTAGCAATTTGGAACAAATCCAAAGCTCTTGATCACTTGATAAAAACGAAGGTTCCAACTCCGAGATGCTTGCTTCAGTCCATAAATGAAACGCTGAAGTTTGCACACTTTATCAGCATCCTTAGGATCGACAAAACCTTCGGGTTGCATCATATACAACTCTTCATCAATGTTGCCATTGAGGAACGCAGTCTTGACATCTATCTGTCATATTTCATAATCATGAAATGCAGCAATTGCTAATAAAATCCGAATGGACTTAAACATCGCTATGGGAGAGAAAGTCTCATCGTAGTCAACACCTTGAACTTGTCGAAAACCTTTCGCGACAAGCCGTTCTTTATAGACGGTAACATTACCATCCGCGTCTGTTTTCTTCTTGAATATCCATTTGCACTCAACGGCCTTTCGGTCGCTAGGAGGGTCCACCAAAGTCCGTACTTGGTTTTCGCTCATGGATCCCAATTCGGATTTCATGGCCTCTAGCCATTTCTCAGAGTGTAGGCTCATCATCGCTTCCTCATAGTTCGTAGGTTCACTGTCTTCTACCAACAAGACAGTCAAGACAGGGTTGCCGTACCACTCAGGAGGGGCACGCGACCTTGTCGACCTGCGACGTTCAGTAGCAGCATCGTCCGAAGCTCCATGATCCTTGTCATTAGCTTCCTCTATTGTTGGTGCAGGCGGCACTGGAACAATTTCAGGTGCTGCGCTACTCTCCAACTCAAGAGAAGGTTCAACAACCTCGTCTAGCTCTACTTTCCTCCCACTCACTTCTTTCGAGAGAAACTCCTTCTCAAGAAAGGAACCGTTCTTTGCGACAAACACTTTGCCTTCGGTTCTGTGATAGAAGGTATACCCAATAGTTTCCTTAGGGTATCCTATGAAGACGCATTTCTCCGCTTTGGGTTCGAGCTTGTCCGGCATCAACTTCTTGACGTAAGCTTCGCATCCCCAAACTTTAAAAAACGACAACTTAGGTTTAGCACCAAACCACAGTTCATACGGTGTCGTCTCAACGGATTTAGATGGTGCCCTATTTAAAGTGAATGCAGCGGTTTCTAATGCATAACCCCAAAATGATAACGGCAAATCAGTAAGAGACATCATCGATCAAACCATATCTAATAGGGTTCGATTCCGGCGTTCAGACACACCATTGCGCCGTGGTGTTCCGGATGGCGTGAGTTGCGAAACGATTCCGATTGCTTTAAGATGCGTGAGAAAATCATAACTGAAATATTCACCTCCACGATCGGATCGTAGAAACTTAATATTTCTGTTACGATGGTTCTCCACTTCATTCTGAAATTCTTTGAACTTTTCAAATGTTTCAGATTTATGTTTGATTAAATAGATATACCAATATATACTTAAGTCATCGGTAAAAGTGAGAAAATAGCGATATCCACCGCGCGTCGAAACACTCATCGGTCCGCATACATCGGTATGTATGATTTCCAACAAGTCTGTTGCTCGCTCCATCATTCCGGAGAACGGGGTTTTGATCATCTTGCCCATGAGGCATGGTTCGCATGTGTCAAATGATTCAAAATCAAGAGACTCCAAAAGTCCATCAGAATGGAGTTTCTTCATGCGTTTTACACCAATATGACCTAGACGACAGTGCCACAAATAAGTAGTATTATCACTATCTACTTTGCATCTCTTAGCCTCAATGTTATGGATGTGTGTTTCATCCCTTTCGAGATTCAGAAGAAATAAACCATTCACAGTAGGTGCATGACCATAAAAGATGTTACTCATATAAATAGAACAACCATTATTCTCAGATTTAAATGAATAACCGTCTTGCAATAAACACGATCCAGAAATGATGTTCATGCTCTACGCATGCACATAATAACATTTATTGAGGTTTAAAACTAATCCCGAAGGTAAAACTAAGGAGAGCATGCCGACGGCCATCACATCAACTCTTGATCCGTTGCCAACGCGCATCGTCACCTCATCCCTCGCAAGCCGCCGTCTATTCCGTAGCTCCTGTTTCGAGTTACAAATATTAGCAACTGAACCAGTATCAAATACCCAGGCACTACAACGAGGGCTAGTAAGGAAAACATCAATAACATGTATATCAAATATACCTTTGATGGTGCCAGCCTTCTTGTCCGCTAAGTACTTCAGACAGTTGCGCTTCTAGTGACCCTTGTCCTTGCAATAGAAGCACTCAGTGTCCGGCTTGGGTCCAGACTTGAGCTTCTTCTCAGCAGGGGCAACGCGCTTGCCTCCGCCTTTCTTGAAGGGCTTCTTTGCACCCTTACCTTTCTTAAAGGTGGGGGGCTTGTTGACCATCAACACATGATTATCCTTTTTGATGTCCACCTCCGCAGCCTTCAGCTTTGCGAAGAGCTCGGTTATCGTATCAGTGGAACCAATCTGATTATGAGTCACTACAAAACTTTTGTAGCTGGGAGGGAGTGATTGCAGAACCCTGTCAATCTTGAGCTCCTCTGGAATATTGCAGTCCAGTTGCTCAAGGCGTTGAGTGTAGCCCGACATCTTTATGGCGTGCTCACTAACGGAACTCCCTTCCTCCATCTTGCAGTTAAAGAATTTCTCAGAGATCTCATATATCTCAGAACGGTCCTAAGTCTAAAACATAGTTTTCAGCTCCTCAAGAATCTCAAAGGGCCCGGGATAATCATCAAAACGATTTTGAAGGTCCGATTCCATAGCAGACAACATGGTGCTCTTAATCACACCATAATCATCTTTGCGCGACTGATAGACAGGTTTCTTATCAGCCGGCGCATCAATAGCAGGAGCGTCACCTAGCGCATTCTCAAGGACATAGTCCTTTTGACCGCCATAGAGAATGATTCTCAGATTGCGGAACCAGTTGGTGAAGTTAGACCCATTGTTTCTAAGCTTTTCTTTCTTAGCAAAAACGTTGAAGTTGAAGTTGGACTTAGCCATTTGATCTACAATATTTGCAAGTACAAATTAGACTATGTTCATGATAACTAGTTCAAATTTTAATCAAATTACTAGATGAACTCCCACTAAATTCAACATCCCTCAAGTTGTTTAGTGAACATGATCCAAATCCACCACACCTAATCCGATCTTCACGAGAAGAGATGTGGTTTCAATGGTGGACAACAAAGTGTCGATCATATCATTCATATGACTCATGCTTAACCTTTCGGTTCATGTGTTCCGAAGCCATGTCTGTACATGCTAGGCTTGTCAAGTCAAACCCAAGTATTTCCGCGTGTGCAAAACTGGCTTGCACCTGTTGTATGTGAACGTAGAGTCTATAGCACCCGATCATCACGTGATGCTTGGACACGACGAACTTTCGCAACGGTGCATACATGGGGAGAACACAAATTTATCTTGATCTTTAAGTGAGGAATCATCTTATAATGCTACCGTCGTGATCTAAGCATAATAAGATACATAAAAGGATAAACATCACATGCATATAACTTTATGTGACATGGTATAGCCAATCTTCGCGCAATGATCTCCATCTTGTGCGTGCCGGCATGATCTCCATCACTCCACAATGATTGCCTCCACCATGAATAGCAACTACAACTATTGCTAACTACTTAGCGATAAAGTAAAACTATTACATGGCGTATAAGAAGTTAACACACAGGTCATACACAGTTATAAAGACAACCATATGGCTCCTGCCGGTTGTATACTCATAGAGATGCAAGTCGTGAAACATTACAAAACATGATCATCGCATACAATATACACATCACATCTTGGGCCATACCATATCACAGAAAACACTCCCTGCAAAAACAAGTTAGACGCCTCTACTTTGTTGTTGCATGTTTTACGTGGCTTATGGGAGTAGCAAGCTAAGAATGATTCTTACCTACGGAAAGCCACAACGGTGATATTATGGTTGCCAAACTCCGGTGTAAATCCCATGACAACTATAGTGAGAGAAACTGGCATCCACCAGCCGCATGTGTGGAACAAGCCACACGTCAAGTGCGGAGCCGGTCTCGCGAACGAGGTCGCGTAAGGTTGTCCTGGACCGCTTCGATCTCACTATCCCGCGTCATAAGAAGTACACAAACAAGAGGCTTGCAACATAAAACATCAACGCCCGCAACAACCATGTTGTGTTCTACTCGTGAAACACATCTACGCATAGATCTAGCTCTGATACCACTTAAGGGTTTCACAGCATAGTAAATCAAAAAATTCTACGGATGCGAACGGGAAAGCCAAGATCTAATCTAGGAGATGCAAACAACGAGGGGGGATAGATGAGATCTTCATACCCTTGAAGATTCGCACAGCGGAACGTTCAACGGAACATGGGTGATGTAGTCGTACTCGCTTCTCCTCCTCGCGATCCGATCCGATCTAACACCGCAAGTGGCGATGCCTCCGAGAGATGCACACGTGCGGCACCTCGACGTCTCCTCCTTCCTCGGTCCAGCAATTATGGTGGAGAGACGGATTGGATCTACAACGCGACGGCGCAGTGCAAGTGGTGGAGAGTTTCTGCAGCAGGGCTTCGCCTACGTGCAGTCGGGAGGGAGAGAGAGAGAGGAGGGCAGCAGGGCGGCTAGGGCTTGAGGAGGAGGTGTGGGAGGGGGTGCGCCCCCAGCCCTCTTTATATAGAGGGGTGGGCGGCCAGCCCTTTCCCCTCCCCCAAGCCCTAGGGCCGGCGGCCAAGGAGGGAGGAGTGGGGGGCAAGTTCCCCCCTTCTAGAAGCTCCCCTAGGGTTTGCCCTAGGTTTGGCCGGCTGGGCCCTATGGGGCCTTGTGCCCCTGGCCCAATGCGGCCAGGGCACTCCCTCATAGGCCCATGCCCCTCCCGGCAGGTGGGGCCACGTTGGTCCCCCTCCGGAAGGTTCTAGAAGCTTCCGGTACAATACCGATTAACCCAAAACAATTCCGAACTCCAAAACCTGCATTGCCTTATATGAATCTTATTCTCCGGACCATTTCGGAACCTCTCGTGATGTCCCGGATCCCATCTGAGACTCCGAACAAAAACTCATAAACCAATTATCCAATCTATCCTAGCGTCGAGACACGTTAAGTGTGTGACCCTTCGGGTTCGAGAATATGCAGACATGATCTTATATCAATAATCAACAGCGGGGTCTGGAAACCCATATTGACTCCCACACATTCATCGATGATCATATCGGATGAACCACGATGCCATGATTCAATCAATGCCATATATATTCCCTTCGTCGCGCGATATTTTACTTGCCCGAGATTTGATCGTCGGTACCGTCATACCTAGTTCAATCTCGTTCACAGCAACTACTTTACTCGTTCCGTAATCCGATATCACTTTGTGATTAACTCCTTAACCACATGCTTGCAAGCGGTGTTGATATCGATTACCCAGTGGGCCCGAAGTATATCTCTCCGACTTGGGAGGGACAAATCCCATCTCGATACATACAACCCAACAGGTACTTTCCGATCACCTGAGAGACACCTTTATGATCACCCTCTCATAGGATGACGTTTGATGACCTCAAAGCTTTCTTCCGATACCAGGGAGTTGTATTATCTCATGGTCTAAGAAATACAATATTTGACATAAGAAAAGCTTCGCAAAGATGAACACGATGACACGATCTAATTGCTCCGCTTAGTTTGGGTCTATCCATCATGTCATTCTCCCAATGATATGATCTCATTATTAATCGACAACTCATGTCTATGGTTAGGAAACCTTAACCATCATTAATCAATGAGCTAGTCCATAGAGGCATACTAGGGACACGGTGTTGTTCACAAACCACACAAGTATTAAAGTTTCCGCTTAATACAATTCTAGCATGGAATATAAACTTTATCATGAACAAGAATTATAATAGTAACATATTTATTATTGCCTCTAGGGCATAATTCCAACAAGAACGCCTCATCATCACCGGATCCAGTTATTGAAGCCAAGATCACAGTTTTAGCCCTAGAGCGCGGATATGAAAGTATAATATTGGCAGGTAGTGAAAAACTAAGATCGAGCAATAGTCAGTTTCACCCCATAGCTTGACACTTGTTACTCGAAGACTTCTGGTTCGTGTCAGGACGACCTTCACAACAACGTCCTAGACGACCCACAGGACAGGCCAAGAGATTCCACAACAAACAACATCGAGAGCCATGCCAGATGCCACCTTGTGTATTGAGGCTCTTACTTTCGGCGGCAACCGCCGCCAAATGTTGGTTCTCGTTCTAGTGTTAGTGTCGGCAAGTATGTCAATATCCTTCTGAATAAGCTTGAGATTTTTTTGGTGAAATTATGCAATATGATATTATGTCGGCGTAAATAGGTCTCGTCATCTAAAGTTCAAGATCATCCCAACGATTTTAGTTGATAACACTAGTTACGACGACCTCTAACGGTCTTACAGACAAGAGTGTGTTCACGTATAACTGTATAAGCTCAAAGGTACCTAGATGTGAGAAGGAAAAAACTGTTGAAATATACTATACTACATGTCATTTATTCCTTGAGATTAAGTTAATACTACTAACATAAACCGTCATATGAGGATTTCTGGAAGGCATATGTTTATTCGAATATTCCCCAAGATACCGATGTGCTTCATCTTCATAAGGGTAACCGGTTAACTGGACCGATAATGTATCCACTAGTAGGCTAGACATAGACAGGAAAAATGTCGCACGCAGGAGGTACGCAGCACAGTTCCTGAAAGGGAATCACATCATCAAACGCCTCTGAAAAGCACGTGCCATAATTCTGCAGTGAGCCGTACGTGTCGCTATCCTTGTTCAATCAGGCATCTTTGATCTGGACAATATATAGAGGATTAAGCTAAGCACATGCCACTATGGCACGTGAGATCTACTGGTCATTATGACCTTAACTAGCTATAGATCGAGGAGGAAAGTCGTCCGGCCACGAGCGAGGACGGTTGAAACTTCTTGCGATCTTCCACGATGAATAAACCCGATCGACGGCGACGGCCGTCGCCGGTGCGTCTCGATCAGTTTGTGTTGAGCAGCGAGGGACACGCCACGTATAAAATAATACGTACAGGGCGTACTTAGTGCAAATAAAACATAATCAAAGGCGAGTATAGTGCTGACTGACGACGAATTCATGTAAGTGGAAGGAGGGCGTGACGTCGACGGCGATCGATCGCGATGTCTGAAAGCTACCTACGCGGCTGCCCATTTTTCTTCTTTTCGATATCTCCATGCACCTGTGTTCCTTGTCATGGTGCGTGCGTGCGCTCGTGCCGATGGAATTATCCGTTTGACGGACAGCCTCGACGCTAGCTTACTCCATTTTCAAGGTCTTCGTGGCGACCGTTGCTCTGTGTCCTCAGAAGCAAAGGCTTATTCTGACTTTTACAATTGTTTTCTTCTTAATTATTATTACAAGAAGACTAAGGCCACGTATTAAAGATGTTCAACCCTGGAATTCCAGAGAAAATGACACACGTGGCCATGGAAATCAACTTGCTCTTCCTCGTTGAAGGTGTGTCGAAAGCAAAACACGATGCCGGCTCTGGGTCTCCAAAACACCCCAAGAACAAGGATAACATTGTTGACGCAATCGGCTGGTAAATCATCCTCGGTTAGAACTAGAAGATGCATCTGGTGATACCAGTATGAGGATTAGATCGTCCTGAAGATGAACGGACTGAAAAGGGGTGGACAACCACCCCCACAACCAGGGGACCTTGCCTCACTAGCTTCCTGTTGATGCGGAAGCTAACCATATGTTCCGTTGAACGAAGAAGAAGCCATAAGACCAAAGCACAAAACATCATCGATCGTCCACTCCGTTGAAGACCACCTAATTAAACGAAACAATGGCAAATAAGGAGACACGATATGGCCTCATGTGAAGCCAAGCGCAATCGGTTGAACGAGGACAAGATGTGTAGATGTTATTTCACGCTATATGGCAGATGTCGTCGTTCCGCCACCACCAGACTCGCACTTAAACCGAGCCCTGACAAAAGCTAGGGCGAGTAGAACTTTGTATGCATGCTACTTCGGATCGGGGATTCCCCACCTGTCTGGTGTCGAAAGGCACCTAGAGGCAAGAGGAACCGGTTGCACTCGCGGAGACCTAGATACTAGCATTTTATGAGGCAAGAGATTTTTTTCTTCGAAAAGGGCCACACCTCTGCATCAACCGATACATATGACCTTTTATTATTACCTAATTATTACAGTTCACTGGTCACACAAAGTGAACACATGTCAAATCGTAACAAAAGAGTAACAAAGAGAGAGGCGCCTTCGCATCAACGTGTCAAACGTAAATTCAAGTTTACGAGGTAAGAGATGCCGGGAGCGAGGTCGCTCTCATCACGTGTACTTTTCAATTTGCTTCAACGACGATGTAGAGGATTAACTAGATTCAAGCTTTGGCTTAGTCTTTGTTTGAAGTGCTAGCTTCTCGGCCTCCCAGCAGGATACATGCATGGCGGTGTGTGCCAATAAGTTGAGCGGCGGCGGCGTTCTCGAAACTTTGGCACGCTCAAAGTCTAGCTTTATGCCGGTGGACTATATATGTTGCTTTCGGGCTGGCTTTCCTTGTGATTTGATCCGTGTGATCGAAGCTTTTGACATGGTTTACCAGTAAGTTGGGTTAACTCCTTTTTTTTCAAATCAGTAAGCATCCCTTAGTTGGAAGCAGCAAGGATAAATCGATGCCAAAAAGACGCTCACCAATGTCCCGTACCCCCGTTTAAAAAAAACCATTGTCCCTTGGTACCAACTAGCAGCACTATGGTGGTATGAACAGATCTGCCACGCACGAGTCACACAAAATGGAACGCGCCGTGGCTGACTTGACACAACCTACGACCCGACTGCAAGTATACTGGCCAAACAAAGCGGCTAGCTGTGTACATGCGGATGCGGGGCCCGCTGGATCGAGCGCGAATTATTGCTGACCGTTTGACCTCGTCCGCGTACGTACTACACGCCATGTGCTTCTTCGGCGTTGGTCAATCCGTTGACGCACATGCGGCCGCGGCCGAGTACGTTTCCCCGCATGCGCATGTCTAGCTAGTATACTATTCTCGTCTTCGGTTGAGCCTAGTACGCTTCTGTACTTGGTCAGAAAAGTCGTGTCTCGCTACAGTATACTGCACTCCCAGACCGACCCAGTTCAAGTTCATCCCTATCTGAAATTCCGTCCATCCGTGCGTGGAGTTTCCCGCTGCGTCACAGTTCGATCGTGGGCCCCACGTCGATCGTGTGAGAGCTGTGAGCGAGCAAGTATCTGAACCCAGCTGTTCGAGCACTGTATGGGCATCGCGGTCTAATTTGCTGGCATGGCATGGCATCACAAGCCGGGTCGATCGAGTGACGCGCCGGCCAGAGAGTACGTACGTACATGCCCAGGTACGGTGCACCATCGTCAGGCAGCTCAGCAGCAAGACAATACGCGTCACGGAAATACCGGCAAAGCATCTTTATCTGCCCAGAAAAACAAAGGTAGCCAGAAAGCGGCCAGAAATTAAAATACATTTTACACATTAGTTTGTCACTTTATCTACACGAACCACATTAGTGCTTCAATAAGGTCGCCCTAATTAATCAGACTTAAGCTAATTAATAATAATCGATGACCTCTTCCCTTCCCGGCCTGTAGAGTAGACTTGAAGAAAGTTCGATCGGCGCCGGCCGGCTCGGCCGCTCGCTCTCTCGCTGGGCACGTACCGTACGTGCCGCGGCGACGTGCGACGATCAACGATGATCGAGTCGAGCAAAGTGAAGTAGTGCTTCCCAGATTCGATGCGCCGGCTGACCGGACCGAAGAAGCTATAGCTGTCAGAGAACGCATCATCAGACTTGTCCGCGCCCACGTACGTCCACCTCAAATTCCCAGGAGCTTGACTTATTTTCCAGCGCAGGGGTGACAAGTCGCTTTGCCAATCCAGTTCGTGACGTGCTTAGGCTTAGCCAGTGACCTCTCCTGGCCAGATGCGGTGAACGCTAGTATATGCATTTTTAATAGGAGTATTAGTTCCTTGCTCCATCTTTCTTACTACAGTACTAGCTAATTTTATATTCGTCGTCGTAGCACGGCTCGATCCTGTAATGTATTCGCAGCCTTTCTAGTTTTATAATATCGCACTTGTACAACTTGGATCAACCATCCGTGTCCTAATTTGCAAATCGAAAAACAGCAGGGGTATAATTAATCCTGTCGAGGACAACCAAGCAAGATAGCTGTCTATCGTTGGATCGTTCGAATTTTGAAAGCAACGGCCCGATAGCTCTCTACTAAGGCTGCGTGCATTAATAGAGAGACGGAAGGACCTACTGACATTATATACCCCATAATAACAAGAGAGAAAAAGGGGAAAGTCTCCCTTCCTCTCGATAATGCATCTCCCGATTGCCTACGGGTCCCTCTGGATTCCAGGGCCCTAAGCTCGGGTGGACCTCCCCAGTCCCCCTCTCGAAAGCCCTCCTTCTTCTTAGCATTCGTATTTTTGTCTATGCGATTGTATGCCCTTAAGAGTCGAAGTGGCTAAGCTCAATGGCCCTGACAATGACAAGTGCCCACTATGTGGGACATCGGAGACGTACACCCAGATTATGTTCACTTGTCCCGTGACTCTGAAGCTTTGTCCGAGAAGCAGGCAAGACCAGAATCTTGGGAAGTTCCTGAAAAATGAGGCAAACCGTACAGGAAGAAGGCGCTGCGTTTTCTGTCTAGTGTTTGCGGCCTTAGCCTGGACCTTATGGAACGTGCGAAATAAGATGGTGATTCAGCCGATCTTCCCTAGTCGTGCTTCTGACTCCATTATTTCTTTTTTGTCCTACCTACAGCAGTGGTACTCGCTTGATCGGGAGCACCTAGACGGCACCATCCAGGCTCTGAGAGTGGCGGCGCACACCTTCTCGATGTCGGACCACGTTATCCCGGCGTCCTCCTCGGGCTAGCTCCGACGCCTCATTTTATTTTATTTTAGGCTTTCTTGTGCTAAGGCCCTAGCGAACCGTGGTGCTTTTTTCTTTTTCTTTGGCTCCAGCTATTGTTGTGTTGTGTTGAAACTCGTTTTTTTTCTAGATGTTGCTTTATTTATAAAGCAGGACGCAACCTTGTTTCAAGGAGGAGGAGGAACAAAGTTCAACATAATGGATCTATCTATACACCGCCATTTGCCTCCTTGCGCCACCTGTCTCGTTATCTTCCCCTTCCTGATGGCATACACTATTATGTGCCACTCCGCGAGCTCGAGACATGGTAAGCTTGGGAAGGAGATCATATATGGCACTCCCCTTCTTCTTTCAGGACTGATGCTAGATCTAACTTTCTTCGGTGTACAAAGGGCACACCAATCAAAGGGCATAAATGGGTAGCATGCTATGGCACGTGATGTCACATTCGTTTTTGTGGTAAGTCAAAAAAGGCTCGACCTTGCCATTTTGTTGAAAGGTCTTTCAAACGTATTTGTGTTCGTTTCATAAACCCTTGATTTTTTTTCAAGTAGATGAAGTAGGATATGTCAATGACTCAAACTAACCCGACCCCCATGTCAATAAAAACTAACCCTACCCCCTCACTGTTGGAGATATGCCCTAGAGGCAATAATAAAAGTGGTTATTATTATATCATTGTGTTTATGATAAATGTTTACATTCATGCTATAACAGTATTAACCGAAACCATTAATACTTGTGTGATTTGTAAAACTAAATTAGAGTCTCTAGTAAAGCCTCTTTGTAATACTAGCTTGTTGGTTAATAGATGATCGTGGTTTCCTCGATCATGAACATTGAGATGTTGTTAACAACAGAATCATATCATTAGGAGAATGGTATAATGGACATACTCCTATAGATAAGAGTAGCATAAAGATCAAGTCATTTCAATAGTTCATTTGCTATAAGCTTTCTGATACATAGTAACCTAATTCCTTTGACCATGAGATCATGCTAATCACCATCACCGGAAGGATACTTTGATGACATCGAACACCACACCGTAACTGGGTGGCTATAAAGGTGGCATTGAGTGTTCGGAAAGTATGTGTTGAGGCACATGGATCAAGAGTGGGATCTGTTCATCCATATGACGGATAGATATACTCTGGGCCCTCTCGGTGGAATGTCATCCAATTGGCTTGCAAGCATGTGACTGGCTCACAAGGGATCACATATCACGGGAACGAGAAAAGAGTACTTATCGGTAACGAGGTTGAACTAGGTATGCAGAGATACCGACGATCAAAACCTCGGATGAGTATGTAGGGATTCGTAGCATGGAAAACAAAAAAATTCTACCGCATACAAACAAACAAGCCAAGATCTATCTACTAGATTGTAGCAACGAGTCGATGGAATAACTCACCCTCGAAGATTCCAAAGTGTTTAATGAGAGCGGATTCTCGTGGGTGATGTAGTCGTACTCTTGTCGATCTCAAGATCGCGTAGACGATCCTTCCGGCGCTGCGTTCCGGCAGCGCTTCCGCAGTCGGTCACATGTTCGGTACACGACTAAGACCTTCCTCTCCCTTGTTCCAGCAGGCAGCGGAGGTTGTAGCACTCTCCTCGCGATTCCGGCAGCACAACGGCGTGGTACCGGAAGTAGAGGGGAGACCTCGCAGGGCTTCGCCTTAAGCCGGAGCGAGTATGGTGGACTATGAGAGAGAGCCTCGGCGATCTACGGTTTAGACGAACCAAGGAGGAGCAAGGCCGGCGGCTAGGGTTTGCCTAGGCGGCGGCGGCTTGCCCTAGGCGGTGGCGGCAGGAGGTGGCGGCGCCGGCGGCTAGGGTTAGGGTTTGCAGGGCGTGGTGTTGTGTGTTTGGAGCGGCAGCACTGCCCCTCCTTATATAGGTGGAGGGGGGCGCCAAGGGGAGGGGAGTCCCTCCCCAACTCGGTATCCAAGTGGGCCGGCGGTGGAGGGAGGGAACTCCTCCCCAAGTAGGTTTCCTACTCTCCCTCCACCTCACAAAATAGCCGTTTGACTTTTCAAATTGGCTTTTGACTTTTCAAACTAGGATTTGATTAAACCCTTTATTTTGTTCAGCGATGACACCTAGTACATGATGCAATCATTCCAACTTGTTATGACACATTCATGTACCCTTCCCCTCCGGAGTGCCGGACATTCCGGAACCTTCTAGAACATTCCCGATGAAAACACCGGAACCATTCTCCAAACCCGAAACAGGACTTTCCTTATATGAATCTTATTCTCCGGACCATTCCGGATCTCCTCGTGATATCCTGGATCCCATCTGAGACTCCGAACAACATTCGGTCTCTTACTCATCATTCCATAACTACTCAAACAACGTCGAATCCTTAAGTGTGTCTCCCTACGGTTCGTGAATTATGCGGACATGATCGAGACACTTCTCCGAACAATAACCAATAGAGGAATCTGTAAATTCATATGGCTCCCACATATTTCTACGATTACTTTACGATCGAATGAACCACTTACATACGATACCAATTTCCCTTTGTCTCACGATAGTTTACTTATCCGAGGTTATGATCGTCGGTATCTCTACATACCTAGTTCAACCTCGTTACTGATAAGTACTCTTTTCTCGTTCCCGTGATATGTGATCCCTTGTGAGTCAGTCACATGCTTGCAAGCTAATTGGATGACATTCCACCGAGAGGGCCCAGAGTATATCTATCCGTCATATGGATGGACAAATCCCACTCTTGATCCATGTGTCTCAACCAATACTTTCTGAACACTCAATGCCACCTTTATAGCCACCCAGTTACAATGTGGTATTTGATGTCATCAAAGCATCCTTCTGGTGAAGGTGATATGCATGATCTCATGGTCGAAGGAATTAGGTTACTATGTATCAGAAAGCATATAGCAATTGAACTATTAAAATGACTTGATCTTTATGCTACGCTTATCTATAGGAGTATGTCCACCATATCATTCTCCTAACGATATGATCCTGTTGTTAATAACATCTCAATGTTCATGATAGGGAAACCACAATCATTTAGTAACCAACAAGCTAGTATTTATGAAGAGGCTTTACTAGGGACTCGATTTTAGTTTACAAATCACACAAGTATTAAGGTTTCCTTGTTAATACTATTATAGCATGAATGTAAACATTTATCATAAACACAAAGATATAATAATAACTACATTTATTATTGCCTCTAGGGAATATCTCCAATAGTCTCCCACTTGCACTAGAGTCAACTAATCTAGATTACATGGTAATATACCGAACACCCATGGCAGTTTGGTGTTGGTCATGTTTTGCCCTCGGAAGAGGTTTAGTCAACGGATCCGCCACATTAAGATCTGTGTGTACTTTGCAAATCTTTATGTCCCCATCTTGGACATGTTCTCGAATAGCGTGAAAACGTAGCTTGATGTGCTTCAGCTTCTTGTGTGACCTTGGTTCTTGCGCATTGGCTATGGCGCCCATGTTATCACAGTAGATTTACATTGGGTCCAGCGCACTAGGAACCACACCGAGCTCTGTAATGAACTCTTTCATCCATATCGCTTCTTGTGAAGCCTCCGAAGCAGCCATGTATTCCGATTCAGTTGAAGATCTCGCCACAACGCTTTGTCGTGCACTCCTCCAGCTAACTGTTGCACCATTCAAAGTAAATACGTGTCCAGATTGTGATTTAGAATCATCCGGATAGGTGTTCCAACTAGCATCGGTGTAACCATTAACAACGAGCTGTTAACACCTCCATAAGGAAGAACCATATCCTTAGTTCTTCTCAAGTACTTAAGGATGTTTTCGACCGCTGTCCAATGATCCACTACTGGATCACTTTGATATCTGCTAGTCAAACTAACAGCATATGCAATGTCGGGTCTAGTACATAGCATGGCATACATCAGAGATCCTATGGCTGAGGCATAGGGAGTTTTACTCATCCTTTCTCTATCTTCTGCCGTTGTCGGACTTTGAGTTTTACTCAAGGTCGTATTGGGCAACATGGGCAAGAACCCTTTCTTGCTATCTTCCATTCCAAACCTCTTTAGAACTTTGTCCAAATATGTACTTTGTGACAATGATATTAGGCGTCTCAATCTATCTCTATAAATCTTTATGCCTAATATATAAGCTACTTCGCCAAGATCCTTCATTGAAAAACTATTATTCAAATATTCCTTGGCACTATTAAGAAGGTCTACATCATTCCCAATCAACAATATGTCATCTACATATAGTATTAAGAATGCTACAGAGCTCCCACTCACTTTCTTGTAAATACAAGCTTCTCCATAAGTTTGTATAAAACCAAAACTTTTGATTACCTTATCAAAACGTTGATTCCAACTTCGGGATGCTTGCTTCAATCCATAGATGGACCGTTGAAGTTTGCATACCTTGTTAGCATCTTTAGGATCGACAAAACCTTTGGGTTGCATCATATACAATTCTTCATCAATGTCTCCATTGAGGAATGTTGTTTTGACATCCATCTGCCATATTTCATAATCGTAATATGCAGCGATTGCTAACATAATCCTCATAGACTTTAGCTTCGCTACTGGTGAGAAAGTCTCATCGTAGTCAACTCCTTGAATTTGTCGAAACCCTTTTGTGACAAGTCGAGCTTTATAGACAGTAACATTACCATCAGCATCTGTTTTCTTCTTGAAAATCCATTTGTTCTCGAAAGCCTTCCGGCCATCTGGTAAGTCCACCAAAGTCCATACTTGGTTTTCGTACATGGATCCAATCTCGGATTTCATGGCTTCTTGCCATTTATTGGAATCTGGGCTCATCATCGCTTCCTCATATGTCGCAGGGTCATCAGTGTTGTCCACCAACATGACACTCATATCGGGATCAAACCAATCAGGAGTGGTACGAGTTCTCGTTGAACTGCGAGGCTCTGTAGCAACTACAACCGAAGTTTCATGATCATCATCATTAGCTTCCTCTCTTATTGGTGTAGGTGCCACATGAACTACTTCTGGTGCTGCGCTACTCGCAAGTTCGAGAGAAGGTTCAACAACCTCGTCGAGTTCTACTTTCCTTCCAGTCACTTCTTTCGAGAGAAATTCCTTCTCTAGAAAGGATCCATTCTTGGCAACGAAGATTTTGCCTTCGGATATATGATAGAAGGTATACCCAATAGTTTCCTTCGGGTATCCTATGAAGACGCATTTTTCCGCTTTGGGTTCAAGTTTGTCCGGCTGTAACTTCTTTACATAGGCTTCACAACCCCAAACTTTAAGGAACGACAATGTAGGTTTCTTCCCAAACCATAATTCATACGGTGTCGTTTCAATGGATTTAGATGGTGCCCTATTTAAAGTGAATGCGGCTGTTTCTAATGCATAACCCCAAAATGATAGCGGTAAATCTGTAAGTGACATCATAGAATGAACCATATCCAAGAGAGTTCGATTACGACGTTCGGACACACCATTACGCTGTGGTGTTCCCGGCGGTGTCAATTGTGAAAGTATTCCGCATTTCTTCAAATGCTCGCCAAACTCATAACTTAGATATTCACCTCCACGATCAGAACGTAGAAATTTAATCTTCTTGTTATGTTGATTCTCCACCTCACTTTGAAATTCCTTAAACTTCTCCAAAGTTTCGGACTTATGTTTCATGAAATAGATATACCCATATCTACTCAAGTCATCCGTGAGGGTAAGAACATAACGATAACCACCGCGCGATGCTACACTCATTGGACCACACACATCGGTATGTATGATTTCCAATAAGTCCGTAGCTCGCTCCATCATACCAGAAAATGGAGTCTTAGTCATTTTACCCATTAGACATGCTTCGCATCTTTCAAGTGATTCGAAATCAAGTGATTCAAGAAGTCCATCGGAACGGAGTTTCTTCATACGCTTCACTCCAATGTGACCAAGACGACAGTGCCACATATAGGTCGAGTTATCGCTCGATTTCAAACGTTTAGCTTCAATGTTATTAATATGTGTATTTCCACTATCGAGATTCAATAAGAATAGACCATCTATCAAAGGTGCATGTGCATAAAACATATTACTCATATAAATCGAACAACCATTATTCTCGGACTTAAACAAGTAACCGTCTCGCAATAAACAAGATCCCGATATAATGTTCATGCTTAACGCATGCACCAAATAACAATTATTTAAGTATAAAATTAATCCCGATGGTAGATGAAGAGGTAGCGTGCCGACCGCGATCACATCAACCTTTGATCCGTTTCCCACGCGCATCGTCACCTCGTTCTTCGCTAGCTTCCGTTTATTCTGCATCACCTGCTTCGAGTTACAGATATGAGCAACCAAACCAGTATCAAATACCCAGGCACTACTACGAGTACTAGTGAGATACACATCAATAACATGTATATCGGATATACCTTTCTTCTTGATTTTGCCGTTCTTCAAATCCGCCAAGTACTTTGGGCAATTCCGCTTCCAGTGACCTTCTCCCTTGCAGTAAAAGCACTCAGTATCAGGCTTCGGTCCAGCCTTGTTCTTCTTCGTCGGCGCGGTAACTTTCTTACCACCCTTCTTGAAGTGTCCCTATTGCTTAGACTTGCCTTTCTTGAATTTGGTGGTCTTATTGACCATCAACACTTGGTGCTCTTCACTTCTGCAGATTTTAACATGGTGAAGAGTTCTGGCAGCTGCTTGTTCATGTTTTGCATATTGTATTTCATCACAAAGTTCTTGTAACTTGGTGGTAGTGATTGGAGGACACGATAAATCCCCAAAGCATTAGGAATCACTATACCCAAGTTTTGAAGTTTGTTTGCATGCCCAGACATCTTAAGCACATGCTTACTGACGGAGTTGCCCTCTTCCATCTTGCAGTTAAAGAACTTTTCAGAAGCCTCATAGCTCTCAATTGCCGCGTGAGTCTCAAAGATCAATTTGAGATCACGGACAATATCATGTGGGTCTGAATTCTCAAACTTTTTCTGAAGCTCCGATTCTAAACCATACAAGATAGCACACTGAACTGTGGAGTACTGAGTCTTCCGAGCGAGGTAAACATTCTTTACTTCATCGGTAGCAGTAGTTGCAGCTGGGTCACCCAGCGGTGCATCCAGCACATAGGTCAAATTACCAGCAGCGAGGACAATCCTCAAATTGCGGAACCAATCCGCGAAGTTGCTTCCATTGTTTTTCAACTTTTCTTTCTCTAGGAACGCATTAAAATTGATGGTAGGGGCCGCCATTGATCTACAACATATTTGCAATAGTTTAGACTAAGTTTATGACAAATTGAGTTCTAATTAATAGTTAAATTAATCTAGGTGAACTCCCACTCAAAACAATATCCCTCACATTGTTTTAGTGATCACACGAACCAAATCCACCACATCAACGCCGATCATCACGAGAGTCGATGTAGCTTCAATGGTGAACAATCGACATGTTCATCATATCTTACTATATGATTCATGCTTTACCTTTCGGTGATCCGTGTTCCGAGACCATGTCTATACATGCTAGGCTCGTCAAGATCAAACCTTAGCTTCTGCATGAGAAAATCTGGCTTGCTCACATTGTATACACTTGCAGAATCTAATACACCCGATTATCACGTGGTGCTTCGAAACAACAAGCTTTAACAACGGTGCTTACTAAGGGTGAACACTTTAGAACTTGATATTCTTGTGCATGAGGGATCATCTTATAATGCTACCGTCGTTAACTAAGCAATACAAGACGCATAAAGGATTAACATCACATGCAATTCATAATATGTGATATGATATGGCCTTTCTACTTTGTGCTTCCGATCTCCATCTTCAAGCACGAACATGATCTCCATCATCACCTGGCATTGCATCAAGGTCAATGATGCTGCTCCATGGTTGTCGTCCACCAGCTTCAACTATTACAACTACTTTGAATAGACACGCGGGTCTTAACAAAAATTAAAGACAACCATATGGCTCCTGCCGGTTGCCAACTTACAATAAGGAACATTGCATACATCAAATATAATCACAATCATGGCCATATCACATCACAGCACACCCCTGCAAAAAAAAGTTAGACGCCTCTACTTTCTTTGCATGTTTACGTGGTTTGGGGCTTTCAATAAGTGTCGTTCTAACTTACGAACAAGAACCACAACATTGATACTAGTATTGTAAATTGAATCTTAACTATGTTGGGAGAAACAGGCACCCGCAAAGCCACTTATGCAATACAAGTTGCATGTCAAGCGTGGAGCAAGTCTCATGAACGATGTCATGTAAGGTTAGCCCGGGCCGCTTCATCCCACCATCCCGCAAGATGCAAAGTACACAAGAAGCAATCGACAACAAAAGCATCAACACCCATAATGACCATTGTGTTCTACTCGTGCAACAGATCTACATATAAACCTGGCTCTGATACCACTGTAGGGGTTCGTAGCATGGAAAACAAAAACTTTCTACCGCATACAAACAAACAAGCCAAGATCTATCTACTAGATTTTAGCAATGAGTCGATGGAATAACTCACCCTCTAAGATTTCAAAGTGTTTAACGAGAGCGGATTCTCGTGGGTGATGTAGTCGTACTCTTGCCGATCTCAAGATCGCGTAGACGATCCTTCCGGCGCTGAGTTTCGGCAGCGCTTCCGTAGTTGGTCACACGTTCGGTACTCGACGAAGACCTTCCTCTCCCTTGTTCCAGCAGGCAGCGAAGGTTGTAGCACTCTCCTCGCAATTCCGGCAGCACAACGGCATGGTACCGGAAGTAGAGGGGAGATCTCGCAGGGCTTCGTCTTAAGCCAGAGCGAGTATGGTGGACTATGAGAGAGAGCCTCGGTGATCTAGGGTTTAGACGCACCAAGGAGGAGCAAGGTCAGCGGCTAGGGTTTTCCTAGGCGGCGGCAGCAGGAGGTGGCGGCGCTGGCGGCTAGGGTTAGGGTCTGCGGGGCGTGGTGTTGTGTGTTTGGAGGGGCAGCCCTGCCCCTCCTTATATAGGTGGAGGGGGCGCGCCAAGGGGAGGGGAGTCCCTCCCCAACTCGGTCTCCAAGTGGGCCGGCGGTGGAGGGAGGGAACTCCTCCCCAAGTAGGTTTCCTACTCTCCCTCCACCTCACAAAATTTGACTTTTCAAATTGGCGTTTGACTTTTCAAACTAGGATTTGATTAAACCCTTTATTTTGTTCAGCGATGACACCTAGTACATGATGCAATCATTTCAACTTGTTATGACACATTCATGTACCCTTCCCCTCCGGAGTGCCGGACATTCCGGAACCTTCTAGAACATTCTCGATGAAAACACCGGAACCATTCTCCAAACCCAAAACAGGACTTTCCTTATATGAATCTTATTCTCCAGACCATTCCGGATCTCCTCGTGATATCCCGGATCCCATCCGAGACTCCGAACAACATTTGGTCTCTTACTCATCATTCCATAACTACTCAAACAATGTCGAATCCTTAAGTGTGTCTCCCTACGGTTCGTGAATTATGCGGACATGATCGAGACACTTCTCCGAACAATAACCAATAGAGAAATCTGGAAATTCATATGGCTCCCACATATTTCTGCGATTACTTTACGATCGAATGAACCACTTACATACGATACCAATTTCCCTTTGTCTCACGATAGTTTACTTATCTGAGGTTATGATCGTCGGTATCTCTACATACCTAGTTCAACCTCGTTACTGATAAGTACTCTTTTCTCGTTCCCGTGATATGTGATCCCTTGTGAGCCAGTCACATGCTTGCAAGCTAATTGGATGACATTCCACCGAGAGGGCCCAGAGTATATCTATCTGTCATATGGATGGACAAATCCCACTCTTGATCCATGTGTCTCAACCAATACTTTCTGAACACTCAATGCCACCTTTATAGCCACCCAGTTACGGTGTGGTGTTTGATGTCATCAAAGCATCCTTCCGGTGAAGGTGATATGCATGATCTCATGGTCGAAGGAATTAGGTTACTATGTATCAGAAAGCATATAGCAATTGAACTATTAAAATGACTTGATCTTTATGCTACGCTTATCTATAGGAGTATGTCCACCATATCATTATCCTAACGATATGATCTTATTGTTAATAACATCTCAATGTTCATGATAGGGAAACCACAATCATTTATTAACCAACAAGCTAGTATTTATGAAGAGGCTTTACTAGGGACTCTATTTTAGTTTACAAATCACACAAGTATTAAGGTTTCCTTGTTAATACTATTATAGCATGAATGTAAACATTTATCATAAACACAAAGATATAATAATAACTACATTTATTATTGCCTCTAGGGCATATCTCCAATAGAGTAAACTATCGCGAGACAAAGGGAAATTGGTATCGTATGTAAGTGGTTCATTCGATCGCAAAGTAATCGTAGAAATATGTGGGAGCCATATGAATTTCCAGATTCCTCTATTGGTTATTGATTGGAGAAGTTTCTCGGTCATGTACGCATAATTCATGAACCGTAGGGAGACACACATAAGGATTCGATGTTGTTTAGTAGATATGGAATGTTAGTAGGGATACCGAATGTTGTTCGGAGTCTTAGATGGGATCCGGGATATCACGAGGAGAACCAAAATGTTCCGGAGAATAAGGTTCATATAAGGAAAGTCCGATTCCGGAGCTCGGGAAAGATATCGATGTTTTCATCGGAGAGGTTCTAGAAGGGTCTAGAAGGTTCACCGGTCCAGAAGGGGAATGGTCCATGAATGTGTCATGGGTAAGTGGAATGATTGGATCATATCTTAGGTCACTTGGTGTGGACATTTGCAAGAGAGAATTAAAGCTCTAAATTGAAAGTCAAACGGGAAGTTTGAAAAGTCAAACTGGAACAATGGTTTCCTAGTGGAAGAAGGAAAGAGTCCTTCTCTCAATCCAACTTGGGTTTGGGTTTGGATTCAAGCCCAACCCTCCCAAAGGCCGTCTCCCTCTCATAAATATAGGGGGGGCTGCCCCAAACACACAAGCCCTAGCCCTCCCACACTCAAGCCGCCGCGCCTCGCGCCGCCGCCGGTCCGTCGCCGCCGCCCTAGCCACCGCCGACACCTCCTCCTCCTCCCGGTCTTCTAAACCCTAGATCATCAGGAAACCCTAGATCCACCATAACTCGCACCGGCTTAGGCGAAGCCCTGCGGGATGTTCCCTCTACCTCCGACACCACGCCGTCGTGCTTCCGGAATTGCGAGGGGAGAACTACAACCTCCGCTGCCTGCTGGAACAAGGGAGAGGAAGGTCTTCATCGAGTACCGAACGTGTGACCGACTGCGGAAGCGCTGCCGGAACACAGCGCCGGAAGGATCGTCTACGCGATCTTGAGATCGGCAAGTGTACGACTACATCACCCACGAGAATATGCTCTCGTTAACCGCTTTGGAATCTTCGAGGGTGAGTACTCTAATCGACTCGTTGCTATAATCTAGTAGATAGATCTTGGCTTGTTTGTTTGCATGCGGTAGAATTTTTTTGTTTTCCATGCTACGAACCCCTACACTCACCGCCTATGGCATGAGTTGATGGTGTTTATGTGTGTTGTGTTATGTTTGAGACCTATCGTTATGTTGGTCTATAGCTCGGTGATCCTTCTATATTGCTATTGTCGCGCAATCATTACACTGTGAGCAACAAAAAATATACATAAGTGCCACTTAAATAAGAGTAGTATTTGGAAGATTATGTAATTGAGCGATGAATCATGGGTAAAATGATACAATGGTGTGGAAGGGGATTGTCATGTATGATTTTAAGAAAAGAACATACTTTGGTCCTTTTCCATAGGAACAACACACGTCGGTAACCCTAATGCATCAATGAGAAATGAGGGGATGCCAAAATTAGCGCAAAAGGTGATTTCTTACCATCAAAATGTTATTTTACTTCCATTTGCATATGAGATGCATCATAGAAGGAAATAACATTTATGTCCTATTGGATGGCAACCACAAAATCGATAACCCTAATGAAAAGATGAAAAATGAGGGACTGTAAGTATTTGCCAAATGTAGGAACAATCTTTTAATGTCAAAATGTTACTTCCTTCTGTTTATGTGTGAGATGGGTAAATAGCCTTTTTCATGTGAAGCACAAACATCAGTGACCCTAATGAATTGAAGAGAAAACAAGGGACTACAAAAAAAACAAAGTCAAAGTAGGGATCACAGTTTTTAGTTCCAAAATGTTATTTTCTTTATGTTTGAGTGTTATATGGATAAACGGATGGAAATAACATTTCACTTCTTTTGCAGGAATCACATACATTAATTAGTGATGCTATTGAATTGATGAAAAATGAGGATGCCAAAAGTTAGCACCAAAGATGGGGATAGAAATATTCTTAGCGCCACGATGTTTTTTTTCTTATTTAGGCCTGAGGTGGGTAAGTAGAAGAAAATTACATTTTGGTCCACCGCAATGGAAACCCGAAGCACCAGAATCAATGATAATGAGAGACTATAAATTAGTGAAACATGAGGACCAAAGATTTTGTAGTGTCAACATTTTATTTCCTTGTATATACCTATGAGATGGGTAAAAAGAACGAAACAACCTCTTGATGGGAATCACTAACATCAGTACCGTAGCAAATCGATGAAAACAAGAAATATCCCCAAAAAAGCCACATGATGGGGGCTCAAAAAATTTAGTACAAGAATGTTATTTTCTTATACTTACATGTGAGGTGGGTATATAGAAGGAAGTAATATTTTGGTCCCTTTTGCACGGAACCGCGAACACCAGTAACCATAATGAATCGGTGAAAATGAGGGACCACAGAAATTAGCACCAAAGTTGGGAATAAAAAAGGGCCAAAGTGTCACTTACTTCTATTTTCTATAGTAGTATATAACAATAGCCAGGGAAAAAGGTATTCTATAGCGACTTGGACGGCCCTCTCTCCCGTCACTGTAGCGAGAGAGGCGATTTGTGAGAGCCACCCGTCAACCCACCTCACTCGCCGGTGATCTGCGATTTCCTCCACCTCCGGCGGCCGCTCCGGCGGCGGGAGGTTGGGGAAATCGTAGATCTCGACTTGTACATAGCATAGGGCTTGGTAGGTTCCCGGACGGCGGCGCCATGGAGGTGGAGGCGACGTCGGAGCCGGTTTTGCTGTCGGTTTGCATCCCCTCTCGCGACAGTGCTCGTCGGAGCTTCTTCATGTGGCGGCTGACTTCCCCGAGGCCGCCGATCTACGGATCTGGCGCGCTCGTTGTGCCCTGGCCGGATCTGATGTGGCGGAGGATCCGGATGTTGAAGATGAAGGTGAAGGCGATGTTGTTCTCTAGCACGACGATGACGGCGTTACTGCTAGTAGGATCTTTGGATCCGGCGATCGGCGACTTCCCCACAGCCACGGGGCTAGCTCCTATCCAAGGCCTGAAGCGGAACGCCACCGCTGGCTCCAGTTTGTCGCCTTAATCGGGAACTAGAAGAAGGGCCTCTTTGTTATTTTCTTTTACTTCTGGATCTTTATGTAAGAACGTTGGAGTAATATTATCTTCACTTTATGAAAAAAAAGGTACATAACAATAGTATTTTATGTGTGTGTTATACTCCCTCTGTTTTAAATTACTCCGCGCGCACGCTTACCTAGGTGGTCTAGTATTCTCTCATTTTTTATCAAAAAATTCTTAGAATTTTTGGTATAAGTAGTACATATTTCATACTATCTATTTCAAAAATTCGCGAATTTTTTGAATGAAAAATAAGAGAGTACTAATTCACCTAAATAAGCGCGCCGGCGGAGTAATTTGAAACAGAGGGAGTATTGTTATCAACTACTCTAACTAAAATGTGTAGTGCTAACAGCTAAAAGACGTGGTGTCCAAAATATGCTCCGCACATGACACGGATAATTTAGGCGAGTGAAAAAATTACGCATAAAGCGTGCACACAGCACACACACACACGCGCGCGCGCACAGATCTACACACATAAACGTACGCTGCAACGATGATGCAAAGCAATGGTTGGATGGCCTCGCGATTGGTGAAGTCGCGATAGGATATGCTGCATTTATTCGGTAGATCCAGGGAATATATGACCGGATCTGTGTCATCAATATTTACCGATGGATTGACCAATCAATTAATGAAACCATTTTTCCAATAAAAAAAATCTCCCAGCGCAATCCTTCAGATTTCCATCTAGGTACTCAATCTTTTGACCCCTCGTCGGAAAATATTTATACCGTATTTATAGAGTACTAATCCACACGGCCTTGGTAATAATAAATAGATGGCAAACCACCACGTTCTGAATCGATTAACCATCATGACTTGCCTATCAATCAGCATTAGACACCCCCCCTCTTAGTTAGGAGCAGCCGGGTCTAAACCCAAAGTGAAAAAGATGAGTGTACTAGTAGTAGTAGGGGAAAAAATAAGGAGAAAAACAAAGAAGGAATTCGCCCTCGTGTTCGTGCGCCACCTTTCCTTCCTCGAAGTTGCGCGAATTGGCCCTGCACGTTTTTTTCTGTTCCATCCATAGGCCAACCAAAGCGCCCGCCCGCCCGGCCCGGCCCCCGCACGCACACCACGCCACGCCACCAGGCATAAATACCCGGACACCCCGGCGACCTCTGCCATTACTCTGCGGCACGAAGCAAAGCTCGCACCCGTGTGCTCTGCCTCTGCTCCCTCCCCCAAGGACACACAGGCCACGCGCATCTCTACCAGGCAGGGATCGGCGAGCGAGAGATTCCGAGGAGGGGATCAGGGGAAGAGGAGCGGCAAAAAAAAAAAAAAATGGGGAGGGCTCCGTGCTGCGAGAAGATGGGGCTGAAGAGGGGGCCGT
The DNA here is from genome assembly GCA_916181665.1 of Avena sativa. Lineage (NCBI taxonomy): Eukaryota > Viridiplantae > Streptophyta > Magnoliopsida > Poales > Poaceae > Avena > Avena sativa. The sequence continues at coordinate 148,592,715 of OV702294.1, read as the reverse complement.
GGACGCCGGAGGAGGACAAGGTCCTCGTCGCCCACATCCAGAGCTTCGGCCACGGCAACTGGCGCGCGCTGCCCAAGCAAGCCGGTGAGTTGCGCGCGACGACTCCGCCCTTCTTGTATAGATCGACGCAAAATCTCCTCATGCGCGCGTCACGCGGCGGCCGGAAACAAGGGCGCTAAAGATCTGTCTTCCTTGTTTGTGTTTCAGGCCTGCTGCGGTGCGGCAAGAGCTGCCGGCTCCGGTGGATCAACTACCTGCGGCCGGACATCAAGCGCGGCAACTTCTCCGACGAGGAGGAGCAGTCAATCATCCAGCTCCACCAGCTGCTCGGCAACAGGTACGGCCGCTTTTACTCCTTGTCGCCTTCCTTCCTCCTCCTCCTCCTTAAGCACTCTACATTTTTATTCTGCTGAAAGAAATTGGAGCAATAATTGATCATTGCTTCTAATGCAAAACAGGGAGGTTTATTCCTCTTTTTTTTTTTTTGTGTATGTGGGGGAGGGCATATAGTACAATATGTTATCCTCATGGGTCCCTCCCTCCTCTAGGCAAAATAAAGAAAAAAAAAATAGCAAGTGCCACTTTGTTTTGTTACTCCATTATAGGAGCAGTACTGCTAAATCGCATCACTGATGATGCGCGAGATCTTAAAAAGATTCCGCCTTGTTTGGCCGTTCCGGCCAAGCCGCCGTGCCTCCTTGATTTCAGTGCCGCAAACACTGCCGATCTGGCATTAAACAAGGCCGTTTGTGGGAATCGAATCACGTCAAGATCGCATCAAATCAAACATTTAGAAAACATACAAAAACAAGTCATGTCATCGCCGTTCCTTTTTCCGTGCGCTGATCAATCCCTGGATTCCGTTTTGCAGGTGGTCCGCGATCGCCGCCAGGCTGCCAGGGAGAACGGACAACGAGATCAAGAACGTCTGGCACACACACCTCAAGAAGCGGCTGGAGCCCAGCGAGCAGGAGCAGCACGAGCAGGCCGGCGCCGCCAAGAAGCGCAAGCCGGCGTCGGCGTCGGCGCCGCGGAAGCGCGACAGCAAGGCTAGGAAGACCGACGTCAAGGCGACCGCGGAGCCGCCCGTGTCGCCCGAGCGGTCCCTGTCGTCGACGGTGACCGACTCGTCGACGTCGATGGTCTCTGCCGCGGCGGCGGAGCACGGCGGCAGTTCGGGGAACTCGGCCGGGAGCAGCTCCGTGTCCGTGAAGGAGGAGCAGAGCTTCACGTCGGAGTCGGAGGAGTTCCAGATCGACGAGAGCTTCTGGTCCGAGACGCTGTCGATGCCGCTGGACGACATCATGGACGTGGTCTCGATGGAGCCGCAGCCGCAGGAGACCTTCGGCGGCAACTCGTCGTCGGAGGGCGACATGGACTACTGGCTCAGAGTGTTCATGGAAGGCGGCGGCGGCGACCAAGACGTGCTAGACTTACCGCAGATTTAGAGAGATACTAGGTTTCTTTGCTCCTAATTGGATCGTTCTTTTTTCTCTCGCTCTGCGCCATCTTGCACCGGAGGGATTGCTAACAGAGAAGAATTGCCCGTCGAGGAATTAGGCAGGAGGATGAACGCGAATCATGAATTAGCTTTTCTTTGATCCATCTTGTTTAGTGCTACTACAACCTTCTTGTATAGAAAGGGGAGAGACTCAGCGATCGGATCCCATAGCATCCTGAGAGATTATCTGCTACTGCACAAGCTGCAAATGTTCCTGTACCATGGAGAGAGATCATCTGAAATAGACTCCTCTCATTTGCTTAATCAGAATTCATCTTGCATCATGTGAACCTTTTTCATAGGAATGCGAAAAATCAAAAGTTGCATCACTGTACGGGTCTTTTGTCCTGCTACTGTCCGTTCTTTTCCGGCGCACGCTTGTTCGCAGCAGCTGGCGTTTCCGGCTGCGGATACCGAGCCTGGAAAAACATGTGTCCTGACTTGGGGAAAAACGATTCTGGACGAAAGATTTCTTTCCGGAGCTTTAGAGTTAAATAATGGCAGGGACAGATCTGGCTGTCTTGTCGTGGATTCTGTATCATCGGTCACCTCTGTTTGATCTGGAAAAAAATAAGCCAAGAACATGTGCCATACTGATTCACACACAGATATTTATCGGTTTTCTGCTCCAGCTTTTCCAATTATGTTCAACCTTTGCTAACAGTATTCAACTCTGACTCTTTTTATGCTGGAGTTGTTATACTGTATTGTCGACCATGTCTTTTGAGCTGTTCGATATGTGAGTAGAATACACTGCTCATCATCACCGACAGTTTCATGAGCATCACTACCAGTCTGTCTTTAACAAATCACATATACTTTATTACTTTTGTTTATATGCCATTATAATAGCAATGCTGATTTTTCCCAAAAGAAGTTGTGAACACTTGAGCGTTGTTTGTCAAGTCAAAGTGGTTGCCCGAGTCGACAAGCAGAGTATTTGAGATAGAATTAGCAGTTGGGGTTCAGGGTTTAAAAGTAGTTGCACATACGAACCTCGAGAACATTCTGAAAGTATAAAGCTCTATCTAGACTGAGAAAAATTGTGTGTACAGAACATATCTGATAGAACGATTCATGGTGTATGTAAGCATCATACATGACGTACTCGCAGCTTTGTCCGTTTTTTCAACGCAGGTTGATGAAGTCAAACTCGCATGGCGAATTCGTCCAAACCTTTACTACAGTATTTTGAACAAAACTTCTCCACCAATCTGTCCGCATAAGAAATTGACCAGTGGTAATTAGCTTTACAGAAAGGTAGAGCTAGAAAATTGCTAAAGTGGTTTATGTTGCAAAGCCTGAACTTGTCACTGCCTTCAGAATTAGTAGTACTGTAATACTTGAAGTGCCCCATCGAACTTTGCAACTCGAAGAGAAAAACTATTTGCCGCGGCCCAATCAGGTCCAAACTAGTACCTACTTGTAACTATTGGAGTTTGGAATTGTTCTTTGCACATGTGTTCTTTTGTACTACCCTTTTTTTCTTCCCCTCGTGGTTCATTGTATCGGGCAATTTAACTTTCTATATATGTGCATAATTTTCTTGTTTCCGAACCTGTGGCATGAACTATATTCGTCATAGAATCTGGATAGCAACGTAGGCATCAGTACATCACACCAATGGTCCTCTTGCTAGCGAGTAAGCTAGGGTTGAGTACGATCCCTAATTATTGGTCTAAGTAACTAGTTAGATTCAGAAATGGACATGGATAGACCAGGTTCAGGCCATCTTACCATTTCTCTGTTTATGAACGTCACCTTATCAGGTTCTATTTTCAGCAGACAGTACACAACTACTCACAGTGCTACTAGTGGAGGTGGCTGCTGTTAGCTCAATGATAGGCTTTCCTGTGTCTGAATATACAAGTGCAAATTATTTTCTTCCCTACTACTAGTTGCCACCCACATCATAAAGGCCAAAGGGTTTGAGCTTTGTTAAACCATGTGGTTATGTGAACATAAAGGGGTCTGCACGCTTTATATGCATGATTATGAAGGGCATGCAGAAGGAAGAAGAATAAACATGGAGATTTGGCTATATTATCTCAACTTTGAAGTCAAAAGTGCTGGTATGCAAAGTTCTACCTTGATTAGACCAATTCCACCAACAAAAATCTTGGAGGCATATATATCTTTATTTTTTGAGAAAATCTTGGAGGAATATCTTGATGTTAGGCCAAAGTTGATTCAGAAAGGATATTACAGGCTAGAAACCAAAGAAAATTGAAAATTTGAAGAATTCACAGCAATAGCCACATCATCTGTACACTTTTAAGCTGTTAAGCAGAGAAGATGCAAGGAAGCTTGTGAAATTGAGAGAGGTTTTACAACGATAGCTGTTAACTGAGCCAGCAGCTTCAGTGTAGAATACTGGCGTCTCTGTCTATCTCTAGGAGTGTAAATGTGGCTGCAGCACTACATGTGCACGCACAAGAGGTCAGGATGGCCGAAATGATGACATGATTTGGACCACTAATAAGATTAAGGACATGTGATCTCGATGCAAGCCGCCATTACTTTTTCTGAGGAAGACCACTCAGGTAAGCAGCCGGTACGGCACTACATGTGTAGTACTACTGACTACTGATATGTTATCGCTTTCTTCAAACTGTTTTCTAAATAGTTATACTAGCTGTTTGCTAATTTGTCCTCTCTCTCTCTCTCTCTCTCTCTCTCTCTCTCTCTCTCTCTCTCTCTCTCTCTCTCTCTCTCTCTCTCTCTCTCTCTCTCTCTCTCTCTCTCTCTCTCTCCCTTGCTGATCAAGTGTGTTTTCGGTATCGTTCTGGAACCATGATCAAGGATGCGCATCTTAAAATATCGTCGCGAAAACAAAGATCGGCGATCGTTTTGTATGCTTATATTTTGCATGAGAGAAAAAAGATGCGTCGGGGCTAAAGTGGTCGAAAAAGTCTGCCACTTTACAACGACACCTGAATTGAAAAAGAGAGGATGTGTCGCTGTAGTACCACCAGTTGATGATGTTAATATATGAACGGCACGATCATGTTGCTCACATTTTATTTTTAATTGGCGTGTTTCACCAGTTTTAAAATGGAAGCATTACCTGACATGCATATGATGCAACGTCCAAATCTTAGGAAATTGATCGGAAACATCGAGTGAGAGATGGACCTGACACTACTAGGAAAAGGCCTATTAGTGGCGCATCATTTTGGGACTTCTGTGGCGCATATGGAATGCGCCACTGTTATATCGCCACTAAAGTGTAGTTCTGTGGCGCATATGCCAAAATACGCCACAGAAGTCCCGAACCAGATCTCAAACTTTTTGTGGCGCATATTGCCACAGATTTTTTTTCAAATTTCAAAAAAAGAACGGCCAGATCTGGCCGGAGTGGGAGGTGGGTGGAGGGTCGCTAGTGTAGGAGGAGTACGAGGAGTAGGAGGAAGGGTTGTCGGAGTAGGAGGCCGTCGATGTAGGTCAAGTAGGAGGGAAGGGGTCATCGGAGTAGGAGGAGAAGGAGGCCGTCGGTGGAAGAGGAGGCGGTGGAGGAGGTGTCGCCGGAGGTGGTGGAGGCCATGGCCGGAGTAGGAGGAGGAGTTGGCCGGAGAGTGGAGAAGGAGGAGGAGAAGGGGAGGAAGAGGAGGAGAGAAGAAGGGGAGGAAGAAGGGGAGGAAGAGAAGGAGATGAAGAAGGGGAGGAAGAGAAGAAGAGGAGGAAGAGAAAAAGAAGAGGAAGAAGGGGAGGAAGAGAAGAAGTGGAGGAGAGGAGTAAAGGGGAGAAGGATAAAAGAGAGGGGGAGGGCACCAGAGAAATTCAAAATTTGAATCTCAACACTTCTGTGGCGTATATGTGAGAAATGCGCCACAGAAGTTTCTCCCCCTTTTTATTTTTTGCAGGAAAAAACCTTCTTTCTGTCATAACTTTTTACTCTTTTCGAATTTGGGAAGCTGTAAAACTTCAACGGCCTCCGGCAATTGAAATCGAGTAGAAAATTTCGAGACGATCATTTTGGTATATTAAACTTTTTTTCCGACATCGCATGCAAAAGTTACGACCGTTTTAGTGTCACATAAACTTTTTTTGCAAAATACATCGAAATTCATGTTTTTTAATTTTCTCTACAACTATACACCAAAATACAACTACATCTCCAAGGAATTATTTTTTTTGAATTTTTTTATCATTTTTATTTATTTTTTACAAAAGTTAAAACGCGATCCACGGGGCGGGGTTGAAATCTGGGTTTCCATGTTCTGTGGCGTATATGAACAGAAAGTAAGGGAGCCCAACCCCGGTGGCGGGTCCACCAAACTTCTGTGACGCATTGTTTTCCTATATATGCCACATCACTTTGGGGTTCTGTGGCGCATTGAAACAGATGCGCCACTGTACAGTAGCGTATAGTTAGAACCATGCGTCACAGAAGGTCTGTCTATCTATAGCTAGTTTTCTAGTAGTGTGATGATTATTCTGGTTACGGACCAGAGTCCTGGTACCTGAACTTGGGACAGTGACGAGAGCACACCCAATCACTGAATTTTGGAGAATCACAAATTGCGTCTCACTAAAAAATAAAAATAGGTAAGAACGTAGATTGATAGGAACTATGCGTCTATGCCTGCACAATTTGGACACTCCAACGCAGCCAACACAGCCTGTCCTTGGTAAGTCCTGCTTTGAGCCATTGTCGGCGAGACAAGAGTTCCATATTAGTAGTATAGGACTTTGCGGGCAAAGCGAATGGCATGTTTCCATCAGCACGTACTGTTCGGTGTTCGCATGTGGACCAGCGATGACCTATATGGATTTGTTTGGTTGTCTGGTGCCGTTGATGATGTGGAAATCAGCCGTTTAGTTGGTGTGTTTCACCAGTTTAAAATGAAAGCATTACCTGACATGATGGTACGTCCAAATTTTAGGAAGCATGGAGTGAGAGATGGACCTGATCATTCTTGTCACGGACCAGAGTCGTAGTACCTGAACTTGGGGCAGTGGCAAGAGCACAGTTGTTGGAGAATCGCTGAATTTTGGAGAATCGCAAAATAACAGGACGAAACCCTCTTCCGAGAGCGAGAGCACATTTGTTGGAGAACCGCTGAATTTTGAAGAATCACAAAATGCGTCTCACTAAAAATAAGTAAAAAAACAAGATTGACAGGAACCATGCCAGCACAATTTGGACACCCCAACGCAGTCAACACAGCCTGTCCTAGATAAGTCCTGCGTCGAGCCACTGTCGGCGAGGCAAGAGTTCCATATTTGTATCGGACTTTTTGGGGGCAAAGCGAAATAGCGGATGGCATCAGAGTATGTTCCATCAGCGCGTACTGTTCCCATGTGGACCAGCAACTTATTTGTCTAAAAATATAGAGAAAAGTCCAAAACAAACCTTAAATTCGTAGGCTAAAGCTAAATTGAACCTTCAACTTGCAATCCCTGAAATCACCACACCAAACTTTTGAATCCCAGTCTATTTTAAACCCTAGGTCAGTTTGAGTGGTATTTCGCTGACGTGGCAGGTCAAATCCGGGAACATTCACTTAGATCCACGTGACCAATCCAGCAACGACATCCATGGATTCTCCGGGTCATCCTCTACCCGCGCGGCTTCGCCGGATCGCCTCGTCCGCCGTGTAGTCCTCCTCCCCGACGCCGGCCGCGTGATACTCATGGCGGCGCCCAGGGGAAGCTGCAGCAGGTTTCCGGCGGAGTCCGTTGCCTGGCCTTTGCAGCATCCGGGTGCTGACTCCTTGCTCCTGCTGTGAGCTAGCGAGCGCAAGCGAATCACGCAAGAGGAGGTCCAGGTACTCGCCTGATGCACTCATGGCAACCGCTAGGAGTTCCTTCTCTCTCCACGCCTTGCTTCTGTTCAAAGACAATAATTATGTCCATGATTTAGATTTAGGTGCGAATGGCTCCACGTAGTAGTACAGTATATTGGACCGATCCTAAAATTTCAATGTTGCTTCTCCGCCCAGACCTCCCGCGATCTGCGCCTGTAGACCTCCCGCGACGTGGTCCTACTGCCCGGGTGCTGCCTCGGTGCTGCTTCGTCGAGGCTACCACGCGTGGGTCGATACCATGGTGCAACACGGCCCCTGCAGAGTCGCCGTCCTGTCTCTACCAGAAGCGGGGCGAGGGAGGTCACGCTCGCGCGGCCCTGCACGCTTTCCCGGATGGTGTGCGTGGAGATTGGGAAATTTTAGAGTGACCGGGGGAGAACGACGGATATGACAGGTGGGTTCATGTTGTCAGTGACACTAAAAGTTATCCCGCCCGGGATTATTGCTTTCCTATTGCGCCAAACAGATACAAGGTTTAAAATGGACCGGGATACATAAGTTCGGTGTACTGATTTTAGGGATTAAGAATTTAGGGTTCTATTTAGCTTTCTTCTATAAATTTAAGGTTTGTTTTAGACTTTTCTCAAAAATATACTCCTCCCTTCGATCAATAAGTGTCATATATATACTTATTATGGAATACTGTATTTGATCATTACTAGTATGTCTGAGGAATATAAAAGTTGCATACTATATCCTCGGCGCGTTCTATAATAATGCTCTTGATTAGTATACTTGTACTACGATTATAATTCATCATGGCATGGGTGATGCAGTACGCCATGAACTATTTCATACTATCACTTTCTGGAGTCCAGACTTGTCTTTCCAAGTGTTTGGCCCCGTACTACTCAACAATCATATAGCTAGCCAGCGTACCTATATCTATATGGCTTTGATTGATTGTCTGGCGCTGTTACTTGCAACGACTCACCGAGACGAAGATTTTACACTTGTTGTACTCCAGTCTTTTCTTCACGACGTGTAAGGAGTAAGGTTGTGACCGTGCAACTGTGCAAAGACAGAAAGGAATGGGGGTTAAAAGGCATGGATGATGGGGCGACATCACGCGGTGGGGACGACGTGATCTTTGGGCGGAAGACGACGCGGGAATATTAACACGGCTGCAGCTGGCGACGCGTGCAGGAAATAGGTACTGCTCCGTAGATGCCAGGGTACATTCCATATTAGCATGCATTGTGTGATTGTGTATCCATGGCTCGCAGGCTGTACTAGGTGCTCTGAGTTGTAACGCAATTTTTGGATTTTTGTTTCGTCATGCTCCTCGAGGTGGATGTGTTGGAGCCGTCTGTACCACTCCCCGTCGTGATTCGGCTCTTCCGCGTAGAGACTTCTTCCAGCTAACCCCTCGCCGCCATGTCGTCGCCGGGATGCCCCGCCCCGCCCAGCCGAATCCATGCACATAGAAAGGGTCGTTGCCGTCGCCACATCCTTTCCCATCGCTGCTGGCCTTGTTTCGCCCGCTCCAGTCTTCGTCGTAGCTCGCTCCGTTTCGAGCTCCCGCACACCTCGCTCGCGAAGTGTTCGGTGTTTTGTCTGTTTGGCCATGGACTCTGACGGCGAGGAGATGTTTGCCCTGCTCCTGGAGGAAGAGACCGCCGCAGCCGCCGAAGATGTTCGCACATGCGGGTCCTCGGCTCCCTGTCCAGGCTGTACACACTGACTGCAACGCCAAAGCATGGAGGCTCGACGAAAGGTCGCTGAAAGTTGCAAAGTTACATGGCAAATATAAGATGGGCCTTGTAGTTACATGGCGAAAATTAATAAAATTCTCCTATTTCCGCGCCCAAAGTTTTAGGCAGAAGTTTCTATCCAAAAGAATTAAAACCTTCCAACACTTAAAAATATGACTACTACCTCCTTCACGGTTTGCAGGGCGCCTAATCAAATTTGGGTTTTTCTAAAACTGTAACGTTTCTAGGCGCATAACAATTAACGGTTGATTAATGTGGCACCTTTCCTCCCAACTTTCTATGCATGCAACAGTCTTCCACCAATGCATGCGCCTTAACCGCTTACTAATAGGCTAATTTTCAACCAATATTTGCACGCCTAGGTCCTTGAGATTTTTGTAGAACGCCCTATAAACCGTGAAGGAGGGAGTATTGATATTTTCTTAAGATCTCATATGGAGATAAACCAAATTTAATGATCATCTGGAAGTAATAAAACCACTCCCTTCGTCCTAAAATAAGTGAGTTGTATCTACACACAAATTCACGGCACTTATTTTGGGATGAAGAGAGTATGTTTTTTAAACAACGTGTTAAGAAGCCTACATATGTTCGTATGTCCAGTAATAGTTTCGCGTTAGAAATAATGACAGTCGAAGTGCTCAACAGATGGTGTGATGATAGAATCGAAGGAACTTTTTTTTTACAGTGAATCATAGGAACTTTTTCTTCCTTCTTTTTTTTTTTTTGCGGAAAACTTTTTCTTCCTTCTGTCGGTTTTGTTTTGACAAAGAGGTCCATTCTTTCAAATGCACTGCACATCTGCACTAGAAATGGCCCAATGCATCCTTAGCCTGCATAGAGAGCCCAGCCCACCAAATCCCTTCTAACGCCCATGGGCCAAGGGACTTTCGCCCAAATCTCAGATCTTCTAAAAAAAAAAGATCAGGTCGACCATGTTTTGTGTTGTGCAGCCCAGTCAGGGAGCGGCTCTTGGACACGCCGTGGCGCCAGCCCCCGGCAGGTCCCATGGCATCGCCGCGCACCACTGATGATGACAAGAACTCTCGCCTTTCGTTCCCGTGGTCCAACCGCTCCATGACTGCGCCAGAGCGCTGATCTTGCCCCCTCGAGCTCACAACAGCCAGCGCCGTGCACATCTGGGCCACAAACTCCACAGCCTCGGAAGTCGGACCACATGTCCACATTCAGCTTTCCTTACGAACCAAGACAGTGTTAAGTACCAGTGCTGATCATAAACAGACTTCAGTGTCACTACACGCCGAGGAAATTACAAGCATAATCTCACAAGAATAAAATTGTTCAATAGTAAGTACTCCCAAGGTAATCGGCGATATAAAACCTTCCATCAAATCCCAAGGTACAGCTGCACGATGATACACATACAAACGACACATTGGACTAGCACATGAGTGCAAGTTACATTACAGAATCCCCTGAAAGCATATACGAGTAACATACTGAACATTGCTTCAGACCTCCGAAGTCACAAGAGCGGTGACCTACTGCTAAAGTACTATACTACCATTCTGCAGATTGATACGACTTCCAGGTAACGCAGAACCGCGGCTGTTTCATCAGTTTTCAGAAATTCAGACGCAGGACTCGTTTGCCTGCTCGAACCGCTCGGCCTGGGCAGCCGCGGCGTCCTCGGAGACGAGTGCCTCTAGCAGCAGCGCCTTCACTTCCCAGGAATCGAAAGGGAAACCTTTCCTGGTGTAGGCGTTGATGAGAGCCGCGCTCCCGTGCTTCACGAGTTTGGTGAAGGGGCTGCCGCCCATGTCGTCGGTCCTCATGGTAGCCTCCAGCAGGGTGAGGCGCGGCCCGTACTTGTCGATGGACCTGGAGCCGAACACCTTCCACACCGCTGCTTCCTGAGGGACGATGTTGGGCCACTGCTCAGCTCCACTGCTCCAGAACCTGCAGAGTTCCAAAGGAAGCAAGACTGACAGATTATTACGGTGTTATTACCGGAAACTTCTGGTATATTGCTTAAAATCAAGTTTTAGAAAATGGCATTGCTTCGACTGATCCCTCGGCATAGGGGAAGGTTATCCAACGAGCAAGTTAACATTACTGAACTCGAACTTACGAATGCACAAACTCACACCAAGACATTCCACATGTTATGCCATGATTTTTAGACAAGGTACCCCTTTCCCTACCAAAGAAATGAGCTTAAGTTGGCCCATAAGCTACGATAACATGCACTCTTAGCAGAGAAATGCCCCCACAAAGGCACAAGGACACAAGGCCACAGCAGTTACTCATAACAGAACGACCCACGAGATATGTACTTCAACAATCAGAGCATGGGAAGCACGAAACAGAATTACATGAACGCAATCAATGAAATGGACATGAGGACTTGCCTTGGATGCTCACAAGGCACAACCCGCAGTAGTTATGATGGTTTGTTGATTCAATACTGTAGTCAGTTCAGCAGCAGTAAGCTCAACGTTCAGGAAAATTGCTACAGATCAGCTGCTCAATATTCAGATAAACTGCTATATGGATTTTGGGGTACCTGGGCTACCGCGGCAAATATACCAAGACTACCAGAACGGTCGCTTGTTGACATGTTTTTCCTGCTAACTAGGCTGTACTGTATGGACATTACCACAGAATGTGAGAACAAAGTTAGTACGTACTGAAAATGTACCCTGCACTTGAAAGGGCAGACAGATACTGGATGTTACATGGACCGTAATAAGTTGAGCACTTTGGCTTTGCACGTACGGCAAAGGGATTTCATAAAAGCGGCTTAGTAAAGGTTGTGGGCTCGCAAGAGACCACACCATTCTTGCAACCTGTTGCAGATTTCGCTGTCCCTTTTAGGACGGAACACCATTTCCAGATCTACTGAATTGGGCAAAAGTAGTCGCTTTTGCGCGGACAGTAAACCTGAAAATTACGCTCTTGGAACTCCTCGCCGACCTCATTGATGTTACAGTTCGTCGCATTCCCGTTGCTCATTTCCGAGCATCTCGATGCGAGAGATTGATTTCTGAGTACTACTACCCAAGATTTGGTTCCTAACTTAGCACAGTAGCTGAGTGGTGACCACTAATAACTGCCCAATATTGCTAAAAGAATGAGAAAAAAATGCAAGTTTTTCTAGTTCACCAAAGGGAAGCCATGAAATCGATCCAGGAACGTGAATGGGGGAGCGTGTGCTTACTGCGGCGTGCATCGGCCGACTGCTCTGGTGTAGAGGTACCCCGGCCACGCCCTCCTGCCGCCGCGGGCGCCGTCGGTGACGCTCCTGCTGGCCCCCTCCTCATCGGCCTCCCCGCCAGCCCTACGGTACATCCCATTCGCAGCCCCGAGCGACGAGCTGAGGACCAAGAGGAAGCAGGCCGAAGAACGAAGGAGCGCCATGGAAGCCATCTCTCACTCTCACTCTCTCTCTCTATCTCTCTCTCCGCGCCTCAGTGCGTTTGTTTGGCTGCTTGCTGCAGGCTTTGGAGTAAATGGAGCCCAATTTGAAACCACGATTCACGGCACTGTGCTCTGCTCTCCTTGGGATGTGCGTGCAAGGGGGCCCCAAGCTAAGACTGCTGTATTTACTAGTCATGCCCTCGGTGTGAGATCTTCGCGACCACTCGTTCTCTCCACGTACAGTACATCTTTATCGGTCTATGTGCGCGGCTACATTTGCATCAAAAGAATCGCGATAGTTTTAGAATAAAATTTTCGAAATCACAAACACTCTGAAACTGGAATTGAGATGACATCGAAAGAGGACATGCGGACCCTCTCGCTTCGTTCACATTTCACATAGCGTTTTAATATAAGGCCAATTCATATTTTTATGCAAATTTTGATTAATAATTTAACCAACAAAGTATGGTCCCTCCGTTACAAATGTGAGACATTTAAAAATTCGAAAATTCGTAATATTGTGTCCAAAATTTTCAAAAATTATCTTGGGAATACATATTTGTGGGCTGAATGATCATGTCAAGTTTTAGTAAAAAACTCTGTTTTGTTTTGGGCTATAAAAAAACAAATTCTGAGCTGTATCTAGCATAGATAAGCACGTACGTCTGTCAGAGATTTGTGTTTTTTTATTTTACAAAATAAAACATATTTTTCTCTGAAAATTCTTGTGCACATTCGGAATGTATATATCTTTGTGCTTGATTTTTTTCATATTTTTTGGAGTCATAACATACCTTTTTTTTTAAGAAACAAGCTCCTGACAGCTCCGGAGCCACCGGCAGTTTTCGGAGACATTTAGCCTTTTCAGAAACATATGTATGTGAATGTGTTTTAGTGTATATGTTCACTTATTTTAAAGGTTTATATAGTCTATTTTAAAATACTCTTTTCGATCCAAATTAGTTGACTCACATTTGTCTATATTCGAATATATCTAGTAACAGATATATTTGAATCTAGACAAAATTGAGTCAAGTAATTTGTATCGGAGAGAGTATCTAAAATGTCTTATATTGGTAAATGGAGGAAATATTATACATTGGTGTGATTTTTTATTGGTCATGTTATTAGACAAAAAAAATCTCACAATACATATGGGTTTTGCATTGATAAGCAGATGGAGTAGGCCTAGGTGGGGGGGGGGGGGGGGGGGGGCGTCAGATCCTCCCTAGGAGTAGGTAGCGTCTCTTAGGCCCAAGAAGCCCAATTGCTTATTGAATTTTACTAGTGACAACTAAAATTCTGAAATTCTTATTAGCTTATTCTTTCATCCATGGCAAAAAGTGAGACTAAAGTTTAGTCTCAGTTGCTATTTGAGACATAATTAGACCATACTATTTATTTAGGATGTTCTACCACTTATTAAGGTGTCAGAAAAAGAGCAGCACTCACACACTTCTCTTGTGACGTCGTCCGCCTCGTCACGAGAATGAAATGCACTTGGGGATGTTTGAAAAAGGTGGAATTTTCAATTCCCCAAAAGTGTAAACTTGCATCAATGATTGTAGATTGTGTTTTTCTTGGCTATGCTCATTATAGAGTTTGATATAAATTTCTAGTGAAGAAATCAGAGGTACCTGATATGAAGGTTGATACAATTATTGAGTCTATGGATGATTCTTTGAGGATATTTTTTCTATGAAAGATATATCTAGTGCTTCTAGACAAGAATGTATTGAAATTCCCGAACATGCCGGTCCTATGGGATATTATGAACAAACACATGATAAAATTACCGAGGAGGAATGCAATGAAGTTTCTGTAATAAACAAGAGACATATAATAGCAAAATTTCTTGGTGATGACTTCATTGTCTATCTCATATACGATACTCCCAACTCTACTTTAGAAGCTTATGCATCTCCTGATGCAAGAAACTGGAAAGAGGTTGTTTGTAGTGAGATGGATTTCATCATAGCAAACAAAACATGTGAGATCATTGATCATCCTTATGGGTACAAACTTGTAGGATGTAAACGGATGTTAAAGAAAATCTTAGACCTAATGGTACAAAGTACAAGAATCGACTTGTGGCCAAAGGTTATACTTAAAAAAGAAAGCGAAAACTTCTTTAATACTTACTCACATGTGGTTAGATTGACTACCATTGAGTAGTACTCACAGCGGTTGCCTCACAAGGTCTTAACGTACATTAAATGAACGTTAAGAGAATTTTTTCTAAATTGAGAGTTGAACAAGAAAATCTATATGGAACAGTGGGATGGTTTTATAGTAGATGATTAAGGAGGCAAGGTGTGCAAGTTAGTGAAACCTTTGTTTCGTATGAAATAAACGCGTAAGAAGTGACATAAAAAGTTTGATCAAACATTAACTATGTTGGATTTATTATTAATAAAGCCGACAAATGTATATGCTATCACCATGGTAGGGTAAAGGAGTTATACTTTACTTGTATGTTGTTGACATACATATTTTATAGACCAACATGTGCGTTTTTTCATAAAATCTTAAAAAACTCAATGAATATTAAGTTTCTGTTTAATATTTTAAGTTAGTTAAATAATATAAAAGTATTTTTTTAATTAATGAAGAACATTTTGAAACCCATAAACATAGTTTTCAAATCCCGTGAACATTTTTTTGAAACCATAAACATTTGACATTTTCTTCGAACCTAGTGAATAGTTTATTGACTATAAACTAATAAAAACGCTATCATTTTTTCTTACACATGGACACATATTCTAAAGAATGTAAAAGAAAAACAAATAAATAATATAAATCAAAAGAGAGAACGAAAGAAAATAAAAATAAAAAACAGAACTGAAGGAAATAACTTGTTTAAATGCATTGGCCCAACAACTCTCCATTAGATTAAACGAGTTCAAGATGTCTATTACCTAGGGTTTCCGCATACCGCTCTGGCGATAGGCGATTTCTAGGGTTTTGGGCTGTTTTTGGTGCGACAGAGATCTCTCTCTCAATCTCGCATCTTCCTTGGCCTTCCCCCGATCTTGCGATCTCTTCCTCCGCATCGGCGCGCTCCTGATCTTGTTTCCTCACACTCGTTCAGGGTGATCAAGGGGCAAACCTGGTTTGTTTCCACCCTTGGCGGCGTGTTTTTTAACCAGATCGGTGTGCTATTCTGATGGCGGATGATCGGATCTCGAAGGGGAAGGATGGTTTGGCGGCTGGACGGGAGTCTATTCCTGTGATCCCGTCGGCAGCGAGAGAAAGAGCTTCGGGGGGAACTTCGCCCACGCAAGATCCACCCTTGAGTGCTACTGATGGTGTGGAGGCCATGATGGGACGTCTCAAGCTCACTTCAAAGGAGTCAAAGAAGTTTGTTCTTGACGATTCTGCTGAGGAGATGATCAATTGCCCGGAGTGGGCGCTTTTGGGCAAGGTTCTGGCCCCCAACACTCTGCATGTGGAAACGATCAAGGCCGTGTTGAGGCCGGCCTGGGGAAACCCGCAAGGTATGATGGTGCACCCAATGGGGCCAAATCTCTTTCTGGAAGAATTTGAGTCGAAGAATGATATGCAACGATTTATCAATGGCTCGCCTTGGGTGTTCAATCAGCATGCAATCCTTCTGAAGAGGTTTGATCCGAAGGTGATGCCAGCTGAAATTGTTTTTGACACACTTCTGATGTGGGTGCGGATCTATGGTCTGCCCTTTCCTCTGATGAATTCAGAGAGAGGTGGTCCGCTAGCTGGCATGATTGGCAAAGTGGATAGAATTGAGGTGGATGATAAAGGACGTGCATGGGGTGAGTTTCTGCGAGCAAGGATTAATGTGGATGTGACTGAACCTCTGATGCAGTGGGTGGCAGTGGAATCTTTGAGCCTAAGGCATATTGTCTACTATGAGGTCAGGTATGAGAAATTTCCAGTGTTTTGTTTCTCATGTGGGTTGTTGGGGCATTCTTCAACTACATGTCCTACACCTACGGGGAGATATGAGTTGGGCAATGGGATGGAGATAGAGTATGTGTTCCTGATCCTAGGTGGAAGGAATCACGCTCAATGTCGGGGCAGGGATCGAAATCAGGACAGGGTTCAGGTACGCAACGCTTTGAGGGCTTTAAAAAGCAAGGATAGGTTACCTCTCCTGCCAAACCTCGCAAGACGCGGGCCAAGAAGCAGGCGGCTGCATGTGGGGTTGAGAAGCAGGCTGCTGCAGGTGGAGATAAAGTGGCCGATGATGAGAAGGCTCGGACAACGGGGATGAAGAGAAAACAAGTGTACCAACCTAAGACACCTGTCCTTGTGATTACCAATGCCCCGGCCAATGGTTTGGATGATGCTCTGCATCAGTCTGAGAATGGTGTGCGGAGGAACAATGGTTCCTGTAAGAAATAGAGGAGTTCTGAATCTGTTGATCGATCGGCGGATCGGGCGGAGGCTGTTGAGCAGCCCCGCCAAGCGCAATGAGTATCCTTGTGTGGAACTGTCACGGTATTGGGTCGGACGCGATGGTGGGCGAGCTACGCTGGCTCGTCAAGAAGTATAGACCTAAGCTCCTTTTTCTATCAGAAACGAAGATGAAGGAGACTCGTGCCCAGAGGTTTATGTGGTCGTTGGGCTATACTGGAAGTGTGGGCGTGAGAGGCGAGGGCTGTAACATCCCAAAAATACAAAAACTTGGATTATCAAACTCTAATCATCAAAATTAGGGTTAACAAAAACTTTTCTAAATAAAATTATGGAAGCATGCATGTGAGTATGCATTTCATTTTAAATTCTTTTAAACCACCTTGTTTGTGTGTTCCATTGCTTGTAAATGGATGCTTAGGCGAAATAAACATCATCTAAACATTTTCCACACTTTTCCCAAAGACAAGTAAATCAAAACAAATAAAATAAGGGAATGGTCATTTTGACCAATTTAACTCTCATGCCTACTTTGGCTGTCTCAAACTTTCAGAACCTAACACAAACTTTTCTGGATCTTTGCACCCCTTGACTGTACTCATAACAAAGTATCAAGTCCCACCTTGTGATCATCCAGAAACTTTCAAATGCATAGTTTAAATGACAATTCAAAATTGAATCTTTATCATATGGGAAGATCCCACTTTTTCAAAAACCACTCAAACAAGCTCAACTTTCAAAACCCAAGCACCTGTAGACTCACCAGCACCAACCTATCACACCCACCAAAAATCTTTTCAAAATTCAAAACTTGAGTTCTTGCGGCCATTTCATCAAACACTTGGCAGACACAAATCAAACAAAATCCAAACACTATTGTGAGCAGTGATTGAAGCCTAACTTGTTCCCTCTCTGGTTACAACTAGGTTTTAGTAGATTATCTAGCTCAATTGCACACCCTTAGCATCACTGTAAGCTTGGCATTGCCATCAATGGTGAGTAGGCCGAATGCACCCTTGTCACCCCCATGTCGACAGCAAGCTAGGAGAAGAAACAAGCCTAGCCAGCATGTCTGGGAGCAAGCCAACACCCCACCGCCACTCCCTGTCCAGCGCTCGAATGTTGCCAGCCACTGGACCACATGCACGGACCGCGCCCAGCTCGCCAGCAACCATGCCGAGAGCACGCCCCGTGCGCCACACTCGACCGACGCCCACAGACCGCGCACCGCCCTCGCCGCGTGCATACGTGATCACCACCGTCCCAGCAACCCCGCAGACACGCTCGTTCGCCGCCGCGCGGACCACGCGCGCTGTGCGCCATTAAATTCTCCGTCGGGCACGCGCAGAGCACCGTCGCGTTCCGACCAAACCGCACCGCCCCACGTCTCGCCACCATGTCGTTGAGCATCGCCAGGGAGCACCGCACCTCCCCCTATCGTCGCCCATGCCAATAGCCGTCTGTACCGTCGACCACGACGAGCTCACCGTGCGCCCCGTCGGTCCCCTCTCGCCACTATAAATAGAGGCCACCCTCAGCCAAATTGAGCACACCATCTCACTTCCCTCTCCTCACTGATCATTCCACCCTGTTCCCGAAGCAAGGCGAGCAGCGCAGCGTCATAATTTCACCGGAGCCCGCCGCTGCTGGAGAAGAAGGGAGCCAGCGATTGGAGCCGCCCCAGGAGAAGCTGCCGGTACCAGGAGGTTCACCGTCGTCGACATTGTCGTTCGCCCGCCTCGCCGACCCTCGCCTGAACCTCGGTGAGCCCCAAACGACCCCAACTGGCCGCGCTAGATTTCTGTCTCGCCGGCGTTACCCAACGTCGACGATAACCCTCAATCGTTGGATTAGAACCAGATCGAATGCACCACATCGCCCCATACCGTTTCGCACCCCCTGTCTCACTGACGCTTGGGGATAGCCACTTAAATAGCCCACGGAAATGCTGTGCTTAGCAGGTCGGCCCAGTATCGCTTCCCGCGCAGCCCAGTTATTTGAATTTAACCTTTTCCATTTTATTTCAAACACACTTCTGTACCCAGTTTCAAAAATCAACCTAGGCCGATTCATTGAACCAAATTGAATGAAACCAATTTTGTTAGAAAGGTCTGGGAATGCTGAATCCAAGCCCGTTGGATTCAAGTCATTTGGATCTGTAGATCATCTTTGGTAAAAATAACTAGGCAGAAGCTTTTCTGCATTCAAACATTTTTCAAATTAAAACCATAATAGCTTTTGAGTTGATTCCAACTCTCAAAAATCACATTTAACCATACCTTTTAGAATATATAAAAATATATAGGTTTACTCACAGAAATAATGACCAAGTAATAAAAGAATGCCACATAGGCATTTCTAGCCACTTTAATTAATTAAAATAAAAGGGTAAAACCTTATTAAATTGTGACACCACTTTAAATTACATTCCCATGGACTAAAATATGTGTTGATGACATCTGTCAACATGATCCCATGTTTGGTTTGGAGAATAGTAAATCTTAAATAGTTTTTCAATGAGTAGAAATTACTTTTCTAAAAATAAAAGGAATTAAACCAAGCTTTAGTATTGTAATGTTAGTGATGATGCTAGATCATCTATAGGACCCTTTTGTGTGATGATTGCAAGTAGTTAAGTATTGTTTGGTGATTGCGTACATCGTATTTATTTATAGACGCTAGTACCGACCAAGGATACGAGGAGGAAGGAGGATTCTACGAAAAAGAAGCCGAGGAGAACTTCAACCACTGCTCTGCACAAGGCAAGCTAACACTTGCAAGATACTCTACTTTAGCAAGCCTTACTAATCAAGTTGACCCATGCAAGCTTATACTTGCAATTGTGCAAGCTAATACTTGCTTGTTACCATGCCAACTATATGCCTTAAGCATATGTGATCATACCCACTTGATAACCCAATCCTAGTTTTATTTGCAAGCTTTCTACTTTATTTCTTTACCAAGGATTTAACTTAGAGTTGACTTAAGTGACTTATAGATTCTAGAAAGATATATTTGAAGGTTGCATAAAGAGCATAAAATTTGGCCTAAGTTAGAAACCTTGATATCATCCTAAGATATAAGGTTGTACTTAGTTGAAACTCCACTAGTTTACCACCCCTCATTAGTACTTATCCTCACTTGTAGATGCTAGTGCTAAGCATAAAACTTGATCAACTTTAGATGGGAATACTTGGTGAAATTGGTTATGAAAACCTTAGAATGATGGATCATTCTACTGATATGTTTTGACATGTGTTTCCGAACACCAGATGATTTTGGTGATGAAAATGTTGAGGCATGAGCCTTAGCCCTTTATAAAACTGATGGTTGTCTGGATGCGATACCATTCCATATTTATCGTACAACCACAATACCCGAAGATTGGGTAGGGCTTGACTGGAAACTTATATACCTTAGTATTAGTTCCCTCACGGCCAAGGTATGAGCTGAGGCTACCTTGTGAAGATTGTCCACATGTGCAGTACCCAAGATGACAGTTGGTCATGGTTGGGAGGCCAAACTCACAGGAGAGGTGCTTATACTAGGGCATGTAATTGAAAGGTTAGGATTGATTATCCGCATACTGAGTATGGTGAATTCAGGATTTGTTCCTGACGGATGTATCGAATGTTGTGGTGAAAGTGTACAATCTCTGTAGAGTGTCAAACTATTCGAATAGCCGCGTCCGCGGTTATGGACAGTTGGAGTGGTCATACTGTTCCCCCGTTAGATGTTTTCAAAATAACTTGTGAAATGAATTGATACTTTGACTTGACCACAACAGAGTTGTGACATGATTTGCAAGATCCCACTTAGTAGTTATAAAATTGTGACTAGCTTCTCTTGCTTTTGAACTAGTAGATATAGATCTGGCTTTTTGCAAAACAACCCTAGAGCCTAGTGTCCTATTATCCAAAAACCCTTTTTCCTTGTTAGTATTAGTTTGTGAGTACTTAAAGAGTACTCATGGCTTTGTCCCTGGCTATTCCCGTGGCCAGACTATGAAGAGGAGTACCTGGAGGATGGATCCCAGGAAGGTTACGACAACTAGGATCATCTCCCATCATCAGCATTGCCTGTGACCCCGAAGATGGAGCTTCGCCTACGCTACCGTTATTATTACGTATTCCGCTGCTTGAAGTTGTATTAAGAATTGGATCATGATATCCTTATTTGTGTAAGACCTTATGTATGGTTTGTAATGGATGATGTACTATGGTATCCAATTCTGTTATGTCTCGCAAAAATGGTAATCCTGGGATTGTGATGTATGGCATAATAGGCATCTGGGATTAAAAATCCGGGTGTTGACAAGTTGGTATCATAGCCATCCTGACCAGAGGAGACACTAGTTAGACTGGACGTTTGAATCAAAAACTTAGTTTCAAAAACAAAGCAAGCAAATATTTACAAAAACTTATTCTCATTCTTATCCCTTTGATTCTTTCATGAAAATTCATGTTCCTCAAAAACTCTTGCAAAATACATAAAATTTTGACACACTTGATCACTCTATTAACTTACTTATCATATACTCTTATAGATGGACGTGAAGTACAACAAGTTTTACCAATTGGGGAATGGAGGAGACCTTATCTTTGAGAGGGATTTGGACCAGCTTTCGAAACTTCTGGAGCGTCCGCACCCCGAGTTCTTCGGAGCTTAGCTCAATGATCAAGGAGGAGAAGATCTGCAGTGGCTAATTGTTGCAAGTCTCCGAGGAAAGATTGAACCTCCCACTGCTAAGGGAATTCAGTTTACCTTGAGAGAGAACAACTGGCTCGATGGACTTGCCAGGGCCATGCAGGAAGCTCTTTCCCGTCTATGTGGGCAGAGCATCAATCAGATCAAGGGAACCCGCTTTGAGTTTTGCCCAAGGCGTGATGCAAATGGACAACCACTGGAAGCCCCATACCACCCCGAGCTGAAGACTCAATTGGACCACCTTAGCTTCATGATGTATGATCGTCAGCAGGAGTTGGATAACTGCCGTGACTACTCCAACCACAAGTCTGCCATCATCAAGACGAAGGATCGAACCATCGCCATGCTAGCAAAGGATCGCAAGTCTCGCTGCCGTCAGCTCGACAAGAAGGAGCGCATCATTGCCCGTCTTCGCCACCGCATCTCATCTTTGGAGGAGACCATCCACGAGAGAGAAATGCAGTTGGAAGAAAGGAAGAATGCCAGAGAGGATCTTCATGGAGACCCTTACTCCTATCTCGGCGATGATGATGATTTTGTGGAGGATCAGACTATGGACTTCTTCACCGATGAGGATGATTTCGCCTTCATTGATGATGATGAAGATGACGAAGCCACCGATTTTGAGGAGTAGTAGCACTTGAGCACTAGCGTAGTGAGTAGTATTCGGTCCCGCTGTATCGTAGTTTTCAGAATGTTTCTTAAAACCATCTGTTTTTCTTTGTTGTGGTGTGTGTTGTATCGTGTGAATGAATGAATGAAAAGCAAGTTGCTAGAAAAATCTGAGTCAAACTTTAAAAACTTTTCAAAATCCCAGAACCTTAGAAATTTCCCTCTTTTCTCATGATCTATCTCAATCTTCAGATGCCACGCGGAGGAAGTGGTTCATCCCCGGACCCGATGTTGTAGATCCTTCAAATGTTGACTTCTGACCGTGAAGCTAAAAGAGCGGAACGTCAAGCCAACCTAGCCACCCTGCAACAGATAGCTCAGCTAGCCCACAACAACCAAGGCCACGGAAATTAGGACAACCATGGATCTAAGCTCAAGAATTTTCAGAATACCAACCCACATGTGTTCACTAAGTCAGAAGAGCCCTTAGACGCCGATGATTAGTTGCAAACCATGGAAAATAATCTAGAAGTCGCCGGAGTGGAAGCCAACGAGAAAGTTCTGTTCGCCACCCACTATCTAGCCGGAGATGCCAAGGCATGGTGGAACAGTGTTCGCGCAATGACCGGAGGCCAGATGATGACCTGGGAGGAATTCAAGGTCAAGTTCAGCAGAACCCATGTGCCACCGGGTTTGATCAAGAGGATGAGAGACGAGTTCAGAGAGCTAAAGCAAGGAAGGATGACTGTAGTGGAATACCGTGACAAATTTGTCATTAGCTAGGTATGCCCCGGATGAGATTGACACCAACAGCCAAGAAGAAAGAAAGATTCCTGAATGTTCTGCATGATGAGATGCAGACTGTGTTAGTCAATATCCCCTTTGCTGATATTGAAGCCCCTGTCGACTCTGCTATCCAGATGGAAGGAAAGATCAACCAAGCCAATGAGAACCGCAAGTGTCGCATGATGCATCAGCCAGGAACCCATCAGACCCCAAAGTGTTAGAGATATGCCCAAGAGGCAATAATAAAGTGGTTATTATAATATCTTCATACTTATGATAAATGTTTACATACCATGCTATAATTGTATTAACCGGAAACATTAATACTTGTGTGATTTGTAAACATAAAAGAGTCCCTAGTAAAGCCTCTTGTTAAACTAGCTTGTTGGTTAATATATGATCATGGTTTCCTGATCATGAACATAGAGATGTTATTAACAACAGGGTCATATCATTAGGGGAATGATGTGATGGACATACTCCTATAGTTAAGCGTAGCATAAAGATCAAGTCATTTAATATAGTTCATTTGCTATAAGCTTTCTGATACATAGTAACCTAATTCCTTCGACCATGAGATCATGCTTATCACCATCACCAGAAAGATGCTTTGATGACATCAAACACCACACCGTAACTGGGTGGCTATAAAGGTGGCATTGAGTGTTCGGAAAGTATGGGTTGAGACACATGGATCAAGAGTGGGATTTGTCCATCCATATGACGGATAGATATACTCTGGGCCCTCTCGGTGGAATGTCATCCAATTAGCTTGCAAGCATGTGACTGGCTCACAAGGGATCACATACCACGGGAACAAGAAAAGAGTACTTATCGGTAACGAGGTTGAACTAGGTATGCAGAGATACCGACGATCAAAACCTCGGATAAGTAAACTATCGTGAGACAAAGGGAAATTGGTATCGTATGTAAGTGGTTCATTCGATCGCAAAGTAATCGTAGAAATATGTGGGAGCCATATGAATTTCCAGATTCCTCTATTGGTTATTGATCAGAGAAGTGTCTCGATCATGTCTGCATAATTCACGAACCGTAGGGAGACACACTTAAGGATTCGATGTTGTTGAGTAGTTATAGAATGATGAGTAAGAGACCGAATGTTGTTCGGAGTCTCGGATGGGATCCGGGATATCACGAGGAGATTCGGAATGGTCCGGAGAATAAGATTCATATAAGGAAAGTCCTGTTTCGGGGTTGGAGAATGGTTCCGGTGTTTTCATCGGGAATGTTCTAGAAGGTTCCGGAATGTCCGGCACTCCAGAGCGGAAGGGTACAATGTGTTATATCAAGTTGGTATGATTGCATCATGTACTAGGTGTCATCGCTGAACAAAATAAAGGGTTTAATCAAATCCTAGTTTGAAAAGTCAAACGCCAATTTGAAAAGTCAAACGGCTATTTTGTGAAGTGGTGGGAAAGTGGGAAATCAAGTTGGGGAGGAGTTCCTCCTCCACCGCCGGCCCACTAGGGATCCGAGTTGGAGAGGGACTCCCCTCCCCTTGGCCGCGCCCTCCCACCTATACAAGGAGGGGCAGGGTTGCCCCTCCAAACACACCTCTCTCCACCCAAAACCCTAGCTCTAGGCGCCACCACCCCTCCAAGTGTTGCCGCCACCTAGGGATCCTCTAGCCGCCGAATTAGGGTTTCTCTAAGCCCTAGCCGCCAGCCACACCACCCATTTGGTGCCTCTAATCCGTAGATCCCCAAGGCCCTTCTCTTACTCCACCATACTCGCTCCGGCTTAAGGCGAAGCCCTGCGAGATCTCCCCTCTACTTCCGGTACCACGCCGTCGTGCTGCCGGAATCACGAGGAGAGTGCTACAACCTCCACTGCCTGCTGGAATAAGGGAGAGGAAGGTCTTCATCGAGTACCGAATGTGTGACCGACTGCGGGAGCGCTGCCGGAACGCAGCGCCGGAAGGATCGTCTACGCGATCTTGAGATCGGAAAGAGTACGACTACATCACCCACGAGAATCCGCTCTCGTTAACCACTTTGGAATCTTCGAGGGTGAGTTCCTCTATCAACTCGTTGCTACAATCTAGTAGATAGATCTTGGCTTGTTTGTTTGCATGCGGTAGAAATTTTTTGTTTTCCATGCTACGAACCCCTTCAGTGGTATCAGAGCCGTGTCTATATGTAGATTTGTTGCACGAGTAGAACACAATGGTCATTGTGGGCGTTGATGCTTTTGTTGTCGATTGCTTCTTGTGTACTTTGCATCTTGCGGGATGGTGGGATGAAGCGGCCCGGGCTAACCTTACATGACATCGTTCATGAGACTTGCTCCACGCTTGACATGCAACTTGTATTGCATAAGTGGCTTTGCGGGTGCCTGTTTCTCCCAACACAGTTAAGATTCAATTTACAACGGGTGATTGACAATACTAGTATTAATGTTGTGGTTCTTGTTCATAAGTTAGAACGACACATATTGAAAGCCCCAAACCACGTAAAACATGCAAAGAAAATTAGAGGCGTCTAACTTTGTTTTGCAGGGGTGTGCTGTGATGTGATATGGCCATGATTGTATTTGATGTATGCAATGTTCCTTATTGTAAGTTGACAACCAACAGGAGCCATATGGTTGTCTTTAAATTCTGTTAAGACCCACGTGTCTATTCAAAGTAGTTGTAATAGTTGAAGCTGGTGGACGACAACCATGGAGCGGCGTCATTGACCTTGATGCAATGCCGGTGATGATGGAGATCATGTTCGTGCTTGAAGATGGAGATCGGAAGCACAAAGAAGAAAGGCCATATCATATCACATATTATGAATTGCATGCGATGTTAATCCTTTATGCATCTTGTATTGCTTAGTTAACGACGGTAGCATTATAAGATGATCCCTCAAGCACACAATTTCAAGTTTTAAAGTGTTCATCCTTAGTAAGCACCGTTGCTAAAGCTCGTTGTTTCGAAGCACCACGTGATGATCGGGTGTGTTAGATTCCGCAAGTGTATACAACGTGAGCAAGCCAGATTTGCTCATGCGGAAGCTAAGGTTTGATCTTGACGAGCCTAGCATGTACAGACATGGTCTCGGAACACAGATCACCGAAAGGTAAAGCATGAGTCATATAGTAGATATGATGAACATGTTGATTGTTCGCCATTGAAGCTATGTCAACTCTCGTGATGATCAGTTTTGATGTGGTGGATTTGGTTCGTGTGATCACTAAAACAATGTGAGGGATATTGTTTTGAGTGGGAGTTCAACGGCAATATGATTAAAAGTTGAACACTATTTATCATAAATTAAATCAAAGTGAATTTGCATAGTTGTTGTAGTCATTGGCATTTGTTTACCACCTTGCGCTTAGTTATAATTGAGATGATAGAACTATAGAATTCTGGTTAGTTACTTTACGAACTGGTATCGTATTGTTTTGAAGTGTTAATCTAAAGTTTAAAAGTCCTATTGCAAACTTTCAGTAAGTTCCGGTTACTCCATGAAGTTTAATAATTGGTATTAAAATCGAGTGACAATTCCAAGAGTTAGTGTATGAGTATCATGTTTGTCTCCTTGATTCTTGATATTCAAAGAATTGTCTTAATATCAAGGCTATCTAGGATATGAAAGAGTTGTTTCAGAAACCATGATGTGTGGAAGATATTGTGATATCTGAAACGAAGTTTTGGTTGCAACATGATAGAGTATAATATGGGAAAAGTCATGTTCTCATATTTGATGAGAATTTGCAAAAGGTTGGAGACACTAGTTGTCCTAAACCTCCAAAAGGTTTTGGAGAGCAACATTATACTCGTGATTCACCGTTATAAGCTAAAAGTAGCTTGATCATGGATGATTCCATGATAAGGGTGAATATTTGATGTAGGTAAAATGTTTACTACACCAAGAGATTACTAAAGAAAGGAATTTGAAAGAACACCAAACATTTGATGATGGTGATCTACTTCAAAGTGCAAGTCCAAAGACATTGGTATTTTACTATACATGCTTTGGACTATGTGTCATGTATATGGCTCCACTATTGATGTTGATAGATTCTTTCAAACAGAAAAAAGAAATACTGAAAGAGAATCTCATAAATATATGGCAGAAAAGAAAAGACTAGAATTGTTCAGTTTAGGTATATAAAGGATATACGTGTTATGGCTATATTCTTTGCTTATTAAACAATGTGGCTCTTAAGTATTTGATACTGAATTTGTTGGTATGAATCGTCATACAAAACAACACAATTCATGAACTACAATGGCCTAAGTAACTAGCAAAAGAATATGTGATGATGTTCATCAAGAACAAATAAAGGGTTATTGTGTTGCTCGTTTAAATCAAAGTTTGCCTTCAAGATTTGTTTTATCAGGTATTATGAGAACAAAAGGGTTGTTCAATTAATTGCCGTAATCCATAAAAGATGGATGATTCACAAATCTCGTTGGAGAAATCACATCCATAAAACTAGTGCTAAAAATATCAAAAGACAAAATGATTGAAAGATCATTTAGGAAGTGACATCGCCGTTTAAATTATATTGGAAAGAAAACATGAAGAAACTCCATGTGGATGGAATTTTGGAGTCTTTTGAATTTTGATCAAATGACGCTTGTGAAACTTTCCTAGAGATAATTAAAACTTCGTTCATAGGCCAAAAGGGAACGAATGACTAGCTTATTGGAACTTGTACATATTGTTGTATGAAGTCCATTATGTGTAGTCAAGAGCGATGGATTTCAACTTCATATGCTTCCTCCGAAATTTTGAGTGAATATATGAATATTTACTTAATAAGGATGAAGTATGAAACATTTGAAAAGTTCAAAGATTTTCAAGATGAAGTGCAAAATCATTGTAACAAGAATATAAATAGTTTATGATAAGATCATAAAGGAAGATATTTGAGTTACGAGTTTAGCATAATACCTAAGATTTAAGGAATCGTTCCGTGGATTTGCATTTTCCGAAACACCATAAGAGTATGGAGTGTTCGAGATATGTAATTAAACCTTGTTTGACATGGTAAGATCAAAGGTGTAATTTATAAAACTGTCATTATATTTTAAAGATTAAAAGCTTTAGAGACTACCGTTTTTCCACTGAAAAGAGCTCCATCATAATCCGTTGAATTGACACCATATAAAGTTATGGTTTGGGATAAAACCCAAGTTTTCCTTTCTTAAACATTGGTATGCTACGCATAAGAAAGATGTTTGCAACCAAAGTCGGATGAACCTATCTTTGTATGTTATTTCGAATAACTATTCCTCCATAACACCGGAGACAAAAGTGTTTGTCGCTTAGAACGTCAAGTTTCTTTGAGAAGGAATTTTTCGTGAAAAATAAGTGGGAGGACAATAGAACTTTGATAAGGTTAAAAGAACCTTAGTTATATGTGCAGAGTTGCGCAACGCCGAAAAGTGTTCCGGAGGCAGGAACAATGCTCATGGCTCACGTGCCTCAAAGGTTGTGGTTACGGAGATCTAAGTTCCTATTAAAACAAGTAGGTCGGGTAAACAATCAAATACCAAGATTTGA
The DNA here is from genome assembly GCA_916181665.1 of Avena sativa. Lineage (NCBI taxonomy): Eukaryota > Viridiplantae > Streptophyta > Magnoliopsida > Poales > Poaceae > Avena > Avena sativa. Next base: position 148,564,280 of record OV702294.1, on the reverse strand, counting down.
GAGTTAAATCATTATTTGACAATAATGATCCGACTACATGCAAAGAAGCGATGATGGGCCCTGACTCTGTCAAATGGCTTGAAGCCATTTGACAGATAGTTCCATATACGAGAGATCAAGCTTTGAACTTGAAAGACCCTCTGGAAAGGTACAAGACCTTATAGTCGTATTTGGATCTATAAATAAATAGACATGGATGTTTCACATCTATGAAATTATCGACATGTCGGGAAAGAGTTCACGACAATGTTCAAAGAATTGACTATGACAAGATCTGATCTTTCATTAAGCAATATTTAGCCTAGACGGATTAATGTAGCAACTACGACATATAATTTTGTTATGTGTTGAATAAACAAAACAAGTTCTTCTAATAGAATGGTTACCAAGGACGTGTGAATGATACGGTCCAAAGGGTTTTGTTAATTCAAAGGATGCTAAAAGCATATGCAAACTTTAATAGTTGAAGTAAGCATCGCGGAGTTGGAATCTTCACCATGATGAAACTGTTAAAAGAGTTTAATTTCATCGGAGACGATGAAGATGCTTGCATTTGCAAGAAATTAAGTGGGAGCGCTAAGACATGTTTCTAATACATTATGTGGAAGACATATTGTTGATTGGAAATAATGTATCTTTTATTAACAAAGGATAAGAATTTCATCTCGATGAAAGACTTAGGCAAAACCCAAATATTTGGCATCAATAGACGCTAATATGGTTGTGCCGAAAGTACATAGATGATATATTGAATGAGTTCAATATAGAAACTACAAGAAAGGTTCTTGTCGCACAGAAAGGATTGAATGAGTTCAATATTGATGATATATTCTAGTGTATTGACACTTGATAAGTGAAACAAAGATTCAAGTATAGATTGATACTTGATGTATGAAATCACAAAGAGTATTTATATCAGTCATGCTGTGATATGTACAAATCCAGATATGTCCTATGCTCTAAATGATGTGAGCATATACCAGAATGATTCATAAGATGATCATTGGACGATAGTAAGGATATTCTTATCTTTTGGAAGAACTAAGAATATATTGTTTTGTAGAAGTGACAAATAGATGGTTAGTTCATTGTAAAAGTACTACATTGATACTAGTTTTGTCACAAAGTACAAATTAAGTTTATCTCAATCTAAACTGAGGGTGGCACAATATGATGGAAAGTAAGTTCCATAATGGATTTGGATGAGTTCCAAAGTTAAGATATTGTGACATATACTACAACAAAAGGCTAAGTATATAACTACTGTTATAGCGGCAAACGAGGGCATTTGTGTCAAGTAGTTTGTTATCAAACTAGGTGTAGTTCACAGCAGGGATAATACTATGAAGATATATTGTACGACAATATTATCAACATGTTTTAACCCCAAAGAACTAAAGGTCACATCAAAGGACCAAATTTGTACAAAGCCATCTCATTAGAGAATGAGTGATGCGTAGAGACGCAAAGACATGCAATTACACACGGACCTAGAAGTGTCAGATCTGGAGATCAGTTGACCACTAGCAATCGTGTACATACGACACCAGAAAGCCATAGGTGTTGAATACATAAAGGTTTGAAACTAGATTATTGACTCTAGTGCAAGTGGGAGACTGTTAGAGATATGCCCAAGAGGCAATAATAAAGTGGTTATTATCATATCTTCATACTTATGATAAATGTTTACATACCATGCTATAATTGTATTAACCAGAAACATTAATACTTGTGTGATTTGTAAACATAAAAGAGTCCCTAGTAAAGCCTCTTGTTAAACTAGCTTGTTGGTTAATATATGATCATGGTTTCCTGATCATGAACATAGAGATGTTATTAACAACAGGGTCATATCATTAGGGGAATGATGTGATGGACATACTCCTATAGTTAAGCGTAGCATAAAGATCAAGTCATTTAATATAGTTCATTTGCTATAAGCTTTCTGATACATAGTAATCTAATTCCTTCGACCATGAGATCATGCTTATCACCATCACCGGAAAGATGCTTTGATGACATCAAACACCACACCGTAACTGGGTGGCTATAAAGGTGGCATTGAGTGTTCGGAAAGTATGGGTTGAGACACATGGATCAAGAGTGGGATTGTCCATCCATATGACGGATAGATATACTCTGGGCCCTCTCGGTGGAATGTCATCCAATTAGCTTGCAAGCATGTGACTGGCTCACAAGGGATCACATACCACGGGAACGAGAAAAGAGTACTTATCGGTAACGATGTTGAACTAGGTATGCAGAGATACCGACGATCAAAACCTCGGATAAGTAAACTATCGTGAGACAAAGGGAAATTGGTATTGTATGTAAGTGGTTCATTCGATCACAAAGTAATCATAGAAATATGTGGGAGCCATATGAATTTCCAGATTCCTCTATTGGTTATTGATCGGAGAAGTGTCTCGATCATGTCTGCATAATTCACGAACCGTAGGGAGACACACTTAAGGATTCGATGTTGTTGAGTAGTTATGGAATGATGAGTAAGAGACCAAATGTTGTTCGGAGTCTCGGATGGGATCCGGGATATCACGAGGAGATTCGGAATGGTCCGAAGAATAAGATTCATATAAGGAAAGTCCTGTTTCGGGGTTGGAGAATGGTTCCGGTGTTTTCATCGGGAATGTTCTAGAAGGTTCCGGAATGTCCGGCACTCCGGAGGGGAAGGGTACATGAATGTGTTATATCAAGTTGGTATGATTGCATCATGTACTAGGTGTCATCGCTGAACAAAATAAAGGGTTTAATCAAATCCTAGTTTGAAAAGTCAAACGCCAATTTGAAAAGTCAAACGACTATTTTGTGAAGTGGTGGGAAAGTGGGAAACCGAGTTGGGGAGGAGTTCCTCCTCCACCGCCGGCCCACTAGGGATCCGAGTTGGGGAGGGACTCCCCTCCCCTTGGTCGCGCCCTCCCACCTATATAAGGAGGGGCAGGGCTGCCCCTCCAAACACACCTCTCTCCACCCAAAACCCTAGCTCTAGGCGCCACCACCCCTCCAGGTGTTGCCGCCACCTAGGGATCCTCTAGCCGCCAAATTAGGGTTTATCTAAGCCCTAGCCGCCGGCCACACCACCCCTTTGGTGCCTCTAATCCGTAGATCCCCAAGGCCCTTCTCTTACTCCACCATACTTGCTCCGGCTTAAGGCGAAGCCCTGCGAGATCTCCCCTCTACTTCCGGTACCACGCTGTCGTGCTGCCGGAATCACGAGGAGAGTGCTACAACCTCCACTGCCTGCTGGAACAAGGGAGAGGAAGGTCTTCATCGAGTACCGAACGTGTGACCGACTGCGGGAGCGCTGCCGAAACGCAGCGCCGGAAGGATCGTCTACGCGATCTTGAGATCGGAAAGAGTACGACTACATCACCCACGAGAATCCGCTCTTGTTAACCGCTTTGGAATCTTCGAGGGTGAGTTCCTCTATCAACTCGTTGCTACAATCTAGTAGATAGATCTTGGCTTGTTTGTTTGCATGCGGTAGAATTTTTTTGTTTTCCATGCTATGAACCCCTTCACAAAGTACCGCCCTAACCCATCTCCAGGATTTGCCCCAAGAACCAACAAACCCCCGATGAACCGTCCAACTTATCCCAACCGTGGAAACCCTAAACCCGGAGGAAATCACAACAACCCCGGCAACTCTAGCAATTTCAATTGTGCCCCACCCAAGTTCAACAACAACAATGCTGCCACCAACACCAACACTGCCCCGAGGACTGGAAGTAATGCAGTGCCTGTAGCAGCAAAGGACAAGTCACAAGTGACTTGTTATGACTGTGGAAATAAAGGTCACTACTCCAACGAGTGCCCCAACAAGAAGAATTCCGCAGCCCCCAATACCAACGCCCCAGCTCAGCAGCAGCGTCATGTTCAGCCAGGAAGAAGATTTGCCCCAGGGAATTCGCTCAACCGCAATGGCCATCTTTTGTCATGCATGCTAAAGAAGCTCAGGAAGCGCCAGACGTCGTGCTGGGTATGTTTTCTGTTAATTCAGTACTTGCAAGAGTGTTGTTTGATTTTGGTGCATCGCATTCATTTGTCACCGAAGAATTTGCATGCACTAGTAAAATTCAACCAACCAAACTGAAGCATGTGATGATTTTTCAAATCCCCGGTTCAACCACCAAGGCTAGGCAAATTTGCAAAGCCGTCCCTATCTAAATCCATGGCATAGATTTTTATGCTAATCTGATAGTACTCGGAACTAAAGGTTTGGAAGTAGTACTAGGAATGGATTGGATGTCCAAACATAAAGGATTGATTGACTGTGCTAAGAAAGCCATAACCATGACCAGTACAGCCGAAATACCAGTCGAGCATATATCTGAAACCTTACCTCGCCAATTCAAATGCAACAAAAGTATAGCCCAACCTACCATTGACCAAGTCCGGATAGTCTGTGAATACCCCGATGTATTTCCAGATGTTTTGCCCGGTATGCCCCCAGATCGGGATATCGAGTTTATCATCGAACTAATCCCCGGAACTGGACCCATAGCCCAGGGACCCTATAGTATGAACCCGTCGGAGCTAGCAGAACTGAAGAAGCAAGTGGATGACATGCTGGAAATTGGATTGATTCAACCAAGTGCATCACCATGGAGATCACCTATCTTGTTTGTGGACAAGAAGGATGGAGGTAACCGTTTGTGTACGGATTATCAGAAGTTGAATGATGTCACCATCAAGAACAAGTACCCCTTGCCCAAGATAGAAGATTTGTTTGATCAGTTGACCGGTGCCAAAGTGTTTTCTAAGATTGATCTTAGGACTGGCTATCATCAACTCAAAATTCGTGCATAGGATATTCCAAAGACTGCCTTTACGACCAGATATGGATTATACGAGTATACAGTCATGTATTTTGGATTAACCAATGCCCCTGCTTATTTCATGAATCTCATGAATAAGATTTTTATGGACTTCCTGGATAAGTTTGTCATTGTTTTCATTGATGAGATCCTGATTTATTCCAAATCAGAAGAAGAACATGAGCTACACCTAAGGACCATTCTTGGAACCCTTAGAGAGCATCAGTTGTATGCCAAGTTTAGCAAATGTGAATTCTGGTTACAGGAGGTAGGATTCCTCGGTCACATTGTATCCGTCGGAGGAATTGCCGTTGACCCTGCCAAAGTGAAAGATGTAGAAGATTGGCAAGCCCCAACCACTCAAACCCAAGTTCGTGTATTTCTCGGATTGGCGGGATACTACCGCAAATTCGTAGAAGGATTCTCGAGTATCGCCAGACCTATGACCCAATTGCTGAAGAAGGACAAGAAGTTTGAATGGACTGACAAATGTGAAGTGAGTTTTCAAGAACTCAAGAGGAGATTGATTTCAGCCCCAATCTTGATCATGCCGGATATCACGAAGCCCTTCGATGTGTATTGTGACGCATCCAAGATCAGTCTCGGATGTGTGCTAATGCAAGAGAGCAAAGTTATATCTTATCTATCTCGACAATTGAAGCAACATGAGCAAAATTACCCAACCCATGACCTCGAACTCGCAGCCGTAGTTCTAGCCCTGAAGACATGGAGGCATTACCTCATGGGAAACCGTTGTGATATTTATTCAGATCACAAGAGCCTGAAGTATATATTCACTCAGAAGGAGCTGAATATGAGACAGAGAGGATGGATTGAGCTAATCAAGGATTACGATCTAGACATTCACTATCACCCTGGTAAAGCCAATGTGGTAGCAGATGCCCTTAGCAGATTGCCGTGCCGCTTGAACTCCATGATCTTGAAGGAGCAACCAAGTTTGCACAAAGAGATGAAAGATTTTCGAATAGAATTAGTACGTGAAGGATTTTTGGCTAGCATAGAACTCTAGCCCACTTTGATCAGTCAGATCAAAGAGTCACAGAAGGGAAATGCTAGTATCGACGGAATCAAGCGTCGCATCGGTACAGGCAAAGTACCCGGATTCACCGAAGACGAAGAAGGAGTTCTGTGGTACAAAGGACGCCTTTGTGTACCAGCAGATTCTGAGTTGAAAGAAGTTATTCTGAAGGAAGCTCATGATACTCTTTATTCTATCCACCCCAGAGGAACGAAGATGTATCAAGATTTGAAAGAGCAATTTTGGTGGCATAAGATGAAGAGAGAAATCGGAAGCTATATCGCTAAGTGTGATATATGTCAGCGAGTCAAGGCAGGACATCAAAGACCCGCTGGATTGTTGCAACCATTGCAGATTCCGGAATGGAAATGGGATTCCATTGGAATGGACTTTATCACCGTACTGCCTACTTCTAGTAGGGGAAATGACTCTATTTGGTTCATAGTGGACTGATTGTCCAAAGTTGCCCATTTCTTGCCCGTCAAGACCACATATCAGAGTTCGAAGCTAGCGGAGTTATACATCGCTAGAATAGTTAGTTTGCATGGAGTCCCCAAGAACATCGTATCGGATCGAGGAACTCAATTTACCTCGAGATTCTGGAAGAAAGTCCAAGAAGGTTTAGGAACCCGCCTAGATTTCAGTACCGCGTATCACCCTTAGACAGATGGACAAACGGAGCGAGTAAATCAAATACTCGAAGATATGCTGAGAGCATGTGTGTTAGAATATGGATCCAAGTGGGAAGACTGTCTGCCGTTTGCAGAATTTTCATACAACAACGGTTATCAAGCCAGTTTGCAAATGGCCCCATTTGAATTTATGTACGGAAGGAAGTGTCGCACCCCTTTGAACTGGTCGGAAGTAGGAGAGAGTCAGATTTTCGGACCCGACATCCTTTGATAAGCAGAAGAGAAGGTTCACAAGATTCGTGAGCACCTCAAGACCGCCCAGTCCAGACAGAAGAGCTACGCCGACAAGAGACGTTGAGACCTCGCCTTCAACATAGGAGATTTTGTTTATCTGAAAGTGTCGCCATTGAACGGAATGCAGCGTTTCCAACTCAAAGGAAAGTTAGCCCCCAGAAATATCGGACCTTTCAAAATTCTGAACCGTCGCGGAGAAGTATCATATCAATTGGAACTACCCGAAGAGATGTCAACAGTTCACAATATGTTCTATATCTCGTTACTTCGCAAGTGTCTCGAAGTTCCAGAGAAGACGGAAGTGTTCAAGAATATCGATCACCGGACCATAGAGATCAACGATGACCTAACCTATCCCGAAGTACCCATCCGTATTTTGGAAGAAGCTTTCAGAACTACCCGAACCCGAAGCATCAAGTTTCTCAAGATCCAGTGGAGCAACCACACAGAAGAGGAAGCTACCTGGGAGCGCGAAGATCACATCAGGACGGAGTTTCCCGATCTCTTCAAATCCTAGGTAATCTTTTTCGTCCTTTCTCAAATCTCGGGACGAGATTTTGTTTAAGGGGGGAAGGTTTGTAACATCCCAAAAATACAAAAACTTGGATCATCAAACTCTAATCATCAAAATTAGGGTTAACAAAAACTTTTCTAAATAAAATTATGGAAGCATGCATGTGAGTATGCATTTCATTTTAAATTCTTTTGAACCATCTTGTTTGTGTGTTCCATTGCTTGTAAATGGATGCTTAGGTGAAATAAACATCATCTAAACATTTCCCACACTTTTCCCAAAGACAAGTAAATCAAAACAAATAAAATAAGGGAATGGTCATTTTGACCAATTTAACTCCCATGCCTACTTTGGCTGTCTCAAACTTTCAGAACCTAACAGAAACTTTTCTGGATCTTTGCACCCCTTGACTGTACTCATAACAAAGTATCAAGGCCCACCTTGTGATCATCCATAAACTTTCAAATGCATAGTTTAAATGACAATTCAAAATTGAATCTTTATCATATGGGAAGATCCCACTTTTTCAAAAACCACTCAAACAAGCTCAACTTTCAAAACCCAAGCATCTGCAGACTCACCAGCACCAACCTAGCACACCCACCAAAAATCTTTTCAAAATTCAAAACTTAAGTTCTTGCGGCCATTTCATCAAACACTTGGCAGACACAAATCAAACAAAATCCAAACACTATTGTGAGCAGTGATTGAAGCCTAACTTGTTCCCTCTCTGGTTATAACTAGGTTTTAGTAGATCATCTAGCTCAATTGCACACCCTTAGCATCACTGTAAGCTTGGCATTGCCATCAATGGTGAGCAGGCTGAATGCACCCTTGTCACCCCCATGTCGACAGCAAGCTAGGAGAAGAAACAAGCCTATCCAGCATGTCTGGGAGCAAGCCAACACCCCACCGCCACTCCCTGTCCAGCGCTCGAACGTTGCCAGCCACTGGACCACACGCACGGACCGCGCCCATCTCGCCAGCAACCATGCCGAGAGCACGCCCCGTGCGCCACGCTCGACCGACGCCCACAGACCGCGCGCCGCCCTTGCCGCGTGCATACGTGATCACCACCGTCCCAGCAACCCCGCAGACACGCTCGTTCGCCGCCGCGTGGACCACGCGCGTTGTGCGCCATTAAATTCTCCATCGGGCACGCGCAGAGCAACGTCGCGTTCCGACCAAACCGCACCACCCCACGTCTCGCCATCATGTCGTTGAGCATCACCAGGGAGCACCGCACCACCCCCTACTGTCGCCCATGCCGATAGCCGTCTGTAACGTCGACCACGACGAGCTCACCGTGCGCCCCGTCGGTCCCCTCTCGCCACTATAAATAGAGGTCGCCCCCAGCCGAATTGAGCACACCATCTCACTTCCCTCTCCTCACTGATCATTCCACCCCGTTCCCGGAGCAAGGCGAGCAGCGCAGCGCCGGAATTTCACCGAAGCCCGCCGCTGCTGGAGAAGAAGGGAGCCAGCGATTGGAGCCGCCCCAGGAGAAGCTGCCGATACCAGGAGGTTCGCCGTCGTCGACATCGTCGTTCGCCCGCCTCGCCGACCCTCGCCTGAACCCCGATGAGCCCCCAACGACCCCCACTGGCCGCGCTAGGTTTCTGTCTCGCCAGCGTTACCCAACGTCGACGATGACCCTCAGCCGTTAGATTAGAACCAGATCGAACGCACCACATCGCCCCATACCGTTTTGCACCCCCTGTCTCACTGACGCGTGGGGACAGCCACTTAAACAGCCCGCGGAAGCGCTGTGCTTAGCAGGCCGGCCCAGTATCGCTTCCCGTGCAGCCCAGTTATTTGAATTTAACCTTTTCCATTTTATTTCAAGCACACTTTTGTACCCAGCTTCAAAAATCAACTTAGGCCGATTCAGTGAACCAAATTGAATGAAACCAATTTTGTTAGAAAGGTCTGGGAATGCTGAATCCAAGCCCGTTGGATTCAAGTCATTTGGATCTGTAGATCATATTTGGTAAAAATAACAAGGCAGAAGCTTTTCTGCATTCAAACATTTTTCAAATTAAAACCATAATATCTTTTGAGTTGATTCCAACTCTCAAAAATCACATTTAACCATACCTTTAAGAATATATAAAAATATATAGGTTTACTTACAGAAATAATGACCAAGTAATAAAAGAATGCCACATATGCATTTCTAGCCACTTTAATTAATTAAAATAAAAGGGTAAAACCTTATTAAATTGTGACACCACTTTGAATCACATTCCCATGGACTAAAATATGTGGTGATGACATGTGTCAACATGATCCCATGTTTGGTTTGGAGAATAGTAAATCTTAAGTAGTTTTTCAATGAGTAGAAATTACTTTTCTAAAAATAAAAGGAATTAAACCAAGCTTTAATCTTGTAATGTTAGTGATGATGCTAGATCATCTATAGGACCCTTTTGTGTGATGATTGCAAGTAGTAAAGTATTGTTTTGTGATTGTGTACATCGTATTTATTTATAGACGCTAGTACCGACCAAGGATACGAGGAGGAAGGAGGATTCTATGAAGAAGAAGCCGAGGAGAACTTCAACCACTGCTCTGCACAAGGCAAGCTAACACTTGCAAGATACTCTACTTTAGCAAGCCTTACTAATCAAGTTTACCCATGCAAGCTTATACTTGCAATTGTGCAAGCTAATACTTGCTTGTTACCATGCCAACTATATGCCTTAAGCATATGTGATCATACCCACTTGATAACCCAATCCTAGTTTTATTTGCAAGCTTTCTACTTTATTTCTTTATCAAGGCTTTAACTTAGAGTTGACTTAAGTGACTTATAGATTCTAGAAAGATATATTTGAAGGTTGCATAAAGAGCATAAAATTTGGCCTAAGTTAGAAACCTTGATATCATCCTAAGATATAAGGTTGTACTTAGTTGAAACTCCACTAGTTTACCACCCCTCATTAGTACTTATCCTCACTTGTAGATGCTAGTGCTAAGCATAAAACTTGATCAACTTTAGATGGGAATACTTGGTGAAATTGGTTATGAAAACCTTAGAATGATGGATCATTCTACTGAGATGTTTTGACATGTGTTTCCGAACACCAGATGATTTTGGTGATGAAAATGTTGAGGCATGAGCCTTAGCCCTTTATAAAACTGATGGTTGTCTGGATGTGATACCATTCCAATTTTATCGTACAACCACAATACCCGAAGATTGGGTAGGGCTTGACTGGAAACTTATATACCTTAGTATTAGTTCCCTCACGGCCAAGGTATGAGCTGAGGCTACCTTGTGAAGATTGTCCACATGTGCAGTACCCAAGATGACAGTTGGTTATGGTTGGGAGGCCAAACTCACAGGAGAGGTGCTTATACTAGGGCGTGTAATTGAAAGGTTAGGATTGATTATCCGCATACTGAGTATGGTGAATTCAGGATTTGTTCCTGACGGATGTATCGAATGTTGTGGTGAAAGTGTACAATCTCTGCAGAGTGTCAAACTATTCGAATAGCCGCGTCCACGGTTATGGATAGTTGGAGTGGCCATACTGTTCCCCCATTAGATATTTTCAAAATGACTTGTGAAATGAATTGAGACTTTGACTTGACCACAACAGAGTTGTGACATGAGTTACAAGATCCCACTTAGGAGTTATAAAATTGTGACTAGCTTCTCTTGCTTCTGAACTAGTAGAGATAAATCTGGCTTTTTGAAAAACAACCCTAGAGCCTAGTGTCCTATTATCCAAAAACCCTTTTTCCTTGTTAGTATTAGTTTGTGAGTACTTAAAGAGTACTCATGGCTTTGTCCCTGGCTATTCCCGTGGCCAGACTATGAAGAGGAGTACCTGTAGGATGGACCCCAGGAAGGTTACGACAACTAGGATCATCTCCCATCATCAGCATTGCTTGTGACCCCGAAGATGGAGCTTCGCTTACGCTACCGTTATTATTACGTATTCCGCTGCTTGAATTTGTATTAAGAACTGGATCATGAGATCCTTATTTGTGTAAGACCTTATGTATGGTTTGTAATGGATGATGTACTGTGGTATCCAATTCTGTTATGTATCACAAAAATGGTAATCCTGGGATTGCGATGTATGGCATAACAGGCATCTGGGATTAAAAATCCGGGTGTTGACAAGGGCTAGAGCGGAGGCCTCGTTCTGTTTTGGATGCAACCCTATTCAGTTTCGTTGAGTGGATCAAACAAAAACTGTATTGATGTGATCATAACTGCTGAATCTAGCCAATCATGGCGTGTATCCTATGTGTATGGAGAGCCTCGGAGGGAAAAAAGGCATGAGTTCTGGCAGCTTTTGCGCAACATGAGTAATCTGTGGTCGGGTCCTTGGATCTGCTGCGGGGATTTCAACGAGGCTCTCTCGCAAGATGAGCACATTGGCTCTAGTAATCGGTCTGACACTCAGATGTGTTTGTTCAGAGAGTGTTTGGATGATTGCGACTTGTCTGACATGGGCTACTCCGGCCCAGCGTTCACATGGACTAACAAGCAGGAGAATGATAGTAATGTTCGCGTTCGTCTGGATAGAGGGGTGGCGAATGGAGAGTTCGTGCAACTCTTTGATGATTTCTTGGTGGAGAATGTTATTACCACCACCTCTGACCACTTTGCTGTCTTCATCGATGTGAAGAAAAGTTCGGACGACAGCCCTGATCGACCTGTGAAGGTGGGCTTTCGGTACGAGGCGGCCTGGTTGAGGTCACCTGATTACAAACCGATGCTGGAGCGAGCCTGGACGAACAACTGGACTGAGAGCTTTTTGCTGCAAAACACATGGACCAAGCTTCAAAGGGTCGGAGTATCTCTTTCCCAATGGAGTGTGGACTCATTCGGCTCGGTTCGGAAGGAAATAGAACGACTGGAAAGTTGTTTGAAATTTCTCCGGTTGTCGCCATGGGATCATGATGCGGAGGAGATTAAGGACATTGAACGCAACCTGTGTGAGATGTTCGAAAGAGAAGAGATCATGGCGAGACAAAGATCTCGGATTGATTGGCTGAAGGAAGGGGATCGCAATACCTCTTTTTTCATGCACGTGCCTCGGCTCGGAGGCGAACCAACAAAATCAAAGGGCTGATCAGAGAGGACGGCTCGAGATGTTTAGATATTGCCGAGATTAAGATCAGAGTTCAGAAATTCTATGACGACCTTTTCTCAGCTGAACCGTGTTGGTACTGATCCGGTGTTGGATGCGATCAAGGGCAAGGTCACAAATGATATGAACGCTGACTTGTGCAAGCCCTACACGAATGAGGAGATCAGAATAACACTCTTTCAGATGGGTCTACCAAGGCACCGGGTCCTGATGGTTTCCCAGCGCTCTTCTATCAGACTCATTGGGATCTCGTTAAGATGGAGATCTGTATGGCGGTTAGAGGTTTTATCAATGGGGAGGTTATTCCAGAGGGGCTTTGTGACTCTGTGGTTGTCCTAATTCCGAAGGTAAACAACCCTGAAAACCTCAAGAACTTCCGTCCTATAAGTCTATGCAACGTTCTTTACAAGCTTGCTTCTAAGGTGCTTGCTAACCGGCTGAAAGTTTTTCTTCCAAGTATCATCTCGAAACATCAGAGTGCATTTGTTCCTGAGAGGCTTATTACGGATAATGCATTGATTGCCCACGAATGCCTTCATACCATTCGAAAGCAACGAATGAAGAAACCCTTTTTTGCTCTGAAAATCGATATGATGAAAGCATACGATAGAGTTGAATGGAGTTATCTCCAGGGCTGTCTGCTGAAGCTAGGTTTCGCAGTCCCCTGGATTGAGTCGGTGATGAGGTGTGTCACCCGAGTACGCTTCGCGGTCAAGGTAAATGGTGAACTGACACAGCCGGTGATTCCTACTAGAGGCATTCGACAAGGGGACCCCATTAGTCCCTATTTGTTCCTGTTATATACCGAGGGCTTCTCTTGCTTATTACTTGAACGAGAGGTGTCTGGACAGCTGCAAGGCATTCGCAATGGCCGGCTTGGCCCTCCGATATCACACCTTCTCTTTGCAAATGATAGCATTTTTTTCGCCAAGAGTGATCAGAGGAGTGTGGATGCTCTGGTTTCTACCCTGAAAATTTATTGTGATGGATTGGGGCAAAAGATTAACATGACAAATCCACTATTTTCTTTGGAAACAACTGCGAGTTGATACTGAAGAACAGTGTTATTGACCGGCTTGGGGTTCACAATGAAGCCCTACAGGATTCATATCTTGGGCTACCCACTGATGTGGGGAGGTCTCCGATTGGGTGCTTCCAATTTATTCCTGACAGAGCCTGGAAGCGCATTAACTCTTGCTCAGACAGACCACTCTCTCGAGTCGGTAAAGAAGTTTTCCTCAAAGCTGTTGTGCAAGCAATAGCCACATATGTTATGAGCTGCCTCGTTCTTCCTGTGGCCACTTGTACTTCACTTCGGAGATCGATGGCTCACTTCTGGTGGGGAGTAGAGGATGGACATAAAAAGTTGCATTGGAGATCGTGGGAATGGCTTTCAACTCCAAAATCTTTGGGGGGATGGGTTTTCGTGACCTACTCTTGTTCAACAAAGCTATGCTGGGTCGTCAGGGCTAGAGGTTACTGACTGAGCCGGATTCTCTTTGCGCTAGGGTGCTGAAGGGACGTTACTATCCTGATGGCAGTTTCTGGACTACGTCTCGACCTCGCTCATCTTCTTATACTTGGCGAAGCATTCTTTTTGGGAGGGAGCTGTTACAACAGGGGATTAGATGGGGCTTCGGCAATGGTGATACCACTAATATTTCTCAGAGACAACTGGATCCCGGGCTTGCAGCCTGAGAGAATACAGCCCCTGCATGATCTACCCCAGGATGCATGTGCTAGTATGCTGATGGCCGACAATGGCTGCTGGGATGAACAAGTGATCAGATATTTTTTTGACGAGGCTACTACATCCAAAATTCTCCAAATCCCTCTTAGTAGACATGGAGGTGCAGATTTCCCCTCCTGGCCTCTCGAGAAACATGGTATGTACTCTGTTAAGTCTGCGTATAATTTTGCAAGAGTGCAAGAGTTTGTTGTGCGACGTAGCCTGTCTACCCGAGGCTTGCAGGCCGATTTGCAAAAGTATGGAAGAAGTTGTGGAATATTAAAGCCCTGGGGAAGATGAGAATTACACTATGGAGATTAGCTCATGATTGTCTACCGAGTGGCACCCAACTTCGAATCCGCAATATACCGGCCACGTATGATTGCAACTTCTGTCAGAGGGAGGAACAGGCGGCGCATGTTCTCCTTTTCTGTTCTTACGCAACGGAGGTCTGGAGAAATGTGAAGAAGGCTTTCCCTGTTTATCTCAAACGGAAGTGTTTCACTGACCCAAAATCATGGGTTCTGAACTTCCTTGAGAAAGCTAATGATCGAGAGGCGATCACTCTAACTGTTACGGTGTGGCATCTCTGGGAGGCGCGGAATGGCGTCAGACATGGAGAAGAGAGGAAACACCCTAACAATCTTGCTGAGCAGATAAAGGCATACATCGAGTTGATTTTGCTGCATCTTCTGAAGCCACCATCCGCCCAAAGGCGTCAGACCTCTCCTCCTCGACAATGGTCTCCGCCGCCAATTGGAACGGCTGTCGTTAATGTTGATGCAACTTTGCTCGCGTCTTCGTCCAAAATGGGGATAGGCATCGTGAGCCACAATGGTGATTTTCTCGCTGCTCGCAGTGAGTTAGCTGATCAGGTCACGAAGCCGGAAATTGCTAAAGCACTTGCTATTAGAAGTGCAGTCATCCTCGCTCGGGAAGAAAACTTGGACAGTTTCATCTTGGTTTCGGATTGCCTTTATGTTCTTCAGCGCATTGGTTCCTCATCGAGGGATAGATCGCTGGTTGGTGTCGTCATTGAGGATATTAAATCCATCGTCGCATCAGCTTCTTTGGTGTCTTTTCGTCATGTTAATCGTGTGTGTAATAATTCAGCCCATTGCTTGGCTCGTCGAGCGGAACGTTTTGGTAGTTGCTGTTTCCGTGTTGTTGCTCCGGATTTTATCCTGGACAAACTTTATATTGACTATATTTGATTAATAAAGTGGCTGAATTCTCAAAAAAAAAAAAACCTCAGGTTGTGCGGGTCCGTTGCGCCGTTGCGGGCGAAAAATGGGATTTCAGTCGCAAGCCTCTCCTCGGCGTTGGCAAATACTATAGCCTGCTCATTGCAGAGCGAGCGCAATGCTCTCCGGTCACATTGCATCGCTCAAATGGGCCTCTCCAGTTTGGCTTTCCCCTTTTTATTTATCATCTGGACGAGGTAATTCCTGCGTATCTTTCCTGATTTCTAGGCCGGTTTGGGTTTTGTTTGTTCGGTTTAAAAAAATCAGATTTGGAATATACAAATTTTCAAAAGGTTCAAAATTTAAAAATGACTAGATTTTTGAAAATTTAGGATTTAAAATGTTCATATTCTAAAACAATTTATATTATAAATGGGTTTTTATTTTTTTTCTAGATTTTAAAACATTTGAATTTTAGAGATTTAAACAAAACATGTTTAGATTTATTCTATTATTTTGACACAGATAAATAAGAAAATAAGGAAAAAAGAGAACAAACTATTATCTGGGTCGACACCATGAAAGATGGCTTTAGACAGGAGGGAATCCATCCCGCATTAGGTGGAGTATAGGAGCTCCCTGGCTTTAGACAGGAGGGAATCCATCCCGCATTTATCCCTCAATGCAAGCTGTAAGGCTGGTCATGGTGGTAGTATCATACTACTAGTATCATGCATATGATACTAGTGCATGATACTATGTCTGTAGTGCATTGTATCATATAGTAGTATCATAGTAGTGGTATATTTATTGATTTGTAGAATCTCTATGTAAAATATGTGTACAAGATTTACTTGTCATTATGATTTCTAGCTTTACGTGTTATGATACGGTATCTACCTATGATACACTAACCATCTCTCTCTTCATTAATTATAGCGTCACATCAGATTTTTGCCAAATTAGCATGCATGATACACCTTATGATACTAGCACTAGGACCAGCCTAAGGCCTTTCATAATGGTAATCTTTTAGCGCTTTATCCTAGGTAAACTGCTTATGTGGCACCCTATTTAATAATGAAAGAGAAGGGTCTTATATTTTAGCTAAGATACACCATTTGCATGCTATTATAGGCAAAAAACTTGGCT
This sequence comes from Avena sativa, assembly GCA_916181665.1. Taxonomy (NCBI): domain Eukaryota; kingdom Viridiplantae; phylum Streptophyta; class Magnoliopsida; order Poales; family Poaceae; genus Avena; species Avena sativa. The sequence goes on along the minus strand of OV702294.1, from coordinate 148,547,790 downwards.
AGTCCAATCACACACATGTATGATCATAAAATCATTAAATACAACATCTCTAAGAAACACCATCTAAGATACACCCCATTGTGATAGTTGTTTCTTAAGTTTTAATAGCTCCTATGAAAACATGCTAAGATACACCCCATTGGAAAAGGCCTAATAGTGCATGCGTAGGGAGATGCTCGAGTGGACTGGCCCATTACCATCGTTTTCCTTTTCTTTTTTCTTTTTATATCTGCTTTTCTTTTCTTTTCTGTACTCTTTTTTTACTTTTACTCCTATTATTATAGTTTGAAAATTGTTCAGAAAAACAATTTTTTAGAACTTTTTTTCAGACTTCCAAAATATTTAGAATTTAGAAAATAACGAAATTAATAATATACAATTTCGAAAATATTAATATTTAAAAAATGTTCAAATTTGAAAAAAAATCAGTTGTTACAAAAATGTTTGGATTTGAAGAAGTTTAGATTTTATTTTTCCCAGATTTTTTTAAAAAAACAGATTTCGATAAATGTTTATAGCTTTAAAAATTATTCAGAATAGAAAATCAAAAGGAAAAAGTAAAAAATGCATATCTATTAATGGGCCACATTACGAGTAGCCCACAAAGAAGGAGCGTGCGTGCATGCACTATTTAATTCACGCAGCGAGGGATAAACAGAACCCCCTCCGCCTTCTACACATTGCTCGCGCGCGGCCTCGGTAATGGCTGGCCTTCTGCCAGTTATCGTCCTTTCGGCCTGTCACACACAAAATTTATGCCCGTTAGCTCGGCAAAAATAAATAAGTTTGGGCCTGTTAAAGATGGAAGGAGAAGTAACGGAAGGAGAAAAGAAAGCCCGTCCGACTAGTAAGTACTCGGCAGTTTGCTGCAAATCTCACTTAGAGCAACTCTAGCCGATGTTGTAAAACGTGAACTGAAAAACCCGCGATTCAGTGAACTGAACTTGCGATTGCCGAAATTCAGTTCGTCGCGCAGAGCAGACACCGCAAACTGAAACTGAACATTTAAAACTTCGCGGAAAAAAAGCATTTGCTGAAAATTCAGAGAAGAACAACGCCACATTCATAGTTTCAGATTCAGTTAAACATCACAAACAACATAATTTACATAATAAAACTAACAAACGACCAACGCGTGAAATGCAGATGCAAAATCCGGCCCCAAACGGGGCCTCGAAGCGGCGTCGATCTTGCGCCGGAGCTGCTCACTCCTCGTCGTCGTCCGAGTCGATGAAGATGACCCCCTCCGCCTCCGTTGCCTGCTTGCGACGGAGCCGCTCCACCGCCACCTCCTCCGCCTTCTGGCGCTCGATGACGAGGAGGGCCTCGTCGAGCTCGCGCTGCTCGTCGTTGATCTCGCGGCAGCGCTGTAGCTCCGAGCACCGGACGAGGCGCGCGGTGATGCGCGCCTCGTCCTTGTCATTGTCGACGAAGTCGCGCACGGTGATCCGGTCTTCGTCGCTCTCATCCGACGACTCGGTGTGCTCGTCCGTCATATAGTCACGGTAGTAGCTCTTCTGGCTGTCGTAGGACGAGGAGGACGCCGGCGACGGAGCGTCGCGGCCGCGGCTGCTCCCCGCACCGGAGGAGCTGTAGTCGGCGTATGGCGCGAGCGACGGAGGCACATGAGCCATGTGCTTCGTGTACCGCTTCGCCGCGCGCTTCTTGGCGGCGATGGAGCGGATCTTCTCGAGCTCCGCGCGCGACTTCAGCCGCTGGCCATGGGAGCCGTAGCGCGGGGGCGAGGGAGAGGGGACGGGGTTCATGGCGACACCGCGGAGGGAATGGCGGCGACGCAGCGCGGATTGTGCGGTGGAGCGGGCTGATCTGATGGCTGGAGGTTTGCCGACGGAGGCGGAGATAGCGAGCGAGGGCGGCGGAGGGGATAGGGTTTGGCCTCGGTTTGTTCCGCGGCTACCGTAAATATACCGCGCGGCTGGGCTTTTCTCGGGCCACCGTAAAAAAATTAAGCCCGCTTTGCGGTAGCTGCACGCCGCGCGGAACCGAGCTGAAACCGTAAAGTCGCCGGAAAAATACGGTTTTGGGCCCTTTTTCAGTATCCGGTAGAGTTGCTCTTAACACGTCACTGCAATCATCCATCAACATTTTCTTCCCTACCATCACTTCTTTTTGCAAGCATCTTTACAGACAGCTTGTTCTTGTAATAGTTGGACTTATAATTAGCAGAAGGTTAGGTGTTTGAGTCGGACACGTGTAACCAAGACTAATATATATAAAGTCACCGAGAGTATCCAAAATAGCTAGAAAGAAGTTGTTGTTTAGACACGAGATCTTTTGGGTACGGACCGGCGCCGGTGACAGGGCTGCTAGACAAGCATGGTGTTGTAAATCTGATGTGTATTTGACCTTGGCGGGCTGGTCGTCGTTGGTACTATGTTATAATACATGAGGAGAACCATCCATTAAGCATGCCCTATGGATGTAGGCATTGATCGTTGAAAAACGTTATCAAATTTCGGTGTCATGCTACGATTGCTTGTCCTCGTATGATCTATATACGTCTTCATCGATAATGGTAGATATGGCTTATGTTTGCTGACGAAACGATGTGCGTAGGGTGTGGGTACCATCAACGGATACAAGTTTTCTCCATACCCACCAAGATAAATGGGAATCCACGGGTACACATACCCGCATTTATACCACATCATATTGTGCAAAAAATAGTCATAATTGAAAGATGAGGAATACAAAAGCCACAGCGATCGCTCCAGAATCGGGATGCGATCACATAAGGAACATATGCACCATAACAATCACAGCAACAGAGGTGAAGTGATCATAACTAACCTACCGATGATAGTGAGATGAGGAAGTGTGGGGTTCGTCCTAACTAGCATCAATCAATGCTTGGTTAGGAGAAAATTAAGTATGTTAAAATATTACAAAAGCCTCACCCGTCAAATTTGGGACGAATACATGGATATGATGGGTGTGATATTTTTTCCATTTACATACCCATAAGTAATTTTTATTGCATATGTATACTTCTAGGGGTTTTTACCTGCCAAGTACTCACTCCATTCCAAAATATAAGACGCCTAAGGATTAGACAAAAGTTAATATTTTCTAAGTTTGACTAAGATATAATACATAAAAGTATAAACATTTATAATACTGAATTAATATCAATAGATTCACCATAGAGTATATTTTCTTAGTGTGTTTATTCAATATTATAGATATAGGTATTTTCTCCTAAATATGTGATCAAAGTTAGTAAGATTTATTTTTTAACTAATATTTAGACGCCTTACATTTTTGGATGGAACGGAGTACACGGATAATGGCAGGGTACCCATTGCCATCGCAAAACCCCGATTCCTTCCCCCCTCAACTGTTCCTAATTATTGCCTGTATTTATTCCACCTGCTATACTCGTATAGTATCCCCAATTAAAACGGGCACAGGTTTTCCATGAGCGGTGGATTGATCCATGCATCCACCCATCATAATAGGTCGTCGATCCTCTCTTTACTTTGGTCTTTTTTCAGTCACCATCCGGGCTATGCTGCTGTAGCTAGCTGGGGGTTGATCGGCCACGAGCTCATCTTTAATAAAATTTAATTAAAGTAGGGAGCAGTCATGCAATGCAATCGTCCACATGATATGATACTACTAGTACTCAATTAAGAGACGAGCGAGAAGAGTCCCTAGTCGCACGGTACATTGCAAACCAAAAGGAGCAGAGTAAACACTGATATTGATCTTTCTTCACGAATCAAGAACACGTGCATACATCTAAAAGTTTGGAAAAGGACAGCACACACTGCTTACCGAGAATGCATTGACGGCATATCAACCACTAAGCTAAACAAATTGCACCAGGAAGTAGTTGTAGTACTCTCAGCGATCCAGAATAATAAGTGTCGCTGATTTAGTTAGCAACACTTATTATGAATCGGAGGGTGTAGAAGATTTGGTAATGGATGGGTACATGTGTGGTTTCCGTGCCGAATCCTGTTTCCCGGCTTTGCAATCTAGCTACTGCTTGAACAGAATGATACTGGCAAATTAAACATGATCCATGGAGCTACCCGAACTGAGATCATCGTCAACAAAAAAAAAAGATTACAGAGTGCAGCAAAATACATGGATTAGAACCATCATGGCGGAAATCGATGAGAGGAGAAGCTAGCGGCTGATCAGCAAGTAGCGAGCAAGCAGCAGCTTGGCTAGCTCTTGCCGACCTGCCTGTCCATGCTGGCGCCGGGAGCGGCGCCGTGGAGGAAGTGCAGCAGCACGGGGCTCTTGCACCGGGGGCACCTGGGCTGCTCCTCCGCCGCCTCCGAGAGCATCACGTACATGAGGCACTGCGGGCACCCCACCACCACCATCGGCTTCGCCACCACCGCAGCCTCCTCCTCCGTGTCCGACGACACGCACGAGCTCGTCGGCGAGTCCCCCGTGCTTGCCATGGATCAGCCCCTGCCCTGGCTACCTACGTGCCTACACTCCCTACCTAGCTCGCTAGATTAGCTGGTGCACCACGTACTGATGGTGTTACTGCACCTATATGCTCATGGATGGATACTGTGCAGCGGTGAGCGCGCACAGGAAGAGAGGAGCTATGTTTGTGGTGCGGGAGAATGGGGTGACCTGCTATATATAGTGCTGCGCCCTGGGGAGGAAAGAGGGGACGGCATGGCGATCACTTGAATGCAAGAACAGCTAAGGGCTTCAATTTTTTGCTTCCTCTCCTGTCTTGCCGTACTTGATTTACTTTTCATAGCTGTTTTTCTGCAGAGGACCAGTTTGTAAGCGCAGTTATGCTCAACACATGAAAGAAAAATATAACTATCTCAGTAAGTAAATATAACAGACGATTGAAATGTACAAAAAGGGCCATAACTAGCAAATAAACAGGCTATTAGTTACTAATACTTATTACTTGTTGGACTTTTCCTGAAATAAATAGCAGTGGCATTTTTCAGGAGTAGCTGGACTAGAACGGTGTGAATCAATGGAATTAAGTACTCTCATAATAAGTGTCAGGAGTTTAGTTTATTTTAGTCCAAATTTGAACTAAAACCCAGATACTTATTATGAATCGGAGGGGTATTGTTTATCGGAGTGTGCTTTCATGATGTCTCAACAGAGGCTGTAGTATAAACTTAAATGTAAAGCAGTAAGTCATGTCAAAGTAACACCTTTGTTAGACTACTTCGATCATATTAAGTATACTTCTATATAGGAAAAACATGCAAGAACATATTTCATGTGTTTTATTTTATCAAGTGGGCAGTTCTTGTTTAGAGGTCAAATAGATTGAACAGAAAAGTATGTAGCACCAAGATAGCTACTCCCGCACCAAGATAGCTATATAGGAGTACAACTATTGCTATCTTGTGAGCAGTTAAAGTCCCACTGCAAATGAGTTCCAGAAAGTCCATATCTCCAAAAGGAAATCTTGTATGCACAGAGACATTTGTAAATGTGGCAATCAGGCAAGTTTCATCTTGTTGGTCATTATCAAACCCATGTCCACCACCTGCCCATGACACTACCCATGTGTCTATAATCGGACCAAAACTCATGATAACTACCCCTCGGGTAAGAAGCTATTTAGTTATTACTAATATTAATCAAGCAACGGGTAACCCGCAGGCTTAAATTTGCACTCACACCTCTAACCATGACTAGTCAGGTAACCCATGGGTATGCCAAAGACTGAAAATGATGACTCTACCTAACCAATTCGGATCGGGTGCCATGGGTGCCCAAACATCCATTTGTCAAATTGCCATTTCCAATATTTTCTCTTTCCCTCTTCCACCTTTAGGCTTCAATTAGATGCATCCAACGTCCAGAAACTTCATGAAACGAGACCCACCTATCCATTTTCATAGTCAAGGAAAGGCATGAATGTGAAAACTTGCATTCAAGAATTATTTATGGCCTCTTCGGATCAAAGGATTTACAGTGGAAATTTGTAGGATTCCCATATTTACGTATGTTTGATTCTACAGGATCATCAGATTAGGTGAATGAATTCTCATGACAACAATCCTTATAAAAATCAACATGACCTCAACCTAATTTTATTTTCCCTTTCAGAAATTTAATACACACACTCCCTCTGTCTGTATATCTTTATTTCTGAAAAATAATGTGTTTTCTTTCCTGTGAACCATTAAAAGGAACTATTTTAAAACATTATACTGAAAACTAAAATACTGCAACTACAATTAAGATTTGGTTGCAAGAATCTATGGTGCGTAGGAATGAAGAAAAGCAATGCAGCTAACCAAAATTAATAACAGGCATAAATGAAGCACTGTTTTATCTTGTGGGCGGGACTTGAATGGGGGGAGGTCAGGCCACTTTTGATGAAAGATACCGTCCAGCTAAGATTTCGCATCTCATACCACACATATACGCAATTCTAAGTCTCGAGAAATTGGGCTCATAAGCACCGCATAAATGCTGTCTTGTGCAGGCATTCATCCTGACTAGTAAAAGCTCCCAGCTTGGACAGCGGTGTGTGCAATTCTAATTGATACTGAAACCTGCTGTGGCGAGTTAAGGCTCATTTGATTGAAGCTGCTGTACTGGAAGATGCCAGACCTTAAATGAGAGAACAGTAGACATCTGGCAGTTCATTAGACTCGTAGTACTGAAGTCCTACGAAGGAATTTCTCCCATTTAATCGGCCAAAAGCCAGCATACTCCATCAGAACCCAATTACAAGGCAAACTCCGCTAAAGTTGCCAAACAGAGGGACATATTATTAGCATATAAACATACATGTACTGAACCTTCTATACATAAAAACATGTAGTAATTAGTATTCTTCATTCACAACCTAACCAAGGAAGACGTAAAGGAATGTTTCTTTGGTCGGAACATGAATATATTTACCTGTCTCAAAATGAACTTCCATATGGCAAAGAGTAAAAGTAACTTCCAAAACCGACTGCAAATGGACTTCAAGCATCAATTGCAAAAGAGACTAGGACTCTGCGATTTCAGAGGAAAATTAAGCATTTCAACCTCCCTGTCCTGATGAAATTTTGAACGAACGCAGGGTTCAATAGTATTACCAACAAAACAGACTGGAAAATGGCCAACAAGATAAGAATACTGTTTACCCAACGATATCTTTTAAAGGTCAAATGAAGAAACCAACCAAGTACTAAGCTAGCATGCTTTGGTTCGATACCCATAGAATGTAGGAGATTGCCAAGCAATTGGCAAAGGCTTAATTAATTCATTACCTGACACGAACAAAACAGACAATGAACCACTACCCCTAGAAATGCATGCACAGGTTTACCAATAGCAATCGGTGTTCACAGTGATGCATGAGCATCATTGACAGCAGCAATCAATCTCAACTCTAAAATGGTTGCAAGCAATATGCATTAATAATCCAAAAGGCTATCCCACAATTATCCATAACTATCCTACCATGCTTACATCTGCGGACTTGGCGAGCTCACCTTGGGGCTGCAGGCTTGGCGTGGATTCGGGGAGCAACAGAAGCATGCTTGGAGATGGACATCGGGGAAGAAGGTAGCCAGGGGGTGTGGCCGTTGTAGGATGCTAACCTTCTGGTTATGTTGTCATCCGTGAAGGCAGCGGTGAGCGGCGGGTTGGAGACGGAGATGTCGGATGGCATCGGCGGAGGCTCCGGTTCCGGCTCCGGCTCCAAAGAGGGCGGCACGATAAGGGGCGGCTGCGGAGCTCGAGGCAGGACGGATACTGGGCCGGCAAGAGGACGGCGCGTCCGCGGCGACGCTCTGAGCAACCGCGAGTTGGCGGCGCGTGAAGGAAAAGGAGGCGTGGAGATTTGTGCTGAGCACTGAACATCGGATTATTGGAACGAGCGATATTGTTGAACGGCTGAGATGCTTTAGATCTACTATATGCACCAGCGCCCACGCGCAAAGGTAATTAAAGCTGGCCATTGGGCCGGCCCGAAACACGCAAGCCCAGCCCAGCACATGCCTCAACAGGCCGTGCCAGTATGTGGCCTGCTGGGGATTGTGCCTGGGCGTGACATGGAGCACGCGCTGGCCCGTTTAACATTTTTTAGTTTTTTTTAGTATGTATTGTTTTTTTATTTATTTTTAAAAAATATAGTCCGTTTAGCTTAATGGGCCAGCCCGTGCCTGGGCTAGAAAGCATGAGATGTCGTCTAAGAAAATCCATTTATGGATTAAAACAAGCTTCGTAACAGTGTATCTAAAATTCAATGAGACCATTAAGAAATTTGGTTCAAAGAGAATATTAAGGACAACTGCGTTTACGCAAAGTTTAAAAGTGGAAGATACATTTTCCTAATTTTGTATGTGGATGATATCTTGCTTGCTAGCAGCGATGTGCGTCTACTACTGGAGACAAAGAAGTTCTTGCCCTCAAACTTCGACATGAAAGATCTTGGTGAAGCTTCATATATTTTAGAAATTCATCGAGATAGAGCAAATGGGGTCCTAGGACTGTCAAAAAAGGCATATTGTGATGACCCAGCATACCACTGCATGATGTAGTATACTATAGTCGTTGACATAACACTAATAAAACACCGTTCACCAGTATTACATCCCTTAGCGTGATACAACATAAACACAGCAGGTCCAATACATGGCTAAGGTTATAACTCACTTTGTACACAAGATCCAAATAACACTCTAAGTTAAAGAGAGAGAAAGAAACTTCTTACAAGGAGATTCAGAAATAAAGAAATCTAAAACTATTCTACTAATAAGACTGACATCTAAATTGATGACCCGGTATTGCTGCTATGGCAATACCCTACAGAATAGGTTCTATGGCTAGAAAGTATATTCCTATCCAATCAGCAACTTTGTCTTCGCTTAAGTTGTTGTATATGTAGACTTTTTTGACTTTATTGAAAAACTTTAGCTTCTGGTGATGATTCCTGCAGCATAACTTGATGTAGATATCGTCTGTTTTGGCTTTATAACCTAGCAAGGGTTAAGAAGATACGTTGAGTACGAGCGTACTCAGCAAGTTCACTATATAAGGAGTGTTTGATGCACTCTGCAGAGATGCGTTACTTTACCCATGAGAGATCTTAGCTTTGTTGCACATCCGAGTTGGAGGCTCGTTCACACTTACTTGGTGTGAGGCCCAGACTAGATCCAAGCCAATCACTGCCTTCCCCGCGACCCCGCATGTCTCCTTGGTGTACGTCAGCCCACCTATTGAATTACGACAATTGACAGTACATACCGTTCAGATGCCAGAACTATCGTGGGACATTGAGGATTCCCACCCATATGTTGCATATCCTCTATGAATTACCAATTAATATGCATGCTACAAGTGATAACAGCCACGACCCGCACATTCGGCTCCATGCGAGAGGGAAAAGATATAGCTGACTTCTCCGCCCCATTTCAAATCTCATGGTCAACACGTAATATACGACACAAGAATCACTGACGACATTGGTTGTTAAGTCCTAGATAATATGTTCCTTTACCACCGGAATTTTCATAGTATAGTGTGACCTTTTTCAAGTGTGACCTCATGATAAATAACCTTTAATCATATTATTATGAAAATAGTGTTTTCTGACCTTCTTTAAATGCAGATAATGACAACCCTGGATTTGTAAAATACTTTACAAAAAATAATCAAAGGACATGAGCAAGTGTGAACTTTTCTTCTGTGATTGCAAGATTATGCACTCACGGTCTTCAAGACAATATAAGATCCAATATCTGAAATCAGCATCATTGGTCCGGTAAGGACTAATGTTTAAAGAAGCAAAATGCTCTTATGCATAAGTAATATAATGCACTTTATAAACGTGAATCCCGGATATAACGTTGATCTAGGTTTTGTATACTGGTAATGGTTCCTTTAGAATGTGTTGTACTTTTAGATAAGCTTCACACTTGTGCTTCTTATTAAGGCCTATGAGTGTATGTGAAACAACATGTGAGTATAATAAAGCACACACAATAATAGAATACTCAAGTGGGAAATGTATCTGAAGACTATGTATATAAGGTTTGTTCATCATTTAGAGCTTTCATAAAAATGCTTATGTCTTGCTTTATAATGTACCTTCAAAGAATAACTTTTGAAGAAAATCTTACTTTACAAGTATTGACATTTATAAGTAACTTAAGTGTTAACAATTCTAAGTATGCAAGTAAAGTATAAAGTAATGTGATTACGATTAATTGTCATGTGTTGACTGAAGTGGCAAAACGAATAACTTTTGAAGAAAATATTTCTTTATTAAGGTTTAAACAATCCTAATAGTTTTTATAATATGGTTGATAGAATGTGATTGATGTTGTTTATGCTTGCTTGAATAGTTTGGACTTGAGATGCTTTATAACTTAATTATAACAGACCAAAGTTAACTATAAAACACATAACAAAGTCTTTAGCATATTATTTAAAGTATTATAGACTAAAGTTAACTTTAAAGACATAGATGGATTTAAGGTATATTGCTTATGATAATTGTACTTTCTTCACTTCATAAGGTTCCTTTAAAGTTAACTAGGAATGGTATTACTTTTATTTGGTATAGTAGTTTTTTTAAGATTATAATGGAATAGAATCATTTATGTTTTTATAAATGAGTGATTATGGTTTGTAATCAAGGTAATAATATTACTTAACTACTTATGAATTCACTATAGTGTTTTGGTATGTTGATAAAATTGTAGTTAAAGTAACGTAATAGGTTTTATTTCACTACAAATTATTCTTGGAGACTTTATATTGGATAAGGATCCTTTTATAAAATAATCTACACTTATGGTTGAAGGATAATTCAATAAAATTTGTATTTAAAATGTGTTAAACCATTTTGACTTCATACTATCAATATTTGGGACTAATACTATTGATTAGACTCAATTGGCTAATTTTATAAATATTAGCAATTTTTTATTTACCCTTATATGAATTATTAACTAAGGAAATAGGTTTAATTTCAAGTTGTTAAAGTGTTTCAAATTTTTATTTACCTCAAAAATAGAATATTATATTTTTAACATGTAGGTATTATTTTTGTGATCATTTTGGTAAATTACATTTATTTTTGTGATTTATAAATAATAAGATATGATTTTTATAAGATTTATTATTTTATAAATATTTAATAAATAAGAAATATTTAATTAAGTGAAATAAGAATACATGATTATAATTTTAACTTATAGTTCTTATTTTTCTAACATTTTTGGTATTTTATTTATATTTTTAACATTTACCAATATTAAAATATGAATTTTCAAACTATTAAAACTTATAAAACCTTTATTAAATAATATTTATTTAAATTGTTAACATAATAATGTTTGATAATGGTTTAATGTTATATATTTTATTTTTCTTAAAATTTTCATATATAAAACATATTTTTCTAAATTATAAAACAGAAGTTATTAATTTAACAAGATTTAATGATTTCATTTAATTTCTGGAATATTTAGATTTGGGTTTATAATATTTGATTTATTTCCTAAACAGGCACTGACCTTTTATACCGTAAACACGCCTAGCCCCAGTCGGTGACTGGTGGGCCGTGACCACGTTGGTCTGCCACGCGGGACAAGGACCTGATCAAACAATGCTGAGGCGCCAGGGTGACCTCAGCACGATGTCATGATGACGTCAGCGCGGCCTCCACCACCAGATCGAGGTCGTCGGCGGTGATCTATGGCGTTTCATCTCGCGTGGTTTGGTGGGTTGGAGAGAGGATGCAACGGGAAGTCGATCAATAGTCGCACCACCCCGGAATGGTCACCGGAGCACTAGCTCCGATGAGCTCCGGCGGTGGCCCGCTCAGGTTCATGCGTACTGGGCGCTACAGACAGCAAACAGAAAATCAGAGAGAACCATCAGAATCATAAGCTCGCCAGGGAGCTTGTAGTGGCGACGGCGAGGAGAGGCGAGCTCAGACGATGTCGCCATGGTCGTCGGCGGGCGGCGAACAGACGAGATCGATGCACATGATTTCGGGCTTCTCGGATCGATTCCTCCTCCTAGCAGACGAAGTCCAGCATGGCGGAGCTTTTGGCACCTTAAGTTGGCCTTGGGGCGGTCTCAAACGGCGACAACGAGCAACTCCGGTGAGTTAGGGTTTTGGCATGCTTGGGGAATTTTGGGAGAGGGCACGAGAGAGAGAGAGTGATTCGGGTACGAGTGGATAGAGGATATCGTGGGAGTTCTTATCCTACCCCCAATAGTGGCGGCACGCATTGCAGCGCGGCGGAGGATCGACGACGGCCGCGTCGCCACGCAGCTGCTTCTACCGGCGAGGAAGATGACGAAGGACAGAGTCGAAGAGGTACGAGATGGAGGTGGGCCACATGTGGGCCAACATGGGATGCAGCTAGTTGCGCCAGGCGGTGGTTTCGTAGAGAAAAAGTTCTGGGTCGGCCTGCTGCTCGGGCCTGGTTCTTTTTATTTTCTGATTTCCTTTTCTATTTTCTATTTCATTTTCAGATTTTAATTTTGCACAATTGGTTAAAGATTTCTTTATAGAAATTATTTGCTAAGTGTTTGCAACAGTAATGAGTTGTATTTAGAATCATATAGTGATCTTTTATTATACAATGTTATAATTTCTTTATCTTCTCTTATTAGATCCTTTTCTCTTTAATATATTTGAGAGACCTTTGGTTATAAATTTGATTTACCTAATAAACCATAACTTATTTAAAGGTATATTACTTTTACTCATCCATAAAACTTCATCTTTATTAACTTATAGTTTTTAGGAAAATTTTATATGGTGATCCTTCATTATTACATGATACATAAAGGTTTAGGGAGTTAATATGGTTAATATTATTCCCATGAGTTTTAGTGATATCAAGGTATATATTTTATTATAACTAACATAGGAGTTAGGCTTTGAATTCTTAATGCTGATCATAATTGTAACATCCCAAAAAGATGAAACAATGATCATCAAACTCTAATCACTAAAATTAGGGTTAATAAAAACTTTGATTAATTAAAATCATATGAATGCATGTGTGAATGTGATGATTTGATAAATGCATGAATGGACTTGTGTGATTAATATAAATAGCAAGAAATTGTTTAAAGATGAAAATAACATCATATAAAACATTTCCAAACAGAAACAAATAAAGAGAAAATCAAAAACAAATCAATTAATGCAAATGGTCATTTTTGCCAATCTTGCTTAGTAGGTCACTTTGAGTGTTTCTAGTCCAAGATTTCAAACAGAAACTGTTCCAAATCTTTGCACCCCTTGCTAGACTAAGTAAAAGTGAATCAAAGCCCACTTTTCAAACTTGCAAAAACATTTGGCAACCTCATTAAAATCACAATTCAAAATTGAATCTTTATCATATGTGAAGATCACCCATTTTCAAAACCCAACCAAACCAGTGCCCCTTGACTAATCCAACTAACCAGACACCCCCCAGCATGTGCCTAGCAAACCCACCATGTTTGAATCCAAGATTCAAATTTGAAGTTCTTGCGGCCATTTCATCAAACACCTTGCAGATACAAATCAAACAAACATCAAACACTATAGTGTGCAGTAATTTTGGCCTAACTTGTTCCCTATCTAGCTCACACTACATCCTCAGTAGATCATCTAACTTGTTTAACCCCTCTAGCTCATTGTAAACCATACCATGCCATCAATGACAAGCAGGCCGAGCCTCACCTTGCCACCCCATTGTCGACAGCAAGCTAGGAGAAGCACCAAGCCTAGCAAGCATGTCTAGCAGGCACCCCACCGTCCATAGCCACTCCCTGTCTCAACCTCGAGCACTGCCAGTCCCTTGACCACATGACAAGACCATGCCAAACCTCTCTGCGTGCGAACTGAGAGCGCGCCAGTGCGCTACCCTTGACTAACACCCATAGACCGTGTGTCGCCCTCGCCGCGTGCGTGCATGATCACCACCGCCCCAGCAACCCCGCAGACATGCCCGTTCACCGCCGCGCGGACCACACATGTTGTGCGCCATTAAAATTCCTATCGGACCCGCCTAGTGCGTCGACGCGTTCCGACCGATCAGCACCGCCCCACGCCTCGCCTTTAAACCAGAAACGCTCGCCAGGAGACCGTGCACCATCCCCTACCCTCAGCCACGCCGATAGACGCCCGTACCATCGCCCCTGACGAGCTCAGCCCACGCCGTGCTGCCCCTTTCGCTCGCCTATAAAAGGATCCCTCCCCAGCTCGATTCCTCCACACCATTTCACTCCCCACCTCCCGCTAATCCTTTCCACTTCTTCCCGGAGCAAGGCGAGCTCTCTCTCACCGGAATTTGGCTGGAGCCCGCCGCTGCTGGAGGAGAAGGGAGCCGTCGATTGGAGCCGCCCTAGGAGAAGCTGTCGATACCAGGAGACTCGTCGTCATCGACTTCGTCGTTCGCCCTCGTCGCCGACCCTCGCCTGAGCCCCGGTGAGCCTCCCACGACCCCCACCTGGTGCACTAGGGTTCTGTCTCGTCGGTGCTGCCCGCCGTGGACGATGAACCAGAGTCGTTCGATTAGAATTAGATCCCACGGTCCACATCACCCTGTACCGCTTCACCCCTCACTGTCTCACTGACACGTGGGGACAGCCACTTAACCAGCCCGCGTACGTGTTGTGTGTAGTGGGCCGGCCCAGTTACACCTCTCGCGTGATCCAACAATTCAAATTTAGTTTTATTCATTTAATTTCAAACCCGGTTCTGTACCTAGATTCAAAAATCAACCCAGCTCGATTCACTGAACCAAAATGCATGAAACCAATTTTGTTAGAAAGGTACTGAAATGCTTAATTCAAGCCCGTTGGATTCAAATCATTTGGATTTGTAGATCAACCATGGTAAAAATAACAAGGCAGAAGCTTTTCTGCCTTCAAACATTTTTCAAAATTCAACCATAAGATTTTTTGCGTTGATTCCAACTCTCAAAAATCACATTTGATCCTACCTTGCAGAATATATAAAAACATATGGATTTACTTGCAGAAATAATGTTCAAGCAATAAAGGATTGCCACATAGGCAATTCTAGTCACTTAATTTAATTAAAATAAAAAGGTTAAACCTTATTAAATTGTGACACTACTTTAAATCACATTCCCATGTACTGAAATGTGTGGTGATGGCATGTTCAACATGATCCCATGTTTGAGTGGTAGAATATTAAATCTTAAGTAGTTTTTCAATGAGTAGAAATTACTTTTCTAAAAATAAAATAAATAAGACAAGTGCTTTAATCTTGTAATGTCAGTGGTGATGATAGATCATCTAGTGTGAACCTTTGTGTGATATTTAGAACTAGTTAAGTATTGTTTGGTGATTGTGTACCTCGTATTTATTTATAGACGCTAGTACCGACCCAGGATACAAGGAGGAAGGAGGATACTACGAGAAAGAAGCCGAGGAAAACTTCAACCACTACTCTGCACAAGGCAAGCCAATATTTGCAAGCTAACACTTGCAACTTAGCAAGTTTATACTGATATCTTAGCAATCTACAACTTTCTTGTTACCATGCCAACTATATGCCCTAAGCATATATGATTGCACCCACTTGATACCCAAATCCTAGTTTTACTTGCAAGCTTAAGTATTTTAATTCTTCATCAGAGCTTTCTCTTAGAGTTTACTTAGCTAATTATAACTATTAGAAGGATATTGGAAGGTAGTATAAAGAGCATAAAAATTGGCCTAAGTTAGATAATCTTGATGTCATCCTAAGACATGATATTTAACTTTGCTAATCCCCACTTGTTTACCACCCTTCATTAGTATTTACCCCCACTTGTAGATGCTAGTGCTAAGCATAAAACTTGATCAACTTTAGATGGGAATACTTGGTGAAAATGGTTATGAAAACCTTAGAATGATGAGTCATTCTACTGAAATGTTTTGACATGTGTTTCCGAACACCATATGATTTTGATGATGAAAATGTTGAGGCATGAGCCTTACCCCTTTATAAAACTGATGGTTGTCTGGATGCGATACCATTCCATTTTTACCGTACAACCATAATACCCGAAATTTGGGTAGGGCTTGAATGGAAATTTATATACCTTAGTATGGGTTCCCTTGCGACCAAGGTCTAAGCTGAGGCTACCTTGTGAAGATTGTCCACCTGTGCAGTACCCAAGATGACAGTTGGTCATGGTTGGGAGGCCAAACTCACAAGAGAGGTGCCTATACTAGGGCGTGTATTTGAAAGGTTAGGATTGATTATCCGCATACTGAGTATGGTGAATTCAGGATTTGTTCCTGACGGATGTATCGAATGTTGTGGTGAAAGTGTACAATCTCTGCAGAGTGTCAAACTATTTGAATAGCCATGTCCGCGGTTATGGACAGTTGGAGTGGCCATATTGTTCCCCCGTCAGATGTTTTCAAAATGACTTATGAAATGATTTGTGACTTTGACTTGATCATAACAGATTTGTGATATGAAATTCAAGTTCCCAATTAGGTATTATAAAACTTTCAACTAGTTTTATTTGCTTCTGAACTTAGTAGAGGTAAATCTGGCTTTTTGCAAAACAACCCTAGAGCTTAGTATCCTACTACAACCCCCCCCTTAACTTGTTAGTATTAGTTTGCGAGTACTTAAAGAGTACTTATGGCTTTGTCCCTGGCTATTCCCGTGGCCAGACTATGAAGAGGAGTATCAGGATGACGGACCACAGGAAGGTTACGACAACTAGGATCATCTCCCATCGTCAGCATTGTCTGTGACCATGAAGATGGAGCTTCGCCTATGCTATAGTTATCTTTACGTTATTCTGCTACTTAAATTATATTAAGAACTGGATCATAAGATCCTTATTTGTGTAAGACCTTATGTATGGTTTGTAATGGATGATGTACTGTGATATCCAAATCTGTTATATCTCGCAAAATTGGTAATCCTGGGATTTTGATGTATGGCATAATAGGCATCTGGGATTAAAAATCCGGGTGTTGACAAGTTGGTATCAGAGCCATCCTGACCATAGGAGACCCTAGTTAGAATGGACGTTTGAATCAAAAACTTAGTTTCAAAACCAAAGTAAGTGAGTATTTACAAAAACTTATTCCCCTTCTTATCACTTGGATTCCTTTATGAAACTTCATGTTCCTCAAAAATTCTTGCAAAGTACATAAAATTTGACACACTTGATCACTCTACTAACTTACTCATCCTATATTATTACAGATGGACGTGAAGTACAACAAGTTTTATCAGTTGGGGAATGGAGGAGACCTTATCTTTGAGCGTGACTTGGACCAGCTGGCAGAAATGCTGGAGCGTCCGCACCCCGAGTTCTTCGGAGCTCAGCTCAATGATCAGGAAGGACAAGATCTGCAGTGGCTAGTTGTTGCAAGCCTCCGAGGAAAGATTGAACCTCCCACTGTAGAGGGAATTCAGTTCACCTTAAGAGAGAACAACTGGCTCGATGGACTTGCTAGGGACATGCAGGAAGCTCTTGCCCGTCTGCATGGGCAGAGTATCAATCAAATCAAGGGGACCCGTTTTGAGTTCTACCCATGACGTGATGCTATGGGACAGCCACTGGAGGCCCCATATCACCCTGAGCTGAAGACTCGGTTGGACCACCTCAGCTTTATGATGTATGACCGTCAGAAGGAATTGGACAATGCACGTTCCTACGCCAACCACAAGTCCGCCATCACCGTCAAGAAGGATCAGACCATCGCCATGCTAGTAAAGGATCACAATTCGCGTCGCCGTCAGCTCGACAAGAAGGAGCGCATCATTGCTCGTCTTTGCCACCGGATCACGGATTTGGAGGAGACCATCCACGAGAGAGACATGCAGTTGGAGGAGAGGGAGAATGCAGGGGAAGACCTTCGTGAAGACCCCTACTCCTATCTCAGCAATGATGATGACTTTCTGGAGGATCAGGCCATGGACTTCTTCACCGATGAGGATGACTTCGCCTTCATCGATGATGAAGACGATGAGTATGATGAGGACATCGACTCCGAGGAGTAGTAGCACTTGAGCACTAGCGTTAGTGAGTTGTATTTGGTCCCACTGTATCGTAGTTTCTAGAATGGTTCTTAAAACCATCTGTTTTCCTTTGTTGTGGTGTGTGTTTGTATCGTGTGCTTTGAGTGAATGAATGAAAAGCAAGTTGCTAGAAAATTTTGAGTCAAACTTTAAAAACTTTTCAAAACCCTGAACCTTAGAAATTTCCCTCTTTTCTCATGATCTATCTCAATCTTCAGATGCCTCGCGAAGGAAGCGGTTCATCCCTAGACTCGATGTTGCAGATCTTGCAAATGTTGGTTTCTGACGCGCGAAGCTGAAAGAGCCGAACGCCAAGCCAACTTAGCCACCCTTCAACACATCGCCCAGATGGCCAACAACAATCAAGGCCATGGAAATCAAGACAACCATGGATCTAAACTCAAGAATTTCCAGAACATCAATCCACCTGTTTTAACTAAATCAGAAGAGCCCCTAGATGCAGATGATTGGCTGCAAACCATGGAGAACAATCTGGAAGTTGCAGGAGTGGAAGCTAACGAGAAAGTTCTGTTCGCCACCCACTATCTGGCAGGAGATGCAAGAGCATGGTGGAACATCGTTCGTGCAATGACAGGAGGTCAGATGATGACCTAGGAAGAGTTCAAAGTCAAGTTCAGCAGAACCCATGTGCCACCGGGTTTAATCAAGAGTACGAGATATGAATTCAGGGAACTGAAGCATGGAAGGATGACAGTAGTGGAATACCGTGACAAATTCTTGTCACTAGCTAGGTATGCATCAGATGAGATCGCCACCGAAGCCAAGAAGAAAGAGAGGTTCTTGAATGGTCTACACGATGAAATACAGACGGTGTTAGTCAATATTCCCTTTGCTAATATTGAAGCCCTAGTTGACTCTGCCATTCAGATGGAAGGAAAGATCAACCAAGCCAATGAGAACCGCAAGCGTCGCATGATGCATCAACCAGGAACCCACCAGACACCAAAGTATCGCCCCAACCCATCTCTAGGATTTGCCCCAAGAACCAATAGACCCCCGATGAACCATCCGACCTATCCCAACCGTGGAAACCCAAGGCCCGAAGGAAACCACACAACCCCGACAACTACAACAATTTCAACTGTGCCCCACCCAAGTTCAACAACAATGCCGCCACCAACACCAACACTTTCCCAAGGACTGGAAGCAATGTTGTGCCCATTGCAGCAAAGGACAAGTCGCAAGTGATTTGTTATGAATGTGGAACCAAGGGTCACTACTCCAATGAGTGCCCCAAGAAGATTGCCGCAACCCCCAATGCAAATGCCCCAGCTCAGCAACAGCGGCGTGTTCATCCCGGAAGAAGGTTTGCCCCAGGGAACTCGCTCAACCGCAACGGCCGTCTCTTTCTCATGCATGCTGAAGAAGCCCAAGAAGCGCCAGATGTCGTGTTGGGTATGTTTTCTGTTAACTCAGTACTTGCAAGAGTGTTGTTTGATTCTGGAGCATCGCACTCATTTGTTATTGAAGAATTTGCATGCACTAGTAAGATTCAACCAACCAAATTGAATCATGTTATGATTGTTCAAATACCCGGTTCAACCGCCAATGCTAGGCAAATTTGCAAAGCCGTCCCTATCCGAATCCATGGCATAGATTTTTATGCTAATCTAATAGTACTCGGAACTAAAGGTTTGGAAGTAGTACTAGGAATGGATTGGATGTCCAAACATAAAGGATTAATAGACTGTGCCAAAAAAAGCAATAACCATGACCAGTACAGCCGGAATATTAGTAGAACATGTATCTGAAACCTTGACCCGTCAATTCAAGTGCAACAAGAGTATAGCCCAGCCAACCATTGACCAAGTTCGGATAGTCTGTGAATACCCCGATGTATTTCCAGATGTTTTGCCCGGTATGCCCCCAGATCGGGATATCGAGTTTATCATTGAGCTAATACCTGGAACCGGACCCATAGCCCAGAGACCATATAGTATGAACCCGTCTGAACTAGCGGAACTGAAGAAGCAACTGGATGCTATGCTGGAAATTGGATTGATTCAACCAAGTACGTCACCTTGGAGATCACCTGTCTTGTTTGTGGACAAGAAAGATGGAGGTAACCGTTTGTGTATGGATTATCGGAAGTTGAATGATGTCACCATCAATAACAAGTACCCGTTGCCCAAGATAGAAGACATGTTTGACCAGTTGACTGGTGCCAAAGTGTTTTCTAAGATTGATCTTAGAACTGGCTATCATCAACTCAAAATTCGCGCAGAGGATATTCCAAAGACTGCCTTTACCACCCAATATGGATTATATGAGTATACTATCATGTATTTTGGATTAACCAATGCCCCCGCTTATTTCATGAACCTCATGAATAAGATTTTTATGGACTTCCTGGATAAGTTTGTCATTGTTTTCATCGACGACATTCTGATTTATTCCAAATCAGAAGAAGAACATGAGCTACACCTAAGGGCCATTCTTGGAACCCTTAGAGAACATCAGCTATATGCCAAGTTTAGCAAATGTGAATTCTGGTTACAGGAGGTAGGATTTCTCGGACACATCATATCAGCCGGAGGAATTGCCGTTGACCCTGCGAAGGTGAAGGATGTCGAAGATTGGCAAGCCCCAACCACTCAAACCCAAGTTCGTGCATTTCTCGGATTAGCGGGATACTACCGCAAGTTTGTAGAAGGATTCTCGAATATTGCCAGACCCATGACCCAATTGCTGAAGAAAGACAAGAAGTTTGAATGGACGGACAAATGTGAAGCGAGTTTTCAGGAACTCAAGAGGAGATTGATTTCAGCCCCAATCTTGATCATGTCGGATATCACAAAGCCCTTCGACGTGTATTGTGATGCATCCAAGATCGTTCTCGGATGTGTGCTAATGCAAGTAGGCAAAGTTATATCTTATTTATCCCGACAAATAAAGCAGCATAAGCAGAATTATCCAACCCATGACCTCGAACTCGCAGCCATAGTTCTGGCCCTGAAGACATGGAGGCATTACCTGATGGGAACCCGTTGTGAGATTTATTCGGATCACAAGAGCCTGAAATATATATTCACTCAGAAGGAGATGAATATGAGACATATAAGATGGATTGAGATAATCAAGGATTATGATCTGGACATTCACTATCACCCCGACAAAGCCAATGTGGTAGCAGATGCCCTTAGCAGATTGTTGTGCCGCTTGAACTCCATGATTTTGAAGGAGCAACCAAGTTTGCACAAAGAGATGGAAGATTTCCGAATGGAATTAGTGAGTGAAGTATTTTTGGATAGCATAGAACTTCAACCCACTTTGATCAGTCAGATCAAGGAGGCGCAGAAAAGAAATGCTAGTATCGACGGAATCAAACGTCGTATCGGTACATGCAAAGTACCCGGATTCACCGAAGACAAAGAAGGAGTTCTATGGTACAAAGGACGCCTTTGTGTACCAGCAGATTCGGAGTTGAAAGAAGTTATTTTGAAAGAGGCCCATGATACTCTTTATTCTATCCACCCCGGAGGAACGAAGATGTATCAGGATTTGAAGAAACAATTTTGGTGGCATAAGATGAAGAGAGAAATCAGAAGCTATATCGCCAAGTGTGATATTTGTCAAAGAGTCAAGGCGGGACATCAAAGACCCACAGGATTGTTGCAACCGCTACAGATTCCGGAATGGAAATGGGATTCCGTTGGAATGGACTTTATCACCAGATTGCCTACTTCTAGTAGGGGAAATGACTCTATCTGGGTCATAGTTGACAGATTGTCCAAAGTAGCCAATTTCTTACCAGCCAAGACCACATACCAAAGTTCGAAGCTAGCAGAGTTATACATCGCTAGAATCGTCAGTTTGCACGGAGTCCCCAAGAACATTGTATCGGATCGAGGAACCCAGTTTACCTCGAGATTCTAGAAGAAAGTCCAAGAAGGTTTAGGAACCCGACTAGATTTCAGCACAGCGTATCACCCTCAGACTGATGGACAAACGGAGAGAGTAAATCAAATACTCGAAGATATGTTGAGAGCATGTGTGCTAGAGTATGGATCTAAATGGGAAGACTGTCTGCCTTTCGCAGAATTTTCATACAACAACAGTTATCAAGCTAGTTTGCAAATGGCCCCATTTGAGTTCATGTATGGAAGGAAGTGTCGCACCCCTTTGAATTGGTCGGAAGTGGGAGAGAGTCAGATTTTTGGACCCGACATCCTACGAGAAGCCTAAGAGAAAGTTCACAAGATTCGTGAGAACCTCAAGATAGCCCAGTCAAGACAGAAGAGTTACGCCGACAAGAGACATCGAGACCTCGCTTTCAATATCGGAGATTTCGTGTACCTTAAAGTGTCACCTTTGAAGGGAATGCAGTGTTTCTAGCTCAAAGGAAAGTTAGCCCCCAGATATATCGGACCCTTTAAGATTTTGAATCATCGAGGAGAAGTATCATATCAATTGGAACCGCCAGAGGAAATGTCAACAGTGCACAATGTGTTCCATATATCGTTACTTCGCAAATGCCTTGAAGTTCCAGAGAAGACTGAAGTGTTCAAGAACATTGAATACCGGACCATAGAGATCAACGATGACCTGACATACCCCAAAGTACCCATCCGTATTTTGGAAGAAGCTTTCAGAACCACCAGAACCCGAAGCATCAAGTTTCTCAAGATACAGTGGAGCAACCACACCGAAGAAGAAGCTACCTGGGAGCGCGAAGATCACATAAGGACGGAGTTTCCCGACCTCTTTAAGTCCTAGGTAATCGTTTTCCTTCTTTTCCAAATTCCTGGACGAGATTTTGTTTAAGGGAGGAAGGTTTGTAACATCCCAAAAAGATGAAACAATGATCATCAAACTCTAATCACTAAAATTAGGGTTAACAAAAACTTTGGTTAATTAAAATCATATGAATGCATGTGTGAATGTGATGATTTGATAAATGCATGAATGGACTTGTGTGATTAATCAAAATAGCAAGAAATGGTTTAAATATGAAAATAACATCATATAAAACATTTCCAAACAGAAACAAATAAATAGAAAATCAAAAACAAATCAATTAAGGCAAATGGTCATTTTTGCCAATCTTGCTCACTAGGTCATTTTGAGTGTTTCTAGTCCAAGATTTCAAACAGAAACTTTTCCAAATCTTTGCACCCCTTGTTAGACCAAGTAAAAGTGAATCAAAGCCCACTTTTCAAACTTGCAGAAACATTTGGCAACCTCATTCAAATCACAATTCAAAATTGAATCTTTATCATATGTGAAGATCACCCATTTACAAAACCCAACCAAACCAGTGCCCCTTGACTAATCCAACTAACCAGACACCCCCAGCATGTGCCTAGCAAACCCACCAAGTTTGAATCCAAGATTTAAATTTGAAGTTCTTGCGGCCATTTCATCAAACACCTTGCAGATACAAATCAAACAAACATCAAACACTATAGTGTGCAGTAATTTTGGCCTAACTTGTTCCCTATCTAGATCACACTACATCCTCAGTAGATCATCTAACTTGTTTAACCCCTCTAGCTCATTGTAAACCAGACCATGCCATCAATGGCAAGCAGGCCGAGCCTCACCTTGCCACCCCATTGTCGGCAGCAAGCTAGGAGCAGCACCAAGCCTAGCAAGCATGTCTAGCAGGCACCCCACCGTCCATCGCCCCTCTCTGTCTCAACCTCGAGCACTGCTAGTCCTTGGACAACACAACAAGACCATGCCAAACCTCTTTGCATGCGAACCGAGAGCGTGCCAGTGCGCCACCCTTGACCAGCACCCATAGACCACGCGCCGCCCTCGCCGCGTGCGTGCGTGATCACCACCGCCCCAGCAACCCCGCAGACATGCCCGTTCACCGCCGCGCGGACCACGCATGTTGTGCGCCATTAAAATTCCCGTCGGACCCGCCCAGTGCCTCGACGCGTTCCGACCGATCAGCACCACCCCACGCCTCGCCTTTAAACCAAAAACACTCGCCAGGAGACCGCACACCGTCCCCTACCCTCAGCCACGCCGATAGCCGCCTGTACCATCGCCCCTGATGAGCTCAGCCCATGCCGTGCTGCCCCTCTCGCTCGCCTATAAAAGGAGCCCTCCCTAGCTCGATTCCTCCACACTATTTCACTCCCCACCTCCCACTGATCCTTTCCACTTCTTCCTGGAGCAAGGCGAGCTCTCTCTCGCTGGAATTTGGCCGGAGCCCGCCACTGCTGGAGGAGAAGGGAGCCATCGATTGGAGCCGCCCCAGGAGAAGCTGCCGGTACCAAGAGACTCGCCGTCGTCGACTTCGTCGTTCGCCCCCGTCGCCGACCCTTGCCTGAGCCCTGGTGAGCCTCCCACGACCCCCACCTGTCGTGCTAGGGTTCTGTCTCGCCGGCGATGCCCGCCGTGGACGATGAACCAGAGCCGTTCGATTAGAATTAGATCCCACGATCCACATCACCCCGTACCGTTTCGCCCCTCACTGTCTCACTGACGCGTGGGGACAACCACTTAACCAGCCCGCGTACGCGCTGTGTGTAGTGGGCCGGCCCAGTTACACCTCCCGCGCGACCTAACAATTCAAATTTAGTTTTATTCATTTAATTTCAAACCCAGTTCTGTACCTAGATTCAAAAATCAACCCATCTCGATTCACTGAACCAAAATGCATGAAACTAATTTTGTTAGAAAGGTACTGAAATGCTTAATCCAAGCCCGTTGGATTCAAATCATTTGGATTTGTAGATCAACCATGGTAAAAATAACAAGGCAGAAGCTTTTCTGCCTTCAAACATTTTTCAAAATTCAACCATAAGAGATTTTGAGTTGATTCCAACTCTCAAAAATCACATTTGATCAATCTTTCAGAATATATAAAAACATATGGGTTTACTTGCAGAAATAATGTTCAAGAAATAAAGAAATGCCACATAGGCAATTCTAGTCACTTAATTTAATTAAAATAAAAAAGGTTAAATCTTATTAAATTGTGACACCACTTTAAATCACATTCCCATGTACTGAAATGTGTGGTGATGACATGTGTCAACATGATCCCATGTTTGAGTTGGAGAATATTAAATCTTAAGTAGTTTTTCAATGAGTAGAAATTACTTTTCTAAAAATAAAATAAATAAGACAAGTGCTTTAATCTTGTAATGTTAGTGGTGATGATAGATCATCTAGTGTGAACCTTTGTATGATATTTAGAACTAGTTAAGTATTGTTTGGTGATTGTGTACCTCATATTTATTTATAGACGCTAGTACCGACCTAGGATACAAGGAGGAAGGGGGATACTATGAGGAAGAAGCCGAGGAGAACTTCAACCACTACTCTGCACAAGGCAAGCCAATATTTGCAAGCTAACACTTGCAACTTAGCAAGTTTATACTGATATCTTAGCAAGCTACAACTTGCTTGTTACTATGCCAACTATATGCCCTAAGCATATATGATTACACCCACTTGATACCCCAATCCTAGTTTTACTTGCAAGCTTAAGTATTTTAATTCTTCATCAGAGCTTTCTCTTAGAGTTCACTTAGATAATTATAACTATTAGAAGGATATTGGAAGGTAGCATAAAGAGCATAAAAATTGGTCTAAGTTAGATAATATTGATGTCATCCTAAGACATGAGATTTAACTTCGCTAATCCCCACTTGTTTACCACCCTTCGTTAGTATTTACCCCCACTTGTAGATGCTAGTGCTAAGCGTAAAACTTGATCAACTTTAGATGGGGATACTTGGTGAAAATGGTTATGAAAACCTTAGAATGATGAGTCATTCTACTGAAATGTTTTGACATGTGTTTCCGAACACCAGATGATTTCGATGATGAAAATGTTGAGGCATGAGCCTTACCCCTTTATAAAACTGATGGTTGTCTGGATGCGATACCATTCCAATTTTACCATACAACCACAATACCCGAAATTTAGGTAGGGCTTGATTGGAAATTTATATACCTTAGTATGGGTTCCCTTGCGGCCAAGGTCTGAGTTGAGGCTACCTTATGAAGATTGTCCACCTGTGCAGTACCCAAGATGACAGTTGGTCATGGTTGGGAGGCCAAACTCATAGGAGAGGTGCCTATACTAGGGCGTGTAATTGAAAGGTTAGGATTGATTATCTGCATACTGAGTATGGTGAATTCAGGATTTGTTCCTGACGGATGTATCGAATGTTGTGGTGAAAGTGTACAATCTCTGCAGAGTGTCAAACTATTCGAATAGCCGCGTTCGCAGTTATGGACAGTTGGAGTGGCCATACTGTTCCCCCGTCAGATGTTTTCAAAATGACTTACGAAATGATTTGTGACTTTGACTTGATCATAACAGAGTTGTGATATGAAATTCAAGTTCCCAATTAGGTATTATAAAACTTTCAACTAGTTTTGTTTGCTTCTGAACTTAGTAGAGGTAAATCTGGCTTTTTGCAAAACAACCCTAGAGCTTAGTATCCTACTACAACCCCTCCCCTTAACTTGTTAGTATTAGTTTGCGAGTACTTAAAGAGTACTCATGGCTTTGTCCCTGGCTATTCCCATGGCCAGACTATGAAGAGGAGTATCAGGATGACGGACCACAGGAAGGTTACGACAACTAGGATCATATCCCATCGTCAGCATTGTCTGTGACCATGAAGATGGACCTTCGCCTACGCTATAGTTATCTTTACGTTATTCCGTTGCTTGAATTGTATTAAGAACTGGATCATGAGATCCTTATTTGTGTAAGACCTTATGTATGGTTTGTAATGTATGATGTACTGTGATATCAAAATCTGTTATGTCTCGCAGAAATGGTAATCCTGGGATTGCGATGTATGGCATAACATGCATCTCGGATTAAAAATCCGGGTGTTGACAATAAGTTTTTAGGAGACTTAATATACTCATATTCTTTTATAGTCATGGATAGAAATTAATGGTTAAGTCATATTGTCTTCAGACTTGTGTTCATGAATGGTATCACCATCCAAGATAAAATAGTGGGTTGTTCTTTAGACTAACTTATGAAAAAGAATTGATAACTATAGTTTCTAGGCATATATGATTTGAATGTTTGAAAGTGTCAAAGATATGCTTCAATGATTTACTATAGGAAAGTATTCCTATAAACCACTATGGAATTAAGATGATTAATCCAATAGATGAAATAGATAATGAGTTTGATTACAGATTTAAGGTTGAATGTTTTACCAAGAATTCCTATCCTCCATAATTCATAATTCTTGACTTCTACTTAAAGAATTCCTTTCCAAGATATACTACTCCTTCCTATCCATCATCATGTGTTAACACGATGAGCTTTACTTCACAAGAATCTTCTTATCCATATTTTATTCTTCTAAATCCATTTATAAATCCAATGAGCTTGACACTAAAGCTTTTCATAATCTTCTCATAACTATACTTGGTTATATCAACCACTCTACTGCTGATAACTTCCAATCCAACAAGTAGTTACTTCTAACTCCAATCACACTCTTCTTTCATCATCCATTACTAACATTACTCCAAGAGATATATATTTATATATCAAATACCACTTCACCTCAAGTGTTTATTATTTCCCAAGAGGAAAATTACTATTTCTATAATCCAATGTTGCTCTAGCATCATCTTAATCATACTATCTTATCTCTTATTGACTCCAATATCTTATACTCAAACATAACATTATATCATGGTGACTTGTCATGGCTAATCTAGAATAACACATCTATACTAGGGTTCAATCATGTTCTATCCACCAATGTCCCTTATACTTGATATAAGCATCCAATCTTGGTGACTAAAGCATGATCATTATAATCCTTTGATCCTTTATGGTTTAGGTTTCCAGTTGGCTAATCAAGGCTTCATCAATACAACATTACAGTTGTATTGAAATTATATTCTTAGTATCTCTATTGGATTAAGGGATGTTATTCAGGACTATGCCTACTTAATCCAATAGGATTACTCCTTGGTAACTTGCTTCGGGATTTATCCTTGTAATCTTCTTTAACACCATATGATTATATATTCCAAATAACTCTTCTATCATTTCAGGAGTGAGCTAACTTCATCAATAATCCTATTGATTTGATTCTCTTCACTCACTCCCATCCTATAGATGATATCCAAAACTAGCATTACTACTTACCTCTTCTTACTTCCTTCTCAAAAGGATTTAAGTGAATGCTAAGATAAAAACAAGAGTTGATAGATCAAGAATTGATAGATCAATAGTGGATTACTCAACATTGATGAACAAGGGATATTAGAATAAGGTTCAATAGAGATGATAAGGATTAATATGGAAATAAAGATATGTGGTGAATGATCTTGACTTGGTTTCTTTCCTACTTAATCCCACTAAAGAGTTAAGGTTAGATATTACCATGATACTCATGGTAAAGATAAATAAGGATAAAGTAGATCAAGAGTTTGTTATTATATTCTTGTTACTTGTATTATATTCATAGTTTGGTATTCATGGTTATTGAAATGAATACCATGGAATGATCGCATAAGGATCAAATTATAATCATTAATCAATGTGAAATGGTTTAGTTACATTATATTTGATCTACCCTTAGATCAAGTTATCATTACCCAAAATAAGGTTTTAGCAAAGGTCATATTGAAACTTATCGCAGTCAACTTGATGATCTACTTCAATTCCATCAAGTTGAGAGAAGTTTCAATCATACTTTGACAAGTTTTGTTCAAAGTCGCAAAAATTATTCGGATTTTCTATGCATGAATGCAATGCACACATCTGTGTTCATCTTATTTCTAAGATCTAATGCTGGGATGTCACACATATCTAGAGAAGATCCTAAAGAAATATAGTATGCATGCATGCAATACCACACCCGCTCCAATAGTTAAGGGCGACAGTTTTGGGAAATTTCAATGTCCCAAAAGTCAATATGAGATCGATCAAATGAAGTCAGTACCATATGCTTCGGTCGTTGGAAGCTTACAGTATGCACACGTGTGCACTCGCTGAAAGTCCGACTTGATACGACTAGAGGAGGGGTGAATAGGTGTCTACCCAATTTTAATTTGTTTCTCACTTTTAGGCTCAACGAGAAGGAAAGTTATCTAAAGATGCAACTAAGTGAACAACCTAAAAGCAAGAAAACAAACACCAACCACGAAAACGGTAAATAGCAAGAAGTAAAGGAAGGGAACGAAGTAACCGGAGCGGGGACACGGAGATGTAATTCCCGTAGTTCACTCCCAAGGAGCTACGTCTATGTTGGAGAGGTTTCAGGGCCACACAAGGTCACCCGAGCGCCACAGAGGCCTCACCTTATTCTCCGGTGAGCTCCCCCACAAAGGAGGCCTCACAATCCACTAACCGGTGACCTTGAAGGCGCCAACCGAAACCTTTACACCGAGGTTGAGGGGGAGGCTCCACAACTCAATTGAAGGCCCTCAACGACACCTCGAAGCTTTACAAATCAAGCCTTAGCTCCGGGGATGCCCTACACCGTCTAGGGTTTCAAGAAACCCAAGAGCAACAAGATCCACAAAGGAAGGGTGGGGGAAATCAAATTTTCTTTGGTGGAAGTGTAGATCTAGGTCACCTCCCTCACCTCTCAAAAGATCAAATCATTCGAGTGGCTAGAGAGAGATATCTAGTGAGGTGAAGCTCAAGCATTAATGGAGAAGAGAGAAACATTCAAGAGGGAGTGGGAGGAAGAAGAGGGGTGCCTTAAATAGGCCCCCCCGCACTGAACCGTTTCGGCCCCCGCGACCTCACCGGAAGTTCTGGTGAGAAGCCGGAAGTTCCGCCTAGCCTGGCTCCAACGGTCATCAGACCGTTGACGCCCGCTCCAAAAGCTCAACCGGAAGTTCTGGTCAAAACAGACCGGAAGTTCTGGTGAACTTCCGATGCAAGTTCCGACCCAAGTTCCGGCAAATAGAACACTTCAAACAGAAGGTTACTGACCCTTCGGCGGAACTTGGAGTGGAACTAGGGGCGGAAGTTCTGGGTCGCGAACCGAATCTGGCCGGAAGTTCCGGCGTCTGGGCGGAAGTTCCACTCAGGACTTTCTGTCAGGGAAAGTTCCGATGCAAGTTCCGGCCCAAGTTCCGGCAAATAGAACACTACATACAGTAGGTTACTGATTCACCACCGGAACTTGGGGCGGAACTACGATCGGAACAAGGCTCAGATCAACCCACAGAAAAAGACCTGAGCGGAACTTCCGGCGCCAGGCCGGAAGTTCCGGTGAGACACAGAAGGCTCCAACGGAACAGAAACACACTCTCTCACATGTAATAGTAGGATGGCTGTGGCGGTGCATATAGGTTTGTGCAAGAACAAGTGATTTCCCACAGCCTTCCGAGATGGACCCCCTCTTAATAGTACGGTGACCTAAAACAACAACCGAAGAGAAACTAGAAGAAAACTAAAGGCCACCGTCTTCATGAGATCCCAAGAGAGCATCCACCACATTTGAAGGAGACAACAACAACGTTTACCCTGAAACTCAAACGCACAATTAAAACACAAATGGGATTATCATTAACACCAAAAACAACATGGGAAGATATAGTCCTTTCAATCTCCCCCTTTTTGGTGTTAGATGACAATCCCAAAGATTTGCATAGAAACGAAGCAATCTTTGCAATGAACGGGACAAGCTCCCTCTGTATGTGTGCAAGGTAGAGAAAAACTCTAAGGACAATACTGGCACGCATACAAGGAGGCTCCCCCAACCAATTGCAAAGATAGCACAAGTGCAAGGTACAAGAAAGGATAGAGATCATACCAGACACCAACCAAAATGTGGTGGAGACAAGAGGAGTAATAACAACAATAAGAGCTATGAGTCTCAACCACCATATGCATATGCCCATAAGATGACCACAAGCACGACATTGCATAAGATACCACAAAGATACATAGTCTCAAACATAACGTGGTCCACAAGCACACAAGTTCACAGACAAAAAAAGGACCACAAGCACACAAATAAACTAGAGAGTTTGCGAGCAAGAAAAGATCAAAGGCAAGAACAAGCTCATGACTCAACCCATGCAAATCCCATAGACAACCTAATAGACATCTTTCTCCCCCTTTGGCATCAAGACACCAAAAAGGGAGAAAAGACCAATCTAATTGTCCCAGCCATGGAAGGGAGGAGGAGCAGACTCAGGGACCCAAGAACCCCACTCAGGCGGCGGACCAGTGACCTCCTCCTCAGACTCATCCTCAGACCAGCGGCAGTTGTCGCGAATCCAATCATCCTTGGGAACAGTGACAGAGCTAGTGACCGGTGAGCAAGGAACGTTGAGAGCAGCCAAGATGGCCTTCTGGTGCTGAACATTGTGGCGTTGATCTACATATGCCTGATACTCGCGGTCCTGGAGAAAGCATAAAGTCTTCTTCACCTTCCCAAGCAGCTTCTTTGCCCAAGACGGCTGCCTCTGGAGAGAAGGACCACCAACACTAGAGCCTTCAGGAGCAGAGGAGGGACCACCATCTTCATCTCGGGCCTTTTGGAGTTCAGCTTCCTTTTCTTCTTGAGAACGAGGATTTTGGTGCTTACTCACACGCAGCTCCTTCTCCTCATGAATGGTGATGTTGTCTTCAGGAAAGCGAGTGCCAATCGTCTCAAACCACTTGTGATTGATGAGAGTCTGGATGAAGGGAGCATAGATGCAGGAGCGCTTTTCAATAATAGCTTGACACATCTCTGTGTAGATGAAGTGCATAACATCCATTGACCTGTCAGTGTCACGGCGGAGATAAGTCTGATGCATGAGGTCAACCTGATAGCCATGGAACTGATCAAAGTTACCAGCCTTGGGATAGATGGTGTTCAAGTACACCCTGCGCATGATGTCAAAAACTGGCAACAGATGATTCACAAACCCAACAGTTCCCCACCCTTCAATGTAGAGAGGCTCCAGGACCTCACGATCAGCAGCTTCGGGACCGTGAACACGCCAACCATTTGCCCCGTTGCCAGGCTGAAGGGGATAGCCAAGAAGCTCAGCAAACTCAGACCAAGTGGCGGTAATAAACACTCCCCTAGTCATCCACTTCAACACACCTTCAGTAGAGGACTACATGTGAATAAACAGAGTTGAGTAAAACTGAGCAATAGCATTCACATCAAAGTTCTGACGGTGCTCCATGAGGGGAATCAGCCCAAACTTCTGGCAAATATCAAGAGCCTCGCCAAAGTATGCATGCTTCTCTTCCATGTGAGTCACATTGATGTACTTTTGAGGAGCAACCACGAACTTCTTCTTCGTTGCATAGATTTCAGCAAATATTTGTTCCTGACGGCAGTTGTAGAAGTGAGGGTCCAAGTAAAGACAGTCACGAGCCACAAGGTAGGGATCCGTACGCCTGAATGCAGAGTAAGCTTTCTGAGACCATTTGGAGATCTTGGCTTTGGTCAAGTCTGGCCCAGCAGCAGTGGCCTTCTGAGAAGGAGCAGGCCTCTTTCCTTCAGCAGTAGCAGCACGGCGAGCAGCACCAGCCCTCTGACGATTAGTCTGAGTAGTTGGACGCACAACCTCAACGTCTTCTTCATAAATCTCAGGAGGAATGTCAGAGGATGGTCGATGGGTACGCTTGCCTTGGCGGGTACCACCTTGCCCTGAGAAGAAAGCACGTGAATAGGGAGGGAAGGTGGGGTAAGTGCACAAGTTCGTAAGAGGAAACAAAAGAAATAGATTGGGAAAATACAATCAGGAAAAAGTTGCATTGTTGCCGGAACTTCTGCTGAATCGTCGGAACTTCTGGTGAAAATGGTCCACAGGAAGTTCCGGTCGTGGTTCCAAACAACAGTTCACTAGATCTAGATCTAAAAGCCACAAGTGCAAAGATTTTCAAGAGTGTATTGGACCAATCTACTCTAGCATGATACCCTAGGCCTACCAAGATCTCCCAACAAGTTCTAGCGAAAGAACTAGCCTAGACATGGTGTGCCCTAACTCAAGCCATGGTGAGAGAGCAAGATCTCCATTAATGGAGGGAGTTGAGGGCAAATACCGGAGTCCATGGCGGGAGATCGAGGTGGGGAAGGTTCCCACGGAGCAAATCTACGGAGGAGTGGCCGGAGACGAAGGGGTGGGAGCACCTTCGCGAAGAGGTCTTGGCCGGCGGCTGCTCCAAATAGAAGATGGGTCTTGGGGGAAAAAGGAAGAAGATCCCGTTTTCCCCCAGGGCCCACCTTATATAGGACAGGGAGCACCACCGGAAGTTCCGGTCAGGGACCGGAAGTTCCGGGTCAGGCTGAACACGTTCCAGGTCAACAGGTGGTTCAGACGAACAACCAGCTGACCGAAAGTTCCGGCAGCTGACCGGAAGTTCCGGTGACGCCAGATAGACCTTCTCAAGTTTGGAAGATAACAAGGAAGAACTTGTGCAGGGAATAGAGAGGGCTTGAGGGAAGGCAAGGCTTGGTATAGAGAGCTCAAACTGTGAAGAACCAAAGCCAACAAAAACCAAGAAAAACACAAAAAGGTCAAAGACAAAATAAAAATGGGTCGGTGGCCGAGGCCACCTTATATAAGAGTAAATGGCTTGACACCGTGAAGATATATCTTGGTTTCATTACCAACACTCATCATGAAGCTCAAATGGTCTCCTTTAGAGACTATAGAGTATGAAAACTTTAATGTGCGCATAATAGGGATAGCGTTTGTTCATAAGAGGAACTACACTCCCCCTAAATCCATGCCTACATCCAAACAAGATACACATTGAGACGCGAGTAGGTGTGCAAGGTTCTCAAGCAACATTGCTCGAATCAATGATATTTAGCTCATGCATTAACTCCCGGAACCTTGCTTCATCAAGAGGCTTCGTGAAAAGATCCGCAAGATTTGCCTTGGTGGGAACATACTCCAAAGAAATGTCTCCTCTAGCAACATGATCCTGAATGAAATGATGACGAATCTCAATGTGCTTGGTCCGGTTGTGTTGCACGGAATTGTGAGCAATAGCAATGGCACTCTCATTGTCACAAAAAAGAGGCACCTTGTCAAAAGATAGTCCAAGATCCATCAAAATTTGCTTCATCCATAGCAATTGAGCACAACAGCTTGCGGCAGAGATGTACTCAGCTTCGGCAGTGGACATAGACACACAGTTCTGCTTCTTCGAGGACCAACAAACCAAAGATCTTCTGAGAAACTGACAAGCTCCTCGAAGGTTGACTTTCTTCCCACTTTGTCACCAGCCCAGTCCGAGTCTATGTAACCAATGAGATCAAAGCTGGCTCCCTTGGGGTACCACAACCCAAAGTTTGGGGTATGAACTAAATATCGAAAGATTCTCTTGACCGCCACCATGTGACTTTCCTTTGGTGCGGCTTGAAATCTTGCACACATACCCACACTCAACATAATATCCGGTCGGGATGCACAAATATAGAGCAAAGAACCAATCATAGACCGATAGAGTTTTTGATCCACCTCCTTACCCTTGGGATCGAGATCAAGATTAACCTTAGTTGACATGGGAGTCTTGGCACCTTTGACTTGATCAAACTTGAACTTCTTGAGCATGTCTTGGATGTACTTGGCTTGGTTGATGAAAGTCCCTTTCCTCAATTGCTTGACTTCAAACCCAAGGAAAAACTTCAACTCCCCCATCATGGACATCTCGAAGCGATCGGTCATGAGCTTTGCAAAATCCTCATTAAATTTTTTGTTAATAGACCCAAAGGTAATGTAATCAACATAGATTTGGCATACGAACAAGTGGCCTCCAACTTTCTTAGTAAAAAGAGTGGGATCAATGAGGCCCACTTCGAAGCCACGGTCTAACAAGAGCTCCCGAAGGCAATCATACCACGCACGTGGGGCTTGCTTGAGACCATAGAGTGCCTTATTGAGCTTGTAGACATGGTTCGGAAAAAGTGGATCCTCAAAGCCCGGAGGTTGCTTGACGTATACCAACTCTTTCAAAGGACCATTAAGAAAAGCACTCTTAACATCCATTTGATGCAACTTAAAGTTATGATGGGTAGCAAAAGCAAGAAGCATACGAATGGATTCAAGGCGAGCAACGGGGGCATAAGTCTCACCATAGTCGATGCCCTTAACTTGTGAGTATCCTTGGGCAACTAACCTTGCCTTGTTGCGCACGATAATTCCATTTGCATCACACTTGTTTTTGAAGACCCACTTGGTTCCAATTATGTTTTGACAATCTTTGGGCCGCTCAACCAATGTCCAAACATTGTTCCTCTTGAAGTTGTGAAGTTCATCGTTCATAGCATCGAGCCAATCATCATCTTCAAGAGATTCGAAGACTTTCTGTGGTTCCACAAGAGAGATAAACACATGGTGAGAGCTAAAGGAAGCTAGTTGCCTCCTAGTAGTGGAACCTTTATTGAAATCTCCATAGACATTATCAAGTATATGGCCATCTCGAACAAGCTTGGCGAGACGATAGGCTTGACGGTGGGATTGTGCTTCAACACGAGATTCTTGAGCTACCACTTGGTCATTGCCACCAATTGAGCCGCCGCCTTGACTATAAGCACGAACACGAGGGTCATCTTCATCAATTTCCACTTCGGGGGAGTCATCATTTGGAGTGGAGCCTTGAGGATCATTAACTTGCTCTTGATCTTGACGAGCTTGACCTTGGGGAGAGCTGTGACCTTGAGGAGGAGCCCCATCTTGGGGAGGTTGATGAAGAGCTTGTCCGTGGGAGGTGCCTTGAGGAGGAGACCCATCATGGGGAGGTTGATGTTGTTGATGAAGAGCTTGATCTTTGGAGCTTGGAGAGTCATGAGCATGGGAAGCTTCGGAAGAGCTCGAGGGAGCTTGTGCCAAAAAAGTAGGTCCTTGAGGGGCAAGATGATCTTGTGAAAGTGAGGGCTCCACTTGAGTAGAGCTTGGTCCTTCTCCTTCGTCCATAAGGGGATCCTCAATGGGGAGGTGGAAACCCACACCCATTCTTCTTATGGCCTTAGGAGGATTTTCATCACTTGGATCACAAACACCATCTTGCCTAACAAGAGACTCATGATTTTCATCAAACTTCACATTGCTCGTCTCTTCAACTCTTCCATTGGCTTTGTTGTAGACTCTATAAGCATGGGACTGATTTGAGTAACCCACGAAAATTCCTTCTTGAGCCTTGGATTCAAACTTGGACAAACGAACTCCTTTCTTGAGAATGTAGAACTTGCAACCAAACACCCGAAAGTAGCTAACATTTGGCTTTTTCCCGGTGAGGAGTTCATAGGGGGTATTGTTCTTTCTCTTGCGGAGATAAAGCCGGTTGGTTGCATGGCAAGCCGTGGAGATGGCCTCGGCCCAAAAGTTGTATGGAGACTTGAACTCAGCTAGCATAGATCGAGCCGAATCCATCAAAGTGCGATTCTTCCTTTCGGCAACTCTGTTTTGTTGAGGGGTATAGGGAGTGGAGTATTGATGCTTGATTCCTTCATCACTAAGAAACTCATCCAAGGTATAGTTTTTGAACTCGGTGCCATTGTCACTTCGAATTGAGAGAATAGTTGCATTGTGCTTCCGTTGAACCTCATTAGCAAAATGAATGACGGTTTGTTGAGTCTCACTCTTGTACTTGAAAAAGAACACCCAAGTGTATCTTGAGAAGTAATCCACAATAACCAAGCAATACTTCTTGCCTCCAAGGCTATCATGATAGGGTGGACCAAAAAGATCCATATGCAAGAGCTCCAAACACCTCTCGGTGGTGATTTGATTGAGTGCTTTGTGAGGAGTTTCATGCATCTTCCCTTCAATACAAGCCCTGCAAACACGATCTTTGGCAAAAGAAACATCGTTAATTCCAAGGATGTGGCCCTCGGAGTGAAGTCTTTGCAAAGTTCTCATGTTAACATGGGCTAGGCGGCGATGCCACAACCATCCCCTTGTCGGCTTTAGCATAGAGACATAGAGCATGAGAAGTAGTGGTCCCTGAAAAGTCCACCACATACAAGTCATGTTCTACATATCCTACAAAAGCCACCTTGAGAGACTTGCTCCACATGAGGACCACGGTATGAGTATTAAAGAAAGAAGAAAGACCCATAAGAGCAAGAGCACGAACTGAGAGTAAGTTATAACCAAGAGTTTTGACAAGCATGACGTCAACCAAGGATACATCCGGGGTTACCACCACTTTGCCAAAACCCAAAACCTGAGAGCTTGTTTTGTCACCATAGGAGACCATGGTGTTGGCAATATTGGGCCTCATCTCGGTCATGATAGACTTGCTTCCGGTCATATGACTCGTGGCACCCCTATCAAGCACCCATTTTGATCCACCGGAAGCATAGTCCTACAAGAAAATCAAGCTTTGGTTTTAGGTACCCATTTTGCAATGGGTCCCCTTTTGTTAGTGACAAGATCCTTTGTCACCCAAATGGCCCAATGATAATCATGCGTGTAAGAAGTTCCCACATATCTAGCATATACATGACCATCATAAGATGTGCAAAGAATATAAGAGGGATTGTTCTTTCCGGCAAAGTTGTCACTTTGCAAGAGGGTTAGGCCATTAGGAGCCCCTTGAGCCATGCCCTTGTTCTTTTTCTTCTTCTTCTTGTTCTTCCTCTTCTTCTTCTTAGTCTTGGCAAGTTGATCCTTCAACACCTTGACTTCCTCTATGAGATGCTCATGCTTGCAACAAGGGTTAGGAGTGCTAGACAAGTCTATAATTTGCACAGCAGAAGACTTAGCAAGATCACAAGTTAATTGAGTTTGAAGCTGTTCATGGGCTTCAAAAAGATTTGAGAATTTACTCTCCAAGGCTTTGCGTTCCTCGTTGAGTTTCTCAAGATCCTTTTGAGTCCTATCATGACCACCCACAAACTCAACTTTTTCTTTCTTGAGAACCTTAACCAAAGCAAGAGCATGATCACGTTCTTTAATTATAGAGCACAAGGTGTTGTTATGATCATCTACAAGCTTAGACACATTTTCTTCAAGATTAATTCTCATATTTTGTTCATCCTCAAGACTTTGAGTGAGATAAGCAATTTCATCGGCGGCATCTCTCTCATTTTTACTTAGCAAGTCAAGAAGTTCTTCCTTTTCATCTAAGGCATCCCTAGCATTGTAAAGTTGTGCAAGCAAGGACTCAAAACAAGTTTTAGTTTCTTCATCCAGGGTAGCAACAAATTCACACATGTC
This sequence comes from Avena sativa, assembly GCA_916181665.1. Lineage (NCBI taxonomy): Eukaryota > Viridiplantae > Streptophyta > Magnoliopsida > Poales > Poaceae > Avena > Avena sativa. Next base: position 148,509,683 of record OV702294.1, on the reverse strand, counting down.
AATCATCTCTTTCTTCACCTCTAGACCAACAAGATCAAGAGAGGAAGGCTCACTAGAGATAGGTTGAGGAGTGGGTTTCGGTGTTACCTCGGTGGCCTTGGCCATGAAGCACTTTTGGTTGGAGGAGATGACATTTTCATTTGGCGAGTCAAAGAGGGATAGACGTGGAGTTGAGGTAGTGGCAATAGCAGCAACTCCCACAATCTCTCCACCATAAACTTCATCATCATCTTCATCCGTGCCTGAAAGGTATTATTCATGGACCACTATTGCTCGTTCCTTGTTGGTGATGTTCTTGACGGCGTAGTTCTTGTTCAAAGGATGAGGAGGTCTTGACTTGATCTTGCGAATGAGACAACCACCATTGTCTTCACGGTTCTCAAAGGGATACTTGGCCACGAAGTGACTCTTGTCGTTGCAATTGTAGCACGACCTTGCCTTGGGAGACTTGTTGGGTGAGTTGAATCTTGAGTTGTCCCTTGATCTTGACTTGAATCCGGACTTGTTCCAAAAGGCCCTTGAAGCGAGAGCAAGATGTTCGTTGAAGGCACATTTGAGATCCTCTTGAGACCACTCACTTGACGTATCATCATCATCAAGTTCAATAGCCTTGTCCTTCAAAGCAAGATTCACTTTGGTTGACCCAATGGCCCTAGCACGTGCGGACTCCGCATTCTTCTTGGCAATAGTCATGGCAATTACTTCACTCAAGACTTCTTGGGAGGTCATTAGGTGAAAGTTGGTTCTTCCCTTGATAGAGTTGAGCTTTTGTTCTTCAAACAGAAGGAGAGCTTGGATGAACTTCCTCTTCATAAACTTGTCATCAACATAGTGGGCTCCAAGGTCCCTCATAGTGGAACAAAGGACTTTAAGGCGCCTATACATGTCTTCGGGGGTCTCATCATCTTGCATTGTGAAACCATCGCACTCGTTGTTGATTTCATTAAACTTGGAGCTTTGGATACTTGCATTCCCAAAAAAGAGCTCGGTGAGTTGATCCCAAGCTCCCTTGGTGGTGTCGAATTGGTGAATGTGAGCAAAGTCCTTTGGAGTCAAAGCCTTTTGAATCATCCCTAAAGCTGTGGCATTGAGTTGCTTGTCCACCACTTCACCTCGTGTCAACTTATTTGGGTCATATGGAGAGAATACATCCTCCACAATCCTCATTAACTCAATAGAAGAGCTGGAAATATGTGAGCGCATTAGATATTGCCAATAGGCGAAATTAGAAGTATCTAGCATGGGTGGTGCTCCTTGAGGAATGATGTGTGGCATGGGAATGGGTGGATCCGGAGTGTACTTTGGCGGTGGGGGTACCACCGAGTAGTCCTTTCCTCCATTTTCCTCTTTGGAAGTTGGGTTCTCGGGCTCCTCGGTGTTCTCACTTGGAACCTTGGTAGAGGTTTGAGCAACAAAACCAAGTCCCAAGCGAGTGGTGGCGGCCACGAGAGTCACCCCGGGGGCGGACACCGTAATGGTGGGAGGAAGCTTGGTGGGTTGGGGTGTGTCAAGAGCAACCATGGGGTTTGGCTTGAGAGACTGCAAGATAGTCATCATTTCCTCGAACTTGGACATCATGGATGACTCCAATTGCTTGAGGTCATCCATAGTGGCCAAGTTCTTGGATTTTTCGGTTTCACTACCCCCTTCGTCGGCCATAGTCTCTTAGGCGGTAAAGCCCGAAATAAGAGCCTTGGCTCTGATACCAAATGAAAGTACCAACTTGATACGACTAGGGGGGGGGGGTGAATAGGCGTCTACCCAATTTTAATTTGTTTCTCACTTTTAGGCTCAACGAGAAGGAAAGTTATCTAAAGATGCAACTAAGTGAACAACCTAAAAGCAAGAAAACAAACACCAACCACGAAGACGGTAAATAGCAAGAAGTAAAGGAAGGGAACGAAGTAACCGGAGCGGGGACACGGAGATGTAATTCCCGTAGTTCACTCCCAAGGAGCTACGTCTACGTTGGAGAGGTGTCGGGGCCACACAAGGTCACCCAAGCGCCACAAAGGCCTCACCTTCTTCTCCGGTGAGCTCCCCCACAAAGGAGGCCTCACAATCCACTAACCGGTGACCTTGAAGGCGCCAACCGAAACCTTTACACCGAGGTTGAGGGGGAGGCTCCACAACTCAATTGGAGGCCCTCAACGACACCTCAAAGCTTTACAACTCAAGCCTTAGCTCCGGGGATGCCCTACACCGTCTAGGGTTTCAAGAAACCCAAGAGCAACAAGATCCACAAAGGAAGGGTGGGGGAAATCAAATTTTCTTTGGTGGAAGTGTAGATCAAGGTCACCTCCCTCACCTCTCAAAATATCAAGTCATTTGAGTGGCTAGAGAGAGAGATCTAGTGAGGTGAAGCTCAAGCATTAATGGAGGAGAGAGAAAAATTCGAGAGGGAGTGGGGGGAAGAAGAGGGGTGCCTTAAATAGGCCCCCCCGCACTGAACCGTTTCGGCCCCCGCGACCTCACCGGAAGTTTCGGTGAGAAGCCGGAAGTTCCGCCCAGCCTGGCTCCAACGGTCATCAGACCGTTGACGCCCGCTCCAAAAGCTCAACCGGAAGTTCCGGTCAAAACAGACCGAAAGTTCCAGTGAACTTCCGATGCAAGTTCTGACCCAAGTTCTGGCAAATAGAACACTTCAAACAGAAGGTTACTGACCCTTCGGCGGAACTTGGAGTGGAACTAGGGGCGGAAGTTCTGGGCCGCGAACCGAATCTGGCCGGAAGTTCCGGCGTCTGGGCGGAAGTTCCGCTCAGGACTTTCTGTCAGGGAAAGTTCCGATGCAAGTTCCGGCCCAAGTTTCGGCAAATAGAACACTACATACAGTAGGTTACTGATTCACCACCGGAACTTGGGGCGGAACTATGATCGAAACAAGGCTCAAATCAACCCGCAGAAAAAGACCTGAGCGGAACTTCCGGCGCCAGGCCGGAAGTTCTGGTGAGACACAGAAGGCTCCAACGGAACAGAAACACACACTCTCACATGGAATAGTAGGATGGCTGTGGCGGTGCATATAGGTTTGTGCAAGAACAAGTGATTTCCCACAGCCTTCCAAGATGGACCCCCTCTTAATAGTACGGTGACCTAAAACAACAACCGAAGAGAAACTAGAAGAAAACTAAAGGCCACCGTCTTCATGATATCCCAAGAGAGCATCCACCACATTTGAAGGAGACAACAACAACGTTTACCCTGAAACTCAAACGCACAATTAAAACACAAATGGAATTATCATTAACACCAAAAACAGCATGGGAAGATATAGTCCTTTCACTCGCCCTGACTTAGCTTTTATCACTAGGGTACTCGGTAGATATCAAGACAATCCAGGCATAGAGCACTGGAAAATGGTAAAAAAAGCTTTGCGTTATGCGCAAGGCTCAAAAGACCTCATGCTAACATATAGAAGGTCTGATTCCCTAGAGATAAGAGGGTATCCAGATGCTGATTTTGCGGAAGACAAAGACGAGCGAAAGTCCACGACAAGATACATCTTCACTCCTGCAGGAGGGGATATTTTGTGGAGAAGCTCCAAACAGTCAATAGTAGATAGATCTTGGTACATAGTTGTTTCCATCGTAGGATTTTTTTTGTTTTCTATGTTGCTAACCCTATAGGTGGACCCCTGTCGATGTCGCTATATAAATAGGCGGGGACCAGCTACACACGGTACGAGATTCATCTGTGCGCCGCCAACCCCAATGACACTCCCTACCGATATTGGGTTAGCCGATGCTCGATGGGAAGCGCCGCCGCCGCTACCACTTAGGCCCTATAGCCACGCTCTCACCGTCGACCAAGATGGCCAACGGGTCATCGTGTTCGTCCACCGGAGAAGGTATACCCCTCTCTGTGTGTGTGTGTGTGTGTGTGTGTAAGATCCAAACCCTAGAAGCCACTACCGAGAGCTACTACATCTATCAAAAATATCGTTGTCGGACCCCTCGGTCGTCTCCACCTCGCCTCCATGCGGTTTCCACCGAGGCACGCATCCTGTTGCGCCATGGCAGATCGCCGCTCCGCTCCCTGATGGCCTCCTCACATTGGTGCCTGACCATGCGGCCTTGGAGCATGTCGCGGCGGTCAGATTGGAGCGCCATAACCATTCCTTGGATGTAGGCCACGAGCTCCACTCGTCGGTTGCTTCCTATAGCGAACCGCTCGTGATGTGCATGTGTTTTCTAGCTAAGAGGAAGCTGCAGGTGATGTGCGCGTTTAGTCAGTGGTGTGCGCCTGTGTTCTAGCCAAGACCCATTCGCATATGGTAGCTTGCTAGTTTCTCCACAAGGGAGATTGCTTCGCAGCGCGCAGCGAGCTCCTCCTCGATTCCTTTTTTAGTAGAGAAGAAAAAAAATTGAGAGGACAAAATTTGAGGAGGCATCGTCGCTGAATTCACTGGAAGAACAATGGATGGTTAGTGGTCCTCCTTCCCCTAAGGGCTTGTTCGGTTTCCTTGGATTTCAATAGGATTGACATGGATTTAGAGGGATTAAATTCTATCTAAGTCAAAATCTATTCTAATCCTTTTTAAACCACCCTAATCCACTAGAGAGGTGGAACAATATTTGGGGACAATATTTGGGAAAACCCGTTGCAGATGCTCTGTCCGAGAATGGCGTGGGTGACATGGACTCAGTTAAATTGGGCTGAACGGCTGCAAGCGTGCAGTAAAGCGGAACGGTGCAGGCTCGCTAGAAAAGCGGACTGCAGCCCGCGGTGCGGTGTGTCGAAATGAAAAAGGAGAAACGGGCCGAAGTAGGGATGCAGCCGGATGTCCACCAAACCTTAAAGCATCCATACCTCGTTGGGCGAATTCAGGCCGAAATCCGAATCTCTTTTTGGCCGGACGAAACAAGTTTTTTGGCCTGGGAACGCCGAATTTTCCACTCGCGTTCCCAGACCGAGTTTTCAGGTTCGGCGAAATTCAGTTAAACATGTCGAAATTTGGACGAATATAGACGGATTTCATTAAACTAGGGCAAGGACACACATATTACATCGAATTTAACTAGGAAAATGCCGCCGCAGCCTTGGTCGACGCGGATGCCGCTCTACAGGCTGATGCAGGGGTGGTCGCCGACCTGGATGTGCTCCATCACGGCGGTGAGAGTTCGCCCTGGAACGCTCCACCAACGGCGGCGAAAAGCCATATTGTGACGCGGTGGCGGCGAGCCCGGCGGTCCATCGTGTCGGGCGAGATCCTGAAGACGCCTGTCGACAAAGAACTGCCTCCAGAAGAACAAGTTGCCAGGATCCTCGGCGAGATCCGGACCTTGCATGGCGGCGATAGCCGCCTAGATCTCTCCCGCGATGTCCTCGTCGGCTGGCAACGGCGAAATAGGGATCCCGACGACGCTGAGTTGCCAGGCGAAGGGGAGACGACAGTCCGGCGGCGCCGTATAGCCCGCCTCGTGGAGCAGCCAGGCTTCCCACGTCTGCAGCGTGTGTCGGCCGCTCGCCGCCACGGGAAATCTCTCGGCCATGGCTTTTCGGCGGAGTTGAGGAGGTAGAAAGCTGCGAGCGTCTGCGGTTCGCCGGAGTTGGGAGCGGTGTGAGAGACTGTGAAGGAAGACAACGAGATGTACACCTTTTATAGGCCGAGTTCGGTGGCGAGGGCGGGAGGGGTATAGCGGCGAGGGCGGAAAAGGAAAACAGCGGGAAGGATGACGACGACTCGGTTTGTCTCGCTGACAGGCTGGTCCACTCGGCTAATTCGCTTCGTTCGGCGTTTTCAGGGTGTACCCGGGATCCTGGGTATGGCCTTGGGAGTCCGGACTAAAGTTAGATCAAATCTGAACGAAAACAGATTTCTGGATACGCGACTGGACTGATTTTCGGCGTCCAGATCTAAATTCAACGTCTGGATCGAACGTCCTGGTTAGACGAGTGGAGATGCCCTTAGAGCATCTCCACTCGTTGGGCGTACCCAGGCCAAAATTTGGTCCGTTTTTTGGCCGGACGGAACGATTTTTCGGCCTGGGTACGCCCAGTTTCCCACCCGCGTATCCAGACCGAGTTCCCAAGTTCGGCCAAAATTCATTAAAGATGAACGAATTTTATTAAGTTGGGCGAATATAGGCAGATTACATCAAATTTAAACTAAACGAGTACATAAATAAACTTAAAAAGGGCGGGTTCGCCGTGGCCTCCGCCGTTCTACATGCCGAAGTTGCTGTAGAACGCCATGTAGCCGGGATCGACGCGACCGTCATCCTCGCCGCCGTCGTCGTCGCTCGGCGGCTGGTTCTGACGGGAGCTCCCCTGGCGCGCTCCACCAACGCCGGCGGCCAGCCGAGTTGTTGCGCTTCGGCGGCGACTGGTTCGGCGGACCCTCGTGGTGGGCGAGCTCCTGCTCACGGTGTTCGGCGAAGAATTGCTCCCAGTGGAGGAGGTTGTCAGCGCTCTCGGCTTCGGCGGGGTCGTCCATGCCGTTGATGTACTCCTGTACATCGTACGGCAACTCGTCCGGCGTCGGCACCGGCGGGACAGGGATGCCGCCGGCACTCAGCTTCCAGCCGGGCGGCATCCGCATGTCCGGTGGCGCCATGTAGCCGGCATCGTGCAGAAGGCGTGCCTCCCAGGCCTGCAGGGTGCGCCGGCCTTCGCCGCAGCTCCATCACCGGGGTACCGCGAGACCATGGCTTGGAAGGGGAAAGCGGGGAGAGAGGGTTCGCTGGAGTTTGTGGGTGGGGGAGCTGTAAGAGAGTGTGGAGATCTCCGGCGAGGGGTACGGCTTATAAAGACCGAGGTGGGCGGCGAGGGCGGGAGGGCTGTAGCGGCGAGGGCGGAAAAAGGGGAAACAACGGGAAGTTAGTGCCCGCCGGTCCGTCGCGGGAGCCGATGCGGCAACGGTGACGCCGTAAATCGGCGACGCGTGGCCGACACGACGGGCAGTTATTGTCCGGCGGTCGCCGCGTGGTTTCGAGGATGACGACGACTCGGCTTCTGTCGCTGACTCGGCGGGTCCACGCGCTGCTTAGTTTTTTTCACCGAACTCGCTGAGTCCGGCGTTCCCAGGGCGTACCCAGAAACCCGGTCTGGTAGTCCGAACCAAAATTGGCCCACATTCGACCAAAAACAGGTCTTTGGATACGCGACTGGACCAATTTTCGACGTCTGGACCAAAATTCGACGTCCAAATCGGCCTAATAGGTAGGCGAGTGGAGATGCTTTTAGGCTCAACCCCAGTTCAACCCGCATCAGCCCTGCTGGGTCATGACTCCAGGTGAGACACAGCCGATTCCCTTTACTACCCTTCTTCCTCCGTTCCTTCCAATCCCCATGGCCGCCGCACACTCGCACCTCCACCGCCGCCGCCCCGCGTAGCTACCGCCGACCGCCGTATCCCTAGAGCACCGCCCAGCGATGCCCGCCCTCGGCCTATCGGTCCTCGACGTCCTAGGGCTTCTTGCACAGTTACACCGCTGCCGCCGCCGCCGTCGACCTGCCTGCACCAGCACCGCCGCCTAGGGGTGAGCAGAGCGGCAACTCCTCGTATGCAAGATTGATGGTGCACACCTCTTGTTTTGAAATTACTACTTGATTTGTTGTATTTACAGTCTTTTTTGGTAAAGTTTTGATTTGTTGCTGCCATGTTCTGTTCTGAACAGAGTTAGACGCCCATGTGGCCATGTATCAATTGAAACTACTAGCGGTGGAAATCAACCTCACTAGTCATCAGAGTTAGACGCCGTTGACTGCTGGTGTTATCGATCCGCGCCATCAATATATGCAGGTTATCTAGCATCACGCCTCATGTTTAAGAACCTCACGAGTTCATCTCGATCTACCATTGCAACTTGCTTGATCTATTCTCTTCCTAACTTTTGTCATTGCAGCGGGCATTAGGCTTGCCCAGCCGGCCTGCAATGTCCAACTCCTCTCTGTCCACGGTCAACGTCGGTGCCACCAATGGTATTACACCGTCGCAGACCGCTTCGGCCATTGTCGCCGAGGTCGTATCAGGTTCACACGTCCTCACAATCAAGGGCTACTCCCGCACAAAGGGGCTTGGCATCGGCAAGTGCATCACGTCCGAGAAGTTCGCCATCGGGGGCCATGACTGGTGTATCAGATACTACCCTGATGGTCAGGTCATGGAGGATGCTGATTGGGTAGCCGTCCATCTAAAGCGTGATGATAACACCGATGAGGATGTCAAGGCAACATACAAGATCAGTTTGCTCGATCAGGATGGGCTACTAGTGTCGTCGCACAGCCACACAAGTGAACTTCGTGGGTTTAGTCCCAAAGGCGGTTGGGGATTCAATAAATTTATCAGGAGGACAGATTTGGAGGAATCCAACTATCTCAAAGACGACTCTTTCAGTCTCAAGTGTGATATCGCTATCACAGGTGTGATCCGCACTGTCGCCAGTGAGACACGTGCTACGCAGTTCGTCGTGGTGCCGCCGTCTGACTTGAACCGGCACCTGCTCCAACTCTTGACAAGCGGACAGGCAGGGGATGTGACTTTTGAGGTTGGAGGTGAGTCGTTCACAGCGCATAGGTACATCCTTGCTGCTCGGTCCTCGGTCTTCATGGCGGAGCTCTTTGGTTCCATGAAAGAGAAGGATGCAAGCTGCGTCCGGATCGATGACATGGAAGCTAGAGTTTTCAAAGCCATGCTCCACTTTATCTACACCGACTCGCTGCCTGAGATTGACGAGGGCGAGGCTATGGAGATGGCACAACATTTGCTAGTAGCAGCAGACAGATATAATCTGGACAGGCTCAAATTGATTTGTGAGAAGACATTGTGCGACTACATCAGCAGAAACACGGCGGCCGTCATGTTGGCGTTGGCTGAGCAGCATGGCTGTGAAGGGCTCAAAGAGGCATGCTTCAGCTTCCTCGCTTCAGTGGAAAACCTGAAGGCTGTCGTGGCTAGTGATGGCTTTGCGCATCTAAGGAGCAGCTGCTCCTCCATCTTAGAGGAGCTGGTCACTAGGCTTAATTCTTGCTGACTATAATTTGGACTGATATTACAAAAAAATAATATTCGCATGCAACTAGCAGAGAATTATTGCTGTTCGTTTTGGCCTGAGAAAGGAATGTCCATAGCATTGATGCATGTATGAACTATTTCATTGAGCCCATATGTTCCTTTTGAAGACAAAATAATGTCCATTGCCTTGCTCCATGTATGAACTATTTGATTTATCCCAAGAGAAAGTTGTGATTGAGCACCTTGATACATACTCACCCACTAAGTTTAGATTTTTTTATACTAAAAATGTAGCTTCTTTTTTGTTTCTCTTATAAATAGTACAACATATTAACACAAGGCTTCATAGATCATTATAACTTTTATGCTACAATATGTAGATTTTTTTCTTAAAAATTGCAATACCAAAAATCTCTAAAAGAAGCAGATGTGTAAGGTCATCCTAGTTCTGACCTTAACTGGGTGTAGTGGTGGTGTTTCGTGAGGTCCGTTTGTTGAAGGAATAGCTTGAAGTTTGGTCCAACCCTTTCTTTAGGGTGAAATTACATGATTTGACCGTCACAACGTTTATGTGTCATTCCCTTCTACATGCGTTGTTTATGATTTCTGAGCCTATATGTTTTCTAGGAAAGATGGTGTGGTCGTACATCGTTGTCGCTCGGCATGATATTGTGATGTCATGTCTTTCTTGTTAATCTTTATTAATTTGCCTACTTTATTCTCGATATGTTGTAGAGGCCTGAGTTGTTAGCATAAGACCACCACTTTCTCGTTGAATATTCGATTTACCACCACTTTGACGCTTTGCTACAAAATGTGACCACTTTTCTACAAGTTTTTTGCAATATGCACTAAAACTGATTTTAAAAGGAATTGACAGTGTTTCTGACATGTGAGACCCATTTATCAGAGCCAATTTAGGGAGGTGGATGGAGCCCCACTTGTCAGTCCAGTTAAAATATTCTGGATATTATCAAAGAATATAAAAAATCAAAAAAAGAAGGGGAGATCATCTCCCTCTCGTGCACGGTAGCTACCACCAACCGCTCCCGTCGGTTGCCATCCTCGCCTGCTAGGTCTCCCTCCTCCACTCCTCCTCGCACTCCAGGGAGGCCACCCCCAACTCCACGGACCACATCTGAAAGGATACAAATGTCGTCTAGAGGGGGGGGGGGTTGAATAGACAATTAAAACTTTTTCGAGAGTGGCTCAACAAATGTGAAATAAAACTAACGTTTACTTTGTTAAGCACAAAACCTAATACAATCTAGAGTTCACCTATGTGCACCAACAACTTATACTAAGAAAGACAAACAACTATGTGATAGCAAGATATATACTTCAAGCACGAAGGCTACCACAAAGTAAAGTGCATAAGTAAGAGCTTGGGTATAGAGATAACCAAGGCAAGCGGAGACGACGATATTTTACCGAGTTTCTCCCAACATGGAGTACGTCTCGTTTGGAGAGGGGGTGGTATCTAACCACCTACGCCACAAAATGCCTCCCTTATTCTCCGGTGAATCTCACCTCAACGGGATCGATCCATATTTCTACTACCGGTGCACTTGTCGGTGGCAAACCGGAACCTCTCTCAAGGTTGGGGCACTTCTCCACAACTTAATTGGAGGCTCCCAACAAACGCCACCAAGGCCACAACTTGCAACACCAACAAACCATCTAGGGTTCCAAGAACCCAAGAGTAAAAAGCTTCTCAACTTTCACTCACCAAATCCTCCGAGGAGAACTCAAACCGATGCACCAAATGCAAGAGGCAAGAACACCACAAAGATGCACCAATTCCTCACTCTCAAGTTCCAACAAAGCTACTAAAGCTATTGGTGGAACAAGAGAGGAAGAACACAAAGAGGGATACAAAATCCCCCAAAATCTAGATCCCAAAGATACACTCACAGAGAGATGTTTTGTTTGATCAAAACGTGGATCTAGATCTCCTATCTCTTCCACTCAAATATGGGCAAGAATCATTGGAGGGGAAGAGATTAATCAAGCTTTTAAATTAAGAGCAAATGGGGGCAAAGTTTGGATAAATAGAGAAGGAAGAAAAAACCCCAAAGAATAATTAGGAAAGCTATTTAAAGAGGGGCCAAAAATCTACCCGTTGGGACGTTTTTCCTAGACGAACCAGTAGTACCGGATTGGTATCCGGTACTACCGGACCCAAACAACAAAACGCCTGGAAAAAGAAAGGGGGCAGGCGAGCAGGCGAGCAGTAGCACCGCGAGAGGCGCGTGCGTTCCAGCAAGAGAAGCAGCGCACGCGAGATGGGGCAGCAGCAGTAGGCGCACGGGAGCTGGCGCATCGGCGCTAGTCAACTACGGGCGGGCGGTCACGCGCGAGAGCAGCGGCCAAGGCTGGGCCCAGCGGGGGCCACATCGAGCGCAAGAGCTGGTGGCAGCGCGCGTGGTGTGGGCCGGCGAGTGCATGCGCGCGAGCGGGAGCGAGGGCGCGTGCACGCAGCGAGCGACATGCGAGCGGGCGGGATCGGGAATGGAAAACGATACGGTTCCTCCGGGGGATCAAACTTACCGATCCCCCGGTCGCTCCTTCCTCGCTCGTCTCCCGCGCGCGTACGTTTTCAGAGGGCCCACGATCTTATCTCTTCACCTCTACCGCGCCTACCTCCCGTCCTCACCGATCTCCACAGCGGACGAGCCAAGCGCCAACTCGCGCCGTCGCAACACCGGGGGGACCCGCCGCCCCATCCTGGAACTCTCACCGCCACCCTCCCCCGATCGGTTCCTTGTGCTGCCGACAGCGACCCCTCCCCCTTCCCCCAACTCCTCCAAGCACACGATCCCTGCCTCACGCGCCCCGACGACGGCGGATGTCTTCCCATGGGGGCCGTCCGCTCCCCTGCCGCCGTCTCTCCAACCACCGGGGCACTTCGTTCAGGCCCATCTGTCCTACATCCGCCATGGATCCTAGTTCCTCTCTCCTTGCCATGAATCCCGTGTGATATGGTGGCGCCGCTCACGCCGGTGGTGATGATGCCGGCGCCGGTGGTGGTTGGTGTGTCCATGGATACTGTTACAAGGGGTGGCCGCGTTTTTACGACCATGCTACAAGAAGTGATCGTCCGTTGCTACAAGTGAAGGATCATAGTGCTACCGATCAATGATTGTGTTTTGAGATTTTGCTATAGGGCGATGCTACAATAGTAGGAATTTTTTGCTATTTATGTTCTATGTTTTTGCTCCAATAGTATAAAGTATTTGCTATGGCATTTTCACGAAAGTCCCCAGTAAACTCAGTTTTTACTACATTGGCCCAACTTTTTTTGCTATCAAGCCACCGATGATGTCTTTGGCGAAGTCATTTTTGCTACATCAGCATATTTTTTGCTACCACCGTTTCGTGGTTATGCTACAATAGCGTAACGTTTTTGCTACAAGGTCTCTGGCGAGGTCTCCGGTGAGGTCAAGTTTGCTACATTAGCACAACTTTTTTGCTACACGGTCGTCGGTGAGGTCTCCGGCGAAATCTCCGACGAGGTCAAGTCTATTTTTCTATTTTCTAGGTCAAACCGTTTTCTGCTACATGTAGCAAAAGTGAGACTATTTGTAAAAGCGGGTATATTTGTAGCAAAAGTAGGATTTTGAAATTTTTTGAGAGACACGTGTCAGCAGGAGGACCCGGGGGATTTTGGGGAATTATCCCCCGGGGGACGCCTAGCACTGTCCTCTATTGCGGCGGCTACGCGCGAGTCAATGCGGGCCCACGGGATCGGCGGGGTGCGTGGGGAATCGAGGCAGGCGAGCGGCTCAGCGCGCGCGTGGACGGTGCAGACAGAGCTAGACAACATCTGCGGTGTGGCCTGGAGCTAGGCCGGTACTACCAGCCCACCCGGGCGGTACTACCGGGCCAGGTCGGTACCACCGGACCTGACTACCTGGGGAGACAGAGAGCTAGGCTGCGTCTCTGGCCTGTCCGGTAGTACCAAGCGGTACTACCGCTCGGTCCAGAGAACACAGATTCCTTTTCTTTTTCAATTAAATAGGTAGATATTCAAACGGCTATAACTTTTGATTGGTAACTCCGATCGACCCGATTCCAATTGCGTTATAAATAGTGAAAATATTGGTTATCACCAAGTGAGAAAGTATCAAGTATTATAATATGAGATACCTCACTTGGTGAGAAACCGAAAAGCTGCCAAGATCAAAATCGCAACAAGATACAAACGGAAGATCCGATTTTGATGAACAAGAGCTTGTTATGGAGATTACCACAAACCCTAAATCCTCACATGGATAAGACCAAATAACAACCAAATATGATGATGCAAGTATGCAAAGCTTTGAGCTCTCTCCGAACGATATGATCGAGTTACTCATTCGAGAGCCTCTTTTGATAGTACAGTTATCTATCCTAAACTCGGTCTCCCACACACAACATGAGACCGGCAAAAGGGAAAACCTATCAATATTATACCTTTGCCTTGATCATTCCACTTGAGCTTGATATAAACGAACTTGACCTTCTCAAGATAGAACGCCTTTCTTGATTCCACATCATCGAACCATCATCACCGAGGATGGCAAGCATCAAACATAAGATCTTCTATAGATGGCTTATTTTGAGCTTGCACAACACATCTTCTTCTCATTTCATCGACCTTGAAGCCAACACATGCTCCAAGCGATGCCAATGAACAAATCCTATAAGTGCAACTTAATACACACATTAGTCCATAAAGATTGTCATTAATTACCAAAACCACACATGAGGGTCCACATGTTCTTTCAACATCGAAGCTCGTCGTGGAGTTGCGCGCTCGCGGGGACGCCGAGCTACATCACCTTGTGCAGCTGCGCCGAGCGCACATCAGGGGTAGGCCGACAGACGGGCGTGCAGCTGGGGGAGGCCAGTGGGCAGTGGGAGCAGGCGCGTTCGCGCAATTGGAGTAGGCCGATGGCCGGCCAGCGGACGCGTGGCACGGGAGGACGGCGGCCGGTGGGCGGGCGCGCAGTAGTGGAGGCCGGTGGGTGGGGGCGCGAAGGGAGGGCGCGCAGCAGGGGAGGCGGCGGCCGGCGGGCTGGCGCACGGTGACGCTCTTCCTCGAGCTCGGCCCACGGACAAAAGGGGCGGCGGGACCTCAGACATAGTCTCGTCGGAGTACGGCGACGGTGGTGGGGGCGTGGAGGGCGGGCACGTAGCAGGGGAGGCGGCGGCCTGCGGGCAGGGGCGCGGCAATGGTCGTCCGCGAGAAGGAGGGGATGGGGGACCTCGGCCATGATCTCGCCGGAGTACGGCGGTGGTGGGGTTCGGCCGGTGATGGTGTCGTGGAGGCAAACCTCCATTTTCCTTTTCTAGATTTATTTTTTCATTTTCTTCATATATTTTGATTCCCTTAATTGAGTTGACCAGTGGGGCCCTGTACACCTCGTCATGTTGGCTCTGACAAATATGTCCCACTTGTCAGAAACGCTGTTAATTTGTCATCAATTTTTTTAGTGCATATTGCAAAAAAAATGGTCACATTTTGTAGCAAAGCATCAAAGTGGCGATAAATCGAATATTCAACAAGAAAGTGGAGGTTTTATGCTAAAAACTCTAGAGGCCCAGATGTATGGGATCATCGTGATATTAGTATGTTGCATTTTATAGAAAAATATATTTAATACTTCCTTCGTTTTAAAATATAAGATGTTTTATCTTTATGAAACAAATATACTATCTCCGTTTCAAGGCTTAAGGCGCACACGCTTTCCAAAGCAAAGTTTGACAAAAAAAATTAAGTAGCAAGATTTTGATTATATTGTATATAATTAGTATCGTTGGCGTATTGAAAAATATTTTCAGTGATACTAGTTTTATAGTAAAACTCTTTACATATTTAGAGTAATTCTTGGTCAAAGAAAAAACACGCAAAACGAGGACGCCTTAAGCTTTGAAACGGAGGGAGTATCTAGACTACTTTTAGTATATAGATTTACTTAGGTTTGAAGTGAATCTACACACTAAAACAAGTCTAAATATATTTTCTTCACAAATCTAAAACAAATTATATTTTAAAACGGAAGGAGTAGAAAAAATGAACAAAGGCATGATCCTCGCGAACAACGCTACTAGCCTTGCAAAAGGATCAACGAGACACTAACCCAAATTCACGAGCAAATATACCATCCGACCGCATGACCCCGCGGCCCGCGGCCCTTTATTACAAGAACTGATTCAAAAGTGAAGGGGTTTAGCATATCGTATAACACGATTGGTGGATCACGACCTTGTATTTCAAAGAAAAAGAGGTACCGATGATGAGAAACACAACTCTAGCGTGCGAGATAGCGTGCATGCTAGAGCTACTCATCTTTTAATTTCGATATGGCACTCTCTATCCTCCCAAGGGTGACACATGAACGCAAGAATCTTTGCTCCTTCAACCACTTTGTAGTACTCTCTTTTGCTTTGTAGTTTCGGATTTAAAAAGATAATATGTTTTAAAATAAATATCATACTAATAATCTTTTTAAACATGTGTATTTATTTGGGAAATATCTTTTAACAAGCTCAAAATATGTTTTGTTTCGATGAAATTCAAAACCAAAATTGGAATCACAGTAAAACATAATGATGGATTTTGAAACAACATTAAAATATTATGTCTTCGAGTTGTGGTCACTATTGTTTAATTGCAACCATTATGTGTTTTCCTTAGGATTTGAACTCAAAATTCAACGTTGTTTTTCATTAATATATTTTATTGTTTGAACTCTAAGAAAAATGCCAATTGTTTTCAAACTATGACTAACAAACTTTGAAACACAGTGAAACATATTGTTTCAAACAAGAAAAATCACTAGGTTTCATAAACTTTTTCAAAGTTTCACCAACTTTCAAAAGTGATTTTCAAAAATTGTCAAAATATATTCAATATTAGCCTTGTTTTGAATCCCCATTCAGTAGAAACTCAGATATGCAAGGTTCACAAATTGAACGTTTGGTTCAAATCCATAAATAATTCAAATTTTACAACAAGAATGGAAGGAAAGAGTAGATGGCACACCCTTGCATAAAGCAGAAGAGAGAGAATCGCCGCTGTCTACCGATGATACACGGTTACAATGCACGGCCATTGGCACTTATTCGCCAATTCTCTCGATACACCAAATAGTAGTAGAAACATCAAAAGGGAAACTGAGGATGGAAAAACACATAGGCACGATTAACTGAACAAAGCCGGGGGGGTTGCAGTTGCAGCGGCTGCACTTGGGTGGAGCAAGGCTGGTTTCAGCGTTTCCTGATGGAGAAGGCGGCGAGGACGACGAGGAGCAGGAAGATGATTACGGAGAGGAAGGAGGCGACGACGGCGCCGCTGGTGCGCTTGCAGAAGCCGTGGAACTGCATGCAGATGGGCACCCAGTTGGCGCGCTCGTTCCCGTTGTGCGCCAGGGCCACGATCGCGGTCGCCGCCGATGCCGCCGCCGTCAGCAGCGCGAGCACGATCTGCACACAGACATGCAACTTTTAGCCGCTCGTCACGTGCACATTCACATGGCGCCGTGTAATAAGTGACCGAGCTGTGAAAGAGACATGGTTAATTACCGTGTCACTGACGAGCAGGAGAAACCTCAGGATGGTTGTCTGGGGTCGAAGTACAATGACGGCGGAGAACGGGAGGGACAGCACCAGGTACCCCGCTGCCACCGCGCTCGCCACCATGAGGAACCTGAGGAGCGGCACGCATTCGCCATTAATAACTAATAAGTGAATTCGGAGAGTGAAGAAGGATGATCGATGATGTGTACTGACAGGAACGCGGGGAAGTCGTCGAATCGGGCGCGGAACTGGTAGAACTCGGTGAAGACGGAGAGCGTCTCGTCGGACGTGCCCGTGGCGATGGCCGCCGCGAGCAGGGGGCCGAACGCCGCGATCCGCAGCAGGAAGTCGAGGAACGCCATGCACCGGCTGCCGCGGTCGCTCCGATGGAATAACCGCATGGGGAACTTGCGCGCCGTTGTCTTGGTGGCCGTGGCGGGGGCGGCGGCCGCTGCGTCAGCTGGAGGCGCGGAAGGTGCCGCCGCCGCTGGGGCCTTGGAGGGCGCGCCCTGGCCGGGGGCGACGTCGTAAATGGGGATGACAGTGGCGGCCTCGCTGGAGCTCATGTTTGATTTGGTGCTTATGTGGAGATCAGTGGACGGGGAGGTTGAGAGAGGAGAAGGCTGCCGAGGTCTCTGATGGGGTTTATGAGATGAGTGCTTGGTTTCCGTGGGACGATCGGATTTATAGAGGCAGAGATTACCTGTTTCAGCCTATCATGGTCTCATGGAGTGGAAAAGTTTGTGCAGAGGTTGGGAGGATGTGGTGCTGGTACTGAATTGTGGTTCTGGTTTGGGTTTTGGGAGTGCACGAGTTGGAGTGGGTGCCAACTGCTACGAAATGCAAGCGCGCCAAAGACTAGTCTGCAGGTGCAGTGGTTTGAAGCTGCTGCACTGGGCCAGCTCAGAGCGATGGAATCATGGAACGAACTGCCTCAACATCTCCATGTTGCAGCCTTATTTAAACTACGTACCTGTATTTTTTAACAAAAGTATGTTTATTTGGGGACTACAAAAACTGTGTCTATAATGTATGCACAATTCATTAATATAGACTCGCATATTTGATGCACAATTCATCAACGTTCCTTGTAAGCTTCAAAATTATTTTAGCTCTCAAGCTATGTATATGATGTATGATCCATGCATTCTTAACTATCGACTATGTTTCAGCGATGGCTTTAAAAGTAGATCCCATATGATTATCTTTTGGCAAATTTATTCGTCAAACCTGATACATTGGAAAGGTACCTACTCCTTTTGAACTGTAGTTGGATTTCTTATTTACCAATTTTATGGACCAGTCTACTAATGAATGTCAACATTTACACTCTCTATGTTTGCATCTATTTTTAGTTATTTTGCTGAAGAGATAAAATCCTAGAAAATTAGAGGGAATTTTTAGGAGGGAAGAACAAGAAAGCACGCGAGACGCCACCCTAGGGGAGGCAATAGCACCTTGCGTGCATAGGCACTTGCACAAGGGGGATACACAAGGCCACTGCCCCCTCCATCTGCCAACTTTGTCTAGAACTCTTGATGTCCTCCTTTACTACACGATTTATCGACACCACCACAAAGGGACACGGCCAAATACATCCAAAAAGAAACAAATCACATCTCGTGGGGCTTTTCTGGAGCAATTCTTCCACCAAATATCTCCAAGATAGTCTCCTCACATCTCAGATGATGAGGTGTGAGTAATCCACCCTAGGACTATGTGTTTCTGGTATTACATATGTAGTCACCTCTCCATTTTATCCATCATATTATGTCATATGAGTTTCCCAACAAGATCATGATCACCTATCTTCGCTCTATGACGATGGATTTATCTTTTTAGGTGATTAATCATATAGTGTTTCGATGTTATGGTTTGAAAGAATTATTTATAGATGCATATTGTATCTTTGCTCTTTAATATAGACTTGGAAAGTTGAGGAGGAGCAACAATTGTGAAGATGGATTGAACTGAGGGTGGTATTAGCCTAGTAATATGAAAGGCAAACACATTTTGGCGTGTTAGTACTTTCCTAGGCCACTTCACTAAGGGTAATAGTTATTTATTTATTGTTATTTAACCTAATTATGGGAGTAAATAAATTCTCAACATAATGTCATCATGCTTAATATAATGCTTTATATTTATCTCTAATTAAAGTCAATGTTATATGGATTTATGGGCACCTTAGATTGAAGTAGCATACAAGACCATGGTTATCGAGTTATATGGATTTATGGACTTGATGCCTGTGTACCACTCTTACTTAAATGATAAAACAAGAGGCAAAACTTACTTTACAAGTTTTCAATTTGTCATTTAATGTTGAAAAGTCAAAGTTTCTATATGATTATATCTTATTATAATGTAAAACAAAGCAACCAATATAATGGACAACTATATCAGGTGGTATTGACACATGTTTTCTACTCATTGTTTGTACGAGGTTACCAGACAAAGAGAAATCATTCAACCACACAAAAAAGAGAACATTCATCCAACCAGCCCTTGCCTCTTGTGGATTTGTAATCTTTGGTCACTTACTTTAGGGTAGTGGCCGGCCTAAGGTCCCTCCTCCCGGTGCAGCTGACCGAGCTTGCCCGGTAGACAATCTCTTAATCCGTATAATATTATATGGTAGTTTACAAGAAAAACAACATGTTCAACACTCTCACGTCTTGTCTAGGCTTCAAAACCTTTTTGGATTCGCCATTACTTACGTGTAAACTTACATTTTCGTAGAAACCTTTATGCTTAAAGTCCCAAAAAAATGTTTACCAAACAAAACACTTGTGAGAAATAAAAAATGTATCGTGATTGCGGAGATGCAATTGTGTTGTACTTTATCCTTTAGTTTTAAATTTCATTAGCTTTAACATCTTCTTAACTATCTTAGTTTATTTAGCTTTAGTTTTTAATTTAATTTTATTTCCTTTCCTTTTTATTCCGAAATAAAATATAAAGGATTCATTGTCTTGCTTATTTTATTCACATTTGAAAAGTGATTAGCTACCTTCTTACTTTGTATTACTAGTTCATATCTATAGAACCTATAATTAAAACATCACCTTCATGCGAGATGGAAACTTTAATGAAAAGGTGGAGAAATTTTAAGACGAGCTTGGCTTAGAATTAATAATTTTTATATAAATTTCCAAGTAAAATATACTAATGGTTCTTTGCTTTGAAAGTTCTATGTTGGCATGTCAAGGTCCTTTAATTATTAATTAGATTCATTGATGGAAGGGATTTGAATATGTGTTGATCTAAATGCTATTAAAAGTGTAGTTTGTACCCCACATTTTGAACAAAATTCTACAAAAATCATAGATTATGTTTTAGAAAAGTTAATGGAAAAACTTGATGAGATTGTGCTTTATCATGAAATTTTGATTTCCCCAATGATAAAATATATGAATGAAAGACTGATTATCTTTGTCCATGGACAAGATAACAACTGGCGAGAGTTGAAATAATCCCAATCAATCTAGAGAAAATAAGCATACTAGATAAACTCATAGTCAAATTACCAAGATAATGTATTCAATAGGTAATATGATATAAGAAATCCAGTGAGAGAAAATTCATCTTCCTTTGCAACTAAATGATGCAAATAACTCCAAGTATATAACTACAACTAGAAGAAAATGCTAATTAAGCTAAATTTACAAACGTACACATATAAAATAACTCTAAATATATACTACAAGTAATAGAAGATGCTAAGTAAGTACATTTGCAAACATATACATATCAAATTACTATAAATAAAATACTACAACTAGCCGACGCTGCTAATTAAGCTAAAATTTGAAACATAAGCATAGCAAATAACACAAAATATATAGTATAACTAGTAGATAATTCTAATTCAACTACATTGATTAACATACACATATCTATTTACACTACGTATATATAGGTACAACTAGAACAATGCTAAGTAAGCTAATTTTACAACCTAAATAAACAAAATTCTCTAGCTAATTATATAAATACTAGAAGATGATGTTAAAAGATACAACTTATAATGTAATCTGGATTGGTAATTACCTTAGGCGAGGCAGGCTTGTTTAACATTGTCGGCAGAGGGACTCACGCTGGAGCTAGCGCCCCCCCTCCGCCCCATGTTCCCCACCGGAGACAAACGAGAGCTCTACAACGGCGTGGAGGTTGGCTTGGAACACCGCCTCCTCGACGTGGTAGATCTAGTGCTCGGTGACGGAGACGAGGAGGGCCACATCCAGCTCCATAGCAGATTGCCGACGCCGCGTGTCGACGTGCTTGTGCTCGGTGAGGGAGAGACCACGCTCAAGCTCAAGATCTTGATCATCATCGTCCTCGTCGGAGGACATGGCCTCGTAGGGGACAAGGACAAAGCGAAGACCTCCCCGGACCAGTCACATGTGCCATGTCGGGCTACGCCGTGATACGTGGTGGAGACTCCATGGACCCCTCAGGCACGGAGTGCTACCATGTTTGGGTCCCACAAGACAAGCTGGCATTGGCGATCCATGTAATACCGCGGGCTGGCGATCGGATGGAGTCTCCCTGGTCGAGGCCAAATCCTCGGTGAGCACCGCTTCTCAAAGATTCAGTAAGGAGGCCATCACACTGATCTAAAAGAGTGTGAAAATGGAGACGGTGTGTGGCTAGGGTGGGGAGTGAGAGCGACAACATTGGGGTCATTTTTATAGGCGCCAACTTGTGGGCTTTTCTGGGCTGCTAAACTTGAAGGACCCTTTGCGATGAGGCCTTATCAGCAATGGAGGTTTTTTCTCAATCATTGCCTGATCTAGTAGAAATGGCCTAGTTCGGGCAGCCCCCATGGCCACACGCAAATTATACTAACCTTGGGCTTTGTTTGTGATGTTTCTATTGGGGTGTCCTTAGTATCGCTCTGTACTAGTGAACCAACATTTATGCTGCAAAAAAGGGTAAATTCGAGGGTTATAAGACCTATTACCTATACCTTGCCTTAATTTTTTAGATACAAGATGAAGATCATAAAATTCTTAAACTTGTTGATTTTTATTCCTATAGGTATTTGGAAATTAACTATGCTACGAGTCTCTTAAAAGTATTGCTAATATATTTGAAGAAAATAAATACAAGTCTCTATTGCCCGACATAAGTTTGAAGTTTAATATAAAGGTATAATAAGTATGCTTTAATTTCTACAAAGTCAGAATCTGCATGAGAACCTAAAAGTAAGATAAATATGAATTTTATGATTTATATGTGATATTGGAGCTAGTGTTTCTACTATGCCGAATTCTCTTTTTGGTATATGCTCGAATTAGAAAGTATATGGACCCATGTTCTCCAAATTTACATATAGATGACTCTACCACCAAGAAACCTTTTAGCATAATGTATAAATCTGCCATTGATGTGCATATGAAATTTGTTCCTGTGGATTTTATGATTTTGAAAATTTTATTCAACCCTACTTGCACACGAAATATGGTTGGGGTGAGAGATTTCTCTTTTAGGTAACTAAAGTATTCAATGGTTGGATAGCTTCAATAAACTTTTCTGAAACAAATTTTTACCCTCACATGATACTTATATACATTTTTTTATTCACTTATTCACGTACTGGAACAAAACTTGATATAACCAGTTGTAAAGTCCTTTGAGACTCCTATATGTTGGCCGCCCGCTCGTTTACCCTCACATGATACTTTTCCTTTTTTAATAGAACTGATGAGTAAATGCTTTCAATAGAACTGATGAGTAAACACTTTCAATAGTCCTATATGAACTTAATAAGTCCATTACAATACTAAATCAGCGACACTTATTATTTTTCCCTTTTTAATAGAACTGATGAGTAAACACTTTCTTGGCCGCCCGCTCGTTTTTAACGAAAGTAGGTAGATGACTTTTCAGCAGACTTGTTTTAAGTTAACCATACTGGATTCTTCGTGTACAAACTTTAAATCGTGATCATCGCATGCATAAATGCAGTGGTGTGTTCTCTCTTCAATCCTACATGATTGAAAACCATAATGGTTGACATGAAAGCTTTTTTGGTTACACAATAGGAAGAACCTAAAAACTCATGAGCAATTGAACAATAGGAGTATGTTTTTAAACCGAAGGCCGAGGCCCAGTTTTCTCTAATAAAGCAACTTCAACATAGTTCACCGAGTACACCGAGTACCAAACCAGCCTCCATGGCCCGAATACACGTTACAGATCAAGCCGAAAGGCGCAAATTAGAGAAAACACAAATGAGGTAGAAACAGCAGGGCTTCACGCCCTTAGCTTACCATCCCCTCTTCTCAATTTCGAGATCGCACAATCCAGCGCACGCCTATCCCTTCTCTGATATATGTTAGATTCAACAGAAACGTTTCTTCTGTTCTAGTATTAAAACAAAGATAAAGTTTTTCTTCTAATTCGAGCGAAGTGTGGTCCATAAGAAGAGTTTCCCATCCTCTCTTAAAAAAAATTCAAAGGTTTCTAGCAACACAAATCATATTCAAGAAAAATTCCCAAATACTACTGTAGTACAAATTCTGTCAAAAAAGAAACTAGTAAACTCTTTGTAGATGTTCAGTGAATCACTCGATCACATCCTAGGCACAACCTACAGAAAAAACCTGAATTTCCGATCGACGCCACCGTTAACATCGGTGGGCATTATCGGATCTACGCCTACCAAACTCCAGTCGTCCGTGCTGCTACTGCTGCAGTCTGATTCGTCGCGACGTTGCTCCTCTGCATCTGATACATCAGAGAGCTCCTCCGTGGTCGAGCCTTCCTCCTCTTCATGGTCGCCACTTGAGTTCTCGGCACCAACGTCGTCAGAAACTTGGGCATCTCCGGCGACGTCCCCAACGAGACCAGCACTCTCCTGATTATCGTCTTCAGAACCTTGGGCATCTCCGGCGACGTCCTGAGCGAGTCCAGCACTCTCCTGCTTATTGTCTTCCGAGCCTTCGGCATTCCCTGCGACGTTCTCAGCGACACCATTACCAGCCCCCTCCGACAAGTAAATCGCCCTGTCAAGCAAGAAGGCCGCCTTGGCACCGAGAGGCACGACCAGCAGCGTACCCAGGTACAAGTCGATCGCGAGGTACGTGGCAACGACCTTGGCCATGTCTATGGTCAAGACCTTGAGCGCAGCGCAGCTCCACCTGTTCACCTTTCCTTGTGCTCCATCGGCGTCGCCGGCCGTCAGGTAAGCCTGCCTAGCCGCCTTGAGGGCAGCCACGTTGTAGATGGCCAAGGACGCGAGCACGAACGGCCGCTTTCCCAGCATGTAGGCGATCAAGAGACCGTCGATCCAGTGCATCACGATGGTAAGAAGGCACAGCCACCCCCAAGCGTCCTGCAAGTCCTTCTCCATGACTCCTCCTCCCCCTGCGGCATCGCTTGGATTGGCCGTGTCGCTGCTGCCCGTCGTGTCGATCTCGTAGGAACCCCACAGGAAGACCCTCTCTGCCTCCATGAGCGCGAAGCCGCACAGCGCGGCGAAGCATGGCAAGGACAGACCAAACGTTGCGATGCTGCTGCAGATGCCGCCCACGGTGACCGCTTGCGCGCAGTACGCGAGGATCGCCGCGATCCAGACGACGAGCAACGTGGCGTCCTTCTTGGACTCTGGCGCGTCGATCGGCGAGGGCGTCCTGAGACCCTTCACGCCCCTCCACCTCAGAAGCGCCGGCGCTCGGCTTCTCGCCTCCTCCATGGCAGTGTTGATCAGAACGGTCGCCAGCAGATTGGCCACGCCGGCCGCCAGACGGAGCCAGAGGAACGCCGCGGTGGCGGCATCCTTGACGACGCTCAGCCTCGCCCTCGCCATCGTCCCCAGCGAACCGATCGCGTCCGCGAACAACGCGCGGGCGCGGCGCACGCGCTCCTCGGCGGCGGCGTAGATGGGCGCGGTGCGGGGCTCGTTCCGGATGGCGTCGCGGACGTCGCGCAGGTCTCCCAGCACGACGGCGTCCACCTCGCGGAAGAAGCCGTCGACGCGTTCCGGCGTCATCACGCGCTCCAGGAAGATGTAGGAGACGATGAAGGTGCCGACGAACAGGAGGCGCGTAGACACGTAGGCGGAGGAGACGAGTACGAGGCCCGACGAGACGACGAGCGAGACCGGGACGGCCATGGCGCGAGATGCGATGCGATCGATCACGGCAAGTCGGCGGGCGATGGGTTCGCTCGTGTACGCACGTGATCGAGAGTTTTATGGTGCGAAAGAGAGGGGTTTGGCGGCCCCGTGTATATATGGTTTGGATCGATAGCTTAGGGGAGTTGGTATCGAACTCCGATTGTTGATGATACACGATAGAGAGAGACACGAACACAGAGGGGATTCGGCAGAGTAGAGGAGTTAGATTCGACGAAAAGCTCTGCACGAGACTCTGAATTCTTCTTTCACAAGGAAAACTTATAATTAACTAACAGCAGGATTCTTCTCCGATTGCCTCGCGTTATGGTTTGCTCTAAATTCGTAAATTAACTAAAATATAGGGGGTTTAGTTGCGAGAGCAAGTAACAAAAGACTTGCACACATTCTCCCGTTGTGGAGGCTGAGTGCCACGTACATTAGGCTTATTAGCGCAACAACTGATGCACATAGTCAATTTATTACATAGTTCTATAGTTCATAAATCACACATGGTTGATGGATATATAGATCAACCAGCGGAATATAAGGACATAAAGTTGTTATGCATCATGTTATCTATTGGCACCTCTATCTATTAGTATGATGGCAACCACCCGGTTGAAGATTTCTCGTGCACCCGTCTCCATATGGCTGCACCCATAGTTCATAGACTCCTGCTGCCCCTCTCAAAGAAGAAATGACCAAATATGGATCCAATGCATAGCTTTGTGGATAACCTGCGAAAATGAGTAACTTCACACATGTTAAAAACATCGGCATTTCGTCGTTTCCAAATACCAGAACAAACAACACAAACCCTCACACGGATTTGAGCTTTTACCTTTTTATTATCAATCTCATTCAACAAAAAATCTGAATATATTCCTGATGTTGGTTGAGAGGGATGGATTAAATGTAATATGAACCATCCTCCATATAAGATAAATGATGATGAACAGATTCCGAAGAATCACAAAAAGTACATTACTCACAACCATTAGATTTTTTTTTTGCTTAGAAAGCTTATTCTTAGTTAACAAGACCTTGATCTCCAATGGTACCTTCAACCTCCATAGGAAGTTTCGAAGAATCTAGTATGGTCATTAATAATATTTATGCATAGAATTATAACCCTAAACGATACAAAAATAGTCAACTTCCAAATAAAAGTACATGACTCACCACTCAAGCATACTATCATCATATGTTGAGCTAAGTGTAACCACACATTCCACTTTTCCTAGTTAAGGTTCGTTTGAAACTTATATTCAATGGAACTTTTAATAGAATATTTTCAATAGATTTTTTTTCTATCCCACAAATTTTATATGGATGGTTACTGCTGGACCAAAGGTGTATCCCCAATCAAGTATCCTCCTAAAATGAGTATTCAATCCATTACTAACAATGATCGATCCTCTACTAAAAACTCTTATTTAACACACATAAACCCTTTCTAAATATGAGAGTTTTGTAGTACTCGCTTGAACCTGGGATAAGATTTTAGTTTGGAGGTAACTCAATCTTGCCACAGTCCCTCCTCATTCAATATTTTAAACATCCAAGTGCTTAGTCAAAAAACAATTATGTCCAAAACATCGAAAATGATTTTCCATGTAGTCAATTGGTATTTTATTTTAATTTGGTTTGTCACTTTTCCCAAAGACGGACCAACGCAAGTCTGATATTTTTCGATCCAATTCAGGTATTTAGAAAAAGTTAACATGAACATCAGAATACTATTGCGAACATAATTTATAAGAACAAATTGAAATCTGCATGAGAGCAACTTGCCCTATCAACATCACAGCTTTCGTTCAAAATGGTCCTCTACCACCTTCCAATCCTTATTAGATAGTTTTCTATAATGGATACCTAAGTATCTAAAAGGTAAAGAGCCACCATCATGATCAAATAGTTTTTTATATTGATTCTCCCTCTCATTCGCCTTACCAGAGCAAAAAATAACACTTGTGGAAAGTTATTTTAAGGATGGATAGATGTTGAAATATAGAGAGAATAAGTTTCATGTTCATAAGTTTCTCCAAGTCATGTACCATGAAAAAATTATATCGCCTACATATTGTAGAATGAACACCCACCTTTTAACAAGATGCGAGATTAGGCCACCAACTTGAACATCATTTTCCCCTTGCAATAAGGATCTTGAGCATATCTTCCACAATGTTAGATAACATAGGAGAAAATTGGTCTCCGTGTCTCAAAGGGTACATGGTTTATAAATAGTGACCACTATCATCATTAGACATTGTTCCCACACTAACTTCCCTGTACAAATTGTGCAATCCATTCAGTCCATTTTTGTGTGATTCTTTCATACACAAGGCTTATTACAAAGGCTATTTAGATTTATCATTATCTTTTTGAAAATCTATTTTAAATAGGACACCATCCATTTTCTTCCTATAAATCTCACTGATATTTTCATATAACACTACCACATCCTCCAAAATATGCTTACCTAACATGAACTAGGTCTAGGTTGATCTGTTAGAGTATGGACATCCCAGTAGTTCGATTTGCCCACACTTTAATAAAAATATTAAAGATTGTGTTGAGAAGGTAAATATATCAATACTAGTTAGGAGATTTGGGTTGTTGCGCATCCTAAGCAGCATCATATACTACCACAAAGATGTTGGAAATATGACCTAGAGACAATAATAAAGTTGTTATTATCATATTTCCTTATTTATAATAAATGTTTATTCTCCATGCTATAATTGTATTAGCCGGAAATTAAATACATGTGTGGATATATAAACAACAGAGTGTCCCTAGCAAGCCTCTTTTACTAGTTCGTTAGTCAAGTGATGGTTAAGGTTTCCTAACCATGGACATGTAATGTCACTTGATAACGGGATCATATCATTAGAAAAATGATATTATGGACATACCCAATCTAATTAAGCAAAGTTGTTTGATCATCTCACTAAGTTTGATTGATGTAGCTTTATTAGTGTCAAGTATCGTTTCCTTGGACCATGATATTATGTTACTCCCTTGTATCAAAGAAGTACTTTGTGAACATCAAACGTCACTTTATAATAGGGTGATTATAAAGATGGCTTTCAGGTATCTCTGATGGTACCTGTTGAGTTGCATGAATCAAAGAGTGGGATTTGTCACTCCAAGTGATGGATAGATATCTCTAGGACCTCTGGGTAACATAACATCTTAAATTGCTTAAAAGCATGTGACTAATGTGTTTAGTGACGGGGATATTATATTATGGAATGAGTTTAGGATTTAAACTAGGAATGGTCATACCGACGATCGAATCTCGGGCAAGTGATATATCGCGAGAAAAAGGGGATTGTATACTGGATTAATGGAATCTTCAACATCGTGGTTCAACTGATAATGATCTTCATTTAATGTGTGAAGTCGTTATAGGCATCCAAGTCCAACTAAATATGTAGTAAATAAGAACCACCAAGATGTTCCTGAAATGGATCGTATGGGCACCTAGAGGGGGGGGGAGTGAATAGGTGCTACTCAATTTTTAGTTCTTTTTCAATTTTTAGGCTTGACACAAAGTAAATTCTCTAGATATGCAACTACGAGAATTTCCCTATATGCAAACCTATCTACTAAACACGTAAAGCGAGGAGCGAGGAAACCGTAGTGGAGCACGCGGGACATAGGGATTTGTTTTACCGTAGTTTCTTCCTTGTTAAGGGAAGTACATTTGCGTTAGAGGGGTGGGCAGTTCTAAGACCACCACGCCACAATAGGCCTCACCCTATTCTCCGATGGATCTCGCCACGAAAGGCCTGATCCACCTTCTCCACTATTGGTACCCTTCGAGGCGGGAACCGGTGCCTTTACAACTCTAGCGGGGCACACATCCTAAACCAAATTGGAGGCTCTCGTAATGACAACAAGCTGTCACAAGAACAAGGATTATCAATATAATCAAATCAAGGATCTAGATATTTGCAAGAAATACTAGATCGAAGGTTCTCCAAATGAATGGAGAGGAGATGAAGCGCTTGATTGCTGTTGATGAAGATCGAGCCCTCCTCATTCGATTCCCCAAGGTACGGGGCCTTCAGGTGGATGAAGGTGGAGATCTCTTGGATGGAACTTGAGGAGCAGATCTTGTCTTTTTCGAATGAACTAAGCGTTTTGGCAGGAGGGGGATGATGGGTTTAAATACCCCTGCCCAGAACTGGCCGTTGGAGAAGTTTGGGGGTGGATTATCCGCCCCCCACTAGGGGCGGACTATCCGCCCTAGGGAGAAAATCCGCCCCCTGGATAGAAAGTTCAGGGGAAAATCCGCCCCCCACATAGTGGGTCACACCGAGCTTGACTTGGTGAAAATCCTCGAGGGGGCGGATTCCGCCCCCCTCAAGGGGCGGACTATCCGCCCTGGGGAAAATGAGACGAAAAGGTCCGGGGAAATTCTGCCCCCTCTCTGATTGACGCGTCGTGGCGACCTTTACAAAATTCTGAGGGGGGGGGACTATCCGACCCCCTTGAGGGGCGGATTATCCGGCCTGGGAAAATACTTCGGCCCTGGCCGAAAAATACGGGAGATATTCCGCCCCCCATACAGTGGGTCACACCCTTGCGCCCTTTTGATATTGGGGAGGGGGCCGGATAATCCGCCCCCAAAACCACTTTAAAGCTCCTCTTTAATATCTGCAGCACTTCAACACACATTAAATAATCCTTGGTATTGTTATCTAACACACAAAACACTAGGGATCATTAAATGTTCTTTCAATCTCCTCCTTTTTGGTGTTAGATGACAATACTAGGATTTGCAATGAAACCTCCTAACAACATCTTCAATAAATGAAAGAGGCTCCCCCTAAATGTGTGCATATTAATAATTTGCATTTGAATACAAACGCCTACACTAAAAGGCAAGCCAATTTCATAACATTGACAACTATAACAAGGATGAGTTAGGAAACATAAGTCATACCACCAGAATGTGGAATAACCAAAATGATAAGTGAGAAATAATTAGGCCTCGCACACATCCCACCATATTGATGCAATCAATAGATAACTCCATAATTCCATATGACATCAAGATAATTCCATACTCCATAGATAAATCCAGAATCCCATATGGATAGTTCCACAAGATAAATCCAGAATTCCAGAATTCCACACAAGTTAAACAATAGTACCACACACGGCATAGTTTCATACAAACCAAGTACAGATAAGTTCAACACTAAAAGGGCACAAGCAACCTATAGAGAAAACGAATGATAAAGAGGCAAATGCTTGCGCCCGACCCATGCAAATCCGAAACCTAAATAGAACTACTTCTCCCCCTTTGGCATCACAATGCCAAAAAGAAAGAAGAGCGATGCTAGCACCCTAGAAGATCACTCCCCGTCCTCCTCCTCGTCGTCGTAGTCATCCCTGTCCCCTTCCTCGTCATCACACTCATCATCATCAACTGGAGGAGTAGGCGCCCTAGGCGGTGCAGGAAACAGGTGACTCTCGAGCTCGCCATAATTGATCCCTGAGGTGTTCCACTGAGCATACGGTTCCGGAGCTATAGGAGGTGGTGGATGGCCAGACGCCCCAGACACATGGTGGAGAATGGGCTGCTGGGTGTGGGCCATCTCATGGATCCTTCGATAGGCATCATACAGGCCCTTGTGAGTGTCAACGCCCATGCAAAGAATATGCCGTTGAAACCAGTTGAGCTGCTTGACCTCACGTGCCATTGGGGACACTGCGGGCGGCGACCAATAGCCCGTGCATCACGCATGAAGGACTCGGGGGCAGTGGAAGGGTGAGAGGTCTTCTGTGCCTTATTGTAGATCTTCTTGGGCTTGTGAACTCCATCCAAACTAGTACCAAAATCCTCATGTGGCAGCATGTGCTTGATGTGCATCATAATGTAGGGAGCATAAGGGATGGAGAGCCGGTTGAACATAGCATCAGTCATCTCATGAAAAATATAATCCATAACATCCAACTTCTAGCTTGTAGCTGATCCAGCATTGGTGGCACACTCATGTGAAAAAGAAAGCAAAGGAACCAGGTGACCACGGATCTTATCATTTTTGCCCCCACTTGGAGAGATGTTGTTCCGGAAGAATCCAACAAGATCGACATACAAAGGAGAAAGACCAGCAAAGGTACCAGCAACACCATCAGACATCAGGCAAGGAGCAAGAAGTGTCCTTGGATGGCTTGATAGGAGAAATGATGCGGTGGCCAAAAGCTGTGTCACGCCCATGAAAGGCATACCCGAGGACCTAACCAAAAGTGTGGAAGTCTAACTGAATCATAGTGGTCCCGGTCATCCACTTCATGGTGCGAAGCTCATCTCCGCAAATAACAAGGGTAGAGAAAAACTGCTTCACAACAGAGGAGTCATAGTGGCACTAAAGTGTCATAAGATGATGCAACCCCATCTTACGAGTCACATCCAAGGCCTCACGAAGTTTTGCCTTGTTTTGGGCCTCAGTCAAATTCAGAGGATGCATAGGGCGTATGTTGAGAGTAGCATAAACATCATCATGAATGGACCGAAAGTGAGAGCACCATAGGATCCTCCTGAGGACCATCATTGTCAGCCTCGGCATAATAATCAATGTGGCAGATGGAGGAGTAGTCAATGTTGTCCATGGTCTTGTAGTTAACCCGGGACTGCTTTCCCTTGCCCTTGCCCTTGCGAGAGGTGGTCCTCTTGGCTTTCCTTGTTGCCTCGGACATCCGTTTAGACTCTCTTGCCAACCTTCAGATTTCAGTCTCGTCGACAAGCGTAACCTCTGCGTTGGCCTGAAATAACGGGCACGGGGACGACACTTGTAAGTATTAGGAGCACTGGAACCACCTGTGAAAAGAAAGAGATAGGTAGCATGGGGATAATCACACACACAAGTCCAAGAGGAATATTATATACGGTAGGAAAGTAATCCATGGTCCAATGATACGCACTATGAAAGTCTGAGACAAACCAGAGCGGGCAGTGAACCTCCAGACCGGATTATCCGGCCCTGGCAGGGGAGGATAATCCGCCCCCTCAATTTTTTTCTATTTTGGCCCAGATTTACCATAGCAACACAGATCGGGCACTAAGGTTGCAATACTACGGAATCTAATAAGCAAGGAAAACACATAGTATCTTCTACAACGAGTTTTCCACCACCAACAACGATTTCCATACAAAGGAGATGAATGAGGGATTTACCCTCACTCACTGGAGGAAAAGCTCGGAGGAGAAGGTACCCGGAGGCGCGGGAAAGAAGATTCGGGCGGGAGCCCGGAGAATCCGGTGGTCGAATCGACTCTGGGGAGGGGCGGAGGCTCTGACGACAGCTTGGGGAAGGACACGGGTTGGGGGAGGACGGGCTGCTTTGTTTGAGCCCCTCCTCCCCGAGTCCAGTCCTTAAAGGACTGATTCACCCGGGGCGGATTATCCGGCCCACACTTGGGGCGGATAGTCCGCCCCCTCTGAAATTTCTGTTATCACAGAATCAGTCCGGAGCACCCCTTTCAAAACCCCTCGCAAGTATACAGAGGACTTGTGTGCAATAATAGATGGCTCAAGGTGGGAAAAGGCTTGGGTTTAGAGCAACAAACTGAGATGGTACTACACACCCAAAGTTGCAAGAACAAATCAACTAAAGGCCAAGATTGGGTGTGTTTTCCATAAGAACAAAAGATATGCAAGAAAATCAAAAAAGAGCCAATAGAAACCAACTCTTCTCAAGGAAGAGGGCGGTGGCCGATGCCACCATGTTGGAGCGCATGGCATAACACCGCGAAGATGTATCTTGAGTTCAAAACCAATGCTCATCAATGACACACATATCACAAAATGATATTAAGGGAAATGATTTTTCTTGCTTTCGGCATTATGGGGGGAGGGTTAGCCCAATCAATTAGGACTACAACCCCCTATGTCTATGCCCACATCTAAACCAAATACATGAGGAAGTGCAAGTGAGTATGCAAGGGTAGTCAAGCCAATCTCCTTGAATCTACGATATTTAGCTCATTCCTCAAATAACAAAATCTTTCTTCATCAAGGGGTTTCGTGAAGATATCAACAAGTTGAAGGGTTTCGCAGCATAGTAAATCAAAAAAATTCTACGGATGCAAACGGGAAAGCCAAGATCTAATCTAGGAGATGCAAACAACGAGTGGGATTAGATGAGATCTTCATACCCTTGAAGATTCGCACAGCGGAACGTTCGTCGGAACGTGGGTGATGTAGTCGTACTCGCTTCTCCTCCTCGCGATCTAATCCGATCTAACACCGCAAGTGGCGATGCCTCCGAGAGATGCACACGTGCGGCACCTCGATGTCTCCTCCTTCATCGGTCCAGCAAGTATGGTGGAGAGACGGATTGGATCTACAACACGATGGCACGGTGCAAGTGGTGGAGAGTTTCTGCAGCAGGGCTTCGCCTACGTGCAGTCGGGAGGGAGAGAGAGAGGAGGGCAGCAGGGCGGCTAGGGTTGTGGAGGAGGTGTGGGGGGAGGGTGCGCCCCAGCCCTCTATATATAGAGGGGTGGGTGCCAGCCCTAGCCCCTCCCCCAAGACCTAGGCCGCGGCCAAGGAGGGAGGAGTGGGGGGCAAGTTTCCCCCCCTTTCTAGAAGCTTTTCTAGGGTTTGCCCTAGATCTGGCCGGCTGGGCCCTATGGGGCCTTGTGCCCCTGGCCCAATGCAGCCAGGGAACTCCCTCATAGGCCCATGCCCCCTCCCGGCAGGTGGGGCCACGTTGGTCCCCCTCCGGAAGGTTCTAGAAGCTTCCGGTACAATACCGATTAACCCGAAACAATTCCGAACTCTAAAAACTGCATTGCCTTATATGAATCTTATTCTCCGGACCATTCCGGAACCTCTCGTGATGTCCCGGATCCCATTCGAGACTCCGAACAAAAACTCATAAACCAATTATCCAATCTATCCTAGCGTCGAGACACGCTAAGTGTGTGACCCTTCGGGTTCGAGAATATGCAGACATGATCTTCTATCAATAATCAACAGCGGGGTCTGGAAACCCATATTGACTCCCGCACATTCATCGATGATCATATCGGATGAACCATGATGCCAGGATTCAATCAATCCCATATATATTCCCTTCGTCTCGCGATATTTTACTCGCCCGAGATTTGATCGTCGGTACCGTCATACCTATTTCAATCTCGTTCACAGCAAGTACTTTACTCGTTCCGTAATCCGATATCACTTTGTGATTAACTCCTTAACCACATGCTTGCAAGCAGTGTTGATATCGATTACCGAGTGGGCCCGAAGTATATCTCTCCTACTTGGGAGGGACAAATCCCATCTCGATACATACAACCCAACAGGTACTTTCCGATCACCTGAGAGACACCTTTATGATCACCCTGTCATAGGATGACGTTTGATGACCTCAAAGCTTTCTTCCGATACCAGGGAGTTGTATTATCTCATGGTCTAAGGAATACAATATTTGACATAAGAAAAGCTTCGCAAAGATGAACACGATGACACGATCTAATTGCTCCGCTTAGTTTGGGTCTGTCCATCATATCATTCTCCCAATGATATGATCTCATTATTAATCGACAACTCACGTCTATGGTTAGGAAACCTTAACCATTATTAATCAATGAGCTAGTCCTTAGAGGCATACTAGGGACACGGTGTTGTTCACAAACCACACAAGTATTAAAGTTTCCGTTTAATACAATTCTAGCATGGAATATAAACTTTATCATGAACAAGAATTATAATAATAACATCTTTATTATTGCCTCTAGGGCATAATTCCAACACAAGTTGGTTCTTAGTGCTCACAAAAGATAGTGCAATATCGCCACGAGCAACATGATCCCAAATGAAATGATCGCGAATCTCAATATGGTTTTTCCTTGTATGGTGCACCGGATTGTAAGCAATTTTAATAGCACTTTCATTGTCGCATAAAAGAAGCACTTTGTCACAATTGACACCATATTCCTTTAAAGTTTGCCTCATCCATATTAATTGTGTACAAGCACTTGCAGCAGCAACATTCAGCTTCGACGGTTTAGAGGGATATGCAATTTTGTTTCTTTGAAGACTAACACACTAGAGACATGTCCAAGAATTGACATGCGCCAGAAGTTGATTTTCGATCATCCTTGTCACCAGACCAATCTGAATCAGTATATACACATAGAGAGAAACTAGAACCTTTGGGATACCATAAACCAAAATTTGGGGAATGAACCAAATATCTGAAGATTCTCTTGACCGCCACTAAGTGGCTTTCTTTAGGAGCGGCTTGGTACATTGCACACACTCCTACACTCAACACAATATCGGGTCTAGATGCGCAAAGGTAAAGGAGAGAGCCGATCATGGATCGATATACCTTTTGGTCCACATCTTACCCTTTGGATTAAGCTCAAGATTACATTTAGTTAGCATTGGAGTAGCAACGCCATTGAGATCCGTCATCTTGAACCTCTTGAGCATGTATTGGATTTATTTAGCTTGATTAATGAAGGTTCACTCTCTAAGTTGCTTGATCTCGAATCTAAGAAAGAACCTTAATTCTCCCATCATAGACATCTCAAACCTGTCAGTCATAAGCTTTGAAAATTCATCATTAAAATCTTGATTAGTAGAGCCAAAAATGATATCGTCTACATATAGTTGTCATACAAAAACCTCCCCATTAACCTTCTTAGTAAAAAGAGTGGGATCGATTTGCCAAACTTCGAATCCACGGTCTAACAAAAGCTCTTTAAGGTGCTCATACCATGCACGTGGGGCTTGTTTAAGGCCATAGAGCTCCTTATCAAGTTTATAGACATGGTTTGGAAATTTGGGATCCTTAAATCCCTCTTGACATATACCAACTCATGTAGAGGACCATTAATGTAAGATCTCACCAAATAAGGTAGAGATCCCTGTGATTTCAATGCTAGTCCCTGGATCGAAATCTAGCATCCATAGTTTAAGATGAAGTACATAGATACAAAGGTCATTATTACATCGTAATTCTAGAGATACAATAGTTCTTACAACTCATTAGCCCAAAGCTAACATAGAGTTCTTAACACATAACAAAATAAATAAAGTCTTCATCTTCATGTGCCACAGGCAAACATGTTGAGTGTAGACTCATAACCCTAGTCACCATCAGAGTAACCTGCAACATAATAAGTTACAGTCAAATAGGGTCAATACATTTGGAATTTTATTGGCAAGTGATACCATTGTAGTATAGTAACATCTAATAACTATATGAATTTGGCTAAGTGTAGTTCAGGCTGGCTTTGCTCAAAATAAGGTTTATCTTATCAGTTTGAAAACACTAAGTTTTTGTTTGACAAAAACATCAAGGAACCACCAATAGACATTGGTGAACCTCTACCCTTGTTTAACCACAAGTTTTAACTTAGAGAAATTGGGATGAGGAGATTCTTGACCATTTCAATGTCTTGTCACTCAGAATTTTCCATAACCGGGGACATGGCTAAGTACTTAGTTTTTTACCCTCTCGAGAGGTGGTGCACTTTCCCCACAAGACTCGACATGCATCGAGACGAGACTTTTCGGAAGCAATCCATCAAACCACCATGGACGCGTTCCATCCTACCGACTCTACCACCATCTGTCCATCTGGCTGAGTTCTTGCAACTTAGTTGGTCAAGGCAGAGCCCATATGCCATGTGGTTGCACTAGAAGCTCCTTGACACAAAATATCTCAAATCCCTTCGTTCGGGGGTGGACATCCACAAGTGTGATACACAAGGTAAACCATATACATGGGACTTGTGTAACCACTCAACACAAACCATACAAGTCCCTTTCCACCGAGGTGATCCATTAACAAGTTGTTTTATTAATAAAAAACATAGGCATAAACTTTGCATAATATCATAACATGAATATACCACCCTTGTATTCTAATATATAGGCTAAGCATACTAGCATAACATGTCTCTTAACTTAGGGAAAAATACCAAGATAACATCTATATGATCTATCATAGCATAGCATATACTTTGAAATTCACCATGCAAATCCTACTCAAAATAGTGCTAATGCAATAAGGAAAATAGTAGGACATGATATGAAATATAACTTTCCTTGGTAGCTAGGAGAATAGGTACAATCCTCACAATCACACTCTCCACAATCCACAAAATCTACACACAAATTCATACAACAAATATTCACAAATCAACATACAAACAAAAATAAATTATGAATGCATGCAAAATGCAATGAGGTGATATTCTACACTTTTCAAATCAAACTTTATAGTACTTAAGACAAAGCATACATTCTAAAGTCTAAATAAAACAAAAACCACTTTGAAATAATATTTTAAATAATTTTTATAGTCAAAATAAGCCTACAAATGCTTCTGCATAAAATCCTAATTTTTCAGAAGCAAATGGCCAAATCAAGGCCATAGATGAAAATAGCTCATTTTTATGAATCCATAGACATCAAATTTGTATTTTTTTGATTTATAGAACAAAAGTTATGCAATTTACAAGTTTAAACAACTAATAGAATAAAAACTAGATTTTGAAATAAAAACAAAGCCACGCGGCAGCGTCTGATTGGACGATACCATTTCGGGTGGACCACGTGCGCTAGGCGCTGGATCTAAGTGGCAATGCGCGGTCCAGATCTAAGCGTACCCCTTCGCGTTTAAATCCAATCTCGACCGTTGGATCTAGATCCAGCGGATCCTACTGCTCTGACCAAACGCGAGCGGCGCAAATGGCCACCGCTGCGGCGGCACCTCTGATGGTGATGTTCCGGCGAGACCAGAGGGAAAGGGAGGGGGTGTGTCACATCCCGAAATTTTGCAAATTTTGAAATGTGGAAAAATTAAACAAACTGAAAAACTAAGTCTTGGAAATTCAGAGGGAACAAAAACTTTTTGACTATTTAATATAACTTCTTCAAAACAAAAGTTAAATAAAACAATTTTGGTTGTGAAGTTGTATGCATGTTTTCAAAACCTCAAAATCATGAAGCATGCATGGTTGCATTTTAAAACTAAGAGAAATAACTTACTTCTCAAAATTGAATTGGCCACTTAACCACATGAGACTTTGGATATATTCCATATTTAAAATATACAAAATAACTTCTAAGTGAGCTAAAAAGATAAAGGGCAAAATTATAAAATCATAGAAATTAGTTTAACTCTATTTAAAGCTCCAGATAAAATGATATGAAATTTATAAAATATAGGAAGAGAAATAAAGTCAAGTTAAGGCAAAGATTAAAAACGAAATAAAAGTATTCTTAAATAAGTGATTATGATAAATAATAAAATTATAAAGCTAAGAAAATTGATTTGAACCTTTTTTGAGCCCTAAATCAAAAGATATGAAATAAACAAGAATTAAAAAAATATACTATATAGGCCTACGTACCATGCTTAAACTTTTTAATGAATTATACTTTATAAAAAAAGTATATTCCAAATACTCTAAATTAGTTGAACTGTCAAACTATATTTTATATAAATTTTCTAAAAAGATTTAATACAAATTTGAATCTATTTGGAAAGTTAAATCATTTGATAGAAATAAGACAGAAAAGAAAAAGAAAAAACAATTCAAAATAAAAAAACGGAGCAGCAGCAGCCCAAGCCCATCTGACCAACTCCCCTGACTCTCTTTTTTTCCTCCTTCATTTTCTTGTTGGGCTGCCCTTCTTGGCCCATCTAGACCGATCAACTAGATCGATCATCTTCTACCTCCAGCATGTACACTTATGTAAGTTACCACCATGACCATGATTGTTTCTTTCCCTTCATCTCCCCATCAATTGTGTGACCGTTTCACTTCGACATAAATACGAAAGTTACTCCAAATTTTATGGACGTCCCATTCAGGGAATTAGTGCTCCATCTCATAGCCTTAATATCTCAAACCAACGCGGTGCTCCGAGTGCCACCCGTCGGCATACACCCTCCGATATCCCTCCACAGACCATCTGAGAGAAAACCGAGGCGAGCACCATATTCCTCTCCTCCTCCTCCATCACTTTCGTTCCTAAACTTTCTCGAGAGAAGATCTGTAGAACACACACGGTCGATGCCAACTTCAGCCTCAAATTTGAGTTCATCGTGAGATCTTGTCTTCTATGGTGAGTCCCTCGTCGATTCCTTCTACCAGAAGACTAATCTTGATGCTGCCTGCCTTCAGGACATGATTGTTCATCCTATGGTTGCAGTCTTCTCCGCGCCGCCGACGTCGCATGTTGCTGCAGCCTTGGATTGCCATCACCATTGGAGACGGACGAGCTCTAAATCATGTCCAGTAGTATCGCCTCGACGTCCTCTACACTGTCCACATCTTCTTTAACTCCGGATACGTTTCTAGCAACGGGAGCGACAACGCCAAGCCCGTGCCCGCAAATCCGGCGAACTTCTCCGGCGAGCTTTTCCGATGACCATCCTGGACCATTAGATCTTTATCTAAAGGTCATCATAGATCACTTAAACGAAGGGGTATCCTCCAATTAGAATCTGCCAAGTGTCATATCTATTCCTATTTTCGAATTTTTAGACATAAGAACACACAAACTTGCAAAAAATCATATCTTTAGTTCTGTATATCCAAATTTAGCAAATAATATGTCTATGGATTCACAAAAACGAGTAGAACATAGTGGAGCCATAATTCAGTATTTTTAAGTCTGTGAAAATCACGTTTTATACAGAACCATTTGTGGAGTATTTTGAGTATAAAAATTGTTGTGTAAATTATTTTTAAGTAAATCCTTTTACAGATGGTTGTATATTGAACCCTCTGTATAGTAAGACCAAAATATAATTTTATTATAGTATAAATAATACCGTGGAAATTATTTAGTGAGAACGTACTTTCCAAGTGTTAGAAAATATTGCTAATTGCTACAATTGCACAAATGGTTGCATTTGTAATCTTGAAAATATAAAATGTTCAGAAATCACTTAGTAATGTTCAAAAACTTGTTATAAAAATTTGTACAATAAAATTGTCATCTTGCATGTTTGCATACTTTGCATGATTTTTGTGTTGTCATTAGTATTGATCTTGTGATTGTTTTGTCTTGGTTGTTTTGCTTGATAGATTGTGTTGATTGTCAAGTGTGTTATTGCAAAGAGTGTACCAACACCACCAACTACTAAGACAAGTGACACTATCATCCATCTCCTATTATTTTCACTACACTTAGTGGTATTTTTGTAGTATGCATGATAGGGCCACTATATTACTATGCTATGCTATGTCCTATTAGGAAATCCATCTTCCTTAGCGAAAACATCATAGTTGTAGTATGCTTAGCCTTGCTATATACTTGGGGTGGAATACCATATCATGATTATATGAAGTGTTGGAAAAATATATGTTTTATATAATAAAACAAGTACTCAATGAACCTCCTGGGTGGAATGAGGATACTCAATTTTGGACAAGGTGGCAACAAAGGGAACCATGTTTATATGGCTATCTTTTTGTATGTGAACTAGAAGACAACCACCCAGGGACTTAGAGATTGGACATGTTTCTCGTACAGTGGCTTCCGTGTACAGCCACATGCTAAATGGGCTCTGGCTTAGTCAACTACATAGTGGAAGACCCTTGCATTGACATCTTCAGGTTAACTAGAATTGTGTATTGGAAATATATCCTTACATTGGTGCCTCATAGACAAGCTAGCATTGTGTATTGGGAGGACTTTTATGGAGAGACTTTGTCACATTCTCGATCTGCCGGTACTCCATTTGGTGTGTACTTATCCAGCGGCCACTGGTGGCGTCAAGACGAGATTATGTCATGTGGGTAAAGTGTACAACTTCTACAGAAGATCAAATTCTAAGTACTTAGCCGTGTCCCCGTTACGGACAACTCTGAGCAACTAAGGCCTGAAGCTATGGAAGATCTCGACATTCCAATTTCTCAAAGTAAAACTTGATGGTGTTAACAAGGGATTAGAAGCACTTGGAGTTTTCCAAGGAGCTCAGAAAGATTTTGAAAAAAGATCAAAACTATTTTGAAAAGATAGGATAAAACTATATTGCTTTCTGCAAATGAGCCTAAACCCTACTTAGCCAAATATGCATGTATGATAGGATCCACTTATTTCTACATAGTAGTGAAACTTGCCAATACAATTCAAATGTATTGACCCTTGTGGCTGTAACTTATTATGTTGCAGGTTTGTTTGATGTTAGTGAAGTGTGTTGAATAGGACTACAAGTCTACAACCAACATGATTGCCTATGGCACTTTGAAGATGAAGGACCCCATGCTATATAGATATCCTGCTGCATTGTAATGAGATAGCCAAATGAGCTATGTAAGATGTAATGAATTATTTTATTTCTGGTTATAAAGTTGTATTATGAACTTTGTTTCTTGATATTACATCTTAACTGTAGATGCTAGCTATTGATCCAGGGACTAGCATTGTAAACACAAGGATCTCTACCTTATTAAAGGTTGAGACCTCTACAGGGTGCTGGGGCTTATCAAGGTCGCGAGGACGCGGCGATGCTCAACGTGGTCGTGGTGGATGCGGATGCGCACGAACACGGGCTCAATCGCTCGTCGGAGTTCGGCTGCGCCTCGGGTGCTTGCAGACGACGATGGGGGCGATGACCTGGGGTGAAATTGGGCAAACTACAGGCATTAGAAGATGCGCAAGGACAAGACGAACACACTCGCGTGAACCAGAGGCCGAGGGGAACATGGTGCTCACCGGAATAGCTCGTCGGAGCTCCTCGGTACTGCGGCGGTGCGAAGCAAAATTTGGGGAGCCAGTCGGCGCTTAGTGCTTGCTGTGTGAGGGGAAATGCCGCGGATGGGGAGAGGGTTATGTAGCCAGAGCGGGGGAGGGATTTACTCGCTGATTCAATGGAAATTAAGCGCGACATCAACAACAGTGACAGAGGGGAGGAAACGGCAGGCAAGCACGGGTCTCGCGCGAGGTTGACGATGACGAGGTGAGGTGGCAACATGGCCTAGCTGTCAGTGAGGGGGGGGGGGTGTGCGGGCGGGGGTGCGAAACAGAGGGGAGAGGGGGAAGGTTCCCGGGTGGGTTGTGGGCTGCTTTTGGGCCTAGGCCAGAAAGGTTGCTGGTTTTATTTTTTTTCTCTTTTTGCCTTTTTTTTCTATTTTGATTTTCAACTGAGATTTGAATGGGCATTTCAAATCCAAAACAAATCAAACCTTTCCCAAAATTTTGTGAGGTGACTAGTGTTTAAAAGTGTGTCAAACACATCAAT
The DNA here is from genome assembly GCA_916181665.1 of Avena sativa. Classification (NCBI taxonomy): domain Eukaryota; kingdom Viridiplantae; phylum Streptophyta; class Magnoliopsida; order Poales; family Poaceae; genus Avena; species Avena sativa. The sequence goes on along the minus strand of OV702294.1, from coordinate 148,467,796 downwards.
TCACTCCAAAAACATTTTGGGTCATGAAAATAAAAATAAAACCATGTCCCATACATATAATATAAAAAGGGGTTTAAATATGGTTTTAGCTTTGAAATTTTGTATGCGAAGTAATCATGCCATGATGATATGAATGCAATAATATGGTTTTGAATTTGATGAAATTTGGTATGTTTCAATTAAGAAAATCACTCTTAACATCCATTTGCTGTAATTTATAATTATGATGAGCATCATAAGCAAGAAGGATACGGATGGACTCAAGGCGATCCACATGAGCATAGGTTTCGCCAAAATGAATGCCTTACACTTGAGAGAATCCTTGAGCCACCAGCCTTGCCTTATTCCTTACAACAATGCCATTTTTATCTTGCTTGTCCTTGAAAATACACTTTGTGTCCATAACATTGCATCACTCTTTGGGTTTCTCTACGAGCTTCCAAACTTTGTTCCGCTCAAAGTTATTCAGTTCTCCGTGCAACCACCCAATTTGGATCTTCAAGAGCATCAAAGACCTGCTTTGGTTCAACCATAGATATATGTGCTTGATGATCAAAGAAGCTAGCAAGTTCTCTTCTAGTAGACACTTCTTAGATCGCCTACAACCTTGTCAAGAGTGTGGCCCCTTACCTCAAGGTTCCGATCAACACGAGTTTTTCGACGAGCTTCAATTTCTTTATTGTTTCTTGGAGGAGTTGTTTCAACATTAGGATCCTTGTCTTGGCCACTACCTTGTCCTTGATCTTGATCTGTACTCATAACAGTAGGCTGTTGCCGATCTAGATCTTCAGGGCCGGATAATCCACCCCTAGGTGGGGCCGGACAATCTGTCCTGGGAGTTTTGGCTTCAGTTTATTCTTCCTGATTACTCTTGTCATGACTTGGAGTGCCAGGGATGAATAATCCGCCCCTTGGGGCCAGAGAATCCGGCCTAGGATTTTCTGAACTTTCCTGCTCTTCTTGATTTCCCCTGGAGCGTGTTGGAGTGCCAGGGGAGGATAGTCCGCCCCTTGGAGGGGGCGGATAGTCTGGCCTGGGACTACCAGTTTCCCTAGAAGACAGATGATCTTCAGGATGGTGTGGTGTTTGTGCAGTAGTTTCTCTAGCAGTAGGATGTTGTTGATCTTGTGTAGATGAGGGCTCCACTTGAGTGGAGCATTGTCCTTCCCGATCCGCCACAAGGGGTTCCTCAATGGGGCGGCAAAATCCCACACCCATTCTTCTTATGGCATCTTGGGTATTTCAATATCTGCATCACAAACATCAACTTGCCCCACATGGGAGCCATCATTTTCATCGAATTCCACACTACAAGATTTTACAACAATTCCGGAGAGCTTGTTGTAGACTCTATAAGTGTGGGATTAGGCACCGTAACCAACAAAAATACCTTCTAAAGCCTTAGACTCAAATTTAGAAAAGCGAACTCCTTTGATGAGAAATAAACACTTACAACCGAATATCCAGAAATGTGATATGTTGGGCTTGTTACCGGTAAGTATTTCATATGGTGTTTTGTCCAAAATCTTGCGGAGGTAGAGCCGATTTGATGAGTGACAAGATGTAGATATGGCTTCAGCCCAAAAGTTGTATGGTGACTTGAATTCAGCCAACATTGATCTAGCCATATCCATTAAAGTGCGGTTCTTCCTCTCGGCTACACCATTTTGTTGAGGGGTGTACGCAGTGGAATATTGATGTCTTATCCCCTCTTCAGTTAGAAATTCATTTAAAGTGTAGTTCTTGAACTCGGAGCTGTTGTCACTTCTTATTGCCAATATGGGGACATTGTGTTAACGCTAGACCTCATTGGCGAAGTCAATGACAGTTTGTTGAGTCTCACTCTTTAGCTTGAAAAAATAGACCCAAGTGTATATTGAGTAATCATCGACTATCACCAAGTAATATTTCTTCCCACCGATGCTAGCATGAGATGGAGGACCAAATAAGTACACATGAAGTAATTCCAAGATCCTCTTTGAGGAAACAATAGTTTTCCTCTTGTGGGGAGAGTCATGCATCTTTCCTTCAACACAAGCCCTGCAAACACGATCTTTGGCAAAGGAAACATTGTCTTTTAGTCCAAGGATGTGGCCACCCTTGTGAAGACTTTGCAAAGTTTTCATGTTGACATGGGCTAGACGGCGATGCCATAACCAGCCCACGTTGGCCTTTTCGTATAATCACATCGGACCCGTAGTGGTTTCCCCCGAAAAGTACACCACATACAGGTCATTTTCGACATACCCAACGAAAGCGACCTTTAGAGACTTTCTCCACAAGAGTACCACTAAATAACCATGAATGAAAACAGCAAATCCCATCTTACCAAGGGCACGAACATAAAGTAAATTGTAACCAAGGGTCTCAACAAGCATGCCGTCCACGAGAGAGATATCGTGGGCAACCACTACCTTGCCAAGACCCAATACCTCAGATTTAGACTTATCACCATAGGATACTATAATATGATCATGATTGGGCCTCATCTCCGTGATGATATCATTGCTTCCGGTCATATGACTAGTGCACCCACTGTCCAGCACCCATTAAGAACCACCGGAAGCATAGCCCTGCAAGAGAATTACTTCTTGGTTTTAGGTACCCATTTTTCAATGGGTCCTCTCATGTTAGTAACAAGGGTCTTTGACACCCAAATAGACCAAGCAACATATTCATCATAGGGACCAACATAGTTAGCAAAAACATCACCATAATAATCACAAAATAGCTCATAATTAGGATTGTTAGACCCTCCAAACCAATATGATCAGTTTTGTCCTTTGTGATGTTCTTCTCAGCGGTGCTCGTCTTTGCTTGTTCACTCTTGGTTTTCCTTTTATTTTTATTCTTCCTCTTGGACTTGGAAACATAGCCAAGTCCCTCTTTTCCAGGGTTTTATCTTTGCTTGCCAAGAATATCATCAAGAACCCCCTTGCCTTTGTAAGTGGAGGCTTTGGCAAGTCCGTCTTCCACCCTAGCATTTTCTTCATGAATGTATGTTGACTTGGATGTGCTAGGAATGTCATACTTAGTCAATCGAATTTGGAGCTGATCATGAGACTCATTGAGAATAGAGAATTCACTTTTCAAAGCCTTGTGGGCAATGTCAAGTTTCTCCAATTCATCGGAGAGTCTAACATGAGCAGCCCCAAAGTAAACCTTTTCTTTCTTTAGTTTCTTTTCTTTGGCTATTGTATTGTCACGTTCCTTAACAAGATTGGTCACTACTTCTTCATGTGACTCCTCGATAGACTCAAGTCTCTCTCTTCAAGAGACTCACGGGCCTCTTCCTCTTATTCTAGAGCATTTTTTAGAGATGCAATCTCCATTGCATCCTCCCTTTCAATCATGCCCTTTTCTTCAAGAAGCACTTCATTTTGGGCCAGCTGATCCATGAGAGCCTCAAAATTTCTTTTTTGCTTACCTTGTAAGTTAGTGATAAAATAGTCAAAAGCAATAATTTATTCTTTAACCTTAAGACTAGTAGGATCATCCATGTCAATCATAGCCTTAGGAAAAGAAGTGTTGGAAGATGATACCTTGGAACCTCTTGCCATGAGGCAAGTGGCGTTCTTGTTGTTGATGTTTTCGTTCGAAGAGTCAAAGAGAGATGTTGGTGTAGACGTGGTGACTATAGCAGCCACTTCTTGAGAGCTATCATCCTCGTATTCATCTTCACTTCCCGATGTATACTCCTCTTGAGCCACTAAGACAATCTTTGATTGCTTCTTGAATGGAGCATTCTTCTTCACAAATTGTTTCTTTTGTGGAGCCTTTCACTTTTCTTTGAGAATGAGTCCTCCTCCATTATATTCTCTACTTTGATAAGGACACTCAGCTACAAAGTGTATCCGGTATCCAAAATTCAAACATGTTCTTAGATTGGGACCATTTTCCCTTCTCCCATTTGCTCCACTCTTGCGTTCTAGTTCAGATTTGGCTTTGGCTGGATCCTTCCAAAAGTTTCTAGCATAGAAAGCCATGTATTGTCCATGAGCTCTCTTTACATCCTCGGGATAATACATATCTTCTATGTCATCTTCATCATGATTAGCCACACTTGTCTTCAAGGCCATGTTGACCCCCTTTTACATCCCAATAGCTCATGCACGAGCATCTTCAGCATTCTTGGCAGCCACTTTGAAAGCTGCCATTTCTTGCATTAACTAATTGGATGTCATTAGGTGGTAGTTATGTCTTCCTTGGAGACTCTTCAAATCTGTGGGCTCAAAAGGCATAAGAGCACTAACATACTTTCGCTTGATCCAAGCATCATCAACATGAGAAGCACCATGATTTCTGAAAGTGGTGGCTATTGACTTGAGCCTCCTATACATGTCCTTGTGATCTTCTCCATCCAGCATATAGAACCCTTCGGCTTGATTACTCAAAGCATCATACCTATTTCTTCTCATGCTTTCATTTCCAATGAAGAGCTCGGTGAGGGCATCCCAAGCTTCCTTAGCTGTGTTGAGATGCTCTTTTTGTGGCATATCTTTGGTACACACACCAAGCTGAATCATGTGTAGAGTCGTTGCATTGAGTTGACTGTCTACAACCTCTCTTCTTGTTAGGTTGTTTGGATCTCCAACATGAAGACCATTCTCTATGATTTTCTATAACTCAATGGAGGAGCTGCACACATGAGACTTCATCAAAATTTGTCATTGATTAAAAGTAGATGCTGAAAGTTTGGGTGGATCACCCCTATTATGTATATGAGGGTGTGGGATAGGTGGATCAGGTGAATACACATGGGAAACCTCATTGTATCCTTCCTTACCACTATCCTTTTTCGAGGAGGAGCTCTTACTAGTGCCATCACCAACCACTTCGTTCTCTTTTGAATCGGTGTTACCCGTTTCCTTGGATTGCGGAGTGGTAGCCTTAGAAGCAGATGGAGGTGATGCTGCACACGGGGAGAGACGCATTATCATTTGACGCATCTCTTCCATCTTAGCCTACATAGAACTAATCAAGGTTGTTTCCAACATCTTGAGATCGTTCATGGTGACTACTTTTGGAGCATCACTCCCATATCCCTTGGAACCATACTTCTCTTAGCCGGTTAAGCCCGAATTAAGAGCCCAGGCTCTGATACCAATTGAAATGGAACATATGGGCACCTAGAGGGGGGGTGAATAGGTGCTACTCAATTTTTAGTTCTTTTTCAATTTTTAGGCTTGACACAAAGTAAGTTCTCTAGATATGCAACTACGAGAATTTCCCTATATGCAAACCTATCTACTAAACACGTAAATCGAGGAGCGAGGAAACCGTACTGGAGCACGCAGAGACATAGGGATTTGTTTTACCGCAGTTTCTTCCTTGTTAAGGGAAATACATCTGCGTTGGAGGGGTGGGCGGTTCTAAGACCACCACGCCACAATAGGCCTCACCCTATTCTCTGATGGATCTCGCCACGAAAGGCCTGATCCACCTTCTCCACTATTGGTACCCTTCGAGGCGGGAACCAGTGCCTTTACAACTCTAGTAGGGCACACATCCACAACCAAATTGGAGGCTCCCGTAATGACAACAAGCTGTCACAAGAACAAGGATTACCAATATAATCAAATCAAGGATCTAGATATTTGCAAGAAATACTAGATCGAAGGTTCTCCAAATGAATGGAGAGGAGATGAAGCGCTTGATTGCTGTTGATGAAGATAGAGACCTCCTCCTTCGATTCCCCAAGGTACGGAGCCTTTGGGTGGATGAAGGTGGAGATCTCTTGGATGGAACTTGAGGAGCACATCTTGTCTTTTTTGAATGAACCAAGCGTTGTGGCAGGAGGGGGATGATGGGTTTAAATACCCCCTTCCCAGAACTGGCCATTGGAGAAGTTTGGGGGCGGATTATCCGCCCCCCACTAGGGGCGGACTATCCGCCCTGGGGAGAAAATCCTCCCCTTGGACGAAAAGTCCGGGGGAAAATCCGCCCCCCACATAGTGGGTCTCACCAAGCTTGAATTGGTGAAAATCCTCGTGGGGGCGGATTATCCGCCCCCCTCAAGGGGCGGAGTATCCGTCCCTGGGGAAAATCCGCCCCAGAGACGGAAGGTCCGGGGGAAATTCCGCCCCCTCTTTGATTGACGCGCCGTGGCAACCTTTGCAAAATTCCTTGGGGGGGGGACTATCCGGCCCCCTTGAGGGGCGAATTATCCGGCCTGGAAAAAACTCCTGCCCCGGCCGGAAAATCCGGGAGATATTCCGCCCCCATACAGTGGGTCGCGCCCTTTTGATATTGGGGAGGGGTGGATTATCCGGCCCCTGGTAGGGGTGGATTATCCGCCCCCAAACCACTTTAAAGCTCCTCTTTAAGATCTGCAGCACTTCAACATACATTAAATAATCCTTGGTATTGTTATCTAACACACAAAACACTAGGCATCATGAAATGTTCTTTCAGTTCCTACTCTAGCCTCTAGGACTAGCTCATGTCGTTGAGTAATGATCAAGTTTCCCGATCATAGGTAATAAGTATAGCGCCAACTATGACAATACATTGTCTAGAGAGAAAAGGGTATGTAATAGACCCACATGATGATTTACTATAAGATAGAATCATGTTGTTAATAATAATATCATCAGACCATTATCTTATGCATTAATCCTTAAGACCATGAGAATATCAAGAACCCTCATATCGTAAGGTTTGTATTTGGTCTTGTCCCAATGCCATACTGCAAAGGTGGTCATAATGCCTTTTTGAGATAAGCACGAATGTATGACTAGGGACTTGGTTAGTTCAATGAGTGGGATCACGCTCCCCCTGACGATGGATATAAATTCTTTGGGCCCACTTGGTATTAGATGTCACCCAATCATTTGCGCATACACAGTCATGATGAGATCATGAAGGACATCTGAAAGATCATGGATTCCACCTAGAGGGGGGGTGAATAGGCAGTTAAAAACTTTTACGAGTTTCAGTGGCGGAATAAAACTATTATTTTCTTTTGTTAAGCACAAAGCCTATATATACTAAGGTTCACCTATGTGCACCAACAACTTTTGCTAAGCAAGACAAGCAACAATGTGATAGCAATAAAGAATACTTCAAGCACGAAGGCTATCACAATGTAAAGTGCATAAGTAAAGAGCTCATGTATAGAGATAACCGAGGCATGCGGGGACGATGATATTTTACCGAGTTCCTTCCAACATGGAAGTACGTCTCGTTTGAGGGGTGGGCGGTACTAAGACCACCAACGCCACAAGAGGCCTCACCCTATTCTCCCGAGCACCCGTCGCACGGAAAGCACCTAATCCACTATGGGACACTTGAGGGCGGTCACCAAACCCGTACAAAGATTGGGGAAATCTCCACAACTTAATTGGAGGCTCCCAATAAATGCCACCAAGGCCACAAACTTGAGTAAAGCTCCACAACTTAATTGGAGGCCCCAAGAACACACCACAAAGGCCACACAACTTTCTAGGGTTCCAAGAACCCAAGAGGGACAAGCTTCCATGAATATCGCCAACCAAATCCATCAAGGAGAACTCAAAACGATGCACCTTATGCAAATGGCAAAAACACCACAAAGATGCTCCAATCCCTCACTCTCAAGTTCCAACAAAGCTACTAAAGCAATTGGGGGAACAAGAAAGGAAGAACCAAAGGGGAATACAAAATCCCCCAAGATCTATATCCCAAAGAAACACTCACAAAGAGGTGATTTGGTTTGGTCAAAACGTAGATCTAGATCTCCTCTATATTCCACTCAAATATGGGAAAGAATCATTGAAGGGGAAGAATTGAATCAAGCTTAAGAGATTAAAACAATTGGGGCAAAGGCTTGAGCAAAATAGAGGAGAAAGAACCACTAAAAAGAGAGAGGGAGAAAACTTATGAAGGGCCCAAGCCAAATTTGCCCGTTGGGGCCTATTTTGCCTGACTGGGCCGGTAGTACCACTGGGGCCCGGTACTACCGAACCGATCCTCCCAGAAACGCAAGGCCCAGGCAAAAGCAAGCGAGCAGAAAGCGAGCGGCAGCCACTAACACAGCAAGCGAGCGAAGTGAGAGGGAGGGCAGTGCATGCGAGCGGGATCGAGGTGGGAGCGAGCGGCGGCTGCACGCACATGAGCGCAGGCAGGAAGCGAGCGACAGCGATGGAGCGGGCCACGCTCAGGAGCAAACGGCCCAAGAGGGAAGCAATGGCACATGGAGCTTGGCAGGCTGGGCGAGCATGGTGGGCCGGGAGGTACTACCGGCCAGGCCTACCGGGCGGGCCAGAAGGAAAGCGCGCAACCAGGGGCGGGCGATAGCGAACAGGGGTTCTACCGCTCGACCCAAAACATTTTTTTATTTTTAAAACAACTAAAATGCAATATTCCAAATGCATATCTTGAGCTAGGAAACTCCGATTGACCCCAAACCAATTTTGTTGGAAAGAGGGCGACGGGAGCTACACCAAAACAGTTTTGTTATAAAATATTGGTTACCACCAAGTAAGAATATTTGATGTATACTAATGTGAGATACCTCCCTTGGTGAAAAACCAGAAAACCGCCAAGATCAAAAAACGCGATAAGATACAAAAGGGAAATCCGTTTTTATGAACTAGAGCTTGTCATGAATATTACCACAAGCTCGAGAGCCTCACAAGGATAAGATCCAAATAACAACCAAATACGATGATGCAAGTATGTAAAGGCATGAGATCTCTCCGAACGATATGGTCGAGTTACTCACTCGAGATCCCCTCTTGATAGTACGGCTATCTATCATAAACCCGGTCTCCCAACTAACAACATGAGACCGGCAAAAAAGAAAACCTAACAAGATTATACCTTTGCCTTGAGAATTCCATTTGTGCTTGATATAGACGATCTTTCCCCTCTCAATATGGAACGCCTTTCTTGATTGCTCTTCATCAATCCATGACCACTGAGGATGGCAAGCATCAAACATGAAGCCAACACATGCTCCAAGCGATGCCAATGGACAATTCCTACAAGTGTAACTTAATACACACATTAGTCCATAAATATTGGGGGTCCACATGCTCTTTCAACATCGGAATACAAATACGAGTTATATAAAGTGAAACCATAGCGAGGATAACTGGTATAGTCATCAAGAGTTGACTCACGAGGATACCAATATCTCGCCTCATATTGTCACACGAATATCATGAAGAGGAATGATTAACATATGTATAATGAGTGGGTTCACTCGATGCGATCTCTGCATAGTGAAGTGGGAACTATCATGGGTGTTGAGGCTTCCCTATTGGTTATTGATCTGATAGTCTTTCAAAGTCATGTCCACTTACTACCGAACCCGATAGGATCACACGCCTAAGGTCTAACGATCAAGTTGCGTTTGTCACCTATATGGTAGATAGGAGAGAGATGTCTGGAATATTTTTTGGACATATCGGAGTAGCTCTAGGATTCATTGAGATGCCTTAGAGAGGAATAAAAACTATTCCACTGAGATGACCTAATTCAGGAAGGTTGTTTCGAAGTCGTCGGTGGTGATTTCTAGGTTCATCATAATCGTCCCGAGATGGTGGTTATGTCGGATAGGTTTCGGAAATTTGATAACCCACAAGTATAGGGGGTGTATCGTAGTACTTGCGATAAATAGGAGTGTCGATCCCAACGAGGAGCAGAAGGTGCTAAACAGTGGTATGGAGCAGGAAATCCCTGTGAATACTTAGCAAACAGATTTTTAGTGGTTTTCTGATAAGGCAACAAAACAAAGAGCAAGTAACAAAAGTAACGAACAGACGGAGCAAGTGTCCCAATCCTTTCTTAGCAAAGGACAAGCCGGTGGAAATACTTATAAGGACCAAACATTCTCGAGGACACATGGGAATTCTGTCAAGTGCTTTCGCTGCAAATAGCTGAGTACTCTTCTCTGGTGTTCGTAAGTGTTGTGTGGGTGAACCTGTGCTAACATACCGCCCTTCCTAGGACTAATACATACTTGTGATTAAACCCCCTGCAAACATCCGTAACTACAGGAAAGTAATTAAGATATAAATCTAACCATAGCCTTAAACTCTGAGATCCTACACTCCCTTGTACAAAGGTGTCCTAACGGAGGTTCAAGTTTCTATCACTCCGGCAACCCCGCGATTAGTATCCAAATACACAATGCATCCCCCTAGGCCCATAAATGGTGAAGTGTCATGTAGTCGATGTTCACATGACACCACTAGAAGAATAGCACCACAACTTAAATACTAAACCATTGAATAATAACTCATCATAGATTCACTACTAACAACATGACTTCTCCCATGTCCTCAAGAACACAACGAACTACTCACAAGACATCATATGGATCAAGATCAAAGATGATATGGTAATGGATAACAATCTGAACATAAACAATAATCCAATGGTTCCACTCACAAGCATCAACTACAATAGTAATTAACACCTGGAAAGTTTCCCCTAATGAACTAAGCAATATCCAACACAATTGTTACAGCAAGATGGAGTGGTGATGATGGTGCTGGTGTAGATGATGGTGTGGATGATGATGATCCCGATGAAGCCTAGCTTGATGATGGTGTTGATGGCGACAGTCTCCCCTCCCCGGGAAGGAATTCCCCCGGCAGAAATCTGTCTGCTGGAGAGATCTTTCTCTCTCGGTGTTTTCCGTCCCCCAGAGGCGGCGAAAATCTATCTGTGGTCGCTCCCCGTGTATTAGGGTTCCGAGGGGAAGTTATAGGCGAAGGGGGAGAGTCGGAGGCCAGGCAGGTGGGCCACACCTGCCCTAGGCGCGACCTCAGGTGGGCCCGCGCCTAGGAGGGTGTGGGCCCCATGCGGCCCCCCTTCGCCCCTCCTTCTGGCTCCATTCATCCCCTGGTAAAATAATATGTTTCCATATTTTTTTGGTATTTTTCTGATCTTCGCGAAATTGCACCAAAACGCCTTCTTTTCCATCAGAATCCAGACTCCGGCAGTCCATCCTCCAAGAATCCTCCATCATGCATAAACAGATGAAAAGCCATAAGTAATACCTCATAATAAGACAAATATCAATGAATAGAGGTAAATTATGATATAGAATGGTGATGGAAATTGGGCGTATCAACTCCCCCAAGCTTAGACTTTGCTTGTCCCCAAGTGAATACTAAGCTCAGTAAACATGTCCACAGGTTTATGGAGTGAAGTGTCGATAAAAGAATACGAACAAGAAGCATAACACTTAACATTGCACAACTCATAGAAGAAAGCAACTCACCATTATATAACTTAGCTTGCAACCAAGCACACCAGTCACAATAGAGATGCATAAAGATAAATCATAATTGGAATTGGCAAACTTGTTCTTGGTCAGAGAACACCTGGCAAACAGTTTCACAACAAGCTTTTTGTAGAAGTTTCAAACAGGAGCACTCTTTGCTCAAAAAGGTTTTTCACAAGTGAAGGCTTTCAAAGTAATACTCAATAGATAAGAGTTTTGTGCAAGCAAGGAAGATAAAGAACATGATTGAATAAATCACCATATGAATGCTTGAAACACAACAACTCAAATGCTTGCTGGAGATAGAGAGGAAATAGGTTTACTGACTCAACTTGGAAGTGGGAGAAAGGTCCATTCTTAGAGGGAAGCAGGGATTAAAAGTCATAAAGAGCTTCCAAAAGATTATGGTACTTACTAGGTTTGAGCTCTCATTGCCCCTATCATAAGAATCTTGAGATGATTAAGGTTAAAGTGAACAAAGATGGAGTATATGCTTGACGAAATATAAGTTGGCAATCTCATGTCCCTTGAATATGAGGGCCACTACTCATGCTACTCAACTTTTGGGCCTAGGCAAGTTCTTGTCATTGTAAGTACTTGCATATCATTGAGAACCACCAACGGGGTACCCCTTGCACATGGTACATGAGCTTTCCCATAACCAAAATGACAAGGCAAGCAGATAGTAGGCATCTCAGCAATCTTTTTATTTACTATGTGTATAGTTTTTTTATTGAGGATGCTTCACATAATGCTCACTATGGTGGTGTTGCAAGTTTCCACCATGATTAGGCATGGCTTAGACTAGCGGCCTAGGCGTTTCTCTAACACAAAGTACAAACTCCATGGACTCACAAGTTACCCTCTCATTTCACACTGTTGACATCCATAGACAAAAGAGCACAATATCAACAATGTACAACAAGGTACAAGTGCAATGTTGAAAACGTTACCCATGACAGCACGGTTCTGCTAATACCAACATATAGATGCAAGCATATACAACTTCGATGTCCATAATGGTTCAAGTTTATTAGGGGCAAGAAAATAAAGTGTGCCATCAAGTTCGTGAGATCTTTACTAACTAGTTTTCACATAACAAAATACTTTTTAATTCGAAAGGTAGATGAAGCTTGAAAATTTGCTTGGAATAGCAATAGCTACTAGGTAGATATGGTGGATACAAGTGGCAAAAGTTTGGTTCAAAGGAGTTTGGAAACATGAGAAGTATGCCTTCTCAAAACAGGTTTTTGGCTAGCAAGGCTGGGTAGCAAGCAAGAGAGTTGAAAGAAACAAACAAACATACAAGTAATAAAGCCAAACATGCAATCTTCCTTGAAGACACAAAAGATCTTAAATAAATAATACTAAACTTATGAGCCAACAAGAAAGAAAACAAATAATACCAAATACCTGTAAGCTCTTTTTTTAAAACCTCAAAAATTGTTGCAACTGACAAGAACTCAGTTTGCCAAAACCAATTTAGATCCACTTGATGCTCCCAAAGTGGTGCCAATACTAATCAACAATATCCATCATATAATAGATATTGAAAACTAAAATAAGAAGTGCAAAAAGTAAAAAGATGAGACTTCTCATTAATATTCAATAAAGGCACTCACACCAAGGGATACATATATAGTCAACTAAAGGAGAGATACTTCCACATGCAAACCAAACTATAAGATAACTTCTCTACCACAGATATGAATCCACTAGAAAGGTAAAATATGAAAGATAGTGGTGGTGATACCGCGACACTCCCCCAAGCTTGGAACAAGCCAAGGGGATGCCAAACCTGATAGTGAATTACTCCTTTGGTGATGGTGGTGTTCTCTTTATAAGCTCTTCAATAAGTTTCCTCAACTCCTCGAACTCAAAAGTAAGAGTACGGATTAGCTCCGAGTTTTGCTCTATACGGTTCATGATCATGTCAGTATGAGAATCCCAGTTCTTGTTGTTCTTTCCCCACTCTTCATCCTTAGCATGATCCTTCTCTGCATTGCTAGAGCGAGGCATATCCCAAACCGAGGGCAAATTCCCTTTGGACACATGTTGACATTGATATTCATGTATAAGTGTATTGAAGGGTCTCTTGTTACATGGAGGAGATGATCGTGGAGAGAGAGAGTATGACTTCAAGATTACCCTCCTGTAGACATCAGTGCTGTCCTCTAGAGCTTGGTAGGCCGTGCCACCAAACCAATGCTCGCGACAGTAGCGTGGGTGTCCGGATTCTTGTCCTCCTCCATGTCACCTTCATATCCTACCAGAATCTCCTCCTCCTTTGGACTTGGAGGTTCTTCTTCCTCTGGCTTCTTTCCTTTGTCGTCGGCGGAAGCCATGGCGCTCTAAACTTGAGAAGATTTCCTGACAGAAACAGATCGAAACGAAAACACGACGAGAACACGATGCATGAACCTCGGGGGATCCGGGGGGGTTATATATTACGAAGTTTCAAGGCATAAGGAAGGTTTTGAGACAGAAACGAGACGGAGACGAAGTTCGAGGGGGGAACACCCCCCTCAGGCGCGACCAGGCTGGGGCCCACGCCTGGGGTGGGTTTGTCCACCCCGGGCTCCGTTTCCTCTTCAGTTTCGTTTCGTAACTTCCCTTATGTATTAAAAACATCAAAAATATAAAAAGATTGGAGTTTCACGAACCTTCTGTTTTCACCACTTTTACCTATTCAAAGACGAACTCTGCGGATTCCTTTCCTCTTTCTCCTGAGAATTTCCTTCATACAGAACCTTTGCATAAACTCAATAAAAACATCAGTGTAAGCAAAAACAATAACCTTTAAGATCACACTTCAACTGAATAACCCATCAAAATAAAAGCTTCTATAAGAGGCAAATGCAAATGACGGCAGAAATCTGTCAAAATAGACCAACAGGTAAAGATTGAATTTTTCAAAGACCTTCTGTTGCTCAAATCAGAAAGTGCAGAACTAATGAAAGTTGGGTAACAACCTGGAGAACAAGCTCAGAAAAATACATCTCAATCCGAAGTACTGAGCTTCCTCATGAATTTTTACAATACAGCACAAAAATCTGTCCCAGGACAACCACTTTTCATAACTCCTCTACTTCAAAAAAGTAGTTGAACTTGACACAAAATTGAGAACAAAAAGGATAAGGAGCGGTTATTAATGAGGTAATAACTTCCAAGACACGACAAAACTCTTGGGTTATCTCCCAACAAGTACTTTTCTTTAATGCCTTTAAGTTAGGCTTGGAACTTTCAAAGATGCTCACATAGGATATATATATATTTGAAGTGAATGAGAGCATCAAGAAGCAAATAACCAACACACTTGAGTTTAACCCACTTCCTATGCATGGGGGTATCATGAGAAAATGAATTGTTGAAACAAAAATCCACAAGCATAGGAAGACAAAACAAGTGCAACTTCAAAGATCTCAACATAAAACGGGGAAACTTAACATCATTGAGATGCATAAAACCATGTTTCCCTCTCTCATAATAACTTTCAGTAACACTTTGAATAAAGTTGACAATATAGCTATCACTGGAAACAACTTTATCATCAGAATAAGCGTACTTACAGTCATCAAAAAGAGGTCCAAGGTCATAGACTGGATCAATAGAAGCAAGTTGTCCCATCCTGAAATCTTTATTAGGCAAGCTATTTTCACAAGGAGCTTTAGCAAATTTGGAAAAGTTAAACTCATAAGAATCTCCATAAAACTTAGTTAAAACTTTTTCCTTCTTACAATCAATAATAGCTCCACAAGTTTTCAAAAAGGGTCTACCAAAAATGATAGGACAAGTTTGTCTAGCTACTGAATTAAGCACTAGAAAATCGATAGGATACTTAATCTTACCACAGAGAACCTCCACATCTC
Organism: Avena sativa; assembly: GCA_916181665.1. NCBI lineage: Eukaryota > Viridiplantae > Streptophyta > Magnoliopsida > Poales > Poaceae > Avena > Avena sativa. The sequence goes on along the minus strand of OV702294.1, from coordinate 148,452,709 downwards.
TTACAATGCCAATGGGGAAAATGGTTTCCTTATTAGCAAGGTGAATAACCACATCAATTTCCTCAAGCTCACAAGGACCAATCTCATGCATAATTTCCCTGTAAAGCTCACAAGGAATAGCACTAGAACTAGCACCAATATCACATAAACAATAGTAGCAATGATTACCAATTTTAACAGAAAGCACATGAGCACTAGCTTTTCTAGCCTTACTAGGATGAGATATAATATTAGAAGCATCTTCACAGAAGACAATGTGCTCATCCTCTATATTTCTAGTGACAGTGTCTTTCACAATAGCTACCACAGGTTCAACATTCAATTGCTTGCCGGGCTCCATAGTTTTCACTGTACCTTTATTATTTACATTAATAATCATAGAATACTCCTTTACCTTAGCTGGGAAAGTCATTTTCTCAACATGAGGTTCAGGCACAATATGACTAGTAGTACAAACTTGAGTACTTCTAACAGGGACACGATTAACAACATCTTTATAAGGAGCATGGTACTTATTCCACTTATTCTTTGGAAATTCTATGTAAGAGGCAAAGGCTTTAAAACAGTTGGCAATACTTTGGGAATCCAGACCAAACTCATTGCTAATATCATGGAAGTCATCAGTTCCCGTAAAAGATTTAATGCGTTCATAATCATAGTTGATACCTGACTTTCTTACTTTGTCATTCTCCCAAGCTTCAGTGTTATCTTGAATACGGTCTAAGAGATCCCATTTAGCTTCTTCCTTCATACGTGTGAATGACCCAGCACAAGAAGCATCTAGTAAATCTTTATCATGAAGAGAAAGCCTAGCTGACGAGGATCGATCTCGTTAATGCCCATTGATATGAGCTTGGGTTTTGGAGAAGGTGGGGATGCTGGAGATCGTGTAACGGTTAACAGACAAGCAACCAGGGGACATGAGATTTACCCAGGTTCAGGCCCCCGGAGGGAAAACCCAACTCCTGCTTATCTGCTCTTGATTACGGTGGGACCGAAAAATACAGGAGTGCGCAGATGCAATCTGGCATGGAGGTGTGTATGCGCTGACGTCGAGAGAGTGCCTCCTCTTCGTGCCATCCTAGCCTTTATATAGAGATAGGCAGGTCCCAGGCACAGATCGAGTCAGTTACAAGTTTAGGGTTTGTCCCTTTGAATATTCTATCTATTTTAGTCTTGCTCTCCAAGGATCTGGAATCGTCAGGGCTTGGGCCACCCGAAATCTCCATGGGCTGCCTTGCTCGTAGTGGGACTTCCTTGGGCTGGACCGTATATGCTAATATTGCACGCCCGTTGGGTATAACCATGTCAGTAGCCCCCGAGTGCTTAGTCGAATCGCAGATTCGGCTGAGGACTCTTCAATCTTTCGGGTGCTGTTGATCCTGTATACGAGTGCAAGAGAATGTTTTTAGTTCGTGGGGACTGTTGATGCGTGTGCCTGACTCTCCTGACGGATCAGGGCCAGTTAACTGTCATAGGACAAAACAACACGATCTTCTTCAAACTCGAGTCCCCTGACTCGAATCTGGAACGGATGCTGGTGTAATTCGACTCAGGCCGCTGAGGTCTTACAGGAGTCGAATCCCAGTAGATTTCGAGTGATGTACCTAACGCATCCGTCAGGATTTTCATCGTGCTTGTTGGCACGGTTTTCTACTGGCAAAGCGCAGTCAGGTGCGTTACCAGGCCAGCAGATGATATCCACGGGTCTTATCTTTGTGTCGCAGACACAACATCCCAAATTTTATCACCACGGAGGTGTTTCGGGTGGCCAAGGAGGATGTTTCTCACTTAGCGTTGGTTTGGCCAAAGTTGCTAGAAAAAGTTTGCATTTTGATCCGAAGGATCGCGGTCGAAGGGTTCATAGGGTGCACGGCCAGCGCTCCCTATGGGAGTAGCTCCCGAGTGTCTGTTCGAGTCGTAGAATCGGGCAGAGACTTTAGTTTAGTTGATTGAGCTTTAGGTCCGTAGGACACGATTTTTCAGATGCTTAATCAGTCCTCCCTATGGGAGTAGCCCCGAGTCCATAGTGGAGTCGTGGACTCGATGCAGGACTCGAAGTTTAAGAACTATTTTTCTTCATCATTTTTTGGGTGCATGGCCAGCGCTCCTGATAGGAGTTGCCCCCGAGTATTTGTTAGTCAAAAAATTCTAACCGTTGCTAGGCTGCTTGATGATGTCAGTGCTGACGACCGATGACCTCAACCGTCTGCGGTGCCAAAGATGATGTGATAGGACAAGCGTGGGTCCCACTTCCTGACTTGGAGTTGACTATTCATGGGCGACATGGCGAGAATTACGGCATCTCCTAGATTTCTGTGCGTAGTGGACGGCGTGCGAGCGAAGGTTTGCTGCTGTGTTGACACGTGGACGGCTGGATCTGACCCTGGCGTTAGGGCTTCTGGATGGACGATTCCTGTTCATCCTCTTCATCCCTATAACTGTGGGGAAAACAGTAGTTTGTTTTCACCCTTTGCCATTTGCTTTCACTCCCTTCATTTTCACGAGCTCATCTTCGCGCGCACTGGATGTTCTGCGATCTTTCCCTTCTTATTTCTTGCGCGCACACCACCACCGTCAACGCGCAAGGATGGCGAAGTCAAAGAAAGCTTCCGTCGGAGACGGAACAAGTTCTGCTATCGGCGGCAAGAAGAGCACCACCACCGCTTGCGTCACCGATGGTGTGTAGCACCCCCGGGGTTAGGGCTAAACTAACCTCAGATCACGATCTAAGATAAGTTCAACTCCAAACACGGAAGATCACAATATGATTCGGTAACATTACAGAACACAGGGATTCAACATCATAAGTTTAAACTCTTAGCAGAGTGAGATATTAGAGTTATTACAATCTAGAGGTCATAGACCCAACATTACATCACACAGCGAAAGCAGATTATGTTGTTCTACACAACAACTTAGCAAAAGGCCTAAGGGGCCATTAACAAAAGTGACGTCCATCCCATAGTCCTCAGGCTGCTACCTGGGACCCCCAACTACTCGTCGATGTCAACGTAGAAGCCACCTTCAGTTGCAACCGGATCCTCTGTAAAAAATAAACAATGGCGCAAGGCTGAGTACGAGAATGTACTCCGCAAGACTTAGATAATATAGTATCTACATGCTTTGGCTAGAAAGGCTTTCTCTGGATTTTCTTTTGCGGAAAGCAATATTTATTTGTAAACAAGAGAGAGAAGAGGCTCATCTACTTAGAATCTTTTAAAAGGGATGATATAGCGACTTCTTCATCTTGTTCATCACATCTCGATAACCACCATCTTCATCAGAACCTCCTATCTAGGATCACCCCTCGACCCATAGGAAGCATCCTTAAGCACACGTGGATCAACAAGTTTTATAATGCTTAAAGTTATCTATGATATTAGAATCTTGTCACCAAGCGTTCATTACCGTGAACACGGATTTTCGAAAAGATTAATACCCTGCAGGGATGTACAACTTTACCCACACGTATCAACCGACTCTTAATGCCAAATATTATTAGCCCTCTTCCTTGGAGGGCCGTCAGAGGGTGGTTGACCACGACCTTTACCTTGCTTTCGCCGAGACCATGAGTCATGCAATAAATATGATTCCGCCGTAACAGGTCAAATCCCGAAGCCGATACTTAAAGATGTGAGGCGAGGTTGGTTTACTAGGGGCTCCATCCACCCCAAGCAACCCGGTCCACGCTTCCCTACCTGTTATGATGCACCTCAATCACCTCCTCTTTCGAAAACATTTTCAATGCGTATGCCAAATGGAAAGCCCAAACTATGTGACTCATGGAATCTACTAGGCAAGTTAGTTGCTCATGGGGTTTTCCAGGCCCCGTGTGGTTGTACGCTCATCTCGGTTCCAAAGGCAAGAACTCAGTTCATAGTGGTGGCGAGCATGGGACTACAAATACCACACCCAACATGGCCTCCCATACAAGCCTTAGCATGATTAGTTAACTCCTCCGATGATGTCACCATCTCCTACCTCACTACCTTCCTTGGCACCTCTGATTCATCATTGAATAGATCAGACGTTGTTTCTATGCTTGGCTAAGCTGTCGGTAACAAAAGCTCTACAACGCTCACATGCCAAACCTAGGTATGCTAGGAGCAGTGGATCAGGAGTATAAGTCTACAAAAGGGAAACAATGCAGCACATAGGTAACACTAGCTACTGACAAAAGACCACATTGGAATCGTGTGCGTCATAGCGAGAAAGTAATATACTTTATAAAACATAGGTTCAGAATGATAGGCTATGCTTGCCTTGTCCATCAGTAGACAGGTACAGATCTTCGATGTTGTTGACTTCAGCTTCGGGTTCGGATCCTATCGTGAAGAACCAATACCGAAAAGAAAGGCAATAATCAAGACATGGCATCGATGCAATGCTCAAACAAGGATGATGATATGACAAGTTTAATTGCATTGAAATGAAACCCTAAGGCACGATTGACAACTTGAATGGGGTTCCGAGGGTTGAAAACCCTAGCTCAAAAAACTCCGGAAACATATGAGAGGGGTTACTATGTTGTTCTAATTAAACTTGTCATTAAAGTTGTTAAACAATGCACTATTATAGGTTAGTTAGATAGTTCTCATTTTTCTGAACATTTTGACATATTATTTGTATTTTTCTGACTTATAAATTAAAAGTTATTGAATTTACAATATTCAAACAATTTCTGAAATTCTTAAACTTTTTCTTAATTTAAATAAATCTGGAAATCTTTTTTACACTGAGGGCTTTGCTAGCCACAGACACAGACAGGTGGGCCTCTGGCCACCTCAGCCTCCACGCAGGCAAAGTGGGACAGGGGCCCGGTTTGTTATTTCTCACCGAAGCTGCAGCTAGCCAGAGAGGCTGCCTGGTGGGACCTGGCCACGCAGGCACCTCGTGGACTCAAGCGTCGTGGCCACGTAGGCTCGACGGCGGCGGCGGCTCAGGTGCATGCGCATGGCTACAGCGACTGGGGACACGCGGGGCAGCGAGGAGACATGTGTCTGGCTCAGTACGACGCGGCCGACCCTATAGTGGCGGCGCCCTGTTTTGGCAACCACCACTTCGGAAACGACGGTCTCTGACGGCGAGTGATGGTGGCGTTCGTCGACACAACAACACAAAGCACGGGAGGGAGAGAGAGAGAGGGTCCTTACGGACCAGAAGCTCACCTCGAAGCGATTTGAGGCGACGACGAGGCTCGAGGAGGCCGGAATCAGTGGAGAAGACGACGACTGGGGTCGGGGAGGGAGGTCACGATTCCATCGATTGGGGGAGCACGTGGCTCCGTGGCTTGGCTAGGAAGAACAAGTCCAGCACGGCGATGTCGTCGGTGGCCATGGCTCAGCCTGGGACGGTCGGGAACGGCGACGAGCTGCCGGCAGGGTTTTCGGACCGGCAGCGGGAGAGGAAGAGGGAGGTCGGGGGGGGGGGGGGAGAGGGAGAATGGATGAGGATGGCCAGGGCATCGCCACGAGGTTCTTATCCTTCCCAGGGGGCAGCGGGGCGCTGTGATTCGAGCGAGGATCCGGCGACGGCGGCGTGGACACGCAGGAGCTTCGCTGGCGTCCTTCTGGCGAGGAAGAAGAAAGGGGAAAGAGAGGTGAAGGGGTACGGGCCGCGTGGGCTGGCTTGGGCCGCTGACTTGCGCACGCGAGCGGCAGGAAAGGGAAGAGGGAGATGGTCCACGGCCCAGTTGCGGCTGCTGCTGTTTTATTTTCCAAAAACGGTTTTCTTTTTCTGTTTTTGGCATTTCCTCTTTGAACTTTCAATTTTCAAACTGTTTTGAATATTTTCAAAGTACTAGGAGCTTTCATAAATCATTCAAACTGTTGTGGGGCCCTCATAAACAATTGGGCTTAACATTTTGTCATTTCAAAATTCAAACTATTTGAATGTGGTTTCAAAGAGAGGGAAAGAATTTAGGGTTTTGCAAATGTATTTTAATTCACATACTTGATCTGATGCATATCTTTTATTGATTTAAACAGATGCATGCAGTGCTTAAGTACTATTAACATATCTTACAATCTTGGGCTGTTACAGCTCTACCCCCTTACAAGAATCTCGACCCGAGATTCCTAAGTTTTGGAAAAGAAAGCAGGGTACTCAGATCTAAGATGATCTTCTCGCTCCCAAGTTGCTTCATCCTCAGAGTGATGTGACCACTGTACTTTCAGGAACTTGATGTTTTGACGACGAGTCTTGCACTCGGTTTCATCAAGGATACAAACAGGATACTCACGATAAGTCAGATCCTTTTGGAGATCAAGATTTTGGTGATCAACACCACAGACAGGATCTTTGAAGCAACGCTTGAGTTGAGACACATGGAAGACGTCATGCACCTCAGGAAAGTTTGCAGGCAACTCCAACTTGTATGCGAGGTTACCTTGCCTGGATAGAACACGAAAAGGACCAACATAGCGAGGATCTAGTTTGCCTTTGATACCGAAACGATGGACACCCTTCAAAGGAGTTACCCGGAGATAATCTTGATCACCAACTTCATATTCAACATGTTGATGGTGACAATCACGATAGCTTTTCTGGCGAGATTGAAACTTGATCTTCTGCTTCCTGGATCATATCCGGTCCAAAGAACTTTCTTTCGCCGGTTTCTGACCAATTCAAAGGAGTACGACAGGTTCTTCCATACAGAAACTGGAATGGTGCCATACCAACACTGGACTGAAAATTGTTGTTATAGGAGAATTCAGCAAAAGGAAGGCATTTCTCCCAGTTCTTGCCAAAAAGATATGACACATGCTCTAAGCATGTCTTCAAGGATTTGATTCACTCTTTCAGTTTGACCACCGGTGCTAGGATGATAAGCTGTACTGAAGGACAAACGAGTTCCCATAGCTTGTTGGAAACTTGCCCAGAACCTTGAGGTGAACAAACTTCCACGGTCAGAGACGGTTTTCTTTGGTACCCCATGAAGAACAACTATTCGGGAGATATACAGATCAGCCAACTGATTAGCAATAATGCTCTCGCGAACAGGTAGGAAGTGAGCAACCTTGGACAAATAGTCAACGATTACCCAGATGGCATCATTTCCTTTCTGAGTCTTAGGATGACCACTAATGAAACCCATACCAACTTCATCCCATTTCCACTCAGGTATTTTATGTGGTTGCAGGAGACCAGCGGGTCTTTGGTGCTCAGCTTTGACGCGACGGAAAACGTCACATTCAGCAACAAAACAAGCGATATCCTTCTTCATACCAGACCACCAGAATCTTTGACGAAGATCCCGATACATCTTGGTACCTCCAGGGTGGATAGAGAGAGGTGATTAATGAGCCTCTCGGAGAATTAAATCCCTCAACTTTGTCCTTTTCAGTACTACCAGACGGTTACCAAAGTAGACGATGCCTTGATTATCAATAGAGAAACACTTAGCAACCCCGCTAGCAATCCCTTTGATTTCAGCAACTTCGAAATCATTCTTCTGAGCAAGCTTGATTTCATCCTCTATAGAAGACTTCACTTCAAGAGTAGAAAGGAATCCACGAGGAACTACTTCAAGATTCAACCGAGCAAATTCCTCATGAAGAGAAGGTTGTGCTTGTTTGATCAGCAAAGTGTTGCAATAAGATTTACGACTCAGCGCATCAGCAACGACATTGGACTTGCCAGGTTGATAGTTGAGACCCAAATCATAGTCCTTGATGAGTTCCAACCATCTTATTTGCCTGAGATTCAAATCAGGTTGTGTGAAAAGATACTTCAGACTCTGATGATCCGAGTATAATTCGCAACGACTACCGAGAAGGTAATGTCGCCATTGCTTAAGAGCATGAACAACAGATGCAAGCTCAAGATCATGAGTTGGGTAGTTGTTCTCATGTTGTTTTAGCTGATGGGAAGCATAAGCCACCACATGCCCATCTTGCATCAACACACATCCGAGACCTTGGTGGGAAGCATCGCAAAAGACAACAAAGTCTTTGCTGGTGTCTGGGAGAACTAACACCGGAGCAGTGGTTAACTTGGTTTTCAACAACTGGAAGCTTTCCTCAGCCTTATCAGACCATTCAAACTTCTTATCCTTCTTGAGAAGATCAGTCAATCCTGGAGAAGTTCTCGATGAATCAACGGTAATAACCAGCCATCCCGAGAAAACTTCGAACATCCTTGACGGATTTGGGAGACTCACAGTAGAGGATAGTTTGAACCTTATCGGGGATAACAGCAACCCCTTGAGCAGAAATAACATGACCAAGGAATATGAGCTCTTGTAACCAGAACTCACATTTGGAAAACTTGGCATAAATATGATGTTCCCAAAGTTTGGTTAACATCAAACGAAGATGTTCGGCGTGCTCTTCTTCAGTCTTGGAATAGACCAGAATATCATCGATGTAGACCACGATGAACTTGTCAAGATACTCCATGAAGACAGAGTTCATAAGTCGCATGAAAGTGGCTGGAGCATTGGTAAGACCAAAGGACATGACCGTATACTCATAAATACCATACCGAGTGGTGAAAGTAGTCTTTGGAATATCTTCCTTACGGATCTTTATCTGGTGATACCCTAACCTTAAATCCATTTTGGAAAAGACAGTGGCACCACTTAACTGATCAAATAGATCATTGATCCTAGGGAGTGGATACTTGTTCTTGATAGTCACAGCATTGAGTGGGCGATAATCCACAACCAGACGTGGTATATTGGTATCCCGCTTCTTGACAAAGATGGTAGGACATCCCCAAGAAGACGTGGTGGGCTGAATGTATTCTTTTCCTTCTAACTCCTCTAATTGCTTCTTAAACTCCACAAGATCATGAGGAGGCATACGATAGGGTCTTTTAGAAACAGGAGCAGTTCCAGGAACTAACTCTATGACAAAATCTACACTTCGATTAGGTGGCATGCCAGGCAACTCCTCAGGAAAGACATCCGGAAACTCACAGACCACAGAAACATCTTGGATCTCTAACGGAGGTAGAACTTCAAGAGCATACAACTCTGCTTCAGGAATAGAAACAGCTGAAGGAGATAGTGACCCTACGGTCCAATACTTGACTGTTATGCCAGAAGGACTAGTCAGAGTCACATACTTGGTTGTACAATCGAGAATATCTTGATAACGGGTCAACCAGTCCATGCCCAAAATGATGTCAATATTAGTTGACTTGAGGGAGATCAAAGAAGTGGGGAAAAGTTGAAATGCAACTTCGATTAGATTCCCATGACTAACCATGGTGGAACACCACCTAGAACCAGGAGAGCAGAGGAACAGATAACCCCTCAAAACTTATCCCATGCATTTGAGCAAATGCTTGTGATAGAAATGAATGCGATGCTCCAGAATCAAACAAAACTTTAGCTGGAATTTGATTGATACGAAGCGTACCCATGATGACGCTTGGATCTTCCTGAGCCTCCTCGGCAGAGATATGGTTCAGGCGTCCTTTTCCAGCTCCTTGGTACTTATCATTCTTATTTGCTGGTTGTGCCTTCTCAGCAGCACTCTTTTGAGGACACTCTCTTGCATAGTGGCCAGGCTGGTGACAATTGAAGCAGATAGTACCTGATCCAGTGCCAGCAGTAGGATAGTTTGACCCACCAGCATTGTTTGTAGCAGTATTCGGACGAGGAGCATATCCAAAAGTCCTTGGAGTATAAGGAGCACGTGGCACAACACTGTAAGGCATGAAGACACGACGCTTCTTATTACCAGAACCAGCCTTGTTATACCCCTCCTGAGGACGCTTACGAGTTTCTTCATACTCCACCTTTCCACTCTCGGCTTTCATAGCCTTATTAACAAGACCTTGGAAGTTAACAAAGTCCATGAGATGAAGATCACGACGAACCTCAGGATCAAGTCCCTTGCGGGACAGAGCTTGCTTCTTAACATCAGTGGAGACCTCTTCAGTAGCATAGCAGGCAAGACGATTAAAGTTGCGCTGATAATCACACACAGAACCAGTGCCCTGCTTAAGCTTGAGGAACTCCTCCCTCTTCTGATCCATCAGACCCTCCGGAATATGATAAGCTCGGAAGGCTTCAGTAAAATCTTGCCATGTAACAACATGTTGAGATTCTTGCATAGCCAAGAAATTTTCCCACCAGGAATTAGCTGCTCCCTCCAGATGATAGGCAGCAAAAGTCACCCAATCAGCTTGAGCAACATGACCAACCTGAAGTTTGCGCTCCATGGTGCGAAGCCAGTAGTCCGCATCAAGTGGCTCAGTGGAATAGCTGAAAACTGGCGGAGTGAGACGTGTGAAGTCCTTGATACCAACTTGATTGTTCTGGCGTTGAGCAGTGTTGCGCTCAATCCTTTCAAGGAGCCTCATGTTGTCAGCACGGTTGGTTTCGTACAAGGCCATGAGTTGAACCATGGACGGCGGTGGAGGAAGGTTGGAAGATTCACCCTCATTTGTGGCACCATGTGCGTGAGCACGAGAGGTGTCGCCCATCCTGAAAGAACAAAAAGAGATTATACAAAGGATTCAAAGGAGCAAGACGGAAAGATGAACAAGAAGTACTTGATTTAAAAGTATCATCTTATCAAGAATGGTAGTATCAAAGCATACTAATGTATACACTAACCAGCGGACTTACAAACCATGACAATGGAATGCTAAGCTGTTACACACCAAGCAAAACAGAGATATCTTGGAACTCTGAGAATAGCAACCAAGTACGGAGTACTTCAGAAAAACAACCCCAAAACCACGATCCTAAAAGTTTTGAGATATAAGGTAAGGAATGAAAACCTTTCAAACCAAATAAGGTAAGAGAAACTATAGCATCAAAAACACACCAGAGAAGGAGTAAAAAGAATCCTAGTCAGAGTTTCTGCAAATAGTTTTTAACTTTCAAATAGTTTTGTCAACTTCTAGACTCAACATCAACCAATAAAAGGGTTTCCTACATGCAGTCCTGCTCTGATACCAAAACCTGTAGCACCCCCTAGGGTTAGGGCTAAACTAACCTCAGATCATGATCTAAGATAAGTTCAACTCCAAACACGGAAGATCACATTATGATTCGGTAACATTACAGAACATAGGGATTCAACAACATAAGTTTAAACTCTTAGCAGAGTGAGATATTAGAGTTATTACAAACCAGAGGTCATAGACCCAACATTACATCACACATCGAAAGCAAATTATGTTGTTCTACACAACAACTTAGCAAAAGGCCTAAGAGGACATTAACAAAAGTGACGTCCATCCCATAGTCCTGAGGCTTCTACATGGGACCCCCAACTACTCGTCGATGTCAACGTAGAAGCCACCTTCAGTTGCAACCGGATCCTCTATAGAAAAACAACAATGGCGCAAGGCTGAGTACGAGAATGTACTCCGCAAGACTTAGATAATCTAGTATCTACATGCTTTGGCTAGAAAGGCTTTCTTTGGATTTTCTTTTGCGGAAAGCAATATTTATTTGTAAACAAGAGAGAGAAGAGGCTCATCTACTCAGAATCTTTTAAAAGGGATGAGATAGCGACTTCTTCATCTTGTTCATCACATCTAGATAACCACCATCTTCATCAGAACCTCCTATCTAGGATCACCCCCTCGACCCAAAGGAAGCATCCTTAAGCACACGTGGATCAACAAGTTTTATAATGGTTAAAGTTATCTATGATCTTAGAATCTGGTCACCAAGCGTTCATAAATGTGAACACGGCTTTTCAAAAAGATTAATACCCTGCAGGGGTGTACAACTTTACCCACACGTATCAACCGACTCTTAATTCTAAATATTATTAACCCTCTTCCTTGGAGGGCCGGCAGAGGTTGGTTGACCACGACCTTTACCTTGCTTTCGTCGAGACCATGAGTCATGCAATAAGTATGATTCCACCGTAACGGGTCAAATACCGAAGCCGATACTTAAAGATGTGAGGCGAGGTTGGTTTACCAGGGGCTCCATCCACCCCAAGCAACCTAGTCCATGCTTCCCTACCTGTTATGATGCACCTCCATCACCTCCTCTTTCGAAAACATTTTCAATGCGTATGCCAAATGGAAAGCCCAAACTATATGACTCATGGAATCTACTAGGCAAGTTAGTTGCTCGTGGGGTTTTCCAGGCCCCGTGTGGTTGTACGCTCGTCTCGGTTCCAAAGGCAAGAACTCAGTTCCTAGTGGTGGCGAGCATGGGACTACAAATACCACACCCAACGTGGCCTCCCATACAAGCCTTAGCATGATTAGTTAACTCCTCCGATGATGTCACCATCTCCTACCTCACTACCTTCCTTGGCACCTCTGATTCATCATTGAATAGATCAGACGTTGTTTCTATGCTTGGCTAAGATGTCGGTAACAAAAGCTCTACAACGCTCACATGCCAAACCTAGGTATGCTAGGAGCAGTGGATCAGGAGTATAAGTCTACAAAAGGGAAACCGTGCAGCAGATAGGTAACACTAGCTACTGACAAAAGACCACATTGGAATCGTGTGCGTCATAGCGAGAAAGTAATATACTTTATAAAACATAGGTTCAGAATGAGAGGCTACGCTTTCCTTGTTCGTCAGTGGACAGGGACGGATCTTCGGTGTTGTTGACTTCAGCTTCGGGTTCGGATTCTATCGCGAAGAACCAATACCGGAAAGAAAGGCAACAATCAAGACATGGCATCAATGCAATGCTCAAACAAGTATGATGATATGACAAGTTGAATTGCATTGAAATGAAACCCTAAGGCACGATTGACAACTTAAACGGGGTTCCGAGGGTTGAAAACCCTAGCTCGAAAAACTCCGGAAACATATGAGAGGGGTTACTATGTTGTTCTAATTAAACTTGTCATTAAAGTTGTTGAACAATGCATGATTATAGGTTAGTTAGATAGTTCTCATTTTTCTGAACATTTTTACATATTATTTGTATTTTTCTGACTTATAAATTAAAAGTTATTAAATTTACAATATTCAAACAATTTCTGAAATTCTTAAACTTTTTCTTAATTTAAATAAATCTGGAAATATTTTTTACACCGAGGGCTGGGCTAGCCACATACACAGACAGGTGGGCCTCTGGCCACCTCAGCCTCCACGCAGGCAAAGTGGGACAGGGGCCCGGTTTGTTATTTCTCACCGAAGCTGCAGCTAGCCAGAGAGGCTGCCTGGTGGGACCTGGCCACACAGGCACCTCGTGGACTCAACGCAGGAGCCACATCGTGTCCACGTAGGCTCGACGGCGGTGGCGGCTCAGGTGCGCATGGATATGGCGACTGGGGACGCGCGGGGCAGCGAGGGGCATGCGTCCGGCTCAGTACGACGCGGCCGACCCTATAGTGGCGGCGCCGCCCTGTTTTGGCAACCACCGCTTCGGCAACGACGGCCTCTGATGGCGAGCAGCGGTGGCGTTCGTCGACACAACAACACAGAGCACTGGAGGGAGAGAGAGAGGGTCCTGACAGACCAGAAGCTTACCCTGAAGCGATCTAAGGCGACGACGAGGCTCGAGGAGTCCGGAATTGGTGGCAAAGACGACGACTGGGGTCGGGGAGGGAGGTCACGATTCCGTCGATTGGGGGCGCACGTGGCTCCGTGGCTTGGCTAGGAAGAACAAGTCTAGCACGGCGATGTCGTTGGTGGCCACGGCTCAGCCTGGGACGGTCGGTAACGGCGACGAGCTGCCGGCAGGGTTTTCGGACCGGCAGCGGGAGAGGAAGAGGGAGGTCGGGGGGAGAGGGGGAATGGATGAGGACGGCCAGGGCATCGCCACGAGGTTCTTATCCTTCCCAGGGGCGGCGGGGTGCTGCGATTCGGGCGAGGATCGGGCGACGGCGGCGTGGACACGCAGGAGCTTCGCTGGCGTCCTTCTGGCGAGGAAGAAGAAAGGGGAAAGAGAGGTGAAGGGGTACGGGCCGCGTGGGCTGGCTTGGGCCGCTGACTTGCGCACGCGAGCAGCAGGAAAGGGAAGAGGGAGATGGGCCACGACCCAGTTGCAGCTGCTGCTGTTTTATTTTCCAAAAACTATTTTCTTTTTCTATTTTTGGCATTTCCTCTTTGAACTTTCAATTTTCAAACTGTTTTGAATCTTTTCAAAGTACCACGAGCTTTCATAAATCATTCAAACTGTTGTGGGGCCCTCATAAACAATTGGGCTTCACATTTTGTCATTTTCAAAATTCAAACTATTTGAATGTGGTTTCAAAGAGAGGGAAAGAATTTAGGGTTTTGGGTTTTGCAAATGTATTTTAATTCACACACTTGATCTGATGCATATATTTTATTGATTTAAATAGATGCATGTAGTGCTTAAGTACTATTTACATATCTTACAAGCTTGGGTTGTTACATGGCATGTGGCGGCACACAGAGGCGCGCGAGGGCGACCTACGCAAGCTGCGTGATGCGGGCTTAATCCCGTGTGATAAGGAGGCCGTCAAACTCCCCGGCGACGAGATAATTCCCCGTCCACCCGTAGGATTTCGGGTGATTTTTGTCGCCTTCGTTCTTCGCGGCCTTTCTCTCCCAGTCCACGATTTCCTTCATGGGCTGTTGTTTTTCTATGGCATCCAACTCCACCATATTTCGGCCAATTCTCTTCTCCACATCGCCTACTTCATTACTTTTTGCGAGTGTTGGCTCGGTATCGAGCCGCACTTTGGTCTCTTCCAGAAGCTCTATTCCGTGAAGAGGCAGGTCTACCTGCTTGGCGGCTGCGTTATCTCCATCCGATCCTCTATTCTTGTAACATCCCAGCATTAGAGCTTAGAAATAAGCTGAACACAGGTGTGTGTGCATTGCATTCATGCATCAGAAAATCCAGGAATTTTCGCGCAAAACTAAAGAAGCTATATAGGGATCGGGATCTCTCTTGTTCTAATGGAAACATCAGGACAAGTGCGATGGATTTCGACATGACCTCTATTGTACTTTTGTATTTTAGGGGAAGACAAAATTTGAATATTTAATTGATAGTTTGAATACTAAAAGAATTTGAAATAGAATATGAATTGGAAATTAAATTATAATAAAATATAAGAGGTGAATTATTATTTATGAATAAGATACAATATTCACAATTATTCGAATTAAAATTTAAAACACAAAGAGATAAGTGTTTCTCTTGCTTTGGAGAAATGGGGTTTAGTTCATCATAGATGGGTGTTAGGAATTTGGACATGACCTTTGTTGATTTTATAATTTTGGGGGAAAGAATTTGCATTCAAGACTTCAAATATGAGATCATACAATTCAAATATAACTTGGATTTAAATTTAAATCTTAAACTATTATAGGATATTTCATAATCATAATACAAACTGGTATAAGTAAATATAATCTTTATTACATAAATAAGAATTTAAGAAATTACAAGTTACAAATAATAAAGGTTAATTACAATAAGAGAATATACTAATATAATGTTAAAGAGGAAAAGGTTAATCTTCATTACTTTAATACAAATAATACAAGGTTCTTACAAGTAAATAAAATTACATAAATGAAATAAATACAAGAATTCTTTATTGTAAGAAGATATATATTACATTGTCTTTATAAAAGAATAAACACTACATAAACGAAAACCTGAACTATATTATTACAATGTTCTGGGATTAGTCAAGAAGTTAAGGAATACAAGAAATTACTAAAAGGAAAACTACAATAAGAAAGAAATCACTACACTAATCTTCAAGGAGATTTCTTCATCTTCCTGATATATTCTTCTTTATTGGATCTCTGCAAATGGGACAAGCAAACAACAAAAACTAGTAGAAAATAAAATAACAAGGAAAGAATGTTGGGAAAATGAACTCTCAGGTTAGGCAGAGAAGTGCTACTGCCAATATCATCATAGAGTGATTAAAAGGAGGGCCAAATGGTAGAATCTGTTCTTATCACATTAATTGTGCCTCAGTCCTACATCATTGGCATAAAGAGGGGCAGGTTTCACTAGAGTGGTAGAAGTAAAAAGGGAGGAGTATCAAGATATTTGGTCTTGTACTCATCCAGAACAGTGCAAGCAACACACACACACATGCAAATTGGTGTGCTGTCAACACAGGAGGGCTGTGAGAGGGAGTATTAGACACAACCATTGCAGCAAAGACTCTTCCTTCTTACACAAAGCCAGTACCACTTTGTCTTCATCCCCAATCTCAGTCCATAGCCATATCTCTTCATCCTTAGGAACAACACCTGTTCTTTCTCATCACCACAAGATCATCCATCTAGATCAGAACCCTGGTTGCTTGGGAAAGCCATCCAGGAGCAGATCAAGATCAAGCCAGGAGCTAACCAAGCAACATGATCACCAAGGGAGAAATTGGTAAACATAGTTGCAAAGGAGGAGGAGGCAAGAAGTACTAGTAGCAAATGATTCAACTCATCCTCACAATAACAATAGTGACTAAGTATCATGTCCAACTTCAACATCTGTTCTTATCAAAGTAATCCATACAAACACAAATGGTGTTTTTGAAAAAGGGAATACTCTCAGTGTTGCATATAAATGATATGCACAATTCATCATAGAGTAGATTTTGTCAAGACAAACAATAACTGTCCTTGTTATCTACTTGTGCCTCAGTCTTTGCATCTTAGGCAAAGCCAAGTAATGAAGGGAGATTTTTGTCTTAACCTATGCTTCAGACCAGCATCACAACATTTAGGTTAAACAATTTTGTTTAGTCTTACAAGCAAGAGAAGCTCATAGAACAGGGTATCCAGCAACATATTTATGACCTACTATTGTGCACTCTCCAAGGTTGAAGGCACCACAGTAGCAGCCAAAAACAACTAAAGCCACCAGAATAATGCCTACACATTAGCTAGCTCACAGAGTTATCCAAACCCAACAAATTCTATCATTTTCCCAGTTCAGTAAACTAGGAATCATTTTTGAATATGTAATTAATATCATTACTGAACCATGGGTTCAGTTCAGGATGCACCTTTCATATATAAACTCAACATTGAGCCAAGTACATCATTTATAATCTACCACCAGAAAATTAGATCAAATCATCTCCCTAACATTTTAGGGATCATTTTCACAAGTTGCCTATGGATTTACATCCATAAGGAGAGTAAGATCTGTTGGATAGAATATATCCTCAGAGACACACTCAGATGAATTGTTTATCAACATGGATAACTTAAGAAGGGCCTAAAAAACATTTTTCCATCTGTGGACAAGGTCTCAGATCATACACCATTGACCTAAGCTATTGTTCACTAGTTTAGAACTAGGTGACAGCAGATTCTTTAATGAACTACTACATGCACATTCCATAAAATGGTAGCACCTCTGTAGCAGTTTCATTACTTTTTAACCATTTCTCAAATCAGAAGTACAAGTATAAGAAACTACACCAAGTTATTCCAATCATCTTCCTAAGTCACACCAGCTAGGAAGCATTCAACTAATCACATCTGCAAACCATTCCTCAATAAACCAGGCCACTAGACTGAACCACAGCCAGTAAACAAATGTTCATAAGCTAGTAATCTTACTGAAGCACATTGATCATATACAAGATCAAAGACCATGTATCAAGAAGAATACCAAGACTCACTAATCTTAACTTAATCAAACTAAAGGTCACAAGTAATCTCGTCAAGCAAATGAACCCTGGTTACAGAGATGTAACCTTGACAGGGGTAATCACAGCAAGCATGCTTGACATGGCAAGGTAGATGGGGCATAGAGAGAAACACAATAGGGGAAGCACACTTACCCGAGGTCCTCGCAAAAAGTTAGAAGAGGAAGCAGAGGAGTGGCCAGCGGCGATGAAGAGCTGGCAGCACGGGGAGCACCCCCAGAGGGGCACTATAACCCGCACCTGCAGCTCATCAGGAGCAGCCTGTGGAGAAGGGATGAAGATCGTGAGCAACCCAGCACGGCGTCGACGAAGCACCAAGGCGGCTGGACCCTAACCCTAGCCTCGGGCGAGGGTCAGCGCGGCCAGGAGAAGACCCCAGAGGGGAATTGACTTGGACATGATCGTGCGACAGCGTCGACTCAGTAGTCTTGCACTGTGGCATGACCACTGCGGCGGAGTCTGCCGGAATCGAACAGAGCCAGGGGCGGCCATGGCAGCACCAGCGCGAGGACGAGAGAGATAAGGTCGAGCATAGGGAAGGGGGTACTGGGCCGATGGGTCGGTCCAGTGGCAATTGGATGGGGTTTGACCCCAAGACTAGTTGGGCCAAGTCGGGTCCAGATGGGCCCATTGGTAAGACTGGCCCAATTCCAAAGGAAAAATAAGATATTTATCAAATCACTAAATGACCAAACTACCCCTGAACATAAATTATACCCTAGAAAAATATAGAAAAATCCCAAAAATACATATGATATGTCAAAATGATCACAAGAATAATATATACATAGAAAAATTATAACTTGTTAATATAAATAAAATCTAGATAAATATTAACACCGTTACATACTAAAAGAAATTTCATAAAATAAGGAAAAATCCTAAAAATGAATAAAAATCATTTTTTTGTATAAAAATAAATCTACTATTTTATAAAAATAATAATAACTTGTTTTTTATAAATAAATTTTAAAGTAATATTCAAAGGCAATTGAACCTTTATGGCATTTTATAAATATAAAAATAATACTTAAAAATAAAATAAAAATCATTTTCCAAGTCTTGAATAAATATATTACACTAGAAAAATACTAAATATATTAGTAGAAAAGTTTTTAATATTTTAAAATAATAAATCCTTATCCATTATATATTTTTGAAAATTCTTTAAGAACATTTTTTAAGTAAGAAATAATTATATTTCTTCAAGAAATATTAATACCCTAAAATCAAATTACTAAAGGTCTAAACCAGAACTAAGAACTATAATAAAACTTAAGTGTAAATTATTAACTTTATAATATACTTTGAAACCTTAAATAAAGATTTAAAACCACAACCTTC
Organism: Avena sativa; assembly: GCA_916181665.1. Taxonomy (NCBI): domain Eukaryota; kingdom Viridiplantae; phylum Streptophyta; class Magnoliopsida; order Poales; family Poaceae; genus Avena; species Avena sativa. The sequence goes on along the minus strand of OV702294.1, from coordinate 148,433,818 downwards.
AAAATAACTTTATAAGCATTCACTAAAATATAAAGTGAATAATTCCACACCTTATTTATACCTATCATAAATCTAAAACATGGGAATGATTAAAACATATTACATCTTAAGTTTACTTACCTTTTTAAAAGTTAAATTTAGTTTCAAAGATTATAAACAACAGGTCTAATACACCACTTATGTTTTTATAGTTAACTTTAGTCTAAGACATAAAGCATCTCAAGTTCAGACTATTCAAGCAAGCATAAACAATATCAATCACATTCTATCAATCATATTCTAAAAGCTATCAGGGTTGTTTAAACCTTAGGAAGGAAATCTTTTCTTCAAATGTTATTCTTTTTGCCACTTCAAAGAATAATCTCATAATAAATTCTTCAACTCTTAACAACTAAAACCAAGGACTCTTACCTTAGTCACCAACTGACAATTAAACATAATCACATTACTTTATACTTTACCTATGTATTAAGAATTATTATCACTTAGGTTCCTTATAAAGATCATTACTTATAAAGTAAAATTTGAAGATAAACCAACTCTTAAAAGAATCACTTGAATTCACTTCAGTCAAAGTATTGGGTATTCAATTTGGGAGTTTTACAAAAATGCATAGCATTACTTATGCATAACTGCATATCACTTCTTTAAACATTAGTCCTTACCGGACCAATGATGCAGATTTCAGATATTGGATCTTATATTGTCTCGAAGACCGTGAGTGCATAATATTGCAATCACAAAAGGCAATTTCAAACTTGCTCATGTCCTTTGATTATTTTTTGTAAAGTATTTTGCAAATCCAGTGTTGTCATCACCTGCATTTGAAAAAGGTCCGAAAACACTATTTTCATAATAATGTGATTATAGGTTATTTACCATGAGGTAATAACCTACTATGAAAGTTCCGGTGGTAAAGGAACATATTATCTAGGACTTAACAACCAATGTCGCTAGTGATTCTTGTGCCATATATCACGCGTTAACAATGAGATTTGGAATGGGACAGAGAAGTCAGTTGTATCTTCTTCCTCTCGCATGTAGCCCGATGTGAAGGTCGTGTCTATTATCACTCGTAGCATGCATATTAATTGGTAATTCGTAGAGGATATGCAGCATATGGGTGGGAACCCTCAACGTCCCACGATAGTTCTGACATCTAACGGTCTGTATAAACCATTGCCGTAATTCAATATGTGGGCATGGTGTACACCAAGGAGGCATGCATGGTCGCGAAGGGGGTAGTGATTGGCTTGGATCTTAGACTGGGCCCCATACCAAGGAAGTATGGACAAGGTCATGACTTGGTTGTGCAACAAGGCTAAGGTCTCTCATGGGTAAAATAACGCACCTCTGCAGAGTGTAAGAACTGTAACTTATTACTCCCTGTTCCGGGAAGGACCTGCGAACGCGGCGGGAAAGGAACTCCATGAAAGTTCTAGTAAACCCGTGAAGGCTGACGGACATAGCTTTTCATAATAAAAGCAACCTTTGAAGAAATGTTTATGAAAACCTGCATTGCCTACGACCTATGGTTTGTGGCTGTAGATATAGTGCATCAAACACTCCTTTTCTAGTGAACTTGCTGAGTACGCTCGTACTCAACGTATCTTCTTAACCCTTGCTAGGTTCTAAAGCCAGTACAGACGATGTCTACATCAAGTCATGCTCCAGAAATCATCATCAAAATCTAAAGTTCTTCAATGAAGTCAAGAAAGTCAACATATACATCAACTCAAGTGAAGACGAAGTTGTTGATTAGATAAGAATAGAATCTCTAACCATAGAACCTACTTCTGTAGAGTATTGCAATAGCAGCAATGCAAGCCCCAATAGTTTAGATACTAGTCCATTAGTATATTAGATTTGAGTTAATTATTTATAATTCTTCTTTGTAAGAAGATTCTTTCTCTCTCTTTAACCTATAGTGTTCTCTGCATCTTGTGTATAGAGTTGAGTTGTAACCTATAGTCATGTCTTGGACCTGTTTTGTTTCTGTTGTACCACTCTAAGGGATGTAATATTAGTGAACGGTGTTTCATTGGTGTTATGTCAACGACTATAGTGTACTACATCATGCAGTGGTATGCTGGGTCACCGCAGTTCTTTTCTTCTCTTTCTCTATGTCTGAGTCCATCCAATACTGGCGGAAGAAGTGGTTTTATATCCGCAACTCCACAGTGGACGGGCAAGTCTTTGGCCTGGACCCTTTCGACTCCACCCAGATCTTGAAGAAGAGATCCTGGAAAAACCATATTTTGGAGGGCGAGGTAGAGGAGGTAGAGGAGCTCTACTGTTGGGTGGAGGCGCTCTAGATGGACCCTGGCAAGGAGGTCAATGGTGTGGATATAACCCGCACCTTCCTCAAACATCAGGGGCAGCCGCTCTAGGCGTGGGCACATCCGATGTTCCTTTACTCTGGCCGCCACAACCCGACGAGAGTTTCGGCTGAGGAGCTCTCCAGGGGGGACCTCAATAGAGTTCTTAGACCGCTGCTGAAGTACAAGTCCGAGGAGGATCTTCCAGGGAAGTCACTAACACCCCCTTTAAGTGTCGTGAAACCAGTTTCGCAGGTGTAGATTTGCGACGTGCGCGCTGCACCATTTTTCGAGTGCTCTTCCTTTTGATATCTTGTGCTAATCTTCGATCTCTTCATTATGGAGGAGCTCAAGGTGCCTGGCATGGTGCCTCCATTACCTGAAAAGTTTCCGATTGCGCCAGACAACGAGGTTGTGGACTCCGAGTCTGAGCTTCCGCCAGTGCAGTCGCCAACTCAAGATGCTCCCGAGGCGAGCGAGGGACAGACTTGAAAGTGGGCACGGACATCGATCAAGTCTTCCTAGGTATAGATGCCTCGACTCCGCCGACGCCTAGGGATTCGTCCTTCCTTCTGCGCCATAGTGGAGATGACGATGCTTCTTCCTCACCTATCCCGGCCGTGCCCGTGCGGGCTATGGCGCCACAGCCGCCGGCCAAGAGGAAGAAGGAAGAGGAGAAAGAGAAGAGGGTGTCGCCCGTATTTGACTTGAGAGACATCGACTCGTGAGTACCTTCGGATGCTATTCGTTATTGTTTTATTTTCTTCTTGTCTTCTTGCCTCTGATTGGTGTTTTTCTTGCAGCCACTCCTCTGAGGGCTCTTTTAATGAGGCCACTCAGGAGGCCGTTGGGGAGTCAAAACCAACAGACCCTCCCTCTTGGACGGTGGCCACCTCTGGGGGCGATGCTCCGAAGTCCTCTCCGTAGGAGGCTCGTGTGGTCGTCTCCCAGAAGACTACACCGGGACCTTCGGAGTCTCCGTCTGAGCATGTTAGTTATTTTTCCTTCTTGTTCTGGGGGAGCCCCCGAGTATTTGTCGAGTCGCTTGTTGTTCGACATTGTGCTCGTTGCGGGGGCAGCCCCCAAGCCGTTTCTTGATTCTTTCTTGATTGTTTTATTTTGCTTCCTTTCGTGGCCCTTTGTGCATAGTCCGAACCTGCTTGTGCAGCAGCATTTGGCGCTGGAGGCCAGCATGCGGCAACTTCGAGGTACGTGCTGAGTTGATCTTGTTCTTTTTCGTCTGCTTGCTTTGCTGTAGCTTGTGTTGATCATGTATGTTCATTGTACTTTTGCAGATGAAAATAACGTTGCCCTTCGCCAGCTTGATGCTCTCAAAAAGAGCCTTGGGCGAGCGGAGAAGAAGGCTAAGGATGCCACAGAGGCGAAAGAGCGCCTTCAGCAGGAGATGGCTGACGCAGTCGTGGCCAAGGAGCGTCTTCAGAGGGAAGGTTCGGGTCGCGAAGAGCAGCTCGCAACTGTTGCGGCTGCGCGCGAGAAGGAGGTGGCCGAGAAGCTAATGGCTGCTGCCAAGGCCGTTTCTGGTAAGTGCTTTTTCCTGTCTTTGGTTTTTTGACTCTTCTGTCTCCATGCCTTTATTTGATTCATACTTTGTCTTCTTTTGCTCCAGATGCTTCGGGCATTGCCTTTGATCGTGGTTCCCTGGAGCATTGGAGCGCTTTGGACGATGCCACCGTGGCGGTCCAAGACCGCTGTGGTACTGCTGCTGGCTCTCTTGCCAAGGCCAAGGAGGTACTTGGGCGCTTCTACAAGGAGATCGTTCCCAAGGGCGCTGCCCTTGAGGATGTTGATTCTTGGGCGGATGCGTTGACGGAGGATGCGCTTGCGGCCTACAAGCGCAAGCAGAAGGGCATCAGTGCTTCCATGGGTCTGGCCATGGCCATGGCATCAGGGGTGGAACTGGATCTTCATCAGGTCACCTCCCAGATGCCAACAGCTCCCGACGGTTCTGAGGTAGCCTTCGCTCTCTACGCTTCTCGTTGTAAGCGGTACAGTCCGAAGCTTATCGACCTGCTGGCGGACGATGCGGCGAGGCAGCAGGGAGAAGCCAAGGGCAGGCACTCCGGCTCCGAGGCCACTCCGGATGCAGCTGCTTAGGCTTTGTCATTGTAGCTTCTAGGATAGTTTACCTTCTTTTGTAATGTATACTTTTGGTGACGAACAACTTTCCCTTGTGCCACGCAGTGGCTTTTGATGTATATAAATGATGATTCGAGTTGTTGCCCAAGACATGTGTTTCATATATGTGCTTGCTTTCCTTTAGGCACCTTCGGGTGAGACTCATGTGAATGCTTCGACTGCTCCTCAGCCGCGAGCATTTTTGGATGATGCGTCGCAGCTTGTTTTTCTTCGTGACCGCGTCCGCAGTCTTGAGAAGGAGATACTTGGCGTCCGAGGCCATGCGGATGTGTGGAAGTCAAAGGCGGAGCGTTCTACCACTGTTGGAGATATGCACTAGAGGCAATAATAAATGTAGTTATTATTATATCTTTTTGTTTATGATAAATGTTTACATTCATGCTATAATAGTATTAACAAGAAACATTAATACTTGTGTGATTTGTAAACTAAATTAGAGTCCCTAGTAAAGCCTCTTCTTAATACTAGCTTGTTGATTAATAGATGATCATGGTTTCTTGATCATGAACATTTGAGATGTTGTTAATAACAAGATCATATCATTAGGAGAATGGTATGGTGGACATACTCCTATAGATAAGCGTAGCATAAAGATCAAGTCATTTTAATAGTTCAATTGCTATAAGCTTTCTGATACATAGTAACCTAATTCCTTCGACCATGAGATCATGCTTATCACCATCACCGGAAGGATGCTTTGATGACATCAAACACCACACCGTAACTAGGTGGCTATAAAGGTGGCATTGAGTGTTCGGAAAGTATGGGTTGAGACACATGGATCAAGAGTGGGATTTGTCCATTCATATGACAGATAGATATACTCTGGGCCCTCTCGGTGGAATGTCATCCAATTAGCTTGCAAGCATGTGACTGGCTCACAAGGGATCACATATCACGGGAACGAGAAAAGAGTACTTATCAGTAACGAGGTTGAACTAGGTATGAAGAGATACCGACGATCAAAACCTCGGATAAGTAAACTATCGTGAGACAAAGGGAAATTGGTATCGTATGTAAGTGGTTCATTCGATCGCAAAGTAATCGTAGAAATATGTGGGAGCCATATGAATTTCCAGATTCCTCTATTGGTTATTGTTCGGAGAAGTATCTCGATCATGTCCGCATAATTCACGAACCGTAGGGAGACACACTTAAGGATTCGATGTTGTTGAGTAGTTATGGAATGATGAGTAAGAGACTGAATGTTGTTCGGAGTCTTGGATGGGATCCGGGATATCACGAGGAGATCCAGAATGGTCCGGAGAATAAGTTTCATATAAGGAAAGTCCTGTTTCGGAGTTAGGGAATGATTCCGGTGTTTTCATCAGGAATGTTCTAGAAGGTTCCGGAAGGTCTGGAACTCCGGAGGGGAAGGGTACGTGAATGTGTCATGACAATGTGGAATGGTTGCATCATGTACTAGGTATCATGGCTGGGTAAATAAAGGGAGAAATCAAATCCTAGTTTGAAAAGTCAAACGCCAATTTGAAAAGTCAAACGACAGTTTTGCTTGGTGGAGGGAGAGTAGGAAACCTACTTGGGGAGGAATTCCTCTCCCTCCACCCGCCGGCCAAGGAGGCCGACTTGGGGGAGGATTCCCTCCCCCTTGGCCGCGCCCTCCCACCTATAAAAGGAGGGGCAGGGCTGCCCCTCTTCCCTACACCCAACACCACCCAAACCCTAGCCCTAGCCGCCGGCCTCCACCAAGTCGCCGCCGCCCCCTAGGGTTCCTCCTAGCCGCCGAGTTGGGGCTTATCCAAGCCCTAGCCGCCGGCTACACTCTCCCCTTGGTGACTTCTAAACCCTAGATCACCAAGGTCTCTCTCATAGTCCACCATACTCGCTCTGGCTTAAGGCGAAGCCCTGCGAGATCTCCCCTCTACTTCCGGTACCACGCCGTCATGCTGCCGGAATCGCGAGGAGAGTGCTACAACCTCCGCTGCCTGCTGGAACAAGGGAGAGGAAGGTCTTCATCGAGTATCGAACGTGTGACCGACTGCGGAAGCGCTGCCGGAACGTAGCGCCGGAAGGATCTTCTACGCGATCTTGAGATCGGCAAGAGTACGACTACATCACCCACGAGAATCTGCTCTCGTTAAACACTTTGGAATCTTCGAGGGTGAGTTCCTCTATCGAGTCATTGCTACAATCTAGTAGATAGATCTTGGCTTGTTTGTTTGCATGCGGTAGAAATTTTTTGTTTTCCATGCTACGAACTGTTGGAATTATGCCCTAGAGGCAATAATAAAGATGTTATTATTATAATTCTTGTTCATGATAATGTTTATATTCCATGCTAGAATTGTATTAAGCGGAAACTTTAATACTTGTGTGGTTTGTGAACAACGCCGTGTCCCTAGTATGCCATGGACATGAGTTGTCAATTAATAATGAGATCATATCATTGGGATAATGATATGGTGGACAGACCCAAACTAAGCGAAGCAATTAGATCGTGTCATCGTGTTCGTCTTTGCGAAGCTTTTCTTATGTCAAATATTGTATTCCTTAGACCATGAGATAATACAACTCCCTGGTATCGGAAGAAAGCTTTGAGGTCATCAAACGTCATCCTATGAGAGGCTGATCATAAAGCTGTCTCTCAGGTGATCGGAAAGTATCTGTTGGGTTGTATGTATCGAGATGGAATTTGTCCCTCCCAAGTCAGAGAGATATACTTCGGGCCCACTCGGTAATCGATATCAACACCGCTTGCAAGCATGTGGTTAAGGAGTTAATCACAAAGTGATATCGGATTACGGAACGAGTAAAGTACTTGCTGTGAACGAGATTGAACTAGGTATGACGGTACCGACGATCAAATCTCGGGCAAGTAAAATATCGCGAGACAAAGGGAATATATATATGGGATTGATTGAATCCTGGCATCGTGGTTCATCCGATATGATCATCGATGAATGTGTGGGAGTCAATATGGGTTTCCAGACCTCGCTGTTGATTATTGATAGAAGATCATGTCTGCATATTCTCGAACCCGCAGGGTCACACACTTAACGTGTATCGACGCTAGGATAGATTGGATAATTGGTTTATGAGTTTTTGTTCGGAGTCTCGGATGGGATCCGGGACATCACGAGAGGTTCCGGAGTGGTCCGGAGAATAAGATTCATATAAGGCAGTGCAGTTTTTGGAGTTCGGAATTGTTCTGGGTTAATCGGTATTGTACCGGAAGCTTCTAGAACCTTCCGGAAGGGGACCAACGTGGCCCCACCTTCCGGGAGGGGGCATGGGACTATGAGGGAGTGCCCTGGCCGCATTGGGCCAGGGGCACAAGGCCCCATAGGGCCCAGCCGGCCATCCAAGGGGAAACCCTAATTAGGGCTTCTAGAAGGAGGAGAGTCCTTGCCCCCCACTTCTCCCTCCCTTGGCCGCCGGCCCAAGGCTTGGAGGAGGAGCAAGGGCTGGCCGCCCCCCTCTATATAAAGAGGGCTGGGGCGCCCCCTCCCATCACACCTTCCCCTCCAACCCTAGCCGCCCTGCTGCCCTTCCTCTCTCCCTCCCGACTATTTGTAGGCGAAGCCCTGCTACAGAAATTCTCCACCATATACACCACGCCGTCGTGTTGTAGATCCAATCCATCTCTCCACCATACTTGCTGGTCCGAGGAAGGAGGAGATGTCGAGGTGCTGCACGTGTGCATCTCACGGAGGCACCGCCACTTGTGGTGCTAGATCGGATCGGATCGCGAGGAGGAGAAGCGAGTACGACTACATCACCCACGTTCCGACGAACGTTCCGCTGTGCGAATCTTCAAGGGTATGAATATCTAATCCAATCTCTCTCATTGTTTGCATCTCCTAGATTAGATCTTGGCTTTCCCTCTGTTCGCATCCGTAGAAAATTTTGATTTACTATGCCGCGAAACCCTTCAGTGGTATCAAAGCTAGATCTATGCGTAGATGTGTTTCACGAGTAGAACGCAACATGGTTGTTGCGGGCGTTGATGTTTTCTGTTGCAAGCCTCTTGTTTGTGTTCTTCTTATGACGCGGGATAGTGAGATTGAAGCGGTCCAGGCCAACCTTACGCGACGTCGTTCGCGAGACCGGCTCCGCACTTGACGTGTGGCTTGTTCCACACATGCGGCTGGTGGATGTCAGTTTCTCTCACTATAGTTGTCATGGGATTAACACCGGAGTTTGGCAACCATAATATCACCGTTGTGGCTTTCCGTAGGTAAGAATCGTTCTTAGCATCTACTCCCATAAGACACGTAAAACATGCAACAACAAAGTAGAGGCGTCTAACTTGTTTTTGCTGGGAGTGTTTTCTGTGATATGGTATGGCCCAAGATGTGATGTGTATATTGTATGCGATGATCATGTTTTGTAATGTTTCACGACTTGCATGTCGATGAGTACACAACCGGCAGGAGCCATATGGTTGTCTTTATAATTGTGTATGACCTGCGAGTCAACTTCTTATACGCCATGTAATAGCTTTACTTTATCGCTAAGTAGTTAGCAATAGTTGTAGTTTCTATTCGTGGTGGAGGCAATCATGGTGGAGTGATGGAGATCATGCCGGAACGCACAAGATGGAGATCATTGCACGAAGATTGGCTATACCATGTCACATAAAGTTATATGCATGTGATGTTTATCCTTTTATGTATCTTATTATGCTTAGATCACGACGGTAGCATTATAAGATGATTCCTCACTTAAAGATCAAGATAAAAACTGTGTTCTCCCCAAGTATGCACCGTTGCGAAAGTTCGTCGTGTCCAAGCATCACGTGATGATCGGGTGCTATAGACTGTACGCTCACATACAACAGGTGCAAGCCAGTTTTGCACACGCGGAAATACTTGGGTCTAACTTGACGAGCCTAGCATGTACAGACATGGCCTCGGAACACACGAACCGAAAGGTTAAGCATGAGTCATATGAATGATATGATCGACACTTTGTTGTCCACCATTGAAACCACATCTCTTCTCGTGATGATCGGATTAGGTGTGGTGAATTTGGATCGTGTTCACTAAACAACTTGAGGGATGTTGAATTTAGTGGGAGTTCATCTAGTAATTTGATTAAGTTGAACTATTTATCATGAACATAGTCTAAATTGTACTTGCAAATACTGTAGATCACATGGCCAAGTCCAACTTCAACTTCAACGTTTTTGCTGAGAAGGAAAAGCTTAGAAACAATGGGTCTAACTTCACCAATTGGTTCCGCAATCTAAGAATCATTCTATCTGGCGGACAAAAGGACTATGTCCTTGGGAAAGCGTTAGGTGACCCCCCTGCTGCAACTGCGCCGGCTGATGAGAAAGCTGTCTATCAGTCGCGTAAAGATGATTATGGTGTGATTAAGAGCACCATGTTGTTTGCTATGGAACCGGAACTTCAAAATGGTTTTGAAGACTATCCCGGGCCCTTTGAGATTCTCGAAGAGTTGAAAACCATGTTTCAGACTCAGGCCGTTCTGAGAGATATGAGATCTGTGAGAAGTTCTTTAACTCCAAGATGGAGGAAGGGAGTTCCGTTAGTGAGCACGCCATTAAGATGACGGGCTACACTCAACGCCTTGAGCAACTGGAATGCACGATTCCAGAGGAGCTCAAGATTGACAGGGTTCTGCAATCACTCCCTCCCAGCTACAAAAGTTTTGTAGTGACTCACAATCAGATTGGTTCCACTGATACGATCACCGAGCTCTTTGCAAAGCTGAAGGCCGCGGAAGTGGACATCAAAAAGGATAATCATGTGTTGATGGTCAACAAGCCCACCTTTAAGAAAGGTAAGGGAGCAAAGAAGCCCTTCATGAAAGGCGGCGACAAGCGCGTTTCCCCTGCTGAGAAGAAGCTCAAGTCTGGTCCTAAGCCGGACACTGAGTGCTTCTATTGCAAGGACAAGGGTCACTGGAAGCGCAACTGTCCGAAGTACTTAGCGGACAAGAAGGCTGGCACCATCAAAGGTATATTTGATATACATGTTATTGATGTTTTCCTTACTAGCCCTCGTTGTAGTGCCTGGGTATTTGATACCGGTTCAGTTGCTAATATTTGTAACTCGAAACAGGAGCTACGGAATAGACGACGGCTTGCGAGGGATGAGGTGACGATGCGCGTTGGCAACGGATCAAGAGTTGATGTGATGGCCGTCGGCACGCTCTCCTTAGTTTTACCTTCGGGATTAGATTTAAACCTTAATAAATGTTATTATGTGACTGCGTTGAGCATGAACATTATTTCTGGATCATGTTTATTGCAAGACGGTTATTCATTTAAATCGGAGAATAATGGTTGTTCTATTTATATGAGTAACATCTTTTATGGTCATGCACCTCTTGTGAATGGTTTATTTCTTCTAAATCTTGAAAGGGATGAAACACACATCCATAACATTGAGGCTAAGAGATGCAAAGTAGATAGTGATAATACTACTTATTTGTGGCACTGTCGTCTAGGTCATATTGGTGTAAAGCGCATGAAGAAACTCCATTCTGATGGACTTTTGGAGTCTCTTGATTTTGAATCATTTGACACATGCGAACCATGCCTCATGGGCAAGATGATCAAAACCCCGTTCTCCGGTATGATGGAGCGAGCAACGGACTTGTTGGAAATCATACATACCGATGTATGCGGACCGATGAGTGTTTTGACGCGCGGTGGATATCGCTATTTTCTCACTTTTACCGATGACTTAAGTAGATATGGGTATATCTATTTAATGAAACATAAATCTGAAACATTTGAAAAGTTCAAGGAATTTCAGAATGAAGTGGAGAACCATCGTAACAGAAAGATTAAGTTTCTACGATCCGATCGTGGAGGTGAATATTTGAGTTATGATTTTCTCACGCATCTTAAAGCAAGTGGAATCATTTCGCAACTCACGCCACCCGGAACACCACAGCGCAATGGTGTGTCTGAACGCCGGAATCGAACCCTATTATATATGGTCCGATCGATGATGTCTCTTACTGATTTGCCGTTATCATTTTGGGGTTATGCATTAGAAACCACTGCATTCACTTTAAGTAGGTCTCCATCTAAATCCGTTGAGACGACACCGTATGAACTGTGGTTTGGTGCTAAACCTAAGTTGTCGTTTCTTAAAGTTTGGGGATGCGAAGCTTACGTCAAGAAGTTGATGCCGGACAAGCTCGAACCCAAAGCGGAGAAATGCGTCTTCATAGGATACCCTAAGGAAACTATTGGGTATACCTTCTATCACAGAACCGAAGGCAAAGTGTTTGTCGCAAAGAACGGTTCCTTTCTTGAGAAGGAGTTTCTCTCGAAAGAAGTGAGTGGGAGGAAAGTAGAGCTAGACGAGGTTATTGAACCTTCTCTTGAGTTGGAGAGTAGCGCAGTACCTGAAATTGTTCCAGTGCAGCCTGCACCAACAATAGAGGAAGCTAATGACAAGGATAATGAAGCTTCGGACGATGCTGCTACTGAACGTCACAGGTCGACAAGGTCGCGTGCCCCTCCTGAGTGGTACGGCAACCCTGTTTTGACTGTCTTGTTAGTAGAAGACAGTGAACCTACGAACTATGAGGAAGCGATGATGAGCCCAGACTCTGAGAAATGGCTAGAAGCCATGAAATCCGAATTGGGATCCATGAGCGAAAACCAAGTATGGACTTTGGTGGACCCTCCTAGCGACCGAAAGGCCGTTGAGTGCAAATGGATCTTCAAGAAGAAAACGGACGCGGATGGTAATGTTACCGTCTATAAAGCACGGCTTGTCGCAAAAGGTTTTCGACAAGTTCAAGGTGTTGACTACGATGAGACTTTCTCTCCCGTAGCGATGTTTAAGTCCATTCGGATTTTATTAGCAATTGCTGCGTTTCATGATTATGAAATATGGCAGATGGATGTCAAGACTGCGTTCCTCAATGGCAACATTGATGAAGAGTTTTATATGATGCAACCCGAAGCTTTTGTCGATCCTAAGGATGCTGACAAAGTATGCAAACTTCAGCGTTCCATTTATGGACTGAAGCAAGCATCTCGGAGTTGGAACCTTCGTTTTGATCAAGTGATCAAGAGCTTTGGATTTGTTCCAAATTGCTACGAAGCTTACATCTACAAGAAAGTGAGTGGGAGCTCGGTGATGTTTCTGGTACTATATGTGGATGACATATTGATTATTGGAAATGACATCAACATGCTTAACGATGTGAAGAGTTATTTGAACAAGTGTTTTTCAATGAAAGACCTAGGTGAAGCTGCTTATATATTGGGCATCAAAATCTATAGAGATAGACAAAGACGCCTGATAGCTTTAAGCCAGAGTACATACCTAGACAAAGTTCTGAAAAGGTTCAGAATGGATAAGGCAAAGAAAGGTTCAGTGCCTATGTTGTCAGGTAAGATATTGAGCAAGGCTCAGTGTCCAGCTACGATAAATGATAGGGAAGCTATGAGCAAAGTGCCTTATGCCTCGGCCATAGGTTCCATCATGTATGCCATGCTATGTACTAGACCGGATGTGTCCAATGCTCTTAGTTTGACGAGCAGATATCAAAGTGATCCAGGAGTGGAACACTGGACAGCCATGAAGAACATCCTAAAGTACCTAAATAGGACTAAAGAAATGTTCTTAGTTATGGGGGTGATGAACAACTTGTCGTAAAAGGTTACGTCGACGCTAGTTTTGACACCGACAAGGATGATTCTAAATCTCAGACAGGATACGTGTATATTTTGAATGGAGGAGATGTGAGCTGGAGAAGCTGCAAGCAAAGCGTGATCGCGGGATCTACAGTAGAAGCGGAATACATGGCTGCTGCAGAAGCGTCAAGTGAAGGAGTTTGGATCAGGAACTTCATCACTGAGCTTGGCGTGGTTCCAAGTGCATTGGACCCACTGGAGATATTGTGTGACAACACTGGCGCCATAGCACTCGCTAAGGAACCAAGATATCATCCAAAGACCAAGCATATCAACCGCAAGTTTCATATAATCTGAGATTATATAGCAGATGGAGATCTGAAGATTAGCAAAGTGCATACAGATCTGAATGTCGCAGATCCGTTGACTAAACCTCTTCCGCGTGCAAAACATGATCAGCACCTCAGTGCCATGGGTGTTAGATTGTTGCCAAATGTAAACTAGATTATTGACTCTAGTGCAAGTGGGAGACTGTTGGAATTATGCCCTAGAGGCAATAATAAAGATGTTATTATTATAATTCTTGTTCATGATAATGTTTATATTCCATGCTAGAATTGTATTAAGCGGAAACTGTAATACTTGTGTGGTTTGTGAACAACGCCGTGTCCCTAGTATGCCTCTATGGACTAGCTCATTGATTAATGATGGTTAAGGTTTCCTAACCATGGACATGAGTTGTCAATTAATAATGAGATCATATCATTGGGATAATGATATGGTGGACAGACCCAAACTAAGCGAAGCAATTAGATCGTGTCATCGTGTTCGTCTTTGCGAAGCTTTTCTTATGTCAAATATTGTATTCCTTAGACCATGAGATAATACAAATCCCTGGTATCGGAAGAAAGCTTTGAGGTCATCAAACGTCATCCTATGAGAGGGTGATCATAAAGGTGTCTCTCAGGTGATCGGAAAGTATCTGTTGGGTTGTATGTATCGAGATGGAATTTGTCCCTCCCAAGTCGAAGAGATATACTTCGGGCCCACTCGGTAATCGATATCAACACCGCTTGCAAGCATGTGGTTAAGGAGTTAATCACAAAGTGATATCGGATTACGGAACGAGTAAAGTACTTGCTGTGAACGAGATTGAACTAGGTATGACGGTACCGACGATCAAATCTCGGGCAAGTAAAATATCGCGAGACGAAGGGAATATATATATGGGATTGATTGAATCCTGGCATCGTGGTTCATCTGATATGATCATCGATGAATGTGTGGGAGTCAATATGGGTTTCCAGACCCCGCTGTTGATTATTGATAGAAGATCATGTCTGCATATTCTCGAACCCGCAGGGTCACACACTTAACGTGTCTCGACGCTAGGATAGATTGGATAATTGGTTTATGAGTTTTTGTTCGGAGTCTTGGATGGGATCCGGGACATCACGAGAGGTTCCGGAGTGGTCCGGAGAATAAGATTCATATAAGGCAGTGCAGTTTTTGGAGTTCGGAATTGTTTCGGGTTAATCGGTATTGTACCGGAAGCTTCTAGAACCTTCCGAAAGGGGACCAACGTGGCCCCACCTTCCGGGAGGGGGCATGGGCCTATGAGGGAGTGCCCTGGCCGCATTGGGCCAGGGGCACAAGGCCCCATAGGGCCCAGCCGGCCATCCAAGGGGAAACCCTAATTAGGGCTTCTAGAAGGAGGAGAGTCCTTGCCCCCCACTTATCCCTCCCTTGGCCGCCGGCCCAAGGCTTGGAGGAGGGGCAAGGGCTGGCTGCCCCCCCCTCTATATAAAGAGGGCTGGGGCGCCCCCTCCCATCACACCTTCCCCTCCAACCCTAGCTGCCCTGCTGCCCTTCCTCTCTCCCTCCCGACTGTTTGTAGGCGAAGCCCTGCTGCAGAAATTCTCCACCATATACACCACGCCGTCGTGTTGTAGATCCAATCCATATCTCCACCATACTTGCTGGTCCGAGGAAGGAGGATACGTCGAGGTGCTGCACGTGTGCATATCACGGAGGCACCGCCACTTGTGGTGCTAGATCGGATCGGATCGCGAGGAGGAGAAGCGAGTACGACTACATCACCCACGTTCCGACGAACGTTCCGCTGTGCGAATCTTCAAGGGTATGAAGATCTAATCCAATCTCTCTCGTTTTTTGCATCTCCTAGATTATATCTTGGCTTTCCCTCTGTTCGCATCCGTAGAAAATTTTGATTTACTATGCCGCGAAACCCTTCACGAACCCCTACAGTGGTATCAGAGCCGTGTCTATATGTAGATCTGTTGCACGAGTAGAACACAATGGTCATTATGGGCGGTGGTGTTTTTATTATCAACTGCTTCTTGTGTACTTTGCATCTTGCGGTATGATGGGATGAAGCGGCCCGTGCTAAGCTTACATGACATCGTTCATGAGACTTGCTCCATGCTCAACATGCAATTTGTATTGCATAAGTGGCTTTGCGGGTGTCTGTCTCTCCCGTTATAATATAGATCCAATTTACAACGGGCACTTGATAGTTCAAACATCAACGTTTTGGTTCTTGTTCGTAAGTTAGATCGACACTTATTGAAATCCCCAAACCACGTAAAATATGCAAAGAAAATTAGAGGCGTCTAACTTTGTTTTGCAGGGGTGTGATGTGATGTGATATGGCCATGATTGTGATTATATTTGATGTATGCAATGATCCTTATTGTAAGTTGGCAACCGCCAGGAGCCATATGGTTGTCTTTAATTTCTGTTAAGACCCGCATGTCTATTCAAAGTAGTTGTAATAGTTGAACCTGGTGGACGACAACCATGAAGCGGCGCCATTGACCTTGACACCATACCGGTGATGATGGAGATCATGTTCATGCTTGAAGATGGAGATCGGAAGCACAAGAAGAAAGGCCATATCATATCACATATTATGAATTGCATGTGATGTTAATCCTTTATGCATCTTGTATTGCTTAGTTAACGACGGTAGCATTATAAGATGATCCCTCAAGCACATAAATTTCAAGTTTTAAAGTGTTCATCCTTAGTAAGCACCGTTGCTAAAGCTCGTTGTTTCGAAGCACCACGTGATGATCGGGTGTGTTAGATTCTGCGAGTGTATACAACATGAACAAGCCAGATTTGCTCATGCGGAAGCTAAAGTTTGATCTTGACGAGCCTAGTATGTACAGACATGGTCTCGGAACACGGATCACCAAAAGGTAAATCATGAATCATATAGTAGATATGATGAACATGTTGATTGTTCGCCATTGAAGCTACATCAACTCTCGTGATGATCGGTTTTGATGTGGTTCGTGTGATCACTAAAACAATGTGAGGGATATTGTTTTGAGTGGGAGTTCACCTAGATTAATTTAACTATTAATTAGAACTCAATTTGTCATAAAGTTAGTCTAAACTATTGCAAATATGTTGTAGATCAATGGCGGCCCCTACCATCAATTTTAATGCGTTCCTAGAGAAAGAAAAGTTGAAAAACAATGGAAGCAACTTCACGGATTGGTTCCGCAATTTGAGGATTGTCCTCAATGCTGGTAATTTGACCTATGTGTTGGATGCACTGCTGGGTGACCCGCCTGCAGCTGATGCTACCGATGAAGTAAAGAATGTTTACCTCGCTCGGAAGAATCAGTACTCCACAATTCAGTGTGCTATCTTGTATGGTTTAGAATCGGAGCTTCAGAAAAGGTTTGAGAACCATGACCCACATGATATTGTCCGTGAACTCAAATTGATATTTGAGACTCACACAGTAGTTGAGAGTTATGAGGCTTCTGAAAAGTTCTTTAACTGCAAGATGGAAGAGGGCAGCTCCGTCAGTGAGCACGTTCTTAAGATGTCTGGGCACGCAAACAAACTCCAAATCCTGGGTATAGTGATTCCTAATGCTTTGGGGATTTACCGTGTCCTCCAATCACTGCCACCAAGTTACAAGAACTTTGTGATGAACTACAATATGCAAAGCATGAAAAAGACGTTGCCAGAACTCTTCTCCATGTTGAAATCTGCAGAAGTGGAGATCAAGAAAGAGCATCAAGTGTTGTTGGTCAATAAGACCACCAAATTCAAGAAAGGCAAGTCTAAGAAAAAGGGTAACTTCAAGAAGGGTGGTAAGAAAGTTGCCGCATCGGCGAAGAAGACCAAAGTTGGACCTAAGCCTGATACTAAATGCTTTTACTGCAAGGGAGAGGGTCACTGGAAGCGGAATTGCCCAAAGTACTTGGCGGATTTGAAGAACGGCAGCATCAAGAAGAAAGGTATATCCGATATACATGTTATTGATGTGTATCTCACTAGTACTCGCAGTAGTGCCTGGGTATTTGATACTGGTTCGGTTGCTCATATTTGTAACTCGAAACAGGTACTACAGAATAAACGGAAGCTAGCGAAGAACGAGGTGCGCCTTGGAAATGGATCAAAGGTTGATGTGATCGCGGTCGGCACGCTACCTCTTCATCTACCATCGAGATTAGTTTTATAATTAAATAATTGTTATTTGGTGCCTGCGTTGAGCATGAACATTATATCTGGATCATGTTTGTTGCGAGACGGTTACTTGTTTAAGTCCGAGAATAATGGTTGTTCGATTTATATGAGTAATATGTTTTATGCACATGCACCTTTGATAGATGGTCTATTCTTATTGAATCTCGATAGTGGAAATACACATATTAATAACATTGAAGCTAAACGTTTGAAATTGAGCGATAACTCGACCTATATGTGGCACTGTCATCTTGGTCATATTGGAGTGAAGCGTATGAAGAAACTCCATTCCGATGGACTTCTTGAATCACTTTATTTCGAATCACTTGAAAGATGCGAAGCATGTCTGATGGGTAAAATGACTAAGACTCCATTTTCTGGTATGATGGAGCGAGCTACGGACTTATTAGAAATCATACATACCGATGTGTGTGGTCCAATGAGTGTAGCATCGCGCGGTGTTTATCGTTATGTTCTTACCTTCACGGATGACTTGAGTAGATATGGGTATATCTATTTCATGAAACATAAGTCCGAAACTTTCGAGAAGTTTAAGGAATTTCAAAGTGAGGTGGAGAATCAACGTAACAAGAAGATTAAATTTCTACGTTCTGATCGTGGAGGTGAATATCTAAGTTACGAGTTTGGCGAGCATTTGAAGAAATGCGGAATACTTTCACAATTGACACCACCGAGAACACCACATCGTAATGGTGTGTCCGAACGTCGTAATCGAACTCTCTTAGATATGGTTCGTTCTATGATGTCACTTACAGATTTACCGCTATCATTTTGGGGTTATGCATTAGAAACAGCCGCATTCACTTTAAATAGGGCACCATCTAAATTCGTTGAAACGACACCGTATGAATTATGGTTTGGGAAGAAACCTAAATTGTCGTTCCTTAAAGTTTGGGGTTGCGAAGCCTATGTAAAGAAGTTACAACCGGACAAGCATGAACCCAAAGCGGAAAAATGCGTCTTCATAGGATACCCGAAGGAAACTGTTGGGTATACCTTCTATCATAGATCCGAAGGCAAAATCTTCGTTGCCAAGAATGGATCCTTTCTAGAGAAGGAATTTCTCTCGAAAGAAGTGACTGGAAGGAAAGTAGAACTCGACGAGGTTGTTGAACCTTCTCTCGAACTTGCGAGTAGCGCAGCACCGGAAGTAGTTCCTGTGGCGCCTACACCAATAATAGAGGAAGCTAATGATGATGATCATGAAACTTCGGTTGAAGTTGCTACAGAGCCTCGTAGGTCAACGAGAACTCGTACCACTCCTGATTGGTATGATCCCATTATGAGTGTCATGTTGGTGGACAACACCGATGACCCTGCGACATATGAGGAAGCGATGATGAGCCCATATTCCAATAAATGGCAAGATGCCATGAAATCCGAGATTGGATCCATGTACGAAAACCAAGTATGGACTTTGGTGGACTTACCGGATGGCCGGAAGGCTGTCGAGAACAAATGGATTTTCAAGAAGAAAACAGATGTTGATGGTAATGTTACTGTCTATAAAGCTCGACTTGTTGCAAAAGGGTTTCGACAAATTCAAGGAGTTGACTACGATGAGACTTTCTCACCAGTAGCGAAGCTAAAGTCTGTGAGGATTATGTTAGCAATCGTTGCATATTATGATTATGAGATATGGCAGATGGATGTCAAAACAGCGTTCCTCAATGGAGACATTGATGAAGAGTTGTATATGATGCAACCTAAAGGTTTTGTCGATCCTAAAGATGCTAACAAGGTATGCAAACTTCAACGGTCCATATATGGGTTGAAGCAAGCATCCCGAAGTTGGAATCAACGTTTTGATAAGGTAATCAAAAGTTTTGGTTTTATACAAACTTATGGAGAAGCTTGTATTTACAAGAAAGTGAGTGGGAGCTATGTAGCATTCTTAATACTATATGTAGATGACATATTTTTGATTGGGAATGATGTAGACCTTCTTAATAGTGTCAAAGAATATTTGAATAATAGTTTTTCAATGAAAGATCTTGGCGAAGCAGCTTACATATTAGGCATAAAGATTTATAGAGATAGATAAAGATGCCTAATATCATTGTCACAAAGTACATATTTGGACAAAGTTCTAAAGAGGTTTGGAATGGAAGATAGCAAGAAAGGGTTCTTGCCCATGTTGCCCAATACGACCTTGAGTAAAACTCAAAGACCAGAAACGACAGAAGATAGAGAAAGGATGAGTAAGACTCCCTATGCCTCAGCCATAGGATCTCTAATGTATGCCATGTTATGTACTAGACCCGACATTGCATATGCTGTTAGTTTGACTAGCAGATATCAAAGTGATCCAGGAGTGGATCATTGGACAGCGGTCAAAAACATCCTTAAGTACTTGAGAAGAACTAATGATATGGTTCTTTCTTATGGAGGTGATGAACAACTCGTTGTTAATGGTTACACCGTTGCTAGTTGGAACATCGATCCGGATGATTCTAAATCACAATCTGGATACGTATTTACTTTGAATGGTGCAGCAATTAGCTGGAGGAGTGCAAAGCAAAGCATTGTGGCGAGATCTTCAACTGAATAGGAATACATAGCTGCTTCGGAGGCTTCACAAGAAGCGATATGGATGAAGGAGTTCATTACAGAGCTCGGTGTGGTTCCAAGTGCGATGGACCCAATGTCTATCTACTGTGATAACATGGGCGCCATAGCCAATGTGCAAGAACCAAGGTCACACAAGAAGCTGAAGCACATCAAGCTACGTTTTCACGCTATTCGAGAACATGTCCAAGATGGTGACATAAATATTTGCAAAGTACACACAGATCTAAATGTGGCGGATCCATTGACTAAACCTCTCCCGAGGGCAAAACATGACCAACACCAAACTGCCATGGGTGTTCGGTATATTACCATGTAATCTAGATTAGTTGACTCTAGTGCAAGTGGGAGACTGTTGGAGATATTCCCTAGAGGCAATAATAAATGTAGTTATTATTATATCTTTGTGTTTATGATAAATGTTTACATTCATGCTATAATAGTATTAACAAGAAACATTAATACTTGTGTGATTTGTAAACTAAATTAGAGTCCCTAGTAAAGCCTCTTCTTAATACTAGCTTGTTGATTAATAGATGATCATGGTTTCTTGATCATGAACATTTGAGATGTTGTTAATAACAAGATCATATCATTAGGAGAATGGTATGGTGGACATACTCCTATAGATAAGCGTAGCATAAAGATCAAGTCATTTTAATAGTTCAATTGCTATAAGCTTTTCTGATACATAGTAACCTAATTCCTTCGACCATGAGATCATGCTTATCACCATCACCAGAAGGATGCTTTGATGACATCAAACACCACACCGTAACTGGGTGGCTATAAAGGTGGCATTGAGTGTTCGGAAAGTATGGGTTGAGACACATGGATCAAGAGTGGGATTTGTCCATCCATATGACGGATAGATATACTCTGGGCCCTCTCGGTGGAATGTCATCCAATTAGCTTGCAAGCATGTGACTAGATCACAAGGTATCACATATCACGGGAACAATAAAAGAGTACTTATCAGTAACGAGGTTGAACTAGGTATGAAGAGATACCGACGATCAAAACCTCGGATAAGTAAACTATCGTGAGACAAAGGGAAATTGGTATCGTATGTAACTGGTTCATTCGATCGCAAAGTAATCATAGAAATATGTGGGAGCCATATGAATTTCCATATTCCTCTATTGGTTATTGTTCGGAGAAGTGTCTTGATCATGTCCGCGTAATTCACGAACCGTAGGGAGACACACTTAAGGATTCGATGTTGTTGAGTAGTTATGGAATGATGAGTAAGAGACCGAATGTTGTTCGGATTCTCGGATGGGATCCGGGATATCACGAGGAGATCCGGAATGGTCCGGAGAATAAGATTCATATAAGGAAAGTCCTGTTTCGGAGTTGGAGAATAATTTCGGTGTTTTCATCAGGAATGTTCTAGAAGGTTCCGGAAGGTCCGGCACTCCGGAGGGGAAGGGTACATGAATGTGTCATGACAACGTGGAATGGTTGCATCATGTACTAGGTATCATGGCTGGGCAAAATAAAGGGAGAAATCAAATCCTAGTTTGAAAAGTCAAACGCCAATTTGAAAAGTCAAACGACAGTTTTGCTTGGTGGAGGGAGAGTAGGAAACCTACTTGGGGAGGATTTCCTCTCCCTCCACCCGCCGGCCAAGGAGGCCGACTTGGGGGAGGATTCCCTCCCCCTTGGTCGCGCCCTCCCACCTATAAAAGGAGGGGCAGGGCTGCCCCTCTTCCCTACACCCAACACCACCCAAACCCTAGCCCTAGCTGCCGGCCTCCACCAAGTCGCCGCCGCCCCCTAGGGTTTCTCCTAGCCTCCGAGTTGGGGATTCTCCAATACCTAGACGCCAGCTACACTCTCCCCTTGGTGCCTTCTAAACCCTAGATCGCCAAGGCCTCTCTCATAGTCCA
Organism: Avena sativa; assembly: GCA_916181665.1. NCBI lineage: Eukaryota > Viridiplantae > Streptophyta > Magnoliopsida > Poales > Poaceae > Avena > Avena sativa. The sequence goes on along the minus strand of OV702294.1, from coordinate 148,411,757 downwards.
CCATACTCGCTTCGGCTTAAGGCGAAGCCCTGCGAGATCTCCCCTCTACTTCCGGTACCACGCAGTCGTGCTGCCAGAATCGCGAGGAGAGTGCTACAACCTCCGCTGCCTACTGGAACAAGGGAGAGGAAGGTCTTCGTCGAGTACCGAACGTGTGACCGACTGCGGAAGCATTGCCGGAACACAGCGCCGGAAGGATCGTCTACGCGATCTTGAGATTGGCAAGAGTACGACTACATCACCCACGAGAATCTGCTCTCGTTAAACACTTTGGAATCTTCGAGGGTGAGTTCCTCTATCGACTCGTTGCTACAATCTAGTAGATAGATCTTGGCTTGTTTGTTTGCATGCGGTAGAATTTTTTATTTTCCATGCTACGAACCCCTACAACCACTAGGGAGGAGTATCTGATGAGGGAGCTATGGCAGTTGGCCGAGCAGCTGCAATGTAAGCTTTTTCAAGTTGTTGCTCGTCTTTGGATGCACCTTGTTTGCGTGTCGTCTTATTCTGATTTTTCCGCAGGTGCCAACCTTGTTTCGAGGGAGGAGAAGGAGCGTGTAGCGGTTCGGATCAACTGCTTGACCCGACAGGATTTGGAGGCCGGAGGCTTTTTCTGGATGGATCACGACCGCTCCACCGTACTCGCAACGGTGCAAGATTGTGCGCACCAAGTTTCGCGCATGCTGAAGCATGCGAATACTTCCCTGGCGTCCATTTTGTACGTCATGTTCCCCCTCGACGAAGCGCCTTCAACTCTATGGGGTTTGCTAGCGAGATTTCGAGATGTGGGTCACGTCAGGGAGTTGGTGCGGCATCAGCTGGTTGCGGGGGTGAAGGTCGCCCTTTCCCTTGTTCGACTGCACCGTCCTAATGTTGACCTTGCGGCTGTAGCTCATGGGCCACCCGTGCGACCAGATGGTAGCCTTTGGGATATGCACCCGCACTACGCAGCGGTGAGGCAGCATGCCGAAGAGATCATGGATCTTTTTGAGCATCGAGCGCGTACCATTCTTTAGAACAGATAGGTCCTGTAAAGAAACAGATGTATGTAAAACTTGTATATATTCGAGTGGGATTGTTATGCCCTTTGTTTGTATAGATTATTTGTATGAGCACGTGGTGCTTTATTGTATGCATGCCCTTTTCATTAGCCTGACGTGGTTAGCTACTCGGGTTTACATGTGTTGTACTTAGTCGACGAAGTCATGAGGTGAGGCGAAGCCCTCGAGTGTGCTGTAACAGAAAGTAATGTAAGCAAAGGGGATAAATTTTTCGAGCGAGACACTTAGCTTTATTCATATCATAATGAGGAGGTACATTGTTCGGCTGAGTAGCCTTGGCTGAGTAGCCTTATTGAAAGTAAAGAGGGATATCTAGTGGTAGAAGCGTCACAATTGTGCGACATTCCATGGGTTGAAGTATGCGACTCTAGACTCCACGTGCTTGAGGCGGTAGGCGCCACCTAGGATGACTTCGGTGACAAGGTAGGGTCCTTCCTAGGGTGGCTCGATCTTTTTCGGCCGCTCCTGCTTGAGTCGTAAGACGAGGTCTCCTTCGACAAAGGACCTTGGGTGCAGCCGACGGTTGTGGTAGTTGCGGAGGCCCTACTGGTAGACCACTGAGCAAGCCGCGGCGATATCACGTGCCTCATCGAGTGTGTCAGTGACATCTTTGAGTGCTGCCGTTGATTCGGCTTCGCTGTAGGCGACGACCCGTGGGGCCTTATGGCGCACTTCTACAGGTAGCACGGCTTCGGCTCCGTGTACCGTGAAGAAAGGCGTGTAGCCCGTTGAGCAGTTTGGTGTTGTGCGCAGGCTCCAGAGGACAGAGGGTAGCTCTTCTGCCCAAGCTCCCGCAAGCCGTTCGAGTGGGCTGAGGAGACGTTTCTTGATGCCGCCGCCTACGAGGGCGTTTGCCTTTTCGACCTGCCCGTTGGTCTGCGGGTGCTCCACGGAGGCATATGATATGTTGATCCCAAGGTCTTCGCAGAAGTCTTGGAATTCTTTGGAGATGAAGTTCGATCCGTTGTCCGTCATGATGATGTGCGGTACGCCGAACTTGTAGACTATGGACTCGAAGAACTTGACGGCCGTTTTGCCCTATTGGTTGGTGACGGTCATTGCTTTGATCCACTTGGTGAACTTGTCGACTGCGACCAGGAGGTAGACGTGGCCTCCTTTTGAAGATTTGGGAAGTTTGCCGTGTTGGAATTATGCCCTAGAGGCAATAATAAAGATGTTATTATTATAATTCTTGTTCATGATAAAGATTATATTCCATGCTAGAATTGTATTAAGCGGAAACATTAATACTTGTGTGGTTTGTGAACAACACCGTGTCCCTAGTACGCCTCTATGGACTAGCTCATTGATCAATGATGGTTAAGGTTTCCTAACCATAGACATGAGTTGTCAATTGATAATGAGATCATATCATTGGGAGAATGATATGGTGGACAGACCCAAACTAAGCGAAGCAATTAGATCGTGTCATCGTGTTCGTCTTTGCGAAGCTTTTCTTATGTCAAATATTGTATTCCTTAGACCATGAGATAATGCAACTCCCTGGTATCGGAAGAAAGCTTTGAGGTCATCAAACGTCATCCTATGAGAGGGTGATCATAAAGGTGTCTCTCAGGTGATCGGAAAGTATCTGTTGGGTTGTATGTATCGAGATGGAATTTGTCCCTCCCAAGTCGGAGAGATATACTTCGGGCCCACTCGGTAATCGATATCAACACCGCTTGCAAGCATGTGGTTAAGGAGTTGATCACAAAGTGATATTGGATTACGGAACGAGTAAAGTACTTGCTGTGAACGAGATTGAACTAGGTATGACGATACCGACGATCGAATCTCGGGCAAGTAAAACATCGCGAGACGAAGGGAATATATATATGGGATTGATTGAATCCTGGCATCGTGGTTCATCCGATATGATCATCGATGAATGTGTGGGAGTCAATATGGGTGCCCAGACCCCGCTGTTGATTATTGATAGAAGATCATGTCTGCATATTCTCGAACCCGCAGGGTCACACACTTAATGTGTCTCGACGCTAGGATAGATTGGATACTTGGTTTATGAATTTTTGTTCAGAGTCTCGGATGGGATCCGGGATATCACGAGAGGTTCTGGAATGGTCCGGAGAATAAGATTCATATAAGGCAGTGCAGTTTTTGGAGTTCGGAATTGTTCCGGGTTAATCGATATTGTACCGGAAGCTTCTAGAACCTTCCGGAAGGGGGCCAACGTGGTCCCACCTTCCGGGAGGGGGCATGGGCCTATGAGGGAGTGTCCTGGCCGCATTGGGCCAGGGGCACAAGGCCCCATAGGGCCCAGCCGATCCTAGAGAGTTTAAATCGTTTAAACTAGAGATAAGATAAGATAGGATTTCTAGATAAGGGAGAGTTTAAATTGTTTAAACTAGAGATAGGCTTGGAGGAGAGGCTAGGGCTGGCCGCACCCCCCCTCTATATAGAGAGGGCTGGTGCGCCCCCTCTCACACCCCCTTACACCTTCCTCCAAACCCAGTTGACCTGCTGCCCTTCCTCTCTCCCTCCCGACTGTTTGTAGGCGAATCCCTGCGGCAGAAATTCTCCACCATATACACCACGCCGTCGTGATGTAGATCCAATCCATATCTCCACCATACTTGCTGGTCCGAGGAAGGAGGAGACGTCGAGGTGCTGCACGTGTGCATCTCACGAAGGCACCGCCACTTGTTGTGCTAGATCGGATCGGATCGCGAGGAGGAGAAGCGAGTACGACTACATCACCCACGTTCCGACGAACGTTCCGCTGTGCGAATCTTCAAGGGTATGAAGATCTAATCCAATCTCTCTCGTTGTTTGCATCTCCTAGATTAGATCTTGGCTTTCCCTTTGTTCGCTTCCGTAGAAAATTTTGATTTACTATGCTGCGAAACCCTTCAGTGGTATCAGAGCTAGATCTATGCGTAGATGTGTTTCACGAGTAGAACGCAACATGGTTGTTGCGGGCGTTGATGTTTTCTGTTGCAAGCCTCTTGTTTGTGTTCTTCTTATGGCGCGGGATAGTGAGATCGAAGCGGTCCAGGCCAACCTTACGCGACGTCGTTCGCGAGACCGGCTCCGCACTTGGCGTGTGGCTTGTACCACACATGCGGCTGGTGGATGTCAGTTTCTCTCACTATAGTTGTCATGGGATTAACACCGGAGTTTGGCAACCATAATATCACCGTTGTGGCTTTCCGTAGGTAAGAATCGTTCTTAGCATCTACTCCCATAACCACGTAAAACATGCAACAACAAAGTAGAGGCGTCTAACTTGTTTTTGTAGGGAGTGTTTCTGTGATATGGTATGGCCCAAGATGTGATGTGTATATTGTATGCGATGATCATGTTTTGTAATGTTTCACGACTTGCATGTCGATGAGTACACAACCAGCAGGAGCCATATGGTTGTCTTTATAATTGTGTATGCCCTGCGAGTCAACTTCTTATACGCCATGTAATAGCTTTACTTTATTGCTAAGTAGTTAGCAATAGTTGTAGTTGCTATTCGTGGTGGAGGCAATCATGGTGAAGTGATGGAGATCATGCCGGAACGCACAAGATGGAGATCATTGCGCGAAGATTGGCTATACCATGTCACATAAAGTTATATGCATGTGATGTTTATCCTTTTATGTATCTTATTATGCTTAGATCGCGACGGTAGCATTATAAGATGATTCCTCACTTAAAGATCAAGATAAAAGTTGTGTTCTCCCCAAGTATGCACCGTTGCGAAAGTTCGTCGTGTCCAAGCATCACGTGATGATCGGGTGCTATAGACTCTACGCTCACATACAACGGGTGCAAGCCAGTTTTGCACACGCGGAAATACTTGGGTCTAACTTGACGAGCCTAGCATGTACAGACATGGCCTCGGAACACACGAACCGAAAGGTTAAGCATGAGTCATATGAATGATATGATCGACACTTTGTTGTCCACCATTGAAACCACATCTCTTCTCGTGAAGATCGGATTAGGTGTGGTGAATTTGGATCGTGTTCACTAAACAACTTGAGGGATGTTGAATTTAGTGGGAGTTCATCTAGTAATTTGATTAAGTTGAACTATTTATCATGAACATAGTCTAAATTGTACTTGCAAATACTGTAGATCCAATGGCCAAGTCCAACTTCAACTTCAACGTTTTTGCTGAGAAAGAAAAGCTTAGAAACAATGGGTCTAACTTCACCAACTGGTTCCGCAATCTAAGAATCATTCTGTCTGGCGGACAAAAGGACTATGTCCTTAAGAAAGCGCTAGGTGACGCCCCTGCTATAGATGCGCCGGCTGATGAAAAAGCTGTTTATCAGTCGCGCAAGGATGATTATGATTTGATTTAGATCGTCATGTTGTATGCTATGGAATCGGATCTTCAAAATCGTTTTGAGGAGTTCGCCAGGCCCTTTGAGATTCTTGAGGAGCTGAAAAACATGTTTCAGACTCAAGCCCGTTCTGAGAGATATGAGATCTCTAAGAAATTCCTTAACTACAAGATGGAGGAAGGGAGTTCTGTTAGTGAGCACGCCATTAAGATGATGGGCTACACTCAACGCCTTGAGCAACTGGACTGCAAGATTCCAGAGGAGCTCAAGATTGACACTCCTAGCTACAAAAGTTTTGTAGTTGATCACAATCAGATTGGTTCCACTGATATGATCACTGAGATCTTTGCTAAAATGAAAGTAGCAGAGATGAACATCAAAAAGAATAATCATGTGTTGATGGTCAACAAGCCCCCCACCTTCAAGAAAGGTAAGGGTGCAAGGAAGTCCTTCAAGAAAGGCGGCGGCAAGCGCGTTGCCCCTGCTGAGAAGAAGATCAGGTCTGGTCCTAAGCCGGACACTGAGTGCTTCTATTGCAAGGATAAGGGTCACTAGAAGCGCAACTGTCCGAAGTACTTAGCGGACAAGAAGGCTGGCACCATCAAAGGTATATTTGATATACATGTTATTGATGTTTTACTTACTAGCCCTCGTTGTAGTGCCTGGGTATTTGATACCGGTTCAGTTGCTAATATTTGTAACTCGAAACAGGAGCTACGGAATAGACGGCGGCTTGCGAGGGATGAGGTGACGATGCGCGTTGGCAACGGATCAAGAGTTGATGTGATGGCCGTCGGCACGCTCTCCTTAGTTTTACTTTTGGGATTAGTTTTAAACCTTAATAAATGTTATTATGTGCCTGCGTTGAGCATGAACATTATTTCTGGATCGTGTTTATTGCAAGACGGTTATTCATTTAAATCGGAGAATAATGGTTGTTCTATTTATATGAGTAACATCTTTTATGGTCATGCACCTCTTGTGAATGGTTTATTTCTTCTAAATCTCGAAAGGGATGAAACACACATCCATAACATTGAGGCTAAGAGATGCAAAGTAGATAGTGAGAATACTACTTATTTGTGGCACTGTCGTCTAGGTCATATTGGTGTAAAGCGCATGAAGAAACTCCATTCTGATGGACTTTTGGAGTCTCTTGATTTTGAATCATTTGACACATGCGAACCATGCCTCATGGGCAAGATGATCAAAACCCCGTTCTCCGGTATGATGGAGCGAGCAACGGACTTGTTGGAAATCATACATACCGATGTATGCGGACCGATGAGTGTTTCGACGCGCGGTGGATATCGCTATTTTCTCACTTTTACCGATGACTTAAGTAGATATGGGTATATCTATTTAATGAAACATAAATCTGAAACATTTGAAAAGTTCAAGGAATTTCAGAATGAAGTGGAGGACCATCGTAACAAAAAGATTAAGTTTCTACGATCCGATCGTGGGGGCGAGTATTTGAGTTATGATTTTCTCACGCATCTTAAAGCAAGCGGAATTGTTTCGCAACTCACGCCACCCGGAACACCACAGCGCAATGGTGTGTCTGAACGCCGGAATCGAACCCTATTAGATATGGTCCGATCGATGATGTCTCTTACTGATTTGCCGTTATCATTTTGGGGTTATGCATTAGAAACCGCTGTATTCACTTTTAAATAGGGCACCATCTAAATCCGTTGAGACGACACCGTATGAACTGTGGTTTGGTGCTAAACCTAAGTTGTCGTTTCTTAAAGTTTGGGGATGCGAAGCCTACGTCAAGAAGTTGATGCCGGACAAGCTCGAACCCAAAGCGGAGAAATGCGTCTTCATAGGATACCCTAAGGAAACTATTGGGTATACCTTCTATCACAGAACCGAAGGCAAAGTGTTTGTCGCAAAGAACGGTTCCTTTCTTGAGAAGGAGTTTCTCTCGAAAGAAGTGAGTGGGAGGAAAGTAGAGCTAGACGAGGTTATTGAACCTTATCTTGAGTTGGAGAGTAGCGCAGTACCTGAAATTGTTCCAGTGCCGCCTGCACCAACAACAGAGGAAGCTAATGACAAGGATAATGAAGCTTCGGACGATGCTGCTACTGAACGTCACAGGTCGACAAGGTCGCGTGCCCCTCCTGAGTGGTACGGCAACCCTGTTTTGACTGTCTTGTTAGTAGAAGACAGTGAACCTACGAACTATGAGGAAGCGATGATGAGCCCAGACTCTGAGAAATGGCTAGAAGCCATGAAATCCGAATTGGGATCCATGAGCGAAAACCAAGTATGGACTTTGGTGGACCCTCCTAGCGACCGAAAGGCCGTTGAGTGCAAATGGATCTTCAAGAAGAAAACGGACGCGGATGGTAATGTTACCGTCTATAAAGCACGGCTTGTCGCAAAAGGTTTTCGACAAGTTCAAGGTGTTGACTACGATGAGACTTTCTCTCCCGTAGCAATGTTTAAGTCCATTCGGATTTTATTAGCAATTCCATTTATGGACTGAAGCAAGCATCTCGGAGTTGGAACCTTCGTTTTGATCAAGTGATCAAGAGCTTTGGATTTGTTCCAAATTGCTACGAAGCTTACATCTACAAGAAAGTGAGTGGGAGCTCGGTGATGTTTCTGGTACTATATGTGGATGACATATTGATTATTGGAAATGACATCAACATGCTTAACGATGTGAAGAGTTATTTGAACAAGTCTTTTTCAATGAAAGACCTAGGTGAAGCTGCTTATATATTGGGCATCAAAATCTATAGAGATAGACAAAGACGCCTGATAGCTTTAAGCCAGAGTACATACCTAGACAAAGTTCTGAAAATGTTCAGAATGGATAAGGCAAAGAAAGGTTCAGTGCCTATGTTGTCAGGTAAGATATTGAGCAAGGCTCAGTGTCCAGCTACGGTAAATGATAGGGAAGCTATGAGCAAAGTGCCTTATGCCTCGGCCATAGGTTCCATCATGTATGCCATGCTATGTACTAGACCGGATGTGTCCAATGCTCTTAGTTTGACGAGCAGATATCAAAGTGATCCAGGAGTGGAACACTGGACAGCCGTGAAGAACATCCTAAAGTACCTAAATAGGACTAAAGAAATGTTCTTAGTCTATGGGGGTGATGAACAACTTGTCGTAAAAGGTTACGTCGACGCTAGTTTTGACACCGACAAGGATGATTCTAAATCTCAGATAGGATACGTGTATATTTTGAATGGAGGAGCTGTGAGCTGGAGAAGCTGCAAGCAAAGCGTGATCGCGGGATCTACAGTAGAAGCGGAATACATGGGTGCTGCAGAAGCGTCAAGTGAAGGAGTTTGGATCAGGAACTTCATCACTGAGCTTGGCGTGGTTCCAAGTGCATTGGACCCACTGGAGATATTGTGTGACAACACTGGCGCCATAGCACTCGCTAAGGAACCAAGATATCATCCAAAGACCAAGCATATCAACCGCAAGTTTCATATAATCCGAGATTATATAGCAGATGGAGATCTAAAGATTAGCAAAGTGCATACAGATCTGAATGTCGCAGATCCGTTGACTAAACCTCTTCCGCGTGCAAAACATGATCAGCACCTCAGTGCCATGGGTGTGAGATTGTTGCCAAATGTAAACTAGATTATTGACTCTAGTGCAAGTGGGAGACTGTTGTAATTATGCCCTAGAGGCTATAATAAAGATGTTATTATTATAATTCTTGTTCATGATAATGTTTATATTCCATGCTAGAATTGTATTAAGCGGAAACTTTAATACGTGTGTGGTTTGTGAACAACGTCGTGTCCCTAGTATGCCTCTATGGAGTAGCTCATTGATTAATGATGGTTAAGGTTTCCTAACCATGGACATGAGTTGTCAATTAATAATGAGATCATATCATTGGGATAATGATATGGTGGACAGACCCAAACTAAGCGGAGCAATTAGATCGTGTCATCGTGTTCGTCTTTGCGAAGCTTTTCTTATGTCAAATATTGTATTCCTTAGACCATGAGATAATACAAATCCCTGGTATCGGAAGAAAGCTTTGAGGTCATCAAACGTCATCCTATGAGAGGGTGATCATAAAGGTGTCTCTCAGGTGATCGGAAAGTATCTGTTGGGTTGTATGTATCGAGATGGAATTTGTCCCTCCCAAGTCAGAGAGATATACTTCGGGCCCACTCGGTAATCGATATCAACACCGCTTGCAAGCATGTGGTTAAGGAGTTAATCACAAAGTGATATCGGATTACGGAACGAGTAAAGTACTTGCTGTGAACGAGATTGAACTAGGTATGACGGTACCGACGATCAAATCTCGGGCAAGTAAAATATCGCGAGACGAAGGGAATATATATATGGGATTGATTGAATCCTGGCATCGTGGTTCATCTGATATGATCATCGATGAATGTGTGGGAGTCAATATGGGTTTCCAGACCCCGCTGTTGATTATTGATAGAAGATCATGTCTGCATATTCTCGAACCCGCAGGGTCACACACTTAACGTGTCTCGATGCTAGGATAGATTGGATAATTGGTTTATGAGTTTTTGTTCGGAGTCTTGGATGGGATCCGGGACATCACGAGAGGTTCCGGAGTGGTCCGGAGAATAAGATTCATATAAGGCAGTGCAGTTTTTGGAGTTCGGAATTGTTCCGGGTTAATCGGTATTGTACCGGAAGCTTCTAGAACCTTCCGGAAGGGGACCAACGTGGCCCCACCTTCCGGGAGGGGGCATGGGCCTATGAGGGAGTTCCCTGGCCGCATTGGGCCAGGGGCACAAGGCCCCATAGGGCCCAGCCGGCCATCCAAGGGGAAACCCTAATTAGGGCTTCTAGAAGGAGGAGAGTCCTTGCCCCCCACTTCTCCCTCCCTTGGCCGCCGGCCCAAGGCTTGGAGGAGGGGCAAGGGCTGGCTGCCCCCCCCCTCTATATAAAGAGGGCTGGGGCGCCCCCTCCCATCACACCTTCCCCTCCAACCCTAGCCGCCCTGCTGCCCTTCCTCTCTCCCTCCCGACTGTTTGTAGGCGAAGCCCTGCTGCAGAAATTCTCCACCATATACACCACGCCGTCGTGTTGTAGATCCAATCCATATCTCCACCATACTTGCTGGTCCGAGGAAGGAGGATACGTCGAGGTGCTGCACGTGTGCATCTCACGGAGGCACCGCCACTTGTGGTGCTAGATCGGATCGGATCGCGAGGAGGAGAAGCGAGTACGACTACATCACCCACGTTCCGACGAACGTTCCGCTGTGCGAATCTTCAAGGGTATGAAGATCTAATCCAATCTCTCTCGTTTTTTGCATCTCCTAGATTATATCTTGGCTTTCCCTCTGTTCGCATCTGTAGAAAATTTTGATTTACTATGCCGCGAAACCCTTCACGAACCCCTACAGTGGTATCAGAGCCGTGTCTATATGTAGATCTGTTGCACGAGTAGAACACAATGGTCATTGTGGGCGGTGGTGTTTTTATTATCAACTGCTTCTTGTGTACTTTGCATCTTGCGGTATGATGGGATGAAGCGGCCCGTGCTAAGCTTACATGACATCGTTCATGAGACTTGCTCCATGCTCAACATGCAATTTGTATTGCATAAGTGGCTTTGCGGGTGTCTGTCTCTCCCGTTATAATATAGATCCAATTTACAACGGGCACTTGATAGTTCAAACATCAACGTTTTGGTTCTTGTTCGTAAGTTAGATCGACACTTATTGAAATCCCCAAACCACGTAAAATATGCAAAGAAAATTAGAGGCGTCTAACTTTGTTTTGCAGGGGTGTGATGTGATGTGATATGGCCATGATTGTGATTATATTTGATGTATGCAATGATCCTTATTGTAAGTTGGCAACCGCCAGGAGCCATATGGTTGTCTTTAATTTCTGTTAAGACCCGCATGTCTATTCAAAGTAGTTGTAATAGTTGAACCTGGTGGACGACAACCATGAAGCGGCGCCATTGACCTTGACACCATACCGGTGATGATGGAGATCATGTTCATGCTTGAAGATGGAGATCGGAAGCACAAGAAGAAAGGCCATATCATATCACATATTATGAATTGCATGTGATGTTAATCCTTTATGCATCTTATATTGCTTAGTTAACGACGGTAGCATTATAAGATGATCCCTCAAGCACATAAATTTCAAGTTTTAAAGTGTTCATCCTTAGTAAGCACCGTTGCTAAAGCTCGTTGTTTCGAAGCACCACGTGATGATCGGGTGTGTTAGATTCTGCGAGTGTATACAACATGAGCAAGCCAGATTTGCTCATGCGGAAGCTAAAGTTTGATCTTGACGAGCCTAGTATGTACATACATGGTCTCGGAACACGGATCACCGAAAGGTAAATCATGAATCATATAGTAGATATGATGAACATGTTGATTGTTCGCCATTGAAGCTACATCAACTCTCGTGATGATCGGTTTTGATGTGGTTCGTGTGATCACTAAAACAATGTGAGGGATATTGTTTTGAGTGGGAGTTCACCTAGATTAATTTAACTATTAATTAGAACTCAATTTGTCATAAAGTTAGTCTAAACTATTGCAAATATGTTGTAGATCAATGGCGGCCCCTACCATCAATTTTAATGCGTTCCTAGAGAAAGAAAAGTTGAAAAACAATGGAAGCAACTTCGCGGATTGGTTCCGCAATTTGAGGATTGTCCTCAATGCTGGTAATTTGACCTATGTGCTGGATGCACCGCTGGGTGACCCGCCTGCAGCTGATGCTACCGATGAAGTAAAGAATGTTTACCTCGCTCGGAAGAATCAGTACTCCACAATTCAGTGTGCTATCTTGTATGGTTTAGAATCGGAGCTTCAGAAAAGGTTTGAGAACCATGACCCACATGATATTGTCCGTGAACTCAAATTGATATTTGAGACTCACACAGTAGTTGAGAGTTATGAGGCTTCTGAAAAGTTCTTTAACTGCAAGATGGAAGAGGGCAGCTCCGTCAGTGAGCACGTTCTTAAGATGTCTGGGCACGCAAACAAACTCCAAATCCTGGGTATAGTGATTCCTAATGCTTTGGGGATTTACCGTGTCCTCCAATCACTGCCACCAAGTTACAAGAACTTTGTGATGAACTACAATATGCAAAGCATGAAAAAGACGTTGCCAGAACTCTTCTCCATGTTGAAATCTGCAGAAGTGGAGATCAAGAAAGAGCATCAAGTGTTGTTGGTCAATAAGACCACCAAATTCAAGAAAGGCAAGTCTAAGAAAAAGGGTAACTTCAAGAAGGGTGGTAAGAAAGTTGCCGCATCGGCGAAGAAGACCAAAGTTGGACCTAAGCCTGATACTAAATGCTTTTACTGGAAGGGAGAGGGTCACTGGAAGCGGAATTGCCCAAAGTACTTGGCGGATTTGAAGAACGGCAACATCAAGAAGAAAGGTATATCCGATATACATGTTATTGATGTGTATCTCACTAGTACTCGCAGTAGTGCCTGGGTATTTGATACTGGTTCGGTTGCTCATATTTGTAACTCGAAACAGGTACTACAGAATAAACGGAAGCTAGCGAAGAACGAGGTGCGCCTTGGAAATGGATCAAAGGTTGATGTGATCGCGGTCGGCACGCTACCTCTTCATCTACCATCAAGATTAGTTTTATAATTAAATAATTGTTATTTGGTGCCTGCGTTGAGCATGAACATTATATCTGGATCATGTTTGTTGCGAGACGGTTACTTGTTTAAGTCCGAGAATAATGGTTGTTCGATTTATATGAGTAATATGTTTTATGCACATGCACCTTTGATAGATGGTCTATTCTTATTGAATCTCGATAGTGGAAATACACATATTAATAACATTGAAGCTAAACGTTTGAAATTGAGCGATAACTCGACCTATATGTGGCACTGTCATCTTGGTCATATTGGAGTGAAGCGTATGAAGAAACTCCATTCCGATGGACTTCTTGAATCACTTTATTTCGAATCACTTGAAAGATGCGAAGCATGTCTGATGGGTAAAATGACTAAGACTCCATTTTCTGGTATGATGGAGCGAGCTACGGACTTATTAGAAATCATACATACCGATGTGTGTGGTCCAATGAGTGTAGCATCGCGCGGTGTTTATCGTTATGTTCTTACCTTCACGGATGACTTGAGTAGATATGGGTATATCTATTTCATGAAACATAAGTCCGAAACTTTCGAGAAGTTTAAGGAATTTCAAAGTGAGGTGGAGAATCAACGTAACAAGAAGATTAAATTTCTACGTTCTGATCGTGGAGGTGAATATCTAAGTTACGAGTTTGGCGAGCATTTGAAGAAATGCGGAATACTTTCACAATTGACACCACCGAGAACACCACATCGTAATGGTGTGTCCGAACGTCGTAATCGAACTCTCTTAGATATGGTTCGTTCTATGATGTCACTTACAGATTTACCGCTATCATTTTGGGGTTATGCATTAGAAACAGCCGCATTCACTTTAAATAGGGCACCATCTAAATTCGTTGAAACGACACCGTATGAATTATGGTTTGGGAAGAAACCTAAATTGTCGTTCCTTAAAGTTTGGGGTTGCGAAGCCTATGTAAAGAAGTTACAACCGGACAAGCATGAACCCAAAGCGGAAAAATGCGTCTTCATAGGATACCCGAAGGAAACTGTTGGGTATACCTTCTATCATAGATCCGAAGGCAAAATCTTCGTTGCCAAGAATGGATCCTTTCTAGAGAAGGAATTTCTCTCGAAAGAAGTGACTGGAAGGAAAGTAGAACTCGACGAGGTTGTTGAACCTTCTCTCGAACTTGCGAGTAGCGCAGCACCGGAAGTAGTTCCTGTGGCGCCTACACCAATAATAGAGGAAGCTAATGATGATGATCATGAAACTTCGGTTGAAGTTGCTACAGAGCCTCGTAGGTCAACGAGAACTCGTACCACTCCTGATTGGTATGATCCCATTATGAGTGTCATGTTGGTGGACAACACCGATGACCCTGCGACATATGAGGAAGCGATGATGAGCCCATATTCCAATAAATGGCAAGATGCCATGAAATCCGAGATTGGATCCATGTACGAAAACCAAGTATGGACTTTGGTGGACTTACCGGATGGCCGGAAGGCTGTCGAGAACAAATGGATTTTCAAGAAGAAAACAGATGTTGATGGTAATGTTACTGTCTATAAAGCTCGACTTGTTGCAAAAGGGTTTCGACAAATTCAAGGAGTTGACTACGATGAGACTTTCTCACCAGTAGCGAAGCTAAAGTCTGTGAGGATTATGTTAGCAATCGTTGCATATTATGATTATGAGATATGGCAGATGGATGTCAAAACAGCGTTCCTCAATGGAGACATTGATGAAGAGTTGTATATGATGCAACCTAAAGGTTTTGTCGATCCTAAAGATGCTAACAAGGTATGCAAACTTCAACGGTCCATATATGGGTTGAAGCAAGCATCCCGAAGTTGGAATCAACGTTTTGATAAGGTAATCAAAAGTTTTGGTTTTATACAAACTTATGGAGAAGCTTGTATTTACAAGAAAGTGAGTGGGAGCTATGTAGCATTCTTAATACTATATGTAGATGACATATTTTTGATTGGGAATGATGTAGACCTTCTTAATAGTGTCAAAGAATATTTGAATAATAGTTTTTCAATGAAAGATCTTGGCGAAGCAGCTTACATATTAGGCATAAAGATTTATAGAGATAGATAAAGATGCCTAATATCATTGTCACAAAGTACATATTTGGACAAAGTTCTAAAGAGGTTTGGAATGGAAGATAGCAAGAAAGGGTTCTTGCCCATGTTGCCCAATACGACCTTGAGTAAAACTCAAAGACCAGAAACGACAGAAGATAGAGAAAGGATGAGTAAGACTCCCTATGCCTCAGCCATAGGATCTCTAATGTATGCCATGTTATGTACTAGACCCGACATTGCATATGCTGTTAGTTTGACTAGCAGATATCAAAGTGATCCAGGAGTGGATCATTGGACAGCGGTCAAAAACATCCTTAAGTACTTGAGAAGAACTAAGGATATGGTTCTTTCTTATGGAGGTGATGAACAACTCGTTGTTAATGGTTACACCGATGCTAGTTGGAACATCGATCCAGATGATTCTAAATCACAATCTGGATACGTATTTACTTTGAATGGTGCAGCAATTAGCTGGAGGAGTGCAAAGCAAAGCATTGTGGCGAGATCTTCAACTGAATAGGAATACATAGCTGCTTCGGAGGCTTCACAAGAAGCGATATGGATGAAGGAGTTCATTACAGAGCTCGGTGTGGTTCCAAGTGCGATGGACCCAATGTCTATCTACTGTGATAACATGGGCGCCATAGCCAATGCGCAAGAACCAAGGTCACACAAGAAGCTGAAGCACATCAAGCTACGTTTTCACGCTATTCGAGAACATGTCCAAGATGGTGACATAAATATTTGCAAAGTACACACAGATCTAAATGTGGCGGATCCGTTGACTAAACCTCTCCCGAGGGCAAAACATGACCAACACCAAACTGCCATGGGTGTTCGGTATATTACCATGTAATCTAGATTAGTTGACTCTAGTGCAAGTGGGAGACTGTTGGAGATATTCCCTAGAGGCAATAATAAATGTAGTTATTATTATTATATCTTTGTGTTTATGATAAATGTTCACATTCATGCTATAATAGTATTAACAAGAAACATTAATACTTGTGTGATTTGTAAACTAAATTAGAGTCCCTAGTAAAGCCTCTTCTTAATACTAGCTTGTTGATTAATAGATGATCATGGTTTCTTGATCATGAACATTTGAGATGTTGTTAATAACAAGATCATATCATTAGGAGAATGGTATGGTGGACATACTCCTATAGATAAGCGTAGCATAAAGATCAAGTCATTTTAATAGTTCAATTGCTATAAGCTTTTCTGATACATAGTAACCTAATTCCTTCGACCATGAGATCATGCTTATCACCATCACCAGAAGGATGCTTTGATGACATCAAACACCACACCGTAACTGGGTGGCTATAAAGGTGGCATTGAGTGTTCGGAAAGTATGGGTTGAGACACATGGATCAAGAGTGGGATTTGTCCATCCATATGACGGATAGATATACTCTGGGCCCTCTCGGTGGAATGTCATCCAATTAGCTTGCAAGCATGTGACTGGATCACAAGGTATCACATATCACGGGAACAATAAAAGAGTACTTATCAGTAACGAGGTTGAACTAGGTATGAAGAGATACCGACGATCAAAACCTCGGATAAGTAAACTATCGTGAGACAAAGGGAAATTGGTATCGTATGTAAGTGGTTCATTTGATCGCAAAGTAATCATAGAAATATGTGGGAGCCATATGAATTTCCATATTCCTCTATTGGTTATTGTTCGGAGAAGTGTCTTGATCATGTCCGCGTAATTCACGAACCGTAGGGAGACACACTTAAGGATTCGATGTTGTTGAGTAGTTATGGAATGATGAGTAAGAGACCGAATGTTGTTCGGATTCTCGGATGGGATCCGGGATATCACGAGGAGATCCGGAATGGTCCGGAGAATAAGATTCATATAAGGAAAGTCCTGTTTCGGAGTTGGAGAATAATTTCGGTGTTTTCATCAGGAATGTTCTAGAAGGTTCCGGAAGGTCCGGCACTCCGGAGGGGAAGGGTACATGAATGTGTCATGACAACGTGGAATGGTTGCATCATGTACTAGGTATCATGGCTGGGCAAAATAAAGGGAGAAATCAAATCCTAGTTTGAAAAGTCAAACGCCAATTTGAAAAGTCAAACGACAGTTTTGCTTGGTGGAGGGAGAGTAGGAAACCTACTTGGGGAGGAGTTCCTCTCCCTCCACCCGCCGGCCAAGGAGACCGACTTGGGGGAGGATTCCCTCCCCCTTGGTCGCGCCCTCCCACCTATAAAAGGAGGGGCAGGGCTGCCCCTCTTCCCTACACCCAACACCACCAAACCCTAGCCCTAGCCGCCGGCCTCCACCAAGTCGCCGCCGCCCCCTAGGGTTTCTCCTAGCCTCCGAGTTGGGGATTCTCCAATACCTAGACGCCAGCTACACTCTCCACTTGGTGCCTTCTAAACCCTAGATCGCCAAGGCCTCTCTCATAGTCCACCATACTCGCTTCGGCTTAAGGCGAAGCCCTGCGAGATCTCCCCTCTACTTCCGGTACCACGCAGTCGTGCTGCCAGAATCGCGAGGAGAGTGCTACAACCTCCGCTGCCTGCTGGAACAAGGGAGAGGAAGGTCTTCGTCGAGTACCGAACGTGTGACCGACTGCGGAAGCATTGCCGGAACACAGCGCCGGAAGGATCGTCTACGCGATCTTGAGATTGGCAAGAGTACGACTACATCACCCACGAGAATCTGCTCTCGTTAAACACTTTGGAATCTTCGAGGGTGAGTTCCTCTATCGACTCGTTGCTACAATCTAGTAGATAGATCTTGGCTTGTTTGTTTGCATGCGGTAGAATTTTTTATTTTCCATGCTATGAACCCCTACAACCACTAGGGAGGAGTATCTGATGAGGGAGCTATGGCAGTTGGCCGAGCAGCTGCAATGTAAGCTTTTTCAAGCTGTTGCTCGTCTTTGGATGCACCTTGTTTGCGTGTCGTCTTATTCTGATTTTTCCGCAGGTGCCAACCTTGTTTCGAGGGAGGAGAAGGAGCGTGTAGCGGTTCAGATCAACTGCTTGACCCGACAGGATTTGGAGGCCGGAGGCTTTTTCTGGATGGATCACGACCGCTCCACCGTACTCGCAACGGTGCAAGATTGTGCGCACCAAGTTTCGCGCATGCTGAAGCATGCGAATACTTCCCTGGCGTCCATTTTGTACGTCATGTTCCCCCTCGACGAAGCGCCTTCAACTCTATGGGGTTTGCTGGCGAGATTTCGAGATGTGGGTCACGTCAGGGAGTTGGTGCGGCATCAGCTGGTTGCGGGGGTGAAGGTCGCCCTTTCCCTTGTTCGACTGCACCATCCTAATGTTGACCTTGCGGCTGCAGCTCATGGGCCACCCGTGCGACCAGATGGTAGCCTTTGGGATATGCGCCCGCACTACGCAGCGGTGAGGCAGCATGCCGAAGAGATCTTGGATCTTTTTGAGCATCGAGCGCGTACCATTCTTTAGAACAGATAGGTCCTGTAAAGAAATAGATGTATGTAAAACTTGTATATATTCGAGTGGGATTGTTATGCCCTTTGTTTGTATAGATTATTTGTATGAGCACGTGGTGCTTTATTGTATGCATGCCCTTTTCGTTAGCCTGACGTGGTTAGCTACTCGGGTTTACATGCGTTGTACTTAGTCGACGAAGTCATGAGGTGAGGCGAAGCCCCCGAGTGTGTTGTAACAGAAATTAATGTAAGCAAAGGGGATAAATTTTTCGAGCGAGACACTTAGCTTTATTCATATCGTAATGAGGAGGTACATTGTTCGGCTGAGTAGCCTTGGCTGAGTAGCCTTATTGAAAGTAAAGAGGGATATCTAGTGGTAGAAGCGTCACAATTGTGCGACATTCCATGGGTTGAAGTATGCGACTCTAGACTCCACGTGCTTGAGGCGGTAGGCGCCACCTAGGATGACTTCGGTGACAACGTAGGGTCCTTCCTAGGGTGGCTCGAGCTTTTTGGCCGCTCCTGCTTGAGTCGTAAGACGAGGTCTCCTTCGACAAAGGACCTTGGGTGCAGCCGACAGTTGTGGTAGTTGCGGAGGCCCTACTGGTAGACCACTGAGCGAGCCGCGGCGATATCACGTGCCTCATCGAGTGTGTCAGTGACATCTTCGAGTGCTGCCGTTGATTCGGCTTCGCTGTAGGCGACGACCCGTGGGGCCTTATGGCGCACTTCTACAGGTAGCACGGCTTCGGCTTCGTGTACCGTGAAGAAAGGTGTGTAGCCCGTTGAGCAGTTTGGCGTTGTGCGCAGGCTCCAGAGGACAGAGGGTAGCTCTTCTGCCACGGCTCCCGCAAGCCGTTCGAGTGGGTTGAGGAGACGTTTCTTGATGCCGCCGCCTACGAGGGCGTTTGCCTTTTCGACCTGCCCGTTGGTCTGCGGGTGCTCCACGGAGGCATATGATATGTTGATCCCAAGGTCTTCGCAGAAGTCTTGGAATTCTTTGGAGATGAAGTTCGATCCGTTGTCCGTCATGATGATGTGCGATACGCCGAACTTGTAGACTATGGACTTGAAGAACTTGACGGCCGTTTTGCCCTATTGGTTGGTGACGGTCATTGCTTTGATCCACTTGGTGAACTTGTCGACTGCGACCAGGAGGTAGACGTGGCCTCCTTTTGAAGATTTGGGAAGTTTGCCGTGTTGGAATTATGCCCTAGAGGCAATAATAAAGATGTTATTATTATAATTCTTGTTCATGATAAAGTTTATATTCCATGCTAGAATTGTATTAAGCGGAAACATTAATACTTGTGTGGTTTGTGAACAACACCGTGTCCCTAGTACGCCTCTATGGACTAGCTCATTGATCAATGATGGTTAAGGTTTCCTAACCATAGACATGAGTTTTCAATTGATAATGAGATCATATCATTGGGAGAATGATATGGTGGACAGACCCAAACTAAGCGAAGCAATTAGATCGTGTCATCGTGTTCGTCTTTGCGAAGCTTTTCTTATGTCAAATATTGTATTCCTTAGACCATGAGATAATGCAACTCCCTGGTATCGGAAGAAAGCTTTGAGGTCATCAAACGTCATCCTATGAGAGGGTGATCATAAAGGTGTCTCTCAGGTGATCGGAAAGTATCTGTTGGGTTGTATGTATCGAGATGGAATTTGTCCCTCCCAAGTCGGAGAGATATACTTCGGGCCCACTCGGTAATCGATATCAACACCGCTTGCAAGCATGTGGTTAAGGAGTTGATCACAAAGTGATATTGGATTACGGAACGAGTAAAGTACTTGCTGTGAACGAGATTGAACTAGGTATGATGATACCGACGATCGAATCTCGGGCAAGTAAAACATCGCGAGACGAAGGGAATATATATATATGGGATTGATTGAATCCTGGCATCGTGGTTCATCCGATATGATCATCGATGAATGTGTGGGAGTCAATATGGGTGCCCAGACCCCGTTGTTGATTATTGATAGAAGATCATGTCTGCATATTCTCGAACCCGCAGGGTCACACACTTAACGTGTCTCGACGCTAGGATAGATTGGATACTTGGTTTATGAATTTTTGTTCAGAGTCTCGGATGGGATCCGGGATATCACGAGAGGTTCCGGAATGGTCCGGAGAATAAGATTCATATAAGGCAGTGCAGTTTTTGGAGTTCGGAATTGTTCCGGGTTAATCGGTATTGTACCGGAAGCTTCTAGAACCTTCCGGAAGGGGGCCAACGTGGTCCCACCTTCCGGGAGGGGGCATGGGCCTATGAGGGAGTGTCCTGGCCGCATTGGGCCAGGGGCACAAGGCCCCATAGGGCCCAGCCGATCCTAGAGAGTTTAAATCGTTTAAACTAGAGATAAGATAAGATAGGATTTCTAGATAAGGGAGAGTTTAAATTGTTTAAACTAGAGATAGGCTTGGAGGAGAGTCTAGGGCTGGCCGCACCCCCCCTCTATATATAGAGGGCTGGTGCGCCCCCTCTCACACCCCCTTACACCTTCCTCCAAACCCAGTTGCCCTGCTGCCCTTCCTCTCTCCCTCCCGACTGTTTGTAGGCGAAGCCCTGCGGCAGAAATTCTCCACCATATACACCACGCCGTCGTGTTGTAGATCCAATCCATCTCTCCACCATACTTGCTGGTCCGAGGAAGGAGGAGACGTCGAGGTGCTGCACGTGTGCATCTCACGGAGGCACCGCCACTTGTTGTGCTAGATCGGATCGGATCGCGAGGAGGAGAAGCGAGTACGACTACATCACCCACGTTCCGACGAACGTTCCGCTGTGCGAATCTTCAAGGGTATGAAGATCTAATCCAATCTCTCTCGTTGTTTGCATCTCCTAGATTAGATCTTGGCTTTCCCTCTGTTCGCTTCCGTAGAAAATTTTGATTTACTATGCTGCGAAACCCTTCAGTGGTATCAGAGCTAGATCTATGCGTAGATGTGTTTCACGAGTAGAACGCAACATGGTTGTTGCGGGCGTTGATGTTTTCTGTTGCAAGCCTCTTGTTTGTGTTCTTCTTATGGCGCGGGATAGTGAGATCGAAGCGGTCCAGGCCAACCTTATGCGACGTCGTTCGCGAGACCGGCTCCGCACTTGACGTGTGGCTTGTACCACACATGCGGCTGGTGGATGTCAGTTTCTCTCACTATAGTTGTCATGGGATTAACACCGGAGTTTGGCAACCATAATATCACCGTTGTGGCTTTCCGTAGGTAAGAATCGTTCTTAGCATCTACTCCCATAACCACGTAAAACATGCAACAACAAAGTAGAGGCGTCTAACTTGTTTTTGCAGGGAGTGTTTCTGTGATATGGTATGGCCCAAGATGTGATGTGTATATTGTATGCGATGATCATGTTTTGTAATGTTTCACGACTTGCATGTCGATGAGTACACAACCAGCAGGAGCCATATGGTTGTCTTTATAATTGTGTATGCCCTGCGAGTCAACTTCTTATACGCCATGTAATAGCTTTACTTTATTGCTAAGTAGTTAGCAATAGTTGTAGTTGCTATTCGTGGTGGAGGCAATCATGGTGAAGTGATGGAGATCATGCCGGAACGCACAAGATGGAGATCATTGCGCGAAGATTGGCTATACCATGTCACATAAAGTTATATGCATGTGATGTTTATCCTTTTATGTATCTTATTATGCTTAGATCGCGACAGTAGCATTATAAGATGATTCCTCACTTAAAGATCAAGATAAAAGTTGTGTTCTCCCCAAGTATGCACCGTTGCGAAAGTTCGTCGTGTCCAAGCATCACGTGATGATCGGGTGCTATAGACTCTACGCTCACATACAACGGGTGCAAGCCAGTTTTGCACACGCGGAAATACTTGGGTCTAACTTGACGAGCCTAGCATGTACAGACATGGCCTCGGAACACACGAACCGAAAGGTTAAGCATGAGTCATATGAATGATATGATCGACACTTTGTTGTCCACCATTGAAACCACATCTCTTCTCGTGAAGATCGGATTAGGTGTGGTGAATTTGGATCGTGTTCACTAAACAACTTGAGGGATGTTGAATTTAGTGGGAGTTCATCTAGTAATTTGATTAAGTTGAACTATTTATCATGAACATAGTCTAAATTGTACTTGCAAATACTGTAGATCCAATGGCCAAGTCCAACTTCAACTTCAACGTTTTTGCTGAGAAAGAAAAGCTTAGAAACAATGGGTCTAACTTCACCAACTGGTTCCACAATCTAAGAATCATTCTGTCTGGCGGACAAAAGGACTATGTCCTTAAGAAAGCGCTAGGTGACGCCCCTGCTATAGATGCGCCGGCTGATGAAAAAGCTGTTTATCAGTCGCGCAAGGATGATTATGATTTGATTTAGATCGTCATGTTGTATGCTATGGAATCGGATCTTCAAAATCGTTTTGAGGAGTTCGCCAGGCCCTTTGAGATTCTTGAGGATCTGAAAAACATGTTTCAGACTCAAGCCCGTTCTGAGAGATATGAGATCTCTAAGAAATTCCTTAACTACAAGATGGAGGAAGGGAGTTCTGTTAGTGAGCACGCCATTAAGATGATGGGCTACACTCAACGCCTTGAGCAACTGGACTGCAAGATTCCAGAGGAGCTCAAGATTGACACTCCTAGCTACAAATTTTTTGTAGTTGATCACAATCAGATTGGTTCCACTGATATGATCACTGAGATCTTTGCTAAAATGAAAGTAGCAGAGATGAACATCAAAAAGAATAATCATGTGTTGATGGTCAACAAGCCCCCCACCTTCAAGAAAGGTAAGGGTGCAAGGAAGTCCTTCAAGAAAGGCGGCGGCAAGCGCGTTGCCCCTGCTGAGAAGAAGATCAGGTCTGGTCCTAAGTCGGACACTGAGTGCTTCTATTGCAAGGATAAGGGTCACTAGAAGCGCAACTGTCCGAAGTACTTAGCGGACAAGAAGGCTGGCACCATCAAAGGTATATTTGATATACATGTTATTGATGTTTTACTTACTAGCCCTCGTTGTAGTGCCTGGGTATTTGATACCGGTTCAGTTGCTAATATTTGTAACTCGAAACAGGAGCTACGGAATAGACGGCGGCTTGCGAGGGATGAGGTGACGATGCGCGTTGGCAACGGATCAAGAGTTGATGTGATGGCCGTCGGCACGCTCTCCTTAGTTTTACTTTTGGGATTAGTTTTAAACCTTAATAAATGTTATTATGTGCCTGCGTTGAGCATGAACATTATTTCTGGATCGTGTTTATTGCAAGACGGTTATTCATTTAAATCGGAGAATAATGGTTGTTCTATTTATATGAGTAACATCTTTTATGGTCATGCACCTCTTGTGAATGGTTTATTTCTTCTAAATCTCGAAAGGGATGAAACACACATCCATAACATTGAGGCTAAGAGATGCAAAGTAGATAGTGAGAATACTACTTATTTGTGGCACTGTCGTCTAGGTCATATTGGTGTAAAGCGCATGAAGAAACTCCATTCTGATGGACTTTTGGAGTCTCTTGATTTTGAATCATTTGACACATGCGAACCATGCCTCATGGGCAAGATGATCAAAACCCCGTTCTCCGGTATGATGGAGCGAGCAACGGACTTGTTGGAAATCATACATACCGATGTATGCGGACCGATGAGTGTTTCGACGCGCGGTGGATATCGCTATTTTCTCACTTTTACCGATGACTTAAGTAGATATGGGTATATCTATTTAATGAAACATAAATCTGAAACATTTGAAAAGTTCAAGGAATTTCAGAATGAAGTGGAGGACCATCGTAACAAAAAGATTAAGTTTCTACGATCCGATCGTGGGGGCGAGTATTTGAGTTATGATTTTCTCACGCATCTTAAAGCAAGCGGAATTGTTTCGCAACTCACGCCACCCGGAACACCACAGCGCAATGGTGTGTCTGAACGCCGGAATCGAACCCTATTAGATATGGTCCGATCGATGATGTCTCTTACTGATTTGCCGTTATCATTTTGGGGTTATGCATTAGAAACCGCTGCATTCACTTTAAATAGGGCTCCATCTAAATCCGTTGAGACGACACCGTATGAACTGTGGTTTGGTGCTAAACCTAAGTTGTCGTTTCTTAAAGTTTGGGGATGCGAAGCTTACGTCAAGAAGTTGATGCCGGACAAGCTCGAACCCAAAGCGGAGAAATGCGTCTTCATAGGATACCCTAAGGAAACTATTGGGTATACCTTCTATCACAGAACTGAAGGCAAAGTGTTTGTCGCAAAGAACGGTTCCTTTCTTGAGAAGGAGTTTCTCTCGAAAGAAGTGAGTGGGAGGAAAGTAGAGCTAGACGAGGTTATTGAACCTTCTCTTGAATTAGAGAGTAGCGCAGCACCTGAAATTGTTCCAGTGCCGCCTGCACCAACAATAGAGGAAGCTAATGACAAGGATCATGAAGCTTCGGACGATGCTGCTACTGAACGTCGCAGGTCGACAAGGTCGCGTGCCCCTCCTGAGTGGTACGGCAACCCTGTCTTGACTGTCTTATTAGTAGAAGACAGCGAACCTACGAACTATGAGGAAGCGATGATGAGCCCAGACTCTGAGAAATGGCTAGAAGCCATGAAATCCGAATTGGGATCCATGAGCGAAAACCAAGTATGGACTTTGGTGGACCCTCCTAGCGACCGAAAGGCCGTTGAGTGCAAATGGATCTTCAAGAAGAAAACGGACGCGGATGGTAATGTTACCGTCTATAAAGCACGGCTTGTCGCAAAAGGTTTTCGACAAGTTCAAGGTGTTGACTACGATGAGACTTTCTCTCCCGTAGCGATGTTTAAGTCCATTCGGATTTTATTAGCAATTGCTGCGTTTCATGATTATGAAATATGGCAGATGGATGTCAAGACTGCGTTCCTCAATGGCAACATTGATGAACAGTTGTATATGATGCAACCCGAAGGTTTTGTCGATCCTAAGGATGCTGATAAAGTATGCAAACTTCAGCGTTCCATTTATGGACTGAAGCAAGCATCTCGGAGTTGGAACCTTCGTTTTGATCAAGTGATCAAGAGCTTTGGATTTGTTCCAAATTGCTACGAAGCTTGCATCTACAAGAAAGTGAGTGGGAGCTCGGTGACGTTTCTGGTACTATATGTGGATGACATATTGATTATTGGAAATGACATCAACATGCTTAACGATGTGAAGAGTTATTTGAACAAGCGTTTTTCAATGAAAGACCTAGGTGAAGCTGCTTATATATTGGGCATCAAGATCTATAGAGATAGACAAAGACGCCTGATAGCTTTAAGCCAGAGTACATACCTAGACAAAGTTCTGAAAAGGTTCAGAATGGATAAGGCATTGAAAGGTTCAGTGCCTATGTTGTCAGGTAAGATACTGAGCAAGGCTCAGTGTCCAGCTACGGTAAATGATAGGGAAGCTATGAGCAAAGTGCCTTATGCCTCGGCCATAGGTTCCATCATGTATGCCATGCTGTGTACTAGACCGGATGTGTCCAATGCTCTTAGTTTGACGAGCAGATATCAAAGTGATCCAGGAGTGGAACACTGGACAGCCGTGAAGAACATCCTAAGGTACCTAAATAGGACTAAAGAAATGTTCTTAGTCTATGGGGGTGATGAACAGCTCGTCGTAAAAGGCTACGTCGATGCTAGTTTCGACACCGACAAGGATGATTCTAAATCTCAGACAGGATACGTGTATATTTTGAATGGAGGAGCTGTGAGCTGGAGAAGCTGCAAGCAAAGCGTGGTCGCGGGATCTACAGTAGAAGCGGAATACATGGCTGCTGCAGAAGCGTCAAGTGAAGGAGTTTGGATCAGAAACTTCATCACTGAGCTTGGCGTGGTTCCAAGTGCATTGGACCCACTAGAGATATTGTGTGACAACACTGGCGCCATAGCACTCGCTAAGGAACCAAGATATCATCCAAAGACGAAGCATATCAACCGCAAGTTTCATATAATCCGAGATTATATAGCAGATGGAGATCTGAAGATCAGCAAAGTACATACAGATCTGAATATCGCAGATCCATTGACTAAACCTCTTCCACGTGTAAAACATGATCAGCACCTCAGTGCCATGGGTGTGAGATTGTTGCCAAATGTAAACTAGATTATTGACTCTAGTGCAAGTGGGAGACTGTTGGAATTATGCCCTAGAGGCAATAATAAAGATGTTATTATTATAATTCTTGTTCATGATAAAGTTTATATTCCATGCTAGAATTGTATTAAGCGGAAACATTAATACTTGTGTGGTTTGTGAACAACACCGTGTCCCTAGTAAGCCTCTATGGACTAGCTCATTGATCAATGATGGTTAAGGTTTCCTAACCATAGACATGAGTTGTCAATTGATAATGAGATCATATCATTGGGAGAATGATATGGTGGACAGACCCAAACTAAGCAAAGCAATTAGATCGTGTCATCGTTTTCGTCTTTGCGAAGCTTTTCTTATGTCAAATATTGTATTCCTTAGACCATGAGATAATACAAATCCCTGGTATCGGAAGAAAGCTTTGAGGTCATCAAACGTCATCCTATGAGAGGGTGATCATAAAGGTGTCTCTCAGGTGATCGGAAAGTATCTGTTGGGTTGTATGTATCAAGATGGAATTTATCCCTCCCAAGTCAGAGAGATATACTTCGGGCCCACTCGGTAATCGATATCAACACCGCTTGCAAGCATGTGGTTAAGGAGTTGATCACAAAGTGATATTGGATTACGGAACGAGTAAAGTACTTGCTGTGAACGAGATTGAACTAGGTATGACGATACCGACGATCGAATCTCGGGCAAGTAAAACATCGCGAGACGAAGGGAATATATATATGGGATTGATTGAATCCTGGCATCGTGGTTCATCCGATATGATCATCGATGAATGTGTGGGAGTCAATATGGGTGCCCAGACCCCGCTGTTGATTATTGATAGAAGATCATGTCTGCATATTCTCGAACCCGCAGGGTCACACACTTAACGTGTCTCGACGCTAGGATAGATTGGATACTTGGTTTATGAATTTTTGTTCAGAGTCTCGGATGGGATCCGGGATATCACGAGAGGTTCCGGAATGGTCCGGAGAATAAGATTCATATAAGGCAGTGCAGTTTTTGGAGTTCGGAATTGTTCCGGGTTAATCGGTATTGTACCGGAAGCTTCTAGAACCTTCCAGAAGGGGACCAACGTGGTCCCACCTTCCGGGAGGGGGCATGGGCCTATGAGGGAGTGTCCTGGCCGCATTGGGCCAGGGGCACAAGGCCCCATAGGGCCCAGCCGATCCTAGAGAGTTTAAATCGTTTAAACTAGAGATAAGATAAGATAGGATTTCTAGATAAGGGAGAGTTTAAATTGTTTAAACTAGAGATAGGCTTGGAGGAGAGGCTAGGGCTGGCCGCACCCCCCCTCTATATATAGAGGGCTGGTGCGCCCCCTCTCACACCCCCTTACACCTTCCTCCAAACCCAGTTGCCCTGCTGCCCTTCCTCTCTCCCTCCCGACTGTTTGTAGGCGAAGCCCTGTGGCAGAAATTCTCCACCATATACACCACGCCGTCGTGTGGTAGATCCAATCCATCTCTCCACCATACTTGCTGGTCCGAGGAAGTAGGAGGTGTCGAGGTGCTGCATGTGTGCATCTCACGGAGGCACCGCCACTTGTGGTGCTAGATCGGATCGGATCGCGAGGAGGAGAAGCGAGTACGACTACATCACCCACGTTCCGACGAACGTTCCGCTGTGCGAATCTTCAAGGGTATGAAGATCTAATCCAATCTCTCTCGTTGTTTGCATCTCCTAGATTAGATCTTGGCTTTCCCTCTGTTCGCTTCCGTAGAAAATTTTGATTTACTATGCTGCGAAACCCTTCATGCCGATCATGTCAAGGCCCCATTGGGCGAAGGGCAAGGCCAAGGGTATGGGCCTGAGCTCCGATCCTGGTGCGCGCGGTTTATCCGCAAACCTTTGGCAGTCGTTGCACCTCTGGACGATGTCCTTGGCATCGTTCATGGCCGTTGGCCAGTAGAACCCAGCTCGTAGGGCTTTGGCGACAAGGGCGCGGTTGCCCGCGTGATGACCGCAGATGCCCTCATGGATGTCTTGGAGGATGGTCTTGCCGTCACCGATGGTGACGCACCGTTGGAGTACACCCGAAATACTGCGCTTGTACAGCTCGCCATTAATGATGGTGAAAGCCTTCGACCGGAGAGATATGCGTCGAGCATTTGTCGGGTCATCGGGTAGTTCCCTGTTTATCACGTACCGGAGGTATTGCCGCGTCCATGTTTCTTCAATTTACATGACCTGCATCAGATTGACCAACGTGACTTCCGTGTCGAGCTTTTCGGGTCCTTCCTGTCCTTTGGGTGGCGCAGCCTCCGAGTGCTCTGCTCCTTCGGGTGATCCCTTGGGGAATTTCCTCTTGATAGAGGGTACACAGATTTGTTCGAGGAACACACCTGGCGGCACCCGTGCACAAGTAGAGCCGATGTTGGTGAGTCCATCAACTTCCTCGTTGCTTTCCCTGCCAACGTGCTGAAGCTCGTAGCCATCAAAGTCTCCTTCAAATGAGTTGTAGAGTGCGCAGTACGCAATCATGTTGGCGGCGTGCGCGTCACACTCGTTCATCGTCTGCTGGACGACGAGGTTCGAGTCACCATAGATGACTAGGCGAGTTGCACCATAGATCTTGGCCATCCTCATGCTGTGGATGAGGGCTTTGTATTCAGCCTCATTGTTGGAGGCGCGAAATTTCATCCGAAGGACGTATTTCATTTTATCGCCCCGTGGGGACGTCAGTATGACGCCAGCTCCTGCTCCAGCTTCTCGCTTGGAGCTGTCGAAGTGCATCGTCCATGATTGCATCATGTCCGGAGTATCTGACAGCTGGAGCTCCATCCCGTGAACCAGGAATTCAGGGAGGACCTATGATTTTATCGCCTTGCGCCGCTCGTAGACAATGTCTAGAGGGGATAGCTGGATGCCCCACAGGGCTACGCGTCCCATGGCCTCTGGATTGTTCAAGATGTTGGAGAGTGGAGCCTCGTTGACGACCATTATCTGGTGCTCCTGGAAGTAGTGGCTTAGCCAACGAGCCATCATGAACACGCCGTAGGCGAGCTTCTGGTAGTGAGGGTACCTCTGTTTTGTTGGCGTCAATACCTCGCTGAGGTAGTAAATTGGGCGTTGGATCCCATGGGTCTTGCCTTCTTCGGGTCGTTCGACCACAAGTATTGTGCTTACCACCTGGTGTGTGGCTTCTATGTATAGCAATAGGGGCTCGCGTTCCTTTGGCGTAACCAGGACATGCGAGGTGGAGAGCAGTCGCTTCAGGTCTTCGAATGCATCGTCTTCTTCGGGTGTCCACTCGAATTTGTGTGCCTTACGTAGTAGCTAGTAGAAAGGCAGAGCCTTCTTGCCCATGCGGCTGATGAATCTGCTCAGCACCGCGATGCGCCCAGCTAGCTGCTGGACACCTTTGATGTTCTTCGGCTTTTCCATGGTCAGTATGGCCCGAATTTTCTTTGGATTTACCTCGATCCCTCTAGGAGATGAAGTAGCCGAGTATTTGTCCAGAGGGGACGCCGAAGGCGCACTTTTCTGGGTTCAACTTGATCTTGTAGTGATCGAGGTTGTCGAACGTCTCGCGGAGATCATCGATCAGTGTCTTGGCTTCCTTTGTTTTGATGACTATGTCGTCGACATAGACTTGTATGTTGCGGCCAATCTGGCTCTTCAGGCATGCCTGCATGCACCGCTGGTACGTGGCACCTGCATTCTTCAGCCCGAAGGGCATTGTGTTGTAGCAGAACACTCTGAACGGCATGATGAATGCCGTTTTCTCCTGATCTTCGACCTTTAGTCGAATCTGATTGTAGACTGAGTAGGCATCAAGGAAGGAGAGTTTCTCGCATCCTGCAGTCAAATCGATGATATGCTCGATCCGAGGGAGAAGGAAGTGGTATTTTGGGCAGTGCTTATTGAGCGATGTGAAGTCCACGCACATCCGCAGGATGTCCGTGTCCTTTTTAGGTACCAACACAGTGTTTGCCAGCCACTCGCTCTCCTTGATCTCCTGGATGAAGTCGGCATCGAGCAGTCTCTTGACTTCGACTCTGACGGCTTCGGCCCATGGCTCGGACAATCGTCGGATGGACTGTTTGACGGGCTTGGCGTCTGGAAACACATTGAGTGCATGCTCGGCGAATTCCCTGGGAACTCCTGGCATGTCTGCGGGACACCAGGCGAAAATTTCCCATCGCTCATGGAGGAATTCAACGAGCGCGCTTTCCTATGCGGGGCTGAGGTCGTTGGCGATCAGCGCCGTCTTCGAGGTGTCCGTCGGGTGGACCTACACCTTTTTCGTGTTACTGTTGAGTCGAACGACATGTCGGGTGCGTTTTGCCTGGAGACTGGGGGTGCCCCATTGTCTGTTACTTCTCGAAGCCGCGTGAGCTCCTCTTGCATACCGAACGACTGTGAGATTCTGTTGAAGTCTCTGTCATAGTGGTCCGATCGGTTGAAGCTGCCCTGGACCATGATGACGCCTCTAGGTCCTGGCACCTTGAGTAACAGGTACGCGTAGTGCGATACTGCCAGGAATCTTGTGAATTCCACGCGCCCGAGGATGGCGTGGTATTGTGATGGCCAATCCACCACTTCGAACTCCAGCCGCTCGCACCGGAAGTTGTCAGGCTTGCCGAAGATGACGTCGAGCCATATCTTTCCTAGGGGGTATATGCCCTTCCCTGGGATGATGCTGTGGAACGTTGTGTCGGATTGTTCCAGGCTGCACAGCGGGATTCACATCACTGCTAGTGTGCTGCCGAACATCAGGTTGATGCCACTGCCGACGTCCATGAAGACGCAGCTCATATCGAACCCTCTGATCTGCGCCTCAAGCACCAGGGCACCATGACCTGGGCGAGGGAGGCGGGGGTGATCCGACCGACTGTATGTGATGCATGACTCCGAGCCGCTGAGGTACTCAGGGATGGCGGGCTGAGCGGTCACAACCAGGCTAACTTAGTGGGTGATCTTCTTTTGCACCCTGTTTGTTGGGCGCCCTTTTTGGATCATCAGGGATCCTTTTGGCGCGGGGTACCCGTTTACGCCGTTCTTTTGCACGGGTGCGATTGCTTGGTTTGGGGGTCCCATTGGTGGTGGCGGAGGAGTTCCGTGGGCGATGTCGCCTGGTGCGGGTGCGGGTCCGGACTTGGGGTTCAGGGTCTGCCGTCGCATCTGGGTGAAGCCCTCACTTAGTTTTTGGAACTCGCGGCAATCCTTCAGCATGTATCTAGCCTTCTTCTTGCCATCCTGCTTGTCGATGTAGAAGTGGATGGTGCAGGGACCTGATAGCTTGTCGTATGCCGAGGGCTCGTCGTCGCGGTTGCGGCGTTGCCACGTCTGTGCAGGGCGTCCTCCATCGTCGAAGTTGCTTCCGCGGTATCCTCCGCTGCTACGGTTGTTGTCGTTGCGGCGTTCGGCGTAGCCAGCCGCAACCATGTCGGATCCATCGCGATCGTCGTAGACGCGCGATCTTCGTTTGCTACGGCAGTCACGTCTGCGGACATACTGATCCTCCTCATCCGAATGTGCTCGGTGGAGGGAATCTTCGCCATCTGCCCACCTGTTGGCGATGTCCATGAGGTGGTCAACTGTTTTGGGCTTAACGCGCCCAAGTTCCTCCTTGAAGTCAGGGCGCTTGACACCGTCCTTGAAGGCGTCAATTTTTCTCTCCTCGGAGATGTGCGCCGCAGAGTTCTTGATGTTGGACCAGCGTAAGATGTATGAGCGAATGGATTCACCCGTTCGTTGAGTGCAGGCCCGCAGCTCCTCAATCGAGGCTGGCCTCTTGCTGGTGCCTTTGAAGTTTCGGATGAAGCTGTATGCCAGCTCCTCCCAGTTTCGGATCGAGCCTGAGGACAGGCTGCTGAGCCAGATTCGAGCTGCGCCTATCAGCTGCAGCTGAAGGCATAGTAGGGCGGTGTTTTTGTTATCGCTGTGCAGCTTGACGGATGACAAGTGGTCGATGAGCCAGGCTTTCGGGTCCTGTGTCCCGTCAAACTTCGGAGTGTCCGAAGGAAGGTTGAAATTTCTTGGCATGCGTGTTCGTCAAACAGATCTGCTGAAGCATCTAGCTCCGCAGAGTTCTCCATCGTCATCCTCTTCGGATTCTGTTGAGCACGCGCGTTTGGCACGTGCCTTGTCGACCTTGCGCCGAGCGAGGCTGCTTCGGGCGTCGTAGTCACGGCTGCGGTGGCACGGGCTCTTGCATCGTCGAGGTAGATCATGCTCGTCTTCCTCTTCGTCGGATGAGGGTGTGGGGCTGCGGTTGTATATAACCGTAGCTTTCTTTTTCGGCTCCGCAGGAGCTTCATCATGGAGCGTAGCTCCGACGAGTCCGAGTCCGGCTAGTGCGGACTTGTGCATGGCTCTCTTCGGGTCCCCCACCGGAGGTGGATGGGACGCGAGATATGTGGTGGCCGCCATGATCGCAGCCTGTGGCGTCTTCGGTATGACGTTGTCGTTGACGTCCATATCCATGAAGGACGTGTTGAGGGTTCGAGTGACCTCGCGACGTGCAGCGGGATCCATGTGCTCTGTGCGAGATCGATGCTTGTTAGCATTGTTGTTGTGCGAGCTAGAGCCGCCAGCGGCGGAGAGCACAGCTCGTCGCGCGCTAGACTCCGAAGCCGCTTGCTTACGCTTGTCGAGCTCTTCCTGCATCTTCACCTGCATGTTGTGCTCGTCGATCAGAAGGAGGTGGTACGCCATTATCAAGTCTCGTGAAGAATTTACGGGTAGTATATTGTTTCCCTCCATGGCCTCGCGTGCCTGGCGCCATCTAGCATCGCTGAGATTGATCTTTTAGTAGGCGGCAGCGTCGCCTTCATTTGGTTGGAGGGGCGATGGCCCTCCGTTTCCTCCGTTTGTAGGCGGCGGGTTTGGCAGTGGGTTTGGCGGTGGTACGTGGGCACTCGAACCTGGTGGTTGTTGCTCCACGTCGCTTTGGATGACCACGGCAACTGGTAGCGCCCGCGGATTGGATTACTGCTGCCGCAACTTTCGGATCCGGAACCGTAGGTTCCTTCGTTCGATGGAGGGCCGTACAGATCTGAGTTACAGCTGTTGCTGTCATATGACTCATCTGTCAGCGTCGTGCGTAGCACGCTGGGGTGCGGGGCCCACAAAGCAGGCCTGTTGGATGGCAGCGGCACTCGCTCTGGGAGGCGGAGAGTGCCTGTCTGTCCCACCTAGAAGCAGAAGCTCCCGAACAGGATCTCGAGCCCGTCGCCTACGGGCTCGAAATCTTTCATGGTGGCTGGTGAGTGGATGGTGAAGTCGAAGGCGCCGAAGAGGAGATGGCTCTCCGTTGCCGCAGAGTTGTAGATCGCTTTGGTTGGGACCGTCACGATCGCACAATCAGCGCCCCCAGTTCCCACAGACAGCGCCAATTGACGAGGATCGATCTCGTCAATGCCCATTGTTATGAGCTTGGGTTTTGGAGAAGGTGGGGATGCTGGAGATCACGTAACGGTTAACAGATAAGCAACCAGGGGACACGAGATTTACCCAGGTTCAGGCCTCCGGAGGGAAAACCCTACTCCTGCTTGTCTGCTCTTGATTACGGTGGGACCCAAAAGTACAGGGGTGCGCAGATGCAATCTGGCGTGGAGGTGTGTATGCGGTGAGGTCGAGAGAGTGCCTCCTCGTCGTGCCCTCCTAGCCTTTATATAGAGATAGGCAGGTCCCGAGCACAGATCGAGTCGGTTAAAAGTTTAGGGTTTGTCCCTTTGAATATTCTATCTATTTTAGTCTTGATCCCCACAAGGATCCAGAATCGTCACCGGCTTGGGCCACCCGAAAGCTCCATGGGCTGCCTTGCTCGTAGTGGGCCTTCCTTGGGCTGGACCGTATATGCTAATATTGCACGCCCGTTGGGTATAACCATGTCACTAGCATACAAGTTATTGAGAATAATATTGTTAGGGAGTTCATGAATAGGACATTTAAGCATTAGTAACTTCAGTCTCCCCCAAGCTCGAGTTGTAATTTCTCCATCAAGAGGCAAAAAGTTATATATAAGATTTCTATCTTTATGAATTTCACTGGGAGGGTAAAATGTAGAGTAAAAGATAGATGCCATCTCCTCCCATTCCATGGATTGTCCATTCTTTAGCAGCTTATACCATTCTTCAGCTCTCCCTTTCAAGGATATGGAGAGTAACTTCTTCTTCACCTGTTCAGTTGTGATACCTGCACACTTAAACAACCCGCATAATTCATGGATAAAAAGCAAGTGATCACCAGGATGGACAGTTCCATCCCCAAAATAATAATTATCCATAAAACGGTCAACAATACTTGTAGGTATCTTAAAAGGATCTATCTCAACAGGTGGTGGTTCATCTACTACCCTTGCAGTGGTAGTAGTTTTCCCAAACAGTAAACCAAGTGGGTTATCCATATTGGAAACAAAGTAACAAGCAGTAACAAAAGCAATACTCACAGTAAAAGTTTCCCTTACCAGTTTCACTCTTCAATAGCGCTTCACTCCCCGGCGACGATGCCAGAAAATAGTCTTGATAACCCACAAGTATAGGGGGTGTATCGTAGTACTTTCGATAAATAGGAGTGTCGATCCCAACGAGAAGCAGAAGGTGCTGAACAGTGGTATGGAGCAGGAAATCCCTGTGAATACTTAGCAAACAGATTTTTAGTGGTTTTCTGATAAGGCAACAAAACAAAGAGCAAGTAACATAAGTAACGAACAAACGAAGCAAGTAGCCCAATCCTTTCTTAGCAAAGGACAAGCCGGTGGAAATACTTATAAGGACCAAACATTGTCGAGGACACATGGGAATTCTGTCAAGTGCTTTTGCTGCAAATAGCTGAGTACTCTTCTCTGGTTTTCGTAAGTGTTGCGTGGGTGAACCTGTGCTAACATACCGCCCTTCCTAGGACTAGTACATACTTGTGATTAAACCCCCTGCAAACATCCATAACCACAGGAAAGTAATTAAGATATAAATCTAACCACAGCCTTAAACTCAGAGATCCTACACTCCCTTGTGCAAAGGTGTCCTAACGGAGGTTCAGGTTTCTGTCACTCTGGCAACCCCGCGATTAGTAGCCAAATACACAATGCATCCCCCTAGGCCCATAAATGGTGAAGTTTCATGTAGTTGACGTTCACATGACACCACTAGAAGAATAACACCACAACTTAAATACTAAACCATTGAATAATAACTCATCACAGATTCACTACTAACAACATGACTTCTCCCATGTCCTCAAGAACACAACGAACTACTCACAAGACATCATATGGATCAAGATCAAAGATGATATGGTAATGGATAACAATCTAAAACATAAACAATAATCCAATGGTTCCACTCACAAGCATCAACTACAATAGTAATTAACACCGGGAAAGTTTCCCCTAATGAATTAAGCAATATCCAACACAATTGTTACAGCGAGACGAAGTGGTGATGATGGTGCTGGTGGATATGATGGTGTGGATGATGATGATGATCCCGATGAATCCTAGCTTGATGATGGTGTTGATGGCGACGGTCTCCCCTCTCCGGGAAGGAATTCCCCCGGCAGAAATCTGTTTGCCGGAGAGATCTTTCTCTCTCGATGTTTTTCGCCCCCAGAGGCGGTGGAAATCTATCTGTGGTTGCCCCCCGTGTATTAGGGTTCCGAGGGGAAGTTATAGGCGAAGGGGGAGAGTCGGAGGCCGGGCTGGTGGGCCACACCTGCCCAAGGTGCGGCCTCAGGTGGGCCCGCGCCTAAGGGGGGTGTGGGCCCCCTGCGGCCCCCCTTCGCTCCTCCTTCTGGCTCCATTCATCCCCTGGTAAAATAATATGTTTCCATATTTTTCTGGTCTTCGTGAAATTGTACTGAAACGCCTTCTTTTCCATCAGAATCCAGACTCCGGCAGTCCATCCTCCAAGAATCCTCCATCATGCATAAACAGATGAAAATCCATAAGTAATACCTCACAATAAGACAATATCAATGAATAGAGGTAAATTATGATATAGAATGGTGATGCAAATTAGGCGTATCAAAATGTTTTGGAATATATATAGGATCGAGGTATCGGGAGAATCTGAGAGAAACCATAATCGGTACAGAGTGTCGGAAGGGGTTCCGATGAACAGATAGTATAAGAGGGGGTAGTCCCACCTAGGGGTGGCACCTGGGCCACTAGGGTCCACCGATGGCCAGCTCCTGGCCCTCCTAGGGCTAGCGCATGGGACCAGGGGTGCCATCGTGCCTTTTCTAATTGGTGTGATGCACAAAAGGGGAAGGTATCCCATTAGATCTCTATTTATGAAAGGTTTTGATTATATATTGTAATTAATTAATATGTTGATATTATTCATTATTTCCAAGATTTCAATGAACCAAAATAGGAAGGGGATGATCTCCTATTAAGTAGGATATTAGAGACCTGCCAAAGGAGGGGGATCCTCCCCTCCTTGGTCGCCGCCTCCACCTGGTTGACGGCCCTAGGGGAGGAACCCTAGGGAGCGCGCCCCTCCCCCTCCTCCTATATAAAAGGGCCCCAAGTCCCTGCTCCCAAGGACACACCACAACTCCTCGTATCTCTATCTCTCTCCCTCTCTTTCTTTCGTGCTACACCATAGTAGTATTCTCCGGAAGGCTACGGGAGTGAGCACCATTAGCATCGAGCTCTGTATGGCGGAATGCTGATGGATCGGAGGTCTATACGCATGCAATCCATGGAGGTACCGTCTGTTCAATCCTAGAATCGAGTGGACATTCTCCTAGCGGCTGGGAGAGATACACCTAGCTCGGGGATCGACTCGTTCGTCATCAACATCTATATCAACCAACGTCCTCTTCCGCATTAACATCGGTATGAGAACTAGATCTATTCTTGCTAGTGTCTTCATGGTTAGATCTTTGTTGTTCGTGTAGAGATTTTTTGTTTTGCATGTGCGAACCCCAACACCTTCTTCCATAGCCGAGGTGGGATTAAAGTCACTGTAAACACCCACCTTGTACATTAGCCTAATAGAAAAAGTCTAGAAATTCAGCAATAGCCTGCATTAATAGTGTATTGTATGTGTAAAATTTAGGTGGTCAGCGGTGGGTCGGCTGGTGGAGCGGTGTTCATTTACCGCATTGACGGTCGCGGGTTTCGGCGATGCGTCGTAGCGGGTTTCGGCAATGGGTGCATAGTGATGGACAAGTGCATGGCTTGGGATGAAAATAGAGCGAAAATGGACAAAACTGAGTGGTGCCATATTTGTTTTTACTTTTTTTTTGTGGAAGCGGAATAAATACAGAAACCTCGGAAACAAAAACGGAAGAAGATATTGTTGGAGATAAATACAAACTGAATACGGTGCAAAATTTACCGAAAACTAAAAGAACCCTGAAATCATGCAAAAAATCTCGAACATTTAAGCAAACTAACAAAAGTGTTTCACAATTGTAGCACGACCCTAGGTTTACAAGGAAATAAGGGAAATATCAAATCGTGGAAGCCCCTCGAATGCATGAAGGGATTACATGGTCGCTGATTCTGGGATGAGCCGTTTTGCAAGTTTGGCTTGACAAGGTCATGTAATAGGTTGCTTGGATTTGGCCATGTATATTAACCTTAAAACTGAAATTTCATATTAGACGGAAACGAAAATTCTGTTTTCGCGTATGTTCCGACGAAAAAATGTTGTTTCATTTTCCATTAAAAAATTTGCATTTACTATTTGCAAAATTCTATTTCCGTTTTCATATTTTTATTCCATTTTTCCACGGAAAAGTTGAAAAATTTCCGCTCCACTTTTATCCATAGGTAGGACAGCGGTGATGTCTCGACGTTGATGACGGACCTGGTATGGTCAATTCTTTGGTACTTTAAAAGATGGATCAGTGGAAGATAGTAACGACGACTTCTAAAATGTGTATGCTCATGCGCGCTGAGGGGCTACCAGACTATTCCCTTTATTTTGAAATATAAGATGTTTTAGTTTCATGAAGCAAATATATCTAAACTTGTTTTAGTATGTAGGTTCACTCAGATTTAAAGTGAATCTACACACTAAAAGTAATCTAGATACATTTACTTTATAAACCTAAAACATCTTATATTTTAAACAGAGGGAATAGTTTGTACTCCCATCTCACTGTTGCGCGGGTGAGGGCTTATCTGCCTCACTTTGATGCTCTAGAGGTCAGAGTTGGAAGTGATAGAGGGGAACATCAGAGTGTCCCTAAAAATGTACTTTGTATGTGGCGCTCTAGATCTGGCTGTCCTTCTTTCTGGTCGCTGCAGTGGCGAGCAGTGGAGTCGGTCGGAGATTTTTGGAGCCTCATGGGAGATTTAGTGGCTACGTGGTGGAGTTAAGAGCATCTCTAGCAGCCTGCGTCCAGCTTTTGTGCAAATCAAAGCCCGTATACTATTCCCGTCCGTAAAACTTATTCGGTGGCTCGTTTAATATCTCGTTGAACCACTACATCTAGCAGTCGGAGAGAGTGACCCGAGCAGAAACCCTATCCCCTCCACCGCGCCCCCTCTCCCTCTTCGCCATCGTCGGCAACCCCTTCAGCGCCCAAATCCGTCCGCCTCGCCGTCCCATTTGCTACGCCGCCGCCGCCAAACAACCTGCCTCGCTGCCATGCGCCCCGACAGCGCCTCAAGCAAGCACCGCATCGGCTCGCGCGGCCAGCTCCTCAAGTCGGAGGAGGAGCTCAAGCACAATCGCAGCATCGGCGCTAAAAAGCACGCGACACTCCGATATGTGTCTTCGCCTCACATGCTGGCCTCCCATACGCCCCCGCGTGGTACACCAAAAGCGGTCCGTCGGGGAAGGTTCCTCGCGGCCGCGGCCGCCGTCTTCGTCGAGCGATAGTTCCGCGTATCGTGATTACGCGACACCCGGAGAGAGCGACAACTCCGATGAAAGAGACGACGGGAAGGTGATCCCGCGCGGCTTCGTTGACTCCGATCAGCGCTCGCACATGAGAAGGAGCTCGTGGACGGGCTCGGCCTCATCGAGCGCCAGGAGGAGGAGGAGGAGTGCGAGGTGGAACTCCTCCGGCGCCAGTAGGCGGAGAAGGCCGAGGTCATCAACCTCGACCGAGTGGCGGAGCCGTATCCGCCGCGTTCATCAACGCACAAGGCCCCATACGATCCAGATTTTGGTAGCTAGATGCGCGCCTCTATCTAGAAGTTACTTTTGTGATCAAATTATGTAAATTATATAAAAGTCGTACTCTGACGAATCGTTTTGTTCTTCCCCGTTCTTCTCTAAATTTTGCTGCGAAGGCTACGCTAGTTTTTTAAATTATTCAGTTTTAGTTACAGGTTCTAATCGACGCTCACGTATTTGCGAATTGAATCCATGTTATTGATGCACCGGACATTTTACATGCCGCGTTTGACGAGCACCGCTAGAGATGCTCTGATGCGTACTAGATAGAACTTACTGCTCTGATTTTTGGCTGGTCAAGCTGCTGCACTTCAAGCTTGGAAGTGAATGGTCAGCGGCACATCTGCCTGAATTTCTCTTGTCGACGCAAGGTATTGTTCAACCTCATGGCCTTTATTCCTTTAGGAGGCCCTTCGACTTCGACGCGATGTGCTCCCGTTGCAGCACCCCCAAGTGGCCATGTCTCCGATGGTGTCACGGTTGATGGAGATCCGAGGCAGCAAGATCTCGATGGAGGAGAAAGGAGAAGACATGGACTGGATTACATTTCCTTTGTTGTTCTACGTTCTTCGGTGCAAAAGTTTGTGGCCTTGTTGTAATTTTCATTATTTCTGAGGTTCTATATGTAATTTTTTTAGAGGAACCATGTATTTCATTAATCTAAGATGAAGTTTCAAGAAGCAACACACTTTGGAAACTAAAATGCAAATAGGAATAAAACTATTATCCTGAAATCTTTGCAGATAAAATCATAAGATACTGAGAAATAAAAAACAATCCTTAGGGTTTCTTGCAACCATCAAAGCCAGCGCCCCGTCCAACTCCAGTGCCGCCTAGACACGTGCCAGAAGAGAAGTCGAGGTCTCCATCATTGTCAGATCCAAAAAAAGTACCATCACCAACGGGTCTTCTGAGTCGATGAACATGCCTGCTGCACATATTGATGCACATGTTTCTGTGGCACGTCGACCGGGGACGTCCCTCACTATCTTGGACCAAGACCCGTTGCCTCTCATCGACAAAGTCAGAGAAGATGATAGATCCACCAACTCTGAACCACCATCCTTGTTCCAAAAAACCACCTTTCCCATGCCGTCAGCATTGTCGTGGATAACCACGAACTTCATCGACACTCCGAGAAACTGATCTCGCCGAAGAACAGCGAGAAGACCATGTTGTCTATCAGAAGGATTAACCAACACATGTTTTCATCAACTCTGAGACGCCGCCGTGATGGTTACCGGTGGTGTGGTAGTAGAGTTTAGGAAGATTTATTTGCCCGAGCGTTGCTCCTACCACCCAAACAACGCACCACAACAGATTGATCCTGACCCTATCTACTAGCCGGAGGAACGGGTCCCCTCTCGGCCATGCCGTCGGAGCATCAAGCAGAAGGAGAGGGGAGCAAAGCTCTCTCCCAGGAGAGATTGGGAGGAAGTTGGAGTCGCCACCGCCTCTCCCGTGTGAAACAAGGGAGAAGACAGATCGTTTGTGTGGTTTGGAGAATTCGTCGAGACCCGATCTGACCCCAAACGAACAAAAGGTTTTATATGTAATTTGTAGTCCCTGACAATGATAAATATTTTTTAAAACAAGGCAAAAAACTTGCCATTTTATTAAAAAAGAAAAGGTTTAAGAGGTCTTACAAACCAACATTGTTAACCAAAGTCAAGCCAAAAACAAAAAGTCTACTCTCGCGATATTATTATACTAAATGCCTTAGCACCGACTAAGCTCCAAAGGCCACTTCTTTAATTTTGGTTACGAGCATGTTGGAAGAAGAGACATTGTTTTGGAAGACACGAGCGTTCCTTTTTTTCCATATATCCTAAGACGCCAACTTTCTAGGAAGATCATAGCCTTCCTTGATTGTCCTCTCTTGTGGATCATCTCCCTTCACCATTCTTCAATACTTTCCATGGTGTGCCAATTATTTGGGTCAACGTCATGAAG
Source organism: Avena sativa (assembly GCA_916181665.1). NCBI lineage: Eukaryota > Viridiplantae > Streptophyta > Magnoliopsida > Poales > Poaceae > Avena > Avena sativa. The sequence continues at coordinate 148,370,122 of OV702294.1, read as the reverse complement.
CCCGAGCTAAGACTTGATGGCAATCCAAATGTGGGTATCAAATCGACACTTGAATAGAAGATGCGCCGCGGTCTCTTGTACTTGGTTGCAAAATTTGCATCGCCCACAATTAGACCAATGCCTCTTCTCTAGCCTATCCGCCGTCCAAACAAGAGAGGACCTACAACGACAATGATATGAGTGCAGCTATCTAGGTCCTTCAATACGCCTCTTATACTGTTAAAAAGAAAGAATGAGAAATTAGGCAAAATCGCCATGTGCTGCAATGGGACAGAAGTAAAGCTGAATTGGAGAGCGGCCGCTTGTAGTGCTGGACCTACCACGACACTTATCCGACGGCCCTGTCACAAGTGAAAAGGAAGAAGCAGCCAAGCACGCGGGGCTAGCCATGCTGATTCCAAAGTGTGCATTCCGTACTGGACTTGCGAGAGAGGCGGGTGGGCACACCAGTCCCCCAACTCTATCCGCCAGCAGTGAAGCGACTCAGCACCAGCGCTCCTGGAGCACGCATCGTCAAGATAACAAGTGCCTTTGCGCTGCAAAGAAGGGAAATGATACTCCCTCCGATCCATATTAGTTGGCTTAAAATTGTTTAGATTTGAATGAATCTAGACACTATTTAGTATATAGGTTCATCTAATTTTTGACAAATCCAAGTCAAGTAATATGGGTCGGAGGGAGTACTACTTTCATTTTCCCAAAATCTATCAAAAGAGAAATGTGCGAGAACCATGATTTATCTCTCTTTTTTCACAAAAAAGAAGAACTAGTATGATTCATCAGCTACACAAACATTAGCACGTGGTCATTAGTAGTTTCCTTGGCATACCTGGCAGCAACTCCCTGGACTTGAAAGACAAATGTCCGGTGGGTGAAGTGAGGCCGGCAAAACAAACTCGTATTCTGAGACTCTCTCTCTCCCCGATAAACCGCCTGAACTGCACGTCTGGTTGGCGCTTCCGTCCGTGGACTGATTTATTCTGTCACTTAATGTTACGTACTATCTCTGAAGTAAACTGCACGCAATTCCATCAGGGGAGTTCCGATCCTTTCCCAGTGCACATCCTTTTTTTCACAGCACAAGGAGTACTATACAGCAATCTCCAACTAGACTTCTGTTTGGCTGTTTTGAAGACTGAATATTCTGCCACTTGGTACCTTCGACGTGAACTGAACTGACCGATGCAGATGATTGATTCTGTGCCGTATATAGTTCCGAAAGGGTCTCGGCTGGTCTTCCGTAGATCCCAATTCCATCACGAGAGATCCAACCCGACGTGGACTCGGTTAATTTGCACAGCCACAGAATGAGCTGGTACTACTTCTTCTTAACTACGGTTTGGTGTCTTCCCGTAGCATTGGAGCAGGTTAAGTGTACCGCACAGCTGGATAAAAAGACGGAGGAGGCCAGAAAAGCAACGGCCCAGCGCAATCCAACGTGGCGGCGCGTGACGACGTACGGGGTGGTCACGGAACCGGCCGTGCCTGATTTTACGCTAGTAGGTAAAGGTTTCCTCGTCTCGTCCAGCTCCTCGGCGCAGGCGGCGCCTACCTTCCGTCCGTCGCCTATAAAGAAGCACCACTCCGCGGTGCCGACGACGCCACCAAAGCCAACCAGTCTCCATTCCTCCTCTCCTCTACTCTACACTCCGCGACTCGGCCTGCCATTCCCGTCCGCCTCCGCTCCGGCTACATCGCCTGATCCCCCGATTCTGGTGCGCAATTCTACAGATCCTTCCTTTCTTTTCGGTATATATACTCTTGGTTTTTTCCACGAGGTGTCGATGGGTTTCGTTCGTTTTAACTCGTCCCTCTCTAGAACCGTGTGGATTGCAAAAACATTTGTGTGTTCTTGAATGATGATCCGATGCGCGCTGCCCTGATTATCTCCCCCCCCCCTTCCGTTCCAGCCTTCCTTTGTTCTTGGAGCCGTGCATGCGTTTATCCTTTCGCCGCTTCTAAAAAAAAAATCTACCACGAATTGCGTGACATGGGCCCAACCCAAAAGGCACCAAACTTTGTGGTTGTTGGACGGATAGAGTTGTGTGTGTGTGTGTATCCTTCGTGGCGCCCCCTCGCCTCTGCACGATGCACCCATTCCGCGTGTGTGCGTGGAGGCCGTGTGCCGGACACGACACAAAAACTACCACATTTAGAGCAATTTTCACACTTAACTGGAGTATTATTTTTTGCGTAAGTTAACACATAAATGCTATTTTTTAGATCATGAGTGTGACACGTAGCATTGATTGTGCGATTTGCTCCGTATAAACCATTTTTGACGGTTCATGCCTACATGTCGGGTCTACGATAGCACAAGAGTAATTGTCAAATGAGACACTAGTTAGTTTTTGGCCTTTTGTAAAAGCATGGCCGTCGGCAACCGCCCCGCGTCGTGTTCCACCCACCTCGCTGGCGTCGCATCGCATCCCACGGTAGTCCGCCGCATACCTCCTCCTGGATCGCCGCAGCACCACGTCCTCCCCACTTGCCCCATCCAGATCTAGTGTTATCTGCTGACCGGACCGACTACATCATCGCCGACCGTGGCCTCTCCTACGCCCCCGCGCGGCTCCACCTAGACCTGGCAACACCCTAGTGCTCCTCTTTCTCGCTACCCTACATATGAGGGCACGTCTGCTCCGACCTCGCCTCCCTCTATCAGCCCTATTCCACTTGCTCCCTCTCTGACGTGACGACCTTCGTTGCTCCGACGACGTCTACCCCAAGCTGCAGCTCCAACCCTCACTGCGTCCACCCAGCCTGTTGCTGCTCCGACCGGCGAAGGACGAGCAGGTGAGCCCAGCTTCCTCATCAGGCAGAGGTAGCCACCGGCGGGGGAATTTTCCTTTTCAGGGAATTTGCCCACCAGAATTTTACTAAAAGGCCCCAAATTGCTTGTACGAAAATGGTAGCTAAGTATCAAGACCGCCCAAACGTGTATTTCTTTGTCATTTTCTCCCTGTGTTGTGTTTGGACGGCTCTGCTGCTGCAACCTAAAATTAGTTTTCCTCTTTTCCCTTCCGTGCGGGTGGACAAAGACAGCTGGGAGAAAAGAAGCCTAGCTTTGCTTTCTTGTTCCAGACTTCCAGTAAAGTCCTTTTCTAAATACACACGGTGCTCTGACTGTGCATTTGCGCATCAATGTTGTTTTCGCACTAAACTACACGCCAAAACTCTGAAAGATTTGAGCGAGAAAGAAACAGCTTTTCACGATAAATAAGGAGAGTGACACGTGATAGGCAGAGCCAAAGTTGTTGTAGGTAGTACCGAACCACCGAGCCTGCATTTCCGTGTCATCCCTTTTCGTTCGCGCCCTTCGCTTCCCCCCGCGCGGTGCAGGTGCTGCCGCTGAGAAAGAGGCGCTACGGCCGGATCGACCGTCCCTAATCTCGAGTCCCCCTGTTGTACTTGTACCCGCAGCTAGCACCACCGCGAGTCCCAGAACACCCGCAATGGTGACCAAGGTGGTGGACCTGCGGTCGGACACGGTGACCAAGCCCTCGGAGGCCATGCGCGCCGCCATGGCCGCCGCGGACGTGGACGACGACGTCCTGGGCGCCGACCCCACCGCGCGCCGCTTCGAGGCCGAGATGGCCCGGATCATGGGCAAGGAGGCGGCGCTCTTCGTGCCCTCGGGCACCATGGCCAACCTCGTCTCCGTCCTCGCGCACTGCGACACCAGGGGCAGCGAGATCATCCTCGGCGACAACTCCCACATCCACATCTACGAGAACGGCGGGATCTCCACCATCGGCGGCGTCCACCCCAAGACCGTCACCAACAACCCCGACGGAACCATGGACATCGACAGGATCGTGGACGCCATTAGGCATCAGGAGGGCTCGCTCTATTATCCCACCACCAGGCTCATCTGCTTGGAGAACACACATGCAAAGTGAGTCCTTAATACTCTGCTACCTCCTGCTCTCGTGTGTTGTTCCTCGTCGGAAATTTAGAAGCCACGGTAGTATTTGTTCTCCATTACCTGATCATGATAGATTTTCTTGCTTGTTCGTGCTGCAGCTGTGGTGGCAAGTGTCTGTCTGTGGAATACACCGACAAGGTTGGCGAGGTTGCTAAAAGTCATGGTCTGAAGCTCCATATCGACGGAGCTCGCATTTTTAACGCTTCTGTGGTAAGTAGTATGGGGTCAATTAACCAAGATGCCCAACTATGCATGCATATCTTCTCCTGAGATCTTAGATCACTGTTATCACTGTTTTCATCATATCATTATGTATTTAATTTTTTATCATAGAAACAATACTTCAATTTAGGTCCCTCATTTATCATTAATGTTTGTTAGTCCCTTACATCATGTTGGTCAAGCTTCGGGCACTAACTGTTATTCCTCTGTTAGGCACTTGGAGTTCCTGTTGATAGACTTGTGAGAGCTGCAGATTCGGTTTCGGTACGTGTCAAATATGCTTATGAAACCTGCAGTGATAGATCATTGTGCATCATACACATATGAATATCTGTATCAGATTGATGCATTAGTGTAATTGCCTCTTCCAAAAAAAAACAAGAAGAAAACTGAATGGGCTACACGTATGATATGATGCGTGACTGTATTTCTCTGATAAACGTCAAACTGCAGGTATGTCTATCGAAAGGGTTAGGTGCCCCTGTTGGATCAGTAATTGTTGGTTCCAAGGCATTCATAGACAAGGTGACGATGGATATTTCGCTAGCACGGTTAACCTGTTTAAGAGAACATCTAATGGAACTCCGATCTGTACTTTCAGGCTAAAATTCTTAGGAAGACACTAGGTGGTGGAATGAGGCAGGTGGGAATTCTTTGTGCAGCTGCCCATGTTGGAGTTCGCGACGTTGTAGGCAAGCTTGCTGATGACCATAGGAAGGCTAAAGTTTTAGCAGGTTTCATAAGATTTTTTCCATGTGCATTGTCACTTCACCTATTTATATCCGTACTCCATTCTGTTACCAGTCCTTATAAATTCATACAAACCTGAATTTGTTTTGCTTGTCCATTTGTTTAGATGGACTAAAGAAAATTAAACAGTTCACAGTTGATTTAACTTCGGTGGAAACCAATATGGTTAGCCTGCTAGTCCATCTATTCCGCTCTTGATTATTTCATAATACTTTACAATTAAATATCATATACTAATATCGGCTGCGGTGTTTTCCGTAGGTATTCTTCGATATTGCGGATCCACGCATATCGCCTGACAAGCTGTGTCAGGCCCTGGAACAGCGCAATGTTCTTGCGATGCCAGCAAGCTCGAAGAGGTTCGGTTTCCTCCCCTTCTCAGCAGAAGTATAGTTCTGTTTCTTAGTATTGTCAAACTCAATTTCCCATTTTAAGTATCATTGTGCCTGTACTCAGTGGCGTAGCTTAGGGAGGGCCAGCGAGGGCAATTGCCCACCGCTTCTCCCCACACACAGCCTGACACTTGCACTGCAGACTTACAGCATGTGTGTGAATTTGTTAAATTTTTTTTTGCATGTCCGTGTTCGAGTGAAGATGCTAAATGACAATGCATATCTGTTATGTTTTGCTCAAGATTACCCCATCATGTCTTTGTACAAGATGCTATCTGTCCCATTTGAGGATTGGTCTCTGCGTAATACTTTAGACTGTACTTAAGAAACTATGATGTCTGCTTCATAACTTTTAACCATCCATTTTAAACCCCCTTAATTTGCAGCATGAGACTTGTCATTCACTACCAAATTTCAGATAGTGACGTCCAGCAGGCTTTGACATGTATCGAGGTATAAAAAGCTTATATTCATATCACCTTCTTCCATCACCGATGCTCTACTTGGTGTGTGCACATTACTGATATGTTTGCTCTGTTTTCAGAGAGCTGTCGAGGAAATACTATCAGGCGATGTTAAATTTGAGCATTTGACAAACGGCACTACCGCAAACTCGTATGGGCATTAGGCTACTAGTACTTCATGGATGTAATCGTGGCTCTTGTAGTAAAAACTTTTTTAAGTGGACCTGTAGTAACAACCTTGCAGAATAATCTGTTGATGTTTACTCTTTTCTGTTTGGGCCGGTGGAAGTCCCCCACGCCGGACTTTCTGTTTATGCATGGAATATCTATGGGCCAGAGGCAAAGTGGTAATACTAGAAACATTGGCCAGGCCGGCCCATTTCTTCTCAAGAATGTGCCCGTTTGTTCGATCTACTCTGTACCTTGAGCCTGACTCACAAAATAATAACTCTGTACCTGGCGCCTGTCGCTTTGTACGTATTGACTGTCCGTATGTACCCTTCTTCCACCTACAGCTACTGCCGCTCTGTATATTCTCAACGTATAACAGGGCCGTAGGCCTAGCCCTCAATCTGGTCATCTGTTCCACGGCTTCACTTAGGGCATCTCCACCGGGGAGACGCAAACGGACGATCTAAACAGTCCGATTCTGTTTGTTTGGATTGGGTCACGGACGATTTAGTGTCATGGTCCGGTCTATCCCGCCGACCGTGCACAGCAGCGCGAACCAAACGAACGAAAACAGATAGGTCAGTCCAAGAGAAAAAATCCCATGTGTGTCTGCATAGGGCTAGCCTGTGTCCGCGTCAGTCCAGGCAGACGCATCCGTCACCCAGATTTGATGCCCGGATGGGTCGATCCGGGGTGCGTCAGTCCAGATGGATGATACCGCTAGTGATGCATGGTGTGGTCATGGTCCTCTGAAAGAGAAGTTCCCTGAGCTGTTTGACATTTGCAATGAACAACATATTTCAGTTGCTGATGCAGCCAGATCAGGTTGGAGATTCACATTCAACAGGGTTACAGGAACAAATGGATGGTATTGTGAACCTTTTTATCAACACTAATCTCTCTGATGAGGAGGACATACCCTTCTGGAAACTATCAAAGAGTGAGATTTTTAGAGTGAGTTTTTCTCTGTCAAATCAATGTACAAATTCTTGTGTAGCTCTCGACCTGACAGATTCTTTAGACATTTATGGAAAGCAAGAATTCCACTGAAGATTAAAGTTTGGCTCTGGCTGATATGGCATAATGCCATTGCAACTAAAGACAACATGATTAAAATGCAATGGGTTGGTATCCCCATATGCCAGTTTTGGGATGCAATTGAGAATATTCACCATCTTTTCTTCCAGTGTCCCGCAGCTAGATATGTGTGGAGTGTTGTTGCTAGATCCATCGGTGCAATGGATAGACCTGTCTCTTTTTCCCAGTCTTTCTGGTGGTTTCCCAGACAGGAATGTCTAGATTGCAGGAATTGCGGATATTTGCTGGGCCATTTGGAAAATGCGTAATAAAGCTTGTTTTGATGGGAAATTGATAAATTCCCCTGCTGAGCTAATTTGCTATTCTACCGTGTTCATGAATTACTGGGCAGGTACTCATACTTCTGAAGATCGTGATGCTTTGCATGTTGATGCTCGAGCTCCGATGCATGTTGGTGCCGGTTGTTACTCAACAAGAATGATCACTGATGGAGGGATCCCTGATGAGGAAGAAGAGGATGGCTAGAAAGGATGCCTGGCGAGATACATACATTTATCTGATGATGATGATTTTGTTTCTGGCAATGAGCGACCCCGGGTGTGGCTCATTCGGCGCAGATTATCTACCCGATAGTGTTCCGTTGCTAGCACTAGGCGGCATTTTGTTTGTTATTATAAAACTTCTAGTCTAGTTTGGTTATTTTGCTTTGGTTGTTGCGACATGAGACGCTTGGACTTGGATTGTGTGTTTCATTATTCTGTTGAGTAATGGAATTCGGCCCCTCTTCTGGGTGGGTTGCGTGGGAAAAAAATTCAAGTCGTTTCCGCCATTTCTGGTGTAATCTGAATTAATTCATCGTTGAGAAGTAGGGTGATCTGTTCTGAAACCCCTGGTGAGGTTGCTCGTGACGTACTCCGACGCTGCAGGTCCGCGTCAGGATCACGCCAGCACGTGAGTGAGGCGAGACGCGCAACGAGACGAGCAGAACGGCCAGACGAGGGAAAACGACGCCGACGATCGATCAAAACAGGCCGTCTCCATCAGCGGCACGGCAGCAGCAGGTGCATGCAGCACCGCGGCGTGCTGTGCCGTGCCGTGCCGTGTTTGGTCGATTCCCCAATTCCCACGGGGCCGCGGATCCCGTGACCGGAGGCGCCGACGATCTCGCTGCCCAGCGCGCGGGGCGCATCCGTACGCGCGGTGGCCCGCGCCTGCCTGTGGCGTTCGCCATTGGTTGCCGCCGCCGCAGAAATAGTCGCCGCATGGGCCACATTCTGGTTCTGCTGTTTGTCTGCAGGGGGTGGGCTGGATCTAGCTTATCAGGCAAGTCCGTCTATCTCGCACGGTGAGAAAAAAAAAGGGAATATCATCAATAAGTGGTAACAACTGGGCCTGGTGGCAATGGGTTAAGCCGGCTGGCCGGCCGACTGGGTGAATACTGGGCTCTTTTTAGTATCTTCTTACCCAAGACGACGTTAGCCTAAAAAAAAAGACGGCATACAGAAAACCCACGCGAAAGAGTTAATGTACTCAGATTCGTATGTATCGACATTCGAAACTAAATAAATCTGAGTCTATTAATCTGGATCCATATTAGTTGACTCAAATTTGGCTAAATTTAAATGAATCTAGACACTATTTAGTATATAGGTTCATCCAAATTTTGACAATCCAAATCAACTAATATGGTCCGAGGGAGTAACAGTTTTGGGCTAACTCATGATTTACATTATTTTATGCATGAAATTGTTAATTTAACTCAATTTATTTCTAAATTAGGTTCTGCATTAGGTTTGTTGTTGAATTGTGCCGACATAGACAACACGTGGACATGGGACCCACACAAAGGAGAGTAGTTTTGATAGAATTTTGCACTTAGGCCCTCCCGTATGAGTCTATTATGATGGGTTAATCTCCCGCCAGTTTAAATTTGCGAAAATCCTTTATCTGTTATTCATAATAAATGTTTTGTCACAAATTTCCCAATTTCACAAGTTCCATATGTTTCTCCCTTATCCTCCACCCCGATCTTCCCAAGTGAGTGGCCCCTGGTTGGAGCTCGAGCATGCTGATCTAGGGAAGGGGGTCTCTAAACTCATCCCAAAGTCAAATTCCTTGCAAAAAAACGCCGACATGATTCGGGGTGAGGTGATACTTAGTAAAACAAGGCGGCGGATCTCCTTCATGGCGGCATATGGGGAGCCATCGCCGCAGCGATCAACGCGAATACCCGTGGCGCCTAAATGTCGTCTCCTCTTCTCGAGCAGTCACTAGTCGTCCTAGTCGTTCAATTATCACCACTGTTGCCTTCCCGTTCCTCCTTTCCTGCCACCTCCTTTTTGTTCCCTTCTCTAAACATAATAGAGTGGAGATGAGACGACGTGGGGCGCTGGGGGTGGGGTGGAGGGATTGGCAAACTTCTAAGGCTCTAATTAAAGTTCTAGATGCAGGAGGGGCTGCGTGCAAAATTCTAGGGCGGCTGCTCGCCTATGCGTGGGATCCACGTCCACGTGTCGTTCAATTAGCGTAATTTGGACGGAAATCTGGTTTTAAACTAAATCAAGTACAATTAACAAATACATGACAATGATTATGCAAATTACGAGTACTAGAACTAAATGAAACCACACACGAGTGCATGGAATGCTAGTATATTTAACTCCACACAAAACCTAGCCATGGCTGTAAAATTAGCTAGCTCCCTCGCCGGTTCGCCAGACTCCTACGATTATTTTGGTGACACGAGACGACGTATCCCGCATTAAGTATCCCGGAGCAAGCATGGAAGAAGAAAAACTCCTCCCGGGATGCTGCATGTGGCGGCTCCGGAGGACCCAAAAAAACCCTAGACCCAGCCGCCGCCAGCCGACTCCTCCGGCCACGACACCGGCGATGGCGGCCATGCTCTGGCTGCTGAAGGTGGGGGTGTCCTTTGCATGCCCCATCGGGATCCTGCACACGGGAGGTCGACTCTTGGGTGGGCGGAGGCCGTAAGGTGGCGAGGCAGAGGCGGCCACGACGGTGGGGCGGCAACGTCTTCTATGGCGGGGTGGCGGCGTGCAGCAGCGCACGGCTGAGAGGTGCAGAGGAGGACAAAGATGGATGCAGAGATGGTCGGGGGCAACGAATGCCTTGGTGGCGGCGGCAGTCTTGGCTCGATTTGTGGGCCAGATTAGGGGCTTCCTCGGGCACGTCTGGGACAGAGGATGACCCGCTCGTTTCGATCGCTGGGAGCTAGCCGATGGTGTGGGGACTACTGTGCTAGATTATCTTGAATAAAGGCGACCGTCCTTGGATTTCTCTCTCGCCGTGATGAATAACTGCCAGTTGCCAGTCGTTATTGATCTTGGGTGGACTACCGAGTTCCGGAAGACTCCGTCGGTGAATTTCAAATGGATGACATGCTTAGTGTTCGCCGGTGTCAATGGTTTTTCATTCACGCGCAACCATGTTTTTATTGACCGTTTGGTTTTAGAGGCGACGTTGTGAAGTGCTGCGGTCTGTTGCCATTATGGGACATGCCTTGGTTCCACGGTGAAGTCAGATGCGGAGAATGTCACAGGAACTGGAACTGAAGACTGGCAGAAGTTTGAGTCTTTGGGATGTAGGGATTCTGTCTTGGTGTTTTGTGACTTGGAGCAGCGGAATTGGCAAGCAGGGGTGACAACATAGTTGGAATTTGTTGTCTAATCCTGCTGGATGAAAATCCAAGGTCTGGCCTAACTGGTTATGCCTGGCAATGACCTTGTTGAAGTATTGTTTTGTGTGTGCGCATTTTTTCGAGGGTGAAAACCTATGGTCTTTGATCAGAATGATGACTGCGCTTGATCATTATTTTCTTTTTTGAGGCATTGCTTTTGGAGTTGTTGGATTTCTGGTGCTGTTTTGTCCGCTGTTTCAAGGAACTCAACACTGCAGCGAGACTTTTTTTTATGTAATTCTTCTTTCTTTTGTTGGTTGTGTGCATTCGTAATGCCAATAAGATATTGCGTTGTTATAGAGGTCAGGTGTAATCGGTATCTCATGATATTAATATATGCTACTTTCTAAAAAAAATATGATAGATTTATGACAACCTATTGACACTCATGTCAACTGAATGGTGAGAGTGGCCAACCAAGCTTCCTCCTCGGCCTTGATCGCCTTCTTTGGCATATGCCAACCAAGGCCCCTCTTCGGCCTTGACCTGCTTCTTCGGCAGCAACACTTCTGGTGGTGGAGGAAGAGCTAGCCCTCCGCGAGATGGAGATGGCTACCGTGCCAGCTTGCAGACGAAAATGCCTTCATTGTGCGGCGTCACGTACTTCCTCAGCGGGGAGAGTAACTCGACTTTCACCTGTAACCGATAAAATTTTGTCCTACGATTACATTAACCACATTAGATTTACCTTTGCGTCTTATTTGGGTCTGCTAACTCCGGAGTGATAGCCCTCCTGAAGAAGTCCAATAGTATAGCTGACTGCTTGCTATAAGCTTTGGCCATTATCATCTATAGGCATTATATAGCCAATGTGATATTGTTAGCTATAAAGGTGTACTTGTTTACTAATATTTGGTTCACATATCACTCTTACAAAGTGTCTAATAGCACTTGCTATTCTCGTTTCACCAACTAAGCAAAAGTAGTACTCCCTTTATCTCAAGTTAGATGTCTCGATTGGCATGTATTTAAACGCGTGTTAGTATATAAATATATATGAATCTCCATAAATCTTTGACATCTAATCAAAACTGAAGAAATACTATTTCAACTTAAATAGCCACCTGACTCATCCTATTCTACTTGCTTGACCTTACATGTTAATTACATGCATGTTGTTGGTCAAGGTTGGGACCCTGCGGGCCACGAAGGCACAGAGCCAGCTATTGCCCGTACACGTGCCCGCTCCGCGTAGAGAGAGGAGAGGAACCCACCACCGAAAACACGGAGGCGGACGGTGATCACCAGCGAGTGATTGGCTGTCTTTCTAAACGTCGGGAGAGAGCCTCCTAGAAAGACTCCCAGATTTCCCATCATGTTCCATAGTCTAACCAATACTACTACTAGGAGTACATGTTTTTCGCTTCTGGAACTGTGGAGACCAGGGACTGTAGTGCCTGGGTTGCCGTGCCTTTCCTGGATTTGCATGCTGGAGCACGTAGACGGGCTTGTGACCGGTGAGTGTGATGCTTGTCAATGTGAACTGCTCATCACGTGAAGTGTTTCTGTATCTTGCGTGGGATTGCACAGACCTCGGTCGCGATGGTATAACCCTGTAGATAAACATGCCTACTTGATCTATAACTCGAGGGGATCACATTAAGTATACAACCTACCGAAGTTAAACCTCAAGCGAATGAACATTTGTACCTCTTCCGCCGAAGAATGAGCTCAAATGGTACTGCTAAAAAGGCAACGAACATCTACATTTTTTTCAGAGAAAAGGGGATTCTCATAAGCTACAAATTCACCGCCAAAACACAACAAAACATCTACATTATCCCAATTACAAACCAGAGGCACTCGGAACACGGGAAAAAAAAGGAGGGAACTAAAAAGAGACAAAACAAAACAAAAAATTGATGATCTTCTAAGCTACGTACCCTGCCTCTGCTAGTTTATATATCAAATCTTCAACTCCCTCGCTCATCCGTTTTCTCCACGCACTCCACCTGCACCTCCCATGATCAGGAGACTCGAAATGTTCAGCAACCTATTCTTGATATCCACGGTGTCCAGCTTCCTTTCGCAGAGGTAGTAAGATGTAAATAGTACAAGATACTTCCGTATGGTGGCCAATGATCGGCATACGAAGAATTATGTACACATTGTCCCTACCAAGATGAGGACATAACTGAAGACCCGGAACAGTTAAACGAATATATAACAAAATATTACAGAACCTGTTTGGATGAGTCTAGGATAGGAGATATCCCACGTATCCAATGAGGAGAACACTTTTCTTATCATTCTTTTCCCGGAGGATGGAGAGTGAAAAGCTATTTTTTAAATGGAACACAATAAAGCGTTAGGTATGATTGCTTTCAAGCGAAGTTTTATTAAATTTTTTGGATATAATAAAGCCCAATATATTGGACCTGTTTAATGCTATTTACACTGGATAAATTGAACTGCTTAAACTAAGCTTTAGGGAGATTAAATTGTGAGAGCATCTCCACTCGCCTACCCAGGAGGCCGATCCGGACGCCGAATTTCGATCCGGACGACGAAAACTGGCCCAGTCACGTACCCAAGGACCTGTTTTCGGTCGGATTTCGGCCATTTTTGGTCCGGGCTACCCAGGCCGAACCCAGGTTTCCGGGTACATCCTGGGAACGCCGAACTCAGCGAAATCGGCGAAAAAAAATCAACGCGGCGCGTGGACCTGCCGAGTCAGTGACGGAAGCCGAGTCGTCGTCATCCTCGGAACCACGCGGCGACCGCCGGGCAATAACTGCCCGTCGCTTCGGCCACGTGTCGCCGATTTATGGCGCCACCGTCGCCGCCTCGGCTCCCGCGACGGACCGGCGGTCACTAACTTTCCGCCGTTTCCACTTTCCCGCCCTCGCCGCTACACCCCTCCCGCCCTCGCCGCGCACCTCGGCCTTTATAAGCCATACGCCTCGCCGGAGATCTTCGCATTCTCTCGCAGCTTCCCCCACCCACAAGCCCAACTCCGGCGAGCTCTCACCTCTCCCCTTTCTCTCACCATGGGCGAACACTACCCCGGCGACGGTGCTGCGGCGAACGGCTTTGGCCAGCGCACCCTCCAAACTTGGGAGGCGCGCATACTGTACGAGGCGGGGTACATGGTGCCGCCGGACACGCGGATGCCGCCGGGGTGGACGCTGAGCGCCGGAGGCATCCCAATCCCGCCGGGGCCAACGCCGGAGGAGTTGCCGTACGATGTACAAGAGTACATCGCCGGCATGGACAACCCCAACGAAGCCGTGAGCGCCGACGACCTCGTCTACTGGGCGCACTTCTTCGAGGAGCGGCGCCAGCAGGAGCTTGCCCGCCACGAGGGGGCGTCGACCGAGTCACTGCCGGCGCGCAAGAACTCGGCGGGGCGCCGGCGTTGGTGGAGTGCACTGGGGCGGACGCTCGCCGACGTGCTGGACCACATCAATCGCGCGAACACGCCGCGGCTAGGCTTCCCGTGCAACCCGCCGCCGGCGGCCAGGACGGGCAGGCGTGCACCTTCGGCGAACTGGGCGCCGAGGAGGATGGCGAGCATGAGCTCGTCCTCCTCCGCTTCGGCGTCGCACTCATCCGGCAGCGCGCCGCTGCGCACGCCAACGGCGGTGAAGCGCGAAGCTACCTCGTCGGTGCGCTCACCGCCGCGGACACGCGCGCGCGGTATCGTCATCCGCGAGCTGTCTGCGCCTACGTCGCCAACAGGCCACCTGCGCCGTCCCAAGACAGAAGGGTCGGCGCCGGCCGAGGACGCCGCCCTGAAGATGGCGTTGGAGCAGTTGCTCCGCGAAGCGTCGCCGCTGTCGTCGGCGCTGCCGCTCGTCGAGCCCTCCTCGCCGGACATCCTGGAATGGTCCAGGAGGGACTGGGAGAAGGCGGAGCATCAGCGCATCCTCGGCCTGCAGCAGCAGGCCGAGGAGCAGGCCGCACGACGTCGGGCGCTGGCTGGGCGTCAGCTCGCCTATCAGGGCGCCCCGCTGTACGTCCTGGACGACGATGACGACGACGCACCCTCCTACACGCCATGGAGGTGCGGCGACCCTGGCCAGGGCAGCTCCCGCCAGAACAAGCCGCCGAGCAACGACGACGATGACGGCGGCGAGGATGACGGCCACGCGGACCTCGACTACACTGCGTTCTACAACAACCTCAGCATGTAGAACGGCGAAGGCACCGGCGACGCCCTTTTTAAGTTTAGTTATTACTAGTTTCATTTAAATTTGATGTATTCCGCCTATATTTCGCCCAACTTAATGAAAATCGCCTTAGTTTGACGAATTTTAGCCGAACTTGGGGACTCAGTCTGGGTACGCGGATGGGTGAATAGGCGTACCCAAGCCGAAAACAAGTTCAGTCCGGCCAAAAAACGGACCAAATTTCGCCCTGGGTTTGGCCAACGAGTGGAGATGCTCTGACTAAGACAAAGGAGGCAGAACATATTCAACAATACAGACCAAGTCTATAAACGAGTGGAGATGCTCTGACATTTAGAAGAGATTTAATTGGTCCAACGTTTGCATCTAGGTGCACTTTATTATACTCCCTCCGTCCCGGTTTAAAGGACACAATTTGTAATTCTCTGGGCCCTAGGTGTCATCTAATTGGTCCATTTAATAGTATGGAGTAGAACATGCATAAGAAGAAAAAGAGTTAGAAAAGTGTTTACATTTGTTCACACATGTGCATGCAAGCATTTTATTGCTTTCACACAGGAGTAATTACAGAGATTAAATGCTTTTGTGTCTAAGTATTTGGGATTGCATGGTTTGCAAATTGTGTCCTTTAAACCGGGACGGAGGGAGTAGTGTTTGGCCACGGTGCAATTATCGCAGGGGGTCAATGAGTTTCGTTGGAAGCTACATGAGCGTTGGATTCCATATATAGAGCACTGGTCCGGTCAAATGTGACAGTTGATACAACACCAAAATTTAGAAAATCAAGATATCACCAAAGTTTAAAATCTTTGCTTGGTATCTTCGTCGAGAAGTCATCCCCACCAAAGACAACCTTATAAAGTGGAATTGGCATGGAAGTGCAAAGTGTATATTTTGCTACCACAATGGGACAATAAACACCTATTCTTCAATGTAAATTTGCTCGTTCTATGTGGTCAGTCATTTAAGTAGTTCTGGCTTGTATTCACCATGTGATGCTTACATTTTGTATCATCATAATAGCCACATATAGGATTAGTTTAATATTGTTATGTGCATTGATATATCACTATTTACACATTTTTTAGATGATTTTGGGACTTTTCTACAAAGTACCTTGTTTTGGTATTTAATTTCTGAGAGCCAGTAAACCTCCTTTTTCATATTTTGATGTTTCAGGTGGACACTAATTAATTCAGCGAAAAATACCACCGAAGTTTTTTATCGGAAGGACAATGGCCATTGGAAACACATGAGGGGAGCCACGCGGGCCAAATGAGACCTAGTGGTGCATCCCACCCCCTAGGTTGCGCCACATAGGTCCATTCCCTTGTTGAGCATTGTCTCGGCTCCTTTTTACGTACACATCCGCTTTGATAGAAACTGTACACCCTATTGTTTCCACGATTTACAAAGGCAGCGACAGAGGCAAAAGTCTTCTCCTACTCCGGGAGAAGGCAGATCCTGCTGCTCCGAGGCCGTCGGAGAGGGGGAATTGAAGCCATCATCACCACCAACTCCTCCTTGGCGTAGAGAGTCTCTCCATCATCGGCCATGTCCATATCCCCCAATACGCTCCTCTCCCGACCCTAACCTCCCCCGACCCCCGCCCGGCGGCGGCATGCGTCCCAAGGTACTATGACACCGATGTTTGTCCCTCCCTCTTGCTGATGCCCTTCCCCCACCGCCACCCGAGGTGGCGCCAGGAAAAGCCTGGTCGGCATGGAGACGACCGACATCCACTAGGCATGACCACGGTGGCGTGGGCGGCGCCTCCTCTCCTTCGATGGTAGTGGTGGTGCAAGGCGACGATGGAAGTTTCAGTGCGCCGGGATCGGGTGCGGTGGCATCGCGCTGGGCCTGAGTGGTCTTGTCTGGGAGCTCGAAGGCTAGGGCGCTCGGGCACCTCCTCTTGCATGCGCTGATCTACGACGGTGGCCTTCGCATATGGGTATCAAGGTGGCAGTCCTGGACATGGTGGCGGCGTATCCTCGTCTAGTGGTGGACGACCATGGTGGGATCTAGTGTGGGGGATCTTGGGATCCCACACCAATCTCTGGTGGTGAAGATCCAGTTGACAACAAGGTTGGGGTGGCAGCCGATGAAAACCGCACATCGACCATGATCTTGGCAGAAGATGGCGGTGTCGCTTGGTGTCGCTACCTTATTGGAGGTATCATCTTTGCTGGTCTCGTCACTTCAATCAGGATACTCCGGGGGGAAACCCTAGATCTAGGTTTCCCAGATTGGATGATGGTGGCTCCTAGCATCGATACCCCTCTTGAGGGCATCGTTTATAGAGAACATGTCGGCTAGAGTTCATGCCACTCCTGTTTCTCTGGGGAAACCCCTAATCTGTTTTTTGGATTGGGCGATGGAGGCGCTGCGATGTCGCATTCTCTCTTGGGAGCTTTGTTGTGGAGCAAAGCTGGATGGCAGAGGCAGGTGATGGAGCGGCTTCATCTTGCATGGATACCATGGTGGATATGTCAAGTCATGCCTAACCGCCAGGTGCTACGCTCAGTCATGCCTGGTTCGATAGGTGCTACTCATGGTAGATCTTCCGAAGGTCTCTAGCTGTGTCGATTGGCGGGACTCAAGAATATGGTGCCGAGAGGTCTCGGTGGAGATCGCACGTGCTTGTTGATGGATGTGCGTTGGGCAGTGATACCAGTCTGCCATCATGGCGGCTTCGACGGTAGGACTTGTAGCGTCATTTCATTGATCTCTCTTGAAGATGGGTATGCGGAAGAAGGTGACAACTAGGAATTTTTGGAGCATGTATGCTAGGTACGTGCCGAGGGTCTGTCGGACCGGTTGTGCCACTTGCTCACCATTGTGAGACTTGTCGAGGCCTACGGTTTTTAGATGATGCGCATTGGTGCGATGTCAGGGGTATTGGGCCCTGTTCATGTACACACCCTTCATCAGTGTTTTAGGATTCACGAGCTTCCACTTGTTTGGTGGGCTTAGTTTTGATCTGTGTCATCCCTCTTGTAAGATTTTGAGAATAATCTAATAAATCTATTGGATGCAGAAGTGATGGCTTAGTTGATGTGGAGCCTGTTGGGAACCCTAAGAGCAAGGTGTGAAGCATCACAGCAGCAAGTATTCCCTCAGTAAGAAACCGAGGTTATCGAACTAGTAGGAGGAAGGAAACGTCACACAGGTGTTGCAAGCAACGTGAAAACCTGCACAACACAAACTCAAGACTTTGCCCCAACTAACAGTGAGGTTGTCAATCTCACCGGTTGCTGTAACAAAGGATTAAACGTATGGCGTGGAAGGTAATGATTTGCAGCAAGTAAACATGTAACAGTGGAGGATGTATCAATGGTAAAGATTGGACCAGGGTTCATAGTTCACTAGAGGTGCTCTCCTTAGATAAACAACATGGCATGAAGGGTAAACAAATTACAGCCGGGCAATTGACAGGAACTGAGCAAGGCATAACAATGCAATACTAGACAAAAAGATCCTATGCGATTCGATTAGGCAATACAACAATATACATAGACCGCCATCCAACTGCATCTAGGACTAGAAGTCCACCTTTAGGCTATCATCCGAACCCCCTCCAGTATTAAGTTGCAAGCAACAGACGACTGCTTTAAACAAAGTGTGTAAGGTAAACAATCCACTTGTTCCATGAACAAGAGACCGTTGTTTTCTCCCTAGTGGCAACATCACATCTACAACTAAAGAGATTTCTGCCACTTCCATTGGAAACTAGAGGCATGAACCCACTATCGAGCATAAATACCCCCTCTTAGAGTCACTAGCAACTACTTGGCCAAGATAGCTACTAACAATGGAGAGCATGCAAGATCACAAACAACACAGACATGATAGTATCAAATAGACAAAACCATTAATCAATCTAACATAGTAATCTCAATATCCATCGGATCCCTGCAAACACAACATGCATGACTACAAATATATTAGATCTTGATCATGAACGGAGCTCACAAGATCTATACATGAAAGCACAAGGAGGAGATACAACCATCTAGCTACTACATGGACCCGTAGTCCCAGGTGGAACTACTCACGCTTCATACCGGAGAAGCAGGCTTCCAGGATGTTCTCCCCTATGGCAGGGTGCCGGGAAGAACTTCAGATCCCCCCGATCTAGGGACGATGGTGGCGGCGGCTATAGAAGGTTTCTTGGAGTTTTGATCGGGTGTCTAGGGTTTCTGCATCGGGGGCTTCTTTTAGGCGAAGAGGTGAGGCTGGGAGGCGGCCGGAGGGCCCACACCCTACCCAGGCGTGCGGTGGTCCCACCCGTGCCTAGGGGGTGTGGAGGCCCTGGCTCGCCTCTCCGTCTCTCCTCTGGACTTCGTGTCGCCCATGGTAAAATATTGACTTTGGCTTTTGTCCTGTCCAATTATGAGAATATTGATTTTCTGCCTTTCTGGAACCAAAACAGAAGAAAACAGGCAACTGGCACTGTGGCAACTTGTTAATAGGTTAGTTCCAGAAAAGATATAAAAACACCTCAAAGTGTATATAAATCAAAGCAAAGTAGATACTAAACAAGCATGGAGCATAAAAAATTATAGATATATTTCCGACGTATCAAGCATCCCCAAGCTTAACTCCTGATCGTCCTCGAGTAGGTAAGTGATAAAAGAATAATTTTTAAGGTGACATGCACCGTAAAAACCAAGATCAAGCCATTTGCAAACATTGAAGGCTAGGATCAAAGAACTCTAAACATGTGCATGAAAGATGGAGTTCTAACAATAAGACAAAGTAACTATGCATGCAACATGAAAGGCTACAAACAAAGATCATGAATAACATGCATTGAAAAACGTTTGTTTGTTTCACATACAGAAAACATAGCATAGTGGCATTCAGCTTGTCCCTCATAGAGTAGAAAATAGATGCATAGGACACCTTCAAAGTTCATAAGAGTGACTAGATACAAGTAGCGCAAGAACAAGTAATATCACAATATGCATCAATCAATAAATTTTGGGACACTGCACACAGAATGGAAATTATGCTCTTTTAATGGCGCCTAAAGGTAGAAGGTGGAGACTCAATAATAGTGGAAGAAAGGCCCTTCATAAAGGGAAGCAAGGATTTCAAGTTTCAAAAAGAGCTTCCAAAATTATGGTACTTGTTAGCTTTCAGTCCTCATTGACCCTATCATAAGTATCTTGAAGTGATTAAGGTTAAAGTGAACAAACTATGGAGTATATGCTTGGCAAAGTATAAGTTGGCAATCTCAAGTCCCTTGAATACGAGGGCCACACCTCGTGCTACTCAACTTTAGTCACATGTAAGTTCTTGTCATAGTAAGTACATGCGTATCATAAAGAACCACTAGAGGGGTACCCCTTGCACGTGGTATATGAGCTATCCCATAACCAAAATGACAAGGCAAGTAGACAATGAGCATCTCAACGATCTTTTTATTTACTATGTGCATGGATTTTTATTGAGGATGCTTCACAGATAGCTCATTATGGTGATGCTGCAAGTTTCCACCATGATTAGGCATGGCTTACGCTAGAGGCCTAGGCATTTCTCTAACACAAAATACATAACTGCATGGACTTACAAGTTCCCTCTTTATTTCACACTGGTGACATCCATAGACAAAAGAGCATGATATCAACTGTGTACAAAGTACAAGTGCAATGTTAAAAACGTTCCTCGTGACAGCACGGTTCTGCTAATTCCAATGTATAAGTGCAAGCATATACAACATAGATGACACAATGGTTCAAGTTTATTAGGGGCAAAGAATATAAAGTGTGCCATCAAGTTCGTGAGGGCTTTCATCACTAAGTTTTCACATAACAAAATACTTTTAATTGGAAGATAGCTGAAAACAAGAATATACTTGGAATGGTGTAACACACCATGCATAGGAGTTTATAGTGGACACTTCAGAATAACTTGGTTTCTTGGGAGTTGGAAGCATGAGTAGAGCTTACTCATACAAGTGGAGGCTAGCAAAAGGCTTCGAGCAACCAACTAAGAGAGCAATAATGGCCATAATCATGTAGAGCAACAAAACATTACCAATCAAAGCATAGAGTGGTACTACAAGTCAAGGACTAAATAATCACAGAGTCTATGGTGACTTGTTCATAGTCATAACATGGTGTGAGCATATGCCAAGTTAACCCAAACAAAGCATCAAAGGAGAATACCACAATACTATGCTTTTGTATGCTAAAACAACACATAATTCTTTCAAGGCACACTAAGCATTCCCAATTGTTTGGAACAAGACATGCTACAGCAATAATCACTAAGCATAAGGTCAAAACAACACCTAACATGTCATGCTAAAGTCTAAGTCACAGTCAATGCAAGCTCCTCTTGCACTTTCAAGCAGGAACTTCCTACTCCTTTCCAACACCAAGCAACTTATTTGAAACAACACAGCGAGAACGGGGGTCCAAACCACTTTATTCAAGAAAACTAAACAAACTAAGAAAACCAAACGAAAACTAAGACGCTCCAAGAACAACACAATAGTGCATGAAACAATAAAAACGAAGTGTCTAGACATACCTGAGCTTTTTATTGATGAAGAAGGGGATGCCTTGGACATCCCCAAGCTTTGACGCTTGTACCTCTTGGATATTTCTTGGGGTGACACCGGGGTGGCATCCCCAAGCTTGAGCTTTTGTCCATTCTTCATCTTATTACATCATTCTTTCTCTACACCTGAAATTTTTTCCTTCATACAAAAATTCACACAATCTTCATTAGCAACATTAGTGTATTCAAAAGATAATAGACCTTTGGGTTTAGCTTTGAAACAGCAAAACTTTTCATTAAAAACACAAGCTACTTTAGCAACTCCTTCAAAAAGCTCAATTCACCAAAAGAGAACTCAAAAAGGAATCAATAAGAAGCAAATGCAAATAATGGCAGAAATCTGTCAAAACAGACCAGCAGGTAGAAACCGATTTTTTCGAAAATCTTCTGTTGCTCAAATAAAAAAGTATTGAACTAACGAAAGTCAGCTAACATACTGGAGGATTTATTCGTAAATGTTCAGCTCAATCCTAGTTACAGAGACTCCTCACTAATTTTTATGGTGGAGGACAAATATCTATTTCGGGACAGCAACTCCCCAAATCTTACTTCCCTCTCATTAGATGTCATTCTTGGCACAAAAAGCAAACAAAAAAGGATAAGGTGAGGTCATTACTGAAGTAATAACTTCCAAGACTCAAGGAAACTCTTGTGTTATCTCTCAACAAGTACTTTTATTTAACGCCTTTAAGTTAGGCACAAGAAGCAAGAAATCAAGTATTTTCAAATGAGGAAGCATTAACATCAAACCTTGCTTTCAAAGGAGGATAAAAAAGCAACTTCTCTCTCCTCATAGGAAAGTGTTCAATACCTTTCTTGAATGGAAATTGATATTTAATGGTGCCTTCGTTCATATCAATGATGGCACCAACAGTTCTAAGAAAAGGTCTTCCCAAAGTAATAGGACAAGAAGCATTGTATTCAACATCCAAAACATAGAAATCAACAGGGACATAAGTATTGTTAACCATGATGAGAACATCATTAATACTCCCCATTGGTTTCTTCTTAGCATTATCATCAAGTGGAACATCCAAATAACAATCTTCTAAAGGTGGCAAATCAAGCATTTCATAAATCTTTCTAGGCATAATACAAACACTAGAACCAAGGTCACATGAAGCTTTGAGATCAAAGTCATTCACCTACATATTAATAATGGGTTCCCAACTATCTTCTACTTTCCTAGGAATAAAAGCTTTGTGTTTTAGCTTCTCTTCCTTAATCTTAACAAGAGCATCTGTAATGTGTTTGGTGAAAGAAACATGCATATCACTAGCAGCAGGGCTTCTAGCAAGTTTTTGCAAGAACATAATCACTTCAGAAATACTGCAACCATCTATATCGAAATCAAGCTTAGCATCACTAGTAGTAGAATCATTAGGCTTAGGCATTGTAGGAGGAGGAATATGGACTTCTTGTGGTTTAGTGGTCTCCATTCTAGTGATGGTGCACACACTATTGTTTCTATCAATTTCAGCTTCCCTTTCCCACTTAGCATGAAGTTGAGCTAACAACCTAACATTTTCATCAATAGTAACTTGTATGGCATGAGCAGCAGCAAAGGTATTTTCCATGGTCTCAGGTTTAGCAGCCATTTTATTAATCAAGGAGGACTGTGCTTATGACAAAGAGGAAATATTCTTCTCAACAGTTAAAAGTTTCTCCTCCACAGTCTTGTTGAAAGCAGTTTGTTTACTAATAAAGTCTTTGAGCATTACTTCAAGTTCAGAAATGGCACTTCTAGCATTGTTGTAGTTCCCATAGGAATTGCCATTATTAGGAGGATAAGGCCTATAATTTTTGTTGCTACCAAAATTATTCCTATAGGCATTGTTGTTGAAATTGTTGTTTCTAATGAAGTTCACATAAACTTGCTCTTATTGAGCAACCAAAAAGGCTAAGGGAACATTGTTTGGATCTAAAGGAGCTTTCCCATCAACAAGCATAGCCATAATAACATCAATCTTATCACTCAAAGAGGAGGTTTCTTCAACAGAATTTACCTTCTTACCATGTGGAGCTCTCTCAGTGTGCCATTCAGCGTAATTAACCATCATATTATCAAGGAGTTTTGTTGCATCACCCAAAGTGATGCCCATAAAGTTACCTCCAGCAGCTGAATCCAATAGGTTTCTTGAAGAGAAGTTCAAACCTGCATAAAAAGTCTGGATAATCATCCAAGCAGTGAGTCCCTTGAGTGGGACAATTCTTAACCAAATACTTCATTCTTTCCCAAGCTTGAGCAACATGTTCATTATCAAGTTGTTTAAATTTCATAATTTCACTTCTCATAGATATAATCTTAGCAGGAGGATAGTACTTTCTAATAAAAGCATCTTTGCACTTAGTCCAAGAATCAATACTATTTCTAGGCAAAGATAGCAACCATTCTTTAGATTTTCCTCTCAAGGAGAAAGGAAACATCTTGAGCTTAATAATATCTCCATATACATCCTTATACTTTTGCATATCACCAAGTTCAACAAAGTTATTGAGATGGGCAGCACCGTCATCAGAACTAGCACTAGAAAATTGCTCTCTCATCATAAGATTCAACAAAGCAGGCTTAATTTCATAAAAGGTAGCATCAGGAGGAGGTGGAGCAATTGGAGTGCTAAGGAAATCATTGTTGTTTGTGCTTGTGAAGTCACACAACTTGGTGTTCTCAGCAGAGTTTATTTTGGCAAAGTGGAGCAAGCCAAAAATAGCAGCAACAGTGATACGTCGGAAATGTATCTATAATTTTTGATGGTCCATGCTTGTTTAGTATCTACTTTGCTTTGCTTTGTCTACAATTTGAGGTGTTTTTATATATTTTCTAGAACTAACCTATTAACAAGTTGCCACAGTGCCACTTGCCTGTTTTCTTCTGTTTTTGGTTCCAGAAAGGCAGAAAATCAATATTCTCGGAATTGGACGGGACAAAAGCCAAAGTCAATATTTTACCGTGGGGGACACGAATCCAGAAGACGAGACGGAGACGCGAACCATGGCGGCCAGACCCCCTAGGCACGGGTGGGCCCTGCCCCGCGCCTGGGAAGGGTGTGGCCCCCCTGGCCGCCTCCCGGCCTCACCTCTTCGCCTATAAGAAGCCCCCGATGCAGAAACCCTAAGGACGCGATCAATATTCCATGAAACCTTCTATAGCCACCTCCATCGTCATCCCTAGATTGGGGGGGGGGTCTGAAGTTCTTCCCGGCACCCTGCCGGAGGGGAGATCATCCCGGAGGCCTTCTCTCCGGTATGATGCGTGAGTAGTTCCAGCTTGGACTATGGGTCCATGTAGTAGCTAGATGGTTGTATATCCTCCTTTGTGCTTTCATGTATAGATCTTGTGAGCTCCGTTCATGATCAATATATAATCTATTTGTAATCATGCATGTTGTGTTTGCAGGGATCCGATGGATATTGAGATTATTATGTTGGTTTGATTAATGGTTTTGTCTTTATGATTCTGTAACATCCCTAAAATCATGATTTCAAAGATTGCATATCATTCATGCATGCATATAATTTTTGAGATCATTTTCAAACCATTTTCAAGAAAACAGAAGCACATAGTGCTATCATTTTATGTGAGCAAACTTAAATCAAATGACCATCCTCATTTGAGAGCATAAGTGTTTTAAACCAAGTTTGTTTGCTTCCTTGTTGTTTGGATTGAGTGTGGAGTTTGGACAAAAATATACAAAATAAATATGGTTTCCAAAACCATTTCCAAAACATTTGCAAATCAAGTGCTATGTCACTGTTTATTTTATTTTCCAAATGTCCAAGCCAATTCAAAGTGACCACTTGGTTGTATGCCCAGATTTGTGACTGTTGCACACTGCAAAAATCCTGAAAAGATTTGAATTCAAATAGAGTTTGAATTCATTTGAAAATCATTCCAGAAAATCAAATTAGAAATAGAAAAGGAATAAAGAAAAGGAAAAGGGTCGGCGCTACCATTCCAGCCCAACAGAGAATCCAGCCCAGCTAGCCCACCCGGGTTCCCCCTCTCTCTCTCTCATGCGCAGACGCACCCACGGAGTCGCTGACGCCAGGACCCCACCCCCTCTCTGGTTCTCTCGCAGACAGCTGGGCCCCGTCCACATCACCGTCGTCTTCCCCAAATCCCGCGCACGAACACATCGCCGCTGGCCGTTGCTGCGATGATTCCGCGGCGTAATTGCCATTGATTCTCTAGGCGTTTCTTGTCGAGCCCCTGCCTACTTAAACCCCTCCCCCTCGCGGCCATTTCCCCTCACTCAATTTTCTCTCCACGCCACCAGGCTGCTCACAACTCGCCAGACACCGCCGCTGTTCCGACGACCTCGCCGACAAATTTCGGTGAGCACCACACCCCCCTCTGTCTGTCGTTCATGCTTTCATGCTCTGCAGCTCCGTGCGCATCTACTGACACCTTCCATTTGCTCGCGCATGGCCTGTAGCCCCGGCAACGTCAACGACTAAGCGTCGCCGCCTTCTTCTTGAACTCCGGCGACCTCTCCCCGTAAGTACCAGCCGTCCCTTTCCCTCTGTTTGATAGCCAAAGATCCCAGCGTCTTGCGCATCTAACGGCACCGTTGGTTTGTCTTAGCTCGCCCCAGAACCTCGCCTCCGTCGACGCCAAGGCCTGCCCGACGTCTGCCCCTACTCCGACGAGGAATCCCCGCCGTGTTCGCGCGCCCCTTGACGAACCATCGCCACCTTGAGCATCAGCAGCTCCTTGCGATTCTGGTAAACCCCTTCTCCCTCTCCCGCGCGACCTAGAACACCAGCTCCGCCACTGACAGAGGCGTCGCCGCCAGTCGCCGCCGCTAGCGCCGCTCGACTTTGGTCAAAGCATCAGCAACCGTTAGATCTGCATCGTAGGGATTAGATTAGAACGAGGAAGAATCGTTTTCTTTAGATCTGGCGCGTTGGATCTAAGTTGATCCTACGGCGCGGAAGCTCGATCCGACGCGAAGCGGTATCGGCCAGTAGGATTAAGACGTGTGGCAGTGAGTTAGGTTTAAAACAGAATTTGAATCTGATTTATATTCAATTTTGATTTGGCTATAACTTTTGATCCCCACGTTAGAATTTGACAAATTTTATACCGTTGGAATCAGGAAGACAAGCCCTTTCTAAATATGCAATGTTTTTAATGTTTAGCTTCTGTTAAAAAGGTTTTATTTGCAGAAACATGTGTAGGGCTTATTTGAGTATATGAATTGTTTAGGAATTGTTTTTAGTGTCAAATAAATTTGGTTTGGCAAGTTTCTGACTTGTTTAGGATTCAGTACTATGCACTTGCTTGGTTGAGTTTTAAAAATCATCACTTAGCATCTTGCATGCATGCATATATATTTTTGATTGTATATGTCTTGTATGTGATTATGGATATATTCTATGTGTAGATTTTGGTGATAGTGATTGTGATTGTGAAGAGTGCTACACTTCAAACTACCAAGGCAAGTGGTACTTCATGAATATTTCCATCCCTAAGATTTATACTAAGCATTAGAAATATTTTGCTAAGTCTTGCATGTAAATATTTTTGCCTATATGCCATGTTGGGAAATCCTAAGTAGTTGTAGAATTTCTAGGAAATTTCTAAGTTAACGTACTATCTATGCCATGCTTAGCCTAGCTAGTAGCAAACAAGGGTTGGTGAAATATACATGCTATGATGAAAATATTTCTAAGTCTTTGGACTTTGTTTTGCTTAATAAAACAACTAAGTCAATGAATCACCTAGGTGGAAAGGGACTTGATTGGTGATTTTGGTTGAGTGGTTACACAAGGCCCATGGCTATGGTTTACCTTGTGTATCTCACTTGTGGAAAGCCACCCAGGAACAAAGAGATTTTAGAAGCCAAGTGTTAAGAAGCTTCTAGTGCAGCCACTTGGCAATATAGGCTCTGCCAGGATCATAGGTTGCTAGAACTTAGCCATTTGGACAGTTGGTGGTAGTGGGATGATAGGTTGGAGCGCGTCCATTTGGTCTAAGGGAAGGCTTCTGAAAGGTCATGTCTTGGTGAAGCCAAGTCTGGTGGGGAAAGTGCACAACCTCTGTAGATGGAAAAATCTAAGTACTTAGCCAAGTCCATGGCAATGGACAACTTGAGCATCAAGGCATGGAAGCTATCAAGAATCTCCTCATCCCAATTTCTAAGTAAAAATTTGTGGGTGAACAAGGGTGAAGCACCTCAATGTCTATTGGTGGTTCCTTGGGAAAAGTTTTGACAAAAGAAAAACTTAGTGATTTCAACTAATAGGAAAAATCTATTTTGAGCAAAGCAAGCCAAGCTACACTTAGCCAAATTTGCATATAGTATCTAGTCCACTTAAAATATACTAAGGTATCACTTGCCAATACTATTCCAAAGTATTGACCCACTGTGGCTGTAACTTGTGATGTTGCAGGTTACTCTGATGAGGATTAGGTGTCATGAGTCTACACTCAACATGTTTGCCTGTGGCACATGAAGATGAAGACTTTTGTTTATTTACTTATTCAAACTCTTGTATTAGGCCTGTGGCCTTGGAGTTGTAAAAACTATGTTTATATCTGGAATGGATGTAATAAATGACCTTTGTATCTGTGTACTTCATCTTAAACTATGGATGCTAGCAATGATCCAGGGACTAGCATTGCAATCACAGGGATCCTTTTTCCTTTACAAAGGAGGGATCTTATAGATTCTATCATGTCTGTGTTGTTTGTGATCTTGCATGCTCTCTGTTGTTAGTAGCTATCTTGGCCAAGTAGTTGCTAGTGACTCCAAGAAGGGGTATTTATGCTCGATAGTGGGTTCATGCCTCTAGTTTCCAAGGTAAGTGACAGAAATCTCTTCGAATGTAGATGTGCTATTGCCACTAGGGAGAAAACAACGGTCTCTTGTTCATGGAACATGTGGACTGTTTACCTTACACACTTTGCTTAAAGCAGTTGTCTATTTCTTGCAACTTAATACTGGAGGGGGTTCGGATGATAACCTGAAGGTGGACTTATAGTCATAGATGCAGTTGGATGTCGGTCTATGTATCTTGTTGTATTTCCCAATCGAATCTCATAGGATCTTTCTGACTAGTAATTGCATTGTTATGCCATGTTGTTTACCCTTCATTCCATACTGTAATTTGTTTATCCTTGCTCAGTTCCTTTCAATTGCCCTGCTGTAATTTGTTTACCCTTCATGCCTTGTTGTTTATCCAAGGAGAGCACCTCTAGTGAACTATGTACCCCGGTCCAATCTTTACCATTGATACATCTTCCACTGTTACTTGTTTACTTGATGCAAACCATTACCTTCCACACCATACGTTTAATCCTTTGTTACAGCAAATCGATGAGCTTGACAACCTCACTAATTCATTGGGATAAAGTCTTGAGTTTGTGTTGTGCAGGTCTCCGCGTTGCTTGCAACACCTGTGTGACGTTTCCTTCCTCCTACTGGTTCGATAACTTCGGTTTCTTACTAAGGGAAAACTTGCTGTTGTGTTGCTTCACACCTTTCTCTTGGGGTTCCCAACATACTCGCCGTTAAGGAGTCACCATCAAGCTTTTTCTGGCGCCGTTGCCGGGGAGGCTAAGGACGTCTTCACTAGGGGAGTCCTCCACTTCCTTTCTCTTTACTTTGTTTTTAGTTTGCTTTGTTTTTTTGCTTGGTTTTGTTTGCCTCTTTTCAAAAAAGCCCAAAAAATTAGTCTAGTTTGATTTGCTTGCTTTATTCAAAAACACAAAAAATAGTTCCTTCTCTAGCTGCTGCTGTTTTTGGCTTGCCCACCTTTGCCAAAATGAACTCTGCTGAGAACACCAAGTTGTGTGACTTCACTAGCACCAACAACAATGATTTCCTTAGCACACCCATTTCTCCACCTGCTCCTGATGCTACCTTTTATGAAATTAAGCTTGCTTTGTTGAATCTTGTGATGAGAGAGCAATTTTCTGGTGCTAGTTCTGATGCTGCTGCTGCCCATCTCAATAACTTTGTTGAACTTTGTGAGATGCAAAAGTATAAGGATGTAGATGGAGATATTATTAAGCTCAAGCTTTTCCCTTTCTCCTTGAGAGGAAAAGCTAAAGAATGGTTGCTATCTTTGCCTAAAAATAGTATTGATTCTTGGACTAAGTGCAAGGATGCTTTTATTGGAAAATACTATCCTCCTGCTAAGATTATATCTATGAGAAGTGACATTATGAAATTTAAACAACTTGATAATGAACATGTTGCTCAAGCTTGGGAAAGAATGAAATCTTTGGTTAAGAATTGTCCCACTCATGGACTCACTGCTTGGATGATTATCCAGACTTTTTATGCAGGTTTGAACTCTCCTCAAGAAACCTGTTGGATTCATCTGCTGGAGGTAGGGGTGGGCATAAAAAACCGAAACCGAACACCAAAACCGAATTAACCGGAACCGAAACCAAATACACCGAACCCGAATTAGCCGAAACTAATTTCGGTTAGTAAATATGATTAACCGAATTTATAAATATTAGTTCGATTTTGATTCTCTGTTAACCGAAATAACCGTACAAACCGAAAAATATATGTGACAGAGCTAAATATATTTGTGATTCTGTCCCAGGCGCTCATTATTATACGTAGTACTAGCTCATACCATAAAAAGACATGCATGCAAAAGCTGTCAGGGAGCCCATGCATGTACGTATGTCTCCAGCCACATGCATATACATGTTCGTGATTTAACTGTCAATTGTGTCTATGAATTTTGTTGGAAGCCTTTCAATTGTTTTCCTGTTTCGGATATAATCATTTATTTTAGCTGAACTCTCAACACATATAATTTGTGAATGTATACAGCTTGGAAGATAAACATCATTTTTTTTGAACGAGTAAGATAGACATCATGCTTATTATGTTCTTTTTCTATATATGCGTTCAAGACATCAGCTAGCCATGTATTGCTTCATGTACTCGACGACCTGGAGGTTGCTTCCGGTGCGCCGATGAGTGGTTTAGCTCATATGGATCTGACATAAATTATGGCATAATATTGTTATTTCCAGAAGTTCGGTTAAAAACCGAACACCGAACCAAATTCTCTACTAACCGAACTATCAATTAATTAGAAAACCGAAATAATTTCGGTGCCTATTTTGTAGAAACCGAATTATAGAAAAACCTGAAAAACCGAACCGAATTAACCGAAAAAACCGAATGCCCACCCCTAGCTGGAGGTACTTTTATGAGCATCACTTTGGGTGCTGCAACTAGACTCCTTGATAATATGATGGTTAACTATTCTGAATGGCACACTAAGATAGCTCCACATGGTAAGAAGGTAAATTCTGTTGAGGAAACTTCCTCTTTGAGTGATAAGATTGATGTTATTATGGCTATGCTTGTTAATGGGAAAGCTCCTTTAGATACTAATAGTATTCCCTTAGCCTCTTTGGTTGCTCAAGAAGAGCAAGTTGATGTGAACTTTATTAGAAACAATAATTTTGGCAACAATACTTATGGTAATTATAGGCCTTATCCTCCTAGTGGAAATGCTTATCAGGGTAGATCTGGAATGCCTAGTGAAGAGAGGATTCTAGAAGTTGAGAGATCCACTAAAAACTTTATGCAAATGCAATATGAGCAAAATAAGATTTTCACTAAAACTATGGAGGAAAAATCTATTATCTTGAAAAACATTAGTCATCAACTTGAGAATCTGAATAGATAAATTCCTAGTTTACAGTCAAAAAATTTAAGTGCTGAGAAAAACATATCCTCTTTGTCTGAAGTTCAGTCTTCCTTGTCCTAGTGAAGGCTAAGGACGTCTTCACTAGGGGAGGCTAAAGACTGTGACTTAGACTTTAGCATGACATGCTAGGTGTTGTTTTGACCTTATGCTTAGTGATTATTGCTATAGCATGTATTGTTCCAAACAATTGGGATTGCTTAGTGTGCCTTGAAGAAATTATGCATTGTTTTAGCTGTTGGGGATATGCCCAAGAGGCAATAATAAAGTGGTTATTATCATATCTTCATGCTTATGATAAATGTTTACATACCATGCTATAATTGTATTAACCGAAAACATTAATACTTGTGTGATTTGTAAACATAAAAGAGTCCCTAGTAAAGCCTCTTGTTAAACTAGCTTGTTGGTTAATATATGATCATGGTTTCCTGATCATGAACATAGATATGTTATTAACAATAGGTTCATATCATTAGGAGAATGATGTGATGGACATACTCCTATAGTTAAGCGTAGCATAAAGATCAAGTCATTTAATATAGTTCACTTGCTATAAGCTTTCTGATACATAGTAACCTAATTCCTTCAACCATGAGATCATGCTAATCACCACCACCGGAAGGATGCTTTGATGGCATCAAACACCACACCATAACTGGGTGGCTATAAAGGTGGCATTGAGTGTTCGGAAAGTATGTGTTGAGGCACATGGATCAAGACTGAGATTTGTCCATCCATATGACGGATAGATATACTCTGGGCCCTCTCGGTGGAATGTCATTCAATTAGCTTGCAAGCATGTGACTGGCTCACAAGGGATCACATATCATGGGAACGAGAAAAGAGTACTTATTGATAACGAGGTTGAACTAGGTATGCAGAGATACCGACGATCAAACCTCGGATAAGTAAAGTATCATGAGACAAAGGGAAATTGGTATCATATCTAAATGGTTCATTCGATCATGAAGTAATCGTAGAAATATGTGGGAGCCATATGAATTTCCAGATTCCTCTATTGGTTATTGATCGGAGAAGAGTCTCGATCATGTCTGCATAATTCACGAACCGTAGGGAGACACACTTAAGGATTCGATGTTGTTTAGTAGATATGGAATGTGAGTAAAGAGACCGAATGTTGTTCAGAGTCTCGGATGGGATCCGGGATATCACAAGGAGATCCGGAATGGTCTGGAGAATAAGATTCATATAAGGAAAGTCCAATTTCGGAGTTCGGGAATGATTCCGGTGTTTTCACCAGAATGTTCTAGCAGGGTCTAGAAGGTTCACCGATCCGGAAGGGAAGGATACATGGATGTGTCATGACAAAGTGTAATGGTTGCATCATGTCCTAGGTCACTTGGCTGGACACTTGGAAGAGAGAAATCAAACTCTAATTTTGTAGAGGGAGTGACCCAACCTTTATTAACATAAGGTGGTGTCCCCTGTGTTTACAATGCTAGTCCCTGGATCAATAGCTAGCATCCACAGTTTAGATGTAATATCAAGAAACAAAGGTCATAACATAACTTTATAACCAGGAATAACATAACTTTATTACATCATTACATAGCTCATTTGGCTATCACATTACATTGCAGCGGAATAACTATAGTCATGGGGTCCTTCATCTTCAAAGTGCCACAGGCAAATGCTGGTTGTAGACTTTGTAATCCTAATCAATCAATCTTCACTAAAAATCAATCAAACCTACAACATTACAAGTTACAGCCACATGGGTCAATACATTTGAATTGTATTGGCAAGTTCACCACTATGTAGAATATGAGTGGATCCTGTCATTACATGCAAATTTTGCTAAGTAGGGTTTTAGGCTTATTTGCATAAAGCAATAATTTATCCTATCTTTTAAAAATGGTTTGATCAAATCTTTGAAAAACTCCTTGGCAAAGCCCAAGTGTTTTAAGTTCTTAGCAAAATCTCCTTGAAACTCCTTGGTAACCCCAAGTGTTCAAGTTTTCTTCCAAATCTCTTGAGCTCCTTGGTAACCCCAAGTGCATCAAGCTTTAAACAAATTCCCTTGAGCACCTTGGTAACCCCATGTGCATCAAGCATTTAAGCAAAACCTCTTGAGCACCTTGGTACCCCCAAGTGTTCAAGTTTTTATTTTAGAAGTTGGAATGTCGAGATCTCCCATAGTTCAAACTTTAGTTGCTCAGTATTGTCCATAACCGGGGACACGGCTAAGTACTTAGATTTTATTATTGTCACATCCCAAGATTTTCCAAATCTTGTAATGTGAAAATAAATGAATAAAAATAAAACTTTGTTTGATTTTCAGAGCCAGAAGAAAGTTTTTGAATTCAATTGGAACTTCAAACCAATTTGGATTAAATAAAAACCTAAAGAGATTTAAAAGATAAACATTTAAATAGAGGAAAATAAAATATTTTGGAATTACTACTTTGGATCTTTAAATAGAAAAGATTTTTTTTCAATTGAATTAGAAAATTTTGTTAAAGATTATTTTATAGAGCCAAATTAAACCTTGGCCAAACATTTTGAAATAAAAACATTTTGTTTTGTTAAAGATGGTAAAGGTTTATTTAATAAAATAATAAGGATTTAATATCCAAGTCTTATTAATAAAAGTTCTATTATTTTACTTAACCATCAAAACTTGTTTATTCAATTTAAATAAGTTTTCCAAATGATTTATATTCCCAAATAAAACCTACTGAATTGGTTTTGAAAATATTTGGATTTCAAATAGAAATTTTATTAAATAAATCAAAACCCTATTTGATTAATAAACCATGGCCCATTTTATTTAATTAATGAATGGAACATAAAAATATTTAAAATATTATTTCAATTTGGACTTTGGTTTATGTGTTAAACAGAACCAGATTCAAATGGAAAGTTTGTTGAAGGTTTGACTTGTTTGAATGTTTGATTTGTTTTATTTTGATTTGTTGTATGGTTTTCAAAACAGGAAAATAGAAATAGAAAAAGAAAAGGTTTCAGGAAGAAAAAAATGGATTTGGACCTAGCCCAGCCGGCCAAGCCCACAAGCCCAGCAAACCAACCCAGCTTCCCTCCCGAAGAAAAACGCTTGGCACCAACTTACCGACCCGAACAGACGCTGACCGGTGGACCCTCCTCCCCTCTCTCACTCCGCTGACCAACCGACCCCACGCAGCCAGCTCACCCTTCTTCCTCCTCGCGCTAACGACGCCTGCCGTTGCTACCTTTGAAAGCCGCGATCAATTCGCAATAACGCCGCGCCTTAAACCTCGCCGTGACTGCACGCTATTAAGCGCCTGCGTCTTCTCCTCCTTTCCCCTCTGTCGCCACTCCTTCTCCGCCCCGAGGCTGCTTGTTTTTGCAGATTCATTTGTGTGCTTATTTAGACTAGAAAAATTGTTTAAAAATGATTTTAGGGTTAAAACCTTTGCAAAATGGTTTGTGAAAAACCTACTGACCCTAGGAACCAACCCTTGGTTTGGAAAATGGATTTGGAAAAGTTTAGAATGGATTAATTGGTTTAGTCCATTTCTAGCTAAATAAAATTATTGTTTTGTTTATGAAAATGGTTTTGAGTAAAAACTTTGGAGAAAATGTTTTGGACCAAACCTACTGACCATAAACATCAAGTTTTGAGAAACAACAACTTATTTGGTGAAACCACTTAAGGTTGTGGTATTGAGAAAAATGTTTTTCACCGCATAAAATGATGAAAGGATTTGAAAATGGTTCATGGATAAAACCCATTTGCAAATGACTTCGCCATTTTGGTAAATGACCAAATTGGACCTTACAAAGTTTAGAAGCCTAGTGGAGACCATCCTTGCAATAGAACCATCCTTTACATACTTATGCATGACTTAGATTTCATTACTTTGTGTGGGTGAAATTGTTTGTTTGACTTTAGTTTGGAATGTTAGTTGATTTTGTGTTTGCTTGATTGAATTGTAGTGAAGTTAGAAAAGTGTGAGACTAGCAAGATCAAGGAGTAAACCACCATTCCCTACCAAAAGGCAAGTTACACTATCATACAAAAGTCCTACTATTTTTATTATACTTAGTGGATTTTGAAACATGCATGAAAATGATTTATACTTATGCTATGCTAAATCCTAATAGGATGCCCTTACATTACTTAGTGAAAACATTGTAGTTGTACATGCTTAGCCATGCTATATTTTGAGAAGAGATACATGTTGAGATTTTACAAAGTTGAGAAAAGGACTTGTGTTTTATATAATAAAACAAGGACTCAATGAACCACCTAGGTGGAGGATACTTTAAGTTTTGGAGAAGGTGGCAACAAAAGGAACCATGTCTATGGTAATCTCTTTGTGTTGTGCTCCAAAAGAAAACCCACCTAGGAAACTTAGAGATTAAACATGCTTCTCCAATTGTGGCTTTCGTGTGCAACCACATGCTATTATGGCTCTGGCTTAGTCAATTACATTAGGAAGACCCATACATTGTCTTTAGTTACTGGACATGGGGATCTGGAATGCTTCATGGGGGCTGAAGACAAGCTAGCAATGGTGTATGGGAGGACCTTTTGGAAAGACTTTGTCACATTCTCAGTCTGCCAGTACTCCATCTTGGTGAGCACTAATCCAGTAGGCCACTGGTGGCAACAAGATGGGATTGTGACATGTGGATAAAGTGTACTACTTTTGCAGAAGATAATAAAATCTAAGTACTTAGCCGTGTCCCCGGTTATGGAAAATACTGAGCAACTAAAGTTTGAACTATGGGAGATCTCGACATTCCAACTTCTAAAATAAAAACTTGATGCACTTGAGTGTCTACCAAGGAATTCAAAGAGATTTTGTTAAGCTTGATGCACTTGGGGTTACCAAGGAGCTCAAGAGATTTTGATGAAAACATGAACACTTGGGGTTACCAAGGAACTCATGAGAATTTATAAAACTTGATGCACTTGGGGTTACCAAGGAGCTCAAGGGATTTTGACAAGAACTTGAACACTTGAGTGTCTACCAAGGAGTTCAAGGATTCTTGGAAAAGAGATTTGACAAAGGACCAAAACCATTTTGAAAAGATAGGATAAAATATTGCTTTGTGCAAATAAGCCTTAAACTCTACTTAGCCAAAATTGCATGTATTGATAGGATCCACTCATCTTATGCATAGAAGTGAAGCCTGCCAATACAATTCCAATGTATTGACCCTTGTGGCTGTAACTTGTAATGTTGCAGGTTTGATTGATTTTAGTGAAGATTGTTTGATTAGGATTACAAAGTCTACAACCAACATCTGCCTGTGGCACTTTGAAGATGAAGGACCCCATGACTATAGTTATTCCGCTGCAATGTAATGTAATAGCCAAATGAGCTATGTTTGATGTAATAAAATTATGTTATTCGTGGTTATAAAGTTATATTATGACCTTTGTTTCTTGATATTACATCTAAACTGTGGATGCTAGCTATTGATCCAGGGACTAGCATTGTAAACACAGGGGACACCACCTTATGTTATGTAAAGGTTGGGCCA
The DNA here is from genome assembly GCA_916181665.1 of Avena sativa. Classification (NCBI taxonomy): domain Eukaryota; kingdom Viridiplantae; phylum Streptophyta; class Magnoliopsida; order Poales; family Poaceae; genus Avena; species Avena sativa. The sequence continues at coordinate 148,333,568 of OV702294.1, read as the reverse complement.
CTCCCTCTACAGATGGTATCAGAGCATTGTGTTGCCTGTAGGATTTGTAAACCTAGGATTGGACAAAAACCCTTAGAAAAATAGGAGTTGTATTTGTCCCAAAACTTATTTGCAAACAATCTTGTAAACTCTTCCCTCAACCATTTTGGTTTCAACTCTACATCTCTTCTATTTCAACTTGATGGAAAAACCTACCCAGGGCCAAAGACTTCATCATGTGCAAAGGACTTCTTCAACCCTAATGACTTCAACTTCTTCAACTTTAATGACTTCAACATCTTCAGCATATTCACCAAGGACTTCAACCTTGGATACCACTAAGGACTACATGAGAGACAAGGAAATCTTACTCAAGATTTAGAGACTGAGAGAATGCAAAAGTTAGAAGGAGCTCACTTCACTAGAAGTCAAGATAACCAAGAGTTTTTCCCAAAGAACCATGATCTCATGTAAGAAGAAGCAACCAAGAAGGATGGAAAGATCACAAGTGAAACCATATAGATGGACCACCATATTTTGTTTAAGTCAACCACACCAACTTATGTGGTGTAACAAAAATATTTTTGCTTTCCTAAAGATGTGCTTGAACTTGTTGTTTGAGTGAAAAGTTGTTTGTGAAAGCTTGCACATTGCTTGTGTGAATTATGATATGTGTGATTAGAATTGATTCCTTAGAAAAACCTTTTGCCTATTCTAATTTCCCTTCAACCCAAACAGATGAGTACTCCAAAGGACTCCAACATCAAAGTTGATGACACCAACACCAACCAAGCTGACAGCATGAAAGAACTCATAGCAACCCAACACCAGTTGAACCAACTAACAGCTCAGTTCATAGCCAACACTAGTGATAAAGATCCAACACTACAAAAGTTTTTGGAAGAACAATCCCAACTGATGCTTAAGGTGACTAATCAAATGATCAACATGGAAGAAAGCTATCCCAAAGGAGTTTATGATAACAAGGATGGCAAGAATGTTATTCTAGATGGAGCCCCAGCTTGCATTATTTGCGGAGACAAGGATCATACTTCCAAGGAGCATGAAGATCAATGCCCTAACTGTGAAGAGAAACATCCTATTGGACAATGTCCTACCTCTCAAGCTACTTGCTACCTATGTGAAGGAAGCAATCATACTCCTATCCAATGCCCCATCTACTCCATGGTGGAACAAAGGAAACAAGAAGGATCCAAGTCTACCAAGAAAGGAAAAGGACCACTTATACCTCCAAACAAGACAACCCAATTCAAAGGATCAAAGAAACCCAAGAAACCAAGACAGGACATGAACCTTGTGCAATGTCGTAAATGTAAGGAAATGGGACACTACTCCAGTGAGTGCCCAGAGAACCAGAAAAATAAGGGGATTGACCAAGTGGTGTGCAACAACTGCAAAGAGCTAGGCCATTATGTAGCAACTTGTCCACAGGAGCCACGTAAAGAACTCCAAGATATCCACTGTTTCAATTGCAAGAACCCAGGACATTATGCAAGCAACTGTCCCGAAAAGATGAAGAACAAGTTGAACAAGCCCATGGAGAAACTCAACCTTGGCCCATGAGTCAAGCATGGAAACTAAGGACACAAATGCAACTGTTTGCTTAGAGAAAGTTTTCCCAGGATCCCAAGAAGGACAATATGTAATTCTTGTTAGAAATTTTTTAAGGGTGGTAGTACCCCAGTTGTTTTGAGCCTGCTTGTAACCTAACCTTCCCAAATCTCAGGACGAGATTTATTTTAAGGGTGGTAGCCTGTCACATCCCAAGATTTTCCAAATCTTGTAATGTGAAAATAAATGAATAAAAATAAAACTTTGTTTGATTTTCAGAGCCAGAAGAAAGTTTTTGAATTCAATTGGAACTTCAAACCAATTTGGATTAAATAAAAACCTAAAGAGATTTAAAAGATAAACATTTAAATAGAGGAAAATAAAATAATTTGGAATTACTACTTTGGATCTTTAAACAGAAAAGATTTTTTTTCAATTGAATTAGAAAATTTTGTTAAAGATTATTTTATAGAGCCAAATTAAACCTTGGCCAAACATTTTGTTTTGTTAAAGATGGTAAAGGTTTATTTAATAAAATAATAAGGATTTAATATCCAAGTCTTATTAATAAAAGTTCTATTATTTTACTTAACCATCAAAACTTGTTTATTCAATTTAAATAAGTTTTCCAAATGATTTATATTCCCAAATAAAACCTACTGAATTGGTTTTGAAAATATTTGGATTTCAAATAGAAATTTTATTAAATAAATCAAAACCCTATTTGATTAATAAACCATGGCCCATTTTATTTAATTAATGAATGGAACATAAAAATATTTAAAATATTATTTCAATTTGGACTTTGGTTTATGTGTTAAACAGAACCAGATTCAAATGGAAAGTTTGTTGAAGGTTTGACTTGTTTGAATGTTTGATTTGTTTTGTTTTGATTTGTTGTATGGTTTTCAAAACAGGAAAATAGAAATAGAAAAAGAAAAGGTTTCAGGAAGAAAAAAATGGATTTGGACCTAGCCCAGCCGGCCAAGCCCACAATCCCAGCAAACCAACCCAGCTTCCCTCCCGAAGAAAAACGCTTGGCACCAACTTACCGACCCGAACAGACGCTGACCGGTGGACCCTCCTCCCCTCTCTCACTCCGCTGACCAACCGACCCCACGCAGCCAGCTCACCCTTCTTCCTCCTCGCGCTAACGACGCCTGCCGTTGCTACCTTTGAAAGCCGCGATCAATTCGCAATAACGCCGCGCCTTAAACCTCGCCGTGACTGCACGCTATTAAGCGCCTGCGTCTTCTCCTCCTTTCCCCTCTGTCGCCACTCCTTCTCCGCCCCGAGGCTGCCACAATTCGGCCTAGCACTCCCTCTGTTCCGACGACACCTCGGTGACGATTCCGGCCAAATATCACCACCCCTTGCCTCCCTGAGCATGCTAGCAGACTCCCCACTCCCAGACACATCTCCCAGTACTTTTCGTTCGACCACGGGCGCCCCAGAGCGTCGGCTACGACAAGCTCTGAACGACGCCGTCCGCTCCAACTCCGACGAGCCCCACAGGTAGATTCCGACCGCCCCGCGCCTTCTCATTCATGCACGTGTCTTCTCCGTGACCTCCCGCACCTAACCATGCCCCTGTCTTGTCCTAGGGCGATCTACAACGCCGCCTTCGACCGTGGACAGAGCCGTCTGACGCCGTTGCAAACTCCGGTGAGCGATTCACCTGACCCTGAGCGCCCCTTGCCGAGCCAACCATACGTTGAGCATCTCCGTATCCCTGCGATCACGGTGAGCATCCTCCCCTCTCTTCTAGCTTCCTGTTTCACCAGCGCCGCCACTGCCTGACCGTCGCTGCCGCTAGCCACCGTCGGCGCCGCTCACTTTTGGTCAAACGAATCAGTACCGTAGGATCTAGAGTGAGCGAGCAGGATTAGATCACTTAACCGCGAAGAGGTACGAGTCCTGTGCCGCACGATCGAATAGATCCAACGCACCGCAACGCTGATCCGGCCGAGCCGGTACCGTCCAGTTAAAACACGACGCGTGGCCAGGTCTATTTAAAAACAGATTTGAAATCTGATTGAGATATGATTTTCAAACCCTTGTAACTTTGGATCCACACGTCCAAAAATTACAAATTTTATGTCGTTGGATTCAGGAGAGCAAGCCCTAACCAACCATGCCCTTGGTTTAGCAAATAGTATCAGTTAGTTTGCTTGTTTTTGCAGATTCATTTGTGTGCTTATTTAGACTAGAAAAATTGTTTAAAAATGATTTTAGGGTTAAAACCTTTGCAAAATGGTTTGTGAAAAACCTACTGACCCTAGGAACCAACCCTTGGTTTGGAAAATGGATTTGGAAAAGTTTAGAATGGATTAATTGGTTTAGTCCATTTCTAGCTAAATAAAATTATTGTTTTGTTTATGAAAATGGTTTTGAGTAAAAACTTTGGAGAAAATGTTTTGGACCAAACCTACTGACCATAAACATCAAGTTTTGAGAAACAACAACTTATTTGGTGAAACCACTTAAGGTTGTGGTATTGAGAAAAATGTTTTTCACCACATAAAATGATGAAAGGATTTGAAAATGGTTCATGGATAAAACCCATTTGCAAATGACTTTGCCATTTTGGTAAATGACCAAATTGGACCTTACAAAGTTTAGAAGCCTAGTGGAGACCATCCTTGCAATAGAACCATCCTTAACATACTTATGCCTGACTTAGATTTCATTACTTTGTGTGGGTGAAATTGTTTGTTTGACTTTAGTTTGGAATGTTAGTTGATTTTGTGTTTGCTTGATTGACTTGTAGTGAAGTTAGAAAAGTGTGAGACTAGCAAGATCAAGGAGTAAACCACCATTCTCTACCAAAAGGCAAGTTACACTATCATACAAAAGTCCTACTATTTTTATTATACTTAGTGGATTTTGAAACATGCATGAAAATGATTTATACTTATGCTATGCTAAATCCTAATAGGATGCCCTTACATTACTTAGTGAAAACATTGTAGTTGTACATGTTAGCCATGCTATATTTTGAGAAGAGATACATGTTGAGATTTTACAAAGTTGAGAAAAGGACTTGTGTTTTATATAATAAAACAAGGACTCAATGAACCACCTAGGTGGAGGATACTTTAAGTTTTGGAGAAGGTGGCAACAAAAGGAACCATGTCTATGGTAATCTCTTTGTGTTGTGCTCCAAAAGAAAACCCACCTAGGAAACTTAGAGATTAAACATGCTTATCCAATTGTGGCTTTCGTGTGCAACCACATGCTATTATGGCTCTGGCTTAGTCAATTACATTAGGAAGACCCATACATTGTCTTTAGTTACTGGACATGGGGATCTGGAATGCTTCATGGGGGCTGAAGACAAGCTAGCAATGGTGTATGGGAGGACCTTTTGGAAAGACTTCGTCACATTCTCAGTCTGCCAGTACTCCATCTTGGTGAGTACTAATCCAGTAGGCCACTGGTGGCAACAAGATGGGATTGTGACATGTGGGTAAAGTGTACTACTTTTGCAGAAGATAATAAAATCTAAGTACTTAGCCGTGTCCCCGGTTATGGACAATACTGAGCAACTAAAGTTTGAACTATGGGAGATCTCGACATTCCAACTTCTAAAATAAAAACTTGATGCACTTGAGTGTCTACCAAGGAATTCAAAGAGATTTTGTTAAGCTTGATGCACTTGGGGTTACCAAGGAGCTCAAGAGATTTTGATGAAAACATGAACACTTGGGGTTACCAAGGAACTCATGAGAATTTATAAAACTTGATGCACTTGGGGTTACCAAGGAGCTCAAGGGATTTTGACAAGAACTTGAACACTTGAGTGTCTACCAAGGAGTTCAAGGATTCTTGGAAAAGAGATTTGACAAAGGACCAAAACCATTTTGAAAAGATAGGATAAAATATTGCTTTGTGCAAATAAGCCTTAAACTCTACTTAGCCAAAATTGCATGTATTGATAGGATCCACTCATCTTATGCATAGAAGTGAAGCCTGCCAATACAATTCCAATGTATTGACCCTTGTGGCTGTAACTTGTAATGTTGCAGGTTTGATTGATTTTAGTGAAGATTGTTTGATTAGGATTACAAAGTCTACAACCAACATCTGCCTGTGGCACTTTGAAGATGAAGGACCCCATGACTATAGTTATTCCGCTGCAATGTAATGTAATAGCCAAATGAGCTATGTTTGATGTAATAAAATTATGTTATTCCTGGTTATAAAGTTATATTATGACCTTTGTTTCTTGATATTACATCTAAACTGTGGATGCTAGCTATTGATCCAGGGACTAGCATTGTAAACACAGGGGACACCACCTTATGTTATGTAAAGGTTGGGCCACTCCCTCTACAATTATCTTCTGCAGAAGGAGTACACTTTACCCACATGTCACAATCCCATCCTTTTGCCACCAGTGGCTACTGGATTAGCACTCACCAAGATGGAGTACTGGCAGATTGAGAATGTGACGAAGTCTTTCCAGAGGGTCCTCCCATACACCATTGCTAGCTTGTCTTCAGCACCCATGTAGGATTCCAGGTCCCCATGTCTAGTTAACTGAAGACAATGTATGGGTCTTCCCAATGTAGTTGACTAAGACAGAGCCATAAATAGCATGTGGTTGCACACGAAAGCCACAATTGGAGAGACATGTTCAATCTCTAAGTTTCCTGGGTGGTTTCCTTTGGAGTACAACACAAAGAGATTGCCATAGACATGGTTCCTTTTGTTGCCACCTTCTCCAAAACTCAAAGTATCCTTGGCCACCCAGGTGGTTCATTGAGTCCTTGTTTTATTATGTAAAATCACAAGTCCTTTTCTTAACTTCACAAAAATCTCAACATGTATCTCTTTTCAAAATATAGCATGGCTAAGCATGTAACAACTACATTGTTTTCACTAAGGAATATATAGGGTATCCTATTAGGATTTAGCATAGCATAAGTATAAAATTGTTTACATGCATGTTTCAAAATCCACTAAGCATAATGAAAATAGTAGGAATTTTATATGATAGTGTAACTTGCCTTTCTTTTGGTAGGGAATGTTGGTTCACTCCTTGACCTTGCTAGTCTCACACTTTTCTAACTTCACTACAAGTCAATCAAGCAAACACAATATCAACTTGCATTCCCAACCAAAAATCAATCAAACAATTTCACACACAAAACAAAGGGATCTAAGTCATGCATGTAAGCATGCAAGGGATGGTTCTATTTGCAAAGATGGTCTCCACTAGGCTTCTAAACTTATTAAGGCTCAAGGTGGTCATTTTCCAAAATGGCAAAGTCATTTGCAAAAGGGTTTTGCCCAAAAACTATTTTTAAATCCATTCATCATTTCATGTGGTAGAAAAATATTTTTAACAAAGCAACATCTTTAAGTTGTCCACATAATAAGTTGTTGTTTCTCAAAACTTGGTGTTTAGGGTTAGTAGATTTGGTCTAAAACATTTTCCCAAAGTTTTTACTCCAAAATCATTTTCATAACAAAACCATTATTTTTATTTGGCTAGAAATGGGTTAAACCAATTAATCCATCCTAAACTTTACCAAAATCATTTTCAAAACCATGGGTTGGTTCCTAGGGTCAGTAAGTTTACCACAAATCAATTTGCCAAGGTTTCATCCTCAAGAACATTTTTGAATCATTTTTCTAATCTAAACAAGCACATAAAAGTTTCTGCAAAAACAAGCAAACTAACAGATACTATTTACTAAACCAAAGGCATGGTTGTCTAGGGCTTGTTCCACTGATTCCAATGATATAAAATTTGTAATTTTTGGACGTGTGGATCGAAAGTTATAAAGGTTTGAAAATTGAATCTATAACAGATTCAAATCTGTTTTTTTAAACGAAACCTGGCCACGCGGCGTGTTCTGGTTGGATGATACCGGTTCGGCCGGATCGCGTAGTTGCAGCCATTGGATCTAATCAGATCGTGCGGCACAGGACGCGTACCCCTTCGCCGTTAAGTGATCTAATCTTGCTCGCCCGATCTAGATCGAACGGCTCCTACTGACTTGCCAAAAGCTGGCGGCGCTAGGACAACGGCGAGCGGCGGAGCGGCCAGATAGTGGCGGCGCTAGCGAGGCAGGAAGCGAAAAAGGGAGGGAGTAATATCACCGAAGTCGCAAGGTAGTGGTGATGCTTGACGTGTGGTTGGCTTGACAAAGGGCGCTCGGGGACTGCAGCAATTGCTCACCGGAGTGGAGAAAGACGTCAGGTGGCTCTGGTTGCTGTCGAGGGCGACGCTGCAGGTCACAAGGGGGCAAACTGAGAGTAGGGTTAGATGCGCATGGTCGAGGCGAGTGAGGGGGCGTGAACGAGGAGGCGCGGGGCGGTCTGGTTTACCTGGGAGTCGTCGTCGCAGTTGAAGATAGACGGCGGCGCTCAGAGCTTGGTCGGAGTCGACGCTCAGGGACGCCCGCGGTCAAACGAGGGGCATGGACAGATGCGTCAGGAGGTGGGGAATCTCCTAGTGTGCTCAGGGAGGCACGGGGCGGTGTTGAGTCGCCGGAATTGGCACCGGAATTTGTCGGAGCAGAGGGTGGTGTTGAGTGAAATTCGGCAGCCTGAGGGCGTGTCGAGGTGGGGCGACAGAGGGGAAATGGAGAGGAGGGACTGGCGTCTTAACGTGCATGGTCGCAGCGAGGTTAAGGCACGGCGTTATGGCGAATTAAGGCCGCGGAATCTCTGCAGGAAACGGCGACGGGGGAGGGAGAAGAAGTCGCGCGGGTGAGGAGGATGAACAGGAGAGGTGGGGTCCAGTCGTCAGTGAGAAAAGAAATGAGGGGAAGGGTCCACCAGTCAGTCTCTTTGCGGGTCTGGGAGTGAGTGGAAAACGTTTCGTCGCGGGAGAGGGGAGCTGGGATGTTTGCTGGGTTGTTGGGCTGCTGGGTTGGGCTGAGTCCAAAACTATTTTTTTCTTCCAAATTGTTTTTCCTTTTCTGTTCTCATTTTCTGTTTTGAAAACCAAACAACAATTCAAACAAAAAAAACAAATCAAACAATCATCAAACTTTGCAACTTTGAAAATGGTTCTGTTTGGTAACATAAACCAAAATTTCAAACCCAAAAATAATAATTTTATTTTAGGGTCCATTATTAATTAAACAAATAGACCCTTGTTATTATAAATCAAAAATAGAATTTGATTTTTTTATTTTAATCTCCATTTTGAAAACTAAATATTTTCAAACCAAAACAGTAGGTTTTTTTTAAGAATATAATATATTTAGAAAACTTATTTGAAAACAAATAAACAAGTTTTGATGATTTGGAAATAGTAAAACCTTTATTAATAAAAACTTGGATATTAAATCCTTATTAATTTATTTTAAAATAACCCTTTACTAATTTTTATCAAAACAAAATGTTTTATTTCAAAAACTTGGCCAAGGTTTAATTTGGCTCTATAAAATAATCTTTATTAATAATACTTCTATTTCATTTGAAAACTAAAATCCTTTTATTTAAGAGATCCAAAATAGTAATTTTTAAATATTTTTATTTTCCTTTAATAAATGTTTTATCTTTTTAAATCCCTTTAGGATTTTATTTGATTCAACTTGGTTTGAAGTTCCAATTGAATTCAAAAAGTTTCTTCTGGCCCTGAAAATCAAACAAAGTTTTATTTTATTCATTTATTTTCCACATTACAAGATTTGGAAAATCTTGGGATGTGACAAATTTGAAAGTCAAAAAGGCAGTTTGAAAAAGTCAAATCCCAACATGGTTTCCGAGTTAGGGAGGGTTTCTGAGTTAGGGAGGGTTTCCACCTCGGTTGGGAACACCCTTGGATACCCCACCTATATAAGAAGGGTTAGGGGCGCACCCCAAGGTATCCCCCTTGCCCTAGGTGCCCAAGAAACCCTAGGTTGGCCGCCGCCCCCTCTCTAGTTGCAACCAATCTAGATCTCCTCTAAACCGCTACCGACTAGCTAAACTCTAGTTGCTAGCTACCTCTAAACCTCGGCCCTCTAAACCCTAGATCACCGGGGATCCCTCTACTCCACCATACTCGCTCTAGCTTAGGCGAAGCCCTACGGGATCTCCTCTCTACTTCCGACACCACGCCGTCGTGCTGCCGGAATCGCGAGGAGAGAGCTACAACTTTCGCTGCCTGCTGGAACAAGGAAGAGGAAGGTCTTCATCGAGTACTGTACGTGTGACCGACTGCGGGAGCGCTGCCGGAACACGGTGCCGGAAGGATCGTCTACGCGATCTTGAGATCGGCAAGTGAACGACTACATCACCCACGAGAATCTGCTCTCGTTAACCGCTTTGGATCTTCGAGGGTTAGTACTATATCACCTTGTTGCACCAATGTAGTAGACAGATCTTGGCTTGATCATAGATTAGATATTGATTGTGTGTTCATGCGGTAGAATTTTTTTGTTTTCCATGCTACGAACCCCTACAGTGGTATCAGAGCCGTGTCTATATGTAGATCTGTTGCACGAGTAGAACACAATGGTCATTATGGGTGGTGGTGCTTTTATTATTAATTGCTTCTTGTGTACTTTGCATCTTGCGGTATGGTGGGATGAAGCGGCCCAGGCTAACCTTACATGACATCGTTCATGAGACTTGCTCCACGCTCGACATGAAACTTGTATTGCATAAGTGGCTTTGCGGGTGCCTGTCTCTCCCATCATAGTAAAGATTCAATTTACAACGGACACTTGATAGTTCAAGCATCAACGTTGTGGTTCTTGTTCTTAAGTTAGAACCACACTTATTGAAAGCCCCAAACCATGTAAAACATGCAAAGAAAATTAGAGGCGTCTAACTTTGTTTTGCAGGGGTGTGCTGTGATGTGATATGGTCATGATTGTGATTATATATGATGTATGCAATGTTTCTTATTGTAAGTCGGCAATCGGCAGGAGCCATATGGTTGTCTTTTAATTTCATCTAGACCTGCGTGTCTATTATTCAAAGTAGTTGTAATAGTTGATGCTGGTGGATGACAACCATGGAGCGGCGCCATTGACCTTGACGCCACGCCGGTGATGATGTAGATCATGTTCGAGCTTGAAGATGGAGATCGGAAGCACAAGAAGAAAGGCCATATCATATCACATATTTTGAATTACATGTGATGTTAATCCTTTTATGCATCCTGTATTGCTTAGTTCACGACGGTAGCATTATAAGATGATCCCTCTCAAAAAAAATCAAGTTATAGAGTGTTCGTCCTTAGTAGGCACCGTTGCCAAAGCTCGTTGTTTCGAAGCATCACGTGATGATCGGGTGTGTTAGGTTCTGCGAGTGTATACAATGGGAGCAAGCTAGATTTTCTCATGCGGAAGCTAAGGTTTGATCTTGACGAGCCTAGCATGTACAGACATGGTCTCAGAACATGCAATACCGAAAGGTAAAGCATGAGTCATATAGATGATATGATGAACATGATGATTGTTTGCCTTTGAAACTATATCATGTCACGTGATGATCGGACTTGATGTAGTGAATTTGGTTCGTGTGATCACTAAAACAATGTGAGGGATATTGTTTTGAGTGGGAGTTCAATAGCAATATGATTAAAAGTTGAACACTATTTATTATAAATTAAATCAAAGTAAATTATCATAGTTGTTGTAGTCATTGGCATCCGTTTACCACCTTGCGCTTAGTTATAATTGAGATAATAGAACTATAGAATTCTGGTTAGTTACTTTACGAACTGGTATCGTATTGTTTTGAAGTGTTAATCTAAAGTTTAAAAGTCCTATTGCAAACTTTTAGTAAGTTCCGGTTACTCCGTGAAGTTTAATAATTGGTATTAAATCAAGAGTGACAATTCCAGTGTTAGTATATAAGTATCATGTTTGTCTCCATGATTCTTGATATTCAAAAGATTGTTTTAATATCAAGGTTATCTAGGATCTGAAAGAGTTGTTTCAGAAACCATGATGTGTGGAAGATATTGCGATATCTGAAATGATGTTTTGGTTGCAACATGAGAGAGTATAATATGGCAAAGTTTATGTTCTCATATTTGATGAGAATTTGAAAAAGGTTGGAGACGCTTGTCGTCCTAATCCTCCAAAAGGTTTTGGAGAGCAACATTATACTCGCTATTCACCGTTATAAGCTAAAAGTAGCTTGATCATGAATAGTTCCATGATAAGGGTGAATATTTGATAAAATATTTACTACACTAAAAGATTACTAAAGAATGGAATTTGAAAGAACACCAAGTATTTGATGATGGCGATCTACTTCAAAGTGCAAGTCCAAAGACATTGGTATTTAACTATACATGCTTTGGACTATGTGTCATGTGTATGGCTCCACTATTGATGTTGATAGATTCTTTCGAACAGAAAAGGAAATACTAAAAGAGAATCTCAGAAATATATGGCAGAAAAGAAAAGACTAGAATTGTTCAGCTTAGGTATATAGAGGATATACATGTTATGGCTATATTCTTTGCTTATTAAACAATGTGGTTCTTAAGTATTGGATACTGATTTTGTTGGTGTGAATCGTCATACGAAACAACACAATTCATCAACTACAATGGCCTAAGTAACTAGCAAAAGAATATGTGATGATGTTCATCGAGAATAAATAAAGGGTTGTTGTGTTGCTCATTAACATCAAAGCTTGCCTTCAAGATTTGTTTTATCAGGTATTATGAGAACAAAAGGGTTGTTCAAATAATTGCCGTAATCCATAAAAGATGGATGATTTAAAAATCTCGTTGGATAAATCACATCCATAAAAATATTGCTAAAAAATGTCGAAAGACAATTGATAAGAAATATCACTTAGGAAGTGACATCACCGTTTAAATTATATTGGAAAGAAAACATGAAGAAACTCCATGTGGATGAAATTTTGGAGTCTTTTGATTTTTGATCAAATGACGCTTGTGAAATTTTCCTAGAGATAATTAAAAATCCGCTCATAGGCCAAAGGGAACGGATGACTAGCTTATTGGAACTTGTACATATTGTTGTATGAAGTCCATTATATGTAGTCAAGAGCGATATATTTCAACTTCATATGCTTTATCCGAAAATTTGAGTGAATATATGAATATTTACTTAATAAGGATGAAGTGTGAAACATTTGAAAAGTTTAAAGACTTTCAAGATGAAGTGCAAAATCAATGTAACAAGAAAATAAAGAATTTATGATAGGATCATAAAGGAAGATATTTGAGTTATAAAGTTTAGCATAACACCTATGATTTTAGGAATTGTTCCATGGATTTGCGTTTTCCGAAACACCATATGAGTATGGAAAAATCGAGATATGCAATGAAACCTTGTTTAACATGGTAAGATCAAAGGTGTAATTGATAAAACTGCCATTATATTTTAAAGATTAAAGCTTTATAGACTACCTTTTTTCCAATGAAAAGAGCTCCATCATAATCCGTTGAAATGACACCATGTAAAATTATGGTTTGGGATAAAACCCAAGTTGTCCTTTCTTAAACATTGGTATGCTATGCATAAGAAATATGTTTGCAACCAAAATCGGATGAACATATCTTTGTATGTTATTTTGAATAATCGTTGAGTATTCCTCCATAACACCAAAGACAAAAATGTTTGTCGCTTAGAACGTCAAGTTTCTTTGAGAAAGGAATTTTCTATGAAAAGTTAAGTGGGAGGACAATAGAACTTTGATAAGGTTAAAAGAACCTTAGCTATATGTGCAAAGTTGCGCAACACTGAAAAGTGTTCCGGAGTCAGCAACAATGCTCATGGCTCACGTGCCTCAAAGGTTGTGGTCACGGAGGTCTAAGTTCCTATTGAAACAAGTAGGTCGGATAACCAATCACATACCATGATTTGAGAGTTAAATCATTATTTGACAATAATGATCCGACTACATGGAAAGAAGCGATGATGGGCCCTGACTCCGTCAAATGGTTTGAAGCCATAAAATCCGTGATAGTTCCATATATGAGAGATCAAGCTTTGAACTTGAAATACCCTCTAAAAAGGTGTAATACCTTACAGTCGTATTTGGATCTATAAAGAACCAGACATGGATGTTTCACATCTATGAAATTATCGACATGTCGGGAAAGAGTTCACGACAATGTTCAAAGAGTTGACTATGACAAGATCTGATCTTTCATTAAACGATATTTAGTCTAGATGGATTAATGTAGCAACCACTATATATAATTTTGTTATGTGGTAGTTGAATAAACAAAAACAAGTTCTTCTAATAGAATGGTTACCTAGGACGTGTGCATGACACGGTCCAAAGGGTTTTGTTAATTCAAAGGATGCTAAAAGCATATGCAAACTTCAATGGTTGAAGTAAACATCACGGAGTTGGAATCTTCACTATGATGAAACTGTTAAAAGAGTTTAATTTCATCGGAGACGATGAAGATGCTTGCATTTGCAATAAATTAAGTGGGAGCGCTAAGACATGTTTCTAATACATTATGTGGAAGACATATTGTTGATTGGAAATGATGTATCATTTTATTGACACAGGTTAAGAATTTCATCTCGATGAAAGGCTTAGGCAGAACCCGAATATTCGGCATCAATGTCTATATGGATAAATTGAGATGCTAATATGGTTTTGCCAGAAGTACATAGATGAGATATTGAATGAGTTCAATATAGAAACTACAAGAAAGGTTCTTGTTGCATAGGAGAGATTCAAGTATTTTTGATACTTGATATATAAAATCACAAAGAGTACTTTATCAATCATGCTGTGATGTGTACAAATCCAGATATGTCCTATGCTCTAAATGTTATGAGCGTATACCAAAATGATTCATAAGATGATTATTGGATGATAGTAAAGATATTCTTATGATCTTTTAGAAGAACTAAGAATATATTATTTTGTAGAAGTGACAAATAGATGGTTAGTTCATTGTAAAAGTATTACATTGATACTAGTTTTGTCACAAAGTACAAATTAAGTTTATCTCTATCTAAACTAAGGGTGGCACAATATGATGGAAAGTAAGTTCCATAATGTATTTGGATGAGTTCCAAAGTTAAGACTGTAATATCCCACCTTTATAAAGGTAAAGATCCCTGTGTTTGCAATGCTAGTCCCTGGATCAATGCTAGCATCCACAGTTTAAGATGAAGTACACAGAAACAAAGGTCATTATTACATGTCATTCCAGAGACAACATAGTCTTTTACAACTCCATGGCCACAGGCCTAATATAAGAGTTCAAATATAACAATATAAATAAGTCTTCATCTTCATGTGCCACAGGCAAGCATGTTGAGTGTAGAGTCATAACCCCTAATCATCATCAGAGTAACCTGCAACATCACAAGTTACAGCCACAGTGGGTCAATACATTGGAATAGTATTGGCAAGTGATACCTTAGTAGAATATTAACATCTAGTTACTACATGAATATGGCTTAGTGTAGCTTAGGCTTGCTTTGCTCAAAATAGGTTTTACCTATCAGTTGGAAACACTAAGTTTTTCTTTAACAAAACTTTCCCAAGGAACCACCAATAGAAATTGGTGAACCTTCACCCTTGTTCAACCACAAGTTTTAACTAGAAAAATTGGGATGAGGAGATTCTTGATAGCTTCCATGTCTTGATGCTCAAATTGTCCAATACCAGGGACATGGCTAAGTACTTACTTTCTTCCATCTGCAGAGGTTGTGCACTTTCCCCAAGAGACTTGATTTTCACCAAGACATGACCTTTCAGAAGCCTTCCCTTAGACCAAAATGGACGTGCTCCAATCCTATCATTCCCCTACCACCAACTGTCCATTTGGCTAAGTTATTGCAACCTATATGATCTAGGCAGATCCCATAATGCCATGTGGCTGCACTAGAAGCTTCTTAACATTTGGCATCTCAAATCCCTTTATTCCTGGGTGGCAATCCACAAGTGAGATACACAAGGTAAACCATAGAAATGGGCCTTGTGTAACCACTCAACACAAACCATTCTTTCCATTCCACCCAGGTGTTTCATTCACTTAGTTGTTTTATTAAGCAAAACTTAAGTCAAATACTTCAAAATATTTCTCATATCATGAATATATAAACCACCCTTTGTTGCTACTAGCTAGGCTAAGCATGGCAATGGCAAGTAACATAACTTAGAGGAAAATCTAACATTTCTACAACTACTAGGATTTCCCAAGCATAGCATATAGATACTTAGCAAAATAATAATGCAAGTCCTATACAAAATATTTCTAATGCATAGGTGAAAATATAGGGATAAAACATGAAGCAACACTTGCCTTGGTAGTTTGGGGAGTAGAAACAATCTTCACAACCACAATCACTATTAGCACCAAAATCTACACATAAAATATTGGCACCAAAAATCACATAACAAAATATACAAGCAAAAATATATGAATGCATGCAAAATGCCATGTGATGATTTTCTACACCAAACAAGACAAGTATACATTACTGAATCACAAACAAGACCAAGCCACACTAAAATAAACTTTATTTGATCTTTAAATCATTTTTCAAATAAATTCTATGCTCAAAATAAGCCTAAAAATGTCTCTGCATAAATAATCACTTTTTCAGAAGAAAAACATTAAACACATTGCATAAACAGAAAGCATTCTTTCTCCTGATTTCAATGATATAAAATTTGTAAAATTTGAACGTGTGGATCAAAAGTTATGAATTTTACAAGTTTGAATCACTAATAGATCTAATTCAGATTTTTAAAACAAAGAACAGGCCACACAGCAGGGTCTGATTGGATGATACCGTTTCGCACTGGATCACACTCGCGGGCCATTAGATCTAACTCACTATGCATGGTCCAGATCAACACATACCGCTTCGCTACAGATCTAATCCTAAGCGCTGGATCTAGATCCTACGATTGCCAATCATGCGGCCATGGATGGGCGGCGCTAGCGACGGTGGCGCGGCGGCGGCGCTCTGTCAGAGATGCTCTAGCAGCTACGGAGGGGGCTGGGGTTAGCAGAGGTGCTTACCGGACTCGCAAGGTCGCGCTGAAGATCAACTACTCGCTGGTGTGGACGGGGGCGCACTGTGGAGGTCACTGGGCCTCGTCGGAGTTGCGGGCGGCGTCGGGTTTCTGCAGACGACGACGTTGCCGATGATGTGGACCGCCCTAACACAAACCAGAGGCATTAGGTTGTGCACAACAATCTGGCGATCAAGATAGGGTCAGAGAGAAAGCAAGGGGCGGTCTCATATTACCTAAATCGTTCACCGGAGTTGGGCGGCGGTTCTATCGTTTGCTGAGGTGGTCGGGGACAACGACCTAGGTCATGCGCGGGCAAACCAAAAGCATTAGAAGCACAGAGGCATTGAGAACTCGTCAGGGTCAAGCAGGAGGCGAGGGGCGCTCGGATCTCACCGAATTCTGTCGCCGGAGTTCGTCGGGACAGCGGCGGTGCAAGCGAGAATTTGCGGAGCCTGGCGGTGCTTCTGGCTAGCAATGTTGGGGGAAATGGCCGCGAGGGGGAGGGGAATCACGCACGCAATCAACGGCAATTAACCGAATTTAAACGCGGCAGTGAAGGAGAGGGGGAAACGGCGAGGCCAGGTCGTGGGCGGGGTTTGGGTACGACGATGACAGGGCATGTGGGGTCGGGTTGTCAGCTAGTGGGTGCGCTCTGCTGCGGTGATAAACAGAGGGAGAAGGGAAAAACCCGGGTGGGCTGTTTTGTCTACTGGGCCGAATGGGTGGCGCCTGGCCCAGTTCTGATTTTTTAACCTTTTCTTTTTCTATTTTGATTTTACAGGAAACATTTTCAAATGAAATCAAATGTGTTTGATTTCAAATTCTTTCTGGATTTTTATAAAGTGAAACCTGCACATATTTAAGTATAATGTCATGTTGTTTCACCAAACCTGCTTGGTGCTTTGGAGTTTTCAAAGAAAACAGTGCCTTTGCCAAAGTTTTAATAAAGATATTAAAATAGTTTTGAAATCATATTTTGTTTTTGAAATTTTATTCCAAGCTTTGGAAAACAACTAAACCAACTTATGAACAAACAATCTTGGTTTAAAACAAATAATCTCTCATTAGAGAGTAGCATTGCACCAATGCTTAGCTTACATAAAATAATAAGCACCCAAACGCTTCTGGTTTTGTAATGACTTTGAAAATGATCCCTAAATGATTATGAATGCATGGATGATATGCAATCTTTGAAAACATGATTTTAGGGATGTTACAAATCTAACCCCCTTAAGGTGAATCTCGCCCTCGAGATTCGGATTGGCTAGCAAATAGGTGAGGGTGGTCTTTCCGAAGGTCATCTTCTCTTTCCCATGTTGCTTCTTCTTCGGAATGATGGTTCCATTGAACTTTGCAGAATTTGATAGTCTTAGTCCGAGTAACTCTTTCTGCAGTGTCAAGAATCTTGATAGGTTTTTCCTCATAAGTGAGATCACTTTCCAATTGAACCTCCTCTAAAGGTATTGTATCCTTCAAAGAAGTCTCTTCCATCTCTGGATGGCATTTCTTTAGTTGACTCACATGAAACACATTGTGAACTGCAGAAAAAGATTCTGGCAGTTCAATTTCATAAGCTACTTCTCCTTTACGACTTAGAATCTTGAATGGTCCAACATATCTTGGGGCCAATTTTCCTTTGACTCCAAATCTCTTCACTCCACGAAGATAAGCTCTATCACCCATTTCATAGGTGACTTCTCTACGCTTAGGATCTGCGTAGCTCTTCTGTCGGGACTGTGCTATCTTCAATCTGTCTTTTACTAGCTTGACTTTCTCTTCAGCCTCTTTGATCAGTTCTGGTCCGAACAAGTTTCTTTCTCCCACACCATTCCATAGCAATGGGGTGGTACACTTTCTCCCATAGAGAAACTCAAACGGTGCCATCTCAATACTAGCTTGATAGCTGTTATTGTAAGAGAATTCTGCGTAAGGCAGACTTTCATCCCAACTAGCTCCATAGTCTAGGGCACATGCCATTAACATGTCTTCTAGAATCTGGTTGGTCCTTTCTGGCTGTCCATCAGTCTGAGGATGAAAATCAGTGCTGAATTCCAACCTCGTTCCCAATGACTCATGTAGTTGCCTCCAAAAATGTGAAGTGAATTGAGTTCCCCTATCAGACACAATACTCTTGGGGTACTCCATGTAGACACACAATCCTATTCATATAGATCTTGGCCAACTTAGCACTTGTGTAGGTTGTCTTCACGGGTATGAAATGATCCACTTTAGTTAGGCGATCCACTACTACCCAAATAGAATCATATCCTGACCTGGTCCTTGGAAATCCAGTGATGAAATCCATGCCAATCTTGTCCCGCTTCCAATCAGGAATAGGTAGTGGTTGTAGCAATCCTGCTGGTTTATGATGTTCCGCTTTCACTCTACTACATACATCACACAAAGCAATATGTTCGGCAATGTCTTTCTTGAGATTATTCCACCAAAATATTTCCTTCATATCCATGTACATTTTGGTGTTACCCGGATGAATGGAATATGGTGAGTTGTGTGCTTCATGTAAAATCAGTTTCCGAAGCTCCGTATCTTGCGGAACACAGATACGTTTTCCATACCATAAAGTACCCTGTTCGTCTTCATGGAATCCTTTGGCTTTTCCTTTGCCAATCTTTTCCTTAATCTCTTCAATTTCCTTGTCCGTCTTTTGGGATTCTTTGATCTTGTCCAACAATGTGGGTTGAACATCCAATGACATGAGATGTCCTTCAGGCACAATCTCCAATCAGAGGTCTCTAAATTGGGCACACGGATCATCTGGCAACTCTCCCTTAGTAAGGCCATTCACAAATACCTTACGGCTTAGTGCATCATCTACAACATTTGCTTTACTGGGGTGGTATTGCAAACTCAAGTCATAGTCCTTGATGAGTTCTAGCCATCTTCTTTGTCTCATTTTGATTTCTTTCTGAGTGAAGATATACTTCAAACTTTTGTGATCTGTGAACACTTCACATCGCTTTCCCAAAAGATAATGTCTCCATGTTTTGAGTGCATGGACAACAGAGGCTAACTCTAAATCATGAGTAGGGTAATTTATCTCATGAGTTTTGAGTTGTCTCGAGGCATAAGCCACAACTTTCCCTTCTTGCAGTAGAACTACACCTAATCCATGATGATATGCATCACAATAAACTTGGAAATCTTTCTCCAAATCTGGCAGACATAAGACTGGTGTTGTCACTAGTATCTTCTTCAATTCTTGGAAACTGAGTTCACATCCTTCAGTCCAAGCAAATTTGTTGTCTTTCTTTAGTAACTCCGTCATTGGCTTAGCTACCTTGGAGAAATTCTCAATGAATCTTCTGTAGTATCCTGCCAAGCCAAGGAAACTACGAACGTCTTTCACTGACTTAGGAGATTCCCACTCAGTTATAGCTGACACTTTTGCGGGATCAACTGCTACACCATCTCCTGACACAACGTGTCCAAGAAATCCAACTTCATTCAACCAGAATTCACACTTCCTGAATTTGGCATACAGCTTATGTTCTCTAAGCTTCTCAAGTATCAAACGTAAATGTCCTTCATGCTCTTCTTTGCTCTTGGAGTACATCAAAATGTCATCGATGAAAACGACAACAAACTTATCAAGGAACTCCATGAACATGTCACATCCCAAGATTTTCCAAATCTTGTAATGTGAAAAAATAAATGAATAAAATAAAACTTTGTTGATTTTCAGGATGAGAAGAAACTTTTTGATTCAATTGGAAAATTTCAAACCTATTTGGATCAAATAAAATCCTAAAGGGATTTAAAAAGTTAAATAAACAATAAAGTTAAAAATATTTGGAAATTACTATTTTTGGATCTTTTAATAAAAAGATTTGTTTTCAAATGAAAGGATAGAATATTAAATAAAGATTATTTTATAAGCCAAATAAAACCTTGGCCAAGCTTTTGAATTAAAATATTTTGATTTGATAAAAAGATTAAAGGTTTATTTAAATAAAATAATGAGGATTTATTAATATCCCATTTTAATAAAACCAAGGCTTTTCTATTTTGAATAAACACAAAAAACTTATTTTAAATAAGTTTTCCAAGTATTTTATATTCTTAAATAAAACCTACTGAAGTGTTTTGGTTTTGATATTAATTGGATTTCAAATGGATATTTTAAATAATAAATCAAATCCTATTTGATTTAATAACTAAGGTCCATTTTATTTAATTATTAATGGACCCTAAAATAAAAATATTATTTTATTTTTAGGACTTGGTTTTGTGCTGTTAAACAGAACCAAAACTCAAGGCAAAATTTGGAGGAATTTTGAATTGATTTGTTGATTGATTTGTTTGTTTAAATTTCAAAACAGAAAATAAAATGGAAAAAAAGAAAAGTTTCAGAAAAAAAAATGTGTAAAGGACACAGCCCAGCCGGCCAGCCCAACAAGCCCAACAGCAAGCCCACCCCACTCTCTCTCGCGAAACGTTTTCTCACTCAAACACTCACCCACAGCGTCACAGACAGTTGGACCCCACCACACCTCTTCCTCTATCGCTGACGAGACGACCCCACGCCAGGTCACCTTCTTCCTCACCCCGCGGTGACCACGTCCCCCTCTCGCCGTCCGTTTCTGCAGGATTCAATATGTGTTGATTCCGCGACCATTACTCGCCGTGACTGCGCCCTATTAACCGCCCTGGCCTCCTCTCCATTTCCCCTCACGCGCCTCCCTCTCTCTGCCCCCAAGCTGGACGAATTTCGCCACACACCCTCGCTGCCCCGACGACCTTCCCCGGCCAATTCCGGCGAACCACTGCCGCCCCTCACCTCCCCAACCACACTAGCTTGCTCTCCATCCTCAGGCGTTCCTCCCTGCACCCTCGGCTTGACCGCGCTTGA
This sequence comes from Avena sativa, assembly GCA_916181665.1. Taxonomy (NCBI): domain Eukaryota; kingdom Viridiplantae; phylum Streptophyta; class Magnoliopsida; order Poales; family Poaceae; genus Avena; species Avena sativa. The sequence continues at coordinate 148,312,207 of OV702294.1, read as the reverse complement.
CCCATAGCGCCGGCAACAACGACAACCTGAGCACCACCGTCTGCAAGCAACTCTGGCGAACTTCCCTGGTAAACCCAGACCGCCCCGAGCTCTCTCAGTAATACTCTCACATTCCCCCTACTCGTACGCGTCTAACCACACCTTTGTTTTGCCTCGGCACGATCTGTAGCCTCGTTCCCGACGACGCCTGAGCGAGACCGATGCCGTCCTTGACTCCGGCGAGGAATCCCGACGGATCCTGAGCGCCCCTCGCCTCCTCGCGACCACGTTGAGCATCGCCACGATCCCCTGAGCACGGTGAGCTGTTTCCCCCTCTTCCTTGCTTCCTGTATCGTTGATAATCTCGCCGCCAGAGCGTGCGCCGCCGTCTGCCGCCGCGCAGCGCCGCCAGCCTTTGGCCAAGCGTCTGTGACCGTTAGATGTAAATCTTGTGGCTGCGATTAGAACTAGACGAAGGGGTACGCGCCCATCTAATCCATTCGTTTAAGTTCGATCCAACGATCTGCAGATGCCGATCCACCCGAGTCGGTATCAGCTAGTAATATTCCGCCGCGTGGCACCAGATGATTTAAAACAGATTTTTGAATCAGATTGTTATGCAAATTTGTAAACCTTGTAACTTTTGATCCACACGTCCAAAAGTTGCAAACTTTATATCAATGGAATCACTGGAACAAGCCCTAGCCAACCATGCAATTTGTTTAGTAAAAAGCTTCTAGTAAAACGTTTATTTTTGCAGAAACATTTGTATGCTTGTTTAGGTTATAAAAATTATTCAAAAATGATTTTCAAGTTGAAATCTTTGAAAATTGGTTTGTTGTGAACCTACTGACCCTAGGAACAAACCCATGGATTTAAAAATGGATTTTGTGAAGTTTAGGAATAAAAACTTGAATTTGCTCATTTCTAGTCAAGTAAAAATATTGGGTTTTCTATGGAAATGATTTTTGAGTAAAACCTTTTGGAAAATTATTTGATTCAAACCCACTAACCCTAAACACCAAGTTTTGAGAATTAACAACTTATTTGGTGAAGAACATGAAATTGTTGCTTTGCTAAAAACATTTTTTCACCACATGCAATAATGATTTGATTTAAAAACGATCTATAGGAAAACCCTTTTGCAAATGGTTTTGCCACTTTAGGAAATGACCACTTTGGACTTTACAATGTTTAGAGCCTAGTAGAAACCACCTTTGCAAATAAAACTATCTTTTGCATGCTTGCATGCATGACTTAGTTCCTATTATTTTATGTGTGAATATTGGTTGGAATGCTAGTTGAACCTATGTTTGCTTGATTGATTTGTAGTGAATATTATAAGAGTGTGATATTAGCAAGATCAAGAAGTGAACCAACACTCTCTACCAAAAAGGCAAGTGACACTATCATCTAAAGTCCTACTATTTTCATTATACTTAGTGGATTTTGAAACATGCATGAAAAAGATTTCTATACTATATGCTATACTAAATCCTAATAGGATACCATTATATATTCCTTAGTGAAAACAATGTAGTTGTAAAATGCTTAGCCTTGCTACATATTTTCAGAAGAGATACATGTTGAGATTTTATGAAGTTGAGAAAAGACTTGTGTTTTTATATAATAAAACAAGTACTCAATGAACCACCTGGGTGGGCAAGGATACTCAAGTTTTGGAAAAGGTGGCAACAAGAGGAACCATGTTTATATGGCAATCTCTTTTGTTGTGCACTAGATGAAAACCACCCAGGGACTTAGAGATTGAACATGTTTCTCCAACAGTGGCTTCCGTGTACAGCCACATGCTAATATGGCTCTGGCTTAGTCAACTACATTGGGAAGACCCATGCATTGGTCTTCAGGTTAACTGGAAATGAGGGAACTAGGAACCCTACATTGGTGCCTGAAGACAAGCTAGCATTGTGTATGGGAGGACCCTATGGAAAGACTTCGTCACATTCTCAATCTGCCAGTATTCCATCTTGGTGAGTACTTATCCAGCGGCCACTGGTGGCAACAAGATGAGATTGTGTCATGTGGGTAAAGTGTACAACTTCTGCAGAAGGATAAAAATTCTAAGTACTTAGCCGTGTCCCCGGTTATGGACAATACTGAGCAACTAAAGCTTGAAGCTATGGGAAATCTCGACATTCCAATTTCTAAAACAAAAACTTTAAAGTGACAACAAAAGGCTTGAAGCACTTGGGGTGTACCAAGGAGCTCAAGAGATTTTGATAAAAACTTGAAGCACTTGGGGTGTACCAAGGAGCTCAAGAGATTTTGACAAAGACTTGAAGCACTTGGGGTGTACCAAGGAGCTCAAGAGATTTTGAGAAAAACTTGAAGCACTTGGGGATTTACCAAGGAGCTCAAGAGATTTTTACAAAGACTTGAAACACTTGGGGATTTACCAAGGAGTTCAGAAAGATTTGACAAAAGATCAAAACTATTTTGAAAAGATAGGATAAATTATTGCTTTCTGCAAATGAGCCTTAAGCCCTACTTAGCCAAATATGCATATAATGATAGGATCCACTTATATTCAACATAGTAGTGAAACTTGCCAATACAATTCAAATGTATTGACCCTTGTGGCTGTAACTTGTTATGTTGCAGGTTTGTTTGATATTAGTGAAGTTGATTGATTAGGATTACAAGTCTACAACCAACATGTTTGCCTGTGGCACTTTGAAGATGAAGGACCCCATGCTTATAGATATTCTGCTGCAATGTAATGTAATAGCCAAATGAGCTATGTAAGATGTAATAAAATTATGTTATTCCTGGTTATAAAGTTATATTATGACCTTTGTTTCTTGATATTACATCTTAACTGTGGATGCTAGCTATTGATCCAGGGACTAGCATTGTAAACACATGGATCTCTACCTTATTGCAGGTTGGGAACTCTACAGAACACCTTGTTCATCATATTCATGAAGTAAGCTGGTGCATTGGTCAAACCAAATGGCATAACGATGTACTCATACAATCCATACCTAGTGGTGAAAGATGTCTTAGGTATGTCTTGTTCTCTTATCTTAAGCTGAAAATAACCTGACCGGAGATCTATCTTTGAGAACACACAGGCTCCTTCTAGCTGATCAAACAAGTCATTGATTCTAGGCAATGGATATTTATTCTTGATAGTCACCTCATTGAGTGAACGATAATCTATGCATAACCTTTGACTTCTATCTTTCTTTTCCACAAACAAAACTGGTGCTCCCCAAGATGAAGAACTTGGTTGAATAAATCCTTTCTGCAACTGTTCTCCAAGTTGTTTCTTGATTTCTTTCAACTCATCAACTGACATCTTGTAAGGTCTCTTTGCTATTGGTCCTAATCCTAGTAGAAAGTCAATCAGAAATTCCACATCTCTATCTGGTGGCATTCCAGACAATTCTTCCGGAAACACATCCGGATATTCACTCACAATTGGCACACTGTCAATGCTAACCCCCTTAAGAGAATTTAGCTTACTCCCTTTTGATTCAAAGTTAGACTTGAATCTTATCCGTTTCTTTTCCGGGGTTGTGAGTGCGACAGTACGATTGGCACAATCTAGTACTCCTTCATACTTGGTCATCCAATCCATTCCCAAAATTACATCCAATCCTTGGGAATCTAGGATTATCAGACTTACTGGAAACTTATGCTTTCCAAATTCTATCACTAGATCATGACATCCGAGACTTACTATCATATCTCCACCGGGAGAACTTACTTTTATTGGACATCCAATGTTTTCAGTTGGAAACCCATTTATATCCACAAATGCTTTTGATATGAATGAATGTGATGCACCGGTATAAAAAAGAACAAGTGCTGGAATAGAATTGAGTTTGAACTTACCAGCCACAGCATCGGACTCCTCATAAATCTCTTCCACATTGATGTGGTTCACTTGTCCCTTCTGAAAAGGGTTGGGCTTGTTGGGTCCTTCAACTTTCTTTTCTGGGCATTCATTTGCATAATGCCCCATCTTCTTATACTTAAAGCATTCAACCTGACTAAGATCTTTCTTGACAGGCTGGCTTCCACTACCACTTCCACTTCCATTGTGGTGGCTCTTGTATCCACCCTTTTGGTTCTTGTACTTGTCATTGTCATGACTACGATGATGCTTGTTGTCATGATGACGGTTGTGGTTGTGGTGGCTGTTGTACTTTCCATGCTTGTGGGTTCCAGAACTCCCACTATCATCATAATGGGAACGCTTGTGAGACGATCCCGAGCTGTGCTTGTTAGAGTTGTGTTTCCTCTTTCTGCTTTCAACCTGTTTCATCTTGCTCTCCAAGATGGCAGCCTTGTCACAAAGGGATTGGTATGTGGGGACATAGGCCATAGATAATTGGAGATTCAGTTCATCGTTCAGTCCTTTGAGGAACTTCTATTTCCTCTTGGCATCAGTATCAACTTCTTCCGGTGCGTAACGCGCCAGATTGTTGAACTCCTCCATATATTCAGCCACGCTGCGGTGGCGCTGCTTTAGATTATGGAATTCCTTCTTCTTCAGACTCATCACTCTGGATGAGATGTGAACTGTACGGAAACCATCTTCATTGATAACCCATGTCACATCCTCAATGGGAGTGGTGATCTGGAAGTAATCCCACCAAGTAGCTGCAGGTCCTTCCAACAGGTGTGCTGCAAACCTGACTTTATCCTCATCGGTACAGTCGACAGTTACCAAATCCTTGTTCACTGAACATAGCCAATCATTGGCCACCATGGGATCAGTAGTTCCTGAGAACTTTGCAGGCCTTAGTCTTAGGAATCTGGTGAGCATGTCAAAACCTGGTGGATTGTTCTGATTGTTGTTGTTATTATTATTATTATTGTTGTTGTTGTTGTTGTTATTGTTGTTGTTGTTTTTGTTTTTGTTGTTGTTGTTTTTTGTTGTTGTTTTTGTTTTTGTTTTTGTTTTTGTTTTTGTTTTTGTTTTTGTTTTTGTTTTTGTTGTTGTTGTTGTTGTTGTTCTTATTTTGATTCTACATGAAAGTGGTCATCATCTGCATCAGCTGTGCCTGTGCTGTCATCAGCTGCTGCATCTCGGGGGTGACATTGTTGTTGTTCGGGTTGGGGTTGGCACGTCGAGGAGGCATCTGTGGTTTTCAATAAGGATAAGAATGAGATACCCATAGATGCTTAACATGCACAATACAACACATAGATAAACACCAAAACAAGCATCAAAATAACATAAGGTTTCAACGACATAAACAACTAGTTTTGAAAAAACAAACACACCAATAGCAAGCCATCCACATGTTGTATGGTCATTGCGACGCAATAATCATAAGCATGGTAAATGATAAATAAATGAGTAGTCATCACTACTCCTCTGCATCAACCTCCTCATTGACAAGTGTAAGACCTGCATTCTCCATAGCGGTCTTGTACTCCTCGACATTGGTAGTCAAGGCCTCTACCTTGGCTTTGAGAGCCCTCTTCTATGAACGAAGTCTCTCAATCACACCCTGCTGATGCTCGAGCTCGAAGTCCTTGGCCTCTAATTATGCATTCATCTCTCGAATCCTCTTGTTCCTATCTTGGACTCTCTTCTCTTGGCTCTTGAACTTCCTGTCCTAGCTCTCGAACTTGGCCTCCATTTCCTTGACTATCTCGTCTTGCTCCACGAAGAGCTTGTCCTTCTCACCAAGCTGCACCTGGAGCTCGTCATTGCTAAACATGACGTTGGTCCTATGAGTATCTAGGTTCCTAAGAAGAACCTCTAAGTCCTGAAGGTACAGACGAATCGGCTCTGCCATCTCTCTAGTTGCATCCTCGAACTCAATAGCCTCACCATCCTCGTCGCGTCTACCGAAGGCGTGGAAGTGAGTACCTCTAAGCTCCCTGGAGTGCCTCCCTAACAGACGCCCAAGTAAATCCTGCATGACTACCTCTAAGCCTCTCTCTTTGTCATCATGCATTAGCTTGAAAGTGATGGCCTCCGTGGCTGGCTCAGTCTGGCGTCCTGGCTGGGTAACCTTGAAGCCCCAAAGGTCCTTCCTCTCAAACTTGGTGAGGGGAAGCATCATGATGCTAGGAAGCGGAAGATTGAGCACACTAGTGAGCTCAATAAGACGAGTGCCAAAACGAGTTCCCTTGAACTCTTCAGCCGTGCTAATAGTAACATTAGGCATCTATTTTATAACAGCATCTATTTTATAACATAGAGAAAAGTTAGAAAAATATCAATAGAAATACACAAGACAAAGTATTACAAGCATATCATTGGCAAACAAACACACAAGTCATGGTATACATAGATCCATTACAAGCATCCCAGGTTCAACATAACTTAGACAAAATTTTGGAAATAAAATGATGAGTGTGGTGGTCCAACTAACGAAGTACGTTACAACTCTTACTCACTAGACAAAATGACTATCAAAGCATCCTTAGTAGCCATCTGCCTATCTTGTTCACAAGATTCCCAAATCAAGTCTATGATGTCTTCCCTTAGTTGTTGGTTGGTAGTTTCCAACTCTTGGGTATGTTTCTTTTCTTCTCTAAGGTCATTTTGAGTGTTAAGAATTCTGCGCTTGAGTCTATCACCAAGCTCTTTGATGGCCTTCCAAGCTACATCTCTTGTAGTGTAACATCCCTAAAAATCATGATTTCAAAGTTTGCATATCATTCATGCATGCATATAGAATTGAGGTCAATTTCAAAACTCATTTCAGAAAAACAAAGCACATAGTGCTATCATTTCATGTGAGCAAACTTTAATCAAATGGCCATTCCCATTTGAGAGTTTGAATGTTTGAAACTTAGATTGCTTGTCTCCTTTATTGAATGGATTGGGTGTGAAATTTGAACTAAGTTTTACAAAATGGAAATGGTTCAAAAACCATATTTCAAACATTTGCAAATCTTGTGCCAAGCTCTTGATATTTTGTTTCTCCAAGAGTGACCAAGCTTTTGCAAAGCAACCACATGGTTTTATGCCTATATTTGAAACTTTTGCACACTGCAAAAACCCCAGAAATATTTGAATTCAAAAAGAGTTTGAATTCATATCAAAACCATTCCTGAAAATCAAAACAGAAAAAGAAAAGGACAAAAGAAAAGAAAAGGGACAGGCGCCAGGATTCTAGCCTAGCAACAGAACTGGCCCAACTAGCCCACCCGGCCTTCCTCTCTCTCTCTCGCACGCGCAAGCGCACCCAAGCTATCGCTGACAACCAGACCCCACCTCCTCTCTGCGCGTTTCGCTGATGAGCGGGCCCTCTCCACGTCACCCTCGTCTTCCCCAAACCGCGCCCGCAGACCACGTCGCCGCTGCTGTCAATGCCGGTAATGGCGCGGCGTAATTAGCCTTGATGCCGCAGGCGTTTCCTGTCACGCTTGAGCCTATATAAACCACACCCCGCCGCGGTCATTTCCCCCCACTCTCCTCGCTCACTCCGCCACCAGGCTGCGCGCATTTGCCCTCGAAGCCCCGCAGTACCGACGACTCCGGCGACCGATTCCGGTGAGCCTCGACCGCCTCCCTCTCTCTGGTTCAAACGATGATGCTCAGCATGATCTTGTGCACCTGCTGACACCTTTCTTTTGCCTGCTCGTGACCCAGGTCGTCGTTTCCGTTCACGACCGCAACCACCTGCGCCGCTGCTTGACTCCGGCGACCAATTGTGGTAAAACCCGAGCGCCCCTTGCCCCCTCCTTTATGCGAGTTTGTTCGCCTGCGTCTTGCGCATCTCCTGATACCTCTGGTTCGTGCTAGGGCGACGCCAAACCTCGGCAACAACCACGACTGCAAGCGACAGACGCCGCCCGCAACTCCGACGAGCCCCTGAGACCGTGCCAGTGCGCCCCTTCCCGAACCATCGCCACCTTGAGCATCAGCAGCCTCCTGCGGTTCTAGTAAGCCACTTCCCCCACTCCCGCGCGACCTAGAACGCCAGCGCCGCCGCTGTCAGACGCGCCGCCGCCAGTCGCCGCCGCTAGCGCCGCTCGAGTTTGGTTAGTTGATTTGTAGCCGTCAGATCTGGATCCAACGCGTAGAATTAGATAAGTTAGCGAACCGTTATGGGCAGATCTGAGCCGTGGGTTTTAATTAGATCCAACGGCGCGGGAGGGTGATCTTGAACGAATCGGTATCAGCCAATAGGATTAAGACGCGTGGCTAGGGTTTGAATTAAAACAGAATTTGAAAACAGATTTAGATCAAATTTTGAAATGGCTATAACTTTTGATTCCCACGTTAGATTTTTGCAAATTTTATATCGTTGGAATCAGGGGGACAATCCCTTTCTGAATCTGCAATGTGTTTAGTGAAATGTTTCTGTTAAAATGACTTTTTATGCAGAAACTTGTTTAGGACGATTTTGAGTATAGAATTTTTTTAGTAAATTGTTTTAGTGCTAAATAAGTTTAGTTAGCAAGTTTTTGACTTGGTTATGTTTCTGTATCTTGCACTTGCTTGGTGGAGTTTTCAAAAATCATCACTTAGCATTTTCTTGCATTGCATGCATATATATTTATGATTGTATATGAATTGTGTGTAATGTTGTGCTACCATTTTGTGTAGATTTTGCTAGTGACTGTGATTGTGAAGAGTGCTACTCTCCCAATTACCAAGGCAAGTGGTACATCATGAATAATTTAATCCCTATATTTTGTACTAGCATTAGAGATATTTTGCTAAGTCTTGCATGTTACTTTTGCCAAATGCTATGTTGGGAAATCCTAAGTAGTTGTAGAATTATAGAATTGCTAGGAAATTTCCTAAGTTAAGTTACTATGCCATGCTTAGCCTAGCTAGTAGCAAACAAGGGTTGGTAAAGTATCTACATGCTATGATGAAAATATTTCTAAGTCTTTAGACTTATGTTTTCTTAATAAAACAACTAAGTCAATGAACCTCTTGGGTGGAATGGGACTTGAATGGTGGTTTTTGGTTGAGTGGTTACACAAGGCCCATGGACATGGTTTACCTTATGTATCTCACTTGTGGTATGCCACCTAGGCACAAAGGGATTTTGGAGGCCAAGTGTTGAGAAGCTTATAGTGCAGCCACTTGGCAATATGGGCTCTGCCTTGATCATATAGGTTGCTAGAACTTAGTCATTTGGACAGATGGTGGTAGTGGGATTATAGGTTGGAACGCGTCCATTTGGCTAAGGGAAGGCTTCTGAAAGGTCCTGTCTTGGGAAACCAAGTCTGGTGGGGAAAGTGCACAACCTCTGCAGATGGAAAATCTAAGTACTTAGCCAAGTCCATGGTAATGGACAACTTGAGCATCAAGACATGGAATCTATCAAGAATCTCATCACTCTAACTTCTAAGTAAAACTTGTGGGCGAACAAGGGTGAAGGACCCCAATGTCTATTGGTGGTTTCTTGGGAAAGTTTTTGACAAAGAAAAACTTAGTGTTTTCAACTAATAGGAAAAACCTATTTTGAGCAAAGCAAGCCAAGCTACACTTAGCCAAAATGCATATAGTAATATAGTCCACTTAAAATTTACTAAGGTATCACTTGCCAATACTATTCCAAAGTATTGACCCACTGTGGCTGTAACTTGTGATGTTGCAGGTTACTCCGATGATGATTAGGTGTCATGAGTCTACACTCAACATGCTTGCCTGTGGCACATGAAGATGAAGACTTATGTTTATTTACTTATTCCAAAACTCTTGTATTAGGCATGTGGCCCTGAGTTGTAAAAGACTATGATTTATCTCTAGAATGGATGTAATAAATGACCTTTGTATCTGTGTACTTCATCTTAAACTGTGGATGCTAGCATTGATCCAGGGACTAGCATTGCAATCACAGGGATCCTTTTCCTTTACAAAGGAGGGATCTTACAGATGGTATCAGAGCACTGTGTTGCCTGTAGGATTATGACCCTAGGATTGGAAACCACTAAGGAAAAAATTTCAACTACTTCTACACTTGTCTATTCTTCTCGTAAACTTTTCTAATCTTCTCATTCTCATCTCTATTTGTAGATGAACTCCATCAACGAAGCCGTAAAGAAAGGACCACTCATGACCATGACCTTGGAGTGTGAGACTGAGTTTCCCAAAATTCTCAAGGACCTCATGGTGGCAATAGAAATACATGGTGCAGCTGTGTACAAAGGCTTCCCAGTGATGGATGAAGGAGTTGAGTACTGGTGGGTGCAACTTCACTTGTACAAAAGCAAGGAAGACAACCACAAAGAAAGAGGATTCTGCATGTACACCAACACTATGGTGCATACCACATTCTTTGAGTCAGCAAGAGAAGCAGCTTGGAGGACTATCAAAGAACTTAGTGCTAGAGTCAAGTGCAGAATGCTCAACCTCCAAAAAGACTTAGAGAAAGAGAAGGAGCATACCCAAGAGTTGGAAGCCACCAACCAAACCTTAAGGGGAGATATTATAGACTTAGTGATGGAATCATGTGAGCAAGATAGGCTGATTGCCTCTAGGAACATTGTGTTAGCCAACAGATCCAGTGAGATAGGATTGTAAACGCACTTCGTTAGTTGGACCACCACCTATCACCTTATTTTCCAAAATGATACCTTAAATAAGTTTGGACCTTGGTTGATGTAATGGATTCAAGTATGCATGACTTGTGTGATTTTGTGTTCCAAGGATATGTATGTGATGTTTGTTTCTGTTTTATCTTGAATTGTGTTGTTCTAACTTTTCTATCTTAATAAATAGATGCCTATTACCATCAGCACTGTTGAGGAGTTCCAGGTTACCCGCTTTGGTCCTCGTATCGTTGAGCTTACCACTTTGCTCAATCTCCCCCTTCCCACCATCATGGTGCATCCACTCACCAAGTTCGAGAGGAAGGACCTCTGGGGCTTCAAGGTGAACCAGCCCGGACGCCAGACAGAGCCTACTATGGAGGCCATTGTCTTCAAGCTTATGCACGATGACAGGGAGAGAGGCATGGAGGTAGTCATGCAGGACCTGATAGGACGTCTGCTAGGCCGTCACTCCCGACAGGTTAGAGGCTCCCACTTCCACGTCTTCGGAAGACGTGATGAGGATGGAGAGTCCATCGATTTCGAGGACGACTCGAGGGATGCAGCAGAGCCGATACGTCTTTATCTCCAGGACTTAGAGTCTCTCATTAGGCACGTGGACACGGACAGGACCAATGTCATGCTCAGTAATGACGAGCTCCAGGTGCAGCTTCGCGAGAAGGACAAGCTTTTCGCGCAGCAGGACGAGATAGTCAAGGAAATGGAGGCGAAGTTCGAGACCTAGGACCGGAAGTTCAAGATTCAGGAGAAACGCGTCCAGGATAGGAACAAGAAGATCCGAGACATGACTGAAGAACTGAAGTCCAAAGACTTTGAGCTAGAGCAGCAGCAAATGGTGATTGAGAGGCTTCGTTCCCAGAAGAGGGCTCTCAAGGCCAAGATTGAGTCCTTGACCACTACTATTGAGGAGAACAAGACCGCGATGGAGAACGCAGGTCTTATCTTTGTCGAGGAGGAGATTGATGCTGATGAGTAGACTTGACTACTCGTTTATCTTTTATTATCGTACTTGTTATTTGTGAACTTGTTATTGGACCATCCGACATGTGGATGGCTTGCCACTTGTGTGTTTTACTTTGAGAACTTGTTATCTTGTTGTTGAACTTTTATCTTTGTGTTGCATGCTATGTGTTTGCTTATGAGATGTAATATGCATAAAACATCCATGGGTATCTCATTCTTATCTCTATTTGAACAAACCACAGATGCCTCCCCGTCGCGCAAACCCCAACCCCAACAACATCACTCCAGAAATGCAGCAAATGATGACTGCCCAAACACAGCTTATGGAGATGATGACAACATTCATCCAGAACCAGAATAACAACAACAACAACAACCCCAATAACAACAACAATAACAACAACAACCCTCTGGGCTTTGATATGCTCACCAGATTTCTGCGATTGAGGCCAGCTAAGTTCTCGGGGACGACTGATCCCATGGTGGCCAATGATTGGCTACGTTCTGTAAACAAGGACTTAGTAACCGTGGGCTGCACGGATGCTGAAAAGGTCAGATTCGCAGCACATCTGCTGGAAGGGCCAGCCGCCACTTGGTGGGACAACTTCCAAATCACCACTCCTATAGATGAGGTGACTTGGGCTATCTTTGAGGAAGGCTTTCACACTGCTCATATCTCGTCAGGAATAATGAGCCTGAAAAAGAAAGAGTTCCACAATCTGAAGCAGTGCCACCGCAGCGTGGCTGAATACATTGAAGAGTTCAACAATCTGGCGCGTTATGCACCGGATGAGGTTGACACAGATGCCAAGAGAAAGGAAAAATTTCTGGAAGGCTTGAATGATGAATTGAATCTGCAGCTGGCTGTGGCATATGTTCCCACTTATCAGTCGCTCTGTGATAAGGCTGCAATATTGGAGAACAAAATGAAATAAGTCGAGAGTAGGAAGAGGAAACACTCTGACAAGCATAGCTCGGGATCGTCTCACAAACGATCTCACTATGATGACAGTGGAAGCTCAGGATCCCACAAACATGGGAAATTCAACAAGCACCACAACCACAACCGTCATGACAACAAGCATCACCGCAGTCATGACAATGACAAGTACAAGAACCACAAGAGTGGACATAAGAACCACCACAGTGGGAATGGTAGTGGAAGTGGAAGTCAGCCTGCTAAGAGAGACATCAGTCAGGCTGAATGCTTCAAATGCAAGAAGATGGGATACTATGCAAATGAGTGCCCCGAAAAGAAAGTTGAAGGACCTATCAAGCCCAATCCTTTCTAGAAAGGACAGGTGAACCACATGAGTGTGGAGGAGGTCTATGAGGAGCCTGACGCTGTTGCTGGTAAGTTCAGACTCAATTCCATTCCACCATTTGTACTCTTTGATACTGGTGCATCTCATTCATTCATATCAAGAGCATTTGTTGAAAGAAATGAACTACCGGTAGAAACTATTGGGTGTCCTATAAAAGTAAGTTCTCCTGGTGGAGAAATGATAGTGAATTCAGGATGCCATGACCTAGTCATAAAATTTGGGAAGTATAAGTTTCCCGTTAACTTGATAATATTAAACTCCCAAGGTTTGGATGTCATTCTGGGAATGGACTGGATGACTAAGTACAAAGGAGTGATAGATTGTGCCAGCCATACTGTCTCACTCACAACTCCGGATAATAAAAGGATCAGATTCAAGACCAGCTTTGGAGCAAAGAGGAGTATGCTAAATTCTCTTAAGGGGGTTAGCATAGACAGTGTGCCAATTGTGTGTGAGTATCCGGATGTATTTCCGGAAGAATTGCCAGGAATGCCACCAGATAGAGATGTGGAATTTCTGATAGATTTGGTACCAGGTTCTGGACCAATAGCAAAGAGACCATACAAAATGTCAGTAGATGAACTAAAAGAGCTCAAAGAAACAACTAGGAGAACAGTTGCAGAAAGGATTTATTCAACCAAGTTCATCATCTTGGGGAGCCCCAGTCTTGTTTGTGGAGAAGAAGGATAGAAGCCAAAGGTTATGCATAGATTACCGTTCACTCAACGAGGTAACTATCAAGAACAAATATCCTTTGCCTAGAATCAACGACTTATTTGATCAGCTTGAAGGAGCATGTGTGTTCTCAAAGATTGATCTAAGGTCAAGCTATTTTCAACTTAAAATAAGAGAACAAGACATACCTAAAACAGCATTCACCACAAGGTATGGATTATATGAGTATACCGTAATGCCTTTTGGCTTGACAAATGCTCCAGCATACTTCATGAATATGATGAACAAGGTGTTCATGGAATTTCTTGACAAGTTCGTTGTCGTTTTCATCGATGACATCTTAGTCTACTCCAAGAGCAAAGAAGAGCATGAGGGACACTTGCGCTTGATACTTGAGAAGTTAAGAGAGCATAAACTTTATGCCAAATTCAGTAAGTGTGAGTTTTGGTTAGAGGAAGTTGGTTTTCTTGGTCATGTTATGACAAAGGATGGTGTAGCAGTTGATCCTGCTAAGGTTTCAGCTGTGACGGAATGGGAATCTCCCAAGAATGTAAAAGAAGTTCGCAGTTTCCTTGGCTTAGCAGGTTACTACAGAAGGTTCATCGAGAATTTCTCTAAAGTAGCTAAGCCCATGACTGAATTGTTAAAGAAAGACAAGAAGTTTGCTTGGTCTGAAGGTTGTGAAGTCAGCTTTCAGGAATTGAAGAAGAGACTTGTGACAGCACCGGTTCTATGTCTGGCAGATTTGGAAAAGGATTTCCAAGTATATTGTGATGCGTCTCATCAAGGTTTGGGTGCCGTACTTATGCAAGATGGTAAAGTTGTAGCTTATGCCTCGAGACAACTCAAAACTCATGAGGTGAACTATCCTACTCATGATTTAGAGTTAGCCTCTGTCGTCCATGCACTCAAAACATGGAGACATTACCTTTTGGGAAAGCGTTGTGAAGTGTTCACGGACCATAAAAGTTTGAAGTATATCTTCACCTAAAAGGAAATCAATATGAGGCAAAGAAGATGGTTAGAGCTTATCAAGGACTATGACTTAAGTTTGCAATACCACCCCGGTAAAGCAAATGTTGTAGCAGATGCTCTAAGTCGTAAGGTATTTGTGAATGGCCTTACCAAAGGAGAATTGTCGGACGATTTGTGTGCCCAATTCAGAGAACTCAGATTGGAGATTGTGCCAGAGGGACATCTCATGTCTTTAGATGTCCAACCCACTTTGTTGGACAAGATTCGAGAAGCTCAAAAGACTGATAAAGAAATTGAAGAGATTAAGGAAAATATTGGCCAAGGGAAAGCTAAAAATTTCCATGAAGACGAACAGGGTACATTATGGCATGGGAAACGTATCTGTGTTCCACAAGATCCGGAGTTACGGAAACTGATTTTGCAGGAAGCACACAACTCTCCGTATTCTATTCACCCGGGTAACACCAAAATGTACATGGGAATGATAGAAAGATTTTGGTGGAACAATCTCAAGAGGGACATCGCCGAACATATTGCCTTGTGTGATGTGTGTAGTAGAGTAAAAGCGGAGCATCAGAAACCAGCAGGTTTGCTTCAACCACTACCTATTCCTGATTGGAAATGGGACAAAATTGGTATGGATTTCATTACCGGATTACCAAGGACCAGATCAGGATATGATTCCATATGGTTAGTAGTGGATCGCCTAACTAAAGTGGCTCATTTCATACCTGTGAAGACAACTTATACAAGTGCCAAGTTAGCCAAAATCTACATGAGTAGAATTGTATGTCTACATGGTGTGCCCAAGAGTATTGTGTCTGATAGGGGAACTCAATTCACTTCCCATTTTTGGAGACAGCTACATGAGTCATTGGGAACGAGGTTGGAATTCAGTACTGCTTTTCATCCTCAAACCGATGGGCAAACAGAAAGGACTAATCAAATTCTGGAAGACATGTTGAGGGCATGTGCCCTAGACTATGGAGCAAGTTGGGATGAAAGTCTGCCTTACGCAGAATTTTCTTATAACAACAGCTATCAAGCCAGCATTGAGATGGCACCATTTGAGTTTCTCTACGGAAGGAAGTGTACCACCCCATTGTTATGGAATGGCGTGGGAGAAAGAAGTTTATTCGGGCCAGATCTTATCAAAGAAGCCGAAGAGAAGGTCTAATTGGTTAAGGACAGGTTAAAGATAGCACAGTCCCAACAGAAAAGCTACGCCGATCCTAAGCGTAGAGAAGTCACCTACAAATTTGGTGATAGAGCTTACCTTAGAGTATCACCACTTCGTGGAGTGAAAAGATTCGGAGTCAAAGGAAAATTGGCACCAAGATATGTTGGGCCATTCAAGATTCTGAGTCGCAAAGGAGAAGTTGCTTATGAAATTGAACTGCCAGCATCTCTATCAGCAGTCCATAATGTATTTCATGTGAGTCAGCTTAAGAAATGTCACCCAGAAATGGAAGAAACTTCTTTGAAGGATACCATACCATTGGAGGAAGTACAACTAGAAAGTGACCTCACATATGAAGAGAAACCTATCAAAATTCTCGAGACTACAGAAAGAGTCACAAGGACAAAGACTATCAAGTTCTGCAAAGTGCAGTGGAATCATCATACCGAAGAGGAAGCAACATGGGAAAGAGAAGATGACCTTCGGAAAGACCACGCTCACCTATTTGCTAGCCAACCTGAATCTCGAGGGCGAGATTCACTTTAAGGGGGTTAGATTTGTAACATCCCTAAAAATCATGATTTCAAAGTTTGCATATCATTCATGCAT
Organism: Avena sativa; assembly: GCA_916181665.1. Lineage (NCBI taxonomy): Eukaryota > Viridiplantae > Streptophyta > Magnoliopsida > Poales > Poaceae > Avena > Avena sativa. The sequence continues at coordinate 148,295,992 of OV702294.1, read as the reverse complement.
GCATATAGAATTGAGGTCAATTTCAAAACTCATTTCAGAAAAACAAAGCACATAGTGCTATCATTTCATGTGAGCAAACTTTAATCAAATGGCCATTCCCATTTGAGAGTTTGAATGTTTGAAACTTAGATTGCTTGTCTCCTTTATTGAATGGATTGGGTGTGAAATTTGAACTAAGTTTTACAAAATGGAAATGGTTCAAAAACCATATTTCAAACATTTGCAAATCTTGTGCCAAGCTCCTGATATTTTGTTTCTCCAAGAGTGACCAAGCTTTTGCAAAGCAACCACATGGTTTTATGCCTATATTTGAAACTTTTGCACACTGCAAAAACCCCAGAAAGATTTGAATTCAAAAAGAGTTTGAATTCATATCAAAACCATTCCTGAAAATCAAAATAGAAAAAGAAAAGGACAAAAGAAAAGAAAAGGGCCAGGCGCCAGGATTCTAGCCTAGCAACAGAATTGGCCCAACTAGCCCACCCGACCTTCCTCTCTCTCTCTCGCACGCGCAAGCGCACCAAAGCAGTCGCTGACAACTAGACCCCACCTCCTCTCTACGCGTTTCGCTGACGAACGGGCCCTCTCCACGTCACCCTCGTCTTCTCCAAACCGCGCCAGCAGACCACGTCGTCGCTGCTGTCAATGCCGGTAATGGCGTGGCGTAATTAGCCTTGATGCCGCAGGCGTTTCCTGTCGCGCTTGAGCCTATATAAACCACACCCCGCCACGGTCATTTCCCCCCACTCTCCTCGCTCACTCCGCCACCAGGCTGCGCGCATTTGCCCTCGAAGCCCCGCAGTACCGACGACTCCGGCGACCGATTCCGGTGAGCCTCGACCGCCTCCCTCTCTCTGGTTCAAACGATGATGCTCAGCATGATCTTGTGCACCTGCTGACACCTTTCTTTTGCCTGCTCGTGACCCAGGTCGTCGTTTCCGTTCATGACCGCAACCACCTGCGCCGCCGCTTGACTCCGGTGACCAATTGAGGTAAAACCCGAGCGCCCCTTGCACCCTCCTTTATGCGAGTTTGTTCGCCTGCGTATTGCGCATCTCCTGATACCTCTGGTTCGTGCTAGGGTGACGCCAAACCTCGGCAACAACCATGACTGCAAGCGACAGACGCCGCCCGCAACTCCGACGAGCCCCTGAGACCGTGCCAGTGCGCCCCTTCCCGAACCATCGCCACCTTGAGCATCAGCAGCCTCCTGCGGTTCTGGTAAGCCACTTCCCCCACTCCCGCGCGACCTAGAACGCCAGCGCCGCCGCTGTCAGACGAGCCGCCACCAGTCGCCGCCGCTAGCACCGCTCGAGTTTGGTTAGTTGATTTGTAGCCGTCAGATCTGGATCCAACGCGTAGAATTAGATAAGTTAGCGAACCGTTATGGGAAGATCTGAGCCGTGGGTTTTAATTAGATCCAACGGCGCGGGAGGGTGATCCTGAACAAATCGGTATCAGCCAATAGGATTAAGACGCGTGGCTAGGGTTTGAATTAAAACAGAATTTGAAAACAGATTTAGATCAAATTTTGAAATGGCTATAACTTTTGATTCCCACGTTAGATTTTTGCAAATTTTATATCGTTGGAATCAGGGGGACAAGCCCTTTATGAATCTGCAATGTGTTTAGTGAAATGTTTCTGTTAAAATGACCTTTTATGCAGAAACTTGTTTAGGACTATTTTGAGTATAGAATTTGTTTAGTAAATTGTTTTAGTGCTAAATAAGTTTAGTTAGCAAGTTTTTGACTTGGTTATGTTTCTGTATCTTGCACTTGGTTGGTGGAGTTTTCAAAAATCATCACTTAGCATTTTCTTGCATTGCATGCATATATATTTATGATTGTATATGAATAGTGTGTAATGTTGTGCTACCATTTTGTGTAGATTTTGCTAGTGACTGTGATTGTGAAGAGTGCTACTCTCCCCATTACCAAGGAAAGTGGTACATCATGAATAATTTCATCCCTATATTTTGTACTAGCATTAGAGATATTTTGCTAAGTCTTGCATGTTACTTTTGCCAAATGCTATGTTGGGAAATCCTAAGTAGTTGTAGAATTATAGAATTGCTAGGAAATTTCCTAAGTTAAGTTACTATGCCATGCTTAGCCTAGCTAGTAGCAAACAAGGGTTGGTAAAGTATCTACATGCTATGATGAAAATATTTCTAAGTCTTTAGACTTATGTTTTCTTAATAAAACAACTAAGTCAATGAACCTCCTGGGTGGAATGGGACTTGAATGGTGGTTTTTGGTTGAGTGGTTACACAAGGCCCATGGACATGGTTTACCTTATGTATCTCACTTGTGGTATGCCACCCAGGCACAAAGGGATTTTGGAGGCCAAGTGTTGAGAAGCTTATAGTGCAGCCACTTGGCAATATGGGCTCTGCCTTGATCATATAGGTTGCTAGAACTTAGTCATTTGGACAGTTGGTGGTAGTGGGATGATAGGTTGGAACGCATCCATTTGGCTAAGGGAAGGCTTCTGAAAGGTCCTGTCTTGGGAAACCAAGACTGGTGGGGAAAGTGCACAACCTCTGCAGATGGAAAATCTAAGTACTTAGCCAAGTCCATGGTAATGGACAACTTGAGCATCAAGACATGGAAGCTATCAAGAATCTCATCACTCTAACTTCTAAGTAAAACTTGTGGGCGAACAAGGGTGAAGGACCCCAATGTCTATTGGTGGTTTCTTGGGAAAGTTTTTGACAATGAAAAACTTAGTGTTTTCAACTAATAGGAAAAACCTATTTTGAGCAAAGCAAGCCAAGCTACACTTAGCCAAAATGCATATAGTAATATAGTCCACTTAAAATTTACTAAGGTATCACTTGCCAATACTATTCCAAAGTATTGACCCACTGTGGCTGTAACTTGTGATGTTGCAGGTTACTCCGATGATGATTAGGTGTCATGAGTCTACACTCAACATGCTTGCCTGTGGCACATGAAGATGAAGACTTATGTTTATGTACTTATTCCAAAACTCTTGTCTTAGGCCTGTGGCCTTGAGTTGTAAAAGACTACGATTTATCTCTGGAATGGATGTAATAAATGACCTTTGTATCTGTGTACTTCATCTTAAACTGTGGATGCTAGCATTGATCCAGGGACTAGCATTGCAATCACAGGGATCCTTTTCCTTTACAAAGGAGGGATCTTACAGATGGTATCAGAGCACTGTGTTGCCTGTAGGATTATGATCCTAGGATTGGAAACCACTAAGGAAACAATTTCAACTACTTCTACACTTGTCTATTCTTCTCGTAAACTTTTCTAATCTTCTCATTCTCATCTCTATTTGTAGATGAACTCCATCAACGAAGCCGTAAAGAAAGGACCACTCATGACCATGACCTTGGAGTGTGAGACTGAGTTTCCCAAAATTCTCAAGGACCTCATGGTGGCAATAGAAATACATGGTGCAGCTGTGTACAAAGGCTTCCCAGTGATGGATGAAGGAGTTGAGTACTGGTGGGTGCAACTTCACTTGTACAAAAGCAAGGAAGACAACCACAAAGAAAGAGGATTCTGCATGTACACCAACACTGTGGTGCATACCACATTCTTTGAGTCAGCAAGAGAAGCAGCTTGGAGGACTATCAAAGAACTTAGTGCTAGAGTCAAGTGCAGAATGCTCAACCTTCAAAAAGACTTAGAGAAAGAGAAGGAGCATACCCAAGAGTTGGAAGCCACCAACCAAACCTTAAGGGGAGATATTATAGACTTACTGATGGAATCATGTGAGCAAGATAGGCTGATTGCCTCTAGGAACATTGTGTTAGCCAACAGATCCAGTGAGATAGGATTGTAAACGCACTTCGTTCGTTGGTCCACCACCTATCACCTTATTTTCCAAAATGATACCTTAAATAAGTTTGGACCTTGGTTGATGTAATGGATTCAAGTATGCATGACTTGTGTGATTTTGTGTTCCAAGGATATGTATGTGATGTTTGTTTCTGTTTTATCTTGAATTGTGTTGTTCTAACTTTTCTATCTTAATAAATAGATGCCTATTACCATCAGCACTGTTGAGGAGTTCCAGGTTACCCGCTTTGGTCCTCGTATCGTTGAGCTTACCACTTTGCTCAATCTCCCCCTTCCCACCATCATGGTGCATCCACTCACCAAGTTCGAGAGGAAGGACCTCTGGGGCTTCAAGGTGAACCAGCCCGGACGCTAGACAGAGCCTACTACGGAGGCCATCGTCTTCAAGCTTATGCACGATGACAGGGAGAGAGGCATGGAGGTAGTCATGCAGGACCTGATAGGACGTCTGCTAGGCCGTCACTCCCGACAGGTTAGAGGCTCCCACTTCCACGTCTTCGGAAGACGTGATGAGGATGGAGAGTCCATCGATTTCGAGGACGACTCGAGGGACGCAGCAGAGCCGATACGTCTTTATCTCCAGGACTTAGAGTCTCTCATTAGGCACGTGGACACGGACAGGACCAATGTCATGCTCAGTAATGACGAGCTCCAGGTGCAGCTTCGCGAGAAGGACAAGCTTTTCGCGCAGCAGGACGAGATAGTCAAGGAAATGGAGGTGAAGTTCGAGACCCAGGACCGGAAGTTCAAGATTCAGGAGAAACGCGTCCAGGATAGGAACAAGAAGATCCGAGACATGACTGAAGAACTGAAGTCCAAAGACTTCGAGCTAGAGCAGCAGCAGATGGTGATTGAGAGGCTTCGTTCCCAGAAGAGGGCTCTCAAGGCCAAGATTGAGTCCTTGACCACTACTATTGAGGAGAACAAGACCGCGATGGAGAACGCAGGTCTTATCTTTGTCGAGGAGGAGATTGATGCTGATGAGTAGACTTGACTACTCGTTTATCTTTTATTATCGTACTTGTTATTTGTGAACTTGTTATTGGACCATCCGACATGTGGATGGCTTGCCACTTGTGTGTTTTACTTTGAGAACTTGTTATCTTGTTGTTGAACTTTTATCTTTGTGTTGCATGTTATGTGTTTGCTTATGAGATGTAATATGCATAAAACATCCATGGGTATCTCATTCTTATCTCTATTTGAACAAACCACAGATGCCTCCCCGTCGCGCAAACCCCAACCCCAACAACATCACTCCAGAAATGCAGCAAATGATGACTGCCCAAACACAGCTTATGGAGATGATGACAACATTCATCCAGAACCAGAATAATAACAACAACAACAACCCCAATAACAACAACAATAACAACAACAACAACCCTCCGGGCTTTGATATGCTCACCAGATTTCTGCGATTAAGGCCAGCTAAGTTCTCGGGGACGACTGATCCCATGGTGGCCAATGATTGGCTACGTTCTGTAAACAAGGACTTAGTAACTGTGGGCTGCACGGATGCTGAAAAGGTCAGATTCGCAGCACATCTGTTGGATGGGCCAGCCGCCACTTGGTGGGACAACTTCCAAATCACCACTCCTATAGATGAGGTGACTTGGGCTATCTTTGAGGAAGGCTTTCGCACTGCTCATATCTCGTCAGGAATAATGAGCCTGAAAAAGAAAGAGTTCCACAATCTGAAGCAGCGCCACCGCAGCGTGGCTGAATACATTGAAGAGTTCAACAATCTGGCGCGTTATGCACCGGATGAGGTTGACACAGATGCCAAGAGAAAGGAAAAATTTCTGGAAGGCTTCAATGATGAGCTGAATCTGCAGCTGGCTGTGGCATATGTTCCCACTTATCAGTCGCTCTGTGATAAGGCTGCAATATTGGAGAACAAAATGAAGCAAGTCGAGAGTAGGAAGAGGAAACACTCCGACAAGCACAGCTCGGGATCATCTCACAAACGATCTCTCTATGATGACAGTGGAAGCTCAGGATCCCACAAACATGGGAAATTCAACAAGCACCACAACCACAACCGTCATGACAACAAGCATCACGCAGTCATGACAATGACAAGTACAAGAACCACAAGAGTGGACATAAGAACCACCACAGTGGGAATGGTAGTGGAAGTGGAAGTCAGCCTGCTAAGAGAGACATCAGTCAGGTTGAATGCTTCAAATGCAAGAAGATGGGACACTATGCAAATGAGTGCCCCGAAAAGAAAGTTGAAGGACCTGTCAAGCCCAATCCTTTCCAGAAAGGACAGGTGAACCACATGAGTGTGGAGGAGGTCTATGAGGAGCCTGACGCTGTTGCTGGTAAGTTCAGACTCAATTCCGTTCCAGCATTTGTACTCTTTGATACTGGTGCATCTCATTCATTCATATCAAGAGCATTTGTTGAAAGAAATGAACTACCGGTAGAAACTATTGGGTGTCCTATAAAAGTAAGTTCTCCTGGTGGAGAAATGATAGTGAATTCAGGATGCCATGACCTAGTCATAGAATTAGATAAGTTAGCGAACCGTTATGGGCAGATCTGAGCCGTGGGTTTTAATTAGATCCAACGGCGCGGGAGGGTGATCCTGAACGAATCGGTATCAGCCAATAGGATTAAGACGCGTGGCTAGGGTTTGAATTAAAACAGAATTTGAAAACAGATTTAGATCAAATTTTGAAATGGCTATAACTTTTGATTCCCACGTTAGATTTTTGCAAATTTTATATCGTTGGAATCAGGGGGACAAGCCCTTTCTAAATCCGCAATGTGTTTAGTGAAATGTTTCTGTTAAAATGACCTTTTATGCAGAAACTTGTTTAGGACTATTTTGAGTATAGAATTTGTTTAGTAAATTTTTTTAGTGCTAAATAAGTTTAGTTAGCAAGTTTTTGACTTGGTTATGTTTCTGTATCTTGCACTTGCTTGGTGGAGTTTTCAAAAATCATCACTTAGCATTTTCTTGCATTGCATGCATATATATTTATGATTGTATATGAATTGTGTGTAATGTTGTGCTACCATTTTGTGTAGATTTTGCTAGTGACTTTGATTGTGAAGAGTGCTACTCTCCCCATTACCAAGGCAAGTGGTACATCATGAATAATTTCATCCTTATATTTTGTACTAGCATTAGAGATATTTTGCTAAGTCTTACATGTTACTTTTGCCAAATGCTATGTTGGGAAATCCTAAGTAGTTGTAGAATTGTAGAATTGCTAGGAAATTTCCTAAGTTAAGTTACTATGCCATGCTTAGCCTAGCTAGTAGCAAACAAGGGTTGGTAAAGTATCTACATGCTATGATGAAAATATTTCTAAGTCTTTAGACTTATGTTTTCTTAATAAAACAACTAAGTCAATGAACCTCCTGGGTGGAATGGGACTTGAATGGTGGTTTTTGGTTGAGTGGTTACACAAGGCCCATGGACATGGTTTACCTTGTGTATCTCACTTGTGGTATGCCACCCAGGCACAAAGGGATTTTGGAGGCCAAGTGTTGAGAAGCTTATAGTGCAGCCACTTGGCAATATGGGCTCTGCCTTGATCATATAGGTTGCTAGAACTTAGTCATTTGGACAGTTGGTGGTAGTGGGATGATAGGTTGGAACGCGTCCATTTGGCTAAGGGAAGGCTTCTGAAAGGTCCTGTCTTGGGAAACCAAGTCTGGTGGGGAAAGTGCACAACCTCTGCAGATGGAAAATCTAAGTACTTAGCCAAGTCCATGGTAATGGACAACTTGAGCATCAAGACATGGAAGCTATCAAGAATATCATCACTCTAACTTCTAAGTAAAACTTGTGGGCGAACAAGGGTGAAGGACCCCAATGTCTATTGGTGGTTTCTTGGGAAAGTTTTTGACAAAGAAAAACTTAGTGTTTTCAACTAATAGGAAAAACCTATTTTGAGCAAAGCAAGCCAAGCTACACTTAGCCAAAATGCATATAGTAATATAGTCCACTTAAAATTTACTAAGGTATCACTTGCCAATACTATTCCAAAGTATTGACCCACTGTGGCTGTAACTAGTGATGTTGCAGGTTACTCCGATGATGATTAGGTGTCATGAGTCTACACTCAACATGCTTGCCTGTGGCACATGAAGATGAAGACTTATGTTTATTTACTTATTCCAAAACTCTTGTATTAGGCCTGTGGCCCTGAGTTGTCAAAGACTATGATTTATCTCTGGAATGGATGTAATAAATGACCTTTGTATCTGTGTACTTCATCTTAAACTGTGGATGCTAGCATTGATCCAGGGACTAGCATTGCAATCACAGGGATCCTTTTCCTTTACAAAGGAGGGATCTTACATGTAGAGTCAAAGAATGTGGTGTGCATCACTGAGTTGGTGACCATGCAGAATCCTGATTCCTTGTGGTTGTCTTCCTTGTTTTTATACAAGTGAAGTTTCACCCACCAATATTCTTCTCCTTCATCCATCACAGGGAAACCTTTGTACACATCTGCACCATGTATCCCCATGGTAACCATAAGGTTCTTGAGGGCCTTTGGAAATTCAGTCTCACACTCTAGGGTCATGGTCATGAGTGGTCCCTTCCTTACAGCTTCGTTGATGGAGTTCATATACAAAATAGAGATGAGAAAGAGGAATTAGAAAAGTTTACGAGAAGAAAAAGACAAGTGTGGAAATTGTTGAAAATTTTCCTTAGTGGTTTCTAATCCAATCCTAGGGTCATAATCCTACAGGCAACACAGTGCTCTAATACCATCTTTAAGATCCCACCTTTATAAAGGTAAAGATCCCTGTGATTGCAATGCTAGTCCATGGATCAATGCTAGCATCCACCGTTTAAGATGAAGTACACAAAAACAAAGGTCATTATTACATGTCATTCCAGAGACAACATAGTCTTTTACAACTCCATGGCCACATGCCTAATGCAAGAGTTCAAATATAACAATATAAATAAGTCTTCATCTTCATGTGCCACAGGCAAGCATGTTGAGTGTAGACTCATAACCCCTAATCATCATCAGAGTAACCTGCAACATCACAAGTTATAGCCACAATGGGTCAATACATTGGAATAGTATTGGCAAGTTATACCTTAGTAGAATATTAACATCTAGTTACTACATGAATATGGCTAAGTGTAGCTTAGGCTTTCTTTGCTCAAAATAGGGTTTACCTATCAGTTGGAAACACTAAGTTTTTCTTTAACAAAACTTTCCCAAGGAACCACCAATAGAAATTGGTGAACCTTCACCCTTGTTCAACCACAAGTTTTAACTTAGAAAAATTGGGATGAGGAGATTCTTGATAGCTTCCATGTCTTGATGCTCAAATTGTCCAATACCAGGGACATGGCTAAGTACTTAGATTCTTCCATCTGCAGAGGTTGTGCACTTTCCTCACAAGACTTGATTTTCACCAAGACAGGACCTTTCAGAAGCCTTCCCTTAGACCAAAATGGATGCGCTCCAATCCTATCATTCCCCTACCACCAACTATCCATTAGGCTAAGTTATTGCAACCTATATGATCCAGGCAGAGCCCATAATGCCATGTGGCTGCACTAGAAGCTTCTTAACATTTGGCATCTCAAATCCCTTTATTCCTGGGTGGCAATCCACAAGTGAGATACACAAGGTAAACCATAGAAATGGGCCTTGTGTAACCACTCAACACAAACCATTCTTTCCATTCCACCCAGGTGTTTCATTCACTTAGTTGTTTTATTAAGCAAAACATAAGTCAAAGACTTAGAAATATATCTAATATCATGAATATATAAACCACCCTTGGTTTCTACTAGCTAGGCTAAGCATGGCAATGGAAAGTAACATAACTTAGAGGAAAATCTAACATTTATACAACTACTAGGATTTCTCAAGCATAGCATATAGATACTTAGCAAAATAATAATGCAAGTCCTATACAAAATATTTCTAATGCATAGGTGAAAATATAGGGATAAAAACATGAAGCACCACTTTCCTTGGTAGTTTGGGGAGTAGCAACAATCTTCACAACCACAATCACTATTAGCACCAAAATCTACACATAAAATATTGGCACCAAAAATCACATAACAAAATATACAAGCAAAAATATATGAATGCATGCAAAATGCCATGTGATGATTTTCTACACCAAACAAGACAAGTATACAGTACTAAATCACAAACAAGACCAAGCCACACTAAAATAAACTTTATTTGATCTTTAAATCATTTTTCAAATAAATTCTATGCTCAAAATAAGCCTAAAAATGTCTCTTCATAAATAATCACTTTTTCAGAAGCAAAACATTAAATACATTTCATAAACAGAAATCATTCTTTCTCCTGATTCCAATGATATAAAATTTGTAAAATTTGAATGTGTGGATCAAAAGTTATGAATTTTACAAGTTTGAATCGCTAATAGATCTAATTCAGATTTTTAAAACAAAGAACAGGCCACGCGGCAGCGTCTGATTGGACGATACCGTTTCGCACCGGATCACACTCGCGGGCCATTAGATCTAACTCACTACGCACGGTCCAGATCAACACATACCGCTTCGCTACAGATCTAATCCTAAGCGCTGGATCTAGATCCTACGGTTGCCAAGCATGCGGCCATGGATGGGCGGCGCTAGTGTAGAGGGAGTGTCCCAACCTTTATTAACATAAGGTGGTGTCCCCTGTGTTTACAATGCTAGTCCCTGGATCAATAGCTAGCATCCGCAGTTTAGATGTAATATCAAGAAACAAAGGTCATAATACAACTTTATAACCAGGAATAACATAATTTTATTACATCTTTACATAGCTCATTTAGCTATTACATTACATTGCAGCGGAATAACTATAGTCATGGGTCCTTCATCTTCAAAAGTGCCACAGGAAAATGTTGGTTGTAGACTTTGTAATCCTAATCAATCAATCTTCACTAAAATCAATCAAGCCTGCAACATTACAAGTTACAGCCACAAGGGTCAATACATTTGAATTGTATTGGCAAGTTCACTACTATGTTGAATATAAGTGGATCCTATCATTACATGCATATTTGGCTAAGTAGAGTTTAGGCTTATTTGCATAAAGCAATATTTTATCCTGCCTTTTTAAAATGGTTTTGGTCCTTTGTCAAATCTTTGAAACTTCTTGGTAAAGCCCAAGTGTTTAAGTTATTATTAAAATCTCCTTGAACCCCTTGGTAACCCCAAATGTTCAAGTTTTCAACAAAACCTCTTGAGTTCCTTGGTAACCCCAAGTACATCAAAAATCCCTTGAGCTCCTTGGTAACCCCAAGTGCATCAAGTTTTAACAAAATCTCTTTGAATTCCTTGGTACCCCCAAGTGCATCAAGTTTTTATTTTAGAAATTGGAATGTCGAGATCTCCCATAGCTTCAAACTTTAGTTGCTCAGTATTGTCCATAACCTGGGACACGGCTAAGTACTTAGATTTTATTATCTTCTGCAGAAGGAGTACACTTTACCCACATGTCACAATCCCATCCTTTTGCCACCAGTGGCCACTGGATTAGTGCTCACCAAGATGGAGCACTGGCAGATTGAGAATGTGACGAAGTCTTTCCAAAAGGTCCTCCCATACACCATTGCTAGCTTGTCTTCAGCACCCATGAAGGATTCCAGGTCCCCATGTCCAGTAAACTAAAGACAATGTATGGGTCTTCCTAATGTAGTTGACTAAGCCAGAGCCATAATAGCATGTGGTTGCACACGAAAGCCACAATTGGAGAAACATGTTCAATCTCTAAGTTTCCTGGGTGGTTTCCTTTGGAGCACAACACAAAGAGATTGCCATAGACATGGTTCCTTTTGTTGCCACCTTCTCCAAAACTCAAAGTAACCTTGGCCACCCAGGTGGTTCATTGAGTCCTTGTTTTATTATATAAAACACAAGTCCTTTTCTCAATTCCATAAAATCTCAACATGTATCTCTTTTCAAAATATAGCATGGCTAAGCATGTAACAACTACATTGTTTTCTCTAAGGAATGTATAGGGTATCCTAATAGGATTTAGCATAGCATAAGTATAGAAATTCTTTTCATGCATGTTTTGAATCCACTAAGTATAATGAAAATAGTAGGACTTTTAGATGATAGTGTAACTTGCCTTTTCTTTTGGTAGGAATGTTGGTTCACTCCTTGATCTTTCTAGTCTCACACTTTCTAACTTCACTACAATTCAATCAAGCATACACAAAAATCAACTAGCATTCCAAACCAAAGTCAAATCAAATAATTTCACACACATAAAACAATAGGATCTAAGTCATGCATGTAAGCATGCAAGGGATGGTTCTATTTGCAAAGGTGGTCTCCACTAGGCTTCCAAACTTTGTAAGGTCCAAGGTGGTCATTTACCAAAATGGCAAAGTCATTTGCAAATGGGTTTTATCCATAAACCATTTTCAAAACCTTTCATCATTTTATGTGGTGAAAAACATTTTTCTCAATGCCACAACCTTAAGTGGTTTCACCAAATAAGTTTGTTGTTTCCCAAAACTTGGTGTTTATGGTCAGTAGGTTTGGTCCAAAACATTTTCTCCAAAGTTTTTACTCAAAACCATTTTCATAACAAAACCATTATTTTTAAATGGCTAGAAATGACCAAATCAAGTTTTTATTCCCAAACTTTCACAAAAACCATTTTAAAATCCATGGGTTGGTTCCTAGGGTCAGTAAGTTTACAACAACCCATTTTGCAAAGGTTTTTAATCCTAAAAACATTTTTGAATCATTTTTCTACTCTAAACAAGCACACAAAAGTTTCCGCAAAAACAAACACTCTAATGGATACTATTTGCTAAACCAAGGGCATGGTTGGCTAGGGCTTGTTCCACTGATTCCAATGATATAAAGTTTGTAATTTTTGGACGTGTGGATCAAAAGTTACATGAGTTTTAATTTTGCAAACAAATCTGTTTTCAAATTTTGTTTTAACAAAAGTCTGGCCACGCGTCGCTACGCTACTGGTTGGTACTGGTTCGGCCGGATCGGCTCTGCGGTGCGTTGGATCTAATTAGATCGCACGGTCCTGATCGCGTACCCTTTCGAAATTAAGTGATCTAATCGTGAGTGTCAGATTTAAATCGAACGGCTGCTAATGCCTGGCCAAGTACTGGCGGCGCGACGACGGTGGCGCGCGGCGGCGACGGTCTGGCAGCGGGCTAACAGCGGTTCTAGGAAGCAAGGAAGGCAGAGGGGGTGCTTACCGTGTTCGCGAGGACGAGGTGATGCTGGACGTGTGGTCGACGTGGCAAGGGGCGCACGGGGTCAGGTGGAATCGCTCACCGGAGTTGGGAACAGCGTCGGGCGGCTCTGTCCGCGGTCGAAGGCGACGTTGCAGATCGCCCTAAGGCAAGACAGGGGCATGGTTAGGTGCGTAAGACCAAGGCGAAGATGCTCTCATGATCGAGAAGCAGAGGGGCGGTCGGATTTCACCTAGGGAACTCGCCGGAGTAGGAGACAGACGCGGTGGCGCTCGGAGCTTGTCGAGGACGGTGTTCTGGGGCGCCCGCGGTTGAACGAAGAGCACAGGGAGATGTGTCTGGGAGTGGGAAGTCTGGGTGCATGGTCAATAAGGTAAGGGGCGGCGTTGGGTCGCCGGAATTGGCACTGGAGTGTCGTCGGAACAGAGGGAGTGCTAAGCCAAATTGTGGCAGCCTCGGGGCAGAGAGGGAGTGGCGGCAGAGGGGAAGGGAGGAGAAGACGCTGGCGTTTAATAGCGTGCAGTCATGGCGAGGTTATGGCGCTGCATTACTGCGAATTGAACGCGGGCTTTGAATGCAGCAACGGCAGCGAGGTTTGGGGGGAGGAGGTCGCGGTGAAGAAGATGACCACGTGGCTGTGGGGTCTATCTGGCAGTGAAGGGGGATGTGAGGGGGAGGGGTCCACCGGTCAGTTTCTCTGTGGGTTCAAAATCGAGTGCGAATCGTTTTCGTCCGGGGCGAGGGAGCTGGCTAGTTGCTGGGCTTCCTGGGCTTGGCCGGCTGGGCTGGTCCAGATCCTATTTTTTTTCTGCAATCTTTTCCTTTTTCTAATTCCAATTTCTGTTTTGAAAATTCAAACAAACAAACAATGTTCAAATCAATTCAAACAATCATCAAACTTTGCAATTTTGGATTTGGTTCTGTTTAGCAACATAAACCAGAATTCCAAAATCAAAATGATAATTTTATTTTAGGGTCCATTATTAATTAAATAAATAGATCTTGTTTATAAACCAAAATAGATTTTGTTTTATTTAAATATTCCTTTTGAAATCTAAATATTTTCAAAACCAAATCAGTAGGTTTTATTTGGGAATATAAAATACTTGGAAACTTATTTTAAATAAATAAATGAGTTTTGATGTTTTGGAAATAATAAAACCTTTATTAATAAAAACTTGGATATTAAATTCTTATTACTTTTATTCAAATAAACCTTTACTATTTTTATCAAAACAAAATGTTTTATTTCAAAAGCTTGGTCAAGGTTTAATTTGGCTTTACAAAATAATCTTTATTAATAAAACTTCTATTTCATTTGGAAATCCAATCCTTTATTTAAAAATCAAAAATAGTAATTTTAAATATTTTTATTTTCCTTTAATAAATGTTTTACTTTTTAAATCCCTTTAGGATTTTATTTGATCCAACTTGGTTTGAAGTTCCAATTGAATTCAAAAAGTTTCTTCTGGCCCTGAAAATCAAACAAAGTTTTATTTTATTCATTTATTTTTCACATTACAAGATTTGGAAAATCTTGGGATGTGACAGCTAGAGACGGTGGCGCGATGGCGGCGCTCTGTCAGAGATGCTCCGGTGGCTTCGGAGGGGGCTGGGGTTAGCAGAGGTGCTTACCGGACTCGCAAGGTCGTGCTGAAGCTCAACTACTCGCTGGTGTGGATGAGGGCGCACTGTGGAGGTCACTGGGGCCCGTCAGAATTGCGGGCGGCGTCGGGTTTCTGCAGACGACGATGTTGCCGACGATGTGGACCGCCCTAACACAAACCAGAGGCGTCAGGGTATGCACAACAATCTGGCGATCAAGATAGGGTCAGAGAGAAAGCAAGGGGCGGTCTGATATTACCTAAATCATTCACCGGAGTTGGGCGGCGGTTCTGTTGTTTGCTGAGGTGTTCGGGGACGGCGACCTGGGTCATGCGCAGGCAAAGCAAAAGCATTAGGAGAAGCACAGAGGCATGGCGAACTCTTCAGGGTCAAGCAGGAGGCGAGGGGCGCTCGGAGCTCACCGAATTCCGTCGCCGGAGTTCGTCGGGACAACGGCGGTGCAAGCGAGAATTTGTGGAGCCTGGCGGCGCTTCTGGCTAGCAATGTTGGGGGAAATGGCCGCGAGGGGGAGGGGATTAAGTAGCCAGAGCGGAGGAGAGAATGACGCACGCAATCAACGGCAATTAACCAGATTTAAACGCGGCAGTGAAGGAGAGGGAGGAAATGACGAGGCCAGGTCGTGGGCGGGGTTTGGGGACGACGATGATGGGGCATGTGGGGTCGGGTTGTCAGCGAGTGGGTGCGCTCTGCTGCGGTGAGAAATAGAGGGAGAAGGAAAAAACCCGGGTGGGCTGTTTTGTCTACTGGGCCGAATGGGTGGCGCCTGGCCCAGTTCTGATTTTTTAACCTTTTCTTTTTCTATTTTGATTTTTCAGGAAACATTTTCAAATGAAATCAAATGTGTTTGATTTCAAATTCTTTCTGGATTTTTATAAAGTGAAACCTGCACATATTTAAGTATAATGTCATGTTGTTTCACCAAACCTGCTTGGTGCTTTGGAGTTTTCAAAGAAAACAGTGCCTTTGCCAAAGTTTTAATAAAGATATAAAAATAGTTTTGAAATCATATTTTGTTTTTGAAATTTTATTCCAAGCTTTGGAAAACAACTAAACCAACTTATGAACAAACAATCTTGGTTTAAAACAAATAATCTCTCATTAGAGAGTAGCATTGCACCAATGCTTAGCTTACATAAAATAATAAGCACCCAAATGCTTCTATTTTTTGTAATGACTTTGAAAATGATCCCTAAATGATTATGAATGCATGGATGATATGCAATCTTTGAAAACATGATTTTAGGGATGTTACAAAGACATTGTGACAGATACTACAACAAAAGGCTAAATATATGACTGCTATAATAGCAGCAAAAGAGGACACTTGTGTCAAGTAGTTTGTTATCAAACTAGGTGTGGTTCACAGCGGGATAGTACTATGAAGATATATTGTACGGCAATATTATCAACATGTTTTAACCCCAAGGAACTAAAGGTCTCACCAAAGGACCAAATTTATACAAAGCCATCTCATTAGAGAATAAGTGATGCGTAGAGATGCAAAGACATGCAATTACACACGGACCTGAAAGTGTCGGATCCGGAGATCAGTTGACCACTAGCAATCGTGTAAATACAACATCAGAAAGCCATAGGTGTTGAATGCACAAAGGTTTGAAACTAGATTATTGACTCTAGTGCAAGTGGGAGACTGTTGGAGATATGCCCAAGAGGCAATAATAAAGTGGTTATTATCATATCTTCATGCTTATAATAAATGTTTACATACCATGCTATAATTGTATTAACCGGAAACATTAATACTTGTGTGATTTGTAAACATAAAAGAGTCCCTAGTAAAGCCTCTTGTTAAACTAGCTTGTTGGTTAATATATGATCATGGTTTCCTGATCATGAACATAGAGATGTTATTAACAATAGGGTCATATCATTAGGAGAATTATGTGATGGACATACTCCAATAATTAAGCATAGCATAAAGATCAAGTAATTTAATATAGTTCACTTGCTATAAGCTTTCTGATACATAGTAACCTAATTCCTTCGACTGTGAGATCATGCTAATCACCATCACCGGAAGGATGCTTTGATGACATCAAACACCACACCATAACCGTGAGATCATGAGCCAACTTGTAACCCTAGCCTTCCCAAATCTCGGGACGAGATTTATTTTAAGGGTGGTAGCCTGTCACATCCCAAGATTTTCCAAATCTTGTTATGTGAAAAATAAATGAATAAAAATAAAACTTTGATTGATTTTCAGAGTGAGAAGAAACTTTTTGATTCCAATTGGAAACCTTCAAACCTATTTGATCAAACAAATCCTAAAAGGGATTTGAAAAGATAAACAATTAATAAAGAAAATTTTAAATAAATAAAATTACTATTTTTGGATCTTTTAATAAAAAGATTTGGTTTTCAAATGAAAAGGTAGAAATATAAATAAGGATTATTTTATAGAGCCAAATTAAAACTTGGCCAAGCTTTTGAAATAAAATGTTTTTCTTTGATTAAAAGAGTAAAGGTTTATTTAAATAAAATAATGAGAGTTTATTAATAAACCAATTTTTATTGAAGTAAAGGTTTTCCCATTTTAAATAAACACTAAAACTTGTTAATTTATTTTAAATAAGTTTTCCAAGTATTTTATATTTTCAAATAAAACCTACTGAATGGTTTTGGTACTATTTTAGATTTCAAAATGGAGATTTTAATAAAACAAATCCTATTTGATTTAATAACTAAGGTCTATTTTATTCAATTATTAAATAGATCCTAAAAGAGTAAAAGTATTATTTTGTTTTGGGACTTTGATTTGTGTTGTTTAACAGAACTAAAATCAAAACAAAGTTTAGCAAAAGTTTCAATCCATTTGTTTGAATGAAAATCAATCAGGAAATTCAAACAGAAAAAGGAAAAAAGCAAACAGAATAAAAAAATAGAATCAGGCTCAACCCACTAAGCAAAGCCCAACCCAGCCCAGTAGCCAGCCCACCAGTTCGCCCTCAGCGAATCGTTTTCCTACTCAACCGCGAACCCGCAGAGTCGCAGACAGGTGGACCCCGTGCCTCTTCTCCCTCTCTAGCTGACAGACGGACCCCACTGCTTCGCAGTCATCTTCAACCCCGCGCCGGCCGTTTCCTCCTCCCTCACCGTCGCTCTGCCGCGATTGAATTCGATTAAATTCGCGTTGATGACAGGCTTAATTCTCCCAGAGACCACGCTACCTTATACGCCTCCCTCTCCTCGCCATTTCCCCTCAGAAACCACTGCAAGTGAGCCACCAGGCTGCCCCCAATCCCCTTTGCCTTGCCACTGCTCCGACGACGTCTCCGACCAAATTCCGGCGCCGTCCAGCCTCTCCTCGCCTTCCCAAGCACACGAGCTTGCTCCTCACCTCCTGGCGCATCTCCCCGTGCCACTCATTCACTCGCGGGCGCTCCGCAACGTCGACTTCGTCATCTACTGAGCGCCACCGCGTCTGTTTTTCTCTCCGGCGACCTCCCACTGGTAAGACAGACCACCCCGAGCCCTCTCAATCATGCTCACATGAACGCCACACTCGCCCGCGTCTAACTGTGTCCTTGTTTTGCCTCGGAGTGAACTGCAGCCTCACCTCCAACAACAAACAGAGCCGCCTGACGTCGTCACCAACTCCGACGAGCGATTACTCCCGTCCCTGTGTGCCCCTCGCCAAGCCAACGCCACCTCGAGCTTCACCTCGACCACACGAACACTGTAGTCCATTTTCCCCTTTCCCTTGCTTCCTACAACGTCGGCAAGCACATCGTCTGACCACGCGCCGCCGCTCACCGCCGCGCAGCGCCGCCTGTTATTGACCAAGCAAACGTGTCCGTTAGATCTTGATCGTCTGGCTGTGATAGAACGTAGACGAAGGGGTATCGTGTGCCTCTGCGCCACTCGATCTTAGTTAGATCCAACGATCCAGCGAGCTCGATCCGCCCGAAGCGGTATCGGCCAATAAGAACAAGCCACGTGGACAGAGTATTGTTTAAAAACAGAATTAGAATCTGATTTAGATGCAAACTTATAAATTGCATAACTTTCAAACCACACGTCCAAATTTTGCAAATTTTATATCAATGGATTCAGAAAAACAAGCCCTAGCCAACCATGCACTTTGTTTAGTAAAAAGCTTCTGGTAAAATGTTTGTTTTTGCAGAAACTTGTGTATGCTTGTTTAGGATATAAAATTTATTCCAAAAAGACTTTGGGGTTGAAATCTTTGCAAAATGGTTTGTTGTGAACCTACTGACCTTAGAAACCAACTTAGGGATTTAAAAATGTATTTTGTGAAGATTAGGATTGAATAATTGAATTAGCTCATTTCTAGTCAAATAAAAATATTGAATTTGATATGGAAATGAATTATGAGTAAAACCTTTGGGAAATGATTTGAATCAAACCTACTGATCCTAAACACCAAGTTTTGTGTATTAACAACTTATTTGGTGAACAATATAAAATTGTTGCTTTGATAAAAACATTTTTCACCACATGAAATAATGATTTGATTTAAAAATGGTTTATAGATAAAACCCCTTTTGCAAATGACTTTGCCACTTTAGAAAATGACCACTTTGAACCTTACAATGTTTAGAGCCTAGTAGAAACCACCTTTGCAAATAAAACTATCTTTTGCATGCTTGCATGCATGACCTTGTTTCTATTATTTTATGTGTGTTAAATTGTTTGAATCTTGGTTGGAATGCTAGTTGAATCTATGTTTGCTTGATTGATTTGTAGTGAAGTTAGAAGAGTGTGATATTATCAAGATCAAGAAGTGATCCAACCTTCTCTACCAAAAAAGGCAAGTGTCACTATCATCCAAGTCCTACTATTTTCATTACACTTAGTGGATTTTGAAACATGCATGATGAGGTCTAAATATATTTTGCTATGCTAAATCCTAATAGGATACCCCTATATATTCCTTAGTGAAAACAATGTAGTTGTAATAAGCTTAGCCTTGCTATATATATTGAGATGAGATACATGTTGAGATTATTTGAAGTTGGGAAAAGACTTATGTTTTATATAATAAAACAAGTACTCAATGAACCACCTGGGTGGACAAGGAATACTCAAGTTTTGGACAAGGTGGCAACAAGAGGAACCATGTTTATATGGCAATATCTTTTTGTTGTGCACTAGAAGAAAACCACTGAGGGACTTAGAGATTGAACATGTTTCTCGTACAGTGGCTTCCGTGTACATCCACATGCTAAATGGGCACTGGCTTAGTCAACTACATGGTGGAAGACCCATGCATTGGCCTCTTCAGGTTAACTGGAATGAGGGAACTAGGAACCCTACATTGGTGCCTGAAGACAAGCTAGCATTGTGTATTGGGAGGACCCTATGGAAAGACTTCGTCACAATCTCAATCTGCCAGTACTCCATCTTGGTGAGTACTTATCCAGCGGCCACTGGTGGCAACAAGATGAGATTGTGTCATGTGGGTAAAGTGTACAACTTCTGCAGAAGATCAAATTCTAAGTACTTAGTCGTGTCCCCGGTTATGGACAATACTGAGCAACTAAGGCCTAAAGCTATGGGAAATCTCGACATTCCAATTTCTAAAAGTAAAACTTGAAAATCACAACAAGAGACTTGAAGCACTTGGTGGATTCCAAGGAGTTCAGAAAGATTTGACAAAGGATCAAAAACTATTTTGAAAAGATAGGACAAAACTATTGCTTTTTGCAAATGAGCCTAAAACCCTACTTAGCCAAATATGCATGTAATGTTAGGATCCACTTATTTCTACATAGTAGTGAAACTTGCCAATACAATTCAAATGTATTGACCCTTGTGGCTGTAACTTATTATGTTGCAGGTTTGTTTGGTGTTAGTGAAGTTTATTGATTAGGATTACAAGTCTACAACCAACATGTTTGCCTGTGGCACTTTGAAGATGAAGGACCCCATGCTTATAGATATTCTGCTGCAATGTAATGTAATAGCCAAATGAGCTATGTAAGATGTAATAAATTATGTTATTCCTTGTTATAAAGTTGTATTATGACCTTTGTTTCTTGATATTACATCTTAACTGTGGATGCTAGCTATTGATCCAGGGACTAGCATTGTAAACACAGGGATCTCTACCTTATTAAAGGTTGGGACCTCTACAGCCTATCTGTGGAATGTCATCCAATTAGCTTGCAAGCATGTGACTGGCTCACAAGAGATCACATATCACGGGAACGAGAAAAGAGTACTTATCAGTAACGAGGTTGAACTAGGTATGCAGAGATACTGACGATCAAAACCTCGGATAAGTAAAGTATCATGAGACAAAGGGAAATTGGTATCGTATCTAAATGGTTCATTCGATCATGAAGTAATCGTAGAAATATGTGGAAGCCATATGAATTTCCAGATTCCTCTATTGGTTATTGATCGGAGAAGAGTCTCGATCATGTCTGCATAATTTACAAACCGTAGGGAGACACACTTAAGGATTCGATGTTGTTTAGTAGATATGGAATGTGAGTAAAGATACCGAATGTTGTTCGTAGTCTCGGATGGGATCCGGGATATCACGAGGAGAGACGGAATGGTCCAAAGAATAAGATTCATATAAGGAAAGTCCAATTTCGGAGTTCAGAAATGATTCCGGTGTTTTCACCACAGTGTTCTAGAAGGGTCTAGAAGGTTCACCAATCCGGAAGGGGAAGGATACATGGATGTGTCATGACAAAGTGTAATGGTTGCATCATGTCCTAGGTCACTTGGCTGGACACTTGGAAGAGAGAAATCAAACTCTAATTTGAAAGTCAAAAAGACAGTTTGAAAAAGTCAAATCCCAACATGGTTTCCGAGTTAGGGAGGGTTTCTGAGTTAGGGAGGGTTTCCACCTGGGTTGGGAACACCCTTGGATGCCCCCCACCTATATAAGAAGGGGTAGGGGTGCACCCCAAGGTATCCCCCATGCCCTAGGTGCTCAAGAAACCCTAGGTTGGCCGCCGCCCCCCTCTCTAGTTGCGACCAATCTAGATCTCCTCTAAACCGCTACCGACTAGCTAAACTCTAGTTGCTATCTACCTCTAAACCTCGGCCCTAGATCGCCGGGGATCCCTCTACTCTACCATACTCGCTCCGGCTTAGGCGAAGCCCTACGGTATCTCCTCTCTACTTCCGACACCACGCCGTCGTGCTGTCGGAATCGCGAGGAGAGAGCTACAACCTCCGCTGCCTGCTGGAACAAGGAAGAGGAAGGTCTTCATCGAGTAGCGTACGTGTGACCGACTGCGGGAGCGCTGCCAGAATGCGGCGCCGGAAGGATCGTCTACGCGATCTTGAGATCGACAAGTGAACGACTTCATCACCCACGAGAATCTGCTCTCGTTAACCGCTTTGGATCTTCGAGGGTTAGTACTCTATCAACTTGTTGCACCGATCTAGTAGATAGATCTTGGCTTGATCATAGATTAGATCTTGATTGTGTGTTCATGCGGTAGATTTTTTGTTTTCCATGCTACGAACCCCTACATTAGCATGCAAAAGCATATTATTGTGCTATTCTCCTTTGATGCTTTGCTTGGGTTGACTTGGCACATGCTCACACCATGTTATGACTATGACAAGTCACCATAGCCTCTATGATCATTTAGTCCTTGACTTGTAGTACCACTCTTTGCTTTGATTAGTATTGTTTTGTTGCACTGCATGATTATGGCCATTATTGATCTCTTAGTTGGTTGCTCCCAGTCTTTTGCTAGCCTCCACTTTTGCTAGCTTTACTCATGCTTGCAGCTCCCTAGAAACCAAGTTTTTCCAAAGTTTCCACTATAAACTCCTATGCATAGTGTGTTACACCATTCCAAGTATATTCTTGTTTTCAGCTATCTTCCAATTAAAAACTATTTTGTTATGTGAAAACTTAGTGATTAAAGCCCTCACAAACTTGATCGCACACTTTATATTCTTTGCCCCTAATAAACTTGAACCATTGTGTCATCTATGTTGTATATGCTTGCACTTATACGTTGGAATTAGCAGAACCGTGCTGTCATAGGGAACATTTTCAACATTGCACTTGTACTTTGTACTCAGTTGATATCATGCTCTTTTGTCTATGGATGTCACTGGTGTGAAATAAAGAGGGAACTTTTAAGTCCATGGAGTTTGTATTTTGTGTTAGACAAATGCCTGGGCCGCTAGCCTAAGCCATGCCTAATCATGGTGGAAACTTGCAACATCACCATAGTGAGCTATCTATGAAGCATCCTCAATAAAAAGCTATGCATATGGTAAATAAAAAGATCGTTGAGATGCTCATTGTCTGCTTTCCTTGTCATTTTGGTTATGGATAGCTCCGGTACCATGTGCAAGGGGTACCCCATTGGCGGTTCTCTATGATACGCATGTACTTACAATGACAAGAACTTACAGGTGACTGAAGTTGAGTAGCATGAGGTGTGGCCCTCAGGCTTGCTTTGCTCAAAATAGGTTTTGCCTGTTAGTTGAAAACACTAAGTTTTTCTTTGTCAAAAACTTTTCCCAAGGAACCACCAATAGACATTGGGGTCCTTCACCCTTGTTCAACCACAAGTTTTATTTAGAAATTGGGATGAGGAGATTCTTGATAGCTTCCATGTCTTGATGCTCAAATTTTCCAATACCAGGGACATGGCTAAGTACTTAGATTCTTCCATCTGCAGAGGTTGTGCACTTTCCCCACCAGACTTGATTTTCACCAAGACAGGACCTTTCAGAATCCTTCCCTTAGACCAAATGGACGCGTTCCAACCTATCATCCCACTACCACCAACTGTCCAAATGGCTAAGTTCTAGCAACCTATGTGATCCAGGCAGAGCCCATATTGCCAAGTGGCTGCACTAGAAGCTTCTTAACATATGACCTCTCAAATCCCTTTGTTCCTGGGTGGCTTTCCACAAGTGAGATACACAAGGTAAACCATAGAAATGGGCCTTGTGTAACCACTCAACATAAACCATTCCTTCCATTCCACCCAGGTGTTTCATTCACTTAGTTGTTTTATTAAGCAAAACACAAGTCCAAAGACTTAGAAGTATTTTTTAACATAGCATGAATATTTCACCACCCTTGGTTGCTACTAGCTAGGCTAAGGATGGCATAGATAAGCATCTTAACTTATAAGTTTCTAGCAATTCTACAACTACTATGATTTCCCAACTTAGCATATAAGCAAAAATATAACCATGCAAGACTAGCAAAACATATCTAATGCATAGTAGAAAACATAGGGATAAAATCATGAAGCGCCACTTGCCTTGGTAGTTTGGAGAGTATCTACACTCCTCATAATCACAATCACTATTGGCACCAAAATCTACACATAAAATCATAGCAACAAATCACATACAAAATAAATGCAAGCAAAAATATATGGATGCATGCAATATGATATGTGATGAATTTCTAAACTCAACAAGACAAGTGCACAGTACTGGTTCATAAACAATTTCAAAACTTGCCAAACAACATTTATTTAAACTCTAAAACATTTCTCAAATAATTTATATATACAAAATAGGCCTACACATGTTTCTGTAAATAAAACCATTTTAACATAAACAAAACATTAAACACATTGCATATTTGGAAAGGGCTTGCTCTCCTGATTCCATTGATATAAAATTTGTCAAATTTGAACGTTGGAATCAAAAGTTATGGCTAAAACAAAATCAAACAACTAATAGATCTAATTCAAATTTTTAAACGAACTCTGTGCCATGCGGCGTGTTTCTATTGGCTAGTACCGGTTCGGGCGAATCGATGAACGAGAGCCACACGATTTAAGTGAAGATGCACGGCCAGATCTAGCGTGTACCCCTTCGTTAAGTGAATCTAACGCAGCCGACGGATCTAAATCTAACGGTCCGCGATCAAGCGACCACAGATGGGTGGCGCTGGCGGCGGCAACTGACGGCGGCGATCTCTGTCTACGGCGGCGCGGTGCTACAGGGGGTTCTAGGGTCGTCGGAGACGCTTACCAGGTTCGTAGCGATGCACTGATGCTCAACGTGGCGACGGCTTGGCAAGGGGCGCACGGACACGACTGCACGGGCTCGTCGGAGTTGTTGTCAGCGTCGGGCTCGGGTGGAAGGCGATGTTGGCGACACTCCTGGTCACCCTAGCATGAATAAAAGGCATCAGGAGATGCGCAAGGCTACGGTGAACACGCTCGTGTGAATCAGAGGCGAAGGGGAACAAGGGGCTCACCGAATTTGGTCGCCGGAGTTGGAGACGTCGTCGGAAGCTTACTGCGCTTGATGGAGTCGACGACCTGGGGCGGTATAGGATGAACCAATGGTGTCAGAAGGTGCGCAAGGAAGTTGCGAATCTGTCTGCATGGACTAGAGGAGAAGGGGCGCACGGGGCTCACCGGGATTGGTCGCCGGAGTGGGCTCTGTCTGCAGCGGTGCAAGGGCGATTGCGGGCAGCCTGGTGGCGGAGTGGTGGCGCTAGGTGAGGGGAAATGCCCGCGGTGCAGAGGGGGTTAAGTAGGCAGAAGGGAGGCGGCGCTTACGCGTAGAATCAATGGCAATTAAGCCCGCAGTGACTGTGGCGAGGTAACGGCGGAGCGAGCGCCTCGGCCGCGCGTGATTGACGACGACGACGACGTGGTCACAGGGTCCACCTGTCAGCGAGTGAAACAGAGAGGAGGTGGGGTCAGGCGGTCAGCGACTTGGCGGGTTTGTCTGCGAGTGAGAGAGAGGGGGGGAACCCGGGTGGGCTTAGTGGGCTGGTTCTGTCGTTGGGCTAGATAGGTGGCGCCGGCCCTTTTCTATTTCTTTTCTCCTTTTCTTTTTCTGTTTTCAATTTCAGGAATCAAATTCAAATGATTTCAAAAGCTATTTGAATTCAAATCTTTTCAGGATTTTTGTAGAGTGCAATACTCACAAATCTGGACACAAAACCAAGTGGTCACCTTGAATTGGCCTGGTCACTTGGAATAAAACAAAATAAGCAGTGGCATAGCACTAGTTTGAATAGGTTTTGAAATTGGTTTTCAAATCATATTTGTTTTGAAACTTTGGTTTAAATCTTAGCAATCTAGCAATACAACCTGAGAGCAATAAGACAACAAGGTTTGGTTCAATGAACAACAATCTTTCATTGGAGAGTAGCATTTGTTTCAAATGCTGATCACATAAAATAATGAGCTCATATGCTCCTGTTTTTGAATTGATTTGTTTGAAATGAATTCTATATGATCATGGATGCATGGATGATATGCATGAGTTTTAAACATGATTTTAGGGATGTTACAGTATTCAAGGGCCTTGAGATTGCCAACTTATACTTTGTCAAGCATATACTCCATCTTTGTTCACTTTAACCTTAATCACTTCAAGATGCTTATGATAGGGGCAATGAGGGCTGAAAGCTAACAAGTACCATAATGTTTGGAAGCTATTTTTGAAACTTGAAATCCCTGCTTCCCTTTGTGAAGGGCCTTTCTTCCACCATTATTTGAGTCTCCACCTTCTACCTTTAGGCACCATTAAGAGAGCATAGTTGTCATTCTGTGTGCAGTGTTCCAAAGATTATTGATTGATGCATATTGTGATACTATTTCTTCTTGTGCTACTTGTTTCTAGTCACTCTTGTGAACTTTTAAGGTGTCCTATGCATCTATTTGCTACTCTATGAGGGACAATCTGAATGCCACTATGCCATGTTTTCTGTATGCAAAACAAACAAATGTTTTTCAATGCATGTTATTCATGATCTTTGTTTGTAGCCTTTCATGTTGCATGCATAGTTACTATGTCCTATTGTTAGAACTCCATCTTTCATGCACATGTTTAGAGTTCTTTGATCCCAGCTTTCAATGCTTGCAAATGGTTTGATCTTGGTTTTGATGGTGCATGTCACCTAAAAAATTATTCTTTTTATCACTTACCTACTCGAGGACGAGCAGGAGTGTCACATCCCAAGATTTTCCAAATCTTGTAATGTGAAAAATAAATAAACAAAATAAATTATTGTTGAATTTTAGGGTGAAAAGAAACTTTTGTTTCTAAATGGAAACTTAAAATCCCATCTTGAACAAACTTTAATTAAAGTTTGAATTCAACAAAATCAAAATCAAGAGAAATGCATTCGGCAATGAATGTATCTGGAAATTTAAACACTTGGAAAATAAATCCAAACCCTAAACCCTAATGGAATAAAATAATTTCCAAGTTATCTCCAAGCCTATGGATTTGATCCATATAAAAATTTGCCAACAAACATTTACAAATGATCAAGAAAGACAAATGGAAATATTATAAAACCATGGAAATTGATTTCACTTAATTTGGAGCCATAGATAAAATCTTATGAATTTACTAAGATAAGGAAATTAAAAATTTCAAAGCTAATAAAGCACTGAGCAAATGATCCTAAAGGGAATTAAAAATATAAACAAGAATTAAATAAGATTTCACAAATTGGAATCACCAAGTTTGGATCTCTAAATAAAAAGATATGGATTTTATAAGATGAAGAAAGAAATATTAAATAAAGAATATTTAAAGACAAATTAAATCTTGGCCAAATCCATAAGCAAATGGAATGAATATAATCCAAATCCAAATAAAATAAAAGGATAAAGAATTTTCCAAATAAAATAAAATGGCATGAACCAAATTCTATTAGAATAAAGACAAATCTCTAATAAGAATAATTATATAATGCATGAGAAAATAGTATTTTGGAATTTACCCAAGTGAAATAAAAGTGGTTTAATTCAACTTAAATAAGATTAAAGAAAACTTCCAAATAAAAATTAGGGAATTAAAACTATATTAAATTCCATTGGAATTAAAACAAATACACAATTCAAATGATTTATGAATCATATTAAATACTTTCCAAATAATTCAAGATGAATTATTTGACACCCTATTAAACAAATAAAAACCTACTGAAAAGATTTGGAAGGTTTAAGAAATTAAATGGTGTTTGAAAATATTATTAAATCTTATTTGATTTAAAACAAGGGCCTAATTAAATAATTAAAAAGACCCCACAAAGAATAAAGTTTTATTCCAAAATTGACTTCAGAATATACTATTAATCAGTATTGAAGTCTTCACAAAATTTGGCAAAGGTTTGAATTCAAATGAGTGTTTGAATTGTTTATTCAAAATCAAAACAGATTTAAAGAAATGGGAAAAGGGAAAACAAACAGAACAAAAAAAATGAAAGGAACAGCCCAGCCCATTAAGCCCAGTCCAGCCCAACTCTCCCTCTCACCCGAGCGAAATGTTTTTCACCGCGAAAGAAACCCACACAGACGATGACAGCCTGGACCCACTCCCCCTCTCTCCCTCACGCTGACAAAGGACCCCACCGCCACGTCATATTCTTCCTCCCCGCGATGAACTCGCCTGACCGTTTTCTGCCGTTGATTGCTCGAATCAATACGCGTAAATGGCCCAGTGAATTCCCCCTGCGACCACGCCTTCTTAATCGCCAGCCTCCCCTCTCTCTTTCCCCTCCGTCGCCTCACCCTAGCCTGCCCCCAGGCTGTTTAATTTCCTCCAAGAACACCACTGTCTCTGGCGAACTTTTTCTTTGATTCCGGCCAGCCTCCTCCACCCCTTGCCCCCTCGACCACTCTCACCTACTCCCCACTCCCTGGAGAACCTCCCCGTAGCTCCAGCTCGCCCCCGCGCGCCCCAGAACCTCAGCAACGACGACAACCACCGCCGCCACCGTCTGCCTCCGCTCCGACGAGCACTGCTGGTAAGACCAGACCTCCCCTCTCCCTCTATTTCACACGCGCATACTCGCCACGACCCCGCGCATCTAAGCGCGTCTTCTTTTCTCTCTGGCGTGCCACGTGCCTTCGCCATCATCTTCAACAGGACGAGCCCGAGCCAGTGGACAACTCCGACGAGGAATTGCCAGTGGCCCGTGTGCCCCTTGCACTCTCGCGAGCACCTTGAGCATCACCGCGACTCTGCGATTTTGGTGAGCATCTCCTTAGTCTCCCTCGCTTCCTGCATTGCCAGCAACATCGCCGTCTGACCGCGCGCCGCCAGTCACCGCCGCCAGCGCCCCTGCCTAATGGTCAAGGCGATATGGTCCATAGGATTTTAATCTGACGGTTAAGATTAGAACGTGAACGAAGGGGTACGCTCGCCTATGTGCCGCACGATCTATTTAGATCACGCCTCTCGTTGCACGATCCGCACGAAGCGGTATCGACGAATTAAAACACGCCACGTGGCCCTGCCTGATATTTTGAATACAGATTTGATCTATTAGATGCTAGATTTTGTAAAATCTATAACTTTTAATCTACACGTCCAAATTTTGCAAATTTTATATCAATGGATTCAGCAAGACAAGCCCTAGCCAAACGTGCACTTTGTTTAGTAAAAAGCTTCTGGTAAAATGTTTTTTTGCAGAAACTTATGTATGCATGTTTAGAATATAAAAATTGTTCTAAAATGATTTTTGAAATAAAACCTTTGGCAAATGGTGTGCTTTGAACCTACTGACCATAGGAAACAAATTGTGGTTTCAAAAAGTTATTTGGTGAAACAAAAGAGTAAACTTTGGATTAAAACCATTTCTAGTCAAACAAAAGTAATGTTTATTTATTAAAAATGCTTTTGGTAGAAAATCTTTGGGAAATGTTTTGGAATAAACTCTCTGACCCCAAACACCAAGTTATATGATTTGAAAATGTATTTGGTGAACCCTACAAAAATTATTCCTTTGCTAAAGACATTTTCAACCACATGAAATAATGATTTGGTTTAAAAATGGTTTAGAGACAGAAACTTTTGCAAATGGTTTTTGCCACTTTATAAAATGACCAATAGGTGTTTCCAAATGTTCATAACTTACTAGAAACCACTTTTACAAATAAAACAACCTTTTGCATGCTTGCATGCATTGTTTTGTTGCTATCATTTTATGTGATGAATTGCTTGAATGGTAGATTGAAATATTGTTTGCTTGATTGAATTGTAGTAATTTGAAGTGAGTGAACATTACAAAGATCAAGGAGTGAACTCATACTCTCTACCAGAAAGGCAAGTGATGCTTCATACTTTTGTCCCATTATTTTCACTATGCATTAGTGATATTTCTAAGTAGGACTTGCATGAAATTTTTGCTAAGTATAAGCTATACTATGGGAAATCCTAGTAGATGAAACCTTAGTAGAAATTTCCTAAGTTAAGATTCCTACTACTATCATGCTTAGCTTAGCTAGTAGAAAACAAGGGTGGAATGTATATTCATGCTATGGAAAATTTCTAAGTCTGAGGACTTGTGTTTTGTTTAATAAAACAACTAAGTGAATGAACCACCTGGGTGGAATGGAAGGAATGGCTTGTCTTGAGTGGTTCACAAGGCCCATTTCTATGGTTTACCTTGTGTATCTCACTTGTGGATGGCCACCCAGGAACAAAGAGATTTGAGATGTAAAATGTTGAGAAGTTTCAAGTGCAGCCACTTGGCAATATGGGCTCTTCCTGGATCATATAGGTTGCAATAACTTAGCCAAATGGACAGTTGGTGGTAGGGGATGATAGGTTGGAATGCGTCCATTCTGGTCTAAGGGAAGGCTTCTGAAAGATCTTGTCTTGGGAAACCAAGTCTTGTGGGGAAAGTGCACCACCTCTGCAGAGTGTAAAATCTAAGTACTTAGCCATGTCCCTGGTAAAGGACAATTTGAGCATCAAGACATGGAAACTATCAAGAATATCATGATCCAAATTTCTAAGATAAAAACTTGTGGTTGGACAAGGGTCGAAAGGATCACCAATTTCTATTGGGAGATGCCTTGGGAAAGATTTTGTCAAGCAAAAACTTAGTGTTTTCAAATGATAAGGAAAATCTATTTTGAGCAAAGCAAGACTAATATCCACTTAGCCAAATGCATATAGATGATAGACTCCACTATACTACCATAGTATCACTTGCCAATACAATTCAAATGTATTGACCCTTGTGGCTATAACTTGTTATGTTGCAGGTTTGTTTGATTTTTAGTGAAGTGTGTTGATTAGGATTACAAAGTCTACAACCAACATGTCTGCCTGTGGCACTTTGAATATGAAGGACCCCATGCTATTGTTATATTCTGCTACATTGTAAAGAGATAGCCAAATGAGCTATGTGAGATGTAATGAATTATTTTATTCCTGGTTATAAAGTTGTATTATGACCTTTGTTTCTTGATATTACATCTTAACTGTGGATGCTAGCTATTGATCCAGGGACTAGCATTGTAAACACAGGGATCTCTACCTTATTAAAGGTTAGGAACCTTACAGATGGTATTAGAGCATTGTGTTGCCTGTAGGATTTGTAACCCTAGGATTGGACAAAACCCCTTAGAAAAATATGAGTTGAATTTGTTCCAAAACTTATTTACAAACAATCTTGTAAACTCTTTCCTCAACCATTTTGGTTTTGATTCTACATCTCTTCTATTTCAAACTTGATGGACAAAGCCTACCCCATGGCCAAAGACTTCACCATGTGCAAAGGACTTCATCAACTCTAATGACTTCAACATCTTCAAGTAATTTCAACCTTAGTCTCAACAAGGACATCAACTTGGATATCACTAAGGACTACAAGTGAGACAAGAAATAATGCTCAAGACTAGGAGACTAAGGAAACACAACTTAGAAGAAACCATCATCACCTTGAAGTTTTGAGACCAAGATGCAAGAAATTCTCTAAGGATACAAACTTCTTGTTCATGAAGAATCAACCAAGAAGGAAGGAAAGATCTCAAGTGAACAATATAGATGGACCACCATATTTAGTTTAAGTCAAACCCACCAACTTATGTGGTGTAACAAAAAAAATTTCTTTTGGTTGCCTATAAGTGTGCTTGAAACTTGTTGTTTGAGTGGAATGGTTGTTTGTGATTGCTTGCACATTGCTTGTGTGAATTGTGGTGTGTGTGATTAGAATTGATTCCTTAGAAATCTTTTGCCTATTCTAATCCCAATCCAACCCAAACAGATGACTACTCCAAGAGACTCCAACATCAAGGATGGCAACAACAACAACCAAGAGGTCAACATGAGAGACCAACTGCTTGCAAGACAAACCCAGTTGAACCAAGTGACAACTCAGTTCTTAGCCAACAACAATGAGTTAGACCCAACCATGCAAGAAGTTTTGAAAACTCAATCCCAATTGTTGCAAGGGATGGCTACTCAAATGATCAACATGGGAGACAACTCTTCCCAAGGAGTTTATGACAACAAGGATGACAAAGATGTTATTCTAGAAGGAACCCAAGCTTGCAATATTTGTGGAGACAAGGATCACACTTCCAAGGAGCATTAATATCAATGCCCCAAATGTGAAGAGAAACATCCAATTGACCAATGCCCCACATCTCAAGCTACTTGTTACTTATGTGAAGGAAATAATCATGTCCCTATCCAATGCCCCATCTATTCCATAGTTCAACAAAGGAAACAAGGTGGAGTGCAACAACTGATTGCAGACTACCATGAGAGAGCCAAGTCTACCAAGAAGGATGAAGACAAAGGAAAATCTCAGCTTGCACCTCCATGCAATATGGCTCAATTTAAAGGACCAAAGAGGAGACATATGTATTATCCAAGGAATAAGAAAAGGTCAAGGAGACCAGGAACTATTCCTACCTTTGAGATAACATATGAAGAACATGAATTAGAAGCACTCCTAGCTTTGGAGAAACCCAAGAAAAAGAAGGACAAAAGCCATGTGCAATGTTGTCATTGCAAGGAAATGGGACACTATGCCAGTGAAGAGAAGAAAAAGTATAAGGAGATTAGCCAAGTATGGTGCAACAACTGCAAAGAGCTAGGCCATTATGTAGCAACTTGTCCACAGAAGATACATGAAGAACTCAATCTTATCACATGTTACAATTGTGGTAACCAAGGACATTATGCAAGCAATTGTCTAGAAAAGATGAAGCACAAGATAAAGCCTATGAAGGATCTCAGCCTTGTCACATGTTTCAAGTGTGGAAACAAGGGACACTATGCAGATGTTTGTCCAGAGAGATTTCAACAAGATCCCAAGCAAGCCAAGATGTAATCTAGTTGGAAAATTTTTAAGGGTGGTAGTACCCTAGATGCTTTGAGCCAACTTGTAACCCTAGCCTCCCCAAATCTCGAGACGAGATTTATTTTAAGGGTGGTAGCCTGTCACATCCCAAGATTTTCCAAATCTTGTAATGTGAAAAATAAATAAACAAAATAAATTATTGTTGAATTTTAGGGTGAAAAGAAACTTTTGTTTCTAAATGGAAACTTAAAATCCCATCTTGAACAAACTTTAATTAAAGTTTGAATTCAACAAAATCCAAATCAAGAGAAATGCATTCCTCAATGAATGTATCTGGAAATTTAAACACTTGGAAAATAAATCCAAACCCTAAACCCTAATGGAATAAAATAATTTCCAAGTTATCTCCAAGCCTATGGATTTGATCCATATAAAAATTTGCCAACAAACATTTACAAATGATCAAGAAAGACAAATGGAAATATTATAAAACCATGGAAATTGATTTCACTTAATTTGGAGCCATAGATAAAATCTTATGAATTTAATAAGATAAGGAAATTAAAAATTTCAAAGCTAATAAAGCACTTGTCTAGAAAACCATACCAATTGATGAGCAAATGATCCTAAAGGGAATTAAAAAGATAAACAAGAATTAAATAAGATTTCACAAATTGGAATCACCAAGTTTGGATCTCTAAATAAAAAGATATGGATTTTATAAGATGAAGAAAGAAATATTAAATAAAGAATATTTAAAGACCAAATTAAATCTTGGCCAAATCCATAAGAAAATGGAATGAATATAATCCAAATCCAAATAAAATAAAAGGATAAAGAATTTTCCAAATAAAATAAAATGGCATGAACCAAATTCTATTAGAATAAAGACAAATCTCTAATAAGAATAATTATATAATGCATGAGAAAATAGTATTTTGGAATTTACCCAAGTGAAATAAAAGTGGTTTAATTCAACTTAAATAAGATTAAAGAAAACTTCCAAATAAAAATTAGGGAATTAAAACTATATTAAATTCCATTGGAATTAAAACAAATACCCAATTCAAATGATTTATGAATCATATTAAATACTTTCCAAATAATTCAAGATGAATTATTTGACACCCTATTAAACAAATAAAAACCTACTGAAAAGATTTGGAAGGTTTAAGAAATTAAATGGTGTTTGAAAATATTATTAAATCTTATTTGATTTAAAACAAGGGCCTAATTAAATAATTAAAAAGACCCCAAAAAGAATAAAGTTTTATTCCAAAATTGACTTCAGAATATACTATTAATCAGTATTGAAGTCTTCACAAAATTTGGCAAAGGTTTGAATTCAAATGAGTGTTTGAATTGTTTATTCAAAATCAAAACAGAATTAAAGAAATGGGAAAAGGGAAAAACAAACAGAACAAAAAAAATGAAAGGAACAACCCAGCCCATTAAGCCCAGTCCAGCCCAACTCTCCCTCTCACCTGAGCGAATCGTTTTTCACCGTGAAAGAAACCCACACAGACGATGACAGCCTGGACCCACTCCCCCTCTCTCCCTCACGGTGACAAAGGACCCCACCGCCACATCATCTTCTTCCTCCCTGCGATGAACTCGCTTGACCGTTTTCTGCCGTTGATTGCTCGAATCAATACGCGTAAATGGCCTAGTGAATTCCCCCTGCGACCATGCCTTCTTAATCGCCAGCCTCCCCTCTCTCTTTCCCCTCCGTCGCCTCACCCTAGCATGCCCCCAGGCTGTTTAGTTTCCTCCAAGAACACCACTATCTCCGGCTAACTTTTTCTTTGATTCCGGCCAGCCTCCTCCACCCCTTGCCCCCTCGACCACGCTCACCTGCTCCCCAATCCCTGGCAAACCTCCCCGTAGCTCCAGCTCGCCCCCGCGCGCCCCAGAACCTCAGCAACAACGACGACCACCGCCGCCACCGTCTGCCTCCGCTTCGACGAGCACTGCTGGTAAGACCAGACCTCCCCTCTCCCTCTCTTTCACACGCGCATACTCTCCACGACCCCGCGCATCTAACCGCGTCTTCTTTTCTCTCTAGCGTGCCCCGTGCCTTCGCCATCATCTTCAACAGGACGAGCCCGAGCCAGAGGACAACTCCGACGAGGAATTGCCAGTGGCCCCGTGTGCTCCTTGCACTCTCGCGAGCACCTTGAGCATCATCGTGACTCTGCGATTCTGGTGAGCATCTCCTTCTTCTCCCTCGCTTCCTGCATCGCCAGCAACGTCACCGTCTGACCGCGTGCCGCCAGTCGCCGCCGCCAGCGCCGCTGCCTAATGGTCAAGGTGATATGGTCCATAGGATTTTAATCTGACGGTTAAGATTAGAACGTGAACAAAGGGGTACGCTCACCTCTGTGCCGCACGATCTATTTAGATCTAACGCCTCTCGTTGCACGATCCGCACGAAGCGGTATCGACGAATTAAAACACGCCACGTGGCCATGCCTGATATTTTGAATACAGATTTGATCTATTAGATGCTAGATTTTGTAAAATCTATAACTTTTAATCTACACGTCCAAATTTTGCAAATTTTATATCAATGGATTCAGCAAGACAAGACCTAGCCAACCGTGCACTTTGTTTAGTAAAAAGCTTCTGGTAAAATGTTTTTTTGCAGAAACTTGTGTATGCATGTTTAGAATATAAAAATTGTTCTAAAATGATTTTTGAAATAAAACCTTTGGCAAATGGTGTGTTTTGAACCTACTGACCATAGGAAACAAATTGTGGTTTCAAAAGTTATTTGGTGAAACAAAAGAGTAAACTTTGGATTAAAACCATTTCTAGTCAAACAAAAGTAATGTTTATTTATTAAAAATGCTTTTGGTAGAAAATCTTTGGGAAATGTTTTGGAATAAACTCTCTGACCCCAAACACCAAGTTTTATGATTTGAAAATGTATTTGGTGAACCCTACAAAAATTATTCCTTTGCTAAAGACATTTTCAACCACATGAAATAATGATTTGGTTTAAAAATGGTTTAGAGACAGAAACTTTTGCAAATGGTTTTTGCCACTTTATAAAATGACCAATAGGTGTTTCCAAATGTTCATAACTTACTAGAAACCACTTTTACAAATAAAACAACCTTTTGCATGCTTGCATGCATTGTTTTGTTGCTATCATTTTATGTGATGAATTGCTTGAATGGTAGATTGAAATATTGTTTGCTTGATTGAATTGTAGTAATTTGAAGTGAGTGAACATTGCAAAGATCAAGGAGTGAACTCATACTCTCTACCAAAAAGGCAAGTGATGCTTCATACTTTTGTCCCATTATTTTCACTATGCATTAGTGATATTTCTAAGTAGGACTTGCATGAAATTTTTGCTAAGTATAAGCTATACTATGGGAAATCCTAGTAGATGAAACCTTAGTAGAAATTTCCTAAGTTAAGATTCCTACTACTATCATGCTTAGCTTAGCTAGTAGAAAACAAGGGTGGAATGTATATTCATGCTATGGAAAATTTCTAAGTCTGAGGACTTGTGTTTTGTTTATAAAACAACTAAGTGAATGAACCACCTGGGTGGAATGGAAGGAATGGTTTGTGTTGAGTGGTTCACAAGGCCCATTTCTATGGTTTACCTTGTGTATCTCACTTGTGGATGGCCACCTAGGAAAAAGAGATTTGATATGTCAAATGTTGAGAAGTTTCAAGTGCAGCCACTTGGCAATATGGGCTCTGCCTGGATCATATAGGTTGCAATAACTTAGCCAAATGGACAGTTGGTGGTAGGGGATGATAGGTTGGAACGCGTCCATTCTGGTCTAAGGGAAGGCTTCTGAAAGATCTTGTCTTGGGAAACCAAGTCTTGTGGGGAAAGTGCACCACCTCTGCAGAGTGTAAAATCTAAGTACTTAGCCATGTCCCTGGTAAAGGACAATTTGAGCATCAAGACATGGGAACTATCAAGAATCTCATCATCCAAATTTCTAAGATAAGAACTTGTGGTTGAACAAGAGTCGAAAGGATCACCAATTTCTATTGGGAGATGCCTTGGGAAAGATTTTGTCAAGCAAAAACTTAGTGTTTTCAAATGATAAGGAAAATATATTTTGAGCAAAGCAAGCCTAAGCTCCACTTAGCCAAATGCATATAGATGATAGACTCCACTATACTACCATAGTATCACTTGCCAATACAATTCAAATGTATTGACCCTTGTGGCTGTAACTTGTTATGTTGCAGGTTTGTTTGATTTTAGTGAAGTGTGTTGATTAGGATTACAAAGTCTACAACCAACATGTCTGCCTGTGGCACTTTGAATATGAAGGACCCCATGCTATTGTTATATTCTGCTGCATTGTAAAGAGATAGCCAAATGAGCTATGTAAGATGTAATGAATTGTTTTATTCCTGGTTATAAAGTTGTATTATGACCTTTGTTTCTTGATATTACATCTTAACTGTGGATGCTAGCTATTGATCCAGGGACTAGCATTGTAAACACAGGGATCTCTACCTTATTAAAGGTTGGGAACCTTACAAGGAGTTACGCTTGGGGATGCTTGATACGTCGGAAATGTATTTATAATTTTTGATGCTCCATGTTTGTTTGGTATATACTTTGCTTTTCTTTGTCTACACTTTGAGTGTTTTTATATTTTTTCTGGAACTAACCTATTAACAAGTTGCAACTGTGCCAGTTGCCTGTTTTCTTCTGTTTTTGGTTCCAGAAAGGCAGAAAATCAATATTATCGGAATTGGACGGGACAAAAGCCAAAGTCAATATTTTACCGCGGGGGACACGAATCCAGAAGACGAGATGGAGACGTGAACCAGGACGGACAGACCCCCCTAGGCACGGGTGGGTCCTGCCTCGCGCCTAGGCAGGGTGTGGCCCCCCTGGCCGCCTCCTGGCCTTGCTTCTTCGCCTATAAGAAACCCCCGATGCAGTAACCCTAAGGAACCGATCAATATTCCACGAAACCTTCTATAGCCGCCGCCACTATCGTCCCTAGATCGGGGGGGAGGGTCTGAAGTTCTTCCCGGCACCCTGCCAGAGGGGAGATCATCCCGGAGGCATTCTCTCTGGTATGATGCGCGAGTAGTTCCACCTTGGACTATGGGTCCATTTAGTAGCTAGATGGTTGTATCTCCTCCTTTGTCCTTTCATGTATAGATCTTGTGAGATCCGTTCACGATCAAGATCTAATCTATTTGTAATCATGCATGTTGTGTTTGCGGGATCCGATGGATATTGAGATTATTATGTCAGATTGATTAATGGTTTTGTCTTTATGATTCTATCATGTCTGTGTTGTTTGTGATCTTTCATGCTCTCCGTTTTTAGTAGCTATCTTGGCCAAGTAGTTGCTATTGACTCCAAGAGGGGGTTTTTATGCTCGATAGTGGGTTCATGCCTCTAGTTTCCAAGGGAAGTGACAGAAATATCTTGGGTTATAGATGTGCTATTGCCACTAGGGAGAAAACAACGGTCTCTTGTTCATGGAACATGTGGGCTGTTTACCTTACACACTTTGCTTAAAGCAGTTGTCTGTTTCTTGCAACTTAATACTGGAGGGGGTTCGGATGATAACCTGAAGGTGGACTTCTAGTCATAGATGTAGTTGGATGGCGGTCTATGTATATTGTTGTATTGCCCAATCGAATCTCATATGATCTTTTTGACTAGTATTGCATTGTTATGCCTTGCTCAGTTCCTGTCAATTGCCCTATTGTAATTTGTTTACCCTTCATGCCATGTTGTTTATCTAAGGAGAGAACCTCTAGTGAACTATGGACCCCAGTCCAATCTTTACCATTGATACATCTTCCACTATTACTTGTTTACTTGCTGTAAACCATTACCTTTCACACCATACATTTAATCCTTTGTTACAAAAAACCGGTGAGCTTGACAACCTCACTGTTCGTTGGGGGCACAGTCTTGAGTTTGTGTTATGCAGGGCTCCGTGTTGCTTGCAACACCTGTGTGATGTTTCCTTCCTCCTACTGGTTCGATAACCTTGGTTTCTTACTGAGGGAAAACTTGTTGTTGTGCTGATTCACACCTTGCTCTTGGGGTTTCCAACAGACTCGCCGTTAAGGAGTCACCATCAAGCGGCTAGAGCAGGAACTAATTTTTTGTGTGTTTTTTATAAGAAAAACCAAAGCAAACTAAACTAAATTTTTTTGGAGTTTTTTTTATAAAAAGAGGCAAACAAAACCAAGCAAAAGAAACTAAGCAAACTAAAAACAAAGAAAAGAGAAAGGTTGAGGAGGACTCCCCTTGTGAAGACGTCCTTAGCCTCCCCGGAAACGGCGCCAGAAAAATTGTTGATGGCTCAGTTGATGTGGAGCCTGTTGGAAACCCCAAGAGCAAGGTGTGAAGCAGCATAGCAGCAAGTCTTCCCTCAGTAACAAACCGAGGTTATCGAACCAGTAGGAGGAAGGAAACGTCACACAGGTGTTGCAAGCAATGTGGAAACCTGCACAACACAAACTCAAGACTTTGCCCCAACTAATAGTGAGGTTGTCAATCTCACCGGTTGCTGTAACAAAGGATTAATCGTATGGTGTGGAAGGTAATGGTTTGCAACAAGTAAACATGTAATAGTGGAGGATGTATCAATGGTAAATATTGGACTGGGGTCCATAGTTCACTAGAGGTGCTCTCCTTAGATAAACAACATGGCATGAAGGGTAAACAAATTACAGCAGGGAAATTGACAGGAACTAAGCAAGGCATAACAATGCAATACTAGACAAAAAGATCCTATGCGATTCGATTGGGTAATACAACAATATACATAGACCGCCATCCAACTGCATCTATGACTAGAAGTCCACCTTCAGGTTATCATCTGAACCCCCTCCAGTATTAAGTTGCAAGCAACAGACAACTGCTTTAAGCAAAGTGTGTAAGTTAAACAATCCACTTGTTCCATGAACAAGAGACCGTTGTTTTCTCCCTAGTGGCAACAACACATCTACAACCGAAGAGATTTCTGTCACTTCCCTTGGAAACTAGAGGCATGAACCCACTATCGAGCATAAATACCCCCTCTTGGAGTCACTAGCAACTACTTGGCCAAGATAGCTACTAACAACGGAGAGCATGCAAGATCACAAACAACACAGACATGATAGTATCAAATAGACAAAACCTTTAATCAATCTGACATAGTAATCTTAATATCCATCAGATCCCCGCAAACACAACATGCATGATTACAAATAGATTAGATCTTGATCATGAATGGAGCTCACAAGATCTATACATGAAAGCATAAGGAGGAGATACAACCATCTAGCTACTACATGGAACCGTAGTCCAAGGTGGAACTACTCACGCTTCATACCAGAGAAGAAGGCTTCCGAGATGATCTCCCCTCCGGTTGGGTGCTGGGAAGAACTTCAGATCCCCCCTATCTAGGGACGATGGTGGCGGTGGCTACAGAAGGTTTCGTGGAGTTTTGATCAGGTGTCTAGGGTTTCTTCATCGGGGGCTTCTTATAGGCGAAGAGGCAAGGCTGGGAGGCGGCCGGAGGGCCCACACCCTACCCAGGCGCGGGGTGGACCCACCCACGCATAGGGGGGTCTGGAGGCCTTAGCTTGCCTCTCCGTCTCTCCTCTGGACTTCGTGTCGCCCACGGTAAAATATTGACTTTGGCTTTTGGCCCGTCCAATTCCGAGAATATTGATTTTCTGCCTTTCTGGAACCAAAAACAGAAGAAAACATGCAACTGGCATTGTGGAAATTTGTTAATAGGTTAGTTCTAGAAAATATATAAAAACACCTCAAAGTGTAGACAAAGCAAAGAAAACAGGCAACTAGCACTATGGCAACTTGTTAATAAGTTAGTTCCAAAAAAGATATAAAACACCTCAAAGTGTATACAAAGCAAAGCAAAGTAGATACTAAACAAGCATGGAGCATCAAAAATTATAGATACCTTTCCTACATATCAAGCATCCCCAATCTTAACTCCTGCTCGTCCTCGAGTAGGTAAGTGATAAAAGAATAATTTTTGAGGTGACATGCACCGTCAAAACCAAGATCAAACCATTTGCAAGCATTGAAAGCTGGGATCAAAGAACTCTAAACATGTGCATGAAAGATGGAGTTCTAACAATAGGACATAGTAACTATGCATGCAACATGAAAGTCTACAAACAAAGATCATGAATAGAATGCATCAAAAAACGTTTGTTTGTTTCACATACAGAAAACATAGCATAGTGGCATTCATCTTGTCCCTCATAGAGTAGCAAATAGATGCATAGGACACCTTAAAAGTTCATAAGAGTGACTAGATACAAATAGCACAAGAACAAGTAATATCACAATATGCATCAATCAATAAGTTTTGGGACAATGCACATAGAATGGAAACTATGCTTTCTTAATGGCGCCTAAAGGTAGAAGGTGGAGACTCAATAATAGTGG
This sequence comes from Avena sativa, assembly GCA_916181665.1. Taxonomy (NCBI): domain Eukaryota; kingdom Viridiplantae; phylum Streptophyta; class Magnoliopsida; order Poales; family Poaceae; genus Avena; species Avena sativa. Next base: position 148,254,881 of record OV702294.1, on the reverse strand, counting down.
AAGAAAGCCCTTCATAAAGGGTAGAAGGGATTTCAAGTTTCAAAAAGAGCTTCCAAAAATTATGGTACTTGTTAGCTTTCAGCCCTCATTGCCCCTATCATAAGCATCTTGAAGTGATTAAGGTTAAAGTGAACAAACTATGGAGTATATGCTTGACAAAGTATAAGTTGGCAATCTCAAGTCCCTTGAATATGAGGGCCACATCTCATGCTACTCAACTTTAGTCACCTGTAAGTTCTTGTCATAGTAAGTACATGCGTATCATAGAGAACCGCCAACGGGATACCCCTTGCACATGGTACATGATCTATCCCATAACTAAAATGACAAGGCAAGTAGACAATGAGCATCTCAACAATCTTTTTATTTACTATGTGCATAGCTTTTTATTGAGGATGCTTCACAAATAGCTCATTATGGTGATGCTGCAAGTTTCCACCATGATTAGGCATGCCTTAGGCTAGCGGCCCAGGCGTTTCTCTAACACAAAATACATAACTCCATGGACTTATGTAAGATCCCTCCCTTTATAAAGGTAAGGATCCCTGTGATTGCAATGCTAGTCCTTGGATCAATGCTAGCATCCACAGTTTAAGATGAAGTACACAGAAACAAAGGTCATTATTACATATCATTCCAGAGACAAACATAGTCTTTTACAAACTTCATGGCCACAGGCCTAATACAAGAGTTCAGATATATAATAAGATAAATAAGTATTCATCTTCATGTGCCACAGGCAAGCATGTTGAGTGTAGACTCATAACCCCTAATCATCATCAGAATATCCTGCAACATCACAAGTTACAGCCAAAGTGGGTCAATACATTGGAATAGTATTGGCAAGTGATACCTTAGAATAATATTGGCAACTAGATACTATATGCATTTGACTAAGTGTAGCTTAGGCTTGCTTTGCTCAAAATAGGTTTTACCTATTAGTTGAAAACACTAAGTTTTTCTTTGGCAAAAACTTTCCCAAGGAACCACCAATAGAAATTGGGGAACCTTCACCCTTGTTCAACCACAAGTTTTTACTTAGAAATTGGGATGAGGAGATTCTTGATAGCTTCCATGTCTTGATGCTCAAGTTGTCCAATACCAGGGACATGGCTAAGTACTTAGATTCTTCCATCTGCAGAGGTTGTGCACTTTCCCCACAAGACTTGATTTTCACCAAGACAGGACCTTTCAGAAGCCTTCCCTTAGACCAAATGGACGTGCTCCAACCTATCATCCCACTACCACCAACTGTCCAAATGGCTAAGTTATTGCAACCTATATGATCCAGGCAGAGCCCATATTGCCAAGTGGCTGCACTAGAAGCTTCTTAACATATGGCATCTCAAATCCCTTTGTTCCTGGGTGGCTTTCCACAAGTGAGATACACAAGGTAAACCATAGAAATGGTCCTTGTGTAACCACTCAACACAAACCAATCCTTCCATTCCACCCCGGTGTTTCATTCACTTAGTTGTTTTATTACACAAAACACAAGTCCAAAGACTTAGAAATATTTTCTCATAGCATGAATATATAACCACCCTTAGTTGCTACTAGCTAGGCTAAGCATGGCATTGATAAGAATCTTAACTTAGAAACTTTCTAGCAATTCTACAACTACTAGGATTTCCCAATCATAGCATATATAGATCAAAATATTCATGCAAGACTTAGCAAAATATTTCTAATGCATAGTTGAAAAGCATAGGAATAAAATCATGAAGCACCACTTGCCTTGGTAGCTTGGGGAGTAGCAACAATCCTCACAATCACAATCACTATTTGCACCAAAATCTACACATAAAATAATGGCACAAAATCACATACACAATTTATACAAGCAAAAATACATGAATGTATGCAAAATGCCATGTGATGATTTTCTACACCAAACAAGACAAGTGCACAGTACTGAACCATAAACAAGTCCAAAACTTGACAAATAAACTTTATTTGATTAGCAAAAACTTTTCCAAATAATTATTATACACATTTTATGCCTACAAATGTTTCTGCAAAAACAACCATTTTCACAGAGGCAAAACACTAAACACATTGCATAAACAGAAAGGATTTTCTCTCCTGATTCCAATGATATAAAATTTGTCAAATTTGGATGTGGGAATCAAAAGTTATGAATTAAACAAGTTTAAACATCTAATAGATCTAATTCATATTTTTAAAACGAAACACATGCCACGCGGCAGCATCTGGTTGGTTGGTACCAATTCACACTGGATCACACTCGCGCACCGTCAGATCTAAATGAAATCCAATGGCTCAGATATGCCTGTACCTCTTCGGCCTTGCGTCTAATCTAGACCACTGGATCTAGATCCAGTGGATCTAATCGTTTTGACTCTAAATCGGCGGCGCTCATGGGCACAGCAGCGGCGAAGGCTCTGCTGGCAATGAATCGGCGTATCTAGCGAGGGCTGGGGACAGTGGTGATGCTTACCGGTGTCGCAAGGTTGCGAGGAAGCTCAAGATGTTGTTGGCGTGGACAGGGGCAAGCTGCTGTGGCCGTGGGAGCTCGCCGGAGTCGGGGACAGCATCGGGCTTAGGTGGACGGCGACGTTGGCGATGTTCTGATCCTCCCTAACACAAACGGAAGGCATCAGTGTGTGCACAACGTTCAGGCGAACTTGATAGGGTCAAGGAAAAGGCACGGGGCGGTCGAACCTCACCGAAATTCCTTGTCGGAGTTGGAGACGGCGTCGGGAGTTTGCGGTGCTCGATGGAGTCGACGACCTGGGGCAGTACAACTCGAACCAAAAGTGTCAGAAGGAGCGCAAGATGATTGCGAAGCAGCTCGCGTGAACCAGAAAGCAAGGCATGCTCGGAACTCACCGTGATGGCTCGCCGGAGTGGTTCGGGACAGCGGCGGCGCGAGCTCGATTGTGGACAGCCTAGCGGTGCTCTGTGGTTGGTGAGTGAGGGGAATGGAGCGGAGTGAGGAGGGGTTTAAGTAGCCGGGGCGAGAGAGGGAGTTATGCCTGCAGTAACACGTAATCAAGTGCGAGATCGTCGGGAAGAAACGGCCGCGGCGGAGCTGGTCGCGGGCGTGATTTGGGGACGAAGGGGTGATGTGGAGGTGGGTCCATGGCATCAGCGAGAGGGGGGTGCTCGCGTGGGTGAGAAACAGAGGGAGAGGGAAACCCCGGGTGGGCTGGTTGTTGGGCTGGATCCAATGTTGGGCCAGATTGGCAACGCTGGCCCTTTTTCTTTTCTTTACTCCTTTTCTATTTCTGTTCTGATTTTCTGGATTCATTTTCAAATAAATTCCAATGCAATTTGAATTAAATCTTTTCTGGATTTTTGTAGAGTGTAACACTCATATTTTTGGGCATAAAACCAAGTGGTTTTCTCTGTACTTGTTTGTCCCCTTGAAATAATCAAAATAAACAGTGCCATAGCACTTGATATGAATATGTTTTGAAAATGGTTTTAAAACCATATTTGTTTTGAACCCTTGACCAAACATTAGAAACAACACTTAAGCTTGAACTCAAAACATTACTGATTATAATTAAGTACCTTTCTCATTAGAAGGTAGCAATAAGGCCATATCATACTTACATAAAATAATGAGCATCAGATGCTCCTGTTTTTGCAATGGTTTTGAATAGAAACCCTAAATGATCATGGATGCATGGATGACATGCATGAGTTTTGAAACATGATTTTAGGGATGTTACAAATCTAACCCCCTTAAGGTGAATCTCGCCCTCGAGATTCGGGTTGGCTAGCAAATAGGTGAGGGTGGTCTTTCCGAAGATCATCTTCTCTTTCCCATGTTGCTTCTTCTTTGGAATGATGGTTCTATTGAACTTTGCAGAATTTGATAGTCTTAATCCGAGTAACTCTTTCTGCAGTCTTAAGAATCTTGATAGGTCTCTCCTCATAAGTGAGGTCACTCTCCAATTGAACCTCTTCCAAAGGTATAGTATCCTTCAAAGAAGTCTCTTCCATTTCTGGATGGCATTTCTTAAGCTGACTCACATGAAACACATTGTGAACGGCAGACAATGATTCTGGCAATTCAATCTCATAAGCTACTTCTCCTTTACGACTCAGAATCTTGAATGGTCCAACATATCTTGGGGCCAATTTACCTTTGACACCAAATATCTTTACTCCACGAAGTGGTGACACTCTAAGATAAGCTCTATCACCTACTTCATAGGTGACCTCTCTACGCTTAGGATCTGCGTAGCTCTTCTGTCGGGACTGTGCTATCTTTAATCTGTCCTTAACTAGCTTGACTTTCTCTTCAGCCTCCTTGATTAGTTCTGGTTCGAACAAACTTCTTTCTCCCACACCATTCCAAAACAATGGGATGGTACACTTTCTCCCATAGAGAAACTCAAATGGTGCCATCTCAATACTGTCTTGATAGCTGTTATTGTAAGAGAACTCTGCGTAAGGCAGACTTTCATCCCAACTGGCTCCATAGTCAAGGGCACATGCCCTTAACATATCTTCAAGTATCTGGTTGGTTCTTTCTGTCTGTCCATCAGTCTGAGGATGAAAAGCAGTGCTAAATTCCATCCTTGTTCCCAATGACTCATGTAGTTGCCTCCAAAAATGAGAAGTGAATTGAGTTCCCCTATCAGACACGATACTCTTGGGTACTCCATGTAGACATACAATTCTACTCATATAGATCTTGGCTAACTTAGCACTGGTGTAGGTTGTCTTCACGGGTATGAAATGAGCCACTTTAGTTAGGCGATCCACTACTACCCAAATAGAATCATATCCTGACCGGGTCCTTGGCAATCCGGTGATGAAATCCATACCAATCTTGTCCCACTTCCAATCGGGAATGGGTAGTGGTTGTAACAATCCTGCTGGTTTCTGGTGTTCCGCTTTCACTCTGCTACATATATCACACAAAGCAATATGTTCGGTGATGTCCTTCTTGAGATTATTCCACCAAAATATTTCTTTCATATCCATGTACATTTTGGTGTTACCCGGATGAATGGAATATGGTGAGTTGTGTTCTTTTTGTAAAATCAGTTTCCGAAGTTCCGGGTCTTGTGGAACACAAATATGTTTTCCATGCCATAAAGTACCCTGTTCATCTTCATGGAATCCTTTGGCTTTTCCCTTGCCAATATTTTCCTTAATCTATTCAATTTGCTTATCTGTCTTTTGGGCTTCTTTGATTTTGTCCAACAAAGTGGGTTGAACATCCAAAGACATGAGATGTCCCTCATGCACAATCTCCAATTTGGGATCTCTGAATTGGGCACACAGATCATCTGGCAATTCTCCCTTAGTAAGGCCATTCACAAAAACCTTACGGCTTAGAGCATCCGCTACAACATTTGCTTTACCGGGGTGGTATTACAAACTCAAATCATAGTCCTTGATGAGTTCTAGTCATCTTCTTTGTCTCATGTTAATTTCTTTCTGGGTGAAAATATACTTCAAACTCTTGTGGTCTGTGAACACTTCACATCGTTTTCCCAAAAGATAATGTCTCCATGTTTTGAGTGCATGGACAACAGAGGCTAACTCTAAATCATGAGTAGGGTAGTTTATTTCATGAGTTTTGAGTTCTCTCGAGGCATAAGCCACAACTTTCCCTTCTTGCATAAGTACTGCACCTAATCCATGATGAGATGCATCACAATACACTTGGAAATATTTTTCCAAATCTGGCAAACATAAGACTGGTGCTGTCACTAGTCTCTTTTTCAATTCTTGAAAACTGAGTTCACAACCTTCAGACCAAGCAAATTTCTTGTCTTTCTTTAGCAATTTTGTCATAGGCTTAGCTACCTTGGAGAAATTCTCAATAAATCTTCTATAGTATCCTGCCAAGCCAAGGAAACTACGAACCTCTTTCACTGACTTGGGAGATTCCCATTCAGTTATAGCTGAAACTTTAGCAGGATCAACCGGTACACCATCTCCTGACACAATGTGTCCAAGAAAACCAACTTCATTTAACCAAAATTCACACTTGCTGAATTTGGCATGCAGCTTATGTTCTCTAAGCTTCTCAAGTATCAAACGTAGATGTCCTTCATGCTCTTCTTTGCTCTTGGAGTAGATCAAAATGTCATCGATGAAAACGACAACAAACTTATCAAGGAATTCCATGAACACCTTGTTCATCATATTCATGAAGTATGCTGGTGCATTGGTCAAACCAAATGGCATCACGGTATACTCATACAATCCATACCTTGTGGTGAAAGTTGTCTTAGGTATGTCGTGTTCCCTTATCTTGAGCTGGAAATAACCTAACCGGAGATCAATCTTTGAGAACACACAAGCTCCTTCTAACTGATCAAACAAGTCATTGATTCTAGGCAAAGGGTATTTGTTCTTGATAGTCACCTCATTGAGTGAACGGTAAGCTATGCATAACCTTTAACTTCTATCTTTCTTTTCCACAAACAAAACTGGTGCTCCCCAAGATGAAGAACTTGGTTGGATAAAACCTTTCTGCAATTGTTCTCCAAGTTGCTTCTTGAGTTCTTTCAACTCATCAACTGACATCTTGTACGGTCTCTTTGCTATTGGTCCAGATCCTGGTAGCAAATCAATAAGAAATTCCACATCTCTATCTGGTGGCATTCCCGGCAATTCTTCTGGAAACACATTAGGATATTCACTCACAATGGGCACACTGTCTATGCTAACCCCCTTAAGAGAATTTATCTTACTCCCTTTTGATTCAAAATTAGACTTGAATCTAATCCGTTTCTTTTCCGGGGTTGTGAGTGCAACAGTGCGATTGGCACAATCTAGTACTCCTGCATACTTGGTCATCCAATCCATTCCCAAAATTACATCCAGTCCTTGGGAATCTAGGATTATTAGACTCACTGGAAACTTATGCTTTCCAAACTCTATCACTAGATCCCGGCATCCAAGACTTACTATCATGTCTCCACCAGGAGAACTTACTTTTATTGGACACCCAGTGTTTTTAGTTGGAAACCCATTTCTATCAACAAATGCTTTTGATATGAATGAATGTGATGCACCAGTATCAAAAAGAATAAGTGCTGGAATAGAATTGAGTTTGAACTTACCAGCAACAGCATCAGGTTCCTCATAGATTTCCTCCACACTAATGTGGTTCAATTGTCCCTTTTGAAAAGGGTTGGGCTTGTTGGGTCCTTCAACTTTCTTTTCTGGGCATTCATTTGCATAATGCCCCATCTTCTTGCACTTGAAACATTCAACCTGACTAAGATCCTTCTTGACAGGCTGGCTTCCACTTCCACTGTGGTGGCTCTTATATCCACTGTTGTGATTTTTGTGCCTGTCATTGTCATGACTACAGTGATGCTTGTTGTCATGATGACGGTTGTGGTTGTGGTGGTTGTTGTTGTAATTTCCATGCTTGTGGGATCTAGAATTCCCACTATCATCATAATGGGAACGTTTGTGAGATGATCCCGAGCTGTGCTTGTCAGAGTTGTGCTTTCTCTTCCTGCTTTCAACTTGTTTCATCTTGCTTTCCAAGATGGCAGCCTTGTCACAAAGAGACTGGTAAGTGGGGACATAGGGCACTAATAGCTGCAGGTTCAGTTCATCGTTCAGTCCTTCGAGAAACTTCTCTCTTCTCTTAGCATCCGTGTCAACTTCATCCGTTGCATAACGCGCCAGATTGTTGAACTCCTCAATATACTCGGCCACGCTGCGGTGGCGCTGCTTCAAGTTATGAAATTCCTTTTTCTTCAGACTCATCACTCCGGATGAGATGTGAGAAGTACGGAACCCATCTTCAAAGATAGCCCATGTCACATCCGCAATGGGAGTGGTGATCTGGAAGTTATCCCACCAAGTGGCTGCTGGTTCTTCCAACAAGTGTGTTGCAAATCTGACCTTCTCTTCATCAGTACAACCAACGGTTACCAAGTCCTTGTTCACAGAGCGTAGCCAATCATTGGCCACCATAGGATCAGTAGTTCCTGAGAACTTTGCTGGCCTCAGTCTTAAGAACCTGGTAAGCATGTCAAAACCCGGTGGGTTGTTCTGATTGTTGTTGTTATTATTGTTGTTGTTGTTGTTGTTGTTGTTCTGGTTCTGTATGAAAGTAGTCATCATTTGCATTAGCTAAGTCTGAGTTGTCATCATTTGCTGCATCTCAGGGGTGATGTTGTTGTTGTTGGGGTTGGGGTTGGCACGTCGGGGAGGCATCTATGGTTTTCAATAAGGATAAGAATGAGATACCCATAGATGCTAACATGCACAATACATCACATAAAAATCATCAAACATGCATCATAGTAGTAAAAGTTCAACAACACAGACAACAAGTTTTTGGAAAAGTAAACACACCAATAGCAAGCCATCCACATGTTGGATGGTCATTGCGACTCAATAATCAAAAGCATGGTAAACAAATGGTAAATGAGTAGTCAGCACTACTCCTCTGCATCAACCTCCTCATCAACAAGTGTAAGACCTGCATTTTCCATCGGGGTCTTGTATTCCTCGACATTGGTGGTCAAGGCCTCTACTTTGGCTTTGAGAGCCCTCTTCTGTGCACGAAGTCTCTCAATCACTCCTTGCTGATGCTCGAGCTCTAAGTCCTTGGCCTCTAGTTCTGTAGTCATGTCTCGAATCCTCTTGGACTCTCTTCTCTTGACTCTTGAACTTTTTATCCTGACTCTCAAACTGGGCCTCCATCTCCTTGACTATCTAATCTTGCTCCACTAAGAGCTTGTCCTTCTCACAAAGCTGCACCTGGAGTTCGTCATTGCTAAGCATGACGTTGGTCCTATCAGTGTCTAGGTGCCTAAGAAGAACCTCTAAGTCCTGGAGGTACAAACGGATCGGCTCTGCTATCTCTCTAGCAGTATCCTCGAAGTCAATGGCCTCACCATCCTCGTCACATCTGCCAAAGGCGTGGAAGTGAGTACCTCTAACCTCCCGAGAGTGTCTCCCTATCAAGCGTCCAAGCAAATCCTGCATGACTACCTCTAGGCCTCTCTCCTTGTCATCATGCATGAGCTTGAAGGTGATGGCCTCCGTGGCTGGTTCAGTCTGGCGTCCTAGCTGAATAACCTTGAAGCCCCAAAGGTCCTTCCTCTCGAACTTGGTGAGGGGAAGCATCATGATCGAAGGAAGTGGGGGATTGAGCAAACTAGTGAGCTCAATAAGGCGAGTGCCAAAACGAGTTCCCTTGAACTCTTCAGCCGTGCTGATAATAACATTAGGCATCTATTTAATAAGATAGAAAAAGTTAGAATCAACATACATAGAAATGAATCACAAGACAAAGCATCACATGCGTAACTTTGGAAATCAAATCACACAAGTCATGGCATACATAAAACCATTACAAGCATCCAAGGTTCAACTTATTTTAAACAACATTTGGGAAATAAAAGGAAAGTGGTGGTCCAACTAACGAAGCACGTTACAATCCCATCTCACATGCCAAGTTGGCTAACAGGGCATCCCTAGAGGCAATCTGTCTATCTAGATCACATGACTCCATTGCTAAGTCAATGATGTCCTCCCTTAAACTTTGGTTGGTAGCCTCTAACTCTTGGGTATGTTTATTTTCTTCCTTAAGGTCATTCTGAGTGTTGAGCATTCTGCACTTGATTCTATCACCAAGTTCTTTGATGGCCTTCCAAGCGGCATCCCTTGCTGAATCAAAGAATGTGGTGTGCATCACTGAGTTGGTGACCATGCAGAATCCTGATTCCTTGTGGTTGTCTTCCTTGTTTTTATACAAGTGAAATTGCAACCACCAGTACTCAACTCCTTCATCCATCACAGGAAAACCTTTGTACACAGCTGCACCATGTATTCCCATGGCAACCATGAGGTCTTTGAGAGCCTTGGGGAATTCTGTCTCACATTATAAAGTCATAGTCATGAGTGGTCCCTTCTTAACGGCTTCGTTGATGGAGTTCATCTACAAATAGAGATGAGGAAGAAGATTAGAAAAGTTTACGAGAAGAAAAGACAAGTGTGGAAGTTGTTAAAAAATTTCCTTAGTGGTTTCCAATCCTAGGGTCATAATCCTACAGGCAACACAGTGCTCTGATACCATCTGTAAGATCCCTCCCTTTATAAAGGTAAGGATCACTGTGATTGCAATGCTAGTCCCTGGATCAATGCTAGCATCCACAGTTTAAGATGAAGTACACAGAAACAAAGGTCATTATTACATATCATTCCAGAGACAAACATAGCCTTTTACAAACTCCATGGCCACAGGCCTAATACAAGAGTTCAAATATGTGCCACAGGCAAGCATGTTGAGTGTAGACTCATAACCCCTAATCATCATCAGAATATCCTGCAACATCACAAGTTACAGCCACAGTGGGTCAATACATTGGAATAGTATTGGCAAGTGATACCTTAGAATAATATTGGCAACTAGATACTATATGCATTTGGCTAAGTGTATCTTAGGCTTGCTTTGCTCAAAATAGGTTTTACCTATTAGTTGAAAACACTAAGTTTTTCTTTGGCAAAAACTTTCCCAAGGAACCACCAATAGAAATTGGGGAACCTTCACCCTTGTTCAACCACAAGTTTTTACTTAGAAATTGGGATGAGGAGATTCTTGATAGCTTCCATGTCTTGATGCTCAAGTTGTCCAATACCAGGGACATGGCTAAGTACTTAGATTCTTCCATCTGCAGAGGTTGTGCACTTTCCCCACAAGACTTGATTTTCACCAAGATAGGACCTTTCAGAAGCCTTCCCTTAGACCAAATGGACGCGCTTCAACCTATCATCCCACTACCACCAACTGTCCAAATGGCTAAGTTATTGCAACCTATATGATCCAGGCAAAGCCCATATTGCCAAGTGGCTGCACTAGAAGCTTCTTAACATATGGCATCTCAAATCCCTTTGTTCCTGGGTGGCTTTCCACAAGTGAGATACACAAGGTAAACCATAGAAATGGTCCTTGTGTAACCACTCAACACAAACCAATCCTTCCATTCCACCCCGGTGTTTCATTCACTTAGTTGTTTTATTACACAAAACACAAGTCCAAAGACTTAGAAATATTTTCTCATAGCATGAATATATGACCACCCTTGGTTGCTACTAGCTAGGCTAAGCATGGCATTGATAAGAATCTTAACTTAGAAACTTTCTAGCAATTCTACAACTACTAGGATTTCCCAATCATAGCATATATAGATCAAAATATTCATGCAAGACTTAGCAAAATATTTCTAATGCATAGTTGAAAAGCATAGGAATAAAATCATGAAGCACCACTTGCCTTGGTAGCTTGGGGAGTAGCAACAATCCTCACAATCACAATCACTATTTGCACGAAAATCTACACATAAAATAATGGCACAAAATCACATACACAATTTATACAAGCAAAAATACATGAATGTATGCAAAATGCCATGTGATGATTTTCTACACCAAACAAGACAAGTTCACAGTACTGAACCATAAACAAGTCCAAAACTTGACAAATAAACTATATTTGATTAGCAAAAACTTTTCCAAATAATTAGTATACACATTTTATGCCTACAAATGTTTCTGCAAAAAACAACCATTTTCACAGAGGCAAAACACTAAACACATTGCATAAACAGAAAGGATTTTCTCTCCTGATTCCAATGATATAAAATTTGTCAAATTTGGACGTGGGAACCAAAAGTTATGAATTAAACAAGTTTAAACATCTAATAGATCTAATTCATATTTTTAAAACGAAACACATGCCACGCGGCAGCATCTGGTTGGTTGGTACCGATTTGCACTGGATCACACTCATGCACCGTTAGATCTAAATGAAATCCAATGGCTCAGATCTGCCCGTACCTCTTCGGCCTGGCGTCTAATCTAGACCACTCGATCTAGATCCAGTGGATCTAATCGTTTTGAATCTAAATCGGCGGCGCTCATGGGCACAGCGGCGGTGACGGCTCTGCCAGTGATGAATCGGCGTATCTAGCGAGGGCTAGGGACAGTGGTGATGCTTACCGGCGTCGCAAGGTTGCGAGGAAGCTCCAGATGTTGTTGGCATGGACAGGGGCAAGCTGCTGTGGCCGTGGGAGCTCGCCGGAGTCGGGGACAGCGTCGGGCTTAGGTGGACGGCAATGTTGGCGACGTTCTGATCCGCCCTAACACAAACGGAAGGCATCAGTGTGTGCACAACATTCAGGTGAACTTGATAGGGTCAAGGAAAAGGCACGGGGCGGTCGAACCTCACCGAAATTCCTTGTCGGAGTTGGAGACGGCGTCGGGAGTTTGCGGTGCTCGACGGAGTCGACGACCTGGGGCAGTACAAGTCGAACCAAAAGTGTCAGAAGGATCGCAAGATGATTGAGAAGCAGCTCGCGTGAACCAGAAAGCAAGGCGTGCTCGGAACTCACCGTGATGGCTCGCCGGAGTGGTTTGGGACAGCGGCAGTGCGAGCTCGATTGTGGACAGCCTAGCGGTGCTCTATGGTTGGTGAGTGAGGGGAATGGAGCGGAGTGAGGAGGGGTTTAAGTAGCCGGGGCGAGAGAGGGAGTTATGTCTGCAGTAACGCGTAATCAAGCACGAGATCATCGGGAAGAAACGGCCGTGGCGGAGCTGGTCGCGGGCGTGATTTGGGGACGAAGGGGAGACGTGGAGGTAGGTCCAAGGTATCAGCGAGAGGGGGGTGCTCGCGTGGGTGAGAAACAGAGGGAGAGGGAAAACCCGGGTGGGCTGGTTGTTGGGCTGGATCCAGTGTTGGGCCAGATTGGCAACGCTGGCCCTTTTTCTTTTCTTTACTCCTTTTCTATTTCTGTTTTGATTTTCTGGATTCATTTTCAAATAAATTCCAATGCAATTTGAATTCAAATCTTTTCTGGATTTTTGTAGAGTGTAACACTCATATTTTTGGGCATAAAACCAAGTGGTTTTCTCTGTACTTGTTTGTCCCCTTGAAATAATCATAATAAACAGTGCCATAGCACTTGATATGAATATGTTTTGAAAATGGTTTTAAAACCATATTTGTTATGAACCCTTGACCAAACTTTAGAAACAACACTTAAGCTTGAACTCAAAACATTACTGATTATAATTAAGTACCTTTCTCATTAGAAGGTAGCAATAAGGCCATAGCATACTTACATAAAATAATGAGCATCAGATGCTCCTCTTTTTGCAATGGTTTTGAAAAGAAACCCTAAATGATCATGGATGCATGGATGATATGCATGAGTTTTGAAACATGATTTTAGGGATGTTACAACTTACAAGTTCCCTCCTTATTTCACACTGGTGACATCCATAGAAAAAAGAGCATGATATCAACTGTGTACAAAATACAAGTGCAATGTTGAAAACGTTCCCCCTGACAACACAGTTCTGCTAATTCCAACGTATAAGTGCAAGCATATACAACATAGATGACACAATGGTTCAAGTTTATTAGGGGCAAAGAATATAAAGTGTGCCATCAAGTTTGTGAGGGCTTTAATCACTAAGTTTTCACATAACAAAATACTTTTACTTGGAAGATAGCTGAAAATAAGAATATACTTGGAATGGTGTAACACACCATGCATATGAGTTTATAGTGGACACTTTGGAATAACTTGGTTTCTTGGAAGTTGGAAGCATGAGTAGATCTTACTCATACAAGTGGAGGCTAGCAAAAGACTGGGAGCAACCAACTAAGAGAGCAATAATAGCCATAATCATGCAAAGGAGCAAAACATTACTAATCAAAGCATAGAGTGGTACTACAAGTCAAGGACTAAATGATCATAGAGGCTATGGAGACTTGTTCATAGTCATAACATGGAGTGAGCATGTGCCAAGTCAACCCAAACAAAGCATCAAAGGAGAATACCACAATATTATGCTTTTGTATGCTAAAATAACGCATAATTCTTTAAAGGCACACTAAGCAATCCCAATTATTTGGAACAAGACATGCTACAGCAATAATCACTAAGCATAAGGTTAAAACAACACCTAACATGTCATGCTAAACTCTAAGTCACAGTCAATGCAAGCTCCTCTTGCACTTTCAAGCAGGAACTTCCTACTCCTTTCCAACACCAAGCAACTTATTTGAAACAACACAGCGAGAACAGGGTTCCAAACCACTTTATTCAAGAAAACTAAACAAACTAAGCAAACCAAACAAAAACTAAGACGCTCCAAGAACAACACAATAGTGCATGAAACAATAAAAACGAAGTGTCTAGACAGACCTGAGCTTTTTATTGATGAAGAAGGGGATGCCTTGGGCATCCCCAAGCTTTCACGCTTGTACCTCTTGGATATTTTTTAGGGTGACACCGGGGTGGCATCCCCAAGCTTGATATTTTGTCCATTCTTCATATTCTTACATCATTCTCTCTCTACACCTGAAATTTTTCCTTCATACAAAACTTCACACAATCTTCATTAGCAACATTAGTGTATTCAAAAGATAATAGACCTTTGGGTTTAGCTTTGAAACAGCTAAACTTTTCACTAAAAACACAATCTACTGTAGCAACTCCTTCAAAAAGCTCAATTCACCAAAAGAGAACTCAAAAAAGAATCAATAAGAAGCAAATGCAAATAATGGCAGAAATCTGTCAAAACAGACCAGCAGGTAGAAACCAATTTTTTTGGAAGATCTTCTGTTGCTCAAATAAAAACGTGTTGAACTAACGAAAGTTAGCTAACATACTAGGGGATTTATTTGTAAATTTTCAGCTCAATGCGACTTACAGAGACTCCTCACGAATTTTTATGGTGGAGAACAGAAATCTGTTTCGGGACAGCAACTCCCCAAATCTTACTTCCCTCTCATTAGAGGTCATTCTTGGCACAAAAAGCAAACAAAAAAGGATAAGGATAGGTCATTACTGAAGTAATAGCTTCCAAGACTCAAGGAAACTCTTGGGTTATCTCCCAACAAGTACTTTTCTTTAATTCCTTTAAGTTAGGCACAAGAAGCAAGAAATCAAGTATTTTCAAATGAGGAAGCATTAACATCAAACCTTGCTTTCAAAGGAGGAGCAAAAACCAACTTCTCTCTCCTCATAGGGAAGTGTTCAATACCTTTCTTTAATGGAAATTGATATTTAATGGTGCCTTCCTTCATATCAATGATGTCACCAACAGTTCTAAGAAAAGGTCTTCCCAAAGTAATAGGACAAGAAACATTGTATTCAACATCCAAAATATAGAAATCAACAGGGACATAAGTATTGTTAACCATGATGAGAACATAATTAATACTCCCCATTAGTTTCTTCTTAGCATTATCATCAAGTGGAACATCCAAATAACAATCTTTTAAAGGTGGCAAATCAAGCATTTCATAAATCTTTCTAGGCATAATACAGACACTAGAACCAAGGTCACATAAAGCTTTGAGATCAAAGTTATTCACCTACATATTAATAATGGGTTCCCAACTATCTTCTACTTTACTAGGAATAGAAGCTTTGTGTTTTAGCTTCTCTTCCTTAATCTTAACAAGAGCATCTGTAATGTGTTTGGTGAAAGAAACATGCATATCACTAGCATCAGGACTTCTAGCAAGTTTTTACAAGAACAAAATCACTTCAGAAATAAGATACTCTTTTCTTGATTGGCGTTGGTGTTTTATGCCTTTATTTTTGGGCTACTTATTAGTTTAATGCCCTTGACTGGAAGACTCACTTCTTATTTCTATGTCTTCCCTTGAGATGTTTTGCATCTCGTACCGAAAGTAAGCATTAAATACATATGTTAATCCTCCATAAAGAATTAAAATAAAATTTTGAGCTATGTAGTTCATGTCAACACTACTAATAAGGATGGGGTTCCAAGTATCTTTTATTTCAAAAATTCATATGGTTTATGTGCTAAACATCTTACAAGTTGATTGTTTCGTGCACCATACCTATGACCTTTCACTCCTCATTCTACTCAACTTAGGCTTGTCATTGTATGCTCATGTTGGTCTCAGAAATCACATCACTGAAGTACCTCTTGCTCCTTGTGTATCTATATGCCCCCTCTTTTATTTATTTATTTATTCATTTAGCATAAGAGTTAACATAATTCATTGGTTATGTTCGAGGTGGGAGGGGCCAGTATCTATACTCCAGAAGAACAAAAAATAGACATATGAATCATATCAACAAGGATCATCATGATGTACGTTTCCACCATGAGTTGCGCATGGGTTTGACTAGCGGTTCAGGAGAGTTTTCTCTCAACATGCCTACTCCAGTGTGCACACTTTATTTCAGATCGATGCAATCCATAGGCAGAACTTAAACATGATTAATTATCAACATTAAACATTGAAAGCTTGTGCCATGCCAGCATGGTTTAGCCAACAACAACTAATAAGATGTAAAGCACACAAATTTCCATAGTGGTATCACCCCAAACCTTACTTATGAGATTTAAAATACATGAAAAGATGTTTTTAAGAATGTTTGGCGGATTACCATATATACTATACTTGAAAGTATCTTTTGCCACAAATAGGTGGATATGCCTAGTCTAGTTTATGGGGTTTGGAACAAGTCTTAGCTTGTGTTGTGAAGGCTTAGCAAAAAGAGATATAAAGAGTGTGCCATCTAGTTCATAATATCAACATTTATTTCCTCACCTTGCTCCTTAATGTTGAACATAAATATACACAAGAAAAGGATACAAATTAATAGGCACAAAACAAATCGTACTTCATATAAAGTACTTGATCTTAAGATCTAGACACAACATGAATTTCAGCTTTTTGCTTTTATCTCCCCTTTTCTTTTATTCCAAGGCATTATTCTTATTAATTTTTAATCTCATCATGTCAAAGTTTTATTTCAGTAGCTTGATCATAAACAATTATAATAATAGTGGTGGTGGTCTTTTTAATGCAAAACAAAAAATAAAATGACAAAACAGATGCTCCAAGTTTCTACGATAGTTTTATGTTGCTCAAAAAACAAAGTTTAAAGGTTTGCAAACCGAGAGTTTAGTAGGTCCAGTGGGGTGCCTTGGGCATCCCATATTATGGTTTTCACCATCCTTGGATTTCTCTTAGTGTGATGTTCCTCTATTCCCTGTCAAAAAAAAACTTCAACACAAAACTTTTTTCCCATCTCTTTTCTGAGTGGTGACATTAGTGGCCCAAAAGTATAATAGTTGCTGCATATATATCAAAGACAAAATTCTTTCTAAATGTTTCAGCAAGCATATAATGTTTCGACATATCCCTAGCATATAATATGACTCATAATAATCATTTTAGGACACTTGGGAATGGTTAAAACAAAACATGGCAGAATCTGTCTAAATTTTCAGCAGCAGCAAAACAAAAAAAATTCGCCCACTTATACATTTCAGGAATTTTAGACAATTTTTTTGCATACATAGAATGAAAAGTTGTAATTGCTGTATAAATTTGAGTGCAATCAGAGTTACAGAAAAATTAGAAAATTCTTGCACTAAAAACTGTTCTACAGAAATTTGCTACTCCATATGTTTAACAACTTTTAAAACATCCAAAATGGGTTCCACTTGGTTCTTTATTAAAAATTATAGAAAGAAAACCAAAACAAAACTCTCTTGCTACAGCAAGAGTTCAAAACAAAAATCCAAAATAAAATAACCGGGTTGCCTCCCGCAAAGCGCTTTCTTTATAGCCATATAGCTAGGCTTTACTTAATTGGTTTAGGTGATATGGAATTCATGGGATAGCTTGTGCTTCCTTGCTACATCCTTATTCCTTGGAAAGTGTTTCATACATTTCTTGTGATAAAATTGAAACTTCACATTTCCTTCTTTTGTATCAATGACTACACATGTGGTTCTCAAAAAAGGTCTATGAAGTATTATAGGGCTTGAGGAATTGCTCCCCATGTCTATGACAATAAAATCAATAGGCACAAATGTCATATGTAATTCAACCATAATATTTTGAACTTTTCGTAAAGCATGTTTAGTTGAATCATCAGAAAGTAAAAGATATGTAGAGAATTTTCCCATAGGTTTCAAATCAAGTAAATCATATAGATCTTTAGATAAGACTAAGACACTAGATCATAAATCTAGAATAGCATGATGTGTCTCTTTTCCAATAGTGATTAATATCTTGGGGATCCGTACATCCCCAAGCTTAGGTGGTATCATAGCTTCTTTATTATATCTTTCAATCTTTTCTTTTATAACATAATTTGCTAGGTAGGAACCAAATCCTGCTTGATGACCATTAAAGGATGGATCGTTACAAAACATTTGCAATAAATTAATGAGTTCATGCAAGATACATTTATCAAGATCAAGTAGAGGTTTTTTTTGTTTCACATAGCATTTTGACTTCTACATTTTTATCATTTGTTGGTTCTTTTTCATTTTCAATCATAGTAGTTTCTTCGCTTTTTATTTTTAATGATCCTAAATTTTTGTCCCCAAAGGGCATGCCAGAATTTTCTAAGACTTCCACTTTGACTTCATTTTCACCACGAATTCCCCTAAGGGAAAAATTGGGGGTGAGTTCACTTAAGCTCTTTTTGATAATAGTTTCTACCAAAATTCCATCTAACAATGTAAATGCTTCATGGGGATTTAGATATAAAAAGGATTTTTCGGTATTGTTATTTAGGAATTGCTTAGATTAATGTATAAGGCCTTCATAAAAACTCCACACAAGCAACCAATACTTTAGTCCATGTTATAATTTATGTGTGAGTCGTTTAAACCTTACCCAAGCACTAGTGAGAGGTTCATTTTCATATTGCTTGAAATCACATATCATTTTTTTGCAATGAAGGGTCTTTTTACAATTTTTTCTAAAAAGTATACTTTCATATTATACCATGTTTCTAAATATCTTATAGGTGCATCATTATACCATCTCTTAGCCATTCCTTAGTGTGGAAATAACTTTACTTTCACTATTTCAGGATCAATATCTGGGTCCCCTAGAGTTTTGCATGAATCCTCAAAGATTTTAATATGCTAATGAGCAGCGGCTGCATTTCCATTAGAAAAACGATTATAAACTATGGCACCTAGCACCTTAGGATCAATGTTGCAATCAAACTTGTTTGCGAATGGACTTGTTCCCAACTTAATTTTTTAATTTTTCCTAGTCATGTTTTCTAGTAAAAGGTTGTACTGATTTTTATGTGTTTTTGTGTTTTAAGGAAAACATAAAAAGACTAAAAACAAGACAAAGTAAAATACCTTAAAAATCTAAAAGGAGAAGAAAAAGCTCACAGTGGTGCAACCTCACCAAGCTTGGGTTGTAGCACAAGTTGATAAAGATGATGGTGCCAGAAAATAGTCTGACACTTGCCATGTTCTTCAACGGTGCCAGAAAATAGGCAGTTGTCGTGGGAGTTACATTGATCTATAAACTTGATGAGGATGTAGTTATGGTGTACCTTTGCCAATTCCCCAAAAACGGCGCCAGAAAATAGTCTTGATGCCAACAAACATGGCCACTTTTTGTTGGGACTCCAAGTGCAGAGTGTTGTAGCAGGCTTATTTTCCCCACAAGGGTGACTCGAGGGGTTTATATCAAACTCTCGGGGAATTTGATATGGAAGGGTATTTGTATTCTCCTCTTCAAGCAACCTATAAAGTAAAATAATTTGTCTTGTGTCCCTAATTTCACCAAGTGGTTGTCAAGCATAATTTCGTATTAGTAATATGAAATAGACTATAAAATATGATAAAGTAAAGTAATGCAAACTAGATGATATGGAAGATAGTAGAGTTATTTTTGGGTTTTTATGAGTGATTGTAAGTAGGGAAAGTATTTATATTTGTGAAATAATAAATTGCAGAAAATAAAAAGGATAGTAGATGCAATGGAAAGGTGTTTATTATGATAAAAATCGGACCGGGGTTCATGGGTTCACTTGTCTACTCTCTTTTTAAGTTATAGTGATCGCAAAACAATTCATCAATGATAAAAATTCATTGAAATTCTATATGTGTTTGATAAAGGAATCAATATGGGCATCACATTCTAACATAGAGATGGAATACATCTCTCTTATACTCCTCAAGAAAGGGAAACTCCATGCTATCTTGAATTAAGAACAAATTAGAGTATAGCTTTAAGCAATATAACATGATGTTTGAAATACAAATATGCTACCTTGATCTAACAAGGTTATCACACTGTCACATGATAACTATAGCACATGACTTCACTTTATCCCTAGTGAGGCAGCAAAAGAAAGGTAAAAACCAGAGTAGATCTTGAATATTGTTTGTCACAATTCAATCTCTGCCACCATGCTA
The DNA here is from genome assembly GCA_916181665.1 of Avena sativa. Classification (NCBI taxonomy): domain Eukaryota; kingdom Viridiplantae; phylum Streptophyta; class Magnoliopsida; order Poales; family Poaceae; genus Avena; species Avena sativa. The sequence goes on along the minus strand of OV702294.1, from coordinate 148,234,673 downwards.
CTCCATCTAATACACACTTTTCCACATACAAGTTCTTGCATACAAGTTGGATCAAAACAAGAAATTAAGAACGGGGTGCATGATATGCATCTATCAATACATCTTACACAAAATAGATTCCAATCTCAAATATCAAATCATAGAACAAAGATCCACCACATAGGAATTACAAATATGACCATAATTATGTAGGGGAGCTCATATGGTACTAGAACTATGAAGAACAAGAGAGAAATATATCAATCTACTGCCATAAACCCATAGTCCGGAGGTGGACTACTCCCTCTTCATCATGGTGATGATGACGGAGACATTGGAGATCTCCCCGGAGGTGGATCTGGTGGAGTTTCCCCCTCCAATCTTCACTGGATCTGACTCTGTTTGGTGGTGTTTTCGTTTCTGGTGTGCTCCCTCTCGAGGAATCCTCGGGGAGGGGGGGGGTCCTTATATAGGGATTTTTTAGGTCAAGAGAACTTCGTGCACGGAAGAATCAAGGCGATCAAATGGCCAAGGAGGGAGATAGCATAGGTGGTGCGCCCACCTAGGCTAGGCGTGCCACCCAGGATATCCTGGGTCTCCTGGCCCTCCTGATGGGATTCTTGTGCTCCAGATGCTTCTCATGGATAAATATTGGCATTCCCAAAAGTCCAGGTCCATTTGACTTCGTATATGTCCTGAAACATCAAAAACATTGAAACCATGGTTTTTTCTGCCCTGCCGGGTTATAGCCAAAATAAAGGGGATCATTGGTAAACCCCCCAAAATCAATATAACCCATGGATATAATATTATATATGATCCAAATATGTGGGAAAACATGTTAACAAACTATAAAGTTCATGTATGCATTTTACATGCATCAATTATGCACACTGATCATTCATCCATTAAATATATCAAGAATAAGAAAGATGCTAAGACTAGATTAATAATATGGGTTCTTTTACTTCAAGAATTTGATTTCCATATTGTTAATAGGAAATGAGACGATAATCATGTAGATGATCATCTATTTAGACCATATTCCTATCCTGTAGATGATCATATATTGAGATCATATTCCTATCAATGATAGTTTTATTAATGAACAACTTGCAAATGTTAATATATTTAGTGCTAGCGTAGCATCTCCTTGGTTGTCTGATTATGCTAACTTCATTGTTGGTCAAGTAATTCCACTACACTTTAATTATCAGCAAAGGGATTCTTTTATGATCATAGACATTATTTCTAGGATGATCAATTCTTGTATAAGAAAAGTGTTGATGGTATTATTAGACGTTGTGTATCTAAATATGAGCAACAAAAAATTATAAGAGACTATCATGTGAACCCTTATGGAGGACATCATGCAGGGCAGTGCACAACTACAAAGGTATTGCAATCAGTCTTTTTTGTCACAATTCATTTAAATATTGTAGTGAATTTGTTAAGTCCTGTGATAAATGCCAAAGAATAGGAAATATTGGTAAAAGAAATGAAATACCTATGAATTACTCTTTACCTCTTAAATTTTTTGATGTGTGGGGATTTGACTTCATGGGACCATTCCCGCCATTAAAAACAAAACATACTCACATATTGGTTGTAGCGGATTATGCAACTAAATGGGTAGAAACAATTCTAACCAAAAGTGCAGATCATGCCACAACAATGAAGATGCTTAAGAAGATAATTTTTCCCAGGTTTGGAGTAAGTAGATTTTTAATTACTTGTGGTGGTTCCCATTTCTTGCATGGTGTTCTTAGGAAGACTTTAGATAAGTATGGTGTTAATCATAAAGTTGCATCTCCATATCACCCTCAAATTAGTGGGCAAGTTGAGTTAAGTAATAGGAAAATTAAACTAATCCTATAAAATACAGTTAACAAGTTTAGATCTAATTGGCCAACTAAAACTAATGATTCTTTGTGGGCTTATAGAACCGCTTTTAAAAATCCGTCTCCTTATAAAATGGTTTATGATAAAGCTTGCCATCTCCTAGTTGAATTAGAACATAAATCTAGATGGGCTGTTAAGCAACTTAACTTTGAATTAAAACTGCTAGTGAGAAGAGAATCTAAGATTTAAATATGTTAGATGAATGAAGAAATGAAGCTTATGGGAGAGCAAGGTTGTTTAATGAATAAGTTAAGATTTGGCATGACAAGAAAATTAAAATAAATGATTTCAAAGTAGGTGATCAAGTATTATTGTTCAACTATCATTTCAGGTTCTTTGCAGGGAAACTAGTATCAAAATGGCAGGGTCCATTAGTGATACAGGAGGTGTATCGCTCTGGAGCCATTAGACTACATGGAGATGTCAAAGGTAAAACTCATGTAGTTAATGGCAAACGCCTTAAGCACAATATTGCAGGTCAAAAATTTGTTTGACATGTAGAGGAGATAAATCTCCGGAATCTTTAGGATGTGATCTCCACGAAATAACACCTGCTAGAAACTCCGAAACCAGTAAAAGGTAACTTTGAGGTTCGTAATCATCTCGAAATGTCATAAGATTCTAGGACATTTATTATTTTGTAATTTCAAGCTACGTTAAAAAAGAATTCGATGAAAAGGAGTCCCGAGTAGGTAAAGATCCAAGTGACGTGGGCCCATATGCTGGCCGTGCCACCCAGGCTCTTTCAGCCCTCCGGACTCTGTTTCTCCTCCGTTTTGACTCAAACTCTTTGTTTTACCCTAAAAACCATCAATATATGCCTCTATTTGCTGATCTAATGTTGCACCTAGTCTTTTCTAGGTGAATATTGTTTTGTGGTCCCGTCCTTTTAGATTTTAGCCATGGCAAGCCCCAGATATAATGAAGAAGGTGACAAGATCGATAACAAAGGAGTAGTGAACCACTACCTCGACTCTGTGATGGCTCCCCTAAAAACCTTGACCTTTAAGGAGGGGTTTATACTCATAGAAGAGGTGAAAGCGCCCAAGATTAGAGGCACCTTGGAGAAGAGGCTACAAAAATTTGAGGATACTACTTTCAAGTATGGCATAGTGGTTGAGAGTGCCCTCGATGCTCGTCACCACATGGATCTCGAGCTAGAGAAGAAGTTTGAAGAATATGAAGGAAGGAATTAAGGATCTAGAGGAGAAGTATGCATATATCCTCTCGTAGCTAGACAGGTTCCAAGCCCTCATGTGGGATGTGGAAAACCAGAATTGTGAATATGAAGATCGCTTCAAGAAGATTGCAAACCTGCCTCCACCAAGTTCAATGATCCACCATTGTTGTTTTACAATGGGATACCTTATCCTTGGAAGCTCAAGGAGTGGCATTCCCATTATGAGGAGAATAATGCACACGAGGAGGAACTTGCATCAACAATCTAAGATTGGGGGAGTTTCACCTGGACTTTTATGCCTTTTAGTTTATCATATTGCATCTAGTTATCATTTTAGTATGGGAGTATTTTTTTATCTTTTATCTTTAGTTTATGCAAGCTCTTAGAGCATTATCATGTATCCTTGATTGAGTCGTTTATAATGAAAATATAAAGTATGGTATCATCCATGGTTCCATTACTTGGAGATTTATGAATAACACTCGTGCAGATACTCACACCATGTTTAGAAGTTTCACTTACATATTTTCTTGAAATAAATTACTTGAACATGTTGGACAAGCATAGAATTAATCTCAATAAATAAATGCAAAGTAATGAATGGATCAAATAAGGCCACTGATAGATGGGTATTAAATTTGGATTTTGTAGGAGAGATGAGGGCTTGTAGGATAAAAATCTAGAAAGAGATGCTAACACAAGGAGGCATGAGATACTATAATTCGTTGTTAACCACAATCACGAACTAAGTCATTTAAGGATCTTGCAACACACTTTAGGACAAGGGAAAGAAAAAGAGAACGAGAAAACAAACCAAAATGAAAGTAACAAAAAGAAAGATCTATTGCAAGATTTGTGAATAATAGGCATGGCATTGAGGTTATCAATGATTAGATTGTTAACCGATACCGTGTTTAGTGATTAAAGTGTTCAACTGTTCAAGAAAAATACTTGGTCCTATGGTTTAACTTCAAGTCTATCTTGTTTTCTCTATTCTCCTCTTTCAGTTGGTTATCCTATGAAATTTTATCTCTTTTACAAAGTCATTTCGTAAAGTTTTGAATAGTACAATGGTTACTATTGAAAGTTAATATGAAAGTAAAAGATGATTCAATTGTCCAACATGCAATGGTTATACAAGTTCAAAAGCAAGATGTATTTGCTAGATCTTGTACTTATGTTGTCATCATTTTTATGCCCATTAGTTTGTAAATCTTCGTAGATAATTGGACATACATAAGTTGATGATACAATGATCGTATTTATTTTATCAACTACAAGTTCATTGATGCATGATATGATATATTCGCTTATTTTCTCTAGGACGAGCAAAGGTTTAAACTTGGGAGAGTTGATACTTGCATTTTGTATCATCATAATAGCCACCTATATGACTAGTTCATATTGTTACTTGCATTGATATATCACTATTTATGCCTTAGATGATCTATGAGAATTTTCTACAAAGTCCCTTGTTTGGTATTTAATTTCTAGGAGGCAGGAAACCTCCTTTTTCATATTTTGATGTTTTAGAGACTTTCTGTACACCAATTAATTCGGGTAAAAATACGACGAAAGTTTTTCATGAGAAAATAGACAATGGGAATTGGAAACACGCGAGGGGAGCCACGAGGGCCGAATGAGACCTAGTGGTGCGACCCACCCCTAGGCGGAGTCACATCGGCTCATTCTGTCCTCGAGCATCGTCTCAGATCCTCCTTTTTATACACTCCTCCGGTTTGATAGAAAACCCTACTTTTCCATGATTTACAGAGGTGGCGGTTGAGGCAGAAGTATTCTCCTACTCCGAGAGAGGGCAGATCCTACTGCTCCGTGGCCATCGAAGAGGGGGAAATCGAAGCCATCATCACCATAAACTCCTCCTTCGCGTAGGGGAGTCTTTCCATCACCATCTCCATCTCCCCAACATTAGCACCATGTCCATATCATGATCGACATCATCCACCTCATAGTTTGTGGTAGATTGAACCCTAGAATCTTGTTTAAGTGTTGGGGTGCATGATTATGCTTACTTGTTATTATTTTGTGGTAATTTGTGTTGTAACTTTAAGAGATGGTTGGAATTTTATGTCTTAATGAATCATTTGCTTGCACATGAAAATTACCCTAGGATCAATCATTAGTGGTGTACTTGCACATGCATATGACACCTATTTTACTCTTCTAGTACGATTTTGCGCATTCTATATGGTCAGTCATCCAGGTGGCATCGACCTTATATCCACCACGCACATGGTATCTAATATATTTGTCAACTAGTTGCACGACATAGGGATAGAATCCACATAAGGGTGTTAGCGGTTGCCTTATTATGGTCACTATGACTATGTATAGATGACATGGTTTTTAATGCTAAAAATATTCTTCTATACAGGTTATCTTCTAGTGTACTCACTATCTATAGTCGTGGTCTACTCTTCAGAGCCGAAACACAGCACCCTATTTACGGAGGTGTGCTCCCGGATAGTGCATGTGGAGAATGATAGTTTTAACCTGCGTGGGTGGCGGCGTAGTAGTCTCCGGACAATTCAACTATCACCATAGGAGCTTTCCATGGTCACATGTGACATGTATTTTCGCCCTATGAGTTCCCCTGCATCTTCCTTCTCTCTTCCTTCTTGATTTAGCAGCTGTTTGCATCTTTGTGGTGTAGATGTCGTGCATGGACACTATGATTGTATCGTCTTGATGCATATTTTTTAGTCTAATAAATAGTGGGATTTATAAAAAAAGTATACAACATGTGTTGTTTTGATCTTTGAATTTTCTTCATCTTGATTCATGTTACTTAACGATACAATCTCCCATGGTAACAATTAATATGCCAACTCTCTCCAACCATGTTGGTGTGCTAGTTATGTTTCAGATCGTAATTAGTGATCCATCCGTTCAACCATCCATATATTTGTGTATGTTAAAATAAACTAACTATGTCTTACCAATTGAAGTTGTATGACCGATGGACGTAGTTGTTGTTACACATGTGGCAACACAATCAGCAAAACAATTTAGAAAGACTTTCAAACAAAATAGTATTAGAGAAGTTGGAAACGTTAAATTTTAAAATACTTTTTTTAAAAAATGGGCATTAGCAGATGAATTATTGAAATATCTAATTCCTTACTTATGAAATTTCCTATTTTTCTCTACTTCTAGTATTCCCATGCTTTTTCCTAACTTATCTACACCATATTACATCATTTTTATTTTTAGGTATTCCTTATGTGTCTCCTAGTTTCCCTATTTTTGCGAGTTTATTTTAATATTTTAAATGTTGACTGCATTGTCACATATGTTAAACCCCTACCACACACCAACTTGTTTATATGCTATTGTTGAGCACGTTTTCTCACTAAAAACTATTACATTCAAGTATTACTCCGTGCTTTCTTGATAAGAAGGCATACAAATTTTATCCAATGCTAAACAATGTAAGTTTTCCCAGTTTTATCGAAAAACTACAACACCTACGGTGTCAAATCATCGATATTTATGAAATATATCTTCATATTAGCTCGATATATGTGCAATTGGAAAAAACCTAGTTGCAACCCATATGGAACTCCCATACATTAAAATCACAACGCAAAACAATGACTGGGTAACTGAGCATTAACTTAATTCTTATGATTTTTTTATCGGTCGAATCATGACAAAAATTAAATCTAAGGGTTGAGGACTTGACTGATCTCTAACTTAATTTTCATCTAAATGAAGATATTGATGCCATTTTCTTATAAAATTTGTCAACTTTACATTGTCTGACTTTGAACAAAACTTATACACATTATTTTCATGAAAGGAGTGAGTAGCTTATAATAATTTTATGATTGATACATCTCCATCCATTTCAGAATGCATATTATGTTTCCTCAGATAAAACACACCATTCTTTCTCCAACCAGTGTGCCACAATAAAGGCTCGTTTGATTCAAAGGATTTGTAAAACATAGGAATGAAAAATGCAAGAATCGGTAAGATAAGTTATTTGATTCCAAAAATGCAAGAAATTTTATAGGGTTTAGGTACATGTCATAGTTGTCATAGACACATAGTAAATTTTCCAAGAGGTCTCACCTCTTGTTATAAATCCTATAGGATTGTAGGGCATGCTTAATTCAAAGGATTTACAAAGGAATTTTGTAGGATTCTTACCCATAGGAAATTTTCCTATAGAGGCCATTTGATTCAAAGGATTGGACCCTTAATTTTTTTTATGGATTCCTTGCCTATACTACATTACCATAGGATTTCTAACAATAACTTAGACCTCTTGGAATATTTCCTATGTGTCTATGACAACTATGCCATGTGTTCAATCTATATACAAATTGTTGGAAATATGCCCTAGAAGCAATCATGTATGATGTAATTCTCAATGTATTTATAAAGTTATTAAGTTGTCCTTGTATGAACATCTGATGTATATCATTAAATATGTGATTCAGTTGTGGAACTATATATTCATGTTATTTATACTAAATATCCCTGGTCACTGAGGTTGTGCTGGACACACAACTTACACTAATGTGAGAGTTGGCTGATGACTTGGTTCCACTTGTCATGGGCATGATGATGTCATTTCGACTTACATGGATTCGGCTGAAGAGTTTAGCGAGTTGGATTGATCCATATTGAGATACAATGAACAAGTCATCATTTGTATAATCCTTAGACCTGAGGTTGTTGCAGAATCCGAGTTGTGGATCACCGACTTAGGTTCTGTCAAACGGTGTTTCATCATAGGGCAGTTATAAAGACATAGTTTGGATCGACTGAGAATCAAGCTGCGTGATGTGGATAACCAAGATGAGATTTTTCCCCTACAACTGGAGAGATATTCTCTGGGCCCTCTCATGTGATATGATTCATAAAGCATGACCATGCATGACTCGGCTAAGTATTAACCGAGGCGATCAACTAAGAGTTAGTCAGATGAATCACATATCATAGATCGAGAAGAGAGTCAGACTATTTAAGGGATGATGTTTATTCACCTATAGTTCAACAAGGTATATGTGAGGCAAAAGAGACTTAGATGTAAGACGCATTGGAAGGTATGTCTTCATGACTCTTTGGTACTTGGGAATCATCACTTTCTGCTAGGAGCCTCTATCGATTGATCGATTGCGAGTCAGACCCAATCGTGTCCAAGTTGCCATGAGCCCGCGGGGTCGCATACTTAATAGCAGGAGCATGCCGTTTGGGTTGGACCTGAATCAGACACGGACTGAGTTAGTGAGTTGGACTCGCAGTGACTCATATAGGCTTTAGTGGATGGGTCACAAGTGAGTGAAGCCCACTTTGACTACTTATATATACTGAAGCGCAGAATGCCCAAATGACACGATTAGACCACTCCTTGCGTTGGAAACCCTGGCCCCATTCAGTATAGCCGCCGCACCGAACCTAGCAGTTCGCCGTCGGAGCTCCTCCTCGTACGTGTGGATACCGCCAGATGTGCTGTACGTTCGGCACTTCGACGATCATGGGATTAGGTTGGATCGAGATGACTGCACTGCATCAACTGGCGTGCTTCATCAGTAATTCGCAACCGCGTGTCTAGTGGTAATCCCCGTGGCATTCTACCCCAGCTAGATCTTCGGATCACCGTGTAGGGAAAAAGTTTTTGTTTATCTCAGTGTGGCCCAACACAAATTTCTTGCGTTTTTTCCTATGGTGCAATCAAACAATTTCTGCATCTAATTCCTGCGTTTTTTGTTCCTGTGGGATTTCACATGTCATGATATACCATTTCTATGGTTTTAAAATCCTTTGAATCAAACATGTCCAGTGTAGAAAAAAATGCATAGAAATTTTGTAGGATTTATTTCTTTGAAACAAACACACGATATTGGAGAAATTCCTATAGATTGAAATCCTATAGAATTCTTTTGAAAATCTTTTGAATCAAAGAGGCCCTAAGTGTAACACTGTTATGTAATATGAAACGTAGGGACAGGGTTTCTTGAGGTTTACAAACACGTCTCTCAGTGGAAACAGCTGCTAATACAGTGCTTTATCATACGTTAAATCAAGAGATCTTACAATCAAGCGAGAGACTGCACCAGTATCACACATGGTACATATATTTATCTCGCACAAGATGCTTTGGGTCGGTAGGTTGGTCAGACACCCCAAATAAAGTAATCCCTCTTTAGCTCTTGTCACAGACATGATCACGAGCAATTGTTTGGCAACTCCTCAATCGTCAATTTCTTCGAAGAGATCTGGTCAAGTATAGTAGCGGCACATGGCTGGCTGGCTGGCCCTAGAAGCATGGCCAGGCTCTTGGCACCAATAATGAAGCATGCCTTGCTCAAGTAGCTAGCTAACTCTTTTCCAAGAGGCGAACTGTTAATTGATTGCATAGCTGATAGCTCGCTTGCTCATTTGTACCACTAGCACTACTTAACTGGCCGGCCGGGCCCTAGCCAAAAGATTCCTACCTGTGCAGCAGTAATGCCTCTTTGGTGCCAGTCACTTCGGCAATACTGTACACACCCTGTTCAACATATCAAATGTACACAGCTAACTGGTTGCTAGTCCCATCAGTCTAACATTAGACCTTACTTAAGTATCATTAATTACTATTTTTCTTGCGATTTTATGTGATTGATCATCAAATAACAGATCAACATCACTCTGTTAAGATATTCTTGTGTATACGTCTAATTTTTCTTCCCTTCCCAGAACGAAACAAGTGAGGAATTAGCCAATGCTTGCATGACATCTACAGAAGAAGAAACACCCTGCATCATCATCTAACAAGCAAGCAAGCTAGCACCAAGAGCAACATACAGGTGCACATGCGCTTCCGTACTATCGGCCACAACTTGTTGTTCATATATAGATAGTCCATCAGAACACTGCGGAAGAATGTACGAGAGGAATTGATTCGTACACCACGATGGAGGCAAGTCCCAAGATGAATGGACATATCAGTCCTGCCATCGAATCATGAATTCCTGTATGAATAAAATTTATGAAGTTTTTTCTGTTCGTTTTTTGATAGACGACAGTACTCCCGTGGCGTCGCGATATGCAGAGCTCCTAGCTAGCGTGTCTGCGCTTATTTCTGTGGTGGACATATCACCTGTACCTTTTTTTAACAGACACCTGTGCTAACTTCATTAAAGCTGATCATAGTGGGATATCATATTAGTAATATGATACTATATCTTTAGCGTAGGGTATCATAACCTTAGTGTAGTTAATCATTTTATAGAATCTCAATGCAAACATGTGTACAAGATCTATTTATCATTAAAAAAATTACTTTTATGTACGGTATCATATTATGATACCACTATCACCTCTTTTTTTATTAAATGATGTGTCACATCAGATTTTTGCATGCATGTTATGTATGATACCATCTATCATACTTCCACTAGGACCAGCTTAATCTACATATATACATTTTTAAGTAGACCCCACCGAATTTAACGTGTAGGTGCGCCACAAGCCGCATATGCAGTTTTTTAGAAAACCGTGAGCTTTATTAATTAGGCAAAAAAACAGATTAGAATCGTTCGTGACCATGAGGCGGTGTACACATGACAATGAGTGACAATATCTTCTTTTATATTGTGGGGAACGAGTCATATATCAATAATTCAGTAGCATGCCTGGATCGCAATCAACCATATTGGTTAGCCATGCGTCATAAATTTTAGCTACACTATGTGATGGGATGTTTGTTAACTTTACAAAAATATCTTGCAAATAATTGTTCTAGGAAAAGAAAAAAACCGCGTCGTCGCCTAGTTATGCATTCTTTTCTAATAAGGCTTCAAATTTAAGCCGCAGTCTCTTACGGAAATGGGAAGTCCTAGGTACCTTTCGGCGGAAAGTTTGAAAAGACCTCATTGTCCAGTTAGTCATCTCGATAAGATAGAATGACACTAATTGAATAAGTAACCCTTTTGCACAGCAACCAAACATTATTATAAAGTCTAAAACAGACTAGTACTTGTTTTCTTGACGCATCACCTAAATGAATAGGAGTTTTTATTGTAACGTATACTATAAATTAGATATTTAATTCAGTAAAGCAAAATAATTGGAGGTTGTGGCACACGCGAAATATAACCATGTGCCCCGTACACAAAATGAAACACAAAATGGCTTGAATTTTGTCACGCGAGCATTTTGTTGTTTGTTGTTTGGTGGTTATGTATGCAGATGGCTTGAATTTTATTTGTGCATTTGATCAAACATTTCAGCAACGAGAATGCCTACGTAGATGAAGTACAAATGCTCCGTGCGTGCATAAGCTCCAGGAACAGCTCCAGCAGCCATGTACAAGGCGCACCTCATGCTAGTTTACGCGCCCGCTCAAGGCTTCAAGCCACAGTAAGCGCTCCGCTATGAGCTGATGACACAAGCTAGCATTTTCAGGATAACATGCAACCGTTCCAACCGGCGATCATTCTGTGCCCGGCCAACAGCGGCGAGGTTGCATTTCATATCCCAATTTATAGCAAAAGGACCATAGGAGAATTTTGGTCAGCGGTCAACTACATTTGTTCTTGGCTTCGCAATAGCCGTGAGTGCTCATTCGTCTTCCGACACGCACTAGTTAGTGTGCATAGATTGTTTTTTTAGGGAAACGTGCATAGATTGTTTTCATGTAGAGGCGCGGGGAGGGTGAACATGAGGACAGATACGATCTCCGAAATGCTACATACCCAATCGACCATCACAACTGACAGAGCGCTTTTTCAACTCTTAAAATGGGTAAAATGTGGCATAAATTTTACTAAATGGGGTAAGCAGGAGGAATTTCTACTAAATGGGGTAACTTGTGTCATAAATGGAAAACTAGGAGGTAAAAAATGGAATTCACTCTAAAATATAATATAGATGAACCCTGTGACTATTTATTAACTAAATATGAAGTAAATATGACCTTGCACATAATTTGTCTCCTATTTCTATGATTCGTTTTGTACTTCATGTCGGGTAACATTTTCCACGCAATGATCATTTCTTGCTAATTAATTATTATACATTTGAGTGCATATGTGAACTTGATATGTCAATGTATGCACGCAACGTTAGCTCTAAAATGTAAGAGCAAGTTGTCTACGATATTGGTCTTCCTTTTACGATCTCTTTGGTTCAAAAGATTTTCATAAGAACTTTGAAAGATTGTTATCCTTGGATTTGTTCCTTATGATGATTGTTTGATTTATATATTGAATTGTATCACGGAGAAAGTTTTTGCAAGGTTTGATTGCACTACATCTCATAGAAAAGTTAACATCGTCTCATAACTCTTGGGATGAATGCTTTATTTTACCTATGGCGTAGTCAAAACAGTATTGGTGTGAATTCAATGCTTCACTACAATCCTTCGGTTTTTCCTAATCTTGCGTTTTAGAAATCATGTGTACCAAAGAGGCCCTTAACGTTTTAGTATGATATCTCGAGGCAACAGTCACAAAATGACTCAAAGTTATGGTAATCTCATACAAATGGAAATCAATGATAATGATAAATCTAATAATATCATCTGAAGAGTGATGTTCCATAGAACATAAGGTCACATTTTTTTCACATGTGAATCCATGTCTTCTGACCTACTGTATAGTCGCTACTTTCCATGGATTATTCATGCAAAATATATATTGTTTCACCTCTAGGGTAATTTTATCACTCAACTTTGTGTATTTGGTACATCAACATGCACGTTTGGAATTGAGAACCGTCCATCCTATAACAGTACCAAAATTAGGTGAAATAAACCCTGGGTCCATAGGTGCTCCAGTCACATGGAGGATGGCATATAATGTCATGACATGCCTGGATTTTATATTGGACCACATGCCTGGAATGGTTTTGCTAGTGATTTGTTCGCCGGCATTGTGTGGTGTTTTTAGAATACTATATAATAGAGATATTGTTGCTAATTTTTGTTGGTCAAACTTTATCTCGAAGCGTGCTTGTGTCTTATTCGTAGAAACAGAGGTAATACTCCCTCCGTCCTAAAATAGATGTCTTAGATTTGTCAAAATTTGAATAAATCTAGACACTATTTAGTATATAGGTTCATCCAAAATTTGATAAATCTAAGACATCTATTTTGGGACAGAGGGAGTAGTATATATGGAAGATCGGATTTACTCCCTTCGTTTCAAAATATAAGATGTTTTAGCTTTGTGAAGAAAATGTATCTAGACTTGTTTTAGTGTCTAGATTCATTTCAAACATGAGTGAACCTATATACTAAAATAAGTCTAGATACATTCTCTTCACAAACCTAAAACATCTTATATTTTAAAAGGGAGGGAGTATTTTGTTAGTGCCATATATAAAACGCTTAGTAGTACGGAGAACTGTTTTGGAGTATGTTAGTGCAATAGAATGGTGAATGATACTTAGTGCCAAGTACTGTTCCGGAGTGTATTTAGTGGACTATTTTAAGGAACTTAATTACTTGAGGAAATTCAGTGCCAAGTTGCTATATATGATTGTGAAATACCCGTGACATCAAATGACTATCAGTTAGAAACAAGTCGCCACCCCCATTATGCCGTACGACGTACACCCACCTATCAATTATAAAAAATATTTACTTTAGTCATGTCACCTTTCAACCCTCTCAGTCGGTGTCCCTTTTCCACCCTTCAGCACCAAAAGCCCTAGCAGTACTAGCAGTGCATCTCTCCTCCCCTCTCTCACTAGTCACTACTGTGTACTCCATGTCTCAGTCATTTCACATCTCCCCTTTTTAGGCCAAACAACACATACACCACTCCCAGCATCCCCCCCTAAAAATAGAAGCAGCAGCATACAATTCCCCCCACACCATCACAAACAGATGATGAAGCTGCTGCTGCTCAATCACCAGATGGACCTATGAGAGAGCCAGCAGAAGCAACTCTTGGCTGTTGCTACCACCACCGTCAGCAGCACTGAGTAAGAAGCAACAGATATGAGCTGATCCAGATCACTATCCCCCCCAAAAAACCACTCTTGAGTAACTTCATTTATGTGTCATCTGATGTTGCATTTTTCTGCAGAGTTTCAAGTCAGCCTCCTCTCCCCGTACTTAGCTTTCTCAGTAACTCTCGCAGCGCCAATCCAACCAAGATCAGCTGCGCTCTCGGGCAAATTAAGGTGAATCCAAGAAATCCCTTTCTGCAAGATCTTCTTCAAGTTTTTGTTGGACCAAAATATTTCTGCTTCCACTACTTAAAAGTTCAGAACATCTGGTATGTTGTGGTGCATGATGAGAGCGCTAGATCCCAAATAGATCACCCCACTACCTCCAGTATGTATATGTTCATATGCGCATACACATGTAATCATTGACCTCATCATGCTTTTAGAATATGGAGTAGCAAGCAGTATTTCCTCCTTTTATAATAGCAAGCAGTAAGTAGCTTATAGTAGTATTTCATTTGTTTATGCAAAGGGAAAGCCCTACAGAAGTTTCAGATCACAGTCGTCCCAACACTTCCTTCTCCTTCCATCTTCCTTCTCTGCAGGCAGCCGATCCATGGACCTGTCGGCGAACCCGGACAGTCCTCTGTCAGGAGGGGGCGGGTCGAGCAGCATCGGGTCGAACAGCATCAGCTCGTCGCTCTCCGTGGGCTCGGGCGGCGCCCCTCAGTCGCCCAGCCGGTATGAGGCGCAGAAGCGTCGCGACTGGAACACGTTCGGTCAGTACCTCCGGAACCACCGTCCCCCGCTGAGCCTGGCGCAGTGCAGCGGCGCCCACGTCCTGGAGTTCCTTCGCTACCTGGACCAGTTCGGCAAGACCAAGGTGCACGCCGCGGCGTGCCCCTTCTTCGGGCACCCTTCCCCGCCGGCGCCGTGCCCGTGCCCACTCCGCCAGGCCTGGGGCAGCCTGGACGCCCTGGTTGGGCGCCTCCGCGCCGCCTACGAGGAGAACGGCGGCAGCCCGGAGTCGAACCCCTTCGCCGCGCGCGCCGTCCGGCTCTACCTCCGCGAGGTCCGCGAGCACCAGGCCCGCGCCCGGGGCGTCAGCTACGAGAAGAAGAAGCGCAAGAAGCCGCAGCAGCAGCTTTCCGTGGGCGACAGCAGCGGCGGCTTCCGCGGCAACCACCACCACCAGCCCCCTCCCGGCCCTCCTTCCGCCTCCTGCTGAGCTAGCTGATCGGCGATCAACCTGTCCACCAGCCAACACAAGCCGGACCATCCATCCACGGTGGTGGTCGATCGATCTACTACTATTTGGCCGCCGGTACGGTATGCCAGATATATTTTATGTAAGTTCGCGTATGCATGCATGCAATGCATGCCTGCGCATTGTCATGGCTTTGCACTTGTGATTCCGTTGTGTGTGTGTGTGTATCAACTACTAGTGCTGTAGTAGTCGTACGCTACAGCATAGCTCGTGTTTCGATCGGATCTTAATTAGCTAGTACCTTAATTGGTTCATGTTCTAGCAGTCGAGTTCATCAATTTGCTTTTCATGTAGTAGGAGATCGAGTACTACTCAAGTAAAATGATTTGCTGTATCCTATTATTCCTGTGTCTGAACTAGCGTATAGTAGCAGCTGTATTGTGATGAGAGATCGAAGTAGCTAGCAGTACTGTATTGTGCTATAGCGTAGCATATGCAGCAGCTGCATCTGTGTCATATTCGTGCAAGCAGATGTAAAAGTCTGTGCAGTGTCGTCGTCCGTTCTTCTGCGGTCTGTGCATCATGTGTCAACTCGAGAGATCGAGAATCTTATTGTTTCTTGTTTTGCTTCCTATTCCGTTTCCTTTTTATGGTACCGAAAGATGCAGGGTTCCGGCCCGCCGGGTACTGGACTATACTGGCCGGCCGGGTTGATGTGAACGGTGCATGACAAGTTGGGGATGGCACAGTGCCTTTACCTCGCACCAAATGAGGAGGTACAGAAAGCTTGCATGCATATATGTATACTATTCTCTGATGCAGCTAGCTGGGTATGGTGGCTTGTGGTTTTCGCATCCATCATTTCGCTTGGATTTCTGAATAGTTGTGTCCTATCATGCAACAGAGCTAGCTAGCTCTGTGTGTTTTTACCACACACGTGTGTTCTTGTGTGTTTCTGGTAGTACTTTGAAGCATCTCTTATGGTGGTATATATGGACATTAATTCCTGGTATTTGAAGCATATCCTATATATGCCTGTATGGCATGGAGGTGGAAGTTGCCTATGCCAAGTGTCCGTGCGCTTGTGGTTTCTGATTTTCATTAGTCAAAACTTTTTGATACAGTTTGAAGGATTTTAGTAAGAACATATGAATCTAAAAACAGGTATATGCATGACATATACTCCCTCCTTCATAGTGCATGTGGGGGCTTTGTTTTCCGTGTTTTAGCTTTGACCATGATCAAATATGAATGCATTTTTGTAATTGTCATGGCATATAATTCATGTTTCCTTGATCAAATTGATGATCAAACTTTTTTCTTTTCAAAATGGGGTATTCCGTGGCCTCTGCATCGATTGATGAGCAAACATATACCTCGAAAAAGATTCGTTCGCCACCTAAATGGGGATGGAGGAAGTAGGTTCAGGCTTTCATAGTTTGAAAATACAGCACCATCAAAGTTGGTGGCACTATTTATGTTGTAAATAATGCATTGACATTGCAAGAACATGGTTTATATAAGAGACTGGAAACACTGGCTAACAAGTAGAACATCCCAAAACTTAACTGGACATTTGTAACTGATATAGCTAATAGTTAATTTGGACATGCATGTGCTATAAATCCACAAATGGCATACCATCTGTAGGTAGCAAGGACTATCTCTATTTGGTTTTGACAGAATACTCCACGGATCATATTTAAGCTTCCATATAAACAAATTTATTTTGTGAACGGTTGCAAATGCAAAAAATTAATATATTATGCCATCTCTGATCTCATGTGGATTTTGGAGGATTTTGTTCCTTCAGAATGTTGCTATGAAGTATGTTCAATTCTACTTGAAACAATAGGAATCATTAATCGTCTACTATGTTTATATGCTTGACCAAGTTTGTTTGATTCTTAGGATTGGAAACCATAAGGACTTCTATGCCTACTTTGAACCATTCGATCTACCTTATGGAAAATTTCTTCTGCATGACAACTATAGCATACACCTTATATTAGTGCTTATAAAATATTGCAACTTCCATGTGGCGCAGCCAAACATGTAATGCAATTTTATGTGTCTCAATTTCTATAGGCTTCAACATTACCGTGCCATTGAATTCCTATATTTTTGTAATGCTGCATTTTTTAAAATCCAGTGAACCAAAAGGGCTCATAGGAATGAAACGTAGTATTCAAGCCTTTACAATACTGTTCAAACTTCATAGATCCACGGATTTATATGCTAGATAATTTCTATGGTAGAAGGTTAATATTTTGTCAAGCGGCAATATTGTTAAAATAGACCGAAAACCATAAGCGTATGCGCCTGTTGAGCCATTATCACAATTTCCATAGCTTGAGTTTGTAATAATAAGTATAAAATTAGATGACACAACCATGTAGCTCCCTACATGGCAATCGGTATAGGGCTACAACACCAGGACCCCGAATTTGCTAATATATATATGGAACACTTTCTTCTCTTACAGATACTCAATGTTGGCTAAAACATAATGTCGTAAGTGTATATGTATGTATAGACTGGTTACAATCTCGGCCATTTTATCCTAATGGTAATGTTCGATTGGGCTATATAGACCTTTCAGAGAAAAAACGATCATAGTGTTTCATTAACCTAAAATTGCTTTGTTTGTAAAACATCTATGATAGGATATATAGTCGACTCAAGATAAAATGGCAAAGTGGTACCAAGGGGTATTAACGTCTGAAATAATTGCCACTAGACTTTGTAATCAGTAAATATCCACTTAATTAAACAAGTAATGTTTGTTAAATAGCTTAATTAATGATAAAGATTGATGTGACAATTTATATCAATGAATGTAAATAGTGAAAAGGTTTAATGATCGCATGCTCTTCGCTTTCACTAGCAATACTCCCTTGTGTTTTGATTGGTTACGACAGAGGGAGTAACAACTATGTGCATATCTATCTCAAAGAAAGAATTCCACATAAAAATTGTATAGCAATCATATCGAGGTGGAATTCCATGGCAAAGCATTAACGTCTGATGTCCCACTAGCAAAAACGGAAACGAAAACGTAAATTATTGATTCTTGGCTGATCTACATAAAACTAGCTATGTATTCTCTTTGTAACACTACGGGAATGGCAGACGCTGCCAACCGTAATAGCTACGCCCACGGCCAATGGTCGGGGCAGTCGGCGTAGCCGAGTTATGCCGACGGCAAGAAAAGTACCCTTGCCGTAGCTAGACCGTCAGCGTAGCAGGAGAGATGCCGATGACCACCGCCGGTCCAATGCCACCATCGGCGTAGGTCATTGCCACGTGGTCTTCCTGTCCCTTTTGAAAACGGAACATAGAGGGTGTCCTGCAAAGGCTATGCCGACGGTAAGACCGTCGGCACAATGCAACATCAGAACTATGCCGACGGACTTAGCATCGACACATCACAGCATTAGAACCTGACCGTACAAGAATGTGTGGCCTCCTTCACCGACGACATTGTCGTTGGCATAACTATAGCAGTGCTCGGGACATTGATGCCGATGGTGCAGTCGGCCTTACCACTGCGCCATCTTCCTGTAAGCAAGAGACACCGACGGTATTGCCGTCGACGTTACCACTGCGCTACCTTCCTGTAAGCAAGCTACGCCTACGGTATTGCCGTCGGCGTTACCACTACGCTACCTTCCTGTAAGTAAGCCCCGCCTGGCAGGTCTAATAATACAACCCCTATGACACAATTAAAACCAATTGTCTCTCACTTCAAAGATAGGCCCTATGTTCCTCTGAAATGCCTTTGATACATCAATTTTGCACTTTTGAAAGTGAAGATCTAGGTCTTGCTGACCAAGAGGAATGAAATGAGCATACCGGAAGTTGTCTCTTAACATGTCATATGAAGAATACTGATTTTCAGAGAGTGCCTCGAGGTTCTCTAGTAGCTATATCAAACCACAATCTGTACTAGCCAAGGGTCATGCTAATCAATCCCCATCCCTCTCTCCCCTCCTCGCTACAGTAAAAGAAAAGCTTCCCACTGGACCGGGCCAAACCCGAGCCTCTCCGGCGGCTTTGCTGGCCGGAGATGGCGGAGGGGAGGCGCTGGGAGTAGTTTAGGTTAGGTTTTGGGCTCTATGCCCGTAGTATTGGAGCGTGGTTCAGATCTTGGCGGCCCGATCTGGATATTTGGCCCTTGCTGCCGCTGCTTCTCCTCTGGCCGGAGGAGCTCGCATCGGAGAGGGGCGTCGTCTCCACTTGAATAAGGCTGTTGTGGGTCTCCCTTTGCTGTGGATCTGTGACCCGGCGCTTCTCCACATCTGGCCGGCCGTGGTGGCGAGGAGGTGTGGGTGCTGGGTGGTGTGCGGTGGTCGTTGTCTCTCCTGGCCGGCCGTGGTGGCGAGGAGGTGAGGTTATGGCCTGCTTCTCTTCAGCAGAGTGAGGTGGTTCTTCGGCTTCTTCTTCTCGAGGCGTTCTTGGTGTCGTTCGCCTGCTGTCGAGCCATGGAGGCTCTCCTCGCAGGTGGTGGCTACTGATAGCGTTCCTGAAGTCAAAGCTGCTTGGGAGCATCTCTCCGGCGGTCTTCTACGGCCAGATCCGTAACCCCGCCGACCAATAGGCTGAAGGGCAGTCGCTCCCCGCTGCTGGCTCCGTCCTTGGCAAGTTTCCGATGGTGCTCCGGCTTGCCGCAGTCGTGGGCGTCATCGGTGTTGGGCAGGTGCTCTGCTGGGCTTGATCGCGTTTCCTGCAGTCTTTTCGGGGTCCTCTCTGTAAAATTGTAGGGTTGCTTTGTATTTTCCTATTTCTTTGGGGTTGCTCCTGTAATTTGTACCTTCACCGTTGATTTCAATGCAGCTTGTCGGGTGTGTTTGCACCCGTAACCGTTCAAAAAAAAGTACTAGCCAAGAGGCTTCGGTACTAACCAACTGTTGGGGATATACTAAATGGGTATCACCATAACATGTCTCTAATCCGGATAATCCGGGTGGCCCACAATTGGTAGGAAGGCCCATGGCCTGCTGGGCAGCCCAGTTAGATGGATCCAGAAGGGAGGCCCATGCCAGATGAAGGAAGGCTACAGAGGAGTCACCGACGTACCCGGAGCCTTGGAGTGCAATACACGTTAGACTAGTTGTGTACCGTGTAGGACTTTGTAACCTATCCGGCTAGGACTTTGCCTATAACCCTAGGATCTGGCGACTATATAAGCCGAACCTATGGGAGCCTTTAGGGCACGCACAACTCATACCGCGCACAACAAACCGATGCCTGTAACTCGGCGTATTGCCATTATAGTGATTTATAGCAGGAGTAGGGTCCCGCCACCGTCGTGGGATCTGAACCTGGGCCAGCTGTGTTACCTCGTACCCGCCAACCTTCTGCCTTACCCCACGTCTCTAAACACACTCTGTGACGACCCCTCCACGGCGTATTCGTCGGCAATACCACGATAGTTCGCGCCCACCGTGGGGCAAGAGGCGCTTTAGGCTCTACAATGGGCGAGGTCCAAGCTCTTCGCGAGAATCGGCGAAACCGTAGCCATCGGCCATGTTCTCTTCTCCGGCAACATTCCGATCGTCCCTCCCGACGAGTTCTGGATCCCGGCGAAGACGAATCCCACCTGTTTCTCGATCGTCCCAATCGGGGACATCCACCTCTTCATCGGCGAAACTGACTCGGGCACTAGTTCCCTAGAAGTTGGAGGAGCGTCAAGACCCGCACGGTCCGCCTACTGGCAGGATACGTTCGTGGATGGATCGAAGCCGGATCTCTCTTTGGAGTTTTCCGGCATAGATCGGAAAAATTCAAGGCCCACCCAAACCGCTCCTACGCAGGATATATGTAACATCCCAGGATTAGCACCTCGAAATAGACAGGACACATGTTTGTGCATTGTATTCATGCATAAGAAAATCCGTGGAATTTTCGCGCAAAACTAAAGAAGCTGTAGAGGGATCGAGATCTCTCTTGTTATGATGGAAATACCAAGACAGGTGCGATGGATTTCAACATAACCTCTACTGTACTTTTGTGTTTGAGGGGAAGACAATTCAAATTCACATATTTAATTGATGAATTTGAATACAAAAAGAGTTTGAAATAGATTAATAATTGTAAATAAAATTATAATAAGAGATACTAGGTGAACTCTTATCTGTGAAAAGATACAATAATTGCAAGTTTTAATTAATAAACAAAATTGAATGAAATGAATTATAATAATAAATAAGAATGGAATTCTTATTTATAAGTAAGATATAAATATTTAATTAGTTCCAAGTATAATGGAACACTTTATTATAGAATACTATGTTTCATTGTTATGACAATAAAAGAATAAAAGTAAATTATTATAAAACAAATAAATATAAAAATGAATTACATAAATACATAACTAAAAGGATTCTTTATTACAAGCATATATAAATATTACATGGTCTTTGCAAATGCATTATAAAAGAAAAAGAAAACCAGTACACTTTATTGAGTAAAATAAACAATACAATATTTCTTTACAAAAGAAGAATGATTAAATAAAAAAGAATTCCTTTATTACAATTATACAATGCTTATTACTTCACAAAATAAAAAGTGAATTACAAAAGAATAAAGTTAAATTTAAAACCAGAGTCATCTTCATTTTCTTCATCTTCTAAATCCACTCTTAATATTCCTAATTCTTGATCCCTGCAAAACAACAAAAAAGATAACAAAAAAAAATAAAGAATAAAAGAAGGGTTAGTATATTATTTTTACTCTCAGATCTGGCATACAAATGATATGCTTTGACTCATCATTGAGTATTATTCAAAAAAGGGACCAATGTGTATATCTGTTCTTATCATAAAAGAAGGCTCCATACTAAGCATCATTAGCCAAGGGGCAAATTTCACCATTTTAGTAGAATGAAATAGCCAGCATAGGATAATACCCAAACCAGCCGAGCTGATCCTCACATCAAAAGATATTAGCTATGGAACTTGAACCAGAGAGGGGCCACTGGACAGCAGCTCACACAACACATGCAAGTGATGTGTTGTCAACACAGCAAGGACTGGATCAGGTAGCTAAAAGCAGCAGTCAAACGTATCACCACCCAAGCACCACCTCAGTTTCATCACATCCATAGCATTCCAATTTATGGCAAGCTATTCTCATCACCATACCCATACAAACCCCTAGAACACCAGGGTTATCTCTGATGTATTCCCCAAAGCCACTAGTAGATCAGAGGAGGATCAACCAACATATCAAGCATCAGGATAGAAATAAAAGTAGATCCAGCAAGGAGCAAGGAGGAGAAGAATTTCTAAGACTGGATTCATAGAAGCCTCCATCAGTAGCAAAACTAGGTCAACAACCACATCTTTGTAGCAGGTAAAACTCTACCATCATTTAAGCATCTGTATTATCTTCTGGCATAATCATCTTGGTAAAACAAGGGAATAATCCACATCAAATCCACTCCTCTACCCTTCAACTAGATGATCATCTAGGAGGATTGGAGGAAGAGGTTCTCTCAGATCTACATAGGGATGCTATGTATGTTCATCATAGAGTAATAAAAAGCCCAGTAATAGCATATGTTCTACTTTACATCAGGGCCTCAACATGTGTGCATCATTGGCAAGAGGGGTCTTGGCATCATATTTTTCTTAGTTCAAATAATCAAGATTTGATGAATAGCACTAGAACAAAAGGAGAGAACTATACAACAACAAATTATTCATTTAGAGGCTATATAGTTAATCCAATTGTCCAAATCATTTGCCACGAGATCATTACTGTTATTGTCCTGCAATACAGGAAGCACATACATAAGCTAACATGTGTTCACAGCCTCAATCTTTACATCACTGTCCAGGGATAGATCTAACCATCAGTAACACCCATAGTAGAATATCATGCAAGCAAGATCTACCACTATGCACACTCCAATATGGAGGCACCAAAGTGGCAGTCTTAGTCACAGAAACTACCAAGGGAAGTTGTCACATCAACTAACCATCTAGTTGTTTAGCCAGAGTAGATCTATCATTTTCCTAGCAGGATCTCTAGGAATCAAGGTTGTACATTTTTACACTGTCAGATTTGACATAAAACAAATCATTTTCCTAGGAAATATTTCTAGGAATCATTCTAGTAGAATTTCCATGTTCACATAAGAGCAAAGTTTGGCTAGGGTACAATACCAATTCAGCTAGTCCAAAGATTCTAGAATTGCCATATAACCATATTTGAGAACATTTCTTAGCCAACCCTCTAGGAGTCATTTATAATTCCACTGTCATAACATCAGTATTTGGGACAAGTAATTCATGGTACCATACATACCACCAAGAAAGTTAATTCACCACCATAGCACTTATTTAGATAATAGAGCCTGCTATTTAACTAGGCATAGCCAACATCAGGGGTACAGATCTAGGAAACATCTGCAAGTGATTTAACAGTGCCAACATCACACCAGAATAATAACATTCAATCATAGATTGTCATATTGGCAACCTGTGTCACATACAATCCAATATCAATCATAAATTGTATCAAGATAATCAATTCCATTTTATTCTCTCTCTATAAGTACAAGACAAGTAGCAATCAGGGCCAACATCACCTCACTGTCATATTTGACAGTCACAGACATTCAGAGAACAACATATTTAGTAGATTATTAACTGACAGAAAGAAGAGGAACAAGCTATGATCACTAGGGTGTAATAGATAGCATAAGCAGATTAAGACCCAGTAGAAGACCGCTGGTAGGATGAACCAGAAGAAATTAACCAAACATCACTATAAAGGGTGTGAACTATAGGTTCAGAGATGAAACCTAGACAGTGGGTAATCACAGAAAGCACACTTGATATAGCAAGGTAGATAGAGCATGGAGAGGAGCATAGAAGAGAGAAACACCTACCTTTGGTGAGTCACATCTCGCCGGAGAGGAAGCAGAAGTAGTATCGATGGCAACGGCAACACAGAACACCACGGGGACGGGTTCACCATACACCACCACCTAGCCCAGCATCAATCTCACCACCAAGGCGGCACAGGGAGCAGCCATGAGGGCCACAACATCCTACACCGGCCTAGGATACGAACTACAGTGAGCGACAACGCCGGAATCGACAACTGCTATACCATGGCATGGCTAGGGTTTCCGACGAGTGCGCATCAGGGTGTGCGCAAGCCAAATTGAAGGAGGAAGAGAAAGGGGAAGAGGTGGCAAAACAGCGCCAGCAGACGACAGTGGTAGAGATGGCTGGTGGCGGCCGGGGGTGCAGCGGTCAGCGGCGACATCGCACGCAGGCAGGGGTTGAGAGGATGAGGTCGTGTGTGGCGTGTGTTGGGTGAGGGAGAGAGTGTGGGTCGGGGGTCAAGATGACCCCAAGCCCAGTTGAGTTGGGCCGAGTCGGCCCATTTGCCCAACTCAAATAGGCCAGATTTCAATAAAATAGAATTTTAAAGAATAAAATAAAAATTACCAAAATGCCTTTTGACAATTAAAGCTCTAAATAATTATAAAAAAATCATGGAAGAACATCTAAAATATTTAAATCATCATAAAAATAAGATCTACCTAATAAAAAATATAACTTTATTTGTTTAAAATAAATATAAAACAAATAAATATTAACACCATTAAATCCTAAGTAAAATTTCATAAAACCAGGAAAAATCCTAAAAATGAATAAAAATCATTTATGTGTATAAAAATAAATATACTATTTTATAAAATACTAGCTTAATTTTTTTATAAATAAAATATGAAGTAAATATTCAAAGACATTTAATCCTTGATGGAATTTTATAAACATAAGAATAATACTTAAAAATAAATAAAAATCATTTTTAAAGTCTTAAAAAAATATTACACTAGAAAATTATTAAATATAATATTAGAAAGGTTTTTAATATTTTAAAGTAATAAATCCTTGTCTAATATCTATTTTGAAAATTCTTTAAAAACATTTCTTCAATAAGAAATTATTATATTTCTTTAGAAATATCAAAATCTTAAAATCTAATTACTAAAGTTCTAAACCATAACTAAGATTTATAATAAGACTTAAGCATAAATCATTAACTTTATAATACTCTTTTAAATCCTAAACCAAAATTCAAAACCACGATCTTTAAGATAATTTTATATATCATTCACTTATAGAGAATGGTCTTAACATCTAAATAATAATTAACATAACTTTAAATCTAACACATTAATAATAGCATCCAAATTATACTTTCATTTAATAATTGCATATTATTTTCATGATATCAAAAAAAATTAATCCAATCATCCACTTAAATATGAAGTGAATAATTCCACACCTTAGTTATACCTATCATAAATTTAAAACTTGGGAATAATTGAAAAACATATCACACCTTAAGTTTACTTACCCTTTTAAAGTTAACTTTAGTCTCAAAGCTTATAAATATCATATCTAGTAAACTACTTAGTTTTTTATAGTTAACTTTGATCTATTTCAATTAAGACATAAAGCATCTCAAGTCCAGACTATTCAAGCAAGCCTAAACAACACCAATCATATTCTAAAAGCTATCAAGGTTGTTTAAACCTTAGGAAGGAAATCTTTTCTTCAAATGTTATTCTTTTTGCCACTTCAAACAATAATGTCATAATAAATTCTTCAACTCTTAACAACTAAAACCGAGGACTTTTATCTTAGTCACCAAATGACAATTAAACATAATCACATTACTTTATACTTTACCTGTATATTTAGAATTATGATCACTTAAGTTCCTTATAAATGTCATTACTTATAAAGTAAAATTTGAAGATAAACCAACTCTTAAAAGAATCACCTAAATTCACTTCACTCAAAGCATTGGGAATTCACTTTGGGAGTTTTACAAAATGCATATCATTACTTATGCATAACTGCATCTTGCTTCTTATAAACATTAGTCCTTACTGGACCAATGATGTTGATTTTAGATCTTGGATATTATATTGTCTCAAAGACCGTGAGTGCATAATCTTGCAATCACAAAAGGCATGTTCACACTTGCTCACGTCCTTTGATTATTTTCTATAAAGTATTTTGCAAATACAGTGTTGTCATCACCTGCATTTGAAAAAGGTCAGCAAACACTATTTTTGATAATAATGTGAACTATTGGTTACTGATCCAGGGTGATCAGCTAATCTATTAAATATGGCAGTTGGAATACCACTGTTCAGGACTATATCACCTAGGATTTAACAACCAATGTCTCCAGTAATTCTTGCGCCGTATATTACGCATTGACCATGAGATTTGGAATGGGACGAAGAAGTCAGTTGTATCTTTTCCCTCTCACATGGAGCCGGATGTGCGGGTCGTGGCTGTTATCACTCGTAGCGTGCATATTAATTGGTAATTCATAGAGGATATGCAGCATATGGGTGGGATCCCTCAGCGTCCCACGATAGTTCCGGCATCTGAATGGTCTGTACTGCCAATTGCCGTAATTCAATAGGTGGGCAGGCGTACACCAAGGAGACATGCATGGGTCGCGGAGAAGGCAGTGATTGGCTTGGATCTTAGTCTAGGCCTCACACCAAGGAAGTGTGAACGAGCCTATAACTCGGATGTGCAACAAAGGTAAGATCTCTCATGGGTAAAGTGACGCACCTCTGCAGAGTGTAAGAACTATCACTTGTTACTCCCTGTTCCGGGAAGGAGCGGCGAACGCGGCGAGAAAGGAACTCCATGAACGTTCTGGTAAACCCGTGAAGGCTAACGGACATAGCTTTTCAGAATAAAAACAACCTTTGAAGAAATGTTTACAAAAACTTGCATTGCCTATGACCTATGCTCTGTGGCTATAGATATAGTGCATCAAACACTCCTTTTCTAGTGAACTTGCTGAGTACGCTTGTACTCAAAGTATCTTCTTAACCCTTGCTAGGTTCTAAAAGTCAGTACAGATGATGTCTACATCAAGTCATGCTCCAGGAATCTTCGTCCAAAGCTAAAGCTCTTCAATGAAGTCAAGAAAGTCAACATATACATCCACTCAAGTGAAGACAAAGTTACTGATTAGATAGGAATATAATCTCTAGCCATAGAACCTATTTCTTTAGTATATTGCAATAGCAGCAATGCCAGACCAATAGTTCAGATACTAGTCTTATTAGTATGATAGTTTTTGAGTTGTTTATCTCTGATTCTTCTTTGTAAGAAGTTTCTTTCTCTCTCTTTAACCTAGAGTGTTTCTCTGGATCTTATGTAAAGAGTCGAGTTGTAACCTATAATCATGTCTTGGACCTGCTGTGTTTATGTTGTACCACTCTAAGGGATGTAATACTAGTGAATGGTGTTTCATTGGTGTTATGTCAACGACTATAGTGTACTAGATCATACAGTGGTATGCTGGGTCACCGCAGTTGGTATCAGAGCATATGCTTTGACCTTAGGATTAAAACCCTTTTAGGAAGATCTGTAGGATGGATAGTGACTATAGGAGCCATCTTATCTAAACCAAATATTCTATGATCTGTGATGAGTATCCACTTGAGGAGAACCTTGTCGCACTTAAGTTGGATACTTAAGTCATTCTTTCTTAGGAGTAATTAGTTTATATTTTCTCAGTATAGTGCTATTTAGTGTCTTCCAAAGGAGATATAACCCACCAAGATACTTTAGGAAAGTTAATCGACCACAGTAGATTAGGATCAAGAGTAAGACCTCAATTGAAGTAGTCTTAATGGTATAGACTAACCCTGGAATTCAAGTAGTATAGTGGAATATTATTGTTAATTGGTAACCAAAGACAACATGAGGAATATCATTAGGGTTAATGTTGATGTAATGGGTAGTAATCATGTGGGATTCACTTGAGAATTCCCGTGACGAAGTAAAATTATGATAAGAATCAATAGTAGTGTAGTGTGAAACAAAGTCATCATGGTTAGATTAGCTCTTAAATCATGATAAAGAGGCAAAACATAATAAGATCATGGTGAGATTAGATCTGAAACCATGATGATAGGTGTAAGTATGACAAGTACTTAGTTGTGGAGGGAGTGTCCCAACCTTTATTAACATAAGGTGGTGTCCCCTGTGTTTACAATGCTAGTCCCTGGACCAATAGCTAGCATCCACAGTTTAGATGTAATATCAAGAAACAAAGGTCATAATATAACTTTATAACCAGGAATAACATAATTTTATTACATCAATACATAGCTCATTTGGATATTACGTTACATTGCAGCGGAATAACTATAAGCATGGGGTCCTTCATCTTCAAAGTGCCACAGGCAGATGTTGGTTGTAGACTTTGTAATCCTAATCAATCAATCTTCACTAAAGTCAATCAAACCTGCAACATTACAAGTTACACCCACAAGGGTCAATACATTTGAATTGTATTGGCAGGTCTCACTATTATGTAGATTATAAGTGGATCCTATCATTACATGCAATTTGGCTAAGTAGAGTTTTAGGCTCATTTGCATAAAGCAATAATTTATCCTATCTTTTTAAAATGGTTTTGGTCCTTTGTCAAATCTCCTTTTTCCAAGTTCCTTGAACTCCTTGGTAGAAACTCAAGTGTTCAAGTCCTTGTCAAAATCCCTTGAGCTCCTTGGTAACCCCAAGTGCATCAAGTTTTATAAAATCTCATGAGTTCCTTGGTAACCCCAAGTGCATCAAGTTTTATAAAATCTCATGAGTTCCTTGGTAACCCCAAGTGTTCATGTTTTCAACAAAATCTCTTGAGTTCCTTGGTACCCCCAAGTACATCAAGTTTTGTCAAAGTCTCTTGAGCTCCTTGGTATCCCCAAGTGCATCAAGTTTTTTTTTTTAGAAATTGGAATGTCGAGATCTCCCATAGTTCAAACTTTAGTTGCTCAGTATTGTCCATAACCGGGGACACGGCTAAGTACTTAGATTTTATTATCTTCTGCAGAAGGAGTACACTTTACCCACATGTCACAATCCCATCCTTTTGCCACCAGTGGCCACTGGATTAGTGCTCACCAAGATGGAGTACTGGAAGATTGAGAATGTGACGAAGTCTTTCCAAAGGGTCCTCCCATACACCATTGCTAGCTTGTCTTCAGCACCCATGAAGCATTCCAGATCCCCATGTCCAGTAAACTGAAGACAATGTATGGGTCTTCCCAATGTAGTTGACTAAGCCAGAGCCATAATAGCATGTGGTTGCACACGAAAGCCACAATTGGAGAAACATGTTCAATCTCTAAGTTTCCTAGGTGGTTTTCTTTTGGAGCACAACACAAAGAGATTGCCATAGACATGGTTCCTTTTGTTGCCACCTTCTCCAAAACTCAAAGTATCCTTGGCCACCCAGGTGGTTCATTGAGTCCTTGTTTTATTATATAAAATCACAAGTCTTTTTTTTTCAACTTCATAAAATCTCAACATGTATCTCTTTTCAAAATATAGCATGGCTAAGCATGTTACAACTACATTGTTTTTACTAAGGGATGTATATAGGGAATCCTATTAGGATTAGCATAGCATAAGTATAAAATTTATTTTCATGCATGTTTCAAAATCCACTAAGTATAATGAAAATAGTAGGACTTTTAGATGATAGTGTAACTTGCCTCTTTGGTAGGGAATGGTGGTTCACTCCTTGATCTTGCTAGTCTCACACTTTTCTAACTTCACTACAAGTCAATCAAGCAAACACAATATCAACTAGCATTCCAAACAAACAATTTCACACACATAAAACAATGGGATCTAGGTCAAGCATGCAAGAGATAGTTTTATTTGCAAAGATGGTCTCCACTAGGTTTCTAAACTTTGTAAGTTCCAAATTGGTCATTTACCAAAATGGCAAAGTCATTTGCAAAAAGGGCTTTATCCAAAAACCATTTTTAAATCCAATCATCATTTTATGTGGTGAGAAAATATTTTTATCAAGCAACAACTTCAAGTGGTTCACCAAATAAGTTGTTGTTTCCCAAAACTTGGTGTTTATGGTCAGTAGGTTTGGTCCAAAGCATTTTCTCCAAAGTTTTTACTCAAAACCATTTTCATAACAAAACCATTATTTTTTAAATGGCTAGAAATGACCAAATCAAGTTTTTATTCCCAAAATTTCACAAAAACCATTTTAAAATCCATGGGCTGGTTCCTAGGGTCAGTGAGTTCACAACAAACCATTTTGCAAAGGTTTTAACCCTAAAAACATTTTTGAATCATTTTTCTAATCTAAACAAGCATTCAAAAGTATCTGCAAAAACAAACACTCTAATGGATACTATTTGCTAACCCAAGGGCATGGTTGGCTAGGGCTTGTTCCACTGATTCCAATGATACCAATTTTGCAATTTTTGGACGTGTGGATCGAAAGTTACAAAGGTTTGAAAATCACAAACAAATCTGTTTTTCAAATTCTGTTTTAAACAGACCTGGCCACGCGTCGCAATCTCATTGGACGGTACCGGTTCGGCCGGATCGGCTCTGCGGTGCGTTGGATCTAATTAGATCGTGTGGTCCAGAGAGCGTACCCTTTCGTGGTTAAGTGATTCTATCGTGAGCGTTAGATCTCGATCCTACGGTGCTAGCGTGCTTGACCATATGCGAGCGGCGCCGACGGTGGCTAGCGGCGGCGGCGGTCAGACAGTGGCGGCGCTGGCGAAACAGGAAGCGAGAGAGGGAGGGAGTAGGCTCACCGAGGTCGCGAGGACGAGGTGGTGTTCAACGTGTGGTCGACGAGGCAAGGGGCGCACGAGGGCAGGCGGAATTCCTCGCCGGAGTTTGGTCTGGTGACGGTTGGCTCTGGTCGAGGTTGAAGACGATGCTACGGGTCATGAGAAGGCAAACCAGGAGCATGGTTAGACGCGTACGATCAAGGAGATGCTGTGTGCGTGAAGGAGGAGAAGAGGGGCGGTCTGGACTTACCGGAGGAGCTCGACGGAGGCGAGACAGACGGCGGCGATCAGAGTTTTGTCGAAGACGGCTCCCTGGGGCGCCCGCGGTCGAACAGAGGGTACTAGGAGATGCGCCAGGGAGTGGTGAGTTTGCTCGTGTGCTCGGGGAGGCAGGAGGTGGCGAGGCTCGGCCGGAATTGGAGGTGGAAGCTCGTCGGAGCAGCGGCGGTGTGGAGCTGATTCCGAGCAGCCTGGTGGCGAGGTGGAGTTGGCGTTTGCGGGGAATGACAGAGGGAGGAGAGGCGCTTTTGTACGCATGGTCAGGGGCGGGATTAACGCAGCCATTATTCGTGAATTTACGCGTGGATTGAATAGTAGTGAACGGCAGCGAGGTTTGGGGGAGAAGGGGTCGCGCGGGTGAGGAGGATGAACAGGGAGGTGGGGTCCAGTCGTCAGTGAGGATGCGAGAAGGAAAGGAGGTCCACCGGTCAGTCTCTTCATGGGTTCGAAAATGAGTATGAAACGTTTTCTTCGGGGAGGGAAGCTGGGCTGGTTCTGGGCCTTGTGGGCTCTGTCAACTGGGCTGGTCCAGATCCTATTTTTTTTCTGTCTGCTGGCTTTTCTTTTTCTATAACTATTTCCTGTTTTGAAATTCAAACAACCAAACAACATTCAAATTGATTCAAACAATTACCAAGCTTTGTGACTTTGAATTTGGTTCTGTTCAGTAGTATAAACCAAATTCCAAAACCAAAATAATATTTTAAATCTTTTTAGGTTCCATTCATTAATTAAAAATGGGCCATGGTTTATTAATCATATAGGGTTTGATTTTATCAATAAAATCTCTATTTGAAATCTAATTATTTTCAAAACCAAATCAGTAGGTTTTATTTGAAAATACAAAATATTTGGAAAACTTATTTCAAATAAAACAAGTTTTGAGGTTTTGGAGAATAGTGAAACCTTTATTAATAAAACTTGGATATTAAATCCTTATTATTTTATTTAAACAAACCTTTACTATTTTTATCAAAACAAAATGTTTTATTTCAAAGGCTTGGCCAAGGTTTAATTTGGCTTTATAACATAATTTCTTATTTTAAAATCCTTCCTTTTCTTTTGGAAACTAAATCCTTTTATTTAAAAGATTCAAAATAGTAATTCCAAAATATCTTATTTTCCTTTATCAAATGTTTATCTTTTTAAATCACTATAGGATTTTATTTGCTCCAACTTGGTTTGAAGTTCCAATTGAATTCAAAAAGTTTCTTTTGGCCCTGAAAATTAAATAAAGTTTTATTTTATTCTTTTATTTTTCACATTACAAGATTTGGAAAATCTTGGGATGTGACAGGCTACCACCCTTAGCATAAATCTCGTCCCGAGATTTGGGAAGGCTAGGGTTACAAGTAGGCTCAAAACAATTAGGGTACTACCACCCTTAAAAATTTTCAAACAAAAATTACATATTGTCCTTCTTGGGATCCTGGGAAACTTCTTTGAGTAATCATTTGCTTGGTGTCCTTAGTTTCCATACTCGACTCATGGGCCAAGGTTGAGTTTCTCCATAGGCTTGGTGATCTTGTTCTTCATCTTTTCTGGACAGTTGCTTGCATAATGTCCTGGGTTTTTGCAATTGAAGCAGTGGATGTCTTGGAGTTATTTACGTGGCTCTTGTGGACAAGTTGCTACATAGTGGCCTAATTCTTTGCAGTTGTTGCACACCACTTGGCCAATCTCTTTATTCTTCTTGTTCTCTGGGAATCCACTGGAGTAGTGTCCCATTTCCTTACATTTACGACATTGCACAAGGCTCATGTCCTGCTTTTGTTTCTTGGGTTTCTTTAGTCCTTTGAATTGGGTTGTCTTATTTGGAGGTATAAGTAGTCCTTTTCCTTTCTTGGTAGACTTGGATCCTTCTTGTTTCCTTTGTTCCACAATGGAGTAGATGGGGCATTGGATAGGGACATGGTTGTTTCCTTCACAAAGATAACAAGTAGCTTGAGAGGTGGGACATTGTCCAGCAGGATGTTTCTCTTCACAGTTGGGGCATTGGTCTCCATGCTCCTTGGAAGTATGATCCTTGTCTCCACAAATAATGCAAGCTGGAGCTCCATCTAGAATAATATTTCTGTCATCCTTGTTGTCAAAGTCTCTTTTGGGATAGCTTTCTTCCATTTTGATCATTTGATCAGTCACTTTGAGCATCAGTTGGCCTTGAGTTTCCAAAAATCCTTGCAGGGCTGGATCTGCTCCACTAGTGTTAGCTATGAATTGAGCTGTCACTTGGTTCAACTGGTGTTGAGTTGCTATGAGTTCTTTCATGCTGTCCTCTTGGTTGGTGTTGGTGTCATCAACCTTGATGTTGGAGTCTCTTGGAGTAGTCATCTGTTTGGGTTGAATGGAGATTAGAATAGGCAAGATATTTCTAAGGAATCAATTCCAATCACACACATCACAATTTACACAAGCAATGTGCATGCAATCACAAACCAAATATTTCACTAAACAACAAGTTCAAGCACACACTTAGGCAACAAAATATTTTTGTTACACCACATGAGTTGGTGTGTTTGACTTAACTAAAATATGGTGGTCCATCTATAGTGTTTACTTGTGATCTTTCCATCCTTCTTTGGTTGATTCTTCTTTACATGAGATCATGGTTTCCTTGGGAAAAACTCTTGGTTACCTTGACTTCAAGTGATGTGGCTTCCTTCTATCTTTTGCATTCCCTTAGTCTCCAAATCTTGAGCAAGATTTCCTTGTCTCACTTGTAGTTCGTAGGGTCATCCAAGTTGGAAGTCCTTGGTGAATATGCTGAAGATGTTGAAGTCATTAGAGTTGAAGAAGTTGAAGTCATTAGAGTTGAAAGTGTTGAAGAAGTCCTTTGCACATGGTGTAGTCTTTGGCCATGGGGTAGGTTTTTCCATCAAGTTGAAAATAGAAGAGATGTAGAGTTGAAATCAAAAATGGTTGAGGAAAGAGTTTACAAGTGTTTTGTAAATAAGTTTTTGGAACAAGTACAACTCCTATTTTTCTAAGAGTTTTTGTCCAATCCTAGGTTTACAAATCCTACAGGCAACACAATGCTCTGATACCATCTGTAGAGGGAGTGTCCCAACCTTTATTAACATAAGGTGGTGTCCCCTGTGTTTACAATGCTAGTCCCTGGATCAATAGCTAGCATCCACAGTTTAGATGTAATATCAAGAAACAAAGGTCATAATATAACTTTATAACCAGGAATAACATAATTTTATTACATCAATACATAGCTCATTTGGCTATTACGTTACATTGCAGCGGAATAACTATAAGCATGGGGTCCTTCATCTTCAAAGTGCCACAGGCAGATGTTGGTTGTAGACTTTGTAATCCTAATCAATCAATCTTCACTAAAGTCAATCAAACCTACAACATTACAAGTTACAACCACAAGGGTTAATACATTTGAATTGTATTGGCAGGTCTCACTATTATGTAGATTATAAGTGGATCCTATCATTACATGCAATTTGGCTAAGTAGAGTTTTAGGCTCATTTGCATAAAGCAATAATTTATCCTATCTTTTTAAAATGGTTTTGGTCCTCTGTCAAATCTCCTTTTTCCAAGTTCCTTGAACTCCTTGGTAGAAACTCAAGTGTTCAAGTCCTTGTCAAAATCCCTTGAGCTCCTTGGTAACCCCAAGTGCATCAAGTTTTATAAAATCTCATGAGTTCCTTGGTAACCCCAAGTGCATCAAGTTTTATAAAATCTCATGAGTTCCTTGGTCACCCCAAGTGTTCATGTTTTCAACAAAATCTCTTGAGTTCCTTGGTACCCCCAAGTACATCAAGTTTTGTCAAAGTCTCTTGAGCTCCTTGGTATC
The DNA here is from genome assembly GCA_916181665.1 of Avena sativa. Taxonomy (NCBI): domain Eukaryota; kingdom Viridiplantae; phylum Streptophyta; class Magnoliopsida; order Poales; family Poaceae; genus Avena; species Avena sativa. Next base: position 148,199,766 of record OV702294.1, on the reverse strand, counting down.
CCCAAGTGCATCAAGTTTTTTTTTTAGAAATTGGAATGTCGAGATCTCCCATAGTTCAAACTTTAGTTACTCAGTATTGTCCATAACCGGGGACACGGCTAAGTACTTAGATTTTATTATCTTCTGCAGAAGGAGTACACTTTACCCACATGTCACAATCCCATCCTTTTGCAACCAGTGGCCACTGGATTAGTGCTCACCAAGATGGAGTACTGGCAGATTGAGAATGTGACGAAGTCTTTCCAAAGGGTCCTCCCATACACCATTGCTAGCTTGTCTTCAGCACCCATGAAGCATTCCAGATCCCCATGTCCAGTAAACTGAAGACAATGTATGGGTCTTCCCAATGTAGTTGACTAAGCTAGAGCCATAATAGCATGTGGTTGCACACGAAAGCCACAATTGGAGAAACATGTTCAATCTCTAAGTTTCCTAGGTGGTTTTCTTTTGGAGCACAACACAAAGAGATTGCCATAGACATGGTTCCTTTTGTTGCCACCTTCTCCAAAACTCAAAGTATCCTTGGCCACCCAGGTGGTTCATTGAGTCCTTGTTTTATTATATAAAATCACAAGTCTTTTTTTTCAACTTCATAAAATCTCAACATGTATCTCTTTTCAAAATATAGCATGGCTAAGCATGTTACAACTACATTGTTTTTACTAAGGGATGTATATAGGGAATCCTATTAGGATTAGCATAGCATAAGTATAAAATTTATTTTCATGCATGTTTCAAAATCCACTAAGTATAATGAAAATAGTAGGACTTTTAGATGATAGTGTAACTTGCCTCTTTGGTAGGGAATGGTGGTTCACTCCTTGATCTTGCTAGTCTCACACTTTTCTAACTTCACTACAAGTCAATCAAGCAAACACAATATCAACTAGCATTCCAAACAAACAATTTCACACACATAAAACAATGGGATCTAGGTCAAGCATGCAAGAGATAGTTTTATTTGCAAAGATGGTCTCCACTAGGTTTCTAAACTTTGTAAGTTCCAAATTGGTCATTTACCAAAATGGCAAAGTCATTTGCAAAAAGGGCTTTATCCAAAAACCATTTTTAAATCCAATCATCATTTTATGTGGTGAGAAAATATTTTTATCAAGCAACAACTTTAAGTGGTTCACCAAATAAGTTGTTGTTTCCCAAAACTTGGTGTTTATGGTCAGTAGGTTTGGTCCAAAGCATTTTCTCCAAAGTTTTTACTCAAAACAATTTTCATAACAAAACCATTATTTCTTAAATGGCTAGAAATGACCAAATCAAGTTTTTATTCCCAAACTTTCACAAAAACCATTTTAAAATCCATGGGTTGGTTCCTAGGGCCAGTGAGTTCACAACAAACCATTTTGCAAAGGTTTTAACCCTAAAAACATTTTTGAATCATTTTTCTAATCTAAATATGCATTCAAAAGTATCTGCAAAAACAAACACTCTAATGGATACTATTTGCTAACCCAAGGGTATGGTTGGCTAGGGCTTGTTCCACTGATTCCAATGATACCAAATTTGCAATTTTTGGACGTGTGGATCGAAAGTTACAAAGGTTTGAAAATCACAAACAAATCTGTTTTTCAAATTCTGTTTTAAACAGACCTGGCCACGCGTCGCAATCTCATTGGACGGTACCGGTTCGGCCGGATCGGCTCTGCGGTGCGTTGGATCTAATTAGATCGTGTGGTCCAGAGAGCGTACCCTTTCGTGGTTAAGTGATTCTATCGTGAGCGTTAGATCTCGATCCTACGGTGCTAGCGTGCTTGACCATATGCGAGTGGCGCCGACGGTGGCTAGCGGCGGCGGCGGTCAGACAGTGGCGGCGCTGGCGAAACAGGAAGCGAGAGAGGGAGGGAGTAGGCTCACCGAGGTCGCGAGGATGAGGTGGTGCTCGACGTGTGGTCGACGAGGCAAGGGGCGCACGAGGGCAGGCGGAATTCCTCGCCGGAGTTTGGTCTGGCGACGGTTGGCTCTGGTCGAGGTTGAAGACGATGCTACGGGTCATGAGAAGGCAAACCAGGAGCATGGTTAGACGCGTACGATCAAGGAGATGCTGTGTGCGTGAAGGAGGAGAAGAGGGGCGGTCTGGACTTACCGGAGGAGGTCGACGGAGGTGAGACAGACGGCGGCGATCAGAGTTTTGTCGAAGACGGCTCCCTGGGGCGCCCGCGGTCGAACAAAGGGTACTGGGAGATGCGCCAGGGAGTGGTGAGTGCGCTCGTGTGCTCGGGGAGGCAGGAGGTGGCGAGGCTCGGCCGGAATTGGAGGTGGAAGCTCGTCGGAGCAGCGGCGGTGTGGAGATGATTCCGAGCAGCCTGGTGGCGAGGTGGAGTTGGTGTTTACGGGGAATGATAGAGGGAGGAGAGGCGCTTTTGTACGCATGGTCAGGGGAGGGATTAACGCAGCCATTATTCGTGAATTTACGCGTGGATTGAATAGTAATGAACGGCAGCGAGGTTTGGGGGAGAAGGGGTCGCGCGGGTGAGGAGGATGAACAGGGAGGTGGGGTCCAGTCGTCAGTGAGGATGCGAGAAGGAAAGGAGGTCCACCGGTCAGTCTCTTCATGGGTTCGAAAATGAGTATGAAACGTTTTCTTCGGGGAGGGAAGCTGGGCTGGTTCTGGGCCTTGTGGGCTCTGTCAACTGGGCTGGTCCAGATCCTATTTTTTTCTGTCTGCTGGCTTTTCTTTTTCTATAACTATTTCCTATTTTGAAATTCAAACAACCAAACAACATTCAAATTGATTCAAACAATTACCAAGCTTTGTGACTTTGAATTTGGTTCTGTTCAGTAGTATAAACCAAATTCCAAAACCAAAATAATATTTTAAATCTTTTTAGGTTCCATTCATTAATTAAAAATGGACCATGGTTTATTAATCATATAGGGTTTGATTTTATCAATAAAATATCTATTTGAAATCTAATTATTTTCAAAACCAAATCAGTAGGTTTTATTTGAAAATACAAAATATTTGGAAAACTTATTTCAAATAAAACAAGTTTTGAGGTTTTGGAGAATAGTAAAACCTTTATTAATAAAACTTAGATATTAAATCCTTATTATTTTATTTAAACAAACCTTTACTATTTTTATCAAAACAAAATGTTTTATTTCAAAGGCTTGGCCAAGGTTTAATTTGGCTTTATAACATAATTTCTTATTTTAAAATCCTTCCTTTTCATTTGGAAACTAAATCCTTTTATTTAAAAGATTCAAAATAGTAATTCCAAAATATGTTATTTTCCTTTATCAAATGTTTATCTTTTTAAATCACTATAGGATTTTATTTGCTCCAACTTGGTTTGAAGTTCCAATTGAATTCAAAAAGTTTCTTCTGGCCCTGAAAATTAAATAAAGTTTTATTTTATTCTTTTATTTTTCACATTACAAGATTAGGAAAATCTTGGGATGTGACATTAGTGAATTATCTTGGAGTAGAAATATGAAAATACCATGGTAGAGCTATGATAGAAGTCATAGGTGCTAAAAAAATTCTAATAATCTTTGGTTTAAGTTATCAAATAAAATCTGATTAGCCATTTGGAGTGATCATGTGAGGTTAGTTTACTAAAAAATTATAGGTTGGTTATATTAGCCATTACAAGAGTGAGACTAAAGGTTAGTCAAAACCAAATTGAGACCACTTTGTTAAAAATTATCCTAATGCAATTGAGCAATTTGGGTAAATATTGAGATAAAGAATAGTTTGACCCCTATGTGCTAAGTATCACAATGTAAACCTATACGAGGAGGTGTCATATACTACACAACTAAGCCTGAATTCTAGAGATATTATACTCAACTACTATATTCCAGGCTTAGAATATTGTGTGTTATATGTACCACATTTGGATCTATCTGTTCTTCTTGGATCTTTTTGATTGACTAGATCTGTACATGAAGTTTGACTTGGTGTTCAAATGCATGTTGCAACATCCAATTATTACTTGATGTTATAGACCTAGATAGAGTAAGATAATTCGTGTAAGGGAGTGACGAGTTCCAAAGACCAAGATAAAGACTTACATGAAGGATGAAGCAAAATATAAGGAGTATTAGCGCAGTTTGAAGGATAAATCAAGCTCAGTTTATTCTTAGCCAGATATAAGAAGGAAGTCTAGTGTAGAAAATACTTGGGGCAATAAGGAGTCATGAACTTAGAGTTCACCTAAAATAGGTGATGTTGATAGGAAGTTAATGAAGTAATTATACCAAGTTCATGGAAGTATCATGAATAAGTACAAAGAAGTAGATTTGGAACCCAAAATGGTATTCAAGCTCTGACAGTTCAGGGAAAAAGCCATAAGGATGTTGGAAGCCGTAGGGTAATACCTACAACCTAGGATGATCCGCAGCTGATATTTGATCTATAGTCGGTATTCCGATCCACAGTTGGTATCTTGTCCGCAGACGATGTTGGTTGACATAGTTAACCAGATCATCTTAAAGGTTGCATAAAGAGCATAAAACTTGGCCTAAGTTATTTAAGACATAAATGAGTATAAACATTAAGGCAGTCGTCTTTCGAGGCGCTTCGCGAAGTCAGACCTATCAAAGCGAAAATGTCCAAATAGTAAGTAAGACAAATAATGCTGAAAGATTCACTTTAGAGATCCACAATTGTGTGGATACACCGTATAATCTTTCATAAGACCCTAACTAGGTAGAGTATAAGCTGGATAGAGACCAATATTCTAATTATAGAACCAATGGTTACTATATAGACAGTTTGAAGACCATTAGTAAACCCTAAGGGGGAGAGTAAACAATAGAAATTTAAGTATTGCTATCTGACTTTCCGAATAAAGGTTGGAGAAAAAGGACTAACCTGCAACAATAGCAAGCCTTATTTTTATAAGGATAAAAGAATTCATCATTATAAAAGTGCTTAAGATAATAACAAAAGATTGTCTAAAAGCTTGATAAGGTAAAAGCTTGAAGTAATCAAATAGATTAGTCCCAACAGACTAATTCTAAAAGAAACAAGTCTTAAGTGGCCCTTAAGAAATAATAGATCACAAACAATTGGACGAATATAGATGAACAAAAAATTACAATGGGTATGACTAAATGTGTTCAAATCCAATCTTCAGAAGGATTACTAGTACAACCATATAATGATAAGTCAAAGTTTAGTCTTTTGGCCTCCACTATTGACTAAATTAAAACCCTGTTTTAGTGAGACTTACAAGAACTTATATAGTATAATCAGGAAGTTTGATAATCAAGTAAAGGAGTTGTATTAGGATACCTAATAAGGGTAATGAACTAAAGCAGAGGCCCCAATTGAAGGATCTTCTAGTAAGGACATAGCCCTAAGGGATTATAGTAAGAGGAACATTAGTGCATTGTAGACAACAAGTTGGACATTGCCAAGTATTAGGAGAATTCAAGGAAAAGGTATGGATATGGGATACTACAATTATTCCCATTTGAGGTTATCATGGAGTTGAGAAGTGTCGTGATCAATACAATGGAAATTACTTATTCTGAAATGTGAGAGTATACGGACTTCGAGGACGAAGTTTACTTTAAGGGGGAGAGTCTGTAACATCCTAGGATTAGCACCTCGAAATAGACATGACACATGTTTGTGCATTGTATTCATGCATAAGAAAATACGTGGAATTTTTACGCAAAACTAAAGAAGCTATAGAGAGATCGAGATCTCTCTTGTTCTGATGGAAACACCAGGATAAGTGCGATGGATTTCTACATAACCTCTATTGTACTTTTGTGTTTGAGGGGAAGACAATTCAAATTCGCATATTTAATTAATGAATTTGAATACAAAAAGAGTTTGAAATAGATTAATAATTGTAAATAAAATTATAATAAGAGATACTAGGTGAACTCTTATCTGTGAAAAGATACAATAATTGCAAGTTTTAATTAATAAACAAAATTGAATGAAATGAATTATAATAATAAATAAGAATGGAATTCTTATTTATAAGTAAGATATAAATATTTAATTAGTTCCAAGTATAATGGAACACTTTATTATAGAATACTATGTTTCATTGTTATTACAATAAAAGAATAAAAGTAAATTATTATAAAACAAATAAATATAAAAATGAATTACATAAATAAATAACTAAAAGGATTCTTTATTACAAGCATATATAAATATTACATTGTCTTTTCAAATGCATTATAAAATAAAAAGAAAACTAGTACACTTTATTGAATAAAATAAACAATACAATATTTCTTTACAAGAGAAGAATGATTAAATAAAAAAATTCCTTTATTACAATTATACAATGCTTATTACTTCACAAAATAAAAAGTGAATTACAAAATAATAAAGTTAAATTTAAACTAAAGTCATTTTCATTTTCTTCATCTTCTAAATCCACTCTTAATATTCATAATTCTCGAACCCTGCAAAACAACACAAAAGATAACAAAAAAAAAACAATAAAGAATAAAAGAAGGGTTAGTATATTATTTTTACTCTCAGATCTGGCATACAAATGATATTATTTGACTCATCATTGAGTATTATTCAAAAAAGGGACCAATGTGTATATCTGTTCTTATCATAAAAGAAGGCTTCGGACTAAGCATCATTAGCCAAGGGGCAAATTTCACCATTTTTAGTAGAAGGAAATAGCCAGCATAGGATAATATCCAAACCAGCCGATCTGATCCTCACATAAAAAGATCTTAGCTATGGAACTTGAACTAGAGAGGGGCCACTGGACAACAGCTCACACAACACATGCAAGTGATGTATTGTCAACACAACAAGGACTGGATCAGGTAGCTAAAAGCAGTAGTCAAACGTATCACCACCCAAGCACCACCCCAGTTTCATCACATCCATAGCATTCCAATTTATGGCAAGCTATTCTCATCACCATACCCATACAAACCCCTAGAACACCAGGGTTATCTCTAATGTATTCCCCAAAGCGACTAGTAGATCAGAGGAGGATTAGCCAACATATCAAGCATCAGGACAGAAATAAAAGTAGATCCAGCAAGGAGCAAGGAGGAGAAGAATTTCTAAGACTGGATTCATAGAAGCCTCCATCAGTAGCAAAACTAGTTCAACAACCACATCTTTGTAGCAGGTAAAACTCTACCATCATTTAAGCATCTGTATTATCTTCTAGCATAAGCATCTTGGTAAAACAAGGGAATAATCCACATCAAATCCACTCTTCTACCCTTCAACTAGATGATCATCTAGGAGGATTGGAGGAAGAGGTTCTCTCAGATCTACATAGGGATGCTATGTATGTTCATCATAGAGTAATAAAGAGCCCAATAATAGCATTTGTTCTACTTTACATCAGGGCCTCAGCATGTGTGCATCATTGGCAAGAGGGGTCTTGGCATCATATTTTTCTTAGTGAAAATAATCAAGATTTGATGAATAGCACTAGAACAAAAGGAGAGAACTATAAAACAACCAAGATTAGAGGCTATATAGTTAATCCAATTGTCCAAATCATTTGCCACAAGATCATTACTGTTATTTTCCTGCAATACAGGAAGCACATAAATAAGCTAACATGTGTTCACAGCCTCAATCTTTACATCACTGGCCAGGGACAGATCTAACCATCAGTAACACCCATAGTAGCAGATCATGCAAGCAATATCTACCACTATGCACAATCCAACATGGAGGCACCAAAGTGGCAGTCTCAGTCACAGAAACTACTAAGGGAAGTTGTCACATCAACTAACCATCTAGTTGTTTAGCTAGAGTAGATCTATCATTTTCCTAGCAGGATCTCTAGGAATCAAGGTTGTACATTTTTACACTATCAGATTTGACATAGAAAAAATCATTTTCCTAGGAAATATTTCTAGGAATCATCCTAGTAGAATTCCCATGCTCACATAAGAGAAAAGTTTGGCTGGGGTACAATACCAATTTAGCTAGTCCAAAGATTCTAGAATTGACATATAACCATATTTGAGAACATTTCTTAGCCAACCCTCTAGGAGTCATTTCTAATTACACTGTCATAAGATCAGTATTTGGGACAAGTAATTCATGGTACCATACATACCACCAAGAAAGTTAATTCACCACCATAGCACTTATTTAGATAATAGAGCCTGCTATTTAACTAGGCATAGCCAACATGAGGGGTACAGATCTAGGAAACATCTGCAAGTGATTTAATAGTGCCAACATCACACCAGAATAAAAACATTCAATCATAGATTGTCATATTGGCAACCTGTGTCACATACAATCCAATATCAATCATAAATTGTATCAAGATAATCCATTCCATTTTTATTCTCTCTTTATAAGTACAAGACAAATAGCAATCAGGGCCAACATCACCTCGCTGTCATATTTGACAGTCACAGACATTCAACATATTTAGCAGATTATTAACTGACAGAAAGAAGAGCAACAAGCTAGGATCACTAGGGTCTAATAGATACCATAAGCAGATTAACACCCAGTAGAAGACCGCTGGTAGGATGAATTAGAAGAAATTAACTTAACATCACTATAAAGGCTATGAACCCTAAGTTCAGAGATGAAACCTAGACAGTGGGTAATCACAGAAATCACACTTGACATAGCAAGGTAGATAGAGCATGGAGAGGAGCATAGAAGAGAGAAACACCTACCTTTGGCGAGTCACATCTCGCCGGAGAGGAAGTAGAAGTAGTATCGACGGCAACGGCAACACAGAACACCACGGGGAAGGCTTCACCATACACCACCACCTAGCCCAGCATCAATCTCACCACCAAGGTGACATAGGGAGCAGCCCTGAAGGCCACAGCATCCTACACCGGCCTAGGATACGAACTACAGTGAGCGGCGACGCTGGAATCGACAGCTGCTATACCATGGCAGGGCTAGGGTTTCCGACGAGTGCGCATCAGGGTGCGCGCAAGCCAAATTGACGGAGGAAGAGAAAGGGGAAGTGGTGGCAAAGAAGCGCCAGCAGACGGCAGTGGTGGAGACGGCCGGTGGCGGCCGGGGGTGCAGCGGGCGGTGGCGACATCGCACGCAGGCGGGGGTTGAGAGGATGAGGTCGTGTGTGGCTTGTGTTGGGTGAGGGAGAGAGTGTGGGTCGGGGGTCAAGATGACCCCAAGCCCAGTTTAGTTGGGCCGAGTCGGCCCATGTGCCCAACTCAAATATGCCAGATTTCAATAAAATAGAAAATTAAAGAATAAAATAAAAATTACCAAAATGCCTTTTGATAATTAAAGCTCTAAAGAATTATAAAAAAATCATAGAAATACACCTAAAATATTTAAATCATCATAAAAATAAGATCTACCTAATAAAAAATATAACTTTATTTGTTTAAAATAAATATAAAACAAATAAATATTAACACCATTAAAACCTAAGTAAAATTTCATAAAAGTAGGAAAATTCCTAAAAATGAATAAAAATCATTTTTGTGTATAAAAATAAATATACTATTTTATAAAAATACTAGCCTAATTTTTTTATAAATAAAGTATGAAGTAAATATTCAAAGACATTTAATCCTTGATGGAATTTTATATACATAAGAATAATACTTAAAAATAAATAAAAATCATTTTTGAAGTCTTAAAAAAAATATTACACCAGAAAATTATTAAATATAATATTAGAAAGGTTTTTAATATTTTAAAGTAATAAATCCTTGTCTAATATCTATTTTGAAAATTCTTTAAAAACATTTCTTAAATAAGAAATTATTATATTTCTTTAGAAATATCAAAACCTTAAAATCCAATTACTAAAGTTCTAAACCATAACTAAGATTTATAATAAGACTTAAGCATAAATCATTAACTTTATAATACTCTTTTAAATACTAAACCAAAATTCAAAACCACAATCTTTAAGATAATTTTATATATCATTCACTTATAGAGAATGGTCTTAACATCTAAATAATAATTAACATGACTTTAAATCTAACGCATTAATAATAGCATCCAAATTATACTTTCATTTAATAATTGCATATTATTTTCATGATATCAAAACAAATTTAATCCAATCATCCACTTAAATATGAAGTGAATAATTCCACACCTTAGTTATACCTATCATAAATTTAAAACTTGGGAATAATTAAAAAACATATCACACCTTAAGTTTACTTACCCTTTTAAAGTTAACTTTAGTCTCAAAGCTTATAAATATCATATCTAGTAAACTACTTAGTTTTTTATAGTTAACTTTGATCTATTTCAATTAATACATAAAGCATCTCAAGTCTAGACTATTCAAGCAAGCCTAAACAACACTAATCATATTCTATCAATCATATTCTAAAAGCTATCAAGGTTGTTTAAACCTTAGGAAGGAAATCTTTTCTTAAAATGTTATTCTTTTTGCCACTTCAAACAATAATGTCATAATAAATTCTTCAACTCTTAACAACTAAAACCAAGGACTTTTATCTTAGTCACCAAATGACAATTAAACATATTCACATTACTTTATACTTTACCTGTATATTTAGAATTATTATCACTTAAGTTCCTTATAAATGTCATTATTTATAAAGTAAAATTTGAAGATAAACCAACTCTTAAAAGAATCACCTAAATTCACTTCACTCAAAGCATTGGGAATTCACTTTGGGAGTTTTACAAAATGCATATCATTACTTATGCATAACCGCATCTTGCTTCTTTAAACATTAGTCCTTACCGGACCAATGATGTTGATTTTAGATCTTGGATCTTATATTGTCTCGAAGACCATGAGTGCATAATCTTGCAATCACAAAAGGCAAGTTCACACTTGCTCATGTCCTTTGATTATTTTCTGTAAAGTATTTTGCAAATCCAGTGTTGTCATCACCTGCATTTGAAAAAGGTCAGCAAACACTATTTTTGATAATAATGTGAACTATTGGTTACTGATCCAGGGTGATCAGCTAATCTATTAAATATGGCAGTTGGAATACCACTGTTCAGGACTATATCACCTAGGATTTAACAACCAATGTCGCCAGTGATTCTTGCGCCGTATATTACGTGTTGACCATGAGATTTGGAATGTGACGAAGAAGTCAGCTGTATCTTTTCACTCTCGCATGAAGCCGGATGTGCGGGTCATCGCTCTTATCACTCGTAGCTTGCATATTAATTGGTAATTCGTAGAGGATATGCAACATATGGGTGGGAGCCCTCAACATCCCACGATAGTTACGGCATCTGAACGGTCTGTACTACCAATTGCCGTAATTCAATAGGTGGGCAGGCGTACACCAAGGAGACATGCGGGGTCGCGAAGAAGGCAGTGGTTGGCTTGGATCTTAGTCTAGGCCTCACACCAAGGAAGTGTGAACGAGCCTATAACCCGGATGTGCAACAAAGCTAAGATCTCTCATGGGTAAAGTGACGCACTTCTGCAGAGTGTAAGAACTATAACTTGTTACTCCCTGTTCCGGGAAGGAGCTGCGAACGCGGCGGGAAAGGAACTCCATGAATGTTCTGGTAAATCCGTGAAGGATGACGGACATAGATTTTCAGAATAAAAACAACCTTTGAAGAAATGTTTACAAAAACTTGCATTGCCTATGACCTATGGTATGTGGCTGTAGATATAGTGCACCAAACACTCCTTTTCTAGTGAACTTGCTGAGTACGCTCGTACTCAAAGTATCTTCTTAACCCTTGCTAGGTTCTAAAAGTCAGTACAGACGATGTATACATCAAGTCATGCTCCAGGAATCTTTGTCCAAAGCTAAAGCTCTTCAATGAAGTCAAGAAAGTCAACATATACATCCACTCAAGTGAAGACGAAGTTACTGATTAGATAGGGATATAATCTCTAGCCATAGAACCTATTTCTTTAGTATATTGCAATAGCAGCAATGCCAGACCAATAGTTCAGATACTAGTCTTATTAGTATGATAGTTTTTGAGTTGTTTATTCCTGATTCTTCTTTGTAAGAAGTTTCTTTCTCTCTCTTTAACCTAGAGTGTTTCTCTGGATCTTATGTAAAGAGTCGAGTTGTAACCTATAATCATGTCTTGGACCTGCTGTGTTTCTGTTGTACCACTCTGAGGGATGTAATACTAGTGAATGGTGTTTCATTGGTGTTATGTCAACGACTATAGTGTACTACATCATGAAGTGGTACGATGGGTCACCGCAATATAATGGTGGAAGATCGCTACAAGTCCGCCGGTTTCGCTCGTGCGTCTGGACAATAGAGATCCAAGTTCGTCGGCCTTATAACTATCTTCGATCTGGCGTGTTGCATTCAGAGAGAGGGTGAAAAACCCCGTGACTACCTAGCCAGATGGCTCTGTATACGGGCCGACCTGGAGCATTACCCCAATAATGATGCCATCTATCACTTTGTGGAAGGACTGGACCGCGGTATGCTTCTCCGGTATACGCTAAGACGATAGCAGGCCGCTGGTCTCCTCACTTTCGAGGGCATGGTTCACACCGTCAACAACTACGCGGCAGCTGAAGTAGAGGCTCAGGCAGTGCTCGCCGCCATACCCGGCGCCCCGCCGCCTCAGCCACCGCCTCCACCGCCTCCAGTCGTCGTCGTTGCAGCTCCGCCTCTAGTCATTGTCGCACCACCACCACCCATCATCGAGGAAGCCCCGGTACCCTCCGACTCTGTCCTGGACACGCTCTACACCGACATCAGCGCTGACTCGGAGGAGATAGACTTTAGCCCAGAGGAAATCGACTCTGCTATGTAGGAGATGGAGAAGGATATCAGACGCGACGAGCAGGCCGACAATGCCATCACATCCCGAGAGGTGTTTGTCGCCATTGGGACCGTGATGGAGGAAAATCAACCTGGACAAGCTCCGCCTAAAGCTCTGGGCAAGGGGAAGGGACCACCTGTTGCTGCCGACAAAGATCGTGCAAAGTCCATGCCCCCGCCTAACCCAGTGCAGCAGCCGCATGAACTCAACGCCGGTCCGAGTAACAACAACACCGCAAACCCGCCGCCTCCGGCATCGACGTCCACGACCGCCCAGATCACTCCAGCTGATAGAGTGATGTATGGCAACTTGCTCATCGAGCCCATGACTGTGGCTCATATACGAAACATAGTCTAGCTTGACGAGAAGCGCCAACAGTTGCTGGAGGAAGCGTAGGCCATCGCGAAGCAAGGCGCAAAGCTGGATCAAGATCTGTCCAAGGTGCATAAGTCAATAGAGAAAGATAGAGCCATGGAGGCCGAGTACAAGACTCTGCTCAAGCAGCAGAAGGCTAAGAAAGCTCTGGCTCGCATCATCAACGATCCTGGCATACGGCGAAACCTAGGATGGGCTCCCCCGAAGCCGCCACAAGCCAAGCCATACATTGACAGCGAAGGCAGGCAGGTCATGCCCACTCCTATTCTCAACCTAGTCGTCGCCAAGACCCTTCTGGAGCAGGATAGATCACCCGCAGCTGTGGAACATGTCTATCACCATGTAGCAAAGGCGGTGAAACAGCAGGAAAAGGCCACATCTCAGAGGCTTGAGTCTGACCCAGCGTATTGCCAGTCTAGCAATCCTAAGCTGCCAAGGGACCGATCTCCTCAGGATGTCAGGTCTCAGATGGGTTTATCAGAACAAAGACGGAGGGATGCACGCAACAGGAAGGACGCTATCCCCATATCATCTGACCATAGAGGCAAGGCTCATCCTCATCGCGAAGACCCCAAGCAGCCACCATGGCGTAGGAGGCCCGCGTAATTCACGCAGCCCATCCCTTGGTGGCAAGAAGAAAAGAACAAGCCCGGAGCCACACAATGCATGTTCATGCCTGGACAAGATTCACGAGGCCCGAGAAGGACAACACCTGCGACCACGTTGCTTTGGACCTGTGATACGGACTGCAACTTACCCCAGGGGTTTCCGGATTGACAATACCATCAAGCCCTATGACGGCACCGCCAAACAAGCTACGTGGTTGCAGGATTACGAAAACACGGTGGATATCGCCGGGGGTAACCCAAATGTTGCTGTCAAGTACCTCCCACTGATGTTGACGGGCACAACCCGCCAATGGATTGATGACTTGCCGAAGAAGTCCATCTGCAACTGGTTGGACATGCAAGAAGCTTTCACCAAGAACTTCGACGGTACGTACAAGCGTCCCTGCACTGTTGGCGATCTACAGCGGTGCGTGAAAGAGAAAGACGAGTCATCTCGCGCCTACCTTTCTCGCTGGCTGGATATGAAGAATTCCTGCGCAGGAGTGCATGCCCAGACCGCCATGGCCGCCTTCATCGATGGGTTGGATAAAGGTACGTTGCTTCGACATAAGTTGAAGTGCCTACAGGATAATCATAGGCTCGATCTCAACCAGATGATCTAGTTGGCCAGTGAGTTCGCGGCTGCCGACGATGATGCCCGTGGCTCCTTGATACGTCGGAAACGTATCTATAATTTTTGATGCTCCATGCTTGTTTAGTATCTACTTTGCCTTGCTTTGTCTACACTTTGAGGTGTTTTTATATCTTTTCTGAAACTAACCTATTAACAAGTTGCCACAGTGCCAGTTGCTTGTTTTCTTCTGTTTTTGGTTCTAGAAAGGCAGAAAATCAATATTCCCGGAATTGGACGGGACAAAAGCCAAAGTCAATATTTTACCTTGGGCGACACAAAGTCCAGAGGAGAGACAGAGAGGCAAACCAGGGCCGCCACACCCCCTAGGCCTGGGTGGGCCCTACCCCGCGCCTGGATAGAGTGTGGGCCCCCTGGACGCCTCCTAGCCTCGCCTCTTCGCCTATAAGAAGCCCCTGATGCAGAAACCCTAGGCACCCGATCAAAACTCCATGAAACCTTCTGTAGCCGCCGCCATCGTCGTCCCTAGATCGGGGGATCTGAAGCTCTTCCCGGCACCCTGCAGAAGGGGAGATCATCCCGGAGGCCTTCTTCTCTGGTATGATGCGTGAGTAGTTCCACCTTGGACTATGGGTCCATGTAGTAGCTAGATGGTTGTATCTTTTCCTTGTGCTTTCATGTATAAATCTTGTGAGCTCCGTTCATGATCAAGATCTAATCTATTTGTAATCATGCATGTTTTGTTTGCAGGGGTCTAATGGATATTGAGATTACTATGTCAGATTGATTAATGGTTTTGTCTATTTGATTAATGTTTATGATCTTGCATGCTCTCCGTTGTTAGTAGCTATCTTGGCCAAGTAGTTGCTAGTGACTCCAAGAGGGGGTATTTATGCTCGATAGTGGGTTCATGCATCTAGTTTCCAAGGGAAGTGACAGAAATCTCTTCGGTTGTAGATGTGTTGTTGCTACTAGGGAGAAAACAACAGTCTCTTGTTCATGGAACTAGTGGATTGTTTACCTTACACACTTTACTTAAAGCAGTTGTCTATTGCTTGCAACTTAATACTAGAGGGGGTTCGGATGATAACCTGAAGATGGAATTCTAGTCATAGATGCAGTTGGATGGCGGTCTATATATATTGTTGTATTGCCCAATCGAATCCCATAGGATATTTTTGTGTAGTATTGCATTGTTATGCCTTGCTTAGTTCCTATCAATTGCCCTGTTGTAATTTGTTTACCCTTCATGCCATGTTGTTTATCTAAGGAGAGCAACTCTAGTGAAGTATGGACACCGGTCCAATCTTTACCACTGATACATCTTCCACTGTTACTTTTTTACTTGCTGCAAACCATCATCTTCCACACCATATGTTTAATCCTTTTTACAGCAAACCGGTGAGTTTGAGAACCTCACTGGTTCGTTGGGGCAAAGTCTTGAGTTTGTGTTGTGCAGGTTTCCATGTTGCTTGCAACACCTTTGAGACGTTTCCTTCCTCCTACTGGTTCGATAACCTCGGTTTCTTACTGAGGGAAAACTTGCTGCTGTTCTCATCACACCTTGCTCTTGGGGTTTCCAACGAAGCGTCCCACGACAGTGCTGGGCGTCATCAAGCTTTTCTGGCGCCGTTGCCGGGGAACTAAAAGGTCATCAAACTTCTTCCTCCCCGTCAAGCACCAAGCTTTTCTGGCGCTGTTGCCGGGGAGGCTAAGGACGTCTTCATAAGGGGAGTCCTCCTCAACCTTTCTCTTTACTTTGTTTTTAGTTTGCTTAGTTTCTTTTGCTTGGTTTTGTTTGCCTCTTTTTATCAAAAAACTAAAAAAAAATAGTTCAGTTTGATTTGCTTTCTCTTATCAAAAACACAAAAAAATTAGTTCCTGCTCTAGTTGCTGGTCTGTTATTGCCTTGCTTGGTAATGCTTTCTGTCAATGGATGGTTTCTTTGAAACTAGTTCTTATTGGCAAGGTAGGTTCATGTAAGAACAAAAGTATTATTATAAGGAACACCGTTTGTCACAAAAAGGGAAACACTTATGGGAACAAATTGATAAATTAAATACTATTGCTAGAGAGGTGTGCTCTACTTATAATGTTACTTATTGCTTTGATAAATCTTGTTGCTGCAGGAGGTATAAGCACTTGCCTTTTCAATGTGAGTATAATGATAACGTTACCATATCATCTTATATTAAAGGAAATTATGACTTTTATGATGTGGAGCAAATTGAAGAATTTATTGCCTTCAAGGGTGCATTTGAACTTGCCAGTTTGCTTGAAAATACTGATGATGCACCTTATGAATTTGAGGTTTATGAGATACTTAAATTTTTATTTGATAATTACAAGGAAGAAAATGGCTATATTCTGGAATATTTTAATAGATGTTTTACACAAATGGAAGAGACTAATGTCTTGAAGGAGCCTATGGAAGAAGAAATTGTTAAAACTGGAAGCTCATTAGATGAAAAAGAGGAGGAGAGTGATGAATAAAAGGAGGAAGAATAGATTATCTACCCATGCCTACCTTCTAATGAGAGTAACTCTTTATCCCTTACATTATTTGATTGTCCCCCATGCTCACCAAAGGAGGATGAATGTTATGTTCCCGTGGATCCTTTTGAAATATCTACTTTGGGTAAAACCTTTGAAGGTTTTAATCCCACTATTTTTGAGATTGATAGAAATTATGTGTTTGTAGATCATGAAAAGCATGCTTTATGTGATAGCTATGTTGAGTTTATTCACGATGCTACTAAAAATTATTATGAGAGAGGAAAGTATGGTTGTAAAAAATTTCATGATACTGAAACACCTCTCTATGTGCTGAAAGTTTTGAAGTTACTCTTGTTTTATCTCCCTATGCTTGTCACTTTGTTCTTTGTGAATTTATTTGTGTCCAAGATTCTGATGCATAGGAAGAGGGTTAGACTTAAGTGTGTTTTGAATTTCCTTTTTGATGCTCTCTTTTACTTCAATTCATATTTCTTATGTAAGCATCTTCTCAAACTATCATGCCTAACTTAAAGGCGTTAAAGAAAAGTATTTGTTGGGAGGTAACCCAAGAGTTTCCTTGAGTCTTGGAAGTTATTACTTCAGTAATGACCTCTCCTTATACTTTTTGTTTGTGTTTTGTGCCAAGAATGACCTCTAATGAGAGGGAAGTAAGATTTGAGGAGTTGCTGTCCCGAAACAGATTTTTGTACTCCACCATAAAAATTCGTGAGGAGTCTCTGTAACTCAGATTCAGCTGAAAATTTATGAATAAATACCCCATTATGTTCTCTAACTTTCGCTAGATCAAGACTTTTTGATTTGAGTGACAGAAGATTTTCTAAAAAATCGATTTCTACATGTTGGTCTATTTTGACAGATTTCTGTCATTATTTGCATTTGCTTCTTATTGATTCCCTTTTGAGTTCTCTTTAGGTGAACTGAGCTTTCTGAAGGAATTGCTACAGTATCTTGTGTTTTTAGTGAAAAGTCTTGCTGTTCTAAAGCTTTGCCCGAAGGTCTATTATCTTTTGAATACACTAATGTTGCTAATGAAGATTGTGTGAAGTTTTGTATGAAGGAAAAAAATTCAGGTGTAGAGAGAGAATGATGTAATGAGATGAAAAATGGACAAAATATCAAGCTTGGGGATGCCACCCCGATGTAACCCCAAGAAATATCCAAGAGGTACAAGCTTCAAAGCTTGGGGATGCCCAGGGCATCCCCTTCTTCATCAATAAAAAGCTTAGGTCTGTCTAGACACTTCGTTTTTATTGTTTCATGCACAAGTTGTGTTGTTATTGGAGCGTCTTAGTTTTTGTTTGCATTTCTTAGTTTGTTTAGTTTGCTTGAATAATGTAGTTTGGACCCCCGTTCACGCTGTGTTGTTTCAAATAAGTTGCTTGGTGTTGGAAAGGAGTAGGAAGTTCCTGCTTGAAAGTGCAAGAGGAGCTTTCATTGATTGTGACTTAGACTTTAGCATGACATGCTAGGTGTTGTTTTAACCTTATGCTTATAGATTATTACTATATCTTGTCTTGTTCCAAACAATTTGTATTGCTTAGTGTGCCTTAAAAAAATTATGCGTTGTTTTAGCATGCAAAAGCATAGTATTGTGGTATTCTCCTTTGATGCTTTGTTTGGGTTGACTTGGCACATGCTCACACCATGTGATGACTATGAACAAGTCACCATAGCCTCTATGATCATTTAGTCCTTGACTTGTAGTACCACTCTATGCTTTGATTAGTAATGTTTTGTTGCTCTGCATGATTATGGCCATTATTGCTCTCTTAGTTGGTTGCTCCCAGTCTTTTGCTAGCCTCCACTTGTATAAGTAAGCTCTACTCATGCTTCCAACTCCCAAGAAACCAAGTTATTCCAAAGCGTCCACTATAAATTCCTATGCATGGTGTGTTACACCATTCCAAGTATATTCTTGTTTTCAGCTATCTTCCAGTTAAAAAGTCTTTTTGTTATGTGAAAACTTAGTGATTAAAGCCCTCACAAACTTGATGGCACACTTTATATTCTTTGCCCCTAATAAACTTGAACCATTGTGTCATGTATGTTGTATATGCTTGCACTTATACGTTGTAATTAGCAGAACCGTGCTGTCACGGGGAATGTTTTCAACATTGCACTTGTACTTTGTACTCAGTTTATATCATGCTCTTTTGTCTATGGATGTCACCGGTGTGAAATAAAGAGGGAACTTGTAAGTCCATGGAGTATGTATATGCCTGGGCCGCTAGCCTAAGCCATGCCTAATCATGGTGGAAACTTGCAGCATCCCCATAATGAGCTATCTATGAAGCATCCTCAATAAAAAGCTATGCATATAGTAAATAAAAAGATCGCTGAGATGCTCATTGTCTGCTTGCCTTATCATTTTGGTTATGGGATAGCTCCTGTACCATGTGCAAGGGGTACCCCATTGGCGGTTCTCTATGATATGCATGTACTTACAATGACAAGAACTTATAGGTGACTGAAGTTGAGTAGCATGAGGTGTGGCCCTCGTATTCAAGGGAATTGAGATTGCCAACTTATACTTTGTCAAGCATATACTCCATAGTTTGTTCACTTTAACCTTAACCACTTCAATATGCTTATGATAGGGGCAATGAGGGCTGAAAGTTAACAAGTACCATAATTTTTGGAAGCTCTTTTTGAAACTTGAAATCCCTGCTTCCCTTTGTGAAGGGCCTTTCTTCCACCATTATTTGAGTCTCCATCTTCTACCTTTAGGCACCATTAAGCGAGCATAGTTGCCATTCTGTGTGCAGTGTCCCAAAACTTACTGATTGATGCATATTGTGATATTACTTGTTCTTGTGCTACTTGTTCTAGTCACCCTTGTGAACTTTGAAGGTGTCCTATGCATCTACTTGCTACTCTATGAGGGACAAGCTGAATGCCACTATGCCATGTTTTCTGTATGTGAAACAAATTAACGTTTTTCAACGCATGTTATTCATGATCTTTGTTTGTAGCCTTTCATGTTGCATGCATAGTTACTATGTCCTATTGTTAGAACTCCATCTTTCATGCACATGTTTAGAGTTCTTTGATCCTAGCTTTCAATGCTTGCAAATGGTTTTATCTTGGTTTTGATGGTGCATGTCACCTTAAAACTTATTCTTTTATCACTTACCTACTCGAGGACGAGCAGGAGTTAAGCTTGGGGATGCTTGATACGTCGGAAACATATCTATAATTTTTGATGCTCCATGCTTGTTTTGTATCTACTTGAAATCACTGCTTCCTTTATGAAATGCTTTTCTTCCACCATTATTTGAGTCTCCACCTTCTACTTTTAGGAACCATTAAGAGAGCATAGTTGTCATTCCGTGTGAAGTGTCACAAAACTTATTGATTGATGCATATTGTGATATTAATTGTTCTTGTGCTACTTGTTTCTAGTCACCCTTGTGAACTTTGAAGGTGTCCTATGCATCTATTTGCTATTCTATGAGGGACAAGCTGAGTGTCACTATGCCATGTTTTCTGTATGTGAAACAAACAAACGTTTTTCAATGCATGTTATTCATGATCTTTGTTTGTAGCTTGACATGTTGCATGCATAGTTATTTTGTCTTATTGTTAGAACTACATCTTTCATGCTCATGTTTAGAGTTCTTTGATCCTAGCTTTCAATGCTTGCAAATGGTTTTATCTTGGTTTTGATGGTGCATGTCACCTCAAAACTTATTCTTTTATCACTTACCTACTCGAGGACGAGCAGGAGTTAAGCTTGGGGGTGCTTGATACGTCGGAAATGTATCTATAATTTTTGATGCTCCATGCTTGTTTAGTATCTACTTTGCCTTGCTTTGTCTACACTTTGAGGTGTTTTTATATCTTTTCTGGAACTAACCTATTAACAAGTTGCCACAGTGCCAGTTGCCTATTTTCTTCTGTTTTTGGTTCCAGAAAGGCAGAAAATCAATATTCTCGGAATTGGACAGGACAAAAGCCAAAGTCAATATTTTACCGTGGGCAACATGAAGTCCAGAGGAGAGACGAAGAGGCGAACCAGGGCCTCCACACCCCCTAGGCGCGGGTGGGTCGTGCCCCATGCCTGGGTAGGGTGTGGGCCCCCTGGCCGCCTCCTAGCCTCGCCTCTTCGCCTATAAGAAGCCCTCGATGCAGAAACCCTAGGCACCCGATCAAAACTCCACGAAACCTTTTGTAGCCGGCACCACCGTCATCCCTAGATTGGGGGATCTGAAGCTCTTACCGGCACCCTGCCGGAGGGGAGATCATCCTGGAGGCCTTCTTCTCCGGTATGATGCGTGAGTAGTTCCACCTTGGACTATGGGTCCATGTAGTAGCTAGATGATTGTATCTCCTTCTTGTGCATTCATGTATAGATCTTGTGAGCTTCGTTCATGATCAAGATCTAATCTATTTATAATCATGCATGTCGTGTTTGCGGGGATCCGATGGATATTGAGATTGCTATGTCAGATTGATTAATGGTTTTGTCTATTTGATAATATCATGTCTGTATTGTTTGTGATCTTGCATGATCTCCGTTGTTAGTAGCTATCTTGGCCAAGTAGTTGCTAGTGACTCCAAGAGGGGGTATTTATGCTCGATAGTGGGTTCATGCCTCTAGTTTCCAAGGGAAGTGACAGAAATCTCTTCGGTTGTAGATGTGTTGTTGCTACTAGGGAGAAAACAACGGTCTCTTGTTCACGGAACAAGTGGATTGTTTACCTTACACACTTTGCTTAAAGTAGTTGTTTATTGCTTGCATCTTAATACTGGAGGGGGTTCGGATGATAACCTGAAGGTGGACTTATAGTCATAGATGCAGTTGGATGGCGATCTATGTATATTGTTGTATTGCCCAATCGAATCTCATAGGATCATTTTGTCTAGTATTGCATTGTTATGCCTTGCTCATTTCCTGTCAATTGCCCTGCTGTAATTTGTTTACCCTTCATGCCATGTTGTTTATCTAAGGAGAGCACCTCTAGTGAACTATGGACCCCTGTCTAATCTTTACCATTGATACATCTTCCACTGTTACCTATTTACTTGCTGCAAACCATCATCTTCCACACCATATGTTTAATCCTTTGTTACAGCAAACCGGTGAGCTTGACAACCTCACTGATTCGTTGGGGCAAAGTCTTAAGTTTGTGTTGTGCAGGTTTCCACGTTGCTTGCAACACCTTTGAGAAGTTTCCTTCCTCCTTCTGGTTCGATAACCTCAGTTTCTTACTGAGGGAAAACTTGCTGCTGTGCTCATCACACCTTGCTCTTGGGGTTTCCAACGAAGCGTCCCAAGACAGTGCTGGGCATCATCACTCCTTGCCAGCAACAGCCGTTCCAACTCAAGCTAAGAGGAACAACAACACCAAGCGGAAAAACCCGCCAGAAGAAAATCAAACCTCCGACATGGTCGCCATGACATTTGTAGGACGAGGTGATGGCGGACAGCGTGGCCGAGTACGGGGGGGGGGGGCTGGTCGTGGGCAGCAGCGAGGTAGTGAAACTACCTCGGCAGCGCTCCGTGTTCCCCAAATGTACAAGGAGTACCATGATATACCATGCCTTGTACACCTTGACGCCAACGGCAAAGCCACTCATACCAATCGCCATTGCAAGTTCGTCAACGACTTTAAGGAGGACCCAGAGTCTGGTTACAAGCAAAGTCAGAAGAACAGACCATGAGGCAAGGGAAAGGGGAAGAAGAAGGAAGAGGAGTCCAAGGATTCAAGTGACATGGATGAGGATGTTGACCCCAAGCACGCCGATAAGAGAGATGGCAAGGGCAAGAACCCCTCCGAGAAGAAGGTTGCCGTCTACCACACTTTCCTTGGCACCCCTACTGTCCGGCAACAGAAAACCTCCATGAGGATACTCATGGCCACTCTACCCCCAGTTCCCTAGTACATGTGCTGGTCGGAGATTCCAATCACTTGGGGTAGGAAGGATCACCCAGACCTCATCCCTACGGAGAACCAGTACTCCATGGTCATCAACCCCCTGATTGATGGCAACAAGTTCACCAAATGCATGGTGGATAGTGGAAGCAACATCAACATCATGTACCTGGATACGCTGCACAAGATGAACTTGACGGAGGCCAACCTAAGGCGGACCAACACCGTGTTCCATGGCGTAGTTCCTGGCCGGGAGACTTGGTCCCTTGGGTGCATCACACTTCAGGTCGCTTTTGGCGATGTTAATAATTACCGCCAAGAACGCATGACCTTCGAGGTGGTCCCCTTCAAGAGCGTGTACCATGTCATCTTCGGCCGCGACATCTTCCATGCCTTCATGGCCAAGCCATGCTTCGTCTAAAACAAGCTCAAGATACCCGGACCAAACGGTATCATCACCGTATTCGGAAGCTTTACCAAGGCAAGGGACTGCGAGATTGGAGAAGCAGCCTTTGCAGAAGCTGTCCTCTATAGCAAAGAATTCAAGGAGATCCAGAGCAAGGTCGATGCCACGGAGATGTCGGCGTTGAAGAAGCAAATATCTGACTCCGCGCCCGCCTTCAAGGCCGCCATCGAAACCAAGCTGGTGGAACTTGTGGTAGGCGATTCCTCCAATACCACCACCATTGGGATGAACCTGGACCCTAAATAGGAAAGAGCGCTCGTCAAGTTCCTCCATGAGAATAGGGACATCTTTGCCTGGCAACCTGCCGACATGAAAGGTGTACCTAGGGAACTTGCCGAGCACAGCTTGAATATTGATCATAAATGCAAACCGGTGAAACAACCTCTACGATGCTTCGGAGACGAGAAGAGACACACCATAGGTAAAGAGATAGCTAGGTTACTTAAGGCTAGTTTTATCCGAGAAGTCTTTCACACCCGATGGGTGGCCAATCCTATACTTTTCCCCAAAAAGGTAACCAAAGAATTAAGAATGTGCGTTGATTACACCGGCTTCAACAAAGCGTGTCCCAAAGATCCGTTTGCTTTGCCTCGCATTCACCAAGCCATTCACTTGAAGGCTGGCTCGGAACTTTTGTATTTTCTCGATGCATACTCAGGGATACCACCAGATAAAGATGAGGAAGTCGGACCAATTGGCCACTTCATTCACCACACCTTATGGCACAGTTTGCTACGTCACGATACCCTTTGGGCTGAAAAACGCAGGTGCTATGTACCAGCGGACTATGCAGTGTTGCCTACACGATCAAATTGGTTGGAATGTTCACGCCTATGTGGACGATATAGCGATGATGTCTAAAAAGTTAAACGACTTAATCTCTAACTTAAAAGAAACCTTAGATAATCTCCGTAAATACAACATGATGCTTAACCCAAAGAAGTGCGTCTTCGGCGTTCCAGCTAGCAAAAATGTTAGGCTTCATCGTTTCCCAGCGCGAAATCAAGGTCAACCCGGAGAAGATCAAGGCCATCCTAAACATAAACCGTCTGACATGCCTGAAGGACATACAACGACTTACAGGCTGCGTTGCAGCGGTAAGCCGGTTCGTCATCCGACTTGGGGAGAAGGCTCTATCGCTATACACGTTGCTGAAGAAGGCGGACAAATTTACATGGACGGATGAGGCAGATGCAACACTGAAGAAGCAAAAGGATATACTCTCCTCGACACCTATACTTGCAGCACCCGAGCCTATGGAGCCTATGTTGATTTACACGGCGGCCACCAACCGGGTAATCAGCATCGTCGTCGTGGTAGAGAGGAAAGAATCAGGGCTTGAGTACGGAGTTCAATGACCAGATTACTATGTAAGCGAGGTTTTGACGGAGTCCAAACAACATTACCCGCACTACCAGAAGCTATCTTATGGAGTGTTCCTTGCTTCTCGAAAGCTAAGGCACTGTCCGACATCATCAACAACAGCGACGCTATCACAGTTGTGAGCAAAGCTCCACTGTCCGACATCATCAACAACACCGACACTATAGGAAGGGTCGCGAAGTGGGTGTCACATCCCAAGATTTTCCAAATCTTGTAATGTGAAAAATAAATAAACAAAATAAATTTTTGTTGAAAATCAGGGTGAAAAGAAACTTTTGTTTCTAAATAGAAACTTAAAATCCCATCTTGAACAAACTTTAAGTAAAGTTTGAATCTAACAAAATTCAAATCTAGAGAAATGCATTCCTCAATGAATGTATCTGGAAATTTAAACACTTGGAAAATAAATCCAAACCCCAAAACCCTAATGGAATAAAAATCATTTCCAAGTTATCTCCAAGCCTATGGATTTGATCCATATAAAAATTTGTCAACAGACATTCACAAATGATCAAGAAAGACAAATAGAAATAATAAAGCCATATAAATTGGTTTCACTCAATTTGGAACCATGGATAAAATCTTATGAATATAATAAGATAAGGAATTGAATTCCCAAAGCCAATAAAGAACCTATCTAGAAACCCATACCAAATGGTGAGAAAATAATCCTAAAGACATTTAAAACGATAAACAAATATAAAATAAGATTTCACAAATTGGAATCACCAAGTTTGGATCTCTAAATAAAAAGATAAGGATTTTATAAGAAGAAGAAAGAAATATTAAATAAAGAATATTTAAAGACCAAACCAAATCTTGGCCTAACCCATAAGCAAGTGGAATAAGCTATGATCCAAATCCAAATAAAAAAATATTGGTTAAAGAATTGCCAAAATGGCCTAAACCAAATCCTTTTGGAATAAAGACAAAACCAATTTTAAATGATTAATAAATCTTATTAAAAGCTTTTCCAAATAATTCAAGATGAATTATTTGACACCCTTTTAAGTAAACAAAACCTACTGAAAGGAATTGGGAAGTTTAAATAATTTAAATGAAGGTTTAAAATTATTATGAAATCCTATCTAATTAAAAACTAGAGCCTATTTTGAATAAATAAAAGACCCCAAAATAAATAAGGTTTTATTCAAAAATTGACATCAAAATACAATACTAATTAGTATTTAAACCCACACAAATTTGGGCAAGGTTTTGAATTCAAATGGGTGTTTGAATCAATTAAACAAAATCAAAATAGATTTGAAGAAATGGAAAAAGAGAAAAACAAACTGAACAAAAAAAAGAAAGGAAGCAACCCAGCTCGGCAGCCCAGTCTAGGCCCAACCAGCCCACCTATCCCCCTCCCCCGAAGCGTTTTCTCTCACTCACGAATTAACCCGCACAGCGAATGACAACCGGACCCCACCCCACACTCTCTCACTCGCTGACTAACCAGGCCCACGACCACGTCGTCATCGTCCTCACCCGCCGTTGACCGTGCCTCCTCTCTGGCCATTACTGCTGATTGAAAGCTGGCGTGAATTCGCGTTAACTACGCCATGAAACAGCCCCGCGACCTCGCCCTCTTAATCGCCTCTCCCTCCTCTTATTTTCCCCTCAGATCCCACTCGACCGGAGCCACTAGGCTGCCCAGATTACAACCTCGACTGCCCTGTCTCCGATGAACTCCCTGACAAATTCTGGCCACACCTCGCCGCACCTCGCCCCATCGACCACACGAGCGTGATCCCCAGCCTCTGGCGCACCTCCCTGTCCTTCCCATTCATCCGCGTGAACACCAGAACGTCGGCAACAACAACAACCCGCAACGCCACCGTCTGCTCCAACTCCGACGAGCTCTACTGGTAACGTCCGACCGCGCTGCTCCCTCTCTTTGATGCTCCCGTACTCCCTACCCTTCTACGCGTCTAATAGCACCCTCTGTTCCCTCTCCCGTGCTCTGTAGCAACGTCCCCGACGACGCCAGTGCAAGCCCGACGCCAGGCAGAACTACGGCGAGGAATCCCGGTCGACTCCGTGCGCCCCTTCAGCAACGACAACCGCCTTGAGCTTCCCCATGACGCTGCGAACACTGTGAGCATCTTCTATCCCTCCTTTCCTCCCTACTTCACCAGAACCACCGCGAACAGAGCGCGCGCCACCACCTGCCACCTCCAGCGCCGCCACTCGATGGCTAGCGTGCTGTGCACCGTAGGATGTAGATCCAAGCGCCACGATAGAACATGATCGAAGGGGTACGAATAGCTCTGCGCCGCACGATCTGTTTAAAATCCAACGCACCAGAGAGATCGATCCAACCGAAACGGTATGGACCAATAGAAACGTTCCACGTGGCCCTGTCTGTTCTAATAAAAACAGATTTGATCTATTTGTTGTTCAATCTTGTAAAATCTATAACTTTCAAATCACACGTCCAAATTTAGCAAACTTTATATCAATGGATTCAGAAAAACAAGCCCTAACCAACAATGCACTTTGTTTAGTAAAAAGCTTCTGTTAACATGTTTGTTTTTGCAGAAACTTGTGTATGCTTGTTTAGGATATAAAAATTGTTCTAAAATGATTTTGGGGATAAAATCTTTGGCAAATGGTGTGTTTTGAACCTACTGACCATAGGAAACAAATTGTGGTTTCAAAAATGTATTTGGTGAAACAAAAGAATAAACTTTGGATTTAAAACCAATTCTAGTCAAATAAAAATATGGTTTATTTATTAAAAATGGTTTTGGAAGAAAACCTTTGGGAAATGTTTTGTTTTAAACTCTCTGACCCTAAACACAAGGTTTATGGTTTGAAAACATATATTGTGAACCCTATAGATTAATGCCTTATTAAAAACATTTCTACACCACATAAAATGATACCTTGTTTTAAAAATGGTTTATGAAGTAAAACCTTTTTGCAAATGGTTTTGCCACTTTATAAAATGACCATTATGTGTTTTTAAATGTTTATAACCTATTATAAACCACTTTTACAAATAAAACAACCTTTTGCATGCTTGCATGCAATGCTTTGTTTTTATTATTTTATGTGATGTTTGCTTGAATGGTAGATTGAAATTTTGCCTTGCTTGATTGAATTGTAGTGACTTGAAGAGTGTGATTGTTGCAAGGACAAGGAGTGAACTTATACTCTCTACCAAAAAGGCAAGTGATTCTACATACTTTTGTCCCATTATTTTCACTATGCATTAGTGATATTTCTAAGTAAGACTTGCATGGAATTTTGCCAAGTATAAACCATGCTATGGGAAATCCTAGTAGATGTAACCTTAGTAGAAATTTTCTAAGTTAAGATTCCTATTACTATCATGCTTAGCTTAGCTAATAGAAAACAAGGGTGGAATATATATTCATACTATGGAAAAATTTCTAAGTCTGAGGACTTGTGTTTTGTTTAATAAAACAACTAAGTAAATGAATCACCTGGGTGGAATGGAAAGAATGGTTTGTGTTGAGTGGTCATGCAAGTCCAGTATGCTGGGGAAAACTTGGGCTTCACCAAGTCCAGCATGCTGGGGAAAACTTGGTGTCTCACTTGTGGATGGCCACCCAGGAACAAAGAGATTTGAGATGTCAAATGTTGAGAAGCTTCAAGTGCAACCACTTGGCATTATGGGCTCTGCCTGGATCATATAGGTTGCAATAACTTAGCCAAATGGACAGTTGGTGGTAGGGGATTGATAGGTTGGAGCGCGTCCATTTTGGTCTAAGGGAAGGCTTCTGAAAGATCTTGTCTTGGGAAACCAAGTATTGTGGGGAAAGTGCACCACCTCTGCAGAGTGTAAAATCTAAGTACTTAGCCATGTCCCTGGTAAAGGACAATTTGAGCATCAAGACATGGAAGCTATCAAGAATCTCATCATCCAAATTTCTAAGTTAAAAACTTGTGGTTGAACAAGGGTGTAAGGATCACCAATTTCTATTGGGAGATGCCTTTGGAAAGATTTTGTCAAGCAAAAATTTAGTGTTTCAAATGATAAGGAAACCTATTTTGAGCAAAGCAAGCCTAAGCTCCACTTAGCCAAATGCATGTAGATGATAGACTCCACTATACTACCATAGTATCACTTGCCAATACAATTCAAATGTATTGACCCTTGTGGCTGTAACTTGTTATGTTGCAGGTTTGTTTGATTTAGTGAAGTGTGTTGATTAGGATTACAAAGTCTACAACCAACATGTCTACATGTGGCACTTTGAAGATGAAGGACCCCATGCTTATAGATATTCTGCTGCAATGTAATGTAATAGCCAAATGAGCTATGTAAGATGTAATAAATTATTTTATTCCTGGTTATAAAGTTGTATTATGACCTATGTTTCTTGATATTACATCTTAACTGTGGATGATAGCTATTGATCCAGCGACTAGCATTGTAAACACAGGGATCTCTACCTTATTAAAGGTTGGGAACCTTACAGTGGGGCATTGAGCTTGCCGCCTTCGAGATCACCTACAAGAGACGCGACGCTATCAAATCACAGGTATTGGCGGATTTTAATCGCATATTGGACGGAGATGCCAGATGCTACCCCTATACCAGAGCCAAAATACTGAGTGATGCACTTTGACGGATCAAAGCTACTCAACGGCTCGGGGGATGGTGTACTGCTACAGTCACCAATAGGGGAGAAGCTACACTACGTTCTGCAGATCCACTTCAGGGCTACAAATAACATGGCGGAATATGAAGCACTCATTCACACACTTCGCGTAGCCAAGGATGTGCATCAAGCGCATAGTTTGCTGTGGAGATTCCGACATGGTTGCCCAGCATGAGGCTAGCACCTGGAACACGTGGAACCCTATGATGGCTGTTGTGGGCGATGGGGAGCCAGGGAGGAGTGGGTGGGTGTCGTGCGTGCGAGCGTGTATGTCGTGTGTGCGTGTGTGTCATGTTCGTGGTCGTGGGTGAGTTGGGTGCATGCGGCCGGGGGTTAGTTAGGAACCTACTAGTAGGATTTATTAGGAAAAAATAGAATTAGGGGTTTTCTTTACGGGTTCGCAGGTCTGCGGGTTTGGCACCCCGTACCCGTCCCCGTTAGACCCGTCGGGTCTAGGTTTTTACCGGTAAGCAGCCTCATGGTTTTTTTCTTACTAAACCCTCCCCATTTAGGACGGGTACCCGTCGGGTTGGGTATCGGGTACCCATTGCCATCCCTAATGATGGTGGCATATCGAGACGAAGTGGATGATACGTCGGAAACGTATCTATAATTTTTTATGCTCCATGCTTGTTTTGTATCTACTTTGCTTTGCTTTGTCTACACTTTGAGGTGTTTTTATATCTTTTCTGGAACTAAACTATTAACAAGATGCCACAGTGCGAGTTGCCTGTTTTCTTCTGTTTTTGGTTCCAGAAAGGCAGAAAATCAATATTCTCGGAATTGGACGGGACAAAAGCCAAAGTCATTATTTTCTCGGAGCAACATGGAACCACGAAGCAGAGCCGGAGGGGGGCCACAGGGTGGCTGCATCCCCTAGGCGCGGGCAAGTCCTGGTGGCGCCTACAGGGGGTGTGGGCCCCCTGGACCCCCCCCCCCCACCGACCTTGCCTCCTTCGCCTATAAGAAGCCCCCGGGGAGAAAACCCTAAATAATCCATCATAATTCCAGAAAAACCTCCGTAGCGCCGCCGCCACCAAAAGGGAGATTCGGGGGATAGAAAGTCTCTGTTCTGGCACCCTGCCGGGACGGGGAAGTGCCCCCGGAGCCATATCCATCGATCTCTATCGCCATCTTCATCACCGTTGCTGATTCCCATGATGAGGAGGGAGTAGTTCTTCCTCGAGGCTAAGGGCTCTACTAGTAGCTATGTGTTCATCTCTCTCTATGCATGATCTTGTTGTGGTCATGAGCTTTGTAATCAAGTAGATCTACCTTGCTACTCAAGTGCTTCAATAGATCTCTGCTCTCCCCATGTGTGTGAAAGTGACAGCATGCACGCCATGGTGGCACTTAGGTTTGAGTCTACATAAATACTCTATGTGCTTTAACAGATCTATGCTTTTCCCCATGTGTGTGAATGTGACAGCGTGAATATCGCGTGTGGCACTTTGGCTAGATTGAATATTTGTTATGAGTTATATTTGGAGTTGGATGTCTCTATGAAATTGTGGTGTTTGTTGTAACCATCTAGCGCTCAAGGTGTCAGTGTGGGGTTATCTAGATTGGGGAAGGCCCTACCATGCATTAGAGTGTCCAACCAGAGAGTAGTTAAGAGTAGTATCATCAAAGAGAGGATATCTATATGAGAGAGTGTTCACTAGTGATACTATGATCCCTAGGCCTTGTTTCTAAGCATTGAAACACCGTTTGCTACTAGATCTGTTGCATGTTTGCTTGCTTTAGTATTTACCTCACTCACACATGTTACCCCATGTCAACAACAAGTCAGAAGCTATTTTCTGGCATCGTTACCACTTGTATTTCACTATCTCTTCGCTGAACTAGTGCACCTATACACCTGACAAGTGTATTAGGTGTGTTGGGGTGTAGAGGGAGTGGCCCAACCTTTACATAACATAAGGTGGTGTCCCCTGTGTTTACAATGCTAGTCCCTGGATCAATAGCTAGCATCCACAGTTTAGATGTAATATCAAGAAACAAAGGTCATAATATAACTTTATAACCAGGAATAACATAATTTTATTACATCAAACATAGCTCATTTGGCTATTACATTACATTGTAGCGGAATAACTATAGTCATGGGGTCCTTCATCTTCAAAGTGCCACAGGCAGATGTTGGTTGTAGACTTTGTAATCCTAATCAAACAATCTTCACTAACATCAATCAAACCTGCAACATTACAAGTTACAGCCACAAGGGTCAATACATTGGAATTGTATTGGCAGGCTTCACTTCTATGCATAAGATGAGTGGATCCTATCAATACATGCAATTTTGGCTAAGTAGAGTTTAAGGCTTATTTGCACAAAGCAATATTTTATCCTATCTTTTCAAAATGGTTTTGGTCCTTTGTCAAATCTCTTTTCCAAGAATCCCTTGAACTCCTTGGTAGACACTCAAGTGTTCAAGTTCTTGTCAAAATCCCTTGTGCTCCTTGGTAACCCCAAGTGCATCAAGTTTTATAAATTCCCATGAGTTCCTTGGTAACCCCAAGTGTTCATGTTTTCATAAAAATCTCTTGAGCTCCTTGGTAACCCCAAGTGCATCAAGCTTAACAAAATCTCTTTGAATTCCTTGGTAGACACTCAAGTGCATCAAGTTTTTATTTTAGAACTTGGAATGTCGAGATCTCCCATAGTTCAAACTTTAGTTGCTCAGTATTGTCCATAACCGGGGACACGGCTAAGTACTTAGATTTTATTATCTTCTGCAGAAGTAGTACACTTTACCCACATGTCACAATCCCATCTTGTTGCCACCAGTGGCCTACTGGATTAGTGCTCACCAAGATGGAGTACTGGCAGACTGAGAATGTGACGAAGTCTTTCCAAAAGGTCCTCCCATACACCATTGCTAGCTTGTCTTCAGCCCCCATGAAGCATTCCAGATCCCCATGTCCAGTAACTAAAGACAATGTATGGGTCTTCCTAATGTAATTGACTAAGCCAGAGCCATAATAGCATGTGGTTGCACACGAAAGCCACAATTGGAGAAGCATGTTTAATCTCTAAGTTTCCTAGGTGGGTTTTCTTTTGGAGCACAACACAAAGAGATTACCATAGACATGGTTCCTTTTGTTGCCACCTTCTCCAAAACTTAAAGTATCCTCCACCTAGGTGGTTCATTGAGTCCTTGTTTTATTATATAAAACACAAGTCCTTTTCTCAACTTTGTAAAATCTCAACATGTATCTCTTCTCAAAATATAGCATGGCTAAGCATGTACAACTACAATGTTTTCACTAAGTAATGTAAGGGCATCCTATTAGGATTTATCATAGCATAAGTATAAATCATTTTCATGCATGTTTCAAAATCCACTAAGTATAATAAAAATAGTAGGACTTTTGTATGATAGTGTAACTTGCCTTTTGGTAGGGAATGTTGGTTTACTCCTTGATCTTGCTAGTCTCACACTTTTCTAACTTCACTACAAGTCAATCAAGCAAACACAAAATCAACTAACATTCCAAACTAAAGTCAAACAAACAATTTCACCCACACAAAGTAATGAAATCTAAGTCAGGCATAAGTATGTAAAGGATGGTTCTATTGCAAGGATGGTATCCACTAGGCTTCTAAACTTTGTAAGGTCCAATTTGGTCATTTACCAAAATGGCAAAGTCATTTGCAAATGGGTTTTATCCATGAACCATTTTCAAATCCTTTCATCATTTTATGTGGTGAAAAACATTTTTCTCAATACCACAACCTTAAGTGGTTTCACCAAATAAGTTGTTGTTTCTCAAAACTTGATGTTTATGGTCAGTAGGTTTGGTCCAAAACATTTTCTCCAAAGTTTTTACTCAAAACCATTTTCATAAACAAAACAATAATTTTATTTAGCTAGAAATGGACTAAACCAATTAATCCATTCTAAACTTTTCCAAATCCATTTTCCAAACCAAGGGTTGGTTCCTAGGGTCAGTAGGTTTTTCACAAACCATTTTGCAAAGGTTTTAACCCTAAAATCATTTTTAAACAATTTTTCTAGTCTAAATAAGCACACAAATGAATCTGCAAAAACAAGCAAACTAACTGATACTATTTGCTAAACCAAGGGCATGGTTGGTTAGGGCTTGCTCTCCTGAATCCAACGACATAAAAATTGTAATTTTTGGATGTGTGGATCCAAAGTTACAAGGGTTTGAAAATCATATCTCAATCAGATTTCAAATCTGTTTTTAAACAGACCTGGCCACGCGTCGTGTTTTAACTGGACGGTACCGGTTCGGCCGGATCGGCGTTGCGGTGCGTTGGATCTATTCGATCGTGCGGCACAGGACTCGTACCTCTTCGCGGTTAAGTGATCTAATCCTGCTCGCTCACTCTAGATCCTACGGTACTGATTCGTTTGACCAAAAGTGAGCGGCGGCGACGGTCAGGCAGTGGCGGCGCTGGTGAAACAGGAAGCTAGAAGAGAGGGGAGGATGCTCACCATGATCGCAGGGATACGGAGATGCTCAACGTATGGTTGGCTCGGCAAGGGGCGCTCAGGGTCAGGTGGAATCGCTCACCGGAGTTTGCAACAGCGTCAGACGGCTCTGTCCACGATCGAAGGCGACGTTGTAGATCGCCCTAGGACAAGACAGGGGCATGGTTAGGTGCGGGAGGTCACGGAGAAGACACGTGCATGAACGAGAAGGCGCGGGGCGGTCGGAATCTACCTGTGGGGCTCGTCGGAGTTGGAGCGGATGACGGCGTCGTTCAGAGCTTGTCGTAGCCGACGCTCTGGGGCGCCCACGGTCGAACGAAAAGTACTGGGAGATGTGTCTAGGAGTGGGGAGTCTGCTAGCGTGCTCAGGGAGGCAAGGGGTGGTGATATTTGGCCGGAATCGTCACCGAGGTGTCGTCGGAACAGAGGGAGTGCTGGGCCGAATTGTGGCAGCCTCGGGGCGGAGAAGGAGTGGCGACAGAGGGGAAAGGAGGAGAAGACGCATGCGCTTAATAGCGTGCAGTCACGGCGAGGTTTAAGGCGCGGCGTTATTGTGAATTGATCGTGGCTTTCAAAGGTAGCAACGGCAGGCGTCGTTAGCGCGAGGAGGAAGAAGGGTGAGCTGGCTGCGTGGGGTCGGTTGGTCAGCAGAGTGAGAGAGGGGAGGAGGGTCCACCGGTCAGCGTCTGTTCGGGTCGGTAAGTTGGTGCCAAGCGTTTTTCTTCGGGAGGGAAGCTGGGTTGGTTTGCTGGGCTTGTGGGCTTGGCCGGCTGGGCTAGGTCCAAATCCATTTTTTTCTTCCTGAAACCTTTTCTTTTTCTATTTCTATTTTCCTGTTTTGAAAACCATACAACAAATCAAAACAAAACAAATCAAACATTCAAACAAGTCAAACCTTCAACAAACTTTCCATTTGAATCTGGTTCTGTTTAACACATAAACCAAAGTCCAAATTGAAATAATATTTTAAATATTTTTATGTTCCATTCATTAATTAAATAAAATGGGCCATGGTTTATTAATCAAATAGGGTTTTGATTTATTTAATAAAATTTCTATTTGAAATCCAAATATTTTCAAAACCAATTCAGTAGGTTTTATTTGGGAATATAAATCATTTGGAAAACTTATTTAAATTGAATAAACAAGTTTTGATGGTTAAGTAAAATAATAGAACTTTTATTAATAAGACTTGGATATTAAATCCTTATTATTTTATTTAAATAAACCTTTACCATTTTTAACAAAACAAAATGTTTTTATTTCAAAATGTTTGGCCAAGGTTTAATTTGGCTCTATAAAATAATCTTTAACAAAATTTTCTAATTCAATTGAAAAAAAATCTTTTCTATTTAAAGATCCAAAGTAGTAATTCCAAAATATTTTATTTTCCTCTATTTAAATGTTTATCTTTTAAATCTCTTTAGGTTTTTATTTAATCCAAATTGGTTTGAAGTTCCAATTGAATTCAAAAACTTTCTTCTGGCTCTGAAAATCAAACAAAGTTTTATTTTTATTCATTTATTTTCACATTACAAGATTTGGAAAATCTTGGGATGTGACAGGCTACCACCCTTAAAATAAATCTCGTCCCGAGATTTGGGAAGGTTAGGTTACAAGCAGGCTCAAAACAACTGGGGTACTACCACCCTTAAAAATTTTCTAACAAGAATTACATATTGTCCTTCTTGGGATCCTGGGAAAACTTTCTCTAAGCAAACAGTTGCATTTGTGTCCTTAGTTTCCATGCTTGACTCATGGGCCAAGGTTGAGTTTCTCCATGGGCTTGTTCAACTTGTTCTTCATCTTTTCGGGACAGTTGCTTGCATAATGTCCTGGGTTCTTGCAATTGAAACAGTGGATATCTTGGAGTTCTTTACGTGGCTCCTGTGGACAAGTTGCTACATAATGGCCTAGCTCTTTGCAGTTGTTGCACACCACTTGGTCAATCCCCTTATTTTTCTGGTTCTCTGGGCACTCACTGGAGTAGTGTCCCATTTCCTTACATTTACGACATTGCACAAGGTTCATGTCCTTTCTTGGTTTCTTGGGTTTCTTTGATCCTTTGAATTGGGTTGTCTTGTTTGGAGGTATAAGTGGTCCTTTTCCTTTCTTGGTAGACTTGGATCCTTCTTGTTTCCTTTGTTCCACCATGGAGTAGATGGGGCATTGGATAGGAGTATGATTGCTTCCTTCACATAGGTAGCAAGTAGCTTGAGAGGTAGGACATTGTCCAATAGGATGTTTCTCTTCACAGTTAGGGCATTGATCTTCATGCTCCTTGGAAGTATGATCCTTGTCTCCGCAAATAATGCAAGCTGGGGCTCCATCTAGAATAACATTCTTGTCATCCTTGTTATCATAAACTCCTTTGGGATAGCTTTCTTCCATGTTGATCATTTGATTAGTCACCTTAAGCATCAGTTGGGATTGTTCTTCCAAAAACTTTTGTAGTGTTGGATCTTTATCACTAGTGTTGGCTATGAACTGAGCTGTTAGTTGGTTCAACTGGTGTTGGGTTGCTATGAGTTCTTTCATGCTGTCAGCTTGGTTGGTGTTGGTGTCATCAACTTTGATGTTGGAGTCCTTTGGAGTAGTCATCTGTTTGGGTTGAAGGAAAATTAGAATAGGCAAAAGGTTTTTCTAAGGAATCAATTCTAATCACACATATCATAATTCACACAAGCAATGTGCAAGCTTTCACAAACAAATTTTCACTCAAACGACAAGTTCAAGCACATCTTTAGGAAATCAAAAATATTTTTGTTACACCACATAAGTTGGTGTGGTTGACTTAAACAAAATATGGTGGTCCATCTATATGGTTTCACTTGTGATTTTTCCATCCTTCTTGGTTGCTTCTTCTTACATGAGATCATGGTTCTTTGGGAAAAACTCTTGGTTATCTTGACTTCTAGTGAAGTGAGCTCCTTCTAACTTTTGCATTCTCTCAGTCTCTAAATCTTGAGTAAGATTTCCTTGTCTCTCATGCAGTCCTTAGTGGTATCCAAGGTTGAAGTCCTTGGTGAATATGCTGAAGATGTTGAAGTCATTAAAGTTGAAGAAGTTGAAGTCATTAGGGTTGAAGAAGTCCTTTGCACATGATGAAGTCTTTGGCCCTGGGGTAGGTTTTTCCATCAAGTTGAAATAGAAGAGATGTAGAGTTGAAACCAAAATGGTTGAGGGAAGAGTTTACAAGATTGTTTGCAAATAAGTTTTGGGACAAATACAACTCCTATTTTTCTAAGGTTTTTGTCCAATCCTAGGTTTACAAATCCTACAGGCAACACAATGCTCTGATACCATCTGTAGAGGGAGTGGCCCAACCTTTACATAACATAAGGTGGTGTCCCCTGTGTTTACAATGCTAGTCCCTGGATCAATAGCTAGCATCCACAGTTTAGATGTAATATCAAGAAACAAAGGTCATAATATAACTTTATAACCAGGAATAACATAATTTTATTACATCAAACATAGCTCATTTGGCTATTACATTACATTGCAGCGGAATAACTATAGTCATGGGGTCCTTCATCTTCAAAGTGCCACAGGCAGATGTTGGTTGTAGACTTTGTAATCCTAATCAAACAATCTTCACTAAAATCAATCAAACCTGCAACATTACAAGTTACAGCCACAAGGGTCAATACATTAGAATTGTATTGGCAGGCTTCACTTCTATGCATAAGATGAGTGGATCCTATCAATACATGCAATTTTGGCTAAGTAGAGTTTAAGGCTTATTTGCACAAAGCAATATTTTATCCTATCTTTTCGAAATGGTTTTGGTCCTTTGTCAAATCTCTTTTCCAAGAATCCCTTGAACTCCTTGGTAGACACTCAAGTGTTCAAGTTCTTGTCAAAATCCCTTGAGCTCCTTGGTAACCCCAAGTGCATCAAGTTTTATAAATTCTCATGAGTTCCTTGGTAACCCCAAGTGTTCATGTTTTCATCAAAATCTCTTGAGCTCCTTGGTAACCCCAAGTGCATCAAGCTTAACAAAATCTCTTTGAATTCCTTGGTAGACACTCAAGTGCATCAAGTTTTTATTTTAGAACTTGGAATGTCGAGATCTCCCATAGTTCAAACTTTAGTTGCTCAGTATTGTCCATAACCGGGGACACGGCTAAGTACTTAGATTTTATTATCTTCTGCAGAAGTAGTACACTTTACCCACATGTCACAATCCCATCTTGTTGCCACCAGTGGCCTACTGGATTAGTGCTCACCAAGATGGAGTACTGGCAGACTGAGAATGTGACGAAGTCTTTCCAAAAGGTCCTCCCATACACCATTGCTAGCTTGTCTTCAGCCCCCATGAAGCATTCCAGATCCCCATGTCCAGTAACTAAAGACAATGTATGGGTCTTCCTAATGTAATTGACTAAGCCAGAGCCATAATAGCATGTGGTTGCACACGAAAGCCACAATTGGAGAAGCATGTTTAATCTCTAAGTTTCCTAGGTGGGTTTTCTTTTGGAGCACAACACAAAGAGATTACCATAGACATGGTTCCTTTTGTTTCCACCTTCTCCAAAACTTAAAGTATCCTCCACCTAGGTGGTTCATTGAGTCCTTGTTTTATTATATAAAACACAAGTCCTTTTCTCAACTTTGTAAAATCTCAACATGTATCTCTTCTCAAAATATAGCATGGCTAAGCATGTACAACTACAATGTTTTCACTAAGTAATGTAAGGGCATCCTATTAGGATTTAGCATAGCATAAGTATAAATCATTTTCATGCATGTTTCAAAATCCACTAATATAATAAAAATAGTAGGACTTTTGTATGATAGTGTAACTTGCCTTTTGGTAGGGAATGGTGGTTTACTCCTTGATCTTGCTAGTCTCAAACTTTTCTAACTTCACTACAAGTCAATCAAGCAAACACAAAATCAACTAACATTCCAAACTAAAGTCAAACAAACAATTTCACCCACACAAAGTAATGAAATCTAAGTCAGGCATAAGTATGTAAAGGATGGTTCTATTGCAAGGATGGTCTCCACTAGGCTTCTAAACTTTGTAAGGTCCAATTTGGTCATTTACCAAAATGGCAAAGTCATTTGCAAATGGGTTTTATCCATGAACCATTTTCAAATCCTTTCATCATTTTATGTGGTGAAAAACATTTTTCTCAATACCACAACCTTAAGTGGTTTCACCAAATAAGTTGTTGTTTCTCAAAACTTGATGTTTATGGTCAGTAGGTTTGGTCCAAAACATTTTCTCCAAAGTTTTTACTCAAAATCATTTTCATAAACAAAACAATAATTTTATTTAGCTAGAAATGGACTAAACCAATTAATCCATTCTAAACTTTTCCAAATCCATTTTCCAAACCAAGGGTTGGTTCCTAGGGTCAGTAGGTTTTTCACAAACCATTTTGCAAAGGTTTTAACCCTAAAATCATTTTAAACAATTTTTCTAGTCTAAATAAGCACACAAATGAATCTACAAAAACAAGCAAACTAACTGATACTATTTGCTAAACCAAGGGCATGGTTGGTTAGGGCTTGCTCTCCTGAATCCAACGACATAAAATTTGTAATTTTTGGACGTGTGGATCCAAAGTTACAAGGGTTTGAAAATCATATCTCAATCAGATTTCAAATCTGTTTTTAAACAGACCTGGCCACGCGTCGTGTTTTAACTGGACGGTACCGGTTCGGCCAGATCGGCGTTGCGGTGCGTTGGATCTATTCGATCGTGCGGCACAGGACTCGTACCTCTTCGCGGTTAAGTGATCTAATCCTGCTTGCTCACTCTAGATCCTACGGTACTGATTCGTTTGACCAAAAGTGAGCGGCCCCGACGGTGGCTAGCGGCGGCGACGGTCAGGCAATGGCGGAGCTGGTGAAACAGGAAGCTAGAAGAGAGGGGAGGATGCTCACCGTGATCGCAGGGATACGGAGATGCTCAACGTATGGTTGGCTCGGCAAGGGGCGCTCAGGGTCAGGTGGAATCGCTCACCGGAGTTTGCAACGGCGTCAGACGGCTCTGTCCACGGTCGAAGGCGACGTTGTAGATCGCCCTAGGACAAGACAGGGGCATGGTTAGGTGCGGGAGGTCACAGAAAAGACACGTGCATGAACGAGAAGGCGCGGGGCGGTCGGAATCTACCTGTGGGGCTCGTCGGAGTTGGAGCGGACGACGGCGTCGTTCAGAGCTTGTCGTAGCCGACGCTCTGGGGCGCCCGCGGTCGAACGAAAAGTACTGGGAGATGTGTCTGGGAGTGGGGAGTCTGCTAGCATGCTCAGGGAGGCAAGGGGTGGTGGTATTTGGCTGGAATCATCACCGAGGTGTCGTCGGAACAGAGGGAGTGCTGGGCCGAATTGTGGCAGCCTCGGGGCGGAGAAGGAGTGGCGACAGAGGGGAAAGGAGGAGAAGACGCAGGCGCTTAATAGCGTGCAGTCACGGCGAGGTTTAAGGCGCGGCGTTATTGCGAATTGATCGCGGCTTTCAAAGGTAGCAACGGCAGGCGTCGTTAGCGCGAGGAGGAAGAAGGGTGAGCTAGCTGCGTGGGGTCGGTTGGTCAGCGGAGTGAGAGAGGGGAGGAGGGTCCACCGGTCAGTGTCTGTTCGGGTCGGTAAGTTGGTGCCAAGCGTTTTTCTTCGGGAGGGAATCTGGGTTGGTTTGCTGGGCTTGTGGGCTTGGCCGGCTGGGCTAGGTCCAAATCCATTTTTTTCTTCCTGAAACCTTTTCTTTTTCTATTTTTATTTTCCTGTTTTGAAAACCATACAACAAATCAAAACAAAACAAATCAAACATTCAAACAAGTCAAACCTTCAACAAACTTTCCATTTGAATCTGGTTCTGTTTAACACATAAACCAAAGTCCAAATTGAAATAATATTTTAAATATTTTTATGTTCCATTCATTAATTAAATAAAATGGGCCATGGTTTATTAATCAAATAGGGTTTTGATTTATTTAATAAAATTTCTATTTGATATCCAAATATTTTCAAAACCAATTCAGTAGGTTTTATTTGGGAATATAAATCATTTGGAAAACTTATTTAAATTGAATAAACAAGTTTTGATGGTTAAGTAAAATAATAGAACTTTTATTAATAAGACTTGGATATTAAATCCTTATTATTTTATTTAAATAAACCTTTACCATTTTTAACAAAACAAAATGTTTTTATTTCAAAATGTTTGGCCAAGGTTTAATTTGGCTCTATAAAATAATCTTTAACAAAATTTTCTAATTCAATTGAAAAAAATCTTTTCTATTTAAAGATCCAAAGTAGTAATTCCAAAATATTTTATTTTCCTCTATTTAAATGTTTATCTTTTAAATCTCTTTAGGTTTTTATTTAATCCAAATTGGTTTGAAGTTCCAATTGAATTCAAAAACTTTCTTCTGGCTCTGAAAATCAAACAAAGTTTTATTTTTATTCATTTATTTTCACATTACAAGATTTAGAAAATCTTGGGATGTGACATGGGGACACAAGAGACTTCTTGTATCTTGATTGCAGTGTTGCTTGAGGGGAATACCTTTGCCCACTTCCTCCCTGAGTTCGATAAACTTGGGTAATCCACTTAAGTTAAACTTGCTATTGTTCTACAAATCTCTGCACTTGGAGGCCCAACAACTGTCTACAAGAATAGAAGTGCGTATACATCAAGCTATTTTCTGGCGCCATTGCCGGGGAGGTAAGGTAAAAGGTACTCACATCCTCCAGTGTGAGTGCTCGAAGTTATTTCCTTTAGATTCTGCAATTGTGTCTTTTTGTTTCTTGTTTTCACTAGTTAGGCTTAATGGAAAACAAAAATAATTAGAGAGCTTTATAGTATTTATCTTGAGTTAGGACATGAAGTGTATGAAGAGAAAATTAAAAAACCTATGGAACTTTATTTCCATGCTAATAGCAATGTTGTTAGTATGAATGCTTTGAACACCATTATTCCTAATTCTATGGAAACATCCAAGCTTGGGGAAGCTAGTTTTTATGAAAATGATCTTTTTAGTTCCCCAGCTTTGGAAGATGGCTATTATATTGCTTATGATGATACCAAAACTCCAATATATGATGATTACAATGATGAGTATGATATTTTCAGTCCACCTACTATTGAGGAGAAAATTTATTGTGATTATAATATACCTCCTATATTTGATGATTATGGTGATGAGAATAATAATGATAGCTATTTTGCTGAATTTGCTCCCACTACAATTAATAAGAGTGACTATGCTTATGTGGAGAGTAATAATTATTATATGCATGTGGCTCATGATAAGAATGTTTTATGTGATAGTTATATTGTTAATTTTATTCATGTTGCTACTGAAAGTTATTATGAGAGAGAGAAACATGGTTTTATGTATCTCAACAATATTAAGTTTCCCCTCTTTATGTTTAAAATCTTGAAGTTGCACTTGTTTTGCTTTCCTATGCTTGTTGCTTTGTGCTTTCATGACTTGTTTCTTTACAAGATTACTATGCATAGGAAGTGGGTTAGACTTGAATGTATTTTTAATTTGCTTCTTGATGCTCTCTTTTACTTCAATTCATATTTCTTATGTGAGCATCTTCTTAAACTATCAAGCCTAACTTAAAGGCGTTAAGGAAAAGTACTTGTTAGGAGATAACCCAAGAGTTTTCTTGAGTCTTGGAATTTATTACCTCTGTAATGACCTCTCCTTATCCTTTTTATTTGCTTTTTGTGCCAAGAATAACCTCTAATGAGAGGGAAGTAAGATTTGGGGAGTTGCTGTCCCGAAACAGATTTTTGTGCTCCACCATAAAAATTCGTGAGGAATCTCTGTAAGTCGGATTGAGATGATATTTTCTGAATAAATCCCCCAGTATGTTATATAACTTTTGTTAGTTCAAAACTTTTTGATTTGAGCAATACAAAATCTTCGAAAAAATCGGTGTCTACCTGCTGGTCTGTTTTGACAGATTTCTGCCATTATTTGCATTTGCTTCTTATTGATTCCTTTTTGGGTTCTTTTTGGGAAATTGAGCTTTTTGAGGGAATTGTGACAGTATCTTGTGTTTTTAGTGGAAGTTTTTGCTGTTCTAAATCGAAACCCAAAGGTCTATTATCTTTCGAATACACTAATGTTGCTAATGAAGATTGTGTGAAGTTTTGTATGAAGGAAAAAATTTCAGGTGCAGAGAGAGAATGATGTAATAAGATGAAGAATGGACAAAAGCTCAAGCTTGGGGATGCCACCCCGTATCACCCCAAGAAATATTCAAGAGGTATAAGCGTCAAAGCTTGGGGATGCCCAAGGCATCCCCTTCTTCCTCAATAAAAAGCTCAGGTATGTCTAGACACTTCATTTTTATTGTTTCATGCATAGTTGTGTTGTTCTTGGAGCGTCTTAGTTTTCGTTTGCTTTGCTTAGTTTGTTTAGTTTGATTGAGTAAGTTGGTTGATCACAGCACACTTCTTTTGGAGAGAGACACGCTTTGTTTTCATTGCCTAGAACACTCTAGTTTTCACTCTTATTGTTCTATGAGTGTTCACTTTTGCTAGCACTGTGTTTAGCCTTAGTTTACTTATGCTTATTGCTTAGAACTTTTTATTTCTTATTTGTGGAGTTGTGAGACTAGCTCACTGATCTTTATTTATTATTATCTTTGTGAGTTGTTTCAAATAAGTTGATTGGTGTTGGAAAAGAGTAGGAAGCTTCATGCTTATAGTGGTAAAAAGGGAGCTTGCTTTGACTGTGACTTAGACTTTATCATGTCATGCTAGATGTTGTTTTGACCTTATTCTTTGTGATTATTGTTGTAGCATTTCTTGTTCCAAACAATTCGGATTGCGTAGTGTGCCTTGAAAGAATTATGCGTTGTTTCAGCATGCAAAAGCATAGTATTGTGGTATTCTCCTTTGATGCTTTGTTTGGGTTGACTTGGCACATGCTCACACCATGTTATGACTATGAACAATTCACCATAGCCTGTATGATCATTTAGTCCTTGACTTGTAGTACCACTCTATGCTTTGATTAGTAATGTTTTGTCGCTCTACATGATTATGGCCATTATTTCTCTCTTAGTTGGTTGCTCCCAGTCTTTTGCTAGCCTCCACTTGTATGAGTAAGCTCTACTCATGCTTCCAACTCCCAAGAAACCAAGTTTTTCCAAAGTGTCCACTATAAACTCCTATGCATGGTGTGTTACACCATTCCAAGTATATTCTTGTTTTTAGCTATCTTCCAATTAAAAACTATTTTGTTATGTGAAAAATTAGTGATTAAATCCCTCACAAACTTGATGGCACACTTTATATTCTTTGACCCTAATAAACTTGAACAATTGTGTCTTCTATGTTGTATATGCTTGCACTTATACGTTGGAATTAGCAGAACTGTGCTGCCACGGGGAAC
The DNA here is from genome assembly GCA_916181665.1 of Avena sativa. Classification (NCBI taxonomy): domain Eukaryota; kingdom Viridiplantae; phylum Streptophyta; class Magnoliopsida; order Poales; family Poaceae; genus Avena; species Avena sativa. The sequence goes on along the minus strand of OV702294.1, from coordinate 148,155,792 downwards.
GTTTTCAACATTGCACTTGTACTTTGTACTCAGTTGATATCATGCTCTTTTGTCTATGGATGTCACTGGTGTGAAATAAAGAGGGAACTTGTAAGTCCATGGAGTTTGTATCCTATGTTAGATAAACATCTAGGCCGCTAGACTAAGCCATGCCTAATCATGGTGGAAACTTGCAGCATCACCATAGTGACATCTATGAAGCATTCTTCTTATAAAAAAAGAGACACGTTGAGAAAAGAGGAAAGAGAGGAAAAAACACCATATTCTCATGGTAAATAAGAAGATTGCTGAGATGCTCATTGTCTGCTTGCCTTGTCATTTTAGTTATGGGAAAGCTCCTGTACCATGTGCAAGGGGTACCTCGTTGGCGGTTCTCTATGATATGCAAATACTTAAAATGACAAGAACTTATAGGTGACTAAAGTTGAGTAGCATGAGGTGTGGCCCTCGTATTCAAGGGACTTGAGATTGCCAACTTATACTTCGTCAAGCATATACTCCATCTTTGTTCACTTTAACCTTAATCACTTCAAGATGCTTATGATAGGGGCAATGAGGGCTGGAAGCTAACAAGTACCATAATTTTTGGAAGCTCTTTTTGAAACTTGAAATCACTGCTTCCTTTATGAAAGTCTTTTCTTCCACCATTATTTGAGTCTCCACCTTCTACTTTTAGGCACCATTAAGAGAGCATAGTTGTCATTCCGTGTGAAGTGTCACAAAACTTATTGATTGATGCATATTGTGATATTAATTGTTCTTGTGCTACTTGTTTCTAGTCACCCTTGTGAACTTTGAAGGTGTCCTATGCATCTATTTTCTACTCTATGAGGGACAAGCTGATTGTCACTATGCCATGTTTTCTGTATGTGAAACAAACAAACGTTTTTCAATGCATGTTATTCATGATCTTTGTTTGTAGCTTGACATGTTGCATGCATAGTTATTTTGTCTTATTGTTAGAACTCCATCTTTCATGCTCATGTTTAGAGTTCTTTGATCCCAGCTTTCAATGCTTGCAAATGGTTTTATCTTGGTTTTGATGGTGCATGTCACCTCAAAACTTATTCTTTTATCACTTACCTACTCGAGGACGAGCAGGAGTTAAGCTTGGGGATTCTTGATACGTCGGAAACGTATCTATAATTTTTGATACTCCATACTTGTTTTGTATCTACTTTACTTTTTTTGTCTACACTTTGAGGTGTTTTTATATGTTTTCTGGTACTAACCTATTAACAAGATGCCACAGTGCCAGTTGCCTATTTTTGGTTCCAGAAAGGCAGAAAACCAATATTCTCGGAATTGGACGGGACAATATCCAAAGTTATTATTTTTCCTGGAGCAACACGGAACCACGAAGCAGAGCCGGAGGGGGACCACAGGGTGGCCGCACCCTCCCTAGGCGCGGGCAAGCCCTGGTGGCACCTACAGGGGGTGTGGCCCCCCTAGCCCCCCACCGACCTTGCCTCCTTCGCCTATAAGAAGGCCCTGGGTAGAAAACCCTAAATAATCCATCATACTTCCAGAAAAACCTCCGTAGCGCCGCCGCCACCAAAAGGGAGATTCGGGGGACAGAAAGTCTTTGTTCCGGCACCCTGCCGAGACGGGGAAGTGCCCCCGGAGCCATCTCCATCGATCTCCATCGCCATCTTCATCACCATTGCTGATTCCCATGATGAGGAGGGAGTAGTTCTCCCTCAAGGCTAAGGGCTCTACCAGTAGCTATGTGTTCATCTCTCTGTCTATGCATGATCTTGTTGTGGTCATGAGCTTTGTAATCAAGTAGATCTACCTTGCTACTCAAGTGCTTCAATAGATCTCTACTCTCCCCATGTGTGTGAAAGTGATAGCGTGCACTCCATGGTGGCACTTAGGTTTGAGTCAACATAAATATTCTTTGTGCTTCAATGGGTCTATGCTTTTCCCCACGTGTGTGAAAGTGACAGCGTGCATACCATGTGTGGCACTTTGGCTAGATTGAATATTTGTTATGAGTTATATTTGGAGTTGGATATCTCTATGAAATTGTGGTGTTTGTTGGAACCATCTAGCGCTCAAGGTGACAGTGTGGGGTTGTCTAGATTGCGGAAGGCCCTACCATGGATTAGAACGTCCAACCGGAGAGTAGTTAAGAGTAGTATCATTGAAGAGAGGATATCTATATGAGAGAGTGTTCACTAGTGAAAGTATGATCCCTAGGCCTTGTTTCTAAGCATTGAAACACCGTTTGCTACTAGATCTGTTGCATGTTTGATTGCTTTAGTCTTTACCTCACTCACACATGTTACCCCACGTCAACAACAAGTCAGAAGCTATTTTCTGGCATCGTTACCACTTGTATTTCACTATCTTTTCGCCAAACTAGTGCACCTATACACCTGACAAGTGTATTAGGTGTGTTGGGGACACAAGAGACTTCTTGTATCTTGATTGCGGGGTTGCTTGAGAGGGAATACCTTTGACCACTTCCTCCCTGAGTTCGATAAACCTTGGGTAATCCACTTAAGGGAAACTTGCTGTTGTTCTACAAACCTCTGCACTTGGAGGCCCAACAACTGTCTACAAGAATAGAAGTGCGTAGACATCAGTGGACGAGATAGCCAAGAGCTTCTTGGGTTACGAAGTCAAGTATGTCCCGAGGGAGGAAAATGAGGCGGACGATCTACTATCAAAGCTTGGATCAGGGCGCAAACAAATTCCGCCTGGCATTTTTCTGGAGCATCTACGGACACCATCCATGAAGGGAGCGGACCCCGAGAACTCGGATAGAGTTGACTCTTTCGTTCACACAGTGAAAAAAGTCCCTCCGGCTTGGACAAAACCGTCCATGGAATATCTTGTACACGGAACTTTGCCCATCGATGAGGTTGAAAGTCGGCAAATAGTATGTTGAGCAAAGGGCTATACCATAATCAATGGACAGCTCTACAAAAGAAGCACCACTGGTGTATACCTCAAGTGTGTTTCCCAGCAAGAAGGTATTGAAATCCCTCGTGAGATCCATCTCGGAGATTTCAGACATCACGCCGCTCCTCGATCGTTGGTTTTCAAAGCCTTCCGGCAAGGATTCTAATGGCCGACCATGAAGGCGGACGCCGACAAGCTGGTTGAGACATGCATGGGATGCCAGTATTATGCCCGAAACAACCACATGTTCCAGCTGAAGAATTGCGAACAATACCAATAACTTGGTCGTTTGTAGTCTAGGGGCTAGACATGGTTGGTCCATTACAGACAGCACCATGTGGGTTTACGCATCTACTGGTAGTAGTTGATAAATTCACCAAATGGATAGAAGCTAAACCCATTAGAAAGCTTGATGGGGCAACTGCCCTTAGGTTTGTCCGGGATCTAGTGGTGAGATTTGGTCTCTCACATGGCATTATCACCGACAACGGTAGAAAATTATCACTCAGAGAAGTGAAATCATATTGTTGGGAGAAGGGCATCCAACTTGACCTAGCACCTGTGGCACATCCACAGTCCAATGGCCAAGTTGAGTGAGCCAATGGATTAATTCTGCAGGGAATCAAGCCACGTCTTGAGGCACCGCTACATAGAGCAGCTGGAGCCTGGGCGAAGGAGTTACCATCTGTTCTATGGAGTTTATGAACTACACCCAACAGATCTACCGGCTACACCCCTTATTTCATGGTATATGGATCAGAAGCCATCCTACCTTCCGACATCCTTCACGATTCGCCAAGAGTTTTCGCCTATGATGAAGATGACGCTAAAGAATCCAGGCGCCTAGATGTGGACCTTCTCGAGGAAGAGCGCGTATTGGCATGCCAAAGATCCGCCATCTACTAGCAGAAGCTACGCAGCTACCATAGTCGTCGCGTCTGGCATCGCTCGTTTAAAGAGGGGGATCTGGAGCTCCGACTTAAGCAGAAGAAGTCACACAAATTATCCCTGCCATGGGAAGGACATAAGCAAGGCGCTACTCAATGGGTCTTACTACCTCGTTGACAATCGTGAGCTTTATGATAGACCCAGCAATGATCATAAGCATAAGCGACGTGACCCGGATGATAACTACCCGGAGCTTGATCGGCCATGGAATATAGCACAACTACATCCTTTTTACACTTAGCATATTTTGTATCTACTGCGTACCTTTTATATGATCAATGAAATAAAGCTTTTTGGTTCACTCATATTCTTGAGTCTTTTACCTCCTTTAGTGTTCATTTTTGGATCGTATAAAACCTTTATGCGCAAGTTTTGCATTTGCACTTGTGAAAATTCCGCCTACGGGCGTTAGCTTAAGTTTTTTGGTCTACACGTTCTTTCTTGTTTCTATGTGGATTCTGGAGTAGTGACTTTAGGCACTTGAAGTCGGTGATTTTGTGCTTAGGTTTTGACGATGCCATTGGGCATTATCACTTGAGTGCATGGTTCCGACTACGAGTCTTCCGACTCATGAAAAGTCAAGCATAAAAACCAAAGTAATGGATAAGCCAGCACTTGCTTAAAAAATATTTATATGCTGGAACTAGTACTTGAGTAGCAGGAAACATACAGCTAATGTTTTTCCGCCTTAAGATTAACACAATAGTTTTTCCGCATACATACATCCAAAGGAGACAAATATTGCAAAGTGTTTTTAATTCCTCTGGCGCAGGAGATTTTGAGGTAGCATCATCGGCAGCAGGAGAGCCATCCTGGTCATCTTCAAAGTCGGTGGTCTTGAGGGACTCGGAGGAGCTGGGCTGGTCGCCATCGATGATCTCAAGAGGCACAAAGGAGTTTGGATCGACCAACTCGGCGACCCTGGTGTCATAGCCGATGAGCGATGCCCAGATAGCTTTATGATCAATCTTCTGGCCATCATCGTCTATGTCGGGCAGACCCAAGGTCATCGTGTTGATGTCGACATTCTCGTAGTGGGCCTTGACCATTTCCAGCGACATTCTTGCACCAGCATGGGTACATGAAGCTTTCCATCTTACGATATGCTTGGGGTCTTGGCGCAGAATCTCCGAGTACTTCATGATGGAATCCACCGCCTTGATGTTGATGTTTAGGGGCTTGGCAATCTCTTTGGATTGCTTGATGGTGGCACTGATGAAGTTGCCGGCAAGGACCATGCATTCCTTTGGCAGAGGAGGCATATTGGTTAAACCAATAGGAGCTGCATTTACGGCAAGCAAAGGAGTACATGAGTTCAGTAACACAAAAAAGTTCAGAGTATCTGGCTTACAGAAGTACAATATGGAGATCGCTTACCAAAGATGCTCGCCTCTTCTTGTTGGAGCGTCTCCGCCATGGTGTCCCGTTCTTGTCGGAGAACTTTGTAAGCATCAAGCTTGCGATGATTCTGCTCTTCGGCAACGTTCTTATGCTCCTTGAGGATTGCAATTTCCTCCTTCAGTCGGTTGATCTCTGTGTTGGCAGACTCCTGCAGGCCTTCATGGAATCTTCATGCATCTTCAGAGTGTCAGCCCTCTCCTGCTTAAGGATCTTGTTCTCGATATCCAGCAGTTTTATGTGCTTGGATTGCTCGACAATGCCCTTCGCCTTGGCAATAGTTTCTACAAGCCAGAGAAATGACAGCACACAATGAGTAGTCGGAGAGTGATGGCACAAGACTAAGTTTGAGCGTGAAATTGAAAGGAAAAACACACTCTTGCTCTTGGTGATTTGATCCTTCAAGAAGGCAATTTTACCCTTTTCAGCTTCTAGTTCAGCGCGCATATTATGGAACTTCTCGTTGGCGATGCCTCTCCGAGCATTCTCATTCTGTGGAAACAAGATCAAAGTTGCTTAGTCTACTTGGAGCATCTAGCCGTATAAATATCCACCTAGAGGCTTGGGAGGCTATAGTGAGAGTTTTTTACTCGGCAATATGCTTAGTCTTTCTTTAAGCAGCTAGTCAGAACTAATTCTGTTTCAACTAGAGGCTTGGGGGCTAGAGTATTGAAATTTACAAACACTGCGTATGCTACTCTAAAAGTATATAGTTGGAATAATTCATTCAAACTAAATACTTGGGGGGCAACAGTGCGAAGTTTTCTAGCTTAGTCACTCTTAGAGCATTCAGATGTAAAGACCTATGGTTTTCCATCTAAATCCTCGGGGGCTACAGTGGGATACTACATATGAAATGCAAAAGGCAAATAAAACTTACAAGTGCGATGATCTTGAGGTTGGTGGCGCTCTCGGCAAAGATCTTGCTGAAGGAAAGACTATTTCCGTGCAAGATATCCGCTTGCCTGAGCAGCTCCTCAAGATCACAAGTCGGAGAAGTTGGCACTGCACCAGGAGCCAAAGCTGAGCTACTCGGTGTAAGCGCCGGGTAGACAATATTTGGAGCTCTGTTGGCGTTTTGGTTGAAGTGGCGCCGCCTTCGGCAGAAGTTCTGCCTTCCACCATCGCCTTACCGCTACCAGTGGCATCCTTAGCCGGAGCTTCAGCCACTTTGGATGCGGTGCTTTCTTGTGTCGCCTGCTTGCCGACAATAGCAAGATCCGTGGTGACACCTGGGTCCACTTCCATGGCGTAAGGGCCAGATGCTACCTTAGCAGGAGAGCTTGTCGGTGCGGCAGCAGGCTGGACGCTGGGAGTGGTAGGGGCGATGGCGGGAGACACTTGGTGCAACATATCTTTAATGTTTTTAGAAGCTCCTGATGTTTTGGAGGTCTTCTTCAAATTCAAACTAGCCTTCTTCCTGAAATGTGCAAAAGTATAAGTATAGGAATAAGACGAGCAAGAGACAATGTCAGATGATAAGAAGCTTACACAACAGTCGGTGCTTTGGTAAACGGGATGCCGGTGATTCTTCTTTTCTCCGCCTCTAGGGCGACAGTGGACTTCTTGGAGGCTCCACCCTCCGTATTCTTCTTGCCTCCGTAGGCAGTGTCAGAGGTGGAGCTCTTCCGCTTACGCGCCAACAGGACATCATCGTCGGACACGATGGTGACTTCCTTCATCTTGGGGTCGTAGATTTGGACAGCCATGCTATCGTCCTCTATGCTTTGTTTGGGTTGACTTGGCACATGCTCACACCATGTTATCACTATGAACAAGTCACCATAGCCTCTATGATCATTTAGTCCTTGACTTGTAGTACCACTCTATGCTTTGATTAGTAATGTTTTGTCGCTCTGCATGATTATGGCCATTATTGCTCTCTTAGTTGGTTGCTCCCAGTCTTTTGCTAGCCTCCACTTATATGAGTAAGCTCTACTCATGCTTCCAACTCCTAAGAAACCAAGTTATTCCAAAGTGTCCACTATAAACTGCTATGCATGATGTGTTACGTACACCATTCAAAGTATATTCTTGTTTTCAGCTATCTTCCAATTAAAAATATTTTGTTATGTGAAAACTTAGTGATTAAACCACTCACAAACTTGATGGCACACCTTATATTCCTTGCCCCTAATAAACTTGAACCATTGTGTCATCTATGTTATATATGCTTGCACTTATACGTTGGAATTAGCAGAACCGTGCTGTCACGGGGAACGTTTTCAACATTGCACTTGTATTTTGTACATAATTGATATCATGCTCTTTTGTCTATGGATGTCGCCGATGTGAAATAAAGAGGGAGCTTGTAAGTCCATGGCGTTATGTATTTTGTGTTAGAGAAACGCCTGGGCCGCTAGCCTAAGCCATGCCTAATAATGGTGGAAACTTGCAGCATCACCATAATGAGCATTTGTGAAGCATCCTCAATAAAAACCTATGCACATAGTAAATAAAAAGATCGCTAAGATGCTCATTGTCTGCTTGCCTTGTCATTTTGGTTATGGGATAGCTCCTGTACCATGTGCAAGGGGTACCCCGTTGGCGGTTCTCTATGATACACATGTACTTACTATGACAAGAACATACAGGTGACTGAAGTTGAGTCGCATGAGGTGTGGCCCTCGTATTCAAGGGACATGAGATTGCCAACTTATTCTTTGTCAAGCATATACTCCATAGTTTGTTCACTTTAACCTTAATCACTTTAAGATGCTTATGATAGGGGCAATGAGGGCTGAAAGCTAACAAGTACCATAATTTTTGGAAGCTCTTTTTGAAACTTGAAATCCCTTCTTCCCTTTATGAAGGGCCTTTCTTCCACTATTATTTGAGTCTCCACCTTCTACCTTTAGGCACCATTAAGAGAGCATAGTTGCCATTCTTAGTTCTATGTGCAGTATCCCAAAACTTATTAATTGATGCATATTGTTGATATTTCTTGTTCTTCTGCTACTTGTATCTAGTCACTCTTATGAACTTTGAAGGTGTCCTATGCATCTATTTGCTACTCTATGAGGGACAAGCTGAATGCCACTATGCCATGTTTTCTGTATGTGAAACAAACAAACGTTTTCAATGCATGTTATTCATGATCTTTGTTTGTAGCCTTTCATGTTTCATGCATAGTTACTTTGTCCTATTGTTAGAACTCCATCTTTCATGCACATGTTTAGAGTTCGTTGATCCCAGCTTTCAATGCTTGCAAATGGTTTGATCTTGGTTTTGATGGTGCATGTCACCTCAAAAATTATTCTTTTATCACTTACCTACTCGAGGACGAGCAGGAGTTAAGCTTGGGGATGCTTGATACGTCGGAAACGTATCTATAATTTTTGATTCTCCATGCTTGTTTACTATCTACTTTGCTTTGTTTTGTCTACACTTTGAGGTGTTTTTATATGTTTTTTGGTACTAACCTATTAACAAGTTGCCACAGTGCCAGTTGCCTGTTTTCTTCTGTTTTTGGTTCCACAAAGGCAGAAAATCAATATTCTCGGAATTGGACTGGACAAAAGCCAAAGTCAATATTTTACCGTGGGGAACACGAAGCCGGAGTACGAGACGGAGGGGCGCCACACGGTGGCCACAAACCCCCAGGTGCGTCCTAGGTGGTCCCGCGCCTGGGCGGGGTGTGGGCCCCCTGGCGGCTCCCTACCTCGCCTCTTGGACTATAAGAAGCCCTCGATGCAGAAACCCTAGGCACTCGATCAAAACTCCACGAAACCGTCTGTAGCCGCCGCCACCATTGTCCCTAGATCGAGGGGATCTGAAGCTCTTCCCGGCACCCTGCCGGAGGGGAGATCATCCCGGAGGCCTTCTTCTTCATCATGCCAGCCTCTGGTATGAAGCGTGAGTTGTTCCACCTTGGACTACGGGTCCATGTAGTAGCTAGATGGTTGTATCTCCTCCTTGTGCTTTCATGTATATATCTTGTGAGCTCCGTTCATGATCAAGATCTAATCTGTTTGTAATCATGCATGTTGTGTTTGCAGGGATCCGATGGATATTGAGATTACTATGTCAGATTGATTAATGGTTTTGTCATTTTTTGATTCTATCATGTATGTGTTGTTTGTGATCTTGCATGATCTTCATTGTTAGTAGCTATCTTGGCCAAGTAGTTGCTAGTGACTCCAAGAGGGGGTATTAATGCTCGATAGTGGGTTCATGCCTCTAGTTTCCAAGGAAAGTGACAGAACTCTCTTCGGTTGTAGATGTGTTGTTGCCACTAGGGAGAAAATAACGGTCTCTTGTTCATGGAACAAATGGATTGTTTACCTTACACACTTTGCTTAAAGTAGTTGTCTGTTGCTTGCAACTTAATACTGGAGGGGCGTCGAATGATAACCTGAAGGTGGACTTCTAGTCATAGATGAAGTTGGATGGCGGTCTATGTATATTGTTGTATTTCCCAATCGAATCTCATAGGATATTTTTGTCTAGTATTGCATTGTTATGCCTTGCTCAGTCCTATCAATTGCCCTGCTGTAATTTGTTTACCGTGCATGCCATGTTTGTTTATCTAAGGAGAACACCTCTAGTGAACTATGGACCCCGGTCCAATCTTTACCATTGATACATCTTCCACTATTACTGTTAACTTGCTGCGAACCATCATCACCTTCCAAACCATACAGTTAATCCCAAGGAAAAAAATAGCGCGCTATAGAACACGTTATAGCACGCTATAGCAAATTTGGAGCGTCGATGCTACGTTTAAGCTATTTTAGACGCTATGTCGCTAATTTAAAAATAGCACGCTAAATCATGCTATTTATTAAAACGTGGTAGCGTCGTTATAATTTTTAGCACTGAAAAAAATCCAAAAACTACACTCTATAGCCCATCGTCCTAAAGGTCCAAAACCATTCCCGAGTCATAGGCAAACCTAATCTCAACCCCCTACCAGATTGTTCCTGCAGTCATCAAATTGGCTCGCGAGCGGCGGCGGTGATTCTCCAGTTCGCGAGTGGTGGCGGCGGTGCTTCTCCAGTTCGCGAGGGATGAAAAATAGGGACCCACTTGAAGACAACACATTTGCTAATGTAATATAATATGAAGATAATGAGTGGATCACATGTGTTGTGCAAGATGAAGTTGTAGTTTAAGCTGAACAAGTAGCTGCATAAAAAAGAAAGAGAGTTTTTCACCCTAGGAAGAAGAAGTTTCTTCCTGTTTATCTGAATGATGAATTGCATTTTACTAGTTCATCTTATGATTCGGAAGATGACTTCCACATGCATTCTCCATCTGATTCTGAATAATACTTCATGCTATGTTGTTGTTAGGCTACCTTAAAACTATCTTGTTGTCTATTCTTGACATGTTTATGGGTATGTGCCTCATATCAATAAGACTGTGACAGTCTGACTGTGTGACTCTGTTTTTATGTCATGGGTTATTCTTGACTTTGTTATGGATGTAATTGTTCCTGAGCAAATTTTAGATGATGAAATCATTTATGTTTAGACTAAAAATTTCATTTCTTTTGCAAACGCTATTTTAAATAGCGCGTGATATAACATGCTATAGCGTGTATAGCATCCTGGGAAGTCGGGCGCTAAATACCATAGCGCGCTATTTCTTACCTTGGTTAATCCTCTGTTACAGCAACCGGTGAGATTGACAACCTCACTATTCGTTGGGGAAAAGTCTTGAGTTGTGTTGTGTAGGTTTCCACGTTGCTTGCAACCCCTTTGAGACGTTTCCTTCCTCTTATTGGTTCGATAACCTCAGTTTCTTACTGAGGGAAGAATTGCTGCTGTGCTTCTTCACACCTTGCTCTTGGGGTTTACCGATGAAGTGCTCCACGTCAACAAGGATTCATCAGTGTCAGCACCAGTTTTATGTCTACCTGATCTAGAGAAGGACTTCCAAGTCTATTGTGATGCATCTCACCAAGGATTGGGTGGAGTGTTAATGCAAGAAGGGAAAGTTGTGGCTTATGCCTCGAGACAACTCAAGACTCATGAAGTAAATTATCCTACACATGACTTAGAGTTAGCCTCTATTGTCCATGCACTCAAAACATGGAGACATTACCTTTTGGGAAAGCATTGTGAAGTGTTCACTGATCACAAGAGTTTGAAGTATATTTTCACCCAGAAAGAGCTCAACATGAGACAAAGGAGATTGCTTGAACTTATCAAGGATTATGACTTGAGTTTGCAATACCATCCCGGTAAAGCAAATGTTGTAGCTGATGCTTTAAGCCGTAAAGTTTATGTGAATGACCTCATTGAAGGAGAATTGCCAGATGATTTGTGTGCCCAATTTAAAAAGCTAAGATTGGAGATAGTGCCTGAAGGATGTCTCATGTCATTGGAAGTTCAACCAACACTGTTGGATAAGATCAAAGAATCCCAAAAGTTGGACAAGGAAATAGAGGAGATTAAGAGTAAAATTAGTAAAGGAAAGGCTAAAGGATTCCATGAAGATGAACAAGGTACTTTATGGTATGGAAAGCGTATCTGCATTCCACACAGGAGCTTCAGAAATTAATTCTGCAAGAAGCACACAATTCACCATATTCTATTCATCCGGGTAACACCAAGATGTACATGGATGTGAAGGAAAGATTTTGGTGGAACAATCTCAAGAAAGATATCACAGAACACATTGCTTTGTGTGACATGTGTAGTAGAGTGAAGGCGGAACATCAGAAACTGGAAGGGTTATTGCAACCACTACCTATTCCTGATTGGAAGTGGGATAAGATTGGTATGGATTTGATCACAGGATTGCCAAGGACCAGATCTGGATATGATTCTATATGGGTTGTTGTGGATCTCCTAACTAAAGTGGCTCATTTCATACCCGTGAAGAATACTTATACAAGTGCTAAATTAGCCAAGATCTATATGAACAGGATTGTGTGTCTGCATGGAGTACCTAAGAGTATTATGTCTGATAGATAAACTCAGTTCACTTCACATTTTTGGAAACAATTGCATGAGTCATTGGGAACTAGACTAGAATTCAGCACAACATTTCATCTTCAGACTGATGGACAAACAGAAAGAACCAATCAGAATTTGGAAGATATGTTGAGAGCTTGTGTGCTAGATTATGGATCTAGTTAGGATGGAAGTCTGCCATACGCTGAATTCTCTTACAATGACAGCTATCAATCAAGCATAGAGATGGCTTCGTTTGAATTCCTTTATGGAAGGAAGTGTACTATGTCATTGCTATGGAGTGGAGTAGGAGAAAGAAATTTGTTCAGACCAGAACTGATCAAGGAAGCTGAAGAGAAAGTCAGAATGGTAAAGGACAGATTGAAGATAGCCCAATCCCGACAAAAGAGCTATGCAGACCCAAAGCGTAGGGAAGTCACCTATGATATAGGTGATAGAGCCTATCTTAGAGTCTCACCACTTCGTGGTGTGAAGAGATTTGGAGTCAAAGGGAAATTGGCACCTCTTTACGTAGGACCATTCAAGATTTTGAGTTGCAAAGGAGAAGTGGCCTATGAGTTAGAACTACCAGAATCACTGTCAGCAATTCACAATGTGTTTCATGTAAGTCAGTTGAAAAAGTGTCATCCAGAGATGGAAGAAAGTTCGTTAAAAGATACTATACCATTGGAAGAAGTTCAGTTGGAGAGTGATCTCACTTATGAAGAGAAACCTATCAAGATTCTAGAGACGACAGAAAGAGTCACTTGTACTAAGACAATCAAATTCTGAAAAGTACAATGGAATCATCACACCGAGGAAGAAGCAACTTGGGAAAGAGAAGATGAACTTCGGAAAGATCACCCTCACCTATTTGCTAGCCAATCCGAATCTCGAGGGCGAGATTCATCTTAAGGGGTTAGATTTGTAACATCCCAAATTTCATCAAATTCAAAACCATGTTGTTGCATTCATATCATCATCGCATGACTACATTGCATAAAAATTTCAAAGCTTAAACCCTAAATAAAACTATATTTAAACCCCTTCTTATATTATATATATGGGGCAAGGTTTTATTTTATTTTATGACCCAAAATGATTTTGGAGTGATTAGTTGTGTTTGACACACTCTTACACACTAGATTCACCTCACAAAATAGTGGTGAAAGTTTGAATTCATTTGGATTTGAAATGGCCATTCAAATCTGAATTAGAAAATCAGAACAGAAAAGGAAAAAGACAAAAGGAGAAAAAAATAGAGCCGACAACCCTTCTAGCCCAGGCCCAAATGCAGCCCACGGCCCACCCGAGAACCACCCTCCCCCTCTCCCTGTTTCTCACCCGCACGAGCGCACCCCTCCCACTGACAAGCGGACCTCGCAGCCACGTCACCCCTCCTTCCCCAAATCTCGCGCGACGACCGCGCCATTGCCGTTTCCTCTGTTGTCACTGCTGATTGATTTTGAGATTAATTGCCAACGAATGTGTGCATAATTCTCGTCCCTGCTCCGTCTACATAAACCCTCCCCCCTCTGCAACATTTCCCCCAACACTGCAAGAACATAGCACCGCCAGTATAGTTGAATTCCGTCTCGCACCACCGCAGCACCGAGCAGCTCCGACGAGCTATTCTGGTAAACCTCGTGCGCCCATCTGCCTCTCATTGATGCAGTTGTGCTCGCCTTGTCCTTGCACATCTCCTGATACTTTCCACTTGTCTTCTCTTGCACCAGAGCGTCGTCTTCGTCTCCGACCATGAGCATCTGTTGCACCGCCGAACTTCGGCAAGCCATTCCGGTGAGCACTGTGTTTGCCTCTTCCTCTAATTCAAACGAGCATGTTCACCTGCTTCTTGTGCATCTTCTAACACCTGCCGTTTGTCCAATCACGCCCTAGGTCGTTGCCCCCATTGTCGTCTACAAGCAACCGAAGCGCGGCCGAACTCTGACGAGCATTTGAGCCTGTGTCCGTGCACCCCCGCCCCAGCCGCATCCATGATGAGATTCGCCATGTCCTCGCGACCTCGGTAAGCATCAGCGCCCCTCTTCTAACCCCCTAGCCTTGCCGGTGCATCACCGTCAGTAGCGTCACCGCCATGCCTGCCATGCGCGCCGCTAGGTTTAGGTCAGAGCATTGTGATCCACTAGATCTAGATCCAGTGGCTGTGATTAGACTTAACACGAAAGGGTATGAGTAGATCCAAGCTGCTGGATTTCCTTTAGATCTAACGGTGTTGAAGTGTGATCTAGCGCGAAACGGTACGCGCCAATCAGAACACGCCGCGTGGCAGTGATTTTGATTTAAAATCCAGGATTTTATCTATTAGATGTTTAAACTTGTATATTTAATAACTCTTGTTCTGTTTATCCAAAAATTAAAAATTTTATATCAATGGATTCAGAAAAATGATCCCTTTGCATCTATGGCCTTGGTTTGGCCATTCTCTTCTGAAAAACTTGGATTTTATGCAGAAGCATTTGTAGATTTATTTTGGCTATAAAAATTATTTAGAATATTATTTTGTCACATCCCAAAATTTTCCAAATTTTGAAATGTGAAAATTAAATAAACAAAATAAAACTTTGTTGAAATTCAGGGTGAGAAGAAACTTTTTGATTCCAATTGGAAATATCAAAAACCTATTTTGATCAAATAAAATCCTAAAGGGATTTAAAAAGATAAATAAACAATAAAGTTAAAATATTTAGAAACACTATTTTGGATCTTTTAATAAAAAGATTTAGATTTCAAAAGAAAAGGTAGAATAATAAATAAATTTTATTGAGCTAAATTAAATCTTGGCCAAGCTTTTGAAATAAAATATTCCTATTTGCTAAAAAGAGTAAAGGTTTATTTAAATAAAATAATGGGGATTTATTAATATCCAATTTTATTAAAGTAAAGGCTTTTCCATTTTAAATAAACACTAAAACTTGTTAATTTATTTTAAATAAGTTTTCCAAGTGTTTTATATTTTTTCAAATAAAACCTAATGAAATGGTTTTGATATTATTTAGATTTCAAATAGAGTTTTAAAATAAATCAAATCCTATTTGAATTAATAACTAAGGTCTTTTTATTTAATTATTAATGGATCCTAAAAAGAATAAAAAAATTATTTTGTTTTGGACTTTGGTTTGTGTTGTTAAACAGAACTAAAAATGATACAAAGTTTGGCAAAGTTTTGAATTCATTTGAGTGTTTGAATTGTTTGAATAAAACCAAAACAGAAAATCAAATGGAAAAAGAAAAAGCTTACAGAATAAAAAAAGTGAAACAAAACAGCCCAACTAAGCAGGCCCAGCAGCCCAGTCGCATCCCAACTCTCCCCCCCTCAGCGAAACGTTTTCTACTTAGAAAGGAACCCGCAGAGACACAGACAGGTGGACCCCGTGCCCACTCTCTCTCCCTCACTGTCAGATGGACCCCACATCGTCTGTTCTTCGTTTCCACCCGCGACCAAGTCCCCTACCATTGCAGCCGAGTAATTCTGGCGTTGAATTCGCATTGATGGCGGCCTTAATTCCTCCAGTGATCACGTGGAGATAAACGCCCCTGTCTCCTCTACCTTTCCCCTCACTCGCCTCTCCCTCTCTGCCCCCATGCTGAGCGAATCGAGAGCTCGAAACCTTCTGCTCCAACGAGGTTCCTGGCCAATTCCGGCGCCGTCCAGCCGCCCCTCGACTTCCACTACTCACGAGCCTGTTCTCCATCGCCAGGCCCACCTGCCCATAGACTCAGCTCACTCCCGCGTGCCCCGTAGCGTCGGCTTCATCATCACCTGAGCACCGCCGCGTCTGTCCTTTCTCTGGCGAGTCCCAACTGGTAAGCCCAGACCGCCCCGAGCCCTCTCATTGATACTCCCGTACTCCCCATGCTCGTACGCATCTAATGCTCCCTTCTGTTTGCCTCGGCATGACCTCTAGCCTCGCCCCCGTCAACGACCAGAGGAACCCGATGCAGACAAGAACTCTGGCGAGGAATCCCAGTGGCATATGAGCGCCCCTCACCAAGACGACCGCACTTTGAGTTTCTCTGCACCCTTGCGAACCCTGTGAGCATCTCCTCTCCCTCCCTTCCTTCCTGCTTCGCCAGAACCACCGCGAGCAGAGCCATGCCGCCAGTCGCCGTCGCGCCAGCGCCGCCAGTTCTTGGCAGTGTGCTGAGAGCCGTCCGATGCAGATCCAGCGATAGGGATAGAATCATTAAACGAAAGGGTATCGTGTGTTGTGTTCCGTGCGATTTCCATTAGATCTGATGGACAGAATTGCTTGATCCGTGTGAATCGTTACCGGCCAATTAGATTGCGCCACGTGGACAGGGTTTTGTTTAAAAACAGAATTAGAATCTGATTGATATGCAAACTTGTAAAATTCATAACTTTAATTCTACACGTCCAAATTTTGCACATTTAAATCAATGGAATCAGTAGAACAAGTAATTTGCAACCATGCACTTTGTTTAATGTTTTGCTTCTGGAAAATTGGTTGAATTTGCAGAAACTTGTGTAAGCTTATTATGAATATAAAAATTGTTCTAGATATAATTTTAATGTGAAATCTTTGCAAAATGGTTTGTTGTGAACCTACTGACCCTAGGAACCAACTTATGGATTTAAAAATTTATTTTGTGAAGTTTAGGAATAAATATTTGAATTAACTCATTTCTAGTCAAATAAAAATATTGATTTTGTTTTAGAAATGATTTTTGAGTAAAACCTTTGGGAATTGAATTGATTCAAACCTTCTGACCCTAAACACCAAGTTTTGAGAATTAAAATATATTTGGTGAACTCTTTAAAGAATATTGCTTTGCTAAAAGCATTTTCAACCACATAAAATATTGATTTGATTTAAAAATGGTTTATAGATAAAACCTTTTGCAAATGGTTTTACCACTTTAGTAAATGACCAATTTTGAACTTTATAATGTTTAGAGCCTAGTAGAAACCACCTTTGCAAATAAAACTATCTTTTGCATGCTTGCATGCATGACCTTGTTTCTATTATTTTATGGGTGATAAATTGTTTGAATATTGGTTGGAATGCTAGTTAAATCTATGTTTGCTTGATTGAATTGTAGTGGAATTAGAAGAGTGTGATATTTGCAAGATCAAGAAGTGAACCAACATTCTCTACTAAAAGGCAAGTGACACTATCATCCAAGTCCTACTATTTTCATTACACTTAGTGGATTTTTGTAACATGCATGAAAAGGATTTCTATATTTTATGCTATGCTAAATCCTAATAGGATACCCTTATATATTCCTTAGTGGAAACAATGTAGTTGTAGTATGCTTAGCCCTGCTATATATTGGGATGGGATACATGATATGATTATATGAAGAGTTGAAAAGACATATGTTTTATATAATAAAACAAGCACTCAATGAACCACCTGGGTGGACAAGGATACTCAAGCTTGGACAAGGTGGCAACAAAAGGAACCATGTTTATATGGCTATCTCTTTTTGTATGTGCACTAGAAGGAAACCACCCAGGGACTTAGAGATTGAACATGTTTCTCGTACATTGGCTTCCGTGTACAGCCACATGCTAAATGGGCTCTGGCTTAGTCAATTACATAGTGGAAGACCCATGCATTGGCATCTTCAGGTTAACTAGATTTGTGTAAGGGAACTTGAAACCCTACATTGGTGCCGGGATGACAAGCTAGCATTGTGTATTGGGAGGACTTCTATGGAAAGACTTTGTCACATTCTCAATCTGCCAGTACTGCATCTTGGTGAGTACTTATCCAGCGGCCACTGGTGGCATCAAGATGAGATTGTGTCATGTGGGTAAAGTGTACAACTTCTTCAGAAGATCAAAATTCTAAGTACTTAGCCGTGTCCCCGGTTATGGACAACACTGAGCAACTAAGGCCTGAAGCTATGGAAGATCTCGACATTCCAATTTCTCAAAGTAAAACTTGATGGTGACAACAAGGGATTTGAAGCACTTGGAGTTTTCCAAGAAGTTCAGAAAGATTTGACAAAAGATCAAAACTATTTTGAAAAGATAGGACAAAACTATATTGCTTTCTGCAAATGAGCCTAAACCCCACTTAGCCAAATATGCATGTAATGATAGGATCCACTTAATTCTACATAGTAGTGAAATTTGCCAATACAATTCAAATGTATTGACCCTTGTGGCTGCAACTTATTATGTTGCAGGTTTATTTGATGTTAGTGAAGTTTATTGATTAGAATTACAATTCTACCTTCCTGCTAAAAAAATCTTCTTTCCTATCAAGTAACGCCTTCTCCACTTGACTCCACTAGTCAAGAACTCTGGAGCTTCATCCGAGATCCTTCCCAAATGAACATCCTAGCCCAGTAACAATATCTTATCTCTTCCCAGCCTAGAAAATAGACAAAATTGCTAAATATCAATTGATGAAGACGATTTTCCTCATGTTTCTATCGTTGTGCTGTTCTACCCACAGCTTATCGATAATGAATTCCTTTCATTTCCTAGATCTCTTGTTTTTAGAAAATGAAAGCAAGTAGAAAAGATAGGTGTAAAGCCTCCGATTCTCCTTTCGAGAACTTAAATGCAAAGATAAGGCGAAAAGCCTTTGCTTCTTCTTTCGATTGGATAGAAGCTCATACTCGACTTCAACAACAGGTTTGGTGCTGATGTGTCCAAATCCCATGCTCCTACTAAGGTTGATTGATGTGTCAAAGACTAATGCTCCTTCTAAGGTTGATAAAGGTAAAGCAGTGGCCCAAGAACCCACTACATCTAAGCCCAAGTCCAAACATTTCCCAACCAACATGACTGCCTGTGGCACTTTGAAGATGAAGGACCCCATGCTTATAGATATTCTGCTGCAATGTAATGTGATAGCCAAATGAGCTATGTAACATGTAATGAATTATTTTATTCCTGGTTATAAAGTTGTATTATGACCTTTGTTTCTCGATATTACATCTTAACTATGGATGCTAGCTATTGATCCAGGGACTAGCATTGTAAACACAGAGATCTCTACCTTATTAAAGGTTGGGAACCTTACAGATGGTATCAGAGCACTGTGTTGCCTGTAGGATTTGTAACCTTAGGATTCGACAAAACCCCTTAGAAAAAATAGGAGTTGTATTTGTTCCAAAACTTATTTACAAACAATCTTGTAAACTATTTCCTCAACCATTTTGGTTTTGACTCTACATCTCTTCTATTTTCAACTTGATGGACAAAGCCTACCCCATGGCCAAAGACTTCACCATGTGCAAAGGATTTCATCAACTCTAATGACTTCAACGTCTTCAAATGATTTTAACTTTAGTTTCACCAAGGACTCCAACTAAGACATCACTAAGGACTACAAGTGAAAACCAAGAGACATTAGATTGCCTACCAAAGACATTGATATCAAGTTAGAGTATGGATCATATTGACCTATGAGGTATGACTATACTAAATTAATTATTTCAAGAAAACTTGTTGTTTCCTTCAACTCATGAGTTAAGCTCATAAGTTGTTAAGTGGATAGTTGCTTGTTGCTTGATTGATTGTTTGATTGAACTTGGTTATTTTGAGTTGTGTGTTAGAACTTCTTAAAAACCTATCCACCAATACTTATCCCTATCAAACCAACAGATGCCTCCCCGTCGTGCCAACCCCAACCAAAACAACAACAACATCACCCCTGAGATGCAGCAGATGTTGGCAGGTCAGACACAGTTGATGCAGGAGATGACCACATACATACAGAATCAGAACAACAACAACAACAACAACAACAACAACAACAACAACAACAACAACAACAACAACAACAACAACAACAACAACAACAACAACAACAACAACAACAACAACAACAACAACAACAACAACAACAACAGCAACAACAACAACAACAACAACAACAACAATAATCAGAATAATCCTCCAGCACTTGATATGCTCACCAAGTTTTTGAAACTTAGACCTGCAAGGTTCTCTGGAACAACCGATCCAATGGAAGCCAATGACTGGTTACGTTCAGTGAATAAGGACTTAATGACTGTTGGCTGCACTGATGAAGAAAAAGTTAGGTTTGTAGCATTTCTACTTGAAGGATCAGCAGCAACATGGTGGGACAACTTTCAAATCACCACTCCCCTTGAAGATGTGACTTGGGCTATTTTTGAGGATGGATTCAGAACAACTCACATCTCACCTGGAGTGATGTACTTGAAGAAAAAGGAGTTTCACAATCTGAAACAGCGTCACCTTAGTGTGGCTGAGTATATTGAAGAATTCAACAATCTGGCACGATATGCACCGGATGAAGTTGACACGGATGCTAAGAGAAAGGAGAAATTTCTTGAAGGACTTAAAGATGAGTTGAACCTGCATCTAGCTGTTGCCTATGTCCCAACTTATTAGTCACTTTGTGACAAAGCCACTATATTGGAAAACAAGATGAATCAAGTTGAGAACAGAAAGAGGAAACATAAACTCAAGGATCACTCAGGATCATCAAAAAAGAAGCATTCATTTAAAGATAGCAAGGAAGATTATGTGCCACGTCAGTATTACCACAACAACAATGGAAGTGGTAATAATGAAAATGATACTGACAATGGAGATGACCTTGGTCAGAACCAACAAGACACTTTCAGGAAGAAAGACATTAGCCAGTTGCAGTGCTATAATTGCAAGGAGCTTGGACACTATGCATCAGACTGTCCTGAGAAGAACAAGAAAAAGGATGCTAGAAGAGCCAATGGAAGTGACTCCAATGTGACCCAGAAAGGACATGTGAACCACATTGACATGGATGGAAACTTTGAAGAGATAGAAGAAGTGGATGCCACGATTTAGATAACTCAGTTGAGTCAAATAAGGATTCCTTGTCTGATATCAAGTGTTGAACCCATAGTCAAGTGAACCATCAATGTAACCCTATGAGACTTTATTTTTAAGGGTGGTAGTACCCTAGTTGCCTTGAAGCCAACTTGTAACCCTAGCCTTCCCAAATCTCGGGACGAGATTTATTTTAAGGGTGGTAGCCTGTCACATCCCAAAATTTTCCAAATTTTGAAATGTGAAAATTAAATAAACAAAATAAAACTTTGTTGAAATTCAGGGTGAGAAGAAACTTTTTGATTCCAATTGGAAATATCAAAAACCTATTTTGATCAAATAAAATCCTAAAGGGATTTAAAAAGATAAATAAACAATAAAGTTAAAATATTTAGAAACACTATTTTTGGATCCTTTAATAAAAAGATTTAGATTTCAAAAGAAAAGGTAGAATAATAAATAAAGATTATTTTATTGAGCTAAATTAAATCTTGGACAAGCTTTTGAAATAAAATATTCCTATTTGATAAAAAGAGTAAAGGTTTATTTAAATAAAATAATGAGGATTTATTAATATCCAATTTTATTAAAGTAAAGGCTTTTCCATTTTAAATAAACACTAAAACTTGTTAATTTATTTTAAATAAGTTTTCCAAGTGTTTTATATTTTTCAAATAAAACCTACTGAAATGGTTTTGATATTATTTAGATTTCAAATAGAGTTTTAAAATAAATCAAATCCTATTTGAATTAATAACTAAGGTCTTTTTATTTAATTATTAGTGGATCCTAAAAAGAATATAAAAAAATATTTTGTTTTGGACCTTGGTTTGTGTTGTTAAACAGAACTAAAAATGATACAAAGTTTGGCAAAGGTTTGAATTTATTTGAGTGTTTGAATTGTTTGAATAAAATCAAAACAGAAAATCAAATGGAAAAAGAAAAAGCTTACATAATAAAAAAAGTGAAACAAAACAGCCCAACTAAGCAGGCCCAGCAGCCCAGTCGCAGCCCAACTCTCCCCCTCTCAGCGAAACGTTTTCTACTTAGAAAGGAACCCGCAGAGACACGGACAGGTGGACCCGTGTCCACTCTCTCTCCCTCACTGTCAGATGGACCCCACATTGCATGTTCTTCGTTTCCACCCGCGACCAAGTCCCCTGCCGTTGCAGCCGAGTAATTCCGGCGTTGAATTCGTGTTGTTGGCGGCCTTAATTCCTCTAGTCATAAAGCGAAGATAAATGCCCCTGTCTCCTCTACCTTTCCCCTCACTCGCCTCTCCCTCTCTGCCCCCAGGCTGAGCGAATCGAGAGCTCGAAACCTTCTGCTCTGACGAGGTTCCTGGCCAATTCCGGTGTCGTCCAGCCGCCCCTCGACTTCCACTGCTCACGAGCCTATTCTCCATCGCCAGGCGCACCTGCCCATAAACTTAGCTCACTCCCGCGTGCCCCGTAGCGTCGGCTTCGTCATCACCTGAGCACCGCCGCGTTTGTCCTTTCTCCGGCGAGTCCCAACTGGTAAGCCCAGACCACCCTGAGCCCTCTCATTGATACTCCCGTACTCCCCATGCTCGTACGCATCTAATGCTCCCTTCCGTTTGCCTCGGCATGACCTCTAGCCTCGCCCCTGTCGACGACCAGAGGAACCCGACGCAGACAAGAACTCCGGCGAGGAATCCCAGTCGCATCTGAGCGCCCCTCGCCAAGACGACCGCACTTTGAGCTTCTCTTTACCCTTGTGAACCCTGTGATCATCTCCTCTCCCTCCCTTCCTTCCTGATTCACCAGAACCACCGCGAGCAGAGCCGCGCTGCCAGTCGCCACCGCACCAGCGCCGCCAGTTCTTGGCAGTGTGCTGAGAGCCGTCCGAGGCAGATCCAGCGATAGGGATAGAATCATTAAACGAAAGGGTATCGTGTGTTGTGTGCCATGCGATTTCCATTAGATCTGACGGCCAGAATTGCTCGATCTGTGCGAACCGTTACCGCCCAATTAGATTGCGCCAC
Organism: Avena sativa; assembly: GCA_916181665.1. Classification (NCBI taxonomy): domain Eukaryota; kingdom Viridiplantae; phylum Streptophyta; class Magnoliopsida; order Poales; family Poaceae; genus Avena; species Avena sativa. The sequence continues at coordinate 148,132,823 of OV702294.1, read as the reverse complement.
GTGGACAGGGTTTTGTTTAAAAACAGAATTAGTATCTGATTGATATGCAAACTTGTAAAATTCATAACTTTAATTCTACACGTCCAAATTTTGCAAATTTTATATCAATGGAATCAGTAGAACAAGTAATTTGCAAACATGCACTTTGTTTAATGTTTTGCTTCTGGAAAATTGGTTGAATTTGCAGAAACTTGTGTAAGCTTATTATGAATACAAAAATTGTTCTAGATATAATTTTAATGTGAAATCTTTGCAAAATGGTTTGTTGTGAACCTACTGACCCTAGGAACTAACTTATGGATTTAAAAATGTATTTTGTGAAGATTAGGAATAAATATTTGAATTAACTCATTTCTAGTCAAATAAAAATATTGATTTTGTTTTAGAAATGATTTTTGAGTAAAACCTTTGGGAATTGAATTGATTCAAACCTTCTGACCCTAAACACCAAGTTTTGAGAATTAAAATATATTTGGTGAACTCTTTAAAGAATATTGCTTTGCTAAAAGCATTTTCAACCACATAAAATATTGATTTGATTTAAAAATGGTTTATAGATAAAACCTTTTGCAAATGGTTTTACCACTTTAGTAAATGACCAATTTTGAACTTTATAATGTTTAGAGCCTAGTAGAAACCACCTTTGCAAATAAAACTATCTTTTGCATGCTTGCATGCATGACCTTGTTTCTATTATTTTATGTGTGATAAATTGTTTGAATATTGGTTGGAATGCTAGTTAAATCTATGTTTGCTTGATTTAATTGTAGTGGAATTAGAAGAGTGTGATATTTGCAAGATCAAGAAGTGAACCAACATTCTCTACTAAAAAGGCAAGTGACACTATCATCCAAGTTCTACTATTTTCATTACACTTAGTGGATTTTTGTAACATGCATGAAAAGGATTTCTATATTTTATGCTATGCTAAATCCTAATAGGATACCCTTATATATTCCTTAGTGGAAACAATGTATTTGCAGTATGCTTAGCCCTGCTATATATTGGGATGGGATACATGATATGATTATATGAAGAGTTGAAAAGACATATGTTTTATATAATAAAACAAGCACTCAATGAACCACCTGGGTGGACAAGGATACTCAATCTTGGACAAGGTGGCAACAAAAGGAACCATGTTTATATGGCTATCTCTTTTTGTATGTGCACTAGAAGGAAACCACCCAGGGACTTAGAGATTGGACATGTTTCTCGTACATTGGCTTCCGTGTACAGCCACATGCTAAATGGGCTCTGGCTTAGTCAATTACATAGTGGAAGACCCATGCATTGGCATCTTCAGGTTAACTAGATTTGTGTAAGGGAACTTGAAACCCTACATTGGTGCCGGGATGACAAGCTAGCATTGTGTATTGGGAGGACTTCTATGGAAAGACTTTGTCACATTCTCAATCTGCCAGTACTGCATCTTGGTGAGTACTTATCCAGCGGCCACTGGTGGCATCAAGATGAGATTGTGTCATGTGGGTAAAGTGTACAACTTCTGCAGAAGATCAAAATTCTAAGTACTTAGCCGTGTCCCCGGTTATGGACAACATTGAGCAACTAAGGCCTGAAGCTATGGAAGATCTCGACATTCCAATTTCTCAAAGTAAAACTTGATGGTGACAACAGGGGATTTGAAGCACTTGGAGTTTTCCAAGAAGTTCAGAAAGATTTGACAAAAGATCAAAACTATTTTGAAAAGATAGGACAAAACTATATTGCTTTCTGCAAATGAGCCTAAACCCCACTTAGCCAAATATGCATGTAATGATAGGATCCACTTAATTCTACATAGTAGTGAAATTTGCCAATACAATTCAAATGTATTGACCCTTGTGGCTGCAACTTATTATGTTGCAGGTTTGTTTGATGTTAGTTAAGTTTATTGATTAGAATTACAAGTCTACAACCAACATGACTGCCTGTGGCACTTTGAAGATGAAGGACCCCATGCTTATAGATATTCTGCTGCAATGTAATGTGATAGCCAAATGAGCTATGTAAGATGTAATGAATTATTTTATTCCTGGTTATAAAGTTGTATTATGACCTTTGTTTCTTGATATTACATCTTAATTATGGATGCTAGCTATTGATCCAGGGACTAGCATTGTAAACACAGGGATCTCTACCTTATTAAAGGTTGGGAACCTTACATATTTTTAGGTGGTTTCTATTTTATTTAGACTTTAGAAAGCATGCTTTGTATTCAGTACTGTTTAGTTTGTTTTGAAAAGTGTGACAAATCATCCATTGCATTTTGCATGCATTCATATATATTTTGTTTGTATATTGATTGTGAATATTATTGTATGAATTTGTGTGTAGATTTTGTGGATTGTGGAGAGTGTGATTGTGAGGATTGTGCCTATTCTCCTAGCTACCAAGGCAAGTGATGCTTCATATTTTTGTCCTACTATTTTAACTATGCACTAGTGATATGTTGAGTAGTATTTGCATGGTAAATTTCAAAGTATATGCTATACTATGGTGGATCCTATAGATGATATCTTGGTAGGAATTTTCCCTAGGTTAAGAGACTTGCTATGTTAGCATGCTTAGACTAGCTAGTAGAATGCAAGGGTGGAATATTCATGTTATGATATTATGCGAAGTCTATGACTATGTTTTTGATTAATAAAACAACTATGTGAATGAATCACCTAGGTGGAATGGGAAGATTGGTTTGTGTTGAGTGGTTACACAAGGCCCATGTCTATGGTTTACCTTGTGTATCACACATGTGTATGGCTACCCAGGAACAAAGAGATTTGAGATGTTTAGTGTTGAGAAACTTCTAGTGCAACCACATGGCAGATGAGCTCTTCCTTGACAAACTAGGTTGCAAGAACTCAGCCATATGGACAGTTGGTGGTAGGGTTGATAGGATGGAACGCGTACATGGTGGTCTGAGGGAATGCTTCTGAAAAGTCTCGTCTCAATGCTTGTTGAGTCTTGTGGGGAAAGTGCACCACCTCTCGAGAGGGTAAAACCTAAGTACTTAGTCGTGTCCCCGGTATTGGAAAATTTGAGCATCGAAAACATTGAAATGATCAAGGATCTCCTCATCCCAATTTCTCTAAGTTAAAACTTGTGGTTGAACAAGGGTAAGGTTTCACCAATGTCTATTGGTGGTTCCTTGGGTGTTTTGTCAAACAAAAAAACTTAGAGTTTTTCAACTATTAAGACAAACCTTATTTTGAGCAAAGCCAGCCTGAACTACACTTAGCCAAATTCATATAGTTATTAGATGTTACTATACTACTATGGTATCACTTGCCAATACAATTCCAAATGTATTGATCCTCTGTGGCTGTAACTTATGATGTTGTAGGTTACTCTGATGGTGACTAGGGTTATGAGTCTACACTCAACATGTTTGCATGTGGCACATGAAGATGAAGACTTTATTTATTTTGTTAAGTATTGTGAACTCTATGTATTAGCCTTGAGCTAATGAGTTGTAAGGACTATGTATCTATGGATATTACGATGTAATAATGACCTTTGTATCTGTGTACTTCATCTTAAACTGTGGATGCTAGCAATTCGATCTAGGGACTAGCATTGCAATCATATGGGCCTTTACCTTAAATGGTAAGGTCTTACATGGACCTAGGTCAAATGCAATCTTGACAACTATATAGGATAAGGTTGTGAGAAGTTTCAACTTAAAGAAGCATAGCATTGTCCTTTTTTGCTGATGAAAAAGAGAATGGAGAGGTACATATTCTGGTTCAACCACTTTCACCAGGCAGCCCATTATAAATGCAATGCTGATTGTTAGAGAGTACTAGTTACGCTTGTTTGATGTATGGACTCCACTTTGTATGTACTATCATGAATTAATCACTAAATTTGTATGGATTTCCCCAATTATCTAGCTAAGGTTAATTATTATAATGGTCTTCTTATTTGGCTGGTTGCTAAGTACTTGAGCTAATCTGTCTATCCATTTTCTGGCTGATGAATCATGATTATTTTTCATGTCTGTTATGATTGAGTTTGAATTAGCAGATGTGAACTATTTAAAAGAGTTTATACATACTATAGAAGATCACATTAACCAATCGCCTCAAGATACATACTGTTGGAGGCAGCCATGAATAACCATCGATTTGAGGTGTCATTGTTCTAGAAACTGTCTTGATTTGAATCCGACTCCGGGTGCCATACTATTGGAGATTGTAATAGTGATTGCTGCCATGTTTGTATATTTTGAGAGGTGGCATTAAGTTATAACCCCTTATTTGATGAACTTGTTGATACTTGTATTTTGTGTCATCATTTTTAGGACTTATATGTTCTGTTTAGAATCATATTTATTATGATCTGTTAATATTTATGCATATTTAGTTGATTTATGGGACTTTCCTAGAAAGTCCCTTTCATTGGTATTTAATTTCTAGGAGGTATAAAACCTCCTTTTTCATGTTTTTGCTATTTCAGGACCTTTTAGACGTCAATAAATCGAAGGAAAAATACCTGATGAGTTTTTCACCTGGAGAAGGACTTTGGGCCAAAGAATGAAGCGAGGGGAGCCACGAGGCCCAAAAGAGAACAGGTGGTGTGCCACCCATGCTCTTTTGTCCCATGAGCATCGCCTCAATTCCTCCTTTTTTACAGATGCCTTCGTATCGCCAAAAAACCTACGCCATATTTTTCCCACGATTTACAGAGGCGACGGCGGAGGCGAAAGTCCTCTCCTACTCTAGGAGAGGGCAGATACTGCTGCACCGGAGCCTCCGATGAGGGGGAAATTGATGCCATCGTCATCATCACTCCTCCTAGACGTAGGGGCAGGCCTCTCCATCAACATTTCCACTAACACCATCATCACCATATCCAAGATCCATCTTGTTCCCCTCATAGTTTGTGATTGATTGAACCCCGGATATTTTTTAAGGGCTATTTACATGTTTGTGATTGGCATCTTGTCTTTATTTGGTACAGAGATTATATTTTCAGATTGTGTTGTATTCGATATGGTATTGATCCATATCATGTTTGCCACTTGTGAGTAGATCCCCATGTTCTTGATGGCATAGGATGAATTGGCTATGATTTCCATATAATATGCAATGAGTGTGAGGTCCAGTTTTTATCTTTTATATTGTTCTATGATGATTTTATGTGAATGTTGAGTGCATATTACTTCACCTATATGGGCTCATAGGATAATACTTGATGCAATGATAGGGGTTGGAAGGGACGAAATTGACAGAAACCGTTTTCCAATACTTTGAATTGCATTGGAGGGATTATATGTCGAGGACCAATGAACTTATTGCTATGGTAGGACATTTATGTCTTAATTATTCTTATATGTTCATGTGAATGGCTCTAGGACCCATCATAAGTGGTGTATTTTGCTTATATTTATGGGTGCACCTAATTTAGGCTCCGCCCTAAGGGAATGAAACTTGACAACATCTTCACCATATTGTATAGAAATCTTTATGCTAAGTAAATCCATGCCGCCCTCGAAAATGCTTGTCACATATAAGTTCACACACACACTTCAGCTTGTCCTCTTGCTGCATAGAGGATTGGGCTTTCGCTCATTGAGAGAATTTACTTATTGCTATTTACTTTCAGCATTTTATATTCTTGCAAAATAGAAACCCAAAAACACCAAACCTACTGCATTTACTATTATTTTCTTTCTCAAACTTGCTAATAAATACCCTCAGCTCCTCGTGGGTTCGATAGCCTTTCTTATTGAGAAGTACTACAATTGATCTCCTTCACTTGGAAGCCATCACTTGTGCCACATCACGGGTACTTGTTTGTGAAGTCATGGTGAAGCAGTGACATCGTGATTGTATAGATTATCTAGAACTATTGTATTAGTCATCCCCCTTTCGCAATTCGATGAGACACATTCTCAGTCGTGTTCTTATGATGGGTAAGCATAGGGTTGCAAGTGAGGCGAGCTTGCATGCAGTGATTTAGCTCAGCTCACCTACATGTAGTGCAATTTGTAGAGAAGTTATAATTGTTGCATGTCGTATAATTTGTACTGACCATCCTGTTTGCGGGTCTACACGGGACCATCACCAGCAACCCTTGGTAATATCTCTAACATAGGCTATAAGGTGACATTTTCAACCCAAATGCATGTAATCAAACTACTAGCATTTAGCAAAAACGCAAACTTCAAGCAACTAATCACCTGGGGTTTGTCTTCTCCTATGATGCAGGGAATAAAATATAGACAATCAAATTAGTCACACAATAGAAATTAGAGGTTGTTATATGTGCGTGCAGCTTTGTCAGAGTCATGTTTCCCAGAGGCTCAAAGTCGACGTAGGCAACCAAACACGCCGTACTATGAAAAAACATGTAGACGCCACGTCTAAAACGTATCTACTTTCTCGAACACTTTGCTATTTTTTCTTCTCTAAACTTGTGTGATTTGGATACAACTAACACAGACTTACACTATTTTCAGCAGATTACCTTGGTATCTTGTTTTTGTGCAGAAAATCAACTATCAGGATAAATCCCCTAAAATATGCCAAAAACTATTTTTCACCATAAGATCCATGGAGCCAGAAGGGGAGACAGAGAGGAGGCCTAGGGGGCCCACACCCACCCCAGGCGTGGGCCCACCTGAACCCGCGCCTGGAGGGGGTGCAGCCACCCCAGGCACCCCCTCGGCCTCCCTCTGGGCCTATAAGTTGCCTTTCGACCTAAAAACCAAGGGGGGTTAGATAGTTTTCCAAAAAAGAGTTCTGCTCCGTCGCCGCCACCAGAAACCAAGATTCGGATCCAGAAACTCCATTCTAGCACCCTACCGGGACGGGGAATTTGGAGAGGATCATCACCATCGTGATCACCCCGCTGTAGGCTTGGGGATGGTAGGGATTGGACGAGTTCTATCATGTAATCGAATAAGATCTGTTAGGGCATAGTGCCTAGTATCTCTATTATTGCTATTTGACTTTGTTGCAACTTGTTGTGCTTAATGCTTGTCACTAGGGCCCGAGTGCCATGATCTCAGATCTGAACTTATTATTGAATCATGATGATAGTATTGTTTGTGATCTTACCTGCAAGTTGTGTACACATATCATTGTCCGGATCCAAAGGCCCCAAAATAACAATAATTGGGACAACCGGAGGGGATGGCTGTGGTGTGAGGATCACATGTGTTCACGGAGTGTTAATGCTTTGCTCCGGTGCTCTATTAAAAGGAGCACCTTAATTGCCAGTAGTTCCCTAGAGGCCCCGCTGCCACGAGCTGGCTGAACAGAAGATGTTGTACAAGTTCTCATTGCGAGCATGTATGACTATATTTGGAGCACATTCCTAGGATTGTTTAGTACTTGGATGCTTGTTATTATTTATCTGCAATGCCCTAGATCTTGAAGTTACATGTTTAGATTCGTCCATGCAACGCCCGTCCATCCATCCCTATGCCTACCGCACTCGAATCCCACTATTACCGTTACTGTTACTATTTCCATTGTTTCACTTTTGTTGTTACTTCTGCTGTTCATTTGCTATTGCTACTAAAAACTGTTGCTACTGATAAACTTCTGTGAGCAAGAAATATTTCTAGGTGCAGCTGAATTGACAACTCAGTTGTTAAGGCTTGCAAGTATTCTTTGGCTCCCCTTGTGTCGAATCAATAAATTGGGTAATACTACCCGCGAAGACTGTTGCGATCCCCTACACTTGTGGGTCATCAAGACTATTTTCTGGCGACGTTGTCGGGGAGCATAGCTTTTTTTGTAAGTTCACTTGGATCTATTATTGTTCACTGCTACTCCTTTCATCATGGGGAAGTCTCGTGATGGAAAGTTCCCTATTTTACCATCCACTAAAAGAAGAGGTACAGTCCTAAACACCTCTGTTGCTCTTGATTCACCATATGTTATAAGTAAGCTTGTCACACCACCACCACATACTCATGCTACACACACTGCTACTACTGCTGAATCTGAAACTATTTTTGATGCTCATGATGTTACTTCTACTGTGCTTGATGCGAGTGGTTCATTAGGTCCTTTTCTAGATGCTACTATGGCTAGTCTAGGAAATACCGAAACTATCAGTGAAGCCACTGTTACACCTGTTAGCTCACCTGAGGCTAGTGAGAGTTATGATATTAATGATGGTTACATTGAGTTCACCGATAAATTTGTTGAAGAGTGCCGAAACACGCATGGTACTAGTGCTATGAAGAGTCTCCTTGCTAGACGTACTATTATGCCTAAGTTGTCCTCTGATCCTAAGTTTGCCACTTCTCCCATAGATATTAAAGATGAAGATTATGATTTTTCTCTTGATTTGTCTTATTTAGATATTGTTGAGAAAGAACCTTTTTGTGGGACTGAAAATGAGAGTGCTATGGCTCATATGAATGAGCTTTCTACTATGAGTGCTTTGTTCTCTGATGATTTTAAGATGCGCAAGTACTTTTTGCTAAGATCTTCCCTTTTTCACTAAAAGGAGAAGCTAGGGCTTGGTTTAATTGATTACCTCCTGGTTCCATTGATAGCCCTGATTGCTTGATTGCTTCTTTCTTCCAGAAATATTTTCCTCCCAGTGCTAGACATGCTGCTTTGCAGAGACTTTTTGATTTTAAACAGGAAGAAGAAGAGAAATTGCTTGAGTCATGGACAAGGTTCTGTGCCTTGATTCATGCACATCCTGGATGTCCATTGCCTAAGAATGAGCTTCTTGATATTTATTATAATGGACTAACTGATGATTCTAGGACCTACCTAGATAGCTTTGCTGATTGTGTTTTTAGGAAAAGAACTCCTACAGATGCTGAAGAATTAATGGCTAAGATAAGCAAGCCTGAGCCTATTACTCCTGAACCAGTTGTTCCTGAACCGGTTCCAGCACCAATGACAAAGAAGAGGGGAGTTATTGCATTAAATGATGAAGTGATGAAGGAAGCTAAGAAGTGTCTAAAGGAGAAAGGTATTAGAGCTGAAGATGTGAAGAATTTACCTCCTATAGAAGAATTATGTAAGCCAATTCCCCACTCATATACTATTGAGGTACACTCTCTCCAATTTAATGAAGGTTATATTCCTTATGGTAAGCCTCATGATCAATGCTTAGAGGAACTTGACACATTTATTGTTAAACAAGGTCATTTTAACAAAAAAGTTCAGAATCATTTACTGGAAAACTCTAGAGCTATCCATGAGTTGAAAGATATTGTGGAAAGAACTTCTAATGATATCAAAATTCTTTGTAAACACTTTCAAATGGTTCAAACCCAACTTGATCAACTTGCTAAGGTACAAAAGGATATGCTAGTTAATGCTTCAGGAAATAAACATGCTTATGGAATTAGAACTAGTAGTGGTGCAGCTACTCAAGACCCTTTATATCCTGAAGGACACCCTAAAAGAATAGAGCAGGATTCCAAATAAGGTGAAGATAGTGGTAGTCCTCATAAGAGGAAGAAAAAGAAACATAAAGTAGTTGAGGAACCACTTGAACCTGTTGTAGATCCAAATAGCATATCTGTCTCTGATGCTGAAACTGATAGTGGTAATAATAATGAGTCTCCTGATAAGGAGGAAGGTGAGGAAGAACCTGATAAACACACTAAGAACACTAGGTACACAAAGGCGGATTTTATTGCTAATAAACATGGTAAAGAAAGAGAACCTTGGGTGCAGAAACCTATGCCTTTTCCATGTAAGAAACACAAGTCAAAGGAGGAAGAACACTACAACAAGTTTTGTGAGAGGATGAAACCCTTATTCTTGCAAATTCCATTGACTGATGCTATTAAGTTGCCTCCTTATTCAAAGTATATGAAGGGTATTGTCTCTAATAAAAGGAAGATTCCTAATGAGGAAATTTCTACTTTGCTTGCTAATTACTCCTTCAATGGTAAGGTTCCAAAGAAACTTGGTGATCCAGGTATACCAACTATTCCCTGCTTTATTAAAAACAATTATGTTAGAACTGCTTTACGTGATTTGGGAGCTGGAGTTAGTGTTATGCCTTTTTCTCTCTATAAGAGACTCCAGCTAGAAAAGTTGATACCAACTGATATATCATTGCAAATGGTTGATAAGTCAACTACTATTCATGTTGGTATATGTGAGGATGTTCCTGTTCAAGTTGCTCATAATTGCATGGTTTTAACTGATTTTGTTGTGCTTGAAATGCCTGAAGATGATAATATGTCCATTATTCTTGGGAGACCTTTTCTTAATACTGCAGGTGCTATCATCAATTGCAATCAAGGAAAATTAACATTCAATATTAATGACAAAGAGCACACTGTCTATTTCCCCAAGAAGGTTATTAGAAGCTATTGCATGAATTCCATTGAAAATATTGAGAGCATCAAGGTTGGAGAAATATATTGTCTCATTCCACAAGAAAATTTTGAAACTATTATGATTGGGACCATTGCTATCAAGTATGAGGTAACATAATCACCTTGTGGAATGCAAAGTTTTGTTTCATATAAGATTGTTTTGGTAACAAGACTTGATCAACCTTGTTAACAAAAGGATTTTAGTGAACAAAATAATGTTTCCACTGTGGTTATACTTGCTTTCTTTTACTTTTCTCCTTCCTAGCCTTTGCTTTAGTTTTAGTTTTGCTAGTTGTTTGCTTGCTTGAGTTTCTTAGAGCTCCTGTATTTTGGCTTTTGGTTTGCTTTTGCTTCTTCTGAAAAAACTATTTCTGCGAGAAAATTAATTTTCATACCCTGAAAATTGGCCAAGATATAGTTTCCCGAAAAATTCCAGAAAATTCAGAATAAATTTTTCCTCGAAAAAAGCGGCAGAGAGGCACCAGAGGTGACCCAGGGGGCCACCCTAGGCCACCACACCCATGGTAGGCGCGGCCTACCAGGGGGTGGCGCCTAGGGGGGTTTGGCCCACCTGGGCCCCTCCAGGTTGCCTCCTCAATGCTACCTTATTTCTCTCCTCCAAAAACACCGGAAAACTTTCTCAAGCTCGAGTTCTTGATGTTCTTGCTCGTGATTTTCGATCTCCTTGTCCAGCCCATCTCAAGTGCTAATTTTTGGAGGGATTTTGTCACATCCCAAAAATTTCCAAATTTTGAAATGTGAAAAATAAACAAACAAAACAAATAAAGGATGAAATTTAGGGGAAAAAGAAACTTTTTGCTTCTAATTGGAAACATCAAAACCTTACTTAAAACAATTTTGAATGAGAAAGTTACAAACAAGATTTCAAAAATTTAAACGCATGTCATGCATCATCATCTTTAAGCACTTGCATTTTACCTATGGAAAAAAATTGATAAATCTAAAACCTAAACACTAATAAGAGAAATCACCATCAAGTTCAATACAATACTATGGATATGTTCCATATAAAAATTTAGCAAAATCATTTCTATATAATCTATAATGGTAAAAAACAATATTACAAAAGCATGGGAATTGTTTTCACTCTATTTGGAGCCATGGATAAAAACTTATGATTTATATAAGATAAAATAAAGTATTCCAAGGTCAATAAAGCTCATAGCTAAAATTAATACTTAATTGCGAACAAATTAATTCTAAAGGATATATAAAGATAAATAATTATTAAATAGAACTATACAAATTGGAATCGCCCTTTTTGGAACTATAAATCAAAACATATGATTTACCTAAGATAGATAAAGAAATAAGAAATACTGCAAAGTCAATTTAAGCCCATACATAAAATCTATATTTACATGGAATAAAATTACACTTAAATAATATATAATGATACGTTATTATTAAGTAAAACTATAGAAATTGGTTTGAACCTTTTTGGAGCTCTAAACCAAAAGATATGAAATAAACAAGAATTGAGAAAATATACTGTATAGGCCAACGTGCCATGCTCAATTTTTTTAAATAAATTATACTTTATTAAAAAAATATTTAAAATACTCTAATTGGAGTAAACTATCAAATTATATTTCATATAAATTTTTCTAAAGAGGTTTAGTACAAATTTAAATCAAATTAAAAAGACAAATTGGAAACTAAGAAAATAAAATAGAAAAAGAAAAGAAGAAAATGTTGAAGGAAAAAAAAGAGGGGCCCAATCCCAACTCCCTTGTCCCTCTTTTTTTCTCCTTCATTTTATTGTTGGGTTGCCCTTCTTGGCCCATCTAGACTGATCCACAAGGAGATCGATCGTCTTCCAGCTCCAGCAGGTACATTACCACTATATATGGCCGTTTCTTTCCCTTCGTCTCCCCATCAATTGTGTGACCGTTTCACTTTGACATAAATACGAAAGTTACTCTAAATTTTATGGACATCTCATTCAGGGAATTAGTACTCCATCTCATAGCCTTAATCTTTCAAACCAATGCGGTGCTCCGAGTGCCACCCGTCGGCATACACCCTCCAATCTCCCTCCACAGACCATCTAAGAGAAAACCGAGTGAGCACCATATTCCTCTCCTCCTCCTCCATCACTTTCATTCCTAAACTTTCTCGAGAGAAGCTCTGTAGGACACACGCGGTCGATGCCAACTTCAACCCCAAATTTGAGTTCATCGTCAGATCTTGTCTTCTACGGTGAGTCCCTCCTCGATTCCTTCTACCAGAAGACTAATCTTGATGTTGCCTATCTCCAGGACATGATTGTCCATCCTATGGTTGCAGTTCTTCGCGCCGCCGATGTTGCACGTTGCTCTAGCCGTGGATTGCCGTCACCATTGGAGACGAACGAGCTCTAAATCACGTCCAGTAGCATCGCCTCGACGTCCTCTACACCGTCCACATCTTCTTCAACTCCGGATATGTTCCTAGCAACGGGAACGGCAACGCCAAGCCCGTGCCCGCAAATCCGACGAACTTCTCCGGTGAGCTTTTCCGGTGAGCCATCCTGGACCATTAGATCTTCATCTAAAGGTCATAATAGACCACTTAAACAAAGGGGTACCTCCAATTAAAATCTGTCAAGTGTCATATCTATTCCTATTTTCGGATTTTTAGACATAAGAACATAGAAACTTGTAAAAATCATATCTTTAGTTCTGTATATCCAAATTTAGCAAATAATATGTCTATGGATTCACAAAAACGAGTAGAACATAGTGGATCTATAATTCGGTATTTTTGAGTCTGTTAAAATCATGTTTTATACAGAACCATTTATGGAGTATTTTGAGTATAAAAATTGTTGTGTAAATTATTTTTGAGTGTATCCTTTTGCAAATGGTTGTAAATTTAACTCTCTGTACAGTAAGACCAAAATATAATTTTATTCTAGTATAAATAAGACCATGGCAATTATTTAGTGAGAATAGCCTTTTCAACTGTTAGAAAATGTTGCTAATTGGTACAATTGCACAAATGGTTGCATTTGTAATCTTGAAAATATAAAATGTTCATAAATCACTTAGTAATGTTTAGAACCTTGTTATAACAATTTGTACAATAAAAATTGCCGTCTTGCATGTTTGCATACTTTGCATGATTTTCGTGTTGTCATTAGTATTGATCTTGTGATTGTTTTGTCTTGGTTGTTTTGCTTGATAGATCGTGTTGATTGTCAAGTGTGTTATTGTGAAGAGTGTACCAACACCACCAACTACTAAGGCAAGTGACACTATCATCCATGTCCTACTATTTTCATTACACTTAGTAGAATTTTTGTAGTATGCATGATAGGGCTACTATATTACTATGCTATGCTATGTCCTATTATGAAACCCTTTATATCTTCCTTAGTGAAAACATCATAGTTGTAGTATGCTTAGCCCTGATATATACTTGGGGTGGAATACCATGTTATGAATATATGAAGTGTTGGAAAAATATATGTTTTATATAACAAAACAAGTACTCAATAAACCACATGGGTGGAAGATGGATACTCAATTTTGGATAAGGTGGCAACAAAGGGAACCATGTTTATATGGCTATCTTTTTGTATGTGCACTAGAAGGAAACCACCCAGGGACTTAGAGATTGAACATGTTTCTCGTACCGTGGCTTCCGTGTACAGCCACATGCTAAATAGGCTCTGACTTAGTCAACTACATAGTAGAAGACCCTTGCATTGGAACCTACTCAGGTTAACTGGATTTGTGTATTGGAAATATATCCTTACATTGGTGCCTGGTAGACAAGCTAGCATTGTGTATTAGGAGGACTTCTATGGAAAGACTTTGTCACATTCTCGATCTGCCTGTACTCCATTTGGTGAGTACTTATCCAGCGGCCACTAGTGGCGTCAAGACGAGATTGTGTCATGTAGGTAAAGTGTACAACTTCTGCAGAAGATCAAATTCTAAGTACTTAGCCGTGTCCCCAGTTACGGACAACTCTGAGCAACTAAGGCCTGAAGCTATGGAAGATCTCGACATTCCAATTTCTCAAAGTAAAACTTGATGGTGACAATAAGGGATTAGAAGCACTTGGAGTTTTCCAAGGAGTTCAGAACGATTGTCAAATGATCAAAACTATTTTGAAAAGATAGGATAAACCTATATTGCTTTCTGTAAATGAGTCTAAACCCTACTTAGCCAAATATGCATATATTGATAGGTTCCACTTATTTCTACATAGTAGTGAAACTTGCCAATACAATTCAAATGTATTGACCCTTGTGGCTGCAACTTATTATGTTGCAGGTTTGTTTGATGTTAGTGAAGTGTGTTGAATAGGATTACAAGTCTACAACCAACATGATTGCCTGTGGCACTTTGAAGATGAAGGACTCCATGGTATATAGATATTCTGCTGCATTGTAATGAGATAGCCAAATGAGCTATGTAAGATGTAATGAATTATTTTATTCCTGGTTATAAAGTTGTATTATGACCTTTGTTCTTGATATTACATCTTAACTATGGATGCTAGCTATTGATCCAGGGACTAGCATTGTAAACACAGGGATCTATACCTTATTAAAGGTTGGGACCATTATAGAATTGCTCATTAGTATGTGCCTCCTCCACTTGTCCAATTAGATGTGTGATTGGTAGATTGTATCTTGAGAGTATTTTTCTGCTATAGGTGACAGGTTGTTTGAGCTTGCATGCTTGTTCTTTGCTTAGAAAATTTGTTTTGATGCATGTGTAGTCCTATAGCAAGTTCCTATAGTAGTTTCTTATCATTTATCAACTTAGAAATCACTTGGTTTGATGGTTGTCTAGAAATTTCAGCAAAGTGAAGTCATGGACCACACCACATTTGGTGATATATTTGAGAGTGATGCACCTAGAAGGGCAAGGCTTCCAAGGTCATCTAGCAGTACTAGACCCTCATACAATGAGGATCTCATCACTCCGTGATTTGGTGTCGAGGGAGATGAAGGGGATGCGCACCCCTCCACCTTTCCTTGCCAAACTTTCTTGCAAGCTGCTGTGATTCTTAACGATTTTATGACTTTGATTCAAAGGGCTGGTCTAACAAGTTTCATGCAGGATGAGAGTGCACAATATTCTGTGCTTACTAAAACATTTGTGGAGAGTTTCTCCTTTACTAACAGCATGTCCAAGCCCTCAGTGTCTTTCAAAATTTATGACAGGGCTCATTCTATGACTTTGAAGAAATTTTGCAAGGCCTTGGGACTTGGTAGAGCTGGGTCATCAAAGAAGATTCCAGCTCTTCCAGCTGATTTGTTGGAGCTTTACCGAGGAATAACCAATGATGATGACCCGCAAAGCTCAACGAGGGAAGATAAATAATATTCAACTTCCAGCCATCAAGTACTTTGCCTACTATTTTACCACCAGTGTTCTTGGTAGGGAGAACACTAATAATATTTCCAACTATCAATTGGCCTTCTTAGCTGCTGCGCTCAACAGTGAGGATAAGTATAATCTTGGTTCCCTCATTGCTCGTCGTTTAGCCGCTAAGGGACCCATTTATGGGGGAATTATTGCTACCCGTATTTCTGCTGCCTTGGACATTGCTGTTGATCCACATGATACAATTTTGGCTCCTCATAGGCTTGATCTTGCTGCCATGAAGGCGCACCACTTTTTCACCACCAGCTATACTCTTCATAACTTGGTTTATAGAATGTTGTTTATTGATGGGGAAGAGAGACATCCCTCTACCCCAAACCTCTTTGTTCAGTATTTCTCAGGGACCTTGGTCACGCTTGAAGGCGGAGATGGATGACACGTTGTGCTCTCTTAACTTCCATGGGCGCTATCAGGAGGAAGCGCCCTCATATGACCCCGCAGTACACTATACCGGGGAGTCCACGAGCTCGTACCAGGACGAGGGAGCCTCCTCGACATACTACGGAGGTGCATCTACTTGGGCACCATGGGATTGAGCCCCACTTAGGTCAAAATCCTAAGCTTGGGGGGAGGTATACCGACATCACACTCATATATATATCATGTTCGGACGGCTCTTTGTATATCCATTGTTTCGCTTTGTTTTTGGTTCTTGTTGCTTCTTTCTCAAAAACACAAAAATACCAAACATATTTTCGTTGTTTCTCTTGGTTTGTTTCTTTGCTTTGGTTTGCCTTAAAACAAAAATCCAAAAAGATTTTGCTTTGTTTGTTTTTCCTTGTTTTTGTTTGGTTTTTCTTTGTTTGCTTGTTTCTAAAAAAATCGAAAACACCAAAAATATATGTTGTTCTTCTTTGGTTTTGTGAGTTCTTTGCAGGGTTCAGCCGTCCTTAGTGGATTTTGGTTTTCATGTTAATTATTCAAGTCACACAAGTGAAGGGCAATAATTAAGATTAAGACAACTCGAGGTGTGGTAAGAGGCTGGTAACGAACTCTATTTGTTTCATTTTTGTACATATACTCATCATTGTGAGCATGCTTAGCCTGTTTGTGTAAGGTGTATGTCATTATGGATTCTTAGTAGTTCTTGCTTGTCTATGATTAGCTCTAGCTTGCTAATAGTTTGTAGCATGTCATATGAATGTTTGCTTGCATTGCTTCATTCATAGTTTGGTACGACATTGTGGTATCCTCCTCTGACTGTTCATGTGAATCGACTTGGCACATGCTCACGCATGCATATGACTAATCAATAGTCAGTAAGCCTCGATAATTTATTTTGCCTCAGAGTTCTTGTATCACTTTCATGCCATAATTAGTCCTGTTTTGTTGCAAGCATGATTATGACAGTTATTGCCTCTCGTTTGTCGCTCCCTCTCTATTTGCTAGCCTTCACTTGCACTGAGTATGTGCTCTACCTATGCTTCCAACTCCTCAAAACCAATATTGACAGCTATGTCCCCGATACCTACCCATTAGCATCGTTTGCTACTTCAGTGCATATTTTATATATGTCGTGTTTTCTTCCAAAATAAAGTGTTTGTCTGTTTTGAGAAAGTTAGTTAGTAAAGCTCTCATGAACTTGATGGCACACTTTATTCCTTGCGCTTAATAATCTTTAACCATTGTGACTAGTCCATGAAAGTTATATGCTTGCTTATTCTATGCTGGGAGTCAGCAGAACCGTGCTGTCACGGGGAACGCTTTCAACACCTGTTGGATATCTCATCCAGTTGATTCTTTGCTCTTTTGTTTACGGATGTCGATGATGTGAAATAAAATGGGAGGTTGTGAGCTCATGGAGTTTATACATTGTGTTAGAGAAACGCCTGGGCCACTAGCCTAAGCCATGCCTAATCATGGTGGAAACTTGCAACATCACTATAATGAGCATCTAGGAAGCATCCTCAATAAAAAGATATGCATATGGTAAATAAAAAGATTGCTGAGATGCTCATTGTCTGCTTTCCTTGTCATTTTGATTATGGGAAAGCTCCTGTACCATATGCAAGGGGTACCCCGTTGGCGGTTCTCGATGATATGCATGTATTTACAATCACAAGAACTTTCAGGTGACCAAAGTTGAGTAGCATGCGGAGCGGCCCTCGTACTCAAGGGACTTGGGATTTCCAGTCTATGATCTGTCAAGCATATGATTCAGAGTGGACCTCACTTTCACCTTAACCACATGAAGATGCCTATAATAGGGGCAATGAGAGCTCAAAGCTAACGAGTACCTTCCTTTTAGCATTAGGAAGCCTTTCAAACCTTCACGAAACCGTTTTCACAATTTTGTTGAGTCACCACTTATTCTATGAGCACCTTCTTGAGAGCATAGTTGTCATTCTTGTGTTTGTTCCAAAATTTGGTTAATTATGTCATGACTTTGATGCTTGTATCTCTGATATCTTTACCTCTAGTCTTCACTTGAACTTCAGAGGTGCCTTGGCATTCATATTGTGCTCTACAAACAAAGGCAAGCGAGATACCACTTTATCATACCTTATTATGAGAATTGCAATGTTGCTTATGTTTATGTTTCATGCTACTTATTATTAATGAGTTGGTTTCTCTTCATAGCTTGAGTAGACTTAGTTGCATACTTCTTATTATGAATTGTCTAAGCATCTACTCCTGTGCTGAGAATATATACATCATATGAAGCAAAGTGTTCATGAAAGTTCTTTTATCGCACTCAGTTTTCAACTGAATTGCTTGAGGACAAGCAATAAGCTAAGCTTGGAGGGAGTTGATACGTCTAAAACGTATCTACTTTCTCGAACACTTTGCTATTGTTTCTTCTCTAAACTTGTGTGATTTGAATACAACTAACACAGACTGGCGCTGTTTTCAGCAGAATTACCTTGGTGTCTTGTTTTTGTGCAGAAAATCAACTATCAGGATAAATCCCGTAAAATATGCCAAAAACTATTTTTCACCAGAAGATCCACGGAGCCAGAAGGGGAGACAGAGAGGAGGCCTAGGGGGCCCACACCCACCCCAGGCACGGGCCCCCTAACCCCGCGCCTGGAGGGGGTGCATCCAACCCAGGCACCCCCTCGGCCTCCCTCTGCGCCTATAAGTTGCCTTTCTACCTAAAAACCGAGGGGGTTAGATAATTTTCCAAAAATAGTTCCGCTCCACCGCCGCCACCAGAAACCAAGATTCGGATCCAGAAACTCCATTCTGGCACCCTACCGGGACGGGGAATTTGGAGAGGATCATCACCATCGTCATCACCCCGCTGTAGGCTTGGGGATGGTAGGGATTGGACGAGTTCTATCATGTAATCGAATAAGATCTATTAGGGCATAGTGCCTAGTATCTCTATTAGTGCCATTTGACTTTGTTGCAACTTGTTGTGCTTAATGCTTGTCACTAGGGCCCGAGTGCCATGATCTCAGATCTGAACTTATTATTGAATCATGATGATAGTACTGTTTGTGATCTTACCTGCAAGTTGTGTACACATATCATTGTCCGGATCCAAAGGCCCCAAAATGACAATAATTGGGACAACCGGAGGGGATGGCTGTGGTGTGAGGATCACATGTGGTCATGGAGTGTTAATGCTTTGCTCCGGTGCTCTATTAAAAGGAGCACCTTAATTGCCAGTAGTTCCCTAGAGGCCCCGCTGCCACGAGCTGGCTGAACAGAAGATGTTGTGCAAGTTCTCATTGCGAGCATGTATGACTATATTTGGAGCACATGCCTAGGATTGTTTAGTACTTGGATGCTTGTTATTATTTATTTGCAATGCCCTAGATGTTGAAGTTACATGTTTAGACTCGTCCTTGCAATGCCCGTCCATCCATCCCTATGCCTACCGCACTCGAATCCCACTGTTACCGTTACTGTTACTATTGCCACTGTTTCACTATTGCTGTTACTGCTGATGTTGCTACTACAAACTGTTGCTACTGATAAACTTCTGTGATCAAGAACTATTTCTAGGTGCTGCTGAATTGACAACTCAGTTGTTAAGGCTTGCAAGTATTCTTTGGCTCCCCTTGTGTCGAATCAATAAATTGGGTAATACTACCCGCGAAGACTGTTGCGATCACCTACACTTGTGGTTCATCAACACTGATGGCCAAACACTATGTTGACGACCATTTGTTGCGTCTTCAGCATAATCCTAGGGGTGAATTTGGTGAAGGTACGATACATGTGTGTGTCAGAGTCAAAGGAAAACAAGGGCGTGTTTGGTAGGCCAGTTTTTGTTTCTCGCATCCAGCGAGAAGAAATAAGCCCGTTTCGTTATTCAGCCTGCATGAGTTTGCTGCATGGCACAAGTTTTAAAGCAGGCCTAATGTTGGCCCGCAGGGAACACTGAAATCAGCCGTTTCCACGGAGCTAGGCTCATACGAACTTTAAAACTGGCAAAAAGCAAGCAACTTTTCTCTGTAGGTATCGGTGGTTGACTCAGGGCGTGCACGCCTCTTTCTTAATTACCGTGACTAATCTCGCCCCTATCGTCTCGTCTTGACGACCTCGTCCTCATGGACAATCGCCGCCATTGTCCATGCCTTTACCCTCGCTGTGCGTGTCCTTGCCCACCGAGCTGCAACGGGAGGCAGCCATGGCGGCGGGCTTGTGCGCAGCAGGGGCGATCATCGTCTTCTACATTGACGCATGAGGCGACCAGGCTAACACCGCGCGATAGGAGGCACAATTCACCCGTGGCGTACCATATCATCAACAATGAGATGACTCTTGACGGGTGAACCTGGTGTCCTCGGTCACAAGATGAGGTGCTTTTCCCTCATCCGCACGTTGGAGGCGTGAGTCCGCCGTCCACGAGTCATTGCATGACACCAAGCTGGGCGAGCGACAGTCGTGTGCGACGGGCACGACGGAACCACGGGGCACCATGAGCCTGGCAAGACGTGATACAATGGCAACTCATTGGCATGCGACAACTGCGTGTGGCACGCACGGCTTTTCCCTCCTTTTGCTTGATTTGATCTTCCTTTTCTTTGTTGTCCATAGGGGAGAGATCAATACATCAGATGACATGCCACAATGACAACTCATCGGTGTCATCTCTATTGGGATATGATAAATGGGTATCACCATTGCATGTCTCTAATCCGGCTAACCCGGGTGGCCCACAGTTAGTAGCATGGCTCATGGCATGCTGGGCGGCCCAGTTAGAAGGATACAGAAGGGAGGCCCATGTCGGATAAAGGAAGTCTACGACGTAGTCACCGACCAACCCAGAGCCTTGGAGTGCAAGCCACGAAGACTAGTTAGTATTAGTGTAGAACTCTGTAACCAGTCCGGCTAGGACTCTTCCCTATAACCCTATGTTATAGCGCCTTTATAAGCCAGACCTTTGGGAGCCTTTAGGGCACAACTTATATTATTGCGCACAGCGAACCGATCCCTGTAACTCGGCGTATTGCCATTATAGTGATTTATAGAAGGAGTAGGATTTCGCCACCGTTGTGTGATCTGAACCTGGGTAAGCTGTGTTACCTCGTACCCGCCAACTCATCGCCTTCCCCCACCTCTCTAAACACACTCTGCGAGGACCCCTCCATGGCGTACTCGTCGGCAATACCACGACAATTTGTCTAAACAAAATTTTGTAGGGTTCGCAGCATAGAAAACAAAAAATTTCCTACGATGGGAACAACTATGTACCAAGATCTATCTACTAGATACAAACAACGGACGGATGTATATCCATAGCGAACATACCCTTGAAGACCGACAAAGCTTAACGATTTAAACTCGTGGTTGATGTAGACGATCTCTTGTCGATCTCAAGATCGAGAGGAAGTCCTAGCACCGCAAATCAGCAGCACATCCGTGCTCGCACACACGTCCGAGGCACCGAGCAACCTCCGCCTCCTCGCTCCAGTGATGCAGCGGAAGCACAACTCTTTCTTGCCGAATAGCCATTGGGAACATGTATCTCGCTAGTCCGAGACCATGGGGGAGGGGGAGAGAGATCCTTCACGAGGAGGTGTGAGTGAGAAGTGAGGAGGGGGTGCCTTTTATAGGAGAGGGGGGAACCCCAAGGGGGTGGCCGGCGCATGGGGCTGCCCCCTTTCCCTCCCATCATTCATGTGGGTGGACACTCCACTCACAAAAATCCTTTCAATTCCCTCCACTCAAAATCCCACTCAAAATCCCATTAAATTTCCACCAAATTTAATGCAAACTCTCATTAAATAAAACTCCTTTTATTTATTCAGAATTTTGTCAATTACTTTAATGACAAACATTCACATATAACCCCTTGCTAGTATTTCATTTCACATGCAAAAACACTTTCTGCAATTTCACCCGAAAACCTGTTTCGGTATCTAGTGAAATAAATTCCTGCGCTTGTTATTCTTTTCGGCATGAAACTTTTGCTCCAATTGGATGTCGATGTCTCTTAAATTTATCACCCTACGGTTTGTGAATAATGCGGACATGATCGAGACCCCTCTCAGATCAATAATTAGAAGCAGGATCTGGAGACCCATACTGACTCCCACACATTCAACGATGACTTTCTTGTGATCGTCGGAACCTTTTATGCTAGTATCTTAATCCCTTTGTTTCACGATATATTATATGTCCGAGATTCGATCATCGGTATCTCCATACCTAGTTTAATCTCGTTACTAACATGCACTCTTTTCTCGTTCCCGTGATATAACATTCTAGTGATCAAATCACTTGCTTGCAAGCTAACCAATGTGATACAACCGAGAGGGCCCATAGTATATCTATCCATCATCGGGATGAACAAATTCCACTCTCGATCCATGGGCCTCAACATAACACTTTATTAGTTCTGAACCCATCTTTATAATCACCCTGTTACGGTGTGACGTTTGATGTTATCAAGAAACTCTTCCGGTGTTAGTGATTGACATGATCTCATAGTCTAAGGATTAGGATCACTTCGTAAGTTGTTATAGAAATATAAACTCAATGACTTTGATCATAATGTTATACTTCAGATGAATGTTCATCACACCATTACACTAATGTTGTGATCTCGTTGTTAACAACATCCAATGTCCATGATCAGGAAACCTTGATCATCTTGTTAATCAACGAGCTAGTTTATAAGAGAGGCATAACTAGGAACTTTCTGTTTGTTTATTAAACACACATGTATTAACGTTTCCTTATTAATATAATTATAACATGCAAAATAAACATCTATCATATACTTGGAATACACATAATAAACACTTTATTATTGCCTCTCAGGACATATTCCCTTCAAATTTCCTCACTTGTTTTCTGAACGATTTCAGGCCACACGCCAATCCAATCTTGGTGCTTATCTTAGTTTGTCTGAACTCTGAATCCCCTTCATCTTCTTGTTCTGAAAATTCAGTCTAGTGTATGCTTGTCTGATACTCACTTGTGCAATATGAAACAAACTAGCTTTACTTTGCTAGACAATCAAATTACAACAACTTGATTACATGTTGAATTATAGTATTCCAAAGTTTATTTTCTGATACTCACGAGCATCTTGCACCGCGACTCAACTGATAAGCAGCTTGCTTTGCCTCCTCACAATATGATATATGTACACCACCACTGTTGTTCTCGGCGAGCTTGCCGGCGTCCGTGAAGTAGAAGTGCGAGATGTAGAACGTGCGCAAGCGAAAGTACCACCTCCTCGACAACATCGTCTCCGACAAACATGGGCGGTGATAGCGGCAGAACATCGAGCAGATCACTACTGCCGGTCTCCCTAACAATGTCAATACGGACAACCAAATAAAGAGGATAAATTGGCTCAAAGCCTAGTCCACGCATGTAGTCACCACGCATGCAAGTGCCACTATTGGGGAAAAACAAGCCGGAGTAAGCAAACACGCCCCAAATGTGTGTGAACCCGTAGATGATTTGTATAGGGCGTGTTTGGTTGCTCGTTTCCCCGTTTCTTGCATGGGGCCGGAAGAAATAAGGGCGTTTGGTTCCGCACGATGGATGGAATCGTTGCATCGCACGAGTTTTAAAGCGCCCCTCATCCTAGCCCTGGAGGAACGCCAAAATCGGGCGTTTCCACAGAGCCAAGTTCTTCTCGCGATCACGGGGAAGAAGCTATACGTGCTCGTGCAAGGGAGGGATGGCGGGAGCTCACAAAATCCGGCAGGAGAAATTGGGGTTATCGCCCTCCGATTCGCCGCGGCTATTTAAACCGCTCCTCCACCGGCTCCAAAAGCCTCGCCACCATTTCCCCAAATTTTGACCTCTCCCTCCAAATCCTCTTCCTTGTCGATGAGCAGGTAAGCGGCGCCCCCTACTCCGGTGGGTCTAGCTCATCTCCGGCAAGTATTCCTCCTCGGCTATGTCGGACATGTCGTCCTCGTCAGGCGAGATTGAGATCGTGGTAAGAAACACCTAACCCTAGCTCTCGCAGCTTAGATCTGTTGCCATGTTCTTGCTCACAGTTCTAAGCTATGAGCTAGTGTTCTAGATCTAGACCTGAGCATTTTGGCAGTCAATATTCATGTTGTCCTGTGAGGATTGCCATGTGTTGTAGGTAGGACTCGTGTTATAAGTATAGTTCTTCCCTTAGAACTGAACACATTATTATCCCTGCTGTGGTAGGAGAAGTTTGTGTCGCCTGATCTATTCACAACCTCTGTGTTACCTCTGTGTTATGTGTCGATGCCTGATACGGTGTCCAGGAGGAAGTTGGCCATGTCATGGCCAGCATCTTTGTCCACCTTCATCCTGAATCGGGTCATCTAGTTGATCGAGAAAGGGGGTTTAGTAGTGCGGGGATTCAGACAGGCGGACATGCACTTGGTTGCAGATGATGTGTTCACGTTTTGTGGCCAGATAGTCACTCCGAACCAGGTGTACAAGCACATGAGGCATTAGAGAGTGTGCTGAATTCGGGTGCTAAGGATCAAGAGGCATGAGAACGTGCGACGGGTTGAGGAGACCTCTGCTATCATGATGAACGATGAAGCTTACTATGAGCACATCAAGGTATGATATATTTGCACTTGCATCAGTTTTTGTGATGCTCACATATGGACTACATGTCATGAACTAATTGTGATTCTCATATAGGCTCAGCCATCGAACACAGAGTTGATCAACAAGCTCATTGAGAACTATGCTCAGATGAAGATGATCTACGGTCCTTGCATTCCCATTGCGCCCGTCTCTATGACGGCGATACACCGTGCTCTTACCCACCTGATGGAGCATAGCGGACAGGCGACCAGGTATCTTGCCATGACCCCTAAGCGCAAGTTAAGGTGGTTCACGGCCTTCCTGAACAAGCACTACCTCTGAGCAGCGGATTGACCTGTTCGAGGAGGTGCTGGTAGCGGTGTTGATGATGATGGTTGTGATGTGTATTTTGGGAGTAGGTAGGCTCATGAACTATGGTTACGATGGCCTATGAACTTTGGTCTGTATATTTTTAGGAGGTGGTATTCAGTTATAATCCCTCCATATGTGATGAATTAGTGCTGCATCACGGGCAGTTGCTCGTGAACTCGTGCTACGGCACACACATCATGACTTATTATGTCGAACTTGTGTTAATATAAGCTAGTAGTTTTCTGAATTGCACTTTTCTGGACTTTGTTCTCTGACTTGATGATGTTGGGTAAGCTCACATCACTAGTCGGGAGGTAAGGCTAGCAAGAACAATGCAGCTAGCCAATCAAGTACCAATTTACTAAAATTCTAGAATGCATGGAACCAAATGACTGGGGCTAGACTTCTCAACCCCTAAGAAAATAAGAATACTTGAAACCAAACGAATGGCCTTTTGACACGAGAGGTTGAATTGCCGCATGCAACTTTCGTGAAGCCATGATTCTCAGGTGCGAGTAAAAGCCACGGATAACCAAACACGCATGGAATATCACATGCATTGGTTGGAGCCGGGTTAGTAAGGCAACGATCAAAGTAGTAAAAGCTTGGGTCGTGGGGATGAGAAAGATTAAGAAAAAGGGGATCTCGGATCAAGATTCAAGACAAGGACAAATTTGACAAATTGACAGGATCGATCGGGCGCTGGACGATTCACCTGATTGGTACGCGCGCGTCGCGTAGCAGTAGGGCCTGCCGTTGCATGCACTGTACGCGCGAGCGGGCACTGTGCAGCCTACAGCTGCCGGTCTCGGCGTCTCCGCGGCCTGCCTGCGCCCTGTGAACCTTGACAGGTTTCGCTTGACGAGGTGCTACGCGTTTGACTCGATCGGCCGGGACGGGCCGGCATGCACCGCGGGGGGATGGGTCCCCGCCCGGCCGCGGGTCACCGTCGCGCGTGGGTCGCGGTACTTGATGTCGGCGCTCCGGGACGACCGAGCCATCGGCCGGGGAGCGGCCCGCAGCTGTTGTCCAGGCCCCACGTCGCGCGTGGTGGGCACCGGTTCCCCCCGTACGTAGGACGCAGGATTAGCACCAGCGGACGGGTCGCCGCTACTGGTCGCGGCTCATATTTCGGCGCCGCGCCCAGGTCGAGCGAACGTGCCGGCGCCCGCCGTGGGCGGGGTCGTCTCGCGCGCGCTCCTCCGTCGGCTGCGCGACACTTGCCGTGCGCGGAGTCACGGGATCGATGACGAGAGGGCGGCGCGCGGAGGAACGCGAATCTTCATTTTCCTTTTTTGAGTCGACGTGAAGGGAGTGAGGCTGCCCGTGCGGATCACGAACATAATTGGGAGGTTAAGCGAGCCCATACGCGGAACGGCCTGGTGTCACCCCATGGCTCTATCTTAGTTGGGCCAGAAAGTATTGGTGAGCTGACCATGGACCTAAAGGGCTGGAAAGGTGAAGCTCTCATGATGGGCTTAATCATCCCACTGATTCACAAGAAAAACAAATCTGAGGATGAAGCCTACTCAGAAAATTCAGGATATCTCATCCGATTTCAGGAAGAAATTAAAAAAAAATGAATAGCTTTAAGGAGAGAAACTCAAAGTGTTTTGATATAATAAAAATATACGTACGACCCCAGATGCAAGTATGGAGACTTGAACCTGGACGAGCGAGGGTGCATCAGCCCACACCAACTGTTGGGCTATGCCTCAATCCGTATTTCAGGGAGAAATTCACGTTGATGGTCATGCTCTCATCTAGAAGGCTTGAGGAAATTGAAGCTTTTACCATGTGTTACTCTATGTATTGCACTAACCACCACTTGGATGATTTTTTTTGTAGTTTCCACCTAGTGATGGTCTAATATTTTGTAGTTTTCACTACATGATCATCTAATCGGACTACTTAGATCCAGTAAAAAGCAGAACTAGTAGCTGGCCTCACATGTCAATTCTTCAATTGATGTAAAAAATTATAAAAAATAATTAGTCATCCTTTTCTATTGTGGATGCATGCTAAGACAACATCTCCTGAGAATTCGTTGCTTGGCTTGCAATCCGAGGACAATGCATGATGACATACAATGTGCTCATGCCAAGAGTTTCTTATCATCCAAAATGTTCTTTTTGCCATGGCAGGCCGTAATTGTGCTTCACATGGGTGAACTCAATCTGAGTAGGGTTATCACTCGTTCGGACTCCCTTTCGACACTCTCCCAGCGACTACAAGCATCAAATAGAAACAACAGTGTGGCAACAACAGCTACATCGCCTAGTGATTATAGTATCCATTTAAACTCCCGGCGGCGGCTCGGTGAGTAGGAGGTGATGTTGATTTCTCTCCCATCAAGAAGTCTGATTCCTGCCCTCTACCCTCTCCACATGACGGGATCAGTCCAGCTACAAGGGGTGGATCGCGGTCTACCTGCCCGGCTCATTCTTATTGTTCACGGTGGAAGGAATCTAGGGTCTCTGTGGGTGATATGTATGGTTCCTAGTCGAGTGCTGATTCGGCGAATAGTGAAGTAGTGGAGATGGGTGGTGCAAGGGTATGGATCAAAGAAATCCTCCTATCTTTGACCATTTTACTGGGATTTTGCATTCCTATTCCGATTGGCAGAAGCCTTTCTTTCTGTTTATGCCGCCCTATGTCGACGGCGAAGGAGGATGGTGGCAGCATGGGTGACGCCTCGTGGCTGGCAGGAGAGAGCTTATCCATGATGGGCGATCACTAGGAGGAGAACATTGATTACCTATTTGAGAACTTGGAAATCGGAGAGTATGAGTTCGATGACCTGGTTCTGGAGGAAAGAGAGGTGGATCTGGAAGCAAACACCAGATGGTTAGCAGTTGCTAGAGTTAATTGCGAGAAAGGGTTTAGTCATGAAGCTTTCTTCCAACAGATGCAATTTGCATGGAATTCGGCAAGGAAAATCACCATCAGGGTTGTGGTGTCAATCGATTTGTAATTCAATGTCGCTGTCTAGGGGACTGGGAGAAAGTCACTGAACGTGGTCCTTGGTGGTTCAGATAGTGGGCGGTGATTATTGCCCGCTATGATGGTTTTTCGGATCCCTTTTTAGTGAATCTTGATATGATGCATGTATGGATCCAAGTGCACAAGCTTCCTGAGGCGTATCGCAACAAGGAGATAATAACTAAGTTGGTGGAAAGGACTGCTGGGAGAGTCATTATTGTAGAGATGATCCCATCAGGCAGTTTTCGGGAGACTTTGTGTGTCTTCGCATCACTCAAGATGTACGTAAGCCTCTTACTCGTTTCGTATCAATTTCTATGAATGGGAAGCAGTTTTTATTTGCCATTAAATGTGAAAAGCTGGGACAACTTTGTTATGCTTGTGGTCTCATTGGCCACGATCTGAAGGAGTGTGGGGATGGTCTGCATGATGAGCAGAAGCTTAAATGCGGTGATTGGATTTATGCTAGTTGCCGGTCCAAGTGCCCTAACACTGTCCGTGGTGGTATCCGGGGTGGCAATAGAGGTGGTCGGGTGTCGAATGGTTTTGGTGGCCGGGTCCATGGGGGTTTTGCTGACAAGTCGATGAGAGGAAGGGGTGTTGATTCTGAGTGGCGCCCCCACGTGGGAAGGACAAGTACTCCTGATGCTCATGATAAGGACCTTGCTTATACGACTAATAGCCCAATCAAAATGAGGGCATGGAGATGTCAGAGGCAGAAAAGATTAGAAAACGGAGAATTGGCTTTGAGGAGTAATCAAATGTTGTGCTACAAGCAGCTGCTGATACCGCTGCCAATATGGCGGTTGACGGAGTGGTGAATCAGGAAGTTACGACCAGTGAGCACTCATATGGGAGTGTATCCAAAAGGCAGAAATCAAAGGATGGAACACCAATTGCTACTGAATCAGGATCAACGGCATCCCTCGAGGATGGCCGTCGGGTCTAATGAATTGGGGGAGCCTAAAATGTCATGGCATCAGGAACTCTACAACATTTCAAGAGGTTTGTGCTCTCTAGAGGAAACATGGATTTCAGATTCTATTTCTATGTGAAACAAGGCAAAGGAAGGACTGACTTCATAGGCTTCACAACCGTCTTGGTTTGCGGGGGTTTACATGTATTGATAGTAATGGCATGAGCGGAGGATTAGCCCTATTATGGAATAAGAATTGTTATGTAGACATCAAAGAAGTTACAGAGAGGTTTATTGATGCATATATTAGAGTGGCACCGGACGAGCCATTGATACACGTGACCTTTGTTTATGGTGAACCTCGTACAGAAAATAGACATAGAATGTGGGCTCAACTTGGGGTACTGTAGTCCTCGTCATCCCTACCGTGGATTGTTCTTGGTGACTTCAATGAATCCCTCTGGCAATATGAACACTTTTCAGCAACTCTTCGATCAGAGACTAAGATGGAGGCGTTTCGAGATTCTTTGCAGATTTGTGACCGAAAGGACCTTGGTTTCTCGGGTCTACCTTTTCACTTACGATAATGGAAGGGATAGATCACGCAATGTACGCGTGAGACTAGATCATGCGGTAGCGGATGATTCTTGGAGGAATATATATTCTAAGGCGAGTGTGGTGCATTTAGTCACTCCGTGCTCAGACCACTGTGCCGTTTTGTTATGTCTGAAGCGGGGAACTAGACTTCGTATTCTAAAATGCTCCATGCAATATGAGATCTATTGGGGGCGGTACCTGGCGTTCAAGGAAGGTCTTCACAGGGAATGGAGGGGTTTGGGGCAGAAATCAAACCTAGGCAAGTTGAACAAAGGCCTTGGCACTCTGATGTCAAAGTTCCATTCATGGGGGAATAATAAATTTGGCAATATTACAAGGGAAGTATCCCATTTGCGTGAAAATCTTGAACAGCTTCATTTCATTAATGGTTCTAGAGAAGATATTAGAGCAACAACTGACCTGACGCATGAAGTTTTGTACAAAGAAGAGATGTTGTGGCTACAACTGTCTAGAATTGACTGGTTGAAAGAAGGCGATGAGAACACCATTTTTTTAATCATCGTGATGTTTGGAGGGATAGGAGGAATTAAATTTCCAAATTGAAAGATGATGATGGAGTGGTGAATACGCTACCTACTCACATGCATCACATGACAGTTTCATATTTTAAATCCTTGTATATGAGGGATCCATCTCTCAATGCCGAGGAAATTACTAGTCTTACACCTGTACAAATTACAGAGGAGATGAACGTAGACCTCTGTATGGATCTCAGTGATGAGGAGATAAGAAATGCTTTATTTCAAATCGGGCCGATCAAGGTGGCTGGTTCTGACGGTTTCCATGTGAGCTTGGCTCTCTTGAGAGTGGAGGTGATATCTGCAGTTCGACACTTCTTTGCTACTGGGCATATGTCGGAGGGGGTTAACGATACATGTATTATGCTTATCCCGAAGATTGAAAATATCATGGAGCTTAAAGATTATAGGCCAATTGGACTCTGCAATAACCTTTACAAGGTGGTGTCTAAGTGTCTGGTGAACAGACTTCGAGCTATACTTGGAAGTGTAATATCAAAGAATCAAAGTGCCTTTTTTCCGGGGCGATTGATCATAGATAATGCCCTCCTGGCTTTTGAGTGTATGAATTTTATGGAGCATGGTACCTCTACCAATTCCTCATTTTGTTTATATAAGATTGATCTATCAAACCCTTGTAGGTGCTACTCTACCAATGGAATAATCGAGGAAAGCGGAGATGATGATGTATCCTGAATTTCACACCCTTGTAGGTGCTACTCCTTGTTGGAGCGGTATGGAGGCACAAGGTTCCCCACACCCTTGTAGGTGCTACTCCTTGTTGGAGCGCTGTGGAGGCACAAGGTTCCCCAAACTCCACAATGGCTCACCGTATTCTCCTCGAGACCTCTCAACTAAAGCAAGTCCTTGATCCACCATGTGACCCTTAAGGGCAGTCACCAAACCTGTACAAGGTTGGGGCAATGTCCACAACTTATTTGGAGGATCCAAAGTAATCGCCACCAAGGCCTCAAGCTTAGTAAAATATCCACAACTTAATTGGAGGCCTCAAGAAATCCACAAAGCCACTAAGCCATCTAAGGTTCCAAAAACCCAAAGAGTAACAATCTCACTTACTTCCACCAACCTATTCTCCATGGAGAACTCAAATCGATGCACCTAATGCAATGCCAAGAACACAAGTGCTCAAGTCAATCTATTGGGGGATAAGGGAGGAAGAACACAAGATTAAATCTATAAAATAATCCCCAAGATCTAGATCTAAAAGGTTTCCCTCACTTAGAGGAGAGAATGATTGATGGAAATATAGATCTAGATATCCTCTCTCGTTTTCCTAAAAAAGATGCAAGAAACATGGGGGAATGGAGGGAGAAATCTTTTGAGGCTCAATAATGGATGAGAGAGATAGAGGAAGATCCAACTAGCAAATGAGGAAGAAGGGGGCCTTATATAGGTCCCCATGAAATTTGATAGTTGCAACCACGGGACACCGTACATTCCGGTGTAAAGGGAGATGGAATGTTTAGATGAGCCAGACTTTCTGCGCCCAAACTTCAGACTGTATTCGGCCCTTATTCAAGGAGGAACAACACTAGGATAGACATGGAATGGATATTGCAGCCTCCCAAAACTTGCTGGACAACCGAAGTGAGAACGGTGACAAATTTAGCATTCGGAATCTGACTTCAATGAACTTGGGCTCATTTAGAAGATAAAATCAAACTCTATAAGATCATGCAGAGAAACATCATAGTACAACAAGGGAGGATAAAACCATAGGATGAATGGTTTGACCTCTCTAACATGACAAACCGTAGAACCACCAAACATAAAAAAGCAATAAGATATTCATTGTAAATCCTTTTTGAGGAACTTGGCTTGCTAATAATATAATAAAAAGTACTAAAAATTAACATGGATAAGATCCAAATAACAATCAATAAAGATGATGTCAATTATGCAAAGGTTTGAACTCTCTATGAACGATGCGGTTAAGCTTCTCATTTCGAGAGCCCCTCATGATGTTACGACTGTCAATTCTATAACCCGGTCTCCCAACTAACAATATGAGCTCGTTAAAAGAGAAAACCTATCAAGATCATACTTTTTACTTGCACATTCCACTTGAGCTAGATGATGACAATCTTTTCTTCCTAAAGATGAACATCTTTCTTGATCGTGCAAGTTTGATGAAGGCTCGTATATTGCTTCCCATAAACCACTATGGGAGAGGTATATCTTCACATGTTCATCATCTCCAAATGAACAACAAGCTTTAAGCATATAGTCTTTTTGAGATATCCATCTTGATCAACCTTGAATCTTATATCCTCTCTTTATAATGATGTCTCGAAGGTAAACATAGATGCTCATGCTTTTCTTCTTCAAGACATGCTTTCAATAGGGTCAACTCTCACATGACCATTCTCTCGATCTCTTTTGAAAATTATCTTGGTCATCATTGGATCTTCTTTGCTTTATTTTTCTTTTCACCTTCAAACCAACATATGGTCTACAAGGATTGTCTATGGACAAAACCTTTAAGCGTCAACCCATAGTCATTGTCATAATTACCAAAACCACACATACGAGCACACATGCTCTCTCAACTGCACCATAGACTACATTTTCTCGGCTCGCACATTGTCACCGGCTCCTCCATCTTTCACGTCACATTTAGCTCCCCATGCCACCTCCCTTGGTGGTAGGATGACCCTCCGCCAGACTTTTGCTTTGGTGCCACATATCCTCTAAACTTACGAAACTGAAGACACAAGGACAGCCAGGGTTGGCCGATAACTCTTCGGTTCGGAATGCACGAAGATGTATTGGTCAATCTTTTCTTTTTGACTTGTGTATCAGCCAATCTTGATGGTTCTTGTGTTTTCAGTTTCATATGTTTGAAGGAGAAAGGGGGCACCGAAGCACGTTAATCATGACTTTTGGGGTCAAAGATTGACTGAAACCGGCTATGTGCCAAAATATATGATGCAGTGACTCAACAACAACCAACAAATCACGTAGGCAGGTACATAACCAGTGCAGTACGTACAAACTATAGTAGTACAACAGTGGACTACATTATTTGGTTTGTAATAAAGACTACATGCGCATAAACTAACATGCTGCTTTATGTAGGACGGTTTGTTGGCCAGGAGGAATTTCATCCTTCGTACCTTGAGGCACAAGGGCGACCCGATAAAGCGTACATGTGTACAACAGTGCAGTACGTACTTGCGCCTAGTATACGCCACTGCGTACATGTGTCCTCCCTCGATACACAATCTGGCCCAGCCCTCAGATCAGATATATTCGATCGACACCAACTTGCTCTTCCGTCTAACACAGGTATAGACGGGCGACGGCAACTTGGCGAGAGAATTATGGGGAATATTGCCTCTGCGTATGCAATAGAAAATGCGTCAAGATTCCGATGCATGATTGGTGGCGGTTTTTGGCCTGATGCAAGAGGACCGCGGAAGATCGGTCGATCCATCGATGGGTGTGGCAGTTTTCATGGAGAACGAGATCGATCGCAGTACGTAGCTAGCCTCGTCTGTCTCTGCAAGATCCAAAGCCTCCTCTGGAGCTGCAAGCAACGGCGCCCCTCTCACATGACGCGGATCAACCTGACGCCACATACGCATACACCCTGGCGCTAGCTTCGGAACTCCGCGAGCTTTGAAGTGAACGGGGTGTAGAAGAGAACATGCATATGTACCAGTACACCAAGTTCTTCACTTTTTCTATATCCAAGAAATATGGCATTATGCAATCTGGACTGCATATCATGTAGGCTCGTGCTAAATTTGGAATGTTTACGCATGCACTGGTCTCAGTGAAGTTGAAGCAAAAAAAAAGGAACATTGACAAACTCACACAAGGTAGAGCGGATTTTCAGAACCTGGTCAAAACATGTTTTCCAAATTTCAGTCACAGACCAGTTCGTGATTCAGGTTTACGCCAAACTTACATCACACCATGATCTAGTTTTAAAAATTAATTTGTAACTTACAACTAAAAAAAACATTCTAATGGCCATGGTATATTATTTTAAGGAAGTTAGCATAGTTAAGCTTAACTCAAAATCTTTGTGTGTGATTTTTTTTAGATTTGACAAAACCTAGAAACATATTTTGCTATGGTCTACAAATGTGTGCACCTAAACCTATATATTACTATTATTATTATTATTATTATTATTATTATTATTATTATCATCATCATCATCATTATTATGTGGCATGGATCCTCTGAGATTTTGAGTTTGGCCACCCCTAGGATGAGATTCACATTTCTTTTCCAGAAGACAATAAACATATAGTTGTAGCATGCATGAAAATAAATAGGATACAGGTGTGATTATGATTCAGTCTACTGAGACGATTCTTAATCTAACTAACAAATTTATTCATATAATGTACTATAAAAAAAGATTCAATGTGTTGTATTAAAATTTTCATATCTAGCAACTTAGTCCAGACATTTCTATGAAATTGTACACCGATACGTTTTGTTTATCTAGTGGGAAAACAATACTATAGTATTTGTTCTAAGAGTTCAAACCAATATTAAATCTTCCATGGATATCAATGTTGATCAATGGTTCTTGATGTCATATGAGAATTAAGAAGTCCTTAGTTGATCGAGAATTAACAAAACCGATAGGTTATATATATTCACGGTCATGAAGATTATATTCTGGTTCAAAGTAGAAGATTAAAAACAGAAGCTACGATATCTACTGTGGGAGAATCAGCTTTCTTAGCCCCCTCGAACATGTGTACCGTAATCTAAAGTGAGCTGTATTAATTCACATATGAGTATGAGCGATACATTTTGATTGCACAATACATGGCGTCATTGGAGGGGAGCCGAAACCATCTCATGCAGGAAGTACGTACACACTCTATCATTTTTCCAATATAATCTAAACCTCACACTATTACCTACAGTACCAATGGAAAATAATTAATCCAATCACCAATCTACTTCACAATTCACAACGATTACTAGCTCACTGAACGATAGACCAGCGCCATCAGCTCCAGCCTTGCGGGAACCGCATGCCCCCGAAGTTAGTCATGTCCTCAAAGCCACCCGAATCGAGGAAGAACCCGCACTCATCTCCGACTCCTCCCCTGGCCCCTAGCCCCATCATCGCCGGCGAGCTGCCCACCATCTCTTCCTGTGGGAACTGGTCAAGAAGAACCGAGTTATACTGCTGCCACATGGCCGCGCTCATCGTCAGCGGGTTGGAGCCACAGATCATCTCCTCCTGCTGCGGCATGAAACCGACGGCTGAGCCCATCTGGTCCCTGCTTGCGTCCATCACGGGGATCTCCTGCACCGCCTGGGAGCAGCTGGCGAAGGTCGGCGAGGAGGAGCCGGCGTTGTCTTGCTCGCCGTCCCCCTTGGGTTTCTGGAACACCCTACATAGCACCCAGTCCTCCTGCAGAATTGACATGCAGTTCGTGCATCCAAATCAGCAACGGTACGGTGATGGACGGAGCAGCGGAGAATACTAGCTATATACAGTTAGTAGTAGTCTCGGTACCCTTGGTGGCAGGTGCGGCGAGTCGAGGCGGAACTCGTGCATGACCCAGCTGGTCTTGGAGCCGTTGGGGGCGCGGCCCTGGTAGAAGACGAGTGTCTTCCTCATGCCGACGATGGCGCGCGTGGCCGGGCTGCGCACCTCGCGGTCCTTGCCGGTGGCCTTCCAGTAGCCGGTCTTGGTGGCGCGGTTCGTGCGCGACCCTGTTGCGTACTTGCGGTCCCTGAAGCTGAAGAAGTACCACTCGTTGGCCGTCAGCTTCGCCACGTCTGTGCCCAATAAAAGCGTAGTCTTAGTAAAAAAAAGTGAATACATATGCACGCAAGAACCCTTTACTAACAAACTTCATAAATTTTCATGATAAGAACTATGAAAAGCTGCAATTGCAAGATGATGCGCGTATACGAAAAGGTTTCAGTTAATTACCGGAAAGCGAAACTACTTGTTGTTTTTCTGTGATGTATAGCCGAAAAGTTTCAGTTGATTACGTGAAAACCAAACTACTTTTCTCTACGAGAGGAAGCTGAAGAGTGAAGTGTGACAATTACGCGTGTGACGTCGCTAAGAAATGGACAGCAGGGCCGATCGAGGGGGCGTCATCAAGATATGTTCACGAGTACACAGCACACTTGGCGTTCCGATCGATCAGTTGATGCATTATTGCAAGTGATCATTAATTCCACGCTTGGTTAATGAGCTTGGGACAGTAACAAGCGGGTTTAGCTACCAAACCCAACAAAAATAGACGATTGGACTGATGGATCAGGAAATCCTTTTCCTGTTCAGTATCATGACGGCGCGCGCTACCGGCTATCACCACGGGAAACCGATATGGGGACAAAGATCATCATAGTACTAATCTGGATTTCAGCACGTAGATGACTCGATCCTCACTTGGGCTAGCAATTAATCTGGATTCTTATCCTCGCACAGTACCTCGCGCATATATCGATCTAATCCTGAAATATTTATATACTGAATCTATACGAACCCAGCCGGCAGGCCGGACAAGCCAAGAGAGAAATCTATCGATCGAATTCAGAGAGTGAGATGAACTCGTGAAGAGCTAGCAATAGCAGCTGATCGGTAACGTGAATATATAGAGAGTGAGGACTCACCGGGAAGCTCCCATGGCTCGCGCGCGTGGAGGTCGACCTCGACGAGCGTCCCCTGGTCGGCACGCTCGTTGGCCACCTTCTTGTAGAGGTAGTGGCAGACCAGCTCCTGGTCGCTGGGGTAGAACCTGAACCCCGGCGGCAATGTCGACTCGACCTCCCTCAGCCCCATTGTGAGTACGTCGTCTGAGCAACCAAGCCGCCGCCTGATCAGATCACGATCGAATCCAGAAAAATTAGGCTCTTAGCCACACAGCAGCTGCAGGAGTTGTGTATATCACGGAGAGGAGGAGCGCTGGAAGAAGCAAGAAGGAGAGTGTGGCCGGATGAGTTGGCTCGATCGGGTCTCTTTTATAGCGGGAGGAGGGGAACAAGCAAGGCAGCGGAAGAGAGACAAGTCGATATATTCATGTCGCGTCAGGGAACAGTGGAGCCGTGGGGAGGGCAGCTCTACTTGCTCCGTCGCTGTCCCGGTATCCCCCCTATCTATCTGCTGAGTGCCGAGGCGTGGGATACCTACGTACAGCTACAGCCTGCCTGCCTATGTGGAAGATTCGAACGCTACAGGTCGACGTGTTGCCATGCTTGTGCCACAAGAACTACGCCCCTGCAGAGCAGAAGATCCATCGAGGAGGCGCAACCTCGCAAGCTAACGCTTCCCGATCCCAGCAAGTCATGCCGTGGAACGCTGCTACGTGGCACGCCATCGATATGATGTGTTTCTCCTTTTCAGACTCATTTTTTTGGTTGGTCTTTTTCTTCTGGATGTTTTGTTTGATAAAGAAAATATGAAAATATATTAATATTACAAAGATATCGGTTACATTCAGCATCTGCAGTCTACACCTACAAGATGTCATAAAAGACATCCAGGATGCACATAGCCCGAAAGAGAAAAAGAGAAAAACCCCATCATGGTAATCAAATTCTCACAACTGCAGCCTAATAAACCATCACCATGGTAAGAGTATTGAACCACGAGGTGTGCTCCCCCCTCCCCCCTCACCCCTCTCCCTAAACTTAAGCTGCATGGGCCGTTTTATTTTTTTTGATCCGTCGAAACCCATATCGAGGCGACATATATCTTTGTATATGTGTACTCGGTCAAACTGGGTATAATCCACGTTCC
Organism: Avena sativa; assembly: GCA_916181665.1. Classification (NCBI taxonomy): domain Eukaryota; kingdom Viridiplantae; phylum Streptophyta; class Magnoliopsida; order Poales; family Poaceae; genus Avena; species Avena sativa. The sequence continues at coordinate 148,094,998 of OV702294.1, read as the reverse complement.
GGTCGGCTGATCTCACCTCCCATTATTTGTGATCTACGTCTTTGCATGTCATATTTTAAATTTTTGTTGTTGCTGTTATATAACTTTCGATTTTCGACTTCCGCAGGCACATGAGTACATATACGGTGAGTATACGTCTAAGAGGATCATACGGATTTCGGGTGGGTTCGTACAGTCCTCTAAACAATCGGTATCGAGTTTTTGTTTGTCAAAGTTTGAAAGAACGGGAGGGGGACCGAAGCAAAAGTTTTGAACCACGGAGAGCTATCGGTATAGGTCTTTGTGCCCATCATTACTATCTATCAAAGGATACTTGGAGATTACCTTGATCTCAAGTAAGAGTGTTTTAAGAGAGTTTGGTTTGTTTGCGAAAAGTAAAGATTGCAGTAAAATAAATGAGAGCAGTGAGAACTGTAATGGAACTTCAGTAAGGCTAAATGTTCTGGGGTTTTAGGATCCACCTCTAGCATTGGTATTAACTATGAGTAGGATAAATCTATATCTTGTGTTATGATATGTGTGGGGAGAGCTTCATAACAAGATGTGCCCAAAAAACCATCGGTCATCATATCTCTAAATAACCACTGCAACGATCTTCAGCAACCACCTATGGATCCATTGCAAATAAGGGTTACCCCGTGGATATTGATATAAACTTAGTGAATCCATCCTTATCCCCCTTTTTCCATATGGTAAAGCACCGAGCACGGTATGTCACTTCCCGCCGTACACAATTCCATGCTTCCAAAGGTTATTACTCTTTAGTCCTGAAGGCAAATATTACATGGTCGAATTCACATAATACCTAGAGAGAGAGAGAGAGAGCTCACACATATTCACATAGCACTAAGTTATAGATCATCTTTATTTCATATTATAATATTACTAAAGTTTCTCCATCTCCCCAAGAACAAGATAAACTACTCACACATGGAGGAAATCAACAACATCATCATAATCATGCGGATGGGATGAAAGTGCACGGATAAATTCGAATACAAATCTACAATATCAATTAAAAATACAACTAACTGAGGTAAGTAGGATGGAGGAATGGTGTCGATGATGGTGCAGCGGTTGATGAAGAAGGGGATGATTTTGGCCAACGATCCGTGTAGCAGCAAGGATGATGCCTCTCTATGAGTTCCTCCTCCAGATCACTTCCAGAGGTGAAGTTTAGGTGTTTATGGTGTCTATGAATGTCAGATCTCAAATCAGTCTGCGCCAGGTGAAAGTATTTGACGAGACGAGGCCAACGGCGGTCTGTAAGGGCGCACGATACGAACGGGGTCCGCATATAATGATGCTTGTTATGGGCTCAGACGCTTCTCCTCGCGTCCTCTTTTTACCCAAGTGCATGGAAAATTGTTTAGATGACTTTTATCACGTTAAAATATCATATTAAAACATAATACGATAGTTCATATTGACATGTTCATCATTAACTTGGTATTTCGGGATCCTGTGAAAAACAAGCATAAAAGATGCGCACAAGCAAATGTACCTATAATAAACAAGCATTTCGGGATCCTGCGAAAAACAAGCATAAAAGATGAGCAAATGTCTCGACACAACTGTAATAGCATAATCACTTAGTAATATGATAATATCAACATATTTAAATCAATGTAAAAAACACCAATAATAAACATGTTTAAATCAATGTAGAACATACAAATGTACCTATAATAAAGATTTAATACAAAAATGACAAAGCTCTACCTTCCTTTTAAAATTCTTTATAAATTTTACCAAGATCTAGACTTTTAATCTTCCACTTGTTCCGTGTCAATGGGCATATAATTTCATATCTATCCTTCCACTTCTTTTTTTATAGTTTCCTAATGCTTCCTTTATTTGGAGCTATTATGACAAGCAAGTGACAGAAAATATATCTTCGAATCTGCAATTGAAAACATGAAATACATAAGTAGTTGTCTATTTTATCTAGCACAAAATTCACAGGTTCAAATTTCATCCAATTGACTACTAAATCAAAGAATTGTACCTTCCCCTTTGTAGCTGCAGATTTCTACCCCTTCATATCCATCTTAGTTCTTGAGTCCTGACCGAGAAATCAGAGAGAAACCCTAAAAAGTAGAACTGTACATAGAGGCCTAGAGCCTGGCTAGACCCTGCCGGCGCCGGGTATGCTAGAGGAGTGGAAGACCAGGCGCGAGATGGGCGACGATGGGAGTCATGATGGATGGATCTCAGCCATTGATGGCACCAGACGCAAGGCACCATTTTTCATCATCGGGGACTCGCCAGTTTGCTCTATCGCTCCTGCCACCTAGACGTGGAGTCGTTCCTTTTGATCTAAGAGGAAGGGGCACGCACGCACAGTCGTTGAGGACACGAATGGAGCCTTCTCCTCTCCACCGCGCGCGTCCAGCTAGGAGGCAGGCCCATGTTGGCATGAAAGCGATGCCTATTTAGCCATATTGTTTCGTTTTCTTATTCAGAACATAGAAAAACTATCCATATGTTTGTATATCGACATAAGCATACATATATGCGATTTTTTGCTAAAATTAAAGGTATGGCAAGTGCCATACCTTGCCCGAAGGGGAGCTTCTCCCCCTCCCTTGGGTAATCCAAGACCCACCCCAAATTTTGGACGAGTTTCGGTAGGTTTAAGTCAACCGAAACCTACTAGAAAACAGCCTCCCTTGACCAATCCGAATTGGGATAGGGAAACTTTCTTTACCCCTTGGGGCAATGTGGTTGCACCTATCATGGAACCTTCCAGACATCCTAAGATGGCTCGGCTCACCTCGGTACCTTCCGTAACCTTTCATAACATTACGATCCTTACAAAACCTTCCATATATGGTCAAAACCATTCAAGAGACTCCCGAGAGCATTTTAGACACTTTTGGGATCATCCAGGACCTCTTGGGACCATTCCGAGATCATCCTGGACACTCTCGGAACCCTTCTATCATTCTATAAATTCTTAAAATTCATTTCGAACAATCTCGACAATATTTCGGACATCTCTGGTTTACTCTGATACCTTCCGAACAAGTTCAGAATTGCTTCCCTACTATATCTTCATTCACACTAACATTCTAAATGTTGCTAAACTCTTAAGTGTGAAACCCTATGGGTTCGGATATATGCACATGTGTTCGGAACTCATTCATTCCTACACGATGATCACCATCGGTACCTTGATGCACATAGTGATCCCCACATATAATCACAAAGTTATTTTATCATGTGAACCTTTTGTATTACTCTGATATATGTCGCATTTCTTCTCGATACTTTGCATGTACTCTTTACTCATCCCATATTATCAATGTTCCAGTGATCAATTACTTGATCATGTGTTCGACCAGATGGTGAAGAACATCATAATACATGAGTGGACCCAGAGTGTATCTCTCCATCGTCAGGAGTAGCAATTCCCATAACTACATCGTATTAGTCATTGGCATACTATCCAGTAAGAGCGAAGACCAACTTTATAATTACTCATTCTCAAGGTAACGTTTGAAGAATCCCGCCACATCCATATCGTATCCAAATTCATATGTGTCTTGTGGTCTAACGATCTTATAGTGACGGTAATACTTATTAATGAGAAACTACTGATAACAATATTGACGATGTGTTTCATGGTATATCATGTTGGGTCTATTCCATCGTTATTGTAATCTTAACAACTCCGATCTCATATATCATCGGCATCTATACAACACTCCCATAATCATGAAATCGAGACTATAATGATACATGAACTAGTCTTAGAGCCGAGATTAGGGATATCTAATGTTGTTCATAATTCCACACATGTATTAGGGTTTTCCTCCAAATACTCATTATTGGGAACTAATACAATTATAGCATAGAACAATAAACTTAATTATGAAACAATAAATATAGAATAATACAACTTATTATTGACTCTAGGGCACATTTCCATCACCGCGTCACACCCTCCTGAATCCACGCGAGCTGATATGGGCGCACACAGCCCGATTCTATCATTAACAGATATTTAGGGGCTTCATGCCAATCTGTGACAATCTCTTTTAGAAGAACCTGAACACGTTGATGTTTATATCGAAGAGGATCAGACTTGTAGAAAGATGTCTTGCTACGAGAAGAACACTAGCACCCGGCCACCGCTTTTATTCCCAAGATGAATAGCCCCGAGCCGCCAGTCAAATCCGAGCCGGATGGAGCGTGCAGGAGAAGGCAACACCCCGTGGCAGCAGCCTGACGCCGATGTACCCGAAGCCAGTTGACCCAGATCGGCCCAACGGCCTAGATCTGTCGTGCTTCCTGGAGCCGACGGCGCGCCAGCCCCTCCTTGACACCAATCTGCCCGAGAAACTCATTCCTCGACCGCTAGACGCCCTGCGCCCGCAGCCAACGCCCCACCTTCTCCTATGATGCTCCACTGGGATCTCCTCTCATGTCCTCTGTCTTCACGGGAAGGGCGCCGCTACTGCCACAGACACCGGTAGCAGCGACGGCATCAGGGGAAGACATCGACGTTTTTTAGGGTTCCGTGGGGAGCCTCCAGGGCCGCTCGGGAGGGGAGCAACCCGGGAGGGAGAACTCCTTTCTTATTTTGAGACCTTACATCATCGAAAATACATCCTTCCGTCCCTCTAGATACATTTTATGTGTGTAACAAAATTTGCTGCTTCTTTATCTTTGGGATGTGCATGTATTTCTGCTATTCCTTCCGTCCCTCGAGGTTCATGCATATCTAGACAAAATTGCATCACTTGTTTTCAGACGGGATGAGTATATAAATAGAGGCGATGATAGATAGTACTCACACTCGGATCTAACAAACTACTTGTTGCAGCTTTAGGCAAATGTTGCATAAAATCTATCTAAGTTAAATGAAGCTGTGACAAATAATTTGGATCTGATGCAGTACTGAATTTGGGAGAGTGGATTATCACTGAATATATATAACCTCGTGTAGACGCGTACTGCGTACACCCACGGCACACATACATGTCTTTTTCCCATGTTGGTGTCGGGTCACCCTACACGCTGCTTGCTCAAGGAAGGGATCGAAAAGGGAAATTAATTGGGTCTGGGGGAAAGGAAACGAGAGGGTCCTTTTAAGGTTGTTAGATCAACCAGTATGATTAGAGACGACGACGGCGACGTGACGGCGTTCGTGTACACAGTGTAGTAGTGTGTGCGATCGAGGGCGTGAGGGGGTGTACAATCTCCTGTCAAGGCATAAATAATGCAGTTGTGCAGTGTACTACGGTGGGTCTGGGTCCCGCCCGCCGGCCGAGTATTCCTGCATCATGGACGCCGGCCGGTCTGATGGATGGATGTGCACACGGAAGTGATGATTCACTACGTTCATTATTAGTGGCCGGTTCATTAAGTTCTAGGAGGACTGTTGTAGACTATAGTACTCATACGTATAGCTAGCAATCGGTAACGATGGCCATCTTTCTTAATTATGGCGGGAAAAGACTACGCCTACTGACGCATCCTTTTTCCTTGTCAAAATTAACTTGGTCCTACTTGCTGACAGGTGGGGCCATGTTGAATGGATCAAATTGTTGTGGTTTAGTGTGTGTTCTTTTTATATTATCTCATTAGGACTTTATTTTATGGATTCTTTTGAGAAATTGTTTTAGGGATTTGAGGATATACACAAACTAAACATGGATACTGAAGCGGGAAAATTTTCCGGATGTGTAATATTTATGCTTTCTTAGACCAATGATCTTGCTTGTTAATCTGCATATAATAAGTAAATATGTTACGTCATTGAAAATACATCAAATAAACATGGATAAAGAAGAAGCAAATTTTGTTGGATGCATATTGTGTCTTAATCGTAAAATCAAATCTTTTGTATGTAGGAGAATATAAATGGAAGAACCCTAGGTAGAACACATGGTATTTGCAGTAGGCCAACATGTTAAACGGTACTCCAATCCATCCCTAAATAGGTGTTTACAATTTAGTCAAAAGGTTAGTTATTTCTAAGTTTGGACAAACATATATAAGTAAATATCAACACCTATAATAACGAACACATATACTCTAGAAATATATCTTAGATCTATTGATATCGATTTCTTCTTGTATTTCTTCATGTTTATATTTTTTGTATATATACTTGATTAAACTCCGGAAAACATTAAGTTTTTTACTCAATTTATATGCCACATAATTGGGACAAAGGGGGTATAGTTTGTGTCAACCTGAGTTTGGTTAAGTGTCCGCCTGCCTAGATAGATACATAAGTGTCAGTTTGAATGAAGTCAAATGTCAACCGTGCCAACAACGATAAGTTGATGTGTAAATCTAGATGGTTTGAAGTGGAAACCTTAACATGTATCTATTTGGATAATGAAAGAGAAAAATTCACTGATGGAATGCAATACATATGTGCCTTAGAGCTTTTAAGTGCATAAACAAAACACAACAAGTAATGTGAAGCGTATTGCACAACATGAGTACCGCATCCAAATCGTTCCGTGCTCTCGTATAGACAAAGTAATTCATGTGAAAATGAGGTAGGACTCATGGGTTGATGCCCTGGCTCCAATAATCATCTCCCATGACATATACATCATCACTGGAGAAAGTTGTAAACTATCCATGATAAAATTACGGACATTAGTTGGATCAAACTTGTTTTTGACAAACTTAGTTGGATCAAACTCATAGGGGGGAAATCTCCGAAGTATTGACCTTCTTGAATTTGTCTCTCTGGATCCAAGCCGGGGGAGTTTCTAGTCTCTTCGCACAGCCAAAGTCCACCCACTTTGCCTCATTTTTTCCTTTGCTCATGTTTTTTTTCCTCTCTTTTTGGTTATCTGGGTCTAGCCCTCCCTTGCTTGAACTGACTGTTTTCAAATACTATTGTGCAACAAAGATCTTGCCGTTTTGAGAAAAAAGATGGTACAAATAAAATATAATTAATGCAACAAAAAAAGTACATATTCTAGATGCATTTATCTCTTGAACTAGCCTTGCCAATTGCGATCGCTGAATGAAAAACAATTATGAAGCTGTCTACTCCCAGTGCTCATCATGCATATGTATATGCAATTCGATCTGCATTCGGATATGGTTACATGGAAGTGATGCATGACGCATGCAAGGTCAACGTCACGTGAAGAGCGAGCCTACTTTGGATCATTCATCATCTGAATTTATTAACATACATAGCCATGGCGAGTTCGCTCGTACGTCATACAGGAACACGCATAGCCAGGATATTAGCTGTTCACGGATTCACTGAACTGATTCATCTGAATTTATTGGATTTGATGTAGAGCACTTATTAAAGCTAGGCCTAACTTACTTCTAGATGGATGTTGCAGGCTTCGTGGCAATATTTCCAGAGGCTGATCGAGAAAGAATGTTGACTGAATGTGTTGTTCATAACTGCAGAAATGATTACGCTCCTTGCATTATCAGTAGGACGCTGCTAACTTGGAAATGCTGCTTTACCCCGTTAACGATGTCGATGATGTGGAGTCAGAAACTGGTGCTCAATAATTACGCAAATACCCAGAACGCGTCTTGACTCGTCATCTGATAATCTTCTTGAAGTCGTGAAGTCACAAAGTGATGGAGAAATGTGCACGATCTCATTATGGCGCCAGGCCCGCACAGAATGATATGATTCTAGTCTAGACTAGACATCATGGTCTACTATCAGTCCATCGACGAACTAATAGAGGCCCCACTAAAACGAGTGAACTTGGGTCAACTTGCCAAAGATACGCGTAAAAGAAAATTTTCCAAGTCATAGTACAACACAGGCATTTAATTTGGAAATGTAGGGACAGAAAATCCTACAAACCAAAGAGGTCCTGAAAGTGTTTGTTAACTGGGGTCATGCTTTTCATTCGCATGGTTTCGATACGTAAAAACCAAATATATTTTGAAGAAATCCTCAAACTTAATATCTTAAGAAAACTACTTAGCACTTACTCACTCTGTTTCATTTTAACCTATTAAAAAATCAGACAAACTAGTACTACTGCATTTATTAGTACTACTTAAATATGTGAACAACTAATCCAAACTATATTGAGAATGATGACATCCAATAGAAAGAGTAGAATCACTTCGGTTTATGTGTTCTTGTTGACTACTTCCTCCGTTAGGATTTATAAGGTCTAAGAGAGTTTTTTTAAAATGTTAGCAATTACTCTCCATTACGACCAGCCTTATAATCCCTAACAGAGGGAGTAAAAGCTAAAATATAGATTATTTTAGAACATATTTTGGCTCTAGAATATAGAATATTTCAGAACAGAGAGAGAGAGAGTACTTATGTAACCAACTCGGACCAGAGGAAATTCTTATGACCAGTATATACATGTGTGGAATTTATGAAAACATCTCAACGGAATAAAAATAGTACCCCCAAGCTATATATCTAAGTGTTTGTATGGTCGATTTATACGGTGTCTCTAAAAAGTCATCTACATGATTTTGTTTTGAGAAAATATGTCAAGTGTCTCAGTAAATACCGCTGAGCGCATATTGCTCCATATTTATGACAAAAATACCGTATTTACTGTATCTATATATACTCCCTCTGTCCCAATTTATGTTGCATATCAGATTTTATCAAAGTCAAACTATACAATGTTTGACCAAGTAGTTTGATACAAATATAAATCTATACAATGCCAAATTAATATTACTAGAATTGGATTAAAATATATTTGCATATATATATATATACATTTCATCATATATATTTGCATTATTTTATATATGTTTGGTCAAACTTTGCAAAGTTTGATTTGCACCAAAATTATGCGCAACGTATTGTGGGATGGAGAGAGTATGCCACCTTTTATTCTATGTTGCCTCGAACGAATGCCTCGACATGAAAAGAATGGGTGGCTCTACATGATTATATGATAGTTCAATAGAGGCGAATCGTGCTGTGCCTCTAGAGAAGTATTACCACAGGACAATTATATTGTAGTGGTAGTATAAGGTAATTTCTGAGTTAAAGCTAAAAGAAAAATTTATAAAACAAATACAAATACCCAAAATTTATTCATAAAGTAGTGCCACTAGTATATATAATCTTGATTTCTAGGTATATACTAAAACTGTGTCACTGTGTGTTGAAAAGGAACAAATGCCAGCACACGCTGATCAACAGTGGAATGTGTGAACATCGCCGCTGCTATATGGATGCAAAATGTGAAAACCGTCAAAATCAGATCCCCTCCGGCGGTTAGTTTCACATTACACGTGCCCCTGTGAGGATAAATATGAACTTATTAGAAGGTATATCGGTAATTCCATGTATCCAGTCGAAATAATGGGTCATGCATCTCACATGCGAACATACAAGGGTACAACTTTTCAAAAAGAATCTCAGGCAGGATGTGTTGTGCTACCCTATATATGTAAATTCTGAATTTCAAAACTGGGAAGGACTATATTCGATGGTAAAACTAAGAAAAAATAGACTGTATATATTAACATCATATTTAAGCCACATAATAAGCGAGCTTGATGACATTTATTTATAAGCCAATGTTCATCACGAAAGGGAAGCACGCAGGTCCGACAAGCGAGCCCATCGATATCAGTAGCTAGCAGACGACAGACTAGCGGAAGTTAAAACTTCAGGGCCAAGAAGCAGCCAACCCAAGCACACAAGCTCGAGACGAACATGCGAAGGGAATGACTCGAGACGATCGAAGCTCGCATCCCTATCCTCTTGGTTGGTTCCATGCCATCAGCAACGCTCTGTCCTCTAGTCCAATTGGCGCCCGACAACGACGGGCGAGGCCTGCCCTGGCCGGGCGCGCGCGTGCGTGCACAGGGGAGCGTTGGATGTCTCTGCTACCTAAGCAGCTAGTAGCTCGATCGATCAGGAAACGGAAGCGGAAAGGGAAGATACAGGCAGGGCGGAAGCAACACGCATAAATTATTGGCAGTGGCGACGGTGGTTCTCCATGATTGGAGGGTCACGCGACGACGCGGTGCCACTGCCATCTGGATCGATCGAGCTCGATCGGTTATTGCCATGTAGGATAAGGGGCGCGGCCTTTTTGCCCATGGAGTCACGGCTCCGTGCTCTCTTCCTTGTGGCAACCGGCCGGCCGGGTTTTCCCCCTGCGTCATCTCCGGGGGCCATGGTCTCGGCGTGTTCCGGTGTCCGATCATCATTTGCTGCCGTGTCTACGTTTCTGACTACTGTACGTTGCTAGCGATCGGTGGATCGTGATTTCCGAGAGTTTCCGTATGGTTTGCCTGAATATTCTCTCCATCGGCAAACATACCACTTATTTTGATCGATGTAGGCATTAGTCTCTTATCCACAGTGCCGGAGCCAAGAATTAAACTGAGCCAGGTCGGAAAAATATGCTCTAAATATTTTTGTCACAAAAGCAAGTGTGTTCAATAAAACGGTCCAAAGCGATTCAATTTCCAGATTTCAAAAGTACAACTACAAAATGACAATAAAGAACAAGAGGAACATACAAAATAGAGCTACATTTTAATAAGATAGTATCATACCATTAAGTGCTATCCATGTTGCCTTGTTGGTAAGTCGAAACTGTGAGGAAGAGTTCCCAACGAGTATCACCTGGTCTTGTTAAACTTGTCTCTTGATTTTGGCCTTTTTCCGACGAGATCTTGTCACCCTCTAGTTGTGCCACCAAAAGGTCATGATGCAATTATAACAATGCATTTTTTATGGTTCTTTCAAAAAACAATGCATTTTTTCCCTACATGAGGCACTCACCTACAAAAAAATGTGCAATGTAGAAATTAAAATTGATACATAGACAACGAGTTGAACACAACTATTTGGAATTGTCTACAAGAAAAACTAACCATACTGACAATCTTGTTTAAGTGACCAAAGAACTGACCAACTGGCAAAACTCCTTTCACAACCGTCACAACCACCAATTGAAGTTGGTGAGCAAAACAATGCGCATAAAAATCATGATGGTTGTCGGCCAATACCAACGTTTTTAAACCATGTATCTCCCCATGCATATTAGAGGCACCATCATATCCTTGGTCTTCTAATCTAGACATGAACAAATTATGTTTAACAAACATTGCATCTAAATATCTTTTCAAAGGGTTTGCGATAAGAGAGTCAAGACGAGAGCATTGACCGAGTTTTTATCCCTCGTTGACGTACCGATTAGGCGAAGCCGACTAGCCTTTTCTTTTCGTCGCCAAATCTGAGCTGGCTCGGTCGACCCTCCTCGACCCCTACTGGTTCTGCATGTGATTATCGAACCGTTTATGAGCTACCACATCTTATATTTTGAACATATATAGTACATGCACAAAATTAAACTATATCATCTAATATATATATACTCCTTTCTTCTCAAATTATTTATCTCAACTTTTGTCTGATACGTTTAGATACGTGCAAATCTAGATAAAATTGAGACAACTAATTTTGGACAAAGGGAGCTTGTTATCATAGCGAATTTACAATGATTACAAGATATTTCAACTAACAAGGATGCAAAGAGGGGACCTGCAACATCCTATCCCAGAGAACATTTGACATGGAGGAGGTAGCAACCTTCGAGGCCATGACAGGAATCCTACCTCAGTCTCTCTTGGATGTACCTGATAATGAATCCTGGCGCCAGTCCCTATTGGGAAATTTATCTGTTAGTTCGTCTTATCAATTTCTGCATCATTACCACTATATCTCGAGATCTTTATTTGCCAATTTCTACAGAATCATCTACCCTTGGGGGTGGAAGTGTCCAAGTGACACAAACCTGGCATAGGCCTATGTACGCTATGTGGGACCCTGAGAATGTGGTCCGCATAATGTTCACCAGTCCTGCTGCCCAGTTTTTATGGAGTTTTGTCTTAGAGGCTCTAGGGCCTACCGGGCAAGCGCAAGACCATGGTGAGTTTCTTGAGACTGTGGCAAACCGTACTGGTAGGAGGCATCATATTTTCTGGTAAGTATTTTCCGCGATGACCTGGACCTTATGGTTATCGAGAGTGTTCCTGCAGCGTGCTTCTGACTCCATCTTCAAATTTCTCGCTTTTCTGTCATAGTGCCACCCTCATACAAGGCAGCGGGATATAGAGCATTTGGATTTTGGAGGGTATTCTTCAGGCCTTGCTGGTGGCAGCAGGCCACTACGCTTCACCGTCGGCCCGCTGAGCTTCCTCTTTCGGAGTTTATATCTTGCCGCACATGTTTCTTCGCTTTTCTCTCCCTTTGGGCTTTGTTGTGTTGTTGCCAGGCAGACTCTCTTTTGGTTTTTCTTTGGTTAGGAACTTGTATCGAATTTGTATGGTTGTGCTTTAATTATAAATCTGTTTTGAGGAACAAGGATGAAAAGACTTTTTTCTACACGCTGCTGCATACTGCGTTTTATTTAGTTCACATGTGTTTTTCCATTCACTCTCGTGTTGAAGTTCATCACGTTGCTCATGTCTAGTACAATTTCTTCCATGCCACGTGTGCAAATTGGTGAACCTTTAGGGTACCTATAACCCTGTTTAATTCAATGAAATAAGCTACTCTAAGTCACACTGCATTTTTTTGAAAGGAATGCAGTAGGAGAAGTCCCTACAGCGATTTTGATTTTGAAATAATAATAATCCAATTCTAGGTTGTACATCCACTTCTCTAACCATATGAGTTAGGCTCACTTCTTTAAGTCTCACAACTTTTGGAAAGCTAGTTCAGTTTGTTTGAACTAAAGAGGGTTGGAAGGTAATCTTAGTCTCACCAGCTAATTTGCACCTTCATTTTTCTAGAGATATTTATTGTCCTAAAAAATACAGTTAAGGTATTAGGTTGTTGTTTGATACCGCCAAAAGAAAAATGGATTCTAAATAGTCAGAAAAAGGGAGGAAAATTGACAACGATAGATGAACTAATCTGCTTGGAGTGGTCGGGAGCTTTTTTAAGCAACTAGACGATTATCCTAACCTTTTGTAGCATTCAAGTGGCCCGCACGTTGGGTGGAGGGCTACCAAGTGTCTGGGTAGTATTTTTTAGGGGGCTATAGGAGAAATCCATGTCAGCTCGTCCAACATAGCGGTGACACCTGTTGGTGTCGTCATTCAATTCTAGAGGACGCCAGGTGTACTTCTTTCCCACTCCCCTCAGAGTACTGGGGAAACCTCGTAGAACCACTCCAGGTAACAATGCAATTGTCGTTACATCTCTTCTTGAAGGTATTGCTTGGTACGCGACGGTTTAAAATACTAGGAGCATGGTATGAGACATCTCCAGAGGGCGCAACGATTGTGGGCCATCTTCATTTCGTCGATCTACCATTGTTGGCATTAGTTTCTCTCTTTTTTCATTTGGGTTTGGTTGTGCTGATGCCAGAGAGGTTGTATCGTGTGGTATATATATATTAATATAGCAGGCTAAATCCTAATTTGAGGAGTTTACTTCCATACCTGGTTACTACCACCAACCTCATCATCCTCAGGTGGAGGAGATAGGATTCGAATTCTTGGCACCAACATGGAAATACAAGCTTCATTTATGCATGTTGTTATGACAACCATATTTCCCATCATGACTATAAACCAAGAACAACATAGAGCTTGAGCTTTTGACTTCTAGCTAGTCTCTAGATCTACTAATAAGTTAGTATTAACTCTAACTCTTGGCTAGAAGATGTGAAATTCTACTATCTAAGAATTATCTCAGATATTCATACCTAACATACACGTCAACAGAAACAATTTAGTCAGTCGTAGGTACTTTCATCTCTAAATATTGTTCCTAGGTGGTAGATGTAGAAGTTACATATCCTGGTTGTTGAGACTAGCTGTTAAATCGATAGATACCCGTTAGGGCCAATGAAAGCGTATATTGCACTACTATTTTCTTCTAAAAACTATCCTTTATGACAAACACATGAAGTATCACTTAAGTAGTTTGCAATTTGTATGTTTCAGATTCCGGATGACTAGAACTGACCGATCAGCCAAGAAAACAAAGGCCTCACCATAGTTGTGCAATGCATACGACCTCATGTAGCCAGATCTTTTCGTAACTACTGGCCAACATGGATCAGTTGGGGCAAAATGTTGTTGTGGTGTGAACAGTAAATATGTAATTCAAACAAGTTTAATTGATTGAGAAGGAAAAACATATCGTTTTTACATTTCTAATTGATTCATATTATTTTATGAAATATTGTCCAATTATTTTGTAATGGTGGTTGTAATTTTCTTTTAACTACTTTTGGTGGTAGCTGTAATATACTCTGTTCTATTTATGAAAGCATGCCTACAATTTATATTGCTTGCTTAAAAAATTCCTGAAAGCTTCACTATTGACGGGTTGTAGACATATACCAACTAGTGGTGAACTAGACACCAACAAGTCGGGACTCTATATCGAAGACGAGTTAAGAGGAGATCTGACCTCTTGCATGCACTAGTACAAACTCGTTACTTAGAGACGTCAATTTTTCATAGGCCTCAGGCGGTTTCTTGTTCCGGCTCAAGCGCATAGCTTCTAACAGCACACCACTTGAGCCGGTTTTTCTTTGCGGCTTTAAGAGACCTCAGACGGTGCAAAAAGAAAAACTCCTCTGACATATACGAGCTGGAGACGTTCAATATTTCTGACCGCTTGCAAAAACTCCTCAACCTCAGACGACCTATACTAAGTATCGTCTCCAATAGTGAGGCGACTTGGGTCAGTTTCTAACAAAGACCATTTTTAGAACTAGTGTGTCTCAAAGAGGATTTTTAAAGTGACCATCTCTAATGTGTGTAAACCATTTTAAATAATAGCAATGCTAACTAAAACTCGATCATAGCTTACATGGCACATAATCATAATTCAGCAACCAGATAAACAGATTAACTCAAGAAAACACACACACACACACACACACACACACACACACACACACACACACACACATATATATATATATATATATATATATATATATATATATATATATATAGCTCGGGTAGGTGTAGAATATTTATTCTACACCCACCCATTATCTTTAGAACTGTATATTATTTTTATGTCACGTAAATTTTGTCTTACCTCGAGAGTTGAGAACAATGTAAGAAAATATAGGCATGTCATATTTTTTTGTTTACATGCCATATAAAAATACAACGTAAAATGCATATTTAGTGTTTTTTACACTATAATTACTCATAAACTATTTTTATGTCAATTTTTTTGCGTTGTGCATGAATATGAACATAATTATTTGTATATAAAATATAAATATCTAAATATGACAACATAAAGTTATGTTGGGTGCAAAATAACTATTCTGCACCCTGGGTGTCGAATATGATTTCTCTCTCTCTCTCTCTATTCAGCACCCAGGGTGTAGAGTAGTTATTTTGCACCCAACATATTTTTACGTTGTTAGATTGCAAAAATTATATTTTATATACGAATAATTATGTTCATATATTCAGCACAACCAAAAAATTTGACAAAAAATAATGTTTATGAGTCATTATAGTGTAAAAAACACCTAAAATATGTATTTTATGTCCAATTTTTTTACGGCATGTAAACAAAAATAATTATGTCATTTCTAAATTTTATTATGTTCTTCTCGATTTATGAAGTAATACAAAATTTACGTGATGTAAAAATAATATACGGTTCTAAAGCTAGAGGGTGGGTGTAGAATAACTATTTTACACCCTGGTGGTCAATTAGCGCCACCTTATATATATATATATATTATATAACAGCTCGATCGCGGTAAACATTAGCTAGATATATATAGTTTGGGAAATCCATACAAATTTAGCCATTACACGTTATGACAGTACATACAAAGTGCATTATATAAATCAATCAGCTAGCATAACTAGTACTCTCTAAGAAACCAACATTGCATTTATAATGGGCCACCCCGTAGAAGATGCTGAACTAGAATATGTACCTTTCATTATCTTTTTCATCAAAACAAAAAGGGCAATGCTATCCTGCTTGTTGAAGCTTCTCACAACCTTCTCCCATCCAGTCGTCAAGATTGCATTTGACCCAGCTCCCATCTTCATCCTAACCATCTTTGGATTTTCGCTCTTCATTTGCCAAACATGGACATCAATAGGTTCATCAAGGAGATTTTTTAGGTATTTTCTTGTCAACTCAGCTCCAAATGTCCGAGCAAGTATAGAGAATTGAAGAATTAGCAGGCTTGAGATTGCTGGAAGTATTTAAATATCACAGGGTAGTTTGTCATTGATAACATTATCAAGAATATATCATCTTATAAGCTTGCACTTCTTTTTCATGACAGATGAATAGGGCATCCTGTAGATGTAGTACTTGATTTCTGGTGG
Source organism: Avena sativa (assembly GCA_916181665.1). Classification (NCBI taxonomy): domain Eukaryota; kingdom Viridiplantae; phylum Streptophyta; class Magnoliopsida; order Poales; family Poaceae; genus Avena; species Avena sativa. The sequence goes on along the minus strand of OV702294.1, from coordinate 148,078,693 downwards.
AAATTCGGGTTCACACCAGTCTAATAGGAAGTCTACATGAACTTCTTTCAGATACCTGCCGTTTCCAAAAAGGCTCTCCTTATCAAAATCAGTGTCCCCTTATATTGAGGCCCTGATGCAACAACAAATCAATGTCTACCATCTAAATGCATACAAAACAGATGACTGCAATTTTGATGTTCTTTTGTTACCTCTAAACTCAATCCTCTCGATGAGCTCTTCATCTGATGACTGAAATTCAAAACCACCAAAGGTAAAGCAAAAAATGTCGTCGCTAGATAGCATTATTGCATCATCACTACAAGTTCTCATATGTTAAATAGATACCTACAGAGAGCATCTTAATACAATCATGATGCAAGCAGCCTAATGAAGTGATAATTAAAATAGATACAGAGAGAACAATGAAGTGATAATTAAATCTCTGTTGCTAGAACTAACAATTGCACATTTTGAGATTTATACAAGGAGAAAAGAGTTGGGACCGATGCAGGCCACCTAGGGGAGGCTCTCCGACGGTGTCGTCGGGTCTTTGCAGCTTGATAACCCCGAACCTTAAAATCAAGAAGCAAATTGGCAAATTTCATGGAAAATTACTAAATCGAAGTTGCTGATTTAGGGTTTTGGGGGTTTGATTTTCACGCCTACCTACCTGGACGACGAAGGGGTCCTCAGAGGCGAGGGAGAGCGTCCGCACCGCAGGTGACCCGAGGCGGTGGTGGTGGAGAGACAGGGGACTGGAGACGGCGGTGGTGGAGAGGCAGGGGACTGGAGGCGGCGGTGGTGGATAGGCAGGGGACCGGCAGCGGTGGTGGATAGGCAGGGGACCGGCAATGACAGTGGACAATGGTTTGGATGGGCGGGGAAGAAAAAATATGGCAGAGATCTTAAATATTTGTCCAAATATTTTCAGATATTTGCCGCCAAGTACTAGCCTCAGATGTCTGCAAGTGCAAAACGTCTCTAAGAAACTTCCCTAGCTAAGACTAGTAGTTTAAAACAAATGTATTCGGAACTCCAAATATATTCGGAACTCCAGCATTTGATTATTCTAAAATTTGAGAATTATTCATAATTTAAAAGTAAAGAAAGGTGTGTATACATGCTTGCTAGAGTGAAACTCAGACCCGTAAGACTAAATGAGGTTCATAAATTGAAGAAAAAAATTGGCGTAGTACAAACCTTGGATCTTATACCCTGAAAGCATGATGACTCCTAGTGTTCAGGCGCTTGGAGGGGAGCAATAAGGTGCAATGTTTTAAATCTGACTAATTCAAATGTCTAGAGGGGAGCAATAAGTCTGGTTGAGTGAATATTTGAAAATCCGGATATATTCAGAACTCCAGATTTTGTTAATCCTAAATTTAGAGAATAATTCATAATTTAAAGGCAAAGGAAGGTGTTTACACATGCTTGCTAGAGTGAAATTGAGTCCTAAGAGTAAATAAGGTTCATACATCGAAAAAAATATATGGCATAGTACCTTCGATAACTTGAAAATTGAGTCCTAAAATAGGCTATATTGTTTTGTGCGTACTAACCTTAATATTATGTCTTGGGTAACCTGAAAGATATATGACCGACTCGTATAGTGTGTTCATGCGCTTGCTGCAGAGCAATAAGGTATAATTTTTTTGAATTTGAACACGAGCAAATTAAAGGAAATCCGTATAAAGGTTCTTCCATCCTTATTAATTCAGCCACCAGAGACTACATATACAGATCAGTGCGGCAGCACGATCAGTAATATAATTGAACACGAGCAAATTGAAAGAACTCCATATAAAGGTTACGCTTCCATCCATATTAATTCAACCACCAGAAACTATGGATATAGATCAGTGCGGTAGCATAATCAGTAATATAATTGAACATGAGAAAATTGAAGGAACTTCAAATAAAGATTACGCTTCCATCCTTATTAATTTAACCACCAGAGACTATGGATATAGATTAGTACGGTAGCATGATCAGTAATATAATTGAACATGAAAAAATTAAAGGAACTCCATATAAAGGAGTGGATTAATATATAAACGAGGTACTTATAATAGTTTAACCACCAGAGACTACGGATGTAGATATTGTCTTACATGCAACCAGAGTACATGCAACCAGAGGTAATATTTAACTTAAAAAAATATAAGCAGGGGAAGCAATGCAGCAGCAGGAGCAGGGACACAGAGACGCCTTAGCAGAAGCATGAGCCTACTCGATGGCAAACATGCCAGTTATGACATATTCCCAGAGAAATTTGTTGTAGGCTGCATGTTACGCCAAGGTCTTCGGCTGGTGCATTCGGCCTTAGCCTTCGGCAATCTCCACTGTGTGCTGGATCATGTTGTGGATGTCCGTATTGATGGCTCTACAACAGAATTGTCAACACAAATCCCCCTTACGGTGGAAAGGAATCAGCCCCCACTGTAAGCGCCTCAGCACGTAGCGGCTTTTGTTGTCCCTGGAGTGCTTGCTAGAGTCCACGTCATCAGAATTGTCTTGTTGATTTTTAAGAACATAACTTAGAACTCATACCTATGATTGAATTGTATTATAACTCAAGAATTGATAACATATATATGTAAGATAATATTAAATTGATATCAAAGAGAATATATCTCAACAATAGTTTGATCAATTCATATATCATTCATGTATCCAAACAAAATGACAATTAATTGGATGAGAGTTATATGTAGAAAAAATTCTAGGGCCTCATAAGTTTCTTCAGATGGCGTGAGCGAACCAAGTACCAATTGCACAAACTATATATTGTTCTTGTACATTTCCCCGGGTTAGCTAACTCATCTCTGAAAAAATCTGACACCAATTAATGCGTCTGCCTATCTTTTGAGGCAAATTTGAATCATTGGCCATAATAAGAAATTGAAATGTAATCCTTCTTATACACTATGAATGCATGTGAACTCTTTTGAGACAAATTTCAATCATTGTCCTCACTACGGAATTGAAATATAATAGTTCATATGAATGTAGAATAAATCTAGGGCCTTATAAGTTTTTTAGAGATGGAGATATAGAACCAAAGTACCAATTGCACAACTTATATTGTTGTTGTACATTATTGCCGCAGATCACTAACCCATCCCTAAAAAAATCCGACACCATCGATCATATGTGTCTCCCCTTGCACTCTTTTGAGGCAAAATTGAATCATTGGCCTCGTTAAGAAATAAAACGTAATGTACACTATGTAGCATATATATGCATGTTGTGTCTCGAAATCAACACTCCAGTAACATATATGCTAAGAAAATTTAAATTTACTAGATGGCAGATGAGCAGATCTAAGTTGATGTAAATTTACTAGATGGCAGATGAGAAGATCTAATCTAATCTCGAAAAACAATCGAACGTTTGAACCATATATATTCCCTACATCAAGAAGGCACGCGACATAGCAAAAGAATATTTAAAGGACTGAGCAAATCCTATGTATGAACAGTGAAATTCATGGCTGCGACGACTAAAGAAGCTAGTAAAGTAGTACCTCAGATGTCTCATCGTAGAGATCCTCATCGAACTCGTCATTCTCCTTGATTTCTTCAAAGATTTGTTTGGGGAGTATGGGGTCGTTGATGATGAGCACCGGGTTGCCTTCGTCTGGCGCATTCCCTTGAACCAGATCTGTCGCTAGCACAACGACGTTGTCGGCCACTTGCTGCTCGACGGCGACTGGATGGACGAAACCTGAAGCATCGTCGGCACGGCAACGAGCGGCGTGCGTGCTCGGAGAAGCCGCCTCTGCCTGAAGGGAATATGCCCTGAGAGGCAATAATAAAGTTGTTATTATGTATATTCCAAGTTTATGATAACTGTTTATTTTGTATGCTATAATTGTATTAATACGGAAACGTTAATACATGTGTGTTTAATAAACAAATAGAAAGTTCCTAGTTATGCCTCTCTTATAAACTAGCTCGTTGATTAACAAGATGATCAAAGGTTTCCTGATCATGGACATTGGATATTGTTAATAACGAGGTCACAACATTGTTGGAATGATGTGATGAACATTCATCCGAAGTATAGCATTAAGATCAAGGTCATTGTGTTTATATTGCTATAACATCATACGAAGTAATCTTAATCCTTAGACCATGAGATCATGTCAATCACTAACACCAGAAGAGTATCTTGATAACATCAAACGTCGTACCGTAACAGGGTGACTATAAAGATGGGTTCAGTGCTACGAAGTTGTTATGTTGAGGCTCATGGATCAAGAGTGGAATTTGTCCATCCCATTGATGGAGAGATATACTCTGGGCCATCTCGGTGATATCACATTAGTTAGCTTTCAAGCAAGTGATTTGATCACTAGAATGTTATAGTATATGTCGGTAACGAGATCAAACTAGGTATAAATATATCGATGATCGAATCTCGGATATGTAATATATCGCGAAACAAAGGGATTGAGTTACATGCGTATAAGGTTCACACGATCACAGAAGTCATCGTTGAATGTGTGGGAGTCAGTACGAATCTCTAGGTCCCGCTGCTTATTATTGATCGATGAGGGGTCTTGATAATGTCTGCATTATTCGTGGACCGTAGGATGACACATTTAAGGGATACCGATACCATTTGAAGCAAATAAGATGCCAAAGAAAGAAAAAGAAAGCACGGGAATTTATTTCACTAGACACCGGAATTGTTTCGGTTGAAATTACTGAAACCGGTTCTTCATGTGAAATTGAAATGTTGTAAGGGGTTTTATGTGAATGTTTGTTAATTAAAGTAATTAACACAATTCTGAATAAATAAATAAAAGAGTTTTATTTAAAGAGAGATTACATTAAATTTGGTGAAAATTTAATGGGAATTTGAGTGGAGAAAATGGAGGATCATCTTTATGTGAGTGGAGCTTCCACCACATGAATGAGGGAGAGGTGGGGGCACCCTCCATGGCCGGCGGTCATGCCCCCTTGGGATGCCCCATCCCCTATATAAGGAGCACCTCCTCCTCCTCCACTCTCACACCTCCTCGTGAAGGATCTCTCTTCTCCCTTTAGAATTTTTCCATGGTCTCGGATCAGCGAGATACATGTTCCCGATGGCTTTTTCTGAAAGGATTTGTTGCTTCTGCTGCTTCGCTGGAGTGAGGGCGTGGAGGTTGTTGGGATACACGAATGTGTGTGTGATTACGGATGCACCACTGCTTTTGCGGTGCTGGACTCGATAGTGTTGGACCTGCTGGACCGGATGGACTTCTTCTCGATCTTGAGATCGGCAAGCGTTCGACTACATCATCCACGAGTACAACCTCGTTAACGCTATTCGGTCTTCGAGGGTATGTATTCTATGGATGTATATCCACCCGTTGCTTGTATCTAATAGATAGATCTTGGTACATAGTTGTTTCCATCGTAGGAAAAGTTTTATTTTCTATGCTGCGAACCCTACACTTCCTACTTGGCGACGACCGAGCCATCTGCGACTGCACCTCCAACTAGCTTCACCTCCGGCTCGTCTCCACGTGTGCTCTTCATGGCGCGGCTAAGAGAAGGACGGTGGTGCAAGCGAAGGAGTTTCGGCGCGCGTGGAAGGTGCGGATTAGGGTTTTGTGACTAGATAGATTGAGGAAAAATGACACGAACTCGTGGAAGAAGGACTAGAGCACAGGTTTATGTACGAGTGGACACGTGTGTGAGTGTGGACGTGTGTGGGTGGGGACTAGTGCATGACCTCCACTTTTTAATTGTATTAACAACACGCGCACACAAGCTCGAAAACGTGGCCAAAAATTATATGGAAGTTTTTTGTACACTAAGATCTCATAGTATTTTTAGGAAGAGGTTAGACCCTTTGCAAAAAAATGTCATGTGTCTATATTACAAATATACAATATACTCAATCTCTACGGAAATTTTCCGTGGTTTTCCTATGGTGCAACCAAGCAACTTCTTAAACCGATTATTGCCGTTTTCTATTTTTATAGGATTTCACATGCTATAACATTCTATTATGCGGTTTTTTCTGTTCCTTTGTTTTGCAAACCGTGAGAACCAAAGAGGCCCTAAATTTTTCCCATGCATGCACATGTGAAGGGGTTTGTGGAACTCGCCGCTCGACTTATCCTAAAGAGCAGTGCTACACACACGACATATCATGTACGATTTGTATACGACAGTGCGTATGGGGCTTTGATGTATGAGGCCAAATCGGTACTGCCCTCTCGATTAGCATCGTCCTTGGATCGTACATGCATGTGTCGTTTGCATAGCATTTTCGTATCCTAAATCTACTCCCTCTGTTTAAAAATAGATGGCGATTTTTTAGAAAAAAAGTCAAGGCATACTAAGTTTAACCAAATATATATAATATGAATATCAACAATATCAAATTCATACCAATAGATCCACTATAAGATATATTTCCTTAATGTGTTTATTCAATATTGAGATTGTCGTTATTCCTTTCTATATATTTGGTCAAACTTACTATGTGTTGGCTTTTGACTAAATTTCTGCAAATTCTGGATGGGGGAGTAGACCGCTTAGATTTCTCCCACTCATTCCATGACTTGTAAAAGTAATCTCGTATTTTCTCAATACCAAAGCATAGCTCACACTAGTGGAAACGAGGCTTTTGTTGATCCTGGAAAAGGGCTTTAACACCGGTTCTTCTACGAACCGATGTTAAAGGGGGGGGTACCAGCGTGGCCCGTGCGGCAAAAAGGAGCCCCCCCTTTAACACCGGTTCGTGGCACGAACCGGTGTTAAAGGACCCTGCACCAGTGGCCCGCGCAGCCCCCCCTTTAACACCAGTTCGTGGCTTGAACCGATGTTAAAGGGGGGGCTATATAAGACACCGCAGCCCACACCCCACTCTTCCATTTTTTCACTATCTCATTTTGGAGCCTAGCAAGAGGGTGTGAAGAGTGCTAGTTTGTGTTTTTTTCATATGCACAAGAGGTGTTCGGTGAAATGCCCGAGAGCTCAAAATAAGTTTTCTCGTTGCTCTTTCCTTCTCGGTCGAGGTCGGCAACTATCCTTTCATGTGTCATTGATGTACTATATATATAAATGGTCATCTCCCTATTAATTTTTGATATGTACTACATATTAATGCAGATGAACCGGCAATGGATGTACGGTGACCGCCGCACTTCTGAGTACATTACGGGCCTCCAAAATTTCATCGTTGTGGCTAATGCAAACCGTGGTGACAATGGTTTTATGTGATGTCCGTGTGTTCACTGTCAGAACAAGAAAGACTACTCAAATACCATAACCATTCACGCCCACCTGCTTCGATCCGGTTTCATGCCCAGCTATAATTGTTGGACCAAGCACGGAGAAAAAGGGGTTGTGATGGAAGACAACGAAGAAGAAGAGGATGATGACAACTATCATAATATGTATCCTGAATATGATGATACTGCAATGGGGGTAGATAATGAAGATCAAGAGGCAGCAGATGGGCCCGCTGATGACGATCTTGGTCGGGCCATTACTGATGCAAAGGAAGAATGTGAAACTGAAAAGGAGAAGGAGAAGCTGGAGCAGATGTTAAAGGAAAACATTGTTGTATCCAACTTGCGAAGATGGCCACAAAAAGCTAGGTACCACACTGGATTTGCTGCAATGGAAGGCAGAGAACGGTGTGACTGACAGCGCATTTTCAAAGTTGTTGGTAAAAATGAAGAATCTTCTTCCAAGAAATAATGAGTTGCCCGACAGTACATACCAAGCAAAGAAGGTTGTCTGCCCTCTAGGATTAGACGTGCAGAAGATACATGCCTGCATTAATGACTGCATCCTCTACCGCGGTGAGAAGTACGAGAATTTGGATGCATGCCCGGTATGCACTGCACTGCGGTATAAGATCAGACGAGACGATCCTGGCGATGTTGAGGGCGAGGCCCCTAGGAAGAAGGTTCCTGCCAAAGTTATGTGGTATGCTCCTATAATACCACGGTTAAAATGTCTCTTCAGAAATAAAGAGCATGCCAAGTTGTTGCGATGGCACATGGAAGACCGTAAGAAAGACGCGATGTTGAGACACCCCGCTGATGGGTCACAGTGGAGAAAAGTCGAGCGAGAGTACCCGGACTTCGAACGTGACGCAAGGAACTTAAGGTTTGGTCTAAATACAGACGGCATGAATCCTTTTGGTGAGCAGAGCTGTAGTCACAACACCTGGCCTGTGACTATGTATCTATAACCTTCCTCCTTGGTTGTGTATGAAGAGAAAGTTCATTATGATGCCAGTGCTCATCCAAGGCCCGAGGCAACCCGACAACAACATTGATGTGTACCTAAGGCCATTAGTTGAAGAACTTTATAGCTGTGGGCCAAACCAGGTATACGTATGTGGGATGAGCATAAAGGGGAGCCATTTGACCTACGAGCATTGCTTTTCGTAACCATCAATGATTGGCCTGCTCTTAGTAACATTTCAGGGCAGACAAACAAGGGATACAATGCATACACACACTGTTTAGATGAGACTAAAAGTGTATATTTGGATAAATGTAAGAAGGTTGTGTACCTAGGGTATCGCCGATTTCTTCCGAACCTGCATCCAGTAAGAAAGAAAGGCAAGCATTTCAAACGTCTGGCAGAACCCCGGAGGAAGCCTGTCCTCCGTACCAGTGAGGAGGTATTTGGTATGGTCAAGGACCTAGAAGTAATCTTTGGAAAAGGTCCTGGCAGTCTATCTGTTCCGAATGACGATGCCGGACACGCGCCCATGTGGAAGAAGCAATCTATATTTTGGGACCTACCCTATTAGAAAGTCTTAGAGGTCCGCTCTCCAATCAACGTGATGCACGTGACGAATAATGTTTGCTTGAACCTGCTAGGCTTCCTAGGAGTGTATGAGAATACAAAAGATACACCGGAAGCACGGCAGGACCAGCAACGTCTGAAAGACCCTGAAGAGCCTATGCATCCTGAGAACGCGAAGGGTAAACGATGCCACTTAACTCCTGCCAGCTACGCTCTTACCAAAGCAGAGAAGGAAATCTTTTTTGAATGTTTGAGCAGTATCAAGGTCCCGTCTGGATTCTCGTCGAATATAAAGGGAATACTAAATATGGCAGAGAAAAAATTCCAAAACCTGAAGTCTCATGACTGCCACGTGATTATGACACAATTGCTTCCGATTGCATTGAGGGGGCTTCTACCTGAAAATGTTCGAGTACCCATTGTGAAGCTATGTGCATTCCTCAATGCAATATCTCAGAAGGTAATCGATCCAGAAAGCCTACCAGGGTTACAGACAGATGTGGCCCAATGTCTTGTCAGCTTTGAGTTTGTGTTCCCACCATCCTTCTTTAATATTATGACGCATCTCTTGGTTCACCTAGTAGAAGAGATTGCCATTATCGGTCCTGTATTTCTACACAATATGTTCCCCTTTGAGAGGTACATGGGAGTCTTAAAGAAATATGTTCATAACCGTGCTAGGCCAGAAGGAAGCATCTCCAAGGGCTATGTAACAGAGGAGGTCATTGAGTTCTGTGTTGATTTTATTCCTGACCTTAAGGCGAATGGTGTTCCAGAATCACGACATGAGGGGAGACTGCGTGGAAAAGGCACCCTAGGATGTAAAGCAATGATATGTAGGGACGGGCATTCTCTCAATCAAGCACACTATACGGTTTTAAAAAGATCTATCTTGGTTGCCCCGTATATCAATGAACACAAGAATTTAATACTCCTCAAACACCTGGGACAGTCTGATGAATGGACTATAAGTGAACACATGGTGAGTTTTGGCGGCTGGCTGCAAAGACTTCTCACGAATAACACCACTGTTGGGGATCAGTTGTACTTGTTGGCCAGGACACCATCTTCGACTGTATGTACTTTCCAAGGGTACGAGATAAATGGGAATACATTTTACACGATAGGCCAAGATAAAAAGAGCACCAACCAAAAGTGGTGTCCGCTTCGATGTAGCAGAAGACAATGGGCAAAAGACACCGTATTATGGGTTCATAGAGGAGATATGGGAACTTGACTATGGACCTAATTTTAAGGTCCCCTTGTTTTGATACAAATGGGTCAAGCTAACAGGAGGAGGGGTTGAGGTAGATAAGAAGTATGGAATGACAACGGTGGATCTCAACAATCTTATGAAGGTAGACAAGAACTTAGACGAACCATTCGTCCTAGCCAATGATGTGGCTCAGGTTTTCTATGTGAAGGACATGTCCTCCAGACCAAAAAAAAGAAAAAATATGCAAACGAATACATCATATGATGAGCCAAAGCATCACATAGTTCTTTCAGGGAAAAGAAACATCGTGGGAATCGAGGACAAGATAGACATGTCAGAAGATTATAATAAGTTTGATGAAATTCTGCCCTTCACAGTGAAAACTGACCCAAGCATTTCGTTAAGTAAAGAAGATGCTCGATGGTTACGTCTGAAGCGATCATAAGGAAGGACATATGCCAAGAAGTTCATGCTCATATTATGTAACTGTAGTTCATGTCTTTCGCAGTTTGTGGCTTGACCGAAGGATATCTTTCCCGGTTTGTGGATTGACCGGGACTATATATAGGGGGGACCGGTTTTGTAGTCTTAGTTTTTAATATTAATAAATGTCTTGAGTGTTAGTCTTGTTTTGTGGCTGGACCGGGACTATGAGAAGAAGTTGTACCGATTCGTACTTACCATTAAGATCTGATCTCCAAACGCGCGCGGTCACATATTAGGGAGTGCCTCTATGCCCAGTTTCTTGGAGATGCCGGAGGACTGGGCTCCGTCGGCATCTCCCTGAAACTGGCCGTAGTGGTGTCCCTGCTCTCGAAAACCATCTTGCAGCTTGTACCTTCTCTAACTAGATCAATACACCTGGGAGCTAACTAATTTCACATATTAGGGAGTGCCTCTATGAACAGTTTCTTAGAGATGCCGGAGGACTGGGCTCCATCGACATCTCCCTGAAACTGGCCGTAGTGGTGTCCCTGCTCTCGAAAACCATCTTGCAGCTTGTAACTTCTCTAACTAGATCAATACACCTGGGACAACATCCGGGACAAGGTACACGCCGCACGACATAATGTCGACACTCACCCCTATCATTAGTGCTGCCTGGCCCAGCCTGAAATCCATTTTTCTTCCCTCCATTTTTCTTCCTTCTATTTCTTCCCTCCATTTTTCTTTCCGCCATTTTTTCCCGCCATTTTTCTTCCCGCCATTTTTTCCGCCATTTTTCTTCCCGCCATTTTTCTTCCCGCCATTTTTTCCCGCCAGTTCTTCCCTCCAGTTCTTCCCGCCAGTTCTTCACTATATATATATATGTAGGGTTGGCCTCCATTGTCATTGCACATCTCTAGACTCATATCTGCAACCTCATCACTCTTTCTCATGGCTTCCACCATAGCACTAACCCCTAGGGAAGCGGAGGCGCTTTGCGCCTCGAACTACCCCTGCCCGCCGGGCTACTGTGTCCCCGTCGGCTGGATGCTGAGCGTCGGAGGCGTGCCGGTTCCTCCTGTCCCTCTAGGTGTGGCGTGCCGGATGGCCATCACGAACCACTACTACTTCGAGCTCACGCCGGAGCAGCGGAGGAATCCCAGATGGCATCCCGACTATTTCCCTACTTGGGAAGCCTTCTTCGTGGATCGACGTGAGAAGGCGCTCGCCAGGCACGAGGAGGACGGCCGACCTCCTCCGAACTTCAACGAGGCCGGCCGTCGGCTATGGTGGCGCGGTCGAACTCTCTACAGCGTCATGGCCTATGACACTGCCGCCGACTCTAACCCCCGTATGCGCTACCCTCAAGTCCAGCCCACGCGTACTCAGCCTTCAAGGTAAAATTATGGCGACCCCGACGACGACAGCGATGACGGCGGTGGCGAGTACGACAACTACAGTGGCGAGTATTACAGGTGTAGGCAGGAGCATGACTGAATCACTCCAACATTCCGAAACAAGTTCGGCCGATTGTTACTTAATCTGGCCATGTATCTTAATTTTCAGTTCTTTTATGTATCTTAATTTTCAGTCATGCTTGATGTAATTTACTATTAGTTGCATTCTGTATTTTAATTCCAGTTCTATCTCCTTCACAAAATGACCTATCTCATTCGAGGTTTCTTGGCTTTCGTATCAAATGACCAATGTTATGGCTAGAATCAAGACATAGTTTGTGATAATATGGCCATATTGTGCATACATGTGCATCATGGCATGGCAAACAATGTTGCAAGAGGAAGTTTTCCTTTTTATCGCACCAAAAAGGCATTTTCCATTTTCCGAGCATAAGATGCGGCATTTAAATATCCAATCAATTCAAAAATGTTAATACAATAAATTATTATTTGCTCTAATAAAATAGGGTTAGATTCCTTTTTAGATGCTTAATATTTCTTATGTTCAATGTTTTAGGATTTGATAATTTATTTTTGTTTGAATTGAATAATCAAAATTTATATGTAAGTGTTTTAATCATTTTGAAAATTTTCATCTAAAGTAAATATAAAATGTTTTTACATGAATGGATAGATATTATTTTTCTGAAAATTATGATATATTATTTATATTTTTCTGAGTTGAAATGAATAAGATATGAATTTTCTAATTTCATATCCTATTTTTTGAATTATAAATGCCCCAACCCCTTTAATGCATGAAATAAATGCCCCTAGAACCGGTGTTAAAGGGGGGGCATTTATTTCGTTTCGTGCGCGCACACCCCCCCCTTTAACACCGGTTCGTGGCTGGAACCGGTGTTAAAGGGGGGGTGCACGTGCGAAACAAATTCCCCCCTTTAACACCGGTTCCAGCCCCGAACCGGTGTTAAAGGGGGGGTATTAAATGCGCGCCTTCCCCTTCCTTCTTCCCCCCAGAGCGAGATCGAACCCGCCGCGGAGAAAAAAACAGAGAGCAGAACCGCTGGCGCCATCCAGCCCTCGCCGTCGCCGCCCTCGCCCTCGCCCTCGCGTTGGCTGCCACCGCCAACTCGATCGGAGCCGCCGTCGCCCTCGCGCGCGCCAACACCGCCACCGCCACCGCGCGCGCGCCACCGAAGCCGCCGACGTCGGCGCCTACAAGAACCCCACCGTCGTGCTCGTGGTGAGCTAGCGGACCTCCTGGTCCCCTCTGTTTCCTCCCTTTTGCGTTGTCCCGATGAGCACCTTGCACGTACATGGAGGCGGCGGTGGAGCTCGCGGTGGCGCCCGGCAGTTTTTAGTGGCGGCGACGCGCGCGGTCCTTAGTGTCTAGGCGACGGGCGACGCCAGAGCAGTGGGGGGTGGCCCAGGCCCAGGCGCTGTACGGGGACGGCCTCCCCTCTCGGCTGCGGGGGCGGCCTAGGTGGGGTGCGAGCTCCGGTGGTGGCCATGGGGTGCTAGCTCGCGCGGTATGCCAGCGATGTCGGGGTGTATGCATGGTCCTTCTCGGGTTGCAGGTGTGTCCGCTGGCAACGACGGCACGACGTCCCTCTCTTCGGTGATGCGATGTGTCGTTGGTCGTCGGAGTGGTGGCTAGAGTTCGTGGATGTCGATGGCGGCCTTAGAAGGTGGACTGCGCGGGCAGCTCTTTGGCGAGCGTCGTGGCTTCTCCCCTCGGTCTGGGGCCTATCTTGGGGACAACGGGCGGGGCAGAAGACGTGGAAAACCCTTTACCATAGGTCTCTGGGGCCGCCGATGCTGCTACCTTCTTCGTCACAGGGCTCCGGGTGAAAACCCTTTACCATAGGTCTCGTTGGTCGTTACCCTCTTGGGGGCGTCGTTGTGGAGCTCTGACTCATCCTGATCTTGGCTCATTGACTTCGGTGGCAAGTTTAGGTTCTCCGCGGTTTTTCTTGCTTATTTTGATCTGCTTTATAAAAGGGATATCCCCTCCATATTGTATCTGTTCTGCCAAGTTGTTTGCCGTCGCTCCGGTGACCATACTGAGGCGGCGCCGCCACTATAATGCTTGCCTCGGCCTCCTCTTTCGAAGAACGCCCATTTTAGGTAGGCCGCTTCACGCTACCTCGCGCGCCCTAGGTCGCTCTCCAACGCCGCTAGCCTCCGGTCAGCCACTGTAGCTAGCCCCTCTCATATGCATCCGGGATTTCTCCGAATTAGGGTTTGGACCCCTCGGAACTCGTTTAAAATGATCAAGCATCCTTAGGGTTTTAATTTCATTTGTGTATTTATTTGTGTATTTTTGTATGAATAATATGTATATTTGTGTATGAATCCAAGTCCACTTGAATGTTTACTCTCTTACTCTAGATAATATTATTGTTTTAGAAACTATGGATCCACTTAGTAGAAACCTTGAAGAAGAAGAAATAATGGAGAACATTATTGATGAGGACACCTCACAATATCTGAACTTGGAGGGACATGATGACAGCTCAAGTAGTCATGGAGAAGATGAAGACTCCGGTGAACGCAATTTAGTGATTACAAAGTCCGGCGAGGTATATGCATTGATTAAGCCTCTGCTAACTTCCACCAATAATCTTCTTCTACATGTATTAATTAACGCTTCTTTCTTCTTTTAGCCCTCTGCATCGACCAGCCAGCAACCATCTTCTACGAAAAAGAGCAAGGGAGGCGCGAGCCATCGGTTGAAAGATCGTGCAAAGTTCACGATCGAAGCAGTCCGTGTTGATGGCAGGCCGATGGAGCCCAAGAAGGCCACAGACAAATTTGTATGTCAGGCTGGAGTTCTTGTTAGGGACCAAATCCCAATCACAATTGAATATTGGAATAAGCCAAAGAAGGGCGACGGTACCTTTGTCGATGAAAGATCCAAAGAAACGCTTTGGAATTCATTGTTGGTAAATTTCACCCTTCTGCCAGAGGAGGATGAAAACAAACCGGTTATAAAGGAAAAGGTCAAAGAGTGGACTCTAAAGAAGATGTCTGACGCTTTCCGCAACTGGAAGACAAAATTGAAATTTTTTGTCAAAGCTCGCGAGACTCCAAATTTCGAAGACGCATATTATGCGAAGATAAGACCTCACTGGTCCGAATTTGTGGCATATAAGGAAGGTGCTATAGCCAAAAAGAGGTCAGAAACCAATACGCTAAATGCCCAGAAGAAGGAATATCACCAGAGGACGGGGTCAGGTGGCTACATATCTCAGAGGCCTAAGTGGGAGGAAGTTGAGAAGGCCCTCCGCGCTAGAGGGATCACACCACAGACAGATGGGTGCGACCTACGTGCAAAGACTTGGTTCTACGGAATCGGGGCAAGGTTGGACCCAGAAACAGGATTGTGTATCTTCCCAACACTCCTTGCCAAACCCGTCACTGAACTCATCACGGCATACGAGGAAACAGGCCAGGACCTTCCATCCCGACAGAGAGAATAACCAGCTCACACGCGCCATCGGTAAAAAAGAACACCCTGGACATGCACGAGGCACAGGGGGTATGACGTGGAAGGATGGGTTTGCCGAGTGGAGCGACTCTTACAGATGGCGCGGCAGAAAAGAAAAGGAGCGTACAGAGCGGATGACACAGATAGAACATGCACTTGTGGCGCTGCAGGCGCAAGTGAATGCACAACAGAGCCATCAAGCTACCGGCCCATCTCAACGGCACGAAGAGCCTGCATTGGAAGTTGCCGGCGGCCCAGACTCTGCGCGGAAAAGCAGCATGGCTTCCACGGAGAACGTGCAGCCCACGCTTGAAATGGCGGGTCCTCGATACCCCGTGGATGAGATCACGGAGAGCGAACACGCTGAGCTGCATGTGATATTAATGGGCTTATCCATTAAGGTGGCTGTCGGCTATGCCTTACCTCCTATAGCTGGTGGAACTTACCACTGCCGACCGATTCCAGATGGCTATGCTATTGTCGGGGTGGATGAGGTTGTGAAGGAATATGAGGAAGCACAGCTTGACCATGCTACAGGTGAAGGGGAAACTCCACTCAAATTTGCAGCAAAAACAACCATTCTTTGGAAGAAGGAACACATCGTGCTTCCAAATTGGAGGCCACTGGCACCCCCGCCGTCTCCGCAGCGTCAGCAGCCTGAGCCGCTTCAGCCATCTCCGGCGCTTCAGCCATCTCCTGCGCGGCAGCCATCTCCGGCGCGCCAGCCATCTCCGGCACGCCAGCCATCTCTTGCCCGCCAGCCATCTCCGGCGCTTCAGCCATCTCCTCAGCGTAAGCGGAAGAGCACTGCCACGAAGAGCATCACTAGCACTGCCACAAAGAAATCCGCAGGAAACCGTATGCCAAAGAGTTCAAAAAACTATGTCCCGCAGCCTTCCGCCAAGCCATTGCCGGTTTTACCATGGAATCGCAGCGACGAGGGGACCAATAGGATCTCGGAAGAAGAGGTCAAGAAATTCTTTGCACCTAGACGGGCCGAGCCATAGGAGAAAATAGATCCGGCGGTGGTGGAGAAGTTTTACAATAATCTTTTGAAACCTGAAACCCCACTTGTGCCGGACTACGAGCGCCAGATTTTGAAGGGGGATGCAAGGCGCCATAGGGAGACTGAAAGTAGCAGTCGTGCGGCACCCCAGAAAACAGTACCCATGCTCGGAGAGCAGGAAAACCAATCATGCGCCCCGCTCCAAGTGTTCGACACACGGGACGCTCCTCCCGTAAATGATTACGAGGCAGAGCTACAAGAAAGGCCAATGAGATGGGGATGACTTACATTGCATACTTGAACATCATGGGAGACAACTTTCCCAAATGCATGCCAACCCCATACAGCCATGGAAGTATGGGAAGAATCTCGTCAAGAAAGAGGAGCTCAAGAATCTACCAACAAAGATGCGAAGATTGCACAAGTGGTACCTTGATTTCTGCAAGACGAGAAAGGAAGAATGGATCACGACGCATATAAGAGATCAGATTTTCTTGTACGGAGACGATGAGATTAACTTCAACATTTAAGACTTGCATTTTCTATTCAATCAGAAGGAACTCGACAAAGCTGCCATCAGCCTTTATTGTGTGTAAGTACTATTTCTGTAATTTATATCTCATTCACTTCATTAATTGCATGTATATATATGATCACCATATATGTATATACTATTAGGCAGGAAAAAGGTTATGGAATGCATGAAAGGAGGCCCTTTTGACATTGGGTTCGTTGACCCAAATAGAGTTCATGAAGAAGTGGTAAGAACCAAACCCGGGCAAACAGAAGATTACTTGCTAAGGTCTTTACTGAGACAACAAACCAAAAGAGAAATACTATTGCCTTACAACTTCTTGTGAGTACTGTTACCCTCTCTTGTACATATTATGTTTCGGCTTACTCGATATTAAGTGTAACTGATGATGAGTTATGCGTGCGTAGGTTTCACTTTATTCTGCTAGTCATTCAACCCAACTCAGGAAAAGTCCTTGTCATGGACTCGTTATGAAAAGAAAAAGAGATATGGGCAGACTTTAGAGAGATGCTCCAGAGGTAATTTCAATCATATTATCGCACTAGACCGGCAACTTTCGTGATAACAAGTAATTAATTACTCCTCTATCCATTTTCTTTGTCGGACAGGGTTTGGAAAAGGTTCACGGGCAGGGGCCGTGGGTGAATGCTCAGAAGAACTAAAATTTGTAGACCAAAATGTAAGTAATACTAGCTAGCTAGGTCTGCGTATCTCTTTGATTCTGCTTCCAATTCCATTATATCATGCTTTATTGATTACAATTTTGATTGAACTCTCTATTCTCGTAAAGTGCGCGCATCAGGGACACGGCAATAACTTATGTGGGTACTATGTTTGCGAGTTCATTCGCAACACGATATGTGCGACGGTCCAAGCCGCACTAGAACAACTTAGAGTAAGTAAACAAAGTACACAACATTATTTTATTACCATCAATTGTGTTGAGTTTTATTCTTATATATATATATTGACCCCATTCTTCATATATATTCAAATCGAACGGATGCGGGACCAACTCCTACCATTTGAACGCATACGAGCCATTCAAGAGGAATTGGCGGGGTTCATACTTGATGAGGTCGTCATGCCTGGCGGAGAACTCTTTAGATATCCACCAAAATAAACGTTGTATATATGCTTGAACGTGTTTGTCTTGTACTTGATGCTTCAACGTTTATGGAGAATACCACACAATGACGATGTTGTATATAATAATAGTTGCTTAATTATTCATGTACTCGTATGTACCGATGACGATGTATGTTTATACCGCTCCCGATCGATTCCCCCTCCCCCCTCCCCATCCCCGCCGCGCCGCAGAAGTACGCCCAGAACGGGGCAGGGGCAGAACTCTGCCGCGGCAGAGATTTAGGCCGTTTTCCTACCGCGGCAAAAAACCTTTAACAAAGGGGGGGGTCCCTGAGCGCTGCGCCAGCCCCACGTGTACCACCCTTTAACACCGGTTCGTATAAGAACCGGTGTTAAAGGGGGGGCCCCTCTAACACCGAACCCTCAACAGCGGTTCTACAACCGCTGTTAGAGGGCCCTCCAAACCGGTGTTAGAGGGGAGGGGGGTGTGCACTAGTGTCACCTATACCTAAATTTCGTCTACAGAACTTAGTCATCATAGTTACAAACAGAACCTTATACTTTCAAACTCAACCCAGATTTCGCCATATTTAAGAACTTCAATCTAGTATATGAAACTTACACAAGTTTCAAATATGGCAAACACCAATACGTCAAAATCATGATGTGCGGCTAGGATTTTCGCAACGTCATGACACGAGATTTGATTTGCTTTCTATGCACGAACAAGGAAAGACAAGCTTCATTTCTCTATGTCATTGAACAAATATATTTTTCATCATGACCATATGCCCACAACAGCATAGCTAGGGACCTACTACTAAGGTGGTATTACTCGCACCCTATCTCTTCTAAACTGAATTGAAACTTTAGACTACTAAGTTATCTCGGTCATTTATACCCAATCATGTGCGTCAATAGCAGCTTTTTAGCCTGTCTATAGCTTTATCTAAGAGCCCTATTTTTCAAACTCAACCCAGATTTCACCATGTTTAAAAAAATATTTTTGTGTAAAAAGTCCACCGGTCAGTATAACAAATCTCAAAAGTAAAAAAGTTATAAATAAGTCATTAGACCACCTAGTGACGACTACAAACACCCGAATGAGCCGAAGGCGTGCCGCTGTCCTTGCCCTCCCTCACTAGAGCTGGGAAAAGCTTGTCGTAATACAACATATTGTTGTAGACATACACGAATTCTTCGTGCTAAGGCCCCAAAATACCAGCATACAAGAGCAGCAACCATCTCCGATGAATAAAAGCGTAAATCAGAAGAAACACCGCGACCAAACCCAGCGAGATCCGCCGGAGAAACACCTCCAGACACCTTACAATGATGCTAGACGCACCGCTGGAACAAGGCTAGACGGGGAGGACTTTATTCCATCTTCAGGGAGTTACCATCACTACACCTTCTTTAGTAGAACACAAACCCTAAACATGTTGATGAAAACATAAAAAAACTGGAGCCCTAAGGCCACAAGAAGCGAGACAGGCCTGTGGTGCCGCCGACGGGAGGCAGGGAACCCTAATCGTTTGGCTCTCTCTCACGGGAACAAAGGGGTACACAAAAATATGAAGATATGAAACTTACGCAAGTTGCAAATATGACAAACACCAATACGTAAAAATCATGATGTGTGCGGCTAGGATTTTTGCCACCTCATGATATACAAGATTTGATTCGGTTTCTGTCCATGAAACAAGGAAAGACAAAGCCTCATTTCTACATGTCATTCGAACAAATATTTTGACATCATGACCATATGCCAAGAACAGCATAGGGATCTACTCTACTACTAAGATGTGGTATTGAGTCGCACGCTATCTCAGTTGTAATTAAACTGAATTGAAACTTTTGACTGGTACAATATCTAAGAATTATCTCGGTCGTTTATACCTGATCATGTTTGTCAACAGAAGCTTTTCAGCTAGTCTATAATAGCTTTATCTCTAAATCTTGTCCCCTGTTAGTACGTACCGAAGTGACATATTTTGAGACCATCCATTAATCGATCGACTGACGCCTACATTCTATTGATATATTTTCTTTTGAGACTTTGGCTTTTGTCCCGTCGAATTCCGAAAATATTGATTTTCTGCCTTTCTGGAACCAAAAACAGAAGAAAACAAGCAACAGGCACTGTGGCAACTTGTTAATAGGTTAGTTCCAGAAAAGATATAAAAACACCTCAAAATATAAATAAAGCAAAGTAGATAGTAAACAAGCATGGAGCATAAAAAATTATAGATACATTTCCGACGTATCATCTAGTTCAGATAATTCTTCAACATCTAAATCCCTATCTCCTTCTTCACCCTGGTAGAACTCCTCAACCTCTATATCTCCTTCATAATGAACAAGAGGGTCTTCTCTCTGCCTCTTCTGTTCATTGTGAAGCTCCAAGATTTATGTCTCCTCATTATCCTCTACTTCTCTATGTTGTTAATACTCCTTTAGTTTTCTAACAAGGTTAACCTCAACTCCCACTGCATTATTGTGCTCATCACCATCCTGTTGTCTATGTTTCCTCTCATCCCTCAATTTTCTAATCTGGGCCAGCTTAGCCTCAACTCCTTTCTTCTTCTCTTCAGGATTAAACTCACATCTGTTGTACTGGAAACGGTCCCCTTCTTCATCACTAATGCATTCAACATCAAATGTCTTTCCCATCTGTAGATTGGAGCTTTGCTGTGTGCCAAAATATAAGGCTTCTGTAATATCAATAGCTACTAGGAAAAAACCATGATCATCAACAGGGATTATTTCTTGATCTTGTGCTTGATCATCTGACAGGTCATCTAACAAATAAGTGGCACCTTCTTTGTCAACTGAAAACACAACATCCTCATGCAAAGACTGAGCTTCTGTGCCATCAATATTGAACTCAACAGGCCATGGGGTAGTTGAATCCAGTACAGTGATGTTGAGCAACTTGTCATCCTCAAATTTGTTCAACATCTTGTACATCTTTCCCATACTATCAATTGTCTCCATTTTAGTCTTTCTTTTTCCTTTTGCTTCAACATAATACATCTTATTGTTGGTTCCGTATTCATGCCCTTCTACAAGTGCTAACAAATTTAGCACTGTTATGTATGATTGGCCCAATGTTCTCTCTAATTTGTCTAGCCCAGGGAAATGGAACCTTATCTCCCATATGTCATCATCTAAACTGCATAAGTGAAATAAAGAACAACACTACAGTCAATTAATTATAATTAAAGTCACTTAAATACAGTGAATTACAACAGTAATGACAGAACGAGCAATGACAGAACGTATGAAATTTAAACAGTTAATTAAATACAGTCATCATCTAAACATTCAATTACAACATATGAATTACAAAATTACATTCATCATCTAACAGTCAATTAAATACAGTTAATTACCCTATTTACTGCTAAATGTGACAGAACATAGGAAATTTCCTAAATATAGGATGAACCATGATTAATTAATAAATCATGAACCATTCTAGAACCATGATTTCCTAAATACAAGCTCACCTATCTAACATTTAGTAAACTAACATTTACTGAAGGATGTACCATGATAGATTGCAAATCTGACAGAAATAATGCTATTTTCACATCTCTGAGAAAATAATGGAAAAACAGGGATGTTTGCCGGAGATAGGGATGCACTTACTCGAGTCTGCCACCGAAGGACGTAGCGTAGCGATGGCTGCTCTTTGCCGGCGAGGCCTGCACCGCCTTGGCCAGCGCGGCGGCAGAGAGATGCAGCGGAGAGGCATTGCGGGAGTAATGCCCCGCACCGCCTCCATGCGAGTTAGCCTCAAAATCTCCGAGGCCTCCGAGCTCGTCGCCGCCAAGGTCGCCGCTGCCAAGCTCGCCGCCGCCAGGAGACGCCGCCGCCATCACCAGTGAGGGGGAGAGACAGACAGGCGCGGGCGGGTACCCTAGCTTGTCTGAAGCGATCCTGGTTAACGACCATTAACGGGCATGTCGGGGCAGCGCCTAACTGGCGCCACGTGGCCCTGACAGATGGTCCCCCTCGTCATAAACCATGTCAATTCGCCATCAGACAGCGATCAACCAGGATCCAATGTGGTAGTTTTATGCGATTTGGAAGGAGAGTGGTATGAATTGGGAAAATTGACATAAAAATGGTAGTTTGATGCTATCAACTCGACTCGCACGCTATCTCTTCTAAACTGAATTGAAACTTTAGACTACTAAGTTACCTCGGTCATTTATACCTAATCATGTGCGTCAATAGCAGCTTTTTAGCCGGTCTATAGCTTTATCTAAGAGCCCTATTTTTCAAACTCAACCTAGAATTTCACCATGTTTAAAAAAATATTTTTTGTGTAAAAAGTCCAACGGTCAGTATAAATGAATCTTAAAAGTAAAGAAGTTATAAATAGGGCATTAGACCACCTAGTGACGACTACAAGGACCCGAACGAGCCAAAGGCGTGCCGCTGTCCTTGCCCTCCCTCACTAGAGCTAGGCAAATCTTGGCGTAATACAGCATATTGTTGTAGACATATAAGAATTCTTCATGCTAAGGCCTCAAAATACTAGCGCACAAGAGCAGCAACCATCTCCGATGAAGAAAAGCGTAAATTAGAAGGAACACCGATCAAACCCAGCGAGATCCGCTGGAGTCACACCTCCAGACACCCTACAATGATGCTAGATGCACCGCTGGAATGGGGGCTAGACGGGGAGGACATTATTCCATCTTCGGGGAGTCACCATCACCACGCCTTCTTTAGTAGAACACAAACCCTAAACTTGTTGAGGAAAACATAAAAAAACTGGAGCCCTAAGGCCACAAGAGGCAAGACAGGCCTGTGGTGCCGCCGATGGGAGGCAGGAAACCCTAATCGTTTGGCTCTCTCTCTCGCAGGAACAAAGGGGTACACAAAAATTATGAAGATATGAAACTTACGCAAGTTTCAAATATGACAAACACCAATACGTAAAAAAGCATGATGTGTGCGGCTAGGATTTTTGCCACATCATGATATACGAGATTTGATTCGGTTTCTGTCCATGAAACAAGGAAAGACAAGCCTCATTTCTACATGTCATTCGAACAAATATTTTGACATCATGACCATATGCCAAGAACAGCGGTAGGGATCTACTCTACTACTAAGGTGTGGTATTGAGTCGCACGCTATCTCAGTTGTAATTAAACTGAATTGAAACTTTTGACTGGTACAGTATCTAAGAATTATCTCGGTCGTTTATACCTAATCATGTTTGTCAACAGAAGCTTTTCAGCTAGTCTATAATAGCTTTATCTCTAAATCTTGTCCCCTGTTACTCTGTTAGTACGCACCGAAGTGACATATTTTGAGACCGGCCGTTAAATCGATCGACGGACGCCCCTCAGGACCAATCAAAAGCCTACATTCTACTGATATACTCCCTCCGTTTCAAAATATAAGATGTTTTAGATTTGTGAAGAGAATGTACCTAGACTACTTTTCGTGTAGAGTGAACCTACATACTAAAATAAGTCTAGATACATTCTCTTTACAAACCTAAAACATCTTATATTTTGGAACGGAGGGAGTATTTTCTTCTGAGACCCAGCTAGCCTCCATGATGAACGCACCAGACATCCCATCAGCAGCTAACCATTTGCATCCTCCAGAAGTCCAGAACTGCAAATCTTGTCCGGGGCGTTTCACCTGACATCAACTCGATCTGGACACGGCATCCCACGAAATTACCCTGTGCAACCACGCGGGCTGGCAGCGGCAGCTCGAACGACCGATCACGGGCTGGCTGGTGTCGCCAGATGTTCTCGTGCCAATGGCCACATCTATCGATCGGCTGGGGCAAAATGCTGTTGCAATGTGAACCGTGAAATGCTGTAATTCCAACTAATGCGCGAGTTCCATCGATCGATCAAGCTAAGGGAAACATTATCGTTTTTACCGTTCTTTTCAGCTGTCACCGCTCGCTCACCCTGCAGCTGGAGCGATCGTGTCGCCAGGAGCTTCTCGATCATATCGGGATTTAACCGACCGATCGAGCTAGCTAGATGCCCCTAGCTAACACATTCTCGTGCCATCAGGTGCAGAGAACCGATCGATCGACATGAAAGGGGGACGAAAAGTGAGGCATAAGCGACTACTTCTGCCCACTAGTTTGGAACGGCAGGGAGGTAAGCCCTAGGCGAGCTTAGCTTAGCTAGCAGAGAGGTTACGCGACACGGAAGAGATGGTTTGTCGGGGAAGCCAGCCATCCAGCGTGGACGACTGGGTGATTGCATTATTGCGAGCTTGCGACGCGGCGACGTCGACCGAGAGAGAATGTTAGAGATGTATCCTCACTCAAGCGTGGATCGATCACCAATAATGATTAAGAGTTGATTAATGCAGTGTATAGGGGTAAATGCAACGTTCCTTTTCACGCGTACTGTGCGAGACCAGGTCGGCATGTATACTCCCTATTACGCGTACCTCTCGACGCATGTATACTCCCTATATTATCTATTTTCTTGGAAGATCCCTATACGCTTGTAGAACAGCGAAAGGCAGAGGTTGATTAATTCACGGGTAGGTTCTATGGTGCTTCCCCACACTACGATTGGAGAAAAACTCACCATCGATCTCCCCAAATGATCCAAAGCTCAATTAATATTTTAGTTAACAGTGTAAACATACAAACAAAGACTAGTACTATATAGCATGCAGATACCTGAAAGGGGAACATTTGGATGCTTTCTACATCGAACGCGGATGGATGCGTGGGCACCGCGGATGCCAGTACATCCCGTGGTCAAGTTGGTGCTCACGCTTAAGAGCATCTTCGGTCGCGTTCCTCAAACGATATCCGGCAGAAGTGTTGGATCGATCGTTTGTGGACGCCGTAGCGTCGTGTCGCATATATGACACATCCATTTCTAGACGTGTGCCCCAATGGCATCCTAAATTGAATTTTAGTTATTTTTGTAACCTCTGCTATTTATACTCCCTAGGTCTTGAAATAAGTGACTTGAATACGCATTGAGTATTTGTTTTACAAAAAATATTCATACAATACAAACAAATTGTAGTTCAACTTGATCAACCAAATGGCTACGGCGAGATAGGCAAGAACTACGAAAATATGGTCTAAGGGAGCAAACGACCGAACACCTTACGTGCAATACGGGCTCGCGGAGTGGCCACCCTGTTCGTGCCTTGGTGGCTTGCAGCAGCCAATGGCGAGATGGCCGGGAGGTGAGGAGGAAGCGTCATGGACTACTGGTGTCGAAATGGGCTGCGGCGATGGGAGGGAAGGCACGTCAAGGAGTGGTGCGAATGAGCGGTAGGCTGGGATGCTCGTAGGTGATATCCGGTTGGCTATTTTCTACGTGGTGAGGGCTGCATGTTACGTTCGGGATGCCCAGAATGATCACCGTGGAGTGGCAATGACCTCGGTGCATCGGACAGGTATTGAATAGTGTCGAACCAAAAATTGCTTTGAGGCATGTGGCACTAGTAGGTGTAACACTCTCGGAATCGGCCCTATGCAAGTTTCAGCGATTCCCGCCAAACTCGCATAGAAACGATTCAAAGGTGCCCACCAGGCACTTTCGTGCGGGTGAAAAACAAAGTAATATCATTACACAATAGTCCACGATGAAACCCACAGAACAGATATATACAACAACGACTCCATGAGTCAAGAATACAGATATACAGTACAAAGATCCAAATCACCTTGAAAATGATACAGAGTCCGACTACGAACAAGATGCAAATGGGGCTAAGAGCCCTGAAGAATAACCAATGGAGTCCATAACCCTGCCCAGGCCAAGCCGGAAGGGTAACCCTGCTAACGATGTCGAACTCAAAACCTGCTTCACAAAAGGCCGACAAAGGACGAAGGAAAAAGAGAGCGGTCAGTACCGAGGCCAGTACACGGCGAGACTAGAATTCGGCGGTCCTCGCCTACATAGGTATGGTGGACTGAAGCGGCAGCGCAACATGCACTAAATAACCTATAGAGACTCAATACAACTGGCGGCTATCAGATAGGGATAAGAAAGACCTATTCGGATCCAACCTGAAACTATCACCAAGCATACCCATCCTGGTATTTCCCCCTCGAGACCAAACGAGGAAGTTAACCGAGGAACTCACACAGTTGGCAGTTTTATTCATTCCATTATAGTTGCGGCAATTACTAGTCAGATATAGATAGCATGAGTCATCCTGATATAATAAGCAGTGGGCAGTTTTAGTTAACCATTCTGTTGTAGTTGTAGTACTTACTAGTAAGATGCATATATCACGAGGCATCCCAAAACCCAGCAGTTGTTGGTACTTTTATTCAGCCATTCCGTTGTAGTTGCAATACTTACTAGTCAGATACAATGGTAACATGTGACAATCCAAACCAGTAATTGTTGGCACTTTTATTTAGCCATTCCATTATAGTGAAGCTGATTACTAGTTATTATAAAGTCAAATTTATAGCACTACTTTAGTTATAGTTGTCTATGATCGAGATACTGTGCTCCAAGTCGTCCATAACCGCGGATACGGCTTTCAGAAAGTTTTACCCTGCAGGGGGGCACAAATAGCAACACACGCACGATCAACCTTGAGAAAAACTAAATAAAAACCCAACGAGGCATCACGACAGAGCAATTGCAAGATTCATATAAATTTCATGGGGCCACCCCACCAAGCTACCCGCGACGAAGTTGGCCGGCTCCGAGACGGACCCAGAGGTTTGTGCCAATGACTGTAAACGATTGGGAACCCGAAAGTGTGACTGGGCTTGTCGATATCGCGAAAACATTCCACATTTGTTCCTAAACAGTACAGGCGCTCCACGCGTAAGTACAGGATAGTAATAAAGCCCCAAACTACTTGTGGCCCCAAGAAATAAGATATGACTCAAGCTCTGGCTAGGGGGATTCATGGTCCCACATGCGGATAGTGCGAATATTCAAAGTGAAGGGTTTCGCATCATAGTAAATCAAAAAATTTATACGGATGTGTAACACCCTCGGAATTGGCCCTATGCAAGTTTTAGCGCTTCTGGCCAAACCCGCATAGAATCGATTCAAAGGTGCCCACCAGGCACTTGCGTGCGGGTGGAAAACGAAGTAATATCATTACACAATAGTCCACGATGGAACCCACAGAACAGATATATACAGCAACGACTCCATGAGTCAAGAATACAATATACAATACAAAGATCCAAATCACCTTTAAAACGATATAGCGTCCGAGTACGGACAAGATGCAAATTGAGCTAAGAGCCCTGAAGAATAACCAATGGCGTCCATAACCCTGCCCAGGCCAAGCCGGAAGGGTAACCCTGCTAACAACGGCGATCTCAAAACCTGCTTAAACAAAAGGGGTGCCGACAAAGGGCAAAGGAAAAAGAGAGAGCGGTCAGTACTGAGGCCAGTACACGGCGAGACTAGAATTCGGCGGTCCTCACCTACATAGGTATGGTGGACTGAAGCGGCAGCGCAACATGCACTAAACACCCCATAGAGACTCGATATAACTGTCGGCTATCAGAGAGGGATAAGAAAAACCTATTCGGAACCAACCTGATACTACCACCAAACATACCCATCCTGGTCTTTCCCCCCTCGAGACCAAACGAGGAAGTCAACCGAGGAACTCACACAGTTGGCAGTTTTATTCATTTTGTTATAGTTGCGACAATTACTAGTCAGATATAGATAGCATGAGTCATCCTGATATAATAAACAATGGGCAGTTTTAATTAACCATTCCATTATAGTTGTAGTACTTACTAGTCATATACATATAGCATGAGGCATCCCAAAAACCAGCAGTTGTTGGCACTTTTATGTAGCCATTCCGTTATAGTGAAGTTGATTACTAGTCATTTCGAATACAGGTCAAATTATAACAGTAAACTTTAGTTATAGTTGTCTATGATCGAGAACTGTGCTCCAAGTCGTCCATAACCGCGGACACGGCTTCTCGAAAAGATTTAACCCTGCAGGGGTGCACCAAAGTTTCCACACGCACCTACACCCTTGTTGTCAGATCAGGTAGGTACAAGATCACAAAACATACACCCAACGGTATGTCGACGGGGTTTCGAACACGATGTTTCCCAGACCCAAAGCAAGCACATGGGGGGCCACCCCACTAAGCTACCCGTAACGAAGTCGGCCGGTCTCCGAGACGGACCCAGGGTTTGCGAGAACGGCTGTAAACGACTGGGAACCCGAAAGTGTGACTGGGCTTGTCGATATCGCGAAATCGTGCCGCGATCCAAAACAGTACAGGCGCTCCACGCGCAATCGTAAATAAAGCATTAAAGCATGGCATAAGTACAGGATAGTAATAAAGCCCCAAACTACTTTGTGGACCCCGGTACAGTACTTTGAAATCAGGTACTAATCGATGGGAGTGCCCACACACCCCACCTGTGGTTAGCGCGCTCGATCTCGGAACAGGTGTCAAGAACTCGGGGTCCTACGGGACACCAGTGAGCGGTTAAAAACCAAATATTGTCTATTACCCACCTGTGCCTCTGCATTTACCTACTTTCAATTTTAGTTATTAAACAATAATTAAAGCCATGATCATCTCCAACATTAAACATGCGGCATTGCTCCAACAACGGTGGTACTTGAGAACATCGAAACAACACCTGAGCAAGCAACTATGACTCACAAGGCCGACTATCTACCAAACAAAAGGTAATAGGAGGTGTCCAAGGCAATATAATGGCTGCAAGGGATATCCCGGGTACGAAAACTAGAGCATCGCAACACAGATAGCAATAGATCAACAGGAGGAAATAAAGACTATAAAAGTAAAATAGGTAGAAAGGGGGAGGATGCTCGCCTGAAAACATTGCCGAAGGTTCATTCGAAGATCGGGTCGACACTCGCATCAACTCGTCGGCCTAATCCGTGAAGAAGCAAAGCACTAGAAGAAACACCGGATGCACTATTTAATACTACGGCAGAAGATCGGGCATGATGCATGTATGATGTATGACATGGCAAAGATGTGATGCAATTAGGCAATATTAAGCGGAACCGGGGTCCCGATAATTAATTAGGTGGTTCATGTTGTTTAGCTACCCCGCAATTTAAATGTTGTCTTAACAAGGCAAATTATATCACCGGTTCGATGCACAAATTTAAATGGGGCCAATATTAGACTAGATTCGCCCGCATATGGCCTCCATATTTAATTATGACGTGAATCTGCATAATGCCCCCAAACCAATATGTATGCGACATGAATAATTTAAAATGCACAAATTTATATTACATTTTATAAAATAGGGTTCGAGAAGGGGATCACACATGGGGTCGGCGATCTTGGTTCGATGTGGTTCGGGTTCGGACGCCGGGAACGGGCTTCGGAATCCAGGAGGCGATCTTGGCGCTTCGTGTACGAGAATCTTCGGCTCCCTATCGATGATTCAGAGGTTCCGACTTGGTTTGACGATGGAGGTCTTGGGCTTGGGAGCTTGATTGTCGGTGTCGGTCTCGGGTCTTGACATCGGTAGGCCTTGGTGACGATTATGTCGACTTCGAGAGGCTTGCAAAAGCCTTCTGCTGGAGGCATAGCACAAGCACACGACATCGGTCATAGAACAGAACGGGGATCACAGGAACATAGCGAGGAGGCCCTGTTTCACTCGAACGTTAACTCAAACACCTTGAAGGCATGGTTGGGGAGGTCCCTGGCGGAGGCGAGTAGAACCACCGACGACCGAAACAATTTGAAGATACAGGCCCTCAAGTGGACAGCCCAAAGCAGACATAACTTGCAGAGGGGAGGCGCTTGCAAACTCAGCAAAGTAAGGAGGCCGACGATGTGCGGGCGCGGACGGCAGATACACAACGATGTGGAGGAGGCTCGGGATCTCGAGGACATGCACGTTGAAGGGCCGACGCGTAGGGCCGACACGGCTTCTGCGGCGCTCGGGATGGCCATGAACCGGGAGAGCTCGAGGCGGCCAGCAGGTGACGAGAAGGCGGCGACGATGTTGGTGATGCGCGGGGCGGTGGACAATACGACGACACGCCGTCCGCAGAGGGGCAGAGTGGAGGCGGCCTGCGGGAGGAACTGGGAGAAGGTGCGGCGGAGCCCCGCACTAGAGGCGGGGGCGACCGCTGGCGCGCTAGGAGAGCAGAGGAAGAGGTCGGCAGCGGGGTCCTGTGAGCTTGGTCGCGTGTCGAGGAGGGGCTGGCCCGCGCGGTTGACAGGGCGGAGCCGCTCGTTGACGGGGAAGCGGCAGTGCCATGGCCCGGGAGAATGGGGCCGGAGCAGGGAGAAAGAAAGGCCGGCAGCGGGGAGCTATGCGGCTCGAGCGAGCGGAGGAAGTGCCTGGCGGCGGCTGTTGCGGGCTCGGGAGAGGAGCGATGGAGGCGGACGAAAGATTCGGGAGAAAGGCACGTCGGGAACGCTGGCAGGTGGCCCAGGCGCGTTGGTGGCGTTGGTTTGACGCGGAGAGTGCGGGATGGGTGGCGTCTAGCGGTAGGAGCGGGTTTTGCGTGAGGCGCCGGGCGCGACGCTAGCATGCTACGCGGCCAGGCGAGCGGGGCGTGCTACTCACGTGCGTCCGGTGTGCTGTGTGTGGGGGGGGGGGTGCTGCATCGGGTGTGGCTGCAACAACGGGTGGGGAGTTGGGTAGGTTAGGGTTAGATCCGGGTGGGAATTAGGGTTAGGGTTCCACTTGTTTAGGGTTTGAGTCTAGATCTAGGGCTAGGGTTTTATCGGGGTAGTAGGTGGCTGCGGGCTGGGCTTTTAGGCCTAGCCTGCGGCTGTCTTTCCCAGAAACTTTTATAAACTCGTTTATTTTTATTACTATTTTTTTAGACAAAACATTTTGCGGTTAGTTTTAGACAAACAAAATACTCCGGACAAGTCCGGGGTTTTGATTTGAATTACGAAGGGGTATTTGGGAAAACAAAATAGACCTTTGTAAAATAGTTTTTAACAAATATTTGCATGATGACGTCATGATGATGCACATAACAAAAAGACGGCGATTTTCTAGTAGTGGCTTTACCTGGGGTGCTACAGGATGCGAACGGGGAAGCCAAGATCTAATCTAGGAGATGCAAACAACGAGGGGAAATAGATGAGATCTTCATACCTTTGAAGATTCACACAGCGAAACGTTCGACGGAACATGGTTGATGTAGTCGTACTCGCTTCTCCTCCTCGCGATCCGATCCGATCCAACACCGCAAGTGGCGATGCCTCCGAGAGATGCACACGTACGACACCTCGACGTCTCCTCCTTCCTCGGTCCAGCAAGTGGGGTGGAGAGATAGGTTGGATCTACAACACGACGGCGTGGTGTAAACGGTGGAGAGTTTCTGCGGCAGGGCTTCGCCTACGCGCAGTCGGGAGGGAGAGAGAGAGGAGGGCAGCAGGGCGGCTAGGGCTTTAGGAGGTGTGTGGGAAGGGTGCGCCCCCAGCCCTCTTTATATAGAGGGGTGGGCGGATGCCCCTTGCCCCTCCTCCAAGCCTAGGGCCGGCGGCCAAGGGGGGGAGTGGGGGGCAAGTTTCCCCCCCTCCTTCTAGAAGCTCTCCCTAGGGTTTCCCCTAGGGCTTGGCCGGCTGGGCCTATGGGGCCTTGTGCCCCTGGCCCAATGCGGCCAGGGCACTCCCTCGTAGGCCCACGCCCCCTCCCGACAAGTGGGTCCACGTTGGTTCCACTCCGTAAGGTTCTAGAAGCTTCTGGTACAATACCGAACAATCCGAAACACTTCCGAACTCCAAAAACTGCTTTGCCTTATATGAATCTTATTCTCCGGACCATTGCGGAACCTCTCGTGATGTCCCGGATCCCATCCGAGACTCCGAACAAAAACTCATAAACCAATTATCCATTCTATCCTAGCGTCGAGACACGTTAAGTGTGTGACCCTGCAGGTTCGAGAATATGCAGACATGATCTTCTATCAATAATCAACAGCGGGGTCTGGAAACCCATATTGACTCCCACATACTCATCGATGATCATATCAGATGAACCACAATGCCAGGATTCAATTAATCCCATATACATATTCCCTTCGTCACACGATATTTTACTTGCCCGAGATTCGATCGTCGGCATCGGCATACCTAGTTTAATCTCGTTCACAGCAAGTACTTTACTCATTCCGTAATCCGATATCACTTTGTGATTAACTCCTTAACCACGTGCTTGAAAGCGGTGTTGATATCGATTACCGATTGGGCCCGAAGTATATCTCTCCGACTTGGGAGGGACAAATCCCATCTCGATACATACAACCCAACAAGTACTTTCCGATCACCTGAGAGACACCTTTATGATCACCCTCTCATAGGATGACGTTTGATGACCTCAAAGCTTTCTTACGATACCAGGGAGTTGCATTATCTCATGGTCTAAGGAATACAATATTTGACATAAGAAAAAGCTTCGCAAAGATGAACACGATGACACGATCTAATTGCTCTGCTTGATTTGGGTCTGTCCATCATACCATTCTCCCAATGATGTGATCTCATTATTAATCGACAACTCATGTCTATGGTTAGGAAACCTTAACCATCATTAATCAATGAGCTAGTCCATAGAGGCGTACTAGGGACACGGTGTTGTTCATAAACCACACAAGTATTAAAGTTTCCGCTTAATACAATTCTAGCATGGAATATAAACTTTATCATGAACAAGAATTATAATAATAACATCTTTATTATTGCCTCTAGGGCATAATTCCAAGAGTCTCCCACTTGCACTAGAGTCAATAATCTAGTTTACATCTGGCAACAATCTAACACCCATGGCACTAAGGTGCTGATCATGTTTTGCTCATGGAATAGGTTTAGTCAACGGGTCTGCGACATTCAGATCTGTATGTACTTTGCTAATCTTCAGATCTCCATCTGTTATATAATCTCAGATTATATGAAACTTGCGGTTGATATGCTTGGTCTTTGGATGATATCTTGGTTCCTTAGCCAGTGCTATGGTGCCAGTGTTTTCACACAATATCTCCAGTGGATCCAAGGCACTTGGAACCACACCAAGCTCAGTGATGAAGTTCCTGATCCAAACTCCTTCACTTGACGCTTCTGTAGCAGCCATGTATTCCGCTTCTACTGTAGATCCCGCGATCACGCTTTGCTTGCAGCTTCTCCAGCTCACAGCTCCTCCATTCAAAATATAAACGTATCCTGTCTGAGATTTAGAGTCATCCTTGTCGGTGTCAAAACTAGCATCGACGTAACCTTTTACGACGAGCTGTTCATCACCTCTATAGACTAAGAACATTTCTTTAGTCCTATTTAAGTACTTTAGGATGTTCTTCACGGCTGTCCAGTGTTCCACTCCTGGATCACTTTGGTATCTGCTCGTCAAACTAAGAGCATTGGACACATCCGGTCTAGTACACAGCATGGCATACATGATAGAACCTATGGCCGAGGCATAAGGCACTTTGCTCATAGCTTCTCTATCATTTACCGTAGCTGGACACTGAGCCTTGCTCAATATCTTACCTGACAACATAGGCACTAAACCCTTCTTTGCCTTATCCATTCTAAACCTTTTCAGAACTTTGTCTAGGTATGTACTTTGGCTTAAAGCTATCAGGCGTCTTTGTCTATCTCTATAGATTTTGATGCCCAATATATAAGCAGCTTCCCCTAGGTCTTTCATTGAAAAACATTTGTTCAAATAACTCTTCACATCGTTAAGCATGTCAATGTCATTTCCGATAATCAATATGTCATCCACATATAGTACCAAAAATGTCACTAAGCTCCCACTCACTTTCTTATAGATACAAGCTTCGTAGCAATTTGGAACAAATCCAAAGCTCTTGATCACTTGATCAAAATGAAGGTTCCAACTCCGAGATGCTTGCTTCAGTCCATAAATGGAACACTGAAGTTTGCACACTTTATCAGCATCCTTAGGATCGACAAAACCTTCGGGTTGCATCATATACAACTCTTCATCAATGTTGCCATTGAGGAACGCAGTCTTGACATCCATCTGCCATATTTCATAATCATGAAACGCAACAATTGCTAATAAAATCCGAATGTACTTAAACATCGCTACGGGAGAGAATGTCTCATCGTAGTCAACACCTTGAACTTGTCGAAAACCTTTCGCGACAAGCCGTGCTTTATAGACAGTAACATTACCATCCGCGTCCGTTTTCTTCTTAAAAATCTATTTGCACTCAACGGCCTTTCGGTCGCTAGGAGGGTCCACCAAAGTCCATACTTGGTTTTCGCTCATGGATCCTAATTCTGATTTCATGGCCTCTAGCCATTTCTCAGAGTCTGGGCTCATCATTGCTTCCTCATAGTTCGCAGGTTCACTGTTGTCTACTAACAAGACAGTTAAGACAGGGTTGCCGTACCACTCAGGAGGGGCACGCGACCTTGTTGACCTGCGACGTTCAGTAGTAGCATCGTCCGAAGCTTCGTGATCCTTGTCATTAGCTTCCTCTATTGTTGGTGCAGACGGCACTGGAACAATTTCAGGCGCTGCGCTACTCTCCAACTCAAGAGAAGGTTCAACAACCTCGTCTAGCTCTACTTTCCTCCCACTCACTTCTTTCGAGAGAAACTCCTTCTCAAGAAAGGATCCATTCTTTGCGACAAACACTTTGCCTTCAGATCTGTGATAGAAGGTATACCCAATAGTTTCCTTAGGGTATCCTATGAAGACGCATTTCTCCACTTTGGGTTCGAGCTTGTCCGGCATCAACTTCTTGACGTAAGCTTCGCATCCCCAAACTTTAAGAAACGACAACTTAGGTTTAGCACCAAACCACAGTTCATACGGTGTCGTCTCAACGGATTTAGATGGTGCCCTATTTAAAGTGAATGCATCGGTTTCTAATGCATAACCCCAAAATGATAATGGCAAATCTGTAAGAGACATCATTGATCGCACCATATCTAATAGAGTTCGATTCCGGTGTTCAGACACACCATTACGCTGGGATGTTCCGGGTGGCGTGAGTTGCGAAACTATTCCGCTTGCTTTAAGATGCGTGAGAAAATCATAACTCAAATATTCACCTCCATGATCGGATCGTAGAAATTTAATTTTTCTGTTATGATGGTTTTCCACTTCATTCTGAAATTCTTTGAACTTTTCAAACGTTTCAGATTTATGTTTCATGAAATAGATATACCCATATCTACTTAACTCATCAGTAAAAGTGAGAAAATAGTGATATCCACCGCGCGTCGAAACACTCATTGGTCCGCATACATCGGTATGTATGATTTCCAACAAGTCCGTTGCTCGCTCCATCATTCCGGAGAACGGGGTTTTGATCATCTTGCCCGTGAGGCACGGCTCGCACGTGTCAAATGATTCAAAATCAAGAGACTCCAAAATTCCATCAGAATGGAGTTTCTTCATGCGTTTTACACCAATATGACCTAGACGACAGTGCCACAAATAAGTACTATTATCACTATCTACCTTGCATCTCTTAGCCTCAATGTTATGGATGCGTGTTTCATTGCTTTCGAGATTCAGAAGAAATAAACCATTCACAGCAGGTGCATGACCATAAAAGATGTTACTCATATAAATAGAACAACCATTATTCTCCGATTTAAATGAATAACCGTCTTGCAATAAACACGATCCAGATATGATGTTCATGCTCAACACAGGCACATAATAACATTTATCAAAGTTTAAAACTAATCCCGAAGGTAAAACTAAGGAGAGCATGCCGACGGCCATCACATCAACTCTTGATCTGTTGCCAACGCGCATCGTCACCTCATCCCTCGCTAGCCGCCATCTATTCCGTAGCTCCTGTTTCGAGTTACAAATATTAGCAACTGAACCAGTATCAAATACCCAGGCACTACAACGAGGGATAGTAAGGAAAACATCAATAACAAGTATATCAAATATACCTTTGATGGTGTCAGCCTTCTTGTCCGCTAAGTACTTCAGACAGTTGCGCTTCCAGTGACCTTTTTCCTTGCAATAGAAGTACTCAGTGTCCGGCTTAGGTCCAGACTTGAGCTTCTTCTCTGCAGGGGCAACGCGCTTGCCGCTGCCCTTCTTGAAGGGCTTCTTTGCACCCTTAACTTTCTTAAAGATGGGGGGTTTGTTGACCATCAACACATGATTATCTTTATTGATGTCCACCTCCGCAGCTTTCAGCTTAGCGAAGAGCTCGGTGATCGTATCAGTGGAACCAATCTGATTATGAGTAACTACAAAACCTTTGTAGCTAGGAGGGAGTGATTGCAGAACTCTGTCAATCTTGAGCTCCTCTGGAATCTTGCAGTCCAGTTGCTCAAGGCGTTGAGTGTAGCCCGACATCTTAATGGCGCGCTCACTAACGGAACTCCCCTCCTCCATCTTGCAGTTAAAGAATTTCTTAGAGATCTCATATCTCTCAGAACGTGCCTGAGTCTGAAACATAGTTTTTAGTTCCTCAAGAATCTCAAAGGGCCCGGGGAACTCCTCAAAACGATTTTGAAGGTCTGATTCCATAGCAAACAACATGGTGCTCTTAATCACACCATAATCATCCTTGCGTGACTGATAAACAGCTTTCTCATCAGCCGGCGCATCTACAGCAGGGGCGTCACCTAGCGCTTTCTCAAGGACATAGTCCTTTTGTCCGCCAGAGAGAATGATTCTCAGATTACGGAACCAGTTGGTGAAGTTAGACCCATTGTTCTTAAGCTTTTCTTTCTCAGCAAAAACGTTGAAGTTGAAGTTGGACTTAGCCATTTGATCTACAAAATTTGCAAGTACAATTTAGACTATGTTCATGATAACTAGTTCAACTTAATCATATTACTAGATGAACTCCCACTAAATTCAACATCCCTCAAGTTGTTTAGTGAACACGGTCCAAATTCACCACACCTAATCCGATCTTCACGAGAAGAGATGTGGTTTCAATGGTGGACAACAATGTGTCGATCATATCATTCATATGACTCATGCTTAACCTTTCGGTTCGTGTGTTCTGAGGCCATGTCTGTACATGCTAGGCTCGTCAAGTCAAACCCAAGTATTTCCGCGTGTGCAAAACTGGCTTGCACCTGTTGTATGTGAACATAGAGTTTATAGCACCCGATCATCACGTGATGCTTGAACACGACGAGCTTTCGCAACGGTGCATACATGGGGAGAACACAGTTTTATATTGATCTTTAAGTGAGGAATCATCTTATAATGCTACCGTCGCGATCTAAGCATAATAAGATACATAAAAGGATAAACATCACATGCATATAATTTTATGTGACATGGTATAGCCAATCTCCGCGCAATGATCTCCATCTTGTGCGTGCCAGCATGATCTCCATCACTCCACCATGATTGCCTCCACCATGAATAGCAACTACAACTATTGCTAACTACTTAGCGATAAAGTAAAGCTATTACATGGCATATAAGAAGTTGACACACAGGTCATACACAATTATAAAGACAACCATATGGCTCCTGCTGGTTGTGTACTCATCGACATGCAAGTCGTGAAACATTACAAAACATGATCATTGCATACAACATACACATCACATCTTGGGCCATACCATATCATAGAAACACTCCCTGCAAAAACAAGTTAGACGCCTCTACTTTGTTGTTGCATGTTTTACGTGGCTTATGGGAGTAACAAGATAAGAACGATTCTTACCTATGGAAAGCCACAACGGTGATATTATGGTTGCCAAACTCCGGTGTAAATCCCATGACAACTATAGTGAGAGAAAGTGGCATCCACCAGCCGCATGTGTGGAACAAGCCACACGTCAAGTGCGGAGCCGGTCTCGCGAACGAGGTCGCGTAAAGTTGGCCTGGACCGCTTCGATCATACTATCCCGCGTCATAAGAAGTACACAAACAAGAGGCTTGCAACAGAAAACATCAACGCCCGCAACAAGCATGTTGTGTTCTACTCGTGAAACACATCTACGCATAGATCTAGCTCTGATACCACTGAAGGGTTTCGCAGCATAGTAAATCAAAAAAATTCTACGGATGCGAACAGGAAAGCCAAGATCTAATCTAGGAGATGCAAAAAATGAGGGGAAATAGATGAGATCTTCATACCCTTGAAGATTCGCACATCGGAACGTTCGACGGAACGTGGTTGATGTAGTCGTACTCGCTTCTCCTCCTCGCGATCCGATCCGATCCAACACCGCAAGTGGCGATGCCTCCGAGAGATGCACACATACGGCACCTCGACGTATCCTCCTTCCTCGGTCTAGCAAGTGGGGTGGAGAGATAGGTTGGATCTACAACACGACGGCGTGGTGCAAATGGTGGAGAGTTTCTGCGGCAGGGCTTCGCCTACGCGCAGTCGGGAGGGAGAGAGAGAGAGGAGGGCAGCAGGTAGGCTAGGGCTTTAGGAGGTGTGTGGGAAGGGTGCGCCCCCAGCCCTCTTTATATAGGGGGGTGGGTGGCTGCCCCTTGCCCCTCCTCCAAGCCTAGGGCCGGCGGACAAGGGGGAGGAGTGGGGGGCAAGTTCTCCCCCTCCTTCTAGAAGCTCTCCCTAGGGTTTCCCCTAGGGCTTGGCCTGCTGGGCCTATGGGGCCTTGTGCCCCTGGCCTAATGCGGCCAGGGCACTCTCTCGTAGGCCCACGCCCCCTCCCAACAAGTGGGGCCACGTTGGTCCCACTCCGGAAGGTTCTAGAAGCTTCTGGTAAATACCGAACAATCTGAAACACTTCCGAACTCCAAAAACTGCATTGCCTTATATGAATCTTATTCTCCGGACCATTCCGGAACCTCTCATGATGTCCCGGATACCATCCGAGACTTCGAACAAAAACTCATAAACCAATTATCCATTCTATCCTAGCGTCGAGACACGTTAAGTGTGTGACCCTGCGGGTTCGAGGATATGCAGACATGATCTTCTATCAATAATCAACAGCGGGGTCTGGAAACCCATATTGACTCCCACATACTCATCGATGATCATATCAGATGAACCACGATGCCAGGATTCAATTAATCCCATATACATATTCCCTTCGTCACGCGATATTTTACTTGCCCGAGATTCGATCGTCGGCATCGGCATACCTAGTTCAATCTCGTTCACAACAAGTACTTTACTCGTTCCGTAATCCGATATCACTTTGTGATTAACTCCTTAACCACGTGCTTGCAAGCGGTGTTGATTTCGATTACTGAGTGGCCCCGAAGTATATCTCTCCAACTTGGGAGGGACAAATCCCATCTCGATACATACAACCCAACAAGTACTTTTCGATCACCTGAGAGACACCTTTATGATCACCCTCTCATAGGATGACGTTTGATGACCTCAAAGCTTTCTTCCGATACTAGGGAGTTGCATTATCTCATGGTCTAAGAAATACAATATTTGACATAAGAAAAAGCTTCACAAAGATGAACACGATGACACGATCTAATTGCTCTGCTTGATTTGGGTCTATCCATCATACCATTCTCCCAATGATGTAATCTCATTATTAATCGACAACTCATGTCTATGGTTAGGAAACCTTAAGCATCATTAATCAATGAGCTAGTCCATAGAGGCGTACTAGGGACACGGTGTTGTTCATAAACCACACAAGTATTAAAGTTTCCGCTTAATACAATTCGAGGATGGAATATAAACTTTATCATTAACAAGAATTATAATAATAACATCTTTATTATTGCCTCTAGGGCATAATTCCAACACAAAGAACATGTATCAAGTACTCGAGGTCCTACGGGACACAAGTGGACGGTTAAAAACCAAATAACATCTATTGCCCACCTATGCCTCTGCATTATTTACCTACTTCAATTTTAGTTGTTAAACGGTAATTAAAGCCATGATCACCTGCAACATTAAACATACGGCAATATTCCAACAACTGTGGTACTGGACGACACGCAACAGCTCTTGAGCAAGCGACTACGACACGCAAGTCCAACTATCTACCAAACAATAGGTAATAGGATGTGTCCAAGGCAATATGAGGCTGCAAGGGATATCACGGGTACGAAAACTAGAGCATCGCAACATAGATAGCAATAGATCAACAAGAGGGAATAAATACTCTGAAAGTAAGATAGGTAGAAAGGGGAAGATTGCTCGCCTAAAAACACTGCCGAAGGTTCATCCGAAGACCGGGGCGAAGCTCACATCAACTCAACGGCCTTATCCGTGAAGAAGCAAAACACTAGAAGAAACACCGGATGCACTATTTCATACTATGGTAGAATATCAGCATGATGCATGTATGATGAATGACATGGCAAAGATACGACGCAACTAGGCAATATTAAACGGAACCGGGATCCCGACAATTAATTATTAAGTTTATGTTGTTTAGATACCCCGCAATTTAAATATTGTCTTAACATGGCAAAATATATCACCGGTTCGCTGCACAATTTTAAATAGGCCCAATATTAGACTAGATTCGCCCGTATATGGCATCCATATTTATTATGAGGTGAATCGGCATAAGGCCCCCAAACCACATGATACGTGTGCGACATGAACAATTTATAAAATGCAACAAGTCATAATGTCATATATTATAAAATATAGGGTGTCGGATAGGGGTCACACATGGGTCCGACGATCTTGGGCTCCGTGGGTTCGGCTCGTCAGGATCGGTCTTCAGGCGCCGGGAACGGGGCCTTGGGGTTTTCGGGTTCGAGAAGATGATCTTGGTGTTCCTAGAGGTTCGGGTTCCGTCACTTGAATTAGCATCGTTGGTCTGTGGGCGATCCATGTTCACTCTTTAGAAAGGTCATGTTCTTTTGTCTCGTCGACACCAGAGCCAAACGATCCAACCAAAGGTCCCAAACATCAGCAACAATAGCCCATGGTTAGCTCATCATCCTCAGGTTGTATCCGAGAAGCAGCTCACACTTATACAGAAAATGGGCACCCTGCAGTAGGCAACTCCACCTTACCGAGAGAAACACGACGAAGAAGAGAGAGCCCATGGTGGACACAGAGGAGGGGCCTTGGGCGGTGGCAAAGCCTACAGGCGTCGGGGGTGCCTGGGGCCGGCGGCGGAGGGGCGAGGCAGGCACGGTCGGAGCTCTTGCTGGCGTGACCGCAAGGCCCAGGTGAAACGGAGGACAGCGGCCGGCAGGGCGGGGCGGAGGACGACGCGCTTGGGGTGACAGCGGGAGCAGGGGCCAGCGGCGGAGGAGTGCCCGCAGAGGCGGACGACGGTGAGGAAGAAGGGTCAACGAGGAGGAGGTCCCTGGCAGCGCTGCCGTGCTACGAGGTCGAGCTCGAACAGAGGAAGGGAGGAGGGCGAGCGTTGGAGGCATCAGGGAGGGAGTTTGGGATTGCGATGGAGGCCGACGTGAGGCTCCTGGTGGCGGAATCGGGAGGAAGGGGAGGCGCAGGCGGCGGCGCTCGAGAGCTTGCGATGCGGGAGGAGGCGCGGGGTAGGTCGCAAGGTGGGCGCGAGGCGATGGGTGGTTCGCGTGAGTCGTATGCGACTAGGGGAGCGGCTTGGTGGGGTCAGGGTCATGCGGGATGTCTGTGTTGACCGGGTCGGGGTCGGGCTTGCTGGAAGCTGGGGATCGAGCAGTAGGGTGGATGCGCGCGCTACAGCGGTTTGGGTATGCAGAGTGCTGGCGGCGGCTGGGTGGAAAAGGGAGTAGGATAGGTGGGCGTCATCTAGGGTTAGGGTTTGTTTTAGGGGTGGTAGGCTACTACTAGCTGGGCCTTTGGGCCTGGCCAGCGGCGGCCTCCCCCAGAAAATGTTTTATTTTTTATTTAGATTATTTTT
The DNA here is from genome assembly GCA_916181665.1 of Avena sativa. Taxonomy (NCBI): domain Eukaryota; kingdom Viridiplantae; phylum Streptophyta; class Magnoliopsida; order Poales; family Poaceae; genus Avena; species Avena sativa. The sequence goes on along the minus strand of OV702294.1, from coordinate 148,037,018 downwards.
AATAGAGTTTGGCAAACAGATTTTGATAAAAAAAATATTACAGAAAAACCCAGGGTTTGATTTGAAAGAAAAGAGGGGCCTAATGTCAAACAAAATAGGTTTTCGTAAAATACTTCTATGAACAAACATGTATGTTGATGTCATGATGATGAAAGAAATAAAATAACAAGCAATTTTCTAGTTCGAGTTTTCCCGGGGTGCTACAATTCGACACCACTAACAATGGATCTTGCCCTCGAGATCCGCCTCATGGTACGGGAAGAAGGCCGACGATCTGAATCTTCTCGTTTTGTGTAGATCTTCGCGACACCACTAACAAGGGCTCTTTCTCCGTCTTGAAATCGGCGACACAACCAACAAGAAGTCATTGATCATGTTCGTCGAGCGAACACACCAGGAACAAAGGACGAAGGCAAAGGTCTCGAAAAATAAGGCCACCTTTAACTTCTGCGGATGGAGTAAAATTGCTTAATCCACCGATTCAATGCACAAGAGCGAATGATAAGAGTAGTCAGATGGTGATCAGTCCATCGCGCACCCAATGCATTACTCTGCACATGAATAGGAGAATTATGCAACCAACTCTCGGAATTCAGACTGAAGATCTCGACAAGCGAGGTTTGGAAACTAAGGAGGGATGGAGATTCTCATCAGATCTGATGTAGATGACTTCGTCGTATCGGAAAACACCGGAGGATAGAAAGAAAAAAATTTAGTGAATTTTCAATCCACTAAAAGGTACAACAGATGAAAGATTCATCAGATAGCATGAAGATTAGATGTCGAAACACCGTTACAAAAGGAAGGAAGCGAAACCCTGAAGGTATGACGAAAAACCAACCACGAGAATTCCTGGACTCGAAGAAAGATAAGAGAGAAGATTCAAAACACGCCGAGGTAAGAGGAGAATATCAGAGGGGTAAGGAGTAAAAGCAGACCTAATCAGATCTATCCAACTGATTTTCCAAAATAGTTTTGACACTCTACATCGGTCGTTAGCTAGGTTATCCTACAGGCTGGACCAGTGGGGTATCGTAACCGCTGATCTCTGATACCACTCTGTAACACCCTCGAAATCGGCCCTATGCAAGTTTCAGCGATTCTCGCCAAACCCGCATAGAAACGATTCAAAGGTGCCCACCAGGCACTTTCGTGCGGGTGGAAAACGAAGTAATATCATTACACAATAGTCCATGATGGAACCCACAGAACAGATATATACAACAACGACTCCATGAGTCAAGAATACAGATATACAGTACAAAGATCCAAATCACCTTGAAAATGATACAGCGTCCGACTACGAACAAGATGCAAATGGGGCTAAGAGCCCTGAAGATTAACCAATGGCGTCCATAACCCTGCCCAGGCCAAGCCGGAAGGGTAACCCTGCTAACGACGTCGAACTCAAAACCTGCTTAACAAAAGGGGTGCCGACAAAGGGCGAAGGAAAAAGAGAGCGGTCAGTGTTGGGCCATGCGGAGATAAAACAAAAAATTTCCTCTAACGTGGTGATACCAAGAACTAGCTGAGGTAGAAGGCCACAAGGTTTACCACTAGACACGCGGTTGTGGATTACTTATGAAGCGCGTCAGTTGATGCAGTGCAGTCCTCACGATCCGATCGTCCTGCTGCTGATCGCACAACACCTCTGCTGGTATCCACACATACAAGGAGGAGCACCGGCGGCGAACTGCTAGGTTCGTTACGGCGGCAGGACTGCTGTGGAGCTAGGGTTTCCAACACATGGAATGACCTAACCAAACAACGATTAACCTTTCTGGGTTAAGGTGCTCCACTATATATAGGGAGTGAACATGGGCTCTGCTCGCGCGACCCATTCACTAAAGCCCATATAACACTAGTCACCGTGAGTCCAACTCACTAACTCAGTCCTAATCCGGTTTAGGTCCAACCCAACCAGATTACAGGTTCAGATCCAATCCGAACTTGCTCCCGCTCTTAAGTGTGTGACCCCGCAGGCTCATGGCTACTTGGACACGATTGGAGTCCGACTCTCAATCGATCAGTCGGTAGCGTCTCCTAGCAGAACGTGCCGACTCCCAAGTACCAAAGAGTCATGATGACTTGCCTTTCCAATGCGACTTACGTCCGAGTCCCTTTTGCCTCACGATATACCTTGTCAGACTATAGGTGAATATATGTCATCCCTTAAATAGTCTGACTCTCTTCTCGATCCGAGATAAGTGATTCACTCGACTAACTCTTAGTCGATCGCCTCGGTTAACACTTAACCGAGTCGTGCATGGCCATGCTTTCCGAATCATATCTCACGAGAGGGCACAGCGAATATCTCTCCGAGTGGAGGGGCAAAATCCCATCTTGGTTATTCACATCACGCAGCTTGATTCTCAGTCAACCCGAACCATGCCTTTATAACTGCCCAGTTACGGATCAGCATTTGACAGAACCTAAGTCGGTGATCCTCAACTCGGACTATGCAACAACCTCAGGTCTAAGGATTACATTGATTGAGATATACAAATGACTAACTTGTTCGTTGTACCTCAATATGGGTCAATATGACTCGCTAAACTCTTTAGCCTAGTCTGTGTAAGTTGGAATAGCATCTCCATGCCCATGACAAGTGGAACCGAGTCATCAAGCCAACTTTCACATTGGTCTAAGTTGTGTGTCCAACACAACCTCAATGACCAAGGATATTTAGTACAAACAACATGAATGCATAGTTCCACAACCGAATCACATATTCAATGATACACATCAGATGTTTATACAAGGACTACTTAATATCTTTATGAATACAATGGGAAATCTCATCATACATGATTGCCTCTAGGGCATATTCCCAACAGTCTCCCACTTGCACTAGAGTCAATCTTTCGACATCACATGTCTAAGCATCTAATGCCCATGGCTCTCAGGTGCGCCTCATGCTTCGGCTGGGTTAACGGCTTTGTCAACGGATCCGCAATATTTGCATTCGTGTGTACCTTGCATAACTTGATATCACCCTGATCCACGAACTGGCGAATCAGGTGGTACCGCATGAGTATGTGCTTGTTCTTCTGGTGCTGTCTAGGTTCCTTGGCTTGTGCAATAGCACCATTGTTGTCACAATATACGTCCAACGGATTGGACGAGCCCTGAACCACACCAAGATCCATGAGGAAATTCCTCATCCAAACAGCTTCCTTTGCTGCCTCTAAGGCGGCAATATACTCAGCCTCTGTTGTAGACGCAGACACAGTCTCTTGCTTGGAACTCTTCCAGCTCACAGCACCTCCGTTTATAATAAACACGTATCCGGATTGCGAACGAGAATCATCAGAGTCAGTAAGATAACTCGCATCTGTGTAACCCTTTACACTGAGTTCATCTTCACCACCATAAACCAAGAACATATCCTTAGTCCTTCTCAAGTACTTTAGGATATTTTTAGCCGCTGTCCAGTGGATCTCTCCAGGATCAGCCTGGTATCTACTCACAACACTTAGATCATAGGAAACATCCGGCCTAGTACAAATCATGGCGTACATGATGGATCCGACTGCAGAAGCATAGAATCGCACTCATCCGACTTCGCTCATCAGTTGTCGAAGGACACTGAGTCTTGCTAAGTTTTACACCATGGGACATTGGTAAGAACCCCTTCTTAGATGATTCCATGTTGAACTTCTACAACACTTTGTCCAAATAAGTACTCTGACTCAATCCAATGAGCCTCCTTGATCTATCTCTATAGATCCGGATTCCAAGGATGTATGTTGCCTCACCCAAGTCTTTCATTGAGAAACTCCTTTCCAATGATTCCTTGGTTTCTTGCAACATCTGGACATCATTTCCAATCAGTAATATGTCATCCACATATAAGATTAGAAAATTTACTTTGTTCCCACTAAACTTCTTGTACAAACAAGAATCATGATCACTCTTGATGAAGCCAAACGATTTGACTACCTCATCAAAGCGAATATTCCAACTCCGAGATGCTTGCTTCAACCCATAAATGGATTTCTGAAGTTTGCACACTTTGTCAGCATTAGCTGAATCAACAAAACCCTCGGGCTGTATCATATACACGTCCTCGGTTAAATTTCCGTTAAGGAAAGCCGTTTTGACATCCATCTGCCATATCTCGTAGTCGAAATAGGCCGCTATAGCTAACATGATCCGAACTGATTTAAGCATCGCTACGGGCGAGAAAGTCTCGTCGTAATCAACTCCTTGAACTTGTCGGAACCCCTTCGTCACAAGGCGTGCTTTATAGACTGAAACATTTCCATCCATATCAGTTTTCTTCTTAAAGACCCATTTGCACTCGACGGGTCTTGCACCGTCTGGCAGATCAACCAAGTTCCAAACTTGATTTTCGTCCATGGACTTTAACTCGGATCTCATGGCTCTAAGCCATGACTCGGAATCAGATCCCACCATCGCTTCCGAATAATTTGCCGGCTCATCACTGTCTAACAGTAACACATCACGAACATTTCGTAATCTTGCCGATCTTCGTAGTACAGGTGTTGCTGCCGGCTCAGCTGCCACGACCGGCTCAACCTCCAAGGTTTTTGCCGACTCGCTACTAGCCGGTTCCTCTCGAATTTCTTCGAGTTGCACCGTGCTCCCACTTACTCCCCGACTGAAAAACTCTTTCTCAAGGAAGACACCGTTCCGAGCGACAAACACTTTGCCCTCTTCTCGGTTGTAGAAGTAGTAACCCAAGGTTTCCCTCGGATACCCCACGAAAATACATTTATCCGACTTGGCTGTAAGCTTGTCCGACTGAAGTCGCTTGACAAATGCTTCAAAAACCCAAATCTTAAGAAAAGACAAACTCGGCTTTTTGCCTGTCCACATCTCATGCGGTGTCTTCTCTACCGATTTTGATGGTACTCTGTTTAGCGTGAACGCCGCTGTTTCTAGACAATAACCCCAAAATGATAAAGGCAGATCTGTCCGACTCATCATTGATCGTACCATGTCCAACAAGGTCCGATTCCGTCTTTCCGAAACACCGTTCCTTTGCGGCGTTCCTGGCGGAGTAAGTTGGGGAACTATTCCACAACTTTTCAGATGGTCATCAAACTCATGGCTCATGTACTCACCTCCTCGGTCCGACCGAAGAAACTTTATTTTCTTGCCGAATTGATTCTGTGCTTCATTCTGGAATTCTTTGAACTTTTCAAAGGCTTCCGACTGATGTTTCATCAAGTAGATATATCCATACCTACTCAAATCATCAGTGAAGGTAATGAAGTACTCATAACCACCCCTGGCTGCCGTGCTCATTGGTCCACATACATCACTATGTACTAGTCCCAACAAGTCGGACGCCCTTTCGCAACTCTTTGCAAAAGGTGTCTTGGTCATTTTGCCGAGTAGGCAAGATTTGCATGTCTCGAATGACTCCAAGACGAACGAAGTTAGGAGTCCATCATCATGGAGCTTTTTCATGCGTTTCCAACTTATATGACCAAGCCGACAGTGCCAAAAGTAAGTCATATTCAGATCATTTGGTTTCAACCTTTTAACATTTATGTTATAAACCGACTCACCATCAAGATTCAAAATAAATAACCCGTCCTGGACGGGTGCAAAACCGTGAAACATATCATTCAAATACAAAGAACAACCATTATTCTTGATATTCGACTCATAGCCTTGCCTCATCAAACATGAAGCAGAAATAATGTTTTGACTGAGCACTGGAACATAATAACAATTATTCAGTTCCATAATGAATCCGGAAGGTAAATTAAGTTGCATCGTGCCGACTTCCAACGCAGCAACTCTTGCTTTGTTGCCGACTCGAATATCAACCTCGCCTCTTGCTACGCTCCTAGTTCTTACCAGTCCCTGCAATGAGTTGCAGATGTGAATAACTGATCATATCATATACCCAAGAACTATTAGGTGCATCAGCAAGATATATGTCTATAACATTGCAAACAAGTGTACCTGAGTCGGAAGTCATACCTCCACTCTTGGCTTTATCGGCCAAGTACTTGCTGCAGTTCCTCTTCCAGTGGCCATCCGCCTTGCAGTAGAAGCAAGTGGATCCGGCTGAAGGAGATGGCTTAGTCCCTGAGGAAGCGCTTGGGACCGGGTCTGGAGCCTGCTTTCCTCCTGACTTAGCCTTCTTCTTAGTCCAAGAACTCTTCTTGAACTTAGCCTTATTCTGCACCATCAACACTTGACTGGTGCCCTTCTTGAGATCCGCCTCTGCCTGCTTGAGCATCCCATGCAATTAAGTGAGCTTCTTATCCATACCATGCATGTGGTAGTTCGAAATGAACTGCCCATATGCACTAGGAAGAGAGTTCAGAATTATATCCGTAGCGAACTCTTCGCTAATGGGGTAGCCAAGCCTCTCCAAAGACTGCACGTAACCAACCATTTTGATCACATGCGGACTCAGTGGATCACCATCCTTAAGCTTGCAACTCATCAAAGCTTTAGAGACTTGATACCTCTCAGTCTTCGCCTGAGCCTGGAACATACTTTTAAGGCTTTCGATCATATCGTAGGCCTCAACATGCTCGAACTGCTTTTGCAAGTCCGGTTCCATGTGAGCAAGCATAAGACAGCTAATATCCGTGGACTCATCCTTAGCCCGACGGTAGGCATTGGTGGCTGCGACAGTCGCATTCTCATTCGGCTCATCTGGAAGTGGGTTGTCTAGGACATGGTCCTTCTTTTCTTGTGTGAGAACAATTCTCAGATTTCGATACCAGTTGGTAAAATTAGTGTCGTTCAGTTTTTCTTTCTCAAGGATAGTTCTCAACGCAAAAACGGATATCTGAGAGTGACTGCTACTTGGTGCCATGATCTACAACAGAAAATATGCAAAACACTTAAGACATGTATTCATAAAAGAGCAAGCATATTAAACATTTTAATATTTTATGCTCCCACTAGAACCAACACCCCTCCGATGGTTGCTTAGTGATTCAGGATCCTAAATAAGCAAGTCGGCTAGTGAGCTTTAGCATCACCGCTAGCCGCCAATTGATCTAGGTAGACAACTCCTTGTCAATCGCATCTCATGCGACTCCTGTTGGACGGGTGGCATCACATACCCCGGCTCCCATCCGACTTTTCCCCGAGTCATACAACCGTTGTGATAGACCCGTCTAGCTTACCGAGTGTTTCTGCAGTAAGAGTCCGACTCGAACCCACCTAGTCGGAAAGAATTGGCAGCACCTCAATTTTATGAGCCCACTACCAAAAATGTCTGACTCGTGATGGTGCAAACACTGGCGGGAAAACCGACTAGACCTTCTTTGAGGGATTAAATTTTACCGACTATCTAATAGAGGTAAAACTGAGACATAACAATAACACAAAATAGAGCAATTATAATGTGAAATGGTATGGCTCTCCTCATGGCGATCTCCATCTCCACAAAGCCTGTAATCCGACTCGTGCCAACTCTTGTCACTTGCCGTCTTACTCCATGTCGCCGACATGTACAATGCCTTGCATGCCTTCCGGGTTCTCCAAACAGCTACACTAGCTTAGTAAAGTAAATTACATAGAGAATCCGACACGCAGGTCGTTATACAATAAAATGACAGCACCTAGGCTCTAGCCGGCTAACAAAAACCATGATTCGCAGATCACGTATGGATTACACACATACATCACATGCACATGAACCATACCATTCACAACTTCCTGCAAAAACAAGTTATGCATAGATACAATATCTATCGGTGTTGTGAAACTCGCAACGACATCTAAGGTGCTACGACAGGGCGAAGCCGACAGGCGCTACGATTTTTCCGAAAACGTAGATCTCATCTACGATCCGGACATGGATTCCGACCATCATTCCGATTCGATCAAACTCTTTGATCTTCGATCACCGCTTCTGGATTTACGTGTCACAGTCTACCCCGATGGCGGAAGCCGACCGGTAGGGGTATGTCGTTCCACGACCTTAGCAGTATGATCATGGAAATCAGATCTACCATTCCCCGAGTACAGTTGATCCAATCAACTTCGTACAAAACCGATCTATCTCATAGATCGACCACCAAACAGCATATAGATCTCATCTACATCCTACCGCATATCACATATGCGAGATCTCGAGCCTAAAACCAGAAGCTATCGCTCTGATACCACTATTGGGCCACGCAGAGATAAAACAAAAAAAATTCCTCTAACGTGGTGATCCCAAGAACTAGCTGAGGTAGAAGGCCACGAGGTTTACCACTAGACGCGCGGTTGCGGATTTCTGATGAAGCGCGTCAGTTGATGCAGTGCAGTCCTCACGATCCGATCGTCCTGGTGCTGATCGCACAACACCTCTGCTGGTATCCGCACGTACAAGGAGGAGCACCGGCGGCGAACTGCTAGGTTCGTTACGACGGCAGGACTGCTGTGGAGCTAGGGTTTCCAACACATGGAATGACCTAACCGAACAACGATTAACCTTTCTAGGTTAAGGTGCTCCACTATATATAGGGAGTGAACGTGGGCTCTGCTCGCGCGACCCATTCACTAAATCCCATATAACACTAGTCACCGTGAGTCCAACTCACTAACTCAGTCCTAATCCAGTTTAGGTCCAACCCAACCAGATTACAGGTTCAGATCCAATCCGAACTTGCTCCCGCTCTTAAGTGTGTGACCCCGCAGGCTCATGGCTACTTGGACACGATTGGAGTCCGACTCTCAATCGATCAGTCGGTAGCGGCTCCTAGCCGTACGTGCCGACTCCCAAGTACCAAAGAGTCATGATGACTTGCCTTTCCAATGCGACTTACGTCTGAGTCCCTTTTGCCTCACGATATACCTTGTCAGACTATAGGCGAATATATGTCATCCCTTAAATAGTCCGACTCTCTTCTCGATCCGAGATAAGTGATTCACTCGACTAACTCTTAGTCGATCGCCTCGGTTAACACTTAACCGAGTCGTGCATGGCCATGCTTTCCGAATCATATCTCACGAGAGGGCCCAGAGAATATCTCTCCGAGTGGAGGGGCAAAATCCCATCTTGGTTATTCACTTCACGCATCTTGATTCTCAGTCGACCCGAACCCTGCCTTTATAACTGCCCAGTTACGGATCAGCGTTTGACAGAACCTAAGTCGGTGATCCTCAACTCGTACTATGCAACAACCTCAGGTCTAAGGATTACATTGATTGATATATACAAATGACAACTTGTTCGTTGTACCTCAATATGGGTCAATCCGACTCGCTAAACTCTTTAGCCTAGTATGTGTAAGTTGGAATAGCATCTCCATGCCCATGACAAGTGGAACCGAGTCATCAAGCCAACTTTCACATTGTTCTAAGTTGTGTGTCCAACACAACCTCAATGACCAAGGATATTTAGTACAAACAACATGAATGCATAGTTCCACAACCTAATCACATATTCAATGATACACATCAGATGTTTATACAAGGACTACTTAATATCTTTATGAATACAATGGGAAATATCATCATACATGATTGCCTCTAGGGCATATTCCCAACAGTCAGTACTGAGGCCAGTACACGGCGAGACTAGAATTCGGCGGTCCTTGCCTACATAGGTATGGTGGACTGAAGCGGCAGCGCAACATGCACTAAACAACCTATAGAGACTCAATACAACTGGCGGCTATCAGATAGGGATAAGAAAGACCTATTCGGATCCAACCTGAAACTATCACCAAGCATACCCATCCTGGTATTTCCCCCTCGAGACCAAACGAGGAAGTCAACCGAGGAACTCACACAGTTGGCAGTTTTATTCATTCCGTTATAGTTGTGGCAATTACTAGTCAGATATAGATAGCATGAGTCATCCTGATATAATAAGCAGTGGGCAGTTTTAGTTAACCATTCTGTTGTAGTTGTAGTACTTACTAGTCAGATGCATATAGCATGAGGCATCCCAAAACCCAGTAGTTGTTGGTACTTTTATTCAGCCATTCCGTTGTAGTTGCAATACTTACTAGTCAGATACAATGGTAACAGGTGACAATCCAATCCAGTAATTGTTGGCACTTTTATTTATCCATTCCATTATAGTGAAGCTGATTACTAGTCATTATAAAGTAAAATTTATAGCACTACTTTAGTTATAGTTGTCTATGATCGAGATACTGTGCTCCAAGTCGTCCATAACCGCGGACACGGCTTTCAGAAAGTTTTACCCTGCAGGGGGGCACAAATAGCAACACACGCATGATCAACCTCGAGAAAAACCAAACGAAAACCCAACGAGGCATCACGACAGAGCAATTGCAAGATTCATATAAATTTCAGGGGGCCACCCCACCAAGCTACCCGCGACGAAGTTGGCCGGCTCCGAGACGGACCCAGAGGTTTGTGCCAATGGCTGTAAACAACAGGGAACCCGAAAGTGTGACTGGGCTTGTCGATACCGTGAAAACATTCCACATTTGTTCCTAAACGGTACAGGCGCTCCACGCGCAATCGTAAATAAAGCAATAAAGCATGGCATAAGTACAGGATAGTAATAAAGCCCCAAACTACTTGTGGCCCCAAGAAATAAGATATGACTCAAGCTCTGGCTAGGGGGATTCATGGTCCCACATGCGGATACTGCGAATATTCAAAGAACAGGTATCAAGTACTCGGGGTCCTACGGGACACAAGTGGACGGTTAAAAACCAAATAACATCTATTGCCCACCTGTGCCTCTGCATTATTTACCTACTTCAATTTTAGTTGTTAAACGGTAATTAAAGCCACGATCACCTCCAACATTAAACATACGGCAACCTTCCAACAACTGTGGTACTGGACGACACGCAACAGCTCTTGAGCAAGCGACTACGACACGCAAGTCCAACTATCTACCAAACAACAGGTAATAGGATGTGTCCAAGGCAATATGAGGCTGCAAGGGATATCACGGGTACGAAAACTAGAGCATCGCAACACAGATAGCAATAGATCAACAGGAGGGAATAAATACTATGAAAGTAAGATAGGTAGAAGGGGGAAGATTGCTCGCCTGAAAACACTGCCGAAGGTTCATCCGAAGATCAGGGCGAAGCTCAGATCAACTCAACGGCCTTATCCGCGAAGAAGCAAAACACTAGAAGAAATACCGGATGCACTATTTAATACTATGGTAGAAGATCGGCATGATGCATGTATGATGAATGACATGGCAAAGATACGACGCAACTAGGCAATATTAAATGGAACCGGGATCCCGACAACTAATTATTAAGTTTATGTTGTTTAGATACCCCGCAATTTAAATGTTGTCTTAACATGGAAAAATATATCACCGGTTCGCTGCACAATTTTAAATAGGCCCAATATTAGACTAGATTCGCCCGTATATGGCATCCATATTTATTATGAGGTGAATCGGCATAAGGCCCCCAAACCACATGATACGTGTGCGACATGAACAATTTATAAAATGCAACAAGTCATAATGCCATATATTATAAAATATAGGGTGTCGGATAGGGGTCACACATGGGTCCGACGATCTTGGGCTCCGTGGGTTCGGCTCGTCAGGATCGGTCTTCGGGCGCCGAGAAAGGGGCCTCGGGGTTTCCGGGTTCGAGAAGATGATCTTGGTGTTCCTAGAGGTTCGAGTTCCGTCACTAGAATTAGCATCGCTGGACTGTGGGCGATCCATGTTCACTCTTTAGAAAGGTCATGTTCTTTTGTCTCGTCGACACCAGAGCCAAACGATCCAACCAAAGGTCCCAAACATCAGCAAGAATAGCCCACGGTTAGCTCATCATCCTGAGGTTGTATCCGAGAAGCAGCTCACACTTATACAGAAAATGGGCACCCTGCAGCAGGCAACTCCACCTTACCGAGAGAAACACGACGAAGAAGAGAGAGCCCATGGTGGACGCAGAGGAGGGGCCTTGGGCGGTGGCAAAGCCTACAGGCGTCGGGGGTGCCTAGGGCCGGCGGCGGAGGGGCGAGGCAGGCATGGCCGGAGCTCTTGCTGGCATGACCTCAAGGCCCAGGTGACGCGGAGGACGGCGGCCGGCTCGGGCGGCAGGGCAGGGCGGAGGACGACGCGCTTGGGGCGACGGCGGGAGAAGGGGCCGGCGGCGGAGGAGTACCCGCAGAGGCGGACGACGGTGAGGAAGAAGGGTCAACGAGGAGGAGGTCCCTGGCAGCGCTGCTGTGCTGCGAGGTCGAGCTCGAACAGAGGAAGGGAGGAGGGCGAGCGTTGGAGGCGTCAGGGAGAGAGTTGGGGATTGCGATGGAGGCCGACATGAGGCTCCATGTGGCGGAATTGGGAGGAAGAGGAGGCGCAGGCGGCAGCGCTCGAGAGCTTGCGATGCGGGAGGAGGCGCGGGGTAGGTCGCGAGGTGGGGGCGAGGTGATGGGTGGTTCACGTGAGTCGTACGCGGCCAGGGGAGCGGGTTGGTGGGGCCAGGGTCACGCGGGCTGTGTGTGTTTCCCGGGTCGGGGTCGGGCTTGCTGGAAGCTGGGGATCGAGCAGTGGGGTGGATGCGCGCGCTACAGCGGTTTGGGTATGCAAAGTGCTGGCGGCGGCTGGGTAGAAAAGGGAGTAGGATAGGTGGGCGTCATCTAGGGTTAGGGTTTGTTTTAGGGGTGGTAGGCTACTACTAGCTGGGCCTTTGGGCCTGGCCGGTGGCGGCCTCCCCCAGAAAATGTTTTATTTTTATTTAGATTAGTTTTAATAGAGTTTGGCAAACAGATTTTGACAAACAAAATATTACAGAAAAACCCGAGGTTTGATTTGAAAGAAAAGAGGGGACTAATGCCAAACAAAATAGGTTTTCGTAAAATACTTTTATGAACAAACATGTATGTTGATGTCATGATGATGCAAGAAATAAAATAACAAGCAATTTTCTAGTTCGAGTTTTCCCGGGGTGCTACAGTAGGAAACAGGCCTCTAGTCCTGAGACGTAAGGGCCGTTAGTCCCGGTTTCGAAACCGGGACTAGTGGATGTCCACGTGGCTGCCCCTGCCTGATCAGGGTGCACCTCACTAATCCTGGTTGGTGTTAAGGATTGGGACTAGTGGGTCTCCACTGCGACAGCATTTTGCACATTTTCTCTACCGCGGCAGAGCATTACCTTGGACTAGTGGTTCTCTGCCACGGCAGCATTTTGTGCCCTTTCTCTGCCACGGCAGAGATTTTATTTTTTATTGTTTTATTTACTTATTTTTCATTTCAATAGTTTTTGAATATTTCTACGCCACCACATATCGTACACATTCATGCATATATAAGATAACTTGTATTACGATATCGAGCATATAAATATATACAATTTACATAGTTACATGGAGATCACAAAATATCGGGACTAGAGCACGTCTGTTCGATTACATGGAGATCAGTAGCGCCTATTCACACTAAATTCTACGGCATCGTCTATGATATCTTTGCCAATAAATCCCGCCAGCTCCTCCGCAATTGCTAGTACGCGTTGCTCTGGTAGTAGTTGATCCCGCATTCTCTCGAACTATATATAAGAAAAAAAGATCAATATGAATATCAATCATGATAACAAAAGGTGACGGCAATAAAATGATGGTGTGAATGCATTACTTACATCGACTCTATAATCATCGTGTTCGGTGGTAAACGTACGAATGAACTCGCATACGTAGAATCCACGTAGATTCGACCCCTGTGGCTGCCTCGCACACTTTATAAGAATAGAATTCAATCAAAATAATAATCTAGCATCATTATTGTATTAAAACTAGAAGTAAAGAGATGTGCGGATATATCACGTGCTACTTACCGAGACCGCACTAAACGTCAGCTTCTCACTAAATACACCGGTAACCTCGCTCTTGAACTGGATCCAAACCCTGCCCGACGAAGAAAATGAATGAATGAGTTATTCATTACCTGATATCTCAGGAAATCAACGAAAGAGACCGATATAGCGCGAAATTTACTTCTGGAGCATGTCCTGCATGCTGCGGAAATCTTCCAGGTTTCTCTTTGATGGGTCCATGACATCAACTCTTCCCTTATTAAGTTGAATGTCTAGCAGAACCCAGTGGAAGCTGCAAACGTTTATATATACATCGGTAACTCATCAGTTACACTTATTAGCATCGACTAATCAAAAGTGAATGTGTACAACAGAGTAAGACCCTCACCTGAAATTGTAAAGAAACAGTATGTGGTCAGAGAAATTTTGCTCCATTAGAAACCTTAGAATGTTTTCCTCTATCTCCTCAGGGTTATCCGTTAGCGTGGTTATATGCACTTTATCTGGGTCAATGAACCCACTATTGGAGATTCTCTTTATTTTACATTCCAGGATCTTCATTCTGCATAATAAGGATAATTACATGTTCTGAACTAAACAACTGAAAAATTGAACATATAGACAATGAATTCAACAACTTACAAACAATATCAGCTGAGGATGGATTTGTCCAGGGCGTCGAGATGGTATAACTGGAACAGTTCTGGAAACTCAATATGGACCTCTTCGGGTATGAAGTAGTACTCAGGTGGGACATTGGCTATGATCATTATTCTCCCCTGCTTCTTGACCGCCGAGTACCATTGATGGACATTCCGCATTTGTGTTGGCAGTTCTTTCAGCCTCTCTTTGCTGACCAAATCCTCACCTACGAGATATCTAGGGGCTATAGAAGCCTTGGGTAGAAGGTCGAGTTGGGGGCCTAATAGTTCATCAAGACTAATTTCTATGTTGGCCGCCAACTCCGCAGCTACTGAGATATCTAGTGGCTGTTGTGCGAGAATGGGAACGTTTTCTGATAACACCTTGAGGGGTGCGATCGTTTGTTGGGCATGTTGTCCGAGAAGGGGAACGTCTGATTTTTTACTGATTGCAGTTTTGGTCCCGCTTGCACGTGTGCTTGCTGATTTTTTACCGCTTGCACTTGATTTGCTCTTCGCCACTTCTTTCTGAAGTGTGTGTAGATAGTCATCTGGCTTATGGTGCAACTCATATTGCGATTTTGTGTTTAGAAATCAATTTCATATACCTTTTGCTTCTTGGTGTATACCGGAGCGGGCTCGGGTTTCTTCTTCTCAAAATGCGCCGCCACTTTGGCCTTTGCTATCGCTGCAAATTTCGCATCAGTACGATCGTAAGGTCTGATGGGAAGATTGTTATGAGGAACTGTTGGGAGGGGCGACATTTTCCGTTTTGGGCTGCCGCGTCCTTTAGTACTCACTGATGGAGCATGCTTTCGCTTATTGTCTTTAGTGGGCGGCGAAGACTGCTGAGCCTGCGACGGAGATTGAGATGGACTCGGGATGTGGTGGTCATAGTCATCATGGGGTTGGATTCTTGGAGGTGATGGAGGTGGAGGTGGAGGTGAAGGAGACCTGCGACGACTCGGAGGCGGTAGTGTTATCCTTGGGGCCGAGCCTGGAAACCGTATGTTGTTCTTATCCCGTAGAATGATCCCACCAAGTACTTCTCCGAGTGTGCTCTCACCTTCAGGTCCAAGGATGTCAAGCTCCATTGACTCCCACTCCTTTACAATTTGATCCACCCCAACTTTAGCATAGCCAGGTGGAATCTCACGGTCATGCCAACGTGCGTCAGGCAGACAAGGCAAAGCAGATCCGACCGCCACCTTCACATTCAATTTCTTATGGAGCTCACAAGATATCTGCTCCTTAATTCCATCCATGGGGTAGCCGGGACCGCCATCTGTATAGGGTGCATCGTTAGACGAGACCTCCGATTCAGCCACACTGCTTCTCCGCTGAGATGGGTTGGCGGTAATATCGAGTGGAGGATCTTGCAAGCGCGCTATTTCTCTAAGTCCGTCGATCTGCTGCTGCTTGTCAAGTCTTGCTAGCAGCTGGTTGAACTTGTCTGCCTCCTCCTCCTCCCGTGGTTGCTTTGCTCTTGCTCGGCTTTTATAGGTACCTTGGTACTTAGGAAACCCAGTCTCCCACGTGAAACTCCCGTCAAGGCCTCAGACTCGTCCTCCGTGTTTGCGATTCCCGAGGACCAAGGTCAGCAAGTCTTTATCTCTATCGGGATGAAACTGTTTTATTCCATCTTTAATATCTTTCACCACTTTTAGCCATGCAGTCATGGGTACCTTTATCCCGTCACTACAAACAAGGTCCCCTGAAAGTTCGTCATACGTACTCCCATGCCCAAGGAACCAGTTTCTTGCCCTCAAATCCCATTCTCCGCGAATTGGTTCTGGAATGACCCCTTTAGCATGAAGCTCTTTCTCTTGTGCATCCCACTTAGGCATGGCAGCCGCGTAGCCCCCTGGCCCATGTTATGGTGATATTTCTTCTTCGCAGCATTTATCTTGTTTTTTCAGACTTGTCCTCTACAACTCCTAACTTCCTATACTTCACAAATGCATCCCAGTAAGGCTGCTGCTTCGGTAGATAGCCTTCGAATAATGGAGTTTTCTTGTCCTTCTAATACTGTTGCCATAATGACTTTTTCCAGTTCTTGAATAGTTCGGCCATCTTCCACAGTGCAAACTGTTTGACTTTCTTTCTCATTTTAGTCGTCTCGTCATTACTGTCACATTCTAGCAGCTTGAAATGTGCCATGAGGTCATTCAATAGTCCATCTTTGAACCTATCGTCGATATACACATCACTCCATTCCACCTCTTTGGGCTTATTCCACTCTCGAACAGTGATCGGGGTGCGATATCTAGCAACAACTCCACATTGTTGTACAAATATTTGTTTTGTTTTTTGGTTCCAATGGTTCGTCGTCTCCTGAAACCTCTGTAATTTCATAAACAGTACCTGGGGCAACTTTTTGGCTGGGCCGCGCTTGGTTTTCTTGCTCGATGTAGAGACCTAAGGGAAGAAACATTCATCAACATAATATATATACAACTAGGTACATCTAGTGACAATCATCGGACATCATATATATATACCTCGTCGGTCTGCGTTACGCGTCCATGGGCTTCTTCCTCTTGTCTGTTGGTCTCCTCTCCCTCACCGGATGAGTTCCGATACCACGAGGGAGATCCCTCATCGGCATCGTGAATCATATCCTCGAGAAAGTGTTCTGAATCTAGGTCTCTGTGGATTGGACTAGGTGGATCCATAGTTCTGCAAAATGCACACAATATTTATTTGAACTTAACAAATATACCCTAAACCCGTAGGTGCGATGGTGGTGGCCGGTGATGGTGGCCGCGGGAAAGGCGGGCGACTAATAAGCGGCTTCCCGCGAGAACCACCACCCTAACCCTAATTCCGGTCACCACCGACCACCAACACCCTAATTACCCTAAACCTAACTCCGGTTACAAAGAGGGTCTTACAATAATAAACCTAAACCTAACCCTAGGCCTCGACACCTAGCCGTGCCCATGCCCTTCACCGATAAACTTACACTAAAATATATACACTAAACTATATACACTAAAAAAATCCTATATACACTAAAGATCAAAGAAGATCCTAAAAATCCTATATACACTAAACTATATACACTAAAAAATCCTAAAAATCCTAAACTATATACACTAAACTATATACACTAAAAATATCATATATACTACTAAACTAATTAATCATAATCCTATATATCCTAAACTAATATACACTAAACTATAATCATATAATCATAATCCTAGTAGTAATCATAATCCTAAACTAATATACACTAATCATATAATCATATAATCATTATATATAAACTAAATATAATCATACCTATAGTCAGAGGAGAGGCCGAGAGAGGGCCGACGGCGGGCGGTGGCGCAGGTGGCCGAAGAGGTGGCCAGCGGTGGCACAGGTGGCCGCGGGTGGCTGGAGGTGGGGCGGAGGAGCGGTGGCGAGAGAGGTGCGGGAGCGGGCGTGGGCGCACGGTGGTGGCGCGGCCGGCTCGTGCGGCCGGCGTGGAGGATGGAGGCGCGGTGTCGCCGTTCGTCGAAAAATTCGGCAACCTGGCGGTGCTTCGTCTTTGATTTGGCCTCCAAGTTCTCCCGGTGCATGGAACGCACCAGGGAAGAAGCCCCCTTTTTATACCCCCCCACCCTCTAGTCCCGGTGCGTGGCACCAGCCGGGACTAAGGGGGGTCTCTAGTCCCGACCGGTGCCATGCAGCGAGACTAGAGGTTGGCGCCGTTTCATTTTCGCGCGCTGCGCAGACCCTTGTCCCGGATGGTAACCTGGGTCGGGACGAAAGACCCAAATTTGCGTGCGCTGGGCCAAAACCAGCGCGCGCTGTGCTTTTTTTTCAAATTTTCGAATATATCATTTAAAATATTTAAATTATACTTTTTTGCATACTTATGAATTTGAGAAAACTTTCAACATGAAAAGTGCTTGAATTTCAATAATTAATCCAAATCCATTTTATGTTTTATAAAGTAATTATTTTAAATAGTCAAATTATTAACCATTTTGCCATTATCAATTTAAAAATGCATTAACTATTATTTTTTGCATAATTTTTAGTCTCACTAAACTTTCAACATGAAAAGTTCTAGAATTTGAATAATTAATCCAAATCCATTTTCTGTTTTATAAAATATTTATTCTAAATAGTCAAATTATTAACCATTTTGCCATTATCAATTTAAAAATGCATTAACTATTATTTTTTGCATAATTTTGAATCTCACTAAACTTTCAACATGAAAAGATCTTGAATTTGAATAATTAATCCAAATCCATTTTCTAAATAAGCTTTAGTCCCGGTTGTATCCACTAAAAGGGACTAAAGATATTACCCGCCATTTCTCACCACTTCCCACCAAGTTTTTCCGCCCTTTTCTCTGAACCTAGCTTTTAGTCCCAGATGTAGCCACTAACAGGGACTAAAGATATTTCCAGCCATTTCCCACCGCTTCCCGCAATGTTTTCCCGCCCTTTCCATCTATATATATAGGCCAACCAAAATGGATAGAAATGGATAGCGCGTACTGGGCCATTCTGACCCTCGAGGAGACCGAGGCGCTGTGCGCCTCAAGCTACCCTTGCCCACCAGGCTACCAGCCGCCCGCCGGCTGGATGCTGAGTGCTGGAGAGGTTCCTGTCCCTCCTGTGCCTCAAGGCTCCACCCGACAGGCGGCCATCACGAACATCTTCTACCACGAGCTCACGCCGAAGGAACGGATGGATCCCTAGTGGGATCCCGACAACTACGACGCCTAAAATGCCTTCTTCGCTAACCGGTAGGAAAAGGAGCTCGCCAGGTATGAGGGTGATGGCCCGCCCTCGGTGAACCACAATGAAGCCGGCCGCCGTATGTGGTGGGCGAACCGTACTATCATTGGCGTGATGCGCTACATCGCCGGGGGAGACCATCCTCGCCTACGGTGCCCACAAGTCTACCCGCCCGTCGTGAATCCGAGGCCAGAGTGGCAGGTGCCCTCGGTATATGCCATGGCTAGGCTAAGGATCCCCAGAGTGCCAGGTGACAATGACGATGATGATGACGATGACGAAGAAGACCCTAAAGCTGCGTATTATAGGACTAGGCATGATTATGACTAAAGGGGCGGCTTTAGTCCTAAGTGTTAGCTAGTACCAGTTTGTCCCAGTTTTTAATATTAATAAATGTATTGAGTGTTAGTCCCGGTTTGTGGCTGGACCAGGACTAAAGGGGGCCTATAGTCCTGATTCCGTAATCTCGGTTTTTAAATATTAATAAATATGTTTGAGTGTTATGTTGGAGATATGCCCAAGAGGCAATAATAAAGTGGTTATTATCATATCTTCATGCTTATGATAAATGTTTACATACCATGCTATAATTGTATTAATCGGAAACATTAATACTTGTGTGATTTGTAAACATAAAAGAGTCCCTAGTAAAGCCTCTTGTTAAACTAGCTTGTTGGTTAATATATGATCATGGTTTCCTGATCATGAACATAGAAGATGTTATTAACAACAGGGTCATATCATTAGGAGAATGATGTGATCGACATACTCCTATAGTTAAGCGTAGCATAAAGATCAAGTCATTTAATATAGTTCATTTGCTATATGCTTTCTGATACATAGTAACCTAATTCCTTCGACCATGAGATCATGTTAATCACCATCACTGGAAGGATGCTTTGATGGCATCAAACACCACACCATAACTGGGTGGCTATAAAGGTGGCATTGAGTGTTCGGAAAGTATGGGTTGAGGCATATGGATCAAGAGTGGGATTTGTCCATCCATATGGCGGATAGATATACTCTGGGCCCTCTCGGTGGAATGTCATCCAATTAGCTTGCAAGCATGTGACTGGCTCACAAGGGATCACATATCACGGGAACGAGAAAAGAGTACTTATCGGTAACGAGGTTGAACTAGGTATGCAGAGATACCGACGATCAAAACCTCGGATAAGTAAACTATCGTGAGACAAAGGGAAATTGGTATCGTATGTAAGTGGTTCATTCGATCACAAAGTAATCATAGAAATATGTGGGAGCCATATGAATTTCCAGATTCCTCTATTGGTTATTGATCGGAGAAGTGTCTCGGTCATGTCCGCATAATTCACGAACCGTAGGGAGACACACTTAAGGATTCAATGTTGTTGAGTAGTTATGGAATGATGAGTAAAGATACCGAATGTTGTTCGGAGTCTCGGATGGGATCCGGGATATCACGAGGAGATCCGAAATGGTCCGGAGAATAAGATTCATATAAGGAAAGTCATGTTTCGGAGTTCGGAAATGATTCCGGTGTTTTCACGAGGAATGTTCTAGAAGGGTCTGGATGGTCCGACACTTCGGAGGGGGAAGGGTACATGGATGTATCATGACAATGTGGAATGGTTGCATCATGTACTAGGTCACTTGGCTAGGCAATATGATGGGAGAAATCAAATCCAAGTTTGAAAGTCAAACGCCAATTTGAAAAAGTCAAATCTAAAGTTTGCTTGGTGGAGGGAGAGTAGGAAACCTACTTGGGGAGGAAGTACCACTCCCTCCACCCGCCGGCCATGAGGAGGAGTTGGAGGAGGACTCCCTCCTCCCAAACTGCCCCCTCCCACCTATATAAGGAGGGGTAGGGAGCCCCCTACCCCTCACACCTAACCCTAGCTCCTGGCGCCTCCACCACAAGTACAGCCGCCTCCACCTAGGGATCTCCCAAGTCGCCGACTAGGGTTTCCCCAAACCCTAGCCGCCGGCCAAGCCACCTCCCCTTGGTGCCTCTAAACCCTAGATCTCCAAGGCCCTCTCTCATACTCCACCATACTCGCTCTGGCTTAGGCGAAGCCCTGCGGGATCTCCCCTCTACTTCCGACACCACGCCGTCGTGCTTTCAGAATCACGAGGAGAGTGCTACAACCTCTGCTGCCTGCTGGAACAAGGGAGAGGAAGGTCTTCATCGAGTACCGAACGTGTGACCTACTGCGGAAGCGCTGCCGGAAGGATCGTCTATGCGATCTTGAGATCGGAAGTGTACGACTACATCATCCACGAGAATCTGCTCTCATTAACCGCTTTGGATCTTCGAGGGTTAGTACTCTATTGACTCGTTGCTATAATCTAGTAGATAGATCTTGGCTTGTGTGTGTTCATGCGATAGAAATTTTTTGTTTTCCATGCTACGGACCCCTACATGTTAGTCCCGTTTTGTAGTTGGACTGGGACTAAAGGGGGGGGCTTCAGTTCCGATTCGTACTACGGCTTTCCCAAACTATGAAGATGTTGTCCCGATTCGTACTTACCATGAAGATCTGATCTCCAAACACGTGTGGTCACATATTAGGGAGTGCCTCTATGACCAGTTTCTTGGAGATGCCAAAGGACTGGGCTCCGATGGCATCTCCCTGAAACTGGTCGTAGTGGTGTCCCAGCTCTCGAAGACCATCTTGCAGCATGTAACTTCTCTAACTAGATCAATATGCCTAGGAGCTAACCTAATTTCACATATTAGGTAGTACCTCTATGACCAGTTTCTTCGAGATGCCGGAGGACTGGGCTCTGGTGGCATCTCTCTGAAACTGGCCGTAGTGGTGTCCCTGATCTTGAAGACCATCTTGGAGATGCCTGAAACTGGCTGGAGGACTGGACTCACAAGGATGCCTATTTATAGTACAAGTAGCTCAACATAGTGTCGACACTCATGACATAATGTCGACACTCACCCCTATTATTAGTGATGACTCATGTTTTGTCCCAGTTGATGTCTCCAACCGGGAATGAAGGTTCAGCTTTAGTCCCGGTTGGCGACACCATCAGGGACAAGGTACAAGCCGCATGACATAATGTCGACACTCACCCCTATCATTAGTGCAGCCTGGCCCAGCCTGCCGCAATCCCTTTAGTCGCGGTTGGTTTCTCCAACCGGGACTAAATATAAACCCTCTATTTATAGGCATTTCCCTCTATTTATAGGCCTTTCCCTCTATTTATAGGCTACCTGATCTAGCCTGCCCACCCTTTCCCTCTATTTATAGGGAGACCGTCATGGCCACCCACACATACACACATTCCTCGCCGCCTACTTTAGGATGCCCATCCCGCATCCTCGTAGTCGACTTGACGGCAACGATGGAGTACTGCGCTCCGCCGGGCATGTCCGAGACTGGGCTCCGCCAGGCTGGCACTGGATGGTGCTACCCTCCGGGACGCGTAGCTTGGTGAGGAATCAGTGTGTCGTCGTCGACCCGGAGCTTATTTGGTGGAGGTCGCCTGGTCCAGGAAGGGTGTAGAGGGATCCGGCCACCGAACAGGTGGTACGTCATCGTGTCAGGGAGGAGGACGAGCATGTCCGTCGCTATATGGCTATGTTGGACACCAGGGCCGACGATACCTGGCAGATTCTTCAGGGATCTCACCCGAGCTATGCTCGTGTGATGGTTCCTTCTCTTTGGGTTTTCACCTCCCGCGGCTTAGGCACTGGGAGTCGTCGTCCAGTTTGATTGAGCAAGATGACCAATGTTGCATGCATGTGGATCTGGGTAAAATGTTTGACTCACAATACACTAGTGGAAAACATGTCTTCAGTTCGATCTAAACAAAGCCACCAGTCTCAGCCTGTCATGAAACGCGACTAGTGCTAGCACTAGTCCCGCGCCGTGAGGCCTCCAACGGCTAGAAATGGTCGTAGACACTAGTCCCAGGCCAGACCAGAGCTCTAGTCCTGTTCCGTAATATGGACCAGGACTAATAACCTGGAGCGGGCCAGCTGCTCTTTTCGTGGACTATTAGTCTCGGGTCGTATCACGGCCCGAGACTAGTTGTCCATCAGTATATATACAACTTCCTGTCCACCTTCCCTAACCACATGGTGGCCATTTTACTCAAAGAAGCAAGCTGAGTTCATGCCATTTTTTCTCAAGATTTGTTAAGATGTAGTTTGCAACCCCTAAATCCAAAGTTTTAAAAGGTTAGAACTTCATTCTTTCATCTCTTATTGCTACTTTAGCTCTATAATGCTCTAGAAGTATAGAGATATGGATCAATGCATGCATGCTCTAGAAGTAGAAGGATTTTGAGATGTGTAACAAGTTTTGATTAGGAACATAGTTATTGAAAATTGAAATGTGTAATTTTAGAGTTTTAGAGCTTAGAATGGAATGAGGTTTTCACTGATAGAACAATAATCAAAAACTCCACATTTATCAGGTTAATTGTTTTCTCCAATTCACAAATTGGTGCATGTAAATTTTTAAAAATTCAAAATTAATGCTCTAGAAGCTCTCAATATAACTTGTAATAATTTTATCATGTTGTGTAATGGTTTTTGATATACTTTTACTATAATGCCGATGGTCCGAGAATAGATGTACGGTACTGACCGTCGCTCTGGCGAGTTCATTAATGGCGTACAAGAATTCATCTGTGTTGCTGATGCAAACAAGCGCAATGGTTTTGTATTCTATCCATGTAGTGGACGTAGGAATCAGAAGGATTACTCTGACTAAAAAACCCTTCACAGCCACCTATTGAAGTCCGGCTTCATGCCTAGTTATAATTGTTGGACCAAGCACGAAGAGAGAGAGGGGTTATAATGGAAGACAATAAAGAAGAGGAGGAGGATGACAACTATCATGGTTTCCCTAAGTACGGAGATAATTCCATGGGGGATCACTACAACAAATATGTCAACCTATGACGTTTTGGTAGTGACCGTGAATGAAATCGTCATAGATTTATGATGATTCTACACCATATGGTTGCAAGCTATTTGGGAGGGCCAAATCCTTAATAAACTATGACGATTTTGTAAAAAAACGTCGTAATTTTTATATACAAAATCGTCATAATTTTTAGACAGGTCAAGATATAATAGAAAGACAATATCAACCGTAGGATGTGAACATAATAAACGGACGTGATGTTGAAGTGTGGAAATTTGGTGCGGATCGATGACGTGGCATCCATAGCGTGCCCACGCGGCAAATATTTCATCATCTCGTGCGCACACGCAGTGAATATTTTGGCGCACACCAAATCCCCCGCCGCCTTGACTAACCCTAATTCTTATCTCTTCCCCGCCGCCACACCACGGCCATATCCATTCCCCTTCTCCTTCCTTGGCGATGCCCTGATCCCCTCAATTTACAGCGGCGCCTTGATCCCCTCCATCCTCACCTAATCTCCTCCGCCCTTCCTACCATCGGCCGGGCCTGGGCTACTGGATGGCGATGGAGAGCGACGAGAGGCCGCCCCTGTCCTTGGTACAGCTCTGGGCTACTCGATGGCAATGGATGGCGATGGAGAGCGACGAGCGGCGACCCTGGGCCTGGGCTACTCGATGGCGATGTAGAGCGATGAGTGGCGACCTCTTCCTCCTTGGTGCGGCTCCTCCTTTGGCGTCTGCAAGGCGTGGATCCATCTCATCCTTGGTGCCCGCGTGTTCCCCAACGCGTAGGAGCGGTGAACCTCTACGGCCTCCGCCTCGCCCGCTTCCTCATGTTTCCTCGCCGCCATCTCGGATGCTGGCCGCACCAACAGGTTCGAGGATGCAGAGGTCCTACCCTTGGACATCAAGGCCGAGCCCACCGACCCCAGGTCCATGGCCCATGGTAACTCCCACTTCCGGCGGCTTCGCGTCCACCTCCTCCATGAGCGAAGCACCACCTCAAGCTGTGGAGCACACCGATAAGTTCATCTTCGACGCAGGAGGGCATCTGCGTATGTTCTTTAGTGTTTTCATCGCCCTTTTCTTCCCAGCATGTACAAAAAATCTCTCTCTCTTTATTTCTTGTTTCCTCTTTCGAGTACAACTACATGGATGCTTTGGTACTGGTAATTTTATTAGATATGGCAGAAACATGTCTTCAGCTTAATAGCATGCATTTTTCCTTCTTCATATATATGCTTACATCCTAAACTGTCTTCACTAGTTTCTATTAGAATGCAAGGGATCAGTGTGTGCTTATTCTCATATTCTTGGATTTATACAGTTTCTGCAGTTAAACGCCCTGTTGAACTTGTCTTAGGGTTTTTGTATTGTAAATATAGATCTTTTTATTTTCTTTATATATCTGTGTAACTATGACACAATCTTGCTTAATAGACGATAAGTACCAGATCCGATGATTGCTATGGTATCATATTGTGTCGAATTTTGTATGTAACGCGTTTATGTTTTCTTGACAATGTACATCTGTTCTATGCATAATAGAGTGTGTTTGACTGAATTTTGTGCAATTTAGCGCTGTAACCAATGTTGTTGATACTGCTGCATCCTCATTTAATATGTTTTGATCATGCATGATTATTCTGCTTCAATATAGGGTTCACAAGCATTACTGTTATTCATTTGCTTTCTGTAGCTTTGATATTCATACATATGTTCAGTTTTAATATTAGTAGTACAACATCCAGACATTAATTGTAGTTTCATTCCTGTTCTTTTTGTGTATAAGCATAAATTACAACTTCTTTTTCTTGCCTTAATTGAATATCTTTATTATGTATATATGGGAGATGGTTATGCGGAGCAAGTAACCTTGGGAGGAGATCATAGCAGCTGGCAGTGCGGAACGACCCTACCATGATGTTCTGTTCTGATATCTAGGTTTCCTTTTGATTCGGGACTACTTGTGTGTATGTTCTGCTAGCCCGGTGAGTCTCATAGGCATGCTTAACTATGTACTTGAGATGGTTAATACATTGTTGTTCTGTAACTTGAGATATCTGCATTTCTATCTATCTGTAAACTATACCACTATTATTTATTTCTAATGAACCATGCATGTTTCAGCTATTATGCTCTCCGGGTTAAACACCTATCTCTTCAGAACTTTGTCCTTATACCAAACTAAAGCACGCATGTGATTTCTTGATCTGATTTCCCTTAATGAAATAATGGGATCTCATTTCCTTCGTCATAGTTTTATGAATGATCAAAATTGAAAGTTGTGTTGTCCAATTTTTGTATATCCTGCTGCTATTGTTGCGTCTACTCACTAGCCTTATAGCACATATATCTGTTTAGGTTGAAGTAATTGTACTAATCTATTCATGTACAGTTGGCGGTGCAGAGCATTGTGTTGCTTGGATTGCTGTATCTGACCCTAATTTCACACAAATGGATGCCACATAGACATAGGATAGTTCTTTAGAACCATGTCTTTATTTTGTCATGGTTTGATGTATGCTATGGGAATCAATGTTTTTGTCATTTCAAGTTCTCAATTTTCAAAATAACTGTATTGATGCCACAAATCAAGTTAAGGCTTCAATAATTTTAAGTTGAATTATGTTGGCTTCATCTATTGCTCTGAACTATATGCTACTTATTCGTGCGATTATGGAGCTTATTAGTGACACACCATCATGTGTAGTATCATGTACTTATTACTGAATAATCCTCTCCCACAGCGGCGGCTAGCTCTCTGAAAGCACCCATCTCCTGTATAAATCGATGACACCGAGGTAAGCATATCTTTCCTTCCCTCACTGCACCTTGCCATTTTTTCCCTTTTAGAGCTGCAATATATGCCCACAACTCAGTTCTGTTCATGAGTTCAAAACTATCTGATACCTACCTGTTAGATTGTAAATCTATATTCCTACTACAATTAATGGAAGCATGTCCTTATGTGTATTAAACTTCATTAGAATTGTCTCTATTTAGATCTGAGAGTATTCATTGTAAATCTGAGTTTGATCGTTACTCTTGCACTTATTACATGTCAGTGCTTGTACTGTTTGTTTCCATTGGTTATGCATGATTATATTTATACATGTATGTCGAATGCTTTCTTACTAGCTGGTTTAGTGATTGGCATGCCTGATCCTGCTTATTTGTGGGACAAATTAGTTTCTTTGAGTTTCATTGGATTTCCTTAGTATTTGTTGGTGTTGCTCTAGGAGGGAATGCTGGACTGATTTTTATTATGACCTGGTTCTTGGATTTTTTTCACGAGGTGATATGCCGGATGCTGTCGCGGGTGCAGAGCGAGCGCTGAGGCGGGCTGAACATGTTTGTCAACAGCTCAGCGACGGCGGACGACCGGTCACTATCCTGCCTGTGCCCGGTGATCCTCCATGCCGAATCTTGCATTGTGTGTGTTTATATTACTTGCATGGTGTGTTTATATTACTGGCATTGCCTATCTTGTCATGTCCATGCCACTGGCAACATTTGCGAAATGAGTCATGACTCCCTTTTGTATTAGTAATGTATAATATATTTGTGAGATTTTCCTTTTAACAAATAACTTTAGCTACATGCTTCATCTATATTAAATGTAAATGGCAGTAGCATCTGAATGCATACAACTATAAGTGGCAGTAGCGTTTACCTTTGTTTAACGTGGCATCTTCTTATATTTGCTATTGTATTTTGAACAGCCTAGACACATGCTCTTATAGTTCTCTGAATGTTTCTTATACATGTTTACCCTGTCATGTTTAATTTGGTGTGATCTTTCATGCAAACTGTGCCCTAATATGTGATGTGGCTTGGCATACATCAAACTATAGTTGTTTTTATATTGATGCATAGTTGCTAATACTAGCCTGCGTGTTTTGGCATACAGGTAATTGCATTGGTAGATGGGGATATGAGATGAGAAGAGGAAACGCAGTGCACTAGTAGCATTGACTTAGAGTGGTCGACGAAACAAGATCCTCTGGCTAGGTCTTCAGATCTTACTGACCTCACCCCCTACTGCTCCTCTTCTTCATGATCTTGGGGTATGTAAGTTCCCTGGTTCATCCCATTTCTCCTCCACTTGTTATATGATACATGGCTGTGATAGAAAAAGTGTTTATCTACTCTTGTGTCAACGGAATAACTGTGATGCTCGTGAGCTTGCGGTAGAGCTACAATATTTATTCATGGGATCATCATCCAATTCAATAGTTTAGTCCTGTTTGATCTGCTATTGATTGTTCAGCTGCTTATCGCCTTTCACTATTAAAGTCATGTTACCAACCTGGTAATAGCTTCATTGCACAATACTATTGTTCTTTTTTCTCATTTTCGTTGGCAGAATCAAGGCAATCTTGTTTCACCAAGTCTAATTCTGCATGTTCTTCCTTTTTACGATAGTCATCAGTATACATTATTTTCAGAATGTTTCTAAAGTTTTGGAAGGAGGTTTGGTTTAGTTTATATGTTCCTAATTTTAGTATGCAAAGTGAGTTTTTTCTTCAAATTATGGTGTGTTTATCTAAATATCTCATCGAGGCCTCATTGCCTTTTTGTTGGACTACAGGTACACGCCGAATAAGTTAGAGAAAGAGGAAGCATGAAGTTCCGAAATATCAAAAAATTGCTATCTTGTATACTTTCCGAATGTTTTATTGTATTTTGGTACTCCACCTGATGTAAACTGTGTGTGATTGTAATGTGCTGATGTTATCCGACATATTATTTGTGAATGTGACATGTTTGAATCAAAATAATTCATTTATTCTGTTGGTCTTGATTAAATTATTAGCTGTTTAATTATTGTGAAAATGTGAGAAAATGGACACTAACAAGTGGAACCATATAAATTGTATGAACTGACAACTGGGACCCCTGTTACTAGTGGGACCAGCCCAAAATAAGAAGCCTGAAAAGAAAGATCTATCCATATAAAAGGCCAATGCAAAGAAAATAAATATTCCAGGATGCTGGGCTTGGCCCATGTAGCTGACCAGATTTAATATGAAAAACAATCCAGAATAGTTGGGCCGAGCCCATGTGGAACCTAGAAATGGACTGGACTGATTTCAATTTAAGACAATTTAATTTCGTCATAATTTTGCCACGTAAGATCAGCCACGTAGGATCTGACATGGCATGGCTAGATGGCCTATGACGATATTGAATCGTCATAGACGTTATGACGATCCAATATCGTTATAGACGGTTATGACGATTTTACTAAAAACGTCGTTATAGTTCATTTGCGACGTCCAGCTTTCGACGATCTCAAAATCGTCATAGAATCATCATAAACAGACTACTATGATGATTCTGTGATGAAAATGGAGGGTCATAGATTGCCAGATTCCTTGTAGTGTATGCTGAAGGGGAGGATGAAGAAGAGACACATGATGGATCTGAAGGGATACGTGTAGGCTACACTAGCGCAAATCAAAATTTTCTACCACGTAAACCAGGATTACTGTTGTCATAGATCACGGGATTACCACTAGACGCGCAGTTGCGGAACTTGATGAAGCGCGTCGAGGCAGTGCAGACGATCTACGTCTCCTCCTCGTTCTCGTCCCATGAGCATCTCCCCTTACGCGGCTCGTCCAAGCGCTACAGATGCAGCGCCTCCGAGGTATCCACACGTACAGGGTGGAAGCGTTAGATGCTGGACTGCTAGGTCCGCGCGTGCAACACAGGCATGAGGAGTGGCGGCTGGGTGGAATGGTCTAACCCTGATCAGCTCGCCCCACCCTCTCTTATATAGGCGTCCCTCGTGGGCTTCTACATTAGCAGCCCATTAGTAGCCTAAGCCTGGTCTAATTCGGATCCAATCCTCATTAGGCTACCAGCCCCTTAAGTGTGTGTGACCCTATAGGTTCATATACGTATAGACATGAAACGAATACACTTATTCTATCAATAGTTGGTAGCGGCCTCTAGCAAGACGTGCCAACTCCTAAACGCATACAAAGATCATATCGGATGAACCATCATAAGGTTTAGTATATGTCTTTTCCCTTTGCCTCACGATATTTGGTCTAGCTCCAAGCTGACCTCCCTTTCTCGATACTATGATTCGGAATCCCTTTACTAGGTTAACTCTTAACCATATGTAGCACGGCCATGCATTTCTGGATCCGATCACTCGAGGGGCCAGAGATATCTCTCTCAAGTAGAGAGGGGCAAATCCCATCTTGATTGACCATGCCTTGCAGCATGCTTCAGGACAAACCCGAAATCTACCTTTATAACTACCCAGTTACGGAGTAGCGTCTGATAGCCCCGAAGTAGGTCGATTTACATCTCAAGTACATGCGAGAATCTCAGGTCTAAGGACAAAACGTAAACGATATGTAGAGAGAGCTGCAACTAATTGCCAGTCTCAAGTTGGGTCAGTCCAACCCCATGTTCATAACATGTGTCCACATCATTGGTTTGACATCTCCATGTGTATGACTTGTGAAACATAGTCATCAACCAATTGATGTGCTAGTCTAATATTCACATGTGTCCTCACATGAACTCCGACTAGGGACAACTATTAAATAACCATACAAGTAAAGAGTTTCACAAACAATTCACATAATTGCCAATCAATACAAGTTGCCTGATATGGATATTCAACGAACATTAAAATAACTCATGGATACATAAGAAATATAATAATCTCTACGATTGCCTCTAGGGCATATTTTCTTCAGTCTCCCACTTGCACTAGAGTCAATCTAGATCGTATCTAATACCTACTGCTCTTGCGTGCGCCTCATGCGCAGGCTGCGGGGGTGGCTTTTTAAAAGGATCAGCAACATTTGAGTCCGTATGTATTTTGCATATCATGACACTACCATCCTCAACGAACTCTCGAATCTGATGGTAACACATGCGAATATGTTTGTTCTGGTGCTGTCTAGGATCCTTGGCATGTGCAATAGTACCATTGTTGTCAAAATAAACGTCCATGGGATTGGACGCGCCCTGAACCACACCAAGAGCAATCAGGAAATTCCTGATCCAAATAGCTTCCTTTGCAGCCTCCGAGGCGGCAATATATTCATCTTCTATTGAAGAGGAGGCCACCGTATCTTGCTTGGAACTTTTCCAACTCACAGCACCACCATTCATGATAAACACATAACCAGATTGCAATCTGGAATCATCTGAATCGTTAAGGTAACTCGCATCTGTGTAACCCCTTACACTGAGTTCATTCTCACCTCCATAAACTAGGAACACATCCTTAGTCCTTCTCAAGTACTTAAGAATATTCTTTATCGCTGTCCAGTGACCTTCACCTGGATCAGCCTGATATCTTCTCATAACACTAAGAGCATAGGAAACATCTAGGCGAGTACATATCATTGCATACATGATGGATCCAATAGCCGAAGCATATGGAATCCTCCTCATGCGCTCACGCTCATCAGTAGTCGAAGGACACTGAGTCTTGCTGAGTTTTATGCCGTGAGACATGGGCAAGAACCCCTTCTTAGCCTCTTCCATGCTGAACCGTTTCAACACTTTGTCAATGTATGTACTCTAGCTTAATCCAATTAGCCTTCTTGATCTATCTCTATAGATCTTGATGCCTAGAATATATGCCGCTTCTCCTAAGTCCTTCATCGAAAAACTATTTTTCAACGAGGTCTTAACAAACTCGAGCATGGGAATGTCATTTCCAATCAGCAATATGTCATCTACATATAAGATTAGAAATACCAGTGCTCTCCCACTTTCCTTCTTGTAAACACAAGGTTCTTGTTCGTTTTTTATGAAGCCAAACTCCTTTACAACTTCATCAAATCGAATGTTCCAACTCCGAGATGTTTGCTTCAGCCCATAAATGGACTTCAGAAGTTTGCATACCTTTCCAGCATTGTTTGGATCGACAAAACCTTCGGGCTGCATCATATACACGTCCTCAGTTAGGATTCTATTTAGGAAAGCCGTCTTGACATCCATCTGCCATATTTCATAGTCAAAATGTGCAGCAATGGTTAGAATGATCTGTATAGATTTAAGCATCGCTATGGGCGAGAAAGTCTCGTCGTAGTCAACTCCTTGAACTTGTCAAAAACCTTTTGCAACAAGTCGAGCTTTATGAATGTGAACATTTCCATCCATATCAATCTTCTACTTATAGATCCATTTGCACTCGATGGCTTTAAAACCATCAGGAAGGTCAACCAAGTTCCAAAATTGATTGTCTCCCATGGACTCTATCTCGGACCTCATGGCGATCAGCCATTTCTCAGAGTCTGGGTCCACCATCGCTTCTACATAGGTCGCAGGCTCATCATTGTCTAACAATAATAATTCCAGCATTTCGCGGAGCCTCTCCGACCTTCGTGGTTGTGGTGCTTCTATTGCCACGGGTTCCTCAACTTGTTCTGCTATAATAGCATCACTCGTAGAAGCATCCCCGACTGGCTCATCTTGAACTTCTTCAAGTCACACCGACCTTCCACTCATTCCCTTTGTGAGAAACTCTTTCTCTAGGAAAACACCGCTACGAGCGACAAACACTTGGCCCTCTTCTCGGTTGTAGAAGTAATACCCTAAGGTTTCCCTCGGATATCCCATGAAAATGCACTTATCCGATTTGGGTGTTAGCTTGTCCGCCTGGAGTCGCTTGAAAAATGCATCAAAACCCAAAATATTTAGAAAAGACAAACTGGGATTCTTTCCAGTCCACATCTCATATGGTGTCTTAACTACGGATTTAGATGGTGCCCTGTTAAGTGTGAAAGCTGCCGTTTCTAGAGCGTAACCCCAAAATGATAATGGTAAATCCGACTGGCTCATCATCGATCGAACCATGTCCAACAAAGTTTGATTGCACCGTTCGGAGACCCCGTTTCTTTGAGGCATTCCGGGCGGCGTGAGCTGTGGAACAATTTTGCAACTCTTAAGATGATTGCTAAATTCGTGACTCAAATATTCACCTCCGCGATCAAATCGCAAGGCCTTTATTTTCTTGCCACGTTGATTCTCTACCTCACTCTGAAACTCCTGGAACCTTTCAAAAGTTTCAGACTTATGCTTCATCAAATAGACATAACCATATCTACTGAAATCATCAGCGAAAGTAATGAAGTACTGATATCCTCCTCTGGATGTTGTGCTCATTGGTCCACACACATCAGTATGTATGAGTTCCAACAAGTCTGTCGCTCTCTCGGGTAAACCAGAAAAAGGAGATTTGGTCATCTTTCCAAGTAAATAATCCTGACATGTCTCATATGATTCAAAATCAAACGAAGTTAGAAGACCATCACCATGGAGCTTATTCATGCGCTTTTCACTTATATACCCCAAACGACAATGCCATAAATAGGTAGGACTCAAATCATTAGGCCGAAGCCTTTTAGCACTAACATTGTAAAGAGATGCATCATCAAGATTTAAAATAAATAACCCATTCACAATGGGAGCATCAGCCATAAACATATAATTCTTAGAGATTACACAACCATTGTTTGCACTCGCGAATGAATATCCATCCCTCATCAAACATGAAGGTGATATAATGTTTCGACCCATACTTGGAATATATAACAATTATTCAACTCCATAATAAATCCTGACGGAAGGTGAAGTTGCATGACGCCGACGAACAATGCAGCAACCCTTGCTTTATTTCCGACGCGAAAATCCACTTTGCCTTTCTGCACTTCTCTAGTCCTTATTAGCCCCTGCATCGAATTGCAAATATGAGCAACCAATCCGGTATCAAATACCCAAGAGTTAACATAGGAATCAACGAGAAGAATGTCCACAACATTTACAACAAGCATACCTGAGTGACAAGTACTCTTACTTCCACTCTTCTTCAAAGAAGCCTGGTACTTGCTGCAGTTTCTCTTCCAGTGGCCATGTTCATGACAAAAGAAGCACTCAGTGTCTTCTACAGGTCCAGCCTTTTGCTTGGGTGCAGGCTTAGGGATCGTATCCTTAGCCTTGCCTTTCTTCTTCCAAGAAGTACCCTTTTTCTTGAAGCTAGGCTTGTTCTGCACAGCCATCACATGGCTATGCCATGCACACTTCTTCATGTCACTTTCTGCTGTTTTTAGCATCCTGCATAACTCATTAAGGCCCTTCTCCAACCCATGCATATGGTAGTTCGAAATGAACTGCCCATAGCTGGACGGAAGAGACGCCAAAATGAAGTCAGTAGCCAACTCTTGGCCTAGTGGAAAACCAAGCTTTTCTAAAGTCTGACTGTAACCAACCATTTTGATCACATGGGGGCCTACAGCTGCTCCCTCTGCTAGCTTGCATTCAACAAAGGACTTGGCAACATTGTACCTCTCAGTCCTTGCCTGATCTTGGAACATGTCCTTAAGCACAACGATCATATCATACGCATCCCGCACTACTGGAAAAACCATCTTCGGTTCGACGTGAACAACCCCAATAGTCCCGGCTTGTCACAGCCCGCGACTAGTGGGAGCACTAGCCCCGGACCGTGAGACCTCTAACGGCTAGAAACGGCCGTAGTCACTAGTCCCGGGCCAGACCATATACGGACCGGGACTAATGACCTAGAGCAGGCCAGCGGGTCATTTCGTGGACTGTTAGTCTCGAGTCGTATCACGGCTCGGGACTAGTTGTCCACCACTATATCTTCTGCTTCCTGTCCTGCTGCCCTAAAGCATATGGTGGCCATTTTTCTCAAAGAAGCAAGAGAGTTCATGCCATTTTTTTCTCAAGATTTAGTTTGCAACCTCTAAATCCAAAGCTTTAAAAGGTTAGAACTTCATTCTTTCATCTCTTATTGCTACTTTAGCTCTATAATGCTCTAGAAGTATAGAGATATGGATCAATGCATTCATGCTCTAGAAGTAGAAGGATTTTGATATATATGTGTAACAAATTTTGATTAGGCACATAGTTACTGAAAATTGAAATATGTAATTTTAGAGTTTCAGAGCTTAGAATGGAATGAGGTTTTCACTGATAGAACAATAATAAAAAACTCCATATTTATCATGTTGATTGTTTTCTCCAATTCACAAATTGGTGCATGTAAATTTTTCAAAATTCAAAATTAATGCTCTAGAAGCTCTCAATATAACTTGTAATAATTTTATCATGTTGTGTAATGGTTCTTGATATACTTTTACTATAATGCAGATGGTCCGGGAATGGATGTACGGTACTGACCGACGCTCTGGCGAGTTCATTAATGGCGTGCATGAATTCATCTGTGTTGCTGATGCAAACAAGAGAAATGGTTTTGTATTCTGTCCATGTAGTGGATGTAGGAATCAGAAGGATTACTCTGACTCAAAAACCCTTCACAACCACCTGTTGAAGTCCGGCTCCATGCCCAGTTATAATTGTTGGACCAAGCATGGAGAGAGAGGGGTTATAATGGAAGACAATGAAGAAGAGGAGGAGGATGACAACTATCATGGTTTCCCTGAGTACGGAGATACTTCCATGGGGGATGCTGAAGCGGAGGATGAAGAAGAGACACATGATGAACCTGATGATGATCTTGGTCGAACCATTGCCGATGCACGAAGAGATTGTGAAACTGAAAAGGATAGGGAGAAGTTCAATCACATGTTAGAGGATCACAAAAATTTGTTGTACCCAAATTGCGAAAATGGTCTGAAAAAACTGGGAAGCACACTAGAATTGCTGTGATGGAAGGCTGAGTGTGCTATACCTGACTCCTCATTTGAAAAGTTGCTGAAAATGATGAAGAATATGCTTCCAAAAGATAACGTATTGCCCGCCAGTACGTACGAAGCAAAGAAGGTTGTTTGCCCTCTAGGTTTAGAGGTTCAGAAGATACATGCATGCCCTAATGACTACATCCTCTACCGCGGTGAGGAGTACGAGAATTTGGATGCATGCCCGGTTTTCACTTCACTTCGGTATAAGATTAGACGAGATGACCCTGGTGACGTTGAGGGCGAGCCAACCCGGAGGAGGGTTCCTGCAGTGATGTGGTATGCTCCTATAATACCACGGTTGAAACGCTTATTCAGAAAC
The DNA here is from genome assembly GCA_916181665.1 of Avena sativa. Classification (NCBI taxonomy): domain Eukaryota; kingdom Viridiplantae; phylum Streptophyta; class Magnoliopsida; order Poales; family Poaceae; genus Avena; species Avena sativa. The sequence goes on along the minus strand of OV702294.1, from coordinate 148,001,023 downwards.
AAAGAGCACGCCAAGTTGTTGCGATGGCATAAAGAGGAACGTAAGTCACACGGGATGTTGAGACACCCCGCTGATGGGTCGCAATGGATTGTGCATGAAGCGGAAGTTCATTATGATGCCAGTGTTGATCCAAGGTCCGAAGCAACCCGGCAACGACATTGATGTGTACCTAAGGCCATTAGTGGAAGAACTTTTACAGTTGTGGCACGAACCCGGCATACGCGTGTGGGATGAGCACAAGCAGGAAGAATTTAACCTCTGAGCATTGCTTTTCATAACAATCAATGATTGGCCTGCTCTTAGTAACCTTTCAGGACAGTCCAACAAGGGATACAATGCATGCATGATGACCCACAAGTATAGGGGCTGTATCGTAGTATTTCGATAAATATGAGTGTCGATCCCAACGAGGAGCAGAAGGTGCCGAACAGTGGTATGGAGCAGGAAGTCCCTATGAATACTTAGCAAACAGATTTTTAGTGGTTTTCTAACAAGGCAACAAAACAAAGAGCAAGTAACAAAAGTAACGAACAAACAGAGCAAGTGGCCCAATCCTTTCTTAGCAAAGGACAAGTCGATGGAAATACTTAGAAGGACCAAACGTTCTCGAGGACACATGGGAATACTGTCAAGTGCTTTCGCTTCAAATAGCTGAGTACTCTTCTCGAGGACACATGGGAATTCTCTCACCTGGCAAAGATATGTCTACCGGAGAGATCTTTCTCTCTCGGTGTTTTCCGCCCCCCAGAGGCGGCGGAAATCTATCTGTGGTTGCTCCCCTGGTATTAGTGTTCCATAGGGAAGATATATGCGAAGGGGCGGAGTCGGAGGCCGGGCAGGTGGGCCACACCTGCCCTAGGCGCGGGGTCAGGTGGGCCCGCGCCTGGGGGGTGTGGGCCCCCTGAGGCCCCTCTTTGCTCCTCCTTCTGGCTTCCTTCGTCTTCTGGTAAAATAATATGTTTCCATATTTTTCTGATCTTCACGAAATTGCACCGAAACGCCTTCTTTTCCATCAGAATCCAGACTCCGGTAGTCCATCCTCCAGGAATCATCCAATATGCATAAACAGATGAAAACGCCATAAGTAATACTTCATAATAAGACAAACATCAATGAATAGAGGTAAATTATGATATAGAAAGGTGATGCAAATTGGGCGTATCAATGCACGCACTATTTAGATGAGACTGAAAGTATATATTTGGAACATTGTAAGAAGAATGTGTACAATGGGTATCATCGATTTCTTTTGGCCAAGCATCCCTTAAGAAAGAAAGGCAAGCATTTTAACGGTCTGGCATGTCACCAGACGAAGCCTAAGGAGCGTACTGGTGCTGATATATTTGATATGGTCAAAGATTTGGATCAAATAGTAACCTTTGGAAAGGGTCCTGGTGGAAAATCTGTTCTAAAGGATGTTGACGGACACGCACCCATGTGGAAGAAGAAGTCTATATTTTGGGAGCTACCATATTGGAAATTCTTAGAGGTCCGCTCTGCAATCGATGTGATGCATGTGACGAAGAATCTTTGCGTGAACCTACTAGGCTTCCTAGGTGTGTATGGGAAGACAAAAGATACACCAGAAGCACAAAAGGACCATCAACATATGAAAGACCCATATGGCCTGCATCCAGAATGGTTTCAAGGTCATGCCAGCTACGCTCTTACCAAACAAGAGAAGGAAATATTTTTTGAATGCCTGAGCAGTATTAAGGTCCCGTTTGGCTTCTCGTCGAATATAAAGGGAATAATAAATATGGCAGAAAAAAGGTCCAAAACCTAAAGTCTCATGACTGCCATGTGATTATGACACAAATGCTTCCGATTGCATTGAGGGGGCTTCTACCGGATAATTTTCGAGTACCCATTGTGAAGCTATGTGCATTCCTCAATGCAATCTCTCAGAAGATAATCAATCCTGAAGATCTACCACGGTTACAGAATGATGTGGTCCAATGTCTTGTCAATTTCGAGTTTGTGTTCCCACCATCCTTCTTCAATATTACGACGCACCTACTGGTTCACCTAGTCGAAGAGATTTCCATTCTTGGTCCTGTATTTCTACACAATATGTTTCCCTTTAAGAGGTTCATGGGAATCTTAAAGAAATATGTTCGTAACCGTGCTAGGCCAGAAGCAAGCATCTCCAAGGGCTATGGAATAGAGGAGGTCATTGAGTTTTGTGTTCACTTCGTTCCTGACCTTAGGCCGATTGGTCTTCCTCAATCGCGGTATGAGGGGAGACTGAGTGGAAAGGGTACTCTAGGAAGGAAATCAATAATATGTAGGGACGGACATTCTTACACCGAAACGCATTACACAGTTCTACATAATTCTATCTTGGCAGCCCCGTATATCGAGGAACACAAGAAAATTTTACGCTCTAACAACCCTGGAAAGCATGACTCTTGGATTAGAGATGAACACATGAAGAGTTTTGGCGGTTGGTTGCAACATCTCATCAAAAACAACACTCTTGGAGATCAGATATACTTGTTGTCTAGGTCGCCATCTTTGACTATATCGACTTTCCAAGGGTACGAGATAAATGGGTATACATTTTACACGATCGCCCAAGATAAAAAGAGCACCAACCAAAAACGTGGTGTCCGCTTTGATGCAATAGACAACAATGGGTCAAAGACCACATATTATGGTTACATAGAGGAGATATGGGAACTAGACTATGGACCTACTTTTAAGGTCCCCTTGTTTCGGTGCAAATGGTTCAAGCTGACAGGAGGAGGGGTTGAGGTAGACAAGAAGTACGGAATGACATAGTTGGATCTCAACAATCTTGGGTACTTAGACGAACCATTCGTCCTAGCCAATGATGTGGCTTAGGTTTTCTATGTGAAGGACATGTCTACCAACCTAGAAAAAGAAAAAATAAGCAAAAGAATACATCAGACGATGAGCCAAAGCGCCACATAGTTCTTTCGGGAAAAAGAAACATCGTGGGAGTGGAGGACAAGACAGACATGTCAGAAGATTGTGATAAGTTTCATAAAATTCCGCCCTTCGCAGTGAAGGATGACCCAAGCATCATATTAATGAATGAATATTCTCCATGGATACGGCGGAATCAGAAAGGGACACACGCGAAGAAATGATGTGTAATAATTGTAACATTTTATGAATGAAGATGCTCCATGTGCCCATTTTTATAGTGTTGTCTGCAAACCATCTTGAGTGTGTTAGTCCCGTTTTGTGGCTGTACCGGGACTAAAAGGGGTCCTTTAGTCCCGATTCGTACTTACCATTAAGATTTGATCTCCAAACGCGTGTGGTCACATATTAGGGAGTACCTCTATGACCAGTTTCCTGGAGATGCCGGAGGACTGGGCTCCGACGGCATCTCCCTGAAACTGGTCGTAGTGGTGTCACTGCTCTCGCACACCATCTTGCGGCTTGTAACTTCTCTAACTAGATCAATACGCCTGGTAGCTAACTAATTTCACATATTAGGGAGTGCCTCTATGACCAATTTCTTGGAGATGCCAGAGGACTGGGCTCCGGCGACATCTCCCTGAAACTGGCCGTAGTGGTGTCCCTGCTCTTGAAGACCATCTTGGAGATGCCTCAAACTGGCCGGAGGACTGGACTCACAAGGATGCCTATTTATAGTACAAGCAGCTCGGCATAGTGTCGACACTCACGACATAATGTCAACAACTCACCCCTATTATTGGTGCTGACTCGTGTTTTGTCCTGGTTGGTGTCTCCAACCGGGACTAAAGGTTCAGCTTTAGTCCCGGTTGGCGACACCATCCGGGACAAGGTACAAGCCGCACGACATAATTTCGACACTCACCCCTAGTATTAATGCTGCATGGCCCAGTCTGCCGCAATCCCTTTAGTCGTAGTTGGTTTCTCCAACCGGGACTAAACATGAACCCTCTATTTATAGGCATTTCCCTTTCTTTATAAGCATTTCCCTCTATTTATAGGCCTTTTCCTCTATTTATAGGCTCCTCGATCCATCCTGCCCGCCCTTTCCCTCTATTTATAGGGCGGCCGTCATGGCCACCCACACATACACACATTCCTCGCCGCCTACTTAAGGATGCTCATCCCGCATCCTTGTAGTCGACTCGGCGATAACAATGGAGTATTGGGCTCCGCCGGGCTGGCACTGGATGGTGCTACCTTCCAGGACGCGTAGATTGGTGAGGAATCCGGGTGTCGTCTTCGACCCGGAGCTTCTTTGGTGGAGGTCGCCTGGTCTAGGAAGGGTGCAGAGGGAGCCGACCACCGAGGAGGTGGTACAGGGTCGTGTCAGGGAGGAGGATGAGCACGTCCGTCGCTATATGGTTGTGTTGGACACCAGGGTCGACGATACCTGGCAGATTCTTGAAGGATCTCACTCGATCTATGCTCGTGCGATGGTTCCATATCTTTGGGTTTTCACCTTCCGCGGCTTAGGCACTGGAAGTCGTCGTCCAGTTTGATTGAGCAAGATGTATTAGTTTCAATACATTTATTAGTTTCAATGCTTCGGCATTTTGATTGCTGTAGGCAGGTAGAAAAAAATAGCATTTGATCACCTGAGCGAACTCATAAGAATACAACAACATATTCATATTTAGTCCCGGGACTAGGTAACACTCAAGACATTTATTAATATTAAAAACCGGGACTAAAGTCGCCCCCTTTAGTCATAGTCATGCCTAGTCCTATAGTACGTAGCTTCAAGGTTTTCTTCGTCATCGTCATCATCATCATCGTCATCGTCACCTGCCACTCCGGGGATCCTCAGCCCAGCCATGGCATATACCGGGGGCACCTGCCACTCCGGCCTCGGATTCACGACGGGCGGGGGAGGGGTCTCCTGGAAGACGATGCCGCTATCGCCGGGCGGGGGAGGGGCCTTCTTGTGGCTCTGTGGTGGGTAGACTTGTGGGCACCGCAGGCAAGGATGGTCTCCCCCGGCGATGTAGAACATCACACTGATGATAGTACGGTTCGCCCACCACAGACGGCGACCGGCTTCGTTGTGGCTCACCGGGGGCGGGCCATCACCCTCGTACCTAGCGAGCTCCCTTTTGCTGTCGGTTAGCAAAGAAGGCATTCTAGGTGTCGTAGTTGTCGGGATCCAACTAGGGATACATCCGCTGCTCCGGCGTGAGCTCGTGGTAGAAGTGGTTCGTGATGGCCACCTAGCGTGCGGAACCTTGAGGGACAGGAGGGACAGGAACCCCTCCAGCACTCAGCATCCAGCCGACGGGCGGCCGGTAGCCCGTCAGACAAGGGTAGCTGGAGGCGCACAACGCCTCGGTCTCCTCGAGGTTCAGAATGGCCTAGTAGGCGCTGTCCATTGTTGTGAGAGAGGAAGGTGTGGATGTGTGATAGCCATGGCGCGATCACCCTAGATATAGAGGGAAAGGGCGGGAAAACTTGGCGGGAAGCGGTGGGAAATGGCGGGAAATATCTTTAGTCCCGGTTAGTGACTACAACCGGGACTAAAAGCTCTGGTAAAAAGGAAAGGACAGGAAAACTTGGCGAGAAGCGGTGGAAAATGGCGGGAAATATCTTTAGTCCCGGTTAGTAACTACAACTGGGACTAAATGGATATTATATTAAGATTCTTTATATTTTTCTGAAAATAATAGACATATTATTTGTTTTATTTGGATTTTAACAATAGGAGATATGATTTTCCAAAGTTTTATATTTGATTTGAATTAAAAAAAGAAAATTTACAAATGAAATAATTTATAAATGATGCAAACAGATGTATGGATATTATATTAAGATTCTTTATATTTTTATGATAATAATATACATATTATTTGTTTTATTTGGATTTTTACAATAGGAGATATGATTTTCTAAAGTTTTATATTTGATTTGAATTAAAAAAGAAAATTTACAAATGAAATAATTTATAAATGATGCAAACAGATGTATGGATATTATATTAAGATTCTTTATATTTTTCTGAAAATAATAGACATATTATTTGTTTTATTTGGATTTTTACAATAGGAGATATGATTTTCCAAAGTTTTATATTTGATTTGAATTAAAAAAAGAAAATTTAGAAATGGAATAATTTATAAATGATGCAAACATATGTATGGATATTATATTAAGATTCTTTATATTTTTCTGATAATAATAGACATATTATTTGTTTTATTTGGATTTTTACAATAGGAGATATGATTTTCCAAAGTTTTATATTTGATTTGAATTAAAAAAGAAAATTTACAAATAAAATAATTTATAAATGATGCAAACAGATGTATGGATATTATATTAAGATTCTTTATATTTTTCTGATAATAATAGACACATTATTTGTTTTATTTGGATTTTTACAATAGAAAATATGATTTTTCAAAGTTATATATTTGATTTGAATTAAAAAAAGAAAATTTACAAAAAATAAACTAGTTGCGGGTCGTGGCTGGACCCGGGACTAGAGGGTGCCTACGCGCGCAAAAACGAAGCAGCTGAAAAAACACACTACTCTCGGGCCGTGGCTTAACCCGCGAATAAAGACTCTTTAGTCGCTCGTTAAGCCAAGGCCCGGGACTAGAGACTCTCTAGTCTCGGGCGGTGACTTAGCCCAGGACAAAAGGTCTAACCCTTTATATACTGTGCGCCAGGGGAGGTGCTGCCCATCACTTAGAATTTCTCGACGAAGATGAAGACGAGGCGTCAACGAAGAGAAAATGCAGGGGAGGTGTTGCCCGCCGATTCCACCGTGCCGCCGCCCTCGTCTCCGGCCGTGCGTGCTCCGCCGCTCCGCCATACCGTGTTGTCGCGTGCCTCGCCGTGCAGCCGCACGCCGCCTCGCCGTGCCGCCGTCGTACGTGCTGCCGCCGGTGTCGGTGAGCTCAAGGGTTGTTATTGTTTTTTGTTTTAGTTATTATGATTATTGTTTTACCACAAATAACATCTGGGTTATTATAATTAGGATTATTGTTTTACCACAAATAATATTAGGGTTATTAATCAGGGTTATTTTTTTTGTTTTAGTTATTAGGATTATTGTTTTACCACAAATAATATTAGGGTTATTAATTAGGGTTATTTTTTTGTTTTAGTTATTAGGATTATTGTTTTACCACAAATAATATTAGGGTTATTAATCAGGGTTATTTTTTTTGTTTTAGTTATTAGGATTATTGTTTTACCACAAATAATATTAGGGTTATTAATTAGGGTTATTTTTTTGTTTTAGTTATTAGGATTATTGTTTTACCACAAATAATATTAGGGTTATTGTTTTTTTGTTTTAGTTATTAAGATTATTGTTTTACCACAAATAATATTAGGGTTATTGTTTTTTTGTTTTAGTTATTAGGATTATTGTTTTACCACAAATAATATTAGGGTTATTAATTAGGGTAATTTTTTTGTTTTAGTTATTAGGGTTATTGTTTTAGTTATTAGGGTTATTTTTTTTCTAACCTGTTTAACTCTCTTTCTGTTATAGTTAATTAAGTCATGGATCCATCCGATGATCCTGGTCGCATTGGTGAAGGTTTTCTTCAGGTCATGATAAGAGGTGAAATTCCTCTTAATATTACTACCGGTGAAGATATTTTGCTTGAGGAAGAGATTTCCTCATATCTGAATCCATCCGGTGATGGACTAGAGGAAAACCTGATGTACCAAGGGGAAGACCGGATGGACGAAGGGCAAAAAAATAACAACAATAATGATGGCCCCTCGATAGGATCAGGCGAAGTACATATTATAAAGTCTCGTGTTACCTCTATTCATTAATTAATCTAGATATATCAATATATATATATTAATCACTCTCTCTTCTTCTTTTAGCCCATCGGATCGAAGCAATCGACAGCTCGAACGAAACGAGGGCCAACAAAAAGTTGGATGGTAATCAGAGGTTCACCATCAAAGAAATAGATGATGATGGTGAACAGATTGCTCCAGAGAAGCACCGGAGGATGTTTTCAAATCAATGCGGGGTGCTTATTAGGGACAACCTACCTATCACAAAAAGCACAAGCGCAAAAAGTGGGAAGCAAGTTGCCCAGCTCGGACAATAGAAGAATCAATCAGTCCCCCCGCTCAAAGTGATTTTAGACCTCGACAAGTCCTTCAGAGCTGAAATGGATAGGGACATGCAAATAATGGACCCCAGAGCTAGTACTAATGTTGCACTAATGGGCATCACTGTATCTGAGGCCAAAGCACTTGCGTACGAAGCAAATATGTCTCTGGGTCAATATTTAGGCTATGAAGATACGCCAGTGGGTTAGATAGTACGGAAGTATGTCAAAGAGGAGGCTCTAGTCAGTAATGAGGAGCTCGTGCGTCTATCCACATATATGTGACATCTGCACACATGGTACATGGTGCAAACAGAAAAAAAAACATCAGAAAGATTGGTTTGCGGTGGACGTTAGAAATGAGCATCACTTCAAACCATACTCGATACAGGTTCAAATGACCGAACTATTTCAGTTATAAAATCAGCGCGCCCTCGACAAATCTATCATTGGTTGCTACTGTCTATAAGTGATTTATTTTTATAATTAAGTTTGTAGCTCAGCTCATTCATTTTATTTAATATATTATCCTAACTATATATCCTTTTATATGATATTATATTCTACAGAATGAAGATGCTTGAATGCAAAAGTGCTAGAAGATATGACGTTAGGTTCATTGACCCATATATCATTAATGAATATACGTTAAAGAATCACCCCAAGGACGTGGAGAAAGATCTGTGCAGGTTCTTAACCGAGAATAATTTTGTTAAGGAAATAGTATTTCCTTACAACTTCAAGTGAGTGTTTCTATCTTGTACACATTTTATTTTTTCTTACTCGATGAGCTATGCATGTATGCTTATGTAAACGTCCACAGATTCCACTGGATCTTGCTAAACATTCAAGTTGACAAGTCTCTAGTTGAAGTCCACTGACTCATTAAGTTGGGACCAAGAGAAGTGGAGCGACATGAAAGCAATGCTCCATAAGTAATTTCAATCATTATCGCATTATATCGGCCTCTTTCGTTCATTTCCTGATATCAAGTAACTAATAACTCCTTTGTTCATTTTCTTTGCCGAGCAGGTGTTGGACACGGTTCAGACAGAAAATACCAGGTCCATTCAAAGAGGAGCTAACTTATAAAATGGTGAAGAGTTTACAGCAGCCACCGGAAACTCATTTATGTGGATACTACGTCTGCGAGTATATCCGTGAGTTGACCAGTGAGAGGAAGTAGATTCACATTATATTTATGATTTGTGGGAGAAACTAGAGCCAGACCAGCGCATACGAGCAATTCAAGAGGAGTTGGCGGGATTTCTGATGAAGGAGGTCCTTAATGTACATGGAGAACATTATGCGGATGACGTGGAACTCGATATGCCTTAGTGATCTACATATAGTTGATATGATATATATCTCATCAATGACCATGTAATTTCAAAACATTTCTTCCTTTTAATATGATTGATTATATGTATGCTTGCAAGGGATCAATTAATTATATAGATGCATCAACGTGTACTGTGTATGTAGTAGTAGAATATGTGTCATGAAATATATGTTTAAAATTATAGTGAAACACAAAATGAAAAAGGAACGAAATGGCAAAAAAGAAAACACACAATCTCTGTCGCGGCAGAGAAACACACAATGCTCTGTCGCGGCAGGAAACAGTATAGTCTCGGGTGGTGTTACAATCCGGGACTAGAGGGTTTCCGCCCCCGACTCGCTGAAACAACCATGTGGCCGTTATCAGTCGCGGGCCATAGCGAGCCAGGACTAGAAGGGGGGCTCTAGTCCCGTTTTGGCAGTCCTAGGACCAAAACCGGGACTAGAGCCAGTTGCGGCCCGGGACTAGAGGCATGTTTTCCACAAGTGATATGATTCACAATATGATTACATAAAAGGTTTAATATATTACATAGATCACCAACATCCATATCTAGTGTTGTTGTTTTCTTCTGCGCCGTAGCCATGGAGAATTTTCATCATTTAACAGGAGGCTTGGGTCAGTTTTGACTTTGAAAGGCGGGATTTTATGAAACTTATTATAATCTTCTGACATATCTGTCTTGTCATCCACTCCCACGATGTTTGTTTTCCCTGAAAGAACTATGTGGCGCTTTGGCTCATCGGACGATGTATTCTTTTGCTGATTTATTTTTCTCGGTTTCGTAGAGATATCCTTCACATAGAAAACCTGAGCCACATTGTTGGCTAGGACGAATGGTTCGTCCATGTACGCAAGATTGTTGAGATTCACTGTTGTCATGTCATACTTTTCGTCTACATGTACCCTGCCTCCTGTCATCTTGACTCATTTGCACCGAAACAAAGGGACCTTAAAAGTAGGTTCATACTCAAGTTCCCATATCTCCTGTATGTACCTATAATATGTGTCCTTCTTCTCATTGTCATCTGTTGCATCAAAGCGGACACCACTATTTTGGTTGGTGCTTTTTTTATCTTGGGCGATCGTATAAAATGTATTACCATTTATCTCGTACTCTTGAAAAGTACATAGAGCATCGGTCACCGTACATCCATAGATGGCTCATCTATATCATACAAATATATGTCAAACGTAATCACTATGCTAAAATTAGTACTGCATGGTCTAAACAAGAAAATAGTTGCTAACATTTTCTTACACTAGGAAACAAAGATGAGAAAACTTAAGTGTGGCTCGGGCACCTCATATCATGTCTGTCTTGTATGACCTAAACTCGTATCGCTCTAATGGACATTTCACCGAACACCTCTAGTGCATATGAACAAGAAAAAAAATAGCACAAAAACACCACCTCTCCCACCAGAAAAAAAAAAGTTGACAGAAGGAATGGGTTGTGCATATATATAGGGCCAGATCACTAGTCCCGGTTTGAGATACCAGGATCCTTTAGTTCCGGTTTGTGTCTCAAACCGGGACTAATGGGGTCTAACAGACCTAGACCTATGAATTGAGGTGGCTCGGGCCATTAGTTCCGGCTAAACTAATGGCCTAAACAAAAGTCATGTTTTCTACTAGTGTGGCTGGACACGGTTTTCTGTCCGACATGCTCTATAAACCTCGTTTAGAGGATGCGCGACTGGAGATGTTTTTAGCGAATAATTTCCTGCTGCGGTACAACAACAGTAGTATAGTTACTGGCATGCATGGTATATATGGAACCAGCAGCTCGTGTGGATTCATGTGACGATATATAGTTGCGGCACGTAGGCGTACCAAAAAGCAGAATGTGCCCTACGCCGTGTTAAGGAAACGTCATCTGATGGAGGCACGTACGTACGATAGTATGAACTGTATGATCGCTGTGCCAGCTTTTCCGTGACACGCCGGCCAGCTAGGCAGCAGCCGGCCGTATCCTTCAAAGTTCAAAGCAAGGAAGTGACTTTCTAGGAAGGGCCACACCCCGACCTTATCTCTTTCCCCTCCCCCCCCCCCCCCCCCCCCCCCCCCGCTACTGTAGCTGCTTCAGCCGCCGGCCGCACCGGGCCAAACCGAAGCCGACCTCGCTGGTGTCGCCGGTCGAGGGAGGCGGAGGTGCGGCAACGGATCCTTTCCTGTTTATAGTAGTTGCAGGGTCTGGCTTTGTGCCGGGTTTTGGCGTTCTGCCGAGTGGCGTCCGTCGTGTTCCTCTGGCCGGAACCGATGGCACCGGCCGCTGCTCTTCAAAGCTGCCAGGACGGCAGCGGCAGGGAGTTTGTGGGCTGCTTGTGCCCCAAATAAGGCCACCTCTAGGCGCCGCTCCAGGGCGTTGGAGTCGCCGTCTTCTGCGGCGACGGCCTAACGATTGGAGTTCTCCGCCTGCAGTCTCCTTTGTCTTGGTCGCTTCCGCACAACGACTGGCGGCGGTCCTTGATCCTCTCCGGTGAGGCCCCTTGGTGGGGATTCTCTGTGAGGTGGGGAATGACCAGGAGCTGTGCAAATAAGTGTGGTGCTTCTTCAATCCGGGGCATCCTGCTGCTGCTTCTCTTCTTGCTGGCCGGCCATGGTGGCGAGGGTAAGAGGGGATGGAGCAGCGATGGTGCCTTTGCCAGTGGAGATGGATTTGCTGTCGCTTCGCTGGCCGGCCATGGTGGCGAGGAGAGGGGCGAAATCAATTCCATGTTCTGCAGGTCTGAAGGTTTGAAGAAGGGTTCGTGGGTTCTGCGCCAAGCTAATTTTCTTCGTCGTTTGTCTCCCACCCGTGGCAGGTGTGGTGAGTCGGTCGTCCGGGTAGCACCGTCGGTTTTGGTAAGGAGCCCTCTGCTGCTGGCTTATTCTGCTAGATTCAGTGCCGGGCAACAGTGGAGTTGGGAGGCTATCTTCTTGAGCATCACCTCGGCGGCGGGTCATAGCCGTCAGACATCCAAGGTCAGCACATGGCCTATCAAAAAGCCGATAAAGGAATCCGGCATTTTTCTAACCTCCTTCGTGAGGCCTTTGAAGTCAGCCGCCGCACTGCTCGTCGACTCAGGAGCAAGTGGTTTCATCCCCGCTCCTGTGCATGACGGTGGCGTGCCTGTATTCCTGCTCGGTGGTGGAGAAGAGGAAGGATCGGTTTGTCATTGGTCTTTTTTCAGAGAGGTCTTTTCTACCTATATCAGGGACATATGTGTTTACTCTTATTTGATGGGGTCCTTTATAATCTTTTGTAACTTCCATCGCTTGAAATATATGTGAAGCCTCTAGTCCCTTCGGGGACACTCCTTGTTCAAAAAAAAAGCTAGGCAGCAGCCACCGAACTGCCTGTACCGACTTAGAATTGGAAGATTCGAGCGTCACCCGAAATGCATGCATCGTTTCGACTCCAAAACGTGCCCGTGTACGTAGTGATATCATCAGAGGCCCAATGGAATGAGGAGAAGGTGACCGTAAACTTTGTGGAACCTGATATTTCTGCTATCCTCTCTATCCCACTTGGTCGCTGCATGGAGGATTTCTGGGCGTGGGATCCAGAGAAGAGTGGCTCGTTCACTGTCCGGTCGTGCTACCGTTTACTTGCTGCAGAGAAACATGGCATCCCACAACAATCTTCGTCGAGTGTGCATAATAATGCTGATTGGAAAAGCCTATGGAACCTCCAGGTACCTCCCAAAATTAAAACATTCTGGTGGAGGGTGCTTTGCGAGTTCATCCCTTGCAAACAAGTCCTGAAGGATAAGTACATGGACAAACTATCTCATTGTGACACTTGTGGTGCTGAAAGCGAGTCGATCCACCATGCCTTTTTTGTGTGCACTTGGGCTCTTCTTTTCTGGGAGGAACTCAAGAAGGTGACTAATATCAACCTCCCCAATCTGCATCCGAGGACGTGGTCTCTAGATCTTTTTAGGGGGAACATTATCCCTCTCTCTGATGCTTGCGTTATTATGTGCGGCTACTGGGCCGTTTGGTCGGAACGCAATGCTAGGAGGCACGGGGATGGAGGCAGGACCATTGTTGGGTCGGTGCGTTGGGCTCTGGATACTACTTATGACCTTGCTCAATTTGGGAAGAATCAACCCCCTGCTCCAATTAAAACTGTGGCCAGATGGAAGAAACCTGAAGAGGGTATCTTGAAAATAAACATGGATGCCACCTTCAACGCTGAAGATGGAACAGGTGCTACTGGGTTAGTTGTCAGAGATGACGAGGGGCTCTTGATTATGGCACAAGCAAACTGGAATGATCAATGGTCATGGAGGCGCTGGCAATTCTGGAAGGCGTTCGACTTGCCGTTGAGCGTGGCTACCAAAAGGTGGATATTGAATCGAACGCTCAGCAAGTCATCAAGCTCATTGAAGACCCTGGTGGCACTAAATCCTGTATCGCCACCATTCGGCATGAAATTGAGGAGCTAAGCGGGAATCTTTATAGCCTGAAACTTTTGCATGTTGGACGCCTAGCAAATGAAGCCGCTCACCTCTGTTCCAGGAGAGCTAGTCCTGCTCTGTTCCAGGAGAGCTAGTCCTGCTAGAAGGAGATGCTTATGGCTAAACTTTATTCCACCCTTCCTGTCTCACACTCTAGCTAAAGATTGTAAGCCCGCTTGATTATTAATGAAACTCCTTTTTCGCAAAAAAATATATCATCAGAGGCTTAATCGGCCGGTCGTACCTACGAACGCGCGACGACGTACGTGTGCAATGGAAAGAAAAATGATGTAGAGGTCGACCATAGGCGACGTAGAGGTGGCTGGTACGATGATGAAATGAACCCCTGCAGATTCCCCTGCAAAATCGAGGTGGCGCTCCGATGATTGTCCCGGATGGATCCGTCGATCAATGAGGTGGCGGCTTTGCCACCACGACAGCCTTGCCCGGTGGATCTTGGATTATGCGACATGCCTACGCACAGGGGTACCAAAAACACGCGCTGTCGCGGCTTCTAGTTTCTGGCTTAATTAATGGAGTGCATACATAGAATCTGGTCGATCTTAGGTACAGTTGTGCAGATCTTTCTCCGTTTGCCTTGCATGGCCACAATTAGGGGGGACACGCCATGCCCAAAAGGCAATGTCACTGATCACCTAGCTACACCTTATACGTGTTGAAGGAATAAAGGAAGGAGGAGTACATGTGTGTGAATGCCGATCAAGTCATCATCAAGAGCAAGGGCTAAAGGAAGGAGGCGTCCAATCCAAGCGCGCTAGTACTTTTTAGATCGAGTCAGCAAGGGCTGTAGCATGTTAATTTGTTTTTGTTCTACGGGTCGTAGCAGGGCCATAAATTGCGTGAAGTAGACGAGTCTGTGCTCTAAATGACCGAAGCTGTGTAATAACAAATACGAGACCAAAGACTTGTGAAAACTCTCCAGAAAAATCAAAGACAAATGCGGATATTTAGATTCGAAGGAAAACGTTTGAACATGGTTAAACTCAAATATGACAGTGAGCAGCCCATCTTATCTCTTCTTTGGCCCACTGTCAGCTCTTATTTTCTACCAATGTGGACTAGTTCACCCCGTCTGGACCACGTCATCTTCTCTCCTCTTTCCTTCTCACCCAAATTCCAAGCTCAGCTCCGGATGCGCCTCTCTAGACCGGAGCTCGTCATGGCTCTCCTTGCCTTTTTCGCCATGGGCAGTCGCTCTCCCACGCACCTAATCGGTGCTCGCCGTCGCCTACGTTGTCCCACTCGCCAGATTGGATCTCGGCGTCAATGTCCTACCTTCTGTCCCTGACTGGTCCCTCTACCAGGGAGGAGCACTGCCCGTCGGCAGAAGCGGAGCGGCGATCGACCTTGGGCGGTTGCATACAGCGGAACCATGCAGAAATTATCCGGAACAAAGAGAACCCTAGAATCGTGCAAAAAATCTCAAGCATTTAATAAAACCAACAAAATTCTTCCTTGATTATAGCACGGTGCTAGGTTTATAAAGAAATAAGGGAAAGATCAAAGCGTGGAAGCCTCCTCGAATTCATGAAGGGATTACATGGTCGTCGTTTCTGGAATGAGCAGCTTTGTAAGTTTGGCTTGACAAGGTTATACAATGGGTCGGTTGGATTTGTCCATGCACATCAACCCTAAAAAAGAAGTTTCATATTAGAGGGAAAAGAAAATTCCATTTCCCTATATATTCTGTCAGAAAATGTTGTTACGTTTTTGTTTTCGTTTCCGCCAGAAAATCCAATTCCATTTCTATTTTGCAAAATTCCGTTTTTGTTTCCATATTTTCATTTAGTTTCTATTTTTCCGTCGAAAAATCGGAAACTTTCCACTCCACTTTCATTCCTATCCTAGCCACACATCTTGCCAAGCCTTATTGTTGAGCCATCTCAAACTTTGAAAAGTCCCCTACTAATGAAACCATCCTTCGCCCGCATGATTCCTTAAAAAGGGTGAGTTAGTGGGATTTTCTTCTCCTTCGGATAATGCAATTTTATTGAGATGCTTATTTTGCAACAAATCTTGCCACGCCCCATCTTCGTTAAGTAATTTAAAAGACCATTTACTTAATAAACACCTATTTTTTAGTTCAAATATATATCTTTCAATCTATAAATAATATTTCATTTAGTCAATCTATATTTCCTATATTTCCTTTTATTCTTATCGCTTTGTCAAAAGAAACAAGACCTATAAAAGTCAAAGTATTTTCCTCATCTTCTCGGAATCTCAAGAAAAGATAGCATAATCATAGGTAGACTTGTTAGAACAAAATAAATGAGGACTAAACAATCACCATATGATAGTAATTTTCCCTCCCAGCAACCTAGACTCCCTTTGAAGTACTTAATCTGAATTCTTAAGTTTGTTATAGAGGTCATGTCCAATTGCGTATCATAAGCATTCGATTAGTCCCGAATTACGTGTGCTAAACCGTGGTAGAAGCACGAGGGATCCCACCAAATGCGACATGTTCTCCATCCATGGCCATGGCACCGATGTGAACCGTGGCACTTGCCTTTCCTGACATGTGTGCAATAGGGCACGACTAACCCAGTAAAGATTGTGCCGCAACAGCTGGTGACATGGATATACCCTACGGGTGCACGACATTGGTATACCTAGTCCAGCCTAAGGAAGTCCATGAGAGGATTTGCAGCCTAGGAAGATTTCGGGTGACCCAAGCCCATGGCGATTTCGATTTCTTGGAGGACAAGTCTAGATTAGATAGAATTTCAACCCTAATCTGTAACTGACTCGATCTACCCTGAGACCTGATTTGTCTATTAAAAGGCCAGGAGGGCATGGCGAGAAGGACGATAACCCCTCATACACACATTTCACGCCAGATTGCATCTGCGCACCCTTGTAATCTTTGGTTCCGCCGTAATCAAGAGCAGACAAGCAGGAGTAGGGTTTTCCCTCCGGGGGCCTGAACCTGGGTAAATCTCGTGTCCCTGTGTTGCTTGTCTATTAACCGTTCTGCGACTTCCAGCATCCCCATCTTCTCCAAAACACAAGTCCATAACAATAGGCATTGACGAGATCGAACCTCGTCAATTGGCGCCGTCTGTGGGAAGCGGGAACGCTGATCGTGCGGTCGTGACGGTGTTCTCATCGCCACAGTTTGTGTTGCGGTCGTAAAGGTGACTTCCACCTCGGGCATGTCGCTCGTAGCATGGTGACCACCCACCCAAGCCACCGGACTGGTCCGAGCAGGTGAGCACACAGCAACAGTAAGTGATGGCGATCACTGGCTCACTACACGATCGCCGCCATCTGCTCCACCCAAAGTTAGGCATGTCCTCAAAGCCGCCTAGGTCAAAGAAGAACCCGCAATCGTCTCTGACTCCTCCCCTGGCCCCTAGTACCATCATCACCCGCGAGTTTCCCACCATCCCTTCCTGCGGGAACTGGTTGAGAACAACCGAGTTGTACTGCTACCACATGGCGGCGTTCATCATCATCGGGTTGGATCCATAGATCGTCTCCTCCTGCTGCGGACCAAATCCCACGGGCGAGCCCATATGTTCCCTCCTCACGTCCATCACGGGGAGCTCCTGCGCCACTTGGGAGTAGTCGACGGAGGTCGACGAGGAGGAGCGGATGTTGTCTTGCTCGTCGTCACCCTCGGGTTTCTAGAACAC
The DNA here is from genome assembly GCA_916181665.1 of Avena sativa. Classification (NCBI taxonomy): domain Eukaryota; kingdom Viridiplantae; phylum Streptophyta; class Magnoliopsida; order Poales; family Poaceae; genus Avena; species Avena sativa. Next base: position 147,983,538 of record OV702294.1, on the reverse strand, counting down.
CCTGCACAACACCCGATCCTCCTGAAGAATTGACAGGTGGTGTGTGCATCTAAATTAGCAACAGGTATGGCTGAAGCAACCGATAATATAATACTGATGATGTCGACTGCTATACGGTTAGTAGTTCGTACCATCTTATGCAAGAAGTACGTATGTTATATTGTGATCCAAATTCAAGTATTGGTGCACTGAAGAAAGGCTAACTTTGGACGAAGCGGACGAGGCCCGTCGTCGGGAGGCTTGGATCGTTGCCACCGTCTATATATACATCATGTAAGCCGCCGGCTAGGGTTTATCGCTTGTTTGATAACCCACGACGTTTGTAAACACCCACCAAAAATAGTGAAGAGTTTGTTGGCTGGCGCCCGTGGTTTTTTCCCCTGGAGGGGTTTTCCACGTTAAATCTCGTGTCCCTCTATCGTGTTTACTTATCGTTCTTTGTTATTGTGCATCTCGTATTATAACAAGTGGTATCAGAGCCCGTGTTTTGATCTAGGGTTTGCGAGATGTCGTCATTGAAGTTCGACCTACCGCAGTTGGACATCACCACGAGATTCTCTCTGTGGCAAGTGAAGATGAAGTTGTTCTCACACAAGCTGCAAGTGGGAGGCTCGGTACTGAATCACCTATCCTGCTGGAAAGAGATCGTTTCTGATTTGCAGTCTATAGAAGTTAAGTATGAGGATGAAGATTTAGGTCTTCTTCTTTTATACTTGCTGCCTAATTCTTTCGGTAATTTCCGTGACACCACATTATTGAGCCGTGACAAACTAACTCTTGCGGAACTCAATGAGGCTCTCCAGCAAAGGGAAAAGATGAAATTAATGGTGCAGGCAGAAAGTTCGTCCTCCAAGGCGGAGGCGTTAGAGGTCCGAGGCAGGACTGAGCAGCGAGATAACTACCACCACAACAACAACAGAGATAAGAGTAGGACCGGCAAAGGTCGCTCAAAGTCCAAGGGACGTGACAAGTTCTGTAGGTATTGTAAGAAATTCTGTTGGAATTATGCCCTAGAGGCAATAATAAAGATGTTATTATTATAATTCTTGTTCATGATAAAGTTTATATTCCATGCTAGAATTGTATTAAGCGGAAACATTAATACTTGTGTGGTTTGTGAACAACACCGTGTCCCTAGTACGCCTCTATGGACTAGCTCATTGATCAATGATGGTTAAGGTTTCCTAACCATAGACATGAGTTGTCAATTGATAATGAGATCATATCATTGGGAGAATGATATGGTGGACAGATCCAAACTAAGCGAAGCAATTAGATCGTGTCATCGTGTTCGTCTTTGCAAAGCTTTACTTATGTCAAATATTGTATTCCTTAGACCATGAGATAATACAACTCCCTGGTATCGGAAGAAAGCTTTGAGGTCATCAAACGTCATCCTATGAAAGGGTGATCATAAAGGTGTCTCTCAGGTGATCGGAAAGTATCTGTTGGGTTGTATGTATCGAGATGGGATTTGTCCCTCCCAAGTCGGAGAGATATGCTTCGGGCCCACTCGGTAATCGATATCAACACCGCTTGCAAGCATGTGGTTAAGGAGTTAATCACAAAGTGATATCGGATTACGGAACGAGTAAAGTACTTGCTGTGAACGAGATTGAACTAGGTATGACGATACTAACGATCGAATCTCGGGCAAGTAAAATATCGCGAGACGAAGGGAATATATATATGGGATTGATTGAATCCTGGCATCGTGGTTCATCCGATATGATCATCGATGAATGTGTGGGAGTCAATATGGGTGCCCAGACCCCGCTGTTGATTATTGATAGAAGATCATGTCTGCATATTCTCGAACCCGCAGGGTCACACACTTAACGTGTCTCGACGCTAGGATAGATTGGATACTTGGTTTATGAATTTTTGTTCGGAGTCTCGGATGGGATCCGGGATATCACGAGAGGTTCCGGAATAGTCCGGAGAATAAGATTCATATAAGGCAGTGCAGTTTTTGGAGTTCGGAATTGTTCCGGGTTAATCGGTATTGTACCGGAAGCTTCTAGAACCTTCCGGAAGGGGGCCAACGTGGTCCCACCTTCCGGGAGGGGGCATGGGCCTATGAGGGAGTGTCCTGGCCGCATTGGGCCAGGGGCACAAGGCCCCATAGGGCCCAGCCGATCCTAGAGAGTTTAAATCTTTTAAACTAGAGATAAGATAAGATAGGATTTCTAGATAAGGGAGAGTTTAAATTGTTTAAACTAGAGAGAGGCTTGGAGGAGAGTCTAGGGCTGGCCGCACCCCCCCTCTATATATAGAGGGCTGGTGCGCCCCCTCTCACACACACCTTCCTCCAACCCTAGTTGCCCTGCTGTCCTTCCTCTCTCACTCCCGACTGTTTGTAGGCGAAGCCCTGCGGTAGAAATTCTCCACCATATACACCACGCTGTCGTGCTGTAGATCCAATCCATCTCTCCACCATACTCGCTGGTCCGAGGAAGGAGGAGACGTCGAGGTGCTGCACGTGTGCATCTCACGGAGGCACCGCCACTTGTGGTGCTAGATCGGATCGGATTGCGAGGAGGAGAAGCGAGTACGACTACATCACCCACGTTCCGACGAACGTTCCACTGTGTGAATCTTCAAGGGTATGAAGATCCAATCTAATCTCTCTCGTTGTTTGCATCTCCTAGATTAGATCTTGGCTTCCCCCTCTTCGCATCCGTAGAAAATTTTGATTTACTATGCTGCGAAAACCCTTCAGTGGTATCAGATCTAGATCTATGCGTAGATGTGATTCACGAGTAGAACGCAACATGGTTGTTGCGGGCGTTGATGTTTTATGTTGCAAGCCTCTTGTTTGTGTTCTTCTTATGACGCGGGATAGTGAGATTGAAGCGGTCCAGGCCAACCTTACGCGACGTCGTTCGCGAGACCGGCTCCGCACTTGACGTGTGGCTTGTACCACACATGCGGCTGGTGGATGTCAGTTTCTCTCACTATAGTTGTCATGGGATTAACACCGGAGTTTGGCAACCATAATATCACCGTTGTGGCTTTCCGTAGGTAAGAATCGTTCTTAGCATCTACTCCCATAAGCCACGTAAAACATGCAACAACAAAGTAGAGGCGTCTAACTTGTTTTTGCAGGGAGTGTTTTCTGTGATATGGTATGGCCCAAGATGTGATGTGTATATTGTATGCGATGATCATGTTTTGTAATGTTTCACGACTTGCATGTCGATGAGTACACAACCGGCAGGAGCCATATGGTTGTCTTTATAATTGTGTATGACCTGCGAGTCAACTTCTTATACGCCATGTAATAGCTTTACTTTATCGCTAAGTAGTTAGCAATAGTTGTAGTTGCTATTCGTGGTGGAGGCAATCATGGTGGAGTGATGGAGATCATGCCGGAACGCACAAGATGGAGATCATTGCGCGAAGATTGGCTATACCATGTCACATAAAGTTATATGCATGTGATGTTTATCCTTTTATGTATCTTATTATGCTTAGATCGCGACGGTAGCATTATAAGATGATTCCTCACTTAAAGATCAAGATAAAAACAATGTTCTCCCCAAGTTTGCACCGTTGCGAAAGTTCGTCGTGTCCAAGCATCACGTGATGATCGGGTGCTATAGACTCTACGCTCACATACAACGGGTGCAAGCCAGTTTTGCACACGCGGAAATACTTGGGTCTAACTTGACGAGCCTAGCATGTACAGACATGGCCTCGGAACACAAGAACCGAAAGGTTAAGCATGAGTCATATGAATGATATGATCGACACTTCGTTGTCCACCATTGAAACCACATCTCTTCTCGTGATGATCGGATTAGGTGTGGTGAATTTGGATCGTGTTCACTAAACAACTTGAGGGATGTTGAATTTAGTGGGAGTTCATCTAGTGATTTGATTAAGTTGAACTATTTATCATGAACATAGTCTAAATTGTACTTGCAAATACTGTAGATCACATGGCCAAGTCCAACTTCAACTTCAACGTTTTTGCTGAGAAAGAAAAGCTTAGAAACAATGGGTCTAACTTCACCAACTGGTTCCGCAATCTAAGAATCATTCTGTCTGGCGAACAAAAGGACTATGTCCTTGGGAAAGCGTTAGGTGACCCCCCTGCTGCAACTGCGCCGGCTGATGAGAAAGCTGTCTATCAGTCGCGCAAAGATGATTATGGTGTGATTAAGAGCACCATGTTGTTTGCTATGGAACCGGAACTTCAAAATCGTTTTGAAAACTATCCCGGGCCCTTTGAGATTCTCGAGGAGCTGAAAACCATGTTTCAGACTCAGGCCCGTTCTGAGAGATATGAGATCTCCGAGAAGTTCTTTAACTGCAAGATGGAGGAAGGGAGTTCCGTTAGTGAGCACGCCATTAAGATGTCGGGCTACACTCAACGCCTTGAGCAACTGGACTGCAAGATTCCAGAGGAGCTCAAGATTGACAGGGTTCTGCAATCACTCCCTCCCAGCTACAAAAGTTTTGTAGTGACTCATAATCAGATTGGTTCCACTGATACGATCACCGAGCTCTTCGCAAAGCTGAAGGCTGCGGAGGTGGACATCAAGAAGGATAATCATGTGTTGATGGTCAACAAGCCCTCCTTTAAGAAAGGTAAAGGTGCAAAGAAGCCCTTCAAGAAAAGCGGCGGCAAGCGCGTTGCCCCTGCTGAGAAGAAGCTCAAGTCTGGACCTAAGCCGGACACTGAGTGCTTCTATTGCAAGGACAAGGGTCACTGGAAGCGCAACTGTCTGAAGTACTTAGCGGACAAGAAGGCTGGCACCATCAAAGGTATATTTGATATACATGTTATTGATGTTTTCCTTACTAGCCCTCGTTGTAGTGCCTGGGTATTTGATACCGGTTCAGTTGCTAATATTTGTAACTCGAAACAGGAGCTACGGAATAGACGGCGGCTTGCGAGGGATGAGGTGACGATGCGCGTTGGCAACGGATCAAGAGTTGATGTGATGGCCGTCGGCACGCTCTCCTTAGTTTTACCTTCGGGATTAGTTTTAAACCTTAATAAATGTTATTATGTGCCTGCGTTGAGCATGAACATTATTTCTGGATCGTGTTTATTGCAAGACGGTTATTCATTTAAATCAGAGAATAATGGTTGTTCTATTTATATGAGTAACATCTTTTATGGTCATGCACCTCTTGTGAATGGTTTATTTCTTCTAAATCTCGAAAGGGATGAAACACACGTCCATAACATTGAGGCTAAGAGATGCAAAGTAGATAGTGATAATACTACTTATTTGTGGCACTGTCGTCTGGGTCATATTGGTGTAAAGCGCATGAAGAAACTCCATTCTGATGGACTTTTGGAGTCTCTTGATTTTGAATCATTTGACACATGCGAACCATGCCTCATGGTCAAGATGATCAAAACCCCGTTCTCCGGTATGATGGAGCGAGCAACGGACTTGTTGGAAATCATACATACCGATGTATGCGGACCAATGAGTGTTTCGACGCGCGGTGGATATCGCTATTTTCTCACTTTTACCGATGACTTAAGTAGATATGGGTATATCTATTTAATGAAACATAAATCTGAAACGTTTGAAAAGTTCAAAGAATTTCAGAATGAAGTGGAGAACCATCATAACAGAAAGATTAAGTTTCTGCGATCCGATCGTGGGGGCGAATATTTGAGTTATGATTTTCTCACGCATCTCAAAGCAAGTGGAATCGTTTCACAACTCACGCCACCCGGAACACCACAGCGCAATGGTGTGTCTGAACGCCGGAATCGAACCCTATTAGATATGGTCCGATCAATGATGTCTCTTACTGATTTGCCGTTATCATTTTGGGGTTATGCATTAGAAACCGCTGCATTCACTTTAAATAGGGCTCCATCTAAATCCGTTGAGACGACACCGTATGAACTGTGGTTTGGTGCTAAACCTAAGTTGTCGTTTCTTAAAGTTTGGGGATGCGAAGCTTACGTCAAGAAGTTGATGCCGGACAAGCTCGAACCCAAAGCGGAGAAATGCGTCTTCATAGGATACCCTAAGGAAACTATTGGGTATACCTTCTATCACAGAACCGAAGGCAAAGTGTTTGTCGCAAAGAACGGTTCCTTTCTTGAGAAGGAGTTTCTCTCGAAAGAAGTGAGTGGGAGGAAAGTAGAGCTAGACGAGGTTATTGAACCTTCTCTTGAATTGGAGAGTAGCGCAGCACCTGAAATTGTTCCAGTGCCGCCTGCACCAACAATAGAGGAAGCTAATGACAAGGATCATGAAGCTTCGGACGATGCTGCTACTGAACGTCGCAGGTCGACAAGGTCGCGTGCCCCTCCTGAGTGGTATGGCAACCCTGTCTTGACTATCTTGTCAGTAGAAGACAGCGAACCTACGAACTATGAGGAAGCGATGATGAGCCCAGACTCTGAGAAATGGCTAGAAGCCATGAAATCCGAATTGGGATCCATGAGCGAAAACCAAGTATGGACTTTGGTGGACCCTCCTAGCGACCGAAAGGCCGTTGAGTGCAAATGGATCTTCAAAAATAAAACGGACGCGGATGGTAATGTTACCGTCTATAAAGCACGGCTTGTTGCGAAAGGTTTTCGACAAGTTCAAGGTGTTGACTACGATGAGACTTTCTCTCCCGTAGCGATGTTTAAGTCCATTCGGATTTTATTAGCAATTGCTGCGTTTCATGATTATGAAATATGGCAGATGGATGTCAAGACTGCGTTCCTCAATGGCAACATTGATGAAGAGTTGTATATGATGCAACCCGAAGGTTTTGTCGATCCTAAGGATGCTGATAAAGTATGCAAACTTCAGCGTTCCATTTATGGACTGAAGCAAGCATCTCGGAGTTGGAACCTTCGTTTTGATCAAGTGATCAAGAGCTTTGGATTTTTTCCAAATTGCTACGAAGCTTATATTTACAAGAAAGTGAGTGGGAGCTCGGTGACGTTTCTGGTACTATATGTGGATGACATATTGATTATTGGAAATGACATCAACATGCTTAACGATGTGAAGAGTTATTTGAACAAGTGTTTTTCAATGAAAGACCTAGGTGAAGCTGCTTATATATTGGGCATCAAAATCTATAGAGATAGACAAAGACGCCTGATAGCTTTAAGCCAGAGTACATACCTAGACAAAGTTCTGAAAAGGTTCAGAATGGATAAGGCATTGAAAGGTTCAGTGCCTATGTTGTCAGGGAAGATATTGAGCAAGGCTCAGTGTCCAGCTACGGTAAATGATAGGGAAGCTATGAGCAAAGTGCCTTATGCCTCGGCCATAGGTTCCATCATGTATGCCATGTTGTGTACTAGACCGGATGTGTCCAATGCTCTTAGTTTGACGAGCAGATATCAAAGTGATCCAGGAATGGAACACTGGACAGCCATGAAGAACATCCTAAGGTACCTAAATAGGACTAAAGAAATGTTCTTAGTCTATGGGGGTGATGAACAGCTCGTCGTAAAAGGTTACGTCGATGCTAGTTTCGACACCGACAAGGATGATTGTAAATCTCAGACAGGATACGTGTATATTTTGAATGGAGGAGCTGTGAGCTGGAGAAGCTGCAAGCAAAGCGTGATCGCGGGATCTACAGTAGAAGCGGAATACATGGCTGCTGCAGAAGCGTCAAGTGAAGGAGTTTGGATCAGGAACTTCATCACTGAGCTTGGCGTGGTTCCAAGTGCATTGGACCCACTGGAGATATTGTGTGACAACACTGGCGCCATAGCACTCGCTAAGGAACCAAGATATCATCCAAAGACCAAGCATATCAACCGCAAGTTTCATATAATCCGAGATTATATAGCAGATGGAGATCTGAAGATCAGCAAAGTACATACAGATCTGAATGTCGCAGATCCATTGACTAAACCTCTTCCACGTGTAAAACATGATCAGCACCTCAGTGCCATGGGTGTGAGATTGTTGCCAAATGTAAACTAGATTATTGACTCTAGTGCAAGTGGGAGACTGTTGGAATTATGCCCTAGAGGCAATAATAAAGATGTTATTATTATAATTCTTGTTCATGATAAAGTTTATATTCCATGCTAGAATTGTATTAAGCGGAAACATTAATACTTGTGTGGTTTGTGAACAACACCGTGTCCCTAGTACGCCTCTATGGACTAGCTCATTGATCAATGATGGTTAAGGTTTCCTAAGCATAGACATGAGTTGTCAATTGATAATGAGATCATATCATTGGGAGAATGATATGGTGGACAGACCCAAACTAAGCGAAGCAATTAGATCGTGTCATCGTGTTCGTCTTTGCAAAGCTTTACTTATGTCTAATATTGTATTCCTTAGACCATGAGATAATACAACTCCCTGGTATCGGAAGAAAGCTTTGAGGTCATCAAACGTCATCCTATGAAAGGGTGATCATAAAGGTGTCTCTCAGGTGATCGGAAAGTATCTGTTGGGTTGTATGTATCGAGATGGGATTTGTCCCTCCCAAGTCGGAGAGATATGCTTCGGGCCCACTCGGTAATCGATATCAATACCGCTTGCAAGCATGTGGTTAAGGAGTTAATCACAAAGTGATATCGGATTACGGAACGAGTAAAGTACTTGCTGTGAACGAGATTGAACTAGGTATGACGATACCGACGATCGAATCTCGGGCAAGTAAAATATCGCGAGACGAAGGGAATATATATATGGGATTGATTGAATCCTGTCATCGTGGTTCATCCGATATGATCATCGATGAATGTGTGGGAGTCAATATGGGTGCCCAGACCCCGCTGTTGATTATTGATAGAAGATCATGTCTGCATATTCTCGAACCCGCAGGGTCACACACTTAACGTGTCTCGACGCTAGGATAGATTGGATACTTGGTTTATGAATTTTTGTTCGGAGTCTCGGATGGGATCCGGGATATCACGAGAGGTTCCGGAATGGTCCGGAGAATAAGATTCATATAAGGCAGTGCAGTTTTTGGAGTTCGGAATTGTTCCGGGTTAATCGGTATTGTACCGGAAGCTTCTAGAACCTTCCGGAAGGGGGCCAACGTGGTCCCACCTTCCGGGAGGGGGCATGGGCCTATGGGGGAGTGTCCTGGCCGCATTGGGCCAGGGGCACAAGGCCCCATAGGGCCCAGCCGATCCTAGAGAGTTTAAATCGTTTAAACTAGAGATAAGATAAGATAGGATTTCTATATAAGGGAGAGTTTAAATTGTTTAAACTAGAGATAGGCTTGGAGGAGAGTCTAGGGCTGGCCGCACCCCCCCTCTATATATAGAGGGCTGGTGCGCCCCCTCTCACACACACCTTCCTCCAACCCTAGTTGCCCTGCTGTCCTTCCTCTCTCCCTCCCGACTGTTTGTAGGCGAAGCCCTGCGGCAGAAATTCTCCACCATATACACCACGCCGTCGTGCTGTAGATCCAATCCATCTCTCCACCATACTCGCTGGTCCGAGGAAGGAGGATACGTCGAGGTGCTGCACGTGTGCATCTCACGGAGGCACCGCCACTTGTGGTGCTAGATCGGATCGGATCGCGAGGAGGAGAAGCGAGTACGACTACATCACCCACGTTCCGACGAACGTTCCGCTGTGCGAATATTCAAGGGTATGAAGATCCAATCTAATCTCTCTCGTTGTTTGCATCTCCTAGATTAGATCTTGGCTTCCCCCTCTTCGCATCCGTAGAAAATTTTGATTTACTATGCTGCGAAAACCCTTCAAATCCAACCACATGATTGATGATTGTTGGAAGTTGCAGAACAAGGAGAAAAGAAACGGAACTTACCAACCGAAAAATAATGATGGTAATGGGAAGGTTGCTTCGGGTAAAGGTGAGGCTGCTACTGTTGTTGCTGGTTCTGATAGTTCTGATGGTGAATGCTTAGTTGTTTTTGCTGCATGTGTTTCACGTGATGATGAATGGATTCCTGATACTTCATGTTCGTTTCATATTTGATGTAACAAGGATTGGTTCAGTTCTTATGAGTCTGTGCAGACTGGAGATTTTATGCGTGTGGGAAATGACAACCAGTGCACCATTGTTGGTGTTGGTTCTGTCTAGCTCAAGACCCATGATGGGATGACACGCACGTTGACTGGAGTGAAACACATACCCTCCATGGCGAGGAATTTGATCTCTCTTAGTACCCTGGATTGTGACAGATACAAGTACAAAGGTGGGGACAGACGTCTGAAGGTATCATCAGGTTCTCTCATTGTTATGATTGGTGATATGAATTCTGCAAAATTATATATCCTTAGAGGTAGCACTTTGCCTGGTATTGCTGTTGTTGTTAGTTCTGATGCTAGTAAGACTAACCTTTGGCATAAGCGTCTTGGACATATGAGTGAGCTTGGCATGGCAGAATTGGCGAAGAGAGAGCTGATTGATGGTTGCGACTTGAGTAAGTTTCAGTTCTGTGAGCACTCCTTTTTTGGTAAGCATAAAAGAGTTAAATTCAATGCTTCCGTTCATACCACCAAAGGGATTTTAGATTATGTGCATGCTGATGTTTGGGGTCCGTCCCGTAGAACTTCCAATGGTGGTGCTAATTACATGCTTACTATTATTGATGATTACTCAAGGAAAGTGTGGCCATATTTTCTGAAACATAAGTCTGATGTTTTTGCTGTTTTTAAGAAGTGGAAAGTTATGGTAGAAACACAAAGTGAAAGGAAGGTTAAGATATTTCGTACTGATAATGGTATGGAATTTTGTTCAAATGAATTTGATGAGTTTTGCAGCAACGATGGCATGGTAAGACATCACACCATCCCATACACCCCTCAGCAGAATGGCGTGGCTGAACGCATGAACAGGACCATTATTTCGAGGGCTCGCTGCATGTTGTCTAATGCAAAGATGCATAGGCATTTTTGGGCTGAATCAGCCTCCACTGCATGCTATCTCATCAACAGGTCACCTTCCGTTCCACTTGATAAGAAAACTCCCATTGAGGTTTGGTCTGGTTCACCAGCTGATTATTCCGAGTTGAGAGTTTTTGGTTGCACTGCTTATGCTCACGTTGATAATGGAAAGTTAGAGCCAAGGGTTGTTAAGTGCATCTTCCTTGGTTATGGTTTAGGAGTTAAATCTTATAAATTATGGAATCCTGAGACCAAGAAAGTTTTGTTGAGCAGAAATGTCATTTTTAATGAGGCGGTTATGTTTTATGATAGTCCGTCTACTGATATTTCTGATGCTATTGATTATCCTAATGTTTCTGATGATGAGTAACAGAGAATTGGCGTGCAGGTGGAGCACGGAAAGGAGAACGAAAATGTGGTTCATGTAACCAATAATGATGATGTTTATGTTCCATCCTCACCGCCTAATGTTCAGCAGCCATCACGGCCTATTGCAGCTGGCCGTCCTAGGAGAAATATTGCACCTCCTAATCGTTTAATTGAAGAGTGTGATATTGTTCATTATGCTTTGAGTTGTGTTGAACAGGTGGAGCATGATGTTGAACCAGCTACGTACAATGAAGCCATTGCTTCGGTTGACAAGGAAAAGTGGATAGGTGCGATGCAAGAAGAGATGCAATCGCTTGAGAAAAATAGCAAATGAGATGTTGTGCGCTTGCCTAAAAAAAAGAAGGTTGTCCGCTCCAAGTGGATATTTAAAAGAAAGGAAGGTTTGTCTCCTAATGAGCCTCCAAGGTTTAAGGCAAGGTTAGTAGCAAAAGGTTTCAGTCAGATTCCAGGTGTTGATTATACTGATGTATTCTTCCCAGTTGTGAAGCATACTTCTATTCGTGCTTTCTTTGGTATTGTTGCTATGCATGATCTTGAGGCTTGAGCAGCTAGATGTTAAGACTGCTTTTCTGCATGGCGAGTTGGAGGATGAGATATACATGGACCGTCCTGAAGGCTTCATTGTGCCTAGTAAGGAGGATCTTGTTTTCAAGTTGAAAAGATCCCTTTATGGACTAAAACAGTCGCCACGACAATGGTATAAAAGGTTTGATTCATTTATGCTAGAACATGGTTTTAAGAGGTCTTAGTATGATAGCTGTGTGTACATGAAGTTTGTTAATAGATCACCTATTTATTTGCTTCTATATGTTGATGATATGTTAATTGCTGCCAAGAGCATGAAAGAGATCACTACTTTAAAGGCTCAATTAAGTAGTGAGTTTGAGATGAAGGATCTTGGTCCTGCTAAGAAAATACTAGGCATGGAAATTAAGAGAGACAGAAAGTCTAGTTTGCTTTTTCTTAGTCAAGAAAAATACATTGAGAAAGTTCTTCATCGTTTTAATATGCATGATATAAATTCTGTTAGTACACCTATTGCTTCTCACTTCAAGTTGTCAGCTTTGCAATGTCCTACTTCTGATGATGATATTGAGTACATGTCACGAGTTCCTTATTCTAGTGTTGTTGGTTCCTTGATGTATGTCATGGTTTGTTCCCGGCCTGATCTGTCACATGCTATGAGTTTGGTCAGTCGATACATGGCTAATCTTGGTAAAGAACATTGGAATGTTGTTCAGTGGATTTTCAGGTACCTTCGTGGCACATCTAAAGCTTGCTTGAAGTTTGGCAGGACTGGTGGGGGACTCGTAGGCTATATGGATTCAGATTATGCTGCCGATTTGGATAAGAGAAGGTCCCTCATAGATTATGTGTTTACTGTTGGTGGATGTGCTGTTAGCTGGAAGGCTACTTTGCAGGATGTTCTAGCATAATCTACAACTGAGGCTGAGTACATGGCTATCCATGAAGCATGTAAAGAGGTTGTTTAACTGAAAGGTCTGTTTGCTGAGCTTTGTGGAGATGACCCTTGCATTAAGTTATTTTATGACAGTCAAAGTGCAATTTATCTCACTAAAGATCAGATGTTCCATGAGAGGACAAAGCACATTGATATTAAGTACCACTATATTCGTGACGTGGTTGCACGAGGTAAACTACAGGTATGCAAGATTAGTACTCATGATAATCCTGCTGATATGATGACAAAGCCTGTTCCTGTTGCTAAGTTTGAGCTTTGCTCAAGCTTAGTTGGTATAACTGTTTAGCCCAAGAGGCTATTTGGCGCCAGCAAGTGTTTCTTTGTTGATTCAGGTGATTGTTGAAGTTCATGCTATAAGGAATTTATCTTAAGGTGGAGTTTGTTATATTATGATCCAAATTCAAGTATTGGTGCACTGAAGAAAGGCTAACTTCGGACGAAGCGGAGCGAGGCCCGTCGCCAGGAGGCTTGGATCGTTGCCACCGTCTATATATACATCCTGTAAGCCGCCGGCTAGAGTTTATCTCTTCTTTGATAACCCACGGCGTTTGTAAACACCCATCAAAAATAGTGAATAGTTTGCTGGTTGGCGTCCGTGGTTTTTCCCCCTTCGTATTGGAGGGATTTTCCACGTTAAATCTCATGTCCCTCTGTTGTGTTTACTTATCGTTCTTCGTTATTGTGCATCTCGTATTATAACAACGTACACACTCTATCATTCTTCCAATAAGCCTTGTTTGATTCAAAGGAATGACTTAGAAATTTTGTAAGATTTTCATCCTTAGGAATTTTTCCTATGTGAACTGTTTGATTTATAGGTTTGGAATCCTTAGGACTACAAAGGAATTATTCCTACAGGATTGCATTTCACTATGTTTTGAAGGAAATTTTTCATCCAGTCAAACCACATGTTACAATACCTTTGTCTTTCTGTGAGTCAAACACTACTTAAAGAAAATTTATGTAAGTTCCAAATCCTGTAGAATTCAACTATACATGATATTCTAAGCCTGCGGTCTTCCCGGTTCATGTGTTCTAAAATCCTACGAATCAAGCAACCCATAAACCTCACACTATTACCTATGGTACCAGTGTAAAATAATAAATCCAATCACCAATCTCCTTCGCAATTCACAACGATAACTAGCTTACTGCACGATAGACCGGCGCCATCAGCTCCACCCTTGCGAGAACCTCATGCCCCCGAAGTGCGTGTCCTCAAAGCCACCGGAGTCGAGGAAGAACCCACACTCGTCTCCAGCCCCTCCTCTGGCCCCTAGCTCCATCATCGCCGGTGAGCTGCTCACCATCTCTTCATGTGGGAACTGGCCGAGAAGAACCGAGTTGTACTGCTGCCACATGGCCGCGTTCATCGTCAGTGGGTTGGAGCCATAGATCTCATCCTGCTGTGGCATGAAGCCCATGGTTGAGCCCATCTGGTCCCTGCTCGCGTCCATCACCGGGAGCTCCGGCGCAGCCTGGGAGCAGCCGGCGAAGGTCGGCGAGGAGGAGCCGGCGTTGTCTGGCTCGCTGTCGCCCTTGGGTTTCTGGAACACCCTGCACAGCACCCAGTCCTCCTGCAGAATGGACATATAGTGCGTGCATCCAAATCAGCAACGGGGATATTGATGGACGGAGCAGCAGAGAATACTAGCTACACACGGATAGTAGTTGGTACCCTTGGTGGCAGGTGCGGCGAGTCGAGGCGGAACTCGTGCATGACCCAGTTGGTCTTGGAGCCGTTGGGGGCACGGCCCTGGTAGAAGACCAGCGTCTTCCTCATGCCGACGATGGCGCGCGTGGCCGGGCTGCGCACCTCGCGGTCCTTGCCGGTGGCCTTCCAGTAGCCGGTCTTGGTGGCGCGGTTCGTGCGCGACCCCGTCGCGTACTTGCGGTCCCTGAAGCTGAAGAAGTACCACTCGCTGGCCGTCAGCTTCGCCACGTCTGCACCAAATAAACCCGTAAAAGTCTTAGTGAAAAGTGAATACACATATATATACCTAGCACTACACATGCAGGCAAGAACCCCTTTACTAACAGACTCCATAGATATCAAAATAAGAACTACAAAAGGCTGCAAATGCAAAACGAAGCGCGTATATAAAGAAAAAGGATTTCAGTTGATTACTGGAAAGCGAAACTACTTTTTGTTTTTCCATGATGTAGAGCCGAAAAGTTTCAGTTGATTACCTTTAAAACGAAACTACTTTTTCCTATGAGATGAAGCGCGGAAGACCGAAGTGTGACAATTACGCATGTGACGTCGATCTCTAAGAAATGGACAGGCTGAGGGGGCGTCATCAAGATGTTCACAGCACACTTGGCGTTCCGATCGATCAGTTGATGCATTATTGGAAGCGATTTGTTTATTCCACGCTTGGTTAATGAGCTTGGGACACAGTAACAAGAGGATTTAGCTACGAAACCGAACAAATATAGACGATTGGACTGTTGGGTCAGGAAATCCTTTTCTTGTTCAGTATCATGAGACCGCGCTACCAGTCTACAACCGCGAGGTACTGGTATGTGTAACTTTTTGACAGAATATATATGCATCTTTCAAAGGACACTGTCATGCCTTTTCTTTTTCATAAGCACGTAGATATGGCTCGATCAGCAGCTAGGATATCAATCTAATCCTGAAATATGCATATACTGAATCTATACGAGCCGGCCGGGACAAAGCCAAGAGAGAAATATCAATCGAATCCAGAAAGAGAGAGTGATATGAACTCGTGAAGAGCTAGCTCTAGCAATAGCAGCTCAGGATTGAGTAAGATGAATATAGAGAGTGACGACTCACCGGGAAGCTCCCATGGCTCGCGCGCGTGGAGGTCGACCTCGACGAGCGTGCCCTGGTTAGCGCGCTCGTTGGCCACCTTCTTGTAGAGGTAGTGGCAGACCAGCTCCTGGTCGCTGGGGTAGAACCTGAAACCCGGCGGCAATGTCGACTCTACCTCCCTCAGCCCCATCCTTCCCCGCCGGCCGGACCGTCTTTGCAACCAAGCCGCCGTCTGATCAGATCACGATCGAATCCAGAAAAATTAGGCTCTTAGCCTCACTGCAGCTGCCGGAGTTGTGTATATCACGGGGAGGAGCGGTGGAAGAAGCAAGACATAGAGTGTGGCCGGATGAGTTGGCTCGATCGGGCCTCTTTTATAGCGGGACGAGGGGAACAAGCAAGGCAGCGGAAGAGAGACAAGTCGATATATTCATGTCGCGTCAGGGAACAGTGGAGGTGGGGAGGCCAGCTCTACTTTCTCCGTCGCTGTCCAGGTATCATCCCCCTATCCATCTGCCGAGTGCCGAGGCGCCCGGCCCGTGTGGGATACCTGTCGACATGTTGCCATGCTTGTGGCACAAGAACTGCGCCCCTGTAGAGAAGAAGATCCATCGAAGAGGCGGAACCTCGCAAGCTAACACTTCCCGATCCCAGCAAGTAATGGCGTGGAACGCTGCTACGTGGCACGCCACCTATATGATGTGTTTCTCCTTATCATTTATTTTCTTGGTGTTTTCTTTAGGATATATCTAGCGGAATTGTTTAACTTGGTGCTCAATCACGATCCTACACCATCGGATTTGCACCGAGATCTACACACTATTAGGAAAAAACTCATCAGTGGCGCACCGTTTTTCAACTTATATGGTGCATATGGGATGCGCCACTGTTATCACGCCACTAAAGTGTAGTTCTGTAGCGCATATTAAAATGCGCCACAGAAGTGTCCAATCAGATCTTAAACTTCTGTGGCGCATATTGCCAATATGCACCATAGATTTTTTTTCAAATTAAAGAAAAAACCCGGACAGATCTGGCCGGAGGTGGGGATCGCCGAAGGTGGGGGTCACCGGAAGAGGAAAAGGAGGCCGGTGGTGGTCGGAGGAGGAAGAGGTCTCCGGTAGAGGAGGGGCTCGCTGGAGGAGGAGGTGGAGGTTGCCGGTGGAGGAGAGGAGGAGGCCGGAGGAGGAGGAGGAGGGGGAGGTCGCCGGAGGAGGAGGAGGAGAAGGTCGCCGGAGGAGGAGCTCACCGGGGTGGAGGAGGATGGAGGAGTGAGGAGTGAGGAGGAGGGGGAGCTCACCGGGGTGGAGGAGGAGGGAGGAGGAAGTGAGGAAGAAGGGGAGGAGAAGGAGAGAAGAAGTGGAGGAGGAGAATGGTGGAGGAGTGAAAGAGGATAAGAGAGGGAGAAGGGGTGACGGGATTCAAATTTTGAATCCCGCCCAAGACTTCTATGGCATATATGGGAGAAATGTGCCACAGAAGTTTCTCTCCCTTTTTTAGTTTTTTGCAGGAAAAAAGGTCTTTTGACCATAACTTTTTACTCTTTTCAAATTTTAAAAATCTAAACAATCGCATAAAAAAGCGAGTGGATGCGAAATCTCGTTCTCGTCATTTTGGTATATTAAACGGTTTTTTTCGATATCGTATGCAAAAGTTACGGCTATTTTACCGTGGCATGACCTTTTTTTGCATAAAAAGTCGAAATGCATGTTTGTTAATTTTTTTACAAACTAGACCATATTACCTACCACTATATGAAAGTATTTTATTTTTTGAAGTGTTTTTATTTTCTTTTAATTTTTGCAAGGCTAAAAAGGCGATCCGGGGGGTCTGTTTTTTCCTACTCCAATTTTATGGCGCATACCTCTATATGGCGCATATGGTCATATGCGCTACAGACTGTTGGTCAGAGTGCGGTCAACGAGATTCTATGGTAGGGTCCACCCGAGCTTTCTGTCGCGCATATGGCTATATACGCCATAGAAAGCCTGGGTGCCCAACCCGGTGGAAACTTCTATGACGCACCGACCCTTTGCATGCGCCACAGAACATCGAAAGGTTCCGTGACGCATTTGCTGTAATGTGTCACTATTGATTTTCTATGGCGCATGGCAAAACATATGCGCCACAGAAGTCTTGTCTATTTATAGTTGTTTTCCTAGTAGTGACACATCTAAATTGCAGGTTGGGTTGCTCCCCCCCCCCCCCCCCCCCCCCCCCCCGCGGGCGACCAGGCGTGAAACCCTAACACCCACCGCACCTAACCCCTCCTCTCTCATCCCCTCCGCCACCGCCGGCGGGAGCCACTAGGCAAAACCCATACAAGGCTGGTGGCAGTATCCGGATGAGGTTCAGGCTGCGGGGTGGAGCTTGCGGCGGTGCAATGCGTTGATTATGGAGCTCCTTCCGGTGGCTGACGGCGCGACACGACGATGGAGGCTGTGGTTTTGAGCCAGTTTTCTTTTTTGATCCGGAGCGTGGTTTGGTTGGGTTGCTGTTTTGAGCTGCTTAGTATGTGATGACATCCTGCCAGACTATAGCTATCTTCTATCGACTCGATTTGATTCGGTGCTTTATCTGTGTAGGAGGGTTTCGAGATCTACAAGATGTGCTTCATCTTTCTTTTTGTAAATTGTCCGTCAACACTGTTGTAAACTCAGCCGTAAAGGATTTTATTTTATTAATTTATAAATCTGGGTGTTTAAGACAGTCTATCTTAAAAAAAAGTTTGGGAGAGTGGACTATCACTGAATAACCTCGCGAGCACTGCTGCCTACACCCACGGCACACACATGCAAGCTCGTCCGTCCAGATGTTCCATGTTTTCTTTTCCCATGTTGGTGTCGGGTCACTCTACGCCATGGCTGCTTGCCCGGGGAAGGCAGCAAAAAAGGGGAAATTAATTGGGTCTAGGGGGGAAGGAAACCAAAGTGTCCTTTTAAGGTTGTTAGATCAAACCCAACCCACCCGTATGATTAGAGTTTAGAGACGGTGACGGACGGCGTTCGTGTACACCGTGGCAGTATGTGCGAGGGGGTGTACAATCTCCTGTCAAGGCATAAATAATGCAGTTGTGCAGTGTACTACGGT
This sequence comes from Avena sativa, assembly GCA_916181665.1. Classification (NCBI taxonomy): domain Eukaryota; kingdom Viridiplantae; phylum Streptophyta; class Magnoliopsida; order Poales; family Poaceae; genus Avena; species Avena sativa. The sequence continues at coordinate 147,964,967 of OV702294.1, read as the reverse complement.
GGGTCCCGCCCGCCGGCCGAGTATTCATGCATGCATCATCGACGCCGGCCGGTCTGATGTAGAGATGGCACCCGCTGGGTTCGGGGCCGGGTCCAGGCCCCCCATACCCGCACCCGCCCCTGTCCTCGCGACCCGCCCCATTTACACCGGCGGGTATAGATCCCGCCCAGACCCACCACCCGACGGGTATACAGGACCCGACGGGTACCCGAGACCCGCAAAAAAATGATAGCATACAGCTGAAAACTGACAACAATAATAGGAAATAATTTTCAGCAAGTATAATTTTTAGCAAGTATATAGAAAATTGACAATAACAACAACATTTTTAACGAGTTCATGACAACAACAAGTAGTCCATGCGTTCAAACATTCAGCAACAAATAGTAGGGACATATTACAAGTTTTACAACAAATAGTTTAAATCTTCAACACGAGTAGACGACAATAACAATAGACACACACAGGCGCACACACATAGACAAACAACCTCCAGGTTACCATGTCCAAGCTCCAAGCTTGAGTGTTGGACTGTTGGTGTGTAGGACAGCTCATATCGTACTAGCTCATCTTCTTGTTTGTCTTGAAGACAAGTCCAGAAGCTACCTTCACCAATATGAGCATCTACAAAGAAATAATTTTGCACACACAAGAAGATAAGCTCACAAGCATAAATAAGAAGAGACATAAGAGATAAATGTTAATAAACTGGATGATTTGTTCACCTTTGTACTTGTTTCTAAGCCAGTCTTGATAGCACATCAATACCTCAAGCATGTGAGAAGTGAGGCGGCTCCTATGTTCATTTACTATTCTTCCACTAATACTAAATGCAGATTCTGAAGCAACCGTTGTGACCGGAATAGCAAAAACATCTCTTGCAACCTTTCTTAGTGTTGGGTACCTTGTTCCAGCCACTTTCCACCAATCCAACACATTAAACTTCTCAGTATATGGCACCAAGTCATCAGACAAGTAATACTCCATCTCACCTTGAAGTCTAGTTGCTGCGGGCCTTTGTTGTGCAACAATATCATGGAAAAAGGTCATGATGGCAGGAGCAGGCATTGAAGACAAGGAACATTCTGCGGCTGCTTGGTATCCATATCCTTCCACTTCATACTCCTCGGTCAATTTATGGAGATTAGCAACTACCTCATCAACCTTTTCTATGCATTCATAAGAGGTTGACTCAATGCCATGGAGCATTGCAAAACATGCAATCAACATTTGCTTCTTATATCTAGGGTCAAGTAATGTTTCTATGCCCATCAGCCCTTGGATATCTTTCCAATATTTATCAAATTTTTCTGTCATACTATGGGACATTTGTTGGATTGCCAAATCAGTAGAGGTTCCCCAGTGCCTAATTTTCATCTTAATTTCACATATCTTAGGAAAGTACACATTGGCAGTGACATAATCGGTGCCCGAGAACAATGTAGTTATATCATAGAACACCCTAAGCCTCGGTACGACCTCAGCAGCAAAGTCCCATTCCTCGGGAGTCGGCAATGTTACATATTGCTTGTCTACTATTTTGGCTCTTTCAAAGACAGCTCTATAAGGCAAAGCTATGTCAAGCATAACGAAAACAGAATTCCACCTAGTCTTACAATCTAGACTCAGCATCCTTGTGATTTTTACTTTCTTATACCTAGCCATCTCTTCAAATTTCTCAACCCTCTTTGGTGTGGCAGTCCAATAAGCAGTACTTTCTCTAATATTGTGTATAGCAGACTTCATGAGCTCACAATCTAATCCATCTTTTACTACGAGATTTAAGATATGAGCACAACAACGCATGTGAAGCATTGTATCTTGTAAGAGCAGCTTCTCCTTGCCTATCTTGGTCACCAAGAGGTCAAGTGCCTTGTCATTTGATGTGCAATTGTCAACGGTCACAGTCATGAGCTTCTCATCCAAGTTCCATTTCATCAAGGTTTCATGGAGCATTTCAGCTATAACATCTCCGCTGTGTGATGCCGGCACATATATAAATCTACAATAAGAATACTTGATTCAATATAGTGAACAGCAATATAGTGGACAGCAATATGGTGGAAAGAAATATAGTGGACAGAAATAGTGGACAGCAACACAATATAGTGGACAACAATAGTGGACAGAAATAGTGGACAGCAACACAATATAGTGGACAGCAATATACAATATAGTGGACAGCAATATAGTGGACAGAAATAAAATATTGGACAACAATAGTGGATACCCCATTAGAATGCTTCGCAGCTTCCATGATTCATCAACAAAATGACCGGGTAACAGTCATGTAGCCTTTTTTTGGATTGTCAGCTTTCCACATATCGGTGGTGATAGCTACCCTTGATTTCACCATAGTCATGTATCCAATTGCAATCTTTTTCTCCTTGTTATATCTTGCTATGATATCCTTCCTACAAAACAAATGACAAAAGGTTAGCTCATTATTCACAAAGAAACATGGCAGAAATAAAGTGACTCGTGCATAAATAAAAACAAACCTATAAGTGTTCCTTGTATGAAGAGTGAAAAGTGGTTGCACCGCATGGACAAACCTCCTAAACCCTGCATGGTCGACCATGCTCAATGGATAGTCATGCAACACCATCATGTTACCAAGCTCTTCTCTAGCAGTCTCTTGATCAAATGTATAATTCTCTACATTCGCCTTCCCATCAGGTTGTGCAGTCATCCTCAATGAAGACTGACTCATTGATTTGGCCCCGCTGCTATTCATCTTAATCATCCTTTGAGTGCATATTTTTAGATGGTCAAGTAAATGAGTTGTGTCACTCTTGGATCCTGCGCTAAGAGACTTGTGACCGTAGTTGCAAATGGCCTTCCATTGTCCATTAATGAACTCCTTCTTCATCTCTATCTACACAAGAGAAGTGAGCTTCCGTTTCCTTCCACCTTGCACCTCCACCACTTCATCTTCTTCATCATCGGATATATAGTTCACAGATTCAGATGGACCTTGGCTACTACAGCTTGCAACACTACATCAAATAAATCACATAAATGAACACAATTATTTAAAGTACCTACTGCTCCAAACACGTTTGTCTTCAAATAAATCACATAAATGAACATGTTTGTCTTCATAGAAGAAACAATATGTCAAGTTCTCAACATGTTCAGATCCTAAACAATCGATACTAAACAAGAACCTAATGGTGCAACACCTACAACTCACATAACTAACATGTTCAGATTGTAAACTAACATTTTCAGATCCTAAACTAACATGTCCAGATCCTACACTTACACTGGGCTTGCATACTTTTGTGGTGGTTGGTCAACGTTGGTGTGCCTGCTCTTCTTCTCTACATGCTTGCCCATCCCCTTCTCCTCGACTCGTCGGCTGCCACTGGAGGAGCCAGCAACTGGCGGCGCACGGCCCCGCTTTCGGCTGCTCACCGGCGGAAAACCAGCAGCATGGTCTCCTCCTCTTCCTCCCCTGGTCTTTGAGGACGGGTTGACGCCGAGGAGAAACCCTAGCCGTGCACCGCTTCCGTGCGGCGGGATCTGGGGGGTCTCTGCCTCCTCTCCCGACTGTGGCGGCATCGGGTTGTCCTCACCGTTGTTGTCCCCTTCCCCCTCGATGTTGAGCTCGGTTTCCATGGCGGGCCGGCGACGCAGTGGCTAGAGGGCTCGGCGGCCAGCGGCGTAGGGAGGAGCTAGAGGGACCGGCGGCCAGCGACGTAGGGAGGCAGGGGCAGGGCGATGGCCGATGGAGGGAATGCGCGACCACGCGAGCGGCAAGAGCGAGACGGCGTGATGCGAGAGGGCCGGAGGGGGCGCGATACGGAGAGAGACTAGCGAGCGAGAGCGAGATGCGGGACTGCAGGAGGCGCCGATGCGGGGAGCGAGCGAGATGCAGGAGGCGGGGGCGCGGGGCAGTTGCGTTGCGGCGCGGGGTTTCAGGCTCGGAGGAGAGATACGTGGGGGCGGTGGGGGGAGTGGCCGAGCAGGGGATAAGTTTAGGGTTTCTCTATGCACACTTACAGGTGGGGTCCTCATGTCATAACGGGTATGCAGGACTGGGTCTAGAACCTTCATACCCGCCTCCGCCAGACCCGATGGGTGTATGATTTTACCAATAATTAGACTCATGGGTATTTTTTTTTACCAGACCCTCCCTATATATAGCGGTGAGCCCCGTCGGGTTAGCGGATATCGGGTACCCATTGCCATCCCTAGTCCGATGGATGATGGATCATGGATGTGCACACGGAGATGATGATTCACGTACGTATATTAATTATTAGTGCCGGCTTCATTCAATTGTAGCACTCCTACGTATAGCTAGCAATCGGTGAGGCCTATGACTATGGACACTGTTCTTAATTATGGCTGGAAAAGACTACGCCTACTGATGGATCGTTTCATGTCGGGACTAAAGGTAATTAGATTCTAAAAATAAATATCATGGCTGAAAAAACTACGATCAACACCTAGAATTGTTTTGCGGGAAAACACCTAGAATTTTGAATATATAGATTCTAAAAATATATCCCATGGTTGATCTGATATTGATTTCTTGTAATTCTTCATGTATATATTTTTGCATATATACTTAATTAAACTTGGTAAGCATTGAATTTCCAACTCAATTTATATGCTACCTAATTGGGATGGAGAGTGTACCTATTTGGATAATGGAAGAGAACAATTCACTGATGGATTACAATACATTGGCTTTATAGCTTTTAAGTGCATATATAAAGGCACGTGCTAGGCGTCCCCAGGATCATGGGGAGCTCTCATCGTCCTGCTTCCGTACGCGCCATGTGTCCCAAAATCTCATTTGTGCTGCAAAATACCCCCTTTTTCTACAAATATCCCCGTTTTTGCTTTCGAGCAAAAAACGATTCGTTCCAGAAATAGAATGTTTCGTCGAAGACCTCGTCGGAGACCAAGTAGCAAAAAAATTGTGCTAATGTAGCAAAACGGACTTCGCCGGAGACATCGCCGGAAAAACTCTCGCCGGAGACATCGTAGCAAAATTTTTGCGCAAATGTAGCAAAACCACAAAACGATGGTCGCAAATAAAATGTGCTAATGTAGCAAAAAAAACGACTTCACCGGAGATTTTCACTCGAAGACCTCGCCAGAAAACATTGTAGCAAACGTTTTATATAATTGTAGCAAAAGTCCAGAACGTATGTAGCAAAACAATTATGTCATTGTAGCAAAAAAGCCCCCTTTTTGCTACAAAAAAAGTCCCCAGCCGCCACGATGGTGGCCAACCCCTTTGCAACACCGCAGGGAGCAATATGGGACGCCGTAGGGAGCAGCAACTATGTTCCATTGCAGCACCACCATCTCGCCCCGTGGGGGGCGTTTACCATGGAGGGCTAGATGTCCGGCGAGACCCAGCCGGAGGCGACCCCGCCGTCTTAGGCGCCTTCTTGCAGGATCTGGTGGATTTAGGGGAAGCCCCGCGGCGGCCGGAGATGCGGGTCCGGTGGAGTTGGGGCTGGGCGGCGGAGGTCGCGGGCATGGAAGGAGCTCGTGTGGCCATCGCGGAGGCGGCGCCCGCCGGCGGAGGAGCAGCATGGACTGATGTGCGCCGACGATTGATCAGCGCAGGGCGGGGAGCGCGGCGGAGGGAGCAGCGTGGGGCGAAGGTACCAGCGCGGGCGCGGAGGGAGCAGGCAACACTGGACGCGAGGCGGGCGATTCGGACGATGATCGTCCGGGTGATGCGAATCATTTTTCATACTCCAACGCCCAAAATGAGTATATAAAACACAACGAGTGATGTGAGGCGTACTACACAAAATGAGTACCGGATCCAAATCGTTTTATGCTCTCATGTAGACAAAGGAATTCATGTAAAAATGAGGTAGGACTCATCTCCCATGATATATATGCATGTCGTCACTTGGAGGAAGTTGTAAACTTAACTATCCATGCTGAAATCGCCGACATTAGTTGGGTTAAACTGTTTTTTTACAAAGTTAGTTGGTTCAAACTCATAGAGAGCAAATCTACAAAGTATGTCCTGCTTGAATTTGTCTCTCTATGGATACAAAGTTAGTTGGTTCAAACTGTTTTTTTTATAAAGGCATGTGCTAGCTGTCCCCGGACGATGGGGAGCTCCCATCCCGCTTCCGTGCGCGCCATGTGTCCCCAAAATTATCCTAAATCTCACTTTTGCTGCAAAACACCCCTTTTTGTTATAAATGTCTCCGATTTTGCTTCCGAAGCAAAAAAAAAAAGGTTCGTTTCAGAAATAGAATGTCTCGCCTGAGACCTTGCCGGAGACCTCGCTGGAGACCATGTAGCAAAAAAATTATGCTAATGTAGCAAAGCGGAATTTGTCGGAGACATCGCCAGAAAAACTCTCGCCGGAGACATCATAGCAAAAACTTTGCACAGTTGTAGAAAAATCACAAAACGATGGTAGCAAACAAAATGTGCTAATGTAGCAAAAAAAGACTTCGCCAGAGACTCGCGGAGACTTTTGCTGGGAGACCTTGCCGGAAAACATTGTACCAATTATTTTATATAATTGTAGCAAAAGTGCAGAACTTATGTAGCAAAACAATTATGCTATTGTAGCAAAAAAAACGCCCCCTTTTTGCTGCAAAAAATTCCCCCGCCGCCACGATGATGGTCAACCCCTTTGCAACACCGTAGGGAGCAATATGGGCCGCCGTAGGGAGCAGCAACTATGTTCCATTGCAGCACCGCCATCTCGCCTCGTGGGGGGCGGTTACCATGGAGGGCTAGATGTCCGGCGAGACCCAGCCGGAGGCGACCCCATCATCTTAGGCGCCTTCCTGCAGGGTCTGGTGGATTTAGGCGAAGCCCCGCGGCGGACGGAGATGCGGGTCCTGTGGAGCTGGGGCTGGGCGGAGAAGGTCGCGGGCTCAGAAGGAGCTCGTGGGGCTGTCACGGAGGTGGCGCCCACCGGCAGAGGAGCAGCATGGACTAATGTGCGCTGGCGAAGGATCAGCGTGGGGCGGGGCGCGGCGGAGGGAGCAGCGCGAGGGCGGAGGGAGCAGCGCGAGCATGGAGGGAGCAGGCAACACTGGACACGAGGCGGGCGATCGGGACGATGATTGTCCGGGTGATGCGAATCATTTTCCATATATAAAACACAATGAGTGATGTGAGGCGTACTACACAACATGAGTACCGCATCCAAATCGTTTTATGCTCTCATGTAGACAAAGGAATTTATGTAAAAATGAGGAAGGACTCATCTCCCATGATATATATGCATGTCGTCACTTGGAGGAAGTTGTAAACTATCCATGCTGAAATCGCCGACATTAGTTGGATCAAACTGTTTTTTTACAAAGTTAGTTGGTTCAAACTCATAGAGAGCAAATCTCCAAAGTATGTATTTGTCTCTCTATGGATCCAACCCAGGGAGTTTCTAGTCTCTTCGCACAAGGACAGTCCATCCACTTTGCCTCATTTTTTTCTTTGCTGATCGGTTTAAAAAGTCCTCATGTTTTTTATGGGGAGGTTCCTTCTTTCTCTTTTTGGTTATCTGGGTCTAGCTCTCTTGCAAGTACTTTTGAACTGACTGCTTTCAAATAATATTGTGCAACACAGATCCTGCCGTTTCAAGAAAAAATGATAGTACAAATAGAAATATGATTAATGCAACAACAAAAACAGTACGTATTGTACATACATATATGCATTTATCTCTTGAACTAGACTTGCCAATTGCGATCGCTGAATGAAAAAAGTATTATAAAGCTGTCTACTCCTCGTGCTCATCATGCATATGTATGTGCAATTCGATATGATCTGCATTCGGATATGGTTACATGGAAGTGATGCATGACGCATGCAAGGTCAACGTCACGTGCAGAGCGAGCCTACTTTTGATCATTCATCATCTGAATTTATTATAGCCAGCGCAAGTTCGCTCGTGCATACGTGTACAAGATTCAGTAACATGCATAGCCGCATATACAGGATATTAGCTGTTCACGGATTCACTGAGCGGAGTATTCATCTGAATTTATTAGATTTGACGTAGAGCACTTATTAAAGGAAGACCTTCGACTGTGGGCATACGAGTAGATGGGTTCGTTTCAGGCTTCGTGGCAATATTTCCAGAAGCTGATCGAGAAAGAATATTGACTGGATGTGTGATTCATAACTGCAGAAATGATTACGCTCGCTGCATTATCAGTTATCAATAGGACACCGCTAACGGGAAATGCTGCGTTACCCCACTAACGATCGATGATGTGGAATCAGAAAGTGGTGCTCAATAATTACGCAAGTATCCAAAAACGCGTCTTGACTCGTCATCTGATAATCTTCTTGAGGTCGTCAAGTCACCGACTAATCTTCATGGTTTTGAAATTAACGTGGAACCATTAGTAGTAGGCACAAAGTGAGAAATGTGCATGATCTCATTATGGCGCCAGGCCCGCGCAGAATTATCTGATTCTGGTCTAGACAGTCCATCGACGAACTAAAAGAGGCCCCACTAAAACAAGTGAACTAGGGTCAACTTGCCAAAGATATGCGATAAAAGAAAAATTACTAAGTCATTGTACAACACATGCATTTGGAAATGTAGGAATAGAAAAAATACATGACTGAGATGACATGCACCGTGGATTCCAAAAGTATTTTATAACTCATTAACTTGGTACCTCGTCGGGCTCTGCACACGGGAGGTCGGCTAATGGACGGGCGGAGGCCGTGCGGCGGGGCGGCGGTGGCCGCGACGGTGGGGCGGCAGCGTTTTCACCGACGGGGTGGTGGCTCGCAGTGGCGCACGGCGGGGAAGCGCGGAGGAGGACGGAGATGGCTATAGAGATGATCAGGGGCGGCAGCTGTCCTCCTAGCCTGATTTGCGGATCACATCTAGGCTTGTTCCAATCGCCGAGAGACAGTAGGCGGTGTGGGGACTGCTGTGCTGGTTTGTCCTGGATAAAGGTGGTTGTCCCATGATTTTCCTTTCCCTGTGATGAAGAACTACCTGTCGCCCGTCGTCATTGATCTTAGGTGGACTACCGAGTTCCATAAGACTCTGTCGGTGAATTTCAAATGGACGACATGCCTGGAGTTTGCCGCTATGGACAGTTCGGGTCACGCGCAACCATGTTTTGTGCTGACCATTTGGTTTCAGAGGTGGCATTGTGAAGCTCTACAATCTGTTGTCATTATGGGACATAGTTGGTTCCAAGGTGAAGTGAGACGCGGAGAATGGCACGGAAGCCAGGAACTGAAGACGGGCAATGGAAGTTTAAGTCCTGGGGATGTAGGATTTCTGGCTTGGTGTTTTGCGATTTGGAGTAGCGGAATTGGCAAGCGGGAGCGACAGCACATGAGAAATCCAGTATCTAATCCTGTAGGATGAAAATTCAAGGTCTACTCTTAACTGGTTGTGTTTGTCAATGACCTTGTTGAAGGCATTGTTTTGTGTGTGCGAACTTTCTCCAGAGTGAAAACCTATGGTCTTTGATCAGGGCGATGACGACGCTTGAGCATTGTTCCCTTCTTGGAGGCATCGTTTTTGGAGTTGTTGGATTTCTGGTGTTGTTCTGGTGGTGTTTTTTCCGTTGTTTTAAGGATCTGATCACTGTAGCGAGACTTTTATTTTTTGTAATTCTTATTTTTTTTGTTGGTTGTATGCATCCGTAATACCAATAGGGTATTGTGTTGTTGTAGAGGCCGGGTGTAATTGATATCTCATGATATTAATATACGTCTCTTTCAAAAAAAAACTTGGTACCTCAGGATGAATCACAAGAAATAAACACATTTATCAATTTGATCGACTAGGCGTTCTACGGGATGGAAACTTTCTATCCCAGGGTCGTCGTATGATCAAATATCAACCGTTAGATCTTCTTTTCATCCCGTTTTGCTACAAATTGTTTTAGTTTTGCTATAGATAGTTTCGTTTTTGCTACATGTAGCAGAAAAGGGTTTGCTCAAAAAGTAGAACAAAAAAGAGTGCCTCGCTGGAGGCTTTCGCCGGTACACCTCGCTGGAGATCTTGTAACAAAAACTTTGTACTATTATAGCAAAAGCACAAAACATTTAATAAAATATCCTATTGTAGCGAACCCGGCTTTGCGAGAGACTCGCCGGGGACTTTCACTGTGAAACCTCGCCGAAAAACTAGTAACAAAAACTTTACAATATTATAGCAAAACCATAAAATAGATGTTGCAAATAATATATCCTATTGTAGAAAAACTGACTTGGCTGAAGACCTCGACGAAGATCTCGTAAAAAAAGCTATATATTATTGTAGCAAAAACTTCTGTAGCAAAATCCAACGATGCACATAGCACCGCCGGAGGTGTCGCAGAGCGGCCGCCGACTGCATGTAGCAAACTCTAATGCCCCTTATAGCACCTCCGCCCGTTGTATGTAGCAAAAACCAACATCCTTTGTAGCACCGCCGACGTCCCATATAGGGCTGACCTCTCCATGGATCCTAGCTCCAACCTCGCCATGGATACGCCCCCCAAGCGACTTCCAGTTGAAGAAGAAGGCCACTGGAGGAGAGCCAGGACGGGGACGGCGCAAGGCCGCGGCCATGCGGAGATTTGGTGAGGTCGTGGCGGCGCGTTTCAGGGCGTCCGGCGTTGGAGAGGAGCTTGCAGGTAGCAGGAAAGGAAGAGCTCGTTGGCATCCCAGGACAAGCGACCTCGCCGGGGAGGTAGCAGGTAGGGGAAGGACACTCCATCCATGTAGATCTCGCAGGTCCCGGGCATAGGAGGCAGCAGAGCAGATGGCCCCCATGGGGAGACATCCGCCGTCGTCGGAGCGCGTGTCGCGGGGCTCGTGTCCCTGGAGGAGTTGGGGCAGGGGGAGGGGTCGCCGGTGGCAGCACCAGGAAACAGCGGGGGGGGGGGGGGGGGGGGGGGGGGGGAGGGGGTTGAAGGTGAGAGATCTAGGGTGCGGCGGCGGGAGCCTCCGGTGCCACGACGGCACGAGCCAGTGGCGATTGGTGCTCAGCTGCGTCCATAGTGGAGGTAGGTGCGGTGAAGGGGAAGCTGAAAGCGCACGCGTGCGGGCGGGACAAGAGTGACCCGGCGGATCGATTCATTTGATCCCCGGGGAAACCGTATCGTTTTTCATATGTAGATTCTGATTTTCAGACTGGAAGAACTATATTCAATGGTAAAACTAAGTAAAATTGGACCCTATTAACATCATATTTAAGCAAGATAAGCAAGCTTGATGACACACATTTATAAGCCATTGTTCATCACGAAAGGGAACCTGGCAGGTCAGACAAGCGAGCCCATCGATTTCAGTAGCTAGCAGACGACAGACTAGCGGAGGTTAAAATTTCAGGGCCAAGAAGCAGCCAACCCAAGCACACACATCTGGACATGCTAAGCGAATGACACGAGACGAAGCTCGTATCCCTTTCCTCTCGGTTACTACATGCCATCAGCGACGCTCTGTCCTCTAGTCCAATTGGCGCCCGACAACGACGGGCGAGGCTTGCCCTCCTGCATCTCAAGCAAGCTCGCTCGGTGGAGGGGAGTGAATGATGGATGCTCTGCTACCTAAGCAGCTAGTAGCTCGATCGATCAGGAAACGGAAGCGAAGCGGGATGGAAGATACAGGGCGGACGCAACACGCATAAATTATTGGCGCGGTGGCAGGGAGCGAGCGCGACGGTACGGTGCTCCATGATTGGAGGGTCACGCGACGCGGCGCCATCTGGATCTATCGGTTATTGCCATGTAGGATAAGGGCGCGGCCTTTTTGCCCATGGAGTCACGGCTCCGTGCTCTCTTCCTTTGCGGCAACCGGCCGGCCGGGTTTTTCCCCGATAGCCATCTCGGAAACCGGAAGGCGATCGAAGAAATCCCTGCCGTCATATCCGGGTTTTCCCTCTAGCTCCGCCCCCGTATGACAACTATAAAACGTACTGCTCAATTTCTATAAAAAATTATTGTGGTTTTCTGCGGTACGGTGGAACCAAACAATTTCTTACACAGATTACTGCGTTTTCTATCATTATAGAATTTCACATTTCATGACATTGAATTCTTGTGTTTTTTATTCATGCGTTTTGCAAATCCTATGAACCAAAGATGACCTATTTTTTCCCAAGGACTCACACGTGATGGGTTTTTGGAGCATGTCCCTCCCCTTATCCTAAATCTACTCCCTCCATCGAGAAATAGATGGCCCAGAAATTTCAAAAAAGTCAAGGCATACTAGGTTTTGACAAAATACACAAGAAAAATACAAAGATCTGCAATATCAAATTGATACCAATAGATCCACTATATGATAGATTTTCATAACATGTTTATTCAATATTGTAATTGTCGGTATTTTCACTTCTATATATTTGGTCAAATTTAGTATGTGTTGGCTTTTGACTAATTTATGCAACATATATTTCTGGATGGAGGGAGTGAATAGCTGAGATCCGTCCCACTCACTGCTATGACTTTTTTTGTAAAAGTAATCTTATATTTTCTCACTACTAACCCATAGTTCACCTACCTAAGTTTGTCTGCAGAACTTAGTCATCATAACTGCAAAATCCTAGCACCGCCACCAGGCCCTCCCCCTCCCCTCTTGGGCCACTGGTGCGACGGCGTCTCTATAGGGCTTCGGTTCCCTCCAGAAGCTCCCGACGGTGGTGGCGGCGCCCTGCCGCCAAACGGTGGAGTGCTAGGAGGTGCTCCCTGCCGAGCCTCTCCACGCGAAGATGACACATCGAGGGATGCACGACGGCGGGCGATCGTCGACGTACGCGAAGGACGGATGAAGCGGTCGGGCGACGTGGCGGAGGCAAGCTGGTGCAGCAGAGCGGCATCTGGTGCCCGGTGTGGGCTCAATCTGGGTCACGTAAACTCGATCTGGCCCATGCGGGCCGGACCTGGGATCCATGGGTTGCCTGCTGGCCGCGGCAGTTCTTATGCTCGTGGATGCGCATGGTGGTGTGACTCTGTTGTTTGCGTGTGCTGCTTCCTTTTGTGGTGGAGGATGTATCAACCTCTTTATCGTTGATAGGCGGCAGATGACGGCATGGGGGCATGTTCGTGTGCTTCGAAGAATAAAGGTGGCGGTCCTAGGATTCCTTCCGCGCGAAGACGAAGATCTGCTGACTGCTTCTCCTCGTTAATCTGGCATGGAGAGCAAGGCATGTTCCGGAAGGCTTCACCGGAGAACTTCCATGGGCGCATCATGCCTAAAGTTTGCTGGATCAAAAGAAATTTGATCGTGTGTACCCGTGTTTTTCTGACCGTTTGGTTTCAATGGGAGCGTTGTGAAGCTCTACTATCTATTATCATCATGTGTCATGTTTTTGGCGATCCATCATGAACTCTGATGTGGAGAGTTTCATGAAAGCATGTATGTAAGGACTAGGGATGGTGGTTTGAATCTTTCTACCTATAAGGAACTGGCTTGGTGAAATGTGACTCGCAGCAGCTACTGTTAGTGGGGGCAGCAACACAGGAGAAGTTTATAGTCTTAACTTGCAGTGTGAAGATCCATGGTGTGGCCTTAATTGGTTGTGCCTGACAATGGCCTTGTTAAAGGTATTGTTTTGTGAGGACTTTTTTCAGGGTAAAAGCGTGTGCATTGTTTCCTTCTTGAACGAGTCGGTAGTGGAGAGGCTAGACTTTTATTGTTGTTTTGGTGATATTAGTGTCGCTGCTATAAGGAATTGATTGATGTAGCGGAACTTTTCTTTTTTGCAATTATTCTTCTTTTTTCTGGGTTGTGTGCATCCAAAAGGCTGATAGGGCAATGCGTTGCAGAGACTAAGTGTAATTGGTGTCTTCGCAATATTAATATATGCTCTTTGTAAAAAGAAATAACTGCAAAAGGAACCTTGTATTTTCATCCTAGATTTCGCCATATTTTTGAGACATTGTTACACAAGATTTGATTCGCTATCCACGCATGAACAATGAAAGACAAGCTTCATTTATACTTCTTTTTTTTTATAATATAAGATGTTTTAGATTTTGTGAAACGAATGTATCTAACATCCTTTTAGTGTGTAAGTTCATTTTAAATCTACACACTAAAAATGTCTAGATTCATTCGTTTCATAAAAACTAAAATATCTTATATTTCAGAAGGGAGGAAGTGCATGTCATTCGAACAAATATTGTTGACATCATGACCATATGCCAAGAACAGCATAGGGATCTAGTACTAAGGTGTGGTACAGACTCGCACGCTATCTCTTGTACTAAACTGAACAAAACTTTAGACTAGCATCTAGTAAGAATGATGCCGGTCGTTTATACCTAATCATGTGCGTCAACAGCAGCTTTTAGCCAGTCTATAATAGCTTTATCTCTAAAACTTGTCCCCTGTTAGTAGATACATATTTTTAGACCGGCCATTAAATCGGCCGTTAATCCATCAACGACGTACGCCCGTCGATCAGGACCAATCAAAAGGCTACATTGCACTGCTATTTTCTTCTGAGACCCAGCCTCTATGAATGATAAACGCACGAGACATCCCATCAGCAGTTAACAATTGGCAACCTCCAGAATAAGTCCAGAACTGCAAATCTTGTCCGGGCCGTTTCACCTGACAGCAACTCCGGACACCCTGTGCAACCACGCGGGGTGGCAGCGGCAGCTCGAACGACCGATCACCCAACAGTCACAAGGGATCGGAGGTCTCATCGATTGATCGGAGGACGGAGGTCGCCAGATGTTCTTGTGCTAGTGGCCACCATCGCTCAGCTAGCTGCGGCAAAATGCTGCTGCAGTGTGAACCGTGAAATGCTGTAATTCCAAGGCGCGAGTTCCATCGGTCGATGGAGAAGGGAAACATTATCGTTTTTACCGTTCTTTTCAGCTGTCACCAGATGTTCTCACCCTGCAGGGAGCGCTCGTGTCGCGAGGAGCTTCTCGGCGTGGCAGATTTAACTTATCGATCGAGCTAGATGCCCCTAGCTAGCTAACACATTCTCTCGTGTCATCAGGTGCGGAGAACTGCAGGCTAAATCGACGTGAAAGGGAGACGAAAAGTGAGGCATAAGCCACTGCTGAGCTAGCTTGCAACACGGGAGGGAGCTAAGCTAGCTTAGCTAGAAGAGAGGTTACGCGACACGGAAGAGATCGATCGTTTGTCGGGGAAGCCAGCCAGCCAGCGAGCGTGGACGAGTGGCTGATTGCATTATTGCGAGCTTGCGACGCGGCGACGTCGACCGAGAGAGAATGTTAGAGATGTATATACTCAAGCGTGTATCGATCACCAATATATAATGATAGATTTACGTGTGCTTCGGTGTCCCCCTCCACCCTCAAACATAAGTTTACATGTTACAGTTTTGTATTGATCCGTCGAAACCCATATCCAGGCCCTGTATAGGTGTACTCTATCAAGCAAGGTATACTCCACATTTCCACCGGCTGATCTCACCTTCCTTTATCACGACCCACGTCACGTTTTGAAATTTTGTTACTGTGCCTGTATACCTCATGATTTTCGCCTCTTGAAGACACGTGAGTATACGTGTATAGTGAGTACACATCTAAGAAAACATACGGTCTTCGAAACGAATCGATATCAAGTTTCTGTTTATCACGGTTTGAAGAGAAGGGGGGGAGGGGGACATCGAAGCAAAAGTGGATTAACAGATGATTAATACATGTGCATAGGGGTAAATGCAACGTTCCTTTTCACGCGTACTGTGAGACCAGATCGGTATAGGAGTACAGTGCATTATGGGCTCGCTCTAACTCTCGACGCATGTATACTCCGTATTATCTATTTTCTTGAAAACTCCTATACGCTTGCAGAACAGCGAAAGGGTAGAGGCTGCTAAATTCACGGATAGGGTCTCTCGTGCTGCCCCACTAGGATTGGAAAAAAAAACTCACCATCGATCTCACAAATGATCCAAAGGTTTAATTAATCAGTACATACAAACAAAGAGTTGTATGGCATGCTGAAAGGGGAACATTTGGATGCTTGCTGGTACATGTCACACGGATGCGTGGCTACTCGTGGATGCCAGCAGCACATCCCGTGGCCAAGTTGGCGCTCACGCGTTAGAGCATCTCCGGTCGCGTCTTTCATATGACAAAAACATCGTTTCGAGATATATACCATGGCACTGAGTGTGGGGTATGCCCATTTCCAGACGGGTGCACCATGACATCATAAATTTTATTTTATCTATTTTTGTAACTTCTAGTATGTGAGCACACAAGCCATACATTTGTTTTATAACAATTCAAATAAATTCATGCAATACAAATAAAGTATAGTTCAGCATGATCAACCAAGTGGTGATGGCGAGATATGCAAGAACTACGAAAATATGGCCTACCGAAGCAAACGACCGAACATCTTGTGTGCAAGGCGGGCGCGTGGAGTGGCAACCGCGTTCGTGCCTCAGCGGATTGCAGAAGCCGGCGGCGAGATGGCCGGAAGGTGAGGAGGAAGCAGCTAGCACCGCAGATGAAGGTACGGACGAACTACTGTCGTTGAAATGGGCGAGGGGGACGTGATTTGGAGGCTGTGGGAGGGAAGGCGTGTCGGATAGAGAGGTGAATGGGCTGGGATATGCTGGCAGGTGATAGATGACTATTTCCTACATAGTGAGGGCCGTGGCTTCCATCCGGGGTGCCTACACCAATCCCCGTGGAGCGGGGATGGCCTTAACACGCCGAACACGGTATTGGACCAGGGCGGACCGTAAAGTGCTTTGAGGCACGCCGCTAGTGCGGTTTTCTGCCCGACACGTCTAAAAGCCTTTGGCAAGTTAATTTCCTTCTTGTGTGTTACAGCGGTATAGTACTGGAATGCATGGTATGGAACCAGCTGCAGATAGACATAGTAAGTGAAAGTGACTTGCGGGTGATGGATTAATTATGTACAGTACGTATATAGGCCGTTTGGAGTCATGTCACGATAGTTGGAGCACGTAGGCGCACCAGCAAAAAGCAGCATGTGCCCTGCGCCGTGTTAAGGAAAACGGCTTGATTTTTCTGATGGAGGCACGTACTGAGCGCGTACTGTACCTATGAAATGTAGGAATATGATCTCACGGTGTGTGCCAGCTTTTGCGACAGCAGCCACCCAACTGTTTGTACCGACTTTGAACTGGAGATTCGAGCGTCACGCGGAATGCATCGTTTCGACTCGAAAACGTGCCCGCGTAGCGATATCAGACGCTTAATTAATCGGCCGGCCGGTCGCACGTACGAACACGCGACGATCGACGTGTGCAAGGGTCAAGGGAAAGAGAAATGATATAGAGGTCGACGTATAGAAGTGGCTCTGGTACGATGATGAACCCCTGCAGGAAGCAGCAGGATTCCCCTGCAGATCAATGAGGTGGCGCTCCGATTGTCCCGGATGAATCCGTGGATCAATATGAGGTGGCGGCTGTACCTTGCACCTGTCCTGCAGGCTTATCCCACGACAGCCCGGTGGATCTTGGATTATGCGCCATGCCTACGCACAGGAGTACCACAACACCGGCTGTCGCTGCTTCTAGTTTCTCGCTTTAAATGGAGTGCATACATGGAATCCAGTCGATGTTACGTACAGTTGTGCAGATCGTTCTCGGGTTGCCCTGCATGGCCGCAAGTAGGGGGACGCACCATGACCAAAAGGCAATGCTACTCAGCTATACATTTTCTGAATGCTAAAGGAATAATAAAGGTACGAGTACGTGTGTCCGTATGCATGTCGATCAAGAGCAGTCCGGCCGAGACCTACTAAGCCTATCTGACCAGCTTAATCAATGATTCCAGTAGATCGCTGGAAACACTCTTTGGAAGAGCCCACAGCCTTATCCAGCTGCCGGCAGCGCATCATGTCTGGACTCATCAGGAGCAGCCCGAGCGCTCCCAATTCCAAGTCCAACTGGCATTCATAGCCTGTGCACCTGACCCACATCCTGACTCCAAGACCACACCGCTTGCACCTGCCGGGTGCCAGGCTACGGCCCATGGCCATTAAAACCTGTCCTAGCAAGAAGAACGCCCCCCTAGCCCCTAGTTACCGATCTTAGCGGGAGGGAATCCGCTCCGCGCATGCTTCTGTGTTCCCGAGCTCGGCCCAATTCGACGGAGACTAGTTTTTTTTGTCATGGGCTGGATCGGAGCAGGACAATAAAAAGATACGATTTTTTTCCTTTTTCTTTTTTTTTTATGTTTTCATTTTTTTCTGGGTAATAAACTTTTCAGAATATGAAAAAATGTTCAAATTTAAAAAATGTTTAAATTCGTAAAATAATACAACTTCAAAATGTTTGAATTTGAAAAAAAATCAAATTTAAAAAATGCTTATATTTTAAAAATGTTCCAATTCAAAAATTGTTTGAGTTTAATAATGTTTAAATTTAAAAATGTTCAAACTAAAAAATTATTCAAATTGAAAAGTATTCAGATTTCGAAAATATTCGAATTAAAATAATAGAAAAGAAAAATAAAACAAAAAATAGTCAAAACCAAAAACATAAAAAATCACAAAAAAACGACAGAACCGTGCTAGGAAACATAAACCGAATGGAAAACAGTATTTCCTCCTTAATCTCCCTCAAACGGGCTACGCCCAACTCCTTCCGCTCGTGATGAGCGGAGTATATGGTTTGCCAAGAATAACCCATTGGGCGAGGGGTGCACCTAACCCGCATACTTACTCATCAATTACGGTGTCCAGCTAACTTGCACAAGAAAAACCTATTGTTTAGTAATTTGGCGTCTCATCTTAGATTGACTATTGTCAACTAATTTTTTCCTTGTACAATTCTACTCTATATTAGAATATTTATGTGAATGTTATTTCGATCTAAGTGGTCTTATTCTATGTTCCGTGCTAGGAAGCATTACTTCTCTTTTCATTCCAAACTCTTTAGTAAGACCAATATGATTGATTGGTCTATGCGTTTTTTTTTGTTTTTTTATATCCCCTATTCCATAGATACAATTCGATCCTTCTACGGCCAAATCTTAGCCGCCTTTTTGATGCTGCTTTTCTTTTTGGAAAAAAGACAATTACACGATTTTGTAGACAAAATCAAAAGTCATACAATTAGAGTAGTAAATTTTGTGAATCATAGAATACATGTTTGGAACATTATTGGGAGGAGAGAAACACATCAGCAAAACAATTATGTAAGTAGAGGGCAAGGATGTTGTGCAAGGTCCCACGACATGGCAAGTCCAACGGCCGACTGGGACCATCAAGTTCTAGCTGACCGGACAGGGGCAAGGCCCAACAGCGTCCCACGGCCGGACCGCGTCTTGTGGATCGATCTGTTTCGCCGCATTCTCGTCCTAAATTTGGGATGTCTTTGCATTCCAATTAGGGTTGAAAATGGTAAAAAAAATTCCATCCATTTTCGAAGAAAAAGAAAATAGAGAGCTAAAAAGGAAACAGAAACGACATTTTGTTTAAAAGGAACGGAAACGGAAAAGGAAGGGAGCCATTTCTAGCGGAAACAGAAACGGTAAGAAAAACAAATACGAAAACTTTACGAAAACATAACCAGTCAGGCCCATATATGAAATAGTACTTTGTGTCGGTGATTCTCTTGCCCTTTTCGAGTCATAAAATATATGCAGGGTCTACGTAATACATGCAATTGGTTTAGTGTACATGCTAATCGAGTGAGTGTCTTAGCATTTATGTAAAACTATTTATGTTAACTTGTTTGTTTGTTGAAGTGTTGAATTGTATGTATTACTTTATGTTTAATTGTCGCCTGTTGAAGTTGTGATCGACTCTTTGTATGTTATATGGTTCTTTTGGTATATAGACCATGATATTATGCTACTATTATATTCCGACAAATGTCCGTTTTCATATCATATCCATCATGTATCCGTTCCATATTTTTTTCCGATGATTTCCGATTCCATGCTAGTTTCCGACAGGCCACATGCCTGGGGCGTGCTTTATTTGTCAGAATTTGTTCCTCTAGCCAGCCACACACCGGTCACACCAGCTACCCACCATTCGTATCTTGCTCCTCCCCCCACACTCTCACCTAGCCGCCACCTGCTGCCACCGAACCATAGATCTATGGATAGTGTTGTCTTCCTCTACCTCAGCAGCTGAGGTTCTGCGCTCCGGCATTGATGGACAGTGTCGCCGATATAGGGTTTAGTTACTACAACTAATGGACTAAGAAGAAAATTTTGTGTAATTTATGATCTAGTAGACTAAAAGATCGCGGATGTCGCCTAGAGGGGAGTGAATAGGCGGTTTAAAACTTTTCCGAGATGGACTCAACAAAGGCGTAATTAAACTAGCGTTTACTTTGTCAGGCACAAAACCTAGAACAACCAGGGTTCATCTATGTGCACCAATAACTTATGCTAAGCAAGACAAGCAACTATGTGATAGCAAGATATAGACTTCAAGCACGAAGGCCATCACAAAGTAAGGTGCATAATTAAAACTCGCGTATAGAGATAACCGAGGCACGCGGAGACGACGATGTTTTACCGAGTTCCTCTCAACAATGGAGTACGTATCGTTTGGAGAGGGGGTGGTTTCAAACCACCAACACCACAAAAGGCCTCCCTTGTTCTCCTGTGAATCTCACCCAACGGGATCGATCCACACTCCACTATTGGTGCACTTGTCGGTGGCAATCCGAAACCTCTCAGAAGGTTGGGGCACTTCTCCACAACTCAATTGGAGGCTCCCAACAAACAAGCTTTGGTAAATCTCAACAACTTAATTGGAGGCCCCAAGTAATCCACAAACCTATAAAAAGCTTCTCACGTTTCACCCAATCGAATCCTCACCGAGAACTCAAACCGATGTACCAAATGCAATGGCAAGAACACAAAAAGTGCTCAAGTCCTTCTCTCCCAAATTCCACCAAAGCTACAAAAGCTTATGGGAGAATAAGAGAGGAAGAACAATGAAGGAAATCCACAAAAGACTCCATGATCTAGATCCTAATATGTTCCCTCACTTAGAGGAGAGATTGATTAGTGCGGTTGTAGATCTAGATCTCCTCTTTCAAATCCCTCAAGAATATGCTAGAATCATGGGAGGGATTAAGGGAAAGCAAGCTCAAAAAAAGGTCAGCAATGGAGGGGAAGACTTGCAGAAATCGGGGGAGGAACCATTGGGGAAGAAGGGCCCCTTATATAGGCCCACTCATTTCAGACCGTTTTCTGCCCGTTGGGGAAATTCCACACCAGAGACTCCGGTTTGGGGACCGGAGATTCCAGTCTGCAAGAAACTCACACCGGATATTCTAGTCCATCTCCGGACAATCTCTGGACCCCTATACTGACTGGCAGGGACTTGGTTTGATGATCACTCCGGAGACTTGTGTCGAAACTTCGGTTATAGGAACACCGAAAACTACGGTATTTGCACACCGGAGATTACGACCTACGACTTTACACCGGATATTCCAGACAAAATCCGGCCTAAGAACCATCATAGTCCAGCAAGGGAGGATAGAACCAAATAAGAGGCAATCTTCAAATAGCGATATCTAGAGTTTGGAAACTTTGATTGACCCGAAACCAATTTTGTTGGAAAGAGGACGACAAGAGCTACCCTGAGGTGAGATACCTTCCTTGGTGATAAACTATAAAACCTCCAAGATAAAAAACGCAATAAGATATAAAAGAGAAATCTGTTTTTGATGAACTAGAGCTTGTTATGAATATTACCACAAGCTCTAGAACCTCACATGGATAATATCCAAATAACAACCAAGAAAGATGATGCCATGTATGGAAATGTTTGAGCTATCACTGAGGGATATGATCAAGTTACTCACTCAAGAGCTCATCTTGATAGTACGGTTATCTATCCTATAAACCGGTCTCCCCAACTAATACCACGAGACCGGTAAGAAAGAAACCTTATCAACAGGGGCGTACCTAGGTTATAGGCCCCGTGGTCACAGGACACCGGGTAAAAATGGAATTCTTTGACATATTTCATCCATTTGTAGTGTGTGACACCCCAATTCAAGGTTAAAATAATGTGTGACTTAGTAGTGTGACACCGGGTTATTTTCATTCTGGGTCCACCCTTGCTCCACCTCAAGATCTTGAAGATGATGATCTTGTACACCTCAAGATGACAATCTTGTACACCTGTGACACCGGGTAATTTCCATTTGATCTTGAAGATGACGATCCTGTGACACCTCAAGATGACGATCCTGTGACACCGGGTTATTTCCATTTGATCTTGAAGATGACGATCTTGTACACCTCAAGATGAAGCACCTTTCTTGATTGTGCTAGCTTGGTGAAGACTTGAAATTTGCTCCCCCATACTCCACTATGGAAGATCCTCTCTTTTAGGAATATCCTCACATATCCATGATCACCATAAGGATGGCAAGCTTCAAGCATATGATCTTTTCGAGATGGCACATCTTAAACTTGCACTTCATTTCTTCTTCTTTTTTCATTTCTTCTACCTTGAAGTCAACACATGCTCCAAGTGATGCCAATGGACAATTCCTACAAGTGCAACTTGAAGCCAAAACATGCTCCAAGTGATGCCAATGGACAATTCCTACAAGTGCAACTTGATACAAGCATTAGTCCATAGATATTGTTATTAATTACCAACACCACACATGGGGCCCACATGATCTTTCATAGACTAAGAAGGAGATGAGTGCGTTGATAGGAATTCTAGGGATATTTTAATTTGCTACCATTTTCACTAAATTACATACGGAAAAAATAAAAATATGGAAAAAATTCCTAGTTGTGGACAAATGAGGAACGTCGAGTGTAGTGGTCTATCCTAGGAGGACATGGGCCTCGAGCCTGTCCGCATGCCACCTCAAACGGGTCGACTCCAACAGAATCGGTGTACAAAATGGGGGGCGATGTTGGACTTGCCCTCAGAGCATCTCTAGCAGATACCGCATCCCGCGGTACTGCAAAACACGGATGCAGTATACTGCAAACCTGTTTTGCGGTATGCAAAATCATGGGGCGAAACAGATACACTAATCTAAACTGTATATTTAAAAATCATCACAAATTGGCGCCAGATTATATAGAGGAGGTTTTGATCATCTAGACCTACATATAAGTTTAGCACTAATTGATGTCATGCTCTACATCGAGAATTCACCTAGCATCTACGTAGCTCCATCAGCGGTACCTACTCACTAGATCATCTACGGCGGCGGTGGCGCGCCCTTACTCCTCGGCGGTGTCGTCGTTTCCATAGTCTTTGGTGGTTAAGAACTCGCCGGGTAAGTCGTCTTCTAGGGCCTCGAGCCGCCCCAGGTGCTCCCGGAGGGAGAGGCGACAGGCACAGAGAAGGTCACGCTTCTCCGTCCTGCGCGCGTGATACGTCGGAAACGTATCTATAATTTTTTATGTTCCATGCTTGTTTAGTATCTACTTTGCTTTACTTGTCCATACTTTGAGGTGCTTTTTACATGGTTTCTGGTACTAACCTACTAACAAGTTGCAATAGTGCTAGATGCATGTTTTCTACTGTTTTTGGTTTCAGAAAAGTTAGTAAAGAAATATTCTCGGAATTGGACGGGACAAAGGACAAAGTCAATTACTTTCCGTGGAGAACAAGAAGTCCAGAGGAGAGCCGGAGGGGCCAGCCAGGGGTCAAACCCACCCCAGGGGTGGGTGGGCCCAACCACGCGCCTGGCTAGGGTTTGGTGGCCCTGGCCGCCTCCTCGGCCTCCCCCTTCACCTATAAGAAGCCCCCGATGCAGAAACCTTGAGTACCCGATCAGAAATCCACGAAACCTTATGTAGCCGCTGCCACCGTCGTCCCTAGATCGGGGGGTCTGAAGTTCTTCCCGGCACCCTGCCAGAGGGGAGATCATCCCGGAGGCCTTTTCTCCGGTATGATGCGTGAGTAGTTCCACCTTGGACTATGGGTCCATGTAGTAGCTAGATGGTTGCATCTCCTCCTTTGTGCTTTCATGTATAGATCTTGTGAGCTCCATTCATGATCAAGATCTAATCTATTTGTAATCATGCATATTGTGTTTGCGGGTATCCAATGGATATTGAGATTATTATACTGGTTTGATTAATGGTTTTGTCTTTATGATTCTATCATGTATGTGTTGTTTGTGATCTTGCATGCTCTCTGTTGTTAGTAGCTATCTTGGCCAAGTAGTTGCTAGTAACTCCAAGAGGGGGTATTTATGCTCGATAGTGGGTTCATGCCTCTAGTTTCCAAGGGAAGTGACAGAAATCTCTTCGGTTGTAGATGTGTTGTTGCCACTAGGGAGAAAACAACGGTCTCTTGTTCATGGAACATATGGACTGTTTACCTTACACACTTTGCTTAAAACAGTTGTCTATTGCTTGCAAATTAATATTGGAGGGGGGTCGGATGATAACTTGAAGGTGGACTTCTAGTCATAGATGCAGTTGGATGGCGGTGTATGTATCTTGTTGTATTGCCAAATCAACCTCATAGGGTCTTCCTGACTAGTAATTGCATTGTTGTGCCTTGCTCAGTTCCTGTCAATTGCCCTGATGTAATTTGCTTACCCTTCATGCCATGTTGTTTATCTAAGGAAAGCACCTCTAGTGAACTATGGACCCCGGTCCAATCTTTACCATTGATATATCCTCCACTCTTACTTGTTTAGTTGCTGCAAACCATTACCTTCCACACCATACGTTTAATCCTTTGTTACAGCAAACCGGTAAGCTTGACAACCTCACTGTTCGTTGGGGCAAAGTCCTGAGTTTGTGTTGTGCAGGTCTCCGAGTTGCTTGCAACACCTGTGTGATGTTTCCTTCCTCCTTCTGGTTCGATAACCTCAGTCTCAACTAAGGGAAGACTTGCTGCTGTGCTGCTTCACACCTTGCTCTTGGGGTTCCCAACAGGCTCCACATCAACTGGGCCATCAACAAGTTTTATGGCGCCGTTGCCGGGGAGGCTAAGGACGTCTTCACTAGGGGAGTCCTTCACTTCCTTTCTCTTTACTTTATTTTTAGTTTGCTTTGTTTATTTTGCTTGGTTTTGTTTGCCTCTTTCCAAAAACCCAAAAAAAATAGTCTAGTTTGGTTTGCTTGCTTTATTCAAAAACACAAAAAAATTAGTTCCTGCTCTAGTTGCTGCCATGTCTGGTTTTGGATCAACCTCTATTTCCCCTATGATAGAAATCTCCACTTTAAAACAAAAAAGTGAAGAAAGTTTTAAGGAGGCTTGGTTTAGAATCTCTGCTTTCTAGAGGGAAACTGAGCCTGAGGTAAGCCTCGGCTTGGTTATTGATAGTTTTTACCGCGGTATTGCTCTTCGTTATAGATATGCTTTGGATGCTGTGGCTGAGAAAGATATTTTTCTTTGTACTGAGGATGAAGCCTTTGATGCCATAAAACAGTTGATTGCAATTTATAATACACCTGGCAAGTCTGATTCCTCTTTCACAAATATTTTTGCCGGATTGAACACTCTTGAGACTGGTATTGCTGCTATGAATAGTTGCTATCACACGCTTAGGGCTTACCATGATTATGTTCCAATAAATTATGAGCCTTCAAAGTGGTTTTCCACAATCAAAGTCTCTATAAATACTACACTTTTCGATGCTCGCTGCGATATCATGTCTGAATTTTGTCTCATGCCTAAAGATATTTTTGATTCCTTGAGTCTTTGGGGGTTTATTGAAGGAGGAGAGGAAATCTCTCTTACCAACAATGCCACTATATTGCCCATTGGCATAGCTGCAAGTGTGTTTACAAAAATCTCAGGGAAAATGGTGTCTACTGATTATCTTGTTATTGAATGTGTAGGCAAAAGACAAATCACACTTGGAAGATCTCTACTGAAACACCTTGGAGAAGTAATAGATGTGCGAAAAGGCATCATGCACTTTTCTCCCCCAGTAAGCAATCATATCTTCCCCAAGGAGAAAAATAAAGGTAAGAAAAGAAGGAACAAGAGGGGCAATGCTTCTTCATTTCAAAATACTTGATTCTTCTTGCTTCTTGTGCCTAACTTAAAGGCATTAAAGAAAAGTACTTGTTGGGAGATAACCCAAGAGTTTTCTTAAGTCTTGGAAGTTATTACTTCTGTAATGACCTCTCCTTATCCTTTTTGTTTGATTTATGCGCCAAGAATGACCTCTAATGAGAGGGAAGTAAGATTTGGGGAGTTGTCCTGAAACAGATTTCTGTCCTCCACCAAAAATATTCGTGAGGAGGCTATGTAACTCGGTTTGAGCTCAAAATTTACGAATAAATCCCCCAGTATGTTAGATAACTTTAGTTAGTTCAATACTTTTTTATTTGAGAAACAAAAGATGGTCGAAAAAATCGGTTTCTACCTGCTGTTCTGTTTTGACAGATTTCTACCATTATTTGCATTTGCTTCTTATTGATCCCTTTTTGAGTTCTCTTCAGGTAAATTGAGATTTTTGAAGGAGTTACTATAGTAACTTGTGTTTTTGGTGAAAGCATTGCTGTTCCAAAGCTTTGCCAGTGGTCTAATATCTTTTGAATAAACTAATGTTGTTAATGAAAATTGTGTGAAGTTTTGTATGAAGGGAAATTTTCAGGTGTAGAGAGAGAATGATGCAATGAGATGAAGAATGGACAAAAGCTCAAGCTTGGGGATGCCACCATGGTGTCACCCCAAAAAATATCCAAGAGATACAAGCATCAAATCTTGGGGATGCCCAAGGCATCCCCTTCTAGGGCATAATTCCGACTATTGGAATTATGCCCTAGAGGCAATAATAAAGATGTTATTGTTATAATTCTTGTTCATGATAATGTTTATATTCCATGCTAGAATTGTATTAAGAGGAAACTTTAATACTTGTGTGGTTTGTGAACAACACCGTGTCCCTAGTATGCCTCTATGGACTAGCTCATTGATCAATGATGGTTAAGGTTTCCTAACCATAGACATGAGTTGTCAATTGATAATGAGATCATATCATTGGGAGAATGATATGATGGACAGACCCAAACTAAGCGAAGCAATTAGATCGTGTCATCGTGTTCGTCTTTGCGAAGCTTTTCTTATGTCAAATATTGTATTCCTTAGACCATGAGATAATGCAACTCCCTGGTATCGGAAGAAAGATTTGAGGTCATCAAACGTCATCCTATGAGAGGGTGATCATAAAGGTGTCTCTCAGGTGATCGGAAAGTATCTGTTGGGTTGTATGTATCGAGATGGGATTTGTCCCTCCCTACGGAGAGATATACTTCGGGCCCACTCGGTAATCGATATCAACACCGCTTGCAAGCATGTGGCTAAGGAGTTAATCACAAAGTGATATCGGATTACAGAACGAGTAAAGTACTTGCTGTGAACGAGATTGAACTAGGTATGACGGTACCGACGATCGAATCTCGGGCAAGTAAAATATCGCGAGACGAAGGGAATATATATATGGGATTGATTGAATCCTGGAATCGTGGTTCATCCGATATGATCATCGATGAATGTGTGGGAGTCAATATGGGTTTCCAGACCCCGCTGTTGATTATTGATAGAAGATCATGTCTGCATATTCTCGAACCCGCAGGGTCACGCACTTAACGTGTCTCGACGCTAGGATAGATTAGATAATTGGTTTATGAGTTTTTGTTCAGAGTCTCGGATGGGATCCGGGACATCACGAGAGGTTCCGGAGTGGTCCGAAGAATAAGATTCATATAAGGTAGTGCAGTTTTTGGAGTTCGGAATTGTTCCGGGTTAATCGGTATTGTACCAGAAGCTTCTAGAACCTTCCGGAAGGGGACCAACGTGGCCCCACCTTCCGGGAGGGGGCATGGGCCTATGAGGGAGTGCCCTGGCCGCATTGGGCCAGGGGCACAAGGCCCCATAGGGCCCAGCCGTCCAAGAGAGGTTTAAACTCTAGATAGAGCTTCTAGACGGGGGGTTTCCTTGCCCCCCACTCTTCCTCCTTGGGGCCGCCGGCCTTGGCTTGGGGGAGGGGCTAGGGCTGCGCCCACCCCTCTATATATAGAGGGCTGGGGGCGCACCAACCCTTTACACCTTCCCCTCCAACCCTAGCCGCCCTGCTGCCCTCCTCTCTCCCTCCCGACTGCTTGTAGGCGAAGCCCTGCTGCAGAAATTCTCCACCAATTGCACCGCGCCGTCGCGTTGTAGATCCAACCCATATCTCCACCATACTTGCTGGACCAAGGAAGGAGGAGACGTCGAGGTGCTGCACGTGTGCATCTCACGGAGGCACCGCCACTTGTGGTGCTAGATCGGATCGGATCGCGAGGAGGAGAAGCGAGTACGACTACATCACCCACGTTCCGACGAACGTTCCGCTATGCGAATCTTCAAGGGTATGAAGATCTAATCCAATCTCTCTTGTTGTTTGCATCTCCTAGATTAGATCTTGGATTTCCCTCTGTTCGCATCCGTAGAAAATTTTGATTTACTATGCCGCGAAACCCTTCATCTCCCACTTGCACTAGAGTCAATAATCTAGTTTACATCTGGCAACAATCTAACACCCATGGCACTAAGGTGCTGATCATGTTTTGCGCGTGGAAGAGGTTTAGTCAATGGATCTGCGACATTCAGATCTATATATGTACTTTGATAATCTTCAGATCTCCATCTGCTATATAATCCCGGATTATATGAAACTTGCGGTTGATATGCTTGGTCTTTGGATGATATCTTGGTTCCTTAGCGAGTGCTATGGCGCCAGTGTTGTCACACAATATCTCCAGTGGGTCCAAGGCACTTGGAACCACACCAAGCTCAGTGATGAAGTTCCTGATCCAAACTCCTTCACTTGACGCTTCTGCAGCAGCCATGTATTCCGCTTCTACTGTAGATCCCGCGATCACGCTTTGCTTCCAGCTTCTCCAGCTCACAGCTCCTCCATTCAAAATATAAACGTATCCTGTCTGAGATTTAGAATCATCCTTGTCGGTGTCGAAACTAGCATTGACGTAACCTTTTACGACGAGCTGTTCATCACCTCCATAGACTAAGAACATTTCTTTAGTCCTATTTAGGTACTTTAGGATGTTCTTCACGGCTGTCCAGTGTTCCACTCCTGGATCACTTTGGTACCTGCTCGTCAAACTAAGAGCATTGGACACATCCAGTCTAGTACACAGCATGTCATACATGATAGAACCTATGGCCGAGGCATAAGGCACTTTGCTCATAGCTTCTCTATCATTTACCGTAGCTAGACACTGAGCCTTGCTCAATATCTTACCTGACAACATAGGCACTGAACCTTTCTTTGCCTTATCCATTCTGAACCTTTTCAGAACTTTGTCTAGGTATGTACTCTGGCTTAAAGCTATCAGGCGTCTTTGTCTATCTCTATAGATTTTGATGCCCAATATATAAGCAGCTTCACCTAGGTCTTTCATTGAAAAACATTTGTTCAAATAACTCTTCACATCGTTAAGCATGTCAATGTCATTTCCAATAATCAATATGTCATCCACATATAGTACCAGAAATGTCACTGAGCTCCCACTCACTTTCTTGTAGATACAAGCTTCGTAGCAATTTGGAACAAATCCAAAGCTCTTGATCACTTGATCAAAACGAAGGTTCCAACTCCGAGATGCTTGCTTCAGTCTATAAATGGAACGCTGAAGTTTGCACACCTTATCAGCATCCTTAGGTTCGACAAAACCTTCGGGTTGCATCATATACAACTCTTCATCAATGTTGCCATTGAGGAACGCAGTCTTGACATCCATCTGCCATATTTCATAATCATGAAACGCAGCAATTGCTAATAAAATCCGAATGGACTTAAACATCACTACGGGAGAGAAAGTCTCATCGTAGTCAACACCTTGAACTTGTCGAAAACCTTTTGCGACAAGTCGTGCTTTATAGACGGTAACATTACCATCCACGTCCGTTTTCTTCTTGAAGATCCATTTGCACTCAACGGCCTTTCGGTCGCTAGGAGGGTCCACCAAAGTCCATACTTGGTTTTCGCTCATGGATCCCAATTCGGATTTCATGGCTTCTAGCCATTTATCAGAGTCTGGGCTCATCATTGATTCCTCATAGTTCGTAGGTTCACTGTCGTCTACTAACAAGACAGTTAAGATAGGGTTGCCGTACCACTCAGGAGGGGCATGCGACCTTGTCGACCTGCGACGTTCAGTAGTAGCATCGTCCGAAGCTTCATGATCCTTATCATTAGCTTCCTCTATTGTTGGTGCAGGCGGCACTGGAACAATTTCAGGTGCTGCGCTACTCTCCAATTCAAGAGAAGGTTCAACAACCTCGTCTAGCTCTACTTTACTCCACTCACTTCTTTCGAGAGAAACTCCTTCTCAAGAAAGGATCCGTTCTTTGTGACAAACACTTTGCCTTCGGTTCTGTGATAGAAGGTATACCCTATAGTTTCCTTAGGGTATCCTATGAAGACGCATTTCTCCGCTTTGGGTTCGAGCTTGTCCGGCATCAACTTCTTGACGTAAGCTTCGCATCCCCAAACTTTAAGAGACGACAACTTAGGTTTAGCACCAAACCACAGTTCATACGGTGTCGTCTCAACGGATTTAGATGGTGCCCTATTTAAAGTGAATGCAGCGGTTTCTAATGCATAACCCCGAAATGATAACGGCAAATCAGTAAGAGACATCATTGATCGGACCATATCTAATAGAGTTCGATTCCGGCGTTCAGACACACCATTGCGCTGTGGTGTTCCGGGTGGCGTGAGTTGCGAAACGATTCCGCTTGCTTTAAGATGCGTGAGAAAATCATAACTCAAATATTCACCTCCACGATCAGATCGTAGAAACTTGATTTTCTGTTACGATGGTTCTCCACTTCATTCTGAAATTCTTTGAACTTTTCAAATGTTTCAGATTTATGTTTCATTAAATAGATATACCCATATCTACTTAAGTCATCGGTAAAAGTGAGAAAGTAGCGATATCCACCGCGCGTCGAAACACTCATCGGTCTGCATACATCGGTATGTATGATTTCCAACAAGTCCGTTGCTCGCTCCATCATTCCGGAGAACGGGGTTTTGATCATCTTGCCCACGAGGCATGGTTCACATGTGTCAAATGATTCAAAATCAAGAGACTCCAAAAGTCCACCAGAATGGAGTTTCTTCATGCGTTTTACACCAATATGACCTAGACGACAGTGCCACAAATAAGTAGTATTATCACTATCTACTTTGCATCTCTTAGCCTCAATGTTATGGATGTGTGTTTCATCCCTTTCGAGATTCAGAAGAAATAAACCATTCACAATAGGTGCATGACCATAAAAGATGTTACTCATATAAATGGAACAACCATTATTCTTAGATTTAAATGAATAACCGTCTTGCAATAAACACGATCTAGATATGATGTTCATGCTCAACACAGGCACATAATAACACTTATTGAGGTTTAAAACTAGTCCTGAAGGTAAAACTAAGGAGAGTGTGCCGACGGCCATCACATCAACTCTTGATTCGTTGCCAACGCGCATCGTCACCTCATCCCTCGCAAGCCGCCATCTATTCCGTAGCTCCTATTTCGAGTTAAAAATATTAGCAACCAAACCAGTATCAAATACCCAGGCACTACAACGAGGGCTAGTAAGGAAAACATCAATAACATGTATATCAAATATACCTTTGATGGTGCCAGCCTTCTTGTCCGCTAGGTACTTCGGATAGTTGCGCTTCCAGTGACCCTTGTCCTTGCAATAGAAGCACTCAGTGTCCGGCTTAGGTCCAGACTTGAGCTTCTTCTCAGCAGGGGCAATGCGCTTGCCGCCGCCTTTCTTGAAGGGCTTCTTTGCACCCTTACTTTCTTAAAGCTGGGGGGCTTGTTGACCATCAACACATGATTATCCTTTTTGATGTCCACCTTCGCAGCTTTCAGCTTAGCGAAGAGCTCGGTGATCGTATCAGTGGAACCAATCTGATTATGAGTCACTACAAAACTTTTGTAGCTGGGAGGGAGTGATTGCAGAACCCTGTCAATCTTGAGCTCCTCTGGAATCTTGCAGTCAAGTTGCTCAAGGCGTTGAGTGTAGCCCGACATCTTTATGGCGTGCTCACTAACGGAACTCCCTTCCTACATCTTGCAGTTAAAGAATTTCTCAGAGATCTCATATCTCTCAGAACGGGCCTGAGTCTGAAACATAGTTTTTAGCTCCTCAAGAATCTCAAAGGGCCCGGGATAATCTTCAAAACGATTTTGAAGGTCCGATTCCATAGCAAACAACATGGTGCTCTTAATCACACCATAATCATCTTTGCGCGACTGATAAACAGCTTTCTCATCAGCCGGCGCATCTACAGCAGGGGCTTCACCTAGCGCATTCTCAAGGACATAGTCCTTTTGTCCGCCAGAGAGAATGATTCTCAGATTGCGGAACCAGTTGGTGAAGTTAGACCCATTGTTCTTAAGCTTTTCTTTCTCGGCAAAAACGTTGAAGTTGAAGTTGGACTTAGCCATTTGATCTACAATATTTGCAAGTACAAATTAGACTATGTTCATGATAACTAGTTCAACTTAATCAAATTACTAGATGAACTCCCACTAAATTCAACATCCCTCAAGTTGTTTAGTGAACATGATCCAAATTCACCACACATAATCCGATCTTCACGAGAAGAGATGTGGTTTCAATGGTGGACAACGAAGTGTCGATCATATCATTCATATGACTCATGTTTAACCTTTCGGTTCATGTGTTCCGAGGCCATGTCTGTACATGCTAGGCTCGTCAAGTCAAACCCAAGTATTTCCGCGTGTGCAAAACTGGCTTGCACCCGTTGTATGTGAACGTAGAGTTTATAGCACCCGATCATCACGTGATGCTTGAACACGACGAACTTTTGCAACAGTGCATACATAGGGAGAACACAGTTTTATCTTGATCTTTAAGTGAGGAATCATCTTATAATGCTATCGTCGTGATCTAAGCATAATAAGATACATAAAAGGATAAACATCACATGCATATAACTTTATATGACATGGTATAGACAATCTTCGCGCAATGATCTCCATCTTGTGCGTGCCGGCATGATATCCATCACTCCACCATGATTGCCTCCACCACGAATAGCAACTACAACTATTGCTAACTACTTAGCGATAAAGTAAAGCTATTACATGGCGTATAAGAAGTTGACACACAGGTCATACACAATTATAAAGACAACCATATGGCTCCTACCGGTTGTGAACTCATCGACATGCAAGTCGTGAAACATTACAAAACATGATCATTGCATACAACATACACATCACATCTTGGGCCATACCATATCACAGAAAACACTCCCTGCAAAAACAAGTTAGACGCCTCTACTTTGTTGTTGCATGTTTTATGTGGCTTATGGGAGTAGCAAGCTAAGAACGATTCTTATCTACGGAAAGCCACAACAGTGATATTATGGTTGCCAAACTCCGGTGTAGATCCCATGACAACTATAGTGAGAGAAACTGGCATCCACCAGCCGCATGTGTGGAACAAGCCACACGTCAAGTGCGGAGCCGGTCTCACGAACGAGGTCGCGTAAGGTTGGCCTGGACCGCTTTGATCTCACTATCCCGCGTCATAAGAAGTACACAAACAAGAGGCTTGCAACAGAAAACATCAACGCCCGCAACAACCATGTTGCGTTCTACTCGTGAAACACATCTACGCATAGATCTAGCTCTGATACCACTGAAGGGTTCGCAGCATAGTAAATCAAAAAAATTCTACGGATGCAAACGGGAAAGCCAAGATCTAATCTAGGAGATGAAAACAACGAGGGGGAATAGATGAGATCTTCATACCCTTGAAGATTCGCACAGCGGAACGTTCGACGGAACGTGGGTGATGTAGTCGTACTCGCTTCTCCTCCTCGCGATCCGATCCGATCTAACACCGCAAGTGGCGATGCCTCCGAGAGATGCACACGTGCGGCACCTCGACGTCTCCTCCTTCCTCGGTCCAGCAAGTGGGGTGGAGATATGGATTGGATCTACAACGCGACGGCGCAGTGCAAGAGGTGGAGAGTTTCTGCGGCAGGGCTTCGCCTACGCGCAGTCGGGAGGGAGAAAGAGAGGAGGGAAGCAGGGCGGCTAGGGCTTGAGGAGGAGGTGTGGGAGGGGTGCACCCCTAGCCCTCTTTATATAGAGGGGTGGTCGGCCAGCCCTTGCCCCTCCCCAAGCCCTAGGGCCGGCGGCCAAGGAGGGAGGAGTGGGAGGCAAGTTCCCCCCTTCTAGAAGCTCCCCTAGGGTTTCCCTAGGGTTTGGCCGGCTGGGCCCTATGGGGCCTTGTGCCCCTGGCCCAATGCGGCCAGGGCACTCCCTCATAGGCCCATGACCCCTCCCGGCAGGTGGGGCCATGTTGGTCCCCCTCCGGAAGGTTCTAGAAGCTTCCGGTACAATACCGATTAACCCGAAACAATTCCAAACTCCAAAAACTACATTGCCTTATATGAATCTTATTCTCCAGACCATTCCGGAACCTATCGTGATGTCCCGGATCCCATCCGAGACTCCGAACAAAAACTCATAAACCAATTATCCAATCTATCCTAGCGTCGAGACACGTTAAGTGTGTGACCCTTCGGGTTCGAGAATATGTAGACATGATCTTATATCAATAATCAACAGCGGGGTCTGGAAACCCATATTGACTCCCACACATTCATCGATGATCATATCGGATGAACCACGATGCTAGGATTCAATCAATCCCATATATATTCCCTTCGTCTCGCGATATTTTACTTGCCCGAGATTTGATCGTCGGTACCATCATACCTAGTTCAATCTCGTTCACAGCAAGTACTTTACTCGTTCCGTAATCCGATATCACTTTGTGATTAACTCCTTAACCACATGCTTGCAAGCGGTGTTGATATCGATTACCGAGTGGGCCCGAAGTATATCTCTCCGACTTGCGAGGGACAAATCCCATCTCGATACATACAACCCAACAGGTACTTTCCGATCACCTGAGAGACACCTTTATGATCACCCTCTCA
The DNA here is from genome assembly GCA_916181665.1 of Avena sativa. Classification (NCBI taxonomy): domain Eukaryota; kingdom Viridiplantae; phylum Streptophyta; class Magnoliopsida; order Poales; family Poaceae; genus Avena; species Avena sativa. The sequence goes on along the minus strand of OV702294.1, from coordinate 147,930,091 downwards.
TAGGATGACATTTGATGACCTCAAAGCTTTCTTCCGATACCAGGGAGTTGTATTATCTCATGGTCTAAGGAATACAATATTTGACATAAGAAAAGCTTCGCAAAGATGAACACGATGACACGATCTAATTGCTCCGCTTAGTTTGGGTCTGTCCATCATACCATTCTCCCAATGATATGATCTCATTATTACTCGACAACTCATGTCTATGGTTAGGAAACCTTAACCATCATTAATCAATGAGCTAGTCCATAGAGGCATACTAGGGACACAGTGTTGTTCACAAACCACACAAGTATTAAAGTTTCCGCTTAATACAATTCTAGCATGGAATATAAACTTTATCATGAACAAGAATTATAATAATAACATCTTTATTATTGCCTCTAGGGCATAATTCCAACATCAATGATATGCAAATACTTACAGTGACAAGAACTTACCTGGACCCAAAGTTGAGTATGCATGAGGTGTGGCCCTCGTATTCAAGGGACTTGAGATTGCCAACTTATACTTCGTCAAGTATATACTCCAGCTTTGCCACTTTAATCTTAACCACTTCAAGATGCTTATGATAGGGGCAATGAGGGCTGAAAGCTAACAAGTACCATAATTTTTGGAAGCTCTTTTTGAAACTTGTAATCCCTGCTTCCTTTGCAAAAAGGCCTTTCTTCCACCACTATTGAGTCTCCACCTTCTACCTTTAGGCACCATTAAGAGAGCATAGTTGTCATTCTGTGTGCAGTGTTCCAAAGCTTATTAATTGATGCATATTGTGTTATTACTTGCTCTTGTGCTATTTATTTCTAGTCACCCTTGTGAACTTTGCAGGTGACCTATGCATTTTATTGCTACTCTATGAGGGACGAGCTGATTGCCACTATGCTATGTTTTGTGCATGTGAAACAAACAAACGTTTTTCAATGCATGTTATTCATGATCTTTGTTTGTAGCTTGTCATGTTGCATGCATAGTTACTAAGTCCTATTGTTAGAACTCCATATTTCATGCACATGTTTAGAGTTCTTTGATCCCAACTTTCAATGCTTGCAAATGGTTGGATCTTTGTGAGGGTGCATGTCACCTAAAAAATTATTCTGTTTATCACTTACCTACTCGAGGACGAGCAGGAGTTAAGCTTGGGGATGTTGATACATCGGAAATGTATCTATAATTTTTGATGCTCCATGCTTGTTTAGTATCTACTTTGTTTTTTACTTGTCCGCACTTTGAGGTGCTTTTTACATGTTTTCTGGTACTAACCTACTAACAAGTTGCAACAGTGCCAGATGCATGTTTTCTGTTGTTTTTGGTTTTAGAAAAGTTAGTAAAGAAATATTCTCGGAATTGTACGGGACAAAGGACAAAGTCAATTACTTTCCGTGGGGAACAAGAAGTCTAGAGGAGAGCCGGAGGGTCCAGCCAGGGGGGCCAGACCCACCCCAGGCACGGGTGGGCCCAGCCCTGCGCCTGGCTAGGGTTTGGTGGACCTGGCCTCCTCCTCGGCCTCCCCCTTCGCCTATAAGAAGCCCTCGATGCAAAAAAACCTGAGTACTAGATCAGAAATCCATGAAACCTTCTATAGCCGCCACCATCGTCGTCCCTAGATCGGGGGGATCTGAAGTTCTTCCTGTCACCCTGCCGGAGGGGAGATCATCCCGAAGGCCTTCTCTCCGTTATGATACGTGAGTAGTTCCACCTTGGACTATGGGTCCATGTAGTAGCTAAATGGTTGTATCTCCTCCTTTGTGCTTTCATGTATAGATCTTGTGAGCTCCGTTCATGATCAAGATCTAATCTATTTGTAATCATGCATGTTGTGTTTACGGGGAGCCGATGGATATTGAGATTATTATGTTGGTTTTTTTAATTGTTTTGTCTTTATGATTCTATCATGTCTGTGTTGTTTGCGATCTTGCATGCTCTCCGTTGTTAGTATCTACCTTGGCCAAGTAGTTGCTAGTGACTCCAAGAGGGGGTATTTATGCTCGATAGTGGGTTCATGCCTCTAGTTTCCAAGGGAAGTGACATAAATTTCTTCGGTTGTAGATGTGATGTTGCCACTAGGGAGAAAACAACGGTCTCTTGTTCATGGAACATGTGGACTGTTTACCTTACACACTTTGCTTAAAGTAGTTGTCTGTTGCTTGCAACTTAATACTGGAGGGAGTTTGGATGATAACCTGAAGGTGGACTTCTAGTCATAGATGCAGTTGGTTGGCGGTCTATGTATCTTGTTGTATTGCCCAATCAACCTCATAAGATCTTTCTGACTAGTAATTGCATTGTTATGCCTTGCTCAATACCTGTCAATTGCCCTGCTGTAATTTGTTTACCCTTCATGCCATGTTGTTTATCTAAGGAGAGCACCTCTAGTGAACTATGGACCCCTGTCCAATCTTTACCATTGATACATCCTCCACTGTTACTTGTTTACTTGCTGCAAACGATTACCTTCCACACCATATGTTTAATCCTTTGTTACAGCAAACCGGTGATCTTGACAACCTCACTGTTTGTTGGGGCAAAGTCTTGAGTTTGTGTTGTGCAGGTCTCCGAGTTGCTTGCAACACCTATGTGACGTTTCCTTTCTCCTTCTGTGTCGTGGTATTGTCGACGAGTACGCCATGGAGGGGTACTCATAGTGTGTGTTTAGAGACGTGGGGGAAGGCAGACGGTTGACGGGTAAGAGGTAACACATCTTACCCTGGTTCAGATCGCACAACGGTGGCGGAATCCTACTCCTGCTATAAATCACTATAATGGCAATATGCCGAGTTACAAAGATTGGTTCGCTGTGCGAAGTTATGTGGAGTTGTCTATGATCGTCTGAGATTGTGCCCTAAAGGCTCCCATAGGCCCGACTTTTATAGTCGCCAGGTCCTAGGGTTACAGGGAAAAGTCCTAGCCGGACAGCTTACAGAGTCCTACACTATCTATTACTAGTCTAGTGTGTCTTGTGCTCCAAGGCTCCGGGTATGATGGTGACTCCACCGTAGCCTTCCTTTATCCGCCATGGGCCTCCCTTCTGGATCCATCTAACTGGGCCGCCCAGCAGGCCATGGGCCATGCTACCAACTGTGGGCCACCCGGGTTATCCGGATAAGAGACATGCTATGAGGATACCCATATAGCATATCCCCAACAGTAGCCCCCGGAGAACTTCGAGATCTTGCGCCGTCTTGCCTCTTCACGTTGAATGCTCCGTCTAGATGGATGTCGGCAAATCGTCAAGCAAAATCTTGTAGTCCTCCCAAAGAACCCTGTAAGGTTTTCTCCATTTTCAATTCGTAAGTCAGAGAATTGCTGAATCTTCCATCGTACTCTTTCGTAGCCGGACTGGATCCATCCATGCCGGAATCTTCTGATGTGATGGTTCATCTGCCTATGACATCTAGGGCGATGTAGACATAGGTCAGCAACGCCTCGTAACTCACACATGCAGAGAACACAATCATGTCCACTTTTCCTGCGCGAGCGATATGAACCGTTGGCGGCGACGGTTGGTACGCGGCGAAATTTCTGTGCACGTCTCCGCACACGTTGTCTACGCGGCAACCATTCGAGCAAGCCGCGCGAATCTTGATGCCGGAGACCATAAATAGTAACTGCGGTGGAAAATTTACTTTTTCACCTCATTCTCCCCTGCATCGTCTTCTTCCTCCAATGAGCGCCTCCTCGAGCTTTCCGCGCAACATGCAAAAAACCCTAGCTCTCTAATCTTTCCCAGTCATCGTCGAACACACCCAATGGCTAGCAGCAGCTCCTCTCCTTTGATGGCGGCATCGGGCGAAGCCGCGGTGAAGCCGGCGAGCTCCGTCGTCGTGCCCCCAGAGGGCCTGGTCATCCCCAAGTCTGCGGTGGTCGAAACCACCGGCGGCGACCATAATCCAGCGGCGCTGGAGCTGCTGGAGGAGGAGTACGATTCGCACAAGGGCGACTGGCGCGGTTCGGATATCACGGACCGCAACATCAAAGAGCTGATCAACGAGGGTTACCTACCCGCGACGGAGGGGCTCACCTGGCAGGCGCCGCCGGTCGGCGAGGTCACACCTTCTCCCCAAGCCGGAGAAAAGGTGTACCTCAAAGCACAGATGGTACACGGCGTCTCCCTGCCCATCTCCAACTTTTTCCTTGTTGTCCTGAATCATTACCGAGTACAGCCACATAACCTCTCCCCCAACAGCATCTTAGCGCTCAGCAATTACACGGCGCTCTGCAAGGGTTATTTAGGAATCAAGCCTAGGCTAGATCTCTTCATATACTTCTTTACCGTCAAGCGCGAAGCCGGAGCCGGCAAGGACGAGCTTAGGAATTGTGGAACCATTAGTTTTAAGATCCAGCCTGGTCGGCGCTTCCCCGAAATCGTCGGCCACGAATCCTGCAAGAATTGGCAGCGGACGTACTTCTACGGCCAAGATATCCCTCTGGCCGGCCGAGAAGTCACGTACCCGGACTTTTTTAATGGAGCAGCCGCCGAAGCCTCGACATGGAGATCCCAGGCCTCCCTTCCCTGCGACATTGACGCTTCCCGCGCTATAAGGCGGATAGAGTGGTTCGTAGAGATGGGTTTGACCAGACTCGACCTAGCCATGTGCTGGTTCATCAGGCGGATCCAGCCTCTGCAACATCGCTTGAAGCTGATGCACGAGTATTCCAACAACACAAGGGATAGCCTCCGCATCTCCGAGGACAACTTCTTGAGTGACTCCGTCAAGCTCCGCCTCAAGGACATCGTCAAAGTGAAGGACAGAAAGCGTGGCTTCACCATCACCTACGACATGTTCGTAGAGAGCAAGTGCCCAAAGGTAACTGTTTATTTTCCGTGTATGGCATATACTCTAGTTATTCCGTCTAGCCATTACCATCTCATCTAACATGGTGGTTCTTCACTTTTACAGCTCAGCAACATAGATGAGGATAGCATGGCTCCTCAAATCTATGATCCAAAGACGGAGGGTGGAGCCTCCAAGAAGACTACCGCCTCCCTGGAGGCGGAGAAAAGAAAGGTTACTGGGATCCCCTTTGCTAAAGCACCCCCTCTTGTTTTTTTGAGCATTATGACAGTAGGGTCCCAATGGGACCTACTGCCTTTCGAACTATATTGATAAGACCCCCAAAAGGGGCAAACTAACTTACAACAGTTTTACAGGTTTAATCTAGTATCAGCAGCCATAAATAATTAAGAAGGAAAGAAAATTACAAAGAAGCTAGAACAACAGATAAGACAGGATGTAAAGAATCCTTTGTCCTGTACATCAGTAACCCCAAGTCACTTTTGAATCTATTCTTCCAGGACAGAACCCCAGGCACAATGCCATTGAAATATAAATTGTTTCTTTCCTTCCATATGCTCCATGCTGCATACATAAAAATTTCCAAGAACATTGGTCTGTTGTCTCTATTCTTAGATTCAGCAATAATGTCCAATCGATCTCCAAATTGAACCCAGGAAATATTGAGTAGTGACCAGCAGCTTCTACTAAAACTTCAATGAAAGAAAAGATGTTCTACTGTCTCCTCCAAATTATCCTGGCATAGAATACAATTATATCCCGAGTTAAGAGTTTGTTGTTTTCTTTTCAGCATGTTTCTAGTGTTCAATCTATCAGAGAATAACAGCCAGCAAAAGAATTTGATCTTTGGGATTGACCTTGATTTCCATATCCATGTGAATGCCTCATGCACAACTATGTTCCTGAAACAAAAGTTATAGTAGGACTTAGCTGTGTACTCCTTACCCCAGGTGTAACTCCATGAGTCTGTTCTGTGAGACCCAAAATCCAGCTCAGAAACATGCTGCTGAAGATCCCTCTTGTGTAAGCTTCTTTCTCTCCGACATTGTCCATTTGTCTGTCTTGTTCCCAAACTTATGCATTTTGCAAGTTTTAGGAAGAAAGCCACAACCAGCTTGAAGAAGACCTCCAAAACTTTGGAGGCTTCTAGAACCATAAAGGATATGCTGCATCGCGACGTATCTCCCGCCATCGCCCCTGTCACTCCCATCATCCAGCCCTTGTCCGCTCCGACAAGCTCTCAAGCTAAAGAAACATCTGGCCCTTTCGCCATGGAAGTGGACTCAGGCGCCTCCACAGAGCTCGCTGTTATCGGCGAACAGGCGACGCAAGAGAGTACCGCACACCAAATGGCTGAAGCTCCGGCTAAGGATTCCATGGGTAGCGGTAAGGCGATGGTGGAAGGTGGTACATCTGCCGAAGGCGGCGCCCCCGCACCCAAGAAAACCATAGAGTTCCCGAAGATAGTCTATCCGGTACTTACGTCGGGTAGCACTTCTCTGGTTCCTGGTGCGGCGCCGACATCTCCAACATGCGATCTCGAGGAGCTTCTTCGGCAAACAGAAATCTTGCAAGGAAACAGTGTATCCTTTGGCAAGTTGCTAGCTGAGAGTGCTACCAACCTCAAGATCATTGCACTTGTAAGTTATATTTGCCTTTTGCATTTCATATGAGTACCCCACTGTAGCCCCCAAGGATTTAGACGGAATAACCATAGGTCTTTGCGTCTAAGTGCTCTAAGAGTGACGAAGCTAGAAAACTTCTCACTGTAGCCCCCAAGCATATAGGTGGAATGAATTATTCCGACTAGATGCTTTAAGAGTAGCATACGCAGTGTTTATAAATTTCGATATTGTAGCCCCCAAGCTTCTAGTTGTAACTGAATTAGTTCCGACTAGATGCTTAAAGAGAAGCTAAGCATATGTTCGAGTTAAAAACTTTATATTGTAGCCCCCAAGCTTCTAATCGAAAACTGAATTAGTCCTGACTAGATGCTTAAAGGAAGACTAAGCATATTGCTAAGTTAAAAAACTCTCATTGTAGCCCCCGAGCGTCTAGGTGAAAATTTTCTGGCTAGATGCTCCAAGTAGACCAAACAACGTTTAACTTTCTTATTTTCAGAGAATGAGAATGCTCGGAGGGGTATGGCCAACGACAAGTACCAGAAGATGCGCGCGGATTTGGAAGCTAAAAAGGGTAAAACTGCCTTCTTGAAGGAATAGATCATCAAGAGCAAGCGTCTGTTTTTCCTTTCTTTTTCGTATTCCGACTTGATCTTGTGTATTCTACGAGTACTTACTGTGTACTTTCCTTTCTCCGACTTGCAGAAACCATTTCCAAGGCTAAGGATATTGTCGAGCAATCCAAGCATATTCAGCAGCTGGATAGCGAAAACAAGATCCTTAAGAAGGAGAGGGAGGAGATGCTGAAAATGCATGAAGACTCGATGAAATCCCTGTAGGACTCCGCCACCGAGGAGATGAACCGCTTGAAGGAGGAAATCGTGATCTTAAAAGATCAGAAGAAAGTTGTCGATGAGCAAAATCAACGCCATCATGAAGCGTATAAGATCCTCCAACAAGAACGAGACTCCATGGCGGATACACTCTTGCAGGCTGAGGCCAGCATCTTCAGTAAGTGATTCTCTGTCTTGGATATCTGTAGTCTAGATACTCTGAATTTTTGAACTCATGTGCTCCTTTGTCGGGAATTTGCAGCTCCTATGGGTTCAACCGGGTCGCCTCCTACGCCAAAGGAATGCATGGTCCTTGCCGGCAACTTCATCAACACCGCCATCGTGCAGACCAAAGAGATTGCCAAATCCCTCCAGATTAGCATCAAGGCATCAAACTCCATAGCGAAGTTCTCGGAGATCCTGCGCCGAGCCCCCGAGCGTATTTCAAGCTGGAAATCTTCATGTGCACGGGTTGGCGCCAGGATGGCATTGTCAATGGTGAAGGCACACTACGAGAATGCCGACATCGACACGGTAACCTCCGGTATCCCCGACGTAGACGATGAAGGCCAAAAGATAAACCGCGAATCTATCTTGGCATCACTTGCGGGTTATGACACCAGAGTCGCCGAGTTGGTCGACGTTAACGTCTTTGTGCCCATGAAAACCATTGAAGACAAAGGCCAAAGCTCCTTCGAGTCCCTCAATACTGCCGACTTCGAGGGAGGTGACTCTCCTGCTGCCGATGATGTTGCTTCCAAGTCGCCTGCGCCAGAGGAATAAAAACAACTTGTAATATTTGTTTCCTCTGTAACGTGTTATGCGGAAAAAACCATGTGCTAACTTAAGGCGGAAAACAATGGTGTATGTCCTACTACTTAAGAATTATTTCCAGCATGTATATATTTTTTAAGCAAGTGCTGGCTTATCCATTACTTTGGTTTTTATGCTTGACTTTTCGTGAGTCGGAAGACTCGTTGTCGGAACTATGCGCTCAGGTGATGATGCCTAATGGCACCGTAAATAACCTAAGCACAAAATCGCCGACAATAAGTGCAAAAGTCACTACTCCAGAATCCACATAAAAACAACAAAGAACGTGTAGACCAGAAAACTTAAGCTAAAGCCCGTAGGCGGAATTTTCACAAGTGCAATTGCAAAGCTTGTGCATAAAGGTTTTATACGACCCAAAAATGAACACTAAAGGAGGTAAAAGACTCAGAAATATGAGTGAACCAAAGAGCTTTATTTCATTGATCATATAAGAGGTACACAATTAGATAAAAAATGCTAGGTGTAGAGAGGACGTAGCTGTGCTATGTTCCATGGCCGATCAAGCTCCGGATAGTCATCATCCGGGTCACGTCGCTTACACTTATGATCCTCGTTGGGTCTATCCTTCAGTTCACGATTGTCAACGAGGTAGTAAGACCCATTGAGTAGCACCTTGCTTATGATGAACGGTCCTTCCCATGGCGGGGATAATTTGTGTGACTTCTTCTGCTTAAGTCAGAGCACCAGATCCCCCTCTTTAAACGAGCGATGCTGAACGCGGTGACTATGGTAGCTGCGTAGCTTCCGCTGGTAGATGGCAGATCTTTTGCATGCCAAAACGCGCTCCTCCTCGAGAAGGTCCACATCTAGGCGTCGGGATTCTTCAGCGTCATCTTCGTCTTAGGCGGCAACCCTTGGTGCATCGTGAAGTATGTCGGAAGGTAGGATGGCTTCTGCTCTATATACCATGAAGTAAGGGGTGTAGCCGGTGGATCTGTTGGGTGTAGTTCGTAAACTCCATAGCACAGATGGCAATTCTTCCGCCAGGCTCCAGCTGCTCTATGTAGCGGTGCCTCAAGACGTGGCTTTATTCCCTGCAGAATTAATCCATTGGCTCGCTCAACCTGACCGTTGGATTGTGGATGTGCCACAGATGCAAGGTCAAGTCGGATGCCCTTCTCCCAACAATATGCCTCCACTTCTCCGAGTGACAAGTTGCTACCATTGTTGGTGATAATGCTATGTAGGAGACCAAATCTCACCACTAGATCCCGGACAAACCTGAGGGCAGTTGCCCCATCAAGCTTTCTAATGGGTTTAGCTTCTATCCATTTAGTGAATTTATCAACTGCTACTAGCAGATGTGTAAACCCACATGGTGCCGTCTGTAATGGTCCCACCATGTCTAGCCCCCAGACTGCAAACAACCAAGTTATTGGTATTGTTCGCAATTCTTCAGCAGGAACATGTGGTTGTCGGGCATAATACTGGCATCCCATGCATGTCTCCACCAGCTTGTCAGCGTCCGCCTTCGCGGTCAGCCAGTAGAATCCTTGCCGGAAGGCTTTCGCGACCAATGATCGAGGAGTGGCGTGATGCCTGCAATCTCCGAGATGGATTTCGCGTAGGATTTCAATACCTTCTTGCTGGGAAACACACTTAAGGTATACACCAGTAGTGCTCCTTTTATAGAGTTGTCCATTGATTATGGTATAGCCCTTCGCTCGACGTACTATTTGCCGTCTTTCGACTTTGTCGTCGGGCAAAGTTTCGTGTTCAAGATATTCCATGAACGGTTTTGTCCAAGCCGGGGGGACCTTTGCCACCATGTGGATGAAAGAGTCAACTCTATCCGGGTTGTCGATGTCTGCTACCTTCACGGATGGTGTCCATAGATGCTCTAGGAAAACTCCTGGCGGAATTCGTTTGCGCCCTGAACCAAGCTTAGACAGTAGATCAGCCGCCTCGTTTTGCTCCCTAGGTACATACTTGACCTCGTAGCCAAAGAAGCTCTTGGCTATCTCGTCCACTTCGTCTCGATATGCCACCATCATAGGGTTCCGCGCGTTCCAGGTGCCAGCCACCTGCTGGGCAACCAAGTCGGAATCTCCACAGCAAACTATGTGATTGATGCCAATATCCTTGGCTACGCATAATCCGTGAATGAGTGCTTCATACTCCGCCATGTTGTTCGTAGCCTCGAAGTGGATCTGCAGAACGTAGTGTAGCTTGTCCCCAGTTGGTGACTGTAGCACTACACCAGCCCCCGAGCCGTTGAGCAACTTTGATCCGTCAAAGTGCATCACCCAGTATTCTGGTTCCGGCAATGGGGTAGCATCTGGCATCTCCGTCCAATCTGCAATAAAATCCGCCAAGGCTTCTAATTTGATAGCGTCGCGTCTCTTGTAGGTGATCTCGAAGGCGGCAAGTTCAATGCCCCACTTCGCGAACCTTCCCGTAGCGTCGCTGTTGTTGATAATGTCGGACAGTGGAGTCTTGCTCACCACTGTGATTGGATGCTCCTGAAAGTAATTCCTCAGCTTTCGAGAAGCAAGGAATACTCCATAAGCTATCTTCTGGTAGTGCGGGTAATGCTGCTTGGACTCCGTCAAGACCTCGCTTACATAGTAAACTGGTCGTTGAACTCCGTGCTCATAGCCTGGTTCCTTCCGCTCTACCATGACGACGATGTTGATTACCCGGTTGTGGCCACCATGTAAATTAACATGGGCTCTCCAGGCTCGGGTGCTGCGAGGATGGGAGTTGAGGAAAGAATCTCGAGCTGCTTCAACGCTGCATCTACTTCATCCGTCCACGTAAATTTTTCCGCCTTCTTCAGCAACTTGTATAGCGGCAGAGCCTTCTCTCCAAGTCGGCTAACGAACCGACTAACTGCTGCAACACAACATGTTAGTCGGTGTATGTCCTTTAGGCATGTCGGATGGTTTATGTTTAATATGGCCTTGATTTTCTCCGGGTTGACCTCAATTCCACGCTAGAAAACGATGAAGCCCAACAATTTGCCGGATGGAACCCCGAAGACGCACTTCTTAGGGTTAAGCATCATGTTGTATTTTCGGAGATTATCGAAGGTTTTTTTTAAGTCAGAGATTAAGTCATTTGACTTTTTAGACATCACCTCTATATCGTCCACATAGGCATGAACGTTCTGACCAATTTGATTGTGTAGGAAACGTTGCATTGTCCGCTGGTACGTAGCACCTGCGTTTTTTAGCCCAAAGGGCATCACAACATAGCAAAACGTGTTGTAGGGAGTAGTGAACAAAGTGGCCAATTGGTCCGACTTCCTCATCTTGATCTGGTGGTATCCTGAGTATGCATCGAGAAAACACAAAAGTTCCGAGCCAGCCGTTGAGTCAATGACTTGGTCAATGTGAGGCAAAGCAAACGGATCTTTGGGGCATGCTTTGTTCAAGCCGGTGTAATCAACGCACATTCTTAATTATTTTGTTTCCTTTTTGGGGACAAGTACAAGATTGGCCACCCATTGGGTGTGAAGGACTTCTCGGATAAAACTAGCCTTAAGTAACCTAGCTATCTCTTTGCCTATGGCACGTCTCTTCTCATCTCCAAAGCGTCGTAGAGGTTGCTTCACTTGTTTGCATTTTGGATCAATGTTTAAGCTGTACTCGGCAAGTTCCCTAGGTACACCTTTCATGTCGGCAGGTTGCCAGGCAAAGATGTCCCTATTCTCACGGAGGAACTCGACGAGCGCACTTTCCTATTTAGGATCCAGGTTCGTCCCAATGGCGGTGGTCTTGGAGGCATCGCCTACCACAAGTTCCACCGGCTTGGTCTCGATGGCGGCCTTGAATGCTGGAGCGGAGTCGGAAATCTGTTTCTTTGACGCGGGCATCTCCGAGGCATCGACCTTGCTCTGGATCTCCTTGAATTCTTCGCTGTAGAGGATAGCTTTCGCGTAGGCTGCTTCTCCGATCTCGCAGTCCCTAGCTTTGGCAAAGCTTCCGGATACGATGATGACACTGTTTGGTCCGGGTATCTTGAGTTTGTTGTAGACGAAGCATGGCTTGGCCATGAAGGTGTGGAATATGTCGCGGCCTAATATGACGTGGTACACGCTCTTGAAGGGGACCACCTCAAAGGTCATGCGCTCTTGGCGGTAATTATTAACATCACCAAAGGCTACCTGAAGTGTGATGCACCCAAGGGACCAAGCCTCCCGACCAGGAACTACACCGTGGAAGATGGTGTTGGTATGCCTTAGGTTTGCCTCCGTCAAGTTCATCTTCTGCAGTGTATCCAGGTACATGATGTTGATGCTGCTTCCACTATCCACCATACATTTGGTGAACTCGTTGCCGTAAATCAAGGGGTTGATGACCATGGCGTATTGGTTCTCCGTAGGGATGAGGTCTGGGTGATCCTTCCTATCCCAAGTAATTGGAATCTCCGACCAGCTCAGGAACTGGGGAACTGGGGGTAGAGTAGCCATCAGTATCCTCATAGAGGTCTTCTGCTGTCGGACGGTGGGGGTGCCAAGGAAAGTGTGGAAAACTGCCGCCTTCTTCTCGAAGTTTTTTTGCCTTTGCCATCGCTCTTGGCGGCGTGCTTGGGGTAAACATCCTCGTCCATTTCACTTGAATCCTTGGACTCCTCCTCCTTCTTATTCCCCTTGCCCTTGCCTCGCGGTCTGTTTTTCGACTTCGCTTGTAGCCGAACTCCGGGTCCTCCTTAAGGTCGTTGATGAACTTGCAATGTCGATTGGTATGGGTGGCCTTGCCGTTGACATCGAGGTGTACGAGGCATGGCATATCACAGTACTCTTCGTAGGTTTGGGGAACACGGAGCGCTGCCGAGGTAGTTTCACTTCCTCGCTATTGCCCACGACCAGCTCCCCGCCCTCGGCCACGTTGTCCGCCATCACCTTGTCCTGCAAAGATCATGGCGACCATGTCGGGAGTTTGATTTTCTTCTGGAGCGGTTTTCCGCTTTGTGCTGCTGTTCCTCCGAGCTTGAGTTGGAACGGCCGTTGCCGGAAGAGAGCCGCGAGCATCATCGTCGGCAGCTGTGAACTTACTAGCCAACTGAATCATCTGGTTCAAGTCAAGCTAGTGATTGTCCTGCAAGCTCTTCAGCTTATGTCGGAGCAACGTGCCCCTTTCCAACCCATAGATGAAGGCGGCCATGGTGGTCTGAGCGTGCACTCCTGCGCAGGAATTTTTCATATCTAGCGAGCGGGAGAGGTAGGCGCGAGATGTCTCGTCTTTCTCTTGCACGCACCGCTGTCGATCGCCAACAGTGCAGGGACGTTTGTACGTACCCTCGAAGTTCTTGGTGAACGCTTCTTGCATGTCCAACCAATTGCAGATGGATTTCTCCGGAAAATCATCAATCCATTGACGGGTTGTGCCCGCCAACATCAATGGGAGGTACTTGATGGCAACATTGTGGTTACCCCTGGCAATCTCTACCGTGTTGCCATAATCCTGCAACCATGTAGCTGGCTTAGCGGTGCCGTCATAGGGCTTGATGGTCTTGTCAATCCGGAAACCTTTGGGGTAAGTTGCGGACCATATCGCAGGTCCAAAGCAACATGGTCCCAGGTATGGTCCTTCCCGGGTCTCGTGGATCTTATCTATCCGCGAACGTGCATCGTATGGCTTCGGGTTTCTTTTCTTCTTGTCAATAGGGGATGGGCTGCGTGAATGACGCAGGCCTCCTCCGCCATGGTGACTGCTAGGTGGCGATGGAGACGGAGGTGGCGGTGGGTTAGCCTTCTTGCTATTACCCTCCTGCGATGCCTCACGCCTGTCGCGATTGCTTGTCGGATGCGGAGGGTCATGGCGCGACCTGCTCTTGTGTCCCTGGTTGCGCTCTCCGTCATAACGGGTCTGCTCCGTGTTGTCGCGGATGACGATGCTGCTCTGCCTTGGCGGGGGCATATCCATACGACGGTGATCCTTGGGGTCTTCACGATGTCGGGGGGAGCGGGGCGGTGGCGATGGGCGACGAGGTTGGGCCTTTTCTCCGTGGTCGGAGGATATGGGGATAGCATCCTTCCTGTTGCGCGCATCCCTCCGTCTTTGTTCTGATGAACTCGTCTGAGACCCGACATCAAGAGGAGATATGTCCCTTGGCGGCTTATACTGGCTAGACTAGCAAAGCGCTGGGTCAGACTCAAGCCTATGAGAGGTGGCCTTTTCCTGCTGTTTTACCGCCTTGGCCACTAGGTCATAGACCTGGTCCACCGCCTCGGGCGATCTACCGTGCTCTAGAAGGGTCTTGGTGACGACGAGGTTGAGTAGAGGAGTGGGCATCACCTGCCTGCCTTCACTGTCAATGTATGGCTTGGCTTGTGCCGGCTTTGGGGGAGCCCATCCTAGGTTTCGCCGTACACCAGGATCGTTGATGATGCGAGCCGGAGCTTTCTTGGCCTTCTGATGCTGCAGCAGAGTCTTGTACTCGGCCTCCATTTCTCTAGCTTTCTCTATGGATTTCTGCATGTTAACCAGATCTCGATCTAGCTTAGCGCCTTGCTCCGCGATGGCCTACGCTTCCTCCAGCAGCTGCTGGCACTTCTTGTCAAGCTGGGTCACGTTCCGGATATGAGCAACGGTCAGTGGCTCGACGAGGAGATTGTCGTACATCACTCTATTAGCTGGAGTAACTTGGGCAGCAGCAGACGTAGATATCGGAGGTGGCAAGTTTGCGGTGTTGTTATTGCTCGGGCCGGTGCCGAGTTCCTGTGGCTATTGCACTGGGTTAGGCGGAGGAGCATGACCTTTGCGCGATCATTGTCGGCAGCAACAGGTGGTCCCTTCCCTTTGTCCAGAGCTGTAGGCGAAGCTCGTCCGGGTTGATCTTCATCCATCATCGTCCCAATGGTGACGAACACCTCTCGAGACGTGACGGCGTTGTTGGCCTGCTCGTCGCGTGTGTACTCCTCTTCCATCTCCTGCATGGCAGAGTCTAGCTCTTCTAGACTGAAGTCTATCTCTTCTGAATCTGCACTGAAGTCAGCATGTAGCGCGTCAATCACAGAGTCGGAGGGTGCCAAGGCTTCCTCGATGACGGGGGTGGAGGTGCAATATCAGCGACGATGACTGGAGGTGGTGGTGCAACTGCGGCGATGGCGGCCAGAGGCAGTGGTGGTGGTGGCTGAATCGGAAGGGCTCCATCAATGAGCGCAACCGTTGTCTGAGCTGCCACTTCGGCCTCCGCGTAGTTGTTGACGGTGTTTACCATGCTTTCGAAGGTAAGACGTCCCGAAGCCTGCTACCGCCTTAGAGAATGCCGGAGAAGCGTGCCATGGTCCAGTCCTTCCACAAAGTGATACATGGCATCATCATTGGGGTAATGTGCCAGGTCGGCCCGTATATGAAGCCACCTGGCAAGGTAATCGCGGGGTATTTCGCCCTCTCTATGAACGCAACGTGCCAGATCGAAGATGGTAACCACGCTGACGAACTTGGATCTCTGCTGTCCAGACGGACGGACGAAGCCGGTGGACTTGCAGTGATCTTCCACCTTTATGTCCTGCATAGGGGTGGTTTGGGTGGGCCTTGAATTTTTCCAATCTTTGCCGGCAAACTTCGAAGAGAGATCCGACATCGATCCTTTCGCGAACGTATCCTACCCGTAGGCGGTCCATGCGGGTCTTGTATTTTTCCGATCTTTGTCGGCAAACTCCGAAGAGAGATCTGACATCGATCCTTCCGCGAACGTATCCTGCCCGTAGGCGGTCCGTGCGGGTCTTGATGCTCCTCCAACTCCCAGGGAACTAGTGCCCGAGTCGGTTTCGCCAATGAAGAGGTGGATGTCTCCGATGGAAACGATCAAACACTGCGTAGGGTTCGTCTTCGCAGGGATCCAGAACTCGTCGGGAGGGACGATCGGAATGTTGCCGGAGAAGAGAACGCGACCGATGGCTAGGGTTTTGCCGATTCCCGCGAAGATCTTGGTCCTCGCCCACTACAGAGCCTGAAGCGCCTCTTGCCCCACGATGGGCGCCAACTGTCGTGGTATTGCCGATGAGTACGCCATGGAGGGGTCCTCACAGTGCGTGTTTAGAGACGAGGGGGAAGGCGGATGGTTGATGGGTACGAGGTAACCCAGCTTACCCAGGTTCAGATCCCACAACGGTGGCGGAATCCTACTCCTGCTATAAATCACTATAATGGCAATACGCCGAGTTACAGAGATTGGTTCGCTGCGCGAAGTTATGTGGAGTTGTCTATGATCGTCTGAGATTGTGCCCTAAAGGCTCCCATAGGCCCGACTTATATAGTCGTCAGGTCCTAGGGTTACAGGGAAAAGTCCTAGCCGGACAGGTTACAGAGTCCTACACCATCTATTACAAGTCTAGCGTGTCTTGTACTCCAAGGCTCCGGGTACGCTGGTGACTCCACCGTAGCCTTCCTTTATCCGACATGGGCCTCCCTTCTGGATCCATTTAACTGGGCCGCCCAGCAGGCCATGGGCCATGCTACCAACTATGGGCCACCCGAGTTATCCGGATAAGAGACATGCTATGAGGATACCCATATAGCATATCCCTAACATTCTGGTTCGATAACCTCGGTCTCAACTGAGGGAAGACTTGCTGTTGTGCTGCTTCACACCTTCCTCTTGGGGTTCCCAACAGGCTCCACATCAACTGAGCCATCAGCGCGTTGTAGGGTTCACAGCATAGAAAACAAAAAATTTCCTACGATGTGAACTATGTACCAAGATCTATCTACTAGATACAAACAACGGGCGGATGTATATCCATATAGAACATACCCTTGAAGACCGACAAAGCTTAAGGAGTTCAACTCGTGGTTGATGTAGACGTTCTCTTGCTGATCTCAAGATCGAGAGGAAGTCCTAGCGCCGCAAATCAGCAGCGCATCCGTGCTCGCGCACACGTTCGAGGCACCGAGCAACCTCCGCCTCCTCGCTCCAGCGATGCAGAGGAAGCACAACTCTTTCTTGCCGAATAGCCACCGAGAACATGTATCTCGCTAGTCCGAGACCATGGGGGATAAATTCTAGAGGGGGAGAGAGATCCTTCACGAGGAGGTGTGAGAGACAAGTGAGGAGGGGGGCTCCTTTTATAGGAGGAGGGGGGGCACCCAAGGGGGTGGCCGCCGGCCATGGGGGCTGCCCCCTCCCCTCCTTCATTCATGTGGGTGGACACTCCACTCACAAAATGCCCTTTAAATTCCCTCCACTCAAAAGTCCACTCAAATTCCCATTAAATTTCCACCAAATTTAATGCAAACTCTCATTAAATAAAACTCTTTTATTTTATTCAGAATTTTGTCAATTACTTTAATGACAACATTCACAAATAACCCCTTGCTAGAATTCCATTTCACATGCATAACCACTTTATGCAATTTCACCCGAAAACCTGTTTCGGTATCTAGTGAAATAAATTCCTGCGCTTGTTCATTCTTTCGGCATGAAACATTTGCTCCAATTGGATGTCGGTGTCTCTTAAGTGTGTCACCCTACGGTTCGTGAATAATGCGGACATGATCGAGACCCCTCTCGGATCAATAATCAGAAGCGGGATCTAGAGACCCATACTGACTCCCACACATTCAACGATGACTTTCTTGTGATCGTCGGAACCTTTTACGCTAGTATCTTAATCCCTTTGTTTCACGATATATTACATGTCTGATATTCGATCATCGGTATCTCCATACCTAGTTTGATCTCGTTACCGACATGCACTCTTTTCTCGTTCCTATGATATAACATTCTAGTGATCAAATCACTTGCTTGCAAGCTAATCAATGTGATATCACCGAGAGGGCCCAGAGTATATCTATCCATCATCGGGATGAACAAATTCCACTCTCGATCCATGAGCCTCAACATAACACTTTATTAGTTCTGAATCCATCTTTATAATCACCCTGTTACGGTGTGACGTTTGATGTTATCAAGAAACTCTTCCGGTGTTAGTGATTGACATGATCTCATGGTCTAAGGATTAGGATCACTTCGTAAGTTGTTGTAGCAATATAAACTCAATGACTTTGATCGTAATGCTATACTTCGGATGAATGTTCATCACACCATTACACTAATGTTGTGATCCCGTTATTAACAACATCCAATATCCATGATCAGGAAACCTTGATCATCTTGTTAATCAACGAGCTAGTTTATGAGAGAGGCATAACTAGGAACTTTCTGTTTGTTTATTAAACACACATGTATTAACGTTTCCATATTAATACAATTATAGCATGCAAAATAAACATCTATCATACACTTGGAATACACATAATAAACACTTTATTATTGCCTCTCAGGGCATATTCCCTTCACGCGTCACGCCGGCGCTTCTGACGCTGCAAGATCTGCATGACCGTGGTGCACAGGGAGCTGAACTTGGCCTTGGTGACCAAGACCTCCTCCTAGTCATCGTTGACAGCATGCTCACGGATGACCGGCAGGAGGGCACACATTTTGGCCAACAATGGCTCCTCTACTTCGTCTGTGGCATCGTCCACGGCATCGTCAGGCGGAAGCGGCTGGGTCGCACGGGTGCGACCACAGGTGTCGTGGCCGTGTCCCTGCACCGGGAGGCGCTCGTGTCCCTCCTCCTCTGATGGTAGCGCCAGGAAATCTCGCACGCCGGAGCTTCCACCGCTGCTAGGAGAAGCGACAGCATGTGCGCTCAAATCAGGGCTCGATCGGCCGGCC
The DNA here is from genome assembly GCA_916181665.1 of Avena sativa. Lineage (NCBI taxonomy): Eukaryota > Viridiplantae > Streptophyta > Magnoliopsida > Poales > Poaceae > Avena > Avena sativa. The sequence goes on along the minus strand of OV702294.1, from coordinate 147,911,377 downwards.
ATGGGAAGATGGGGAGTAGACGCGGAGGTTGGCGGCGGCGATTTGTTTTTGGCTGAATCGGCCGGAATCAGAGACGGTGGAGGGCCACGACGAGGGTTTCGGGTGGGGAGGAAGGGGAAATGGATGTGGTTTCCCGCATCCAGCTCCCTTCCCCGCACTGAATATATGCGGGACGGATATACCATTTTGCGGGAAACGGCAAAAAAATTGGTACAGGCCATTTTACGGTATTTGGAAAGGCCACTTTTGGGCCTCGGTACCGCATATCGGCAAAAAAAATTGCGGGACGGCCGATATGTGGTATATGCTAGAGATGCTCTTAGGGCGTGATTGGTTTGTCACATGATTTTTTACATTTTTAGTGATGCATGCGTGGAGAAGTGTCTTGAACTTGTTTGTGCAGGTCTTTTGGTTGCTAACAATGTGTTTATGTGAAATTTATGTCCATTATTTGTATGCATGTGTAAGTGCTTTATTTCATTTGTGCTACAACTTTCTGAGTGTTTGGTTGGGTGTAGATTATTTGTATGTTCTGCTTTCCTCATTCGAATGTGGTGATCTTACCATTGCACCGATAAATAGCACCATATGGGACTCACATGGCACACATAACATAGACTAATATAGTTCAAAGCCATCTAGTAAGCAGGTTAAACAATCAGGGGTCCACACTAATGCCCTGATCAAGAGGCAACATCAACAGAGGCATCACATACCCCTAGAATATCAGGGTTTTACCCCTCATCAATAGTTAGCACAAGTTCAAACTACTATTGTTGCTACCTCTACTGCTACCTCTACTACTATTGCTACCGCTACTTCGTTTGCTACTGCTATCGCTACTGCTCTATACTTCTCAACCGCGATGACCATCACCACTTCATGTCATCCTCTCATGGGCTATATGAACTCTTTCTTTTGATGCAGGCCCATGGAGAGATGCCTAATATCATTTCTTGTCTCTTCATTATAAGATGTCTTCAAGGTAAACAAGAATGATCATTCAATATTCTTCTTCATACTGGCCAGAGACTTAAAACTCATGTGGAAATTTTTCAGATCACTCATTACATCACTTTATCTTTACTTTATTCCTATTTCTACCGTGAAACCAACATATCATCTTCAAGCATTACCTATGAATAAAACCTTCAAATATAACCCAGTGCAAATACTAGTCCATAGGGATTATCATTAATAACCAAAACCATACATGGTGCTCCATGCCCTTTCAAATTGGGAGTCGTCCTCTCCCCAGTTTTGGATAAAGACAACATTTTCTTGGCATTTCCTCTTTGAATAAAGAGATGATGTTCTTCGAACCGGTTGGTTTTCCAATCTATTCTTACAAGTATTTTTGTGAACTGATAGATTTTATTTATAGCATTGCCCAAGGTTTTGTCGAGTAATGGTAGACATGGAGTCATTTCACTTCCCTTATCTTCAAGATCCATAGTGCTGATAACATTCGTAAATTTTGGCTAATCACACTCATAAATGTCATATGTAAGTTTATGATTTAACTCCCATTAATGCCTATAAAAAAGGTGTTGATGTTTTTGTCTTGGTTCTTCAAGAATCATTTAGATATGAAATTCTCATATTCTAGATAGTGCTTTATCGCAAATTCAAGGTATATGTATTGTTTAACTCCTCTCCATCTCACTCACAAAGTTTCAAATCTCGTTGAGGCCTTTTGTTCTTTCTTTTTTCCTTTCCCTTTTTTGGTATTTTAGTGTGTGCATCGTTAATGTCTCGACTAAATCTTGACATTATATTGTTGTAAAGTCTATATGTGACTTGTATTTGCATGATATTTTTATATTCCCTTTAAGGAAAAAAAATTGTTTGAAATGCTCATATGCTAGACGTGTGATGTCGTGAATACGGTGTACCTGTATTGTTTCACTCTCTTTTTTCATAACTGTGATGAGGAGTATAGGAGGCGACGAGGTCGCCATTCAATGGGTGATGAAAGGTTGTGCACATTCGGTATATTTTCATGCCTTTGCTACCATAAGGAGAAAGAAGTGCTCTATTGTGTACTCTCTAGAACAAATATAGGGTCCTTTGGGTCAAAAGATGAGACCTGACAATATACACTCTTTTTTTGAGCAACCAGCAGAAGCACTGTCTTTTCTATTAGAAGAGAATTGGCCAGTTTGGAAGGAAAACCGGCCAAAACTCAAAACAAACGTATATACACACGGGTCCGGTTAAAAGGGAACCGGACCAAAAAAGACCCCAATCGGCACAGTTTTCAAGAAAACCGGCAAAAACCACAACAGGCCACACAACCTAGCTCGACTAGGTCTGGAGCACCGCCGAATGGCACCAGCATAACGGCAACAGCGGGCTCTACGAAAAGCCTGGTCCACGTCCCCGGAGAGGAAGGCAGAGCCGAAGGAAACGGCTAGGCCTCTCAGGCTTCATGGCGAGAGGCAAGCTAGGCCTCTCAGGCTTCATGGCGAGAGGCAATCCGCGGGGAACTCGCCAGCGGTACTCGCACGTGACAAGGCCCGAAGACGTTGACCCAACCGGCATCACTAACATCCCAGGAATGGCTCCGCACACTCCGAAAAATGACGCCTCCAAGGAGGTAACGACATTCAGAAAATGTCGCGGTCATCCAATCCAGCAAGCCAGATTTGGGTTTTCACCCCGGAGTGATGGACGGGGGGGAGTGTTGGGGCTCCACGACAACGCCCTCAAGAGGGAGAACGACGCCCTCAAGCGCCGCCGCTATCGGCACCGACCAAGTCGGGCTAGACTTTCGTTAGGAGATACCAACAACCACCACCAGTGGACTATCACGCAGACGGTCCATGCCACCTGACAAGCAAGATCCATCGGTGATGGAGACAACACCCCCGCCCACGGAGCCATGCCCCACTGCCCGCGCGGCCAAAGGCAGGGCATCACCACCAACTCGATCTGGAGCCGCCGCTCCGGCCTCCACGCGTAGCAGTGCAGCACCTCAAGCCGATCTGCCGCCATCCACAAGACGTCGAATCTGGCGCCTCGTCCACCCCAAGAGACGCTGCCGCGCCGCCATCCAAACTCCATGGCACACCTCTACCATGGACCTGTAGAAGCTGGACAGGACCATCACGCCTCCGCCAGACTGCCACACGCGTAGGCCCGCCACAACCACCAGGACACCGACAGGACTGGGCGCGGGCCCACGACCCCGGCCTCCACGCGACCACCACGTCGAGGCACGCCCTGGCCGTCCTCCACCCAATGCCTACGCGTCCCCGGGGCCGCCGCACCGGCCTCCCAGCGCCGGGGAGCCGCCGGACAGAACGGATCCAGATCGGATCACGTTTGGCCGGCAGAGGCCCGCCAGAGCGCCCGACGAAGCTTCCATCCCCGCCGCCACCTCCGCCCGCCGGAGACCGCGCCGCCGAGGTCCCTCGCCGCCGCAACCAAAAAACCCTAGGGCCTCCGCTCGGGAGCGCCACCAGACAAAGGAATCCCCCCCGCTGCCCTTTGGGAGTAGAGCCCGCCGCCACCGCCGCGGAGGCCAGCGGCGGTGTGGAGGCAGGGGAGGAGGGGGGCGGGCGGTGGCATCTAGGGTTTGCCCCGCTGCCGCCCGCGGGGACGACACGAGACACGTCGTATGAAAAGGGGAATAACATGCACCCTTTTTACACCACGTTCTTGGGTCTGTCGCGAACCTTTTGGTTTTCTATCGCCGCCTTGACTTGGGAGTCGTCTCTCCGAGCTTTGAATCAAGACAATGCTTTATTGGCTTTTTCGAAGGAGATGACTTGGTGGGCCTGGGCCCGTTGGCTTTCCGATCACTTTTCACAAGATTGTTTTTGATGCATTATTAGACTTGATTTAATGGATCCAAGGTTTTTTTTGGGGAACAGTAGGCATGGAATCCTTTTTCTTGATTAGTAATGCTTTCCTTTATCTCCAAGATGAATGGTGCTGATAACATTCGTCGATTTCAGCTAATTGCACGCATAAATGTTATGTATAAGTTTATCTCTAAAGCTTACTGGTCGTTGTTGCCCATAAAAAAGTTCTAATGCTTTTGTCTTGCTCCTTCAAGAATCCCCTGCTAAGTCTGAAATGCTCATATGCTAGACTGTTCTGTCGAAAAATCACGATTCTTGTACTGTTTCACCACTCCTTAAAACAGGCTTTCATACCATTTTATAAATAAAGATACACACGGTCGATCTGACACAAGCTGGTGAGGAGAACCTCTTACAAATCAGATCAACAATAAACAAAAAAGTACAAGAAGGGTCAAGACTTGCCACCGGAGCCACCGAAACAAGACTGTGTGGGATCGGAGCTCCACGACTACGGCCCCAAGAGGGCAATGACGCATCCGCTGTCGTTGCCGAGACCGCAAGGTCAAGGGATTTCATCCGGAGCCCTAGCGCGACGAAGGTAGCCACAATGGTACCCCCAAGAGGGTTACTACACCCTCGGGCATCACCACCGTTGGCGTCGAGATACGGAGCTTCCGCCCAAAAAAACCTCCGCACGCGCCCGATACCTCGGACCATCCAATGTTCCCGAGTCCGGCCTCCATAATGCGATCTGGGAGGAGCCAGTACGCCGCCAACTCCAGGAACTCCTGTTGCCCGCCATCAAAATGACCGAAGAACAGGGCAACCACCACCGCCACGTCGCTCGCCAGAGAGTCGCCCGTGCAGTCCACCTTCCGGGGCAACCGCCCCGGCGTCCAACACCTTGCGCTCAGGGTAACATGACATGGGGAGACCATAAGGAACTCAGCCGACAACAGAGTCGGGCCCACGTGGGCGACAACCGCTACCAATGAAAGGAGACCGATCCTCCACCGCCAAGGCGGTCGCTAATCAGACGCAGTAGCAGTGCCGGTCAAGCCCCAGATCCGGCAAGATCAGGCCCGACTAGCTCCACTGCTGCGCTGCAATGCCAAGGTTGTCACCGCCACCCTACATATAGGAACCGGGCGGATGCATCTGCCGAGGCCCGTTGAGCCTAGATCAAGCCCGCAAGCCTAGATCTAGGCCGAGTATGCTTGGCCAGCCCCTGCCATGGCATCCACCGCTGCCCTATTGTCGCGTGCCCACGTCGTCGCCGCTTCCCTTGCCATCGTTGTTGAGTCCATCGCCGACCTGTCGCCGTCCAGGGCCGAGGAAACCGCCCTCCAAGTTGTTTCCGCCTATGGCCCTCGCCACCCAGCAAGCTAGGCACGCAACACCGATCGCCACCCATTACGATGTCGCCAGGGAGAGCTGGCCGCTGCCGTTCTACATCCCGGCGGGAGAAGCAGGCTCGCCCAAAGGAGAGGACCCGCGGCCACCCCACCGCGCGGGAGGACGAAGACGCCCCGCCGCCGCCGGCACCGACCTGACTTCGCCCGGCGGGCCCCTTGGTGGTGGCAAGGGAGGGGAGAGGTTACGGGGAACCGGCGACGGGAATTTAGGGTTTCCCCCAGTCACTGTGCAGAGGCGACGCGGGAGGAGGAAGACTGGTTCGGCCTGTTCACTCACTGTTTCACCACTGCCCTCTATCTTACTCGCAAATGTTTCAACAACATACCCAGCAAATTCGAGTTCGCATCACCGCAAGATCAGGCCCGACTAGCTCCATCGCCGCGCTGCAGTGCCAAGGTTATCACTGCCACCCTGCATATAGGAACCGGGCGGATGCATCTGCCGAGGCCCGTTGAGCCTAGATCTAGGCTTGATCTAGGCCGAGTATGCTTGGCCAGCCCCTGCATGGCATCCACCGCTGCCCTACTGTCGCGTGTCCACGCCGTCGCCGCTTCCCTTGCCATCGTTATTGAGTCCAGCCGACCTGCCGTTGTCCAGAGCCGAGGAAACCGCCCTCCAAGCTGCTGCCGCCCATGGCCCTCACCTAGCAAGCTAGGCGCGCACCACCGATCGCCGCCTGTTACGCCGTCGCCAGGGAGAGCTGGCCGCTGCCGTTCTGCATCCCTGCGGGAGAAGCAGGCTCTGGCTCGGAGGAGAAGACCCGCGGCCACCCCACCACGCGGGAGGACGAAGACGCCCCGCCGCCTCCGGCACCGACCTGGCTTCGCCCGGCGGGCCCCTTGGCGGTGGCAAGGGAGGGGAGAGGTTACGGGGGAACCGGCGATAGGAATTTAGGGTTTCCCCCGGTCGCCGTGCAGAGGCGACGCAGGAGGAGGAAGACCGGTTCGGCCTGTTCACTCACTGTTTCACCACTGCCCTCTATCTTACTCGCAAACGTTTCAACAGCATACCCAGCAAATTCGAGTTCGCATCACAGAAAAATATCTCGGCATCGGTTCATTCAGGTATTGCATAAAGCTATCACGCATGATCCACTCGACAACAAGGCCCCAACTAACTTGACCTTATCAAACAGCAAAGAAGTAGACACAGCCTCTGCAGATTGCTCATCAGGCGTCCTTTGACGGCGCCGGGTACTTGACGGCGTTCTTGACGATCTTCTTCAGCGCCGCGTCGCCGAGGTCGACGCCGCACATGTCAGAGAGCCGGATGAGGTAGAGCAGCACGTCGGAGAGCTCCTCGCCGAGGTGCTCCTTCTCCGCCTCCTCCCAGCCCGGCAGACCCTTCTGGACCTCCCCTTTCCACATGAACAGCTCTGACAGCTCCCCGACCTCGCCAACCTGCCCAAGAACAAAGTTACAGACAGGTGAGGATCTCAAGACTGTAAAAGATCGTACGTGCAAAGTTCTGACGTATTGACCAGAGGGACAAGTTGTCTGGTCCGGTCGAGGCCTGTTCCTACAGCGCCGTGCAAATGTCTGGTAGTGCGCACGTCCTGCCCAGGCGAGACCAGGCACATGCCTTTTTCTGAAACTGCATCTGCCGATTGTTATCAAAGCATGGATCTAGGTTACTAACTAAGAGCATCTCGTTGCTGGGCTGATGAACTACAGAGTACTACAGTGCATTGCCATATATAAGCCCGCGAAAATAAAATTTAGTTCAAACCAGACTAATTTTGCTGAAAAAATTAGAACTAGACTAAATAATTTTTAACTACGAAGCGGGGCGGGTCGGGTGCCCCTTTGCAAGCCTACTCAAAACATAGCACAGTGCAGAATTTGTTCTTCAGGACCAGATTGATGTCTTTTTGAAAAGGACAGGGGAGCATTTTTTTTTCAAATAAGAAAAGATGGGCACTGAATCACATTCCTGCTTCGGAAAATTCAGCGAGAAGTTCAGAGCGAATCGGTGATCAATCCCTAGACTGAAGCGTGGACCGGTATAAACACGCGGAACCCTGGAATTTTGTGTCGTTTCGACGGTTCCACGCAGGCAAAGTAAGTTGCACAAAGTGTCATGCAAGATGCAACGCACGAAAGCTGTGCCTTTGGACACGAGTTATGATCACAAAGTTAGTTGTCTGTTGCTGTTGCAGTTAGCTCTCATGAACATACACCCGGACCACACGTCACTTCAGCTACAAGTCCTAGTACAAAATATCTGACCTGGTTATGGATTCATATCTGACTATCTGAGCAAGATGTAATCTAAATTCTACACTGTGGTGTCCACTGTCCACGAACAACCAGTCATGTGAAACGAATAAAATGGACAGATCTCAAGAATCTTAAGTTGCAACTGCAAGCAATTATCTAATGAAAACAGAGTAGTCTTATTGAACAGTTGGTCAAAAGAGAAGGCATCATGGTGCGACAATGCAATACGCGCAGCATAATTAAAGAAAGATGCTACGAGATAGCAAAAATCCGGTGGCTTCAGATTGAAGCATGGGCAGCTTTCCTGTCCAGTGGTAGTACAAACCTAGTAGTTCAATACTTTAAACTGATGGAGACGCTGTTAGATCATGCGCATGTGTTGTTTCAAAGATCAATGCTGACTATTTAATCTTTTTTCGAATAAACAAACGAAGAGATTCTGCCTAAAAACTAGTTAGTGCAATGCACTTTGAGAACTCTAGAAGTAGCCATTACGCATAGTTCTGACCGGAATCCAAAGGAAATTATAAGGATGGAAAAAAAAACTACTAGTACTGAATTTGATGTAGAAAAATAAAAAATCCAGTTAAAAATTGTAGATTATCACAAACACGCACACACTGTTTACTGATGTGAACCCACCTAGCTAGAAACTGGAATCTAGAATAGTTTGGAAGGACGCAACTGAAAACCGAAATCTGGAAGAGTTCCAAAAAGGTAGAAAGCTTCTTTTGCATCTGAATAAAGATTTTCTCTGTTCTAAGGAAACGTAACCTCAATGGACACCTGGCTACTGTGATTAAAACAGGGCAACCTATATGATGACCTTTCACACGAATCGGTAAATTTCAGGTTTGGCACGAGAGAGGAAAATTCGGTACAAAATCGTAAGGATCATATCTCCGACTACCGCTTGCGTGCAGATTTACGTTGTTGACAAAATCACAGAAAGATCATCAAGGTGGAAAGAACAGATAAGAAAGATGGAAAGAGGGATGGCAAACCATGGCAAGCAGAAGGTTCCTTGGGCTATGGTGCTTCTCCCAGTCCCTCTCCTGGGCGAAGTCATCGAGCTTCTTGGACAGCTGCTTCAGGCTCACATCAGCCGCCACCGCCGCCGTCTCCTTCCCTTTCGCCTCCTCCATGGCGGCCACCTTCTTCTCTCCCTCCATCGATTTCGCCCCTTAAACAAATATAACCTCTCTCGCACGCCTGCCGATCGAGTGCTTGTTGCCTTTGGCCTGGGTGCTTCGGAAAGCGCAGCTAGACGGGGAGAGGGATCGATATATATATTCGCAGCCTTGCAGCAAACTTTGGCAAGTAATAATAATAATTTTATCGATTAGGAAAGTGTTAACGGCTGCGGATACAGCGCGATTTGTTGAGACACTTCCTCCTTTGGTGCATGAGTCGTGCGCCAGAGAGGGTACATTTATGGGATTTATTTGTCACCTGGAATAGTGCACGGCTGGATACTGTGTGTATCTCAAATTAGCCCAGGCAATCACTTTGTGTGTATTGCCCTCGGTAAAGGTATTGTTGGGCTCAAGGAAGGTGTGTAGGGTGAAGAATGCTATGGCACCGGTTCCTTGATAAGAGCGTCTCCAAAAGTCTTTCTATATTTGGCTAGGATTGCTAAAAACTGAAAATATAGCAATTTGGGCAAAAAATGTTGCTCCAACAGCCTTTGTATAAGTGGTCCCCTACAATTTTTTTAGGAAGCTGAGTATATTGGCTAAGTCCTTAATATTGGCACCTCCACTTTGTATATCTGCAAAGGCTGTGGTGACTTGCTATAATTCCCAAACTCCCTTGTTCACTGCACGGAAGCGACCAAACCGTCGTCCAGAAATTTTTCGCCTCGTCCCCGCCCCCGCCGCCAGCGACTCCGACCACCGCCAAGACGCCATTTTCCCATGGCGCTGCCCCACCCTGCTCCCTAAGCTTCCTCGCAGACCCACCCCTCCTTTCCTCGCCGAATCGAAAGCCTACTCGGCCGAATCGAGCGCCGCCCCGCCGCGATCTCACGGTGGCAGATTCCGGGCGGATAGAGGCGGGCGTCGGCGAGGCATGGTGCGGGTGAGCTCCGACCCGCACCCCGGTGCTCCCAGCCCTCCCGCCCATGACCACTCACCTCCACGCGCCTTGCGGCACGGGGGCGAGCCGCGCCACGTCGCCGCCTTGCCCTCATGAGCGTCGGCCGTTCGGCCCCGCGCGCTGCCATCCCCAGCCACCCCCGTGCGCCGCCGTCCCTAGACACCCTCGTGCGCGTCTTCGATTTGGCAGTGCAATTTGGCATCGGGAAGAAAGAATGGGGAAGAAGAGGAGAGAAAAAAATAGAGAAAAAGAGAGAGAGACCCATTGACAGGTGGGTCTCACAATTTGGCAATCGCTATTATAGGAAGGCTGGAAAAGCATGTTTGTGTTTTGATTGCTAAAGCTTCTCTCTCTTCTTTCTATACATGATTTTTAGCAATCCAATATACAAATGCTCTTGGAGATGCTCTAAAACTTGCCATATACGGGGGCGCACCGGTCTGAGGCGCACTTATGGTCGGTTGTCTGGCCAATTCAAGGAGGATATTAAAGATTGCCCCTCTCTCTTGGCACATGTTGTACGCGGCATGATAATTACAGCATACCCTAAGGATATGATAGCATCTCTATAGTCGACCATTAGACTGATCCTAGTGGTAGTATCATAAGGTGTATCGTGCATGTCATCTTGAAAAAAAAATAATATGGCATAAAAATTAATGAAGGGAGATGTGCTAGTGGTATTATAGTATGATATGGTATCATAGCAAAAAAATGTAATGTTAAATACAACGTGTACATCAAATTGCATTAAGATTCTATAAATAATTAAATACCATAAGATTATGATACAACTAGATGATACTAAGCACAATAGGGATAAGATCATACGCTAGTATCATATGCATAATACTAGTAATATGATACTCTCGCTATGATCAGCCTTATGGACGTGGTAGGGGTAAGATAATAGCCTAGGCTGATACGAGATGGTCTTGGATAGATGAGGTGCGGCACCTAGCCAAAAGAAGGTCGCCACACAACAAGAGCACGGAGAAACCTGCTCCCTGTTGTCGCTCTGGCGGCACCGGGGGCCAAGCACCACATCGTCACCAAGCCCCCTCCCCTAGCCTCCTCTCCGCTGACGCCACCTACCGTGGTGGCGGAGGCCCCTGCTGCCTAAGGCTATGGGGGAGGTCTGCTACTCACCGCGCTGGCGGCCAACCACCTCGGCTGGGGGGTGGAGGTCATGTCGTCGGCGACCTTTGATACGTCCAATTTGCATCACCATTCTATATCATAATTTGCCTCTATTCATTGATATATTTCTTATTAAGAGGTGTTACTTATGTCTTTTCATCTGTTTTTGCATGTTGGATGATTCTTGAAGAATGAATTGCCGGAGTCAGGATTCTGATGAAAAAAGAGGTGTTTTGATGCAATTTCGCGAAGATCAGAAAAATACCAGAAAAACTACGAAAAATCATATTTTCCCAAAAGACGAAGAAAGCTAGAAGGGGAGGCGGAGATGGGCCACAGAGGGGCCCACCCCCAGGAGCGGGCCACCCCTAGGCCGCACCTACAGGGGGTGTGGCCCACCTGGCCCACCTCTGGCTCTGCCCTCTCGCCTATATCTTCTCCTCGAAACCCTAAAACACGTAGAGCGACCATAGAAAGATTCCACCGCCTCTGCAGGGCGAAAAACACCGAGAGAAAGAGCTCTCCGGCAGACAGATTTCTGCTGGGGAAATTCCTTCCCGGAGAGGGGAGATCGTCGCCATCAACACTGTCATCAAGCTAGACTTCATCAGGATCATCATCATCATCCACACCATCATCTCCACCAGCACCATCATCACCACTCCATCCCGCTGTAACAATTGAGTTGAATACTTGCATAGATCTTAGGGGAAACTTTCCCGGTGTTGATTATTATTGTAGTTGATGCTTGTGAGTAGAACCATTGGATTATTGTTTGTGTTGGTATGGGTTTCCTATCAATCCTATTGAGCCATGCGCCAGGGTCTCACATACACCCACCCTTAGAAGATCGACGTCCTCGTCGATCAACCACAAGCCAGGAACGTCCCCTCTTGGCACACGTTTGTGCGTCCAGTGTCGGCACATTGCCATGTAGTGTCCACTCCGGTCCACACGCGTCATGCTACACATGTCCACCACTGACCTGCACACGCCCGTGTAATCGCAAGGGTCGGCTCTGATACCACTTGTAACAACCCTAGTCACTCTGGACGGACGGTTGTCACTTCTGGCAGCTCAATAGGATCTCTAGACTAACCTCACAGACCAACACTAGTCTTTTCTGCGCACTTTGTCCTCACTCATGCGCACCCGATTACCCACTTCCCGGTCGGTCACCCATCCTAGAATTGCTCTAGGCCAAACACGCTTAACCTTAGAGTTCTTTTCGAATGAGATTCCGAAAAAGAAGTTGCAACTTGTTGGTATGGGTTTCCTATCAATCCTATTGAGCCATGCGCCAGGGTCTCACAACTTACTTTCTAGAGACCGTTTTCTTGATAGCTAAGTTAGGGTCACACCCGTCCCAGATCTGGTGGCTGATATTGGAGGGCCCTGATGCCATTAGGCTAGGTATTATCAAACGGATTGGAGACGTCAAGACCATTGATGCGTGGCGGGATAATTTGTTGCCCCGTGACGAGAGATTTATGCATGCTGCTCTTTGAAAACAAAGGATGCCCTAGATAGTGAGGGATTATATTGACAACACTTCTGCAACTTGGAACTTGGCAAAGCTCGGGGAGTTCTTTCTTCCTGTGGATGTAGAGGCGATCAAGAGTATTCCCCTCTATACAAGGATTCAAGGGGATTTTTGGGTGTGGCATTTCAAAAAGACGGGTTCATTTAATGCGTTCTTCCTACATAACTTTGGTTACAGTCAAGAAGACAAGAGAGGACTGGTTGGATGGACGGTCAACGTCGTCCTCGAGTACTACAACAGAGGGGAAATTTTGGGCCAAACTATGGAAGTACGAGGTTCCTTCAAAGATCCGCATATTCCTGTGTAGGCTAGCTCATTGTTCTCTTCCGACAGGATATGTTCGCCACCACAGGCGCATGACGCCCTCCAATGCTTGTTCTATGTGTGTGGACAAGAGAAATCATGGTGACACTCGATGGTCGAGCGAACCATGTCGTATTGTGTGTGTGTGCTCTCTCTATGCGGTGACCCAGCATACCACTGCATGTGTAGTACACTATATTCGTTGACATGACATCCACAGAACACCGTTCCGTAAATATCACATCCCTCAGAGTGGTACAACAGAAACATTGCGGGTCCATATTACAAAGGTACACACACTATTATTATTACAATATCGGAAGTTCAAGACTTCCAAAAGATCCAACTTACAAACCAAAATATAAGATGTTCAACGGAAATTGAAAAGTAACAACTCCGACTAGGAGTGGATCTCAACAGCTTATTTTATAGAGTTCATGTTGTTCGGCTCCATTGGTTACTAATAACTAGACTCTTAAGTGGACTCGTTCTCATCGACACCGTAACGGATCTCGTAGTCCATGCCTTCAACTCCTCCGGATAGATCAGGTTCTTCGTAGAACACGTCTTTTTGGCATTCAGCTGCATACATTGGCACGTCTTCGGAATCCTCAGAGTCTAAGCAAGGGATCAAAGGAAAGAATGAGTAACAGCGTTACCCAACAAGTTCATCATATGCAAGGTGGGAAGTTTGATGCTCTATCTACCGCCTCGGATTATAAATCCTTGGCACTATGCAGTTTTTTGTAAATCTTTCTTCAAAGATTGATTTTATTCTGAAAAACTATGACAATCAGCCTTCACAGGTTGACTAGAACTTTCATGGAGTTCCTTTCCTGCTGCGTTCGTAGCTCCTTCCTGGAACAGGGACTAACAAGTTACAGTTCTTACACTCTGTAGAGGTGCGTTTACTTTACCCATGAGAGATCAACTCCTTGTTGCACAACCGGGCGTACTTTCCCGTCCACAATTCCATGATGTGGGGCCTAGTAGTTGGTCCAAGCCAATCACTGTCCCCTTGCGACCCCGCATGCCTCCTTGGTGTACACCATGCCCACATAATGAATTACGGCAATGGTTTGTACAAACTGTTAGATGCCAGAACTATCGTGGGACGTTGAGGGTTCCCACCCATATGCTGCATATCCTCTACGAATTACCAATTAATATGCACGCTACGAGGATAACAGCCACGACCTGCACATCCGGCTTCATGTGAGAGGAAGAAGATACAGCTGACTTCTCTGTCCCATTCCAAATCTCATGGCTAACGCGTAATATACGGCGCTAGAATCACTAATGTCAGGGGTTATTAAGTTCCTACTTGATCATCATTATTGCAATTAGAACTCTAAGTTCTATTGCTCCATCATATCACCACTTAGGATGATATCTATAATTTCTTTATTTGGGAAAATAATATTTTCTTTCTTTTATAGCATATATGATAACACACAATTTGCAAATACTTTGATAAAGACTCTTCAAAGGATATGAGCAAGTGATGAACTTGCATTGTGATGGCAAGGTAGTGAATTCTGATGCTTGCACTGGACCTTGAGCTTCTAGTTCTACAAAAACATCATTATTGCCCGATAAGGACAATATTTAAAGAAGCGAAATGATTATGCAGATAATGTAATGCATTATTAAAATTTATATGCATTACCCCAAAAAGTTTCTTTTTGAGTAATAAAGGGTTTATAAATATTACTTTTTAATATTTCATATCATATATTGAATTATTTTATTTTATTTCCCTTTATTTGACTTTTATTGATTTAATAATTCCTTTAGGAATTACTAATTATACCTTTATTTTATTAATAAATATTTATTTAGTATTTTTCAAAAATACTATACTATTAATAAATAATGAAAGTGATTTTTATTTATTTTTATCACCTTTCAATAATTTTGTAAAATTCTATAAGGAATATTTAAATTACAAAATTCTTATAAAAATTTGAATGTCCAAAATTTAATATTTTATTTTATTTGTACAGAAGGGATTATTTTGAATCCAAAAATATTTTATTTATAATTTTTGGATTATTATCTTATTTTCTAGGATTTTATTAAGTCCAGGGGTATTTTGGTCTTTTTTATTAAAACAGGCCTGCAATTGTTTCTGGGCTGGTTATTTTTATTGGGCCCTATTGGCCCACTAGTACTAGACAAAAGAGCCACCCCGAAGGGTCTGGCCCAGCTCGGCCCATTCCTCACTCTCTCTCTCTCTCTCTCTCTCTCTCTCTCTCTCTCTCTCTCTCTCTCTCTCTCTCTCTCTCTCTCTCTCTCTCGCGCGCGCGCGAGTTCATCTTCTCCTCCTCTGACCCGACCTCGTGGCCGGCGATGCCGCCACTGGCGATTCCTGTCGCCGTCGGCCATTCTGGTCGCCACCGTGGTGTAGTAGGGGATTGTCGACGACGCCCGTTTGTTCTATCCGATTGGATTCGAGCCTAGGGCTCTCCTGCAAGGGATCGATGTTGTCTCGAACCCTAGGGATTGGGGATTGGCATGGATTCAAGTGCAGATGTGGTCGTCGTGCGTTGAGGTGATGCTCTGCACCTCCAGGCGTGATCAGGGTCGTTGTCGTGGCACCGTGCGGGTTGTAGTGCCCCCTCTAGGGTGCTCCCCGTGCCTCCATGGCCGTCGGTCCCTCTGCTTCCTCTTCCATCCTTCAGCGAGGACCTATGGTGAGTTTGATTCCCCTCTCCTGATGCTCTTTGTGCTTGTTGATTCGATGCCAGATGTTAGCAGTGTCCTCTCTAGCTATTGTTTGATTCAGATTAGGATGATTATCCCTTTAGGGTTTCTGTGATGTGCTTGTTCATGTACTGGAGGAATTGATTCATCTTTAGATGGTCTGTACCCATACTGAATGCTTATTGGCCTGAGGCTTGTTGGTTGATCTGATGTATGGTGTTTCTGGTGACTTACTTGATGATTTGATGCTTGGATTGCATCTGATTCAGATGATGTGGTTGTATGGGAACCATGCTTGGTAAAGCTAATGATCTGATAGCTTTCCACTGTTTATTTGATTCATGGTCAAGATTATGATACAGCTAATGTTCTAGTGTTGTAAGCTTGGAAATTAATATGGGGATTGAGATCCTCATGATCTCAAACAGTGAAGTGTATTATGGGAATATTCTAGTTATGTTTCCTGTTATTTTTAACAGGAAAATGATTAGTTAGTTGATTTTCTGAATCTAGGATGATTTACTGTTGTTCCTGATTCATATTGAATTGTTCTTGTGACACCATCATGTATGGCACACAAGTTTAATTTTAAATCATGGATTTGTTTAGTTGATGCTTGAGACAATCTTGGCTTTGAAAACTAGAGATGCTCATATCTGAATTCCCTATGACAAATGATGTTGGTCTAAGGCTTAGGGATTCAAATCTTATCTAGTTGGTTCATCTAGATAGTCCTGGTAGTAGTACCAGCTATTCTTTATTGAATCATGGCTTGGAAAAATGATAGTGAGCTTGATCCATCTATGGATCCCAAAGATTTGTTTCTAAGGTGCTACTCTTCCTTTAGAGATGTGCCTAGAAATAGATCATAGGTATATATATGATTGAATTGTAGAATATGGTTTAACCACCAGAGCAAGGATGTTGCTCTGAGCTCTGGTTGGATTCTGGTACCTTGTTGTTTGCTTTTAGATTTTCAGAAATCTCTATGATGGATTCACCCCACTTGGGTGTCTTCTGAGGGTCTGTTTTGTAAAACAACACATGCCTTTCTCTAAATAAGATGATTAGATCATGTGAAGGTTTTATGAAACTCACCACAAAAGCTGATATTTGTGGAGTAAATTGGTGATGATCTTGATCTGGTTTTGCTGGACTTTTGTGCTTGATCTGGAGCTAGCCTGCTCCTCCTATCTCCTGGCTTGGCCTTGTTGTCCACCTGATTCTTCCTCCTCCTTATGTCACCATTCTGGTGATGTTTGGGGTTAATCTGGTGGTTGGTTTAGCTGCTGTTTTTGGTTTACTTGCTGTTCTCCCAGGCTGTGATGTGGTGTGGTGTTGCACTGGGGTGCTTCCCCATGGTTGTGCTCTGGTTTTGTTTGATCTGGCTGTGCTTGTGCAATCGACAACACACCCTTGCATGTGTGTGTGTGCAGCCTGTGTGCCTGCTATGCACATATGGATAGGTTCAGAAGATTTGATCTTACTGTTACCAATCTACTTTTACCTTGGCTGGTGAACTGATCCCTTTTTGGCTGTCCTTTGCATTCTGGCTATGAATTTATGACAGATGAAATATTTCATATTGGTGAAACTTGCCCCTCTTTAACATTTCTCAATGATGAGATTGTCAAGTGCACCTCACTGACATATCTGAGAGAAATACATACTAACACTAATCTTGTTTTATTTCTGTTTAATCCTTGTTTTGCAGGTTCAAAGATAAAGATGAAGATTTAGTTTAGGGTTTAGATATAGGATAGTTAGTAGATGTAATTTTTTTAATCCTTTGTAATCTTTTTTATAGTTCATGTAATCTTTATTTTATTCAATTGTAATAAAGATTATGTTATTATTAATAAAGAAGATTCTTATTCTTTATTCTATTGTAACTTGTTTATGTCTTTATAATATGAAAATGAATTTCATAATTTCTATTGTTTTGAGATTTAAGTTATTCTACCTATATCTTAATTAATTTAAGATTCAAATCTTATATCTCAATCATTTAAATTATTATTCAAACACTTAAGTTTTTAAATTCAAAACACACATAATTCTTTTAAGATCACATCAAAGTTTATAACAATCCCACTTTAATTCTAAACCTAATCTTAAAGTAAGAAAGAAACATTTATCACTTAAGATTTTATTTGGCGAAAATTTTACCTTCTTTTCACAAATAGATGCATGCAACAATACATAATCCTAAATCTACCCTTCGTTAGGTTCCTAAATGCTGGGATGTTACAGACTTCCCCCCTTAAATTAAACTTCGTCCCGAAGTTTATTGGAGATGTACCTGAATGGTTCTGTATAAGTTTTTCTTAAATCCTCTTCTTTCTCCCATGTGGCTTCCCTTTCAGGGTGATGTTCCCATTGTACCTTGCAATACTTGATTGCCCTATTCCTCAATCTTTTCCAATTTTCTTCTAGAATCTTGCAGGGCTTTTCAATATAAGTCAGATCTGCTTGTAGTTCTATCTCTTGATGTGTTATTGCATCCTCTGGAACTTTCAAACATTTGCGAAGTTGTGATACATGAAAAACATTATGCACTTGAGCCAGTCTTGATGCTAACTCTAAATCATAAGCTATAGTTCTACTTTGGCTCAGTATCTTGAATGGTCCGATATATCTTGGGCTTAATTTCCCTTTGACTCCGAACCTTTTTACTCATTTCATTGGACTTACTTTCAAATAGACCATATCTCCTACTTCTGGATGCCATGATCTTCGGCTTTGATCCACATAACTTTTCTGCCTGCTCTGGGCTATTTTCAGTCTATCACTGATCTTATCAATGATGTATTGTCTCTCCTTGATATAATCGGGCGCAAATTCTTTGTTGCTTCTAGGTTCGTACCAACATATTGGTGATCTACACTTCCTTCCATACAGAACCTCATATGGAGCTGCCTTCAGGATACTCTGATAGATGTTGTTATAAGAAAATTCTGCCAATGGTAGGTGATCCTCCCATGTTCCTCCAAAATCCAGTGCACAAGCTCTCAACATGTCTTCTAGTATTTGATTTGTTCTTTCAGTTTGACCTCCTGTCTCAGGATGATATGCCATGCTGAAATCTAACTTTGAACCAAGTGCCTCATGCAATTGCTTCCAAAATGCTGAAGCAAACACTAATCCTCTATCAGTTACGATCTTCTTGGGTACTCCATGCTTACTTACTATCTCTTTGACATATACTTCAACTAACTTCTCGGCATTATCTTTTTGATTTACTGGAATAAAATGTGCACTCTTAGTGAGTCTGTCCACTATTACCCATATCATGTCCTTCTTTTTTGGTGTCATAGGTAATCCTGTGATGAAATCCATCCCTATTTCCTCCCATTTCCATTCAGGAATTTCTAAGGTTGTAATGGTCCTGCTGGATTTTGATGTTCAGCTTTCACCCTTTGGCAAGTATGGCATTCAGATACATATTTAGAAATATCTCTTTTCATGTTATTCCACCAGAATAGTTCCTTCAAATCCATATACATCTTAGTACTCCCTGGATGTATAGAATATGGGGAAGTATGTGCTTCTTTGAGTATGACATTTCTGATCTCAGTCACATCTGGAACACATAAACGATCTTAGAACCATAAAGATCCATAAACTCCAAGGTGAAAAACTGATTTTTCCCCTTGAGATATTCTCCGAATTTCCTCAGTAATAAAAGGGTCTTCTTCTTGACGTCTAAAAATTTCTTGCTTAAGATCACTGTCATGTTCTGCAAATACCTGCATAGTCGCAAATCCTCCAAGAACCTCTGTTCTAATGAATTGGAGTTCTAACTTTTCCAAGTCCATTTGTAACTCTTTTGGTAACTCTCTGTTGCTAGGCTGAATATCTGCACTCTTTTTTCTTAAAGCATCTGCTACAACATTTGCTTTTCCTGGGGTGTAATTGATTGTTAGATCATAATCCTTGATTAATTCCAACCAACGCTTCTGTCTCATGTTCAATTACTTTTGAGTGAAGAAATATTTGAGACTTTTATGGTCGGTGTATAACTCACATCTGGCTCCATAAAGAAAATGCCTCCATCCTTTCAGTGCAAAAACTACTGCTGCTAACTCTAAATCATGGGTTGGATAGTTGACTTCATGTGGTTTCAATTGTCTTGAACCATAAGCAATTACTTTCCGGTCTTGCATTAATACACACCCCAAACTTCTTTGGATGCATCACAGTATACGGTGAAATCCTTCCCTGTTTCAGGAACTGCCAAGATTGGAGCTATGGTTAATCTCGTTTTCAACTCTTGGAAACTTGCTTTACACTTCTCATCCCACTTAAATGGTGTATTATTCCTTAATAATTTAGTCATTGGTCCGGCTATTTTGGAGAAACCTTCAATGAATCTCTGATAATAACCAGCCATTCCTAGGAAACCTCGAATTTGTTTCACATTGGTTGGTGCAGTCCACTCTAGTACTGACTGAACTTTAGATGGATTCATAGCAATCCCATCTTTACTGATCACATGACCGAGGAACTCTACCTCATCTAACCAGAACTCACACTTACTGAACTTAGCATAAAGCTTATGTTCTCTTAAAATCTGCAATGCTATTCTCAAATGGTCAGCATGCTCTTCCTTATCCTTGGAATATATCAGAATATCATCAATAAAGACGATGAAAAACTTATCCAAGTATGGCATGAAGATCTTGTTCATCAGATTCATGAATATTTCCGGTGCATTGGTCAAACCAAATGGTACCACTAGATATTCATGGTGTCCATATCTTGAGACAAATGATGTTTTTGGAACATCTTCCGGCTTGATTTTTATTGGATGGTATTCAGATCTTAAATCGATCTTTGAAAATACTCCAGCTCCTTTCACTTGATCAAACAAATCCTGAATTCTTGGTAAAGGATACTTGTTCTTGATCGTCACGTTGTTCAGATTTCTATAATCACCACACATCCGTCTTCCACCATCTCTCTTATCCACAAAAATTACTGGTGTTCCCCATAGAGATATACTTTCCTATATAAATCCTTTTCTTGCTAACTCATCAATTTGCTCCTTGAGTTCTTTCAACTCCTTGGGTCCCATTTTATATGGTGCCTGAGCTATTGGGGTTGTACCAGGTATTAGGTCAATGGTGAACTCTATCTCCCGGTCTGGTGGCATTCCTGGTAATTCCGTTGGGAAAACATCTTGGAATTCATTAACTATAGGAATTTCTTCTAATTTAACTTCCTTCATTGAATTCAACTGCAGATCCACCATGATATGACTGTGTTTATCTGCCTGGTAAACTATCCTTGCTCCACTTGGAGTTTTGATTGAGACAGTTTTCTCCTCACAATTTATCTGAGCTTCGTGTTCCATCATCCAATCCATCCCAAGCACTACTGCAATTCCCTTCAAAGGAATCACATAAAGGTCTGTGAAATATGTACAACCACAGATCGAGATAACCTGATCTTGTTTTATGTGGCGCACAATCACATTCCCTCCTGCCGTAACTACGGTCATAGGACGTTCTAACGTTGCCCTTCTAATCCCGAACTTATCACAGAATTCTTTAGAAATGAATGAAGTAGTTGCACCAGTATCAAATAGAACTTTGCCGGGATTGGTAAGGATATTGAGCGTACCTATTACTTCATGCTCCTAATTATCCACCTCCTCGAGAGTTGCACAGTTCAGTTTTCCGGTAGGTCGGTTTCTCTTGCCATTATTGTTCTTGCCATTGTTTCCTCCTTTATTGGGATGTCCATTTCCTCCACTGTCTTGTCCTCCTCCCTTGGCAGGCCATCCTCCCGGTGGTTTGCTCGGACAATCCGGCTTGATATGCCCCTTCTGACCACAACCATAACAGATCACTACAGGCTTTTTGCACTCCCTCTGGAAATGTCCTGGAATTCCACAGTTGTTACTGATAACATTCCTTCTCGGATTAGATTGGTTTCCACCACTGCCCTTGTTATTGTTATTGTTGTTGTTGCCATAATTCCTATTCCGAGGTTTAAACTCCAGGTTAGGTTTAGGTTTGGTTGCCTGAATTCACTTGGTTTCCTTCTTGGCTCTCTTCCTCCGGTCCTCTTGGACATTCTTATAATCATCTTCAAAAGTAATGGCTGCATCCAACAACTGTTGATAAGTTTGCTTATTGGCTAACCTTAGATGCATCTTCACAAATGGATTCAATCCATGCAAGAAACGTTTCTTCCTCTTCTCTTTAGTGTTAACATCCTCCTCAGCATAACGAGACAGTTGGCTAAACTCCCGGATGTACTTCATGACACTAGTATATCCTTCCTGAAGCTCCTCAAATTCTCTCCTCTTCAACTCCATGACGCTTTCCTGAACATGATATTCACGAAACCTCTGCTTGAACTCCTCCCAAGTAAACTCCCATCCTGGTTGTTGCATGGCTAACTGATTTTCCCACCATGATGCTGCAGGTCCGGTCAGCAGATGAGTTGCATACCTCAATTTTTCCTCATCATTGCAACCTACAGTTTTCAGCTTCCTCTCCGTATCGGCTAACCAGTCTTCTGCATCCATTGGTTCTGGAGCTGATGCAAAAGGTAACGGCCTTGCATTCTGGAAATCAGATAAACTCACTCCTCCTCCTTCAGGTGCCCTCTGATTTGCTCGCCCCAGCAACTCCTCCATAAACTTGTTCTGGTTCTCTTGCATCATTTGCATGTATTGCATAAAGTTCTGCTCCATTAACGGTCTCATTGGTGGTGGTAATGCTCCTTGATTTGCTGTATCAGCATCGGCCTTTTCCTTGGCCTCACACTCCATCCGTTGCTGCTCAGTTTCCATTTCTACACCCGTATCCATAACCCCCTAGTCGTGCAACATAAAGCGAATACTCATAATTACATCATGCACATGTGTTCTGAGCTCGACTTTATGCACAGAACTAGTCACACAATGAAGATCCAAAGAAAATCCAAGTATGCATTTCACATATTTTACATAATATCATAATGATACAAAGTCATTACACATATACCATATAGGTATAATCACTCAACTACCTTATTACTTGGGGTACAAACACGGTACTTGATACTACTAACTAATTGTCTTCTAGTAGTAACTACGCTCATCGTACATGCCTGATGTCCAACTGTGATGACATGTTGTTCGTTGCACCGTTTGTGGAACATATGGCCTTCCAGAAGGAACATACTCTGTATCTGAAGTGTCAGGACTTGAGTCATTACTCAACCTGAGCGCATTGACTCCCTCCAGCTCAGCTGAAAAGTCTTCAGAAACATATTCAACATTATCTCCAGCCTACATCTCCTGAGCTTCATCTCTAGAGTTATCACCAGGATACGCAGATCCTGCTGCTCCCCAGGTGCTCTCGTGGACAAGATAATTGAATACTGGATAATGTATATTACCTGGGCTTTGAGAAGATGTTGATGTTTCAAACACTCTTTCCTCAGGATCTTCTTCTTCATCCAGATCATCTATTGACATGGTATTTCTACTTCTGTTATTAGGATTCATCGATGCACCCATCCAACTAGATTGTCCAACATTTCTGTCAGAACCATCTGTGGACATCTGGTGTTCATGAGATCCATTGTATGATACCATTCTCCATCCATCCGAGTTCTCAATAGGAAGTTCTGAATCAGAACCATCCTCTAAGCCCTGTGGTACCACATACCGCATATCTACAGTAGGATCATATGTAGATTCAGGTCTTGGTGAGTAAGGATATGGTATAAAAGATTCTGGATCTATAGGAATATCCTTAAAGATAGGTGTTGCACTACTACTTGCTTCTTTCTCTAACTGGGACACTAACTGCTTCCTCCTTTCCGGATCAGTTAGATCCTCTAACATGTCATTTTTGTCTTCAACAATCACTTGATGAGTCTTATAAAAAGACACAACGAGTGTCCGGTATCTATCCAAAAACTTGGAAGCTAACTTAGGATGCTTATTAACCAAATTAAGATGATCCGGTATAGGCTCCGAGTTTATAGAGTCATGAGGTATCACATAAAATGTGCTATCTTCTAGCTCCTTGGTTTTCTGCTCCTGGATATTAGCTATTGCCTCCACAACAGCAACATGATAGGCCGCTAAATGACTCCTACCTTCACCTATGGGTAGATCGTGGTACAATCCAAGCTTCTCTGGAAGTTGGATACACACACGATACTTGGATAACATCCGGCCATCAAGATAAGTGATAGTGTTCACTGGAATTCTAGTTGGGCAATTAAAAAGCTTTAAAAGTTGACGAAGTTGGTCTGTAAATGATCCTTGATAATCATCAAGAGTCTCCTCTTTCCTTACCAAAGTCTGTTTGGGAAACTTTGGTGCCATATCTCTGTATATCGAAAAAATAATTTTAATTAGTATCCAATAATATATTGCATCATAACAAAGAATTATCGCACTAAAATATATAACAGAATATTCTCATTTGAACACCCATTATATTACTTTTAGAGAATTGTTTATTGTTGCCAAATCTCCGACAGGTAATACCCTTAACTAGGTTTTCCAACCTAAGGTCAAAGCAATTTTCTCTGATACCAACTGCGGTGACCCAGCATACCACTGCATGTGTAGTACACTATAGTCGTTGACATGACATCCACAGAACACCATTACGTCAATATCACATCCCTCAGAGTGGTACAACAGAAACATTGCGGGTTCATATTACAAAGGTACACACACTATTATTATTACAATACCGGAAGTTCAAGACTTCCGAAAGATCCAACTTACAAACCAAAATATAAGATGTTCAGCGAAAATTGAAAAGTAACAACTCCGACTAGGAGTGGAGCTCAACAGCTTATTTTATAGAGTTCATGTTGTTCGGCTCCATTGGTTACTACTAACTAGACTCTTAAGTGGACTCGTTCTCATCGACACCGTAACGGATCTCGTAGTCCACGCCTTCAACTCCTCCGGATAGATCAGGTTCTTCGTAGAACACGTCTTTTTGGCATTCAGCTGCATACATTGGCACGTCTTCGGAATCCTCAGAGTCTAAGCAAGGGATCAAAGGAAAGAATGAGTAACAGCGTTACCCAACAAGTTCATTATATGCAAGGTGGGAAGTTTGATGCTCTATCTACCACCTCGAATTATAAATCCTTGGCACTATGCAGTTTTTTGTAAATCTTTCTTCAAAGATTGATTTTATTCTGAAAAACTATGACAATCAGCCTTCACAGGTTGACTAGAACTTTCATGGAGTTCCTTTCCTGCTGCGTTCGTAGCTCCTTCCCGAAACAGGGAGTAACAAGTTATAGTTCTTACACTCTGCAGAGGTGCGTTTACTTTACCCATGAGAGATCAACTCCTTGTTGCACAAACGGGCGTACTTTCCCGTCCACAATTCCATGATGTGGGGACTAGTAGTTGGTCCAAGCCAATCACTGCCCCCTTCGCGACCCCGCATGCCTCCTTGGTGTACACCATGCCCACATAATGAATTACGGCAATGGTTTGTACAAACCGTTAGATGCCAGAACTATCGTGGGACGTTGAGGGTTCCCACCCATATGCTGCATATCCTCTACGAATTACCAATTAATATGCACGCTATGAGGATAACAGTCACGACCTGCACATCCGGCTTCATGCGAGAGGAAGAAGATACAGCTGACTTATCTGTCCCATTCCAAATCTCATGGCTAACGCGTAATATACGGCGCTAGAATCACTGATGCCAGGGGTTATTAAGTTCCTACTTGATTATCATTGTTGCAATTAGAACAATAAGTTCTATTGCTCCATCATATCACCACTTAGGATGATATCTATAATTTCTTTATTTGGGAAAATAATATTTTCTTTCTTTTATAGCATATATGATAACACACAATATGCAAATACTTTGATAAAGACTCTTCAAAGGATATGAGCAAGTGAGAAACTTGCCTTGTGATGGCAAGGTAGTGAAGTCTGATGCTTGCACTGGACCTTGAGCTTCTAGTTCTACAAAAACATCATTATTGCCCGATAAGGACAATATTTAAAGAAGCGAAATGATTATGCAGATAATGTAATGCATTATTAAAATTTATATGCATTACCCCAAAAAGTTTCTTTTTGAGTAATAAAGGGTTTATAAATATTACTTTTTAATATTTCATAACATATATTGAATTAGTTTATTTTATTTCCCTTTATATGACTTTTATTGATTTACCTTTATTTTATTACTAAATATTTATTTAGTATTTTTCAAAAATACTATACTATTAATAAATAATGAAAGTGATTTTTATTTATTTTTATCACCTTTCAATAATTTTGTAAAATTCCATAAGGAATATTTAAATTACAAAATTCTTATAGAAATTTGAATGTCCAAAATTTAATATTTTATTTTATTTGGACAGAAGGGATTATTGTGAATCCAGAAATATTTTATTTATAATTTTTGGATTATTATTTTATTTTCTAGGATTTTATTAAGTCCAGGGGTATTTTGGTGTTTTTCTTTTTATTAAAACAGGCCTGAAATTGTTTCTGGGCTGGTTATTTTTATTGGGCCCTGTTGTCCCACTAGTACTAGACAAAAGAGCCATCCCGAAGGGTCTGGCCTAGCTCGGCCCATTCCTCACTATCTCTCTCTCTCTCGCGCGCGAGTTCATCTTCTCCTCCTCTGACCCAACCTCGTGGTCGGCGATGCCGCCACCGGCGATTCCTGTCACCATCGGCCATTCTGGTCGCCACTGTGGTGTAGTAGGGGGTTGTCGACAACGCCCGTTCGTTCTATCCGATTGGATTCGAGCCTAGGGCTCTCCTGCAATGGATCGATGCTGTCTCGAACCCTAGGGTTTGGGGATTAGCATGGATTCAAGTGCAGTTGTGGTCGTCGTGCGTTGAGTGGTGCTCTGCACCTCCAGGCGTGATCAGGGTCGTTGTCGTGGCGCCGTGCAGGTTGCAGTGCCCACTCTGGGGTGTTCCCCGTGCCGCCATGGTCGTCGGCCCCTCTGCTTCCTCTTCCATCCTTCAGCGAGGACCTATGGTGAGTTTGATTCCCCTCTCCTGATGCTCTCTATGCTTGTTGATTCGATGCCAGATGTTAGCAGTGTCCTCTCTAGCTACTGTTTGATTCAGATTAGGATGATTATCCCTTTAGGGTTTCTGTGATGTGCTTGTTCATGTACTGGAGGAATTGATTCATGTTTAGATGGTCTGTACCCATACTGAATGCTTATTGGCCTGAGGCTTGTTGGTTGATCTGATGTATGGTGTTTCTGGTGACTTACTTGATGATTTGATGCTTGGATTGCATCTGATTCAGATGATGTGGTTGTATGGGAACCATGCTTGGTAAAGCTAATGATCTGATAGCTTTCCACTGTTTATTTGATTCATGGTCAAGATTATGACACAGCTAATGTCCTAGTGCTGTAAGCTTGGAAATTAATATGGGGATTGAGATCCTCATGATCTCAAACAGTGAAGTGTATTATGGGAATATTCTAGTTATGATTCCTGTTTTTTAACACGAAAATGATTAGTTAGTTGATTTTCTGAATCTAGGATGATTTACTGATGTTCCTGATTCATATTGAATTGTTCTTGTGACACCATCATGTATGGCACACAAGTTTAATTTCAAAATCATGGATTTGGTTAGTTGATGCTTGAGACAATCTTGTCTTTGAAAACTAGAGATGCTCATATCTGAATTCCCTATGACCAATGATGTTGGTCTGAGGCTTAGGGATTCAAATCTTATCTAGTTGGTTCATCTAGATAGTCCTGGTAGTAGTACCAGCTATTCTTTATTGAATCATGGCTTGGAAAAATGATAGTGAACTTGATCCATCTATGGATCCCAAAGATTTGTTTCTAAGGTGCTACTCTTCCTTTAGAGATGTGCCTAGAAATAGATCATAGGTATATATATGATTGAATTGTAGAATATGGTTTAACCACCAGAGCAAGGATGTTGCTCTGAGCTCTGGTTGGATTCTGGTACCTTGTTGTTTGCTTTTAGATTTTCAGAAATCTCTATGATGGATTCACCCCACTTGGGTGTCTTCTGAGGGTCTGTTTTGTAAAACAACACATGTCTTTCTCTAAATGAGATGATTAGATCATATGCAGGTTTTATGAAACTCGCTACAAAAGCTGATATTTGTGGAGTAAATTGGTCATGATCTTGATCTGGTTTTGCTGGACTTCTGTGCTTGATCTGGAGCTAGCCTGCTCCTCCTAGCTCCTGGCTTGGCCTTGTTGTCCACCTGATTCTTCCTCCTCCTTATGTCACCATTCTGGTGATGTTTGGGGTTAATCTGGTGGTTGGTTTAGCTGATGTTCTTGGTTTACTTGCTGTTCTCCCAAGCTATGCTGTGGTGTGGTGTTGCACTGGGGTGCTTCCCCACGGCTGTGCTCTGGTTTTGTTTGATCTGGTTGTGCTTGTGCAGTCGACAGCACACCCTTGCATGCTTGTGTGTGTGCAGCATGTGTGCCTGCTATGCACATATGGATAGGTTCAGAAGATTTGATCTGACTGTTACCAATCTACTTTTACCTTGGCTGATGAACTGATCCCTTTTTGGCTGTCCTTTTCATTCTAGCTGTGAATTTATGAAAGATGAAATCTTTCATATTGGTGAAACTTGCCCCTCTTTAACATTTCTCAATGATGAGATTGTCAAGTGCACCTCACTGACATATCTGAGAGAAATACATACTAATACTAATCTTGTTTTATTTCTGTTTAATCCTTGTTTTGCAGGTTCAAAGATAAAGATGAAGATTTAGTTTAGGTTTTAGATATAGGATAGTTAGTAGATGTAATTTTTTTAATCCTTTGTAATCTTTTTTATAGTTCATGTAATCTTTATTTTATTCAATTGTAATAAAGATTATGTTATTATTAATAAAGAAGATTCTTATTCTTTATTCTATTGTAACTTGTTTATGTCTTTATAATATGAAAATGAATTTCATAAATTTCTATTGTTTTGAGATTTAAGTTATACTACCTATATCTTAATTAATTTAAGATTCAAATCTTATATCTCAATCATTTAAATTATTATTCAAACACTTAAGTTTTTAAATTCAAACCCCTTTCAAAACACACATAATTCTTTTAAGATCACATCAAAGTTTATAACAATCCCACTTTAAGTCTAAACCTAATCTTAAAGTAAGAAAGAAACATTGATCACTTAAGATTTTATTTGGCGAAAATTTTACCCGCTTTTTCACAAATAGATGCATGCAACAATACATAATCCTAAATCTACTATTCGTTAGGTTCCTAAATGCTGGGATGTTACACTCTAATTAACCCAACCATCGCTGGAGCATATTAGCATCTCGCCAGAACCATCACGTCAATGGCTTTTCTTAATGAATCTGCACTTCAATGGATTTTATCGATGATGCATGCTATGGAACACGAGTATTTCACGAGGATGGTGATCACCATGTGCGTAATTTGGCATGCCAGGCGGAAGGTCATCCAAAAACCTATGGCGATGCATCATCTTGTTGATACCTTTTTGAGTGACTTGGAAGAAAGCAAGAGGTGGAGGGGAACACAACAATTATGCCTGCACCTAAGTGGTTTCCCTCCCCGACTGGCTCATGCAAGGTGAATGTTGATGGTGAAGTTGCTAAAATTGTTGATCGCGGTGTAGTAGGCGTGGTATGTCGATCGCATGACGAAGTATAGCTAGGAGCATAAGTCGTTGTGTACGAGGGGATAACTCATTCATCTAGGATGTATGAAGGCTATGGATTGCAGAGAAGCCCTTTCTCCACTGCCTGATCTACATGTTGGCAATGGTGGCCTCCAATTGCATGGATGTGATACAAGGTCTCCAGGCGAAGAGCATGGGGATCTTTAGGAATGGTCTGCGAGAAGTAAAAGAATCGTTGCGAGAACGCGTTGGCATGATGTTCCGCCATGAAAGGCGGCGATCGAATGTCAAGGCTCATAACCTAGCAAGCTTTGCAACCTCATTATTAGTTGGTCGCCATGTTTGGTTACGCAATAGGCCTGAGGGCATGTTATTCCCTATAAACTTTTTGGTTAACCATGAATAAAGTAGTCGAAGTTCTAAAAAACAACTATTTGATCATACCTGCCAATGGCCAACATCTACACATTTCTCACACCGCCACACATGTCATGAAATCATCACGCTCAAGGCTTCCAACTCCATGGGTGGCAGCCCCAATATCCTGCCTCTCCCAACATCATGCATAAACCGCCGACAACACGGGGCCACTTTCCCGACATACCAATGCTCGCCCTAGAGTATACCTGGGCATGTTCCGGGCCGGACCGGGCTCAGGCCGGGCCTGACAAAGCCCGACCGCATAAATCCCCGGCCCGGCCCGGCTGTCGGGCCTAAAAACTCGGCCCAAGCCCAGCCCGCCACTGTGTAAATTCTTCGGGCCGTCGGACCGCGGGCCAGGCCTTTCCTTATTTGCGCATTTCTCTTGGCCCAAGCCTGGCCCGTGCACCCACCGGGCCACAAATCTCAAGCCCAGGCCCAGCCCGCGGGCCTTAAAAGCCCGGCCCATCAGGCTTTTTTTCGGGCCGGGCCGGGCTGCCCATGCCCAGGTACACCCTAGAGCTTCACGCCGCATGATCCAGCTACCCGCAACCTGAGCTACAAAGGGAAATTCCCCAAAAGACCAAGACTCGGCTAACATTCTGGCCGGTATTCCCCATAGAGTCATCGCCATATCGTCTTACAGGGCCAACCCTCAAGGTGCATCAACTATCTAGGCCACGTGTCCACCAATCCTAATGAAGGAGAAACCCCCATGAACCTTCCTCCAGCCTAACTGGCCTGGGAGAAACTAGTCATCGCGTGCAGGAAGAGAAAACCAAAGAGGGTAACATCATCCAAAGACGCCGCTGAGTCAAAGTAAGGCTTTAGGGTCAAGGTGCTACTCTGTTGTTGAGCCAAAGTCTTATATCTTCATACACACCCTTTTATGAGGTATACGCGTTTCAGAAAAGACATTATATCTAGACGTGTTTCAGCGTGGTTTATTTATTTAGTTTACGTCAAAATAACTAAGACATATCATAATCGAATGGAGTAATAATAATTAACACAAAGAAATTCATATCATCAGTCGATGTTCAGATTCACCATTGGTCCGACACAAGCACCTTGCAGGGGGACGGTTGCCGCGACGACGGCTCATCATCCAGTTTCACCCGGCACGACAGGAACCTCTTCCAGTCGTCCAAGTACGAGTCCAGCACGATGTCCACGTCCACCTCCGCGGACCGCGACCGCCTCTCCGACGCCATGCGGCTGCGCAGCTCGTCGGACAGCTCCACCCCGGCGCCGAGCGCGACCATCCTCACGTGCTTCCGCGCGCCCTCGGCGACGCAGAACTC
The DNA here is from genome assembly GCA_916181665.1 of Avena sativa. Classification (NCBI taxonomy): domain Eukaryota; kingdom Viridiplantae; phylum Streptophyta; class Magnoliopsida; order Poales; family Poaceae; genus Avena; species Avena sativa. The sequence continues at coordinate 147,880,770 of OV702294.1, read as the reverse complement.
GGCCACGCGGCCCCACGCGAGCACCGCCCCCGCGTAGGAGACGGCCACCGTCCCGCGCTCGTTGTAGAACTCGCACGACTCGGAGCTCCGGCTGCTGCTGACGCCGTGGAGCGTGAGGTTGAACGTCGGGGAGACGACGGGCGGCGGCTGCGGCATCGCGCGGTCGAGCCCGTCGAAGCCGGCGAGGCTGACGGAGAAAGTGGGGACGTAGATCTGGAGTCGGTCGGGACGAACGGGTAAAAGTAAAACGAGCACCACCATGGCGATGAACATGGCTTGTGCCAAGGCTGCTATCACGACGAGGCGAAGGGCTTCGTCCTTCCTCGGGTCGGTGGGAACGCGGGGCGATGCCCCTGCTTCCAGGTCCGGCTTCATGGCGGCGAAGACGCGAGACAGAAGAAATCTTCTAGAGGGGGATTGTCCCGGAAGCTTACATGCATACGTGCGCGGCCTTGACACTATATGATACTCCATTGACTTTCTTTTTTGATGGGGATAATATTGACGGGAGTTGCTGGAGTACATCTCCAACTATTTTTGAGGGGCAACATATCTGCTGAATCCAGGTTGTTTCCAGCCCCACGATCAAATCCGACGAGTTAGCTAGGGCAACGTTTGCCCTCATTTCAGACACGATTCTATCCAAATAGGATCCGGGGCACCGGAACCGTCCTCGCTCGCTAATTTTTTTAAATAATATACTGTCTTTTTTAATAATTTTCATGAATAATACTTAAATTGAAAGATTTGCAATTCTAGCGCGGTGTCGGCATTTGCATAGCCGACAGGACTAATCGGCTTTTGACAAAAGCTGATTAGTTCTGCATATTCTTCACAATCGGCTTTTGGAAAGCTGATTAGTCATGTCCGTTATTTAAATGCCGACACCGCGCTAGAATTGCAAATCTTTTAATTCGTGTATTATTCATGAAAATTATTAAAAACGTAGTCCTCGCTCTGTCCGTTGTTTGGGATGGCCACTACAACCAACTGCACCCCAAAAAATACATACAAATAAAAACATAAAACAAACTGAAATAGAAATATAATTGTTTTTTCTAAAATACAAATATAATTTACATAATTGTTAGCAAAAGAAAATGTTTAACTAATAAAAAACTAGGGTGTGCTAGCTAAGCGGTGGCAGCCGGCGTCGAAGGCCCTAGTCGTCATCGATTCAGATGAAGATCTGTGGCGGCGGCTAGGCGGTGGCGCGGTGGTGCCACCGCCTGGTGGATATCATTGTGGAGGCTATTGTGCTTGGCCTCCTCCTGTCAAGAGAGCTCGATGGTGGCCTAGAGCTCCTCCTCCTCCGTCATCTCCTTCCTCCATTAGCTTGTAAGTCTTTTGGTGGGTCCTTCACTCCTCATCCTTAACGATGTAGCACACATCCGGTGACAACAGCGGCGGTGGGGCCAGGGTCTCCACCCCGCTACGGTGACCAGTCCGGTCAGTCATGCTCTGGGTGGGCAGGGACATGCCTCTTAACGACTACTGGATGGTTTCTGTATGAATGTTGGGATTCAGAAATTTCAAAAATGGCAATGCTTTGTCACGGAGGAAAACGTTGCAATCTGTCACTGTACGTTTTTGAACTTTTCATGAAGAACTGCGTTAAATGTTCAGGATTTTTTTATACAGAAGAGCCTCTGGTATAGAGCAGGCACGTGACACGTTGTTCTAGCTATGGTTCGTCGTTAGATGCCTTCGGGCATCGGGACCCTAGTTGACGTCTCTAGTGTCCTTCAGGTTGGGATTTACGTTCCGGAGCAACTGAACAAGGAATTTGACACTCGAATTGACATGATAATGAGCCCAGGATTTGGGACCAAACAGTTTGATTAGGGGTATTATGTCAGATGTTTTTAAAGGGCGGGCAGGTTCTATTTCTCACCGTCCCCGTAGTGTATGAGACGAATGTTTTACGGTATAGACGCCTATGACCTCCCCTTCTATGCCTTGCGATAATGATTCCTTTCGAATTACAACCTTTTCGAATTACAACCTTTACCACAACAGTGCCGTCCATGGATCAAATTATTTCGTGGAAAAGAACAGTTTGATTAGGGGTATTATATCAGATGTTTTAAAAGAGCAGGCAGGTAACTAAGAAGATTATTCTGCTGAACATGGTTGTGAAAATGTAGGGCCAACGGATACTCGAATAGTTTGTATCCAGCACAATGGATGGCCCACGTTTATTAACCGAAGCATATTGTGAGCTACTCTGATTGCCTGGTGGAAACAAATGGGGTAATAAATGTATTTCATCACGCTCAAGAGATGCAAATAAACTACTCAGACGTCTCAAAATAGATGCCATGGATTTGTCAAAATTTAGATGAATCTAGTAACTATTTAGTATATAGATTCAACCAAATTTTGACAAACCTGCAACATCTATTTTGAGACAGAGGGAGTTGTAAACTAACAGCAAAACGACATGACGTAAGATAGCATAACAGACAACATACCACCGCAGATTCTGAAGAATTCTGGCAAAATCTCAAACACTGCATGTTTAATACTACCATCTCATCACATCAATAACAGTTACGAGTAATTCATACAATATTTCAGGATTTAAAGACCAAAACAGTGCTGATCGAAACCTCAACAGGTTCCACACCAAACTGATCTAAGCAGCAGCAACCTCCTTCTTAAGCTTCGCGAGCTCTTGCCTGATAGCTCCTCCCCTCTGTTCAAACAGTGATCATCATAATATTAGTTGTGCACACAGCTGCTGCCTATATTTCAAGAGTAACAGAACTGAGAATCTCACCTTGATCTTGGCCAGCATGACCTTGAACCTGTCAAAGTCATTGAGCGATGCCCTCCTCTTCTGGACAATCAGCTTCTTGCCCCACGAGCTGTTCTCCCACTTGTTCTTCACATCTGTAAACAGATACAGCTCGTTTTTAACAGTGTCCATTAACAGAATGCCTAGATTTGAAGAATATTGTTGAAGGAATGACTCATTACCAGCTTCCTCCAGTGCCTTGATCAAAGTCGCCTTCTTAGGGATGCGCTTGATGTCGATCTTGATGTCGGTCAGCGAGAGCCTCTTGAAGTTCATCTGGCATCGGACCATGTCAGGTGCATCCACAAGTGCCTGTTATCATATAAAAGCAAATACATTACGCACTTACAATAAAAGAACAAAAGCAATTATGTAGAAACATCAGATCCAGAATCCTCTTTCTCTAGCCATTCAAGTAATATTAAACAACTTATTAAAAGGAAGATAAAGCATATGTATCAGCATTGAGAAAGTGAACCAACTGGTTTATTTAATGCCAGCGTAGCAAAAACAATCCAAAACACCATGAACTCAGATCATGTATAACAGTCAATGCTACGATACATTTTAAACAACAGAACTGAAATATGAAAAATTAAAAGTATAACCAAAGTCACAACAAGCAAAGGAAGTCGATAAATATTGCATCAGTACCTCAAACTGCAAAGCATTGTTGGCTGGATATGCTAATAAACACTCCATCATTAGAAGAACAGAGTAATATGGAGCTATCAAGTGAATAATATCTAACCTAAGAAGGCATCAGCAACCAGAGTATAACATATATAAAGTAAAATGCAGGTGATGTCGATATACATCCAATGAGAAATGAAACAATAGATGTATAGAATACAGTAGTTTCTTCAGAAGGAAAACATCAATCGATGTCCCTTACTGAATTCGTATACATATATTAAAACACTAGCATGCTGCAAGTCTGGCTGATTGGTTTAGAGTAGGAAATCAGACATCAAAGCGTGGACACAAGGCACATATACTACAATGAAACTCATCAGCGGTGACCAAAACAAGAGCAGGTCCAGCTAAATGCATTGCTAAGGTAGATACAGTGACACGTATTTAAGATCATTCAAATACAAGAGTTAAACAAGTCAGTGAAGAATGACTATTGATCAACTAATACTGAATAGCTAAGTGAGCTTCGAATGGAACCCCCAAAAGTAACCTAACTTAATAAATACATCCAACAAGAAATGAAACAATGGATGTATAGAATACAGTAGTTTCTTCAGAAGGAGAACATCAATCAAAGTCCCTTAGTGAATTCGTATACAGATATTAAAACTCTAGCATGCTGCAAGTCTGGCTGCTCGGAGTAGGAAATCAAACATCAAAGCATGGACACAAGGCGCATACTACGCTGAAACTCATCAAGTGACCAAACAAGAGCAAGTCCAGCTAAATGCATGGCTAAGGCATATTTAATATCATTCAAATACAAGAGTTAAACAAGTCAGTGAAGAATCAGTATTGATCAACTAATACTGAATTGCTAAGTGAGCTTCGAATGGCACCCCAAAAGTCACCTAACAGTTGCTAGTCAATATCGTCAAAAGGTTAACAGTTGCTAGTCAATATCGTCAAAAGGTTAACAGTTGCTAGTCATGTATCCAAGCCAACATAAGAAACTCTAGAAGGCTAGCCATACCCAAGATATTAAATATAAAGCAACACAAGTTTTACCAGCTAAAAGATAGCAACGAATATCAACATTTTCGCATCAAGGCTGCTATCGATGCCCTACTCAAACGAACAGAAGATTTCTCAGCAGAGATCTTCACAGCTACTACAATCTACGGCCTCGGCACACGGACAAAGTAATGTTACAAAACTAATGCGCGATCTAGCATTACACATCCGTATCGACTCCTCAAGCATAACCAGATCGAGATTGACCAGGGGGAGTGGGGAAGGAGATCAAACTCACCCTGTTCTGGTCGACGACGTCGACGATGACGACCAGGCGGCCGTAGTCCTTCCCGTAGTTCACAAGGGCAACCCGCCCGATCTCCACAAACCTCTTGAACGGCTGCAAAAGCACAAGGACGAGGCACTCGACGTCATTACCGGACACCGCCAAGGAGAAAGAGGGAATAAGAGCATATCGGCGCTAGGGGGTCGACGTTTGTCCCTACCATTTTGCGGCGGCGCGGGTGACAACGGCGGCGGCGGCGGCTCAGAGAAGCGGGAGCGAGCGAGTTGGGGAGGCGGAGGGTTTAGATATGACAAGATCTATATAGCCAAGGCGGGGGGTTCCACATGAGCCGAAGGATCTCGGGGTCAGGGCTCCTGGTCGTCCGATCTAGGTTACACTAGTTGCAGATGTTTCTGGGGGTTATGGTTTGGGCTTTTGCACTGCCTGGGCATTTTGGGCTTCTTTGTGTGGACTGTGTTGAGAACGGCCTTAGGTCAGAACCAACTAGATGGGCTTAGATCTGCCGATTCATGTTGGACCGAGAACCCAAAATGCTGAACCGAGGACCACAAACGTTGAGGTACAGGCATCCGAGACTTGGAAAATCTTCGAATATTTCTGTGTTTTTCAATAGGAATCTATATAGGGAAAATTGGTTATTTACCCAAAAGTTCATCAACCTTGGATTTTCTACCCAAAGTTGAGTCTACCTTAGTAAAATACCCACCAGGGACTTCAAAATAAAATACGAATTTAGCAAGCCTCTTAATCTGAGCTAGTTAAGAAAAGAGATCAATCGCTCAGCTTTAGATGGCAAACACTAGTACGTACAGGGTTTAGGGCGGACGGTACTGGCCGGCCGAAACAACAGCGGTTACACGGTACTAGGCAGACGTCGCACGCCGACAACAAAGATGAAGGGTGGATGGCTTGAAAACAGTAACCAGAGCTGGCCATGAAAAGCTCCATTGGTTAGCTCTCTCGAACTGTATTCACGGTGGAGCTAAGAACGTACGTATATAACAACCTAGCATCTATGCATGTTTGTATACATAAAGAGATGTATCCAGCCAGATGGTATATTGATGGCATGCATAGATTCAGAGGAGAACGTTAAATTAACATGGAATATGTTCAACATCGATTGCACTCATAGGCATATGTCTGCATCAACAAGCTTACCACAAACGAAAATAGTGTTGGCACAAGTATATATCACACGAAAGTTTAAAACTTAGTCAGGTTCGCATCACATGATGATTAAAGAAACAATAAGTTTTAATTTATTCTCCTCTTTCTAGAAGTAATCTTCTTGGCAATTCTTGTCTTTGATGTTGTCGAGGTATTTGTTGGAGATGTCGTGAATGCTAACCGGGATCCCTCATCTCCAAAAAGAGCGGATTGGCTTCAAAAAATAGGAAGATGTCACAAATAACGCACATGCTATGAAAAGATGAGCTAGCGGTGCAATGTTTCACCTTCTTGTAACGGGTCCAGGACTTATTGATGGTTGGACAGGGGTATCCGTCCTCATAGGTGTAGAAGGACTACACACAGATTGGCTATAAAAGCATCATACGATGTTATAAAACGCATGCTTAAAAAAGAAATAAGTTGAGCGAAATATATTCACCTTCTTGTCACTGGTCCGGGACTCGTTGACAATTGGGCAAGGATATCAGCTTTTATAGGTATTGAATGGCTACACGCCGATTGGCTATTAAAAGCGAAAATATGTCACAAGTTGTATGTGATAAAACAGAAAGAGTAGACATGCAAAATACTAACCTCCTTGTGATTGGTCCAGGACTCGTGGGTGTAGAAGGATTTCTATTTTTACTTGTGCTTGCATGATCCCATGGTACTGTATTTTTCTTGCTTCTACTTTTCCTACCACAAGAAGCATAGTGTAAGTTGAACACGTGATGTATTCTTTAAGCTAAAATCAGAAATATTTTTATAAATAGAGAACTGTACCTTTTCTTTGTACCATTTAAAGGGCAACCAGCTTGCCTATGTCCTAGCTCTTGACATCTTTTGCATCTGTTTTTGCCTCCTGTTTGAACCTTTTTCTTTCCTTGATAACCTCTTTCTGTACATGCCTTGATCCTCAATTTTCTCGGTCTCCCTCTCCCTCTTTTAGATATTGGTGGTCTCAACACAAATTCGGGATCAACACTGGGCCATTGAGATTTTCCTGTTACTGGCTCTATTTCCCTTGATATGCTGCCCTGAATGTCGCCACTGAGTAGTAGTCATGCACAAAGTCTTCCAATTTGATATTTTGTGCAGCTAATACAACCAGTGCATGTCGACACGGCTTTCCAGTGTGCTGCCATTCTAGACAAGTACACTCATGCGTAAGACACTTGACTACATGTCGAAGGTCATTTTTTGTAGTATCTTTGACCTCAGCACTCCACTCGCTAGATGCACGTGTCTTAAGATGGGCTAATCCTCTAGAACGAACATTCAACTCTTGTATGATAGCTGGTAGTATTTTACCTTGCAGCCTTGCTCCAATTGCTCTCCTCTTCTTGAGAAGCACCATGATTTATAAAAAAGTATGATATTCGAAGACTAATTTTCTTTTTGGTGATTATAGTAGATATGATCCTATTATATATAATTAAAAACACATTCGTTGAAAATAGATTTTATTATATGTGCAAATATGCATTCACGTGTGGGCTGATATTTATATGCCTAGATGTATGCGGGTAATTAGCTGCAATAATATCACTACGATCGGAAATATAGGTCAGCTACGACTAAACATTGTGGTCAGGCTAAAGCAATATGAACCACTTCAGGCCGAAGCAATATGAAGCAGCTCCGTCGCGTATACCGATCGATGGCTGAAATAGTACTATCATAGTGCAGAAACCTTGAACGGGGCCAAGATGCATGAGTATTTAGAGATACTATTCCTATCGTATGGTAATAAAGAAAAGAACGAAGATAGATAGATTGAGAAAAACTTACTGGCGGACGGCGCGGCCGGCCGGCCGGAACGACGGTGGTCACAAGCAGACGACACAGATGGAGGGCCGATGGCTTCGAGAGGGCTGCCACTATGTCGCTGATGGTCGGGGCCGCGATGGTTGAATTGCCGCTGCGAGCGGTGATCCCTGGAGGTGTTCACGTTCTCTAGTACGAGGGTTTGCGATCTAACAGCCGAGGGATCGATCTTTTCTTGGCGAGCTCTGAATAAGAGGCTTGTTAAAGTTGTATTTTATTTTGAAGTCCCTAATGGGTATTTTACCAAGTTACACTCAACTTTGGGTAGAAAATCCAAGGTTGATGAACTTTTGGGTAAATAACCAATTTTTCCATCTATATAAACATTTTGTATGCTCTATGATCAGGTCTATTTTTCTCGTGCTAGCTCTTCTCTAATTAATCTTTCATCCTTTGTTATTCACCCAAGCAATGGTTCGTTCGGATCTACTAAAAAATGACACTCTTGTAGGAAATTTTTTTTTTTCAGTTTCTCCACACTTACTCGTGGGTCCTCCTCCCATGGCCGCAGGTACCTTCTCATGTTTCACTTTTTTTGAGTGGAAATTCTAGCGCTTTATTTTAACTCAAAAGTGTTTTCCTTACAATCAGCCTTCAGGATGTGTACATGAAAGGCAGGGCTTTCACACAGTCAGCTACTCGTCACCTCCAACGTGCTAGCAAACTTTGCACACAGTGTGCCGAATTGTTTGCCTCCTGACATGTTTGATTGAGAACGATGAGAAATCATGCACTTGCCCCCCCCCCTCCTCACACACACTTCATCTAGAATAGGCACCACGATCGAATGAGAACCATGGCATATGAGGTCCACATGTTTACCACCTGTAGACAGTCAGTCTCCATCACCACATGCGAGTAGCCTCTTAGTTTAGCAAAGATGACACCATCCCGAAGGCTCAACACTTTCATAGTTAAAGGATCAGTAACTCCATTATAGGGTTTACTCCAGGCGTCCAAGAAGGTCGTATGTGATCTTGCCACTCCTCCACCTCCTCCCTTGACCTCTTGGGCAGAAATGGCCCTATTTGTGTTAATCTTCACGCAGCTTGGCTCAGGGGACGCCAGCACTGTCCATCATGGCAGACCTTTTGATCCCTAGGAAACTCCATCAATGCTAGGGTTTCCTTTGCCATTTTCATCGCCATAACCGGATCGTAGGCCTCCTTGTCATGCGTCCATTGATTACGGGACATCCATATGGACCACATCACCGTAATGATCTGACATCGCTCCTTCTCTGCAATCCCCATGTTTCACTTGTATGCCTCGGGGGAGTCCCTATTGGGACAAGCTAGGGTGGTTTTATTAGTATTTCCTTCGTCTTAAGTATAAGACGTTCTAAGAATTAGTTAAAAGTAAAATCTTACTATTTTGACCACATATTTAGAAAAGATATGTATATTTACAATTTTGAATAGACACATTAAGAAAATATACTTTATGGTGAATCTATGGATACTGATTCAGTAATGTAAATATTCATATTATTATGTATAATCTTGATCAAACTTATAAACAGCTGACTTTTCACTAATATTTAGGTGCCTTATATTTTAGGACGGAGGGAGTACAACTTATGTTCATATATGTATGCCTTTCTAATAGTTCAAATTGAACTATTAAAAATGCTTATATTTCGAAGCGGATGGAGCATGTTTTATAAATCTAAATATTAAGAAGTGAAATATCCTTTCTAAAGGGAATATGCTGAGAGACAATAATAAAGTGGTTATTATTTTATTTCTTATTTATGATAAATATTTATTCCTCATGCTATAATTGTGTTAATTGGAAACGTTAATACATGTGTGTTTAATAAACAAATATGCAGAGCTTCTAGTTATGCCTCTCATATAAACTAGCTCGTTTGATTAACAAGATGATCAAAGGTTTTCTGGTCATGGACATTGGATGTTGTTAACCAAGGGGTCACCGCATTGGTGAAATCTATAATATCTATAAAGTTCATCCTCACTATGATGCATTTAATGTTTGCAAGCTGAAATCTGGTGTAGCCACGTCACCCCAATTGTTCATGTCTGTTTGATTTAAAATCTATGGTCAGTTTCGTTCCAATAGGTCTGTTCGGTTGGTTTTTCCCAAGCGATTATGTGCCCTCACGTCAGCAGATGAAGTTCGTTTTGTTTTCTTTCGTCTTCTCTGAAGCCCTCCCTCTCCTATGACCCAGCTGCATCTCACCTTTCATCTCCTCCGGGCTCCGGTCCTCCATTAATACATGTCTCTTCATTTCCTCCTCAACTCCACACACGCGTGGCATTGATGAACACCATCTTCTTTTTTATCTCCTCCAAACTGCATTAACCCATGAAGAATCAGAACAGCTTCTCTCCCTTAAAGTTGTGCAGCTGCGATGCCACCATAGCTGGGAGTGGGAGGGAGTGTCCCCATTATCACCTGAACCCCCACTGGTGAGCAATCCCCCTTCTTTCACGTTCAACATAAAAAGATGCTGACGCAGTATGCTACTACTCAGTTTTGAGCATCCATTCTCAATTGTTCTCTCTCTTTCTCGATGCCCTTTTACTCACAATTCACATCTTATTTCAGGATTTACTTAGCCCTTCTCATGTCCGCCGTCCCCATTGTCTCCACCATACCTAGAACGTTGGGAGGCAGTGCCCTGGTCTGATCTGAATCCCCATCGGTCAAGCATCCTTCAGAGTCTGTATGAGCCTTTTCTCCGTTGTGGTTTCTGATTTAGCAGGTTTTCGCTTGACGGGATGGAACGCGACTGAACTAATCTCGAGCCCTTGCCAGCACTGCCACCGGTGATATGCTCGCCAAATCAGGTCAGTTCGAGTTTCCTTAGATGCCCTGAGTTTCCTTCCGTGTTCAGTATGCTACTTACATGCCACTGTATTCAGAACCTGTTATCCGGACGCTCCAGATGCAATTCGAAAGTATTGATTGGAATACAGTAAATAAAATGCATAATCTGTGTCATGTTTTGATCTCTGAATTCAGAAGTACGCACAGTGTTTGACCTTCTCTCCAGCATATTTGTAAGCATGAGTGGTCGGCAACCGACAACCAGGTCACATGACGATGTAGTCTTACATCATGGCCGCGCCATCCCGTCTCAGGAAGTCATTTTACCCAGCAAACTTTTCTTTGCATTCTCTTCTATCCTGACCGAAGCATGCAGAATTGAGGCTATTTTTCCTTTGTACAAATCTGGGATTAGAAGTTCACAAAATTAGACGAATTAAGTTACTGTAGTTTGGTTAATCTTTCATGTTGCAGTTTTTTATGGCATCGGCAGCAGGCAGCAACATCTAGCACACGTGGCCGACTTACATACCCCATTGATAAGGAATTAATTGGTATGACCACAAGATCCATCAAAATATTACAGGTTCTTGGTTCCTTATATTCACAATAAGCCTGATTCTACACATCATACATACAATGGACAACTGCGCACAATTATGTTTTAGAGAGGATTATCTACTTCTTTCACGTTCAACATAAAAAGATGCTGACGCAGTATGCTACTACTCAGTTTTGAGCATCTATTCTCAATTGTTCTCTCTCTTTCTCGATGCCCTTTTACTCACAATTCACATCTTATTTCAGGATTTACTTAGCCCTTTTACTCACATTTCACATCTTATTTCAGGATTTACTTAGCCCTTTTACTCACAATTCACATCTTATTTCAGGATTTACTTAGCTGAATCAACGATGTCATTATGGATCTTATTTTTGGTGATTAAAAGATTAATATGGTAATGAACCTTCTAAGTCATTTTGAGCAACATAAATCGTTCTTTGGTTCAAGCTGTTCTTTCTTTCAGGTTTGCGTGAGTGACAAAACAAGGTACACGGAAGACTTTCATCATATAATTTAGCTTTTGTATGCTACTCCAACGCTTCCATATTGAAGCACACTACTACCTATGGCCATGGAGTCGCCTCTGCTAACTGATTGGTATTGTGAAAGGTTTGTTTCATCATTAAACTTGAACAATATGTCATATTTTTACCTTCTTACACCCTCTTGATTTATATCAGAATTACATGTGGCTGGTCATTCATTGGTCTACTTATTGGATTATGATGTATTCTCATGTTGGTAGGCCTTAACATGGACATGCGCCTCAACTGCATCATAGAAAAAAAGACATATGCTCAGTACATGGACAGTTCAAGAACATGACACCAACCAAGATGGCAAGAACAAGACCAGCCAAAACCGTCTTCTGGAGTTTCCACTTGATATATTTCATTCCATTCTTTCATTGTACACTAACTAATTCTGGTAATTCTTCAGCTACACTATTATGTTAGTTTTATAGATGTAAATGTCAACTTAATTAACAAGGAACCAACAATGCAAATATTGAATGTATGGCTATGTTATTTTGTGTATGTGTTGTAAACCTGATCAAGTTAGTCATAAGTTGTGGTTGTGAGAAATAGTACTCCCTCCATCTCGATTTATATGTTGGAGATTTTTCTAGATTCACATTCGAGACAGAGCGAGTATAACATTGTTCTTCTTAATGAGGCTTAAAAGCTAATAGCACACACCCCGATTTTTCTTTGACAAAATCCAGCAGCAACGCGCGGGGTATCTACTAGTTATATGATGAGCACTCACCTGAAGTATAGTAATATGATCAAAGTCATTATATTTACATTACTATAGTAAGTCATACGAAGTAATCATACTCCTTAGACCATGAGCTCATGTCAATCACTAACATCAGAAGAGTGTTTTGATAACATCAAATGTCACACCGTAACAGGGTGACCAGAAAGGCGGGTTCAGGTACTCCGAAAGTGTTATATAGAGGCTCACGGATCAAGAGTGGGATTTTTCCATCCCGATGACGAAAAGATATACTCCGGCCCTCGTATTGACAACAGCTTGCAAGCAGGTGATTTGATCACAAGGAATGTTATATCACGGGAACAAGAAAAAAGTACTTGTCGATAACAAAATCAAACTAGGTGTGGGATACCGATAATCGAATCTCGAATATATAACATATCGCGAGACAAAGGTATTTGATTATGACGTTAATGGTTCACACGTCATCGTTGAATATGTGGTAGTCGGTATGGATCTCCAGGTCCTACTTCTAATTATTGATAATAGAGATGTCTCTATCTTGTCTACATCAGTCGCGAACCCGTAGGGTGACACTTAAGGTTCTCCGACACTAAGTGCTCGAAAAAACATATCCGAGAACAATATTGATAGAGCTGAAATTGTTTCGATGATCACCGAAATTTTTTCGGGTCAAATCGCTGAAAATGGTTTCAGGTGTAATATTAAAACAATGCAAGGGGTTTTATGTGAATGTTTATTAAATAAAGTAATTAACAAAATTCTAAGTAAAATAAATAAAAGATTTTTATTTAAAGAGATAAATGCATTTATGCTATGAGCATTTAATGTAATTAAAATGGGGGTTTTACTCACATGAATGAGGGAATGAATGAGAGAATGAATGAGGAAATAAATGAGGGAAGAGAGGTTGCCCCTTCCCCTACAAAAGTCCCTCCTCTCCTCCTATCAATTTGCACCAACTCCTTGTGAATGCTCTCTTCCCCCTCTACCAATCCCCATGGCTTTAGATTAGCGAAGTAAATGTTTTATTGGTTTATCGGAGTAAGATTTATCTACTCCTTCATCAACAACGAAATCAGATTTAGTAAAAGCTTTCAGTTTTCGAGGGTGAGTTTTTATTGGATCACCCCTTACTCGTTACTAGAATCTACTAGATTAGATCTTGGTGCATTTGGTGTCTTATCGTAGGAACTTTTTTTTGTTTTCTATGTTGTGAACCCTTTACTTTCAACCAAGCATCCACATTACAATCCATTTTACGACTATGTTTTTCGTGTTGAGCTATTTAGAACAAGGTCTTAATTATGTTTTAATATTTTCCTTTATCAGTGACCAAATTGCAGCATTAGTACACTTTTGGCTCTGACATACATACTATCGTAATTGAACTACTTTTTTAGTATTATGCATCTCTTTCTTTTCTCCTAATATGTTTTTCTGTATCGTGTGTGCACTAACTTTGCACTGCGTTTGGATGTCATGCCTTTGTCTTGATTTTTGAAACGTGATGCCTTTGTCTTGCTACTTGTACATTTTTGCACTTTTTTTAGGATATTCTACATTTTCTCTTGTCTTGTCCTAAGTGCATGTTTTGTATTTTCTTATAGCATTGTGATTGTGCTTTTTCATGCCCAAAATTGCATGTTTTCAAGTGCATTAGGTTGCACAATGCTTGAATGTACTCCCATTTTATCTTACCCTTAGTGCATGTGTTTACACTACCATATGTTTCGTTTCATTGCCTTCCTTTAGTGGCTTCGTCTTTTAATTTTCCCCACTTTTATATGTATAGAACAAAAACAAACCAAATCCACACAAGAAAGAGAAAACCACATAAAAGTAAATAAAATGGGGATGGGGTGCCTCCATGCGGCACGTGGTGCCAACCCCTTCGCTCCTGCCCATGCCAATGCACCAGACTTTAGATGCGTCGTCTCGCATTCCGCTGATGCGGTACCTATTTACCTCTTCTTCTTGTTTGGTTGTCTTAATGTGTGGTATGAGATGAAGTGCATTTATGTATATATAAATACGTAGTGAAGAAACATACTACAAAACAAAAAATCTACTACAAACCAAAGTGAGGGGCAAGCCCTTAATGCTCTCCACATGGCGCAACACCGTGTGACTTGACATGACCCCTGGAGAAGGTGTCCATGTGTTCATCTCCCATGGTTTGGTTACCCTACAAAACAAAATTTGCTATTCTCTCTCTCCAAAACATATGCAATTCAAAACCGAGGATATTTGGCTGGAAATACAACCATTTGGTTCTCTGGTTCTAAATAAGAGAGAATATATGAAATATTTTGAAAATATATATATGCCATGTTAAATTGTATGCAGAAGGGAACCACATAAATGGCTATACATGTTGTTTTGTTATATCGGATGAATAAGTGTTTGATATATCGGAAAAAATCTCACTGAGGTTTCATGCCAGATTTGATCGAACTAGATATTTTCTTTAGAATCACATGGAAATTAATGCATATGATAAACCAAATAATTTTAATTCTATAACTCATACAATGACGCGCGATGTTTTAGAGATAATGTATCATGTGCAACTATAGGACACCCCCAAGTTATAAACTTGTTTGCGGGAAATGAGTACCCACAAAAAATCAATCTATCATGTACCAAAGTTTTTTTATATTTGGATCACATCTTATAAAAATGAGTAAATTCCACTTTTTACCTCCTAAGATCAAATTTGTGACACCTTTTACCCAATTCAGAAGTACTCCCTCAAAACCACACCATTGAACATACTTTGTTCCACTTTTCACACTTTTTTTACAGTTTACCCTGTCCTTATTGGTGGGTCCTACTCTTACTCCGACGTGGCATTGCCAGATAAAATGCAAATTTAGTTGTCAATTATACATCTGCCTTATGCATTTTGTGTGCCCCCAGGCAAGGTTGATGACCCACAAGTATAGGGGGTGTATCGTAGTACTTTCGATAAATAGGAGTGTCGATCCCAACGAGGAGCATAAGGTGTTGACTAGTGGTATGGAGTAGGAAATCTCTGTAAATACTTAGCAAACAGATTTTTAGGGGTTTTCTGAATAAGCAAGGAAATAAAGTGCGAGTAATAAAGAAAACAAACAATTGCAGCAAGTGGCCCAATCCTTTCTTAGCAAAGGACAAGCCGGTGGAAATACTTATAAGGACCAAACGTTCTCGAGGACACATGGGAATTCTGTCAAGTGCTTTCACTTTATATAGCTAAGTACTCTTCTTTGGTGTTGTAAGTGTTGTGTGGGTGAACCTGTGCTAATGTACCAACCTTACTTGGACTAATACATACTTGTGATTAGACCCCCTGCAAGCATCCGCAACTACAGGAAAACAATTAAGATATAAACCTAACCACGGCCTTAAACCCTGAGATCCTACGCTCCCTTATGCAATGGTGTCCTAACGGGGGTTCAGGTTTCTGTCACTCCGGCAACCCCACAATTAGTAGCCAAATAAACAATGCATTCCCCTAGGCCCATAAATGGTGAAGTATCATGTAGTCGATGTTCACATGACACCACTAGAAGAATAGCACCACAACTTAAATACTAAACCATTGAATAATAACTCAACACAAATCCTCTACTAACAACATGACTTCTCCCATGTCCTCAGGAACTAAACGAACTACTCACAATACATCACATGGATCAAGATAAAAAATGATATGGTGATGGATAACAATCTGAACACAAACAATAATCCAATGGTTCCACTCACAAGCATCAACTACAATAGTAATGAAAACACCTCTATGGCCCGCGCCTGGGGTGTGTGGGCCTCCTGTGGCCCATCTCTGCCTCCCCTTCTGGCTTTCTTCGTCTTCTGGGAAAATATGATTTTCTGTAGTTTTTCTGGTATTTTTCTGATCTTCGTGAAATTGCATCAAAACACCTCTTTTTCCATCAGAATCCTGACTCCGGCAGTTCATCCTTCAAGAATCATCCAACATGCAAAAACAGATGAAAAGACATAAGTAACACCTCTTAATAAGAAATATATCAATGAATAGTGGCAAATTATGATATAGAATGGTGATGCAAATTGGACGTATCATCTCCCCCCAAGCTTAGACCTTCGTTTGTCCCCAAGCGAAAACTGAGATCAGTAAACATGCCCACAGGTTTATGGAGTGAAGTGTCGATAAAAGAATAAGAACAAGAAGCATCACACTTACCATTACATAACTCATAGAAGAAAGCAACTCACCATTATAAAACTTAGCTTGCAACAAGTATAGGAGTCACAATAGAGCTGCATAAAGATAAATCATAATTGGAATTGGCAAGCTTTGTTCTTGGTCAGAGAACAACTGGCAAACGGTTTCATAAATAAAGCTTTTGTAGAAGTTTTACAACAGGAGTACTCTTTTGCTCAAACAAAAAGGTTTCAATGAAGGCTTTTAAAGTAATAATCATTAGATAAGAGTCTTGTGCAAACAAGGAAGATAAAGAACATGATTGAATAAATCATCATATGAATACTTGAAACACAACAACTCAAATGCTTGCTGGAGATAGAGAGGAAGTAGGTTTACTGACTCAGCTTATAAATAGGAGAAAGGCCCTTCATGGAGGGAAACAGGTATTTCAAGTTCAAAAAGAGCTTCCAAAAGATTATGGTACTTACTATATTTGAGCCCTCATCGCCCCTATCATAAGCATCTTGAGATGATTAAGGTTAAAGTGAACAAAGAAGGAGTATATGCTTGACGAAATATAAGTTGGCAATCTCATGTCCCTTGAGTACGAGGGCCGCTCCTCATGCTACTCAACTTTAGTTACCGGTAAGTTCTTATCATTGTAAGTACATGTGTATCATAAAGAACCGCCAACGGGGTACCCCTTGCACATGATACAGGAGCTATCCCATAATCAAAATGACAAGGCAAGCAGACAGTGAGCATCTCAGCGATCTTTTATTTGCTATTTGCATAGGTTTTTATTGAGGATGCTTCACAGATTGCTCACTATGGTTATGCTGCAAGTTTCCACCAGGATGAGGCATGGCTTAGGCTAGCGGCCCAGGCGTTTTTCTAGCACACATACATAACTCCATGGACTTACAAGCTCCCCTTTTATTTCACACCAACGACATCCGCAAACAAAAGAGCATGATATCAACTGGATATGTATCCATAAGTGTTGAAAGCGTTCCCCGTGACAACACAGTTCTGCTAATTCCAACATATAGATGCAAGCATATACAACTTCGATGAAACAATGGTTCAAGTTTATTAGGGGCAAGAAAATAAGGTGTGCCATCAAGTTCGTGAGAGCTTTACTAACTAGTTTTCACATAACAAAATAATTTTTAATTCGAAAGATAGATGAAGCTTGAGAATTTGCTTGAAATATCAATAATGCTAATAGGTAGATATGGTGGACACAAATGGCACATGTTTGGTTCAAAGGGGTTGGATGCATGAGAAGCATGCCTTCTCAAAACAGGTTTTTGGCTAGCAAGCAAAAGAGTTGAAGGAAATAAGCAAACCTATAAGTGATAAAGCCAAACATGCAATCTTCCTTGAAGACACAAAAGATCTTAAGTAAAGAATACCAAGCTTATGAGCTAATCAAGAAAGAAAATAAATTATACAAAATACCTGTAAGCTTTTTCTCTTTTCCTTTCAAACTTCAAAAGGTGTTGCTACTGACCAGAGCTCGGTTTGCCAAAACCAATTTAGATCTACTTGATGCTCCTAAAGTGATACCAATATTGATCAATAAGATCAATCATATAAAAGAGATTGCAAACTAAAATAAGAAGTGCAAAAAGTAAAAGATGAAACTTCTCATTAATATTCCATAAAGGTACTCACACCAAGGGATACATAGATAACCAACTAAAGGAGAGATACTTCCACAATGCAAACCAACCTATAAGATAACTTCTCTACTAAAGATATGAATCTACTAAAAAGGTAAAAGATAAAAGATAATGATGTGATACCGCGACACTCCCCCAAGCTTGGAACAAGCCAAACCTGATGACGAATTACTCCTTCGGTGATGGTGTTGTTCTCTTGATAAGCTCCTCAATCAGTTTCCTCAAATCCTCAATCTCGAAGGTTAGAGTATGAATCAACTCTGAATTTTGCTCAATGCGATTCATGATCATATCGGACCGAGAGTCCCAGTCCTTGCTATTCTTTCCCCACTCTTCCTTCTTAGTGTATTCCTTCCCTGCATGGTTATAGCAAGGTAGATCCCAAATCGAGGGCAAGTTCCCTTTGGGAACATGTTGGTATTGTTGCTCATGTATAAGAGTATGGAAGAGATTCTTGGTACGTGGAGGAGGTGACCGTGGAGCGAGGATATGATGCTGGGTTTTCCCTCATGTAGACATCCGTGCTGTCCTCCTAAGCTTGGTAGAATTTGCCACCACTCCAATGCTTGCGACGGTAGCGCGGGTGTCTGGATGCTCGTCCTCCTCCATGTCTTCTTCACCCCTACCAAAATCTCCTCCTCCTTGGGGTTTTGAGGATCATCTTCCTCGGGCTTCTTGCCTTTGTCGTTGTCGGAGACCATGGTGCTCTAAACTTTGAGAAGATTTCCTGACAAACAGATCGAAACGAAAACACGACGAGAACACGATACACGAACCTCGGGGGATTCGGGGGGGTATATATGATAGTTTCAAAGCATAAGAAAGGTACTGGTGCGAAAACGAGGCGGATACAGAGCTCAGGGGGCTCACAACCCCCTCCAGACGCGACTAGTTGGGGCCCGCGCCTAGGGTGGGTGTGGCCACCCTGGCCTTTGTTTCCTCCTATGTTTCGTTTCGTAACATTCCGTATATAATAAAAACATCAAAAATATAAAAAGATAGGGTTTTCACGAACCTTTTGTTTTCACCACTTTTACCTTTTCAAAGACGAACTCTGCATATTCCTTTTCTCCTTCTCCTAGAACTTCCTTTTCTCACAAGGCATTACACAAACCTCAATGGCAACATTAGTGTAAGCAAAAACAATAAACCTTTAGGTTCACACTTCAACTGAAATCCATCAAAACAAAAGCTACTGTAGCAACTCCTTTCCAAAAACCCAAAAGAATCTGGAAGGGAATCAATATAAGAGGCAAATGCAAGTGATGGCAGAAATCTGTCAAAATAGACCAGCAGGTAAAGATTGATTTTTTCGAAAACCTTCTGTTGCTCAAATAAAAAAGTGCAAAACTAATGAAAGTTGGGTAACAACTTGGAGAACAGGCACAGAAAATTACAGCTCCATACGAAGTACTGAGATCCTTCACGATTTTTTACAATGCAGCACAAAAATCTGTCCTAGGACAGCCACTTTTCACAACTCCTCTACTTCTCAAAAGTAGTTGATCTTGACACAAAAAACAAAACAAAAAGGATAAGGAGCAGTTATTACTAAGGTAATAACTTCCAAGACTCGACAAAACTATTGGGTTATCTCTCAAGAAGTACTTTTCTTTATTGCCTTTAAGTTAGGCTTGAAAATTTCAAAGATGCTCACAAAGGAGATAAATATCTGAACTAAAAGAGAGCATCAAGAAGCAAATAACTAACACATTTGAGTCTAACCCACTTCCTATGCATGGGGGTATCATGAGAAAACAAATTGTTGAAACAAAAATTCACTAGCATAGGAAGACAAAACAAATGCAACTTCAAAGCTTTCAACATAAAACGAGGAAACTTAACATTATTGAGATGCATAAGACCATGTTTCCCTCTCTCATAATAACTTTCAGTAGCACTTTAAATAAATTTGACAATATCACGGACAACAACTTTATCATCAGAATGAGCATACTTACATTCACCAAAAAGAGGTCCAAGGTCATAAACTGGATCAATAGAAACAAGTTGTTCCATCCTGAAATCTTTATTAGGCAAGCTATTTTCACAAGGAGCTTTAGCAAATTTGGAAAAGTTAAACTCATAAGAATCTCCATCAAACTTAGTTAAAACTTTCTCCTTCTTACAATCTATAATAGCTCCACAAGTGTTCAAGAAAGGCCTACCAAAAATGATTGGACAAATTTTGCTAGCTGCTGAATTAAGCACTAGAAAATCAGCAGGATACTTAATCTTACCGTAGAGAACCTCCATATCTCTTACAATACCAATAGGGCAAATGGTTTCCTTATTATCAAGGTGAATAACCACATCAATGTCCTCAAGCTCACAAGGACCAATTTCATGCATAACTTCCATGTAAAGCTTATAAGGAATAACACTAGAACTAGCATCAATATCACATAAACCATAGTAGCAATGATCACTAATTTTAACATAAAGCGCAGGGACACTAGCTTTTTTATCTTTTCTAGGATGGGAGACAATATTATAAGCGTCTTCACATAAGACAATGTGCTCCTCCTCTATATTTTTAGTGACAAGACCTTTCACAGTAGCTACCACAGGTTTAGTATTCATTTGCTCATCAGGTTCCACAGTTTTCTTTGTACCTTTGTTATTTGCACTAATCATCATAGAATACCCCTTTACCTTAGCTGAGAAAGGGATTTTCTCAACATAAGGTTCGGGCAAAATAGGATCAATAGTACAAACTTCAATGTTAGCAGGAACATGACTAACAACATCTTTATAAGGTGCATGGTACTTATTATACTTCTTTTTGGGAATTTCAATATAAGAGGCAAAGGCCTTAAAACACTTTGCAAGAACTTGAGAATCAAGACCATACTCAGTACTAATATCACGGAAGTCATCAGTTCCCATAAAAGATTCTATTCATTCATAATCATAATTTATACCTGACTTTATTCCTTTGTCATTCTCCCAAGCTTCAGTGTTCTCTTGAATACGGTCTAGGAGATCCCATTTAGCTTCTTACTTCATATGTGTGAATGATCCAGCACAAGAAGCATCTAGTAAATCTTTATCATGAAGAGAAATCCTAGCATAAAAGTTATTAATAATAATATTGTTAGGGAGTTCATGAATAGGACATTTAAGCATTAGTAACTTCAATCTCCCCCTAGCTTGAGTTGTACTCTCTCCATCACGAGGCCAAAAGTTATATATCAGATTCCTATCCTTATGAATTTCACTGGGAGGATAAAATTTAGAATAAAAGAGAGGTACTATTTCCTCCCATTCCATGGATTGCCCATTCTTCAGAAGCTTATACCATTCTTCATCTCTCCCTTTCAAGGATATGGAGAGTAACTTCTTCTTCACCTGTTCAGTTGTGATACCTGCACACTTAAACAACCCACATAATTCATGGATAAAAAGCAAATGATCACCAGGGTGGACAGTTCCTTCCCCTAAATAATAATTATCCATAACACTGATACGCCCAATTTGCATTACTTTTCTATATTATAATTTACCTCTATTCATTGATGTTTATCTTATTACGAGGTATTACTTATGGCTTTTTCATATGTTTATGCATGTTGGATGATTCTTGCAGGATGGACTGCCGGAGTCTGGATTCTGATGGAAAAGAAGGCGTTTTGGTGCAATTTCACAAAGATCAAAAAAATACCAGAAAAATATGGAAACATATTATTTTACCAGAAGACGAAGGAAGCCAGAAGGAGGGACTAAGTGGGGCCTTAGGGGGGCCACACCTCCCCTAGGCACGGGCCCACCTGACCCTGCGCCTAGTGCAGGTGTGGCCCACCTGCCCGGCCTCCGACTCCGCCCCTTCACCTATATCTTCCCTACGTAACCCTAATACCAGGGGGGCGACCACAGATAGATTTTCGCCGCCTCTAGGGGCGGAAAACACCGAGAGAGAAAGATCTCTCCGGCAGACAGATTTCTGCCGGGGTAATTCCTTCTCGGAGAAGGGAGACCGTTGCCATCAACACCGTCATCAATCTAGGCTTCATCGGGATCGTCATCATCATCATCCACACCATCATCTCCACCAGCACCATCATCACCACTCCGTCCCACTATAACAATTGTGTTGGATATTGCTTTAGTTCTTAGGCAAAACTTTCCCGGTGTTGATTACTATTGTAGTTGATGCTTGTGAGTGGAACCATTGGATTATTGTTTATGTTCAGATTGATATCCATTATCATATCATCTTTGATCTTGATCCATATGATGTCTTGTGAGTAGTTCGTCTAGTTCTTGAGGACATGGGAGAAGTCATGTTGTTAGTAGTGAATCTGTGATGAGTTATTATTCAATGGTTTAGTATTTAAGTTGTGGTGCTATTCTTCTAGTGGTGTCATGTGAACGTCGACTACATGACACTTCACCATTTATGGGCCTAGGGGGATGCATTGTGTATTTGGCTACTAATCGTGGGGTTGCCGGAGTGACAGAAACCTGAACCCCCGTTAGGACACCTTTGCACAAGGGAGTGTAGGATCTCAGAGTTTAAGGCAGTGGTTAGATTTATATCTTAATTACTTTCCTGTAGTTACGGATGTTTGCAGGGGATTTAATCACAAGTATGTATTAGTCCTAGGAAAGGCGGTATGTTAGCACAGGTTCACCCACACAACACTAACAAACACCAAAGAAGAGTACTCAGCTATTTGAAGCGAAAGCACTCGACAGAATTCCCATGTGTCCTCAAGAACGTTTGGTCCTTATAAGTATTTCCACCGGCTTGTACTTTGCTAAGAAAGGATTGGGCCACTTGCTCCGTTTGTTCTTTACCTTTGTTACTTGCTCCTTGTTTTGTTGCCTTGTCACAAAACCACAAAAAATTTGTTTGCTAAGTATTCACAGGGATTTCCTGCTCCATACCACTGTGCAGCACCTTCTGCTCCTCGTTGGGATCGACACTCCTATTTATCGAAAGTACTATGATACCCCCCTATACTTGTGGGTCATTAAGACTATTTTCTGGCGTCGTTGCCGGGGAGTGAAGCGCTATTGAAGAGTGGAACTGGTAAGGGAAACTTTTACTGTGAGTATTGCTTTTGTTACTGCTTGTTACTTTGTTTCCAATATGGATAGTCCACTTGGTTTTCTATTTGGGAAAACTACTACCGCTGCTAGGGTAGTAGATGAGCCACCTCCCGATGAAATAGATCATTTTAAGATACCTACAAGTATTGTTAATCGTGTTATGGATAATTATTATTATGGGGATGAAACTGTCCATCCCAGTGATCACTTGCTTTTTATCCATGAATTATGCGGGTTGTTTAAGTGTGCAAGTATCACAACTGAACAGGTGAAGAGGAAGTTACTCTCCATATCCTTAAAAGGGAGAGCTGAAGAATGGTATAAGCTGGTGAAGAATGGACAATCCATGGAATGGGAGGAGATGGCATCTCTCTTTTACTCTAAATTTTATCCTCCCAGTGAAATCCATAAGGATAGAAATCTTATATATAACTTTTGGCCTCTTGATGGAGAGAGTACAGCTCAAGTTTGGGGGTGACTGAAGTTACGCATGCTTAAATGTCCTATTCATGAACTCCCTAATAATATTATTCTCAATAACTTTTATGCTAGGCTTTCTCTTCATGATATAAATTTACTAGATGCTTCTTGTGCTGGATCATTCACACATATGAAGGAATAAGCTAAATGGGATCTCTTAGACCGTATTCAAGATAACACTGAGGCTTGGGAGAATGACAAAGGAAGAAATTCAGGTATAAACTATGATTATGAATGCATTGAATCTTTTATGGAAACTGATAACTTTCGTGATATTAGCAATGAGTTTGGTCTTGATTCCCAAAGTATTTCCAACTGTTTTAAGGCCTTTGCCTCTTACATAGAAATTCCCAAGAAGAAGTGGAATAAGTACCATGCTCCGTATAAAGATGTTGTTAGTCATGTTCTAGTTAGAAGTACTCAAGTTTGTACTATTAATCACATTGTTCCTGAACCTCATGTTGAGAAAATTCCTTTCCCAGCTAAGGTAAAGGAGTATTCTATGATTATTAGTGCAAATAAAAAAGGTACAATGAAAACTGTGGAGCCTAGTAAGCAATTGAATGCTGAACCTGTGGTAGCTATTGTGAAAGACACCATCACTAGAAATAGAGGGGATGAGCACATTGTCTTCTGTGAAGATTCTACTAATATTATTTCTCATCCTAGTAAGGCTAGAAAAGTTAGTGTTCCTGTGCTTTCTGTTAAAATTGGTGATCATTGCTACTATGGTTTATGTGATATTGGTGCTAGTTCTAGTGATATTCCTTATGAGCTTTACAGGGAAATTATGCATGAGATTGGTCATTGTGAGCTTGAGGACATTGATGTGGTTATCCACCTTGCTAATAAGGAAACCATTTGCCCCATTGGCATTGTAAGAGATGTGGAGGTTCTTTGTGGTAAGATTAAGTATCCTGCTGATTTTCTAGTGCTTAATTAAGCAGCTAGCAAAACTTGTCCTATCATTTTTGGTAGACCTTTCTTAAACACTTGTGTAGCTATTATTGATTGTCGGAAGGAAAAAGTTTTAACTAAGTTTGATGGAGATTCTTATGAGTTTAACTTTTCCAAATTTGCTAAAGCTCCTTGTGAAAATAGCTTGCCTAATAAAGATTTCAGGATGGAACAACTTGCTTCTATTGATCCAGTTTATGACCTTGGACCTCTTTTTAATGACAGTAAGTATGCTTACTCTGATGATAAAGTTGTTACCAGTGATAGTTATATTGTCAACTTTATTCAAAGTGCCACTGAAAGTTATTTTGAGAGAGGGAAACATGGTTTTATGCATCTCAATGATGTTAAGTTTCCCCGTTTTATGTTGAAAGCTTTGAAATTGCATCTGTTTTGTCTTCCTATGCTAGTGGCTTTTTGCTTCAACAATTCATTTTCTCATGATACCCCCATGCGTAGGAAGTGGGTTAGACTCAAGTGTGTTGGTTATTTGCTTCTTGATGCTCTCTTTCATTTCAGATTTATATCTCCTTTGTGAGCATCTTTGAAAGTTTCAAGACTAACTTAAAGGCATTAAAGAAAATTACTTGTTGGGAGATAACCCAAGAGTTTTGTCGAGTCTTGTAAGTTATTACCTCTGTAATAACCGCTCCTTATCCTTTTTGTTTTGGTTTTTGTGTCAAGTTCAACTACTTTTGTGAAGTAGAGGAGTTGTGAAAAGTGGCTGTCCTGGGACAGATTTTTGTGTTGCATTGTAAAAATTCGTGAGGAATCTCAGTATGTCGAATGGAGCTGCATTATTTTGAGCTTGTTCTCCAAGTTGTTACCCAACTTTCATTAGTTTTGCACTTTTTTATTTGAGCAACAAAAGGTCTTCGAAAAAATCAATCTTTACCTGCTGGTCTGTTTTGACAGATTTCTGCCTTCATTTGCATTTGCCTCTTACAGAAGCTTTTGTTTTGGTGGGTTTTCAGTTGAAGTGTGTATCTAAAGGTTTGTTGTTTTTGCTTACACTAATGTTGTCATTGATTTTGTGCAAGGGTTTTGTAAGAAGGAAATTTTCAGGAAAAAGAGAAAAGGAATCTGCAGAGTTCATCTTTGATTAGGTAAAAGTGGTGAAAACAGAAGGTTCGTGAAACTCCAATCTTTTTATATTTTTGATGTTTTAATACATAAAGGAAGTTACGAGATGAAACTGAAGAGGAAACGGAGCCCGGGGTGGACAGACCCACCCCAGGCGTGGGCCCAGCCTGGCCACGTGTGGAGGGGGTTTGACACCCTCAAACTCTGTCTCCGCTTCGTTTCCGTATCAAAATCTTCCTTATGTATTGAAACTTCGTAATATATAACCCCCAGGATCCCCCGAGGTTCGCGCATCATGTTCTCATCGTGTTTTTGTTTCGATATGTTTTCTGTCAGGAAATCTTCTCAAGTTTAGAGCACCATGGCCTCCGCCAATGACAAAGGCAAGAAGCCCGAAGAAGAAGAGCCTCAAGTCCCCAAGGATGAGGAGATTTTGGTAGGGTATGAAGGTGACGTGGAGGAGGACAAGCAACCGGACACTCGTGCTACCGTTGCAAGCATTGGTTTGGTGGCTCGACCTACCAAGCTTAAGAGGACGGCATAGATGTCCATAGGAGGGAAACCTCCACATCTCTTCTACAATCCATAGTCATCTCCTCCACGTAACAAGAGACCCTTCCATGCACTTATACATGAATATCAATATCAAAATGTTCCCGAAGGGAATTTGCCCTCATCTTGGGATTTGCCTCTTTCTAACAATGTAGAGAAGGATCATGCTAAGGATGAAGAGTGGGGGAAGAATAACAAGAACTGGGATTCTTGGACTGACATGATCATGAATCGTATAGAGCAAAACTCGGAGCTAATCCGTACTCTTACTTTTGATTTTGAGGATTTGAAAAAACTCATTGAGGAGCTTATCAAGAGAACACCACCACCACCAAGGGAGTAATTCATCTGGTTTGGCATCCCCTTGGCTTATTCCAAGCTTGGGGGAGTGTCACGGTATCACCACAATTATCTTTTATCTTTTACCTTTTTAGTGGATTCATATCTGTGGTAGAGGGGTTATATTATAGTTTGGTTTGCATGTGGAAGTATCTCTCCTTTAGTTGGTTATCTATGTATCCCTTGGTGTGAGTGCCTTTATTGGAATATTAATGAGAAGTCTCATCTTTTACTTTTTGCACTTCTTATTTTAGTTTGCAATCTCTATTATATGATGGATCTTGTTGATCAGTATTGGCATCACTTTGGGATCATCAAGTGGGTATAAATTGGTTTTGGAAAACCGAGTCCTGGTCAGTAGCATTACTACGAAAGAGAAAAAGAAAGAAAAAACTTACATGTATTTTGTATCATTTGTTTTCTTTCTTGTTGGCTCATAATCTCAATATTCTTTATTTAAGATCCTTTTGTGTCTTCAAGCAAGATTGCATGTTTGGCTTTATTACTTGTATGTTTGCTTGTTTCTTTCAACTCTCTTGTTTGCTACCTAGCCTTGCTAGCCAAAAACCTGTTTTGAGAAGGCATACTTCTCATGTTTCCAAAACCCTTTGAACCAAAAACCTTTGCCATTTGTGTCCACCATATCTACCTAGTAGATGTTGCTATTCCTAGCAAATTCTCAAGCTTCATCTACCTTTCAAATTAAAAAGTACTTTGTTATGTGGAAACTAGTTAGTAAAGCTCTCACGAACTTGATGGCACACTTTATTTCTTTGCCCTAATAAACTTGAACCTTGTGAACATCGAAGTTGTATATGCTTGCATCTATACATTGGAATTAGCAGAACCGTGTTGTCACAGAGAACGTTTTCAACATTGCACTTGTACTCTGTACACAATTGATATCGTGCTCTTTTGTCTATGGATGTCAACGGTGTGAAATAAAGAGGGAACTTGTAAGTCCATGGAGTTTGTATTCTGTGTTAGAGAAACGCCTGGGCCGCTAGCCTAACCCATGCTTAATCATGGTGGAAACTTGCAGCATCACCATAGTGAGTCATCTATGAAGCATCCTCAATAAAAAGCTATGCATATGGTAAATAAAAAGATTGCTGAGATGCTCATTGTCTGCTTGCCTTGTCATTTTGGTTATGGGAAAGCTCCTGTGCCATGTGCAAGGGGTACCCCGTTGGCGGTTCTCAATGATATGCAAATACTTACAATGACAAGAACTTACATGGGCCCAAAGTTGAGTATGCATGAGGAGTGGCCCTCATATTCAAGGGACATGAGATTGCCAACTTATATTTCGTCAAGCATATACTCCATCTTTGTTCACTTTAACCTTAACCATCTCAAGATGCTTATGATAGGGGCAATGAGGGCTCAAAGCTAGTAAGTACCATAATCTTCTGGAAGCTCTTTATGACTTGTAATCCCTGCTACCCTCTATAAAGGGACCTTTCTCCTAGTTACTAGTTGAGTCAGTAAACCTACTTCCTCTCTATCTCCAGCAAGCATTTGAGTTGTTGTGTTTCAAGATTTCATATGGTGATTTATTCAATCATGTTATTTATCTTCCTTGTTTGCACAAAACTCTTATCTATTGAGTATTACTTTGAAAGCCTTCACTTGTGAATTTTTTTTTTGAGCAAAGAGTGCTCCTGTTTTGAAACTTCTACAAAAAGCCTTTGTGAAATTGTTTGCCAGGTGTTCTCTGACCAAGAACAAGTTTTCCAATTCCAATTATGATTTATCTTTATGCATCTCTATTGTGACTACTGTACTTGGTTGCAAGCTAAGTTATATAATGGTGAGTTGCTTTCTTCTATGAGTTGTGCAATGGTAAGTGTGATGCTTCTTGTTCGTATTCTTTTATCGACACTTCACTCCATAAACCCGTGGACATGTTACTGAGCTCATTATTCGCTTGGGGACAAGCAAAGTCTAAGCTTGGGGGAGTTGATACGCCCAATTTGCATCACCTTTCTATATCATAATTTACCTCTATTCATTGATGTTTGTCTTATTATGAGGTATTACTTATGGATTTTTCATCTGTTTATGCATGTTGGATGATTCTTGGAGGATGGACTGCCGGAGTCTGGATTCTGATGGAAAAGAAGGCGTTTCGGTGCAATTGCGCAAAGATCAGAAGAATACCAGAAAAATATGGAAACATATTATTTTACCAGAAGACGAAGGAAGCCAGAAGGAGGGACGAAGTGGGGCCTCAAGGGGCCCACACCCCCTAGGCGCGGGCCCACCTGACCCCTCGCCTAGGGCAGGTGTGGCCCACCTGCCCGGCCTCTGACTCTGCCCCTTCGCATATATCTTCCCTACGGAACCCTAATACCAGGGGGGCGACCACAGATAGATTTCCGCCGCCTCTGGGGGCGGAAAATACCAAGAGAGAAAGATCTCTCCGGCAGATAGATTTCTGCTGGGGGAATTCCTTCCTGGAGAGGGGAGACTGTAACATCCCAGCATTAGAGCTTAGAATTAAGCTGAACCCAAATGTGTGCATTGCATTCATGCATAGAAAATCTGAATAATTTTCGCGCTTTTGAGCAAAACTTGTCAAAGTGATTGAAGCTTCTCTTAA
The DNA here is from genome assembly GCA_916181665.1 of Avena sativa. NCBI lineage: Eukaryota > Viridiplantae > Streptophyta > Magnoliopsida > Poales > Poaceae > Avena > Avena sativa. The sequence continues at coordinate 147,851,483 of OV702294.1, read as the reverse complement.
CTTGATGGAATTGAAGTAGATCATCAAGTTGACTGCGATAATTTTCAATATGACCTTTGTTAAAACCTTGTTTTGGGTAAAGGATGTTTGATCTAAGGGTAGATCAAATGTAATGAAAGTTAAACCCTAATATATTATTTAATGATTTATATTTGATCCTTAAGTAATCATATCCTAGTATTCATTACACCACTCATGAATACCAAGTTATAAACATAACTTAAGTAATAGGAATGGAACAACTAAATCTTGATCTATCTTAATCTCATATGCTTATACCATGAGTATCATGGTAATACCTTGAAGGGTTTCGCAGCATAGTAAATCAAAATTTTCTACGGAAGCGAACAGAGGGAAAGCCAAGATCTAATCTAGGAGATGCAAACAACGAGAGAGATTGGATTAGATCTTCATACCCTTGAAGATTCGCACAGCGGAACGTTCGTCGGAACGTGGGTGATGTAGTCGTACTCGCTTCTCCTCCTCGCGATCCGATCCGATCTAGCACCACAAGTGGCGGTGCCTCCGTGAGATGCACACGTGCAGCACCTTGACGTCTCCTCCTTCCTCGGACCAGCAAGTAGGGTGGAGAGATGGATTGGATCTACAACACGACGGCGTGGTGTATATGGTAGAGAATTTCTGCCGCAGGGCTTCGCCTACAAACAGTCGGGAGGGAGAGAGGAGGGCAGTAGGGCAACTAGGGTTTGGAGGAAGGTGTGTGTTAGGAGAGGGGGCGCACCAGCCCTCTATATATAGAGGGGGGTGCGGCCAGCCCTTGCCTCTCCTCCAAGCCTATCTCTAGTTTAAACGATTTAAACTTTCCCTTATCTAGAAACCCTATCTCTAGTTTAAACGATTTAAACTTATCCCTTATCTAGAAATTCTATCTCTAGTTTAAACGAGTTTAAACTTATCTAGAATCGGCTGGGCCCTATGGGGCCTTGTGCCCCTGGCCCAATGCAGCCAGGACACTCCCTCATAGGCCCATGCCCACTCCCGGAAGGTGGGACCACGTTGGCCCCCTTCCGGAAGGTTCTAGAAGCTTCCGGTACAATACCGATTAATCCGGAACAATTCCGAACTCCAAAAACTGCACTTCCTTATATGAATCTTATTCTCCGGAGCATTCCGGAACCTCTCGTGATATCCCGGATCCCATCCGAGACTCCGAACAAAAATTCATAAACCAATTATCCAATCTATCCTAGCGTCGAGACACGTTAAGTGTGTGACCCTGCGGGTTCGAGAATATGCAGACATGATCTTCTATCAATAATCAACAGCGGGGTCTGGGCACCCATATTGACTCCCACACATTCATCGATGATCATATCGGATGAACCACGATGCCAGGATTCAATCAATCCCATATATATATTCCCTTCGTCTCGCGATATTTTACTTGCCCGAGATTCGATCGTCGGTATCGTCATACTAGTTCAATCTCGTTCATAGCAAGTACTTTACTCGTTCCGTAATCCAATATCACTTTGTGATTAACTCCTTAACCACATGCTTGCAAGCGGTGTCGATATCGATTACCGAGTGGGCCCGAAGTATATCTCTCCGACTTGGGAGGGACAAATCCCATCTCGATACATACAACCCAACAGATACTTTCCGATCACCTGAGAGACACCTTTATGATCACCCTCTCATAGGATGACGTTTGATGACCTCAAAGCTTTCTTCCGATACCAGGGAGTTGCATTATCTCATGGTCTAAGGAATACAATATTTGACATAGGAAAAGCTTCGCAAAGATGAACACAATGACACGATCTAATTGCTTTGCTTAGTTTGGGTCTGTCCACCATATCATTCTCCCAATGATATGATCTCATTATCAATTGACAACTCATGTCTATGGTTAGGAAACCTTAACCATCATTGATCAATGAGCTAGTCCATAGAGGCGTACTAGGGACACGGTGTTGTTCACAAACCACACAAGTATTAATGTTTCCGCTTAATACAATTCTAGCATGGAATATAAACTTTATCATGAACAAGAATTATAATAATAACATCTTTATTATTGCCTCTAGGGCATAATTCCAACATACCTAACCTTAACTCTTTAGTGAGATTGAGTAGGAAAGAAACCAAGTCAAGATCATTCACCATATATCTTTCTTTCCATATCAATCCTTATGGAATCCTATCTCAATATCTGTTGTCCATCAATGTTGAGTAATCAACTATGGATTCACCAATTCTTAATCTATCAACTCTTGACCATATCATAGCATTCACTTAAGTGCCTATAAAGAAACAACTAAGAAGGGGTAAATAGTGATGCTAGATTTAGATATCATCTATAAGATGGGAGTGTTGGAAGAAAATAAGATCATTGTGTTAATTGATGGAGTTAACTCACTTCTAAAATGATATAAGAGTTATTTGGAATATATAATTATATGGTAATAAAGAAGATTACTGTAAGGGTCCCAACCTGATAATAAGGTAGAGATCCCTGTGTTTACAATGCTAGTCCCTGGATCAATAGCTAGCATCCACAGTTAAGATGTAATATCAAGAAACAAAGGTCATAATAAAACTTTATAACCAGGAATAAAGTAAATTATTACATCTTACATAGCTCATTTGGCTATCTCATTACAATGCAACAAATTATAGCAATAGCATGGGGTCCTTCATCTTCAAAGTGCAACATGCAGTCATGTTGGTTGTAGACTTGTAATCCTATTCAACAAACTTCACTAACATCAAACAAACCTGCAACATAATAAGTTGCAGCCACAAGGGTCAATACATTTGAATTGTATTAGCAAGTTTCACTACTATGTAGAAATATGTGGATCCTATCATTACATGCATATTTGGCTAAGTGGGGTTAGGCTCATTTGCAGAAAGCAATATAGTTTTATCCTATGTTTTCAAAATAGTTTTGATCTTTGTCAAATCTTTCTGAACTCCTTGGAAAACTCCAAGTGCTTCTAATCCCTTGTTGCCACCATCAAGTTTTAACTTTGAGAAATTGGAATGTCGAGATCTTCCATAGCTTCAGGCCTTAGTTGCTCAGAGTTGTCCATAACCGGGGACACGACTAAGTACTTATAATTTGATCTTCTGCAGAAGTTGTACACTTTACCCACATGACACAATCTCGTCTTGATGCCACCAGTGGCCGCTGGATAAATACTCACCAAAATGGAGTACTGGCAGATCGAGCATGTGACAAAGTATTTCCATAGAAGTCCTCTCAATACACAATGCTAGCTTGTCTACCAGGCACCAATGTAGGGATAAATTTCCCTTACACAACTCTAGTTAACCTGAAGGTGCTAATGCATGAGTCTTCCACTATGTAGTTGACTAAGCCAGAGCCCATTTAGCATGTGGCTGTACATGGAAGCCACTGTACGAGAAACATGTTCAATCTCTAAGTCCCTGGGTGGTTTTCTTCTAGTGCACATACAAAAAGATAGCCATATAATCATGGTTCCCTTTGTTGCCACCTTGTCCAAAACTTGAGTATCCTTGTCCACCCAGGTGGTTCATTGAGTATTTGTTTTATTATATAAAACATATATCTTTTCAATACTTCATATAATCATATCATGTTTCCCATCCCAAATATATAGCAGGGCTAAGCTTACTACAACTACAATGTTTCCACTAAGGGAGATATAAGGGTATCCTATTAGGATTTAGCATAGCATAAAATATAGTAGTCCTTATCATGCATGTTACAAAAATCCACAAAGTATAATGAAAATAGTAGGACATGGATGATAGTGTCACTTGCCTTTTTAGTAGAGAATGATGGTTCACTTCTTGATCTTGCAAATATCACCCTCTTCTAACTTCACTACAATTCAATCAAACAAACACAATTTCAACTAGCATTCAAACCATTTCTCACACATAAAATAACAAAAACAAGGTCATGCATGCAAGCATGCAAAAGATAGTTTTATTTGCAAAAATGTTTTCTACTAGGCTCTAAACATTATAAAGTTCAAAGTGGTCATTTACTAAAGTGGTAAAACCATTTGCAAAAGGTTTCATCTCATAAACCAAATATTATGATAAGGTGATATTTTATGTAGTTGAAAATATCTTTTAGCAAAGTAATGATTTTATATGGTTCATCAGATAAGTTGTTAATTCACAAAACTTGGTGTTTAGGGTCAGAAGGTTTGAATCAAATCATTTCCCAAAGGTTTCACTCAAAAATCATTACTACATCATAAACAATATTTTTATTTGACTAGAAATGAGATAATTCAAATATTTACTCCTTAACTCCACAAAATACATTTTTAAATCCATAAGTGGGTTCCTATGGTCAGTAGGTTCACAATAATCCATTTTGCAAAGATTTCATATTAAAAATATATCTAGAACAATTTTTATATTCAAATTAAGCCTACACATGTTTCTGCAAATTCAACCAATTTTCCCGAAGCAAAACATTAAACAAAATGCATGGTTGGGTAGGATTTGTCTTGCTGATTCCATTGATATAAAATTTGTAAAATTTGGATGTGTAGAACTAAAGTTATGAATTTTACAAGTTTGCAAATCTAATAGAACATTTTCTGGATTTAAATTGAAACTAGTGCCACGCGTCTTAATATTACTGGTCCATACCGCTTCGGGTGGATCGAGCTGTGCAGGCCGTCAGATCTAGTTTAATCGCACGGATCATATCACTCGATAACGGTTCGTTAAACGTTCTATCCTAACCACTGGATCTACATCCAACAGACGAGGTTGCTTTGGTCAAGGACTGGCGGCGCTGGCGCAGCGGCGAGCGGTGGAGCGCTCTGTCAGCGTCGTTGCCGACGAACCAGGAAGCAAGAGGGGGAACAGAGGTGCTCACCGTGCTCGCGCGGTTGTGGAGAAGCTCAACGTAGTGAATGTTCGTCAAGGGGCGCACGGATTCTAGAGGGATTGCTCGCCGAAGTTGCTGCGGGCGGCGGATGTCTCTGGAGGTCGTCGGGAGCAAGGCTTGAGAGCGAGCTAAGACGAACAGGGCATGTAGTTAGATGCGGGCGAGCGTGGGGAGTATAGTGGCATCATCGGGAGGGTTCGGGATGGTCGGAGCTTACCGGGGGAGCTCGACGGAGACGAGACAGACGGCGGTGGCGCTCGGGTGATGACGAAGCCGAGGCTGCAGGGCACGCGCGTGCGAGTGCGAGGCACTGGCAGGTGCGCCTGGTGCTGGCGAGCAAGGCTGCGTGCAGTGGGAGGCGAGGGGCGGCGAGGTGTGGCCGGAATCGGTGCAGAGGCTCGTCGGAGACGGCGATGCTCAAGCTCGAAATTGGAGCAGCCCGGTGGCAGAGAGGGGTTGGAGTTTGGGGGGGAAGAGAGAGGGGGGCACGATGCTTAAGTATGCGTGGTCACTGGAGGAATTAAGCCCGCCATCAACGCGAATTGATCGCCGCAATCAAGGCAGCAACGGCGAGGGAGACGTGGCCGCGAGTGAGAACGACGATGAGGTGGCGTGGGGTCCAACGGTCAGCGAGAGAGAGAGGGGGCGTGGGGTCCACTTGTCTATGACTGCGCAGGTGTGTTTTTCAGTGAAAACGGTTCACTACAGGGGAGAGCTGCTGGGCTGCTGGGCTGGCCAGATGGGCTGCTTGTTTCTCTTTTTTTATACAGATTGCTTTTTCTTTTTTCTATTTGGAATTTCTGTTTTGATTTTATTTCAAACAATTCAAACTCCAATTCAATTCAAACCACCACCAAACTTTGTGTTGATTTTCATTATGTTTAACAACATAATCCAAAGTCCAAAACAAAATAATTTTTTTATTCTTTTTAGGATCCATTAATAATTAAATAAATAGACCTTAGTCATTAATTCAAATAGGATTTAATTTATTTTAAAACTCTATTTTGAAATCTAAATAATAACAAAATCTTTTCAGTAGGTTTCATTTGAAAAACAAAAACACATGGAAATCTTATTTAAAATAAATTAACAAGTTTTAGTGTTTATTTAAAATGGAAAAGCCTTTACTTTAATAAAATTGGATATTAATAAATCCTCATTATTTTATTGAAATAAACCTTTACTCTTTTTATCAAATAGAAATATTTTATTTCAAAAGCTTGGCCAAGATTTAATTTGGCTCTATAAAATAATCCTTATTTATATTTCTACCTTTGCTTTATAAAAACCATATCTTTTTATTTAAAGATCCAAAAATAGTGATTCCAACTATTATAACTTTATTTATTATTTTTTTATCTTTTTAAATCCCTTTAGGATTTTATTTGATCAAAATAGGTTTTGATGTTTCCAATTGGATTCAAAGAGTTTCTTCTCACCCTAAATTTCAACAAAATTTTATTTTGTTTATTTATTTTTCACATTTCAAAATTTGGAAAATTTTGGGATGTGACAATTACAAGGATAAATCCTAAAGATAGTTACCAGGAGTAGTCCTATTGGATCAAGTAGGTATAGTCAATGAATTATATCTCTTAATCAAATAGAGATAAACAAAAGATAATTATAATACAACTATAGTGTTGTATTGATGAAGGCCTTGATTAGCCAACTGGAACCTAAGCCATAAATGATCAAAGGATTCTAATGATCATGCTTTTGTCACCAAGATTGAATGCTTATATCATGTATAAGTGACATTGATGGATATAACATGATTTAACCCTAGTATAGATATGTTATTCTAGGTTAGCCATGCTAAGTCACCATGATATGATGTGAAGTTTGAATATAAGTTATTGGAGTTAAGTAGATATAAGATAGTATGACTAAGATGAAGCTAGAGTAGCATGAAGTTATTAAAGTAGTGTTATTCCTCTTAAAGGATCTTTTGAGGAAAGTAGTTTGATTTATACATGTACTGGAGTAATATTGGTGATGAGGATAAAGTAAGTATATGAAAGGAGTTAGAAGTAACTACTTAATGGATTAGAGGTGATCATTAGTGAAGTAGATGATATAACCAAGTATATATATGAAAAGTTTATGAAAAGCTTTAGTGACAAGCTTATAAGATTTATAAGTGAGATTACAGAATAATTTGGAAAGTAAGAGAGTAATCATCCAAGGGGAATTAGATTCATAAGAAATATTCTAGAGATGAGAATTATCTATATGAGAAGATTATGAAGAGCTTTAGTGTCAAACTCATTGGATTTACAAATGGAATTAGAAGGAGAAGTTATTAGTAAAAGTATTTGTAGTAAAGCTCATCATGTTAACACATGATGATTGATATGAAGAAGTAGTATATCTAGGAAAGGGATTCTTTAAGTAGAAGTCAAGAATTGTGAAGTATGGAAGATAGGAATTCTTGGTAAACACTAAACCCTAAATCTATAACCAAACATAATGTCCATCTCATATGTTTGATAAACCATCTTGTTTCCACAATGGCTTATAGCAATATTTTCCTATAGCAAATCACTTCAGCACACCTTCTTCATTTCCAACTATTATAATCATATGTGCTTAGAAACTATCTTTATCAATTCCTTCCCATCAGTCATTCCAGAAAATAACTCTATTTTTAAAAGGTGATATCATTAAAGATCACAAACATAAAGACAATATGTTTTAGTCATTAATATTTATTCACATCAATAAAAGGATATATTTACATATATAATGTCATAACCAGGATTATTTAACATTATTCACCACCTTATTAAGGCATTAACTATATATAATAATTATTATATGAGGCCTTTCTAATGATTTTGTAGATATTATGAAACCACATTTCTACATAAATAAATAAAAGCATAGCTTAAAGAAAGTTTCTAAATAAGAAACAAAACCTCAAACCCTAAAGTTATTAATTATTTTTCTCACCTACATCTCACAAGTTAGTAGTAGTATATCTTTTAAAAAGGTTTGTGATATGTTATATGAATTGAATTCATAACAAAAGCCCTTGCTAATATTAAAACAAAAAGTACTTATATAAGAAAATAAAGCACCTCTAAACAATATCTAATAAAAGTTCACAAAAAGGATTCTAATACACTTTATTTATGTTGCATGGATTCAGCAACTAAATTCTAAAAAGAAACTTCAAACAAATGTGTATTATACAAATCTAGAAACAAAACAGAAAATAGAAAAAGGTAACAGAAAAAAGGGAACTTGGCCTAAGAAAAAGGCCGGCCCAGTATTTTCTTCTGCCTAGCTACCGCTCAGCGCCACACCTTTCCTCTTTCTGTTCACTCCGTCGAAACCCAACAGCGGCCCAGGCCCATGTATCGTTTTGTCAAGCTAATCGTCATCGTCTACCTTCCGCACCGTGGGCGAAGCAGCTCGCTGGCGCCCAACTCTGCCATCACTCGCGTCAAGATGCACGCCGCCGTCACCCAGAGGGGATAAGGAGGCCACGACCATGTCCCTGCTCATCCTCATCTCTTCATTTCCCCCTGTCGCTAGCTCCGGCACCCTCTCTTCCTCATTTTCTCCTCTGTCCCGAAACCCTAGCTTTAGGACTTGCCGGAGTCGTTGTCATTTCCGAGCTCCTTTCAAACTGTTGAGACCACTGTTGGAATTCTCTTGATCTTTTGGTTTGATTGCCCCATGAAGCACAAGCTGAAGAAGCTCTAAACGCGCCAATCATCACCTCCATCTCCGACAGGTTCCGCCACCGTCTCCATCAATTCCGACCACCTCCGGTCATGCTAACCCCTCCGCTGCAATGCCGGTGAGTTGCTGATGCTCGGGCACCTCTGTAATCTCTCGATTGCTTCTGGAATCATCTCCACCACGTTCATCTATAACCGCCATCGCAGTACCTCGTCGCCGGCCATCCTCCGGTGACCATATCCGAGCGGCGCCGCTGCTAATAGGTTCCCCGACATGTGCCCTTTCGAACCGCAACAACCGTGTTTGCAAAACCGTGCTAGATCACCGCCGCTACTAGCCACCAGAGCATCACCAGCGAGATGATGCCATGATGACATCATGCTTGCATCAAGTCCACCGGTCAAACCACGTGGGTCCTGCTTTGCTGAAGTGGCGTATGACATGGCAACGACCCCACCAGTCAGTGACTAGGGGCTAGGTTAGGTTGCGGTGTCGAAAGTTTAAGAGAGGAGATGATGTTAGCAGTGATGCAGTAATTACTTTAGTTGTTTTAATTTAATGATTTAGGAAATGAATAAACTTTGTTAAATTAATAACTTTTGTTTTATAATTCAGAAAAATGTGTTTAATATATGAAAATTCTCAGAAAAATAAAATATGCAACCTAAAACTATTATAAAATATTTTTGTGTTAACTATTTAAATAAATATTATTTAATAAAGGTTTTATAAGTAATAAAACTTTGATAATTCATATTTTAATAATGGTAAATGTTAAAAATGTAAATAAAATACCAAAAATCTTAGAAAAATAAGAACTATAATTTAAAACTATAACCATGCATTATTATTTCACTTAATTAAGTATTTATTATTATTATGTATTTATAAAGTAATAAATCTTATAAAAATCATATCTTATTATTTATAAATCACAAAAATAAATGTAATATACCAAAATTATCACAAAAATAATACCTACATGTTAAAAATATAATATTCCACTTTTGAGTTAAATAAAAATTTAAACAACTTAATAACTTGAATTTAAACTTATTTTCTAAATTGATAATTCATATAAGGGTAAATAAAATTTGTTAATATTTCTAAAACTGCCAATTTAGGTCTAATAAGTAATACTAGTCTTAAATATTTGTAATATAAAGTCAAATTGGTCCAACACATTTTAAATACAATTTTATTGAATTATCCTTCAACCATATATGTAGTTTATTTTCTAAAAAGATCTTTAACAAATATAAAATCTTTAAGAATGATATTTTAACCAAATAAAATCTTTTACCATTGTTTCACTCACAACTTTATAATGGACTAAATCCCGAGATAATTCATAAGTAGTAAATAATATTATTTACTTATTCACAAGCCATAACCATACCCTTATAAGGAGATAAATCCTTTTATACATATATAATGTTAGGAAACCACTATTCAAATAGAAGTGTTACCATTCTTAAAGTATCCTTAGAGAAACATTATGAAGTACACAAGGTACAAATAACATAAGCAATATACCTTAAGTCCATCTATGTCTTTAAAGTTAACTTTAGTCTACAAGACTTTAAAGATAAGGCTAAAGACTTTGTTATGTGTTTTATAGTTAACTTTGGTCTATTTTAATTAAGACCTAAAGCATCTCAAGTCCGGACTATTAAAGCAAGCATAAACAACATGAATCACATTCTATAAATCATATTCTAAAAGCTATCATGATTGTTTAAACCTTAGTAAAGAAATCTTTTCTTCAAATGTTATTCTTTTTGCCACTTCAAACAACAAATCTTATATAAGCAGTCTTTTGAATAGCATTCCACATTTATGTATCTCATTGTTTTATGCTATTATAATTACATATTGTTTCACACACAATCACAAGCCCTAATAAGAAGCACAAGTATGAAACTTATCTAAAAGGACAACACATTCTAAAGAAACCATTTCCAGTATCCAAACCCTAGATCAACGCTTACTCCGGGGATTCAAGTTTACGAAATTGCATTACATTACTTATGCATAATATCATCTTGCTTCTTTAAACATTAGTCCTTACCGGACCAATGATGCTGATTTTAGATATTAGATCTTATATTGTCTTGAAGACCGTGAGTGCATAATCTTGCAATCACAAAAGGCAAGTTCACACTTTCTCACGTCCTTTGATTATTTTCTGTAAAGTATTTTGCAAATCCAGTGTTGTCATCACCTGCATTTCAAAAAGGTCAGAAAACACTATTTTTAATAATAATGTGAATTATTGGTTACTGATCCAGGGTGATCAGCTAATCTATTAAGTCTGGCAGTTGGAATACCACTGCACAGGACTATATCACCTAGGACTTAACAACCAATGTCGCCAGTGATTCTTGCGCCGTATATTACGCGTTGACCATTAGATTTGGAATGGGACGGAGAAGTCAGCTATATCTTTTCCCTCTCGCATGGAGCCGGATGTGCGGGCCGTGGCTGTTATCACTCGTAGCGTGCATATTAATTGGTAATTCGTAGAGGATATGCAACATATGGGTGGGAGCCCTCAACGTCCCACGATAGTTACGGCATCTGAACGGTCTGTACTGCCAATTGCCGTAATTCAATAGGTGGGCTGGCGTACACCAAGGAGACATGCGGGGTCGTGGAGAAAGCAGTGATTGGCTTGGATCTTAGTCTGAGCCCCACACCATGGAAGTGTGGACGAGAATGCAATTCGGATGTGCAACAAAGCTAAGATCTCTCATGGGTAAAGTGACGCATCTCTGCAGAGTGTAAGAACTGTAACTTGTTACTCCCTATTCCGGGAAGGAGCTGCAAACGCGGCGGAAAAGGAACTCCATGAAAGTTCTGGTAAACCCGTGAAGGCTAACGGACATAGCTTTTCAGAATAAAAGCAACCTTTGAAGAAATGTTTACGAAAACTTGCATTGCCTACGACCTATGGTCTGTGGCTGTAGATTTAGTGCAACAAACACTCCTTTTCTAGTGAACTTGTTGAGTACGCTCGTACTCAACGTATCTCTTAACCCTTGCTAGATTCTGAAGCCATTAAGACGACGTCTACATCAAGTTATGCTCCAGGAATCATCTTCAAAAGCTAAAGCTCTTCAATGAAGTCAATAAGGTCAACATATACACAAACTCAAGTGAAGACGAAGTTACTAATTATATAGGAATATAATCTCTAGCCATAGAACCTATTTTTGTAGTGTATTGCGATAGCAGCAATGCCAGACCATTAGTTAAGATACTAGTCTTAATAGTATGATAGTTTTTGAGTTATTTATTTCTGATTCTTATTTGTAAGAAGTTTCTTTCTCTTTCTTTAACCTAGAGTGTTCTCTGGATCTTGTGTAAAGAGTTGAGTTGTAACCTATAGTCATGTCTTGGACCTGTTGTGTTTCTGTTGTAGCACTCTGAGGGATGTAATACTAGTGAACGGCGTTTTATTGGTGTTATATCAACGACTATAGTGTACTACATCATGCAGTGGTATGTTGGGTCACCACAAATACCGTCACTATCAACACCGTCATCAAGCTAGGCTTCATCGGGATCGTCATCATCATCATCATCCACACCATCATGTCCACCAGCACCATCATCACCACTCTATCCCGTTATAACAATTGTGTTGGATATTGCTTTAGTTCTTAGGGGAAACTTTCCCGGTGTTGATTACTATTGTAGTTGATGCTTGTGAGTGGAACCATTGGATTATTGTTTATGTTCAGATTGTTATCCATTATCATATCATCTTTGATCTTGATCCATATGATGTCTTGTGAGTAGTTCGTCTAGTTCATGAGGACATGGGAGAAGTCATGTTGTTAGTAGTGAATCTATGATGAGTTATTATTCAATGGTTTAGTATTTAAGTTGTGGTGCTATTCTTCTAGTGGTGTCATGTGAATGTCGACTACATGACACTTCACCATTTATGGGCCTAGGGGGATGCATTGTGTATTTGGCTACTAATCGTGGGGTTGCCGGAGGGACAGAAACCTGAACCCCCGTTAGGACACCTTTGCACAAGGGAGTGTAGGATCTCAGAGTTTAAGGTTGTGGTTAGATTTATATCTTAATTACTTTCCTGTAGTTACGGATGTTTGCAGGGGGTTTAATCACAAGTATGTATTAGTTCTAGGAAGGGCGGTATGTTAGCACAGGTTCACCCACACAACACTTACAAACACCAAAGAAGAGTACTCGGCTATTTGAAGCGAAAGCACTCGACAGAATTCCCATGTGTCCTCGAGAACGTTTGGTCCTGATAAGTATTTCCACCGGCTTGTCCTTTGCTAAGAAAGGATTGGGCCACTTGCTCCGTTTGTTTGTTACCTTTGTTACTTGCTCCTTATTTTGTTGCCTTGTCAGAAAACCACTAAAAACCCGTTTGCTAAGTATTCACGGGGATTTCCTGCTCCATACCACTGTTCAGCTCCTTCTGCTCCTCGTTGGGACCGACACTCCTATTTATCAAAAGTACTACGATACACCCCCTATACTTGTGGGTCATCAAACACGATCAACAATATTTGCAGGTGTCTTAAAAGGATCTATCTCAACAGGTGGTGGTTCATTTACTACCCTAACAGTGGTAGTAGTTTTCCCAAACAGAAACCAGTGGGTTATCCATATTGGAAAGAAAGTAACAAGCAGAAATAAAAAACAATACTCACAGTAGAAGTTCCGTTTGCCAGTTCCACTCTTCAATAGCGCTTCACTCCCCGGCAATGGCGCCAGAAAATAGTTTTGATGACCCACAAGTATAGGGGGGGTATCGTAGTACTTTCGATAAATAGGAGTGTCGATCCCAATGAGGAGCATAAGGTGTTGACTAGTGGTATGGAGCAGGAAATCTCTGTAAATACTTAGCAAATAGATTTTTAGGGGTTTTCTGAATAAGCAAGGAAATAAAGTGCGAGTAATAAAGACAACGAACAATTGCAGCAAGTGGCCCAATCCTTTCTTAGCAAAGGACAAGCCGGTGGAAATACTTATAAGGACCAAACGTTCTCGAGGACACATGGGAATTCTGTTAAGTGCTTTCGCTTCAAATAGCTGAGTAGTCTTCTTTGGTGTTGTAAGTGTTGTGTGGGTGAACCTGTGCTAATGTACCAACCTTACTTGTACTAATACATACTTGTGATTAAACCCCCTGCAAGAATCCGCAACTACAGGAAAGCAATTAAGATATAAACCTAACCACAACCTTAAACTCTGAGATCCTACGCTTCCTTGTGCAATGGTGTCCTAACGAGGGTTCAGGTTTCTGTCACTCCGGCAACCCCACAATTAGTAGCCAAATACACAATGCATTCCCCTAGGCCCATAAATGGTGAAGTATCATGTAGTCGACGTTCACATGACACCACTACAAGAATAGCACCACAACTTAAATACTAAACCATTGAATAATAACTCAACACAAATTCACTACTAACAACATGACTTCTCCCATGTCCTTAAGAACTAAACGAACTACTCACAAGGCATCATATGGATCAAGATCAAAGATGATATGGTCGAGACGTTGAGCTATTTAACCTTGCGTTACTTTTTTTGCAGATAACCTTTTATTAGAGTATCTCCAAGAGCCTTCGTGTAATGGATTGCTAAAAAATAAGTATAACAATATGAGAGAAGAGGTATAGCAATCATCAACTGATTTTGCTTTGGCAGCATTCCTAAACTGGATTGTTATATTTGCCCAACACACACAATGACATGTGGGGACAAGACACATGACTAGCCACATAACAAATCTCATACACACTGGACCCACATGTCAATGTGACTAAAAATTGAAGGGGGCCACAACAAACCAGATTGCTATAATTTTGGGGTTTATCTCTTGACTACATATATACCAAGTGGAGAGGCCAATATACTAAGCTTCCTAAAAAATTCTAGGAGGACCACTTATACAAAGCTGTTGGAGCTATTATTTAGACAAGGATTGCTATAACAGCAATTGGAGGCAAATATAGGAAGGCTCTTGGAGATGCTCTTACTTGCAAGACAGGTGCGGCTTATTCTTTAGGAAGCAACTCTTTTGAGTGCGGCAAGTCAAAACAAAACTCTTTGAGTGCGAGGATGCGAGGATGCTCAAGGTAGCGTACCCTTTTTTCGAGGGTACGCCAACCGCATCTCTTAATTTTATAGAAGACAGAGTTTTTGGTACAAGAACACTACCACTCATTGAAAGCAACCAACGTAGTACAGACTCCGGCTTCACCACAAACATAACCACTACAATAAAGAAGAGCCTTTAAAAAACTAAACAACATAGTTGCGTCTTGACTGACACCGGACACCTTCGAAGAGCGAAGCTTCATCTTGGCACTCCTCGCCAACGCACCATCCATCAAGAAGAGTAGATGGCGGGACTTGAAAGGCCTCAAGAAATGCATCCTCTTGGAATCGGAGACAGTGGTGTGCATAGCGCCTCTGAAAGATCAGTCTTGGACCGCAGCAAGCACTGAAAAAATGGCAACCGGAATCGCCGATCTGTTGTGTCTGCAAACGCGATGCTCCCAACAAAGTGACAATGTCGAGGAGGACGCCATCACGATGATCCACCTCCAGACCTAGGCTTATGTAACACCCCCGGTCACTCCAGACCGACGGCTGTCACTTCTGCCAGCTCAATAGGATCTCTAGACTAACCCCACGGACCAACACTAGTATTTTCTGCGCACTTTGTCCTCACTCATGCGCACTCGGTTACCCACTCCCGGTTACCCTTGCTTTGCTTTTGTTCGCCTCGTTTGACATCCTGTCGCTATTACTTACCCCTCCAAAAAAAAAAAATCCTGTCGCTATCTTTCCGGATCGGCGATCTCACGCCTCACTTGACGCCTTGACGCCGCCGCTGCGGGAGCCAGGCTCGCAAGCCGCGCCACACTGCACGTACGGCAGCGCGAAGCCGAGCATACAGCGGCCAGCGACATGATTCAGCTGCGATCAGGGTTAGGCATCAGGTGCGTTCTAGCCATAAGTTAACAATCCAGCTCGAAGCCCTATTTAATTTAGAGCCTTTTTTTTTCTCTCTATCGACTACGATTGGTGAGTAATGTACACAAGTGCATCGATTATCCTCTATTCCTCTTAATCTTTTGTGTGCATGTATATCAGTTCATCTTTTGTGTACCTGCAAGCAAGGACTAGTATAAATCAGGTTTAAAAAATATGGATGTGGTCATCTAAACTGAAGCAATTGAAGTCCTACTTGCGTTTTATATTGAAACCAGAAAGACTTAATGCACAAGTGTCCAAAGTGATGTATGATTGCAGATTTTGTTTGAAAGGACACTAAAAGAATTTTGTTTTTAAAGTGATCATGATTGTTTAGTAGTCAAAAAATGGAAGACAAGTATATATGTTCAAGAAACAAGTAAATCATTAACTATCTTATTATAATGAAATACATTATAGTGCACATTGTTACTACATTATTTTGGTACTTAAGTTCGGACATGTTTAGAGATTCGCACGGCGCCCTGAATTTCTGGATACAGCCCTGAGTCGTGCATGGTATCGTGGAGTCTTGCTTCTTCACCTTAGTAGGAGACTCTCGGGTCTAGTCCTCTTAAAGCATTCAAGAGTTCTTATCTCTGTCAGTTGTGGGAGGCTGGCTATTGGAACAGTGCCCCTCCCCTTTGACCGGTGGCACGAGGTTGACAGGTTTTTGTTTGCGAGAGTAGACTTACCGTTGTATTTGTGTCAGCTTACACCTGTGATTTACCAATTAGTTGGACACAAACTTCTTAATTGAATAATCAAGGATTTTACATCGGCTTATAAATTTCTTTTACAACTCATGACACGTTTGGCATCACACACTGGTGCATTCTTGGGCTCCATTTGAAACAAATGAAAAACTTAGAAGTTTTGGAGGATAACATTCCTATAGAAATATTCCTTTGACTTGTTATCCTACTTTCTCTTGAAATTTCTATGGAAATCGACCACTCCATAGGGATTCCGAAGTAAACCGAAACAAGGTTCTACCTAATGCATTTTTCCTCTTCATGTCTAATACTATTTCCGTCGTTTCTCCAAGTGATATCTAGACGGAAGTTCTGAAGTTTATATACAGTCTTGATTCATTCATGTAGGAATCCAAGATACATGACATCTAGTTTCCTGCCTTTTTTCTATTCCTACATTCTGAGCCCCTCTTTTTTCTATTCCTCCGCGTTCCAAACAGGACCACGATGACTATCTTAAATTAGTATGGGAGCAACTATTTTGGTCCCGGGTTCGCTAAATGGAGCCAAGATTTTTTCAAAAAAATACAAAATTTATGGATGTTTGGAATTTGAAATTGTGTAAAAAATACGGTGGTTGCAAGCTACACAAAACAGACATAGTTATGGATATTTTTGTTCACATACTTGTACTTTTTCTGTAACCCATAGATAAAGGGATATTCATGAATATTTTGTGTAGTAGTATTTTCAGATTCTTTTGAGACTTTAAGTTACTGTTCAGGTTGGTTTTTGTCCCCTTGATCCGTGTGGTAGACTCGCTTGCTGAGGTGAGGTATGTGCCTTGCTCAATCTTGGCTATCTTTTGCCCTTTGATGGCGTTGTTGCGTTGTATGGGCGAAGCGCTTGCAGAGGTGAGGCTCGGAGTCTCTTCGTGTTTATGTCCATGTACCCTTCATTTTCTTAAACCTATCTTCTAGATGCTGTGAAGCCTCATAAACAAATTGATGAAATATATATTCATTTTTTTTAAATGGAGGGTGCGAGCCCTCGGCATCTGCATCGAAAAGATGCATTAAAACGATCAACAAAGAACAAAGACCAGCCACAAAACATATATCACAAAACCCAAATCCACCACACAACACCTATAAACTCAACAATGGAGGAAAATCGTGTCAACGGGGCCACCGTGTCCGGAAAGACAACGAAGACACTCCACCGGCTAGGAACCGAGAATAATCGCATACCCCAGCCACCCTCTAGGCGAAACGTGAGGTACATACGGATTAATAGAATCTTAGCGAGCACCTTGTGTGCATGCCACAGAAGCCGTCACCACCATCGAACCTCTGAGCAGTCTTCACGGTTTAGATCCGCATAAACTTTGCCGGTCCTACCGGCGACGCCACCACGAGGCCAGTCAGCACCCCGCCCTGCGCGAGTCCATCACGACACGTCTGTCACGGAGACTCCGCTGCACCACGCCACCGAGACTTGCCATCATCGATGAGGCAAATGTATGCTGCTCCACCTTCTTGCCACCACCATTTAGCAGTTGCTTCAAAAATGATGCCCCCAAGAGGAAGAGTGACACCCATAGCATCACCATCGTTCGATCCGGAATAATCGGGTCTGGGGTTTTTCCCGGAGCAGCACAGGAAGGTAGACGTCAGCTGCAGCGGCGATACCTTCAACAAGGTAATGACGAGAAGATGATGTCATCGCCCGCCATCACTTGGGTCATAGCACGGTTTTCACTGGCAGCCATGCCTCGCAAACTCGCTGCTTGTACTGAATCTGGGATCAAGGATCTGCCACAGTCAGCTGGCCGATCACCTCCGGCGGAGGAGGGAGCCACCACCACCGTGCCCGGGGCTAGAGCCCTCGGCTTCCTCGTGCCGCGAACATGGCCTCCAAAGCTCTGCCTGACCACCGCCATCTCGCAGCACTGCCGGTGGAGGACGAAGAGGGGACGCCCGCGCCTCCTCAGATTAAATGTTGTCGACCGAGGAGCACCGCCGCCGCCACACCACATGGGCTTTGCTCGGCGGCGCCCCCGGTGACGGCGGCGGTAGGGGAGAGATGTGAGGGGGGGGGAGGGATAGAGGCGGCCGGTATGGGCTCCCCGGTGCGGCGCGCCGCCGCATGGGGGATGTATTAGATCCCCCGGTGACCATTACAACTTGATTATTATGAGATTTTAAAATACTTTTTTATATAAAACCAGCCCCGTGTCATTCTCATTAGTATTGGCTCCGTTTCAAAAAATTAACTTGACTGACAGTTAATTTTGAACCGGAGGGAGTAGGAATTATGGTTCCAACGAAGATACGGCGATGAACGAAACTGACATGATTACAAGAAGACGACGTCCACTGCACAACCCTAGCAGCCACCGACGATAACAGAAAGAAAATCTCCTCTAGTATACGATCAGCATCCCAACGCCGTCGGTTTCATCCCTCAGTACCAGGCGCTTGCAAGGGGGCTGCTGCGGGTCTGCCGCCCCGCCTTGAAGGCTCGCGGCGCACCTGAAGAACCTGTACTTGAGCGAGTCCGAGATGACGCGAACCTCCAGCTGCACCGCGCCTCCGCCGCGCATCTCATCCGCCATCAGCTCGGCCAGCTCCGTCGGCAGGCCTACGCCTCCGCTGGCCGCGAAGACGGCCACCTTCCCGGTAGCGTTGGACGGCACGCAGAGCTCCTGCACGACGCCGGTGGCGAGCGGGACGCGGCCGTACAGGACGACCGCCTCGCCGCCCACGCACTCCTCGTAGGCGACGCCGGCGTTGTCGATGCTCAGGGTGAGGTTGAACGCCCGAGGGACGCGGGATTCGAGTCCGGCCGCTCTGTCCACGGTGACCCGTACCTCTGGTTCCCGGGGAGTGGAGCAATCGATGGCTAAAAAGGTGTAGAAAAACCAAACAGTGAACACGACGAGCAGCGCGGTGAAGATCGGAAGGGCCAAATTACAAGTATCATCGGCATCCTCCGTGGGCTTCTGGTTCTGGCAGCGCGGCGGGAGGTGCTCGTCGCTCGTATCGGCGAGGAGCTTTTCTTCCATGATGGCTGGCGGTGGTGGTAAGTTGTATCGATCGCAGGCTGTGGGTTAAGATTTCGTTTCGTGTCTGTCTTTATTTCTTCGCTGTTGTTTTTAGCAAGACAAGGGTATATGCAGTCCGGGTAAACCAGGACACGGACTTCAACTGGGAAGCGTACATGGAGTATACTTCTCCTATTCATAGTAAGAAGGGCTTGCCTAGAGATATAGATCAGAGAACAATAATTTGAATACGACTCTGTCTTTGAGTCCCTTTACATCTGTAGGAGCTCTGAAGATAGATTTGATCCCATTATTCCATTACTACCATATATATCTTGACAACGAAGGGCAGACAAGCAAGAATCTTCTCGAGGCCATAATATCCTGCAAAACATATATTGTACTACTTTGAGGAAGAAAAACAGGGTCTTCCGGTGGCGACTGCCGTACGTCGGTGCCATGGGAGAATCTCAGATGTCGCCATTGTGCACAGGTCCGTGCAATGAGCAGGGTGGAGGTGAAGGCGCTGGCGGAAGACCGACAGCCCAAGGAAGAAGTGCGCCGTGGTGCGCATGCCGGAGATGTGGTTGGATAACAAGCTGTTGTTCCACCAAGGTTGGGTTGCAACTTGCAAGTGCACTAGTTCTAGTAGCTAGGTAAAATTCCACAGGCCGGCCAGATGGCCAATTGCATGGTGAGCTTAGTGCGTGCACTTCTCCACAGGCCATGTATACAGATAGATCCTGCCATCTCCACAGGTTAGCTAGATCAAAGAACTCTTCACAATTCACACTGAGCTCTCGTGTTCTTTTCGATCTTCAAGTAGCTTTAACCTTGCGCGTCCCTTCCGAAGAATCTCCTCACTCGAGTAGAGATATGACGACGCCACTGCCTTCTCCTCTGAGCATCAATCTGTCTGATAAGGCTGATGAGCTCCGGCAACCGAATAAGGCTATTCAACGTCCATGATAACTGTAGCAAGACAAGTGAATCATAACTTCATGAGAGAGTGAGAGACACAGTAATAATGATATTCAGTATGTCCTGCAGGAGCGAACACTACAAGTGGCTAACAAATTTAACCTTCCAGTGGAAGTTCTTCTTGAAGAAAACATCATATAGTCCACATTTCTTGCCGACCTCTGTATATTGCTCCACGCATATCTCGTTGAGGATCCACATTAACTCAGGAATCACAGCAGCTAAGGCTACGGACAAGGCAAACAAGGAGAACTCTTGATGCCCCTGTCAAAGTTAATAAGAACCACAAACAAATTACATAATCTTTTTTACTCTCATCAGTAACTTCAGAAAATACACTGCCTCTGTTTCTCAATAAATGTTATTCTAGGATTTTTTTTTCCGCTTGACCCACCACATGGAAAATATGCTAAAGACTACACTACCTTTTTCAATTGGCTTATTTATTGCTTTAATTTGGGATGTTTCAGTTCATAGGAAAATGCTTAATCCAAATAGAATATATGGTATCTCATTATGTGTATAAGGAATATACTATAAAGAAGACAATGTTGCATGTATAACATTCTAGTACTTCCACATAAATGGAATGGAACCTTGCTGCTATGATGCATGCTACTCCAGTCCATATAAATAACAACGTAATTAGTCAGAAATGAAGGTAGTAATTTTATTGAAGTAAAATACACACTTGGAACAGAAAGTATGAACTAATTTGAGCAAGTAACTTACAATTGACATGGCCCTACAGCCTGTGGCGGCGGCTCCCAAGACAAAAGCTATCCAGCCAGCTAGCTGCAGCCTGCCCCAACAATTAGACAAGTCGAAGGTGAAGATTATGATGACCAATACGCATGCCCCAGAGGCACCCATCCCAACTTGAAGCAGGATCTGCAAGGAATAAGCCTATGAATTACTACTCCACGGTTAAATGAATCAACTGTTGTACTCCAACATTACACACCTTTTTCAGGTCGATGAAGCAAAGATAAATCAACCAAAAGAGATTAGAGCAGACGGCAAGTGCTAACACCGTAACCATGTACGCGTCCATGTCACGCCACGGGCAAACGACCTTATTTTTATCTTCCGTTGCTTTGTTGCTCTTACAGGTACCTGTGTATTGCCATATCCAAAAGACCGGAGCCAACAGGGATAGAACGAACCAGGTCACTAGCCAACCATTGACCTGTGTTCGAACCTCATCTTCATTACGCCTTTTGATTGCAAAGACTCTCCAACTGCCATAAATACATTGAGTAAAGCTCAAGTAGTTAATAAGATGATTAATCTCATTCTATATTGTTGAGATGCACTACAATAATTAACTTATACCCCGGAGAAGCCAGTAGCCAGCACACGCAAATAAAGCCTGTAAATAACAGAATGAGACCAAAAACAGTAAATATCAAAATGTGGTACAAACAACAATGATAACAATCAAAACTTTAGGAAGAAGATATTTCATACCGAGCAACGTAAACAACATCTTCTTGGCTTCTCAATACCGCAAAAATAAGAAAAAAACTGCCACGGGCCCTATCAACGCTGACAACAAGAAAGCACAAAAGCCATAATACCATGAACATTTAATTAGTTTTACACCCTCGGAGAATATAATATGTATGCTTAAACCCAATATGAGAATGTGATACTAATAATCTGAGCACGACAACTATTAATGTGTCGTTGAGATACATGACATTAATTACAACACCAATATACATCAAAATGCATGAGTGAACATTAATGACAGTACATAAACACAAATATGCTCTGAGCGATTTGAGCACAGTAACATTGAACATGGCCACTGGCAACTGTATTACATGGAGACGTCTCACATCGACCACACAGAGTACAGTAGTACTAGTACATTCCCTGAACTATTTACTTACTGGTATCTCCCTAAAACAGGGTAAGAGTATCAAATTTACATAACACGCCTTAAACAACCACTGCACACTCTATTAGCAAGCCAGCAACTTCAAGGTTCGAAATTCAACATTATCCCATGTTATCTGTGACAAAATGAAGTCTAGTGACTGTTTTCCCTTTTCACCTGATTCTTTTAGGGGATTTCTTATGATCTGATAGGTGGAAAAAATGGCACAAGATTTGAAATCTTGCCAACAAGATCCAAGTTGAAAATGAAAATATGTATTCGTAACATGCTATTTATATAGTTTTAAGTCTCATGAGGCTAAGTTCAAGCTTAATTATAGTCTATACAACTCCTTTGTAAATAAAAGAAATGTATCTAGGCACTAAGGGAAGCTGACTTCAACTAGTAGTAAAGTTTTAGATATTTAAAATGGAAATGTGATTTGTATCGGATATAATTTTCATAATTTTATGTAAGGACAATGCGCATGTCCGAAATCTTGTTTTCTGAAGTGAAAGGAGTATAACTATATACTAGATTGAGTACATGCTCAAGCTTATTCTAGGTCAACATATTTGTAAATCCATAAGGTTACAGGACCTAGCTCCGAGCCCGATCACTCTACATAGCTGATGGCAATCCTAACCTAGCGTTACCAGTTTCCTACTCCCTCCGACCCATATTAGTTAACATGTCTAGATACATCCGAATCTAGACAAATTCAAATCAACTAATATGGGTCGGAGGGAGTATTAAAATACGCCGTACCCTTTTCAGATCATTTTGAACTTCCAGGGCGTCATTGGTTCAAAGAAATCTATGGTAATTAGGAGGATCCTATTCCTTAAAAACTATTCTGATGGTGCTTGTTTGGTCTGTAGGATTGAAAAAGCCATAGGATTTTTCCACTAGGTCCAGCTTCATGGAAAATTCCTTTATTTACATGTCAACTAAGGAATACACCTAATCCTTCAGAAAAGCTCCTTAGTTTTTCCTATGGTGCGCCCAAATAACATGACACTTCATTCCTACTTTTTTTAAATATTGTGAACCAATGATGTATCATGTGTATTAAATTTGATTTATTTTCATGACTGTATCAAACATACATTTACACTAATATAGTAAGGAACATATGCACATTAGATACCATATTCTTTATGGTTCATATAATAAGAAAAGTACATTTACATTCGAAACAAATATCTAAAGAAGAAATAAATTACAAGCATAATACTCCATCCTCATTTACGATTCAAATTCCTTCGGATATTGGATGTCTATCAAATTTCAAAAAAGAACTTGAAATTTGTCAGAGTGAGAATCGCCCATAACGGTTTTCCATCATGGTGATCTAAAGCTCTTAGTTCCTTCCACAAGTTGTCGTGAAAATATATTTGAGAATTTGTCAACTTGCAGCACGAGTTCCATTCACGACATTTGAATAATTCGTGAATACGCTTTGACACCAAATAACATTGATGACATGCTCGATATATCAAAAAGCATGACAAAAAGAGTTCCATGCTCATCGCACATTGACCTTGATTCAAATAACTGAGCTTAAAATGCTCAATAGTATTCCAGCCTTCATAGTCAAAAACACAAAAGTCAATAAAAGACTATAATATATCTATAAAAGGTAATGGTGAAATTTACATACCTCAAAAACCTAAGTTTGAAGATTATGATCGAGTGTCTTCCCAATAAAATGATATGCAATGACTTCTGCGAGGAATTTAGTCGTAGAGCATGAGATAAGGTGGCGATAGAACACAAATATCAAGACTGAAGCCTTTTGTCACCAACGATCCTAACAACAAAAGAGCAAACCATGAGTTAGAGATGAAATCCTGGAGACAAATGAAACAAAAAAAAATTCTTATATCATGCTCAAATACACAAACTTCAGTCCTGAAGCCAGAAATGCTTGCATTGCAGGGACACTGACACACAGGAGAAACCATAAGCTACAGATAAAATTCTTAAAACAACAATTTATTGCTCCAAAAAAGAGCAGCAACCATCACTGTACGGTAGTCTTAATTACATGTGTTCTACATGAGCTATTGTGATGTGCTTCTTGAAAAAAACTAATAATTCTTGTAACTCTTTGTATAAGTAGTAATGCTTATACTTGTATTTAACACTAAAATGGGGGCCTCATTCAGAGAGCAAAATAGTAAAGTACGCTTTACTTGTTATGTTATCAAATCTCATTATCATATGGGAATCAGGAAGAGGACAAACTACTGGCAGCCAATTCCTAGCACAATCTCCAAAGATCACTAAGCTCAATGGTTTGAAGGCCTATGGTTACTTGGGGCGTGGCACTCTGGTTGCCCCCACCTGCCGTTGTGCTGTTTTGCTGCCCATCGGTTTCGTGTGTGGGCCTACCTAGCCGTGGCTTCTCCTTTGACTGATCCAATCTGACACGAATGCCACGACCCTCTGCCCACCGCCTCTTGTTTTGTTGGCAGCCGCCTCTGGTTCGAGCGTGAGCGCCTTCGCCTCCTCACACCGCCACCAATCCACCATCACAGTGCACAGCCCCTCCCCACCCGACTCTCCAGCTTGCACTGCCCCTCCCCACCCGACTCTCCAGCTTTCTTTCCCTCTCCCGTTACAAGGCGATGGCCGGCGAAGGCGAGATGTGGGAGCCTGGAGGAGCAGGTACCACAGGAGCTGCAGCCTGCAGGAGGCCGCCATCCCTGGTCGTGTGCCACACAACTGACGAGGAAGCGCTGCAGTAGCACTGGACAGGAGTCTGCCGCCTTCGACCTCTCACTCCCCCCCCCCCCCCCAAGCCCTACTCACACCCACAGACGTCACCTTGCTTGCTCCAGGGTTGAACCCTACGAACTCTGAAAAGTAGATCAGGATTCACCCCCAAATAAAAACCGTGAGCGCTTTTACCTGTTTTTCTCTTCGTTTGGCTTTTTTACCCGTATTTCTCATTGTTCTCGCCATCGTCCATTGGTGAAAGGGAAGATGGGTTTTGTAGGATAGATTCATTTGGGGTGTTCAGATAGGGGAATTTTGGAGATGTGTTTTCATTTCACTATAGTTGTTCCAATTGCAAAAAAAAATAAAAAAAATAGGTTCCCTGTTTCCTAATACATCTGAGACCTTATATTACTTTTTTCCATGCGACTAACGAAGTAATGTTGTACAAGTGCATGTGTGATGTGAGTATCCTGTTAGTAGGTTTGCTGAGATGAATTATAGACCTATTTTCCATAATTTTTATTAGCAGCAGTATGATTTTATTACCTATGGTTCCTTTTTATTATGTTTGCAGCAGTATAGAGGTGAACCCACCTGGTATCTTCTATATCTAAATAGGAGTCCCCCACTAGCTGATTTCTCTGCCCTCTCAAGCGTCCACGTCGCCTCCTTTTTCCCGGTAAGCCCTGCAGCGTGTCAGGCTACGACACAAAATTATTGGTTCGTTTTCCGTCTTGGGATATCCTAATTTTGCTTAGGTTTTGTTTAGCCTTTATCAAAGCACCACAAGCAATGCAGCCCATTACTACATCCTCTTCAATGCACGACTGATGGCCTAACTCCACCGAACAATAACATCGTGTGTCCATCGACTATGCCATTTTCGCTTCCCCTTCGCATTAATTCCTCAGATGGTGCTTTTTTTTCTCGCCCGATATCAGAGGCATATGAAGAGCCCGTGGAGATTTCCTCCCGATTTAAACTCCCAGATCCACCTCGACCTTACTCGCATTGTCCTCAGTATGGGTGGGCGATTTTATTGTTTTCCTCTTCCTCTCCTAACTGCAATATATTTCAAGATCTGCTAAATTATATGCGATCCAATTGCTTCTCTTTTGTTGCCATCTGATTTTTCTTTATGGATCTGCACTAACAATCAGGAGCGACATTGACACCCATCGGCGTCTTGTCTGCGCGTCGTCGAAGCCATGCTCATCCATTTTCATAGCTCCTCTCTACCACGCTCGACTCTTCTTAAATCCAGGTTCTCCCGTATCCAATGCAACATACCAGCATAAGAACGAAGATAGGAGCCCACCTTTGGCTGGAGCATGTGAAGTGGCGACTCCTACATACTAGCATCCAAAGCTCCTACAAGGTCATCCCTGTTACTGGTACAAGTCATTACATATTTCTTCGTTTGTAGTATTAAATGTATTGCACATTTTTAAGTGGACTTTGATTAATTTGATGTGAGGCATTCTTTTGTCAAGAATCTTGATGTGAGACATGTTTCTGTAGATGCAGCGTGTGATTGTGATCATTATGTTAT
Organism: Avena sativa; assembly: GCA_916181665.1. Classification (NCBI taxonomy): domain Eukaryota; kingdom Viridiplantae; phylum Streptophyta; class Magnoliopsida; order Poales; family Poaceae; genus Avena; species Avena sativa. The sequence continues at coordinate 147,825,002 of OV702294.1, read as the reverse complement.
TTCTTTACTATTAGATTATTGGCTGGATTGACTATAAGGCCACTTTATTTAAACAGGACCACGATTGGTTAGCAGCAAAACACAAGAAAATAGACCATTCTTCCAACTCTGTACCTGATTGAGGCGATTCATATCTGCAACTTCAAATTTTTCTACAATGGTATCTGCTATGATCTCAAGGAGTACTTTTCGTCGAGTGGATTCGTGAATGTTGGAGCAATGATGTTCATGCCAACATAGATATGCTATTGTGCACAACCATGAGTTGGTCTCCATGGGCTAGCTTCCAAGGGAGGATTTTTCCATGAGTTGGTCTTTGTGGGCCTGCGATGGAGGGTGTATTTCACCCTTTGCCTATGGATTTTGCTTTGATCTCCTCTTGCATATCAGATCAATCTGTCTCGCCAGACTCTACAGTCGCGATAACATAAAGTTACCCCAAAATTCTTTATGATTCATCTTACCATATTAATTGTGCATGGCGTGTACATACTCAAGCCGTACTAAACATCTGCAGTCGCAAGCTGGTTAGGTATTTTGGTCAATCGATATGTCCTCCCATTTTATTCAAGTAACTGAAACCTTTGTGCAGTCTAATTTGATCTGAAGTATAAACTCATTTCTTCTTTTATAAACCTGAACATACACATTCCCGTTCATCTCATGGAAGCTTTGTCTTCTAACTTTGATGAGTTATTTTCGTATGGTAAGAAAATATCTGAACATGTTTTTGCATTGCAATATAAATGCCTCTTGAAATATATGCACATTTCCTTGACTATAGTTAATTAGTTTCCTATTTTTCAGGTACGTGTATCTCTTTCTTATTTGGGGCATGTCATAATCAAGCTTCAGTTCTACAGAGAAAGTGTGTGCTAGGTGCAATTCTAAGGATTTTTTAGCTTCTCATGTTGTTAACAAGTCCTGATTTTTTTTACTTCATGGTCTTGCCATTTGAGTTCTCTGGTTGAAATGCTACACAATTTTAAAGATTTTGGAGAGTCACAGATACAGCATACCCTTAGTCTCTAATTTTACACTCATGTATAGTTGGATGAAAAAAAGGCATTTTAATTCCAGTGTATAAGTTGGCATTTTTAGTGGTTCATAAATAATAGTCTATGTGTAAACTATGTGCTCTTGCCTCTTTGTTCGACATAAATTAGGCCTACAATTTTTTTTTTAAGGTTCTATTTAAATGTCTTCCCAAAATTTGGTAGGTGCCTTTTATGTACCAAATTATGGATTCTACTTTAACATTTGTTGAAGTATAATTAGCAACAGATTTACCAAAATAACCCGCAGCAACGCGCGGGGTATCATCTAGTTGTTTTAATCTGAGAACACACTTCGGTTTATTGGTAGTTTGCTTCACAGACTATCAGACGATGTTGTACAACCATGGTATGGCTTTGTCTGTAGTGCTGTCATTTTGTTCATTTATCTTTGGCGTTTTCTTAAAAGATGCAAGACATGCAAAATTAAATCAAGCTCATCATAATTAGCTCAGGAGGCAGATGATATTGTAGTCGTATTTATTCCTTCTGGCGACTAAAGTCAGTTAAATAGACCCTAATCCTAACTGGTTATGATGAGAGAGTGGCCAAAAAATGGATGGGGCGAGCCCAAGCAAACAATAATCTGACAGGCAACGGCCAATGTGCATGGTTAGGTTGGGAAAAAGGATTAGTTGGAACCAAACAAAAAAAAGGCCCCAATATACGCGTCAAGGCTAGGTTTAAGGTTATTTGCAGATTGAAATAGGATTCCATCAGAATTTGGCCGTGATTAGAGCGCATGTACATGGATTTTACTTGGATCAATCAAAGAGAAGAACACAGCCTTTGAGTCACGGACTCTAGACAGTACGATGGGGGCAGAATTAGTGCATCGACTTGCTTGGCGTGAACCACGTACCTCAGCTGCTTCCTGATGGCGGAGGGATGAGTGCAGACCCAGCCTGGATCCGGCGGCGGGAGCGAACGGGACTGCGAGCCTAATAACCCCCACGCCCACGCCCACGGGAGAGTCTCGCGCGATGGTCGCGTCGCACTGAGCAGGCGAAGAATAGCAGACGGCGGCGGACCCCACTAGTTGGCGAAGGCGAGAGGCAAGCTCCTAGGCCGGCCTAGGCGGCGGCGGCGGCCACGGAAGAACCCTAGGCGACGGCGGCCGGTGGTTTGGGGTTTGGAACGGCAGGCGATCGGCGGGGGAGAAGCCGGGAGCGGGAGAGTCCGCGTCGCGCGTGGTCCACTGGGGGAAGTTAGGGGCGGCAGGTGGGCGTGTTTCGGGCTCGCGGTGGCGGAGGGAGGAAGGGGCGGCGATGGTGGCAGAATCGGCGTGAGTTGCGAGAAGGAGATGGCCAAAATGTGTATAGGCGGAAAGGGCTTTTGGGCCGACAATGATCCGGATCTAAAGCCGGGTCACCGAGCTACTGTGCCGTCACTTCTCAGGAATACTTTGCCTCGAATAAAAAAACTTCCTCAGCAATACTGTTTTTCTTTGGACTTTGCTACCTGACTGGTGTTCTGTCGATTACAAACTTCGGCAGATTAGACAAGAATCATTAAAAGAAAAAAATAACGAGTCACAAACTAAACATAGCAATTATATTAAATGATTTATCAATTTTCATTAAATCTTATAGAAAGACTAACCATACATGCATGCATGTCAACATTGCCGAAAGAAATACCGAGTCCTCGTGCGTGCATGTGGTGACCACCATTTAGCTCTTGAACGTAAAAAACAAAAAAGAACGATGTCATTCGTATTAATTTTGAATTTAAAATTATATATATTTTGTAGGTAAATCCACTTATAAATTCCTTTTTTATAGTTGGACTAGTCCTGTCGAGATCTTCGAAACTAGATCCTTATTGTTCTGGGACCTAAAAATTATTCACCCATAACATGTGAGTTATTCAGACTTTACCATTTAAGTTATCCACCAAATAACATATAAGTTATCCACTATAAAAAATTATCCATAGGTAGAATACAAAAGTTTTTATAGGGCTCGGCTTTATCACTGACGCCGCTCTCGACGAAGTCTTGCTACCATAACACCTAGACTATCGTGTCCCAATTAAACTAGCTCATAGCTCACATTTAATTAACTAAACTAAAACACATGGGGCAACCGATATTTAATGAGCCAAAAAATAAAATACCCACATGAGAAATGACTCCACCCAACCCGTTTATATGGTAAATAACTTATATATTACAGAGTGGATAATTTATATACTATGGCATGGATAACTCAAATGTTAAGGGTGACTGTTACCAAAAGTTATCTATCAGTAACACGAGAGTTATCCAGACTTCATCATGTAAGTTATTCATCCAATAATATGTAAGTTATCCACAAGTAGAAAATTTTACCCATAGATACAATATAAAAGTTATTCTAGTGTCTTGGTTTCTCGTCTGTCGCCGCTCTCGTGGCATACGATGACTTAACAAAGGGTGGTACTGCCGGTGGTGAGCGGTAGTACCGGTTGATAATTCCGGTACTAACGGACACCACAGAGGCTTGGGCAAGGCCTTGCAGGTGACCCTGTTTGGGGAGAACGAACAATGTCTTTTCCTGATAAAAAATGTGGTATACTTGGCAAATAATTAGTCCGATATGTGTGTTATCATTAAACACCAAAATCACTTAGGATAGGAAATGCACTTTCACATTCTATGATATAAATTGAAGCATGCATCATATAAATATTATTGGGGCAAAAATGTTTATGGGAGCAAAACATGACTAAAAACCTAATAAAATGCTTTCATCTTGTACCCCACACCTCAATCATGCTATGCTATGCTATGCCATGTAAATTTTGCATCATTCCATTATGGCATACTTGGTTGTTTGTTGCATATGATCTGTATAATTGTGTAATGTATTTATTTTGGCCCCTTGTGTGTTTGGTTTTTATCCGGATAGACGTTGAGCAAGGAGATTATCAGGAGCCTCAGGAGTATTACCCGGAGCCATCTTATTCTGCAACTGAACTGCCAGGCAAGCATTTCCCCATGCTTGCACTACATATAGAACCTATTGCATATATCTTATTCTTGCATCATATGTCACGATCCGAATAAAATTGAATCCCAAGTATTGCATAGACTTTACTTTTAAACCTCACTAAAGCTTGTCCCCTCCATCCTATGAGCCATTACTCAGGAGTTGCTTAGGCCATGCGAGTCATAGAAATGCATGTGTAGGGTTTGTGAGAGTCTTTGAATAATGAGGTGCCTAAATAACTGAACTGAATAGTAATAGGATTAATAAAAGAGGCACCGGTGGGCAATATCTGCTATTTCTTTATGGTCACTTGTGTCCTGTAGGACCCCGAGTACTTGATTCTTGTCCCTTGACTATCGCACTATCCGCATGTGGGACCATGAATCCCCTTAGTCCTAGCTTGAGTCATATTTAATTTCTTGGGGTCACAAACTAGTTTGGAGTGTTATTACTATCATGTACTTATGCCATGCTACTGCTTATTTACTACTGTTGCTCGAGAAGCATTTACTACTATACTGTTTAGGAATTGTGATACGTTTATGCGGTATCGACAAGTCCAGTCACGCTTTCAGGTCCCTAGTCGTTTACAACCATCGACACAAACCTCTGGGTCCGTCTCGTAGCCGGCCAACTTCGTCGCGGGTTGCTTAGTGGGGTGGCCCCCTGAAATCAACTATGAATCTTGTGAATGCTTTGTCGTGATGACTCGTTGGGTTTTCATTTGGTTTTTCCGAGGTTGATCATGCGTGTGTTGCTATTTGTGCACCCCTGCATGGTAAATTTTTCTGAAAGTCGTGTCCGTGGTTATGGACGACTTGAATCACAGTTTCTTGATCATAGACAAGCATAACTAAAGTACCGCTTTTAAATTGACTAAAACTTGACTAGTAATAGTGCAATATTCATGGAATGATTAATAAAACTACCAATGGATGGAATGTTCTTCCGCCTTCTCGTTGGGGAATGGGGAGGTGGGCGAGCGATGTTTATTTATGTTAATATATATCTGTTGGAAAATTAACTGTTGTTTAATTAATGAGCATTTGTCTATCATTGGTTAGGCGGATGTTGTAGCGTGTCTCTATAGAGCTGCTAGGCTTTATTTTTCGATGCAATTGTGTCACCCTCAGGTTTTACCCTTTAGATGCATAAAGACTTGCTGAGTACCTTAGGGTCTCACACGATAAAATATTGGTTTAGGTGGACAGGTATATCGACAGGAAGGCTATTGGGTCAAGGAGACCGATGATGGTGGCAACGACCGTCTGGTGTAGAGATTTCGGGATGGAGATCCGTGAGATCTGTGTGCGGGATGTGCTTATTTTCAGGGCATCTTATGCCAATTTGCTTCTTATCCGTACTCGAATCTTGTCTTCCGCTTCCGCTTGATACTCTGATTGTGATGAATGAGGATGTATCCTAACTATTAGAAATCTAGTATTTTGGATCTTGCCGTATGGCGTTGAATATTTCTATTTCATTTAGATGGATTGGCTCTGATGTACTCTTGTATGTCGCGGACATACACACTTGTGTATGTTTTGTTCGCATGCTTGTCGACTATACCGCTCGCACTTGATACGATGTTCTTGAAAAGTGGATAGGGTGGTGGACGGTACCGTGCCCTGCTCCGCTTAGACGAGCTTGAACGTGGGTGGCCTTTGGACCTCCGCGGTAGTACCACCTTATGCACTTTGGGTTCGTCCTGGCTTGTTACTTAGAGCGTAGTGTCCAAGGTATTACAGCTTCCGCAGTCGGTCACACGTTCGATACTCGAAGAAGACCTTCCTCTCCCTTGTTCCAGCAGGCAGCGGAAGTTGTAGATCTCTATTCGCGATTCCAATAGCATGACGACATGGTGGTAGAAGTAGAGGGGAAATCCCGTAGGGCTTCGCCTAAGCCGGAGTGGGTATGGTGGAGTAGGGAGGGCCCTTGGAAACTAGGTTTTAGAGGCCAAGGGTTTAGAGGTGGTGGCCGGCGGCTAATAGAGGGGCTAGGCGGCGTCTACTTTAGAGGGATCTAAATCGGTGGCGGCTTTAGAGGGCTATGGCCAATCTAGGGTTTCAAGTTGTGGGGGCAAGGGGGGGCCCTCCCCTCTATTTATGAGAGGGAGAGGCGGCAAGGGGATAGGAGTACTCCCCCAACTCCCCTTGATTGGCCGGCGGCAAGGAGGAGGGAGGAAACCTTCCCTAAGTGGGTTTCCTCTCCTCCCTCCACTAGGCAACCATGTTGGGATTTGACTTTTCAAATTGGCGTTTGACTTTTCAAACTAGAGTTTGATTTCTCTCTTCCCATTGCCCATCCAAGTGACCTAGGACATGATGCAACCATTCCACTTTTGTATGACACATCCATGTACCCTCCCCACTCCGGATCGGTGGACCTTCTAGACCCTTCTAGAGCATTCCAGTGAAAACACCAAAACCATTTCCGAACTCTGGATTTGGACTTTCCTTATATGAATCTTATTCTTCGGACCATTCTGGATCTCCTCGTGATGTCCTGGATCCAATCTAAGACTCCAAACAACATTTGGTCTCTTACTCACATTCCATATCTACTAAACAACATTGAATCCTTAAGTGTGTCTCCCTACGGTTCGTGAATTATGCAGACATGATCGAGACTCTTCTCCGATCAATAACCAATAGAGGAATCTGGAAATTCATATGGATCCCACATATTTCTATGATTACTTTTTGATCAAATGAACCATTTACATACGATACCAATTTCCCTTTGTCTCGCGATACTTTACTTATCCGAGGTTTGATCGTCGGTATCTCGGCATACCTAGTTCAACCTCGTTACCGAAAAGTACTCTTTACTCGTTCCTGTGATATGTGATCCCTTGTGAGCCAGTCACATGCTTGCAAGCTAATTGGATGACATTCCACCGAGAGGGCCCAGAGTATATATATCCATCATATGGATGGAAAAACCCCACTCTTGATCCATGTGCCTCAACACATACTTTCTGAATACTCAATGCCACCTTTATAACCACCCAATTACGAAGTGGTGTTTTATGTCATCAAAGCATCCATCCGGTGATGTTTATTAACATGATATCATGGTCGAAGGATTTAGGTTACTATGTATCTGAAAGCTTATAGCAAACGAACTATTGAAATGACTTGATCTTATGCTACGCTTATCTATAGGACTATGTACATCACACCATTCTCTGTAACACCACGGTTCTGAAAAGACCGTGGCTTCTATGTGACATGCCAATCCCTGGATCGGTTCATTGGCCCACAATAGAATAAGATGAATAACATAGCAAAATATCCGTGTATCATAAATAACAAAGATCCAGAGTACCATTATTACAATAAAAGCTTAGCTCAAGGCTAGCTCAAATTATTCAGGTAGCAACATAAATAAAGCAAATCCTCCATTCTTCAAATTGCCCACAAGTGAACAAGTGCCGAGTGGAGTACCGTGGCCTATATCGATTACTCAGAATCGGAATATCCTGGAACATGAAATGTAGCAGCCCCGAAGGGTCAATACATGGAATGTATGGCAAGTAGAGCTAGTAAAGGAGACAATAGTGCTAACATCTACATGCATATTTGGCAAGTGGAGCTGTGGCTAGCTTGCATTTGCAAATACCTTTGCCCTACTTTCATAAACAGTTTTTGATTTTCTTTGAAAAGATCCCAATTACTTTAACCCATTAACATTAAAGCAATTATGAAATTAGAATGAGCGAGAAACATGTCATGGAATCAATATTAAGCAACTAGATGTCCATAACCGGGGACACGGCTAATCGATTAGATTATACACCCTGCAGGGGTTAGTACACTTTACCCATGTGACTTGGCCAGCCCAGCTCGTACCATCACTCTCATTTTGGGTGATGATAGGGAGAAGTCCAAGAAGAGACCGTTCGGGAAGTAGCTCCCTAATCCCGACGCGTACCGGTCCAACCTACCAAAATTCTACATCTCTGGATACGCGGGTTCGAGTTACCACAACCTACTAAGTCCAACCAACCGCCCATTTCATTATTGGAACATGGTTGTACACGTAAGCTACAAAATAAAGAAGCAAATCATTTTCTCTTGATACCTGGGTGCCTTTCCGCAGTGATACCACCAAAAATTATCAATCCCATCACACCCAGGAGATTCATTGATTAAGTTGTTTTAGTTTTCGCAAACCAACACATTTAGAAACAACTTTCAGTGATGTAACCCAGCCCTCGTTCATCATAGCATGGCTAAGAACATCTACCAACGGTGGTTCATCTATAAGGAAAATCCTACCACATAATAGGACATAGCATAGCGATAGTATCATCCTACAAATGCAACTACAAAATACACGACAATGCATCGAAAATAGTAGGACAACATCATGAACAAAGTAGCATCTACTTGCCTTGGTTGTAGCGGTCGCAAGAACAATCCACACACGAGCAAGCGTTGCACTCGTCACAATCTACACGATACAATTACAATCATAAACAAAACATCCACAAGCATATGCAAACAAAGATGATGCAAGATGCATGCATGACAAGTGGATTGATGCTACAACAGCATCACATAATCTTATTCAGTAAAGCTACTGAATGTATGCATGGAAAATATTTTTAGCGCAAGGAAAACTAGTATGCAATTATATTGCTCGATAATAGAGCTAGAGCCCAAATAATTCACTACTATTAACATACTATTTGTAAAATCTTGGGAAAATTCTACTGTGTAGGCATTACTGAATAGGAACAGTACCAATTGGAATTTCTCAAAAAGGAATTGTACAACTCCCCGAGTAATTAAAATATTGCAAAAAGCCATTAAATAGTTTCTGCAAAAGTTTGTACTGTAAGCCTAACTTTATAATTCACTTTGAGATTCCCCTTGTTCCACTGAATCCAGGGACATATTATTTGCAATTTTTGGAGTTACAGATCTTTTTCTACGAATTAATTACTCCAAAAGGCCATTAACTCATTTAATTAATCTGGACAAAACCTTGCTGTAAAAGTGTGAAACCAGGGTGCAGCAAGATTCTACACGACTCACTGAATCTATGCATATTTTATTTGCAATTTTTGGCCTAGTAGATTATTTTCTATGCAATTTACAAGTTTTACCTAAAATCTGCCAAATAAATCTATTTAAGAAAATACCCAGTCAAACCTTGACTTTGACTGGGCTGACATGGTGGCTGACTGGGCGCTAACTGGGCGGTTGACCAGTCAGCGCCTGAGCTGACCAGTCAACGGCCGATCTGGGTCGTTGGATCGAGAATCGACGGCAGGGAGGGGTGGCGGCGGCGGCGACGGCGAGCTCACCTGAGCGGCGGCGGCGAGGTTCGACGGCGGCGGCGAGGTCTTCCGGCGGCGGGGGAGGGGTCTCCTGGCGGCGGCGGGCGGTTGGCGCGGCGTCGGGGTTGTCGGCATCGACGCGGAGGAGGAGGCGGCTGCGCGCGGGGTGGTCGGCGGCGGCTGCGGTCTCGGGCGGCGGCGGCGGCGACCTGCGGGGAAGGGGAGGCGGCGAGTCAGCGGGAGGGGCGAGCTCACGGGCGCGGGGAAGGCGACAGCGCGGCGACGTCGGGCTCACCTGGGGCGGCGCGCGGCGGCGGATATTGGCGGGGCGGCGGCGGCGCGAGTGGTGAGGCGGCTCGGTAGGGGAGAGGCAGGGGGCGACGCGGGGGTTAAGAGGGGGTCCCACGCGGTGTCGAGGCCGGAATCAGCGGCGGGACGGTTGCGGACTCCGAGGCGGTCGCGGCGCCGATGTCGGCGCTGACAGGTGGGCCCCACCTATCGGTGTCTGGCGCGGGGCGGCGGCAGATAGTCCCTGCCGCGCGGGCGGCGCGCTGGCGCGGCTGCTGGCTGCTGCGGCTGGGCCGGCTCGGGCCAGCGGGCTGCGCTGCTTTCCCCCCTTTTTTGTTTTTCTTTTCTATTTCTGTTGTAGTTTTTCCTTCGTATTCTCTTCAAACGAACTCCGAATCGAGTGATTCTTCCTTCTAAATTTTTCTAAAATCTAGGAGATCAACCTAGGATCATGTGGTATTTATTTCCACTAGTTTACAAGGTGGAAAAATACAAGTCCTAGTATACCCTCTTGTAGGAGCATTTTAGTACAAGAAAATAGGGCTTTGAAAATAGTGTTTTGCTGGAATCTTTCCAAACCGAAATTTTGCATGGATGATCATGATGCAATGACAAGAATGATATGCAGAACCAAATCTAAAATTTGGGATGTGACAAGACTAACCCCCTTAAGATGAATCTCATCCCTGAGATTCGGCGCGGCTAGCAAATAGGTGTGGGTAGTCCTCTCGGATGTCATCCTCGCGTTCCCAAGTGGCTTCCTCTTCGGTGTGGTGGCTCCATTGCACCTTGCAGAACCTGATCGTCTTGGTACGGGTAATCCTCTCCGTTGTTTCCAGAATCTTGATCGGCTTCTCCTCATAGGTCAAGTCATTCTCGAGCTGAACCTCCTCTAGTGGCACAGTGTCTCTCAATGGTGTATCTACCATCTCCGGATGGCACTTCTTCAGCTGGGACACGTGGAACACATTGTGAACAGCGGACAGAGCCTCTGGCAACTCCAACTGATAAGCAACCTCTCCTTTGCGTGCTAAGACCCGATATGGTCCAATAAACCGAGGTGCCAGCTTACCCTTGATTCCAAATCTCTTGATTCCACGAAGTGGCGACACTCTGAGGTATGCTCTATCACCTATCTCATACACCACTTCCTTGCGCTTGGCGTCAGCGTAGCTCTTCTGCCTTGATTGCGCTACCTTCAGCCTGTCCCTAATCAAGGCGACCTTCTCCTCAGCGTCCTTGATCAAATCAGGACCAAACAACTGACGTTCTCCTACTCCATCCCATAGCAATGGTGTCCGGCACCGTTTCCCATATAGCAATCAAACGGTGACGTCCTGATGCTGGTTTGATAGCTATTGTTGTAGGAAAACTCAGCATATGGCAAATTCTCATCCCAACTAGAACCATGAGCCAAAGCGCAAGCTCTCAGCATATCTTCCAAACTCTGATTCACCCTCTCGGTTTGTCCATCAGTATGGGGGTGGAACGTTGTGCTAAACTCCAATCTAGTCCCAAGCGACTCGTGCAGCTGGCACCAAAAGTGTGAGGTAAATTGGGTGCCTCTATCAGATACAATACTCTTAGGAACTCCATGCAGGCACACAATCCTGTCCATATAAATCTTGGCCAACTTTGCACTCGTGTAGGTCGTCTTTACTGGTATAAAGTTGGATACCTTGGTCAAATGGTCGACCACTACCCAAATGGAGTCATATCCTGACCTGGTCCTGGGCCACCCTGTGATAAAATCCATTCCCACTCTATCCCACTTCCAATCCGGCACGGGCAATGGCTATAGTAGTCCTGCTGGCTTCTGGTGTTCCGCCTTCACTCGGCTACATACATCACATAAGGCAATATGCTCAGCGATGTCTCCCTTCAGATTGTTCCACCATAATATGTCCCTTAGGTCCATATACATCTTCGTATTGCCCGGATGTATGGAATACGGCGAGTCATGAGCTTCCTGCAGAATCAACTTCCTTATCTCCGGATCGTTGGGGACGCACAAACGATCTCCATACCACAAGGTTCCTTGCTCATCCTCGCGAAATTCTTTTGCTCGATCCTCCTTCATCTTTTCCTTTACTTCATCAATCTCTTTGTCTCTCACTTGAGCCTTCCTGATTCTGTCCTGTAGCATTGGTTGGACTTCCATTACTGCCAAATATCCTTCAGACACTACCTCTAGTCTAAGGTCCTTGAACTGCCTACACAAATCCTCGGGTAATTCCCCAACAGTCAACCCATTGGCATAGACCTTCCGGCTCAGAGCATCTGCTACTACATTTGCCTTTCCTGGGTGGTACTGCCGATTCATATCATAATCCTTGATAAGCTCCAACCATCTCCTTTGCCTCATATTCAGTTCCTTCTGTGTAAATATGTACTTCAGGCTCTTGTGGTCAGTGTACACATCACAGTGTTTTCCCATTAAGTAGTGCCTCCATACCTTGAGCGCATGAACTACCGATGCTAATTCCAAGTCATGTGTGGGATAATTCCTCTCATGGTGTTTAAGTTGCCGCGAGGCATATGACACCACTCTCCCATCTTGCATCAGCACACTGCCAAGTCCCTGTTGTGAAGCATCACAGTACACTTGGAAATCCTTCTGAAGATCTGGTAAACACAGAACAGGTGCAGTCACTAGTCGACGCTTCAGTTCCTGAAAGCTGGTTTCACACGCATCCGTCCATTCAAACTTCCTCTCCTTCTTCAGAAGTTCTGTCATCAGCTTAGCAATCTTGGAGAAGTTTTCAATGAACCTCCTGTAATATCCAGCAAGTCCCAAAAAGCTTCGAATATCTCCCACATTCTTGGGCGCTTCCCACTCAGTTACTGTAGTCACTTTGCTTGGATCAACAACGACTCCTTCTCCTGACACCACGTGTCCAAGAAATCCAACAGTGTTAAGCCAGAATTCACACTTGCTGAATTTGGCATACAGCTTGTGTTCCCTCAGCTTCTCCATAATCAGCTGCAGATGTTTCTCATGTTCAGCATCATCCTTGGAATATATCAGTATGTCATCAATAAACACCACCACGAACTTGTCCAAATACTCCATAAATACCTTGTTCATCATGGTCATGAAATATGCCGGGGCATTCGTTAGTCCAAAAGACATAACTGTATACTCATATAAACCATACCTAGTAGTGAAAGCGGTTTTTGGTATGTCCTCCTACCGGATCTTCAATTGGAAGTAGCCCGATCGCAGATCAATCTTGCTAAACACCTTTGCCCCTTCCAGTTGATCAAACAAATCATTTATGTTCGGCAGGGGGTATTTGTTCTTGATGGTCACTTCATTCAGCGAGCGATAGTCCACCACTAACCTCTTGCTGTTGTCTTTCTTCTCCACAAACAGTACAGGTGCACCCCATGACGACGAACTAGGCTGAATGAATCCCTTGTCCAACTGCTCTTTCAGCTGCTTCTTCAATTCCTTCAGCTCATCCACATCCATCTTATATGGTCTCTTTGCTATAGGTCCTGTTCCCGGCATCAGGTCGATAAGAAACTCCACTTCCCTGTCAGGTGGCATCCCTGGCAGCTCTTCCGGAAACACGTCGGGGTAATCCTTAATCACAGGCACAGTATCCATGCTAACCCCCTTAAGAGAATTCAGCTTACACCTTCCCGGTCGCACATCCGACTTAAACCTAATTCTCTTACCATCCGGGGTTTTGAGTGAAACATCTCGCTGTGCACAATCTATGTGTCCCCCATGCATAGACATCCAATCCATACCCAGAATAACATCTAACCCTTGTGATTCCAACACTACCAGATGTGCAATGAAATTGTGTGCTCCAATCCTCATAGTTAAGTCGCGGCATCCCGCGCTAGCTATCATATCTCCTCCAGGTGAGCTTACTCTAATAGACTCTTTCATAGACTCAGTAGGCAGCTTATACTTATCCACAAATGCCCTTGATATGAATGAATGCGATGCACCAGTATCGAAAAGTATAAGTGCAGGATGAGTGTTGATTGGAAACTTACCAATCACAAGGTCAGGCTCATCTGGGATCTCCTCCACATTCATGTGGTTCACTGTGGCCTTCTGGTTGTTGGTTGGCTTCAGCACCTTCTTCTCCGGACAGTTGTCTGCATAATGTCCTTTCTGACCACACTTGAAGCAAGTCACCTCACTCATATCCTTCTTCACAAAGCTGCGATCACGGTTGCGGTCATGTCCACCGTGTCCTCCAGAATGGTGAGTGTGTCCTCCCTTGTGGCTGTGGTGGTTTCTCTTGTGGTTGTCATGGCGATGTCCATCGCCCCCAAGGTGGTGGCGGTCATGGCTCCCATGGTGTCCATGGTCACTCCCTCCATGCTTGGATTATCCATCATAAGAAGTGCGAGACTTGTGGTGAGAACCAGAGTGGTGATTGTTGCTCTTCCTCTTGTGGCTTTCCACCTTCTTGTGCTTCCCTTCCAAGATCCTGGCCTTGTCCATAAGCTCCTGGAAAGTGGGGCAATAAACCACCAGTAGCTGCACTGAAAGCTCATCACTGAGGCCATCCAGGAATCTCTCCCTCCTTTTTGCATCAGTGTCAACATCCTCAGGTGCATAACGGGACAGGTTGTTGAACTCCTCAATGTTCTCAGCCACGGTGCGGTTGGTTTGGCGCAAGTTGCAAAACTCCTTCCTCTTCAGGCTCAGAACTTCTGAAGACATGTGGTTGGTCTTGAAACCTTCCTCAAACATTGCCCAAGTCACAATGTCCAGCGGGTGGGTGATCTGAAAAGTGTCCCACCAAGAAGCGGCTGGTCCCTCCAGTAGGTGAGCGGCAAACCTCACCTTCTTAGCATCAGTGCATCCAAAAGTTACCAGATCCTTGTTGACTAAACGCAACCAGTCGAGAGCAACCATTGGTTCCATTGCAGTAGAGAACTTAGCTGGCCTTAGCCTCAGAAACCTGGTGAGAGCATCTCCCTGAGGCTGGTTGTTCCCATTGTTGTTGTTGTTGTTGTTCTGAGCTTCCATGAACTGGGTCATAACTTGGGTCAGTTGTGCCTGAGCTGCCATGAGCTGCTCCAACTCAGTGGGTTGACGGCGGGGAGGCATCTGCGGTTCAGCACAGGTAAGCTTAAAAAGAATCAACTACGAAAACAGGATTCTACCCATGCATTATGATCAAACAACAACAAAACAATAGCAGACAATCTCAAGCAAGCAACACACCAACAAACAAGTGATCCAGCAACATCCCAGGGGTTATCCTAGCAGTATATATCTACTGAAATAGTTTTTAGAAGAGTTGGCAATGGTTATCTAAACAGTTAATCAACAAAGCATTAAAAACAACAATTTGCCAAAACAGTCCAGCAGTGTTCACGATTTTTTCTACATGACTTAAACTCGTCAGGAATTTTTGCTAATTTTTGTGCATACAGTACAGAGAGTTTCGCACCAGCCCTATTTTTTCAGATTTTTCCCAGATACCGGTAAAATATGAAAAATCATACAGTACTGCTGTATCAGCAGAAAACTGCAGCAAGAAATAACACAGATGTTAACCAAACTTGCCATAACTCTTTCATAAAATTTGCACAAATAAATCCTGGGATATTGGAGTACACAAATAAGCAACTAAACACTCTTAAACTAATAGTAATTTAAGTTTTACATCGATCGAGACTAATCCTAACGATTTTTCCTAACGAGGACTATTTGGTGGACTTCTATCTACTTCTTGAAGAGGTTGCGGTAGGTCCTTGCACTCATGCGTTGGCGCTTCTGTCCACGGTTCAACCATGGCGGCAGAGTATACACCTCTCCTGAGTCATCACTTGAAATCTCAAACTCCACCTCTTCTGGATCCTCCTCTTCTTCTTCACTCTCTGCTGCAACAGCAACAACTTCATCTCCTCCACCATCATCGTCTCCATCATCATCATCATCCTCGTCCTCATCATCATCATCGTTCCCACTGTCATCATCATCATCATCATTGTTGCCACCATCTCCATTGTCATCATCAGAGGGTGGATTCAGCTGTGCTTGGAGTGCGGCAATCTGGGCTGCCATAACTTCAATAGTTTGATCCCTTTCCTGGATGGTCCCTTGCAACCGTTGTATGGTCTGGGCGTTATCCTGCACAGTCCCATTAAGTTGAGCTATGGTGGCATCCCTGCCTATCAGGGCATTTTCCAGAACTCCCACAGCTTCATGCAAGGTGTCAATCTCCTGTCCTTGGACCACCATACCATTGCTGGCAAAATCTGCAATCTCCTTTACCATCATCACTTTCTCAGCTAGAGCTCCATTCTCCCTTTCCATGTCCTCTATGTGCCTCCGACGGGGCGACATGTTGTTCCTGTCGCCCGGGGTAACCACAATGTTCCCATCTTCATCACGCCTCCCATAGTCACGGTAGGGTGAGTCTGCTAGCAGCAGGTGTCAGACAAGATGACACTGGCGAGACAGGGCTTCATGCATGGCCAATTTAATTCCAAGCCCCCAGTTGTAGTATGTCTTGGTGTAGATCAGATGCACAGGGTTTGGCAAGGCGGCATCTCTGAATATGAAGGTGGTGATCTCCCATGCATCCTCGCCATACCCATAGGTGTACAGCCTCCTTCCCTTGAACATGGGCAGTGGCAATCCCAATGACTGCGAGAGCTGTGCTAACTGTCTTGCAAAGGGCCTTGGTGACTCCATGGTTGCATACTCAGTCCTGACTTCTCCCATCTATCAATTAAAAGAGGAAAGCGTGAGAATAGCATATGGTAAGAATTTACGAGAGTGAAAGGCATAAGATGAAAGACAGAGTTAATATAAGCTTTAATAATTCTATGGCTTCCTAATCCAATCCTAGGTCACGATCCTATAGTCGACACACGGGCTCTGATACCATCTTGTAACACTACGGTTCTGAAAAGACCGTGGCTTCTATGTGACATGCCAATCCCTGGATCGGTTCATTGGCCCACAATAGAATAAGATGAATAACATAGCAAAATATCCGTGTATCATAAATAGTGAAGATCCAGAGTACCATTATTACAATAAAAGCTTAGCTCAAGGCTAGCTCAAATTATTCAGGTAGCAACATAAATAAAGCAAATCCTCCATTCTTCAAATTGCCCACAAGTGAACAAGTGCCGAGTGGAGTACCGTGGCCTATATCGATTACTCAGAATCGGAATATCCTGCAACATGAAACGTAGCAGCCCTGAAGGGTCAATACATGGAATGTATGGCAAGTAGATCTAGTAAAGGAGACAATAGTGCTAACATCTACATGCATATTTGGCAAGTGGAGCTGTGGCTAGCTTGCATTTGCAAATACCTTTGTCCTACTTTCATAAATAGTTTTTGATTTTCTTTGAAAAGATCCCAATTACGTTAACCCATCAACATTAAAGCAATTATGAAATTAGAATGAGCGAGAAACATGTCATGGAATCAATATCAAGCAACTCAGATGTCCATAACCGGGGACACGGCTAATCGATTAGATTATACACCCTGCGGGGGTTAGTACACTTTACCCATGTGACTTGGCCAGCCCAGCTCGTACCATCACTCTCATTTTGGGTGATGATAGGGAGAAGTCCAAGAAGAGACCATTCGGGAAGTAGCTCCCCAATCCCGACGCGCACCGGTCCAACCTACCAAAATTCTACATCTCTGGATACGCGGGTTCGAGTTACCACAACCTACTAAGTCCAACCAACCGCCCATTTCATTATTGGAACATGGTTGTACACGTAAGCTACAAAATAAAGAAGCCAATCATTTTCTCTTGATACCTGGGTGCCTTTCCGCAATGATACCACCAAAAATTATCAATCCCATCACACCCAGGAGATTCATTGATTAAGTTATTTTAGTTTTCACAAACCAACACATTTAGAAACAACTTTCAGTGATGTAACCCAGCCCTCGTTCATCATAGCATGGCTAAGCACATCTACCAACGGTGGTTCATCTACAAGAAAAATCCTACCACATAATAGGACATAGCATAGCGATAGTATCATCCTACACATGCAACTACAAAATACACGACAATGCATTAAAAATAGTAGGACAACATCATGAACAAATTAGCATCTACTTGCCTTGGTTGTAGCGGTCAGAAGAACAATCCACACACGAGCAAGCGTTGCACTCGTCACAATCTACACGATACAATTGCAATCATAAACAAAACATCCACAAGCATATGTAAACAAAGATGATGCAAGATGCATGCATGACAAGTGGATTGATGCTACAGCAGCATCACATAATCTTATTCAGTAAAGCTACTGAATGCATGCATGGAAAATATTTTTAGCGCAAGGAAAACTAGTATGCAATTATATTGCTCAATAATAGAGCTAGAGCCCAAATAATTCACTAATATTAACATACTGTTTGTAAAATCTTGGGAAAATTCTACTGTGTAGGCATTACTGAATAGGAACAGTACCAATTGGAATTTCTCAAAAAGTAATTGTACAACTCCCCGAGTAATTAAAATACTACAGAAAGCCATTAAATAGTTTCTGCAAAAAAAAATACCGTAAGCCTAACTTTTTAATTCACTTTGAGATTCTCCTTGTTCCACTGAATCCAGGGACATATTATTTGCAATTTTTGGAGTTACAGATCTTTTTCTACGAATTAATTACTCCAAAAAGGCCATTAACTCATTTAGTTAATCTGGACAAAACCTTGCTGTAAAAGTGTGAAACCAGGGTACAACAAGATTCTACACGACTCATTGAATCTACACATATTTTATTTGCAATTTTTGGCCCAATAGATTATTTTCTACGCAATTTACAAGTTTTACCTAAAATCTGCCAAATAAATCTATTTAAGAAAATACCTAGTCAAACCTTGATTTTGACTGGGCTGACGTGGCGGCTGACTGGGCGCTGACTGGGCGGTTGACCAGTCAGCGCCTGAGCTGACCAGTCAACGGCCGATCTGGGCCGTTGGATCGAGAATCCACGACAGGGAGGGGTGGCGGCGGCGGCGAGCTCACCTGAGCGGCGGCGGCGAGGTTCAGCGGCAGCGGCGAGGTCTTCCGGCGGTGGCGGGGTCTCCTGGCGGTGGCGGGGTCTCCTGGTGGCAGCGGGCGGTCGGCGCGGCGTCGGGGTCATCGGCGTCGACGCGGAGGAGGAGGCGGCTGCGCACGGGGTGGTCGGCGGCGGCTGCGGTCTCGGGCGGCAGCGGCTTGGTCCCGGGCGGCGGCGGCGACCTGCGGGGAAGGGGAGGCGGTGAGTCAGCGGGAGGGGCGAGCTCGCGGGCGCGGGGGAAGGCGACGGCGCAGCGGCGTCGGGCTCACCTGGGGCGGCGCGCGGCGGCGGAGATTGGCGGGGCGACGGCGCGAGGGGTGAGGAAGCGCTGTAGGGGAGAGGTAGGGGCGACGCGGGGGTTAAGTGGGGGTCCCATGCGGTGTCGGGGCCGGAATCGGCGGCGGGACGGTTGCGGACTCCGAGGCGGTCGCGGCGGCGATGTCGGCGCCGACAGGTGGGCCCCACCTGTCGGTGGCTGGCGCGGGGCGGCGGCAGATAGTCCCTGCCGCGCGGGCGGCGCGCTGGCGCGGCTGCTGGCTGCTGCGGCTGGGCCGGCTCGGCCCAGCGGACTGCGCTGCTTCCCCCCTTTTTTCTTTTCTATTTCTGCTGTAGTTTTTCCTTCGTATCCTCTTCAAACGAACTCTGAATCGAGTGATTCTTCCTTCTAAATTTTTCTAAAATCTAGGAGATCAACCTAGGATCATGTGGTATTTATTTCCACTAGTTTACAAGATGGAAAAATACAAGTCCTAGTATACCCTCTTGTAGGAGCATTTTAGTATAACAAAATAGGGCTTTGAAAATAGTGTTTCGCCGGAATCTTTCCAAACCGAAATTTTGCATGGATGATCATGATGCAATGACAAGAATGATATGCAGAACCAAATCTAAAATTTGGGATGTGACATTCTCCTAATGATATGATCTTGTTATTAATAACATCCGATGTTCATGATTAGGAAACCATAATCATCTATTAATCAACAAGCTACTATTACAAAGAGGCTTTACTAGGGACTCTTACATGTTTACAAATCACACAAGTATTAATGTTTCCGGTTAATAGAATTATAGCTGGATGTAAACATTTATCATAAACACAAAGATATAATAATAACTACTTTTATTATTGCCTCTTGGGCATATTGATACGTCAGAAATGTATCTATAATTTTTGATGTTCCATGCTTGTTAGTATCTACTTTGCTTTGCATTGTCTATACTTTGAGGTGCTTTTTACATGTTTTCTGGTACTAACCTATTAACAAGTTGCCACAATGCCAGTTGCCTGTTTTCTGCTGTTTTTGGTTCCAGAAAAGCTAGTAAGGAAATATTCTCAGAATTGGACGGGACAAACGTCAAAGTCAATAACTTTTCGTGGGGAACAAGAAGTCCAAAGGGGAGATGGAGAAGCGGGCCAAGGCGCCCAGACCCCCCTAGGCGCAGCCAGGGGTGGGCCCGCGCCTAGGCAGGGTGTGGGGCCCTGGCCGCCTCCTCGGCCTCCCCCTTCGCCTATAAGAAGCCCCCGATGCAGAAACCCTAAGACACACGATCAATATTCCACGAAACCTTCTGTAGCCACCGCCATCGTTGTCCCTAGATCGGGGAGGATCTGAAGTTCTTACCGGCACCCTGCCGGAGGGGAGATCACACCGGAGGCCTTCTCTCTGGTATGATGCGTGAGTAGTTCCACCTTGGACGATGGGTCCATGTAGTAGCTAGATGGTTGTATCTCCTCCTTTGTGCTTTCATGTATAGATCTTGTGAGTTCCGTTCATGATCAAGATCTTATCTATTTGTAATCATGCATGTTGTGTTTGCGGGGATCCGATGGATATTGAGATTATTGTGTTGGTTTTATTAATGGTTTTGTCTTTATGATTCTATCATGTCTGTGTTGTTTGTGATCTTGCATGCTTTCCGTTGTTAGTGGCTATCTTATCCAAGTAGTTGCTAGTGAGTCCAAGAGGGAGTATTTATGCTCGATAGTGGGCTCATGCCTCTAGTTTCCAAGGGAAGTGATAGAAATTTCTTCGGTTGTAGATGTGTTGTTGCTACTAGGGAGAAAACAATGGTCTCTTGTTCATGGAACATGTGGACTGTTTACCTTACACACTTTGCTTAAAGCAGTTGTCTGTTGCTTGCAACTTAATACTAGAGGGGGTTCGGATGATAACCTGAAGGTGGACTTCTAGTCATAGATGCAGTTGGATGGCGGTCTATGTATCTTGTTGTATTGCCCAATCGAATCTCATAGGATCTTTCTAACTAGTAATTGCATTGCAATGCCTTGCTCATTTCCTGTCAATTGTCCTGCTGTAATTTATTTACCCTTCATGCCATGTTGTTTATCTAAGGATAGCACTCTAGTGAACTATGGACCCCAGTCCAATCTTTACCATTGATACATCTTCCACTGTTACTTGTTTACTTGTTGCAAACCATTACCTTCCACACCATGCGTTTAATCGTTTGTTACAACAACCCGGTGATCTTAACAACCTCACTGATTCGTTGGGGGCAAAGTCTTGAGTTTGTGTTGTGCAGGTCTCCACGTTGCTAGCAACACCTGTGTGACGTTTCCTTCCTCCTAGTTCGATAACCTCGGTTTCTTACTAAGGGAAAACTTGTTGTTGTGCTGCTTCACACCTTGCTCTTGGGGTTCCCAACAGGCTCCACATCAACCGTGCTAGCCATCATCAAGCTTTTCTGTCGTCGTTGCCGGGGACATATATAGAACAGCTTCAACCTTTTCCTCCCCGGCAAGTACCAGCTAACAAGCTTTTCTGGCGCCGTTGCCGGGGAGGCTAAGGACGTCTTCACTAGGGGAGTCCTCCACTTCCTTTCTCTTTACTTTGTTTCTTTTGCTTGGTTTTGTTTGCCTCTTTCCAAAAAACCCAAAAAAATTAGTCTAGTTTGGTTTGCTTTATTTATTCAAAAACACAAAAAAAATAGTTCCTGCTCTAGCTGCTGCTGCTGTTTTTGGCTTTCCCACCTTTGCCAAAATGAACTCTGCTGAGAACACCAAGTTGTGTGACTTCACTAGCACCAACAACAATGATTTCCTAAGCACTCCTATTGCTCCACCTGCTCCTGATGCTACCTTTTATGAAATTAAGCCTGCTTTGTTAAATCTTGTGATGAGAGAGCAATTTTCTGGTACTAGTTCTGATGATCCTGCTGCCCATCTCAATAGCTTTGTTGAACTTTGTGAGATGCAAAAGTATAAGGATGTAGATGGAGATATTATTAAGCTCAAGCTTTCCCCTTTCTCCTTGAGAGGAAAAGCTAAAGAATGGTTGCTATCTTTGCCTAAAAATAGTATTGATTCTTGGACTAAGTGCAAAGATGCTTTTATTGGAAAGTACTATCCTCCTGCTAAGATTATATCTATGAGCTTATGAAATTTAAACAACTTGATAGTGAACATGTTGCTCCATCTTGGGAAAGAATGAAATCTTTGGTTAAGAATTGCCCCACTCATGGACTCACTGCTTGGATGATTATCCAGAATTTTTATGCAGGTTTGAACTTCTCCTCAAGAAATCTGTTGGATTCAGCTACTGGAGGTACCTTCATGGGCCTCACTTTGGGTGATGCAATAAGGCTCCTTGATAATATGATGGTTAACTACTCCGAATGGAATATTGAGAGAGCTCCACATGGTAAGAAGGTAAATTCTGTTGAGGAAACTTCCTCTTTGAGTGATAAGATTGATGTTATTATGGATATGCTTGTTAATGGGAAAGCTTCTTTAGATCCTACTAGTGTTCCCTTAGCCTCTTTGGTTGCTCAAGAAGAGCAAGTTGATGTGAACTTCATTAGAAACAACAATTTCAACAACAATGCCTATAGGAATAATTTTGGTGGTAACAACAATTATAGGCCTTATCCCCCTAATAATGGCAATTCCTATGGAAGCTCTCACAATAATGCTAGAAGTGCCCCCTCTAAACTTGAAGTCATGCTCAAAGACTTTATTAGTAAACAAACCACTTTCAATAAGGCTATAGAGGAAAAGCTTCTAAATGTTGAGAAAAATATATCCTCTTTGTCTGAAGCTCAGTCTTCCTTGGTTAATAAAATGGCTGCTAAACCTGAAACTATGGAAAATACCTTTTCTATTGCTCATGCCATACAAGTTACTATTGAAGAAAATGTTAGGCTGTTAGCTCAACTTCATGCTAGGTGGGAAAGGGAAGCTGAAATTGATAGAAACAATAGTGTTTGCACTATCACCACTAAACCACAAGTAGTCCCTGTTCCTCCTCCTACTATGCCTAAGCCTATTGAGCCTACTACTAGTGATGCTAAGTTTGACTTTGATATTGATGGTTGCAATATTTCCGAAGTGATTATGTTCCTATAAAAGCTTACTAGAAGTCCTGATGCTAGTGATATGCATGTCGCTTTCACCAAACACATTACAGATGCTCTTGTGAAAATTAAGGAAGAGAAGCTAAAACACAAAGCTTCTATTCCAAGGAAAGTAGAGGATAGTTGGGAACCCATTATTAATATGCAAGTGAATGACTTTGATCTCAAAGCTTCATGTGATCTTGGTTCTAGTGTCTCTATTATGCCTAGGAAGATTTATGAAATGCTTGATTTGCCACCATTGGAAGATTGTTATTTGGATGTCCCACTCAATGATAATGCTAAGAAGAAACCCATGGGGAGTATTAATGATGTTCTCCTTATGGTTAACAATGCTTATGTCCCTGTGGATTTCTATGTTTTGGATGTTGAATACAATGCTTCTTGCCATATTACTTTGGGAAGACCTTTTCTTAGAACAGTTGGTGCCATCATTGATATGAAAGAAGGCACCATCAAATATCATTTTCCATTCAAGAAAGGTATTGAACACTTCCCTATGAGGAGAGATAAGTTTCTTTTTGCTCCTCCTTTGAAAGCAAGGTTTGATGTTAATGCTTCATCATTTGAAAATACTTGATTTCTTGCTTCTTGTGCCTAACTTAAAGGCGTTAAAGAAAAGTACTTATTGGGAGATTACCCAAGAGTTTCCTTGAGTCTTGGAAGTTATTAATTCAGAAATGACCTCTCCTTATCCTTTTTGTTTGCTTTTTGTGCCAAGAATGACCTCTAATGAGAGGGAAGTAAGTTTTGAGGAGTTGCTGTCCCGAAACAGATTTCTGTCCTCCACCATAAAAATTCGTGAGGAGTCTCTGTAAGTTGGATTGAGCTCAAAATTTACGAATAAATCCCCCAGTATGTTAGATAACTTGCTTTAGTTCAACACTTTTTGATTTGAGCAACAATTGTTTTTCGAAAAAATCGATTTCTACCTGCTGGTCTGTTTTGACAGATTTCTACCATTATTTGCATTTGCTTCTTATTGATTCTTTTTTGAGTTCTCTTTTGGGGAATTGAGCTTTTTGAAGGAGTTAATACAGTAGATTGTGTTTTTATAGAAAATCCTTGCTGTTCCAAAGCTTTACCAGAGGTCTAATATCTTTTGAATAAACTAATGTTGCTAATGAAGATTGTGTGAAGTTTTGTATGAAGGAAAAAATTTAGGTATAGAGAGAGAATGATGCAATGAGATGAAGAATGGACAAAAGCTCAAGCTTGGGGATGCCACCATGGTGTCACCCCAATAACTATCCAAGAGGTACAAGCGCCAAAGCTTGGGGATGCCCAAGGCATCCCCTTCTTCATCAATAAAAAGCTCAGGTCTGTCTAGACACTTCGTTTTTATTGTTTCATGCACAGTTGTGTTGTTCTTGGAGCATCTTAGTTTTCGTTTGCTTTGTTTAGGTTGTTTAGTTTGCTTGAGTAGTTTGGACCCCCGTTCTCGCTGTGTTGTTTTGCAAATAAGTTTGCTTGGTGTTGGAAAGGAGTAGTAAGTTCTTGCTTGTAAGTGCAAGAGGAGCGTGCATAGACTGTGACTTAGACTTTAGCATGACATGCTAGGTGTTGTTTTGAACTTATGCTTAGTGACTATTGATGTAGCATGTCTTTTTACAAACAATTGGTATTGCTTAGTGTGCCTTGAAGAAATTATGCGTTGTTTTAGCATGCAAAAGCATAGTATTGTGGTATTCTCCTTTGATGCTTTCTTTGGGTTGACTTGGCACATGCTCACACCATGTTATGACTATGACAAGTCACCATTAGCCTCTATGATCATTTAGTCCTTGACTTGTAGTACCACTCTATGCTTTGATTAGTAATGCTTTGTTGCTCTGCATGATTATGGCCATTATGCTCTCTTAGTTGCTTGCTCCCAGTCTTTTGCTAGCCTCCACTTGTATGAGTAAGCTCTACTCATGCTTCCAACTCCCAAGAAACCAAGTTATTCCAACGTGTCCACTATAAACTCCTATGCATGGTGTGTTACACCATTCCAAGTATATTCTTGTTTTCAGCTATCTTCCAATTAAAAACTATTTTGTTATGTGAAAACTTAGTGATTAAATCCCTCGCAAACTTGATGGCACACTTTATATTTTTGCCCCTAATAAACTTGAACCATTGTGACGTCTATGTTGTATATGCTTGCACTTATATGTTGGAATTAGCACAACCGTGCTGTCACGGGGAATGTTTTCAACATTGCACTTGTACTTTGTACTCAGTTGATATCATGCTCTTTTGTCTATGGATGTCACCGGTGTGAAATAAAGAGGGAGCTTGTAAGTCCATGGAGTTTGTATTTTGTGTTAGAGAAATGCCTGGGCCGCTAGCCTAAGCCATGCCTAATCATGGTGGAAACTTGCAGCATCACCATAGTGAGCTATCTATGAAGCATCCTCAATAAAAAGCTATGCATATAGTAAATAAAAAGATCACTAAGATGCTCATTGTCTGCTTGCCTTGTCATTTTGGTTATGGGAAAGCTCATGTACCATGTGCAAGGGGTACCCCGTTGGCGGTTCTCTATGATATGTAAATACTTACAATGACAAGAACTTACAGGTGACTGAAGTTGAGTAGCATGAGGTGTGTCTCTCGTATTAAAGGGACTTGAGATTGCCAACTTATACTTTGTCAAGCATATACTCCATAGTTAGTTCACTTTAACCTTAATCACTTCGTCAAGATGCTTATGATAGGGGCAATGAGGGCTGAAAGCTAACAAGTACCATAATTTTTGGAAGCTCCTTTTGAAACTTGACATACATGCTTCCTTTACAAAAAGGCCTTTCTTCCACCACTATTGAGTCTCCACCTTCTACCTTTAGGCACCTTTAAGAGTGCATAGTTGCCATTCTTAGTTTTATGTGCAGTGTCCCAAAGCTTATTGATTGATAAATATTTTGTTACTACTTGTTCTTGTATTATTTGTTTCTAGTCACCATTGTGAACCTTGAAGGTGTCCTATGCATCTATATTGCTACTCTATGAGGGACAAGCTGATTGCCACTATGCTATGTTTTCTGTATGTGAAAAAAACAAACATTTTTCAATGCATGTTATTCATGATCTTTGTTTGTAGCCTTTCATGTTGCATGCATAGTTACTATGTCCTATTGTTAGAACTCCATCTTTCATGCACATGTTTAGAGTTCTTTGATCCCATCTTTCAATGCTTGCAAATGGTTAACATGCATGCAACATGAAAGGCTACAAACAAAGATCATGAATAACATGCATTGAAAAACGTTTGTTTGTTTCACATACAAAAAACATGGCATAGTGGCAATCAGCTTGTCCCTCATAGAGTAGCAATATAGATGCATAGGACACCTTCAAAGTTCACAAGGGTGACTACAAACAAATAGCACAAGAACAAGTAATATCACAATATGCATCAATCAATAAGCTTTGGAACACTGCACACAGAATGACAACTATGCTCTCTTAACGGTGCCTAAAGGTAGAAGGTGGAGACTCAATAGTGGTGGAAGAAAGACCTTTTATAAAGGAAGCATATATTTCAAGTTTCAAAAAGAGCTTCCAAAAATTATGGTACTTGTTAACTTTCAGCCCTCATTGCCCCTATCATAAGAATCTTGAAGTGGTTAAGGTTAAAGTGGCAAAGCTGGAATATATGCTTGACGAAGTATAAGTTGGCAATCTCAAGTCCCTTGAATATGAGGGCCACACCTCATGCATAATCAACTTTGGGTCCAGGTAAGTTCTTGTCACTGTAAGTATTTGCATATCATTGAGAACCTCCAACGGGGTACCCCTTGCACATGGTACATGAGCTATCCCATAACCAAAATGACAAGGCAAGCAGACAATGAGCATCTCAACAATCTTCTTATTTACCATGGGAATATGGTGCTTTTTTCTCTCTTTCCTCTTTTCTCAATGTGTCTCTTTTTTATAAGAAGAATGATTCATAGATGTCACTATGGTGATGCTGCAAGTTTCCACCATGATTAGGCATGGCTTAGGCTAGCGGCCCAGGCGTTTCTCTAACACACGATACAAACTCCATGGACTTACAAGTTCCCTCTTTATTTCACACCGGTGACATCCATAGACAAAATAACATGATATCAACTGAGTACAAAGTATAAGTGCAATGTTGAAAATGTTCCCCGTGACAGCACGGTTCTGCTAATTCCAACTTATAAGTGCAAGCATATACAACAAAGTTGTCACAATGGTTCAATTTTACTAGGGGCAAAGAATATAAAGTGTGCCGTCAAGTTCGTGAGGGCTTTAATAACTAAGTTTTCACATAAAAAATAGTTTTTAATTGGAAGATAGCTGAAAACAAGAATATACTTAGAATTGTGTAACACACCATGCATAGGAGTTTATAGTGGACACTTAGGAATAACTTGGTTTTTTGGGAGTTGGAAGCATGAGTGGAGCTTACTCATACAAGTGGAGGCTAGCAAAAGACTGGGAGTAACCAACTAAGGGATCATAATGGCCATAATCATGCAGAGCAACAAAGCATTATTAATCAAAGCATAGAGTGGTACTACAAGTCAAGGACTAAATGATCATAGAGGCTAATGGTGACTTTTCATAGTCATAACATGGTGTGAGCATGTGCCAAGTCAACCCAAATAAAGCATCAAAGGAGAATACCACAATACTATGCTTTTTGCATGCTAAAACAACGCATAATTTCTTCAAGGCACACTAAGCAATCCCAATTGTTTAGAACAAGACATGCTACAACAATAATAACTAAGCATAAGGTCAAAACAACGCCTAGCATGTCATGCTAAAGTCTAAATCACAGTCAAAACAAGCTCCCTTTTGTACCACTATAAGCATGAAACTTTCTACTCTTTTCCAACACCAAGCAACTTATTTGAAACAACTCACAAAGATAATAATCAATAAAGATCAGTGAGCTTGTCTCACAAATCCACAAAGAAGAACTAAAAAGTTCTAAGCTGAAAGCACAAGAAAACTAAGGCTAAACACAGTGCTAGCAAAAGAGAACACTCACAAAACAATAAGAGTGAAAACTAGAGTGTTCTAGGCAATGAAAACAGAGTGTGTCTCTCTCCAAAAGAAGTGTGCTATGATTAACCAACTTACTCAATCAAACTAAGCAAATTAAAACCAAAAACAAAAACTAAGACGCTCTAAGAACAACACAACAATGCATGAAACAATAAAAACGAAGTGTCTAGAAAGACCTGAGATTTTTATTGATGAAGAAGGGAATGACTTGGGCATCCCCAAGCTTTGACGCTTGTACCTATTGGATATTTCTTGGGGTGACACCGGGGTGGCATCCCCAAGCTTGAGCTTTTGTCCATGCTTCATCTCATTACATCATTCTCTCTCTACACCTGAAATTTTTCCTTCATACAAAACTTCACACAATCTTCATTAGCAACATTAGTTTATTCAAAAGATATTAGATCTTAGGCAAAGCTTTGGAACAGAAAAACTTTTCACTAAAAACACAAGCTACTGTAGTAACTCATTCGAAAATCTCAATTTCCCAAAAAGAACCCCAAAAAGGAATCAATAAGAAGCAAATGCAAATAATGGTAGAAA
This sequence comes from Avena sativa, assembly GCA_916181665.1. Classification (NCBI taxonomy): domain Eukaryota; kingdom Viridiplantae; phylum Streptophyta; class Magnoliopsida; order Poales; family Poaceae; genus Avena; species Avena sativa. The sequence continues at coordinate 147,796,416 of OV702294.1, read as the reverse complement.
TTTGTCAAAACAGACCAGCAGGTAGAAACCGATTTTTTCGAAGATCTTCTGTTGATCAAATCAAAAAGTGTTGAACTAACGAAAGTTATCTAACATACTGGGGGATTTATTTGTAAATTTTGAGCTCAATCCGAGTTACAGAGACTTCTCACGAATTTTTATGGTGGAGGATAGAAATCTGTTTCGGGACAGCAACTCCCCAAATCTTACTTCCCTCTCATTAGAGATCATTCTTGGCACAAAAAGCAAATAAAAAGGATAAGGAGAGGTCATTACTGAAGTAATAACTTCCAAGTCTCAAGAAAACTCTTGGGTTATCTCCCAACAAGTACTTTTCTTTAATGCCTTTAAGTTAGGCTTTATAGCTTGAGAAGATGCTCACATAAGAAATATGAATTGAAGTAAAAGAGAGCATCAAGAAGCAAATTCAAAACACATTTAAGTCTAGCCCACTTCTTATGCATAGGAATCTTGTAAAGAAACAAGTCATGAAAGCACAAAGCAACAAGCATAGGAAAGCAAAACAAGTGCAACTTCAAAACTTTCAACATAAAGATGGGAAACTTAATATTGTTGAGATACATAAAACCATGTTTCCCTATCTCATAATAACTTTCAATAGCATCATGAATAAAATTAACAATATAACTATCACATAAAACATTCTTATCATGAGCCACATGCATATAATAATTATTACTCTCCACATAAGCATAGTCATTCTTATTAATTGTAGTGGGAGCAAATTCAACAACATAGCTATCATTACTATTCTCATTACCATAATCATCAAATATAGGAGGCATATTGAAATCACAATTAATTTCCTCCTCAATAGTAGGTGGGCTGAAAATATCATATCCATCATTTTAATCATCATATATTGGAGGTAAAGTATCATCAAACCAAATTTTCTCCTCTAAAGCCGGGGGACTAAAAAGATCATGCTCATCAAAACCAGCTTCCCCAAGCTTAGAATTTTCCATAGCATTAGCAACAATGGTGTTCAAAAAATTCATACTAATAACATTGCTATTAGCATGCAAATAAATCTCCATAGTTTTTTAAATTTTCTCTTCAAACACTTCGTGTCCTAACTCAAGATAAACACTATAAAGCTCTCTAATTTTGTTGTTGTTTTCCATTAAGCCTAACTAGTGAAAACAAGAAACGAAAAGACAAAATTGTAGAATCTAAAGGAAATAACTTCGAGCACTCACACTAGAGGATGTGAGTACCTTTTACCTTACCTCCCCGGCAACAGCGCCAGAAAAGAGCTTGATGTCTACGCACTTCTATTCTTGTAGACAGTTGTTGGGCCTCCAAGTGCAAAGGTTTGTAGAACAACAACAAGTTTCCCTTAAGTGGATTACCCAGGGTTTATCGAACTCAAGGAGGAAGTGGTCAAAGGTATTCCCTCTCAAGCAACCCTGCAATCAAGATACAAGAAGTCTCTTGTGTCCCCAACACACCCAATACACTTGTCAGGTGTATAGGTGCACTAGTTCGGCGAAGAGATAGTGAAATACAAGTGGTAACGGTGCCAGAAAATAGCTTCTGACTTGTTGTTGTCGTGGGAGAACGTGTGTGAGTGCCATAAAATACTTTGATGGAGCTTGATGGTGAGGTAAAGACTAAAGCAAGAAAACATGCAATAGATCTAGATGGAAATGGTGTTTCAATGTTTAGAAACAAGGCCTAGGGATCATACTTTCACTAGTGAACACTCTCTCATATAAATATCCTCTCTTCATGATACTACTCTTAACTACTCTCCGATTGGACACTCTAATCATCGGTAGGGCTATACAGCACACCTCAAAGTTCGCCTTCCCCAATCTAGATAACCCCACACTTTCACCTTGAGCACTAGATGGTTCCAACAAACACCACAATTTCATAGAGACATCCAACTCCAAATATAACTCATAACAAATATTCAATCTAGCCAAAGTGCCACACACGGTATGCCCGCTGTCACTTTCACACACGTGGGGTAAAGCATAGATCTATTAAAGCACAAAGAGTATTTATGTAGACTCAAGCCTAAGTGCCACTATGGCATGCACGCAGTCACTTTCACACACATGGGGAGAGCAGAGATCTAATGAAGCACTTGAGTAGCAAGGTAGATCTACTTGATTACAAAGCTCATGACCACAACAAGATCATGCATAGAGAGAGATGAACACATAGCTACCGGTAGAGCCCTTAGCCTCGAGGAATAACTACTCCCTCCTCATCATGGTAATCAGCAACGGTGATGGAGATGGTGGTGGAGATCGATGGAGATGGCTCTGGGGGCACTTCCCCGTCCCGGCAGGGTGCCGGAACAGAGACTTTTTGTCCCCCGAATCTCCCCTTCGGCGGCGGTGCTATAGAGGTTTTCGTGGATTTCTTCTGGATTGTTTAGGGTTTTCCCATTAGAGGCTTATTATAGGCACAGGAATCAAGGTCGGTGGGGGTCCAGGGGGCCCACACCCCCTCCAGGTGCCCCTAGGGCTTGCCCGTGCCTAGGAGGGGGGTTTGGCCATCCTGTGGCCCCCCTCCTACTCTGCTTCGTGGTTCCGTGTTGCTCCGGGAAAAATAATAACTTTGGCTTTTGTCCCGTCCAATTCCGAGAATTTTTCTGCCTTTCTGGAACCAAAAAACAGAAGAAAATAGGCAACTGGCACTGTGGCAACTTGTTAATAGGTTAGTTCCAGAAAAGATATAAGAACACCTCAAGGTGTAGACAAAACATAAGACAAATGATATAAAACAAGCATGGAGCATCAAAAATTATAGATACGTTTCCGACGTATCACATAACTATAACCACCGCGCGATGCCACACTCATCGGGCCACACACATCGGTATGTATGATTTCCAATAAGTTAGTAGCTCGCTCCATCATACCAGAGAATGGAGTCTTAGTCATTTTTCCCATCAGACATGCCTCGCATCTTTCAAGTGATTCGAAATCAAGTGATTCAAGAAGTCCATCGAAATGGAGTTTCTTCATACGCTTCACTCCAATATGACCAAGACGACAGTGCCACATGTATGTAGAATTATCATTCAATTTCAAACATTTAGCATCTATATTATGAACATGTGTCTCACTACTATCGAGATTCAATAAGAATAGACCATCTATCAAAGTTGCATGACCATAAAAGATATTACTCATATAAATCGAACAACCATTATTCTCAGACTTAAACAAGTAACCATATCGCAATAAATAGGATCCTGATATAATGTTCATGCTCAACACAAACACTAAATAACAATTATTTAAGTATAAAACTAATCCTGATGGTAGATGAAGAAGGTGCGTGCCGACAGCGACCACATCAACCTTTGAGCCATTTCCAATGCACATCGTCACCTCGTCTCTCGCCAGTCTCCGTTTATTCTGCCGCACTTGTTTTGAGTTACAAATATGAGCAACCGAGTCAGTATCAAATACCCAGGCTCTACTACGATTACTAGTAAGATACACATCAATAACATGTATATCGAATATACCTTTCTTCTTGATGTTGCCGTTCTTCAGATCTTCCAGGTACTTGGGGCAATTCCATTTCCAGCGACCTTCTCCCTTGCAGTAAAAGCACTCAGTATCAGGCTTAGGCCCAGCCTTGGTCTTCTTTGCAGGCGCGTCAGCTTTCTTTTCGCCCTTCTTGAAGTTACCCTTTTTCTTAGGCTTGCCTTGCTTCTTGAAATTGGTGGTCTTATTGACCATCAACACTTGGTGCTCTTTCTTGATCTCCACTTCCACAGACTTCAACATAGAGAAGAGTTCTGGTAACGACTTATCCATGCGTTGCATGTTGTAGTTCATCACAAAGTTCTTGTAATTAGGTGGTAGTGATTGGAGGACATGGTGAATCCCCAAAGCATTAGGAATCACTATACCCAAGCTTTGGAGATTATTGGCGTGCCCAGACATCTTAAGCACATGCTCCCTGACGGAGCTGCCCTCTTCCATCTTGCAGTTAAAGAATTTTTCAGAAGCCTCATAACTCTCAGCTGTCGCGTGAGCCTCAAATATCATTTTGAGTTCATGGACAATATCATGTGGGTCAAAGTTCTCAAACCTTTTCTGAAGATCCGATTCTTGATCATACAAGATAGAACACTGAACTGTGGAGTACTGATTCTTCTGAGTGAGGAAAATATTATTCACCTCATTGGTAGTGCGGTGACCCAGCATACAACTGCATGTGTAGTACACTATAGTCGTTGACATGACATCCACAGAACACCGTTCCGTAAATATCACATCCCTCAGAGTGGTACAACAGAAACATTGCGGGTCCATATTACAAAAGTACACACATTATTATTATTACAATACCGGAAGTTCAAGACTTCCAAAGATCCAACTTACAAAACAAAATATAAAGTGTTCAGCGGAAATTTAAAAGTAACAACTCCGACTAGGAGTGGGGCTCAACAGCTTATTCTATAGAGCTCATGCTGCTCAGTTCCGTTAGTTACTACTAACTAGATACTTAATTGGACTTGTTCTCATCAACACCGTAGCGGATCTCGTAATCCACTCCTTCAACTCCTCCGGACAGATCAGGTTCCACGTAGAACACGTCTTCTTGGCATTCGGCTGCATACATTGGCACGTCTTCGGGATCCTCAGAGTCTAAGCACGGGATCAAAGGAAAGAATAAGTAACAACGTTACCCAACAAGTTCATTATATGCAAGGTGGGAAGTTTGATGCTCTAACTACCACCTCAGATTATAAATCCTTGGCACTATGCAGTTTTTGTAAATCTTTCTTCAAAGATTGATTTTATTTCTGAAAAACTATGACAATTAGCCTTCACGGGTTGACCAGAACTTTCATGGAGTTCCTTTCCGGCCGCGTTCGTAGCTCCTTCCCGGACCAGGGAGTAAGAAGTTACAGTTCTTACACTCTGCAGAGGTGCGTTACTTTACCAATGAGAGATCAACTCCTTGTTGCACAACCGGGCGTACTTTCCTGTCCACAATTCCATGATGTGGGGCCCAGTAGTTGGTCCAAGTCAATCACTGCCCCTTTCGCGACCCCGCATGCCTCCTTGGTGTACACCATGCCCACATAATGAATTACGGCAATGGTTTGTACAAACCGTTAGATGCCAGAACTATCGTGGGACGATGAGGGTTCCCACCCATATGCTGCATATCCTCTACGAATTGCCAATTAATATGCATGCTACGAGGATAACAGCCACAACCTCCACATTCGGCTTCATGCGAGAGGAAGAAGATACAGCTGACTTCTCTGTCCCATTCCAAATCTCATGGCTAACGCGTAATATACGGCGCTAGAATCACTGATGTCAAGGGTTGTTAAGTCCCTACTTGATCATCATTGTTGCAATTATAACTCTAAGTTCTATTGCTCCATTATATCATCACTTAGGATGATATCTATGATTTCTTTGTTTATGAAAATAATATTTTGTTTCTTTTATAGCATATATGATAACACAAAATTTGCAAATACTTTGATAAATACTCTTCAAAGGACATGAGCAAGTGATGAACTTGCCTTGTGATGGCAAGGTAGTGAAGTCTGATGCTTGCACTGGACCTTGAGCTTCTAGTTCTACAAAAACATCATTATTGCCCGGTAAGGACAATATTTAAAGAAGCAAAATGATTATTCAAGTAATGTAATGCATTTTTTAATTCTATATGCATTTACCCTATATAAGGTGCCTTTTAATAAATCATTTATAAATATATTTTTTTATATTTATTGCACCTGTTGAATCATTCCCCTTTTTATTTGATTTTTATTGATTTAATAATTCTTTTAGAAATTATTAATTATACATTAAATTTATTATTAAACATTTATTTAGTATTTTTTATAAATAATATAATATTAATAAATATTGAAAGTGATTTTTATTTATTTTTATCACCTTTCAATAATTTTGTAAAATTCCATAAAGAATATATAAATTACAAAATTCTTATAAAAAATTAAATGTCCAAAATTTTATATTTTATTTTATTTGGCCAGAGTGTATTATCGTGAATCCAAAAATATTATATTTATATTTTTTGGATGTTTATTTTATTTTCTATAATTTTATTAAGGTCAGGGGTATTTTGGTCTTTTCCAATTGATCAAAAAGATTTATTAAATAACTTGGGTAGCCCCTTGGGCTTATTGGGCCAGTGTGGCCCAATAGGGCAGGGTCAAAATATCACCCTGAAGGGTTTTGGCCCACCCAGCCCACTCTGCTTTCCTCTCTCCCTCGACCTTATCCCCTCCTCCTCTGACTCGACCTCGTGGTCGGCAATGCCGCCACCGTCGATTCTTGCTGCCGTCGGCCATTCTGGCCGCCGCCGTGGTGCGAGTTGGGGTTGTCGACGACACTCGTTTGTTTTGTCCAATTGGATTTGACTCCGGGGCTTCCCCGTGGCCAGGTCTACCTCGTTCCCGAACCCTAGGGTTAGGAAAGGTGTTGTCGCCGCTGCCGCGATCCCGCTTGCGGTGGTGTGCTAGGCTCGTGTGCTGCTGCGGCCGCTGCCGTGGCAGGTGCAGGTTGTAGCACCCCTTTGGGTGCTCCCTGTGCCGCCACGATTCATCGGCCACTCTGCTTCCTCTTCGATTCGTCAGCGAGGACCTCGGGTAAGTTGTCTCTGTGGTGTTTGTCCATGCTACTGCCATGATTCTCTCTGTGTGTATCTAGTGGCTTATCATGCCCAGTGACTATGTGCTGATTGGGTTAATCTCTGGATTAGGGTTCTTGCTCTGATTAGGGTTCATAACCCCCTGTTGATCATATCTATGATGCTTTAGATCTAGTGTTGATCATATCTGATCATGGGGAATGATTGTCTGCTGTGGTTAATGATTGGTAGTGGCTTTGATGATGCTAGTTGCCTGTCAGATTATTCTAGTGATGGTTCACTATGATCCTATGCTAGTGTTTCTATGAAATCCCTGATTGGATTATGTTGTTGGTCTGAGAATTTACTCTACTATCAGAATGCTTGTACTGACAATGGTCTCTCTCAGTGGTTGCTCACTGTAATTATAATGGTAGGCTTGTATGAGATTGTACATACTGAATCAAATCATTACATGTAATGATTTCTGTGGATGTATAGATGAATTTAAGGTTGATTCCTGGCACTTGGCTTCAGGAAAATGATATTTATTGATTTGTCCCTTTTATCTGTGGGAACTAAGTAAAGATTGGTTTTAGCTCATTAAAAACTTGTACTTGTGATACCATCATATTCTAGCACACAAGTGATTGGGTTTTTATTTCTGGCTTAGCTTGATCATGCTTGTGATTAAAACTGATAAGATGATATGGAAGCTTTTATTAACTTTCCTGCCTATGATGTTGGTCTGAGCCTCTAGGATGTAATTCTTAGTTAGTTGGGAAATAGTTTGTTTAAAACTTATAGGATTAGAGGTGCTACTCTCTCTTTGAGAGATGTGCCCTGATCTGATAAGATCAAATGAATGATCTAAGTTGCAAAAGTAACACTGAACTCAGTGATGTTGGTCTGAGAGTTCAGTGCTTGTGGTTGAGCTTGATTTTTTTATCCTTATACTTGAAATCTCTAGGATAGGTTCACCCCTCTTGGGTGATTATTGAGAGATCATTTCATAAAGCAACACATGCTTTTGTTTAGATAATATGATGAAATCATGTGATGGTTTTATGAGGCTCACCACAAAATTTGATGTTGGTGTAGTAGATTGATGATGATCTTGATCTTGATCTACTTTTGCTGGGCTCCTGGGCTTGCTCTTGAGCTTGCCTACTCCTCCTAGCTCCTGGGCTTGACCTTGCTGTCCACCAGATCCATCCCCCTCCTTATGTCACCATCCTGGTGATGTTTGGGTTGATCTGGGTGGTTTGATTTGGCTGATGTTCTTGGTTTAGCTGCTGTTTACCCTGGCTATGCTGGTGTGTTGTGTAGTGGAGAGATGCACTGATGTGCTCCTCCATGGCTGTGCTGTGGTTTTGTGATATTTGGCTGTGCTTGTGAGGTCGACAGCACACCCTTTGCATGCTGGTGTGTGTCCAGCTTGTGTGCCTGCTATGCACTTGTGGATAGGTTCAGAAAATTTGAACTTACTATTACTAGCTTACTTTCACTAGGCAGGTGAATTGATCCCTTTTGGCTGTCATTTGCATTCTGGCTGTGAATTTATGAAAGGTGAAATCTTTCATATTGGTGAAACTTGCCCCTTTATAACATTTCTCAATGATGAGTTTGTCAAGTGCACCTCACTGACATATCTGAGGGAAATATGCTAACACTAATCCTATTTTGTTTCTATTTAATCTTTGTTTTGCAGGTACAAAGATAAAGATGAAGATTTAGTGTAGATTTAGATATAGGATAGTTAGTAGATATACAATTGTAATTTTTCTTATTCTTTTGTAATTTTTCTTTTATAATTCTTGTAATCTTTATTTTGTTCATTTATAATAAAGATTATATATTTAGTAATAAAGAATATTCTTATTCTTTACTCTTTTGTAAATTGTGAAGTTTGGAATAACTTCAATAGTTACATTCTTTGTAACTTGTTTATATATATGAAATGAATTTCATATTCAATATTATTTTTAGATAAGATTTAAGTTATCATACTTTTCTCTTAATTAGTTTATGATTCAAATCTTATATCAAAATCATTTAAATTATAAAACACTTAAGTTTTAAAACCCAAACTCATTTCAAAACACACATAATTCCTTTAAGATCATATCAAAGTTTATAGCAATCCTCCTTTAAAACTAAACCTAATCTCAAAGTAAGAAAGAAACATTGATCACTCAAGGTTTTTATTTGACAAAAATTTTACCCACATTTTCACAAATGAATGCATGCACAAATTCATATTCCTACTTAGTTAGGTCCTATATGCTGGGATGTTACAGACTTCCCCCCTTAAATTAAACTTCGTCCCGAAGTTTGTGGAGATGTACCTGAATAGTTCTGGATAAGTTTTTCTTAAATCCTCTTCCTTATCCCATGTGGCTTCTCTCTCAGGGTGATGTTCCCATTGTACCTTGCAATATTTGATTGCTCTGTTCCTCAATCTTTTCCAGTTTTCTTCCAGAATCTTACAAGGCTTTTCAATATAAGTCAGGTCTGCTTGTAGTTCCATATCTTGATGTGTTATTGCATCATCTGGAATTTTCAAACATTTGCGAAGTTGTGACACATGGAAAACATTATGCACTTGAGCCAATATTGATGGTAACTCTAAAGCATAAGCTATAGTTCTGTTTTGACTCAGTATCTTGAACGGTCCAATATATCTTGGACTCAATTTCCCTTTAACTCCGAATCTTTTCACTCCTTTCATTGGACTTACTTTCAAGTATACCATATCTCCCACTTCTGGATGCCATGATCTTCGGCTTTGATCCGCATAACTTTTCTACCTGCTCTGGGCTATTTTCAATCTATCCCTAATCTTATCAACGATGTCTTGTCTCTCCTTGATATAATCTAGCGCAAATTCTTTGCTACTGCCAGGTTCATACCAACATATTGGTGATCTACACTTCCTTCCATACATAATCTCATATGGAGCTGCCTTCAGACTACTCTGATAGCTATTTTTATAAGAAAATTCTGCCAATGGTAGGTGATCTTCCCATGTTCCTCCAAAATCTAGTGCACAAGCTCTCAACATGTCTTCTAGTATTTGGTTTGTTCTTTCAGTTTGACCTCCTGTCTCAGGATGATATGCCGTGCTGAAATCTAACTTTGAACCAAGTGCTTCATGCAATTGCTTCCAAAATGCTGAAGTAAACACTGATCCCCTATCAGTTACGATCTTTTTGGGTACTCCATGCTTACTTACTATCTCTTTGACATATACTTCAACTAACTTCTCGGCATTATCATTTTGATTCACTGGAATAAAATGTGCACTCTTAGTGAGTCTGTCCACAATTACCCATATCATATCCTTCCTTTTTGGTGTCATAGGTAATCCTGTAATGAAGTCCATACCTATTTCCTCCCACTTCCATTCGGGAATTTCCAAGGGTTGTAATGGTCCTGCTGGATTTTGATGTTCAGCTTTCACCCTTTGACAAGTATGGCATTCAGATACATATTTAGTAATATCCCTTTTCATGTTATTCCACCAGAATAGTTCTTTCAAATCCATATACATCTCAGTACTCCTGGATGTATAAAATATGGGGTATCATGTGCTTCTTTGAGTATGACATTTCTGATCTCAGTCACATCTGGAACACATAGATGGTCTTGGAACCATAAAGATCCATAATCTCCAAGGCGAAAAACTGATTTTTTCCCTTGAGATATCCTCCGAATTTCCTCAGCAATAAAAGGGTCTTCTTCTTGATGTCTAACAATTTCTTACTTAAGATCACTGTCCTGCTCTGCAACTACCTGCAAAGTCGCTAATCCTCCAAGAACCTCTGTTTTGATGAATTGAAGTTCTAATCTTTCCAAATCAATTTGTAACTCTTTTGGTAACTCCCTATAGCTTGGCTGAATATCTGCACTCTTTCTGCTTAAAGCATCTGCTACAACATTTGCTTTCCCTGGGGTGTAATTAATTGTTAAATCATAATCCTTGATTAATTCCAACCAACGCTTCTGTCTTATATTCAATTCCTTTTGAGTGAAGAAATATTTGAGACTTTTATGGTCAGTGTATAACTCACATTTGGCTCCATAAAGAAAATGTCTCCATCCTTTCAGTGCAAAGACCACTGCTGCTAACTCTAAATCATGAGTTGGATAGTTGACTTCATGTGGTTTTAATTGCCTTGAACCATATGCAATTACTTTCCGATCTTGCGTTAATACACAACCCAAACCTTCTTTAGATGCATCACAGTATACGGTGAAATCCTTCCCTGTTTCAGGAACTGCTAAGATTGGAGCTGTGGTTAATCTAGTTTTCAACTCTTGGAAACTTGCTTCACACTTCTCATCCCACTTAAATGGTGTATTCTTCCTTAATAATTTGGTCATTGGTCCGGCTATTTTGGAGAAACCTTCAATGAATCTCCGATAGTAACCAGCCATTCCTAAGAAACCTCGAATTTGCTTCACATTGGTCGGTGCAGTCCACTCTAGTACCGACTGAACTTTAGATGGATTCACAGCAATCCCATCCTTACTGATCACATGACCGAGGAATTCATTAACTATAGGGATCTCTTCTAATTTAACTTCCTTCATTGAATTCAACTGCAGATCCACCATGATATGACTATGTTTATCTGCTTGGTAAACTATCCTTGCTTCGCTTGGAGTTTTGATTGAGACAGTTTTCTCCTCACAATTAATATGAGCTCTGTGTTCCATCATCCAATCCATCCCCAGCACTACTGCAATTCCCTTCAAAGGAATCACATAAAGGTCTGCGAAATATGTACAACCACAGATCGAGATAACCTGATCTTGTTTTATGTGGCGTACAATCACATTCCCTCCTGCTGTAACTACGGTCATAGGACTTTCTAATGTTGCCCTTCTAATCCCAAACTTATCACAAAATTCTTAAGAAATGAATGAAGTAGTTGCACCAGTATCAAATAGAACATTGCCGGGATTGGTAAGGATATTGAGCGTACCTATCACTACATGCTCCGAATTATCCACCTCCTCGAGGGTTGCACAGTTCAGTTTTCCGGTAGGTCGGTTCCTCTTGCCATTGTTGTTCTTGCCATTATTTCCTCCTTTATTGGTCTGTACATTTCCTCCACTGGCTTGTCCTCCTCCCTTGGTAGGCCATCCACCTGGTGGTTTGCTCGGACAATCTGGCTTGATATGCCCCTTCTGACCACAACCATAACAGATCACTACAGACTTTTTGCACTCCCTCTGGAAATGCCCTGGAATTCCACAATTGTTACAGATAACATTCCTTCTTGGATTAGATTGATTTCTAGCACTGCCCTTGTTATTGTTACTGTTATTGTTATTGTTATTGTTATTGTTGTTGTTACCATAATTCCTATTCCGAGGTTTGAACTCCAGGTTGGATTTAGGTTTACTCGCCTGAATTCTCTTAGGTTCCTTCTTGGCTCTCTTCCTCCGATCCTCTTGGACATTCTTGTAGTCATCTTCAAAAGTAATGGCTGCGTCCAACAACTGCTGATAAGTTTGCTTATTGGCTAACCTTAGCTGCATCCGCACAATCGGATTTAATCCATGCAAAAAACGCTTCTTCCTCTTCTCTTCAGTGTTAACATCCTCCTCAGCATAACGAGACAGTTGGCTAAACTCCCGGATGTACTTCATGACACTAGTATAACCTTGCTGAAGCTCCTCAAATTCTCTCCTCTTCAACTCCATGACGCTTTCCGGAACATGATATTCATGGAATCTCTGCTTGAACTCCTCCCAGGTAAACTCCCTTCCTGGTTGTTGCATGGCTAACTGATTTTCCCACCATGATGCTGCAGGTTCAGTCAGCAGATGAGTTGCATACCTCAATTTTTCCTTATCATTGCAACCTACAATTTTCAGCTTCCTTTCTGTATTTGCTAGCCAGTCTTCTGCATCCATTGGTTCAGGAGCTGATGCAAAAGGTAAAGGTCTTGCATTCTGGAAATCAGATAGACTCACTCCTACACCTTCAGGTGCCCTCTGATTTGCTCGCCCCAGCAACTCTTCCATAAACTTGTTCTGGGTCTCTTGCATCATTTGCATGCATTGCATAAAGTTCTGCTCCATTAACGGCCTCATTGGTGGTGGTGGTAATGCTGCTTGATTTTCTGTATCGGCATCGGCCTTTTTCTTGGCCTCATGCTCCATTCGCTGCTGCTCAGTTTCCATTTCTACACCCGTATCCATGACCCCTAGTCCTGCATCATAAAGCGAATACTCATAATTACATCATGCACATGTGTTCTGAGCTCGACTTTACGCATAGAACTAGTCACACAATAAAGATCCAAAGAAAATCCAAATATGCATTTTACATATTTACATAATATCATAATGATACAAAGTCATTACAACATATACCATATTGGTATTATTACAAAACTACCTTATTTCTTGAGTACAATACACAGTACTTGATATTACTGTCTAGTTGTCTCTTTCTAGTAGTAACTACGCTCATCATACATGTCTGATGTCCAACCGTGATGATGTGTTGTCCGTCGCACAGTTTGTGGAACAAATGGCCTTCCAGAAGGAACATACTCTGTATCTGAAGTGTTAGGACTTGAGTCATTACTCAACCTGAGCGCATTGACTCCTTCCAGCTCAGCTGAAAAGTCTTCAGAAACATTATCTCCAGCTTGCATCTCCTGAGCTTCATTCCTTGAGTAGTCAACAGAATACGCACATCCTGCTGCTTCCCAGGTGCTCTCGTGGGCAAGATAATTGAACACTGGGTAGTGTATATTCCCTAGGTTTTGAGAAGATGTTGATGATTCAAACACTCTCTCCTCAGGATCTTCTTCTTCATCCTGATCATCTATTGACATGGTATTTCTACTTCTGTTATTAGGGTTCATCCTTGCACCCATCCAACTAGATTGTCCAACATTTCTGTCAGAACCATCTGTGGACATCTGGTGTTCATGAGATTCATTGTATGATCCCATCCTCCAACCATCCGAATTCTCAATAGGAAGTTCTGAGTCAGAACCATCCTCTGAGCCCTGTGGTACTGCATATCGCATATCTATAGTAGGATCATGTATAGGTTCAGGTCTTGGTGAATAAGGATATGGTATAAAAGATTCCGGATCTATAGGTATATCCTTAAATATAGGTGTTGTACTACTACTTGCTTATTTTTCTAACTGGAATGATAACTGATTCCTCCTTTCCGGATCAATTAGATCCTCTAGCATATCATTTTTGTCTTCGACAATCACCTGATGAGTCTTATAAAAAGACGCAACGAGTGTCCGATATCTATCCATAAACTTGGAAGCTAACTTAGGATGCTTATTAACCAAAGTAAGATGATCCGGTATAGGCTCCGAGTCTATAGAATCATGAGGTATCACAGAAAATGTGCTACCTTCTAGCTCCATGGTTTTCTACTCCCGGATATTAGCTATCGCCTCCACAACAGCAATATGATAGGCTGCTAAATGACTCCTGCCTTCTCCTATAGGTAGATTGTGATATAATCCAAGCTTCTCTGGAAGTTGGATACTCACATGATACTTGGATAACATCCGGCCATCAAGGTAAGTGATAGTGTTCACTGGAATTCTAGTTGGACAATTAAAAAGCTTTAAAAGTTGACGAAGTTGGTCTGTAAATGATCCTTGATAATCATCAAGAGTCTCCTCTTTCCTTACCAAAGTCTGTTTTGGAAACTTTGGTGCCATATCTCTGTATATCAGAAAAATAATTTTCATTAGTATCCGATGATATATTGCATCATAACAACGAATTATCGCACTAAAACATATAACGGAATATTCTCATTTGAATACCCATTATATTACTTTTAGAGAATTCTTTATCGTTGCTAATTCTCCTACAGGTAATACCCTTTACTAGGTTTACAACCTAAGGTCAAAGCAATTTGCTTTGATACCAACTGCAGTGACCCATCATACCACTGCATGTGTAGTACACTATAGTCGTTGACATGCCATCCACAGAACACCGTTCCGTAAATATCACATCCCTCAGAGTGGTACAACAGAAACATTGCGGGTCCATATTACAAAAGTACACACATTATTATTATTACAATACCGGAAGTTCAAGACTTCTAAAGATCCAACTTACAAACCAAAATATAAAGTGTTAAGCGGAAATTTAAAAGTAACAACTCCGACTAGGAGTGGGGCTCAACAGCTTATTCTATAGAGTTCATGCTGCTCGGCTCCATTAGTTACTACTAACTAGATACTTAATTGGACTCGTTCTCATCGACACCGTAGCGGATCTCGTAATCCACTCCTTCAACTCCTCCGGACAGCTCAGGTTCCACGTAGAACACGTCTTCTTGGCATTCGGCTGCATACATTGGCACGTCTTCGGGATCCTCAGAGTCTAAGCAAGGGATCAAAGGAAAGAATGAGTAACAACGTTACCCAACAAGTTCATTATATGCAAGGTGGGAAGTTTGATGCTCTAACTACCACCTCGGATTATAAATCCTTGGCACTATGCAGTTTTTGTAAATATTTCTTCAAAGATTGATTTTATTTCCGAAAAACTATGAAAATCAGCATTCACAGGTTGACCAGAACTTTCATGGAGTTCCTTTCCTGCCGCGTTCGTAGCTCCTTCCCGGAACATGGAGTAACAAGTTACAGTTCTTACACTCTACATAGGTGCGTTACTTTACCCATGAGAGATCAAATCCTTGTTGCACAACCGGGCATACTTTTCTGTCCACAATTCCATGATGTGGGGCCCAGTAGTTGGTCCAAGCCAATCACTGCTCCCTTCGCGACCCCGCATGCCTCCTTGGTGTACACCATGCCCACATAATGAATTACGACAATGGTTTGTACAAACCGTTAGATGCCAGAACTATCGTGGGACGATGAGGGTTCCCACCCATATGCTACATATCCTCTACAAATTACCAATTAATATGCATGCTACGAGGATAACAGCCACGACCCGCACATCCGGCTTCATGCGAGAGTAAGAAGATACAACTGACTTCCCTGTCCCATTCCAAATATCATCGCTAACGCGTAATATACGGCGCTAGAATCACTGATGTCAAGGGTTGTTAAGTCCCTACTTGATCATCATTGTTGCAATTATAACTCTAAGTTCTATTGCTCCATTATATCATCACTTAGGATGATATCTATGATTTCTTTGTTTATGAAAATAATATTTTGTTTCTTTTATAGCATATATGATAACACACAGTTTGCAAATACTTTGATAAAGACTCTTCAAAGGACATGAGCAAGTGATGAACTTGCCTTGTGATGGCAAGGTAGTGAAGTCTGATGCTTGCACTGGACCTTGAGCTTCTAGTTCTACAAAAACATTATTATTGCCCGGTAAGGACAATATTTAAAGAAGCAAAATGATTATTCAAGTAATGTAATGCATTTTTTTAATTCTATATGCATTTACCCTATATAAGGTGCCTTTTAATAAAGCATTTATAAATATATTTTTTGTATTTATTGCACATGTTGAATCATTTCCCTTTTTATTTGACTTTTATTGATTTAATAATTCTTTTAGAAATTATTAATTATACATTAAATTTATTATTAAACATTTATTTAGTATTTTTTATAAATACTATAATATTAATAAATATTGAAAGTGATTTTTATTTATTTTTATCACCTTCCAATAATTTTGTAAAATTCCATAAAGAATATATAAATTACAAAATTCTTATAAAAAATTAAATTTCCAAAATTTTATATTTTATTTTATTTGGCCAGAATGTATTATTGTGAATCCAAAAATATTTTATTTATATTTTTTGGACGTTTATTTTATTGTCTATAATTTTATTGAGGTTAGGTGTATTTTGGTCTTTTCCAATTGATCAAAAAGATTTATTAAATAACTTGGGCTGGCACCTTGGGCCTATTGGGCCAGTGTGGCCCAATAGGGCAGGGTCAAAATATCACCCTGAAGGGTTTTGGCCCACCCAGCCCACTCTGCCTTCCTCTCTCCCTCGACCTTATCCCCTCCTCCTCTGACTCGACCCCGTGGCCGGCGATGCCGCCACCG
The DNA here is from genome assembly GCA_916181665.1 of Avena sativa. Classification (NCBI taxonomy): domain Eukaryota; kingdom Viridiplantae; phylum Streptophyta; class Magnoliopsida; order Poales; family Poaceae; genus Avena; species Avena sativa. The sequence continues at coordinate 147,779,730 of OV702294.1, read as the reverse complement.
TCGATTCCTGTCGCCGTCGGCCGTTCTGGACGCCGCCGTGGTGCGAGTTGGGGTTGTCGATGATGCTCGTTCATTCAGTCCAATTGGATTTGACTCCAGGGCTTCCCCGTGGCCAGGTCTACCTTGTTCCTGAACCCTAGGGTTAGGAAAGGTGCTGTCGCCGCCGCCGCGATCCCGCTTGCGGTGGTGTGCTGGGCTCGTGTGCTGCTGCGGCCGCCGCCGTGGCAGGTGCAGGTTGCAGCACCCCTCTGGGTGCTCCCTGTGCCATCGCGGTTCGTCGGCGACTCTGCTTCCTCTTCGATTCGTCAGCGAGGACCTTAGGTAAGTTGTCTCTGTGGTGTTTGTCCATGCTACTGCCATGATTCTCTCTGTGTGTATCTAGTGGCTTCTCATGCCGAGTGACTATGTGCTGATTGGGTTAATCTCTGGATTAGGGTTCTTGCTCTGATTCGGGTTCATAACCCCCTATTGATCATATCTATGATGCTTTAGATCTAGTGTTGATCATATCTGATCATGGGGAATGATTGTCTGCTGTGGTTAATGATTGGTAGTGGCTTTGATGATGCTAGTTGCCTGTCAGATTATTCTAGTGATGGTTCACTATGATCCTATGCTAGTGTTTATATGAAATCCCTGATTGGATTATGTTGTTGGTCTGAGAATTTACTCTACTGTCAGAATGCTTGTACTGACAGTGGTCTCTCTCAGTGGTTGCTCACTGTAATTATAATGGTAGGCTTGTATGAGATTGTACATACTGAATCAAATCATTACATTTAATGATTTATGTGGATGTATAGATGAATTTAAGGTTGATTCCTGGCACTTGGCTTCAGGAAAATGATATTTATTGATTTGTCCCTTTTATCTGTGGGAACTAAGTAAAGATTGGTTTTATCTCATTAAAAACTTGTCCTTGTGATACCATCGTATTCTGGCACACAAGAGATTGGGTTTTTATTTTTGGCTTAGCTTGATCATGCTTGTGATTAAAACAGATAAGATGATATGGAAGCTTTTATTAACTTTCCTGCCTATGATGTTGGTCTGAGCCTCTAGGATGTAATTCCTAGTTAGTTGGGCAATAGTTTGTTTGAAACTTATAGGATTAGAGGTGCTACTCTCTCTTTGAGAGATGTGCCCTGATCCAATAAGATCAAATGAATGATCTAAGTTGCAAAAGTAACACTGAACTCAGTGATGTTGGTCAGAGAGTTTAGTGCTTGTGGTTGAGCTTGATTTTTTATCCTTATACTTGAAATCTCTAGGATAGATTCACCCCTCTTGGGTGATTATTGAGAGATCATTTCATAAAGCAACACATGCTTTTGTTTAGATAATATGATGAAATCATGTGATGGTTTTATGAGGCTCACCACAAAATTTGATGTTGGTGTAGTTGATTGATGATGATCTTAATCTTGATCTTGATCTTGATCTTGATCTTGATCTTGATCTTGATCTTGATCTGGTTTTGCTGGGCTCCTGAGCTTGCTCTTGAGCTTGTCTGCTCCTCCTAGCTCCTGGGCTTGACCTTGCTATCCACCAGATCCACCCCCTCCTTATGTCACCATCCTGGTGATGTTTGGGTTGATCTGGGTGGTTTGATTTGGCTGCTGTTCTTGGTTTAGCTGTTGTTTACCCTGGTTGTGCTGGTGTGTTGTGTAGTGGAGAGATGCACTGATGTGCTCCTCCACGGCTGTGCTGTGGTTTTGTGATATTTGGCTGTGCTTGTGAGGTCGACAGCACACCCTTTGCATGCTGGTGTGTGTCCAACTTGTGTGCCTGCTATGCACTTGTGGATAGGTTCAAAAAAATTGAACTTACTATTACTAGCTTACTTTCACCAGGCAGGTGAATTGATCCCTTTTGGCTCTCATTTGCATTCTGGCTGTGAATTTATGAAAGATGAAATCTTTCATATTGGTGAAACTTGCCCCTTTATAACATTTCTCAATGATGAGTTTGTCAAGTGCACCTCAGTGACGTATCTGAGAGACATATGCTAACACTAATCCTATTTTGTTTCTATTTAATCTTTGTTTTGCAGGTACAAAGATAAAGATGAAGATTTAGTGTAGATTTAGATATAGGATAGTTAGTAGATATACAATTGTAATTTTTATTATTCTTTTGTAATTTTTCTTTTATAATTCTTGTAATCTTTATTTTGTTCGTTTATAATAAAGATTATATATTTATTAATAAAGAATATTCTTATTCTTTACTCTTTTGTAAATTGTGAAGTTTGGAATAACTTCAGTAGTTACATTCTTTGTAACTTGTTTATATATATGAAATGAATTTCATATTCAATATTATTTTTAGATAAGATTTAAGTTATAATACTTTTATCTTAATTAGTTTATGATTCAAATATTATATCAAAATCATTTAAATTATAAAACACTTAAGTTTTAAAACCCAAACTCATTTCAAAACACACATAATTCCTTTAAGATCATATCAAAGTTTATAGCAATCCTCCTTTAAGACTAAACCTAATCTCAAAGTAAGAAAGAAACATTGATCACTCAAGGTTTTTATTTGGCGAAAATTTTACCCACATTTTCACAAATGAATGCATGCACAAATTCATATTCCTAAATCTACCCTTCGTTAGGTCCTATATGTTGGGATGTTACAGGTAGCATCCGCTGCAGGTGGGTCACCCAGTGGTAAATCGAGCACATAGGTTAACTGACCAGCATTGAGGACAATCCTCAAATTGCGGAACCAATTCGCACAGTTGCTTCCATTGTTTTTCAACTTTTATTTCTCTATGAAAACATTAAAATTGATGGTAGGGGCCGCCATGATCTACAACATATTTGCAATAGTTAAGACTAAGTTTATGACAAACTGAGTTCATATTAATACTTAAATTAACTAGGTGAACTTAACAAGGTTCGATCTCGTCAATGCCCATTGTTATGGTCTTGGGTTTTGGAGAAGATGGGGATGCTGGAGTTTGCGGAACGGTTAATAGACAAGCAACGTGGGACATGACGTTTACCCAGGTTCAGGCCCCTGGAGGGAAAACCCTACTCATGCTTGTCTGCTCTTGATTACGGTGAAACTGAAGGTTACAGGGGTGCGCAGATGCAATATGGCATGAGGTGCGTATGAGGTGATTTGAGAGATCCTTCTCGCCGTACCCTCCTGGCCTTTATATAGATAGGCAGGTATCGGGCTCAGGTCGAGTCGGTTACATACTAGGGTTTGTCCCCTGTGAAATTCTATCTAGTCTTGACTTGTCCTCCAAGGAGTCAAAAATGTCATGGTCTTGGGCCACCCGAAGTCTTCACGGGCCGCGTGTCTTGACGTGGGCCTTCCTTGGACTGGACCATGTATACCAATGTTGTGTACCCGTGGGGTATATCCATGTCAGTAGCCCCCGAGTGTTCAGTCGAATCGTACATTCGGCTGAGGACTCTTCAATCTTTCGGGTGCAGTTTGAGCCTGTTTAAAGGGAAAATGTTTTTAGTTCATAGGGATTGTCGATGTGTGTGCCTGGCTCTCCCGACGGATCAGGGCCAGTTAACTGTCATAAGACAAAACAACACGATCTTCTTCAGATCGAGTCCCCAAACTCGAATCCGAAACGAATGCTGGCGTAATTCGACTCAGGCCGTTGAGGTCTTATAGGAGTCGAATCCCAGTGATTTTCATGTACCCAACACATCCATCGGGATTTTCCATCGTGTGTGTTGACACAGAAGTTTATTGGCAAAGCGCAGTCAGGTGCGTTACCAGGCCATCAGATGATATCTACAGGGCATATCTTTGCATTGTAGACACATCATCCGAATTTTGATCACCGCGGAGGTGTTTTGGGGTGGCCAAGGAGAATGCTCCTCACTTAGCGTTGGTTTGGGCAAAGTTGCCAAAAAGATTTTTGTCGTATTTGATCTGAAGGATCGCAGTTGAAGAATTCATAGGGTGCGCGGCCAGCGCTCCCTATGGGAGTAGCCCCCGAGTGTCTGTTCGAGTCGTAGACTCGATCAGGGACTTTATGCGGTGACCCAGCATACCACTGCATGTGTAGTACACTATAGTCGTTGACATGACATCCACAGAACACCGTTCCGTAAATATCACATCCCTCAGAGTGGTACAACAGAAACATTGTGGGTCCATATTACAAAAGTACACACATTATTATTATTACAATACTGGAAGTTCAAGACTTCCAAAGATCCAACTTACAAACCAAAATATAAAGTGTTCAGCGGAAATTTAAAAGTAACAACTCTGACTAGGAGTGGGCTCAACAGCTTATTCTATAGAGTTCATGCTGCTCGGCTCCGATGGTTACTACTAACTAGGTACTTACTTGGTCTCGTTCTCATCGACACCGTAGCAGATCTCGTAATCCACTCCTTCAACTCCTCTGGATAGATCAGGTTCCTCGTAGAACACGTCTTCTTGGCATTCAACTGCATACATTGGCACTTCTTCGGAATCCTCAGAGTCTAAGCAAGGGATCAAAGGAAAGAATGAGTAATAGCGTTACCCAACAAGTTCATTATATGCAAGGTGGGAAGTTTGATGCTTCTAACTACCACCTCGGATCATAAATCCTTGGTACCATGTAGTTTTTATAAATATTTTTCTTCAAAGATTGATTTTATTCTGAAAAAAAACTATGACAATCAGCCTTCACAGGTTGACTAGAACTTTCATGGAGTTCCTTTCCTGCCGCGTTCGTAGCTCCTTCCCGGAACAGGGAGTAACAAGTTACAGTTCTTACACTCTGTAGAGGTGCGTTACTTTACCCATGAGAGATCAACTCCTTGTTGCACAACCGGGCATACTTTCCCGTCCACAATTCCATGATGTGGGGCCCAGTAGTTGGTCCAAGCCAATCACTGCCCCCTTCGCGACCCCGCATGCCTCCTTGGTGTACACCATGCCCACATAATGAATTACGGCAATGGTTTGTACAAACCGTTAGATGCCAGAACTATGGTGGGACGATGAGGGTTCCCACCCATATGCTGCATATCCTCTACTAATTATCAATTAATATGCACGCTACGAGGATAACAGCCACGACCTGCACATCCGGCTTCATGGAGAGGAAGAAGATACAGCTGACTTCTCTGTCCCATTCCAAATATCATGGCTAACGCGTAATATACGGCGCTAGAATCACTGATGTCAGGGGTTATTAAGTCCCTACTTGATCATCATTGTTGCAAGTAGAACCCTAAGTTCTATTGCTCCATTATATCACCACTTAGGATGATATCTATTATTTCTTTATTTATGAAAATAATATTTTCTTTCTTTTATAGCATATATGATAACACACAATTTTCAAATACTTTGATAAAGACTCTTCAAAGGACATGAGCAAGTGATGAACTTGCCTTGTAATGGCAAGGTAGTGAAGTCTGATGCTTGCACTGGACCTTGAGCTTCTAGTTCTACAAAAACATCATTATTGCCCGGTAAGGAAAATATTTAAAGAAGCAAAATGATTATGCAAGTAATGTAATGCATTTTTCAATTATATATGCATTTTCCCTATATAAGGTGTCTTTAATAAAGCATTTATAAATATTATTTTTATATTTTTTGCAACTGTTGAATCATTTCCCTTTTTATTTGACTTTTATTGATTTAATAATTCTTTTAGGAATTATTAATTATACATTAAATTTATTACTAAATATTTATGTAGTATTTTTTATAAATACTATAATATTAATAAATAATGAAAGTGATTTTTTATTTATTTTTATCACCTTTCAATAATTTTGTAAAATTTCATAAAGAATATATAAATTACAAAATTCTTATAAAAATTTAAAAGTCAAAAATTTTATATTTTATTTTATTTGGACACATTTTATTATTATGAATCCAAAAATATTTTATTAATAATTTTTGGACTTATATTTTATTTTCTAGAATTTTATTTAGGTCAGGGGCATTTTGGTCTTTTCCAATTGATCAAAAAGATTTATTAAATTACTTGGGCTGTCCCCTTGGGCTTATTGGGCCAGTGTGGCCTAATAGGGCAGAGTCAAAACATTTTCCCGAGGGTTTTTGGCCCACCCAGCCCACACTCTGTCTCCTCTCTCCCTCGGCCTTATCCCCTCCTCCTCTAACTCGACCCCGTGGCCGGCGATGCCGCCACCGTCGATTCCCGCCACCGCCGGCCGTTCTGGCCGCCGCCGTGGTGCAAGTTGGGGTTGTCGACGATGCTTGTTCGTTCTGTCCAATTGGATTTGACTTTGGGGCTTCCCCGTGGCCAGGTCCACCCATTCCCGAGCCCTAGGGTTAGGAAAAGTTACTACCGCCGCCGCGATCCCGCCTGCGGTGGTGCGCTGGGCTTGTGTGCTGCTACGGCCGCCGCCATGGCAGGTGCAGGTTGCAGCGCCCTTCTGGGTGCTCCCTATGCCGCCGCGGTTCGTCGGCCACCCTGCTTCCTCTTCGATTAGTCAGCGACGACCTTTGGTAAGTTGTCTTTGTGGTCCTTGTCCATGCTACTACCATGATTCTCTCTGTGTGTATCTAGTGGCTTATAATTCCGAGTGACTATGTGCTGATTGGGGTAATCTCTGGATTAGGGTTCTTTCTCTAATTAGGGTTCATCACCCCCTGTTGATCACATCTATGATGCTTTAGATCTAGTGTTGATCATATCTGATCAAGTTAAATAATTGTCTGCTGGTTAATGATTGGTAGTGGCTTTGATGATATTAGTTGCCTGTCAGATTATTCTAGTGATAATCCACTATGATTTATACTAGTGTTTCAATAGAATCCTTGATGGGATTATGTTGTTGATCTGAGAGTTTATTCTACTGTCAGAATGCTCATACTGATAGTAGTTTCTTTCAGTGGTTGCTTACTGTAATTATAGTGTTGGCTTGTATAAGATTATACACACTGAACCAAATCATTATATGTAATGATTTTTTTGGATGTGTAGATGAATTTAATATTGATTCTTGGCACTTGGCTTCAGGAAAATGATATGTAGTGGTTTGTCCCTTTTTCTATGGGAACTAGGTAAAGATTGGTTTCAGTTCCTTAAGAACTTGTCCTTGTGATACCATTGTATTCTGGCACACAAGTGATTAGGTTTTTATTTTTGGGCTTAGCTTGATAAGGCTTATGATTAAATCTGATAAGATGATATGAAAGCTTTCTTATCTTTCCTGCCTATGATGTTGGTCTGAGGCTCTAGGATTTAATTCCTAGTTAGTTTGGCATTAGTTTGTTTTAAACTTATAGGATTAGAGGTGCTACTCTCTTTGAGAGATGTGCCCTGATCTGATAAGATCAAATGAATGATCTAAGTTGCAAAAGTAACACTGAACTCAGTGATGTTGGTCTGAGAGTTCAGTGCTTGTGTTTGAGCTTGATTTCTTATCTTATACTTGAAATCTCTAGGATAGATTCACCTCCTCTAGGTGATTATTGAGAGATCACTTCATAAAGCAACACATGCTTTTGTTTAGATAATATGATGAAATCATGTGATGGTTTTATGAGGCTCACCACAAAATTTGATGTTGGTGTAGTAGATTGATGATGTTCGGGATCTTGATCTTGATCTGCTTTTGCTGGGCTCCTGAGCTTGCTCTTAAGCTTGCCTGCTCCTCCTAGCTCCTGGGCTTGACCTTGTTGTCCACCAGATTCATCCCTCTCCTTATGTCACCATCCAGGTGATGTTTGGGTTGATCTGGATGATTTGGTTTGGCTGCTGTTCTTGGTTTGGTTGCTGTTCTACACTGGCTGTTCTAGTGTGATGTGTAGTGGAGTGATGCACTAGTGCTTCCCCCACAGCTGTGCTATGGTTTTGTTTGATCTGGCTGTGCTTGTGAAGTCGACAACACACCCTTTTGCATGTTGGTGTGTGTCCAGCTTGTGTGCCTGCTATGCACTTGTGGATAGGTTCAGAAAATTTGAACTTACTATTACTAGCTTACTGTCACCTGGTAGGTGAATTGATCCCTTTTGGCTGTTATTTGCATTCTGGCTATGAATTTATGAAAGATGAAATCTTTCATATTGGTGAAACTTGCCCCTTTATAACATTTCTCAATGATGAGTTTGTCAAGTGCATCTCACTGACATATCTGAGAGAAATATACTAACACTAATCTTATTTTGTTTCTGTTTAATCTTTGTTTTGCAGGTTCAAAGATAAAGTTGAAGATTTAGTGTAGGTTTTAGATATAGGATAGGTAGTAGATGTAATTTTCTTATTCTTTTGTAATTTTTCTTTTATAAATCTTGTAATCTTTATTTTATTCAATTGTAATAAAGATTATATAATTATTAATAAAGAATATTCTTATTCTTTATTCTGTTGTAACTTGATTATGTCTTTATAATATGAAAATGAATTTCATAGTTTCTATTGTTTTGAGATTTAAGTTATAATACCTATCTCTTAATTAATTTAAGATTCAAATCTTATATCTAAATCATTTAAATTATTATTCAAACACTTAAGTTTTTAAATTCAACCCCATTTCAAAACACACATAATTCCTTTAAGATCACATCAAAGTTTATAGCAATCCTCATTTAAGTCTAAACCTAATCTTAAAGTAAGAAAGAACCATTGATCACTTAAGGTTTTATTTGGCGAAAATTTTACCCACATTTTCACAAATAGATGCATGCAACAATACATATTCCTAAATCTACCCTTTGTTAAGTTCCTAAATGCTAGGATGTTACAGACTTTCCCCCTTAAATTAAACTTCGTCCTGAAGTTTGTGGAGATGTACCTGAATAGTTCTGGATAAGATTTTCTTAAATCCTCTTCCTTCTCCCATGTGGCTTCCCTCTCAGGGTGATGTTCCCACTGTACCTTGCAATATTTGATTGCTCTATTCCTTAATCTTTTCCAGTTTTCTTCCAGAATCTTACAAGGCTTTTCAATATAGGTCAGGTCTGCTTGTAGTTCTATCTCTTGATGTGTTATTGCATCATCTAGAACCGTCAAACATTTGCAAAGTTGTGACACATGGAAAACATTATGCACTTGAGACAGTCTTGATGGTAACTCTAAAGCATAAGCTATAGTTCTATTTTGACTCAATATTTTGAATGGTCCGATATATCTTGGACTCAATTTCCCTTTAACTCCGAATCTTTTCACTCCTTTCATTGGACTTACTTTCAAGTAGACCATATCTCCCACTTCTGGATGCCATGATCTTCGACTTTGATCCGCATAACTTTTCTACCTGCTCTGGGCTATTTTCATTCTATCCCTAATCTTATCAATGATGTCTTGTCTCTCCTTGATATAATCTGGCGCAAATTATTTGCTGCTTCTAGGTTCATACCAACATATTGGTGATCTACACTTCCTTCCATACAGAATCTCATATGGAGCTGCCTTCAGACTACTCTGATAGCTATTGTTATAAGAAAATTCTGCCAATGGTAGGTGATCTTCCCATGTTCCTCCAAAATCTAGTGCACAAGCTCTCAACAAGTCTTCTAGTATTTGGTTTGTTCTTTCAGTTTGACCTCCTGTCTCAGGATGATATGCCGTGCTGAAATCTAACTTTGAACCAAGTGCTTCATGCAATTGCTTCCAAAATGCTAAAGTAAACACTGATCCCCTATCAGTTACGATCTTTTTGGGTACTCCATGCTTACTTAATATCTCTTTAACATATACTTCAACTAACTTCTTGGCATTATCCTTTTGATTCACTGGAATAAAATGTGCACTCTTAGTGAGTCGGTCCACAATTACCCATATCATATCCTTCTTTTTTGGTGTCATAGGTAATCCTGTAATGAAGTCCATACCTATTTCCTCCCACTTCCATTCAGGAATTTCCAAGGGTTGTAATGGTCCTGCTGGATTTTGATGTTCAGCTTTCACCCTTTGACAAGTATGGCATTCAGATACATATTTAGCAATATCTCTTTTCATGTTATTCCACCAGAATAGTTCTTTCAAATCCATATACATCTTAGTACTTCTTGGATGTATAGAATATGGTGTATCATGTGCTTCTTTGAGTATGACATTTCTGATCTCAGTCACATCTGGAACACATAGACGGTCTTGGAACCATAAAGACCCATAATCCCCATGGCAAAAAACTGATTTTTTTTCCTTGAGATATCTTCCGAATTTCCTCAGCAATAAAAGGATCTTCTTCTTGATCTCTAAAAATTTCTTGCTTAAGATCATTGTCCTACTCTGCAACTACCTGCATAGTAGCTAATCCTCCAAGAACCTCTGTTCTGATGAATTGAAGTTCTAATCTTTCCAAGTCCATTTGTAACTCTTTTGGTAACTCTCTGTTGCTAGGCTGAATATCTACACTTTTTCTGCTTAAAGCATCTGCTACAACATTTGCTTTCCCTGGGGTGTAATTGATTGTTAGATCATAATCCTTGATTAATTCCAACCAACGCTTCTGTCTCATGTTCAATTCCTTTTGAGTGAAGAAATATTTGAGACTTTTATGGTCAATGTATAACTCACATCTGGCTCCATAAAGAAAATGCCTCCATCCTTTCAATGCAAAAACTATTGCTGCTAACTCTAAATCATGAGTTGATAGTTGACTTCATGTGGTTTCAATTGTCTTGAACCATAAGCAATCACTTTCCGATCTTGCATTAATACACAACCCAAACCTTCTTTAGATGCATCACAGTATACGGTGAAATCTTTCCCTGTTCCAGGAACTGCTAAGATTGGAGCTGTGGTTAATCTAGTTTTCAACTCTTGGAAACTTGCTTCACACTTCTCATCCCACTTAAATGGTGTATTCTTCCTTAATAATTTGGTCATGGGTCTGGCTATTTTGGAGAAACCTTCAATGAATCTCCGATAATAACCAGCCATTCCTAGGAAACCTCGAATTTGCGTCACATTGGTCGGTGCAGTCCACTCTAGTACCGACTGAACTTTAGATGGATTCACAACAATCCCATCTTTACTGATCACATGACCGAGGAATTCTACCTTATCTAGCCAAAACTCACACTTACTGAACTTAGCATAAAGCTTATGTTCTCTTAAAATTTGCAATGCTACTCTCAAATGGTCAGCATGCTCTTCTTTATCCTTGGAATATATTAGAATATCATTAATAAATACGATGACAAACTTGTCCAAATATGGCATGAAGATTTTGTTCATCAGATTCATGAATATCGCCGGTGCATTGGTCAAACCAAACGGACTACCAGATACTCATGGTGTCCATATCTTGAGACAAATGTTGTTTTTGGAACATCTTCCTGCTTGATTTTTATTTGATGGTATGCAGATCTTAAATCGATCTTTGAAAATACTCCGGCTCCTTTCACTTGATCAAACAAACCTTGAATTCTTGGTAAAGGATACTTATTCTTGATAGTCACATTGTTCAAATTTCTATAATCACCACACATCTGTTTTCCACCATCTCTCTTATCCACAAAGATTACCGGTGTTCCCCATGGGGATACACTTTCCTGTATAAATCCTTTTCTTGCTAACTCATCAATTTGCTCCTTGAGTTCTTTCAACTCTTTGGGTCCCATTTTATATGGTGCTTGAGCTATTGGTGCTGTACCAGGTATTAAGTCAATGGTGAACTCTATCTCCCGGTCTGGTGGCATTCATGGTAACTCTGTTGGGAAAACATCTTGGAACTCATTAACTATAGGAATCTCTTCTAATTTAACTTCCTTCATTGAATTCAACTGCAGATCTACCATGATATGACTGTGTTTATCTGCTTGGTAAACTATCCTTGCTCCACTTGGAGTTTTGATTGAGACAGTTTTCTCCTCACAATTAATCTGAGCTCCATGTTCCATCATCCAATCCATCCCCAGCACTACTACAATTCCCTTCAAAGGAATCACATAAAGTTCTACGAAATATGTACAGCCACAGATCGAGATGAACCGATCTTGTTTTATGTGGCGTACAATCACATTCCCTCCTTCCGTAACTACGGTCATAGGACTTTCTAACGTTGCCCTTCTAATCCCGAACTTATCACAGAATTCTTCAGAAATGAATGAAGTAGTTGCACCAGTATCAAATAGAACTTTGCCGGAATTGGTAAGGATATTAAGCGTACCTATCACTGCATGCTCCGAATTATCCACCTCCTTGAGGGTTGCACAGTTCAGTTTTCCGGTAGGTCGGTTTCTCTTGCCACTGTTGTTCTTGCCATTGTTTCCTCCTTTATTGGGCTATCCATTTCCTCCACTGGCTTGTCCTCCTCCCTTGGTAGGCCATCCTCCTGGGGGTTTGCTCGGACAATCTGGCTTAATATGCCCCTTCTGGCCACAACCATAACAGATCACTACATGCTTTTTGCACTCCGTCTGGAAATGCCCTGGAATTCCACAGTTGTTACAGATAACATTCCTTCTCGGATTAGATTGATTTCCACCACTTCCCTTGTTATTGTTATTGTTGTTGCCATAATTCCTATTTCGAGGTTTAAACTCCAGGTTAGGTTTAGGTTTGCTTGCCTGAATTCTCTTGGTTTCCTTCTTGGATCTCTTCCTCCGATCCTCTTGGACATTCTTGTAATCATCTTCAAAAGTAATGGATGCATCCAACAACTGCTGATAAGTTTTCTTATTGGCTAACCTTGGCTGCATCTTCACAAACGGATTTAATCCATGCAAGAAACGTTTCTTCCTCTTCTATTCAGTGTTAACATCCTCCTCAGCATAACGATACAGTTGGCTAAACTCCCGGATGTACTTCATGACACTAGTATATCCTTGCTGAAGCTCCTCAAATTCTCTCCGCTTCAACTCCATGACGCTTTTTGGAACATGATATTCACGGAATCTCTGCTTGAACTCCTCCCAGGTAAACTCCCTTCCTGGTTGTTGCATGGCTAGCTGATTTTCCCACCATGAGGCTGCAGGTCCAGTCAGCAGATGAGTTGCATACCTCAATTTTTCCTCATCATTGCAACCTACAGTTTTTAGCTTCCTCTCTGTAGCTGCTAGCCAGTCTTCTGCATCCATAGGTTCAGGAGCTGATGCAAAAGGTAACGGTCTTGCATTCTGGAAATCAGATAAACTCACTCGTCCACATTTAGGTGCCCTCTGATTTGCTCTCCCCAGCAACTCTCCCATGAACTTGTTCTGGGCCTCTTGCATCATTTGCATACATTGCATAAAGTTCTGCTCCATTAACAGCCTCATTGGTGGTGGTAATGCTCCTTGATTTGCTGCATCGGCATCGGCCTTTTCCTTGGCCTCACGTTCCATTCGCTGCTGCTCAGTTTCCATTTCTACACCCGTGCCATGTTTTAACGGTGCTTTTCAAAGAACTAAGATTTTCAATGGTTAACTGGCGATAGGTTGGTGCATCATTAAAGTCATCAGAAATACCGAGTTGAAGAAGTGAGCCTAGCTCAGTTGGTTAGGGAAGTGGATGTACAGCCCAGCCACCCAGGTTTAAGTCCTCATGGATGCAGATTTGGGTTCTTATTATTTTAGAAAAATAAACTCGCTGTAGGGGCTTCCCCTATCGCATTACTTTTAAAAAAAGAAATACCGAGTTGGTTCAATATGACGGGGCAATCCCACTTGGCTCCCTTCACTTCTCGGTTTTTGCTCCTATCAAAACGATCACGGTGGGACTCGTTCTTGAATTGAATCCCCATGTGTTCCTGAGCTACAGCCCGAGAAGAACTAGCGACGAAAATAGTACACATTTGGCTCCTCGTGTTCATCTTCTAAAAATAAATAAGAAAGACAAATATAAAACTTTTTGATCCAACAGTAATAGTCATAGCATATTCTTTATCATTGCACACTAAAGAATCTCCTCAACATAATAATCTAAGCAAGAGAATCATGGCAAATAGTTCAAAATAAGTCTCACCCTAGATTGATAATGACATACTGTAGATGAATTCGTGAAAATTAATTGGAGGATCCGAGGAGAAACATACTGTAGATCACTTGTGTGCGAGGAAATCGAATGAAGTTGAGTAGAGATGAAGATCCCTTGAGGTTTTGAGAGAGTTTGGAGGTATAAGAGAGAAAAAGGATTGATGTTTTGGTGTTTTCGATACCTCCTTATGCGTTTAAGTGGTTGGTCGCAACTATACGGACGGAAGACTTGTTCCCGCCATATAGTTGGTCTAATGGCACTAATTAGGGTTTCTTTCCTAACGGCTGCAACTATACGGCCGAAACTATACAGCCAGAACTTTTGTTCCCGCCATATAGTTGGTTGTTAAACCTTCCGTATCCCGAGATGAAAAATTGTCGATGGGTCAAATAACTATACGACCGGAGCTATACTGCGGGAATTTTTATTCTCGTCGTATAGTTGGTCGTTAAAGCTTCTGTACTCATCAAAAAAAATTCTATTTCTTCAAGAATTACTTTTTAGACTAAAACTTAGTGAATCACCTTGTTTAGACAGAAAAATGACAAACTAAATTGTCGACCAACTATGGCATGTATAAAACAGGAATTTTTAGTGCTGTTGAATCTCCCCTTCTCACTGGAGCTTTCTAGCACTCTTTATTCTATATAAAACTTAAACTAAAACTTAAAAGCTTTACTCAAACCTTTATTTCACATGAGTTGCCTCCCATGCAGCGCCCTTTTATGGTTAATATCTTAACCTTGATGTTCCTCACTTAGGCCAGATGAGTGGAACACCCACTCAAGTAGTTGGCCTTCAAAGTGATGGTCTCCTTATCATCTTGCTTGGCTTTCTTGTTCCAAGGAAAATGAATAACAGAAGGATCCCGCGAAGGCAACTGGAGCTTCACGTTCCCTTCATGCAAATTAATCAAAGCCTTAATAGTTCTTAAGAAAGGCCAGCCTAATATGATAGGAGCAGTAACATCTTCAGGCATGTCAACAATAACAAAATCAATAAGAGCAGGGCAACCTTTAATGTATACTAAGGTATTTTCTTTAATGCCTACTGCTTATTTGTAAGTAGAATCTGCTAGATGCAATTTTAGTTCAGTGATTTCAAAAGATCCAAGATTTAACTTATTAAAAAGACTCTTTGGAATTGTTGAAACACTTGCACCTAGATCACACAGTGCAGCTATTTCATTAGTCCCAATTTTAATCTTAATAGTAGGCTCAAATATATCATCTAGCTTAATAGGTAATTTTCAGCAATTTTATTATATTCTTCCTCAAGCTCACATACCTTTATTGCTACCTGATTAACAAAGTGTTGATACATGGCTTCCTTATTTTCTTCACTTACTGGAATCTTTACATTGATCCTTTTCACAAGATCTTCAACTGTGTAATTTGGTGAAGGACCATTGCTATAATCAAGTTCTTTGGGATCCTCCATTTGGATCCTTATCATCTTGAGGTCTTCTACTAGATTGGGCTTAGTTTTACCTGCAAATTTAGCTAGAATGAGAGTTTGACTCTTGGTTATCTTACCTAGCTATGCCTCAGTAATCCTTGTTCTTTCTTGGAGGGCCTGCAAATCATTTCTCAAACTAACAGCTTGGTTAGATAATTTACCAAGCATAACATCATGGTTCTCCATAATTTTAACTAAGATATTATTTCGCTCATTTTGCCAGTCCATAAAAGATTTAAGAGTTTCTTAGAGACTACTATTACTTTATGCCATATTATTATTAGAGTTACCTGCAGGACTAGAATAATATTTCTGAAATTTTGGATTATAATTCTTTTTCCAAGCAGGGTTATAATCATTACGAGCTATGAAGTCTATTTCTTTAATAGTTGGTTCGGGAGTAGCTCTTACTGGGTTTCTTTACCTTTGACGGCTAATATGAGCTCATCCAACTTAGCATCGAGTTCTTCATTTCTTGAGGTGTGATGGAGTTCACCTTCTTTGTGTTTGATCTTTCCACATGCCATTGAGCATGGTTGTCTTGCATATTATCTAGCAGCTGCTCCGCTTTGGTAATTTGTTTACCCATAAATATTCCTCCAGCTGCATTATCAAGCATAGACTTAAACACAGGTTTAAGAGCATTATAAAATAAATGGAGAATTAACCAATCTTCCATCCCATGGCTGGGACAATTTCTCATGCATTCTTTCATTCTATCCCATGGAAGCGCTAGTGGCTCACGCTCTTCCTGTCTAAATCCAGTAATATTAGATCTGAGTTGCATAGTCTTTGTAGGTGGAAAGAATTTAGTCATAAATAAAGAAGTAGATTTCCACCCATGATGCAATAGTATTTATAGGCAAAGATAGCAACCATTCTTTTGCTCTTCCTCTAAGAGAAAAAGGAAATGAGCACAACTTGACTGCGTTGGGATCAACATCTTTAATGCGCATCATATCACATATTTCAGTAAAAGTGTTTAAATGCATACCTGCATATTCAACAACAGAGCCTCCAAATTGATTCTGTTGAACCAAACTTAAATAGTGGGGCTTAATTTCATAATCTTCAGCAAAAATTGCTGGCTGAGTAATAGGAGTACGCAAATAATCATTGTTGGGAGTTGCAAACTCCCCTAGCTTCTTTTCAGCCATACTTCCTAGGCTTTCGATTTTCTTAAACAAGTACTAATGATGATAAAAATAAGAAGTAAAAGACTAACTATTTTTTTTGGTTTTTAAATAAAGACTGAAAGAAAACTAACAAAATTAAAAACAAGAATTAAAACTAGCAAGGTTCCCACTAACCTCACCAGGGTAGCTATTGCTACCTCGGCAACAGCGCCAGAAAAAAGGTTGATACCTTCGATCCAGATTATGTATCCTCATGAAGCAAAAAGCAAAAAAGCAAAGTGAGATTACTTAAACGGACCTTCGAGAGTTTTAGAATTCCTTTTGTGTTTTCACCGCACCAAGATTTTGCGATCTTTTTGTTGTTACTGACGATGGAGAGAGAGAGAGAGAGGGCCTAAGATCTTCGGTTTTCACCATTAGCTGTGCAAAACATCTGATGTGAATAATATATAATAATAAAGTATGCATGTAATTGTTAGAGCAATATAATTATATGTGGGCAGTGCATCCATAATTGTTATCACCTCCGCAACCTCTTATAGAAATAACCTACTAGTATCATCCATAGAAGAAATAGAACTAATGATATGCATAGTGATGTCACCGTTAATCCCAAGTAAATTCCTCACATACAGCCGTACTACCCCTTCTGTCACTGGAGTTTCCATCTTGCAGATTAGTCATTACTCACACTCCCTTTACCTGGATCAATCCTCGGGGTCTTGGGTACCTCACAAGTCCTTAGATTAAGGCAAGAGAGGGTACTACAATCATCATGTCATACAAACTAATACATGATCCCATCTATGATAAATAACATGCACAAAAAACTACATGGCTAGGCCAAAGCCCTTAGCCCAAGGAGAATTACTCACAAATAGAGATGAAATCAACAATTGTCATGGGAATGGCCACGACAGATGCCGCAATCGGCAGCGAGTAGTAGAACGAGTGGCAAGGGAGGCCAGCCATCTGCGGTGCGAGATGAGGGCGGATACACAAGGGTTTACCCAGGTTCGGCCCCCCGGAGGGTAAAGACCTACTCCTGCTAGATTGTATTGACAGAGAGTACAAAGGGCGAGCTCGACGACTAGGCGGCAAGTTGCAAGGGGTGAATGATGGAACGTATCCCCTATGCGTACCCTAGGGAGGTTTATATAGGCTCACCTCGCTAGGGTTTACAGATCCACAACCGAATTAGTCAAGGATTCGAAGAGTACTTGACCTAATCCGACTGGGCCTAGCTACGCTTCTGGGCCTTCAGCTTCTAGTCGCCTGGCTCCTTGTCAAGTCTCGATCCAGTCGCCGTCCTGCAGGCCCACTCGCTGGCATCTTGGGCCAGTAGGAAACATCCTGCTGGGCATACCCCATTCGGCATATCCCCATCAGTAGTCCCCAAGGCCATCGTTGATTCGTCGCAGGTGTTTGTTGGCAGTCGGAGTATGCGGGTCCAATTTGGACGCCCAGTCGAATCAGCGGTGGACTCCCTGAAGAAAGAAGGAACTTGTCACTTTAGTCACGATAAAGGCAACCAGTCGAATCGCAGCGTGGTGAATGGGTCGGCGAATCGTCAAGTTGCTGAGGACAGCGACCCGAGTAGACGAAATTGGACCGTCAACGCCGGTCAAACTAGACATTGGGTAATCCAATGGTAATATCGGCGTAATCACTGCGCGGTAACGGCTCCCCGAAGATGGCGGGCAACAACCATTATATAAGGAGAGTGATGAGTGAAGGACGATAATTTCCCTCACTTCCTCCGATCTCGCGCACTCCTAGTCTTCTGCTCCTTCGCAGCGATCAGAGCAACCCAGAGCGATTCACAGCCCTAGATCCTCCATTCGATGGCGCCCTCGATAGAGCCATGGGGCAGATCCAAGTGCACAAAAGCGATGTTGAAATCATTCGAGGAGGCGGGGATCCTCCGCGCCGGGAGATGGCGCATCCCCGCGGCCAGAGAAGTGACACCGTATCCACACGAGGGAGAGTTCATCTGCTTCACCAGCCACCTAGAGAGGAGGCTCGGATTCCCCACCTCCCTCTTCTTTTGCTGTTTCTGCGCCTATTACGACATCCAGCCGTCAGACCTAGGTCCACATAGTATCGAGCAACTCGCCATTTTTGTGGCGTTTTGCGAATGCTACCTGGGCTGCCGGCCATAGTTCCCCCTGTTCCAAGATATATTCCACGGGAGGATCGGACGTGAAGAAGCAGGCGGGCCGATGCTGGCCGCGGGCGGCCTCACGTTTCAATTGAAGTCGAAGGCCTCCTTCTTCGACCTGATGCTGCCAAAGAAGGCAACGAACGAGTGGAAGAAGAGTTGGTTCTACGTGACCGAGTCGCCGCCGGGTGATGAAGTGGCGCTCCCGATGTACTCCGCCGACCGGACCGAGCCACGCCGGCTCCAAGTCACCAAGATCCCATTGGATCAGCGGATGCTCATCGATGAGATGTTGCAGACAATCCGCAACCTGAAGAAGGGCCTCCAGACCATCAATTTGTACAATTGCTGGTTTGGGCGGCGGCTGGTGCCTCAGGCCAGTCACGCCCACTACATGTACGAGTACACGGGCAAGGACGACCTGACGAAGTCCTGTCATGCCGAGTGAAGGCTCAACGACTACACCTTGGCCTTGAAGAACATCACTGAGGCGGGGTATCTTGATGCGAAGGCCGGTGTCGTCCCTTACACCGCGAAGCGCAAAGATCCACTGGTAGGTCCTTTCTTCCCTGTTCACTCGCAATTGAAGATTTGCATTCGCGGTCGTGCTAATTTCGTCTTGTTGTTGCATTTGTTCCAAGTGGTGGAAGGTTGGCTTCCACCCGCAGACGACGAGAACTCGAACGAGTCTGCCGAGGATGATAGCGAATCTTCGCCCGACAAGGGCGATGTCAGAAGTGACGGGGGCGGCGACGACGAAGATGATGACGGTGGAGACGAGGCCGTGGAAGTCGCTGCTCCCACAGTCCAAGAGACCCGAGGGCAGCATCAACGCGAGCTTGAGGCCAGCAAGAGCCTCGAGGCTCATGATGAAGACGATGACGA
Organism: Avena sativa; assembly: GCA_916181665.1. Lineage (NCBI taxonomy): Eukaryota > Viridiplantae > Streptophyta > Magnoliopsida > Poales > Poaceae > Avena > Avena sativa. The sequence continues at coordinate 147,760,217 of OV702294.1, read as the reverse complement.
GCTCCCCGAGCATACCTCGTAGCGCGAGGCTACGCCATCTAAGAAGAAACCACCACCGCTGCCGTAGAAGAAGGAGCCGGCTAAGCCGGTATCACCACCTTGGTTCGCGAGTAGCTCCGATGCTACCAGTGTGGCCAAGGAATCTAGGGCCAACGCACCGGCGCATGCGACCGCGGTAGCCGGCGTGGCTGTTGTGGAAGGCGAGATGCCGTTGGCGTCGCTGCCGCCGCCCTTCGTCCCAGTCACCGGTCTCGGGGCTGCTCCAGCCGCGGGGACCTCGCCACCGAGGGGAGCACCCGCGGCGATCGCCGCTGATCCTCCTACCGCGACCTCGTCCTCAAATAAGTCGTCGGTGTCTTGGGCATAGAGTGTGTTCGAGACGGGCCTCCGTCGGAAAATGGGGCCCGAGTGCGTCGCGTCCCGATGCGAAAGTGTGTGAACCAGGCTAAGTGCGTCGCGTCCCGATGCGAAAGTGTGTGAACCAGGCTGTGAACCATGCTAGGTACATGCTTGCATTTTGCTCACCTGATGGAGATACTTGTTTTCTGGGATATACATGTATATAATAGTGCTGTCGTGTGTGAACATGTGTATCTGGTTTTATGTCATCGTGCTATGTAATCAAAATATTGGGAGTCAAATGTCTATATTTAATCAGATTCTGTGTGCTATTTCATTTGTATATTCTTTAAAATAATGTCTTATTTAATTTTGGGCTTGATCTATATAAATGGGATATGCAGTACTGAACATAAAGAGGCGAAGGGCCCAGATAATATTGCATTGTAAAAGGGCTACAGTCAAATTATATTGGGCCATATAATAGTAATGAAAAAATGTTACCAGACTGAAAAAATTGCAAAAAGGCCAAGGCCCAAAAGGAAATGGACTGTAAAAAGGTAAAACCCCTAAAAGAAAAAAGCCGAGTTATTGGGTTTGGCCCATACGGACTATTGAAATGGACCAGGGTAAATTTACTTTATGATAATTTTGTTTCGTCATAATTTTGCCACGTCGGACTGCCAACGTAGGATCTGACGTGGTTAGGGTTGACTGCGTGTGACGATATTGCATCGTCATAGAGGTTATGACGATCTAATATCGTCATAGATGGTTATGACGATTTCATAAAAAAACGTTGTCGTATGCAATTACTGACGCTCAGTTTTTGACGATATGTTTTTCGTCATAAGATCGTCATATATTGTAGACAATGATGATTCTGTGACGAAAATAGAGGGTCATGTATCAGTAGATTCCTTGTAGTGTTTGAACCGACCATCATTCGTACTGGCCTGCGTTTTATCCCAGTCGCCAAGTGAGTATTTCTGAGTCTTTTGTTTGTCCACTCGATTCATGTCCGACTGGCAAGTTTACTGACAGCATTGATCTGCAGGACTGGGGTGAAGAAAATAGGTCACCCTTCGGTGGCCAAGGTCCCGTTGGGTGCCACGGAGGTACTAGTCGACCCTTCGAAGAAGAGGAAGGGCGACGAGGTCGAGGTGCCTGTTGAAGGCACAAAGAAGGCAAAGGGCGACGAGGTCGTCACGATTTTGGATGAGCCGGCAATCGCCCCGAGTGAAGCTCCGATTGGAGTGGATGCGGCCTCGAAGGCCACGGTGGACACGGAGTCGCAGCGGGTGGAGCCCGTGGCATCGGTCGGGGCAACATGCCCATCCTCGAGTGGCGCGGGAGCCGCGGTGGCGACGTTCCCTCGCTTTGTAGCGAGGGTTGTTGGAGATATGGCCAAGAGGCAATAATAAAGTGGTTATTATCATATCTTCATATTTATGATAAATGTTTACATACCATGCTATAATTGTATTAACCGGAAACATTAATACTTGTGTGATTTATAAACATAAAAGAGTCCCTAGTAAAGCCTCTTGTTAAACTAGCTTGTTGGTTAATATATGATCATGGTTTCCTGATCATGAACATAGAGATGTTATTAACAACAGGGTCATATCATTAGGAGAATGATGTGATGGACATACTCCTATAGTTAAGCGTAGCATAAAGATCAAGTCATTTAATATAGTTCATTTGCTATAAGCTTTCTGATACATAGTAACCTAATTCCTTCGACCATGAGATCATGCATATCACCTTTACCGGAAGGATGCTTTGATGACATCAAACACCACACCGTAACAGGGTGGCTATAAAGGTGGCATTGAGTGTTCGGAAAGTATTGGTTGAGACACATGGATCAAGAGTGGGATTTGTCCATCCATATGACGGATAGATATACTCTGGGCCCTCTTGGTGGAATGTCATCCAATTAGCTTGCAAGCATGTGACTGGCTCACAAGGGATCACATACCACGGGAACAAGAAAAGAGTACTTATCAGTAACGAGGTTGAACTAGGTATGCAGAGATACCGACGATCATAACCTCGGATAAGTAAAATATCGTGAGACAAAGGGAAATTGGTATCGTATGTAAGTGGTTCATTCGATCGCAAAGTAATCGTAGAAATATGTGGGAGCCATATGAATTTCCAGATTCCTCTATTGGTTATTGATCGGAGAAGTGTCTCGATCATGTCCGCATAATTCACGAACCGTAGGGAGACACACTTAAGGATTCGATGTTGTTGAGTAGTTATGGAATGATGAGTAAGAGACCGAATGTTGTTCGGAGTCTCGGATGGGATCCGTGATATCACAAGGAGATCCGGAATGGTCCGGAGAATAAGATTCATATAAGGAAAGTCCTGTTTCGGGGTTGGAGAATGGTTCCGGTGTTTTCAGCAGGAATGTTCTAGAAGGTTCCGGAATGTCCGGCACTCCGGAGGGGAAGGGTACATGAATGTGTCATTGCAAGTTGGAATGATTGCATCATGTACTAGGTGTCATCGCTGTACAAAATAAAGGGTTTAATCAAATCCTAGTTTGAAAAGTCAAACGCCAATTTGAAAAGTCAAACGGCTATTTTGGAAAGTGGAGAAGAAGTGGGAAACCGAGTTGGGGAGGAGTTCCTCCTCCACCACCGGCCCACTAGGGATCCGAGTTGGGGAGGGACTCCCTCCCCTTGGCCGGCGCCTCCCTCCACCTATATAAGGAGGGGCAGGGCTCCCCTCCTAGACACACAAGTTGCCTCCCTCTAAACCTAAACCCTAGCCATAGCCTAGGGATTTCTCCCAAGCCGCCGAGTTAGAGCTTCTAATTTCCCTAGCCGCTGGTTTAGCCCCTTCTAATTGGTGTGTCTAAACCCTAGATCACCAAAGCTCTCTCATAGTCCACCATACTCGCTCCGGCTTAAGGCGAAGCCCTGCGAGATCTCCCCTCTACTTCCGGTACCACGCCGTCGTGCTGCCGGAATCACGAGGAGAGTGCTACAACCTCCGCTGCCTGCTAGAACAAGGGAGAGGAAGGTCTTCATCGAGTACCGAACGTGTGACCGACTGCGGGAGCGCTGCCGGAACGCAGCGCCGGAAGGATCGTCTACACGATCTTGAGATCGGCAAGTGTACGACTACATCACCCACGAGAATCTGCTCTCGTTAACCGCTTTGGAATCTTCGAGGGTGAGTTCATCTATCGACTCGTTGCTACAATCTAGTAGATAGATCTTGGCTTGTTTGTTTGCATGCGTTAGAAATTTTTTGTTTTCCATGCTACGAACCCCTACAAGGGCCTCCACGGCGAGTGCATCAGTGCCATCGAGCCAGTTGCCTGAGGTCGTCGGCATGGAAGTCGAGCAGCGTCACAGGTGTACTCCATTCGTGCTCCCATCGGTGGATGCAATGGAGCTTCGCGGCATGCTAGGTGCCGCCATCCAGGTATGTCCAATCCCCGAGGATCGAGCCACTGAATTTCAATGGTCGGATTCTTATTGTTTTTGAAGTCCAGTCCCCGAGTGTCGAGTAGTTGAATTTCAATGGCTGGGAACTTAGGAATTTTTTTGCTGTCTAGTCCCCGACTGGCTAGTCGCTGAATTTCAGCGGCTGGGTACTTAGGAATTTTTTGTTGTCTAGTCCCCGAGTGGCTAGTCGCTGAATTTCAGCGGCTAGGCACTTAGGATTTTTTGCCGTCCATTCCCCGAGTGGCTATTGGCTGAATTTCAATGGCTAGGCACTTAAGAGTTTCGTTGCTGATTCTTCCATTGTTGCGCAGGGCCTGCATCGCGAGTTGGCAGAGCGACTTGCCGCGAGGGATCGTTTGGAGATGGAGCTCCTCGTTGTCAGAGAAACGAACGAGCATCTTTGAGCGACTGCGGGTTAGTGGTTGTCGTGTTTGTTACTAGTCGTAGACCTTGTTCTTCTCGTATTCATGGTTTTGTTGATGCAGAGGATAACGCGGCCGCGGTGGAGAAGGCTCGCCAGGGCCTGGTCCCGGCGAGTGAACTGACGGCTGCGCAGTCGTCCTTGAGCGCCACAGAGAAGCGAATCGCCAACCTGGAACGGGAGCTCACGGAGGTAAAGGCGGAGGCGACCTTGGCGGATGGGAGGGCCAAGGCAGCCGTTGCTTCTGCTGCTGAGGAGCGGAATTTGTCAGATGCACTCGTCGCCGGGCTGCAGGATGATCTCTCTGGTCTTCAGGACTTCATCATGGAGCGCTGTCGCCCGTTGATTGGTGAGTTTTTCTTTGGCGAGTCCCCGAGCGTGCGGGTCGGGTTATTTTGCTGGAGCCATCCTTACTGTCTGCTTGTATGTTGTAGGCAGGATTATTGATGATGCCGATGAGGCGCAGTCGTATGACGCGCGGCAATGCGTCACCACTTTGGTTGATTCTGCCGCGCTATCAGCGACATGCATCCGGGCGTACCTTCAGGAAATCTCGCCCACGGAGGTGATCCCTAGCGACCTCGTAGAGGTCTGGCGCTACTTGGAGAAGGACCTGGCTGTGGTTGACTTCATGACGCGGTCGGCCTTTCATCGTGGTGCGGCAACTGCGCTGAGCCTTGGGCTCACGCACTTCCCCGACGATTTTGACCTCGATGACATCACAAGCGGGTACCCTTTGTCGACGGGCGCAGTCGAGATCGCCGAAGTGCTGAAGCTAACCGAGCGGGCTGCAGTGTACGCCGACCGGGTGTGGGCGATGGGTGGCCTTATTCTGTACCAGGAGACGGTCGTCGCCCCGAACGACCCCAAGCCGGCGCACCGTGACTTCAAGGTGGAGCAGTCGTTCCGAGCGGCCATGCCGGGTGAACTCACGACGTACCCTTCGAACCCGTGGGTTCCCTTTATCTGCCATCGCAGGAGTGGTGGCGCCTCGTCGTCGAATTCTGCGGAGTAGAATAGTTTGTCGACCGGCGTTAGTTAGAATAGATATGTAACTGCCCTTGTAAGCGAACAAATTTTGCTGCTTGAAGGAATGCAAGAATGCTTTGTCCTCGTTTTTATGTGTGTTGTTTGAACTGTTAGTAAGTTAAGGTCGACTCGCCATGGCTTGGAAAGCCAGTCGCATGGCGACTCCAAGGGGTGCTCTGTACTTAGCCGTTTTCCAGGGCGCGAACAGGGTCGGGTGGCCGAGTCCCCGAGCGTGGTACTTGGCGGTTCAAGTCGCATGCCCGAGGTAGGTGAGGACGGGGCGCGCTGTTTTGATGCGTCACTCCACCTGATCCATAGGAGCAGTCGCGTGGCGAGTCCAGGACGCGCTCTCATACTTGGCGTTTTCCCTCTTCGCTCATGATTGGACTGGCGTCAGTCCCCGAGCGTGGTACTTAGCCGTTCGAGTCGCTGCATCAAGGATGTGGAGGACTGGGTTGCTGTGGGATGCTAATGCGGTTGTCATGGCTCGGAAAGCCAGTCGGGCGAGGCGACTCCGATGGGGCTTCGGGTTGGCTTTTTCGTGGACGACGCGAGGCCCGAAATTTTTGGTGCCCTCGTACCGCACTACTTGGCTGTGCCGGTCGCATAACCAAGGGTTGACTTCCGCGAGTAGCATAGCGCTGTTATTACGAGTGCGAGTGGGACAAGGTACGGAGAGTGGACACAATTTGTGTGAATCGATCTTTTTTATTTCATAGCGGGTAGGAGGTACATGTCTGGAGTTCTAGGAGTAGAACTTCCGTAGGAGGTTTACATTCCGTGGCCGCTTGACGTCGAGTTTACCGTCGCCACGGACGTCGGTGAGGTTTGTCCTGGATCAGACGCAGTACCAGGTCGCCTTCCTGGAAGGGGTGGGTCCGTACTCGCCGGTTGTGGTAGCGGCGAATCCCTTGCTGGTAGATGGTGGTGCGAGAGCGAGCTAGGTCGCGTGCTTCGTCGAGCTAGTCGACTCCGTCCTGGCGTGCAAGCTCTTTGTCGGCCTCCGCGTAGTTGACCACCCATGGCGAGTCGTGCTCGAGGGTGGTTGGTATGACGACCTCGGCACCGTACACCATGAATAAGGGGGTGAATCATGTCGACCTGTTGACGGAGGTGCGGATGCCCCAGATGACATAGGGAAGCTCTTCGACCCAACACCCAGGGGTTCGCTCGAGTGGAACTTGCAATCGTGGCTTCGGGCCGTGGAGGATGCTCTGGTTGGCGCGTTCCGCCTGGCAGTTGGACTCCGGGTGGGCTACTAAGGCGAGGTCGAGTCGTATGTGATGCTCCTCGCAGAATTCGGCCATCGATACTTTGGCGAAGTTGGTTCCGTTGTCCGTGATGATGTTGTGCGGGAACCCGTAGCGATGGATGAGCTCGCGTAGGAACTTGGTGGCGATATTCCCGTCGCACTTGCAGACTGGCTTGGCCTCCACCCACTTTGTGAATTTGTCGACTGCGACAAGGAGGTGGGTGAAGCCAGAGGGGGCCTTCTTGAAGGGGCCTACCATGTCCATGCCCCACACGGCGAATGGCCAAGTGATGGGGATGGTCTTAAGTGCCGAGCTTGGGACGTGCGTATGGTTGGCGTACTTTATAGGGGTTCGTAGCATGGAAAACAAAAAAATTATACCGCATGCACACAAACAAGCCAAGATCTATCTACTAGATTGTAGCAACGAGTCGATAGAAGAACTCACCCTCGAAGATTCCAAAGCGGTTAACGTGAGCAGATTCTCGTGGGTGATGTAGTCGTACTCTTGCCGATCTCAAGATCACGTAGACGATCCTTCCAGCGCAGTGTTCCGGCAGCGCTTCCGCAGTCGGTCACACGTTCGATACTCGATGAAGACCTTACTCTCCCTTGTTCCAGCAGGCAGCGGAGGTTGTAGCACTCTCCTCGCGATTCCGGCAGCACGACGGCGTGGTGTCGAAAGTAGAGGGGAGATCTCGCAGGGCTTCGCCTTAAGCCGAAGCGAGTATAGTGGAGTATGAGAGAGGCCTTTGTGATCTAGGGTTTAGAGGGCACCAAGGGGAGGGTGTGGCCGGAGGCTAGGGCTTGGGGAAGCACCAAGTCGTCGAGTTGGAGGGGAAACCCTAGGCGGCGGCTGCACTTGGAGGTGGAGGCGCCAGAGCTAGGGTTTGAGGTGTGAGAGGGTAGGGGGCGCCCTACCCCTTCTTTTATAGGTGGGAGGGAGGCGGCTAGGAGGAGGGAGTCCTCCTCCAACTCCTCCTCCTTGGCCGGCAGGTGGAGGGAGGGGACTTCCTCCCCAAGTAGGTTTCCTACTCTCCCTCCACCAAGCAAACTTGAGATTTGACTTTTTCAAATTGGCGTTTGACTTTAAAACTTCGATTTGATTTCTCTCTTTATTTTGCCCAGCCAAGTGACCTAGTACATGATGCAACCATTCCATATTGTCATGACACATCCATGTACCCTTCCCCCTCCAGAGTGCCGGACCTTCTAGACCCTTCTAGAACATTCCTGGTGAAAAGACCGAAATCATTTCCAAACTCCGAAATAGGACTTTCCTTATATGAATCTCATTCTCCGGACCATTCCGGATCTCCTCGTGATATCCCGGATCCCATTCGAGACTCCGAACAACATTCAATATCTTACTCATCATTTCATAACTACTCAACAACATCGAATCCTTAAGTGTGTCTCCCTACGGTTCGTGAATTATGCGGACATGACCGAGACACTTCTCTGATCAATAACCAATAGAGGAATCTGGAAATTCATATGGCTCCCACATATTTCAACGATTACTTTGCGATCGAATGAACCACTTACATACGATATCAACTTCCCTCTGTCTCACGATAGTTTACTTATCCGAGGTTTTGATCATCGGTATCTCTGCATACCTAGTTCAACCTCGTTACCGATAAGTACTATTTTCTCGTTCCCGTGATATGTGATCCCTTGTGAGCCAGTCACATGCTTTCAAGCTAATTGGATGACATTCCACCGAGAGAGCCCAGAGTATATCTATCCGTCATATGGATGGACAAATCCCACTCTTGATCCATGTGCCTCAACCCATACTTTCCAAACACTCAATGCCACCTTTATAACCACCAAGTTACGGTGTGGTGTTTGATGTCATCAAAGCATCCTTCAGGTGATGGTGATTAGCATGATCTCATGGTCGAAGGAATTAGGTTACTATGTATCAGAAAGCTTATAGCAAACAAACTATTAAAATGACTTGATCTTTATGCTATGCTTATCTATAGGAGTATGTCCATCATACCATTCTCCTAATGATATGATCTTGTTGTTAACAACATCTCAATGTTCATGATTGGGAAACCACAATCATCTATTAACCAACAAGCTAGTATTAGAAAGAGGCTTTACTAGGGACTCTTATTTAGTTTACAAATCACACAAGTATTAATGTTTCCGGTAATACTATTATATCATGAATGTAAACATTTATCATAAACACAAAGATATAATAATAACTACATTTATTATTGCCTCTAGGGCATATCTCCAACAGTCTCCCACTTGCACTAGAGTCAACTAATCTAGATTTCATGGTAATATACCGAACACCCATGGCGGTTTGGTGTTGGTCATGTTTTGCCCTCGAGAGAGGTTTAGTCAACGGATCCGCCACATTCAGATCTGTGTGTACTTTTCAAATCTTTATGTCACCATCTTGGACATGCTCTCGAATAGCGTGACTACGTAGCTTGATGTGCTTCAGCTTCTCGTGTGACCTTGGTTCTTGCGCATTGGCTATGGCGCCCATGTTATCACAGTAGATAGACATTGGGTCCAGCGCACTTGGAACCACACCAAGCTCTGTAATGAACTCCTTCATCCATATCGCCTCTTGTGAAGCTTCTGAAGCAGCTATGTACTCTGATTCAATTGAAGATCTCGCCACAACGCTTTGCTTTGCACTCCTCCAGCTAACTGCTGCACCATTCAAAGTAAATACGTATCCAGATTGAGATTTAGAATCATCCAGATCGGTGTTCCAACTAGCATCGGTGTAACCATTAACAACAAGCTGTTCATCACCTCCATAAGAAAGAACCATATCCTTAGTTCTTCTCAAGTACTTAAGGATGTTTTTGACCGCTGTCCAATGATCCACTCCTGGATCACTTTTATATCTGCTAGTCAAACTAATAGCATATGCAATGTTGGGTCTAGTACATAGCATGGCATACATTAGAGATCCTATGGCTGATGCATAGGGAGTCTTGCTCATCCTTTCTCTATCTTCTGCCGTTGCAGGACTTTGAGTTTTACTCAAGGTCGTATTGGGCAACATGGGTAAGAACCCTTTCTTTCTATCTTCGATTCCAAATCTCTTTAGAACTTTGTCCAAATATGTACTTTGTGACAATGATATTAGGCGTCTCGATCTATCTCTATAAATCTTTATGCCTAATATGTAAGCTGCTTCGCCAAGATCTTTCATTGAAAAACTATTATTCAAATAATCCTTGACACTATTAAGAAGATCTACATCATTCCCAATCAACAATATGTCATCTACATATAGTATTAAGAATGCTACAGAGCTCCCACTCACTTTCTTGTAAATACAAGCTTCTCCATAAGTTTGTATAAAACCAAAACTTTTGATTACCTCATCAAAACGTTGATTCCAACTTTGGGATGCTTGCTTCAATCCATATATGGACCGTTGAAGTTTGCATACCTTGTTAGCATCTTTAGGATCGACAAAACCTTTGGGTTGCATCATATACAACTCTTCATCAATGTCTCCATTGAGGAACGCCGTTTTGACATCCATCTGCCATATCTCATAATCATAATATGCAGCGATTGCTAACATAATCCTCACAGACTTTAGCTTCGCTACTGGTGAGAAAGTCTCATCGTAGTCAACTCCTTGAATTTGTCGAAACCCTTTTGTGACAAGTCGAGCTTTATAGACAGTAACATTACCATCAGCATCTGTTTTATTCTTGAAAATCCATTTGTTCTCGACAGCCTTTCGGCCATCCGGTAAGTCCACCAAAGTCCATACTTGGTTTTCGTACATGGATCCAATCTCGGATTTCATGGCTTCTTGCCATTTATTGGAATCTAGGCTCATCATCGCTTCCTCATATGTCGCAAGGTCATCGGTGTTGTCAACCAACATGACGGGATCATACCAATCAGGAGTGGTACGAGTTCTCGTTGACCTGCGAGGTTCCGTAGTAACTTCAATCGAAGTTTCATGATCAACATCATTAGCTTCCTCTCTTATTGATGTAGGCGCCACAGGAACAACTTCCGGTGATGCGCTACTCGCAAGTTCGAGAGAAGGTTCGACAACCTCGTCGAGTTCTACTTTCCTTCCAGTCACTTCTTTCGGGAGAAATTCCTTCTCTAGAAAGGATCCATTCTTGGAAACGAAGATTTTGCCCCGGATCTATGATAGAAGGTATACCCAATAGTTTCCTTCGGGTATCCTATGAAGACGCATTTTTCCGCTTTGGGTTCAAGCTTGTTCGGCTGTAACTTCTTTACATAGGCTTCGCAACCCCAAACTTTAAGGAACGACAATTTAGGTTTCTTCACAAACCATAATTCATACGGTGTCGTTTCAACGGATTTAGATGGTGCCCTATTTAAAGTGAATGCGGCTGTTTCTAATGCATAACACCAAAACGATAGCGGTAAATCTGTAAGTGACATCATAGAACGAACCATATCTAAGAGAGTTCGATTACGACGTTCAGACACACCATTACACTGTGGTGTTCCTGGCGGTGTCAATTGTGAAAGTATTCTGCATTTCTTCAAATGCTCGCCAAACTCGTAACTTAGATATTCACCTCCACGATCAAAACATATAAATTTAATCTTCTTGTTACGTTGATTCTCTACCTCACTTTGAAATTCCTTAAACTTCTCGAAAGTTTCGGACTTATGTTTCATGAAATAGATATACCCATGTCTACTCAAGTCATCCGTGAAGGTAAGAACATAACGATAACCACCGCGCGATGCTACACTCATTGGGCCACATACATCGGTATGTATGATTTCCACTAAGTCCGTAGCTCGCTCCATCATACTAGAAAATGGAGTCTTAGTCATTTTACCCATCAGACATGCTTCGCATCTTTCAAGTGATTCGAAATCAAGTGATTCGAGAAGTCCATCGGAATGGAGTTTCTTCATACGCTTCACTCCAATGTGACCAAGATGACAGTGCCACATATAGGTCGAGTTATCGCTCAATTTCAAACTTTAGCTTCAATGTTATTAATGTGTGTATTTCCACTATCGATATTCAATAAAAATAGACCATATATCAAAGGTGCATGTGCATAAAACATATTACTCATATAAATCGAACAACCATTATTCTCGGACTTAAACAAGTAACCGTCTCGCAATAAACATGATCCAGATATAATGTCCATGCTCAACGCAGGCACCAAATAACAATTATTTAAGTATAAAACTAATCCCGATGGTAGATGAAGAGGTAGCGTGCCGACCGCGATCACATCAACCTTTGATCCATTTCCAACGCGCATCGTCACCTCGTTCTTCGCAAGCTTCCGTTTATTCTGTAGCACCTGTTTCGAGTTAAAAATATGAGCAACCGAACCAGTATCAAATACCCAGGCACTACTACGAGTACTAGTGAGATACACATCAATAACATGTATATCGGATATACCTTTCTTCTTGATGTTGCCGTTCTTCAAATCCGCCAAGTACTTTGGGCAATTCCGCTTCCAGTGACCCTCTCCCTTGCAGTAAAAGCACTCAGTATCAGGCTTAGGCCCAGCCTTGGTCTTCTTCGCCGGCGTGGCAACTTTCTTACTGCCCTTCTTGAAGTTTCCCTTTTGCTTAGACTTGCCTTGCCTTTTGAATTTGGTGGTCTTATTGACCAACAGCACTTGGTGCTCTTTCTTGATCTCCACTTCTGCATATTTCAACATGGAGAAGAGTTCTGGAAACGTCTTATCCATGTTTTGCATATTGTAGTTCATCACAAAGTTCTTGTAACTTGGTGGCAGTGATTGGAGGACACGGTGAATCCCCAAAGAATTAGGAATCACTATACCCAAGCTTTGGAGTTTGTTTGCGTGCCCAGACATCTTAAGCACGTGCTCACTGACGGAGCTGCCCTCTTCCATCTTGCAGTTAAAGAACTTTTCAGAAGCCTCATAACTCTCAACTGCCGCGTGAGCCTCAAATATCATTTTGAGTTCACGGACAATATCATGTGGGTCATGGTTCTCAAACCTTTTCTGAAGCTCCGATTCCAAACCATACAAGATAGCACACTGAACTGTGGAGTACTGATTCTTCCGAGTGAGGTAAACATTCTTTACTTCATCGGTAGCAGTAGCTGCAGGTGGGTCACCCAGTGGTGCATCCAGCACATAGGTCAAATTACCAGCATTGAGGACAATCCTCAAATTGCGGAACCAATCCGCGAAGTTGCTTCCATTGTTTTTCAACTTTTCTTTCTCTAGGAACGCATTAAAATTGATGGTAGGGACCGCCATTGATCTACAACATATTTGAAATAGTTTAGACTAAGTTTATGACAAATTGAGTTCTAATTAATAGTTAAATTAATATAGGTGAACTCCCACTCAAAACAATATCCCTCACATTGTTTTAGTGATCACACGAACCAAATCCACCACATCAAAACCGATCATCACAAGAGTTGATGTAGCTTCAATGGCGAACAATCAACATGTTCATCATATCTACCATATGACTCATGCTTTATCTTTCAGTGATCCGTGTTTCGAGACCATGTCTGTACATGCTAGGCTCGTCAAGATCAAACCTTAGCTTCCGCATGAGCAAATCTGGCTTGCTCACGTTGTATACACTCGCAGAATCTAACACACCCGATCATCACGTGGTGCTTTGAAACAACGAGCTTTAGCAACGGTGCTTACTAAGGATGAACACTTTAAAACTTGAAATTTGTGTGCTTGAGGGATCATCTTATAATGCTACCGTCGCAAACTAAGCAATACAATATGCATAAAGGATTAACATCACATGCAATTCATAATATGTGATATGATATGGCCTTTCTTCTTGTGCTTCCAATCTCCATCTTCAAGCATGTATGGCGTAAAGGTCAATGGCGCCGTTCCATGGTTGTCGTCCACCAGCTTCAACTATTACAACTACTTTGAATAGACACGCAGGTCTTAACGGAATTTAAAGACAACCATATAGCTCCTGCCGGTTGCCAACTTACAATAAGGGACATTGCATACATCATATATAATCACAATCTTGGCCATATCACATCACAACACACCCCTGCAAAACAAAGTTAGACGCCTCTAATTTTATTTGCATATTTTACGTGGTTTGGGGCTTTCAATAAGTGTCGTTCTAACTTACGAACAAGAACCACAACGTTGATGTTTGAACTATCAAGTGCCCATTGTAAATTGGATCTATACTATAATGGGAGAGACAAACACCCGCAAAGCCACTTATGCAATACAAGTTGCATGTTGAGTGTGGATCAAGTCTCATGAACGATGTCATGTAAGGTTAGCCCGGGCCGCTTCATCCCATCATACCGCAAGATGCAAAGTACACAAAAAGCAATTGATAATAAAAGCACCACCGCCCACAATGACCATTATGTTCTACTCGTGCAACAGATCTACATATAGACACGGCTCTGATACCACTATAGGGGTTCGTAGCATGGAAAACAAAAAATTTCTACCGCATACACACAAACAAGCCAAGATCTATCTACTAGATTGTAGCAACGAGTCGATAGAAGAACTCACCCTCGTAGATTCCAAATCGGTTAAGGAGAGCAGATTCTCGTGGGTGATGTAGTCGTACTCTTGCCGATCTCAAGATCGCGTAGACGATCCTTCCGGCGCTGCGTTTCGGCAGCGCTTCCGCAGTCGGTCACACGTTCGGTACTCGATGAAGACCTTCCTATCCCTTGTTCCAGCAGGCAGCGTAGGTTGTAGCACTCTCCTCGCGATTCCGGCAGCACGACGGCGTGGTGTCGGGAGTAGAGGGGAGATCTCGCAGGGCTTCACCTTAAGCCGGAGCGAGTATGGTGGAGTATGAGAGAGGCCTTGGTGATCTAGGGTTTAGAGGGCACCAAGGGGAGGGTGTGGCTGGCGGCTAGGTCTTGGGGAAGCCCCAAGTCGCCGAGTTGGAGGGGAAACCCTAGGCGGCGGCTGCACTTGGAGGTGGAGGCGCCAGAGCTAGGGTTTGAGGTGTGAGAGGGTAGGGGCGCCTTACCCCTTCTTTTATAGGTGGGAGGGAGGCGTCTAGGAGGAGGGAGTCCTCCTCCAACTCCTCCTCCTTGGCCGGCGGGTGGAGGGAGGGGACTTCCTCCCCAAGTAGGTTTCCTACTCTCCCTCCACCAAGCAAACTTGAGATTTGACTTTTTCAAATTGGCGTTTGACTTTCAAACTTCGATTTGATTTCTCTCTTTATTTTGCCCAGCCAAGTGACCTAGTACATGATGTAACCATTACATATTGTCATGCCACATCCATGTACCCTTCCCCCTCCAGAGTGCCGGACCTTCCAGACCCTTCTAGAACATTCCTGGTGAAAACACCGGAATCATTTCCAAACTCCAAAACAGGACTTTCCTTATATGAATCTCATTCTCCGGACCATTCCGGATCTCCTCGTGATATCCCGGATCCCATTCGAGACTCCGAACAACATTCAATATCTTACTCATCATTTCATAACTACTCAAAAACATCGAATCCTTAAGTGTGTCTCCCTACGGTTCGTGAATTATGCGGACATGACCGAGACACTTCTCTGATCAATAACCAATAGAGGAATCTGGAAATTCATATGGCTCCCACATATTTCAACGATTACTTTGCGATCGAATGAACCACTTACATACGATATCAATTTCCCTTTGTCTCACGATAGTTTACTTATCCGAGGTTTTGATCATCGGTATCTCTGCATACCTAGTTCAAACCTCGTTACCGATAAGTACTCTTTTCTCGTTCCCGTGATATGTGATCCCTTGTGAGCCAGTCACATGCTTTCAAGATAATTGGATGACATTCCACCAAGAGAGCCCAGAGTATATCTATCCGTCATATGGATGGACAAATCCCACTCTTGATCCATGTGCCTCAACCCATACTTTCCAAACACTCAATGCCACCTTTATAACCACCCAGTTACGGTGTGGTGTTTGATGTCATCAAAGCATCCTTCAGGTGATGGTGATTAGCATGATCTCATGGTCGAAGGAATTAGGTTACTATGTATCAGAAAGCTTATAGCAAACAAACTATTAAAATGACTTGATCTTTATGCTATGCTTATCTATAGGAGTATGTCCATCATACCATTCTCCTAATGATATGATCTTGTTGTTAACAACATCTCAATGTTCATGATTGGGAAACCACAATCATCTATTAACCAACAAGCTAGTATTAGAAAGAGGCTTTACTAGGGACTCTTATTTAGTTTACAAATCACACAAGTATTAATGTTTCCGGTTAATACTATTATAGCATGAATGTAAACATTTATCATAAACACAAAGATATAATAATAACTACATTTATTATTGCCTCTAGGGCATATATCCAACAGTCTCCCACTTGCACTAGAGTCAACTAATCTAGATTTCATGGTAATATACCGAACACCCATGGCGGTTTGGTGTTGGTCATGTTTTGCCCTCGAGAGAGGTGTAGTCAACGGATCCGCCACATTCAGATCTGTGTGTACTTTTCAAATCTTTATGTCACCATCTTGGACATGCTCTTGAATAGCGTGAATACGTAGCTTGATGTGCTTCAGCTTCTCGTGTGACCTTGGTTCTTGCGCATTGGCTATGGCGCCCATGTTATCACAGTAGATAGACATTGGGTCCAGCGCACTTGGAACCACACCAAGCTCTGTAATGAACTCCTTCATCCATATCGCCTCTTGTGAAGCTTCTGAAGCAGCTATGTACTCCGATTCAATTGAAGATCTCGCCACAACGCTTTGCTTTGCACTCCTCCAGCTAACTGCTGCACCATTCAAAGTAAATACGTATCCAGATTGAGATTTAGAATCATCCGGATCGGTGTTCCAACTAGCATCGGTGTAACCATTAACAACGAGCTGTTCATCACCTCCATGCGGGAGGAGAGACGACCTGATGCGGGAGAGGGCGTCAGCTTATTTGTTCTTGTGCCGATTGATCCACTCAACGGAGTAGCCGGTGAAGTGGCCCCCAGCTGGTCCACTGCTTGGCGGTATGCTGCCATGGTGGGGGAGACTGCATCGCAAGTGCCGACGACTTGCCTGACAACAAGGACGGAATCGCTGTAGCAGCACAGACGATTGATGTTCATCTCCTTGGCTGCTCGCATGCCATGGAGAAGCACCTCGTACTCGGCCATGTTGTTGGTGCAGGGGGTGAAGTCGAGGTACATGACATAGCGTAGATTGTCGCCATTTAGAGATGTGAGGACGATCCCTGCCCCTGCACCATCTGCATTCTTGGAGCCGTCGAAGTGTAGGGACTAGTAGTGGAGGTACGACGGTTTCTCTAGCTGATGTGCCTCCTCCCAGTCGGCGAGAAAGTCTGCTAGAGACTGCGGCTTGATCGCCTTGCATGGCTCGTACCTGATGTTGTGCACTCCGATCTCGATGGCCCACTTGGCGACTCTCCCGGTCGCCTCACGGTTGCGGATGATGTCCTGCAATGGTGCTGAGGAGACGACCATGATTGGGTGCTCTTGGAAGTAGTGTGGCAGTCGCCGCCGGGCTCTGAAGACCGCATATACCAATTTCTGGTACTGCGGGTAGCGCTGGCGCGACTCAGTGAGGACTTCGCTAATGTAGTATACAGGTCACTGCATCGGGCGCTCCTTGCCCTCCTCTGGTCGTTCG
This sequence comes from Avena sativa, assembly GCA_916181665.1. Lineage (NCBI taxonomy): Eukaryota > Viridiplantae > Streptophyta > Magnoliopsida > Poales > Poaceae > Avena > Avena sativa. Next base: position 147,743,056 of record OV702294.1, on the reverse strand, counting down.
ACAACCATGACAACGCTGACGACTCGCTCAGAGGCCACGACGTAAACGAGCATGGGCTCCTTGTCGACGGGGGAGGCGAGTAGTGGTGCCGCGAGTAGCACCTCCTTGAGAGCATGGAGCGCGTCATCTGCCTCCTTGTCCCACTGGAACATGGGGTTCTTGTGCATTAGGCGATAGAGGGGCATCGCCTTCTCGCCTATCCGGGGTATGAAGCGACTGAGAGCCGCGACTCGCTCGGCCAACTTCTGGACGTCGCGCAGGCACTCGGGTTTGCCGAGCCGGGCGATGGTGTTGATCTTGGTGGGGTTCGCCTCGATCCCGCGCTTGGAGATGACGTACCCCAGCAACTGTCCAGTAGGTACACCGAAGGTGCACTTTCCTGGGTTTAGCTTTATCTTGTTGCGAAGGTTTCCGCCAGGTCGGCGAGTAGATCTCCCTAGCGAGTGGACTTCACCACCATATCATCGATGTAGACGTGGATGTTGCGGCCAATTTGGCTCGCAAGGCACTCCTGCATGCACCTCTGGTAGGTCGCTCCAGCGTTCTTGAGGCCGAAGGTCATGGCGGTGTAGCAGAATGCTCCGAATGGCGTGATGAATGTCGTCTTCTCCTCATCCTCGACTGCCATTTTGATCTGGTTGTAACCAGAGTAGGCGTTAAGGAAGCACAGGGACTCCGAGCCCGCAATCAAGTCGATGATATGATCGATCCGTGGGAGGACGAACTGCTCCTTGGGGCAGGCGCTGTTAAGATTTGTGTAGTCGATACACATTCTCCAGGTCCCATTTTTCTTCTCGACCAGGACTGGGTTTGCCAGCCCCTTGGAGTACTTGATTGGCCGTATGAAGCCCGCAGCGAGTAGACGTTGCACCTCCTCGGAAATTGCTCGGCGGTGCTCATCATTGAAGGGCCACATCGACTGATTGAAGGGTCGTGCTTTGGGGTCGGCTATGAGTTTGTGCTCAGCGAGTTCCCTCGGGACACCAGGCATGTCGGATGGCTTACATGCGAAGATGTTGCGATTATCACGTAGAAACTCGATGAGCACGCCTTCCTATGCTGGGCTCATGCCCGTCTCAATCGTCACCGTCTGGCTGGAGTCGCCTGGGACCAGCTCTACGGTGCGAGTGTGCGTCGTTACCTCGAAGGCGGTGGAGCTGCCACCCTCTGAGTTGGTCTTCTTGATAATCGTGGGGTCATCATTGTTGACCTTGCTCGCGTACTTGGCGAGCTCTTCCGTGTGGTTGGCTTCTGCCGCTATGATGGCGTCGGCGAGCTCGGCGCCTTTGGCTTCGCACTCGGTGGCCATGTCGGGATTGCCATGGACGGTGATGATGCCGCATGGCCCTGGGAGCTTCATCGTGTTGTACGCGTAGTGGGGAGCCGCCATGAATTTGGCGAACGCCTACCGCCCCAAGATGCAGTGGTAGGGGCTGTTGAAGGGCACCAGCTCAAAGACGATCCGCTCGGTGCGGAAGTTCGATGGGGTGCCAAAGGTGACTGGCAGCGTCACCTTGCCGATCGGGTACGGCTTCCGACCGGGGACGATGCCATGGAAGGTGGTGTAGGTCGTCTCAATCATTGATTGCGGGAGCCGCAGTCGCCTGAACATGTCCACATAGAGAATGTTGATGGAGCTTCCGCCGTCCATCAGAGTCTTGGGGAGCCAATAGTCTCCTACCTTGGGCTTGACCACCAAGGCGACTCGTCCCGGATATTCGATCCGTGGCGAGTGATCTTCGCGACTCCATGTGATCCGCTGCTCGGACCAGTTGAGGAAGTGCGGGACATCGACCTGGGACACCACCTTGACGGTGACGACGCGAGTGATGACCTTCTTCTCGCGCTTGGTGCTGAACCCGGTGAAGATGTGGAGCGAGCCGGCCTCGTTGCGGAAGGCCCCACCATTTGGCGGGTGGTTTTGGGGGCCCTCCCTTGTGCGCCGTGCCTTCTCGATCTCCCTCAGGGAGTGGCAGTCGGCGGTCGTGTGCGTGGTGGGCTTCCCCTCTCTGTTGTGGAACACACAGGGCTGGTTGAGGAGAGCCGGGGGGTCGAACCTTGGCTTCGCCTTGTAGTTGCCGCCGTCGCGGCGCTGGCCTCTATCACGGCGAAAGCTCTTGGGCTTGCGTGGAGCATAGCCGGCGTTGGCGACAAAGTCGACTCGCCTGTCACCATGACGCTTGCCGGTGAGGCGAGTGTTGCTGTAGTGTAGCTCAGGTCATCTCCCGTTGTCGTGGCCGCTCGTGCGGCGGTTCCCTCCCGACTTGTCGTCGGTTTCTTGGTTTGGGTCCTCCTCCGCGTACCGCTTGACGATCTCGAGGAGGTCTGGTATGTTGTCGAGTGTTTTGTACACCCGCTTGAGCTTGGCGACCAAGGGCTCGTAGCGACACGAGGTCTTGAAGCAGTGGATCGCGGTGTCCGGGTGGATTCTAGCCGCGTTGTACCACATGTCCTGCCACCGCTGGACCCAGCTACGGGTCGACTCACGGGGTCCCTGGATGCATTGCTCCAGGTCCTCGATGGTGGTGGCGCGGGTGTAGGAACCCTCGAAGTGCCTGACGAAGGCGTCGCACATTTCCTCCCAGGAGTTGATGCTGTCTGCGGGGAGGGTGTTGATCCATTGCCGGCACGCTCCCTCCATCATCAAGGAGAGGTAGCGGGTGGCGAGCAGGTCGGTGTGGCCGGCGATTCCCATCGCCATGAGGTACGTGTCCAGCCACACAAACGGGTCATACGAGGGGTCGTACTTCTCGATCTCCTTCGGCGCTTTGAAGTTCGCCGGATACTTTTCGCCTCAGATCATTGGTCAGAAGCACTGGGGACCGACTCGGCTGAGCGACCCTCTCGGCTCGCCATCGCGGAGTGAGGGTGTGCCTCAGGTCGTCAGGCTGGCGTGCATGCCAACTCTGGTTGTTGATGATGTGGGTCCGCGCGTCGATTGGCTGCCTGTTGGCAGCGACCATGTTGTTCGTCGGGCGCGGGTCGTTGGTGGAGAGTGTCGCGTTCGCGGGTCACGGTTGGAGCTGCAGGGGCTCGGGGGGTGGGCAGTTTAAGGTGTTTGCTATCAATGGGCGGCCGCTCGAGGCCGCCCTTCTTCCGGACGAGCGGGAGTACACGCGTCCTCGCGAGTCTGCTGCCGCGGCTTGCTGCTCGACGGCCTTGGCGAGTAGGGCCCTAGCGTACTAGATCTGCAGGGCGCCTTCCTCGGTCACGTTGATGCTGTAGACTGTGGCTCGACTCGCGATGATGTTGTCCATCGGAGTAGAGAACAGCGAGAGGCCGTTCGCACCCCGCTCTTGCGCGAAGATCATGATCCGTGGTTGGTTTGGAGGCGGCGTGCGACCGGGTGGTGGTGGGGAGCGCCGTTTGCTGACGCGCCTGGTGGTGGTCCTGTGCTTCCTCCCGGTGGCGCGTTTTTGCAGATTACGCGGTCGGCCGCGCGGGATGGGTCGTTCTCGTTGTCGAAGTTCAGGGTGCGGCCCTGAACGATGGGGTTCAGGTGCGACCTGATGCGGCGCTGGTGGTAGTGCGAGAGCTCCTGCGCCGTCACCTGCTCGAGGCGAAATTTTTCGCGCTCGGCCTGCTCTTTGCGGACCGCGTCCGCCAGTCGCAGGCGGAGTTCTTCTACCTCCGTCGCCGTTTCAGTCGGTGGGATCGGCGTGGAGAAGGGGTCTGGTGGGGCTTCAGTGCCGCTTGCCATGTAGGTCGCGACGTTGCGACCGGATCCGGCTTGGAATTTGCCAGAGTTCTCCGACCCGGAGTCGGAGTCGAAGATCCCAAGGATGGAGGGGTCCTTAAAGTCTCCCACGTTGGAGACATGGGTGATGGAGCCCGCGGATGACACGGTGACGATGGATCCGGCGACGGACGCCGGGGTCGCCGAGTCGGCGTCGTCGTTGAGGGCCGCGTCGTCCGTGACCACGGTGGTTTTTGCCATGTTGCTGTTGGCCGAGCCGTAATCGGAGGTAAGGCGGTGGATGGTGCAGACCTGACTCTCAGAGAGCCGGTCGTGCGGTGGCGACTCGCGGATGCGAGCCGATTCCTCCAAGATGATGGTGTCGGTGAAGCCGACGAAGAGGCTGATCGTGCCAACCGGCATGATCACCTTGCGCGTGACGGGGCGCGTCGCCGGGACGTAGCTACTCGGCAAGATCTGTAGGATCTCGCCGATCACAATCATGCGGCCGATGGCGACCGTCTCGTTGATGGGCAGATTGGATCTCGTTGCAGAACACCGGCCTGACCGGCCAGGCCCCACGGTGGGCGCCACTGTCGTGGGAATGGCCACGACAGATGCTGCAATCGGCAGCGAGTAGTAGAACAAGGGGCAAGGGCGGCCAGCCATCTGCGGTGCGAGGTGAGGGCGGAGACACAAGGGTTTACCCAGGTTCGCCCCCCGGAGGGTAAAGACCTACTCCTGCTAGATTGTATTGACGGAGAGTACAAAAGGCGAGCTCGACGACTAGGCGGCCAGTCGCAAGGGGTGTATGATGGAACGTATCCCCTATGCGTACCCTAGGGAGGTTTATATAGGCTCACCTCGCTAGGGTTTACAGATCCACAACCGAATTAGTTAAGGATTCAGAGAGTAGTTGACCTAATCCGACTGGGCCTAGCTATGCTTCTGGGCCTCCAGCTTCCAGTCGCCTGGCTCCTTGTCAAGTCTCGATCCAGTCGCCGTCCTACAGGCCCACTCGCTGGCAGCTTGGGCCAGTAGGAAACGTCCTGCCGGGCATACCCCATTCGATATATCCCCATCAACAATCATAAACATTGTAATAGAGATCATAAGGTTGATAGAAAATAGTCTTATAATGTCGCCAATTGGATAAGGGATCTACTATTACAAGTGGTGGAAGATGGCTATGGTGGTGGAAAAGGGTTTAGAGGTTTAGATCTAGATCTATTCCACCAGCGTGACGTCTTCTGGTGGCAGGGAGAGTTGAGGTCGAAAAAGAAGCGTTGTTTCCCATCACCCGAAGCCTCTTTATATAGGGGTCCCTTCACAAAATTTGTTCTGTTTGACCTAATGAAGTTGATGGCAACTATACGGCCAAAACTATACGGCTAGAATAAATTTCCCGTCGTATAGTTGGTCGTTAAGGCTTCTGCCTCCACTTCACGGCTCCTGGTTTATTTGACGTGTTGGAAATCTCGTATCTTTGGCATTTATGTATTGATTCCCATCATCATACGTCATTATCTATGCAGGGAAAAATAGCAAGAAAGGATTGCATACCCCTTTGATCATTAGGCATTAGTGACAGGGTTTAGAGAGATATTCCATCAAATATATGAGTAATATCTAGTTTAAATACGGACGTGAATGGCTATATTTCATAACAATAAGAGGGAGAGGCGGCAAGGGGAGGTGAGTCCTCCCCCAACTCCCTTTGTTTGGCCGACGTCAAGGAGGAGGGAGGAAACCTTTCCTAAGTGGGTTTCCTCTCCTCCCTTCACTAGGCAACCATGTTAGGATTTGACTTTTCAAATTGGCGTTTGACTTTTCAAACTAGAGTTTGATTTATCTCTTAGCATTGCCCAGCCAAGTGACCTAGGACATGATGCAACCATTCCACTTTGGTATGACACATCCATGTACCATTCCTACTACGGATCGGTGAACCTTCTAGACCCTTCTCGAACATTTTGGTCAAAACATCGAAACCATTTCTGAACTCTAAATTTGGACTTTCCTTATATGAATCTTATTCTCCGGACTATTACGGATCTCCTCATGATGTACTGGATCCAATCCGAGACTCCGAACAACATTTGGTCTCTTACTTACATTCCATATCTACTAAACAACATTGAATCCTTAAGTGTGTCTTCCTACGGTTCGTGAATTATGCAGACATGATCGAGACTCTTCTCCGATCAATAACCAACAGAAGAATCTGGAAATTCATATGGCTCCCACATATTTCTACGATTATTTTGTGATCGAATGAATCATTTACATACGATACCAATTTCCCTTTGTCTCGCGATACTTTACTTATCCGAGGTTTGATCGTCGGTATCTCTGCATACCTATTTCAACCTCGTTACCGATAAGTACTCTTTACTCGTTCATGTGATATGTGATCCCTTGTGAGCTAGTCACATGCTTGCAAGCTAATTGGATGATATTCCACCGAGAGGACCCAGAGTATATTTATCTGTCATATGGATGGACAAATCTCACTCTTGATCCATATGCCTCAATACATACTTTCCGAATACTCAATGCCACCTTTATAATCACCCAGTTACGAAGTGGTGTTTTATATCATCAAAGCATCCATCCGGTGATGGAGATTAACATGATCTCATGGTCGAAGGATTTAGGTTACTATGTATCTGAAAGCTAATAGCAAACGAACTATTAAAATGACTTGATCTTATGCTACGCTTATCTATAGGAGTATGTCCATCACACCATTCTCCTAATGATATGATCTTGTTATTAATAACATCCAATGTTCATGATTAGGAAACCATAATCATCTATTAATCAACAAACTAGTATTACAAAAAGGCTTTACTAGGGACTCTTACATGTTTACAAATCACACAAGTATTAATGTTTCCAGTTAATATAATTATAGCATGGATGATTTTTTTTTATCATAAACACAAAGAGAAGGATAAAAAATAACCACATGGGGGAGCTGGAAGTTTATCCTAAAATTTATGCCTTTTACGAATGAGCTAATATCAGTTAAAGAAATATGGAGGCAGAATGCTCTTTGAATGCCACAAATCCACCGCCTTCTTCTCCTCGAACCTTCACCTTGACTTCCACGTGAAGTGCCTCAATCCATCGGTGATACCCTTGAAGGTGGTCATCAAACCTTTTCAAACTGGTTCTAGACTACTCCATGCCTTGGAGGCTACCGAAACTTGCCTGAAGCCCAGTCCACAAAGAAAATCTTCCGGACAAAACGGTAGCCAAACACCCAACAATAACAAATCTAAAAAGAAAAATAAGGGGGAATAAAAATATCATTTGGTGACAGTGTATATGTAAATATCCTCTATCATTTTATAAGATCAACAAGTTGATCTATGCTTAAATGGAATATTAGCGCATGCTTAAAAATTGACGATTCAATATGCATATTAGCCAATTTAGTATACTATAATTAACCGACTTGACTTACATCTGCTATATGCATGCAAGAAGGCATATTAGATGATTAAGTGTGCATTTTAGCCGGCTTAAAAAATACATATGTGGTTTAGTATGCATTTGATAGTCAGCTTAAAAAAGGCATCTTGGGATGCATTTTGGTAAGATCGATTAATTAACCAATTTAATAGTCTATCTACTTGAGAAACACGCAAAGAAAATCAGCCCAGGTTGAAGTGTACCCCAAGAAACCTAGGGAAATTGCTCAGGTTGAAGCGTACTCGAAAGGGATTACAGAGGATTATCCTGGACCGTGAATCTCCAATTGTTAGATTATCAAGATGGCTTTTAGTTGGGATAGTCACAAGATATCCCACACAAACATCATCCTCTCCACGTCGATTAAGCACACTCCACAATACCACTACTAGTAAAAGGGTTATCCATGGGTTTGATACTGCGCACTACAGGAGTGTACGCCACAAATAAGGATGAGACCATATGTGCCACTATACATGGTCCCTGACATATCCGTGGCACATGCTTCTGCGGTGCGCCACTAACATTAGGATTATCCGCGGTGCATGAGTGACATATATAGATGGTGCCAACTTATTTGTGGCGCATGCCTATGTGGTACACCATCGATAAGTTTTCAAAAATTCTGCTCACCCTCTCCCCTGGATCACCTTTTTAGTCTTGTAAAAAATAAAATGAAATGAAAAAACTTCAAATTTTAAAATCCTTTAGGTATTGTGGTCTAGTTTGTAGAAAAATTAACAAACATTAATTTTGATTTTTTTGCAATAAAAGGTCATGACACGGTAAAACGGCCATAACTTTTGCATACGATGTCGGAAAAAAATGACGAGCACAAAATTTAGCTATTTTTTACAATCTCAAAATTCAAAAAAGATAAAAGGTTACGAAAAAAGAATTTTTTTCCAGCAGAAAAAAATGGAGCCCACTTCTCTATGGCGCACCCTATTGTGGTGCGCCACAGATAAGCGTGTCTCCTTTTAAAATCCAAGCCTCCCCTCTCCTTCTCCTCTTCTCCTTCTCCCATTCTCTCCTTCTCCTTCTACTCCCCTTCTTTTCTCCCTCTCCTCCTTCTCCTTCTATCCGTATCCTCCCCTTCTCCTTCATCTCTACTTCTCCTTCTTCTCTACCTCTACTTCTCCTCTTTCCGGCCACCGCGCCGTCCTCGAGCTCCTCCCCGACCCCCACCCGAGTCGTCCTTGAGCTCCTTCCCGACCAACACGGCGCCATCCTCAAGCTCCGCATCCTCATGCTCAGCCCCGAGCGCCTCCTAGCTAGGGTAGTCAAAGCTCCTGAAAATTGGGAAGTCAAAGCTCCTAAAAATTTGAAACACACTCTCCCACATGCTACGGACAGTCCCACATGTCGGCGTTGTCGGGATTTTTGATGCCAAGATACGTGTGGGGTGAGAGTCGGACGGGCGATGATCCGCTGCTCACAACAACCGGAGCGCACTCATGCACCCTTATTGACGTTTCGGTTGCAATTTTGTGTTATGCTTGTTCCAACTGTTATAATTTTAGATAATTTGTTAGCTTAGCTTTCAAACAATTCACTGAAGATTTTATCTAGTACCATCACATTTTCCTTAACATAATGTGTATGTTCATTTATTTTGGTCTATATATAATATCCATTGAAATAACTAAGACATAACATATAATTGTGAACGAAGGGAGTAATAGTAATTAACAGAAAGAAATTAAAATATCAAAACACCGATCGAACTTTCCATCGAGAATTACCATCGGCAAAATTAGTCGATGTTCAGATTCACCATTGGTCCGAGACAAGCACCTTGCAGGGGGACGATTGCCGCGACGACGGCTCACCGTCCAGTTTCACCCGGCACGACAGGAACCTATTCCAGTCGTCCATGTACGAGTCCAGCACGATGTCCACGTCCACCTCCGCGGACCGCGAGCCTCTCCGACGCCATGCGGCCGCGCAGGTCGTCAGACAGCTCCACCCCGGCGCCGAGCGCGACCATCCTCACGTGCTTCCGCGCGCCTTCGGCGACGCAGAACTCGGCCACGCGGCCCCACGCGAGCACCGCCCCCGCGTAGGAGACAGCCACCGTCCCGCGCTCGTTGTAGAACTCGCACGACTCTGAGCTCCGGCTGCTGCTGACGCCGTGGAGCGTGAGGTTGAACGTCGGGGAGACGACGGGCGGCTTCGGCATCGCGCGTTCGAGCCCGTCGAAGCCGGCGAGGCTGACGGAGAAAGAGGGGACGTAGATCTGGAGTCGGTCGGGAACGGGGAAAAGTAAAACGAGCACCACCACGGCGATGAACCCGGCTTGTATCAAGGCTGCTATCAAGACGAGGCGAAGGGCTTCGTCCTTCCTCGGGTCGGTGGGAACGTGGGGCGATGCCCCTGCTTCCAGGTCCGGCTTCATGGCGGCGGAGACGCGAGACAGAAAAAATCTTCTAGAAGAGCGATTGTTTCGGAAGTTTACATGCATATATACGTGCGCGGCCTTACACTACGATATTGACGGAGTTGTGGAGCATCTCAACCTATTTTTGAGTGGCAAATATCTGGTGTGGATCCAGGTTGTTTCCAGCACCACGATCAAATCCGACAAGTTAGCTTAGAGCATCTCCACTGCCCTAACCAGGAGACCGATCTGGACGCCGAAAACTGGCTCAGTCGTATATCCAAGGACCTGCTTTTGACCGGATTTGGATTATTTTTGGTCCGGACTATCCAGACCGAACCCAGGTTTCCGGGTACGCTCGGAATCAGCGAAATCGGCAAAAAAATCAAAGAGGCGCGTGGACCCGCCGAGTCACTGACGGAAGCCGAGTCGTCGTCATCCTCGGAACCACACGGCGACCGCCGGACAATAACTGCCCGTCGCGTCCGCCACGCGTCGCCGATTTACGGCGCCACAGTCGCCGCCTCGGCTCCCGCGACGGACCGGCGGTCACTAACTTCCCGCCGTTTCCACTTTTCCCGCCCTCGCCGCTACACCCATCCCGCCCTCGTCGCTCACCTCGGCCTTTATAAGCCGTAGTCCTCGTCGGAGATCTTCACAACTCTCTCACAGTTCCCCCCACCCACAAGCCCAACTCCGGCGAACCTTCTCTCACCTCCTCCCCTTCTCTCACCATGGGCGAACGCTACCCCGGCGACGGCGCTGCGGCGAACGGCTTCGACCGGCGCACCCTCCAGACCTGGGAGGCGCGCATGCTGTACGAGGCTGGATATATGGCGCCGCCGGACACACGGATGCCTCCGGGGTGGACGGTGAGCGCCGGCGGCATCCCAATCCCGCCGGGGCCGACGCCGGAGGAGCTGCCATACAATGTACAAGAGTACATCGCCGGCATGGACAACCCCGCCGAAGCGGAAAGCGCCGACAACCTCCAGTACTGGGGGAACTTCTTCGCGGAGCGGCGCGAACAGGAGCTCGAGTCCCCGCCGGCGCGCAAAAACTCGGCGGGGCACCGGCGTTGGTCCAGTGCACCAGGAGGATGGCGAGCATGAGCTCGTCCTCCTCCGCTTCGGCGTCCCACTCTTCCGGCAGCGCGCCGCTTCGCACGCCGACGGCCGTGAAGCGCGAAGCCGTCTCGCCTGCGCGCTCACTGCCGCGGACACGCGCGCGCGGTATCGTCATCGGCGAGCTGTCTGCACCTACGCCACCAACAGGCCACCTGCGCCTACGCCACCCCAAGGTAGAAGGCTCGACGCCGGCCGAAGACGCCGCCTTGAAGATGGCGCTGGAGCAGTCGCTCCGTGAAACGGCGCCGCCGGTCGAGCCCTCCTCGCCGGATATCCTGGAATGGTCCAGGAGGGACTGGGAGAAGGCGGAGCGGCAGCGCATTCTCGGCCTGCAGCAGCAGGCGGAGGAGCAGGCCGTCCGGCGTCGGGCGCTGTCTGGGCGTGAGCTTGCCTACCAGGGCGTCCCGTTCTACGTCCTGGATGACGACGACGACGAGGACGCAGGCCTGTCTTACCAGCCATGGAGGTACGGCGACCCTGGCCAGGGCAGCTCCCGCCAAAACCAGCCGCCGAGCGACGACGACGGCGAGGATGACGGCCGAGCCGACCCCCGCTACACGTCATTCTACGACAACTTCGGCATGTAGGACGGCGAAGGCACCGGCGGCGGCCTTTTTTAGTTTATTTATGTACTAGTTTCGTTTAAATTTGATGTAATCCGCCTATATTCGCCCAACTTAATGAAAATCGCCTAAATTTGATGAATTTTAGCCGAACTTAGGGACTCGGCCTGGGTACGCGAGTGAGAAAATGGGCATACCCAGGCCGAAAACTTATTCCGTCCGGCCAAAAACCGACCAATTTTCGTCTTGGGTTCGACCAACGAGTGAAGATGCTCTTAGTATACGCTGTAGTTTTCACTAATACGCCCGTCCCAAGACCATACCAGTAACTTATTATATAGTATGTTTTAGAAAAGGAGTTTCTCGGTTTTAAAATAGACACTTTTTTCTACCAATAGAAAGTTGACAGCTGTAAACCAAAGTAAAAAAACTAAATGACAAAAAAGTGTCTGTTTCGTACAGACTAAAACAGTCAGGTTTTTGTAGCCCCATTTCCTCACAGCACAAATTGAGTCCACTATCATTTTGTTGCAACGTTTCTCGTTTTTAAAAAATATTATTTGTTTTTCCGAAGGCCTGGTCCCCGTTTTTTTGAAGAGAAAGCTTGGCCTGACCGATGCTCGTTAAGGTTGGTCAGGTTGTGTTTGGTTTACGAAAAATTTACTTACCGACCGGTCGGTGGATGAACAAACTTGGCGGGCATTGGGCTCCACCGCACAAGGACATGGCATTAAACGGTCAGCTAAGACTTAAATCAAAAATTTAAAATGATTTATAGATCAAACCATCCGTCTAATTTAGAATTCGTTTTCACCATTGGCTAGTCGCGTCGAGATCTTCGAAACTAGATCTCATGTTGATATATTTTGATGAAAAAAATCGGCACAAAAAGTTATCCACCCCTAACACGTAAGTTATCCATGCCATAATATATAAGTTATCCACCCTATAACACATAAGTTATCCACCATATAAATATGTTGGGCAGAGACATTTTTGCATATGTGCTGAGCAGGTTTAATTGGACGTGTTAGCCTAGTTATTAGGATATCAAGATTTTATTGCCTGTTTAAATTGATGAAGACTCAGAACCTAAATCTTTTGAGGGTTCGTCACCCGTACGCCGCCGTGGTGACGGATGACGAAGTTGAGCCACTAGACTACTGAACGTTGTTCACTACGACTTAGTATGGTAGATGGGGCATATGATCCTATTTTATTTATATCATATGCAAAACAAGTTTAGATATAGTTTGTTTAAAGAAATTATGTTTAATATTTGACGCGGTAGCCTTTCGAGGTTGATTCTTCCATACGCTACGAGAGCGGCAATGGGAGACGAGGTCGAGTTGTTAGAATGACTTTTTATATTTTATCTGTAGGTAAATTTTTATAGTGATGAATAATTTACATATTTTTTGATGGTTAACTTACATGCTCAAGATTAGATAACTCTCGTGTTACTGATGGCTAACTTTGAGTAAAAAGAAAGTTAACCACCCCTAATACGTGATCTGTGGGTAATTTTACAATGATGGATAACTTATATGTTATTGGATGGGTAACTTACGTACTAAATACTGGATAACTCGAGTGTTATGGGTGGATAACTTTTGGTCCCAAAAAAAAGTTGTCGGAACATACCAATATGGGATCTAGTTTTGAAGATCTTGTCGTGACTAATCCAACGATGTAAACGGATTCTAAATCCGATAAATGGTTCAATCTATAAGACATTTTAAAGTTTCAAATTTTAGATTAACTTGACATAAATAAATTTGTATGCATGCACTAATAATTGCGTTTAAACAGTACTTTGCATGCTACTTGGACAGCCTTAAGCTCGGTAGATGAAAAAAAATCAATTTGGTGGCATGAGAATTAATGTGTTAGACTGTCCGAACATGTCCGCCAGGTTTGGATATTCCTAAGACGTCCGCAGGTAGCAAACTCCTTGGTTTAACGTGATGGTCATGTCGTGTGAGACTAGGACACTCAAGTCCGGCCAGGTCCCTGCATGCACACTATATATAGAACATGTACTAGGTTTAGAGAATGTTTTGAGTGTGTGAGAAAATCATTATGGGAATCTACCCGTCCCAAAAAGCATGGTGCGAGGGAATCTACCGCCTACCCTACGGTCACACACCACGCGCTACCATGCCTGAGCATCAGGGATTGTCATCCTGGTGAGGAGGCAACGTGTTTGGGCTTTAGGATCTCACCTTCTGTCCCGTTATGGCCATGTTGGTCAGTGATCACCTCCCGCCACGCCTCCTATCCTGTACGCATGGATATCCTCGCCTACCATCTATCACTCACCAACAATCGAAATGTAAGATCACACATCCACACTGCATCTCTGCTCCGTGGAAATTATATAACCTAGAATATTGTGTTGTGTTGTATTGACTCTTGTAGGGGTTTACATAGAGTTACACGGGGTAGGTAGAGACTTGGAGTACAAGTTGTAGAGTCCTAATCTATCTCTAGCCCATACACGTATACGTATTTTAACATCCTCCTTAGTCGGAACAGGAGTGAAGCGGACGCTTGCGACTGAATTTGAAGTCTTGCGCTTTCGTCTTCTTCATCTCTTTGTCATCATCACCTGCGTGGATATGATCATGGATGGCACCTAGGAACGGTGACCGTGTTCCCTTCTAGTGCCTCTCTTTCCACGCACGGTCATAGCAGGAGTGGCGTGGACGCAGTGACGACGCAGACGCTGTTGACTGAAGTTTTTGAGTTGTTGTAGACGTTGGTGGATGTTGATGTTGAGGTAGCCAATCGTGATGTTGTCGTAGTCGATGTAGGTGTGGTCGATGTTGTAGTCGTCGTAGTGGTGTGGCCGCCACTACCAGAGGCGCAAAAAAATGCACGTTTGTTGTTCTTGTTATTGTTGTTGTTGCTGCTGTGCTGTTGCTGCTGTTGTGCTGTTGTTGTTGTTGTTGTTGTTGCTGCTGTTGCTGCTATTGTTGTTGTTATTGTTGTTGTTGTTGTTGTTGTTGTTGTTGTTGTTGTTGCTGTTGTTGCTGCTGTTGTTGTTGCTGCTGCTGCTGTTGTTGTTGTTATTGTTGTTGTTGTTGTTGTTGTTTTTGTTGTTGTTGTTGTTGTTGTTGTTGTTGTTGTTGTGTGGACGTTTTGCACCTTGTAGAGATACCGTCGGGGGCGTCTCTTGGACGTGGTTATAAGTGAGACCACCGGTTTTGCTAGGACCGGAGAAACCCACCAAGTACACAAGGTTTTGCCAGAACCATATGCACGATCATAGGGGCATCACAATTATGATGCCGGTTTGTTGATGCAGTCGTCATGCCTTGCAGTTATACTATCAGAGGACGTCGTAGTTGTATGTCCATCATGTGAACGGGTATAGCGGCGGCGGTGTGTCGACGAAAATGTTGATGAAGACCACGTTGATGTAGACCTTAACGATGATGTGCCGGCGATGTCGTAGCAGGCGTGACATAGATCGGCGCATGAAGGCATTCCTTGTGGCGATGATGATGTCAATGCCGCGCTTATAAGTTGGTGGTGTCGTACAGCTTGATGTAGTTGCTTGGATTGTTGTAGTCCGGTTCGGTGCAGTGCAGATCGACTGGTGACGTAGCCGATATGTCATGCGCGTAGGAGATCTGAGCCGGGTCGGCGCGCGCACGGATCTGAAGTCGTTGAAGATCATGAAGCTAGCTGGCCTTGTTGATCCTTCCAGACCAAACCCGCAGCCTCGCATGCGTACCACGACCTGCATTCATCTGCACGCATGGGTCCTGTACGTAGGTATGCAGGTGTGCATATGGATCAGCTAGCCCGCGGCGTGGAGATCTGTCTTGGAGTTGTGGGCTGTCCCGCTTTTCCTGGATACGTACGTGTCTGTGTGACGTGGACTCTTTCACAGATCGGGTCGAAGCCGGCCAACGCTGCAAAGTGTTTAAACTAGAGATAGATAGACCAACGAGAGAAGTGAATGACAGTTGTTTCATTGATAATTGGATTAACATATTTATACATGGGAGAGTCGGTTTCGGGAGGCGGCGCTCCAAAAATTCCAACCGTCCGACGATTCCATAATTGTATGATTATAGGAGCGGGGATTAACCCTTTAATTAACTATCACTAGTGGAAAAATGGTCATCCGTTCGCGCCCCCGCAGAGTATTAGTCCCGGTTGCGTCACCAACCGGGACTAATGCTGGCACGCGTCCCGGTTCGAGCGGGCACGGGGCCAGGAGGCATGCGTCCCGGTTGGTAAGGGGGCATACGTCCCGGTTGGAGCCACCAACCGGGACTAAAGGTTTGGCCACAGCCACGTGGCGTGGCACACACCTTTAGTCCCGGTTGCTGGCTCCAACCGGGACGTATTCTCCCGCCCTCTATAAATGCAACGCCCCAGCCCCCTCTGTCTCCACTCTGTTTTTTCTCTTGGTGGAAGGTGTGAGGGGTGTGCTAGTTTTTTCTCTTCTATGCATGCATTGAAGGTGTTTGATGAAATGTTTGAGTGAATAATCCCGTTCAATTTCTCATAGAACAAAAATATAGAAGGTGTCCGAGACGCACTTGAGCTTTCTCCTCTTTATTTCCCTCGATCGAGGTTAGCAATCTTATCTTTTCTCTGTCATTGATACAATTCATGTGTCGATGTGAATTGGTTATTTCACTATTTATGATGTCCTGTTTTTTGATAAACTTACTTATATGATACAGATGAACGGTCGGGAATGGATGTACGGTGACCGGCGCGTAGCCGGGTATATGAAAGGCGTGGATAAATTTATCGATGTGGCTACGGCAAACAAAGAGAATGGTTTTATACGTTGTCCATGTGTTCAATGTCGGAACAACAAGGAGTACTCTTCCTCGAAAATCATTCACGGCCACCTGATTATGAAAGGTTTCATGCCCAACTATAATTGCTGGACCAAGCACGGGGAAAGAGGGGTTATGATGGAAGATGGTGAAGAAGAAGATGATGATAACAACTATCATCATATGTTTCCTGAATACAGTGATACTGCAATGGAAGACAATGGAGAGGAAAGAGGTGGAGAATGGGCATCAGATGAGCCGGCTGATGAACTTGGTAGGGTCATTTCTAATGCAAAGCGAGACTGTGAAACAGAAAATGAGAAGTTGAAGTTAGAGGGCATGTTAGAAGATCACAAGAAATTGTTGTACCCAAATTGTAAAGATGGCAGCACAAAGCTCGGTACCACACTGGAATTGTTGCGATGGAAGGCAGAGTGTGGTCTAACTGACTCCTCATTTGAAAAGATGCTGAAAATAATGAAGCCGAAGTTTCCAAAACATAACAAACTTCCCGAGAGTACCTACGAAGCAAAGAAGACTCTCTGTCCTCTGGGATTAGATGTGCAAAAGATACATGCATGCATTAATGACTGTATCCTCTACCGTGGTAAGGAGTATGGGAATTTAGATAAATGCCCGGTATGCAATGCGTTGCGGTATAAGATCAGACGAGATGACCCTGGTGATGTTGAGGGAGAGCCTCTCCGGAAGAGGGTTCCTGCTAAGGTTATGTGATATGCTCCTATAATACCAAGGTTGAAACGCATGTTCAGAAACAAAGAGCATGCCAGGTTGTTGCGATGGCACAAAGAAGACCGTAAGAAAGACGGGAAGTTGAGACACCCTGCTGATGGGTCACAGTGGAGAAAAATCGAGAGAGACTTCCTAGACTTTGCAGGTGATGCAAGGAACTTATGGTTTGGTCTAAGTACGGATGGCATGAATCCTTTTGGAGAGCAGAGCTGCAGTCACATCATCTGGCCCATGACTCTATGTATCTACAACCTGTCTCCTTGGTTGTGCATGAAGCGTAAGTTCATTATGATGCCAGTGCTCATCCAAGGCCCGAAGCAACCGGGCAACGACATTGATGTGTACCTTAGGCCATTAGTTGAAGAACTCTTACAGTTGTGGGGCAAACCAGGTGTACGCGCGTGGGATGAGAACAAACATGAGCCATTTGATCTACGAGGATTGTTATTCGTAACCATCAATGATTGGCCTGCTCTTAGTAACCTTTCAGGACAGACAAACAAGGGATATAAGGCATGCACCCACTATTTAGATAAGACTGAAGGTACATATTTGCATAAATGCAAGAAGGTTGTGTACCTGGCGAATCGACGATTTCTTCCGACCAATCATCCCGTAAGAAAGAAAGGCAAGCATTTTAAAGGTGAGGCAGATCACCAGAAGAAGCCTGAACTCCCTGCTGGTGATGATGTATTTTGTATGGTCAAGGACATAGAAGTAATCTTTGGAAAGGGTCCTGACGGTCAATCAGTTCCGAACAACGTCGCTACAGGACACGCACCCATGTGGAAGAAGAAATCTATTGGGAGCTGCCATATTGGAAAGTCCTACGTGTCCGCTCTTCAATCGACGTGATGCACGTGACGAAGAATCTTTGCGTGAACCTGCTAGGATTCCTAGGCGTGTATGGGAAGACAAAAGATACACCTGAAGCACGAGAGGACCAACAAATTATGAAAGACCCAAAGAACATGCATACACATAACAAGACGGATAAAGGGCGTCACTTAAGTCGTGCCAGCTATGTCTTACCAAAGCAGAGAAGGAAATCTTTTTTGAAGTCCTTTACAGTATCAAGGTGTCGTCGGGCTTCTCATCTAATATAAAGGGGATAATAAATATGGCAGAGAAAAAGTTCCAAAACTTGAAGTCTCATGACTGTCACGTGATTATGAAGCAGTTGCTTCCGATTGCATTGAGGGGGCTTCTACCGGAAAATGTTCGAGTACCCATTGTGAAGCTGTGTGCATTCCTAAATGCAACATCTCAGAAGGTAATCAATCCAGATATTCTGCCAAGGTTACAGAAGGATGTGGTACAATGTCTTGTTAGTTTTGAATTGGTGTTCCCACCATCCTTCTTCAATATTATGACGCATCTCCTGGTTCATCTAGTGGAAGAGATTGCCATTCTTGGTCCGGTATTTCTGCACAATATGTTCCCCTTTGAGAGGTTCATGGGAGTCTTAAAGAAATATGTTCATAACCGTGCTAGACTAGAAGGAAGCATCTCCAAGGAATATGGAACAGAGGAGGTCATTGAGTTTTGTGTTGACTTTATTCCTGACCTTAAGACGATTGGTGTTTCTGACTCGCGACATGAGGGAAGACTAAGTGGAAAAGGCACGCTAGGAAAGAAAGCAATGATATGTAGGGACGGGGATTCTTTCACTAAAGCACACTACACAGTTCTACATAATTCCACCTTGGTAGCTCCGTATATCGAGGAACATAAGAATATTGTACGCTCCAAAAATCCGGGGAAGCCTGAATCATGGATTACAGATGAACACATGAAGTCTTTCGGTGGTTGGATGCGGACACATCTCTTGAATGACACCACTGTTGGAGATTGTAACACCCTCGGAATCGGCCCTATGCAAGTTTCAGCGCTTCCCGCCAAACCCGCATAGAAACGATTCAAAGGTGCCCACCAGGCACTTGCGTGCGGGTGGAAAACGAAGTAATATCATTACACAATAGTCCTCGATGGAACCCAAAGAACAGATATATACAACAGCGACTCAAAGAGTCAAGAATATAGATTTACAGTACAAAGATCCAAATCACCTTGAAAACAATACAACATCCGAGTACGAACAAGATGCAAATTGAGCTAAGAGCCCTGAAGAATAACCAATGGCGTCCAAAACCCTTCCCAGGCCAAGCCGGAAGGGTAACCCTGCTGACAACGTCGATCTCAAAACCTGCTAAAAATAAAAGGGGTGCCGACAAAGGGCAAAGGAAAAAGAGAGCGGTCAGTACTGAGGCCAGTACACGGCGAGACTAGAATTCGGCGGTCCTCGCCTACATAGGTATGGTGGACTGAAGCGGCAGCGCGGCATGCACTAAACAACCTAAAGAGACTCGAGATAATTGTCGGCTATCAGAGAGGGATAAGAAAGACCTATTCGGAACCAACCTGATTCTACCACCAAACATACCCATCCTGATATTTCCCCCTCGAGACCAAACGAGGAAGTCAACCGAGGAACTCATACCGTTGGCAGTTTTATTTATTCAATTATCGTTGCAGCAATTACTAGTCAGGTATAGATAGTCATCATGATATAATAAGCAGTGGACACTTTTAGTTAACCATTCCGTTGTAGTTGCAACACTTACTAGTCAGATACAATTAGCATGAGATATCCCAAACCCAGCAGTTGTTGGTACTTTTATTTAGCCATTCCGTTGTAGTGAAGATGATTACTAGTCATATCGGATACAAGTCAAATTATAACAGTAAACTTTAGTTATAGTTGTCTATGATCGAGAACTGTGCTCCAAGTCGTCCATAACCGCGGACACGGCTTCTCGAAAAGATTTAACCCTGCAGGGGTGCACCAAAGTTTCCACACGCACCTACACCCTTGTTGTCAGATCAGGTAGGTACAAGATCACAAAACATACACCCAACGGTATGTCGACGGGGTTTCGGACACGACGTTTCCCAGACCCAAAGCAAGCACGGAGGGGCCACCCCACTAAGCTACCCGTAACGAAGTTGGCCGGTCTCCGAGACAGACCCAGGGTTTGTGTCGACGGCTGTAAACGACTGGGAACCCGAAAGTGTGACTGGGCTTGTCGATACAGCAAAAACGTATCACGGGGTTCCTAAACAGTACAGGCGCTCCACGCGCAATCGTAAATAAAGCAGTAAAGCATGGCATAAGTACAGGATAGTAATAAATCCCCACACTACTTTGTGGCCCCCGGTACAGTACTTTGAAATCAGGTACTAATCGATGGGGGTGCCCACACACCCCACCTGTGGTTAGCGCGCTCGATCTCGGAACAGGTGTCAAGAACTCGGGGTCCTACGGGACACCAGTGAGCGGTTAAAATCCAAATATTGTCTATTACCCACCGGTGCCTCTGTATTTACCTACTTTCAATTTTAGTTATTAAACAATAATTAAAACCATGATCATCTCCAACATAAAGCATATGGCAGCCTTCCAACAGCTGTGGTACTGGACGACACGCAACAGCACTTGAGCAAGCGACTACGACGCGCAGGTCCAACTATCTACCAAACAACAGGTAATAGGATGTGTCCAAGGCAATATAAGGCTGCAAGGGATATCACGGGCACGAAAACTAGAGCACCGCAACACAGGTAGCAATAGATCAACAGGAGGGAATAAATACTATAAAAGTAAGATAGGTAGAAAGGGGGAGGTGCTCGCCTGAAAACATTGCCGAAGTTTCATAACCGAAGAACTTGTCGAAGCTCACAACATCTCATCGTCCTATCCGGGAAGAAGCAAAAGCACTAAAAGGAACAAGCAATGCAACAATTACAACTAATGCGGAAGAATCGGCATGATCATGATATGATGCATGACATGGCAAGTTAATGATGCAAACTATGTCAAAAAGGTATTAGGAGCATAGCACATGATGATATAGAATTCGTGAGGCATTATTAATAAGAAACAATTAGTTCCCAATTTTATTTATCATGTGTTTTCTTGCATAAACAGTACTGCTTATAAAACTGCTCTTAATTCATGATGCAAATGATAACATGTATATCATGGTTGGATAGGTATCGTCGCGCTGATCGATTTAAACGTATCATTTGTCGAATTCGGAGTTACGGATTTAAAGTTATGCAATAATCAAGAAAAGACAATTATTAATATTTATTAATTCGAAATTTTCAAATTGCTCAAATGATAATATAAATAGCATAAACAGATTTCTCACATTGTTCTGATTCAAAAACATATATTATACTTAATATTTGGATTTGTTATTTTAAACCCATATTTAAATCAAATATATTAAAGAAGGGTCAAAGTCAAAGATTTAACTAGATAGAGTCAACTCTGGTCAAATTTGAAAACATGGGTGAATTCATAATTGAAAAACATTCATATTTCGTTTTATAACTTTTCCCAAATTCAAAACATTTCAAAAGATATGAATGAATTTGATATAAGTCATTTTTCTCGATTTTCATTTGTGTTAGAAAATACTCCATGGTTTTTTATTTGTTACTGGGGCCAACGCAACCCAGAGGCTATGACAGGTGGGCCAGCGAGCAGGAGGCCCATTGTGCGCGCGAGCGAGCCAGACGGTGACAAGTGGCGGAGGGGAAGGACTCCGGGTGTGCCTACCAAAAAAGGAATGGGGCCTTTTTATAAAACCGCTGGGAGGCTCGATCGAAGAATCTGAAGACACACACGTGAAACGAGCTAGCTCGAATGATATTGTGATGAATATGGCGAGCTATCCTTTGGGAATTTTGTGATGCCGCAAAGACCAAAGTTGTAGAGGACACCAAGATGTACAAGTTTCATATAGGGAGTTTCTACGGAGGTTGGCTTCAGAGACCGATAATCACCAAAGAACATAGGGGATTCAGTTGGTGTCGCAGACTGACGGAAAACTGCAAAACGTCAGGATCTGGCCGGACTTTGGAGGAAGATTGCGGGTGATCTACAACATCGTTTTCGAATCCGTTTGATCCTGCTTGTTTTTGGGACATCCAGGGACATATATCGTGTTGGGAGATTTGTCGTAGGAGGTCTGGGCTCATCGGAAAAAATGGGGGAATAGGGAGTCGTGGAGCTGCTGCTGTTGTCTGTCTGCGCGCAACGAGCGGCCGTGCGTGGCGAGCGGACGGTGACTGCGGCGAGCGACGCCGAAGCAAGGCGAGACCAGAGAGGTGGGGCAAGAAGAGGCTCACCGAGGGGAAGTCGGAGGCGAGGTTGCCCGCCTTGCGCGATGACGGTGAGACGAGGACTGCGGAAGAGCGTGGCGACGAGGTATGCAGCGATGGCGAGGAGGGGTGTCCCAGGTGGAGGGGAGGGAGTACGCGGCAGCTCCGGCTCCGATCTTCTGCGAGGACGACGAGGAAGGTGGCTCGGTTCAATTCCCGTAGCCAGCCAAGCTTAGGGGGTGCCTCGAACAAGGTCTTGGCCAACCTGAAGAACTTGGTGAAGCTCTCGATGGTTTAAGGTGGGGGCAGAAAACCAAGGTGGCAGATGGAGGCCGGCTGCGACGCGAGGTGTGAAGGGGATCTAGGGTTCGATGGGAGAGATGCAAAGCTTGGGGATAAGAAGGGAGCGACCGTGGTGGGTGGTGACGCGGATCACGGGGGAACGACGGCCACCTGCTCTGCCGTTAGTCTGAAGAGAGAAGCGTCGGGGACGGAGGAAGACAAACAGTAGGACGGCGTCGGGGAGCGAAGGGGTACCAGGCCGTGGAGGAAGGTGGGCCGGAGGAGTGTGACGCGCTGGTAGGCTGCTGCTCTCTCTTGGGCTGCGGCCAAGTAGGTTCTTAGCTTTCCTTTTATTTATTTTTTATATATTTTTTTGTTAGTTCAATTGTTTTGTTTTATGTTTATGTTTAGCCATTTTTAAGAAAGCAACTTATTCAAACTATTTTGAATCTTTGCAGGGATTTTTGAACAAAAGTGTCTAGGCAACAAAATAGACTAGAGGGAATTAGCATATGGGAAAGAGAGGATGCCCACATACATAATGTGTATGTGTCAATTTGGGCACTTTACTAGATTAGAGGATGTAGCGGTTTAGAAAAAGAATAAAAGCATTTGATAAAATATGGAACCCTAGCAATGGGTTCCCACATTATAGAATACAAAATAGGGATACCAAAGAGGGAGAGGGAGGTATGGGTGATAGTATTAATACAAGGAAGATGAAACCAATGCAAGCATGGTATGATGCTCAAATGCAAGGTGGCATGATGACATGAGCATGATATCATGATGATGCACAAAACAAAAACAGCAAGCGATTTTCTAGTAGTGGTCTTACCCAGGGTACTACAGAGATCAGCTATACTTGTTGGCCGCGTCACCATCTTCTACTGTATTGAATTTCCAAGGGTACGAAATAAATGGGAATACATTCTACATGATCGCCCAAGATAAAAAGAGCACCAACCAAAATAGTGGTGTCCTCTTTGATGCAATAGACGAGAATGGACAAAAGGACACATATTATGCTTACATAGAGGAGATATGGGAACTAGACTATGGAGTCTCTTTTAAGGTCCCTTTGTTTCGCTGCAAATGGGTCAACCTGAATGGGGAAGGGGTAAAGATAGACCAGTTATATGGAATGACAACTGTGGATCTCAACAATCTTGGTTATAGAGATGAACCATTCGTCCTAGCCAATGATGTGTCTCAGGTTTTCTATGTGAAGGACATGTCCTCCAGACCGAAAAAAAGGAAAAATATGCAAACGAATACATCATATGATGAGCCAAAGCGTCACATAGTTCTTTCAGGGAAAAGAAACATCGTGCGAATCGAGGACAAGACAGACATGTCAGAAGATTATAATAAGTTTGATGAAATTCCGCCCTTCACAGTGAAAACTGACCCAATCATTCCGTTAAGTAAAGAAGATGCTCCATGGTTACGTCTGAAGCGATCATAAGGAAGGACATATGCCAAGATGTTCATGCTCATATTATGTAACTCTAGTTCATGTCTTTCGCGGTTTGTGGCTTGACCGAAGGATATCTTTCGCGGTTTGTGGCCTTTAGTCCCGGTTTTGTAGTCTCAGTTTTTAATATTAATAAATATCTTGAGTGTTAGTCCTGTTTTGTGGCTGGACCGGGACTATGAAGAAGTTGTCCTGATTTGTACTTACCATTAAGATCTGATCTCCAAATGCGCGCAGTCACATATTAGGGAGTGCCTCTATGACCAGTTTCTTGGAGATGCCGAAAGACTGGGATCCGGCGGCATCTCCCTGAAACTGGTCGTAGTGGTGTCCCTGCTCTCGAAAACCACTTGTAGCTTGTAACTTTTCTAACTAGATCAATACACCTGGGAGCTAACTAATTTCACATATTAGGGAGTGCCTCTATGACCAGTTTCTCGGAGATGCCGGAGGACTGGGCTCCGTCGGCATCTCCCTGAAACTGGCCGCAGTGGTGTTCCTGCTCTCGAAAACCATCTTGCAGCTTGTAACTTCTCTAACTAGATCAATACGCCTCAGAGCTAACTAATTTCACATATTAGGGAGTGCCTCTATGACCAGTTTCTCGGAGATGCCGGAGAATTGGGCTCCGTCGGCATCTCCCTGAAACTGGCCGCAGTGGTGTCCCTACTCTTGAAAACTATCTTGGAGATGCCTCAAACTGGCTGGAGGACTGGACTCGCAAGGATGCCTATTTATAGTACAAGAAGCTCGGCATAGTGTCGACACTTACGAAATAATGTCGACACTCACCCCTATCATTAGTGTTGACTCGTGTTTTGTCCCGGTTGGTGTCTCCAACCGGGACTACAGGTTGATCTTTAGTCCCGGTTGGTGACACCATCCGGGACAGGGTACACGCCGCACGACATAATGTCGACATAATGTTGTGCCCATATTATGCATGTGTATGGACATTGGTATGGAGAACAATGTTGCAGTAGGAAGTTTTCCTTTTTGTCGCACGGAAAAGCCCTTTTCCATTTTCCGAGCGCAAAAAACGGGTCGTTTTGTGAAGTAACCACCAAAATGCCGTTTCAGAATGCTACCGTCCCATTTTCCTAAAATACTAGACCACCTTACATGGACTATCTCCCAACCGGGACATCTCAAACCTTTTCGTCCATCCCGGGTAAAAAGGACAAATGTCTGCCGAATCGGCAGGAAGTGGGTCCGGTTTGTACTACAGGTACATGATTTATCGCCCTGGATTTTTTGAAAAAAATCATTTTTAGACTCGCAATATGTGGTTTCTTCAGAGATCCAATGCAAGTTCTAACGATGCTCGCCCCCTATCTTCATGCACACCGGTTCGACCATAGTTAGAAATTCAGATAATTCAAAACGGGCATAATAAATTCAAAAAAAAATCTGAACAGTGAAAATCCTTCGCGTGGTGTCATATTATGTTACATAGTTGAATGGAAAAATACCAGACTTGGTATATTGATCATGTTTCGAAAAAACCTTCACAAAATGACCTATCATGTTCGAGGTTTCATGGCTTTCGGTCCAAATGACCGATGTTATGTGCTGAATCACGGCATAGTTTGTGATGTTGTGCCCATATTATGCATGTGTGTTGATATTGGTATGGAGAACAATGTTGTAGGAGGAAGTTTTCCTTTTTGTCGCACGGAAAAGCCCTTTTCCATTTTCCGACACTCACCCCTATTATTAGTGCTGACTCGTGTTTTGTCCCGGTTGGTGTCTCCAACCGGGACTAAATTAAAGGTTCATCTTTAGTCCCGGTTGGTGACACCATCCGGGACAAGGTACACGCCGCCATTTTTCCCGCCATTTTTCTTCCCGCCATTTTTTCCCGCCAGTTCTTCCCTCCAGTTCTTCCCGCCAGTTCTTCACTATATATATATATGTAGGGTTGGCCTCCATTGTCATTGCACATCTCTAGACTCATATCTGCAACCTCATCACTCTTTCCCATGGCTTCCACCGTAGCACTAACTCCCAGAGAGGCGGAGGCGCTTTGCGCCTCGAACTACCCCTGCCCGCCGGGCTACTGTGTCCCCGTCGGCTGGATGCTGAGCGCCGGAGGCGTGCCGGTTCCTCCTGTCCCTCTAGGTGTGGCGCGTTGGATGGCCATCACGAACCACTACTACTTCGAGCTCACGCCGGAGCAGCGGAGGAATCCCAGATGGCATCCCGACTTGGAAAGCCTTCTTCGTGGATCGGCGTGAGAGGGCACTCGCCAGGCACGAGGAGGAGGGCCCACCTCCTCCGAACTTTAACGAGGCCGGCCGTCGGCTGTGGTGGCGCGGCCGGACTCTCCAGAGCGTCATGGCCTATGACACGGCCGCCGACTCTAGCCCCCGCCTGCGCTACCCTCAAGTCCAGCCCACTCGTACTCAACCTTCAATGTTCAACTACGGCGACCCCGACGACGATAGCGACGACGGCCGCGATGAGTACGACGACTACAGTGGCGAGTATTACAGGTGTAGGCAGGAGCATGACTGAATTATTCCAACATTGCAAAACAATTCGGCCGATTGTGGCTTAATCTGGCCATGTATCTTAATTTTCAGTTCTTCTATGTAACTTTGTGTTAGTTGCGTTATGTACTTTAATTTCAGTTCTATCCTAATCAAATTTTCTTTCCGCCCATTATTTTCCATCCTTTTTTTCCGCCCATTAAAAACAGAAAATGGTTTTGAATTACTTATTCAAATCCAAACACTTTTTATGTTTAAAGTTTTTCTAAATTCTAAATTGATATTAAAAAAATATAATTTAATTCATTTTTAATTGTAAATGGTTCATATTTTAAATGGTTACATTAATTATTTTTAAAACAGAAAATGGTATTGAATTATTTATTCAAATCCAAACACTTTTTATGTTTAAAGTTTTTCTAAATTCCAAATTAATATTCAAAAAATATAAGTTAATTCATTTTTAATTTTAAATGGTTACATTAATTATTTTTTAAAAATAGAAAATGGTTTTGGATTATTTATTCAAATCCATACACTTTGTATGTTTAAAGTTTTTCTAAAATCCAAATTGATATTAAAAAAATATAAGTTAACTCATTTTTAATTTTAAATGGTTACATTAATTATTTTTAAAAAATAGAAAATGGTTTTGGATTATTTATTCAAATCCATACACTTTTTATGTTTAAATTTTTTCTAAATTTCAAATTGATATTAAAAAAATATAAGTTAATTCATTTTTAATTGTAAATGGTTCATATTTTAAATGGTTACATTAATTATTTTTTAAAAAACAGAAAATGGTTTTCAATTATTTATTCAAATCCAAACACTTTTTATGTTTAAAGTTTTTCGAAATTCCAAATTAATTATTATTTAAAAAACATTACAAATTTAAACCCCAAAATAAAAAATAAGACGGAAACAGAGAGAAAATAACTGAAAAAATTTGAAAACAGGGGAATACGTCCCAGTTGGAGCCACCAACCGGGACTAAAGACCCTGCGCGCCAACCCTTGGTCTGCTGAAAAAATTGGAGTATACGTCCCGGTTGGTGGCTCCAACCGGGATGTATAACCCTTTAGTCTCGGTTGGAGCCACCAACCGGGACTAAAGATCCTTTGGTTATATATGACGCGCCTCCTCTTCTTCTTCCCCATCTCACTTCTCTGCTTCACTGACGCGCGCACAACCGCCCCCGATGCCGGCAGGCTGCCCGAGCCCGCGCGTTTCGTCCGCCAGCATCGCCGCCTTCGTCCGTGCGCGCCCCAGCTACTTCCCCCCGCCCGACGCCGCCGCCGCTCGAGCTCGACGAAGGCGACGCTCCGGTGACCAAGAAGGAGCGGCGCCGCCTCTCTCTAACGCGCGGTGAGCCTCTGCACCTCCTAGTGCCCTCTGTTTGCCTGCTTGCTTGTTGTAGCCGCCACGCGTCGTGTCGCTGCAAGCACCGCAGCCGCTGCCCGCCGTGCGCCCAGCTCCGGTGAGCTTCTTCGAGCGGCGCCGCCACTTTATTGCCTACCGCGACGCGCTGCTTTGATCAAGCCTAGCCCCGTCGCCCCGCACGCCTCACAGCGCCGTCCCCGGTGAGCACCCGACGGTGGCCGCCGAGATGACATCACCCCGGCGTCACGCTGACGTGGCCCACGGGCCCGCTGACCTTTGACCACCACGGTGGCTTGCTGATGTGGCATAGGGCCCAGTACTCAGTCACAGTGGCTAGGTTCTGTCTGGGTAAAAAAAACCCAACCCTTTGCTAATGTCATATTGACACAGTAATTCAATTTTAAATGATTTAATAATTCCCGAAATTGATATAAACTTGTAAATTCAATATATTTTTATTTATAAGTCAGAAAAATACAAATAATATATCAAATTGTTCAGAAAAATGAAACCTATCTATTTAACCTATAATCATGCATTGTTCAACAACTTAAATGACAAGTATAATTAGAAGAACAAATGCACCCCTCTCATATGTTCCGGAGTTTCCCCGAGTTAGGGTTTTCACCCCTCGGAACCCCGATTAAATCGTCGAGCATGTCTTAGGGTTACATTCCAATGCAAATTAACTTGTCATATCATCATACTTGCTTGAGCATTGCATCGATGCCATGTGTTGATTGTTTCCCTTTCTTTTCGGTGTTTGGATTATTAGGTTTATTATTAGTTAGGTATTATTAGGTTTATTAATTAGTTTGGTATTATTGGTCTTCGGCCCCACTGGTCAGTCACTGTGGGTAGCCCCAGACCCGATTCATATTGTCAAGCAACTTAAAAGCCCTATCTTAGATAAGGAATCATTAATACCCCTTAGGTGCATGTGGGTTCGATGATGTGCCTTCGCCAGGGCATTCCGAACCCTCTTAAATCGATTCCAATATGGTATTTTGTTAGTATCTAGTGTTACCTATCTGCTGGATAGTTTCCCTTTTGTAGCCTTATACTCATGGTCCCCTCTCATATGCATCCGAGGTTTCTCAGAACTAGGTTTTACACCCCTCGGAACTCTGGAATATTGATTTTAGTTGATTTTAGCTAGAGTTACCTATCTACTACACGGTTTCCTTTTTGTAGCTAGGTTTAGGGTTTCTCTTCATTTTTATTATTGTGTATGTATATATTAGGGTTTCTCTGAATTAGGGTTTATATCTCTCAACACCGTACCTAACTTTCTCCTTTAGCCGCTTTGACTTATTCGTTTTTCCACCTATGCAGAAAATATGGACCCACACGTCAGAGACGAAGAAAAGGAAGAGTTGATCCAAGGTGTGATCCGTGGGGAAGAAAATTTAGACGTATCAATGTTTCTGAACAACTCCGGTGAGGGTGATCCTCTTTTTACCGGAATAGACGACCTGTTTGAGGTTGAAGGTGTTGCCTTTCGCGAGGGAGAAGTCGATGCCTTGTGTAATCGAGAAGATGACCGCTCCGGCGAGGTGCATGTAATATAATCAATTCATTAATTAATCATCTGCTATCTATATAGAAATAGTAACGACGATCTTTCTTATTTTAGCCCTCCGGATCGAAGGAATCTACTGAAAAGAGCAGACGAGGCCCAACCAAAAAGTTGCAAGACCATGAGAGGTTCAGGATCGAAGATGTCGCTGAAGACGGTAAACCGACGGCTCCCGAAGTTGTCGCAAACAAATTTGTGGCACAATGCGGAGTAATCGTTAGGGACTTAATCCCGATCACCATTAGAAATTGGAATAGGCCTGCTAATGCGGATGAAGAGGGAACATGTTTATTTGTCCCTAACCACGCCAAAGATTTACTGTGGAAGAGGCTCATGGTTAATTTCAAACTACCGAAGATAGAGCTGGATCCAAATGCGGAGGATCCAGTTGAGGACGCCTTACAACATGGGAGAGCCATGGAGGCTAAGGTCAGGGAGTGGGCTTTGAAGAAGATGGCCCAGTGTTTCACCAACTGGAAGAAAAGATTGCACCTTGACTATGTCGTGAAAGAGAAGACTCCCGATTTCAAGAATATTCAGTTTGAGAAGATAAAACCATTCTGGGCTGAGTTTGTGGAATACAAGACATCAGAAAAAGCTAAGAAAATGTCTGCAACGAATAAGCTGAATGCTGCTAACAAGAAGTATCACCATACTATGGGGCAAGGTGGCTACAGGGCTGGCATTCCTAAGTGGGAGAAACTTGAGAATGAACTGCGTGCTAAAAAGATCACCCCAGAGACAGACGATTGGGTAAAACGTGCAAGGAATTGGTTTTACGGTCATGGGGGCACGTTGGACTCGGAAGGGAGGTGTATATATAACATACGACATAAAGAAGACCCCTTGCCAATCGAGAGGATGAGAAAAGCAGTAAAGGCTGTTAAATATGGGGACTTCATTCCCGATAGAGAGAATGATGAGCTCACACTCGCCCTTGGAAATAAGGAACATGATGGACGAACACGAGGCACAAGAGGCTCCCAACCATGGAGGACTGGGTTTCCCGAAGAGAGGAAGAAATATCCTGATAGAAGCCGTCAGAGGAGAAAGGACATGGCGGAAGTTGAAGCAGATAGTCAGAAAGAGCGAATGCGTTTAATTGAAGAACGATTAAAGCAACAACAAGATGAAATTAACGCACTTAAAGAGCAAAGTACTACCGGCCCATCTCAGCAGCACACTGCATTCGATGCTACCGGCCTATCGAATAATCGAAAAAGCAGTGTGGCTTCCACCGAGGTCCCGGGTGATGACAATGGCGATGACGATGGTGCACCGACGATGGCTCCTGTTGGCTACCCAGTGGATGGTATCACAGAGATGACACACTGCGAGCTACATGTCAAAGTTGTGAATATATCAATGAAAGTGGCGGTCGGCTATGCCTTACCAATTGGACCCACAGCAACTTACCACTGTCGTCCGGTTCCAGAGGGCTATGTTGTTGTCGGGGTGGATGAAATCATGCCCACCTTTGAAGTTTTGGATCTTCACTACCCTGCAGGTGAAGGGGACGTGACTGTACCGGGAGACGCAAAAAACGTCACCATTCTATGGCCGAAGGAATGTATCGTGCTTCGAAATCACACGCCAAGGCCATCTTCGCCGCCGCCTCACCCGTCTCCAGCGAGGTCGTCGCCGCCGCGGCAGCCGTCTTTGTCGCCTCACCCGGCTCCGTCGCCTCACCAATCTCCGGCGCAGCCATCGCCGCGGGAGCCATCGCCGGCGCCTCAGGATAAAAATCATAAGCGTACCGCTACTGTGCGTCGTGGTAAGCGATCACCGAAACGTAAACAAGAGCCTCTTCCAAAAGTACCAAAGGTTCCTCCCAAGAGATCTTATGAATGTACTGAAGAGGAGACTGCGGCGATCGTTGATGCGGAAACGACAACGTTTTTTGCTAAGCTGAGGCGGCCGAAAGAGCCAGAGTTCCCCAGCACCAAAGAAGAAAAAGCCAAAGTGTTGAAAATGCTAAAGACTCTTCATCAACCCGAGCCAAAGATGTCATCAGACTATGAGCGTTCTATTCTCAAGTCACATGCGGCACAAAAAGCCTCGAAGAGCAGTACTGATGCAAGCGAGAAATCTGTTGCCCAGCTCGAAGAACAAGCAAAACAGACTTGCGCCCCTCTCAAGGTGATTTCCCAAACCAATGTGGGGTCGAGCAAATATGGGGCCGAAGAGCAGTATGATCCAGAGGTAGTTGCACAATACGGAGAAGCTGCCGCTGCTCAAGGTATGAGTATTGCCCAGTACTTATCCCAGTTAGAGTTCTTCCCCGTGAGTGAAGTAGCATACAAATACCAGTACGGCAAACCTCTCGTCAAACCTGAGGAGGTAAACAATCTTCCAACAAAAATGCAAAGATTGCATAACTGGTACATGCATGCCACAAAGGCCAAGGCTAACTGGATAGTGCTGAGGGTTACAAAAAAGCATCATGGGAAAGAAAAGGATGACATGATATCCATTGAATTTGATGAACTATTTCAATTATTCAATCAAGACTATTGTCTGTAAGTACTATTTGGACAAATCGATCATCATTGCCTATTGTCTGTAAGTACTAATTCTGTAATTAATTTAGTCTCCAGCTATCTCACCTTGTTTATTGCATGTATATAATCATACTGTAATATGCAGAATGAAGATTCTCGAATGCAGCAGAGGACAAATCTATGACATTGGCTTCATTGACCCATATTGGGTTCATGAAGCTAATCTCAAAACAAGCCCCTAGGATACGGAGGATAATATAGTACACGCGTTAAGGTTTCAAGAAACCAGAAGGGAAATACTTTTTCCTTACAACTTCGAGTGAGTGTTATTGTCTTGTATACACTTTCTATTTCGCTTACTCGATGTTAAGTATATAATTGATTAGTTATGCATTCGCAGCTTCCACTATATTCTGTTAATCATTCAACTTGACAAAGGGCGTGTACTAGTCATGGACTCGAAACATAAACCCCTTGAGACGTGAAAGGACATGCAGATGCTTCTCCAGCGGTAATTTTAATTATTACGACACTATATCGGCAACGTTCGTGAATTTTATGATATCAAGTAATTAATAACTTCTTTTATTCGTTTTCTTCGCCGGGCAGCGCTTGGAAACGGTTCACCAACAAGGCTAGGGGTGTTTGGAAAGAGGAGCTTACATTTCACCCACTAAATGTAAGCACCACTAGCTATATCCGCGCATCTCTTTGATTCTAGTTTTGATACAGTTATTATCATGCTTGATTATTATTTTGATTGAACTCTGTTCTCGTAAAGTGCCTGACGCAGGGACCAGGTAACAATCTATGTGGATACTATGTTTGCGAGTTCATCCGGCAGACGTGCGATGAGAATAGCAGAAATTTAGAGCAACTCCACGGATGTAAACAATTTCTATAGTTTTTAATTACAAACAAATTGTG
Source organism: Avena sativa (assembly GCA_916181665.1). Lineage (NCBI taxonomy): Eukaryota > Viridiplantae > Streptophyta > Magnoliopsida > Poales > Poaceae > Avena > Avena sativa. Next base: position 147,710,453 of record OV702294.1, on the reverse strand, counting down.
TTTAGTTTCATTCATATAGACTGACTCCTTTTTTAAACCAGATCGAACGTCTACGGGACGGTCTTCTGCCAAAGGATCGCGTACGAGCAATTCAGGAGGAATTGGCGGGATTCTTGGATGCAGAAGTCCTAAACCCAAAAGGGGAATACTATTCGGCTGTGTATAGACAATAGGGATTGTAAAAATAGCAACTTTTGTATGTAGTGCATGAACTCGATCCGTGTATTGAATGTAATATTGTCATGATGATCTTGTGTAATATAATGGTTCCTTCATTGATAAGTGCAAAACACTAAATAAACAATAAAACAACCTAAATGAATTCTCTGCTGCGGCAACAAAAGTGGCGAAAATGCTGTCGCGACAACAAAATGTGCCAAATTGAATTCTCTGCCGCGGCAGAGAAATGGGCCAAATCTCTGCCGCGGCAGAAGGTTATTTGTCCCGGTTCGTATTACGAACCGGGACTAATGCTCTGCCGCCCTCGCCCTCTACCGCAGCCACGTGTGCACCCATTTGTCTCGGTTGGTGGGGCAACCGGGACTAAAGGTTAGGGCTTTAGTCCCGATTGCCCCGTCCCGGTTGGGCAACCGGGACTAAAGCCCCTTACCAACCGGGACGCATGGCACGTTTTCTACCAGTGTATGTTTAATTAATTCTAACACTCCCCTTAATCACCGCTTCATTGTAAGATCCATCATCTTGTTTCAAGTCTCCTCCAAAAACCCTGTGGGAAAATGTGAGGAGTGGTATAGGATATGCTGTTAAAAACTCCTTTAAAAACCCCATGGGAAAATAAGAAGAAAATGACACAGCATATAATGATTATCGCCTTTGTTAACTCAATATGAAATAAATCCATAGAATCTAGAGGTCAATAAATATGTCGTTTATACCATCTTAAAAACCCCGATAGGGAAAACAGATAGTATGACATATGATCTTATGTTGATATTACCTCATTAAAAACCTTAGTGAGAACCTGTAAAGTAAACTCATTTAAGGGAAAAAGAGTGTAATATGATGCTTAACAGGAATTGTTCAGGAAGATACTCCCCTTGATTCTTGCAAATCTCGAAGCCGACGCATACCGATTTTATGAATATATTTCTGAAATGTTGAAGTTGGTAGAGACTTCGTAAACAAGTCGGCGAGATTATCACATGATTTGACTTGCAAGATGTTTATTTCCCCACTCTTTTGGAGTTCATGAGGATAAAACAACTTTGGGGCAATATGCTTAGTGATATTGCTCTTGATATATCCTGTTTGCATCTGTGCAACACAAGCCGCATTATCCTCATAGATAATGGTAGGTGATTCGATAGAACCAATTCCACATGACTGTTGTATGTGGTTTATCATTCTGCGAAGCCACACACATTCGCGTGATGCCTCATATAATGCAATTATTTCAGAATGATTGGTAGAAGTGGTAATTAGAGTCTGTTTCGAAGACTTCCATGATATAGCAGTTCCACCATGTAGGAACACAAAGCCGGTCTGCGATCTGGCATTATGGGGATCAGATAAGTAGCCAGCATCAGTGTATCCGATCATACTGGAGTCCAGATTTCTCTGAAACTGAAAGTATAGGCCAAGATCCTTTGTGCCTTGGAGATATCGAAAGACATTCTTGACTCCCGACCAATGGCGTTTGGTGGGAGCTGCGATGTGTCTAGCAAGTAGATTCACTGCAAATGCGAGGTCAGGTCTCGTACAATTTGCAAGATACATGAGTGCACCAATGGCACTGAGATATGGAACCTCTTCTCCATCATCCCTTGGCCTGAACGGATCTTTCTCTACGTCTAGAGAACGAACCACCATGGGAGTTTTAGATGGATAGGATTTGTCCATATTGAATTTCTCCAATATTTTCTGGATATAGGCAGCTTGGTGTACCATTATTCCTGAGGGATGGTGCTCGAGTTGAAGACCCAAGCAAAATTTGGTTTGACCCAAATCCTTCATCTCAAATTCTGTCTTTTAGATGATTGCGTGCTTCATCAATATCTCGTGTGTTGCCAATGATGTTGAGATTATCGACATACACTGAAATGATGCAAAATCCTAAAGAGGACTTCTTGATGAAGACACATGGACAATCATCATTGTTGGAGTAACCCTTCTGAAGAAGGAACTCACTAAGTCGGTTGTACCACATCCGTCCCGACTGTTTCAAGCCGTATAAAGACTTGTTCAGTTTTACACAGTACATGTTGCGTTTAGCGCTTGCATTCGGGACAGAGACTCCATCAGGAACCTTCATGTATATGTCCGAATCTAGTGACCCATAAAGATATGCGGTCACGACATCCATCAACTACATAGATAGACGATTTTGTACTGCCAAAGATATAAGATATCGAAAAGTGATACCACTCATTACTGGAGAATATGTCTCATTGAAATCAATGTCGGGTCTCTGCATGAAACCCTGTGCTACGAGCCTTGCTTTATATCTCACCACCTCATTGTTCTCATTCCATTTCCGGAGGAAAACTCATTTGAATCCCACAGGGAAAACATTGGGAGGTGTTGGTATTGCTTCTGTGAATACCTTCCTTTTATTGAGCGAAACAAGCTCTGCTTGTATTGCTTCCTTCCATTTAGGCCAGTCGGAGCGTTTCTCACACTCAACAATAGTCCTTGGATCATGATCATTGAGAAGTGTATCAGCAATTGTAGCAGAAAAATAAGTGCCGACAATCGTAGACTTACGGTTGAATGATTCTCCAGAATCGATATAGTTGGTGGATATCTCATGCACCCTTGATGACTCTTCGTGATTTCCCAATACGCGTGAGTCTAGGTGTTCCGATGTCCCAGCCAGTGTGTGCAAGCTGGAGCTGGGTTATGGAGGTTGCCCTTCCACTGGGTGTATACTACCCATAAGGTGTTCGTCAACGTTGAGCTGACTTGCATTTACTGATTTGGAGGATTTTCTCCTCTCTCTCCTTTGTTGCTTGCGAGAAGCAGGTTCCGGGTCAGAGGCCATACTACTCCCCCTCTTTTTAGGATCAGGGAATTGAGTGGTTTTTGTTGGTACCTCCACTCTTTCGGACGCATTTCTGGCTGGTTTCCAGGATTTAGTAACACCTTTTAGATCAGTAAATGAATCTGCCAGATTATTTGCAAGATGTTGCAAAGTGATAATTTTCCGAACTTGGAGTTCGGTCTCTTGGGTATGTGGATCAGAGGTTGAAATGGCGATAGCATTCCAATCAATTTCTGGGCATTCTTTCTGGTACTTGAAATCTCCCCCTAATGCCGGAAAATGTTCCTCATCAAATATGCAATAAGCGTGACGGGTTGTGAATAGATCCCCAGTAAGGGGTTCCAGGTACTTAATAATCGACGACGATTTGTATCCCACATAGATCCCTAGTTTTCTGTGTGGGCCCATGGATGTCCGCTGTGGTGGTGAGATCGGGATGTATGTAGCACATCCAAACTTACGCAGATGGGAAATGCTGGGAGGATTTCCACGTACCAATTTCAGAGGGGAAGTACTGTGATATGCAGTAGGTCGCAATTGGATTAGGTCAGCAGCGTGTAAAACCGCGTGACCCCAACACGAAGTTGGCAAGCTGCAATTCATTAACAAAGGTCTTGCAATGAGTTTGATCCTCTTTATTAGGGACTCAGCCAAACCATTTTGAGTGTGGACATATGTAACAGAGTGCTGAACTTCAATCCCCAAGGCCATGCAATAGTCATTGAGGACGCGTGAAGATATTTCTGCAGCATTGTCCATGCGAATTGATTTAATTCGACTTTTTGGATAATAGGCCTGTAACTTAATTACTTCCCTCATTATCTTGGCAAATGCATGATTTCATGTGGAAAGAAGACACACATGTGACCATCGTGTAGATGCATCAATCAAAACCATGAAATACCTAAATGGTCCAGATAATGGTTGTATAGGACCACAAATATCACCTTGAATTCGCTCAAGGAACTGAAGTGGCTCAACTTGTATTTTGAGGTGCGGAGGCCTCAAAATTAGCTTTCCTGTGGCACATGATGTACACACAAAGTCTGATGACTGAGGGAATTTTGACTCATGCAAATTATGACCAATAAAATTACTAGTAATCTTCCTCATCATCCCGATGCCGGGATGGCCTAGGCGATCATGCCAAGTTTGAAATGCGTCAACATTCTGGAAGATTACCTTGTAAGCAACATGTTCTACGGGGTTGATGTACGTATAATACAGTCCGGACGACAGAGAAGGAATTTTTTCAAGTACTTCCTTGCCATATCCATTATCTTTTGTGAAGAGCAGATACTCTTCTTTGTTGTCTTCATGGGTTTCAATGTGAAAGCTATTCTTATGGATATCTCGATAACTGATTAAGGTACGCGACGAATCGGGATACAACAAGGCATCCTCAATTGTCATTTGTGTACCGTTTGGGAGGGTAAATATGGCACGTCCAGTGCCAACAATTACCGTACCGCGTCCAACGATAGTTAAAATATCTCCATTCATCCTTTTTAGAGTCTGAAAATATTTTAACTCCCTCAGTATGGATTTTGTGGTAGTACTGTCCACAAGGCATAATTCCTCTTCCATCGGATTGTCCCCGTATATAGCTATATATAAAAATGAATAATTATCAATAAGAAAACCTTATTTAGATACATAGAGTACAGTCTTTATTATATCAAAGTGCTGATACAATATACATGACAACAACAATACTTATGTTCTTATTACAACATCACACATGGACATAAAATAAAGTGATCACTAAGGAGATAGTGGGACTAGTCGAAGTCTCCAAACACGTCGTTTGAGGCGTACTCAATCATCATGTTCTCCGTGCTCATAGGGTCCTCGGGCTGCTGGAGAGTCATGGTGTTGCTAGGTCCAGGAGGAGCATCTTGCGAACAACCAGCTCCATTGGTGCCATCTGGATGAAGGTTGAAGTTGGCTTCAAACCTTTTCCCTTGAGGTGCCTTGCATCCTTGGGATTGCTGGTAGAGTATTGCCAGATGCTTTGGGGTCTTGCACTTGTTAGTAGGATGCGTGTAGCATCCACACTTGTCACAAAGCCTAGTTTTGTCATACTTTGGCTTTGCGGTGCCTTTCCCACGGTCCGAGTTTCGAGGCTTCTTGTTTCAGTTGCGCTTACGCTTACCCTTGAAGTTCGATTGGTTGCCGTTGAAGGCACCACCAAACTTTCTTCCATTCACGACATTTATATGAACTTCCGGCAAAGGTTGGGAACCAACCGGGCACTAAGAGCCATTCTTAGCAAGAAGCTCATCATGCTTTTCAGCCTGAAGTAGGATATGAATAAGGTCTGAATAGACCTGGTAGTCGCGAGCGCGGTATTGCTGCTGGAGGAGCCTTTCAGATGGGATCATAGTGGATAGAGTTTTTTTTCTATATTTTCCGCATCTGTGGGTTCCTTCTCACAAAAGCGCAGCTTGGAACTTATCTTATGAACCTCATGATTGTAATCCCCGACGGACTTAAAGTCCTGGAATCGAAGATGAGTCCAATCATGAAGTGCTTCGGGCAGGACAACTGCCTTCTGCTTTTCATACCTCGTCTTGAGGGCCTGAAACAAAGTAAATGGGGATTCCTCCTCCAAATACTCGGACTTAAGATCCGGGTGAATATGGTGCCTTATAATGTACACGGCAGCATATTTCTGCTCTTCCCTCAGCGGTGTGGCTCCGGCAGGAAGGGGGTCGTCCGGGTTCTGGATGGCACGCACTATCCCACGGGACGCAAGAGCGATCTTGATGTCCATGGCCCTTAAGCTCGAGTGAATCGAACTCTTTTTCAGCCATCGGTTACCTACATGGTAAACCAGAGAATATTAATCTATGTTCGGTAAATTAAAATCCATCATGGTCATGTTGTAATGAACTATGCAAAATTAAATGATGACTTGAAGAAGTGGGCTCGAAATCATTAGTGTGAACTTCAAATTGTTAAGTATGACACATTATAGATAATCTCCAAAGAATATTCGGAGTCCGTCTCGCAGCACTAGAGAGTATAATCTGATGAAATCAGTAGATACTCATACTTCTAATGCCTTATGTCATAACTTAATAAAATGTTTGGGAGAGAACATTGTTAAGAAATCATAGTGTCAAATATGACAAAATGTAGGTTTTAAACAGTAGTGGTGATAATCTGCAGTGCAGTAGATCTGGCCACTATCTTGTTTTCCAAAACATCAATTTGAAGAAATCACTTTGAATTTTGCATACCAATTCGTGCTCGTATCAAGTCAAAATGACTCAATTAAGACAATGAATTGGTCTATTTGCAAGAAATTGAAAATCTCAATTACAAACTGTGAGTGTAATAAATATCAACATGTGCACACACGGAAATATATTACATCACACATTTTCTAAAATACACAAGTACTTGACAGATAAGCAGTACTAACAACAATATCTAAAACAGAAAATAAAAATCTGCTAGAACTTATTGTTAGAAATCTAATCCGCTAGCAAGCTGAAATAAAAACAACTAAATTAATTAGCGGAGCAAGCTGCATGTGCTGTGCCGTACTAGGCACCCCAGTTTAATTAGACTCCATGTACTGTACGGGGAAGATAAGGACCAGAGTCATTCAGCCCCAAATCCTCTACCGAATAGAGCGGCGGCCGCACACGAAATCCTCCGCTGCAGCGGATTCACCAGCGACGAGCGGCGCTCTGGCCTCTCTCTTCCTCGTCGAAGGATTCCCAAGGGAGGCGGGTCCCCGGGGCGACGCTGTTGCAGGCGCCATTCGCTAGCCTGAGCATGGACAAGCTCCAGGTCCCAGTGCGGCAGCCGCGGCTGCTCGTTGGCGAGTCCGCCGACGGGCCAGCCAGCGGGAGGCCGAGGGCCAGGAGACGGCGACGGGTGCTTGTGCGTGGTGAAGGAGGGGGACGTGGCCGGAGTTGGGGACGACAGCCGCGGCGCACGGGCATCGACGCCCGACGAAGACGGAGGCGCCATGGGAGCGTTCGTCGAGGTCCTCACGCCGTTGCCGAGGGTGAAGATGGGGGCCTCGGTCGGTGCTGACCCGTACGCGAGGATATCACCCTCTGTCTCGACGACCGCTGAGGTCGGAGAGAGAAGGCCTGGTGCGGCGCTGTCGGAGTTGGCAGCCACTGCGCTGGTCGATCCAAACCCGAAGACTGATGTGGGCGACTGCCCGTCGGCGTCCACGCTGGTGGCGGAGCCGTACGGATGCAAGGGCAGATGACCCAGCCATGCTCCGAGCACCAGAACGCCGGAGGCGGCGCTGCCAACGGTGGGTCGGCGTTCTCGTCGATCCCGAGCAGAGGCGGGGCAGGGCCATTGAGAAGCCAGGCCGGGACTTCCGGCGCTCGCGGAGTGACGGGCACGAAGGGAATCAGCGGAGGCGCGACGCCGGTTGCCGGACCGGCACCGGTCCGGTTGTGGATGCCTAGGCCGCGGAAACGGCCCATGCCGTGGCGGCGCGCCCGGTATCCACCAGCGCCGTGGCGGTGGCCTATGAAGCCTCCAACGCCGTAGTGCCGGCCGTTGAAGCGGCGTCGTTCTCCAAAACCGCGCATGCGGCGAGCGACAGAGGGGCGGCGACGGCGTTCATCCCGCAGCAGGCGGCGGAGGAACAGTGGTAGGCGAGACATCTCACCTTTTCTTGTCAATCTCGCCGGACGTTCGCTGGGAGAGCGAAAGTGCTGATAACGTGTTTAAACTAGAGATAGATAGACCAACGAGAGAAGTGAATGAACAGTTGTTTCACTGATTGGATCAACATATTTATACACGGGAGAGTCGGTTCCGGGAAAGTCGGTTTCAGGAGGCGGCGCTCTAGAAATTCCAACCGTCCGACGGTTACATAATTGTATGATTACAGGAGCGGGGATTAACCCCTTAATTGACTATGTTTAATTAATTCTAACACAAAGCTGTAGGCCTTGTGCCGGTAAGCGCACGGCCGTCGTGCACCGATCTTCAACTGATTTCACCCGAGGATCTAATCGTGGATTAGGTTTTTTTTTGGCTAATTGCATCTAGCAGAAACTAGAGAAATTGGAATCTCGAAAATTTGGATCTAGTCAACTAATTTAAGAATTGGAATTGATCTAAAGAACCGATCCGATCTTTGATCGAGACCGGGTGACGCGCCCTCGAGGAGTAATCTCCACGGGGGCGGCGCGTTACGGAAGTGATGGAAGAACCTAAGATCGGCGTCGTGAGACTAACCGTTCTAATACCATGTGGAAATTATATAACCCTAGAATATTGTGTTGTGTTGTATTGTCCCTTCTAGGGGTTTATATAAAGTTACACGGGGTAGATAGAGACTTAGAGTACAAGTTGTAAAGTCCTAATCTATCTCTAGCCCATACACGTATACGTACTTTAACATGCTCCTACCTAATTATCTACGCACCACACCAGTGGCGGAGCTAGAAACAGAGCAAGACGGGTGCTAATCCGTAGTGGGTAAAATAATTTATAGCATGCAACTAAGATGAACCATACACTAAAACAGGACACTAGTCCCGGTTTGTAAGAGGCTTTAGTCCCGGATTGCAATCCGGGACTAACATATAGGGACTAAAGGTTAGGCCTTTAGTCCCGGTTCTGTTACAAACCGGGATTAGATTATCTCCGTGTGGCCGCTCTGTGCGCGCTGGGCTGAAGGATATTTAGTCCCGGTTCATAACACGAACAGGGACTAAAGTTCTTCTCCCGCGGCAACATTTTGCACCAAACTGCTGCCGCGGCAGGAGGTGGGGTTTTAGGGTTTTCTTTTTTTGTGTTTGATTATTTTTCATTTTGTGTTTTCATATACATATTATTATACGCTACTACATGATGTATACATTGATGCATATATAATATAATTTCACTCACGATAATATAAATACATATAAATATATACATAACCAATACTAGAGCTCGTCTAATTGATTTATACCAAGATCATCATTACAACAGATACTGTCCTTTTGTGTCTATCCACGATTACACGAGGGTCTATCTACGTTGTACTCTCCTTTTGAGTTTATGACGTCCCTGAGCAAAAATCCCGACAACTCCTCTTGAATTGCTAGTAGGCGTTTATGTGGTAGGAGCTTATCCCGCATCGCATCCAACTATATATAAAGAAGTAGATTATTATGAATGTAACTCAACAAAAACTATGGTATAGAATAAATTGCGAATATATTGTTTACGTACTTGAAGAAAGTTTGTGCCCTGCTCCATACACCCACGAATGAACTCACATACGTAATATCCACATAAATTAGTCCTCTGTGGCTGTGTCGCACACTTTTCGATCGAGAATATAATTCAATCAAATAATAATTAAGAATGATAATTATAATATCCACATAAATTAGTCCCCTAGCTCTCGTACTACTTACCGGGACCGGACGAAAAGTGAGCTCCTCACGCCATTCACCCTAAACCTCCTTCGTGAACCTTTTCCAAACCCTGTCCGGCAAAAAAGAAATGAATGAGTTATTAATTAGTTTACATCTCAGAGAATGAACGAAAGAGACAGATATAGTGATTGAAATTACTTTTAGAGGCAATCAATTATGCTGCGGTAGTCTTCCATCGGCTTCTTTAACGAGTCCGAGATTTCAACTTTTGCACGGTCAACGTCAATGTTTAGAAGAATCCAGTGAAAGCTGCGATCGTTTATATACACTTAACATCGAGTAAACAAAAATTGAATGTGTACAGGACAGTAAGACTCTTACCCATAGTTGTAAGGAAATAGTATTTGTGTCTTGTAATGTTGCTCCATTAAAAACATTAGCAAGTTATCCTCTGTCTCCTCGAGGTTATTTATTAGCGTATGTCCATTTACTCTGTTTGGGTCAACGAACCCAATGATGTAGATTGACTTTCTTCTACATTCTTGAATCTTCATTCTGCATATATAATAGCATACAGAAGGAGATATAGTGAGGATAACGACAGGAAATAAATTGAACAAACTGAGTTAGTGACTTAATTACTTACAGACAATATATGCTGAGGAGGGACTTGTCGAGGGCGTCTAGGTTGAATAACTGAAATAGTTCACAAAGTTCAATGGAGATCTCGTCTGGACGAAAGTACTCCTCTCCAACTTTACATAGGAGAAATTGTCGCCCTTCCTTTGTGACTTTCAAGTACCAGATATGCAACAGTCGCATATGTGGTGGCAGATCATCGAATACCTCATCGCTGACCAGAGGCTCCCCGTAAATTTTCGTGCTATTGGTCCCTTGGCGACATTATCTCCGCCGGCTAGAAGTGCTTCGACCGGCACGTTACACTCCTTGGCTAATTTAATAGTTATTTCCATATCTATTCCACCTTGTGTGGGATGGGGTAACACCTTGAGCGGGGCAATGGATTGTTTTGCCTGTTTGCCGAGCTAGGCAACTTCTTTTGATTTTCTCCCACTTGTAGTACTACTTGATGACTTCTCTTTTAGTGTCTTCGTAAGACAACGTCTATAGTCATCTTTCCTATTTAACACATGTTGGGGTGGTTGATCAAGGAATGCCTTGAAGTGCTTCTTGACTTTTGGATCAACTAGCACCTGTGGCTCGGGTTGTTTTGGTGTAAAATGGGCCTTTACTTCGGCCCGGGAGATCACCGCGCTTTCCTCATCAGTTCGGTGATAAGCTAACTTGGGAGAAGACGGCGGTACTCTTGGTAGGGGATCTTGTCGTTTTCGGCGTCGGGTCTCCCTCGACGTAGCGGTGTTATTCTTCCGATTTCTTCCCTTCGATTCAGTGGGCGGAGGCGGAGGCGCCGGAGATGGAGATGCAGTCGCGCTGCGATCCCTCTCAGCAAGGGGTGGACTATTGTTTCTTGGTGGAGACGGTGGACTCGGAGGTGATGGTGGCCTTGGAGGTGATGGATTGCTTCTCGGAGGAGAATATTTCCTTGGCGCCTAGCCTGGAAACACGATGTGTTGTTTTTTCCAAAGAATGATCCCACCCTCCACTTCTCCAAGTGTTTTCTCCCCTTCGCCTGCAGGGATGTCAAGCTCAAGTGATCGACATGTCAGTTCAACTTCATCCACACCGACACGAGCATAGCCAGCTGGAATCTGACTTCCATGGTAGGTCGCTTCCGGTGGACAAGGTAAAGCAAAGCCGAGTGCCACCTTCATAGAAATGTTCTTCACTGTGACATGTAGCTCACAAGCTGTCCTTGCCTCGACTTCATCCACGGGGTAGCGAACCATCGTTGCATTATTGTCCATCAGCATTGGATTATTAGCTTGTACCTCCGTGGAAGCCACGCTGCTTCTCCGCTGAGATGGGCCCACCGGACTGTCTAACGCAGGATCTTGCTGTCGGGCCAGTACTCTAAGTTCATTAATCTGCTCCTGCTGCATCTTGAACATGGCTTGAAATTCCTCGTTCCTTTTTTCAACCGCCTCCAACAACGTTGCCTCCTCCGCCTTCTGCCAGTCCGTTTTTCTGGATCGGCTTCTATAAGTGTCGATGTCAGCGGGAAACCCTGTCTTCTATGGAACAGATGGGCCAAAGCCTCGTGTTCGTCCGACTTTTTCAGGATTCCCGAGGGAATATGTCAGCTCATCGTTCTCTCTGTCGGGAATGAACTTTCCATCTTTTCTCAGTTGTATCACTTTAACAAGTTCATCTTTGGGTTTAGTAATGGCCTCTTTTGTAACAATAATCTCCCCGGTTTCAGTGTCATACGACCCCCCATGCCCAAGGAGCCAATTTTTTGACCTCACGGGCCACTGATGGGTAGCTGGCGTGACCCCTTTTAGACGCATTTCTTTCTCGTTTTTTGTCCACTTAGGCACGGCCGTCTTGTAGCCACCTGTCCCCATAGTATGGTGATATTTCTTTTTGGCTGCATTTAACTTATTCTTTTCCGACTTGGCCGTAGCTGCTTTTGATTCCTTATATGTCACAAATGGGGCCCAGTTATCCCGCTGCTTCTCCAGCGGGCCAGTGAATGGCGGAGTCATCCCCTTCTTGGCAAAGTTGTTGTATAATCTTTTCTTCCAGTCCTTGAACTGTCCGCCCATCTTCTTAAGGGCCCACTTTCTGACTTGCAACCTCAATGCCTCAGTGAGTTCAGGAGTGTCCAATTCAGGCAGAGAGAAGTGTGCCATGAGTGAATTCCAAAGACCGTCTTTGGCTCTGTCATCGACAAAAGTTTCTCCAACTCGATCACTTTTCTTTCCTGGCTTATTCCACTTCTGAGTAGTGATCGGGATGGCGTCCCTGACTATCGCTCCGCATTGGTATACAAATACACTTGTGGCCTCTTTCGGCTCCAAAGGTTCGCCGAACTCAGACACTAGATCAATGGTGAAACGCATACTGTCGGCCAACTTTTTGGTCGGGCCTCGTTTCCTTGTAGAAGATTCGCCCGATGCGGAGGTCTAAGAGAAGAAACAGTCGTTAGTACATATATATATGTGAATCAACTAATGCATCTACTAGCTCGTGATCAGCAGAGGCTTTATATACCTCGCCGGTCTTTGCTATGGTGGTGTCTCCACCGTCAGTTCCACCGTCGTCTCCACCAAAGAATTCGTCATAGTCGTCTCTTCTGTCGGCTTCATCCAAGTTGAGGTATTGGGAGCCATCATCATCTCCATCATCGTCTGCTCCATCATAATTGTAACCTCCTGTACCCTTATCTATCATGTTGTACATGATGTGCTCTTCGTTGTCTCTACCGTCCATAACTTAACTAATACAGAAGAAAGATAAAACCATTTTGCTTAATGCGATAAAATAAAGGAAGATAAAGTAATCCAGCTTAAACAATGCGATAAAGAAAGATAAAGTACCAGTTAAACAACAATACATCTCGAATAATCCAGCTAGTACAACAATAAAGTACCAATTAAACAACAATACAACCCTATTACACATCTAGCTAGCTCAGCGAAGACGTCGAGCCCCGGCTACTGAGCCGCGGGAGGTGTGCACCCAAAGTGTAGGAACCATCACCGGAGAATATCTCGGGTAAGGTGCCTGAAGAAGCTGCCAGGTATTGGCGTCCCGGACTCCTAAAATGTGCATGTAGGGCCGGACGTGCTCGTCCTCCTCCCTGACACGACGCTGTACCACCTGGTCGGGGGTCGGCTCCCTCTACATCGCACCTGGACCACTTGGCCGCCACCATAGAAGATCCGGGTCGACGACGACACCCGGATTCCTCACGAGACGATGTCCCCCGGCTGGTAGCACCTCCAAGTGCCAGCCCGGCGGAGCCCAGCCCCGTGGATGCCCGGCGACACTGTCTAATAGCGCTCCGGGGGTCACGCCGAGTGAACGAGGATGAGGAATCGACATATTCCTAAACACTAAATTAAACCTATATACTTTAAACATGATGAAAATAAATAGTATCAACTAAAATAAACTATATTAAACACTAACTAAATTCACTAACTAAAATAAACTATATTAAAAACTAACTAAAATCCTAAAATTCACTAACTAGGAAAAATTACACTAAAATTCACTAACTAAAATCCTAAAATTCACTAACTAAGAAAAATTACACTAAAATTCACTAACTAAATTCACTAACTAAAATCCTAAAATTCACTAACTAAGAAAAATTATACTAAAATTCACTAACTAAAATCCTAAAATTCACTAACTAAGAAAAATTACACTAAAATTCACTAACTAAATTCACTAACTAAAATCCTAAAATCACTAACTAAAATCCTAAAATCACTAACTAAAATCCTAAAATACACTAAAATTACACTAACTAAATAACACTAAATAATTTAACAACAAAATAACAAGATTACACTAACTAATTAACCTAAAATAACCCTAACTAATTAATCCTAAAATACACTAAAATTACACTAACTAATTAACACTAAAAAATTTAACAACAAAATTTAACCAATTAACACTAACTCACCGCAGGGAGAGGGGCGCCGGCTCTGGTGGTGTGGTGGACGGCGCGGGCGCGGTGCGGGCTCGGGTGGCGCTGGGAGGGGCGGCGCGGGGTGGGCGGCGCGGGGACGGCTCGGGCGGGGCGGGGACGGACGGCTCGGGCGGCGCGGGAACGGATGGCGCGGGGACGGATGGCGCGAGGACGACGCAGGGACGGACAGCGTGGCGGCGCGGCAACGGATGTGCGAGAGTAGGAAGACGGCGCGACGGCGGCGGGGGCTCTGTGTGCTCCGGTTCGGTGCACAAACCGGGGCGCACGGGGTGGGTATTTATACCCACACCACCTTTAGCCCCGGTTGGTAGCACAAACCGGGACTAAAGGGGTACCTTTAGCCCCGGTTGGTAGCACAAACCGGGGCTAAAGGATTTTTGGGGCGCCGCGTTTCGCGCGCAGCCCCGCACCCCTTTAGCCCCGGTTTGTAGGTCAAACCGGGGCTAAAGGTCCTTTTTTAAAAGCTTTTTCAAAACCTTTTTAAAAACCTTTTTTAAAATTAATTATTATATGCCTGTTTAAAACCTTTTTAAAAACCTTTTTAAAAACCTTCTTTAAAAATCTTTTTTAAAACCTTTTTTAAAAAACTTTTTTAAAACCTTTTTCAAAACCTTTTTTAAAAACCTTTTTTAAAACCTTTTTGAATTTTTTATGCCCGTTTTAAATTTTTTGCCGTTTCGAACTTAGGTCAAAACGGCGTGCGCGAAGATAGGGGATGAGAATGTTAGAACTTGCATTGGATCTCTAAAAAAACGACATATTGTGAGTCTAAAAATGTTTTTTTCAAAAAAATCACGGACGTTAGATCATGTACCTGTAGTTCAAACCGGACCCACTTCCTACCGATTCGGCAGACATTTGTCTTTTTCACCCGGGAAGGACAGAAAGGTTTGAGATCCCCTGGTTGGTATATAGTTCACGTAACGTGGTCTACTATTTTAGAAAAATGGGATGGTAGCATTCTGTAAATGCATTTTGGTGGCTGCTTCACAAAACGACCCGTCTTTTTGCGCTCGGAAAAATGGAAAATGGCTTTTCCGAGCGACGAAAAGGAAAACTTCCTCCTGCAAAATTGTTCTACATCCCAATATACACATGCATGCACAATATGGGCACCATATCACAAACTTTGCCGCGATTCAACACATAACATCCGTCTCTTGGACCGAAAGCCATGAAACCTCGAACATGATAGGTCATGTTGTGAAGGTTTTTTGGAGACATAATCAGTATACCAATTTTGATATTTTTCTTGCAACTATGTCACATAATATCACACCACGCGAAGGATTTACATTGTTCGGACCTTTTTTGAATTTTTTATGCCCGTTTTGAATTTTTTGTCGTTTTGAACTTAGGTCAAAACGGCGTGCGTGAAGATAGGGGATGAGAATGTTAGAACTTGCATTGGATCTCTGAAAAAACGACATATTGTGAGTCTAAAAATGATTTTTTTAAAAATCACGGACGTTAGATCATGTACCAGGAGTTCAAACTGGACCCACTTCCTACCGATTCGGCAGACATTTGTCTTTTTCACCCGGAAAGGACAGAAAGGTTTGAGATCCCCCGATTGGGATATAATTCACGTAAAATGGTCTACTATTTTAGAAAAATGGGATGGTAGCATTCTGTAACTGCATTTTGGTGGCTGCTTCACAAAACGACCCGTCTTTTTGCGCTCGAAAAATGGAAAATGGCTTTTCCGAGCGATGAAAAGGAAAACTTCCTCCTGCAACATTGTTCTACATCCCAATATACACATGCATGCACAATATGGGCACCGTATCACAAACTATATCGCGATTCAACACATAACATCCGTCTCTTGGACCGAAAGCCATGAAACCTCGAACATGATAGGTCATTTTGTGAAGGTTTTTTGGAGACATAATCAGTATACCAAGTTTGATATTTTTCATTGCAACTATGTCACATAATATCACACCACGCGAAGGATTTACATTGTTCGGACCTTCTTTGAATTTTTATGCCCGTTTTGAATTTTTGTCGTTTCGAACTTAGGTCAAAACGGCGTGCGTGAATATAGGGGATGAGAATGTTAGAACTTGCATTGGATATATGAAAAAACGACATATTGTGAGTCTAAAAATGATTTTTTTCAAAAAATCACGGACGTTAGATCATGTACCTATAGTTCAAACCGGACCCACTTCCTACCGATTCGACAGTCATTTGTCTTTTTCACCCGGGAAGGACAGAAAGGTTTGAGATCCCCCGGTTGGGATATAGTTCACGTAACATGGTCTACTATTTTAGAAAAATGGGATGGTAGCATTCTGTAACTGCATTTTGGTGGCTGCTTCACAAAACGACCCGTCTTTTTACGCTCGGAAAATGGAAAATGGCTTTTCCGAGCGACGAAAAGGAAAACTTCCTCCTGCAACATTGTTCTACATCCCAATATACACATGCATACACAATATGGGCACCGTATCACAAACTATGCCGCGATTCAACACATAACATCCGTCTCTTGGACCGAAAGCCATGAAACCGGGACTAAAGATATTTCCCGCCATATCCCACCACTTCTTGCCATGTTTTCGCACCGTTTCCCTCTGAACGGTGCTTTTAGTCCCGGTTGTATCCACTAACCGGGACTAAAGATATTTCCCGCCATGTTTTCCCGCCCTTTCCCTCTAAACGGTGCTTTTAGTCCCGGTTGTAGCCACTAACCGGGACTAAAGATATTTCCCGCCATATCCAACCGTTTCCCGCCATGTTTTCCAGCACTTTCCATCTATATATAGGCCGACCACTCCATGGCTATCCATACATCCGCACCTTCCTCTCTCACAACTATGGACAGTGCCTACTGGGCCATTCTGACCCTCGAGGAGACCCAGGCGTTGTGGGCCTCCAACTACCCTTGCCCGCCGGGCTACCGGCCAGCCGCCGGCTGGATGCTGAGCGCTGGAGGGGTTCCTGTCCCTCCTGTGCCTCAAGGCTCCGCCAGACAGGCGGCCATCACGAACCACTTCTACCACGAGCTCACGCCGAAGCAGCGGATGGATCCCAGTGGAATCCCGACAACTATCACTCCTGGAATGCCTTCTTTGCTAACCGATGGGAAAGGGAGCACGCTAGGTACGAGGGTGATGGCCCGCCCCCGATGAACCACAATGAAGCCGGTCGGCGTCTGTGGTGGGCGAACCGTACTATCATCGGCGTGATGCGCTACATCGCCGGGGGAGACCATCCTCGCCTGCGGTGCCCACAAGTCTACCCGCCACAGAGCCACAAGAAGGCCCCTCCCCCGCCCGGCGGTAGCGACATCGTCTTCCAGGAGACTCCTCCCCCGCCCGCCGTGAATCCGAGGCCGGAGTGGCAGGTGCCCCCGGTATATGCCATGGCTGGGCTGAGGATCTCTGGAGTGGCAGGTGACGATGACGATGATGATGACGATGACGAAGAAGACCCTGAAGCTGTGTACTATAGGACTAGGAATGATTATGACTAAAGGCGGTGGCTTTAGTCCTCAGTGTTAGCTAGTCCCGGTTTGTCCCGGTTTTTAATATTAATAAATGTCTAAGTGTTACCTAGTCTACAGTTTTGGTACCTGCCTACAGCAATCTCAGAAATTCCTTTATTAACCATGGAGCATCTTCCTTTAATAAATGAAAAATAGGATTAATTCACAAAAGATTTAATACATTACATCACCAACATCCACACCTAGTGTTTTGGTTCTCTTCTTGTCCGTAACCATGGAGCATCTTCCTTATTTAGCGATATGCTTGGGTCAGTTTTCACTTTGAATGGCGGAATTTCATGAAATTTGTCATAATCTTCTGACATGTCTGTCCTGTCCTCAACTCCCACCATGTTTATTTTCCTGAAAGAACTATGTGGCGCTTTGGCTCATCGTATGATATTATATTTTTTTGCTTATCTTTCCTTTTTCTTGTCTAGTAGACATGTCCTTCACATAGAAAACTTGAGCCACATCATTGGCAAGGACGAATGGTTCGTCTCCGTACGCAAGATTATTGAGATCCACTGTTGTCATTCCGTATAGCTGGTCTACCGTTACCCCACCTCCTGTCATCTTGACCCATTTGCATCGAAACAATGGGACCTTGAAATTAGGACCATAGTCAAGTTCCCATATGTCCTCTATGTAACCATAATATGTGTCCTTTTTCCCATTCTCGTCCGTTGCATCAAATCGGACACCACTGTTTTGGTTGGTGCTCTTTTTATCTTGGGCGTGCGTGTAAAATATATTACCATTGATCTCGTAACCTTGGAAAGTCAATATAGTTGAAGATGGAGACCTGGCCAACAAGTACAACTGATCTCCAACAGTGGTGTCATTCATGAGATGTGTCTGCCACCAACCGCCGAAAGTCTTCACGTGTTCATCTCTAATCAACCTGTCAGACTGCCCCGGGTAGTTCGAGCGTACAATATTCTTGTGTACCTCGATATATGGAGCCACCAAGGTGGAACTTTTCAGAATTGTATAGTGTGCTTTAGTGAAAGAATGTCCATCCATACATATCTTTGCTTTCTTTCCTAGCGTGCCTTTTCCACTAAGTCTCCCTTCATGCCGTGATTCAGGTACACCGATCGTCTTAAGGTCAGGAATAAAGTCAACACAAAACTCAATGACCTCCTCTGTTCCATATCCCTTGGAGATGCTTCCTTCTGGCCTCGCACGGTTATGGACATATTTCTTTAAGACTCCCATGAATCTCTCAAAGGGGAACATATTGTGTAGAAATACAGGACCGAGAATGGTAATCTCTTCGACTAGGTGAACTAGAAGGTGCGTCATTATGTTGAAGAAGGATGGTGGGAACACCAACTCAAAACTGACAAGACACTGGACCACATCTTTCTGTAACCCTGGTAGACTCTCTGGATCGATTACCTTCTGAGAAATTGCATTGAGGAACGAACATAGCTTCACAATGGGTACTCTAAAATTTTCCGGCAGAAGCCCCCTCAAAGCAACCGGAAGCAACTGCGTCATAAGCACGTGGCAGTCATGAGACTTCAGGTTCTGGAATTTTTTCTCTGCCATATTTATTATTCCCTTTATATTGGACGAGAAGCCAGAAGGAACCTTGATACTACTCAGGCATTTAAAAAAGATTTCCTTCTCTTCCTTGGTAAGAGCGTAGCTGGCAGTACCTTGAAACAACTCTGGATGCCTGCCTTCTCGGTCTTTCATACGTTGTTGGTCCTGTCGTGCTTCTGGTGTATCTTTATTCTTTCCATACACGCCCAAGAAGCCTAGCAGTATCACGCAAACATTCTTCGTCAGGTGCATCACGTCGATTGCAGAGCGGACCTCTAAGACTTTCCAATAGGATAGCTCCAAAAATATAGATTTCTTCTTCCACATGGGTGCATGTCCGCCAGCTTCCTTCGGAACGGACTGTCCGCTAGGACCCTTTCCAAAGATTACTTTTAAATCCTTCACCATATCAAATACATCATCACCAGTACGACAGACAGGCTTACTCCGGTGATCTGCTTCACCATTGAAATGCTTGCCTTTCCTTCTTAGGGAATGCGTGGGCGGAAGAAAACGACGATTCCCTAGGTACACATTCTTCTTGCACTTATCCAAATAAATACTTTCAGTGTCATCTAAATAGTGTGTGCATGCATTGTATCCCTTGTTTGTCTGTCCTGAAATGTTACTAAGAGCAGGCCAATCATTGATGGTTATGAACAACAATGCCCGTAGGTTAAATTCCTCACGTTTGTGCTCATCCCACACACGTACACCTTGTCTGTGCCATAGCTGTAAAAGTTCTTCAACTAATGGCCTTAGGTATACATCAATGTCGTTGACGGGTTGCTTCGGGCCTTGGATGAGCACTGACATCATAATGAACTTCCGCTTCATGCACAACCAAGGAGGAAGGTTATACATACACAAAGTCACAGGCCATGTGCTATGACTGCAGCTCTGCTCCCTAAAGGGATTCATGCCATCCGTACTTAGACCAAACCATAAGTTTCTCGCGTCACCTGCAAAGTCCGGGTACTTTCTCTCAAATTTTTCTCCACTGCGACCCATCAGCAGGGTGTCTCAACATCTCGTCCTTCTTACGGTATTCTTTGTGCCATCGCAACAATTTGGAATGCTCTTCGTTTCTGAACAAACGTTTCAGCCGTGGTATTATAGGAGCATACCACATCACCTTGGCGGGAACCCTCTTCCTCGTGCGCTCCGCCTCAACATCACCAGGGTCATCTCATCAGATCTTATACCACAATGCAGTGCATACCGGGCATGCATCCAAATTCTCGTACTGCTCACCGCGATAGAGGATGCAGTCATTAATGCATGCATGTATCTTCTGTACCTCTAATCCTAGAGGGCAGACAACCATCTTTGCTTCGTAAGTACTGGCGGGCAGTTTGTTATCCTTTGGAAGCATCTACTTCATTATCTTCAACAACTTTTCAAATCCCTTGTCAGGCACACCGACCTCTGCCTTCCATTTCAGCAATTCCAGTGTGTTGCCTAGCTTTTTGTGGCCATCTTTGCAATTGGGGTACAACAATTTGTTGTGATCATCTAACATCTGCTCAAATTTCAACCTCTCTCTTTCGCTATCACATTCTCCCTTTGCATCAGCAATGGCCCGACCAAGATCATCATCTGGCTCATATGATGCACGTTCTTCTGCTTCTTCTTCATCATTGTCTTCCATTGTAGTGCCACCGTATTCAGAGGACATAGGATAGTTGTCATCATTCTCTTCATCTTCGTTGTCTTCCATCATAACCCCTCTTTCTCCGTGCTTGGTCCAACAATTATAGCCAGACATGAAACCGAACCGAAACAAGTGGCCATGAAGGACTCTTGAGGAAGAGTATTCCTTCTGATTCCGACACTCACCACATGGACAACAGATAAAACCATTCCGCTTGTTTGCCTCTGCCACAACGAGAAAAGAACGCACGCCTTTAATGAACTCGTCAGAGATTTGGTCAGCATACATCCATTGTCGTCTCATCTGCATTTTATAAGTTCATCAAACAAAATCACGATGCTAAGAGTAGTACTAGTCTAAAAATAAAAGAACACATCGTATACATCAAACAATCACTGATTTAAAAAACTGTCTACTATATCTTTAGTCCCGGTTGGACACACCAACCGGGACTAAAGGGGTTGCGGCAGGCTGGGGCCAACATGAGCCCGTTTAGTCCCGAATGGTGTCTCCAATCGGGACTAAAAGTGGGTGACGACACTATATGTCGTGAGTGGACACTATGCCAGTGAGTGGCGACACTATTTCAGTGGGTGGCGACAATATGACAGGGGCGAGTGTTGACATTATGTCATGAGTGTCGACACTATGTTGTGCTGCTTAATCTATAAATAGGCTTCCTTGTGAACTATCAACTGCAAGGAAGATCATGTGCGAGACTAGGGACACCACTACGGCGGAGCTTCTTGAAGATGTCTTAGGACCTCGTCCTCAGACATCTTCGAGGAGCTCGCCGTAGAGGCACTCCCTAATATGTGAAATTAGTTAGCTCCACCAGCATACTAATTTAGCTAGAAAAGATATGAACTGAAAGATGGTGTGCGAGAGCAGGGACACCACTATGGCAGAGCTTCTCGAAGATGTCTTAGGATGCCTCGTCCTCAGACATCTTCGAGGAGCTCGCCATAGAGGCACTCCCTAATTTAATTTGGTAGCTCCTTGGCGTGTTCATGTTTTTGTTCTTAATTTCTTGCTTAACTGGTCGTTGATTAACTAAAATGCTAGGGCGCCACTATATATATGTGTGTCTTCATAGTTTTGGTACTTATTTTTGTTTCAATGGATTTTGTGACGACAGGTAGAAGAAAGAAGAATATTTTGTTGCTCGACGGTGACATGATGCACTGTGAACCGACCGGATTTCAAGACAACGTGTCAAACCAAGATATGTATATAGGATGAACTCATGTATCTATGTGCTTCGATGAATCAAATGAATTTCGAGAACTATATGTGCCAAATTAACCAGATATACAGAGATAGAACCCACACAAAATCTATCCATTTTTAGAGCATGAAATGAGCTAAAACAAGCAATGAGAGATGAAATGATGAAGTTGCTAACCTCTTAGGACCCTTGATAGATGTGGAGCCAAAAAATCTTCACAAATCTTGAGAAAAATGGGGAAGAACTCGAGATTGAGGGGAGAAATTTGAGAGGGATGATTGTGTGAGCTTGAAATGGCTCGGGCTGGGAAGGGGAAGAAGATATAGTCGGGGACTTTAGTCCCGGTTTGAGAAACAAACCGGGGCTAAAGGTCCACGCATCTGTTCTTTTCCAGCGCCAGACCCTTTAGTTTCGGTTTGTTAAACGAACCGGGGCTAAAGTTCACATACGAACCGGGGCTAATGTCTTCTGGTCCCTGCGGCCGTTTCTAGCCGTTGGGATCAGGGCATTAGTCCCGGTTTGTACCAGAACCGGGACTAATGATCTGGACCAAAGGTCCGTTTTCTACTAGTGATAGTAAAGTGGATTGACATAAATAATCTAATACGAAAATCAAAATGGATAAGTTACTCACAAGGACAGCTTTAGATAAAAAAATTCACACAAAGACAATGAGGAATATGAGAAATTATAAGGAGCTGAGCAACATAGATAGCAGAAAATAGAAGCGGAGGACGGAGCTAGCACCGCCGCTAGGCATGCTAAATTGCCCGATCGAGTCTCCGAACATAGCATGCATGCAACTGGTTTTTAGATGGGACCGGTGGTGCTAATGTCCTGAACTAATACTAGCTAATCATTGCTGGACCGGTGCTACAGCCCCGGTAGCTCCGGCCGCAGCTTCGCCTCTGCACCACACCCTAGCATAGGCTGGGATGCGGTGCATCACTTGTTGGGAAAAAGCTAACCTGGAGAAATTGCTCAGGTTGAAGTGTACTCAAAAGGGATTACAGAGGATTATTCTAGATCCTGAATCTCCGATTGTTAGATTATCAAGCTGGTATTTAGATGGAATAATCCCAAGATATCCCACACAAACACCCTCATTTTCATGTAGATTAAACACACTCCACCATGCTAGTGGATTAGGATGGACGAGTATCTGAGGGGGTTTGAGGGGATTGGGCGAAAGAAGCGGTTTGACAAAATCTCCTTCAAACCCCAATCCTCTTGGGGATGAAATTACACTAAGTCCTAGTAAACAAGGTCTCCGAGCAAAGAAAGGGAGGTGGGAAATTCATTCGCGGGAGACTTGGTGAAATTGGGAAGTCAAAAGCGACGCGACTCTTGAAAATTTGAAACGCACTCTCTCAGATGCTGCGGACAGCGGACAGTCCCACGTGTTGGTGTTGTCGGGATTTTTGGTGCTAAGATACGTGTGGGGTGAGAGTTGGACGGGCGATGATCCGCTGCTCACAACAACCGGAGCGCACTCATGCACCCTTATTGACGTTTCGGTTGCAATTTTGTGTTATACTTGTTCCAACTGTTACAATTTTACTAGATAATTTGTTAGCTTAGCTTTCAAACAATTCACTGAAGATTTTATCTAGTACCATCACATTTTCCTTAAGCAACACAAAAAGATACTACCAGCATGCATGTCTATAGAATGTTGCACATGTCCTGAGTCGACGACATCAGACGAAGCTAAATCCTAGAACGGTGAACCTGCGAAGGCCTGAAAATCAGTGAAGGCCTGGCATAGCGAAGGCTGCTGCGGCACCAGCGACCCGACTTTGCACCACAGCACGACGGGGCCGCTCTCCAGGCCGTCGCGGAACAGCTTGGCTTCCACGTCAAACTCCGCAGAGTCCCAGCGCAGCTCGGCCTCCACGCGCCTCCGCAGCAGGCCACCTGGCATCTGCACCGTGCCCGCCCTGCCGCCCCGCGCCACCGCCTTCACCTCCGCCGTGCTCCTCACGCCGGCGCTGAAGCCCGGCACGCGCCCTTCCCCTAGCGTGACGCCGGCGTAGGACACCACCACCAGCCCGTGGCTGAAGCGGTTCTCCCCCACCAGCAAGCACAAGTTTCTCGCGTGCAGGGTCACGTTGAACGCCAGGGCGCTCAGCCCGGCCGGGTCGCCGAGGCCGTCGATTCCGGTGAGCTCGAGGGAGTAGACGTTGTGCGAAGGACTGCCCAGCTGGGGAAAGAAGGCAACCACGAACCCGCCAATAGCTGTGTAATTTGCAAGTGTGCTTAGACGAAAAACTTGCAGCAGCATGGAACAAGATTTATAATACGGAGTAGAAGAAACAAAATTCTTGCAAGAACGAAGAAGGGGAAGACGTACTGTACCAAGTCCAATCACGAAGAACTCCATGGCCCCGAGACCTGCTTGGGGTTTCGTCTCCATGCTGCAGATTGCCGATCAACCTAATCTGCTACGTACAGCTGCGAATTTGAAGGGTAAAAACAGCTCAAAACAGAGAGTCCGATCCAAACTCTACCTCCCAGGACATATACATATATGCGTTAACTGATGTTATCACGCGTCGTGTACGTGCAATAGGCTGTACATGTAGCTAAGGTCCAACTCGAACTCCATCTATCTAGTTGCATATGTTTTATTACTCCATCCACATCCAGGTAATTACCAAAAACGGTTACATCATATCGTCACTACTCCCTCTCTTCGCCGTGGCAACCTCAACCTCTCTATTATTCAACCCTGAAACCCGATTGCTCTGCGCCTGCAGCAAAATATCAAACGCTCAAGCTCAACCAAAAGAATTCCAATTTAAAAAGAGTTTTAAGATCCAATATCGATATGTACTACCAGGTCAGAGCCCAACAACCGATTAGAGCTGTCCAACATGTGCAAGAACACGCGGTTGCTTGTGCCATTAACTTATTGCCAGGGGACAGGTTTGTCTCTTCTGTTCATCTTCTTCATGTGAGCTGTGAACCTGTGACTACGATGAAGTCAGAGACTAAAAATTACTTAGCATTGTAGGATGCAAAAAAAAAAAATGGAGACAAGAAGCTAATTCCAACTTTCTTTGCGTTATCCGTTACACAAGATACACTAAGCATATTCATCTAGTCAGCTAGGAGTACCAACTGATAAATTAAGGAGGGTTGATTATTTTTTGGTACTCCCTCCGACCCATATTAGTTGACTTGGATTGTCTAAATTTGGATGAATCTAGACACTATTTAGTATATAGGTTCATCCAAATTTTAACAAATCCAAATCAAGTAATATGGGTCGGAAGGAGTAATATATTGTTGTCTTACAATCTTAGCAGGCAGAGAGGATAATATTCATATTCTGGTTGACTAAAAACTACTTAGCGAGGCAAGATGGAAATAAAAAAAATACTATATGAGAGACAAGAAGCTAATTCCGACTTTCTTTGCGTTGTCCATTACAGAAGGTACACAGTAATGATAAATTAAGGGGGTGATTATTTTTTGGTAATACTTGTTGTCTTGCAATCTTAGAAGGCAGAGAGGATAAGATTATGTGCATATTCTGGTTGACTAAAAACTACTTAGCGATGTAAGACAGAAAAAAAAAGAGAGACAAGAAGCTAACTCCGACTTTCTTTGCGTTATCCGTTACAGAAGCCAGAAGGTACAGTAACGATAAGATTATGTGCATCTGAACCAGATGATACTTTGCACAAACCATCTAGAAGATACTAACCAAGATACATTTACCAATGGATAAACCACATGATCTGTATCCAAATATACAGTCTCTATCATCATCTGCTTGCGGGTAGTTTTTGAACTTCCATATGGACATCATTACGAACACGCCTCCAGATATGTTTTTAACCCCTAGCTAGGATACAATAAGAGGACCATAAGAGTATGGTGGAATGTTCAACTATGACGCGAGTTATCGACAGTTGTCACTAGTGTGTAAGAAACCAATTGCTTATAGATGTAGCCCTTATTTCATAATACTGTTCTAGTTAAGTCAAATTTGAGTACTGTGCCTATAAAGAAAAGAAAAAACGAGTAACTTGCTCACTAAGCATATTCATCTAGTCAGCTAGGACTAGGAATAGTACCAGATAATAAATTTAAGGGGGTGATTTTTTTTTTTGGTAATACTTGTTGTCTTGCAATCTTAGCAGGCGAATAGGAATGATAAGCCAAAGCCTCTGACTAAAGAGATCGGGGAATCAATGCGAGCATATACACTCCGATACAAAATAGTGTTTAATACTTTGATGTTTAGTGTTAGAAAAAAAAAATATTATCTACGTCTATCTCAAGCGCTACCTTTTTAATCAAGCAGCATGGATTATAACTTTTCCATCTAATGAGAAAATTATAATCTTCCGTTCACCTAAGGTATTGATATTCTTGGCAGAGTTTTAATGCTTGTCCCCAAAATAATGCAATTAACAACAGTGACATGATACCTTACAGCTGCAATTAGTTGACAAAGTGTCCATCATGCGCCTTTCATGTGTAAATTGCAGGAATCTGCACCCGAGGGTCTTTTTGTCCACAGTACATCCTGTCACAGCTTAGCATTGTTAAAAAGCAAGTCTCCAGTTTTCTTGTACAGAGTGCTCCTCTTTTGCAAGCAATGCGAGTTTTAGATTATGCTGCATATCATCTTGTTCTCTCTAGTTGCTTGAACTATTGAGCCATATCCTGATATCCACATAATTCCTTCCGCAACATCACCATGGCTGATCCTAGCATGATTTCTGCAGCTCTGCAGCCTGTATGTGGCTTCATCAACAACACAGGGGCACTAGCAGCTACTGCAAGACAGTTCTCTTCTTTCTTTTGCATCAAGCGCAACTGGAGAGCCCTTACTAAAGCCAATGAATACCTCCAAGCTTTTGAGAAGGTGGTTCAAGAACAAGTTACCCGCGAGACCAACCAGCTCAACAAGTGTCATCCCCTAGTCCAATTATGGCTGAGAAGGGTCGATGGAGTCCCCGTCTTAGTTGATGATATTGACCGAGAGTGTGATCAACTCATGCAATACTCTTGCTTCTGCAATTATTCTCTAATCCTTAGAAAACGGTATCGTCTTGGCAAGCGTATTCTCAAGACTCTGGAGGATCTTGGTGAGCTAATTGAGGAAGGGAACCAATTTAAGGTATTTGGGTCCACGCCTTTGCCGGATACGGTCGAGAAGCGGCGAAGGATAGAAGCCGTTGGCATCACGCCAGTGCTGAAGGATCTCCGGGATTTTTCCGACAGCAGCAATGTGGGCATCATTGGAGTTTGGGGTCCAGGAGGGGTAGGGAAAACGACACTCCTCAATACCTTCAACAATGAGCTCAAAGAACATGGAAGCGATTATCAGGTGCGTAACTCTGACAGGAATTAGTTAACTTGCATATATGGACACTTATATGAGAATGATTATATGCTTCTACAGAGAAACTTAAATGAACATAGTAACAAAAGTTAACGTACGCATTTAAGTACTGATCCTGTCCCGTAGTTTGAATCAATATGCTTCCTACCTTGTCCAGCTGCACCTTGTACATGCATATTTCTGAAGTAAATATCAATTAAATAGAGGACAGACCCTTTGCCGTGCTCTGACAGATTTGACTCAACACAAGTAGAGAATCTTCCTTGCACATGTTATCATATCCCTAAGGCATTTCTTAATAAGATGGCTTTTGCATCTGTCCTATGACGAGAAAGAAAAAGATGACTGAACATTTTCTTACAAAGTGAAACATGAGTAGGAGTATAACCATGGCACTAAGTAACCCGTTAGTTCAATAATTTGTTTCAAGTTTGCCAGTTATAGAATGGTTAATTGGCACACATGATTTTTGTTCATAAATCTAAGATTAACTCCATAGAAATCCACAGCTTATTATTCTTTCATACAGTTTAACTAGATCCTAAAAGTTCCACTGGTCCAAATTGACTTTTCTAGGTGGTAATAATGATTGAGGTGTCCAACTCTGAAACTCTAAATATAGCAGCCATCCAGCGTGTGATTACGGACCGCCTTGGTTTGCCTTGGAATGACACAGACACAGAGCAAATGCGTGCCAGGTTTTTGTCGAAAGTGCTGGGCGGAAAGAAATTTATCATTTTGCTGGATGATGTCTGGAGCATATTCCAATTAGAAGAAGTCGGGATCCCCACTCCAGATTCTGAGAGAAAAAGCAAGTTGATTCTCACCTCACGTTTTGAGCATGTTTGCAATCAAATGGGAGCACACCAGAGTTTGATCAAGATGGAGTACCTAGGGAAGGAGTCAGCATGGGGTCTCTTCACAAGCAATTTGAGCACTAATGCCGTTAAGGCTATTGAGTCTCCTGCCCCCGATAATGTCGTACGAGAGAATGCTGAAGCAATTGTCCAAAGCTGTGGTGGTCTGCCACTTGCACTCCAGGTGATAGGCAGGGCCGTGGCAGGACTAACAGAACCAAGGGACTGGTTCATGGCAGCGCAAGCGACCAAGGATGACATGAAGGACTTGCAAGGAGTCCCAGAAATGTTCAATATATTGAAATACAGTTATGACAAGTTGACAAAAACACAGCAGCAGTGTTTCCTGTACTGCACCCTTTTCCCAGAATATGGCACAATCAGCAAAGATAAGCTTGTGGATTACTGGATGGCAGAGGGGTTCATACCTCAGGACCCCAAGAAAGGCCATCGCATAATCCGTAGCCTGTTGTCGGCATGCTTGTTGGAAAATTGCAAGTCTGACTCCTCAGAGGTTAAGATGCACCACATAATTCGTCATCTAGGGATTTCCCTTGCAGGTCTGGAAAGTAATATTGTGAAGGCTGGAATGAGTTTGGAGGAGGCTCCATCACAGAGAGAGTGGCAAACACCTAGAAGGGTATCGCTCATGTTCAATAACATGAAGGACCTTTGTATCTCACCTGAGTGCAAGAATCTTGTAACTTTGCTAGTTCAGCATAATCCTAATTTGGATAGGCTGTGTCCAACATTCTTCGAATCCATGCCTTCTTTAAGGGTTCTTGATCTTTCACACACCCGCATCAGAACACTTCCATTCTGTAGAACATTGTCCAAGCTCAAGTATCTCAATATGTCCCACACATGCATTGAGAGTCTTCCTGAAGAGTTTTGGGTGCTCAAAGAACTAACACATCTAGACTTGAGTGTTACCAAGGCCCTTAAAGACACATTTGACAATTGTTCCAAGCTACACAAGTTAAGGGTGCTAAACCTCTTCCGAAGCAACTACGGGATTCGTGATGTCAATGATCTGAACATTGATTCCTTAAAGGAACTGGAGTCCCTTGGTATCACAATTTATGCAGAGGATGTGTTGAAGAAGTTGACCAAGACACATCCTCTAGCAAAGTCTACACAGCACCTTAGCCTCAAACACTGCAAACAAATGCAGTCAATCCAAATATCCGACTTCACACATATGGTGCAACTTGGGGAGCTCTATGTTGAATCCTGCCCTGACTTGGCACAACTTATTGCTGACTCTGACAAGCAAAAAGCTTCTCGTCTGCAAGTTCTCACCCTTTCTGAACTTCCAGCCCTCCAAACAATTCGGATTGGATCTTCGCCTCATCACTTTCGGAACCTCCTAGAAATTACAATCTCCAACTGCCAAAAGTTGCACCATGTGACCTGGGTTCTGAAGCTGGAATCACTTGAGAAACTTTCCATCTGTCACTGCCATGAGTTAGAGCAAATTGTTCAAGAAACAGTCGACGAGGTGGAAAGCAAGAGTATTCAGAAATGCAGTAGAGAAAATGGTTTCTCTGAAGAACAGGAGATACATGGTATTGTAGACGACGCACAGATAGAGTATGCCAAATATTACCAGAATATGACGAAGAGTGGGCGGATCAACGGGATCCAGCATCAAGCAGACTTCCCAAAGCTGAGATCACTGGTGCTGACCGACCTACCGAAGCTGAGAAGGATATGCGTCCCGAGAGACTTTCCTTGTCTTGAAAGTATTAGGGTGGAGGACTGCCCGGATCTGAGAACAATTCCATTGGATCAAACATATGACTGCCAGATTTGTGGATCATATGAGTGGTGGGAAAGGCTAGAGTGGGGTGGCAAGGGCATAATGGAGAGCAAGAACTTCATTCCCCTCCAAGACAAAGACTAGCACAAGTATGACACTGTTTAACCTGCATTTGTTCACTGCAAGATGATGATGCAACACAAACTGATATATTATGTTTATTGTGTAAATACCGATCTATTGATTCCTTAGTTACATTTATATGTTCAGATTCATAATTAAGAATCTTTTGTATAAGCCTGTCTGTACTATATTATGCTTACGGTGTAAATACCAATCTATGTATTCCATTTATAAGTTCAGATTCATAAATAGGCGGCTTTTGTACAAGCCTATCTGTATTCTGTCCAAACAACAAAAAACTGTATAAAGCTATATGTTGTGCACATTTTTGTATTCACAGAGCATATCTTCTAGATGCCTACGCTCAAATACGAGTACAGTTAGCTCATACCTGAGTGGATTTTCTTCCAATGTTTACGTCTGTAGCCCGCAAAGGGATTCAACTGTGCAGCCGCAGTTACTTGATTTGCCAGGTTCAACACCTCCTAAAAAAGCAACGAAATGTCAGTTTCCTGATTCCGCTCTATTCTTTTGGGCACAAACTTGAAGGCTCAAAGCTAATCTTACCTTTGAAGGGGTGACTAATGTAATGCATAAGTAAGCTGATCAAACCGTACAAGATGATAGTACTTTATAACCAATCAATAGTACAGAGGATGATTTCGTGCCATTCTGAACATAAGGCGTGGCTCGCGCATTTCGTTGGACACCTTGCGGACACAGTGGAGATCAGTTATGTCAGACGAAAATCCTCCATGAGATTATGAGAACATTCAAGGAACCACAGCCCTCGATTATTCCTCTCCTCCAGGTCCCCATTTTACCACGGTGAGGTCACCGCTTGGGCTTGCATTGAGCAGCAGTTTGGCATCGGGAGAGACGACGACTCTGCGCACACTCACGGCGAGAATAGGGGAGCCGGGAGGGCCTGGCAGCCCGTGTCGAGAGCGGTAGGCCCGTGTTAACACAACTACCCGTCGGGGGGTTTGGCAGGGATATTCCGCCCTGAGCCCACCCGCTGACTAAACGCTCCCCCGCCAGCTAGTTCGCCGCCGCACGGCGACTATCATCATCCCCCACCTCCAAATTTCTAGATTCTATCCGCTGGACGCAGCGCAAATGCGGCGCCCAACCACCAGTTTCCAAGGTAGAAAATACGGCTTCACCGCCGGCCAAATCCCCACATGGACTACCACCGGGTGCTCTGGAACCCTGCGCTGCGCGTGGAGAAACCAAGGGAACCTACCTACCTAGGCGCGCACCCGCCGGTTCGTCGTCGCACGCAACGTGTTCGATCGATTGACTCTTCCATGTCTTCGCCGTGGGCGCAGCAGCCAGCCATTGCTTCGGTTGCGCCCGCTGTTTCGCTTCCCAGGAAACGACCTGGAAACAGGATCGCGGTGACAGGTCTTTGCCCGCCCCGTTCCGCTTCTGCTTCTTCTGCTCCAAGAGTATGCTATCCACAACTTCTCCTTCTCGAATGTTGACTTCTCCGTAGCTCCCAGTACCCAACTGCGCGTGGATTTATTCTCCAGCATGCCAGTCACCCTCGGCCTTCTCCTTACATCCTCGCCTTGCAGGTCTGGCCTCGGCGCTGTGTGGCTTCTCACCTTTGCATTGCCTTGTCCTACATAAGCTTTTTAACATTCTCCCTTGTCCGCATCTTGCATGCCAGATCTGCCTGGCTGCTACTTGAACATCGTTGCCCCCGATGACCGACGCGATCAGCGCCGCCGGTTCTTGCCTGCAGCCGCTGTGCGAATGTCTCGATGGCACAGGCATGCTCGACGCGGCGGCCCGAGAGGTCACCTCGTTCCTTGGCCTCAAATCCAACTGGGGCGACCTCGACAAGGCCAAGGAGCTGCTGCAGGCCGTCGAGACGACGGTGAGAAGGCGGGTCACTGCGGAGATGGACAAGCTCAACGTCTGCGACCCTCAGGTGCAGGTCTGGCTGACGCGTGTCGATGAGCTACAGCTGGAGGACATCGACGAGGAGTATGGCCAGTTGATGAAGTATCCCTGCCTCTCCCAGTGCACCATCCATGCTCATCGCCGTACATCGATCGGCCGGCGTGTTGTGGAGGCGCTGGATGACGCCAACAAACTTATCGAGGAAGGGAGGCGGTTCAAGAAGTTTGGGTTCAAGCCCCCGCCGAACATCGTTGATCCCTTGCCTCAGATTCAAACGTTTGGTTTGGAGACTATGATGAGCCAGCTCCACAGCCTGTTTGAGAAGGGCGACTCGAACATAATTGGTGTGTGGGGCCAAGGGGGTGTCGGTAAGACGACACTCCTCCACGTCTTCAATAATTATCTTGACAACAAGGTCCATGACTATCAGGTATGTTGCTTTCTCGATTACTGCAATTGATGCCTCAGAATACATGTTTATATGTACGTTAGTGTTGCTATATTTAAGAGTGTTACTATAGGATTGCTTTCAGTGGCCATGTTTGAATTTGGAACCATATTCAATGAAAATTTTATGTAGAACAACAATTTTTTGCATTGCCATGCATTTGAGAAATGGCAGCAATGAAAGTCTCATAGCAGAGCATCGGTACAGTGCGCTGGAGTCTGAAGTAATGTTGAAATTCTTGTACAGGCATAAGGAGATTTGACATGCACAGATGGTCACTACCGTTAGCATGTACTAGTTCAGCATGAAAATTTGACAACTTCATATGTAAACGTAGATATGTAATATATGAAATACTGTGAGTTATTTTGCTTTTAAGCATATTTTAAGTAGACTAAGTAAATAAGCATAAAATGCAACTGCATAAATTAATATTGTTATTGGTTGATGCACACAGCCATCCTTTATTGCAAAGTTAAATCCATACAAGAAGGCGATACTAAAACGAGCGATATTGACAACCAACCAGGCAACGGGGCTAATGATTACAACTCATGTGACACCAGTCCTATTGTTAAGACACTAGCCATATTGGTTGAACAACGCCTAAGCTACCGTCCCAGAGTCCATATAATCCCGTTCTTCCACACGCCGCAGTAAGCACCACATGTGGAACGAGTGTGTAGCCTCGAAGATTACCTGCAAGAAATTGGAATATTTTTTCTTGTAAAAAAACATATAATTACAGCATTTCCATAGCTCATGTCAAAGCGCACACGCCTACCAGGATTAGATTTTTAATTTGTTTATCTACCTCTATTTTGAAATATACTTGCATCTCTTTTTCTGCACATGTTTCTCCACTACCATCTTACCATTGCTACTTTTCAGGTTATACTTATAAGCACAGTTTTAAATTACTTCAAACTTTATTTCATGTTTCCATTTTTCATTAACTTTCTTGTGCCAGGTTGTTATCTTCATTGAAGTATCCAATTCAGAGACACTGAACACAGAGGAGATACAACAGACTATCTCTGAAAGGCTCAACTTGCCATGGAATGAAGCAGAGCCAATTGCCAAACGGGCCAAATTCTTGGTAAAGGCACTGACCAGGAAAAGGTTTGTAGTCCTGCTTGATGATGTAAGGAAGAAATTCCGACTGGAGGACGTTGGTATCCCAACTCCAGATACCAACAGCCAGAGCAAGCTGATCCTCACATCACGTTACCAAGATATATGCTTCCAGATGAATGCACAGAGAAGCTTGATTGAGATGCAGATTTTGGGTAATGATGCTTCATGGGAACTATTCTTGAGCAAGCTGAGCAAGGAGGCTAGTGCAGCAGTTGAATTGCTTGGTTCCCAAAATGTCATTAGAGATTATGCCATGGCAATAGTCCAAAGTTGTGGAGGCTTACCACTTGCACTCAATGTCATTGGGACTGCTGTGGCAGGCTTGGAAGAGAGTGAGTGGAAATCTGCTGCGGATGCAATTGCTACCAACATGCACAATATTGACGGTGTCGATGAAATGTTTGGTCGGTTAAAATACAGCTTTGACAGGCTCACACCCACTCAACAACAGTGTTTCCTATACTGCACTCTGTTTCCAGAGTATGGATCAATTAGTAAAGAGCAACTTGTTGAATATTGGCTAGCTGAAGGCTTTCTATTGAATGATCGTGAAAAGGGTTATCAGATAATTCGCAGTCTTGTTTCAGCGTGCTTGTTGCAGGCCAGTGGCTCATCATCCAAGGTAAAAATGCACCACATAATCAGGCATCTGGGACTTTGGTTGGTTGACAAGTCAGGTACAAAGTTTCTTGTTCAACCTGGGATGGCATTGGATAGTGCTCCATCAGCTGGAGAATGGAAAGAAGCTACAAGGATCTCCATCATGTCTAATAACATCACCGAGCTGCCTTTCTCACCCAAGTGCAAAACTGTCACCACATTGTTGATCCAGAACAACCCAAATTTGAACAAGATGAGCTATGTATTTTTCAGAACTATGTCGTCCTTGAAAGTGCTCGATCTTTCTCATACTGCAATAACGTCACTTCCAGAATGTGATACATTGGTTGCACTGGAGCATCTGAATTTGTCTCACACACACATTATGAGATTACCTGAGCGCCTATGGTTACTGAAAGAGTTGAGGCATTTGGATCTGAGTGTGACAATTGCACTTGAAGATACCCTGAACAACTGCTCAAAGTTGCACAAGTTGAGAGTGCTCAACCTCTTCCGCAGCCACTATGGGATCCGTGATGTCGATGACCTGAATCTGGATTCTCTGAGGGAACTTTTGTTCCTCGGAATCACTATTTATGCAGAGGATGTGCTAAAGAAATTGAACATGCCTCGTCCTTTGGCAAAGTCAACACATCGCTTAAACTTAAAGTATTGTGGAGAGATGCAATCAATCAAGATCTCTGACCTCAACCACATGGAGCACCTTGAGGAGCTGTATGTTGAATCATGCTATGACCTGAATATAGTTATTGCTGATGCTGAGCTTACAACTTCACACCTGCAGTTCCTGACCCTCTCGGTTCTTCCTTCGTTGGAAAATGTCCTAGTCGCACCAATGCCCCATAATTTTCAGTACATTCGCAAATTGAACATTTCATACTGCCCAAAGTTGCTGAACATCACATGGGTCCGAAGACTTCAACTGCTGGAGAGGCTTGTCATATCTAATTGTGATGAGATGATCGAAATTGTTGAAGATGAGGAATATGAGGGGCAATATGGAGTAGGAACACAAATGAAAATGCAGGATCATGCTTCAGATGAACAAGAAGACCATGCTTCAGATGAACAAGAAGATCATGCTATGATAGAAACTTCACGGAATGAGTGGAATTATGCAGGGTACAGTGACTTCCCGAAGTTGAGATTGATTGTATTGACGGAACTTAAGAAGCTGAGGAGTATTTGTAAACCAAGAGCATTCCCATGTCTTCAGACCCTTCGGGTGGAGGACTGCCCGAATCTGAGAAGCATCCCACTGAGAAGCATGCACAAGTATGGGAAATTAAAGCAAATATGCGGTTCATCTGATTGGTGGAAGAAGCTTCAGTGGGAAAACAAGGTGGAGGAGGTACGCCTGGAGAGCAAATACTTCATTCCGATTTGACAGAACCCTAGTTTCAATGCCTTATGTATCGCATGTGAGCGGCTTGTTTCTGTCTTCACGCGAACAAGAGATCTCTTCTTAAGTTGTTCCAAATTTGTACATGTGACGACATAGCTTCTGTACATTATCGGTATTACATTCATGCACATGATATTCTGTAAATGCTGGTACTGCATTCATTTATGATATAATTTGTTCATCTAAATGATATTTCAATAAAGTTCTCGGACTTTGTCTTTTCACTTGTACAGTCTCTTCATAACCATTGCCACTTTGTAGAGGCGTTATCATGCCAGTTATATATAATATGTTTCTCAACATTTTAGCCAAACCTCAGAGCTTGCACGATCATCAAGCATGGCATGGTATGCACCTTTTTGATGCAATGGAGGGATTGAGGATGCGACGAGATCAGGACAAATGTTTTACTGATGGGAATATATTTGAAAGTGAAAAAAATGCCTTGGTTATAAGATTTTCTAGTTTGTACAGGTACATTTTTAGATTATTTTTCACGATGAATTATTTTGTACTTTGGTTATAAGAATTCAGGTTCACTAGGATGGCTTGCGAAGTGCAGCTGAAAGGGAGAGGCATTTCGATTGGTAAATGATCTGGTTATAGCAGGCCTGCTATTTCTTATCTGGAAGGGGTATTTCCCTGTGACCCTCTCTTTTGTTTGATTATGGTATTGCCTGTGTCCCAACATCTGTTCATGCTCTGTTTTAAAGTCAGTAACACTATTTTTTTACTTTACCTAGTTTAGTCCAACGATGACTTATTTAAGTACTTTCACAAAGACATTTGTGACAAAAAGGCAGAGTTATTTGTGATATTAATAGTAGCTCGGTTAACTCCATAAATATTATGTATGTTCTATCTCGTAGCAGCAAATTCCTGTCATCAGGAATCAATATATTTTCCCAGTAGTTTGCTCATTATTGGTCATATACTTCGCAAGCAATGTTCATCCTCTGGCTGGGAGCAAAGAACGTATGTTTTGATGCACTTATGCTAATGAAAGAAGAAAGAGTTACAGCCTGCCAAGTGCCACATTTCAAAATTTCTATTCAACGATATGTAGAATTATGTTCATTTTCATGCAACTTGATGACTTGTACAATTACAGCTGCTAGTATTTCTAATGCATACTTCAAATATAAACTTCTGGGGCACAAATAAATGCACATTATGAAAAAAGTAGATATCCCCTTTTTGAAATAATTTTAGGAACCATTGCACCCCACCCCCACCCCCCAAAAAATAGCCTTGTGGAAGATCACATACTCCCTGACAGATGTAAATTCCTGAAAATATGAAGAACTTGCCAGTTTACAGAACAATCGCTTCATTCATTATTTTTTCATCTCGTACATAATGAAAAGTATTGCCTACTCTCTATGCATCTATTTTTCTGTAGGGATGACAACTTGTACTAACACTGATAATGTGAATATATATTCAAAAAGTATTCCAATGAAACTGGAATAGTTAGCTAGCATCTATATAAACTGCTATAGATGTTCGCAGACAAGGCTGAGTGTTTCTCATAAGTCTTTTGCTCAACTTTTCACTGTTTTATTCCCTTCACAAGCATCACATATAGTGTGCCCTAGGCCTTCACAGTAAGCGCACTTTGTATCTTCACCAACCCACTCCAAGAACTGCATTACAATTAATAAATACATGTTAGAGAACAAATAATAAGGTTTAATTAGTAATGTGGTGCATTTCTGCAACCCAAACTCCAGGTTACCTGTGGTTCAATGTTGGGCTCACCTGTTCCATCACATTCTGCAGGAAGGAAGAAGGATCATATCAATAGTCGCAACAAGGCTGCAGATCATTCATAGTGCATTACCGAAGGTTGACACTAATAATAGTAAATTCTAACTAGCTAGAATGATAATTCCGTTGATTAGCTTTGTCTGCTTGCCACTTGCAGAAGAGAAGTTATGCGCACAAAAAACTAACCTGCTGATGAAGCTACCATGGTTTCGAAGAGTTTATATAGGATAAACTACACTATTTTCTCTCTGATACCGCCAGCTCAAGAAGTACTTATACACACATAAGTGCAAGAAGCAGTGACTTCAGTACCTAGGCACAGGAGGCGACCTTCGCCACGGCAGGTGATGCACTGCTTTGTTGAAGCAGTAGTAGCACCACTGGTTGGCTTGTTCCTATTGATCAGCCTGGATGGATCTTCCCACCTGTTTTCACCAAGGAGGTACACTCTGTGTTTGTTGAAGTCTTCTTTGACCACAGCTGGCTGAATCTCTGCAGTTTCTGGTACAGCCGGAACAAGTGCTCCGTTTATTCCTTCCTGCAAGCACAATGGAGTCTATAATCTCTGATACATGCATGTGGTGTCAATGTCCCATGACCATAGCACTGGAATACTGCTTGTTGCTTGAAGTGTATGTATATGCAAAGTGGCTTGAGTAACTCATATCACATTTTATGAACTAGTACAATGTTGTTACCGGGGAGTAAAATGCCAGTAGCTAAACTTACCTTCTTCATATCCTCCCCAATATGTCCTGTAAATAACCTCTCGAGTAGCTCCGATGTCATCAGTCCATCCTCGGCAGTCCCGATCGATGCCTGCAGCAGGAAGTAGAC
Organism: Avena sativa; assembly: GCA_916181665.1. Taxonomy (NCBI): domain Eukaryota; kingdom Viridiplantae; phylum Streptophyta; class Magnoliopsida; order Poales; family Poaceae; genus Avena; species Avena sativa. The sequence goes on along the minus strand of OV702294.1, from coordinate 147,672,340 downwards.
ACCGTTTATACTGACTTGGGACAGCTAAATGGGAGTAATGGAACAATACGCCCCCGTTTGATCAAGGAATGAATGATGGTGTCGCGTGTCGACCTGCCAAGTCTTCACGGCTCGTTCCGTGCCTGTTGAAAAGCTGGAGAACTCAGTGTCTTCTTCGCCTGAGTAGAAACCAAGCTTCTCCAAGGCTTCCTGCATAATGTGCAGTGCATCTTCTGGGTTTATACTGCAAATTGTGCTGATAGAAAATGTGGAAGTGCCATGAAATGCTGACGACTTAAGTACTAAGTTATGGCTCGCAAACATGGGTCAGTACTCAGTACAGTCAGGTAGGTACATTAATTCACAGCCAATTCTTTTTGACATTGTTGAGCATCAGCAGATTGCAGATGTTGCAGTGAGTAGCTTGCTAGAAAATAATCTGGTGGAAGCAGAGCATCGCAAACGAATTTCGTTCGCAGATATGGGCTCCAAGGTATCCGTTGTCACTTTGGGCCCAAACTGAGAGGTCATGCATGGCGAATCCTAGCCAAAACGAGAGGTGGGCGACGAGGCTCACCTGCATCGCGCGCACTTCCTCCCCTTCGCTCCCTACCCGCAGTGCCCTCTTCTTGACGCTGCTGGACCCCGCCTTCGGCTTCTCCTCGACCAGAACCACCTCCTTCCTCACCTCGACCACTGGCGGCAGTGGCGGGGGCGGAGGCACGCGCGCCGCGGGCTTGGGTGGAGGAGGCGGCGGAGCAACGCGCGCAGCGGGTGGTGGAGGTGGAGGTGGAGGGGCAACGCCCGCCGCGGGCTTGGGCTTTGGTGCGGGCGGCGGTGGGGGCGGAGGCACTGGCTTGGCGTCCGGGAGCGGCTCGAGCGCGCGAAGGCGCAGGTGGAGCGCCGTGATCTCGGAGAGGAGGGCCTCGCGCTCGGCGCGCCACCGCGACTCCTCGCGGAGCCACCGCTGCTCCTCCCGCAGCCAGCGCTGCTCCTCGCGGAGCCACCGTGCTTCCTCGCGCTCCTCCCAGGAAGACGACGACGAGGATGCGGCCGACCGGACCGGGAGAAGCACGGCGCGGCGATGGCAGGGCCTGAGGCGCGGGCGGTGGAAGGAGGAGACGAAGGGGAAGGCGGCGGTGGTTATGATCATGGTCGTGGAGGTGGAGGTGGAGGACGAGAGCGGGAGTGGCCACTGGCGGCAGTCAGTGAGGATATTGGCAGGTGGATATCTCTCGGCTCCGGCCGTTGATATTTCCGGCGCGCTGGCAACGGTACCGCAGCCGCGCAGGCAACTGTGGTGCTGCCGCTGGTGTTTCCTGCCGCGCGGCCCGATCGAAAGTGTACTATGGGCCCCATTGTAGTCCGGACTTGCTCGGAACAAACCACCGCTCGTTCCAAAGGATCGCGCGCGCGCGGGCTGAAGGAGGCCCATGAAGAAAGCTCAGCCCGCTAGCCTGTGAGCAAATCCCTTCATTTTGTTTCTTCTCTCCTCTCCTCTTCTTTTTTGTTCTTTCTCCATTTATTTCTTCAATGCGTCAACTACGCCGTCCTCATAAAAAGAGAAGAAAAACGAGTTAAAAACACCAACTACACGCCAAAAAAATATTTTCCTGCTATTCATTTTTCATTTCGTTTCGTTTACCGAACATGATCCAATGATTCATGACATGAGCCACATAGACTTCGGCAGCATAATATTGTAGTCGAGACAGATACACATGTACTAGGGGGTTGCACCGAAGGCCAGGTAGAGTATTATTTTTATTTGCAAAATATCATTTTTTAAATCACATATACAACTGTGAAAAGATGATTTTGTTTGTTTGTTGTGGCTATGGATCTCTCCTATTGTTACCTGACAATTTTATGCCACTTTTACACATAATTAATTTTCAATCCAAGATTTGAAATATTTGTATATGTCAAAGTAAATATAAAATTAATAATCTGTTTGAACCTGTGTATTTATTTTTTAAAAATATCAAGTCCAAAATAGTTCTATTTCGAAAAAATCAAAACCTACATTTTGAAATAGTTTCACTAGGTTTCAGAAATTGGTTTTCAAATAATGTTAAAATATATTCACTATTGGTCTTGTTTTAAACTTCTCTTCATTAGAAACCCGAGTATTCAAACGGTTTTAAACCTAAAGGTATAATTGGTGCACCCCCATGGGGTTATCATAGGTGCTAGCCATTCTGGACCATCAGACCGAGTGCTGAAACAAAATCCGAGCCGTTCGTTTGTGGTAAGACTGTTTTACCCAGGTCAACAGTAAACTGACAATTTGCAGCACGCACTCCTCGCTACTACCCATGCGTGCGCTCTACTCGGTCCAGTTGCGTCATTTGCTGTCAAGAGATTTCTAGGTCCGCATATCAGCCTCGTCTGTTTTATTTCCGTGTGTTTAGTGGGTATGGACTGAATCGTCAGGGGCAGTGGGTGCGGCGCCGCACGGTGCTCAGCCGGGGAGAGCTTGCTAACCCTAGCCGCCACCATCCAATCATCTCTCTCATCTCTCCTCTCCAATCCCCTCCGACGGCGCACCTCCCTCCCTCTCCTCTCGCTCAACTCCAAATCTCGGGCGAGCTGCCGCCACCCCCGTATCCCTATCGAGCGTTCATCTCTGCCCTATCTCCTCCTCCTCCTCTTTCTGCTCCACAATCCCATCTTCCCGTCTTCTCCATGGCTGTACCGAGGGGGCTAGAGGCAGGAATGGCGCCCTGGATGGAGGAAGCGGAGGTCGACATGGAGGAGCACGCGGTGAAGCGGTGGATGGATGCCATCTCCCTCCTTCTCGTCGCCTAGCAGGAGGGGCAACATGTAGGCCGCCGCCGGAGAGTTGGACGATGCCAGCAAGCCGAGGTAAGCCCCTCTCCATCATGTATCCTCTTGGCCCATGAAGTCCGGCCACGATCAGGAGGAGGCCATGGAGGGAGGCCACGAGGGGAGGGGCTCGGTTCGGATGGGTTCGTCACCGACGACCCTCGATCCACCCGGAATCGAGCGTGGATGGCCGGAATCGAGGAAGGCCGGGCGGAATTGAGCTTGTTGCCGGCGGGAGGAGCATAGATATATAGGTTCAGGTGAGTCTGGTCTCTCTCTCCCCTTCCCTCCCTCCCTCCCCTCTCTCTCTCTCAGATCGTTGACCAAAAATTTCTGGTGAGCTCTTCATGTGTTTTGGCCCATCATCTAAGATTTATAATTTTTTATCCCCTCTTGCTTTGTCTCTATGCCCCTACATGCAGATTTGCGGTGTGCTATGGTTTGAAGCCAGATTGATTTTCCAGCTACATATTCTATGATGGTTGATGAAAGCCCATGATGCGCTAACGACTCAGGTTGGAATCGTTGCCCATTATTTTTTAAGTGTCTTTTACATAATTGCAATGTCTTCTAAACAAACATGTACTTTTATTCCCAATGCAAGTAGAGAAGAGGAGCAGAAGATTCAAGAGGTGGTTCTCTAGGCTGCATATATGTATGATGCCCAGCGCCGCTCGCTGGCTGCTCCGAGGCCATCATCTTTCGATGGCGCACTCACAGCATGACTCCCGGTGGTGTACAGAGCTGTTGTAGTGGTATCCGCCACGTCGACCATGTGAGGCACTCTGTGTGGTGACAGCCCGCCCCCTGGAATTAACGTCGTGCAGTCATCCTTGTGCCGCTCAAACGTGCGCAACCATTTCCCCCTCAGCAGCGTCGGCCATCCTCGTCTGTGCTGCCATCACCGGCCATGGCGTCACCGCAGCCGTCATCAACGTCAAGAATAGGTCTACCTACAGGTCCACACCTTCCTCCCCTCTATCTCTATCCTCTCTAATCCTCATCTTCTTTTGTGCAGATTTCGTTTTTGCTACGTGTACAACCTATTTGATAGAAATCCTACTGGAAACGGTGTATGTCTTACTTTTGCTCCTTTTTCCTGAAATTTAGCCCGAATCAACGATAGTAACTTGAGTTGTCAGTCTTGCAGCAAACTTTAAGCAAATGATATGTTTTAACTTTTCCAGATTGTACATGGAAGATCAACGTGCTTGTTTTCTCAAACTTCAGGCTAATATCCTCTTGAATGAAGAGAGCACCATGTTATGTTTTCTCAGAGCTGCTCGTGCAGACAAGTGGTTTAGGAAATAGTTCTATTTTTGTTTTTGTAGTTTTGCTCATAGATTCTCTTGTAGTATTTTAACCAAGGCTGTATTTCTCCATCGACCCCTAGAAATCTCTGATTCAACAGTGAGAAACAAGTGCCGGGATGTCCTAACTTTGATCTTCTGCATTGTTGGCCATCGTATGGGGTCTTCGTAGCATTCCTCCGTCAACCCCATCCGGCGGTCATTTATAGAAGATCCTTGCATTTCTTATTGATGTGCTTTCTCTTTTTGTGTAGTGGTTCCAAGGTTGTTGAGCGTTCATGTGTGCAAAAGGCCCTATTTCCCAAAACGGCTCCTTATGTTCAGCCTGACCAGGTGATTACATGCATGTCAGGCACATATTATATGTGTTTTATGTATTAGGTTTGCCGGTCTCTCACGGTTTGTTTCGCCTTTTTGTAAGTTACGTGAATTATTTTGACCATGCAAATATAGCTTTGTTAATGACATTGTTAAAGCAGATATCATTCTGAGTTTGTGACACGCTGAATCAATAGGAAACAAAAAGAAGTGACAGTGTTAAGGGCTTCGAGTAAGTGGAATTTCTGATGAATTCTCAACTTTTAGTATTTATCTATTTCTGAATTTAGATGTTCCACGGCTGCTGAATCTGCATGTTTTTCTTGATGCTTTGTACGAGTTCTCTGTTTTTTAATCCTGCCAAGCTTGACACAAGCTTGATACAGTGTGTTGCTCCTTATCTTATTTTTCATGTGTTTTATGTGTGACCTGATCTATATTATTGAGACATATTAATCCACCAAATATATACTTACTTTTCAAGATGCAGCCAGGAATATTAAACACATGGTGTGTTTATTGTCTCCTATCTTTAGATCCTTACAACTTCTCCGTCAATCGTTTTTAGGTGTTTGTATATTTATTAGCGTACTCTTTTCTGATGACATTACATTATCCGAGTAATTACGACACTCATGTGTAGCCAAGAGCTCAGAATACTATTTCAGAAGAAAGTTTTATCATGTTGCGGTTATCAGGAATTTAGTGTCATATATGTTATCATACCAAATACTGGTCCAGCTTCTCCTATCATAGAATGCAAATTTAGGGTATTTATTAGTAGAGAGGAGAAAAAACATTCTCTAATATTTACTCCCTTTGTTCAAGTAATTGCCAATTAAAGCAACCCTATCGGCATATTTTACTCCCTCCATTCATACATATAAGAGCCAGATTTGGACCATATGCTTGTCGGTATATCAGAAGTACTGTATGGTTACTGACTAACTAAAAGAAGAGTTTCAGTTGACTAACTTCTAGAAACCTTCTCTGTCATGCACTACCTTTAGGTTTCTGGTTCTACAGTATTGAGGACAACTATCCAAAATTCTGTTAGGCTCCAAATAGATGTACTTTGCGAATACTAAATGTGCATGTACTCGACCTAGGTAGTTTTTGTATGCTCTTGATACACTCAGTTATGATCATAATATTTGTGCTTGATATCCTAATTAGTCATATAATTATATTTATTTTCACAGATGGCCTAAATAGAGAAATATTGATATGGACTATTCTTCTAGGTCATAGATAAGCCAATTAGGATAATTTCTATACCATGCAAGCTCTGATCGAGGTTTATTTGTTCATATATTTTGTTTTTGCAGATATCAACACATCAGAGCACAAGAGGTGGGCACCGTAGGTGAACCGGGTGGTCTCTGATCTGGGTTGTGAGGATTGCCATGAAGTACTCGTCAACTTGGGGCGAGGTCGGCAGCGGTGAATTATAGGGCAGCGCAATGGGCACAGGGACCGCAACGACGCCGACCACCTCCAAGACCTCATGCTCCCCGACTACTTCTGCCACCATGACAAAGGCCAGCTCCAGGTTTGTACAAGTTTTTTAAACTTTGATTGGTTATTCATTAAAATGAGTATATGCTTCACTGGATGATAAACACGACTTCATTGGTTAAAAAAAGGTGTATATACTTCAACATGATCTCCTTTCTATACCGTTTTTCATATGCGGGTGTTGTTATCTTTTGCGAAGAAGTATATACTTATTATCGTTCAGAAACATACACTATTTTTTCCTGTATTCACATATTATTCAAATTAGTATATACTGCTTGCCACCAAAGATATATGTACGAATGTTACAAACGAAGTATATACTGCCCCTTCAAAGAAAAGTATGGATTTATCAAGTAGCAGCATGGTAAATGGGATGCGTACTTCTCCTTTGGTACAGGTTTGTACAAAAATCTGCATCGTAACAAACATGTGCGCTCGACTATGCAGCTACTTTTACATCTTCGAGAAGATATATATGCTACCAAAATAAATTGTTGAAAGGAGAGTATATCTAAGCTCCCCATAACACCAATTATACTTCTGGAATGATTGAATGTACGTGTTCCAGCAGTTGTATATACAGTGAAGAACGATTAGCGATGTAAATTAGACTTGCTTGATAAAATTATTAAACTTGTACAATATACCCAATCTCTTGATGTATATACGAACAAACTAAACTAAATAAGCCATATGCATTGGCAAAGAAACAGAGTAAAAGCTAAAAAAGGTATATTTAGATCACAACACAAAGGACTCCTATTATGCAACTTTTGGTTCTTTGTGATCTTATATCTGAGTCGAGACCATCAACATTACCCTGCTCTATAATTCTAAGATGTCCTCAATTGTTATGAGAGGTAGTTAGGTTTTAATTTGATGAAAAATAGCAAAGGTTAACTTTTTAGCTTAATGATTTTTCTCTAGCACTCTTGCCAAACGCCACTTGCTTCCCCTATTCGATCTCCTTAATTTTTGTCTTGGTTTAATCTACCCGACAACTGTGAAGTAACGTTTTTATATTTCAAGTATATTTTATATCTCTGAATAACGTATCCAGATTCTATTTGATATACATGCACCTTATGCTTTTAAAATTACTCAGCTTTGCTACTGCTTTTCTACTATTATATTCACTATAAATCTGAGAAATAGAAAGGGTATAAATAGTACCTTTTCCAGATTGTGGTATGGAAATGTTGTTGTTGAGTTCAAACTTTTAAGGTAACTAAAGCTATTTATTCATGACTATTACTGGGAGTACATCGGTTACACTCAATGTCTCAATAAGTGTTCATTTCTCCTTCAAGCATTGTGTTGTGAAATTTGATATTTTGTTGCATGTTTCCGTCTTTTCTGCAGTGTTAGGGTATCATGTCTTCGGAGGGGGATGTCCTTGTGAAATGGTCTCTATAGATTGTCTGGCCAAAAATACCAGGAAGAATGTGGATTCTTGGAAGCTTTCCACCGCACCTATGAACAACTTTTGATCCCACTAGCTGGCTGACTTTTGATGTTGCTACTAGCCTTAAGGTATAGATCTGCCTTAGGTAACTTCAGCTACGCAGTGTTCACCTTACACATCATTTTGAATTTGTTCGTATAACAATTGAATTATAATTTCATTTGAAACCGTCTATCAAATTTGAGCCTTTGACACTATGGTCAACCATTTTGTTATTATTTTTACTCACTTATAATCGCTAAATTGGCTCAAAATCAACGGGATCGTGCGCCAAGGCGCACCCCTAAATCTAGTTAAAGTTATGACTTAAACGCTATGGAAGTTCTACTTTCAAGAACTAGATCCTCGAGTGTGAGAAAGGAGAAAGAGAAATCTAACACAAATTTGTAAAAGTTAGCATGACAAAGAAGGTAGGACATGCATGTTATTTCACATACATGCAATTGTCCATGGATAACCCGTACCAACCCAAAAAAGCCCGACGGGTCAGGCCTAAGCTTCAGATAAGCGGCCCGGTGGCTGCACGGGCCAGGTTCGAGCTGAAGGAAATACACAAATAAGGGAAGGCGCAATCCACAGCCCACAGTCCGGAGGATATTTCATAACATGGGCTGTGATCGGGCCGAGTTTTGAGGCTCAAAAACCGGGCCAGGGCAGGCTCGGGCCTAGAAAATGTGTGGATAGGCTTTTTCTAGCCCAGTCCAAGCCTAGCCCGGCCAAAAAAAATGCCCAGATATACTCGTAGGCGCCCTGGTGATGTGTGCTTAGCCCCTCACTTGGCCGTCGGGTGCATGTCATGCGTTCTTTTTTAAAGTTGTATTGTTGTTTTATGATTCAAAAAAAAAGTTGTATTGTTGTTGTTTTTTAAATTATATACTTCCTTCGTTTCAAAATAGATGTCTCAAATTTATCAAAATTTGGATGAATCTAGACACTATTTATTATATAAATTCATCCAAAATTTGAAAAACCTAAGACATCTATTCTTGGACGGAGGGAGTACTTTCTTCCTTCTAAAAAAAGTCACATATTTGTTTAAGTTCGAATGTATCTAAACACTATTTAATATATTTCATCCAATTTTAAACAAATTTACGATATCATTTTTAAGACGGAAAAAGTATTTTGAACAGTTTGGAATTTGGTGTCATGAGTACCCACGACCCAACACCTACTTTCTGCGTGTTCGGTTATACTCCCTCCGTTTTTAAAATATAAGATGTTTTAGTTTTATGAAGAAAATGTATTTAGACTTGTTTTAGTGTATATATTCACACTAAACCTGAATGAACCTACATATTAAAAGAAGTCTAGATATATTTTCTTTATAAAACTAAAACATCTTATATTTTAAGGGAGTAGATAGAGAGTACATGACGATGACCCCAAACAACACACGAGTTCGGGTCCATGTTAGTGATGTGCTTTTGCCGTGACGCTAAAGCTATAACAGGAAGGCCCAGCCCATGGCCCGAAGGATTTTGCATAGCATGGGCCAGGATCGGGTTGAGTTTGAGGCCCAACAGTCGGGCCAGGCTAGGCCAGGCTCGGGTCTGAAACATGTGTGTATAAGCTTTTTCTGGGCCCGACCTGAAAAATGCCCAGGTATACCCAAAGGCGTCCTGGTGATGTGTGCTATAGGCCCTCCCTTGGCGGTGAGATGCATGTCGTTACAACAGTTGCATGTATGTTTTTTAAAACGTATATAATTCCTCTGTTTTAAAATAAATGTTATGGATTTATTAAAATTCAGATAACTATATATACTACTAGTGTCTAGATTTATTCAAATTTTAACAAATTCGCGACATTTATTTTGAGGCGAAGAAAGTATTTTAAGCGGTTTGGAATTTGGGATCATGAGTACCCGCCACCCAACACCTATTTTCCGCATGTTCGGTTATATTTTCTCCGTTTTAAAATATAAGATGTTTTAGATTTGTAAAGAAAATGTATCTAGATTTATTTTGATGTGCAGATTTACTCTAAACATGAATAAACCTATATACTAAAAGTAGTCTAGATATATTTACTTCATAAAACTAAACATCTTATATTTTAAAACGAAAGATGACGATGACCCCAAACAACACACACGTCGGGTCCATGTCAGTAATTCGCTATTGCCGTGACGCTAAAGCTACAACGGGTGGACAAAATCTCCCGATCTTATCTTTGTTAGATCAAGCTAGCACGTAGCTGTAGGTACGGCGACTCGGCGGGACGTTCGGTTACCTATCTCGGTCCTCTCGTAATCTAATTGGATGTTAACATCTCTCTCTCTCTCTGCTTTGTCCATCGTTGGTTGGTGAACCGTCCATCGTTGGTTGGTGAACCGTCTACTAAGGGTAGAAAATAGCTTGACCTGGTAGCATGCAGTAGCAATATAGCATCATGGACAACTTTTACAGTCTAGGTGATAGCATCATTGACAATTCTACAGTCTAGGTGCAAAAAAATATACCCGTGTATCCCGTGGCATATACATCTGCCTGGACTTCCAGACAAAGGAATAAATGGCCGTCTAAGAAGTGTACTAGTAATGCATACATATCCAAATTTGATTAGTCAATGAATTAGGAGTTTATTTATAACTAGTCAATGAATTTGTTTCGTGTGATACTCTTGATCTACTACTGCAAAAAAAGTGTAAACCCGAGTGAGTATGGAGTATGGACCATACGCTCATCTTTCTTCTCAATCTACACCTTATTCCACGAAATACCTATCCTTGTTTCGAAATAAAGGACCGAGATCCATCCCGGATAAGTGAGTTCCTAACTACCTAACGCCGAGCTAATAAGTGCTCTCTTTTTCTAGAATGGATTAATCGTCACTATATGTCGCGACTATATTCACTTACCAGTTTTTGACTCAATGGATCAAAATTATGTGATCTGCCCTAGTGCACCCCCTTTAGAAGACATCTCCAGTTGTCTCAATCATCTAATATATCAGAATCTCGTAGATGAAACAGTGGCTGATTTAGTAGCATCAGATGCAATAAGGGATCGTTGTTATTATGTTAATAAAAAGTGGTTTAGTGGTATGCCAACTAATTGGTCGATTACGAAAACTAGACTTTCTCAATTTAAATATTTAAGAGCAGAAGAAAAAATGGAAAAATTCCAACATCTCTGAAAAAGAGATGTGACAATCTTGAAGAGAAAATTATCCACCTTGCAAAGCTATCTCGACGGAATCAAATATATGACGAGATTGCCAGACATTATGATTGTCCTTGATTAGCAAAAAGAGTATATAGCTCTTCGGAAGTGTGCCATTTTGGGGATTCATCCGCGAGGTAGGAGTGGCTCGCGGGCTCCTAATGAGGACATAAAAAAACGTACTAGTTGCCTAAATTGATCGATCAGCTGCAACGAACCAATCCATTTCGTTTGCAGTTCATTCTTAACCCATATCCTATTTTGCACATAGGTCCTCCCTGCACGGAATATGGTACAGTAGGTGGAATCCATTTTAGATCTTTATTAAGGCGTGTGTCGACTAACCACTGATTCACTTCGCGGCCAGCCGGCAAATGCATGCCCACACAAGCCAATCTTTGGCAAGACGTATACGGACGGGACTGAGATGTTTGGCTAGGGGTTAATTTTTTATTTTTCATTTATACTTCCTCCGGTTAGAAATATAAGATGTTTTAGATTTGTGAAGAAGATGTATCCAGACACCTTTTAGTGTCTAGATTCATTTGAACCTATACACTAAAAGGTGTCTAGATACATCTCTTTCACAAACCTAAAATATCTTATATTTCTAAACGGAGGGAGTATAAGTCATAAAAGCATATGGCCCCTGCTGTAAGATTTTGGTTTTAAACTTGCAGTTGTATGCAGCAGTAGTAGGCTGCTTTCTAGATGCACTTGGTTTGGTTTAGGGGCTTTAGGAGCTTTGGCTCTTTTTCCTGTTTTGTTCTATTTTTTACTTTGGTACTCGAAATATGATGGTTTCATTCTCGTTAATGGAACTAGGGACAGAGTTCCTTTTGATTAAGAAAAACATATATCCCTTAGAAAAGTCATAAAAGCATATAAATAAGTGCTTATGTGCAGTGGCGGATGCAAGTGCAAGCATAGGGGTGCACAAGACACAGGGTAAATTTGCTTTCTTTGCAAAATAGTAATTTTTCACCATATGTGCAACCCCTAAAAAATATTTTTTGAGTGCTTTGGCACTACTGCGCACCCTGGTTGTCGGCTCTCTAGCTCCGCCACTGCTTATGTGGCTTATAAACAAAAGTCAAAAACCAGAGATAAGCCCAACCTAACAAGTAACAGCCCAACCCTAAATAGGTGTTCCGTGACCTATTATAAGCTACTTCCTCCGTTTCAAAATATAAAATATGTTTAACTTTTTGGCTTTTTTGAAATGTATGTAGATGTTTTTTAGTGAGATTTTTTCACCAATTTGACTGACAAAACACCATGTGACAGGAAAATAGATCCACTCCCTCCCCCACGGGCGACCGGGCCATGCTGCCATTCGTATCCCGTCCTAGGCCCCTCCCCAACTCTCCTCTCCCTGCCGGGCAAGGCCTATACGGTGCTGTCACCGCCGGCAACGGCTCCTGGCCTTTCCCCTCTCGGCAAAACTCTGCGCGGGGAGGGCGACTTAGAGTGGTGCTCTTAGGCAGCGGCGGTTCCAGACCCGCGGCTACGCTTCTAGACGCGGGACTAGGCCGCGCAACATCGCGGTGGCGTGCCCGTTGGCCACAGGACCTGCAGCAGTGCGGGAAGGAGGTTGCGGCTCTCAACCAAGTTCTAGGTCCCTTTGGGACTCATCTGGGCTGGAGCGGGTCGATGGCTATCTGGCGGTGGCATGGTTCCCTGGAGGTGGAGGAGGAGCGTTGGTAGTCTCCGGTGGATGGAGGTGCTGCGGTCGGCTTGCTGCAACGAGGCGACGAGGGCTTTACAGGCATGGCCGGGCCCGACAGGGCCTGGTGTGCCCCTGCTACCACGTAAGGTTGGCTACTGCGACAGCGGTGGAGCCGTGGAGGCGGTACCCTCCCGCATGATTGCAGCACTGCCATCCCCGACTAATGTTGTGTCTTCCTACTCCGCTTCTAGACCTCATGATGGTGCCTGCAGTGAGATGGCAAGGATGGTCTAAAGACCGTGGTGGCGCATGGTGGTGGGCGGAAATTTTGGTGGTGTTCTGCGAAGAGTCCGGGATAGTGGTTTGGGTCGGGAAAAATCTCGTCCGCTCGGCCGACACCGATGCGGTGACGCATGCGGGTGTCATCATTCCTTCCTGAAGGGCGTTGGGTACCCTGTCCCACTCACCTCAGCGTGCCAGGGAAAACTCTAGGACATGTCTGGGCAGCAGCGTCATCATCACCGCACTCCTTGAAGGTACTACTTGGTACGCGGCGGTTCAAAGTACGAGGATCACGGTGGGACAACTCTGAAGGGCGCAGCGGTTGCGAGTCACCCTTGTTTTGTCAATCTGCATGTGTTGGCATTTGTTTTTTTCTTTCTCTTCTTTTTATTTGGTTTGCTTATACTCTTTGCCATAATAGAAAAGTTGTACAATGGGGTTTGCTATATCAATATAGTGGAGCGAAAGCCTATTTCGAAAAGATAGTATGTTGAAACCTACATGGCTACATATTAAAAAAGACGTCCAGAAAAACGTTTAAAACATGGTGAGGTGCTTTTTACATGCTTTTTGTACTAACCTATTAACAAGTTGCCATAGTGCCATTTTCCTGTTTTCTACTGTTTTTGGTTTCAGAAAAGCTAGTAAAGAAATATTCTCAGAATTGGACGAGACAAACGTTAAAGTCAGTTACTTTCCGTGGGGAACAAGAAGTCCAGAGGGGAGCCGGAGAGGCGAGCTAGGGCGCCCAGCCCCCCTAGGCACGGGTGGGCCCTGCCCTGTGCCTGGGAGGGGTGTGGGGCCCCTGGCCGCCGCCTCGGCCTCCCCCTTCGCCTATAAGAAGCCCCCGATGCAAAAACCCTAAGCACCCGATCAAATCTCCACGAAACCGTCTGTAGCCGCCGCCACCATCGTCCCTAGATCGGGGGTGGGGGGTTTGAAGTTCTTCCCGGCACCCTGCCGGAGGGGAGATCATCCCAAAGGCCTTCTCTCTGGTATGATGCGTGAGTAGTTCCACCTTGGACTATGGGTCCATGTAGTAGCTAGATGCTTGTATCTCCTCCTTTGTGCTTTCATGTATAGATCTTGTGAGCTCCGTTCATGATCAAGATCTAATCTATTTGTAATTATGCATGTTGTGTTTACGGGGATCCGATGGATATTGAGATTATTATGTTGGTTTGATTAATGGTTTTGTCTTTATGATTCTATCATGTCTGTGTTGTTTGTGATCTTGCATGCTCTCCGTTGTTAGTAGCTATCTTGGCCAAGTAGTTGCTAGTGACTCCAAGAGGGAGTATTTATGCTCGATAGTGGGTTCATGCCTCTAGTTTCCAAGGGAAGTGAAAATAATCTCTTCGGTTGTAGATGTGCTGTTGCTACTAGGGAGAAAACAACGATCTCTTGTTCATGGAACATGTGGACTGTTTACCTTACACACTTTGCTTAAAGCAGTTGTATGTTGCTTGCAACTTAATACTGGAGGGGGTTCGGATGATAACCTGAAGGTGGACTTCTAGTCATAGATGCAGTTGGATGGCGGTCTATGTATCTTGTTGTATTGCCCAATCGAATCTCATAGGATCTTTCTGACTAGTAATTGAATTGTTATGCCTTGCTCAGTTCCTATCAATTGCCCCGCTGTAATTTTTTTACCCTTCATGCCATGTTGTTTATCTAAGGAGAGCACCTCTAGTGAACTAAGGACCCCGGTCCAATCTTTACCATTGATACATCTTTCACTGTTACTTGTTTACTTGCTGCAACCCATTACCTTCCACACCATACATTTAATCCTTTGTTAAAGCAAACCGGTGAGCTTGACAACCTCACTGATTCATTGGGGCAAAGTCTTGAGTTTGTGTTGTGCAGGTCTCCGCGTTGTTAGCAACACATGTGTGACGTTTATTCCTCCTACTGGTTCGATAACCTTGGTTTCTTACTGAGGGAAACTTGCTGTTGTGCTGCTTCATACCTTGCTCTTGGGGTTTCCAACGAAGCGTCCCACGACAAGTGGTGGGTGCCATCAAGCTATTTTCTGGCGCCGTTGCCGGGCAGGCTAAGGACGTCTTCACTAGGGGAGTCCTTCACTTCCTTTCTCTTTACTTTGCTTTTAGTTTGCTTTGTTTCTTTTGCTTGGTTTTGTTTGCCTCTTTTCAAAAAACCCAGAAAAATTAGTCTAGTTTGGTTTGCTTTCTTTATTCAAAAACACAAAAAAATTAGTTCCTGCACTAGCTGCTGCTGTTTTTGGCTTGCCCACCTTTGCCAAAATGAACTCTGCTGAGAACACCAAGTTGTGTGACTTCACTAGCACCAACAATAATGATTTCCTTAGCACACCTATTGCTCCACCTGCTCCTAATGCTACCTTTTATGAAATTAAGTCTGCTTTGTTGAATCTTGTGATGAGAGAGCAATTTTCTAGTGCTGGTTCTGATGATCCTGCTGCCCATCTCAATAGCTTTGTTGAACTTTGTGAGGTGCAAAAGTATAAGGATGTATATGGAGATATTATTAAGCTCAAGATTTTTTCCTTTCTCCTTGAGAGGAAAAGCTAAAGAATGGTTGCTATCCCTGCCTAAAAATAGTATTGATTCTTGGACTAAGTGCAAAGATGCTTTTATTGAAAAGTACTATCCTCCTGCTAAGATTATATCTATGATAAGTGATATTATAAAATTTAAACAATTTGATAGTGAACATGTTGCTCCAGCTTTGGAAAGAATGAAGTCTTTGGTTAAGAATTGTCCTGCTCATGGACTTACGGCTTGGATGATTATCCAGACTTTTTATACAGGTTTGAACTTCTCCTCAAGAAATTTGTTGGATTCAGCAGTTGGAGGTACCTTCATGGGCCTCACTTTGGGTGTTGCAACAAGGAACCTTGATAATATGATGGTTAACTACTCTGAATGACATGTTGAGAGAGCTCCACATGGTAGGAAGGTAAATTCTGTTGAGGAAACTTCCTCTTTGAGTGAAAAGATTGATGTTATTCTGGCTATGCTTGTTAATGGGAAAGCTCCTCTTGATCCTAATAGTGTTCCCTTAGCCTCTTTGGTTGCTCAAGAAGAGCAAGTTGATGTGAACTTCATTAGAAACAAAAAATTGGCAATAATACTTATGGTAATTATAGGCCTTATCCTCCTAGTGGAAATGTTTATCATGGTAGATCTGGAATGCCTAGTGAAGAAAGGATTCTAGAAGTAGAGAGGTCCACTAAGAATTTTATGCAGATGCAATATGAGCAAAATAAGATTTTCACTAAAACTATGGAGGAACAATCTATTATGTTGAAAAACATTATCCATCAGCTTGAGAATCTTAATAAAGAAATTTCTAGTTTACAGTCAAAAAATTTGAGTGCTGAGAAAAATATATCCTCTTTGTATGAAGCTCAGTCTTCCTTGATTAATAAAATGGCTAATAAACCTGAAACTATGGAAAATACCTTTGCTACTGCTCATGCCATACAAGTTACCATTGATGAAAATGTTAGGCTGTTAGCTCAACTTCATGCTAGGTGGGAAAGGGAAGCTGAAATTGATAGAAACAATAGTGTGTGCACCATCACCACTAAAACACAAGAAGTCCCTATTCCTCCTCCTATAATGCCTAAGCCTAATGAGTCTACTACTAGTGATGCTAAGTTTGATTTTGATATAGATGGTTGCAATATTTCTGAAGTGATTATCTTCCTGCAAAAGCTTGCTAGAAGTCTTGATGCTAGTGATATGCATGTTGCTTTCACCAAACACATTACAGATGCTCTTGTTAAGATTAAGGAAGAGAAGCTAAAACACAAATCTTATATTCCTAGGAAAGTAGAAGATAGTTGGGAAACCATTATTAATATACAATTGAATGACTTTGATCTCAAATCTTCATGTGATCTTGGTTCTAGTGTATCTATTATTCCTAGGAAGATTTATGAAATGCTAGATTTGCCACCTTTGGAAGATTGTTATTTGGATGTCCCACTCAATGATAATGCTAAAAAGAAACTCATGGGGAGTATTAATAATGTTCTCATTATGGTTAACAATGCTTATGTCCCTTTTGATTTCTATGTTTTGGATGTTGAATACAATGCTTCTTGTCCTATTACTCTGGGAAAACCTTTTCTTAGAACAGTTGGTGCCATCATTGATATGAAAGAAGGCACCATCAAATATCATTTTCCATTCAATAAATATATTGAACATTTCCCTATGAGGAGAGAGAAGTTGATTTTTGCTCCTCCTTTGAAAGCAAGATTTGATGTTAATGCTTCTTCATTTGAAAATACTTGATTCTTCTTGTTTCTTGTGCCTAACTTAAAGGCGTTAAAAAAAAGTACTTGTTGAAAGATAACCCAAGAGTTTCCTTGAGTCTTGGAAGTTATTACTTTAGTAATGACCTCTCCTATCCTTTTTGTTTTATTTTTGTGCCAAGAATGACCTCTAATGAGAGGGAAGTAAGATTTGGAGAGTTGCTGTCCCGAAACAGATTTCTGTCCTCTACCAAAAATATTCGTGAGGAGGCTCTGTGACTCGGATTGAGCTCAAAATGTACGAATAAATCCCCCAGTATGTTAGATAACTTTCGTTAGTTCAACACTTTTTGATTTGAGCAATATAAGATGTTTTAAAAAATCTGTTTCTACCTGCTGGTCTGTTTTGACAGATTTCTGCCATTATTTGCATTTGCTTTTTCTTGATCCCTTTTGAGTTTTCTTTAGGTGAAATTGAGCTTTTTGAAGGAGTTACTATAGTAGATTGTGTTTTTAGTGAAAATACTTGTTGTTTCAAAGCTTTGCCAGAGGTCTAATATCTTTTGAATAAACTAATGTTGCTAATAAAGATTGTGTGAAGTTTTGTATGAAGGAAAAATTTCAGGTGTAGAGAGAAAATGATGCAATGAGATGAAGAATGGACAAAAGCTCAAGCTTGGAGATTCCACCATGGTGTAACCCCAAGAAATATCCAAGAGGTACAAATTCAAAGCGTGGGGATGTCCAAGGCATCCCCTTCTTTATCAATAAAAAGCTTAGGTCTGTCTAGACACTTCGATTTATTGTTTCATGCACAATTGTGTTGTTCTTGGAGCGTCTTAGTTTTCGTTTGCTTTTCTTAGGTTGTTTAGTTTTCTTGAATAAAGTAGTTTGGACCCCCGTTCTCGCTGTGTTGTTTTGCAAATAAGTTGCTTGGTGTTGGAAAGGAGTAGTAAGTTCTTGCTTGAAGTGCAAGAGGAGCTTGCATTGACTGTGAGTTAGACTTTAGCATGGCATGCTA
Source organism: Avena sativa (assembly GCA_916181665.1). Classification (NCBI taxonomy): domain Eukaryota; kingdom Viridiplantae; phylum Streptophyta; class Magnoliopsida; order Poales; family Poaceae; genus Avena; species Avena sativa. The sequence goes on along the minus strand of OV702294.1, from coordinate 147,654,527 downwards.
GGTGTTGTTTTGGCATTATGCTTAGTGATTATTGCTGTAGCATGTCTTGTTCCAAACAATTGGGATTGCTTAGTGTGTCTTGAAGAAATTATGCGTTGTTTTAGCATGCAAAAGCATAGTATTGTGGTATTCTCCTTTGATGCTTTGCTTGGGTTGACTTGCACATGCTTACACCATGTTATGACTCTCACAAGTCACCATTATACTCTATAATCATTTAGTCCTTGACTTGTAGTACCACCCTTTGCTTTGATTAGTAATGCTTTGTTGCACTACATGATTATGGTCATTATTACTCTCTTAGTTGGTTGCTCCCAGTCTTTTGCTAGCCTCCACTTGTATGAGTAAATTCTACTCATGCTTCAACTCCCAAGAAACCAAGTTATTCCAAAGTGTCCCCTATAAACTCCTATGCATGGTGTGCTACACCATTCCAAGTATATTCTTGTTTTCAGCTATCTTCCAATTAAAAACTATTTCGTTATGTGAAAACTTAGTGATTAAAGCTCTCACGAACTTGATTTCACACTTTATATTCTTTTCCCCTAATAAACTTGAACCATTGTGACAACTTTGTTATATATGCTTGCACTTATACGTTGGAATTAACAGAACCGTGCTGTCACGGGAAACGTTTTCAACATTGCACTTGTACTTTGTACTCAGTTGATATCATGCTCTTTTGTCTATAGATGTCACCGGTGTGAAATAAAGAGGGAACTTGTAAGTCCATGGAGCTTGTATCCTGTGTTAGAGAAACGCCTGCGCCGCTAGCCTAAGCCATGCCTAATCATGGTGGAAACTTGCAGCATCACCATAGTGATATCTATGAAGCATTCTTCTTATAAAAAAGAGACACATTGAGAAAAGAGGAAAAAGAGAAAAACCATCATATTCCCATGGTACATAAGAAGATTGCTGAGATGCTCATTGTCTGCTTGCCTTGTCATTTTGGTTATGGGAAAGCTCCTGTACCATGTGCAAGGGATACCCCGTTGGTGGTTCAAGAACTTACAATGTCTAATGATATGCAAATACTTACAATGACAAGAACTTACCTGGGCCCAAAGTTGAGTATGCATGAGGTGTGGCCCTCGTATTCAAGGGACTTGAGATTGCAAGCTTATACTTCGTCAAGCATATACTTCATCTTTGTTCACTTTAACCTTAACCACTTCAAGATGCTTATGATAGGGGCAATGAGGGATGAAAGCTAACAAGTACCATAATTTTTGAAAGCTCTTTTTGAAACTTGAAATCCCTGCTTCTTTTATAAAAAGGTCTTTCTTCCACCATTATTGAGTCTCCACCTTCTACCTTTAGGCACCATTAAGAGAGCATAGTTGTCATTCTATGTGCACTGTGATATTAGGCACCATTTTGAAAGCTTATTGATTGATGCATATTGTGATATTACTTGTTCTTGTGCTATTTGTTTCTAGTCACCCTTGTGAACTTTGAAGGTGTCCTATGCATCTATATTGCTACCCTATGAGGGACAAGCTGATTGCCACTATGCTTTGTTTTCTATATGTGAAATAAACAAACATTTTTCAATGCATGTTATTCATGATCTTTGTTTGTAGCTTGTCATGTTGCATGCATAGTTACTATGTCCTATTGTTAGAACTCCATCTTTCATGCACATGTTTAGAGTTCTTTGATCCCAGCTTTCAATGCTTGCAAATGGTTGGATCTTTATTGTGAGGGTGCATGTCACCTCAAAAATTCTTCTTCTTATCACTTACCTACTCGAGGACGAGCAGGAGTTAAGCTTGGGGATGCTTGATACGTCGGAAACGTATCTATAATTTTTGATGTTACATGCTTGTTAGTATCTACTTTTCTTTGCTTTGTCTACACTTTGAGGTGCTTTTTACATGTTTTCTGGTACTAACTTATTAACAAGTTGCCACAGTGCCAGTTGCATGTTTTCTGTTGTTTTTGGTTTCAGAAAAGCTAGTAAAGAAATATTCTCGGAATTGGACGGGACGAACGTCAAAGTCAATTACTTTCCGTGGGGAACAAGAAGTTCAGAGGGGAGCCGGAGAGGCGGGCTAGGGCGCCTAGACCCCCCTAGGCGAGGGCAGGGGTGTGGGGCCCCTGGCCGCCACCTCGGCCTCCCCTTCGCCTATAAGAAGCCCCTAGATGCAGAAACCCTAAGCACCCGATCAAATCTTCACGAAACTGTCTGTAGCCGCCGCCACCATCGTCCCTAGATCGGGGGGGAGGATCTGAAGTTCTTTCCGGCACCCTGCCGAAGGGGAGATCATCCCGGAGGCCTTCTCTCCGGTATGATGCGTGAGTAGTTCCACCTTGGACTATGGGTCCATGTAGTAGCTAGATGGTTGTATCTCCTCCTTTGTGCTTTCATGTATAGATCCTGTGAGCTCCGTTCATGATCAAGATCTAATCTATTTGTAATCATGCATGTTGTGTTTGCGGGGATCCGATGGATATTGAGATTATTATATTGGTTTGATTAATGGTTTTGTCTTTATGATTCTATCATGTATGTGTTGTTTGTGATCTTGCATGCTCTCCGTTGTTAGTAACTATCTTGGCCAAATAGTTGCTAGTGACTCCAAGAGGGGGTATTTATGCTCGATAGTGGGTTCATGCCTATAGTTTCCAAGGGAAGTGATAGAAATCTCTTCGGTTGTGGATGTGCTATTGCTACTAGGGAGAAAACAACGGTCTCTTGTTCATGGAACATGTGGACTGTTTACCTTACACACTTTGCTTAAAGCAGTTGTATGTTGCTTGCAACTTAACACTGGAGGGGGTTCGGATGATAACCTGAAGGTGGACTTCTAGTCATAGATGCAGTTGGATGGCGGTCTATGTATCTTGTTGTATTGTCCAATCGAATCTCATAGGATCTTTCTGACTAGTAATTACATTGTTATGCCTTGCTCAGTTCCTGTCAATTGTCCCACAGTAATTTGTTTACCCTTCATGCCATGTTGTTTATCTAAGGAGAGCACCTCTAGTGAACTATGGACCCCAGTCCAATCTTTACCATTGATACATCTTCCACTGTTACTTGTTTACTTGCTGCAAACCATTACCTTTCACACCATACGTTTAATCCTTTGTTACAGCAAACCAGTGAGCTTGATAACCTCACTTATTCGTTGGGGCAAAGTCTTGAGTTTGTGTTGTGCAGGTCTCCGCATTGTTAGCAACACCTGTGTAACGTTTTCTTCCTCCCAGAACCTTATCTTTTAGCCAGTGCTCTTTCTTCCCTTCTTCCTATCGCCTTTTCTATTCGAGAAAACCATCGCGCGGTGCCGCTGCTGCGCCTGGTGCCGGACCGCCGCCGCCGCCTGTGCCTGGTGCCGGACCGATGCCGCCGCCCGTAGTGCGGGGTCGCTGCGCCGCGCGCTAGTTCTGCCCTGGGGACACACTGCCACCGGTTCCTACACACACGCGCTACCGCCGCCGCCGTGCAGTCCCTCTGTGCGCGTTGGTCGTGCAACCGGTTTTTCCGGCGACGCTGGCCATTAATCCTCCAAGGTCCATGCAGGTCTAGCTCTCCGCCAGCAGGGTAGGAGGCGCCTGCTGCTATGCTGCGAGGGCCATGGCGGTGGCTACTACGACGGAAACGGCGGGGGTGCTTCCTGCGGCAGCCGGCTTTGCTCCCTATGGCGAGCGGTGTTGCTCCCTAACGGCGGCTGCCTTTGCTTTTTGCGGAGAGCGGCCTTGCTCCATGTGGTAGGCGACGTTGCTACAAGCGGTGGCCAGAGTTGCTCCCTGCTGAGGGCGGCGCTGCTCCATGCGACGACCAACCTAGCCTTTGACTTTGCTACATTGATATATATTTTTTTTTTTGCTACAATACCATAAAATTTTTGCTACAAGTTCTCCGGCGAGGTTTTCCGGCTAAATTCTCCGGCGATGTCTCCGGCGAAGTAGGATTTTTGCTACATTAGAAGAACTTTGTTGCTACAACTGTCTTGTGGTTTTGCTACAACAGTGTCAATTTTTTGCTACAGGTCTGTGGCGAGTTTTTTCCGACGATGTCTCCGACAAAGTCGATTTTGCTGCATTAGCACAATTTTTTGCTACATGGTCTCCGGCGAGGTCTCCAGTGAGGTATCCGGCGAGACGTTCTATTTCTGAAAAGAATTTTTTTTTTTTTTGCTTCGGAAGCAAAAGCAGGAACATATGTAGTAAACACGAGATGATTTGCAGCAAATAGACACGTGTCAGCACGGAAAGCAGGACGATGGGAGCTCCCAATCGTCCGGACACGCCTAACACTTGCCATTTTAAAAACTAGAAATACATCCAAAGAAAAAACCCCATCCGTCCGCTAATGGCCCGGCAGATTCTAATTTACTGTGCTGCAAAGCAACGACGAAACTTGTCAAGAGAGAAAACGGAGATACACGCGAGGAATCTCACATCGAGACCGCGACTCGTCTTGGGGATCCTGGCGAATGACGATAAACCCCGATTCCTTCCGGTGCTTGGTCTCTCGCCGCGGCCGCGGGAATTTTCGTCGGACATGACACACGTCGCTGCCCGCGGCCGCATATGTTCCGCCGGCCGGATGATAACTCCTATACACGCGGTGTCGTGATTACGCAGGGAGTGAGGCGACGAGTTGCTTTCCATGGCCGGCCGGCGCATCGGAGGACTAAGAGCTTAGAGATGGAGCCATCGAGGGCTCGGCTCCGCCAATGCTGAGCTTTCTCTAGGAGAATGAGCTCGATGGGCATAGCCTCGTCCGCCGAGGCTCCATCTGGTGCGCGTACGATTATCTCTCATTCATCTATTATTCCCTTTCGCGTCATCATATTCTTTTTCTTTTGCGTCATCATATTCAGATGTCCCTTTCACGTGCACAACGGGGATTACAGATTACTCCGACCACCAACCAAAAAAGCTTGGCATAGCCGGCAGTGGCTCGGCAAAAATCGGCTGTAACGTTGCGGAGATTAGAGTCTTTGTCGAACGCAAAATGTAGAAGTTATACTTTCTCCGTCCCAAAATAAATATCTCAGATTTATCAAAATTTAAATAAATCTATATACTAAATAGATGTCTCAGATTTGTTAAAATTTGGATGAATCTATATACTAAATAGTGTCTAGATTTAAATTTTGACAAATCTAAGACATCTATTTCGGAACGAAGAGAGTATAATTTTTTGGTACGGAAATTTAAAGAACGCATATGGAGCGTAAGATACACAAATTTTGGGCAAGATTATACCTCACTAAATGGCATGATAAAATAGAGGAGCTTGCCTAAGATCCGTGAATGTAATCAAATCTCAAAACATATTGCCAAAACGAGTGTTTCAATACAGTACACCTTATATTTTGAATTTTTTCTAAAAAAACTATACAAATCGGAGGGAGTATTATCTTTATCAACTAAACTTCCGTCCGTTTTTATGTACTTCCTCCATCTGAAAATAAATGTCGGATATCTGTTTAGATTTACATCTATCTATATACTAAAACGCGTCTAATCAATGCTCCCTCCGTTTCAAAATATAAGAGGGTTTAAGTTTATAAAGAAAATATATCTAGCCTTATTTTAGTGTATAGATTCATTTTAAACTTGAGTGAATCTAGATACTAAAAGAAATTTAGATACATTTGCTTCATAGAGCTAAAACATCTTATATTTTAAAACAGAGTGCGTACTTCACACCTCGCGTTGTCCATTTCACTTCACGTGCAAGACGCACGGAACCAACAAGCCACTAGTGCACACACTGGCCTCTAACACCGGTTCGAACCAGCCTCTAACAGCGGTTATAGAACCGTTGTTGGAGGTTCGGTGTTAGAGCCCCCCCTTTAACAACGGTTCTTATACAAACCGATGTTAAAGGGTGGCGCACGTGGGGCTGCCGCAGCGCTCAGTCCCCTCCTCCGTGGCAGGAAAAAGGCATAAATCTCTGCCGCGGCAGAGCAGAGTTCTGCCGCAGCCCCATTCTGGGCGTATTTCTGCGGAGCGGCGGGGACAGGGAGGGGGGAAGAGGAATCGGTCGGGAGAGGTATACACTTACATCGTCGGTACATACGAGTACATGAATAATGAAGCAACTATTATTGTACACAAACATCGTCATTGTGGTATTCTCCTTACACGTTGAAGCATCAAGTACAAGACAAACACGTTCAAACATATATACAATATAACATCTCCGTGCATGTTTATTTTGGTGGATATCTAAAGAGTTCTCCGCCAGGCATGACGACCTCATCAAGTGTGAATCCCGCCAATTCCTCTTGAATGGCTCGTATGCGGTAAAACGGTAAGAGTTGGTCCCGTATCCGTTCAATCTAAATATATATGAAGGATGGGGTCAATATATATATATAAGAATAAAACTCAACGCAATTGATGGTAATAAAATAATGTTGTGTACTTTGTTTACTTACTCTAAGTTGTTCTAGTGCGGCTTGGCCCGTCGCACATATCGTGTTGCGAATAAACTCGCAAACATAGTATCCACATAAGTTATTGCTGGGTCCCTGATGCGCGCACTTTACGAGAATAGAGAGTTCAATCAAAATAATAATCAATAAAGCATGATATAATAGAATTGGAAGCAGAATCAAAGAGATATGCAGACCTAGCTAGCTAGCATTACTTATATTTTGGTCTACAAATTTTAGTTCTTCTGACCATTCACCCACGGACCTGCCCCTGAACCTTTTCCAAACTCTGTTCGACAAAGAAAATGGATAAAGGAGTAATTAATTACTTGTTGTCATGAAAGTTGCCGATCTAGTGCGATAATATGTTTGAAATTATCTCTGGAGCATCTTTTTAAAGTCTGCCCATAGCTCTTGGTCTTTTCGTAACGAGTCCATGACAAGGATTTTTCCTGAGTCAACTTGAATGACTAGCAGAATAAAGTGGAACCTACGCAAGCATAACTCATCATCAGTTACACTTAACATTGAGTAAGCCAAAATAGAATGTGTACAAGAGAGGGTAACAGTACTAACAAGAAGTTGTAAGGAAATAGTATTTCCCTTTTAGTTTGTTGTCTCAATAAAGACCTAAGCAAAAAATCTTCTGTTTGCCCGGGTCTGTATTTTACCACTTCTTCATAAACTCTATTTGGGTCAACGAATCCAATGTCAAAAGGGCCTCCTTTCATGCATTCCATAACATTTTTCCTGCATAATAGTATATACATATATAGTAAGCATATATATACATGCAATTAATGAATTGAATGAGATGAGATAGAAATTACAGAAATAGTACTTACACATAATAAAGGATGATGGCATCTTTGTCGAGTTCCTTCTGATTGAATAGAAAATGCAAGTCTTGAATGTTGAAGGCGATCTCTTCGTCTCCGCACAAGAAAATCTCATATCTTATATGAGTCGTGATCCATTCTTCCTTTCTCGTCTTGCAGAAATCAAGGTACCACTTGTGCAATCTTCGCATCTTTATTGGTAGATTCTTAAGCTCCTCTTTCTTGACGAGATTCTTCCCATACTTCCATGGCTGTATGGGGTTGACATCGCCTTTGGGAAAGTTGTCTCCCATGATGTTCAAGTATACAAAACTTTCAACATGAAAATTGTTTGTATTTGAATAATTAATCCTAAAACGTTTTTCGTTTTAAAAAAATAAAATTCTAACTATTCAAACTAGTAACATATGGGAAAGGGCGGGCAGAATGCACGGGAGGAAAAGGGAGGGAAGAAAATTTTATTACGATAGAACTGGAATTAAAATACATAAGCAACAAAGCACGACTGAAAATTAAGATACATAGAAGAACTAAAAACTAAGATACATCCAGATTAAGTCACAATCGGCCGAACTTGTTTTGGAATGTTGGAGTAATTCAGTCATGCTCCTTCCTACACCTGTAATACTCGCCATTGTAGTCGTCGTACTCGCCGTGGCCATCGTCGATGTCGTCGTCAGGGTCGCCATAGTTGAACCTTGAAGGCTGAGTACGCGTGGGTTGGATTTGAGGGTAGCGCATACGGGGGTTAGAGTCGGCGGCGGTGTCGTAGGCCATGACGCTCTTTAGAATCCGACCGCACCACCACAGCCGACGGCCGGCCTCGTTGAAGTTCGGAGGAGGTGGGCCGTCCTCCTCGTGCCTGGCGAGCACCCTCTCATGCCGATCTCTGAAGAAGGCTTCCCAAGTCGGGAAATAGTCGGGATGCCATCTAGGATTCCTCCGTTGCTCCGGCGTGAGATCTAAGTAGTATTGGTTCGTGATGGCCATCCGGCGCGCCACACCTAGAGGGACAGGAGGAACCAGCATGCCTCCGGCGCTTAGCATCTAGCCGACGAGGACGCAGTAGCCCGGCGGGCAGGGGTAGTTCGAGGCGCAAAGCGCCTCCACGTCCCTAGGGGTTAGTGGTACGGTGGAAGCCATGGGCAAGAGTGATGAGGTTGCAGATATGAGTCTAGAGATGTGCAATGACAATGGAGGCCAACCATACATATATATAGTGAGAAATGGCAGGAAGATAACTGGAGGGAAGAACTGGCGGGAAAAACTGGCAGGAAGAAATAGCGAGAAGAACTGGCGGGAAGAAAAATGGCAGGAAGAAAAATGGCTCATTTAATACATATAGTGTTAACAGAAGAAATATGACATTGATTTCCATTTTGAGATACATATGTGTGCCAAAAATGGCTCAATTAATACATATAGTCAATCTTATAATTGCGTCGGCCGTAACCATGGAGTATCAGCACCGTTTAACAGGATGGTTGGGTCAGTCTTTACTCTGAAGGACGGAATTTCATCAAACTTATTCTAATCTTCTGACATGTATGTCTTGTCCTCCACTCCCACGATGTTTCTTTTCCCTGAAAGAACTATGTGACGCTTTGGCTCATCGTGTGATGTATCTGTTTGCTTATTTTTTTTCTTTTTTCGGTTTGGTAGACATGTCCTTCACATAGAAAACCTGAGCCACATCATTGGCTAAGACGAATGGTTCGTCTAAGTTCTTGCCTACCTTCATAAGATTGTTGAGATCCACTGTTGTCATTCCGTACTTCTTGTCTACCTCAACCCCTCCTCCTGTTAGCTTGACCCATTTGCACCGAAACAAGGGGACCTTAAAATTAGGTCCATAGTCAAGTTCCCATATCTCCTCTATGAACCCATAATACGCGGTCTTTTGCCCATTGTCTTCTGCTGCATCGAAGCGGACACCACTGTTTTGGTTGGTGCTCTTTTTATCTTGGCCTATCGTGTAAAATATATTCCCATTTATATCGTACCCTTGGAAAGTACATACAGTCGAAGATGGTGTCCTGGCCAACAAGTACAGCTGATCTCCAACAGTGGTGTTATTCGTGAGAAGTCTTTGCAGCCAGTCGCCAAAACTCGCCATGTGTTCACTTATAATTCATTCATCAGAATTCCCCGGGTGTTTGAGACGTATAAAATTCTTGTGTTCATTGATATACGGGGCAACCAAGATAGATCTTTGTAAAACCGTGTAGTGTGCTTGATTGAGATAATGCCCATCCCTACATATCATTGCTTTACATCCTAGGGTGCCTTTTCCACGCAGTCTCCCCTCATGTCGTAATTCTGGAACACCAATCGCCTTAAGGTCAGGAATAAAATCAACATAGAACTCAATGACCTCCTCTGTTACATAGCCCCTGGAGATCTCTTCCTTCTGGCCTAGCGCGGTTATGAACATATTTCTTTAAGACTCCCATGTATCTCTCAAAGGGGAACATATTGTGTAGAAATGCAGGATCGAGAATGACAATCTCTTCTACTAGGTGAACCAGGAGATGCGTCATAATATTGAAGAAGGATGGTGGGAACACCAACTCAAAGCTGACAAGACATTGGGCCACATCTGTCTGTAACCCTGGTAGGCTTTCTGGATCGATTACCTTCTGAGATATTGCATTGAGGAATGCACATAGCTTCACAATGGGTACTCGAACATTTTCAGGTCGAAGCCCCCTCAATGCAATCGGAAGCAATTGCGTCTTAATCACGTGGCAGTCATGAGATTTCAGGTTTTGGAATTTTTTCTCTGCCATATTTATTATTCCCTTTATATTCGACGAGAAGCCAGACAGGACCTTGATACTGCTCAGGCATTCAAAAAAGATTTCCTTCTCTGCTTTGGTAAGAGCATAGCTGGCAGGAGTTAAGTGGCATCGTTTACCCTTCTCGTTCTCAGGATGCATAGGCTCTTCAGGGTCTTTCATACGTTGCTGGTCCTGTGCTTCCGGTGTATCTTTTGTCTTCACATACACTCCTAGGAAGCCTAGCAGGTTCACGCAAACATTCTTCGTCACGTGCATCACGTCGATTGAAGAGCGGACCTCTAGGACTTTCCAATAGGGCAGGTCCCAAAATATAGATTGCTTCTTCCACATAGGCGCGTGTCCGGCATCGTCATTCGGAACAGGTAGACTGCCAGGACCTTTTACAAAGATTACTTCTAGGTCCTTGACCATACCAAATACCTCCTCACCGGTACGGAGGACAGGCTTCCTCCGGGATTCTGCCAGACGTTTGAAATGCTTGCCTTTCTTTCTTACGGGATGCAGGTTTGGAAGGAATCGACGATACCCTAGGTACACAAACTTCTTACATTTATCCAAATACACACTTTCAATCTCATCTAAACAGTGTGTGCATGATTTGAATCCCTTGTTTGTCTGCCCTGAAATGTTACTAAGAGCAGGCCAATCACTGATGGTTACGAAAAGCAATGCTCGTAGGTCAAATGGCTCCCCTTTGTGCTCATCCCACATACGTACACCTGGTTTGGCCCACAGCTGTAAAAGTTCTTCAACCAATGGCCTTAGGTACACATCAATGTCGTTGCCGGGTTGCCTCGGGCCTTGGATGAGCACTGACATCATAATAAACTTCCTCTTCATGCACAACCAAGGAGGAAGGTTATAGATACATAGAGTCATAGGCCAGGTGCTGTGACTGCAGCTCTGCTCACCAAAAGGATTCATGCCATCTGTACTTAGACCAAACCTTAAGTTCCTTGCGTCACGTGCGAAGTTCGGGTACTCTCGCTCGACTTTTCTCCACTGTGACCCATCAGCGGGGTGTCTCAACATCGCGTCTTTCTTACGGTCTTCCATGTGCCATCGCAACAACTTGGCATGCTCTTTATTTCTGAAAAGACGTTTTAACCGTGGTATTATAGGAGCATACCACATAACCTTGGCAGGAACCTTCTTCCTAGGGGCCTCGCCCTCAACATCGCCAGGATCGTCTCGTCTGATCTTATACCGCAGTGCAGTGCATACCAGGCATGCATCCAAATTCTTGTACTTCTCACCACGGTAGAGGATGCAGCCATTAATGCAGGCATGTATCTTCTGCACGTCTAATCCTATAGGGCAGACAACCTTCTTTGCTTGGTATGTACTGTCGGGCAATTCATTATTTCTCGGAAGCAGATTCTTCATTTTTACCAACAACTTTGAAAATGCGCTGTCAGTCACACCGTTCTATGTCTTCCATTGCAGCAAATCTAGTGTGGTACCTAGCTTTTTGTGGCCATCTTCGCAAGTTGGGTACAACAATGTTTTGTGATCCTTTAACATCTGCTCCAGCTTATCCTTCTCCTTTTCAGTTTCACATTCTTCCTTTGCATCAGTAATGGCCCGACCAAGATCATCATCAGTGGGCCCATATGCTGCCTCTTGATCTTCATTATCTACCCCCGTTGTAGTATCATCGTATTCAGGATACATATTATGATAGTTGTCATCATCCTCTTCTTTTTTGTTGTCTTCCATCACAACCCCTTTTTCTCCGTGCTTGGTCCAACAATTATAGTTGGGCATGAAACCGGATCGAAGCAGGTGGGCGTAAATGGTTCTGGTATTTGAGTAGTCTTTCTTTTTCTAACAGTGAACACACGGACAACATATAAAACCATTGTGACCACGGTTTGCATTAGCCACAACGATGAAATTTTGGAGGCCCGTAATGTACTCGGAAGTGCGTCGGTCACCGTACATCCATTGCCGGTTCATCTGCATTATATAGTACTATATAAAAAATTAATAGGGAGATGACCACTTATACAGTACATCAATGACACATGAAAGGATAAAGTTGTCAACCTCGACCGAGAAGGAAAGAGCAACGAGAAAACTTAATTCGAGCTCTCGGGCATTTCACCGAACACCTCTTGTGCATAGGAAAAAACACAAACTAGCACACCTCTCACCCTCTTGCTAAGCTCCAAAATGAGAGAGTGAAAAAATGAGAGAGAGGGGTGTGGGATGCGATCTGTTATATATGCGCACCCCTTTAACACCGGTTCAAGCCATGAACTAGTGTTAAAGGGGGGGCTGCATGGGCCACTGGTGCAGGGCCTTTAACACCTGTTCGTGGCTCGAACCGGTGTTAAAGGGGGTGCTCCTTTTTGCTCTATGGACCACGCTGGTACGGGCGCCCCTAACCGGTGTTAAATCCCATTTCTGACCTCAACCAAAGGCCTGGTTTCCACTAGTGAGCAAAGCATGCCTAATGTCTAACTACACAATAGAGGCCCACCAATAAGTCGTTGTCAGATTGGAATTATTACCAGTAGATTTAGATCAATGCTATGTTTGGATGTTTATGATCTGAAATATGAATTTGTGCAATTTTAAACATGTGGTGTTCTTCATGTTTATGCTTGCATGTTAGAAAATGAATATGAACTATGGTATGAATGTTTGATTTAAAGTGTCTATGCTCTAAATAATGATTTTAAACATTGTCTGTATTGTAGCATAGTCATGTCTCAACAAGAGTTGGTTTCTTATATTACCGAAGAGAACAAAGGAAGAAACAAAAAAAGAAGATTATTGCCAAAGAAGTATTTCAGGATGTCATGTCTTACTCTAGATTATATTAGTACACAGAGTGCACCGAGGAACCTAGGATGCTCAATGATGACGAGGAGAAGGATACAAGAACACATATTAAAACTTAGACAACTTGCTATGATAAACTATACTTAACTAAAAAAACTTCCATGATCTTTTTCCTACGTTGCGTGAGAAGTTTGGTCTCAAAGATAGCATATATGTGATAGTAGAAGAGAATATTGCTATGTTCTTACAAGTTGTTGGATATGGAATTAAAGTAGAATGTTAGGTGACATGTACCCGCGGTCATTAGAGACTATCAATAGGCACCTCTCTACTGTGTTATCCAAAATCCTATCTCTATTGGGAGTTCATCAAGTTTTGCGATCCTTCTATGAATCCTTTCGATGATTTTAGATGGAAGTGGTTTGGCAATGCCCTTGGATATCTAGATGGGTGTCATATTCATGTGTTTGTTAATGTTGCTGAAAAAGGGAGGTATATAAATAGAAAACAAGATATCACCACTAACATGTTAGGTGTGGTTGACTGGAATATGAAATTTCTCTATGTTCTACCTGGTTGGGAGGGCTAGCTAGCAAACTCAAGTGTGTTTCACTATGATGCATTTGTTGTACCACATGGCACAACTCTTTCTATTGGATTTCTATTTTTCATATTTAATTTTAGCTAACTTATTTATTTGAAAATAGGAAAGTACTACTTAGTTGATGATGGCTATACCAATGGACCTAGATTTCTATCTCCGCCAAAATACACCCGACACCACATGAAAGAGTGGGTTTCAAGTCAACAACAACCCCCAAATGAAAAAGACTTGTATAACTTGCGCTATGATTGTGCTAGAAATGTTGTGGAGAGAATGTTTGGTATGAGGAAAATGAATTCTTATATTCACAATATATGAACTCAAAACAATCAAATAAATAAATAAAATATCTTCGCTTCTTAATCTAAATATCTTACTTAAGGAGTGTTTTCTTTATCCTCTCCAACAATAACTATCCTTCTTTGTCGCTTTGTTTTCGAAGGCTCAAGTTTGTTCAACATCATTTTAACCATGTACACTACGTGAACGACATACTACTGTAATATTGTAACCATTATAGTGACATGTGATTCTTTGGCTCAAGATCTACCGCATGTGGGAGTCTTCATGGCCGATGTAGCCATCGAGTGGCTTGATGATGTCCATGAAGGGAGGTGTGTAACCATGAGGTTTGATCGGGGTTGGTGTATCACTAGCAATGTGATATCTGCGAGCTACGAGGAACGTCGATGGGGAAGTGCAAGCATGATCTTGGGTGACCCGCACTGTCGTCAAGGCTACATCAAGGGCTTACAATACTTCCGCTTCCTCATTTTGAGTGTCCTATTGGTGATGCTCTTTTGTCATGTGGTACAAGTGCATTACAACTCCATTGTTTTCTCTCCCATTCAAAAATGGACATATCCCAAATGAACAAGGTACAATTGGTGTGCTTTTCTCTCGGCAACTACCCGATATAGTGATATGGTCGACAATGAAGGTGTATCAACAGATGGCCATTTCCACTTCATGGTCGTTCCGATAGGTGAAACGGACGAGTTCGGGCAAAAGCCTTGGCCAAGTTGTCCGATTCCAATGGCAATGACACCCTTGGGCGTAGTTTTCCTTCTTCGCATCGTGTCGAGGACGCCTGCAAGTAAAAACTCAGATCCTTTGGACCGAACGACAACAATGCGTTGGTGTATTTTCTTCTTGAAGTGTTGCTTTTGAGATGGCATGTGTCGTCTCTAATTTTTACACACTGTTTTTGTTCATCTTCTAGTTGGTGGTGGTGTGCCGTTGTAGATGGTGATTTGGGCTTCCTGGTGATGGCTTGGGTTGATTTTGGTGGCACCCTTTGTTCATAGATTGTTGTAGGTAGATTTTCTACTGCTAATGCTAACTAAGAAGCTCAGATGTTGGCTTGTGCACTTGGTGTCAAGCAAGCACTAGAATGGTGTGATATGCCGCTGGTTGTGGAAGGAGATTGCTCGGTGCTAATGGATGGTCTACGAGATGAATCCAAGGATAAGTCTCTCTTTGGTTTGTTCTGCAATATATAAAGTTTCTTTGTAATGATCTAGAGGTGTCGTGTTTTCCAAAACGAAAAAGGAGAGTAATAGAGTAGCTCGTGAGCTCGGGCGACTAGCTAAGAGGGGTGTAGTGGCCACGGTGTTGCGTCTAGAGTCTCCTCCATGCATTGATGAGCTGCTTGTAAAAGATTGTGATGTGTTGATCTAATAAAACTCCCTGTTCTTCGCAAAGTAAAGTGAATGGAAATCTGGTCTTTTCATGTACTAATGGGTGGCGTCTCATGGTTTCGTATTGCAATGCAAGGAAAACTTACAATTTGAGTCAACCACTGGGAAACTTAAATAAGTGGTTTGCCAATTAAGGTCAAAATGTACAAAATCCAGCACTTTTTTTTGCTATTCTCCCAATCTAGAATGCGTGATTCTTATGTTGCCGAGAGAAAAAGCAATGTGCCACAATCATTTTGGTGCAACTAGATTATAGCAGTGTAGATCAGATGCACATGAATGCAGAGGGGCTACATATGATTGGCAGTAGGTTTCAAAGCATCATACATGTAAAGTGGGGCATCCATATCGAGCTTCCAAAGTTCATGGACAGAAAAACCTTCATGCCCCTGTATTACCAGACCTAGGCGGCATGGGGGGCGAGTCGCACGACCATCTACCACGACCGGATTTTGTGGTAGAAGGCCCTTTTTTCATTGTTAAAGGTCTTCTATCACAGATGGGCAACCGTGGTAAAAGCTTTTACCATAGCTTTTTGGAAACCATGGTGGCTAGAACCATCTACCACGAAAATTCAAACCATGGTAGATGTGTTTCGTCAGCCCCGTTGACTGATGACATTATGCCAATTGCCACATGGACAAACGTCGTTAACAGGTACTTACTTCCATCAACTCTATAACCGATAATGTCACAGGGTAACTGGTGAGATCATATTAGTAACCAATGACATCACTAGTCACCAGTGTGATGTAATCTCAATAAAATTAAGCAGGCTGCCCCATTTGGAAAAAACAAAAGCCCTTAAAGCTAGGTAGGCTGACATGGGTGGCAGATAAAAGCCCATAAAGATGACTAGCCAGCCCACTTGGAAGCAAAATAAAAACCCATAAAGCTTGGTGAACCGCCACATGCCAGCTGATAAAAACCCATAAAGCATGCAAGATGGCCCATGTTGGAGAAAAAAACCCATAGAGCTAAGAAGGTTGCCATGTGGCAGTCCAATAAAATCCCATAAAGATGGCAGAATGGCCCATGTGGAAGCAAAACAAAAACCCATAAATCTCTATTTCACATGGCGACCCATTAAAATTCCATAAAGATAGAAGGGCCACCACGTGTATTTAAAAAACACATTAAGCCAGTGTGCCGGTATATGTGGCAGTCCACCAATAGCCCATCAGTTTGACATGCTGGCCCATGTTGTTGCCCATCAACCTATTGCTCTTGGTAGGCCGAAAACATGACGGACTACCAAAATACTATTAGGCTAGAAGGTCTGCTTGGCGGATACGTAGGAGCCCATTTATCTAGCAGACTGCAAGCATGTCTGCCACGTGGCAACCAGAACCGACCCATTGAACTAGCAGGCCGCCACATGGCATTCTGCCAAACGTCCACATAGCACGATAGGCCGGTCAAAGTAGATTGGTTTCCAAATTGACGCCCCATTTTATATTTCAGCCTTTTGACCTATTGTTGCCGCACATCAATTTTTGCCGCATTGCCTGTTTCTGTAGAATGTTCAAAGAATGTTAAGTAGGTTGACTAATATCTAAAATTGAAACTAAATATTACATAATGATGAAAGTTTATTACAAATAGCACGACAAGTTCTCTCCAAATCTAAGTTACAACCGATCATAAACAAGATCTGCATTTTAATATCATAAAAAAGAATTGACATGATCAATTTGAGATCTGTACTTTGCGATTCGTTTCATATTGTCATTCGTCTATATTTTCGATATTTCAGCTACAGATCTAAGAATAGCTACACCATGTCTTTCTGCATGTAATACAACATGTATATATTTATTATCACCTACATGTGTTGTACTAGGTGGATTTATTGCTTCAAAGATGCAATGAGAGGATGAATATGAAGAGAGATCATAAATTTCAGTCATATCTTCTAAGGACTCCTGCTTGGTTTTAACTGCAGTCTAATAATAACGTGAAGGAGTTTACAACAAAGAATTATTGAACATGTATATACAAAGTATAAATCAGCTAATCATAGGGAGCCAAAATATGTACATAAACTTCTTTGTGAAATATTTCACTCATGGTATTTCTCTTGCGTATTTGACTCATCAGAGTGAAGCAGCTGGAACTCTAATCCTTATGCTCCATTGTCCTTTCTCTATGTTTGTGTACCACAATTAAAACCAAGTCAGTTGGTTTGAAAGGATGAAAGGTATTTGAACTTACTAAAAATATAGCATTAAAATTGACTAGATGTATGGTTGAAACAAGATGAGCAGTTTATGCATTACTGCGGTGACCCACGTCCGCCACTACACGTTGTAGTGTATAAGTCGTTGACATGACACTCACAGAAGTTCCCATCCGTAAATATCATATCCCTAAGAGTGGTACAACAAAAACGTTGCGGATCCAAAAAAAATTATTTATTCATACCAGAAGGCAAAAGTGTACAAAAGCTTTGAGATCCTCCTTGGTCCAATGACAATTCACAATGCGATAAAAGTTTAAATGCAGATGGAATAGCTTTCTAATCAATGGTAATACTAAGCTTAAAACCATTAGAGCTAGCAACTTATTGGAGAAACTATAATATTGCTATCTCATCTACCTATGAGTGCTCTTGTGGATCCTATTTCTATTAATCTGATACCATGTTGTTGATTCTGCTCTCTGTGTCAGTCTTCGTGTCTTCTCACAACCTAAAAAAGGTTCAATAAGGATAGATTGAGTATGAGCGTACTCAACTAGTTCTATGGTGGTTGTTTGATGTTTCTTTGAAAGTTGTTGATCAAAGGTCCAAGACTTGTGCATGTTTTCAAAAACGTTTTTTTAGAAAAAGTAAGTTTTAGATTTTCATAAATTCTAAAGCTATCAGTATTCGTAGGTTATCTGAACTTCGTGGAGTTCCTTTCCACGTTACGATTGGTACTCCTTTTCCAAGATAGGAAGTAACATGTCATATTTATACACTCTTCAGAGGTGCGTTTCTTTTCCTACAAATGTCCTTGGCCTTATTACTCTTTCCATACTTCCTTAGGTATGGGTTCTTGTTACCAAGTCTGATGACCCACAAGTATAGGGGATCGCAACAATCTTCGAGGGTAGTATTACCCAATTTATTGATTCGACACAAAGGGAGACAAAGAATACTTATAAGCCTTAACAACTGAGTTGTCAATTCAGCTGCACCTAGAAATAGTTCTTGGTCACAAAAGATTATCAGTAGCAATAGTTTTGTAGTAGCAACAACAAAGTAACAACAGCAATGAAACAAAAGCAATAGTAAAAGTAGTAGCAAACAATAGGATATGAGTCGGTAGGCATAGGGATGAATGGATGGGCGTTGCATGGACAAGTCTAAACATGTAAATTCAAGATCTAGGACATTTGCAGATAAATAAGATAAAGCATCCAAGTACTAAATAATCATAGGCATGTGCTCCATATATAGTCATACGTGCTCGCAATGAGAACTTGCACAACATCTTTTGTCCTGCCAGCCCGTTGTAGTGGGGCCTCAAGGGAATTACTGGCAATTAAGGCACTCCTTTTAATAGAGCACCGGAGCAAAGAATTAACACTCCGTGAACACATGTGATCCTCACATCACAGTCATCCCATCCGGCTATCCCAATTTCTGTCACTTCGGGGCCTTTGGATCCGGACAATGATATGTGTACACAACTTGCAGATAAGATCACAAACAATACTATCATCATGAATCAATAATAAGTTCAGATATGAGATCATGGCACTCGGGCCCAAGTGACAAGAATTAGGCACAACAAGTTGCAACAAATTCAAATAGCACTAATAGAGATACTAGGCACCATGCCCTAACAATCTTATTCGATTACATGATAGAACTCATCCAATCCCTACCATCCCCATAGCCTACAGCGGGGGATTACTCACTCATGGATGAGGTAAACATGGATGGTTGATGGATAGGCATTGGTGATGATGATGGCGATGATCCTCTCCAAATTCCCCATCCCGTCAGGGTGCCAGAACGGAGTTTCTGGTTCTGAATCTCGGATTCTCGTGGTGGCGGCGCATCGGAACTCTTTCTGGAAAACGTTGACCCCCTGAGTTTTTAGGTCAAGAGGTAACTTATAGGCAAAGAGGGAGGCCGAGGGGGTGCCTGAGGCGGCTACACCCCCTCCAAGCGCGACCAGGCCTGGCCCACGCGACAGGGGGTGTGGGCCCTCAGGATTCCACTCCGTCTCGTATTCTGGCTCCGTGAGTCTTCTGGTGAAATAGGATTTTGGCATATTTTCCGGGATTTTTCCTGATACTTGATTTTCTACACAAAAACTAGACACCAAGGTAATTCTGCTGAAAACAACGTGAGTCTGTGTTAGTTGTATCCAAATAACACAAGTTTAGAGGAGAAACAATAGCAAAAGTGTTCATGAAAGTAGATACGTTTTGGACGTATCAATTCCGCCCAAGCTTAGCTTATTGCTTGTCCTTAAGCAATTCAGTTGAAAACT
The DNA here is from genome assembly GCA_916181665.1 of Avena sativa. Lineage (NCBI taxonomy): Eukaryota > Viridiplantae > Streptophyta > Magnoliopsida > Poales > Poaceae > Avena > Avena sativa. The sequence goes on along the minus strand of OV702294.1, from coordinate 147,634,905 downwards.
GAGTGCGATAAAAGAACTTTCACGAACACATTTGCTTCGTATGATGTATATATTCTCAGCACAGGAGTAGATACTTAGACAATTCATAATAAGGAGTATGCAACTAAGTCTACTCAATAGTCATTGCAAGCTATGAAGAGAAACCAACTCAACAATAATAAGTAGCATGAAACATAAACATAAGCAACATTGCAATGCTCATAAAAAGGTATGATAGAGTGGTATCTCGCTTGCCTTTGATGGTGGAGCATATAAATAAATGCCAAGGCACCTCTAAAGTTCAAGTGAAGACTAGAAGTAAAGATATCAAAGATACATGCATCAAAGTCATGACATAATTAACCAAGTTTTGAGACAAGCACATTACACTAAGAATGACAACTATGCTCTCAAGAAAGTGCTCATAGAATAAGTGGTGACTCAACAAGGAAGTGAAAAGGGTTTTGAAAAGTTTGAAAGGCTTCCAAATGCTGAAAGTATGGTACTCATTAGCTTTGAGCTCTCATTGCCCCTATCATAGGCATCTTTAGATGGTTAAAGGTGAAAGTGAGGTCCAATATGAGTTATATGCTTGACAGACCATAAACTGGAAATCTCATGTCCCTTGAATACGAGGGCCGCTCCTCATGCTACATAACTTTAGTTACCGGTAAGTTCTTGTCATTGTAAATACATGGGTATAATAGAGAACCGCCAACGGGGTACCCCCTTGCACATGATATAGGAGCTATCCCATAATCAAAATGACAAGGCAAGCATACAATGAGCATCTCAGCGATCTTTTTATTTGCTATTTGCATAGGTTTTTTTATTGAGGATGCTTCACATATTGCTCATTATGGTTATGCTGCAAGTTTCCACCATGATTAGGCATGGCTTAGGCTAGCGGCCCAAGCGTTGCTCTAACACATATATATAACTCCATGAACTTACAATCTCCCATTTTATTTCACACCGATGACATCCGTAAACAAAAGAGCATGATATCAACTGGGTACAAAGTACATATGCAATGTTGAAAGCGTTCCCCGTGACAACACGGTTCTGCTAACTCTCAACCTATAATTTGCAAGCATATAACTTTCATGGACTGTCACAATGGTTCAGGTTTATTAAGTGCAAGGAATAAAGTGTGCCATCAAGTTCGTGAGAGCTTTACTTACTAACTTTCTCAAAACAGTCAAACATTTTGTTTGGAAGAAAACAAGGCATAATGAATATGCACAGAATAGCAAATAATGCTAGTAGGTAGGTATGGTGGACACTGTTGACAATATTGGTTTTGGGGAGTTGGAAACACGAGTAGAGCTCATACTCAGTGCAAGTGAAGGCAGCAACAGGAAGGGAGCAACAAACGAGAGAGCAATAACTGTCGTAATCATGCTTGCAACAAAACATGACTAATTATGGCATGAAAGTGATACAAGAACTCTGAGGCAAAATAAATCATGGAGGCTTACTGACTATTGTTCAGTCATATGCATGCGTGGGCATGTGCCAAGTCGATTCACATGAAACATTCAGAGGAGGATACCACAATATCATACCAGGTTATGAATAGAACAATGCAAGCAAACATTCATATGACATGCTACAAACTATTAGCAAGCTGGAGCTAATCATAAGAGAGCAAGAACTACTAAGCATCCATCAATAACATACACCTTACATGAGCAGACTAAGCATGCCCACAATGATGAGTATATGTACAAAATGAAAACAAATAGAGTTCGTTACCAGCCTCTTACCACACCTCAAGTTGTCTTAATCTTCATTATTTCTCTTCACTTGTGTGACTTGAATAATAACAAGAAACCAAACTCCACTGAGGACTGCTGAACCCTGCAAAGAACTTCACAAAACCAAAGAAGAAGAACAAATATTTTTGGTGTTTTCGATTTTTTTAAAGCCAGCACACAAAGCAAAAACAGACAAAGCAAAATCTTTTTGGATTTTTATTTTAAGGCAAACCAAAGCAAAAAAAGTCAAAGAAACAAACCAAGATAAACAACAGAAATATTTTTGGTCTTTTTCTGTTTTGGGAAAGCAGAAACAAGAACCAAAAAGAAAGCAAAACATGGATATACAAAGAACCAACAAAACATGATATATAGATGAGTGTGATGTCGGTGTACCTCCCCCCAATCTTAGGCTTTTGGCCTAAGTGGGGCTCAATAGCACGGGTAGTAACCCCAAGCTGGTGGGTCATCATAGGAATGATCATAATCAGGCCCTCGCAATGAAGAAGAAGACGCGCTCCAATCATAGGAATGTTGCTGGTACGAAGACTCCCCCACGTTGGAGGGTTGAATCGAATCATATTCGGCATCCTCTCCAACGTTCCCCTCTTGCTGGGAGAGCTCCGCCACGTATATATCAAACTCTTCCTCAATGAGCGACCATCCTTGCCACTTTCCTTTGAGAAGTCGCAACCTTGGCAAATTTCAGCATATAAATCCATAAGTGGCTTAGGCCTCTCCTTGATCTTCTCACAAGATCCCCAATGTGGCACTCTAATAGCTGCACAGAAATCAGCAAAAGGCAGGTCGACAGCTATATTGTAGATTTTATAATGGACCATGGGGTTAGACTTGGGACCAAATAAACCAGAAGTCCTGCACCACAACCATGGTTAGCTTAACATATTGAAATTGTTCCTCTTCAACAAAGTGTTCCAACCCTGCATTGGTAATCATAGTTTGGAAATCCTCGAAGATCCCCGCGTCTCTCATGAATTCAGGGCATGGATATATGGAAGGGAAAACTTCTTCCTCGCGATGGACCTTCATTGGCTCAGGTACCATCAAATCATATTGATTCAGTGGGTATGCACTCATCTTCCTTTCTAAAAATTTTAGACAAAAATCAAACCAAGTGATTTCCATGTTGATAAATGACGAGGAACTACTATAGAAACTTGCTAGAGGGATAAACATGCATCAAAATGAAATATCTAAGCATAGAACAAGCATGCAAGCCCACACAACCTGACACCTATAGCAGCAAAATACTCAAGATACAATCTACCAATCAAAAATATAATTGGATAAGCGGAGGAGGCACATACCAAGGAGCAATCCCTCCAAAAATAAGCAGAAAAGATGAGCTGAGCAAAGAGATCAAAAATTGGGAGCAAGAACAGCAGGAACTCGAGCTTGAGAAAGTTTTTCGGTGTTTTTCGAGAGAGGGAAAGAAGGTGGCTAGGAGGAGGCAACTTGGAGGGCCACATGTGGGCCCCATCGCCAGGCGCGCCCTGGGGCTGGACGAGCCACCAGGGGGTGTGCTGTCCTGGTGGGTCCCCATGGGCCACTCCAGGTGTCCCTTTGCCCCTTTTTTCGAGGAAAAATTTAATATGGATTTTCTGGGATTTTTTGGAAAACTTTATTTGGCCAATTTTCAGGGTATGAAAATTGATTTTCTCGTAGAAAATATTTTTTTAGAAGAAGCAAAAGCAAACAGAGACCAAAACTATAGAAGTTCTAAGACACTCTAATAAGCAAACAACTAGCAAAACTAAAGCTAATAAGAGAAAGAGTAAAGACTAGGAAGGAGAAAAATAAAAGTGAGCAAGTATAACCACTGTGAAAACATTGTTTTGTTCATTAAAATCTCGTTGTTAACAAGGTTGATCAAGTCTTGTTACCAAAACAATCTTATATGAAGCAAAACCTTGCATTCCACAAAGTGATTATGTTACCTCAAACTGATAGAAATGGTACCAATCATAATAGTTTCAAAACTTTCTTATGGAATGGGACAATATATTTCTCCAACTTTGATGCTCTCAATATTTTCAATGAAATTCAGGCAATAGCTCTTATCAATCTTCTTGGGGAAATAGACAGTATGCTCTTTGTCATTTAATACTAAAAGTTACGTTTCCTTGATTACAATTGATGACAGCACCTATAGTATTAAGAAAAGGTTTCCCAAAAATAATAGACATATTATCATCTTCAGGCATCTCAAGCACAACAAAATTAGTTGAAACCAAGCAATTATGAGCCACTTGAACAGGAACATCCTCACATATACCAACAGGAATAGTAGTTGACTTATCAGCCATTTGTAAAGATATATCAATTGGTATCAACTTTTCTAGCTGGAGTCTCTTATAGAGAGAAAAAGGCATAACACTAACTCCAGCTCCCAAATCACATAAATTAGTTCTAACATAATTATTTTTAATGGAGCAAGGAATAGTTGGTATACCTGGATCACCAAGATTCTTTCAAACCTTACCATTGAAGGAATAATTAGCAAGCAAAGTAGAAATTTCCTCATTAGGAATCTTCCTTTTATTAGAGACCATATCCTTCATATACTTTAAATAAGGAGGCAACTTATTAGAATTAGTAAAAGTAATTTGCAAAAATAAAGGTTTCATCCACTCACAAAACTTGTTATAGTGTTCTTCCTCCTTTGACTTGTGTTTTTATTTGGAAAAGTCATAGGTTTCTGCACCCAAGGTTCTCTTTCTCTACGATGTTTATTAGTAATAAACTCTTCCTTAGTGTACCTAGTGTTCTTAGTGTGCTTCTCAGGTTCTTCCTCAACTTCCTCATTGTCAGGAGCATCATTTTTTATCATTACCACTCTTAGTTTCAGCATCAGAGACATATATACTATTAGGATTTACAGCAGGTTCAGGTGGTTCCTCAACTATTTTATGTTTTTTTCTTTCTCTTACGAGGACTACCACTACTTTCACCTTGTTGAGAATCCTGCTCAGTTCTTTTAGGGTGTCCTTCAGGATATAAAGTATCTTGAGTAGTTATACCACTCCTAGTTCTAATTCCATAAGCATGTTTATCTCATGAGGCATTAACTAGCATATCTTTTTGTACCTTAGCAAGTTGATCAATTTGGGTTTGAAACATTTGAGAGTGTTTACAAAGCATTTTAACATCATTAGCAGTTCTTTCCACAATATCTTTCAACTCATTAATAGCTCTAGAGTTTTCCAATAAATGATTCTGAACTTGTTTATTAAAATCACCTTGTTTAACAATAAATGTGTCAAGTTCATCTAAGCATTGATCAGGAGGCTTACCATAGGGAATATCACCTTCATTAAAGTGGAGAGAGTGTACCTCAATAGTAGATGAGTGGGGAATTGGCTTACATAATTCTTCTATAGGAGGTAGATACTTCACATCTTCAGCTCTAATACCTTTCTCCTTAAGACATTTCTTAGCTTCTTTCATCACTTCATCGTTTAATGCAATCACTCCCCTCTTCTTTGGTGTTGGATTTGGTTCAGGCACAATTGGTTTAGGAGTAATAGACTCAGGTGTATTTAGCTCAGTTGAAGTCCAATCATCATAATTCTTGCTTATTTTAGCCATTAATTCTTCAGCATCTATAGGAGTTCTTTTCCTGAAAACACAATCAGCAAAACTATCTAGGTATGTCCTAGAATCATCAGTTAGTCCATTATAATAAATATCAGGAAGCTCATTTTTAGGTAATGGACATCCATGATGTGCATGAATCAAGGCAAAAACCTTTTCCATGACTCAGGAAATTTCTCTTCTCCCTGTTTAAAATCAAAAAAATTCTACAAAGCAGCATGTCTAGCACTAGGAGGAAAATATTTCTGGAAGAAAGAAGCAATCAAACAATCAGGACTATCAATGGATCCTGGAGGCAATCTTTTAAACCAAGATTTAGCTTCTCCTTTTAGTGAAAAAAGGGAAGATCTTTGTAACAAAGTACTTGCGCATCTTAAAATCATCAGATAATAAGGAACTCATAGTGGAAAGCTCATTCATATGTGCCACAACACTCTCATTTTCAGTCCCACAAAAAGGTTCTTTCTCAACAATGTATAAATAGGATAAGTCAAGAGAGAAACCATAATCTTTATCTTTAATATCTATGGGAGAAGTGGCAAACTTAGGATCAGAAAACAATTTAGGAATAATGGTACGTCTCTCAAGGTGGCTCCTAATAGCACTAGCACCATGTGTGTTTTTGTACTCTTCAATAAAATCATCAGTAATTTCAATGTAACCATCACTAATATCATATCTCTCTCTAAACTCAGGTGAGCTAACAGGTGTAATAGTGTCTTCACTAGGAGTTTCAGTATTTCCCAAAATAGTTCTAGCAATAGTAGCATATAGGAAAGGACCTAATGAACCACTTGCATCAAGCACATTAGAAGTAACATCATGAGTATCAGAAGCAGTTTCAGATTCAGCAGTAGTAGCAGTGTGTGTAGCATGTGTATGTGGTGGTGGTGTAACAAGCTTACTTATAACAGATGGTGGATCAAGCACAATAGAGGTGTTTAGGACTGTACCTCTTCTTGTAGTGGATGGTAAAATAGGAAACTTTCCATCACGAGACTTCCCCATGATGAAAGGAATAACAGTGAACAATAATAGATCCAAGTGAACTTACAAATAAATCTATGCTCCCCGGCAACGGCGCCAGAAAATAATCTTGATGACCCACAAGTATAGGGGATCGCAACAGTCTTTGAGGGTAGTATTACCCAATTTATTGATTCGACACAAGGGGAGACAAAGAATACTTATAAGCCTTAACAACTGAGTTGTCAATTCAGCTGCACCTGGAAATAGTTCTTGCTCACAGAAGTTTATCAGTAGCAACAATTTTGTAGTAGCAACATCAAAGTAACAGCAGCAATGAAATAGAAGCAATAGTAACAGTAGTATTAAACAATAGGATATGAGTGTGGTAGGCATAGGGATGGATGTATGGGCGTTGCATGGACAAGTCTAAACATGTAACTTCAAGATCTAGGGCATTTGCAGATAAATAAGATAAAGCATCTAAGTAATAAACAATCATAGGCATCTAAGTAATGAGAACTTGCAGAACATCTTTTGTCCTGCCAGCCCGTTGAAGCGGGGCCTCAAGGGAACTACTAGAAATTAAGGCACTCCTTTTAATAGAGCACCGGAGAAAAGCATTAACACTCCATGAACACATGTGATCCTCACATCATAGCCATCCCCTCCGGCTGTCCCACTTTCTATCACTTCGGGGCCTTTGGATCCGGACAATGATATGTGTACACAACTTGCACATAAGATCACAAACAATACTATCATCATGAATCAATAATAAGTTTAGATCTGAGATCATGGCACTCGGGCCCAAGTGACAAGAATTAAGCACAACAAGTTGCAACAAAGTCAAATAGCACTAATAGAGATACTAGGCACCATGCCCTAACAATCTTATTTGATTACATGATAGAACTCATCCAATACATACCATCCCCATAGCCTACAGAGGGGGATTACTCACTCATGGATGAGGGAAACATGGATGGTTGATGGGGAGGCGTTGGTGATGATGATGGCGATGATCCTCTCCAAATTCCCCGTCCCGGCAGGGTGCCAGAACGGAGTTTCTGGTTCTGAATCGCGGATTCTCGTGGTGGCAGTGCAATGGAACTCTTTCTAGAAAAACGTCGAACCCCCTGAGTTTTTAGGTCAAGAGGCAACTTATAGGCGAAGAGGGAGGTCGAGGGGGTGCCTGAGGCGGCCACACCCCCTCCAGGCGCGGCCATGCCTGGCCCGCGTGGCAGGGTGTGTGTGCCCCCAGGCCTCCACTCCGTCTCGTATTCTGGCTCCGTGAGTCTTCTGGTGAATAGGATTTTTCGCATATTTTCCAGGATTTTTCATGATAGTTGATTTTCTGCACAAAAACTAGACACCAAGGTAATTCTGCTAAAAATAGCGTCAGTCTGTGTTAGTTGTATCCAAATCACACAAGTTTAGAGGAGAAACAATGGCAAAAGTGTTCAGGAAAGTAGATACGTTTTGGACGTATCAAAGTCTCAGCGAGTTATGCTGAGTCCCCCTCCATGACCCCGCTGCCGACCCATTATAACGAATTTCAGTCACGGGACCTATGTTCAATTACCATCCCTTCTAATATACTTAATCGTTATCCTTAGACACATTATAGGGATGTCATGGGTTCCTACCCGCTGATCACCACTTTGGTTCATAGCCTGACTATGTATACGAGGACAGACGAAAGGAAGAAGGTACTTTTGACTCTTTCGCCCCATAACAAGATCTGTGGTTAGCAAGGTATTGTATGCCACAAGAATGGCTGACTTCTGTTGTTATTAATCCTAACTTTCCTGGTACAATGGAATCTCCACCACATGTTCTTTCAACCATGTATATATACAACCATGATTCCATCACACACCATTTATTTATTTCATTACAAACATAGTATTGTGTTTGAATGCAAGTAATGTTTTGAAAACATTTTCACAATTAATCTAAAGGACATGTAAGGTTTCACTTTCCACTGGATTGCCAGCTTAACCTCAAAAAGGGAAGAATGACTTGCTTGGTAGCTATGAGATAATGCAGTTCAAAGGTTTTACTTGACCCTGCATCTCGGGTTCTAGAATTCACAATCATTGTCCAATAAAGACAACACTTAGGATACAAATATGTGATGCTCTAATGCAATTATATGCAATGCAACTCTCTTTGCATTGTGTTTGAATTTCTATCTTAATTTCATTGGTGAATTTCTCCCTTTTTAGTGTTTTATTGAATTTTCTTAGGTATTTTATTTATTATTGCATTTCACAAGGTAATGCCAAGTATTCTACATTAGAATTTTCATAATTTTACGAGAATTGGATTTTAAATATTTATCCTTATTTTCCTAATTTTATTGGATTTTTATATTAATTTTAAAGTCTAGAAATTATTTTTCCACTCATAAAATTCACAAAAATAAAAGTGTTTGCAAAAATCCCACAAAAAATACCTTTTGGATTCCTTGCATTTTTCTACACAAAATACTATTTGTATTTTTCTAATATTTTATGTGTGAGTTATGATTTATTTGGGTTTAAGGTTAAATGTGAAATGACCAAAATATCCTAGTGGACCTAGGCCCACTGGTAAAACCCTATGGGTCAAAACTAGCCCCTATACCTAGTCAAGCCCAAATACAGCCAAATCTCTCTCTCTCTCTCTCTCTCTCTCTCTCTCTCTCTCTCTCTCTCTCGTAGGTGACTGCACCATCGTTGGTATCGTCTGGCCGCTCCGACCTCCTCTACCACCATGCCTCCGCTCATAATACTCCTCTGCCTCCGCTCTACCATCATACCGATCAGTTTTTTCTACCTTGCTCGTAACCCTAATCCTAACTAGGGTTTTGGTGATGTGTTGCCTCCCTCATCTCTGGTGCAACTCCAGCACTCCCTACCGTCGAGATGGTGCTCCACTGTGTCTACAACACCTCCCCTGGCTGCCATGGTAGGTGTCGGGTGAGATACCTATCTAGGGCACTCCCATGTGTCGCTAGTCACCGCCATGACTGCTCTCCTTCATCTACTCAATCAGTGGTGAGCTGGTCTCCCACTTTTTGAAGGTAGTTCTCCTTTTCCTCCATCTCTCCTTCCTCTGGTTCTATGATACTCAATACTAGGGTTTGTTCTTTAGTAGTGCTATTGTAATGGGATTTCTATGGTTTCCTAGTGGGTTCTAGATGCTTCTAGGTATTTCTAGGTCTTAGTTAGGCTTCTAGTGTTTAACATGGTTATATGTTCTTAGGATTATTCATTAGGCTTACTAAATGTTTGATTAGTGTCACTTACTTCAGTTAAAAGTGTTTATCTTATTAAGTGTCTGCTATTGGTACTTATGTGTGCTAATTTAGGTGATCTGGTAGTGATCCTTTCATTTCTAAGATCAATATTGTAATACTTAGTGTTGACTACTTCACTATTAAGTATACATTTCACTGAGAGTAATTCAGTAGTTTCTTTAGTCCATTGTTATTACTTGAGCTTTTGACTTCAACCCTAATTATCTAAGTATGTTAGGTCAAGGTTAAGTGATTAGGTTCCTTCGTTGTTAATTAGTTATGTGTTATTGTTACTGGTTGATTACTTATTTTTTGCTATCCTTCTTCTTCCTCTAGCTAATGGCTATCGATGTGCAGTATTAGGGTGCAGTTGTGCATGTGGTGTTCTTCACTTAGTGAAGATGCACATGGTGCAGCCCTTCCAATTTACTGAGTGCATTTAATTCCTACTACTCTCTCTCGATTCATGTGGACTCTATGGTTCCTATTCTAGGATTTATAGCTAACAACCTTTATAGTTTCCAAAATGTGCTTGCTAAAGATCTGTAGATGACATTATCCTCCTGTTCTTGAGTTCTTCCTCTCTCTTCTCTGTCTCTCTCACATCTCTCTCTAAACTCTAAGAGTGTGTTTTTGGTCCAACCTTAAGTGGTGAGTTATGAGCTCTAGGGTGTTAGATCCCTAGCTATTTATAGTTCTCCGGAATCACTAGGTTGACACCTCAAGCATGCATTTAGGTGAATCACCTGCTTGGACATGTGTGAAACCATCTTTGTGTGTTAACCTATGTGTAGGTGGCATGGGTTTTTTGGTGGTTAAGCCCATGCTGCTTTTTTAACCTACATGTGTATTGCCAAATTTGGCATATCTACATATGATTAATTATGCATATCGGTTTATCTTTCTTCATGTACTGGTTTTGGAAAATAACAAGTGTATATTCATTTTTATTATTAGTGATTTTAGTTTGGGTTTTATCCATTAGCCCTTGCAATTCTAATTGGATGATTTTTCTTAGTATTACTTACAAGTTTGATTGGTTTACTTTTCTCATTTATCATGTTTTAAATTTCTATTGTTCTTGGGTTCTTGACATAATCTAAAGCCTGGGTATATCCTTTGGTCTTTGATCTTGTATTGTGGTTACTATTACTTCTATTGGTTTATATGTTTCATAACTTATAATTTAAGTTTTCTGAGATTTACTTGTTCTTGATAGAATACCGAGCCTGGGGTTTTCCATTCGTCCAAAGTCTTGCATTAGGGTTTCTATCATTTCTATTGGTTTGGTTCATCTTTTTATCTGTTTGAAAGTTCTGGGTAGATGACTACTTAGATGTTTGGATCTACTATTAAGTTGTAGCCATTCACTGTGAACTGCTAGTGATTTTTGCTACTGTCTCTGGCATGGTGGATTCAAGGTTGTTTGCTGTGAGATTTTACTTCAACATTTACTATTTTTGCTTCTTGGTTAATTAAGCTCAGGCTCAGAGTTAAGGCCTAGTTCCTAGACTCTTGTTAATAGGATGCTTAAAACAAATGGTTTTTCCTTAGATAAAAACCAACATTTTAACATTAACCTATGGTCTTCTTGGTTGTTTGTGTTCACAGGTTTTGAATACGGTCAGGTGGCAGCAATGATTATATTTAGATGGTAGGTGTAGTGTAGGTTCTTATAGTTTGTATTTAGCGTTTCTTTCTTGTTCCTTTTTGTATCTGTTGTAACTTGATCATGTACTCATGTTGTGATGAATAAAGATCAAATTAATTTCATATTACTTGTGATTATTGTTTGAATTCTGAGATTTGAAGTTTGATATTTGAATTGATATCCTGGTAGCTTGTATGTGTGTAGGATTTGAATTTGAATTCAAGTTTTACTTAGGACAAAACTCCATTTTGAATTATTTCAAATCATTTGTATTAACTATTGAACTTGACTTCAATTCCTAGTGACCATTTGGTTACAAAATAAACTCACTAGAATCAAATTCAATCAACTTTTGAATTTTTCAAACTAACCCTAAATTTCTAGATGCATGTTGTGCAAACATTGAAATCACATTTCTACCATTTCCTATTCTTTATTTCCCCGGGTCATTGCAATTACTTAAAGCATTCATAGATAAAAACACAATAAAACATGAATGGAATCATTATGGCAAGATTTTAGGTACTCACTCCGATCCAATTTGCCTAGATTCAGATGCATCTATCCATGTTATAGTTTTAGATACATCCGAATCTAAACAAATATAGAAAATAATCCAAATACATACATGTATTATGTAAATATAATTCTATTAACTTGGATCAGAGGGAGTATCATTACTATAAAAAGATATAGTGGATAGTTGTATACAATTTATAATAGAACAAGTTACTGGCCTCAGTAACACACCAAGACATAACACTTGAACCATGGTTGGCATCAGAGTGTTAGTGTTAGATCATCTCTGATAAGTTTGCATGACTCATGCGAGCGATTGTATAGAATAGCATCGACGAGTTAGTGTTGGATGATTATACCAAGAGTATGAGAATAGCAGAAAGGAGATAATAGGAGAGCAGCTAATGATTATGCATAGGACCAACCATCTGTGGGTGCAAACGAAATGGAAATAGCATGCATGATATTGTCACGACATTCTAATGTTTTTGTAGCTTGAGAGTGGCAAAAAATGGTCCTCTAGAGACACTAACATCGTTGCTACACCGGTTTCAAAAGACTTCGGTGGCATCGACCAGAGTCAAAATCACGCGAGAAACCGAAAATCTAACATCTACCATAGCCTGACCAAGCTTATACCACGTTTCTAATGATTCTGTGGTAGTAGGCAGCCTCAAAAAATTATTTGCATCTATCACAGGAAGAATAACGAAATCATTGCAGAAGGTGCACCTTCTACCATGCTACTTGACAGACTACATCATTGCAGATGGTGACTTTTCTTATAATGAGAGCTTTGTATATCGTCATCTACGCTTCTTGGTTGGCGCCTACTCCGATATGGGGCGGCCTCGCCGCTCATTCGCGAACTATTGGTGTTTATGGGTGGGCAGTGCGTTGGCTTATACCATCCTGGAGTTGGAATTGGTCTCTTGAAGTTCTATTCTTTGGTTGTGACGTGACCTTGTTGCTCGTGGTGTATCGCCCCTCTCCTTTCTTGGATACTAATGGTGCAAGGCAAGTCCTTGTCGCTCGATGTTTGTAGCACTACTAGGAAAAACGTTATCAGTGGCCCACCAAAAATAATTTTTGTGGCGCATCTAGCCGCCGCCACTAAATTGTTGCCACTAAAATTAGAATTCTATGGCACATATGTATATGCGCCATAGAGTTTTCAAAATTCTATGGCGCATATACATATGCGCCACAGAATTCTCAATATTCTGTGGTGCATATGGCCATATGCGCCATAGAATATTTTTTTCAGAATTTGAAAATTTTCAGAATCTAGTACAAATACAGGTATATAATAGGTATATTAACTCTATGGCGCATATACATATGCGCCACAGAATTCTCAATATTCTGTGGTGCATATGGCCATATGCGCCATAGAATATTTTTTTCAGAATTTGAAAATTTTCAGAATCTAGTACAAATACAGGTATATAATAGGTATATTACAGGAAATACACAAAAAATGACAGAAATACACAGAAAATCTGCACACAGCAGTACAAATGTTCCACTTCACATATAATACATCAGCAAGCACAAATGTTGTAAGGTTCCCAACCTTTAATAAAGGAAAAGGATCCCTGTGATTGCAATGCTAGTCCCTCGATCAATAGCTAGCATCCACAGTTAAGATGTAATATCAAGAAACAAAGGTCATAATACAACTTTATAACCAGGAATAAAATATTTTATTACATCTTTCATAGCTCATTTCGCTATTACATTACATTGCAGCAGAATATCTATAAGCATGGGGTCCTTCATCTTCAAAGTGCCACAGGCAGACATGTTGGTAGTAGACTTTGTAATCCTAATCATCAAACTTTACTAACATCAATCAAACCTGCAACATACAAGTTACAACCACAGAGGTCAATACATTTGAATTGTATTGGCAAGTGATACTATGGTAGTATAGTGGGGTCTATCATCTATATGCATTTGGCTAAGTGGAGCTTAGGCTTGCTTTGCTCAAAATAGATTTTCCATGTCATTTGAAATCACTAAGTTTTTGTTTGACAAAATAATCTTTCCCAAGGCATCTCCCAATCAAAGATTGAAGATCCTTTAACCCTTGTTCAACCAAAAGTTTTTAACTTAGAAATTTGGATGATGAGATTCTTGATAGCTTCCATGTCTTGATGCTCAAATTGTCCTTTACCAGGGACATGGCTAAGTACTTAGATTTTACACTCTACAGAGGTGGTGCACTTTCCCCACAAGACTTGGTTTCACCAAGACAAGATCTTTCAGAAGGCTTTCCTTAGACCAAATGGACGCGTTCCAACCTATCATCCCACTACCACCAACTGTCCAAATGGCCAAGTTCTAGCAACCTATATGATCCAGGCAGAGCCCATAATGCCAAGTGGTTGCACTTGAAGCTTCTCAACATTTGACATATCAAATCTCTTTGTTCCTGAGTGGCCATCCACAAGTGAGATACACAAGGTAAACCATAAACATGGGCCTTGTGAACCACTCAACACAAACCATTCCTTCCATTCCACCCAGGTGATTCATTCACTTAGTTGTTTTATTAAACAAACACAAGTCCTCAGACTTAGAAATTTTTCCATAGTGTGAATATATATCCACCCTTGTTTTCTATTAGCTAAGCTAAGCATGATAGTAGTAGGAGTCTTAACTTAGGAAATTTTACTAAGGTTTCATCTACTAGGTTTTCCCATAGCATGGTTTATACTTAGCAAAATTCCATGCAAGTCTTACTTAGAAATATCACTAATGCATAGTAAAAATAATGGGACAAAAGTATGAAGCATCACTTGCCTTTTTGGTAGAGAATATAATTTCACTCCTTGTCCTTGCAACAATCACACTCTTCAAGTCACTACAATTCAATCAAGCAGGGCACAATTTCAATCTACCAATCAAGCAAAACATCACATAAAATAATAAAACAAAACAATACATGCAAACATGCAAAAGGGTTGTTTTATTTGTAAAAGTGGTTTCTAATGGGTCATAAACATTTGAAAACACCTAATGGTCATTTTATAAAGTGGCAAAGTCATTTGCAAAAGATTTCACCTCATAAACCATTTTCAAAACAAGGTATCATTTTATGTGGTGTAAAAATGTTTTTAATAAGGAATTAATCTATAGGGTTCACCAAATATGTTTTCAAACCATAAAACTTTGTGTTTAGGGTCAGAGAGTTTAAAACAAAACATTTCTCAAAGGTTTTCCTTCAAAACCATTTTTAATAAATAAACCCTATTTTTATTTGACTAGTATTGGTTTTAAATCAAAGAATTATTCTTTTTCTTCACCAAATACATTTTTGAAACCACAAAGTGATTCCTATGGTCAGTAGGTCCAAAACACACCATTTGCCAAAGATTTTATCCTCAAAATCATTTTAGAATAATTTCTATAACCTAACAAGCATACAAATGATTCTGCAAAAACAAACATTTTACCAGAAGCTTTTTACTAAACAAATTGCATGGTTGGCTAGGGCTTGTTCCACTGATTCCATTCATATAAAATTTGCAAATTTTGGACGTGTGGATCAAAAGTTATGGATTTTTCAAAATTGGAAAACTAATAGATCAAATTCTGTTTAAATCAAACAGACTGGCCACGTGGCTGTTTCTCATTGGACGATAACGGTTCGTGCGGATCAAGTGTTGCGAGGCGTTGGATTAAAATGAGATCGTGCGACACAGATCAGTTCTTACCCTTTCGCTTAAGTCGCCTGTTTCTACGCGTCCGATCTAAATCGAATGGCCCTGATCTATTTGACCACAAAGTGGCGGCGCTGGCGGCGGTGGTTGGCGGCGGCGCGCTCAAACGTGCGGTCGTCGGTGATTTAGGAAGCAAGGGGAACAGAGGGGTAGCTCACCAAAATCGCCGAAGCTTGCTGATGCTCAACGTGGTTGTCGCAGGGCAGGGGGCGCACGGACGGGTCGGCAATCTCTCGCCGGAGTTGCTCTCTGGCACGGGTACGCACGGCCGTGGTCGAAGGCGAGCGTCTGGGTCGCAACTGATCAAGTAAACGTGTCAGGAGGGTGCGCAAGGTTTCCTAGGTTGTGAAAGAACTCACCAGAGGGAAAGGGGCGCGCTGGTTTGTCGGCTATTGCTCGCTGGAGTTGAAGCATACCGTGGCGGCGCTCAGTCGAGGTGGTTGCCGACGCTCTGGGTCACTAGAGGAAGTGTGGCTGGGGTCAGTGGATGCGCAAAGTGATGGAGATCCAGTGAGCGTGAACCAGAGAGGAGGGGGTGGCGTGTACTCACCGTATTCGTCCCCGGAGTGCGTCGGAGCCGCGGCGGTGCAAAAGGGAATTAGAGCAGCCTGGTGGCTCTCTGGTGGCGCTGGTTTGGGGGAAATGGGGGGAAGAGGGTGCTGGTTAAATGATAGTAAACGAGGGGAGGAATTCCTGGCGTGATTACGTGAATTGATCCGAGGATTAACAAGCAGAAACGGCCGGCGTGGTCATCGCGTGGGTGAGGAAGAAGGTGAGCTGGCGGTGGGGCCTAGCGTCAGCGAGAGGGAGAGAGGAGGAGTGGGTCCCGATTGTCATTCACTGCGCGGGTCGTTTCGTGTGTGAGAGAAAACGCTTCGGGGAGAGGGTGAGGTGGGCTGCTGGGCCTTAGTTGGGCTGGCCTGGTTGGGTCGAGTCTGTTTTCATTTTTTTTGTACTGAAACTTTTCCTTTTTCCATTTCTTATTTCTGTTTTGAAATTCAATCAAACCATTCAATTAACAAATCAATTCAAAACTCCTCCAAACTTTGCATTGAGTTTTGGTTCTGTTTAACAACACAAATCCAAGTCCCAAAATAAAATAATATTTTATTCTTTTTAGGATCTATTTAATAATTAAATAAAATAGTCCTTGATAATAATTCAATAGGTTTTGATTTATTAAAATCTCCATTCGAAATCTAAATATTAACAAAACCAAATCAGTAGGTTTTATTTGAGATATAAAATACTTGGGAAACTTGTTTAAAATAAAATAACATGTTTTGATGTTTATTTAAAATGGTAAAACCTTTATTTTAATAAAATTGGTTTAATAATAAACTATCCTTATTTTTATTTAAATAAACCTTTACTCTTTTAATCAAAACAAAACATTTTATTTCAAAAGCTTGGCCAAGGTTTAATTTGGCTCTATAAAATAATCCTTATTTATAAATCTACCTTTTCTTTTGAAAACCAAATCTTTTATTAAAAGATCAAAAATAGTAATTTTAAATATTTTTAAGTTTATTGTTTATTTATCTTTTTAAATCCCTTTAGGGTTCTATTTGATCCAAATAGGTTTTGAAAGTTTCCAATTGGATTCAAAAAGTTTCTTCTCACCCTGGAAATCAACAAAGTTTTATTTTATTCATTTATTTTTCACATTACAAGATTTGGAAAATCTTGGGATGTGACAAATGTTCACAAGTGTTCATCAATCACATCACTTAGAACCGAATAAGTGTACAAATACATTTCACAAGTGTTCATCTCACTCACATCCACTTCAAATCATCGGGCAGATCTTGTGGAGCAATGGGCCACCTCTGTTACGACAAACCATCAACAAGATGGACACGGGGCACAGACACCGAAGGTAGAACAAACAAATGGGGCATGTACCGTATGGTCACTGGCTCGAATAACTTGTGGGGAGGGCTTCATGCTTGTGCTACAGAAAGGCAAAAATAGCCGGTGGGAAACACAGCCAGCGGCGGCCCGAGCAGCGTCCACAACAGGAGGAGGCGAGACAATAGCGACAGAAAGACGGTGCTGGACGTCGAGGCGGCTATGAGTAACGGAGTAGAAAGGCAGCGAAACGTGCTGACGGCAGCTGCAGATGCGGGCCGGCAGCAGGGCACGGGACCGAGGTGAGGCAGGTCGGCGCGAGAGAGCTGCAGACGAGCGCCGGCCAGGCTCGGGGAAGAGGAGGGCGCAGACGACCGGACAGTCGCATGGGAACCACGACGACGAGCATGGCGAGGAAGAGGCAGGCGCAGGGCGACGATAACGTGCGTGGCTTGGCGAGGAGCAACGAGCGGCAGCGACCTCCGATGTTGCAGCACGGCGAGGCGCTCGGGGCCGTGGCCGACGGTACCGATGGAGGGCAGGGGCACACGGGGCCACGGCCGAGATGGCGAGCGACGTATACGGCTAGGGGAGGAGCTGCGGATGTGGTAGCTTATGGGCAAATGAGGTGGGGGATCAACGAGGGCGGCATGATCTGCGGCCAGAGCACCGGGGAGGGGCGACAACTTCGCGAGGGGAGGCGGCGGCGCCAAGCGGCCAGGACGCGCGACGCGGCAGGGTCGCGGGGAAGAGCGACGCGAGGGCGGGGTTCGCGTGCGAGAAACGCGAGCGAGCGATTGGTGAGGCCGGGTGGGTCCGTGGAAATGGGTCGTGACGCGGGGTGGCGTGCGTGCGTGTTGGACTTGGGTTGTGTGTGTTGAGTGTTTTGTTTCGGCTGTGTGGTGTAGGTATGGTGGGTACAGGTTGCAACCGGCGACGGGGTGGGGTGTGGTAGGTGGGGTTTTTTGGGTTAGGGTTTTAGGTGGGACTAGGTTTTGTTTTCTGGGTAGTAGGTGGTTTGTCTGGTTGGGCCTTTGCGCTTGACCGGATGGACCGCCCCCCCGCAACAAAATATTTAAGGTTTTTATATATTTTATTTTAAAAGTATTTCATAAATCGTTTTTAGATAAATAGAGATATCCAAAAACACCGGCGTTTTGATTTGAAATAAAAGGGAGGGGATTCCACCTTTTTTTAATCTATTTCGCACATTCTGTGGTGCATATGGCAAATGCTCCACATAATGTTAAAATTTTGTGGCGCATATAGCTATATGCGCCATAGAATTTTGACATTATGTGGTGCATATGCTATATGCGCCACAATATTTTGACATTCCGTGGCGCATATAGCCATATGCGCCACAGAATTCTGGTCTGCCCATGTGTTGGGTCAGGCCCACATGGGACCCACAGGAATTCTATGGCGCATATGGCTATATGCGCCATAGAATGTCAAAATTCTGAGATGCATATAGCCATATGCGCCACAGAATTGCAAGAATTCTGTGGAGCATTTGCTATATGCGCCACAAAATTAATTTTGGTGGAGCATTTTTCCTATATGCGCCACAGAATTAAAATCTACCTATAATCGTTTTCCTAGTAGTGTAGGTTGTGTTGTATACCGTGTGGTGTTGTGTTTGTATCATGCCTTTTGGTGTTGTATTGGCTGTCTCGGCCTCTTCTTATTATAAAGGATGGTACATCGTGATGTGGCTCAGTCACTTTAGATCCTGTTGGGAAACTCCAAGAGAAAGGTATGATGAGCACATCAGCAAGTTTTCCCTCAGTTGTGAAACCAAGGTTATCGAACTAGTAGGAGAAAGGAACCAGCTCCCAAGGTGTTGCTAGCAACATGGAATCTGCACAACACAACCACAATACTTTGTCCCAACTTATAGTGAGATTGTAAAGCTCACCAGTTTGCTGAAAACAAATGATTAAACATATAGTATGGAAGAAAGTAATTGCTTGTAGTAATTGCATAAATTAAACAGTAGATTGAATATCAGTGGGAAGGAATGGACTAGGGTCCACAGTTCACTAGAGTTGTTTCTCCATAAGATAAATAGCATGTTGGGTGAACAAATTACAGTTGGGCAATTGAGAGATACAGAATGCATAACAATGCATGTACATGTCGTGATGATCGCTATGATATTCGTTTGGGCATTACAACATAATACATATACCGTAATCCAACTGCATCTATGACTAATAATCCACCTTCAGGTTTTCATCCGAACCCCTTCCAGTATTAAGTTGCAAGCAATAGATAATTTTATTAAGAAAAGTGTGTAAAGTAAACAATACAATTGCCCTTCGACAAAGGATTGTTGTTTTCTTCCTAGTAGCAACAACCCATCTACAACCTTAGATGTTTCTGTCACTCCTCCAGATTACTAGAGGCATGAATCTACTATCGAGCATAAATACTCCCTCTTGGAGTCACAAGCAAGTACTTGGCTAGAGTAGCTATTAGCAACGGAGAGCATGCAAGATCACAAACAACATAGACATGACATAATCAATAATCAATCTTGAAGTAGTACTCAATATCCATCGGATCCCAACAAACACAACATATAGGATTACAAATAGATGATGTTGATCATGATAGGCAGCTCACAATATCTAAACATGATAGCACAAAGAGGAGAAACAACCATCTAGCTACTGCTATGGACCCATAGTCCAAGGATGAACTACTCACGCATCACTCCGGACGCTGGCATGGTGATGAAGAAGGCCTCAAGGGTGATCTCCCCTCTCCGGCAAGGTGTCGGGAAGAGCTTTAGATCCCTCCTGATCTAGGGACGATGGTGGCGGCGGCTACAAACTTTTTCGTGGATTTTTGATCATGTGCTTAGGGTTTCTGCCTCGGGGGAGGGGGTATATATAGGCGAAGGGGCAAGGTCGGTGGATGCCCAAGGGTCCCACACCATGGCCAGGCGCGGCCCAGGGGGGCCTGCACCTAGGGGTGGTTAGGCCACCTCGGTTCCCTCCTCCGTCTCTGCTTTGGACTCCGTCTTGTGTCGGGAAAAATAAAAACTTTGACTTTGGTTTCGTCCAATTCCGAGAATATTTCTTTACTAGATTTTCTGAAACCAAAAACAGCAGAAAACATGAACTAGCACTGTGGCATCTTGTTAATAGGTTAGTTTCATAAAATGTATAAAAATGCCTCAATGTATAAACAAAACATAAGATAGTTGGTACAAAACAAGCATGGATCATAAAAAATTATAGATACATTTACGACATATCAAGCATCCCCAGGCTTAACTCATGCTCGTCCTCGAGTAGGTAAGTGATAAAAAGAATAATTTTTGAGGTGACATGCACCATCACAATCTTGATCAATATATTTGTAAATCATTGATAGCAAGGATCAAAATACTCTAACATAAGCATGAAAGATATATTTCTAACAATAATAAGACATACAACTATGTTGCAACATGAAAGGTACACAAACAAAGTTCATGAATCACAATGCATTCGAAGACATTTGTTTGTTTCACATATAGAAAACATAGCAAGAGTGGTAATCAGCTTGTCCTTCATGGAATAGCAAAACATAAATGCATAGGACACCTTCAAAGTTCATAAGGGTGACTAGATACAAATAATTTAAGAACAAGCAATACCATAATTATGAATCAATCAACAAGTTTTGGGACAATGCACATTGAACTAAGAATGACAACTATGCTCTCTTAATTGGTGCATAAAGATAGAAGATGGAGACTCAAGAAAAAGTAAAAAAGAAAGGCCCTTCATAGAGGGAAGTAGGGATTTCAAGTTTCATAAACAGATTCTAAAAATTATGGTACTTCTAGCTTTGAGCTCTCCTTGCCCCTATCATAAGCATATTGAAGTGATTAAGGTTAAAGTGACACAAATATGAGTATATGCTTGACAAGTTATAAGTTGAAAATCTCATGCCCCTTGCGTACGAGTACCGAACCTCATGCTACTCAACTTTCGTCACAAGAAAGTTCTTGTCATTGTAAGTATATGTGTATCATAGAGAACCGCCAACGGGGTACCCCTTGCCCCATTAAACAAGAGCTATCCCATATCAAAATGACAAGGCAACAAACAATGAGCATCTCAGCAATGTTTTATTTGCTATTTGCATAGTTTTTTATTAAGGATGCTTCACAGAATGCTCATTATGATTATGCTGCAAGTTTCCACCATGATTAGGCATGGTTAGCTTAGACGCCCAGGCGTTTCTCTAACACATATACAAACTCCATGGACTTACATGATCCCATTTTATTTCACACCGCCGAGATCCATAAACAAAAGAACATGATATCAACTAAATATAATAAGTGCAATGTTGAAAGCGTTCCCCATGACAACATGGTTCTGCTAATTCCCAACTTATAATTTGCAAGCATATAAGCAACATAGATGGTCACAATGGTTCAAGTTTATTAAGTGCAATAAAATAAAGTGTGCCATCAAGTTCGTGAGAGCTTTAATCACTAATTTTCACATAACAAAGATTTATTTTGGAAGATAGATAAAAACATGAATATAATTGGAATGGTGTAACACACCATGCATAGGAATTTATAGTGGATTGTTTGGAATAACTTGGTTTCTTAGGAGTTGGATGCACGAGTAGAGCTCATACTCAGTACAGATGGAGGCTAGGAAAAGACTGGGAGCGACCGACTAAGAGAGCAATAATGACCATAATCATGTAGATTGACAAAACATTATTAATCAAAGCATAAAGTGATATCACAAGTCAAAAAATAAATGATAGTAGAGGCTAAGGTGACTGGTTCATAGTCATAACATGGTGTAAGCATGTGCCAAGTCAACCCAAATAAAGCATCAAAGGAGAATACCACAATATTATGCTTTTGTATACTAAAACAACACATGATTCTTTCAAGGCACATTAAGCAATCTCAATTTTTTCAAACAAGTCATGCTACACAATAATCACTAAGCATATGGTCAAAGCAATATCTAACATGACATTATAAAGTCTAAGCCACAATCAAAACAAGCTTCCTTTTGTACCACTATAAGCATGAAACTTTCTAATCTTTTCCAACACCAATCGACTTATTTGAAACAACTCACAAACATAATAATCAATAAAGTTCAGAGAGCTTGTCTCAGCTAGCTACAAATAAGAACTAAAAAATTCTAAAAGCATAAGAAAACTAAAACTAAACGCACTGTTAGCAAAAGAGAACACTCACATAACAATAAGAGTGAAAACTAGAGTGGTCTAGGCAATGAAGAATTAGGTGTGACTTCTCCAAAATAGGTGTGTTGGGGTCCAACCAACTTATTGAAGCAAACGAACCAAAATAAAACTAAAAATAAAAATAAAGACGCTCCAAGAATAACATATAGTGCATGAAGCAAAAGATAGTGTTTTGAAAGAAAACCTGAGATTCTTATTGATGAAGAAGGGGATGCCTTGGGCATCCCCAAGCTTTGACACTTGTACTTCTTTAATATTTCTTGGGGTGACACGGGTGGTATCCCCAAGCTTGAGGTTTTTTCCATACTTCATTTCATCATATCATTCTCTCCCTACACTTGAAAATTTCCTTCACACAATCTTCATTAGCAACATTAGTGTATTCAAGATAATAAGCCTTTGGGTTCAGTTTCAACTCAAGTAAAACTTCCATTAAAACATAAGATACTGTAGAAACTCCTTTTAAAAGCTCAAGTGATCAAAGAGAACTAAAAAAGAAACTGATTAAGAGGCAAATGCAAATAATGGCAGAAATCTGTTAAAATAGACCAACAGGTAAATACCGATTTTTTCGAAAATATTCTGGTGCTCAAATTGAAAAGTTCAAAACTAACTAAAGTTGGGTAAATAACAGAGGCATGCACACAAAACATTACAGCTCAATCTGTGTTACTGGGATTTTTCACGTTTTTTTGCGGTGAAGCACAGAAATCTGTTTCGGGATAGCAACTTCCCCAAATCTTACTTCCCTCTTATTAGAGGTTATTCCTGGCACAAAAACCAAACAAAAAGGATAAGGATATGTTATTTTAGAGGCAATAACTTCCAAGACTCAACAAAAGAAAAACTTACTGAAATAAAAATTGGGTTATGTCCCAAGAGTGCTTTTCTTTAACGCCTTTGAGCTAGGCTCATTAATTTGAGAAGATGCTCACATAAAAAATATGAATTGAAGCAAAAGAGAGCATCAAGGAGGAAATATGAAACACATTTAAGTCTAACCCACTTCCTATGCATGGTAATCTTGTAATAAAATAAATCAAAGAAGCACAAAGTAACAAGAATGGGTAGATAAAACAAGAGCAACTTTGGAACTTTCAATATAAAGAAAGGTGTTTTAGTAACATGAGAATTCCAACAACCATATTTTTCTCTCTCATAATGATTTTTTCAGTAGCATCATGAACAAACTCAACAATATAAATATCACACTCATCCTTCTTTGGTAAGCATGGAGGGCGATCAAATAAGGTATTAGTTAAAGAGTTACTCTTATTGGGAGGTAGACATGGGTAGCTGCTCCATTCTTCCTCCTCTTGATCATCACTCTCCTCCTCTTTTTCATCCAATGATCTTCCAGTTTAAGCAATTTCTTCTTCCATAGGCTCCTTCAAGGCATTAGTCTCTTCTGTTGGTGGAGAGCATCTATTAATATATTTAAGAATATAGCCATTTTCTTCCTTGTAATTATCAAAGCAAAATTTAAGTATATCATAAACCTCATATTTATAAGGTGCATCATCTATATTTTCAAGCAAATAAGCAAGTTCAAATGCACCCTTCCAAGCAATAAATTCTTCAATTTGTTCCACATCATAAAAGTCATAATTTCCCTTAACATAAGAAGATATGGTAACATTATCATTATACTCATATTAAAAAGGGAGGTGTTTATACCTCCTATAGCAACAAGATTTATCAAAGCAATAAGTAACATTAAATCTATCTTTTGGAGTTTGGCTTATTGATATCTACGCACTTCTATTATTGTAGACAGTTGTTGGGCCTCCAAGTGCAGAGGTTTGTAGAACAGCAGCAAGTTTCCCTTAAGTGGATTACCCAAGGTTTATCGAACTCAGGGAGGAAGTGGTCAAAGGTATTCCCTCTCAAGCAACCCTGCAATCAAGATACAAGAAGTCTCTTGTGTCCCCAACACACCTAATACACTTGTCAGGTGTATAGGTGCACTAGTTCGGCGAAGAGATAGTGAAATACAAGAGGTAATGGTGCCAGAAAAGAGCTTCAGACTTGTTGTTGACGTGGGGTAATGGTGCCAGAAAATAGCTGATGGCGTGGAGGAACAGACTAAAGGAAAAATGATGGAAGCAAGCAAACATGCAACATATCTAGATGCAAACGGTGTTTCAATGTTTAAAAACAAGGCCTAGGGATCATACTTTCACTACTGAACACTCTCTCATATAAATATCCTCTCTTCATGATACTACTCTTAACTACTCTCTGGTTGGACACTCTAATCATCGGTAGGGCTATAACAGCACTCCTCAAAGTCCGTCTTCCCTAATCTAGATAACCCACACCGTCACCTTGAGCGCTAGATGGTTCCAACAAACACCACAATTTCATAGAGACATCCAACTCCAAATATAACTCATAACAAATATTCAAGCTAGCCAAAGTGCCACACACGGTATGCACACTGTCACTTCCACACATGTGGGGAAAAGCATAGATCTATTAAAGCACAAAGAGTATTTATGTAGACTCTAGCCTAAGTGCCACCATGGCGTGCATGCTATCACTTTCACACACATGGGGAGAGCAGAGATCTAATGAAGCACTTGAGTAGCAAGGTAGATCTACTTGATTACAAAGCTCATGACCACAAGATCATGCATAGAGAGAGATGAACACATAGCTACCGGTAGAGCCCTTAGCCTTGAGTAAGAACTACTCCCTCCTCATCATGAGAATTAGCAACGGTGATGGAGATGGTGATGGAGATCGATGGAGATGGCTCTGGGGGCACTTCCCCGTCCCGACAGGGCGCCGAACAGAGACTTTCTGTCCCTCGAATCTCCCCTTCGGTGGCGGCGGTGCTATAGAGGTTTTTGTGGATTTCTTATGGATTGTTTAGGGTTTTCCCATCGGAGGCTTCTTATAGGCGCTGGAATCAAGGTCGGTGGGCGTCCAGGGGGCCCACACCCCCTCGAGACGCCTCCAGGGCTTGCCCCCGCCTAGGGGGGGTTTAGCCACCCTGTGGCCCCCCTCCGCTCTGCTTCGTGGTTCCGTGTTGCTCCGGGAAAAATAATAACTTTGGATTTTGTCCCGTCCAATTCCGAGAATATTGATTTTCTGCCTTTCTGGAACAAAAAACAGAAGAAAACAGGCAACTGGCACTGTGGCAACTTGTTAATAGGTTAGTTCCAAAAAAGGTATAAAAACACCTCAAAGTGTATACAAAGCAAAGCAAAGTAGATACAAAACAAGCATGGAGCATCAAAATTATAGATACGTTTTCGACGTATCACTTATAAGCCACAAAAGCACCGAAATAGGTGCTTTTGGCTTTGGATTTTGGCTTTTAACTGAACATAGTAGTATGATGGTATAAGCCAAAATCCAAAATAAAAAGCACCTATTTAGGTGCTTTTGTGGCTTATAAGCCAAAAGAGAAAAGCTATAAATAAGCACAACCAAACAACCCCTAAGTAGAGCACGCATTTCTAGCAATGGTATACAATTTATTAATTTTTTCCCATAAGTGTTTCCCTTTTTGTGACAAGCGGTGTTCCTTGTAATATTTTTGTTCTTCCGTGAACCCACCTTGCCAATACGATCTAGTTTCAAAGAAACCAACCATTGATAGAAAGCATGATAAAGCAAGACAATAACATACCAACAAAAATAACAACTATAGTAGGAACTAATTTTTTTTTGTGTTTTTGATAAAAATAAGTAAAAGAAACAAAGCAAAAGAAACAAAGGAAAAAAAAACAAAGTAGAGAGATTGGTGGTGAGAGACTCCCCTTGCAGAAATATTCTTTCTCCTAGAAAAGCATTTTGACGGGGAGGAAGAGATTGAAGCTGTCCTATATCTTCCCGACAACGGCGCCATAAATTCTTGATGTGGCTCAGTCACTTTAGAGACTGTTGGGAAACCCCAAGATCAAGGTATGATGAGCATAGCAACAGGTTTTCCCTCAATTGTGAAACCAAGGTTATCGAACCAGTAGGAGAAATGACCAGCTCCCAAGGTGTTGCTAGCAACGTGGAATCTGCACAACACAACAACAATACTTTATCCCAACTTACTGTGAGGTTGTCAAGCTCACCGCTTTTCTGAAAACAAAGGATTAAACGTATAGTGTGGAAGAAAGTAATTGCTTGTAGTAATTGCATAAAGTAACAGTAGACAGTAGATTTAATATCAGTGGAAAGGAATGGACCGGGGTCCACGGTTCACTAGAGGTGTTTATCCATAAGATAAATAGCATGCTGGGTGAACAAATTATAGTTGGGAAATTGACAGATAGAGAATGCATAACAATGCATGTGCATGTCATGATGATTTCTATGAGATTACTTTAGGCATTACAACATAATACATATACCGTAATCCAACTGTATCTATGGCTAATAATCCACCTCTAGGTTATCATCCGAACCCCTTCTAGTATTAAGTTGCAAGCAACAGATAATTTTATTAATCAAAGTGTGTAAAGTAAACAATATAATTGCCCTTGGACAAAGGATTGTTTTTTCTCCCTAGTAACAACAGCACATCTACAACCTTAGAGGTTTCTGTCACCCCTCCAGATTACTAGAGGCATGAACCTACTATCGAGCATAAATACTCCCTCTTGGAGTCACAAGCAAGAAATTGGCTAGAGTAGCTACTAGAAATGGAGAGCATGCAAGATAACAAACAACATAGACATGGTAGAATCAATAATCAATCTTGACGTAGTACTAAATATCCATCGGATCCCAACAAACACAACATATAGGATTACAAATAGATGATCTTGATCATGATAGGCAGCTCACAAGATCTAAACATGATAACACAAAGAGGAGTGATACGTTGGAAACGTATCTATAATTTTTGATGCTCCATGCTTGTTTAGTATATATTTTGCTTTACTTCTCCACACTTTGAGGTGCTTTTTACATGTTTTCTGGTACTAACCTATTAACAAGTTGCAACAGTGCCAGATGCCTGTTTTCTGCTATTTTTGGTTTCAGAAAAGTTAGTAAAGAAATATTCTCGGAATTGGACGGGGCGAAGGACAAAGTCAATAACTTTCCGTGGGGAACAAGAAGTCCAGAGGGGAGTCCGGAAGGCCATCTAGGGGGGGCCAGACCCACCGTAGGCGCGGGTGGGCCCAGCTCCGCGCCTGGCTAGGGTTTGGGAACCCTGGCCGCCTCTCGGTCTCGCCCCTTGGCCTATAAGAAGCCCCGGATGCAGAAACCCTGAGTACCTGATCAGAAATCCATGAAACCGTCTGTATCCGCCGCCACCATCGTCCCTAGATCGGGGGGTCTAAAGTTCTTCCTGGCACCCTGTCAGAGGGGAGATCATCCCGGATGCCTTCTCTCCGGTATGATTCGTGAGTAGTTCCACCTTGGATTATGGGTCCATGTAGTAGCTAGATGGTTGTATCTCCTCCTTTGTGCTTTCATGTATAGATCTTGTGAGCTCCGTTCATGATCAAGATCTAATCTATTTGTAATCATGCATGTTGTGTTTGCGGCGATCCGATGGATATTGAGATTATTATGTTGGTTTGATTAATGGTTTTATCTTTATGATTCTATCATGTCTCTGTTGTTTGTGATCTTGCATGCTCTCCGTTGCTAGTGGTTATCTTGGCCAAGTAGTTGCTAGTAACTCCAAGAGGGGGTATTTATGCTCGATAGTGGGTTCATGCCTCTAGTTTCCAAGGGAAGTGACAATAATCTCTTCAGTTGTAGATGTGATGTTGCTACTAGGGAGAAAACAACGGTCTCTTGTTCATGGAACATGTGGAATGTTTACCTTACACACTTTGCTTAAAGCAGTTGTCTGTTGCTTGCAACTTAATACTGGAGGGGGTTCGGATGATAACCTAAAGGTGGACTTCTGAAAGGACTATATCTTCCCATGCTGTTTTTAGTGTTAATGATAATCCCATTTGTGTTTTAATTGTGCGCTTGAGTTTCAGGGTAAACTTTGTTGATGTCTCTCTTGGGATCTCATGAAGACGGTGGCCTTTAGTTTTTCTCCTAGTTTCCCTCCGGTTGTTGTTTTAGGTCACCGTACTATTAAGAGGGGGTCCATCTCAGAAGGCTGTGGGAAATCACTTGTTCTTGCACAAACTTATATGCACCGCCACAGCCATCCTACTATTCCGTGAGAGAGTGAGTTTCTGTTCTGTTGGAGCCTTCTGTGTCTCACCGGAAGTTCCGCTTAGGCCTTCTTCTGCGGGTTGATCTGAGCCTTGTTTCGATCGTAGTTCCGCCCCAAGTTCCGCTGGTGAATCATTAACCTACTGTACGTAGTGTTCTATTTGCCGGAACTTGGGCCGGAACTTGCATTGGAACTTGCCCTGACAGAAAGTCCTGAGCGGAACTTCCGCCCAGACGCCGGAACTTCCGGTCAGATTCGGCTCGCGACCCAGAACTTCCGCCCTAGTTCCGCTCCAAGTTCCGCTGAAGGGTCAGTAACCTTCTGTTTGAAGTGTTCTATTTGCTGGAACTTGGGTCGGAACTTGCATCGGAAGTTCACCGGAACTTCCGGTCTGTTTTGACCGGAACTTCCGTTTGAGCTTTTGGAGCGGGCGTCAACGGTCTGATGACCGTTGGAACCAGGCTGGGCGGAACTTCCGGTCTCTCACTGGAACTTCCGGTGAGGTCGTGGGGGCTGAAACGGTTCAGTGCGGGAGGGCCTATTTAAGGCACCCCTCTTGTTCCTCCCACCTCTCTCGAATTTTTCTCTCTCCTCCATTAATGCTTGAGCTTCACCTCACTATATCTCTCTCTCCAGCCACTCAAATGACTTGATCTTTTGAGAGGTGAGGGAGGTGACCTAGATCTACACTTCCACCAAAGAAGATTTAATTTCCCCCACCCATCCTTTGTGGATCTTGTTGCTCTTGGGTTTCTTGAAACCCTAGACGGTGTAGGGCATCCTCGGAGCTAAGGCTTGTGTTGTAAAGCTTCGAGGTGTCGTCGAGGGCCTCCAATTGAGTTGTGGAGCCTCCCCCTCAACCTTGGTGTAAAGGTTTCGGTTGGCGCCTTCAAGGTCACCGGTTAGTGGATTGTGAGGCCTCCTTTGTAGGGGAGCTCACCAGAGAAGAAGGTGAGGCCTTTGTGGCACTCGGGTGACGTTGTGTGGCCCCGACACCTATCCAACGTAGACGTAGCTCCTTGGGAGTGAACTACGGGAATCATATCTCCGTGTCCCCGCTCCGGTTACTTCGTTCCCTTCCTTTACTCCTTGCTATTTACCGTTCTTGTGGTTGTTGTAAGTTATCTTGCATTTAGGTTGTTCATTTAGTTGCACATTTAGATAACTTACTTTCTCGT
Source organism: Avena sativa (assembly GCA_916181665.1). Lineage (NCBI taxonomy): Eukaryota > Viridiplantae > Streptophyta > Magnoliopsida > Poales > Poaceae > Avena > Avena sativa. Next base: position 147,604,995 of record OV702294.1, on the reverse strand, counting down.
TGAGCCTAAAAGTGAGAAACAAATTAAAATTGGGTAGACGCCTATTCACCCCCCTCTAGTCGTATCAAGTCGGTACTTTCAATTGGTATCAGAGCCAAGGCTCTTATTTTAGGCTTTACCGCCTAAGAGACTATGGCCGACGAAGGGGGTAGTGAAACCGAAAAATCCAAGAACTTACTATGGATGACCTCAAGCAATTGGAGTCATCCATGATGTCCAAGTTCGAGGAAATGATGACTATCTTGCAGTCTCTCAAGCCAAACCCCATGGTTGCTCTTGACACACCCCAAACCACCGAGCTTCCTCCCACTGTTACGGTGACCGCTCCTGGGGTGACTCCCGCGGCTGTCACCACTCGCTTGGGACTTGGTTTTGTTGCTCAAAACTCTACCAAGGCTCCAAGTGAGAACACCGAGGAGCCCGAGAACCCAACTTCCAAAGAGGAAAATGGAGGAAAGGACTACTCGGCGGTACCCCACCGCCTAAGTACTCTCCGAATCCACCCATTCCCATGCCACACATCATTCCTCAAGGAGCACCACCCATGCTAGATACTTCTAATTTGCCAATTGGCAATATCTAATGCGCTCACATATTTCCAGCTCTTCTATTGAGTTAATGAGGATTGTGGAGGATGGATTCTCTCCATATGACCCAAAGAAGTTGACACGAGGTGAAGTGGTGGACACGCAACTCAATGCCGCAGCTTTGGGGATGATTCAAAAGGCTTTGACTCCAAAGGACTTTGCTCACATTCGCCAATTCGACACCGCCAAGGGAGCTTGGGATCAACTCACCTAGCTCGTTGTTGGGAATGCAAGCATCCAAAGCTCCAAGTTTGATGAAATCAACAACGAGTGTGATGGTTTCGCAATGCAAGATGATGAGACCCCCGAAGACATGTATAGGCACCTCAAAGTCCTTTGTTCCACTATGAGGGACCTTGGGGCCCACTATGTTGATGACAAGTTTATGAAGAGGAAGTTCATTCAAGCTCTCCTTCCGTTTGAAGAACAAAAGCTCAACTCAATCAAGGGAAGAACCAACTTTCACCTCATGACCTCCCAAGAAGTCTTGAGCAAAGTAATTGCCATGACTATTGCCAAGAAGAATGCGGAGTCCGCTCGTGCTAGGGCCATTGGGTCAACCAAAGTGAATCTTGCTTTGAAGGCCAAGGCTATTGAAGTTTATGATGATGATACATCAAGTGAGTGGTCTCAAGAGGATCTCAAGTGTGCCTTCAACGAACATCTTGCTCTCGCTTCAAGGGCCTTTTGGAACAAGTCCGGGTTGAAGTCAAGATCGAGGGACAACTCAAGATTCAACTCACCCAACAAGTCTCCCAAGGCAAGTTCATGCTACAATTGCAAGGACAAGAGTCACTTCGTGGCCAAGTGTCCCTTTGAGAACCGTGAAGACAATGGTGGTCGTCTCATTCGCAAGATCAAGTCAAGACCTCCTCATCCCTTGAACAAGAACTACGCCGTCAAGAACGTCGCGAACAAGGAACGAGCAATAGTGGTCCATGAAGAATACCTTTCGGGCACGGATGAAGATGATGATGATGAAGTTCACGGTGGAGAGATTGTGGGAGTTGCTGCTATTGCCACTACCTCAACTCCACGTCTATCCCTCTTTGACTCACCAAATGAAAATGTCATCTCCTCCAACCAAAAGTGCTTCATGGCCAAGGCCACCGAGGTAACACCGAAACCCACTCCTCAACCTATCTCTAGTGAGACTTCCTCTCTTGATCTTGTTGGTCTAGAGGTGAAGAAAGAGATGATTGACATGTGTGAATTTGTTGCTACCTTGGATGAAGAAACTAAAATTTGCTTTGAGTCCTTGCTTGCACAACTTGACAATGCTAGGGATGCCTTATATGAAAAGGAAGAACTTCTTGACTTGCTAAGTAAAAATGAAAGAGATGCCGCCGATGAAATTGCTTCTCTCACTCAAAGTCTTGAGGATGAACAAAATATGAGAATTAATCTTGAAGAAAATGTGTCTAAGCTTGTAGATGATCATAACAACACCTTGTGCTCTATAATTAAAGAACGTGATCATGCTCTTGCTTTGGTTAAGGTTCTCAAGAAAGAAAAAGTTGAGTTTGTGGGTGGTCATGATAGGACTCAAAAGGATCTTGAGAAACTCAAAGAGGAACACAAAGCCTTGGAGAGTAAATTCTCAAATATTTTTGAAGCCCATGAACAACTTCAAACTCAATTAACTTGTGATCTTGCTAAGTCTTCCGCTGTGCAAACTATAGACTTGTCTAGCACTCCTAACCCTTGTTGCAAGCATGAGCATCTCATAGAGGAAGTCAAGGTGTTGAAGGATCAACTTTCCAAGACTAAGAAGAAGAAGAGGAAGAACAAGAAGAAGAAAAAGAACAAGGGCATGGCTCAAGGGGCTCCTAATGGCCTAACCCTCTTGCAAAGTGACAACTTTGCCGAAAAGAACAATCCCTCTTATATTCTTTGCAAATCATATGATGGTCATGTATATGCTAGATATGTGGGAAATTCTTACACGCATGATTATCATTGGGCCATTTGGGTGCCAAAGGCTCTTGTCACTAACAAAAGGGGACCCATTGCAAAATGGGTACCTAAAACCAAATCTTGATTTTCTTGTAGGACTATGCTTCCGGTGGATCAAAATGGGTGCTTGATAGTGGTGCCACAAGTCATATGACTAGAAGTAAGTCTATCATGACCGAGATGAGGCCCAATATTGCCAACACCATGGTCTCCTACGGTGACAAAACAAGCTCTCAGGTTTTGGGTTTTGGCAAAGTGGTGGTAACCCTGGATGTATCCTTGGTTGACGTCATGCTTGTCAAAACTCTTGGTTACAACTTACTCTCAGTTCGTGCTCTTGCTCTTATGGGTCTTTCTTCATTCTTTAATGTTCATACCGTGGTCCTCATGTGGAGCAAGTCTCTCAAGGTGGCTTTTGTAGGATATGTAGAACATGACTTGTATGTGGTGGACTTTTCAGGGACCACTACTCCTCATGCTCTATGTCTCTATGATAAAGCCGACAAGGGCTGGTTGTGGCATCGCCGCCTAGCCCATGTTAACATGAGAACTTTGCAAAGACTTCACTCTGAGGGCCACATCCTTGGAATTAACGATGTTTCTTTTGCCAAAGGTCGTGTTTGCAGGGCTTGTATTGAAGGGAAGATGCATGAAACTCCTCACAAAGAACTCAATCAAATCACCACCGAGAGGTGTTTGGAGCTCTTGCATATGGACCTTTTTGGTCCACCCTCTCATGATAGCCTTGGAGGCAAGAAGTATTGCTTGGTTATTGTGGATGATTTCTCAAGATACACTTGGGTGTTCTTTTTCAAGTACAAGAGTGAGACTCAACAAACCGTCATCGATTTTTCTAATGAGGTTCAACGGAAGCACAATGCAACTATTCTCTCAATTCGAAGTGAAAATGGCACCGAGTTCAAAAACTATACCTTGGATGAGTTTCTTAGTGATGAAGGAATCAAGCATCAATACTCCACTCCCTATACCCCTCAACAAAACGGAGTTGCCTAAAGGAAGAATCGCACTTTGATGGATGCGGCTCGATCTATGCTAGCTGAGTTCAAGTCTCCATACAACTTTTGGGCCGAGGCCATCTCCACCGCTTGCCATGCAACCAACCGGCTTTATCTCCGCAAGAAAAAGAACAAGACCCCCTATGAACTCCTCACCGGGAAAAAGCCAAATGTTAGCTACTTTCGGGTGTTTGGTTGCAAGTGCTACATTCTCAAGAAAGGAGTTCGTTTGTCCAAGTTTGAATCCAAGGCTCAAGAAGGAATTTTCATTGGTTACTCAAATCAGTCCCATGCTTATAGAATCTACAACAAAGCCAATTGAAGAGTTGAAGAGACGATCAATGTGAAGTTTGATGAAAATCATGAGTCTCTTGTTAGGAAAGATGGTGTTTGTGATCCAAGTGATGAAATTCCTCCTAAGGCCATAAGAAGAATGGGGTTTCCACCTCCCCATCGAGGATCCCCTTATGGACGAAGGAGAAGGACCAAGATCTACTCAATTGGAGCCCTCACTTTCACAAGATCATCTTGCCCCTCAAGGTCCTACATTCTTGGCACAAGCTCCCTCAAACTCTTCTGAAGCTTCCCATGCTCATGAATCTCCAAGCTCCAAATATCAAGCTCTTCATTAACAACATCAACCTCCCCACGATGGGGCTCCTCCTCAAGGCACCTCCCACGGACAAGCTCTTCATCAATCTCATCAACCTCCCCAAGAAGGGGCTCCTCCTCAAGTTCACGGCTCTCCCCAAGGTCAAGCTCGTCAAGATGAAGAGCAAGTCAATGACCCTCAAGGCTCCACTCCAAATGATGACTCCCTCGAAGTGGAAATTGATGAAGATGACCCTCGTGTTCGTGCTTATAGTCAAGGCGGCGGCTCAATTGGTGGCAATGACCAAGTGGTAGCTCAAGAATCTCGTGTTGAAGCACAAGCCCGCCGTCAAGCCTATCGTCTCGCCAAGCTTGTTCGAGATGGCCATATCCTTGATAATGTCTATGGGGATTTCAATAAAGGTTCCACTACTAGGAGGCAACTAGCTTCCTTTAGCTCTCACCATGCGTTTATCTCTCTTGTGGAACCACAGAAAGTCTTTGAAGCTCTTGAAGATGATGATTGGGTTGATGCTATGAACGAAGAACTTCACAACTTCAAGAGTAACAATGTTTGGACATTGGTTGAGCGGCCCAAAGATTGTCAAAACGTAATTGGAACCAAGTGGGTCTTCAAGAACAAGTGTGATGCGAATGGAATTGTCGTGCGCAACAAGGCAAGGTTAGTTTCCCAAGGATACTCACAAGTTGAGGGCATCGACTACGGTGAGACTTATGCCCCCGTTGCTCGCCTTGAATCCATTCGTATGCTTCTTGCTTTTGCTACTCATCATAACTTTAAGTTGCATCAAATGGATGTTAAGAGTGCTTTTCTTAATGGTCCTTTAAAAGAGTTGGTATACGTCAAGCAACCTCCGGGCTTTGAGGATCCACTTTTTCTGAACCATGTCTACAAGCTAAATAAGGCACTCTATGGTCTCAAGCAAGCCCCACGTGCGTGGTATGATTGCCTTAGGGAGCTCTTGTTAGACCGTGGCTTTGAAGTGGGCCTCATTGATCCCACTCTTTTTACTAAGAAAGTTGGAGGCCACTTGTTCGTATGCCAAATATATGTTGATGACATTATCTTTGGGTCTATTAACAAAACTTTTAATGAGGATTTTGCCAAGCTCATGACCGATCGCTTCGAGATGTCCATGATGGGGGAGTTGAAGTTTTTCCTTGGGTTTGAAGTCAAGCAATTGAGGAAAGGGACTTTCATCAACCAAGCCAAGTACATCCAAGACATGCTCAATAAGTTCAAGTTTGATCAAGTCAAAGGTGCCAAGACTCCCATGCCAACTAAGGTTAATCTTGATCTCGATCCCAAGGGTAAGGAGGTGGATCAAAAACTCTATCGTTCTATGATTGGTTGTTTGCTCTATCTTTGTGCATCCCGACCGGATATTATGTTGAGTGTGGGTATGTGTGCAAGATTTCAAGCCGCACCAAAGGAAAGTCACTTGGTGGCGGTCAAGAGAATCTTTTGATATTTAGTTCATACCCCAAACTTTGGGTTGTGGTACCCCAAGGGAGCCAACTTTGATCTTATTGGTTACACGGACTCGGACTGGGCTGGTGACAAAGTGGGAAGAAAGTCAACCTTCGGAGCTTGTCAGTTTCTCGAAAGATCTTTGGTTTGTTGGTCCTCGAAGAAGCAGAACTGTGTGTCTATGTCCACTGCCGAAGCTGAGTACATCTCTGCCGCAAGCTGTTGTTTGATTCGAGCAATGTTGCTTGAGTACCTTGCACACCTACCCGCGTCTCAATGTGTATCTTGTTTGGATGTAGGCATGGATTTAGGGGGAGTGTAGTTCCTCTTATGAACAAACGCTATCCCTATTATGCGCACATTAAAGTTTTCATACTCTATATTCTCTAAAGGAGACCATTTGAGCTTCATGATGAGTGTTGGTAATGAACCCAAGATATATCTTCGCGGTGTCAAGCCATTTACTCTTATATAAGGTGGCCTCGGCCACCGACCCGTTTTTATTTGTGTCTTTGACCTTAATTGTGTGTTTTTCTTGGTTTTTTGTTGGCTTTGGTTCTTCACAGTTTGAGCTCTCTATCCTAAGCCTTTCCTTTCCTTAAACCCTCTCTATTCCCTACACAAGTTCTTGTTATCTTCCAAACCTGAGAAGGTCTTTATGGCGTCACCGGAACTTCCGGTCAGCTGCCGGAACTTCTGGTCAGCTGGTCGTTCGACTGAACCACCTGCTGACCTGGAACGTGTTCAGCCTGACCCGGAACTTCTGGTTCGCCGGAACTTCCGGTGGTGCTCCCTGTCCTATATAAGGTGTCCCTAGGGGAAAACGGGATCTTCTTTCTTTTTCCCCCAAGACCCATCTTCTATTTGCAGCATTCGCCGGCCAAGCCCTCTCCGCGAAGGTGCTCCGGCCCCTTCGTCTCCGGCCACTCCTCCGCAGATCTGCTCCGTGGGAACCTTCCCCACCTTGATCTCCCGCCATGGACTCCGGTATTTGCCCTCAACTACCTCCATTAATGGAGATCTTGCTCTCTCACCATGGCTTGAGTTAGGGCACACCATGTCTAGGCTAGTTCTTTGGCTATAACTTGTTGGGAGATCTTGGTAGGCCTAGGGTATCATGCTAGAGTAGATTGGTCCAATACACTCTTGAAAATCTTTGCACTTGTGGCTTTTAGATCTAGATCTAGTGAACTATTGTTTGGAACCGTCAGTTCGTGGTCTCACTGGAACTTCCGGTGAGCCACGACCGGAACTTCTGGTGGACCATTTTCACCGGAAGTTTCGGCGATTCAGCGGAAGTTCCGGCCACAATGCAACTTTTTCCTGATTGTATTTTTCCAATCTATTTCTTTTGTTTCCTCTTCCGAACTTGTGCACTTACCCCACCTTCCCTCCCTATTCTTGTGCTTTCTTCTCAGGGCAAGATGGTACCCGCCAAGGCAAGCATACCCGTCGACCATCCTCTAACATTCCTCCTGAGATTGATGAAGAAGATGTTGAGGTTGTGCGTCCAACTACTCAGACTAGTCGTCAGAGGGCTGCTGCTGCTCGCCGTGCTGCTGCTGCTGAAGGGAAGAGGCCTGCTCTTTCTCAGAAGGCCACTGCCGCTGGGCCAGACATGACCAAAGCCAAAATCTCCAAATGGTCTCAGAAAGCTTACTCTGCATTCAGGCGTACGGATCCCTACCTCATGGCTCATGACCGTCTTTGCTTGGATCCTCACTTCCACAACTACCGTCAGGAACAAATATTTGCTGAAATCTATGCCACGAAGAAGAAGTTCGTGGTTGCTCCTCAAAAGTACATCAATGTGACTCACATGGAAGAGAAGCATGCATACTTTGGCGAGGCTCTTGATATTTGCCAGAAGTTTGGGCTGATTCCCCTCATGGAGCACCGTCAGAACTTTGATGTGAATGCTATTGCTCAGTTTTACTCAACTCTGTTTATTCACATGCAGGCCTCTACTAAAGGTGTGTTGAAGTGGATGACTAGGGGAGTGTTTATTACCGCCACTTGTTCTGAGTTTGCTGAGCTTCTTGGTTATCCCCTTCAGCCTGGCAATGGGGCAAATGGTTGGCATGTTCACGGCCCCGAAGCTGCTGATCTTGAGGTCCTGGAGCCTCTCTACATTGAAGGGTGGGGGTCTGTTGGGTATGTGAATCATCTGCTGCCAGTTTATGACATCATGCGCAGGGTGTACTTGAACACCATCTCTCCCAAGGCTGGCAACTTTGATCAGTTTCATGGCTATCAGGTTGACCTCATGCATCGGACTTATCTCCGCCGTGACTCTGACAGGTCAATGGATGTTATGCACTTCATCTACACAGAGATGTGGCAGGCTATTATTGAAAAGCGCTCCTGCATCTATGCTTCCTTCATTTAGACTCTCATCAATCACAAGTGGTTTGAGACGACTGGCACTCGCTTTCCTGAAGACAACATCACCATACATGAGGAGAAGAAGCTGCATGTGAGTAAGCACCAAAAGCCTCGTTCTCAAGAAGAAAAGGAAGCTGAACTCCAGAAGGCTCGAGATGAAGCTGGTGGTCCCTCCTCTGCTCCTGGTGGCTCTAGTGCTGGTGGTCCTTCTCTCCAGAGGCAGCCGTCTTGGGCAAAGAAGCTGCTTGGGAAGGTGAAGTAGACTTTCTGCTTTCTCCAGGACCGTGATTATCAGGCGTATGTAGATCAACGTCACAATGTTCAGCGCCAGAAGGGCATCATGTCAGCTCTCAACATTCCTAGCTCACCGGTCACTAGCTCTGTCACTGCTCCCAAGGATGATTGGATTCACGACAACTTCCGCTGGTCTGAGGATGAGTCTGAGGAGGAGGTCACTGGTCCGCCGTCGCTGCCTGAGTGGGGTCCTTGGGTCCCTGAGTCTGCTCCTCCTCCCTTTCATGGCTGGGACGATTAGATTGATCTTTTCTTCCTTTTTGGTGTCTCGATGCCAAAGGGGGATAAAGATGTCTATTAGGCTCTCTACGGGATTTGCATGGGTTGAGTCGCGAGCCTGTTCTTGCCTTTGATCTTTTCTTGCTCGCGAACTCTCTAGTTTATTTGTGTGCTTGTGGACCTTTTATGTCTGTGAACTTATGTGTGCTTGTGGACCATGTTATGTTTGAGACTATGTGGTATCTCTGTGGTATCTTATGCAATGTCGTGCTTGTGGTATTCTTGTTGTCATCTTATGGGCATATGCATATGGTGGTGGAGCCTCACAGCTCTTATTGTTATTATTACTCCTTTTGTCTCCACCACATCTGGTTGGTGTCTGGTATGATCTCTATCCTTTCTTGTACCTTGCACTTGTGCTATCTTTGCAATTGGAAGGGGGAGCCTCCTTGTATGTGTGCCAGTCTTGTCCTTAGAGTTTTTTCTCTACCTTGCACACATACAGGGGGAGCTTGTCCCGTCCATTGCAAAGATTGCTTCTATACTATGCAAATCTTTGGGATTGTCATCTAACACCAAAAAGGGGGAGATTGAAAGGACTATATCTTCCCATGCTGTTTTTGGTGTTAATGATAATCCCATTTGTGTTTTAATTGTGCGCTTGAGTTTCAGGGTAAACTTTGTTGATGTCTCTCTTGGGATCTCATAAAGACGGTGGCCTTTAGTTTTTCTCCTAGTTTCCCTCCGGTTGTTGTTTTAGGTCACCGTACTATTAAGAGGGGGTCCATCTCGGAAGGCTGTGGGAAATCACTTGTTCTTGCACAAACTTATATGCACCGCCACAACCATCCTACTATTCTGTGAGAGAGTGAGTTTCTGTTCCGTTGGAGCCTTCTGTGTCTCACCCGAACTTCTGGCCTGGCACCGGAAGTTCCGCTCAGGCCTTCTTCTGCGGGTTGATCTGAGCCTTGTTTCGATCGTAGTTCCGCCCCAAGTTCCGCTGGTGAATCAGTAACCTACTGTATGTAGTGTTCTATTTGCCGGAACTTGGGCCGGAACTTGCATCGGAACTTGCCCTGACAGAAAGTCCTGAGCGGAACTTCCGCCTAGACGCCGGAACTTCCGGTCAGATTCGGCTCGCGACCTAGAACTTCCGCCCCTAGTTCCGCTCCAAGTTCCGCTGAAGGGTCAGTAACCTTCTGTTTGAAGTGTTCTATTTGCCGGAACTTGGGTCGGAACTTGCATCGGAAGTTCACCGGAACTTCCTTTTGAGCTTTTAGAGCGGGCGTCAACGGTCTGATGACCGTTGGAGCCAGGCTGGGCGGAACTTCTGGCCTCTCACCGGAACTTCCGGTGAGGTCGCCGGGGCTAAAACGGTTCAGTGCGGGGGGGCCTATTTAAGGCACGCCTCTTCTTCCTCCCACCTCTCTCAAATTTTTCTCTCTCCTCCATTAATGCTTGAGCTTCACCTCACTAGATCTCTCTCTCCAGCCACTCAAATGACTTGATCTTTTGAGAGGTAAGGGAGGTGACCTAGATCTACACTTCCACCAAAGAAGATTTGATTTCCCCCACCCATCCTTTGTGGATCTTGTTGCTCTTGGGTTTCTTGAAACCCTAGACGGTGTAGGGCATCCTCGGAGCTAAGGCTTGTGTTGTAAAGCTTCGAGGTGTCGTTGAGGGCCTCCAATTGAGTTGTGGAGCCTCCCCCTCAACCTTGGTGTAAAGGTTTCGGTTGGCGCCTTCAAGGTCACCGGTTAGTGGATTGTGAGGCCTCCTTTGTAGGGGAGATCACCGGAGAAGAAGGTGAGGCCTTTGTGGCGCTCGAGTGACCTTGTGTGGCCCCGACACCTCTCCAACGTAGACGTAGCTCCTTGGGAGTGAACTACGGGAATCATATCTCCGTGTCCCCGCTCCGGTTACTTCGTTCCCTTCCTTTACTCCTTGCTATTTACCGTTCTTGTGGTTGTTGTAAGTTATCTTGCATTTAGGTTGTTCATTTAGTTGCACATTTAGATAACTTACTTTCTCGTTGAGCCTAAAAGTGAGAAACAAATTAAAATTGGGTAGACGCCTATTCACCCCCCCTCTAGTCGTATCAAGTCGGTACTTTCAACTTCTAGTCATAGATGCAGTTGGATGACGGTCTATGTATATTGTTGTATTGCCTAATCAACCTCATAGGATCTTTCTGGCTAGTAATTGCATTGTTATGCCTTGCTCAGTTTCTGTCAATTGCCCCGCTGTAATTTGTTTACCCTTCATGCCATGTTGTTTATCTAAGGAGAGCACCTCTAGTGAACTATGGACCCCTGTCCAATCTTTACCATTGATACATCTTCCACTGTTACTTGTTTACTTGCTGCAAACCATTACCTTCCATACCATACGTTTAATCCTTTGTTACAGCAAACTGGTGAGCTTAACAACCTCACTGATTCGTTGGGGCAAAGTCTTGAGTTTGTGTTGTGCAGGTCTCCATGTTGTTTGCAACACCTGTGTGACGTTTCCTTCCTCCTTCTGGTTTGATAACCTTGGTCTCAACTGAGGGAAAACTTGCTGCCTACTCTTCACACACCCTCGCTTGGGGTTACCAACGAAGTGCCACGTCGAGCATCATCAAGACTTTCTGGCGCCGTTGCCGGGGAATAAAGAAAGAAGCTCCCACATCAACTAGGCGCCATCAAGGAGAAACAACCATCTAGCTACTGCTATGGACCCATAGTCCAAGGATGAACTACTCACGCATCACTCCGGATGCTGGCATGGTGACGAAGAAGGCCTCAAGGGTGATCTCCCCTCTCTGGCAGGGTGCCGGGAAGAGCTTCGGATCCCTCCCGATCTAGGGACGATGGCGGCGGTGGCTATGGAATTTTTCGTGGATTTCTGATCGGGTGCTTAGGGTTTCTGCCTCGGGGGTTTTACATAGGCGAAGGGGCAAGGTCGGTGGACGCCCAAGGGGCCCACACCATGGCTAGGCGCGGCCCAGGGGGCCCCGCGGCTAGGGGTGGTTTAACCCCCTCGGTGCCCTCCTCCTTCTCTGCTTTGGACTTCGTCTTGTGTCGGAAAAAAATAGAAACTTCGGCTTTGGTTTCGTCCAATTCCAAGAATATTTCTTCACTAGCTTTTCTGAAACCAAAAACAATAGAAAAGAGGAACTGACACTATGGCATCTTGTTAATAGGTTAGTTTCATAAAATGTATAAAAATGCCTCAAAGTGTAAATAAAACATAAGATAGTTGGTATAAAACAAACATGGAGCATCAAAAATTATAGATACATTTACGACGTATCACATCCTTCCAGGGTGTATTATTGAAAAAAATACATTTGTATATACCCCGGTTCGAGTCCTAGACTTGGCATCGGCGCTCACGGTTCTTCTTCTATGAAACACCGCCGCCAATGGCTATTCTGGCCGGTATCATTTTTTGGCTATTTTTTTGCCTCCATACCTTCATACCTTCATATAGCTAGTTATCCCAAAATACTTTCTCTAATAAATCCCCTTTCATTTCTAGTAGAAGGCCCACATTCTTTCTCAGATATTTCCACATAATATCTTTTTCCCTAGAGTACGCCAAAGGGCATACCATATATTTATAGAAGGCAGAATTCTGGGTACACGAGAGCTCCAACTCGTTGCGAACAACTAGCGTAGCACGATATCCACACCAGCTAGTCTGAAGAAAGCCATCGCAGCAACAACAACAACAACAACAACAACAACAACAACAATAACAACAAAGAGCATGTACTGAGCTAAGCAACAAAGCCACATCCCGACCGACGTCGGACTCCCCCGAAGAACAACCACTCCAAAAGGACTATCCTTGTCAATGCACCATCCATCAATAAGAGTAGATGGTAGGACTTGGTCTGCCCCGAGAAAGGCATCATCTTGGACTCGCCGATGAAGGAGTGCATTGTGCCCCTAGCGATCACCCTAGGACAACAACGAGCACTGGAGGAGGGAAACCTGGAACTCCACATTGAGCCTCCAAACGTGATGCTCCCAATAGAGTGATGATGTCGAGAACACTGTCATCACGCTGATCCAACTCTGGACCTAGTATTTTGCCTAGAGACCTCTACCATACCGAAGCTAAAGTGAGGGGAGCACCGGCTCACCTCGGCGACGCCTCCAATGAGGGGAACGATGCCCACAAGCGTCGTTGTTGTTTGCAAAGGTCGACAAGAATACTGTTCGTCGTACACCTCTCTCCCTCCCCACCGGATTGGGGAAATTTTCCAAGTTGTTCATGTTTCCAGTGTCGCAACACTTCACAGTCGTAGCCAAAGCGTCGTGGACCTCCCGCAACCTACACGAACCAAGGGCACTCCATCTTTCCACAACCATGCCTTTCTTCCACCTCCTGCTCAGTAGAGAGACCGCTACCGCAGTTGTCACCCCTGACAGGAGTGTAACAACCACAACCCAAAGGTCTAGATTGGGCCCGGAAGGCCCCAGATCTACCCCGCGCTGCAGTAGTCGGCCCGCTGGCGTTGCTCCTTCGTGGGGTATCATGGCAACACCACTAGCTCCTCCATGTTCCACCACCTCTAGGACCCGTGCTGCCTGCACACCCTCCCGCCCATGCTCCCCTTCCTTCCCTCGCTATGTGTCGCCGCCTCTCCGGGATGCTCTACCACCTTGCGCCACCCCTCTTGCCGTTCATCCCCGCGCGAGGAAGACCCAGCGAGGCTCGCCCTTCCTTGCCCGCCGCCTTTGCCAGCCGGCGTCGCCACCACTGCTGGCTAGGGGTGCGGAGGCGCTTGGGCTAGTGTTTCACCCTCCGGGTCGTCCGCGCATGCGATCTGTGTGTGCGTGTGCGTGTGTGCGTGTGCGTGTGCGTGTGTGTGTGTGTGTGCGTGCGTGTGCGTGTGCGTGTGCGTGTGCGTGTGTGTGTGTGCGTGCGTGCGTGCGTGCGTGCGTGTGCGCGCTATAACTAGGATGTTGTAACAGTTATAATGTAGACGAATGTAGTGCTAGCTTTTGTGTTTTGCAACCGATGTACTGTACTACTCCCTCCGTTTGGAAATATAAGATCTAAAAGGTGTCTAGATACATCTTCTTTACAAACCTAAAACATCTTATATTTCTAAACGAGGGAGTATACATTACCAAGGCCTCACTGTTTCCCTGAACGGATAAAGTACTACTATCAGATACTAGTACAAACATCCGAACACTCAGCGAATCAAAAGGACGGGACGATCTTGAAATGACGACTAGTATGTCTAATTTATCATGTGTACGCAAGCCCACGGACCCGGTACTCACATATTCTCCACACGCTACAGTAATAAGACGAGCCAACACCCTCGCTTCCACCGTTGGGAATCTCAAATGCGTGATTCTTCTTTGTTCGTTTTTTGCATCATGCGTGATTCTTTGTTAGTATTCTAATAAGCACCTAAATACCATTAAACCGATTATAATTCTCTTAGAGGACCCACTACAGATACTCCTGTGCCGCGCCCCTGCCTTTAAGTAAAGTGTGCGGCTCTCGCAAACGAAGTAGCTCCCAGCATCGCGCGCCTTGTTGTGTCAGGGAAGCAGCACCAGAAAATGGGCGCGCCGACGGGCATAGCTGCCGCCCTGCTGCTGGCGGCGGCGGCGCTGGCGATCCTCCCGCCGCCCGCGCGTGGGCTCGACCGCGGCGAGTTCCCGCCCGGGTTCCTCTTCGGCGCCGCCACTTCTGCTTACCAGGTTCGTTAACTGGTGCGAGAGCATGGCTCCGTCGCACTGTACCTCGTTTCTCTTTGCTGCTTGTTCAGTGACTCGGTCCTGAGTCCCGATGGACGCGCTTCGATTTTTCAGATTGAGGGCGCGTACCTGGAGGACGGCAAGGGTCTCAGCAACTGGGACGTCTTCACCCACACACGGTGTAAGTCCATCGATCTCTCCCAGAAACCTGGTGGTGTCCCTGTCTTCTTTGGCTGAAGTACATGAGTTTAGGATTGAGCTGAAACTGCAAAAAGGTTCGCCAGAGTTCGTCTGAGGTCTGTAATTACCATGTATGTATGCTGATCGTGCATGGGCTGGATGGATGACGTTTAGTGTCAAGTCAGCAAATCATCAGCAGGAGGGGGACACGAGCCATTTCCTATCGCAGGTAGCTAGGGATCCAATTAAATACTCTAGTAAGCCTTGAAAGATTCAGATTCATGAGAAACCTGGCAGACAGTTTGTGATACGACGGCGGACAATAAAAAGATTCAGCGGCCGTTCCGCACTATTTTTCTTGTCTTTTACGCAGGCGGCAGCAAACCGCGTTGCTATGCCCTGGGGGCCTTTGTGTATTTTTTTTCTTGGTGGTACTATTTTAGTATTTGGGTGGTCCATGTCTGTTCTTTCCATATTTGTACATTGCATTCATCTCACTGGTGGGCCACCATGACCCTTTCCGCGAATAATTCTTCTCAATGGTCATGGAACTAATACTTTTGCTCCACCCTAGCTTTTGTGGTTTATCCATGTGCTGTATGAGCACGGTTTATGCTGTTCATCTATAACCAGGTCTAATGGGAAGTGGGAACTACCCCTGCTGTTCTCTGTTGTAGAAACTGTAAACTCTGTTTATCTCTTATAAAAGCTTGCTTTGCTGCAGCTAGGGACATCATGGATGGGCTGAACGGGGACGTAGCGGATGATCACTACCACCGCTACATGGTATACATAATCAGCAAACACATACACAATATGCTCTGAACACTAATTGCCATGGCCCATCTTAAGTTCTTGGTTGTACCGATGTAATAATAATACTGGAATTATTGCCCTGAACACAGGAAGATGTGGACATCATGCATAGTCTGGGCGTCAACTCGTACAGGTTCTCCATCTCCTGGGCGAGAATCCTGCCAAGTACGCAACTTAATACATTCTCCAATCAGGCTTTCGATCCGCTATATTAATATAGCAATGAATTACGATACTTATTACATATGTCCAAATATTTTTGCTCTCTAATTAGTCAGTGTTCGATCGGTTCCTTAGTCCTTACACATTCAAAATGTCGCTGTAGGAGGCCGGCACGGAGACGTTAACTTGGCTGGGATAGCGTTCTACAACCGCCTGATTGCTGCACTCCTGCAGAAAGGTTATTACAGCCTCACAAAAGCCACATCTCGAAACCAAATTGATAAATTCCGCTCTGAATACAATGTTCAGAAATAAATATAACAACGATGTCAAACCACAGGGATAGAGCCATTTGTGACGCTGCAGCACTTCGATCTGCCGCACGAAATGGAGATCCTTTACGGCAGCTGGCTGGGCGCCGGAATCCGGTATAATAAAAACTCCACATATATGCTCTGCTTCACGCTTAGCCTTGCCACGGTTCTTGCTACTACATTGTGTTCAGCTTGCTAAAAAAAACATGTGTCTGGTTTCCAGGGAGGAGTTCGACTACTACGCGGACGTGTGCTTCCGGGCCTTCGGCGACCGGGTCAAGTTCTGGACGACGTTCAACGAGCCCAACCTGTTCACCAAGTTCGCCTACATGCTGGGGGCGTACCCTCCCAACCACTGCTCCGCGCCGTTCGGGACCTGCAACAGAGGCAACTCCCACCGGGAGCCCTACGTCGTGGCTCACAACATCATCATGTCCCATGCCGCCGCCGTCGACAACTACAAGAGGAACTACCAGGCCAAGCAAGGCGGCTCGATAGGAATTGTGATTGCGATGAAGTTTTACGAGCCACTAACGAATGCCACGGAGGATATTCTGGCAGCGCAACGAGCATTGTCTTTTGAGATACACTGGTATGCCCTTTATTTTCACCTCACAACGAGTTTACCCGTTAATTATGCTACTAGTAAACTAGCATCATCCATCAGTTCACCTGCAAACAAGGAGCTGTACTCTATATGTACAACGGTTGCTGTAACGTTTCAATTTTTCCCCTTCTACAGGTTTTTGGACCCGATATTCTTTGGGGAATATCCCAAGGAAATGCGTGAGATGCTACCGTCGAACTTACCAAAGTTCACCCCAGCAGAGAAGAGGATGCTGCAAAACAAGGTGGATTTCATCGGGGTAAACCATTACACCGCAATTTACGCCAAGGATTGCATCTCTTCTCCTTGCAACCTCAACACTTACGAGGGGAATGCGCTGGTCCTTGCTACAGGAGAAAGAAACGGCGTACGAATTGGGAAACCAGTAAGAACTTCTTCTGTTATATATATATATCAATAGTCCTTGTGTTTTCTTCTTACTTTTGTGACATGTTTGGTGCCATCAAACCTTGCAGACCGCATTTGTTGGTTTCTACGATGTTCCAGCAGGAATGGAACAGATCGTCGACTATGTAAATCAGAGATACGAGAACACCCCTGTCTATGTTACCGAGAACGGTGAGTGGCAACAACGGCACAATTTCAGAATGCTTTCAGTACACTCCCTGATGCTGAAAATTCCCAGTCCTTCCTAATTTGCTCAAGTTTTCAGTCATCATGTGTTATTATTCCTTTATTTTTCAGGATACTCGCAATACAGCAACAACAGTATGGAAGACTTGATCAATGACGTCGGAAGAGTGAACTATCTGCAGGGATATCTCTCGGGTATCTCTTCAGCAGTCAGGTGACATGCACAAACCACACCGCATATTATTCATCCGCATCACATATACTTCACAAGTGGCACCAATAATAAACCACGCAGCAAATCTAAAAATGCTGGACTTGTTGGCATGCTTTACAGGAGAGGAGCAAACGTCCGTGGCTACTTCGTGTGGAGTCTCATGGACAACTTCGAGTGGGCTTTCGGTTTCACTGTAAGGTTTGGGATGTACCATGTGGATTTCGAAACACAAGAGAGGACACCAAAGATGTCTGCGAAGTGGTACCAAGGATTCCTCACGGGCTCTTCGCCTGTGGACGCAGTGCAAACTCTGAGAGCAGATTCTAGATAATTGTATTATCCAGTGTCGTGGATACCCGCGTATCCAGCAAGTTTGTGTATGTGTTTGAATTTAGCATTCGTGTGGGATAGTACTGAATGGGAACTCAATTGGAACTACCCATGTGAACTAGCTAGCCCCATTGAACCCTCATGAGCGGCGAACTGGGCGTACGGATTTGCATGACACATATGCCTTTTGTTCAAGGCTTTTGAAACATGTACGCCCTTTGTCCAGAAATGTGTAAGACGTCTATCATTAGACATGCAAGTAATTAGATATCTTTGCAATATTTTCTAGGTACTATTTGACAAGCAAAAAATTAAAGAAGTCGAGCATTCCTTATATTACCTAGGAAATAATTTTGTATTGAGCATACCTTTGGTTGACATAACCAATACGTGACAATAAGTGATCAAGTGGCGCACCAATTAGCAAAGAGTTCTTACATTTCAAAAGAATATTTAGTTTGAGATGGTAATCCTCCTAGATTCATTATGCCGATAATTAACCTTGCAGGCTTTCTAACACAAATTCTTATAAATAAGTGAAGCCTACGCATGCATAAGCGTGGTAGTACCTTTGTTGTAGCTTCCTCCTTCTCTTCCAAGCTCACTTGAAGTTCCATCTTGACGTAGTCCTTAGGATTCGTAACTTAGAATACAAAGTGTAATCACATGAAGTAGCAATCCATCCAAATGGGTATCAAAGTCACATAGGGATAGGATCGAATTCACCTTATCATGTATAGCTTTGGCACACACACACATACATCAAGGATACACTTGGGGAACTTGGTGGAGTTTCGACAGTGTCATCCAAAGGTTAGGTTGTTTTACTCGCTCTGATCCTTCTTTGTAATGTTGTACTCGTGACCTACACATCAATAAATTCTAAAGTAATATATGTGTTGATCATCTACATATGACCCAATTGCCTACCAAACAAAAAAATACTCTTGATTCTTAAAAATAGCCTTGATTCTTCGGAAGTATGATTTCTGAAGGATCCAATATCTATCCTTCAACACTTAGTGTGCCATGTAGGGGGACTTTGTATCATGTACTACCTCCGTTCGGGATAATTAGTCCTAAGAGCTTTTTTATATTGTTTGAGATTATAAGGGTTATCTTATTTATTAGTCTCCCTCATCCAATGCATGTTCTTCTTTTTCTCTCACTTCTCGTGCACGTAAAACTATTGGTTCATGAGAGAGAGTTATGCAGTATCTTGGTATTAGCAACTTCGCTCTTAGGACTAATAATCCCAAACAGAGGTAGTAGATAGGAACTATACAACCTCATCCAAACCACAGGCTGAAATGACGGCTCCCAGTGCAATCATTCAGCGATCTCAGAAGTAGGTCTCGGAAGAGGCGCACCATAAATTCTCATCCAGGAGAAAAATGATTAGGAGCCAGCTCGACACTGGCTGTAGAATATTGCTGATGTATCTAGGTTCTGTTTTTCTTACAAATAGCGCTTTTGTTGAAAGCAATGCTTGCATCAAGAAGATAAAATCAAAGAGTTGACAGTTCTCCTCTGCACCTCTCTAGAGTGCACACCGATGATAGGAGAGATTACAAAAATAGAATAAGATAAAAGACAAATTACAAAGTTTTTTACTACTATGAAAAATGCCTATTGCAAAGAAGCAACACCTTCTCCAACTACGAGCACGCCTCCATAAAATGCCTATGACAAATTACAAAGTTCATTAAGGGACGATCCGTAGACTATGCAATCATCCATTTCCACCTTCTCCAACCACGAGCACGCCTCCATAAATTGGACGCGGTGTCCATATCTCTATAGAATAGACATCGATTGGTGTCAATGAACAAATTAGAAAATAACATACAAAAGAGAAGGATTTTTAGAATTAAAAACCATGTTCTACTAGCCATAGCGACTATAATAAGGCATCCGCTCCCATCCGTTCGTGGATTGTCCCCTGCGACCAATAACCTAAATTTAGTTGCCAAAATATTTGTAAAACAAACAAGATACAAGTTTAAAGTCACATGTATGGCTACCATATAGGACACATGAATTTACTTAGAAAAATAAGTGATCTTCTCATCGTGATGATAGAAGCTACACTTTGTACCGCATTGCTAGTTGCACTTTGCGTTGTTTTGATAGAATAACACCTCTAAGGTACCATGTAGAGATTTGATTTCCAATGGTGCCTTCCTTTTTTGATTTTGATAATTGTTAATTACTAGAGTATTAGAATGAACTAGGGCTTTGTATGTGGAGTGTACCAAAAAAATTTACCATTCTCGTGTGTAGATTTGAATGAAATTCACCTTTCCCTTGGGTCAATTGGACCACATCCAACCTCCCATGTAGGGCATTGCATGACGCAACGCAGGCATCAAACAAATCACATCTAAAGGTCATGTTAGGTGGGGGTAGTTTCATCACCTCCGCAATGGTAATACTTTTGTTACATGCAATATTGTAAAAATCCGGATATTGGTCCCGAAGAGTGGTATTTCCAAACCAAGAGTCATAAAAAACGAATCTTTGGGCATGTTCATAATTAAGAAAAATCCGAAGCAGAATAAATATTTATTCGTTACGATCAGATGAGGCCAACAATGTGACTCTCTGAGTTTCCAATAAAGTCGGGAGATAGATATTGAGCCCACATATTCTTCCTGGGAGTCTTTTGCACTCCATCAGTTCTAAGATGCTTGAACAACCGTTTACTAAGAAGAGCAATAATTTTATCCTCTAGATCTTGAATTCTAAGGCGCTCCTAGTGTTTTGGACGACACACCATTTCATTTAGCTAGTTTATACTTATTTTCTCGCTATCTCGGTACCAAAATAACCTTGAATGAAAGTAGTCCATGCTTTAGAGTACTGCTTTAGGTACTGGGAAGAAAGATAGAACACATAGCACCATATTTGAGTGTACTAAATTTATCAGGACTAAACAACCTCTAACAAAAAGGAGCTTTCCTTTTTAACTGGTTAATCGTTGTCTAATTTCTTCACACCAATTTTCTACTCGGCATGTGAGAGCCTATGATAATATATTGGTATTTCCAAATATCTAAGAAATATCCTTGCACATAATCCAAGAGTTCAGCGTATTGAGTGGCAAATTTCTAAGCTTGCATGTTGAAAGAGAACAAGTTTCTCTTATGGGGAAAATAATTAGACCTGAAAGTTGCTCAAATATTGGTAGAATTAACTTTAGGTTCTTAGCATACTGGAGGTCATGCTCTATAAAAGGGTCATATAATTGGCTTATTACATGATAGATAGCCCACCAGCTACAAGATGTGGCACCACACCAGCATTTGGCCCGAGTTCTTTACTAGGAATGGCCAACATATCAACCACAATAGAAGATTCTTTTATGTGAAGTAATGTCAAAAAACGTTATTGTTGTGTTTGATAGCCGCATTACTCCATACATAAATTGTGAGCCCGTGCACACCATGCTTCTTCCTTCGTCTTGAAATAAGTGACTTGGTTTGCTAGATTTAAATGTATCTATCTGTGTATAGCTACATGCGAATCTAGCAAAGTCAAGACATTTATTTCAGGACCGAGGGAGTACGTGTTACCATTTAACTTGGTTACATGTCGTTTTCTTGCTAGAACAGAAGTAGATGGCGATGACCGAGAAACAACACACCGGGTCAATGTCAACGAGTGTGACAATCATGCTATATTGTGCGAACAATATCCCTCAAACATATTTTCAACGTAACAACCACTTATCTTTGTTATGTACACCTCTAGTTGGTGAAGTGGCAACATCGCGTACTTATCTCACTAAATGAATGATTTGGGCCTTGTTTGTTTAATCCCAAGGAGGTATAGATTGATCTGGATTATGGCCTAATCCTAGATATCAAGCCCTCGAGTAATTTTTTCCAGCCCAACAAATTTGAAATCTTTGGTTACACCCAGCGGTATTAATCTTGTCCAATTGTACTAATGCCCTGTTCGGTTAATCCACCTAGGAGGGGATTGAAGAGGATTAAGAAGTATTTTGACATACATGGGATCTAATCCAGGTCAATCCATGTCAATCCATGCCAATCCCACACTAACCGAACATGGCCTAACTCAGCATGGACTAAATTCATATCATGGATCCTTTCCAAGACACGAACTAAGAGTTAAGTAAGGGTCACCAAGACAACAATCTTGATGGAGACGTGACATCTTTCCCTGATCCCCTCCACGCTTAAACGAACATGTCCATAAAGACATGGATTAGAAGTGATCAAGGAAGCGACCCCCTCCCTCCCGACCCCGTGCAGCCGCCGTAGGGCCGCACCGAGTGCCCTCCACCGCATGCCCCCTCGAGCTCCTACACATCCTCTCCTTCCGCCGATGATAGCAACATCGTCGGGCAAAGGCCATGCGGCGTTGCTGCAGCAGAATCCCTCTCGCGTGTGGGGATCCAAGCAGTGGGGGCGACTCAAATATTGTCTCCCTAGCGGCGGTGATCGTGGGAAGTGGCGGCCGAGGCCCATCGAGGGAGCTGCTGCAGGCGGTGGTGTTGACCGATGGCGACAAAGCTGCGGGATCGATCTAGGCCTTTTGGTTTCAGGCGAGTTACATGTGCCATCCCTGATTCCTCTTCATCGACCTCGGTGGCGACTCATGAAGGTGCTCCGGTTGAAGGAAATATGTCCTGAGAGGCAATAATAAAGTTGTTATTATGTATATTCCAAGTATATGATAGATGTTTATTTTGCATGCTATAATTGTATTAATACGAAAACGTTAATACATGTGTGTTTAATAAACAAATAGAAAGTTCCTAGTTATGCCTCTCTTATAAACTAGCTCGTTGATTAACAAGATGATCAAGGTTTCCTAATCATGGACATTGGATGTTGTTAATAATGAGATCATAACATTATTGGAATGGTGTGATGAACATTCATCCGAAGTATAGCATTACAATCAAAGTCATTGTGTTTATATTTCTATAACATCATACGAAGTAATCCTAACCCTTAGACCATGAGATCATGTCAATCACTAACACTAGAAGTGTATCTTGATAATATCAAACGTCACACCGTAATAGGGTGACTATAAAGATGGGTTTAGTGCTACGAAGGTGTTATGTTGAGGCTCATGGATCAAGAGTGGAATTTTTCCATCCTGGTGACAGAGATATATACTCTGAGCCCTCTCAGTGATATCATATTAGTTAGCTTGCAAGCAAGTGATTTGATTACTAGAATGTTACATCACAGGAACGAGAAAAGAGTACATGTCGGTAACGAGATCAAACTAGTTATGGAGATACCGATGATCGAATCTCGGACATGTAATATATCGCGAGACAAAGGGATTAAGTTACTAGCGTAAATGTTCTCATGATCACAAGAAGTCATTGTTGAATGTGTGGGAGTCATTATGGATCTCCAGGTCCCGCTTATGATTATTGATCCGAGAGGGGTCTTGATCATGTCCGCATTATTCACGAACCATAGGGTGACACACTTAAGAGACACCGACACCATTTGGAACAAATAGTTTCTAGACGAAAAAATTTATAAAGCGCATGAATTTATTTTACTAGACACCAGAATTGTTTTGGGTGAAATTACTGAAATTGTTTCTGCATGTGAAATATAATACTAGCAAGGAGTTTTATGTGAATGTTTGTTAATATAATTGACAAAAGTCTGAATAAATAAATAAAATGAGTTTTATTTAAAGATAGATTACATTAAATTTGATGGAAATTTAATGAGAATATGAGTGGAGAAATGGAGGGTCATCTTTATGTGAGTGGAGCTCCCTCCACATGAATGAGGAATAGGAGGGGGCACCCTCCATGGTGCGCCGACCATGGGGAGGGGTTGCCCCCTCTCCTATAAAAGGCCCCCCTCTTACTCCATCTTACTCACACCTCCTCGTGAAGGATCTCTCTTTCCCTCTAGTTTATCTCCCATGGTCTCGGACTAACGAGATACATGTTATCGGTGGCTTTTCGTTTGAAAAGAGTTGTTACTTTTGCTGCATCGCTGGAGCGAGGAGGCAGAGCTGAGGTTGCTCGGTGGCTTGGACATGTGTGCGAGCACGGATACGTTGCTGATTTGCAGCGCTGGACTTCTTCTCGATCTTGAGATCGGCACGCGTTCGTGTATATCATCCATGAGTACAACCTCGTTAAACTTTGTCGGTCTACAAGGGTATGTTTTCTATGGATGTATATCCACCTGTTGCTTGTATCTAGTAGATAGATCTTGGTACATAGTTGTTCTTATCATAGAATTTTTTTTCTATGTTGCGAACCCTACACCAGTGCTGCCACACATTATGAGGAAAATGGCGATGGAGATCTTCCCCACCGAAGGTGGTCGGCCTATTTGAGGATGTTTTGGCGGATCTCACGATCCGTCATGCATCGAGTCCTGGCTGCGAGTAGGGGAGACTTAGTTGCCGGTGAAAACTGAGCCGACCTCGGTATTGGCGGGCGATGGCGGCATTTCTACGCCGTTACCTTGATGAAGGCATCGTCACACAACTATTGTTGACCCACTCGTGCTGCTCTGTGGGAAATCCTAGGATCTGGATTTCAGATAGGGCGATGGCAGTGTTGTGGTGTCGCGTTCTCTTTTGGGAGAAGCATTTGTGGAGCAGCGCTGGATGACAGAGGCTGGAGGTGGAGCGGCTTTGTCTTGCATAGAGCTTCGGTAACGATGTCAAGTCATGCCTGACCGATAGGTGCTATGCTAAGTCATGCCTGGTCGGCAGGTGCTACGCACGACATATTCTCTAGATACTTTAAGCCGTGTTAGCTAGTGCTACGCTAATTCTTTGTATGTTTGAGCAATTATCAGGCTTGAAAATTAATTTTCACAAGAGTAAAGTTTTTTTTGGAAAAGTAAAAGATATGGAACAACAATACAAGCAAATCTTTGGATGCGAGGCTGGTTCCTTACCTTCTCGATACCTTGGTGTACCTATTCATCATAGAAAACTAAGAAACTCTGAGTGGAATCTAGTGGAGAGTCGTCTTATGTCTAAACTAGGATGCTGGCAAGGCAAGCTACTTTTCTATGGAGATCGTCTAATACTCTTCAATTCAGTTTTGACAAGTTTACCAATGTTAATGCTCTCGTTTCTTGAAATACCGAAAGAGGTAAGGAAACGCTTGGATTTTTCCATTCAAGGTTTCAAAGCGATGCCACAAAAAAATATAGGCTAATGAGATGGAATATCTTATATCGCCCTAAAGATCAGGGAGGTTTGGGAATAGAGGTGCTTGAGTTAAAAAATAAGTGTTTATTAAGCAAGTGGCTTTTCAAATTACTATCTGAAGAGGGTATGTGGCAAGAAATTATTGAAAAACAAATACCTAAACAAAACACTTGCACATGTAGAAGTAAAACCTACGGATTCTCCATTTTGAAAAGGACTCATGCGAGTTAAGGGTGATCTGTTTAGCCGAGGTTCTTTCAAAATCGAAGATGGAACAAAGGTTCGGTTTTGGAAAGATATATGGTTAGGTGATATACCATTAGGGCAACAGTACCTTGAGTTATTTAACATCGCTCAAAGTAAAAATGTTCTAGTGGATGATGTTCTTGCTTGAACCCCCCTAAATATTGCTTTCAGGCGAGGGTTGAATGGCGCTAAATGGAACGGTTGGTTACATTAGTGTCAGAGATTAATGTTTGTACAGTTATCCCAAAATACTAACAGTTTTGTCTGAAAACTCACTTCTATAGGAGAATTTTATGTAAAATCAATGTATCAAAACTCAATGAATGGTTACACAAGATTTTTATGAAAACTGAAGATCCCACTAATTTTTTTTTTGTGGTTCCTCAATACAAAAGTCCCGCTAACAAAAGATAATCTACCTAAGTGCAATTGGTATGGAGTCAAAAATGTTGTTTTTATTACTCATTGGAAACTATAGATCACCTATTACTCTCATGTCCTTTTGCAAAAAAACATTTGGCATATGATAATACTACACGTACAACATACCACCTTCAACTAATATTACTAATATGTTTGATAACTTGTTGAATGGGGTGGATAGAAGAAATAAAGCTAGGATCCGTGTGGGTGTTTCAGCTTTATGTTGGTTCATTTGGACATGGCGAAATAACATTAACTTTAACAAACAAACAAACAGGTAATTTTTTTGCATGTTATTTGACTCACTACGCATTGGATCGACCTATGGTCCTACTTACTCCCGCTGGATCAGCGGGGTCCCATGCCTATTAGATGCAACTAGATGCTAACAGTTGCACATGACTTCTATTTGTAGGCTATGCTAGTAGACTCCAAAATAGATAGCTTCTTGTTGCTTTTCATTTTTTGTTGGTTGATACTTGTCTCAACCTTAGTTGATCCGTGATTGTTATAAATTACTCTACCAAACTATCCAATAAATAAAAGGTTGTGTGCATCACTTGATGCAGAGATCAGGGCTTTGCTCCCCATTTTGAAAAAAAGCTAGTGGTACTTGGCAGCATGGTGTTGCCGCATGCCGACGCGCGGCGACCGTGGCGTTCTTCGGAGATAGCGTGCAAGGAGGTAGTGCTACTTGGCATCGCGGTGGTGTCCGTGGTTGGTGTGACGAGAGTCTGCACGTCAATCTACACACTAAATATGAAGATGGATTGATGGAAGATAGCGGAGGCAGCGACATCCAGAGCGAGTGCGTTGGCGGCATTTCGCGGATATGCTGGGCGAATTTGGGCTCCTGGATTGCATTGGCGGTTGGATGTTTTTCAGATTTCATCGGGGGAGCTTGCGATGGACTGCCATTGTTTGTATGATTTTTATAATGCCTTTTGCTAGATTTTAATGTTTCAATAATACATGAAGGTTGTGTATATCACTCAACGCAAAAGCCAGGCTTCGCCCCCCTATTTGAAAAATAAAAGTAATCAAGGAAATCAAATTTGAATTTGGAAGGGGTTGGATGTAAGACCCGGATCAACTAAATCTATGCGTAGATCTGATCCATGCAGGGATTCAATCCCTTGTAACCGAACAAGGCTAAGCGCTGAAGATAACATGACCTGACAATATTTTTTCAGAATATCCTCTAAAAAACATTTTTTGAGGATATCTAAGTTTGGGTGTTCAATTAATTAAACCAATATTAAGAAACCGTTGGCCGAATCGCTTGCTGTAGACCCCTATCGGCAAAATTGATTTATGAAATGCCAAGGGCCTTCTATGGAATGGAAAAGAAAATAGCCGTGTAAGAAAAATGATCAAGGAAATATGATTGGAAGGGGTTGGGTGTAAGACCTGGATCAACCAAATCTAGCGTAGATCTGATCCATGGAGGGATTCAATCCCTTGTTACCGAATGAGGCCTTACGCTGAATGTAACCTGACGACAACATTTTTTACAGGATATATAAGTTTGGATGTTTGATTAATTAAATCAATCTTAAGGAACCCATTGGCTGAATCGATTGCTGTAGTAGACCCCTATCGGCAAAATTGATTTCAGAAATGCGAAGGGCCTTCTACAGAATGGAAAAGAAAATAGCCGTGTAAGAAAAATGTTTAGTGCATGCGTACTTATTAAGATATGAACAGTCAAGGGATGATCAGCACCTCGTGATACGCGTGGTCCTTAAGTTAGAAGTTGACCGATCAGCTGCAATGTCCATATCTCTGCTGCCTTCATTTTCAAACCATATCGTATTATCCCCTACACTAGTACTACATGATGCGTGAAAATCATTTCAGATCGTACGACGTGCATGGATGTGTGTGTGTGGCACGGACGATTATCTTAAGTTCACCGACAATTCCCCTTCAACATGGATCGATCATACAATGCCCCGTTCACGGGAACCAACAGCCATGGGCAGGTCGATACCCCTACCCTATGTATCGGAAGAAAATGTCGGACATGGACAGGGTCGCAACTTTGACATAAGTCGGGTGTGATCCACAGTGAGGTGTCATAGACGCACACGAAATCGCCTCTGTAGTCAAGCTACTTCCAGGAGGCGATCGACGGGGAAAGGAAATGGGCGCCGGGACGGGCGCAACCGCCGTGCTGCTGGCGTTGCTGGCGATCCTCCCGCCGTCGGCGCGGGGCCTCGACCGCGGCGAGTTCCCGCCCGGGTTCCTCTTCGGCGCCGCCACTTCTGCTTACCAGGTTCGTCCGTCCGACTATAGGAGCTCAGCGCCTCGCGCCCTTTTTCTCCTCTTTGCTGTTTGCAGGAATTAATAGGTTGCAGGTTGAGGGCGCGTATCTGGAGGACGGCAAAGGCCTCAACAACTGGGATGTCTTCACCCACGCATACCGTAAGTCATCTCTCCCTTCTCCTTCTCCTCTGCTCTGCTCCATCCATGTGTTCAGGTAAACTGCTCCCTGCTCTCCCTCCTCGTAATGTAAGCACGAATTTTGCTTCATCGAATTTTGACTGGATGATGCTCTGCGAATCCACCTTGTATGCTAATCATTGAGCTCGATTACGCTAAGAGTCCAATTTTTCCTTTTTTTGATTGATTCGCTTTCCTCAAGAAACGTTTATAGTATAGTGCAATGAGTAGCAATTCTGCTTCATCAAACTTCGATTGGATGATGCTGTGTTAATCCACCAAGTATGCTAACCATTGACCTTGGATAACCCTACCGTCCAGGATGAGTCTACCAGGATAGAGACACAAGCCATTTCCTGTTAGACAGCTTTGCGCTAAAAAACAACGAGCCCTCTGTTTCTGTCGGTAAATGAGCCTTAACTGCGCTGAGCTGTCGATCTAAAACCAGATCTAGCATGCCCAAGTCTTCAGAATTCTCACATGCACTTCTCCGTCAAGTTGCCATGCACATATTATCATTTTTATTATTACTTCCTTCGTCCAGATACATTTGAATCTAGACAAACATAAGTCAGGGAGTAGTACTTTTGATTTGAGGGCAACTCTTTTCATAAATTTAAACTCCTGATTTCCTCTCATTTTTTTTGATTGGGCTGCAGCTGGGAATGTCGTGGATGGACGGAATGCGGACGTAACGGACGATCACTACCACCGGTACATGGTACAGAATCACCAGGCTGACAATCCCTGGTAGTTAATTGCCATGTCAATGCATCTTAATTGTACCAAATACCAATGTACTGCTGCTATTGTCCCCCAAAACAGGAAGATGTGGACATCATGCATAAGCTGGGCGTCAACTCGTACAGATTCTCAATCTCCTGGGCCAGAATCTTGCCAAGTATGCCAAGAACAATTGTTACACACATGCATCAAGTTCGTTTTGATATATCAGCGGTCAGTTCTTTGACAAACTGTGGTTTGAATCGTCGTAGGCGGACGGCTTGGAGGCGTTAATCCAGCTGGAATAGCTTTCTACAACCGCCTGATTGATGCACTCCTGCAGAAAGGTACACTCCACGCCTCTAATCTTCAATCTAGACCTCGTGCATCCTAAACGTTGCAACAAAATCCGACCAGGGATTGAGCCATTTGTGACGCTGCATCACTTCGATCTGCCGCACGAATTAGAGACCCGATACGGCAGCTGGCTGGGCACCGGAATCCGGTAAGTATCCTGCAATCTCATGTTCCCACAGTTCTAGCAATTTGTGATTTACATGTACCTAGCTCAAATCAGATTTTTCCAGGGAGGAGTTTGCTTACTACGCGGACGTGTGCTTCCATGCGTTTGGTGATCGGGTCAAGTTCTGGACAACGTTCAACGAGCCCAACCTGTTCACCAAGTTCGAGTACATGCTGGGGGCGTACCCTCCCAATCGCTGCTCCGCGCCGTTCGGGCCCTGCGACAGCGGGGACTCCCAGCGGGAACCATACGTCGCGGCTCACAACATCATCATGTCCCATGCCGCCGCTGTCGACAACTACAAGAAGAATTATCAGGTATAAAACAGCCCCAGCAACTTACTCTATCATTGCACGCTAACTTTGTTAGATGCATATGAAATGCAAGAGCCGCGTTTCTCTTAGACGTTTTGATCCACTTGTGTTAGGTGAAGCAAGGCGGCTCGATCGGAATCGTGATTTCGATGAAATATTATGAGCCGCTGACGAATACCACGGAGGATATTCTGGCAGCGCAGCGTGCATTGGCATTTGAGATACATTGGTATGCAACAATATGAAAAAATTTCTCGCATCGACTTTATTTATTATGCTGATCAAAATAAAGTTCACCCAGTTATACTGCAAAAGAGGGGGAAGTTGCACTCTTCATTAATAGTAGTACTATGATTGTCGGTTTTCATGTATGTTTCCTATCTATAGGTTTTTGGATCCGATATTCTTTGGTGAATATCCCAAAGAAATGCGTGAGATGTTATCATCAAACTTACCAGAGTTCACCCTAGCAGAGAAGCGCTTACTGCAAAACAAGTCAGATTTCATCGGGATAAACCATTACACTGCGATTTATGCCAAGGATTGCATCTCTTCTCCATGCAACCTTAAGACATATGAGGGAAATGCGATGGTCTTTGCTACAGGTGAAAGAGACGGTGTACAAATCGGAAAATCAGTAAGAACTGGTTCTGCTATGTATTAATGGTCCTATCCTTTTGTGCTTACTTTGTTGACACGTTTGGAGTGATCAACCTTCCAGACTGCACTTTTTGGTTTCTACGATGTTCCAGAAGGCATGGAGCAGATCATCAAGTATGTAAGTCAAAGATACGGGAACACACCTATCTATATTGCTGAGAACGGTGAGTGGAACAGATATTATAAAATTCATGATGCTTTCAGTAAACTCCTTGAAGATTCTCAATCCCTCCTAATTTTCTCACGTTATCAATGATCTTGTGTTATCATACGCTCTCTCTTTTGTCATTTCAGGATACTCGCAACAGAGCAGTAACAATATGGAAGACATGATCAATGACGTTGGCAGAGTGAACTACCTGCGGGGTTATCTATCATCTATATCTTCGGCTATCAGGTTCCATAGACAAACACATCGATTTATTTCATGTGCATTATACTTTATGGATGACACCCTGAACAAAATGCCTCAAATTCTTAGAATACTGGATTTGTTGTCCTGCTTACAGGGGAGGAGCAAACGTGCGTGGCTACTTCGTGTGGAGTCTCATGGACAACTTCGAGTGGCTTTTTGGTTTCACCCTAAGGTTCGGGCTCTACCATGTGGATTTCGCAACGCAAAAGAGGATTCCAAGGATGTCTGCGGAGTGGTACTATAACTTCCTAACGGGCTCTAGGCCGGTGGACAAAGTGCAAGCTCTAAGAGCAGATTCTTGATATTTCAAAAGCCGTGTATAGCCGCGTATCTGTAATGTTTGGGTGTAGATATGAACTATGCCCCATGAATATTCTCGTGTGTTGTTAACCAACATGATTATTTAGCTAGAGCACCACCCTATGAAGTCGCCTATTTGCACCCTTAATGTATGGTGGTGGTGGACTAGGCATACACATTTGCATCGAACACTTACGTTAATATCAAGTACATCATACCGCTGCCTAACTCAATATCATGAGCAATTCAAGGCATCAAGAATACACATAAACAATATAATAAATGACAAAAAAAACCAAAAGTAAAATTATGGGACTTTCCACATAATTACTATGATGCGTTGCTTAACCCTTTTTGACACGGTTATACCCCGCGGGTACATGATCTCAGCATACCTGGTCCAGCCCAAGGAAGGCCCACAGCAAATATACGCCGGCCCATGAAGACTTTCGGGTGACCAAGGCCCATGACGTCTTCGGATCCTTGGAGAGCAAGACTAGAATAGATAGGAAATTCAAAGGGGTAAACCCTAAGATCTGTAACCGACTAGGTCTGTGTCTGGGACCTGCCTAAGTCTATATAAAGGCTAGGAGGGCACGAACTAGATCTCTCGACTCATACTTTTGCATACACACCTCCACGCCAGATTGCATCTGCGCACCCCTGTAATCACCGGTTCCGCCGTAATCAAGAGCAGACAAGCAGGAGTAGGGTTTTCCCTCCGGGGGCCTGAACCTGGGTAAACCTCGTGTCCCGTGTTGCTTGTTTACTAAGCGTTCCGTGATCTCCAGCATCCCCATCTTCTTCAAAACCCAAGTCCATAACAATGGGCATTGACGAGATTAAACCTCGTCAATTGGCACCGTCTGTGGGGACTGGGGACGCTGATTGTGCGATCGTGACGGTCCCAACCCGAGCGATCTACAACTCCACGGCGACGGAGAGTCACCTCCTCTTCGGCGCTTTCGACTTCACCGCCCACTCACCGGCCACCATGAAGGACTTCGAACCCGTAGGCGACGGACTCGAGATCCTATTCGGGAGCTTCTGCTTCCAGGTGGGGCAAACCGGCACTCTCTGCCTCCCAGAGTAGGTGCCCCTGCCATCGATCAGGCCCGCTTCATGGGCCCCACACCCTGTGCTACGCACATCATCATCAACAGATGAATCCTACGACAGCAGCAGCTGCAACTCCGATCTGTGCGATCAGCCATTGGACGAAGGGACCTACGGTTCCGGATCCGAAAGCTGCGGTAGCAGCGGACCAATCTACGAGCGGTACCAATGCGCCGTAGTCATCCAGAGTGACGTGGATCAGCGAGCGCCCAACCCGCCGCCAAACCCGCCATCTAACCCGCAGAACAGAAACGCCGAGAACAGAAGAAGCCAGTCCCCCCACCCGAAGGGGACGACCCCGGCCAGGTCATCGGCCTTAGCAAAGAAGGATGGGCCCAGGCACGCGCCGCCGTGGCGGGTAACACGATCCTGCCTGCAGATGCCTCACGGGACCTGCTGATGGCATACCACTTACTCCTCATCGAGGAGCACAAGAAGCAGGTCAAGATGCAAGAGGTGCTTGACAAACGCAAGCAAGCAGCCTCGGAGTCCAGCGCGTGACGAGCTGCGCTCTCCGCCATGGGCATCGGCTCCAGCTCGAACGGCAACCACGGCAACAAGCATCACTCCCGGACGGAGAACATGGACCCCAAGGAGCGCTGTGAGGTGACCCGAACCCTCCACGCATCCTTCATGGAGATGGATGCCGACGGCAACATCATCCCGAAAACGCCGCAAGCTGCGATCATGGCAGCCACCGCGTACCTCGCGTCCCACCCACCTTCGGAGGGGGACCCAAAAAGAGCCATGCACAAGTCCGCACTTACCGGACTCAGATTCGTCAGAGCCGCGCTCCATCAGGAAGCTCCTACGGAGCCGAAGAAGAAAGCTACGGTCAGGTTCGACCGCAGACCCACTCCTTCATCCGAAGAAGAGGACCATGACCTTCCTCGAAGGCACAAGAGCTCGCGCCATCGCAGCCGCGATTACAACGCCAGAGACGCGCTCACACAGCGCAAAATTGACAAAGCGTGAGCCAAGCGCGCATGCTTGTCTGAATCCGAGATGGACGAAGACGAATGAGAACTCTACGGGGCCAGGTGCTTTAGCAGATCTATTCGACGCACACGAATGCCGCGAAATTTCAAGCTTCCTTCGGATACTCCGAAGTTCTACGGCACACAAGACCCCAAGGCATGGCTCAGCGACCACCTGTCGTCCGTCAAGCTGCACGGCGGAAACAAGGAAACCGCCATGCAATGCCTTCAGCTGCAGCTGACATGCGCAGCTCGGATTTGGCTTAGCAGCCTATCTTCAAGATCCATCCGAAGCTGGGAGGAGCTGGCTTACAGCTTCATCCGAAACTTCAAAGACACTAGCCAGATACCCGCCTCGATCGAGGAGTTGCGAGCCTGCACTCAACGAACGGGCGAATCCATTCGCTCGTACATACTACGCTGGTCCAACACCAAGAACTCCACGGCGCACATCTCCGAAGAAAGGGCCATCGGCGCCTTCAAGGACGACGTCAAGCGCCAGGACTTCAAGGAGGAACTTGGGCGCGTCAAGCCCAAGACACTCGACCACCTCATGGACATCGCCAATAGGTGGGCTGACGGCGAAGATTCCGTCCACTGGGCGCACTCGGAGGAAGAATACCACTACGGCCGACGACGGGAGCGCCGTAGCAAGAGGAGATCGTGCGTCTACGACGATCGCGATGGACCCGACATGGTCGCGGCCGGCTACGCCGACCGCCGCAACGACGCCAACCGCAACAGCGGTGGATACCGCGGAGGGAACTTCCGCGATGGAGGACGCCCAGCACAGTCGTGGCAACGCCGCGATCGCGATTACGGACCCTTAGCATATGAAAAACTGTCGGGTCCATGCACCATCCACTTCTACATCGACAAGCAGGATGGTAAGAAGAAGGCAAGCCACATGCTCAAGGACTGCAGCGGGTTCCAGAAGCTCAGTGAAAGCATGGTTCAGATGAGGCAGCAAGCTCCACCCCCTGGATTTGGGAACGCACCCGCACCAGGTGAAATAGCGCATGGAGCTCCTCCACCGCCACCTATAGGAGGCCCGAACCAACCAGACGCACCAACACAGAACAACGTCGGGCACCGGTATCCCCCTCCAAAAGGAGCACTGATGATCCAGAAGGGACGCCCAACGAATAGGGTGCAGAAGAAAATCACCCGTCAGATCAACCTGGCCGTGACAGCTCCACCCGCCATTCCTGAGTACCTCAGCGGATCGGAGTCCTGCATCGCGTTCAGCCGTTCGGATCACCCTTGCTGTCGTGGTATTGCCGACGAGTACGCCATGGAGGGGTTCTCACAGTGCGTGTTTAGAGACGTGGGGTAAGGCGGACGGTTGACGGGTACGAGGTAACACAGCTTACCCAGGTTCAGATCCCACAATGGTGGCGGAATCCTACTCCTACTATAAATCACTATAAAGGCAATATGCCGAGTTATAGAGATAGGTTCGTTGTGCGAAGTGTGTGTAAAACGATACTAGGTTGTTTCCTAAAGGCTCCCATAGGCCTGACTTATATAGTCGCCAGGTCCTAGGGTTACAGGGAAAAGTCCTAGCCGGACAGGTTACAGAGTTCTACACCGTCTATTACTAGTCTTGTGTATCTTGCACTCCAAGGCTCCGGGTACGCTGGTGACTCCACCGTAGCCTTCCTTTATCCGACATGGGCTTCCCTTCTGGATCCACGTAACTGGGCCGCCCAGCAGGCCACAGGCCATGCTACCGACTATGGGCCACCCGGGTTAGTCGGATAAGAGACATGCTATGAGGATACCCATATAGCATATCCCCAACAGTAGCCCCCGGAGAACTCCGAGATCTTGCGCCATCTTGCCTCTTCCCATGGAATGCTCCGTCTAGGTGGATGTCGGCAAATCTTCAAGCAATATCTTGTAGTCCTCCCAAAGAACCCTGTAAAGGTTTCTCCGTCTTCTATGAGTAAGCCAGAGAAATGCTGAATCTTCCATCGTACGCTTCCCTTGTCGGATTAAATCCGTCCATGCCGGAATCTTCGATGGGACAGCTCATCTACCATGTCAGTTATGACGACGTAGGCTGTAGGTCAGTAACGCCTTGTAACTCACACATGTAGAGAACACAATCATATCCGATTTTCCCGCGCGAGCGATGCGAACCGTTGGCGGCGACGGTTGGAGACGTGGCAAAATTACCGCGCACGTTCACGAACACGTCGTCTACGCGGCAACCGTCCGATTAGCTGCACGAATCTTGACACATAGTAAGATAAATAGCAACCGTGGGACACTTACCACTTTTTCACCCCATTCTCTCGCGTCATCGTCTTCTTCCTCCAGCCACACGCCTCCTCGAGCTCTCCGCAGAAAACCTCGAGAAACCCTAGCCTCTCTCTGCACCAGTCGCTTTCTTCCATTCCTTCCATGGCTAGCAGCAGCTCCTCCCCGTTGATGGCGGCGTCGAGCGAATCCACGGTGAAGCCGGCGAGCTCCGTCGTCGTTCCCCCAGAGGGCCTGGTCATCCCCGCGTCGACGGTGATTGAAACCACCGGTGGTGACCACAATCTGGCGGCGCTGGAGCCCCTGGAAGAGGAGCCAGACTCGCAGAAAAGCGACTGGCGCGGCTCGGACATCACCGGCCGCGACATCCAAGAGATGGTTGCCGAGGGCTACCTCCCCGCGACGGAGGGGCTTGCCTAGTGGGCGGCGCCGGCCGGTGAGGTGACCCCTTCTCCCCAAGCCGGAGAGAAAGTGTACCTCAAGGCGCAATTGGTACGCGGTGTTTCTCTGCCCATCTCCCACTTCTTTCTGTCCGTCTTGAATCACTTCAAGGTCCAACCCCATAACCTCTCCCCCAATAGTATCTTAGTGCTTAGCAACTTCGCGGCACTTTGTGAGGGTTACCTAGGGATTAAGCCTAGGTTAGACTTGTTCGTGTACTTCTTCACCGTCAAACGTAAAGCCGGACATAGTAGGGAGGAGCTTAGGAACTGCGGCACCATAAGCTTCAAGATCCGACCTGGCCGGCGGTTCCCCGACATCGTCGGCCACGAGTCGTGCAAAAATGGCAACGGACGTACTTCTACGGCCCCGACATTCCTTTGGAGGGCCGAGAAGTGACGTACCCGGACTTCGTGGATGGAGCCGCCGCCGAAGTTTCCACATGGAGATCCCATGCCTCCCTTCCCTCCGACCTCAACGCTTCTCGCGCAATAAGGTGGATCGAGTGGTTCGTAGAGGCGGGTTTGACCGGCTTGGACCTAGCCATGTGCTGGTTCATCAGGCGAATCCAACCCCTGCAGCACCGCACGAAGTTCATGCACGAGTACACGGGTGATCGAAAGGATTCCCTTTGGATCTCCGTGGATAACTTCTCGAGCGACTCTGTCAAGCTCCGTCTGAAGGACATCATCAAGGTGAAGGATAAGAAGCGTGGCTTCACCATCACCTGTGACATGTATGTAGACGGCAAGTGCCCAAAGGTAGATATTTATTTTCCGTATATGACATTGCTCCAGTTTCTCTGTCTTATCATAGCCATCTTATCTAACATGGCGATTTCTTACTTAACAGCTTAGCGATCTAGATGAGGACAACCTGGCTGCCCAAATATACGATCCAAAGATGAAGGAAGTCACGGTCGTGTCCGACGACGATGCCCTGTTGGCGCGAAAGCGGAAAAGCTCCACCTCTGGCGCTGCCGACGGAGGTAAGAAGAAGAAAACGGAGGGTGGAGCCTCCAAAAAGAGTACTGCCGCCCTGGAGGCGGAAAAGAAGAAAGGCACCAGGATGTTTGCCAAAGCGCCCCCCCCCTAGTGTAAGCCTCTCATTCTCCGACATTGTCTCATTTATCTGTCTTATTCCTGTACTTATGCATTTTGCACGTTTCAGGAAGAAAGCCACAACGAGCCTCAAGAAGTCCTCCAAGACTCTTGGGGCTTCTAGAAATATCAAAGATATACTGCATGCGACTCCTCCCCCGCCATCGCCCCTGCTACTCCTGCCGTCAAGCCCTCCTCCGCTCCGACAAGCTCCCAAGTCCAGGAGGCACCAGGTCCTTCCGCCATGGAAGTGGACTCTGGTGCCTCTACCGAACTAGCTGTCGTCGGCGAGCAGGCGACGCAGGAGAGTGCTGCTCTTCAAATGGCTGAAGCTCTGGCTAAGGATGCCATCGGTAGCGGCAAGGCGGTGGTGGGAGCTGGTACTTCTGCCGAAGGCGGCGCCTCTGCTCCCCAGAAACCCTTCGAGTTTCCGAAGATTGTTTACCCGGCGCTCATGCCGAGTAACACAACTATGGTTCCTGGAGGAGTGCCGTCATCTCCGACGTGCGGTCTTGAGGAGCTACTCCGACAAGCAGACATC
This sequence comes from Avena sativa, assembly GCA_916181665.1. NCBI lineage: Eukaryota > Viridiplantae > Streptophyta > Magnoliopsida > Poales > Poaceae > Avena > Avena sativa. The sequence goes on along the minus strand of OV702294.1, from coordinate 147,567,850 downwards.
TTGCGAGGAAACAGCATTGCCTTTGGCAAGCTGCTGGCCGAGAGCGCTACGAGCCTCAAGATCATTGCACTTGTAAGTTTTACTTTTCCTTTTGCATTTCATACGAGCATCCCACTGTAGCCCCCGAGGATGTAGACGGAAAACCATAGGTTTTGCATCTATATGCTCTAAGAGTGACTAAGTTAGAAAGAACTGTCACTGTAGCCCCCAAGCATTTAGATGGAAGAAATTATTCCGACTAGATGCTTTAAGAGTAGCATACACAGTGTTTATATTTTTCAGTGCCGTAGCCCCCCCAAGCGTCTAGTTGTAACTGAATTAGTTCTGACTAGATGCTTAAAGGAAAGCTAAGCATTTTCTGAGCTAAAAACTTTATACTGTAGCCCCCAAGCTTCTAATCGAGAACTGAATTAGATCCGACTAGATGCTTTAAAGAAAAGCTAAGCATATTGATAAGTTTAAAAACTCTCGATGTAGCCCCCGAGCACCTAGATGGAGAATCTCCGACTAGAAGCTCCAAGCAGACTAAACAACGACTTGACTTTGTATTTGTTTCCACAGAACGAGAATGCTCGGAGGGGCATGGCCAGTGACAAGTACCAGAAGATGCGCGCAGACCTTGAAGCTGAAAAGGGTAAAACCGCCATCTTGAAGGAACAAATCATCAAAAACAAAAGTCTGTTTTCTTTTTGCGCATTTTCGTCTTACTTTTGTGCCCACAATCTCCGAGTACTCATTGTGCACTTTGTTTTCTCCGACTTGCAGAACATGTCACCAAGGCCAAGGACATTGTTGAGCAGTCCAAGCATATCCAACAGCTGGACAACGAGAACAAGATCCTGAAGGAGGAGAGGAAGGAGATGCTGAAGATGCACGAGGATTCTATGAAAGCCTTGCAGGATTCCGCCTCTGCGGAGATCAACCGCTTGAAGGAGGAGCTTGCGATCCTAAAGGATCAGAAGCAAGCTGCCGATGAGCAAAACCTTCGCCATAGCGAGGCGTTTAAGCTCCTCTAACAAGAGAAGGAATCCTTGGCGGACATCGTCTGGCAAGCCAAGGCCAGCATTTTCAGTAAGTTTCCTCCGCCTTGTATTTCTGTAGTCTGGATACTTAGAGTTTATTGAACTCATGCAATCTTTGTCGGAATTTTCAGCGCCTATGGGTTTAACCCGCTCGCCTCCTTCGGACAAGGAATGCATGATTCTGGCCGGCAACTTCATCAACACCGCCATCGCCCAATCCAAGGAGATTGCCAAGCCCCTTCAGATTTATATCAAGGCCTCGGACTCCATGGCTAAGTATTCGGAGATTCTGCGCCGAGCTCCCGAGCGTGTCGCAAGCTGGAAAGCTTCATGCGCACGGGCTGGCGAAAGGATGGCGCTGTCTATGGTGAAGGCACACTATGAAGATGCCGACATCGACACAGTGACATCTGGTATCCCCGACATGGATGATGACAGCAAGGAGATCGATCACGAAGCCATCTTGTCATCACTTGCGAGGTATGATACCAGGGTTGCCGAGTTGGCAGATGTTGACGTCTTCGTGCCCAGGAACTTTCTCGACAATGCCAACCCGGATTCCTCCGAGTCTCACCACAGCGCCGACGCTGAGGGTGATTCTCCGGCTGGTGATGATGCGGCCTCCAAGTCCCCTGCACCCAAAGAGTGAAAAACACTTTGTAATTCCTGTTTCACCCTTGACGTGTGCATTTAAAAAACTTGGTGATGTAATCTTTAGGCGGAAAACAGTGGTTGTCGTATCTTGCTACTTAAGAATTAATTCCCAGTATGTATATATTTTTAAGCAAGTGCTGGCTTATCCATTACTTTGGTTTTTATGCTTGACTTTTCGTGAGTCGGAAGACTCGTTGTCGGAACCATGCGCTTAGGTGATGATGCCAAATGGCACCGTTAATAACCTGAGCACAAAATCGCCGACAAGAAGTGCCGAAAGTCACTACTCCAGAATCCACATAAAAACAACAAAGAACGTGTAGACTAGAAAACTTAAGCTAACGCCCGTAGGCCGAATTTTCACAAGTGCAATCGCAAGACTTGTGCATAAAAGTTTTATATGATCCAAAAATGAACACTAAAGGAGGTAGAAGACTCAGCGAAATGAGTGAACCAAAGAGCTTTATTTCATTGATCATATAAGAGGTACACAATTAGATAAAAAATGCTAAGTGTAGAAAGGACGTAGCTGTGCTATGTTCCATGGCCGATCAAGCTCCGGGTAGTCATCATCCGGGTCACGTCGCTTACGCTTATGATCCTCGTTGGGTCTATCCTTGAGTTCACGATTGTCGACAAGGTAGTAAGACCCATTGAGCAGCGCCTTGCTTATGATGAACGGTCCTTCCCATGGCGGGGATAATTTGTGTGAATTCTTCTGCTTAAGTCGGAGCACCAAACCCCCCTCTTTAAACGAGCGATGCCGAACGCGGCGACTATGGTAGCTGCGTAGCTTCTGCTGGTAGATGGTGGATCTTTGGCATGCCAAAACGCGCTCCTCCTCGAGAAGGTCCACATCTAGGCGTCTGGATTCTTCAGCGTCATCTTCGTTGTAGGCGGCAACTCTTGGTGCATCGTCGAGGATGTCGGAAGGTAGGATGGCTTCTGCTCCATATACCATGAAGTAAGGGGTGTAGCCGGTGGATCTGTTGGGTGTGGTTCGTAAACTCCATAGTACAGATGGCAATTCTTCCGCCCAGGCTCTAGCTGATCTATGTAGCGGTGCCTCAAGATGTGGCTTGATTCCCTGCAGAATTAATCCATTGGCTCGCTCAACCTGGCCATTGGACTGTGGGTGTGCCACAGATGCAAGGTCAAGTCGGATGCCCTTGTCCCAGCAATAGGCCTCCACTTCTCTGAGTGATAAATTGCTTCCATTGTCGGTGATGATGCTATGTGGGAGACCAAATCTCACCACTAGATCCCGGACAAACCTGAGGGCAGTTGCCCCATCAAGCTTTCTAATGGGTTTAGCTTCTATCCATTTGGTGAATTTGTCAACTGCTACAAGCAGATGCGTAAACCCACACGGTGCCGTTTGTAACGGCCCCACCATGTCTAGCCCCCAGAATGCAAACAGCCAAGTTATTGGTATTGTTCGCAATTCTTCAGCAGGAACATGTGGTTGTCGGGCATAATACTGGCATCATGTGCATGTCTCAACCAGCTTGTTGGCATCCGCCTTCGCGGTCAGCCAGTAGAATCCTTGCCGGAAGGCTTTCGCGACCAATGATCGAGGAGCGGCGTGATGCCCGCAATCTCTAAGATGGATTTCGCGTAGGATTTCCATACCTTCTAGCTGGGAAACACACTTTAGGTATACACCAGTAGTGCTCCTCTTGTAGAGTTGCCCATTGATTATGGTATAACCCTTTGCTCGTCGTACTATTTGCAGTCTTTCGACCTCATCGTCGGGCAAAGTTCCGTGTTCGAGATATTCCATGAACGGTTTTGTCCAAGCCAGAGGGATGTTTGTCACTATGTTGACGAAAGAGTTAGCTCTATCCGGGTTGTCGATGTCGGCGCCCTTCACGGATGGTGTGCGTAGATGCTCTAGGAAAACTCCTGGCGGAATTTGCTTGCGCCCTGATCCAAGTTTAGACAGTAGATTAGTCGCCTCGTTTTGCTCCCTAGGCACATACTTGACTTCGTAGCCCAAGAAGCTTTTGGCTATCTCGTCCACTTCGTCGCGATATGCCATCATAGGGTTCCGCGCATTCCAGGTGCCAGCCACCTGCTGGGCAACCAAGTCGGAATCTCCACAGCAAACTATGCGCTTGATGCCAATATCCTTGGCTACACGTAGTTCGTGAATGAGTACTTCATACTCCGCCATGTTGTTTGTAGCCTCGAAGTGGATCTGTAGAACGTAGTGTAGCTTGTCTCCTTTTGGTGACTGTAGCAATACACCAGCCCCCGAGCCGTTGAGCAGCTTTGATCCGTCAAAGTGCATCACCCAGTACTCTGGTTCTGGCAACGGAGTGGCATCTGGCATCTCTGTCCAATCTGCAATAAAATCCGCCAAGGCTTGTGACTTGATAGCGTCGCGTCTCTTGTAGGTGATCTGGAAGGCGGCAAGTTCAATGCCCCACTTCGCGACCCTTCCTGTAGCGTCGCTGTTGTTGATAATGTCAGACAGTGGAGTCTTGCTCACTACTGTGATTGGGTGCTCCTAAAAGTAATGCCTCAGCTTCCGTGAAGCGAGGAATACTCCATAAGCTATCTTTTGGTAGTGCGGGTAACGCTGCTTGGACTCCGTCAAGACTTCGCTTACATAGTAAACTGGTCGTTGAACTCCATGCTCATAGCCTGGTTCCTTCCGCTCTACCACGACGACGATGCTGATAACCCGGTTGGTTGCCGCCATGTAAATTAACAGGGGCTCACCAGGCTCGGGTGCTGCAAGGATGGGCGCTGAGGAAAGAATCTCCTTGAGTTGCTTCAATGCTGCGTCTGCTTCGTCTGTCCATGTGAATTTGTCCGCCTTCTTTAGCAACTTGTACAGCGGTAGAGCCTTCTCTCCAAGTCAGCTGACGAACCGACTAACTGCTGTAACACAACCTGTTAGTCGTTGGATGTCCTTTAGGCATGTCGGACGGTTTATGTTTAAGATGGCCTTGATTTTCTCCGGGTTGACCTCGATTCCACGCTGGGAAACGATGAAGCCCAATAATTTTCCGGCTGGAACCCCGAAGACGCATTTCTTAGGGTTGAGCATCATGTTGTATTTCCAGAGATTATCAAAGGTTTATTTTAAGTCAGAGATTAAGTCGTTTGACTTTTTAGACATCACCGCAATATCGTCCACATAGGCGTGAACGTTCCGACCAATTTGGTCGTGAAGGCAACGTTGCATTGTCCGCTGGTAAGTAGCACCTGTGTTTTTTAGCCCAAAGGGCATTGTGACATAGCAAAACATGCCGTATGGGGTAGTGAACGAAGTGGCCAATTGGTCCGACTTCCTCATCTTGATCTGGTGGTATCCTGAGTATGCATCGGAGAAACACAAAAGTTCTGAGCCAGCCGTCGAGTCAATGACTTGGTCAATGCGAGGCAAAGCAAACGGATCTTTGGGACATGCTTTGTTCAAGCCGGTGTAATCAACGCACATTCTTAATTCATTGGTTCCCTTTTTGGGGACAAGTACAGGATTGGCCACCCACGGGTGTGAAGGACTTCTCGGATAAACCCAGCCTTAAGTAACCTAGCTATCTCTTTGCCAATGGCGCATCTCTTCTCATCTCCGAAGCTTCATAGAGGTTGTTTCACTGGTTTACATTTTGGATCTATGTTTAAGCTGTGCTCGGCAAGTTCCCTAGGTACACCCTTCATGTCGGCAAGTTGCCAGGCAAAGATGTCCCTATTCTCACGGAGGAACTCGACGAGCGCGCTTTCCTATTTGGGATCCAGGTTCATCCCAATGGCGACGGTCTTGGAGGCATCGCCTACCACAAGTTACACCGGCTTGGTCTCGATGGCGGCCTTGAACGCAGGAGCGGAGTCGGAGATCTGCTTCTTCGACGCGGGCATCTCTGAGTCATTGACCTTGCTCTGGATCTCTTTGAATTCTTCGTTGTAGAGGACAGCTTCTGCAACGGCTGCTTCATTGATCTCGCAGTCCCTTGCCTTGGTAAAGCTTCTGGATACGGTGATGACACCGTTCGGTCCGGGTATCTTGAGCTTGTTGTAGACGAAGCATGACTTGGCCATGAACGTGTGGAATATCTCGCGGCCGAATATGACGTGGTACACGCTCTTAAAGGGGACCACCTCAAAGGTCATGCGCTCTTGGCGGTAATTATTAACGTCGCCAAAGGCTACCTGAAGTGTGATGCACCCAAGGGACCGAGCCTCCGGACCAGGAACTACGCCATGGAAAACGGTGTTGGTCCGCCTTAGGTTTGCCTCCGTCAAGTTCATCTTCTGCAGTGTATCCAGGTACATGATGTTGATGCTGCTTCCACTATCCACCATGCACTTGGTGAACTCCGTGCCGTCAATCAATGGGTTGATGACCATGGCGTACTGGTTCTCCGTGGGCGCAAGGTCTGGGTGGTCCGTCCTGTCCCAAGTTATTGGAACCTCCGACCAGCGCAGGTATTGGGGACTGGGGGGAGAGTTGCCATCAGGATCCTTAGAGAGGTCTTCTGTTGTCGGACGGTGGGGGTTCCAAGGAAAGTGTGGTAGACTGGGGCCTTCTTTGCGAAGGGGTTCTTGCCCTTGTCGTCGCTCTTGGCGGCGTGCTTGGGGTCAACGTCCTCGCCCATGTCACTTGAATCCTTGGACTCCTCCTCCTTCTTCTTCCCCTTGCCCTTGACTCGCGGTCTATTCTTCCGACTTCGCTTATAGCCGGACTCCGGGTATTCCTTGAGGTCGTTGACGAACTTGCAGTGTCGATTGGTATGGGTGGCCTTGCCGTTGGCGTCGAGGTGTATGAGGCACGGCATATCGCGGTACTCTTTGTAGGTTTGGGGAACGCGGAGCGGCACCGAGTTGGTTTCACTTCCTCGTTGCTGCCCGCGGCCTGCTCCCCTTCCTCGGCCACGTTGTCCGCCTTCTCCTCGTCCTGCAAAAGTCATTGCGACCATGTCGGTAGATTGCCTTTCTTCTGGAGCGGTTTTCCGATTTGTACTGTTGTTCCTCCGAGCTTGAGTTGGAACGGCCGTTGCCGGCAAAGAGCCACGAGCATCGTCGTCGGCAGCTGCGAACTCACTAGCTAACTGAATCATCTGATTCAAGTCAAGCTAATGATTGTCCTGCAAGCGCTTCAGCTTATGTCGGAGCAACATGCCCCTTTCCAACCCATCGATGAAGGCGGCCATGGCGGTCTGGCCCTACACTCCTGCGCAGGAATTCTTCATATCTAGCCAGCAGGAGAGGTAGGCGCGAGATGTCTCGTCTTTCTCCTGCACGCACCGCTGTAAATCGCCCACAGTGCAGGGACGCTTGTATGTACCCTCAAAGTTCTTGATGAATGCTGCTTGCATGTCCAGCCAGTTGTAGATAGATCTCTCCGGTAAGTCGTCGATCCATTGACGGGCCGTGCCCGCCAACATTAACGGGAGGTACTTGACGGCGACGTTGGGGTTGCCTCCGGCAATTTCCACCGCGTTGCCATAGTCCTACAACCATGTGGCGGGCTTGGCGGTGCCGTCATAGGGCTTGATGGTCTTGTCAACCGGAAACCTTTGGGGTAAGTTGCGGACCGTATTGCAGGTCCAAAGCAACGTGGTCCCAGGTACGGTCCTTCCTGGGCCTCGTGGATCTTATCGATCCGCGAACGTGCATCGTACGGCTCCGGGTTCTTCTTTTTGTTGTCAACAGGGGACGGGCTGCGTGAACGACGCGGGCCTCTTCCGCCATGGTGACTGCTTGGCAGCAACAGAGGCGGAGGTGGCGGTGGGTTAGCCTTCTTGTTGTTACCCTCCTACGACGCCCCACGCCTGCCGCGGTTGCTTGTCGGACACGGAGGATCATAGTGTGACCTGCTCTTGTGTCCTTGGTGGCGCTCTTCATCATGATGGGTCTGTGCCGCGTTGTCGCGGATGACGATGCCGCACTGCTTTGGTGGGGGCATATCCGTATGATGGTGAGCCTTGTAATCTTCGTGGCGTCAGGGGGATCGGGGCGGTGGCGATGGGCGATGAGGTTGGGCTTTTTCTCCGTGGTTGGAGGATATGGGGATAACATCCTTCCTATTGCGCACATTTCTCCGTCTTCGTTCTGATGAACCCGTCTGTGATCCGACATCCTAAGGAGATCTGTCCCTTGGCGGTTTGTACTGGCTAGATCGGCAGAGCGCTGGGTCAGACTCAAGCCTCTGAGAGGTGGCCTTTTCCTGCTGCTTTACCGCCTTGGCCACTAGGTCATAGACCTGTTCTACTGCCTCAGGCGATCTATCCTGCTCCAGAAGGGTCTTGGCGACGGCGAGGTTAAGGAGTGGGGTGGGCATCACCTGCTTGCCTTCACTATCGATGTATGGCTTGGCCTGTGCCGGCTTCGAGGGATCCCATCCTAGGTTGCGCCGTACACCAGGATCGTTGATGACGCGAGCCGGAGCCTTCTTAGCCATCTGCTGCTGCAGTAGAGTCTTGTACTCGGCTTCCATTGCTCTAGCTTTCTCTATGGACTTCTGCGCATTGACCAAGTCTCGATCTAGTTTAGCGCCTTGCTCCGCGATGGCTTGCGCCTCCTCCAGCAGCTGCTGGCGCTTTTCGTCAAGCTGAGTCACGCTCCGGATATGATCAACGGTTAGTGGCTCAACGAGGAGATTGCCGTACATCACTCTATGAGCTGGAGTAACATGGGCTGCTGCCGACGTGGATGCTGGAGGCGGCAAGTTTGCGGTGTTGTTGTTGCTCGGACCGGTGTCGAGTTCCTGCGGCTGCTGCACTGGGTTAGGCGGAGGATGCATGACTTTTGCGCGATCATCGTCGGCAGCAATTGAAGGGTTTCGCGGCATAGTAAATCAAAATTTTCTACGGATGCGAATAGAGAGAAAGCCAAGATCTAATCTAGGAGATGCAAACAACGAGATAGATTGGATTAGATCTTCATACCCTTGAAGATTTGCACAGCGAAACGTTCGTCGGAACGTGGGTGATGTAGTCGTACTCGCTTCTCCTCCTTGCGATCCGATCCGATCTAGCACCACAAGTGGCGGTGCCTCCGTGAGATGCACACGTGCAGCAGCTCGACGTCTCCTCCTTCCTCGGACCAGCAAGTATGGTGGAGAGACGGATTGGATCTACAACACGACGGCGTGGTGTATATGGTGGAGAATTTCTGCAGCAGGGCTTCGCCTACAAGCAGTCGGAAGGGAGAGAGGAGGGCAGCAGGGCAGCTAGGGTTGGAGGGGAAGGTGTGTGGGGGTGGTGCGCCCCCAGCCCTAGCCCCTCCCCCAAGCCAAAACGGCGGCCCCAAGGAGAAGGAGTGGGGGGCAAGGAACCCCCCCTTCTAGAAGCTCTATCTCGAGTTTAAACCTCTCTTGGCCGGCTGGGCCCTATGGGGCCTTGTGCCCCTGGCCCAATGCGGCCAGGGCACTCCCTCATAGGCCCATGCCCCCTCCCGGAAGGTGGGGCCACGTTGGTCCCCTTCCGGAAGGTTCTAGAAGCTTCCGGTACAATACCGATTAACCCGGAACAATTCCGAACTCCAAAAACTGCACTGCCTTATATGAATCTTATCCTCCGGACCACTCCGGAACCTCTCGTGATGTCCTGGATCCCATCCGAGACTCCGAACAAAAACTCATAAACCAATTATCCAATCTATCCTAGCGTCGAGACAGGTTAAGTGTGTGACCCTGCGGGTTCGAGAATATGCAGACATGATCTTCTATCAATAATCAACAGCGGGGTCTGGAAACCCATATTGACTCCCACACATTCATCGATGATCATATCGGATGAACCACGATGCCAGGATTCAATCAATCCCATATATATATTCCCTTCGTCCCGTGATATTTTACTTGCCCGGGATTTGATCGTCGGTACCGTCTACCTAGTTCAATCTCGTTCACAGCAAGTACTTTACTCGTTACATAATCCGATATCACTTTGTGATTAACTCCTTAACCACATGCTTGCAAGCGGTGTTGATATCGATTACCGAGTGGGCCCGAAGTATATCTCTCCGACTTGGGAGGGACAAATCCCATCTCGATACATACAACCCAACAGATACTTTCCGATCGCCTGAGAGACACCTTTATGATCACCCTCTCATAGGATGACGTTTGATGACCTCAAAGCTTTCTTCCGATACCCGGGAGTTGTATTATCTCATGGTCTAAGGAATACAATATTTGACATAAGAAAAGCTTCGCAAAGACGAACACGATGACACGATCTAATTGCTTTGCTTAGTTTGGGTCTGTCCATCATATCATTCTCCCAATGATATGATCTCATTATCAATTGACAACTCATGTCTATGGTTAGGAAACCTTAACCATCATTGATGAATGAGCTAGTCCATAGAGGCGTACTAGGGACACGGTGTTGTTCACAAACCACACAAGTATTAAAGTTTCCGCTTAATACAATTCTAGCATGGAATATAAACATTATCATGAACAAGAATTCTAATAATAACAGCTTTATTATTGCCTCTAGGGCATAATTCCAACAGTCTCCCACTTGCACTAGAGTCAATAATCTAGTTTACATCTGGCAACAATCTCACACCCATGGCACTGAGGTGCTGATCATGTTTTACACGTGGAAGAGGTTTAGTCAATGGATCTGCGACATTCAGATCTGTATGTACTTTGCTAATCTTCAGATCTCCATCTGCTATATAATCTCGGATTATATGAAACTTGCGGTTGATATGCTTGGTCTTTGGATGATATCTTGGTTCCTTAGCGAGTGATATGGCGCCAGTGTTGTCACACAATATCTCCAGTGGGTCCAATGCACTTGGAACCACGCCAAGCTCAGTGATGAAGTTCCTGATCCAAACTCCTTCACTTGACGCTTCTACAGCAGCCATGTATTCCGCTTCTACTGTAGATCCCGCGATCACGCTTTGCTTGCAGCTTCTCCAGCTTACAGCTCCTCCATTCAAAATATACACGTATCCTGTCTGAGATTTAGAATCATCCTTGTCGGTGTCAAAACTAGCATCGACGTAACCTTTTACGACAAGCTGTTCATCACCCCCATAGACTAAGAACATTTCTTTAGTCCTATTCAGGTACTTTAGGATGTTCTTCACGGCTGTCCAGTGTTCCACTCCTGGATCACTTTGATATCTGCTCGTCAAACTAAGAGCATTGGACACATCTGGTCTAGTACACAGCATGGCATACATGATAGAACCTATGGCCGAGGCATAAGGCACTTTGCTCATAGCTTCCCTATCATTTACCGTAGCTGGACACTGAGCCTTGCTCGATATCTTACCTGAAAACATAGGCACTGAACCTTTCTTTGCCTTATCCATTCTGAACCTTTTCAGAACTTTGTCTAGGTATGTACTCTGGCTTAAAGCTATCAGGCGTCTTTGTCTATCTCTATAGATCTTGATGCCCAATATATAAGCAGCTTCACCTAGGTCTTTCATTGAAAAACACTTGTTCAAATAACTCTTCACATAGTTAAGCATGTTGATGTCATTTCCAATAATCAATATGTCATCCACATATAGTACCAGAAACGTCACCAAGCTCCCACTCACTTTCTTGTAGATGCAAGCTTCGTAGCAATTTGGAACAAATCGAAAGCTCTTGATCACTTGATCAAAACGAAGGTTCCAACTCCGAGATGCTTGCTTTAGTCCATAAATGGAACGCTCAAGCTTGCATACTTTATCAGCATCCTTAGGATCGACAAAACCTTCGGGTTGCATCATATACAACTCTTCATCAATGTTGCCATTGAGGAACGCAGTCTTGACATCCATCTGCCATATTTCATAATCATGAAACGCAGCAATTGCTAATAAAATCAGAATGGACTTAAACATCGCTACGGGAGAGAAAGTCTCATCATAGTCAACACCTTGAACTTGTCGAAAACCTTTCGCGACAAGCCGTGCTTTATAGACGGTAACATTACCATCCGCGTCCGTTTTCTTCTTGAAGATCCATTTGCACTCAACGGCCTTTCGGTCGCTAGGAGGGTCCACCAAAGTCCATACTTGGTTTTCGCTCATGGATCCCAATTCGGATTTCATGGCCTCTAGCTATTTCTCAGAGTCTGGGCTCATCATCGCTTCCTCATAGTTCGAAGGCTCACTGTCATCTACTAACAAGACAGTTAAGACAGGGTTGCCGTACCACTCAGGAGGGGCACGCGACCTTGTCGACCTGCGACGTTCAGTAGCAGCATCGTCTGAAGCTTCATGATCCTTATCATTAGCTTCCTCTATTGTTGGTGCAGGCGGCACTGGAATAATTTTAGGTGCTGCGCTACTCTCCAACTCAAGAGAAGGTTCAACAACCTCGTCTAGCTCTACTTTCCTCCCACTCACTTCTTTCGAGAGAAACTCCTTCTCAAGAAAGGAACCGTTATTTGCGACAAACACTTTGCCTTCGGTTCTGTGATAGAAGGTATACCCAATAGTTTCCTTAGGGTATCCTATGAAGAAGCATTTCTCCGCTTTGGGTTCGAGCTTGTCCGGCATCAACTTCTTGACGTAAGCTTCGCATCCCCAAACTTTAAGAAACGACAACTTAGGTTTAGCACCAAACCACAGTTCATACGGTGTCGTCTCAACGGATTTAGATGGTGCCCTATTTAAAGTGAATGCAGCGGTTTCTAATGCATAACCCCAAAATGATAACGGCAAATCAGTAAGAGACATCATTGATCGGACCATATCTAATAGGGTTCGGTTTCGGCGTTCAGACACACCATTGCGCTGTGGTGTTCCGGGTGGCGTGGGTTGCGAAACGATTCCACTTGCTTTAAGATGCGTGAGAAAATCATAACTCAAATATTCACCTCCACGATTGGATCGTAGAAACTTAATCTTTCTGTTACGATGGTTCTCCACTTCATTCTGAAATTCTTTGAACTTTTCAAATGTTTCAGATTTATGTTTCATTAAATAGATATACCCATATCTACTTAAGTCATCGGTAAAAGTGAGAAAATAGCGATATCCACCGCGCGTCGAAACACTCATCGGTCCGCATACATCGGTATGTATGATTTCCAACAAGTCCGTTGCTCGCTCCATCATACCGGAGAACGGGGTTTTGATCATCTTGCCCATGAGGCATGGTTCGCATGTGTCAAATGATTCAAAATCAAGAGACTCCAAAAGTCCATCAGAATGGAGTTTCTTCATGCGTTTTACACCAATATGACCTAGACGAGAGTGCCACAAATAAGTAGTATTATCACTATCTACTTTGCATCTCTTAGCCTCAATGTTATGGATGTGTGTTTCATCCCTTTCGAGATTTAGAAGAAATAAACCATTCACAAGAGGTGCATGACCAAAAAAGATGTTACTCATATAATAGAACAACCATTATTCTCCGATTTAAATGAATAACCGTCTTGCAATAAACAAGATCAAGAAATAATGTTCATGCTCAACGCAGGCACATAATAACACTTATTAAGGTTTAAAACTAATCCCGAAGGTAAAACTAAGGAGAGCGTGCCGACGGCCATCACATCAACTCTTGATCCGTTGCCAACGCGCATCGTCACCTCATCCCTCGCAAGCCGCCGTCTATTCCGTAGCTCCTGTTTCGAGTTACAAATATTAGCAACTGAACCGGTATCAAATACCCAGGCACTACAACGAGGGCTAGTAAGGAAAACATCAATAACATGTATATCAAATATACCTTTGATGGTGCCAGCCTTCTTGTCCGCTAAGTACTTCAGACAGTTGCGCTTCCAGTGACCCTTGTCCTTGCAATAGAAGCACTCAGTGTTCGGCTTAGGACCAGACCTGAGCTTCTTCTCAGCAGGGGCAACGCGCTTGCCGCCGCCTTGCTTGAAGGGCTTCTTTGCACCCTTACCTTTCTTAAAGGTGGGGGGCTTGTTGACCATCAACACATGATTATTCTTTTTGATGTTCACCTCCGCTACTTTCATCTTAGCGAAGAGCTCAGTGATCATATCAGTGGAACCAATCTGATTGTGATCAACTACAAAACTTTTGTAGCTAGGAGTATCAATCTTGAGCTCCTCTGGAATCTTGCAGTCCAGTTGCTCAAGACGTTGAGTGTAGCCCGACATCTTAATGGCGTGCTCACTAACGGAACTCCCTTCCTCCATCTTGTAGTTGAAGAATTTTTTAGAGATCTCATATCTCTCAGAACGGGCTTGAGTCTGAAACATGTTTTTCAGCTCCTCGAGTATCTCAAAGGGCCCGGCGAACTCCTCAAAACGATTTTGAAGATCTGATTCCATAGCATACAACATGGCAATCTTAATCAAATCATAATCATCCTTGCGTGACTGATAAACAGCTTTCTCATCAGCCGGCGCATCTACAGCAGGGGCGTCACCTAGCGCTTTCTCAAGGACATAGTCCTTTTGTCCGCCAGCGAGAATGATTCTCAGAATGCGGTACCATTTGGTGAAGTTAGACCCATTGTTTCTAAGCTTTTCTATCTCAGCAAAAACGTTGAAGTTGAAGTTGGACTTGGCCATGTGATCTACAGTATTTGCAAGTACAACTTAGACTATGTTCATGATAAATAGTTCAACTTAGTCAAATTACTAGATGAACTTCCACTAAATTCAACATCCCTCAAGTTGTTTAGTGAACACGATCAATTCACCACACCTAATCCGATCTTCACGAGAAGAGATGTGGTTTCAATGGTGGACAACGAAGTGTCGATCATATCATTCATATGACTCATGCTTAACCTTTCGGTTCATGTGTTCCGAGGCCATGTCTGCACATGCTAGGCTCGTCAAGTTAGACCCAAGTATTTCCGCGTGTGCAAAACTGGCTTGCACCCGTTGTATGTGAGCGTAGAGTCTATAGCACCCGATCATCACGTGATGCTTGGACACGACGAACTTTCGCAACGGTGCATACATGGGGAGAACACAGTTTTTATCTTGATCTTTAATTGAGGAATCATCTTATAATGCTACCGCCGCGATCTAAGCATAATAAGATACATAAAAGGATAAACATCACATGCATATAACTTTATGTGACATGGTATAGCCAATCTTCGCGCAATGATCTCCATCTTGTGCGTTCCGGCATGATCTCCATCACTCCACCATGATTGCCTCCACCACGAATAGCAACTACAACTATTGCTAACTACTTAGCGATAAAGTGAAACTATTACATGGCGCATAAGAAGTTGACACACAGGTCATACACAATTATAAAGACAACCATATGGCTCCTGCCGGTTGTGTACTCATCGACATGCAAGTCGTGAAACATTACAAAACATGATCATCGCATACATTATACACATCACATCTTGGGCCATACCATATCACAGAAAACACTCCCTGCAAAAACAAGTTAGACGCCTCTACTTTGTTGTTGCATGTTTTACGTGGCTTATGGGAGTAGATGCTAAGAACGATTCTTACCTACGGAAAGCCACAACGGTGATATTATGGTTGCCAAACTCCGGTGTTAATCCCATGACAACTATAGTGAGAGAAACTGACATCCACCAGCCGCATGTGTGGAACAAGCCACACGTCAAGTGCGGAGCCGGTCTCGCGAACGACATCGCGTAAGGTTGGCCTGGACCGCTTCAATCTCACTATCCCGCGTCATAAGAAGAACACAAACAAAAGGCTTGCAATAGAAAACATCAACGCCCGCAACAACCATGTTGCGTTCTACTCGTGAAACACATCTACGCATAGATCTAGCTCTGATACCACTGAAGGGTTTAGCGGCATAGTAAATCAAAATTTTGTACGGATGCGAACAGAGGGAAAGCCAAGATCTAATATAGGAGATGCAAACAACGAGATAGATTGGATTAGATCTTCATACCCTTGAAGATTCGCACAGCGGAACGTTCGTCGGAACATGGGTGATGTAGTCGTACTCGCTTCTCCTCCTCGCGGTCCGATCCGATCTAGCACCACAAGTGGCGATGCCTCCGTGAGATGCACACGTGCAGCACCTCGACGTCTCCTCCTTCCTCGGACCAGCAAGTATGGTGGAGAGACGGATTGGATCAACAACACGACGGCGTGGTGTATATGGTGTAGAATTTCTGCAGCAGGGCTTCGCCTACAAGCAGTCGGGAGGGAGAGAGGAGGGCAGCAGGGCAACTAGGGTTGGAGGGGAAGGTGTGTGGGGGTGGTGCGCCCCCAGCCCTCTATATATAGAGGGGTGGGCGCAGCCCTAGCCCCTCCCCCAAGCCAAAACGGCGGCCCCAAGGAGAAGGAGTGGGGGGCAAGGAAACCCCCCCTTCTAGAAGCTCTATCTCGAGTTTAAACCTCTCTTGGCCGGATGGGCCCTATGGGTCCTTGTGACCCTGGCCCAATGCGGCCAGGGCACTCCCTCATAGGCCCATGCCCCCTCCCGGAAGGTGGGGCCACGTTGGTCCCCTTCCGGAAGGTTCTAGAAGCTTCCAGTACAATACCGATTAACCCGGAACAATTCCGAACTCCAAAAACTGCACTGCCTTATATGAATCTTATTCTCCGGACCACTCCGGAACCTCTCGTGATGTCCCGGATCCCATCCGAGACTCCGAACAAAAACTCATAAACCAATTATCCAATCTATCCTAGCGTCGAGACACGTTAAGTGTGTGACCCTGCGGGTTCGAGAATATGCAGACATGATCTTCTATCAATAATCAACAGCGGGGTCTGGAAACCCATATTGACTCCCACACATTCATCGATGATCATATCGGATGAACCACGATGCCAGGATTCAATCAATCCCATATATATATTCCCTTCGTCTCACGATATTTTACTTGCCCGAGATTTGATCGCCGGTACCGTCATACCTAGTTCAATCTCGTTCACAGCAAGTACTTTACTCGTTACGTAATCCGATATCACTTTGTGATTAACTCCTTAACCACATGCTTGCAAGCGGTGTTGATATCGATTACCGAGCTCCGACTTGGGAGGGACAAATCCCATCTCGATACATACAACCCAACAGATACTTTCCGATCACCTGAGAGACACCTTTATGATCACCCTCTCATAGGATGACGTTGGATGACCTCAAAGCTTTCTTCCGATACCAGGGAGTTGTATTATCTCATGGTCTAAGGAATACAATATTTGACATAAGAAAAGCTTCGCAAAGACGAACACGATGACACGATCTAATTGCTTCGCTTAGTTTGGGTCTATCCATCTATCATTCTCCCAATGATATGATCTCATTATCAATTGACAACTCATGTCTATGGTTAGGAAACCTTAACCATCATTGATCAATGAGCTAGTCCATAGAGGCGTACTAGGGACACGGTGTTGTTCACAAACCACACAAGTATTAAAGTTTCCGCTTAATACAATTCTAGCATGGAATATAAAAATTATCATGAACAAGAATTCTAATAATAACAGCTTTATTATTGCCTCTAGGGCATAATTCCAACAGCAATAAGTGGCCCATTCCCCTTTTCCAGTGCAGTAGGCGGAGCTTGCCCGGGTTGGTCTTCATCCATCGCTGTTCCAATGGTGACGAACACCCATCGGGACATGACGGTATTATTAGCTTGCTCGTCGCGCGAATACTCCTCCTCCATCTCCTGCATAGCGGAGTCTAGCTCTTCTGGACTGAAGTCTATCTCCTCTGAATCTGCACTGAAATCAGCATAAAGCGCGTCAATTACAGAGTCGGAGGGTCCCAGGACTTCCTCGATGACGGGTGGTGGTGGTGCAACAGCCTCAATGATGACTGGAGGTGGTGCTGCTGCGACGATGGCGGCCGGAGGCGGTGGTGGTGGCTGAATCGGAGGGGCTCCGTCAATGAGCACAAGCGCTGTCTGAGCTGCCGTTTCGGCCTCCGCGTAGTTGTTGATGGTGTTCACCATGCCTTTGAAGGTAAGTTGGCCTGACACCTATTGCCGCCTTAGAGAATGTCGGAGAAGCGTGCCATGGTCCAGTCCTTCCACAAAGTGATAGATGGCATCATCATTGGGGTAATTAGCCAGGTTGGCACGTATACGGAGCCATCTGGTGAGGTAGTCACGAGGGTTTTTGCCCTCTCTCTGAACGCAGCGCACCAGATCGAAGATGGTAACCACGCCGACGAACTTGGATCTCTGTTGTCCAGACGCGCGAACAAAGTCGGCGGATTTGCAGTAATCTTCCACCTTTATATCCTGCACAGGGGCGGTTTGGGTGGGCCTTGAACTTTTCTGATCTTTGTCAGCAAACTCCGAAGAGAGATCCGACATCGACCCTTCCGTGAACGTATCCTGCCCGTAGGCGGTCCGTGCGGGCCTTGATGCTTTCCGATCTTTGCCGGCAAACTCCGAAGAGAGATCCGACATGGACCCTTCCGCGAACGTGTTCTGCCCATAGGCGGTTCGTGTGGGTCTTGATGCTCCTCCGACTCCCAGGGAACTAGTGCCCGAGTCGGTTTCGCCGATGAAGAGGTGGATGTCTCCGATAGGAACGATCGAACATCACGTAGGGTTCGTCTTCGCCGGGATCCAGAACTCGTCGGGAGGGACGATCGGAACGTTGCCGGAGAAGAGAACGCGACCGATGGCTACGGTTTCGCCGATTCCCGGGAAGATCTTGGTCCTCGCCCGCTGAAGAGCCTGAAGCGCCTCTTCCCCACGGTGGGCGCCAACTGTCGTGGTATTGCCGACGAGTACGCCATGGAGGGGTCCTCACAGTGCGTGTTTAGAGACGTGGGGTAAGGCAGACGGTTGACGGGTACGAGGTAACACAGCTTACCCAGGTTCAGATCCCATAAAGGTGGCGGAATCCTACTCCTGCTATAAATCACTATAAAGGCAAT
Organism: Avena sativa; assembly: GCA_916181665.1. Classification (NCBI taxonomy): domain Eukaryota; kingdom Viridiplantae; phylum Streptophyta; class Magnoliopsida; order Poales; family Poaceae; genus Avena; species Avena sativa. The sequence continues at coordinate 147,549,410 of OV702294.1, read as the reverse complement.
ACGCCGAGTTACAGAGATAGGTTCGCTGTGCGAGGTGTGTGTAAAACGATACTAGGTTGTGTCCTAGAGGCTCCCATAGGCCCGACTTATATAGTCGCCAGGTCCTAGGGTTACAGGGAAAAGTCCTAGCCGGACAGGTTACAGAGTTCTACACCGTCTATTACTAGTCTTGTGTATCTTGCACTCCAAGGCTCCGGGTACGCTGGTGACTCCACCGTAGCCTTCCTTTATCCGGCATGGGCCTCCCTTCTGGATCCACCTAACTGGGCCGCCCAGTAGGCCACAGGCCATGCTACCGACTATGGGCCACCCGGGTTAGTCGGATAAGAGACATGCTATGAGGATACCCATATAGCATATCCCCAACACTTGCCAGGTCCCTCGCCCAGGTCATGCTGCCCTGGTGCTCGAGGCACAGCTTGGAGGTTTCGAGATGAGCCGCGTCTTCATGGACGGCGGCAGCGGCATCAACCTGATGTTCGCAAGCACCCTAGCAGCAATGCGGATCCCGCTGTGCAGCCTGGAACAGTCAGACACAATGTTCCACGACATCGTTCCAGGAAAGGGCATATTCCCCCTGGGAAAGATATGGCTCGATGTCATCTTCGGCAAGCCGGACAACTTTCGATGCGAGCGGCTCGAGTTTGAAGTGGTGGACTGGCCATCACAATACCACGCCATCCTCGGGCGTGTAGCATTCGCAAGATTCCTAGCAGTACCACACTACGCGTACCTTCTACTCAAGATGCCAGGACCCAGAGGCGTCATCACAGTCCACGGGAGCTTCACCCGATCGGACCACTGTGACAGGGACTTCAACAGAATCTCCCAGTCATTCGGCATGCAAGAGGAGCTCATAAGGCTCCACGAGGTGACAGACAATGGGGCACCCCCAGTCGCACGACAAAACGCACCTGATATGTCTTTCGACTCCACCATCAACACAAAGAAGGTGCAGGTCCACCCGACGGATGCCTCCAAGACGGCATTGATCGCCAACGACCTCAGCCCTGCATAGGAAAGTGCGCTCGTCGAATTCCTCCGTTAGCCCTGGGAAATCTTCGCCTGGTGTCCTACGGACATGCCAGGAGTTCCCAGGGAATTCGCCGAGCACGCACTCAACATCTTTCCAGACACCAAGCCCGTCAAGCAGTCCATCCAGAGACTTTCCGAGCCGCGGGCCGAAGCTATCGGGATGGAAATCAATAGACTACTCGCTGCAGACTTCATCAGGGAGATTAAAGAAAGCGAGTGGCTCACAAATACAGTGATGGTCCCTAAAAAGGACACGGACATCCTGCGGATGTGCGTGGACTTCACGTTGCTGAACAAGCACTGCCCAAAGGACCACTTCCCTCTCCCTCGGATCGATTAGATCATCGATTCGACTGCAGGATGCGAGAAACTCTACTTCCTCGACGCCTACTCAGGCTACAACCAGATTCGACTCAAGGTCGAAGATCAAGAGAAAACAGCGTTTATCACGCCATTCGGAGTGTTCTGCTACAACACAATGCCCTTCGGGCTAAAGAACGCAGGTGCCACGTACCAGCGGTGCATGCAGGCATGCCTGAAAGACCAGATCGGTCGTAACGTCCAAGTCTATGTTGACGACATAGTCATCAAAACTAGGGAGGCGAAAACGCTCATCGACGATCTCCGCGAGACGTTCGATAATCTCGACCGCTGCAGGATCAAGCTCAATCCCAAAAAGTGCGCCTTCGGCGTCCCATCGGGTCAGCTGCTTGGCTACTTCATCTCCCAGCGAGGGATCGAGGCGAACCCAAAGAAAATCCGGTCCATCATGGCCATGGAGAAGCCGAAGAATCTCAAGGGTGTCCAGCAGCTCGCAGGACGAATAGCGGCATTGAGCAGGTTCATCAGCCGCATGGGCGAGAAAGCCATGCCATTCTACCAGCTGCTACGCAAGGCAAACAAATTCGAGTGGACGCCCGAAGCGGACGACGCATTCGAAGATCTAAAGCGACTGCTCTCCACCTCGCCCGTCTTGGTCACGCCAAAGGAGCGCGAGCCCCTGCTGCTGTACATAGCAGCCACACACCAGGTGGTCAGCACCGTGCTGGTGGTCGAGCGACCCGAAGAAGGCAAGACCCATGGGGTCCAACGCCCAATTTACTACCTCAGCGAGGTATTGACGCCAACAAAACACAGGTACCCTCACTACCAAAAACTCGCCTATGGCGTGTTCATGACAGCTCGTCGGTTGAGCCACTACTTCCAGGAGCACCAGGTGATGGTCGTCAATGAGGCACCCCTGAACAGCATCCTGAATAACCCAGAGGCCACAGGACGCGTGGCCCAGTGGGGCATCGAGCTGTCACCTCTTGACATCATCTATGAGAAGCGCCACTCGATCAAGTCTCAAGTCCTCCCAGACTTCCTTGTACACTGGATGGAGCTACAGCTGCCAGACACCCTAGACATGACGCAGTCATGGACGATGCACTTCGACGGCTCCAAGCGTGAAGCCAGAGCGGGAGCCGGGGTCATACTGACCTCCCCGCAGGGCGATAAGATGAAGTACGTCCTCCGGATGAAGTTTCGAGCCTCCAACGACGAGGTAGAATACGAGGCCCTCATCCATGGCATTAGGATGGCAAAAATCTGTGGCGCAACGCGCCTGGTCATCTACGGTGACTGCAACCTCGTCGTCCAACAGACGATGAACGAGTGCGACGCGCACGCCGCCAACATGATTGCGTACCGCGCACTCTACAACACACTCGAAGGAGGCTTCGATGGCTGTGAGCTACGGCACGTTGGAAGAGAAAGCAACGAGGAGGCCGACAGACTCGCCAACATCGGCTCCACCTGTGCAAGGGTGCCGCCAGGTGTGTTCCTCGAACAGATCTGCGTACCATCCATCAAGCGGAAATTCCCCAAGGGATCACCCGAAGAGGCAGAGCACTCGGGGGGCCACGCTACCCGAAGGTCATGAAGGACCCGAAAAACTGGACACAGAGGTCGCCGTGGTCAATCTGATGCAGGTCATGGCAGTCGAAGAAACCCGGACACGACCGTACCTCTAGTACTTGATAGATGGAGAACTGCCTGATAGCCCGACGGATGCCCGGCATATATCTCGCCGGTCAAAAGCCTTCACCATCATCGATGGCGAGCTATACAAGCGCAGCATTACGGGCGTACTACAAAGGTGCGTCACCATCGCTGACGGGAAAACCATACTCCAAGACATCCACGAGGGCATCTGCGGCCATCACGCAGGCAGCCGCTCCCTTCTCGCCAAAGCTCTATGAGCTGGATTCTACTGGCCAACAACCATGAACGACGCAAAGGACATCGTCCAAAGATGCAAGGGGTGCCAAAGGTTCGCCGACAAACCACACGCACCCGGGTCAGAGCTCAGGCCCATACCTCTAGCCTGGCCCTTCGCTCAATGGGGCCTCGACATGATCGGCAAACTGCCAAGGTCCTCGAAAGGGGGGCACGTCTACCTCCTGGTCGCAGTCGACAAATTCACCAAGTGGATCGAGGCCATGCCGATCACTAACCAAAAGGGCAAGACTGTCGTCAAGTTCTTTGAATCCATTGTCTATAGGTTCGGCGTACCGCATAGCATCATCACCGACAATGGATCGAACTTCATCTCCAAAGAATTCCAAGACTTCTGTGAAGGCCTCGGAATCAACATCACATACGCCTCGGTGGCGCACCCGCAAACGAACGGGCAGGTCGAAAAGGCCAACGGCCTAATCGGCGCTGGCATCAAGAAGCGCCTCATGAGCCTACTCGAGCGACTAGCCGGAGCCTGGACGAAAGAGCTACCCTCCGTCCTATGGAGCCTGCGTACCACGCTAAACAGCTCAACAGGATAAACGCCATTCTTCATGGTGCACGGAGCCGAAGCCGTGCTACCAGCCGAAGTACGCCACCAGGCCCCCCGGGTCGTCGCTTATAGCGAAGCCGAATCCACGGCTGCACTCGAAGACGCCGTCGACACACTCGACGAGGCCAGAGACATAGCAGCAGCTCGATCAGCGGTGTACCAGCAGAGTCTCCGCAACTACCACAGCCGACGGTTGTGCCCAAGGTCCTTCATCGAAGGAGACCTAGTCTTGCGACTCAAGCAAGAGCGACCGAAGAAATTCGAGTCGCCATGGGAAGGACCCTACATCATCACTGAAGTCATCCCAGGTGGCGCCTATCGCCTCAAACACGTGGAGTCTGGAGTCGCATACTCCAACCCATGGAACGTCGCACAGCTGCGACGATTCTACCCCTAGCTACCTCCCCCTTTACTTTCAATAAGGCTATTTAGCCAAGGCTACTCAGCCGAACAATGTACCTCCTCCATTACGATATAAAAAGGCTAAGTGTCTCGCCCCAAAATTATTTGTTTACTATTCACACCCTTATGCTACAAACGCACTCGGGGGCTCCCCCCACCTCTTGATTTCGTCGACCGAGGATAACACGTGTACACCTGAGTAGCTAACCATGTCAGGCTAACAAAAATGACATGTATGCGAACAAAGAACTACGTGCTCAAACAACAACCAAACCTTTATAACAAAGGACAAAACACGCCTAGACAAATATATACAAATTTTACATCTGCCCTTTTTACAGGTACTACCTATTCTGAAGAATAACTTGAGCACGCTGCTCAAAAAGATCTACGACCTGTTCGACGTACTGCCTTACAGCCGCATAATGCGAACGCATATCCCACTCGCCACCATCCGGTCGAAGAGGCAGCCCAGCCGCCACAACAGACAGATCTAAATCAGGGCGATGTAGCCTCACAAGGGACAGTGCAGCCTTCAACCCTGTGACGAGCTGGTGCCGCACCAATTCCCTAACATGATGCACGTTCCGAAACTTCGACAGAAGACCAGATAGGGTTGACGGCGCAGCATCCAGCGGAAACATCACATTCAGAACCGACGCGAGTGAAGTCTGCACCTGCCGAAGCACCCACGATACTTGGTGAACGTGATCTTGCACCGTCGCCAGGACCATGGCCATCCAGAAGAACCCGCCGGCCTCCATGTCCTGCTGAGTCAGACAGTTGATTCGAACAACAACACGCTCCTTCTCCTCCCTTGGAGCAATGTTAGCACCTGCGGTACTTGCAAAAGAGTAATAATAAATGCCAACAGGCGCATCCGAAGAAACGGGCAACAGCTCGAAAAACTCACACTGAAGCTGCCCAGACAAGCGAAGCAATTCCGCCATCAAGTACTCCTCTCTGGCACCGCCTCGATCCGCCTTGGATTTCCAAACGTCAGCATGCCCACGCACCGCTAGCAACTCTTTCACGAGGCTACGGATACGGTCTCAAAGAAACACAAGCTGCGACGCATCATACAAGGATGGCCGCAGCTGCGCCGCAGGCGAAGTGTCAACAGGATTATCATTCGAAGGATCCTAGAGTAACAGAAAGGCAAGGACATGAACACGCAGATAAAGGAGCACGGAACTCGGAAAATTCATTAAGTGCAGCAAAAGCCACTACGTGGCACAAGGATTGTTCATCTAAATATTTACAACAAAAGAAGCTACAACTATCCTACAGCTACAGCGCCTACGACGTGGCACCCTGAGTTGCCTCAGAGCCAGATTGCCTCGCCTTGGCTTCCCCCTGTTGCCTTAGCGCATACTCGGCTAGCAGATCAATCAGCTTCGGCCCGTAACACTTACAACGAGCAGCATAGGTGGCGAAGGCTACCTCGGACCCGTCAGCAGTCGTCGGCATCCGGGAAGTGACCTGATGAAGGTCCAGCTCTTCTCCAGCCGCCAAGGCCATTGCCAGCCCGACGGATGCGCCAATGCCCTTCTGCTTGCGCTTGTACGCCACTGGTGCTTCGGCTGACAGCGCCTCCGCCAGGGCATCAACATCATCAAGGGTCACGCCCTTGGGGATAAGCTCCTTGTAGAAGCGCCCAAGGACCTCCTTGGCCTTGGCAAGCGAGTTGACGATGGTGCTGCAGCGATCTTCGACCGCCGCAGTAGCATCATCCAGAGCACTCCTGTGCTCCAGAGCACCACGATCAAACTCGATGCCCGCGGCATCTAAGACAACAAGGAAGAAGAATGAACGAAAGCATCACGAAAGAAAGACAAGGAAATCAAAAAAGACGAAGGTGAAGATATTCACCCGAAACAGCCTTGGCAGCCGCCATAAGCTTGCCGGCCACCTCTCTTTCGCGCGCAGCCGCGGCGGTGGCGAGCTGCTCCTCGCGGTCCGTAGCCTCCTGCTGCAGGTGCTCTTTCGCCTCGGCCGCTTGTGCCAACTCCAGCTCGAGTCGCTCCCTGGAACCAACGGTGACCTCGGCCTTCTTCTCCGCTTGACCGAGGCTCTTTTTGAGAGCATCAATCTCACGAAGGGAGGTGTTGTGATCCTCTGCAATAAACCAATACAAGTGTCGGATAAGAGGACACGAATGTAGGAAGAAGCAAAGACCAAGGCATAAAAAGTACCTTGAAGTTGTTTGAGGCTGGCCTCCAGCGCCAAGTGCTGCTGCACCAGTCGATTGGCATCTTGCACAAAAGGCTCCAGAAAGAAGAACTACTAGTCAAAAGAAGGGCTCGGGGGCTACGCCCAAAAGAACGAGCAGAAGCAAGTTACACATATGAAAGTGCTCGGGGGATCCCCTCGAGACTCGAAAGAAAAAACAAAAAAGCAAACTACCCTACAGATGCCCCAGGGCTCCCCCCGAGGTAAGGACAAAAGAGATAATAACATGATCATCCAAAAAAAGGCTCGGGGGCTCCCACCGTGGCAGGAAGCAGAGTTACTTACATGATTTGACGGCGACTCCGAAGGTCCGCTTGCAGCCTTCTGAGGCGCAACCACCCGAACCTCCTGCGGAGAAGGATCTGGAGCAGCGCCTTCAGAGGTGGCCACCGTCTGAGGAGGAGGAAGCACGACTTTCGACTCCCCCATCATCTCCTGAGCACCATCACTGGAAGAATCGTTGGAAGAGTGGCTGCACAAAGACAAAATAGCACAAGTACAAAGGAAACCAAGCAAAAAAGACAATACAGGACTAAAGAAACTTACGAGTCAAGCTCGCTCAAGTCGAAGACGGGAGGGGTCCTCCGGAACTTCTTCTCCTCTTTCTTCTCTTCCTTCTTCCGCTTCGCCGGCGGGTGCGGCGCCACAGCCCGCACAGGAACAGCAGGAATCGGAGAGGAAGATCCCCCATGCCCATCACTATGACGGTCAAGGCATAGTGGGTTCCTAGGAGTCGGAGGAGTCGAGGCATCCGAAGACTCGCTGGAGCTCCGTGTCCGCTTGCGAGTGTGGTCCTCGCTTGACTCGTTGGCCTCTTCAGCCGGAGATCGCGCCGATGGTATCTCGGACATGGAATCCACTACCTCATTGTTCGGTGCAGCCGAAAACAATTCGGGAAGTGGTGGCGACATGCCCGGCACCTTGAACTCCTGCACAGAAGAAGAAAATTTGTTAGCAAACAAATACAAAAACAATGCAGTCAAAAATAGCGCTACGCGCATGACCCGGATCTACGCCTGTGGAACAGGGCGCGAAGCAGAGAACGGAGAAGTCAGCGACTTCCCCGGGATATCCTCTCCAGCCTTGAACTTTAGCAGCGGGCGAAGGACACCGTCGAGATCTCCCCTGGAGAATTCTTCAGCCGAAACCCTCGTCAGGTCACGACGCCCAGCGTAAAGGAACATCGGGTGCTCCCTAGCCTGGAGCGGTTGCACCCGACGTTTCAGGAAGGTGCGGATGATATCCACACCGTTCACCTCCTTATCAGGAATCAGCTGGAGATCCTCCACCTGAGGATAGAGAGACTCTATCTCCGCTACCTCGCCATCCAAGATCTGGTTTTTCCAGGACCTCTTCGGCTCGATCTTTTGGGAGGGGTCGAAAGGAACAAGACCAAAATCTTGCCTAGCCACTGTGGAGTCGCGGATGTAAAACCATCGCCTCCGCCAGTACTGGACAGATTCAGACATGGAAAAAGAGAAGAAAAGAAGATTGGGTTTGAGAGAGATGATGCAACCCCAATGGGATAAACACCATCAGAACCAGACAGCCTCTTCACGGAATAGAGTTTCCGGAAGAGGCCAAAGTGCGGCTCGATACCGAGCCAGCACTCGCAGAAAGTGATGAAACAGGCAATGTGCAGAAGAAAATTGGGGGAAAGATGGTGCAGCTGGATGCCATAAAGAAAAATCAGTCCACGAAGGAAGTCGTGGACTAGGAAGGAGAAGCCCCGAAGAACAAAAGCAACGAACATAACCCGAAACCCAACGGGGGGACGGGGAATTACCTCGTTGCCTGGGAGTTGGACGGCCTCCCTATCTTGCGGGATCAAGCCCCGCTCACGAAGCTTGCGGAGATCACTATCTCGCGTCTCCGATCGCCGCCAGCCACTGTCGGTGACACGGGTGGTGGCAGCACTCTTCTTGCCTCCAGCAGCGCTGGTACCAACCGCAGATGAAGACTTCTTGGGCTTTCCCATTGCGGTGCGGCGGCACCGGCGTTGAGAACGTAGGATTGAGGATGGAAATGCTCGAGGATATTCCAGCGCGCAGCGAGACAATCTCAGAGAACAATGGAGCAGTGAAACAAGAATGGCTGCGGTGAAAAATGATTAAGTTTTCCCCAACGATTATAAGGACGAAGACGATGCACGATCACCGTCCATCAAGAAGACCTAATGCCAACGGTAAGATCTGACCGTACACGTGTCAGCATCGCAACGAACCGTCGCCCACACGCCGTCCACTACACGCGGAAATCGAGGAGACGCCGTAATTATCTTCACGTCGCGCGTGACCGGTCAATTCAAGGTCAGAAGGTGGGACCCATGTTCGTCCAGTCACGTCATCTCTGGCACAGCAGACGCTTGAGGTCACTGATCGTCAGCAATGACGTCATCAACAGCTATACTAGCAACATCCACAATTTATTTGGCTACAAATCAAAGAGTACTCACTCGAATCTATGATTCGACTAACTACTCGGGGGCTACTCCTATCAGGAGCGCTGGCCGCGCACCCGAAAAATGAACAGCACATTACAACACTGAACTGTTTCTTCGAGTCCTACGTCGAGTCTGCGACTCCAGTACGAACTCGGTGGCTACTCCCATAGGGAGGACGGATTCAAGCATCCGAAAAATTTGTGTCCTAAGGACCTGACGCTGAACAATGACTGAATAAAAGTCTCTGCTCGAGTCTACGACTCGAACAGACACTCGGGGGCTACTCCCATAGGGAGCGCTAGTAGCGCACCCTATGAATTTTCGACTGCGAGCCTTCGGATCAGCATGCAACATTTTTTCGGCAACTTTGCCCCAATTAAACGCTAAGTGAGCAACATTCTCCTTGGCCATCCGAAACACCTCCGCGGTGATAGAAATTTGGATGTTGTGTCTGTGACGCAAAGATAAGACCTACAGATAATATCTGATGGCCTGGTAACGCACATGACTGCGCTCTGCTAGTATAAATCCGTGCCAACAGGCGCGATAAAAAATCCCGACGGACGCGTTGGGTACATCAATTAAATTCACTGGAATTCCACTCATGTAAGTCCTCCACGGCCTGAGTCGAATTACGCCAGCATATGTTCCGGGTTCGAGTCGAGGGACTCGAACCTGAAGAAGATCGTGTTGTTTTGTCCTAAGACAGTTAACTGACCCTGATCCGTCGGGTGAGTCAGGCACACGTATCAACAATCCCTACACATGTACTCTTGAAAGACAGGGTTGCACCCAAAGGATTGAGGAGTCCTCAGCCGAATCTTCGATTCGACTGATCACTCGGGGGCTACTGACACGGTTATATACCGCGGGTACATGATCTCAGCATACCTGGTCCGGCCCAAGGAAGGACCACAACAAATATACGCCGGCCCATGAAGACTTTCGGGTGACCAAGGCCCATGACGTCTTCGGATCCTTAGAGAGCAAGACTAGAGTAGATAGGAAATTCAAAGGGGTAAACCCTAAGATCTGTAACCGACTAGGTCTGTGCCTTAGACCTTCCTAAGTCTATATAAAGGCTAGGAGGGCACGACCTAGATCTCTTAACTCATACTTTCTCATACACATCTCCACGCCAGATTGCATCTGCGCACCCCTGTAATCACCGGTTCCGCCGTAATCAAGAGCAGACAAGCAGGAGTAGGGTTTTCCCTCCGGGGGCCTGAACCTGGGTAAAACTTGTGTCCCGTGTTGCTTGTTTGCTAACCGTTCCGTGATCTCAAACATCCCCATCTTCTCCAAAACCCAAGTCTATAACAATGGGCATTGACGAGATTAAACCTCGTCACTTTTATTAATCATTGCAATCCTATTGCGTGAACTTAATATTTCTTCTATGAAAAGATTTACTTAGTCCATGAAATCTCTTGAACACTTTCAATTTATTTCATCACCCTACTTCACCAAATAGATATTTTCATATCGATTTAAATCGTTACTAGAATTTCACTAAGTAAATAATCCACCATGTCATGTGAGTTAATTAATTACACACATCTCTATATATGACTCCAATTATCTCATATCCTTATTTCGAACACTTTTGAAATTAATCTCTTAGTCTTCAAATTCATTGGAAACTTTCAACATGCCCAAACGAATTTGAATTTCCCAAGTATACGTGAATAGAACTTGCTTGTAATTTTCCACATGAATATGATTAAGGCATATGGTGCCATACACTTATGGAATATTCTCATAAAAACTTAACATTTAGCAAATAAGTCAAAGAGTAAACTCCACCATCAAGGTAACATAAACTTAGCCTTTGAAAAGGTACTGATTTATCACACAGTTCCATAACAAAATTTAACAATGATTGTGTTAAAACTTTAAGGACCTCGCTATAAAAACGCTAAAGCAAATTAACTATTATCTAGCTCCAGTGTCAATCTTGATTGTTGAACTTGAGCGCATCATCTTGCGTCGAGGGTAGCAATCCAACCGCCATCCTCGGAGTGTTGGGTCACTCAGATCTAAAAAAAACTGTTTCACTATGTGGTGTTCCCAAGATCTAGCCGAGGTAGAAGACCATGATGATTACCACTAGACGCACATGTGTGTATTATCGATCAAGTGCGTCGGTTGATGCAGTGCAGTCCCACGATCCAATCCAATCCCACAATCGTCAAAGTGCTGAAAGTACGTCACCTCCCAGATCCTTTAGGCATCCTACGCCCATCTCTATATAGGCAGTGATAGTGGACTACACAACACTTGTGGCCCATCCATTAAGCGCCTATTCTAGTCACCAGGAGTCTAACTCAATGACCCTTTCCATGTCTGGTTCGGTTTCAACCCGAATGACATACTTCTCATTCGGATTCTCATATGACTTGCTCTTGCTCTGGCCGGTGGGCAAAGTGCAAGCTCTAAGAGCAGATTCCTGATATTTCAAAAGTTGTGGATAGCCGCGTATCTGTAATGTTTGGGTGTGGATATGAACTACGCCTCATGAATATTCTCGTCTGTTGTTACCCAACACAATTATTTAGCTAGAGCACACCCTACGAAGTCGCCTATTTGCATCGAACACTTACATTAATATCAAGTACATCAGACCACTACCTAACTCAATATCATGAGAAATTCAAGACATCAATAATACACATAAATAATATAATAAATGACAAAAAATATCTAAAGTAAAATTATGGGATTTTCCACATAATTACTATGATGCTTAGCTAAACCCTTGTATTAATAATTGCAATCCTATTGCATGAACTTAATATTTCTTCTATGACAAGATTTACTTAGTCCATGAAATCTCTTGAACACTTCCAATTTATTTCATCACTCTACTTCATTAAATATATATTTTCATATTGATTTAAGTCGTTAGTAGAATTTCACTAAGTACATAATCCACCATATCATGTGAGTTAATTATATAAATGGAAGTGGGCCACCATTAGGTTACCCTTTATCCTCTACCATTTCAAAATGATGATATCATCACAAAAGTTATTTCATTTTGTTGAACTAAGAGCACCTCTAGTAGATACCGGATATAGGCTGGCCCACAAAATTTTGCGCCGGTATGCGGTATGGGACCCAAAAATGGCCTTTCTACATACCGCATTCGGCCCAAAATCGCAATTTTTTTGTGGTTTCCCGCATTCCGGCCCATCCACCCAGCATATATTCGGTGCAAGGGGGGAGGGGGTAAACCGCATCCCATTTCCCCTCTTCCCCATGCGTAGAAACCCTCGCCGCCGCTGACCCGCTCCGATTCCGGCCACCTCAGTTGTTGGCTATCAAATCGCCACTGCCCACCACCTCCCAGCCACCCCTCCTAACCATGGCCGGCCAATCGTGCCGGAATTTGGCCGGACGAGGACACCGTCGAGCGAGGAGGAGGTATGTCGGCGCACGCGCGGCGCCCGCTCGCGCATCCACTCGGCCTCCCTAGTGTGGGCCAGGTTTGGTTTCGGGCCCGCCGCACACGATGCGGAGGCGGGAAGCTCCCACGCGGCATCGAGCCTTGGTCCGTGCCTCCGCACGCCGTTGCCGCTGGTGCATGCACCATCTCCTGCTCTCGTGCTGTCTCAGTGGGGCCATGTCTCCGACGACAGTGAGGAGGAGGATGACGACAACGCGGAGGAGGACGACGGGGTCCGCGAGGCAAAGTTCAACTCACTTGGGACCCTTGTCTCCGACGTGTGGGACCGCGCGAAGCACCGCCGTGATGAGCACGACCACAAGCAGGGCGAGCTTCGCCGCTCCGCACGGGAGCACCAGGCCCGACTGGGATTCTTCGTTGATGACTACTTCGATGACACCAACGACTCCGATGATGAGTAGGCCTCCGCCACCGTACATGCTCCGGTGAGTAGGTATCGCCAGTAGATGCTAGGGCTTGTCTAGATGCAGGGCGAGTTGTACATATATCGATCTTGATGATCAAAAACCTCCCCCGTATGTATGAATCTGGCGTCAGTATCGCCAGTAGATGCTAGGGCTTGTCTAGATGCAGGGCGAGTTGTACATATATCGATCTTGATGATCAAAAACCTCCCCCGTATGTATGAATCTGGCGTCAATTGATGTTTTTAAATATGCTATTCTATTTTAGTGCATCTGTTCCGCACTAACTATTTTTGTACCGCAAACGTGGCTTGCGGTGTTATCTGTTAGAGATGCTCTAAAGAGGGTAGAGGGTACCAATTATTGACCAACTTCCATCATTAGTTAATTAATTACACACATCTCTATATATGACTCTAATTATCTCATATCCTTACTTCAAACACTTTTAAAAATAATGTCTTAGTCTTGAAGTTCATTGGAAACTTTTAACATGCCCAAACGAATTTGAATTTCCCAAGTCTACGTGAATAGAACTTTTGCAATTTTCCACATGAATATGATTAAGTCATGTGGTGCCATACACTTATGGAATATTATTATAAAAACTTAACATTTAGCAAATAAGTCAAAGAGTAAACTCCACCATCTCGAAATAGGCTTTCGCACCGCTTTATAAATAAAGAAAACATCCAACACAAGTTATCAAGGTTCAACCAACAACATGACAACAACTGGGGCAACAGCACAAGACGACCCAAAAAGAAAGTCAGCGAAGCACTCGCCAAGCGAGAAACATAAAAAGTGACGACGAACGAAATCAAGGGAGCGCTAGGGGGTAGCCGCCGTGCCATCTCCAAGAGACGCCGAAGAGTCGCGTCCAGCCTCGCCTTGTCCCGCTGTCTACACAACGGATACCAGAGCTGCAAAGAGGCCAAGAATTTGAAGATCGAGTCAGTGGCGCGACGAGGGATGACCTTCTCAATAACCATCTTATTACGAATATTCCACATCGTCTAGGACATCGCAGCAAACACTATCCAGAATATGCGGCGGCCCTTTTCGGTGTGGTTTGCCTGGGTTTCTAGGAACTCCCCAAGATCGTGGGCCTGCCAGTCCAGACCCAACGCATCCCGAGTGAAGTTACACAGAAACCGGGATGCGGGAAAAGTGAACATTATGTGGGTGTCCGTTTCCAGGATCCCACATAATGGACATAACCCGTCCCCCGGCCCATGTCGCTTGGAGACCTCGACACCTGAGGGGAACCTATCACAAAGTAACTGCCAGACAAAGATCTTGATTTTTAGGGGTAGGGGTGCCTTCCATAGTGGTCTAGTCCAAGGAAGGCTCGGCCCTCCGAAGAGGGCGCGATAGGCCGAGCGAACCGAAAAAGACCCGGATGGGGTCAGCCTCCAAGTAACCGAGTCAGGGCCTTATGCCAGAGAATCTGGCAAGGACGCCCTCAGCTCCCTCCATGCTTCAGTTTCTGCCAGGCCGAAGGTACGGTGGAACGAGATGTTCCTTCGACCCTCAAGGGCCGCGGCAGCGACTCAGAGCGATGGCTCAGAGAAGATCGCGAACACGTTCGGGTATACCTCCTTGAGAGGGCGGTCCCCCAACTATGTATCAAGCCAGAATAGGGTAGCCTCACCATTGCCTATCGAGAAGGTAACCCTGATCCGGATCTCGTTCTTAATTTCCTGAATGGAATGCCAGAACTAGGACCCGTCTCGGCGATCACAATCAAGGAGGGACCGGACATGCAGATATTTGGCCTTGATCAGATTGAGCCAGAGGCCGCCATCGTCGCTGAGAATACGCCAGACCCAACGAAGCATTAGGTCTTTGTTCAGCTGACGAGACACTAGAATTCCTATGCCCCCAAAGTCCTTGGGGGCGCATATGTCTGCCCACTTCACCATGTGGTACTTTTGGTGGCCCTTGGGGTCCTGCCAGAAGAAGCGTGATAGCTCCTTGTCAAAGGCTCCGTGAACGCCCTCCTGGAGGAGGTAGAGACCCATCATATACATGGGTAGGCTGGATAAGCACGAGTCAATCAGGACTGTCTTACTACCTTTAGATGTGAACCGGCTACACCAAGGTTCATACCTCGAGCGAACTCTACCCACAAGCGGTTCCAGGTCCCTGATAAGGATCCTGGAGTCCCGGATCGGCATCCCCAAATAAGTGATGGGGAAGGAGGCAAGGCGATAGTTAAAATTGTCGTCTATCCTCTGCTGATCCTCCTGTGAGAAGCCAAGAGCGATAATTTCGCTCTTGTCAAAGTTAATGCGAAGTCCTGACATTTCCTGAAAGCAAAGGAGGAGGAACTTGAGGTTTGCAATATCCAGTGTTGAGCCTTCGATCATGATCATCGTGCCATCTGTGTATTGGAGATGAGTGACCCCACCCCCCAGGACCAGGTGGCCTACCACGCCAGAGATGTGGCCAGCGGCCTTGGCCTTGTCCAGCATCTCCGCGAGAGCATCCACTGCCGCGTTGAAAAGCAGGGGGGCAATGGGGTCCCCCTGCCTAACCCCGCGGGAGGGTCAGAAGTATGGTCCGATCTCACCATTGATGTTGATGGCGTTGCTCCCCGTCATGATAAACTGCATTATCCATGTGATCAGGCGATCATCAAAGCCTCGTCTAATGAGGACTTGGCGAAGGAAGTGCCAGTTCAGATGGTCGTAGGCCTTCTGAAAATCTAATTTCAGAAAGACGCCTTTCAACTTCCTGGACTTAACCTCATGGATAATCTCATGAAGAGCGAGGATCCCATTATGTATCTGTTTGCCTTTGAGGAAGGAAAGTTGATACTAATGGGTGAGTCGCTCCAATACACGGGTCGGGCGGGAGGCGCAGACTTTGGCGAAGATCCATTGAATGACATCCAGGACCGTGATGGGATAGAATTGACGAATCTCCAAGGCCTCTACTACTTTCAGGACCAGGGTGATAACGCCAAGGTTCAACCGTCCCATCACCAGGGTCCTAATGTAGAATTCTTGGAACAGGGGCATAATGACCGCCTGGATCTCCTTCCAGAAAGTCTGGAAGAAGGTCACCGGGAGGTCATCAGGGCTTGGGGCAGAGTTGGTCTTCATAGACATCACTGCCCGTTCCACCTCTTCCGGTAGGAGCGGCGGTGACCCTGGCCCTAAGCGGCCAAAAGTCATCCGCCAACGTGACCCCTGTCCGGGGTCCTGCGGCAAAGAGCTCCTTGTAGAACGAGTAGATATGGGTCGAGAGCTCCTTGTAGAACGAGTTTGCAAGAATATGTCAATAATCTACTATAACAACGATGCCTTCTTCTTTGGACTTTCCGGATTGTAGTCTAGGATCAACTCTTGTTCATCAAAGACCAATGTTCCTTCATCCACCAATCTCAGTATGGAAAACAATTTGGGAAACTCCTTGGTCACTCCCATGGCTAGGCAACACATGATGAAACATTTGAAGAATGTAGGAGTGACACGAATACCATGTCAGTGGAGTATTCCTAGCACGAGGAAATCCAAAATATACTACTTCAATTGTTTGAATAGCCTCATCTCCTTGGACCATCTTGCAATTTAGAATTGCATTGGTTATCTTATAACGGTCGATCTAAGTCCTGTTCACACAATCCCTCATCATATAGGCAAGAAGGATACCCTCGAGTTGATTCGAGTCTGGTTCCGGAAGAATCAGTTGTATTAGTCCTTATATTTTTTTAGCAACCAGCAGGAGCTCTGTCTTTTTTATTAGAAGAAGAGAATTTGTCGGTTGAAAGGAAAACCTGCCGAAACCTGATACAGACGAATATACACACGGGTCCAGTTAAAAGGGGAACCAGACAAAAACGACCCAAAGCGGCACAGTTTTTAGGAAAAACCGGCAAAACCAAGACGAGTCGCACTACCTAGCCGTACAAGGTCTAGAGCACTGCCGACCGACACCAGCACAACAACAACAGCGGACCCAAACGCTTGGTCCATGTCCCCGGAGAGAAAGTCAGAGCCGGAGGAACGACTAGGCCTCTTAGGCTTCATGGCCAGAGGAGGCCGCGGCAAACTCGCCAGCGGCACTCGCACGCCGAGAGGACCCGAAGACGTTGACACATCCGGTAGCACGAGCAACACCGAGAAAGCTTCCTACATTCCAAAAAATGACGTCGAGAGAGGTGACGATGTCTAGGAGACATCGCCGTCATCCAACCTGGCAAGCCAGATTGGGTTTTTACCCCGGAGTGAGGGACGGAGGAGGGTTGGGGCTCCACACAACGCCCCCAAGAGGTAAAAGGGCGCCCTCGGGCACCGCCGATGTCGGCACCTACCAAGCGGGCAAGACTTTCGTCTAAATACCCATGACCACAACCTCCAATGGACAGTCACAAGGACAGCCCATGCTGCTCGACAAGCACGACCACCGGCGAGAGAAGACGCCCACGCCAATGGTGGCCTGCCCCGCCACCCATGCGGCCAGGGCAAGCAACAATAGCACCTCGCTTTGTAGCCGTCGCTTCGGCCTCCTCGCATAGTAGGGGAGCTCCTCACGCCAACCTGACACCGACCGCGAGACGCTGGAAAGCAGCGCCTCGCCCACCAAAACTGCACCGCCGTCCTCAATCCATGGCACACCTCCGTCATGGACCTGCACAGATGGCCAGGGCCACCGCACCCTGGCTAGCCTGCCACCCACGGCGACCCTCCATAGCCGCCAAGACACCGACGGAACCAGGCGCCGCCTCCACGAGACCACCGCGCCGAGGCACCCCAGACCCGCCGTCCTCCACGCCACCACCGCGTCGAGGCAAACTTTGTCTACCGACCATCCACTCACCACCAGGTCCCCGGGCCGCCTCCCGTGGTCGAGGGGTGCCTCCCCGACTGGATCCACTCCCGAGCCCGCCGGCTCAGCATCCTACACGGCCACCATGGCCGCGACCCTCCCGGCCCGACCAGGGCCCATATCTGGCCCGGGCACCCTGCTGCTGCGCCGACGACCGCCTCCGCAACGCCCGAACGCCCTGGAGAAATGTATATCATACCTATTCAACATCGATCAAAATGTCTCTTTCACGTGCACCACGGGAACTAACAGACAAGCTTTTTTAAGTAGGGCATGGGGCCCTGGGCAGGTCGATATACCGTACCACTATGGATCGGAAGAAAATGTCGGGCATGGACAGGGTCGCACAGAAATTGCCTCTGTAGCTAGCTAGCTACCTCGAGGAGGAGGAGGCGACAGGGAAAGGGAATGGGCGCGGGGACGGGCATAACCGCCGTGCTGTTGGTGTTGCTGGCGATCGTCGCGCCGTCCGCGCGGGGGCTCGACCGCGCCGACTTCCCGCCGGGGTTCCTCTTCGGCGCCGCCACGTCTGCTTACCAGGTTGGTTCTTCGTCGGGAGCTGCTTGAATTGGCTCCGTCGTCGTCGGCGTCTCTCTCTTTGCTGTTCGATCGTTGAATCGACACTACGGTTTGGTTTCTGGTCGCAGGTTGAAGGCGCGTACCAGGAGGACGGCAAGGGCCTCAACAACTGGGATGTCTTCACCCACACACACCGTAAGTCCAGCGATCTCTCCCTTCTCCCTCTCCTATCCTCTGCCCTGCTCCATCCATGTGTTCAGTTTGAGCTGAGACTGACTGCGCGATTCCCTGTCCCTGCTCTGTGTGGAACAGAGACAGGGATAGCCCACCAGAAATTCCATAAACACGAATTCTTTTATTCTTCATCAAATTTTGATTGGATGATTGCTCTGCTAATCCACTATGTATGCTAATCATTATGCCGGATTACTTTACTGTCGGAAAATCATCGCCAGGATAGAGACACGTGTCATTTCCTGTTACAGCTAAGAGTCCAAAAAAATGTCTGAATGACTTGCTTTCCTCGAGAATGTTTATAGGATGATGCTCTCTTAATCAATTCTGTTTCATCAAAGTTTGATTGGATGATGCTCTCGTAGTTCACCATGTATGCTGCTGATCATTGACCTTGGATTACCCTAGCTACTGTCAGCAAATTATTACCAGGATAGAGACACAAGCCATTTCCTGTTACACAGCTTTGCGCCCAAAAAGAAAGAGCCTTCTGTTTCTGTGGGTAAATGAGCCTTAATTGCTCCGAGCTGTCGATCTAAAACCACATCTACCATGTCGAAGTCTTAAGAGTTCTCACATGCAGTTTTCCGTCAAGTTGACATGCACATATTATCATCATCATCTATTTTTAGTAATTTTGAGGGCAACTCTTTTAATATTATTATTTTGAAATGAGATCTTTTTTAAATTTAAACTTCTGCTTTGCTCTCAATTTTTTTGATTTGGCTCGCTGCTGCAGCTGGGAACATCAGGGATGGACGTAATGGGGATGTAGCAGACAATCACTACCACCGGTACATGGTACAGATTCAGCAGACAGACAATCCCTAGTAATCCCCATATCATGCGTCTTAATTGTACCAAATACCAATGTGTACTGCTGCCATTGTCCCCGAAACAGGAAGATGTGGAAATCATGCATAAGCTGGGCGTCAACTCGTACAGATTCTCAATCTCATGGGCGAGAATTTTGCCAAGTATGCCAAGAATAAATTGATACACACATGCGTCATATATCAGCGTTCAGTTCTTTGACAAACTGTGGTCAAATCGTTGTAGGCGGTCGGGTTGGAGGTGTTAATCCAGCTGGAATAGATTTCTACAACCGCCTGATCGCTGCACTCCTGCAGAAAGGTACGTAGTCTCCCACGCCACACCTCGTAATAATCATCTTCGACCCAGATACGCTAACGATGATCCTAAACCTTGCATCAAAACCGAACCAGGGATTGAGCCATTTGTGACTCTGCATCACTTCGATCTGCCGCAGGAACTAGAGACCCGATACGGCAGCTGGCTGGGCGCCGGAATCCGGTACGTAAGCACCCTGCGATCCTGCTGCAATCTCCTGTTCATGTTGGGGCCAAGTTTGTGATTTACCTTGGTCAAAACCCTTCTTTTTTTTTGTCAGGGAGGAGTTCGATTACTATGCGGACGTGTGCTTCCAAGCGTTTGGTGATCGGGTAAAGTTGTGGACGACGTTCAACGAGCCCAACATGTTCATCAAGCAGGCGTACATGCTGGGAAGGTACCCTCCCAACCACTGCTCCCCACCGTTTGGGAACTGCAACAGCGGGAATTCCCAACGGGAGCCCTATGTTGCGGCTCACAATATCCTCATGTCCCATGCCGCCGCTGTCAAGAACTATAACAAGAATTATAAGGTAAAACCACCCCCACCTCCAAGCAACTTACTCTATCGTTGTACACTAACTTTGTTGGCACCGCGATATTGTTTCGATGCATCTGAAATGCGGAGCCGCATTTGTCTTGGGCGTTTTGATCCACTTGTATTAGGTGAAGCAAGGCGGTTCGATTGGAATTATTATTTCAATGAAATTTTATGAGCCACTGACGAATACCACAGAGGATATTCTGGCGGCACAACGCGCGCAGTCTTTTGAGATACATTGGTATGTAATTGTATGAAAACCGTTCACATCGACTACTTATATTTATTATGCGAAACAATGAGTTTCACCTGATTATACTACAAAAGAGGAGGAAGTTGCACTCTTTATTAGTAGTACACCGATTGTTTTCATGTCTATTTTTCCGTCTATAGGTTTTTGGATCCGATATTCTTTGGTGAATATCCCAAAGAAATGCGTGAGATGTTAGCATCAAACTTACCAGAGTTCACCCAAGCAGAGAAAAGCTTATTGCAAAACAAGGTAGATTTGATCGGGATAAACCATTACACTGCGATTTATGCAAAGGACTGCGTCTCTTCTCCATGCAACCTAAAGACATACGAGGGGAATGCGCTGGTCTTTGCTACAGGAGAAAGAGACGGTGTACAAATCGGAAAATCAGTAAGAACTGGTTCTGTTATGCATTAATGATCATCTTTTTGTGGTTGTTTTGTTGACACGTTTGGCATGATCAACCATCCAGACTGCACTTCTTGGTTTCTACGATGTTCCAGAAGGCATGGAGCAGATCCTCAAGTATGTAACTCAGAGATACGGGAACACACCTATCTATATTACTGAGAACGGTGAGTGGAAAGGATATTACAAAATTCATAATTCTGCTAACAATAAATTCTCTGAAGATTCTCAATCCATCCTAATTTGCTTATGTTATCAATGATCTTAGGTTATCATACCCTCTCTCTTTTGTCACTTCAGGTTACTCGCAACACAGCAGTAATAATATGGAAGCCATGCTCAATGATATTGACAGAGTAAACTACCTACGGGGTTATCTATCGTCTATATCTTCAGCTCTCAGGTTCCACAAACACACCGATTTATTTGATGTGTGTTACGTATTGCCAATGAGACCTTAAACAAATACGTGCATCAAATTCTTAGAATACTATATGTGTTGTCATTCTTACAGGAGAGGAGCAAACGTGCGCGGCTACTTCGTGTGGAGTCTCATAGACAACTTCGAGTGGCTTTTTGGTTTCACCGTAAGGTTTGGGCTCTACCATGTGGATTTAGCAACGCAAAAGAGGACTCCAAAGATGTCTGCAGAGTGGTACCGTGACTTCCTAACGGGTTCCGAGCTGGTGGACAAAGTGCAAGATCTAAGAGCAGATTCCTGATAGTACTTCAAATATATATCTATAATTTTTATACTTCAAATATATATCTATAATTTTTTGGTGCAGTTATTAGTAAAGATTTGATGTACATGGGCACCACAAATCCGGGTTTTACAAAGATCGAAAATCATATTTCTGATTTTTAGAAAATTCTGAAAAAATCCAAGATATAACCAATGATCGATGTATCCCACAGACGTGTAAAATACCAATTTTAAATACTTTGCATTATGAGCTACACAAAAATGAGGAAAGTGTGGATCTGAGTATACATAGTTTTACATCTCCAAATTTATAAGATTTTGTTATTTTTTTGTAGCCCACAATATAAAGAATTTTGGGTTAAGATTTTGCATGCTAATAGGATACAACATTGGCTATGCCTAAATTTTATTTACAGAATTTTTGGAGCTTGTAAATATGAATTGTAATTTTTTAAAAAGGGAGTTGTCGGGGTTTCGATTTCCCGGTCGTAAATTTGTATATAGGTGGAGGGCTTGTGACCACAATCTGATGGGGTAACAACCTTAGCCACACAAGATTTATACAGGTTCAGGCTCTAACGATGTTTTTCTAGTGAAAACCCTACTCCATGTTGGCTTCATATCAATGTGAGGTGCTAGTGAATTGAGTGGGGTGCTAGCTTCCAGTGAGAAACCGGCTAGGTCTATCCCAACTTGGCTAGAAATAACTGAATGTATGTTGGAGTGTGCGCAGTTAGGTCTATCTCAACTTGGCTAGGAATAACTGAATGTATGTTGGAGTGTGCGAGTCTAGAACTCGTGCACTCTATCGTGTATTGTGAATGTGGAATGTTTCGGCCTCTTCTCCTCAATGGGAGTGGTGGCCTATTAGTACTATGGGTGAGGGCTAAATCCATGGAGGGAGAGACGACCACGTCGTTGATGGGTTTATTACATGTAAACCAAAAATTTCTACGAGATTGCGAAAGAAACCCAAAGATTTGACTATGAGATGCTAGTTGCGAGGGAGATCCAATCTATTTACCCTTGAAGAAACACGAGCATTTATGATCTAAAGGTCGGGGTTGATGTAGTCGTACACGGCGTCTGATCAATCTGATGAAGCACGGCACATGCATCAACTCCATGGTATCAATCTGACGGACACGTCCCTGATGAGTTTGTTGCATGTAAAACAAAATTTTCTACGAGATTGCAGAAGAAACCCAAAGATCCGATCTATGAGAGGCTAGTTATGAGGGAGATCCGATCTACTTACCCTCGAAAAAACACGAGTGTTTACGATCTAAAGATCAGGGTTGATGTAGTCGTACACGACGTCAGATCAATCTGATAAAGCACCGCATAAGCATCACCTCCGCGGTATCCACATGTTCGGCTTGACGGCATCTCTTCCTCCTTGATCCAGTAAGCGAGAGAGAAGAGCCTGGCAAGATCCTGGCAACATGATGGCGTTGCGTGGATATGGTGGAGAGAAATTGGTAGAGCTTCGCTAAGCGTCTACATGAGGGAGGAGTGGAGGGGGAGGGAGGGAGGCAAAAGCAATAACTATCAAACTTAGTGACACGATCAATGGCTATGCTTATTGTTTAGGTATGTCTATTTGATACATGCATTTTGTATCATCATAATAACCATATATAGGACTAGTTTATATTGTTATTTATATTCATATGTCACCATTTATGTCTTTTATATGATTTATGGGACTTTCTTACAAATTTCCTTGTTTTGATATTTAATTTCTAGGAAGGAGAAAACCTTTTTTTTTGTATTTTGATGTTTCATTGACTGTCTGGACACCAATTAATTCAGGAAAAAATACTACAAAAGTTTTTCATCGGAACAAGGACATTGGGCACTGGAGACACTCGAGAGGAGCCATGAGGCCTGAAAGAGGCCAGGTGGCGCGGCCCACACCCTAGACCGCGCCACTTGGGACCATTAAGCTCTTGAGCGTCGTCCTAGATCCTTCTTTTGGCATACGCCTCCGCTTCGACAGAAAATGTACGCTATATTTTTCCTACGATTTACAGAGGCGGCGATGGAGGCGAAAGTCTTCTCCTACTCCAGGAGGGAAGATCCTACTGTTCCAACTCCTCCTTAGCGTCGGGGGAGTCTATCCATCACCATCTCCGTCCCCAACTTCAGCACCATCTTCATCTCGAGATCAACATCATCCATCTCACAGTTTATGATAGATTGAATCCTGCAATATTGTTTAAGTAATGTGTGCATGCTTGTGTTTGGTAACTTATTATTATTTTTTGGTGAAGTTTTCAAATTGTGTTGTAATCCATATTCCACTAATTTGTGTCATGTTTCACCATTGTGAGTAGTTCCCATGTTCCTGAGGGCATAAGGTGAATTGGCTATGATTTCCACATAGTATTATCATGTATTTGGTTAAGTTTCAATCTTTTTTGTGGTTCTATGATGGTAATATATGAATGTCGACTACATATTACTTCACATTTATGGGATCATAGGGCTACACCTTAGTGTGATAAAGAGAGTAGGGAGGGAAGAAATGACAGAAATCGTGTCCTGAGACTTTGAGTTGCATTAGGGGGTTCTTGATGAGGGACCTTAGAACTTTATCATATAGAAGGCGTGTGCGACAAAAAACCTTCGCAAATGGATTCTTCAAAAGAGATCGTGGGTAATTTGGGGGCCATTTGGGCCTAGAATACGCAAACACTACAAGCATTCTTCTATATATAAGGATATAGACCACCGGGGATCGTGTCTAGCCAACAACCGCCACCCCTCTTTAGGACACATAGTTCTAAATATATTTGCTTTCTTAGCCTTGCAATAGCACTTCTGAGTAGGAATACAAATTATTTAACCCCGCATTTATTTACTTAAACAACATGATTTTTCTATGTTTATGTCTGAATTCCAAAGATATATCCGTGCACTTGTCTCATGTTGTGTCAGTGCAAAAGCTCTAAGGATACTAGTAGGTATCTATACTTAGGCAAGGAAATCCAATTATTTTGCTTTAAGCATGACATGCTTCACTTCTCTATTTCTATAGAAAAACAGTTGAGAAGCCTTCCAATCCATGGGCTATGTTTCCAGCCGTCGCTATTGTAATATTCTGTAGCACTGCATAGAGCACTTTTTTATCCAGAGTTTCCTATGCAATGTTGCCATAATATCACAAAGGTGATGCGAGTATTATATTGAAAGTTCTGAACAAATAGGCTACTAATAGGTGTAGTGTGGAAGATCATGCCAGCAGAGCATGTCATGGTGACAATGACATAGCTAAGAATTAGTCCTACAACTCTCTTATTTGTATAGCTATCAACCGAATCTATGTCGAAATACATGTATACATGTGGTGTGTGAAATGTATAATCAAATTAAATTCAATCCTACTAATGTATTTGCATGAAGTTTTGAGTTATGGGTTGATGGGTATAGTTTGTGTACATCTGATACATATTTTTGCTAGAATCATTTGTTGTTACATAGCTAAACCGTATGCGATGCTTGAAATAAGCATAATATGAACTAAACAGTCGTGTGGCACCTTAGTTGAACACATGCGCCATAGACAAATTAGGCATTTGCGAACCTCGAAGCTCATGGTTGAGCAGACCAAACGGTGTGCGCGGGTTCTAACTATCGCAAACAATAAACAAAATGAAATTGTTTGCGAAAGATCAGCCCTTCAGACATGGTTCTGTAAACCATGTGCACAGTAGAGACTCATCGCTAATCCACGAGTAGCGACAGTTTAATTCATTGTGTGTCAAGGGTGATTTTCGCCGTGTGCGACGACCCAATCTATACTAGTATCATGCTGAGATTGCTTGATCCTCATAGATCAATTCCGCGTTTATAAGGGTAACAATAAGACATTTTGGGTGGCTAATATATAGATTCCCCAACCAAAGAGTAGTACTACTACCGGGGCGGAGTTGGAGCTCGAGTCACCCTGATGCACTATTTTACTATGGCACCAATATTTTGAAGCAACAATCTACTATACAAAAGTATGGTTTATAACTTGTAACATAGTTAATATGTTAGAATATGAGACAACATACAAATACAAAATAACTAGTAATAAAATCCAAATGCCTACTATACTGATGAAACAAAGGACAAACTTGCTTGAAAACAATGTCTTGCATTTATTCTCAAATTTCAAAATACATCATCAGACACAAAGTCTGAACAACCTGGAAGATAACAAATAGAATTTGACTAACAACATCTGAACAAGATAGATATATGTAACTGCTTTGCATAAACCTAACAATACTTTTCACAAGATTTCTCGTCTTAGCCACAACTTTTGCAGAAGGATTAGAAGAAGAATTAGGGAATTGCGGTAAGAGGAGTTGAATACTTGAATCCGCAAGGTCGATCAACGAAGGCTAGGCACCGGCAACTGAAACAGAGACTAGGTGGATCGTGGACTACTGCAGAGATCAAGAGAACTTGGGATTAGTGAAGAGATCACTGGTCGGTGAACACACACGCCTGCCTAACTGCGTCCACACGTGGTCGCCGGGTGGGGCTGCGCTCAGGTGAGGGCTATCCGAATTGGGCCCCTTATAATTAAGACCATATAAATAAAGTATTATTATGTCATGACAATTTTGAATTTTTGCATGAATTAGTTTTTTACGTATTATAAAGTTCGATCAACTTTTAAAAAAATCGTCATTCACCACTACATACTTATTATACTACTCACTATATAAAGTTAATAACTTAGACTAATAACATATGCATGTTACCTCTTTAATTACATCCATTATGACTAGTCTCGTGCAGGCCCGTCTCCAGGATTTGGAGGCCCCGGTGCGACTTATAAAATGTGGCTCTCAATTTTGCTTAACCTCAATAAGTAAAACAAAATCATGTCTTTACTCAGTTATATAACTATAAATGTGCTATTCCGTAGAATGAATCTCTTCCACAACAAATCTATCTAAAACACCCTTTCGAGACTAATATTTCTGTTTTATTTTTCTTTTCACCATCAAATTGACACTTTGTATTTCTTATGATTCGTCTTGTGTCACAAATTAATAGATTAACAAAACAATTCAACGTGAATAGATGAGTTGCGGCGGTCATACTTTTGACACGTGAACTTCATCACCGATCCGGAGGCTTGTCGGGCAAACGTCGAAAGCGCGAAGCTACGGCTGGCTGCCGGCAAGGACACGAAACAACAGGACATTCAGACTTCGATTATGAGCTCTCAGCTGCCACCACACCTACGTCGTATAAATGATTAAATTCAAGGATCGTTTCGGTTTAGACAATTCAGACAACAAACTTGATGCATGACTGATCAATAGGTCAATACTCAAACTCTACGCAAAAAACAGCAACAATACTCGACCTCTATGCAAAAAAAAAAAAAAATCAATGATCAATCTGCTGCTGAATTATCAAATTCCGGAGAATCAGACAACATACATCAAAGATACAGAATAGGTACCGGTGGAATTCGGGGGCCTGGAATTCGGGGGCCCTGTTCGGTCGCTCTGTTCAAACATGGCGGGGTGGTCTCGTGTCAGCCATGAGGTGATAAAGTCAGCTACCGGTGACCAGCAAAAAAAAATCAGCTACTGGTGGGCCCACCATTTATATATGGAATGAGACGGCTGCCAGAGGCTCGCCAATTATTAGATTCGTATTATTGCTATCTAATGACATGGATTTGCGCCACATACACCCCGGCTGCGTAGGGCTGTTCCGTAGAACAATTTTGTAGTAGGGCATTATTGCGTTCACTGTAAGAGTTAGAATTAGTTAGTCACACGAGTTGTGTTGATTACGGACTCTGTACTCCGTATCCTCTCGGTACTCTCCCTGTACTCCTGTATACACAGCATATAAATATACGAACGAGGGGGCTCGGTAATCTATCCGAGTAGCCTCTGCCTACCTGATCAAATACTGAGTTTTACATGGTATCAGGCCGGCTCTTCCGCCGACAAAACTGATCGCCCAAACCCTAAACTCGATCCCCTTTGCCGCCGCCGCCGTTGCCCATCACCACCCGCGATGTCAACCTCGTCCTCGCCCCCGGTGATCAATCTTGGCAACCCTCCGTCCGACAAACTTACAAGGGCGAACTACTCCGGCTGGCGAGCCCAGGTCTTGCCGCCAATCCGCGGCGCACGGCTCCTCGGTCTCCTCACAGGAACCGATGTCGCCCCACCTGAACTGCTGGTCCTTGAACCAGCTGACAAAGTCGCCAACAAACCAGCGAAAACTGCACCCAATCCCGCCTATGATCTATGGATCTCCCGGGATCAAATCGTGCTTGGCTATCTCCTCCAATCCATGTCCTCTGAGGTTCTCCCTCATGTACAGCGACTCGAATCCGCCACTGCAGTCTGGTGTGCCATCGAGGAGATGTTTGCCTCCCAGAGTGAAGCGAAGATCACGAATCTCCGCATAGCCCTGGCCAACACCAAGAAGCTCAACATGTCCACCTCGGAGTTTCTCACAATCATGCAGGGTATCGTCGACGAGCTTGCCGCTGCTGGGTGCCCCGTTACACCCCGAGAACATGTCTCCTTCATCCTCGCCGGCCTTGGATCGGCATATGATTCCCTCGTTGCTGCTCTTGGGGTGGTCACCACTCCGATCTCTGTCAGTTCCCTCTATGCGCAACTTCATGCCTATGATCAGCGGCAAGAGATGCTCCGCGGATCCTCCGGCGTCGCCTTTGAGACATCCGCCAATCTGGCCTCACGGCAGAATCGTGGCCAATACTACAATCGGCCTCGTGGTGACCGGGGAGATCGCCGCGACGACCGCAGGGATGACCGACGCAACGACCGCCAGGATGATCGACGCAGTGATCGTGGCGATGATCGTCAACAACGCCAAGGCCGTGGTGGTGGCCGAGCTCCTCTAGGAGGGGGGCGTGGGTGTGGCCGTGGAAGACGTCGAACCACTCCATGGGTTGATGTCACTTGTCAAATCTGTGATAGAGAGGGTCACGCTGCCAAGGATTGCTGGCACCGGTTCGGAGATGATTCTGATGACAAGGCAGCTCATGTTGCCTCCTACAGTGTGGATCCTACATGGTACCCTGACACAGGTGCAACAAATCACATCACCAGTGAGTTGAACAACCTCACGGTTCGTGACACCGACACAGGGTACGACAAGGTCAACACGGCAAGCGGTCACGGTATGAATATTTCTCATGTTGGTCATTCAATTATTCGTACCCCAGCTCAAAATTTTCGTCTCTCCAACATCCTTCGTGTTCCTAGTGCATCAAAAAATTTGCTTTTTGTTCATCGTTTCACCTATGATAACAATGTGTTCATCGAATTTCACCCTTTCTTCTTTTTGATTAAGGATCAGGTCACACAGAAAGTAATTCATAAAGGACGTTGTGTTGGTGGGCTTTATCCGCTTATTTCATCATTGGTGTCTTCCCCTCACTCTCAGAAGCATGCTTTCGCCGTCACCACTAAGCCATCTCAGTTCAAGTGGCATAGTCGTCTTGGACATCCGTCTTTCAATATTGTTAGTCAAATTCTTAGTAAAAATAAGCTTCCGTTTGTTAGAGATAATTCTATAAGTTTAGTTTGTCATCCTTGTCAACAAGCAAAGAGTCATCAACTTCCCTACCCTATATCCACTAGTGTATCTACAGCTCCTCTTCAGTTAATCTTCTCTGATGTATGGGGTCCTGCACCTACCTCTGTGGGTCGTCATGACTATTATGTAAGCTTTATTGATGACTATAGCAAGTTTACATGGATATATTTACTCAAGAAAAAATTTGATGCCTTTACTGCCTTTGTTACCTTTCAAAAACTCATTGAACGTAAGCTAGATAAGAAAATCCTTACGGTTCAGTCTGATTGGGGAGGAGAATATGAAAAACTTAATTCTTTCTTCCAAACACAAGGAATATCACATCATGTTTCATGTCCGCATGCACATCAGCAAAACGGCTCTGCTGGAAGAAAACACAGACATATTGTTGAAGTAGGTCTTTCCCTTCTAGCTCATGCCCACATGCCTCTTAAATTTTGGGACGAGGCCTTCCTCACTGCCACATACCTCATTAATATGCTTCCAAGTAAGGTTATCAACAGAGACACTCCTGTTCATCGCTTGCTAGGCACTAAACCTAACTATTCCTCTCTTCGTGTTTTTGGGTGTGCTTGTTGGCCTAATCTCCGTCCATATAATAAACGAAAACTAGCTTTTCGTTCCAAACAATGTGTGTTTTTAGGCTATAGCCCCCGTCACAAGGGAGTCAAGTGTCTCGATGTAGCCACTGGCCGCATCTATATTTCTCGCGATGTAGTATTTGATGAGGCAGTTTTTCCCTTCAAAGACCTCCACCCTAATGCTGGTGCCTTACTTCGTAAAGAAATTCTTCTTCTTGATCCATCTCTTCATTCCTTTGAGCTTGGGGATGGACATATTGATGACTTGCATGTGCATAATACTCATACTGCTAATCATGTGCCTAGATCTCCTTGTGTTCCTCTACAGGGTCCAGCTCGACGGGATACTCATACTGCAGAAAATCTGGGCCAAAACGGTCTCCAAATGAGTGAAAACAGGACACATACGATATCAGCAGAACAGGAAAATAGCACAGGACATGCGGACGATTTCCTAACAGCCTCATTAGAAAATTCCGCCTCGGATCGCGCTCTATCAGCACCTGATGCTCCTGCTCTTTCTGACGCGAGCAGCGCGTCGCCATCCATGCGCGGCCCCAGCGTGTCGCCATCTGCCACGCGCGGCTCCCATGCGTCGCAATCCGCGCGCGCTTCCCACGGTGACGCTGCCTCACCTGGATCTTCTGTGGCCACGCACACCAACCAATCAGCCACATCGATGTCCTCTGGATCAACTGCGGCTACAAACGAGTCCACGTCTACTAATTCCGGTGCAGCTTCTCAATTTTCTCCTAATCGGTCTACAGTGTCACCTGCAGTTGTTCCTCGACCAGCCACACGTGCATCGCGTGGTGTGCACAAACCAAAAGAGTACACAGATGGTACTGTGCGCTGGTGTCTGTCTGCTATGTCGAAAGAACCAACAAATTTACAAGCCGCCTTGGATGATCCAAATTGGAAAGAGGCTATGAATGAGGAATATTGTGCCTTGATGAATAATAAAACATGGAGATTGGTGCCTCCAACCAAAGGTACAAATATTATCGATTGTCGTTGGATATACAAAGTTAAACATAAGGCAGATGGCTCTATTGACAGATACAAAGCTCGTCTAGTGGCTAAAGGTTTTAAGCAACGCTATGGCATTGACTACGAGGACACTTTTAGTCCTGTTGTCAAGATAGCCACTGTTCGACTTGTATTGGCTATTTCTGTCTTCAGGGGATGGAGTTTGCGACAGTTAGATGTCAAGAACGTGTTTCTTCATGGTGTTCTGGAAGAGGAAGTCTATATGAGACAACCACCTGGCTATGAAGACAGGGGAAGGATGAATTATGTTTGCAAGCTTGAAGCAGGCCCCGCGAGCATGGTATTCTCGTTTGAGTTCTCAGTTAATTGAGTTTGGATTCATTGCCTCTAAGTCTGATACATCATTGTTTATATATAACAAGTTCATTGTCACAATCTACATGCTTATATATGTGGATGATATTATAGTGGCGAGTTCTTCTCAAGAAGCAAAAGATGCTTTGCTCAAGGATTTGAGCAAGAAGTTTGCACTTAAAGATCTCGGTGATCTTCATTATTTTTTGGGCATTGAAGTTCACAAAGTTAATGATGGCATAGTACTAAGTCAAGCAAAATATGCTCAAGATATTCTTGCACGAGTTGGCATGATAGATTGTACAGGTGTTTCTACACCATTGTCTTCTTCTGAAAAAATAACTGCTCAAGAAGGAGATAAGTTGGGTTGTGATGATACCACCAATTACAGAAGCATGGTTGGCGCGCTACAGTATCTGACTCTCACAAGGCCTGACATCTCCTATGCAGTTAATAAGGTTTGTCAATATTTGCATGCTCCGATCACTATACACTGGACTGCTGCTAAACGAATTTTGCGGTATGTTAAGAGTACTATGAGTACTGGACTGACCTTCCTGAGATCTAGTTCTACCTTAGTCAGTGCTTTCTCAGATGCAGATTGGGCTGGTTGTGTTGATGATAGACGCTCAACTGGAGGGTTTGCAGTGTTCTATGGTCCAAATCTGATTTCCTGGAGTGCTAAGAAACAAGCTATAGTCTCCAGATCAAGCACTGAGGCGGAGTATAAGTCTGTTGCCAATGCTACAGCAGAAATAATATGGCTTCAGTCCTTGCTTACAGAACTAGGAGTTAAGTCAAATCAAGTTCCATGTTTATGGTGTGACAATTTGGGAGCGACGTATCTATCAGCAAATCCAGTCTTTCATGCAAGAGCCAAGCATATTGAAATAGATTTTCACTTCGTCAGAGAACGGGTTCTGAACAAACAACTAGAGATAAGGTTCATTCCTTCAAAGGATCAAGTTGCCGATGGTTTTACAAAACCGCTTCCTGTAAAAACTTTTATAGAGTTTAGACATAATCTCAACTTAACTAAGTTGTGATTAAGGGAGGGTGTAAGAGTTAGAATTAGTTAGTCACACGAGTTGTGTTGATTACGGACTCTGTACTCCGTATCCTCTCGGTACTCTCCCTGTACTCCTGTATACACAGCCTATAAATATACGAACGAGGGGGCTCGGTAATCTATCCGAGTAGCCTCTGCCTACATGATCAAATACTGAGTTTTACATTCACCACACACACCGGCTGCGCGCTCAGGTGCCGTGGTTGGTACAGTAGGTTGCTACGCCGCCAGCATGTCCAGGCTAATCAAGATTAGTGAGGCGGCGGTGTGCGTGGTCAATTGGACGCGGGACTGCATGCGCTCGTCCGGACACGTACACTAGTTAGCAGTTTGATTGGTGCACATGCATGCGGTCGTACTAGCTAGCAGACCAGCAAGCACGACATGGTCAGCAGCCAGCCTCATGGGTGAGGCAGAATGGACGAAAATAACCAAAAAAAATAACAATTTTACGAAATGAACTCTGGCCAGAAGAAATTCACGGAACTAACCATTTTTGCAACGCCATACAGCGTGGCGCCGCACCTTGAAGAGCGGCGCCATTACGCCTGGCGCCGCGCACCTGCCAGCATGGAGCCCCGCGGGCCCGGTCCCGCTAGTGCGGCGCCTTGTAGCGTGGCGCCGCACTTTAGGTCTTGTACCAGCGCGGCGCCAGCCCTCCCCAGACCCAGCCCATTTCCTCTCGCAGACAGAACCGCATGGCGGCTAGGGTTTGTCGCCGCTGGTGATTCTCCTCTCAAGAAATCGACAGATCTGAGCAATTTGGCCAAGGATCTTCCTCCTAATCCCTCCCCCAGGTATCTCCTCTCATTTCCATCCGAAAATCCCTTGCTATTTGTCTCCTTTTAGTCAAATTTCGGTGGAACACTAGTTTCAATTGGATTTGGAGGTTGATTTGAAGCAATGATATGTCTATTTGATGTTTAGGTTTAGAAATACTTGTAAGATGGATAGTGGTCTCCTAGGTTGCAATTTCTCTTTATATCATGAAGCATTGCCAATATATATTACCAATTGTATGGTTACATATAGGTTTGTTGATATTTGTTCATGTAGGATGAAATGGAACTATAGTTAGAACTATTGCCAATATATATTACCAACTCTAGATGCTAGAACTATAGGTAGAGTAGGATAAAATGCTAGATTAAGATGTAGAACTATTTTTGTTCATGTTACAATTATAGGTATAGTAGGGTAGGATTTTTGTCATGTTACAATTATAGCTAGAGTAAGATGGAGTATATGTGACAACTATAGTTGGAATAAGATGGACATTTTGTAATTGTTCTTATTCTCTCTATTGTTTTGAATATGTAGGATGACTCTAAACCCCCTTCTAAACAATGCTCACTATGATGTTCAACACCGTGCCTACAAGATGTCGGAGAAGAGACAGGTACTAAAAACTTCAATGCAAGTCGAACAAGATGCCATGTTTGTTTAGATGGAAATCTAACATTTTGCTATTGTATGTTTGCAGGAGCTTCAACCCCTTCGATTTAGGTACCACGAGGTCTCGTCCGGCAAGATGCGTTATGATGCGCGGTACACTCCGTACATCCAGCAGCTAGGACTCCTCCCCTTTATCCACATGGTCACTCGGTCCACACCGGCCTTCAACCCTGCTGCGATCACCGCGCTTGTGGACCGATGGAGGCCGGAGACGCACACATTTCACCTTAGGACCGGTGACACTACGGTCACTTTGCAGGACATGAGCATGATCCTGGCACTCCCAATCGAGGGAAACCCTGTGTGCATGTCCTCGGATTCAGACGGGTGGCGTGAGCAGATGGTCTCCCTTATAGGGAAGGATCCACCCGAGGCTATAAACAAGAAGGGGGAAAAACTGAGGGTCGCTGCCGGGGATACTTTTACTTGGATCATCCAGAATTTCAAGATTTGCCCCGAGGATGCCGATGAGGAGACGATCAAGACATACACTCGTGTGTATGTGTGGTACATTATCACGAGGACTCTGTTTCCTGACAACAGTGGGGATCGTGCTCAGTGGCATTGGCTCAAGTTGCTAGTTTTTTTGACTCTACCTTCAGTTGGGGTTCTGCGGCGTTGGCCTGGTTGTACCGTCAGGTAATGAGTTATTTACAAATGTTGTTGTATATTTATGCACTATCTCAAAAAAATTGTTCTTACCAAATGGTTGTTCACTTCATCTGCAGCTGGATGACGCTTGCCTTAGGAGCGTCGCCGATTCAGGGATTGGTGGTTGTTTGCTCCTTCTTTCGGTGTGGAGCTGGGAACGCTTCTCCATTGGACGGCCGAGATTGTTGTTATTCAATCCTTATATTGATAACGGCAATGACTACCTTCTCCCCACGTGGGCTTACAAGTGGGATGTGGTCTCCGAACCGCCAACGGACCCACTGGAGGCGTACAAGAGGTACACCAACGAGTTTGACACGATCACCATGGATCAGGTAATTTCAGCGACGGCGGTCAATTATATGTCTTGAACTTGTAATCTTTGACCCTGACATGAGTGTGGTATGATGCAGGTGACGTGGGAGCCATACGGTCGAGGAGACCGCTTTTGTGTTCCGGAGGACTATCGCCTTAACCCTATTTGCCTCAGAGAATCTTGTCTGTGGCTAATGCGTTGCCCCATGGTGTGCATGTGGGCTGTTGAGTATCACCAGCCTCACCGTGTCATGACCCAGTTTGGGTTATTTCAGATTGTACCGCCTGAGTGGAAGGACACGAACATAGGGCTCCATAGGTAAGCTATTAACTGCCTTACCATGTGATGTGCTTATCATTCGCCAAATAACGCTTTTTGACTTGTTGTTGTTGTGTGCAGCTTGGACAGGAAGAAGCAGAGGAAGGAGAAGGATTGTCCCAAGCTTCATAGGAAGCACCTTGAGAAATTCAGGAGGTGTGTGACCGAGGCTAGGAAAGCAAAAGGATCACAGGATAGGCCCTTCAATCGGGATGCTTTCAACAACTACATCGCATGGTTCGTTGACAACGCGCGGGTGGAGATATACCCACGGGCATTTCGGGATTCGATCTTGGAGGATCCATTGGTGTTTGATGAGCTTTCAACCGAACAATACAACATCATGGTCAGAGAAGGGCGACAAACCGAGTTTGCTCCCTTGGTCAACTTTGTGGTAAAGTGTGCCGAATAATATTTTTTCCGTCCTTCTCACACCTTGCATGGATAACTTACTAGTTTCTTGTCTATGACAGCGCGATCAGGTAAGGAAGTCCGCCGATGCATGCGAGGACGCTTTGGACACATACCCTCGCGGAGAGAAGGGAGAGGGTCTGTTTCGTGAGTTCGTTAAGAAGCAGGGCCAACGGTTAAGGCGGCTGTCGAACTTGCTAGGTTGCCGTGACCCCGAGGTGGCAACACCGTCCGCGTCACGGTCCAACACGCCTGAAGGTGACAATTCTGGCGATCATCACTCCACATCCGAGGACAAGTCGAACACACCCGAGGTAGTACAACCATTGCATCCCCCACCCTCCCTTGCATTTCTCCTGAATTTGTCCTTACCAATCTTCTTTTGTTGACAGCCGCAAGATGAGGAAAGCGTCCCCGACGAGATGACATTGGGCAACTACACTCGCTACGAGGTACACAAGCGGTCCGACTACATGTTCAAGCCAAGGCAACCCAAGAAGCCTTACACACCCAACCCTTCCACGACCAAGACAAAGAAGCCCAAGAATCCATATCGCTTAGAGGTGGAGGATGAAGAGGAACCGAGGAGGAGGAAGATGCCCACGAGAAGGGGCCGAGGGGCGAAGACCACCCGTGGGAAGTAGAGTAGATGTTGCACTTTGTCTTTAATGGTTGTAGTCGTGAACTTAGTACTTATGGTTGTTGTCGTGAACTTGGATGTTGTCGTGAATGGTTGTCGTGAACTTGGATGTTGTTGTCGTGAACTTGAATGGTTGTCGTGAACTTCAATGGTTGTTGTCTTTTTGGAACAAACATGCTCGAACAACATCGAACAAACCTGCTCAAACAAACCTGCTCGAAAACCAACTCAAACAGAAAAACAGGAACAGACAGACACTAGTCAGGAAGGTGCGGCGCCATGACGTCTGGCGCCGCACATGGTGCAAGATAGCCTAGGAAACGTCTAAGTCAATGTGCGGCGCCGTCTATTTTCTAGCGCATGTGCGGCGCCACGCCGGACGGCGCCGCACGTGCAACGCCACCATGCGTGGCGCCGCACTTTGAAGATGCTGCCACAGCCAGCTTTCAGCGTTTTTATTTCGAGGGAAAATGATCACACGTCGTACAAAAAAGCCTAGAACATACAAGTTTGTTGACACATACGAAATAACACGAGTTTCTTGCCCTTAAAGTCTAGAACATACAAGTTCATGAAATAACACGAGTTCATGAAATAACAAGGTTCTCGATCAAATCTTGACACATAGAAGTCCATGACTCCCGGTTACATACTCAAAGTCTAGAACATAGGCCCTTTGCCCTTTCTCTTCTTCTCTTCCTCTTCCTCCATGGAACGCCATGCCGCTTGACGCAGCCTTTCCCTCTCGGCATCCCGAGACTCCTTAGCGCGGCGATTCTCTTCCTCCTCTATCTTGCGGAGCTCGTCATTACGTTCCTTGCGCTTCTTCGCCATCTCCTCGTCACGATGTGCTTCGTAGTAGCGCCTTATTTTTATGGCCCAATCGATCTCTTGGATAGCCTTGTTGGATTGAGGTTGCTCGATATCTATCCAAGTATAGTACCTGCATACCGGAGGGGGAGACTACAACAAAATAGTGCATGTTAGAGGCTATGATATGGAATAGTTGGAACACATAAATAACTAAAAAACTTTGTGCATACCGGTGGATTGTCGTATGGGTTGCAGCTACGCACGGGAGAGCGATTGTAGTTGGCACGCATGAAGAACTTCTTTCCCCAACTATCGGAATGGTAGTCTAGGGACTCCTTAACAGTGCAATCGGTTCCACACCAACAAATAGGAACCTCCTTCCCATGGGCCTCGTCAGTACGAAACGCCCTCCGTGGCCTTTCCTCTTGATCGGCGCAAGGTGGCCTAGCATTGGCCCTCCTCTTCCTCTCTTCCTCCTCCTTCTCCTTTTGCCTCTTCCTCTCTTCCTCTTCCTTATCCGTTTGCCTCTTCCTCTCTTCCTCTTCCTTCTTCTTCTTCCTATTCCTCTCTTCCTCTTCCTTCTTCTTCTTCACCTCGTCCTCTTCGTCCTTCTTTTTTGCCAAGTCACGAGCAAGTTGAACTACCTCTTCGAATGCCTTCCTCCGCTTCTCTTCCTCAGCTTCCTTCCTCTTCCTCTCTTCCTCGGCCTCCTTCCTCTTCCTCTCTTCCTCAGCCTCCTTCCTCTTCGCCACCACCTCCATAGCATTCGCCCAAATCTTCGAGTAGTTCACACCTTCCCCATCATTGGCCTTGTTGGGTTGAGTCGCCATACCTATTATAAGAATAAAAGGGGCAAGTTAGTAAATGATGCATTTAACCCAATAAACATGAATGATAGTAAAATATGCATAAATGTGAACATACCTACGAGCATACGGATTTGGTCCGGCTAAGAGTAACCTATCATACTAGCGGGATTAAATCCACCACGCCCTCTTCCTCTTCGTAGCCCAAGTTGTCGACCTCTTTGTTGTCTAGGAGCTTGTTGGTTAGTCCTTGGTTGGCTACCACTTGGTTGGCTTGGAGCATGTTGGCTAGTCCTAGGTTGGCTACCACTTGGTTGGCTAGTCCTTGGTTGACTTGGAGCTTGTTGGCTACCACTTGGTTGACTTGGAGCTTGTTGGCTACTACTTGGTTGACTTGGAGCTTGTTGGCTACTACTTGGTTGGCTAATATTTCCTTGATTTCCTTTTGCTCTTTTCCTTTGAGAACACTTTCTTGCATTGTGCCCTTCACCATTGCATGTTCCACACCGGGCTCTCTCACGAGGCTCTTGGAATTGGTCGTTGCCCGTTTCCCGACCACCACCACGTCCCCATCCATCCATGTCGCTCCTAAAACGCTTTGTCTTGCGTCTTCCACGTCCAACAACCTTCCATTTCGGATCGGGCCATAGTTGAATTCCATGGTACTCCGGCCATTGTGATTGGTCCAGGTATGGATGAAATCTAGGATCCCATGTCTTCTTAGTAGTCTCAATAGAGAATTCAGCCTCTCGCACCGTGAGCGGATTATTGTAATCCAAATGTCGTCTGCGAGACGCCACGAGCAAGTGCGAGCACGCAAGATGAAGCAATGATGGCCTTCCACATGTGCACTCACAGGTCTTGAGCGAGACCTTGAAAGCTCGGCCTCCGTGTTGGACACCATCAGCCGTTGTACCTCCGGGCTCCGTAACTTGGTAAATTAGCTCGTCATTGTCATATTCCGTGACAACTTGGGAATCCGCTTTCCTTGTCTGAAATTGCATCCAATCGTCAACCTTCAGAGGGAACTTGTATTTGTACTTGTTCTTGTTGTCCCCCGCAATATGTCGGTCCGTTTCATGTGAGTATTTCCAAAAATACCCATTCATCATGTCGAATGTATATCGGACTATTGCCGTGACGGGCAATGCACGGACACCTTTTAGCAACTTGTTAAATGCATCTGCCATGTTGCTTGTCATTTGGCCATACCTCCGGCCACCGTCATCAAAAGCTCGTGCCCACTTTCCCATATGTTCAATGTTCCTATTGAGCCACTCGCGACCACCGGCATTGAGTTCTTTGTTGACTAGCAATTTGTTGTAAGTTAGAGAAACGACGTTCCGTGAAAGCGAGGCAACAATCCTGTAGATCATCGGACAAATCCTTACTCTTGCATGCCCTATAGAAGTTTGAACAAAAGTGTCTCATGCACTAACGATGGTGCAATGGAGCATGGCCGGGAATATCAATCATCACAGCATTGAGAATTCCTTGATGACGGTCAGAGATGACACATATCTCCCTTTGAGGGGTTAATATCTTGGTTCTCAAAAGATAGAAGAAACACTCCCAATTATCATTGCTTTCTTCCTCCACCAAAGCAAACGCCAAAGGAATCAACCGGTTGTTCGCGTCATTGGCTATTGCAATCAAGATAGTGCCTTTGAATTGTCCGGTCATAAAGGTGCCATCAACAGAGATGACCGGTCTACAATGTTCAAAAGCCCGGACACATTGCTCAAAACCCCAAAATGCACGGCCAAATACTCGCACGGTTTTCCCGTTTACAACCCTTGTCTTGTTCCCATAAGGTTCAACCACATGAACCATGCCGGGGTTAGCATTGGCCATCGCTAACAACAACCTTGGGATTCGGTTATAAGATTCCTCCCAATCACCGTACAACATCTTGAATGCGGCTTGCTTAGCCTTCCATGCCTTCCCGTACTTCACCTCGTAGTGAAAGAGGGCTTTCACAGACTCTATAACCTGCTTGATGGTCATTATTGGAAACGACGCGATGTCATTGGAAAGCCTATAAGCGAGGAACTCGGAGGTGAGTTGCCGGTGCTCGTTCTTCGCATCCTTCCCATCCAACACCGGGCCTCGGCACATGTGAGTTGATACGCAACTAGATATGTGCCAATCAGGACCTCCCTTGAATGGTCTTGCACGCACTATCCAAGGACATCCTTCCTCCTCGCACTTCACCGTGTAACGCTTCTTGATGTCCGAGTGCACGACCGTGTAAGGACGATGATGCTTCACCAAGAAGTCCTTTATCCATTGCTTAAATTCCAACAAGGTCCTGAACCTTGATCCTTTGCAAAAGCCACTATTCACTTCATTGCCATCCCGGTAAGAACTTGTCCTTGGTCCGAGCACAATGCCTTTGCCACCATCAACCGTGGCTTCATCCGCGAGACTGAGATCACGAAACAAAGGCACCCGATGGTCCCGACCCAATACGGTATGGTGGATTTCGGCCTCTCTAGCCGTGAACCCCTCCTCGTCAACTTCTTCTTCGGGACCATCATCATCCGAGTCCGATGCATAGCCTCGAGAATACGGGAGGTCATGGTCCATGTCATCTTGTGTGATATATTTCTCTAAATCTCCAATATTTTTGTCGTGGAGTTCAACATCATCATTGTCATCTTCATCTTCACCCCCACAATCATCATCTTGGTGTCTTGAAATCGGGCTCAATGTTTGGGTCAAGGGAGGTTCACGCCTTAGCTCTTGGTCTACGGGTGGAGGACTCATAGTACGCAATGGGGATGCCATACGGTTTAAGTCCAAAGACAATGAACTACCAACTTTCTTGGTGGCAAATAGCTCAAGATCCTTGTCTAGTGATTCGGCCACCACCTCCTTGTATGCA
Source organism: Avena sativa (assembly GCA_916181665.1). NCBI lineage: Eukaryota > Viridiplantae > Streptophyta > Magnoliopsida > Poales > Poaceae > Avena > Avena sativa. Next base: position 147,509,068 of record OV702294.1, on the reverse strand, counting down.
AGCCAACGGGCCTCGGAGAAGATACGCATGGTCTTCCAACGGACATGAATTCCCAAGCCAACATTATGTCTTCCCTCCAACTCAATATCATCCTTTGGGTCCATCCATTTCAATTCAATCCTCAATTGCTCCAAGACCTCGGCATATGTTGGAGTACGCTCAAACACCAAATCGAGCTCGTACGTGTCCGGTTCTATGTTACCTCTCAAAAAAGCATCCTTGTCTACATGGTGAACATGAACAATTCTTGCCATGCCTAACATAATCACAACAACAATACCATGGTCAACACACTCAATAGATACCCATGCTAACATTAACACAATACCAACCCATATGCCAATACAAGAACATTCTACCATGCATCTTACAAAACAAACTAGGGTTTACAAGATATGGACCAAAAGAAGAAATTAATGGGTCAAATCAAAGATGAAGGGGAAGAATACCTCAAGGCACTTGGGGGGATCGAACTCCACGGAGAGAGGCTTCCGATTTGGACACTAGGAGGGAGAAGGTGGAGGGAGAAGAGTCGCCGCCGCCGCCGCTGCAGCTCCTGTGTGAGTGAGAGGAAATGGGCTGGGTCTGGGGAGGGCTGGCGCCGCGCTGGTACAAGACCTAAAGTGCGGCGCCAGGCGCAATGGCGCCGCACTACACAGTGCGGCGCCACGCTACAAGGCGCCGCACTAGCGGGACCGGGCCCGCGGGGCTCCACGCTGGCAGGTGCGCGGTGCCAGGCGTAATGGCGCCGCTCTTCAAGGTGCGGTGCCACGCTATATGGCGTTGCAAAAAGGGTTAGTTCCGTGAATTTCTTCTGGCCAGAGTTCATTTCGTGAAATTGTTATTTTTTTGGGTTATTTTCGTCCATTCTGCCCATGGGCGATTCTTTCAGAAATTATCGAGCGCGTACGTGTACAGACTCTCCCTGCTGGTCGTCCAGGAACTACGTGCACGTGAGACATGCAGCAACTCCGAATGGATCCGTGCGCTAGCTACGGCTGGATCCTGGATGGTCCCGTCGGACGCCGGCTCCCGCGCGGAACAAAGGATTTTCTAAAATTAACTTCACGTGAAGTATTGCTAACGCACTATGTCACGATAGATTATTTTAGGCACTATGTTAGAGACATTTTTGCAAATTGCCTGAAAAAACTATCTTTTGTGGCATTTTCAGAAAGTGCTAGAAAAAATAAGATATTTAAAGGCATTTTTGGAGAGTGCCATGAAAAAACAGATATTCTAGGGCATTTTTTGAAGTGCCAGGAAAAATCAGATTATTTAAGGCATTTTTTAATAGTGCCAGCAAAGATATGATCTTTTAAGGCACTTTCTGAGTATATGCTGCACTGTTGTGGACAATTAGTGATTGGCTTGGCCGTGGCCTCTTAAGTGGGGAAAGCATTGCTGTTTGCTCTCATTGTTTGACAAATACATGCTCCAGAAGGTTAAAGCATGAGAAAAAGAGGTGCTATATGGGCAATAGAAGATTCTTAGATCCTGATCATTCAAAACTCAACCCAGCAAACAAGTTTGGAACAGAAAGTTGAGAAAGTAAGCAAACCAGTAACAGCTAGAAAAGAAGAAACGGTAGTAGTGAAGCAATATGGACCAAGCAAAACAAAAATAGCTAGAGAAGAAGAAACAGTAGCAATGAAGCAAGATAAAGAACCAAGCAAAACAACAACAGAAAAGAACGACCAAGCAAGTCAAGCTGGAGATGTGAAGAAGAAAGGAAAGAAGAAGAATGAAGAAGAACTGAAGTTGCATTTAGAAGCGACGGTCTCGAAAAAAACTAAAGATGGAGAAACAAGAGGTAAAATGGCATTGCTTTTAACTTGTTCATTCATTGTTCGGTTTTAAGCATCATAGGATGACCTCATTTTCTATAAAATGAAGGTACTCAAGATGGACAAGGTGAAGTTGGAAAAGTCAGAAGCAAACATTGTTGCATCAAACAAGGGAAAACAGGTAATTACAAACAAATTTACATTGTTGCTAAGTACAAACAAGTGTATTCTTATTTTGCATTATGTAGGTAATTGAAATCAAAGCAGGGATGGAAGCATCACTTCAGTCACCAAACAGTATGTGTTTGGCAGAAGTTGGCATGGTCCAAAATGCTGATGCAAATTCTTTATGGTCAGATGGCAATCCACTACACGATTATGTCGATCTCCTTCGACAGAGACCTGAGCTCTATGCTCGGATACCTCCTGGATGTGGCTTGAAAAAGAAGAGGAAGAGAACTTCGGATGCTGCCATGAATGCCGATGATCGAAAGACTAATTCACAAACTGTGGTATGTAGCCCATAATTTGAAGTAAATGGCCAAATAAGTTACCTTTTACATGTTGTAACCTGAAGTACTTGGCCAAATATGTTACCTTATACATGCTGATCAATGCCCTTTAGATATCTTATATGACAAGAACTAGAACAAGGAAAGGATGGAGCTAGAAGAACCAGAACAAGTAAAGGATGGAGCAAAGATGTGAGCGAGCATGTACAACTGCAACACTTCAGATTGTAAACTCAGTTCTGTAATCAATTTGGATATTATAAATGATGAAACTTGATTGATTAAATTGAACGTTGTGTTTGTAAAATGTACAATCTGAGAATAAATTCACTGGCTGTAAATTGAATATTGCCTAGTGGATTAAATTGAATATTGTATACTGTATAATCTGAGAATGTATTCACTGCCTGTAAAATGTTGTCTTAAATTATTTTCATAGGCATTACTGTATAATGCCTTAGATACTTTTTTGAGGCATTATTGTATAATGCCTTAGATACTTTTTTGAGGCATTATTGTATAGTGCCTACAATTATTTTTTGAGGCATTAGTGTATAGTGCCTACAATTATTTTTTGGGGCATTTTCGAGAAGTGCCAACAAAAATTATTTAAGGTATTACTTAGTATTGCCTCAAATTATACTTTGAAAGTGCCTCAAAAAATCTATTTTTAAAGGCAAACTTGAAAATGTCTCAAAAAATCTGTTTTTAAAGGCATTTTTTAAAATTGCCATAATTGATTTTTCCATGGGCATTTTTATTATTGCCTTAAAAGTTTTTTGAAGGCACTATTGGTATTTTTTGAGGCACTTTTGTGTGCCTCAAATAATCAACAGCGGTGTAGTGACGTTAGACAAATGTTTGACGTCTATTTTGAGACGAAGAAAGTATATTAATTAGCTCATAGGCTTATTTTATCTAGAAATATGTGATGTCATGGTAGCATAACTAGTTATCACAATCATCTATTTTGATACGAAAAAAGTATTTGACAGACCATCTGCAATGAAGTACTCCCTCCGTTTACAAATATAAGATGTTTTAGGTTTGTGAAGGAGATGTATCTAGACGTCTTTTAATGTATAGGTTCAAACGAATCTAAACACTAAAAGGTGTCTAGATACATCTCATTCACAAACCTAAAACATCTTATATTTTCAAACGGAGGGAGTACTAGTAGTCCATGTTTGTCGAGATCACTACCCGCTGCGGGGATCTTGGCGATAATTAAACCCCAATTCCATCGAGTGGTCGGTCGCTCACCCCTGGCCACGGCTTTTCCGTTTCATGTAATACAACTTTGGCACGGCGGCCACGGAGGGACAGCATGCGCATCGCGAGGAGGACGACGGACTGGAGCTAGATATATATGGAGACATCTGGCTGTGTCTGTGTGGCAGGTACGATTAGCTTATCTCCATCTATCATTCCCCTTCAACATCACCACACGTCCTTCTCCCTCCAACTCCATCCAACAGGGCGGGCGGAACACCCGGCCGGCCCCCTTTAAATAAACCGAGTAGCTGCGAGAGCGAGAGCTCTGTCGTAGACGAAGAGTAAGCGTTGCCTGCTTTGTAGTTGTAGCTAGCTACCTCGATCGAAGGAGGCGACGGGGAGAGGAAATGGTCACGGCGACGGGCATGGTCATTCTGCTGGCGGCGGCGGCGCTGGCCATCCTCGCGCCGTCCGCGCGGGGGCTCGACCGCGCCGACTTCCCGCCGGGGTTCCTCTTCGGCGCCGCGACGTCTGCTTACCAGGTTGGTTCTTCGTGTCATGACCTTGAATTGGCTCCGTCGTCGTCGGCGACTCGGCGTCTCACTTTGCTGTTCGATCGTTCGTTCGACACTGTGGTTTCTTGTTGCAGGTAGAAGGCGCGTACCTGGACGACGGCAAGGGCCTCAACAACTGGGATGTCTTCACCCACACAAACTGTGAGTCATCTCTCCCTCCTCCTTCTGCTCCGATCCATCCATGTGTTCAGGCGGTCCTTCCCTGATCTCTTGGAGACAGAGAGACGACGATAGCGGATAGCCCTCCTGGCAGCGCCATGAATAGCAATTCTTTCTGCTGCTTCATCGGAGTTTGATTGGTTCATCATGGCCCTGTCAACTAGTAATTACCATGCATGTATGCTAGCCAATAATCATGCAGCTGGATTACTTTACTGTCAGCAAATTATCACCGCGATAGCCACGCAAACAATTTCTTAGATGTAGTACAGCTTAGCGTCCAAAAAGGTTAAGCTTGAAAGATTCGCTTTCCACCAGAAGTCTGCTTTTGTGAGATCCGATCCGGCGGTCGGACAGTATACAAGATTTGGAGGCATCTTGATTGTCTTTTGGCCTTAACTTACCGAGAAAGGAACGTAATGGCTTTTGGTTTCACTATATATTCTTTTTTGCGAGGAATATGTTTGATTTTCATGTATGTAGTGATGCAAGTTGGTCACCATCAGGATACTCTTTACCCTCTTTAAGTTCAAAATAAAAGAACTAACTTTTCCCAAATGATGATTTCATCGCAAAATTTAGTTCATTTTATATTGAACTAAAAAATGGTAGAGGTTATAATGGCGACCCACCTGCATCACTACATATATGTACAACATTGAATAATTGCTGGAGTGGTTACGAGACTGAGACTGTTCTTATCCATTTGTTTCCTTGTATAAAGTATTCTTCCGAACCGTTTGGGCTTTATCCTCAAGGCTCTGCTAGCTAGCAAGTGGCTAATTTTTTTTAAATAATACAATTTTTTATTGAATTGCACAAATAATACATAAAACGGACAAATTGCAAATCTGTTGGTCGGTCGGCCGTTCAACAGACGACAGACTCGTTTCGTCCGTTCGAAACACTGCCTTCGTCCGTTCAACGGACGACACACAGCCTTCGTCCGTTCAACGGACGACACACAGATCCTCAAGGCTCTGCTAGCTAGCAAGTGGCTATTTTTTTAAATAATACATTTTTTTATTGAATTGCACAAACAATACACAAAACGGACAAATTGCAAATCTGTTGGTCGGTCGGCCGTTCGACAGACGACAGACTCGCTTCGTCCGTTCGAAACACTGCCTTCGTCCGTTCAACGGATGACACACAGATCCTCAAGGCTCTGCTAGCTAGCAAGTGGCTAATTTTTTTTAAATAATACATTTTTTTTATTAAATTGCACAAATAATACACAAAACGGACAAATTGCAAATCTGTTGGTCGGTCGGCCGTTCGACAGACGACAGACTCGTTTCGTCCATTCGAAACACTGCCTTCGTCCGTTCAACGGACGACACACAGATCCTCAAGGCTCTGCTAGCTAGCAAGTGGCTAATTTTTTTAAATAATACATTTTTTTATTGAATTGCACAAATAATACACAAAACGGACAAATTGCAAATCTGTTGGTCGGTCGGCCGTTCGACAGACGACAGACTCGTTTCGTCCGTTCGAAACACTGCCTTCGTCCGTTCAACGGACGACACACAGCCTTCGTCCGTTCAACGGACGACACACCCCTGTGTGTCGTCCGTTGAACGGACGAAGGCTGTGTGTCGTCCGTTGAACGGACGAAGGCAATGTTTCGTCCGTTGAACGGACGAAGACAGTGTTTCGTCTGTTGAACGGCCGACCGACCAACAGATTTGCAATTTACCCGTTTTACGTATTATTTATGAAATTCAATAAAAAAAATATATTATTTAAAAAAAATTAGCTAGCAAGTGACTTTGGCAATGAGCGGAATTTCGGTCGCCCAACTTTAGTTTGTCCTTTAGTTGTCGAAATAAAGGGAAAGGACAAGGACAAGAGCACCGCCGTCGGCTGCTAGCTACAGAGGAGGGGAAGAAGTGAAGCAGTGTCGCACCACCACCACCTCCATTTCGCCGATGCTAGCACCGGCCAAACCATCGGCCACCACTATCATCGGTGGCCAGCGTTGCTACCCCGCCACCTAGCCACCTTGCCCTACCTAGAGCTACATCTCTGCCAGTTTGCGAACACCCCTTTCGTCTACGGCGATCACGACCCGCACACAACCCCAAGGTTCCTTCCTTTTCTGGTACCACTGCTTCTAGCAAGGTACAGGATCGTCGTCTCCATCTCCATCGCGGCCTCAGAAGCTCCACCAAGCTGGCCTGCCCACGGTCTGGTTTGTTTTCCTTGCAATGTATGAGTCTTAATTGAGCTGATGACGTCGATCTAAAACCACCTCGATCTAACATGTCGACCACTTCTCGCTACGGTTCTAAAGAAAGAATAGTATTTTTTAGAGACTAAAGAAAGAATAGTTGACGTGCACATTTGATCATTTATATTCTTAAATAAAAGTCTAAACTCCGTCCTGCTGATTTTCTTCCATTTTTTTTATTTTTTTGGGGCAGCTGGGAACATCGTGGATGGACGGAACGGGGACGTGGCCGTCGATCACTACCACCGTTACATGGTACTGACAATCAAATAGTACTAACTGCGATGTGATGCATCCTAATTCTACCAACGTAATACTCGCACTGCTCTGAATTAACACAGGAAGATGTGGAGATCATGCATAATCTGGGCGTCAACTCGTACAGATTCTCCATTTCATGGGCGAGAATCCTGCCAAGTATGCCAAGAACAAATCATAACATACGCATGCATGCACCAAGTTTTATGCCGTTTCATTTTTTTTTTCCACCGTTCAGTTATATTTTTGAATGGTCGTAGGGGGGCGTCGTGGAGGCGTCAATTCAGCTGGAATAGCCTTCTACAACCGCCTGATCGCTGCACTCCAGCAGAAAGGTACGTAGCTAGTCTCGCACACGCCACCTCCAAACTAAATTCCATTCTGGCAACATGCTAAACACGCTGCAACAAAAATAATGTGAACCAGGGATAGAGCCATTCGTGACGCTGCACCACTTCGATCTGCCGCACGAGCTGGAGATCCTGTACGGCAGCTGGCTGGGCGCAGGGATCCGGTACGATCTGCTTACCATAGGCAGTTGTCTTAATTTAATTTAGCTTGCTCGGAAAATAAAACTTGGCTTTGCAGGGAAGAGTTCAACTACTACGCGGACGTGTGCTTCCGGGCGTTCGGTGACCGGATCAAGCTCTGGACGACGTTCAACGAGCCCAACATGTTCACCAAGCTCGCCTACATGCTTGGGATGTACCCTCCCAACCACTGCTCCCCGCCGTTCGGGAACTGCAACAGCGGGAACTCCCAACGGGAGCCCTACGTCGCTGCTCACAACATCATCATGTCCCATGCCGCCGCCGTTGATAACTACAAGAGGAATTACCAGGTAGTAAAAGCCCCTGCATGTAGCTTACTATATTGTTGTAGGCAAACTTTCTTCGCACCGCGATGCCGTTATCGATGTATCTGTAATGCAAAAACGTGTTTGTCTTTCGTTTTAGGCGAAGCAAGGTGGCTCGATTGGGATTGTGATTGCGATGAAATACTACGAGCCGCTCACGAACACCACGGAGGATATTCTAGCAGCAAGACGTGCATTGTCTTTTGAGATACACTGGTATGCCATTTACCCCCTCCTCCCGCCCGGTGAAAACATAGACAGACTTCACCTGGTTAATCTGCGAAAGAACAACAAATAAGTACTACGAATGTTTTCATGTATTTTTTTTCCTCTACAGGTTTTTGGATCCGATATTCTTTGGTGAATATCCCAAAGAAATGCGTGAGATGTTATCATCCAACTTACCAGAGTTCACCCCGGCAGAAAAGAGGTTACTGCAAAACAAAGTGGATTTTATCGGGGTAAACCATTACACAGCAATTTACGCCCAGGATTGCATCTCTTCTACGTGCGACCTTAATACATACGAGGGGAATGCGCTGGTCTTTGCCACAGGTGAAAGAGATGGTGTACAAATTGGAGAATCAGTAAGAACTTGTTATTTTATACATTAGTGATCATGTTGTTTTCTGCTTATTTTATTGACACGTTTGGCATGATCAACCTTCCAGACTGCACTTGTTGGTTTCTATGATGTCCCAGAAGGCATGGAGAAGACTATCAAGTATGTAAATCAGAGATACGTGAACGTGCCCATCTATATTACTGAAAACGGTGAGTGACAAATAAAGATATCACAAAATTTACACTGTTCTCGGTAGATTCTTCAAAGATTCTAAGTCCCTCCTAATTTTCTTATGTTATCAGTGTTCTTGTCTTATCATACCCTCCTTTTTTATCCACATTTCAGGCTACTCACAATATAGTAGTAACACTATGGAAGACATGGTCAATGACGTTGGAAGAGTGAACTACCTGCAGGGTTATCTTTCATCTATCTCCTCGGCTGTTAGGTGGCATGCACAAACACATTGAATTTTCTTAATGTGCATTACACTTTTTTACCAACGACGCCTTGAAAAAACTATGCAAACAATTCTAAATATAAAATACTATACTTGTTGGTGCTTATAGGAAAGGGGGAAACGTGCGTGGCTACTTCGTATGGAGCCTCATGGACAATTTTGAGTGGGTTTTCGGTTTCACGGTAAGGTTCGGGCTGTACCATGTGGATTTTGCAACGCATGAGAGGACTCCAAAGATGTCTGCGAAATGGTACCGAGAGTTTCTCACGGGCTCTGGGCCAGTGAACCTAGTGCAGACTCTAAGAACTGATTCGTGATACTTTAATGTTGTGGATACCCGAGTAACCCGACGTATCTATAATGTTTGGGTATGGATATGAATTACGCCCCATGAATATTCTCGTGGGTTGGTACAAAATAGGAATTCTGTTTGTGATACTAGTGAAGTGTGAATTCCCATGTACAATTGTAGATAAACCAAGTCTTTTCTTAACCGTCCATATCATCTAGAGAAGATAATAAAAATAATTCATACAATGCACTATCTCTTATTGCTTTCCCTAGCAATTAATAATAATTAATTAAATTTTGGTAGGAAATTGACTTAATAAGCGAAGACATGTGATATGATAGAGAAAATAGTCTCCCCTTATTTTCTAAGGGAATGCATCTTAGCTAATTAAAGACAACTTTCTCCCTATTCATTCTTTCTCCTCCAACTAAAAAAGATCCAACGTGACAGCTCTAAGATAAGGCCTACATCACTTTATTGTATATGCCCTTGCGTGTGGGTGGAGCGAGTGGCACACATGATTTATTCCCAAGGTTTATGAAATATGTACTCCGACATCTCTTTCTCGAGAAGATTAGGGGTAATACTATAATTATTACCCGTGCAATCGAGGTGTCCTTGTACTCGAAATCGACTTACAAAGTAGATTTTAAATTTAGTAAGACTCCAGAGATGTCAATGAAGTTGCAACGACTATCAAGAGCTTTCGATTGGTGGGCGAAGTGCAAACACTGGCAAAGGAATCAGCTTAGTAAAAACATCACAAACCAAGAAGGTGAGTTTGAATGCACCCTTGGTAAGGCCTGCACTACAGAGCCTTGATTAGGACATCACGAGCACTCATGCAAGTAAGCTATCTGCCCTTGATATTATCTGTTTGCCCAACCAGGACTGGAAATTCAAAAAATGTCCTTTATGCGTTCTACCATTCTGGGTGGGTAATCCTAGGTAATTTTGCGTCAAAATCCTGCTTCTCAACCTGAAGAATAGAACGCATGCACCTCCGTCTGTATCTCTATTGGTCACATGGGGCTAAATAAAATCGGGCATTTTAATAGGGGTAATAAGTTGCCCTGTACCCACTACGGAGTACATAATATCCAGAGTTCGCTTAATGCAATGTAACACCATGGTTCTGAAAAGACCGTAGCTTCTATGTGACATGTCAATCCCTGGATCGGTTCATTGGCCCACAATAGAATAAGATGAATAACATAGCAAAATATCCGTGTATCATAAATAACGAAGATCCAGAGTACCATTATTACAATAAAAGCTTAGCTCAAGGCTAGCTCAAATTATTCAGGTAGCAACATAAATAAAGCAAATCCTCCATTCTTCAAATTTCCCACAAGTGAACAAGTGCCGAGTGGAGTACCGTGGCCTAAATCGATTACTCAGAATCGGAATATCCTGCAACATGAAACGTAGCAGCCCCGAAGGGTCAATACATGGAATGTATGGCAAATAGAGCTATTAAAGGAGACAATAGTGTTAACATCTACATGCATATTTGGCAAGTGGAGCTGTGGCTAGCTTGCATTTGCAAATACCTTTGTCCTACTTTTATAAACAGTTTTTGATTTTCTTTGAAAAAAGATCCCAATTAAGTTAACCCAACAACATTAAAGCAATTATGAAATTAGAATGAGCGAGAAACATGTCATGAAATCAATATCAAGTAACTCAGACGTCCATAACCGGGGACACAGCTAATCGATTAGATTATACACCCTGCAGAGGTTAGTACACTTTACCCATGTGACTTGGCCAGCCCAGCTCGTACCATCACTCTCATTTTGGGTGATGATAGGAAGAAGTCCAAGAAGAGACCATTCGGGAAGTAGCTCCCCAATCCCGACGCGCACCGGTCCAACCTACCAAAATTCTACATCTCTGGATACGCGGATTCGAGTTACCACAACCTATTAAGTCCAACCAACCGCCCATTTCGTTATTGGCACATGGTTGTACATGTAAGCTATAAAATAAAGAAGCCAATGATTTTCTCTTAATACCTAGGTGCCTTTCTGCAATGATACCACCAAAAATTATCAATCCCATCACACCCAGAGATTCATTGATTAAGTTGTTTTAGTTTTTGCAAACCAACACATTTAGAAACAACTTTCAGTGATGTAACCCAGCCCTCGTTCATCATAGCATGGCTAAGCACATCTACCAACGGTGGTTTATCTACAAGAAGAGCCCTACCACATAATAGGACATAACATAGCGATAGTATTATCCTACACATGCATCTACAAAATACACGACAATGCATTGAAAATAGTAGGACAACATCATGAACAAAGTAGCATCTACTTGCCTTGGTTGTAGCGGTCGGAAGAACAATCCACGCACGAGCAAGCGTTGCATTCGTCACAATCTACACGATACAATTGCAATCATAAACAAACCATCCACAATCATATGCAAACAAAGATGATGTAAGATGCATGCATGACAAGTGGATTGATGCTACAGCAGCATCACATAATCTTATTCAGTAAAGCTACTGTATGCATGCATGAAAAATATTTTTAACGCAAGGAAAACGAGTATGCAATTTATAATGCTCAATAATAGAGCTAGAAACTAAATAATTCACTATTGTTAACATACTGTTTGTAAAATCTTGGAAAAATTCTACTGTATAGGCAATACTGAATAGAAACCTTACCAATTGGAATTTCCCAAAAAGGATTTATAAACTCCCTGAGTGATTAAAATACTACAGTAAGCCTTTAAATAGTTTCTGCAAAAGTTTTTACTATAAGCCTAACTTTTTAATTCACTTTGAGATTCTCCTTGTTCTACTGAATCCAGGGAAACCTTATTTGCAATTTTTGGAGTTACAGAACTTATCTTATGAATTTATTACTCTAAAAAGGCGATTAACTCATTTAATTATTCTGGATAAAATCTTGCTGTAAAAGTGTGAAACAATGGTACAGCAAGATCCTACACGAGTTACTGAATCTACACATATTTTATTTGTAATATTTTACAAGTTCTAGCTATTTTCTGCAATTTTCCAAAATCGATTTCAAACCTGAGGGAATATTCCAGGAATATTCCTGGCTGACTCAGCGGCTGACTCAGCGCGCGCTGAATGGTCAACCAGTCAACCACACGGTCATCGTGTGATCTGGGCCGCTAATCACGGATCCAACGGTCGGGGAGAGGCGGCGAGAGCTCACCTGAGCGGCGGCGACGGCGGCGTGGTCGTGCGGCGGCGGCAGGGGTCTCCGGCGACTGTGGGCGGCGAGACAGCGTCGGGGGAGTGGCGGCGGAGCTTCTTGGCATGGAGGTGGCGGCCGGCGCATGCGGGGGCGACGGTGGCGGACGACCGAAGCTCAGCGGCGACGGGCTCGGCCTCGGGCGGCGGCGTCGGCGTGCCTGCGGGGGAGAGAAGAGGGAGGGGTTAGCGGGGCGACGCCGTGCTCGCGAGGAAGCTCGCCGACGAGGCGAGGGAAGGCGCACGCAGCGGCGGGAGCGCTTACCGAGGCGGCGGCGGACGGCTGCGGGCGCGGTGGCGGCGGCTCGAGCGGCTAGGGTTGGAGGGGGGTGTAGGGTCGGGCCAGGGGGTTATAGGGCGACGCAGGCGCTGTCGGTTGCGGACTTCGAGGTGGCGGTGGACGGTGTCCGCATCGGACACGGCGGCGACGGCGGCGCCGACAGGTGGGCCCCACCTGTCGGTGGCTGGGCGGCTGGCGAGCGGCGCATAGCGTCTGGCGCGCGCGGGGGGGCTAGCTGTTGCGCGGCTGATGCGCAGGCTAGGCCTGGACTGTGGGACGCGGCAGGTCGGCTGGCTGCCGCGCTGCCGTTTCCTCTCTCTTTTTTTTGTTCTTTTTCTTTTCTAATTTCTGTTTTAGTAAATCCACTGTAACTTTTTCATACGAACTCTAAAATGAGTGATTTTTGTCTCTAAATTTTTGTAAAATCCAGAGGATCAACATAAGATCATTTTTAATCAATTCCACTAGTTGAGGTTAGTGGATTTATATAATCCTAGTATATCCTCTCGTAAGTGCATTTTAGCAAATCAAAATAGGCTTAGAAGATATTGTTTTGCCAAAATCTTTTTAAGCTAAAAATTTGCATGGATGATCAAGATGCAATGACATGTGTGATATGCAGAACCAAATCTAAAATTTGGGATGTGACAAGACTAACCTCCTTAAGATGAATCTCGTTCCCGAGATTCGGCGCGGCTAGCAAATAGGTGTGGGTAGTCCTCTTGGATGTCATCCTCACACTCCCAAGTGGCTTCCTCTTCGGTGTGGTGGCTCCATTGCACCTTGCAAAACCTGATCGTCTTGGTACGGGTAATCCTCTCTGCTGTCTCCAGAATCTTGACTGGCTTCTCCTCATAGGTCAAGTCATTCTCAAGCTGAACCTCCTCTAATGGCACAGTGTCTCTCAACGGCGTATCCACCATCTCCGGATGGCACTTCTTCAGCTAGGACACGTGGAACACATTGTGGACAGCGGACAGAGCTTCTGACAACTCCAACTGATAGGCAACTTCTCCTTTGTGTGCTAAGACCCGATATGGCCCAATAAACCGAGGTGCCAGCTTACCCTTGATTCCAAATCTCTTGATCCCACGAAGTGGCGACACTCTGAGATATGCTCTATCACCTATCTCATACACCACTTCCTTGCGCTTGGCATCAGCGTAGCTCTTCTGCCTTGATTGTGCTACCTTTAGCCTGTCCCTAATCATGGCGACTTTCTCTCAGCGTCCTTGATCAAATCTGGCCCAAATAGCTGACATTCTCCTACTCCATCCCATAGCAATGGTGTCCGGCACCGTTTCCCGTATAGCACATCGAACGGTGATGTCTTTATGCTAGTTTGATAGCTGTTGTTGTTGTTGTAGGAAAACTCAGCATACGGCAAATTCTCATCCCAACTAGAACCATGAGCCAAAGCGCAAGCTCTCAGCATATCTTCCAGAGTCTGATTTACCCTCTCAGTCTGTCCATCAGTCTGTGGGTGGAAGGCTGTGCTAAACTCCAATCTAGTCCCCAATGACTCGTGTAGCTGGCGCCAAAAGTGTGAGGTAAATTGGGTGCCTCTATCAGATACAATACTCTTAGGAACTCCATGTAGGCACACAATCCTGTCCATATAAATCTTGGCCAGCTTTGCACTCGTATAGGTCGTCTTCACCGGTATAAAGTGGGCTACCTTGGTCAAATGGTCAACCACTACCCAAATGGAGTCATATCCTGACCTGGTCCTGGGCAATCCTATGATAAAATCTATTCCCACTCTATCCCACTTCCAATCCGGCACAGGCAATGGCTGCAGTAGTCCCGCTGGCTTCTGGTGTTCCGCATTCACTCGGCTACATACATCACATAGGGCAATATGCTCAGCGATGTCTCCCTTCATGTTGTTCCACCAGAATCTGTCCTTTAGGTCCATATACATCTTTGTATTGCCCGGATGTATGGAATACGGCGAGTCATGAGCTTCCTGCAGAATCAACTTCCTTATCTCCGGATCGTTGGGAACGCACAAACGATCTCCATACCACAAGGTTCCTTGCTCATCCTCGCGGAATTTTTTTGCTCGATCCTCCTTCATCTTTTCCTTCACTTCATCTATCTCCTTGTCTCCTACTTGAGCCTTCCTGATCCTGTCCTGTAGCGTTGGTTGGACTTCCATTGTTGCCAAATATCCTTCAGACACTACCTCTAGTCTAAGGTCCTTGAATTGCTTGCACAAATCCTCGGGCAATTCCCCAACAGTCAATCCATTGGCATAGACCTTCCGGCTCAGAGCATCTGCCACTACATTGGCCTTTCCTGGGTGGTATTGCAGATTCATGTTATAGTCCTTGATAAGTTCCAACCATCTCCTTTGCCTCATATTCAGTTCCTTCTGTGTAAATATGTACTTCAGGCTCTTGTGGTCGGTGTACACATCATAGTGTTTTCCCATTAAATAGTGCCTCCATACTTTGAGCGCATGCACAACCGATGCTAACTCCAAGTCGTGTGTGGGATAATTCCTCTCATGGTGTTTAAGTTGCCGCGAGGCATATGACACCACTCTCCCATCTTGCATCAACACACTCCCAAGTCCCTGTCAAGAAGCATCACAGTACACTTGGAAATCCTTCTGAAGATCTAGTAAACACAGAACAGGTGCAGTCACTAGTCGACACTTCAGTTCCTGAAAGCTGGCTTCACACGCATCCGTCCATTCAAACTTTCTCTCCTTCTTCAGAAGTTCTGTCATTGGCTTAGCAATCTTGGAGAAATTTTCAATGAACCTCCTGTAATATCCAGCAAGTCCCAAAAAGCTACGAATATCACCCACGTTCTTGGGCGCTTCCCACTCAGTCACTGCAGTCACTTTGCTTGGATCAACAGCAACTCCTTCTCCTGACACCACGTGCCCAAGAAATCCAACAGTGTTAAGCCAGAATTCACACTTGCTGAATTTGGCATACAGCTTGTGTTCCCTCAGCTTCTCCATAATTAGTCGCAGATGTTTCTCATGCTCAGCATCATCCTTGGAATATATCAGTATGTCATCAATAAACACCACCACGAACTTGTCTAAGTACTCCATGAATACCTTGTTCATCATGGTCATGAAATATGCCGGGGCATTCGTTAGTCCAAAAGACATAACTGTATACTCATATAAACCATACCTAGTAGTGAAAGCGGTTTTTGGTATGTCCTCCTCCCGGATCTTCAATTGAAAATAACCCGATCGCAGATCAGTTTTGCTAAACACCTTTGCTCCTTCCAGTTGATCAAACAAATCATTTATGTTCGGCAGGGGGTATTTATTCTTAATGGTCACTTCATTCAGCGAGCGATAGTCCACCACTAATCTCTTGCTGTTGTCTTTCTTCTCCACAAACAGAACAGGTGCACCCCATGACGACGAACTAGGCTGAATGAATCCCTTGTCCAACTGCTCTTTTAACTGTTTCTTCAATTCTTTCAGCTCATCCACATCCATTTTATATGGTCTCTTTGCTATAGGTCATGTTCCCGGCATCAGATCGATGAGAAACTCCACTTCCCTGTCAGGTGGCATCCCTGGCAGCTCTTCCAGAAACACATCGGGGTAATCCTTAATCACGGGCACAGTATCCATGCTAACCCCCTTAAGAGAATTCAGCTTACACCTTCCCGGTCGCACAGCCGACTTGAACCTAATTCTCTTACCATCCGGGGTTTTGAGTGAAACAGCTCGCTGTGCACAATCTATGTGTCCCCCATGCATAGACATCCAATCCATACCCCGAAATACATCTAACCCTTGTGATTCCAACACTACCAGATGTGCAATGAAATTGTGTGCTCCAATCCTCACAGTTAAGTCGCGGCATCCCGCGCTAGCTATCATATCCCCTCCAGGTGAACTCACTCTAATAGACTCTTTCATAGACTCCGTAGGTAACTTATACTTATCCACAAATGCCCTTGATATGAATGAATGCGATGCACCAATATCAAAAAGTATAAGTGCAGGGTGAGTGTTGATTGGAAACTTACCAATCACAAGATCAGGCTCATCTGGGATCTCCTCCACATTCATGTGGTTCACTGTGGCCTTCTGGTTGTTGGTTGGCTTCAGCACCTTCTTCTCCGGACAGTTGTCCGCATAATGTCCCTTCTGGCCACACTTGAAGCATGTCACCTCACTCAGATCCTTCTTCACAAAGTTGCGATCACGGTTGCGGTCATGTCCACTGTGTCCTCCAGAGTGGTGAGTGTGTCCTCCCTTGTGGTTGTGGCGGTTGCTCTTATGGCTATCATGGCGATGCCCATCGCCTCCGTGGTTATGGCGGTCATGGCTTCCATGGTCACTCCCTCCATGCTTCGAGTATCCATCATAAGAAGTGCGAGACTTGTGGTGAGAACCAGAGTGGTGATTGCTGCTCTTTCTCTTGTGGTTTTCCACCTGCTTGTGCTTCCCTTCCAAGATCCTGGCCTTGTCCATAAGCTCCTGAAAAGTGGGGCAATAAACCACCAGTAGCTGCACTGAAAGCTCATCACTGAGGCCACCCAGGAATCTCTCCCTCCTTTTTGCATCAGTGTCAACATCCTCAGGTGCATAACGAGACAGGTTGTTGAACTCCTCAATATACTCAGCCACGGTGCGGTTGGTTTGGCGCAAGTTGCAAAACTCCTTCCTCTTCAGGCTCAGAACTCCTGAAGACACGTGGTTGGTACTAAAACCTTCCTCAAACATTGCCCAAGTCACAGTGTCCAGCGGGTGGGTGATCTGAAAAGTGTCCCACCAAAAAGCGGCTGGTCCCTCCAGTAGGTAAGCGGCAAACCTCACCTTCTTAGCATCAGTGCATCCAACAGTTACCAGATCCTTGTTGACTGAACACAACCAGTCGAGAGCAACCATTGGTTCCGTTGTAGTAGAGAACTTAGCTGGCCTTAGCCTCAGAAACCTGGTGAGAGCATCTCCCTGAGACTGGTTGTTCCCATTGTTGTTGTTGTTGTTGTTGTTATGAGCTTCCATGAACTGGGCCATAACTTGGGTCAGCTGTGCCTGAGCTGCCATGAGCTGCTCCAACTCAGTGGGTTGACGGCGGGGAGGCATCTGCGGTTCAGCACAGGTAAGCTTAGAAAGAATAGATTACGATAACAAGATTCTATCCATGCATTATGATCAAACAACAACAAACAATAACAGACAATCTCAAGCAAGCAACACATCAACAATCAAGTGATCCAGCAACATCCCAGGGGTTATCCTAGCAGTATATATTTACTGAAATAGTTTTTAGAAGAGTTGGCAATGGTTATCTACACAATATATCAACAAAGCATTAAAAACAGCAATCTGCCAGAACAGTCCAGCAGTGTTCACGAATTTTTCCACCGGACTTAAACTCGTCAGGAATTTTTTGCTGATTTTTGTGCATACAGTACAGAGAGTTTCGAACCAGCCCTATTTTTTTCAGATTTTTCCCAGATACCAGTAAAATATGAAAAATCATACAGTACTGCTGTATCAGCAGAAAACTGCAACAGGAATAACTCAGATATTAACCAAACTTGCCATAACTCTTCCATAAAATTCGCACAAATAATCCTGGGATATTGGAGTACACAAATAAGCAACTAAACACTCTTAAACTAACAGTAATTAAGTTTTACATCGATCGAGATTAGTCCTAACGATTTTACCTAACGAAGACTAATTGGTGGACTTCTATCTACTTCTTGAAGAGGTTGCGGTAGGTCCTTGCACTCATGCGTTGGCGCTTCTGTCCATGATCCAACCATGGCGGCGGAGTATACACCTCTCCTGAGTCATCACTTGAAATCTCAAACTCCACCTCTTCTGGATCCTCCTCTTCTTCTTCATTCTCTGCTGCAACTGCAACAACTTCATCTCCTCCACCATCAACGTCTCCATCATCATCATCCTCGTCCTCATCATCATCATCGTTCCCACTGTCATCATCATCATTGTTGCCACCATCTCCATTGTCATCATCAGAGGGTGGATTCAGCTGTGCTTGGAGAGCGGCATTCTGGGCTGCCATATCTTCAATAGTTTGATCCCTTTCCTGGACGGTCCCTTGCAACTGTTGTATGTTCTGGTTGTTTTCCTGCACAGTTCCATTAAGCTGAGCTATGGTTGCATCCCTGCCTATCAGAGCATTCTCCAGAACTCCCACAGCTTCATGCAAGGTCTCTATCTCCTGTCCTTGGACCACCATACCATTGCTGGCAAAGTCTGCAATCTCCTTTACCATCATCACTTTCTCAGCTAGAGCTCCATTCTCCCTTTCCATGTCCTTTATGTGCCTCCGACGGGACGACATGTTGTTCCTGTCGCCCGGGGTAACCACAATGTTCCCATCTTCATCACGCCTCCCATAGTCACGGTAGGGTGAGTCTGCTGGCAGTAGGTGTCGGACAAGATGGCACTAGCGAGGCAGGGCTTCATGCATGACCAAGTTTATTCCAAGTCCCCAATTGCAGTATGTCTTGGTGTAGATCAGATGCACAGGGTTTGGCAGGGCGGCATCCCTGAAGATGAAGGTGGTGATCTCCCATGCATCCTCGCCATATCCATAGGTGTACAGCCTCCTTCCCTTGAACATGGGCAGTGGCAATCCCAATGACTGCGAGAGTTGTGCTAACTGTCTTGCAAAGGGCCTTGGTGACTCTATGGTTGCATACTCAGTCCTGACTTCTCCCATCTATCAATTAAAAGAGGAAAGTGTGAGAATAGCATATGGTAAGAGTTTACGAGAGTGAAAGGCATAAGATGAAAGACAGAGTTAATATAGGCTTTAATAAATCTATGGCTTCCTAATCCAAACCTAGGTCACGATCCTACAGTCGACACACGGGCTCTGATACCATCTTATAACACCATGGTTCTGAAAAGACCGTAGCTTCTATGTGATATGCCAATCCCTGGATCGGTTCATTGGCCCACAATAGAATAAGATGAATAACATAGCAAAATATCCGTGTATCATAAATAACGAAGATCCAGAGTACCATTATTACAATAAAAGCTTAGCTCAAGGCTAGCTCAAATTATTCAGGTAGCAACATAAATAAAGCAAATCCTCCATTCTTCAAATTGCCCACAAATGAATAAGTGCCGAGTGGAGTACCGTGGCCTAAATCGATTACTCAGAATCGGAATATCCTGCAACATGAAACGTAGCAGCCCCGAAGGGTCAATACATGGAATGTATGGCAAGTAGAGCTATTAAAGGAGACAATAGTGCTAACATCTACATGCATATTTGGCAAGTAGAGCTGTGGCTAGCTTGCATTTGCAAATACCTTTGTCCTACTTTTATAAACAGTTTTTGATTTTCTTTGAAAATATCCCAATTAAGTTAACCCAACAATATTAAAGCAATTATGAAATTAGAATGAGCGAGAAACATGTCATGGAATCAATATCAAGCAACTCAGACGTCCATAACCGGGGACACGGCTAATCGATTAGATTATACACCCTGCAGGGGTTAGTACACTTTACCCATGTGACTTGGCCAGCCCAGCTCGTACCATCACTCTCATTTTGGGTGATGATAGGAGAAGTCCAAGAAGAGACCGTTCGGAAAGTAGCTCCCCAATCCCGACGTGCACCGGTCCAACCTACCAAAATTCTACATCTCTGGATACGCGGGTTCGAGTTACCACAACCTACTAAGTCCAACCAACCGCCCATTTCATTATTGGCACATGGTTGTACACGTAATCTACAAAATAAAGAAGCCAATGATTTTCTCTTGATACCTGGGTGCCTTTCTGCAATGATACCACCAAAAATTATCAATCCCATCACACCCAGGAGATTCATTGATTAAGTTGTTTTAGTTTTCGCAAACCATCACATTTAGAAACAACTTTCAGTAATGTAACTCAGCCCTCGTTCATCATAGCATGGCTAAGCACATCTACCAACGGTGGTTCATCTACAAGGAGAGCCCTACCACATAATAGGACATAGCATAGCGATAGTATTATCCTACACATGCATCTACAAAATACACGACAATGCATTGAAAATAGTAGGACAACATCATGAACAAAGTAGCATCTACTTGCCTTGGTTGTAGCGGTCGGAAGAACAATCCACGCACGAGCAAGCGTTGCACTCGTCACAATCTACACGATACAATTGCAATCATAAACAAATCATCCACAATCATATGCAAACAAAGATGATGTAAGATGCATGCATGACAAGTGGATTGATGCTACAACAGCATCACATAATCTTATTCAGTAAAGCTACTGTATGCATGCATGGAAAATATTTTTAGCGCAGGGAAAACGAGTATGCAATTTATAATGCTCAATAATAGAGCTAGAAACTAAATAATTCACTATTGTTAACATACTGTTTGTAAAATCTTGGAAAAAAATTTCTGTGTAGGAAATACTGAATAGGAACCTTACCAATTGGAATTTCCCAAAAAGGATTTATAAAACTCCCTGAGTGATTAAAATACTGCAGTAAGCCTTTAAATAGTTTCTGCAAAAGTTTTTACTATAATCTTAAATTTTTAATTCACTTTGAGATTCCCCTTGTTCTACTGAATCCAGGGACACCTTATTTTCAATTTTTGGAGTTACAGAACTTATCTTATGAATTTATTACTCTAAAAAGGCCATTAACTCATTTAATTATTCTGGACAAAATCTTGTTGTAAAAGTATGAAACAATGGTATAGCAAGATCCTACACGAGTTACTGAATCTACACATATTTTATTTGTAATTTTTGGCCCAGTATAACTAAAGATACGAATTTTACAAGTTCTAGCTATTTTCTGCAATTTTCCAAAATCGTTTTCAAACCTGAGGGAATATTCCAGGAATATTCCTGGCTGACTCAGCGGCTGACTCAGCGCGCGTTGACCAGTCAACCACACGGTCATCATGCGATCTGGGCCGCTAATCACGGATCCAACGGCCGGGGAGAGGCGGCGGCGAGAGCTCACCTGAGCGGCGGCAGCGACGGCGGCGTGGTCGTGCGGCGGCGACAGGGGTCTCCGGTGGCTGTGGGCGGCGAGACGGCGTCGGGGGAGTGGCGGCGGAGCTTCTCGGCGTGGAGGCGGTGGCCGGCGCGTGCGGGGGCGACGGTGGCGGACGGCCGAAGCTCGGCGGCGGCGGGCTCGGCCTCGAGCGGCGGCGTCGGCGTGCCTGCGGGGGAGAGAAGAGGGAGGGGGTCAGCGGGGTGGCGGCGTGCTCGCGAGGAAGCTCGCCGGCGAGGCGAGGGGAAGGCGCGCGCAGCGGCGGGTACGCTTACCGAGGCGGCGACGGCGGACGGCGGCGGGCGCGGTGGCGGCGGCTCGAGCGGCTAGGGTTGGAGGGGGTGTAGGATTGGGCCAGGGGTTATAGGGGCGGCGCAGGCGTGGTCGGTTGCGGAATTCGAGGCAGCGGCGGACGGTGTCCGCATGGGACACGGCAGCGGCGGCGCCGACAGGTAGGCCCCACCTGTCGGTGGCTGGGCGGCTGGCGAGCGGCGCATAGCGTCTGGCACGCGCGCGCAGGCTAGCTGCTGCGTGGCCGCTGCGCAGGCTGGGCCTGGGCCGTGGGCCGCGGCAGGCCGGCTGCCTGCCGCGCTGCCGTTGCCTCTCTTTTTTTTGTTCTTTTTCTTTTCTAATTTTTGTTTTAGTAAATCCACTGTAACTTTTTCATACGAACTCCAAAATGAGTGATTTTTGTCTCTAAATTTTTGTAAAAACCAGAGGATCAATATAAGATCATTTTTAATCAATTCCACTAGTTGAGGTTAGTGGATTTATATAATCCTAGTATATCCTCTCGTAAGTGTATTTTAGCAAATCAAAATAGGCTTAGAAGATATTGTTTCGCCAAAATCTTTTTAAGCTGAAAATTTGCATGGATGATCAAGATGCAATGACATGTGTGATATGCAGAACCAAATCTAAAATTTGAGATGTGACATGCAATTAGCCTGTCCAACCGATGCTTTGAAGAATAATAAGATGTCATCAGGGAAAAGAAGATGTAAAATTCCAGCAACTCCCCTACGCACAATCAATGGCATAATTTCTTGTTGTTCAACCTCATTTTTCAATGAAACCGATAAACCGTCGGCCACAAATAAAAATAAGAAATGGGATGCCTTACCCCCAGCAGGAGAAATGCTTACAATATAATTTCATTAAACTATACAGAATATTCCATTGTACTGACACATGTCATTATCCATTGTACCAACCAGTGACAGAATCACATTTTATACATAATATTCTCCAGTAAGCGGTGGGCGTCAATCAACTCTATCATAAAGCTTTTTGATAAGTCTGGCTTGTAAGCACAAAAAGAGATAACCACGAAAGTGCCATGTTCTAGATAGTATGGACACGCAAAGGCCAAGAATGCATTATCTGTTATCACTCTCCCCAAATAAACACACTTTAATTTTATGAAATAATGTCACCTAGGAAGGGACAAATTAAATTCATGAGACATTTTGATACCACCTTATAGGGTACATTGCAAAGCCCCATAGACATAAAATCCTTCAACTATGTCGGGTTGTCGATCTTTGGGACTAAACAATGAGAAAATTCCTTATTTGACACTACTTCCTAATATGATTCCTTATTTGACACTAAAAACTTTTTACTTCCTTATTTGTCCACTTCTGAATTTTCTTTGCCTTATATGACACTTCAGTGTATTTTAAAAGCTAACGGGGTTAACTAGGGACGTATAAAGACGGTTTTGCCCCTGGTACATAATATGACAAAATTACAAGAAATGTTGTTGTACGGTCCAACAATTCAAGGTGATGCAACCAATAATTCAACACATGTGATGAAACTGCGCCGTAATTTGATGACATATCCCTACACATAGTTCATATATATAATCAATTATATATTAAAAGTGTATTAAGGGATTATCAGAAATTAAATACTTAACTAGAAAATCTCACAATAATTACAATTACATGCCCTGGTTAGTTTACCTTGTGATGTCTATACTCTCAAATCTCAAACTCATCGAGTTTAGATTAATATTGGTGTCCCTTACCAATACTTGGTGTTGAGATCCGCGAGGCCGAGAAGGCCATCGCGTGGGACGGCGGGCAAAGATAATCAAAAGACAAAATATATTCTATATATTAAGACGCATAGTTTTTCTTGTCGGTGAGATCTCGACGGCATATGCACTATTCACGTACAATATATATTCTATATATTAAGGCGCGTAACTTTCTTTGCCTATGAGATCTCCACAGCATATACACAATTCACGTACAATATATATTTATATATTAAGGCTCGTAGCTTTTTTTGACTATAAGATCTTCATGACATATGTACTGTGCACGTACAATTTCTACCAATTGGTGCATGACACATCGTCCTATGCAACCGTGTATTTTTTTTACCATTTTAATTTTTCCTATCCTTTCACGATGATTTGTTTTCGCAGCTTCTAGACTACTACTTTCTGACGGATTTTGGGGTTCCTTCTACGTCTCGGCGGCTATACTTTTCGACGATAATTTTCCACACCTTAACGGCCGTAATTTTTTGACAGTATTTCTCCCCAAATTTCTAGTGATAGTTACCACAAGTACATCTCGGGACGTCTACACTTTTGATGATAATTTCTGTACGTCTTCTCGATCGCAATTCTTCAACGGTATTTCTGACCCAACTTTCCGAGCGCAACTTTCTGGTAATAGTTACCACACAGTAATTCGTCTGCATACCTTATGGTCATAATTTACGACAGTAGTAGTTAGCCTACATCTACGGTAGTATTTCTTAACTCATTATTCGAACTGCTCGGCCGTAAATTTTTTGTGCAATTTTCCAACTATACTTTCCCGACGGTAAGTACCCTACAACAGTATTACACTACTTACGACGTAATCTCCATTAATACTTTTAACCTATTATTTGATGATATTATCTCAACACGGGTAAGACGTAACGCCGCGCCATATTGCCTAGTAGGCTTTAGACTATGGGATTTTCTAAGCTAGCTGAGGCGCTAATATATACATACGTTGCTAGCAAGTACTATTTGATCTTTTGTGTCTGCACACGCGACTGCTCTGCAAAAAAAAAAAAGCAATGCGCTGCTCGGCACGCTCTCGTGACCACGCTGCGTGGACGAACACCATGAAAGAATTTTGTCGCGCGTGTTAGACAAAAACGAGTCGATTCAAGCCAAGGGCATTTGGGTCCGGCTAGAAAAAATTTAACGGAACCTTTTAACGGAACTAATGGTAGTGTTATATAAGGCAAATAAATTTCACAAGTGGTCACATAAGGAAGTAAAAAGTTTTCAATGTCAAATAAGGAAACATATTAGAAAATAGTGTCAAATAAGGAATTTTCTCCTAAACAATTGATCAGCCCCGTCAAGTATCTTTTTTTACCAATATGACCTTTTGGCAAAACTATTGCCCCATACCCTTTAATTTGGCACCATTTAGAGTGGATCCGAAATTGTGCATGTCGGCTCTAAATACTCCCTCTATTCCTTAATATAAGTAGTTTTCTTAGACGGATATTTGCGAACAGGCT
The DNA here is from genome assembly GCA_916181665.1 of Avena sativa. Taxonomy (NCBI): domain Eukaryota; kingdom Viridiplantae; phylum Streptophyta; class Magnoliopsida; order Poales; family Poaceae; genus Avena; species Avena sativa. The sequence goes on along the minus strand of OV702294.1, from coordinate 147,484,088 downwards.
GGGAGGACAAATTTTGTTGCTTTCGGACATGAATACCCCAAGTGATTGACCGTGATATAGAGGGAAAATAAGAAATCTGGGTATCCTCTCTTCTCTCTCCTAATTGGATTAATTGCCTCCTAAATTGAACAAATCCTAGAATTCTCTATACACCTTATATTCTTAAAAAAAATTAAAAAAAATATACACCTTATATTAAGGAATGGAGGAAGTATGGCACGGGAGTGCTTCAGGGGTTCGGTTCTAAACCACATGGCGCTGATCTATCTTCGACCCAAGGTTCTGCGGCGCAAACCTTTCTTTGGACATGGAGATACATGGCTCCAAAATGCACTACTTGGGCTTCATCTTAGTTGTCGTCTTAACGAGGGGTTAGATTTTGAAATAATTTTGTCAGTGAGATGATGAGGTATTAGTTTTGCAAAGGAAAATGATAGGACTCCTCCGGGGGATCGATCCCCCGGGTCCTCCTTTTCTATGCGAGCGCACCATACGTTGTAATAGCTTTGTCCCGTACCCTGCAGCCTGTTGCTTGCACGTTCCTGTAGGTCGCATATCCGCGCCGCGCACTGGCCGCCTCTTGTTCGCGCCATCCCGCCTGCTGGCCGCGCTGCCCCACTTGCAAGTCGCGCCGCCCCGCCTGTAGGTCAGGCCTCGCGCCGCCCCGCATGCTGGTCGTGCAACCACGTCCCCCAATCGTTGCAGCCCGCGTCGTGCGCCGCCTCATCTCTCGCCGCCACGTCCCATTGGCTCCAGGGAGATGGAGCCACCCGCCATGGCTGCCGTCCTAGGAAGCCTCGTTGTTGCGCCTCCTTGAAAATCTTGCCCCGCCCCGTGTTGCTACGTACGGTGTTAAGACTTGCTACATATGGCCAACAACGGTGCTCCAAGCGGCATGGAGGTTTGCTACCAGACGACAATGAAGAGTCGTGATGCTACCGACCAATGGATGCGTCTTTGAGATTTTGCTACAGGGCAATGCTACAATAGTAGAATATTTTTGCTATTTCTGTTCTATGTTTTTGCTATAATAGCATAAAATATTTGCTACAATATTTTCGACGAAAGTGCTAGCAAAATTGGTTTTGCTACAGCAGCCACCGGCGATATCTCCGACGATGTCGTTTTTTTGCTACATTAGCATATTTTTGCGGTTTTGCTACAATAACGTAAAAATTTTGCTACACCGTCTTCGACGAGGTCTACCGGCGAATACCTCCGGCGAGTCTCCGGCAAGGTCAGATATGCTACATTAGCAAAAAGAATTGCTACACGGTCGTCGGCGAGGTCGCCGGCGAAATCTCCGACGAGGTCCAGTCTGTTTTTTTATTTTTTTAGACCAAACCGTTTTCTGCTACATGTAGTAAAAACGGGACTATTTATAGCAAAAACGGGTATGTTTATAGCAAAAGTGAGATTTGGGGCTTTTTAGGAGACATGTGTCAGCAGGAGGATCCGGAGGATTTTAGAAAATTATCGCCGGAGGACTACAACCCTTAGATTTGTAAAAAAAAAACGTCGATGGTCACAACGCACGCTCAAAACATCACAGATACTCCCGCCAGTGGTTCCTCTAATCCGTATGTATTCAATGACTTGTCCGGTCCACCCGTCGTTGTGGCAGCTCGCTTATTCACTGGGAGACACGATCGAACACCTTATCTGCCATGACCATGACGCCGATTGGGATTGGCTGCCCGACATACACATCACCGGCGCGACGTGTGTGGACCGCGATGGAGATCGCATCCCACTCGATCGCGCGAGACCGCTCGAGAGAGATGGATTCGAGGTGCCAAGGGACGCTATAGTCGCTTCGCGCCGGCGGTTCTCTTCTCTATTCCCCGGTGAAGGCGACGAGGAAGAATTCCCAGTCCAGTCGCCTGAGCTCGGAGAGATAGAGACAACACTAGTGTGGCGGATGGCGTGCAAGGCGGCGTCCCAGTGGATTCTGCTGCTCTCCTGGTGCGCTCACCTGCTCAGCTCGTGTTCGTCGGAGATCCATCGCAGCCAGTTCCCTCCTCCTTCCGACTTCCTGTTCGGGACATCCACTTCTGCTTACCAGGTACCCTGACTTGCTCTTCTTTTCCAGACATTTTGGTAGAGGTGCCAGAAACAGCAAATTGCCAGAAACTGTTCAGCAAGCACAACCACTGCATTTCTGAAGAAATGTTGTTGGGAATCTGAAGAAATGTAGCCGTCGCATCGATATGCACAGAAAAGGACAGCCCTGCCCAGGCCATGACCCATCGGCCTCTTCTAGTCGACCTAAATTCCGTTGATAGTATACTCTTCCATTCTTCAGATTGAAGGTGGATATTTGGAGGGTAAGAAAGGCCTAAGCAATTGGGACGTGTACACCCATAAGCAAGGTGAAGAATGGGAATTTAAGTTTCAAAATCTCGGCATAGCTCTTTACTATCCTGTTATAACGGTGTTTCTTTTCATTTCAGGTACAATTGAGGATGGGAGCAACGGCGATATTGCTGCTGATCACTACCATCGTTACATGGTAAGTTTTCTACAAAATGCAAAGAAATCCCTAGGATCGAAGGTTACTATGTAAAGTGTAATTATTCCCTACTGCAGGAAGACATTGAGTTGATGCATTCCTTGGGTGTCAACTCATACCGATTCTCCATAGCCTGGACAAGAATTCTACCAAGTGGGTTTATACTGCACAAACAATTGCTTTTGTTCCTTAGGGTTAAATTAAGATTGGCTAGGAAATCACTTGTTGCAGGAGGCCGATTTGGGGATGTTAATCTAGACGGTGTAGCATTCTACAATGCCATTATTGATGCTCTTGTACAAAAAGGTATTTAACCCAAATCACATGCAAAAGGAGATAAATTTTGAAGGCCTCAATACGTCGCTCTTAAAGACATGAATAAACAGGAATCCAACCATTTGTTACAATATTTCATTACGACATTCCGCATGAACTTGAAGAGCGATATGGTGGATGGTTGAGTCCAGAAATGCAGTATGTATTTATTTGTGCCTGTTAATTTACTTTTCTTCTCTGAAAGAGGAAGGAAAACTTATCTTACTTTACATGCTTTTCAGGAAGGAGTTTGGTTACTTTGCAGAAGTATGCTTCAAGCTGTTTGGCGACCGGATAAAATTCTGGGTTACAATGAATCAGCCTAACATACTGGTAAAGTTTGCTTATATGGATGGATGGTTCCCACCTGGTCGTTGTTCTAAACCATTTGGGAACTGTGCCTTTGGAAATTCTTCAATAGAACCATACATAGCAGGTCACAATATGATACTTTCACATGCAACCGCTGTGAGTATTTACAGAAATAAGTATCAGGTACAAATTAGAAACTTCTTGGATTTTTTTTTCATATGAAGACGTCGACGAATTCTATCAACTGATTTTTTTATTATGGTTTAATATCTATGCCACTTGATAGGAGAAACAAGGTGGATATATTGGAATTTCTGTCGGCGCAAGATGGTATGAACCATTGCGAAATACCACAATCGACCTACTAGCAGTTGAACGGGCTATATCTTTCAATGTTCCATGGTAATATACTTTCCTTTAAGATGATAACTGTGGATACGGCTCTTCCGTTTCTAGAACATCCGTGTTCTTAAAGTGTATTAAAAATCTGTCTAATACAAGTAAACAGGCTGATATAATTCATAGAAATACCATTATTTTTTTCACTACAGGGATGCAGAGAAACTCAGACACTTTTCTGGAACACGACGTATTCCTTTAGAATAAAATAAATATATTTCTTAACTTACCACTGTTTTACTCTTTTTGATAGGTTTCTGGACCCTATAATTCTTGGTGATTATCCTCCAGAGATGCGCAAAATCTTGGGTCCAAACCTACCTGAGTTCACATTAAAGCAGAGGAAGAAACTACGTGTAACAAAATTGGATTTCATTGGACTAAATCATTATTCAACATCGTATGTGAAAGACTGCATCTTCTCATCGTGTGAAGTGGACCCTATGGATGGGGATGCGTGAGCGGTTAGTTTGGCAGAAAGAGATGGGGTGCTTATCGGTAAAGAGGTAACCATAAGATTGATAAATACTAATTCATGTTAAGTTACCTTTTAAACATGATGGGGAAAAACAAGAAATAGTGATTGTAGTCTCACTCATGCAGACAGGAGCGCCATTCTTTAACGACGTTCCACGTGGGATGGAAGAGGTGGTCATGTATTACAAACAAAGATACAACAATACAGCAACCTATATTACAGAAAATGGTGTGGCCATTCGATCTTAGTTATCTTTTGAAGCTTGAATAATCAGTATTTGTCATTTGAGTAGGACACTTCCTATTTGGCACATGTTCACCAGTTTAAAAACAATCTCTATTTGGAAGCAAAATATTAGCTTGTCTATTACTGTTATATTACATTCTTACAGAACAATAATGTGTGTGACATATGTGCAAGCTAATTCACATTTTCAGGTTATGCTCAAGCAAGCAATATAAGCATGTGTGCTAATGATTTCACCAGTGACACAGGAAGAATTGATTATATAAGTGGCTACCTCAAATATTTAGCCTCCGCAATAAGGTTTGGCGTCCAACTATGAACTAGAATATTAGATGAGTCCTCACATATTCCGCACTTAACATTCAATAGCAAAGTATGGTCTCTTGATCTTTTTTAGGTTGTTATAATTGCTGTCATGGCACTGCAACCGAATTGTTAGTGTGGCTACTCTTTGCTTCATTCTCTGAATACCAACCTGTGTCTCTTTTCAAAAAAATTGAAGGAAAGGAGCTGATGTACGTGGTTACTTTGTTTGGTCCCTTCTTGATGACTTCGAGTGGACGTCTGGATACAAAGAAAGATTCGGGCTCTACCATGTCGACTTCAAGACACAGAAGAGGACGCCAAAACTATCAGCTGAATGGTACAGGAAGTTCCTGAAAGGCTCACTTGTGACAAGAGAGTTCCAAGATGGATCCCAACAGCAGCGAAATTCTTTTTGAGCCACTGAACGTTGGTTTCCCTATGCCTGATTACTGTATGTAAATATGATGCTTCGCATACTGATCAGCACATGAGATTTTCTTCTATCATACTGAATGGAAAATGTTTTTTGATGCTTCGTCTTTATGCCAGGTAATGTAAAGTTGTACTACTGATTTGCAAGGCAGCTTTATGCCTGTGAATAGATGGACAGTTCTGGTCGTTGCCGTGAGAATAAACCATGTATGTGTGTGAATAAACCATATATGCGTTTGAATAAACCATATATGCATGGTGTCAGTATTCAGTAGTAGCGCAATCACAGGCTTAATCACGTGATGTTCTTTCTTTTTATCACACAGCTGAGCAAACAGTGCATCAGTGAACGGACGCTGTAATTGGTTAATTATATCCAGTTCACAGTAGCAGAACTACACCTTGATTCTATCTGCAGCCACTATAAAGTATAGGTTGTCTCTGGTTACACTGTAAAGTGTATAGTTTTCGCCACGTGCACTTCCTCACGGGCTATGAACAATAGAGATACCATATGAAGAGCCATCTCTGAATGACTTAATTATGTGTCCTTTTAGTATTAAAGTACACAATTGACTAAATCATTGACAAAACTTTCCAAAATTTACTGATTCGGGTTCCATATGACTTTTAGTGAGATTCAATGCAATTTAATGGTTTCATATAGGCCTTTTAATTGGGATACTTATCACAAAATTTTAAGTAGAAGAATCCAAGTCAAAACCTCCCAAGAAAGCTTTTGATATATCATACAAGTATTCTTTTAGCTTTGTACTTCGAGTTTGATATTTTTTTGACGTTTACACTTTTACTATTAGTATAGGACAGAGAAGATAAAGAGATGGTTTTTGAAAATCCCCACCTTTGCAATGACAAATTTGTAAAATAAGTAGCATTACCACTTGAGTAGCAACCGCTGAATATAAAATGCAATTACAATGATGAGATGAAAGATCGAGATATGATGACTAGAGGGGGTGAATATATAGGAGTTAACATAAAATAATTGCAATTTAAAACAAATTTACTAGAGCTTCTGACAGATTGCAGAAATAACATGATTAAGCCCGAGATAGATGCACACTGGATGCAACAAATCATACATGAAGGTAACAAATAGATCAAGTATATGATTCAACCATAGGAATGGAACAAAAAATATGCATTAAACAAATAGAAATGTAAAGGAAAAAGAGACGAGTACACTTGTTTGTTTCATAGAGCCAGCTATGCCTCTCTGTTTGGAGAGGCTAGTCGTGAATGCACCCTAGTTCATTGACTTCACATGTAGACCCACAAGCATCACCAGCTCGCGAACTCAACATTGTTCTTCATTAGCACAAGCTTCACTTGTATGGCCCGATCGCTAGGGGCAGATCTTCGAGGCGATGTCAAAACCTTGCCTCGGTAGTCTACACCTTGAACGCTCGAAAGTGACGCCTAGCCGTCTAGGATATGTTGAACCTCCAAGGGTAATAAGATGTTCTTGTTGGACGCAGCCCACTCTTGTTTGGTGCTCAACCAAAATCAAACTCCAACTATCATAGATAGGTATAAAAGTGAAAAAGAAGAAACAGAAAATTCGACAAATTAGATTACAATTGTCTAAAAATCAACTCGGTTTCGCCAACCCTACCCACTGAGGCTCGGCTTCTATTTATAGGCATCTCAGAGATCTAGTCGGTATAAAAGGATAACCTTCTATGGATGTATGTGGCGGATAGCCTTCAATTGAGTTTTTCCTTATTTGAGGTTGTCCTCGACAACTGGTGTTGTGCACGTATGCATCAATCACCTAGGGATCAATCATACCATGAAGTCTTAACTCCCTGACACATGTTTTCATACATAAAGCGCTAGACTCAATGTTGTTTTACTTCGGATGTTGCCATGCTTCAATCGAGTGTACAAGATAGGGTATCAAGATATCAAAGTGAACTCATACCTCAAGAGATATGCATAAGATGTTGTGAAAATAAATTTAGAGTGGCATTGATCACACACCAAGTTTCGTGTTCGGCCTTGAAGATCTACCCCCTCAATAGTATAGTTATTCTATTTGTCTCAAAGCTATAAATAAGACACTACGGTATTTATCATTTTTCGTCTTCGAGGGATCCAAGCATATTGGATTCACTCCTTTCATCAAGTCAATGTTTAGGCCTTTCGGTCTTCAACTCGTACAATCTTTAATGTTGCTCACAGTAAGTCCTCAAGCACACCTGATATGCTTCTTGTGTCAAGCTAGGTATGTGTCTTGAGTCTTTTAACAATGTTTCTTCAACGTATTTTTGAGGGATCGTCTTCATGATGGTAAAACCAACTTCTGAGACTATATCACTATGTAAACTAGATAAACATATTAGTACCTTAGCCATGTTGCCATCAATCATCTAAAACCCGCTAGGAGGGTACTAAATGTATGTTCACGAGCCAGCCTCAATGGTGGTCATTCGGCAGATTAATCCAAATAGAAATAATGTTATGTTTTACTCCTTAGTTTGCCATTTGTGGCATATGTTGTCCCATTTAACCAGAATTATGGCTGGTTAACCCATATAACTAAACTTGTGCGATATTTTACCTCTTTGTCATTTCAAAGAATTTTGATATCACTGTCTAGTGTGCCATACCAGTATTTTGTCCTAGGGATTGGTACCACTCTTGTGTATTCTCTTTCATTGATAGCATCCGTTTGCCAAACGTATGGGTCGAACTCGAACCACACACACACTAAACCCGCCGATGCTTCCTCCGATCCTTACGGATGCAATGGCTTCTCCCGTCTCACTCCACCCGCGGCAGCTAGCTTCAGCTGCCATGACCATGACGCCGAATGGGACATACAGTACTGCTAGACGTTCTTGTCGCCTTCTTTATTCCCGGGTGAAGGGGACGATAAAAGGATTCGATTATTCCATGTTCAGTCGCCTGAGTATCGGAGCAGTGTGACGGATGGCGTGCAAGGCGGCGTCCCGGTGGCTTCTCCTGCTCTTCTCCTGGTGTGCCCACCTGCTCCGCTCGTGTTCGTCGGAGATCCATCGCAGCCAGTTCCCTCCGCCTTCCAGCTTCCTGTTCGGGACCTCCACTTCTGCTTACCAGGTACCCTGAATCGCTCCTCTTTTCCGGCCATTATTTTGTACTTTCTCTGTTCTAAAATATAAGATGTTTTAGCTTTGCGAAGCAAATGTATTTAGACTATTTTTAGTACTTCCTTCGTCCTAAAATAGATGTTTTAGATTTATCAAAATTTAAATGAATCTAGTCACTATTTAGTATATAGATTCATTCAAGTTTTTGAAAGCTTGAAACATCTATTTTAGAACGGAGGGAGTATATAGGTTCACTCATGTTTGAAATGAATCCACACACTAAAACAAGTCTAGATATATTTTCTTTATAATCCTAAAACATCTTATATTTTAGAAATGAGGAAGTAGCAGCAAAGTGCTATCGTTTCTGCACGTACGGACCTTTCGTCGTGCCATCCGATCAGAGTAACCGGTAGCGTGGGGACATCCTGTCTAGCTGCTTTGGCCGCTCTGCTACACGCTTGCCGGCCGTTGGTCATTGGGCATGACCATGCCCCCCCCCCCCACCATGCACCGCCGCCGATTACGACGGCGGTCTGCTTGCCCTCCCACCGAGGTAGGCGCCATGGAGGAGGGACAACATTTGCTGAAGCCACGACCTTCAGGTTCAGTAGTTTTCTTATACTGTATATCTTTGTCGAATTAATGGGAGCACAGTTCATCTGGATCCCCAAGTTGCTAAGCAAATCAGAGTAGTATATGATTAGCGGGATGTGGTTTCAGCTGTCCAAATATTATGATTAGCGGGATGATGTATTGTTTCCCCGTGAAAGTGTGGTACGAGGCCGCCGGCTGATGGCTGGTTACAAGTGGTGTAAATTAGCGGGACGGTGGTTTCAGATGTTTTTTTTAGAAATGGACGCTTTATTACTTAATATTAAGTTTATACCCGGCCTCTGCATAGCTAGGATGCACACAGCCGATCAATCACACAGTCTCGGACCAAGGCAATAAAGACAGGATTACAAAATAATGTAAATGAAAACACAGTTCTCCAAACTAGCTAAGGAAGATCTACTGCAGCCGGTTGAAGATATCTCGCGCCGTATCCTCCAGCCGCCTACAGCCCTCCGCAAACAAGTCGCGAAACTCCATTCGTTATAGAGAAGTCCATGATCGGAGGACAGCCGTAGCTCGATAGATAACCTGCAAGGGAGAAGATACAACATTATTAAAAATCTTGTCATTTCTACATAGCCAAAGCGACCAAATAATGGCAAGCGCTCCCACCCTAAATAAAGTCTCATATTTATCCTCAATCTCATTCATCCAGTTGCCAAATACATTGACTACCGATCGAGCAGGAGATAAACCAGAGGCTATTTGGATGATTGACCATATAGCACGAGCAAATTTACAATGGAAGAATAAATGACGTATTGTCTCATTATGATGACAAAATACGCATTCAGTGCTACCATGCCAATTCCTCCTAACAAGATTATTTTTTGTAAGAATCACCTCTTTACGAAGATACCAAGCGAATATCTTCGTTTTAAGGGGTATCCTTATTTTCCAAATTTTACTATTATCATCGACTGGAATATTAGGTTGGATCAAAGCTCTATAAAATGAATCAACAGGAAATTTACCACTATGTAGTAATTTTCATTTGAATTCGTCCATTCCCTTAGATAGTTGTATCCTGGATAATCTCACTAAAAGATTATTCCAAGACACCAGTCTTGGACCTAAGAGACTTCTTCTGAAAGACATATTAGGAGGATTGGTTTCCATTACCTCAGCGAGAGTATCCCCTTTGTGCCTAACAATTGAGTATAGAGCTGGATATTGTTCACGAAGAGAATTTTGGCCAAGCCATTTATCTTTCCAGAACCTAATCTGTGAACCATCTTTAATATTAAAATTGCCAAAACGGAAGAAATGCTTTTTGGAAGCCATTAGCCCAGCCCAAAAGTGTGAGTCGTCTGGTTTTTCAAACCAGTTTAGACACCGCTTTTGAGCCAACATATTTCCTCCATAGAATGGTTTGCCATACCCCTTCTTCGGTAAGAAGTTTATATAACCATTTACCCAGTAATGCGGTGTTTTTGACTTTTAAATCATGTATGCCCAATCCACCATATTCTTTGGATCGGCAAACAACATTCCATTTGGCCAGTCGATATTTCTTTTTCTCACTATCCCCCTGCCAAAAGAATCTTGAGCGGAAATAGTCCACTTTTGACAAGACATCTTTTGGTAACTGGAAGAATGAGATCATATACAGTACCATGTTGGTGAGTACTGAATTAATGAGTACCAGTCTTCCACCGAGGGATAGCAATTTATCTTTCCAACTATTAAGACGTTTCTGAAGTCTTTCCTCGACGAGTTTCTATTCAGCAATCGTGAGACGCCGATAATGTATCGGTATTCCCAGATAATTGATTGGAAAATGCCCCTGACCACAGCCAAAGAGATCGGCATACAGGTAGGCCTCGTCTTTAGCCTCACCAAAACAATACAAGTCACTCTTATGGAAGTTTATTTTCAATCCAGAGAGTTGCTCAAATGCTGATAGTATTAATTTCAGATTCTTGGCTTTCTCCAGACCATGTTTCATAAATAGTATTGTATCATCGGCGTATTGAAGAATAGATAGTCCACCATCAACAAGATGTGGAACCAATCCTTCAATTTGTCCATCAGTCTTTGCTCTCTCAATAAGGATAGCCAGCATATCTGCCACTATATTGAATAGTATAGGCGATAGTGGATCCCCTTGTCTTAGCCCTTTTTTGGTCTGGAAGTAATTACCTATGTCATCAATGACATTTATGGCAACACTTCCACCAGACACAAAAGACTGTATGAGAGCGCACCACTCTTCTGAAAAACCTTTCATACGGAGTGTTTGCTGTAGAAAAGACCAATTAACTTTATCATATGCCTTCTCAAAATCAATCTTGAACAATACACCATTTAGTTTTTTAGAGTGCAGTTCATGTATCGTTTCATGCAGGATTACAACTCCATCTAAGATGTTTCTCCCTTGCATGAAAGCAGTTTGAAAAGGGCAAACAACATGATCAACCATTGAATTCAGTCTAATCGTAGCAACCTTTGTAAAAAATTTAAAACTAACGTTAAGAAGGCAGATTGGACGATATTGTTGTATAGGTTCTGCGTTGTTAACCTTAGGTAGTAAAATTATGTCGCCAAAATTTAACCTGAATAGGTCTAGCTGACCAACTTGCAAAAGCTCAAACAAGCGCATCAAATCCACTTTGATAACTTCCTAGAATTTTTGATAAAACTCTGCTGGAAAGCCATCAGGCCCTGGCGCTTTGTTATGTTCTATTTGGAAGACAGCCTTCTTAACCTCCTCTTCAGTATAAGGGGCAGTCAGAAATTTGTTTTCCTCAATAGAAACCTGAGGAATATCCTCCGTCCGGGACTCATCCAACAAAAAAGAATTTTCTGGTGGTGCCCCAAACAAAGATTTATAATAATTGATAATATAAGATTTAAGCTGTTGATGTCCTTCTATCGTTCCTGCATCCTGAATTAGAGAGTGAATAAGTTTCTTCTTATGCTTGCCATTTGCAACAGCATGGAAGTATCTTGTATTCGCATCTCTTTCAAGGATGAATTTAGCTTTAGAACGTTGGTACCACTTGAGTTCTTCCTCACGCAGAAGTCTGGCAATTTCTGCATTCGATTGCTTTTTAAGCTCAATCTCTTGTGCATTCAATAACCTAACCTTCGCGGAGGCCTCCAAATCATTAATAATAGCAGAAAGACGTATTTTTTCCTTTTTAAGAATACCAGAAGTATGTCTAGCCCAACCACGGAGGAATTTGCGCAAGGCACGCATTTTGTTGTTCCAACATTGTATGGGTGTGCGACCACTAACTGGTTTTTCCCAAATAGCCTTCACCAGTTCATAAAAACCATCACGATCAATCCATCCCAGTTCAAACTTGAAACTGTTTTTGGATTTTCGTGGTGGTATTCCGACAGATAACAGTAAATGAGCATGATCCGGCAAAGCCTCAATACGCTCTAGGGCGCGAACAGTTACCATAGGAAATTTATCTTCCCATTCGGTATCCATAAGCACCCCATCTAATTTTTCGTAGGTAGGCTCCGAAAGACTATTAGCCCAAGTAAACTGTCGTCCTAACATTGTAACCTCTCTTAAGTCCAAGCTGTCAATGACAGCATTAAACATGAAAGGCCAATGTTCATCAAACCTGCCCCGACTTTTCTCATGAGGGAATCTTAGTAAATTGAAATCCTCACCTATAAGGATAGGATAGGGATTGTCCTTAGATATATTTACTAACTCACGTAAAAAATCAGCTTTATAAACATCCTGGGAAGCCCCGTATACAGCGACTAGAGACCAAACAAAATCATCAGCCTTATTCCGGATATGGAGTTTAATAAAAAAATCTCCAACCGAACTAGCTAAGATTTCCATAGTATCATCTCTGACTCCTAACAGAATTCCCCCGGATCTCCCCCGCGGCGGACGTGATACCCATGAAAAATCCACTCCATCAGAAAGGCAATTGAGTTGACTTTGTGAAAAATCACGTCTACCAGTCTCAGAAATATCCAAAAAATCCAACTTATAATCTCTCACACAATCGGCAAAGAACAAATGTTTAGTCAAGTCACGAAGACCTCTGCTATTTGAGAACATGTCAATCATTGAGAAACAATTGGAGATTTGGATACACATGACCTCTTACGGGACCTTTGGCTCTTTGATTTTCGGCTAGAAGCTGTAAGATCATATAATGAATCCAGCCCAGTCTCATCAAAGCCCACTTCTGATACTTCACCAACTAAGTGAGATAAGAGTTGACCATCTACTGTGGCATGCAGCTCCTCCTCCTCCATTGGTGAAGAGTCAGGAACAACAGAGATTTTAGGAGTAACTGTTAGACGGTCAACCTCCATATGTCTCAAAATAGAACTAGAAAGATTAACTTCACTTATAGATCTCCCCAAACTAACACCAACGTTAGCCAGCTTATCCATAATAGAGTTGTTGGAGAAAGAAAGAAAGGATTTAGAAGATATACCAGGGGTGTCCAAATTCTTTTCCGCCTTCCTCCGCATTGCCTTGCCCAAGGAGTCCTCATCCGTGACTGAGGCCCCCAGAGCGTCAACACCATGACAAGAGCTCCTGCGAACTGGGGTCCCGGCCACGAAGATAGGACCATCTGCAGCTGGGGACAAACCCAACCCCTCCTGGGTCAGGTCAATCCCCCTGGGCACAGATCCACCATCCAAGCTAGAGCGCCCCTCCATGTCCGCCGGACAAGCACCATGGGAGGGGCCTCCAACATCCCGCGTCAGCGTCGAAGGGGGTTGAACCGCCAGGGGCATAGGTGAGGCACCCTGCACCCTGGCAGCCAACCCAAACGCCCCGCGGTCGGCAAGCCCTACCTGGGCCCGCCCCCGCGCCGAAGACCTAGAGACGCCCTCCTGCACAGCCGGTACCACCTCCTGTAGCACCGACTCTGCTCGCGTGGGAATAGAACGACCCATCATGTTAGGTCTCCCGCGCGTGGGAGAAGCCGGAAGCGGAGGAACACAAGTCGTATCCAAAGAACCACAAGCCACATGCAAAGCCTCCTGAAGCTGTGAAGGAGAGACACGAGGAGAACACAACACCGGTCCAGAACCGCGTAGGGGAGAGTCCAACGAAAGCGCCTCCAAAAGTTCCTTACCGCGGGGAGTGGCAGGGTTAGCATTAAAAGGAGTGATAGCATACAGTAGCACAGGATCCGAAGGCACTGGACAGTCCAACAGAGCACCCTGCCTGGTAGGCGGCTGCACCGAACCACCCTGCCTGGTAGTGGTCAAGGAAGAGGCAGCCCCAACCGCCTATGAGCCACCCCCCGTGTCAGACGTATCCATAGCATCCTCAGAAGGCTTCTCATTCGCATCATCGTCCTGATCATCATCCCTCTTACTCCATAAGTAAGGTGCAAACTCAAGCTCAGGTACATAACCCTCCGGCTCCAAACAAAAACGAAGCACATAAACCTTGAGACCCACCACAACATCAGTCACAAGGTAATGTCCAAGCGAATCCTGCAGCCCCAAGAAAACACTGGTATCCGTCATAGCAACAAGAATCCGAACGACGCCATGTCTCCTCAAACTGAAAAGGTCCACATCCAAAGTAGTGCCCATGAGACCACCGACCGCCCATAAACCCAAGAAAGACCGCAAACAATGTGGCACCCCCTCGACATGCAGCCAAACCTGCTGAAGCTCAAGCTTGTGGGGCACCTCCTGTGTCCGGTAAACAGAAAACGAGAGCTTAGAGGTGCACAGCGGCACTGGCACCTGGATCCATCCACCCTGTCCAAATCCTCCATCGACGGAAAACTCACAAGAAAGGCAGATTCACCATAGGGCAACGCTTCCCACTTCCACTGACTACAAACCGGGCATCTCCTGGCAATTTGTCGCTGAACCACATCTGCAGGTACCATCGGCCCAGAGACCTGAACTAGAGCTATGGGTGTCAAGTTGGCCCCAAGATGGTCCCGCACCACAGAATCAGGAATCTAAGAAAACAAAGTCAATTCATTGCCAATACCAGACATCACCGGGGTAGGCCTTGGCTGCTTAAGAACGGGACATCTCAAAGTGGGATGAGCAGAATTATCACAAATATAGCAAATATGAACCGCCTTACAATATTTAGTTGCATGCGCATTGACCGCACACTTCCAGTAACAAACAATTTTCTGATTCTTCTTACCCGCGGCAGCAGGCACCGGTGCTGTAACAACAGTCTCCGAAGCTGCGTCAGCCTGAGGAACATTGGCAACGGTCCCCTGTGGCCCGTACATATAATGCGGCTGCTGTCCCAAAACCTGAGAAGACGTCCCCGCCTGGCCAGCGGGATACCCATATTGCTGAAATTGTGCTGGCTGTTGGTGCTGCTGCAAACCCGGCTCCAGACCCACCTGCAACTGATCCTGCTTCTTCTTCTTCTTTCGCTTCGGCACCGGCGCACTTACATTTCCGACCCCTACCGTAAACTGCTGTGGCAACACCCCCTGCTAGATCATTGGATACCCACCCGCCGGATTACCGCGATACGGCGGCTGAAGTGGCTACATGGCGAACTGAGCCTGCGGCACCGGGAAGTAAGAACCATTGGGCGACAGAAACGGCAGCGCCATCCCCTGACTGAAGCGAGTCGGAGGTGGCATCCCGGGCGGCCCAGAGAACGGCGGCGGCCCATGGCCAAAGGCAGGCACAGCCGAAGACGGCAGAACGTGCGAAGGTCACGATCCAGATCTTGTCCCAGGAACGAGCCGGCGGAAGGGTTCACCGATGCTATCGTGGGAATGACCACGGCAGATGCTGCAATCGGCAGCGAGTAGTAGAACGAAGGGCAAGGGCGGCCAGCCATCTGCGGTGCGAGATGAGGGCGGAGACATAGGGTTTTACCCAGGTTCGCCCCCCGGAGGGTAAAGACCTACTCCTGCTAGATTGTATTATGATGGAGGTACAATGGGGCGAGCTCGATGGCTAGGCGGCGAGTCGCTTGGGTGGATGATGGAACGTACGTTTACACGCCCTGTAGGGAGGTTTATATAGACTCACCCTCCCCTAGGGTTTACATATCTCAACCGAATCAGTTAAGGTTTCGGTACTCGTTTAACCTAATCCGACTGGGCCTATCTACTCTCCTGGGCCTTCAACTTCTAGTCGCTTGGATCCACGCCAGGTCTTGATCCAGTCGCCGTCTTGCAGGCCCACTCGCCAGCTCCTGGGCCAGGCGGAAACGTTCTGCTGGGTATACCCCGGTAGGCATATCCCCATCAGTAGTCCCCGAGGCCGTCGTCGATTGGGCGCAGGTGGTTGCTGGCAGTCGGAGCATACGAGTCCAATGCGGACACCCAGTCGAATCGGTGGCGGGCTCCTGAATAAAGGAAAAAACTAGTCATTCTGGTCGCAGCTCGGTGAACGGGTCGGTGAAATATTTAACCACTGTTGTAGTGATCGGGTCGGCGAGTCGAATGGATGAAGTTGGACCGTCAGACGCATTCAAAACTAGCCGTTGGGATAATCCAACGGTAACTTTTGGCGTAATCACCGCGTAGCAACGGCTCCCGGACTTGGCGGGTAACAACCGCTATATAAAGGAAATGGTAGGCGATCGGAAAACCACCCTCTCGTCATTTCCTCCGATTTCGCGCATCTATGTTTTCCTCCGCATCGCGATCCAACCAATCCAAAATCCTCCAACCTCCACGATCCTTTCCGCCAATGGCCCCCTCCACCGAACCATGGGGCAGGTCCAAGTGCACGAGAGCGCTACTGGCGTCTTTCGAAGAGGCCGGGATCCTGCGCGCCGGCAGGTGGCGCATCCCCGCGGCCGGAGAGGTGACTCTGGACCCGCGCGAGGGAGAATTCGTCTGCTTCACCAGCCACCTGGAGCGGGGGCTGGGATTCCCCACATCTCTCTTCTTCCGGCGCTTCTGCGCCTTCTACGGGATCCAGCCATCGGACCTGGGCCCGCACAGCATCGAGCAGCTCGCCATTTTCGTGGCGTTCTGCGAGTGCTACCTGGGCTGCAGGTCCTACTTCCCCCTATGGCAAGATCTGTTCCACGGGAGGATCAGTCGCGAAGAAGCAGGTGGCCCAATGCTGGCTGCGGGTGGCCTAACGTTGCAGTTGAAATCGAAGGCCTCCTTTTTCGATCGGATGCTACCTGCCAAGGCGGCGAGCGAATGGAAGAAGTCTTGGTTTTACGTCACCGAGGCGACTCCAGACTGCGAGGTGGCGATCCCAAGATACTCCGCCGACCGGCCCGAACCGCGCCGACTCCAAGTCGGCAAACTCCCAACAGACCAGCGGATGGTCGTGGATGAGATGCTTCAGACCATCCGCGGCCTGTAGAAGAAGGGTCTTCAGACCATCAATTTGTACAACTGCTGGCTCGGGCGGCGACTCGTTCCCCTGGCCCGCCGTGACCATTATATGTACGAGTACACGGGCCGGGAGGACTCGACGAAATCCTGCCTCGCCGAGTGGAAACTCGAGGACTACATCCTGGCATTGAAGAAGATCATCCAGGCGGTGTACCTGGACGCGAAGGCTGGGGTCGCCCCCTACACCGCGAAGCATCCAGCCCCGACGGTAAGTCATTTTCTATCATTCGCAGTCGTAGTTGATGCTGTCGCGGTTATACTGATACTGTCGCATGCCTATTGCAGTTATTTCAAGTGGTGGAAGGGTGGCTTCCTCCCGCGGATGACAAGAATTCGATCTCGTCCGTCCAGGACGGGGGCGAATCGCCTCCTACCAAGGGCGACGTCGAGAGCGACAGGAGCGATGACGATGATGAGTCCGAAGAAGAAGCCGTCCCACTGGTTCGCAAAACTCGCGGGCAGTGTCAGCGCGAACTCGAGGCGAGTAGAAGCCTTGAACGCCATGACGACGACGACGACGAGCTTCCCGATCACACCTCGCCTCGCGAGGCTACTCTGTCGAAAAAGAAGAAGAAGAAGAAGAAGAAGAAGGAAGTGAAGGCCCCTCCAAAGAGGAAGACGAAGCCGGCAAAACAGGCATCTCCGCCTCGTTCGGTGAGTAGCTCCGACGCCACCAGCCTGGCCAGGGACGAAGCGCCACAGACGACGGCAGCACCAGATGCCACCGCCGCCCTGAGTGAGGTACCTCTGGCCTCGATCCCCCCCCCCCCCCGTTCGCCCTAGTCTCTGGGTCGGGGGCTGCTCCGGTCGCGGCAGCTTGGCCTCCCAGGAGAGCTCCCGCCGAAAATGTTGTGGAGGCTCCTGTCGCGGCCTCGTCAACGAAGAGGCCGTCTGTGTCTTGGGCGCATGATGTCCTGGAGATGGGCCTCAGTCGGAAACTGGGTCCCGAACTGGAGAAGCCGGCTAGCATCCACACGGGGCTGCGGTTCATACCAGTCGCCAAGTGAGTTTTATTCACTTTCCTTGCTTTTCGTTGTACTCGGACCACTTTGCTCATGTAATCAATTTGCAGGACTGGAGTTTAAAAGATAGGCCACCCGTCCGTGGCCAAAGTGCCGCCAGTCGTCGCCGAGGAGGACCCCTCTCGGAAGAGGAAGGCTGATGAGGTCGTTGCCCCCACAGACAGTGCCAAGAAGGCCAAGAGCGATGATGTCGTCACGGTGTCTGACGACACGACGATTGCTCCGAGTGATCCTGCGGCGGGGGCGGCCTTGACGATCAAGGAGGGTGCTTCCTCGCCTGGGATGGCCGAGCCAGCCTCTTTTGGTGTCGGCGCATCCATCGCGACCTTCCCCCGCTTCATGGCCAGAGCGGCTACGGCGAGTGGTATCACGCCATCGAGCCGCGTGCCTGGGGTCGCCGAAATGGAGGTCGAGCAGCGTCGCGGGCACACTTCGGCTCTTCTCGCATCCGTGGACGCGCTACAGCTTCATGGCATGCTTGGCGTAGCCATCCAGGTATGTCCAGTCCCCGAGGATCGGGCCACTAAATTGCAGTGGTCAGATTCTTTTGGTGTTTTGCTTTTATTTCTCGTGCCCAGTCCCCGAGTGCGCATTCGCTGAATTTCAGCGGGTGGGTGCTTAGGGTTTTTGATCTCCAGTCCCCGAGTGTCCAGTCGCTGAATTTCAGCGGGTGGGCACTTAGGATTTTTATCTCCAGTCCCCGAGTGTCCAGTCGCTGAATTTCAGCGGGTGGGCACTTAGGATTTTTGATCTCCAGTCCCCGAGTGTCCAGTCGCTGAATTTCAGCGGGTGGGCACTTAGGATTTTTTGATCTCCAGTCCCCGAGTGTCCAGTCGCTGAATTGCAGCGGGTGGGCACTTAGGATTCCGTTTTTGTTAACTGTTTGACTTTTGTACAGGGTTTGCAGCGTGAATCAGCCGACCGGCTTGCTGCAAAGTATCGCGCGGAGAAGGAACTTGTCGCCGTCCAAGAGGCGAACAAGGGACTCCAGGTGATTTCTGCGAAGGCAGAGGAGGTTCGCCAGGGCCTTGTCCCGGTGAGTGAGATGACGGCGGCTCAATCTGCGTTGAGGTTGGCTGAGAAGCGGATCGCCGACCTTGAGCGCGAGCTTAAGGACACGAAGGAGGAGGCGAGCTCGGCGGATGGGCGAGGCAAGGCTGCTGTTACGGCCGCCGCTGAGGAGCGTAAGGTCTCTGACGCCCTTGTTGCTGGGCTTCAAGACGACTACTCCTCTCTTCAAAGCTTCATCACGGATCTCTCCCGTCCTTTGATTGGTAAGTGTGCCTGCCTCTGCCTGTAATATTTTCATTGTGTGATCTTTGGTGTACTCACTACCCCCCTTTGTCCACAGGTCGGATCATCGACAGCGCGAAAGAGGCGCAGTCGTTCGACGCGCGGCAGTGTGTGGCCACTCTGGTCGACTCGGCCACGTTGTCCGCGACTTGTATTCGGGCGTATCTCCAGGAGATGTCGCCCACGGAAGTGATTCCCAGCGACCTCGTCGAAGTGTGGCGGTACTTGGAGAAGGCGCCATCAGTCGTCGAGTTCATGACGCGGTCAGCGTTCCGGCGCGGGGCGGCGACAGCACTTAGCCTTGGGCTCGCCCACTTCCCGGAGGATTTAGATCTGGATGACGTGACGAGTGGCTACCCATCGTCGACTGGCTCGGTGGAGATCGCCGAGGTGCTGAAGCTGACGGACCGTGCCGCGGTATACTCCGATCGCGTCTGGGCGATGGGCAACCTCCTTCCTTATCAGGAGACGATTGTCGCACCCAACGACCCCGAGCCGCAGCACCGGGACTTCAAGATCGAGCAGCGCTTCCGTACGGCGATGGCGGGTGAGCTGACGACGTACCCATCGAACCTGTACACTCCCTTCATTCGCAACCGCAAGGGTGGCGGCGAGTCGACATCGAAGCCTGTGGAATAAGACATTGTGCCCTGGGACGTTAGTAGCAGTTCGGCCATTGGGCGCACATTGTACTTTGTAACAACTATGATCTGCTATAATGGGATATCGTGTTATTTTGTGAATTGTCGTGTGTTTGTGATTGAGGGTTGAACGAGTCCCCGAGCGCGTCCGCCCTTTTTATGGGGTTTACCTCGTTTGTTATGTGTTTGTGGTTTTGAACGTTTTGTTATTGAGGTCGACTCGCCCGAGCTTGGAAAGCCAGTCGCAAGGAGACTCCCATGAGTGCTCTGTACTTCACCGTTTTCCCTTGCGCGAAAGAGGTCGGGTAGCCGAGTCCCCGAGCGTGGTACTTGGTTGTTCTAGGCGCGACTCTAGGGTGGGTGAGGACTGGGCGCGTCAGAGTAAGCGCATCACTCCTGCCTGGCCCGTCGGGTCAGTCGCATGGCGAGTCCTGGCCATGCTCTCATACTTGGTGTTTTCCCTAGTCGCTCGCGCTGAACTGGTCGTCAGTCCCCGAGCGTGGTACTTGGCCGTTCGAGTCACCGTGTCGAGGATGCGGAGGATCATGGTAGCTGTGAGGAGCGAAGGCAGTTGTCTTGGCTCGTTAAGCCAGTCGAGCTAGGCGACTCCAATGGGGCTCCGGGTAGGCGTTTTTCGTGGACGTTACGAGACCTGGGGTAACCCATCGTAGCGCACTACTTGGCCGTGTCGATCGCTGTACCAGAGGTTGACTCCTACAGTTAGCTTGGTGCTATTATTACGAGTGCGAGTGGCACAAGACACGGAGAGTAGACACAATTTGTGGTAACCAATATGTTTTATTTCATAGCGACTGGAGGATACATATGTGGAGTTCTAGGAGTAGAACTTCCGTAGGAGGTTTACATTCCATGGTCGCTTGACGTCGAGTTTTCCGTCTCCGCGGACGTCGGTGAGGTAGTAGGCGTCGTTGCCGAGTACTCGTCCGATGGCGAATGGTCCCTCCCACGGGGGGGAGAGCTTGTGCATGCCCTTCTTGTCCTGGGTGAGGCGTAGCACCAGATCGCCTTCCTGGAAGGTGTGAGTTTTCACCAGCCGGCTATGGTAGCGGCGAAGTCCTTGTTGGTAGATGGCACTGCGGGAGCGAGCTAGGTCGCGTGCCTCGTCGAGTTGATCGATTCCAACCTGACGTACGAGTTCGTTCGCAGCCTCCGTGTAGTGGACGACCCTTGGCGAGTCGTGCTCGAGGTCGGTGGGCATGACTGCCTCGGCGCCCTACACCATAAAGAAGAGGGTGAACCCTGTCGACCTGTTGACCGAGGTGCGGATACCCCAGATGACGGAGGGTAGCTCCTCGACCCAGCACCCGACGGTGCGCTCGAGTGGTACTTGGAGCCGCGGCTTCAGGCCGTGGAGGATGCTCTGGTTGGCCCGTTCCGCCTGGCCGTTGGACTCCGGGTGGGCGACTGACGCGAGGTCGAGCCGGATGTGATGTTCCTCGCAGAACTCGGCCATGGCTCCTTTGGCAAAGTTGGTGTCGTTGTCCGTGATGATGTTGTTTGGGAACCCGTAGCGATATATGAGCTCGCGTAGGAATTTGGTGGCGGTCTTCCCGTCGCATTTCCGGACTGGCTTGGCCTTCACCCACTTTGTGAATTTGTCGACCGCGACCAAGAGGTGGGTGAAGCCAGAGGAGGCCTTTTTGAAAGGGCCTACCATGTCCATACCCCACACGGCGAATGGCCAGGTGATGGGGATTGTCTTGAGAGCTGAGCTCGGCACGTGTGTCTGGTTGGCGTACTTCTGGCACCCGGCGCACCGCTGGACAATGTCGACGGCATCGGCGTGTGCGGTGGGCCAGTAGAAGCCGTGCCGCATAGCCTTTGCGACCAGAGAGCGGGCTCCAGCGTGGTGGCCGCAGTCGCCGGAGTGGATGTCGTGGAGGATCTTGCGTCCTTCGGCGGGTTGGACGCAGCGTTGGAACACGCCGGTCACGCTGCGCTTGTGGAGCTCGCCGTCGATGATGGTGAAGGATTTGCATCGACGTGCAACCATCCGGACGTCTGTCTCATCTGCCGGCAAGGTGCCAGCCTCCAGGTAGGCGATGTACGGCTTGGTCCAGTCGTCTGGCTTGGCGATGAGTGCGACCAGGGCTGCCTCTGGTTGCAGCGGGACTCTGATGTCGATCTCCCTTGGTGGAGAGACTGACGACTTGGTGATCGTGTCGAGGAAGACGCCGGCGGGTGGTACGAGTCGAGCCGACCCGATGCAAAGAGTGCGTCGGCCTCCTCGTTCTTCCGCCTGTCGATCCACTCGACGGAGTAGCCTGCGAAGTGTCCACCCAGCTTGTCTGCTGCTTGGCGGTATGCCGCCATGGTGGGAGAGACGGCGTCGCAAGTACCAGCGACTTGCCCAGCGACGAGGTCGGAGTCTCCGTAGCAACATAGGCGGTTGACATTCATCTCCTTGGCAGCTCGCATGCCGTGGAGTAGTGCCTCATACTCGGCCATGTTGTTGGTGCAGGGGGTGAAGTCGAGGCAGAGGACGTAGCGGAGCTTGTCGCCTTTCGGGGAAGTCAACACGATCCCTGCTCCTGCGTCGTCCGCGTTCTTGGAGCCGTCGAAGTGCAGGCTCCAGTAGTGGAGGTATGGCAGCTTTTCCGGCTGCTGGTCCTCTTCCCAGTCAGCGATGAAGTCCGCGAGAGCCTGCGACTTGATCGCTTTTCGTGGCTCATACTTGATGTTGTGGACGCCGATTTCGACGACCCACTTGGCGACTCGCCCGGTCGCCTCACCGTTGCGGATGATGTCCTGCAACGGTGCTGAGAAGACGACCGTGATCGGGTGCTCCTGGAAGTAGTGCGGCAGTCGCCGTTGTGCTCTGAAGACTGCGTATACCAGTTTCTGGTATTGCGGGTACCGCTGGCGCGACTCGGTGAGGACCTCGCTGATATAGTACACCGGTCGTTGTACCGGGCGCTCCTTTCCTTCCTTCGGCCGCTCGACGACCATGACGGCGCTGACGACGCGCTCGAAAGCCGCGACGTAGACCAGCATGGGTTCTTTGTCGATGGGGGCGGCGAGTAGCGGTGCTGCGAGTAGCACCTTCTTGAGGTCACGGAGTGCGTCATCCGCCTCCTTATCCTACTGGAAGGTGGGGTTCTTTCGCATCAGGCGGTATAGGGGCATCGCCTTTTCACCCAATCGGGGGATGAAGCGGCTGAGAGCCGCGACTCGCCCGGCCAGCTTCTGGACGTCGCGCAGGCACTCGGGTTTGCCGAGTCGAGCGATCGTGTCGATCTTGGTGGGGTTTGCCTCGATCCCGCGCTTGGAGACGACGTACCCCAGTAGTTGCCCTGCTGGTACACCGAAGGTGCATTTGCCTGGGTTTAGCTTTATTTTGTATTTCCGTAGGTTGGCGAATGTTTCCGCCAGGTCGGCGAGTAGATCGCCCTGGCTAGCGGACTTCACTACCACGTCGTCGATGTAGACATGGATATTGCGGCCAATTTGGCTCGCAAGGCATTCCTGCATGCACCGCTGGTAGGTCGCACCGGCGTTCTTGCGGCCGAAGGTCATGGCGGTGTAGCAGAAAGCTCCAAATGGCGTGATGAACGCCGTCTTTTCCTCGTCCTCGACAGCCATCTTGATCTGGTTGTACCCAGAGTAGGCGTCGAGGAAGCACAGCGACTCCGAGCCCGCGGTGGAGTCGATTATTTGGTCGATCCGCGGGAGGACGAATTGCTCCTTCGGGCAGGCGCTGTTTAAGTTTGTGTAGTCGATACACATCCTCCAGGTCCCATTTTTCTTCTCGACCAGGACTGGGTTTGCCAGCCACTTGGAGTATTTGATTGGCCGGATGAAGACTGCAGCGAGTAGACGTTGCACCTCCTCGGCGATGGCTCGGCGGCGCTCTTCATTGAAGGGCCACAGCGACTGCTTGACGGGTCGCACTTTGGGGTCGGCGTTGAGTTTGTGCTCAGCGAGTTCCCTAGGGACACCAGGCATGTCAGAGGGCTTCCATGCGAAGATGTCCCTGTTCTCACGGAGGAACTCGATGAGCGCGCCTTCCTATGCTGGGCTCATGCCTGTCCCGATCATCACTATCTGGCTGGAGTCGCCTGGGACCAGCTCGACGGTGCGGGTGTGCGTCGTTGCCTCGAAGGCTGAGGTGTTGGTGCCCTCCGAATTGGGCTTCTTGAGTATGGTGGGGTCGTCATTGTTGACCCCGCTCGCGTACTTGGCGAGCTCGTCGGCGTGGTTGGCCTCTGCCGCGATGACGGCGTCGGCGAGTTCGGCTCCTTTGGCCTCGCACTCGGCGGCCATGTCGGGGTCACTGTTGATGGTGATGACGCCGCGCGGCCCGGGGAGCTTCATCGCGTTGTACGGGTAGTGGGGCGCTGCATTGAACTTGGCGAACGCCTGGCGCCCCAGGACGCAGTGGTAGGGGCTGTCGAAGGGTACCAGCTCGAAGACGATCCACTCGGTGCGGAAGTTTGCTGGTGTGCCGAAGGTGACTGGCAGCGTGACCTTGCCGATCGGGTACGCCTTCCGACCGGGGACGATGCCGTGGAACGTGGTGTAGGTCGTCTCAACCATCGACTGCGGGAGCCGCAGTTGCCAGAAGGTGTCCAGGTACAGGATGTTGATGGAGCTGCCGCCGTCCATCAATGTCTTGGGGAGCCAGTAGTCTCCCACCTTAGGCTTGACCACTAGGGCGACTCGGCCTGGGTACTCGATGCGTGGTGAGTGGTCCTGGCGGCTCCAGGTGATGGGCTGCTCCGACCAGTTGAGGAACTGGGGAACGTCCACCTGGGCCACCGCGTTGACGGCGACGGCGCGGACGATGACCTTCTTCTCGCGCTTCGTGTTAAAGCATGTGAAGGTGTGGAGCGAGCCGGCCACACTGCCGAATTTTCCGCCGTTTGGCGGGTTGTTGTCGGGGTCCTCCCGTGCTCGCCATGCCTTCTCGATCTCATTGAGAGAGTGGCAGTCGGCGATCGTGTGCGTGGCGGGCTTCCCTTCCCTGCTGTGAAACGCACAAGGCTGGTTAAGGAGGGCCACGGGGTCGAACCTTGGTTTCGCCTTGTAGTTGGGCGTTGCCCTCCGTCGCGGCGGAAGCTCTTGGGCTCGCGCTGCGCGTGCCCGGCGTTGGCGACGAAGTCGACTCGCCCGTCACTGCGGCGTTTGCCGGTGAGGCGAGTGTTGCTGTAGCGTAGGTCGGACCGTCGTCCGTTGTTGTTGTCGTTCGTGCGGCGTTGACCTCCCGACTCGTCGTCGGTTTCCTGGATGGGATCTTCCTCCGCGTATCTCTTGGCGATCTCGAGGAGGTCTGGTATGTTGTCGAGTGTGCGGTATGCTCGTTTGAGCTTGGCGACCAAGGGCTCGTAGCGGCACGAGGTCTTGAAGCAGTGGATTGCGGCGTTCGGGTGGATATCGGCCCCGTTGTACCATAGCTCTTGCCACCGTTGGACCCAGCTTCGGGTCGACTCGTGGGGTCCCTGGACGCATCGCTCTAGGTCCTCGATGGTGGTGGCGCGGGTGTAGGAACCCTCGAAGTGCCTCACGAAGGCATCGCGCATCTCTTCCCAGGAGTCGATGCTATCCGGAGGGAGAGTGTTGATCCACTGCCTGCACGCTCCCTCCATCATCAGGGGGAGGTAGCGGGCGGCTAGCAGGTCGGTGTGGCCTGCGATCCCCATTGCCATGAGGTAGGTGTCCAGCCACACGGAGGGGTCGTACGAAGGGTCGTACTTTTCTATTTCCTTTGGCGCTTTGAAGTTCATCGGGTATTTTTTGCCTCGGATCATCGGTCTGAAGCACCGGGGCCCGAGTCGGCTTAGCGACCCCATCGGCTCGCCGTCGCGGCGATTGGTTAGGGTATGTCGCAGGTCGTCGGGCTGGCGTGCGCGCCAGCTTTGGTTGTTGATGATGTGAGTGCGGGCGTCGACGGGCTGACCATTGGCGGCGACGAAGTTGGTCGCTGGCCTAGGATCGTTGGTGGAGAGTGTCGCGTTCGCGGGTCGGTGTTGGAGCTGCAGTGGTTCGGGTGGCGGCCAGTTGAGGGTGTTTTCCGCCAATGGGCGGCCGCTTGAGGCCGCTCTGCTGCCCGATGAACGCGAGTACATCCGACCCTGTGAGTCGACGCCTGTGTTTTGTTGCTCGACCGCCTTTGCGAGCAGGGCCTTGACGTACTGGATCTGTAGGGCGCCGTCGCCGGTGGCCGTGATGTTGTCGGCCGCTGCTCGGCCTGCCACGAGGTTGTCCATCGGTGTGGAGAACAATGGTAGGCCATTCGCGTCTCGCTTCCGTGAGGAGACTACTATCCGCGGCTGGTCCCTGGGGGGTGCGCGGTTGGGTGGAGGTGGGGCGCCCATCGCCGTCGACCCTGGTGGGGGCCGGGCGCTTCCTCCTGGTGGCGCGTTCTCGCAGATCGCTCGCTCGGCCACGCGGGCCGGGTCGTTCTCGTCGTCGAAGTTCAGGGCGCGCCCCTGGACGGTAGGGTTCAGGCGCGACCTGATTCGTTGCTGGTGGTAGCGCGACAGCTCCTGCGCTGTCACCTGCTCGAGGCGAAATTTTTCGCGCTCGGCTTGCTCTTTACGGACTGCTTCCGCCAGCTTCAGGCGGAGTTCCTCGACCTCCGTTGCCGTTGCATTGGGAGGGATCAGGGTGGAGAAGGGATCCTCCGGCGGATCGGTGCCAGTCGCCATGTAGGTCGCGGCGTGGTGACCGGTCCCGTCGCGGAGATCGGCGGAGTTTTCCGATCCGGAGTCGAAGTCGAAGATCCCAAGGATGGAAGGATCCTCGAAGTCTCCCATGTTGGAGACCTGGGTGATGGAGCCTGCGAGCGAAGCCGCGGTGATGGATCCGGCGAGTGACGCCGGAGTCGCCGAGTCGGCGTCGTCGTTGAGGGCCGCGTCTTCCGTGGCCGCGGAGTTTTGGGCCACGTTTATGTGGGCCGAGTTGTACTCGGAGGCGAGGCGATGGATCGTGCGGACCTGGCTCTCGGAGAGCCGGTCGCGTGGCGGCGACTCGCGGATGCGAGCCGAGTCCTCCGAGACGATGACATCGGTGAGGCCGACAAAGAGGCTGATCGTGCCGACTGGCAAGATCATGCTGTGCGTGACGGGTCGCGCCGCCGGGATGTAGCTGCTCGACAAGATCTGGAGCATCTCGCCGATCGCTATCATGCGGTCGGTGGCGACCGAATCGTTGATGGGAAGATTGGATCTCGCCGCAGAACACCGGCCAGACCGGCCAGGCCCCACGGTAGGCGCCACTGTCGTGGGAATGACCACGGCAGATGCTGCAATCGGCAGCGAGTAGTAGAACGAAGGGCAAGGGCGGCCAGCCATCTGCGGTGCGAGATGAGGGCGAAGACACAGGGTTTTACCTAGGTTCGGCCCCCGGAGGGTAAAGACCTACTCCTGCTAGATTGTATTATGATGGAGGTACAATGGGGCGAGCTCGACGGCTAGGCGGCGAGTCGCTTGGGTGGATGATGGAACGTACGTTTACACGCCCTGTAGGGAGGTTTATATAGACTCACCCTCCCCTAGGGTTTACATATCTCAACCGAATCAGTTAAGGTTTCGGTACTCGTTTAACCTAATCCGACTGGGCCTATCTACTCTCCTGGGCCTTCAACTTCCAGTCGCTTGGATCCACGCCAGGTCTTGATCCAGTCGCCGTCTTGCAGGCCCACTCGCCAGCTCATGGGCCAGTCGGAAACGTCCTGCTGGGTATACCCCGGTAGGCATATCTCCATCAGATGCCGTCCCAAATCCAGTAGGCTGCTGCGGCGCCATCACCTGGGCGCGAGGGGGAGCAGCCGACCCTGCCATCTGAGCGGGGGCGCGGGGAACCAAAGCAGTATTGCCCGCAGCAGCACCTGGCGGCGGAGCAGCAGCTCGCTGTGGCGGCGCAACCATCGGGGCCGAACCAATCAAGACCTGGGCGAAGCTTCGAGTTGAAGGCGGCGCGAGCAAACGTGAGACGGGAGATCGCGAGGCAGTACTGGAAATACGACGTCCGATTCCCAGCCTCCTCGCAACAAGACACCATCCCGATCCCGTCAGGGGCCCCATCCCGCCAGGAGGCCCACGCACCAGGGCCACATGAGCTGACGGAACCGTCCGCGAGTCATCGAGCGTAAGAAGCGGATCGCGCCGCCTCTCGCACGCCCTGCTATCGGCCGCCTCAACAAACGCAGCGAAGACCGGCGGCGCCGACGACCTTCTCGCCGGAAGGGGCCCCTTCCATGGTCGAACCAGAGGCCCCCGGCGCATCAACAGCCCCACCGGCGACGATCCATCCCCGCGGCGAGCCTTCGGTGAGGTAGACCGGCAAGGATGCATCGAGCTCCGCGGGGGTGATGAGGACGCACGTTCCCAGAACCGAGATGCCGGCGTAGGAAACCCCATCTCCTCCCAGAACTCTTGCTTCAGCTCTGCATCGGTCCTCCTCCGCCGTCGACAAACAGTAGTCCATCCTAGTTCGCCGGAGGAATCCTCTAGGGCGTCCAGCCTTTCTCGCGCAGCACGGGCCTCACCGCCATCAGAGTCAGAGTCGGAGCCCAAACACTGGAATCTCGAACCCGAGCTCGACGACGATGAAGGATCAGCCTCCACCAGCGACCCGAGCGCCCCAGGCGCCAGGGTGAACCTCCTCCTGGCCATCGCCTCCCGTCCGCAATCTCCTCCTAGCCTTCGCAGACGTATACGATCAGCTGCAGGAGCTCCGGCAACCTCCCAAGGATCACAACATCATGTTCCTTCACAGCCTTCAAGGTCACATATAAGTAGGTGAGGTTCGGAACAAGCGAGGTATTGATCCACCCTGAGCAAGTTTCCTGGCTCCTATTTAGAGAAATGACTAGATTAGGAATTTCGGTGGTTTCAGATGTACTCCCTCCGTTAAGAAATATAAGTCATTTTAGTTTTGTAAAATGAATGTATCTCGACGTCGTTTAGTTTATAGGTTCATACCGAACATCTACAAACCTATACACTAAAAGATGTCTAGATGTATTCCATTCTTAAAGCCAAAACGTCTTATATTTTTGAATGAAGGAAGTACAAATATAATGATTTTACAAAGAAAAAACTCCTCTCTCCTGAATGCTGCTGACTGCTGAGAGTTACCTAGAAAATTTATGCACACGTAATGTTGGCTGTCTGTTACAAGATACATCGGCCTCCACTAGTCAGGGAAAGATTCGTTAAAGATTATCCACCTAATCTCGCTCTTTCTGGAAACTTTTCCTGATGATACTATATTATTCATTCTTCAGATAGAAGGTGGATATTTGGAGGGTAAGAAAGGCCTAAGCAATTGGGATGTCTATACTCATACCAAAGGTGAAGCATGGGAATTTATATTTACTGCACCATTTCAATCTAGACATAGTCCTTCAAACCTTTTTTTTATCTTGTTATAGCTTTGCTTCTTTCTTCTCTCCTCTTTTCAGGAACAATTAAGGATGGAAGCAATGGTGATATTGCTGCTGACCACTACCACCGTTACATGGTACGTTTTCTGCAAAATGCACAGAAAACCTGAGGATGGAAGGTAAAGTAACTATATAAAATAATAAACTGTAACTATCCGCTATTCCAGGAAGACATTGAATTGATGCATTCCTTGGGTGTCAACTCATACCGATTCTCCATAGCATGGACAAGAATCCTACCAAGTGGGTTTATCCTCCATGGAAAATTGCTTCATAAGGGATTATAATATTTCACTTAAATAAAGGCCATCTCCAAAATCTCTTCTTGCTGCAGGAGGCCGATTTGGGGATGTTAATCCAGATGGTGTAGCATTCTATAACGCCATTATTGATGCCCTTGTACAAAGAGGTATTTAAGACACAAACAAATGCAACAGGAGCTAAAATTTGAAGGTCTTAATACATACTAGTTGGTAATGACATGCATAAGCAGGAATACAACCATTTGTTACAATATTTCATTACGACATTCCACATGAACTTGAGGAGCGATATGGTGGATGGTTGAATCCAGAAATTCAGTATGTATTTGTCGGTGCATCTTAATTTACTTTCCTCCCCCGAAAGGAAAACAATAGCTTATCTTACTTTTGCATGCTTTTCAGGAAGGACTTTGGTTACTTTGCAGAAGTATGCTTCAAGATGTTCGGTGACAGAGTAAAATTCTGGGTTACAATGAATGAGCCTAACTTAATGGCAAAATTTTCTTATATGGATGGATGGTACTCACCTGGTCGTTGTTCCAAGCCGTTTGGGAATTGTGCCTTTGGAAATTCTTCAGTAGAGCCGTACATAGTAGGTCACAATATGATACTTTCACATGCAAATGCTGTGAGCATTTATAGAAATAACTATCAGGTACAAATTAGACTCTTGTTCAATAAAAATACTTTCCTCACAAAGTATTTTTAGGCATTATTTAGGAATCTTTTTTAAGGCATCTTTCCTCACAAAGTGTTTTACAGAACTCCATCAACTGAATTTTGCTACTTGACAGGAGAAACAAGGTGGATATATTGGAATTTCTGTCAGCGCAAGATGGTATGAACCATTGCGAAATACTACAATCGACCTACTAGCGGTTGAACGGGCTATATCCTTCAATGTTCCATGGTACTACTATACTATACTTTAGGATAATAATGTGTATACAGATAATTAATTTTGCCTTTAACCGTAAATTCTGAACATTTGTGTTCTTAAAAAGATTATAAATCTGTCTAATACAAGAAAACATGTCAACATGCTAATATAACTCATAGAAATATCATGATTTTTGTTTCACTGAAGGGATGCAGAAAAACTCATACTCTCTTTTCTGTAGTAACTGGACTTATTTATTCTCCATTATTTCTTTGCAATAAAATAAATACAATTCTTCAATTACGACTTCTTTTTTACTTTACCTGTCATATTCTTTTTGACAGGTTTCTGGACCCTATAATTCTTGGTGATTATCCTCCAGAGATGCGCACAATCTTGGGTTCAAACTTACCTCGGTTCACATTAAAGGAGAGGAAGAAACTACGTGTAACAAAATTGGATTTCATCGGACTAAATCATTATTCAACACTGTATGTGAAAGACTGCATCTTTTCACCATGTGAAGTGGATCCCATAGATGGGGATGCACGAGTGATTAGTTTAGCAGAAAGAGATGGGGTGCTTATCGGTAAAGAGGTAACCATTCAAAAACATTGCTAAATACCAATTCATGTTAATTCAGATTATTAAACATGATGGTAAATACAACAATATAGAGTGACTGTAGTCTCACTGGTGCAGACAGGAGCGCCATTCTTTTATGATGTTCCACATGGGATGGAAGAGGTGGTCATGTATTACAAACAAAGATACAATAATACAGCAACATATATCACAGAAAACGGTGTGGCGCTCTGTCTTTGTTAACTTTTGAAGCTTGAATAATCAGTATTTGTCAATTTGAGTTGGACAGTGTCTATTTGCCACATGTTCACAAGTTCAGAAACAATCTCAGAATTTTATCTCTATTTGGAAGCAAATAATGTTTTCTTTCCTTCCAGAATTACATCCAAAGCTTTCAGAAAGAGTTTTAACTGAGCTTGCCTGTTACTGTGTTATGTTAGTCTTATAGAATAATAATCTGTGTGACATAAGTGCAAGGTAATTCACATTTTCAGGTTATGCTCAAGCAAGCAATAGCAGCATGAATGCTAATGATTTCACCAGTGACACGGGAAGAATTGATTATATGAGTGGCTACCTCAAATTTTTATCCTCGGCAATAAGGTAACTTATGCAACTCTGGGTATTCCATGCATATATTTGGCTTCAATCCGATGAGTTCCTGAAATCTTCCGCGCTAACATCCGAGTAGCAAAGATGGGTTGTCTGTGCGAAATGGTTGATTGACCTTAGCTGACGCCCTCTTCTCATGTTTTAATTTCTGTTATGGGCACTGCTGTCAGTGCCAAATGCTTGTTTATATTTGCTACTCTTGTTGCACTCTCTAACACCAACCTTTGCTGCAGGAAAGGAGCTGATATACGTGGTTACTTTGTATGGTCCCTTCTTGATGACTTCGAGTGGACGTCCGGATACACGAACAGGTTCGGGCTCTACCATGTCGACTTCAAGACACAGAAAAGGACGCCGAAATTATCAGCTGAATGGTACAGGATGTTCCTCAAAGGTTCAACTCTGACAAGAGAACTCCAATATGGATCCGAGCCGCAGCTGCAGTATACTTCTTGATCCACTTCTATCATACTAAAGGGTAACAAAATTGATGCTTCGTTTGCAGAAACGCAATCCATGTGCAAGGCATCTTTATGCCTGTGAATAAATAACAAAATTCTGGTCGTTGCTGTAAGAATGTGTGACATATTTATAAAGCATGCATGGTGGCAGTACTCAGTAAGTCAGTAGCATCGCAATCACAGGCCTAATCACGGGATGTTCTTTCTTTTTATCACATAGCTGACGCAAACAGTTTATCAGTGAACAAACGCTGGAATTGGTTATCATATCCAGTTCACAGTACTTTCTTCGATTTAAATTAATGGACTCAGATTTAGATCAAAGAGAGTAGTAGATTGACACATTGATTTTCTTTTTCTAATGATAAAGTATAGTTGTTTCTGGTTACACTAGTTTTTGCCACGTGCACCTTCTCATGGCTATGAACGGCAGAGATACCATATGAAGGGCCGAATGCGCGTGTCAGCGCACGAGCGACACTGCGCTCTTTATCCCCTCCTCCAATTCAATTTGGGCCGATTTTGGGCTTCTCAAAAAAGTTTTAACAAATTTCGAAACAAATACCGGCATGTAGCCAACATTCCGCACTATACATCTGCAAAGTTTCAAATAACACACCGCTGTATTTTCGGTGCAGAAAAAAAAAGACAAATTTGCCAAAATTCGTATGTGTACTATTCACATCTCAGATCTGAAAATTTTACTTTTTTTAGATCAAAATACAATGTATTTCTACTCAATGTTTTAGCACGCACGTAGTGTATAACATCACCTACACGCTGATATTTTCCCCCTATTTTTCGGAATCTTCAAATTTGAATTTGTGTTTGAGTTTGAATTACGGAGCTCCATGGAGCTCGGGCTCCATTGCGCCGCTCTGGCCATTTTTAGAGTACCTTTATTACTACTAGCAGATAGAAGGAGTAGTATGAAACGCATTCAACGGTTGATCTGTTCGGGCATTTCATACTTTTCTCATCGAAACATTTTTCTCAGGTCGGATAGTTTCTCACATCATCACATTCGGTAAATTGGGGCCCAATCGGCCCAAGAACAAGTAGCCGGTTTCTCAAAAAAAAAAAACGATCGGGTACAAGGAGCGCCACGTGTCACGTGGAGGAGGAAGTTTGTTCTCGTACATAATCTTAAATTGAAGTATAGAAACATACGAATACAAATATATAAAAGTACACGCGTACTCGCAACCAAAGTACACGCAAATACAAAAGCCAAACTATAAAAACAACTGTACTAAGAGCCAACAACCGTAAGAAAGGTACAAGTTTACTAACAATGGTACATGAAAGTTTGTTTTTTTACATAATCTTGGATTGAAGTATAGAAACAACTGTATTAAGAGCCAAACTATAAAAAGGTACAAGTTTATTGACAACGGAAATACACGAAAAGTATAAGCTTACTCACAGCTGAAGTATACGAAAAATACAAGTTTACTCATATCCGAAGTATGAAAGTGAAAACGTTTCTCAAAATATTTTATTTTGAATCATCGAATTTGAAAAAATAAAAGGGAATTTTTTTACACTCGCTCCCCTGTATCTTCCTTCTCTCGGCTTAATCCCACTTTCATTCTGGTTGTGACACTTAACAAGCATGCAGAGCCCCACTAGGAGAAGCATGAAGGAGAAGACGACACTTGGCACAACAACAACACGCAGGAAAGACCTTTGCGAAGGTCGGCTTTTTTTTAGGATTTTCCAACCATGGCTTCGAGTTTGTCATCGTCGTGCTGCAGTCTGCTCCGACTAATTCGCCGCACCTGTTCCCGTGAAACCGGCGCAAGTTCTCCCCTTTACCCCTGGATTTCTTGAATCTACCTTTTTTTATATGTTGACCTTATGAGAGAGAAATAGTGTGCTTGTAGGCCTGTTCTTTTAAGGTTTTCGGATCTCGGTTAGACTAATAATGATTTTCTTCTATAACATTTACAAATATATTCTACTTGCTTAAGATATTCTAGTTTTTTTCTAAAACACATGTATCTAGACATGCTTTATGTGTAGTTTAACTTGTTTTGGAGTGTATCTTATAGGAGCTCCATTGTCATCCTTCTCAAGAACTTCCTCATGTGGTTGTTCAAAATACTCTTTAGATGTACTTGTCGAAGGATAGTTTTCACGATCTCACGGCAGTCTCACTTTCAAAGATCGAAAGAGAGTTTATTTTTTCGGTAATTGGCTTGAGTTAGCAGGTTTGGATTGTAAAGACAAGGATAATATCAATTAAGGGTTCCTCGGATTTTATTCATTAGATGATCGAGCGATCTAATTTTTTTAACAAGATGGCTCTCGACGGGTTTACACAAGTACCTGGCGAGAGTATATGAATCTAGGGCTTAAGATTTGAGGCAAAAAGCTATGGTGTGGGCGTAGATGGCGTGCTCTTTCCATGTGAATATCCTCTAATATATATAGTTGCCCTTGATGTAAGAGTCCATTAGCCCTGCTAGGTCTTCATCTTGATTTGCACGTTAAGTTGATCTTTGATCTCCCTTTAATGTATATCTGGTGCCCGGGATCCTTTGGGAAGTCTTCTTGCAGCATGACAGGTCGGGTCGGTTCAGAGATTCTTGATGAGGGCCTCTGAGTGGCGGGAAATGAGGTCTTCGTGGATAGGAAAGTGGGGTAATGCGCGTGTAATTTACAGGCATTAATCCATCCATCACCGACAAGCTCTTGATCCGTACCTTTAATAAGACGATCGTCTTTCATTGGAGTTACCTAGTTCTTGCTCATACCCTTGACAGGTGAGCTTGATGACTTCAATGATCTGAAAAACAGGTCTGATGTATGTCAGGGACCAAAGAGATATGTCTCTGGCATGTAGCAATGATCTACGAATCTGCTCTTCGGGTTTCCTCGACCTAACGGAACATGTCTGATGATTTCTATGTCTCAATTATCACGGGATAATGGGCTCACGATGAGGTCATGAAAGAAGTTAGTGACAAAGAGAAAATACATCTCAAATATAGGTTTCAGTACCTTATAAACCTGAAGAGGTATGAGGGGAGAGAGGTCTCCTTTGATATGACATACCGATACAAGAGGTCACATGACTATCTCCGTGTCATTTTTCCCAAACGGAACGTTGCATGTGGACCCGGTGTG
This sequence comes from Avena sativa, assembly GCA_916181665.1. Classification (NCBI taxonomy): domain Eukaryota; kingdom Viridiplantae; phylum Streptophyta; class Magnoliopsida; order Poales; family Poaceae; genus Avena; species Avena sativa. The sequence goes on along the minus strand of OV702294.1, from coordinate 147,448,777 downwards.
ACGTGAGTTGGTCATAGTGGGGTTAAGGTTTGGTTTAGGATGACCTAAGTGATGACATTGGGAGGTCATCTAGGTCAAGTTCGTTGCTTGGTTAAGTCTTCTACAAGGAACGAGGTCTTTCATGTGTGATGGGGAAATACCAATTGGGGTATACCCACGAAGCGGAGTCACCGGCTGGATCAAGCCGACAGAAACCTAGCCCTGAGCGGATCGACTCGCCCAATACGGCGACTGGCGCATGCTGGACCTAGACGAGTGGCGCCGACTGGAGGCCCAAGACGGCGACTCGTGTACAGAGCCCACAAGTACTTGTAAACCCTAACTGGCTGCATATATAAAGCCACTAGGGGCACCCCCATAGGGTACGTCATATTAGAATCTGCTCGCCCATCTCATATTAGATCTAGTCTCTCCCACCGCCTCCGGTGACTCCATTGGAAACCAATCTATAATCATATACTTGATTGATAGCAGGACGTAGCGATCCTCCATCGAGGGGACGTGAACCTGGATACATCGTGTGTCAATCTCGCTCCCGGATTCTTCTACGTCGCCTTGCTCCCTCTATGTAAGCTACCCCCAGTAGCACCTGCTGTGCAATACCACGACAGTTGGCGCCCACCGTGGGGCAAGCGGTGCATGGAGGGTGATAATTCGGGCGGGATCCCTCACTATCACCACCGACCAGATCGTATCCAACAGGTTTCGGCCGCTCGCCGCCCAACGCGAGTTCGCCCTGATGAAGCTCGGTCATCCGATCGCGTGTGGACTGCCGGTTCTTTACGAGAACTATGTTTTAATTAAGCCCCTTCTCTCACTGATCGCCATGATAATTTTATTCATATCTATGTATGCGTATTGGTGCGATTGATTTGATCAGTGCCTGGCAAGGCCAACACAGCCGGTCAGTTCGGCAACGATCAAGAGTTTGGATCGGAGAAACAGGAGGCTTGTGGAGCTATATGATCCATACAAAGATAGAATAATAATTCTTCACGATACCTTCTCCTGTTTATTCTCCTGTTTATTCTGTTTTATTTTTCCTATCTACTACCAATCGCTTTGTGTGTGCAAGTATGAGAAGGACCAAGTTGGCATCTGGTATCCATGGAATTGCAGCCGCCGACGTCAGTGCGGTTGACTCGCGTTCTCTACGCAGAATGCCGAATCCGTTCTCCCACGCACGTGCGTCAAGGAATAGAAGGATCTCGATCTCGATCTTAGTGCCACTCCTCACAGCGCACTACCCACCAGCGTGTCCGAAAGTTGATCAAACTTCATCCAAGCAAAAACAGCAAAGGGATGATGGGTTTCTTTTATTTTTTTAGATGCAATCGCTTGTCCTCTCTTATTTATTATCTTATTTGGACTGACTTATTACACATCGTGTGTATTTATTTGCTATGCATGTCTCGAGCAATCGGCGAGTCTAATATTTAATTGGAGTAGATGATGGTAAAATTCAGGCCACTTGCCTACCCCATACCTATCAAGGTCTGACAAGTGCCATGAGAAGATACCAGATAGATACACAAAAACATCTGGTTAGTTGGTTTACGACCATCATGGCGCATCCGTCCATCGGGGACTTGCCTCGCCTACCGCGAACTCGCCACTATGGGCTCGTCCGCTAGGTACTAGCCCCTCGTGGACTCGCCCGCCGCTTTCGGCGACTTCCCTGTCACGGACTCGCCTAGTGCGGACTCGCCATGCTGCAGAACTCGCCTAAACGCGAACACGCTCAAACGCGGACTCGCTAGGCTCAGGGACTCGCCCAATGCGGACTCGCCTGCCGCGGGATCGCCATCGCGGCCTCACCATCATCGATATCGCCATAGCGCGACCCCAGTCTGCCGCGTCGACCCCGTGTCCGTCGCGTCGACTTCGCCATAGCGCGACCATACGTCCGCCGCGTCAACTCCTTGTCCGCCACGTCGACTTTTTCTGGCTAAACGTTGTGTGACCCATGTGTACGCCACGCCTAATAAGATACATTCATCGCCCGAGTCGCCAGAGAGGGTCACATGCCATGCTGCATGGACTCACCACTGAGTGTCTCTTCCCCCGGGAAAAATCAATTCGCCTTTGTCAACCTTTGAAAGAGCGACTCGCAATGTTCAAGTAGTGCGGACGAGGACTCACAAACCAAGTCTCGGATCGTCCATGAAAAACGCTAACCGAGATCCATCATTGGAGTTGCCTTGCTCGACTGGCCTTCCGGGCCAAGACAAATGGTTGTGCTACACAAACAGCACCATGTCCTCCTCAACCCTAGATAGCGCGACTCGCACGACCAAGTACTACGGACGAGGACTCGCAACCCGAGCCTCGGATCGTCCAGGAAGAACGCCAAGCCGAGAGCCATCTTTGGAGTCGCCATGCGAATGGCCCCCCGGGCCAAGACGAGAGACTCGCTAACAAAAACAGCGTAATAAACATCGTCGCGGATTCGCTATCATCGCGGACTCGCCACGCTCGAAGACTCTCCCCTCGCGGACTCGCTATCATCGCGGACTCGCCATCCTCAGGGACTCTCCCCTCGCGGACTCGCAATCATCGCGGACTCGCCACGCTCGGGGACTCTCCCCTCATGGACTCGCAACCATCACGGACTCGCCACACTCGGGGACTCTCCCCTCGTGGACTCACAATCATCGCGGACTCGCCACACTCGGGAACTCTCCATCGCAAACTCTCTCCACGCGGACTCGCCATGCTCGGCAACAACCACTACTATTTTCCAAATATGCATCTCTAAAGAGCCTCAAGTCGCCTCTACAAGCCAACTCGATCCCCGGGGACTACTCCTAGGCATACTACGTGTACGCGTGGTTCCATGACCGTGGCTCTCCATGCTCGGGGACTCGCCACCACGGACTCGCCCTCGCGTTTTCAACACGCATTGGGACAGTCCACCATGGACTCGCTCTCGCGTTCTCGACACGCTCGGGACTCTCCACCACGGACTCGCCCTCGCGTACTCAACACGCTCGAGGACTCGCCACCACGGACTCGCCCTCGCGTACTCAACACGCTCGGGGACTCGCCACCATGGACTCGCCCTCGCGTACTCAACGCGCTCGGGGACTCGGCGCGCTACAGACAGCGCCACTCGTCGGTCGCCCAACCTCGCCACTCGTCGCGCTCGGGGACTCGGCACTCGTCAGTCGCTCGACCTCGCCATTCGCCGCGCTCGGAGACTCGGCACGCTCCACGTTCGGGGACTCGCTGCAACCGGTGGCTTCGCCGACACCCTGCGTCTTTCGCCAACTGTCCATCACCGACTGGCTCACGCCGACCGCCTCCCGCTTCACGGTTCTTTTCTCTGTTCAGGAGCTCGTCGCCGATTCGCCACAACCCATCGTCAAGACTCTCCGCGCCCTGCCTCAAGCCCGCGTCGAATTGACAACGCGCTCGGGGACTACTTATGGGGGAATACCAAACGGGGTATACCCACGAAGCGGAGTCGCCAGCTAGATCAAGCCGATAGAAACCTAGCCCTGAGCGGGTCGACTCGCCCAATACGGCGACTGGCGCATGCTGGACCTAGATGAGTGGTGCCGACTGGAGGCCCAAGACGGCGACTCGTGTACAGAGCCCATAAATACTTGTAAACCCTAACTGGCTGCATTTATATAAAGCCACCAGGGGAACCCCCACATGGTACGTCATATTAGAATCTGCTCGCCCATCTCATATTAGATCTAGTCACTCCCACCGCCTCCGATGACTCCATTGTAAACCAATCTATGATCATATACTGGATTGATAGCAGGACGTAGCGATCCTCCATCGAGGGAACGTGAACCTGGGTACATCGTGTGCCAATCTCGCTCCCGGGTTCTCCTACGTCGCCTTGCTCCCTCTATGTAAGCTACCCTCAGTAGCATCTGCCGTGCAATACCACGACAATATGACTGGCCATAAGGACCTGAATATGAACCTCTCTGTCCACTTTTATCAATCAATATATGACATGATCGAGAGGTCTTTTAATGCGTGAGAATCTGTTTCGACCGACGAAATTGGAGGTGGGACACGTCGGGTGTGGATGCAGAGTTATTTTTGGTTCGTGGATGATGGCGTGTGGTTGATGTGATCTTTGTCGGGAAACCCCAAGAGCAAGGTATGATGCATGCGGTGACCCAACATACCACTTTATGATATAGTATACTATAGTTGTTGACATAACACCAATGAAACACCGTTCACTAGTATTACATCCCTCAGAATGGCACAACAGAAACACGGCGGATCCAATACATGGCTAAAGGTTACAACCCACTCTTTACATAAGATCCAGAGAACACTCTAGGTTTAAGAGAGAGAAAGAACTTCTTTACGAATAAGAATCAAAAATAAATAACGCAAAACTATTATACTATTAAAACTATTATTTAATTAAGGAATTGGCATTGCTACTATTGCAACGCACTACAGAGATAGGTTCTTTGGCTAGAGATTTTATTTCTATCTAATCAGTAACTTCGTCTTTACTTGAGTTGAGTATATGTTGTCTTCTTTGTCTTTATTGAAAAGCTTTAGCTCTTGACGATTCCTGGAGCATAACTTGATGTAGACATCTTCTTACTGGCTTCAGAATCTAGCAAGGGTTAAGAAGATACTTTGCGTACGAGCGTACTCAGCAAGTTCACTAGAAAAGGAGTGTTTGATGCACTATAACTACAGCCACAGACCATAGGTCGTAGGCAATGCAAGTTTTCATAAACATTTCTTCAAAGGTTGCTTTTATTCTGAAAAGCTATGTCCGTCAGCCTTCACGGGTTTACTAGAACCTTCATGGGGTTCCTTTCCCGCCGCGTTCGCAGCTCCTTCCTGGAACAGGGAGTAACAAGTTACAGTTCTTACACTCTGCAGAGGTGCGTTACTTTACCCATGAGAGATCAACTCTTTGTTGCATAACCGGGCAGCTTATTCCCGTCCACAATTCCATGATGTGGGGCCCAGAAGATGATCCAAGCCAATCACTGCCCCCTTCGCGACCTCGCATGCCTCCTTGGTGTACACCATGTGAAGGGTTTCGCAGCATAGTAAATCAAAATTTTCTACGGAAGCGAACAGAGGAAAAGCCAAGATCTAATCTAGGAGATGCAAACAACGAGAGAGATTGGATTAGATCTTCATACCCTTGAAGATTCGCACAGCGGAACGTTCGTCGGAACGTGGGTGATGTAGTCGTACTCGCTTCTCCTCCTCGCGATCCGATCCGATCTAGGACCACAAGTGGCGGTGCCTCCGTGAGATGCACACGTGCAGCACCTCGACGTCTCCTCCTTCCTCGGACCAGCAAGTATGGTGGAGAGATGGATTGGATCTACAACACGACGGCGTGGTGTATTTGGTGGAGAATTTCTGCAGCAGGGCTTCGCCTGCAAACAGTCGGGAGGGAGAGAGGAAGGCAGCAGGGCTGCTAGGGCTTGGAGGGAGATGTGTGGTTCTATCTCCAGTTTAAACGATTTAAACTTTCCCTTATCTAGAAATTCTATCTCTAGATTTAAACGAGTTAAATCTATCTAGAATCGGCTGGGCCCTATGGGGCCTTGTGCCCCTGGCCCAATGCGGCCAGGACACTCCCTCATAGGCCCATGCCCCCTCCCGGAAGGTGGGACCACGTTGGCCCCCTTCTGGAAGGTTCTAGAAGCTTTCGGTACAATACCGATTAACCCGGAACTATTCCGAACTCCAAAAACTGCACTGCCTTATATGAATCTTATTCTCCGGACCATTCCGGAACCTCTCGTGATATCCCGGATCCCATCCGAGACTCCGAACAAAAATTCATAAACCAATTATCCAATCTATCCTAGCGTCGAGACATGTTAAGTGTGTGACCCTGCGGGTTCGAGAATATGCAGACATGATCTTCTATCAATAATCAACAGCGGGGTCTGGGCACCCATATTGACTCCCACACATTCATCGATGATCATATCGGATGAACCACGATGCCAGGATTCAATCAATCCCATATATATATTCCCTTCGTCTCGCGATATTTTACTTGCCCGAGATTCGATCGTCGGTATCGTCATACCTAGTTCAATCTCGTTCACAGCAAGTACTTTACTCGTTCCGTAATCCGATATCACTTTGTGATTAACTCCTTAACCACATGCTTGCAAGCGGTGTTGATATCGATTACCGAGTGGGCCCAAAGTATATCTCTCCGACTTGGGAGGGACAAATCCCATCTCGATACATACAACCCAACAGATACTTTCCGATTACCTGAGAGACACCTTTATGATCACCCTCTCATAGGATGACGTTTGATGACCTCAAGGCTTTCTTCCGATACCAGGGAGTTGTATTATCTCATGGTCTAAGGAATACAATATTTGACATGAGAAAAGCTTCGCAAAGACGAACACGATGAAACGATCTAATAGCTTTGCTTAGTTTGGGTCTGTCCACCATATCATTCTCCCAATGATATGATCTCATTATAAATTGACAACTCATGTCTATGGTTAGGAAACCTTAACCATCAGTGATCAATGAGCTAGTCCATAGAGGCGTACTAGGGACACGGTGTTGTTCACAAACCACACAAGTATTAAAGTTTCCGCTTAATACAATTCTAGCATGGAATATAAACTTTATCATGAACAAGAATTATAATAATAACATCTTTATTATTGCCTCTAGGGCATAATTCCAACAGTCTCCCACTTGCACTAGAGTCAATAATCTAGTTTACATTTGGCAACAATCTCACACCCATGGCACTGAGGTGCTGATCATGTTTTACACGTGGAAGAGGTTTAGTCAATGGATCTGCGACATTCAGATCTGTATGTACTTTGCTAATCTTCACATCTCCATCTGCTATATAATCTCGGATTATATGAAACTTGCGGTTGATAAACTTGGTCTTTGGATGATATCTTGGTTCCTTAGCGAGTGCTATGGCGCCAGTGTTGTCACACAATATCTCCAGTGGGTCCAATGCACTTGGAACCACGCCAAGCTCAGTGATGAAGTTTCTGATCCAAACTCCTTCACTTGACGCTTCTGCAGTAGCCATGTATTCCGCTTCTACTGTAGATCCCGCGATCACGCTTTGCTTGCAGCTTCTCCAGCTCACAGCTCCTCCATTCAAAATATACACGTATCCTGTCTGAGATTTACAATCATCCTTGTCGGTGTCGAAACTAGCATCGACGTAACCTTTTACGACGAGCTGTTCATCACCCCCATAGACTAAGAACATTTCTTTAGTCCTATTTAGGTACCTTAGGATGTTCTTCACGGCTGTCCAGTGTTCCACTCCTGGATCACTTTGATATCTGCTCATCAAACTAAGAGCATTGGACACATCCGGTCTAGTACACAGCATGGCATACATGATGGAACCTATGGCCGAGGCATAAGGCACTTTGCTCATAGCTTCCCTATCATTTACCGTAGCTGGACACTGAGCCTTGCTCAATATCTTACCTGACAACATAGGCACTGAACCTTTCAATGCCTTATCCATTCTGAACCTTTTCAGAACTTTGTCTAGGTATGTACTCTGGCTTAAAGCTATCAGGCGTCTTTGTCTATCTCTATAGATCTTGATGCCCAATATATAAGCAGCTTCACCTAGGTCTTTCATTGAAAAACACTTGTTCAAATAACTCTTCACATCGTTAAGCATGTTGATGTCATTTCCAATAATCAATATGTCATCCACATATAGTACCAGAAACATCACCGAGCTCCCACTCACTTTCTTGTAGATGCAAGCTTCGTAGCAATTTGGAACAAATCCAAAGCTCTTGATCACTTGATCAAAACGAAGGTTCCAACTCCGAGATGCTTGCTTCAGTCCATAAATGGAACGCTGAAGTTTGCATACTTTATCAGCATCCTTAGGATCGACAAAACCTTCGAGTTGCATCATATACAACTCTTCATCAATGTTGCCATTGAGGAAAGCAGTCTTGACATCCATTTGCCATATTTCATAATCATGAAACGCAGCAATTGCTAATAAAATCCGAATGGACTTAAACATCGCTACGAGAGAGAAAGTCTCATCGTAGTCAACACCTTGAACTTGTCGAAACCCTTTCGCAACAAGCCGTGCTTTATAGACGGTAACATTACCATCCGCGTCCGTTTTCTTCTTGAAGATCCATTTGCACTCAACGGCCTTTCGGTTGCTAGGAGGGTCCACCAAAGTCCATACTTGGTTTTCGCTCATGGATCCCAATTCGCATTTCATGGCTTCTAGCCATTTCTCAGAGTCTGGGCTCATCATCGCTTCCTCATAGTTCGTAGGTTCACTGTCTTCTACTAACAAGACTGTCAAGACAGGGTTGCCGTACCACTCAGGAGGGGCACGCGACCTTGTCGACCTACGACGTTCAGTAGCAGCATCGTCCGAAGCTTCATGATCCTTGTCATTAGCTTCCTCTATTGTTGGTGCAGGCGGCACTGGAACAATTTCAGGTGCTGCGCTACTCTCCAATTCAAGAGAAGGTTCAATAACCTCGTCTAGCTCTACTTTCCTCCCACTCACTTCTTTCGAGAGAAACTCCTTCTCAAGAAAGGAACCGTTCTTTGCGACAAACACTTTGCCTTCGGTTCTGTGATAGAAGGTATACCCAATAGTTTCCTTAGGGTATCCTATGAAGACGCATTTCTCCGCTTTGGGTTCGAGCTTGTCCGGCATCAACTTCTTGACGTAAGCTTCGCATCCCCAAACTTTAAGAAACGACAACTTAGGTTTAGCACCAAACCATAGTTCATACGGTGTCGTCTCAACGGATTTAGATGGAGCCCTATTTAAAGTGAATGCAGCGGTTTCTAATGCATAACCCCAAAATGATAACGGCAAATCAGTAAGAGACATCATCGATCAGACCATATCTAATAGGGTTCGATTTCGGCGTTCAGACACACCATTGCGCTGTGGTGTTCCGGGTGGCGTGAGTTGTGAAACGATTCCACTTGCTTTGAGATGCGTGAGAAAATCATAAGTCAAATATTCGCCCCCACGATCGGATCGTAGAAACTTAATCTTTCTGTTACGATGGTTCTCCACTTCATTCTGAAATTCTTTGAACTTTTCAAACGTTTCAGATTTATGTTTCATTAAATAGATATACCCATATCTACTTAAGTCATCGGTAAAAGTGAGAAAATAGCGATATCCACCGCGCGTCGAAACACTCATCGTTCCGCATACATCGGTATGTATGATTTCCAACAAGTCCGTTGCTCGCTCCATCATACCGGAGAACGGGGTTTTGATCATCTTGCCCATGAGGCATGGTTCGCATGTGTAAAGTGATTCAAAATCAAGAGACTCCAAAAGTCCATCAGAATGGAGTTTCTTCATGCGCTTTACACCAATATGACCTAGACGACAGTGCCACAAATAAGTAGTATTATCACTATCTACTTTGCATCTCTTAGCCTCAATGTTATGGATGTGTGTTTCATCCCTTTCGAGATTTAGAAGAAATAAACCATTCACAAGAGGTGCATGACCATAAAAGATGTTACTCATATAAATAGAACAACCATTATTCTCCGATTTAAATGAATAACCGTCTTGCAATAAACACGATCCAGAAATAATGTTCATGCTCAACGCAGGCACATAATAACATTTATTAAGGTTTAAAACTAATCCCGAAGGTAAAACTAAGGAGAGCGTGCTGACGGCCATCACATCAACTCTTGATCCGTTGCCAACGCGCATCGTCACCTCATCCCTCGCAAGCCGCCGTCTATTCCGTAGCTCATGTTTCGAGTTACAAATATTAGCAACCGAACCAGTATCAAATACCCAGGCACTACAACGAGGGCTAGTAAGGAAAACATCAATAACATGTATATCAAATATACCTTTGATGGTGCCAGCCTTCTTGTCCGCTAAGTACTTCGGACAGTTGCGCTTCCAGTGACCCTTGTCCTTGCAATAGAAGCACTCAGTGTCCGGCTTAGGTCCAGACTTGAGCTTCTTCTCAGCAGGGGCAACGCGCTTGCCGCCGCTTTTCTTGAAGGGCTTCTTTGCACCTTTACCTTTCTTAAAGGAGGGCTTGTTGACCATCAACACATGATTATCCTTCTTGATGTCCACCTCCGCAGCCTTCAGCTTTGCGAAGAGCTCGGTGATCGTATCAGTGGAACCAATCTGATTATGAGTCACTACAAAACTTTTGTAGCTGGGAGGGAGTGATTGCAGAACCCTGTCAATCTTGAGCTCCTCTGGAATCTTGCGGTCCAGTTGCTCAAGGCGTTGAGTGTAGCCCGACATCTTAATGGCGTGCTCACTAACGGAACTCCCTTCCTCCATCTTGCAGTTAAAGAACTTCTCGGAGATCTCATATCTCTCAGAACGGGCCTGAGTCTGAAACATGGTTTTCAGCTCCTCGAGAATCTCAAAGGGCCCGGGATAGTTTTCAAAACGATTTTGAAGTTCCGGTTCCATAGCAAACAACATGGTGCTCTTAATCACACCATAATCATCTTTGCGCGACTGATAGACAGCTTTCTCATCAGCCAGCGCAGTTGCAGCAGGGGGGTCACCTAACGCTTTCCCAAGGACATAGTCCTTTTGTCCGCCAGACAGAATGATTCTTAGATTGCGGAACCAGTTGGTGAAGTTAGACCCATTGTTTCTAAGCTTTTCTTTCTCAGCAAAAACGTTGAAGTTGAAGTTGTACTTGGCCATGTGATCTACAGTATTTGCAAGTACAATTTAGACTATGTTCATGATAAATAGTTCAACTTAATCAAATTACTAGATGAACTCCCACTAAATTCAACATCCCTCTAGTTGTTTAGTGAACACGATCCAAATTCACCACACCTAATCCGATCATCACGAGAAGAGATGTGGTTTCAATGGTGGACAACGAAGTGTCGATCATATCATTCATATGACTCATGCTTAACCTTTCGGTTCTTGTGTTCCGAGGCCATGTCTGTACATGCTAGGCTCGTCAAGTTAGACCCAAGTATTTCCGCGTGTGCAAAACTGGCTTGCACCCGTTGTATGTGAGCGTAGAGTCTATAGCACCTGATCATCACGTGATGCTTGGACACGACGAACTTTCGCAACGGTGCATACTTGGGGAGAACACAGTTTTTATCTTGATCTTTAAGTGAGGAATCATCTTATAATGCTACCGTCGCGATCTAAGCATAATAAGATACATAAAAGGATAAACATCACATGCATATAACTTTATGTGACATGGTATAGCCAATCTTCGCGCAATGATCTCCATCTTGTGCGTTCCGGCATGATCTCCATCACTCCACCATGATTGCCTCCACCACGAATAGCAACTACAACTATTGCTAACTACTTAGCGATAAAGTAAAGCTATTACATGGCGTATAAGAAGTTGACTCGCAGGTCATACACAATTATAAAGACAACCATATGGCTCCTGCCGGTTCTGTACTCATCGACATGCAAGTCGTGAAACATTACAAAACATGATCATCGCATACAATATACACATCACATCTTGGGCCATACCATATCACAGAAAACACTTCCTGCAAAAACAAGTTAGACGCCTCTACTTTGTTGTTTCATGTTTTACGTGGCTTATGGGAGTAGATGCTAAGAACGATTCTTACCTACGGAAAGCCACAACGGTGATATTATGGTTGCCAAAGTCCGGTGTTAATCCCATGACAACTATAGTGAGAGAAACTGACATCCACCAGCCGCATGTGTGGTACAAGCCACACGTCAAGTGCGGAGCCGGTCTCGCGAACGACGTCGCATAAGGTTGGCCTGGACCGCTTCAATCTCACTATCCCGCGTCATAAGAAGAACACAAACAAGAGGCTTGCAACAGAAAACATCAACGCCCGCAACAACCATGTTGCGTTCTACTCGTGAATCACATCTACGCACAGATCTAGCTCTGATACCACTGAAGGGTTTCGCAGCATAGTAAATCAAAATTTTCTACGGAAGCGAACAGAGGGAAAGCCAAGATCTAATCTAGGAGATGCAAACAACGAGAGAGATTGGATTAGATCTTCATACCCTTGAAGATTCGCACAGCGGAACGTTCGTCGGAACGTGGGTGATGTAGTCGTACTCGCTTCTCCTCCTCGCGATCCGATCCGATCTAGCACCACAAGTGGCGGTGCCTCCGTGAGATGCACACGTGCAGCACCTCGATGTCTCCTCCTTCCTCGGACCAGCAAGTATGGTGGAGAGATGGATTGGATCTACAACACGACGGCGTGGTGTATTTGGTGGAGAATTTCTGCAGCAGGGCTTCGCCTGCAAACAGTCGGGAGGGAGAGAGGAAGGCAACAGGGCTACTAGGGCTTGGAGGGAGATGTGTGGTTCTATCTCCAGTTTAAACGATTTAAACTTTCCCTTATCTAGAAATTCTATCTCTAGATTTAAACGAGTTAAATCTATCTAGAATCGGCTGGGCCCTATGGGGCCTTGTTCCCCTGGCCCAATGCGGCCAGGACACTCCCTCATAGGCCCATGCCCCCTCCCGGAAGGTGGGACCACGTTGGCCCCCTTCCGGAAGGTTCTAGAAGCTTCCGGTACAATACCGATTAACCCGGAACTATTCCGAACTCCAAAAACTGCACTGCCTTATATGAATCTTATTCTCTGGACCATTCCGGAACCTCTCGTGATATCCCGGATCCCATCCGAGACTCCGAACAAAAATTCATAAACCAATTATCCAATCTATCCTAGCGTCGAGACACGTTAAGTGTGTGACCCTGCGGGTTCGAGAATATGCAGACATGATCTTCTATCAATAATCAACAGCGGGGTCTGGGCACCCATATTGACTCCCACACATTCATCGATGATCATATCGGATGAACCACGATGCCAGGATTCAATCAATCCCATATATATATTCCCTTCGTATCGCGATATTTTACTTGCCCGAGATTCGATCGTCGGTATCGTCATACCTAGTTCAATCTCGTTCACAGCAAGTACTTTACTTGTTCCGTAATCCGATATCACTTTGTGATTAACTCCTTAACCACATGCTTGTAAGCGGTGTTGATATCGATTACCGAGTGGGCCCGAAGTATATCTCTCCGACTTGGGAGGGACAAATCCCATCTCGATACATACAACCCAACAGATACTTTCCGATTACCTGAGAGACACCTTTATGATCACCCTTTCATAGGATGACGTTTGATGACCTCAAATCTTTCTTCCGATACCAGGGAGTTGTATTATCTCATGGTCTAAGGAATACAATATTTGACATGAGAAAAGCTTCGCAAAGACGAACACGATGAAACGATCTAATAGCTTTGCTTAGTTTGGGTCTGTCCACCATATCATTCTCCCAATGATATGATCTCATTATCAATTGACAACTCATGTCTATGGTTAGGAAACCTTAACCATCAGTGATCAATGAGCTAGTCCATAGAGGCGTACTAGGGACACGGTGTTGTTCACAAACCACACAAGTATTAAAGTTTCCGCTTAATACAATTCTAGCATGGAATATAAACTTTATCATGAACAAGAATTATAATGATAACATCTTTATTATTGCCTCTAGGGCATAATTCCAACACCATGCCCACATAAAGAATTACGACAATGGTTTGTACAAACCGTTAGATGCTAGAACTATCGTGGGACGATGAGGGTTCCCACCCATATGCTGCATATCCTCTACGAATTACCAATTAATATGAACGCTACGAGGATAACAGCCACGACCTGCATATCCGGCTTCATGCGAGAGGAAGAAGATACAGCTGACTTCTCCGTCCCTTTCCAAATCTCATGGTCAACGTGTAATATACGGCGCAAGAATCACTGGCGACATTGGTTGTTAAGTCCTAGGTGATATAGTTCTGAACAGTGGTATCCCAACTGTCAGATTTAATATATTAGCTGATCACCCTGGATCAGTAATCAATAGTTCTCATTTTTATTGAAAATAGTGTGTTTCTGTCCTTTTTCAAATGCAGGTGATGACAACACTGGATTTGTAAAATACTTTACAGAAAATAACCAAAGGACATGAGAGAGTGTGAACTTGCCTTTTGTGATTGCAAGATTATGCACTCACGGTCTTTGAGTCAGTATAAGATCCAAAATCTGAAATCAGCATCATTGGTCCGGTAAGGACTAATGTTTAAAGAAGCAATATGCTTTTATGCATAAGTAATGTGATGCACGTCCTAAGCACAAATCCTGGGAATAACGTTGTCCTAGGGTTTGGATTCCGGAAATGGTTACCTTGGAATGTGTGGTCCTTTTGGATAAATTTCATAGTTGTACTCTTATTAGAGTTGATGAGTGGTTGTAAACAACACATATGTAGGAGTAAAGTATACATACTTATGACATACTAGTTAGGATTACTTATACAAGAGTTCTTATTTAAAGTGGCAAAAAGGATAACCTTCGAAGAAAAGGTTTTTCTTCTAAGGTTTAAACAAACTTTGTGGTTAGTTAGTGGTGGTTGATGTGATTTGTTTGCTCAAATGGTTTGGATTGAGTTGCTTTATAGTTTAACTACTTGAGACCAAAGTTAACTATAAAACATATAGTAATGCTTATAGTGTTATATTAAGATTCTGTAGACTAAAGTTAACTTTAACACAAAGATGATTTTGAGAGTATAATAATTATAACATTTACCTTGGATAGTGGTTTCTTGATTTGATTATGGAGTATTATCATTTACCTTTTATAGATAAGTGAGTATAGTTTATAAACCCAACATAATGTTACTTAACTACTTATGGATTTATATAGTGTTGTAGTAGTTTTTGTAATTTGGTGATTAATATGGTTTAGAAAAGATTTGATTGTTTGCAAGTTGCTCTTTACGAATTTTATTATTAGTGGAATTCTTCTTAAAAGATAATCTTCATTTAAGGTTGGAGATACTTCTAAAATAAGAACATTCATAATGTTTGAAACTATTATGGCATTATATTATTAATATTTAAGACTAATACTAGTTATTGGACTTATTTGACTCATTTTAGGAATATTAATAAATTTTATTTATCTTTATATGAATTTATTAATGAAGTAAATAAGTTTAACTTTGAGTTATTAGAATATTTAATTTTTATTTAACTCAAAAGTAGAATATTAGATTTTTAACATGTAGATATTATTTTTGAGATCTTTTTGGTATATTACATTTATTTTTGTGATTTATAAATAATAAGATATGATTTTTATAATTCTTATTACTTTATAATTACTTAATAAATAATAAATATTTAATTAAGTGAAATAATAATACATGGTTATAGTTTAAAATTATAATTCTTATTTTTCTAAGATTTTTGGTATTTTACTTATATTATAAACATTTATCATTATAGGAAAATAAATTATTAAAGTTTTATTACTTATAAATCTTTTACTAAATACTATTTATTTAAATAATCATCATAAAAATATTTGATAATAGTTTTAAGTTGTAGATTTTATTTTTTTGAAAATTTTCATATATTATACACATTTTTCTGAATTATAAATCAAAAGTTATTAATTAAGCAAGATTTAATCCTTTATTTGATTTCTGGAATATTATTAATTGAATTATAACATTTTATTTATTTTCTAACAGAAAATACTTTTTACACCGCACCAAGAGCTATCCCCAGTCACTGACTAGTGGGCCATTGTCCACCTCAGCTCTCAGGTCTAAAAATGTTTTTGCTACTGACCTCCTCTCTACTCACTGTCGATGACATGTGGGCCCTGGGCCATGTCATCCACCACGCGAGGCAAAGACCAGTCAAACTAGCTGACGTGGTTCGATCATGAGGTAAGCATGGCGTCAGCATCCCCACCGCCATCGGTGAGTGGTCACCGGCGACGATCTACGGCGCCCTAGCAAGCGAGATAAGACTATTTCGAACAAGCGCAACCTACTGAACCTAATAGTGGCAGCGCCGCCTGGAAATGGTCATCGGAGCTTCAGCTCCGACGAGCTCCGACTGTGGCCGACGGTGACATATGATGACACAGCGATTTACAGCGAGATTCGGCGATTCGATGTTATTGGGAAGTTCAGGAACTCACCCTGATGATGATTGAGTGGTCGGCGAGGACAGGCGCGGTCAGAATCGAGCTTCCCAATGAGGATTCCGATGAACTACTGTGAAGGGAAACGACCAAATTCACCCGCTCCAGTGCTCTCCTTGATGCAAGCTTCTACCCAGAGGATCTACGGAGGAAGGCGCTTCTCCATGACGGCTCAGAATGGTATGGGGAGACGTGGTTCGACTTCGAGAGGTGGCTCCGGTGAGCTAGGGTTTCGGTCTCGTTCGTATCTGATAGGATAAGGAGGAATTGGAGATAAGGATGGAGGCAGGGCGTCGTGGTGGCCTTCTTATCCCCTCCTGGCAACGGCGACGAGTATCTTGGCGCAACAACGACGATGATGGCATCGGGCGGCGGCGAGCTCCGCCAGCGAGCTGCTTGTGTGCGTGAGGATGACGACGATGGCTATTTTGCGGATAACCACCTGACGATCTTTACTTCTCAACCCGCAGTCCTTTGTTGGCCCCACTTGTCAGTCACAGACAGAAAAGGACCTGGGCTGGTTACTGGGCTGTTGTGGGCTGCATATAGGCGTCAGATAAGTATAGGGTTGTTGGGCCACGACCAGGTTTGGTTTTTATTTGTTTTATCCTTTTTCTATTTTCTGTTTTCTTATCTAGATTTGAATTTGATTTATATTTTTAATCTTTCTTTGTATAATTTGTTTGTTGGATATTTACAACAATACAAAAATATACCTAGTCTCATTTGTGAATTCTTATTATATCCTCCTTTTGTATTTCTTGTATTTACTTAATGTGATCCCCCTTGTTAATGTTTTATATAAACTTTTCTTATTATTTTTCTCTCCTTATTTTAGTTAGGGATTTTTTTGGTTAATACATTCTTATTTGTTTATAACTCAACTTTTAGTGAGCTTATAGTTTGAATAGAAACTTTATATATATATAATGATTCTATACCATTCTTTGATGCATGAAATATAAAGGCATTGATATGGTGATTATTACTCCCATTAATTTGGAAAATGGCAATGTATGTGATAAACAAATAAGTTTAGGGTTTTGAATTATGAGTACTACCCTTGACTTTAGGGTTTTATATAAGCTTAGATTCCTTTTAAGAGTTAAGATTTAATAACTAAGCATATTGCCTTATGTATATAGTATTGGATGAAATCTCCCTTTTTAATAGACGTTATATTTAGAGTGTTTTATAGAAGTGAAATTATAAAAATATACTTAGGCACATATAGTGATGATGGTTGAAATTAACAGAGATATGCTTATGTAGTTTGTTATAGGGAAATATTTCTATAAAGTGTTATAAGCATCAGATGATGGATTAACAGTATGAGATGGATATTATGTTTGATTTGAGATTTAAAGTTGATTGCTTACCAATATTAAATAGGAAAATGATATATAACATATAATTATATTTCACAATCTGGAATCTCTAATTAAGGAATTCCTTTCCTAGATATAATACCTCTTTCTATCCATCATCATGGTTAGTTTGATGGACTTACTTATTAAAATCTTCTTATTCAATATATCATTCTTCTAAACTTATGGATGAATCCAATGAGTTTGATACAAAGGCACTTCATAGCTTTCTCATATCCTTGCTTGGTTGTATTTACTATTCTATTGTTGATAATCTTCCATCCAACCAGTAGTTCCTTCAAACTCACTAATCTTTCTCTAAAGTAAACTATCTTTAAATATGAATAACACCACTTTTATGACTCTATGCTACACTAGCTTTAGTTGAATAACACCATCTTATAATTACTTAACCCTCATGACTTACACTTCAATCCCTGAATTATATTTATGTGGTTTGCAAAGACTTCTCTAGGATCACTTATCTTTACTAAGGTTCAAATCATGTTCTACCCACCAGTATTACCTATACTAAATATAAGCATTCCCTGTTGGTGGCCAAAACATTACCATTATAATAATCATTTATTACTGAATTTCTTAGTTGGCTAAGCATGGCTTTATCAATCCTACCTTTTATTGTCTGGAAAATATCTTAATAGTATCTTATATTGGATTAAGGTTATTAATGGACTATGCCCTCATTATAAGATTTAAGTAGATGTTCTGATAAGATCAAATAAGAGGTCAAAGACTAATAGTTAAAGAATTTGTGAATCAATGGGGAATTATCCAACTTTGATGAACAACAGATATTGAAATAAGTTCCATAAAGATTCTATAGAAAGAAAGATATATATATATAGTGGATGATCTTGACTTAATCTCTTTCCAACTCCAACTCATCAAAAGAGTTTTTAAGGTTAGGTGTTACTATGATTCTCAGAATGTATGTAGATGGGATTTAAGATATAGTGGTTACATTCTTATTATTTGTTTTATATCCTTAACTTGGTACTTATGAATGATTATAATGAATACTATAATATGATCACCTAATGATCAAATATAATTTACATTATATTAAGGTTTAACTTATGGTACATTTTGATATACCCTTAGATCAAATCTCTCTTACCCAAAATGAGATTTTAACACAGGTCTTATTGAAACTTATCGCAGTCAACTTGATGATCTACTTCAATTCCATCAAGCTAAGAGAAGCTTCAATCACTTTGACAAGTTTTGTTTAAAAGCGCAAAAATTATTCGGATTTTCTATGCATGAATGCAATGCACGCATCTGGGTTCAACTTATTTCTAGGCTCTAATGCTGGGATGTTACAATGCATCACAGCAGCAAGTCTTCCCTCAGTAAGAAACCGAGGTTATTGAACCAGTAGGAGGAAGAAAACGTCTCAAAGGTGTTGCAAGCAACATGGAAACCTGCACAACACAAACTCAATACTTTTCCCCAACTAACAGTGAGGTTTTAAATCTCACCGTTGCTGTGACAAAGGATTAACTGTATGGTGTGGAAGGTGAAAGTGGTTTGTAGCAATGTAAACAGTAAAAGTGGAAGATGTATCAATGGTAAAGATTGGACCGGGGTCCATATTTCACTAGAGGTGTTCTCCTTAGATAAACAAAGATGATGCAGGGTAAAAAATTTATAGCAGGGCAATTGACAAGACTCGGCAAGGCAAAAGAATGCAATACTAGACATTAAGATCCTATGAGATTCGATTGGGCAATACAACAATATACATAGACCGCCATCCAACTGCATCTATGACTAGAAGTCGACCTTTGGGTTATCATCTGAACCCCCTCTAATATTAAGTTGCAAGAAACAGACAACTGCTTTAAGCAAAGTGTGTAAGGTAAACAATCCACTTGTTCCATGAACAAGAGACCGTTATTTTCTCCCTAGTGGCAATAGCACATCTACAACCGTAGAGATTTCTGTCACTTCCCTTGATTAAGTAGAGGCATGAACCCACTACCGAGCATAAATACCTTCTCTTGGAGTCACTAGCAACTACTTGGCCAAGATAGCTACTAACAACAGAGAGCATGCAACATCACAAATAACACAGACATGATAGAATCAATAAGACAAAAGCATTAATAAATCTTACATAGTAATCTCAATATCCATCGGATACCCGCAAACACAACATGCATGATTACAAATAGATGAGATCTTGATCATGAACAGATCTCACAAGATCTAGACATGAAAGCACAAGGAGGAGATACAACCATCTAGCTACTACATGGACCCGTAGTCCAAGGTGGAACTACTCACGCTTCATACCGGAGGCTGGCATGATGAAGAAGAAGGCCTCTGGGATGATCTCCCCTCTGACAGGGTGCCGGGAAGAGCTTCAGATCCCCCCGATCTAGGGACGATGGTGGCGGTGGCTACAGACGGTTTCGTGGAATATTGATCGGGTTCTTAGGGTTTAGGCATCAGGGGCTTCTTATAGGCGAAGAGGCGAGGCTGGGAGGCGGCCAGGGGGCCCACACCCTGCCCAGGCGCGGGCCCACCCTGGGTCGTGCCTAGGGGGGTGTGGCCACCCTGTGGCGCCCCTCCGTCTCTCCTCTGGACTCCGTGTTCTCCTCGGTGAAATATTGACTTTGGCTTTTGTCCTGTCCAATTCCGAGAATATTTCCTTACTAGCTTTTCTGGAACCAAAAACAGCAGAAAACAGGCAAGTGGCATTGTGGCAACTTGTTAATAGGTTAGTACCAGAAAACATATGAAAAGCACCTCAAAGTGTGAACAAAGCAAAGCAAAGCAAAGTAGGTACTAAACAAGCATGGAACATCAAAAATTATAGATACGTTTCTGACATATCAAGCATCCCCAAGCTTAACTCATGCTCGTCCTCGAGTAGGTAAGTGATAAAAAGAATAATTTTTGAGGTGACATGCACCATCAAAACCAAGATCAAACCATTTGCAAGCATTGAAAGCTGGGATCAAAGAACTCTAAACATGTGCATGAATGATGGAGTTCTAACAATAAGACAAATAAACTATGCATGCAACATGAAAGACTACAAACAAAGATCATGAATAACATGCATTGAAAAACATTTGTTTGTTTCATATACAGAAAACATGGCATAGTGGCATTCAACTTGTCCCTCATAGAGTAGCAAAGAGATACATAGGACACCTTCAAAGTTCATAAGAGTGACTAGATACAAATAGCACAAGATCAAGTAATACAACAATAGACATCAATCAATAAGTTTTGGGACACTGCACATAGAACTAAGAATGGCAACTATGCTCTCTTAACTGGTGCCCAAAGGTAGAAGGTGGATACTCAATATAATAGTGGAAGAAAGGCCCTTCATAAAGGGAAGCAGAGATTTCAAGTTTCAAAAAGAGCTTCCAAAAATTATGGTACTTGTTAGCTTTCAGCCCTCATTGCCCTTATCATAAGCATCTTGAAGTGATTAAGGTTAAAGTGAACAAACTATGGAGTATATGCTTGACAAAGTATAAGTTGGCAATCTCATGTCCCTTGAATATGAGGGCCTCTCCTCATGCTAATCAAGTTTAGTTACTTGAAAGTTCTTGTCATAGTAAGTACATGAGTATCATAGAGAACTGCCAACGGGGTACCCCTTGCACATGGTACAGGAGCTTTCCCATAACCAAAATGACAAGGCAAGCAGACAATGAGCATCTCATCATTCTTCTTATTAACCATGGGATATGGTGCTTTTTTCTCTCTTTCCTCTTTTCTCAATATGTCTCTTTTTTCTCAATCTCTTTTTTTATAAGAAGAATGCTTCATAGATGTCACTATGGTGATGCTGCAAGTTTCCACCATGATTAGGCATGGCTTAGGCTAGCGGCCCAGGCGTTTCTCGAACACAAAATACATAACTCCATGGACTTACAAGCTCCCCTTTCATTTCACACCGACGACATCCAGAGACAAAAGAGCATGATATCAACTGTGTATAAAGTACAAGTGCAATGTTGAAAGTGTTCCCCATGAAAACATGGTTCTGCTAATTTCAACGTATAAGTGCAAGCATATACAACATAGATGACACAATGGTTCAAGTTCATTAGGGGAAATAAATATAAAGTGTGCCATCAAGTTCGTGAGATCTTTAATCACTAAGTTTTCACATAACAATATACTTTTTAATTGTAAGATAGCTGAAAACAAGAATATACTTGGAATGGTGTAACACACCATGCATAGGAATTTATAGTGGAAACTTTGGAATAACTTGTTTTCTTGGGAGTTGGAAGCATGAGTAGAACTTACTCATACAAGTGGAGGCTAGCAAAAGACTGGGAGAAACCAACTAAGAGAGCAATAATGGCCATAATCATGCAGAGTGACAAAACATTACTAATCAAAGCATAGAGTGGTACTACAAGTCAAGGACTAAATGATCATAGAGGCTATGGTGACTTGTTCATAGTAATAACATGGTGTGAGCATGTGCCAAGTCAACCCAAACAAAGCATCAAAGGAGAATACCACAATACTATGCTTTTGCATGCTAAAACAACACATGATTCTTTCAAGTCACACTAAGCAATCCTAATTGCTTGTAACAAGTCATGCTACATCAATAATCACTAAGCATAAGGTCAAAACAACACCTAGCATGACATTCTAAGGTCTAAGTCATAGTCAAAGCAAGCTCCTCTTGCACTTTCAAGCAAGAACTTTCTACTCCTTTCCAATATCAATCAACTTATTTGAAACAACACAGCGAGAACGGGGGTCCAAACTACTTTATTCAAGAAAAATAAACAAACTAAGCAAAGCAAATGAAAACTAAGACGCTCCAAGAACAACACAATAGTGCATGAAACAATAAAAACAAAGTGTCTAGAAAGACCTGAGCTTTTTATTGATGAAGAAGGAGATGCCTTGGGCATCCCCAAGCTTTGACGCTTGTACCTCTTGGATATTTCTTGGGGTGACATCGGGGTGACATCCCCAAGCTTGAGCTTTTTTCCATTCTTCATCTCATTACATCATTCTCTCTCTACACATGATTTTTTTTCCTTCATACAAACTTCACACAATCTTCATTAGCAACATTAGTGTATTCAAAAGATAATAGACCTTTAGACTCAGCTTTAGAACAGCAGAACTTTTCACTAAAAACACAAACTATTCAAAAAGCTCAATTTCCCAAAAAGAACCCAAAAATAAATCAATAAGAAGCAAATGCAAATAATGGCAGAAATCTGTCAAAACAGACCAGCAGGTAGAACCCGATTTTTTCGAAGACCTTCTGTTGCTCAAATAAAAAAGTTTTGAACTAACTAAAGTTAGATAACATATTGGGGGATTTATTCGTAAATTTTCAGCTCAATACGACTTACATAGACTCCTGACGAATTTTTATGGTGGAGGACAGAAATCTGTTTTGGGACAGCAACTCCCCAAATCTTACTTCCCTCTCATTAGAGGTCATTCTTGGCACAAAAAGCAAACAAAAATGAAAATAAGAGGTCATTACTGAAGTAATAACTTCCAAGACTCAAGAAAACTCTTGGTTTATCTCCCAACAAGTACTTTTCTTTAACGCCTTTAAGTTAGGCACAAGAAGCAAGAAATCAAGTATTTTCAAATGAAGAAGCGTTAACATCAAACCTTGCTCTCAAAGGAGGAGCAAAAAGAAACTTCTCTATCCTCATAGGGAAGTGTTTAATTCCTTTATTAAATGGAAATTGATATTTAATGGTGCCTTCTTTCATATCAATGATGGCACCAATAGTTCTAAGAAAAGTTCTTCCCAAAGTAATAGGACAAGAAGCATTGTATTCAACATCCAAAACATAGAAATCAATAGGGATATAAGCATTGTTAACCATAATAAGAACATCATTAACACTCCCCATGAGTTTTTTCTTAGCATTATCATTAAGTGGGACATCCAAATAACAATCTTCCAAATGTGGCAAATCAAGCATTTCATAAATATTCCTAGGCATAATAGAGACACTACAACCAAGATCACATGAAGCTTTGAGATCAAAGTCATTCACTTGCATATTAATAATGGGTTCCCAACTATCTTCTACTTTCCTAGGAATAGAATATTTGTGTTTTAATTTCTCTTCCTTAATTTTAACAAGAGCATCTGTAATGTGTTTGGTGAAAGCAACATGCATATCACTAGCATCAGTGCTTCTAGCAAGTTTTTGCAGGAATATAATCACTTCAGAAATATTGCAACCATCAAGATCAAAATCAAACTTTGCATCACTAGTACTAGACTCATTAGGCTTAGGCATTGTAGGAGGAGGAATAGGGACTTCTTGTGGTTTAGTGGCATCCAGATGGGTGGTGGTGATGGTGCACACACTATTGTTTTTATCAATTTCAGCTTCCCATTCCCACTTAGCATGAAGTTGGGCTAACAGTCTAACATTTTCATCAAGTAACTTGTATGGCATGAGTAGAAGCAAAGGTACTGTACTTTCCATGGTTTCAGGTCTGGCAGCCATTTTATTAATCAAAGAGGACTGTGCTTCAGACAAAGAGGAAATATTTTTCTCAGCACTCAAAACTTTTGACTGTAAACTAGGAATTTCTCTATTCAGATTCTCAAGTTGATGACTAATATTTTTCAAGATGACAGATTGTTCTTCCATAGTTTTATTGAATATCTTGTTTTGCTCATATTGCATTTGCATAAAGTTTTTAGTGGATCTTTCAACTTCTAGAATCCTCTCGTCACTAAGCATTCCAGATCTATCATAATAAGTATTTACATTATTAGGAGGATAAGGCCTATAGTTATTACCATAAGTATTGTTGCCAAAATTGTTGTTTCTAATGAAGTTCACATCAACTTGCTCTTCTTGAGCAACCAAAGAGGCTAAGGGAACACTATTAGGATCTAAAGGAGCTTTCCCATTAACAAGCATAGCCATAATAACATCAATCTTATCACTCAAAGAGGAGGTTTCTTCAACAGAATTTACCTTCTTACCATGTGGAGCTCTTTCAGTGTGCCATTCAGAATAATTAACCATCATATTATCAAGGAGTTTTGTTGCAGCACCCAAGGTGATGGTCATAAAGGTACCTCCAGCAGCTGAATCCAGTAGGTTTCTTGAAGAGAAGTTCAAACCTGCATAAAAAGTCTGGATAATCATCCAAGCAGTAAGTCCATGAGTGGGACAATTCTTAACCAAAGATTCAATTCTTTCCCAAGCTTGAGCAACATGTTCATTATCAAGTTGTTTGGATTTCATAATATCACGTCTCATAGATATAATCTTAGCAGGAGGGTAGAACTTTCCAATAAAAGCATCTTTGTGTAGGGTTCGCAGCATAGAAAACAAAAAAATTCCTACGATGGGAACAACTATGTACCAAGATCTATCTACTAGATACAAACAACGGGCAGATGTATATCTATAGAGAACATACCCTTGAAGACTGACAAAGCTTAACGAGTTAAACCCGTGGTTGATGTAGACGATCTCTTGCCGATCTCAAGATAGAGAGGAAGTCCTTAGCACCGCAACTTAGCGGCGCATTCGTGCTCGCACACACGTCCGAGGTACCGAGCAACCTCCGCCTCCTCGCTCCAGCAATGCAGCGGAAGCACAAATTTTTCTTGCCGAAAAGCCACCGGGAACATGTATCTCACTAGTCTGATACCATGGGGGATAAATACTAGAGGGGGAGAGAGATCCTTCACGAGAAGGTGTGAGTGAGAGAGAGGGAGGGGGCTCCTTTTATAGGGAGAGGGGGCACCCAAGGGGCTATGCACCCAGCCATGGGGCTGCCCTCTCCCCTCCTTTCATTCATGTGGGTGGACACTCCACTCACACAAATGCCTTTCAATTCCCTCCACTCAAAAACCCACTCAAATTTCCATTAAATTTCCACCAAATTTAATGCAAACTCTCATTAAATAAAAATCCTTTTATTTATTCAGAATTTTGTTAATTACTTTAAGGACAAACATTCTCATATAACCCCTTGCTAGTATTTCATTTCACATGCATAAACACTTTCTGCCATTTCACCCGAAAACCCGTTTCGGTATCTAGTGAAATAAATTACTGCGCTTGTTATTCTTTCTGGTATGAAACTTTTGCTCCAAATGGATGTCGGTGTCTCTTAAGTGTGTCACCCTACGGTTCGCGAATAATGCGGACATGATCGAGACCCCTGTAACATCCCAGCATTTAGGAACCAACGAAGGCTAGATTTAGGAATTTGTGATATTGCATGCATTCATCTGTGAAAATGTGGGTAAATTTTTCGCCAAACAAAAACCTAAAGTGATCAAAGTTTCTTTCATGCTTTGAGATTAGGTATAGTCTTGAAGGATGATTGTTATAGACTTTGATATGATCTTTGTGGATTAGAGTGTTTTGGGAAATGAAATTTCAATTTAAATTTGAATGTTGGAATGATAATGTAGAAGGATTAAGAGTTAGGTTTGAGTGATTTGATTTAATCAAGAGTTAACAATTAATGACTCAAACTTTAAATGAAATCAATTAACCAATATAATGAATATTTATTCCAAAACTTTATTCAATAAATGAGTTACAAACTGTAAGTTATTAGGAATCTTTACAATAGTAAATAAACCAAAATAAGAATCTTTATATATTGAATAATAGTACAATGTTTATTACAACAGAAGAAAATAAAAATTACAAAAGCATAAAAGAAATATTACAGGTGACTATTTTATATAGAAAAAGAAAACCTAGACTAAAGTCTTGAATATCCAAGTCTGGTACCTCCAAAAACAAACATAAACAAAAAGAAAGAAAGTTAAGGTTAAAAATGTTTTACTCTCAGACTTGACAGTGAAGTGAACTGTTCAAGGTTCATCATGGAGTAATCTTTTAAGGGGCAAGTTTCACCAATATGAAAGAATATATCTTTCATAATTTTAAGCCATAATTCAAATAAACAACAAGGAGGGGCAAGTTTCACCAGCCAAGTAGATGTAACCAGATAAAAGTAACTTCACATCCAGAGCATATCCACAAGGTGTGCAGCAGACACACAAGCAGCACACACACCAAACTGCATGGTGTGTGCTCTCGGCCCAGCAGCAACAACTCAATCACAAAAAACTGCTCAGCACAGCCGTGGGAGGCAAACCCCACACCATTCTCTGGTGCATACACACCAAGAACAGCAGCCCAGCTAAACCAAGCCAAAGCCAAGCAAGATCACATCAACTAAACCCTGGATCATCTCACCAAGATGGTGACATAAGGAGGGGGTAAAATAGGTGGATAGCAAGGACAAGATCAAGCCACCAGGACCAGGAGGTGGAGGGCTAGATCAAGGACAAGACAGAAACTGGAAGTACCAAGGGGAGCACCAGATCAAGCTAGCCACAAGATCAACAACAACCAAGTGTGGTGAGTAGTAACAGACCATCACATAATCTATCTGTCTAAGATAGATAAATATTTATGAGTTATCTCATACTCCACTTCTTAGAAAAACACCCAAGTGGGGTGAATCCATCATTGAAGTTCTAAATATTAAAACAACCAGAAAACTATATAGATCTACCAAGGATCTCAGGACAACATCATTGATCCTAGTTATCAGGCAACAACTTAAATTTCAAGAATGAATATAGCCAAAAATCTAAACTTCTAGGCATACCTCTTAAATTGGAGTAGCACCTTAGAAATTCATCTTATGAATTCATATAATTCATCAAGCCTACAAATCATTTTTCCCAAAATTCAACTCAGGAATCAATAGCTAGTATCACTACCAGAACCAATCCATGAGAAATAATAAGAGAAGGGTATAATCCCTAAACCTCATACCAACATCATAGGTCTTAGGGATTTAAGGAAAGAAGTTTCTACTTATCTTTAATGCCAAACTCATCTTAAGCTTGAACAAAACCAAGCTAAGTAATATAATCTAGTCTTGTGTGCCATATTAGAATGGTGTCACAAGAACAGTTCTGAACTAAGCAGGTTAAGCATCCAATCTTCATAGATACAACCAACCAACTATAAATCATTTTCCTGTTCTTAATCACAGGAATCATAACCAGGAATATTCATATATATATATCATCACTCTAATAGACCATTTGATATCAAACTTTATATGAATCTATAAACCAATAACTAAATAGATAGTGACCTCATCACTCAGAGCTCACTGTCAGCACCTAAGTAATGTTAGTGATGAGCTCTCAAACGACTAGAGTCTCCAAAAAACAATTCCAAAGCAACCTTATCATCTGACCCATATCAAAGTTAACAATGGGACCCAGTTGATAAGCCACTAGCATCATCAAAGCTAACCATCAGCAGTAACCCACAGCAAGTCACCACTCAACAGGTTTAAGGATCATCCATACATGATCCAACTCGTCAGATATTCAATTAACAAAGGGATTTGAACCCTAATCAAAACAAATAATCCTAATCAGGATATGACACTAGCCAGGAATGGCCACTACCAACATTTATCATGGGATGGCCTAGCACAGAGAGCACGAGGGGGAGAGGAACAACTTACCTATGGTCCTCGCTGAAGGATAGAAGAAGAAGCATAGGAGGCCGACGAACATGGTGGCATGAGGAGCAAGTGGGGCACTGCGACCCACACCACGCCACGACGGCGACCATAGCCACGCCTGGAGGCGAGGAGCGCCACCACAACACACAACAGCAACAACGACGACAGCAATCGCATCACCCCAAACCCTAGGGTTTGGGATGAGACTAGTTTGGCCACAGGAAAGCTCCATAGCCAAATCGAATTGGACAAAAGGGTAGCGCGTGGTCGACAACCTCGTCCTGCATCACGGCAGCGGCCAGGAAAGACCACGACAGCGAGCAGAGCACGGCGGTGGCGCCATCGACCACGGGGTCGAGGATGAGAAGAGAAAGATAAGGTCGAGCGAGTGACAGAGAGAGTGGGCTGGACTGGGCCAAAACGCCTTCGAGGTGTGGTTTTGGTTCTATCCTATTGGGCCACCAGGGCCCAATAAACCAAACAGGCAGCCCATTTACCTAAAGGCTATTTTTAATAAATAGAAAAAGACCAAAATGCCCCTTAAATTAAATAAATTCTAGAAAACAAAATAAAAACCAAAAAATTATAAATAAAATATTTTTGGATTCACAATAATCCAAAATATCCAAATAAATTTAAGAAATAAAATTTTAGACATATAAATTTTATTAAGAATTTTGTAATATATATATTCCTTATGGAATTTTACAAAATCATTGAAAGATGATAAAAATAAATAAAAATCACTATCATTATATATTAATATTATAGTATTTAAAAAAAATACTAAATAGATATTTAATATCAATTTTTGGTATTTAATGATAATTCTTAAAGGAATTATTAAGTAAATAAAATGCAAATAAATTGAAATAAAATAAAAGAATATAATATTCAATAAATATTCAAAATTAATATTTATAAATTCTTTATTATTAAAAGAATTTCTATAATTTAAATAAATGGGGGAGAATACATATAAAGCTAAATGATGCATTACATTGCTTTGCATAATCATTTTGCTTCTTTAAATATTGTCCTTACCGGGCAATAATGATGTTTTTGTAGACATAGAAGCTCAAGGTCTAGTGCAAGCATCAGACTTCACTACCTTGCAATCATAAGGCAAGTTCATCACTTTCTCATATCCTTTGAAGAGTCTTTATCAAAGTATTTGCAAATTGTGTGTTATCATATATACTCCAAAGAAAGAAAATAATATTTTCACAAATAAAGATATCATAGATATCATCCTAAGTGATGATATAATGGAGAAATAGAACTTAGGGTTCTATTTGCAACAATGATGATCAATTAGGGACTTAATAACCCCTGACATCAGTGATTCTAGCGTCATATATTACGCGTTAGCCATGAGATTTGGAATGGGACAGAGAAGTCAGTTGTATCTTCTTCCCCTCGCATGAAGTCGGATGTGCAGGTCGTGGCTGTTATCCTGGTAGCATGCATATTAATTGGTAATTCATAGAGGATATGCAGCATATGGGTGGGAACCCTCAACGTCCCATGATAGCTCTGGCATCTAACGGTATGTACAAACCATTGCCGTAATTCAATATGTGGGCATGGTGTACACCAAGGAGGCATGTGAGGTCGCGAAGGGGGCATTGATTGGCTTGGACCAACTACTAGGCCCCACATCATGGAATTGTGGACAGGAAAGTACACCTGGTTGTGCAACAAGGAGTTGATCTCTCATGGGTAAAGTAACGCACCTCTGCAGAGTGTAAGAATTGTAACTTGTTACTCCCTGTTCCGGGAAGGAGCTGCGAACGCGGCAGGAAAGGAACTCCATGAAAGTTCTGGTCAACCTGTGAAGGCTGATGGTCATAATTTTTTATAATAAAATCAATCTTGGAAGAAAGATTTACAAAAACTACATAGTGCCAAGGATTTATAATCCAAGGTGGTAGTTAAAGCATCAAACTTCCCACCTTGCATATAATGAACTTGTTGGGTAACGCGGTTACTCATCATTTCCTTTGATCCCTTGCTTAGACTCTGAGGATCCCGAAGACGTGCCAATGTATGAAGCCGAATGCCAAGAAGATGTGTTCTACGAGGAGCCTAACCTGTCAGGAGGTGTTGAAGGAGTGGATTACGAAATCCGCTAGGGTGTCGATGATAACGAGTCCAACTAAGTATCCTAGTTAGTAGTAACCAATGGAGCCAAGCAGCATGAACTCTAGAGAATAAACTGCTGAGCTCAACTCCTAGTTGGAGTTGCTACTTTTAAATTCCACTGAAACACTTTATATTTTGGTTCGTAAGTTGAATCCTTTTGAAGTCTCCAACTTCCGGTATTGTAATAATAATAATGTGTGAATGTTTGTAATATGAACCCGCAATGTTTCTATTGTACCACTCTAAGGGATGTGATATTTACAGAACGGTGTTTTGTGGATGTCATGTCAATGACTATATTGTACTACACATGAAGTGGTATGCTGGGTCACCGCAATTGGTATTAGAGTAAATTGCTTTGACCTTAGGTTGGAAACCAAGTAAAGGGTATTACCTGTAGGAGAGTGTAGCAATGATAAAGAATTCTCTAAAAGAAATATAATGGGTATTCAAATGAGAATATTCCGTTATATGTTCTAGTGCGATAATTCTTTGTTATGATGCAATATATTATTGGTTACTAATAAAAATATTTTTTGATATACAGAGCTATGGCACCAAAGTTTCCAAACCAGACTTTGGTAAGGAAAGAAGAGACTCTTGATGATTATCAAGGATCATTCACAGAGCAACTTCGTCAAATTTTAAAGATTTTTAGTTGTCCAACTAGAATTCCAGTGAACACTATAACTTACTATGATGGTCGGATGTTATCCAAGTATCGTGTGAGTATCCAACTTCCAGAGGAGCTTGGATTATATCACCATCTACCTATAGGTGAAGGTAGGAGTCACTTAGCAGCATATCATGTTGCTGTTGTGGAGGCGATAGCTAATATTCGGGAGCATAAAGCCAAGGAGTTAGAAGGTAGCACATTTTCTGTGATACCTCATGATTCTATAGACTCGGAGCCTATACCGGATCATCTTACTTTGGTTAAGAAGCATCCTAAGTTAGCTTCCAAGTTTATGAATAGATACCGAAAACTTGTTGCGTCTTTTTATAAGACACATCAAGTGATTGTCGAAGATAAAAATGACATGTTAGAGGATCTAACTGATACGGAAAGGAGGAAGCAGTTAGCATTCCAGTTGGAGAAGGAAGCAAGTAGTAGTGCAACACCTATCTTTAAGGATATACCTATAGATCCTGAATCTTTTATACCACATCCTTATTCACCAAGTCCTAAACCTATACATGATCCTACTATGGATATGAGGTATGTAGTTGAAGGGTTTGCAGCATAGAAAACAAAAAAATTCCTACGATGGGAACATCTAAGTACCAAGATCTATCTACTAGATACAAGCAACGGGTGGATATACATCCATAGAATACATACCCTCGAAGACCGAATAGAGTTAACGAGGTTGTACTCGTGGATGATGTAGACGAATGCTTGTCGATCTCAAGATCGTGATGAAGTCCATCTGGTCCAGCCGGTCCAGCACAATCAAGTCCAGTACCTCAAAGCAGTGGTGCATCCGTTATCGCACACACGTACGGGTACCCCGACAACCTCCGCGCCCTCGCTCCAGCGAAGCAGTGGAAGCAACAAATCCTTCCAGAAAAGGCCACCGGGAACATGTATCTTGCTGATCCGAGACCATGGGGAAATTCTAAAGGGGGGAGAGAGATCCTTCGCGAGGAGGTGTGTGATGGGAGGAGGAAGTGGGTGCCTTTTATAGGGAGAGGGGGGCAGCCCCTTCCCATGGCATGGCAGCCAAGGAGGTTCCCCCACCTCTTCCACATTCATGTGGGTGGAGCTCCCACTCACATAAATAGCCACCCACTCAAAATTCCACTCACCTCCATTAAATTTCCACCAAATTTAATGTAATATCTCATTAAATAAAACTCTTTTATTTATTTATTCAGAATTTTTTAATTACTTTAATTAACAAACATTCACATAAAACCCTTGCTAGTATTCAATTTCACATGCAGAACCAGTTTCAGCAATTTCAACCAAAACAGTTTCGGTGTCTAGTGAAATAAATTCCTACTCTTTCCTTTTCCTTTTCTGACATATCATTTGCTCTGAATGGTGTCGGTATCCCTTAAGTGTGTCACCCTACGGTTCGCGAATAATGCAGACATGATCGAGACCCCTCTCCGATCAATAATCAGCAGCGGGACCTGGAGATCTGTACTGACTCCCACACATTCAACGATGACTTCTCTGATCGTGTGAACCGTTTATGCTAGTATATTAATCCCTTTGTTTCACGATATATTACATGTCCGAGATTCGATCATCGGTATCTCCATACCTAGTTTGATCGACATGCACTCTTTTCTCATTCCCGTGATATAACATTCTAGTGATCAAATCACTTGCTTGCAAGCTAACCAATGTGATATCACCGAGAGGGCCCAGAGTATATCTATCTGTCATCGGGATGAACAAATTCCACTCTTGATCCATGGGCCTCAACATAACACTTTATTAGTTCTGAATCCATCTTTATAATCACCCAGTTACAGTGTGACGTTTGATGTTATCAAGAAACTCTTCCGGTGTTAGTGATTGACATGATGAAATGGATCGTATGGGCACCTAGAGGGGGTGAATAGGTGCTAACCAATTTTTAATACTTTTTCAATTTTAGGCTTGACACAAAGTAAATTCTCTAGATATGCAACTACGAGAATTTCCCTATATGTAACCCTAACTACTAAGCACGTAAAAGAGGAGCGAGGAAACCGTAGTGGAGCACGCGGAGACACAGGGATTTGTTTTACCGCAGTTCCTTCCTTGTTAAGGGAAGTACATCTGCGTTGGAGGGGTGGGCGGTTCTAAGACCACCACGCCACAATAGGCCTCACCCTATTCTCTGATCGATCTCGCCACGAGAGGCCTGATCCACCTTCTCCACTATTGGATCCCTTCGAGGCGGGAACCGGTGCCTTTTACAACACTATCGGGGCACACACCCACAAATGAATTGGGGGCTCCCGAGATGACAACAAGCTGCCACAAGAACAAGGTTTATCAATATAAACAAAAACGAGGATCTACATATTTGCAAGATATACTAGATCGGAGGTTCTCCAAATGAATGGAGAGGAGATGAAGCGCTTGATTGCTGATGATGAAGATCGAGTTCTCCTCCTTTGATTCCCCAAGGGATGGGGCCTTTGGGTGGATCTAGGTGGAGCACTCTTGGATGAAACTTTCAGATCTGATCTGGTCTTTTTCGTGATGAATCAAGAGCTCTGGCAGGAGGGGAAGGCTGGCTTAAATACCCCCTCCCCAGATCTGGCTGTTGCACAACTTTGGGGGCGGATTATCCGCCCCCTGGAAAACTCCGCCCCAAGGGCGGATTCTCTGGGGGAAACTCCGCCCCCTCTCTAGGGCTTGCGCCTTGGTGAAGCTTGGTGAAGATCTTGGGGGGCGGATAATCCGGCCCCCCTGAGGGGCGGATTATCCGGCCAAGCCGGAAAGTCCGGCCAAAACTCTGCCCCCTCTCTGGGGCTTGCGCCTTGGCGATGAGCAGGGGGGCGGATTATCCGGTGGGGTCAGAAAATCCGGCCAAAATTCCGCCCCCCCTTCTGGGGCTTGCGCCTGCTTGGGCATCCGCCCCTGGTGGGGCCGGATTATCTGCCCCCAAAGGCAGAGTTCTTTTCCCTTTATTCTCAAATAGAGCTGCAACACTTCAACACACATTAAATGATCCTTGGTATTGTTATCTAACACACAAAACACTAGGGATTAAGAAATGTTCTTTCAATCTCCCCCTTTTTGGTGTTAGATGACAATACTAGGATTTGCAATAAAACCGGCAAACGCCACCTTAAATAATGAAAGACGCTCCCCCTAGATGTGTGCATATTTAAGATTTGCATTTGAATACAAATACACACACTAGGGAGAACACTACTTTAAGGTTTGGGAAATAAAGTCATACCACCGGAATGAGAATATAGCCAAAGCATACATAGATAATCCCATGAATCCATATGCCATCAAATATGCTCCATAATTCCAGAATTCCATGGGGTCCATGATAGATAAATCTAGAATTCCGTGAATACCAAAAATAGTACCAAATAGTGAAGTACGGCATAGTCTTACAAAAACAAACACAAATAGCAACTGAGTTCATGCTAGAAAAGGGCACAAGCAAGCAAATAAGAACGACTAAAATCGAAAAGCTTGTGCCTGACCCTTGCAAATCCACGAGACCTAATAGAACTACTTCTCCCCCTTTGGCATCGAAATGCCAAAAAGGAAGAAGAGTGATGCTAACGCCCCTGGACACCCAGAATTCACACCCAAATTTGCAAGAATCAAATCAATCAAAAGCCAAATATGAGTGTGTTTTCCATAAGAACATGAGATATGCAAGAAAATCCAGCGAGACCCATGAAAAACCAACTCTTCTCAAGGAAGAGGGCGGTGGCCGAGGCCACCATGTTGGAGCGCATGGCATGACACCGCGAAGATGTATCTTGAGTTCAAAACCAATGCTCATCGATGACCCACATATCACAAAATGATATTAAGGGAAATGATTTTACTTGCTTTCGGCATTATGGGGGGAGGGTTGGCCCAATCAATTAGGACCACACTCCCCCTATGTCTATGCCCGCATCTAAACCAAATACATGAATAAGCGCAAGTGAGTGTGCAAGGGTAGTCAAGCCAAGCTCCTTGAATCTATGATATTTAGCTCATTCCTCAAATAACAAAATCTTGCTTCATCAAGAGGCTTCGTGAAAATATCAGCAAGTTGGTTCTTCGTGTTCACAAAAGATAGAGCAATATCTCCACGAGCAACATGATCCCGAATAAAGTGGTTGTGAATCTCTATATGTTTTGTTCTTGTATGCTGCACGGGATTGTAAGCAATTTTGATAGCACTTTCATTGTCGCATAAAAGAGGCACTTTGTCACAATTGACACCATATTCCTTTAAAGTTTGCCTCATCCATAACAATTGAGTACAAGCACTTGCAGCAGCAACATATTCAGCTTCGGCGGTTGAGAGTGAAATACAATTCTGTTTCTTTGATGACCAACACACTAGAGACCTGCCCAAGAATTGGCATGCACCAGAGGTTGATTTCCTATCATCTTTGTCACCAGCCCAATCTGAATCAGTGTAACCACATAGAGAGAAACTTGAACCCTTGGGATACCATAGCCCAAAATTTGGGAATGAACCAAATATCAGAAGATTCGCTTGACTGCCACTAAGTGGCTTTCTTTAGGAGCGGCTTGGTACCTTGCACACACTCCTACACTTAACACGATATCGGGCCTAGATGCGCAAAGGTAAAGGAGAGAGCCGATCATGGATCGGTATACCTTTTGATCCACATCTTTACCCTTGGGATTGAGCTCAAGATGACACTTTGTTTGCATTGGGGTAGCAACGCCATTGAGATCCGTCATCTTGAACCTTTTGAGCATGTCTTGGATGTACTTAGCTTGATTAATAAAGGTTCCCTCTCTAAGTTGTTTGATCTCAAATCCAAGAAAGAACCTGAGCTCACCCATCATGGACATCTCAAACCTGTCAGTCATAAGCTTTGAAAATTCATCGTTAAAAGCTTGGTTAGTAGAGCCAAAAATAATGTCATCTACATAAAGTTGGCATACAAAAAGCTCCCCATTAACCTTCTTAGTAAAAAGAGTGGGATCGATTTGCCCAACTTTGAAACCACGGTCTAGCAAAAGCTCTTTAAGGTGCTCATACCACGCACGTGGGGCTTGTTTAAGGCCATAGAGCGCCTTATCGAGTTTGTAGACATGGTTCGGAAATTTGGGGTCCTCAAACCCCGGGGGCTGCTTGACGTATACTAACTCATGTAGAGGACCATTAAGGAAAGCGCTCTTCACATCCATTTGTTGTAATTTAAAATTATGATGGGCTGCATATACAAGAAGGATACGGATGGACTCAAGACGGGCCACAGGAGCTTAGGTATCGCCAAAATCAACTCCTTCTACTTGAGAGAATCCTTGAGACACGAGTCGTGCTTTATTCCTCACAACAATGCCATTTTCATCATGTTTGTTCTTGAAGATCCACTTGGTGCCGATAACATTGCGGCAATCCTTTGGTTTTTCTACGAGCTTCCAAACTTTGTTGCGTTCGAAATTATTTAATTCTTCATGCATTGCAACAACCCAATCGGGGTCTTCAAGAGCATCAAGAACCTTCTTCGGTTCAACCATGGAAATGTGAGCTTGATGATCACAGAAGCTTGCAAGCTCTCTTCTAGTGGATACCCTTCGTCGTAGATCACCAACAACCTTGTCAAGAGTGTGATCTCTTAGTTCAAGGCTTCGATCAGCACGAGCCTTGCGACGAGCCTCAATGTCCTTATTGTTTCTAGGAGGAGTGGATTCAATTGCTGTATCTTTGTATGGATTACTGCCTTGCCCTTGATCTTGATCACCGTTACTGCCAGAAGATTGTTGCTGAACATTTTCTTCAGGCCCGGATAATCCGCCCCTTGGAGGGGCCAGACTATCCGGCCTGGGAGGAGAAGTACCAGAACCATCTTCCTAAGAAAGCCTGACTGGAGTTGGAGACCCAGGGCCAGATAATCTGCCCCTGGGGGCCAGAGAGTCTGGCCTGGGAGCTTCAGAGTTGTTGACTTCTCCTTCGGATCCTCTGGAATGAGTTGGAGTGCCAGGGGTGGATTGTCCGCTCCTTGGAGGGGGCGGAAAGTCCAGCCTGGGACTACCAACTTGTTCAGAGGACAGATGATCTTCCGCAGATTGTGGTGTTGGTGCAGGATTGACTCCAACAGTAAGAGCTTGTTGATCTTGTGTATATGAGGGCTCCATATGTGTGGAGCATTGTCCTTCCCGATCCGCCACAAGGGGTTCCTCAATGGGGCAGAAAAATCCCACGCCCATTCTTCTTATGGCATCTTGGGGTATTTCAACATCTGCATCACAAACATCAACTTGCCCTACAAAGGAGCCGTTATTTTCATCGAACTCCACACTACAAGATTCTACAACAATCCTAGTGAGCTTGTTGTAGACTCTATAAGTGTGGGATTCGGCACCGTAACCAACAAAAATACCTTCTAAAGCCTTGGATTCAAATTTTGACAAACGGACACCTTTAATAAGAAAGAAAACTTACACCCGAATACCCTGAAGTATGAGATGTTGGGCTTGTTACCGGTAAGTATTTCATATGGAGTCTTGTCCAAGATCTTCTGAAGGTAGAGCCGGTTTGATGAGTGACAAGCAGTGGATATGGCTTCGGCCCAAAAATTATAAGGAGACTTGAATTCAGCTAGCATAGATCTTGCCATATCCATCAAAGTCCGGTTCTTCCTCTCGGCTACACCATTTTGTTGAGGGGTGTACGCAGCGGAATATTGGTGTCTAATCCCCTCTTCGCTTAGAAACTCGTTTAAAGTGTAGTTCTTGAATTCTGAGCCGTTGTCACTTCTAATTGCCAAGATGGGAACATTGTGTTAACGTTGAACTTCATTGGCAAAGTCGATGACAGTTTGTTGAGTCTCACTTTTCAGCTTGAAGAAATATACCCATGTATATCTTGAGTAGTCATCGACAATGACCAAGCAATATTTCTTCCCACCAAGACTTGCATGAGAAGGAGGACCAAATAAATCCACATGAAGTAATTCCAAGATCCTCTTTGATGACACAATAGTCTTCCTCTTGTGGGGAGAGTCATGCATTTTTCCTTCAACACAAGCCCTGCAAACACGATCTTTGGCAAAAGAGACATTGTCTTTTAGTCCAAGGATGTGGCCACCCTTTTGGAGACTTTGCAAAGTTCTCATGTTGACATGGGCTAAACGGCGATGCCATAGCCAGCCCACGTTGGCCTTCCCGAATAGACACATCGGACCCGAAGTGGTTTTCCCCGAGAAGTCCACCACATACAGGTCATTTTCGACGTATCCAACGAAAGCGACCTTTAGAGACTTGCTCCATAAGAGTACCACCAAATCATCATCAATAAAAACAGCAAAACCCATTTGCCAAGGGCACGAATAGAAAGAAGGTTGTATCCAAGGGTCTCAACAAGCATGACGTCCATGAGAGAGATATCGTGGGCAACCACAACCTTGCCAAGACCCAATACCTGAGATTTAGACTTATCACCATAGGAGACGGTGATATTATCATGATTTGGACGCATCTCCGTGATGATATCCTTGCTTCCGGTCATATGACTAGTGCAGCCACTATCCAGCACCCATTTTGACCCACCGGAAGCATAGCCCTGCAAGAAAATTACTTCTTGGTTTTAGGTACCCATTTTTCAATGGGTCCTTTCATGTTAGTAACAAGAGTCTTTGGGACCCAAATAGACCAAGCAATATATTCATCAAAAGGACCAACATAATAAGCATAAACATCGCCATAGTCATCACAAAAGAGTTCATAATTCGGATTGTGAGACCCTGCAAAACCAATATCATTAGTCTTGTCTTTTGTGACAACCTTCTCAGCAATGCTTGTCTTTAATTGTACATTCTTGGTCTTGTTCTTCTTGGTTTTCTTCTTCTTGGACTTGGTGACATACCCAAGTCCCTCTTTACCATGATTTGACCTTTGCTTGCCAAGGACTTCATCAAGCACACCTTTGTCCTTTGTAGTGATGTCCTTGATCACTTCTTTTTCCACACTAGCATTTTTCTTGTTACTATATGTTGAGTTGGACGAGCTAGGAGTATCATATTTGGCCAATCGACTTTGAAGCTGATCATGTGACTCATTGAGAATAGAGAACTCATTTTTCAACGCCTTGTGAGCATTGTCAAGTTTCTCCAATTCCTCGGAGAGTCTATCATGAGCATCCCCAAAGTCAATCCTTTCCTTCTTTAACTTCTTTGCTTTGGTGACAGCATTGTCACGTTCCTTAACAAGTTTAGTCACAATTTCTTCATGTGACTCTTCCATAGACTCGAGCCTCTCTTCAAGAGAGACTCGAGCTTCTTCTTCTTCAAGAGCATTTTTTAAGGATGCAATTTCCATTGCATCCTCCCTTTCAATTCTGCCCTTTTCTTCGAGGAGTGATTCGTTTTGGGCCAGCTGATCCATAAGAGCCTCAAAACAAACTTTGTGCTCACCTTGAAAGTTAGTATAGAAATAATCCAAAGCAATAATCTCTTATTTAACCTTAAGACTAGCAGGATCATCCATGTCTATCATAGCCTTGGGAAAAGAAGAGTTAGAAGAAGTTACCTCTGAGCTTCTTGCCATGAGACAGGTAGCATTCTTGTTGATGATGTTTTCGTTCGGAGAGTCAAAGAGAGATGTTGATGTATATAGCAGCCACCTCTTGAGAGCTATCGTCCTCGTCCTCATCTTCACTCCCCGATGAATATTCTTCTTGAGCCACTAGAACAATCTTTGGTTGCTTCTTGAAAGGAGCATTCTTCTTTACAAACTGTTTCTTACGTGGAGCTTTTGATTTGTCCTTAAAAATGAGTCTTCCTCCATTATCCTCTCTACTTTGATATGGACACTCAGCTACGAAGTGCAGCCGGTCACCACAATTAAAGCATGTTCTCAGCTTGGGACCATTTTCTTTTCTTCCATAGGCTCCACTCTTGCGATCTAGTTTAGCTTTAGCCTTGGCTAGACCTTTCCAAAAGTTTCTTGCATAAAGAGCCAAGTATTGTCCGTGGATCCTTTTTATATCTTCGGGACAGTCCAGACCTTCTACCACATATTCATCATGATTAATCACACTAGTCTTCAAGGCCATGTTGACCCCCTTTTGCATCCCCATAGCTCGAGCACGAGCATCTTCGGCATTCTTGGCAGCCACTTTGAAAGCAGCCATTTCTTGCATTACCTCATTGGATGACATGAGGTGATAGTTATGCCTACCTTGGAGACTTTTCAAATCTGTGGGCTCAAATGGCATAAGAGCACTGACATACTTGCGCTTGATCCAAGCATCATCAACATGAGCTGCACCGTGGTTTCTGAAGGTTGTGGCTATTGCCTTGAGCCTCCTATACATGTCCTCGTGGTCTTCTCCATCCAGCATATAAAATCCTTCAGCTTCATTGCTCAAGGCATCATATCTATTCCTTCTCATACTTTGATTTCCGATGAAGAGCTCGGTGAGGGCATCCCAAGCTTCTTTAGCTGTGCTAAGATGCTGAATGTGTGGCATGTCTTTGTCACCCACACCAAGCTGTATCATGTGTAGAGCTGTAGTGTTGAGTTGGCTATCGACCACTTCTCTTCTTGTGAGATTGTTGGGGTTTCCAACATGAAGACCATTTTCGATGATCTTCCACAACTCTATGGACGAACTGCACACATGAGATTTCATCAAAAATTGCCATTGTGAGAAAGTAGATGCTGAAAGTTTGGGTGGATCACCCCTATTATGTACATGTGGGTGAGGGATAGGCGGATCAGGGGAATACACATGAGAAACCTCATTGTATCCATCCTTACCGCTATCCTTTTTCGAGGAGGAGCTCTTGCTAGTATCATCACCTACCACTTCGTTATCTTTGGAAACAGTTTTACCCGTTTCCTTGGATTGCGGAGTGGTATCCTCAGAGTTAGATGGAGGTGATGCTGCGGATGTGGAGAGACGCATTATCAATTGACGCATCTCTTCCATCTTAGCCTCCATTGAACTCACCAAGGTTGTTTCCAACGTCTTGAGATCGTTCATGGTGACTACCTCCGGAGCATCACTCCCATCTCCCTTGGAACCCATACTTCTCTTAGGCGGTTAAGCCCAAAATAAGAGCCGAGGCTCTGATACCAATTGAAATGGATCGTATGGGCACCTAGAGGGGGGGTGAATAGGTGCTAACCAATTTTTAATACTTTTTCAATTTTAGGCTTGACACAAAGTAAATTCTCTAGATATGCAACTACGAGAATTTCCCTATATGTAACCCTAACTACTAAGCACGTAAAAGAGGAGCGAGGAAACCGTAGTGGAGCACGCGGAGACACAGGGATTTGTTTTACCACAGTTCCTTCATTGTTAAGGGAAGTACATTTGTGTTGGAGGGGTGGGCGGTTCTAAGACCACCACGCCACAATAGGCCTCACCCTATTCTCCGATGGACCTCGCCACGAGAGGCCTGATCCACCTTCTCCACTATTGGATCCCTTCGAGGCGGGAACCGGTACCTTTTACAACACTATCGGGGCACACACCCACAACTGAATTGGGGGCTCCCGAGATGACAACAAGCTGTCACAAGAACAAGGTTTATCAATATAAACAAAAACAAGGATCTAGATATTTGCAAGAGATACTAGATCGGAGGTTCTCCAAATGAATGGAGAGGAGATGAAGCGCTTGATTGCTGATGATGAAGATCGAGTTCTCCTCATTCGATTCCCCAAGGGATGGGGCCTTTGGGTGGATCTAGGTGGAGCACTCTTGGATGAAACTTTCAGATCTGATCTGGTCTTTTTCGTGATGAATCAAGAGTTCTGGCAGGAGGGGGAAGGCTGGCTTAAATACCCCCTCCCCAGATCTGGCCGTTGCACAACTTTGGGGGTGGATTATCCGACCCCTGGAAAACTCCACCCCAAGGGCGGATTCTCCGGGGGAAACCCCGCCCCCTCTCTGGGGCTTGCGCCTTGGTGAAGCTTGGTGAAGATCTTGGGGGGCGGATAATCCGGCCCCCCTGAGGGGCGGATTATCCGGCCAAGTCGGAAAGTCCGGCCAAAACTCCGCCCCCTCTCTAGGGCTTGCGCCTTGGCGATGAGCAGGGGGCGGATTATCCGGCCCCCCTGAGGGGCGGATTATCCGGCGGGGCCAGAAAATCCGGCCAAAATTCCACCCCCCCCCCTTCTGGGGCTTGCGCCTGCTTGGGCAAAGGGAGGGGCGGATTATCCGCCGCTGGTGGGGCCGGATTATCCGCCCCCAAAGGCAGAGTTCTTTTCCCTTTATTCTCAAATAGAGCTGCAACACTTCAACACACATTAAATGATCCTTGGTATTGTTATCTAACACACAAAACACTAGGGATTAAGAAATGTTCTTTCACATGATCTCATGGTCTAAGGATTAGGATCACTTCGTAAGTTATTATAGCAATATAAACTCAATGACTTTGATCCTAATGCTATACTTCGGATGAATGTTCATCACACTATTACATTAATGTTGTGACCTCATTATTAACAACATCCAATGTCCATGATCAGGAAACTTTGATCATCTTGTTAATCAACGAGCTAGTTTATAAGAGAGGCATAACTAGGAACTTCCTTTTTGTTTATTAAATACACATGTATTAACGTTTCCGTATTAATACAATTATAGCATGTCAAATAAACATTTATCATAAACAAGGAATACGATAATAAACATTCAGTCTCCCACTTGCACTAGAGACAATAATCTAGTTTGAAAACTTTGTGTATTGAACACCTATGGCTTTCTGGTGTTCCAAATACGCAATTGAAAGTGGTTAACATAATCTACAGATCTGACACTTTCAGGTCCGTGTGTATTTGCATGTCTTTGTGTCTTCACGCATCACTCATTCTCCAATGAGATGGAATTGTAAAAATTTGGTCTTTCGGTGAGACCTTTAGTTCCTTGGGGTTAAATCATGTCGATACTATTGTCGTACAATATATCTTTAGTGTTAGCCTGTTGCGAACCACACCTTAGTTTGGTAACAAACTACTTGACACAAATTCCTTCCTTTGTTGCTACTATAGCAGTCATATACTTAGCCTTTTGTTGTAGTATCCGTCATAATGTCTTAACTTTGGAATTCATCCAAATCCATCATGGAAACTTTCTTTCCATTTCATTGTGCCACACATAGTTTAAATTGAGATAAACTTAATTTGTATCTTGTGACAAAACTAGTATCAATATAACACTTTACAATGAACTATTTGTAATTGTTTGCCACCTCTACACAAATATATTCTTAGTTCTTCCAAAAGATCATAAGAATCTCCTTACTATCATCCAATGATCATTTTATGATTCATTCTAGTATATGCTCATAACACTTAGAGCATAGGACATATCTGGATGTGTACATATCATGGTATGATTGATCAAAACATCCTTGTGATTTCACTCATCAAGTGTCAAATCACTTGAATCTTGTTTCACTTATCAAGTTTCGAAACACTTGAATCTTGATTCAATTCCTTTTCATGCAACAAGAACCATTTCTTGTCGTTTCTATATTGAACTCCTTCAATATCTCATATATGTACGTTTGGCACAACCATATTGGCGTCACTGTCTATCCACTATAGACATTCATGCTAAATATTCGGGTTTTGCCTAAGTCTTTCATCGAAATGAAATTCTTATCCTTTGTCAATAAAAATTGCATCATTTCTAATCAACAAGATGTCCTCCACATAATGTATTAGAAATATGTCTCAGCGCTCCCACTTAATTTCTTGCAAATGCAAGCATCTTCATCGTCTCCTGATGAAAACTCCTTTTCATCACGACCGATAGGTTTTTACACCTTTCCGGAGGGTCTTCCAAGTTCAAAACTTGATTTATCGTGTATGGACCTATCACGGATTTTATGGCTGGAAGCCATTTAACGAAGTCAGGGCCCATCATCGCTTCTTTGCATGCAGTTGGTTCATCATTGTCAAACAATAATGATTTACCCTCAAATCTCAGCATTTGATTGTTTATCTGACCAACTTGGTTCG
The DNA here is from genome assembly GCA_916181665.1 of Avena sativa. NCBI lineage: Eukaryota > Viridiplantae > Streptophyta > Magnoliopsida > Poales > Poaceae > Avena > Avena sativa. Next base: position 147,405,015 of record OV702294.1, on the reverse strand, counting down.
ATAAGAACTTAGATCTCCGTGACCACAACCTTTGAGGCACATAAGCTATGAGCATTATGGCAGCCTCCGGAAAAATTTCCGGCGCTGCGCAACTCAGCACATTTAGCTAAGGTTCGTTAACCTTATCAAAGTTCTATTGTCCTCCCACTTAACTTTTGTGAAAAATTCCTTTTCAAGAAACTTCACATTTCAAGAAACAAACCCTTTTGTCCTCGGTGTTATGGAGGAATAACCAATTGTTATTCGAAATAACCTACAAAGACATGCTCATCCGACTTCGGTTGTAAAAATCTTACTTATGTTTAGCATACAAAAATTTAAGAAATGACAACTTGGGTTTTACCCCAAACCATAACTTCCATGGTGTCATTTCAACGGATCAATATGAAGCTCTTTTCAGTGTAAAAGCGGAAGTCTATAAAGCTTTAATATTTGTAAAACATAATGAAAGTTTTATAAATAACACCATTGATCCAACCATGTCAAACATGGTTTCATTACAAATCTCAAACACTCCATATTCCTATGGTGTTTCGGGAGATGCAAATCTAGGTGTTTTGCTAAACTTGTAACTCAAATAAATCCCTTTATGATAAAATCATAATTCATTTATTTTTCTTGTTACACTTGTAACTCAAATAAATCCCTTATGATAAAATCATAAACCATTTATTTTCTTGTTACAATGATTTTTACTTCATCTTGAAAGTCTTTGAACGTTTTCAAATATTTCATACTTCTTTCTCATTAAGTGAACATTCACTCAAATTTCCGGAGAAAGCATATGAAGTTGAAACCCATCGCTTACGACTACACATAATGGACTACATACATCGATATGTATAAATTCCAATATTTTAGTCGTTTGTTCTTCTTTGGCCTTTGAACAAAGTTTTAATTATCCCGAGGAAAGTCTCACAAGCATGACTTGATCAAATCAAAGACTCCAAAAATCCATAAAATGGAGTTTCTTCATGTTTTCTTTCCAATATAATTTAAACGGCAATGTCACTTCGTAAGTGATCTTTCAATCATTTGTCTTGCGACATTTTAGCATTAGGTTTTATGGATGTGATTTCTCCAACTAGATTTGTAAATCATCCATCTTATATGGAATACGGTAATTATTTGAACAACCTTTGTTCTCATAATATCTGATTTAAATAACAATTATTAAAACAAATCTTGAAATCAAGCTTTGATGTCAACGAGAAATACAAACAACGGTTTGTTTGTTTTCGATGAACATCATCACGTATTCTCTTGCTAGTTACTTAGGCCATTGTGGTTTATGAATTGCGTCGTTCCGTATGAAATTTCATACCAACCAATTCGGTATCCAATATCCAAGAACCACATTGTTTAACAATCAAAGAATACAACCATAACATGTATATCATCTATATACCTAAATTGGATATTTCCAATCTTTTATTTTCTGCCAAATATATTTTATTAGATTCTTTTTCAACATTTCCTTTTCCTTTTTAAAAGAATCTATCAACATCAAAAGTGGCGCCAAATACATGACACATAGTCCAAAGCGTGTATATTCAAATAATAATACCTTTGGACTTGCAATTTGAAGTAGATCACCATCATTAAAATGATCGGTATTCTTTCAAAATCCATTCTTTAGTAATGTTTTAGTGTAGTAAACACTTTACATACATCTTCTATTCATCCTTATCATGACGAATTTCATGATCAAGCTACTGTAGCTTATAAAGGCGAATCGTGAGTATAACATTACTTTCCAAAACCTTTTTGGATGATTAGGATGTCTAGCATCTCTAACATTCGCAAATTCTCATCCAATATGAGAACATATATTACACTCTATCATATTGCAACCAAAACATTGTTTCAGACATCGTTATATCTTCCACACATGATGGTTTCTGAAACAATTCTTTCAGCTCCTAGACAACCTTGATATTGAAAAACAATCAAGAATCATGGAGGCAAACATGATACTTAAGATACTAACACTGGAATTGTTACTCTCGATTTAATACTAACTATTAAATTTCACGGAGTAAGTAGAGTTTGCTAAAAGTTTGCAATAGGACTTTAAACTTTAGATTGACACTCAACACAATACGATACCAGTTCGTAAAGTATATATCTAGAATTCTATAATTCTATTATCTCAATTACAACTATGCATAAGGTGGTGAACGAATGCCAATGACTACAACAAATTATGTAAATTCACTTTGATTTAATTTATGATAAATTGAGTTCTACTTATCCAAATTAGAAATGAACTCCCACTCAAAAACAACATCCCTCGTGCCTTTTTGGTGATTACATGAACCAAATCCACTACACCAAGTCCGATCATCACGTGAGTCGGTGTAGATTCATAGGCGAGCATCCATATGGTCATCATATCAAAACATATGACTCATGCTTAACCTTTCAGTCCGTGTTCCAAGGCCATGTCTGTACATGCTAGGCTCGCCAAGTAAGAACTTTAGTATTCGCTTGTGTAACTGTCTTACACCCGAGATATGCTCGTGGATTCAAGTACACCCGATCATCACGTGATGTCTTGAAGCGACGAAACATTGTCGATGCATACTTAAGGAAGAACACATTTTTATCTTGATATCTAAATGAGGGATCATCTTATTATGCTAATAAAATGCCAAACAAGCAATATAAGATGCAATCAAACATCACATGTTAATAAGTGAAATGATATGGTTTCCGCATATGATCTCCATCATGTGCACCATGGTATGATCTCTATCATACCTCTATGTGTAAGGCCAAGGTCTATGGAACCTACACGTTATGTGTGTTGTAAGAGTATCATCTCATACTTCTACTTATAACATCACCATATCATAACACTAGTCCATCAACAATCTAAACTAGACGCCTCTAATTTATCCATTGCAAGTTTTACGCGGCTTAGGGCTTTCGAAGATAGAACCGTTCTTACCTATGAACATGAACCACAACGAGGATAACCAAATTGTTGACAACTCGTTGCAAATTAGATATTGACTATAGTAGGAGAGACAGACACCCGCTAGCCACTTATGCAAAACTAGTTGCATGTCAAGCGTGGAACAAGTCTCATGTGCGAGGACATGTAAAGTTTGTCCGGGCCACTTCATCCCACTATGCCACCAATATCCAAAGTACAACTAAGAAACAATAAAATGATCATCATCGCCCACATACTCATATGTGTACTACCCATGAAAAGCATCTACGCATAAATCCGGCTCTGATACCACTTAAGGGTTCGCAGCATAGAAAACAAAAAAATTCCTATGATGGGAACATCTAAGTACCAAGATCTATCTACTAGATACAAGCAACGGGTGGATATACATCCATAGATTACATACCCTCGAAGACTGAATAGCATTAACAAGGTTGTACTCGTGGATGATGTAGACGAACGCTTTTCGATCTCAAGATCGTGATGAAGTCCATCTGGTCCAGCCGGTCCAGCACAATCAAGTCCAGCACCTCAAAGCAGTGGTGCATCCGTGATCGCACACACATATGGGTACCCCGACAACCTCCGTGCCCTCGCTCCAACGAAGCAGCGGAAGCAACAAATCCTTCCAGAAAAGGCCACCGAGAACATGTATCTCGCTGATCCGAGACCATGGGGAAATTCTAAAGGGGGGAGAGAGATCCTTCGCGAGGAGGTGTGTGATGAGAGGAGGAAGTGGGTGCCTTTTATAGGGAGAGGGGGGCAGCCCCTTCCCATGGCGTGGCAGCCATGGAGGCACCCCCACCTCTTCCACATTCATGTGGGTGGAGCTCCCACTCACATAAATAGCCACCCCACTCAAAATTCCACTCACCACCATTAAATTTCCACCAAATTTAATGTAATCTCTCATTAAATAAAACTCTTTTATTTATTTATTCATAATTTTGTTAATTACCTTAATTAACAAACATTCACATAAAACCCCTTGCTAGTATTCAATTTCACATGCAGAACCAGTTTCAGCAATTTCAACTGAAACAGTTCCGGTGTCTAGTGAAATAAATTCCTGCGCTTTCCTTTTCTTTTTCTGACATATCATTTGCTCCGAATGGTATAGGTATCCCTTAAGTGTGTCACCCTACGGTTCGCGAATAATGCAGACATGATCGAGACCCCTCTCCGATCAATAATCAGCAGCGGGACCTGGAGATCCGTACTAACTCCCACACATTCAACGATGACTTCTGTGATCGTGTGAACCTTCTACGCTAGTATCTTAATCCCTTTGTTTCACGATATATTACATGTCCGAGATTCGATCATCGGTATCTCCATACCTAGTTTGATCTTGTTACCGACATGCACTCTTTTCTCGTTCCCGTGATATAACATTCTAGTGATCGAATCACTTGCTTGCAAGCTAACCAATGTGATATCACCGAGAGGGCCCAGAGTATATCTATCCGTCATCAGGATGAACAAATTCCACTCTCGATCCATGGGCCTCAACATAACACTTTATTAGTTCTGAATCCATCTTTATAATCACCCAGTTACGGTGTGATGTTTGATGTTATCAAGAAACTCTTCCGGTGTTAGTGATTGACATGATCTCATGGTCTAAGGATTAGGATCACTTCATAGGTTGTTATAGCAATATAAACTCAATGACTTTGATCGTAATGCTATACTTCGGATGAATGTTCATCACACCATTACATTAATGTTGTGACCTCATTATTAACAACATCCAAAGTCCATGATCAGGAAACTTTGATCGTCTTGTTAATCAACGAGCTAGTTTATAAGAGAGGCATAACTAGGAACTTCCTTTTTGTTTATTAAACACACATGTATTAACGTTTCCGTATTAATACAATTATAGCATGTAAAATAAACATTTGTCATAAACAAGGAATACGATAATAACCACTTTATTATTGCCTCTCGGGCATATTCCCTTTAGTAGTACCACAGGGTTCAGAGGATGGTTCTGATTCAAAACTTCCTATTGAGAATTCTGATGGTTGGAGAAGGTGATCATATGAAGGATCTCATGAACACCAAATGTCCACAGATGGTTCTGACAGAAATGTTGGACAATCTAGCTGGATGGGTGCAAGAATTAACCCTAGTAATAGAAGTAGAAATGCCATGTCGATAGATAATCAGGATGAAGAAGAATATCCTGAGGAGAGAGTGTTTAAATCATCAACCTCTTCTCAAAACCCAGGGAATATACATTATCCGGTGTTTAACTATCTTGCCCAAAGGAGCACCTGGGAATCAGCAGGATCTATGCATTCTGTTGATGACTCAAGGAATGAAGCTCAGGAGATGCAAGTGGAAGATAATGTTGAGAATGTTTCTGAAGACTTTTCAGCTGAGCTAGAGGGAGTCAGTGCGCTCAGGTTGAGTAATGACTAAAGTCCTGACACTTCAGATACTGAGTATGTTCCTTCTGGAAGACCATTTGTTCCACAAACTGTGCGACGAACATCACGTCATCACGGTTGGACATCAGGCATGTATGATGAGCATAGTTACTACTAGAAGTAGGCAACTATTTAGAGGTATCAAGTACCGTGTATTGTACTCCAAGAAATAAGATAGTTAGATAAATAAGGTAGTGTTGTGATTATACCTATATGGTATATGTTGTAATGACTTTGTATTATTATAATATTATGTATAATATGTGAAATACATATTTGGATTTTCTTTGGATCTTCATTGTGTGACTAGTTCTGTGCGTAAAGTCGAGCTTAGAACACATGTGCATGATGTAATTATGAGTATTCGCTTTATGTTGCAGGACTAGAGGGTCATGGATACGGGTGTACAAACCGAATCTGAGCAGCAGCGGATGGAACGTGAGGCCAAGGAGGAGGCCGATGCAGATGCAACAAATCAGGGAGCATTACCACTACCACCACCAATGAGGTCGTTAATGGAGCAGAACTTTATGCAGTGTATGCAAATGATGCAAGAGACCTAGAACAAGTTCATGGAAGAGTTGCTCGGATGAGAAAATCAGAGGGCACCTGAAGGTGGAGGAGTGAGTCTATCTGACTTCCATAATGCAAGGCCGTTACCTTTTGCATCAGCTCCTGAACCAATGGATGCAGAAGATTGGCTAGCAGATATAGAAAGAAAGCTGAAGACTGTAGGTTGCAATGATGAGGACAAATTGAGGTATGCAACTCATCTTCTGACTGTACCTGCAGCATCATGGTGGGAGAATCAGTTGGCCATGCAACAACCAGGAAGGGAGTACACCTGGGAGGAGTTCAAGTAGAGATTTCGTGAATATCATGTTCTGGAGAGTGTTATGGAGCTGAAGCAGAGAGAATTTGAGGAGCTTCAGCAGAGATATACTAGTGTTATGAAGTATATCCGGGAGTTTAGTCAACTGTCTCGTTATGCTGAGGAGGATGTTAACATATAAGAGAAGCGGAAGAAGCGTTTCCTGCGTGGGTTACATCCATTTGTGAGAATGCAGTTAAGGTTGGCTAATAAGCAAACTTATCAACAGTTGTTGTATGCAGCTATTACTTTTGAAGATGACTACAAGAATGTCCAAGAGGATAGGAGGAAGAGATCCAAGAAGGAAACCAAGAGAATTCAGGCAATCAAACCAAAACCCAATCTGGAGTTCAAACCCCGGAACAAGACCTACGGTAACAATAACAATAACAAGGACAATGGTGGAAATCAAGCAAATCCTAGGAGGAATGTTATTTGTAACAACTGTGGAATTACAGGGCATTTCCAGAGGGAATGCAAAAAGGCTATAGTGATCTGTTACGGTTGTGGCCAGAAGGGGCATATCAAGCCCGATTGTCCGAGTAAACCACCAGGAGGTTGGACTACCAAGGGAGGAGGACAAGCTAGTGGAGGAAATGGACAGCCCAATCGAGGAGTAAATAATGTCAAGAACAACAATGGCAAGAGGAACAGACCTACCGGGAAGCTGAATTGCGCAACCCTAGAGGAGGTGGATAATTTGGAGCATGCAGTGATAGGTACGCTCAGTATCCTTACCAATCCCGGCAAAGTTCTATTTGATACTGGTGCAACTACTTCATTCATTTCTAAAGAATTATGTGATAAATTCGGGATTAGAAGGGCAACGTTAGAAAACCCTATGACCGTAGTTACGGCAGGGGGAAATGTGATTGTACGCCACATTAAATAAGATCAGGTTATCTCGATCTGTGGTTGTACATACTTTGCAGACCTTTATGTGATTCCTTTGAAGGGAATTGCAGTAGTGCTGGGGATGGACTGGATGATGGAACATGGGGCTCAGATAAATTGTGAGGAGAAAACTGTCTCAATCAAAACTCCAAGTGGAGCAAGGATAGTTTACCAAGCAGATAAGCACAGTCATATCATGGTGGATCTGCAGTTGAACTCAATGAAAGAGGACAAATTGGAAGATATTCCTATAGTAAATGAATTTCAAGATGTTTTTCCAGCAGAGCTACCTGGAATGCCACCAGATCGGGAGATAGAGTTCACTATTGATCTAATTCCTGGTACAACACCAATAGCTCAAGCACCATATAAGATGGGACCCAAAGAATTAAAAGAACTCAAAGAGCAAATTGATGAGTTAGCCAGAAAAGGATTTATTCAGGAAAGTGTATCTCCATGGGGAACACCAGTAATCTTTGTGGATAATAGGGATGGTGGAAGAAGGATGTGTGGAGACTACAGAAATCTGAACAATGTTACCATAAAGAATAAGTATCCTTTACCAAGGATTAAAGATTTGTTTAATCAACTGAAAGGAGCCGGAGTATTTTCAAAGATCGACCTAAGATCTGGATACCATCAAATAAAAATCAAGTCTGAGGATGTTCCCAAGACAGCATTTGACTCAAGATATGGACACCATGAGTACCTCGTAGTACCATTTGGTTTGACCAATGCACCAGCAATATTCATGAATTTGCTGAACAAAATCTTCATGCCATATTTGGATAAGTTTGTCATAGTCTTTATTGATGATATTTTGAGCATGCTGATCATTTGAGAATAGCATTACAGACTGTAAGGGAACATAAACTTTATGCTAAGTTCAGTAAGTGTGAATTTTGGCTAGATGAGGTAGAATTCCTCGGCCATGTGATCAGTAAAGATGGAATTGCTGTAAATCCATCTAAAGTTCAGTCCATACTAGAGTGGATTGTACCAACCAATGTGAAACAAATTCGAGGTTTCTTAGGAATGGCTGGTTATTACCGGAGATTCATTGAAGGTTTCTCCAAAATAGATGGACCAATGACCAAATTGTTAAGAAAGAATACACCATTCAATTGGGATGAGAAGTGTGAAGCAAGTTTTCAGGAGTTGAAGACTAGGTTAAACACAGCTCCAATCTTAGCAGTTCCTGAAATAGGGAAGGACTTCATATTATACTATGATGCATCTAAAGAAGGTTTGGTGTGTGTTAGTGCAAGATCGGAAGGTGATTGCTTATGGTTCAAGACAACTGAAACCACATGAAGTCAATTATCCAACTCATGATTTAGAGTTAGCATAAGTAGTGTTTGTGTTGAAAGGATGGAGGCATTTTCTTTATGGATCCAGATGTGAGTTATACACTGACCATAAAAGTCTCAAATATTTCTTCACCCAAAAGGCATTGAATATGAGACAGAAGTGTTGGTTGGAATTAATCAAAGATTATGATTTAATAATCAACTATACTCCAGGAAAAGCAAATGTTGTAGCAGATGCTTTAAGTCGCAAAAGTGCAGATATTCAGCCTAGAAATCGGGAGCTACCAAAAGAGTTACAAATGGACTTGGAAAGATTAGAACTTCAATTCATTAGAACAGAGGTTCTTGGAGGATTAGCTACTATGCAGGTAGTTGCAGAGCAGGACAATGATCTTAAGCACGAAATTTTTAGACATCAAGCAGAAGATCCTTTCATTGCTGAGGAAATTCGGAGGATATCTCAAGGGCAAAAATCAGTTTTTCTCCTTGGAGATTATGAGTCTTTGTGGTTCCAAGATTGTCTTTGTGTTCCAGATGTGACTGAGATTCGAGATGTCATACTCAGAGAAGCACATGAAACACCATATTCTATACATCCAGGAAGTACTAAGATGTATATGGATTTGAAAGAACTATTTTGGTGGAATAACATGAAAAGGAAATTTCTAAATATGTATCAGAATGCCATACTTGCCAAAGGGTGAAGGCTGAGCATCAAAGTCCAGCAGGACCATTACAACCTTTGGAAATTCCCGAATGGAAGTGGGAGGAAATAGGTACGGACTTCATCACAGGATTGCCCATGACACCTAAATGGAAGGATATGATATGGGTAATTGTGGACAGACTCACTAAAAGTGCACATTTTATTCCAGTAAATCAGAAAGATAATGCCGAGAAGTTAGTAGAAGTTTACATCAAAGAGATAGTAAGTAAGCATGGAGTGCCCAGAAAGATCATAATTGATAGGGGATCCGTGTTTACTTCAACATTTTGGAAGCAATTACATGAAGCACTTGGTTCCAAATTAGATTTTAGCACAGCCTATCATCAAGAGATAGGAGGTCAAACAGAAAGAACAAATCAGATACTAGAAGACATGTTAAGGGCCTGTGCATTAGATTTTGGAGGTACATGGGAAGATCTTCTACCATTGGCAGAATTTTCCTACAATAATAGCTATCAGAGTAGTCTGAAGGCAGCTCCATATCAGGTTCTATATGGAAGGAAGTGTAGATCACCAATATGTTGGTATGAGCCTAGAAGCAGCAAAGAATTTGCGACAGACTATATTCAGGAAAAACAAGATATCATTGATAAGATCAAGGATAGACTGAAAATAGCTCAGAGTAGGCAGAAAATTTATGCTGATCAAAGTCGAAGATCTTGGCATCCAGAAGTGGGAGACATGGTATATTTGAAAGTAAGTCCAATGAAAGGGGTGAAAAGGTTCGGAGTTAAAGGAAAGTTGAGTCCAAGGTATATTGGACCATTCAAGATATTGAGTCAGAACAGAACTATAGCTTATGCTTTAGAGTTACCATCAAGATTGGCTCAAGTGCATAATGTTTTCCATGTGTCACAACTTCGTAAATGTTTGAAAGTTCTCGATGATGCAATCACACATCAGGAGATAGAACTACAAGCAGACTTGACCTATGTTGAAAAGCCCTGTAAAATTTTGGAAGAAAACTGGAAAAGGTTGAGGAATAGGGCAATCAAGTACTGCAAGGTACAGTGGGAACATCACCCTGAAAGGGAAGCCACTTGGGAAAAAGAAGAGGATTTAAGAAAAGCCTATCCAGAACTATTCAGGTACATCTCAACAAACTTCAGGATGAAGTTTAATTTAAGGGGGGAAGTCTGTAACATCCCAGCATTTAGGAACCAACGAAGGGTAGATTTAGGAATTTGTTATATTGCATGCATTCATCTGTGAAAATGTGGGTAAATTTTTCACCAAATAAAAACCTAAAGTGATCAAAGTTTTTCATGCTTTGAGATTAGGTATAGTCTTGAAGGATGATTGTTATAGACTTGATATGATCTTTGTGGATTAGAGTGTTTTGGGAAATGAAATTTGAATTTAAATTTGAATGTTGGAATGATAATGTAGAAGGATTAACAATTAGGTTTGAGTGATTTGATTTAATCAAGAGTTAAAAATTAATGACTCAAACTTTAAATGAAATCAATTAACCAATAGAATGAATATTTATTCCAAAACTTTATTCAATAAATGAGTTACAAACTATAACTTATTAGTAATCTTTACAATACTAAATAAAACAAAAGAGGAATTTTTATATATTGAATAATAGTACAATCTTTATTACAACAGAAGAAAATAAAAATTACAAAAGAATAAAAGAAATATTACAGGTGACTATTCTATAAAGAAAAAGAAAACCTAGACTAAAGTCTTGAATATCCAAGTCTGGTACCTACAAAAACAAACACAAACAAAAAGAAAGAAAGTTAAGGTTAAAAAGGTTTTACTCTCAGACTTGACACTGAAGTGCACTGTTCGAGGTTCATCATGGAGTAATCTTTTAAGGGGCAAGTTTCACCAATATGAAAGAATATATCTTTCATAATTTTAAGCCATAAGTCAAATAAATAGCAAGGAGGGGCAAGTTTCACCAGCCAAGTAGATGTAACGAGATAAAAGTAACTTCACATCTAGAGCATATCCACAAGGTGTGCAGCAGACACACAAGCAGCACACACACCAAACTGTATGGTGTGTGCTGTCAGCCCAGCAGTAATAGCTCAATCACACAAAACTGCTCAGCACAGCCGTGGGAGGCAAACCCCACACCATTCTCTGGTGCATACACACCAAGAACAGCAACCCAGCTAAACCAAGACAAAGCCAAGCAAGATCACATCAACTAAAGCCTGGATCATCTCACCAAGATGGTGACATAAGGAGGGGGTAGAACAGGTGGATAGCAAGGACAAGATCAAGCCACCAGGACCAAGAGGTGGAGCTCTAGATCAAGGACAAGCCAGAAACCTGAAGTACCAAGGGGAGCACCAGATCAAGCTATCCACAAGATCAACAACAACAACCAAGTGTGGTGAGTAGTAACAGACCATCACATAATCTATATGTCTAAGCTAGACAAATATTTATGAGTTGTCCCATACTCCACTTCTCAGAAAAACACCCAAGTGGGGTGAATCCATCATTGAAGTTTTAAATATTGAAGCAACCAGAAAACTATATAGATCTACCTAGGATCTCAGGATAACATCATTGATCCTAGTTATCAGGCAACAACTTAAATTTCAAGAATGAATATAGCCAAAAATCTAAACTTCTAGGAACACCTCTTAAATAGGAGTAGCACCTTAGAAATTCATCTTATGAATTCATATAATTCATCAAGCCTACAGATCATTTTTCCCAAAATTCAACTCAGGAATCAATAGCTGGTATCACTACCAGAACCAATCCATGAGAAATAATAAGAGAAGGGTCTAATCCCTAAACCTCAGACCAACATCATAGGTCTTAGGGATTTAAGGAAATAAGTTTCTACTTATCTTTAATGCCAAACTCATCTTAAGCTTGGACAAAACCAACCTAAGTAATAGAATCTAGTCTTGTGTGCCATATTAGAATGGTGTCACAAGAACAGTTCTAAACTAAGCAGGTTAAGCATCCAATCTTCATAGATACAACCAACCAACTATAAATCATTTTCCTGTTCTTAATCACAGGAATCATAACTAGGAATATTCATATATATATATCATCACTGTAATAGACCATTTGATCTCAAACTTTATATGAATCTATAAACCAATAACTAAATATATAGTGACCTCATCACTCAGAGCTCACTGTCAGCACCTAAGTAATGTCAGTGATGAGCTCTCAAACCACTAGAATCTCCAAACAACAATTCAAAAGCAACCTTATCATCTGACCCATATCAAAGTTAACAATGGGACCCAGTTGATAAGCCACTAGCATCATCAAAGCTAACCATCAGCAGTAATCCACAAAAAGTCACCACTCAACGGGTTTAAGGATCATCCATACATGATCCAACTCGTCAGATATTCAATTAACAAAGGGATTTGAACCCTAAGCAAAAAAATAATCCTAATCAGGATATGACACTAGCCAGGAATGGCCATTACCAACATTTAGCATGGGATGGCCTAGCACAGAGTGCACGAGGGGGAGAGGAATAACTTACCTATGGTCCTCGCTGAAGGATAGAAGAGGAAGCAGAGGAGGCCGACGAACATGCCGGCATGGGGAGCAAGGGGGGCACTGCGACCCACACCACACCATGGCGGCGACCATAGCCACACCTGGAGGCGAGGAGCACCACCACATCACACAGCAGCAACGGCGGCGACAGCAACCGCATCACCCCAAACCCTAGGGTTCGGGATGAGACTAGTTTGGCCATGGGAAAGCTCCATAGCCAAATCGAATTGGACAGAAGGGTAGCGCGTGGTCGACAACCTCGTCCTGCATCACGGCAGCGGCCAGGGAGGACCATGGCGGCAAGCAGAGCACGGTGGCGGCACCATCGACCACGGGGTCGAGGAGGAGAAGAGAAAGATAAGGTCGAGCGAGTGACAGAGGGAGTGGGCTGGACTGGGCCAAAACCCCTTCAGGGTGTGGTTTTGGTTCTGTCCTATTCGGCCACCAGGGCCCAATAAACCAAACAGGCAGCCCATTTACCTAAAGGCTATTTTTAATAAATAGAAAAAGACCAAAATGCCCCTGAATTTAAATAAATTCTAGAAAATAAAATAAAAATCCAAAAATTATAAATAAAATATTTTTGGATTCACAATAATCCAAACTATCCAAATAAATTAAGAAATAAAATTTTGGACATATAAATTTTATTAAGAATTTTGTAATATATATACCTTATGGAATTTTACAAAATTATTGAAAGATGATAAAAATAAATAAAAATCACTTTCATTATATATTAATATTATAGTATTTTAATAAAATACTAAACAAATATTTAATATCAATCTTTGGTATTTAATGATAATTCTTAAAGGAATTATTAAGTAAATAAAATGCAAATAAATTGAAATAAAATAAAAGAATACAATATTCAATAAATATTAAAAATTAATATTTATAAATTCTTTATTATTAAAAGAATTTTTTATAATTTAAATAAATGGGGGAGAATACATATAAAGCTAAATGATGCATTACATTACTTTGCATAATCATTTTGCTTCTATAAATATTGTCCTTACCAGGCAATAATGATGTTTTTGTAGACATAGAAGCTCAAGGTCCAGTGCAAGCATGAGACTTCACTACCTTGCAATCACAAGGCAAGTTCATCACTTGCTCGTATCCTTTGAAGAGTCTTTATCAAAGTATTTGCAAATTGTGTGTTATCATATATACTCCAAAGAAAGAAAATAATATTTTAACAAATAAAGAAATCATAGATATCATCCTAAGTGATGATATAATGGAGCAATAGAACTTAGGGTTCTATTTGCAACAATGATGATCAATTAGGGACTTAATAACCCCTGACATCAGTGATTCTAGCGCCGTATATTACGCGTTAGCCATGAGATTTGGAATGGGACAGAGAAGTCAGTTGTATCTTCTTCCCCTTGCATGAAGCCAGATGTGCAGGTCGTGGCTGTTATCCTCGTAGCGTGCATATTAATTAGTAATTCGTAGAGGATATGCAGCATATGGTGGGAACCCTCAACGTCCCACGATAGTTCTTGCATCTAACGGTATGTACAAGCCATTGCCGTAATTCAATATGTGGGCATGGTGTACACCAAGGAGGCATGCGAGGTCGCGAAGGGGGCAGTGGTTGGCTTGGACCAACTACTGGGCCCCACATCATGGAATTGTGGATGGGAAAGTATGCCCGGTTGTGCAACAAGGAGTTGATCTCTCATGGGTAAAGTAACGCACCTCTGTAGAGTGTAAGAATTGTAAATTGTTACTCCCTATTCCGGGAAGGAGCTACGAACGCGGCAGGAAAGGAACTCTATGAAAGTTCTGGTCAACGTGTGAAGGCTGATGGTCATAGATTTTTATAATAAAATCAATCTTGGAAGAAAGATTTACAAAAACTGCATAGTGCCAAGGATTTATAATCCAATGTGGTAGTTAGAGCATCAAACTTTCCACCTTGCATATAATGAACTTGTTGGGTAACGCTGTTACTCATCCTTTCCTTTGATCCCTTGCTTAGACTCTGAGGATCCCGAAGACGTGCCAATGTATGCAGCCGAATGCCAGGAAGATGTGTTCTATGAGGAGCCTGACCTGTCAGGAGGTGTTGAAGGAGTGTATTACGAAATCCGCTATGGTGTCGATGATAACGAGTCTAACTAAGTATCCTAGTTAGTAGTAACTGACGGAGCCGAGCAGCATGGACTCTAGAGAATAAGATGCTGAGCTCAACTCCTAGTTGGAGTTGCTACTTTTAAATTCCGCTGAAACACTTTATATTTTGGTTTGTAAGTTGACTCCTTTTGAAGTCTCGAACTTCTGGTATTGTAATAATAATAATGTGTGAATGTTTGTAATATGGACCCGCAATGTTTCTGTTGTACCACTCTAAGGGATGTGATATTTACAGAACGGTGCTCTGTGGATGTCATGTCAACGACTATAGTGTACTACACATGCAGTGGTATGCTGGGTCACCGCAACCCCTCTCCGATCAATAATCAGAAGCGGGACCGGGAGATCCGTACTGACTCCCACACATTCAACGATGACTTTCTTATGATCGTGAGAACCTTTTACGCTAGAATCTTAATCCTTTTGTTTAGCGATATATTATATGTCTGAGATTCGATCATCGGTATCTCCATAGCTAGTTTGATCTCGTTACTGACATGTACTCTTTTCTTGTTCCCGTGATATAACATTCTAGTGATCAAATCACTTGCTTGCAAGCTAATCAATGTGATATCAGCGAGAGGGCCCAGAGCATATCTATCTGTCATCTGGATGAACAAATTCCACTCTCGATCCATGGGCCTCAACATAACACTTTAGTAGTTCTGAACCCATCTTTATAATCACCCTGTTACGGTGTGACGTTTGATGTTATCAAGAAACTCTTCCGGTTTTAGTGATTGACATGATCTCATGGTCTAAGGATTAGGATCACTTCGTAAGTTGTTATAGCAATATAAACTCAGTGACTTTGATCATAATGCTATACTTCGGATGAATGTTCATCACATCATTCCAACAATGTTGTGACCTCGTTATTAACCACATCCAATGTCCATGATCAGGAAACCGTTGATGATCTTGTTAATCAATGAGCTAGTTTATAAGAGAGGCATAACTAGGAACTTCCTTTTTGTTTATTAAACACACATGTATTAACGTTTTCGTATTAATACAATTATAGCATGTAAAATAAACATTTATCATAAATAAGGAATACGATAATAACCACTTTATTATTGCCTCTCGGGCATATTCCCTTTAGTCTCCCACTTGCACTAGGGACAATAATCTAGTTTGAAAACTTTGCGTATTGAACACCTATGGCTTTCTGGTGTTCCATATACGCCATTGCAAGTGGTTAACATAATCTATGGATCTGACGCTTTCAGGTCCGTGTGTATTTGCATGTCTTTGCGTCTTCACGCATCACTCATTCTCCAATGAGATGGCATTGTATAAATTTGGTATTTTGGTGAGACCTTTAGTTCCTTGGGGTTAAATCATGTCGATACTATTGTCATACAATATATCTTTAGTGTTAGACCTTTGCGAACCACACCTTAGTTTGATAACAAACTACTTGACACAAATGCCCTCCTTTGCTGTTACTATAGCAGTTATATACTTAGCCTTTTGTTGTAGTATCCGTCACAATGTCTTAACTTTGGAATTCATCCAAATCCACCATGGAAACTTTCTTTCCATTTCATTGTGCCACCCATAGTTTAAATTAAGATAAACTTAATTTGTATCTTGTGACAAAACTAGTATCATTTTTCAATGAACTATTTGTCTCTTATACAAATGGAATATATTCTTAATTCTTCCAAAAGATTATAAGAATATCCTTACTATCGTCCAATGATCATTTTATGATTCATTCTGGTATATGCTCATAACACTTAGAGCATAGGACATATCTGGATGTGTACATATCATGGTATGATTGATCAAAAACATTCTTGTGATTACACTCATCAAGTGTCAAAACACTTGAATCTTGTTTCACTTATCAAGTGTCGATACACTTGAATCTTGATTCAATTCCTTTTCCATGCAACAAGAAATTTTTCTTATCGTTTCTATATCAAACTCCTTCAATATCTCATATATGTACGTTTGGCACAACCATATTAGCGTCACAGTCTATCCATGTAGACATTCATGCTAAATATTCGGGTTTTGCCTAAGTCTTTCATCAAAATGAAATTCTTAATCTTTGTTAATAAAAGATACATCATTTCCAATCAACAAGATGTCCTCCACATAATGTATTAGAAATATGTCTCAGCGCTCCCACTTAATTTCTTGCAAATGCAAGCATCTTCATCGTCTCTAGATGAAAACACCTTTTTCAGCACGGAGAAGATTCCAACTCCGCAATGCTTACTTCAACCATTGAAGTTTGCATGCCCCTTTTAGCATCCTTTGAATTAACAAAACCCTTTGGATCGTGTCTGTTGGAATTATGCCCTAGAGGCAATAATAAAGATGTTATTATTATAATTCTTGTTCATGATAAAGTTTATATTCCATGCTAGAATTGTATTAAGCGGAAACTTTAATACTTGTGTGGTTTGTGAACAACACCGTGTCCCTAGTACGCCTCTATGGACTAGCTCATTGATCAATGATGGTTAAGGTTTCCTAACCATAGACATGAGTTGTCAATTGATAATGAGATCATATCATTGGGAGAATGATATGGTGGACAGACCCAAACTAAGCAAAGCTATTAGATCGTTTCATCGTGTTCGTCTTTGCGAAGCTTTTCTCATGTCAAATATTGTATTCCTTAGACCATGAGATAATACAACTCCCTGGTATCGGAAGAAAGCTTTGAGGTCATCAAACGTCATCCTATGAGAGGGTGATCATAAAGGTGTCTCTCAGGTGATCGGAAAGTATCTGTTGGGTTGTATGTATCGAGATGGGATTTGTCCCTCCCAAGTCGGAGAGATATGCTTCGGGCCCACTCGGTAATCGATATCAACACCGCTTGCAAGCATGTGGTTAAGGAGTTAATCACAAAGTGATATTGGATTACGGAACGAGTAAAGTACTTGCTGTGAACGAGATTGAACTAGGTATGACGATACCGACGATCGAATCTCGGGCAAGTAAAATATCGCGAGACGAAGGGAATATATATATGGGATTGATTGAATCCTGGCATCGTGGTTCATCCGATATGATCATCGATGAATGTGTGGGAGTCAATATGGGTGCCCAGACCCCGCTATTGATTATTGATAGAAGATCATGTCTGCATATTCTCGAACCCGCAGGGTCACACACTTAACGTGTCTCGACGCTAGGATAGATTGGATAATTGGTTTATGAATTTTTGTTCGGAGTCTCGGATGGGATCCGGGATATCACGAGAGGTTCCGGAATGGTCCGGAGAATAAGATTCATATAAGGCAGTGCAGTTTTTGGAGTTCGGAATAGTTCCGGGTTAATCGGTATTGTACCGAAAGCTTCTAGAACCTTCTGGAAGGGGACCAACGTGGCCCCACCTTCCGGGAGGGGGCATGGGCCTATGAGGGAGTGTCCTAGCCGCATTGGGCCAGGGGCACAAGGCCCCATAGGGCC
Organism: Avena sativa; assembly: GCA_916181665.1. Taxonomy (NCBI): domain Eukaryota; kingdom Viridiplantae; phylum Streptophyta; class Magnoliopsida; order Poales; family Poaceae; genus Avena; species Avena sativa. The sequence continues at coordinate 147,386,717 of OV702294.1, read as the reverse complement.
CAGCCAATCCTAGATAAGTTTAAATCGTTTAAACTAGAGATAAGATAGGGTTTCTAGAAGGGAGAGTTTAAATCGTTTAAACTAGAGATAGGCTTGGAGGATGGGCAAGGGCTGGCCGCACCCCCCCCTCTATATATAGAGGGCTGGTGCGCCCCCTTCCCACACACACACACACCTCCCTCCAAGCCCTAGTAGCCCTGCTGCCTTCCTCTCTCCCTCCCGACTGTTTGTAGGCGAAGCCCTGCTGCAGAAATTCTCCACCATATACACCACGCCGTCGTGTTGTAGATCCAATCTATCTCTCCACCCTACTTGCTGGTCCGAGGAAGGAGGAGATGTCGAGGTGCTGCACGTGTGCATCTCACGGAGGCACCGCCACTTGTGGTGCTAGATCGGATCGGATCGCGAGGAGGAGAAGCGAGTACGACTACATCACCCACGTTCCGACGAACGTTCCGCTGTGCGAATCTTCAAGGGTATGAAGATCTAATCCAATCTCTCTCGTTTTTTGCATCTCCTAGATTAGATCTTGGCTTTCCCTCTGTTCGCTTCCGTAGAAAAAATTTGATTTACTATGCTGCGAAACCCAACAGTGGTATCAGAGCTAGATCTATGCGTAGATGTGATTCACGAGTAGAACGCAACATGGTTGTTGCGGGCGTTGATGTTTTCTGTTGCAAGCCTCTTGTTTGTGTTCTTCTTATGACGCGGGATAGTGAGATTGAAGCGGTCCAGGCCAACCTTACGCGACGTCGTTCGCGAGACCGGCTCCGCACTTGACGTGTGGCTTGTACCACACATGCGGCTGGTGGATGTCAGTTTCTCTCACTATAGTTGTCATGGGATTAACACCGGAGTTTGGCAACCATAATATCACCGTTGTGGCTTTCTGTAGGTAAGAATCGTTCTTAGCATCTACTCCCATAAGCCACGTAAAACATGCAACAACAAAGTAGAGGCGTCTAACTTGTTTTTGCAGGGAGTGTTTTCTGTGATATGGTATGGCCCAAGATGTGATGTGTATATTGTATGCGATGATCATGTTTTGTAATGTTTCACGACTTGCATGTCGATGAGTACACAACCGGCAAGAGCCATATGGTTGTCTTTATAATTGTGTATGACCTGCGAGTCATCTTCTTATACGCCATGTAATAGCTTTACTTTATCGCTAAGTAGTTAGCAATAGTTGTAGTTGCTATTCGTGGTGGAGGCAATCATGGTGGAGTGATGGAGATCATGCCGGAACGCACAAGATGGAGATCATTGCGCAAAGATTGGCTATACCATGTCACATAAAGTTATATGCATGTGATGTTTATCCTTTTATGTATCTTATTATGCTTAGATCGCGACGGTAGCATTATAAGATGATTCCTCACTTAAAGATCAAGATAAAAACTGTGTTCTCCCCAAGTATGCACCATTGCGAAAGTTCGTCGTGTCCAAGCATCACGTGATGATCGGGTGCTATAGACTCTACGCTCACATACAACGGGTGCAAGCCAGTTTTGCACACGCGGAAATACTTGGGTCTAACTTGACGAGCCTAGCATGTACAGACATGGCCTCGGAACACAAGAACCGAAAGGTTAAGCATGAGTCATATGAATGATATGATCGACACTTCGTTGTCCACCATTGAAACCACATCTCTTCTCGTGATGATCGGATTAGGTGTGGTGAATTTGGATCGTGTTCACTAAACAACTTGAGGGATGTTGAATTTAGTGGGAGTTCATCTAGTAATTTGATTAAGTTGAACTATTTATCATGAACATAGTCTAAATTGTACTTGCAAATACTGTAGATCACATGGCCAAGTCCAACTTCAACTTCAACGTTTTTGCTGAGAAAGAAAAGCTTAGAAACAATGGGTCTAACTTCACCAACTGGTTCCGCAATCTAAGAATCATTCTGTCTGGCGGACAAAAGGACTATGTCCTTGGGAAAGCGTTAGGTGACCCCCCTGCTGCAACTGCGTCGGCTGATGAGAAAGCTGTCTATCAGTCGCGCAAAGATGATTATGGTGTGATTAAGAGCACCATGTTGTTTGCTATGGAACCGGAACTTCAAAATCGTTTTGAAAACTATCCCGGGCCCTTTGAGATTCTCGAGGAGCTGAAAACCATGTTTCAGACTCAGGCCCGTTCTGAGAGATATGAGATCTCCGAGAAGTTCTTTAACTGCAAGATGGAGGAAGGGAGTTCCGTTAGTGAGCACGCCATTAAGATGTCGGGCTACACTCAACGCCTTGAGCAACTGGACTGCAAGATTCCAGAGGAGCTCAAGATTGATAGGGTTCTGCAATCACTCCCTCCCAGCTACAAAAGTTTTGTAGTGACTCATAATCAGATTGGTTCCACTGATACGATCACCGAGCTCTTCGCAAAGCTGAAGGCTGCGGAGGTGGACATCAAGAAGGATAATCATGTGTTGATGGTCAACAAGCCCTCCTTTAAGAAAGGTAAAGGTGCAAAGAAGCCCTTCAAGAAAAGCGGCGGCAAGCGCGTTGCCCCTGCTGAGAAGAAGCTCAAGTCTGGACCTAAGCCGGACACTGAGTGCTTCTATTGCAAGGACAAGGGTCACTAGAAGCGCAACTGTCCGAAGTACTTAGCGGACAAGAAGGCTGGCACCATCAAAGGTATATTTGATATACATGTTATTGATGTTTTCCTTACTAGCCCTCGTTGTAGTGCCTGGGTATTTGATACTGGTTCAGTTGCTAATATTTGTAACTCGAAACAGGAGCTACGGAATAGACGACGGCTTGCGAGGGATGAGGTGACGATGCGCGTTGGCAACGGATCAAGAGTTGATGTGATGGCCGTCGGCACGCTCTCCTTAGTTTTACCTTCGGGATTAGTTTTAAACCTTAATAAATGTTATTATGTGCCTGCGTTGAGCATGAACATTATTCCTGGATCGTGTTTATTGCAAGACGGTTATTCATTTAAATCGGAGAATAATGGTTGTTCTGTTTATATGAGTAACATCTTTTATGGTCATGCACCCCTTGTAAATGGTTTATTTCTTCTAAATCTCGAAAGGGATGAAACACACATCCATAACATTGAGGCTAAGAGATGCAAAGTAGATAGTGATAATACTACTTATTTGTGGCACTGTCGTCTAGGTCATATTGGTGTAAAGCGCATGAAGAAACTCCATTCTGATGGACTTTTGGAGTCTCTTGATTTTGAATCATTTGACACATGCGAACCATGCCTCATGGGCAAGATGATCAAAACCCCGTTCTCCGGTATGATGGAGCGAGCAACGGACTTGTTGGAAATCATACATACCGATGTATGCGGACCGATGAGTGTTTCGACGCGCGGTGGATATCGCTATTTTCTCACTTTTACCGATGACTTAAGTAGATATGGGTATATCTATTTAATGAAACATAAATCTGAAACGTTTGAAAAGTTCAAAGAATTTCAGAATGAAGTGGAGAACCATCGTAACAGAAAGATTAAGTTTCTACGATCCGATCGTGGGGCGAATATTTGAGTTATGATTTTCTCACGCATCTCAAGGCAAGTGGAATCGTTTCACAACTCACGCCACACAGAACACCACAGCGCAATGGTGTGTCTGAAGGCCGGAATCGAACCCTATTAGATATGGTCCGATCGATGATGTCTCTTACTGATTTGCCGTTATCGTTTTGGGGTTATGCATTAGAAACCGCTGCATTCACTTTAAATAGGGCTCCATCTAAATCCGTTGAGACGACACCGTATGAACTGTGGTTTGGTGCTAAACCTAAGTTGTCGTTTCTTAAAGTTTGGGGATGCGAAGCTTACGTCAAGAAGTTGATGCCGGACAAGCTCGAACCCAAAGCGGAGAAATGTGTCTTCATAGGATACCCTAAGGAAACTATTGGGTATACCTTCTATCACAGAACCGAAGGCAAAGTGTTTGTCGCAAAGAACGGTTCCTTTCTTGAGAAGGAGTTTCTCTCGAAAGAAGTGAGTGGGAGGAAAGTAGAGCTAGACGAGGTTGTTGAACCTTCTCTTGAATTGGAGAGTAGCGCAGCACCTGAAATTGTTCCAGTGCCGCCTGCGCCAACAATAGAGGAAGCTAATGACAAGGATCATGAAGCTTTGGACGATGCTGCTACTGAACGTCGCAGGTCGACAAGGTCGCGTGCCCCTCCTGAGTGGTACGGCAACCCTGTCTTGACAGTCTTGTTAGTAGAAGACAGTGAACCTACGAACTATGAGGAAGCGATGATGAGCCCAGACTCTGAGAAATGGCTAGAAGCCATGAAATCCGAATTGGGATCCATGAGCGAAAACCAAGTATGGACTTTGGTGGACCCTCCTAGCGATCGAAAGGCCGTTGAGTGCAAATGGATCTTCAAGAAGAAAACGGACGCGGATGGTAATGTTACCGTCTATAAAGCACGGCTTGTCGTGAAAGGTTTTCGACAAGTTCAAGGTGTTGACTACGATGAGACTTTCTCTCCCGTAGCGATGTTTAAGTCTATTCGGATTTTATTAGCAATTGCTGCGTTTCATGATTATGAAATATGGCAGATGGATGTCAAGACTGCGTTCCTCAATGGCAACATTGATGAAGAGTTGTATATGATGCAACCCGAAGGTTTTGTCGATCCTAAGGATGCTGATAAAGTATGCAAACTTCAGCGTTCCATTTATGGACTGAAGCAAGCATCTCGGAGTTGGAACCTTCGTTTTGATCAAGTGATCAAGAGCTTTGGATTTGTTCCAAATTGCTACGAAGCTTGCATCTACAAGAAAGTGAGTGGGAGCTCGGTGACGTTTCTGGTACTATATGTGGATGACATATTGATTATTGGAAATGACATCAACATGCTTAACGATGTGAAGAGTTATTTGAACAAGTGTTTTTCAATGAAAGACCTAGGTGAAGCTGCTTATATATTGGGCATCAAGATCTATAGAGATAGACAAAGACGCCTGATAGCTTTAAGCCAGAGTACATACCTAGACAAAGTTCTGAAAAGGTTCAGAATGGATAAGGCATTGAAAGGTTCAGTGCCTATGTTGTCAGGGAAGATATTGGGCAAGGCTCAGTGTCCAGCTACGGTAAATGATAGGGAAGCTATGAGCAAAGTGCCTTATGCCTCGGCCATAGGTTCCATCATGTATGCCATGCTGTGTACTAGACCGGATGTGTCCAATGCTCTTAGTTTGACGAGCAGATATCAAAGTGATCCAGGAGTGGAACACTGGACAGTCGTGAAGAACATCCTAAGGTACCTAAATAGGACTAAAGAAATGTTCTTAGTCTATGGGGGTGATGAACAGCTCGTCGTAAAAGGTTACGTCGATGCTAGTTTCGACACCGACAAGGATGATTGTAAATCTCAGACAGGATACGTGTATATTTTGAATGGAGGAGCCGTGAGCTGGAGAAGCTGCAAGCAAAGCGTGATCGTGGGATCTACAGTAGAAGCGGAATACATGGCTGCTGCAGAAGCGTCAAGTGAAGGAGTTTGGATCGGGAACTTCATCACTGAGCTTGGTGTGGTTCCAAGTGCATTGGACCCACTGGAGATACTGTGTGACAACACTGGCGCCATAGCACTCGCTAAGGAACCAAGATATCATCCAAAGAAGATCATGTCTGCATATTCTCGAACCCGCAGGGTCACACACTTAACGTGTCTCGACGCTAGGATAGATTGGATAATTGGTTTATGAATTTTTGTTCGGAGTCTCGGATGGGATCCGGGATATCACGAGAGGTTCCGGAATGGTCCGGAGAATAAGATTCATATAAGGCAGTGCAGTTTTTGGAGTTCGGAATAGTTCTAGGTTAATCGGTATTGTACCGAAAGCTTCTAGAACCTTCCGGAAGGGGACCAATGTGGCCCCACCTTCCGGGAGGGGGCATGGGCCTATGAGGGAGTGTCCTAGCCGCATTGGGCCAGGGGCACAAGGCCCCATAGGGCCCAGCCGATCCTAGATAAGTTTAAATCGTTTAAACTAGAGATAAGATAGGGTTTCTAGAAGGGAGAGTTTAAATCGTTTAAACTAGAGATAGGCTTGGAGGATGGGCAAGGGCTGGCCGCACCCCCCCTCTATATATAGAGGGCTGGTGCGCCCCCTTCCCACACACACACACACACCTCCCTCCAAGCCCTAGTAGCTCTGCTGCCTTCCTCTCTCCCTCCCGACTGTTTGTAGGCGAAGCCCTGCTGCAGAAATTCTCCACCATATACACCACGCCGTCGTGTTGTAGATCCAATCTATCTCTCCACCCTACTTGCTGGTCCGAGGAAGGAGGAGACGTCGAGGTGCTGCACGTGTGCATCTCACGGAGGCACCGCCACTTGTGGTGCTAGATCGGATCGGATCGCGAGGAGGAGAAGCGAGTACGACTACATCACCCACGTTCCGACGAACGTTCCGCTGTGCGAATCTTCAAGGGTATGAAGATATAATCCAATCTCTCTCGTTGTTTGCATCTCCTAGATTAGATCTTGGCTTTCCCTCTATTCGCTTCCGTAGAAAAAATTTGATTTACTATGCTGCGAAACCCATCAGTGTCATGTACACGTCCTAGGTAACAATTCTATTAGAAGAACTTTGTTTTGTTTATTCATCTACCATATACCAAATTATATGTAGTGGTTGCTACTTTAATCCGTCCAGACTAAATATCGCTATGAAAGATCAAATCTGGTCATAGTCAACTCCTTGAACATTGTCATAAAAACTTTACCGACATGTCGACTATTTCATAGATGTGAAACATCCATGTCTGTTTCTTTATAGATCCAAATACAACCGATGGGTTTTTACACCTTTTCGAAGGGTCTTCCAAGTTCAAAAAACTTGATTTCTCGTATATGGAACTATCAAGGATTTCATGGATTCAAGCCATTTGACGGAGTCAGGGCCCATCATCGCTTATTTGCATGTAGTCGGTTCATTATTGTCAAACAATAATGATTTACTCTCAAATATCAGCATTTGATTGTTTATCTGACCTACTTGGTTCAAATAGGAACTTAGATCTCTGTGACCACAACCTTTGAGGCACATAAGCTATGAGCATTATGGCTGCCTCCGGAACGATTTCCGGCGCTTGCCCAACTTAGCACATTTAGCCAAGGTTCGTTAACCTTATCAAAGTTCTATTGTCCTCCCACTTAACTTTTACGAAAAATTCCTTTTTTAAGAAACTTGACGTTTCAAGCGACAAATCTTTTTTTGTCCTCGGTGTTATGGAGGAATAACCAATTGGTATTCGAAATAACCTACAAAGACATGCTCATCCAAATTTGGTTGTAAACATCTTACTTATGCTTAGCATACCAAAATTTAAGAAAGTACAATTTGGGTTTTACCCCAAACCATAACTCATATGGTGTCACTTCAATGGATCAGGATGGAGCACTTTTTAGTGTAAAAGTGGTAGTCTCTAAAGCTTTAATCTTTTAAAACATAATGGCAGTTTTAGAAATAACACCTTTGATCCAACCATGTCAAACAAGGTTTCATTACAAATCTCAAACACTCCATATTCCTATGGTGTTTCGGGAGATGCAAATCTAGGTGTTTTTGCTAAACTTGTAACTCAAATAAATCCCTTTATGATCAAATCATAAATTGTTTATTTTCTTGTCACACTTGCAACTCGAATAAGTCCATTTATGATAAAATCATAAATCGTTTATTTTCTTGTTACAATGATTTTCCACTTCATCTTGAAAGTATTTGAACATTTTCAAATATTTCATACTTCTTTCTCATTAAGTGAACATTCACTCAAATTTTCGAGAAAGCATATGAAGTTGAAATCCATCGCTTACGACTATATATAATGGACTACATACATCGATATATATAAATTCCAATATTTTAGTCGTTCGTTCTTCTTTGGCCTTTGAACGAAGTTTTAATTATCCCGAGGAAAGTCTCATAAGCATCACCTGATCAAATCAAAGACTCCAAAATTCCATAAAATGGAGTTTCTTCATGTTTTCTTTCTAATATAATTTAAACGGCAATGTCACTTCGTAAGTGATCTTTCAATCATTTGTCTTGCGACATTTTAGCATTAGGTTTTATGGATGTGATTTCTCCAACTAGATTTGTAAATCATCCATCTTATATGGAATATGGTAATTATTTGAACAACCTTTGTTCTCATAATATCTGATTTAAATAACAATTATTAAAACAAATCTTGAATTCAAGCTTTGATGTCAACGAGAAATACAAACAACGGTTTGTTTGTTTTCGATGAACATCATCACGTATTCTCTTGCTAGTTACTTAGGCCATTGTGGTTTATGAATTGCGTCGTTCCGTATGAAATTTCATACCAACCAATTCGGTATCCAATACCCAAGAACCACATTGTTTAACAATCAAAGAATACAACCATAACATGTATATCATCCATATACCTAAATTGGATATTTCCAATCTTTTCTTTTCTGCCAAATATATTTTATAGATTCTCTTTCAGCATTTCCTTTTCCTTTTAAAAGAATCTATCAACATCAACAGTGGTGCCATATACATGACACATAGTCCAAAGCGTGTATATTAAAATAATAATACCTTTGGACTTGCACTTTGAAGTAGATCACCATAATCAAATGATCGGTGTTCTTTCAAAATCCATTCTTTAGTAATCTTTTAGTGTAGTAAACACTTTACATACATCTTCTATTCATGCTAATCATGACGACTTACATGATCAAGCTAATGTAGCTTATAAAGGCGAATCGTGAGTATAACATTACTTTCCAAAACCCTTTTAGATGATTAGGATGTCTAGCATCTCCAACCTTCGCAAATTCTCATCCAATATGAGAACATACATTATACTCTATCATATTGCAACCAAAACATTGTTTCAGATATCATTATATCTGTCACACATGATGGTTTCTGAAACAATTCTTTCACCTCCTAGATAACCTTGATATTTAAAAACAATCAAGAATCATAGAGGCAAACATGATACTTAAGATACTAACACTGGAAGTGTTACTCTCGATTTAATACTAATTATTAAACTTCACGGAGTAAATAGAGTTTGCTGAAAGTTTGTAATAGGACTTTAAACTTTAGATTGATACTCAACACAATATGATACCAGTTCGTAAAGTATATATCTATAATTCTATAGTTCTATTATCTCAATTACAACTATGCATAAGGTGGTGAACGAATGCCAATGACTACAATAAATTATGCAAATTCACTTTGATTTAATTTATGATAAATTGAGTTCTTCTAATCCAAATTAGAAATAAACTCCCACTCAAAAACGACATCCCTCGTGTCTTTTTGGTGATTACATGAACCAAATGTAGGGTTCGCAGCATAGAAAACAAAACAATTTCCTACGATGAGAACTACGTACCAAGATCTATCTACTAGATACAAACAATGGGCGGATGTATATCCGTAGAGAACATACCCTTGAAGACCGACAAAGCTTAACGAGTTCAACTCGTGGTTGATGTAGACGATCTCTTGCCGATCTCAAGATCGAGAGGAAGTCCTAGCGCCGCAAATCAGCAGCGCATCCGTGCTCGCACACACGTTCGAGGCACCGAGCAACCTCCGCCTCCTCGCTCCAGCGATGCAGCGGAAGCACAACTCTTTCTTGCCGAATAGCCACCGGGAACATGTATCTCGCTAGTCCGAGACCATGGGGGATAAATTCTAGAGGGGGAGAGAGATCCTTCACGAGGAGGTGTGAGAGACAAGTAAGGAGGGGGGCTCCTTTTATAGGAGGAGGGGGGCACCCAAGGGGTGGCCCCGGCCATGGGGGGCAGCCCCCTCCCCTCCTTCATTCATGTGGGTGGACACTCCACTCACAAAATGCCCTTTAAATTTCCTCCACTCAAAAGTCCACTCAAATTCCCATTAAATTTCCACCAAATTTAATGCAAACTCTCATTAAATAAAACTCTTTTATTTTATTCAGATTTTTGTCAATTACTTTAATGACAAACATTCACAAATAACCCCTTGCTAGAATTCCATTTCACATGCATAACCACTTTATGCAATTTCACCCGAAAACCCGTTTCGGTATCTAGTGAAATAAATTCCTGCGCTTGTTCATTCTTTCGGCATGAAACTTTTGCTCCAGTGGGATGTCAGTGTCTCTTAAGTGTGTCACCCTACGGTTCATGAATAATGCGGACATGATCGAGACCCCTCTCGGATCAATAATCAGAAGCGGGATCTGGAGACCCATACTGACTCCCACACATTCAACGATGACTTTCTTGTGATCGTCGGAACCTTTTACGCTAGTATCTTAATCCTTTTGTTTCACGATATATTACATGTCCGAGATTCGATCATCGGTATCTCCATACCTAGTTTGATCTTGTTACTGACATGCACTCTTTTCTCGTTCCCGTGATATAACATTCTAGTGATCAAATCACTTGCTTGCAAGCTAATCAATGTGATATCACCGAGAGGGCCCAGAGCATATCTATCCGTCATCGGGATGAACAAATTCCACTCTCGATCCATGGGCCTCAACATAACACTTTATTAGTTCTGAATCCATCTTTATAATCACCCTGTTACGGTGTGACGTTTGATGTTATCAAGAAACTCTTCCGGTGTTAGTGATTGACATGATCTCATGGTCTAAGGATTAGGATCACTTCGTAAGTTGTTATAGCAATATAAACTCAATGACTTTGATTGTAATGCTATAATTCGGATGAATGTTCATCACACCATTACACTAATGTTGTGATCCCGTTATTAACAACATCCAATGTCCATGATCAGGAAACCTTGATCATCTTGTTAATCAACGAGCTAGTTTATAAGAGAGGCATAACTAGGAACTTTCTGTTTGTTTATTAAACACACATGTATTAACATTTCCGTATTAATACAATTATAGCATGCAAAATAAACATTTATCATAAACAAGGAATACGATAATAACCACTTTATTATTGCCTCTCGAGCATATTCCCTTCAGTCTCCCACTTGCACTAGAGACAATAATCTAGTTTGAGAACTTTGCATATTGAACACTTATGGCTTTCTGGTGTTCCATATACGCAATTGCAAGTGGTTAACATAATCTACGGATCTGACACTTCAGGTCTGTGTGTATTTGCATGTCTTTGCGTCTTCACGCATCACTCATTCTCCAATGAGATGGCATTGTATAAATTTGGTCTTTCGGTGAGACCTTTAGTTCCTTGGGGTTAAATCATGTCGATACTATTGTCATACAATATATCTTTAGTGTTAGCCCGTTGCGAACCACACCTTAGTTTGATAACAAACTACTTGACACAAATTCCCTCCTTTGCTGCTACTATAGCAATCATATACTTAGCCTTTTGTTGTAGTATCCGTCACAATGTCTTAACTTTGGAATTCATCCAAATCCATCATGGAATCTCCTTTCCATTACATTGTGCCACCCATAGTTTAAATTGAGATAAACTTAATTTGTATCTTGTGACAAAACTAGTATCAATGTAACGCTTTACAATGAACTATTTGTAATTGTTTGTCACCTCTACACAAATATATTCTTAGTTCTTCCAAAAGATCATAAGAATATTCTCACTATCGTCCAATGATCATTTTATGATTCATTCTGGTATATGCTCATAACACTTAGAGCATAGGACATATCTGGATGTGTACATATCATGGTATGATTGATCAAAACATTCTCGTGATTTCACTCATCAAGTGTCAAAGCACTTGAATCTTGTTTCACTTATCAAGTGTCGATACACTTGAATCTTGATTCAATTCCTTTCCATGCGACAAGAACCGTTTCTTGTCGTTTCTATATTGAACTCCTTCAATATCTCATATATGTACGTTTGGCCCAACCATATTAGCGTCACCGTCTATCCACTATAGACATTCATGCTAAATATTCGGGTTTTGCCTAAGTCTTTCATCAAAATGAAATCCTTAACCTTTGTCAATAAAAGATACATCATTTCTAATCAACAAGATGTCCTTCACATAATGTATTAGAAATATGTCTCAGTGCTCCCACTTAATTTCTTGTAAATGCAAGCATCTTCATCGTCTCTAGATGAAAACACCTTTTTCATCACGGTGAAGATTCCAACTCCGCGATGCTTACTTCAACCGTTGAAGTTTGCATGCCCTTTTTAGCATCCTTTGAATTAACAAAACCCTTTGGACCATGTCATGTACACGTCCTAGGTAACCATTCTATTAGAAGAACTTTGTTTTGTTTATTCATCTACCATATACCAAATTATATGTAGTGGTTGCTACTTTAATCCGTTCAGACTAAATATCGCTATGAAAGATCAAATCTTGTCATAGTCAACTCTTTGAACATTGTCATAAAATACTTTACGACATGTCGAACATTTCATAGATGTGAGACATCCATGTCTGTTTCTTTATAGATCCAAATACGACCGATAGGTTTTTACACCTTTCCGGAGGGTCTTCCAAGTTCAAAACTTGATTTCTCGTGTATGGAACTATCACGGATTTTATGGCTTCAAGCCATTTGACGGAGTCAGGGCCCATCATCGCTTCTTTGCATATAGTCGGTTCATCATTGTCAAACAATAATGATTTACTCTCAAACCTTAATCATTTGATTGTTTATCCGACCTTCTTGGTTCAATAGGAACTTTAGACCTCCGTGACCGCAACCTTTGAGGCACATAATCCATGAGCATTTTGGCTACCTCCGGAACATTTTCCGGCGCTGTGCAACTCAGCACATATAACTAAGGTTCGTTAACCTTATCAAAGTTCTATTGTCCTCCCACTTAACATTTATGAAAAATTCCTTCTTCAAGAAACTTCACGTTTCAAGCAACAAACCCTTTTGTCCTTGGTGTTATGGAGGAATAACCAATTGTTATTCGAAATAACCTACAAAGACATGCTCGTCCAACTTCGGTTGTAAACATCTTACTTATGTTTAGCATACCAAAATTTAAGAAATGACAACTTGGGTTTTACCCCAAACCATAACTTCCATGGTGTCATTTCAACGGATCAAGATGGAGCTCTTTTCAGTGTAAAAGCGGAAGTCTCTAAAGCTTTAATCTTTTAAAACATAATGGCAGTTTTATAAATAACACCTTTGATCCAACCATGTCAAACAAGGTTTCATTACAAATCTCAAACATTCCATATTCCTATGGTGTTTCGGGATATGTAAATCTAGGTGTTTTGCTAAACTTGCAACTCAAATAAATCCCTTTATGATAAAATCATAATTTATTTATTTTCTTGTTACACTTGTAACTCAAATAAATCCCTTTATGATCAAATCATAAATCATTTATTTTCTTGTTATAATGATTTTGCACTTCATCTTGAAAGTCTTTGAAACGTTTTCAAAATATTTCATACTTCTTTCTCATTAAGTGAACATTCACTCAAATTTCTGGAGAAAGCATATGAAGTTGAAATCCATCGCTTACGACTATACATAATGGACTACATACATCGATATGTATAAATTCCAATAATTTAGTCGTTTGTTCTTCTTTGGCCTTTGAACGAAGTTTTAATTATCACGTGGAAAGTCTCACAAGCGTCACTTGATCAAATCAAAGACTCCAAAAATCCATGAATATGGAGATTCTTCATGTTTTCTTTCCAATATAATTTAAACAGCGATGTCACTTCATAAGTGATCTTTCAATCATTTGTCTTGCGACATTTTAGCATTAGGTTTTATGGATGTGATTTCTCCAACTAGATTTGTAAATCATCCATCTTATATGGAATACGGTAATTATTTGAACAACCTTTGTTCTCATAATACCTGATTTAAATAACAATTATTAAAACAAATCTTGAAGTCAAGCTTTGATGTCAACGAGAAATACAAACAACGGTTTGTTTGTTTTCGATGAACATCATCACATATTCTCTTGCTAGTTATTTAGGCCATTGTGGTTCATGAATTGCGTTGTTCCGTATGAAATTTCATACCAACCAATTCGGTATCCAATACCCAAGAACCACATTGTTTAACAAGCAAAGAATACAACCATAACATGTATATCATCCATATACCTAAATTGGATATTTTCAATCTTTTCTTTTCTGCCAAATATATTTTATAGATTCTCTTTCAGCATTTCCTTTTCCTTTTTAAAAGAATCTATCAACATCAAAAGTGGCGCCATATACATGACACATAGTCCAAAGCGTGTATATTCAAATAATAATACCTTTGGACTTGCACTTTGAAGTAGATCACCATCATCAAAATGATCGGTATTCTTTTAAAATCCATTCTTTAGTAATCTTTTAGTGTAGTAAACATTTTACATACATCTTCTATTCACCCTTATCATGAAGACTTTCATGATCAAGCTACTGTAGCTTATAAAAGTGAATCGTGAGTATAACATTACTTTCCAAAACCATTTTGGATGATTAGGATGTCTAGCATCTCCAACCTTTGTAAATTCTCATCCTATATGAGAACACATATTATACTCTATCATATTGCAACCAAAACATTGTTTCAGATATCGTTATATCTGTCACACATGATGGTTTCTGAAACAATTCTTTCAGCTCCTAGATAATCTTGATATTTAAATCAAGAATCATGGAGGCAAATATGATACTTAAGATACTAACACTGGAATTGTTACTCTCGATTTAATACCAACTATTAAATTTCACGGAGTAAATAGAGTTTGCTAAAAGTTTGCTATAGGACTTTAAACTTTAGATTGACACTCAACTCAATACGATACCAGTTCATAAAGTATATATCCAGAATTCTATAGTTCTATTATCTCAATTATAACTATGCATAAGGTGGTGAACGAATGCCAATGACTACAACAAATTATGCAAATTCACTTTGATTTAATTTATGATAAATTGAGTTCTACTAATCCAAATTAGAAATGAACTCCCACTCAAAAACGACATCCCTCGTGTCTTTTTGGTGATTACATGAACCAAATCCACTACACCAAGTCCGATCATCACGTGAGTCGGTGTAGCTTCAAAGGCGAGCATCCATATGGTCATCATATCAAAAACATATGACTCATGCTTAACCTTTCGGTCCGTGTTCCGAGGCCATGTCTGTACATGCTAGGCTCGCCAAGTAAGAACCTTAGTATTCGCGTGTGTAACTGTCTTACACCCGAGATATGCTCGTGGATTCAAGTACACCCGATCATCACGTGATGCCTTGAAGCGACGAAACATTGTCGGTGCATACTTAAGGAAGAACACATTCTTATCTTGATATTTAAACGAGGGATCATCTTATTATGCTAATAAAACGCTAAAATAGCAATATAAGATGCTATCAAACATCACATGTTTATTAGTAGAATGATATGGTTCCCGCATATGATCTCTATCATGTGCACCGTGGTATGATCACTATCATACCTATATGTGTAAGGCCAAGGTCTATGGAACCTACACGTTATGCGTGTTGTAAGAGTATCATATCATAATTCTACTTACAACATCACCATATCATAACACTAGCCCAGCAACAATCTAAACTAGACGCCTCTAATTTATCCATTGCAAGTTTTACGTGGCTTGAGGCTTTTGAGATAGAACCGTTCTTACCTACGAACATGAACCACAACGAGGATAACCAAATTGTTGACAACTCGTTGCAAATTAGATAAAATGGAGTTTCTTCATGTTTTCTTTCCAATATAATTTAAACGGCAATGTCACTTCGTAAGTGATCTTTCAATCATTTGTCTTGCGACATTTTAGCATTAGGTTTTATGGATGTGATTTCTCCAACTAGATTTGTAAATCATCCATCTTATATGGAATACGGTAATTATTTGAACAACCTTTGTTCTCATAATATCTGATTTAAATAACAATTATTAAAACAAATCTTGAAGTCAAGCTTTGATGTCAACAAGAAATACAAACAACGTTTTAATGCATGTGGGTGGACACTCCACTCACACAAATGCCTTTCAATTCCCTCCACTCAAAAACCCACTCAAATTCCCATTAAATTTCCACCAAATTTAATGCAAACTCTCATTAAATAAAACTCCTTTTATTTATTCAGAATTTTTTCAATTACTTTAATGACAAACATTCTCATATAACCCATTGCTAGTATTTCATTTCACATGCAAAAACACTTTCTGCAATTTCACCCGAAAACCCGTTTTGGTATCTAGTGAAATAAATTCATGCGCTTGTTATTCTTTCCGGCATGAAACTTTTGTTCCAAATGGATGTCGGTGTCTCTTAAGTGTGTCACCCTACGGTTCACGAATAATGCGGACATGATCGAGACCCCTCTCCGATCAATAATCAGAAGCGAGACCTGGAGATCCATACTGACTCCCACACATTCAACGATGACTTTCTTGTGATCATGAGAACCTTTTACGCTAGTATCTTAATCCTTTTGTTTCATGATATATTATATGTCCGAGATTCGATCATCGGTATCTACATACCTAGTTTGATCTCGTTACTGACATGTACTCTTTTCTCGTTCCCGTGATATAACATTCTAGTGATCAAATCACTTGCTTGTAAGCTAATCAATGTGATATCAGCGAGAGGGCCCAGAGCATATCTATCCGTCATCGGGATGAACAAATTCCACTCTCGATCCATGGGCCTCAACATAACACTTTAGTAGTTCTGAACCCATCTTTATAATCACCCTGTTACGATGTGACGTTTGATGTTATCAAGAAACTCTTCCGGTGTTAGTGATTGACATGATCTCATGGTCTAAGGATTAAGATCACTTTGTAAGTTGTTATAGCAATATAAACTCAATGACTTTGATCGTAATGCTATACTTCGGATGAATGTTCATCACATTATTCCAACAATGTTGTGACCTTGTTATTAACAACATCCAATGTCCATGATTAGGAAACCTTTGATCATCTTCTTAATCAATGAGCTAGTTTATAAGAGAGGCATAACTAGGAACTTCCTTTTTGTTTATTAAACACACATGTATTAATGTTTTCGTATTAATACAATTATAGCATGTAAAATAAACATTTATCATAAATAAGGAATACGATAATAACCACTTTATTATTGCCTCTCGGGCATATTCCCTTCACTTTGCACTTAATCAAAGAATCAATACTATTTCTAGGCAAGGATAACAACCATTCTTTAGCTTTTCCTCTCAAGGAGAAAGGAAACAACTTGAGCTTAATAATATCTCCATATACATCCTTATACTTTTGCATCTCACACAGTTCAACAAAGTTATTGAGATGGACAGCAGCAACATCAGAACTAGCACCATAAAATTGCTCTCTCATCACAAGATTCAACAAAGCAGGCTTAATTTCATAAAAGGTAGCATCCGGAGCAGGTGGAGCAATAGGAGTGCTTAGGAAATCATTGTTGTTTGTGCTAGTGAAGTCACACAACTTGGTGTTCTCAGCAGAATTCATTTTGGCAAAAGTGGAGCAAGCCAAAAACAGCAACAGCAACTAGAGCAGGAACTTTTTTGTGTTTTTTATAAGAGAAAGCAAAACAAACTAAACTAATTTTTTTTGGAGTTTTTGATAAAAAGAGGCAAACAAAACCAAGCAAAAGAAACTAAGCAAACCAAAAACAAAGTAAAGAGAAAGGTTGAGAAGGACTCCCCTTGTGAAGACGTCCTTAGGCCCCGGCAACGGCGCTAGAAAACTTGTTGATGGCGCGTGGTTGATGTGGAGCGTTTCGTCGGGAAACCCCAAGAGCAAGGTATGATGCAACACAACAACAAGTCTTCCCTCAGTAAGAAACCAAGGTTATCGAACTAGTAGGAAGGAAGGAAACGTCTCAAAGGTGTTGCAAGCAACATGGAAACCTGCACAACACAAACTCAAGACTTTTCCCCAACTAACATTGAGGTTTTCAATCTCACCGGTTGCTGTAACAAAGGATTAACTGTATGGTGTGGAAGGTGAAAGTGGTTTGCAGCAATGTAAACAGTAACAGTGGAAGATGTATCAATGGTAAAGATTGGACCGGGGTCCATAGTTCACTAGAGGTGTTCTCCTTAGATAAACAAACATGGCATGCAGGGTAAACAAATTATAGCAGGGCAATTGACAGGACTGAGCAAGGCAAAAGAATGCAATACTAGACATTATGATCCTATGAGATTCGATTGGGCAATACAACAATATACATAGACCGTCATCCAACTGCATCTATGACTAGAAGTCCACCTTCGGGTTATCATCCGAACCCCTTCCAGTATTAAGTTGCAAGCAACAGACAACTACTTTAAGCAAAGTGTGTAAGGTAAACAATCCACTTGTTCCATGAACAAGAGACCGTTGTTTTCTTCCTAGTGGCAATAGCACATCTACAACCGTAGAGATTTCTGTCACTTCCCTTGATAAGTAGAGGCATGAACCCACTATCGAGCATAAATACCCTCTCTTGGAGTCACTAGCAACTAATTGGCCAAGATAGCTACTAACAACAGAGAGCATACAAGATTACAAACAACACAGACATGATAGAATCAATAAAACAAAACCATTAATCAATCTGACATAGTAATCTCAATATCCATCGGATCCCCGCAAACACAACATGCATGATTACAAATAGATGAGATCTTGATCATGAACAGATCTCACAAGATCTAGACATGAAAGCACAAGGAGGAGATACAACCATCTAGCTACTACATGGACCCGTAGTCCAAGGTGGAACTACTCACGCTTCATACCGGAGGCTGGCATGATGAAGAAGAAGGCCTCTGGGATGATCTCCCCTCCGGCAGGGTGCTAGGAAGAGCTTCAGATCTCCTCGATCTAGGGACGATGGTGGCGGCGGCTATAGACGGTTTCGTGGAATATTGATCGGGTGCTTAGGGTTTAGACATCGGGGGCTTCTTATAGGCGAAGAGGCGAGGCTGAGAGGCGGCCAGGGGGCCCACACCCTGCCTAGGCGCGGGCCCACCCTGGGCCGCGCCTGGGGGGGTGTGGCCACCCTGTGGCGCCCCTCCGTCTCTCCTCTGGACTCCGTGTTCTCCTCGGTGAAATATTGACTTTGGCTTTTGTCCAGTCTAATTGCGGGAATATTTCCTTACTAGCTTTTCTAGAACCAAAAACAGCCAGACAACTGGCACTGTGGCAACTTGTTAATATGTTAGTACCAGAAAACATATGAAAAGCACCTCAAAGTGTGGACAAAGCAAAACAAATAGATACTAAACAAACATGAAATATCAAAAATTATAGATACGTTTCTAACGTATCAGTGGCAGCAGCCACTCCCTCGAATTGCGAGCATGACTTTGCGGGGTGGTTAAGGTCACCTCCTGTTGGATCCAATCTGAACGGCTGCGATAACTCGATGGGAAGCAACCCAAACCGATTAACTGTGATTCGTCCGTCAAAATCGTAATTTTTCTAAGAAGCAAAAATAAGCTCGACTCGGGGCTTATTCCGAAAACCGCATCGCATCGAGTGGAGTGGCAGACGGAGGAGGAGAAGCGTGCATGTATTACTCTTATTCTCACTCACTTACCAAACGGTGAAACACTCTATCTTATAAGATGGTGCAACTCTCCTCTGACTGTCAAAGTGGCACTAAATTTTAGCCATCATTTCTCTTGGTATACGCACATGAGTCGCCACTAACATGGGCAGCCGGCCACACAGATGGACTCCCACACACGAGTTGAATTTAGGGGAAATTAGAAATCTACGGGCCGCCGAATTTGTCAAACTTTGGACTATGCAGGCGCCAATAGTGGCGACACAATGTCCCATGATGTGTGATGTCAAAAGATCTCAAAGTGAATGGGTCATGGAAATCCTAGACTCCGCTCTCAGGAGGTATGAGGTTTTTCTCCATAAAAGCAAATCCATCGGACCCGTGAAAGGTCCAAACGTACGCTGGAACCGTCACACCTAGGGACATCCGGCAGTGCTTTCTCCGATCCATACGCACGCAAATGACTTCTCCCGTCCGTCCGTCGTTGCGGTAAGTAGCTCGCTTAATTGACCCGGGACCGGGAGACACAATCACCATGCCGCCGAATGCGACTGGCTGCCCGACGGAAGCAGGGCGGGCGCGACATCCGCTGACCCGATCTCGTGACAGGGAGGGGCGTCGTGCCGCCTGTCTCCGTCCCACGAGCTCCACGAGTCTCAACCCATTCGACACTCCACTCCTGGAGAGACAGAGATGACTGGAAAGGGGCCGTGAGACGTTCTAATCGCCCAACTTTATTCCCCGGTGAAGTGTGAGGGCGACGAGAGAGTATTCGATTCCAAGTTCAGTCGCCGGAGCTCAGACAGATGGCGCGCAAGGCGGCGTCCCGGTGGCTCCTCCTCCTGCTCTTCTCCTGGTGTGCCCACCTGCTCCGCTCGTGTTCGTGCTCGTCGGAGATCCATCGCAGCCAGTTCCCTCCGCCTTCCGACTTCCTGTTCGGGACCTCCACCTCTGCTTACCAGGTAGTACCCTGAATTGCTATTGTTTCTGCACATACTGTACAAAGCTACTGTCGTGCCATATCATCTGGCACGGAATCGGATAGGAGTTGCTCGTGTTACGACCAGACGCACATCTGGGCGATCCGATCATCAGGGTAGCCGGTAGCGATCGAGGAGGAGGACAGACACACCAGTTCTTGCCTGAAACTGTGCAGCAAACACAACCCTGCATTTCTCTGAAAAAAAATCTAGCTGCACATCGACATCCGAATTCAATGAGCGGTGGGTTGGTCATCCAACTGCAAAACATCATTGAGCTACTCTAAATCCGCGACAGACGGCCATTGCAGTTAGGGTTGCAGCCATAAGCGTTGCCGCAGCACTAGTCAGCTCGCATCGTCGCTGAATGTTGAATGCTGCTGGTTGCTGGGAGAAGCATAGGATGGAAATTTACGAACACGTTCTGGAGTTCTAGTGTCCTTTTTTTAAAATTCCACGTTTCGTAATGTTTTGGTTGTCTTGTACTACATGATACACCGGCTTCCTCGAGACACTAGTCGACCTAAAGCTTGTTGATAGCCTGATACTAATATCATTCCATTCTTCAGATCGAAGGTGCATACTTGGAGGGTAAGAAAGGCCAAAGCAATTGGGATGTCTACACTCATGAGCAAGGTTAAGCAATGGAATTTATACTACTGTACAATTTCAATCTAGACATTAGTTCTTTTAAACCTTTTATATCTTGTTATTATAACTTGGTTTCTTTCTTATCTCCTCTTTTCAGGAAAAATTAAGGATGGGAGCAACGGCGATATTGCTGATGACCACTACCATCGTTACATGGTATGTTTTCTGCAAAACAAAATGCACAGAAATCCTGACGATGGAAGGTTTTTATATAAACTATCCCCTATTTCCAGGAAGACATTGAATTGATGCATTCCTTGGGTGTCAACTCATACCGATTCTCCATAGCTTGGACAAGAATCCTACCAAGTGGGTTTATCTTCCACGGACAATTGCTTCATAAGGCTTTGTTCGGTTCATCCACTCCCCTAGTGGATTGGGGTGGTTTGGAAGGGATTAGAGGGGATTTTGGCTTAGATGGGATTTAATCCCCCTCAATCCCTGCCAATCCCACTGAATTCTAATGAAACCGAACAAGCCCTAAGGGATTATACTATTTTGAGTCAAATAAAGATCATCTCCGAAATCTCTTCTTGCTGCAGGAGGCCGATTTGGGGATGTTAATCCAGATGGTGTAGCCTTCTATAATGCCATTATTGATGCTCTTGTACAAAAAGGTATTTAACATACAAACACATGCAACATGAGCTAAATTTTTGAAGGTGTTAAATGCATACTAGCTGGTAATGGACATGCATGACCAGGAATACAACCATTTGTTACAATATGTCATTACGACATTCCACAGGAACTTGAAGAGCGATATGGTGCCTGGTTGAGTCCAGAAATCCAGTATGTATTTGTCTGTGCATCTTAATTTACTTTCCTCTCCCCAAAGAAAAAAAACAACTTATATTACTTCTATGTACTCTTCAGGAAGGACTTTAGTTACTTTGCAGAAGTATGCTTCAAAATGTTTGGTGACCGAGTAAAATTCTGGATTACAATGAATGAGCCTAACTTATTGGCAAGGTTTGCTTATATGGCTGGACGGTACCCTCCTGGTCGTTGTTCCTACCCATTTGGGAAATGTGCCTTTGGAAATTCTTCAACAGAGCCATACATAGCAGGTCACAACATGATACTTTCACATGCAAACGCTGTGAGCATTTACAGAAAGAAGTATCAGGTAGAAATTAGATTCCTCTTGGATAAAACACAAGATTACCATGTGCCTTTTCCATATAATGTCGTCAACGTAACGCCATCGACTGAAGATTTTTATCGTGTTTTAATATCTATATGCCACTTGACAGGAGAAGCAAGGTGGATATATTGGAATTGCTCTCTACACAAGATGGTATGAACCATTGCGAAATACCACAATCGACCTATTAGCAGTTGAACGGGCTATATCCTTCAATGTTCCATGGTACTATACTATCCTTTAGAATGACAACTGCGTTAATATTTCGTTTTCTCATAAATTCAGAATCTTTGCGTTCTTGAAAATATTATATATCTGTTTAATACAAGAAAACAGGTCAACAGGCTGATAGAACTCTAGAAACATCACGCTTTATGTTTCACTACAGGGATGCAGAGAAACTGGAACTCTCTTTTCTCTAACTGGACTTATTTATTCTCCTTTATTTCTTTGGAATAAAATAAATTAATTCTTCAGTTATCACTGCTTTTTTACTTTACATGTTCTATTCTTTTTTACAGGTTTCTGGACCCTATAATTCTTGGTGATTATCCTCCAGAGATGCGCACAATCTTGGGTTCAAACTTACCTCAGTTCACATTAAAGCAGAGGAACAAACTACGTGCAACAAAATTGGATTTCATCGGACTAAATCATTATTCAACATGGTATGTGAAAGACTGCATCTATTCACCATGTGAAGTGGATCCTGTAGATGGGGATGCGCGAGTGGTTAGTTTAGCAGAAAGAGATGGGGTGCTTATCGGTAAAAAGGTAACCCTAAGATTGCTAAATAATAATTCATGTTAATTCAGATTATAAAACATGATTGGTAGAAGAACAATTAAGTAGTGATTGCAGTCTCACTCATGCAGACAGGAGTGTCATTCATTTATGATGTTCCACATGGGATGGAAGAGGTGGTCATGTATTACAAAAAAAGATACAATAATACAGCAACATACATCACAGAAAACGGTGCGGCGCTCTCTGTCTTTGTTAACTTTGGAAGTTTGAATAATCAGTATTTGTCATTTTGAGTAGGACACTGCCTATTTGCCACAGGTTCACAAGTTCGGAAACAATCAAAGCATTTTATCTCTATTTGAAAGCAAATAATTTGTCTTCTTTCCTTTCAGAATTACATCCAATGCTGTCAGAACCAGTTTTAATGGAGCTTGCCTGTTATTGTTATGTTACAGTCTTGCAGAACAATAATGTGTGTGATATATGTGCAAGCTAACTCAAATTTTCAGGTTACGCTCAAGCAAGCAATATCAGCATGACAGCTAATGATTTTACAAATGACACAGGAAGAATTGATTACATAAGTGGCTACCTCAAATTTTTAGCCTCGGCGATAAGGTAATATATCCAACTCTGGACACCCCATGTCCCCATGCATAGATTTGGCTTCCACCTATGCATTAGAATATTGGGTTAGCTGGGTTACTGAAATATTCCTCACTAACATTTGATAACAATGTATGGCACTGTTCAAAAAATCGTCCGATATGCCGATTTATCGTCCGATTTATCTCTTATCATTGGGTGACCGATAAGCCGATTAATCAATTTATCGCCCGATAAATCGGCCGATACACCCAAAAATCACTAATTTTGGGCTGACCGAGAAGTTAACGATAAACGATATCCTCAACATTCACTTGACATTGTTTGAGAATGCAAAATAGAAATCGATAAAATGCAGGGCTGTCCCAGCCAGATGGTTGATTGACCTTAGCTGATGCTCTGCTCTAATGTTATAATTGCTGTTATGGCAGTGCTACCAAATTGTTATTATGGCTACTCTTACTTCACTTTCTGAATTCCAACCTGAGTTCTTCTTGTAAAATTTTTTTTTGAAGGAAAGGAGTTGATGTACGTGGTTACTTTGTGTGGTCTCTTCTTGACAACTTCGAGTGGACGTCTGGATACACAGCAAGGTTCGGGCTCTACCATGTCGACTTTAAGACGCAGAAGAGGATCACGAAACTATCAGCTGAATGGTACAGGAAGTTCCTCAAAGGTTCATCTCTGACAAGAGAATTCAAAAATGGATCCCAACCGCAGCAGTATGCTTCTTGAGCCATTGATCGTGGTTTACCTCGTGCTTGTTATTATGTAAACATGATGCTTCACATATTGATTAACCATGATTTCTTTACTTCTACACACTGGAAACAGTTATCATATGGAATCTGGTAACTGAATGAAAGGGGAAGGGGAAATGCTTTTTGACAGCTTCGTCTAATAGAAACACAATCCATGTGCCAGGCAATGTAAAGTTGTAGTAATTTGCAAGGCATCTGTATGTGTGTGTTGAATAAATGACTGATATACAGGTCGTTGTTGTAAGATCGTGGACATTTATGTGCGTGAATAAACCAAGCATGGCGTCAGTATCCTAGCAAGTAAGGGCTATGAACAGATGGAGATGCCACATGAAGAGTCCCCTCTGAATTATGTCTCTTCCTAGAATTGAAGTGCTTTTCAATGTTCACGTGTGTACAAGTTGTATGTACATGATTTGCTAAAATGTATATCAAAATTACTTGGTTAATTCCTGATGTTGCTGTATAACTATGCTGAATAGATCTGCAGCTAACAAAACACACCAAAGTGAACTAGAGGTTGCAATATGATCATTCTCCTTCATGTGCAGCAGGTATGCAAGGTATAGCTAAAGTAATTATAATTTAATGATAATAAGTAATAGACAAGATAATAAAACACTTCAGTTATATAATTACCTGTCGCCTATCTTTGCATGACGATTTTGGTAAATTTTCAAGAACACCAGTGAATCACAGGTTTTGAATAGATTGGCATTTGATCTGCAAGAACTTCCAAAAATCATCTGCACTAGTCCGCGCTTCTGTTGAAGACCTGCACTCTAGGTACTCATAGTGGATTAAAGCATCGGGAGTTTGTGACACAAATCACAGATTCTTGAAATCATAGAAATTAGAAAGCACATGCCTTAGATACATGTATCAAATCTGCTACATACACACTCCAGTTAGCCACGGTACCACACATAGTTTCTCTAGGAACTGAGCATCAGTCCATCAAACTACATACTCCTATCATATTTCAGAGAATAAAGACATCGAGAACCAGATGCAAATGTCACCAATAGAAGGGAATGGCAGTCCAAGTTCAGGGTTCCACTGTTTCAGTTAACTCAGATGATTGAATCACTCTTTCACAAGACCATTCTGAAGTTTTCTCAAGAAAGATAAGGCGATGGATTTTGAAAGACAAGTGTACATCAAGATAACCACTGTTTCTGGTTTTGAGCAGTTCCCAGGAAACATGATACACAGAACGACATCGTAGAGCTAGTACAGAAAATTTTCGCCCACCAAATTGTAGTGAACTAACATATTTTATTCCAGACATTTGTGAAACTGTACCACAGATATAAGTAACCGAAATGCAGAATATTCACTATCAACTAGTAAAGGACAATTTGATCGATACATATCTCATAAGAGAACTTCTTCACCTTCTTGGAGCACAAAAGCGTGTCTAGATGCAGCACTACCTCTTCATCGTCAGCTATAACTATTCTGCCTGTGTGGGAGTAGTAGGAGAAGGAGGGGACGTAGGTGTAGGCGTCACAACGGTTGTCGAGGTTCCCCTTAGAGTCTTCGGGCCATTATCATCGACTACCTCCACAGCAGCTCTCTCCTTAGCTTTTTGGGCCCTCTGAACTACTTCCTCCTGTATTTAGAGTTATCCCCCAAAAGGCAATTTAGAAGTGTGAAATTCAGTGCGGTTTAGACAAGGAAATGAAATGCATGACCATGGCCAATTCTAAGCATACATAAACACTATGCAGCAACCAATAATGATTAATCACGGAAAACAGTTGGATTAGTGACAGCAACACCCAGAGGTAGGAATATCACAATTCAGTAGCTAGACTGAAGGTAAAGCCCCTTTCACAATTCCAAGCTATATCACGAATTCCCATCGGGAGCAAGGGGCAGTTGTACAGTACCTGGAATTCCTGGACCTGCTTCTGCTGCTCCGCCTGCCACTGGCCGACGACGCTGAACACCTCGCCCACCACCGACTCCGCCCTCTCCGTCAGCGCCTCCGCCAAGGCCTTCCCGAGGAAGAAGGCGTCGAGGACAGCCTTGCTCTCGTTATCACCTGCAGTAGCACATGAACAGCGAGCAGCACCAGGGGAGGATACAGCAAAGTCAGTAGGAGACTGAGGACCCAGTACGAAATGACTCTGCGGACCTACAAAGGCGGCCGCAGTTTCCTGACGCGCATACCAAGGGCTTTACCTTCTTTGGGGTCGGGACGCGTGCCGCCGCCGCCGCCGCTGCCGCTGCTGCTCCTGGCCGCGAACTTGGGAAGGTTTCTGACGGAAGAGGAGGGGAACGCGCGGGGGGCGCTGCAGGCGGGGAGTGAGACGCGGGAGGAGATGGGGGAGAGAGCCGCCGCCGGTGCTGGTAGCACGGGTGCCATGTCCGCTGACCTTGCCCGTGCTCTCCTGGAGTCGCGGGGTTTTCCAGCAGTGGCTGGGAATCGCCGGCCAGGCTACCGGCGGACGCGAAGCAGCCACGGATTGGGGGCAATCGAGGTAACAGAAAGAGGCCTGTCCGGATTTGTTTTTTCTTATTCTTGTTGGTGGCGACGTGGCGTACTGCAAGGGTCATTTCTGTAATTACACCGGCACATCGTCCTCAAGCCGAAGCTCCAGTTTAGCTCGTAGTGTAGTGTGTATACTCTCGCCTCTGGCCTTCAACACCTCCTCTCCGGTGCCGGCAAGAGGAAGCACGTGGTCAGCTCATTATCCCCCTCTTCCACCATCGCCTCGACCGCAAGATCGCGAGCGGCTGGAAGCAGCAAAGAGGAAGAGACGGCAGGAGGGGTCAGCCCCGCAGACCAACTGTTTGATGAAATGCCGGCTTCATGGGAGGAGGCGGGTGATTAAGCTGTGGTGTCTATTCTGACATTCTGTTGTGGCTGTAGGCGACCGGGTGCGGTTGGCAAGATTACTCTAGCTCAGCGCGTATACTGCCAGCTCCGAGTCTGAAGATGTGGGTACACTTGGCTGTCTTGAAGCTCGCTCAAGGCCCTGAGATGATAAACTAACTGCAAAGTTGGTCCGGACAGTTTGTGGCAAAGACTACTCCATAGCAGATGAATAGTGTCATGCTGAAGATATCGCCTGCAACTACTTGGATGATGTTGTGAAGCGCTTTTAGAGATCATCATCTTGAGGAAAGGTACTATGAAGTTAGTTATTTTCTGCAAGTTACTGGAATATATTGATAAATTACTCATAAGTATGGTGCATAGGATTCTCCCTTAGGGGTTATGAGCGGTTACACATAAGCATAGCACATGAGTCCAAGATTGGACGAACACCATTCCATACCACTCAACCCAAACAAGCAACTAGGGGAGCAGATGGCGAAGACCATATTTTGTAACTATAACTTCCTAGATATCCATATCATCTTATGGATACAAAGAAAATTTCTGGTGGAAACCACCCTCATGAAAACTCTGGAAATCAAGTGTTGAAGTTCTACAAAAGTGCATGTATGACGACTGAGGAGTTTATACTTGTGAGCCATGGAGTTTTCCATGGAGAAAGTGGTTTCCACCGGGTATCTTGTCAGAGAAAAATAGGCTTAACACTCTTGAATTTAGCTGAACTAGTAATACAATGACGGAACCTCCCCCACCAGGATGCCAAAACACCTCTGGCAAGAAACCAACCCAACAGAGGAAGAAAATAGATGGCACGCGCATGAGAATCTTAAACCAGCATCTGATAATGGTTAGTAATTGGTTTGGATCGACTATTTCTTGGAATATGTCTCGTACATATTGGTCATAAAATCAGCAAGGTATACTATCCTGACAGTGGTTCATTAATTTTTGTTAGATTTTCAATATAGCATCTTATAGATTGGTAAGATGTTTTGATGGCATGGAAAATGGTATTCTGATTGATGTGCAAGTGCATGTGAAATAGATATTATTAATCTGTGATTAGATAGGTAACCATGCAATTATGCAGCCATTCAAACTAATTTATACAATTCCATAACATCCACAGTTTCACCCAAGTATAAATGCTACTGGCACATGAACCTTGAATTTTGTCTATTGTTTCGTCAATGATTGTAATTAAGAGCACCCTGCAATTGATACCTCCTGTTAATATTCCATAGCTTGGTTCTCTTCACTCTCAAACCCGGTGAATTAGTCAGCATTTTTTTGCTGGTTCGTACGCCCTGCAATTATTGCTATATGAGGATTTCTTATGGTTATAACCGAGTGCCATCAAAAATTTCTTATCTTAGCCATGCATATCTTCTATCTATGTTCCGTGTTAGGTCATGAGATCCCCTTCTAACCATAGTATTCTTTAATTTTCAGGCCCATACTGTTTAAAGCTTTAGTGTTAAGCTAATGACAATCAGTTAAAATCACGCTCTTGTGTGGGTGTATGCTGTTTTAATGTTCAGTAATGATTACATGCTTTAATCGTATTCCTGTTTCGATAGTTTATGCTTATTTAAGAGCCTTCGGTACGTACCATAGCACTTCTTATGACCAGGGTGTCATGCATGATCTTTATCATGACTTGCTGAGTATGTATCAGCTAAAGTTTTTTATACATATCATTAACTCCAAGGGAGACTCATTCCGGTGAACCTGTGTAGTTCCATGCATCCAGTGACAAATATTAAAATAATCCAATCACTCTAGCCGCAAACCGCGTTTATTTTACTGAATGCTAGGATTAGTTTATTTACTTATTAGAAAGGATGATGGAAATGATATTAATTAGTGCATAAACTTGCCAAGTAGTCTGTTCAAGTCTTTTGTGTCTTTGGGGATTCTGGATTAGAGTAATATGAACATGAAGGGTGCCAAACTCGAAGGTGAACTGAGGATACCTCAAGTGCCTGGCAGAGCCAAGTCCCTTCGTCAATTTGCATATGATGAACCTCATATGTCCCTGGTTCTCGAAAAAAATAACCCTCATATGTCCCAACTGACTTAGTGGAATAGCTCACAGGAACAAATTCCTCGATAATATAAGGCATTTTGGTATATAAAGAGATAGCTTGAACTTCTGCATGCCATGTGGAATTGGCAAATTATCAAGTCTCCAAACAATGGTTGGTAGTGATTAAAAGTAGTTGTGGCACTGCTGATTAGGTCAACCTCAGAGGAGAGCCGCGCATCTCAGGCGTTAGAATGTTACCAGGGTGCTAATTATACAGAAACTAGAGGAAGATCGTCAGATGATTTTTTTGTAGGTTGATACTCCACTGGTCATCCATTTGATTCCATGTTTGCTGATGCGGCATCTATGCTGGATAGCCTCAAATATCATCCTGATCTGGAACTAGTTATGATCGTTTTTTCTGCAGCAGGTTCCGTTATGGCATTTCCTTTCTAGAGCTGAATTCTTGTGAAAATTGTGATGAACTAACTTCTCCTAGTTGATTTTCTTTGTCTTGAGCATATTTTGTTCTGTTCACTCACAGGCTTAAAAATGTGTGGTGAATATCTTATTTGTAGATATGATGACACTAGTTGCGGTGGCAGTGGATCCACCAGCAGCACATCAGAGCCTTTCCAGTGTTGGATACTCTGAAGATCACAAACATGGTGTCTTTGGGATCAACGGGAGGAAACTGAAGCCACTGTTTTACCTTCTCTCCAGCATCTTTACCATTCTGAGACGTTAACAAACTGAGGAGCTTTCTCGAGATTCGGCATTGATAATCTGCAAATAAAAAATTGTGATCATATGCTTGACTTACAAAGTTTCTCAGAACCCCCAATGAATTAAAATGGAGAGTTTCTGTGGTTTTAATCATCTCCTTTTCATCTTGCGATGTTAGTAATCATTCTTCTCTTTTAGGGAACTCGTAGCAATGAAAAATCTCCAAATTATGTCCCCCTTTGCACTTCACAGACTGAGGTTGAAGAAAGAACCATTACATGAGATCTTAGTGGTGAAAATGGTGTGGAGCCAGAAGTTGTATGTTCGTTCATTTAAGGAGAAAACGGAACTGATTATTATCTAAATGTAATGGCTGAAACAATTGCTTGCTATTATTTCAGAGAGCTTTGACAATTCGGGGTTTACCGGATAAATCCAGGAATGTACTAGCTCTGTTCCACAATATAAGACTTTTTACTTTTTAGCAAGCCAGGGAGTACTTCAGAGAAACCAATGCCCGGTTGCATTTACATCTCTCTTTTTTTCTTGCGGGGAACATTTACATCTCTTGTTTCCTATATTTTCATGTTTTACCATCTAAGCACCAATCAACCTGTTCTTTCTTTATGCAGGCCTATTTGGCCATGGCTGGTGTTTTTCTAACTTGATACGTGTAATGAAGAATGCTACGGCTTGCTTATCTTTTTCTAAAGCATCGATCCAACTGGGTCATGAGCCCCTGGAGATTGACTTGCTTCTACAAAGTACTGATTATGAAGTCGGTCTATGGCCATCTTCGGATGCTAATACATTATTCGATAAGGCGAGAAAACTGAACATCTTCTCTTGAGTAATCCTGACTTACATGTAATACTCCCTCCGACCCATATCAGTTGACATAGTTAATAAATTTGAGTCAACTAATATGGAGCGGAGGAAGTACTAAAATATCCTTGAGTTCGGGCGTAGTAGTGATCTTGATGTCCCATGTTACTCAAAAGTTGGGATCGTGAGTTTGCCAAAAAAATTATAAACTAGACCAGTTGCTGTTGAAAAATTGTCCTTTGAGAGGAATTGCTCCGAAGTCTCTATGTCATTCTTCACATTCGAGCGATACATACATTGTAATTTAAACAGAATTTTGCATAGGAATAGTATATTCTCAAATTTTGTATTGCAATCAACTAGTAGAAAAAAATAAATATGATTTTGCATTGTGTATTTGATCACACATGCAGTAGTATATTATTACTACGGCAATTGCCAGACTCGAAACTAACCAACAAACTGGTTCTTGTTTCGTTATTTTCTTTTCTAAGAGAACAACATATAAGTATAATGTTATAAAACTCGCTAGGAATGAAGCTCAGAAGTGAAGTTCGGCTTAATTTCCATCACCGATCCTCAGTTCCATGGCGCACGGCTATATGTGCCGCCAGTGCGCGCGCTTCCTCCTGGCGCTGCATGCCTGCATACCTACAAGATCGGCTGCCCCTCCGCCGCACGGCTGACCACCATGTCCACGCCATCCTTGAGACGCGCTTGCACGCGTTCATGGGCAAGCAGCTCCGGCGTGAAGAGTCTTCTCCACCCTCTGCACCACTCCATGGCCTCGTCCCCGGCAGGGGGCGGGGCAGCAGAGAACAGCCAGTCGGTCAGCGCGTCCTGCCACTTGCCGAAGAACTCGGCCTCCAGGAGCTCCACCATGTCATTCTCCCGCACCAGCGGCGCCCACTTCATGATCACCCGCCCGAACGACGCATCCTTCTGCTTCGGCGGCGTGATCCGGAGCTCTCGCAGCCCCTGCGCCAGCCTGGGCACGACGCCGATCCCGTCCACGAACAGCTCCCAGCTCGTCGGGCTGAACAGGGCCTTCCACGGGGACACCAGCTCGTAGTTGGACGCCAAGGCGCAGCCGGCGTCCCATTCCTGCAGCCCCTCCCGGAGCTTGCGCCTCACGGTGGCGTACAGGCCCTCCAGCAGCGGGCCGGCGAGCGGGACCCACGGTAACAGCACGGGGT
Source organism: Avena sativa (assembly GCA_916181665.1). Taxonomy (NCBI): domain Eukaryota; kingdom Viridiplantae; phylum Streptophyta; class Magnoliopsida; order Poales; family Poaceae; genus Avena; species Avena sativa. The sequence goes on along the minus strand of OV702294.1, from coordinate 147,354,711 downwards.
GGCAGCAGGTAGTCTGCCACGGGCACCGCGGGTCCCACGAGTCCACGTAGGCCGTCAGCTCCGGCATGACGACCTCTTCCAGGATCCGCTGCACGGTGGAGGCGGGCAGCATGTCCTTCCACGGCGCGAGGAAGCGGAGCATCCTCTCGGGGTCAGTGGCCTTCCACTCGGAGGCCTGCAATGCCGGAACGACGGTGTCGTTGATCAGCGCGGCGTACGGCGAGGTGGCCGACCCGTCGTCCATGGTGTTCTTGAGAAGGGCCGCCACCTCCAGCCAGAGCGTGGGGTCCAGCAACGGCAGCCACCTCTGGAGCACCGGGCGAACCAGCGGCGCCAGGATCGCACGCGTCTTGTCCGCGACGCGATAGGTCCTGTACAACTCCGGGAACCTCTCCTTGAGCCACGTGAACTCCCAGATCAGGTCGCCCGCCGTCAGCTCCCCCGTGTCGACTTCTTCCTCATGTACCGGCGCCCACAGGGCCTTTCTGATTGAAGCCAATGCATCCTGTATATTAGCATCCATGACCAGCTCCGCCGGCGTCTCCTGATTCTGTCTGGCCAGGTCTGCATCTCTCTGCTGGCGCACTTTGGCGAGGATCTCCTCGCAGAACTCCCGGCCTTGCTTCCGGGATCCGTCGGCGTCGCCCCGCTCGGAGTCCTGGCTTCTCTTTGCTCCTCCTCGGTCATCTCCCCAGTTGTTCGGCCTCTGTGGGTCGGTGCGGGGAAGTCCGTTGTCATAGGGTCTGACGACGGTACCGAAGCCGGCCTGCGGTGGTGCCTTGAACGACGACGGCATGGCGCCCGGTGCCGGGATGTACCGTGTGCGCTTATCATGCCTAGGGTAGTGGCACCGATAGTTAGACGGACCTGCTCCAACGCTGGCGGCGACGGAGTGGGCGCGTCCGAGGAGGAGGTCGCCGGGGCCGCGTGGACGCTTCTTCGGCGGCAGCAGAAGGCGGTCGCCGGCGTCCGACTCGGTGCCCGAGCCATCGTCCTCACCGCGGTAGGTGGAGCAGCTGTCTTCGCTCGTGCCAAACTCCGTCCCACCCATGGCGTTGCTCCACTCGTCAGCGCCGGCGTCGGAGGAGCCCATGACGCTCGCAGGCAAGATCGCTTTGTGGATGGAGATTATTGGAGAGGGGGGCAGGCAGGACTGGCGGCGGAGGTGTGTGTTGTGCATTTCCCCCTGTCGACATTGCTGCCCTTATCTAGGAGCGGTTCGAGTGTGAAACCATCGCAGAACCGTCTCGAAACCTCGCTAACGGTAAGGAATTGAGCGCGCAGCTAGCTAGCATCGTTCCAACGTAGTGACATTTGCGGAAAGAAATGATCGAGCGAGAAATTCAAATCACGTCCGGTTGAATGGCGCGCGTGCGGATGCGCGGGAGAAAAGTGCCTACGCGTTTTGAACTCATATATGAGATTTAGGAACTGCCATATTTCGAATATAGAGTATTACTATTGTTGAAGTTCAGTTTTTTTTTTTTTGATAATTTGCATCGCATGCATATATATATGAGACAGCGCTTCCTAGCCCAATTATGCATTTGTTTTTCAGGTAACCCTGGCCCAACTCCCAATTAGCAACAGATACATGGTCACATCATCTGATTTACAGCACCTTTTGTTTTTAAGGAACTGGTGATGTGACCCGTGTATTTACATAGCTACGACTGTCATCTATTTCGTGTGAATACGCTGACACCAATTTATACCACATAAATTTAGTCATTCTATAACATATGATTATTTGTGGCACAATATTACCCTTGAAAATGAGTTACTGATAATATAATGTGATATAATTTATTTTTAGTTTATTAATATAAATAATGATATATGCACTATGATTAAATGCTACAGATAGAACCCTGTTCTGGGGGCCAAACTAGATGTTAGGAACACTTGTAGAACAAGCTCATCACCATCCTTGAGTTTGATATTAAACCCCAAATCATTCTTGTGAGGAAAAAGTTGCTTGCCGCAACACTCTCCATGTGAGTCCCAATGAATTGGTACACATCGTAGATCATAGCCATCAAGCCTTTTTCTAGTGTCATTGGGGGAGGGGGGAGATGATCATCTTCCTTCCACTGTCAACATCATTTTCTGGTGGGAAGATAAGTAGTGATTTCTACTCTCTTAGATTTTTTAGTTATTTTAGTTGTCTAGCTTTCTAGTGCATTTTATAATCTTAAAATTACAAACGAAAAATAGTTTAACTTGTATTCTTGTAATTATCTATTCTTCTTGTAGTGATGTTGCTTTTCCTTTGGAGGATGGGATCCTCACCTTTAAACAATTTCATGGATAAAATCTAAAAGATATTTGGTCTAGGCTTAATGAAATTCATGATGTGGGTCCTAATAAGTATTCTAAGGTTACCTTTCTTAGAAATTTTACATTAGCTTGAATTTATGCTTTAAAACTGTGCATGCTTCCATGGTTGGCGGTAGCTTTTTAGCCGCATGTCCTAATAACACCTATTTTATTTTTGAAATTATTTTAGAACCTATCAAAGGGAAAAAAGAAAGAGGATGATATGAAGATATTTGAAACACTCTTGCACGGCTCTGCCAATGCAATTCATAATGTTCTTCATGAACTCCCTAGTAAATGAGTGTTGATTCTCTTAGTTATTTTACACATAATAAGTTGAGTTGCATCGATAATTCTGTCTCTCTTGTATGAAAAAACTTACCTTTCTAGAGGTTGATATTAAAACAGATGAGTATTCTATTGTTCTAGATGCACATGCTAAGATTGTTGGAATGTGTAGTACCTTACTATTACAAGTACCATAACCAACCTTCCCAAAAGGAAGTGGGTTCCTAAAGAACCTCCATCAAAAACTTTAGTTTCTAATTAATTATCTGTTGATATTAAAATGCTTAGTGATGTATCTTCAGATCCTTCGATTAATATTGATTATTGTGACTTGATAAATGAAATTCTGCTTACAAAACTTTCCAGCAATCCATCTATTTAATGCAACAAAATTTGGTTTTATCAAATATCTGTCTCACAATGTTTTAGATGAAAAGATATAAGAAAGAGTCCATGATACCGTCTAAGCTTCGGGATGCATGGAAGCCCCTTGTGCAAAATTTGTATTGTATGTGATTTAATACAGAATTTATGTGATTTAGGTGCTAGTGTCTCGGTTATACAAAATCTTTTATATCATAATCTTGATAATGGTCATTTGTTACCTTGTTCTTTAAACTTACACCTTGTTGATTCCTCTACTTAACAATTATTAGGTAGAGTAGATGATGTAATTATTTAATTATATATGACATATGTGCATGCAGACTTTATAATTCTTCTCCATTATCTTGGGAATAACCTTTTTGCGAACTATATGTGCAATAATTGATTCCAAGGAAGATAATGTTAAGCTTCATTTTACCCGTAAGAATTCTATGTAGCATTTTCCTAGAAAGCTTAGTCATACTATGGCAATAAAGGCCAAGGTATGTCACTCGGTGATGAGTACATCTAAGTAAAGGTACCATGCCTAGCTATATGGTTATAACGAAAGCACTTCTGGACATCAAACCACTTTTTTTTATTGGCTTGTTGTAGGTACTAAGTTTTATTTTATTCTCTTTTTATTAATTAAAGTACAAAATTTAGGTTTTTAGGATTTCATTGTTGTTCAAGCCTTTTGTTTTTGTTGTTTCTTTTTTATCATTGTTTTTGTTGTTTCTATGTGCTTGTTGTTTACTCAAGAGTTTATTCCTGCTTGCTAGAGACTCATAAAATCATGTAGAAATCACATAAGTAACATATACTTGTCCTCTTCCCACCATATACTTTTTTTTAAAACTCTGGTGAGTCTAAAACTGTGGAAAAATCAATGTTTTAGTTGTTGTTTTCCAAAAAAAATATTTTATTGTACGAGTAGGTACTTTTTTATGATGTTACCCACTAAATAAACATCTTTTATTTCAAAATAAAAATTATTTTGATGATATATGTAGTAGCTTTGAGTTACTATTATTTGCACTAATGACTATGCTGAAAAGAAATGTACAAGGTATTGTGGTAAAGTTTTTTCAGAGAATGAAGCAACATCAAAATAAAGATGAAGGAATAGTAAAACGTTAAGCTTGGGAATGTTGTAGGCATCCCACTTGCTATCAACCACACGGTTCCTAAACATTTACCCATGTTTTTGAGCAATATGATTTTATTAAACCTTGATCAACCCTAGCTTTTAGTTCTTAGTTTATTTGTATTACAACCACCATAATTTCCTTACAATTAAGGGAATTCTTTAAAAAATGCGCTTAAAGTTGCATAAAATACAATAATCAAGTAATTAGGATATTGAGATATAATCTCATATTCTTTTTTGCATTTGAGTATACTATTCTAAAAGAATGATAGTGCCTTACAAGTATCATAATAAATAGTAGATTTCATTCAAATAATAATGGTAATGTTTAGTATATAATTAATCTCGCGATATAGGAAATTAAGTGCATTGTGGCAATGTTGTTGATATTTTGGAATTGTATCTAGAAACTGTGTAGTTTATTATCAATATCTCACGTATTTGCATCATAATAATAGTATTCACCAATGAAAATAGTGATTTCACTATAACACGGAGCTCGGGTCCTGGCGCTTATAGACACTGAGGCACAGCCCAAGTCGTCGCGCTCGCGCTGGCGTGAAAAAAAAAGCCGACAGGGATAACTGCATCGGGGATTGTGCAATGGCGACGGATTTTTTGGCTCGGCACGACATGAGGCGCCGAGCTAGCGCTTTTGCATTAGCAAAGCGTTTACGCCATGGCCCATGTAGGGAGGCACTGTCTAGGTACCGTGGCAGATGTGCGTGGCCAGCACAATTCAGTGCCATCCTATATACCCGTGCACGGCATAATTTTTAGTGCTCACAATGATGCTTCTAGGCATAGCAATTTAGCCAACAGTTTCTATATTTAGGGTTACATTGCTTAATTAACAAGAATCATAGATAATTATAATAAGTATCACACATGATGCTTCAAATATCATCACAAGTTCACAACATGTACGAATATGACACAGGTAGCAATCAGTTCCATAATACTACATAAACCTGAACAGAATAGAACATGACTTAACAAACAAACATCATCCTCTAAAGAGATCCCAAATTCTTCCCACAAGAAAGTAGCATGACCGCGCTTGTAAGGGATGTCCTTCTCTTCATAATCGTATGGCTCAAGGTCAGAGTCATATTCTACAAGATCAGGCTTGTATGAGCATGCGTGGGGATCTTGAATTCTCATAAGGCTCTCATCTGCTTGTATAGATGACTGCGGAAGTTCTTCGGCTTGTGCGTCCAGCTATGACAACAACATCAGCTGCCTCTAGGATGAAGTGCCTATACACAAACTTTTGGAGTTCACTAGCAACATCAAAGGCCACTGAAATTGTTGTATTCCATTCCGCGGTCAACTGACTGATACGCAAAGTGGATGTTGTCACTTTCTATTTGAGTTGCCTAATCTCTCTCTCTCTCTCTCTTGACATTTTAGTGTGTCCTGGAGATGCCTTTGTTGGGTTTGTAGCATAGAAAACGAAAAAAATTCCTATGATGGAAACTATAAAGCACCAAGATCCTTCTACCTGGATACAATCAACGGATGGATATACATCCATAGAATACATACCCTTGAAGAATGACAAAGCTTTACGAGGTTGGACTCGTGGATGATGTAGTCGTTCGAGATCGAGCAGAAGTCCGACAGTACCGCAACTTAGCGGAGCATCCGCGATCGCACACACGTCTGGTACCCCGACAACCTCTGTGTCCTCGCTCCAGCAATGCAGATGAATCAGCAAATCCTTGCTCCAAAAAATCCACCAGGCACATGTATCTCGCTAAGCCGAGACCATGGGAGAATAGCACTAGAGGGGGGAGAGATCCTTCGCGAGGAGGTGTGAGTGAGAAGTGAGGAAGGTGGTGCCTTTTATAGGGGGGCAGCCCCTCCCATGGCCGGTGGCCAAGGTGGTGCCCCCACCTCTCCCCTCATTCATATGGTGGAGCTTCCACTCACATAATAAGCCCCCACTCACATAAACCATTTCTCCACTCAAAATTCTACCCATTTTCATTAAATTTCCACCAAATTTAATGCAATCTCTCATTTAATAAAACTCTTTTATTTATTTTATTCAGAATTATGTTAATTACATTAATTAACAAACATTCACATAAACCCCTTACTACATTTTAATTTCACATGCAGAACCAATTTCAGCAATTTCACCTGAAACAATTCTGGTGTCCATTAAAATAATTCCAACGATTTGATATTCTTTCTCTGGCATTTCATTTGCTCCAAATGGTGTCGGTATCCCTTAAGAGTGTCACCATACGGTTCACGAATAATGCATACATGACCGAGGCCCCTCTCCGATCAATAATCAGCAGCGGGACCTAGAGATCCATACCGACTCCCACACATTCAATGATGACTTCTTGTAATCGTGTGAACTTTAACACTATAAATAAATCCCTTTGTCTCGCGATATTTTACATGTCCGAGATTCGATCATCGGTATCCCCATGCCTAGTTTTATCTCGTTACTGACATGTACTCTTTTCTTGTTCTCGTCACATAACATTCTAGTGATCCACATCACTTGCTTGCAAGCTATATCAATGTGATATCACCGAGAGGGCCCAGACTATATCTCTCCGTCATCAGGATGGACAAATCCCACTCTTGATCTATGGGACTCTACATAACACCATCGTGGTATCTGAACCCACCTTTATAGTCACCCTGTTACGGTGTGACGTTTGATGTTATCAAGCTACTCTTCCTGTGTTAGTGATTGACATGATCTCATGGTCTAAGGACTAAAGTTACTTTGTAATGATGCTATAGTAATTTAAACACAATGACTTTGATCGTATTACTATACTTTGGATGAATGTTCATCACATGATTCCACCAATGTCGTGACCTCGTTATTAACAACATCCAATATCCATGATTAGGAAACCTTGATCATCTTGTTAATCAATGAGCTAGTTTATATGAGAGGCATAACTAGGAACACTTTATTTGTTTATTAAACACACATGTATTAACGTTTCCTTTTAATACAATTATATCATGCAAAATAAACATCTATCATATACTTGGAATACGACAATAAAAACTTTATTATTGCCTCTCGGGCATATTCCCTTCGGTCTCCCACTTGCACTAGAGACAACAATCTAGTTTACATAGCGATAAATCTAACACCCATGGAGTTCTGGTGTTGATCATGTTTTCCCTAGGGATAGTTAGTCAACGGATCTGCCACATTAAGATCTGTGTGTACTTTACAAATCTTTATATCTCCATTCTTGACATGCTCGTGGATGGAGTGAAACTGGCGCTTGATATGCTTGGAATTCTTGTGAGATCTTGGTTCCTTGGCATTGGCTATGGCTCCATTGTTGTCACAATAGATCACCATTGGGTCCAATTCACTAGGAACCACACCAGTTCCGTTATGAACTCTTTCATCCAAACTGCTTCATGTGCCGCTTCTAAAGTAGCAACATATTTTGCCTCCATTGTTGATCCCGCCACAATGGGTTGTTTGGAGCTCCTCCAACTAACTGCTGCTCCATTCATGAGAAACATGTACCCGGATTGAGACTTAGAGTCCTCCGGATCGGTGTCGAAACTAGTTTTGACATAACACTTAGCGACAAACTCTTCTTCACCTCCATACACAAGAAACATATCCTTAGTCCTTCTTAAGTACTTAAGGATATTCTCGACCGCTATCCAGTGTTTCGAACCTAGATCAGATTGGTACCTGCTAGTCAAACTAATAGCATGTGCCACATCCGATCTTGTACATAGCATGGCATACATTATAGAGCATATGGCTGAGGCATAGGGGATCTTATCCATTATCTCTATTTCTTCTGTAGCCGGACTTTAAGTCTTACTCAACGTCTTGCCTTGTAACATCGGTAAGAACCCTTTCTTACTTCTGTCCATTTTAAACTTCTTTAAAATCTTATCAAGGTAAGTACTTTTTGATAGCCCAATTAGACGTCTTGATCTATCTCTATAGATCTTGATGCCTAATATATATGATGCTTCACCAAGGTCCTTCATCGAAAATTTGTTGTTTAGATTTTAACATCATTTAAAAGATCTATATCATTTCCAATAAATAATATGTCATCCACATATAATATTAGAAATGTCACTGATCTCCCACTCACTTTCTTGTAAATACAAGCTTTTTCATAAGTTTGGACAAATCCAAACCCTTTGATCACCTCATCAAAGCGGAGATTCCAACTCCAGAATCCTTGCTTTAGTCCATAGATGGATCACTAAATCTTGCATACCTTGCTAGCATCCTTAGGATCGACAAAACCCTATATGATTTGATTGTTAGCAAGCATCCGCAAATACTAACAATGCATTAAAGTTTCCCCAACCATAGCCTTAAGTTAATGGTCCTCTTACTCCTATACGTGCAACGTTCTAGTTCGCGTCCTCGGGTTTCTGTCACTCCGATAGAACTTTCCTTTCCTCTTACACATACTACAAAACATATGATGTTTAATCCATGTGCGTACAAATATAATGGAGACCAAAGGACTGTACATATCAACATACAACTCTAATGAACCAAAGACATTCAACCAAGCAATCAAAAGACAAATAAACTACACAAACATGACATAGATCATAGGATTATATCTTATAGCATCGAACACCATGTTTACATAGGACGGTATAGAGGTGTGTGGGAGGATGAACCATTGTATACAAGGAGGAGTTGGTGATGGAGATGACGGTGAAGACGATGAAGGGGCAACGAGAGGTGTAGGGCGGTGGCGGCGCGGGGAGCTCCTTCCCTATCGCCGGCATCATGGGGGAGCGCCGCCCCTTAGACACCTTTCCTTCATGGCTTCTTGGGAGCCCTCCACCATGGAGATGGGATCCATGGGGAAGGCAAAAACGTGGCTTTTGGCAGCTGCAATTCGTGGGTGGAGGCATCCCCTACGAGTTAGGTTTCCTCCCTTTATATAGCTTCTCGGATTTTCATCACCCAATCTAGGGTTGCAGTGGATCGGGCTTATCTCGGCCGTCCGAATTCAGGATCAGTTAAATTTTATTTCTAGAACGTTCCTCGCTAAATTTCCAACAACTTTGTAGTTGGGGAGTTTTCCGTTTGACACCGTGTTCGACCTGTAACGTGACCAACTTCGAAAAAGGTTCTGAGACAGATTTCTAGAAAGTCCCGATTTGCCTCCAACAAGATTTCCTCTTGTATTCTTGGTAATTCCTACACATCAAAGTGTAAAATAAGAACATTGTGCACTTTTGCAACTATTAGTAGGTTAGTCCAAATAAATCATAAACTTTATATAAAAACAAGTGTCAAAAGCATAATATTAGCATAAAGCCATCAAAAATTATAGATACGTTTACGACATATCAATATTTAAATTAGGGATCATTTTATAATGCTACTAAAGTGCCAAACAAGCAATATAAGATGCATAAAAACATCATATGCTAAAAGTGATATGATATGGTTCTTCCACTTGATCACTATCTTGTGCATCGTGGTATGATCTTCATCATTCCTATATGTGTAAGGCCAAGGTCTATGGAACTTACACTTTGGCATATTATAATTTCCAATAGTATCAACCCCTACTACAAATTATAGTACTACCATATCATAGTACTTTCTTGGCAAAACCAAAAAACTAGACGCCTCTAATTTATCTTTTGCATGTTTTTACGTGGCTGAGGGCTTTCGGAGATAGAACCGTTCATACCTACAAACATGAAACCACAACGATGATAATAAAATTACTGACAAATCGTTGTAAATTAGATATTGACTATAGTATGGAAGATAGACACTCGCAATCCACTTATGCAAAACTACTTGCATGTGAAGCGTGGAACAGGTCTCATGTGCGAGGACATGTAAATTTTTTCTGCGCCGCTTCATCCCACTATGCCACCAATATCCAAAATACACATAATAAGAAATAACGTGACCATCAACTCCCACATAATCATATGTGTACTATCCGTGAAAAGCATCCATGCATAGATCCGACTCTGATACCATTGCTGGATTCACGGCATAGAAAACAAAAAATTCCTACGATGGGAACTATAAAGCACCAAGATCCATCAACCTAGATATAATCAATGGGTGGATATACATCCATAGAATACATACACTTGAAGAACGACAAAGCTTTATGAGGTTGGACTCGTGGATGATGTAGTCGTTCGCTTACTGATCTCACGATCGAGTAGAAGTCCAACAACACTGCAACTTAGCGGAGCATCCATGATCACACACACGTACGGTACCCCGACGACCTCTGTGTCCTCACTCCAGCAATGGACTAGAAGCAGCAAATCCTTGCTCCAGAAAATTTTACCGGGAACATGTATCTCGCTAAGTCGGGACCATGGGGGAATAGTACTAGAGGGGGAGAGAGATCCTTTGCGATGAGGTGTGAGGGAGGGATGCCTTTTATAGGGGGGGCACCCCCTCCCATGGCCAGAGGCCAAGGTGGTGCTCCCACCTCTCCCCTCATTCATGTGGGTGGAGCTACCACTCACATAATAAGCCTCCACTCACATAAACCATTTCTCCACTCAAAATTCCACTCACTTTCATTAAATTTCCACCAAATTTTATGCAATATCTCATTTAATAAAACTCTTTTATTTATTTTATTCAGAATTTTTAAATAACATTAATTAAAAAACATTCACATAAAACCCCTTACTACATTTCAATTTCAGCAATTTCACCCGAAACAATTCCGGTGTCCATTGAAATAATTCTAGCGCTTTGATATTCTTTCTCTAGCATTTCATTTGCTCAAAATGGTGTCGCTATCCCTTAAGTGTGTCACCCTATAGTTCGTGAATAATGCAGACATGATCGAGACTCCTCTCCGATTAAAAATCAACAGCGGGACCTGGAGATCTATACTGACTCTCACACATTCAACGATGACTTCTTGTGATCGTGTGAACCTTTAACACTGTAACTAAATACTTTTGTTTTGCGATATTTTACATTTCTGAGATTCGATCATCGGTATCCATATACCTAGTTTGATCTCGTTACCGACATGTGCTCTTTTCTTGTTCCCATTATATAACATTCTAGTGATCCCCGTCACTTGCTTTCAAGCTATATCAATGTGATATCACCGAGAGGGGGAGCAGAGTATATATATCCATCATTGGCATGGACAAATCCCACTATTGATCCATGAGCCTCTACATAACACCATCGGAGTATCTAAACCCACCTTTATAGTTATCTTGTTACGGTGTGACATTTGATGTTATCAAGCTACTCTTCCCGTGTTAGTGATTGGCATGATCTTATGGTCTAATGATTAAAGTTACTTTATAACGATGTTATAGTAATTTAAACATAATGATTTTGATCGTATTACTATACTTCGGATCAATGTTCATCACATCATTCCACCAATATCGTGACCTCGTTATTAACAACATCAAATGTTCATGATTAGGAAACCTTAATCATCTTGTTAATCAACGAGCTAGTTTATATGAGAGGCATAACTAGGAACACTTTATTTGTTTATTAAACACACATGTATTAATGTTTCCTTTTAATACAATTATAGCATGCAAAATAAATATCTATCATATATTTGAAATACGATAATAACAACTGTATTATTGCCTCTCGGGCATATTCCCTTCAGCCTTATAGGCTTGTACTGAGATTTATTTTTGTCTTGGAGATGCATACAACAACCAACATGGTCATGAAGACGCCTCTTGCCTCCTGAGAAATGAGAAAGACTTGGATACTGCAAATTGTGTTGCAGGTAAGTTAGTCGGCAAGCGTAGTTCAGCAAATAACACATATAACTAGATATTTTAAAATCCAACTACATACATCAGCGCAAGTGTTGAACAAATGGGATGATTCCTAAGCATTCCCTGATATGACTAAGATAGATACTGCAAATGCAATGCAGCATAGTAAATCGGTAAGCATATCTTAGCAAGTAGCACAACATAAATAAAGGTAAACTTAGCTATGTACATCATTGCAAGGCATCATATCATTGGATATCTCTTCTGACATGACCCGAGCCTGATAATAAATAAATGTAGCAAAATTAGCTTATAGTGCATATCACAACTTCAGTTTTAGCAAATTTGCTAACTTAAATGCATCAAATTACCTCTGCATTCTTCATAGGTAAAGGAACGTCCGGTCGAATGAGAAAACGGTTCGCAAATCCCATTTCAGTGAGGATTTTCTTGTTTCTAACAATTCTTGCGTATCGCTTAAGCTCGTAATTTGCGAGAAGAGCTGAATCCATTGACCCAATATACAAGTTATCCTAAAAAACATCATTTTAACAATCCCCATGCTGTGCCCTATATATCTATATACCAATCCCATGTACCTAGTAAAACATTGTCCTTAGGTAGGGGGTGTACCAGCGAATGCGGCGGGGCGACTGGAATCTTCACGATGACGGTGGAAGCGAATGCGCTGGGACAATGTGGCGACGGCAGAACCAGGCGACGGACAGGGATCTGCATGGCGACGGTGGAAGCAGAGCGACGGGACAGGGATATGCACAATGAGCTTGACGGCGCCGGTCGAAGCTCGGACAAGGAGTAAGTGTTGGAACTGGTGGTGATATTTTTGAGAGAGACAACGAGACAAGTGCGGAAACTAGTCTGAATATTTTGCTAAATGTCGGAGCGGTGAGCTAGGTCTAAAAATTTGGAAATTTTCTCGAAAATAATACATACATATATATAAACACATGGAAAATACAAACCACACAATCAAATACTACAAACTAGATAATTAGCATAGTAATCCGCAATTAGTTAGTACATAATACAAGATTAACTACCCAATCATGTTTATTGAAGGGTGATGACTGCAAGTGCACAGATTGATTGTAGCTAGTTTAGCTAGTTTCGAAATAAGAGTATCGAACCCACATAGAGATATTGGTTAAGGTCTTTATGCCCCTTGTCACTATCTACCAAAGGATACTTGTAAGCTACCTTTGATTTTAAGTAAAGGGTGCTTGAAAGGTTTTGGGTTGAATGCGGAAAAGTAAATAAACAAGTAAAAAAGGAAACATGTAACAAAAGCATTTAGAACAAAGGTTGAACTCAATAGGGATAAAACGTTCTTGGAGATGTAGGATACACCACTAGCATGTTGTAATTAATCATAATTCGAATAACCTATTTCTTATGTCATGACATGTGTGGAGAGAGTTCCATAATAAGTTGTTCACTGCAAGGCTCGTAGGAAACCACTTTGTTGAGCCAAGAATAAGGTCATCTCTAAATAACCATCGGGATGTCTAAGAGCAATCACCCATACCGACCACCACAATTAAGGGTCTTCATGTGGATATCGTAATTATCTTAGTGAATCTCTCTTTTTGTTCCTCCTTCGACCGTGTAGGTTGCTAGTTGTGCTTCTAGTCACGATAGCTCTAGGCACACGTCCAAAGGATTCCACTCTCTTATTTAGACCCCGAAGGCAAACAATATGTGGCCGACTACACATACCATCTAAAGAGAGATCAAACATGCATCATAGATAAATAGATCATAGACATAAGTAATAGATCATCTTTATTTTATTTCATAATAATGCTAGGGTTTCTCCATCTCCTCAAGAATGAAGAGAACTACTCACACATGGAAGCAATCAACAACATCATCATAATCAAATGGTTTGATAAAAGTACGAGAATAAATCTAGTGCAAACCACAATTACATCTTGTGGTATTGGTAATCTCTCTAAAGTAATAAGTCTTGAATCGTCAATATCAATTCCTTTTTCAGAAACTCTATGACCGAAAACTATACCTTCTCTTACCATAAATCGGCAGTGCTTCCAATTGAGAACCATCTTAGTTTGCCTACACTGCCGCAAAACACTATTAGGATTATAAAGACATTGCTCAAAATCAGTTCCGTACACAACAAAGTTATCCATGCGAACTTTCATAGAGCTTTCTACAGAACTGTCAAATATCTTTAAAACACAATCTTGAAAAGTAGCAGCTGCATTGCATAAACCAAAAAGGCATTAGTCTTTAAGCATAAGTTCTATAAGGGCGGGTAAAAGTAGTTTTGTCTTGGTCTTTGAGCTGAATAGCAATTTGAGAATAGCCCGAATAACCGTCAAGAAAACAAAAATGAAAGTTGCCAGACATCCTTTTCAAGACATTATTTATGAGAGGTATTTAATTGTGACTTGGGTTGGGGTAGACCTGGGAATGCTGGATGATTAGTTGGGCCACGACGGCGCCAAATCTGTTTGGGGAGGTGGGAGGGAGGGGGAGGAGCGACTGGTGGTAGCGCCCCCATATCCCTCTTGGGAGTCTTTAGGTTGAGAGCGAGCGAAGATGCTCTTATATATCAGGGATCAACATACAACGATTACAACAAGACTTGGATATGAATACGAATACATACGCTTAACTAAATTTAACACCTTATCCAACCGATAGTTCAAGATTACTGAGGTATGGTTTAGCAATGGCAAATGCACTATGAGTACAAAAGAGTAGAAGAATGAGAGTCAGTTTCAGTGACAATTTTCTGTTGTAGGAGGGGGAGGTCAGAGAGCGCAGGAATATGGATCCCGAGCTCCAGGTAGCTCGTCACTGTACGTATACAGAGCGTATATATGGACGTTGTAAACGATGGAACCGATCCAGAACTACTGCTTTTTTTATATATATATCGTGGATTCGTAGGTGCTTAGTTTTATACTGTCAAAAAAATTGCAAAGCCATAGCACCCAAGCTGGTACAGAGTTAACAAAAAAAAATCGAGGATGTACAGAATTAACAATGACTTTGGTAGTTTCTCTAACGCAATGACGGTTGACAACTTGACATACAGGTAATTGTTGTCACTTAAAGTTGTACAGTAGCAATATAAAGCTAAGTTCTTTGCTTACTTTATATCCCGTCGCGTTCTTTCCATCAGCCGAAAGTTCCGAAAGTGAACGATCTTGTGGTGAGGAAGTACGTAAGGCGGCTGCATGAGACAGAATAGGATCTATCATCTATGTACTCCCTTCATCCCACATTAACTGATTTCACTTTATCTAGAACACACGTGTATATAAATATTGTATTAAAATATGTTTAGATACATACGTATCTAGCAAATTGAAGTTAGTTATTTCAGGACCGATAGTAGCTTTTTTTCCGGCACTTAGATTGTGTTAAGAGTGTTGCTACAGTAGAACCCCTATCCATACTCTGCCAAACTCATTAAAAGTAAATTTGTAATTTTTATTTATTTAATTAAAAAGTAGACTAGATAAATTAGACATGTCTAAGCCCATATCTAAAACTTGTATATGTCATCGTATAGACATACGGTATTCCTCTCTCCCACCGAAATAGATAGCCGACGTCCGTATTAGCTACCTATACATATAAGTACATGTATGTGCAACGCCCAAGCCTGACTTGGCCCAACTATGCATGGATTAGGGCAAAGCTGGTTCAGAATTTTGTCTGAACAAAACATTACTCCGCAAAAACTAAAAAAGAAAAGGCGATGGCCCGAAAGCCGCCAGCTCACGAAAGGAGAAGAAAAACGCACATGGCTTGAGTCTCGTAAACCTCCAATAAAGAAAAGAGTCTCGTGGGTTCAAAAATAAAAAAAGAGTCTCGTGAACAAATTTGCTCCTGCCATGTTTGGCAGAGTGTAAATGGGGTGAGGAGAGTGACTCCCTAATGTTTGATGTTTCTTAAAGATGAAAAATGTGAAGTTTCGTAGAAAAAATATTACAAGTGCACCTTGTGAAAAGAATCATAGCACTTCAAAGTTTTGCTTTGTTAGGCATGCTGCCTGGTTTCTTGCTTTAGAAAAAATGTTTCTAAAGTTCAAGGACTTGAGTATTTACAAATATCAATCTGAAATATCAAATTTTAGTTTGCAATTTCACCTTTTTTGGTTTACCTATTCACCGAGCGAGCTATCTCATGGCTCTCAAGTAAACCGGTCCAAAGGCCAAAGATGTAGCCTTAATTTGTATAGAGCATGCCAAAGGCGAGGATGCACATCGTATCATATGCTCCCACCTCTGGAGCGCTCCCGATACTCCCACACCTCAAACATCTCTATAAGGTTACAAAATATTCAAGAAACAAACTAAGAACATAGATACATAATTATTTATGTTGCCACAAATTTTGAAACCAAGAATCAATCTATATCTCGAGGGAAAAAATCAAGTATGTATGGTGATAATGGGTTGAACTGACAATTGAGTTTGGAATTATTACTATTCATCTCATTTGCTTTCCAAAGTTATTAATCAAACTTGGATTTGTATTCTTGTGACATAGGTTATTGATGTTGTATCAGTATGGTGATTTTGCTTTCAAAGGTTTTTGTGAATTGTATATATGTTATTTAAGTTTGGGAGTACCTTGAGCACAAAAGCACGCGGGAGTTGGATACATCGTTTGTGCAAAATATATTGTAGAATTATTATTCTCAGCTATTTTGTTTTCATGAACTATTGATCAAACTTAGACTTGTATTTTTGTGACATAGTTGATTGATGTTGTCCTGATACTTTTTTTTTAACTTTTATTTACATGTTTTAAGTTTTTAGAGTCGGGATCTCAGAAAGCACGAGTGGGATCATATAAATTGATCTGATTGGGTCTATGGTATTTCACGATAGTACCCCCTCCATCTCAAAATAGATGTCATAGTTTATCAAAATTTGGATGAATCTAGACACTATTTAATATATAGATTTATTCAAATTTTGTCAAACTTAAGACATCTATTTGACGGATGGAGTAGAAGACACGCACACCGTGGTCTGGTTTTACTTCATGTATTTACCTTGTATTCCCTCGGATGAATAAATGGTATAAAGTATTTTAGAAACTTCTAAAAATAAAATGTATCATGCCCTAACTAGTCTTTAGTGAAGGAAGAAAGCTCTCAAATAAATTAAACAATTTTATCTCCGAACTGTTGTGTACTACTCCCTCTGTTTTAAAATATAAGATGTTTTAGATTTATGAAAAGAATGCATCTAGACTTGTTTTAGTGTGTAGATTCACTACAAACATGAGTGAATCTATATACTAAAATTAGTCTAGATACATTTGCTTCATAAAGCTAAAATATCTTATATTTTAAAACGGAGGGAGTACAAATTTTATTTCGGTAGTAGTATATTTGGATGCCTGAGAAAGAAAATTAAGTTTTTTTAGGGAAGAAAGAAAAATGAGTTGGCGACATCGAAGAAAAAACTGGGAAGTAAAATAGGAGTGCGCTGGTATAGTTTGTCCGGGCCCATACACCAGAGGCCTGAAACGTTAAAAGAAATTTTACACAGAAAGATTCCCACGTATATTCCACTGACGGGTGGCCCTACTGTATACCCAGCCGCAAGATCGCTTGCGTGTACAAGGTCCCTGGAATTTCCCTTCAAGCCCCGCACCCTCGCCGCACAGCTGCACAATCACACATCCCACCATCGACCTGAATTACTGGAATACCCTCGATATCTCTCCGCAACCACTAGAACGCCCTTAGGCTCCGTTCCTTCACAGCAAACGCGCGGTGGCACGCACGTAATTCTGTGGAAACGCAGTGGCACTCCCGCACACCTCCCAGTATAAATAGGGGGCAGCCCCCATCCTCCCGGCCCCTTCTCTTGTAAGCCAGAATTTTCTCTCGCTTCCTCTCCCCCCCCCCCCCTCGGGTCTCTCCTCCCATCTTTCTCTCCCCCTCGTCTTCTCCTTTGGCTCTTCCTGCCGTGTGAAACCATCCTGCCCCCGGTGGGCCCCACCACAGTGTCATCCCCTGATAATTTTTTTTCTCTCCTTGCTCGTTTTTTTTTTGCCTTCCATCAGAAACCGCTTTCCCCTCTTCCACCTCAATTTTATTTTTCTTTGCAATCGCTCGCTGCTGACGTGGCTGTTTGGGCTGGGCTGGCGAGAGGTGAGCCGTCGATATGTCTCTGAGCGAGATGCTGGAGGCGGCGCGTGCCGCACTTGGCAAGCGCAAGCGTGAGCTGGGCCCCACCCCCGCCCCCGCGGCTCCTGGTGGTGCTGCCGCTAAAGCCGAGCTGTCGTCCAAGCCGGGCAACAGCAACAGCAGCAACAACATGCTCCTAGCCGGGAACCTGGCCCACGAGTTCCTGACCCACGGCACGGTCCTGGGCCGGCGGATCGAGGCGACGACGAGCACGGCCCCGGGCCGCCGGGTGGAGGCGACGTGGCAGCCCGCCCGGCCCGAGCCCGAGCCCGAGCCGAAGCGCAGGTACGCCGAGATGTCCTGGCTCCTCATGTCCGACGGGGCCCACATCCCCGGCGTCGTCAACCCCACGCAGCTCGGCCAGTGGCTCCAGATAAAGGACTGACGCCCGCCCGCCGCCCGCGGCGCCATTGCTCAGGAAGGAAGGACAACGCTCCAAGACAAAGCGGTTTCGCCGTTCGATCCCCCCCCCCCCCTTCCCTCGTCATTTACTACAGTAGTTTTCTTTAGATCTAGCGAGAAAAGAAACTTGTTGCTGCGGCAGTTGTTGTTGTTGTACTTAGCTAGTATCTCTTCTCTATGCATTTTAATTTGTACTACCGTATAATCTGCTTTTTTCGAAAGTCGATAGATGAAAAGTGGATGGGATCGGGCGGAAAACGTTGCCATGTATGGCGACGCAGCGAGCATGGCGTGCGCGTCGTTGGCATCGGTAGATATAGCAATGGCTCCGCGGTGGTGTGGTTGGTCCCCGTTTCTTTCCATCTCCATGTCAGAAACGCATGGCCATGGATGGGCGTGGCTTTGGCTCGGAACTCCCGTCACTAATTACACGCAGCTGGCGCCCACCGCGTGCCAGGGGAAACACCAGAGAACCACTACTAGATATATTAGATCTTTGCAGATCTCGTGTGTTGATTATTTCAGACAGGCTTTCGCTGCGAATGAATTAATCCATGATATGATGATATATGCAGAGTTGGTACATACAGTACATGAACTCGTGTTGGCCGGTTTAGTGCATGGAAGGAGCGGCTTCGGTTTTGCTGCTCGGCATACGTATGTCGTTGCGATTTGTTTATAGGAGGAAAGAAGGAAGGAAGGGGGTTGGGTTAGGTCTGCCCCAGTCTTTGTGCCCAGGCCCCAGAGGAAGCTTAATTAGTTGGTCGTTGTTGTTCCCACCGATTGATTTGGTTCTTGCAGCTACGCCTGGTCCATCCTGGCCTGTCATGATTGCCTTTAAATATTAACGGAATCGCAGTTGAACGTTCATCGTCTACGGGTGTTGGTCAATGGTCTCTAGCAGGGCCAAGTCGAATGTGCGAGCAATTTTGGGGAACAGGTTTGTTGATCGTCACAAATCTTTGAGCACTTGTGTGACGGTGAAGAGGAAGTTGCCTCTCGTGACGTACGTACACTTGTTAAGCCGCCGGGGTAAACACTCTCGAGGCAATTTCCCGGCATGGTCTCCGGCGAGACCTCAAGAGTAAACACGGCCATGATCTCTTTCTTGTACTGGCATCGACATATTCTTTTCCAGGACGAGAAGGAGTCAGGTTGCCATGGACAGAATTTACAGCTCAGAGGCGTTTCTCAGATTTTAATTCTTGCCTTGGTTGGTTGTCCGCAAGAATGGCTAGCCACCTAGACAAAGTGACGGTTCACGTAATTGAAGACAGCCAACGCCCGTCCGGGTGCTCTGTGCTGTGTGCGTCCGAATAGGATAACACTACGTCGTCGAGTTGTTTTCTGCCAAGAAAAAACATACTCCCTCCTTTCAGATGTAACTGACTTAGGTTTGTCTAGATTCAATGTATCTAGACAAACCTAAGCCAATTATTTCTAGACGGAGAGAGTAAATTATTTCCTTCTCTTTTCTTCTTATCTGTAACATGCGATTATCCTGTTTGATATTCTCATAATTATGTAGTACTGTGAGTTTTAGAGAAATCTAGCGCACATCTTGTGATGTTCGGTTTTTTCTAGGGAGTCAAGGAGGACGGATCTCACAAAGATATGAGTAGATGAGGTAGGGAGAGGGTGAAGCGAGAGCACCAACGACATACAAAAGGGAGGGGGAATTGAACAGTGACCGGTTCACAGGCTAGGGCACAACTACTCGAATTATGTAGTATGAATTTTAGAGAAAATCCAACGCACATCTTATGATGTTCGGTTTTCTAGAGACGACTTCCGACCCTAGTACTGGACACCCCAATGGGGAAGAAGAAGAGGACGAAACTTAGAGGAAATGAGTAATGGGGTAGAGAGGGGATGAAGCGACAACACCGACGATATAGAAGGGGAGGGGGAATGGACTCAAGACTATGAGGTCTCGGCCTCATCGGCTAGGCGGCCAATAACAACAGTATGTTGACTTATGGCTCACCGAGTGAAATGAGTCTATGATTGGGATATGACGACGTCTAACCTTAAATCCATCTGTAGTGGGTGGTGGATGATGTGACGAGAAGTGCATAAAGAAGGGAGGAGGAGGAGATGGTGTTGGGAGAGATGAATGGCTTAGGGGAGGGCGCAGCGAGGGAGATGGGAGTGAGGCGAAGCCCGGGTGTGAGGAAGATCACGTCATGAAAAAGGTCAACTTGCAAGGAATAAGGCCAAATGGTAGCAATGTAGTTTACTTCTTTAATGTTTCATTATTGCTATTGCTATGAGTCTAGAACTTTCTTCGCGCTCACGCCAGGCTGGGCTTAGTGGTAATTTCGCTCAGTAAAAACCTTGTGGTGGAAGCCAGCACTGACGTCACATGTTTTAGGCGATGAAGATGATGTCGCAAAAATAATCAAATACAATGAAACGATAAGATATAGTTCGTGCTAGTAATGCCAAATGAGCCGAGAAGGTGCCCCAACGAGACAATGACATAGATAGAAGACAAAATACCATATGATATAGCTTAGAAGGCACCCATGATGTCGAAGCTCACATACAATGGTTGCTTGGGTAGTAGGACCTAGGGGCATATGCCATTCGAGCGAGTGGTGGTGTGAGGATGCACTAATTCCTTAATTGTGTAATTCCATCGGAAGTTCAAGTTGACATATTTCTCTAATTTATGATAATAGAATGATGTTCGGTCGTGATTCATAAGTTCTCATGTCTAGAATGTGCTTTTAGTGTTGGAATGTTATTTCACTCTATTTGTGATGATAATAGGAGGGAGGTATACATGGACTCACCCCGTCTATGTCAACTTTCCCTAATGTTCCCGATCGACTTTCTATTTTTCATGACCAATGATATCTCATGGTGATGTTTATGCCAGCCACCATATCGTTTGTTACTAATTGTATTGATGATGATAATTAGGATGTAAGGTGAACCATAGAATAAATAAATAAATTCATGTTTTTTTGGAACTTCGGCAACTTTATTACTGAATCAAAACACGGTCTTGTACAAGTACAGGGAGAATAAAAGGAGGATCTGAACTCCCTAGCACCATGTGTCGAACAAAACTGAGCAAGCTCATGGGTGGCACCATTAGCCTCTCGTGGATAGTGTTGGATTGTTGCCATGCTGAGCATCATAACTAGATGTCGACAATCATCGATAACCACCGCGCTAAACCCTTTGTAAGCCGACAAATCAGTGACAGCTTGTACAACCTTTAGAGAGTCAGATTCCACCACTAGATACATGGCCCCAAACAGTTCTGCTAAGCGGAGTCCGTCAAGTAAAGCCAGGGCCTACATAGCTGTAGCATCAATTGCATCATCATTAAACTCATAGCAAGTTGCAATGAAATTCCCACCAAAATCTCTAATTATAGCCCCAATTGCACCAATGCCAGAGTCCTCATCATAAGCTGCATCGACGTTCAGCTTATACACTCCAGAAGCTGGTTTCGACCAACCTACACGACGGATTGCATTGCCATTTCCTCCTAGTTTAATACTATTTGCCAGGATTCCTAGAATATTAATAATGGACCTCTTTGACGTAGGCACTGCCTCTTTATTCTTAATATGTCTCCCAGACCACTATAGATACCAACATGTGATCATAACTGTTTCCAACCAATTTTCCATACTGCATGTAATCCCACCCGGGGTTGGTGAACACAACAGCTCTTCTAGGACCATAGACCCTGACCGGTCAATTGCAACCACTGATCTAATGATTTCCCCCAAGTGTAGACCATCCCAAACCTCCAACGATCTAGGGCATTGAAAAAGCATATATCGGAGGTCCTCAACATTTGTTGTACATACTAGACAATAAATAAATTCATGTTGGTTAATCTATTCATGTGTTGTGATGTTATTTCACAATATTTCAAAGCATACCCTGTCACTCTTTGTAATATGCATGTCCCATACTCCTATTGAGCAAGGCATGCATGCAGACGTAAAAGTAAACCAACTCGGTGATAACAAGAAGACCCTCGTCCACCCTGTATCTTTTATCCATACTTTTCGCCATTTTATTGACATAAATGGCAGCAATACTTCCAGATTCATAAAGAAGTTCTTAGTTAGGTTACAATGATTGCCAAAAACAAGCAAAAATATCACAAAATATTACTCTAAGAGAGAGAGAAAAGACTTCTTAGCCTTTTTCTCAACCAATAAACCAACATTTTTAGAAAAAAAGTGTTACTCATTGATCATCACCAAATTACACCGCCTCAAGGACGAACATACCGATGTTGAAATATGCGCCGACAACACTCCTTCCACACACTATA
The DNA here is from genome assembly GCA_916181665.1 of Avena sativa. Lineage (NCBI taxonomy): Eukaryota > Viridiplantae > Streptophyta > Magnoliopsida > Poales > Poaceae > Avena > Avena sativa. The sequence continues at coordinate 147,331,914 of OV702294.1, read as the reverse complement.
AAAAAAGAGTAGCCCATAGAAGTGTATGCGCAACTCCATGGAACTAGCGTGCAAGAAGAAATCCGTGTATGCTATTGCAATGTGTATTACTGGTGACTAGTGACAATCCATATGGACTAATGGTTTTTACTGAGTTGAAGGGATGTTCCATAGGCAGTGCATGAAGATCATTTGATGGATTCATGTACTAATGTCGTGAAGATAATATGTGCATTGAGTTTTGGTAATGAATGACAAATACTATGGATAAAATGTTTAATCAAATTATATATAAATAAATGCATCATAGAAGATAGATGAATGCCATAAAAGTTAAAATTGGCATCGAGATCATACAGTTGAAGAGATGAATATGTTATGATCAAGAAGGAAGTGAAGAGGACTTCGAGGTATAAACGATTGTGTCGAGTGATTAATCTCATTACAATTAATATGAAGTAAATGGGGGATAGAGTAATGACTAAGACAAAGTTCATCGGAGGACTAAAAGATAGTCATGATTGGGCGATGAGCTCAACCATCGAGGATTAAGGTCTTGAAAAAATGAATACACAATAAGGATTCAAGGCATAGCTTCAAGAAGATTACGAGAGCTCATAAAATCAAGGGGTGGTTGACCTACCCTTGAAGCAAGTACCCAAGTGAAGAATTCATAGTGTACCGCGTGAGATCATGATGGAGCATGAAGAAGACAAAATTGATGTTCATGATGAACCCCAAAATTAGTCATGAGAGCGTTCGAGCCTTTGGTGATCGAGTCTTGAAGAATTAAATTGAGTGAATAGTTCATTATAGCGTTCAATATGTCGAGGGATGGACATGCATTTTAAAACTCAATGCAGATCTAGATTTATCCTAATGAAGAATTAAACTAGGGTGTAATTTTCAAACAAAAATCCTAAATATGATTGTAATTCAAACTCTACACAAGATATACTAATTGTAGCAAGTACGAAACTATGAGATGTAAAGTGGACAAGAGAAAAAAATGTATTTTCTAGAGTTTGAATATCCACTAAAATTATACTCTCTGTTGGACATGCCGCGACAATCCCACTGCAATCCATCTCATATAGCTTTCTTCCCCTTACCCTTGTCCCATAAAGTATGAGAAAGTCCACTATACTTCATCATTCACCATGGAGATGGCAGACTCTTTAACCACTTCACAAAAACTTGGTGATCTGGGTATAACCTATCGGGTACCAACTGTTAGTATACCTGTCTTGGTCCAACTATATAGAAACCCACGTGATGATTAGCTAAGAACCATGAAGTCCAAGACAAGCTGACAGCTGCGGAGCCTCAGAATCCCAGATTCCTGGCGTGTGGAGTAAGAACAAGCACAAGATTAGGAAATTATAGGATTCACCCTTAGCCTCTAACTAACTCGGTCATGGTACATGAGATCTAGCCTCCCATATATACGCTAGGAGGGCCACCGAGGAGGACTCTCGAGCTTCCACACAATCTTCCATAGACAAGATCCAATTGTCGTGGTATTGCCGACGAGTACGCCATGGAGGGGTGCTCACAGTGCGTGTTTAGAGACGTGGGGTAAGGCGGACGGTTGACGGGTACGAGGTAACACAGCTTACCCAGGTTCAGATCCCACAACGGTGGCGGAATCCTACTCCTGATATAAATCACTATAATGGCAATACGTCGAGTTACAGAGATAGGTTCGCTGTGCGAGGTTATGTGAAGTTGTATGAATCGATGCCCTAAAGGCTCCCATAGGACCGGCTTATATAGTCGTCAGGTCCTAGGGTTACAGGAAAAAGTCCTAGCCGGACAGGTTACAGAGTCCTACACCGTCTATTACTAGTCTTGTGTATCTTGCACTCCAAGGCTCCGGGTACGCTGGTGACTCCACCGTAGCCTTTCTTTATCCGGCATGGGTCTCCCTCCTGGATCCACCTAACTGGGCCGCCTAGCAGGCCATAGGCCATGCTACCGACTATGGGCCACCCGGGTTAGTCAGATAAGAGACAATGCTATGAGGATACCCATATAGCATATCCCCAACACCAATCTATATCACCATAGCCATTACAGTGACCTTGTAATCTTTATCAATAATCAAGAACAGACAAACAAAAGTAGACATTGCCCTCCAAGGGCCTGGACCTGGATAAACCTCGCTTTCCCTCTTGTTTGTTAGCCGACGAATCCACCAGCATACTCATCTTTCCTAAAACCCAAGTCCATCATCCATAGACATTGCCATGGAGATCCCACGTCACTTGGGCTTCCTAAAAATCTCTAGGGGAGGTCATCAATCTAACAACTATAAGTCTCTCTAAAATCACACAAATATTCAATAAATGCTATGGGAAGATGATAGGAAGAGGGACATATAATGGACGAGGACAACAAAACTTTTAGATCCAATCACAACCTTCGTCCGGCTTAGATTGGAGATTATGGGTTTGGGAAGGTGGAAATATAACGAATGGATGGGAAAAATCGAGATACAAAAGCTTCTCTGTGGGAAAGATTTTTCAAACATGAACATTTTTTGTTAGATTTAAATATTTTTCAAAATTTTGAATATTTTTTGAATCTAAACAATTTTTTACTTTTTCGAATATGAGAAATTTTCAAATATGAAAAAAATAAAAAATAAAAAAGAGGAAGAAAAAATTGAAAATGAAAGCTGAACTAGACGACCCATACTACGCGCATGGATATGTGCCACCAGGTATGACGTTACCTGGTCGGCATATAGGATTTGCCCATGTCAGCATATCGTCTAAGCCTTAGGGAGCTCTTATACTCAGCGTTAAGAGCAACTCTAGCAGATACCAAAAAAAAGGCCTAAAACCGTATTTTTCCGATGACTTTACGGTTTCAGCTTGGTTCCGCGCGGCGTGCAGCTACCGCAAAACGGTGCCGGCCCATAAAATTTTTACGGTGGCCCAAGAAAAGCCCAGGCCGCGTGGTATATTTACGGTACCTGCGGAGCAAACCGAGGCCAAACCCTATCCCCTCCGTCGCCCTCGCTCGCTATCTCCGCCGCCGCCGGCGAACCTCCAGCCATCAAATCAGCCCACTCCACCGCACAATCCGCGTCGCCATGAACCCCGTCCCCCTTCCTCGCCCCCGCGCTACGGCTCCCGTGGCCAGAGGCTGAAGTCGCGCGCGGAGCTCGAGAAGATCCGCTCCATCGCCGCCAAGAAGCGCGCGGCGAAGCGGTACACGAAGCACATGGCTCATGTGCCTCCCTCGCTCGCGTCGTACGCCGACTATGACTCCTCCGGTGCGGGGAGTAGCCGCGGCCGCCACGCTCCGTCACCGACGTCCTCCTCGTCCAACGACAGCCAGAAGAGCTACTACCATACTATATGATGGACGGGCACACCGAGTCGTCGGATGAGAGCGACGGCGACCGGATCACCGCGCGAGACTTCGTCGACAACGACGAGGACAAGGCGCGCATCACCGCGCGCATCGTCCGGCACTCGGAGCTACAGCGCTGCCGCGAGAGCAACAGCGAGCAACGCGAGCTCGATGAGGCCCTCCTCGTCATCGAGCGCCAGAAGGCGGAGGATGTTGGAATTATGCCCTAGAGGCAATAATAAAGATGTTATTGTTATAATTCTTGTTTATGATAAAGTTTATATTCCATGCTAGAATTGTATTAAGCGGAAACTTTGATACTTGTGTGGTTTATGAATAACACCGTGCCCCTAGTACGCCTCTATGGACTAGCTCATTGATTAATGATGGTTAAGGTTTTCTAACCATAGACATGAGTTGTCGATTAATAATGAGATCATGTCATTAGGAGAATGATATGATGGACAGACCCAAATTAAGTAGAGCAATTAGATCGTGTCATCGTGTTCATCTTTGTGAAACTTTTTCTTATGTCAAATATTATATTCCTTAGACTATGAGATAATACAACTCCCTGGTATCGGAAGAAATCTTTGAGGTCATCAAACGTCATCCTATGTGAGGGTGATCATAAAGGTGTCTCTCAGGTGATCGGAAAGTACTTGTTGGGTTGTATGTATCGAGATGGAATTTGTCCCTCCCGAGTCGGAGAGATATACTTCGGGCCCACTCGGTAATTGATATCAACACCGCTTGCAAGCACGTGGTTAAGGAGTTAATCACAAAGTGATATCGGATTATGGAACGAGTAAAGTACTTGATGTGAACAAGATTGAACTAGGTATGCCGATACCAACGATCAAATCTCGGGCAAGTAAAATATCGTGTGACGAAGGGAATACATATATGGGATTAATTGAATCCTGGCATCGTGGTTCATCCGATATGATCATCGAGGAATATGTGGGAGTTAATATGGGTTTCCAGATCCCGCTGTTGATTATTGATAGAAGATCATGTCTGCATATTCTCGAACCCGTAGGGTCACACACTTAACGTGCCTCGACGCTAGGATAGAATGGATAATTGGTTTATGAGTTTTTGTTCGGAGTCTCGGATGAGATCCAGGACATCACGAGAGGTTCCGAAATGATCCGGAGAATAAGATTCATATAAAGGAAAGCAGATTTTGGATTTCGGAATCGTTTCGGAGTATTCGGTATTGTACCGAAAGGTTCTAGAAGGTTCCGGAGTGGGACCAACGTGGGCCCACTTGTCGGAGGGATGCGTGGGCCTAAGGGGGAGTGCCCTGGCCGCTTTGGGCCAGGGGCACAAGGCCCCAAAGGCCCAACCCTAGGGGAAACCCTAGGGAACCCTTCTAGAAGGAGGAGACGTCGCGACACCGTACGTGTGCATCTCTCGAAGGCGCCGCCACTTGCGGCGTTGGATCGGATCACGAGGAGGAGAAGGCTAGTTCGACTACATCACCCATGTTCCGTTGAACGTTTCCGCTGTGCGATTTCTTCAAGGGTATGAAGATCTCATCTATCTCTCTCGTTGATTGCATATCCTAGATTAGATCTTGGCTTTCTTGTTCGCATTCGTAGATTTTTTTTGATTTACTATGTTTTTAAATGGTATCAGAGCTAGATCTATGCGTAGATGTGTTTTACGAGTAGAACACAACATGCTTGTTGCGGGCGTTGATGTTTTTTGTTGCAAGCCTCTTGTTGTGTATTTCTTATGGCGCGGCATAGTGAGATCTAAGCGGTCCAGGCCAACTTTACGCGACCTCGTTCGCGAGACTGGTTCCGCACTTGACGTGTGGCTTGTTCCACACATGCGGCTGGTGGATGCCAGTTTCTCTCACTATAGTAGTCATGGGATTTACAATGGATGTTAGCAACCATAATATCACCGTTGTGGCTTTCAGTAGGTAAGAATCGTTCTTAGCTTGTTACCCCCATAAGCCACATAAAACATGCAACAACAAAGTAGAGGCGTCTAACTTGTTTTTGCAGGGAGTGTTTTGTGATATGGTATGGCCCAAGACATGATGTGTATGAATTGAGATGTATGCAATGATCATGTTTTGTAATATTTCACGACTTGCATGTCAATGAGTTCACAACCGGCAGGAGCCGTATGGTTGTGTTTAAAATTGTGTATGACATGCATGTCAACTTATTATACGCCATGTAATAGCTTTACTTTATCGCTAAGTATTTAGCAATAGTTGTAGTTGCTATTCATGGTGGAGGCAATCATGGTGGAGTGATGGAGATCATGTTGGCGCACACAAGATGGAGATCATTGCGTGGAGATTGGCTATACCATATCACATAAAATTATATGCATGTGATGTTTATCCTTTTATGTATTTTATTATGCTTAGATCGCGATGGTAGCATTATAAGATGATTCCTCACTTAAAGATCAAGATAAAATTGTGTTCTCCCCATATATGCACCGTTGCGAAAGTTCGTCGTGTTCAAGCACCTCATGATGATCGGTGCTATAAACTCTACGTTCACATACAACGGGTGCAAGCCAGTTTTGCACACGCGGAAATACTTGGGTTTGACTTGACGAGCCTAGCATGTACAGACATGACCTCGAAACACACGAACCGAAAGGTTAAACATGAGTCATATGAATGATATGATCGACACTTTGTTGTCCACCATTGAAACCACATCTCTTCTCGTGAAGATCGGATTAGGTGTGGTGAATTTGGATCGTGTTCACTAAACAACTTGAGGGATGTTGAATTTAGTGGGAGTTCATCTAGTAATTTGATTAAGTTGAACTAGTTATCATAAACATAGTCTAAACTGTATTTGCAAATTTTATAGATCAAATGGCTAAGTCCAACTTCAACTTCAACGTTTTTGCTGAGAAAGAAAAGCTTAAGAACAATGGGTCTAACTTCGTCAACTGGTTCCTCAATCTGAGAATCATTCTCGCTGGCGGACAAAAGGACTATGTACTAGAGAAAGCGCTAGGTGACGCCCCTGCTATTGATGCGCCGGCTGATGAAAAAGCTGTTTATCAGTCACGCAAAGATGATTATGGGGTGATTAAGAGTACCATGTTGTTTGCTATGGAACCGGACCTTCAAAATCGTTTTGAGGAGTTCGCCGGGCCCTTTGAGATTCTTGAGGAACTGAAAACCATGTTTCAGACTCAGGTCCGTTCTGAAAGATATGAGATCTCTGAAAAGTTCTTTAACTGCAAGATGGAGGAAGGGAGTTCCGTTAGTGAGCACGCCATTAAGATGTCGGGATACACTCAACGTCTTGAGCAACTGGACTGCAAGATTTCAGAAGAGCTTAAGATTGACAGAGTTCTGCAATCACTCCCTCCTGGCTATAAAGGTTTTGTAGTTACTCACAATCAAATTGGTTCCACTGATACGATCACTGAGCTCTTCGCTAAGCTGAAAGCTGGGGAGGTGGATATCAAGAAAGATAATCATGTGTTGATGGTCAACAAGACCCCTAGCTTTAAGAAAGGTAAGGGTACAAAGAAATCCTTCAAGAAAGGCAGCGGCAAGAGCGTTGCCCCTGCTGAGAAGAAGCTCAAGTCTGGACCTAAGCCAGACACAGAGTGCTTCTATTGCAAGGACAAGGGTCACTGGAAGCACAACTGTCCGAAGTACTTAGCGGACAATAAGGCTATCACCATTAAAGGTATATTTGATATACATGTTATTGATGTTTACCTTACTAGCGCTCGTTGTAGTGCCTGGGTATATGATACTGGTTCAGTTGCTAATATTTGTAACTCGAAACAGGAGATACGGAATAGACGGCGGCTAGCAAGGGATGAGGTGACGATGCACGTTGGCAATGGATCAAAAGTTGATGTGATGGTCGTCAGCACGCTTTCCTTAGTTTTACCTTCGGGATTAGTTTTAAACCTTAATAAGTGTTATTATGTACCTGCGTTGAGCATGAACATTATATCTGGATCGTGTTTATTGCAAGACGGTTATTCATTTAAATCAGAGAATAATGGTCGTTCCATTTATATGAATAACATCTTTTATGGTCATGCACCTGTTGTGAATGGTTTATTTCTTCTAAATCTCGAAAGCGATGAAACGCACATCCATAACATTGAGGCTAAGAGATGCAAAGTAGATAGTGATAATCCAACTTATTTGTGGCACTGCCGTCTAGGTCATATTGGTGTAAAACGCATGAAAAAACTCTATTCTGATGGACTTTTGGAGTCTCTTGATTTTGAATCATTTGACACGTGCGAGCCGTGCCTCATGGGCAAGATGATCAAAACCCTGTTCCCCGGAATAATGGAGCGAGCAACGAACTTATTGGAAATCATACATACGATGTATGTGGACCAATGAGTGTTTCGACGCGCGGTGGATATCGCTATTTTCTCACTTTTACCGATGACTTAAGTAGATATGGGTATATCTATTTAATGAAACATAAATCTGAAACGTTTGAAAAGTTCAAAGAATTTCAGAACGAAGTGGAAAACCATCGTAACAGGAAAATTAAATTTCTACGATCCGATCGTGGAGGTAAATATTTGAGTTATGATTTTCTCACGCATCTTAAAGCAAGCGGAATCGTTTCGCAACTCACGCCACCCGGAACACCACAGCGCAATGGTGTGTCAGAACGCCGGAATCGAACTCTATTAGATATGGTGCAATCAATGATGTCTCTTATAGATTTGCTGTTATCATTTTGGGGTTATGCATTAGAAACCGCTGCATTCACTTTAAATAGGGTACCATCTAAATCCGTTGAGACGACACCGTATGAACTATGGTTTGGTGCTAAACCTAAGTTGTCGTTTCTTAAAGTTTGGGGATGCGAAGCTTACGTCAAGAAGTTGATGTCGGACAAGCTCGAACCCAAAGCGGAGAAATGTGTCTTCATAGGATACCCTAAGGAAATGATTGGGTATACCTTCTACCACAGATCCGAAGGCAAAGTGTTTGTTGCAAACAACGGATCCTTTCTTGAGAAGGAGTTTCTCTCGAAATAAGTGAGTGGGAGGAAGGTAGAGCTAGACGAGGTTATTGAACCTTCTCTCGAATTGGAGAGTAGCACAGCACCTGAAATTGTTCCAGTGCCGTCTGCACCAACAAGAGAGAAAGCTAATAACGAGGATCATGAAACTCCGAACGATGCTACTACTGAACTTCGCAGGTCGACAAGGTCACGTGCCACTCCTGAATGGTACGGCAACCCTGTCTTAACCGTCCTGTTGTTAGACAACAGTGAACCTGCAAACTATGAGGAAGCAATGATGAGCCCAGACTCTGAGAAATGGCTAGAGGCCATGAAATCCTAATTGGGATCCATGAGCGAAAACCAAGTATGGACTTTGGTGGATCCTCCTAGCGACCGTAAGGCCGTTGAGTGCAAATGGATTTTCAAGAAGAAAACGGACACGTATGGTAATGTTACTGTCTATAAAGTCCGGCTTGTCGCAAAAGGGTTTCGGCAAGTTCAAGGTGTTGACTACGATGAGACTTTGTCTATCATAGCGATGTTTAAGTCCATTCGGATTTTATTAGCAATTGCTGCATTTCATGATTATGAAATATGGCAGATGGATGTCAAGACTGCGTTCCTCAATGGCAACATTGATGAAGAGTTGTATATGATGCAGCCCAAAGGTTTTGTTGATCCTAAGGATGCTAATAAGGTGTGCAAACTTCAGCGTTCCATTTATGGACTGAAGCAAGCATCTCGGAATTGGAACCTTCGTTTTGATCAAGTGATCAAGAGCTTTGGATTTGTTCCAAATTGCTACAAAGCTTGTATCTACAAGAAAGTGAGTGGGAGCTCAGTGACATTTTTAGTACTATATATGGATGAAATATTGATTATTGGAAATGACATTGGTTTGCTTAACGATTTGAATAAATATTTTTCAATAAAAGACCTAGGAGAAGCTGCTTATATATTACGCATCAAAATCTATAGAGATAGACAAAGACACCTAATAGATTTAAGCCAAAGTACATACCTAGACAAAGTTCTAAAAAGGTTCAGAATGGACAAAGCAAAGAAAGGTTCATTGCCCATGTTGTCAGGTAAGATATTGAGCAAGACTCAGTGTCCAACTACGGTAAACGATAGAGATACTATGAGAAAAGTACCATATGCCTCGGCCATAGGTTCTATCATGTATGCCATGCTATGTACTAGACCAGATGTGTCCAATGCTCTTAGTTTGACGAGCAGATATCAAAGTGATCCAGGAGTTGAACACTGGACAGCCGTAAAAAACATCCTAAAGTATTTAAATAGGACTAAAGAAATGTTCTTGGTCTATGGAGGTGATGAGCAGCTCGTCATAAAAGGTTACGTCGACGCTAGTTTCGACACCGACCCGGATGATTCTAAATCTCAGACAGGATACGTTTATATTTTGAATGGAGCTGTGAGCTGGAGAAGCTGCAAGCAAAGCGTGATCGCGGGATCTACAATGGAAGCGGAATACATGGCTGCTTCAGAAGCGTCAAGTGAAGGAGTTTGGATCAGGAACTTCATCACTGAGCTTGGTGTGGTTCAAAGTGCCTTGGACCCACTGGAGATATTGTGCGACAAGCTGGCGCCATAGCACTGGCTAAGGAACCAAGATATCATCCAAAGACCAAGCACATCAACCGCCATTTTCATATAATTCAAGATTATATAACAGATGGAGATCTGAAGATTAGCAAAGTACATACGGATCTTAATGTCGCAGATCCGTTGACTAAACCTCTTCCACAAGCAAAACATGATTAGCACCTTAATGCCATGGGTGTTAGATTGTTGCCAGATGTAAACTAGATTATTGACTCTAGTGCAAGTGGGAGACTGTTGGAATTATGCCCTAGAGGCAATAATAAAGATGTTATTGTTATAATTCTTGTTCATGATAAAGTTTATATTTCATGCTAGAATTGTATTAAGCGGAAACTTTGATACTTGTGTGGTTTATGAACAACACTGTGTCCCTAGTACGCCTCTATGGACTAGCTCATTGGTTAATGATGGTTAAGGTTTCCTAACCATAGACATGAGTTGTCGATTAATAATGAGATCATGTCATTAGGAAAATGATATGATGGACATACCCAAATTAAGCAGAGCAATTAGATCGTGTCATCGTGTTCATCTCTGCGAAGCTTTTTCTTATGTCAAATATTGTATTCCTTAGACTATGAGATAATACAACTCCCTGGTATCGGAAGAAAGCTTTGAGGTCATCAAACGTCATCCTATGCGAGGGTGATCATAAAGGTGTCTCTCAGGTGATCGGAAAGTACTTGTTGGGTTGTATGTATCGAGATGGAATTTGTCCCTCCCGAGTCAGAGAGATATACTTCGGGCCCACTCGGTAATCAATATCAACACCGCTTGCAAGCACGTGGTTAAGGAGTTAATCATAAAGTGATATCGGATTACGAAACTAGTAAAGTACTTACTGTGAACGAGATTGAACTAGGTATGCCAATACCAACGATCGAATCTCGGGCAAGTAAAATATCGCGTGACGAAGGTAATACATATATGGGATTAATTGAATCCTGGCATCGTGGTTCATCCGGTATGATCATCGATGAATATGTGGGAGTCAATATGGGTTTTCAGATCCCGCTGTTGATTATTGATAGAAGATCATGTCTGCATATTCTCGAACCCGTAGGGTCACACACTTAACGTGCCTCGACGCTATGATAAAATGGATAATTGGTTTATGAGATTTTGTTCGGAGTCTCGGATGAGATTCAGGACATCACGAGAGGTTCCGGAATGGTCTGGAGAATACGATTCATATAAAGGAAAGCAGTTTTTGGATTTCGGAATCGTTTTGGAGTATTCGGTATTGTACCGGAAGGCTCTAGAAGGTTCCGGAGTGGGACCAACGTGGGCCCACTTGTCAGAGGGCTGCATGGGCCTAATGAGGAGTGCCCTGGCCGCTTTGGGCCAGGGGCACAAGGCCCCAAAGGCCCAGCCGGCAAAACCCTAGGGAACCCTTCTAGAAGGAAGGGGGAAACTTGCCCCCCACTCCAACCCTTGGGGCCGCCGCCCTAGGGCTTGGAGGAGGGGCCAAGGGGGCCGGCCAGCCCCCTATATAAGGTGGGCAGGGGCGCACCCCTCCTTCCCACTCCTCCGACCCTAGTCGCCGTCCTGCTGCCCCTCCACCTCTCTCTCTCCCGACTGCGTGTAGGCAAAACCCTGCCGCAGAAACTCTCCACCATAGTACCACGTCGTCGTGATGAAGATCCAATCCATCTTTCCACCCCACTTGCTGGACCAAGGAAGGAGGAGACGTCGCAACACCGTACGTGTGCATCTCTCGGAGGCGCCGCCACTTACGGCGTTGGATCGGATCGGATCGCGAGGAGGAGAAGGCTAGTTCGACTACATCACCCATGTTCCGTTGAACGTTTACGCTGTGCGATTTCTTCAAGGGTATGAAGATCTCATCTATCTATCTCGTTGATTGCATCTCCTAGATTAGATCTTGGCTTTCTTGTTCGCATCCGTAGAATTTTTTTGATTTACTATGCTGCGAAACCCTTCAGAGGAGGCGGCGGTGGAGCGGCTCTGGCGCAAGCAGGCAACGGAGGCGAAGGGGGTCATCGTCGTCGACTCCGACGACGACGAGGAGTGAGCAGCTCCGCGCAAGACCGACGCCGCTTCGAGGCCTCGTTTGGGGCCGGATTTTGCATCTGCATTGCGTGCGTCGGTCGTTTGTTAGTTTTATTATGTAAATTATGTTGTTTGTGATGTTTAACTGAATCTGAGAATGTGGCGTTGTTCTTCTCTGAATTTCCCCGCGGATGATTTTTTCCGCGAAGTTTTAAATGTTTAGTTTCAGTTTGCGGTGTCTGCTCTGCGCGACGAACTGAACTTCGGCAAATCGCAATGGGTTTTTCAGTTCGCGCTTTTCAGTATCTGCTAGAGTTGCTCTAAGCGATTCCATCTGACTCTTCGCCTATCCTTGAGCCGTATTGGGCTTGACCCATCTTTTCCGCTTTCAAAATCGTTGTTGTTTTCGGTTTGAGTCCCAAATATTTTTTCGCTAGTTTTTTCTACTACTTGTTTACGGGTTAGTTGGCATGTAAAATTTGAAAAAGTTTAAAGTTAATAAAGCCTAGATAAAGAATATTCAAAAACAACAAAAATGTTCAGATTTATAAATTGTTCAAATTTGAAAAAATTCTAGAAAATGTACAGGTTTGAAAAAAAGTTCAAATGCAAGAGATGTTTAGATCTAAAAAATTGTTCAAATATAAAAAAGTTTAGATTTAAAATTGTTCAAATATGAAAAAAATCAAACTTGGAGAAATAAAAAAATGTTCAGAATTAAAAAAATCCATAAAACCCACCTACAAAACCAGAAAAACAGGAGGTGGAAAATCACCAAAACCAGAAAAAAATCGAATGAAAAAAACTGAAGATAAAACCAGAGGAAAACCGTGTCCTCGGTAACGGGTCTGGCCCAGAACTCCCGTCCCTGTGCGGAGCGCCAGATAGCGCCCGCTGAGGGCGGTGAGCAGGATTTGCCGAGCGATGGGTGCATCCAACACGTCAGCACCCAGGCCTCTCGAGAGGCCCAAGACCACAGGATGATCCAGCCAGCCCATGTCCAAGCCCGCGTCCCTGGTAGGCTTAGGTCTTACAACCAACTCTCCAATTGGACTCCCTCCCTTCCTTCCTCCAGAAAAAGAAAGGAACACGCTCGCTTGACCAAGCCGCCGACCCTACGGACGGAGGAGGGCGCGTCCCGCTCCAAAGCACCTGCCATTTCTGTCCGCACCCAGAACTCCCCGCCGCGCCCCGCCCAAAATTTCCCGCGGAAGCCATGGTGTCCACACCACACCACGCGCCCTCAAATCGTTTCCACCTTCCCGCCACCCCCTTCCCCACATTTCCGCCCGGGTATTTCAGCGCAGCCAGAGCTGCCAGAGCCGTCAAGGCACAATCCTTTCCCTCAGACAGTCAAGGCTAGGGAGAAGGTTGGGGGGAGGTGCTCGTGAGCGGAGATGGAGAACAGCATGAGGAGGTTCCTCAATCCGCTGGTGCTCAACATCCAGAAGATGGAGCTGGAGCTCACCTGCCCCGTCTGGTACACACCTTCTCGCCTCCTCTTCTCCATTCCTCCCCCCATTTCTATTTCCTGGATCTAGAAGCGGTTTGTAGGATCTGACTAGAGCTGTAGGATATACGCCCAGAGGCGTCATCTTTTTCATTTTTGCGAGGATCCCATATGCGATTACCGGGAATAGGATCTGTGCGGCGCCGCGATTGAACTTAGCAAGCTTAGCAAGATTTGGATCTGGTAAAACGGCGGGGGTTTGGCCTGTTAGAAATATGAGACGGTGAAACAAATGGATATGTCCGCCGCGCCTTCTGGATCTGTGACGACTGACCATCTCATTGTTTTTCTCCCTGTTTGGCAGCCTGAAGTTGTTCACCGCGCCGACGACGCTACCATGTTCGCACACATCATGCAGGTTAGTTACTTCCTTCACCTTGACAACCCAACCGATGCGCCATTCTCTCAATTACCGCATCCTGACGAATTTCTTGAATTCTTTCAGCACATGTGCCACTACACGGACTATGGATGGCTACAGCTGCGCCATCTGCAAACTAGCATACCACACTCAAGGTACATCATCATAGAAAACTGACATGTTTGGGAGTAGTCGGTGAACCTGACAAACTAGAGTACTTGGCTAATGTTGGAACCCCTTGCAGATTTGAGGCCTGCTAATCACCTTGAGGCAATAGTGAACATCCACAAGAGCCTCAGCTCTACGCTCAGCAGCATGGTTTCACAGCAGGGGACTCAAGGCGACATTCCTGGTACGTCATCGCCCACAGATTCCAGTTTTTTTCCTCGGAAAATCAAGCACAAGTTTTCTAGTAGTAGCAGGCCCAAATGTTAATTAGTTGGTAAACTCTTTTTTCTCCCAGTTGCAACTCAACAAACTCAAGAACCAGGAAACAAAAATCCTTACAACTCGGTTGCTTCAGTGCTGCTATACGGCCAATCAACTGGACCTGCAAATGCACCTGTCGATGCTGACAAAACAACGGATCCTACATTGGAAAACCAAGCTAATGATGGGACCACCGAGATCCTTGTACACAAGGGACCGTGTAGGTCGTCTCAATCTTCCGATGGCACTAGGGATCTGGACTGTGACAGCAATGATCTTGAAGGAGAGTTGGTAATATTTCTTCTTACTTAGAGGAACATTTTCTGCTAAATTGAATTGTTTTTAAAGAGCTCCAATCCTAATAGTCTGGCCAAACAAATTAAAGCATGTACCAAATGCTACACTTAATCTGCCTTAAGAATCATTACCGTGATATAAGCATTTAACATTAGTATGTGACATGACACATGTATCTTCACTTAATTAGTCTATACTTTTCAGTTATGGCTTTGGTTTCAACGTACGGGGGCTGTGTGGCAAGCCGGCAACTGTAATAATCATGTTGTGGCTATTCGGAAAGGTGTAAGATAGAGTATATCTATCTTTAGAGTATATCTAAAGATAAGAGTTTTAAGTATTCACGTTGGTTACAATTGAGTCCTTAAATTAAGTAGTCTCTGATTAAACCAGGGAAATATGTTTTTGGTCTAGCCAAGAGTTTCTTTTGGTATCTTATTTTCTGCAGGGAGATTTTATTGATATCTGACCTGTGGATCAAGTTAGTTGTCCTATATAGAGGGCTAGCATGCAACCCTTTAACATATAAACCAATAAGTAAAAGTTACAGTAAGCCTCAAGCTTCTCTTCCACATCAGGGACAAACCTTGTTTGCTGGACAGTAGAGGGTGATTTCCCTATCCCTGGTCTTTGGACCTACCCAAATTACTTGTGGATGAAGGTCCATACATTTCACTCCTATATACACGCTAGTAAGATTTTTGTAAGGAAAAATGATGATATTTTGCTGGTATTTAAACTTAACTTATATAATTTTGTTATTTGGATATGAAATTTGGAATTTTATGTGTTGTCTTCTTAAATTTTACATAAAATGGTACCACTTCTTGAAATTCATAGTGAATGTTCCCAGTTTACTTTATTAACAACCTTGCTATTTACTGAAGATCTTCCCATTGTACACTTCATTATTTGCTAGTATGTAGTAAACTGACTACTATTTTTGAGAAGGAAAAGGCTTTTCCAGTAATATATTAATACAGAGCGAGAAGGTGTTGATGGCTGGACAAAACGGGTGCCCATACAAAATGAACGGTTCATAGTAATTTGGGATCATCTTAAAATTCATTTCTAAAAGCATTAAATTTGGCAACCAAAAATAGTTGTGTGTAATAAATTCAGTTTATTTTTCTTGCATCTGGTATATCCTTTTTATAGTAAAAATCTCACTCCTAAAATTGGCCATTTGTCAGATAACAAGCAGATCACCTCCTCAAAGTGTGTTGAAAAGAGTACCTGATGTAACAGATGACCATACTAGGGACCTGAAGAGGCTAAAGTCCAAACATCAGAGTGAAAGTAAGTATATTTTTTCTCTAACTCGTCATTTCACTGGGATTTGGAAATGAAATGCAAAAAAACTGATGTGGTTCTGACCATCAATGCAGAACAACCAACTATGACTGAATCTTGGAAATGCATATTTTGTCACTCTGAAACCACCGAGGTCAGACAATCAGCAAATATTGATTGTTGTATTCATCGCTAGTATTTGACTGCCACTTTTTGTTTCTGTACTTTGATATTCTAATGTTCTTTTCAAACTCAGTGTGCTGGCCCGTTATTGCATTATCTGAATGGAGAACCAATGAAGGATGATCAAGCTTGGAAATCTGATGTTCTGCATGTCCATGAGAAATGCATTGAATGGTATGTTTCATGCAAATTTTGAGCTTATTTTTCCTGAACCTATAAATAAGCTTATTTCTCTGAATGAAAACCTACTTTTCATCTGAGTAGCATCGGCAGATGCTAAACTTCATTTTTTTTGTCATCGTTTGTCTTTGGCTTTGTCGATAGTATCTCTGTTATTATTTTTGGTATCATGTTTCTCAAGTAAAAAATATATATCAGTAATTTATCATACATATATAGGGCTCCTCAAGCATTCTTCGATGGTGATAATGTGATGAATTTGGAGAATGAGTTGGCCCGTTCTTCGAAGATCAAGTGCAGTGTTTGTGGATTAAAAGGTGCAGCACTGGGTTGCCTTGTTAGGAGCTGCCGCCAAAGCTTTCATTTCCCATGTGCCCATGGGATCCCAGGCTGCAAATGGGACGAAGTAGGTCCTTAAATCTGCATTCTCCATTCTGTATTAAGTTAAAATGCACTTCATTATTTCGGAAAAACATTATGTCAAGTTAATTGAATCGTTCTGATGTGCTTCAGGGAAAGTTTGTTATGTTGTGTCCTTCCCATTCATCAAAGAAGTTGCCAGGTGAGAAACCGAAGTCGAAAAAGAAGAAGGCCCAGCTGCAAGGGTGTGTTCTCTGTGCATGTTATTTGTAGCTGTATTTTGTTATAATATTTGCATCTGCATGTGCTTCTCAAGTTCTCATGAACCATTGTCTTTTCCTCGATTTGCCAGATCATCTTCAGATACTATTCTTGGTGATCTGAACTCACCTTTTCCATTGGAAAGGAATGAACTTTGGACAGCCTCACCTTTCTTGACAAGTGAATGGGTGATATGTGGATCTGCCCTCTCTGGTCGAGACAAGGTAGTTCTTTGTTATTTGATTATACCCTCTACATACTATCACCTGGTGTAGCTGTTTTGGTGATGATGTTATGTTGGTATCTGTGGAAACTTCACAGGACGTCTTCGATCAGTTCCACTCTCAAACTGGCATCACAATAACTAATACCTGGAGGTCAAATGTGACGCATGTAGTTGCTAATACGGACGAGAAGGGATCATGTGGTAGGACACTAAAGGTTCTCCTGGCTATACTAGCTGGGAAATGGGTTGTCAACGTAAACTGTAAGTACAGTCCTCTGAGGGCTAAGTTCTTCTCATATAAGTTCCTAGTTCTTTTGGTCGTTGCACATGACTGTTATTTCAGCTTAATAGAACATTACATGCTGTGTGGACATTGTGCCTGCACTTTGTTTGCTCTAGTGTTAAATTGCCTTATTTTGAAAGGCAGTTCTTATACAATTCTTTTTTACATTTAGGGCTGAAAGCCTGTCTGGAGGCTAGAGAACCGGTCCCTGAGGAGCCCTTTGAGATCAGTTCTGATGTTCATGGCTCCGTTGATGGCCCTCGCACAGGAAGACTACGAGCAATGGAAAAGGTTCATATACGAGCTCTTTGAGAAAATTAGCAACAAAAATCTTAATAGACTATTGATTGCATACATTTTTTTGTTCTCCAGGCACCAGGTCTGTTTTCAGGGCTGGCCTTCTACTTCATCGGCGATGTCCTGCCAATATTTAAGGCGGACCTCGAAAACTTGATTTCCACGGCAGGAGGATCTATCTTGGACAAGGCTGGTCTCTCCAGCACATCCTTGATTCTTTACAACATGGAGGTTCCACCAGGAGGTGACCAGCGCAACATTGAGGAGGTTCTGGAGAAGAGAAGGGCAGAGGCTGAAGAGCTGGCAGCAACAGTTGGGTGCAAGGCTCTTGCTCATACATGGGTTTTGGATATCATCGCATCCTGCAAAGTGGAGTTCCCCATGTGACATCTGTACCCAAGTTTTAGGGGTTAGGATGCGGCCGGCGTATACCTTGATACAAAATAGGATCCAAATGTGTAACGTGAGTGGTCAACTAAACTATGTCACTGTCGGTGACTTGATGCTGTCATATTCATATGTTTCTTGCCTAATAATAATAATCTGTTTCTCACCTGCCAATTAAAGTGCAGCTGGTCTAATTTCTCTTCTAAATGATGAGATGGAACTTGTACACTGGGTTTTGCTCTAAAATATGTTGGATCCGAGGGTTAATTTTCTCAAAGAAATCTCAAAAGGGTGAGGGTAGATTTTTTTTTCCACTCTGGAAATTTGTTTTAAGTACATCTCTTTGGGTGCTCTTCAAGGATTTTGGCAATGCAGTTCATTACTCGTTGGCTGCTACAGCAACTGAAAAGGAGAGGATGAAAATGATGGTGGAGTGCATTGGAGAGAAAGCAAGGTGAAAAGGGCTGAGAGTCACTAAGGTTAGGTTGCTTCTGAGACATTCTACCAATCAACAACAGGAAAGGTCCCCTTCAGGCAGCAGGTTGCCCATTGCTGGTGCAATGTAGTCTCAGCAAGTTCTCACCAGACGCCCTCGTGTCAGTTAGTATAGTGAGTAGCACATGCACCTCCACTACTTACCCACCCTCACCGGCCACCGGCCACCGGCCACCGAGGCCCTCTGATAAAAGGAGCTCCCATGGATGGATCCTCGGCGGCGGTAACACTGCCGTGGCGCCATGGCCTTCTTCAACAGCGGGTCGCGGGCGCTGGTGGAGATCCTGACGAGATTGCAGAGGTGCGTCGCTGTTAGCTCATCTTTTCCTTTACATATGTACTACTGATTACTGAAGCATGTTTCGCAGCGCTGAAAGACCATTGCCGGTCGATCACACCTTCTTCGAGTTCGGATCGATAAAATACCATGTACAGGCGTCGGCGGAGGACCCCGAGAACGTGCAGCTGTCCATCTCGACGCCCTCGCTGTCCCACGAGGCGGCGCCGTCCACGGGCCTGCCGGAGTTCACGCTGGAGGAGACGAGGAAGGCGTACGGCGCGTTCGCGGAGGTGGTGGAGCCGGCTCGGGACGGGTACGCGCTGACGCTGCGGCTCAACTTCTCCAGCCTGGCCCGGCCGAAGGACCGCGGCCGGGCGGTCCGGCAGGTGTCGCTGCTGCAGTCCGTGGTGCTGAGCTCGCAGCTGAAGCACATCCTGGGGGGCCTCGGCCCCTCCGGCGCCACCAAGCTCGTCTACAACCACCGCCACCCCTTCTTCGTCAGCAGGACGGTACGTACGTCGTCCGTTTCCCCCGGCCGGAGTCCAAGCTCAGTCGTTTTGGTTCGCTAGTTAACGGCCGGTGTGGGTGTTGCAGGCGGGGAAGATCAACGCCATATTCCCGATGCGTTTCCGGGACGACACGGACCTGGCCGTCGCGACGTCCTTCTTCCAGGTTGGTGCCCCGATCGACACCGTGGTAGCTCGCCTACTTTCCTTCACGTACGTACGTACAACTCCATCGTCCGGTGTGCACGGAATGAACCTGAGGCAGAGTGGGGTGAGGTGTGTGCGGGCAGGAGCTGCAGGAGGCCGGGAGCTCGCAGTCGAGGGCGCCCAGGTGCAGCTGGTCGCCGATCCCGCCGCCGGAGCTGCGCGGGGAGTCCGTGCACCACCTCACCACCAACGGAGGCTTCGTCTCATTCGGTACGTACGCTCCGGTCCGGTTCACCCACCTCCGCTGCCTGCCGCTAGCAGGCTGTCTCGTCCTCTCCCCCGATGATCGAGTGGAATTTGACGTGGTTGCTCCCATGCATTATTCCGCGTGTGACGGACTGACGGACGTGCAGACATCTTGGAGCGGCACGTGAAGAGGAAACGGGCGGCCAAGACGGCGTGGATCCTGCTCAACTTCCAGTCCTACGTCAAGTACCATATCAAGGTTAGGTCGCTCACTGCTAACGCGCTGTAGGAATTATTGGACTTGCTGTACGTACGTGCTGATGGCGTACGGTCAAAACGTAACTGTTCGTGCAGTGCACCCGAAGCTACATCCAGAGCAGGATGAGGAAGCGGCAGGAGAGCTTGACTGAGGTACGTACGGACTTCTTCGACCACCTGCTTCGCTCGCCTTTCGATACACAAACTTCCTACGAGTACGTGACAAAGTTGCAGTTTCGTAAGCTAAATTGACAGGAAATTATCCTTTCCAGGGGGTGGGGTATTGTCTATATATATATCCTGATAATAAATATATAATTTCTGCAGAGCAAAATGATTTTCTGATAATTTTGCACAAGCAACTAATACCAATTTATTGAAAAGAAAAAGAAGCCGTACGATATGTACCAAATTTGCAGTCAGCATGGGTGCTGTACTACGGAAAATGTGTAATTCCCCACCTAAATCTAAGAGAAACACATGGGCCTTATAACTTTCAAAACATGATAGATTTGGTCCCATCAAACCATTACGTACGTTCTACCGACGATATGAAGATATTTTTGCACACATATAAACCATTCAATAAAAATATTTAAAATTTTAACATTCAAACAATATGAAGATTTATCAAAATGATTAACTCTGTCTTAACGTGGATATTTTTCAAGAGAATTAAAAGGAAAATTAGGAATTTTGAAAAAAAAATCAAACAATATTACGAACATATAGTACCAACATCTAGGATTTATGTTAGAAAAGGGTTAATTTCCATAAACACAATTTAAACATGATATTTAGAAGTATTATGGAAAACAATACACAATTTAAACACCGTTCATGAAAAAAAATCAAGAAATCCATATATTTTTATTGTTGTTCCTAAACATTTTACTTTTCATTTTTTTTGTTCCCTCAGAATATAGCATTTTTCGAACGCCATTTCTTCGGAATTTTGATTCTTCTCAAATCGTCTACAATTAGCTTACTTTCCCCTTTTTAGTTTTGCTACTTTTTCTCTAAATATTCTAAATTTTGGTGTTGGACTAATGTATGGTCAACAACCTACCATATCAACCATCAAACCTCCCATCCTGTACCGGCCAGTTTTAGGTTTTGTCCTCGAACTTTAAAGCTAGACAATCCATTCGATATCGCCGATGTTATGAAGATAGTGCTATGCTATCCTATTCAATAAAATATTAAAAATATATAAATTTAATTTGAAAGAATATGAATTATCGATCACTCTTTATTTAATGTTGACATTTTCATGAAAACTTCTATTATAAATATTAGGAGGATATTGGAAGGAAAAAATAAACAATATTCCAAGCATTAGTAACAATATATATATGATTAATGTTAAAAGGAGTATTTCCATAACCACACTTTTGAAAGGGATATTTAGAACTATTCAGGAAAACCATGGAATTGGATAAAAATCATAACAATTTAAGAGTATTCATGAAAAATTACCAGAATTATATACATTTCTTGGGTGTTCTAACATTTTTTCCTTATAATATTTTCCGTTGTTTCAAAATTATGAATTTTCAGTATTCTTTATCTAATTCCGATTTCCCCCTAATCTTCTACAATTAATTTCCATTTTCTAAAAATAACATTTTTATAAAGTTTGTTGATTTTTTCTAAGTATCATATTTTCTTATGAGTGACCTATATGCATGCTCAACAACTGCCATGTCATCCATCAAACAACTTTCAGTCACACAAGAGACCAAATCTATTTGGTTTTGAAAATTAAGGCGGGAGTTTTCCTAGTTTACACTAAGGACCAAAACAAAATTTGGCCCATAACTGACACACCGCATGATTATAATATTTCCTTGTTGAATGCAGGTGATCCAAAATGCAAGATTAAGAGGAAGTGATAGTACGAAGAAGTTACAAGGTACAAAAACCTACCATAGAGTGCGGAATTTTACTTGCATAGCGCAGTTTCTTATTCTCTACTTGGACAGAGTAAGAAAAAAGAGCCTTATATACCGCAACTCGGTACGGCACATGTGTTCTTGTGATTAATTGCTCCACATAGGATTTCAGCAGGCTCTTTTTTTGTCTGGCAGTGAGGAAGAAGAGCAAGAGGAGGTTGATCAGCCTTGGCAAGGCCAAGAAGCTTCAGAAGGGTTTTAGAGCCGTGATCGACAAGATGAAGCGGCTACGGCTGAGGATCAGAGTAAGAGTCCTGGACTGGCTCAGGCGGCACTACCGCCAGTGCTTCACAATGCCTCGTGTGAAGGGGAGCAATCGCTACGACAAACTGGAGTGAGCTACCTTTGCTCCATTATTGTTAGGACGAAATGCAACTGCAAGTCATTGAATCGATCATGGCCAACGCCATAGATGCCAAGCATACCCAGCATTGAAGCTGTCATCCGTGACAGTGTGATTATTCGTCAGCAAAACAAAGGAAAAGAAATGGATCCGTGCAATGTGCATGTATCTCAGTTCTGCTATGCTCTATCACTGTACGTCAGCCCAAGTACAAATGTTCCCATGAGAATCGAGAAGCTCTGAACAATGTTACGATGTGACCTGTGCATTTCCTACTAGTGACTGTCTCTCTGGCTGATTGATTTTTCCTTATATAGATAGAATGGAGATTTGGTGCACGTGGACACCAGTGATCCTACTCTTTAAAAAAGTCAAAAATCATATTTTTTAAGTTTCAGTTTTTTAAAAAACAAATCAGGCTGTAGCCCATGAATTATACCACAAACATGCAAAATCTCAACTAAAAATAATATGTATTATGAGCTACACAAAAATGACAAAATTGTGGATCTATAGTATTGCGATTTCAAATCGCAAAAAAGGTCACACTTTGTCATTTTTGTGTAGCTCGGAGTATAACACATTTTGATTTGAGATTTTACATGTTTGTAGGATACATCATTAGGAACTTTTAGGATTTTGTTTCAAGAATTTTTTGAACTTATAAGTGTAGTTTTTAATATTTTTAATACGCAGGGAGCATTGGAGCTCGGGAGCCAAAAGAACTTTCCGTTGTCCGACGTCCCTTCATTCTGTATAAAATAGAGATAGAGAGTTTCTGTACATAGATGACAGGCTATTTCGTTTAGTGTTTCTCTTTCCTTGCTAACAAACATATATGATGTTTTTGGAAGGTTTGTGTGAATGATCTAGATAGATAACCAAGGGCGTGTTGAATAGGTTTCTGCAATTTTTCATAATTAGTTTATAGGTTTAGCTTTTGCATGTAAATAAGATGAGTCTAATGCAACTATATGAATCAACATATATGGTAAATATATTAAATTTCAATCACTAATGCTATCACAAAGATAAACACAAGTGAAAGAGACCAAATAGAAATAATCGAGACACGTGGAGACGAAGATATATCCCGATGTTCATTTCCTTGAGAGGGAGCTAATCATCGCGTGGGAGGTGCAGGTTACCACGAAAGACACACGGACGCCGCTGAAGTCTCACCTTCTTCTTAAGCCTCCTTGATGTCTACGCACGCTTCTATTCTTGTAGACAGTGTTGGGCATCCAAGTGCAGAGGTTTATAGAACAACAACAAGTTTCCCTTAAGTGGATCACCTAAGGTTTATCGAACTCAGGGAGGAAGAGATCAAAGGTATCCCTCTCAAGCAACCATGCAATCAAGATACAAGAAGTCTCTTGTGTTCCCAACACATCCAATACACTTGTCAGGTGTATAGGTGCACTAGTTCGGCGGAAGAGATAGTGAAATATAAGTAATATGGATGATTATAAGTGGTAATGGTAATCTGAAATAAAAATGGCAGCAAGCAAGCATGTAATAGGACTGGTTGTAAACGGTGTTTCAATGCTTAGAAACAAGGCCTAGGGATCATACTTTCACTAGTGGTCACTCTCAATAAACATATAATATCTTCTCCTTATTATACTACTCTGAACTACTCTCCAGTTGGATAATTCCAATCCACGGTAGGGCTACAAAATCTCTCCTTAAAGTTTGTATTCCCCATCTAGGTAACCACACACTCTCACCTTGAGCGCTAGATGGTTCCAACAAACACTACAATTTCATAGAGACATCCAACTCAAATTATAACTCATGATAAGTATTTCTGTAACCTTTAGCCTAAGTGCCACACGGTGTGCACACTGTCAACTTCACACACGTGGGGATAAGCGGAGATTAATTAAAGCACTTGAGTACCAGAGTAGATCTACTTATTCAACTAGATTACAAAGCTTATGATCTCAATAAGATCACGCATAGAGAGAGATGAACACATAGCTACCGGTTGAGCCCTTAGCCTCGAGGGAGAACTACTCCCTCCTCATCATGGGAGTCAGCAACGGTGATGGAGATGGCTCCGGGGGCAATTCCCCGTCCCGGCAGGGTGTCGGAACAGAGACTTCTGTCCCCCGAATCTCCTCTTCGGTGGCGGCGGCGCTGCGGAACTTTTCGTGGAATTCTGATCTTGTTAGGGTTTTCGTCTTGGGGAGACGTATATATAGGCGAAAGGGCAAGGTCGGTGGATGCCCGAGGGGCCCACACCATAGGGTGGCGCGACCTAGGGGGTGGCCGCGCCAGCCCTAGGTGTGGCCACCTCGTAGCCCCACTTCGTCTCCCCTTCGGTCTCCGTGTCGTGTCTGGTAAAATATTGACTTTGGCTTTTGTTCCGTCCAAGTCCGAGAATATTTCTTTACTAACTTTTCTGAAACCAAAAACAACAGAAAACAGGCAACTGGCACCGCGACATCTTGTCAATATGTTAGTTCCATAAAATGTATAAAAATGCCTCAAAGTGTAGACAAAACATAAGAAAGTTGATATAAAACAAGCATGGAGCATCAAAAATTATAGATACATTTACGACATATCAAGCATCCCCAAGCTTAACTTCTACTCGTCCTCGAGTAGGTAAGTGATAAAAAGAATATTTTTTGAGGTGACATGCACCATCACAATCTTGATCAAGGTATTTGTAAAGCATTGATAGCTGAGATCAAAGTACTCTAAACATGAGCATGAAAGATATAGTTCTAACAATAAGACATAGCAACTATGTTGTAACATGAAAGATAACACAAACAAAAGATCATGAATAACAATGTATTGAAAGATGATTTGTTTGTTTCACATATATAAAACATAGCAAAAGTGGTATTCAGCTTGTCCTTCATGGAATATCAAAACATAAATGCATAGGACACCTTCAAAGTTCATAAGAGTGACTAGATACAAATAATTTAAGAACAAGCAATATCAAAGTTATGAATCAATCAACAAGTTTTGGGACAATGCACATTGAACTAAGAATGACAACTATGCTCTCTTAATTGGTGCATAAATATAGAATATGGAGACTCAACATAAAAGTAAAAAAGAAAAGCCCTTCACAGAGGGAAGTAGGGATTTTAAGTTTCATAAAGAGCTTCCAAAAATTATGGTACTTTTTAGCTTTCAGCTCTCATTGCCCCTATCATAAGCATCTTGAAGTGATTAAGGTTAAAGTGAGACAAATATGAGGTATATGCTTGATAGATCATAAGTTGAAAATCTCATGTCCCTTGAGTACGAGAGCCGTTCCTCATGCTACTCAACTTTAGTCACAAGCAAGTTCTTGTCATTATAAGTATATGTGTATCATAGAGAACCGCCAACGGGGTACCCCTTGTCCCATGATACATGAGCTATCCAATATCAAAATTGTTGGAATTATGCCCTATAGGCAATAATAAAGATGTTATTATTATAATTCTTATTCATGATAATGTTTATATTCCATGCTAGAATTGTATTAAGCAGAAACTTTAATACTTGTGTGGTTTGTGAACAACACCGTGTCCCTAGTACGCCTCTATGGACTAGCTCATTGATTAATGATGGTTAAGGTTTCCTAACCATAGACATGAGTTGTCAATTAATAATAAGATCATATCATTGGGAGAATGATATGGTGGACAGACCCAAACTAAGCGAAGCAATTAGATCGTGTCATCGTGTTCATCTTTGCGAAGCTTTTCTTATGTCAAATATTGTATTCCTTAGACCATGAGATAATACAACTCCCTGGTATCGGAAGAAAGCTTTGAGGTCATCAAACGTCATCCTATGAGAGGGTGATCATAAAGGTGTCTCTCAGGTGATCGGAAAGTACCTGTTGGGTTGTATGTATCGAGATGGGATTTGTCCCTCCCAAGTCGGAGAGATATACTTCGGGCCCACTCGGTAATCGATATCAACACCGCTTGCAAGCATGTGGTTAAGGAGTTAATCACAAAGTGATATCGGACGAGTAAAGTACTTGCTGTGAACGAGATTGAACTAGGTATGACGGTACCGACGATCAAATCTCGGGCAAGTAAAATATCGCGAGACGAAGGGAATATATATATGGGATTGATTGAATCCTGGCATCGTGGTTCATCCGATATGATCATCGATTAATGTGTGGGAGTCAATATGGGTTTCCAGACCCCGCTGTTGATTATTGATAGAAGATCATGTCCGCATATTCTCGAACCCACAGGGTCACACACTTAACGTGTCTCGACGCTAGGATAGATTGGATGATAGGTTTATGAGTTTTTGTTCGGAGTCTTGGATGGGATCCGGGACATCACGAGAGGATCCAGAATGGTCCGGAGAATAAGATTCATATAAGGCAGTGCAGTTTTTGGAGTTCGGAATTGTTTCGGGTTAATCGGTATTGTACCGGAAGCTTCTAGAACCTTCCGGAAGGGGACCAACGTGGCCCCACCTTCCGGGAGGGGGCATGGGCCTATGAGGGAGTGCCCTGGCCGCATTGGGCCAGGGGCACAAGGCCCCATAGGGCCCAACCGGCCAGCTAGGGTAAAACCCTAGATAGACCTTCTAGAAAGGGGGAGGTTTCCTTGCCCCCCACTCCTCCTCCTTTGGCCGCCGGCCTAGGGCTTGGGGGAGGGGTTAGGGCTGCGCCCACCCCTCTATATATAGAGGGCTGGGGGCGCACCTGAAGGGTTTCGCAGCATAGTAAATCAAAATTTTCTACGGAAGCGAACAGAGGGAAAGCCAAGATCTAATCTAGGAGATGCAAACAACGAGAGAGATTGGATTAGATCTTCATACCCTTGAAGATTCGCACAGCGGAACGTTCGTCGGAACGTGGGTGATGTAGTCGTACTCGCTTCTCCTCCTCGCGATCCGATCCGATCTAGCACCACAAGTGGCGGTGCCTCCGTGAGATGCACACGTGCAGCACCTCGACGTCTCCTCCTTCCTCGGACCAGAAAGTAGGGTGGAGAGATAGATTGGATCTACAACACGATGGCGTGGTGTATATGGTGGAGAATTTCTGCAGCAGGGCTTCGCCTACAAACAGTCGGGAGGGAGAGAGGAGGGCAGCAGGGCAACTAGGGTTTGGAGGAAGGTGTAGGTTAGGGGGGAGGGGGCGCACCAGCCCTCTCTATATAGAGGGGGGGTGCGGCCAGCCCTTGCCCATCCTCCAAGCCTATCTCTAGTTTAAACGATTTAAACTCTCACTTCTAGAAACCCTATCTTATCTCTAGTTTAAACGATTTAAACTTATCTAGGATCGGCTGGGCCCTATGGGGCCTTGTGCCCCTGGCCCAATGCGGCCAGGACACTCCCTCATATGCCCATGCCCCCTCCCGGAAGGTGGGGCCACGTTGGTCCCCTTCCGGAAGGTTCTAGAAGCTTCCGGTACAATACCGATTAATCCGGAACAATTCCGAACTCCAAAAACTGCACTGCCTTATATGAATCTTATTCTCCGGACCACTCCGGAACCTCTCGTGATGTCCCGGATCCCATCCGAGACTCTGAACAAAAAATTCATAAACCAATTTATCCAATCTATCCTAGCGTCGAGACACGTTAAGTGTGTGACCCTGCGGGTTCGAGAATATGCAGACATGATCTTCTATCAATAATCAACAGCGGGGTCTGGGCACCCATATTGACTCCCACACATTCATCGATGATCATATCGGATGAACCACGATGCCAGGATTCAATCAATCCCATATATATATTCCCTTCGTCTCGCGATATTTTACTTGCCCGAGATTCGATCGTCGGTATCGTCATACCTAGTTCAATCTCGTTCACAGCAAGTACTTTACTTGTTCCGTAATCCGATATCACTTTGTGATTAACTCCTTAACCACATGCTTGCAAGCGGTGTTGATATCGATTACCGAGTGGGCCCGAAGCATATCTCTCCGACTTGGGAGGGACAAATCCCATCTCGATACATACAACCCAACAGATACTTTCCGATCACCTGAGAGACACCTTTATGATCACCCTCTCATAGGATGACGTTTGATGACCTCAAAGCTTTCTTCCGATACCAGGGAGTTGTATTATCTCATGGTCTAAGGAATACAATATTTGACATGAGAAAAGCTTCGCAAAGACGAACACGATGAAACGATCTAATAGCTTTGCTTAGTTTGGGTCTGTCCACCATATCATTCTCCCAATGATATGATCTCATTATCAATTGACAACTCATGTCTATGGTTAGGAAACGTTAACCATCATTGATCAATGAGCTAGTCCATAGAGGCGTACTAGGGACACGGTGTTGTTCACAAACCACACAAGTATTAAAGTTTCCGCTTAATACAATTCTAGCATGGAATATAAACTTTATCATGAACAAGAATTATAATAATAACATCTTTATTATTGCCTCTAGGGCATAATTCCAACAGTCTCCCACTTGCACTAGAGTCAATAATCTAGTTTACATTTGGCAACAATCTCACACCCATGGCACTGAGGTGCTGATCATGTTTTACACGTGGAAGAGGTTTAGTCAATGGATCTGCGACATTCAGATCTGTATGTACTTTGCTGATCTTCAGATCTCCATCTGCTATATAATCTCGGATTATATGAAACTTGCGGTTGATATGCTTGGTCTTTGGATGATATCTTGGTTCCTTAGCGAGTGCTATGGCGCCAGTGTTGTCACACAATATCTCCAATGGGTCCAATGCACTTGGAACCACGCCAAGCTCAGTGATGAAGTTCCTGATCCAAACTCCTTCACTTGACGCTTCTGCAGCAGCCATGTATTCCGCTTCTACTGTAGATCCCGCGATCACGCTTTGCTTGCAGCTTCTCCAGCTCACAGCTCCTCCATTCAAAATATACACGTATCCTGTCTGAGATTTACAATCATCCTTGTCGGTGTCGAAACTAGCATCGACGTAACCTTTTACGACGAGTTGTTCATCACCCCCATAGACTAAGAACATTTCTTTAGTCCTATTTAGGTACCTTAGGATGTTCTTCACGGCTGTCCAGTGTTCCACTCCTGGATCACTTTGATATCTGCTCGTCAAACTAAGAGCATTGGACACATCCGGTCTAGTACACAGCATGGCATACATGATGGAACATATGGCCGAGGCATAAGGCACTTTGCTCATAGCTTCCCTATCATTTACCGTAGCTGGACACTGAGCCTTGCTCAATATCTTCCCTGACAACATAGGCACTGAACCTTTCAATGCCTTATCCATTCTGAACCTTTTCAGAACTTTGTCTAGGTATGTACTCTGGCTTAAAGCTATCAGGCGTCTTTGTCTATCTCTATAGATCTTGATGCCCAATATATAAGCAGCTTCACCTAGGTCTTTCATTGAAAAACACTTGTTCAAATAACTCTTCACATCGTTAAGCATGTTGATGTCATTTCCAATAATCAATATGTCATCCACATATAGTACCAGAAATGTCACCGAGCTCCCACTCACTTTCTTGTAGATGCAAGCTTCGTAGCAATTTGGAACAAATCCAAAGCTCTTGATCACTTGATCAAAACGAAGGTTCCAACTCCGAGATGCTTGCTTCAGTCCATAAATGGAACGCTGAAGTTTGCATACTTTATCAGCATCCTTAGGATCGACAAAACCTTCGGGTTGCATCATATACAACTCTTCATCAATGTTGCCATTGAGGAACGCAGTCTTGACATCCATCTGCCATATTTCATAATCATGAAACGCAGCAATTGCTAATAAAATCCGAATAGACTTAAACATCGCTACGGGAGAGAAAGTCTCATCGTAGTCAACACCTTGAACTTGTCGAAAACCTTTCGCGACAAGCCGTGCTTTATAGACGGTAACATTACCATCCGCGTCCGTTTTCTTCTTGAAGATCCATTTGCACTCAACGGCCTTTCGGTCGCTAGGAGGGTCCACCAAAGTCCATACTTGGTTTTCGCTCATGGATCCCAATTTGGATTTCATGGCTTCTAGCCATTTCTCAGAGTCTGGGCTCAGCATCGCTTCCTCATAGTTCGTAGGTTCACTGTCTTCTACTAACAAGACTGTCAAGACAGGGTTGCCGTACCACTCAGGAGGGGCACGCGACCTTGTTGACCTGCGACGTTCAGTAGCAGCATCGTCTGAAGCTTCATGATCCTTGTCATTAGCTTCCTCTATTGTTGGCGCAGGCGGCACTGGAACAATTTCAGGTGCTGCGCTACTCTCCAATTCAAGAGAAGGTTCAACAACCTCGTCTAGCTCTACTTTCCTCCCACTCACTTCTTTCGAGAGAAACTCCTTCTCAAGAAAGGAACCGTTCTTTGCGACAAACACTTTGCCTTCGGTTCTGTGATAGAAGGTATACCCAATAGTTTCCTTAGGGTATCCTATGAAGACGCATTTCTCCGCTTTGGGTTCGATCTTGTCCGGCATCAACTTCTTGACGTAAGCTTCGCATCCCCAAACTTTAAGAAACGACAACTTAGGTTTAGCACCAAACCACAGTTCATACGGTGTCGTCTCAACGGATTTAGATGGAGCCCTATTTAAAGTGAATGCAGCGGTTTCTAATGCATAACCCCAAAACGATAACGGCAAATCAGTAAGAGACATCATCGATCGGACCATATCTAATAGGATTCGATTCCGGCCTTCAGACACACCATTGCGCTGTGGTGTTCCGTGTGGCGTGAGTTGTGAAACGATTCCACTTGCCTTGAGATGCGTGAGAAAATCATAACTCAAATATTCGCCCCACGATCGGATCGTAGAAACTTAATCTTTCTGTTACGATGGTTCTCCACTTCATTCTGAAATTCTTTGAACTTTTCAAACGTTTCAGATTTATGTTTCATTAAATAGATATACCCATATCTACTTAAGTCATCGGTAAAAGTGAGAAAATAGTGACATCCACCGCGCGTCGAAACACTCATCGGTCCGCATACATCGGTATGTATGATTTCCAACAAGTCCGTTGCTCGCTCCATCATACCGGAGAACGGGGTTTTGATCATCTTGCCCATGAGGCATGGTTCGCATGTGTCAAATGATTCAAAATCAAGAGACTCCAAAAGTCCATCAGAATGGAGTTTCTTCATGCGCTTTACACCAATATGACCTAGACGACAGTGCCACAAATAAGTAGTATTATCACTATCTACTTTGCATCTCTTAGCCTCAATGTTATGGATGTGTGTTTCATCCCTTTCGAGATTTAGAAGAAATAAACCATTTACAAGGGGTGCATGACCATAAAAGATGTTACTCATATAAATAGAACAACCATTATTCTCCCATTTAAATGAATAACCGTCTTGCAATAAACACGATCCAGAAATAATGTTCATGCTCAACGCAGGCACATAACATTTATTAAGGTTTAAAACTAATCCCGAAGGTAAAACTAAGGAGAGCGTGCCGACGGCCATCACATCAACTCTTGATCCGTTGCCAACGCGCATCGTCACCTCATCCCTCGCAAGCCGCCGTCTATTCCGTAGCTCCTGTTTCGAGTTACAAATATTAGCAACTGAACCAGTATCAAATACCCAGGCACTACAACGAGGGCTAGTAAGGAAAACATCAATAACATGTATATCAAATATACCTTTGATGGTGCCAGCCTTCTTGTCTGCTAAGTACTTCGGACAGTTGCGCTTCCAGTGACCCTTGTCCTTGCAATAGAAGCACTCAGTGTCCAGCTTAGGTCCAGACTTGAGCTTCTTCTCAGCAGGGGCAACACGCTTGCCGCCGCTTTTCTTGAAGGGCTTCTTTGCACCTTTACCTTTCTTAAAGGAGGGCTTGTTGACCATCAACACATGATTATCCTTCTTGATGTCCACCTCCGCAGCCTTCAGCTTTGCGAAGAGCTCGATGATCGTATCAGTGGAACCAATCTGATTATGAGTCACTACAAAACTTTTGTAGCTGGGAGGGAGTGATTGCAGAACCCTGTCAATCTTGAGCTCCTCTAGAATCTTGCAGTCCAGTTGCTCAAGGCGTTGAGTGTAGCCCGACATCTTAATGGCGTGCTCACTAACGGAACTCCCTTCCTCCATCTTGCAGTTAAAGAACTTCTCGGAGATCTCATATCTCTCAGAACGGGCCTGAGTCTGAAACATGGTTTTCAGCTCCTCGAGAATCTCAAAGGGCCCGGGATAGTCTTCAAAACAATTTTTAAGGTTCGATTCCATAGCAAACAACATGGTGCTCTTAATCACACCATAATCATCTTTGCGCGACTGATAGACAGCTTTCTCATCAGCTGGCGCAGTTGCAGCAGGGGCGTCACCTAACGCTTTCTCAAGGACATAGTCCTTTTGACCGCCAGAGAGAATGATTCTCAAATTGCAGAACCAATTGGTGAAGTTAGACCCATTGTTCTTAAGCTTTTCTTTCTCAGCAAAAACGTTGAAGTTGAAGTTGGACTTAGCCATGTGATCTACAATATTTGCAAGTACAAATTAGACTATGTTCATGATAACTAGTTCAACTTTTAATCAAATTACTAGATGAACTCCCACTAAATTCAACATCCCTCAAGTTGTTTAGTGAACACGATCCAAATTCACCACACCTAATCCGATCATCACGAGAAGAGATGTGGTTTCAATGGTGGACAACGAAGTGTCGATCATATCATTCATATGACTCATGCTTAACCTTTCGGTTCATGTGTTCTGAGGCCATGTCTGTACATGCTAGGCTCGTCAAGTTAGACTCAAATATTTCCGTGTGTGCAAAACTGGCTTGCACCCGTTGTATGTGAATGTAGAGTCTATAGCACCCGATCATCACGTGATGCTTGGACACGACGAACTTTCGCAACGGTGCATACTTGGGGAGAACACAGTTTTTATCTTGATCTTTAAGTGAGGAATCATCTTATAATGCTACCGTCGCGATCTAAGCATAATAAGATACATAAAAGGATAAACATCACATGCATATAACTTTATGTGACATGGTATAGCCAATCTTCGCGCAATGATCTCCATCTTGTGCGTACCGGCATGATCTCCATCACTCCACCATGATTGCCTCCACCACGAATAGCAACTGCAACTATTGCTAACTACTTAGCGATAAAGTGAAACTATTACCTGGCGTATAAGAAGTTGACACACATGTCATACACAATTATAAAGACAACCATATGGCTCCTGCTGGTTGTGTACTCATCGACATGCAAGTCGTGAAACATTACAAAACATGATCATTGCATACAATACACACATCACATCTTGGGCCATACCATATCACAGAAAACACTCCCTGCAAAAACAAGTTAGACGCCTCTACTTTGTTGTTGCATGTTTTACGTGGCTTATGGGAGTAGCAAGCTAATAACGATTCTTACCTACGGAAAGCCACAACGATGATATTATGGTTGCTAAACTCCGGTGTTAAACCCATGACAACTATTTTGAGAGAAACAGGCATCCACCAGCCGCATGTGTGGAACAAGCCACACGTCAAGTGCGGAGCCGGTCTCGCGAACGACGTCGCGTAAGGTTGGCCTGGACCGCTTCAATCTCACTATCCCGCGTCATAAGAAGAACACAAACAAGAGGCTTGCAACAGAAAACATCAACGCCCGCAACAACCATGTTGCGTTCTACTCGTGAAACACATCTACGCATAGATCTAGCTCTGATACCACTGAAGGGTTTCGTAGCATAGTAAATCAAAATTTTCTATGGATGCGAACAGAGGGAAAGCCAAGATCTAATCTAGGAGATGCAAACAACGAGAGAGATTGGATTAGATCTTCATACCCTTGAAGATTCGCACAGCGGAACGTTCGTCGGAACGTGGGTGATGTAGTCGTACTCGCTTCTCCTCCTCGCGATCCGATCCGATCTAGCACCACAAGTGGCGATGCCTCCGTGAGATGCACACGTGCAGCACCTTGACGTATCCTCCTTCCTTGGTCCAGAAAGTATGGTGGAGAGATGGGTTGGATCTACAACGCGACAGCGCGGTGCAATTGGTGGAGAATTTCTGCAGCAGGGCTTCGCCTACAAGCAGTCGGGAGGGAGAGAGGAG
Source organism: Avena sativa (assembly GCA_916181665.1). Lineage (NCBI taxonomy): Eukaryota > Viridiplantae > Streptophyta > Magnoliopsida > Poales > Poaceae > Avena > Avena sativa. The sequence goes on along the minus strand of OV702294.1, from coordinate 147,297,607 downwards.
GGCAGCAGGGCGGCTAGGGTTGGAGGGGAAGGTGTGTGGGGGGGGGGGTGGTGCTCCCCCAGCCCTCTATATATAGAGGGGTGGGCGCAGCCCTAGCCCCTCCCCCAAGCCCTAGGCCGGCGGCCAAAGGAGGAGGAGTGGGGGTCAAGGAAACCCCCCTTCTAGAAGCTCTATCTAGGGTTCTACCCTAGCTGGCCCAATGCAGCCAGGGCACTCCCTCATAGGCCCATGCCCCCTCCCGAAAGGTTGGGCCACGTTGGTCCCCTTCCGGAAGGTTCTAGAAGCTTCCGGTACAATACCGATTAACCCGGAACAATTCCGAACTCCAAAAACTGCACTGCCTTATATGAATCTTATTCTCCGGACCATTACGGATCCTCTCGTGATGTCCCGAAACCCTAGAGGCAATAATAAAGATGTTATTATTATAATTCTTGTTCATGATAATGTTTATATTCCATGCTAGAATTGTATTAAGCGGAAACTTTAATACTTGTATGGTTTGTGAACAACACCGTGTCCCTAGTACGCCTCTATGGACTAGCTCATTGATTAATGATGGTTAAGGTTTCCTAACCATGGACATGAGTTGTCGATTAATAATGAGATCATATCATTGGGAGAATGATGTGATGGACAGACCCAAACTAAGCGAAGCAATTAGATCGTGTCATCGTGTTCATCTTTGCGAAGCTTTTCTTATGTCAAATATTGTATTCCTTAGACCATGAGATAATACAACTCCCTGGTATCGGAAGAAAGCTTTGAGGTCATCAAACGTCATCCTATGAGAGGGTGATCATAAAGGTGTCTCTCAGGTGATCGGAAAGTACCTGTTGGGTTGTATGTATCGAGATGGGATTTGTCCCTCCCAAGTCGGAGAGATATACTTCGGGCCCACTCGGTAATCGATATCAACACCGCTTGCAAGCATGTGGTTAAGGAGTTAATCACAAAGTGATATCGGATTACGGAACAAGTAAAGTACTTGCTGTGAACGAGATTGAACTAGGTATGACGGTACCGACGATCAAATCTCGGGCAAGTAAAATATCGCGAGACGAAGGGAATATATATATGGGATTGATTGAATCCTGGCATCGTGGTTCATCCGATATGATCATCGATGAATGTGTGGGAGTCAATATGGGTTTCCAGACCCCGCTGTTGATTATTGATAGAAGATCATGTCCGCATATTCTCGAACCCGCAGGGTCACACACTTAACGTGTCTCGACGCTAGGATAGATTGGATGATTGGTTTATGAGTTTTTGTTCGGAGTCTCGGATGGGATCCGGGACATCACGAGAGGATCCGTAATGGTCCGGAGAATAAGATTCATATAAGGCAGTGCAGTTTCGGAGTTCGGAATTGTTCCGGGTTAATCGGTATTGTACCGGAAGCTTCTAGAACCTTCCGGAAGGGGACCAACGTGGCCCCACCTTCCGGGAGGGGGCATGGGCCTATGAGGGAGTGCCCTGGCTGCATTGGGCCAGGGGCACAAGGCCCCATAGGGCCCAACCGTCCAGCTAGGGTAAAACCCTAGATAGACCTTCTAGAAAGGGGGAGGTTTCCTTGCCCCCCACTCCTCCTCCTTTGGCCGCCGGCCTAGGGCTTGGGGGAGGGGTTAGGGCTGCGCCCACCCCTCTATATATAGAGGGCTGGGGCCGCACCTGAAGGGTTTCGCAGCATAGTAAATCAAAATTTTCTACGGAAGCGAACAGAGGGAAAGCCAAGATCTAATCTAGGAGATGCAAACAACGAGAGAGATTGGATTAGATCTTCATACCCTTGAAGATTCGCACAGCGGAACGTTCGTCGGAACGTGGGTGATGTAGTATGAAGAGTATGAAGATCACCCACGTTCCGCTGTGCGAATCTTCAAGAGTATGAAGATCTGATCCAATCTCTCTCGTTGTTTGCATCTCCTAGATTAGATCTTGGCTTCCCTCTGTTCGCATCCGTAGAAAATTTTGATTTACTATGCCGCGAAACCCTTCAAAAATGACAAGGCAACAGACAATGAGCATCTCAGTGATCTTTTTATTTACCATGAGTATGGTGCTTTTTTTCTTTCTCTTCTTTTTTCTATATTTTTTCTGAAGATGATTCATAGATTTCTCACTATAGTTATGCTACAAGGTTCCACCATGATTAGGCATGGCTTAGGCTAGCCGCCTAGGCATTTCTCTAACACATATACAATACTCCATGGACTTACAAGCTCCCCTTTTTATTTCACACCGCCGACATCCATAAACAAAAGATCATGATATCAACTGGATAAATATGTACAAGTGTTGAAAGCGTTCCCCATGACAACATGGTTCTGCTAACTTCCAACTTATAATTTGCAAGCATATAAGCAACATAGATGAGCTCAATGGTTCAAGTTTATTAAGTGCAAGGAAATAAAGTGTACCATCAAGTTCGTGAGAGCTCTAATCACTATTTTTCACATAAAAAAATTTAATTTGGAAGATAGATAAACACATGAATATACTTGGAATGGTGTAACACACCATGCATAAGAATTTATAGTGGACTCTTTGAAATAACTTGGTTTCTTGGGAGTTGGATGCACAAGTAGAGCTTATACCCAGTACAGGTGGAGGCTAGCAAAAGACTGAGAGCGACCAACTAAGAGAGCAATAATGGCCATAATCATGCAGAGCGACAAAACATTATTAATCAAAGCATAAAGTGATATCACAAGTCAAAAACTAAATGATCATAGAGGCTAAGGTGACTGGTTCATAGTCTTAACATGGTGTAAGCATGTGCCAAGTCAACCCAAATAAAGCATTAAAGGAGAATACCGCAATATTATGCTTTTGTATGCTAAAACAGCGCACGATTCTTTCATGGCACATTAAGCAATCTCAATTGTTTGAAACAAGTCATGCTACAACAATAATCACTTGGCATATGGTCAAAGCAACATCTAACATGACATGATAAAGCTTAGGGGTGGGCATAAAAACCGATAATCGAAGACCAAAACCGAAAAGACCAAGACCGAACCCGAATAGACTAAAACCGAAAAGACCGATAAAAAAATTGGGTAGTGAATTTTATAGACCGAATTTAGTTTGGTCTATTCGGTCTTTAGTTCCTAAGTAACCGAATAGACCAAACTGACCAAATTTTATATGAGACTATGTGAAACTCCAAATTTGTGTGATGTGCATGAATTATGGCATTGCTGAATGGTCATCAAAGTGCTATTGTAGAGTTGCTAAATTTTATTAGGATTGTTGCACGTTTATTTCTTCCACTAAATGATAACATATGTATTAAGATATTTAAAATATAGTTGAAATATTGTCATATTTTTAATAAGTAATGTCTATCTTTTGTGTTGACAATATTGACCATGTTATTCGGTCAAGACCGAACCCGAACCCGAATTAGTAGGTATCCGAATTTTTCGGGTAGTAAAACTATCAAGTATAATTCGGTCTTTATTTTTTCAAGGACCGAATTTAAAATAGACCGAAATACAAAGACCGAATTGTCGGTCATGACCGAACGCCCACCCCTAATAAAGCTTAAGCCACAGTCAAAACAAGCTTCCTTTTGTATCACTATAAGCATGAAACTTTCTACTCTTTTCCAACACCAATCGACTTATTTGAAACAACTCACAAAGATAATAATCAATAAAGATCATAGAGCTTGTCTCACCTAACTACAATGAAGAACTAAAAAGTTCTAAGCAAAAATCACAAGAAAACTAAAGCTAAACACAGTGCTAGCAAAAGAGAACACTCACAGAACAATAAGAGTGAAAACTAGAGTGTTCTAGACCAATGGTAAGAAAATTAGTAATCGTTAACTGCTCGGTTGTCTTGGGAGCAGCGACTAATCAGAATTCAGACGATTAACTGATTTAATTGGTCGGCTATTAATCGGTGCAACCTATAAAAATTAGCACCTAAAACACATATGAATCCTCTTGCACCTCAACCACCTACCCTATTAAAGGTAGCCTCGAGCTCCCGGATGAGATCCTCAAGGCGATCGAGCTCTTGTATCTGAGGTCTGATCGGAAACTACGAGAAACTGGTCAACAACGACAAGGAATTGACCGGTGATGGCAGAAATCGAGCTCCTGGAGGCAGGGATCGAGCGGGAGCTTCGAAAAACCTACTTCATTGGGACGGGCTAGCGGATGGATGAGCGATATGTGTTGATAATATTGCAACCCTTTTGACCAAGTGTAGTAGTTAATTGGGAACATACCTAGTAATCGGAGTGTTAGAGCTATTAATCAGGCTAAACGATTAACATAAATGATTAGTGATAATCGATACGGTCAGGTCCCTAGTAGCGATTAATCAGCCTATTAATCGGTGATTTGGCCTATTTTTTGAACAATGTTCTAGACAATGAAGAACTAGGTGTGACTTCTCCAAAATAGGTGTGTTGGGGTCTAACCCACTTATTGCAACAAACAAAGCAAAAGAAAACTAAAAACAAAGACAAAGACGCTCTAAGAACAATACATAGTGCATGAAGCAAAAATATAGTGTTCTGAAAGAAAACGTTATATTTTTGTTGATGAAGATGGGTATGCTTTGGGCATGCCCAATATTTGACGCTTGTACCTATTGAATATTTCTTAGGGTGACACGGGTGGAATCTCCAAGCTTGAGATTTTGTCCATACTTCATCTCATCACATCATTCTCTCCCTATACTTGAAAACTTCTTCATACAAAACTTCACACAATCTTCATTAGCAACATTAGTGTATTCAAGATAATAAGCCTTTGGGTTACGTTTCAACTCAAGTAAAACATCCATTAAAATATAAGCTACTATAGCAACTCCTTTTAAAAGCTCAAGTGATCAAAGAGAACTCAAAAAGAAACCGATTAAGAGGCAAATGCAAATAATGACAGAAATCTGTCAAAACAGACCAGCAGGTAAAGACCGATTTTTTCATAAATCCTATGTTGCTCAAATCGAAAAGTGCAAAACTAACAAAAGTTGGGTGAATAACATGGGCATGCACAAAAAAGTTCAACTCAATCCGAAGTACTGGGATTTTTCACGATTTTTTACAGTGAAGCACAGAAATCTGTTTCGGGAGAGCAACTTACCCAAATCTTACTTCCCTCTCATTAGAGGCTATTCTTGGCAAAAAAATCAAACAAAAAGGATAAGGAGAGGTTATTACAGAGGCAATAACTTCCAAGACTTAACAAAAGAAAAACTTACTGAAAGCAAAAATATAATGGGTTGTCTTTCGAAAGCTCTTTCTTTATAGCCATTAAGATAGGCATGATACTTTCGATGATGCTAACATGATAAATATGAATTGAAGTAAAATAGATCATCAAGAAGCAAATATAAAACAAATTTAAGTCTAACCCACTTCCTATGAAAAATAATCTTGTAAATAAACAAGTCATAAAAGCACAAAGCAACAAGCATAGGAAAGCAAAACAAGTGCAACTTCAAAACTTTCAACATAAAGAGGGGAAACTTAATATTGTTGAAATACATAAAACCATGTTTCCCTCTCTCATAATAACTTTCAGTAACATCATGAATAAAATTAACAATATAACTATCACATAAAACATTCTTATCATGAGCCACATGCATATAATAATTATTACTCTCCACATAAGCATAGTCATTCTTATTAATTGTAGTGGTGGCAAATTAAACAAATTAGCTATCATTATTATTCTCATCACCATAATCATAAAATATAGGAGGCATATTGTAATCATAATTAATTTTCTCCTCAATAGTACATGGACTTAAAATATCATATTCATCATTGTAATCATCATACATTGGAGGTATAGTATCATCATAAGCAATACAATAGTCTTCCAAAGTGTGTTCATTTGTAAACATATCATCATTGGAAGGGACATGGATAGTACTAATAGTACAACAATTATTAACATCATCATTTTCAGAATTGGTACCGAAGAGATTTTCAATATCAAAAGTAGTGTGCTTTTCCCAATCATGACCACTACTATATGTAACATGCATAGGAACATCATCGAGTTCAGACTCATCAGAAAAAACTATAATAGGAGCAACATGCTTAGGGGAAAATACCCTTTCCTCTCTCCTTTTACTCCTCATCCTCTTCTTCTTCTTCTTCTTCTTCTTCTTCTTCTTCTTCTTCTTCTCCTCTTTAGGAGGGAGAGGCTTGAAAGAAAGCTTCTCCACATACCCTTTGTCGTTATCCCAATCTTCGGTATTGCTTTGAATTGTTTCAAGAAGATCCCACTTAGCTTTGACATCCTTACTTGTGAAGGATCCCTCTAAACAGGTATCTAGATAGTCCTTGTAATGTCCTGAAAGCCTTGTATCAAAATTATTATTAATAATATTACTGAGGAGCTCATGAATGGGACATTTGAGAATTAGTGACTTCAATCTCCCCCATGCTTGGGCAATACTTTCTCCATCATGAGGATGAAAATTATAAATATAATTCCTATCTTTATGAATTTCATGAGGAGGATAAAATTTAGAGTAAAAGAGAGATTCAAGTTCCTTCCACTCCAAATGATGAGGATCATCTAGTAGCTCATACCACTTCCTTGCTTTGTCCTTAAGTGATAAAGAGAACAACTTCCTCTTAACTTGGTCCATTGAAATACCTACACACTTGAACAACTCGCATAATTCATGTATAAAGAGTAAATGATCACCAGGATGGACAGTTCCATCTCCAAAATAGCAGTTATTCATAACACGTTCAACAATTTCCATATGTATTTTAAAAGAGACACTTTCAGTATGTGGATTTAAATTATCACAAGCATCATTAGAATTACCACATATGGGAGATAAAGTATCATCAGAGCAAATTTTCTCCTCTAAAGCCGGGGAACTAAAAAGATTATTTTCGTAAAAACTAGCTTCCCCAAGCTTAGATGTTTCCATAGCATTAGTAACAAAGGTGTTCAAAAAATTCATACTAATAACATTGGTATTATCATGCAAATAAAGTTTCATAGGTTTTTTAATTTTCTCTCTAAACCATTTATGTTCTAACTTAGGAAAAATACTAAAAAGCTCTCTAATTTTGTTGTTGTTTTCCATTAAGCCTAACTAGTGGAAATAAAAACAAGAAATAAAAAGATATAATTGCAGAATATAAAGGAAATAACTTCGAGCACTCACACACCAGCAACAATACTAGAAGATAGCTTAGTAGCCAGAGGATGTGAGTACCTTTTACCTTACCTCCCCGACAACGGGGCTAGAAAAGGGCTTGATGTCTACACACACTTCTATTCTTGTAGATAATGTTGGGCCTTCAAGTGTAGAGGTTTGTAGAACAACAACAAGTTTCCCTTAAGTGGATCACCCAAGGTTTATCGAACTCAGGGAGAAAGAGGTCAAAGGTATCCCTCTCAAGCAACCCTGCAATCAAGATACAAGAAGTCTCTTGTGTCCCCAACACACCCAATACACTTGTCAGTGTATAGGTGCACTAGTTCGACGAAGAGATAGTGAAATACAAGTAATATGGATGATTATAAGTGGTAATTGCAATATGAAATAAAAATGTCAGCAAGCAAACATGTAACATGACTGGTTGTAAATGATGTTTCAATGCTTAGAAACAAGACCCAGGAATCATACTTTCACTAGTGGTCACTTTCAATAAACATATAATATCTTCTCTTTATTATACTACTTTGAACTACTCTCCGGTTGGATAACTCCAATCCACGGTAGGGCTACAAAAAATCTCCCTAAAGTTCGCATTCCCCATCTAGGTAACCCCACACTGTCACCTTGAGCGCTAGATGGTTCCAACAAGCACCACAATTTCATAGAGACATCCAACTCATGATAATTATTTCTGTAACCTTTAGCCTAAGTGCCACACAGTGTGCACACTATCAACTTCACACACGTGGGGATAAGCGGAGATTAATTAAAACACTTGAGTACCAGAGTAGATCTACTTATTCAACTAGATTACAAAGCTCATGATCTCAATAAGATCACAAATATAGAGAAAGATGAACACATAGCTACTGGTAGAGCCCTTAGCTTCGAGGGAGAACTACTCCCTCCTCATCATGGGAGTCAGCAACAGTGATGGAGATGGCAGTGGAGTCGATGGAGATGGCTCCGGGGGCAATTCCCTGTCCCGGCAGGGTGCCGGAATAGAGACTTTTGTCCCCCGAATCTCCTCTTCGGTGGCGGCGGAGCTACGGAACTTCTCGTGGAATTCTGATCTTGTTAGGGTTTTCGTCTCGGGAAGACGTATATATAGGCGAAATGGCAAGGTCGATGGACACCTGAGGGGGCCACACCATAGGGCGGCGTGGCCTAGGGGGTGGCCGCGCCAGTCCTAGGTGTGGCCACCTCGTGGCCCCATTTCGTCTCACCTTCGGCCTCCGTGTCGTGTCTGGTAAAATATTGACTTTGGCTTTTGTTCCGTCTAATTCCGAGAATATTTCTTTACTAACTTTTCTAAAACCAAAAACAGCAGAAAACAGGCAACTGGCACTGCGACATCTTGTCAATAGGTTAGTTCCAAAAAAATGTATAAAAATGTCTCAAAATATAGACAAAACATAAGAAATTGATAGAAAACAAGCATGAAACATCAAAAATTATAGATACGTTTACGACGTATCACTTCTCCATGAAGTAGGAGCTCATAACTAATGGTAGGACTTAAGATGACCATATCACACCTTTGGTGTCAACGAACCCAAGAGTAACAAGTAACTTGATTAACTCAAGGGGAATCACGATTTGGCTTATTGGATTTGTAGATCTAGATCTCCTATTTTGATTCCTCAAAGAAATTCAATTTCGATGGAGGAAACGGGAGATCTCAAGCTTATGAGGTTCTCAATAGTGAAGAAGAGAGAACGCTAAGCCTTCTTTTTAGATCGATCCAAAAATAACCCTTGGAAAAGAAGATCCCCATAAATAGGTACTCCAAAATCTGCCTATTGGGGTGTTTTGATCCTCAAATTCTACGATTAAACAAATTCAACCCTTACCTTTGAAATCTGGATTGTTCCCCCACACCACTCGAAGCGCGTGGTTTGATCAATGATCTATAGGTGGCTTTGCACATGTGATAAATAAATTATTAAAAATATAATATTCTATGTTAAAATATGAATATTTAAAATAAGTTGCATATCTTTAAGAGTGATATTTTCTAAGCGAATAAGGAAACCTCTTTAAAATTAGAAAAACGATATGTTGAAAAACAATTGAATAAATTCCAAATAAAATTACTAAAAGGATATGAGAATGTTAAAAATGAGAGAGGACTTAGTAACATTTAAACATAACAAGTTGAAAATATTATGAAGAAAAATGTAATTAGAGAAAACTTACAAGCAATTTATGAATATCCATGAAGCATCTCTAGTTTTTTTTATTTTTTCTTCTTTGATAATTCTGTCATTCTTAGTAACTTTTATCAAAATTTATTGTTTCCTTGATGTTTTCTGATTTAAAGAAAAAAACATTTTGGTTGAAATTTGCAGCTTTAAAAATTGTATCACGATTTTAAAAATAATATAGTATAACTATAAATAAACTCCAACAATTAATATAAGGATGCTGCTACAGAGTGCGCGGTAGAATTTTGGTCTTATGGAGTGCCCCTCCTATTTTTGGATGTCCGAATCCCGCGTTTCCATTAATGGCAAGGCGCGAGACTTTGGTCATGAGAAGCACAACCCGTGAGCTCCACCATGTTTTGTCGTCATTTGGTCACAGTATAAGGTCTGGTTGCCATGAATTACACGGATCATCCAAAAACATGAATTAATTACTTCCTCCATCAAGAAATAAGAAATAAGTGACTTAGATTTGTCTAGATTTGCACGTATCTAGACATATTTTAGTATTAGATACATGTAAATCTAGACAAATCCGAGTAACTTACTTTCGGACGGAGGACGTACAAAAGATAGAAACTGCTCAAAAGTATCATCAAAGAACTTCTCTTACAAGATCAATTCAGTGAAGTATTCTTTGGATCCGCGTCTGCTATCGGCAAACCCAAGGAAAAAGTACATGTAAAATGCATCTAGCTTATCTCTCTTTCCATATAACTACATCCAGAAAATAAATCTACCTATAACAAAGTACAACCGGAGATATGAAACAGAAACCCGACCTGCTCCCTCTTCTTCCTCCTGCCGCTGGCGGCAGAAAACTCCATCCCAGTACTTGTTCATATAACAGAAAATACATGCAACTAAACCAGAAAAAATAGATGCACAAAAAGGATCAATTCCATGTGCTTTCCAAGAACCTGATGAAGCTAAGATCACTTCTGCTCATCCAAATCTGTAGAATAGATTCTATTATCCAAAAAATAGCTTAAATATAAAAAAAATTGGTGGATCATCTACCCCCACCTCCTACCCCAATCACAATATGAAAAGGAGCATGGCTTATAGAAAGTAAACATTAAAAATAAAATCTGGATGGAATCAAGCATCCAGATCTCATGTCAAACAAAAAAGGAGTAGGAGCTTGTATAAATCATAGCAAGAACAAAATATCCAGAATGTATAAAAATGTTCACCGTGAAAACCATGAACAAAAGAACATCTAGTATTTCACAAGTTTTGTGAGACCCAAACTCTGTTCTACCCCTCCAATGACGTGAGTGAGACCAAGAACATCCATCTTCATGTTGCTAACTCCAATTGCAGGTGACATGAATGTTCCGCGGGATGAAGTAGAAACTTTGTTTTTATGAATTGTGAAAAAATGACATAGACAAAAAGTTAGTAGTTGTTCTGTATTTCTTATAAAATGCAAGTAAAAGCATAGTAGCAGCCGCGATTTTGCAAACTTAAACCAGTTCAGCAATGACAATGTACTTCCTTCTATGTCATGAAAATCTAACTTTATTACAAATATGATGTCCTATATATTCATAGAATGGAAATAAAAAAGAATAACATGTTGGCATGTAAGAAAATATATATTTATTACAGATGTTACGTCCTATGAATGTTCATAGGATGGAAATAAAATAGAATAGCACGTTGGCGTGTAAGAAAAATCTAAAACTAGTAAAAAAATGTTACGTTCTATGGATGGAAATAAAAAATAAAAACATGTTGGCATGTAAGAAATCTAAAATTGCTAAAATATGTCACGTCCTAAGTATTCATAGGACAGAAATAAAAAAGAATAGCATGTTGGCATATAAGAATAATTTAAAACTAGTATAGAATGTTACAACCTGTGTAACAAAACTAGTATAATGGTGGTATCCGATGGATGTAAAAAAAAGATAAAAATTTGTTGAGATGCACCAAAACACACAAAGATACTAGTGTTTTACACCTTGATGCATTCAAGATGTATATATCAAAAATATACATCTTGAGATTAATTTTACAAAAAATATACATCTCGAGGTTAATTTTATACATCTCGAGATTGTTTTATACATCCTTGCAACCTATGTAGAGATGATAACAACAGAATGTATTTATTATAAAAAATATACATCTCGAGGTTAATTTTATACATCTCGAGATTGTTTTATACATCCCATGTATTTACTGTATAAAATTACATGATATAAACAAAAAATTACATGTAATGATGACAATTTCATGGGTTTATTACATCTTATTTAACTTGAGGGAGGAAACATTTGTTTAGGTAAAAAACAACATACAACCATCTTACACTCGGGCCCTACTGGATACAACTTTCTCAGTTTTGTAGTCATCAGGCTGGCTGTGAATTAGATCGATTAGTCTACGTATGTACCATGAGTTAGAGACATGTGCAACAAAACAAATATTATGATGGAATGGTAGAATCAGAAGCTACGACTGTTTTTGCTGGTACTTGTTGGCACTAATTCTGAAATTTCTACCGTGGTCAGCTGTAGTTAGGGGAAAATAGACACCGAGTACTGGCTGATTAAACATCAGTGCAAAGTTTCTAGCTAAGTGACTCCCTAGTGTTTCAGTTCATTGTTTAGCCTGCTAGTAAGCAAACAATAGTCAACCCAAATGTTTGGTTTCAGGAGATTAGCACCATGGCCCCCCTGCTGCACATGAGCAAACAATCTACTGGACACAGAAATTTCACTTCCATTTAAGGGAATCTACATTTCAATGACCTATGCTGTATAGAGGGGATCTACACAGCGAGGGATGCGAAATGGTGCGGCTAGGCAGCTCCGCAACGATAGGGGCGGAACTACGGGTGTTGGTGAAAAGTAGATAGGGGATGGAGAGGAAAAGTACTTTACCACATCAGATCTAGACGAGTGCACCGAAATCTGGGATGGAGGACCTCGTCGGCGATGCTCTCCGACGCCCTCAGCTCTCAGCCCGCCCGCATCGACCGCTTCACCCCTGTGGTGAAGACGCTGGAGCTCTGATTCGCGGACGTCGACGCAGCCCTGGACTGGCGGCGCAAACTGCGATTCTCCAACGGACCGCTCGCCGCCAACGAAGTAGGTAGGGATGGAGATTGAGGAGCCGGCTGCAGGCTTGAGAGGAGAGGGGAACGAGAGTTTCAACAGTTCGACGAGAAGAGAAGGAACCGTGCGCTGTTTTGTCTAGTTGTGTCGCGTCGTTCTGGCCGGTCGATCCTGATCGGACGCGTGCGAGACATGAGCACCATGGAAGACAATAGAGTGCACAGGCAATAATTAGAAATTGGGTTAATATAAATAAAAATCCTAGATTAGTATCCATAAGGACTTTGAACCGGGGTTGTGAGGTTGTACATCCACTCCCAGCCAAGTGAGCTAGGCTCGACTGAGCTACTGATGCAAGATGCATGCTAAACTACTGCCAGGCCGTCAGAGGGACCAAATCTACCCCATGCTGAAAGTTGAGGAGCAATTCTGTCTAGGTTCAGAGCTTATTATTAATAAGAAAAAAATCGGCCCATTATGAAGGGACCAAATACTATACTCCCTCCGTCCCAAAATAGATGTCTCAGATTTGTCAAAATTTGGATGAATCTAGACACTATTTAGCCTATAGATTCATTCAAATTCTGAAAAACTTGAGACATTTATTTTTGGACGGAGGGAGTATAATATTTGTTCACTGATGATCCAAGATGAGAAGAGATTACAAGGCATACAAAGCGCTCCCTCTACACTAAAACACTCTGTCCTAGGAAAAAAAACAATGTTGTGCAACACAATTTTTTGAGCATCACGTTTGTTTTTTATACACATGTCATAAAAAAATGACTTTCTTCCTGAAACATCACGTGCAAGCATGAAACATGGACATTTCACATTTTAAAATTTTCAGATTATTTTGACGTTTAAGGTGTCCTTTTTCTTGGACGGGAGGCGGGAAATGTGTGCTTTGAGTTGGAGCGCCGTTTTAAATTCAGATATTTGCTCTGGACAAAGAGGATGTCGGCCGTGATTATTAGTTGGGCATCTGAATTAAGCTGACGAAGCCATCAAACCACCACTTTTGGCATATTCAGAATTCGCAATGATAGTCGTTGGCGCTGCTTACAAATGGTCCAGTGATTTCTGCCATCTTAGGACCATGCAAACAGATGCTACAGATGCCGGTTGCTATCTTCCATGCATGCGTGGATGGAGTGATCATTGATCAAATTAGCTCAATAGCTTATCGATCTACTGTTCTTTCTTCTCTGTTGTCGTCGCAGTGAGGAAGAGGAGCGGCTGCGGCTGAGGATCAGAGGATGAGCCAGTGCTTCGCCATGCCGCGAAATGTGAAGGGGATCAATTACTACAACAAACTCGAGCGAGCTTTGCTCCGCTGTTGATCGGTCGAGGCTCGAGCATGACCCACGGACCGATAGATCGAGAACATGATCCATATTTGTATCTTTCTTTGGCTGTGTATATCATCGATGTCTCAAGTTGCTCGTGATATTGAATTGTTGATGAGCCTGGACAAATTTGATATTTTTATATTGTCATTAGGTGCTCTGCATTTTAAGCTCCACCTGTTTGGAAATCCGAATTCATTGGTAAATTGTTTGCGTTGAGTTTTGAGTTGTTGAAGATATTTTCTAGGCGGGAGCAGCTTTGTAGTCGCACGAGCCGTACCCGTACGCCCAGCATTCAAGCCGTCATAAGAGTTTGGAGTTATTCCTCAACAAAACCGAACGGCATCTCACCCAAAAAACAACAAAGGTACTGCTCAAGAAATGAAGCTGACATCGTACCTGATCGATTTATCTCTGCCCATGTATGGACATATAACCTTGTCAATTATCACGGCGGCAGCATGTGGCAACGCTGCTTACATTTCATCGTGATGAGGGTAACTCGTTTTGACCTACAGCATTTCAGTTCCCTACAAGAGATTGTTTGTTTGATCCCTAAGCCTCGTCAGTAGTTCCTCCAATATCTTGATGAAATACAGCACAGTACGAGTTTATGTACTCTGTGACAGTCTCACATGACAAACTTTGCTTCCAAGAATTGCAGCACACATCGCACAAAATTTCACGCACAAGAAAAAGAAGAGATGATCTCGCATTCTAATTTCAAAGTGAGGCCTGAGGGGGCAACATGAAAAACAATTCGAGACGGAAGCCGTCGCCAAACAGCAATGCCACTGGCAAGCAGCAGCCTGTTTTGTGTGACCCGAACACCCTGAAAGCATGTTCCGTGATTTAAGACCAGATTGCACCTTGGAAGGAGCAGTAAAATACAGCTGGGGAAGTGAACATTCTGAAGAAATAAAGATTGGTAATGGACAGTGGGAAGGATAATGTGTACTGTACAAGTGAAGGGTGACAACTTTGTTTTGTTTCTGAAACAGAGGCAGAATATTTACCTCATTCCATAATTAAGAAGGGGTTTTCATATTTAAAAATAATAAAGGGTAACAAACTCCGGTAAATTTCCCAGGATATATGCTTTACGTCACGCGCTAGTAAAACCGACAAACCAAGGTATCCAAAAAAATATCAACATGTCTGCCCCTAAAGACGAATTTGTGTTAAACAAATTCATCTTCCTCCCAGTAAACTGAGCTAATGAGTGAGTAACTCCTTTACACTCTCTTTGCCAGTGAGAAAATGCAAAGAAAATCTTAGGGTGGCATCGAAAAACATCGCTAACTGGGGGTTGCTTTTGTAATATCCAACCGTCCATGCGTATAAATTGCGACAGGAGCTAGTAGCACTTAGCAGAGCTAGCTGAGGCCTGAGGGACCGTCCATCCACCACCATGGCAACACAGCCGGGCCCTTTGACTGAATGGCCATGGCAATGGATGGGCAGCTTCAAGGTATGATGATATCTTGCTTGCTCCTTCATCTCCATGTGCTGTTGTGTTTCTCCTTCCTGATGTTCGTTTTGGGTTCAGAAATAAAGTAGGCCATCCTTTTTAATCTTATAAGCTAATGACATGGTCACGGTGGTCTAGAAGGCAGAAAACTCA
This sequence comes from Avena sativa, assembly GCA_916181665.1. Classification (NCBI taxonomy): domain Eukaryota; kingdom Viridiplantae; phylum Streptophyta; class Magnoliopsida; order Poales; family Poaceae; genus Avena; species Avena sativa. Next base: position 147,282,195 of record OV702294.1, on the reverse strand, counting down.
TTTATTTGAGTGGCCAAGAGAAGGAATAGACCAAGCACTTCAATGATATGTTACTTTGAGAAGTTGAGCTATATAGGTTCTATATATACTGCCTTACAAGTATCAAAGCAGATCAGGAATTAGTGGTAGTATCTGTGGCCGATTAGTGTTTGCAGTAAAATATCATGTCAAATGAATAATGAGACCACACTATATTACCGCTTAAAATGGAAATAAAATAGTGCCTAGCTTTCAAACAGTATATATACATATTCTAGCACAAGCGTTCACATAAAAGGTTGCCGGTTCCATGAGTACCTTTCAGTTTTCTAGATCTTCGAATAAGTTCAAGAACCCGATGGAAGTACTATATTACCATGGTGAGTTGTTACAATCTAAAATTATTTTTTAAAACAAACAAAAAAGATAGAGGATAGTGACCTTGACAAACTCCTTTGCATGCTCTTGTACGGTGGATTAGCGACCTGAATACGATAATATGCACCAGTACTGTTCAAAGGGGTGCCCCATAAAATAAAATCTGTCTCATACTACAGGTTCTCTGACTGCATGTGTAGTGATCAAATCATAAAGATGTACCGAATTGCTTAGCAGTTCATGTCGCTATTGTGGAACCTTCAACTGTCTGTGTACCTTGTCTTTGTGATCCAAATATGACCTGCTGACAATAGCTGTACTTTTAATTACTTCACGCACATACCCAACTGAACTGAGATAGGCAAACTTCTTTGACTCTTTGAAACGAAGACATTTGCAGCCTGACATGTCCGAACAGCCAAAGATTAGAGATACCGCCTCTTTATACCCTGCATTCCTTTCATTTATCATATTCATCAGTACCTATGTTTAATCCGTTGCTCTATCCATGAACGCAGTACCTGGTCCTGGCGCCTGCTGCGTTGCACACCACACACAGGGTGCTCACAAAGGGGTGGGGAGACATTGACCCAGCGTACGCTACAATGTTACCAGCTCTGCTGCTGAGGATGATCCACAACCAGATCTGGATCAGCCTGTCTCGCCACCAGACCGCACGCAGGAAGCACATCATCGTTGACCGCAGTCTTGAATTCGAGCAGGTGGACCGGGAGAGTTCCTGGTAAGTCATGTGTGTCCAGCCAGCTATTTACTTCTATCGCACTTGCACTAGCATAGCACCTGAAAATGTTGCACTGCTGAGCAGAGTCTCCATCACAATCGCATATCTTGTAATGCCAAGTGATCCTTGCTATTCTGTACAGGGATGACCAGATCATCTTCAACGGGTTGTTCTTTTACCTGGCGTACGTAGCCGTCCCAAATGTAAGTCGCATGCCAGTGTGGAGAACCGAGGGAGCCATCATCACCGCATTGCTTCACATTGGACCTGTTGAGTTCCTGTACTACTGGTTCCACAGAGCACTCCACCACCATTTCCTATACTCCCGCTACCACTCACACCACCATGCCTCCATCGTCACAGAGCCCATAACCTGTAAGTAATAGCGCTCAGAACAGTTAATATGATGATGAATGATGCCACCAACTTAAGCAATTCTTTATTTACTGCTTTAAGTAAAACACCATAACTTTTAAGAATATTTCTGCAGATCTAATGTTTTAATGCTTTTGCCCTACAACATTACATTCACATATCTCGATTGTGCGTATAACACCATTTTCACCTAGTTCATGGAGCTCAGGCACAACTTCCTTCACCTATTCATGTTCTGAAAACTACCAGTAGCACTAAGTAAATGGCAGCTGAGAACAACTCAACATATATCAAATGCTCATAGGTTGACAAAATATACATGTTCTGATTTTGTGAGCATGAGAAATTCAGATCATATATATGTAAAGAGAAAAAGTACAAGCTTACACGGGCACTTGTCTGAAACTGCAAAAATACAGTTTGGAGATGAGAAGTAATTATATTGGCCCTTCCTACAGACAACCTAGGTCACATTTTTCCGAATGTTTTTTGCTGCAATGAATCTCTAAATGCTCTATTCTCTTCTTTCTGTTTTGTTTGTTCCGACTCCAGGGTAACATAGGTTTTTTGTTCTCTTTTGTCTCATTGATTACCACAGGTTTTGATTTCGTTGTTTGCTTTTTCTGTGTTTTTGCCTGTAAAGTTTTGCCACCTTCTTGCATGCTTCTTCTAATACAAATGACATGCAGTGTGACACGTGCTCAAAAATAAATATCTAAATGCTTGATATGTTGACAATCGGTGTACTTACATTTAATTCTAATGCAACTTTACTATATGTCTGGCAGCTGTCATCCATCCATTTGCTGAACATGTGGTCTATTTCCTATTATTTTCGATCCCCACGATGACACCAATATTTCTGGGGTGTGGTTCTGTCCTGTCAGTTGTCTTGTACATCACGTACATTGACTTAATGAACAATATGGGGCACTGCAATTTTGAGCTGGTGCCAAAGTGGATCTTCCAAGTCTTCCCTCCTCTCAAGTATCTCATGTATACTCCCTCGTAAGTGTAACATTTTACCATCAAGCTTACATTCTAGTTACTTTATTGATAAAGTACAATCTAGTATTTAACATGCAACCAGATTTCATTTCTTAATCAAAGCTGACTTAGTGGATTCTGCACACAGTGCACAAGAGGTTGAAATGATTAGTCATAGCTTCACAAAAACACCAACCAAAATATTCACTGTTATTTTGTTCCATATTTTCACAGGTTTCATTCTCTCCATCATACAAAGTTCCGTACAAACTACTCATTGTTTATGCCGTTCTATGACTACATATACAAGACCATGGATAATTCAACTGACGAGCTGTATGAGAGAACACTGGAAGGAACAGAAGAAACACCAGATCTTGTTCATTTGACGCATATGACTACCTTGAAATCAGCTTACCATCTAAGGGTTGGGATTACCTCTATAGCCTCTAGACCCTCAGATAACCCTGTATGGTATATGTGGATGATATGGCCCATGTCATGTCTGTCAATGGTATTGGCATGGGTTTATGGATCGTCTGCGTTTGTCGTTGAAAGTCTTAAACTGAAGAAGTTAAAGATGCAAATATGGTCAATACCAAGATACAACTTCCATGTAATGGGTTTTACGTTCTGTATGAATCATATGCTTTAAAAGTTTTGCAAACTGCTAACATTTTATTCATTTCCAGTATGGCTTGATTTGGGAGAGAGAATCCATGGTGAGGGAATAATTGAGAAGGGAATACTAGATGCTGATGAAAGAGGGGTCAGAGTGCTCAGTCTAGGACTGTTAAATCAGGCATGATGGCTTTTCTCAGATAATTCCTTCTCTATGCTTGTTTTCACATTACCTTCTGATCTGATCAAAACTATTCAGGCATATTGACCAGTTAGATGTAGGGACTACCTTTTGATTGCATTTAACCAGTTATGGAATTAATGTTTTTTTAATAAACGTGTTGCCAACGTTTAGAGCACAGTACAACAAATTGGTCAAAGCAAAGTTAAACCTTTACTGTTATGCTGTTGGTGCAGGCAAAACAACTCAATGGCAGTGGCAAACTATTTACACAAAAATATCCAAAATTAAGAGTTCGAATTGTTGATGGAAGTGGCTTAGCAACTGCAGTGGTGCTCAAAAGCATCCCGTTAGATACAGAGCAAGTTTTTCTTTGTGGAGGCAGTTCTAAGGTAGCCCATGCGACTGCTAAAGCTTTATGTGAGAGAGGTGTCCAGGTACCTATCAGACTGTTCCTTTGCTGAATTCGTTTGGTAGCACTTTTTTTTCATTGGAAGACTGTCTCTAAATGTATTCTAAGTATTCCAAGAAATTAATTTTGTGCAGGTAATCATGAACCAAAAGAAAGAATATGACATGCTCAAGTCGCGAGTTCCAGTGAGTAGCGCTGTCTATCTGAAATTCTCCAGTGATGAAATACCCCAGGTAAAAGTTATCACAAAAAGGGATCAACATCCTCGACAGACCTTTAGCATGATATATCGTAAGTGGGTATCATTTTATAGAGACATGACAGGATAGTGAGTGCTTCTACAAAACTTGATAAAATCACCCACATTTTTTGTTGGTAACATAGTATGCTATATCATTCACCAACAAATAACTAGCACATCACAAATAAGAAATAGCTAAAGGAGCAAACACTCCAACAAGCAGAATATTCATGATTACTCCTTCACTACAACAGATCTGGATAGGAGATACCATAGATGATAAGCAACAACGGAGGGCACCAAATGGAACTATATTTATTCCTACATCACAGTTTCCCCTTAAGAAGACACGTAAGGATTGCACTTACTTGAGTAGCCCAGCAATGAAGATCCCAGAGACAATGCAGAATGTCCACACCTGTGAGGTACTAATAATATGTTTCCATTACCTGTTTATGCAAATTTTGAGCTAAGCATAGGACCATTTAATGTACATAACTTCTTGTGGAGCACTGGAATTGATAATGTGATTGACATTTATATGTGTTGCTACTCGCTGTATGAACAGAACTGGCTTCCAAGAAGGGTGATGAGCGCATGGCGCATTGGTGGGATAGTACATGCTCTGGAAGGTTGGAACATTCATGAGTGTGGAGATGATATGATGGACATCGAAAAGGTTTGGTCAGCAGCTATCAAGCACAGATTCATTCCTCTGTCAAAAACTTGATACTCCTGAATCCTCACAGCTATGTTAATAATGATGGAAGTTAAGTTTTAGTGTTAACGAATAAGAGTGTCCGATACTCTTATAGGATTGATAGCTTCATTGAGCAGGTCGTTATATATTTGGATAGAAGGCCATAAGCGCAATATTAATAGCTAAGTACTCATACGTATGGATGTAATGCATGAGTAATCAGCTTGTAGAAAATACTCAAATCAATATCAGTTATCTTCAGAGATAAAATTCCAAACGGTGTACAATGACAGGGTCCAGGAATGGCATAAGCTGGAGCGAGATCTAGTAACTTTGAATTTTCTCTGCATTTATGGTTCCTCTAGATTGTGCAGTAAGTACAAGATATCCGACAGAACTGTTAACCTTAATCGGCATCTGGGGTTGTCAGTCAATTATGGCTAGTTTACAACTCAGGCAGTATCTAGGACAACAATGTTACGCAGAGAAATCACACAGAGTTTTTTATAGAATATACAAGGGGGAGTTGCAATGTTGCATATCGTCATCACATTTACAGAAAGGGGACATCGCAGTGGCTCGGTGCCCTAAGTAGACTAGATAGGTGTAGGCAAACTTCGCAAACAATACGTTTGCTCAAGAAAATGAAGCCGATATCATACGCGATCGATCATCTCTGCCGAATTAGGCGTATATACTTGTCAATCATCACAGAGGCAGCATGGTAACGCTGCTTACATTTCATTTCATTGTGAGGGTAACTGAGATCGAGATACTTGATGAGCTATGAACAAGCTAGGTTACGTCTTGAAGTATGCATTTCAGTTCCCTACAAGTGATTGAGTGTTTGATCTCTAAGCCTTGTCAGTGGTTCCTCCATATCTTTATCTGTACTTTGTGACAGTTTCACATGGCAAACTTGCTTACGAGAACTGCAGCTCGTATCACACCCATTTTGCGAAAAAACAACAACTGAAACAAGGATCCCACATTCTAAATTCGAAGTGAGGCCTGGGGGTGCAACACAAAAAGACCTCCGATTTCCAAGACTGGAAGCCAGTCGCCAAACAGAAATGTCACTAGCAAGCAATAGCATGTTTTGTGTGATCCAGACACCCTTAATGCATGTCCAGTGATTTAGATTTGAGTACCTCTGCCCAGATTGTAGCTTGGAAGGACAAGTTAAAGTAAAATACAGATGGGGTGGTGAAATATTGTCAAGTGTTGGTAATGGGCAAAAAAAGGAACCTGCGGGGGCTCATGAAAAAACGACACCCTTTCCACAATTTATCCCAGTGGAAAATGTGTGGAGTGATGGTGACAAAACTATTTTTGTTTTCAAAACAGAAGCGAACTTATTCATTATAAGAGGGGATCTCTAAATACAAAATTAAGTATTATAAACTCCGGTTACTCTCCCGGGATGATGTTTCCCAAGTATTTACCCTGCACGCCAATTTCCATTGTGTCGGCTCGGTGTTGATTTTTGCCAAAATTACCGTTGAAGGAGATGAAAAGGAGCAAGTAACAATTGGTCATCCAAATGAATTCAGCTCATGAAAACTAAACATTTCTCGGCCTACCATGTGCTAATAAAACCGACCAAGCAAGTTATCAAAAAAATGCAACATGTACCCGAAGAAAACACCGAATTTGTGTTAAAGAAATGTGTTAGTATCAGATGCCCAAATCTAAATACCTCATGATGCAGAGGGTGGGGGTTATAAAGCTCTATTCTCGAAAAAAAAAAGCTTCAAAGGTCGCCACGGTAATAAAGCTATATCATGGATTGCTCTGCCAATCAATGCAAGAGAACTTCACGCCCCTTAGGAGTTGGGGTACAATCCAACCCTCTAAACCGGGCCTAAATGTGCATGCCACATAAATGAGAAACTTCAATAAAAGGGCCCGGCCGTGTTGACATGGTGATGGATAGACGGATATACTTCTACATTTGGGATTGTTTTTTTTTTTGGAATGGCCATGGCAATAGATGGGCGCAGCTTCATGGTATGCTATTTTGTTTGCTCTTTATGTGCCACTGTTTGATGTTCGTTTTGGGTTGAGAAATAAAGGAGGCCATGTTTGTTTTTACTTAAGCTGATGACATGACCAATGATCAAGAAGCCATGGAAATTCATTTCTTTGAGTAGCCAGAGAAGAAAATAGACTAAATGCTATGGTAGTGTTTGAGGGCCGGTTGTATAAAGTAGAACAGGAAACAGAAGGTACCCATGAGGCCATGAGCCATTAGTGATTGCAGTAAAATTTGTATGTCACAGTGAATATTCAGACTTATCCATGAAAAACAGTTTCCATGGTTGCTAGTTCCACGAGTACTGTTTTAACTTTTAAGTTTTCAAGATCACCCAGAATAATCTGCTTCAAGAAAACGCTGGAAGTAAACTATGTGCACCATTACGCTAACTCATTTTTATAAGAGATAAAAAATATAGAGGTGGATATAGACCTTGACAAACTCATTTGCATGCTGGTTCCACAGGGCCAGTTGAGTTCCTGTACTACTGGTTCTAAAGGGCACTACATCACCATTTCCTCTACTCCTGCTACCACTCGCACCACCATGCCTCCAACGTCACAGATCCCATAACCTGTAAGTCATAGCATTCAGAACGATGGTTAACACAATGATGCATTATTATCACTAACTTAGACACAAACAGTGGACCCTGCAATAGCCCATTTCATTACCTTAGTGTTACTGCTCAATGAACCCAATTAGTGTTCCTGCCGTCAACTCTAATGCAATTTTACCATATGACTCGCAGCTGTTATCCATCCATTTGCTGAACTTATGACTTATTTCCTGTTATTTTCAATTCCCACGATGACACCAATTTTTATGGGTTGCGCTTCTATCCTGGCCCTTGTCTTGTACAACACGTACATTGATTTCATGAACAATATGGAGCACTACAATTTTGAGCTGGTGCCAAACTGGACCTTCCAAGTCTTCCCTCCTCTGAAGTATTTCATGTACACCACCTCGTAAGTGTACATTTTAACATCAAGCTTACAGTCTAACATGCAACCAGGTGATGAGACTTGGGCCATTGAATTCTTAATCAAAGCTGATCAGTGGATTCTGCATGCAATGCACAAATTGAAATGGTTGCCCTAGCTTCATAGAACCACAAACCAAATTATTCACTGTTATTTTTGCCACAATTTAACAGGCTTCATTCTCTCCATCATACACAGTTCTGTACAAACTACTCATTGTTTATGCCATTCTATGACTACACATACAACACCATGGATGATTCAACTGACGAGCTGTATGAGAGTACACTGAAAGGAACAGAAGATACACCAGGTCTTGTTCACTTGACACATATGACCACCTTGCAATCGGCTTATCATCTACAGATTGGGATTGTCTCTAGACCCTCAGATAACCCTGTATGGTATATGTGGATGATATGACCAATGGTATTGGCATGGGTTTATGGATCTACTGCATTTGTCGTTGAAAGTCTAAAGTTGAAGAAGTTCAAGATGCAAACATGGGCAATACCAAGATACAACTTCCAAGTAAAGGATTTTCCTTTCTGTATGAATCACATGTTTAAACAGCTTCGCAAACTGCTAACATTTTATTCATGTCCAGTATGACCTGATTTGGCAGAGAGAATCCATCAACAGCCTAATTGAGAACGCAATACTAGATGCTGATGGAAGAGGGGTCAGAGTGCTCAGTCCAGGACTGTTAAATCAGGCATGATGGCCGCACTTTTCTCACATAATTCTCTCTCTATACTTGCATCCATATGCCACTTATCTTCTGATCTGATTAGAACATATTCAGGCATATTGGCAAAACAGATGTAGGGACAACCTTTTGAATATTCTAAACAGTTTGTAGAATTAATATGGATGTTTAACAGAAATGTTGCCAAAGTTCAGTGCACTGCACAGTACACACAAATTGGTCAGGGAAAAGAGTTAAACCCTTATATTGTTGGTGTAGGCAAAAACACTGAATGGAAGTGGTGAATCATTCACACAAAAATATCCGAAGTTAAGAGTTCGACTTGTTGATGGAAGTGGCTTAGCAACCACAGTGGTGCTCTCAAGAGCATCCCCTTAGATAAAATGTAAGTTTTTTTTATGTGGAAGCAGTTCTAAGGTAGCCCATGCCACAGCTACAGATTTATGTGAAAGAGGTCTCCAGGTACCTATTAGACTGCTTTGTTGGGTTCGTTTGATAGCTCATTTTATGTCATTAAAAGATTGGCTCTATATGCATTCAACAACTCAATTCTGTGCAGGTAATCATGAACCAAAAGAAGGAATATGGCATACTCAAGTAGCGAGTTCCAGAGAGCAGCACTGTCTATCTGAAATTTTCTAGTGATGAAATACCCAAGGTAAAAGTTATATGGAAACGGGGATCAAAATCCTCGACAGATCTTCTAGAGTCATAATCGTAAGTGGGGTATCAACTAGTACAGATGTGACATGACAGTGAATGCTTCTACAAACATTGTCAAAATCATTCACACAATTTTGGTTGCTAACATTATAGTGCTACATCATCTACCAACAAATGACAATAAATTACTCGGCAAACCTATGTAACTCTGCATAGTACAGACTAGAGATAAGTAAAGGTGCAAACACTGTGACAAGCAGAATATTCATGATTACTCCTTCACCACAACAGATCTGGATAGGAGATATACCATGGATGGTAAACAGCAACAGAAGGCACCAAATGGAACAATATTTATTCCTACATCAGAGTTTCCCCTTAAGAAGGCACACAAGGATTGCACTTACTTGAGTATCCCAGCAATGAAGATCCCGGCGACAATGCAGAAACGTCCACACCTGCGAGGTATCAATAATATGTTTTCATTACGTGTTTGTGTAAATTTTGAGCTAAGCAGAACAGGAATATTTAATGTACAAGAACTTCTTATCCGAGACTGGAATAGATATATAATGTGGTTGCCATTGTGTTGCAAATCGCTATATGAACAGAATTGGCTTCCGAGAAGGGTGATGAGTGCATGGCGCATTGGTGGGATAACACGTGCTCTGGAAGGTTGGAACATGCACGAGCGCGGAGATGATATAATGGACATCGGGACAGTGTAGTCAGCAGCTATTGAGCATGGATTCATGCCTCTGTCAAGAGCTTGATTCTCCTGAATCCTGGCAGATCCGTTATAATGCGAAGTTAAGTTTCGGTGTTAAAGAATACAAAGTGTCAGATGTTCTTATTTGGCTTGCTAGCTCCATGGAGCAGGGTCCCGATATATGCTTGGATAGAAATTCAATAGCGCGATATCAATAGGCTAAGTACTCGTATATATGGATGTAATGTACGAGTAATCAACTTGTAGAGAAAATTCGCCAAAGGAAAGCATCACAATATCAGTGATATTGGGAGGAAAAATATCCAAACGGTCAAGCCTGGGCGCCCCCACGGGTGAAGTTCTTCATCTGGTTGGCATGCCAGGACCGCTGTTGGACGGCTGAGCGGCTGGCGAGACGGGGCCTCGCCCACCCCCCGCGTTGTCCCCTGTGTGACCAATCGGCTGAGACCATGACCCATCTCCTCGTTGGATGTCCCTTCTCCAAGGCGACCTGGCATGAGGTGCTCTCTGGACCCGATCCAAGGATCTCCCCCCGGATGGGGAAGACGACTTTGTGGATTAGTGGCTGCAGGTGTCAAGATCTACCCCCTGAGCTCTTCGCAAGGGCACTTCCTTGCTCATCATGCTGACGGCGTGGTTGATTTGGAAGCTGAGGAATGCGGTAGTGTTCGACAATGCGGCACCTAACCTGGGTGGTCTTCTGGATACAATTCGGTCTGAGGCTAGGGCTTGGGTGGCTGCTGGGGCAATTGGCCTGCGTGCCTTGATCCCCACGGCCCCGTAGATCTAGTGGGTAGAGTTGTATGGGGTGCTGGCTCCCAGTGAGCCTTTGTATATGTTGTACAGTACTCTCTTTTTCTATCAATGAACCGAAACGCAAGGCTTTTGCGTTTTTGTGGAAAAAAAAATCCAAACGGTGAGCAATGCAGGGTCCGGGGATGGCGTGAGCTGGAGAGGGATCCAGTAACTTTGGTTTTTCTCAGCCGTTGTGGTTCCTCTGGAAATGTGCAGTAGCTACAAGATATCCCACAGAAGTGTGAACCTTTAATCGGCATTTGGGGTTGTTACAGGTCAACTATGGCTTGTTGGTCTAGGAGGCACGCACAAAGGGATCACAGATATTGTGATGCTTTGGAAGTCGGGCTTCTAGGTGCAATCCCCCCATCTACTATGTACTAGTAATGTACTACTAGTCATCAACTTATGATGAGCAGCATGGGACTAAACGAAGTAGTAACGAATTGCAGGCGCAGTACGGTTGCTCTTACCACGAGGCCGCCGGCACCCGCCTCCCCCCCGCACGCTTCCCCTCGCGTCGCCGGCGCGGGGAGGACGGCCACGTCTCCGGTGATGCGCGTCCACCACCTCCGTCCGCCGCCGCCGCGACGGAGCAGCTGGTCGCCCCGGCGGCTAGGGCTTTGTGTCGGGGCCAACCAAGCGTATTGGGCCTTCAGTGTTCGGTATTGGGCTTGTGGTTGTACGCTTGTAGCAGGCCTCGGTTAAGTTCTGGTCATGGTCAGTGAACAATGCAGGCCACAGCGTGGGCACGATGAAGATGCCGCTGCTCTACGTCGTGGTGGTGAGCAACATTTTATTTAGTCTCAAGATAAAACCATTCTCATGAATTTGGGGACACGGTTTGAGTGTCCGAACAAATAAAAACACTAGTATTCCAATGATTTATGTTAGTTTGAGGGTAAGAGCTTGCTACAAGGTTACTGATGTAGTAGTATACATTTTTCCTTGAAGAAGGTTGCGTTTATAAGAGGTTTCATATGCATCATAATATCCCACACTATATATTGAAGTATAACAGGAACTGCACCAGAAGTTGCATGTGGCAAAGTCGCACTCGGAAAAGCCTATTATCCAGTAATAAAATTAATTATACCTGTATTTCAAACAATAAACAGTACCGTAGTATATTCTAGCACAAGCGCTCCAGTCCCATGATGCCTACTTGTCAGTTTTCCATACAATCCAGAAAAAATGCTTCAAGAAAACAATGTAGGTAAACTATATAAGTATTATCATTCTATACTCTGCTCTTTACTCGCTTTTTAAAACACGAAAGGATGGAGGATAGAGAACTTTGACAAATTCATTTTTATGCTTCTTGGATGGAGGATAGAGAACTTTGACAAATTCATTTTTATGCTTCTTGGACGGCGGATAGCGTCCTGGAATCCTGAATACAATAACATGCACCTGAAACAAAACAATACACCAGTTACCAGTGATCAAATCGTAAGGATTTACTGAATATCGATAAACAGGGCATGCAGTTCTCATAAAACCGCAAACTGTTTCTGTAGCTTGTCCCTGTAACCGAATATGAACCGCCGACAGCATAGCTGTGCTCTTCAAGTGCTTCACTTACATACACAACTGAATTGACATACTATTATAACTTCCTTCCCTCTTCAATATGAGGGGTGGCCTAATATTCGCAAAACTGAAGCCACGACAATAGCTTCCAAACGATCAGAGATCTTGTCTGCATTTAACAAGATGATCTATTCATGCACACAGTATCTGGTCCTGGCACCTGCTGCGTTGCAAACTGCGCACAGGGTGGTCACCAAGGGGTGGGGAGACATGGACCTAGCATACGCCGGCATGTTGCCACTTTTGCTGCTGAGGATGATGCACAACCAGATCTGGATTAGCTTGTCTCGCTACCACACCGCGCGCAGGAAGCACATCATCGTTGATCGCGGTCTTGAATTCGAGCAGGTCGACCGGGAGAGAAACTGGTAAGTCATATCCACACAGCTAGCTATATCTATTTCCACCATACTCCGGAGTACCACAAGCTCCATCTGTCCCCAAATATATGACGTATATAAACTTAGTCAAAAAAGTCAATGTTTTATAAGTTTGACCAAGATATATTGGGGAATATCAACAACTACAATACTAAACAAATACATTATGAAGATTTATCTTATAGCGGATTAATTGATATTGATTTGGTATTGTAGATCTTCACATTTTTGTATATAATACTTGGTCAAACTTAGAAAACATTGACTTTTTTTACTAAATTTATACGCCATATATCTGGGACGGATTGTGTACTTGAAATCTAATGATCCATCACAATCACATGTTAATATATTATCATGCATGTAAAGTGAGTAATCTTACCATTCTGTACAGGGATGACCTGCTCATACTCGCTGGGCTTGTATCCTACCTTACCTATGCAGCCATCCCGAGTGTAAGACTCATGCCAATGTGGGACACCAAGGGAGCCATCATCAGTGTTGCTTCACATAGGACCTGTTGAGTTCGTGTACTATTGGTTCCATAGGGCGCTGCACCACCATTTCCTCTACTCCCGCTACCACTCGCACCACCATACATCCATCGTCACAGAGCCTATAACCTGTAAGTAACAACATTCAGAATTAGGATTGACGCAATGATTCACAATGCCACAAACAATAGATCGCGTGAAAACCCATTTCATTATCTTAGTGGGATTGCTCGAGGAATCCAATAGCTTGACATGAGAATAAGAATGACCACATGAACCAAGGTTCAACTTAAGTAAAACAAAGACACGTGGAATATACCATTTTGTATGGATCGATTTAAGAAAAGTGCGATAACTTCGTCTACATGTTCTGATGTTGTAATGAATTATTAAATGTTTGCTTTGTTAAGAGTTAGTATAGTAGTGTTGCATAAAACATGTTGATGTGCTTTTTAAAAAGCTAATGCACAACTTTCCCCAAGTCTAATGGAATTTTAACATATGACTGGCAGCTGTCATCCATCCATTTGCTGAAATTTTGGCTTATTTCCTGATATTTACAATCCCAACGGTGATACCAATTCTTATGGGCTGTGGTTCTATCCTGGTTTCTGGCTTGTACTTTGTTTACATCGACTTCATGAATAATATGGGACATTGCAATTTTGAGCTGCTGCCAAAGTGGATCTTCAAAGTTTTCCCTCCTCTCAAGTATCTCATGTATACCCCATCGTAAGTATTACCAATTTAAGATCAATCTTACAATCATGTTAACATGCAAACAAATAATGAAACTTTGGGTTCATTGAGCTGTTAATCAAAGTTCACCAGTGGATTCTTCAGAAAATGCATGAAAAATCTAAATGGCTAGTCATAGCTTCACAGAACCAAGAACCAAATTATTTACTGTTATTTTTCCACACTTCCACAGGTATCATTCTCTCCATCATACACAGTTCCGTACAAACTACTCATTGTTTATGCCGTTCTATGACTACATATACAACACCATGGACAATTCAACTGATGAGCTGTATGAGAGGACAGTGAAAGGAACAGAGGAAACACCAGATGTTGTTCACTTGACTCATATGACCACCTTGCAATCGACTTATCATCTAAGGATTGGGATAGCCTCTGTAGCCTCTAAACCATCCGATAATCCTGTATGGTATATGTGGATGATATGGCCTATAGCGTGGCTGTCAATGGTATTGGCATGGGTTTATGGATCTTCTGCGTTTGTGATTGAAAGTCTCAAACTGAACAAACTCAAGATGCAAACATGGGCAATTCCAAGATACAACTTCCAAGTAATGTATTTTCTGTTCCGTATGAATCATATGCTTAAACAATATGTAAAGCTGGTGTTCTCAGTCTACTCTATTTACTTTTAATAAAAAGCAGGGCCAAGTGTCTTCTCTCTAAGAAAAATATGCTTCAACAGTTCCGCAAGGTGCTAACATTTTCATCATGTGCAGTATGGCTTGATTTCGGAGAGAGAATCCATCAACAGGTTAATTGAGAAGGCGATATTAGATGCTGATGGAAGAGGGATCAGAGTGCTCAGTCTAGGACTTCTAAATCAGGCATGATGACCAAACTTTTCTCATGTGATTGCATCCCTACACTTACTTTCACATGACAATTAGCTTCTGATTGAGTCAGGACACATTCAGACATATTGGTAAAAAGAATGTAGGGACAACCTTTTTATTACATCAAACCAGATTGTGGGATTAATAGGATTTTTACTATTAATGTTGGAAAAGTCAGATGCACATTACTTACACACATGGTCTGGGAAAGATATTAAGTTGTTAACCCTGATACTCTTGGTCCCAGGCAGAACAACTCAATGGAAGTGGTGAATTATTTATACAGAAATATCCAAAAATAGGAGTTCGAATTGTAGATGGGAGTGGCTTAGCAACAGCTGTTGTTCTCAGGAGCATCCCTTCAGATACAAAACGAGTTTTTTTTTCTGTGGAGGCAGTTCTAAGGTAGCACATGCCACAGTTACAGCTTTATGTGAGAGAGGAGTTCAGGTACCTAACTGCCTGCTACTTTGTTGCCTTCGTTTTGTAACCCCATTATTGTTTGAATCATTTCACTGAAATATTGAATATCATTGTACGCAATGTTGATTAGGTAATCATAAAGCAAGTGAAGGAATATGACATGCTCAAGTCACGAGTTCCAGAGAGCAGCACTGCCTATCTGAAATTTTACAGTGATGAAATACCTCAGGTAAAGTTTGTCTTTAAAAGGGATGGAAATCATCAAGAAGCTTTCTAGAGGAAAAAGATTGTAAGTGGGTAGTAGATATATGAGGCAGAGCAGTGGAATGCTTCTATAAACCTTTAACTAAAATAATTTATACAATTTTTAGTCGCTAACACGTTATGTAATACTACCAGCAAATGACAAGAAACAGCACCTTAAATCTATGTGGCTAGCATTGTACCAAAAACTATAGGAACAAACACTCCAGGAAACAATATAGTAATAACAATTACTTCTTTACTGCAATAGATCTGGATCGGAGACAACATAGATGATAAACAACAACCGAGGGCACCAAAAGGAGCAACATTCATTACTACGTCACAGTTTCCCCCTAACAAGAAACGCAAGGATTGCACTTACTTAAGTAGCCCAGCAATGAAGATCCCGGATACAATGGAGAACGTCCACACCTGTGAGGTATCAGTAATATGTTTACATTGCCTGATTTGCGTAAATTTTGAGCGAAACAAAATAGGACAATTTGATGTACACAACTTCTTGGCCAAGTTTGAAATAGATAAATGTGATTGATATTGGCATGTGTTGCTACTCGTTGTATGAGCAGAACTGGCTTCCAAGAAGGGTGATGAGCGCGTGGCGCATCGCCGGCATGATACACGCTCTGGAAGGTTGGGACATGCATGAGTGCGGGGATGATATGATGGACATCGAGAAGGTTTGGTCGGCAGCTATTAAGCACGGATTCGTTCCTCTGTCGAAAGCTTGGTGCTTCTGAATCCTGGTAGAGTAGATATATTGTTCAATAAATGATGCAAAGTTGAGATTCAGTGTGCAGGAGGGTCAAACAAAGCTTATTGGCTTGCTAGATTCAGTGATCAGGGTTCGCATCCGGGCAGAATAGCTAAGAAATTGCGAGTACATGAAATGTATGAGTTACCAACTCATAAAAAATCACTAAAGCATGTGTCGCATTATGACTAATCGCCCGGCGGCCCTAATCTCCTACACATTAACTATGAACCTAGCTCGGCATTGGGCGCTTTCGCAATTGACTCTGGCGACAACTGAAGGAGTAGCAAGGCGAGATTAGAGGGAAGGGGGCGGGATTGGTGAACCTGCAGCCGGTCGCTCCGGATTTAGAAGATGGTCGTCCATGATCCACCTGAATCCCCGCTACCACTCCGTGGCATCCGAGCATGGCGAAGAAAAAAAGGTGGGGACGAAGAGGTGGAGGTTTATCGGTCGCTTGTGGCTGGCCTGGGCGCCATACTGCCATGGCCGACGGCGCCGCTACCCGCTTGTAGTTCTTGTACCAATTGGTCTTGGGGCGGACGCATGGGTCTCACTAGTCACTAGTCACTAGGCACTGGCATGGGCCGCTCCAATTGCGAGTGAGAGTTTTCTTAAAATACATGGACAAGACCATGTGGCGTGCATATAAAAAAAAGTATGAATCCTCCGGGGGATTCCCCCGAGTCCCCTGCATCAGGAGCCTTTATCGTGGTTGAGGCTGGTCATACTGCTAAGTAACTTAGACTAGTAACATGCACATGTTACTAGTTCATGTTATTATCTTCATAGTGGGTAGTAACATGTGTGTAGTGTCATGCAAAGACTAATTAATTAGGTCGTAGACTTATATGATCTTGATATGTGTGATGTTATGGTAACTAGCTAAGTTAATACCTTTTTCTCTTCTTCATTAATTATCATTCATGTCACCAGGCATTGCATGTACATGCATGCATGTTACTAGTTAAGTTACTCCCACTATGACCAGTCTGACCGTACGTTTTTCCAACTTCCGCCTTTTCCATCGTGGTGGACCCTACGTGACCACGCTTTATTTCGTCGCTGCTGCGCAGCGTCTCCGCCTCTACGACCATGCGCTGCCGCAGTGCCGCCATGGCCGTGCGCCACCGTCGTCCTGGCCGTGCAGCGCCTCCCTTGCCGCGAGCCGCCATCGTCCTGGCCGTGTCACCTCCCTGCCCGTGCAGCGTCTCCCTTGCCGCGAGTCGCCATCGTCCTGGCCGCTGGCAGGAAGATGGAGAAGGATACGGCTCCATCCAACTCCATCTCCGGTGTCACAACCGCGACGGTCACCGCCGGCGTGCTTTCTGCCTCCATTCCTCTCCCCTTCGCGCACCTCCGTTCATATCCGCACTCCTGGCCACCGTTGCGTCGCCCTTAGGCTGTCCTAGAATGTCGCCGAGAGTTTCCCGGGGAGCACCGCCGCGCCCTAGCTCCAAGGAGGAAGGCGATGATGTGCTAAAAGGAGCCACCTGCATTTCTACGGTCGGCCACAGGTGCTGCTACGTACTGCCACCAGTGCTGCTACCTATGCTGTCAGGAATTGCTACATGCCGTTGTCAGCGATGCTACAAATTTGCCTTTGAGTTTTGCTAGATATGTCCAACGATATCGGGTTGCTATACTATAAGTTTTTTTTGCTACAAGCGCTACAATCACGCAAAGTTTTGCTACCAGGTCTCCGGCGAGGACTTCTGGCCGAGTCTCCGTTGAGTGCGATATTAGTTCTGCTATATTAGCATAATATTTTTGCTACATTAGCGCATTTTTTTTGCTACACGGTATCCGGCGAGGTCTACCGGTGAAAGTCTTCGGCGAGTCTCTGGCGAGGTCAGATCTGCTACATTAGCATAATTTTTTTGCTACAGACTCTCTGGCGAGGTCTCTGGTGAACTCTCCGGCGAGGTCAATTTGTCTATTCTATTTGTTGGGTCGAACCGTTTTCTGCTACATATAGCAAAAGCGGAACTATATGTAGCAAAAGCAGGAGAGAGATATCTAAACCGTTGATGTGATTCGATCGGACGGCTGGGGACCCGGGGGATGGAAAAAAGACCATGTGGCGCGCAAATGACTCTACAATTAATGGCTATCCGAAGCAGATAAAAACACTAAGGGCGTGTTTGGTTGCTCGGACCCAAATTTCTCGTTTTTCTCACTTGGCCCGATGGATGATGCATGGGGGGAGATTGGGCTTGGGCCAAGTTAGGCGGTTGTTTGGTTGTCCATATCTAGTTTTCCTACAATTTTGGCAAGTTGTTTGGTTGCCAAGATAACTGATTTTGTGTCGTTTGTTGCAAATTTCTGCATGTTTGGTTGCCCATGCCATAATGATGTGATCACTACTTCTGCATGTTTGGTCAGCTTCAGCACTTCCGCAATCTCCACTGAGCCAGTCACCGAGGGATACCCGCTGGTGACGTCGTCGAGGTCGAAGTCGTCGAGGGAAGTGCGCAAGCCCAAGACTCAGGCACCGCGACATCCACTCAACCACAGCAGGCGCTTCCTCGAGGTAGCGCCACACCTCCATCAACCCACTAGGGATCACCTCGGTGAGTGAGATCCCTTGGAGGACGGCCTAGATGCACGTCACCGAGAGAGTGGCCGAATCCACCACTGTGGTCACGCACTGCTTGGCGTCATATGTCTACACCTCCGGATCCCCCTGACAAATCGCGCCTGCAATGCCAAAAATTAAAATCGGCAAGGGAGCGCACCTATGTGACTCACCCGCTCGGGGACTCGCCCGCCACTACCAAAATAAAAACGTGGAAAAGACACTCACCAAGAAGCGGACGGCAACGCTCTGTGACGAAATTCTCCAGGGCCGACAACTGATTTTGCAAACCAGCAACGAGTGCGTCAGAAACCTTCCGCTCACCCTCCGTCGTGACGATCGCGGCCTTGGCCCTCTCCTCTGACGAGGTCATCTCCTTCTTCGCCGCCTCCAACTCCTTCGCTAGTGAAGCATTCCGCCCCTTCGCCGAGGCCAGCGATGACTTCACGGACTCCAGCTCGGCGACTAGAACATAACCCTCACGGGCCTTGGTGATCGCGGCGGTGCGGTCCTCCAGCGGAATGAAGAATGCGGTCAAATACTCGCACAACAACAAGAATACAAGTTAATAGAGGTGTCCTCAACTCACCTGCAGTCGCTTGCAACTGCTGATTAGCATCTCGCGCGACCCGCAGGTCGCGCTCCAGGCGTTCCTTTGCGGCCTGCCGATCGGCCGATTCCCGCTGAAGACCCTATAAACAGAAGACCACATATGAGCACACGACTAAAGTTCTAAGTATCTAGCCGCTGAAATTCAGCGACTAGACACTCGGGGACTGGAGAACAAAAGTTCTAAGAATCTAGCCGCTGAAATTCAGCGACTAGATCCTTGGGGACTGGACCTACCTGGATGGCAGCGCCTAGCATGTCGTGCAGCTTGATGGCGTCGGTTGACGACAACACGAACAATGTACGTCTGCGTCCCTGCCCGGCATTACCGTCAACAACTTCAGGAACCTGAGGAGACTGCGTTCCAGCAGCCGCGGCGGATGCTCTCGCCACGAAGCGAGGGAACGTTGCGGTCTTCACTGCTGGAGCACTAGCCGCAGGCACCGACGCCCCTGCCGGCGCAATCGACTCGCCCAGCTGCGAGCTCGCGACCGCCTCACCCTCCAAGGCAACGGCGGCTTCGACTGGTGCCTCGACTGGCCCTTCCGCTGTAGCAAGCGGAGTCGCCCTCCTTCCTCTTCTTCGCGCCTTCGATTGGCGCCTCGACTGCATCACCCTCCCTCTTCTTGGAAGGGTCGGCCTCCTCTCCGAGGGCGACTGGCGGAACCTTGGCCACCAAAGGGTGACCAATCTTCTTAGCACCGGTCCTGCAAAACGACATGGTCAATGATCCACTAAGCGACCCCTAAAACTACTACGGGCCACCTGCCGCAAACTTACTTGGCGACAGGGATGAAGCGCAGGCCAGTGCTGATATGAGACGGCTTCTGCAGCTCCGGGCCCAACTTGCGAGTAAGCCCCCTCTCGAACACACTCTCGGCCTAGGACACCGCGGGCTTCTTCGACGATGAGGCCGCTGCCGCAGGCACCTCCGGCCCGGGTGACATAGCCGCTCCCCTCAGTGGCGAGGACTTCGATTCCGCGGCCATAGCAGCTCCTGGCCCTGGAACCACCGAGAATGGCGGCGGAATCTCCACGAGTGGGATCTTGCCCTCCACCACGGCCTCGACTCCCGATCCCTCCACCGGAACGGGATCCTCCGAAATCTTTGTCGAAGCCCCAATCTCCGCGTCGTCGGGCTCTTCATCCGACTCGAAAACTGCTGCCGATCTGGGCGGCGACGCTGCTTTCGACGCTGCCTTCTTCGCGGGTGACTTCGGCTTCCGCGCGGTCTTTGTCGGCGTAGCCACGCGCCACGAGCTATGCTCCTACACATCTCCTTCATCACTGTCGCGCTCATCGAGGCTCCGATTCGCCTCGATTTCGCGCTGCTTCTGCCCGCGGGTTTTCCGAGCCACGAGTGCAGGCGCGGCGACCTCCACCACCTCGTCCTCGCTATCGGAGGACTCGCCCGAATCATCTCCAAGCTCCTTGGAGATCTCTTCATCGACGGGAGGGAGCTAGTTCTCCAAGACCTGAAACAGCTGACGAAGACAGACAACATCAAGAAACCGCGACCGCATGAGCTGCGACTGTGAGATCAGGAAGAGACTTACTGTTGGAGCCTGGCGCTTCCCGCAGGCAGTATATGGAGCGAGCCCAGCCTTCGGGTCAATGTACTCCGCCTCGGTGATTTTCTTCAGCGCGGTGGCGTAATCGTTGGCGTCCCAGATCACCGAGTAAGACTTCCTGACGTCATCCTTGTCGGTGTACTGATACATCCAGTGGGATCGGGTGGCTAGCGGCACCAGTCGCCGCCCGAGCCAGCAGTTGTATAGATTGATGGTTTCCAGACCCTCCTTGAGCATCTGGATCTGTGTCAACATTTCATCCACAACCATCCTCTGGTCATTGGGAAGCTTGGTCGTCAGCAGCCGACGCGACTCGCTCCTCTCGGCGGTGTACATCAGGAGCGACACCTCACCATCCGGTGTCGACTCGCTCACATAGAACCAGCTCTTCTTCCACTCCCTGGCGGCTTTCTTCGGGAGCATGAGGTCCAGGAAGGTGGCTTGGTCTTCAATTGAAAGGTCAAGCCGTCCGCTGCCAGGATCGGGCCGCCTGCCCCTTCGCGGCTAACGCGGCCATGGAACAGATCTAGCCACAGGGGAAAATAGGGGCGACACCCCAGATAGCACTCGCGGAACGCTACGAAAATGACGAGCTGCTCAATGCTATGCAGCCCTAGATCCGAAGGTTTGATCGCGTAATACGCGCAGAACCGACGGAAGAAGATCGAAGTGGGAAAGCCAAGCCCCCTCTCTAGGTGGCTCAAGAAGCAGATGAACTCTCCGAGGCGAGTTTTGGGCTCCGTCTCCCCGGCCGCAGGGATTCGCCACTTCCCTTTGCAAAGAATCCCCGCTTCTTGGAAGGATTTCAGCGAGGCGGCGGTGCATTTGGACTTGCCCCACAGATCCTTCGGAGGCGCCATCGATAAGATCAAGACTCGCTCGGGCCGAAAATTCTGGATCGGGAGAGAGTAGAAGACTGAGGATGCACGGGGTCAAAGAAATGCGAGGAAGATTCGCAGCTTCCCCCGTCACTCTCCTTATGAAGGGGTGCTTCCCGCCAATCTCAGAGGAGCCATTACCTCACGGTAATTACGCCAATGTTACCATTGTATTACCCAACGGCTAGTTTGACCAAGCTGACAGTCCAACTTCATTCACTCGACTCGCCGACCCACTCACCAATGCCGCGATTCGACTAGACGCCGATGCTGCGACTGAAGACACACACAGGAGACTCCTTCCTTCATTTGAGGAAGTCCACCGCCGATTCGACTGGGTGTCCAAATTGGACCCGCATACTCTGACTGCCAAAGAACACCTCCGCCGAACCAACGATGGCCTCAGGGACTACTGATGGGGATATGCCAAATGGGGTATGCCCAGCGGAACGTTTCCTACTGGACCAAGCTCCTGGCGAGTGGGCCTGCAGGACGGCGATTGGAAGCTGGAGGCCCAGAAGCGTAGATAGGCCCAGTCAGATTAGGTCAATCGTCCGAGTCCATAACTGACTCGGTTGTATATCTGTAAACCCTAGCGAGGTACCCCTATATAAACCTTCCTAGGGTACTCTCTGTACTCACGTTCCATCATACACCCCATTGACTCGTTGCCTAGCCGCCGAGCTCGCCACCATTGTACCCAAGCAATAATACAATCTAGCAGGAGTAGGTCTTTACCCTACATGGGCGAACCTGGGTAAACCCCTGTGTCTTAGCCCTCATCTCGCTCCGCAGATGGCTGGTCTCTCTTGCCCCAAATCGAACTACTCGCTACCCCTGGTAGCATCTGTCGTGGCCATTCCCACGACAGAGATCGAGATACTTGATGAGCTATGAACAAGCTAGGTTACGTCTTGAACTACACATTTTAGTTCCCTATAAAAGTGATTGAGCGTTTGATCTCTATGTCAGTCATTCCTCCATTATCTTTATCTGTACTTTGTGACAGTTTCACATGACAAACTTGCTTTCGAGGACTGCAGCTTGCATCACACCCATTTCGTGAAAAAACAACTGAAACAAGGATCCCGCATTCTAAATTCGAAGTGAGACCTGGGGGTGCAACACAAAAAGACCTCCGATTTCCAAGACTGGAAGCCAGTCACCAAACAGAAATGTCACTAGCAAGCAACATTGCTCTTTATGTGCCACTGTTTGATGTTCGTTTTGGGTTGAGGAATAAAGGAGGCCACGTTTGTTTTTACTTAAGCTGATGACATGACTATAATGATCAAGAAGCCATGGAAATTCATTTCTTTGAGTAGCCAGAGAAGAAAATAGACTAAATGCTACGCTAGTGTTTGAGGGCCTGAGCTGGGTTGTATAAAGTAGAACAGGAAACAGAAGGTACCCATGAGGCCATGACCCATTAGTGATTGCAGCAAAAGTTGTATGTCACAGTGAATATTCAGACTTGTCCATGAAAAAGAGTTCCCATGGTTGCTAGTTCCACGAGTAACTTTTAAGTTTTCAAGATCACCCAGAATAGTCTGCTTCAAGAAAACGATGGAAGTAAACTATGTTCACTATTACGCTAACTCATTTTTATAAGAGATAAAAAAGATAGAGATGGATATAGACCTTGACAAACTCATTTGCATGCTGGTTTCACAGGGCCTTGAGTTCCTGTACTACTGGTTCCAAGGGCACTACATCACCATTTCCTCTACTCCCGCTACCACTCACACCACCATGCCTCCAACGTCACAGAGCCCATAACTTGGACACAAACAAAGGATCCCGCAATAACCCATTTCATTACCTTAGTGTTACTGCTCAATGAACCCAATTAGTGTTCCTGTCGTC
Organism: Avena sativa; assembly: GCA_916181665.1. Lineage (NCBI taxonomy): Eukaryota > Viridiplantae > Streptophyta > Magnoliopsida > Poales > Poaceae > Avena > Avena sativa. The sequence continues at coordinate 147,258,650 of OV702294.1, read as the reverse complement.
AACTTAATGCGACTTCCATATGACTCGCAGCTGTTATCCATCCATTTGCTGAACTTATGGCTTATTTCCTGTTATTTTCAATTCCCACTATGACACCAATTTTTATGGGTTACGCTTCTAACCTGGCCCTTGTCTTGTACAACACTACATTGATTTCATGAACAATATGGAGCAAAAAAAATTTGAGCTGGTGCCAAACTGGACCTTCCAAGTCTTCCCTCCTCTGAATTATTTCATGTACACCACCTCGTAAGTGTACATTTTAACATCAAGCTTACAGTCTAACATGCAACCAGGTGATGAGACTTGGGCCATTGAATTCTTAATCAAAGCTGATCAGTGGATTCTGCATGCAATGCACAAGTCAAAATGGTTAGCCATAGCTTCATATAGGGGTGGGCATATAACCCGAAAACCGAATCACCAAACCGTATTAACCTGGACCAAAGCTGAACTGACCGAAACCAAATCCTTCGGTACTAGGGTCGGTTAGCAAAAGTGAGAAACCGAATTTATTTCGGTGATTTCGGCTTGTACCCTTGGTACACCGAATTGACCGAAGCACCGAGTCCCACCCCTAAATCCCGTAATTCTCCTCCACCCACACGTCCGCAATCCACAGATAACTGCCTCCCAAATTTCCGAATCAGCAAAACGGTCGTCAGTTCAAATCCCTTCCTCAGATACCGCGTCCCCAAATCAATCTTTGCCCTCCGCTAGGCCGGAAGTCTCGCGTGCGTTATTTGCCTTAATGGGTCGTGGGTAAAATTAGTTAAGTCTTTTTTATTGAGGAAACTAGCTGAGTAGTTCTTGTTACGTGCAAGCTTCAGTTTTTTTAATCGAGTGAACCAGCCCAGCACCAGGTACAAAAAACTATTGGCAATTTAGTCATTTGTTTATCAAAAGAACCAGCTGGAGTCCTTCGTGGAGAGCGGCGCCAGCCCAGCCCCTTTCTTTCGGTCTGTTTGGTGCAAGACCTGGATCGAACCAAATTCTAGAGGCACCGAAAGCCTTGGTTATCTCATTTAGAATCAACCGACCGGTGTTTACTTTTTGGGAACCGAGATAATCAAGAGACCGAAGAACCTCACCGAACGGTTCCAGGGAACCGAACGCCCACCCTTCATATGATGACCATACTTTTCTGAGATAATTCTCTCTCTATACTTGCTTCCATATGCCACTTATCTTCTGATCTGATTAGAACATGTTCAGGCATATTGGCAAAACAGATGTAGGAACAACCTTTTGAATATTCTAACCAGTTTGTAGAATTAATATGGATGTTAAACAGAAATGTTGCCGAAGTTCAGTGCACTGCACAGTACACACAAATTGGTCAGGGCAAAGAGTTAAACCCTTATATTGTTGGTGCAGGCAAAAACACTGAATGGAAGTGGTGAATTATTGACACAAAAATATCCGAAGTTAAGAGTATGACTTGTTGATGGAAGTGGCTTAGCAACCACAGTGGTGCCCTCAAGAGCATCCCCTTAGATAAAATCTTTGTGGAAGCAGTTTTAAGGTAGTCCATGCCACAGCTACAGCTTTATGTGAAAGAGGAGCACACCTCTATCTATGTAACCAGACTTTGTGCCCTCTACCTATCAATAAAGAGAACTTTGTGTTCTTTTTTAGATCTCAGATTAGATCTAGTATGTTGAGAGTTTTGGATTGAACTCTTGACAGCCCCGCCCCTAGAGCGATATCTAGCTCACACCCCTAGAGCGATATCTAGCGCAACACGTTGAAGTGGTTCCTTCAACATTTGTGCTATCATTATAATATCAGCAAGGTGGAGTTGTTCCTCCACAACCTTGTGCTGCATCAGGTGTCCAGGTACCTATTAGACTGCTTTGTTGGGTTCGTTTGGTAGCTCATTTCATGTCATTAAAAGATTGGCTCTATATATATTCAATAACTCAATTCTGTGCAGGTAATCATGAACCAAAAGAAGGAATATGGCATACTCAAGTCGCGTGTTCCAGAGCAGCACGGTCTATCTGAAATTTTCTAGTGATTAAATACCCCAGGTAAAAGTAATATTGAAAAGGGGATTAAAATCTTCGACAGACCTTCTAGAGTGATAATCGTAAGTGGGGTATCAACTAGTAGAGATATGACATGACAGTGAATGCTTCTACAAAAATTATCAAAATCATTCACACAATTTTGGCTGCTAACATTATATTTTTTTTGGAGTAACCAGCAGGAGCACTGCCTTTTCTATTAGAAGAGAATTGACCGGTTTGGATGAGAAACCGGTCAAAACCCGAAACAGACGTATACACACACGGGTCCAGTTAAAAGGGGAACCGGACAAAAAAAGACCCCAAATGGCACAGTTTTCAGAAAAACCGGCAAAACCCCATGAGGCCACACTACCTAGCTCGACTAGGTCTGGAGCACCGTCGAAACGACACCAGCACAACGGAAACAACGGGCTCTACGAAAAGCCTGGTCCACGTCCCCGGAGAGGAAGGCAGAGCCGAAGGAGACGGCTAGGCCTCTCAGGCTTCATGGCGAGAGGCAGGCTGCAGGGAACTCGCACGCCGACATGGCCCGAAGACGATGACTCAGCTGGCATCACTAGCAACCCAAGAATGGCTCCGCACACTCCAAAAAATGACGCCTCCAAGGAGGTAACGACATCCGGAAGACGCCGCCGTCATCCAATCCGGCAAGCCAGATTTGGGTTTTCACCCCGAAGTGATGGACGGAGGGGTGGCGAGGCTCCACGACCACGACAACGCCCTCAAGAGGGAGAACGATGCCCTGAAGCGCCGCCGCTGTCGGCACCGACCAAGTCGGGCTAGACTTTCGTCCGAGACCCCGACCACCACCTCCAATGGAGGTCACCCAGACGCTCCATGCCATCCGGCAAGCAAGATCCCCGGCGATAGACACCGACCCCGTCCATGGAACCATGCCCCGCCGCCTGCGCGGCCAAAGGCAGAGCACCACCACCATCTCAGTCCGGAGCCGCCGCTCCGGCCTTCATGCACAGCAGCACATCACCTCCTGCCGAACTATCGCCGACCACGAGACGCCGGGTCCGACGCCTCGCCCACCCGGAGCGACGCCGCTGCGCTGCCGTCCAAACTCCATGGCACACCACTACCATGGACCTGCAGAAGCCGGCCAGGGCCACCGCGCCCCAGCAAGACTGCCACACGCGCAGGCCCCCCACAAACCGCCAGGACTCCGACATGATTGGGCGCAGGGCTCACGACCCTCGGCCTCCACGCGACCACCGCATCGAGGAACTGCCCGGCCCCCCACCTCCCGTCGCCTGCGCATCCCCGGGGCCGCCGCCCCGGCATCCGAGGCCTACAGCCACCGCCGTGGCCGAGCAGCAGCACCACGCAGCACCGGGAAGCCCCGACACGCCGCGGCCCGCCAAGCCCATCTGAGCCCAGATCGGGCCTGGCCATGACCGCCGCCATCCACAGCACAGGGGCCACCGCACCACACCAGCAGCGCCGACTCGGGCCGCCTCCGCGGCGAGCTGCCCGCCCCACCCCGCACCACCAAGCTGACGGACGTGGGAGGAAGACGGAGCCAAGGCGCAGGGGAGCAACGCATCCACCGCGGGTCCCCCCCCCCCCCCCCCCCCGCCGCCTTCGACGATGGGGGCCACCGCCACCACGGCGAGGCCAGCGGCAGCGGCGAGGGGGGAGGAGGCGTGTGGTGGGGGGCCGGCGGCGGTGTCGGGATAACTCCCCCGAGTTGCCCGAGCGGGACGACGCGAGGGACAGATGATACAAAAGGAAGATCGGCTGCTAACATTATAATGCTACATCATCTACCAATAAATGACAATAAATTACTCGGCAAACCTATGTAAGTAGCATAGTACAAACTAGAAATAAGTAAAGGTGCAAACACTGTGACAAGCAGAATATTCATGATTACTCCTTCACCACAACAGATCTGGATAGGAGATACCATAGATGGTAAACAACAACGGAAAGCACCAAATGGAACAATATTTATTCCTACATTAGAGTTTCCGCTTAAAGGCTTGTTTACTTCTCCGGTATTTTTATCCCCAAAAGATGTGGGGATACGCGGGGATTTGGTGTTCACTCAATACTCTTCAATCTCCTCAAATACCCTTCCCTAAAAATACTCTACCATGATGGAGAGTTTTTAATCTAGCTAAAAATACACTATTGTGGAGAGGATTTGTGGGGATATTCTAGGATTATCCCCTCCAAACCCGGCCTAGTAAACGAACTATCGGGAAAATTCCAAGATACGAAATAATCCTCTCCTATCCCCTCAAATACCCTAGAAGTAAACAAGGCCTAAGAAGACACACAAGGATTGCACTTACTTGAGTATCCCAGCAATGAAGATCCTGGCGACAATGCAGAAACGTCCACACCTGCGAGGTACCAATAATATGTTTCCATTACCTGTTTGTGTAAATTTTGAGCTAAGTAGAACAGGAATATTTAATGTACAAGAACTTCTTATCCGAGACTGGAATAGATATATAATGTGATAGGCCATTGACACGTGTTGCAACTCGCTGTATGGACAGAATTGGGTTCCGAGAAGGGTGACAAGCGCATGGCGCATTGGTGGGAGGATACATGCTCTGGAAGGTTGGAACATGCACGAGCGCGGAGATAATACAATGGGCATCGAGAAGGTGTTGTCAGCAGCTATTAAGCACGGATTCATGCCTCTGCCGAAAGCTTGATTCTCCTGAATCCTGGCAGATCCGTTACTCGACTATGATGCAAAGTTAAGTTTGAGTGTTACAGAATACGGAGTGCCAGATATTCTTATCGGCATGCTAGCTCCATCGAGGAGTGTCCCGATATATGCTTGGATAGAAACTCAATAGCATGATATCAATAGCTAAGCACTCATATGTATGGATGTAATGTGTGAGTAATCAACTTGTAGAGAAAAATCATCCAAGGAAGCATCACAATATCAGTGTTCTTCATAGAAAAAAATCCAAACAGTGAGCAATGCAGGGTCCAGCAATGGCGTGAGCTGGAGAGAGATCTGTCATCCCTAATTCTACCAGAGAAGAGGATGATCGGCAAGAATAGAGCAAGAACAGGAGTGGACGGTCAGTTTTGCACCGCGCACACGATGCGACTTTTCTGTTTTGATTCACTCTATTTATTCGGGCTAAAAAAGGGTAACACGCGAACCCATGATCCACGATGCTCGCGCCATCCCACGAGCGGACCAAGCCTCGCGCAAGAATCGCTCCAAGTTTGTTAGGCAAAACTTGGAGTCTACTGCTACTGATACGAACAGAAAGTTCAGAAACGAAAAAACGACTAACACCTAAACTCTGAACCTGACACGGCAGCTGCACTGGTTTTATTCAACAAGATCCAGTAGCTTTGGGTTTTTCTCAGCCGTTGTGGTTCCGTCTAGAATTGTGCAGTAGCTACAAGATATCGCACAGAATGGGACGAAACAAACTGCAGGCGCAGTACAGTAACTCTTACCGCGAGTGGCCGCCGGCGCCTCCTTTGCACATTCCGCTCGCGTCGCCGGCGCGGGGAGGACGGCCATGCCTCCTGTGATGCGCGTCCACCTCCTTCTCCCAACTCCGTCCGCCGCCGCGACGGAGCTTGTCGACCCCGGCGGCTAGGGCTAGGGCTTTGTGTCGGGGCCAAGCGTATTGGGCCTCCAGTGTTCGGCATTGGGCTTGAGTGAACCATTTGGTTTGTTGATTTGCTGGCTGGGCATTGGGCCTCGAGTTCTGGCCATGGTCAGTGAAACAGTGCAGGCCACTGCGTGGGCACGATGACGATGCCGCTGCTCCTCCACGTCGTGGTGAGCGATCACTACCAGGCAACGGCATGTTTTGTGTGATCAAGCATCACGAGAGCATGTTTTATGATTCTTGCTGTCCAGACTGTACCTGAGAAATACAGTTGGGGAAGTGGATGTTGCGAATGGAAAAGGAAACACGCATGGGCACATGAGAAAATGACTTCTCTTCCACATCTAACCGTGGATGTATGCATATAAAATGCAACCGGAGCTAGCTGCTTACACCTTGGGAAGGGAGAAAGGGCACCATCGTTCATCCATTATACTACCATGGCAACACGGCCGGGCCCTTTGACTGAATGGCCATGGCAATGGATGGGCAGCTTCAAGGTATGATGATATCTTGTTCGGTCTATGTTTCGTCTGATGTTTACTTTGATTCAGAAATGTAGCAGGTAACATTTTATTTATCTTAAGCTATAACCACGTTCACGAATTTGGGAACACCCGTTTGATTGTGTGAACAAATAAAAACTAGTACTTCAATGATATGCTAGTTTGAGGGTTGCTACAAGGTTACTCATGCATTTATTTTTCCTTCAACAAGGTTGCGTCTATAACAAAGAAGTTTCATATGCATCATAATATCCCACAATATATTGAAGTATATAACAGGAATTGCGGCAGAAGTTGCATATCGCAGTGAACTCACAATCGTGTTATCCATTAAACAATTAAATTACTTGTATTTGAAATACTAAATAGTATTCCCTCCGTCTCATGATCCTACTTTTTCTGGTGGAGGGAGTAGTATATTCTAGCATAAGCGCTCCAGTCTCATGATCCTACTTTTCAGTTTTCCATACGATCAAGAAAAACTGCTTGAAGAAAACAATGTAGGTAAGGTAAGTATATATTATCATTCTACTCTCCTCCTGGCTCGGTTTTTTAAAACACGCAAGTATAGAGGATAGAGAACTTTGACAAATTCACTTTTATGCTTCTTCGACGGTGGACAGCGACCTGAAATCCTGAATAGTACAATAACATGCACCAATACTATTGATAAGCAGGGCATGCCGTTCTCATGAAACCGCAAACTGTTTCATGACCGACTATGAACTGCTGACAGCAGTTGTGCTCTTCAAGTGCTTCACTTACATACACAACTGAATTGACATAGTACTATTATTATAATTTCCTTCCCTCTTAAATATGAGGGGTACCTAATATTCGAAAAACTGAAGCCACAAAAATAACTTCCAAAGGATCAGAGATCTTGTCTGCATTTAACAAGATGATCTATTCATGCACACAGTATCTGGTCCTGGCACCTGCTGCGTTGCACACTGCGCACACGGTGGTCACCAAGGGGTGGGGAGACATGGACCTAGCGTACGCCGGCATGTTACCACTTCTGCTGCTGAGGATGGTACACAACCAGATCTGGATTAGCTTGTCTCGCTACCACACCGCGCGCAGGAAGCACATCATCGTTGATCGCGGTCTTGAATTCGAGCAGGTCGACCGGGAGAGAAACTGGTAAGTCATATCCACACAGCTAGCTATATCTATTTCCACCATACTCAGGAGTACCACATACTCCATCTGTCCCCAAATATATGACGTATATAAACTTAGTCAAAAAAGTCAATGTTTTATAAGTCTGACCAAGATATATTGGGGAATATCAACTACAATACTAAACAAATACAGTGTCAAGATATATCTTGTAGCGGATTTATTTATATCGATTTGGTATTGTAGATTCACATATTTGTATATATACTTGGTCAAATTTAGAAAGCATTGACTTTTTTACTAAATTTATACACCATATATCTGGGACGGATCGTGTACCTGAAATTACAATCATATGTTAATATATTATCATGCATGTAAAGTGAGTGATCTTACCATTCTGTACAGGGATGACCTGGTCATACTCGCTGGGCTTGTATCCTACCTTACCTATGCAGCCATCCCGAGTGTCAGACTCATGCCAATGTGGGACACCAAGGGAGCCATCATCATAGTGTTGCTTCACATAGGACCTGTTGAGTTCGTGTACTATTGGTTCCATAGGGCGCTGCACCACCATTTCCTCTACTCCCGCTACCACTCGCACCACCATACATCCATCGTCACAGAGCCTATAACCTGTAAGTAACAACATTCAGAATTAGGATTGACGCAATGATTCACAATTCCACAAACAATAGATCGCGTGAAAACCCATTTCATTATCTTAGTGGGATTGCTCGAGGAATCCAATAGCTTGACATGAGAATAAGAATGACCACATGAACCAAGGTTCAACTTACGTAAAACAAAGACACGTGGAATATACCATTTTGTATGGATCGATTTAAGAAAAGTGCGATAACTTCGTCTACATGTTCTGATGTTGTAATGAATTATAAAATGTTTGCTTTGTTAAGAGTTAGTGTAGTAGTGTTACATAAAACATGTTGATGTGCTTTTTAAAAAGCTAATGCACAACTTTCCCCAAGTCTAATGCAATTTTAACATATGACTGGCAGCTGTCATCCATCCATTTGCTGAAATTTTGGCTTATTTCCTGATATTTACAATCCCAACGGTGATACCAATTCTTATGGGATGTGGTTCTATCCTGGTTTCTGGCTTGTACTTTGTTTACATCGACTTCATGAATAATATGGGACATTGCAATTTTGAGCTGCTGCCAAAGTGGATCTTCAAAGTTTTCCCTCCTCTCAAGTATCTCATGTATACCCCATCGTAAGTATTACCAATTTAAGATCAATCTTACAATCATGTTAACATGCAAACAAATAATGAAACTTTGGGTTCATTGAGCTGTTAATCAAAGTTCGCCAGTGGATTCTTCAGAAAATGCATGAAAAATCTAAATGGCTAGTCATAGCTTCACAGAACCAAGAACCAAATTATTTACTGTTATTTTTCCACACTTCCACAGGTATCATTCTCTCCATCATACACAGTTCCGTACAAACTACTCATTGTTTATGCCGTTCTATGACTACATATACAACACCATGGACAATTCAACTGATGAGCTGTATGAGAGGACAGTGAAAGGAACAGAGGAAACACCAGATGTTGTTCACTTGACTCATATGACCACCTTGCAATCGACTTATCATCTAAGGATTGGGATAGCCTCTGTAGCCTCTAAACCATCCGATAATCCTGTATGGTATATGTGGATGATATGGCCTATAGCGTGGCTGACAATGGTATTGGCATGGGTTTATGGATCTTCTGCGTTTGTGATTGAAAGTCTCAAACTGAACAAACTCAAGATGCAAACATGGGCAATTCCAAGATACAACTTCCAAGTAATGTATTTTCTGTTCCGTATGAATCATATGCTTAAACAATATGTAAAGCTGGTGTTCTTAGTCTACTCTATTTGCTTTTTATAAAAAACAGGGCCAAGTGTCTTCTCTCTAAGAAAAATATGCTTCAACAGTTCCGCAAGGTGCTAACATTTTAATCATGTGCAGTATGGCTTGATTTCGGAGAGAGAATCCATCAACAGGTTAATTGAGAAGGCGATATTAGATGCTGATGGAAGAGGGATCAGAGTGCTCAGTCTAGGACTTCTAAATCAGGCATGATGACCAAACTTTTCTCATGTGATTGCATCCCTACACTTACTTTCACATGACAATTAGCTTCTGATTGAGTCAGGACACATTCAGACATATTGGTAAAAAGAATGTAGGGACAACCTTTTTATTACATCAAACCAGATTGTGGGATTAATAGGATTTTTACTATTAATGTTGGAAAAGTCAGATGCACATTACTTACACACATGGTCTGGAAAGATATTAAGTTATTAACCCTGATACTCTTGGTCCCAGGCAGAACAACTCAATGGAAGTGGTGAATTATTTATACAGAAATATCCAAAAATAGGAGTTCGAATTGTAGATGGGAGTGGCTTAGCAACAGCTGTTGTTCTCAGGAGCATCCCTTCAGATACAAAACGAGTTTTTTTCTGCGGAGGCAGTTCTAAGGTAGCACATGCCACAGTTACAGCTTTATGTGAGAGAGGAGTTCAGGTACCTAACTGCCTGCTACTTTGTTGCCTTCGTTTTGTAACCCCATTATTGTTTGAATCATTTCACTGAAATATTGAATATCATTGTACGCAATGTTGATTAGGTAATCATAAAGCAAGTGAAGGAATATGACATGCTCAAGTCACGAGTTCCAGAGAGCAGCACTGCCTATCTGAAATTTTACAGTGATGAAATACCTCAGGTAAAGTTTGTCTTTAAAAGGGATGGAAATCATCAAGAAGCTTTCTAGAGGAAAAAGATTGTAAGTGGGTAGTAGATATATGAGGCAGAGCAGTGGAATGCTTCTATAAACCTTTAACTAAAATAATTTATACAATTTTTAGTCGCTAACACGTTATGTAATACTACCAGCAAATGACAAGAAACAGCACCTTAAATCTATGTGGCTAGCATTGTACCAAAAACTATAGGAACAAACACTCCAGGAAACAATATAGTAATAACAATTACTTCTTTACTGCAATAGATCTGGATCGGAGACAACATAGATGATAAACAACAACCGAGGGCACCAAAAGGAGCAACATTCATTACTACGTCACAGTTTCCCCCTAACAAGAAACGCAAGGATTGCACTTACTTAAGTAGCCCAGCAATGAAGATCCCGGATACAATGGAGAACGTCCACACCTGTGAGGTATCAGTAATATGTTTACATTGCCTGATTTGCGTAAATTTTGAGCGAAACAAAATAGGACAATTTGATGTACACAACTTCTTGGCCAAGTTTGAAATAGATAAATGTGATTGATATTGGCATGTGTTGCTACTCGTTGTATGAGCAGAACTGGCTTCCAAGAAGGGTGATGAGCGCGTGGCGCATCGCCGGCATGATACACGCTCTGGAAGGTTGGGACATGCATGAGTGCGGGGATGATATGATGGACATCGAGAAGGTTTGGTCGGCAGCTATTAAGCACGGATTCGTTCCTCTGACGAAAACTTGATGCTTCTGAATCCTGGTAGAGTAGATATATTGTTCAATAAATGATGCAAAGTTGAGATTCAGTGTGCAGGAGGGTCAAACAAAGCTTATTGGCTTGCTAGATTCAGTGATCAGGGTTCGCATCCGGACAGAATAGCTAAGAAATTGCGAGTACATGAAATGTATGAGTTACCAACTCATAAAAAATCATTAAAGCATGTGTCGCATTATGACTTTAATCGCCCGGCAGCCCTAACCTCCTACACATTAACTATGAACCTAGCTCGGCATTGGGCGCTTTCGCAATCGACTCTGGCGACAACTGAAGGAGTAGCGAGGCGAGATTAGAGGGAAGGGGGCGGGGTTGGTGAACCTGCAGACGGTCGCTCCGGATTCAGAAGATGGTCGTCCATGATCCACCTGAATCCCCGCTACCACTCCGTGGCGTCCGAGCATGGCGAAGAAAAAAGGTGGGGACGAAGAGGTGGAGGTTTATCGGTCGCTTGTGGCTGGCTTGGGCGCCATACTGCCATGGCCGGCGGCGCCGCTACCCGCTAGTAGTTCTTGTACCAATTGGTCTTGGGGCAGACGCATGGGTCTCACTAGTCACTAGTCACTAGGCACTGGCATGGGCCGGTCCAATTGCGAGTGAGAGTTTTCTTAAAATACACGGACATGACCATGTGGCGAGCATATAAAAAAAGACGATATGAATCCTCCGGGGGATTCCCTCGAGTCCCCTGCATCAGGAGCCTCTATCGTGGTTGAGGCTGGTCATACTGCTAAGTAACTTAGACTACTAACATACACATGTTATTAGTTCATGTTATTATCTTCATAGTGGGTAGTAACATGTGTGTAGTGTCATGCAAAGACTAATTAATTAGGTCGTAGACTCATATGATCTTGATACGTGTGATGTTATGGTAACTAGCTAAGTTAATACATTCTTCTCTTTCTTCATTAATTATCATTCATGTCACCGGGCATTGCATGTACATGCATGTTACTAGTTAAGTTAGTCCCACTATGACCAGTCTGACCCTACGTTTTTCCAACTTCCGTTTTTTCCATAGTGGTGGACCCTACATGACCACGCTTTATTCTGTCGTCGCTGCGCAGCGTCTCCGCCTCCACGACCATGCGCTACCGCAGTGCCGCCATGGCCATGCGCCATCGTCGTCCTGGCCGTGCCGCCTCCCTGCCCGTGCAGCGCCTCCCTTGCCGCGAGCCGCCGTCGTCCTGGCCGTGTCGCCTCCCTGCTCGTGCAACGCCTCCCTTGCCACGAGTCGCCATCGTCCTGGCCGTTGGCAGGAAGATGAAGGATACGGCTCCATCCAACTCCATCTCCGGTGTCACGACCGTGACGGTCGCCGCCGGCATGCTTTCTGCCTCCATTCCTCTCCCCTTCGCACACCTCCGTTCATATCCGCACTCCTGGCCGCCGTCGTGTCGCCCTTAGGCTGTCCTAGACTGTCGCCGGGAGTTTCTCGAGGAGCACCGTCGCGCCCTAGCTCCAAAGAGGAAGGCGATGATGTGCTACAAGGAGCCACCTGCATTTCTACGGTTGGCCACAGGTGCTGCTACGTACAGCCACCGGTGCTTCTATCTACGCTGTCAGGAATTGCTTCATGCCGTTGTCAGCGATGCTACAAATTTGCCTTTTGAGTTTTGCTAGAGATGTCCAACGAAATCGGGTTGCTATACTATAAGTTTTTGTTGCTACAAGCGTTTTGTGTATTTGCTACAATCACGCAAAGTTTTTGCTACCAGGTCTCCGGCGAGGTCTTCTGGCCGAGTCTCCGTTGAGTGCGATGTTAGTTCTGCTATATTAGCATAATATTTTTGCTACATTAGCGGAATTTTTTTGCTACACGGTATCCGGCAAGGTCTACCGGTGAAAGTCTTCGGCGAGTCTCTAGCGAGGTCAGATCTGCTACATTAGCACAATTGTTTTGCTACACTCTCCGGCGAGGTCTCTGGTGAACTCTCCGGCGAGGTCAGTTTGTCTATTCTATTTGTTTGGTCGAACCGTTTTCTGCTACATGTAGCAAAAACGGAACTATATGTAGCAAAAGCGGGAGGAAGATATCTAAACCGTTGATGTGATTCGATCGGACGGCTAGGACCCGGGGGATGGAAAGTTTCCATCCCCCGGGGACGCGTAGCACTACCCCAAAAAATACCATGTGGCGCGCAAATGACTACAATTAATGGCTATCCGAAGCAGATAAAAACACCGAGGGCGTGTTTGGTTGCTCGGACCCAAATTTCTCGTTTTTCCCACTTGGCCCGATGGATGATGCATGGGGGAAGATTGGGCTTGGGCCAAGTTAGGCGGTTCGTTTGGTTGTCCATATCTAGTTTTCCTGCAATTTTGGCAAGTTGTTTGGTTGCTAAGATAACTGGTTTTGTGTCGTTTGTTGCAAATTTCTGCATGTTTGGTTGCCCATGCCATAGTGATGTGATCACTACTTCTGCATGTTTGGTCAGCTTCAGCACTTCCGCAATCTCCACCGAGCCAGTCGACGAGGGATACCCGCTAGTGACGTCGTCGAGGTCGAAGTCATCGGGGGAAGTGCGCAAGCCCAAGACTCAGCACAGTCACGGCTCCGCGGCAAAAGGCCGACCGCGACATCCACTCAACCACAGCAGGCGCTTCCTCGAGGTAGCGCCACACCTCCGTCAACCTACTAGGCATCACCTCGGTTGGCGAGATCCCTTGGAGGACGGCCTGGATGCATGTCGCCGAGAGAGTGGCCGAATCCACAACTGTGGTCACGCACTGCTTGGCGTCATACATCTACACCTCTGGACCCCCCTGGCAAATCACGCCTGCAACGCCAGAAATTAAAATCGGCAAGGAAGCGCACCTATGTGACTCACCCGCTCGGGGACTCGCCCGCCACTACCAAAAGAAAAACGTGGAAAAGACACTCACCAAGAAGCGGACGGCAACGCTCTGTGACGAAATTCTCCAGGGCCGACAACTGATTTTGCAAACCAGCAACGAGTGCGTCGAAAACCTTCCGCTCACCCTCCGTCGTGACGATCGCGGCCTTGGCCCTCTCCTCCGACGAGGTCATCTCCTTCTTCGCCGCCTCCAACTCCTTCGCTAGTGAAGCGATCCGCCCCTCCGCCGAGGCCAGCGATGACTTAACGGACTCCAGCTCGGCGACCAGAACATAACCCTCACGGGCCTTGGCGATCGCGGCGGTGCGGTCCTCTAGCGGAATGAAGAATGCGGTCAAATACTCGCACAACAACAAGAATACAAGTTAATAGAGGTGTCCACAACTCACCTGCAGTCGCTTGCAACTGCTGATTAGCATCTCGCGCGACCCGCGGGTCGTGCTCCAGTCGTTCCTTTGCGGCCTGCCGATCGGCCGATTCCCGCTGAAGACCCTATAAACAGAAGACCACATATGAGCACACGACTAAAGTTCTAAGTATCTAGCCGCTGAAATTCAGCGATTAGACACTCGGGGACTGGACAACAAAAGATCTAAGAATCTAGCCGCTAAATTTAACGACTAGATCCTCTGGGACTGGACCTACCTGGATGGCAGCGCCTAGCATGCCGTGCAGCTCGATGGCGTCGGTTGACGGCAACACGAACAATGTATGCCCGTGTCGCTGCCCGGCATCACCGTCAACAACTTCAGGAACCTGAGGCGACTGCGTTCCAGCAACCGCGGCGGATGCTCTCGCCACGAAGCGAGGGAGCGTTGCGTTCTTCACTGCTGGAGCACTAGCCGCGGGCACCGACGCCCCTGTCGGCGCGGTCCACTCGCCCAACTGCGAGCTCGCGACCGCCTCACCCTCCAAGGCAACGGCGGCTCCGACTGGCGCCTCGACCGGCCCTTCCGCCGTAGCAGCGGAGTCGCCCCCTTCCTCTTCTTCGCGCCTTCGATTGGCGCCTCGACTGCGTCACCCTTCCTCTTCTTGGAAGGGTCGGCCTCCTCTCCGGGGGCGACTGGCGGAACCTTGGCCACCAAAGGGTGGCAAATCTTCTTAGCACCGGTCCTGCAAAACGACATGGTCAGCGATCCACTAAGCGACCCCTAAAACTACTACGGGCCACCCGCCGCAAACTTACTTGGCGACGGGGATGAAGCGCAGGCTAGTGCTATTATGAGACGGCTTCTCCAGCTCTAGGCCCAACTTGCGAGTAAGCCCCCTCTCGAACACGCTCGCAGCCCAAGACACCACGGGCTTCTTCGACGATGAGGCCGCCGTCGCGGACACCTTCGGCCCGAGTGACATAGCCGCTCCCCACGGTGGCGAGGACTTCGATTCCGAGGCCATAGCAGCTCCTGGCCCCGGGACCACCGAGAATGGCGACGGAATCTCCACGAGTGGGATCTCGCCCTCCACCACGGCCTCGACTCCCGATCCCTCCACCGGAGCGGGATCCTTCGAAATCTTTGTCGAAGCCCCAGTCTCCGCGTCGCCGGCTCTTCATCCGACTCGAAAACTGCCGTCGATCTGGGTGGCGACGCCGCTTTCGACGCTGCCTTCTTCGCGGGTGACTTCGGCTTCCGTGCGGTCTTTGCCGGCGTAGCCACGCGCCGCGAGCTGTGCTCCTGCACATCTTCATCACTGTCGCGCTCATCGAGGCTCCGACTCGCCTCGATTTCACGCTGCTTCTGCCCGCGGGTTTTTCGAGCCACGGGTGCAGGCGCAGCGACCTCCACCGCCTCGTCCTCGCTATCGAAGGACTCGCCCGAATCGTCTCCAAGCTCCTTGGAGATCTCTTCATCAACGGGAGGGAGCTAGTTCTCCAAGACCTGAAACAACTGACGAAGACAGACAACATCAAGAAATCGCGACCGCATGAGCTGCGACTGTGAGATCAGGAAGAGACTTACTGTTGGAGCCTGGCGCTTCCCGCAGGCAGTATATGGAGCGAGCCTAGCCTTTGGGTCGATGTACTCCGCCTGCGTGATTTTCTTCAGCGCGGTGGCATAATCGTCGGCATCCCAGATCACCGAGCAAGACTTCATGACGTCATCCTTGCCGGTGTACTGATACATCCAGTGGGATCGGGTGGCTAGCGACACCAGTCGCCAGCCGAGCCAGCAGTTGTATAGATTGATGGTTTCCAGACCCTCCTTCTTGAGCGTCTGGATCTGTGTCAACATTTCATCCACGACCATCCTCTGGTCATTGGGAAGCTTGGTCGTCAGCAGCCGGCGCGGCTCGCTCCTCTCGGTGGTGTACATCGGGAGCGACACCTCACCATCCGGTGTCGACTCGCTCACATAGAACCAGCTCTTCTTCCACTCCCTGGCAGCTTTCTTCGGGAGCATGAGGTCCAGGAAGGTGGCTTGGTCTTCAATTGAAATGTCAAGCCGTCCGCTGTCAGATCTAGCCACAGGGGAAAATAGGTGCGACACCCTAGATAGCACTCGCAGAATGCCACGAAAATGGCGAGCTGTTCGATGCTCTACGGCCCTAGATCCGAAGGTTTGATCGCATAATTCGCGCAGAACCGACGGAAGAAGATCGAAGTGGGAAAGCCAAGCCCCCTCTCTAGGTGGCTCAAGAAGCAGATGAACTCTCTGGGGCGAGCTTTTTCCCAGCCGCAGGGATTCGCCACTTCCCTTTGCAAATAATCCCCGCTTCTTGGAAGGATTTCAGCGAGGCCGCGGTGCATTTGGACTTGCCCCACAGATCCTTCGGAGGCGCCATCGATAAGATCAAGACTCGCTCGGGCCAGAAATTCTGGATCGGGAGAGAGTAGAAGATTGAGGATGCACGGGGTCAGAGAAATGCAAGGAAGATTCGCAGCTTCCCCCGTCACTCTCCTTATGAAGGGGTGCTTCCCGCCAATCTCGGAGGAGCCGTTACCTCGCGGTAATTACGCCAATGTTACCATTGGATTACCCAACGGCTAGTTTGACCAAGCAGACAGTCCAACTTCATTCACTCGACTCGCCGACCCACTCACCAATGCCGTGATTCGACTGGACGCTGATGCTGCGACTAAAGACACACACATGAGACTCCTTCCTTCATTTGAGGAAGTCCACCGCCGATTCGACTGGGTGTCCAAATTGGACCCGCATACTCTGAATGCCAAAGAACACTTGCGCCGAACCAACGATGGCCTCGGGGACTACTGATGGGGATATGCCGAATGGGGTATGCCCAGCAGAACGTTTCCTACTGGACCAAGCTCCTGGCGAGTGGGCCTGCAGGACGGCGACTGGATCACGACTCAAGAAGGGACCTGGCGATTGGAAGTTGGAGGCCCAGAAGCGTAGATAGGCCTAGTCATATTAGGCCAATCCTCCGAGTCCATAATTGACTTGGTGGCGACCCTAGCCGCCGAGCTCGCCACCATTGTACCCAAGCAATAATACAATCTAGCAGGAGTAGGTCTTTACCCTACAGGGGCGAACCTGGGTAAACCCCTGTGTCTTAGCCCTCGTCTCGCTCCGCAGATGGCTGGTCTCTCTTGCCCTAAATCGAACTACTCGCTACCCCTGGTAGCATCTGTCGTGGCCATTCCCACGACAGAGATCGAGATACTTGATGAGCTATGAACATGCTAGGTTACGTCTTGAACTACACATTTTAGTTCCCTATAAAAGTGATTGAGCGTTTGATCTCTATGTCAGTCGTTCCTCCATTATCTTTATCTGTACTTTGTGACAGTTTCACATGACAAACTTGCTTTCGAGAAGTGCAGCTTGCATCACACCCATTTCGCGAAAAAACAACTGAAACAAGGATCCCGCATTCTAAATTTGAAGTGAGGCCTGGGTGTGCAACACAAAAAGACCTCCGATTTCCAAGACTGGAAGCCAGTCACCAAACAGAAATGTCACTAGCAAGCAACATTGCTCTTTATGTGCCACTGTTTGATGTTCGTTTTGGGTTGAGAAATAAAGGAGGCCACGTTTGTTTTTACTTAAGCTGATGACATGACCATAATGATCAAGAAGCCATGGAAATTCATTTCTTTGAGTAGCCAGAGAAGAAAATAGACTAAATGCTACGCTAGTGTTTGAGGGCCTGAGCTGGGTTGTATAAAGTAGAACAGGAAACAGAAGGTACCCATGAGGCCATGACCCATTAGTGATTGCAGCAAAAGTTGTATGTCACAGTGAATATTCAGACCTATCCATGAAAAAGAGTTCCCATGGTTGCTAGTTCCATGAGTACTGTTTTAACTTTTAAGTTTTCAAGATCACCCAGAATAATCTGCTTCAAGAAAACGATGGAAGTAAACTATGTTCACTATTACGCTAACTCATTTTTATAAGAGATAAAAAAGATAGAGATGGATATAGACCTTGACAAACTCATTTGCATGCTGGTTTCACAGGGCCTTGAGTTCCTGTACTACTGGTTCCAAGGGCACTACATCACCATTTCCTCTACTCCCGCTACCACTCGCACCACCATGCCTCCAACGTCACAGAGCCCATAACTTGGACACAAACAAAGGATCCCGCAATAACCCATTTCATTACCTTAGTGTTACTGCTCAATGAACCCAATTAGTGTTCCTGTCGTCAACTTAATGCAACTTTACCATATGACTCGCAGCTGTTATCCATCCATTTGCTGAACTTATGGCTTATTTCCTGTTATTTTCAATTCCCACGATGACACCAATTTTTATGGGTTGCGCTTCTATCCTGGCCCTTGTCTTGTACAACACTACATTGATTTCATGAACAATATGGAGCAAAAAAATTTTGAGCTGGTGCCAAACTGGACCTTCCAAGTCTTCCCTCCTCTGAAGTATTTCATGTACACCACCTCGTAAGTGTACATTTTAACATCAAGCTTACAGTCTAACATGCAACCAGGTGATGAGACTTGGGCCATTGAATTCTTAATCAAAGCTGATCAGTGGATTCTGCATGCAATGCACGAGTCAAAATGGTTAGCCATAGCTTCATATAGGGGTGGGCATATAACCCTAAAACCGAATCACCGAACCGAATTAACCTGGACCAAAGCCGAACTGACCGAAACCAAATCCTTCGGTACTAGGATCGGTTAGCAAAAGTGAGAAACCGAATTTATTTCGGTGATTTCGGCTTGTACCCTTGGTACACCGAATTGACCGAAGCACCGAGTCCCACCCCTAAATCCCGTAATTCTCCTCCACCCACACGTCCGCAATCCATAGATAACTGCCTCCCAAATTTCCGAATCAGCAAACCGGTCGTCAGTTCAAATCCCTTCCCCAGATACCGCGTCCCCAGATCAATCTTTGCCCTCCGCTAGGCCGGAAGTCTTGCGTGCGTTATTTGCCTTCATGGGTCGTGGGTAAAATTAGTTAAGTCTTTTTTATCGAGGAAACTAGCCGAGTAGTTCTTGTTACGTGCAAGCTTCAGTTTTTTTAATCGAGTGAACCAGCCCAGCACCACGTACAAAAAACGATTGGCAATTTAGTCATTTGTTTATCAAAAGAACCAGCTGGAGTCCTTCGTGGAGAGCGGCGCCAGCCCAGCCCCTTTCTTTCGGTCTGTTTGGTGCAAGACCGGGATCGAACCAAATTCCAGAGGCACCAACAGCCTTGGTTATCTCATTTAGAATCAACCGATCGGTGTTTACTTTTTGGGAACCGAGATTATCAAGAGACCGAAGAACCTCACCGAACGGTTCCGGGGAACCGAACGCCCACCCTTCATATGATGGCCATACTTTTCTCAGGTAATTCTCTCTCTATACTTGCTTCCATATGCCACTTATCTTCTGATCTGATTAGAACATGTTCAGGCATATTGGCAAAACAGATGTAGGGACAACCTTTTGAATATTCTAACCAGTTTGTAGAATTCATATGGATGTTAAACAGAAATGTTGCCGAAGTTCAGTGCACTGCACAGTACACACAAATTGGTCAGGGCAAAGAGTTAAACCCTTATATTGTTGGTGCAGGCAAAAACACTGAATGGAAGTGGTGAATTATTTACACAAAAATATCCGAAGTTAAGAGTAAGACTTGTTGATGGAAGTGGCTTAGCAACCAGAGTGGTGCTCTCAAGAGCATCCCCTTAGATAAAATCTTTATGTGGAAGCAGTTTTAAGGTAGTCCATGCCACAGCTACAGCTTTATGTGAAAGAGGAGCACACCTCTATCTATGTAACCAGACTTTGTACCCTCTACCTATCAATAAAGAGAACTTTGTGTTCTTGTTTTAGATCTTGGATTAGATCTAGTATGTTGAGAGTTTTGGATTGAACTCTTGACAGCCCCGCCCCTAGAGCGATATCTAGCTCACGCCCCTAGAGCGATATCTAGCGCAGCACATTCAAGTGGTTCCTTCAACATTTGTGTTGTCATTATTATAGCAGCAAGGTTGAGTTGTTCCTCCACAACCTTGTGCTGCATCAGGTGTCCAGGTACCTATTAGACTGCTTTGTTGGGTTCGTTTGGTAGCTCATTTTATGTCATTAAAAGATTGGCTCTATATGTATTCACCAACTCAATTCTGTGCAGGTAATCATGAACCAAAAGGAGTATGGCATACTCAAGTCGCGTGTTCCAGAGCAGCACAGTCTATCTGAAATTTTCTAGTGATTAAATACCCCAGGTAAAAGTAATATTGAAAAGGGGATTAAAATCTTTGAAAGACCTTCTAGAGTGATAATCGTAAGTGGGGTATCAACTAGTAGAGATATGACATGACAGTGAATGCTTCTACAAAAATTATCAAAACCATTCACATAATTTTGGCTGCTAACATTATATTTTTTTTGGAGCAACCAGTGGGAGCACTGCCTTTTCTATTAGAAGAGAATTGACCGGTTTGAAAGGGAAACCAGTCAAAACCCGAAACAGACGTATACACACACGGGTCCAGTTAAAAGAAGAACCGGACCAAAAAAGACCCCAAGTAGCACAGTTTTTAGGAAAACCGGCAAAACCCCACGAGGCCACACTACCTAGCTCGACTAGGTCTGGAGCACCGTCGAAACGACACCAGCACAACGGCAACAACGGGCTCTACGAAAATCCTGGTCCACGTCCCCGGAGAGGAAGGCAGAGCCGAAGGAGACGGCTAGGCCTCTCGGGCTTCATGGTGAGAGGCAGGCCGCAGGGAACTCGTTAGCGGTACTCGCACGCCGACAGGGCCCGAAGACGATGACTCAGGTGGCATCACTAGCAACCCAAGAATGGCTCCGCACACTCCAAAAAATGACGCCTCCAAGGAGGTAACGACATCCGGAAGACGCTGCCGTCATCCAATCCGGCAAGCCATATTTGGGTTTTCACCCTGGAGTGATGGACGGAGGGGTGGCGAGGCTCCACGACAACGCCCTCAAGAGGGAGAACGACGCCCTGAAGCGCCGCCGCTGTCGGCACCGACCAAGTCGGGCTAGAATTTCGTCCGGAGACCCCGACCACCACCTCCAATGGAGGTCACCCAGACGCTCCATGCCATCCGGCAAGCAAGATCCCCGGCGATAGAGACACCAACCCCGCCCATGGAACCATGCCCCGCCGCCCGCACGGCCAAAGGCAGAGCACCACCACCATCTCAGTCCGGAGCCGCCGCTCCGGCCTTCATGCACAGCAGCACAGCACCTCCTGCCGAAATGTCGCTGACCACGAGACGCCGGGTCCGACGCCTCGCCCACCCGGAGCGACGCCGCTGCGACGCCGTCCAAACTCCATGGCACACCACTACCATGGACCTGCAGAAGCCGGCCAAGGCCCCCACAAACCGCCAGGACTCCGACATGACTGGGTGCAGGGCTCACGACCCTCGGCCTCCACGCGACCACCGCATCAAGGAACAACCCGGCCGCCCACCTCCCGTCGCCTGCGCGTCCCCAGGGCCGCCGCCCTGGCATCCGAGGCCTACAGCCGCTGCCGTGGCCGAGCAGCAACACCACGTAGCACCGGGAAGCCCCGACACGCAGCGGCCCGCCAAGCCCATCTGGGCCCAGATCGGGCCTGGCCATGACCGCCGCCATCCACGGCACAGGGGCCGCCACACCACACCAGCAGCGCCGACTCAGGCCGCCTCCGCAGCGAGCTGCCCGCCCCACCCCGCACCACCAAGCTGACGGACGCGGGAGGAAGACGGAGCCAGGGCGCAGCGGAGCAACCGTCCACCGCGGGTTCCCCCTCCCCCCAGCCGCCTTCGACGATGGGGGCCACCGCCACCACGGCGAGGCCAGCGGCAGCGGCGGGGGGGAGGAGGCGTGTGGTGGGGGGCCGGCGGCGGTGTCGGGATAGCTCCCCCGAGTCGCCCGAGCGGGACGACGCGAGGGACAGATGATACAAAAGGAAGATCGGCTGGTAACATTATAATGCTACATCATCTACCAACAAATGACAATAAATTACTCGGCAAACCTATGTAAGTAGCATAGTACAAACTATAAATAAGTAAAGGTGCAAACACTGTGACAAGCAGAATATTCATGATTACTCCTTCACCACAACAGATCTGGATAGGAGATACCATAGATGGTAAACAGCAACGGAAGGCACCAAAAGGAATAATATTTATTCCTACATTAGAGTTTCCCCTTAAGGGCTTGTTTACTTCTCCGGTATTTTTATCCCCAAAAGATGTGGAGATATGTAGGGATTTGGTGTTCACCCAATACTCTTCAATCCCCTCAAATACCCTTCCCCAAAAATACTCTACCATGATGGAGAGTTTTTAATCTAGCTAAAAATACACTAGTGTGGAGAGGATTTGTGGGGATATTCCGGGATTATCCCCTCCAAACCCAGCCTCTGCCGAAAGCTTGATTCTCCTGAATCCTGGCAGATCCGTTACTCGACTATGATGCAAAGTTAAGTTTGAGTGTTACAGAATACGGAGTGCCAGATATTCTTATCGGGTTGCTAGCTCCATCGAGGAGTGTCCCGATATATGCTTGGATAGAAACTCAATAGCATGATATCAATAGCTAAGCACTCATATGTATGGATGTAATGTGTGAGTAATCAACTTGTAGAGAAAATTCATCCAAGGAAGCATCACAATATCGGTGATCTTCATAGAAAAAAATCCAAACAGTGAGCAATGCAGGGTCCAGCAATGGCGTGAGCTGGAGAGAGATCTGTCATCCCTAATTCTACCTGAGAAGAGGATGATCGGCAAGAACAGAGCAAGAACAGGAGTGGACGGTCAGTTTTGCGCCGCGCACACAATGCGACTTTTTCTGTTTTGATTCACTCTATTTATTCGGGCTACAAACCGGTAACACGCGAACCCATGATCCACGATGCACGCGCCATCCCACGAGCGGACCAAGCCTCGCGCAAGAATCGCTCCAAGTTTGTTAGGCAAAACTTGGAGTCTGCTGCTACTGCTAGGAACAGAAAGTTCAGAAACGAAAAAACGACTAACACCTAAACTCTGAACCTGACACGGCAGCTGCACTGGTTTTATTCAACAAGATCCAGTAGCTTTGGGTTTTTCTCAGCCGTTGTGGTTCCGTCTAGAATTGTGCAGTAGCTACAAGATATCGCACAGAATGGGACGAAACAAACTGCAGGCGCAGTACAGTGGCTCTTACCGCGAGTGGCCGCCGGCGCCTCCGCTGCACGTTCCCCTCGCGTCGCCGGCGCGGGGAGGACGTTCCACGTCTCCGGTGATGCGCGTCCACGTCCTTCGCCCAACTCCGTCCGCCGCCGAGACGGAGCTGGTCGACCCCGGCGGCTTAGGGCTTTGTGTCGGGGCCAAGCGTATCGGGCCTCCAGTGTTCGGTATTGGGCTGAGTGAACCATTGGGTTTGTTGATTCGCCGGCTGAGCATTGGGCCTCGAGTTCTGGTCATGGTCAGCGAACAGTGCAGGCCACTGCGTGGGCAGGATGACGATGCCACAGCGTGGTGAGTGATCAGTAGCAAGCAACGGCATGTTTTGTGTGATCAAGCACCATGAGAGCATGTTTTATGATTTCGATTCTACTGTAGCACAGTTGTCCAGACCGTACCTGAAAGGCATGGCCACAGAAAAATACAGTTGGGGAAGTGGATGTTGCTAAGAAAAGGAAGCACGCATGGGCGTATAAAATGCAACCGGAGCATCATCGTTCATCCATTATACCATGGCAACACGGCCGGGCCCTTTGACTGAATGGCCATGGCACTGGATGGGCAGCTTCAAGGTATGATAATATCTTGTTCGGTCTATGTTTCGTCTGATGTTGCTCTCTGCTGTTTACTTTGATTCAGAAATGTACTAGCAGGTAACATTTTATTTATCTTAAGCTATAACCACGTTCACGAATTTGGGAACACCCGATTTGATTGTGTGAACAAATAAAAACTAGTACTTCAATGATATGCTAGTTTGAGGGTTGCTACAAGGTTACTCATGCATTTATTTTTCTCCTTCAACAAGGTTGCGTCTATAACAAAGAAGTTTCA
This sequence comes from Avena sativa, assembly GCA_916181665.1. Taxonomy (NCBI): domain Eukaryota; kingdom Viridiplantae; phylum Streptophyta; class Magnoliopsida; order Poales; family Poaceae; genus Avena; species Avena sativa. The sequence continues at coordinate 147,234,507 of OV702294.1, read as the reverse complement.
TATGCATCATAATATCCCACAATATATTGAAGTATATAACAGGAACTGCAGCAGAAGTTGCATATCACGGTGAACTCATAATCATATTATCCATTAAACAATTAAATTACCTGTATTTGAAATACTAAATAGTATTGGCTCCAATCTCATGATCCTACTTTTTCTGGCGGAGGGAGTAGTATGTTCTAGCATAAGCGCTCCAGTCTCATGATCCTACTTTTTCAGTTTTCCATACGATCAAGACAAACTGCTTGAAGAAAACAATGTAGGTAAGGTAAGTATATATTATCATTCTACTCTGCTCCTGACTCGGTTTTTAAAACACGGAAGTATAGAGGATAGAGAACTTTGGCAAATCCACTTTTATGCTTCTTCGACGGCGGATAGCGACCTAAAATCCTGAATAGTACAATAACATGCACCAATACTGTTCGGAGAGGTGCCCAACAAAAACTGTTATCAGTGATCAAATCGTAAGGAGTTACTGAATACTATTGATAAGCAGGGCATGCCGTTCTCATGAAACCGCAAACTGTTTCATGACCGAATATGAACTACCGACAGCAGCTGTGCTCTTCAAGTACTTCACTCACATACACAACTGAATTGGCATAGTATTACAACTTCTTTTCCTCTTCAATATGAGGGGTGGACTAATATTCGCAGAACTGATGCCACAACAATAGCTTCCAAACGATCAGAGATCTTGTCTGCATTTAACAAGATGATCTATTCATGCACACAGTATCTGGTCCTGGCACCTGCTGCGTTGCACACTGCGCACACGGTGGTCACCAAGGGGTGGGGAGACATGGACCTAGCGTACGCCGGCATGTTACCACTTCTGCTGCTGAGGATGGTACACAACCAGATCTGGATTAGCTTGTCTCGCTACCACACCGCGCGCAGGAAGCACATCATCGTTGATCGCGGTCTTGAATTCGAGCAGGTCGACCGGGAGAGAAACTGGTAAGTCATATCCACACAGCTAGCTATATCTATTTCCACCATACTCAGGAGTACCACATACTCCATCTGTCCCCAAATATATGACGTATATAAACTTAGTCAAAAAAGTCAATGTTTTATAAGTCTGACCAAGATATATTGGGGAATATCAACTACAATACTAAACAAATACAGTGTCAAGATATATCTTGTAGCGGATTTATTTATATCGATTTGGTATTGTAGATTCACATATTTGTATATATACTTGGTCAAATTTAGAAAGCATTGACTTTTTTACTAAATTTATACACCATATATCTGGGACGGATCGTGTACCTGAAATTACAATCATATGTTAATATATTATCATGCATGTAAAGTGAGTGATCTTACCATTCTGTACAGGGATGACCTGGTCATACTCGCTGGGCTTGTATCCTACCTTACCTATGCAGCCATCCCGAGTGTCAGACTCATGCCAATGTGGGACACCAAGGGAGCCATCATCATAGTGTTGCTTCACATAGGACCTGTTGAGTTCGTGTACTATTGGTTCCATAGGGCGCTGCACCACCATTTCCTCTACTCCCGCTACCACTCGCACCACCATACATCCATCGTCACAGAGCCTATAACCTGTAAGTAACAACATTCAGAATTAGAATTGACGCAATGATTCACAATTCCACAAACAATAGATCGCGCGAAAACCCATTTCATTACCTTAGTGGGATTGCTCGAGGAATCCAATAGCTTGACATGAGAATAAGAATGACTACATGAACCAAGTATCACTTACATAAAACAAAGACACATGGAGTATAGTACCATTTTGTATGAACTAATTCAAGAAAAGCGCGATAACTTCGTCTACATGTTCTGATGTTGTAATGAATTATTAAATGTTTGCTTTGTTAAGAGTTAGTGTAGTAGTGTTGCATAAAACATGTTGATGTGCTTTTTAAAAAGCTAATGCACAACTTTCCCCAAGTCTAATGCAATTTTAACATATGACTGGCAGCTGTCATCCATCCATTTGCTGAAATTTTGGCTTATGTCCTGATATTTACAATCCCAACGGTGATACCAATTCTTATGGGCCGTGGTTCTATCCTGGTTTCTGGCTTGTACTTTGTTTACCTCGACTTCATGAATAATATGGGACATTGCAATTTTGAGCTGCTGCCAAAGTGGATCTTCAAAGTTTTCCCTCCTCTCAAGTATCTCATGTATACCCCATCGTAAGTATTACCAATTTAAGATCAATCTTACAATCATATTAACATGCAAATAGATGATGAAACTTTGGGTTCATTGAGCTGTTAATCAAGGTTCACCGGTGGATTCTTCACAGAATGCATGAAAAATCTAAATGGCTAGTCATAGCTTCACAGAACCAAGAACCAAATTATTTACTGTTATTTTTCCACACTTCCACAGGTATCATTCTCTCCACCATACACAATTCCGTACAAACTACGCATTGTTTATGCCGTTCTATGACTACATATACAACACCATGGACAATTCAACTGATGAGCTGTATGAGAGGTCAGTGAAAGGAACAGAGGAAACACCAGATGTTGTTCACTTGACTCATATGACCACCTTGCAATCGACTTATCATCTAAGGATTGGGATAGCTTCCGTAGCCTCTAAACCATCCGATAATCCTGTATGGTATATGTGGATGATATGGCCTATAGCGTGGCTGTCAATGGTGTTGGCATGGGTTTATGGATCTTCTGCGTTTGTGATTGAAAGTCTCAAACTGAACAAACTCAAGATGCAAACATGGGCAATTCCAAGATACAACTTCCAAGTAATGTATTTTCTGTTCCGTATGAATCATATGCTTCAACAATATGTAAAGCTGGTGTTCCCAGTCTACTCTATTTTTTTTTCATAAAAAGCAGGGCCAAGTGTCTTTTCTCTAAAAAAATATGCTTCAACAGTTCTGCAAGCTGCTAACATTTTCATCCTGTGCAGTATGGCTTGATTTGGGAAAGAGAATCCATCAACAGGTTAATTGAGAAGGCGATATTAGATGCTGATGGAAGAGGGATCCGAGTGCTCAGTCTAGGACTTCTAAATCAGGCATGATGACCAAACTTTTCTCACGTGATTTTGTCCCTATGGCTACACTTGCTTTCACATGCACTTAGCTTCTGATTTGATCAGAACACATTCAGATATATTGGCAAAAAGAATGTAGGGACAACCTTCTGATTACATCAAGACAGATTATGGGATTAATAGGATTTTGACTAGAAATGCTGGAAAAGTCTGATGCACATTAATCGCACACATGGTCTAGGCAAAGATATTAACCCTGATACTCTTGGTCCCAGGCAGAACAACTCAATGGAAGTGGTGAATTATTTATACAGAAATATCCAAAATTAGGAGTTAGACTTGTAGATGGGAGTGGCTTAGCAACAGCAGTTGTTCTCAATAGCATCCCTTCAGATACAAAACAAGTTTTTTTCTGCGGAGGCAGTTCTAAGGTAGCACATGCCACAGCTACAGCTTTATGTGAGAGAGGTGTCCAGGTACCTAACAGCCAGATACTTTGTTGCCTTCGTTTTATAACCCCATTATTGTTATGAATCATTTCACAAAAATATTGACTATCATTGTACGCAATGTTGATTAGGTAATCATGAAGCAAGTGAAGGAATATGACATGCTCAAGTTGCGAGTTCCAGAGAGCAGCACTGCCTATCTGAGATTTTACAGTGATGAAATACCTCAGGTAAATTTTGTCTTTAAAAGGGATGGAAATCATCAAGAATCTTTTCTAGAGGAAAAAGATTGCAAGTGGGTAGTAAATATATGAGGCAGAGCAATGGAATGCTTCTATAAACCTTCAACTAAAATAATTTATACAATTTTTAGTCGCTAACACGTTATGTAATATTACCCCAGCAAATGACAAGAAACAACACCTTAAATCTATGTGGCTAGCATTGTACCAAAAACTATAGGAACAAACACTCCAGGAAACAATATAATGACAATTACTTTTTCACTGCAACAGATCTGGATAGGAGACAACATAGATGATAAACAACAACTAAAGGCACCAAAAGGAGCAACATTCATTACTACATCACAATTTCCCCCTAACAAGATACGCAAGGATTGCACTTACTTGAGTAGCCCAGCAATGAAGATCCCGGATACAATGGAGAATGTCCACGCGTGTGAGGTATCAGTAACATGTTTACATCATTACCTGATTGAGTAAATTTTGAGCGAAACAAAATAGGATAATTTGTTGTACACAACTTCTTAGCCAAGATTGAAATAGATAATGTTGATTGATATTGGCATGTGTTGCTACTCTCGCTGTATGAACAGAATTGGCTTCCAAGAAGGGTGATGAGCGCATGGCGCATCGCCGGAATGATACATGCACTGGAAGGCTGGGACATGCATGAGTGCGGAGATGATATGATGGACATCGAGAAGGTTTGGACGGCAGCTATTAAGCACGGATTCGTTCCTCTGTCGAAAGCTTGATGTTTTTTGAATCCTGGTAGAGTAGATATATTGTTCAATAAATGATGATGCAAAGTTGAGACTCAGTGGAAGGAGGGTCAGACAAAGCTTATTGGCTTGCTAGATTCAGTGAGCAGGGTTCCCATGTATCCGGACAGAATAGCTAAGTACTACTTGCGAGTACATGAAATGTATGAGTTACCGACTCATAAAAAATCATTAAAGCATGTGTCCTCGCATTATGAGTACTCCCTCCGTCCCGGTTTAAAAGACACAATTTGCAATTATCTGGGTTCTAGGTGTCCTCTCATTGGTCCATTTTATAGTGTGGAGAAGAGCATGAATGAGAAAAAGAAGATTATGCAAAGTGTTCTCATTTATTCACACATGTACATGCAGAAATTTGTTCTTTTCACACCAGAGTAATTAGAGAGATTAAATGCTAATTAGTGAGATTAAATGTTTTTTTGTCTAAATATTTTGGGATTGCATGATTTGCAAATTGTGTCCTTTAAACCGAGACGGGGGGAGTAACTTTAATCGCCCGGCGGCCCTAACCTCCTACACATTAACTATGAACCTAGCTCGGCATTGGGCGCTTTCGCAATCGACTCTGGCGACAACTGAAGGAGTAGCAAGGCGAGATTAGAGGGAAGGAGGCGGGATTGGTGAACCTGTAGTCGGTCGCTCCGGATTCAGAAGATGGTCGTCCATGATCCACCAGAATCCCCACTACCACTCTGTGGCGTCCGAGCATGGCGAAGAAAGAAGGTGGGGACGAAGAGGTGGAGGTTTGTCGGTCGCTTGTGGCTGGCCTGGGCGTGCCATGGCCGCCGGCGCCGCTACCCGCTAGTAATTTTTTTACCAAACTACCAGGGGATTGGTCTTCAGGGAGGACGCATGGGCCTCACTAGGCACTAGCATGGGCCGATCCAATTGCGAGTCGGATTTTCCTCAAATCTTCCTGGCTGACAATGGATCAAGTCCATGGGCGACGAACCACGTGAACTTGGTGATCACTGATACGTCGGAAACGTATCTATAATTTTTGATGTTCCATACTTGTTAGTATCTATTTTGCTTTGCTTTGTATACACTTTGAGGTGCTTTTTACATGTTTTCTGGTACTAACCTATTAACAAGTTGCAACAGTGCCAGATGCCTGTTTTCTGCTTTTTTGGTTTCAGAAAAGTTAGTAAAGAAATATTCTCGGAATTGGATGGGACAAACGTCAAAGTCAATTATTTTCCGTGAGAAACAAGAAGTCTAGAGGGGAGCCGGAGAGGCAAGCCAGGGCGGCCAGACCCATCCTAGGCATGGGTGGGCCCTGCCCCACGTCTGGGAGGGGTGTGGGGCCCCTGGCCACCGCCTAGGCCTCCCCCTTCGCCTATAAGAAGTCCCCGATGCAGAAATCCTAAGGATCCGATCAAATATCCATGAAATCGTCTGTAGCCGCCGCCACCATCGTCCCTAGATCGGGGGATCTGACGTTCTTCCCGGCACCCTGCCGGAGGGGAGATCATCCTGGAGGCCTTCTCTCCGGTATGATGCGTGAGTAGTTCCACCTTGGACTATGGGTCCATGTAGTAGCTAGATGGTTGTATCTCCTCCTTTGTGCTTTCATGTATAGATCTTATGAGCTCCGTTCATGATCAAGATCTAATCTATTTGTAATCATGCATGTTGTGTTTGCGGGGATCCAATAGATATTGAGATTATTATGTTGGTTTGATTAATGGTTTTGTCTTTATGATTCTATCATGTCTATGTTGTTTGTGATCTTGTCTGTTGTTAGTAGCTATCTTGGCCAAGTAGTTGCTAGTGACTCCAAGAGGAGGTATTTATGCTCGATAGTGGGTTCATGCCTCTAGTTTCCAAGGGAAGTGACAATAATCTCTTCGGTTGTAGATGTGTTGTTGCTACTAGGGAGAAAACAACAATCTCTTGTTCATGTAACATGTGGACTGTTTTACCTTACACACTTTGCTTAAAGCAGTTGTCTGTTGCTTGCAACTTAATACTGGAGGGGGTTCGGATGATAACCTGAAGGTGGACTTCTAGTCATAGATGCAGTTGGATGGCGGTCTATGTATCTTTTTGTATTGCCCAATCGAATCTCATAAGATCTTTCTGACTAGTAATTGCATTGTTATGCCTTGCTCAGTTCCTGTCAATTGCCCTGCTGTAATTTGTTTACCCTTTATGTCATGTTGTTTATCTAAGGAGAGCACCTCTAGTGAACTATGGACCCCGGTCCAATCTTTACCATTGAAACATCTTCCACTGTTACTTGTTTACTTGCTGCAAACCATTACCTTCCACACCATACATTTAATCCTTTGTTACAGCAAACCGGTGAGCTTGACAACCTCATTGATTAATTGGGGCAAAGTCTTGAGTTTGTGTTGTGTAGGTCTCTGAAGGAAATATGCCCTAGAGGCAATCATAGAGATGATTATATTTCTTATGTATCCATGAGTTATTGTAATGTTCCTTAAATATCCATATCAGACAACTTGTATGGTTATTTAAGAGTTGTCCCTAGTCGGAGTTCATGTGAGGACACACGTGAATATTAGACTAGCACATCGATTGGTTGATGACTATGTTTCGCAAGTCATAGACATGGAGATGTCAAACCAATGATGTGGACACATGTTATGGACATGGGGTTGGACTGACCCAACTTGAGACTGGCAATTAGTTGCAGCTCTCTCTCTACACATTGTGTATGTTTTGTCCTTAGACCTGAGATTGTCGCATGTACTTGAGATGTGGATCGACATACTTTGGGGCTATCAGATGCTACTCCGTAACTAGGTAGTTATAAAGGTAGCTTTCGGGTTTGCCCTGAAGCATGCTGCAAGGCATGGTCAATCAAGATGGTATTTGCCCCTCTCTACTTGAGAGAGATATCTCTGGGCCCCTCGAGTGATCGAATCCAGAAATGCATGGCCGTGCTACATATGGTTAAGAGTTAACCTAGTAAAGGGATTCCGAATCACAGTATCGAGAAAGGGAAGTCAGCTTGGAGCTAGACCAAATATCGTGAGGCAAAGGAAAAGACGTGTACCGATATGATCTTTGCATGTGTTTAGGAGTTGGCACGTCTTGCTAGAGGCCGCTACCAACTATTGACAGAATAAGTGTATTCGTGTCATGTCTATGCGTATATGAACCTTTAGGGTCACACACTTAAGGGGCTGGAAGCCTAATGAGGATTAGATCCGAATTGGACCAGGCTTAGGGTGCTAATGGGCTGCTAATGTAGAAGCCCACTAGGGACGCTTATATAAGAGAGGGTGGGGCGAGCTGGCCAGGGTTAGACCATTCCACCCAGCCTCCACTCCTCACGCCTGTGTTGCACGCGCGGACCTAGCAGTCCGGCGTCTGACGCTTCCACCCTGTATGTGTGGATACCTCGGAGGCGCTGCATCTGTAGCGCTTGGACAAGCCGCGCAAGGGGAGCTGGTCGTGGGACGAGAACGAGGAGGAGACGTAGATCGTCTGCACTGCCTCGACGCGCTTCATCAAGTCCCGCAACTGCGCGTCTAGTGGTAATCCCGTGATCTATGACAACAGTAATCCTGGTTTACGCGTTAGAAAATTTTGGTTTGCGCTAGTGTAGCCTACCCGTATCCCTTCAGTGGTATCAGAGCCGACGTTGTTCAGTTATAGGTTCAGGATGTTTGCATATGGTGATATGCAGATTGATATGAATGATGTGATCGTTTTTATTGCGGGTGGTTTAGGATTGATCTATGATCTTACTTTCCGTGATCGTGATTCTGAGGTAGTCGAACGACTTACCCCTACCGGTCGGTTTCCGCCATCGGGGTAGACAGTGACACATAAATCATGTTGAATCACGCGAAGATCAATATGATTGATCGAATCGGAACATAGATCTAAAATCGATGTACCATGATCAAAGAAGTTTGATCAGATCGGAACAACAGACGGTTTATGGTAAATTTGATTTGCCGATCAAAATCCTTAAAGAAAATTGTGTAGATACCGCGAGGGGCGCTGCCCCTTTGAATCCCGCAGGGGGAGAACCCCTAGACCCCCCTAGTCGTAGCCCCTTTTGTATCTCGCTAAAATAACTAGGTGTTGCGAGTTCACATGATCCGGTAGAATGCGATTATATGCATAACTTGTTTTTGCAGGATGTATGTGATCAGTATGGTCCATATATGTATGTGATGCATGTATGAAAATTATCATGACCTGCGTGTCGTGAGTAGGGCAACATGGCTGGAGCCATATGTGTTGTAAATTATTGTAATGGCCTGCGTGCCAACTTGTGATGATCCCAATTCTATATAATTTTGATTACTAGCTGTTAGAGGTAATAGCTTGTATTAGTTCTTGGAGGACTCATCACTTGGAGGATGGCTCGCATGGAACATGAAGATGGAGATCATCATGGTGGACAGGTTCTATGGCGATAGAAATCACCATGATAAAATGGGCCATATTGTGTCACAACTATGTGAATGTTATTCTTATGTGTTTTACTTTATGCATGCTTAGATGATAGAAGTAGAACGATCCCTCACAAATTTTAATTTAAACCATGCCCTCCCAACCAAACCTTGCACCATCCTATGCCTTGTACAATCGTTGGTGGGCCTATGAAATTAGGGTGCCGCGGTTTTCCTTGGCTGGATGGGTTTGTATCGGATACCTACACACATAAGGGTTGGTGAGATTGACAAGGTCATCTTAACAGTTAAGGACCTTGAGGCATAAAGGTTGGGCGCCTAGTTTTGACATAGAGATGTCACCCAACAACAAGAGTCATATGTGATATGATTAGCAAGTGTTGCTTACGATTTACCTTGTCTTCTAGCAGTGATGCTAAAGCTCACTAGTCGACTTGTTAATTGTGGATCTTAAATCACTTAGTATCAATAGAGGGATATTGATTTAAGTGGAAGTATATTCTATTAAATTGTTTAATATGTTTTACTCTTTCATGGTTACATGGTTTAGTATTTTGCATGTTTTCTGTTGTATATCAATGGCATCGAACACTACCAGGGCCGGCTCATGAGGGGGGCAGCGGGGCGCCCGCCCAGGGGCCCTAGGAGGCAGTGGCCCCTGGCCCAGGTAGCTTTCCAGTATACTAGTCATTGTATTTATGTATTAGTTAGGTCCAAGAAAGAGAAAGAAAAAATGGGCCAAACCCACCACGTAGCTACAACTCACAGAACAACACACCATAGATCGATCGGTAATGCTAAAAAGAATTAAATCAATCTATCTCTGTGAGCCAGCGATTCGGCACTCACATCTTTCTCCTCCATGTATTTACTCGCCGGCTCTTCTTCTCCCTAAATTCTCCACTCCCAGAGAACAACGCCGCCGTCCACGTGCTTTTATAATTCCCAGATCGCCGCATCCATTAACGGAGATCTATTGCGCTATTTTTCTTCTCAATCTTCTCTCTTTCCATCCTCAATGTTACTGTATAGCCATTTCCCTAGATGTTGGAGCCTTGGAGGCATCACCGCAAGATGGTATGTCTCCGTCCCTCCACTAAACATGTTCCTCATTTGATTCGTTGTTAAATAGCACGACTTCATGACGACTGCTTCACATATCCAATTCTACCCTTCTTTCTAAGGTCTTTCTTCAAGCCTTCATTGGATCTGATTCCTGAGCATATTAGGAGAAGAGAAGGAGGCGGCAGGATGGGAAATGATCATCATAGTATAAACAGAAGTCCTAAGTTTGCTTTCCTAATTATATATCTTAGGATAGGACAAAAGCTTTACGTAGCAATTAGTTTTGACTAGCTTATTTGTTTTGCAGATGAATTTTGCCACGCGTAGTGCAAGCAAAGTGGGTTGCAGCCCCACCAACTTTTAGATAATCAATGAAGGAATTTTTTATAAGGTATAAATTAGGAAATTTAGAGCATTTTGTCTCTCCAGCCCGATTTTCTTGTCACCCTCCACCACTTCTTATAAGATCGGTCTTTTTCCGATATTATTTACTAATATGATGCAATTCCTTGTACGGTTCCAAATAAATAATTTCAGTGTAAGTTTTATAGTTCAAAGACCATCATTCTATCATATGTACTTACTGGATTGCTTTCGAAATACAATGCATTTTAAATATGGGTTTGTGAACAAGCCCCTTTTTGTTGTCTTGCCCCAGGGCCTCTGATATGTATGGACTGGCCCTGAACACTGCATCACCTTTTTCTTTGCGTTCGATTCTTGACAAAGATAAAATAAATGGAACAAACTATACGGACTAGGTCCGTAACCTGAGAATTGTTCTCAGTTCTAATAAAAAGGAAACGGTTCTGGATACTCCAATCCCCGATGAACCTGCTGATAATGCATCTGCTGCCCTAAAGAAGGCCTACAAGAGAGCATGTGATGATTCTCTTGAGGTTAGCTGTCTTATGCTTTCATGCATGGAACCTGAACTCCAAAAGAAGTTTGAGGATCAGGATGCGTACGATATGATCGTCGCGCTTAAGGACATGTTCCAAGATTAGGCAAGGACTGAGAGGTACAATGTTGCCAAGTCCTTTGTCGAATGCAAGCTAGCGGAGGGAGCAGCTGTAGGCCCCATGTGATCAAAATGGTTAGTTACAGTCAGACTTTGGAAAAGCTTCGTTTTCCACTAGGCCAAGAGTTGGCTACTGACTTCATTTTGGCGTCTCTTCTATCTAGCTATGGGCAGTTCATTTCGAACTACCATATGCATGGGATGGAGAAGGGCCTTAATGAGTTATGTGGGATGCTAAAAACAGTAGAAAGTGACATGAAGAAGTGTGCAGGGCATAGCCATGTGATGGCTGTGCAGAACAAGCCTAGCTTTAATAAAAAGGGTACTTCTTGGAAGAAAAAGGGCAAGGCTAAGGATACAATCCCTAAGCCTGCACCCAAGCAAAAGGCTGGACCTATAGAAGATACTGAGTGCTTCTTTTGTCATGAACATGGCCACTGGAAGATAAACTGCAGCAAGTACCAGGCTTCTTTGAAGAAGAGTGGAAGTAAGAGTACTTGCCACTCAGGTACGCTTGTGGTAAATGTTGTGGACATTCTTCTCGCTGATTCCTATGTTAACTCTTGGGTATTTTATACCAGATCGGTTGATCGTATTTGCAATTTGATGCAGGGGCTAATAAGGACTAGAGAAGTGCAGAAAGGAGAAGTGGATTTTCGCGTCGGAAATAAAGCAAGGGTTGCTACATTGTTCGTCGGCGTCATGCAACTTCACCTTCCGTCAGGATTTATTATGGAGTTGAATAATTGTTATTACATTCCAAGTATGGGTCGAAACATTTTATCACCTTCATGTTTGATGAGGGATGGATATTCATTTGCGAGTATGAATAATGGTTGTGTGATCTCTAAGAATGATATGTTTATGGCTAATGCTCCCATTGTGAATGGGTTATTTATTTTAAATCTTGATGATGCATATGTTTACAATGTTAGTGCTAAAAGGCTTCGGCCTAATGATTTGAGTCCTACCTATTTATGGCATTGTCGTTTGGGGCATATAAGTGAAAAGCGCATGAAAAAGCTCCATGGTGATGGTCTTCTAACTTCGTTTGATTTTGAATCATACGAGACATGTCAGGCTTGTTTACTTGGAAAGATGACCAAATCGCCTTTTTCGAGTTTACCCGAGAGAGCGACAAACTTGTTGGAACTCATACATACTGATGTATGTGGACCAATGAGCACGACATCCAGAGGAGGATATAACTACTTCATTACTTTCACTAATGATTTCAATAGATATGGTTATGTCTACTTGATGAGGCATAAGTCTGAAAATTTTGAAAAGTTCAAGGAGTTTCAGAGTGAGGTAGAGAATCAACGTGGCAAGAAAATAAAGGCCTTGCGATCTGATCGTGGAGGTGAATATTTGAGTCACGAATTTAGTAATCATCTTAAGAGTTGCGGAATTGTTCCACAGCTCACGCCGCCCAAACGCCTCAAAGAAACGGGGTCTCCGAACGGCGCAATCGAACTTTGTTGGACATGGTTCGATCGATGATGAGCCAGTCGGATTTACCATTATCATTTTGGGGATACGCTCTAGAAACAGCAGCTTTCACACTTAATAGGGTACCATCTAAATCCGTAGTTAAGACACCATATGAGATGTGGACTGGAAAGAATCCCAGTTTGTCTTTTCTAAAGATTTGGGTTGTGATGCATTTGTCAAGCGACTTCAGTCGGACAAGCTAATACCCAAATCGGATAAGTGCATTTTCGTGGGATATCCAAGGGAAACCTTAGGGTATTACTTCTACAACCGAGAAGAGGGCAAAGTGTTTGTCGCTCGCAGCGGTGTTTTCCTAGAGAAAGAGTTTCTCACAAAGGGAACGAGTGGAAGGTCGGTCCGACTTAAAGAAGTTCAAGATGAGCCAGTTGGTGATGCTTCTACGAGTGATGCTATTGTAGCAGAACAAGTTGAGGAACCTGTGGCAATAGAAGCACCACAACCACGAAGGTCGGGGAGGCTCCACGAGACGCGGGAATTATTATTGTTAGACAATGATGAGCCTGCGACCTATGCAGAAGCGATGGTGGACCCAGACTCTGATAAATGGCTGATCGCCATGAGATCCGAGATAGAGTCCATGGGAGATAATCAAGTTTGGAACTTGGTTGACCTGCCTGATGGTTTTAAAGCCATCGAGTGCAAATGGATCTATAAGAAGAAGATTGATATGGATGGAAATGTTCACATCCATGAAGCTCGACTTGTTGCAAAAGGTTTTCGACAAGTTCAAGGAGTTGACTACGACGAGACTTTCTCGCCTGTAGCGATGCTTAAGTCTATACGGATCATTCTAGCCATTGCTGCATATTTCGACTATGAAATATGGCAGATGGATGTCAAGACGGCTTTCCTAAATGGAATCCTAACTGAGGACGTGTATATGATGCAGCCCGAAGGTTTTGTCGATCCAAACAATGCTGGAAAGGTATGCAAACTTTTAAAGTCTATTTATGGGATGAAGCAAGCATCTCGGAGTTGGAACATTCGATTTTATGAAGTTGTAAAGGAGTTTGGCTTCATAAAAAACGAACAAGAACCTTGTGTTTAGAAGAAGGAAAGTGGGAGAGCGCTGGTATTTCTAATCTTATATGTAGATGACATATTACTGATTGGAAATGACATTCCTATGCCCGAGTCTGTTAAGACCTCGTTGAAAAATAGTTTTTCGATGAAGGACTTGGAAGCGTCATATGTTCTGGGCATCAAGATCTATAGATATAGATCAAGGAGGCTAATTGGATTAAGCCAGAGTACATACATTGACAAAGTGTTGAAATGGTTCGGCATGGAAGAGGCTAAGAAGGGGTTCTTGCCCATGTCTCATGGCATAAAACTCAGCAAGAGTCGGTGTCCTTCAACTATTGATGAGCGTGAGCGCATGAGCAGGATTCCATATGCTTCGGCTATTGGATCCATCATGTATGCAATGATATGTACTCGCCCAAATGTTTCCTATGCTCTAAGTGTTACGAGCAGATACCAGGCTGATCCAGGTGAAGGTCACTAGACAGTGGTAAAGAATATCCTTAAGTACTTGACAAGGACTAAGGATGTGTTCCTAGTTTATGGAGGTGAGGATGAACTCAGTGTAAGGGGTTACACAGATGCAAGTTACCTTAACGACCCAGATGATTCCAGATCGCAATCTGGTTATGTGTTTGTCATGAATGGTGGTGCTGTGAGTTGGAAAAGTTCCAAGCAAGATACGGTGGCCTCCTCTTCAACAGAAGCTGAATATATTGCCGCCTCGGAGGCTGCAAAGGAAGCTACTTGGATTAGGAATTTCCTGATCGCTCTTGGTGTGGTTCAGGGCGCGTCCAATCCCATGGACGTTTATTGTGACAACAATGGTGCCATTGCACAAGCCAAGGAACCTAGACAGCACCAGAAGAACAAACATATTCGCATGTGTTACCATCAGATTCGAGAGTTCGTTAAGGATGGTAGTGTCATGATATGCAAAATACATACGGACTCAAATGCTGCTGATCCTTTTACAAAGCCACTCTCGCAGCCTGCGCATGAGGCGCACGCAAGAGCAATAGGTATTAGATACAATCTAGATTGACTCTAGTGCAAGTGGGAGGCTGAAGGAAATATGCCCTAGAGGCAATCATAGAGATGATTATATTTCTTATGTGTCCATGAGTTATTGTAATGTTCCTTAAATATCCATATCATGCAACTTGTATTGATTTGCAATTATGTGAATTGTTTGTGAAACTCTATACTTGTATGGTTATTTAAGAGTTGTCCCTAGTCGGAGTTCATGTGAGGACACACGTGAATATTAGACTAGCACGTCGATTGGTTGATGACTATATTTCGCAAGTCATAGACATGGAGATGTCAAACCAATGATGTGGACACATGTTATGAACATGGGGTTGAACTGACCCAAATTGAGACTGACAATTAGTTGCAGCTCTCTCTCTACACATCGTGTACGTTTTGTCCTTAGACCTGAGATTGTCGCATGTACTTGAGATGTGGATCGACATACTTTGGGGCTATCAGACGCTACTCTATAACTAGGTAGTTATAAAGGTAGCTTTCGGGTTTGTCCTGAAGCATGCTGCAAGGCATGGTCAATCAAGATGGGATTTGCCCCTCTCTACTTGAGAGAGATATCTCTAGGCCCCTCGAGTGATCGAATCCAGAAATGCATGGTCGTGCTACATATGGTTAAGAGTTAACCTATTAAAGGGATTCCGAATCACAGTATCGAGAAAGGGAGGTCAGCTTGGAGCTAGACCAAATATCGTGAGGCAAAGGAAAAGACATGTATTAAACCTTGTGATGGTTCGTCCGATATGATCTTTGCATGCGTTTAGGAGTTGGCACGTCTTGCTAGAGGCAGCTACCAACTATTGATAGAATAAGTGTATTTGTGTCATGTCTATGCGTATATGAACCTATAGGGTCACACACTTAAGGGGCTGGAAGCCTAATGAGAATTAGATCTGAATTGGACCAGGCTTAGGGTACTAATGGGCTGCTAATGTAGAAGCCCACTAGGGACGCCTATATAAGAGAGGGTGGGGCGAGCTGACCAGGGTTAGACCATTCCACCCAGCCGCCACTCCTCACGCCTGTGTTGCACGCGCGGACCTAGCAGTCCGGCGTCTGACGCTTCCACCCTGTACGTGTGGATACCTCGGAGGCGTTGCATCTGTAGCGCTTGGACGAGCCACACAAGGGGAGCTGATCGTGCGACGAGAACGAGGAGGAGACGTAGATCATCTGCACTGCCTCGACGCGCTTCATCAAGTTCTGCAACTGCACGTCTAGGGGTAATCCCGTGATCTATGACAACAGTAATCCTGGTTTACGCAGTAGAAATTTTTGATTTGCGCTAGTGTAGCCTACCCGTATCCCTTTAGTCTCCGTGTTGCTAGCAACACATGTGTGACATTTCCTTCCTCCTACTGGTTCGATAACCTCGGTTTCTTACTGAGGGAAACTTGTTGTTGTGCTGCTTCATACCTTGCTCTTGGTGTTTCCAATGAAACGTCCCACGACAAAAGTGTTGGGCGCCATCAAGCCATTTTCTGGCGCCGTTGCCGGGGAGGCTAAGGAAGTCTTCACAAGGGGAGTCCTCCACTTCCTTTCTCTTTACTTTGTTTTTAGTTTGCTTAGTTTTGTTTGCCCCTTTTCAAAAAACCCAAAAAATAGTCTAGTTTGGTTTGCTTGCTTTATTCAAAAACACACAAACAATTAGTTCCTCCTCTAGTTGCCGGTCTGTTATTGTCTTGCTTGGTCATGCTTTCTATCAATGGATGGTTTCTTTGAAACTAGTTCTTATTGGCAAGGTGGGTTCACGAAAGAACAAAAGTATTATTATAAGGAACACCATTTGTCACAAAGAGGGAAACACTTATGGGAACAAATTGATAAGTTGAATACTATTGCTAGAGACGTGTGCTCTACTTATAATGTTACTTATTGCTTTGATAAATTTTGTTGTTGTAGGAGGTATAAACACCTGCCTTTTCAATGTGAGTATAATGATAATGTTACCATATCTTCTTATGTTAAAGGAAATTGTGACTTTGATGATGTGGAACAAATTGAAGAATTTATTGCCTTCAAGGGTGCATTTGAACTTGCTAGTTTGCTTGAAAATACTGATGATGCACCTTATGAACATGAGGTTTATGAGATACTTAAATTTTTCTTTGATAATTACAAGAAAGAAAATAGCTACTCCCTCCGGTCCTAAATAAGTGTCACGGTTTTGAACTAACTCTAGTTCAGAATGGCGACACTTATTTAGGATCGGAGGTAGTACATTCTTGAATATTTTAATAAGTGATTTCCACAAATGGAAGAGATTAATGCCTTGCAGGAACCTATGGAAGAAGAAATTGCTGAAACAGGAAGCTCATTAGATGAAAAAGAGGAGGATGAATGTTATGCTCCTGTGGATCCTTTTGAAATATCTACTATGGGTAAAACTTGTGATGATGTTCATATGCTTGTTACCTCTAGTAGTGATCATGATTGGGAAAAGCACACTACTTTTGATATTGAAAATCTCTTTGGTACCTATTCTGAAAATTCTATTGCCTATGATGATACTTTACCTCCAATTTATGATGATTACAATGATGATTGTGATATTTTAAGTCCACCTACTATTGAGGAGAAAATTGATTGTCATTACAATATGCCTCCTATATTTGATGATTATGGTGATGAGAATAATCATGATAGCTGTTTTGTTGAATTTGCTCCCACTACTGTGGAGAGTAATAATCATTTTATGCATGTGGCTCGTGATAAGATTGTTTTATGTGATAGCTATATTGTTGAGTTTATTCATGATGCTACTGACAGTTATTATGAGAGAGGGAAACATGATATTATGTATCTCAATAATCTTAAGTTCCCCTCTTTATGTTGAAAGTCTTGAAGTTGCACTTGTTTTGCTTTCCTATGCTTGTTGCTTTATGATTTCATGACTTGTTTCTTTACAAGATTCCTATGCATAGGAAGTATATTAGACTTAAATGTGTTTTGAATTTGCTTCTTGATGCTATCTTTTACTTCAATTCATATTTCTTATGTGAGCATCTTCTCAAACTATCATGGCTAACTTAAAGGCGTTAAAGAAAAGTACTTGTTGGAAGATAACCCAAGAGTTTTCTCAAGTCTTGGAAGTTATTACTTCAGTAATGACATCTTCTTATACTTTTTGTTTGCTTTTTGTGCCAAGAATGACCTCTAATGAGAGGGAAGTAAGATTTGGGGAGTTGCTGTCCCAAAATAGATTTTTGTCCTCCACCATAAAAATTCGTGAGTAGTCTCTGTAACTTGGCTTGAGCCCAAAATTTACGAATAAATCCCCCAGTATGTTATCTAAATTTCGTTAGTTCAACACTTTTTGATTATAGCAACAGAAGATGTTCGAAAAAATCGGTTTCTACCTGCTGGTCTATTTTGACAGATTTCTGGCATTATTTGCATTTGCTTCTTATTGATTCCCTTTTGAGTTCTATTTAGGTGAATTGAGCCTTTTGAAGGAGTTACTACAGTAGCTTGTGTTTTTAGTGAAAAGCCTTGCTGTTTCAAAGCTTTGTTAGTGGTCTAATATCTTTTGAATACACTAATGTTGCTAATGAAGATTGTGTGAAGTTTTGTATGAAGGAAAATTTTTAGGTGTAGAGAGAGAATGATGCAATGAGATGAAGAATGGACAAAAGCACAAGCTTGGGGATGCCAACATGGTGTCACCCCAAGAAATATCCAAGAAGTACAAGCGTCAAAGCTTGGGGATGCCCAAGGCATCCCCTTCTTCATCAATAAAAAGCTCAGGTCTGTCTAGACACTTCGTTTTTATTGTTTCATGCACAGTTGTGTTGTTCTTGGAGCGTCTTAGTTTTTGTTTGGTTTGCTTAGTTGTTTAGTTTGCTTGATTAAAGTAGTTTGGACCCCCGTTATCGCTGTGTTGTTTTGCAAATAAGTTTGCTTGGTGTTGGAAAGGAGTAGTAAGTTCTTGCTTGTAAGTGCAAGAGGAGCTTGCATTGACTGTGACTTAGACTTTAGCATGACATGCTAGGTGTTGTTTTGGCATTATGATTAGTGATTATTGATGTAGCATATCTTGTTCCAAACAATTGGGATTGCTTAGTGTGCCTTGAAGAAATTATGCGTTGTTTTAGCATGCAAAAGCATAGTATTGTGGTATTCTCCTTTAATGCTTTGCTTGGGTTGACTTGGCACTTGCTCACACCATGTTATGACTATGACAAGTCACCATTAGACTCTATGATCATTTAGTCCTTGACTTGTAGTACTACTCTATGCTTTGATTGGTAATGCTTTGTTGCTCTGCATGATTATGGCCATTATGCTCTCTTAGTTGGTTGCTCTCAGTCTTTTGCTAGCCTCCACTTGTATGAGTAAGTTCTACTCATACTTCCAAATCCCAAGAAACAAAGTTATTCCAAAGTGTCCACTATAAACTCCTATGCATGGTGTGTTACACCATTCCAAGTATATTCTTGTTTCCAGCTATCTTCCAATTAAAAACTATTTTGTTATGTGAAAACTTAGTGATTAAAGCCCTCATGAACTTGATGGCACACTTTATATTCTTTGCCCCTAATAAACTTGAACCATTGTGACATCTTTGCTGTATATGCTTGCACTTATATGTTGGAATTAGCAGAACCGTGCTATCACGGGGAACGTTTTCAATATTGCACTTGTACTTTGTACTCAGTTGATATCATGCTCTTTTGTCTATGGATGTCACCGGTGTGAAATAAATAGGAAACTTGTAAGTCCATGGAGTTTGTATTCTGTGTTAGAGAAACGCATGGGCCGCTAGCCTAAGCCATGCCTAATCATGGTGGAAACTTGCAGCATCACCATAGTGAGCTATCTATGAAGCATCCTCAATAAAAAGCTATGCATATAGTAAATAAAAAGATCGCTGAGATGCTCATTGTCTGCTTGCCTTGTCATTTTGGTTATGGGAAAGCTCCTGTACCATGTGCAAGGGGTACCCCGTTGGCGGTTCTCAATGATATGCAAATACTTACAATGACAAGAACTTACCTATGACTGAAGTTGAGTATGCATGAAGTGTGGCCCTCGTATTCAAGGGACTTGAGATTGCCAACTTATACTTCGTCAAGCATATACTCCATCTTTGTCACTTTAACCTAAATCACTTCAAGATGCTTATGATAGGGGCAATGAGGGCTGAAAGCTAACAAGTACCATAATTTTTGGAAGCTCTTTTTGAAACTTGTAATCCCTGCTTCCTTTACAAAAAGGCCTTTCTTCCACCATTACTTGAATCTCCACCTTCTACCTTTAGGCACCATTAAGAGAGCATAGTTGTCATTTTGTGTGTAGTGTTCCAAAGCTTATTGATTAATGCATATTGTGATATTACTTCTTCTTGTGCTATTTGTTTCTAGTCACCCTTGTGAACTTTAAATGTGTCCTATGCATCTATATTGCCACTCTATGAGGGACAAGCTGATTGCCACTATGCTATGTTTTCTGTATGTGAAACAAACAAACGTTTTTCAATGCATGTTATTCATGATCTTTGTTTGTAGCCTTTCATGTTGCATGCAGTTACTATGTCCTGTTGTTAGAACTCCATCTTTCATGCACATGTTTAGAGTTCTTTGATCCCAACTTCCAATGCTTGCAAATGGTTGGATCTTTATTGTGAGGGTGCATGTCACCTCAAAAATTATTCTTTTATCACTTACCTACTCGAGGACGAGCAGGAGTTAAGCTTGGGGATGTTGATACGTCGGAAACGTATCTATAATTTTTGATGTTCCATGTTTGTTAGTATCTACTTTGCTTTGTTTTGTCTACACTTTGAGGTGCTTTTTACATGTTTTCTGGTACTAACCTATTAACAAGTTGCAACAGTGCGAGATGCCTATTTTCTATTGTTTTTGTTTTCAGAAAAGTTAGTAAAGAAATATTCTCGGAATTGGACGGGACAAACATCAAAGTCAATTACTTTTCATGGGGAACAAGAAGTCCAGAGGGGAGACGAGGAAGCGTGCAAGGGCGGCCAAACCCCCCTAGGTGCGGCTAGGGGTGGGCTCGCGCCTGGGTAGGGTTTGACCCCCCTGGTCTCCTCCTCAGCCTCCCCCTTCGCCTATAAGAAGCCTCGATGCAGAAACCCTAAGCACCCGATCAAATCTCCACGAAACCGTCTGTAGCCGCCGCTACCATCGTACCTAGATCGGGGGGTCTGAAGTTCTTCCTGGCACCCTGCCGGAGGGGAGATCATCCCAGAGGCTTTCTCTCCGGTATGATGCATGAGTAGTTCCACCTTGGACTATGGGTCCATGTAGTAGCTAGATGGTTGTATCTCCTCCTTTGTGCTTTCATGTATAGATCTTGTGAGCTCCGTTCATGATCAAGATCTAATCTATTTGTAATCATGCATGTTGTATTTGCGGGGATCCGATGGATATTGAGATTATTATGTTGGTTTGATTAATGGTTTTGTATTTATGATTCTATCATGTCTGTGTTGTTTGTGATCTTGCATTCTCTCCGTTGTTAGTAGCTATCTTGGCCAAGTAGTTGCTAGTGACTCCAAGAGGGGGTATTTATGCTCGATAGTGGGTTCATGCCTCTAGTTTCCAAGGGAAGTGACAGAAATCTCTTCGTTTGTAGATGTGATGTTGCTACTAGGGAGAAAACAACAGTCTCTTGTTCATGGAACATGTGGACTGTTTACCTTACACACTTTGCTTAAAGTAGTTGTCTGTTGCTTGCAACTTCATACTGGAGGGGGTTCAGATGATAACCTGAGGGTGGACTTCTAGTCATAGATGCAGTTGGATGGAGGTCTATGTATCTTGTTGTATTGCCCAATCGAATCTTATAGGATCTTTCTGACTAGTAATTGCATTGTTATGCCTTGCTCAGTTCCTGTCAATTGACCTGCTGTAATTTGTACCCTTCATGCCATGTTGTTTATCTAAGGAGAGCACCTCTAGTGAACTATGGACCCCGGTCCAATCTTTACCATTGATACATCTTCCACTATTACTTGTTTACTTGCTGCAAACCCACACATAAGGGTGGAATCGAGCCGAGCCGAGCCGGCTCGCGGCTCGGCTCGTGCTTGACAAAATCGAGCCGAGCCAAGGCTCGGCTTGGTACTGAAAACCCACAGTAAAACGGGCTCGTGGCTCGGCTCGAGACGGCTCGTGGCTCGTTCGAACGGCTCGACGTGCCGGCCAGCTACCCCGAAAAAAATCGCCTCCTCCGCCGAAAAAAACTTCCCCTGCCCTACCCCTCGCTCGCCCCGTCCCTGACCCCCCTCCCCGACCCCGTCTCTCTGTCTCTCGATCTAGCGATTGGCGAGGCGAACCTGGCGGCCTCCTGGTTCCTCCCCGTCGGCCGTCGCTCGCCAGGCCGCCACCAAGTACAAGGACGGCTGTTGCCTCCACGCCACCAAGGTCCGTCGGCGGCTGCCTCCTCCTTCCCTTCTTCATGCTCTGCTCGCGCGCTACTCCAGGCCTCCAGCTAGGGTTAGGGTTAGCGGGGGGCGCTGCTCGCGCGGGGGGGGGGGGGGGGGGGGCAGGCCCAGTGCTCTGCTCGCCGAGGGGACAGGCCGCCAGACCTCCGGCCGCCTAGGCTCAGGCTGCTGCTGCTGCTTCTCTAGCTAGTCTCATGTCGGTCGGAGTGGGGAAGTTCCTAGTCTAGTTCTCTGGTAGTAGTTTTCATTCATGTCCTAGTCGTATTCTGTATATATCGATGGATGTACCCGTGGCTTGTCTTAACATCTCGCAGAGAGAGAGAGAGAGATCAATATAATGCTTAGCTGAAACTGTTGAAAGGAAATTGGTGCATGAGTTCTGTCCTTGTTTATTACTTGTGCGCTGTGTTGGTTTTTCTCTACTGTTGTGCTGTTCATGAGTAGTTGGAGTCTGATCCGAACCCGTCTCTTGGGATCTTGTAACATTGCCTGAATCTTGACCAGTTGACAGGAGACTGCACTACTGCTTGGGATCTGACATTAGTTTTTCTTACTTTAAGCAAGGTTTCTAAAAGTTTGGGGGTGACCAGCCTTTTTTGCACTACTCCCACTTGTGCCCTGTGTTCTTTTTAGTGATAATATCTGGCAGTACCATTAATGTGATAATATCTAGTTGTAGGAAATACAATTTTGTTTATTTTTCTTTTTTTGTGATAAGATCTATTCTGAAGAGAAAGCTACTACTGAATATAATTTGATCGAAACCGAGTTGGCAAAGCTGTATGACACTTATGATATACATCATCGTTATGAGAAAGTTGATTCTTATAGATCTGCTGCATCCTCATCTACACCTATGGATACAAGTTCATCTTTGCCATCAAGTGCCAGCGAGTTTACCTCATACTTAAGTGAGACTTCTGTGGAGACATCAAAGAATGAGATTGATAAGTATCTTGGTGAGGCAAATGAGAGCTTGCTAAACAAAAATTTTGATGTGCTATTGTGGTGGAAGCTGAATGCCCATAAATACCCCGTCGTGTCAAAGATGGCAAAGAATTTCTTGTCTATACTGCCGACTTCTGTGTCTTCGGAGTCTACTTTTAGCACCGGGGGGCGAGTTCTAGATGACTATAGGAGCTCTCTAAACCCAGCGATGGTGGAGGCGCTGGTGTGTGCTTCTAGTTGGATTAACGGTGCTCACAATGACAACAAAGTCTCGCTGGATGTGGTATGTGCCTTGCTGATTCATTTTGTTGCTAGTTAGTCTACTATACTATGTCTTATGCATACCTAACTTTCATCATTTTCACTCTTTTAGGAACCAGATGATATTGATGATGTCGAGTATATTCCATTTCCAAAAAGCGTGGTGGGGAGCAACTAGTAAGTATATAGTGCTATTTTGTTTCTCTACTTGCTGTAAATTTTTGTACAAGAACACAAGTAATGCAAAACTCATTATATAATGCCATTTCGCTCACTTACTGTAACATATCTGGTGCAAAACCATGTGTGTGATGATTTCTTTTTGTCTTTGTGATAAACAGATTCGACATATGAGTGTATGAATGAGCTGTAGGAGATGGCAGCGAGGGTAGAGGCCAAGGAGATGTTAATGGTTGATGTTTATGATCAGATTTGCGATATCATGGCTCCTGTTACTTTTGTTGAAGTTGAACTATGTTCTTGTGTTTGTCATGTACTCATGTATGAGACTCCTGTTGGACTAAGTGGTCAGTTTGTGTTATGAAACTTGTGTTATACTGAAACTATTATGGTTATTGGTACTTTATTTAACTTTTTAGACTATTTTGTTGATGTATTTGTGAAATCATGATCAAATCTTATATAAAACTGTGAATTCTTACAATTTCAGCAAAGGTCATGGCGAATTTTTTAATTTCATCGAGCTTTCGAGCCGGCTTGCAAGCTTCATCGAGCCGGCTTGTCAAGCCTCGAGCCTGAATATCAAGGTTTAGGCTTGGCTTGACCATCCTCCAAGCCGAGTCGAGCCCGAGCCGAGCCTCGAGCTGCATGTCCACCCCTATCCACACATACGTTTAATCCATTGTTACAGCAAACCGGTGAGCTTGACAACCTCACTGATTTGTTGGGGCAAAGTCTTGAGTTTGTGTTGTGCAGGTCTCCGCGTTGCTAGCAACACATGTGTGACGTTTCCTTCCTCCTACTGGTTCGATAACCTCGGTTTCTTACTGAGGGAAACTTGCTGTTGTGCTGCTTCATACCTTGCTCTTGGGGTTTCCAACGAAGTGTCTCACGACAAGTGCTGGGCGCCATCAGTCACGTAAAAGACCACACCATCATCAATCTCCTCCTTGTCGGCCTTAGTGGTAAATTCGAGAAGCAGTAGGCCTTCATCTCTATGATCAAGCCTTACCCCACCTTCGTTGAGGTTCGCTCCATCCAGCTCGAATCTCATAATCAATCTCACAAGGCATCTCGTCCTCCTTAGGTGTTCACCGCCAGGCCGCCCGCCCTGACACCTGCGCTTCCACAACCTCCTCCTGGCTGGCTCCTGAGTCCAAACTACCGCGGCAGGAACCCAACTTATCGGCTCCCCCAGCCTCGTCCCAATACTTCTTCATCCTCCGTGCCCCCATCCGCCATGGCTCTCATGCCCTCGACGTGGCACCCGCAACACAACCCTTGGACAGGGCTTGTTCGGGCATGGTCAATGCCCTGGTAGACCCCCTCTCCGTACGATGCCCCTCCTGCCTACACGGGCACATAGAGCCCGGTGTTCGTCCCGCCACCGGCTCTCCTGGACTGCTCGGATCTCGGCCACCGGCTCACGTCTACATTGCAATGCCAACTACCCCTACAGTTGCACATGGACCCCCGCCAGGCTACCCCAACATGATGGTCCCCTATGCACATGGCTCTACTTCCACTCCGTCACCCTACGTGTACGAACCTCCTACACTGTACGTGATACGTCGAAAACGTATCTATAATTTTTTATGTTCCATGCTTGTTTAGTATCTACTTTGCTTTGCCTTATCTACACTTTGAGGTATTTTTATATCTTTTCTGGAACTAACCTATTAACAAGTTGCCACAGTGCTAGTTGCATGTTTTCTTCTGTTTTTGGTTCCAGAAAGGCAGAAAATCAATATTCTTGGAATTGGACGGAACAAAAGACAAAGTCAATATTTTACCGTGGGCGACACGAAGTCCAGAGGAGAGACGGAGGGGCGAGCCAGGGCGACCAAACCCCCCTAGTCGCGGCCAAGGTGGGCCCGTGCCTAGGCAGGGTGTGGCCCCCTGGTCGCCTCCCAGCCTCGCCTCTTAGCCTATAAGAAGCCCCCGATGCAGAAACCCTAGGCACCCGATCAAAACTCCATGAAACCGTTTGTAGCCGCCGCCACCATCGTCCCTATATCGGGGGATCTGAAGTTCTTCCCGGCACCCTGCCGGAGGAGAGATCATCTCGGAGGCCTTCTTCTCCGGTATGATGCGTGAGTAGTTCCACCTTGGACTGCGGTTCCATGTAGTAGCTAGATGGTTGTATCTCCTCCTTGTACTTTCATGTATAGATCTTGTGAGCTCCATTCATGATCAAGATCTAATATAGTTGTAATCATGCATATTGTGTTTGCGGGGATTCGATGGATATTGAGATTATTATGTCAGATTGATTAATGGTTTTGTCTATATGATTCTATCATATATGTGTTGTTTGTGATCTTGCATGATCTTCGTTGTTAGTAGCTATCTTGGCCAAGTAGTTGCTAGTGACTCCAAGAGGGGGTATTTATGCTCGATAGTGGGTTCATGCCTCTAGTTTCTAAGGGAAGTGACAAAAATCTCTTCGATTGTAGATGTGTTGTTGATACTAGGGAGAAAACAACGGTCTCTTGTTCATGGAACATGTGGACTGTTTACCTTACACACTTTGCTTAAAGCAGTTGTCTATTGCTTGCAACTTAATACTGGAGGGGGTTCAGATGATAACCTGAAGGTGGACTTCTAGTCATAGATGCAGTTGGATGGCGGTCTATGTATCTTGTTGTATTGCCCAATCGAATCTTATAGGATCTTTCTGACTAGTAATTGCATTGTTATGCCTTGCTCAGTTCCTGTCAATTGACCTGCTGTAATTTGTTTACCCTTCATGCCATATTGTTTATCTAAGGAGAGCACCTCTAGTGAACTATGGACCCCGATCCAATCTTTACCATTGATATATCTTCCATTGTTACTTGTTTACTTGCTGCAAACCATTACCTTCCACACATACGCACTACTAGGGAAATGGCCATTCGTGGCGCACCTGAAAAGAGCATCTGTGGCGCACTAGCCGTGCGCCACGGGCCTTGCACTACGGCTATCTCCTAGCCGTGTCGCACTGCCTAGTGCGCCACGGTTGTGTGGAGATAGACGTAGCGCACCTGCTAGTGCGCCACGGCTATGTGGGCAGGTGCGCTACGCGTAGGATCTTCTGTGGCGCACTTCCAAGTGCGCCTCAAAGCTTCTGAGGTGCGCTTTAGGTGTAGTGCGCCACAAAAGGTAGGTCATGTGCGCCACAGGTGTTTTTTTATTTTTTATAATTTCTGAGCCAGATTATATACAATATTACAGGCAGATATACACACACAGATACAAGATATACAATTATATATATAAATACACAATTTGAAAAACAAGATTGAAACAAATACATATAGATAAGTCTCATACATGAATACATGGTATAAGTTACATTGTTTCGATCAAGTTACAAAGTAGTTGGTGACATGCGAATACATGTGTCGATCGAAGAAGTTAGAGCTCGGAAGCTCGCCTAGACATCTAAACTAGCTAGACACAAACGCGGGATAAACAACCAAAGAAGATAAGCATGATCACCGCCGCGACGAAGGTGTAGGTCTTCTTCCGGTTCCTTGTCCTAACTCCCGCTAGATAGCACGTGTATCTAGCTTCTGCCTCCGCCATAGTGTTGTACCCTTTGTAGCTATTGCCGCTGAAATGATGCACCTGTCTCCGGCAGTCTTCCCAATCATCGTAGACTCCGGGAACCCGTCCCTTGTACACGACGTACCACGTCATCTATAAGTTGACAATAATAATTAACCGATGATTGAAAAAAACATATATAATTAAAGTCGCATATGAAGATACACTTATAGAAAGTACTCCTAAATCAAAAAGACCAAACTCAAAAAGCATGCCTCATATATAACTAGGTTGTTCGACACAGGAATATGCTACGATGGAACCATCCGCCAAGTAGGATGCACAACACCTGGACCTGTGCATAGCACAAGGCGGACAATCCCATCGCAACACATTCACATATATAGTGTGCCACGATATTTCAATCATCGGCATTATTCTCGAAAAAGACCAAAATAACTCGAAAAGAATGCCTCATATATATACATAGGTTGTTGGACACAGAAATATGCTATGATGGAACTGTAAGCCAAGTAGGATGCACAACATCTAGAGTTGTGCATAACACAAGGCTTACAGTCCCGTCGTAGCACATTCACATATATATTGTGCCAAGACATTTCAATCATCGGCATTATTCTCGAAAAAGACCAAAGTAGCTCGAAAAGAATGCCTCATATATAACTAGCTAGGTCGTTGGACACAGGAATATGCTACGGCGGAACGGTTAGCCAAGTAGGATGCACAATTCCTGGACTTGTGCATATCACAAGGCTAACTATCCCGTCGTAGCACATTCACATATATATTGTGCCACGACATTTCAATCATCGGCATATTCTCGAAAAAGACAAAAATAACTCGAAAAGAATGCCTCATATATAACTAGCTAGGTCGTTCGACACAGGAATATGCTACGACGGAACAGTGAGCCAAGTAGGATGCACAATTCCTAGACTTGTGCATATCACAAGGCTCACTATCCCGTCGTAGCACATTCACATATATACTGTGGCACGACATTTCAATCATCGGCATTATTCTCGAAAAAGACAAAAATAACTCGAAAAGAATGCCTCATATATATACATAGGTCGTTGGACACAAGAATATGCTACGATGGAACCGTGAGCCAAGTAGGATGCACAAGACCTGGACTTGTGCATATCACAAGGCTCACAATCCCATCGTAGCACATTCACATATATAGTGTGCCACGACATTTCAATCATCGGCATTATTCTCGAAAAAAGAGTAAGGAAAAAAAGGACCAAAGTGAGCAAAGGACCAAAGAGTAAGCAAAAAAACCAAGCATTGATTGATATATAATAATAATAAGCAAAAGAAGTAAGCAATGATTCATAAACCTAATAAGATAAGTATAGTAGCATGTACACTTGTCCACACACACAAAGGTCATCTATAGTTTGTAACTACAACTAGGCCAACATCAAGCCTTCTAGCTCGGCTTAGGGAACGGGAGGACGCCTTGTCTCATCATGAACTTCCTATAGTCACCCTGCATCTCTAGGCGATCTTCTATGTCACGGTTATTTGGGATATTTCCTCCATAGAAGATCCCCCCTGAAGTCATGACATCACGAAAGATGATTGCCCCAAACTGCTGCTGGATGCGATACATCTCTTGTCTAATATCTGAATCAGTGATCTTGGCCTTTGCTTTAGCCCACTATTTGAGATGATCTGGCAGCGTAGAATTCTGTTGGTCAAGTAGGAACGCCCTCATGTGATGGAGTGCGTAGTAGGCTTCCTTCTTACTATTTTATGGCTGCTTCACGCAGGGGAACTCCGTTACGTGGTTGAAGACGTGCCTGCCAAACTTGACCTTCGTACGCACGAAGGTGGTGCCTTCTGTCGAGGCAAAGCCAGTGAGAGCATCATCCAAAACTTCCTTGATCTTGTCGTAGTTTTTCTTCTTTTCTAGACTCCCCGAGTCGAAATACGTGGCATGGGAATGCTTCGGCGATAAGGAGATGAGCGTGCAGTGTTCATCTCTACGCAAAAAATTCAAATGGAATGTGTTGGAAAAAGAATGATGATGATCTAATAAAGCCAATCGACGGTGGCGAGTGAATAACGACTTACTCGGGAAAGTAAGGCACGAGAATGTATTCCTTTGTCTTGTTCGCCACGAGGATTCTTTTTAGGTACGAGGCCACGATACGTCGTTCGGAGGGGGAACCCAAGAAGCCGTCACGCATGTAGTAGGGGTCCACTATAGCGATGCCCGGTGTGTTCTCTCTAATGATCTGCATGGCCAGGCTGAGAGAAAACAGACGGACCATGGTATAGTGCAGCGGGTATAGGTGGAACATATTGAAGATGTCGTCGAACCGCAGGAAGAATAGATCCGCAGGGGCATTGTCGACGAAGCCCAATCCTGGTGGCACCTTAACCACGAATACCGGATGCGAGGGATCTTTCTCCGATAGAAGGCGTCTCTCTATCGTCAGCATGCCGTCATGCACACTCTGTAGTTCCAAACTGGCGAGCTTCCATAAATTCTTAGGTAGCATGGGCTCACCCGCCACATGAATCCTCCACATAATACCCTCGGGTCTTGGTGGCCCGTCCCGAAACCTGATCGGATTCGCAATTGTTGACGCCACCGGCTGGCTCGAGCTGCTAGATTTTCTTTTCCTGCCCTTTTTTCCTTTTGGAGAGCGGGCAGGCGTCGCAATCTGAGCACCGGCCGCCCTATGTAGTGTGTCAGGGCTTAGAATAAAGGACCGGTTGGTTGTATCAGCTGGCTCTGTAAAGGCGCAAGCTGGAGGTGTCTCCTGAGAACCAAACAGACGCTTGGTGACAGTGGCTTTCTCTGTGGGGCCGCCAGCTAGGTCTTCGTTGCTAAACTGAGTGTTGAAGAAGTGATCATTCCAGTCTTCGTCGTCCTCGGCCGGATCCTGCGCCATGTGCATATCATCAACATGATCATCCGACCCCCCGGGTGGAGGTGACGGAGAGGGCGGTAAGGGGGCCTTGCCACCACTTGTCGCTGGCACGACAGGCGGTGCTGTTGTCTGTGGCGTGATGGCCCCCGCCGTCCCCAAACGGATCATGCTCTTTGGCCATAGCAAGAATAAGCCGAAGAAAGTTCTGAGGACAGACGACTCTTCTTCATCCGCTCCTGGGGGTTGAATGGGAGGTTCCAGGTCGTCGCACCCCCTTAGCACCCGACTAATTTTTAACCCTGTGCACGCTATATGACATCGGCCTTGAGTGGAACGTGCGCTGCAAGGGTTGAACGATGGTACCCTTGGAACATCCCTCAGCTCGTTGTTCACGTAGCATAAGAGAGTGCAAGGAACACCCGTCTGCGGAAAACATGTACGGCGTCGTCAGAGATGCCATAAGAGTAATAGATGGCATGAAAGGCGGTAATTAAAGCAATTTGTTTACCGTGATGGCGTCGAGATCGGCTAATGTCAACGCACCGCATACGGTGACGGGCGTGCAAGAGACGGAAGGGCTGCTTGATGGCGCGGTGCTGGCCGCCGGTGTATTCTCCCTACCGACGGGTGCTTAGAGCTCCGGTGCCGTCGTGACGATGGAAGAGGGGCACCAACATGTACTCCGGCTCCGCGGTGATGGCAGGGGGAATCACCAACACTTGCGGCGCCGCGGTGCTAGCGGGAGGAGTCACGAACACGTAGTTCGCCTGATTCGTCGGCGCCGCGTTGTTCGGGTGGCTGCTGACCATGCTTGGAATCAGGCACGGCCTTACTCGACCACCCGCACTCCAGTTTGCTATTGACTCCACCAAGGTAGGCAGGAAGGACGTGAGGGTGATTGCCAGGTTGTCTTGGACGATCTGCGGGATCCGCGCCACTTGTGCCTTAAGTTCTTGAACCTCGTGGTTTTCCTCCTCGCTCCTTCCCGACGGCGCCACATGCGTCCTCGGTGGTGGACCAATATGATCCACCCAATTCTTACCCCCGAGGCCGGCTAGACGGCCAGCCGACAACGGCTTCTTCGTAACCGGCTCTATTTTCTTAGCCCGGTTCATCGCCATGTTAAAAGGGTTATCCTACCGGGTGGCCACCGTCGACCCCTGGGATGAGGAACCCTGGGATCCATGACTAGCAACAATTTCCTCCTCCTACAGAAGAAGTAACAGTGAATCGTTTAGATCATCGATTAGATTGCAATCGAGTTGATCCGCGGTAATTAGATTATACTTACCACAATTTCCTCGAATTCCTTCACCGCAGGATCCGCGGTGAGTTGTTTGGTTTTTGGGTCCACATGGTAACGGGCCCTGATGAAGTTTCGAACCTTCCCGGGTTCGAATTTAGCAAAGGGGTTTTCTATCCCCTTGGATCTATACTCTTCGTCCTCCTTATTCCATTTGGCCTCCGCGGTTCTGTATCCACCAGATCCGAGATGGTGATGACCTATATTCATCGCCTGCAGCACCTTTCCCCGATTACTATTGGCCAGGGCTCTTTCGGATTCACACCTCTCCTTGAACTCCCGCAACTGATCTTCGGTGATCTGCGGGTCAATCTTCTGGATCTCCTCGAGACTTTTGCCTTCTTTATAGATCTTCTTCTTTATCCGGGTTCTCCAGCTGGCCAGGGCGGTGCTCATCTTTGTGAGGGCGGATTTGTTTACTTCGTTCCCATGATAATTTGTGTTCTGATACTTAGCGGGGAACTTGTATCTTGCGTGCAGCTTCTCGAAGAGGAGTGTGCGCAAGTGGCCATTATCTTTATGCTGGATATTCTCGGTTTTGATCGAGATGGTTGTCCGGGTGATCGCCGCCACTTGCCCACCGTACCCTTTGACGACAAGGGCGGGCTCCAAAGGAACCCCTGATGGGCTCACTTCGGTAATTTCCTCCCTAACGGTGCCGACCGTGTTCGGGCGCTGGTCCTTCGGCTTCTTCTTCTTAGGAGGATTGCTACCACTCCCTGTTCCCTCGCTGCCATCAGTGGTTTCATCACCCGCCGTTCCTTCGGCTTCTTCCTCCGTGTCTTCCAAATCATCATCCTCGCTCTCCGAAGGATGGTATTCTTCATCGTCTTCTAGCCGCTGGGCCGCCTCCTAGAATGTCAATTGTTTATTCGGAGGTCTGAGTTCTCCTTCAGCGCTGATGCGCTTAGAACATCTAGCCTCGTCGTTGTCACACATCTTTGCACTAATAAAAACAAATAATTGGTTAAATGCACGGAAAAATCCAGCATGGCCTTTGCTAATTTTCTTAAACTAGGAGTGCCCGATTTCTGCCGAAACGGAAGTTAATCAACATTCCGGCAAAAATCAAGACTCATTTCATACAAGAACCTGCATACACGACATAATAAAGTGCTTCATATACAAGCACAAGCACAATTTCAAAAACAGTAGCTTTGCAAAATAGTAGCTTTGTACATATAGTAGCAGCACATACAGTACTACTATGTTCTCCAGCATTTTGACTTGAACATACAACACATACAGTACATCCACAATACAGAACCATGTTCAAATGAGCTTAACTAACAAAATTTAACTTGAAAATAAAAACATGTGCCACCAACATATCAAAGCATCAACTTTACAAAACCTTAAATAAGCTAAATCATGGGAAGGGACCCGAATAGTTTTATTTCCATGTCTCATCAATTATAATAATGATCTCATTAAACCTACATAAATCAATTACAATAGATCATGATTAAATATTGATGCACCTAAATCATTTTCCATAGTAGCAGTAGCACTCAACATTTTCCACAGTCTCATCAACAGTTTTATTTCCACAGTAGCAGTAGCACTCAACCACTTCTAATCATCCCAAAAATATTGATGCACCTAAATCATTTTCCACAGTAGCAGTATCACTCAACATTTTCAGAAACAGAGCCTAAATATACAGCTTATATATACATAGCAACCACTTCTAATCCCCAGGTTATATTGACATAGCAACCACTTCTAAATATACAGCTTATATATACATTTTCAGAAACAGAGCCTAAATAGCACTCAACAGTAGAAGTAGCACCTAAATATACATAGCAACCACTTCTAATCCTTGATCTTCTAAAATTAAATTCAAACCACCAAGTTTAGGTTCAAGTAAATGGTCGTTATACACAAACAAAAGCCAAGAATCTTTACGTAAAACTCGCTGTAATACATAACAGGGCATCCGTCAATCATAGTGGCGAGGAGCACTAGTTTGTATTTTCAGCAACTATTAGCTACAGGAAATTAGAAGGTGAATTCTGTTTTTGAGTAGCTAAAACCACCTTGATGTCTGTGCTGGGAAATAAAAGATGCAGCTAGAGAAGAACAAGGATAATTACAGGGCAGACAAACGCTGTACAGAAAATGAGTACTATATAATCTCCTGACTAGGAGCAAGTTTGTGATCCTATCATAACTCTATAAAGGAGTCCGCTCCTTCTATGATTTTATTACTGGAACCCTGTCAGTATTTGTAGGCAAAGATGACAGGAAGGCAAAGCAGAAGATCAACTGTAGTAATATTTGTGCTCTTATTAATCCTATCACCAGACTCAAACCACAACAACAAAACAAAATTCGACAAAGACTACTACTACATGGCACTAATCCGCGATGTCCACTAGAAATAGGCCTTTAGCAACAACAACAACAACAACAACAACAACAACAAGAGTTGATGAATTACATCGAATACTACTATCCCTCCTGGACAAGGGAAGAAATCAACAGGGAGAGAGAGGGAGAGAGGGAGAGAGGGGGAGAGAGAGGGAGAGAGGGAGAGAGGGGAGGTGAGCAGGGAATTCACCAGGAGGGATCGCGGAGCTAGGCAGGCGGGCGATGAGGACGACGATGGCGGGCGGGCACGGGCCTCCTCGGACGCGCACGGGCACGGGCCTCCTCCTCCTCCACGTCCACGACCTCCTCCTCGAGCGTCCTCCTCCACGTCCACGACCTCCTCCTCGAGCATCCTCCTCCTCCACGTCCACGAGGCTCCTCCTCTTCCACGTCCTCCTCCTAGAGCGGCGACGGATCGAGATCGGCGGTGTCTGAGGATGGTAGTGGGGATGAGATCGGCGGTGTTTGAGATGGGGAGGAGAGGCGCGCAGGCGTGGCACGGTTGACTAGTAGTACTGAGTTAGGCGTAGCGCACCCTGGCCAAGTGCGCACTTGGCCAGGGTGCGCTATGCCTAACTCGGTACTACTAGTCACATAAGAAGGCGCGGCCACCCCTATTGTACAACTACACTAGCCTATCCCACTGGTTCCACCCAATCCTGGTGCCCACCTTTTTATTTTTATTTTAAAAATATTTTTAAATGTTCCAAAAAATGCCCAAAAGTGGTGATATATTCCATAAAAGTTTTGTTTTGTTTTTAAAATACTTTTAAATATTCCAAAAATGTCCGAAAGTGATAATATATGTCATAAAAGTGGTACAAATTAAATATGATTCAAATATGTCATAATAATTTGTCCATGAATATGTCATAATAATTTGTCTATGAATATTACAATCTTTTTCGACCACGCGTTTTACAATATTTTTTGAGCTAGCGTTTTACAATCTTTTTTCCCTTCTTTGTCGCGGTTGAATAATTTAGCCCCGACACTTTAATGTTTCTTCTCTCGAACAGGCTACCTTTTTTGGGTAAGGTTGTCCTTTTTCTTCTTGTGATGTATGTTGCTGCATCGTAGTCGTCGTCATCTTCAATCTTTGGATCGCCGTACTGGTCGAAGTCTTGCTCGTTGGCGACTCCATCCATTCCGATGATGTTTCTTTTTTCCTTTCCTCACGACAACACGACTAGGCTTTGTCGAGTCGGTAATGAAAAAACATTGGTCCACTTTGGTAGCCAGTACCCACGGTTCATTTTTTGCGGCCACGTTTGCACCGGCGGTCTTGGATTTGGCTGCTTCGGGTATAACCATGGTTGTGAAATACCGGTCTTCTCTTTCGACGCTCTTTGCCCATCTAACATGGAACATCGGCACCTTTTCTCCATAGTAGTCGAGCTCCCAGATCTCCTCGATTCTTCCGTAGAATCTTTCCTTCACGTTATCATCGGTGTAGAATTCCGACGTTACGCCTGAGTTCTGATAATCACACTTGTTGTCCTTTTCCTCTGTGTAGAATGTGTAGCCGTTGATATCATACGCCTGATAGGTCACCAGGTTTTGCATCGGTCCCTACGACAAGGTGAATATGATCTTTTCCGTGTCAGAAGAATGCGATCGCGGGGGATTATCAAGGAGCGTCTGCCTAAACCAACGCGTGAAATCTGAGTTGTGCTCTTTGATTATTTCTCCCTGCGTCCTCTGTATGCCCCGGTCACTGTACTTCTTCTCGATTAACCTTTTGTGCTTCTGTACCCAAGGATCGACCAGTTCTAAATGCTGTAGCGCGACGAGGTTTGCTCGATCAAAGTCTGCGTATCGAAAATCGAAGTCTGCATGCAGTATGCGATGACCCTCTCGGTGACCAGATCCGTCGAGCTTGCCAAGGTGCCTGTTGACGGAAAGACCGACAGGGTTCTCGATGTCTAGATAATTCGTGCAGAAAGAGATGCACTCTTCGGCCAGAAAGCCCTTGGCTATGCTTCCATCTAGACGGGACCTGTTGCGAACGTATCCTTTGATGTGTTCGTTCATCCTTTCGAACGCCATCATTCTGCGGAGGAACATTGGCCCGAGTTGTACGATGTCCTCCACGACATGGACCAGCAGATGCACCATAATGTTGAAGAATGCGGGTAGGAAGTAGACCTCAAGCTCACATAGTATCACCACGATCTCCTCCTGTAGCCTCCCGAGCTGATTCACGCCAATCGACTTCCTAGAGATGACGTCGAAAAACTTGCAGAGGTCAAATAACGTTTCACGGACGTGCTCGTCCATTATCCCTCTTAGTGCGACCGGAAGTACCTGCATCATTAGCACGGCACAGTCGTGAGACTTCATGCCACTGAACCTCTTCTTCGCCTCGTCTAGGTATCTGCTTATCTTGCCCGCGTAGCCGTAAGGAAATTTTACTCCTAGAAGGCACTTGAAAAACTGTTTGATCTCATCCTGGCTTAGAGTGAAGCAAGAAAGAGGCCAGTAATATTCGTTCTTCTTGAACTTTTTACCCTTCCGATGACCTTGTGTTGTCTCCGACTCATGATCATTGTCATCTTCCTGATCATCAGGAGTAGTGCGTCCTCCATGAAGCTCCTTCCGGATACCCAAGCATATCAGGTCGTGCCTTGCTTTCGGACCATCTTTCGTCCTATCTGGCATGTTGATTATGGTGGCGACCAGACTCTCGCACACGTTTTTCGTGATATGCATGATGTCGAGGCTATGAGGCGTGCTGAGAAACTTCCAGTATGGCAACTCCCAGAAAACAGACCTTGTTTTCCATACCTTCATCAGCGGCTTGTCTTGTTGCTGCCTCTTTCGCTTCTTTCCAGGCTTAGGACAATCTTTCCAGTTTTTTAGCAACTCTTCCACTTCTTCGCTGCTCCTATGCTCTGGGATTCCTCGGGTCTCGGATTTGCCATTGAACAGGTCTCCACATTTTCTCCATGGATCATTCTTGCCGAGCCACCTTCGGTGCGCCATGAACACGGTTTTCGATGACCCTGGATCTTTCTCTAGTTGGAGATAGCTTGTGTTATCCATGCACCTAACGCATGCGCAGAATCCTTGGATAACCTGCCCCGATATATACCCGCAACCTGGATAGTCTTGCACCGTAGTGACCAGCGCGGCTCTCATAGTGAAATAATCTTGTGCGACGGTGTCGTAAGTATTGGCTCCAAATTCCCATAACGTGGCTAGCTCCTCTTTCAACAGCCCGAGATACAGATTGATGTCGGTACCAGGTTGTTTCGGCCCTTGAATTAGCATACTCATTTGTATGTACTTCTTCTTCATGCACAACCATGGAGGGAGGTTGTACATCCATACAAACATGGGACAAGTGCTGTGCGTGCTGCTCTGGCTACCGAACGGATTGAGTCCATCGGTGCTCGCACCAAGCCTGATGTTCCTCGAATCTCCACCGAATTCTGGGAATTCGAGGTCCAATGCTTTCCACTGGCTAGCAACTGAAGGGTGCGTCAGCAGCTCATCCTTTTCGGGGTCATCATCATCATCTCCTGGCTTCTTCCTTTCCGCATGCCATCGCATGAGCTTCGCTTCCTTAGGGTCCGTGAAATAGCGCTGCAGACGAGGAGTGATAGGAAAGTACCATACCACTTTTCGAGGTGCTTTCTTCCCTTTCTTGTATCGAGTCACGCCGCACACCGGACATGTGGTTTTCTCCGCGTCCTCGCCCCGATAAATGATGCAATCGTTGATGCATACGTGATATCTAACGTGCGGTAGATCGAGAGGACAAACGATTTTCTTGGCGTCCTTGATACTAGTTGGACATGTGTTCCCCTCCGGGAGACGATCGTGCCAGAATGCCATCATATCGTCGAAGCTTGCGTCGCTCAATTTGTGTTTTGCCTTCATCTCCATAGCCTTGAGCGTTACATTCAACCGGGTATCATCGGGCATGCATCCTTCATACAATGGAGTAACCGCGTCTTTCTCAAGTTGCGCAAGCTTGGCTTTCTCTCTAGCGGCAGCCCTGGCATTACTCGTCTGCTTGAGAAGCAGCTCTTGCACATAAGGGTCCCGCACCCAGCCTGACATTGTTCCATCGTTGTCTGCTCCTCCGTCATCTAGATCATCATCATCCCGGTCTGCTTCCGCACCTTCACCATCTCCAGGAGACTCTTCATCATCTCGCCCGTTCTCGCCGTGATGATGATCATCGTCATGTTGGCCACCTTCACCGTCTCCATCGTCTTCGTCATCGCTTATCCAACGAGTGTATCCATCCATGAAACCATGGCGGAGCAGGTGCGCCTGCAGATTCCCGGAATCTGGGTCGATCACCCAGTTGAGTTTGCATCTTCTGCACGGACATCTTATATCCGTCTTGTTATTTCGTATCATGTCGGCCGTCGCACATTTCAAAAATCTAGCCACAATGCCTTCGCTCATTATGCGGACCATTTTTGCCTGCACGGTGTACACGGTACAATTAGAAGTATATTAGAACCACATAATGAATGCATGCATGCAATGGTCGATAGAAAATTTCGGCATGACCTATCCTAAAATTAGGACCTTTGCAAAATGCCAAAGTCTTGCCAAAATGGAAATGAATCAACATTTTGGCAAAACAAATGGCAACATATCATGAGCATATCATTATCCTCTCCATACACACATGACCATCGATCCTCTCCATACACACATGCATGAGCATCATCGATACTCTCCATATACACACACATATGACCATCGATCCTCTCATACACACATCATGAGCATCGATCATCTACATACATATGAGCATATCATCCATATACACATGAACACATCCTTACATGGACAACTTACCGAGATGAGAGACCAATCGCGAGAAAGATGGAAAGAAGAGGTGCGCGCGAGACCGGAGAAGGAGATAAGAGACCGGAGACCTTCCTCTATTACTTATGTAACATCCAAGGCAAGTTCTACATGCTAAAAATGGTGAATGGGTGGAGAAATTGAGGTGGGAAGGAGAAGATCCCGACTAGATCTAAGGAGGAAGAAGAAGGGGAAAGTGAAGTGTGGGGTGGTGGATGGTCACACATGTGCACATAAAGTGCAGCTGTCAAAAAAAATCGCCACATCCGTGGTGCACTCTGCCCTAGTGCGCCACAGGGAGTAGTAACATCCGTGGCGCACACGCCATAGTGCGCCACGGATGTGTCTGGCCGTTTCACAGCAGAGAGGGGCATGCGCTTAGGCATAGCGCACCCACTCCATGTGCGCCATGGTTGACACTAACACCCGTAGCGCACCTACCCTATGTGTGCTACGGATGTCTGGCGTGCGGCCAACAGGGCCCTAGCCCACACATATCTGTGGCGCACTATGGTCATGTGCGCCATGGTTGTTCTAGTTATTAGTAGGGCACTGCCCATAGGTGAGCCACGCCTGTTTTAGCCGTGGGGCACTTCAACCATGTGAGCCACGGATGTGCTGATTACCTATAGCCATTTTCCTAGTAGTGACGTTTAATCCATTGTTACAGCAAACCGGTGAGCTTGACAACATCACTGATTAGTTAGGGCAAAGTCCTGCGTTTGTGTTGTGCATGTCTCCGCGTTGCTAGTAACACATGTGTGACGTTTCCTTCCTCCTACTGGTTCGATAACCTCGGTTTCTTACCGAGGGAACCTTGTTGTTGTGTTGCTTCATACCTTGCTCTTGGGGTTTCCAATGAAGCGTCCCACGACAAGTGTTGGGCGCCATCAATCACGTAAAAGACCACACCATCATCAACGTCATCCTTGTCGGCCTCAGTGGTAAATTCGAGAAGCAGCAGGCCTTCATCTCTATGCTCAAGCCTTACCCCACCTTCGTTGAGGTTCGCTCCATCTAGCTCGAATCTCAGAATCAATCTCACAAGGCATCTCGGCCTCCTTAGGTGTTCACCGCCAGGCCTCCCGCCCTGACACCACCTGCGCTTCCACAACCTCCTCCTCGCTGGATCCTGAGTCCAAACTACCGCGGCAGGAACCCAACGTATCGGCTCCCGCAGCCTCGTCCCACTACTTCTTCATCCTCCGTGCTCCCATCCGCCATGGCTCTCATGCACTCTATGTGGCACCCGCAACACAACCCTTGGACAGGGCTTGTTCGGGCATGGTCAATGCCCTGGTAGACCCCCTCTCCGTACGACACCCCTCCTGCCTACACGAGCACATAGAGCCCGGCGTTCGTCCCGCCACCGGCTCTCCTGGACTGCTCGTATCCCGGCCGTCGGCTCACGTCTACATTGCAATGCCAACTACCCCTACAGCTGCACATGGACCACCGCCAGGCTACCCCAACATGATAGTCCCCTATGCACATGGCTCTACTTCCACTCCGTCGTCCTATGTGTACGAACCTCCTACACTGTACGTGATACGTCGAAAACGCATCTATAATTGTTGATGTTCCATGCTTGTTTAGTATCTATTTTGCTTTGCTTTATCTACACTTTGAGGTATTTTTATACCTTTTCTGGAACTAACCTATTAACAAGTTGCCACAGTGCCAGTTGCATGTTTTCTTCTGTTTTTGGTTCCAGAAAGGCAGAAAATCAATATTTTTCGGAATTGGACGGGACAAAAGCCAAAGTCAATATTTTACCGTGGGCGACATGAAGTCCAGAGGAGAGACGGAGGGGCGAGCCAGGGCGGCCATGTAGGGGTTCGTAGCATGGAAAATAAAAAATTTCTACCGCGTGCACACAAACAAGCCAAGATCTATCTACTAGATTGTAGCAACGAGTCGATAGAAGAACTCACCCTCGAAGATTCCAAAGCGGTTAACGAGAGCAGATTCTCGTGGGTGACGTACACTTGCCGATCTCAAGATCGCGTAGACAATCCTTCCGGCGCTGCGTTCCGTCAGTGCTTCCGCAGTCGGTCATATGTTCGGTACTCGATGAAGACCTTCCTCTCCCTTGTTCCAGCAGGCAGTGGAGGTTGTAGTACTCTCCTCGTGATTCCGGCAGCACGACGGCGTGGTGTCGGAAGTAGAGGGGAGATCTCGCAGGGCTTCGCCTTAAGCCGGAGCGAGTATGGTGGAGTAAGAGAGGGCCTTGGGGATCTATGGATTAGAAGCACCAAGAGGAGGTGGTGTAGCCGGCGGCTAGGGTTTGGGGAAACCCTAAATCGGCAACTTGGGAGGATCCCTAGGCGGCGGCAGCACTTGGAGGGTGGTGGCGCCTTGTAGCTAGGGTTTCAGTGTGAGGGGTAGGGGCGTCCCTACCCCTCCTTATATAGGTGGGAGGGGGCCGGTTGGGAGGAGGGAGTCCTCCTCCAACTCCTCCTCCTTGGCCGGCGGGTGGAGGGAGTGGGACTCCTACCCTAGGTAGGTTTCCTACTCTCCCTCCACCAAGCAAACTTCGGATTTGACTTTTCAAATTGGCGTTTGACTTTCAAATTTGGATTTGATTTCTCTCTTCATATTGCCCAGCCAAGTGACCTAGTACATGATGCAACCATTCCACATTGTCATGACACATCCATGTACCCTTCCCCTCCGGAGTGCCGGACCTTCCAGGCCCTTCTAGAACATTCCTGGTGAAAACACCGGAATCATTCCCGAACTCCGAAACAGGACTTTCCTTATATGAATCTTATTCTCCGGACCATTCCAGATCTCCTCGTGATATCCCGGATCCCATATGAGACCCCGAACAACATTCGGTCTCTTACTCATCATTCCATAACTACTCAACAACATCGAATCCTTAAGTGTGTCTCCCTACGGTTCGTGAATTATGCGGACATGACCAAGACACTTCTCCGATCAATAACCAATAGAGGAATCTGGAAATTCATATGGCTCCCACATATTTCTACGATTACTTTGCGATCGAATGAACCACTTGTTGGAGATATGCCCTAGAGGCAATAATAAATATAGTTATTATTATATCTTTGTGTTTATGATAAATGTTTACATTCATGCTATAATAGTATTAACAAGGAAACATTAATACTTGTGTGATTTGTAAACTTAAATTGAAGTCCCTGGTAAAGCCTCTATATAATACTAGCTTGTTGGTTAATAAATGATTGTGGTTTCCCTATCATGAACATTGAGATGTTATTAACAACAAGATCATATCGTTAGGAGAATGATATGGTGGACATACTCCTATAGATAAGCGTAGCATAAAGATCAAGTCATTTTAATAGTTCAATTGCTATATGCTTTCTGATACATAGTAACCTAATTCCTTCGACCATGAGATCATGCATATCACCTTCACCGGAAGGATGCTTTGATGACATCAAACACCACACCGTAACTGGGTGGCTATAAAGGTGGCATTGAGTGTTCGGAAAGTATTGGTTGAGACACATGGATCAAGAGTGGGATTTGTCCATCCATATGACGGATAGATATACTCTGGGCCCTCTCGGTTGAATGTCATCCAATTAGCTTGCAAGCATGTGACTGGCTCACAAGGGATCACATATCACGGGAACGAGAAAAGAGTACTTATCAGTAACGAGGTTGAACTAGGTATGCAGAGATACCGGCGATCATAACCTCGGATAAGTAAACTATCGTGAGACAAAGGGAAATTGGTATCGTATGTAAGTGGTTCATTCGATCGCAAAGTAATCGTAGAAATATGTGGGAGCCATATGAATTTCCAGATTCCTCTATTGGTTATTGTTCGGAGAAGTGTCTCGATCATGTCCGCATAATTCACGAACCGTAGGGAGACACACTTAAGGATTCGACGTTGTTTGAGTAGTTATGGAATGATGAGAAAGAGACCGAATGTTGTTCGGGGTCTCGGATGGGATCCAGGATATCACGAGGAGATCCGGAATGGTCCGGAGAATACGATTCATATAAGGAAAGTCCTATTTCGGAGTTGGAGAATGGTTCCGGTGTTTTCATCGGGAATGTTCTAGAAGGTTCCGGAATGTCCGGCACTCCGGAGGGGAAGGGTACATGAATGTGTCATACCAAGTTGGAATGATTGCATCATGTACTAAGTGTCATCGCTGAACAAAATAAAGGGTTTAATCAAATCCTAGTTTGAAAAGTCAAACGCCAATTTGAAAAGTCAAACGGCTGTTTTGGGAAGTGGGAAACCGAGTTGGGGAGGAGTTCCTCCTCCACCGCCGGCCCACTAGGGATCCGAGTTGGGGAGGGACTCCCTCCCCTTGGCCGGCGCCTCCCACCTATAAAGGGAGGGGCAGGGCTCCCCTCCTAGTACACAAGTTCTCCACCCCAAAACCCTAGCCCGGCGCCACCACCTCCTGTTGCCGCCGCCTAGGGCTCCCCTAGCCACCGACTTGGGCAAACCCCAAACCCTGGCTGCCAGCCCTAGCACCTCCTCCTTGGTGTGTCTAAACCCTAGATCACCGAGGAGCTCTCTCATAGTACACCATACTCGCTCCTGCTTAAGGCGAAGCCCTGCGAGATCTCCCCTCTACTTCCGGTACCACGCCGTTGTGCTGCCGAAATCGCGAGGAGAGTGCTACAACCTCCGCTGCCTGCTGGAACAAGGGAGAGGAAGGTCTTCGTCGAGTACCGAACGTGTGACCGACTGCGGGAGCGCTGCCGGAACGCAGCGCCGAAAGGATCGTCTACGCGATCTTGAGATCGGGAAGAGTACGACTACATCACCCACGAGAATCCGCTCTCGTTAAACACTTTGGAATATTCGAGGGTGAGTTATTCCATCGACTCGTTGCTACAATCTAGTAGATAGATCTTGGCTTGTTTGTTTGTATGCGGTAGAAATTTTTTGTTTTCCATGCTACGAAACCCTACACCACTTACATACGATACCAATTTCCCTTTGTCTCACGATAGTTTACTTACCCGAGGTTTTGATCGTCGGTATCTCTGCATACCTAGTTCAACCTCGTTACTGATAAGTACTCTTTTCTCGTTCCCGTGATATGTGATCCCTTGTGAGCCAGTCACATGGTTGCAAGCCAATTGGATGACATTCCACCGAGAGGGCCCAAAGTATATCTATCCGTCATATGGATGGACAAATCCCACTCTTGATCCATGTGCCTCAACCCATACTTTCCAAACACTCAATGCCACCTTTATAGCCACCTAGTTACGGTGTGGTGTTTGATGTCATCAAAGCATCCTTCCGGTGATGGTGATTAACATGATCTCATGGTCGAAGGAATTAGGTTACTATGTATCAGAAAGCTTATAGCAAACGAACTATTAAAATGACTTGATCTTTATGCTATGCTTATCTATAGGAGTATGTCCATCACACCATTCTCCTAATGATATGATCTTGTTGTTAACAACATCTCAATGTTCATGATTGGGAAACCACAATCATCTATTAACCAACAAGCTAGTATTATAAAGAGGCTTTACTAGGGACTCTAATTTAGTTTACAAATCACACAAGTATTAATGTTTCCGGTTAATACTATTATAGCATGAATGTAAACATTTATCATAAACACAAAGATATAATAATAACCACTTTTATTATTGCCTCTAGGGCATATCTCCAATAGTCTCCCACTTGCACTAGAGTCAACTAATCTAGATTACATGGTAATATACCGAACACCCATGGCGATTTGGTGCTGGTCATGTTTTGCCCTCGGGAGAGGTTTAGTCAATGGATCCGCCACATTCAGATCTGTGTGTACTTTGCAAATCTTTATGTCCCCATCTTGGACATGTTCTCGAATAGCGTGAAAACGTAGCTTCATGTGCTTCAGCTTCTTGTGTGACCTTGGTTCTTGCGCATTGGCTATGGCTCCCATGTTATCATAGTAGATAGACATTGGGTCCAGCGCACTGGGAACCACACCCAGCTCTGTAATGAACTCTTTCATCCATATCGCTTCTTGTGAAGCCTCCGAAGCAGCTATGTATTCTGATTCAGTTGAAGATCTCGCCATAATGCTTTGCTTTGCACTCCTCCAGCTAACTACTGCACCATTCAAAGTAAATACGTATCCAGATTGAGATTTAGAATCATCCGAATCGGTGTTCAACTAGCATCGGTGTAACCATTAACAACGAGTTGGTCATCACCTCCATAAGAAAGAACCATATCCTTAGTTCTTCTCAAGTACTTAAGGATGTTTTTGACTGCTGTCCAATGATCCACTCCTGGATCACTTTGATATCTGCTAGTCAAACTAACAGCATATGCAATGTTGGGTCTAGTACATAGCATGGCATACATTAGAGATCCTATGGCTGAGGCATAGGGAGTCTTACTCATCCTTTCTCTATCTTCTGCCGTTGTTGGACTTTGAGTTTTACTCAAGGTCGTATTGGGCAACATGGGCAAGAACCCTTTCTTGC
Organism: Avena sativa; assembly: GCA_916181665.1. Lineage (NCBI taxonomy): Eukaryota > Viridiplantae > Streptophyta > Magnoliopsida > Poales > Poaceae > Avena > Avena sativa. The sequence continues at coordinate 147,189,716 of OV702294.1, read as the reverse complement.
TATCTTCCATTCCAAACCTCTTTAGAACTTTGTCCAAATATGTACTTTGTGACAATGATATTAGGCGTCTCGATCTATCTCTATAAATATTTATGCATAATATGTAAGCTGCTTCGCCAAGATCTTTCATTGAAAAACTATTATTCAAAAAATCCTTGACACTATTAAGAAGGTCTACATCATTCCCAATCAATAATATGTCATCTACATATAGTATTAAGAATGCTACAGAGCTCCCACTCACTTTCTTGTAAATACAAGCTTGTCCATAAGTTTGTATAAAACCAAAGCTTTTGATTACCTTATCAAAACATTGATTCCAACTTTGGGATGCTTGCTTCAATCCATATATGGACCATTGAAGTTTACATACCTTGTTAGCATCTTTAGGATCGACAAAACCTTTGGTTTGCATCATATACAACTCTTCATCAATGTCTCCATTGAGGAACGTCGTTTTGACATCGATCTGCCATATCTCATAATCATAATATGCAGCGATTGCTAACATAATCCTTACAGACTTTAGCTTCGCTACTGGTGAGAAAGTCTCATCGTAGTCAACTCCTTGAATTTGTCGAAACCCTTTTGCGACAAGTCGAGCTTTATATACAGTAACATTACCATCAGCATCTGTTTTCTTCTTGAAGATCCATTTGTTCTCGACAGCCTTTCGGCCATCCGGTAAGTCCACCAAAGTCCATACTTGGTTTTTGTGCATGGATCCAATCTCGGATTTCATGGCTTCTTGCCATTTATTGGAATCTGGGCTCATCATCGCTTCCTCATATGTCGCAGGGTCATCGGTGTTGTCCACCAACATGACACTCATAACGGGATCATACCAATCAGGAGTAGTACGAGTTCTCGTTGACCTGCGAGGTTCCATAGTAACTTCAACCGAAGTTTCATGATCAACATCATTAGCTTCCTCTCTTATTGGTGTAGGCGCCACCGGAACTACTTTCGGTGCTGCGCTACTCTCAAGTTCGAGAGAAGGTTCAACAACCTCGTCGAGTTCTACTTTCCTTCCAGTCACTTCTTTCGAGAGAAATTCCTTCTCTAGAAAGGATCCATTTTTGGCAACGAAGATTTTGCCCTCGGATCTATGATAGAAGGTATACCCAATAGTTTCCTTTGGGTATCCTATGAAGACGCATTTTTCCGCTTTGGATTCAAGCTTGTCCGGCTGTAACTTCTTTACATAGGCTTCGCAACCCCAAACTTTATGGAACGACAATTTAGGTTTCATCCCAAACCATAATTCATACGGTGTCGTTTCAACAGATTTAGATGGTGCCCTGTTTAAAGTGAATGCAACTGTTTCTAATGCATTACCCCAAAATGATAGCGGTAAATCTGTAAGTGACATCATAGAACGAACCATATCTAAGAGAGTTTGATTACGACGTTCGGACACACCATTACGCTTTGGTGTTCCCGGCGGTGTCAATTGTGAAAGTATTCCACATTTCTTCAAATGCTCGCCAAACTCGTAACTTATATATTCACCTCCACGATCAGATCATAGAAATTTAATCTTCTTGTTACGTTGATTATCTACCTCACTTTGAAATTCCTTAAACTTCTCGAAAGTTTCGGACTTATGTTTCATGAAATAGATATACCCATATCTACTCAATTCATCCGTGAAGGTAAGAACATAACGGTAACCACCGCGCGATGCTACACTCATTGGACCACACAGATCGGTATGTATGATTTCCAGTAAGTCCGTAGCTCACTCCATCATACCAGAAAATGGAGTCTTAGTCATTTTACCCATCAGACATGCTTCGCATCTTTCAAGTGATTCGAAATCAAGTGATTCAAGAAGTCCATCGGAATGGAGTTTCTTTATACGCTTCACTCCAATGTGACCAAGACGACAGTGCCACATATAGGTCGAGTTATCGCTCAATTTCAAACGTTTAGCTTCAATGTTATTAATGTGTGTATTTCCACTGTCGAGATTCAATAAAAATAGACCATCTATCAAAGGTGCATGTGCATAAAACATATTACTCATATAAATCAAACAACCATTATTCTCGGACTTAAACAAGTAACCGTCTCGCAATAAACATGATTCAGATATAATGTTCATGCTCAACGCAGGCACCAAATAACAATTATTTAAGTATAAAACTAATCCCGATGGTAGATGAAGAGGTAGTGTGCCGACCGCGATCACATCAACCTTTGATCCATTTCCATCGCGCATCGTCACCTCGTTCTTCGCTAGCTACTGTTTTTTCTGCAGTACCTGTTTCGAGTTACAAATATGAGCAACCGAACCAGTATCAAATACCCAGGCACTACTAGGAGTACTAGTGAGATACACATCAATAACATGTATATCGGATATACCTTTCTTCTTGATGTTGCCGTTCTTCAAATCCGCCAAGTACTTTGGGCAATTCCGCTTCCAGTGACCTTCTCCCTTGCAGTAAAAGCACTCAGTATCAGGCTTAGGCCCAGCTTTGGTCTTCTTCGTCGGTGCGGCAACTTTCTTACCGCCCTTCTTGAAGTTTCCCTTTTGCTTAGACTTGCCTTGCTTCTTGAATTTAGTGGTCTTATTGACCAACAACACTTGGTGCTCTTTCTTGATCTCCACTTCTGCAGATTTCAACATGGAGAAGAGTTCTGGCAACGTCTTGTCCATGTTTTGCATATTGTAGTTCATCACAAAGTTCTTGTAACTTGGTGGCAGTGATTGGAGGACACGGTGAATCCCCAAAGAATTAGGAATCACTATACCCAAACTTTGGAGTTTATTTGCGTGCCTAGACATCTTAAGCACGTGCTCACTGACGGAGCTGCCCTCTTCCATCTTGTAGTTAAAGAACTTTTCAGAAGCCTCATAACTCTCCACTGCCGCATGAGCCTCAAATATCATTTTGAGTTCACGGACAATATCATGTGGGTCATGGTTCTCAAACCTTTTCTGAAGCTCCGATTCCAAACCATACAAGATAGCACACTGAACTATGGAGTACTGATTCTTCCGAGTGAGGTAAACATTCTTTACTTCATCGGTAGCAGTAGCTGCAGGCGGGTCACCCAGCGGTGCATCCAGCACATAGGTCAAATTTAGGGACGGAGACAAGGGGGGACGAGCAGGGGCTACGCCCCCTATACTTATGATATTTACAAGAGATTTAGCCATGGCAACTCCTTTTTAAAGCTAATTTAGCTAGCTTAGCCCCCCTCATTGAGATTACAGACATGACTTGCCCCCCTTAAGCTCTGTTTCTGGCTCCGTCCCTGGTCAAATTACCAGCATTGAGGACAATCCTCAAATTACGGAACCAATCCGCGAAGTTTCTTCCATTGTTTTTCAACTTTTCTTTCTCCAGGAAAGCATTAAAATTGATGGTAGGGGCCGCCATTGATCTACAACATATTTGAATAGTTTAGACTAAGTTTATGACAAATTGAGTTCTAATTAATATTTAAATTAATCTAGGTGAACTCCCACTCAAAACAATATCCCTCACATTGTTTTAGTGATCACACGAACCAAATCCACCACATCAAAACCGATCATCACGAGAGTTGATGTAGCTTCAATGGCGAACAATCAACATGTTCATCATATCTACTATATGACTCATGCTTTACCTTTCATTGATCCATGTTCCGAGACCATGTATGTACATGCTAGGCTCGTCAACATCAAACCTTAGCTTCCGTATGAGCAAATCTGGCTTGCTCACGTTGTATACACTCGCAGAATCTAACACACCCGATCATCACGTGGTGCTTCGAAACAACGAGCTTTAGCAACGGTGCTTACTAAGGATGAACACTTTAAAACTTGAAATTTGTGTGCTCAAGGTCAATGGCGTCGTTTCATGGTTGTCGTCCACCAGCTTCAACTATTACAACTACTTTGAATAGACACGCAGGTCTTAACAGAATTTAAAGACAACCATATGGCTCATGCCGGTTGCCAACTTATAATAAGGAACATTGCATACATCATATATGATCACAATCATGGCCATATCACATCACAGCACACCCCTGCAAAACAAAGTTAGACGCCTCTAATTTTCTTTGCATATTTTACGTGGTTTGGGGCTTTCAATAAGTGTCGTTCTAACTTACGAACAAGAACCACAACATTGATGCTTGAACTATCAAGTGTCCGTTGTAAATTGAATCTATGCTATGATGGGAGAGACAGACACCCGCAAAGCCACTTAAGCAATACAAGTTGCATGTTGAGCGTGGAGCAAGTCTCATGAACGATGTCATTTAAGGTTAGCCCGGGCCGCTTCATCCCATCATACCGCAAGATGCAAAGTACACAAAAAGCAATTGATAATAAAAGCACCACCGCCCATAATGACCATTGTGTTCTACTCGTGCAACAGATCTACATATAGACATGGCTCTGATACCACTTAAGGGGTTCGTAGCATGGAAAACAAAAAATTTCTACCGCATGCACACAAACAAGCCAAGATCTATCTACTAGATTGTAGCAACGTGTCGATAGAAGAACTCACCCTCGAAGATTCCAAAGCGGTTAACGAGAGCAGATTCTCGTGGGTGATGTAGTTGTACACTTGCCGATCTCAAGATCGCGTAGACGATCCTTCCGGCGCTGCGTTCCGGCAGCGCTTCCGCAGTCGGTCATATGTTCGGTACTCGATGAAGACCTTCATCTCCCTTGTTCTAGCAGGCAGTGGAGGTTGTAGTACTCTCCTCTTGATTCCGGCAGCACGACGGCGTGGTGTCGGAAGTAGAGGGGAGATCTCGCAGGGCTTCGCCTTAAGCCGGAGCGAGTATGGTGGAGTAAGAGAGGGCCTTGGGGATCTACGGATTAGAAGCACCAAGAGGAGGTGGTGTAGCCGGCGGCTAGGGTTTAGGGAAACCCTAAATCGGCGACTTGGGAGGATCCCTAGGCGGCGGCAGCACTTGGAGGGTGGTGGCGCCTTGTAGCTAGGGTTTCGGTGTGAGGGGTAGAGGGCGCCCTACCCCTCCTTATATAGGTGGGAGGGGGCCGGTTGGGAGGAGGGAGTCCTCCTCCAACTCCTCCTCCTTGGCCGGCGGGTGGAGGGAGTGGGACTCCTACCCTAGGTAGGTTTCCTACTCTCCCTCCACCAAGCAAACTTCGGATTTGACTTTTCAAATTGGCGTTTGACTTTCAAACTTGGATTTGATTTCTCTCTTCATATTGCCCAGCCAAGTGACCTAGTACATGATGCAACCATTCCACATTGTCATGACACATCCATGTACCCTTCCCCTCCGGAGTGCCGGACCTTCCAGACCCTTCTAGAACATTCCTGGTGAAAACACCGAAATCATTCCCGAACTTCGAAACAGGACTTTCCTTATATGAATCTTATTCTACGGACCATTCCGAATCTCCTCGTGATATCCTGGATCCCATCCGAGACTCCGAACAACATGCGGTCTCTTAATCATCATTCCATAACTACTCAATAACATCGAATCCTTAAGTGTGTCTCCCTACGGTTCGTGAATTATGCGGACATGACCGAGACACTTCTCCGATCAATAACCAATAGAGGAATCTGGAAATTCATATGGCTCCCACATATTTCTACGATTACTTTGCGATCGAATGAACCACTTACATACGATACCAATTTCCCTTTGTCTCACGATAGTTTACTTATCCGAGGTTTTGATCGTCGGTATCTCTGCATACCTAGTTCAACCTCGTTACTGATAAGTACTCTTTTCTCGTTCCCGTGTTATGTGATCCTTTGTGAGCCCGTCACATGCTTGCAAGCCAATTGGATGACATTCCACCGAGAGGGCCCAAAGTATATCTATCTGTCATATGGATGGACAAATCCCACTCTTGATCCATGTGCCTCAACCCATACTTTCCAAACACTCAATGCCACCTTTATAGCCACCTAGTTACGGTGTGGTGTTTGATGTCATCAAAGCATCCTTCCGGTGATGGTGATTAGCATGATCTCATGGTCGAAGGAATTAGGTTACTATGTATCAGAAAGCTTATAGCAAACGAACTATTAAAATGACTTGATCTTTATGCTACGCTTATCTATAGGAGTATGTCCATCACACCATTCTCCTAATGATATGATCTTGTTGTTAACAACATCTCAATGTTCATGATTGGGAAACCACAATCATCTATTAACCAACAAGCTAGTATTATAAAGAGGCTTTACTAGGGACTCTAATTTAGTTTACAAATCACACAAGTATTAATGTTTCCGATTAATACTATTATAGCATGAATGTAAACATTTATCATAAACACAAAGATATAATAATAACCACTTTTATTATTGCCTCTAGGGCATATATCCAACATGCCAAAACCCCTAGGCGCGGCCAAGGTGGGCCCGCGCCTGGGCAAGGTGTGGCCCCCTGGTCGCCTCCTAGCCTCGCCTCTTAGCATATAAGAAGCCCCTGATGCAGAAACCCTAGGCACCCGATCATAACTCCACGAAACCGTCTGTAGCCACCGCCACCATCGTCCCTATATCGGGGGGATCTGAAGTTCTTCCCGGCACCCCGCCGGAGGGGAGATCATCTCGGAGGCCTTCTTCTCCGGTATGATGCGTGAGTAGTTCCACCTTGGACTACGGGTCCATGTAGTAGCTAGATGGTTGTATCTCCTCCTTGTACTTTCATGTATAAATCTTGTGAGCTCCATTCATAATCAAGATCTAATCTATTTGTAATCATGCATATTGTGTTTGCGGAGATCCGATGGATATTGAGATTACTATGTCAGATTGATTAATGGTTTTGTCTATATGATTCTATCATATATGTGTTGTTTGTGATCTTGCATGCTCTCCGTTGTTAGTAGCTATCTTGGCCAAGTAGTTGCTAGTGACTCCAAGAGGGGGTATTTATGCTTGATAGTGGGTTCATGCCTTTAGTTTCCAAGGAAAGTGACATAAATCTCTTCGGTTGTAGATGTGTTGTTGCTACTAGGGAGAAAACAACGGTCTCTTGTTCATGGAACAAGTGAATTGTTTACCTTACACACTTTGCTTAAAGCAGTTGTCTGTTGCTTGTAACTTAATACTGGAGGGGGTTCGGATGATAACCTGAAGGTGGACTACTAGTCATAGATGCAGTTGGATTGCGGTCTTTGTATATTATTGTATTGCCCAATCGAATCTCATAGGATCTTTTTGTTTAGTATTGCATTGTTATGCCTTGCTCAGTTCCTGTCAATTGCCCTGTTATAATTTGTTTACCCTTCATGCCATGTTGTTTATCTAAGGAGAGCACCTCTAGTGAACTATGGACCCCGGTCCAATCTTTACCATTAATACATCTTCTACTGTTTACTTGCTGTAAACCATGCATCACCTTCCACACCCTAAAGTTAATCCTTTGTTACAGCAAATCGGTGAGCTTGACAACCTCACTGATTCGTTGGGGCAAAGTCTTGAGTTTGTGTTGTGCAGGTTTCCACGTTGCTTGCAACACCTTTGAGACGTTTTCTTCCTCCTACTGATTCGGTAACCTCGGTTTCTTACTGAGGGAAAACTTGCTGCTGTGCTGCTTCACACCTTGCTCTTGGGGTTCCCAACGAAGCGCTCCTACATCAACTCAGCGCTACATCAGTACGCGCCAACACATGTGCCCGGGCCATCCGCTCTGCATCACAACCTACCTAGAATCAGGATGCCTTCATCGCCGCCATGAACAACTTCACCTCAACCACGAAGGAATGGATTAGATTTTTGATTCTGATGCATCCTCGCATATGTCTTTAGATATGAATTTTCTGTCGGCTTGTTTTCCCTCTTCCTACTCTTCTATCATAGTTGGAGATGGATCTATTGTCCCTGTTTCTTGCACCGGTCACTCATCCATGCCTAATTCCAATAACAATTTTCTTCTTTGCAATATTCTTGTCGTTTCTTCTTTAATTAAAAATCTTATTTCTGTTCGACAATTTACCATTGATAATCAAGTTATTTTGGATTTTGACCCCTTTGGTTTATCTGTGAATGATCTAAAAACAGGGGAGATTCTCGCTCGCTACAATAGCACCGGTGATCTCTACCCTCTTCATAGCACGTCTACTTCCACTCCACGTATCATGCTTGCTTCGGTTCATCTTTGGCATCACCGTCTTGGTCATCCCAATAAAACTACGTTATCATCTCTACTACAAGATTTTTCTATTCCTAGTTCTAGTATGTCTCATGATTCCACCTTATGTAATGCATGTCAATACGGTAAACACGTTCAATTATCTTTTTGCACGTCTACTGCCTTTAGTACCTGTTCGTTTAAACTACTTTATTGTGATTTATGGACGTCACCAATTCCCAGCGTCTCGGGTTAAATCTTCCATACAGTGGCTGTGTATCCAGGGCTTGCAAACCTAGGAGCGAGAATCATCAAATGATATTGATCTTTGATCTGTCAAGTCCACCGGTCTCAGACGTGTGACGTCACGTGTAACAAACTTAGTTCCAATCCAGTTACAACCCACCTGTAACTAGAAATTTTTATTACAACCTAATTGTAACTAAAAAACTCATTTAAAATCTACTTGCAACTGAAAAATCTTAATTACAATCGGACTTGCAACTCTCATGGTAACACGAATCACAATAAATCCAATGGTGAGAGGTGACCGAGAAATGGCAAAACCGATTTTTTTTGTGTGAATCCAACCAGCCTAGGTAGTCCTCGCCAAATGATTCGATCCAAATTTCAAATCACCAGCTAAACAGCAGCTAGACCCTAGTGGCCGCACCACGCTCGAGATCGACCACCCGTTCAAACCCGAATAAACAAACCAGCACGAAGACGAGGTGACCTCGTCGAGGTCCCACCAACCGAGATAATTCGAACGCCTTGATCCCTCCCGGGTCATCACTCACTGAAACAGCGCGGCTCCGCCGGGCCGGGCCTCGACGCCAACAACGGTCAGATTCCCCACGCGAACCCAAAGCGAGACCACAACCAAAATACCCCCCCGCAGAAATCCCCACGAAATTCAAACCGAGGCGCTCCATTAAAAAACTCCGCCTAAATCGAATCCCCTCCCGCATCTCCGCCTCCATGGGCTGCTTCCGCGCCTGCTTCGGCGGCGGCGACCGCCGGAAGTCGCGGGGGCGTTCGCCGGAGAGGCTCCCGCCGCGTCCGGACAATGTGAGGTTCCTGGTCTCGGGGGTGCCCGGCGGCCCTGCGCTAGGGCGCTTTTGGTCTGCGGCGAGTTTCTGATCGGTTCTGGGTTTTGCCCCGCAGGTCGCTCCGGTAGGCAAGGCCTCGTCGCCGGCGGATGTGGAGGTGAAGGAAGCGGCGCCGCCAATTCCGGAGGCGAGGGCTCTGGCGCCGCCACCGCCGCCTCCGGTGCTGTTCGTGGAGGAGGCGCCCACTGCCGCGAGCCCCGGGAAGGAGCAGAGGTGCGCAGTGTAACCTCCGTTGCGTCATCTTTGCGCCTTTGTGCATGTTCGCTCCGATGATAGGATGCTGTGCGCGAGAGAAATGACTGGTTAGGAGAGAATTGCAGCTCCGATGTTTGCAAAAATGCCTCAGAGAAGCGCCATCGTAGAATCACTGATAGATGAAAAGCCTTACGTGCTCGCTTTTGTGCAGCAGACGTTAATTGCCTCTCTTGCTGCTGGTTTGTTTGCAGGGAGCTGAGCGAGCAGAAGACTTTGATACCAGTACCATCACCGGCAGTGGACGCTGCCGAGGAGGCGGTCACTGGCGCGAGCCCTGGAAGAGAGCCGAGGTGTGTTAAACCTTCATCGGACCGCAACCACGCGTCTCTGCTTGTCTCTCGATTCTTCCGGTAACTTGTGTTTGCTGTGGTGTTTCTTGCTGGCTGTATCTTTGCAGTCAGTGGAGCGAGAACAAGGGGTCGCCTGCACGCTCTTCGCCGCAGGAGAAGATAGTCACACCACCGCTCTCCCCAGTGAAATGTTCACCTGTGGAAGCACCAGTTGTTGCAGTTCCTGATATGGAACCCAGGTAGATGAATGCCCTTTCTGTACGAATTATGATGCAGATTATGTGCCTGTCCTGTTAACATGTCATCTTTCTTGATTTGTAGGGAGGTCAGTGAAGAGGATAGCCGCAGTGGTGGCAAGAAGAAAGTGACATTTGACATGAATGTCACAACATACGAAGATACATCACTACCTGATGAAGAAGGGGAACTCTCAGAACCTGTTAAGTGGATGAGAGATGAAGATGCAGAACACGTGCAGAAGAGTGTTCTACTCCCAGAGAATCATCGGTACGGGAATTGCATAGACAGTGATGATGACAATGGAGATGAGTATGGTGAGGATGACAACTATGGTGATGATAGTGAATCGGAGGAGGATTTCATGGACTGCAAGATCGACTTAGTGGATGAGGAGGAAATGAGAACTGGAGAGAACATGGAGGAGTCTCATGAGTCCCTATTCTCATTGCCAATGTGTAAAGATCAGCAGAATGACCAAGAAGTCAGCAGTCCTGTACCCAAGAGCAGTGTTACCCCTGCACAGGAAGAAAGCCCTCTGATCCATGGGAACAATCACCGTGATAGAAGCCAATACGTCCGTCCTGTCTTGAACCCAGTTCAGAATCTGTCACAGTGGAAGGAAGTTAAGGCCCAAGCAGGACCAGTTAAAAAGTTGTACAAGGAGAATGTAAACTCGGTGCCAGATGTTGGTGCAAACCAGACAAAGATGGTCCTTAGCAACTCTAGCAAGGGAGAAGTTTCTGTAGATGCAAGCCTCTCTACATGGTTAGCTTCTTCAGATAACTCAACAGTTGACAAGGCGCAAAGTAAATCCCCCCGCTCTGTTTCCTCTGTAAGCAGAGAAGAAAGGCCTGTCCTGGGTGCTTTGACTGTTGATGACCTTAAGCAATCATCAGCTACGCCATCTCCACGAAGGTCTCCAAGCCATAACCGTGAAGAGGTGCCGATCGTGGGTACGGTGGGAAGTTACTGGAGTAGCACAAAACAGGGTAATGGGCACTGCTCTTCAAGGTCCGATTCAGGAAGTACTGGAATCCCCAATACAACCAGCAAATACAGAGAGGTGCACTAAACATGCCCATCGCAATCGTGCATTTCTTGTGATTTTTTAGTTTTAAGTGATATGCTTATCCCTTAATGATTTGTTGCAGGATAGAAAGGTGAAGTGGCACTCGACTCCATTTAATGTCAGGCTGGATAAAGCTCTGAAGAAATCTTCTGCATGAGTTGCTGCTGATGCAGCTAAAGATTTTTTATATTAAATATGTTGAGTTCCCTCCCACCAATAAGCACTGCCTTGCCACAATATGCGCGGTGTGTCCCACTTTGTGTAGCAAAAGTGTCTGCCTTACCAATATGCGCGGTGTGTCCCACTTTGTGTAGCAAAAGTGTCTTGTAAATTTAGGGGGGAGTCCAATTGAGTTTTTTGTATATTGAAGGGGAGATGTATGCCTTGTGCCGGATACAGAAGAGTCAGAAAATTGGCTTGTTTGCATGACTGTGTGCATTGCAAATTTGAGAAAGATAATTTGATTATCACTCATCTATTTGTGTTCCACGTTTCTCAAATTTGCAGTCCACTTCATTTCCCTATGACATCAGGGCCTCAGGGGTTTACATGAGCAAGATGAAGGTAGTCCTGACTGCTCCACAGTTAAGACTCAATTGCATTTGAGATTCTCCTTGTTATCTTTTATATATGGTACTCACACTACAAATACATGATGCTCTTGCTAGAAATTTTCATATACAAATCTTCTCTTGACTTACTGGTCATTCAAAGTTCAAACTGTTCCATATTTCTCTTGGGACTACTACTTAGCCAACTTTTTGAGATGATCCTCATGCCAGCTCATTCAGTTAAGAGTAGTATTTAAAATTGTAGGACATCAATTTTAGAAAATGAAAGTTGAAGAAGGATGAGCGTGGGTATTTTTCATGTTCACTTTTTTTTACTAACGAATGTATTATCCATATAGGTGTGTCAAACTGACAACCGTTTAGTTTATGATGATGATCGCTAGTGGCCGGTCTTCATGCCATCTCATTTTCTCAAAGACTGCTGATCATCTTTTGAAAATTTTAAGTCGACATTTTCAGTTCTTTATTTCATGGATTCGGTATATACGCAATTTACTGTCGTCACATTATTTAACCAGGCATGATTGAGGATGATTTGACCGAATATAGGTTTTCGCTCTTCCATTTTATTTGCGGAAACATGGCGATTTATCTTCATCTGACTGTCGGGGTGCTGCAATCAAGTGATCGCGGCAGCATCTGTTGTCTTCAGAATTGGCTACTGACCACAGCTTGATCTACTGGCGGTTGCAGTGTTCAGGTTCTGTGATCTGTTTTTTTTTTGACATTCGGAGCATATCTGAATGCTTATGTCGTTCAAAAAACACACAATAATAATGCTTAAAACTGTACTCCGTTTTCCTGAGCTGGATTCTGGAATGAAATCGGAAAGATACTGTTGGTCCCTGAAACAAAGTGTGTGTCCGCTGCTGTAGAATAAAATGAGCGTGTCGGCTGAGCCACAGAAGCTGCAGTGCTCAAAGGCGGTGGCGAGAGAAAGAGGACGATGTCTACACGGCACACACACACACACAAAGAAACAGCACACGGTTGCGTTATCGGAAATGGAAATTTTTCTCAGTTTGCATCCTGGAGAAACAACACACGGTTCTGTCATCGGAAATGGAAAACCTTGTCAGTTTGCATCCTGGATAGGGTTGAAAATGGACGAAAAATGCTTTGTTATTTTCCGTTCGTCTCGCCAGAATCGAAAATAAAACTGAAAACTCTGAAAACGGATACATAATTAGAAATCACTAGAGACAAATTGTCGGAACGGATATGGGACCGATACAATACGGAAACAAACATTTGTCGGAACACAATAATGACATCGTACATTGGTCCATACACCAAAAGTCATGTATAAAGATCTGGATAACAAGACAACTAGACAAGGAATAACTCCCAACCGAGTGACAATTAAATATAAAGCGAAACACACTGTTTATCGGTTTGACAAGGACATAAGTTTACAAAAATAGTTTCACCTAGACGCTAAGACACCAAGTATCATTAGTTACATTGCCTAATTGCATGTGTGATGTACTAGATTTTTTTTGCGAAAATTCCACCTATCTATTAATAATCATCAACAGTAGTACAAACAGGCCTAAAAGTAATAAAAATTACAAATAGGTCGATGGACCACCTAGCGAAGACTACGAGCCGAAGACGCGCCGCCGTCCTCGCCCCTTCATTACCGGAGCCGGGCAAAGCTTGTCGGAGTAGAGCTTGTTGTAGTAGACAGACGAAAAGTCGTCGTGATAAGGTCCCAAAGAACCAACGCACTAAAGCAGCAACCATCACCAACGATGATATCAGTAGATTGGAAGAGACTGACCTGAAATTAACACGAAAAACGACTAGATCCCAGGAGATCAACCGGACACATGACTCCACGCGTCCTCCGTCAGCGCTAGGAGCACCATCGGAGCGAGGATAAAGTGAGGAGGACGTTATTCTGACTTCAGGATGTAGCCGTTGCCTCAACATCCCGAAAAAAGACACGAAAAAACGGCCTAATCGAAGAACAAAAACCTCTCGCCGGTGAGAGACCGTGGTCCGCCACACCTCTAACTAAGGCCATCGGAGACGGAGCAGACCGGCGGCGTCACCGGCGAAGGGAAGGAGCCATAGATGAGTTTTTCGAGCCACCGCCTCGGCCTCCTGGGAGCAACCGCACTTACCGGTTCGATCTGGTGTGCGTTGACAAACCACGTGATGTACGAGATCCTAGTTGCATGTATTCTATGGCCCGTTAAAAACAAAGGAAGTCAAGTACTCACTCCGATCCATATTGGACATATCTAGACATGTTTTAGTGCTAGATACATTCATTTCAATAATAAGTAATATGGATCGGAGGGAGTACTATTTTGTAGATAGGTTTGGCTGGAATATATTTTTGGAAAGTTTTCATATTTATTTTTCTAGATTTTCCTTGCCATTTATGGCTCCCCATTTCCTTTTTTAGGCCGATTCCTTAAAATGCCGTTTCCGTTTTTGTTTCCTCTTGTGAATTACGATCTGTTCACACCTACACCAACTATAAAATCTAATATTTTCTTAAATATTTTAAAATATAAGTGACGCATGTTTATGCTACTCTTGTTTCTGAACGGAGAGAACATTATATTAAGAAAAATACTGTACTATAATTTTTAGCCCCAAAAGGAAAAGAAAACAGAGGCAAAATACTAATCCGTCCTCTAACCAAACGTGCCCTCGATCCAGATTCAAAATCTAATCTGCAGTCCTCCACGGTTTCCTCCCCACCGTCCCACGCCGCCCGCCTCCTTTTCTTTCGCTCCCCTCCCTCAGTCTTCACGCACGTACACCCGGCCCAATCCGTCCCAGCGCAGCGTGGCTCTAGACTCTACAGCCAGGCGCCGCCGCCGTGCCCTACGCCTCCCAATCCGTCACCGCGCCCAGCCCGCCCCCTCCCTTCCCCCAAACCCCTCCGCCTTTCACGCTCGCCGCCGTCATCGCCGTTCCCGTTCAGCCGCACCGCGTCCCTGCCTTCTCAACCCCCGTCCGCCGATTTCGTTTCTGAGGTATGAGCATTTTTTTTTCCATCTGTGGTTAGTTAAACCCCACCGGCCTCGAGGAATTTTGGGTGCGCCATCTAGATCCGTGGGGATTCCATTTTTTGCTGTTCTTGATCATCTTGGCCGAATTCAAATCGAATCCAATCTCCCAACGGTCCGCCCCTGGTGGTGGATCGCAGGGGGGCGATTTCCTTATAAGTAAACTACGGGACAATCTAATCTGTAGCTCTTCATTTATTGCGAGATCATGTTTGCTGTTTTAAAATTGTACTATCAAGTAAGCCAGAACATTCATAGCAAATAGAAGGTATTTACACCTCAAATTCGGGGGGAGATGCCACATCATTTGATATGCCCAGGGGCTAATGCCAATTGCTGGTATCTTCATTTAAGCTGATGGTCTTGTGTGATCAGGATTGAGTACTCTACAAATATTTCCTTGAAGAAATCATCCAACTGATTATGTTCACATCTGTTGATTACTTCTACGTTATTTGAATCCAATCCATTAGTTGTTGTCCCCCACTTTCACATGTACTTTGAGTTAGTTCCTTCCCTATCACTAAATCCTCCAATGACCACTACCAGCTGCCAAACCGTCAGCCATTTGCCAGGGTCACCACTCTGACTTCACCATGAATTAGTTTCTCTTTTCTCATGTTTTCTTGACATGCAATAGATGTTCTTCCTAGATCTAAATATTAACCTAATTTCTATGCCTTGATGTTGTAGTTATTTCTTCCCCTGATCTTAATGTTCTTTTAATGAGGATTTGAGGTAGCTATGCTCCTTTTCTAATATTTCTCTGCATGTTACAGAAACATTGTATAAACTTTTGATGTATTGACATGTTAAGGTGAAGGGGAAGTTATCTGCAACTGAAATAACTAGTGGTCAGATAACATGGTTGACATGAACCCGGATCACATTTTTGAGGTCCCTGACACTCCTGACAGAATACAGCAGTCAACATGCCCTGTATCAAGCTCAGCTGCTACGAGGGGCATTACAAGGATGCCTGGAGATCCTTCACCAAACCGCATATTCAAAATTAAGATCAAGACTAGTTCCAACCAGGGCCAATCAAGTAGAGGTAGTGCAGTTAGCGAACAGCCTGGAACCTGTGATTTGTTTGAACAAGCTGAATTGGCACGGTCATTGCCAGAAGCAAAACTATCCCCACCAAAATTAGATAGGGCTACTGGAAAATCTGTTGTAAATGGCTATGGGGCTCGCACTCTTGGTTTGGGTCAGAGAAGCAGCATTTCAAACCACATGATATGTACGGGCGCTGGAGTAAGCGACAATAGCCGCCAAATCAGAGAAGAGCAGATTAGCCATCGAGATGCAAATCGGCGGTACTTGGATTTTCTTGGTGCGGGACCAGGTCTTCCTACTACCTCAGTGGGAAAATCACAGAACAGAACAAAAACTGGCACCTCTAATGGGCTGAAGGAAGTATCAGGTGCTGATGATTTTTCAGGATCCAATCCAAGTGAGGATAGAAGTGAAGCAATCATTATCAAGGGTACAAGAGGACTCTCAAGTCGTACACCATCTGATGTTCCTCAAAGACATGTGGGTCCAAGAAGGCTGGTGCGAAATGGTTGTATTTCTCCCTCTAACATAGTCCAAAGAAGTGTTAAAGCTGCTGAAAAGCAGGAAATGTGCTCTACAAGTGGAGTCTTTCACCAGTCAAATTCTCAGGCTGATGTTTCTCATAGAGGAAATGTAATTGATCTTACTGATAATTCACCAATGGTAACAAAGAAAGGAAGCACTGTAAACGATATGGAAACAATGGCATTCCAGAAGGTCAGAATGGCCAGGGCTGCGGGGACTCTAATTCCACGAAGTATAAATCAAGCAAGCAGAAGCAATTGTTCTGAAAGTTCAAATAACAAAGGCAAAGATATTATCCATGATGTCATGGGTGCTGAAAGGTCTGGAGAGGCTAATCCAATGAGGTGCGCCATATCTCTTTGTTCATACAGAAGTGTCATCAATTCATTTCATGGTGTAATATGAGTACAAAGTATAGGAAAATTGAACGTCTCCAAACATTTCAATAGATTAATCTTGGATGTTAGTGTGTTTTTCATTTGTTGAAACTGAATTGAATTTTATAAAGTTTTTAGTGCATGTTGCTCAATGGAGTAATTTAAAACAAAACTGAACTTTGTAGAAGTCAAAAAAAGTAAATCCACTTTGTTAGTAAAGTACCACCCCTGAAAATGAAAAGTACCCAGGGTTTGTCAATGACCTTATTAAACCTCCTCTATTACAGGGTTTGTCCAAGAGCTGTAATAGATTCTTCTTCTGTTGTAAATGGTGACATTACTGGCATAAGTTCTCAGCAAGGTTGGAGAACAACACATAATCATACTAGTAAAGTACCCATGACATTATTGGGTATGACGACTACCAGTTGTGGAATAGAATCTGGATCTTCTGGACCATCTAATCAGGGCTATGAAATTGCAGCAGCAGCAGCAGCAGCAGGAGACAACAATAACACATTTAGTGCAGCAACCACTACACGGTCAACAAGTTTGAGGAATAGGACTACAAGGATTAGTAAAGGAAAGAGGAAATACACCTCAAGTTCCTATCATCCTGGTGAAAGCTCTAGTTCTCTTAATGAACATAGTGGTTTTCTTGCAGCTTCAGACACAGCAGCTCGCAGAAATCATACCACTCCTTGTCATGATACTCCTGTAATCGATATTGATGACATATCTTCCCCTGAAGTTAGAACTCGTTTGAGGGGCTACCATGATGGAACCTCGATTGATCCTAACATAAGTGCACAGTTGGAGGCTGATGAATTGCTGGCTCGGCAACTTCAGGAGCAGCTTTACAGTGAAACACCTCGTGTTGCTCCTAGAGAAGAGGTATATCCCAATAGAGAAGAGGTATATCCCAATAGAGAAGAGGTATATCCTAATCATCTCTTTCCTCCGTGTCTTCATATTTGTGGGCGTGCGCGTGGCGCGAGTGGTGCATCTTCTCTTAACGTTGTGAAGGTGCTACTAGTTATTCAACAAGGTAACTTTTTTCAACAAAGCAGATTGATGCAATCGTGGCAATGTCACTTCAACATGAAGAAGATGCAGGGCGGACATCTAGAACCGTAAGGCGGTTTCAAAATGATACTGTAAGAACACCTGTCTCATTTGTTTTTCCGTTTTTCAAAATGATGCAGGGCGGACATCTATGCCTTTCTCTTTTCGATGCATTTCCTGTATGTTTGCACGGTTGCACCCAAACCTAGGCTTTGTTAGCTTTGCTAGCGATTAAATAATATCTCAATTGGTGAAACTGAAGTTATAGGGATATGCGCCCATAAATATCAGAACGGTGCTTGTAGGAATTTGTTGGTTGGCCTATTATTAAGCAGGAGTTCGTGCTATCCATAAAACGCCAAGCACACTTGTTTACTTTTAATATTATTCTCGTGTACAGTGAATTATTCGTTATGACTAGTACCTTGGCTGTTTTGAGACTGACATGTTTTATCTTCTTATCCTTAGAGAGCTGCAAGAGCATCCCGTTCTAGTGCTGCTCACCGTGCGATCAGGGCTAGATATGAGACGGCGATTTCCCATATGCGGAATGTGCGTCCAGTAACTTTGGGATTGGTATTGCTTTCACTCTTGTCCTTGTAGTTCTACCTCTAAATTATTTCACTTCTCAAAGGAAGATCTTTACTTTTAAGCGATAAGAAGACTGACATATTTTTCTGCTTTCCATGTCATTTGCGTTTGACCCAATCTAGTACGTAAGGTGTTGTAAAGTATACCAAATGGCATGGGATGAAGTTAGATAGCGCGTTTCCACTTTTCATTCTATTACCTATGCTTATGTCGTCCTAGAACCAACAGAACATTCCTTTTGGGGCGAATATTTTTTGGCATTTAATTTCGCCTGACGAGTTGTATCTGGCTTCCAATTGAACTTTATATGGTACATGCTTGGAACTTTCATGATTTACCAAATTGTGGTTGCATTTTCATCTATTAGGAGTGGTTTGGACTTTGGAGTACTGAACCACCCCCTATCATTATTTTTCACTATTATCAGGGAATTGTCCCTCTTGAGTTATAGACTTGGTTTTGTAAGCACTGGGTCATATATATGTTGATCAGCTGCTGCTAAAGTAAAACCAACTGGTAAAAAGTCTCACATCAAATAAAATCTTCCTTGAGTTTACAGTTTGTGATTGCCTGAATTGATTCTCCAAGATTATCAACAGCTTCTGACTGTCAATTTTTCAGAGGGCTATGGTTGCCGGATATCCTGCTTCGCATATTCAACCTAATATTGATTTGTAAGTGCCACCTCCTGTTGTACTTCCAGTGCTAGAATCTAGTTACTGCATATCTTGAGAGCTCGGAACAGCTTAAATGTTACGATTCATTTAGCTTTTTGCTGACTGGAATTTACATACAACACTGCGTCACATGGGTTTAGCAGCTTCATTGACCTGTGTAGCTTTATGTGATAACAGTCTTTTCTGAAAATTTAGTTTCTAAAACATACGAAATTGAGTATATCTTTGATTTACTCTCTCTTTATCTCCTTTTCTTGGTTCTATGCATGTGACTAGCAGCAGGGCTAGTACCCATAGTGGATAAGGGTAACATGATACAATTTGCTGAGCAATAAGATTCTATAAATGTGAACATTTACTAAAGGAGCTTCTGTTGCAGAAATGATTACGATGCACTGCTTGCATTAGATGAAAATAACCACCAGCACACTGGTGCTTCAGAAAGTCAGATCAATAACTTGCCACAGTCAATATTTCAGGTAAATCTATTCAGTTTGTAGGTACAAAGTGGTATCTGTTTTCTCGTTTGTCTCTGAGAAGTCCTGACTAGTGATTTTTTCCTTGGACAGTCAACTAGCACTGAAGAGCCTTGCGCAGTATGCCTTGAGAATCCCTCTGTTGGAGATACCATCCGCACTTTGCCATGCTTCCATAAGTTCCATAAAGATGTATGCACTCTTACCGTTAGGTGCCGTAACCCTTGATATTGTACCGAGTTGCATTTCTGACTTGAAATTGCTTCCACCTTGCAGTGCATCGACGAATGGCTGAGAAGGAAGAAACTCTGCCCAGTTTGCAAGTGCGGGATTACGAGAAGTTAGGCAATGCGGTTTTTGGTGCTTCCGCATATAGCACGGATTAGTCAGCTGCTCGTGTGGTTGCACTTTTCTGTGGTAGTGGTACAGATCGGAGGTTGCACTTGGCTGCTCTGACTGCATCCTGTGCCAATGCCCCGCTGTGCCTTTGTTCCCACGGATCATACTAAATAATCGATATTTCGCATGTTTACACCAGCAATCTGTATATCCATGTTTCTTGTTCCTTTTCTTGCTAAAGATCTGTCATAATATCATTTCAAGGTTTATTGAGAAACGCAGTCTATACCAGTGTGGAAGCTACAATTATTGTAATAACCTAGAATTTTTAGGTTATTAATTAATTATGGTTAGATAAAAAATTGACTTCTAATTATTTAGAATTGCACCAATCTCTAGTTTTAAAATTGGGCAATTCTCTGCATGCAATAATAAAATTGGAAAGTTAAAGTGGCCATATCCCTTACTTGTGAATGCATGTTTCACTAAGCTAACTAGTAGTACTAGTATCATCGATGGAGCTTAGCATAATATCATGCATGCATGCACTAGTACTACAAGACTAGTGCAAGATATTTTAGGAGATACAGGGAGGCCTTATATTCTACTACCTCCGTTTCAGGGCTTAAGGCGCACACGCTTTCCAAAGCAAAGTTTGACCGAAAGAATTGAACAACAAAATCTTGATTATATTGTACATAATTAGTATCGTTGGATTCGTATTGAAAAATACTTTTCAGTGGTACTAGTTTTATACCAAAAATCTTTATGTATTTAGAGTAATTCTTGGTCAAATAAAAAACACGCAAAATAAGGACGCCTTAAGCCCTGAAACAGAGAGAGTATAATGGACATACATGTCTTGTTGGCAGAGTGCATGCGAGCCTTCTTTCTTGCGTGGAGTTCTGCATGTTACTTGACGTATTTTTTGTCAAATCTGCCCAAGTTTGAAAAGTTCAGTCAAGTCTGACCCTTTCTCGAAACTAATTCGGAATCTGACCCCTGAGATCAGCGCCGTTTAAAATGGCGCCGAAGTTGTACAGTTTGGCGCACACAAAACAGAAAACCGACCTGAAGGAGGTCGGCTCCGTTTAAAATGGCGCCGACGTCGGCTCCGTTTAAAACGGCGCCGACCTTCCTAGTTTGCCTTCCAGCTGCTTCATCTTGGCGCCGACCTGTACAACTTCGGCGCCATTTTAAATGGCGCCGACCCCAGGGGTCAGATTCCAAATTAGTTTCGGGGAAGGGTCAGACTTGGTTGAACTTTCTAGATTTAGGCAGATTTGGCAAAAGTACTTACTTGACTCAGCAATGCCTTGATATTTTCCACCAACTGCCGATCGGTCGGCGGCAACGTGGCCTTGATATTTTGAGGCTTAGGCGGTTCCTTGTCCTATAAATAGGCAGCGTCTAGTTGCTCCATTCCAGTAGTCGATAGAAAGAGAGTTGAGAGAAGGGAGGTGAAGGGTGAGAGTTAGAGAGAGGTTACTACCACACTTGTGTATATTATTGGAGGCGATGAAACTATAGAAGGGGAGGTGCTGCTAAAGTATTGATCCATCGTAGAAGGGAGGTGGGGTGGTCTACCGGAGTATACTTTGGGTATACGTATCTTAGGTTAGTAATTGTAGAAGAGAGCCGATGCACACTTTGGGAGAATATATGCTGCATGATATGTTGTTTGGAGGAAGTTGAATTTATAGAGGGAGGTGCTGCTGAAATGAAGATGGGAGTTGAGCTGTAGATGGGTGTTTATTCTGTTGTCGGTTTTCTTGCATGATGGAATCATCTAATTATATATGTGGGGTTTTCTTATCAGAGGATATTATGATATGGATTTTATTTATAATTAAAGCAAGCTTTTCATACCTCTTTCATATACTTTGTAAAGCATGTTTTTGGTTAAACTATGATGCATTCTTTGATAGTATGAGATATTTGAATATTCCTTGAAATATTCGTGGGCTAATACGCCGGTATCGGAATTGTTTTGGTCGAAAGCTCCAGTCAAACAGAACGGACATGTAGGAGATGTTTTTTTTTGTAGGTTGAAGCGAAGCGACAAGTGAAGCTTTGGGGTTGAAATATGGGAGGACATGGTAAACTTACGTGGTTTGTGTGGGTTGTAACCTCAGGAGTCTATCCAGCACCTAAGTATCATACGAACCTTCTCCGACTCGGTAAAAGTCATATCTCAAGTTTCTCATAGGACAGCTACGAGCACCGGAGGTCAACTTGGAACCTCCATGCCAAGTCTCCGAACGCGATGCTCCCAACAGAGTGACGACGCCGAGGATGCCATCATCGTGATGGTCCAACTCCAGACCTAGGCTTTCGCCTGGAGATCTCTACCATACCAGATCGGGAGAAGTGTCGGCTCACCTTGGCGATGCCTCAAAGGAGGGAAACAATGCCCACAAGCGCCATCATCGCTGGCAAAGGCGGGCAAGACTTTCGTCCATTGAACACCTTCCTCCCTCCACGCCGAATTGGGGCAGGTGTCCAAGATGTTCACATCGTCGCTGCCCCGGCGCTTCACCGCCGTAGCCGAAGTGTCGTGGACCTCCCGTGACCCGAACGAAACCAGAGCACTCCATCTTCCCACAGCCCCTGCCTTTCTTCCACCTCCAGCTCGGTAGAGAGCTCGCTGTAGCAGCTGTCACCTCCTGACAGCAGTGCAACAACCGCAACCCTGCATACAATCATCTTTGGCTGTGCAAATGATGTATGAAACAAATACAAGTTATATAGTTTGTTTTCGAGATTTTTTCATGATATTTATGTATGTCATATACTTCCTCCATTCCTAAATATAAGATGTTTTGGTAATTCATATGTATTAGCTAGACTCAAATACAATACATAGTCACTCAACCTTACTCAACCTTCTAATCTAAATTTAGAAATAAAAACAATACACTCCTAATTTCTAAAAGACAGGACAAGCGTGTGGTTTAATACATATAGCTTGATCTTTCATATCCTGTGTGATCGATATACAAAATATGTTATGTTGTATATCACTGTCTCAAAACGATAAGATGTTATTCTATAATTACCTATCTGTAACGCAAATATATAGCACCAGTGGTCTAGTGGTAGAATAGTACCCTGCCACGGTACAGACCCGGGTTCGATTCCCGGCTGGTGCATGTTTTGTTGATTTTGTCACACGGTTGTCTCAGATGTTTTGTTGATTTTGTCCTTGTCTTATGAGGACACGGATGGAACCGTCAGTGTTTTTTTTGCCTGATCTTAGAACTCGTTCTTGCTAGTCAGAGACTTGATATCGGCAACAACACCAAATCTCTGGGCTGAGCATTCGTTTTAAGAATAGGTTCCGACAACCAGATGAATGCCAATGTTGTGGTAGCGTTCATCACGAGCAAGACAAACGGCACATCTAATACGGAGTAGCAAATTCTTATGCTATCTCTGGTGCAGCTATGCCAAGGATGGACTAACGGCAAGCCATCGGACAACCACACCAATTACCCAGCCAGCACGAGAAGAGATTGCAACACCCACGTACGTTAAAACAAACTAACCCAGACACCGGCAAAGTCGACTTCTGACCCTGTTTCAGGACTGCAAACCTTGTAGTTGTAGTCTGAACCAGCTTCAGTATATATATATATGCTATTAAGGATGGCAATTTTATCCATGGATCCGGATATCCATAGATATCCAGCCCGGTGGATAAGGATATGGAGGGTTACTTATGCCCATGGATTTCATGGGGCGGATATCTGTTTCGCTCCATGGAGCGGGCATGGACAGGGGTTTCGCTCCACGGATATCCAAGGGATATCTGTTTGACACGTGGGACCCACGAGTGCGAGATATTGTTTTCTAACCAATAACTATTACCTATGCATACTCATTAAAAGGCCCAAGATCCCACTTCCAAGACCGAGCCACCCAAAGGCCACCTGCCCTTGGCTGCTATGCACACACTAAACAGGCAGCCGCCAGGCGCCATTGATTGTCTCCTTCCTCGGATACTTGTAGGCAGAAACCCAACAACATCACCGGTGCGGCACCGCTGCTATCCCTACCACTCCTCTTACTCCTCGAGTCCTCCTGCCACGTGGCGACCCAATGGTGGCCATCCATATAATAATTGCCGAAGCATTGTCAAATTATTGCCGAAATACTGCTGAAATATTGTTGTAGTGTCGTTGTTATGTTGGTTGTTGTTATGTTTATGTATATAGCATATAACCAATGGATATCCATGGATAACCGAATATCCGACGGGTTTGGATTTGGGCGACATACATGCCCATGGATATCTTCATGGGCGGGCTAGAGTGAGGTTTATGGATTTGGATCTGGATTTGGTTTTGGTATATCCGTCCAAACCCACTCCATTGCCATCCTTATATGCTCTACAATCATCTCTACATAAGCTTGAAGTTTCTAGCATTATTTCTAGCCTCCTAAATGTCCCACAATATGTCACAACTACAATTACACAATGCATATGTTCAGTAGATCAAACAACCGAGCTCTGATCTCATCCCAGACCAACGAAGCAAAGGGAGGCATCATCAGAAAACAATGCCCAAGTTTGTCCTTACGCCCAGAGAAACAGCAGTTTCTGAATTTGAGGTCCCGTTGCCAAGCAATTGTGGACCACTCGCCAGAACATGAGATCTTCATCTTACTTGGTGCCTCGACAACCCAAACGTTTTTCCACTGTTTCTTCACACAGACTGGGAAGCTAAAACCCACATCAAAGTTTTGAGTTGGATTGTCATCCCCTATATGCTTATTTGGGTGATTACAAGAATTTTGGTTCCTAAGCAAGAAGGTATTTATTCGTTTGTGCCTTTAGCAAGGCTGCTGGTCCCAAGTGTGAATATAACAGTATTTATTTGTAGTGTCTTTTGCATGAGGATGGTTGTAATTGTTTTGTTCGGCCTTGTTGAAAGTCCCACTAATATTTTATAAGTAATATTTGGGATGAGTGAACTCGTCACAAACTCCAAACTTTATAAGCAGTAGATACTTTGGCAGATTAAAGGACGCGACTACCTGGCGGACGCCCTGAAAACTAACGAATCTGGCGGGCGCTTCCGACAGCGACCCCGCGTTCCGACAACGACCCCGCATCGCCCCGCGCGCGCCCTCTCCCACACCGGTGGCGTGACCAGGTCCAAAAAAAGAAACCTGGCTGGACCATCTTCCTTTCCAAGCAAAAACCAGAAAGGAAACAACCCCCCCCAGATCTAGCGTTTTACCCTTCCCCGATAGCTCACCTGCCCATCTCGCCTTCATCCTCTAGCTCCCTGCTACTGAAAAGCGCCATTGAAGATCCATCTTGACGCCATTGCCCAGCTCCCTGCTACTGAAAAGCAAAAAAAGGAACACACAGGCAAAAACAATAGGTACTTCTCAAAATCATCTCTTCAAATCACCAGGATTTTGGTAGAAACGTCTCTATATTGTTCTCAATATGAAAATATACTGCTGCACAACATGGATCTAAACAAGAAACAAGTCATCTATAACTACTCCTCAGTTTTGCATCTGACATATGTCCAATCTTGTTCAAACTATAAGAAACCAATCATCCTAAGCTTCATTGACAGTATATGTTGATCCCTGTATTAAAAACATCTAATTTAGGACAACTAACAACTAAATAGACATGATTTCCTATTAATTGCTTCAACCTAACAACTAAATCTTATAACATCATGAATATTTTGGTTGAACAGATCCAAAATCATGGATATCGACCTAAATGCATAACCATATCAAGAAATAGAAGAAGACAATGCTGATGGTTCACACACAAATGCTATCGTGCAAGTTGTAAATGAAGGTATGATGATTATATGCAATCCAGCAGTATTTTAATATAAGTTATCCATGCTTGCATGTAGAAGTTATCAACAAGCTAGAACATAAGTTATCCATGCTTGTATGCAGAAATTGTCCATGCTTACATCCATATGCTATCAACTAGCTAGAACAGAAGTTATCCATGCTTACATCCATATGTTATCAACTAGCTAAAACAGAAGTTATACATGCTGTAAATGAAGGTATGATGATTATATGCAATCCAACAATATTTTAACATAAGTTATCCATGCTTGCATGCAGAGGTTATCAACAAGATAGAACATAAGTTATCCATGCTTGCATGCAAAAGTTATCCATGCTTGCATGCAAAAGTTATCCATGCTTACATCCATATGTTATCAACTAGCTAGAACAGAAGTTATCCATGCTTACATCCATATGTTATCAACTAGCTAAAACAGAAGTTATACATGCTTACAAAAGCAGAAGTTATCAACTAGTTAGAACAGAAGTTATTCATGCTTACACCCATATGTTATCAACTAGCTAAACCATGGATATTGACCTAAATGCAGAACCAGATCAAGAAATAGGAGAAGGCCATGCTGATGGTTCACACACAAATGCTATCGTGCAAGTTGTAAACGAAGGTATGATGATTATATGCAATCAACTTATCCAACAGTATTTTAACATAAGTTATCCATGCTTGCATGCATAGGTTATCAACAAGATAGAACATAAGGTATCCATGCTTACATGCATAAGTTACCCACCATATAGAACATAAGTTATCCACTATCTAAAACTACAGTTATACATGCATATGAGCAGAAGTTATCCATGCTTACAGTTATACATCCATATGAGCAGTACATGCTTATATGCAGAAATTATCAACTAGCTAAAACAGAACTTATCCATGCTTATATACAGAAGTTATCCACTATATAATACTATAGTTAAACATGCTTACATACTAGAATAGTTATCCAGCAACATGAGTAGAAGTTATCACTAGCTAAAAATATAGTTATCCAGGAACATAAGTACAAGTTATCCACTAGTTAAATCTACAGTTATCCATGCCTATATGCAGAAGTTATCCATAACTATGAGTACAACTTATCGATGTAGACCATTGCAAAAAACAGATGACATGTTCACAGAATACTTGCTAGTATAAAAAGTTACCCACCTATTATAACTGGTGTTATCCATGACTTCTCATTATATATACCCATTCCTGCAAAAAAACCCAGAAATGATAACTTGTGTTTATTTGCATAACAGGTGATGTCCAAATTGAAGAACATACTGACAATGACTGCATGTATAATATAGTTGAACAAGCTACACAAGAAACAACAACGGGTGGGACAATCGAAGAAACAACAATACACACAGCAGATTCAAATGAGGATGGGGAGAATAATGCACACAATAATGATGCAAGAGATGAAGTACATTCCACACCGCAACCACCAACAAATGGAATGCGCTTTGACAGTTTTGAATCAGCTAGAGAACACTACAGGGCGTATTCACATCGAAAGGGTTTCGGAATAAGGATAGATTGGTCAAGAAAAGACGCAAGAAATGAGCTAAACAAGGCATATCTTGTGTGCACAAAAGCTAGTAAACCTCACGAAGAAAAGGAAGACACCCAGAACCCAAAATCATGTGTCAAGAAGAGGAAAAAAAATACACATCCAAGGACTGGGTGCACAGCACACTTGTATGTAAAGAGAAAGGATGCATGGTGGTATGTTCAGCATTCATCGGATGATCATAACCATCCCCTGATAATAAAACCTTCATTAAAAAGGTTCTTGCGTTCACATAGAAACATACCAGCAGAAGAAAATGTGTTCTTGCGGATGCTTCATGCATGCAACATCGAAACAGGCTGACAGATGCAGCAGATGGCAAGTTTCTACGGCAGTCTAAATGATGTGCCATACATAGAAAAAGATATGGCGAACCTAAGGGCTTCTTTTTGTAGTGAAAACAATCACCACGACATGCAAGACACCTTGGCATACTTCGAAAAGATGAAGGCAGAAGATCCAGATTTCTTCTACAAATTTACACTTGATGAAGACGACAGGGTTGAGAACCTGTTTTGGGTAGACGGGGCATCACGAAGAGCATACAAGTCTGGATACAACGATTGCATATCGTTCGACACTACCTACCTAACGAACCGGTATAAACTACCATGCGCTCCATTTATTGGGATAAACAACCATGGATTATCGATTCAGTTTGGATGCGGGTTCGTGCGTCGAGAGCTCAAGGACAACTTTGTGTGGCTGTTTCAAATGTTCAAAATGGCAATGGACGGCTTAGCACCAAAAAATATAATAACATATCAAGACGCTGCCATGGCTGGTGCTATAAGCGCTGTTTTCCTGGATGTAACTTATAGGAATTGCAGATGGCACGTCATCCAGAATGCAACTGAGAAAATAGGGACATTCATGGCCAACCACCCAGAGCTGCTCGACGCTTTCAATGCATGTGTGAACAACAGCTTGTCAGCCGAGGAATTTGAGGAGTCTTGGATGCATATGATAAATACTCATAATGTCCGTGACAATGTGGATTTGTTCTCACTGTGGGAACAAAGAAAGGTTTGGGTACCAGCGTACTTTGTGCACGCCTTTTTCCCATTCCTTCAGACTACAGCAAGAAGCGAAGGGTTCAACGCAGTGCTCAAGCGTTACGTCAAACCAAGCAACTCCATTTATGAGTTTGTACAACAATACATGTCAGTATAAGAAATGATTTACAATGCCGAGCTAAAGGCAGAGTGTGATACAGCTTTGACAGACCCGGAGTGGTGGTGTGCAAGCATTATGGAGAGACAAATGGCAAAAGCACACAAGGAAAATCTTCTTTAGGTTTCAGAGCGAAATGCGAAAGAGCATGTCATACTAATGCGAAAGAGCATGTCAACGGATACCAATTTGAACTGAGCATAATAGGGATACCGGTTCCACACTATGGTTACAGAAGTTATAGGGTATTCGCAAACTGAGAACAAGGAACATATGAATGCAACTGCTGCAAATTCGATCGTGATGGTATGCTATGCTGCCACATTATAAAAGTGATGACGCATATAAAAGTTCATCAAATCCCAAAAATGTACATACTGAAAAGGTGGACATTGGACGTGGAAACTATCCTAGCTGAACCACATGACAAACAAAAACAAGGGAAGAAAGAGATGCCTGAAGACTCAAGAAATATGATGGTGTTTGCATCATTCAGACAAGAGTTTGCCAGAGCTGCAAAGATAGGAGTAAAGACAGATGATGGAAGAAAAACCATCAGGAAACACTTGAAGGAAATGAAACAATAGCTAGATGTGATAGCAAGAAGAGAAGAGAAGAATAAAAGAGAGGTCGAAAATGAAGCGATTACTATGCCATCGTCTAGTGCTCCAAACGAAGCAAGCGTGACACCTTCGACAACTGCCCCACCAAACAGGGCACAGTCAACAAGCAACTATGCAACACTTCAAACAACAAGCACATCAGGATCTCACATGTCATCAACAAAGCACATTCAGAACCTAGAGAAGTCAGTAACCAAAGGGAGACCACGATAAATAGCAAACAAAAACCCACTAGACCTTGCTACAAATAAATCAAAGAAATGCAGCCATTACGGTGCAGAAGGTCACACCATCCGTAAATGCCAAGAAAGGTTGAAGCTCCTAGGATATCAAATCTAGAATGTTTATGTAACACAAAATGATAACGATATATTTATTGTTTCTATATATGATAGTTCATGCTGTACATTCTGTGGTTTTCAAGTTATCCATGCATATGAGTATAAAATATCCACAAGATAACACATAAGTTATCCATGCATATGAGTACAAGTTATCCATCACATAACACACCACTTATCAATGCATACAAAAATAAAAGGTTACCCACTGGTTAAATCTACAGTTATCAATGCGTATATATAAAAAGTTACCAAACACTAAACATTAATATAATATTTAAAAACAGAAGTTATCCAGACATATGACTACAAGTTATCAACAAACGAACACAACAGTTATCCATGCATACTAATAGAAGTTATCAGGCAAATAAAAAGTACATTTATCCATAACTATGTGTTGAAATTATACCACAAACAAATTAATAGAAAAATTATCAAACAGAATTGACACTAGAAAGAAAGCATAAAAAACACTCATATATACAAAAACCCCGTATAAGGTGGGTAATTTATTTAACATAGTGTGGATAACTAACAGAAATATGACATGATAACAAACATTTAAGAGTGTGGATAACAAACATGTAAAAGTATGGATAAACTTGGGAAAAATATACCTCAGAACTTATTTTCTTCCAAAAGTGACCTCCAATTAAGAAGAACATTACGAGAATGGTTCAACCAAAAAGAAGTCATCTTTTTCTTAATTCCCGGCATCATATCTTGAGAAATACAAGGCACAACGCTTCCATTCCACAATTCAAGGTTCTTAAGCATGAAGAACCCACAATCAGTACTGAAAAACAAAAAAATAAACAGTGAATAAACAAACATAGTATCAATGATTATACAAAAACAAAATAAAATTACATGCGTACAAATCTAACAGGCCAACTAACCTGTCAACTTGACTCGGAACAGGGACATGCATCAACTCAAAATCTTTAATCTGTCTTCTAAAATCAGAATAATTGACGATATACATTTTATTGCTTCCATTAGTTTGGTCGCATGTTCAATCATTTCTACATTAGCTTCACCATGGAGCGAGTCAAGAATCTCAAACCTTTTGGCAGACATATTAACATAAAGCATGTACCAATGGCCCAAAGGGTCCTTTTTAGTCCCTAGCTCCTGAAGGACAACAAAGCAAAGCTACAAAAAAATGAACATAAGATAAGTAAATGCACGTGTAGAAAAAACAGTGGTAACAATGGCGGATAACTTGTAGTAAATGCACGTCTTCAGAAGCACCACCATTGCCACATGTTTCTCCACCAGATATAACCTCTTCAACATTCAAAACAGGCGCATCCACAACATCAGGAGTTGCAACAACATTAGAATGTCCTTCAACACGACTAAGCGAAGGAATATGAGAGGATGCATCAACATCTATAACAGATGTGCCTTCATCTGCAGAACGCTGTTTTGCCAACAGCACAGATGTCTTCTTCGATGATTTTTTGCTGTAATAAATAATTGCCAAGAAAAAACAAAAAATCAAAACATAATAAATAAAAAACAGACAAGTTACCAACATGAAGAGAAACAAGTTATCAGATGAAATATACTACAGTTATCCAGTGAGAAATGCTACAGTTATCAACATTACATAAAGAAGTTATCATGAGAGAAATGCTACAGTTAATGCTACAGTTATCAACAATAATATAAAGAAGTTATCATGAGAGAAATGATACAGTTATCAGTATATACATAAAGAAGTTATCAGATGAAAAATGATACAGTTATCATAATAAACATAAAAAAGTTATCAGATGACAAATGATACAGTTATCAATATATATAAACATAATAAACATAAAACATAAAGGTTACCCACATTAACTAAAACAAGTTATCAGATGAAAATGATATAGTTATCAACACTAAGGTAGTAAAGTTATCCAATGACTGAGATAAATAATTGTGCCCACTCATACCTATCAGAAACAGCAGCACGCATCATGGCAGGAGTAAGGCCCAAATCTTTGCAGACAAGAGACTTGATCTCATTATCAATATCTTTATCAGTACGCGAATTGATCACATTATCAACATCCTCAACCGGACATGACTTCTTCTTCCTAGACCTTTCATACACACGAATAGGAGTTTTTTCCACAACAGGAGTATCAGTCACCCGGTTTACAGGTGACACAGGATCTACAACAGGTGACCTAGCTTCCGGTGGTGACATATGACGATCATCAGGTGATCTTGCTCCTGGGCTATTATTGTGCTCTTCATTAGAATCCAGGAAAGTCAAAGATAGCTGGACATTGGAAGAACCACCAACACGACCACCAACAACACCCTTACCCTTCATGCCAGCACGGACAAACCGTTCAGCATCATCATCTCCATTGCTGTCAGAACTACTGCTGTCTGAATCCCTCAGAATTTTATTATCACTAGGAAGAATAGGAGACAAGACTTCATTAGTGTGTGGAACATTCCTTCCACGAGTGATAGAACGAGTAAGCCTAGATCCACGGACACCACTTGAGGTAGCACCACAGACACCACCTGAGCTACCACCACGAGCACCACTTGAGCTAGCTCCACCCATGAATATTCCTCTAATGGGTTGCGTTGCAAGTTGACCACCAAACTGGGTAGTAAACTGTTTCGCCATTTCAGCACCAGCATTGCTTTGCACCGCCGTCAAGCCTTGCACAAGGTTACTCATTAACCCAAAAATACCGGATGCAAAACTGCCAACAAGATTTGCTATCTGCGACTTTTGCTGCACAAATAAAAAGAAAGGAAACAATAAGAACATTACCAAAACAAGAAGCAAACAAAAGTAACATGACAATAAGAAGATAAGTACAATTTCAAAATGCTAAAAGTATCACCTCATTTGAACAACTAGGGTTTGCACAAGTGTCAAACCATTTGTTAAACCCTTGCACGCCACCAAAAAGACCAAAGCTCATGCCACACTGAGGCTTCAACTGCACAAAGAAACAGATACAGAATTAGCAAATATTATCAACCAATTTTCTATATATTACCCAACTTAATTACATGATAACCTATATGTTAACACCCAATAAACACATAAGTTATCCACTATTTATACTCAATGTAATCAAACAGACATACAACATGTTACCAATATTTAAACATAAAAAGTTATCAACAACATAAAAACACAAATGCTACAAAATATATTACACACCTCAAGCTTTCCATATGCATTCCTGTCGTGGTTTTGTCGACACGTACGCCATAGGGGTATCCCAACGACGAGTTTAGAGACGTGGGGGGAAGACGGAGAGCGTCCGGGTTGGCCTGACACAGTTTACCCAGGTTCAGATCTCACGACGGTGGCGAGATCCTACTCCTGCTATAAATCACTATAATGGCAATACGCCGAGTTATAGGATTGGGGGGTTCGCTGTGTGCGGGTAGTGCTATGCACTTGTTGTTATTGTGTTGTACCCTAAAGGCTCCCGTAAGCCGGCTTATAAGGACGCCAGGACCTAGGGTTACATGGAGAGTCTCAGCCGGATACGGTTACAGAGTCCTAGACTAACACTAACTAGTCTTCATGTCCTCCAAGGCTCCGGCTTCCATCTAAGGCGGTGTCACGTCGCCTTCCTTTATCCCTGCTGGACCTCCGTCTTGTCTATTAGCAACTAGGCCGCCCGATTATGCCATAGGCCTAACCACCCACTATGGGGCACCCGGGCTTGCCGGTATAAGACTATGCCGTAGGTATACCCATTTGGTATATCCACAACAATTCCCATCATTCCGCAGATCAACAATCAACACTTCATCAATTAACTCTCTTGACCATATGTCACAGCATAATGACCTTCCGGAAAATCAATATCCAAACCACTAACATCTAGTGAGTCAACATAAAGCAGCTGCAAAGAAAACAAATTAAAAAACATACAAGGAATACAATAAGTACACTAACTAAAACATAAAACAAATTTCAATATAGAAAGTAGTATTGACACAATATAAAAACAGCAACGTGTACCTGCAATGGAAAAAGGCAAGCCTGCGTATGACTACCACTAGAAAGCTCCTCATGCAGCTGGTCAGCAACAAACTTGCACCACTGGAACTTGGACACATTTCCAATGTTGTGCTGAAATTATAGAATAAAAAAAAACTATCAACATAACATCAAAACTTGCACATATATTACACACCACCACAGAAACATAAAAAAATGTAACCACCCCTATAACACACAGGTTATCATCACAACAAACAGAAAGTTATCAACACAAAAATATATAAGTTACCAGCCAAACTCATATATTGAAAATGAACAGACATTACACCCAAAACTTACCATGATAGGGTAGCACTTGTGGCAAACACGGTTCCGGGTGGTGGGTGATAAAAGTGTAGACACAATGTACATCACATATACTTGCTTGAACTCATCTCCATATGAAGTCATATCCTTCAAAATTTCGAAAACTTGAGTTCTCAAAGGTGTGCCAGAATCATCAGGAAAAAGAGCAGGGGCAAGAGCACCCTGAATTTCTGCATCAGCATAATAAGGAACCGGCTCTTCACCGAGCGGCAAACCCAAACATCTGAATACACTATCCTCGTTGAGGGGTATCCTTCCTCGACCCGGCACAACAAACTCACGTGTATGCTTGTCATATAAACTAGCAAACCAAGTCATAACTGTGTCGTGCAGTGATGAACACTTGATATCTAGCAAACTATCAAACTCTATTGATTCAATTGCTGCCTTCTGATCATTCAATAGAAAATCCAGTAAACCGGTCACGGCAGAAGGAGATGCCCTGTTATGTTTACGGGCAGGTTGTTTTTCACCCTCAACAACATTATCAGCAGCCTTCCGTTTCCTCGGCATCGTGGCAACTACAAACAATTTAAAATGAAAAAATAAATACAAAACTAAACCATAATGATACACAAGAATTCATAAAAAAAATAAAACAATACAATCAGTACATAATTCATCAATCATCATAACCTAATATTATCATGCAAACAGAACACAAATTACCCATGATAATAAGCTAATGTTATCATACCAACATAATATTAGTTATCCATGTCAATACACACGCATTATCATGCATTTTGATCAAAAATAGACATGAATAATTTTTTTAGAACATAACAGTTTACAACTGCTGTTATCAACATATCCTGTCCAATGTGACCCATGCATATTTTGATGTTATCAAGGGATCATATACCACTGTTACCCATAGATACATCAGTTGTTACCCATGTCTATATCTGTGTTATCAAGCAATAATGTTTAGAATCCCCATTAGACCATGATGTTATCATACCAACATAACACTAGTTATCCATGTCAAAACACACACATTATCATGCATTTTTCTCAAAATACACATGATTAATTTTTTTTAGCACATAACACTTTAGTACTTCTGTTATCAACAGATCCTGTCCAATGTTACCCATGCATATTTTTGAGGTTATCAAGGGATCATATCCCTTTGTTACCAATACATACAACAGTTGTTACCCATGCATAGATCTGTTGTTATCAGCCAAAATGTTCAAAATACCCATTAGACCATGATGTTATCATACCAACATAACACTAGTTATCCATGTCAAAACACACACATTATCATGCATTTTGCTCAAAATACACATGATTAAAAAAATTAGCACATAACACTTTAGTACTTCTGTTATCAACAGATCCTGTCCAATGTTACCCATGCATATTTTTGAGGTTATCAAGGGATCATATCCCACTGTTACCCATACATACAACAGTTTTTACCCATGCATAGATCTGTTGTTATCAACCAAAATGTTCAAAATCCCCATTAGACAATAGGGGGACAACACACATGATCACATCACCTGCATCAAAACTACAGCAAAACGCAGCAGATCTGACAAGGAAACATTACTCCAAGGGGATCAGAGGAAGCATTTTAAACCCTATGCATGCAGGAGCCAGACAAAATTACAGGGCAAAAACGCACGCAATAGAACTTACAACTTACACACGAACTTAATCCGCAGGACCTACAGGAATCAACCCTAACAACAAACCCGATGAAATGGAACCGCCGAAAACAGAGAATGACAGAGGATAAGGGTGGGAGCAGCGGAGGAGAGAAACTGGAGGAGGAGCAGAGAACTTGCGAGCACACCTGGAGGGAGTAGACGCGTCGGCGACGAAAATAGCGAGCAGAATCGACGAGCAACCGACGGTAACTGCAGTATCCGCTTTCAAATCGCCAGAGGAGAAGAAGAGGAGAGAAAGCACCGCGATTCCCGAAATGGCCGGGAGAAGTGGGAGGGGGAAGTGGGAGAGGTGGATAGGATGACGAGTGGGGCCCCAGGTGAATAGGAAAAAGGGATCAGGTGTGCCGCATTGATATGGGGCAACCAATCGCGCGGCCCGCGTGACATTGTTCGAAACCGTTGGATGCGAAATCAATGGCTCCTATCAGCCCGCCGGGTTTTGCCAAAATCAGACCGGTTTGAGTCTAGAAAAACCGTTAAATTATTAGATTTTTATGATGGTTTGATCTATAGAATTGAAAACTATGAGTTTTTTTAAATTATTCTAGCGAGAAATTACATTGATCCAAAACCATCGAAAATGCCCTTTTTATTTACAACTAACCAAATATTTTGAAGTGAATTGCACCATTGGCCCATGCATAAACTAGTGGCGAATGAAAACTTTAGTCCACAAACTCAAAAAACCCCTCTGATCTAGTCCTACACCGAATCACCTGCACCCACGTCCCTTATACTTCCCATTTCTTAACCATTTTTGGACCAAAGTTTATGACTTAAACAAGATTATGAATGAACACGGGGTTTGGCAAGAGCTTCTTCATAATAAAATTTGAATAACAAAACTCTTTTTTAGGTTCCAGCAAAACCAACTGATTCTCCCTTCTAGAAGGGACTAATGAATGTCAAAGATGAGTTGTGAGCAAGGGTTCTTTAGAGATAGGCAATGGTCAGAAAACTAGATTTTGAAAAGGCACATGGTTAGGGGATGAACCTCTAAGTGTCTGGTACCCATCCTAGTAATAAATGGGTTCGATGGTTTCATCTATGTCACGCTTAATGTTAGTCCATCTTTCACATAGCGAGGCGCTGCTTCACTGTTTAGTCAATATGCCTCGACATGTTAAATGGGTCAATGTACCTCGACTTGTTAAATGGTCACACGGCTTATCTAAAAAATATGAAAAATAAAAGTGCCACTCAAAATTCAAATCTTTATGTGGTTTCTTCATAGGAATAAAATTCTAACAACACATAACTTGGTGAAAAGAAATTGGCAAGGTTCTACTAAATGTTGTTTTTGTGATCAAGACGAGACAATTCAACATTTTCTTATATCATGTCCTTTTGCTCAAATTATATGGAGGATTGTTTTTATGACATTCCATATTTCACCTCCTTCTAATATGACAACTCTTTTTGGAAATTGGTTAAATGAGACCACAAAGAAAGAGAAAGGACACATTAGATCTGGTGTGTGCGCTTTATTATGGGCCATATAGAATATTCACAATGATTTTATCTTTAATTAACAAGAAAAGTTTTTCATCTTTTCTACATGTTATTCATATGGATACACATTGGATCTATATGTGGTCCTTTCTCTAGCAAGTGGCGCGCCGCCAGGCCATGGATATTGGGTGTGTCGTGGTGTGGAACACGGCAATGCCATCGGGGATGGCAAAGAAGGGACACACAAATGCATTCGGTGGCTCACGCAACGGGTTAGGCACGGTACACTGCAAACACAGGGACGTACCCAGGTTTGGAGCCCTCTTGGCGAGGTAACACCCCTACTCCTGCAAGATGAACTATGTACGGGAGCTGATGCTCAGTACAGATGCTCCTTGAGTTGTTTCCTTAGCTACTACCGAAGGCTAGAGGAAGTTGGAAACTTGATGCTAACACTTCTATCCTTCTGCTGTTGCCTACCTAGAACCCTGGCTCTACCCTCCCTTATATACTGGTCTGGGGGGCAGATTACAGACCGGGTCCTAGGGTTTACTGTTTGGATATGGGTTTACAGGGCAGGGCCGGCTGCAGGGCCTAGACGGTGGTCTAGGACCCAGTCCGCCCTTCTTTTAGCGTCATTTTTCTCTTTAGCGGTCACCTGGGCTTCTTTTGGGGCGTCACCCCTGCTTTAACGGTCACCCGGACTGCTTTCACCAGTCCTGCCGACCATCTTGCTTTATCTTCGTCGGGTAGCGCTGGTCAT
The DNA here is from genome assembly GCA_916181665.1 of Avena sativa. Taxonomy (NCBI): domain Eukaryota; kingdom Viridiplantae; phylum Streptophyta; class Magnoliopsida; order Poales; family Poaceae; genus Avena; species Avena sativa. The sequence goes on along the minus strand of OV702294.1, from coordinate 147,152,140 downwards.
GACGGCATGCCAGCTTCTTTGATGACGAGGGAGAGCCAGAAGCGTACCCCGCACGGAGCGTCAGCCCTTCTGTGCTCTCCATCGAATCCGAGGTGAGCCGGGTGGAAGCGGTCACCCGGCCGGTTCTTCTGGCCACCGGCTAGACGGGCCATCTGGGAAGGCTATAAGCCCAGCCAGGCTTGCTTGCCAGTCGGCTAGAGTTGTCTTTCCTGGAGGCCAGGCGGCCTGCATCTTCTGGAGCCGGCCTACTTATGCCTGGCCTTCCCCACCTGGGGGTTATCCCCCCTACACTAGTCCCCGAGCACGTATGGGCTTGGCCGGTGGGCAAGATATTCCGTGCTCCTTTTTTGTCCTGAGAGAGTTGTTTTATTTCCTCCGGCTGCAGCTTTTGCTTTTGCTTTCCGGCTGGAATTAACCGGCTGCGGAATCGATGGCCGTCCACTGGGTGTAAATAGCGAAGGCAGGTATCGGCTGGCGCAGCTGAAGACGAAACGTTTGGCTGGATGACGTTGTTGATGTCGTCACCCACGACTGTGGCTCTAGTGCATGCCGCGTCAGTTTTTGGCAACTGCGCACGCAAACTTGCCGCAGCGTTTTCTCGGGGCAAGTGTGCACGCCTCGTCTCCTGCTAACGCCTGGGGATCTTCTGTGGCAATTACGACGACATAGAGGATCTGGAGCCGAAACGTCGTGCGACTGTGGTTCATTGACGCCACGCGTCGGGCAGAAGCCGAAGGGGCGACGGTGCCATTTCCGGGGATAAATAGAGCTCTGAGGGGATTGGTTCCCGCACTTGTCCATCCTCCGGCTCATCTTCCTCTTGTGCCCCAACGCTCTTTGCTCTTGTGCGTCCTCTCCTTGCCGTCGTCGACCACTTCTTAACCATCCACCACAACCACAACCACCTCTTCTGTCGAGATGCTGCCAGAGCAACGCGGCGGCTGGTGCGGGTCCTTTGTGACCGACGAGCTCATCAATGAGTACCGGGGAGGGAGGTTTCTTTCCTCGTCGATTCTTGTGAAGCACCGGCTCGCACCGGAGGGGGAGCGGGTGCCAAACCCTCGGCCGGGGGAGCGCGTCGTCTTCCTCGCTTATTTTGCCCGCGGCTTCGGCCTTCCTGTCAGCCCCTTCCTCCTCTAGCTCTTTGTCTTCTTTGACCTCTAGCTTCATCACTTGGGCGCCAACGCCATGGCCCAGCCGTCGCATCATGCAGCCTGCTGCGAGTCATATCTTGGGGTGTGGCCCGAGGTGGCTAACTTCCTCAAGTTCTTCCACTTCAAGTCCCAAAACACCACCAAGGGTGGCTCACTGACCCATACGGGCTGCTGCGCCATCTACCCGCGGACCTCCTTGCCGATGCCGCAGTTCGAGCTCCCTGACACTGTCAAGCTGTGGCAGCGCTCATATTTTTATGTGAGCAATGCCACAGAGGTTGACTGGATCTTCCTTCCACCCTTCGCCAACTTGCCCACGACGCAGAGGGGCTGGACGACGAAGGGCATGGGCGCAGCAGCGGACCTCGACCGGATGGCCACCCGGCTAGAGACGATGGTGGAGACGGAGAGGCTCATCGCCCGGGACATCACCTTGTCGTGGATGGTGCGTCGCGTGCTTACGCTGCAGAAGCGGTCGCACAAGATGTGCCACCTCTCGACAACCAACGACCTGATAAGGACATCGCGGAAGGATGTGCCCTACCAGGACCTACAGAACTGGGTCTCCATGATCTCCAAGTTCCGCATCGAGGCCAACTGGGCATACTCCTGCCCCCTGTATCATCGCGGCTGCCTGCCGCCTCGGGTAATTTTGTTGGTTGTCTTGCGTCTCGCCTCTTGTTATTGCTAGCTTTCCTTGGGTGCCTTATGCTCCCCTTTTTGATTAGTTGTTCACGGCGCAGCTAGCGGAGGATGGCATGGGTGACTTCCTGCTTCCGTCCTTCTTGGAGGATAGGAAGCCAAAGAAGTACCCCCAGACGGAGCCCGAAAGGTTTCCCGTCCGGGCGGATGACGGCCCCTCGGATCCTCATGGTAGGTTGCTGAACATAGCTTTTTCTTTCTCCTTTGTTTTTGAGGTTGTGGTTTTTACTCTTTGCTTGTGCCATAGTCAATGTCACCGATGAGGAGGGCGGCCGAGAGAAACCCGCGGCGAGAGCCCGGGGAAAGAGGGCGGCACCTGTTGTCGCCCCCGCTCCAGTTGAGACGAAAAAGACGCGTCGAGGGTGTCAGGTTGTTGCTCCACCGTTTGTCGCTGGGTTAGTATCTCTCTTGCCCTTGCTTGCCGCTCAGTGGTTTTTCTAGTTTCTCTTTTGACTCTTTACTCTGTGTAGCAAGGCAATGGTGCTTGGCGACGGTGGTGCTGCCGTCGTTGCTCCTCCTCCTCCGCCGGCTGAAGAGGTGGCGAGGTCGCCGGCTACGCCCGTGCTGGCTGAGCCCGGCTGCGCCAGCCGCTCCGTCTCTGCCCAGGGCCCCTGAGGGCTCCCCGGCCACGGGGCTGCTGCACCAGGCGCCTGCGTCTTCGCAGTTGGGGCAGCTGTTTGCGGCTGCGCAGGACCCGAAGACCCCCCTCCTTCGTCCCGGGGATGGCGTGAACCCGGCCTGGAGCGACGCTCCAAGCAGCTCCGCCAGGCCCGTCATTGTGGAGGTGACAGAGGAAACTGGGTGCGAGCAGGCGGCTGCGGCGGATGGCGGCCAGCCGGATGGTGGTCAACCGTCTGGGAGGGAGTTGGTGGTGGCAGCGCCTTCGGGTGCGGCTGCCGATGGTGACGAGGTTGTCATCACCGGCTCGAGGCCAGATCCGGCTGTGCTGACGCCGGGTGCGATCCTTGCCCAGATCTCCAGCTCGGCGCCCGTCGCACTCAGCCAGGTTCGCCACCTGGTTGAGGGAATGGAAAAGGGCCTTGGCGAGGCCAAAAATTTGTCTGTTTTGGTGGAGGTAAGTCGTTGCCCTTCACATGTTTTCCATTCTTCCACCCGGTTTGCTTCTCTATTGCTTATTTGCTTTTTTGCTGCAGAAAGCGTTTGCGGAGTCTGTGAAGAACACTCGGGACCTTGGCCGTAAGATTGCTTCTTCAGATCTGTCTTGGCGATTGACTCCCTTTTCCCTTTTTTGTTGACCATAGGGTATCCTCCTACAGCCATGATCCAGGACAAGGAGAGGGAGGTGGAGCGCCTCAAAGCTGAGGCCGCCCGGCTGGAAGAATCGAACAAGGTGCGACAAGCGCAGTTTGATCAACTTGCTGCGGCCAAGCATCAGCTTGAGGTTAGTGTGGAGCGGGGAAAGAAGGCGGCTGACCTCCGGTCGGAGGCGCTGAAGAATTTTGAGACGATCTCCACCCAACAGGAGGAGACAATCAAGATTCTTCGCGGCCGGGAGGGAGAGCTTACTCAGCACCTCCAGGACATCTCGGAGATGGTCATCAGTAAGTTCTTCAGCTTCCCTCTTCCGTTGTGCCGTTACTTGCTCGAGCTTGTCCGTTTATTCTGCTTTGTGCTTGGCTGCAGCTCATTATCCTGAGGCGACCAAGATGGCCATGGAGAAACTGCCCGTGGAGGAGGTTGGGCGTGACCTGACTGCCCTTGACTTGGCCAAGGTGGTGGCGGAGGAGAGCAATGGCCTGCGCGCCGTTGGCAACGATCTCTTCCACTACATCTGGCCGGACGCGGGCGATGTGCATGACATGGCCATCCTAGCCGTGGCTCTATCCAAGGGCATTGACGTGCTGGACGTGCACAAAGAGTGGGTTGCTCGAGGCGGAGTGGAGATGGCGCTTGCTCTGGTGAAGTCCTGGTATCCGGGTGCCGACCTGAGCATGCTCACCCGCGGCTTCCGAATGGGGACGAGCTACGAGGGCCTTCGCGCCAGCACTCCTATGCTCCAGGCCTGCGAGGTGAAGATTGGCACGTACGTGGTCTTGGAGCGTGAATTCAGCGCCCCCGGAGAGCCACAGCCGTTCCACTGGGTCCCGGCGCCTTGGAATCCCCTTGATGTCACCTCCAGCAGCCAGCCTCCTTCCACTGATGCCGGTGTCGCCCCTGCTGATCCAGCCCCTGCTCCTGCTCCTTCTACTTTGTTAGATCCAGACTCTTGATCCCCGGGATGCCGGGTGTATTTGTGAAAGTTGTTACTTTGCAGTGCTACACTTCGGCTAACTTCTGTCGCCGACTTTTGAATCTGCGTGGAGCCTTCGTGCTCCGCTTTATGGCTTGGTGCCTTTTGCTTATCTTTGTTTATGTCTGTCATTTGCGGTCTTTTATGCTCAGGCCGGCTGCGATAGCGTGCCGGGTTGGAGCTCTTTTGTCGTCCTGACTTGAGTTTGAGGGTGCGCGGGAGCGCGTCCACTGGGTGTAGTCCCCGAGGTTCGGGCCGGCTGGGGTAGCCAGCCGCGGGGGAAGCTCTTTTGGCTACCTTGACTTGAGTTTGTGGGTGCGCGGGAGCGCGTCCACTGGGTGTAGTCCCCGAGGTTCGGGCCGGCTAGGGTTTCCAGCCGGGGAGACTACCTTGACTTGAGTTTGTGGGTGCGCGGGAGCGCGTCCACTGGGTGTAGTCCCCGAGGTTCGGACCAGCTGGGGTTTCCAGCCAGGGCGAAGCTCTTTTGGCTACCTTGACTTGAGCTTGTGAGTGCACGGGAGCGCGTCCACTAGGTGTAGTCCCCAAGGCTCGGGCCGGCTGGGGTAGCCAGCCGGGTCGAGGCTCCTTCGCCACCTTGTTTCCTGTCAATTTGTGGCTCGGGTCGTGCGAGACAAAGCGTTGCTTTGGATTAGTTTTCTTGTGCAGATGTTCATTCGTTAGTTGGTACTTATTGTAGGAGGAAGATAGATAGGCTTCCCTTCGAGTTAGGCCGTTAGCAGCTCCCCTTTTCTCAGCGAGTATTGGCCCTTTGAGCATTTTTCCTTGCCGGCTGTCAGCCGGGTTGCGGTCTGCAGCCGGAACCGAAGGACTGGCTATGTTGGCGTGCCTCGCGATACTTCGTTTCGCTGTTGTTGTCTTAACTCTTGTAGGGCGCGACCGGTTCGCCTGGACGCCCTTGCTTTCTACGCTAGCATCTTCTTGCCGCGGGCGCTTTGAGATTTTGCTCTTGCCGGGTCGACAACCGACATGCGTACTAAAGCCGGAACCGAAGAGGTTACTCTAGACGCCGCGTGCAATATTATGCCGTCTGTAGAAATCGTGGGGCCTAGGCCAGCCGGTACGAAAATGCAGATGGTGTGCGGAATTGGGAAAAAGTCCTTAGCGCTGCGCCAAGGCTTTCAATCTTATTCACTTGTTACATAAAAAAGGGAAGATACATACACTTTTCTAAGTATAAAATGGCCGGAGCAGGCCGGCATTCCATGGGCACTCCATCTCCTGGTCTGAGCAATCTGCCTTGTTCTTCATCGGCTGCTGCGCGTCGATCAGATAGTATGAATTGTTGTGGAGTGCTCGGCTGACGATGAATGGTCCCTCCCATGGCGGGGATAGCTTGTGCATTCCTTTGGTGCTCTGGACCAGGCATAACACCAGGTCTCGCTCGCAGAAAGAGGTGGGCCGAATCTGGCTGGCGTGGTATCGACGCAAGTCTTGCTGGTAAATTGCTGATCTGGATAGAGCCAACTCACGCGCCTCCTTGAGCAAGTCCACGCAGTCATCCCTTGCCTCCTTGGCTTCCTGCTCCGTGTAGAGCTGCTTGCAGGGTGCGTCGAACTGGATGTCTGTGGGGGAGAATGGCTTCTGTCCCATAGACGAGGAAGAACGGCGTGAAGCCGATTGAGCGATTGGGCGTGGTGTGCAGGCTCCAGAGCACTGCTGGCAGCTCCTCAATCGAGCATCCGGGTGACCTGACGAGCGGTTCGATGAGCCTTGGCTTGATTCTAGCTAGAACCAGACCATTAGCATGCTCGCATTGTCTGTTGGACTATGGGTGTGCGACTGATGCCAGATCCAGGCGGATCCCTTTTTCCCCGTAGAAACGAGCGAAGAATCCTTTCGCAAAGTTGGTTCCATTGTCAGTAATGATGTTGTGCGGGTAGCCGAACCAGATGATGATGTCTATGAAGAACTTGATCACCATCGCTCCATCTAGCTTCTTGATTGGCTTCGCCTCGATCCACTTGGTGAACTTGTCCATGGCTACGAGTAGGTGCGTCATACCGGACTGAGCTGTCTTGAATGGTCCGACCATGTCCAGGCCCCAGACCGCGAACGGCCAGGTGATCGGTATTGTCTTGAGCGCCGCAGACGGCGTGTGCTTCAGCTGGCTGAATCGCTGGCAGCCGTTGCTTGTCTTGACTATTTCTTCGGCGTCCTTCAGTGCCGTCGGCCAATAGAAACCATGCCGAAGGGCCTTGGCTGCTATTTCCCTTGACGAGGCATGGTGGCCACATTCACCCTGGTGTATGTATGTTAGAAGCTTGGCTCCTTCCTCCTGACTGACGCATCGTTGGTAGATGCCTCCGACGCTGCGCTTGTACAACTCGTTAAGCACTTGCCCTTCGTCGCACTTGTCGTGCTGCCACCTCTTCTGTTGGGAGTTCGCCCTTGGATAGGAAATCCATGTACGGCTTTGCCCAGTCGGGCGCCTCCCGTATGGTGTGCACCGTTTGTATGATGAGCTTGATCTCCTCGCGGACGACTGGCTCCAGAGCATCGGGAGGCCTACCGGGTGGAAAGGTATTGATGTTGATGGCATGCTGCATCGTGGTAGTTTCCGGATGCAGCGAAGCAGTCCCCGGGTGCGATGCGACAGTCCCCGGGTGCAGCGCGGCAGTCCTCGGGTGTGATGCGGCAGTCCCCGGGTGTGCCACGGCACCGGTCGTTCCTGGGTCCGCGCTAAGCACGATGGAGTCGGACTCTGGTGAGGGAGTGATGGAGGGCTTGCGCAGGTGCTCGAGGGAGACCCCAGGCGGTATGGCTTGTCTTGTAGACCCAACCCTAGCCAAAGCGTCAGCAGCTTCATTGTTGGCTCTAAGTACATGGTGAAACTCACATCCTTCGAAGCAGGCACACAACTACTGGACGAAGAAGCGGTAAAGGGCCATGTTAGCGTCCCTGGCGTCCCATTCGCCAGATACTTGTTGCACCACCAAGTCCGAATCTCCGAAGCACAGAACCCTCTAGATGCCTATATGCTTGGACATCTTGAGCCCATGGATGAGTGCTTCGTACTCGGCGACGTTGTTGGAAGCTTTGAAGTGGATCTGGAGGACGTACTCCAGCCGGTCTCCTTTGGGCGAGGTTATCACGATTCCGGCTCCAAGTCCTCCCCTCATTTTCGATCCGTCGAAGTGTAGCTTCTAGTAAGTTGAATCCGGCACTGGGGGCATGTACCGTGTCTCCGCCCAATCAACTATGAAATCAGCCAGTGCTTGCGACTTGATTGCTGTGCGTGGCTCGTACTGGATGTTATGCGCAGCGAGCTCGATGGCCCATTTTGCCATGCAGCCAGTGGAATCTTTGTTGCCGATGATCTCTGCGAGCGGGGCCAATGCTACCACCCGGATGGAGTGTTCCTAGAAATAATGTTTGAGTTTCTTGGCGGACATGTACACGCCGTACACCAGCTTCTGGTAGTGAGGGTAGTTCTGCTTGGATAGCAAGAGCACCTCACTCAGATAGTATACGAGGCGCTAGACCATCTGAGCCTTTCCTTCCTCTGGTCGCTCCATGACCAATACCACGCCGACCACTCTGTTTGTGGCAGCGATGTACATCAGCATGGGATCCTTTGCTGCTGGCGCCGCCAGGACGGGTGGCGAGGTGAGAATGCGCTTGAGGTCTTGGAAACCTTCATCCGCCTAAACTGTCCAGACAAATTTGTCTGTCTTCTTCATCAGCTGGTACAGGGGAAGGTCCTTCTCCCCCAGCCGGCTAACGAACTGGCTGAGAGAAGCGAGGCACCCGGTGAACTTCTGTACGTCGCGCAGGTTCTATGGCAGCTCCATGCGCTCGATGGCTCCGATATTCTCCGGGTTCGCCTTGATTCCACACTCGGAGACAAGAAAGTCCAGGAGCTTGCCGTCTAGGACGCCGAACATGCATTTCTCTGGGTTTAGCTTGATTTGGAAACGGCGGAGGTTGTCGAATGTTTCCTTCAGATCTTCAAGGAGCGTGTGTCGTTCCTTGGTCTTGATGACGACGTCGTCGACATAGGCGTGTACGTTCTTTCCAATCTGTGTCTACAGGCATTTCTGCATGCAGCGCTGATAGGTTGCGCCTGCGTTCTTCAACCTGAAGGGCATGGTGGTGTAGCAGTATGCTCCATACGGGGTTATGAACGATGTCTTTATTTGATCAGTTACGTTAAGCTTGATCTGGTGATAGCCTGAGTAATCGTCTGGAAAAGACAACAGATCGCACCCGGTGGTGGAGTCAATGACCTGATCAATCCGTGGCAGGGCGAAAGGATATTTGGGTCAAGCCTTGTTGAGACTGGTATAGTCGACGCACATGCGCCATGTCTTGTTCTTCTTCAGCACCAGCACCGGGTTGGTGAGCCATTCCGGGTGGAAAACTTCCATGATGAAGCCGGCCGCGAGCAGCCATGTGATCTCCTCATCGATGGTTCTTCTTTTTTCTTCTGTGAAGCAGCGTAAAGATTGTTTGACCGGCTTCGCGTCTGGTCGAACATGAAGGGAGTGCTCGACGAGTTCCCTCGGGACACCTGGCATGTCTTTGGGGCACCATGCAAAAATGTCCCGATTCTCATGAGGGAAATCGACGAGCGCGCTTTCCTATTTGCTGTCCAGGCCGTCTCCGACCAGGACGAACTTGCTTGGGTCCTCCTTGTTCAGCAGGATCTTCCTTGTCCCCTGCGAGGGCTTGAACTGCGATTCTCCAGCCGGTTTGGGCTCTCCAGCCGGCATGTCCTTCTGCAGAGCCGCCACGTTCTGCATTATGACGCGCTTCTCTTCAACGATGATCATTGCTTTGGCCAGCTTAGAGCCGTCTGAAGCGCATTCGATCGAACGCTTGTAGCATACATCGACAATGATCACTCCCTTTGGGCCTGACAGATTCATCTTGAGGTATGTGTAGTGCGGTACTCCCATGAACTTGGTCAGAGCTGGGCGCCCTAGTATGGCATGGTAGGCACTGGAGAGATTCACGACCTGGAACCAAATTGGCTCGCGGCGGAAGTTGTTCTCGCTGCCAAATATGACGCCCAGCCGGATCTTGCCGATTGGGGAGTGAGATGGCCCTGGTACTGCTCCGTGGAATGAAGTGCTTGAGGGTTCCAGCTGGGACTCGCTGATGCCCAGCCTATCGAGGCTGCTCCGGTAAAGGAGGTTGATGCTGCTCCCTCCATCGACCAGTACCCGAGAGAAGCGGCATGAATGCTTCTTGGAGATGATGATGGGGTCCAAGACCAATGCGTAGCTGCCAGGGCTTGGCAACACAACCGGCTGGTCCTCCTTGCTCCAGGTGATCGCCTGGTCGGACCAGTGTAGGTACTAGGGGACGGGTGGGACGATTGCGTTCACCTCCGCCTCGCATCTCCGCTTGGCGTGCTTCGTTTCCGGCTCCGCCAGGAATATGTGGTAATTACCCACCTGTCGCGGGTAACCATCCCCGTCATCCTCGTGGCGGTTGCGTCGTTCCCTGTTATCCGGTGGGCCTCCGGCTGGCGGTGGAGGTGGTGGTGGGAGTCCACCGGCTTCGGCCATTTTCTTTGTCCAGCTGCATTGGCGTGTCGTGTGATTCGCGGGCTTGTTGCCGCCACTATGAAACTTGCATGACCCGTTGAGCATGGACTCCATGGTGTACTTAGGCCGAGGCGGCCTGTCGTCCGGCCTCTGCCTTCGGCTACCCCCGTAGCCGGATCCTCATGCACCGGGGCTACTTGTTTGGTACCGTACCAGCTATCCGGCTGGTCGTCTTTCCTCTTGCCGTGGCGGTTGTCGTGACCGTGCCACCGGGGATGATGGTCGCCCGGCTGGCATCGCTCCGCCTGCTCGTCCGTGATGATTTGGCCTTGGTCGTCCACCATGATGGGCTTCTTCATTGCTGCGTACGCGATGGCGTACTTGTCCGCGATGGCCATGACCTGGGCCATGGTTTGCGGGTCTGCCCGACTGAGCTTGTGCTTCAGCATGGTGCCGTCTCGGCAGCCGTTGGTGAAGAAGTCTATCGCTTGGTGCTCACACACCCCACACGAATTGTGCATGCTGGTCCACCGGGTGAGGTAGGCACGATCCGACTTGTCCTTGCCTTGTACATAGAGGCAAGCTCGTGAGGCCGACCCGGCCACTTGTATGTCCCGGTGAAGTTGCGGATGAACGCTTCTTCGAAGTCCAGCCATGCGTTGATGCTGTTGTCGGGGAGGCTATTGAGCCATGTCCTCGCCGAGTCGACGAGCATGAGGGGGACGTAGCGGATGGCCAGGCAGAGGTTGCCATTGGCGATTCCCACCGCGGTGGTGTAATCGACCAACCAATCCTCGGGCTTGACGGTTCCGTTGTACTTTGGCGTGTCCCTCGGGAGCGAAAATCCCTTCGGAAACGGCTCGTTCCGGATGCGCGGGCCAAAACACTTTGGGCCAGCCGGACTTTCCTCCTCCAAGGTGCGTGACTGTACCAGGAGGTCGATGCGCTCCCGTGCGTCAGCCGGTTCTCGGGGACCGAGCCGGCCCTTCAGGCGTGGCGCGGGCGGGTCCTTGTTCGCGTCTGCTTCCTCCTCTGGTGCTCGCGTCTTTTTCCCCTGGGAGGCTCCGCCTGCACGACTTACACTTGAGGCGGCGGCGTACCGGTTGTGGCGACCGCGGTTGCCAGATTCGCCATGCGGGCGGCTATTTTGCCCAACCCCTCCCGGAGAAGAGGCTTGCTGATGCTTGCTTCCTCCATGCGCCGTCTGGTCTGCGCCTTTGCGGACGACGATGTCGCGGGAATTTCCCACCTGGCTGGGGACACCCTTGGCTTGTTTCTTGTTCGCAGTGGCCACGAGGAGATGCACACGCTCCTGCTGGTGACGAAGTTCCTCGCCCTCTAGGTGTTTTAGCTCCACAGCCGCTGCCTCGGCTGCCCTCATGTTCTTGGCGGGAGTGCTGTAGACGGGCTGCGCCACACCTGCATGCGAGTCAGCGGCGCGGTCCAGTTCCGACGCCAGGTCGCGCCCCCGGTGCTAGATCTTCCTGGCGAAGCCATGAGCTGCGTTGTACTTGTGCACGGTGGCGTTCAGCTGACGCTGGTTAGCCGCGACCTTGGTGACTTCCTCCAGGAGTTTTTTGGCGTGTAGCTTCGAGTGCTGCCGCCGTAGCCGCTGGATCCGTCTCAACGACGACCGGAGCGTGCAAGTGCTGGATGGAGGTGCTGAGCGGGTCTTGCTCTTGCTCGAGTGCGGAGTTTTCTCCTCCTACCCGACGTTCTTGAGGCTTCCGTTTTCGCGAGCGTTTACCGTCATGACTTCGACGCGACCACTCCCTATGGCTGGGACGCGGGTGAACACGCTGGGAAAACCCTCAGCGACAATGGCGACATAGACGCGGACGTCTCCATGGAGCCATCGGCGGGGAAGGTGTTCCCGGTGAAACACGTTGCGTTGTTGATGACGCAGTCAAAGGCACCTAGTGTGAGAACGAGGCTAGAGGCCACGCGTTCGCCGGCGACGAGCAGAAGTCCCGTGCGGAAGATGATCCTAGCCGAAGCGTTGTGCCCCACGGTGGGCGCCAACTATCGTGGTGTGGAACACAGCAGTGCCATCGGTGTTGGGGGAGGGGTTACCCCGGATATGGTTAAGACAAGGGAAAGACGAAAGGAGTCTCCCTCATCTTAAGCCGAATTACTGATTGTATTGGCCGAATCATATAAGACTCGGCCAAGATAAGCAGGGCCATGACAAATGTAGGATGATTAACACCTTATCCGGCTGACTTATGAATTAAGTCAGCCGAATGAGTCTGATTAACTAGAATGCAGGTGAAGGCCGAGCCGAGTTATGGGAGATAAGGCCGAATAACATGAAGCTTGCAGGAGAAGGAGGTGCATGTGAAGGTTTTTGAAACATTGCCACCGATAGAAGGGGGACAGGGAAAGGAGGCCGCCGAGTTACCCTTTTGGGACAAGCATATTCCAAGGATATGCTTGCCACGTCAGCCCTAGAAGGAGCCAAGGGTCCCCTTTATAAGGGGTGCGCGGGCTCCTGAGAGGGGGATCGATTCATTCTACGCCGAAAGGCTCGTGTAATAGCATTTCTTCTTTTCTATGAGACAGCTCTAGGAGAACTTGTAGTTCTTGAGAAGTGGAATAAAGATTACTTATAGGTCTGTTGTGTGTAGAAATCAGTACATCCTCCCTCCCCGGATCCCTCTAGCATTCATTGGCCCCACACTTTAGCCTACCCATGGCATCTGCCGTGCCACCACCACGACAGTTGGCGCCCACCTTGGGGCTAGCAGCGATGCTAGCTGGAGTCAAGATCCGGACGGTAAACTTCATCCACACAGGCGAGCGGGTTGTCTCTGGCTTAGTCCAGATATTTGATCTCTGGGACTATGTCAGCGATAACGCGGGTAGCTTCAGGAGGAAAGCGCCTCCACACAATGGCATCTTCATCAATCTGGGCGCGCACAAGGTCTACGTCGGCATCGACATGTCCTGCATCTACCCTCACCGAGTCATTGAGGCAGGAGAGCCTCCCATCCGTGTTGCTAACGGTCCACGTGGCGCACGCCCCGTTGGTAGCGTCGAGGTGATGGTGACTGCCGCAGCACCAGCAGCGGGAGAGGGCGCCGGACCAAGCAGGGACCCGGCGATAGGAGCGCAGAAGGCCACGAAGCAGGCAGCACCATAGCCCACCGAGGTAGATCCACCAGTAACCAAGTCAGCCGAGGTGCAGGAGGTGACCCCGAAGGCGACAAGGGTAAGATGGCCACCTCTAGAGAGGCCAGAAAATATCCTTCTGGCGACTATAGATAATCTAACTACGCCTGTGGCGCCGATACTAGATCCGGCTAACGCACATGCAGAGTTAGAAGAGACTAGACAAAAAGTGCTGGTAGAGGCAAAAAAAGGTGTCGGCCTTGCGGGAATCCTTAAACAGGACCCTGAGAGAGTACGCTAGGGCAAACAAACTAGATGTGGCCCCTGAGCGGGTAGATGAATTGAGATTAAGAGGAAAGAACCTCATGAATGATATCAACAAAGAGCATAAGGCTCGTCCAGATGATTCGGTCGATCCAGGCTTGCCGAGGTACAGTACCCCGACAAAGAACCTGAGGGCAGCAAATGCTGCAGCCCTGGAGCTGGAAGGATTAAGCGGGGAAGCCCGACAAAAACAACAAGAAAGAGTAAATGAGCTGGTGCGCATTGTGAACCAGCATAATGAGGAAATGCTCAGGGCTGACCCGACGAGGCCAGGAACCTCGCGTATGGTTCATTCAGCAGTAGCAGCGCCCACACTATCTACGGCAGCAGCATCCTCACCCGAAAACAATGCGCGAAAATATAGAGTGGTGACCTCAGGAAAAATAAATAAGCAAATTGTTCCATATGATCCAACAGTAGCCGGGAAAGTCAATGAGAACGGAGGCAATGGCAGCCGAGGTAACAGTGGAGACAGAAACCCCGGTCGTGCTAACAATGGGCACGTGGACCTCGGAAGGGGAAATCATGAGAACAATAACCCGACAGAGGGGAGGAGAAACCCTCTGCCAGATCCTCAGCCGAGGTATGAGCCTTGGCAAGAGCGAGAAGCGAGACCAGCTCACCATAATCAGGCAAATGATAGGTACAATGATGATTACTCGGATATGGAGCATGCAGAACATGGTGGGAATAACCACTATGGAATACAAGAGAGGATCATTTATAGAAACTTGTCGTCAACTGATGCAAGACTGAAACTGGACAGATTATATCGGTCCGAGCTACTGGAGGAACAGGGTCTGTCTGGTCCGGCGTGCTTCGGACCTCGGATCATGGGAGAACCACCAGTACCGAACTTTCAATTGGCAAGGGGCACGAAAACATACAATGGGAGCACAAAACCACAAGATTGGTTAATTGACTATGCCACAACAGTGAAAATAGCTGGTGAAAACTTACGATGGGCGGTGATACGTCCCACAGATGCTGGAAGGACCAGCCAGAGTTTGGCTAAACAATCTGCCAACAAGTAGTATCAACTGTTGGTTAGATTTTGAAGAAATGTTTGTCAGCAATTTCACCAGTACGTATAAGAGACCCAACATGCCTCAACAGCTCGCAATGTGCAAGCAGAAGCCGAATGAAAGAGATAGGGAGTTCTTGACTCGGTGGTGTAACCTAAGAAACTCATGTGAAGGGGTCATAGAATCTCAAGCGATAGCTTGGTTTGCTCAGGCCTGCCGATATGGAAGTGTGTTATGGCAGAGGTTGCAAAGAGATATGCCAACCACGTTGGCAGAAACCATCAGGATAGCAGATTCTTATGCTCTAGGGGATCCAACACAACCAGAATTGATGTCGGCAGAGAATCGGGAGCACCAAGATCAATATGCCAAAGATGCAGCCGGATCACCGTGGCGCAATGAATACCGAGGCAGAAGAAGAGAAGAGAGGCCAGATTACCGATATGCTTCCAATCAGGTGGCAGCGGTTGTGCAGGATCAACCGAGTCATGGGACCAATCAGCGACAGAAAAATGGTCATTAGTAGTGGACGCCGAGGAATGAAGGGAAAAGACAATGGACACTAGAACAGAAGAAGCAGTGGCAGGAAAGGCCGAAATACACGTTTGAATCCATGCTGGATCAACCATGTAAGTTCCACACTCCAAATCCGGCCAAGCCGGCTAATCATACAACTCGTCAATGTGCTTGGATGAAAAATGCAACGGGAAGCCCGACGGGTATGCAAGCGCCTTCTCATCAAGCGCATCAGTAGCAGCAGCCACAGCTAACAGAAGCAAATGCGCAATAGTTAATATTACCATCGCCTCCTCCGAGGTACGATAACTCGGACCGGAGGGACGTAATGCATCAAGTGGTAAATCAAAATCAAGATGGAAGGGCAAACCCCGGTAGCAATGGGCGTAATGATTACAGGGAACATCATCAATCATATTGTGTGTTCACGACAGAACAACAAGATAGACAGAGTGTACAACGCCGACATATGGAAGTGAATGCAGTTATGCCGACAGTACCAAGATATGTGCCCTGGTCTGATCAAGAAATAACTTGGATCATAAAGGATCACCCGAAGATAATGCCGAACCCAGGGTCGTATGCACTGGTACTGGATCCGGCATTTGTCGGGCCCAGCATTAATGTGAAATTCTCAAAGGTACTCATTGATAATGGGAATACTATCAACATTATGTACAAAGACACAATGCACAAACTCGGAATAGCACAGAATATGCTACAGTCCACAAGAACCACGTTCCATGGAATAGTACCGGGTCTCTCGTGCGAACCCATCGGGAAGTCCGAGTAGATGTATTATTCGGCACAAGGGAGAATTGCAGAGCGGAGAATTTGGAGTTTGAGGTGGTGGACCTAGAAAGTTGCTATCATGCTTTACTTGGACGGCCAGCACTGGCTAAATTCATGAACAGCTGCCACATTACCTACTTGAAAATGAAGTTACCCAGGCCTCAGGGGGTAATAACAGTAGCTGGGGATTACAGAAAATCAATGGAATGTGCTTCAGCCGGGTCAAACCTGGCCGAGTCATTGGTAATTGCAAGGGAAAAAAGAAGGATTCAGGAAGTAGCACCTCTGTCTCAGTCGGCACAGCTGAATATGCCGACATTAGCCAACCCGCATGGGAATGTTTCTTTCCAGCCGACCAAAGAGACAAAAAAGATCCAGATAGATGAGCAGTTCCCACAGCGCACCATCACGATTGGTGCTGGCCTAGATGCCAAATAGGAAAGCGAGCTCACCAACTTCCTCCGTGAGAATCGGGATATCTTTGCATGGTCAACTCAGAACCTGCAAGGTGTGCCAAGGGAGTTGGTTGAGCACTCTTTGCATGTAAGGCCAGGAGCAAGACCGGTGAAGCAACCTCTCCGCCGCTTCACCGAAGATAGAAGAAAAATAATAGGGGATGAGATAGCTCGGCTCCTCGCGGCCGGGTTCATCATGGAAGTGCTTCATACGGATTGGCTATCAAATCCGGTGTTAGTAGAAAAGAAAAAGGATGACCCTAATGTAGCCGTCGTATGGCGAATGTGTATCGATTACACGAACCTCAATAAGGTGTGTCCCAAGGATCCTTTTACTTTACCTAGGATAGACCAAGTCATTGATTCGACCGCAGGTTGCGAGTTGTTATCATTTGTAGACGCGTATTCTGGTTTCCACCAGATACCGTTAAATCCGGCCGATCAAATAAAGACTACGTTTATTACCCGGTACGGGGCTTATTGCTATCGCACCATGCCATTCGGCCTATGTAATGCAGGATCAACATACCAAAGATGCATGCAAAAATGTCTACATGACCATATAGGAAAAAATGTACAAGTCTATGTAGACGATGTGGTTATAAAAACTAAAGAGAGCAAAACGCTCCTTGAAGATATTCGACAGACATTCGCAAACTTGAGAAGATTCCGAATGAAGCTTAACCCGGAAAAATGCACCTTCGGTGTACCAGCTAGGAAATTACTCGGTTTCCTCGTGTCCAGCTGAGGTATAGAGGCAAATCCAACTAAGATCCGAGCAGTTGAAAAAATGGAACTGCCGAGGTGTCTGAACGATGTACAAAAATTCACGGGATGCCTGGATTCTCTGAGCCGATTCGTATGTCGGATAGGGGAAAAGGCATTACCTCTATATCAACTGATGAAAAAATCTGACAAATTCATCTGGACACCGCAGGCTGATAATGCATTTCATGAGTTAAAAAAGATGTTGGTCATAGCACCGATCTTGGCTTCTCCATTATCAAAGGAACCTATGTTACTTTATGTAGCTACTACTAACAGAGTGGTAAGTGCGGTAGTTGTTGTGGAGCGGAATGAAGGGGATAAGTCAATACAAAGGCCGGTATATTACCTGAGTGAGGTATTGTCGGCCTCGAAGCAGAACTACCCGCACTACCAGAAGATGGCTTATGGAGTATACATGTCGGCAAAAAAACTCAAACACTACTTCGAAGAGCAACCAATAAAAGTGATTTGTGAAGCACCCATAGCCGAGATATTGAGCAACAAAGATACAAGTGGCCGAATGGCAAAATGGGCAATCGAGTTATCACCTTATGCTCCGCAATTTGATAGGCGAGATGCGATCAAATCCCATGCAGTGGCCGACTTCTTTGTGTATTGGGCCGAAGTACAGTATGAACCCCCATTGCCAGATCCGAACTATTGGACAATGCATTTTGACGGATCCAAGCTGAGAAATGGGTTAGGGGCAGGAATAGTATTAACCTCGCCGAAGAAAGATCAGCTAAAATATGTACTGCAGATACATTTCGCTGCATCAAATAATGTGGCCGAGTATGAGGCGCTCGTACATGGTTTAAAAATGGCAAAAGAGATTGGTATACGTCGGATCCCGTGCTACGGAGATTCAGACCTTGTAATACAGCAAGTATCAGACAATTGGGACACACTAGATGCGAATATGTCCCTATATAGGTATCATGTGCAAAAAATCGGTGGTTATTTTGATGGGTGCGAGTTTCACCACATACCTCGGGCGGAAAACGACGCCGCAGACACACTGTCAAAACTAGGATCAACTAGGCAATCAATTCCCCCAGGCATTGCCCTGGAACACCTGAGAAAACCATCAATTACACCTTCGCCAGAATCCGAATCAATTTGTATCTCGGCAGAACCGATAGAAGGAAATGTGCCAATGGAAATTGACAAAGATTATGACCCGAATTATATAAGGGTGAACCCGGCCAACACACGAATGAACACGGAAAAGCCCAAAGATGTTATGTCGGTGGAAAGTATGGAAATCGACAATGTAACTACCCCAGAGAAAGTCACGCCGATATGAGCGCAACCCATATTGTCATTCCTTAAAGAGGGAATCTTGCCAAGTGAGGAAGTCCTGGGTAGACAGATAGTGAGAAGAGCAAAAGCCTACACAATCATAAACAATGAGCTGTATAAGAGAAGTGTCACGAGCGTACTGCAATGATGTGTTGATTCGGCAGAAGGGCGGGAAATACTCCTGGATATACATCAAGGAGAATGTGGGCATCACGCCTCATCGAGAGACCTAGTGGCCAAAGCATTTAGGCATGGATTTTATTGGCCGACTGCGTTGAAGGAGGCAAAAGAGTTTGTAGAAAAATGTAATGGTTGCCAGAGGTACGCCAGCAAGATACATCTGCCTTCGTCCGAGTTAAAAACAATACCAATCATGTGGCCATTTTCTGTGTGGTGTTTGTATATGGTAGGTCCGTTCAAGCCGGCCCGAGGCGGAATGACTCACATTCTAGTGATGGTGGACAAATTCACAAAGTGGATCAAAGTGAAACCAATAAGAAAATGTGACGGACCCACAGCGGTAAAATTTCTCAAAGATATTATTTTGAGATATGGATACCCACACAGTGTTATCACGGATAATGGCACAAACTTCGCTGAAGGAGCCTTTGCTAGGTTCTGCCAAGAGAAACACATAAGACTAGATGTTGCCTCTATGGCTCACCCGACATCGAATGGGCAAGTAGAAAGATCAAATGGATTGGTATTGTCAGGAATAAAACCCCGGCTTATCGAACCACTGCAAAGGTCGGCAGGATGCTGGATTGAGGAGCTTCCAGCAGTATTGTGGAGCCTCAGGACCACCCCAAACAGGTCGACAGGGTATACCCCATTATTTCTAGTATATGGGGCAGAAGCTGTGCTTCCAGCCGACATAATGCATGACTCGCCAAGAGCAATCCAGTACACAACTGCCGAGGTAAACGAAGTATCGCGGCAAGACAATGTGGATCTGCTAGAAGAAGCAAGGGAATTAGCATTATCAAGATCAGCTATTTATCAGCAAGACCTCGGACGATATCACAGCAAAAAAGTAAATCCGAGAGTTTTTAAAGAAGGAGACTTGGTTCTTCGGCTAGTGCAACGCACAACCAGCATGCACAAACTCTCACCCCCATGGGAAGGACCATTCATCGTGAGTAAAGCCTTGCACAATGATGCGTATTACCTGATCGACGCTCAGTCACCAGAAAGGAACAAGGCAAACAAAGCCGGAGATGAATCAAAAAGACCGTGGAACGTAGCCTTATTTCGCCCTTTCTACACTTAGAAGCCCTATATTGCACGTCACGATGTGACACACCAAGTCAGAGTATCAAGCACGTATTAGACCTCGGCACCCCGAGCAGTGACTCGGGGACTGCCTCATGTTGTCTCTTATTTTGAATTATGTATTAAACCTCGGCACCCCGAGTAGTGACTCAAGGACTGCCCCATGTTGTCTCTTATTTTTGAATTGAGTATTAAACCTCGGAACCACGAGCAGTGACTCGGGCACTCCCCCGTGAGGCTCTCTGCATTGAATTATGCATTATATTTTGAAGACCCAAGTAATAACTCGAGGACTGCTTCATGATTTTCGATATTTTTTGAGCACATGCAAGAATTCAGTAACCCGAGTAGTAACTCGGGGACTGACTTATATTACCCGCTGTTTTTCGCCATACACATAAAAGTTCAGTAGCTCAAATAGAGACTCAGGGCTCCCCCGAGTTGTTGATCATAACTTGCAAGATATGATATAAGCTTGCCTCGGTCATCGAAGGAATAGCAGGAAGGAAACAACTAACGATTCTTAAAGATCCTAGTAACAAGAATGATAACCTCAGCAAGTCGAGGTATAATAAGGGACGCACCCTATTCATGTCATTTTACCAATGAGTACCTCGAGGAGGGTAACAAGCCAATCTACATGCTTAGAAGCATAGTTCTTCAAGAAGAATTTGCGAAACCAACAACTAGTACAACCAAGTTTCCATAAGCAAACCAAAATAGATTCCGAACGAAAGGCAAACATATGGGAGAATACAATCTGGGTTTATGAAGATAAGACTCAAACAAACCCAGTTAAATAAACTAACAACATTTACCATTGCCATTGCCTCAGTGACACAAGGCAAAAGGATTCACAGTGTATCAAAAGGCGGTCGATTGTTTCAAACACATCATACACCGGGCATATCAGGGACTTAAAATAAATAAGAGGTTTTGGGCCTAGACACCGGCGGAGGCCAAATCACCCTTAGCAGGGGCAGTAGCATTGTCAGGAGCATCGGGCGCGGGTATCTCGGGCGTAGGAGGAGTGACTTCGGTTTCCTTCTAGAGGGTATCTTCAGGAACGGGGCGCTCCGAGGTTGCTGGCGCCTCAGCAGAAGTTACCTCGGCATCAACAGGATTCACAGTACCTTCTGAGGCAAGCCCCGGTTGCTGAGGAGCATCAACTTGGGCTCGAGAGGTTCTGGTTCCCTTGGAGGATGATCGCGTGTCGTCACCCCCATCCAAGCTATCATTTGAATCATGGGCATTAGCCGAAGCACCCTCCGACTCACCAGATGGATCTTCAGCTTCGGCGTCATCAGCCAAGTTGGAAAGAAAACTCGGCCCCTCGATCCAGTTATGCACGTCAGCATACTCGATTAGCTGGAAGGCACGGGCTTGACGGCGAGCAACGAACGCCGGGTCCTCGATCCAAGGAGAGCCAGTGCGCAGATTTATCAAGGTATCGAGAGAAATATCCTCGTACCAAGACAAAACGGTTGTAAGCGCCATATCAGCACCAGCCCTTCCGGCGGATTCCCTCCAAAGGTTGAGTTGAGTCTTAGATGTCATCAATCTCTCCACAAGAACTTCAACTTCATCAACATCCGGCGAATTCGGCCAAAGAACATGGTAGTCTCGAATAGCTTCTTGCACCAAATCCCTTCCCATAACTTTCATTGGACCAATAGCAGCGCCAACCGCAATCAGAAAGTCTTCAATAGAGTATTCCTGATCCAAGGTAACAGGAACACCTCGGTGAGCGCGAGCAGTAACCACTGCCTTGGAGCTCATTGGTTTGGCTTCGGGGAAATGATCTACAAGTAAAGGCACCATATAAGATAAGATGAGCAAAAGAAAAGCATAAGTCGGCAAGGAATAGAGACTTACGATGAATATAATTCAGCATTTTATGAAGATCCTGGGACCAGTCGGCCCTATTCTTCTCTAAGCGTGTAATTTCCTCGCTCATCGCCCGATTCTTCAGCTCGGCAGCATCAAGAAGTTCCTTGTTTTTCTGCAACTGCAGACTTAATCGATTCTTCTCTTCATAGAACTCCTGATCAACCTTTTCCAACTAAGACTTTTGGGAAAGCTTGAGGGATTCAACCTTGGTGCGTAACCGAGTTATCTCATCATCCTTTTCTTTAAGTTGCGCCGAATGAGTGGCGGCCTGTTCTAAAAAATCCAGCATCGTATCAGGCATGGATATGCATTCTTGATGCAACGCTGCAAGTGTTTGTAACTCGGCTATACCAAAGCCGGAAGGTTATAAGAAACCCAGGATTTACCTTGAACAAAAGTCAACAAATCACAAGACAAAGAGAATAACTAACCTTCAAGAGTGGCAACTTTCTTGGTTAGGCGAGTGTTCAGGTTATTGATATTAGCTGCACGTCAGCAGAAAGTTAATTAGCACGAAAAACTAAAAATATTACGAAACCTAAGGAACAGTACACATATTATTTAAATTACCAGTTTTCTTCACAACAGGAACAACCGTCTCATATTTTTCTTGCAGTTTCTTGTGTGCGAAGAGCAACCTTTGAAATTTGGCTGTCCGCCGATCATGGGCAACCTAAATACAAACGTAAGTTACAAGACTGGATATTCAAAGCTAAAATAGATCCGAATCAAGCAAAACTTGACCCGGATCTAGGTGGCTGGATATTCAGATTTAAAGGAGATCTGAATCAAGTATAAATTGACTCGGATCTAGGTGGCTGGATATTCAAAGTTAAAGCAGATCTGAATCAAGTATAAATTGACTCGGATCTAGGTGGCTGGATATTCAGATTTAAATTAGATCTGAATCATGTATAAATTGACTCGGATCTAGGTGGCTGGATATTCAAAGTTAAAGCAAATCTGAATCAAGTAAAACTTAACTTGGATCTAGGTGGCAGGATATTCAAAGTTAAAGCAGATCCAAATCAAATAAAACTTAACTTGGATCTAGGTGGCTGGATATTCAGATCTAAAACAGATCCGGATCAAGCAAAACTTGATTCGGCTATGAATGGACCACGGTTAATCCGAGTCATGAAGGAAATTGACTTAGCAAGTAATGCATTTGAAGCCTGACAAAGCTTCCAAACTAACAACAAATTATTCGCTTGCAAGCTTCGGGGACTAGTGTATATATAATATCATCTGAATAATAGACAAAGTATGAATGAAAGCGCTTACCTCATTCATCTTGTCGCTATCAAGGACAATCTTAGCAGCCATGTGCAAGCGACTGCTGATGTCGGAAAGCTGAAATGGTTGGCTACTCGGATTGCCTTCAAGTTGATCGGTGGCATTCCAATTATTGGCATACTCCACCAAAGAGCCGAGTCTGTTCCCGCTCTCAGTACGGGTCAGCACCTTACCTCGGGCCCGTTGTGTAACTACCGCTGTTGCCGGACTCTTGTGAAGAGTAAGTTGAGTGTCGGCAGCAGGGGTGACACCAGGTTTAGCAGAGGAAGCTCCTTTGCGAAGAGCTTCAGCAATGCCGGGCTGAGAAGAGATTGTTGGCCCTTTCTGAGATGCCGACGACTTAGTAACAATGACTTTCTTACCCTTACTAGGGACTTCGGCAGGGGCAACACCTGCAGCATCAGGAACCACATCCTTGGCAGCAGGGGGAACTGTAGTTTCCAAAGGGACTAAAGTGGTGGTATCCTTGGTAGGAGTTGGAGTAGGAACTAGAACTGCAGTGGTCAAAGGGTCGACGGGAGAAACCTCGGCTGTCTCATGAGAGACAGGAGGTTGATCTGGCTGATCCGGCACATGGGTTACGTCGGCAGAAACAGTGGGAGCTATAGGCTCGTCAGGTTGAGGCGTTATGTTGGTTGGCGCGGGAGGAGAATCAATGTGAGAGGGGCTGGGAACCCGAATATCCTCCGGAGGAGGGGGAGAACTCGGACGAGAAGTATGGGTCGTCATGCTAGGACCGCTCGTCTTTGCTGAAAGAGGGGCTCTGCAAGGTGATAAAAGCCAAATCAGAAACAGAGAGAAAAACGAAGAATACAAGTAGAAATAAACTCACCCAGCGACTCTGGGCATAGTTTTGCGCTTCGGGATATGCTGGGCCGACTTCTTGAATCGCTTCTTGGGAGCGGCTTCAGAGGGATCCGTTGAAGCGGGGCGCTTCTTCGGTGCAACTGGAGCCTCGGAAGCAAGGGGCTCGGCGTCGTGCACCTGACCAGCTTGGTTAGCTGGGAAAGATGGAGCCGGAAATGCGTAATAGATGGGCACCGTGGCGACTACCTCAAGAATCTGGATGTCATCCGAGTCACCTTCATCCGCGTGAGCCGAGGTCTTAGTCCGGATGCAAACGGGAGCAGCATCTGACTTAGGGACAAACTCCTCCGAGTCAGGCTCTCCAGTATCCGGATCAGTATTACAGTCAGCAGTCCAAGGAAGAGCCAAAACCTCGGCATCTTCCGTCTTCTGCTCCGTAAATCTCTGCGAGAGAAATAGGTTAGAATAAGTAAAAGAACGCTCAAGAAAGCAACATGGAAGAGTAACACTAATGTTTAAATTCACCTGAGGAGGGGGATTCTTGCGGGTAAAGGGCTTCAATCCCCATTTCCATTCCTCCGGCATATCGGTCTTGAAGATAGCCCGGACGCGTTTGTATATGAGATAATCATCAAGCTCGACTGTGGATACCCGGTTGGGATCCAGAGGTCTGCTCATATAACAAAGTTTGTGAGAGCGGAGCTGGAAGGGGCAGATTCGGCTGCTGATGAAAGTGGTCATCAAGTCCTCACCATGAAGCCCAGCACGAATCAATTCCTTGAGCCAGATATCGAATGCCTCGGCAAGGACGTTGGTCTTCCTTGGATTATAGTTCCAGTTCTTCTTGGAGGGGGGACTGATAGAAAAAGCTGGGAGCCGAATCTTGTCCTCCTTCCCAGTATTTTTGACATAGAAAAAAGATCTATGCCACTTCTTGCAAGATTCGAGGCCGACGACATGGGGGAACTCAGAGTTTCTCCGGGGTGTTATGGACGCGGCCGCATTGAGTGAGAGATTTCTCGGAAGGGTGAAGGGATTTGTCCGGCACTACATTAGTTCGGATCTGGAAAAACTTGGACCAGACATGTACGGAAGGCCAGAGGCCGAAGTACCCCTCTGAGGCCAAGATAAAAGCCGACAGAGAGGCAACAACATTAGCCGGCAGGTGATGCGGCTGAAGACCGAAGTAATCAAGGAAATCCTTGGCGAAGTCGCTAAGAGGGAGGCCGAATCCCCGAGAAAAATGAGACATAAAAACCACGTACTCACCCTCGTTGAGTACGGGCGATGATTCTTTGCCGGGTAAGAGACAACTTACCTCAGCAGGAATTCAGAGCATCTTAATTAACCATTCTACCTCTCGACGGGTAACAGAAGAACCTTGCGAGGAACCGCGCTCTGGGCCAGACGCAAAGTCATCCTCCCCGACGACGGCGCCGCTAGCGGAACTAGACATAGGCTCGTCGGAGGAGTCGACAGAGGAGGAACTAGCGGCGGAGAAGGGCCTAGAGGTATAGGTCCCCGTGGTGGTGCTAACGAGCGCGGAGGCGGAACAGAAGAAGAACCGCCGCGGGGAATCTAGAAAACAGAGGGATTCCTAGCACGATGACCTAGCGGCGGTACAGTTTGAAAACTCACCGGCGAGAGCACCAGAACGAGAGCACGGCGGCGAGGTCGAAGGAGCCGGAGAACGGCGACGTGACCGTCGAGGAGGACGACGATAGCGAGAGCACCAGAACGCACAGAAGAGCGGCGGCGCGAGGAAGAAGATGAGGGAGAGCGAAAGGGGAAAAGTGAACTGCCCAAAACCCTCTCCCCTCTTTATAACTGCGCCACGGTAACCGTGGTGAGATCGTGGCTACGCCACGATACCCACATAATCGCGTGTATCACGAAACCGTGCACAGCTAGTGGAGCCACACCTCAAGCCACACGACACAGGAGATGATCGGGCCTACTGACCGATGCGGTACTCGAGGCGTCATTGCACCGACGCGACGGGCACAGTAATCACTGTAGCTTGTGAGTGGACATTGTAGAGGAAGAAAAAACTAGAAGAGCAATGATCAGTGGTACACGTAGGACGAGGCGTACCTAGGAAGCTACGAGGATACCTCGAACAAAAAGAAATAACTCGGAAGGAAAGAAAGAAAAATGTCGGGAAACTGATGTGGCCTAGCCGAGGTTTCCGGCAGGACCACACCAGCTTCGTGGACTAATATTGGGGGGGGGGTGACCCCGGATAGGGTCAATACAGGGGAAAGACGAAAGGAGTCTCCCTCATCTTAAGCCGAATTACTGATTGTATTGGTCGAATCATATAAGACTCAGCCAAGATAAGCAGGGCCATGACAAATGTAGGATGAGTAACACCTTATCCGGCCGACTTATGAATTAAGTCGGCCGAATGAGTCTGACTAACTAGAATGCAGGTGAAGGCCGAGCCGAGTTATGCGAGATAAGGCCGAATAACATGAAGCTTGCAGGAGAAGGAGATGCCTATGGTCAAACCCTAGTCACTGGCTAAGAGGAATCTAGACAGAGCCAAGCACAAAGGACAAGGAGCAGAGCAGTAGAACGACAGACAAACGTCACGAAGGTGACAGTGAGGAAGCCCGACGCGTGCATGTGAAGGTTTCTGAAACATTGCCACCGATAGAAGGGGGACAGGGAAAGGAGGCCGCCGAGTTACCCTTTTGGGACAAGCATATTCCAAGGATATGCTTGCCACGTCCTCCCTAGAAGGAGCCAAGGGTCCCCTTTATAAGGGGTGTGCGGACTCCTGAGAGGGGGATCGATTCATTCTACGCCGAAAGGCTCGTGTAATGGCATTTCTTCTTCTCTATGAGACAGCTCTAGGAGCACTTGTAGTTCTTGAAAAGAGGAATAAAGATTACTTACAGGTTCATTGTGTGTAGAAATCACTACATCCTCCCTCCCCGGATCCCTTTAGCATCCATTGGCCCCATACTTTAGCCTACCCATGGCATCTGCCGTGCCACCACCACGACAATCGGGGATGGCAAAGAAGGGACACATGGATGCATTCGGTGGCTCACGCAACGGGCTGGGCACGGTGCACTGCAAACACAGGGACGTACCCAGGTTCGGGGCCCTCTTGGCGAGGTAACACCCATACTCCTGCAAGATAAACTATGTATGGGAGCTGATGCTCAGTACAGATGCTCCTTGAGCTGTTTCCTTAGCTACTACCGAAGGCTAGAGGAAGTTGGGAACTTGATGCTAACACTTCTATCCTTCTGCTGTTGCCTACCTAGAACCCTGGCTCTGTCCTCCCTTATATACTGGTCTGGGGTCAGATTACAGATCGGGTCCTAGGGTTTACTGTTTGGATATGGGTTTACAGGGCAGGGCCCAGCCGGTGGGCTAGGACCCAGTCCGCCCTTCTTTTAGTGTCATTCTTCTCTTTAGCGGTCACCCGAGCTTCCTTTGGGGCGTCACTCCTGCTTTAACGGTTACCCGGACTGCTTTCGCCAGTCCGGCCGACCATCTTGCTTTATCTTCGTCGGGTAGCGCTGGTCATGACAGTATGCCAGCTTTTTTTATGACGAGGGAGAGCCAGAAGCATACCCCGCACGGAGCGTCAGCCCCTTCCGTGCTCTCCATCGAATCCGAGGTGAGCCGGGTGGAAGCGGTCACCCGGCCGGTTCTTCTGGCCACCGGCTAGACGGGCCAGCCGAGAAGGCTATAAGCCCAACCGGGCTGGCTTGCCAGTCGGCTAGAGTTGTCTTTCCTGAAGGTCAGACGGCCTGCATCTTCTGGAGCCGGCCTATTTATGCCTGGCCTTCCCTACCCGGGGGTTATCCCCCGACAGGGTGCAACCATTTGAATATGGTTGTACGGGTCTGTAATTTGTAATACTTTGCTCTTAATAATAAAAATAAGAGGTCGTATGCATTGATTGAAGCAGAGACCGGGACATGTCCCTTTTGAAAAAAAATGACTTGAACAAGGTTGCGGTGCTAAGCTTGCGAACGAATCTTTCTCGTCACAACCGCTTTTAATCCTGCGAACACAAATGCTTTTGTCACGCCGGCCGGGTACACCGGATATTTCGCCACCCTTCTTCCCGACTTCATCCTCGGAGAAGAGAAGGACCGACTGTTGCGAAGCAACCAGAGCGACGCACAGCAGCACACACCATCGTGGTGAGACAGACAGGTGCCGGATCACCACGCCCGCCGCACGCGCTGCTATAGGACACGCCAAAAACCGTGGTGGACTCCGAACTTCCCGGAGCCGGAGGGATTCTCTGGAATGGAATCCGGCTAGCTCCTCCATGCCCGTCGCGCGCCTCCACAGCGACATTCACGCCCCACCACTCCGCGCGCATTTCACTTCCCTCGCCTGATCCGTCACCTGCTCCCACACCTATCCAAGCTGCGCTCGGATCCTACTAATGCGGCTATAAAATTTCCCATGGACTCTACAACCGCCGCGCCTCCATAACCGTCTGCCGTGCCGTACCCCTGCTGTGTCACCCGCGCGCGCGCCGACCCTTCCGCCGCTCCCGCGCGTCTCGCCGGCGTCGCCCGTGCCGACTCGTCGTGGAATAGCGTCATCGAACCTGCTGTCTCCGCCATTTTGGAAATTGGTTTCTGAGGTATGAACCTTAATTAGAATGATGATCAATTAGTTAAACCCCAGCTACCTCCACAGCACATTCTGTAATCTTGATCCGCCCCTGCCGTCTTGAGTGCCGAGATTATTAGCTTGGGGTTTGGGGTGAAGAAATTTGGTCTTACCATTTCTTGTTTTTACACAGGATTTTGAACCTTGGGATTAGTAAGTACTACTAGTACATTTCTGCATTGGTCTGGACATACCAGGAGTATGATTGATTTCCTGGAGTGGCATTATTAACGGCTCCCCATTCTTGATGTCCTATCATAATTTGATCATTTCCCACACTTTACTTTCAATTGTGATAATTTTCCATTTTGTTCCATGCTTCGTAAGTGACACGGGATCGAATCCCCTGATTTTCTACTGCGCCATAATTATCCAGATACGTTTTCGCCCAGTTTTTCGTCAATTAACTGAGGCCTCCATTTCAAAATAGCATAAATTTCCAGATTCTTTTTCAATTGCCATTCACTGATGTTGATATTCATAATCTCTGATTTTTTAGTACTTTCTCCGGTAACTTGATTCATACAAATCTAGAAATAACTAGATTCATACGAATCTAGAAAAAGTTGAGGCCATTAATATGAACCCCGAGGGAGTAGGTAGTTTCTTTTTGAAAAGCGGATTTTCGATCATTCCCTCTATCCCATTTACGTCCCAACATGCACACAACCATATAAATTTGATCCGCTCCTGCCGTCTAGCTTGGGGTTGGGGGTGAAGAAATTTGGTTTTACCATCGTTTCCTGCATTGGTCTGTATGTAGGACATACCAGGAGTATGACCAATTTCCTGAAGTGGCATTAAGGGCTCTCCACTCTTGATGTCCTATAGTAATAATTTGATCATTTCCCACACTTTACTTTGAATTGTGACAATCTTCCATTTTGTCCCCATACTTCGGTGAAAAGTAAAGTGTGGCAAAATGATCAAATTCCCTGATTTTCTACTGCGCCATAACTATCCAGATTCTTTTTCAATTGGCGTTCACTGATGTCGATGTTCATAATCTCTGATCTGTTAATAAAAATCTTGTTCTGAAAAAATATCAAGAATTATCTACGTATCTTATCAGTAATTTCCATCATCCCCTCTATCCAATTTATCTCCCAACATACACACAACCATATAAAATTAGCCCATAACCTGTACTCCTGTAGGTCCTATTCTCTATGCTGATAAAGGTGGATTTCTTTTTAGTGCGCGACCAAGCTCTTGTGACAAAGGCCCTTGGATGCAATGGAAGGGGGTGGTACTGTAGCCGGTAGTGCCGAGTTTAAGGAGTGTTTACGCCTAACTTGGAGCCAGCCTTTCATTCTTCGACTTGTTTTCTCTGCCGGCATTGGTGGCCTTCTTTTCGGATATGATACAGGTATGGATAACTATATTGTTACACATATGTCCCAAGACACTGGCCTTTTATTTTTACTTGTGAGGTACCATCATGATGTACGTTTAACTAAAGTTTGGGGATGCAAATTGGATGGCAAATTTATCTCGTTATTCTTCACATAAATGTTTTTTGTTTCTAGGTGTCATATCTGGAGCACTGCTGTTCATTCGAGATGATTTTATTGAGTTGGAGAAGAACACTACTCTAAGGGTACGTGTGTGACTAATGTGATGGATTCTGCAATGTTCAGCACTTCCAGGAAATTACTCATGTAGTAGATGTCTGATCTGATTCGGAATGCAGGAGACAATAGTGAGCATGGCTGTAGCTGGAGCAATCGTTGGAGCTGGACTTGGTGGCTGGATGAATGACAAGCTTGGAAGGAGGCCTTCCCTGATAATGGCCGATGTCCTGTTCTTTGCAGGCGCCTTGATCATGGCCTTTGCCCCGGACCCCGCCATTATTATCTTCGGGAGGGTCTTTGTTGGTCTTGGAGTTGGAATGGCTTCCATGACAGCGCCTCTGTACATCTCTGAAGCCTCGCCGGCTAGGATAAGAGGTGCGCTGGTGAGCACGAATGGCCTTCTTATCACCGGAGGGCAGTTCATGGCGTACCTGATTAATCTGGCCTTCACAAAGGTACTACTTGCTAACAGGCTGTGAACTTCCATCATTTGATAGAAAATCAGATAGAGTAACTTTTCCAAATTGTGATAGTAACAATGTTATCTCCACGACTTCCATCAGGTTCCGGGAACCTGGAGGTGGATGCTTGGCATTGCAGGAGTCCCTGCTCTTCTTCAGTTAGTACTAATGTTCACACTGCCAGAGTCACCAAGGTGGTTATACAGGCAGGTTGGTATTTCTGTGGACATCTATATATGTAACACTTCTTGGTCATATGCAAGAATCTCTACCTGTCAAATTACTGGAGAAACACCAGTATTTGGCAATATTGTGGCAACGTAAAGAAATAGTGTGACAATATGTCTTCCACAAGAAATGTGCTCAGAACATGTACTTGGTTTAACAGGGTAGGAAAGAGGAAACTCTAGTCATCCTGCGGAAGATTTACCCTGCGAACGAGGTCGACCAAGAGATGGAGTCCCTGCGTAAATCGATCGACGACGAGATACTCCTGGAGGGGTCCATTGGCGAG
Source organism: Avena sativa (assembly GCA_916181665.1). Taxonomy (NCBI): domain Eukaryota; kingdom Viridiplantae; phylum Streptophyta; class Magnoliopsida; order Poales; family Poaceae; genus Avena; species Avena sativa. The sequence goes on along the minus strand of OV702294.1, from coordinate 147,121,760 downwards.
CAGGGCATGCTGGGCAAGCTGAAGAAGGCATTTGGAAGCAGGGTTGTCCGGCGCGGTCTCATGGCCGGCGTCATCGTCCAGGTGGCCCAGCAGTTCGTCGGCATCAACACCGTCATGTACTACAGCCCCACGATCGTCCAGCTGGCGGGCTTCGCCTCCAACGACACGGCCATGGCGCTCTCCCTCATCAGCTCGGGGCTCAACGCCATCGGCTCGGTCGTGAGCATGTTCTTCGTGGACAGGACCGGACGGAGGCGCCTGATGCTCCTCAGCCTGGTCGGGATTGTCGTTTGGCTCGCCGTGCTCGGCGGCACGTTCCTTGGGGCGGCGAACAACGCGCCGCCCGTCAGCGACCTGGAGATGCGGCCGTTCGCCAACCAGACGTGCCCGGAGTACAAGCCCAGCGTCCACTGGAGCTGCATGGACTGCCTCAAGGCCGAGTCCACGTGCGGGTTCTGTGCTCACCAAGGAGACACGGTAAATTAATGGCATCCCTTCTGTTCGATATTATTCTCGGTAAAGAAGCCGATGTCGATCTCTTCTTCTGACAAATCTTTTGGTCGCGCATCCATGAAGCTTCGCCCCGGCGCGTGTCTAGCACTGAGCAACTCGACGAAAGGGATGTGCCACGCCGACCACCGCGAGTTCTACTCGGAGGGGTGCCCGAACAAGTTCGGGTGGCTGGCGCTGCTCGCGCTGGGCGCATACATCATCTCCTACTCCCCCGGCATGGGCACCGTGCCGTGGATCGTCAACTCGGAGATCTACCCGCTGCGGTTCAGGGGAGTCTGCGGTGGCATCGCCGCCGTGGCGAACTGGGTGTCCAACCTCATCGTGACGCAGACATTCCTGACCCTGACCAAGGCGCTGGGTACGGCGGCGACCTTCTTCCTCTTTTGTGGCGTCTCCTTTCTCGCGCTCATCGTCGTCTTCTTCACCGTGCCGGAGACCAAGGGCCTGCAGTTCGAGGAGGTGGAGAAGATGCTCGATAGCAAGGACTACAAGCCTTGGAAGAGGTACCGCCCCGAGGTGCCGCTCAAAGCGCGAGATATCGGCCTCTCTATGCTTTGAATTCTTTGGTTTAGTTCCAAGTAGGAATAATTTTGTAGTGCGTAGAGACCTCCGTTGCCGATATTCCAACAAGGAAACGGAAGCGTTTAGTCATTTCTAGTTATCTGTTGATATATACGTACGTATTAATTAGAGCTTTGCCCTTTGTGCTTTAGAACATGTAATGAATCTTTTACTTAAGTGATTATTAAGCTCTACTAGTAATACTATTATATCAGAGCTGTTCAGAAGTCAGAACATTCAATCATATTGGGTTTCAGGTTGCCTTCGAATCAGGTTTATTGTTAGATTCACGCACACTTTCCTCTTCTCTCGAAGTGGAAACGAAATCTCCTTCACCTTTCGTGTTGTTAATAAAACCCCACAACGATCCACATTACAATACCATGCTAGCTTAGGGCATCTCTAACCGATCCCAATAGTTAGAGGAGTAAAACCCACGAAGTGACTCCGCTTCGGGAAAAAAGCTCCCGCGACGCTCCTCGCAGGGGAGAAACCCTAGCCTGCCGCCTCCGGCCCCCTCCCCCTCCTTCCCTTCCCGCTGCCGGTGGGCGCGATCGGGCAAAGCCCGTGCAGCGAAGGCGGCGGCAAGGACTCTCCTGCATCCTTCGCGTGGAGCCTAGGGCGGCGTGGGGCGGCCCTCCACAGCGGGGATTCAAACCCGTGTGGTCTCCCTTGGCGGGGATACGCGTGTCCGGTCATGGAGGTGCCCTGGGAGGGGTGAGCGACGACAGTGTTGCGAGGGACAGGGCGCCTTCCCGTGGTGGCTCCTGGAGCTTGCTCTTGTGCTGGCCGTGGTGGGGGCGACGTGAGGCGGCCATGGACGGCATCATCTGGCGGCAGGGACGAAGGTAGTCCGCGGGGTCGCCTGCTGCAGGTGGTCACCCGGGATGGCGCGTCGACGGAGGGGTGCTGGCCCAATATGGGCCTGATGCGGGCTCGGACTAGGCCAGATGGGCTTCGGCCTAGCCGGCGGCGCCCAAACGGGAAGTGGGTGATGCCCCTTCCCTGGTGCGGTGCAACAGTAGCTGCCTGACCCGAGCCAGACGGGCCTAGGTCAGGAGCTTGCCCTTTAGGCCAGGGTGGGTCTACAGGTCGCGTGCGGTGGCTGCTGCCATGCCTGACCATCTTCCTTTTCTATGTGGCCTGGATCCGAGCCAGGTGGGCTTGGATTCTATGCTGGAGTCCTCTCTCCGCTCAGGCGAGTCTGAGGTGGACAAATCCCGGCCTACTCCAGGGTGTTCTGGTCTCTCCCCACACACGTGTCATGGTCGCATGGAGGCCTGCAGTAGTGGTCCTCAGACTGGCGGCGGTCCGGGTGAACACGATGGCGACGGTGTTGCTTCTTGGCGGCATGGATCGGTAGGTGGTCGATCCCCTAGTGGACGAAGGTGTAGGGACTAGTGTCGAGGTTGGTGTGGACGGTGGCACCCTTTCTGCAGTGCGGTTGCAGGCTTCACGTCCCTATTCGGGCTCAGCAGTCCATGAGGGCTTGGTTTGCCCATGCAGCTGCATCCGGTCGACTATCGCCTTTCGGTGGTGGAGGTTGTTCCCTCTCATGTTCAGCTGTACCATCGACCTTTGTCGAAGTTCCTTATTTTTGGTCTTACCAGCCTCGCAACATGGGTCATGGTGAGACGATGATGGTGTCTGCAAGACCGTGGTGGAATGTGCTAGTGGGCGGTGATCTCGATGGAGCAGTACAAAGCGTCCGGGAGGGTGGTTTTTTGAGGGGTAGAGAAATCCTTGTCATATAGACACCGGCACGGTGACGCCTGGGAGTGTCGCCGTCCTTCCTGAAGGGAGCCGCGTGTACATCTTCCCCACTTCTTGTAGCGTACTGGGGGAAACCCTAGGATCTTTTCGGCCATCAGCGTCATCGTCACCGCTTTCATTCTTAGAGGTGCTGCTTGGTACGCGACGCTTCGAGCACTAGGAGCATGGTGAAAATTCTCTGGAGGGCACATCGGTCGTGAGTCATCTTTGTTTTTGTCAAGCCACCGCTGTCGGCTTTGTTTTCTCCTTTTTTCTTCCTTTTTCTTTCTTGGTATTTTGGGCTTGCTTTGTGTTGTCTGCCCCAGCAGTGGTCTCACTCTTGTATCGGTTGGTTGCTATATTAATATAGCTTTGCGCAAGCCTATTTAGTGGAGAGGAGTAAAACCGACTCGTAAAACTTAGAGGAGTATAAATACCCCTCTAACTAAAAGCGACTCCTATCCGATCCCAAATAGTTCAGAGGAGTAAAACCCCGAACTGAGCAAAATTCGACCAATTTTGCACTATTCCAACCGAATTTTAAATTTTCTAGTTAGATTCACTAAATATGTACACAATACAACCAAAATTCGTCCAAATTTCACTAAATTTGATCGAATTTTACTAAAAACAAACCTAACCCTCCACCTAGTCGAAGTAGGAGGAACGCCGCCTCCATCGACGGTCCCGCCTCCTCCTCCATCCTTGCTTGCGCCGGCTCTACCGACGGACCCGCAACATCGGCGACCTCCCTCTTCCTTGCGGCGTCCATCCTCTTTCCCGGGGCGTAATCCTCGATCCGGTGCTCCTCCTCCTCGACGAGATCCGGGTTGGCCTACATGAGCTGCTCCACCATCTCCGTGTCGTGGCGCTCTGCCTCGAGACGCTCGCGGGGCTCCCTATGATCCCGTTGCTCGCGGTCAAAGACCAAGTGCCGGCCGACCGACTCTAGGTCCGACACTAGTCCACACCCTAGAGGAATGTTGAGATCGCCATAGTCCGAGCCGTGGAGTTCGTCATTCTTCACATCGAACACCAACATCGCCTGCTCTGCTGATTGGAAGCTTCCAATCCACACCTTCTTCCTCGTGTTGTGTTCGGTGATTTCCACCACCCACGAGCCCCACGACCGCTGGCGAACACCGCGGTAGACCGGAGCCATCAACAATGGAAGATCGAGGAGGCCGCGGGAGCGGCGGGGTTGCCAACATTGTTTAGGTGGTGCCAATCATGGAGGGGAACAACGACTAGAAGAACAAGCGACAGAGGGATGTGGCGGGGGGCTATAGTGGTGGTGCGTGCTAGTAATGGGCGGCGGGGACGGCCGACAAGAAGATCCGGCCATTGCGGGGCTGTGGTGGTGGCTAGGGTGGCCGGAGGGGGCATCGGCGACAGTCGGGAGTGGAGGTGATGCCGAGGTGGAGGGGAAAATGGGAGGATAATCTTTTACTCATCCACCATTCAAAGGAGTAAAAATTTTAGGTGTCGGCGACCGACTCCTAATTGTTTTGCTCCTCTCAAGATGGTTCTTTGCTAGTGAAAGGTGTGTTCAAACCAGGAAGCTATCGAGCTATTTGGAGGCTCTTTGGCTCTAAAGCGGTGAACTCCCTTTGTTGCACCCTAAGTGGTTGTGTCCCTAGTGGTTCTATGGTCAACTACCTTCTTATGAGTCGATGAGAGATCGGTGAAGGAGCCAGAAGAACATCTAGACCCGATTGCTTTTCCCATCCTTGTTCTAGGGTCTTCATTGAAAAAGTTAAGGGCCAAATTGTATTTTTCTTTATTTTTGAGGTGTTTTATGTAAAATGTATGTAATCCACCAAGGATGAATTGAATGCAACTATCCTGGTCCTTGAAGACCAAAAAAAAAAAAAAAAACAGCACGGTGATTGGACACGTACATAACACATAAGACATGAGTTTCCCACTCACTATATGAAAACAATATTGTTGCCGACGGTCGGCGGAGACAGGAATAAAGCTGTTGGCACACCACTTTGCCATCGGCACTCTCGGCGCCGCCATACAGGAAATGGCCATCGGCACACACACGTAAATGCCGACGGCGTAGTGCTGCCGTTGTGACCGGGTATGCTGACGACACCCCTCCAACGTGTTGACAGTTTTTTCGCCGCCCCGTGGTGTTTCAGACCTATATGCATATATGCAGACGGTTCCGAACTTGTGATAAATAGCCGTCGGCATGCATTAAGGCCATCGGCAACGACACGCCGTTCTCGTGCAGTGACTTGCCGTCGCCAGTTTGCCCGCAATTAAAGCGGCACAGTCACATGATCGGAATTCCTCTGCCGTATCGGCCGCGCTGAGCTGCGACGACGTGTCTGTGCCGGTGTGTCTCCGTCGCGTCACGGCACGCGCGAGCCGGAACACCGTCGTCGTCGGCACCCATCGCTGTCCTTGTCCATTCCGCGACGCGAGCTAATAAAGTGCCAAACCATAACGTCTGGCGTTTCCATATACGCCGATCGAGGAGATCGCCGGCCCGCAACCGTATCTGGCAGGCACTGCCGGAGAGATAGCTAGCTGGCGACGGCCGGCGTACGCGAACGCGTGGCGCGCCGTCCGACGGACGACGCGAGCAGTTGAACGCCGCGACACGAGCCGTCACGCCTAGCTCCATCATCGTCACCAGCGGGGAAAAGCACAGAGAATGTTCTAGCTAGCTAGGTGCCCTCCACGTCACGGACGAGTCAGCTCGCTGATCACTTCCCGGAGTGGCATAGCCGGACGTGCACACTTCCGCCGGGCTCGCTGCACCGTCCGTTAGCGCGTCTCCGGCCGTATAAGAAGGGGAGACCGCGAGGCAGTTTACTCACACACCATTGATACCTTCCTCCTGACGTAGAGCGCGACATATACAGAGATAACGAGCATCATGGCGGAGGACGCGGTGGTCTCGGACGCGGTGGTGGTTTCGGACGCGATGTCGTCGGTGGCGAAGGGGGCGCCGGTGACGGCCCAGCGGCCGGTCCGGGATGACCTGGAGAAGCACATCCCAAAGCCCTGTGAGTGCCCGGCCAGATCGTCGATGATCTCCGTGCCCTATATATGACAAGCTTGTACATATCGTACGCAGACTTGGCTCGAGCTCTGGTGGCGGTGGACGTGAACAATCCTGAAGGGACCAAGGGCGGCCGCCACGAGCACGGGCAGAAGAGCGTCCTGCAGCAGCATGTGTCCTTCTTCGACCAGAATGGGGACGGCATCATCTATCCATGGGAAACTTTCAGAGGTAATAAGGCAGACAACTAGTACACTTTCAGTTAGCAGGAGTGTCGTCAATAGTTAATTAGTACGGACCGGAGTAGTACAATTTCCTGCACACACACATGATACGGCATATTTGAGTGTTCTCTGGAAACACTTTGTGTGACCTATATATGGAATGCACTGAACACTTGAGGTATACTAGTGTACTAACCACCTCGCACGATCAGAAAATCAGTGACCCCAGTAGGAACGTTCATGTAAATCTTGTAATGGCATGTCAAACACATTTTCACGAAAATAATGACAGTACTTTCAAAAAACCTTGCTCTCCCAATTAAAAAACCATAAAGGTCCCAAAGAAGTTCCCCAAAATAATTCAATATTGGTTTCATTATTTTTCTGAATTTTTTAGATCGATGTCACATGGATTTTAAATATAATGCACTAACATTTCTCAAAACTTTCTTAACAATAAATAAATTCCTCATGGGTTTGATGCTTCCAATCAAGCATATGTGTCCCATATACAAGTTTCCAATAAGTTTCGTTCATATTTCTCATGGCCATGTGAGTGAAACTACAACGTCTAAAAAAATAAGCCATGTATCGAAATTTGATTAAATCATGAAAACACACTAGAACCTATTGTTAAACCTACATGTACAAAAAAAATGTTCTGGGAGGTTACATAACTGTTTTTTTGAGTTTTAATAAATGTAAATAAAATTTCCAAACATAAATACATTCAACTATTTTTAATTTTTATTACTTTTAGGTATCTTTGTACTGCTATTGATGATATTTAATAGATTGGTCGAATTTCGCAAACAACAAACATTGATCTTGTTTCGAAGATCTTGTCCGAACGAAGGGGATGGTGAAAAAACAAATCTGGAGTCAGACAACCAATTCAAAAACATATAGTATTGTTTCTCAAAAGATGCATGATAAAAAACAATACCAAATGCTCCAATGATCTATGGCGGTACATACAAATTGGAAGGTCATTGAATATTTTAGCGCGTTAGTATACATGATGCCTCCTAGTTCATACTCCCTCCGTCTTAAAATAGATGTCAGGGGTTTGTTAAAATTTGAATGAATTTATATACTAAATAGTGTCTAGATTCATTCAAATTTTATCAAATCTGGGGCATCTATTTTGAGACGGAGGGAGTACTATATTTACGTTCTCCTGGTCAACAGTTCATCGTTTGTAATCTTGAACGAGTTTGCAGGACTAAGGAGGCTGGGATTCAACTTGATCGTGTCTTTCATCGTAGCAATCGGCATACATACTGGTCTGAGCTACCCAACTCTGCCTGTAAGTCACTGAACAGCCAAGTCGATAACTTGCTGAAAATCGTTTGTTCCAGAGATGCCCTATTGTACACGAGATTTTCTGACCTCTATAGCGAGTTAATTATTCATCTGATCTTCCGTGGCCCCGGCTATACAGACCTGGAGACCATCTCTGCTGTTCCCAGTCTACATCGACAGGATCCACAAGGCCAAGCACGGCAGCGACACCGCAACTTTCGACACCGAGGGGAGGTAAATCCCAATCTTTTCCAGTTCACAAAGTTACATATGATCTGCTAGTTTTACATGGCTGCTGTCCGACATATGCGATTGTGAGAAGCGTAGGTTCATGCCGGTGAATTTTGAGAACATATTCAGCAAGAACGCCCGCTCGCAGCCGGACAAGCTCACGCTTCGCGAGATCTGGATGATGACCAATGACCACAGGCTGGCGTACGACCCGTTTGGATGGTGAGCACCTCATCCTCAGGCGGTGGTTTCCTTTGATAGATTGTTGTACTTTTCGCTCCGATTTTCTGGGACAAATGACGGAAATGCTTACTGACGCCCGAGGGTAAATCCAAATCCATGTGGACTGATTCTGCAGGGTGGCGAACAAGGGGGAGTGGATACTGCTGTACATGCTCGCGAAAGACGATGAAGAGTACCTGCCGAAGGAGGCGATCCGCGGCGTCTATGATGGTAGCTTGTTCGAGTTCATCGCCGAGCAAAGGACGAAGAAGGCACACGGGAAGCAGCACTAGCGTGCACCGCTGCCATCCCAGAATTTGTGTCTTCCTGTGTGTGTGACTGTGGAGGAGGACTAGCCACCACCTCATGTGTATGTTTTTATTATGAAATAAGAGAGCTGATGGACTAAAGCTCGGGGAATTAAAGACTTAATGCTGTGTGTATTTCTCAAAACTTTATCACCAGGGGGAGGAGTACCGTGATCTTCCTCGTTTTCTAATTTTACTTTACCTGATTACTAGAAGAACAACCCGCGCGTTGCAGCGGGAATCTCTTTTAAATTGAATATGTATAAAGATGCGCGAAATATGAAGTTCTCTAAAAAAATATTCCAGATTAGTCACAATAGCCGAGAGAATAAATTTAATTGATATAAATTATTGTATATTTGATGAATAGAAATTTGTGGCACGGACAATTATATGGCCAAGAAGTAGATCATATGGATATGCTAATAAGATGACATGGCCATTTGATTGGCTAAAATAGTGAGTAACGTGGATAGTTCGCATGTTGAAATAGACTATCATAACTGCTAGTTAGTGGAGGTTTTATTTTATAAGAAAGTATTGATTTTGGAGAATTCTTGAAAACCGGCGTTGTCATGGACACTATGGGCGGTTCGAAACAAGGGAGTCAGATCCTCTAACGTGGAGTAATAAAGTTAGAGAAGCTAACTTTGCTTCTTTTAAATTGTATTATTTAGTCTAAAATAATTTAAATTAATTTGCATAATATAAGTTTATGTTATGTATTTAGACTAACTACATATGGGCACAATTATAATGTAAAAAAATCCAGTTTACTTTTTTGAATCTACAGTAATTATCTACAGTAATAACAAAATAGTATGATTAACCTATATTTCCCTGACTTTCCTTCTTTGTTTTCTCTGACTTTGTTCCTTGACGTTAGAGGAGTCCTGCCACTGACTTTGTTTTCTCTGACTTTGTTCCTTGACGTTAGAGGAGCCGTGCCACTGACGTAATAGAAAAAGTGTTCATACACCGTGCCACTGACTCGGTCTTTAAATTGTTAGAGCACGTATATGTATATGAACTAAAGATAGACTAAGACTTTACAACTTGTACTCCAAGTCTCTATCTACCCCTGTATAACTTTATATAAACTCTCACAATGGTCATTGCAATACAACATAATATTCTACGGACCAATATTTTTCACATGGTATCAGAGCGGTTAGCCTCACGGCGCCGATCCTAGGACTTTTACCACTTCCGCATCACGCGCCGCCCCGGGGAGATCAATCTCCTCTCCTCGGGAGCGCGGCACCCGATCTCGATCAAAGATTGGATCGGTTCTTTAGATCATCTTTGATCGATTCTTTAGATTAGATCATATATCAATTTCGGTTCTTAGATTAGATCCAATTTTCGAAATTCCCTAGATTTTAGATTAGATCTTAGATTAATTTCAGTTCCCAATTCTAGTTAGATCCCGTTAGCCCAAATAAATCCCTATACTACAAATCCTCAAAACCGGTGCGAGATCGTGCAAGACCGTGGACAAACTTCGATGATCCAGCGGTCAAGATCCGCCTCGGCCTCGAGCAACCTGTGACGCACGCTCACGACGTCGCCTAGGAGCAACACATCGAGTGCCACCTGCCGTCTCTTTACACGGCAACATGCATGCCTTCCTGCGGCATGACGGAGCCGATCACAGGTCTACGCACAGGAGAATTCGTCATCCACGTACGCCTCTTCAAGGGCATGCACTAGATTCCAAGAACTAGAAGATGCATGCACGAGACAACACAAAGATGGAGCAAAACCGGAGTGTTTCCATCGCAGAAAATACGTACCGAACTTCATCGACACTAACGCCTGCCAACGAGCCGGCTCGCAGCACCGACAACAGGAGGTCTAATGGGTCTCCGTCAACTTTGGAAAACTTCGTCTACGTTGAGCCGCCAAGATCTGCATCGCGTTAAGATGGACTATATCGATCCGAACATCTACGTCAAGCTGTACGACTATGCCAGACTACAAGCCAAGATCTTCGTCGAGCACATCCACGAAGAAGCGACATCGACATCATCAACACGCCAGGCCGGTGTGGGACACTACTACGCCGACTTCTCCGACATCCGCCACAAGGGACGCCTTCAAGCGACGATCATCGCCGACACGCCTACTCCTACATCACCGACAACATCATCGCCAAGGTCTATATCAACGTGGTCTTCATCAACATCTTCGTCGACACATCGCCGCCGCCGCTATATCCGTCCACATGATGGACATACAACTACGACGTCCTCTGACAGTACAACTGTAAGGCACGACGACGGTATCGCCGCGTCCATGGCCCTGACGACTGCATCAACAAACCGGCATCACAATTGTGACGCCCCTACGACCGTGCATATGGTTCTGGAAAAACCTTATGTGCTTGGTGGGTTTCTTCGGTCCTGGCAAAACCGGTGGTCTCACTTATGACCGCGTCCAAGAGACGCCCCCGACGGTACCTCTTCAAGGTGCAAAACGTCCACAACCCCAGCTCCGTCAACAACAACAACAAAAAAGCACAATTTTTTGTGCCTTCGGCACTGGCGGCTACACCACTACAATGACTACGACATCGACCATACCCACCTCGACTACGGCTACCTCGGCATCGACATCAAGAACAACGTCTACAGCAATTTAAGAACTCCAGTCAACAGCGTTCGCATCGTCACTTGCCGTCCACGCCACTCCCGCTATGACTGCGGGAGGGAAGAAAGACACTAGAAGGGGACGTAGTCACTGCCCCTATGTGCCAGCCATGATCATGTCCACGCAGGTGATGATAACAAGGAGGTGAAGACGACGGAAGCGCAAGACTTTAAATCCAGTCGCAAGCGGCCGTTTCACTCCCGATCCGACTGAGGGGAATGTTAGAGTACGTACACGTGTATGAACTAAAGATAGACTAGGACTCTACAACTTGTACTCCAAGTCTCTACCTACCCCGTGTAACTCTATATAAACCCTCACAAGGATCATTGCAATACAACACAATATTCTAAGGACCAATATTTTCCACACAAATTTCTCGCTTTTTTGTAGCAGTGGCACCCGCTCTGTAGGCACCAGGACAAGGAGAAGCTCGACGACATCCTCCGCTATCTCATTAAGGAGGCACGCCGCATCACACCACCACCTACCTGATCCTGAGTCTTCACTGGACTGTAGGATCCCCGCTTATTGTCGTTGTCGTAGCTTCAATTGTATCTCTGATGTGGCGTGTTTGTGCTGCCCCCCTTCCCCCAGCTTCTGTCTTTCCTTGTTTAAGACTCGTTGGAATTATATATAGATGATTGCTTTATTTATAAAGCTGGACGAAAGGCTATTTCTGTTGAAGTGTATAAGTGGATTGCACTAGCCCTTTCCATAAGTTCGGACTTTTGGTTGCGTTGGTTAGTGCATGAAGCTTGACATGGTATCAGAGACTAAGGTCTCGAGTTTGAGTCCTGGCTTTCGCAATTTATCCTAAAATTGCCGTTGACCCCTCTGTGTCCACGTATAGGCCTCTTGAGTCATACGTGAGTTTCGCGCACCGTCATTCTCTTCCGGTTGCACGTATAGACTTCTTGAGTCATACGTGAGTTTCGCGCGCCGTCGCTCTCTTCCGGTTGCACGTACTAATTTCTCCCCGTCACACGTGAGAGGGGGTGTTGAAGTGTATAAGTGAATTGCACTAGCCCTTTCATAAGTTCGGACTTTTGATTGCGTTGGTTAGTGCATAAAGCTTGACAATTTCAAGAAAGAAAGTATAGATTTGTATTGTACCTAGTGGTATTCCCTGTTCAGTCGTTAAAGGCAGAAACACCAGCCAGTAAGGGTATTTCTATTTTTTGGGGACCCCTTCTTATAGGTAAAAGGTATTAAAATACTAACTTTATAAATTAATAAAGCCCCAGAGTTCATCACAACAAGAAGACACACATGTCATCCTTGGGTAGCCAGGTTAAGGTTTATAACCATGCCCGTAGACTGAAAGAGTCTAGAGGCAACACTTTCCAATACTTGAAAAGTACTACTCAGATAGAAAACACTAGGAGTTTTATTCTGTTGATTGCGTGACAGGTTTGATGATAAAGCTTGTGCATCATCTCCAGAGTCACCTCCAAGCAGGCTTCATGATCCAGAGGCTTGAAAAGAGGCCACCAATGCTGCAGAACATAGTGGTTTTGAATATAGAGTCGGATGGATGTTTCCTAGACACCTTCCTAATTGACAGTATGTTACGAATGTGCAAGAACGTGCAGAAAACAATATCCAAAATAGCCCATCTATCTTTCCCCAAGAGAGAAGAAACAATGTAAAAAATTAGGGAAAGGCGGGTTCCAAAGGACATCAAAGACCGATCAAATCCCTCTTCACATTTTCTTTTTGAAAAGAAGCATATATTAATATCAGAGGATACCAATTATACACAGCCTCTGTAACAACGCATTTCTCTAGCGGTCATACGGATGCATACAGCCAAAAAATAGATAAACAATTACAAAAAAGAAAAGTCCTGCTACAATTCTTCATTTATTGAAACAGCAGTACTGCCACCACCAAAACAACACAAGAAGTCCATCTTCTTCAAAAACGACGCCTCCAAAAAAGAAACAGTGCACAAACACCATCATCGCCCAATCAAAGGTTTTTACCGTGAAGAAAGTCCATGCTCTCAAAACAATATCTTCAAGAAGATCATTGCCAGACACAACCAATTAAGGCCAGACCCTAGATTTCACCCTAAAAGATAGGACCATGAATTTCACATGTACGGTCGCCCCCTCTTGCATACCACTACTCCAAGTCACGAGTCACCAAGCCAATTCCTCATCACCACTCGGACTCAAACCACCATTGTTAGTCCTTAGATTTTGGTCTTCATGACATTCTTCATCGGTACCATGTGACGAGAACATGCCCCATGATATTAATAGCCAACAGAGCTTCGGAGTGCTCCCTTGATGTCTACGCACTTCTATTCTTGTAGACAGTTGTCGGGCCTCCAAGTGCAGAGGTTTGTAGAACAGCAGCAAGTTTACCTTAAGTGGATTACCCAAGGTTTATCGAACTCAGGGAGGAAGTGGTCAAAGGTATTCCCTCTCAAGCAACCCTGCAATCAAGATACAAGAAGTCTCTTGTGTCCCCAACACACCCAGTACACTTGTCAGGTGTATAGGTGCACTAGTTCGGCGAAGAGATAGTGAAATACAAGTGGTAACGATGCCAGAAAAGAGCTTGACAGTGAGACAAAGACTAAAGGCAACAAGAAGGAAGCAAGCAAACATGCAACAGATCTAGTGGCAAACGGTGTTTCAATGCTTAGAAATAAGGCCTAGGGATCATACTTTCACTAGTGAACACTCTCTCATATAAATATCCTCTCTTCATGATACTACTCTCCAATTGGACACTCTAATCCATGGTAGGGCTATAACAGCACACCTCAAAGTCCGCCTTCCCCAATCTAGATAACCCCACACTATCACCTTAAGCGCTAGATGGTTCCAACAAACACCACAATTTCATAGAGACATCCAACTCCAAATATAACTCATAACAAATATTCGATCTAGCCAAAGTGCCACACACGGTATGCCCGTTGTCACTTTCACACATGTGGGGAAAAGCATAGATCTATTAAAGCACAAAGAGTATTTATGTAGACTCAAGCCTAAGTGCCACCATGGCGTGCACGCTGTCACTTTCACACACATGGGGAGAGCAGAGATCTAATGAAGCACTTGAGTAGCAATGTAGATCTACTTGATTACAAAGCTCATGACCACAACAAGATCATGCATAGAGAGAAAGATGAACACATAGATACCGGTAGAGCCCTTAGCCTCGAGGAAGAACTACTCCCTCCTCATCATGGGAATCAGCAACGGTGATGGAGATGGCGATGGAGATCGATGGAGATGGCTCCGGGGGCACTTCCCCGTCCCGGCAGGGTGCCGGAACAGAGACTTTCTGTCCCCCGAATCTCCCCTTCGGTGGCGGCGGCGCTACAGAGGTTTTCGTGGACTTCTGATGGATGATTTAGGTTTTTTGGGTCGGAGGTTTCATATAGGCGCAAAAATTAAGGTCGGTGGGGGTCCAGAGGGCCCACACCCCCTCCAGGTGCCCCCAGGGCTTGCCCACGCCTAGGAGGGTTTGGACACCCTGTGGCCCCCCTCCGTCTCTGCTTCGTGGTTCCGTGTTGCTCCGGGAAAAATAATAACTTTGGCTTTTGTCCCGTCCAATTCCGAGAATATTGATTTTCTGCCTTTCTGGAACCAAAAACAGAAGAAAACAGGCAACTGGCACTGTGGCAACTTGTTAATAGGTTAGTTCCAGAAAAGATATAAAAACACCTCAAAGTGTAGACAAAACATAAGACAAATGATATAAAACAAGCATGGAGCACCAAAAAATATAGATACGTTTTCAACGTATCAAGCATCCCCAAGCTTAACTCCTGCTCGTCCTCGAGTAGGTAAGTGATAAAAAGAATAATTTTTGAGATGACATGCACCAACAAAACCAAGATCAAACCATTTGCAAGCATTGAAAGTTGGGATCAAAGAGCTCTAAACATGAGCATGAAAGATGGAGTTCTAACAGTAAGACAAAGTAACTATGCATGCAACATAAAAGGCTACAAACAAAGATCATGAATAACAATGCATTGAAAAATGTTTGTTTGTTTCACATACAGAAAATATAGCATAGTGGCATTCAGCTTGTCCCTCATGGAGTAGCAAATAGATGCATAGGACACCTTCAAAGTTCACAAGGGTGACTAGAAACAAATAGCACAAGAACAAGTAATATCACAATATGCGCCAATCAATAAGTTTTGGAACACTACACACATGATGACAACTATGCTCTCTTAATGGTGCCTAAAGATACAAAGGTGGAGACTCAATAATGGTGGACGAAAGGCCTTTTTTAGAAAGGAAGCAGGGATTTCAAGTTTCAAAAAGAGCTTCCAAAAATTATGGTACTTGTTAGCTTTCAGCCCTCATTGCCCCTATCATAAGCATCTTGAAGTGGTTAAGGTTAAAGTGGCAAAGATGGAGTATATTCTTAACGAAGTATAAGTTGGCAATCTCAAGTCCCTTATATATGAGGGCTACACCTCATGGATACTCAACTTAGGACCCAGGCAAGTTCTTGTCACTGTAAGTATTTGCATATCATAGAGAACCGCCAACGCGGTACCCCTTGCACATGGTACAAGAGCTTTCCCATAACCAAAATGACAAGGCAAGCAGACAATGAGCATCTCAGCAATCTTTTTATTTACCATATGCATAGATTTTTATTGAGGATGCTTCATAGAGAGCTCACTATAGTGATGCTGCAAGTTTCCACCAGGATTAGGCATGGCTTAGGCTAGCCGCCCAGGCGTTTCTCTAACACAGAATACAAACTCCATGGACTTACAAGTTCCCACTTCATTTCACACCGGTAACATCCATAGACAAAAGAGCATGATATCAACAGAGTACAAAAGTACAAGTGCAATATTGAAAACGTTCCCCGTGACAGCACGGTTCTGCTAATTCTAACTTATAAGTCCAAGCATATACAACAAAGTTGTCGCAATGGTTCAAGTTTGTTAGGGGCAAAGAATATAAAGTGTGTCATCAAGTTCATGAGGGCTTTAATCACTAAGTTTTCACATAACAAAATAGTTTTTAATTGGAAGATAGCTGGAAACAAGAATATACTTGGAATGGTGTAACACACCATGCATAGGAGTTTATAGTGGACACTTTGGAATAACTTGGTTTCTTGGAAGTTGGAAGCATGAGTAAAACTTACTCATACAAGTGGAGGCTAGCAAAATACTGGGAGCAACCAACTAAGAGAGCAATAATGACCATAATTATGCAATGCAACAAACCAAACTAATCAAAGCAAAGAGTGGTACTACAAGTCAAGGATTAAATGATCATAGAGGCTAATGGTGACTTGTTAGAGTCATAACATGGTGTAAGCATGTGTCAAGTCAACCCAAACAAAACATCAAAGGAGAATACCACAATACTATGCTTTTGTATGCTAAAACAACGCATAATTTCTTCAAGGCACACTGAGCAATCCTAATTGTTTGGAACAAGACATGCTACAACAATAATCACTAAGCATAATGCTAAAACAGCACCTAGCATGTCATGCTAAAGTCTAAGTCACAGTCAATGCAAGCTCCTCTTGCACTTCAAGCAAGAACTTACTACTCCTTTCCAACACCAAGCAAACTTATTTGAAACAACTCACAAAGATAATAATCAATAAAGACCAGTGAGCTTGTCTCACAAATCCACAAAGAAGAACTAAAAAGTTCTAAGCTGAAAGCACAAGAAAACTAAGGCTAAACACAGTGCTAGCAAAAGAGAACACTCACAAAACAATAAGAATGAAAACTAGAGTGTTCTAGGCAATGAAAACAAAGTGTGTTTCTCTCCAAAAGAAGTGTGTTGTAACCAACCAACTTACTCAAGCAAACTAAGCAAACGAAAACCAAAAAAAAAACTAAGACGCTCCAAGAAAAACACAACAATGCATGAAACAATAAAAACAAAGTGTCTAGAAAGATCTGAGATTTTTTGTAGACAGTTGTTGGGCCTCCAAGTGCAGAGGTTTGTAGAACAGCAGCAAGTTTACCTTAAGTGGATTACCCAAGGTTTATCGAACTCAGGGAGGAAGTGGTCAAAGGTATTCCCTCTCAAGCAACCCTGCAATCAAGATACAAGAAGTCTCTTGTGTCCCCAACACACCCAGTACACTTGTCAGGTGTATAGGTGCACTAGTTCGGCGAAGAGATAGTGAAATATAAGTGGTAACGGTGCCAGAAAAGAGCTTGACGGTGAGGCAAAGACTAAAGGCAACAAGAAGGAAGCAAGCAAACATGAAACAGATCTAGTGGCAAACGGTGTTTCAATGCTTAGAAACAAGGCCTAGGGATCATACTTTCACTAGTGAACACTCTCTCATATAAATATCCTCTCTTCATGATAATACTCTTAACTACTCTCCGGTTAGACACTCTAATCCATCGTAGGGTTATAACAGCACACCTCAAAGTCCGCCTTCCCTAATCTAGATAACCCCACATTGTCACCTTGAGCGCTAGATGGTTCCAAAAAACACCACAATTTCATAGAGACATCCAACTCCAAATATAACTCATAACAAATATTCAATCTAGCCAAAGTGCCACACACGGTATGACCGCTGTCACTTTCACACATGTGGGGAAAAGCATAGATCTATTAAAGCACAAAGAGTATTTATGTAGACTCAAGCCTAAGTGCCACCATGGCGTGCACGTTGTCACTTTCACACACATGGGGAGAGCAGAGATCTAATGAAGCACTTGAGTAGCAAGGTAGATCTACTTGATTACAAAGCTCATGACCACAACAAGATCATGCATAGAGAGAGATGAACACATAGCTACCGGTAGAGCCCTTATCCTCGAGGAAGAACTACTCCCTCCTTATCATGGGAATTAGCAACGGTGATGGAGATGGCTATGGAGATCGATGGAGATGGCTCCGGGGGCACTTCCTCGTCCCAGCAGGGTGCCGAAACAGAGACTTTCTGTCCCCCGAATCTCCCCTTCGGTGGCGGTGGCGCTACAGAGGTTTTCGTGGACTTCTGATGGGTGATTTAGGGTTTTTGGGTCGGAGGTTTCATATAGGCGCAGGAATCAAGGTCAGTGGGGGTCCAGGGGGCCCACACCCCCTCCAGGCGCCCCCAGGGCTTTCCCGCGCCTAGGGGGTTTGGCCACCCTGTGGCCCCCCTCCGGCTCTGCTTCGTGGCTCCGTGTTGCTCCGGGAAAAATAATAACTTTGGCTTTGTCCCGTCCAATTTCGAGAATATTGATTTTCTGCCTTTCTGAAACCAAAAACAGAAGAAAACAGATAACTGGCACTGTGGCAACTTGTTAATAGGTTAGTTCCAGAAAAGATATAAAAACACCTCAAAATGTAGACAAAACATAAGACAAATGATATAAAACAAGCATGGAGCATCAAAAATTATAGATACGTTTTCAACATATCATCACTCTGAACCCAAACGGCCAGAGTAAAAACATGGGTGCGCACGACCGAATCCCACTCGATCCAGCAATCTCTTGGCATATTTATATTGTATTAAATCCCTCTCCACATAAATCTGGCCAGCACACAAGTGCATGGATAATTATATGGTAGGATTTAATGGCCTCTAATTAGCATATTTGTGTCCAAAATTGATGTTTTCATTGTATTGTTCATTAACATCTTTGATTTTGGGATCAACAAGCATAGAATATCACAAAATCAAAGGTGTGCACCGATTTCAGGACACATGCCGGTGAAACAAGCATACAAGATACACGCAAGAACGGTAAAATACCAAAATCCTACTACTACTTAAGCAAAAACATAAGGTAAACATGCTGCAAAAGTGCTCCATCAATGGAAAAGCCCTTGTGGAAGACCCCATATGTGGTGGAAGAATGAACTTGGGTTGTCGTTGATCAGAATGTTCGTGGACGCTGAACGAAGAAGCAACATGATCCGGTCTAATAAAGCAAGCGCTACACCTACCGAGTCGTTCGCGCGAGCGACTGGGAGGAAACAATAGCCAACACCAAGGGTATCCCTTCTTGTTTCCTCATTTCGTCGCCACCAGAGGGTGCTACCGGGTAATGCCCGAACCACGTCGGTGGCGGGGTTGCATTCTTTTCCCATGGAGCATCATGATTTTGGGCGTGGCCTAGGCACCTAGCAACCAAACATTGGTGTGGCATGACAGAGGCAAACGATGACCGGTGACACTATGACGTAGCTGAGCGGCAGAGGCGGCCGACGACAGGTGATATTGCTGTTGGAATTATGCCCTAGAGGCAATAATAAATATGTTATTATTATAATTCTTGTTCATGATAAAGTTTATATTCCATGCTAGAATTGTATTAAGCAGAAACTTTAATACTTGTGTGGTTTGTGAACAACACCGTGTCCCTAGTATGCCTCTATGGACTAGCTCATTGATTAATGATGGTTAAGGTTTCCTAACCATAGACATGAGTTGTCGATTAATAATGAGATTATATCATTGGGAGAATGATATGATGGACATACCCAAACTAAGCGAAGCAATTAGATCGTGTCGTCGTGTTCATCTTTGCGAAGCTTTTCTTATGTCAAATATTGTATTCCTTAGACCATGAGATAATACAACTCCCTGGTATCGGAAGAAAGCTTTGAGGTCATCAAACGTCATCCTCATAAAGGTGTCTCTCAGGTGATCGGAAAGTACCTGTTGGGTTGTATGTATCGAGATGGGACTTGTCCCTCCCAAGTCGGAGAGATATACTTCGGGCCCACTCGGTAATCGATATCAACACCGCTTGCAAGCATGTGGTTAAGGAGTTAATCACAAAGTGATATCGGATTACGGAACGAGTAAAGTACTTGATGTGAACGAGATTGAACTAGGTATGACGGTACCGACGATCAAATCTCGGGCAAGTAAAATATCGCGAGACGAAGTGAATATATATATGGGATTGATTGAATCCTGGCATCGTGGTTCATCTGATATGATCATCGATGAATGTGTGGGAGTCAATATGGGTTTCCAGACCCCGCTCTTGATTATTGATAGAAGATCATGTCTGCATGTTCTCGAACCCGAAGGGTCACACACTTAACGTGTCTTGACGCTAGGATAGATTGGATAATTGGTTTATGAGTTTTTGTTCGGAGTCTCAGATGGGATCCGGGACATCACGAGAGGTTCCGGAATGGTCCGGAGAATAAGATTCATATAAGGCAATAAGGCTGGCACCATCAAAGGTATATTTGATATACATGTTATTGATGTTTTCCTTACTATCCCTCGTTGTAGTGCCTGGGTATTTGATACTGGTTCAGTTGCTAATATTTGTAACTCGAAACAGGAGCTACGGAATAGACGGCGGCTTGCGAGGGATGAGGTGACGATGCGCGTTGGCAACGGATCAAGAGTTGATGTGATGGCCGTCGGCACGCTCTCCTTAGTTTTACCTTCGGGATTAGTTTTAAACCTTAATAAGTGTTATTATGTGTCTGCGTTGAGCATGAACATTATTTCTGGATCGTGTTTGTTGCAAGACGGTTATTCATTTAAATCGGAGAATAATGGTTGTTCTATTTATATGAGTAACATCTTTTATGGTCATGCACCTATTGTGAATGGTTTATTTCTTTTAAATCTCGAAAGGGATGAAACACACATCCATAACATTGAGGCTAAGAGATGCAAAGTAGATAGTGATAATACTACTTATTTGTGGTACTGTCGTCTAGGTCATATTGGTGTAAAGCGCATGAAGAAACTCCATTCTGATGGACTTTTGGAGTCTCTTGATTTTAAATCATTTGACACATGCGAACCATGCCTCATGGGCAAGATGATCAAAACCCCGTTCTCCGGTATGATGGAGCGAGCAACGGACTTGTTGGAAATCATACATACCGATGTATGCAGACCGATGAGTGTTTCGACGCGCGGTGGATATCGCTATTTTCTCACTTTTACCGATGACTTAAGTAGATATGGGTATATCAATTTAATGAAACATAAATCTGAAACATTTGAAAAGTTCAAGGAATTTCAAAATGAAGTGGAGAACCATCGTAACAGAAAGATTAAGTTTCTACGATCCGATCGTGGAGGTGAATATTTGAGTTATGATTTTCTCACGCATCTTAAAGCAAGCGGAATCGTTTCGCAACTCACGCCACCCGGAACACCACAGCGCAATGGTGTGTCTGAACGCCGGAATCGAACCCTATTAGATATGGTCCGATCAATGATGTCTCTTACTGATTTGCCGTTATCATTTTGGGGTTATGCATTAGAAACCGCTGCATTCACTTTAAATAGGGCACCATCTAAATCCGTTGAGACGACACCGTATGAACTGTGGTTTGGTGCTAAACCTAAGTTGTCGTTTCTTAAAGTTTGGGGATGCGAAGCCTACGCCAAGAAGTTGATGCCGGACAAGCTCGAACCCAAAGCGGAGAAATGCGTCTTCATAGGATACCCTAAGGAAACTATTGGGTATACCTTCTATCACAGAACCGAAGGCAAAGTGTTTGTCGCAAAGAACGGTTCCTTTCTTGAGAAGGACTTTTTCTCGAAAGAAGTGAGTGGGAGGAAAGTAGAGCTAGACAAGGTTGTTGAACCTTCTCTTGAATTGGAGAGTAGCGCAGCACCTGAAATTGTTCCAGTGCCGCCTGCACCAACAATAGAGGAAGCTAATGACAAGGATCATGAAGCTTCGGACGATGCTACTACTGAACGTCGCAGGTCGACAAGGTCGCGTGCCCCTCCTGAGTGGTACGGCAACCCTGTCTTGACTGTCTTGTTGGTAGAAGACAGTGAACCTACGAACTATGAGGAAGCGATGATGAGCCCAGACTCTGAGAAATGGCTAGAGGCCATGAAATCCAAATTGGGATCCATGAGCGAAAACCAAGTATGGACTTTGGTGGACCCTCCTAGCGACCGAAAGGTCGTTGAGTGCAAATGGATCTTCAAGAAGAAAACGAACGTGGATGGTAATGTTACCGTCTATAAAGCACGGCTTGTCGCGAAAGGTTTTCGACAAGTTCAAGGTGTTGACTATGATGAGACTTTCTCTCCCGTAGCGATGTTTAAGTCCATTCAGATTTTATTAGCAATTGCTGCATTTCATGATTATGAAATATGGCAGATGGATGTCAAGACTGCGTTCCTCAATGGCAACATTGATGAAGAGTTGTATATGATTTAACCCGAAGGTTTTGTCGATCCTAAGGATGCTGATAAAGTATGCAAACTTCAGCGTTCCATTTATGGACTGAAGCAAGCATCTCGGAGTTGGAACCTTCGTTTTGATCAAGTGATCAAGAGCTTTGGATTTGTTCCGAATTGCTACGAAGCTTGTATCTACAAGAAAGTGAGTGGGAGCTCGGTGACATTTCTGGTACTATATGTGGATGACATATTTATTATTGGAAATGACATTAACATGCTTAACAATGTGAAGAGTTATTTCAACAAGTGTTTTTCAATGAAAGACCTGGGTGAAGCTGCTTATATATTGGGCATAAAAATCTATAGAGGTAGACAAAGACGCCTGATAGCTTTAAGCCAGAGTACAAACCTAGACAAAGTTCTGAAAAGGTTCAGAATGGATAAGGCAAAGAAAGGTTCAGTGCCTATGCTGTCAGGTAAGATATTGAGCAAGGCTCAGTGTCCAGCTACGGTAAATGATAGAGAAACTATGAGCAAAGTGCCTTATGCCTCGGCCATAGGTTCTATCATGTATGTCATGCTGTATACTAGACCGGATGTGTCCAATGCTCTTAGTTTGACGAGCAGATATCAAAGTGATCCAGGAATGGAACACTGGACAGCCGTGAAGAACATTCTAAAGTATCTAAATAGGACTAAAGAAATGTTCTTAGTCTATGGAGGTGATGAACAGCTCGTCGTAAAAGGTTACGTCGATGCTAGTTTCGACACCGACAAGGATGATTCTAAATCTCATACAGGATATGTTTATATTTTGAATGGAGGAGCTGTGAGCTAGAGAAGCTGCAAGCAAAGCGTGATCGCGGGATCTACAGTAGAAGCGGAATACATGGCTGCTGCAGAAGCGTCAAGTGAAGGAGTTTGGATCAGGAACTTCATCACTGAGCTTGGCGTGGTTCCAAGTGCATTGGACCCACTGGAGATATTGTGTGACAACACTAGCGCCATAGCACTCGCTAAGGAACCAAGATATCATCCAAAGACCAAGCATATCAATCGCAAGTTTCATATAATCCGAGATTATATAGCAGATGGAGATCTGAAGATTAGCAAAGTACATACAGATCTGAATGTCGCAGATCCATTGACTAAACCTCTTCCACGTGTAAAACATGATCAGCACCTTAGTGCCATGGGTGTGAGATTGTTGCCAAATGTAAACTAGATTATTGACTCTAGTGCAAGTGGGAGACTGTTGGAATTATGCCCTAGAGGCAATAACAAAGATGTTATTATTATAATTCTTGTTCATGATAAAGTTTATATTCCATGCTAGAATTGTATTAAGCGGAAACTTTAATACTTGTGTGGTTTGTGAACAACACCGTGTCCCTAGTATGCCTCTATGGACTAGCTCATTGATTAATGATGGTTAAGGTTTCCTAACCATAGACATGAGTTTTTGATTAATAATGAGATCATATCATTGGGAGAATGATATGATGGACAGACCCAAACTAAGCGGAGCAATTAGATCGTGTCATCGTGTTCATCTTTGCGAAGCTTTTCTTATGTCAAATATTGTATTCCTTAGACCATGAGATAATACAACTCCCTGGTATCGGAAGAAAGCTTTGAGGTCATCAAACGTCATCCTATGAGAGGGTGATCATAAAGGTGTCTCTCAGGTGATCGGAAAGTACCTGTTGGGTTGTATGTATCGAGATGGGATTTGTCCCTCCCAAGTCGGAGAGATATACTTCAGGCCCACTCGGTAATCGATATCAACACCGCTTGCAAGCATGTGGTTAAGGAGTTAATCACAAAGTGATATCGGATTACGGAACAAGTAAAGTACTTGCTGTGAACGAGATTAAACTAGGTATGACGGTACCAACGATCGAATCTCGGGCAAGTAAAATATCGCGAGACGAAGGGAATATATATGGGATTGATTGAATCCTGGCATCGTGGTTCATCCGATATGATCATCGATGAATGTGTGGGAGTCAATATGGGTTTCCAGACCCCGCTATTGATTATTGATAGAAGATCATGTCTGCATGTTCTCGAACCCGAAGGGTCACACACTTAACGTGTCTCGACGCTAGGATAGATTGGATAATTGGTTTATGAGTTTTTGTTCGGAGTCTCGGATGGGATCCGGGACATCACGAGAGGTTCCGGAATGGTCCGGAGAATAAGATTCATATAAGGCAATGCAGTTTTTGGAGTTCGGAATTGTTTCGGGTTAATCGGTATTGTACCGGAAGCTTCTAGAACCTTCCGGAGGGGGACCAACGTGGCCCCACCTTCCGGGAGGGGGCATGGGCCTATGAGGGAGTGCCCTGGCCGCATTGGGCCAGGGGCACAAGGCCCCATAGGGCCCAGCCGGCCAAACAAGGGGAAAACCCTAATTGGAGCTTCTAGAAGGAGGGGGGGAACTTGCCCCCCACTCCTCCCTCCTTTGGCCGCCGGCCTAGGCTTGGGGGAGGGGCTAGGGCTGGCACCCACCCCTCTATATATAGAGGGCTGGGGCGCACCACCCCCACACACCTTCCCCTCAAGCCTAGCCGCCCTGCTGCCCTCCTCTCTCTCTCCCTCCCGACTGCGTGTAGGCGAAGCCCTGCTGCAGAAACTCTCCGCCACTTGCACTGCGCCGTCGCGTTGTAGATCCAATTTGTCTCTCCACCATACTTGCTGGACCGAGGAAGGAGGAGACGTCGAGGTGCTGCACGTGTGCATCTCCCGGAGGCATCGCCACTTGCAGTGCTAGATCGGATCGGATCGCGAGGAGGAGAAGCGAGTACGACTACATCACCCACGTTCCGACGAACGTTCCGCTGTGCGAATCTTCAAGGGTATGAAGATCTCATCTAATCTCTCTCGATGTTTGCATCTCCTAGATTAGATCTTGGCTTTCTCGTTCGCATCCGTAGAAATTTTTTGATTTACTATGCTGCGAAACCCTTCAATTGCGGCAACTTAGCAGAAGAGGCGGTGTGGCTAGGCATCTCAGGCACCCAGCAAATAGTAATTTTGCAGCGCAATTGGGCATCTAAGGGTTGACTTCTTCATGTTTGTTGGAGGGTCCTCAATACAACATGGAGCGGGATCTGGCGCTTATAAACTCCGAGAAACACACCTAATAGACACAATCACACTAAGATAGCAAAAAACCGCTAAGAATAATTGTGTCAGGAAAAGTGCATAAGCGGTGCTTTTTTGACTCAGCACATCGTCATCCATTGAGCGAGCACTTTCACGGCACCAGACCGGATACTCCTCGGTACATTATAGAAGAAGATGAAATTTTAGTGTGTCGCGTAATAGTAAGGTGTAGCGCAAATTATTGTCGTGTTTGGTTCACCATTCTTTGGCACAAAAGTTAATGATAATTAAGGGTAACAAATTAGCTTCTCTAGTAGTTCTAGATTGTATTAAATATGAATAAAAATTTAAAAATATATTTCATTAACATATTAAACTCATCATATTGCATTAGTCCTTACATACGGATCAGATCAGGGGTGCTAATTTCAATTTTTTAGAGAAGCAAGCTATTGATCTCCTCTCTATTTTGCTCTAGATACAAATAAACTTTTAAAATAAAAAATTGCAAGTAGACAAGTCTTCTCCATTTTGATCATCTCTCTATTCAGTAGACTTTTGCATTGTGAGTGGGTGGAGGATCTTCGAGCGCCATTGTTTGACATAATTACCGTGGATCTGGGTGGTTTCAACGAGCTATCGGTACCCTGATGACTTAGAAGAGAAATTGAAGAAAAAAATCTATAAAACAAGTCGAAACACGATGTATAGAAAGATACGAATAAACCTAGAACACGGGTAGACCAATGACTAAAGAAGTGTGGAGTTAGTCTAATAGCATGGAAGGGGGTGTTGCCTTCTATGGTTGGTTTTAATCATAGAGATTTGGGAGTCAGTAGGAAAGTGCTCAGTGGAGATCTAGGAGAGTTCAGACCAGAGAATGTGGTGGAATGAGGGATGAGGAGTGGGGAGTGGAGGCTAGGGTTCCATGCATCATATAGAAAATGGCATGCATGGGCGCTTTGAGCAAGTGTGGCCCGGGTATATAGACCGCAATTGCACAAAAGTCCCTTATTAGTGGCTATTGGACACACGTGTGTCTGTGATGCTGATGTTCTTATTGTCAGTAGTTTTGTGCTATTTAATGAATATAATAAGTTTCCGAAATAACTGACACACTCTAATCTAGACAGTATTATTTATTTCAAGAAATCAACCAAACTAAATCAATGACGAAGAGCAAATACATCTAGCAAACAAGTTCAGAAAACACACACAAACATACATATTACATGTCATTACTCCATTAATTAATGGTCTGCACCAGCAAGAGCATTGAGCTGTTCCCGAATTGGCTGCTACTCATCGGTCAAAGACGAGCACTTCGATTTAATCTTTCTTGCCTTATTTCCTTCCCTGCTTTCTCAACTGCCTACTCATACTCCTTCTTCGACACATTGATTTCTTTCTTGTCAGTCGGCGTCCACATCACCGTCAGCGCACGAGAAACATTCTGCATGTATGATTTATCAACACACTCCACGAAGGTGCATCTCCGGAATTTGTAGTTGCATCCCATGAACAGACGGTCGGTATCGATGCACACTTCTTATCGATATTGCCATCCTAAGACCCTAAAACCCCAACATTATCAAGAGATCAAAAAGGTTGAGAATAAAAAATGAAACTTTCATGAAGATAATGTACGATGCCACCAATGCGCTCGTGTTCGTTGTTGATCGAATCCATCCTATTGTGCCACCTATGCTGCCGGCCGCTTGCCGCCTAAGATTTGATCATCGGGCGAGAGAGATATGATTGAGATAGGTTAGAGAGGATGAGTAGTGGGTGAATCTCAGGGATAAGTGCGTACTACGGGCGGTGTATAAATAGTGGCCACTCAAAAAGTCACCTCTGGGGAGACACACCTATTAGCGAGACGTGCCTAAATAGATAGAGATACATGTCTGACTATCTACAAGTCTAAACCCATTTTTTACATTGACATAATAATATATAGTCTCTTTCGACAAAACATGGCTTTACAAAACGCCACTCTTACGTACAACCTACCACGGCACCAAAATCCGCCAGTATCAAGTCTAGCATGGCATATAGGCCATCGCAAAAAATTAACACTGCCAATGCTTATCCGCCGGGTAAACAACTTTTGCAAATAGTTTTTGCTTGTGCTGCCAAAAAAACTTCCGCGCATGGGCGTATATCTGTAGTGCCTATGTGACTGCTCCCCCTTGGCAGTCTTGAAATCTTCTTCTTGGCTTTGGTGAGACTGCTCCCCCCTTAGCAGTCTTAGCATCTTCTCCTTGGCTTTGGTGAGAGACTATCCAATCTTAGCGGTGTGGTGGGTGTATCAGGTTGTGGTGGTGTTTGTGTAAGCTCGGTTCTGGTTGTATTATGTTTCTTCTGGTTTTCCATCAATTCACTTCTTTTATTAATCAATAATGAAAGATGCATTTTTCCTCGTTTCAAAGAACACGACCACCCCCATGGTTCGAGTTTTCTTTAGTTGTACGACCTGTTTTCTTCTTTAATTTGTATATTTCCTCCGCTCATTCGACATAATTTCGGACCGGGTTCAGCAATTTTGTTTAGCTTCGAGGGAATAGAGCGAGAAACACACAATGATGCCATATGTGTGAACACACATACGTCGAGTAGGCATTGGCCCGCTCGCTGGCTAATGATTCGCCCTAGCTCGACAATGTGTGCACCTACCAAGCATGGCGCACGGATGGCTCGAAGAGCGTGACTGAGAGATAACCACCTTCTCCACCCTCGCTTAATGCGAGAGCTAGGCATGTCTACAAGGCGGCATAACACCTTGATTGGATCTCCATTGAGGGGGAAGAGAGGGAACAACACCATGGTGATGAACTATGGCCTAGCTCGCCGGGAGACGGTTACATGGACCTTTGTGTGAAAATTATTGATCCCTAAAATATTTCGGTGTATTGATTTGATCTTCACGGAGAGTATATATACGTATAAATTTGGAGGACAAGAATCCTATGACTTGTAATACAAGATGATCTCTAAAGTCTCAGTCTATCTCTAGCTGTGTACGTACACGTACTCTAACATCCCCCTTCAGTCAAAGTGGGAGTGAAGCAGACATTTGCGACTGGATTTGAAGTCTTGTGCTTTTATCGTTTTCTCCTTCTTGTCATCATCACCTGCGTGGACATGATCATGACTGACACCTAGGGACGATGACTGCATCCCCTTAGCCAACTCACATGGATCATGGTTAGCAAGTCTTGGGCAATGGACACTAGCGACAGACGTCACTAACTCACATCCCGGTTTTAAAGGCACTATGATAGAGACATTTTTTTAACCGCCTTAATATTCTTTTTTAAGGCACTATGATAAATAATGCCTCAAAAGATTATATATTGCAAGGTGTTTTTCCTATATGCCACCAAAAATAGTCTTTTGAAGGCAAATATTTAGAGTGCCTCAATAGAATACTCTTTAAGGCACTTTCGATAACTTGTAGGGAAAAAATTTCGAGCCAATTCTATAAAAATGCCTCTAAAGATTACCAACTAGAGGCAATATTAGGAATGACTCTAAATGTTTACCTTTCGAGGCATTTTCACAACTTGTAGGGAAAATCTTTCAAGACAGTCCTATAAAAGTGCATTGAAAAGTTGTCAACTAGAGGCATCACCGATAATGCCTCTAAATATTAACCTTTTTAAGTCACTTTCATAACATGTAGACAAAAGTCTCTCGAGACAATCGTATAAAAGTGCCTCTATAGTTGAAATTAGAGGCATCGCCGGGAATACCTCTAAATGTTAACTTTTCAGGGTACTTTCGTAATAAGTAGACAAATACCTTTTAAAGGAATTCTTTAAAAGGAATACTCACCCTGCAACATCTTTTTATTTATAAAAACACTTTTGCTTAGGTCCCCTTTCTTTCTTTTCAAACTTTGATAAATAAAAACTCGGTACCGATTGTTTAGAGGACCGTACGAACCCATCCAAAGTCCGTACGGTTCTCTTAGATATATACTCATCGTACATGTATACTCATGTGTTTACGGAAGACGAAAATCGAAAGTTATATAATATCAACAATTTTTTAAAATATGACATGCAAATACGTAGATCGCGATAATGGGAGGTGAGATCAGCCGACCGGAACGTGTATTATACTCAGTTTGACCGAGTACACACATACGGAGATATACGTGCCCCTCGATATGGTTTCGACGGGTCAAAAAAATTAAAACAACCCATACATATTAAGTTTTGGGGGGGGGGGGGGGGGCAAAGCACACCTCTTATAAAAATCGTCCAATCCATCTTGTTTGAACATAAATCACTGAATTCATAGAATCATAGAGATGGAGAACATGAGATCACCCTTCTAGAACAAATTAATTAGCACCTACGCCCAACTGTCGTAGATGCGGAAGCAGCCGATCGACCCAACCATCCCAGACGGGCTGCACGTCGTGGACTGGGTGCGGCGCCACAAGGGCGGCCTCGCCGGCGTGCTGGACCCGGCGCTCCGGGGGCGGTCGGACACGGAGGTGGAGGAGATGCTGCAGGTCATGGGCGTGGCGCTGCTCTGTGTCAGTCCGATGCCTGACGAGCGACCAACGATGAAGGACGTGGCCGCGATGCTCAAGGAGATCAGGTTCGAGCGCGAGGAGTACGCCAAGGTGGACGCCCTCCTGCTCAAGGACGGAATGGTGGTGGAACACCGACCAAGTCCAATGGCCACGCCGTGATGCCGACGATGAGCACGTCGATGTCGAGCACGCCGCCGTGTCGGCAAGCCTGGGTGGCAGCAACAGCATTAGCTTCTCTGCTAAATCACCATTTTACTGACCGAAACAGCATATTCGCCTCTGTTCTGCAGTTGTGTCTTGGTAGATGCAATCAACTGTGCAATTTGTAGATACAGCCTTCTCTGTTTTGTTTTTTGAGAGAATAAAGATCCACGAAATGCTAGCACTGTCACGTAAGGGCATGTATAATAGTGCTGAGTCAGCTGTCTGTAAACGGAGGTTATACGCGATTTTGATGACGTGGAGAAGAGAGAGAGTGAGGCTGTCTATAAAGTTGTAGACAGTCTATAGAAATCTTACAGACAACTTATAGACGATAATTTTGTTGTTATATGAGTGGTGTCTGTAACTTATACTCACATAGCTATGGCTAAAAATAGATATGTTACAGACAGACTGTTGTAAAAATTATCTATAATATTGTCTATAAGTTGTATTACAGACACTACCTGTCTAAACCAATGCTCATGCCCTAAGTAGTTATGAAGTTTCTTTTGAGTGGTGTTAATTTCAGCTTGTAACAGGTAGAATAGATTCCATGACTACGGCCTTGTGCAAGCCTGGTGGAATAGTACATTGGAGACGCAAGATGCAGAATAATAATTGTATGTAGGCGATTGAGTATTGTTATCCTTGGACTAAATTGAGCATTGTTAGTGAGATGGCAAGTGTGGTAAACAATCATTAGTGTTTGCAGCCTGTTCCACTCGTGTTTGTACGATTGGCTGTCAACCAAACTCTCGAGTCGCACAAGGCTCCGGAGGCAGGTCAGGTAAATGCTCACGATCTCGGTCCCCTCCGTCCCATCTTAATGGAGTGTCCTGCAGTGGCGGATCTTGGCCATCATTATAGGAGGGGCTAAAAGACACTAGATGATAGTTGAGAGGGCTAATTTAAAATATTTTGTATTTTTTATGGTCAAAAAAGATAAATACTAAATAGTATAGTGCAAATTGCAATTGAGTAGGGAGGGGTGGGGGGCATGGCCCTTTTGGCCTCCAAGAAGGTCCACCGGTGGTGTCCTGCATCTTGATTCTTGACCGTTCAAATTATTTCTTCGAAGTACCCTCGCCCTGCGAGTAACCCGAGTTGTATACACACTGGACGTTAATTCCACGTGGAAATTTGTACCAACAGAGCTTGAACTTGATAACTTTGGTATAGACATACAGAAATACAATGAGCTTGATTTTCTTGTTGTTGCAACGCGTCAAAAAGACATTGGAAAAAAACTTCCACGTGAACATCCAACGTGGTAGGAAGTGGCGAGACCAAGTTTTGAATAAAAAACAATGAAAGATTAAGAAAATAAGGCTACTTTCCTTGCCTTGCTAAGGACATATACAGAGACGGTATCTGTCTATAGCAGCTTGCGATCCAAACAGGCACTTAGCAATTATGTCGAGTGCCCCTAAGGGTGGCACAACATCCATAACGTACATGGTTATCCTAGATGTGCTGATTGTTGCACAACTTTAGTGCCACTTTGGATTGCATGATCGAAAATCTCATGAATAGGAAGCTGATTGTTGCACAACTTTAGGGCCACTTTGAATTGCATGATGAAAAACTCATAAAAATAGGAAAAATAGATGAATCCCACATGTTTGTCTGTGCAAAAGTAAGAAGACATGAAAAGTGCCTCGTCCTACGCAATGGAGAATAATAAATAGGTTGGAGTGAATGTTCAAATTCATATAGAACTGATGCATAGTAATCCAGTCCATAGGAATTTAGGCACCACCATTTCTTTAATCCAAAGACAATCCATATAAAAAAAATCCTAAGGATTAGAATTAGATAAAATTCATACAATCTAAAAAGGCTCTTATATTGTCGGACACCGCTGTAGTATGATCCTAGATCCTAAGTTGTAAACCATTTGTCCTATTTCAAAAGGAAGCAGAGTTATCTAAAAGGAAAAAACATATTAGTAAGTGCGCATCAAATCAAATTAAACACGTAATATTTCAAATTACTCTCCATCCTGAAAAAGACGTAACAGATTTATCTAAATTTTGGTGCATCTATACACTAAAACATGTCTAGATACATATGTATATTTAGATAAATTTGCGACATCTTTTTATGACGGAGGGAGTATATCATTAAAAAAACATAATATGGCTTTGGCTTACATAAACATGAGCAGATGCTAAAAAAGCACATAAACATGAGCATAAGTCAGAATTTCAGGCCAGAACCTCTCAACTTCTGCTCAACGATGTCATCCAGTTTCTTTGCCATCTCCGGGGTCAAGTGGGTCGCCCAGTCCCCCACTTTCCCAGCCCTGAAGTATGACGAATTCTGTATAGGCACTCCAGCGATCCGGTCAGACACACCGGACGAGTTGACCTGTAGGCTCTTGAGCTTGTCGAAGCTACAAAGGTCCACGAGCGCCTCCACGACGCCGCGCCGCGCCTCGTCGTCGGAGAACGGCACACGGAGAAACTTGGCCAGCGTCTTGACATGGCTAACCGGGTCGGCCATCATGTCGTCGTACTTCAAGAAGAGAATCCTGTGGGGCTCCACCATGCTCTGCCTCCAGTACCCGAGGTAGTGTTCCCAGATCGGCCCGTACGAGAACACCCCATGGCAGAAGAGCTGGAAAGCTTTGTCCAAGGTGAAGTCCGGGTGCACCTTGCTCGCGAAGTGCCAGTAGGACACCAGCACGTCCTTGGGCTCCCGGCACAGGTACACGACCCGGCAGCCGAGAGCGGACACGCGCGGCGGCAGCAGCGGGAGCGGCATGTGGGTGCAGAGGAGCCTCGGGGAGGCGAGCGCGTCGAGGCCGGCGACAGGGTGGACCCGGCGGTCAGGTAGCTCGAGGAACGGCACCAGGTCCTGGGGGTGGTTGGTGAGAAGCGGGTGGTCTTCGCTGCCGGCGGCGTGGCGGTGGCGGTGGCGGTTGACGACGGCGAAGGCGAGGGCCTTGAGCCAGGTGGTGCCGCTCTTGGGGTAGGTGGCGAGGAAAAGGTCGTCGGGGCGCGGCTCGAACTGGGTTTCGAGGAGCGTGACGCTCTCCGCGGTTTGGGGTTTCAACCAACATCCTCGGTAGAGGACCCAGAGCCCTTGCCTCATCGGAGCAAGGGTCTCCTCTTCGTCACAAGCGGCGACTTCATGGTCGTTCTCGCGTTGATCTTCAGCCATGGATAGCTAGCAGGGCCAAGGTGAGTGGAGCTATACTATAGCTGTTGGTGGTTAAGAAAGATGTCAAATGAAGCAACCAAGGCTGAAATTTACAGATAATCATCTGGAGAGAGACAACGATCTAGTTTGGCCTCGGAAGTATTGAATCATACACGTATGCATCACGAGCACCAGCTGTTCGCAGTACTTGCAAAATGCAGCCCAGCATTTGTCTCGCACCATGGCTACGGCCGGCAGAGAAAAGCAGAAAGCTACGTCATCGATGTTACTCCCTCCGATTTCAAAAATAAAATATTTTAGTTTTTTGAAGAAAATGTATCTAGAATTATTTTAGCGTGTAGATTTAAACATGAGCAAACCTATATATACTAAAAGTAGTCTAGATACATTTTCTTCACAAAACAAAAAAAATCTTATATATGATCACCGGTATCTTCGCTCCCCCTCAATGTTAAATCCTGGCTCCGTCCCTGAGTTCTAAGGCACTCCCTTTCCCAAATAACTTAAGTTCTAGGTTTATTCGAAGCCCGACTATATTTTCAAGTTTCACCAAGTTTGCGTTGGATGTTAAGCAATTTTCGGATGAAGAATGATAGGAAACTCTCCACCGGATCCCTAGCCGTTCGATCATAACAGATCGACAATCAGATCTTCTCGTCCCGTCACTTCATCTTGCTTTTGCTACCAAGTAGCAATTGAAGTCCCTCTTTTGTTGCTATGTAGCAAAAAAAAGTTTCAACCAGGAACAGAAAAAAGACTACCCCTCGTCAGATACCACTCTAGAGCCTTGTGAGAGACTTTATAGCAAAAAGTTTGTTCTAATGTAGCAAAATAGACTTCGCCGAATACTCGCTGAAGATCTTGAAGAAAAAAATGCTCTATTGTAGCAAAAATACAAAATGGTTGTAGCAAAACTATTCTACATTTGGTGCAAATTCACATAAAGTCAATAGCAAAAAAACATTAGGACGTAGAGGAGCAACACCGGCGACTGAGCAACAACCCTTGCCGTATATGTAGCAACACCGAGCACCACAGGAAGCAACACCTCTGGTCGTAAGTAGCAATACCGCCCATTTTCTATAGCAATATCACCCGCTGTAGGAAGAAATACCACCCACTGTCTTTAGCAACATCGTCCGTCGTCAATAGCAAAGTCGCTAGCCGTATGTAGCAACCCCACCCGCTGTATGTAGCAACGTCGCCCGCCGTAGAACTTACATCGTCAACACCACCAGCGCGGGCAACACCACTAGCACAACGCCATGCATGGGCAACACCATCACTTTCCCGGGTAGCACCCCCATTGACATTCCGCGCTCTCCAATCGCCATGGCCATGGAATGGAGGCAGCTGGGAGGAGGAGAGGTGGGGGATACTGACGGAGGAAGAGGAGAAGCGACACGGCGGCATGTTGCTGGGGAGAGGCGACATGGTGGCTCTCCGGGGGAAGGAGCCAGGGCGCGCAGCGAGCTGCGGTGGTCGACCTCTATGGGGGAGGAAAAATCGCAAAGAAGCTAGGGAGAGGATAAGACGCACATGCATGGTGGTAGTTAGACGCGAATGAGCGGGTGGGTGCATCGTCCGAATGACGGGAATCATTTCCCTTTTAGGATAAATATAAGGGATTTGCTATTTCTCAGCTAGCTAAAAAATAGCTTATTTCTCGGTCAAATATTTAGCCCTTAGATGCGTATGTGCGGAGATTCGTGTGTGACCCATTTCAGTTGTTTAATTTTCTGGCAAAGGGTGACCCATCTGGGAGTGGGCGGCATCTTTTCCGTTGACTACTTCTTTGTTGGGCCGGTGTTTCCATTCCTATTCTTTTCGGTCATGGACTTTTGTATGGCTCTGTTTTTGTTGCATTTCCCCTACTTTGCGGTATTTTGTTTTCTTATTTGTGGAGGGACTTAAGTAGTTGTGTATTAACATGAATAGTATTTTTTATCATAGAAATTGTACAACTGTTTTTTCTATATTTTATATAATCCTAATTATGGAAAAATCACAGTTGCAATCCGATTTGTAAGATTAGTGCTTACATGACCGACGGATCCAAGAGCGCCAAGATTCGGGTTCCTAAGATTTGGTATCATGTTTTATCTATGGGTCAAACAACTCGTGGACTTCTGTTCTCCATTGTCGTTGCACTTCTTGACGCATGGTTCCCTTGTGTTGTTTGGGATTGCATTGAGTACCCTATATATATGGTCCTTTGTGGGGGTTAGGTAGGTCTTTCTTGCGTTGTTTTTATTAAATTTTAATCCGATACTTCTTTGTTTTTCAATTTCAAGTAGGGTTGCAACTGAGTTTTCTCAGTTACAAATAGGATTGCAATTGAGATTTTTTTTATTTGCAAGTGGGGACAGAACATAGTTTTTTCCAATTGCAAATAGTGTTTTTTAGTTGCAAGTGGGGTTGCAACTAGGTTTTTTCCTAGTTGCAAGTAGGGTTGCAACTGACATTTTCTAGTTGCAAGCTAGGTTGCAACTGATACTTTTCCTAGTTGCAAGTGGGGTTGCAACTAAGTTTTTTTATATTACAAGTCATGTTGCAATCAAGATTTTTAGTTGCAAGTAAGGTTGAAATTGAGATTTTTCTACTAAGAAAAATGTGAATTCAATGTTGGATTTTGTATCGTGATTCGTTCCATATGGGAGTTATAAGTGGGGTTGCAACTTTATGTGGTTATTGATTTTATATTTTTTTATTCTCTTTCTTTCTGTATATCAGGTTGTTGAATACTAATTGTCTGTTATAAAATATAAAATATTTTGGTAGAATAAGGTTGTAGCTTCTTAGGTGTTATTATAGAAAAACAAACTATAAAACTAGACTATATATGTCCAAATATCCAATATGTGGCAGCCAGCCAGACAATAAAACGCCCATAGTATATACCGGAAAAACCAATACATAATTAATCAGAAAACTAAATATAAAATACTGGCGGCAGAAACGAACAGCTAGCGATTGTCACTAGTGAGTTCTGGGGATAGAAACAGGTTAGCTTGAGGATGCAAAATTTACTAAGGCCACAAACATTCTGGCACAACAGACGAAACAAAGGTTGAAAACACACATATACAAGCACACATCAGTTCACATGACGAGAGAAGCAACCGCTCGTGCAGCTATCATTCATGGATGAACCGCTAACATTAGCTAGCTTAGGGCACATACAATGCAATAACGTCAGTCTTTTCTTATGATTGCCACGTTGGATATTTGTTTAGTTGGAGAAGAGAGAAATAAGAAATATGAGGTTGTCTTCCCTTAGCTAAGGGATGATCTCTTAGAAATAAGAGAAGGCTAATTTCTTGGTTATACCATATGTCTTCCCTTAACAAATTAATTTCTTACTAAAAATAGACAATTCTCATTAATTGGTAGAGATGACACATTAAGATATAATGTATGGTATAACTTGTCTCTAATGACTTTTCTAAATGATGTGGAGGACTAAAGAAAGACATGCTTTCTTTAGCACTGCACATGCCTTTAGAATTAGCCTATTTCTCAGCTAGCTGAGCGTTAGAGGCTCCCTAAATTTAGGCTGTGTATGGAAGGGATCCACTCCACTTCACTTCACTCCAATCCTAAACTCCACTCTACCGGCCGGAGGTACTCTGGAGTAGTAAAATTTGTTTGGGAGAAATATTAGCTTTAGATCCAGATTAGTGGTAGGGTCTTGGATACCCTCTTATTTTTCTTTTTCTTTTGTCTACCAATCTAGTAGTAACGACAACATATTTGTACTAGATATTGGTGTATCGCTGACATGGACGTGATATGTACAGATATTTTTTCCGTATGTTGCCTTGTGCACATGATTTCAATTGTGTGCTACACGTAAGCGGTGTCATGTCTCCTACACGTGATGGAAAAAATGAATACCTTCACTTAATTTTTGGTTGGTGGAGGTTGGAACGTAAATGAGAGGAGGATCGATCCAGGGAGAAGCGGCAGCTGCCCTACTTGTGTTCCATCAGGGGAGAGAGAGTCCTCCACCGAGGGGAATTCTATTAGGAACTAGACGGTTCATTCGGGATACGACTAATTGAGGGCATTGGTAGGTAAATTCCTTCCAACTCTAGGGGCAAATTGGTATGTGAGAGGTGGAGTGAATCATGTGAAGCACCTGTTCTCTCGCTTCGGGCTAGGAGGCTGCGCGGCTTCACTTCGGGTAATTCATGGAGTTTGTGTGTTTGGGGTGACTTTACCTGCTTCAGTGTTGGATCGGTGAGGTGGAGTTGTTCCAAACACACGAAAGCAACATCACATATACACTGTTGATCGAGAAGGTCAACATCGCAGCAATACCATGGTGGTGTCGAGGTCTCCAGTGGTGCCGATCCGTAGAGTGTACCGTGATCGAATAGAGGCGTGTAGATCCGGCCAAGACATTTTCTAAAAAGATTATCGGCTTTCTCCCAGTGTAGTATCCGAACGGACCGGGTTTCGCAGTCCTACTCTTCAGGGCGGTCCTGCACCTGACCGCTAATCCTATCTCTCGATTAGATCGGTGCTCTGTGGCATCGACCTGGTTGCCATGAAACCCCACGATACTTGAGACGCAGATCGCGTCCGCCATGGCCACCAACTCCAAGCCGGCGACCTCGTCGAGCAGGTGCGATTATATTCCTCACCAACTAGATGCAGACGGTGAACGAGACCAGCACCGGCCTAGCGAAGAACACCGTGTCCTCCAGCTCCACACGGAGGACACGGCCTCGTGCCTAGGCCTCCTCGAGCCAGGAATCACGACATGACGAACAGGCGGCATAGAAATATCACGCCGACAACCACCATCATGTGTGTCAATACCAACAAATAGCCCCATGGGCGCGACGAAGCTAATCTCGCACGAGGGCAGGATCCGAGGAGCCATCGTCATGACGATCTTCCTCCCGGGTACTGGTATGTCGCGTAACGCCTCTCACTTGTCCGACAGAGAGGCTTACACTCACAAGTCACCACCTAAGATGGATTTTCCCAAGTTTGATGGGAGGATTATCAAGTTTGATAACGAGATATCAATGGTGGGAAGACGTAAACTCGTTGATCCTATCAGTTTTGGCCGGCACGATCGAGCCAGAAAACGTGTGGCTTACTATCATTTCCATCTTCCAACACGAGACAAGCAAACGGTATATGTGTTATATGAAGCGCCGCGATCGGGGCGGACGTACGTTTTAGAGATGCAGAAGTGGGACAATTGGGATAAATGGGATACCACTTTTAGACTACTAGACTAACTCTAATTTAGGTGGGATAAGTGAAATAGACGGAATATGTCAAATCTAGCTTATTCCACTTGTCCCTCTTAATTTTGAGTAGTCTAGTAGTCTAAAAATAGTACTGTATCTCATTTGTCCCAATTATCCCACTTCTGTATCCCTAGTACGTTTAACTCTACCATGTACATGTATGATGCAAATCACGACGTGTACGGCTCACTTACTCTCTAACCATACTCACAAGCGGTTACTCACAAGCTTCTTACGTGTCCGTCGGGATCATGTAACTCGTTTCCTCCCGCGATAGCAGGTAGTGCGGACACCGCGCGAGAAATTGCTCGCACACCACGTTGTTTATTTTGTTTGGTTGTCTGCGTAAGAATTGTTTTTGTATATGTGGCAGCTTTGACCTATTTGTTTGGTTCGCTGTAAAGATGTCTTTTTGATTGGCTGATGCAAATACGAGGTGTTTGCTTGCCACTATGGTTTTATATGTGTTATATTCAAATTTGCAAGAGAGAGATATCAGAACACAGGTTACCGTTGCATCCTATCACACACACACACCCACACTACATGAACAAGACAAGGTGCTGACAGCCAGGGTGTATGCCAACGGAAAGTTGTCGGGACCGTCGGTGTAGGCCCAGGCCAGGCTAGCCCACCAAACCGGTCGTCGGCACAAGAAAGCCGTTGGCGTAGGGCACTCTGGAACGAGCGCAGCAGTCGGCGCAGGCATTTGAACGTGACGGTGATGCGACGGTGTCAGAGTTATGCCGACGGCAATACCCTCGACATAGCTATTTTTTTACCATATTAATCTTAGAAAAATTATAGCTAAATCATTCTAATTTAGAAAAATACAAATAATATATCAAAATTTGTATAAAAATAAGATCTATCTATCTATGCTCAAATATTACACCTTTGTGCTGAATACAAATTAACTAAAACATAAAAACATTACATATATTTTTATATAACACATTTTAAAAGATATTCAAAATAGAAAATATGGTGGAATACCTCAAAAACTCCTACTACAAGGCAACCAAAGTGAATCTTGTGGTAAAATGGTCACATCCTTTGTTTTCTACAAGAAGTTTAGCGAAGGTCAATCTCAAGCTAAGAATCTTCATACTCGTTGTTTTGATCATAGTTTGTAACAGACATAAGAAATTCAAAAACGATTCAAACAATATAAAACCTTCGCATGGTATCATATTATATGACATAGTTACAAGTAAAAATATCAAACTTGGAATATTGCAAATATCTCAAAAAAGCCTTCTCAGAAATGAGCTATCATGTTCGATGTTTCATGTTTATCAGGCCAAACGACCAATGTTATGGCTATAATATTGGCATAGTTTATGATAATGTTCACATATTATGCACACATGTGCATATTGGGATGGCAAACAATGTTGTAGTAGGAAGTTTTCTTTTTTGGCGCACCAAAAAGGTATTTTCCGTTTTTCGAGTGCCAAAAAAGGGGTATTTTGTGAAGCAACCACCAAATAAAAGATTCAAAATGACACCACCCCATTTTTCAAAAATATTATACTACCTTCAATGGACAATGTCTTAACCGAGATATATTAAACCTTTCCTTCTATCCCTCATGAAAAATACAAATTCCTTCTGAATCGGTAGAAAGTCGGTCAGATTTAAACTATAGGTAATGATCTAATGCTCATGATTTTTTGGAAAAATCATTTTTAGGTTCATAAGATGATATGCATGTGATATTTAAATTCCTCTCATCTTTCTGATCGATTTAAACATATTATTTTTCAAATTCCGATTAACTGATTTAAAGATATTAATTATTGCTTATTAAATACAAAAGACAAAAAAAAGTAAAATCATTTTATTGGTAGTTGAATTCAAGATTATTATTACTTATTAATTTTTGTTTACTTAAGTATTTGTTTGAATTCAAAAAAATAAAGAGGTGCGACATCGCGGTCTAATGGTTAATAGGATTGATATGATAGAATTATCAACAAGGTAAAGAAAAATCTTGGAAGCTGGTCCGAAATGAACGAAGAAATTAAGCATGCTGGTGCTGGAGTAGCGTGAGGATGGGTTACTGACCGTGAAGTTTTACCACGAGTGCAATTTGACCTGAGATTAAGCGTGTTTAGAGTTAAAAATGTCTATTTTGGAATTAACGAGTCAAACAATTTTAAAAGATTGGGAAAATATGAAAAAATTGAAAAATAATTATAAAGAAACTAGACCGACGTGTTTACGAACTGGCCTATGCCAACAAGGTGCTACGCCGACGGTAAAACTAGCCTATGCCGAGGGTTGCTGGCCGTCGACACCTTGTATCGTTCGTGTAGTGGCAATAGAGAGGGATCGGAATAGGATGGTCGTGAGGATCACCAGAACAAGGACGATGATGAAATTTCTCAGCCTAATCTCTCGGACTTGATCACCCATTTCCTGAGCTTTCAATAGCCATAGGCTGAACAAGCATAGCTTCAATAGCCATTGGCATGGCTTAATCAGCCATAGGTTCAAGACCATAGCTTGATCAGGCATAGCCTGGTCTGCCAAGAAATTGTTGAACTCCTCCTCAACTTTCTATAAAGTTGCATACTCTCTATACCTGTTGTGGGAGAAACAATTAACTTGATCTTAGCAGATTATCCAAAAATCATACACTCCTCGGCGCCTCCCTCTGTACACCGCGTACCACTAAAGACAAAACAATAATGCATGATCATTTGCCAACATCACAAGTTCATCACAAGCATCTCAGGAGATCATAGACTAAGGGGATCATGCATGATCATTATCCAAAAGGGGAT
The DNA here is from genome assembly GCA_916181665.1 of Avena sativa. NCBI lineage: Eukaryota > Viridiplantae > Streptophyta > Magnoliopsida > Poales > Poaceae > Avena > Avena sativa. Next base: position 147,080,773 of record OV702294.1, on the reverse strand, counting down.
CACAAGTTCAACCTACCACTATGGTGTTAACCTACCACCAGATCAAAAGTGGGCGTGCTACTACCACCACATGAGGGGTTAGTATATACCACCTCATCAAAATATATAGGCCATCGAAGTTTTCCAGCCCTACCTACCACCAAAATATACATCAAGATCAACATCATCTTCATTTTCATCCCCAGCACGAGCACAATCCCTAGAGCTTGTCGTAGTACTTGCCGAGGTAGGTCCTAATTCATAGCACCCCATGTGGCTCAACCATACTCATGAAGCTTGTCCGACAAGGTGGTCGAGAGCCGCCATGAGAGACTCCTCGGTGAAGCCAACCATGTCCATGACGGCCCTATAGAGGTATGTGTGCATGTCTGTTGGCTTGTTGTACCTGATCGCTAGAGCGACGTCCCTGACTGCATCGGTGATGTTGGTGAAGGCCTGGGTCTCATCATGTGCAAGTACCCCCTCTTCCCGTGGCTAGTAAGTGCATGGACATGGGTAGGCTTGTCCAGGCCATCGAGGATGACGGTCTCGGACTCCTAGGTGTTGGCTGCTTCCTCAGATAAAGGAGTAGGTGTACCAAGGGGCTCACTGGATCCCATGGCAAACTTGTCGTTGACGAGGCTGAATGAGAAGATAGTGTGCATCTCATTGTAGTTGGCGATGGGCTTGTTCAGGAACTCGACGTCCTTGAAAGGAAGCGGCAGCAGCGAAGACGAAAGCGCGCCGGACGAAATCTTAGCGCCAGAGGGTTCCATGAGGAAAAGGTGCACCGGACGGTCTAGTTGTGAAACCTGGGCATATAGTGTTGTGGACTCGTGGTAAAACATATTAAGAACTCGTGGTTTTTAGAGGATCAGCTCAGGCCTATTTTTCGCACCTAACAGAAAACCATCTTTCACGCCTAATAGAAAATAAAGTTATTTTACGATATGTTTTTATTATGGATCTGCTAAACATGCTCCCCTCTCAAAGATGAGGAGTACTATATGCTTCGAGACACCTCCCGAATGCTGGTTTTCCGGTCCACGTTTTACACGCTGCCCCAAAACAGTGGTGCTTAACGTTTCCGTGTCAAGCAGATCGACCGACGGAATCATAGGGATGGTGGCGGGCGCGGCCCCACGCCCCACACAAGCTGTTCTCGTCGGCAAGTCACGACGAGACACCTCGCTGCTCGCTCCTTCACGTGCGTCCGGGCAGACCTGGAGTCCCGCCTCCCAAAGCCATGTCAGTGCCTGGACATGCCTGCCTGCTCCGTTTTTTCTTTCTGCTGTTTTGTCGGCAGAAACAGAATTGATTTCATCATTCAGCAAAGCAAAGCAAAGCATGATTAACTAAGTGCATATTACGCGCAGACCTGGCTCGAGCACTGGCTGTCCCCGACGTGTACCATCCCGAAGGGACGACGGAGGAGGGGCACGAGCACGGGCAGAAGAGCGTGCTGCAGCAGCACGTGTCCTTCTTCGACCTCGACGGCGACGGCGTCGTCTACCCCTGGGAGACGTACGGAGGTACGTAAGCCATGATCTATGGCCAAAAGGGTCATGTTTGGGAATCCAAATCTGGTAGTATATGTACACAGCACACTTATGGGCATGCGCTTATGTTCCAGGGATGCGGGCACTGGGCTTCAACGTGGTCGTCTCCTTCATACTGGCAGTCGCCATAAACGTCGGTCTAAGCTACCCAAGTCTTCCGGTTAGTTAGTTTTTAAAAAAAATGTCAAAAGTTGACATAGTCTACTAGTACTGCTTGAAGCTCTCATCCATCTTGGCTTTTCACGCATGATCGGTGCAGAGCTGGATACCATCTCCCCTGTTCCCCATACACATCGAAAACATCCACAGGGACAAGCACGGCAGCGATTCCTCGACTTACGACACGGAGGGAAGGTAATCCACACCTTCAAAATCAACTCCAAACTAGTAGTTCAAACGGCTACACAGCCTTCCAGTTTTGAAAGTTCCAGCTGTTAAACGCAGGTTCATGCCGGTCAATTTCGAGAGCATCTTCAGCAAGAACGCCCGGACGGCGCCCGACAAGCTGACCTTGGGCGAGATCTGGAGGATGACCGAGCGCAACCGGCTGCAGTACGACTTCTCCGGATGGTGAACGCTCGCGGATTTTCATTTGATTTTAAATCAGTTGCTTCATGTGATCGATGCTCGATCGGGTCTGAATCTATGTTTGTGTGTTAATAAATCAGGATAGTAAGCAAGGGGGAGTGGATACTGCTGTACGTGCTCGCGAAAGACGAGGAAGGGTTCCTTCCCAGGGAGGCCGTTCGCCGCTGCTTCGATGGGAGCTTGTTCGAGTTCATCGCGCAGCAACGGAGGGAAGCACACGAGAAGCAGCAGTAGACTGTAACTCTGTTCTCATGGAATATCTTCCGTCTATGATTGTATAGAAGATTATTTACATCATGCATCTAGTTCAAATATTACCCTCGTGTATGACTGTAGAATAAAGCAGAACTTCGATAGACAAATATTGTGCTTTTCTACTCTGCTTTCACATGACTCCAAATGGATTCGCTTCGTTCCACTACAGGCACCAGACGAGTCGTTGACGGCCAGAATCCATCGGCATAGCCCTGTTTGACGTCAGCGTAGCACGGCGACGACTCAGACTCGTTTGCAGTTGGCGCAGAGAAAATGTCGGCATTTTAAACTCTAACTATTTTTTTTTGAAAATTTTAAAATATTTGAATTGTTTGAACGTTTAGTCGTACGGGTGACATTTTTAACTCTAACTAGTAAAATGCTCATGCGTTGCAACGGGTGTGATTATACGTTATCTTTTATACATCTGTGTCGGTAACATTTTAGTAAGAGCTTCTACTTACCATGGTGCAATATGAAGATCAGAAGCACGAAGAAGAGAAAAGGAGGGCTTTCTCAAGTAGGAGAGAGCTAAATAATGTGCGTTATAGACAAAAAAGATGGATTAAAATCTCATCTAATTTTGATACGAAAGCAACTTTGCTAAGCATTGTCATTGTATGTACTAAAACACTTAGATTTTATCTAGATTCGTATGTATCTACTATCTACACAGTAAAACACATCTAAACAAATCCAAATTAGATGGAGTAAGCATTAAGTTTAAGCTGTGTTATGATAATTGACACTTCATCTTCCTCGACCCAACTCTCCATAGCAACTCCATGTTGCTTCGTCACTCCCTTAGTGACAAGCTAAGCTTGGCGACCATGTCAACCCACCATCGATGCAAAAACATTCGGAGCAACTTGAATTTTATCTAGGGATTAAAATGTAGCGGAAACATACGAAACTAAGTGGTGCCACATTTGTTGTCATGTTTTTTTGGTAGCAGAAACAAATACAGAAACCCCAAAAACAAAATAGAAGCAGATATTGTCGAAAATAAATATGGACCAAATACGGTCCAAACGCGGAACGAACAGATTTTACGCAGAACCAAAAGAACCCTGGAATCATGCAACATATCTCAAACATTCAAGAACACCTCCACCGCCGGCGACAAGGGGAGGCGCAGGAGAATGGAGGCCCAGGGGATAATGGTATATGAATTAGATCAACAAAATCATCACGTTTGTCCTCACAGATAGCTGCAGCATCCATGTAAGGAGAATAACAAATTCATTGGTCACAAGGAGACCTGAAGTCCTAAATCAAAACTCAGGCTAAAATTCTACAAGGCCCTTGATGCAATAGGTGCCCACAACAAACCATTCGGTCATGGTGGTGGTGAAAGGGAGCATTCTGGCCAATAACATCGTGTCGCCGAGGAGAGCCCCAACGGTGAGCACCACAGAAAACAGCGAGAAGTTCTTCGCCACACTCACCCAACGGCCTCGTAGGAACATCACAGGCAGCTCGGATGACCACGTTCCACTTGTCATGCTGGAGAAGAAGAGCCGATTGAGATTGTTCACGACAAAGGAGTGGCAGCTGCAGGTGAATAGGTTGTAGCTCCTGTCCTAGAACTCCTGCACGCCTTTATCCGGAGTGTTGTCCCATGTCACCTCTACATAACTGCCAAGAAGCTTGTAGCGCTGCATATGACACAAGAGTAATGTCTTATGACTAAATAGTATTTCATCGCGTTAGAAATTTGAGGTGAATTTTTAGTATAAAACACATAGTACAATCTTCATCGCCATCAACTTGGATGTAGCTGGCAATAGCTCTCTAAAAGCAAAGTTGTGAACTGATAAAAATTTGGGGCGGGGAAGTCCAAGATTACACCATCTTCTCTACAAATGCATATTTAATAGATAAACGGTACCAACCAAGAGATGAAGGATATGGGAGTCCATATTATGTAACTTGGATCGAATGGACTGAGCTGGCTTCTTTCAGCTTCCATCAACTTACGCGTAGGTCAAGCTACTGACCCATACCCATAGGCAAGGGAATGTTACCCAAAAATGCAATTTGCCAACATACATATTGAAATAATACACCATACATCATGAACACAGAACAATTGCAATAAATCTAAAAGTTACAGACTAACTTGACTATTGTTACTATTAGGCTGGTGCTAGAATACAACTAAATGGCATAAGAAAATTACCGAAGGCCAAATTATTTCCCTTTTCTTCTTATCGGTATACACAAGATAACACAAAGTACTCTTACTCTCCCAAGGAGCACGAGTTTATTCATAAGGGTTCCTTGCATTAAAATATCAAGAGGTAATATTTATTGCAATTATTTTTATGATTGAACCAAATTTTATCATAGTAATATGGTCAGACATTGGTGTGTAACTCTCTAATTAGATTTTTACCAACTTGTTTTTGTCAAGAGTATCAGAAATGAGTAACAGTCTATAACTAAGTGCAAGCTACATAGGATCAAGACATAGCACAAGGCCCTAATTTCAGTCGAAGCTACATCAAATGATCATCTCTGATAAGAGATACTACATTACCTCTCGTAAGAACAAGAAGCTCTTGGAAAAAACCAATATAACATTGTTTTTAATGACTCGGAACTTAAATCCTATTTGGATGTTATAGGTCTCCGGTTGAGGGAGGGGGAATTCTTCATTCCATAACTGAACATACCTGTAGTAGTTGTGAATTTTTGTACTTGCACACGTCCTTCTTCAACAGCAGGTAATGTCCGCAAACAAATGCACCATAGTTAGCAATCATCCAGGTCTCTAAGGGAATCAATAAAAGTTGGATATCAGCAAACAATAACAAGGAAAAAAGATGGATCATGTTATGTACAGATAACATGGTTTGGATAACCCCCAAAGAATCATCTTAAACTCACTCGGTACCATTGTACGTTGGTGGTCGATTCAATAGTTTGTCTGCAAGATCTTTGTTTCTCTTAGCAAAAGCTTTTTTTTAACCTTATTTGTGTGGAATTCCCTGCAATCAACCATGAAGGAAACAACATTCATGAATTCTCAAGATGTTCAGAATTACATGAATTCTCAAATGTATACAAAGAGTCAACATTTGTAAAATGCCATCTAGCAAAAGACCTTCATGTACAATTACTACGAAGTTACATGAAAACTTTTAGCTTTGGAACAACCTCATACATGCCCTTAGTCCCATAGAAATTAAGCAAGGCATATTTGTAATAGAAAAACATGCACAATCGAGCATATTGTCGCTTCAATTACGAGTTCAACTTTTAATTTGTTATCCATCCAAAGTATCTGCAATTTTACAAGAACTATTTTTTCTGACCGCATTCGTCTAGCATAGCATAAATTATTTTTGTCCAAATGTACACATAATAAGATTATTTATAAAACAAAGACTACATCTACCTTGTGGAGGTGAAGAGAAATAGTCTATTTTCTGAGGTAATTTAGCTTGTGCCAGCACCTGTAATAGTACTAAATACATAGCCATGAATTCCTTTACCAACAAACTCATTGTAACACTACATTTAGTATATTACAATACAGTATGACCAAACTGGTTGTAAATACCTAGAGTGTCACCACTAACTTCCTAGGGGATGGACCCTCTAGTCATAAAATGGATGGTTGCAGGATCCATACAAAATCATCTATTACAAATACATAGCCATCGACTTGACATTGTCTTTTTTCCAATAAGATATAGAAGTGTAACTGAAACCACTTGCACTTCGGTAACATAAATTATGCAAGAATTAACCTTAGTTTTCAACATAAACCTCCACATCAGCATGTATATTATAGATTATATATGAGCTCACAAGAAACACAGCAAAACACAAATCACAGTGGAATAGAGCCATGAGTCTACATTTACTTATGATCAGGAACAGGAAAAACTTACCACAAATAGAAAGCATGCATCATTTCAAGAAACGCTAGTTTCATCTCCAAGAGCACATAATGGTTCTGTTCTGCCAAGTAAATCAGTTCATGACATGAAATTGGAAACTCACAATAGAGAAATGCAGCCAATTGTCCAGTCCAATAGGCTAAAATCAAATGGAGTGGTACAATTTATATGAGTTTATATGCAAAGCGTTCAAAATCATATTAATATACTATATGTATATTGTTAGAAATCCATGACAACTTCCTGTCAAGCGGCACACTTGGATCTGTTTATTCATGACAAAATGCTAGGCGTACGTGTGAGGAGGCGTACATTCGACTGCTCATAGGGGCCTAACTGCTCACCATGGAGTTGTGAAGAAGAAATATCCTCCTAATTATCAGAGGAGTAGGAGGCTACATTACCTTGCGTGGAGGGCTGACATTCCCCTTATTATCAATAAATAAAACACAATACATCTTACTCCAGTAGCCGCAGCCTGCACCATAAGGACCAAGGACCCTAAATTAATGGAAAATTTTAGCACCATGTTCATATTGAGAAGCTACTGACCTTTTGTATTCCAGCCTGACATCTCGACTAATCTGGAATGCAGTCTTTCACCGATAAATGGATAAGATCAACCCAACTGAACCTGCCATCGGTATAAGTTTTACAAATTGCTTTCTTTCCATAGCTCTAGGTCTGATTGTGGATAAAATCAGCAATAGTATATATCCGGTGTGATAATTCAAAAATAGAATGGAAGATTAGTTGTTGGAGTAGCCAGTAGTAGCTCGCTTGATAGACTCCACCTTCCTACTCTATAAGAACTTGTGCATAATACTTATGCATGTTTGGTTCATTTATGAAACTGAACCGTGACTCCCACTAATAAGGCCCTATCAATGTATATTTGATTGCATGATTCAAGAAACATGCAGCTCACATAAGAGGTCATTCTTTGTGTACAATCTAATATACTCAATTAAACTTTCTTGTAAAGATAGATTGCTTTTTGTGAACTATGCTATGCAAGTAAGCCCCAAATTTAATTCAAGAAAAGGTGTAGGATAAAATTTTCAACAAGGATTGAACTACAAAGCACTTTTAGTTTGAGCAGTGGATGGCATTGTCTGTCACCATGTCGACTTAATACATTTGCCTCCAAACAAAATGTCCGGAATTTTAGTTCCTGGTCTCTGTCCCCATTGTAATTGGCCAAACAAACTACAATCGCCTGAATTAATGTTTAATGTTTAACGAACTAAGCATCACAAACAACTAAACTGATTTTATGTACGCAACCTCTTCCAAAAAGATTTGTGATTGCCTGTTTAGGCTCCTGATTATCTAGTCTTTCTTCAAGTTGTCTCCATCTAAAGCTACACATCCATTACCTAAGACATTGTTCATGCATCGATCTCTGTCGGCGTCCATGCCAAGCTCCTCTGTCACCTCCTCTCCGTGGAGTGACATTGCACATGGTACCAGGGTAGTAGTTTCCGGACACAAGGTGTGGTGTTGTACATGCCCACTCTGAACCTAAATTGATTGTGTTTGATGGGCGTGTACTTACGGTTACAGGAAGGGATCAGACCGGATGAGGCTCATCCGTAACCAAGCCCACTCGCCAGAGAAGTCGTAAAAAATGCATGTGCTCTGTATGGCCATTGTTGTAAAATGTCTTTGTGTGCATATACACCTTAGATTGGTAAAATAATGTTATTTCCATTTTCTGAAAACGACCTAGTAAGCATGCACGACAATTTATTTGAGCCTAGTAAGCATTACCTAGTAAGCCAATGTGCAATTTAGATGAGTTTTATGCAAAGCGTTCAAAATCCTATGCATATACTACTTGTATATTGTTAGAAATCCATGACAATTTCCTGTCAATAGACTTTCAATTCGATCTTTAGAAATTTGAGATAGCACACTGGAAATCTGTTTGTTCATAAAAAATGCTATGTGTACGTATGAGGAGGCGTGCATTCGACTGCTCACCATGGAATTGTCAAGAACAAATATCCTCCTAATTATCAGAGGGGGTAACATTACCTTGCGTGGAGAGCTGGCTTTTTCCCCTTATTTTAAATAAATAATATATAATACATGTTACTTCAGTAGCTGCAACTTGCGTCATAAGGACCAAGGACCCTAAATCAGTGGAACACTTTAGCACGATGAATTCACTATATATGGATTAAAGTATTCCATATAACTACCATGTTGTCCACGGATAACCATGCCCATATTGAGAAGCTACTAACCTTTTGTATTCCAACATGACATCTTGACTGATCTGGAATGCAGTCTTTCGCTGATACATAGATAAGATCAACCGGACTGAACCAGCCGTCGGTATAAGTTCTCCAAATTGCTTTCCTTCCATAGCTCTCGGGTCTGATTCTAGATAAGATTAACCATAGTAACTATCCAGTGTGATAACTCAGAAATAGAATAACAGATTAGTTGTTGGAGTAGCCAGCGGTAGCTCACTTGATATACTCCACCTTCTTACTCTAGAAGAACTTATGCATCAAACTGAATACTTATGCACGTCTGATTTCATTGATGAAATGGAACTGGGAATACCACTAATAGGTGCCCTATAATCTATATTTCATTGCATGATTCAAGTAACATGCAGCTTACAAAGGAGGTCATTCTTCATGTACAATCTAAAGTGCTCAATTAAATTTTCTTGTAAAGATAGATTTCTTTTTGTGAACTACCCTATGCAAGTAAGCCACAAATTTAATTCAAGAAAACCTGTAGAATAAGTATTTCAAGCAAGGGTTGAACTACAAAGCACTTTTAGTTTCAGCAGTGTATGGTATTGTCTGTCATCATGTCGACTTAATACATTTGCCTCCAAACAAAATGTCTAGAATTTCAGTTTCCGGTCCCTGTCCCCATTGTAATTCACCAAACAAACTACAGTGGCATGAATTGATGCTTAATGTTTATAACGGACTAAGAATCACAAATAGCTAAACTGATTTGAAGTACACAACCTCTTCCAAAAATATTTTGTGATTACCTAATTTGTTGAGGCTCCTAATTATCTAGTCTCTCTTCATGTTGTCTATCTGAAGCTGCACATCCATTACCACATTCTTCACGCATTGATCTCTGTCAGCGTCCATGTCAATCTCCTCTGTCACCTCCTCTCCGAGGAAAGCGGCATTACACATCAAACCGGGGCAGTAGTTTCTGGACACAAGGCGTGGTGTTGTACGTGCCAACTCTGAAACTAAATTTGATTGTGTTTGATGAACGTGTATTTACCAGAGAGGATCAGACTGGGTAAATTGCATATGTAACCAAGCCCACTCGCTAGAGAAGTCGAGCACGAAGGTGCGTACCTCAGTCTTGGGGTGCTTATACCTGATCTCCTCGGAGACGGCGGCGCGCTTGTCCGGGATGCGGCCGACGAGCATGAGGCCGATCCCGAAGGCGGCGAGGACGAAGGAGATGGCCCGGCCGATCCTATCTTGGGGCTTGCCGGGGCCGAGGAAAGCGGCGTAGAATCAGAGACGCGAGGCTCATGGAGGTGCGGCCGACGATGAGGAGGTAGACGGTAGCCAGGTCCAGCGCCCATTCCGGCATTGCCGCGGAGGATCTCTCGATGTGGCCACGCACGGGCTATCCCGCGGACCTATAGGGTTCCTGCGCGAGGAGGATCTGTGATGGGGGCCGTTGGCCTAGAGAGGAGGGCGCCGCCGGTGGCCGATCCAGGGGGAGATGCGAACGTGGGGTTCGGGGGAGGAAGGGAGCAGGCGGACGAAGCGGTGATTGACTCGTGCTGGTAGTTTTTTTTTCTTGCGGGAGGGTAGCGACAGGGGGACGCGCGACCAAGGAAGCGACGGAGTGGCAGAAAACGGAACACCTTCCTACTTTTTAGATAGTAGAGAATACGCTTAATCTCAGATTAAATTGCGCATTCATGGTCACACTTTCCACTCGTCAGACTATTCTAGTCCTACCATGCTTAACTTTTTGGTCCTTCCGAATGAGCTTCCCAGTAGTCACACATGTCTTGTTGATAATACTATCCTATTAATCATATAAACCCGTAGATCATGACACTACACGCCTTTATTTTTTATTGCAAACAACTATTTAAGTAAATAAAAATAAGTAATTATAATAATCTTGAATTCAAATAACAATAAAATGAATTTAGTTTTTTGTCTTTTTCATTTAATACTGAATAATTCATATCTATAAATATGTATATTGAAATTCAACAAATAATATGTATAAATTAATATAAAAAATGAGAGGAATCCAAATATGAAATCCATATCATCTTCTAAAGCATGCATCATGTATTTTTAATAGTGTAGTGCAAGGTTTTCCAAATAAAATTCATCTAATAGTATCAAAATCTTCAAAAAATCATATTAAAATATCTCTTTTGAATTTTAGGAATCTAAAAAATGGTAAATTGCCATAGGTGGTTGTAATTGGATGTAACTTTTCAGTAGATCGATTTTCATATGTATTTTTTATCCAAGATCGTATGCAAAAATTATGATCGCTTTACTAAGACATTACATTTTACATACTCCCTCTGTCCTAAAATACCCTGCATTCTGGGTTTAGTCAAAGTCAAACTTTATAAAGTTTGATAGAATTTATAGATAAAACTATAAACATCTATAGCACCGAATGTATATATTACGAAAATATATTATATGACAATTCTAATGGTACTTATGTTGTATTATAGGTGTATATAAATTTTTCAATATTATTGGTTAAACTTTACAAAGTTTGACCTTGACTAAACCCAGAATGCAGGGTATTTTAGGACAGAGGGGTAACTAATTTTTTATTGAAATTCGTGTTTTCTTTTTTTTCTAAGAACTAAATCACATTACATAACTATATATCAAAGGATTTTCAAATTAAATTTTTACATTTTCTTTTAGTTATTCTAAGATTGAAAAAGCGATCCAGCAAGGGTAGTTATACCTATATAAAAAAGTAAAAAAAATCTAGGTCGATGGCCGTCGGCGTAGGTGTGACGTCGTCGCTTCGCCGTCACGACCATGCCTTCTAGGGCCACGTGTCGTCCCCTACGCCGATGGCCTTCCTACGCCGACGGCTAGCCGGATGCTGCGTCGACGGCCCCGTCTACACCGACGGCTGTCGTCGGCCCAACCTGTCCTACACCGACGGCTAAATTGGGTCGACGACCTCGTTGGTGGGCTGCCTAAATCTGGGCGTACATCGACAGCCTCGACTAAAAGCCTCTGACGCCTCGCATGTTTCCTGTAGTGTTCATGTCATTGTCACATTCACTCCCGTAATGAGCGAGGGTGCGCTCTCGACCGAGTTCTGAAGATTTTATGAGCGGTAGTAGTTAACCAGTTTGTAAGAGGGTGGATCCTAGCCATATGAAGGACAAATGCTAATTGTCGTTCGACGCGGCACAAGTTGCTCTCGTTGCGTACCCATGTGTCTACCACGCCAACTCGTGGGCCCGCCCATCACCGAAGACGGGTAGACCTCACTAACAACGGGAACAATGCGGGAGGGGTGGACGGGTGCTCGCCGGACTTGAGGATGGAGGTGCGGGTCGGTGGGGTTTAGAGGGATGGCCGGCCAACGAGACCTCGTCGGAGAAGGGAACGTGTCTAGTTGCAGCATCGCCAGCAGGGGTGACGCCTGGACCTCACCGGATACGGGAACAACACGGTTGGTCGCGGCGTCGCCGACGGAGGTGAGGAAGAAACTTATCTGGGAGAAGCTCGTCGGTGACTTAAGGGTTCAATTGAGGGTGGGGAATTTAGAGGGAAGCTCTCACCAGGACCTCACGGGAGATAGGGACGAGACGGCTGGCTGCGGCGTCGCCGACGGATGCGAGGAAGGGACCGGTCTAGGGAGCTCTTTTTTTTTTGACATAAAACACTCCGATTTCATTAAGTTGGCTAGTTGACTCACTGGCCACCAACACACTTACATCACCTGGCATAGTTTCTGGCCATATTAGTCGTGCAGCCCCTTGGCTGGAGCCAATAGTAGCTAGCAAATGTGAAACCTTATTACAAGTCCTGGGCACATGTGCCACAACAAAAGAAATAAAATTCAGACTAATGAACACACACAATTTCACGAAAGATAACACCCTCCGGTGTCAGGTCGTAATCTGAACTCTGTAATGCTCTGACCAGGATCAGTGAGTCCATCTCCAAATGCACATGCCCCATGCCCCACTCCTCTGTTGCATGCAAGGCTTCAGAAGAAGCTATAGCCTCAGCTTGCAGCGCGCTAGAAATTAATGTGTCCAGCATCTGAGCCTTTTCTCTTTCCAAAGATCACGAACGATGAATCCCTATCCTCCCTATCGTGACTCGGCGTGGAAAACGCCGTCTGCATTAATTTCAGAACATCGCCCATCGATTTCTGCCATCCTTGGCCAGAAGATGACGCGGCAGTAGCCGGTTCTTCTTTGCAGTACCGTAGGCATTTGGCTGCCCAGCACCTCGCCTGTCGCAGTACTTCCTGATATTTTAGGATACTATGAAACATACTCTTGCACGGAGAAAGAAAAATCTATGATGTGAACTTGTGTTGCGCGATTGCTACGGGTTAATTATTTTTATCTCCTTGAATCTCTGATCGGGTCCTAATATCTTTCCCTTCTAACCCATTGGTAGACCACCATGGCATCGGAGCATGCTTATGATTTGCGGCTCAGCTGAACCTCGACATGTGGCATCTTCGTTTGCTCGGTAGCCATATTCATGACGGCAGCCGAGATGTGTCGTTCATGTCATTTTTCTTCCATTCGTTTCTCATAATTCTACACCATGCATGCAAGCCCACAATCTCGTTCAATTAGAACCAAGTACCACACTCCTCCTTGCATATGGCTTGCCCTAGATAAAAAGGACAAAAGACTAACCCAGAGGCCGTTCCGGTTGATGCACATTACAGATCCAATCTACCCCAATTGATTTCAAGGATATCACATACACATAGTGGTCATAGTGGTATCAAAAAGCGCACCACAGCGACAAAACAAGGAATGCCCGATTGCATACATCAAAGTGATCGGATAGTATATGATATACTGAGAGCAAAAAGTTGAACAATACGTCTATTTAGACTAATTTGTGCATGATCTTGCGCATGCTAGATATACTATTCCCTCCCATCCATATTAATTGACTTGGATTTATCAAAATTTAAATGAACATATATACTAAATAGTGTCTAGAATCATCCAAATCTAGATAAATTTGAGTCAATTAATATGGACCGGAGGAGGTACAAAAATCATGAGAAAATTTACAAGTTGCAAGATGATAATTACTACAATATAATTAATTTGATGTGATAGAGCAAGATACTTAAAAAAGACAAAATTACAAACGCTTTAAACATTGGACTCCTCGGCAGAACAAACTCCACCGGCGCAGCAGGAAATTTACTTCTCTACAAATTCAGAAGAGAGATTAGAGCATGCACATGTGAGACTTATTAGGTCACCTGCCACCAACGGGCAACTACTCTACAAAATCTCATGTGCCACTTCTTGGTGTTGCTTGCGTCCTGGAACGCAGCCTGTCCACTTCTTTTCCTTGTCCGCCTTGATTCTTCACGTGAGCTAGCTAGTTAGGCATCTCACGCCTCCTTCTACCAATACAAAAGGCCACCGGATCCCATCGCCACCAACCTCCGATTGCTCAATTTGAATCCCCTGCCAGCTAGTAGAAGCTTAAATGTCTGCGCATGCACCCCACCCAAGCAGCAGCCAACGCCTTACGCCGTGCTCCGATCAACAACAGTAATATCGCAACATATTAAAAAGAATAAACCGTTATTTGAAGAACGAACCGTTATTTGATTTTTGGATGGCATGGTGTGTATATTTTTTCTTTTTCACTTACCGGTGGCATTGGTGGATAATTTATTTTTTGGTCAAAGGGTAAAGTTGTCCAAAAAAGTGTAGGTACTATAAGAAACACTCCTTTCTTTATTATTAGGTATAGATATAGATTGAGAGAATAACAATTGTATTGATTGAGGGATCGAAGGGATGTTTATATAAATTACAAGACTTGGCCTTCAAGAACTAATAGAAATAAATTACAATCCAAAGAGGGAGGGAGGCCGAACCGGCCAGGCCAAAGAGGGAGGTAGGCAGTCTCAACGTCAGGAGTAACGATGTTGAGACTGGAGCGTATGTTGGTGAACGATGCAGTCAAAGCCCTTTGGTAAAAATATCAACAAATTAAGCACTTATAAGAACACGAAGAACACGAACTTGGCCAAGAGCCAACTTCTCACGAACGAAGTGTATGTCAATCTCAGTATGCTTTGTGCGATGATGTTGAACTGGATTGGAGGCCGTGTAGACTACAGAAATATTATCACAATAAAAAATTGTAGCACGCTCAAGTGGTCGATGAAGCTCAACGAGAAGCTGACACAGCCACACCGCTTCGGCCACGACATGATCAATCGACCTATACTCAGCCTCAGCAGAAGACCTGAAAACTGTTAACTGCCTTTTAGAACACCAAGAAACAAGAGTATCACCCAAATAAACATAAAATCCGGATGTGGACCTTCAAGTATCTGGACAACCTGTCCAGTCTGCATCAGAATAAACTATCAAGCTTGTTGGAGACGAAGAATTAAGAAGAAGACCATGATCAAGGGTGTCTTTTAAATAGCGAAGAATGTGTTTGACGTGAGCAAGATGAGAAGCACAAGGATCATGCATAAAAAGACAGGCTTGCTGAACCGATTAAGATATGTCGGGGCGAGTAAGGGTGGCATATTGGAGAGCACCAATGATGTTGCGATAGAAAGTGGGGTCAGAAACAGGATCACCATCAGCCGACGACAATTTAGCACCAATGCCGCCCGGAATACGAGAGGGTTGACAATCAGACATTCCAGAACGAGAAAGCAAATCTAAAAGATATTGACGTTGAGAAAAAAGAGTGTAGACTTGGTACGAGAAAGATTAATTCCAAGAAAATGATGAAGAGGACCAAGATCAGTCATGGAAAATTCACAATTAAGAGAAGAAATTATATGGTTAAGAAAAGAATCAGAACTAGCAGTGAGAATTATATCATCAACATAAAGCAAAAGATAGGCGGTGTGTTTAGAAGATCGAAAAATAAAGAGAGAGGAATCGGATTTGGAGGAAATAAAACCAATGGTTGAATATAGGTGACAAAACGTTGAAACCAGGTACGAGGAGCCTATTTGAGACCATAAAGAGATTTTTTAGTAAACAAACAAGAATGGAAGAAGAGGGATGCTCAAAACCAGAGGGTTGCTGACAATAGACTATTTCATTAAGAGTGCCATGAAGAAAAGCATTTTAACGTCAAACTGACGAATATGCCAAGAGGAGGAAACAGCAATACTAAGAACAACGCGAATCAAAATCAATGGCATGTTTCTATGAAAAACCACGACAGACACATCATGCTTTGTAACGAGCAAGAGTACCGTCAGTGTGAAATTTATGGCGAAAACCCTATTTTCCTGAAACAACATTAACATTAGATGGTTTTGGAACAAGAGTCCATGTATTATTTTGCTGAAGAGCATCAAATTCATCACGCATAGCTAAAAGCCAAAGAGGATCAAGAAGAGCACGTTTGTAGGATGTGGGTATAGGGGAAATTATGGGGGTGGCTGTGAGATTTAGGAGTTTAGTAGGGAGAAGAAACCCTTGCCATGGGTGCACATGACATGATCATTTATAGGTGGTTGGATAGGTACAACATTAGGTGGTAGAGGTGGTGTGGAAGAGGGCTCGGTGGTAGTGGTAGGTGTTTCGGTGGTTGACACGGAGGAGGAAGGAGTGGGGTGCTCGGGGGTCTGCCGCGGCAGAGAGATGGCGCTAAAATCTGTCGCGATAGGGGTGTGGATTGCGGCAGGCTGCCGCGGCAACGAATCGGAAGAAAAGTCTGCCTCGGCAGGAAACTAGGGTGTGGTGGAGGGCTGCCGCGACAGAGATGACGGCACGATGAACTAAGGGAGAGGTTGTGTTGGTGGGGTTGGTTCATTGGGTTTCTTGGGAGGTTTTGGTGGCAGCGTAAGGAAAAGTATTTTTATCGAATGTAACATGGCAAGACATAAGAACATGACCAGAAGATGGATCAAAACAATGATATCATTTGTGATCATCAGAAATACCAAGGTGAATGCAAGGTAGTGAGCATGGTTCTAGGTTGTTGGAGGCAGTAGAGGCAGTGTTGGGAAAACATAGGAAGCCAAAAACACATAAAAAAGAATAGTCAGGGTGAGAAAGAAAAAGAGATTGAAAAGGTGAGTAAAGAGGGAAAGTTTTGGTTGGTCGAATGTTTATAAGTAGCGTGGCGGTGCGAAGAGCTTCAGCCCAAAAACGAGAAGGAAGAGAAGCTTGTACAAGCAATGTGCAAAGAATGTCGTTAATGGAACAAAGAGAACGTTCAGCTTTACCATTTTGAGAAGAAGTATAAGGCCATGAAAAACGACGAAGAATGCCTTGAGAGAGAAAGAAGTTACAGTTTTGAGTGTTATCAAATTCATGACCATTATCACATTGAATAAATCGAATTGGCAAGCCAAAGTGTGTAAGAACATACTGCCAAAAATTGGTAAAAAATTGCATACACATCAGATTTAGCACGAATAGGAAAAGTCCAAATATAATGAGAATAATCATCTAAGATCACAAGATAATATTTATAAACAGAAACACTAGGGACCGGAGAGGTCCATAAATCGCAATGAAGTAGCTCAAACGGAAAAGTGCTAATGGTAGTAGAGGTCCCAAAGGTAATCTAACATGTTTGCCGCATTGACAGGCATTACAGAGAGAGAGATTATGAGGAGCATTAGAACTAGGGATACAAAAATCTTGAAGCAAATATGACATAGTGGTTTTATTAGGGTGGCCTAGACGATGATGCCACAAATCAACTGATGCAAGCATGGCGCAGGGGTGGATGTAGGCGCGCCATGAAGCGGATAAAGATAGCCCATGCTATTGTACCGAGCAAGAACCTCCCCCGTTTTCAGATCCTTCACAGACAAACCAACAGGATCAAAAGCTAGAATAACTTTATTGTCAATGCACAATTGTCAAACAGAGATCAGATTTTTGACTAAGGAAGGGACAACAAGAATATTGCATAGAAGAAAATTGGCATAAGAGGAAGATATGTAAGAATTTCTAGTGCAAGAAACAGGAATTGTAGAGCCGTCACCAATAGTGATTGTAGAGAAAGTAGAGGGAAAATAAGCTAAAAGCAAATTCATATTTGAATACATATGCGAGGATGCACCAGAATCGAAAATACAATCTGTACCTTCTTTATTTAGGATAAAATTGTTCATGGCGTTGATGAAGGCGGCTTGGTCCTAGGGCGGCTGCTGTGGAGGAGCAGAGGGGCCAGGAGCTTGCATGTTGACGTAGGGGAGAGGTGGTAGCTGGTTGTATGCGTACGGGGCCTACATGTTGTCGTAGGAGGCCGGAATGTTGTACTACTTTGGCAGGACTCCTGGTGCACCGGAAGGTGGTGTAGCGATGGCGGTGTAGACGTGCGTCGATGGCCGGGGTCCAAGGTGGCCGGGGGAGCCAGTGGCTAGACGAAGACCGGGGCTCCACGTGCCCGTGTATGTGGGAGGGGAGCCGTACGATGAAGGGGCCGACCAGGGCATCGACCAATCCTGCACAAGGCCGGTCCAGGGGTCATGCTGAGGAGGCCATGACGTTGGAGCTGGGGGCGATGGAGCGGTCGATGACGAAGCAGGTGTAGAGCCTGCAGGGCGAGGTTGAGGAGGCCGGTAGATCGGGTTCACCCTTGTAGTTGGGACTCAGACGCTAGCCTGGGACGGTTTGGGGAGCCGTAGCTACCACGGCAGGAGGTGGAGGCATGGCAAGCTGCCGCGGCAGAGGGAGCGGCGGCATAAAACACCTGTGACGCCCGTTGAGCCTTGTGAGCCTGGTTCTTCTCTTCTTTCTGGAGGAGGGAGCGGACCTCCTTGAAGGTGGGGTAGGGCTTGAGCATAGGGATGAAGGACTGCTGCTTCTCAAACTGATCACCGAGGCCGACGAGGAGGTCGTTGATGAGGGTGCGGTCCTAGACGTGATCGCCGAGTTCACGGAGTTCTTCGCCGATGGCCTTGATCCGCTGGCAGGAGACGGTCACATGGGCATCTCCCTAGGTGGTGGTGCGTAGCTCGGTGTTGAGCGCACTGATGGAAGCGTCGGAGTTGTCCTGAAACAGTTCTTGAAGGGAGGCCCAGAGGTTGGCGGCCGTGGCGTCGTAGGAGGAGACCAGATTGAAGAGCTCCATAGAGATGCGTGTGTAAATCCACTAGATGATGGCGTGATCATCTTTCACACAGCGAGGATCGGCGGGCTGCGGAGGATAGGATAGATCTATGTGGTGGCGGAGGCCGCAGCGGCCGAGGTGGATGGTGAATAGGTGGTTATGAGGGACCAAGCCCGGAGAATCCGGCTGATTCACCCTGGAATATCAGGCTTACCCGGATAGTCCGTCCTGTGTCGAACAGAGTGTCCATCCGTGTTTGGACCAGTCCGAACCAGATATATCCTTTAGAGCCCAGTTAGTTTATATGTCGTTTTGGGCCTGTCCAACCGACTAGGTCGAGTATGTCCGACCCAGCCCTCATATAAGGAGCTGGCCGGTCTAGGTTTAGGGTTACCTTTGAGTTTATTCAGAATAATGTAGAACTTAAAGTTCATATTATTACCGTCTAGAATCGGCATGTGTGACGACGTCTTGGACGTTCGTCTAGTTATCCATGAATAAAGACACGAGAGTTCTTGAATTGTCAAGAGTAATTGTGTGTGCACGAAGGTCCTCGAATTATTGAGAGTTGTCGAGTTTTGGCATGTCTATCCCGGCGTGAGGTTCGTCGTTCATCGTCGAGTTGCTCGCAGGATTGGCATTCCCCAATCTTCAGGTTACGTGTTCCGCTCACGTGATTGGGAGATCTATCAGATCCATTGGATCAGGAGGTGCATCGTAAAAGATTGAGCCAACAATCTGTATCATCTGATATCAGAGCGCCAGGTTGATCACGGTGCAAGTTGTGTCGATCGGAGGCATTCTTTCTGTTGTTGCTGGATCTTTGATATGTAAAGGCGTGGGAGTATCTGGCGGCGTGTCGATTTGGAGGAAGACCGTACTGCATATCCGTGAGTACGCTGGTGTCGATCAAAAAGTTTCTGCTATAGCATGTTGGTGGAGATAGATTTCCGTCGAGATCAATTTTAAGGAGTACAGATCGTATACGTCTAAAAAATTCAGCGTGGGCCAAATACGTTCGGTTTTCATCAGGTTGTTTTTTCCGCGTGGAGTATGGGCCACCAGAGGAAAGGGAGCGTAAAACCAGAAAAAAGGAATTTGCTGCCGCTTACAACGCTTTGGATCAGGACTGAATCGATCGATATTCTGGAATCGTTTTCATCATAGAGCAAGGAAAGTGCATGTAAGATTTGGTGTTGTACTAGCAAGAAAAGTTAAAAAAAAAAGAGATTGATTCGGATCAGCACAAAGCAAATGAAAGTGCAGATTTAGTACGTGTTTGATTGGAGTCTGTTTCAGCAATAAAAAATGGTCAGATTTGCTAAGTGTGCTTCAAGGTTGCATTTAGATGAGTCGCACCATTTTTTTCTGCCAGTTCGTTAAACAGTCTACAAATATCGTCTACAGACACTTGTTTTAGTTGAGTGCATACTCAGTTGTATTTAGATTTGGATCCATGGTGTACAGGAATTGTTACGTGTGTTGTGGTGATATGCATGGTATATCGTCAGTTGCAGTTGGAGGATTCTTGTGTCTCGGTCAGGTTGATGGTGTCAAAAACCAAAGAG
The DNA here is from genome assembly GCA_916181665.1 of Avena sativa. Lineage (NCBI taxonomy): Eukaryota > Viridiplantae > Streptophyta > Magnoliopsida > Poales > Poaceae > Avena > Avena sativa. The sequence goes on along the minus strand of OV702294.1, from coordinate 147,060,623 downwards.
CGACAAGAGAAGTATCAAGTCAAGCAAGCCGAGAGGAAGGATGAGGCATGGAAGGCAAGCAAGACTTGACAATGGCTAGTCGAGAGGGAGGATGAGGTGTGGAAGACGGGCGAAGCTTGAAGACTGAGAGTGGCGATGTTGCTGATCTGACGCCACGTTCTGGAGACTACCCTCTAGTATTGAGGACAACGTCTTTCGAAGAAGGGGAGGATGATGAGGGACCAAGCCCGGAGAATCTAGCTGATTCACTCCGGAATATCCGGCTTACCCGGATAGTCCGTCCTATGTCGACTGGAGTGTCCGGCCGTGTTCGGACCAGTCCGAACCGGATGTATCCTGTTTAGAGTCCAGTTAGTTTAGATGTCGTTTTGGGCCTGTCCAACCGACTAGATCGAGTCTGTCCGCCTCAGCCCTTACATAAGGAGTTCGCCGGTCTAGGTTTAGGCTTAGCTTTGAGTTTATTCAGAATAATGTAGAACTTAAATTTCATATTATCACCGTCCCTCTGGGATCGGCGTGTGTGACGGCATCTCGGACGTTCGTCTAGTTATCCATGAATAAAGACACGAGAGTTCTTAAATTGTCAAGAGCAATCGTGTGTGCGCGAAGGTCCTCGAATTATTGAGGGTTGTCGAGCTTTGGCGTGTCTATCCCGGCATGAGGTTCGTCGTTCATCGTCGAGTTGCTCGCGGGATTGGCGCTCCCCAATCTTCAGGTTACGTGTTCCGCTCACGTGATTGGGAGATTTATCAGATCCATTAGATCAGGAGGTGCATCATTAAAGATCGGGTCAACAATCCGTATCAGGTGGCGCCAATGGTAGTAGTTTGTGGGCGCCGAGATCTAACGAGATCGGGATGATGGGGGAGATGTCGGCAATGGTGTCGTCTAGGGAGATCATTGGGATTTGGGGAGGGGTTGTTTGGGTAGTTGTAGAGAAAGAAGAAGAAGGAAAAGCACTGGTGGAGCGGAACTCGGCCAGGGAGAAGAGGGGCCGAGTCGGCGGGGGTGGCGCTGGCGGTGGTGCCATGCCAGGTGTGAAAAATCTAGACGTCTGATACCATGATATTTTGGGATATTGAGGCCTCCTTTGATTTTAAGGATAGGAAACATAAAGGGATAGGAATTGCATAGGATTGACTTGTCCTCTCTAGTGGAATCCTTTAGGCATGGGAAATATTGGCAGGATTTTTTCCTGAGGTCTGACCTCATGTTAAATTTCCTATGAAAATGCACTACCGAATTCCTATGAGACTATTTCCTGTAGGATACAATCCCATGAATCAAACACTGTCTAAAGGAAAAAATCCACAGGGTCTAAATCCTATGGAATTCCTGAGACAATCCTACAAATCAAAGGAGGCCTGAGAGAATAACAATTTATCCCTTTTTGACAATCCTATTGATTGAGGCCTCTTAGTTCTGTTTATAAGATTATAAGACTTGTTCTCCAAGAAATAATAGAGATAAATTACAATTTAAAGAGAAAGGAGGCCGACCGGCCAGGCCTAACCCTAACCGACCTATACTCTAATACTTCCTCTACAAACATCCTCTTTCCTTCCATGCTTTTTTTTACCAGGGCCGGTCCCGAAGGACCGAGAAGCATCATCCATTATCAGCGGTGGCAGTACAATTTACAAAAAGGGAGTCTAGAATAAAGAAAATTATAACCAAGCCCCTGCTTTTCTTATTTATTTGAAGCCACCAGCGCTACATCATGCACAGAATTAGTAGCTTCTTCTCATCCTTGAGCGCTAATAACATGTCATGTAAGACCGCTGGTACAGCATGCGATGACACGTCTCCTCTAGGCCAATGCTTTTTCAAAGCAGTTTCATCTCCTTGTATTTTAGAAAAAGATGAGCCACATCCTCGTTCAGTTTGTTGCAGCACACACACCTAGAATCACACTTCATGCCATGCCTCTATATTTGTCATGAGTGGCAAACTGTTATGTGCTAAGCGACAGATGAATTGCTTGAGTCTTGGTATGCACGGCAGATTCCAGATATTTTTCCATTGTGCTTTCTCCTCCTTACTCTTTGATGATGAATCAACCTCCACATCTCTCAATTGCATATACATCTTGTATGCCGATTTGATGAACATCCCTTTTGTATCATGATGCCAAGCCGAAAAATCTTCATAATCATCTCGGATCGGTGTTGACAATATAATTGTTGCGTCCATATCCCAAAAGATGGCACGCACTTAGCACATCGTCCCATTGTCTAGTGTATGGATCTATAATGTCACTGAATTTTGTTAGAACTAGTAATGGTGCACGTGCCACGCACGTGTGATCTTCGAGAATTTCTTCTCCAATGAGATAAACAAAGTGGTAGTGAGTACCATATTGTCTTTTTCTTTGACAACACAAATGCAAAATAGTGGTACATAGACTATGAATGGACTAAGTTTGACCCATGACATTTATTTTAGTCATCTAGTACACTACTTCAAGCCATTATACAGGGAGGTTTTACAACTCAACACTTTGACCTGGACCTTAATAATTTTCATGCCATCGATGAGAATCCGTTGACGAAAATGGCATGCCTATTATTTACTTACACCTTGATGAACTAATAATGACACATCCACTTCCTACCAACTGATCTTTTCATTTTGGCTTCGGGCCTAGCACTTCCTTGCACCTCGTATATTATCGCAACAGCAGGCTTAGATTATTGCAATAGCAATAAAACATAGAGGGGGAAGGGGGGGTAGATTATCGCAACAACAATAACAACTATGACGACACGGCCAACTATAGAACATATGTAAGTTGGCTTATGAAAGGTTTAGGTGTAACCAACTGTAGGGTGAAGTCAAATCACGTGTGTGTATTTCTGGTTCATATCATGCCCAAAACAGATGATAACTAAATGAACTGAATGCACACACATATATAAGTATTACTCCCTCCGTCCTAAAATAGATGCCTTAGATTTATCAAAATTTAGATGAATCTAGACACTATTAAGCATATAGATTCATCCAAATTTTGATAAACTTGAGACATCTATTTTGGGACCGAAGGAGTATATTAAATGCATGGCAAGGAGTATTACAAGTTATATACCATGTCAACCACGAATTTGATGCAAAGTGTGTAATTTGGTCTTACAAGGTTATACAATATACAAATAAGTTGAATTACCACGTGCCATGAATCACCATGCCTCCAAATATCATAATACATGTTGCGCCAGGCTTATAAATTTGCAATCTCTATGGCTCCCCTCCCCTCTTCTCCATGTTGAAGCTAATTTTGAATATGAAGAATGAGATAACCAGAAAGTTCAGTAGCATTACTTTTGACCTTTGCGAGCATAGCAAACCAAAGTTTCTACATCAATTATACAGAAGCTAACAGTAACACGGCATCATATGTGCGGAGTACATAATTAATTTGGCTTTGAAATAATGATTTTCAAAATTGCAAACCAAAGTTTGTACATCAATTGTACCGAAGCTACACAAACTTCACGGTATCAATTAACTTGAGGTGAAAAAAAATCTATGAGATAATAAACATCATTAGTTCACGGCAAGTCACATAAAAAATTTGAACGGCAAATGATGAAGTAGATATTCTTTTTTCCTTGCCTTGTAACTTCACAAATCTCAATGGTAAGAACTTTGTTCATCTCTTCCCAACCACAATGTATGAGAAATGGATCACACTACTATACAACGGATTAGCATACCCTCATACTTTTTGGGGAAACACATAATTTAAAAGAGCTAGTTACTAAAGTTTATTATTTGAAACCATCTCAATCCTGATCGAGCAAATAAATCAGATGCCCGCAATTTGAAGATGTGGAATTGCAACACTTGGTAGTGGAAAACATGTGAGCAATCAACCAATTATATATAATCCTACTATTGTGTACAATCATGCCAAACCAGAGCTAAGCTGGAATAACAACATAATTCAACTAAAGACACTTTTGGTCATTCACAAAAGAAAACTAATTACATGGGCACTATATTTCTTACCCAGGGAACTCAGATTGTAAGAGTTGCTCCATACACCTACATATAGCAGAAACATCAATCAAGTGTGTAATTTTCTTGCCTAGATATGTAAACAGAAAATTATCCAATGGTAAGACATAGCAAACTGTCTCTAAAGCGAATGACAAAACTTTATGAGTCGATCACCAAGAACAAACCAAAGAAAAGACTATTCTTTTTGGAAAGAGGCATCAACCGGATCCTCAGCTCATAAAAATATATACAATGGTGGCTGATTGACCTGTACAAATGGTAACAAGGTTTATTTAAAAGATTATTGCCCTTAATGAGATAGTTTCTAAAGCTGCAACAGAATTCATGTACGACAAAGGATGATATATACTATCATGGACAATTGCTCAAAATGCTGAAGCATTTAAATATTCAATTAGGACAAAAACAGTGAGGTCGTACATACCAAACACCCAATGTGATCTGTTAGGCGCTGCTGCAGGTGCTGGCACAGTGGTACTGCCCTTCACCTCGCGGTCTGTCGAGGCCTCTACATCAGCACGGCAGAGACAACGATCTCAGGGACAAGGTGCATGATGTCGGCCATTACCGAGAGCCCTCGTCGTCCGGCCATCCAGGATGGGTCGAGCTGGCCTCGGAGGAGCAGGACGCAGTCGAGCCGGGTGCAGAGTTAGGCAGGCGCAGTGGCCAGTGGAGGCAGAGTAATCGCGGCGTGGGCAGGGGGATCAGGGCAGTGCGGCGGCGTCCGGTGCGAAGGCATGGAGCAGTGCGAGGGGGGAGGGCAGGCCACCTCACGTTGGGCAGCGCGGCGGCGTGGGCAGGTTGCGGCGGTGGTTGGGGGAGAAAAATGGGGAGGGGATCTAGATTCACGATGAGATTAGCGGGGGTGGGATCCTCCGCCTGGTCTTCTTCTCCCATTTTCTGTGATGCATCTCTTCATCGGCGGCGGGGTCGGGCAACGCACTGTGTCGGCGGCGGGGTCGGGCAACGCACTGCGTCGGCGACGTGCGGCTTCCGCCAATTCACGGGGGACAGCGCGCGGCGGCAATGTGCGCGGGGCGCCGGGAGGTGGCGCGGCGGCGTAAGTGCAGGCCGCAACGCATTTATCGCTTTTTTTTTCAAAACCTGCAGTTTGATTAGACGTGGGATGGTGGGCGTCTAACCACGGTTTTAACGCTAATCTAGGCCGATGGATTAGACGATTGAATGGTTGAGATGGTTTGGATCTGCCGTTCCGAGACTTTTTATATTAGTGTAGACTAGCACACGTGCCTGTGCGTTGCACCGGCTAAGAATTGTCTCGTAGAGCACACCATTAGGGCTGCACGGAGATATGCCTTCCCCGATGACCTTCGGAGTCCTTAACTCATGGTCTCTTCACAAATAGCGATGCTTATATCTTTGTAGTCCCTCACCGATGTACTCCCTCAGTTTCAAAATATAAGACGTTTTAGGTTTGTGAAGAAAATGAATATAGACTTGTTTTAGTATCTAGGTTCACTCAACTTTAGGATGAATCTATATACTAAAATAAGTTTAGATTCATCTTCTTTATAAATCTAAAACATCTTATATTTTAAAACGGAGGGAGTATATGCTTTACTACTATTTTTTCTTTGATGATCATGCATGCAGAGCTGCCTAAAGCATCACTTTTGTCCGGAATAAAAGAGCAGCATCGTTTTTCAAGCCGGGGTGTTTATCGTCATTTGATCTGTCGCCAAAAATATAGAAAGCAAAAAGTGAGAAAAGTATATTGAGTGCAAAACGGATTTTACAAAGAGAATTCCCGATCTCTGGAATTGTGAAGTTGTGTCTTGCTGCTTCATGTCATGAAGAAAATAATAAACAAAGGAGACCAGGGACGCCACGATCTTGTCGCTTTGCTGACCAAAACGTGTGCGCTTGGGCATGTAGGCAAAACAGATCAAAGTAGATCCTGTGCTCAAACCTGCATGAACTCCTAGGGCCTGGGGGCCATCAGTGTTGATTCTGAACTTCTATGCGCCTCAGCAGTTCTGTTCTTTTCCTCCTCCTGTGTGCATAATTATGTTTTAGGGCTTTCCCATAAAACCAATCAAATTTTCTATGACTAACGAACATGATGTGTAATTTGGCATGGGTTTTCTATAACTAACGAACATGGTCCTATAGTTAGTGATCATGCGGCAACCGCTCGTCCAAACAGATCGACATATGCATCCCGCCTTTGACCTTCCTATGAAACAAATGAGCGTCTTCTCCATGGGAGAGCTGATCGAGCAACCTTTTCACCTCCACTCGAGATTAATTCATCAATCCTACGCCTTTTATTATTATCTCATGTCCTTGGTCATCTTTCTTTCTTTTACTCATACTCTGCCTCTCAGGTTGCACTTCTTTCTTTCCATGAATACGCACATCCCTCAATCATGTTTAATACAGGCCAATTTAATTGTCACACAGACTCTCCTTTTATTATGCACCATCCAATTTGTGCAGCAAGCTCTTTCAATATCCTTCCGTTTATAGTTAGCTCACACCACAAGGCTATGTTTTCTATTTGATTCCGACTTTGCTTGCTGACATTCCATGCAGTATAGGAACATATATAAACTGGATAGATTTAGTCTAAAGAGGCGATGTGGTACTATTATAAACACAAAATATTCGTGTATCCGCTCTTTAAAGCAGTCTTAGGAACGGTCGGACACCTTGAGTTATCAGGCTAGTTTTACGTGGGTAGAATGTTAATGGGCCAGTACAACTGTCTAGTCCAGGAATTCAGGCCCAAATTTTCTCATCTTCTTGGAACAACTATCAGTGACAGATCTTCAACTGAAACATGTATTCAGTGTGTTCGCATCTCTGTATCAACTTGCTGCCTCCATCTTGCATCAGCTACCATGCCCTCCTATGGACCAAGAAAACCCAACAATCCAAGTGACTATAGAAACAATCCGCCAACAAAAGTAAACTTATTAGCAAAAAAAAGAGTAAACTGAAGCAAAAAAAAAGAGCAAAAAAATGTACAGCTGACCACCCTAACGCTGGTGAGGATACAAGGCTTAATGAAGACGCTGGCACCCTTGATGAACGCAGCCACTCCGGCGTCGAGGACTCTGGTGGTACCGCCACGGAAGGGTAGGACAGAGAAGGCCGCATCGGAAGGCGTCCGACTTTAAAGGCGAAGAACACCCGGAGGCTGTGGTTGGCCTGGATACCGCATACGCCAAGGAGGGTCATGCGAGGTCCCATCAGGCCCGACCAGATTACCGAGGCCGGCACGCGGCACCCCATTGGTACAACAGCAGCTCCATCGACGCGTCACAGTCTCACAGAGGCTCGTTGCCTAGCTCTAGCAATACCTGATCGATCCAGAATTCCAAATTGAAACACGCATGTACGTATACATCTCCCCACGAGCAGAGCTTCTCATACCGGACGAAATCAGTGTTGCCACCTCTGCCAAACGGAACAGTTTTTTCTAACTTACGGATGGCATTTGTTGTAATATATTGTTTGGACAGTTTTTTCTGACTTACGGATGGCGTTTGTTAACTAAAGATAATTTAGTTAAAAGGAATTGGAAAGGATAAAAAAATGTTGTTTTTGTGATGGGGAAGAAACAATTGAACACCTTTTTATTGAATGCCCCTGTGCTAGAATTATATGGCGAATTGTTTATTTTACATACAATCTTCCACCTCTGACCAATATTACTAATATGTTTGGGAATTGGTTAAATGGGATGGATAGGGCTAACAAAGCTCGAATACGTATAGGGGTATCGGCTTTATGTTGGTCTATTTGGAAGAGTCGCAATGCTATTATTTTTAACAGGATGCGAGTTCCTTCTTTTTTGCAGGTTATAATATCAGCGTCCCAATGGATTCAGCTTTGGGCTTTTTTGCTCCCGGAGCAACACCGAGATTTGATGGTTTCTGGATGCAGCCGACTGGTGATGGTTGCTCAGGATATCTTCTACCAGGCTACGTGGCGTCCTTCTAGTAGACTGAGACATGTTTAGCTTTTGTATGCTCTGCATCCTCAGACTTTTTTGTCAGATGGTTGGTGTTTGTATCAACCCTTTTTGATCTTTGATCTGTATTTGACATTTTAAGACTTTGAGTAATAAAAGGGATGTGTGCATCCTAGGATGCAGAGGCCGGGGTACATCCCCATTTCGAAAAAAAAAAGGATGGCGTTTGTTGTAATATGTGGCTTGGTGGGAGGCTAAATTGATCTAGAAAAGTGTTGGACCGGGAGAAACACTTCGTGCTTTATTATTAGGTATAGATATTATGACCACAGGGTTTGACAGGTAGCCGAGTACTGTCTCTAGGGGAGCTCTAGTCGGGGTAGACGATCTCTCGTGCGAGGAAAAATATGAGGTCGTTGCTGGCCACGGCCCATGACTAGAGCGTGTGCTCGGTGCGGCGCGCCCGTGGACGGCCTAATAGCACCTCCCCGTATGGACCGTAAGTTCCCCGGGAGGACCCGGCCAGCTGGGCTGCATTGAGCAGAAAATTAAAGCTCATACCGACAGAGCCGAGAGCAAGCGGCTGCCGCAGCCCATGACAGCCTCCGCCCCGTCAGCCCGGTTTACCCCACTGCTGACAACCGCAGTGCTCACTGGAACCTCCCGGACACGACGAAACGCGTTGATCGAGTAGGTGCAGGGCGGCCAGCGACACGTTACGGCCGAGCTCCATGCACGCGCACACGTCGCGACGACGTGCCCTCCGCCGCCGCCACGTCCCCACGGCTCCTCGCCGCTTTATATGGGCCTGCGCGGCCTTGGCACTACCCCATATACATTGGAACTTCGTGAAAGCAGCACTCCACAGCCTAGGTGTTAGCTAGCTCTCGTCTCCACGTAGATTCCGTTGCAGTAGCAGAGATGGCCACCAAGGTGAGCAACGACGTCCGAGGCACGGCCAGGACGGAGGGGAAGGGCGACGCCGGCGGCGGCGTGGACGTCCGTGGCGCGACTGCCAGGACGGAGGGGAACGGCGGCGGCGGCGTGGACGTCCGTGGCGCCAACAGGACGGAGGGGAAGGGCGACGTCGCGGTTAGCAAGGACTCCCTGACGATCGTGGCGCTGCAGGCGCCGGTCACCATTGAGCGCCCCGTCCGCGGCGACCTCGAGGAGCACGTCCCCAAGCCATGTGAGAGCCCATATGCTATATGAACTCGCCACTGTACTTAATACCCACGTTTTGCCTGACTTGCTAAGGCATCTTATAACAAATTAATTTGGCTGAGCAGATTTGGCGAGAGCTCTGGCGGCTCCGGACATCTACCACCCGGAGGGGACGACGGACGACGACCACCACCACCACCATATGAGCGTGCTGCAGCAGCACGTCGCCTTCTTCGACCGCGACGACAACGGCATCATCTACCCCTGGGAAACTTACAGCGGTATAATTTCCCACGCGCGCGCGCGCTTTCCTCTGGGTCTGCGAGGTCCAGCTTCGCCCACCCAAATTCATACACTTGATAAAAATGTGAACTTAACCCTCGTCTTGCGTGAATTCAGGATGCCGTGCGGTTGGGTTCAACGTGCTCATGTCAGCCTTCATCGGGCTGCTCGTGAACCTGGTCATGAGCTACCCCACCCTGCCTGTGAGTGAACCACCACATATTTTTTTACTTCAGAAACGGCGTGTTGTATGTACTGTACTGTACTGACTGCAATTAAATTAATTTGCGATTTCAGGGTTGGCTGCCGTCCCCGCTGCTGCCAATCTACGTGCATAACATCCACAAGAGCAAGCACGGGAGTGACTCGGGGACCTATGACAAAGAGGGCAGGTGATTGACTGATCTCACCGTTCTTTCTAGTAATATACAAATAGTTCCTGATATGAATCGAGGATGTTCAGACATACAGTTATGCACTGACTGACTGTCCGTGGTTCAGGTTCATGCCGGTGAATTTCGAGAACATCTTCAGCAAGTACGCCCGAACGTACCCGGACAGGCTGAGCTTCAGGGAGATGTGGCGGATGACGGAGGGGTGCCGGGAGGTGTTCGATTTCTTCGGCTGGTAAGTTAATCGATGAGCGTGAATTAGCCGCTGCTTGATCAGGCTATGTTATAACTGGATGTGTTGATTTATCATCATGGTCAGGGTTGCGGCGAAGCTGGAGTGGTCGATCCTGTACGTACTGGCGAGGGACGAGGAAGGGTACCTGTCCAGGGAGGCCATCCGGCGCATGTACGACGGGAGCCTCTTCGAGTACATCGAGAGGCAGCGCCGAGCCCAGCACGAGCACGTCAAGATGTCATAGATCCATCACATCGCCTCTCCGGCCGGGTAGTAGTGTCAAGTGTGTCTTGTCGTGTGAGCTGTAGTAGTCAGACCGTGAACAGCTACTAGGATCGGCGCTAGCAGACTTCTTCGATGGTTTCCCTCTGCCTGTAGAACACAAATAATGTCAAAAGCTGTTTTTTTTTTTTTTTTTTTTGAGCTGTATGTCAAAAGCTGTTTATTGTACACAGATGGGTCTTTATACGTGAGGATGGATATGTCTGTCGACAAGGCCTATTAGCTCAGCTGGTTAGAGCGTCGTGCTAATAACGCGAAGGTCACAGGTTCGAGACCTGTATGGGCCAATTTTGACATTCCCTGAGAACCGACTTATTTAATCATCACTTAATCCATCCAGTAAAGGGGTGGAAGGAAACTCCAAACTCATCACTTAATCTTTACTGTTCAATCATAAGCCTTTTTTTTAAGGACGCGTGGCTGGACCATCTTTCTCTCCAAATAAAAACATAAACCAGAACGGAGATCTAGTGTTATCCCTAATAACGTTATCCCTCTCTCCCGATTACTCACTTATCCATGTCGTCTTCATTCTCTAGCCAAAAACGCCATTACACATTCTCTAGTCAAAAACGCCATTACAGCTTCATTTTAACAGGTGCCCAGCATCCTGCTTCTAAAAAGCAAAAGAAGAACACACAGAAAAAACAGCAGGTATTTCTTAAAATCAAACCTTTAATTTATCATGATTTTGATAGCATGGCGGAGCTCCCCTTTGGGCAAGGTATGGCAGCTGCCCTACCTTGATTGTTTGCAAAAAAATCACATATACATCTGTAGACATACAATCAGTTTTATACAAGTTATGTCCGTTTCTGAAGAAAAATAAGAAGGGAAAAAAGAATTGGACCGAATGGACCGAACTGGGCTGCTATATATAGTTGGGCTGCCTGTATACTGCAATCGGCCAGATGTGCAAGGGATCGTATACGCGATCGCCTCCACTCCTGATCACGTGCGCCCAGCCACCCAGGAAACCGCCCGCACTCGTGGGAAACGAGCCGCCCATGCTTGCCTTTCCATCTTCGACGCGATCGGGAGGACCGATCGAGTATGCAACGTCGCGACGGCCGACGGGATACGACCTTCCGGCCACCGTCCTCATCGTCTTTTCATTGCGCCGCCTAACGCCCTGTCCTGGTGGCTTCTTCCCGAGCGAATCCCTCCGACTTTTCCCATCGACACGTCTAGTCATGTAGGCTGCAGATAACCCGGCGGCCGGCGCTGGTATGATGGAGCATCTAATATGAGGGGAGAATTTAATGGACTTGAGAAATTAATCTATGATGAGAACCCAAATGCTTTTTATGTTCATTGCTTTGATCACCAGTTGCAGCTGATTGTTGTTGCTTTATCGAGGTGTTGCAAAGGTCTTGATGATTTCTTTGATGATGTGAAAGAGATTGCCAATCTCTCTAGTTCGTCTTGTAGGAGGAAGGATATATTGCTTGATAAGCACAAAGAGATTCTTCTATCTAAGATCAAGAAAGGTGAAATGCCCACGGGAAGAGGGAAAATCAAGAAACATCTTTGTGCCGACCTGGAGATACAAGGTGGGGTTCTCACTACACAACCTTATGTCGTATTGAATCAACGTGGGATGCAACGATAGAAATTTTAAGCATTGTTGAGTATGATTCTCGTAATCCAACTAAGGCAGGAGGTTATGTTCACAAAATGGAGACTTTTAGTTTTGTGTTCCACATGAAGATGATGTTAAGATTACTTCGTATGACAAATGATGTATCTCTTCTATTGCAAAAGAAGGTTCATAATATTGTTCAGGTATGCGGTAATGTTTAATGGTTCTACTTTCCCTATGTATATTTTGTTGAACTAAACTTCTATTTGTATCATTTCAGGTCATATCTTTGGTTACAGATGTGAGAACACTTTTGGTCAATTGGAGAGATCATGGTTGGGATTCACTCTTGAAAGAAGTCAAATCATTTTGCATTGAAAATGAGATCATAATCCCAAGTATGGATACCATGGTAACAAAATGGGGCAGAACAAGAAAAGGGGAAAACACGTGGTCACCACTGATTATTTTTATCGTGTTGACACATTTTATGTTGCCATAGACTCTATTATCAGAGAGTTTGATCATCGATTTAATGAGGCATCTTCAAAGGTTATTCAGAACTTTTCTTGTCTTGATCCAAGAGACTCATTTGCAAGGTTCAATGTGAGTAAGCTTGCTCGTCTTACAGAGATTTATCATGATGATTTCTCTGATTATGAACGAGATCATATAGAAGATTCCCTTAAGCTATTCCTTGTTCATATGAAGAGAGTTGAAGATTTCAGAGTTTATCTTGACATTGCAAGCCTAGCTAAAAAGATGGCTGAAATTGAAAGGCACGTCATGTTTTCTATAGTTTACCGTCTTATTGAGTTGGCAATGCTTTTACCGGTGGGGACGACAACAGTTGAAAGGGCATTCTCAGCTATGAAGATTATCAAGACTGAGTTGCGCAACAAGATGCCGGATGGTTGGCTTAATGATTTGATGGTGTGCTACATCGAGCGAGGGATATTCAAAAGTCTTGATCTTGGTAAAATTAAAAAGGATTTTTAAAAGCAAGGTAGAGCTTTGCCATTACCTGGAACTTTTAGACGGCATTAAAGCTTCATTATCGGTACATTTGTAGATTATACTTATATTTAAACATGTTGCTATTACCATAGTACTGAGTGACTGTTTTTACCGTCATATAAACTATTAATGTGTCAAGACAGTTTATTCTTTTGCGTCATTTTTTTACGTTTACAATTTTGCCCGATCTCAATTTTTTCCGTCCTTCTCCACTGAATATACTACTGCACAACATGGATCTAAACGAAAAACAGGTCATCTATAACTACTCCTCAGTTTTATATCTAGATATATCTAATCTTGTTTAAACTATATCTAATCTTGTTTAAACTATAAGAAATTAATCATCCTAAGCTTCAGGGATAGTATATGTTGATCCATGCGTTACAAATAACTAATTTAGGACAACTAACAACTAAATAGACATGATATCCTATTTATTGCTTCATCCTAAAATCTAACATGAATATTTTGGTTGAACAGCTCTGAAACCATGGATATCGACATAAATGCGGAACCATATCAAGAAATAGAAGAAGACCATGCTGATGTTTCACACATAAATGCTATCGTGCAAGTTATAAACAAAGGTATGATGATTATATGCAATCAACTTATTCAGCAGTATTTAAACAAAAGGTATCCATATTTTTATGCATAAGTTATCAACTACCTAAAATAGAAGTTAACCATGCTTATATGCAGAGGTTATCCCGTAGCTAAAACATAAGTTATTCATGCTTATATGCATAAGTTATCCACTAGCTAGAATATAAGTTATTCATACTTGCATGCAGAAATTTATACATGCTTACAAACAGAAGTTATCAACTAGCTAAAATAGAGATTATCCATGCTTACATGCAAAAATTTATCCATGCTTATATGCATAAGTTGACATGGTTATACCCCACGGATACACGACGTTAGCATACCTGGTCCAGCCCAAGGGAAGTCCCACGATGAGATACGCGGCCTGTGGAGATTTCGGGTGGCCAAATCCCATGATGTTTTTGGATCCTTGGAGAACAAGTCTAGAGTAGATAGAATTTCAAAGGGTATCAACCATAATCTGTAACCGACTCGACCTAAGCCCGGGACCTGTCTGTCTATATAAAGTCCAGGAAGGTACGGCGAGAAGGATGTCAACTCACCTCATACGCACATCATGCCAGATTGCATCTGCGCACCCTGTAACCTTCGGTTCCGTCGTATTCAAGAGCAGACAAGCAGGAGTAGGATTTTCTCTCTGGGGGCCTGAACCTAGGTAAACCTCGTGTCCCCGCGTTGCTTGTCTGTTAACCATTTCACGATCTCCAACATCCCCATCTTCTCTAAAACCCAAGTCCATAACAATGGACATTGACGAGTCAAAACCTCGTCAGAAGTTATCAACTAGCTAAAACAGAAGTTATCCACTAGCTAAAACTACAGTTATACATGCATATTAGCAGAAGTTATCCATGCTTACATGCAGAAAGAAAGTTATCCACTAGCTAAAACATAAGATATCCATGCTTATATGCAGAACTTATCCACTAGCTAAAATAGAAATTATCCATGTTTATATGCAGAAGTTATCCACTAGCTAAAACTGCAGTTATCCATGCTTACATACAGAAGTTATCCACTAGTTAAAACTACAATTATACATGCATATGAGCAGTACATGCTTATATGCAGAAGTTATCCACTATCTAAAACTACAGTTAAACATGCTTACATGCTAGAAAGTTATCCAGAAACATGAGTAGAAGTTACCACTAGCTAAAAATGCGGTTATCCAGGAACATAAGTACAAAAGTTATCCACTAGCTAAAGCTACAGTTATCCATGCCTATATTCAGAAGTTATCCATAAATATGAGTAGAAGTTATCCATGATTATATGCAGAAGTTATCCACTAGCTAAAACTACAGTTAAACATGCTTACATGCTAGAAAAATTATCCAGAAACAAGAGTAGAAGTTATCACTAGCTAAAAATGCAGTTATCCAGGAACATAAGTACAAAAGTTATCCACTAGCTAAAGCTACAGTTATCCATGCCTATATGTAGAAGTTATCCATGCAGATCATTGCAAATACAGATGACATGTTTACAAAATACTTGCTAGTTTAAAAAGTTACCCACCTATTACAACTGCTGTTATCCATGACTTCTCATTATATATACCCATTTCTGCAAAAAAAATAGAAATTATAACTTGTGTTTATTTGCATAACAGGTGATGCCCAAACTGCAGAACATACTAAAAATGATTGCATGTATACTATAGTTGAACAAGCTACACAAGAAACAACCACGGGTGGCATAATCGAAGAAATAGCAGTACACAGCAGATTCAAATGAGGATGGGGAGAATAATGCACACAATGATGCCAGAGATGAAGTACACTCCACACCGCAATCACCAATAGATGGAATGCGCTTTGACAGTTTTGAATAATCTAGAGAACACTACAGGATGATGGTGCTTGATGTGGAGCACTTTGTTGGAAACCCCAAGAGCAAGGTGTGATGAGCACAGCAGCAAGTCTTCCCTCAGTAGGGACCGAGGTTATCGAACCATAAGGAGGAAGAAAACGTCACACAGGTGTTGCAAGCATCACGGAGACCTGCACAACAAAAACTTAAGACTTTGCCCCAACGAATTAGTAAGGTTGTCAAACTCACCGGTTTGCTGTAACAAAGGATTAAACGTATGGTGTGGAAGATAATGGTGGTTTGCAGCAAGTAAACAAGTAACAGTGGAAGATGTATCAATGGTAAAGATTGGACCGGGGTCCATAGTTCACTAGAGGTGCTCTCCTTAGATAAACAACATGGCATGAAGGGTAAACAAATTACAGCAGGGCAATTGACAAGAACTGAGCAAAGCATAACAATGCAATTACTAGTCAGAAAGATCCTATGAGATTCGATTGGGCAATACAACAATATACATACACCACCATCCAACTGCATACATGACTAGAAGTCCACCTTCAGGTTATCATCCGAACCCCCTCCAATATTAAGTTGCAAGCAACAGACAACTGCTTTAAGCAAAGTGTGTAAGGTAAACAGTCCACATGTTCCATGAACAAGAAACCGTTGTTTTCCCCCTAGTAGCAACCGCACATCTACAATCGAAGAGATTATTGTCACTTCACTTGGAAACTAGAGGCATGAACCCACTATCGAGCATAAATACCCCCTCTTGGAGTCACTAGCAACTACTCGGTCAAGATAGCTAGTAACAACGGAGAGCAAGCAAGAACACAAACAACACAGACATGATAGAATCATAAAGACAAAACCATTAATCAAACCAACATAATAATCTCAATATCCATCGGATCCCTGCAAACACAACATGCATGATTACAAATAGATTAGATCTTTATCATGAACGGAGCTCACAAGATCTATACATGAAAGCACAAATGAAGAGATACAACCATCTAGCTACTACATGTACCCATAGTCCAAGGTGGAACTACTCACGCATCATACCGGAGAGAAGGCCTCCGGGATGATCTCCCCTCTGGCAGGGTGCCGGGAAGAACTTCAGATCCCCCGATCTAGGGTCGACGGTGGCGGCGGCTACAGAAGGTTTCGTGGAGATTTGATCGGGTACTTAGGGTTTCTGCATCGGGGGCTTCTTATAGGCGAAGGGGGAGGCCGAGGCGATGGCCAGGGGCCCCACACCCTGCCTAGGAGCGGGGCAGGGCCCACCCGCGCCTAGGGGGGTCTGGGTGCCCTGGAACGCCTCTCCGGCTCCCCTCTGGACTTCTGTTTCCCACGGAAAGTTATTGACTTTGACGTTTGTCTCGTCCAATTCCGAGAATATTTCTTTACTAGCTTTTATGGAACAAAAAACTGCAGAAAACAGGCAACTGACACTGTGGCAACTTGTTAATAGGTTAGTACCAGAAAACATGTAAAAAGCACCTCAAAGTGTAGAAAAAGCAAATCAAAGTAGATACTAAACAAGCATGGAGCATCAAAAATTATAGATACGTTTCCGACGTATCAAGCACCCCCAAGCTTAACTCCTGCTCGTCCTCGAGTAGGTAAGTGATAAAAAGAATAATTTTTTAGGTGACATGCACCTTCACAATGAAGATCTAACCATTTGCAAGCATTGAAAGCTGGGATCAAAGAACTCTAAACATGTGCATGAAAGATGGAGTTCTAACAATAGGACATAGTAACTATGCATGCAACATGATAAGCTACAAACAAAGATCATGAATAACATGCATTGAAAAATGTTTGTTTGTTTCACATACAGAAAACATAGCATAGTGGCAATCAGCTTGTCCCTCATAGAGTAGCAAATAGATGCATAGGACACCTTCAAAGTTCACAAGGGTGACTAGAAACAAGTATCACAAGAACAAATAATATCAAAATATGCATCAATCAATAAGCTTTGGAACACTGCACACAGAATGACAACTATGCTCTCTTAATGGTGCCTAAAGGTAGAAGGTGCAGACTAATAATGGTGGAAGAAAGGCCTTTTTTGTAAAGGAAGTAGTGATAACAAGTTTCAAAAAGAGCTTCCAAAAATTATAGTACTTGTTAGCTTTCAGCCCTCATTGCCCCTATCATAAGCATCTTGAAGTGATTAAGGTTAAAGTGAACAATGATGGAGTATATGCTTGATGAAGTATAAGTTGGCAATCTCATGTCCCTTGAATACGAGGGCCACACCTTATGCTACTCAACTATAGTCACATGTAAGTTCTTGTCATTATAAGCATTTGCATATCATTGAGAACCGCCAACGGGGTACCCCTTGCACATGGTACAGGAGCTATCTCATAACCAAAATGACAAGGCAAGCAGACAATGAGCATCTCAGCAATCTTCTTATTTACCATGGGAATATGGTGCTTTTTCTCTCTTTCCTATTTTCTCAATGTGTCTCTTTTTTTATAAGAATAATGCTTCATAGATTTCACTATGGTGATGCTACAAGTTTCCACCATGATTAGGCATGGCTTAGGCTAGCGGCCCAGGCGTTTCTCTAACACGGGATACAAACTCCATGGACTTACAAGTTCCCTCTTTATTTCACACCGGTGACATCCATAGACAAAAGAGCATGATATCAACTAAGTACAAAGTACAAATGCAATGTTGAAAACATTCCCCGTGACTGCACGGTTCTGCTAATTCCAACGTATAAGTGCAAGCATATACAACATAGAAGACACAATAGTTCAAGTTTATTAGGGGCAAATAATATAAAGTGTGCCATCAAGTTTGTGAGGGCTTTAATCACTAAGTTTTCACATAAACAAATAGTTTTTAATTGGAAGATAGTTGAAAACAAGAATACACTTGGAATGGTGTAACACACCATGCATAGGAGTTATAGTGGACACTTTGGAATAACTTGGTTTCTTGGGAGTTGGAAGCATGAGTAGAGCTTACTCACACAAGTGGAGGCTAGCAAAGGACTGGCAGCAACCAAATAAGAGAGCAATAGTGGCCATAATCATGTAGTGCAACAAAGCATTACTAATCAAAGCAAAGAGTGGTACTACAAGTCAAGGACTAAATGATCATAGAGGCTATGGTGACTTGTCATAGTCATAACATGGTGTGAGCATGTGCCAAGTCAACACAAGCAAAGCATCAAAGGAGAATACCACAATACTATGTTTTTGCATGCTAAAACAACACATAATTTCTTCAAGGCACACTAAGCAATCCCAATTGATTGGAACAATACATGCTACATCAATAATCACTAAGCATAAGGTCAAAACAACACCTAGCATGTCATGCTAAAGTCTAAGTCACGGTCAATGCAAACTCCTCTTGCACTTACAAGCAAGAACTTACTACTCTTTTCCAACACCAAGCAACTTATTTGCAAAACAACACAGCGAGAACGAGAGTCCAAACTACTTTATTCAAGCAAACTAAACAACCTAAGCAAAGCAAACGAAAACTAAGATGCTCCAAGAACGACACAATTGTGCATGAAATAATAAAAACGAAGTGTCTAAACAGACCTGAGCTTTTTATTGATGAAGAAGCGGATCCTTGGGAATATCCAAGCTTTGACGCTTGTAGATTTTGGATATTTCTTGGTGTAACACCATGGTGGCATCCCCAAGCTTGAGCTTTTGTCCATTCTTCATCTCATTGCATCATTCTCTCTTTGCACCTGAAATTTTTCCTTCATACAAAACTTTACACAATCTTCATTAGCAACATTAGTGTATTCAAAAGGTATTAGACCTCTGGCAAAGCTTTGGAACAGCAAGGCTTTTTAGTAAAAACACAAGCTACTGTAGTAACTACTTCAAAAAGCTCAATTCACCTAAAGAGAACTCAAAAAGGAATCAATAAGAAGCAAATGCAAATAATGGCATAAATCTGTCAAAACAGACCAGCAGGTAGAAACTGATTTTTTCGAACATCTTATGTTGCTCAAATCAAAAAGTTTTGAACTAACAAAAGTTAGCTAATATACTAGGGGATTTATTATTAATGTTTCAGCTCAATCCGAGTTAGAGAGACTCCTCACGAATTGTTTTGGTGGAGGACATAAATCTTCCGGGACAGCAACTCCCCAAATCTTACTTCCCTCTCATTAGAGGTCATTCTTGGTACAAAAAGCAAACAAAAAGGATAAGGAGAGGTCATTACTGAAGTAATAACTTCCAAGACTCAAGGAAACTCTTGGGTTATCTCCCAACAAGTACTTTTCTTTAACTCCTTTAAGTTATGCACAAGAAGCAATAAGAATCAAGTATTTTCAAATGAGGAATTAAGATCAATACTTGCAAAGTCTTCAACTATAAAAGGTATCTCATCCAAATGGGTTTTGGAGGATCCCTTCTCATCTCTCTTTGGTCTACTATTTTCATCAAAAATATTTTCAGGAGCAATCCAATCAAAATTCTTTTCAAGGGCTTCATGCATTCCAATAAGCTTAAAGGGTATGTGTATCTTAAATTCCTCTCTAGGCTTAGTTTTATCAGAAATACCCACAACATCTACACTTGAACCTAGCATATTGAAATGTTCAAAGACCTTTTTGGCTTCCCTAGCAACATCATGGAATTCTTTTAGTAAAGTTTCAAGGATGAATTCTCTCTTTTCAGCATTCTTTTCTTCTTTTAGTTTTAGGAACAAGAATTGTATGAAGGGGTTAAGGCTAACAAACCTAGCCTCCAACATATGAACTAAAGAAGTTGCAGCAATCTCATAATTAGGAGCAAGTTTTGTTATAAATCTATCCTCAATATCCTCATGCTTGCTAACATGGTTAAATAATTCTTTAATATTATCTTTCTCAATTATGGATCCACTACCTATTGCAAGATCTTTTAGGGCAAACTTGGGGAACAACATGGTGAGCTAGAGCAAGGTGGCAGCTAGAGTAGGAACTAATTTTTTGTGTTTTTGAATAAAGAAGGCAAACCAAACTAGACTAAATTTTTTGGGTTTTTTGGAAAGAGGCAAACAAAACCAAGAAAAATAAACAAAGCAAACTAAAAACAAAGTAAAGAGAAAGGAAGTGAAGTACTCCCCTAGTGAAGACGTCCTTAGCCTCCCCGGCAATGGCGCCAGAAAACTTGTTGATGGTTCTTGATGTGGAGCACTTCATTGGAAACCCCAAGAGCAAGGTGTGATGAGCATAGCAGGAAGTCTTCCCTCAGTAGAGACCGAGGTTATCGAACCAGAAGGAGGAAGGAAACGTCACACAGGTGTTGGAAGCAACGAGGAGACATGCACAACACAAACTCAAGACTTTGCCCCAATGAATCAGTGAGGTTGTCAAGCTCACCGGTTTGCTGTAACAAAGGATTAAACGTATGGTATGGAAGGTAATGGTGGTTTCCAGCAAGTAAACAAGTAACAATGGAAGATGTATCAATGGTAAAGATTGGACCGGGGTCCATAGTTCACTAGAGGTGCTCTCCTTAGATAAACAACATGGCATGAAGGGTAAACAAGTTACAGCAGGGCAATTGACAGGAACTGAGCAAGGCATAACAATGCAATTACTAGTCAGAAAGATCCTATGAGATTCGATTGGGCAATACAACAAGATACATAGACCGCCATCCAACTTCATCTATGACTAGAAGTCCACCTTCAGGTTATCATCCGAACCCCCTCCAGTATTAAGTTGCAAGCAACAGACAACTGCTTTAAGCAAAGTGTGTAAGGTAAACAGTCCACATGTCCCATGAACAAGAGACCGTTGTTTTCTCCCTAGTAGCAACAACGCATCTACAACCGAAGAGATTATTGTCACTTCCCTTGGAAACTAGAGGCATGAACCCACTATCGAGCATAAATACCCCCTCTTGGAGTCACTAGCAACTACTCGGCCAAGATAGCTACTAACAACTGAGAGCATGCAAGATCACAAACAACACATACATGATAGAATCATAAAGATAAAACCATTAATCAAACCAACATAATAATCTCAATATCCATCGGATCCCAGCAAACACAACATTCCTGATTACAAATAGATTAGATCTTGATCATGAACAGAGCTCACAAGATCTTTACATGAAAGCACAAAGGAGGAGATACAACCATCTAGCTACTACATGGACCCATAGTCCAAGGTGGAACTACTCACGCATCATACCGGAGAGAAGGCCTCCGGGATGATCTTGTTGGAATTATGCCCTAGAGGCAATAATAAAGATGTTATTATTATAATTCTTGTCCATGATAAAGTTTATATTCCATGCTAGAATTGTATTAAGCGGAAACTTTAATACTTGTGTGGTTTGTGAACAACACTGTGTCCCTAGTATGCCTCTATGGACTAGCTCATTGATTAATGATGGTTAAGATTTCCTAACCATAGACATGAGTTGTCGATTAATAATGAGATCATATCATTGGGAGAATGATATGATGGATAGACCCAAACTAAGCGAAGCAATTAGATCGTGTCATCGTGTTCATCTTTGCGAAGCTTTTTCTTATGTCAAATATTGTATTCCTTAGACCATGAGATAATACAACTCCCTGGTATCGGAAGAAAGCTTTGAGGTCATCAAACGTCATCCTATGAGAGGGTGATCATAAAGGTGTCTCTCAGGTGATCGGAAAGTACCTGTTGGGTTGTATGTATCGAGATGGGATTTGTCCCTCCCAAGTCGGAGAGATATACTTCGTGCCCACTCGGTAATCGATATCAACACCGCTTGCAAGCATGTGGTTAAGGAGTTAATCACAAAGTGATATTGGATTACGGAACGAGTAAAGTACTTGCTGTGAACGAGATTGAACTAGGTATGACGGTACCGACGATCAAATCTCGGACAAGTAAAATATCGCGAGACGAAGGGAATATATATATACTAGTAAACTGCACGTGCTTTGCACGTCACTTATCAAGAAAGACAAAAAAATGCAAATCCAATTTATAGAACTCAAATAAACATAATTGTGGCAAACATATCACTATGTCCAAATTACTATGATATACTTCCGTATTATCGGATATGTAGCGTCAAATGTGTTGCAAAAGTTTCAAGTTAGTGCCCTTATAAACACACGGGAGATTACTATTAGTTGCGAGCTGATATCACTTACTGTTTCAGCACAGCCATTGCAGAGTTATACTTCTTTATATTTTCATACGCTCTAAACTAAATTAGGTTGTGTTCAAAAAGAAGCGGTGTCTAATATTAATTACTTGAGAAGCTTGAACGCAAAAAAGATAAGCATGTGCCTTCATTTCACAAGTTCTTGCTCAAAACATGCACATGGTTCAAAAATGGCCATGCCAAAGGAAATCCAAAATGAAGTTTTGCAATCATCGGCATGTATGTTTCCAGATCACGGAAACGCTTATGTTAATCCACCTAATGAAGGAGTACTTGATTGTATGGATACTCTATATGGATTTTTCAGGCGTTCAGTTCTAGTAATCAGAAGATCTACAAAACAGGAAATTGACTTTTGCTAATGATAAACAAATTTAACAGTGAACAACTTTGTTCATAAATCAGTAATTAAGAATATTAAAGACATACCTTGTTTCCCTTTGATGATCTCCGTGGGTCAAAAACAATTGCAATTGTGGATCTTGTGTAATATTAAACGGAAAATTATTCTAATAAACTCGAAACTTTATTGGCGAATAAACTCTACTATTTATTAATGCTATTATGACCACCTTCTTGTCATATTACATTGGAACAAATTTATTATTCACATGCAGATGATACAAAAAAACTTTGTGCACATAAACACGAACACTTGGTGGTGACAAATAGCATGCGACTCACCCTCATTTATTCTTTTATTGAAATTCAACACATCATTCGATTCTTCAGCAGTTTACAGAAAACTAAAATGTACAGACCATTAAATAACTTAGTCTACTCATCTACTTTCAGAGATCCCATATGGCCATATTACCTCTCCAAATTAGGAGAGCAGGGTTGAGGATGATGTGTTTAATTATTGGTGGCCAGTTCGGGCTGCGGTGGTATGGTACAGATGCTAGTAATTGCCATCCACGCACGGAGAGCCAGAGGCGAGGGAACCAGAATTGCAGGCCTACATCAGTGCATCACCGCTAGCACCAGACAGAGAGGTGATCGGGTGGCCTGAGTTCAAACAGCAGGGGATCAGAAGCCTTAGCAAGCAAGCTGCGAGCTGAGCGGACGAACGATTCCCGCAGTTGGTGGAGAGGGCACGTACGGTAGAAGATTTCCGGAGCGGTGGTTGTGACAATGGTCAATGGCGGCCGCGGCGGTGAGCATATGGAGCGGTTTGACTAAGGCTCGGGATTGGAAAACTGAGTGGCAGCGGACAATGGGGATCTGGCCAGTGGAGAGGACATGTAGAGCAGGGGACGTCGAGTAGGAGTTGGAGCGAGCGCAAAGCGTGCGGGAGATGACGACAGCGGTGGAACCCGAAGATGCGAGAAATAGTTACCAGGATCTTAAAATATTATACTCGAGTTGGTTCACGATAACTCTAGAAAGACCGCGTTGGACCAGTTTTGGCGCCAGTCCGTACGGAGCGAATCCGGGCAATCCTAGCCATTGGATTACTTGAGTTTGCTGCTGATGAACGGTACTGATCTATTCTCTGGAACAAATCAACGGCTAATAAGGCTTTTTTATCATGGTGTGTGGCTTTCCAAGTTCGAAAACTCGTGTACTATAGTAGTAGAGATATATGGGATTGATTGAATCCTGGCATCGTGGTTCATCCGATATGATCATCGATGAATGTGTGGGAGTCAATATGGGTTTTCAGACCCCGCTGTTGATTATTGATAGAAGATCATGTCCGCATATTCTCGAACCCGAAGGGTCACACACTTAACGTGTCTCGACGCTAGGATAGATTGGATAATTGGTTTATGAGTTTTTGTTCAGAGTCTCGGATGGGATCTGGGACATCACGAGAGGTTCCGGAATGATCCGAAGAATAAGATTCATATAAGGCAGTGCAGTTTTTGGAGTTCGGAATTGTTCCGGGTTAATCGGTATTGTACCGGAACCTTCTAGAACCTTCCGGAGGGGTACCAACGTGGTCCCACCTATCGGGAGGGGGCATGGGCCTATGAGGGAGTGCCCTATCCGCATTGGGCCAGGGGCACAAGGCCCCATAGGGCCTAGCCGGCCAAACAAGGGGAAACCCTAATTGGAGCTTCTAGAAGGGGGGGTTTCCTTGCCCCCCACTCCTCCCTCCTTTGGCCACCGGCCTAGGGCTTGGGGGAGGGGTTAGGGCTGGCGCCCACCCCTCTATATATAGAGGGCTGGGGCACACCACCCCCCACACACCTCCTCCTCAACCCTAGCCGCCCTGCTGCCCTCCTCTCTCTCTCCCTCCCGACTGCGTGTAGGCGAAGCCCTGCTGCAGAAACTCTCCACCACTTGCACCGCGCCATCGCGTTGTAGATCCAATCCGTCTCTCCACCATACTTGCTGGACCGAGGAAGGAGGAGACGTCGAGGTGCCGCACGTGTGCATCTCTCGGAGGCATCGCCACTTGCGGTGTTAGATCGGATCGGATCGCGAGGAGGAGAAGCAAGTACGACTACATCACCCACGTTCCGACGAACGTTCCGCTGTGCGAATCTTCAAGGGTATGAAGATCTCATCTAATCCCTCTCGTTGTTTGCATCTCCTAGATTAGATCTTGGCTTTCCTCTGTTCGCATCCGTAGAAAATTTTGATTTACCATGCCGCGAAACCCTTCAGTGGTATCAGAGCTAGATCTATGCGTAGATGTGTTTCACGAGTAGAACGCAACATGGTTGTTGCGGGCGTTGATGTTTTCTGTTGCAAGCCTCTTGTTTGTGTTCTTCTTATGACGCGGGATAGTGAGATTGAAGCGGTCCAGGCCAACCTTACGGGACGTTGTTCGCGAGACCGGCTCCGCACTTGACGTGTGGCTTGTTCCACACATGCGGCTAGTGGATGCCTGTTTCTCTCACTATAGTTGTCATGGGATTTACACCGGAGTTTGGCAACCATAATATCACCGTTGTGGCTTTCCGTAGGTAAGAATCGTTCTTAGCTTGCTACTCCCACAAGCCACGTAAAACATGCAACAACAAAGTAGAGGCGTCTAACTTGTTTTTGCAGGGAGTGTTTTCTGTGATATGGTATGGCCCAAGATGTGATATGCGTATTGTATGCGATGATCATGTTTTGAAATGTTTCACGACTTGCATGTCGATGAGTACACAACTGGCAGGAGCCATATGGTTGTCTTTATAATTGTGTATGACCCGTGTGTCAACTTCTTATACGCCATGTAATAGTTTCACTTTATCGCTAAGTAGTTAGCAATAGTTGTAGTTGCTATTCGTGGTGGAGGCAATCATGGTGGAGTGATGGAGATCATGCCGGCACGCACAAGATGGAGATCATTGCGCGAAGAATGGCTATACCATGTCACATAAAGTTATATGCATGTGATGTTTATCCTTTTATGTATCTTATTATGCTTAGATCGCGATGGTAGCATTATAAGATGATTCCTCACTTAAAGATCAAGATAAAACTGTGTTCTCCCCATGTATGCACCATTGCGAAAGTTCGTCGTGTCCAAGCATCACGTGATGATCGGGTGCTATAGACTCTACGCTCACATACAACGGGTGCAAGCCAGTTTTGCACACGCGGAAATACTTGGGTTTGACTTGACGAGCCTAGCATGTACAGACATGGCCTCGGAACACATGAACCGAAAGGTTAAGCATGAGTCATATGAATGATATGATCGACACTTCGTTGTCCACCATTGAAGCCACATGTCTTCTCGTGAAGATCGGATTAGGTGTGGTGAATTTGGATCGTGGTCACTAAACAACTTGAGGGATGTTGAATTTAGTGGGAGTTCATCTAGTAATTTGATTAAAAGTTGAACTAGTTATCATGAACATAGTCTAATTTGTACTTGCAAATATTGTATATCAAATGGCTAAGTCCAACTTCAACTTCAACGTTTTTGCTGAGAAGGAAAAGCTTAGAAACAACGGGTCTAACTTCACCAATTGGTTCCGCAATCTGAGAATCATTCTCTCTGGCGGTCAAAAGGACTATGTCCTTGAAAGTGCGCTAGGTGACGCCCCTGCTGTAAATGCGCCGGCTGATGAGAAAGTTGTTTATCAGTCGCGCAAAGATGATTATGGTGTGATTATGAGCACCATGTTGTTTGCTATGGAATCGGACCTTCAAAATCGTTTTGAAGACTATCCCGGGCCCTTTGAGATTCTTGAGGAGCTGAAAACCATGTTTCAGACTCAGGCCCGTTCTGAGAGATATGAGATCTCTGAGAAGTTCTTTAACTGCAAGATGGAGGAAGGGAGTTCCGTTAGTGAGCACGCCATAAAGATGTCGGGCTACACTCAACGCCTTGAGCAACTGGACTGCAAGATTCCAGAGGAGCTCAAGATTGACAGGGTTCTGCAATCACTCCCTCCCAGCTACAAAAGTTTTGTAGTGACTCATAATCAGATTGGTTCCACTGATACGATCCCGAGCTCTTCGCAAAGCTAAAGGCTGCGGAGGTGGACATCAAAAAGGATAACCATGTGTTGATGGTCAACAAGCCCACCTTCAAGAAAGGTAAGGGTGCAAAGAATCCCTTCAAGAAAGGCGGCGGCAAGCGCGTTGCCCCTGCTGAGAAGAAGCTCAAGTCTGGTCCTAAGCCGGACACTGAGTGCTTCTATTGCAAGGACAAGGGTCACTGGAAGCGCAACTGTCCGAAGTACTTAGCGGACAAGAAGGTTGGCACCATCAAAGGTATATTTGATATACATGTTATTGATGTTTTCCTTACTAGCCCTCGTTGTAGTGCCTGGGTATTTGATACTGGTTTAGTTGCTAATATTTGTAACTCGAAACAGGAGCTAAGGAATAGACGGCGGCTTGCGAGGGATGAGGTGACGATGCGCGTTGGCAACGGATCAAGAGTTGATGTGATGGCCGTCGGCACGCTCACCTTAGTTTTACCTTCGGGATTAGTTTTAAACCTTAATAAATATTATTATGTTCCTGCGTTGAGCATGAACATTATTTCTAGATCGTGTTTATTGCAAGACGGTTATTCATTTAAATCGGAGAATAATGGTTGTTCTATTTATATGAGTAACATCTTTTATGGTCATGCACCTGCTATGAATGGTTTATTTCTTCTAAATCTCGAAAGGGATGAAACACACATCCATAACATTGAGGCTAAGAGATGCAAAGTAGATAGTGATAATACTACTTATTTGTGGCACTGTCGTCTAGGTCATATTGGTGTAAAGCGCATGAAGAAACTCCATTCTGATGGACTTTTGGAGTCTCTTGATTTTGAATCATTTGACACATGCGAACCATGCCTCATGGGCAAGATGATCAAAACCCCGTTCTCCGGAATGATGGAGCGAGCAACGGACTTGTTGGAAATCATACATACCGATGTGTGCGGACCGATGAGTGTTTCGACACGCGGTGGATATCGCTATTTTCTCACTTTTACCGATGACTTAAGTAGATATGGGTATATCTATTTAATGAAACATAAATCTGGAACATTTTAAAAGTTCAAGGAATTTCAGAATGAAGTGGAGAACCATCGTAACAGAAATATCAAGTTTCTACGATCCGATCGTGGGGGCGAGTATTTGAGTTGTGATTTTCTCACGCATCTTAAAGCAAGCGGAATTGTTTCGCAACTCACGCCACCCGGAACACCACAGTGCAATGGTGTGTCTGAACGCCGAAATCGAACTCTATTAGATATGGTCCGATCAATGATGTCTCTTACTGATTTGCCGTTATCATTTTGGGGTTATGCATTAGAAACCGCTGCATTCACTTTAAATAGGGCACCATCTAAATCCGTTGAGATGACACCGTATGAACTGTGGTTTGGTGCTAAACCTAAGTTGTCGTTTCTTAAAGTTTGGGGATGCGAAGCTTACGTCAAGAAGTTGATGCCCGACAAGCTCGAACCCAAAGCGGAGAAATGCGTCTTCATAGGATACCCTAAGGAAACTATTGGGTATACCTTCTATCACAGAACCGAAGGCAAAGTGTTTGTCGCAAAGAACGGTTCCTTTCTTGAGAAGGAGTTTCTCTCGAAAGAAGTGAGTGGGAGGAAAGTAGAGCTAGACGAGGTTATTGAACCTTCTCTTGAGTTGGAGAGTAACGCATCACCTGAAATTGTTCCAGTGCCGCCTGCACCAACAATAGAGGAAGCTAATGACAAGGATCATGAAGCTTCGGACGATGCTACTATTGAACGTCGCAGGTCGACAAGGTCGCGTGCCCCTCCTGAGTGGTACGGCAACCCTGTTTTGACTGTCTTGTTGGTAGAAGACAGTGAACCTATGAACTATGAGGAAGCGATGATGAGCCCAGACTCTGAGAAATGGCTAGAGGCCATGAAATCCGAACTGGGATCCATGAGCGAAAACCAAGTATGGACTTTGGTGGACCCTCCTGGCGACCGAAAGGCTGTTGAGTGCAAATGAATTTTCAAGAAGAAAACGGACGCGGATGGTAATGTTACCGTCTATAAAGCACGGCTTGTCGCGAAAGGTTTTCGACAAGTTCAAGGTGTTGACTACGATGAGACTTTCTCTCCCGTAGCGATGTTTAAGTCCATTCGGATTTTATTAGCAATTGCTGCGTTTCATGATTATGAAATATGGCAGATGGATGTCAAGACTGTGTTCCTCAATGGCAACATTGATGAAGAGTTGTATATGATGCAACCCGAAGGTTTTGTCGATCCTAAGGATGCTGATAAAGTATGCAAACTTCAGCGTTCTATTTATGGACTGAAGCAAGCATCTCGGAGTTGGAACCTTCGTTTTGATCAAGTGATCAAGAGCTTTGGATTTGTTCCAAAGTGCTACGAAGCTTGTATCTACAAGAAAGTGAGTGGGAGCTCGGTGACATTTCTGGTACTATATGTGGATGACATATTGATTATTGGAAATGACATTAACATGCTTAACGATGTGAAGAGTTATTTGAACAAGTGTTTTTCAATGAAAGACCTAGGTGAAGCTGCTTACATATTGGGCATCAAAATCTATAGAGATAGACAAAGACGCCTGATAGCTTTAAGCCAGAGTACATACCTAGACAAAGTTCTGAAAAGGTTCAGAATGGATAAGGCAAAGAAAGGTTCAGTGCCTATGTTGTCAGGTAAGATATTGAGCAAGGCTCAGTGTCCAGCTACGGTAAATGATAGAGAAGCTATGAGCGAAGTGCCATATGCCTCGGCCATAGGTTCTATCATGTATGCCATGTTATGTACTAGGTCGGATGTGTCCAATGCTCTTAGTTTGACGAGCATATACCGAAGTGATCCAGGAGTGGAACACTGGACAGCCGTGAAGAACATCCTAAAGTACCTAAATAGGACTAAAGAAATGTTCTTAGTCTATGTAGGTGATGAACAGCTCATCGTAAAGGGTTACGTCGACGCTAGTTCCGACACCGACAAGGATGATTCTAAATCTCAGACAGGATAAGTTTATATTTTGCATGGAGGAGCTATGAGCTGGAGAAGCTGCAAGCAAAGCGTGATCGCAGAATCTACAGTAGAAGCGGAATACATGGCTGCTGCAGAAGCGTCAAGTGAAGGAGTTTGGATCAGGAACATCATCACTGAGCTTGGCGTGGTTCCAAGTGCATTGGACCCATTGGAGATATTGTGTGACAACACTGGCACCATAGCACTTGCTAAGGAACCAAGATATCATCCAAAGACCAAGCATATCAACCGCAAGTTTCATATAATCCGAGATTATATAGCAGATGGAGATCTGAAGATTAGCAAAGTACATACAGATCTGAATGTCACAGATCCATTGACTAAACCTCTTCCACGTGTAAAACATGATCAGCACCTTAGTGCCATGGGTGTGAGATTGTTGCCAAATGTAAACTAGATTATTGACTCTAGTGCAAGTGGGAGACTGTTGGAATTATGCCCTAGAGGCAATAATAAATATGTTATTATTATAATTCTTGTTCATGATAAAGTTTATATTCCATGCTAGAATTGTATTAAGCGGAAACTTTAATACTTGTGTGGTTTGTGAACAACACTGTGTCCCTAGTATGCCTCTATGGACTAGCTCATTGATTAATGATGGTTAAGGTTTCCTAACCATAGACATGAGTTGTCGATTAATAATGAGATCATATCATTGGGAGAATGATATGATGGACAGACCCAAACTAAGCGAAGCAATTAGATCGTGTCATCGTGTTTATCTTTGCGAAGCTTTTCCTTATGTCAAATATTGTATTCCTTAGACCATGAGATAATACAACTCCCTGGTATCGGAAGAAAGCTTTGAGGTCATCAAACGTCATCCTATGAGAGGGTGATCATAAAGGTGTCTCTCAGGTGATCGGAAAGTACCTGTTGGGTTGTATGTGTCAAGATGGGATTTGTCCCTCCCAAGTCGGAGAGATATACTTCGGGCCCACTCGGTAATCGATATCAACACCGCTTGCAAGCATGTGGTTAAGGAGTTAATCACAAAGTGATATCGGATTACGGAACGAGTAAAGTACTTGCAGTGAACAAGATTGAACTAGGTATGACGGTACCGACGATCAAATCTCGGGCAAGTAAAATATCGCGAGACGAAGGGAATATATATATATATATGGGATTGATTGAATCCTGGCATCGTGGTTCATCCGATATGATCATCGATGAATGTGTGGGAGTCAATATGGGTTTCTAGACCCCGCTGTTGATTATTGATAGAAGATCATGTCCGCATATTCTCGAACCCGAAGGGTCACACACTTAACGTGTCTCGACGCTTGGATAGATTGGATAATTGGTTTATGAGTTTTTGTTCGGAGTCTCAGATGGGATCCGAGACATCACGAGAGGTTCCGGAATGGTTCGGAGAATAAGATTCATATAAGGCAGTGCAGTTTTTGGAGTTCGGAATTGTTCCGGGTTAATCGGTATTGTACCGGAACCTTCTAGAACCTTCCGGAGGGGGACCAATGTGGTCCCACCTGTCGGGAGGGGGCATGGGCCTATGAGGGAGTGCCCTGGCCGCATTGGGCCAGGGGCACAAGGCCCCATAGGGCCCAGCCGGCCAAACAAGGGGAAACCCTAATTGGAGCTTCTAGAAGGGGGGGTCCTTGCCCCCCACTCCTCCCTCCTTTGGCCGCCGGCCTAGGGCTTGGGGGAGGGGTTAGGGCTGGTGCACACCCCTCTAAATATAGAGGGCTGGGGCGCACCACCCCCCACACACCTCCTCCTCAACCCTAGCCGCCCTGCTGCCCTCCTCTCTCTCTCCCTCTCGACTGCGTGTAGGCGAAGCCCTGCTGCAGAAACTCTCCACCACTTGCACCGCGCCGTCGCGTTGTAGATCCAATCCGTCTCTCCACCATACTTGCTGGACCGAGGAAGGAGGAGACGTCGAGGTGCCGCACGTGTGCATCTCTCGGAGGCATCGCCACTTGCGGTGTTAGATCGGATCGGATCGCGAGGAGAAGCAAGTACGACTACATCACCCACGTTCCGATGAACGTTCCGCTGTGCGAATCTTCAAGGGTATGAAGATCTCATCTAATCCCTCTCATTGTTTGCATCTCCTAGATTAGATCTTGGCTTTCCTCTGTTCGCATCCGTAGAAAATTTTGATTTACTATGCCGCGAAACCCTTCAGATCTCACCTCCGGTAGGGCGCCGGAAAGAACTCTAGATCCCCCGATCGAGGGACGACGGTGTCGACGGCTACAGAAGGTTTCGTGGAGATTTGATCAGGTACTTAGGGTTTCTGCATCGAGGGCTTCTTATAGGCGAAGGGGGAGGCCGAGGTGGTGGCCAGGGGCCCTACACCCTGCCTAGGCGCGGGGCAGGGCCCACCCGTGCCTAGGGGGTCTGGGTGCCCTGGCACGCCTCTCTGACTCCCCTCTGGACTTCTTGTTCCCCACAGAAAGTTATTGACTTTGACGTTTGTCCTGTCCAATTCCGAGAATATTTCTTTACTAGCTTTTCTAGAACCAAAAACAGCAGAAAACAGGCAACTGGCACTGTGGCAACTTGTTAATAGGTTAGTACCAGAAAACATGTGAAAAGCACCTCAAAGTATAGACAAAACAAAGCAAAGTAGATACTAAACAAGCATGGAGCATAAAAAATTATAGATATGTTTCCGACGTATCACATGGCGTATTCACAACGGAAGGGTTTCGGAATAAGGATAGATTGGTCAAGAAAAGACGTAAGAAATGAGCTAAACAAGGTGTATCTTGTGTGCACAAAAGCTGGTAAACCTCACGAAATATAAATACAAAACTCAACCATAATGGTACACAAGAACTCATGGAAAAAAAGAAAACAATACCAAAAATTAACATAGAAATTAATACCATACAAATAAAGAAACACATAAGGATATAATATAATGTTATCCACACATCAATACATAAGTTACCCATAATCATAAACTAATATTATCATGCCAACTGAGCACAAGTTACCCATGATAATAAGTTAATGTTATCATACCAACAGAACATAAGTTATCCATGTCAGTGCACACATATTATTATGCTTTTGCTCAAAAGTTACCAACAGATCATAAACAAAATTTAACAAAAACATTATCCATTAGTTAGTACTTCTGTAATCAATGAATTTTATCCAATGTTACCCAAGGTTGGTGCTATAGATATCAAGGAATCATATACAATCATACAAAATTCATAATGAAAAGTTGTAACATCCCAGCATTTAGGAACTAATGAAGGCTAGATTTAGTAATTTGAAATGTTGCATGCATTCATCTGTGAAAATGTGGGTAAATTTTTTGCCAAATAAAAACCTAAAGTAATCAAGGTTTTTTTCATACTTTGAGATTAGATTTAGTCTTAAAGGATGATTGCTATAGATTTTGATATGATCTTTGAGGAATTATGTGTTTTGGGAAATGAAATTTGAATTTAAAACTTGAGTGTTTGAATTATAATTCAAATGATTTTTGAATAATGTTTGAATCTTGATTTAATTAAGAGTTAACCAATTTAACTCAAACTTTATTTAAAGAAAGCAATTAAGAATATGAATATCTATTTCATATTTCCATTCAATAAATAAGTACAAAAATGTAACTTATTAAAATCATCCACGATATTCACCATAGCAAATAAATAAAGAATAAGAATATTTCTTTATTGATAATAGTATAATCTTTATTACAAAATAATAAAATGAAGCTTACAAAAGAATAGAACAAAAAATTACAAAAGAATAAAGAAGATTACATATGACTATGCTACAAATAAACCTAAACTAAAATCTTCATTTCCAATCTGTACCTGCAAAATAAACAGAAACTGAATAGAAAAAGAAAAGTTAGGATTAGCATTGCTTTACTCTCAGACTTGTCAGTGAAGTGCACTGATCAAGGTTCATCATGGAGTAAACTTATAAAAGGGGCAAATTTCACCAATATGAAAGAATGTATCCTTCATAATTTTAAGCCAGAAGTCAAATGACAGCAAGGAGGGGCAAGTTTCACCAGCCAAGTAAAAGTAATCAGATAACAGTAACTCTCAAAGTCAGAGCATATCCACAAGTTGCACAGCAAGCACACAGGCAAGACACACACCAAATTGCATTGTATGTGCTGTCAGCACCTTAGCAACAGCCCAGCAACACAAAACTGCTCAGCCCAGCCGTGGAAAGGCACTAGGGCATCTCTTCACTGCTCACACACACAAGAACAGCTAGCTTAGCCAAAGCCAAATAAGCCAGCCACACCATCTCACATCAGATCAAGCCACATATCACCTAATGGTGACATAAGGAGGAGAAGGATCAGGTGAATAGCAAGGCCAAGCTCACATGAGCTAGGAGGAGTAGAGTTCCTCAAGGCCAAGCACAAGCATCAAGGGAATACAAGAACATCATCAAGGGGAGAAGGACTGGATAAGACCAGCAACACCACCAGCACATCAAGCCATCACCAACATAGTTTTTATGGTGAGCATCATAAACAACCATGTGATCTGTTTATCTTATCCCAAGCAAAGTATATATGTTGATGCATAAGGCAACCTCTCAATAATCACCCAAGTGGGGTGAAGCTATCCTAGAGGTTTTAAACATAAAGATCAAGATCAAACTCTTTTCTAAACACCAAATTCTTAGACCAGCCTCACAGAATTGGTGATATCAAAGGCAACCTTTATATTCTATCAATTGTTCTTACAAAATCTGGGCACATCTCCAAGAAGGAGTAGCACCTCAGATTTTATAAGCCACAAACAAAACCATATATATTAACCAACTAGGATCTAAGATCTAGTAAGCAGTCGTGTCTTAACCAAATTGGAAAATGACAGCAACATAGAAGCTTAGTTCCTAGAGCCTCAGACCAACATCACTGGCTAGGTCAAACAATAGTTTTCCAACTTATCTATCAACATCCATCAAGTCCCAGAAATGACTCTAAGCCTAGTCAGTAACAAGATCTACTTATGTACCATCTTAATAAGGTTTCATAAGCACTGACCTTATCACAAACACAATCAAATAGCCCAACCTTCACAAATCATTTCCCTGGAATTAGAAACAGGGATCATATCCTAATTATTTATTCATGATCAAAGAATCATTAGATTCTACTAAATAAAATTCAGAACAAGAATCATCTGGCAAGCCAACAATAACTAAGTCAGTAAATTCTCACTGACTAGATCATTGCCAGTATCAAGATACTGACAATAGATAAACACATCAATTCACTAGAGTACCAGCCAGAGGCAATAATATGCAACCCTAGCATTTAATCCAACCTTAATCACACATAAACAATAGCATCACACAATCAAATGGTGGTGATCACTAACAATGAGGTATAGAGCATCCCAAATCCCCATTCAACATCACAACCAGATCATAGAAGCATCTTACAAGTATCATACATGAACCCTAAATGGAATAAATCATCTTAATCAGGACAATACAGTAACCAGAGAGGTCACTACCAACATCTAGCATAGGATGAGCGAGCACAGAGAGCACAAGGGGGAGAGGAAAAGAACTCACCAAAGGTCCTCGCTGGAAACTAGAAGAGGAAGCAGAGGTGGCCGACGACCATGGCAGCACGGGGAGCACCCCCAGGGGGCGCTGCGACCCATACAGCGCCACGGCGGCGACCATAGCCACGCCTAGAGGCGAGGTGAATCACCACGAAACACGACAGCAACGGTGGCGCCAGGATCCACGCCAACCCCAAACCCTAGGGTTCGGGACGGCATCGATCCGTCGCAGGAGAGCTCCATGCCCAAATCTAGTTGGACAGGAGGAAAGGGCGTAGTCGAAAGCCTCCTCCTGCACCACGGTGACGACCAGAATGGTCCATGACGGCGGGAATCATCGGCGGTGACATCACCGACCACGGGGTCGAGGATAGAGGAGGAGAGGAGTGAGCTCGAGGGTGAGAGACATCGAGTGAGTGGGCTAAGTTGGGCCAGAACCCTTCGGGGTGGCTGTTTTGACTAAGCCTAATGTGCCACAAGGGGCCAGTAAGATTAAGTCAGCCCAAAAACCATTAAGGCCTGTTTTAATAAATAGAAAAAGACCAAAATGCCCCTAAATTTAATTAAATTCTAGAAAATAAAATAAAAGTCCAAAAATTATAAATAAAATATTTCTGGATTCACAAAAATCCAAACTATCCAAGTAAATTAAGATATAAAATTTTAGACATTTAAATTTTATTAAGAATTTTGTAATTTATATATTCCTTAAGGAATTTTACAAAAAAATGAAAGATGATAAAAATAAATAAAAATCACTTTCATTATATATTAATATTTTAGTATTTTTGAAAATACTAAATAAATATTTAATAACAAATTTTGATATTTAAGTGATAATTCCTAAAAGAATTATTAAATCAATAAAAGTCAAATAAAAGGGAAATAAAATAAAAGAATACAATATTCTATTATAAATATTAAAAAATAATATTTATAAATTTTTTATTATTAAAAAGACTTTTTATAATAATGGGGAGAATGTATATCAAGTTAAATGATGCATTACATTACTTTGCATAATCATTTTGCTTCTTTAAATATTGTCCTTACCGGGCAATAATGATGTTTTTGTAGACATAGAAGCTCAAGGTCTAGTGCAAGCATCAGACTTCACTACCTTGCCATCACAAGGCAAGTTCATCACTTGCTCTTATCCTTTAAAGAGTCTTTATCAAAGTATTTGCAAATTGTGTGTTATCATATATACCCTAAAATAAAGAAAATATTAATTTCACAAATAAAGAAATCATAGATATCATCCTAAGTGATGATATAATGGAGCAATAGAACTGAGGGTTCTATTTGCAACAATGATGATCAATTAGGAACTTAATAACCCCTGACATTAGTGATTCTAGCGCCATATATTATGCGTTAGCCATGAGATTTGGAATGGGACAGAAAAGTCAGTTGTATCTTCTGCCTCTCGCATGAAGCCGGATGTGCAGGTCGGGGCTGTTATGCTCGAAGCGTGCATATTAATTGGTAATTCGTAGAGGATATGCAGCATATGGGTGGGAACCCTTATCGTCCCACGATAGTTCTGGCATCTAACGGTTTGTACAAACCATTGCCGTAATTCATTATGTGGGCATGGTGTACACCAAGGAGGCATGCGAGGTCACGAAGGGGGCAGTGATTGGCTTGGACCAACTACTGGGCCCCACATCATGGAATTGTGGACGGGAAAGTACGCCCGGTTGGGCAACAAGGAGTTGATCTCTCATGGGTAAAGTAACGCACCTCTGCAGAGTGTAAGAATTGTAACTTGTTACTCCCTGTTCTGGGAAGGAGCTACGAACGCGGCAGGAAAGGAACTCCATGAAAGTTCTGGTCAACCTGTGAAGGATGATGGTCATAGATTTTCATAATAAAATCAATCTTTGAAGAAAGATTTACAAAAATTGCATAGTGCCTAGGACTTATAGTCCGAGGTGGTAGTTAGAGCATCAAACTTCCCACCTTGCATATAATGAACTTGTTGGGTAACGTTGTTACTCATCCTTTCCTTTTATTCCTTGCTTAGACTCTGAGGATTCCGAAGACGTGCCAATGTATGCAGCTAAATGTCAAGAAGATGTGTTCTACGAGGAGTCTGACCTGTCAGGAGGCATTGAAGGAGCGGATTACGAAATCCGTTATGGTGTTGATGATAACGAGTCCAACTAAGTATCCTAGTTAGTAGTAACCAACGGAGTCGAGCAGCATGAACTCTATAGAATAAGCTGCAGAGCTTAACTCCTAGGCGGAGTTGCTACTTTTTAAATTCCGCTGAAACACTTTATATTTTGGTTTGTAAGTTGAAACCTTTTGAAGTCTTCAACTTCTGGTATTGTAATAATAATAAAGTGTGAATGTTTGTAATATGGACCCGCAATGTTTCTGTTGTACCACTCCGAGGGATGTGATATTTACGGAACGGTGTTCTGTGAGTGTCATGTCAACGACTATAGTATACTACACATGCAGTGGTATGCTGGGTCACCGCAAAAGTTAACACGTAAAACCATACAAAATAAAGAAACATACAAGGATATAATATAATTTTATCCACACATCAGTACATAAGTTACTCGTGATCATAAATTAATGTTATCGTGCCAACAGAACACAAGTTACCCATGATAATAAGCTAATGTTATCATACCAAC
Organism: Avena sativa; assembly: GCA_916181665.1. Classification (NCBI taxonomy): domain Eukaryota; kingdom Viridiplantae; phylum Streptophyta; class Magnoliopsida; order Poales; family Poaceae; genus Avena; species Avena sativa. Next base: position 147,022,499 of record OV702294.1, on the reverse strand, counting down.
AGAACATTAGTTATCCATGTCAGTGCACACATATTATCATGCATTTTGCTCAAAAGTTACCAACAGAACATAAACAAAATTTAACAAAAACATTATCCAGTAGTTAGTACTATTGTAATCAATGAATTTTATACAATGTTACCCAAGGTTAGTGCTATAGTTATCAAGGAATCTTAACAATCATACCCAATTCATAATCAAAAGTTAGCACATAATAGGTTTGTATTGTTGTTATCAAGAGATCTTTTTCAATGTTACCCATGCATAGATATGTGGTTATCAAGGGATCATATCCAATGTTACCAATAGATAGATCAGTTGTTATCAAGGAATCTTATGCAATGTTATTCATGGCTAGATCTGTTGTTACCAAGCAATCCTGTTCAATCTAACCCATCTAAAACATAATGTATCACACATCAAATTACCATTAGACCATGGGGGAACAACTCACATGGATACATCATCAGAACATCAAAACTACATCACACACAGTAGATCTGATAAGGGAACAATACTCAAAACACCAAAGGGGATCAAGGGCAACACTCAAACCATTTGAACAACGGGGGTTGAAGCATGAAGGAGCCAGGCAAAATCAGGGGGCAAATCACACGCGTTACAAATTACAAGCAACCCTAAACTACAGGACATACCGGAATCAACGCCAAGCATAAACTGATGAAATGGAACCGTCGTAAAACAGAGAAGGATAGAGTAGAAGGGTCGGAGCAGCGGAGGAGAGAAATTGGAGGAGGACCGAACCTGCGAGCGCACCTGGAGGTAGTCGACGCGTCGACGGCGGCAAGGGCAAACAGAATCAGCGATGACTAGACAGGAACTACCGTATCACCCTAGAAGTCACCGGAGAAGAAGGGGAGAGAGAGCAGCGGGATTCTCGAAATGGTCGGGAAAAGTGGGAGGAGTGGGAGACGATGACGAGTGGGGCCCCAGGTGATTGGGGTGGTGGGATCAGTTGTGCGGTATTAAACAAGCCACCAACCGCGCGCATTTGTCCGCGTTTGTTGCATTCTAATCCAACGCCTCCTGTCAGCCCGCCGGGTTTTGACAATTTCAGACCGATCGTCTCGTCTCCGTCGTATTTTCCCCCCTTAGGATTCATCACTTACTCGGAGTTGGTGATCAATCACTCTGGTGCCCAAAGACATGAAGGATCGATCCGTCCCGTCTTCTCCGGCCTTAGGGAAACCTCCAGTTCGTACGGTCCCACCGCAAATACCTATTTGTCTCTTTTTAGACGGACCACCGGTTCCATAGAGACTACTGCATGGCACTATTCCCTATCGGTTTGTTCTCGTGAATAGACACATATTAACGAGAAACCTCTATCCAGTTTGTGAAATTTATTATGAAGAAGATCGACCGTGAACTATCGACCGACCCACCTAGGACTACCGACTGATCGAGGACTACCGACCGACTGAGGACTACCGATCGGTCGAGGACTACTAACCAACCGAGGACTATCGACCGACCGACCTAGGACTATTGACCGACCGAGGACTATCGACCGACCGACCGAGGACTACCAACCGATCAAGGACTACCGACCGACCGACCGAGGACTACTGACCGACCGAGGACTATCGACCGACCTAGGACTACCGACCGACCTAGGGCTACCGACCGACCGAGGACTATCGACCGACCAACCGAGGACTATCGACCGACCAATCAAGGACTACTGACCGACCGACCGATCAAGGACTACCAACCGACCGACCGAGGACTACTGACCGACCAAGGACTATCGACCAACCTAGGGCTACCGACCGAGGACTATCGACCGACCAACCGAGGACTACAGACCGATCGAGGACTACCGACCGACCGACTACCAACCGACCGACATAGGACTACCGACCGACCAAGGACTACCGACCGACCAAGGACTATCGACCGATCAAGGACTACCGACCGACCAAGGACTACCGACCGACCGAGGACTATCGACCGACCTAGGGCTACCGACCGACCGACGACTATCGACCGACCAACCGAGGACTACAGACCGACCGAGGACTACCGACCGACCGAGGACTATTGACCGACCGATCGAGGACTACCGACCGGCCGAGGACTACTAACCGACCAAGGACTATCGACCGACCGACCGTGGACTACCAACCGACCTAGGACTACCGACCGATCGAGGACTACAAACCGACTGAGGATATTTGGAGACACTTGGGACTGATGGATATCATTGATGAGATGAGTATTGTCGATAGATTAGGGTCTCGTGTCTTTGAAGCAATAATTCGGCTGGCCTATAGGACAACCCCGCATACTGTTGATGTTGGTATGAAAGAGATATTAATTAGCTCATGCTGGTACATATGGTGGCAGAGGAGGCAGGTGGTACACGGGGAATAAATCGCCGATCTGTTGAGAACGGCTCAAGTTATTGCAGCTATTGCGGCAAATTATTCGAAGGCGTGCAAAATAATTCGGCGGTCCATAGTGTTGGATGGGAGAAGCCGTTGGAGGGTTTTTGCAAACTAAATGTTGATGCTTCGTTTTCAGCGGAGTCTGGTATGGGTGCTACGGGAGCTGTGATCCGCGATGACAAGGGCTCTTTTATCACATGTGCTAATAGTGGCATTGAGTATATTTTGGATGATCCATCGGCTCAAGCGACGACGTTACGTGATGGCCTCCTTTTGGCGGGTCAAGTGGGATGCACCAACATTATAGTCAATAGCAATTGTATGGAAGTCATCTCTACTATGAATGAAGGCGGCAACTTTATTGGTGCAGCAATGGCTATCTATGAGGAGTGCTATTTCTTAGCTCGAGGCTTTGATCAAGTTTCTTTTGCTCATAGTTATAGAGATTTTAATATGGTAGCTCATACTCTAGCTTGTAAGGCGGAGAGACCCCATACCGTCTAGATGGAGGATCCACCGGATTTTTTTTTTGAACTTCTTACAAACGATGTAACAATGCTTTAAACTTCTCATAGAAGGAAAAGGAGGAATCCCCTAACCATAGAAGTGCAGTCGACATGCTCTTGCTGAAAGCGAGCATTTTGGCTCTTGCGAAAACTTTACCTGCCCACTCTGATCGGTACCTCAGGAGAAGGAATATCTGCGTAGCTTCCTTCACGAATATAGTCTTCTCCTGACTCGCAAAGCCGTCCACACCATGTTGCTCCCACCACCATTTGGGGAAATTAAATTGTAAATTTAAAAATATATAAGATAATAGATTAAATAAAAATATAGTAAAATTGAGTATACAAATATTTTGTTTCTCCCGTTGCAACGCACGGGAACTTCTGCTAGTTTTTTTCTCAAGGTTGTACTGAATTTGTGGTTAAAGCGGACAGTCCAATGGCCAAATGTCACACACATATGTCTACCTACCCCACTTCTTCACACCACCATATTTGTCATGGCCCACATGTCACACACATGTGCCTACCTACCCCACTTCTTCACACCACCATCGTTGTCATGGAACAATTGCGGTCCTTTGCCACGGCGCCGCTGCCCCTCCCCTACGCGCATCGGCCAGTGCTCCGCCGCCCCAATCTCTGTCGTCGCGTGCTTCGCTCCTCCGTGCTCCACCGTCCCAAGCTCCACCACCCTCCTCTCCAGCTCTAGTGCGGGCATGCAAGCATGGAGCGGGACAGCGGTCGTGCTCCTCTCTGGTGCGGGAACATGAGCTTCCGGTGCTTAGATTGATTTTTGGCCCATCCCGTATTCTACGGTCTTAGGGCTTTATAGGTGTGGCTTATCACTTTAAATTGATTTTAGCGTCTTCTCCGGGATGGTCAGGCGACAGCGGCATCTTAAAGAATATAGGTCTCATCCTTCCTGCCCTATCCTCGCTCACCTATCCTCGCTTCGGTGGTGCATATACCACTAGCGAAGGACGCGTGTAGTCCTTTCTCCCGTGGATATCTTTGGAACTAATCAGTCTTTGTGTTGTTCGTTGGTATAATCTCAGGTCAATCTCTTCGGATCGGTTTTTGTGTTTGTTGGTGTGATCTTAGGTTAATCTCTTCCGATCTATGGTTGTCACTATTGGTGAAAGTTGTTGCTCTAGTGTGTAGGTTCTGAGTCTTAGCACAACGATTTCTATCAGTCTACTACCACAAGTTCTACTGCGACAAGCTTTGCTGGCTCCGGTGATGGACGAGCGAGGATGTCAACGAGCCTTCAGGTCGTGGTAGTGTTTGTAGTTGTCGCTATATGAACCTGGTAAACCTCGTGTCCCCTTGTTGCTTTCCTGTTAACCGTCTCACGACTTTCAGCATCCCCATCTTCTTCAAAACTCAAGTCCATAACAATGAGAATTGACGAGTCGAACCCTCGTCACTATGATACCTTTAATCCGGATTACGGATGTAGTATAGTAGTTTTTTTTCCTAGTAGACCTAGGGTTAATCGTACCTTGAGAAACAGTACTAATAGTAATAAAAATAAGAACACGTCTACAAGATATTATTTTTTCGTTTTTACCATTGTTTACCGGACCAATTAGTTTACTTTATATTGTGAATTGAATCAATGGATGGAGATATGCCAGGGTTGAAGATCCACCTGCAGCTGCACATCATATGTGACAAAAGATAATAATAATAATAATAAGCACAGTCATGTGTAAGGTTTCAATAGAGATAATTTTTTGTGGGCAACATATCCTAATATACTAGAGCCCCTGAGAGGCCACAGTCATAGCAATAGTCTTTTAATCCAACCGAGTGTTATGATTTCGAATATGTCGCTAAGCGAAGACCGTACTACCCTTGTTGTCACTTGGGTTCCTATGAGATCGCCGCTATAAAAGTATCTCACCTCAAGCCTTGATTGATCTCGGGGGTCTTGGGTACCTATAAGTCCAAAGATCAAAGTAAGAGACAAAGAAACAAATTATACAAATCCCTCTTACAAACCAATATATAATTCTCCCATAGATTAGATGCCCAAAAATACGGTGAGATTTCTCCCCAACCCGTAGCCCGTGAGGTGCTGAGGTGCTGCATGGTTGATCCTGTCCTGGCCGGGTGGTGCTGAGGTGCTGCATGGTTGATCCTGTCCTGGCCGGTTGTGGAAGCGGGGGGGATGCGAGGAGGTGCAGGGTGTCCTGTGAGGTTTTTCTTGTCTGACCGTGGAAGAGAGGAGGGTAAGCGACATGACATGTCTTCCTCGGCAGCGCAAGGATGGTAGTTTGAGTCCAGGGTTGGAAGTTCCTGCTTCTCCCTTTCTTCTCCATCTTGGTGCCATGGCGACGAGAGGGGGAGGAATCAGGGCGAGGTGCGAGCTCTAGGGATGTTGAAAGAAGCTCAGTGGTGGAGTTCATCCACAAAGGAAGAGGTTGCCGACGTGATTCTTGGCCAGTAGAGGCCACTTCACGTGATGGTGTGGAGCTGGCACCACAATATCTTCTTCCCGCAGGCCAGCTAGCCGATGCGGAGGATCATCGGTCTCAAGGCGCCGCTCCACGCTGACGATAGACCAAGTGGCGTAGTCCCTGGTGCTACCGACGATGACCGTGCATCGAGATCTCATCTGAGAGGCGTCGGAGAAGGACATGATTGTTTTTTCTTTGTTTTCGTTGGGGTCTTTGTAAAAGTAGAGGACTGCTTTAACTTCATTGTTTATGTAAGGGTCCTTGATGTAAATTTGCCTGCCGATTAATACGGCTTCTGGGTCTTCGGATCTGTTCCCGTGCAAAAAAATAGGATGCAAGGATGCACTAACTAAGGTCCATATCTCCAAACGAAACTTATATTTGGGCTGAAACAAGATAACTAGGGCTGAGGCAGCACTTTCCCTAAAAAGGAGGCAGTGTGTTCTGGCCTCTGGGCTTACGACCTTTGTCAGCTTGTAGGCTTTTCGTCCTGGTCTCCGCCGCCAACCAAAGCCCACTAAACACACCAGCGTACCAGCGTCAGCGGGAACTAGGAAACCAATGTTGCGGGCGGCGGCGTCGAGGTGCGGCGGCGGCGCCATCCGGCGACTGTCGGCAACAGCCGCGGTAAGCTCGAGGAGGAAGCCTCCCCAGGACGAGGGGGACTGGTCCTACTACAAGGAGTGGTGGGGCGAGGACGACGGCCCCGGCGATGGGGCACACACCGTCTTCCGCCGCCACTCCGAGCACGGCAATGGCGTCGTCTCCGTCGTCGCGTACCCAGCCTCCCAACCGGTATATTCCGCTTCCTTTCTCCCCAGCTCCCTTCTTGGTCTATTTCTTGCTTGAAGAAATGGGGATTAAGCGCTCTTCGTCTGCTGCTGCCTATGCTAGAGAAAGTAACGAAGGAGCACCTTTTGCTCATAGATCACTACGAGTGCTATCCTCGAAAGATTATACACTTAGTTATCAATTTTTCGTTATAAATTGAGTTCTGCGTGCTGGTTCCTGGCATAAAGTGTTAATTTGATGCAAGTTCACCTTCCAGCAAACCAACGTTGCTGTTCACTTGTTCAAGAACATGGGGCAAATTGGTTGTCTAACTTGAATATTTGCTATGCTACTCATCATGATGATCAATTTGGAATTGTGCCACTACAATCATTTTGAGTCTCGTAATGTCCATACTGCACAGAGTTCTACTGATTTAATACCAGTCTAGACCAATCTGTTCTGGACTCATACAGGAATACAATTTTTTGTGTTGTGGCAGGCCAATGATCAGTGGCCAGTAATGGAGAGATGGCTTCAAGAAAGAAATTCAGTAATATACCCGGAATCAACTAGCTCTGACCAGTTTAAGATACTAGGCTACCAGTGGCGAGTAATGCGCTTTAACGACCATACACGACAAAGTACTGCAAAAGTAATGGCGTGTTACAGGTCAGGGGGTGATAGAGCATTATACTCAATGCAGCAGCCCAACTGCTTAGCTGTTCCCTGTGAGTTCACTTGTACTATGTTTACACCTATTGTGATGATAATATATCCACGCTGGTTTTTATATTTTTTTAGTCTCGTTCGCATCTGTTAAACGATAAGTATAACTTATAAAGATGGCTTCTTACATACAAGTCAACAGTATGGTATCAGTAACATGCCAAAAGACAATAAGTGTTATATGCCGACATGATTCCAGTATACAGACATCTGTATACAGGTCAAAAGACATCAGTAACATGATTCCCCTGATTATTTCTTAGCTGCAAGTGTTATGCGTCATGAAGATAAGATGAAGGTTTTCTCTAGATGAGCATTTTAGTTGTTGTATGCAAAGTAGCACGATTTTATTTCCATGTGTGTTTTATATGTTGCTTCAATACCACTGTAAGAATCTGAGTATCTGACAGTCATTATGTGCAGATGTCAAGAGTATGGTATCAGCAGGATTGACAGCACTCCCTTGTTGTTCTTACGATCTCCGTCAAGCAGTTTCTGAGCAGAACACCATGAAAATTCTATGTATAGGCCATGGTGGAGGCAGCATACCATTATTTTTGGCTAGTAAATTCAAAGGTAGGAAGTACCACTGGCTTCAATGATGTTTATTACCACTTACAGCTGTTGCTGGATTTACTGATATGCGGTGCACACACTGAATTGGTGTTATTACCTTCTGGTCCTTTTGTTATCCGGTTAGAAACTATGTGCCTGGCCTGACAAATTATCTGCCTGCACTAATAGTTGAAATTAAATATCAATGATGGATTTTTGGATCAACACAGTATTTCCTCTTTAGCTCTACCTGCTAATCCTTAATTCTAAAGTTTCCCACTTAAAACATATTTCATTTGTAGTTCTACCTGTTAATCCTTAATTCTGAAGTTTTCCACTTCATCAAAACACTTGAAACATATGTCATCTTTTTCAGGTGCTGCCGTGCACATTCTGGAAATCGATCCAGTTGTCGTTTCTGCATCAATTGAATCTATGGGTTTCCCTGCATCTCCCGCGAAAGGGCTATCATCTCACTCCATGCAGCCCGCTGACGGAGACGAGCTGCTGTGGGGAGGCATCCACGACCGCCTTTTCCTCCACATAACAGACGCAGAAGACTACATCGCCAACGACAGCAACGTGTACGATCTGGTCTTCATCGACGCCTACGACGGGAACAACGTATTTCCCCGCAAGCTCTGGGACGTCGACGGGGCGTTCCTGAAGAACCTAGAGGCAAGAGTCCACCTGGACCACGGCACGGTGGTGGTGAACCTGCACTCCGATTCAGAGCTGGGTCCTGATGTTGACGACGACGCCCCTTTCGAGAGCACGCTCCCCATGGGCAAGTACGTCTCCCAGGTCTGCGGCGCGTACAAGCAGCACTTCGGGCTGGCCTTCACGGCGGCCGCCCCGTGGCTCTGCAACATCACCCTGGTCGCCTGCCGCAACAAGGCGATGCTGAGCGGGGCGCCGGTAGGACGCAGCGGTAGAAGAGACTTTGTCCTTGGCAACCTTCTGTCGAGGGCGAGCATGGTGGAGCAGGCGTTGGATTTACCGTTTCCTTGCCTGCGGTACGTCAAGAACGGGTTCACCTTGGTGGAATGATCTGGTCTTGTATGAATAGAATTCCCCTTTTACTTTTCGCGCCATTTGGTCCGGCGGATTGCTGAGCGATCTTGAACTCGTGCCTGGTTTTTTTCTGTAAACTTTTCGCACGAAGCTGGCGTGATCTCTGTGAAAACCGGCTGACTGCTCAATCCATCCATGGATGATTGCTGTTTGATTCACGTCTACTCCCATATACAGTTGGTCAAGACTGCTACTTGTATAGCAATTCAAAATCACACAGAGCAACTCGACGGTTGACATGCATCATTACTCGCTTTTTTTTTCTCAGTCCGGAGACTGGAATTGGTTTTTTTAAGGACAGTACTAGGCGTCCCCGGGTATTTGTGTTTTTTATCCCCCAGGTACCCAGTCACCATGTGTCTTTTTTTAGGGTCAAAATCTCGCTTTTGCTACAACTAGTCCCGCGTTTGCTACATGTAGCAGAAAACGGTTCGGTCTAAAAAATAGAAAATTAGACCAGACCTCGCCGGAGATCTCGCCGGCGACCGTGTAGCAAAAAAATTGTGCTAATGTAGCATATCCGACCTCGCCGGAGACTCGTCGACGCCTTTCACCGGTAGACCTCATCGCAGACGGGATAGCAAAAACTTTACGCTATTGTAGCGAAACCACAATATATATGTAGCAAATAAAATATCATATTGTAGCAAATCCGATCTCGTCGGAGATCACGTCGGAGTTATTGTAACAAAAACCAAGATACGTTTGTAGCAACACCATCGGTCGCATGTAGCAACGCCGCCAACCCCATGTAGCAAAACCTCGACGTTGACGTAGCAGCAGCAATGGCAGTAGGTAGCAGCGCCACCAACCCCATGTAGCAAATCTCGACGCCGTAGGTAGCATGGTCGGTGGCGGTAGGTAGCAGCGTCGCTGGCCTTTAGTAGCAACACAGGTGGCCTTCATATAGCTAGGACGACAACGGCAACACCACCAGTACAAACACACCATCAGGACGGTGCTCCGGTGATGTGGGATCTAATGAGGCGCTCCGGCGAGGGGCAGTTCCGGTGAGAGGAAAGGGAGGCGCGCGGCGGTCTAGCGGCACCCCGACGGCACACCTCGCAGCTCCCGTCGCCTATTGAAGTCAGAGCCGGGTGGCGGCCTCCCGCGACTCTCGCATGGGGTGCACTTTAAGGAGGCCGACCATGGCTGTCAGGGGACGAGCAAAAGTCAGGGGCTGGTGGGCGCCGACAGCATCCACCGGCGACGTCGCCGGAGATGGGAGGGGCGGTGTGCGAGGGAGTGGACGGCGGCAGAGATCTGACGGTGCCTCAATCTCAGACCGCGCCGTCGCCTGGGCTGAGCGAGGGGCAAGGAGGCGGCGCTCCGGCGAGAGGCAGTTTCGGCGAAAGGAAAGGGAGGCGCGCGGCATCCTAGCGGCGCCCCGACGGCACACCTCGCAGCATGTAGCAAAGTGGTATGGCAGAGAAGAGAACACGTGAGGGGGAAAAGGAAGAGAAAGAAGACGATGCAATTAAGATCGTGGGTGGGCCCACCGCTGTCACCGCACGAAAGGAGGACCCGGAGGATGCGATCCCCCGGGGGAGTCCTATCATTTTCCTTTTTTAAAACCCAATTGCTAAAAAGTGCTTGGAGGCCAAGCTGTCTTTTTCAGCCTCCGTTTTGGGACCGTCCGATCTCATCCATCAGTGCGTCTAGACAGAAAATATCTGGAACGGTAGACTCAGACCGCCCCACACCTGGGCTTTCAAACCGCCACCCACATCGCTCCGCACGCCCCGTCCTTCTCCGCTCCGCATTATCTCCGCTCCGCACCGCACGCCCCAGTCTTCTCCCCAGCGCAGACATCTCCGCTCGTCGCAGGCGAGCCGAGGGAGGCGAGCTCGGTCCGCGGCAGAGGGAGGCGAGGGCGGCGATGTCGGTCCGCGGCAGAGGGAGGCAAGCTCGGTGTGCGGCATAGGAAGGCGAGGTCGGTCCGCGGCTAAGGGCGGCGAGGTAGTGGGTGGGGTGGGGTGGATCTTCATCATCAAGCTCGTGGCGACACCGTATGTTGCCTCGCGGACCCATTTCTCTCCCGCGGCGTCTGCGGCGTCTGCGCGAATCGGAGGTGAGGGGTGTAGGGGGCATCCACGGCGGGTGGATCTAGCTGGTGGTGGTGGGGCGATGACCTCTTCGGTGAAAGGACCGGCGAGATCCGCGGCAAGTGAGGTTCACGGCGAGGTCGCCGAGATCCGCAGCAAGGCAGGTTCACGGCGAGGTCGGCTACCCGTGGTGGCTTCGAGCTCGCGGCGAGGATTTTGACTTCATCAAGCAACCAGAGGTAATCGTACTGCCTCCCCCTCTAAATGCCATGGCTAAATCCATCTGAAGTAATGGGATAATGCAGCGCGATGATGATTCCATTTTATTGGGCATTTTGTCTGTCATGTGTAGCTACCCGTGGTAGCATCGAGCTCGCGGCGAGGATTTTGACTTCATCAAGCAACCAGAGGTACTCGTATTGCCTCCCCCTCTAAATGCCATGGCTAAATCTATCTGAAGTACTGGGATAATGCAGCGCGATGATGATTCCATTTTATTGGGCATTTTGTCTATCATGTGTATGTTCTAGGGGGTGTGTATGGGATGTTGTAGGGTGTGTATGTTCTAGGGGTGTATGTTCTGAGGATGATGATTTTCGCCTTTTGTTTTAGTGCATGCCATGTGTATGATTCCACATCTACTCAATGACCCGTGATCTATCTGCCATGCGTATGTTCTAGGGGGGTGTATTTTTGGAACCAGCAGGGGCAAGGGCAAGGTGCATAACTCCCCAAGCATAAGTCCCCAAGCCTGGTTGGAGGTTTCTAGTGATGCTTTTTGTTAGTGCGTACCGATTTATTTTTTGCTACTGCCCTACTCTGTTTTTGGTAATCCAAATTCAAATTAAAATGCAGCATGATTACTCACTAAGTTGTTACTTTAAGTACAAGATGTTTTTTTGCATTTTCATGACCCATGTTCTATCACGCGCTTTTTGTTTAGTGTGTGCCGATGGATTTGTTAGTAGCGTCTACTCTTGTGTTTGGCAGTAGTATATATGTGAGTTTTTTCTCTAGCATGGGTTTTTAAGTTAGGCTTTCAGTATGCTTACGCTTTATTTTTAGTTGCTTTTTTCTTCATGATGTATAGTTTTGTTTTTCTCCCAACTTTTTGCTTAAATTGGTTTCAAAATCCTGTTTAGTTGGTTCAAAAATACTACAGAGTTGGTTCCAAAATACCATCTACTTGTTTTTTTGCTCATGATGGATAAATTGTTTCTCCCAACTTGTTTAAATTGGTTCAAAATCCTGCTTAGTTGGTTCCAAAATACCACCTACTTGGTTTTGCTCATGATTCCAACTTTCTTAATTTGGTTGAAAATCCTACTTATGCTTGATTTTTTAGTTGCTTTGTTTTTTGTGATGGTTAAGTTGTGTGTTCCATCATGTTTATTGGTGTTTTACACCTTGCCCTTGCTGGTGTACGCAAAGTCACTAGTTTGTATACTGCATATCTGCATACCCGTGATCTATCTGCCATGCGTATGTTCTAGGGGGGTATGTTTTTTCGATGATTTTTGTCCTTTTTGTTAGTGTGTGCCTATGTTTTTTTTGCTACTGTCCTACTCTGTTTTGGTAATCCAAATTCAAATCAAAATGCAGCATGATTTACGCGCTAAGTTGTTACTTTAAGTATAGGATGGTTTTTTGCATTTTTCATGACCCATGATCTATCACACGCTTTTTTTGTTTAGTGTGTGTCGATGGAGTTTTTAGTGCCCCTACTCTTTGTGTTTGGTAGTAGTATATATCTGAGTCGTTTCTCTAGCATGGGTTTGTAAGTTGGGTTTTTAAATTCAGTAGTTGTTTTTTTAGTTGCTTTTTGTGTACATGATGTATAGTTTTATTTTTCTCCCAACTTGCTTAAATTGGTTTTAAAATCCTGCTTAGTTGGTTCTAAAATACTATAGAGTTGGTTCCAGAATACCACCTACTTGTTTTTTGTGATGGTTAAGTTGTGTGTTACATCATGCTTAAGTTGGTTCCAAAATACTACCTAGGTGGTTCATGTGTTTTTTAAAACCTTTTTTGTTTTTCCATGTTTTTAAACATGTTGCTTGCGCATGAAATAGCTAAGTTGGTGTTTTGCAGCATGTTTAAGTTGAGTATATACAAAGTTGTTTTATATACTTTAGCTTTTTTTATACTGCATATCTGTTTTTTCAGGAAGAACATAGTGCTAAGCTGAGTTACTTTGGGGCTTTTTTACAGGATAGAATATCACTAGGGACACATGGCTAAAGACAATACCAAACGCGCCCGCCTGCGCTTACCGGAAGATAATGCAGAAGGGGGGAGCAAGCAAGTCCCTCATGATGTAGCCAAAGGAAAATATGTTGCGGTGAAGCCTACTCGGAAAAGACGGACTGTGGTATGCTTTACTGCTTTTTTTCTTCCCTGTTAACAGAGGCTAAACCTTTTAACATTTTTGTTAAGGATCAACACTAAATTTGCCTTTTTTGCTGAAAATGTCAACAGCTTGGAAGGAACCGCGCTTCGCCCGCGGGGTTGTTTAAGTTGAACCAAAAAAATTCTCCAGAACAGAAAACTCTAATAGAAGAATGGGGATGGGGAGAGATGATAAAGGTGCAGGCTAAGGAGATGCCAGTGGATCTAAGCATGTGGGTTCTGTCTTGCTTTGACCCCATACAGAACGAGCTTGCCATCCCAGGGAGGGGAACAATCCCAGTGAATGCAGATTCATACATGAAAGTGTTTGGGATCCCGAACGAGGGGCAGCCTGTTTGTTATGAGATGGAGGCAGAAGCTATTGAGTTCTTCAACAGAGAATACAATATAGAGAGTGGTTCAGCACCGGAGTGGGCCGACTGGTGCAAAATGATAAAAAACATGGGTGGGGTGGCAGACTTGAAGTTCCTTCGTGCATATTTTGCCGGTGCAATAAGCTGTTTTGTATGCCCGACTACCGCTTCTAGTATCATTCCAAGGTGCTACAGGTCCCTTGTTGATCTCAACATATTTCGAAGGACCAATTTTGCCCAATTTGCTGTTGACCAAATTTCCACACAAGTAAAGAAGATGGGAGCAAAGAAAAAGTCTGTGTGTTGCTGCCTCCATCACCTCTTGGTAAAGTTGCTGAAAACAATTCCCCTCTTTCCTATTATTTTTTATGTGACAAATCAAATTTGTAACAGAGATAGTCATCCTCTCTTTTCCAATGCAGATCCTCTACCTTGATTTTCTGGAGGTTGACGAGGTGGTGCAATCTGAAGAAAACTGTCCAGTCCGGGATGAAGCATGGAATGACAAACTAATACAAGCTGTCGCACGCAAGGATTCTAAAGGCAATGGAGACTTTGGGAAACTAAGAGTAAGCATTTACTCCTTTTCCATTTTTTGTGTTTGATTTTTTTTCATTCTTTTTTTATCTCTAGTGACGCGTGGGTAGCCATGGACCATCTAACAAGTTTTTATTTTTTATGTGTTTTGATGACATAAAAATATAGCTGAAAGAAGGTGTTGGCGCAAACATAACTGATGGGCTTTTTGTGGGGATGACAAGGATTGAAGATTTTGTTTCTTCAAAGTTGTCACGGAGCTTTCCATATGAGGTGAACCTAGATTATTTTGCATTCACTAGTTTTTGCCCTCCAAATGTATGTTGTATACTACTGCAAAAAATCAGAGACACTAACAATCGGCTAAGTTGTTTTCCTATTACACCTAAGTTGGTTTCAGAAACTGCCTAACTTGGTTACTAAGTTCATTACTAAGTTGCTGACATAAACTGCCTAACTTGGTTTTAGTTGCCTTATTTATCTTAGTTGAAAAAATATGCTTGCTCATGATGGGTATGTTGTTGTATGCAGCATTCTTAAGTTGGATCTAAGTACTACTTAGTTGGTTCCTAATATTTCATCAGAATGCTTTTTGATTTGAATTTTCTTTTTAAAAAAGTTGCTTGCTCATGATGGGTACGTTGTTGTATGCAGCATTCTTAAGTTGGATCTAAGTACTACTTAGTTGGTTCCTAATGTTTCATCAGAATGCTTTTTGATTTGAATTTTCTTTTTTTAAAAAGTTGCTTGCTCATGATGGGTATGTTGTTGTATGCAGCATTCTTAAGTTGGATCTAAGTACTACTTAGTTGGTTCCTAATGTTTCATCAGAATGCTTTTTGATTTGAATTTTCTTTTTTTTAAAAGTTGCTTGCTCATGATGGGTATGTTGTTGTATGCAGCATTCTTAAGTTGGATCTAAGTAGTACTAAGTTGGTTCCTAATAGTGATTTTATTATGTTTTTGGCAGAACAAAAGGAAGATTGTTGTTATGCTTGGGGAGTTATGCACGGACATATCAAACAGGCTTGGTGCTTTTGTGGAAGCTATTGGAACTATGGAAAGCGCAGAAAGTTCTAGCCATGCTCAGGCTAGAAGGAAGAGACAAAGGATTAATAGAGGCGACGGTGACGATGGGGATGACGAAGACAACAGTGACAACAATGAAGATGATGATTCTAAAGACAGCAGCGACGGTGACGATGGAGAAGATGGCAATGATAAGGAAGATGAACAGGACAGGAATAACAACAATGGATTAGATAGGGAAGATGATCATGGGGGAGACCAGAGCGGTGACTCGCACAAGACACCGAGAATATCTGCTAGGCTAACACCAACAAAGGGACACGATGGTCCTGCAAGCAACCTAAGAAAGAGGTGCACTGATTCTAAAATCCATGCAGATGCCGGTGCAAACAGAAGCGCTCATTCACCTTCATTCTCCACGTGGATTCCGTTCGCAGACCTGGGAGTAATGGCAGCACCATCCCTTGCAAGTGTGCCTCCACTACAAACAGATCAGGTTGGAGGAGAGGAAGAAATGCAGAAGCTAACAGCAGAGTGCTTTAAACTACAGAATTTAGACATAAGAGGTGATGTGCAGCAACAGAGGAGGAGACATAAAGTTGCGGCGCACCGTGGCCGCCCAGAGCAGCCATGCTCACCAAAAACCCCTGTCCGTGGCTCAACAAGCAATACAGCAAGCGCATTCCCTCCCGAGGTTGGCGAAACATGGCTAAAACAAACTGCAACTACACCACTGGCACGAGCAGGTACTCTAGATGGAGGAGCAACCAACAGCAGGAAGCAGGAGGCCACGCGTGAAACTTGTCCACCACCGGCACCAAAATCAGATCCATTGGTTCAAAACAGAGTATGGCAGGAAAGATTGAATCAAGCTTGTGATGCACCATCTTTTGATCTTGGTTTGGATAGCCCAGAAAAGGATGAAAACATGGGACTCAACAATGCTTCAAACCTCCTGCAGTCAGTTATAACCTCTGTAAACTTGGATTCTGAAAGGTTCAATTATGACGATGATTGGGATTACCAGACTTGGAGAGAAGCTGTATCTACTGTTGAAAGAGTAGAAAGGGAGAAAGACATCCAAGAAACTGTGGTTAGTGAGCAAGCTGACACTGGTTTTGACACACAAGCAGATACAGGAACTGAAGCTGCAGTAAATTCTGGTGCATCTGCCAGTATTGCAGTAGCAGAGCGTCCGCAAGTTCAGGGAACCAGTCATGTGGTTAGAGAGCATCCTGATGCTGGTTTGAACACACCAGCAAGCGCAGGGATTGGGGCCACATTCAACACTGATGCATCTGGCAGTACTACAGCAGCAGAGCGTCTGCAAGTATAGGGAAGGAGGATTGTTAGGCACGGACCTTGCATGAAATCCCCTTACTTCTCGTATGTTGACAAAAGGGTTTTTACATGCTCTGCCGAGGTGAAAGATACATACAATGCAGTTATTGCACATGGAAAAAGAGCTAGGAGGGGGCAAGATGTTGACAAGACCCCAATTATTGTCAGCTATGACAAGTTTTTCGTTTCTCTAAGAGATCTAGCCAACTCAATGTTGCCAGGCGGGTGGGTGTCGAACACTGTAATGGAACTCGGAATCGAATCCATAATGCCACGTAAACTTAAGAAGATAAAGAAGCTCGTCATGCCTTTGAGGGTTTCGGTAAATATACTCCACACAACTTCTTTCTAGTTTAACTTGCTTACATTGGTCATTAAGTTGTAATTTTTTCAGAATTCATTTATGTTTTGCACTTTTTTTCCTTACTAAGTTGTATACTGAAATCCATCAAGTTGGTTTCTTAACTTTGTTCAAAATCCTCCTTAGTTGGTTCATCCTTTTTTATAGTTGCTTGTTTTTACGATGGTAAGTTTGTTGCTTTGCGACATGCTTAAGTTTTGTTCTAAAATTCTATCTAGTTGGTTTCTGATTTTTTTTTAGAATGCTTAAGATTTGTCTTTTTATTTTCTTAGTTGTTTGGTTTCATGATGGTTCTAAGTTGGTTATTGAAACTGCCTAAGTTGGTTATTCAAACTGCCTAAGTTGTTTTTACTGCTTTTGGGTTTACCTTTCAAAGATGGCTAAGTTTGGTTACTGCTTTTCTTTTTTTTTGTAGTCTCTTCTAAAAGATCTGGATTATAACAAAAGAGAGCTAAAAAAGCATTTTGGAAAAGTTCTTGCCCATCTTGACAGGAAAGACAGTGTAAGTACTTATTCTCCATTTTTTAGCTCGTATTCGCAACTTTCATTTTTTAACAACCAAACTTTTTAAACTTTTGCAAAACACAGGTCCTGCTCCCTGTACTTGAAAATCTGGCACCCGACACGCCAGTCCCCGTCAATCACTACTGGCTTTTTGTCATTAACTTAAGGGACAAAAGATTTGAGGTGCTCGACTCCATAAGGTCTTTGGAAGACAAGAAGCTCGCAGCACAAGTTGAGGAAATAGTCGCTCCCATCAAGACTTTATGGCAAGAGAACTATTCAAGCTCAGCAATACAGATCGCGACATTCAAAGTTGAAGATATCAAACCTCCAAAGCAGTCATCAAAGTGAGAACAGCAACATAATTTCTGGTTATGCAGTAACTTTTTTATTTTTTTGAGTTGTGTTTTGCCTTTATGTTTTTTTGCACACTAAATATACTGTTTTCTCACTAAAGTTTGGTTACTGAAATATGCTACAGTTTGTGTACTGTTTTTTGGCTCTATACTTAAAGTTGCACTTATACAACTACTGGTTTTTTCCTAAAAGTTGGTTACTTCATATACTAAAGTTGTGCATACTGTTGGGTATAAGTTGTGTTATTAAAATAGACTAAGTTGTGTACTGTTACTAATGTTTTTTTACTTAAGTTTTTATACTGAAAGTAGCTTGCAAAAGGTTCTGTTTTCACATCAAAAAATAAATTTGAATCCTAAAAACCATTATGTTGGATCCTAGGATCCATTAAGTTGGTTTAACACAAATGCTTAAGTTGCTTTTTATACTCAACATGTAAATGGATACTCATGGATAATTAGGTTTCTTATAGATTTTCATGTACAGCAACATGGTTAGGGTTTCCTTGATTCTCTAGTGTTTATTTAGTTGTTCTCAAAACATAGTAAAGTTTTTTTCCAGTTGGCTAGAAAATAACTTAACTAACACATTTTTTCATTAATTTCTCTATTCATTTGCAGCAACGAATGCGGAATTTGCACTTTATTCAACGCTGAGTACTGGAATGGTAGAAGTCTTCCCAAATATGATTCATCACATGTGCCAAACATGAGGAAGCTATAGACTCATACATGGGTCTCTTCTACAAAGAACATTAGCAACTGGAAAAACATCCTCAAACTGAAATAAGGTACGTAATAAAAAAACAAATCAAATTACATATTTGGCACTACTTTTGGCCCAACCTAAAAGTACAAGTCGCGGCGTTATGGCCAGGCTGATTGCACACAGTACATAGAGTGCTTCTTTCGCTTGCAACTCAATACCAGATGGTATTCTCCCTTTCTTCCGACCTTTAGTGTTAGACTTGGGAGGATTTAGAACTACAAATTCTTCTCTATTTGGTGCAACCACATAACCTGCTTCGGGCTGGGGACCTGCTGTTGGTGCACGACGCACATTAGGAGCCGAGGAAGTTGCACGTTGCACTTTAGGAGCTGGTGTTTGCTGCTGCACATTTGGAGCTGTTGTTTGCTGCTGCACATTAGGAGCTTGTGTTTGTTGTTGCACATTGGGAATTGCTGTTTGGTGCGACACATTAGAGTTGACATTTGTTTTGGTTGCTTTCTTCTTCCGAACTTTGTTCAGTTGTGCAAACTTTGTTTTCATCTCCCTAATGTGTCTACGGGCAATGGCTTCCGCTTGATCTGATTCACTAAGGACCTTAGCCATTTGCACAAATGATCTTGACAAGTTCGCAAATCATAGTTTCTGCCGGGACACTTCAGGCATCACATCATCTTGTACTGGATCTGTAGGAAATGGTGCGTCCTCAATTGCTTGCTGAGCCCACCTTTTCAGTATGAACCTATCTGGTATTGCATCAATTCCTATGTGAGTAAACACTTTTAGTACATGGCAGCAAAGAATACCATCGCGTTTGATCTTGCAACAATCGCAGTTGAAATGTCCACCATTAGCATTTACCATGTAGTTCCTAGACCCATAAGGATAGCACTTGACATTGTTAGGAACCAACAAGTACATGTTCTGGCCTGGTGTTTGCACGTTGTAACGGCCAATAAGTTCAAATTCTAGTCTGAACCGTAGGTAGATGTCCCGAGTATAAACAGCCAACGCATGCTTCTCTATTGGGAATGGGGACCATGGCTTCACCTCTAGCTCATCCGTCTGATAATCATTGTTGCCTTCCCTGCCCAAAATCTTCCCCTGGATCTTCTCATATTGCCTAAAAAAGTGCTTAATTGAATTCTGGGGGTTTATGTAACGCTTTAGAACTGCATTGAAACCTTCACTCCTCTGAGTTGACTGCAGAAATGGGAAGAAGCGCTCCCTGAAGTAGCATGGAACCCATGTATGAGCATTCTTATTTAACGAAACAAAAGTCTCATTTTCCGATAATTCCCACTTCGCGATCAGTTCAGTCCAAATTGCTTCAAACTCTTCAACAGACATGCATTCATCAATGCATTCATTGAAATCATCAGCTAGACCAGGATGCCGCCCTAGGAATGAACCCAGCTTCTCATTAGCGTTTTTCATGACGTGCCAATGATAGTTTCTGTGCCAACTCTCAGGGAAGATGTCTGAAATCGCTCTCGCCATAGCCCAGTCCTGATCTGTGATAATATTGTCTGGTTGTACACCATGCATGGCTTCAAGGAACTTCCTAAGTAGCCACTTAAAACTTTCTTCCCTCTCATCTCTAATGAAACCGCAACCAAGCATAAATGTGTGCCCATGTCTGTTTATCCCAATGAAAGGAGCAAAGGGCATGTTGAAGCGATTTGTACAGAAAGTTGTGTCGAATGACACACAATCATGGTACGCCTCTACGTAAGCTTTCCTTGCAACACTGTCAACCCAGAATATGTTTTCTACTCTGTTCTCTGCATCAAAAGAGAATTTGAAGTAAAACTCCGGGTCTTTTTGCTGCAACTCCTTGAAGTATTCGAGCGTTTCACCAATGTCAAGCTCCCTGTTTTCAATCCTGAATTCGGACCGCATGTTTGATATTGTCTTGGGTCCATATGGGACAAAAGCATCTTCGCCATAAAATTCAGACATAACCTCCATCATGCGCCCTACACACATGCAAAAACAAAAAAACTAGGCATCATTAGAACCAACTAAAGTAGTTTTCAGACACCAACTTAAGTATCATTGGAAGCAACTAGAAAAATAAAATAAAAATAAAACATTCAAAAAACATTAGGAAAACACCTTAGTACTTTTTAAAATTCAACTTAAACATGTACAAGCACCAACTTTACCATCACTAGTAAGCAACTTAAAAAATTGCCGAACACAGAAGCAACATTTAGTTTTCAGAACCAACTTAAGTATGATGCAGACACCAACTTAAGCATCATTGGAAGCAACTAGAAAATAAAATAAAATAAAACATTCAAAAAACATTAGGAAAACACCTTAGTACTTTTTAAAATTCAACTTAAACATATGCAAGCACCAACTTAACCATCATGAGCAAGCAACTTAAAATCCCGAACACAGAAGCAACATCATGTGGCAGTTAGCTTCTTTTTTTAAAGGGCAATTGGGTTTAAAAAAAACATGTTTCTAAGTTGCAGTTATGTAGGCACCTCAGGAATTCCTTTTCATCACTGGGAATGCCCCTATGTGATCTCAAGTACTTTGTGAGAGATGGCTTCACAATCATGGGATGGTTATGCTCAGCAACAAAATAGATCACCTCCCACTTGTTATTAATCAATTTGACAAACATCCTAGCTGGGCATTTTGTTTGCTTGATCATTTCCTCTTGCGCTTAACTCCAAGCCTGCTACTGCTTTTTGATCTTGATGGTACACCTTCTCCATCTTCTGCACCGTCACCATCTAGCTGAATAGGGCTGACATCTTCAACAACAGTCATTTTTTTTGCTCTTCTTCTTCTGATTTTGGCATACGATACTTGTTACACACAAATTGTTGTTTCTCAAGTGTGTTTGTGTTCCTATCTCTCTTCGAAGTATTAGCCTTTATTGAGAAACCAAGCTTCAGAGCATAAGCATTGTAATGATCTCTTGCCATCAAAATCGAGTCGAACCTCATCCCAAGGAAGGGTTCCTGCGGGCTGGATGCAACTTCCTCATTCATACCAGCAGCACCTTCCGCTAATTCAGGATAAGTGGTTGATTCTGTATGAAGAGCAGCTGCATCCAAGCTGTGGTTGGCGGCAGCGGGCGGTGGACCATTGTGATGAGGGCCCCTGCCACTGTGTTCAAAAGAATCACCACCCACCACACCTTGCTCATGCACCATTGGGTCTGGAGATTCTCCAACAACATCGGGAACAAAATCTGCTACGGGAGGCTGAGTACAAAACTGAGGCTCATTAACATTGTTATCTTCTACAAGGGGGGCATTCAGATCCAAACCAGCCATCCTGCAAAAACATAAAAAAAACAACTATTTTTGGGGGGTTACTGTGATTTTTGCATGCACAAAGAACCAACTTAGTATAGTTTCCATGATCAACATAGGTATGTAAAAAAGAAGCAACTTAGGCAGTTTTAAGTAAGCAACATAGGTGTATTTTTGCTGAAAAGCAACTACAGAAGTTGCTTTCTTTTCTGTCATCTGTACTAATATGTTTTTGCTGTGATTTTTGCTAAAAGCAACTACAGTTAGTTTCTTTTCTGTCATCTGTGCTGATATGTTTCCATATATTCTTTTCGCAGATCGAGTTTCCACCGCAAACAAGAACAGGACATCCACACGACAAAAAGGGAATCAACACATGGTGCTTTTCTTCTTTGTTTTACTGAATCAAAACATACTGTTTCTACCTGCAACTACTTTGGAACTACCCCTGGGGTTTCTATGGGCAGGCTTTTGTCTGTGTACTGTATTTTGTTGTCAAATGTTTTACCGTGTTACTGTGTGGTACTACAAGCAACTACTTTGTTTCTACCCTTGTTTCTAAGTTGCAGATCACATCATCTTTGCACTGATCTAGTCTGAGATTTTGGTGGACAAGAATTTTATGTGTGCAAGTTGTTTTTGCTGCTAGCTGGGTTTTTGCACATCTTCTGTGCATCATGATGTATTTTTTGCTAGAAGCAACATCTGGATCTACATGTTAGAGGTAAGAGCAGAGAGGGGTAGTTTTTACCTTTTTTTTGATTAGTGTCCTTCTCTTGGGGGTTCTGTGGGGGAGCTCACTATGGCTTCTAGCCTAGAGAGATCTGGAAGCAGAAGTTCTTCTGTTGCTGTTGTCATCCATGGAGATCTGGAGAAAAGAAGACAGGAGAGGAGAGAAGGAGGAGGGAGAGAGGAGTCGTGGGGGGGGGAGGTGTGGGTGCCTGTGTTGTTTTGCAGAAGAAGATGCCAGGTGGAGGGGGTCAGGAGGTGGGGGTCGGGGGAAACTTGCTGGGTTGCCCGTTTTATTGTCCCCGGGTTGCTTTCCCATGGGTTGCCTGTGTTTGTCGTTTTATGGAGGCTGGAGCAGACTAACGAGCCTCCGGGGGCTCCCTAGCCGCATCCTTTTTTAAACTAGACTGGAATTGGTTTTGGTAACGAGTTCCCTAAGCACCGCGGCCGTTAGCTTGATATTACACGGCATGAACGTTGAGTGTTTGACTTGCGAGGAGAGACGGCGCCACGAAGTCGGGGAACAGACACGTGAGATGCATTAAACCGGACGCCGATGGCTTAAAGCAGTTTAGCTGGGCATGGGGTTCCAGCGCTCGCGAATTGACCCGCGATCCTCTCGAAGCGAAGTCCGGCTCACAGATCTAGCATCCTCTTGCCCTAGAGAAATGACCAAATTCTTACAGGTCTTGCTTTTCCTTCTTGTAATAAACCGGATAAAGAAAGATTCACGTGCATGCACCCACTTGAACCACCGCCGTCCTAGACAGAAAAATAATAAGCTGCCGCTATAGGCGATGAGATCTCCAGGGAGCACGAGAGGCAAGAAAACGCCCAGAGAGAGAGCTACTAGCATCGATGCTGCTACGGAGCACCTCCACGTCATTCCTGCAGCACTCCTTCCTCTCCTCCTCCCCGTCACCCCCTTCCTCTCTCCACCTCCGGCGAGCCTTCTCCGACAGCCACCTCCCATCCCTCAACCCCAACGACGACGACGACAACACCACCGCCAGCCTCCACACTGAGCTCTCCTTCTCCGTCTACAACACCTTCGGCGGCAGCAAGCAGGCGCCCGTCCAGATGGAACCCCACCACGAGCAAGTAGAGCCGGAGGAGGACCAGGAGGAGGAGACGCCCGCGCAGCCGGAACTGCCGGAGCTGCCGCTGTTCCTGGCCAGGGGCATGGGCATCGACCGCATCGCCTCCGGCCTCTTCACCGCCGGCATGCTGGGCTCCGAGGCCGCCGCCGTGGCCAGGATGGCGAGCGGCGTCGACCAGAAGGCCGTGATGGCGGTGGACGCGCAGTACAAGGAGATGGTCGACGAGCAGCCCGGCAACGCGCTCTTCCTCCGCAACTACGCGCAGTTCCTCCACGAGGTAAAACCGGCTGAGATCTCGCTGCTATCAAAACTGCTTTAGTAGTACAGTAAAAGAAGTGGCCAGCTGGGATCTGAGTGATCGTCTGAATCTGCTGTGCTGACAACTGATGGAATCAGGTGAAGGGAGACCCCAGGAGGGCGGAGGAGTACTACTCGCGCGCCATGCTGGCCGACCCGAGCGACGGCGAGATCATGTCGCAGTACGCCAAGCTGGTGTGGGCGGTGCACCGCGACCACGACAGGTCCCTCGACTACTTCCAGAAGTCGGTGCAGGCAGCACCGCGGGACAGGTACGCATGCACAACGCAGCTGTGAGCCGCCGTCTGCCTACCATACAAAAAAATACACTCTGAATTTAAGCTCCTGCTTCAAGCTGGCCGGTAGCTAACTAACTTGGCCGCGGTTTGGCATGGCAGCCACGTTCTCGCGGCGTACGCCAGCTTCCTGTGGGAGCAGGACGATGACGACGATCTCGGAGAAGGAGAGCAAGGAGCGCCGGAGCCTGCTGCGCAGCCGATGCAGTTGGCTTCTGCGGGCGTTTGACCAGGACAGCCGAGGCGTGCGTGTGTGCTAACGACGTACTACTAGTACGTACTCCCTCCGTTTAGAAATATAAGATGTTTTAGATTTATGAAGAAGATGTATTTAAACATGTTTTAGTGTATATGTTCAAACGAATCTAGACACCTTAGTGTCTAGATACATCTCATTTACAAACCTAAAACATCTTATATTTTCAAAAGGAGGGAGTACTAATGATCATGACTGTACGCTGTTTCTCTGTGATCTGCGAATGATTGAGGTGTGTGTCAAGAATAAATACAGGAACCGTTGGAAGCGGCAAAGGTTGTGTAAACTTTATGATTTCGTCTGCAAATGCCAGTACCTAATGTTTCTTGATTCAGGATAAGATCTTGCAGGCTCTGTATCATACTACCACGTTCGTAACTTCCCCACGCTCGCTTTGGACACTTGAGAGTTCTGCCCTGATGGGCTGGCGCAGGCTATGCTTCCCTGCGATTGCATCAGACAGCTAAAACGCAGAATGATGTATAGCCACATCACACCTTCAGACTAATAACGACGCAGATACTTAGTGTACACTACTACGTGACGACATGGAAGCCAGCATGAGGAAGCATAGCAAGAATACTGCTAGGGATTTAGTCGTATTACATGATTCAGTGTTTACGTCCCAGTAACAAACTCCCTGCATCAACACGCTCAGCGCCTAGCTGTTGACAAAGCCGGCACTTTCTCGAGGCATTTCAGAACTAAACACTCCTCACAACCTACCACACGAGCATCTCTCACGGTTAGTTCTTTGGCACAAGCATCTGTATTTGAGGCAACTGCCACTAGCGCATTGCAACAAGCTGGGAAGGCAACTAAAACTATCGATTGACACAGCTCTCTTTTTTTCAAACAAACACGGGTCAAACGATAACACTGATCCTTTTTTGCATGTCTCGGTAGCTCAGGTTTCGATCATACCAGATACGCAGCAGAAACTACTATCATGCAGCAACTGATATAAGAATCCCATCTAGAAACGAGTCATGCTCGATATCACCTAAGCCAAAACGCATAGTTCTCCAGACAACCGCGCTTTGTGTTGTGACAAAAAATATGGCCAGGGCCGCACCAGGTAGAGAGCACCAAATGGGATACGACCATTCACCAGCAGAGCAACTGTGGAACTACTCGTAACTGTCATACTGACGCCCACCCCTCCTTTGGTACCCATTTCCCTTTGACCGAGTAGAGTAATCAGTGTCGTATTGCCCACCATATTGACCCCTTGAGAAATCAGTTCTTCCCCTCCCTCGCCCTGCATAGTGGGAAGCTATAGTTAACACTTAACACTAAGAAATGAGATAACTTCCAAAACCGCAAGCCTTGTGTAATGAACTCAATTTGGATAAGTACGTTCTAGGGGTATTTCTCTCATTTCTTTGAAAGTACTTCCTCCATTAGGAAACAAGTGTCACAGATTTGTCTAGATAAGCATGTATCTAGACGCATTTTAGTGTGTAGATACATGGGTATCTAGACAAATCTGCGGAACTTATTTCCGAACGGAGGGAGTAGGGATTTATACTTGTGATGAAATTTTATCATGTGCTCATGCTATATAGGGTACTTGACACTTGACAGTAGGGAAATTAAATTGCACTAGACAAACTGGAAGCCTATAATACCATCTCCAGATAACAGGTTCCAGGAACCTCATTAACGTGTGAAGCATAAGTGAAGTACAGAAAAAGACATAGCCTATGAACAGCTGGCACAAAGATTATTGGAAAGTTGAAAATCTGCAAAAAAAAAGGTCATGAGGACATCAGAGTGGATACTTACTTCCCCCGCCACGGAAAATTATACTGCTAGGCCTCCTCTCCTCAACAAATACTTGACGCCCATTCAACTCTATTGGAGATGCCTGATATACAAAAGATCACCATAAAAAGATGTGTTCAGGTAAAATGACATCATATAGATGGCATTCAGCCATTCACAGACCACTCTGTTTCATATATTTCTATGGGCACCAACTACTGGCTCAAACCTGAATACAAAAAATGAAGATTCTTGATTTAATAATGCAGTCTACCTCTAGTATTTTATGCATCTGGCGTGAAGCGGTGGAAAAACATCTTGACCACGTTATTTTGATTATGCACAAAACAGAAGTCTGTGGGCTATGTTCTGAGGAGTTCGGCATTCTAGCAAAGTATTTTTTTTCTTACAACAGAATTGGCACTTGGGCATAGAGGATGCAAGAAACTAATTTGCAATGTACAAAGTAATTAAAGGTATGTTCTCCCCTTCCTCCTCTTTCCTTTCTTTTAAATGAAGGGTTAACTGCAGAGGTTGTGCTATAAAGTATATATAATACAGGAGCATGTCATACTAAGAAAACTCTATTCAGTACCAGACTAAGAAATCGAAAAACTCACATTCAACGCATTCTGGATGCCACTCATGTTTTCATACTCAACAAAGCCAAAGAAAACTCCAGCCTCCTGTGTATAAGTACGTGAATTAGGAAAGCCAACAGCAAGAACACAGCCTAGATAGAATCATAGGAGAAACAAACCTTGCGACTCCGTATAGCAACTCCATCAGGTTTAATTCTTCCAAAAGCCTGAAAGACCTTTTCAAGATCGAAGACTGAAGTAGCTGGAGAAAGATTACCAATATATACCGATAGGAACTCTTCTGACAGAAAATAAAAACCATCGTCAGTCAATACACAACCAAAAAGATCATGACCTTTCAGCTAAAAAATAAAGATTATGACCACCAAGATATTTAGACAGACACAAATACCTAACAATGGCAGATGAAAATAAAGTTATTCTGTTGCAAAGAACATAAAAAACAGATAAAAACATGATCAAATGGCTGTGTATAAGAGACCAGAAGTACGCAGGCTGCCACACAAGTTGAAAGAATATGGTTCAATTTTCTGCACTTTGCATACACATACACCAAAAAAAAACTTCAGTAAACTACCAGGTCAGAAAAGTCACACGTGTAGGTCACACATATAGAAATCATTAGCATTACTTATTAATCTAAAAGAATGTACTCCCTCCAACCCATATTAGTTGACTCAACTTAGATACGGATGAATCTAGACTAGATACTTAACTAGATACATGTGAATCTAGACAAAATTGAGTCAACTAATATGGGTCGGAGGGAGTACAACTTTTAAGTACCCAATAAGCTCTTCCAGCAAAAGAAAACTGCATGACCAGATTTCTAGTTCTTAAACACATCAGTTAATCAGCAGCAGAAAGACAACTAACAGGCATGACTAACAATGATTGCAGGGAGAACTCGTCAAACATGCAACAAGCTAGAGCTACCATTACAAATGTAGCAGCTCTTAAAATATCAAACTAAATAAAATAAGAGTAACTACAATAAAATAGCAAAAGAGAAGGGGGTTTGTGTACATCAAACAAGAGCTTCCCTACTTGGGATTTCACCTAACTGGTGAATAAGGCATTAAAGGGAGGATTTGTTAGCATTCAAGAATTTGACTTCGAACTACCTAAATCAGAAGATAATCTTAAATCCAAGGCATGAAAGTTTGAGAAACAAACAAGTTGAAACCCATTCTCAGTGCTAAAAGACAAAGGGAAGACAAAGGGTGTCAACCTCAACCAGTTTTTTTTAAGATTTAAGATGAACCTCAACCAGTTAATCATTAATAGATAAATGAATTTTGCCAAAAGTTAGTAATAACAAAAAATCACAAGGTCGATCCCAAAAAAATGAGAAGCAGGAGTAAACAAGTATACAACAGAAAGAAACCTTCATCCTCAGGGACACTGGCAACCCTACGAGTGTCCAAGTTGGATTTTTCTTGTGCTGCCTGTCGGACCGGCTGTGATTCTGCAGCCCCCACTGTAGCCTTGTTGACAGGAGTGGAGTGGGTAACTTGATGGCCAGCAGGTGCTTTTGTTCGCAGCTGACAAATTTGCATCCAATCACCATAAAGTTGATACTAAGAATTCAGAATGATTAAAAATACAACATATATTTTCTTACCACTGAAGCATATGTAAGCTTAGGTGGTTCTCCCACCGGTTCTTCAGGGGTAGGTGGGGAAGGGGGTTGGGTAGCAACAAGAGATGCATCCTGTTTAATGTCTTCTGAACTGGGGAATGAGGGAGTGGGATATTCAATATAAGTCTCTTCATTGATCCCAGCCTCAAACTCCAAAGGATCTTGCTGCTGCATGTCATGATTCTCATATATAATACCACTCTCCCTTTCCTCAACATCAGCAGGAGCTGCAAACCCATTTGCTTCAAATTCTTCAGCCACATAATGAGATGCTGAGGGATCAACCAAAAAAGAAACTCTTAAAATTACAGACATGGCTACAGTTGGAGATAAACTTTGCGTAAAGAATAATGCAGAAGAATACACTAATGATCTGGAACTATAACAGAAACTAGGAATTTATCTAGAAAGGGGTACTATTACCTAAAACTAGGGCAACAACTATAGCACATAGAATGGGAATGGGGTGGTAAATAAATCACTAAAGTTGGCAACATGGAACATGATAAGGGGATTCAACAGTCTGAAGGAAAAAACCAAAGGAGATGCTCCAGGTAAGAAATTGTGATAACTATACCTAAATAGCACATAATAATAAAAACCTATTTACGAAAGAGAACTAGCAGCAAAATGTACTTTTTTTACTGACAATATATCATAGAACAGCTATCATCAGCTATGATATTATAAACCACTAAACGGAAGTAGGTCAACCGCAAGAGATGGTGAGTGACAGTTCTTTAGATGTATAATTACCTTGAACACTGTCAAGAGCAATGCCTGTTTCAGTCAAGGTATTAGGAGCAGCCATCTCAGGCATGTTGTTAGCAACACCGTAATCAGCAATTTGGTAATGAGCATCATACTCATCACAGATGAACTTAAAGATGTCACTGTATACAAAAAAACCATTCGGTTCGACCTGAGGAGCAAGAATGAAACTCTGGGAGAATCTCTTGCGCGAAGGGTGGCCCTTCAATTGCACTAGGCCAGTAACCAACCCAAAGATGGCTCCACCCCATGACTCCAAGAAATTAGCCGTTTTAACCTCAACCTTGTGAACATTCATGTACATCAATATCTCATTGATTTCCTGCATAATTTAGGAAGAACAAATGTAAGACAGATTACTAAATAATGATATTGGAAAAGTAAAATGTCATCTTACAAGTTTGTAAGCTAGAACGAACAACAAAAAACGATCTGTAAAATATAGATTCTATTACTCCAGTGCCAAATTTTCTAATAAATTGAACTACGAACATCCAAAATCACAACAAGACCAGAGTATAATCATCAGGCAACTAACAATAAACAAGTGTCCAACGAAGCCTTGTAAACCTTAGCTACCAATTTATCATAAAACTTAGCTAAAAATTTATAGTGTGCCCGGTAAAAAATGAGGTAATCGAACGATACTTCTGCAATTCAATTGCACAAATGAGAAACTAACTTTAAATGAGAGATCAAACCACAAGCCACGTATTCTGCTTTATTTACCCTTGAACACTGATATTTTCCTTCTAGTAATTTAATATAACACCAGGAAATGGATGGAAACAAAATAGACAATACAGAAGTCCCACATCAACCGATACACATCCACACCACTAAGAAACTATTTAAGCACCAGATCCTGAATCATAAAAACTTCTGAACGTGGTAACAGTATTTTTCCTAATACACACTACATGAAACCACTACCTGCTTGTTCCAAAAGGTCTGAAATCACAACAAGAACAAAGACCTATAATCATCAGTCAATTAGCATTAACCAAGTATCCAACAAAGCCTTATAAACCACACCGACCAATTTATCATAAAAGTTAGCTAACAAGATATAAAAGGCGTCCAGTAAATAATGAGGTAATAAAACAGTACTTCTGCATTTCTATTAGATGAAAATGAGAAACTAACTTCAAATCGGAGATCAAATCACAAGCCACATATTCTGCTCTGTTTACCCTTGAACACTAATTTTTTACTTCTACTAATTTAATTTAACACCAGGAAATGGACGGAAACAAAATAGAAAGCACAGAAGTTCCACATACACACCACTCCGAAACCATTTGAGCACCAGATCCTGAAACATAAAAACTTTTGAACTTGGTAACAGTACATTTCCTAATACACATTACATGAAACCACTGCCTACTACTTCCAGAAGGTCCGAAGTTCCTTCATCCCCAGCACCACAGCAATAGTCATAATCTCGTCATAAAACAAGGCATTGAAAACCAGGGAACTAGGCACATTCAGTGGGATGCGTACTCGCTAACCATCCATCAAACAGAAGTGACATCAACGTGTATTGCACACTGCCCACCTGTACTTGGTATTACCACGGCAGGGTGACCACTATCGGCATCGAGGGAAGCAAATACAGCAGAAACATGACTAGATTGGGGTTCATACCTCGACCGTCTCCCCAAAAGCGGACTCCAACGTCTCGCAGTCCAGCCTCACCACGGTGCTCCCTTCCGTGTAGAACTGCCGCGCCAGCTCCGGGGTGCTGGCGAGAACGCTGTAGTAGCCGCGGAGGAAGACGGACCCCACCTGCGGGCAACCACAACAACCAAAACCCCTACGCATCAGCCAAAAACCCATCTCCTCCGCCCAACCCCCGCGGGGTTTACCCGATGAGTTTCGGCCCGGCGCTCACCTCGAAGGCGTAGGGGTGGCCGGCGATGCGGTGCTGCTCCCGCCGTAGCTCGTCCATGGCCGACATAAACCCTAGCGGGGGAGGGCGAACCGAACCAACAGCGCGTCCTCTCGCGAGGCGCGCGCGGCGAGAGGGAGGGTGCGGGGGCGCGGGCGTTGGCGGTGGCGGTGGCGGCTAGGGTTTGGCGGGTCTGGGGCTCGCTCGCCGCCTCGGCTTGTACGGGGAACGGAGGGGAATGGGGATTTGAGTCAGGGATCGAACGGGGAGGGGAGGGAGGGGAAGGTTTTAAAATGGCCTCACTGGTCGCCGCTCGCTGCCTCGCTGGCCTGTCCCGTTTCCTTTGCGGGAGCCGTCGTCTCCTTCCGGTCGGTCAAAGCCGCGAGGGAGACGCGGGGTACCGGTCGGTCCGGTCTCCGGCAGTCCGGCTGTGCCGATTGGCGGGTAGGTCCCGCAACGAGTGATTCGGCCCGTGGGGTTCAGAGCTTAAATGGGCACGGGTTAACTGCGGACCCCTTTGTACCCATTTGGAGCAACTATAGGAGATCCCGTAAATCTCAAAAATCGTAAAATAACCTAAGTAGTCGATCCATAAATTCTTTTACGAAGGACAGAAAAACGCGTGCCCCAACCCGTGCATATGCGGGCTCGACGGCCGAACCGAGAGTGGCGTGTACTCGTGTAAAGATTCATCCGGGAGATATATTTCAGCTAGCCATGTTCCCGCTTCTGTGTCACCGCCGCCATCGACCTACCCACCTACTACTGCTACTACGCTATTGTGTCCTAGATTCGAAGGGGTGAACTTGACAGAGCTCCCATCGGCCGACGACGAGGTCGTGGGCTCTCAACTGCCACCTCCCCCGACTCCGGCATTTGGCTCGGGTGCCCCGTCCTCCGTCGTTGTCGCTCAGAGCATTGTCGCCGCCTAGGAGAAGAAGAGGAAGTGCGGGGGCACCCAGGTTGTCTCGAAAGGCCCTTCGGTCGCTGGCGCAAGTTGAGCTTTTAGTTCAACACTAGATGGACCCAGCGCGCTCTGCCGCGCCATCCTTTGCTGACAATGTCTAAATTTTGTGGCGGATGTTCTCTAAGTGTTCCGTTTTGGGTATGGGTTTTGGTTCTAGGTTAGCCATTGGGCAAAACATGGTGGCGCGCGAAGTGGTGTGGGGGTCGGCACATCTGCATGAAGCAAAAGTGGCGACAACAAAAAGACATAATCCATACTCTCCAAGCATCTACAATATGAATGCATCGAGAAAACAACCTTAGGCACCACAACATGAAAGCGAACATCCACTCCACCCAACCACATCTCCAATCTCCCCCAAGCCATTGGCATACCACAACCATGGAAGGAAAACATCTAATCCCTTCATGACCTCGTTGTTGTTTATGAATGTGGTCTTCTATGGAATGTAAAGCGTAATGATTTTGAACACTATCACCGAAATATACCAAAGGATAGATTTCACTTGAGAACACAACAATAGAAATATGTTGACGCGAAAATATATCACACCTCTATACAATTTAGGATAATTGAAACCCACAATTTACCTTTACAAATTCTGGTACATTGAAAACAAAAATCTTGCAAAAGAAATAGAACTGAGTGTACACATAAGGATCTTGACATAAACCTAGTAGGCTAAAAACTATGGCATCTTATCATCAAATCGAATCAAATATAAACATAACTTAAATCTATGAATAACTGGAATAGTAAAGATGTATTTCTCCAAAAAAGATGAATTTGAAGACGGCTTAGAAGAATTAGTACACCAGGTTCTCCCCGGAAGTAGGTGAGTTTACTCTTATTTCCTATCATAAATGACAATGCCATACATAACCTTGCATATGTTTTGTTACACTCCTAACATGTTCATGGATGCGCTTCTAGTTACGGATGGCACCCGCCGAGTTTAGGTCCGGGTCGAGGCCCCCCGCCCCATTTCCCCCGCCCCGATACTGTCGCCGGGTCTAGAAATCCACCATACCAGCGACCCGGCCGGGTATGGGGACCCATGGGTACCCGCGATTCAGAGGCGATGGGGTCGATCTAGGCGGCGATGTCGGTCGCCGAAGCCGCTGCCCTCGTTGATCAGCTCCTGACGGTGCTCGACGTAGCACTTTGTTGATAACCCCAAGCGCAGGGTGTGAAGAGCAAGCAGCAAGTTTTCCATCAGTTGAGACCGAGGTTATCGAACCAAAAGGAGGAAGAAAACGTCACACAGGTGTTGCAAGCAACGTGGAGACCTGCACAACACAAACTCAAGACTTTGCCCCAACGAATAGTGAGGTTGTCAAGCTCACCGGTTTGTTGTAACAAAGGATTAAACGTATGGTGTGAAAGATAATGGCTTGTAGCAAGTAAACAAGTAATAGTGGAAGATGTATCAATGGTAAAGATTGGACCGGGGTCCATAGTTCACTAGAGGTGCTCTCCTTAGATAAACAACATGGCATGAAGAGTAAACAAATTACAGCAGGGCAACTGACAGGAACTGAGCAAGGCATAACAATGCAATTACTAGTCAGAAAGATCTTATGAGGTTGATTGGGCAATACAACAATATACATAGACCGCCATCCAACTGCACCTATGACTAGAAGTCCACCTTCAAGTTATTATCCAAACCCCCTCCAGTATTAAGTTGCAAGCAACAGACAACTGCTTTAAGCAAAGTGTGTAAGGTAAACAGTCCACATGTTCCATGAATAAGAGACCATTGTTTTATCCCTAGTAGCAACAACACATCTACAACCGAAGAGATTTCTGTCACTTCCCTTGGAAACTAGAGACATGAACCCACTATCGAGCATAAATACCTCATCTTGGAGTCACTAGCAACTACTTGGCCAAGATAGCTACTAACAACGGAGAGCATGCAAGATCACAAACAACACAGACATGATAGAATCATTAAGACAAAACCATTAACCAAACTGACATAATAATCTCAATATCCATCGGATCCCCCCAAACACAACATTCATGATTACAAATAGATTAGATCTTGATCATGAACGGAGCTCACAAGATCTATACATGAAAGCACAAAGGAGGAGATACAACCATCTATCTACTACATGGACCCATAGTCCAAGGTGGAACTACTCACGCATCATACCGGAGAGAAGGCCTCCGGGATGATATCCCCTTCGGCAGGGTGCCAGGAAGAACTTCAGATCTTCCCGATCTAGGGACGATGGTGGCGGTGGCTATAGACGGTTTTGTGGATATTTTATCGGGTACTCAGGGTTTCCACATCGGGGGCTTCTTATAGGCGAAGGGAGAGACCAAGGCGGCGGCCAGGGCGACCAAACACTAGCCAGGCGTGGGGTGGGGCCCACCCATGCCTGGGGTGGGTCTGGCCCCTCTGGCCGGCCCCTCCGGCTCTCCTCTGGACTTCTTGTTCCCCATGGAAGTAATTGACTTTGTCCTTTGTCCCGTCCAATTCCAAGAATATTTCTTTACTAACTTTTCTGAAACCAAAAACAGCAGAAAACAGGCATCTGGCACTGTTGCAACTTGTTAATAGGTTAGTACCAGAAAACATGTAAAAAGCACCTTAAAGTGTGGACAAGTAAAGCAAAGTAGATATAAAATAAGTATGGAGCATCAAAAATTATAGATACGTTTCCAACGTATCAACATCCCCAAGCTTAACTCATGCTCGTCCTCGAGTAGGTAAGTGATAAAAGAATAATTTTTCAGGTGACATGCACCCTCACAATAAAGATCCAACCATTTGTAAGCATTGAATGCTGGGATCAAAGAACTCTAAACATGTGCATAAAAGATGAAGTTTTAACAATAGGACATAGTAACTATGCATGCAACATGGCAAGCTACAAACAAAGATCATGAATAACATGCATTGAAAAATGTTTGTTTGTTTCACATGCAGAAAACATAACATAGTGGCATTCAACTTGTACCTCATAGAGTAGCAAATAGATGCATAAAACACCTGCAAAGTTCACAAGGGTGACTAGAAACAAGTAGCACAAGAACAAGTAATAACACAATATGCATCAATTAATAAGCTTTGGAACACTGCACACAGAATGACAACTATGCTCTCTTAATGGTGCCTAAAGGTAGAAGGTGGAGACTAATAATGGTGAAAGAAAGGCCTTTTTTGTAAAGGAAGCAGTGATTACAAGTTTCAAAAAGAGCTTCCAAAAATTATAGTACTTGTTAGCTTTCAGCCCTCGTTGCCCCTATCATAAGCATCTTGAAGTGGTTCAGGTTAAAGTGGCAAAGCTAGAGTATATGCTTGACAAAGTATAAGTTGGCAATCTCATGTCCCTTGAATACGAGGGTCACACCTCATGCATACTCAACTTTGGGTCCAGGTAAGTTCTTGTCATGGTAAGTATTTGTATATAATTGAGAACCGCCAACGAGGTACCCCTTGCACATGGTACAAGAGCTTTCCCATAACCAAAATGACAAGGCAAACAGACAATGAGCATCTCAGCAATCTTTTTATTTACCATATGCATATCTTTTTATTGAGGATGCTTCATAGATAGCTCATTATGGTGATGCTGCAAGTTTCCACCATGATTAGGCATGACTTAGGCTAGCGGCCCAGACGTTTCTCTAACACAAGATACAAACTCCATGGACTTACAAGTTCCCTCTTTATTTCACACCGGTGACATGCATAGACAAAAGATCATGATATCAACTGAGTACAAAGTACAAGTACAATATTGAAAACATTCCTCGGGACAGCATGGTTCTGCTAATTCCAACTTATAAGTGCAAGCATATACAACAAAGTTGTCACAATGGTTTAAGTTTATTAGGGACAAAGAATAAAGTGTGCCATCAGGTTCGTGAGGGCTTTAATCACTAAGTTTTCATATAACAAAATAATTTTTATTTGGAATATAGTTGAAAACAAGAATATACTTGGAATGGTGTAACACACCATGCATAGGAGTTTATAGTGGACACTTTGGAATAACTTGGTTTCTTGGGAGTTGGAGGCATGAGTAGAACTTACTCATACAAGTGGAGGCTAGCAAAAGACTGCGAGCAACCAACTAAGAGAGCAATAATGGCCAAAATCATGCAGTGCAACAAAGCATACTAATCAAAGCAAAGAGTGGTAATACAAGTCAAGGACTAAATGATCATAGAGGCTAATGGTGACTTGTGAGAGTCATGACATGGTGTGAGCATGTGCCAAGTCAACCCAAACAAAGCATCAAAGGAGAATACCGCAATACTATGCTTTTGCATACTAAAACAACACATAATTTCTTCAAGGCACACTAAGCAATTCCAATTGTTTGGAACAAGACATGCTACAGCAATAATCACTAAGCATAATGCTAAAACAACACCTACCATGTCATGCTAAAGTCTAAGTCACAGTCAATGCAAGCTCCTCTTGCACTTTAAGCAAGAACTTACTAGTCCTTTCTAAACACCAAGCAAACTTATTTGCAAAACAACACATCAAGAACGGGGGTCCAAACTTCTTTATTCAAGCAAACTAAACAACCTAAGCAAAGCAAACGAAAACTAAGACGCTCCAAGAACAACACAACTGTGCATAAAACAATAAAAACGAAGTGTCTAGACAGACCTGAGCTTTTTATTGATGAAGAAGGGGATGCCTTGGGCATCCCCAAGTTTTGACGCTTGTACCTCTTGTATATTTCTTGGGGTGACACCATGGTGGCATCCCCAAGCTAGAGCTTTTGTCCATGCATCATTCTCTCTCTACACCTAAAATTTTTCCTTCATACAAAACTTCCACAATTCTTCATTAGTAACATTAGTGTATTCAAAAGATATTAGACCTCTGGAAAAGCTTTGGAACAGCAAGGCTTTTCACTAAAAACACAAGCTACTGTAGTAAATCCTTAAAAAAGCTCAATTTACCTGAAGAGAACTCAAAAATGAATCAATAAGAAGCAAATGCAAATAATGGCAGAAATCTGTCAAAACAGACAAGCAGGTAGAAACCGATTTTTTAGAACATCTTATGTTGCTCAAATCAAAAAGTGTTGTACTAATGAAAGTTAGATAACATACTGGGGGATTTATTCATAAATTTTCAGCTCAATCCGAGTTACAGAGCCTCCTCACGCATTTTTTGGTGGAGGACAGAAATCTATTTTGGAACAGCAACTCCCCAAATCTTACTTTCCTCTCATTAGAGGTCATTCTTGGCACAAAAGGCAAACAAAAAGGATAAGGAGAGGTCATTACAGAAGTAATAACTTCCAAGACTCAAGAAAACTCTTGGGTTATCTCCTAACAAGTACTTTTCTTTAACGCCTTTAAGTTAGGCACAAGAAGCAAGAAGAATCAAGTATTTTCAAATGAAGCATTGCCCCTCTTGTTCCTTCTTTTCTTACCTTTATTTTTCTCCTTAGGGAAGATATGATTGCTTACCGGGGAGCAAAGTGCATGATGCCTTTTCCCACATCTATTACTGCCTCAAGGTGTTTCAGTAGAGATCTTCCAAGTGTGATCTGTCCTTTGCCTGCACATTCAATAACAAGATAATCAGTAGACATCATTTTCCTTGAGATTTTTGTAAACACACCTTCAGCTATTCCAATGGGCAATATAGTGGCATTGTTGGTAAGAGAGATTTCCTCTCCTCCTTCAATAAGCCCCCAAAGACTCAAGGAATCAAAAATATCTTTAGGCATGAGACAAAATTCAGACATGATATCACAGCGAGCATCGAAAAGTGTAGTATTTATAGAGACTTTGATTGTGAGAAACCACTTTGAAGGTTCAGAATTTATGGGAATATAACCATGGTAAGCCATAAGCGTGTGATAGCAACTATTCATAGCACTAATACTAGTCTCAAGAGTGTTCAGCCTAGCAAAAATATTTGTGAAAGAGAAATCAGACTTGCCAGGTGTACCATAGATCATGATTAATTTCCTGATGGCATCAAAATCTTCATCCTTAGTACAAAGCAAAAAATCTTTCTCAGCCACAGCATCCAAAGCATATCTATAACAAAGAGCAATACCGCGGTAGAAACTATCAATAACCAAGCTGAGGCTTACCTCAGGCTCTGTTTCCCTCTGGGAAGCAGAGATTCTAGACCAAGCCTCCTTAAAACTTTCTTCACTTTTTTGCTTAAAAGTGGAGATTTCTATCATAGGGGAAATATGGGTTGATCCAAAACTAGACATGCAGCAACTAGAGCAGGAACTAATTTTTTTGTATTTTTGAATAAAGCAAGCAAACCAAACTAGACTAATTTTTGTTTTTTTTTGGAAAGAGGCAAACAAAACCAAGCAAAAGAAAAAAAGTAAAGAGAAAGGAAGTGAAGGACTCCCCTAGTGAAGACGTCCTTAGCCTCCCCGACAATGGCGTCAGAAAGACTTGATGGTGCTCGACGTAGCACTTTGTTGGTAACCCCAAGCGAGGGTGCGAAGAGCAAGCAGTAAGTTTTCCCTTAGTTAAGACCGAGGTTATCGAACCAGAAGGAGGAAGGAAACGTCACACAGGTGTTGCCAGCAACGTAGAGACCTGCACAACACAAACTCAAGACTTTGCCCCAATAAACAGTGAGGTTGTCAAGCTCACCGGTTTGTTGTAACAAAGGATTAAACGTATGGTGTGGAAGGCAATGATTTGCATCAAGTAAAAAAGTAACAGTGGAAGATGTATCAGTGGTAAAGATTGGACCGGGGTCCATAGTTCACTAGAGGTGCTCTCCTTAGATAAACAACATGGCATGAAGGGTAAACAAATTACAGCAGGGTAATTGACATGAACTGAGCAAGGCATAACAATGCAATTACTAGTCAGAAAGATCCTATGAGGTTGATTGGGCAATACAACAATATACATAGACCGCCATCCAACTGCATCTATGACTAGAAGTCCACCTTCGGGTTATCATCCGAACCCCCTCCAGTATTAAGTTGCAAGCAACAGACAACTGCTTTAAGCAATGTGTGTAAGGTAAACAGTTCACATGTTCCATGAACAAGAAACTGTTGTTTTCTCCCTAGTGGCAACATCACATCTACAACCGAAGAGATTTCTGTCACTTCCCTTGGAAACTAGAGGCATGAACCCACTATCGAGCATAAATACCCCCTCTTGGAGTCACTAGCAACTACTTGGCCAAGATAGCTACTAGAAACGGAGAGCATGCAAGATCACAAACAACACAGACATGATAGAATCATAAAGACAAAACCATTAATCAAACCAACTTAATAATCTCAATATCCATCGGATCCTCACAAACACAATGTGCATGATTACAAATAGATTAGATCTTGATCATGAACGGAGCTCACAAGATCTATACATGAAAGCACAAAGGAGGATATACAACCATCTAGCTACTACATGGACCCGTAGTCCAAGGTGGAACTACTCACACATCATACCAGAGAGAAGGCCTCCGGGATGATCTCCCCTCCGGCAGGGTGCCGGGAAGAACTTCAGATCCTCCCTGATCTAGGGACGATGGTGGTGGCGGCTACAGATGGTTTCGTTGAGATTTGATCGGGTGCTTAGGGTTTCTGCATCGGGGGCTTCTTATAGGCGAAGGGGGAGGCCGAGGCGGCGGCCAGAGGGGGCAAACCCTACCCAGGCGTGTGGTAGGTCCCACCCGCGCCTAGGAGGGGTTTAGCCGCCCTGGAACGCCTCCTCGTCTCCCCACTGGACTTCTTGTTCCCCACGGAAAGTAATTGACTTTGACGTTTGTCCCGTCCAATTCCAAGAATATTACTTTACTAACTTTTTTGAAACAAAAAACAGCAGAAAACAGGCATCTAGCACTATTGCAACCTGTTAGTAGGTTAGTACCAGAAAACATGTAAAAAGCACCTCAAAGTGTGGACAAGTAAAGCAAAGTAGATACAAAACAAGCATGGAGCATTAAAAATTATAGATACATTTCCAACGTATCAGTCGTCGGAGCCACTCCCCACCTTGTTCTCCATGATGTGATAGCGGTGGTGCAACAACACAGGGTAGGACCGCGGAAGGCAGAGAGGATGGTGGGATCTGGGGGCTAGGACAACTCTACAGGCAACGGTGGCCTACCGACGGGCGGCGCAGCAAGCGAGCGCGGCAACAACGCGGCAAGAGAGGTGGCGGCGCAGCATGGGAGGAAAGAGAGGAGAACGAGGGGCGATGGGGATGGGGGCAATGTGTCGTGACTTGTGAGTCGTGGCACTGGGGTCGAGTTAAGTCGTGCAACCGATGGGATCTGGAGAGTGGAATGGAAACGTGGGAGGTGGGATCGCGTGGGTTCTAGTGGTGGGCCTGTGGGGTGGGGCTATTCAGATTTGCTCAACACAATGGCATATGGGCCACTCCTCATGCCATATCGGGTCTGCGGGTATGGGTTTGGCACCCCCATACCCGCACCCGCTAGACCCGACGGGTCTAGGTTTTTACCAATAACTAGCCCCATGGGTTTTTTTTGTTACCAGACCCTCCCCATTTAAGTCAGTTTATCAGGTATCGGGTACCCATCGCCATCCCTACTTCTAGTAACCTAAGAAAATGGTAAAACATAATATTAGTAGTGGAAACATATCGAAGAACTATAGAGAATGATGAATTTCTTTTAATAGCTATAGGTAAATGCATGTATGAAGTGAAACATTGAAACCACATATGTCCAACCGCTAAGATGGTAGCAGCAAGACAATGCCAAAATAATTCCCATTTTGCTTACCATATTTTCTTATATTAGAAACTTTAGAGTGGAGGGTATAAGAATAGCGATGGTTATAGTTGGTCATACTGGTAGATGTGCCCTCGCTCCCCTTATTAAGATGAAAACATGTTTTTTATGGAAATAAGATGCAAGCACGTTTATTGATATGGAGTTACAAAAGTCTCTTTGCCAAGAAAATATCACAAAACTTAGCTAGATGCATAATACATAGTGTATGAAAAAACAAATAGATATCTACAGTAATAGCAGCTAACTCGACATGATATTCACAACACACTAACCAACAAATTTTTGTTTTAAAAACACGTGTGTGTGAGTATTGAGAATGAAGAATGAAAAATCAGTGGTAATAGTAAGCATTGCCCATAAGAAATCACCTACATTTGATGAAATTATTGTTGTTTGAAACACATTTGCAGCGGAAAATTTTCACTCTATAGTAAAGGAACCATCCAATCATTACAACAATGAATCAACATTCCAGCCAACAAATCTGCACTATAAGTATCA
Organism: Avena sativa; assembly: GCA_916181665.1. Lineage (NCBI taxonomy): Eukaryota > Viridiplantae > Streptophyta > Magnoliopsida > Poales > Poaceae > Avena > Avena sativa. The sequence goes on along the minus strand of OV702294.1, from coordinate 146,981,477 downwards.
GATTATACATCATACACTGTAGGTACCAATCTGTGAGAAATGGTAAAGATTTCTAGCCATTTTTTGCTCTATAAGTTGTACATTTATATTTTGAATGACTTAAACAAAAAAGTTCTTTGAATTTTCTACTATTGCGACGCAATTGGATAAATATATCATCAAATACCATAATAGATGTAAGGTAGTCACTGAATGGTGAGCCACTGATAGAATCATAGACACTGTCCTAGATAAGACTTAACTGTGAAAGAATCGCCATTGAGTAACATGCCATATGGCCTTTCAACTGCATGTAAATATTTTTTCTCTCGAAAAGAATGTTTTTTACTGGTAAATAGTTACTAACATAATTTTGAGTTAACACAGATAGCTCCTAAAAATATGTCATTTCCCAATTTCAATTTGCTGCAACACCACATAAACATTAAAGGCGTGTAAATGAGACATGTAGCACAACCAAAAGGCACAAACCTTATATAAGGCTCCATAATTGCATGCCTTTTGTAGGCATGTCTTCTGTTTACCCAACAAATATGTGATAAACAAGAATACTCGAAATATATAACACCTATTTAACGGAAAATTACCATGACATTAACGTGAAACATTGGTAGCAGTTGTGCTGCTAGATCACAAACAAATCTATAAATAAATTATGATCGGTGATGAATAAATTTGTGGTTATGTCATATGCAAGTTCATCTCCGGTACAATTTTATCACATAAAATAAGGGTTAGAATCCAAAAAACCTTCAAGAAGCTGAGGATACGGATATGAAATGTACAGGTAACATGTGCAAAGAGGAAGGCGATTCTTGAGCGAGTGAATGTAAGATTTTTTTGCTACAGAATTATACAGTAGAAATAGAGAAAAACACTCAATCAGAGGTTTAAATTGTTGTCTTATTAATACATTCTTTGGTACACGCAAAAAATACACATGTTATCAGTGGCAGAGCTAGCCAAATCATATAGCCTAGGCAAACCACAAAGTGTCTTGGACGATGGCTTCTTGCCCACTGAAACATTTGCATAATTACTCTATACCTTCTATAACTTAAACAAGCTATTCTTAGTATAGCCCGGGCACCTGCCGGGCCTTGCCGGGCTGAAGTTCCGCCACTACATGTCATGCCATTGGCAGTGTATATAAGTGGCCAATACTTACAAATTTGCAGTTTAGTCCAAACTTGAAAACTTGATACTATGAATCTGCAAATAAAAACACAAAAAAACATCATGTAACAAAAAATAGAAAGTCATGAGAATTGACTTGTTAATTATGCGTATGTTTTGTGTATCAATGCCAATTGCATGTTACCAGCTGCTCCCATCAGCAACCATTGAACTACCGAAGGGGAATATCTGTGCTTTATCTCCTTTTCATAGTCGACAACCTAAAAAGAATACTTGTCGAATAAACACATGGAGCACATAGATATGCTCACACTCTTACGAAATTCTTGTAACATAGAAGTTGTTCTCTTTTCATCATGCAAGTGTGTTCTCTATCTATATATGATATAATCTTACCCGGAAGTTAGTAATGGTGCTAGTAACCTATCACCTAGCCACTTGTTCCTTGCTGGGGCGGACACGGATTTCTCTCTAAAGGCGAAGACTCCAGCGGCTTCTATGAGAAAGGCGGCGCAAAGGAGGCTCGAGGGCTTGTTAAGGAAGGCGGCTAGGGCCGCTGAAGGGGGGAAAACGAAAGGCGTTTTCTGGTCTCCCTTCGCCTGGGGGTGCTTGTGGGAGGGTGTGCCACGACGAAACACTGAACACCCGATTTGACATTAAAGACTGGAAACACTGCTTGTCAAGAGCACCCAGTATAGAATACTTTTTGAGTATGTTGGTAAGGTCCGGTGCAACAATGGAATAGTATAGAATGTGGAGATGCTAGACTCAACAAATATGGCAATGATTGCATACAGAAAACAAGCATAGTGATTGACAATAATGTTGATACATTAAAGTCAAGATCCTCTATGAAACATTTGAAGGCCAACACAGAGGTACTAGTTTCAGCATTCATTCCGCAGAGGTTCTTTCACCTTTACCACTATCAGGAACATCTGGGGACCCTGTTATTCCTAAATACTGCATGAAACCCCCTTCTTTTGCATTCCACACCCGGTGTACTACCCTTAAGATAAGAGCGGCATCCCACCTGGAGTAAGGTGACTCGAGCAACCCCAACCTACTGTAGGGGTTCGTAGCATGGAAAACTCAAATTTTCTACCGCATGAACACATAATCAAGATCTAATCTATGATCAAGCCAAGATCTATCTACTAGATCGGTGCAACAAGTTGATAGAGTACTAACCCTCAAAGATCCAAAGCGGTTAACGAGAGCAGATTCTCGTGGGTGATGTAGTCGCTTGCCGATCTCAAGATCGCGTAGACGATCCTTCCGGCGCCGCGTTCCGGCAGCGCTCCCGCAGTCGGTCACACGTACGGTACTCGATGAAGACCTTCCTCTCCCTTGTTCCAGCAGGCAGCGGAGGTTGTAGCTATCTCCTCGCGATTCCGGCAGCACGACGGCGTGGTGTCGGAAGTAGAGGGGAGATCCCACAGGGCTTTGCCTAAGACGGAGCGAGTATGGTGGAGTAGAGGGAGCCCCGGCGATCTAGGGTTTAGAAGGTCGAGGTTTATAGGTAGCTAGCAACTAGAGTTTAGCTAGTTGGTAGCGGTTTAGAGGAGATCTAGATTGGTCGCAACTAGAGAAGGGGGCGGCGGCCAACCTAGGGTTTCTTGGGCGCCTAGGGCAAGGGGGATACCTTGGGGTGCGCCCCTACCCCTCCTTATATAGGTGTGGGGGCGTCCAAGGGTGTTCCCAACCCAGGTGGAAACACACCCTAACTCAAAAACCCTCCCTAACTCGGAAACCATGTTGGGATTTGACCTTTTCAAACTGCCTTTTTGACTTTCAAATTAGAGTTTGATTTCTCTCTTCCAAGTGTCCAGCCAAGTTACCTAGGACATGATGCAACCATTGAACTTTGTCATGACACATCCATGTACCCTTCCCCTTTCGGATCGGTGAACCTTCTAGACCCTTTTAGAACATTCCGGTGAAAACACCGGAATCATTCCCGAACTCCGAAATTGGACTTTCCTTATATGAATCTTATTCTCCGGACAATTCCGGATCTCCTCGTGATATCTTAGATCCCATCCGAGACTCTGAACAACATTCGGTTTCTTTACTCACATTTCATATCTACTAAACAACATCGAATCATTAAGTGTGTCTCCCTACGGTTCGTGAATTATGCAGACATGATCGAGACTCTTCTCCGATCAATAACCAATAGAGGAATCTGTAAATTCATATGGCTCCCACATATTTATACGTTTACTTCGTGATCGAATGAACCATTTACATACGATACCAATTTCCCTTTGTCTCATGATACTTTACTTATCTGAGGTTTGATCGTCGGTATCTCTGCATACCTAGTTCAACCTCATTACCAATAAGTACTCTTTTCTCGTTCCCGTGATATGTGATCCCTTGTGAGCCAGTCACATGCTTACAAGCTAATTGGATGACATTCCACCGAGAGGGCCCAGAGTATATCTATCCGTCATATGGATGGACAAATCCCAATCTTGATCCATGTGCCTCAACACATACTTTCTGAACACTCAATGCCACCTTTATAGCCACCCAGTTATAGTGTGGTGTTTGATGTCATCAAAGCATCCTTCCGGTGATGGTGATTAGCATGATCTCATGGTCGAGGGAATTAGGTTACTATGTATGAGAAAGCTTATAGCAAGTGAACTATATTAAATGACTTGATCTTTATGCTACGCTTAACTATAGGAGTATGTCCATCACATAATTCTCCTAATGATATGACCCTGTTGTTAATAACATCTCTATGTTCATGATCAGGAAACCATGATCATATATTAACCAACAAGCTAGTTTAACAAGAGGCTTTACTAGGGACTCTTTTATGTTTACAAATCACACAAGTATTAATGTTTCTGGTTAATACAATTATAGCATGGTATGTAAACATTTATCATAAGCATGAAGATATGATAATAACCACTTTATTATTGCCTCTTGGGCATATCTTCAACAACTACATCTTCCTCACACAAATATTTTTTTTAAAAAAAAAATTGAATAGCTAGTGATACCTTCGATCCGGATTACGGATGTAGTATAGCTCTTTTTCTCTATTAGACCTAGGTTTATGGAATCCTCAAAAAGCAGAAAGCAAAGTGAGATTACTTAAACGGACCTTCGAGAGTTTCAGAATTCCTATTGCGTTTTCACTGGACCAAGAGTTTGCGTTCTTTTTGTTTTTGTTGACGATGGAGAGAGAGAGGGCCTAGGGTCTTTGGTTTTCACCAGTAGATATGCAAAACATCTAATGGAAATAATAGATAATAATAATAAAGTATGCATGTAATTGTTAGAGCAAGATAATTATATTTGGGAAGTGCGTCCATAAATATTATCGCCTTCGCAACCGCTTATAGCAATAACCTACTAGTATCATCCATAGAAGAAAGAGAACTAATGATATGCATCGTGATGTCACCGTTAATCCCAAGTAAATTCCTCACATATAGCCGTACTACCCCTTCTATCACTGGGGTTCCCATCCTGCAGATCAGTCATTACTCACACTCCCTTTACCTTGATCAATGCTCGGGGTCTTGGGTACCTGACAAGTCCTTAGATTGAGGCAAGAGATGGTACTACAATCATCATGTCATACAAACTAATACATGATCCCATCTATGATAAATAACATGCACAAAATCTACATGGCTAGGCCGAAGCCCTTAGCCCAAGGAGAATTACTCACATATAGAGATAAAATCAACAATCATAAACATTGTAATAGAGATCATAAGGTTGATAGCAAATAGTCTTACAATGTCGCCAATTGAAAAAGAGATCTTCTATTACAAGTGGTGGAAGATGGCTATGGTGGTGAAGAAAGGTTTATAGGTTTAAATCTATATCTATTCCTCCGGCGTGGCGGCTTATGGTGGCAGGGAGAGTTGAGGTCGAAAAGAAGCGCATGTTTCCCGTCGCCCGAAGCCTCTTTATATAGGGGTCCCTTCACGAAAGTTGTTCTGTTTGACATAATAAGGTCGGTGCCAGCTATACGGCCGGAATAAAATTTCCGTTGTATAGTTGGTCATTAAAGCTTCATCATTAACTTCACGGCTCCTGGTTTCTTCGATGTGTTTGAAATCTTGTATCTTTGGTATTTATACAGTGATTCCCATCATCATACGTCATTATCTGCATAGGGAAAAATAGCAAGAAAAGATTGCATACCCCTTTCATCATTAGGCATTAGTGGAAGGATTTAGAGAGATATTTCATCAAATATGTGAATAATATCTAGTTTAAATACAGACGTGGATGGCTATATTTCACAGCCATCAGCTAGCTAGAAGGATCTCGTTTCTTACCAAGTAAATTGAAGACACCAGAAGTACCAGCCAGTAATGAGAAACAACATCAAGTTGACATGTTAAGAACATGGAGAAGCATGAGTTAGTGAAAGCCAAGGTTAGGAGAAGTGAATATGCAAAGGTTAACAAAACTGAACTCTAAACATTGTAATAGGAAGTATTCAAAGAGGAATTAAGTGTATTTTTGCCAGGACATGGGGTGTGGCCGAACCAAATCTAGGTATGTGATGGAGTATGTTTTAAAGTCCTACTTTGGTTTAGAATTATAATTGTATTTAGTCAGTCAATGTCTCCCCTTAATGATGTGGGTACTTTCTTGCTTAGTTAGAGAACTGAGGGTTGAGATCCCCCCTTGAAAGATGTCAATTTGTGCGCAAAATGACATCACAATTCTAAATACGAATAAAATGGTAACAAAATAGAGAAATCAAAAAAAAGGAACATAGCATATCACTATTGATTATTTTTATGATGTGGAAACTTCCTACATTGATATACACTCTATTACCTCGATTTGACCATTGTATTAACGAGCTACATTCTTGTCTTGACTCAACATACTTATTTTTTTAAGTTTATTGTGAATAAGATTGCTCGTCTTACATAATTATATCATGGAGTTTTCTCTTATTATAAGCATGATGAAGCTATTCATTATTCATACGCTAAGAAATGAAGACTTTAGAGGGTTTTCTGATACTTGAAAGACACATTGTGTTTCCTACAGTTTGTCATCTCATTGAGTTGGCATCGGTTTTATGATGGTGATGATAAAAATTGAAAAGGTTTTTCCCCGCCAAAAATTTATGCATCAAGGCTGAGTTGCGCCTTCTTGAGGACTTGATGATGTGTTATATCGAGCAAGGGACATTCAGAAATCCTGATCGATAAAATTATGGATAATTTAAAAAAACAAAGAGTTAACTCCGGTTTTTACCCCCTTTTTCATTTTTTACACTAATTACCCTATTCAGCAAATTTTCGTCCTAGTTACCCCATTTAGCAAAAGTTATGTCAATTTTCACCCCCTCTAAGTTTTTTTAGCATTTTGATAGGTGGGTCCCGGTTGTCGTGTACAAGTGGGCGTGCCACGTAGAAATTTTTATCCTAACAATTGTTTGCTTGCAGTTTTATCTGGGCTATTAATTTGCAATGTTCGCATGGCCGATGCTGAGCCCGACACAGCCGACCTAGCTAAACTAAGTCGCACAACATCCCACCTGACCCACTCGACCTGGCTAAGCTGAACCCCATCGCACCGGCGCACTGCAGCGATTCCTCTGGAACAGAAGCGATCTGATTCTTTGATTCGTTCAGTACTTCAGCGTGAATCGCGCTTCCGATTAATTTTGTTAGTTGGTACGAAGTAGCATTTAAGTTCCCGCTAATCTATCCCCCAACTCACGGACTCGTTCCTGTCAAGGAAAAACGCACAGTTCGTTCGTTTGGAAAGGACACACCAGTCGACGATGGCAGAAACTCGTCGAGGTGATCGCCGGTAATAGTCGAAGCCAGAGACGGCAATCGGTACTAAAACCTTGTCCCTTCCCTCGTATAATTTTGTTCTTCCCGTTTGTTTCTCAGATGGTTAGTTTTACTAGGTAGGTGAATTAGAAGTACTAATCGTGAGAATATTTTTGAAAGTTTAGGGATTATATGTGTCAACAAAGGCTTTAGGTTTTGGCCTTAGATTATTGAGCATTGTCGGCTAAAGGGTGTCTTTTTTCAATGTCTACACAAGTCGTTAGTTTAGAGAGTTTTTCTTAACGCATGCAACATGTTGTTACTAGCAGATGCTGTGGTCATCAATTCAGAGAATTTTTCTAAACGCATGCAACAGGTCGTCAGTTCAGGAGCAATGTTATGAAACCATCCTAGGAACTTGATTGTGGTAACTTGTTATACTTTCATCTCCTCGTCGCATGAGTTTGTCCATCTTAGTCTGCATTTTAGCAAGACAACAAGTATTATTCTTTTGTGTTCACCAGTTTCTCTCTACATAACCTACAATTAAATACATGTCATAAGGCTGTAAAACGATCCTGACTAATCAATAAATACTCGAGATCAACAGTATATTTGTATTTCATGAAAGTGCAATAGTTGATTCACATTTATTACCATGCACAAATAAACAGACTTGTTTATTCTCTATTTTTAAATACAAGAGTTTACACAGGTTTCTATTTACACGTACTTCGATGTTTACTGCGATTGCAAACGCTAATTAATTATTGATGTGCACACTGCAGATGGCATTCGAGATGTAGAGTGTTAGTTACATTTGTCATGAACGTGGACGTAGCAATGTCGAGCTAGAGATGATTGACAGGGACTACATCAGTTTTATAGATATAAATGAGAAGATGAAAGAACTGGGTTTCAACACTTGGAATACCATGTATTATTAGAAGAAGGGGTCAATGGGAATTCGATGGTTGAGCTAACAAATGATTCATGTGTGATGAAGATGCTAGAAGAGTTTGAACCTTATAAAGAGATTTATTTGCATTTTTTCAAGACCATGGCTCGAGATACACTTCCAGTTTCAAAGACTGGTGCAGATTATTTTTAAGCTAGTGCTAGTGGTACCCACTAAAGATAATTTTGAGCATCAAGATCAAAATGTTGAGCTTCTTTCAGATGTAGAGTACGATGATCCAGAGAAGTATTTGAAGGAGATCTATGAGTATGATCATGGGAGTGACTCCAGTGGTGAAGATTTTGATGTTGCTGCTGAAACAGAGAAGATGAGAGCATTATATGCTAAGAAGAAAGCAAAGGAGTTGGAAGAAAAGGGAGTTTACTCAGAGGATGAAGTAGAAGATTTGTTTGATGTCACGGAAGGCTTAGAAGGCATTGATCTTGATGACATTGCACTTTCCCAAACACAAGTGGAGAAAGAGATGGAATTTGCCAAGGCGGAAGAGGCAAGACAAAAAAAAGGAAAAGGCTGATAAGAAGAACGCACTAGCTGATAGAAGGGTTCAAAAGAAGAAATCAGTGGAAGATGACATGGAGCTATCAGACCCGCCAAGTTCAGATGGTGGAAATGATTCTTTCGGGGAAGAAAGTGATGAAAATGATGGTACAAATGCTATTGTATTATTCCAAGGAAGAAAAAGAAGAAGGCCTACGAGGTTGTTGGAGCCTAGATTGGAGTTTGATGATGTTTATCTGAATGATGCCAATGAGATGCCAAAACAACTTGTTAAAGGGATGTGTTTCAAATATATCAAAATGTTTAGGGCAACACTTCAGTCATTTCACATCCTGCAAGGTAGAAGTTTTGCTTTTTTGAAGAATAAGATGCATAAGGTGAAGGTGCATTGCAAAGAGCCAAATTGTGAGTTTCATCTTTTTGCTTTGAAGATAGTCGGTGAGCCAACATTTATGATCAGAGAGGATGCGGAGTCACACTTGTGTGGCATTAATAGAGAGGATAGCAGGTTAAGTTCCAAATGGATTGTTGATCATTATGATGCTCAATTTAGAGTTGATCCAAACTAGAAGATTGATGCTTTCATGAATGCTGTGAAGAGGGACTTTAACTTGAAATAAATAGGAGGATGGCATACATAGCTAGATCTTATGCCCAAAGGAAGGTTCCGGGGGATCAAGACAGACAATATCTTAGAATTAGAGACTACCTGTAGACATTGCTTAATAAGAATCCTGAAAGCATAGCTATAGTTCACACTGAGCCACAATTGGAGCCCCAACTAAAACCAAGATTCTATGGTCTTTTTATTTGTTTCAATGCCCAGATCCAGGGATTTTTATTAGGTTGTAGGCCATTTTTTTTGGATTAGATGGTTGTTTTGTGAAGCTAGCTAATGGTGCACAAGTGTTAGCCGCTACTGGAAGGGATGGAAATAACAACATGTTTCCTATAGCTTTTGGAGTGGTCAGCAAAGAGGACACGGGGAATTGGACGTGGTTTTTACATACACTTGAGTCAGCTATTGGACAAGGTGAAAATCATGGTGGATGGAAAATCATGTCAGATAGGCAGAAGGTAATGATTTATATATCATTTACTTATTAGAAATTTGTAATGTAAATGTTTGTATCATAAATCTAGCCTATTAAGGCTGGTCATAGTGCATAGTAATTTAGACTAGTAACATGCATATGTTACTAGTCTAAGTTACTACCTCTATAGTGCAAAATAACTTAAGTGTGGTAACATGCAATATCACATTAATTAGGTTGTAGACTCACTTTGCCTTGATATGTGTGATGTCACAGTAACATAGCTAGTTACTCTATTTATCTCTTTCCTCATTAATTCATTGCGACATAAGCAAAAATGTTGAGTTGGACTCTTAGTTACTAGTGAAGTTACCACCACTATGACCAGCCTAGTGTTTTATTTATCATGTACTTATCATAGGGCTTAATTGTAGCAGTAAGAGGAGTTTTTCCAGGTTGTGATCATAGATACTGAAATAGGCATGTTCTTGCAAACTTCTCTGCCGTAGGATTCAGGGGTGAAAAATACAAAGAATATTTTGATAAGATTGTCTATTCTTGCACTCTGAGTGAGTATAACATTGCCATGGACAACCTAAAAACTTATGATGTAGAAGCATGGAAGTGGGTGAAAGCAATTCCCAAGGATCACATAGTCGGCATGCATTCAACACACGATCCAAGACAAAACTGGTTGTCAACAACCTTAGTGAGGTGTTTAATAGATACATCCTCGACTATAGAAACAAGCCTATTCGTACCATGAGTGAACTAATTAGAACTAGACTTATGACTAGGTTTTATATCAAGGGAAGTGCAGCCGAGAAAGTTGGCTGGAATATCACACCTGTTATGAGTGAGAAGCTTGGGTCGGCTAAGCGCAAGTCAAAATATTGCAAAGTTCATCAGTCTTGTGTTGGGCTTTGGAAAGTGGATTACAATGAGAAGGTATATGAAGTGAACCTTCTTAATATGACTTGTAGTTTTAGGTTTCAGCTATGTGGAGTCCCCTGTGAGCATGCTTGTGCAACCATTTTTGGCGCAAAACAAAAGCCTGAGAACTATGTGGATGCTTTCTTCAAACTTGAGACATATAAAAAGGCTTATGCCCACACTATATTCCCTGTACCACATGAAGATGAGGGGGTGAAGACCGCAAGTCCTGACATTGATCCACCATCCTACACTATACCTGCAGGAAGACTAAAGAAAAATAGAAGAAATGGGCTAGAGGAAGAAGGGCCATCTTGTTCTAGAGCTAGAAAGAGGACATTCTAGTGTAGTAATTGCCATGTAACTGGCCACAACGTGAGGGGTTGCACTAAGCCACTTAGACCATACCTTGTTCTCAGGGTTAGAAAGTGATGGCGCTGCGTCAACGTGGAGCGCTTCGTTGGGAAACCCTAAGAGCAAGATATGATGCAGCACATCAACAAGTTTCCCCTCAGTAAGAAACCGAGGTTATCGAACCAGTAGGAGGAAGGAAACGTCTCAAAGGTGTTGCAAGCAACATGGAAACCTGCACAACACAAACTCAAGACTTTGCCCCAACTAATAGTGAGGTTGTTAATCTCACTGGTTGCTGTAACAAAAGATTAACTGTATGATGTGGAAGGTGAAAGTGGTTTGCAACAAGTAAACAGTAACAATGGAAGATGTATCAATGGTAAAGATTGGACCGGGGTCCATAGTTCACTAGAGGTGTTCTCCTTAGATAAACAAACATGGCATGCAGGGTAAACAAATTACAGCAGGGTAATTGACAGGACTGAGCAAGGCATAACAATGCAATACTAGACATAAAGATCCTATGAGATTCGATTGGGCGATTCAACAATATACATAGACCGCCATCCAACTACATCTATGACTAGAAGTCCACCTTTGGGTAATCATCCGAACCCCTGATATGTTGGAAACATATCTATAATTTTTGATGCTCCATGCTTGTTTTGTATCTACTTTGCTTTACTTGTCTACACTTTGAGGTGCTTTTTACATGTTTTCTGGTACTAACCTACTAACAAGTTGCAACACTGCCAGATGCCTGTTTTCTGCTGTTTTTGGTTTCAGAAAAGTTAGTAAAGAAATATTCTCGGAATTGTATGGGACAAACGTCAAAGTCAATTACTTTCCATGGGGAACAAGAAGTCCATAGGGGAGACGAGGAAGCAGGCCAGGGCAGCCAGACCCTCCCAGGCACGGCCAGGGATGGGCCCATGCCTGGCTAGGGTTTGCCCCCCTGGTCGCCTCCTCGGCCTCCCCCTTCGCCTATAAGAAGCCCCCAATGCAGAAACCCTAAGCACCCGATCAAATCTCCACGAAACCGTCTGTAGCCGCCGCCACCATCGTCCCTAGATCGGGGGATCTGAAGTTCTTCCCGGCACCCTGCCGGAGGGGAGATCATCCCAGAGGTGAAAGGATAGAGATGTCACCTAGAGGGGGGTGAATAGGAAATTTTAAAACTATTACGATTTTGGCTTGATAGAATGCGGAATTAAACTAACGTTTATTTTACAAGCACAAAACCTAAATACACTAGGCTCAACTAAGTGCACCAACAACAAGTTAAGCAAGATATAAGTACTTCAAGCTCGATGGCTCACAAGGAAAGTAAGCTCGAATATAGAGATAACCGAGGCACGCGGAGACAAAGATGTATTCCCGTGTTCCCTTACAAGTAAGGTACGTCACGTTGAAGAGGTGTGGGATTCCATAAAAGATTTCCCAATGCCACGAAGGCTCACCTTCTTCTCTGAGTCTATCCCACAAAGAAATGGGCCCTTTCCTTATGGCTAGCTTTTCCTCCACTCCGGAGATGGCTAGCTCCACAACCACTTCACAAGATCCACGAAGGAGAAGCCCGGGTCTCTTCACAATCTTCCACGAAGAGGATACCGCGGTACCAACCGTCAAGCCAACTAGGAGGTCACCCTCCAAGATTAACAAGCTCACGGTCTCTCACTCGAACAAATCGTAATGGAGAGCTCAACACTTATGCAAGAATGCAAAGCAAGAACACCAAGGGTGCTCAAATCCTTCACTCTCAAATCCCACCAAAGCAACAAGTGCTAGGGAGGAATTAGAGAGGAAGAACAATGGTGGAAACCAACAAATGACTCCAAGATCTAGATCCAATGGGTTCCCCTCACTTAGAGGAGAAATTGATTGGTGAGGATTGTAGATCTAGATCTCCTCTTCCAAAGCCTTCAAAAAGATGCAAGAAACATAGGAGGGAAGACAGAGGAAGAAAGCTCAAAGGGGTCAACAGTGGAGGTCAAAAACGTGCTCAAGATCTTTAGAACTTTGGGGAAGAAGCCTCCCTTTTATACTCCTTCAAGGGGGATGACCGTTGGAAGCAAGATGCGCTGGGCGAACACGTTCCGGCGACGAAACCGGCACCGCCGGATCAGCCGCCGGAATTTCCGGTCAAAACTGAAAGTTTGGGTACAAACCAAAGAAGCATACAAAACAGTTTTTCGGCGGTTTGCCGGAAATTTCTGGCCACAGACTCGGTCCGCCGGAATTCCCTCCGGAATTCCGCTGGAACCAAACAGGGCACACGAAAATGGCAATAACTTTTGCGTCCGGACTCCGATTTCGATGATCTTGGGCTTGTTTTGACGAGGACAACAAGCCCTACAAGATGGTGCAGAGAAAAATCATAGTCCAATAGAGCAGGATAGAACCAAATGAAGAAAGGTAAGAAGCCTCCATACAAGAAGAACCAATAAAACCTTCAAACTTGAAAACGCCATAGAAGATGCATACGAATTCCGTTTTCGATGAATTTGGGCTTGTTAAAGAGCTAGAAACAAGATAAAGAACCTCGCATGGAGAAACACCAAGAAGCAACAAAATAGTAAGATGCAAAGTATGCAAATGATTGAGCTTCCTATGACGATGCGATCAAGTTACCCAACCTAAAGCCCCTCTTAATAGTGCGGCTATGTATCCTATAACCCGGTCTCCCAACAACCACCTTGAGACCGGTAAAAGGAAAACCTAGTAAGTCCATACCTTTGCCTTGCGCATCCCGCTTGATCTTGATGACAACACTTCAATCTCCATCCAAGCCGGAATGCATCACTTGATCATTGTTGCTTCGTGAAGACTCCTAATTTGCTCCCCCATACACCACTATTGGATAGCTTCATTAATACATGTCTTCACATGTCCATTATCACCAATATGGACGACAAGCTTCAAGAAAATGATCTTCTCGAGATGCTTATCTTGAACTTGCCCTTCTCAACCTTGATGACGATCACCACTTGATGTCATCCTCTCATGGGCTATATAAGATCTTCACTTTTGAAGCATGCCCATGGAAAGATATCTATCCCATATAGAAAACGCAAAGGCACATATATAATGGGTTAGTTCATGATGCATAATTGACAAGGCTTACCATACCACAAAATCATGTGGTTCATTCTTTATGTTTCATGTGTTGAACAACTTGAAATCACTCTTCACTCTTTGTATAGGTCAACCATGTATCTTATCATGCTCCATCTCAATATCTTGAGGTACATAAAGAACTCTTAATTTGATTACATGCTCTAAATCTTAGTCAATCATAGATCAACTAATGAGGCTATCATGACAGTGTCTTAGAGTCATATCTTGAATTCTTCTATTGAAATCACACTCTCAAGATCTTGATCATATCATATTCTTCTCTTCAACTCGATGATCTTGATGCCAATACTCAAGTATATCTTTATCTTCATGGCATCCATACTTGAATCCAACACATAGACTACAAGCATGACCTATGGAATATTCCTTCATATAAAACTCAGTGAAAACATTAGTCCATAGGGATTGTCATTAATCACCAAAACCACACATAGGGGCAAAACTCTTTCAATCTCCCCCATTTTGGTAATTGATGCCAATCACAACAAGAGGGTTTATATAATGAATATTAGAAACAAGTACGCAGCTTATCCGAGAATAAGTTGTGTACAAGAGGTTGCATTTGATATGGTCAAGTAACACAAAGCTACTAGCACATATCAAAACTGATCCTACTTATACAAACTACAACTAATGTAAGAGATGTGAGTAGAACCAACATATATAGAGCAAAATCCCCCACAATATATGCATGTGTGATGAACTTGAATTTCATTGCATACATTGTCAAGAATAAAATTTGGGAGAGTTTACACTATATGTACAACCATGCAAAACATAATAGAGATGAAATGCATGAAAGTCAAACACTTAAGAACAAACCAATCTTAAGTATAAAACCATTTCCCTTAAACCCTCTAAACTTTTCCTCTATTGACAACAAGGGACAAAATGGATGAAAAAGTTAGAAGGCCAATATATTATGAGTTCATCCCCAAGGTGTGCATTTCTCATAATTTGAGTGAAATCAAATGCATGCATTCAATGACGAATATTTGGAGGAAATCAAGCTATATTGAGGATCAACGATTGCTACAAGGATAAAACAGTGAAGAAACTTCAACGGATGAAGCAAGCAATCCAATGATCCAAAATATCAAATGGACAAATAGTGCTCTAAATGAAATAAGGAAGCTCCCCAAGGTTCATGCATAAATTTTAATTATTGCATTTGAATACAATATGCACAAACATGGAATCCTCACTCCCTATATATTATTTAGAACACAACCAAGATACAAGGAGTAGATATAAATAAATACACTTGTCAAGACAAGCTTAAGTCCAAAAGAAAGAAAATATGAGATATGGGTGTGTGAAGATGCAATAAAAGTAAACCAAGCACTCATAAATCAAGACCTTACCAATACCAGTAAAAACCAAGAGGATAAGAGATATGGTCGGCAAAGAGCGATGAAATCAAGGAGAGAGATTAACACTCTCGTGTATATAAGTTTATAAGTGGACAAAACATGAGAATAATCCACAAATAAACAACCATACATAATAGGTTAATAAAATAAGAAAACATGATATACAAGAGGAAGTCATAAGATATACCAAACATGATATTTTTTGCTTAAGTGCATATATAGCCCATGGCTCTATTTTCTCTTATGGTATATCAATGAACTTCACCAAAGAAAAAATAAAAACCTCAAAAACATCACAACTAACACTAAGGGAACAAATGCTAGTTGGGATAGTTTGAGAAAGGCAACAAGTAGCAAAAGGAAGGATTCAAAGAAATTTCAACAATATTGCACATGAGAGTACCTTGAGGAATTGATATGCAATAAATTTCTAGAAGGCATATTTGGAATTGGTGAACCCTGAACATGATTTTATATACTCCCCATTATATGCATCATCTCAAATTACTCACATAAGCAATAAGGATAAATAAGTCTTTCAAAGATCCTAGCTTGGCTCGAATAAATTCATGAACTGCAACATTTACAAACGGATAAATTCATGCCAAGATGCAACCTACAAGAGATTGGATGAAAGAATAGTATGCATGAATAAGATACTTGTTACCGAGATAGCAATGGTATGATGTAGTAGATAAGAATTTTTCGATCATCCTAGCTTGGCTCGAATTATCATGTGGTGACAACACTTTCCTTATAGACGAGACAAGCATCCACTACATCTCCAATGTACCTAAAACAACATTCAAGTACATCTTGGTCCCCAAACTTATTGGGTCCAAAGTGGTTAGACTAACCACAACACATAGGACACACTCCATAAAAATATGTACATATTTAGAGATGAAATTTGAATTTCATGCACATCTTATCTGTTTAAGGATTTGATGGAGTATACCCTATATATTAGATCAAAGAAAGAAAACACATGGAGACTTTCAATATCCAAAGAAGATATAATTTGGAAAAACACCAAAATATTCAAGAAGGCATACAAGGTGTGACAAAACACATTTGTTGCCCAAACTATATCAAAGAATCAAATCAACACAAGATTTGTTCAACGAAGTTCAACCAATGAACTAAGCAAAAACTATTGAGCAAAAAGATGAAATAAAAACAAAAATACTCAATGATTTATCTCATTCAAGCAAATAAAATAGAGAAGAAAGAATGAGATAACAAACTCCCAAAAGAGCAAGGTTTCAACAAATAAACCAAACCCTTAACACTTTTAACAATGGCACAAGTTTTCGAGAAGAAAAGGTTTGTCTTCCACTAAAACACATTTTATAATAATCAAAAACATCATCAAAGAGATGTTAAAAACAAGGAAGACAATGGGAGCCACAACAATTTTTTTGAAAATAAAATAAGGCAATAAGAGGTGAAATCCAAGGTGAAGATGACCCATAAATGCTACCACACATAAGTAAATTGTCGAAGACAATGAGTGTATTGGAATTGATTTCCGATGGTATATTGCATGGATTAAAGATAAATCTTCACCAAAAAAGCATAGGATAGGAATAAAAAGATTAAGCAATATGCAAAGATAGAGATTTTTGATAGCTTCAATCTAGTCACACAATCATGCAAAGCAATGATTAGAATAACTTGAAGCAAATGGTCTCCCAAAAAGATATAGAGATATGTATTTGAGGAAGACTGCATTAAGAATTTCTTGCTCAAACAAAGACCAAAAAGACGAGCAATAAAAGCTTCTAACAAAAATAGGACCTTGTTTGAGCCAACATGCCACCTAGAAACAAGATAATCAACAATATCAACTCTAAGTGGCACTACCTCATGTGTTCACATTTCCTAGGATTGTGATATGCAAAAGAAGCATATTACTCCCCCATAATGTGATATTCAATTTTTCTTAATAAGAGGCAAAGCAACCTCAACTAGAGAGAATTAATGGACATTTAGAATTTGAATTTCTCATGAGTATGACACACCACATAGTGACTAGATAAGCTTGCAATATCAATACTAAGCGGTAGTATTCATGTTCACACCTTTTAAGGTTTGAGAGATGTGAGGCATTTCACTCCCCCAAAATGGTATGTTCCATTAACCACTCGAAAAGAGCCAAATAAGATATCATCAAGATGCATTAGAGGCTCCAAGCAAAACACACGAGTAAATGATGTGCCAAACACCTATCCATACTTGAATACACAAAATAATCAAGCATGAGGCACACCAAATACAAACACATACTTGGTACAAAACCAAAACATGTAAAGGGGGCAAGTAACTTACAAAATAAATGAGTTAAGTACAAGTTACCGCGAAGAGGCACATTGGATATAATATAGGGAAATGATAATCCTTATGACTTGGCTTGATCAAATATAATATATGAAGATCCCTTAATTCTTCATGAGTTAGCCAAGTCTCCAATGCCCTCCATAAACACCTATTGATCAAGTTTGAGCTTGTTGGTCCCGTCCTAAGAGGTTAGTCACAATAGTCTTGGCAACCCAAATGGTTCTTTTCTTGACACCACTTTGAGTTCCAACAAACTTGGCAAACACATTGCCATCCTTATCCTTCCTAAGAGAATAATCATCATCAATAATGATAGGGTTAGATAAGGTACCGTTTGAATATGAAGAGGCAAAGTGCCCCTTCACACGACATATGTAGCAACAAGTGCTCCCCTTTCTCTTCTTCCTTGATTTCTTGGCTTGGGGAGAATTATCTTGATTCTTCTTCGGAAGTGGCCTAACTTCAACTTGGGATTGACCTTGTACTTGTGGCCGCTTACCTTGTTGCTTCTCACTCAAGTGCTTTTTCTTCAATGGACAAGATCTTACATGATGTCCTTCAACCTTGCACTTGAAGCAAATAATCTTGGCCGAATTCTTGACTTGGTTTTGGCCCTTCTTATTGTTTCTATTATACTTGTTCTTGATATTGGGTTTGAATCCAAGTCCACATTTATCATTAGGGGATTTTTGCACACTCAAAATATTATCGAGTGTGGATTTCCCCTCATGACTCTTTTCCAAGTCATTCCTCAAGGAAGTGACTTGGGCCTTGATCTCTTTGATTTCCTATACATGGTTAGTATAAATACAAGTACTAGAGGAAGTAGAAGCTTCA
Organism: Avena sativa; assembly: GCA_916181665.1. Taxonomy (NCBI): domain Eukaryota; kingdom Viridiplantae; phylum Streptophyta; class Magnoliopsida; order Poales; family Poaceae; genus Avena; species Avena sativa. The sequence goes on along the minus strand of OV702294.1, from coordinate 146,963,068 downwards.
TTGTTAGAGCAACAAGGCAAAGCAAGTGATCCAACACAAGGTTTATCAATAGTATGGCTAGATGGATTACTAGGACTAGCACATGGCAAAATAGCATTTTGAGTAGAAGTTGTGCTAATGTCCAAAAGAGGCTCACAAGATGTTACCTTGGTAATACTTACCTCACGAGCTAACATTATCCCATCATGGGAGATTAGAAGACCATTATTAGAGCTCGAGAGCTTTTCATGACTTTCTTCCAATTTCCTATACTTGCTAGTTAGCAACTCAAGTTGAGCCCTTAGCTCAACGTTCTCCTTTAGGGTAGATGCTTCACAAGAAGTAGAGTTAGTAGCACAAACATCATTAATGGAATTTTCCTTTTCAAGCTCATAAGATTCATTTTTTTGTGTGAGGAGACAATTAGTGTGCTTCTCCTCGACAAGCTCTTGCTTAAGGAGATTAAATCTCTGACTCCCATCATCAAGTTTAAAATCCAACTCCTCTATGGTTCCCATTTGTTTAGATATGGTGTCCATAACGTGTTTGAGACAAGTAACGGCCTTATTATTACCATGAAGAGAGGTACACAAAAAAGTCAACTCAAGCAAGAGAGCACTAGTATCCTCATCAATGTCATCATCACTATCATCATTATCATTGCTATTATCTTTAGAAGATATATTGGGATCCAAAGTAGGAGATGCCTTTGATCCTATTGCCACAAGGCACATGTGAGCACGGGAGGATGAAGATGAGGATATTATTGAATCTTCATTCATGATCATGTCTTGCTCCGTAGAATGTTTGGTTTCCTCTACATTGTTAGATAAACAACTAGAGGAAATAGAAGCATTTTGTTCATGGGAACAAGGCAAATAAAGCATATCATCTACACTGGTATTCAAATAATTTCTAGATGATATACAAGGACTAGCAACAAAAGGGGATATCGCATTATTATTGCAAGAAGTGCTTAAGTCCAAAGAAGAAACATTGCAATGGGATAGAGATGAAGGATCATCATTAGCGAGCACAATATCAACATTGCAATTCCCAACACCACTCACCATATATTTACCTTGTGTCTTGCCACACGTTGGTGAAGTGGGTGAGGATGAGAACTCATCGCGGCCGGAGGTGGAAGCAACTTGGAGCTCTTCATGATGTGAAGGAAAAGAGATCTCTTCGGAGAAACCACCGACAATATTAGAGATGGAACCACCAAATATTTATTTAAGCTTGGTCCACTTCTCATGAGACGACTTGCGCTTTACAATCTTCAAGAACAAATTAACTATGGGGCTCAAAGAGAAAATAATATCATTAGATACTTGAGCTTCGAGATGTAAATTTTTCTCACCGCTAAAGATAGATTTTGAGGATCCATCGGAGGAGAAAAACCTACATCTAGAAATCGCTCAATATTTGGACACAAGGTCCTAAGATTACAAAGCAAGCAATTTCTCCACAAAGCATAATTTGTGCCATCAAAGATAATTGTGTCATTATGCACTATACTCCTAGCCGACATCTTTACACTCTAGGCGGTGAAGCCTAAACAAGGAGAGACCTTGCTCTGATACCAATTGAAAGGATAAAGATGTCGCCTAGAGGAGGTGAATAGGCAATTTTAAAACTATTATAGTTTTGGCTTGATAGAATGCGGAATTAAACTAACTTTATTTTACAAGCACAAAACCTAAATACACTAGGCTCAACTAAGTGCACCAACAACAAGTTAAGCTAAGAAAGATAGCACAAGATGAATATACCACAAGTGATAAGCAAGATATAAGTACTTCAAGCTCGATGGCTATCACAAGGAAAGTAAGCTCGGATATAGAGATAACCGAGGCAAGTGGAGACGAAGATGTATTCCCGTGTTCCCTTACAAGTAAGGTACGTCATGTTGGAGAGGTGTGGGATTCCATAAAGGATTTCCCAACGCCATGAAGGCTCGCCTTCTTCTCCAAGTATATCCCATGAAGGAATAGGCCCTTTCTTTATGGCTAGCTTTTCCTCCACTCCGGAGATGGCAAGCTCCACAACCACTTCACAAGATCCATGAAGGAGAAGCCCGGGTATCTTCACAATCTTCCACGAAGAGGATACCGCGGTACCAACCATCAAGCCAACTAGGAGGTCACCCTCCAAGAGTAACAAGCTCACAGTCTCTCACTCGAACAAATCGTAATGGAGAGCTTAACACTTATGCAAGAATGCAAAGCAAGAACACCAAGGGTGCTCAAATCCTTCACTCTCAAATCCCATCAAAGCAACAAGTGCTAGGGAGGAATTAGAGAGGAAGAACAATGGTGGAAACCAACAAATGACTCCAAGATCTAGATCCAATGGGTTCCCCTCACTTAGAGGAGAAATTGATTGGTGGGGATTGTAGATCTAGATCTCCTCTTCCAAAGCCCTCAAAAAGATGCAAGAATCATAGGAGGGAAGGTAGAGGAAGAAAGTTCAAAGGGGTCAACAATGGAGGTCAAAAACGTGCTTAGGAGCTTTAGAACTTTGGGGAAGAAGCCCCCTTTTATACCCCTTCAAGGGGGATGACCATTGGAAGCAATATGCGCTGGGAGAACACGTTCTGGCGACAAAACCGGCACCGCCGGATCAGCCGCTGGAATTTCTGGTCAAAACCGAAAGTTCCGGTACAAACCGAAATAGCATACATAACAGTTTTTCGGCGGTTTGCTGGAAATTTCTGGCGGTCGTTGGAATTTCCGGCCACAGACTCGGTCCGCCGGAATTCCCGCCGGAATTTCGCTGGAACCAAATAGGACACACAAAAACGGCGATAACTTTTGTGTACGGACTCCGATTTGATGATCTTGGGCTTGTTTTGACGAGGACAACAAGCCCTACAAGATGGTGCAGAGAAACATCATAGTCCAATAGAGGAGGATAGAACCAAATGAAGAAAGGTAAGAAGCCTCCATACAAGAAGAACTGATAAAACCTTCAAACTCGAAAACGCCATAGAAGATGCATACGAATTCCGTTTTCGATGAATTTGGGCTTGTTGAAGAGCTAGCAACAAGCTCAAGAACCTCACATGGAGAAACACCGAGAAGCAACAAAATAGGAAGATGCAAAGTATGCAAATGATTGAGCTTCCTATGACGATGTGATCAAGTTACCTAACTGAAAGCCCCTCTTAATAGTGCGGCTATGTATCCTATAACCCGGTCTCCCAACAACCACCTTGAGACCGGTAAAAGGAAAACCTAGCAAGGGCATACCTTTGCCTTGCGCATCCTGCTTGATCTCGATGACAACACTTCAATCTTCATCCAAGCCGGAATGCATCATTTGATCATTGTTGCTTCGTGAAGACTCCTAATTTGCTCTCCCATACACCACTATTGGATAGCTTCATTAATACATGTCTTCACATGTCCATTATCACCAATATGGACGACAAGCTTCAAGCAAATGATCTTCTTGAGATGCTTATCTTGAACTTGCCCTTCTCAACCTTGATGACGATCACCACTTGATGTCATCCTCTCATGGGTTATATAAGATCTTCAGTTTTGAAGCATGCCCATGGAAAGATACCTATCCCATATAGAAAACACAAAGGCACATATATAATGGGTTAGTTCATGATGCATAATTGACAAGGCTTACCATACCACAAGATCATGTGGTACATTATTTATGCTTCATGTGTTGAACAACTTGAAATCACTCTTCACTCTTTGTATATGTCAACCATGTATCTTATCATGATCCATCTCAATATCTTGAGGTACATAAAGAACTCTTAATTTGATTACATGCTCTAAATCTTAGTCAATCATAGATCAACTAATGAGTCTATCATGACACCGTCTTAGAGCCATATCTTGAATTCTTCTATTGAGATCACACTCTCAAGATCTTGATCATATCATATTCTTCTCTTCAACTCAATGATCTTGATGCCAATACTCAAGGTATATCTTTATCTTCATGGCAGCCATACTTGAATCCAACACATAGACTACAAGCATGACCTATGGAATATTCCTTCATATAAAACTCAGTGAAAACATTAGTCCATAGGGATTGTCATTAATCACCAAAACCACACATAGGGGCAATTACTCTTTCAGGAGGCCTTCTCTCCGGTATGATGCGTGAGTAGTTCCACCTTGGACTATGGGTACATGTAGTAGCTAGATGGCTGTATCTCCTCCTTTGGGCTTTCATGTATACATCTTGTGAGCTCCGTTCATGATCAAGATCTAATCTATTTGTAATCATGCATGTTGTGTTTGTGGGGATCCGATGGATACTGAGATTATTATGTTGGTTTGATTAATGGTTTTGTCTTTATGATTCTATCATGTCTGTGTTGTTTGTGATCTTGCATGCTCTCTGTTGTTAGTAGCTATCTTGGCCAAGTAGTTTCTAGTGACTCCAAGAGGGGTATTTGTGCTCGATAGTGGGTTCATGCCTCTAGTTTCCAAGGGAAGTGATATAAATCTCTTCGGTTGTAGATGTGTTGTTGCCATTAGGGAGAAAACAATGGTCTCTTGTTCATGGAACATGTGGACTGTTTACATTACACACTTTGCTTAAAGCAGTTGTCTGTTGCTTGCAACTTAATACTGGAGGGGGTTCGGATGATAACCCGAAGGTGCACTTCTAGTCATAGATGCAGTTGGATGGCGGTCTATGTATATTGTTGTTTTGCCCAATCGAATCTCATAGGATATTTCTGACTAGTCATTGCATTGTTATGCCTTGCTCAGTTCCTGTCAATTGCCCTGCTGTAATATGTTTACCCTTCATGCCATGTTGTTTATCTAAGGAGAGCACCTCTAGTGAACTATGGACCCCAGTCCAATCTTTACCATTGATACATCTTCTACTACTACTTGTTTACTTGCTGCAAACCATTACCTTCCACACCATACGTTTAATCCTTTGTTACAGCAACCGGTGAGATTGACAACATCACTGTTAGTTGGGGCAAAGTCTTGAGTTTGTGTTGTGCAGGTCTTCGCATTGCTTGCAACACCTGTATGCCGTTTCCTTCCTCCTACTGGTTCGATAACCTCGGTTTCTTACCGAGGGAAAACTTGCTGTTGTACTGCTTCATGCCTTGCTCTTGGGGTTCCCAACAAGCTCACATAAGCTGTGCAAGCCATCAAGCTTTTCTCTTTACTTTGTTTTTTGTTTGCTTTGCTTCTTTTTGCTTGGTTTTGTTTGCCTCTTTCCAAAAAAACCAAAAAATTAGTCTAGTTTGGTTTGCTTGCTTCATTCAAAAACACAAAAAAATAGTTCCTGCTCTAGTTGCTGCCATGTCGGGTTTTGGACCAACCTTTATTTCCTCTATGGTAGAAATCTCCACTTTTAAGCAAAAAAGTGAAGAAAGTTTTAAAGAAGCTTGGTCTAGAATCTCTACTTTCCAGAGGGAAACTGAGCCTGAGATGAGTCTTAGCTTGGTTATTGATAGTTTCTACCGCGGTATTGCTCTTCGTTATAGATATGCTTTGGATGTTGTGGCTGAGATTTTTTTTTGCTATGTACTAAAGATGAAGCTTTTGATGCCATAAAGAAATTAATCATGATTTATGGTACACCTGGCAAGTCTGATTCCTCTTTCACAAATATTTTTGCCAGGTTGAAAACTCTTGAGACTAGTATTGCTGCTATTAATAGTTGTTATCACACGCTTAGGGCTTACCATGATTATGTTCCCATAAATTCTGAGCCTTCAAAGTGGTTTCCCATAATCAAAGTCTCTATAAATACTACACTTTTTGATGCTCGTTGTGATATCATGTCTGAATTTTGCCTCATGCCTAAAGATATTTATGATTCCTTGAGTCTTTGGGGCTTACTGAAGGAGGAGAGGAAATCTCTCTTACCAACAATGCCACTATATTGCCCATTGGAATAGATGAAGGTGTGTTTACAAAAATGTTAGGGAAAATGGTGTCTACTGACTATCTTGTTATTCAATGTGTAGGCAAAGGACAGATCACACTTGGAAGATCCCTACTAAAGAACCTTGGAGCGGTAATAGATGTGGGAAAAGGCATTATGCAATTTTCTCCTCTGGTAAGCAATCATATCTTCCTAAATAGAAAAAAGAAGGGTTAGAAAGGAAGGAACAAGAGGGGCAATTCTTCATTTGAAAATACTTGATTCTTCTTGCTTCTTATGACTAACTTAAAGGCGTTAAAGAAAAGTACTTGTTGGGAGATAACCCAAGAGTTTCCTTGAATCTTGGAAGTTATTACTTCATTAATGACCTCTCCTTATCCTTTTGTTTGCTTTTATGTGCCAAGAATGACCTCTAATGAGAGGGAAATAAGATTTGGGGAGTTGCTGTCCCGAAACAGATTTCTGTCCTCCACCAAAAACATTCGTGAGGAGTCTTTGTAACTCGGACTGATCTCAAAATTTACGAATAAATCCCCTAGTATGTTAGCTAACTTTTGTTTGTTAAACACTTTTTGATTTGAGCAACAAAAGATGTTCAAAAAAATCGGTTTCTACCTACTGGTCTGTTTTGACAGATTTCTGCCATTATTTGCATTTGCTTCTTATTGATTCCTTTTTGAGTTCTCTTTAGGTGAATTGAGCTTTTTGAAGGATTTACTACAGTAGCTTGTGTTTTTAGTGAAAAGTCTTGCTGTTCCAAAGCTTTGCCAGAGGTCTAATATCTTTTGAATACACTAATGTTGCTAATGAAGATTGTGTGAAGTTTTGTATGAAGGAAAAATTCCAGGTGTAAAGAGAGAATGATGCAATGAGATGAAGGATGGACAAAAGCTCAATCTTGGGGATGTCACCATGGTGTCACACCAAGAAATATCCAAGAGGTACAAGCGTCAAAGCTTGGGGATGCCCAAGGCATCCCCCTCTTCATCAATAAAAAGCTCAGGTCTGTCTAGACACTTCATTTTTATTGTTTCATGCACAGTTGTGTTGTTCTTGGAGCGTCTTAGTTTTCGTATGATTTTCTTAGGTTGTTTAGTTTGCTTGAATAAAGTAGTTTGGACCCCCGTTTTTGTTGTGTTGTTTTGCAAATAAGTTGCTTGGTGTTGGAAAGGAGTAGTAAGTTCTTACTTGTAAGTGCAAGAGGAGCTTGCATTGACTGTGACTTAGACGTTAACATGACATGCTAGGTGTTTTTTTAGCCTTATGCTTGGTGATTATTTTTGTAGCATGTATTTTTCCAAAAAATTGGGATTGCTTAGTGTGTCTTGAAGAAATTATGCGTTGTTTTAGCATGCAAAAGCATAGTATTGTGGTATTCTCCTTTGATGCTTTGCTTGGATTGACTTGGCACATGCTTACACCATGTTATGACTATGACAAGTCACCATTAGCCTCTATGATCATTTAGTCCTTGACTTGTAGTACCACTCTTTGCTTTGATTAATATGCTTTGTTGCACTGCATGATTTTGGCCATTATTGCTCTCTTAGTTGGTTGCTCCCAGTCTTTTGCTAGCCTCCACTTGTATGAGTAAGTTCTACTCATGCCTCCAACTCCCAAGAAACCAAGTTATTCCAAAGTGTCCACTATAAACTCCTATGCATGGTGTGTTACACCATTCCAAGTATATTCTTGTTTTCAACTATCTTTCAATTAAAAACTATTTTGTTATGTGAAAACTTAGTGATTAAAGCCCTCACGAACTTGATGACACACTTTATATTCTTTGCCCCTAATAAACAACCATTGTGACAACTTTGTTGTATATGCTTGCACTTATAAGTTGGAATTAGCAGAACCGTGCTGTCACGGGGAACATTTTCAACATTGCACTTCTACTTTGTACTCAGTTGATATCATGTTCTTTTGTCTATGGATGTCACCAGTGTGAAATAAAGAGGGAACTTGTGTGAGACCCTGGCGCATAGCTCAATAGGATTGATAGGAAAACCCATACCAACAAGTTGCAACTTTTTTTCCGGAAGCTCATTCGAAAAGAACTCTAAGGTTAAGCGTGCTTGGCCTAGAGCAATTCTAGGATGGGTGACCGACCGGGAAGTGGGTAACCGGGTGCGCATGAGTGAGGACAAAGTGCGCAGAAAAGACTAGTGTTGGTCTGTGGGGCTAGTCTAGAGATCCTATTAAGCTGCCAGAAGTGACAGCCATCGGTCCGGAGTGGCCGGGGGTGTTACAAGTTGGTATCAGAGCCGACCCTCGCGGTTAAACGGGCGTGTGTGGGTCAGTGGCGGACATGTGGCGCATGGCGCGTGTGGCCCGGAGTGGACACGGCATGGCACATGTGCCGGCACTGGACGCACAGACGTGTGCCAAGAGGGGACGTTCCTGGCTTGTGGTTGATCGACGAGGACATCGATCTTCTAAGGATGGGTGTATGCGAGACCCTGGCGCATGGCTCAATAGGATTGATAGGAAAACCCATACCAACAAGTTGCAACTTTTTTCCGGAAGCTCATTCGAAAAGAACTCTAAGGTTAAGCGTGCTTGGCCTAGAGCAATTCTAGGATGGGTGACCGACCGGGAAGTGGGTAACCGGGTGCGCATGAGTGAGGACAAAGTGCGCAGAAAAGACTAGTGTTGGTCTATGGGGCTAGTCTAGAGATCCTATTGAGCTGCCAGAAGTGACAGCCGTCGGTCCGGAGTGGCCGGGGGTGTTACAACTTGTAAGTCCATGGATTTTGTATCCTGTGTTAGAGAAACACCTGGGCCGCTAGCCTAAGCCATGCCTAATCATGGTGGAAACTTGCAGCATCACCATAATGAGCTATCTATGAAGCATCCTTAATAAAAAGCTATGCATATGGTAAATAAAAAGATTGCTGAGATGCTCATTGTCTGCTTGCCTTGTCATTTTGGTTATGGGAAAGCTCCTGTACCATGTGCAAGGGGTACCCCGTTGGCGGTTCTCAATGATATGCAAATACTTACAATGACAAGAACTTACCTGGACCCAAAGTTGAGTATGCATGAGGTGTGGCCCTTGTTTGTATCTTGTCATGTTGGCATAGTTACTATGTCCTATTATTAGAACTCCATCTTTCATGCACATGTTTAGAGTTCTTTGATCCCAGCTTTCAATGCTTGCAAATGGTTGGACCTTTATTGTGAGGGTGCATGTCACCTCAAAAAATATTCTTTTATCACTTACCTACTCGAGGATGAGCAGGAGTTAAGCTTGGGGATGTTGATACGTTGGAAACGTATCTATAATTTTTGATGCTCCATGCTTGTTTTGTATCTACTTTGCTTTACTTGTCTACACTTTGAGGTGCTTTTTACATGTTTTCTGGTACTAACCTACTAACAAGTTGCAACAGTGCCAGATGCCTGTTTTCTGTTGTTTTTGGTTTCACAAAATTTAGTAAAGAAATATTCTCGGAATTGGACGGGACAACGTCAAAGTCAATTACTTTCTGTGGGGAACAAGAAGTCCAGAGGGGAGACGAGGAAGCGGGCCAGGGCAGCCAAACCCCCTAGGCGCGACCAGGGGTGGGCCCGCGCCTGGCTAGGGTTTGCCCCCCTGGTCGACTCCTAGGCCTCCCCCTTTGCCTATAAGAATCCCCCAATGCAGAAACCCTAAGCACCCGATCAAATCTCCACGAAACCATCTATAGCGGCCGCCACCATCGTCCCTAGATCGGGGGCATCTGAAGTTCTTTCCAGCACCCTGCCGGAGGGGAGATCATCCCGGAGGCCTTCTCTCCGGTATGATGCGTGAGTAGTTCCACCTTGGACTATGGGTCCATGTAGTAGCTGGATGGTTGTATCTCCTCCTTTGTGCTTTCATATATATATATACTGTGAGCTCCATTCATGATCAAGATCTAATATATTTGTAATCATGCATGTTGTGTTTGCGGGGATCCGAAGGATATTGAGATTATTATGTTGGTTTGATTAATGGGTTTGTCTTTATGATTCTATCATGTCTGTGTTGTTTGTGATCTTGTATGCTCTCTATTGTTAGTAGCTATCGTGGCCAAGTAGTTGCTAGTGACTCCAAGAGGGGGTATTTATGCTCGATAGTGGGTTCATGCCTCTAGTTTCCAAGGGAAGTGACAGAAATCTCTTCGGTTGTAGATGTGTTGTTCCCACTAGGGAGAATACAACGGTCTCTTGTTCATGGAACATGTGGACTGTTTACCTTACACACTTTGCTTAAAGCAGTTGTCTGTTGCTTGCAACTTAATACTGGAGGCTGGCATGATGAAGAAGAAGACAAGGCATGTTGCTGCACCAACGGCTCGTAAGAGGAGAGGAAAGGGAGCAACAAATAACGTGAGTAGTTCAACACCAGCAACACCTACACCTACTCCATCAACTGCTGCAATAGAAACTGGTAGGGGGAGAGGAAGAGAAAAAACTAAAGCTGCTCATACTACTGCTGCAAGAATAGGAGCCAAGGTAGCTAAGTTACAGGTCAGAAATCACATAGTTGATGAATACATGAAGCTAGAAATATGTGTATTGTTCTTTATATCCTCTCATATATTTCAGGTACAAGCATCACATGCCTTGTCTTCTTATTCAACTGCTACATCAACTGGAAGAGGAAGAGGGACAACTGGTATAAGAAGAGGGTCTAAAGTTCAGCCCGATAATGGACATGCTAGAGCTTATGGAAGAAGTTCCAGTGGGAGAATCTACTCCAAGTTTAGCATTGCTGGTAATGCATCTGTGATGACCCACAAGTATAGGAGGTGTATCGTATTACTTTCGATAAATAGGAGTGTCGATCCCAACAAGGAGCAAAAGGTGCTAAACAGTGGTATGGAGCAAGAAATCCCTGTGAATACTTAGCAAACGGATTTTTAGTGGTTTTCTGACAAGACAATAAAACAAAGAGAAAGTAACAGAAGTAACGAAGAAACGGAGCAAGTGTCCCAGTCCATTCTTAGCAAAGGACAAGCCGGTGGAAATACTTATAAGGACGAAATGTTCTCGAGCACACATGGGAATTCTATCAAGTTCTTTCGCTTCAAATAGCTGAGTACTCTTCTCTGGTGTTGTAAGTGTTGTGTGGGTGAACCTGTGCTAACATACCGCCCTTCCTAGGACTCATACATACTTGTGATTAAACCCCTTGCAAACATCTGTAACTACAGGAAAGTAATTAAGATATAAATCTAACCATAGCCTTAAACTCTGAGATCCTACGCTCCCTTATGCAAAGGTGTCCTAACGGGGGTTCAGGTTTCTGTCACTCTGGCAACCCCACAATTAGTAGCCAAATACACAATGCATTACCCTAGGCCCATAAATAGTGAAGTATCATGTAGTCGATGTTCACATGACAAAACTAGAAGAATAGCACCACAACTTAAATACTAAACAATTGAATAATAACTCATCACAGATTCACTACTAACAACATGACTTCTCCCATGACCTCAAGAACTAAACGAACTACTCACAAGACATCATATGGATCAAGATCAAAGATGATATGGTAATGGATAACAATCTAAACATAAACAATAATCCAATGGTTCCACTCACAGGCATCAAATACAATAGTAATCAACACCGAGAAAGTTTCCCCTAAGAACTAAAGAAATATCCAACACAATTGTTACAGCGGGTCGGAGTGGTGGTGCTGGTGCTGGTGGAGATGATGGTGTGGATGATGATGATGATCCCGATGAATCCTAGCTTGATGACGGTGTTGATGGCGACAGTCTCCCCTCTCTGGGAAGGAATTCCCCCGATAGAAATCTGTCTGCCGGAGAGATCTTTCTCTCTCGGTGTTTTCCGCCCCCTAGAGGCGGAGGAAATCTATTTGTGGTTGCTCCCTGAGCCTTAGGGTTTTGAAGGGAAGATATAGGCAAAGGGGCGGAGTCGGAGGCCAGGCAGGTGGGCCACACCTGCCCTAGGCGCGGGGTCAGGTGGGCCCGCGCCTAGGGGGGGTGGGCCTCCTGAGGCCCCACTTCGTCCCTCCTTCTAGCTTCCTTCGTCTTCTGGTAAAATAATATGTTTCCGTATTTTTCTGGTATTTTTCTGATCTTCGCGAAATTGCACCGAAACGCCTTCTTTTCCATCAGAATCCAGACTCCGGCAGTGTAGAGGTCCCAACCTGATAAGGTAGAGATCCCTGTGTTTACAATGCTAGTCTCTGGATCAATAGCTAGCATCCACAGTTTAAGATGTAATATCAAGAAACAAAGGTCATAATACAACTTTATAACCAGGAATAAAATATTTCATTACATCTTACATAGCTCATTTGGCTATCACATTACAATGCGGCAGAATATCTATATAGCATGGAGTCCTTCATCTTCAAAATGCCACAGGCAATCATGTTGGTTGTATACTTGTAATCCTATTTCACACACTTCACTAACATCAAACAAACCTGCAACATAATAAGTTACAGCCACAAGGGTCAATACATTTGAATTGTATTGGCAAGTGATACTATGGTAGAGTAGTGGTATCTATCATATATATGCATTTGGCTAAGTGGAGCTTAGGCTTGCTTTGCTCAAAATAAGGTTTTCCTTATAAGTTGAAAACACTAAGTTTTTGTTTGTCAAAATCACCCAAGGCATCTACCAATCAAAATTGGTGATCATTTACCCTTGTTCAACCACAAGCTTTTAACTTAGAAATTGGGATGAGGAGATCCTTGATAGCTTCCATGTCTTGATGATCAAATTGTCCATTGCCGAGGACACGACTAAGTACTTAGATTTTACTCTCTCGAGAGGTGGTGCACTTTCCCCACAAGACTTGACATGCATCGAGACGGGATCTTTCAGAAGCCTTCCTTACACCAAAATGGACGTGCTCCAAACCTATCACCCCCTACCACCAACTATCCATCTGGCTAAGTTATTGCAACCTATATGATCTAGGCAGAGCCCATAATGCCATGTAGCTGCACTTTAAGCTTCTCAACATTTGACATCTCAAATCTCTTTGTTCCTGGGTGTCTTTCCACAAGTGAGATACACTAGGGTAGGCCATGAATATGGGGCCCTGTGTAACCACTCAACATAAACCTTTCACACCATTCCACCCAGGTGATTCATTCACATAGTTGTTTTATTAATCAAAACACAAGTCAGCATGAATATAATCCACCCTTGTTTTCTATTAGCTAAGCTAAGCATAATAGTAGCAAGAATCTTAACTTAGGGAAAATTCTACTAAGGCATCATTTACTAAGATTTCCCATGGCATAGCATACTTAGTAAAATTTCCATGCAAGTCCTACTCAAAATATCACTAATGCATACTGAAAATAATGGGAAAAATGTATGAAGCACCACTTGAATTTTTAGTAGAGAATATAGGTTCACTCCTTGATCTTGCAAAGGTCAAACTCTTCAAAGTTCACTACAATTCAATCAAGGCATACATTCAACTGGCATTCAAACAATTCACCACATAAAATAAAGAAAACAAAATAATGCATGCAAGCATGCAAAAGATTGTTTTATTTGGAAAGGTGGTTTCTAATAGGTTATAAACATTTTAAAACACCTATTGGTCATTTATAAAATTGGCAAAATCATTTAAAATCAAATTAGTGGAAATGGCCATTTTAAATCATTTTTGGTTTTGTTAGAAATGATTTAAATCAAAGTGTTAATTTCTAGTGTTAGCCAAATATATTTTTAAACACAAAAGTTAGTGTTTACGGTCAAGTTGTTTTAAATCAAATCCATTTTCAAAAGGTTTCACTCAAAAACCATTTTTAAATCAAAGCAACATTTTATTTTACTAGAAATGCCTTTAAACAAAGTAATAATTTTCTAGGGTTAATCAAATACATTTTTAAATCCAAAACTTAGTGGTTTAGGGTCAAAGAGTTTAAATCAAACCATTTGCAAAAGGTTTTACTCAAAAAGCAATTTTTTAACCATAGCAGATATTTTTTGTTTTACTAGGAATGTCTTTATTCAAGGATTAATTCCTTGTGTTTAACAAAATATATTTCTAAACCCAAAAGCTTGTTCTATGGTCATTAGGTTCAAAACAAATCATTTGCAAAAGATTTTACTCAAAAATCATTTCTAGAATAAATTTTATAACCAAAATAGGCCTAGAAATGTTTCTGCAAAAACAACCAACTTTACAGAAGCAAAATACTAAACCAAGGGCATGGTTGCAAAATTTGCATTTTTCTGAATCCATTGGTATAAAATTTGCAAAATTTGGACGTGTGGATCTAAAGTTATAGATTTTACAAAATCTAGCATCTAATAGATAAAATCTGTTTTTAAAACAACAGGCAGGGCCACGTGTCAAGTTATTACTGGACGGTACCGGTTCGTTTGGATCGAGTGATACAGAGCATTGGATCTAAAGTGCATCGCACGACACAGAATCAAACTTACCGCTTCGATTATATGATCTATCCTATCCTTTGGATCAAGATCTAACAGATAGCAGTTAAGTGACCATGATCAGGCGGCGCTAGGCAACGGTGAGTGGCAGCGCGCTCTGCTAGCGGTGGTTCCGGTCAAAACAGGAAGTGAGGGAGAGGATGAGGTGGCTCACCGAGTTCGCAGTGACGAGAGGATGCTCGAGGTGGTTGCAGTGGACGAAGGGGCACACGGGGATGACGTGAATCGCTCAACGGAGATGGTCCTGGCGACGGGCGAGCTCGACGTCGATGTTGGCGAGGCTATGGTGCGCGCTAAGATAAACCAGAGGTGCCATTAGACGCAGGTGAGAGATACGAGCATGAGAGTATCGACCAGAGAGGAGGGGGCAGTCAAGGTTTACCGGGGAGGCTCGACGGAGTCGCGCAGTCAGCAACGACGCTCTGTCGAAGACGATGGCGAGGTTGTGGGGCATGCACGGGCGAACTAGGGTTACGGGCAGGTGCAGGAGACGATGGCGAGCAAACCAGCAAGCACTAGGGGGTTGGGGAGGGTTTGGCTTCACCGAAATCGGCCGGGGAAGGTCGTCGGGGCAGTGGGTTTGCAAGGTTGAATTGAGGCAGCCCTAGGACGGAGAGGAGCTGGCGAGCGAGGGGAAAGATAGAGGGGACATGGGAGCTTAAATGGGCGAGGTTGCAGGGCTGAATCAACGCGGCATTAAGGCAAATTTAATCTGCAGAATCAAAGGCAGAAATGGGCGAGGGGAAAGGGAAGAACTGGTCGTGCAGGGTGGGTGAGGACGAAGATGCTGAAGTGGCGTGGGTCCGTGGCGTTAGCGACGTGAGCGGGTGCGGGTTTGAGTGACAAAACGATTCGCGTGGAGGGGAGGGAGTGGGCTGGCTGCTGGGCCTGTTGGGCTAGGGTTAGATGGCCCAAGTCTGTTTCATTTTTTTCCTGATTTCTTTTTCCTTTTCTATTTTGATTTTCTGTTTTGAATTCAAACCTCATTTGAATTCAAATTTCTTTTCAAATATTTTCTCCAACTTTCAATAGGTTTTAATACCGTTTATTAATATATTCTAAAGTCCATTTTAGAATATTTCTTCTATTCTCTTTATGGTTTATTATTTATTTAAAATAGACATTTTGTCCTTATTTAATTAAGATTTTAAATATGCTTCCAATCCATATTATTCTTTTTTAATTGTTCTTTTATTCTTTTTAAGTAAATTAGATAACTTCTAATTCATTTTGGCAATTCCAATTATTTTTCCCATGATTTAATTAATCATTTATATTAGGGATTTTTGTCTTCCTTTAAATCAAATGTGGTTCAAGTCCATATTAATTTTATCAAAATAATCTTTATTCCCTTATTTTTTTTAGATTTGGATTATCTTTGTTCCATTTTGCTTATGGATTTAAGTCAAGGTTTAAATTGTCTTCTAAATAATTTTATTATTATTTAGTTTAGGAAATTTGTCTTTATTTAAATGAAATTGGATAATTTTCAATCATTATGATTTTATTTAAATAATCTTTTACTCCTTTTTATTATTTAATAACTTTCATTTGTTTATGGATTTGGCCAAGATGTAATTTGGCTTTTAAATATTCCTTATTGATATATTTCTTTCTTTATCTTATAAAATCCATATCTTTTTATTTATAGATCCAAAATTGGTGATTCCAATTGTATAATTTTATTTAATATTTGTTTATCCTTTTTAAATCCTTTTAGGATTATTTTTCTCATAATTTGGTAGGGATTTTAGATAGGAGCTTTATTTGCTTTGGAAATTATTTTCCTTTTAACTTATTAAATTCATAAGTTTTTATCCATGGTTCCAAATTGAATGAAACCAATTTATATGATTTTATAATATTTTTATTTATCATTCTTGATTATTTATAAATGTTTGTTGAATTTTTTTATATGGAACAAATCCATAGTCTTAGAGAGATCTTGTAAATGATTTCTTTCATCAAGATTTGGGATTTTGATTTAACTTTTCCAGGTGTTTAAATTTAAAGATACATTCATTGATGAATGTATTTCACTTGGTTGAAATTTTGTTGGACTCCCTTTTCATTAAAATTTTGTTCAAGAAGGGTTTTGATGTTTCATTTAGAAAAAATTCTTTTTTACCCTAAATTTCAACATTTAATTCTTTTATTTATTTATTTTTTTACATTTCAAAATTTGGAAAATTTTGGGATGTGACAGGTAGTCCATCCTCCAGGAATCATCCAACATGCATAAACAAATGAAAAGCCATAAGTAGTACCTCATAATAAGACAAATATCAATGAACAGAGGTAACTTATGATATAGAATGGTGATGCAAATTGCGTATCAACTCCCCCAAGATTAGACTTCGCTTGTCCCCAAGTGAATACTGAGCTCAGTAAACATGTCCACAGGTTTATGGAGTGAAGTGTCGATAAAAGAATACGAACATTGCACAACTCATAAAAGAAAGCAACTCACCATTATATAACTTAGCTTGCAACCAAGTACAACAGTCACAATAGAGATGCATAAAGATAAATCATAATTGGAATAGACAAACTTGTTCTTGGTCAGAGAACACCTGGCAAATAGTTTCACGAAAGCTTTTTGTAGAAGTTTCAAAACAGGAACACTCTTTGTTCAAAAAGGGTTTTCACAAGTGAAGGCTTTCAAAGTAATACTCAATATTTAAGAGTTTTGTGCAAACAAGGAAGATAAAGAACATGATTGAATAAATCACCATATGAATGCTTGAAACACAACAACTCAAAAGCTTGCTGGAGATAGAGAGGAAGTAGGTTTACTGACTCAACTTGGAAGTGGGAGACAGGTACCTTCCTAGAGGGTAGCAGGGATTACAAGTCATAAAGAGCTTCCAAAAGATTATGATACTTACTAGCTTTGAGCCCTCATTGCCCCTATCATAAGCATCTTGAGATGATTAAGGTTAAAGTGAACAAAGATGGAGCATATGCTTGACGAAATATAAGTTGGCAATCTCATGTCCCTTGAGTATGAGGGCCACTCCTCATGCATACTCAACTTTGGGCCCAGGTAAGTTCTTGTCATTGTAAGTATTTGTATATCATTGAGAACCGCCAATGGGGTACCCCTTGCACATGGTACACGAGCTTTCCCATAACCAAAATGACAAGGCAAGCAGACAATGAGCATCTCAGCGATCTTTTTTTTACTATGTGTATACAGGGCCGGTCCTAAGATTTTAGGGGCCCGAGGCGAAACTAAAATTTTGGGCCTCTTTCTAATTTTTTTGATATACAAGAATAAAATGATGAACAATAAATACTTCAAGTATACCCATTTGCAATATTCATAGAAAATGACAATGTTTACATATCACCTTCAAAATTTCTCCGTGTATTCAGAAGAGAAGTCGGTGATAATAAAATCAATATCAATCTCGTCCAATAATTTCTTCTCGATGCCGAATAATAAATAACCACACTATATGGTTCCTCGTCAACACTAGTAGATTTTGTAGGAGATGAATCAAATGCGACATCATGATCACTTACATTGTTAAGATCCGCGTTGATGTCATCGTTCTACTCTGTACCGATCTCATCCTCTAGATCAATATTACTATGTTCCTCAACAAGAACTACTACCGCTGTTTCGGTTTACAAGTCTTGCGCGTAATTCTATGTTGCCAAATTGAGAAACTTAGTATGAGGTATATATATTATAAAACAAATATCATAAAAAACTTTAGACTTTGTATTTTTCAATGATAATTTTTTTATATTATATAGGTCAAATTGATAACCTAGATACACGTGAATGATTTGTAAATCAAAACGTAGGAAGTAGTGCTAACTCAGCTGGATTTCTCAAAGTGCTCGTGTTACTCTTTAGAAATTTATGAAGGGATCCTCTTTGTGAGTCAATCAACTTCTGCTCTTCCTTTCTATTTTTTACTTTTCTTAGCACCAGAATAATGTGCCATAACTAATTAACCACACTAAAAATATAAAGAAGAACAAATAATTAGAACAAAAATTAGGGATAACGTTAGACTGCAGAAGACTAAGATTAGAAATTCAAAATTCGGACATGCAGACGCTGAACGACCAAAGCAAGACAGAGAGACAGACCACAGACAGAGGCAGAGGGCGAGGGGGCGAGGCGATAGGCGACGATCGGCCGATAGGCGGCGACTTGTTGCTTGTCGCGGGCGGGCCTTCCTACGATTGACAACGTAGCGTTGAGTCGAGGTCGAGGCAGGAACCGGAGTGCGGCATGCCTTCGTATGATACTATCAAAGAGGATAGCTAATCTAATTGCAGGTTAGGTACATGCTGCCGTAATAGACTCCAAATCTAAAATGTATATGTATACCTAGCAAAGTAGAGGGCCCAATCTAGCACAATAGAAAACTCAAAACTGATATTTTTTATCTTTTCTAAAATCTATTATAGCCTATATATGCAGCACATATCTAGGGAGGGACCCCCAAAATTTTGGGCCCGGGGCGGCTGCCCCTCGGGTCCCCCCCAAGGGTCGGCCCTGTGTGTATAGATTTTTATTGAGGATGCTTCATAGATGACTCACTATGGTGATGCTGCAAGTTTCCACCATGATTAAGCATGGCTTAGGCTAGCGGCCTAGGCGTTTCTCTAACAGAAGATACAAACTCAATGGACTTACAAGTTCCCTCTTTATTTCACACCGTTGACATCCATAGACAAAAGAGCACGATATCAACTGTATATAGAGTACAAGTGTAATGTTGAAAACGTTCCCCATGACAGCACGGTTCTGCTAATTCCAACATATAGATGCAAACATATACAACTTCGATGTTCACAATTGTTCAAGTCTATTAGGGGCAAGGAAATAAGGTGTGCCATCAAGTTCGTGAGAGATTTACTAACTTGTTTTCACATAACAAAATACTTTTTAATTCTAAAGGTAGATGAAGCTTGAGAATTTGCTTGGAATAGAAAAAGCTACTAGGTAGATATGGTGGACACAAGTGGCAAAAGTTTTGGTTCAAAGGATTTTGGAAACATGAGAAGTATGCCTTCTCAAAACAGGTTTTTGGCTAGCAAGGCTGGGTAGCAAGCAAGAGAGTTGAAAGAAACAAGCAAACATACAAGTAATAAAGCCAAACATGCAATCTTCCTTGAAGACACAGAAGAATCTTAAATAAAGAATACTAAGCTTATGAGCCAATAAGAAAGAAAATAAATAATACCAAATACATGTAAACTTTTTCTTTCTTTCTTTTTCTTTCAAACTAAAGCCACTAACCAGAACTCGGTTTGCCAAAACCAATTTAGATCCACTTCATGATCCCAAAGTGGTGCCAATACTGATCAACAAGATCCGCCATATAATAGGGATTGCAAACTAAAAATAAGAAGTGCAAAAAGTAAAAGATGAGACTTCTCATTAATATTCAATAAAGGCACTCACACCAAGGGATACATAGATAATCAACTAAAGGAGAGATACTTCCACATGCAAACCAAACTATAAGGTAACCTCTCTACCACAGATATGAATCCACTAAAAAGGTAAAAGGTAAAAGATAATGGTGGTGATACCGTGGCACTCCCCCAAGCTTGGAACAAGCCAAGGGGATGCCAGACCTGATGACGAATTACTCCTTCGATGGTGTTGGTGTTCTCTTGTCATCATAAAACTTCTAAGGTAATGGTTCCCCATCCAAAAAGGATGTCCTTGTATCTGCAATCCTGAAACTAGCAGCAGAGCTTATGCGATCAAATCTAGCTTCATACTCACAGTTTTGATTCTGTATGTCATAGAGTTATGCTTGCAATTGATTGGTGGTGTGACGGAGTGAGAAGATCTCTTCCCGGAGCTCAGCAACTTCTCCCTCGTGCTTGGTGATGAGTTCTAAACTTATCTTGTGAATAACATCCACTTCGCGTTCCGCCATCTTCTTGTACCTAAAAACTTCTTGTTCCAATGCTTCCATCCGGTCTTCCAGACTTCCCTCTCCTTTTAGGGCCTTGAAATTATTTCATTTGTAACTTCCCCTCTTTAAGGATCAACTCTTTGGGATGAATCCTCAACTCATACATGTACGGGTTGAGGACGTCCGTAGAGGAATCCTTCGTGGGTGATCCAGAGGAAGACATTGAGGCTCCAAATCTGAGAATTTTCCTGACAGAAACAGATTGAAACGAAAACACGATGCAAGAACCTCGGGGAACACGGGGGGTTATATATTACAAAGTTTCAATGCATAAGGAAGGTTTTGACATAGAAACAAGGTGGATTCGAAGCTCGGGGGTGGAACACCCCCTTAGGCACGACCAGGCTAGGCCCGCGCCTGGGGTGGGTTTGTCCACCCCGGGCTCCGTTTCCTCTTCAGTTTCGTCTCGTAACTTCCCTTATGTATTAAAAACATCAAAAATATAAAAAGATTAGAGTTTCACGAACCTTCTGTTTTCACCACTTTTACCCATTCAAGGACGAACTCTACAGTTTCTGGTGTTTGGCTTCTGATAAATTCTTCTGGAGTTATCATTTGAATAACATCAACATCTTCATTATAAGAATCTCCAGAAATATAATGTTTTAGTCTTTGACCATTCACCACCTGTGTTGTGTCATCCTTTAGAGAAGAAAATTTGATGGCACCTGAACGGTACACTTCCTTGATAATAAAAGGTCCTTCCCATTTGGAGAGTAGTTTCCCTGCAAAAAATCTGAGACGATACCTATACAAAAGAACTTTCTCACCAACATGGAACTACCTTTTGAGAATTCTCCTATCATGCCATCTTTTTACTTTTTACTTAAAGAGCCTAGCATTTCCGTAAGCTTCACCTCTCCACTCATCTAGATTACTTAAGTCGAGCAGTCTTTTCTCACCAGCAAGTCTAAAGTCTCTATTCAACTCTTTCACTACCCAATAAGCTTTGTGTTCTAATTCTAAAGGTAAGTGACAAGCTTTCCCATAGATCATTTTGTAAGGAGACATCCCCATAGGATTTTTATAAGTAGTTCTATAAGCCCACAAAGCGTCATTCAACTTTTTAGCCCAATTTTTCCTAGATCTATTGACAGTCTTCGGCAAGATAGATTTGATTTCCCTATTGGAAAGTTCTACTTGCCCACTAGTTTGGGGGTGATAAGCTGAAGCTATTATGTGCTTTACATCATACTTAGCGAGAGTTTTTCTAAAAACCCCACAAATAAAATGAGAGCCTCCATCAGTCATGAGATATCTAGGCACATCTAACCTAGGAAAAATGACATCTTTAAGCATTTTAAAAGAGGTCTTACCATCAGCACTGTTTGTAGGCAGGGACGGAGGGAAGGGGGATGAGCGGGGTCGATACCCCCGCCAACCATTCGCTCGCGCCTTGAAAACACTAGTGAGATTGTTAATTTTGTTTGCCCTTCACGCGACCTTGCCCTCATGTCCATGTCTAACACACGTGAAACAGTCCCAAATCCCCTGTCTAAGCCCATATAGGACTATGAGTCCACGTACATGATAATTTAACTAGACCCAACAACTAGAAGCCCATAAGAAAAATAAGAAATAACTGACGAGGTATCAGCACACAGCCACAAAAAATCAAAAAAGATCGTTTCGTTTCTGGCTATCTGGTGCGTGTGTATTCGACGCCTGCTTGGAGGCCGCTGCCAAGAGTTCCAATCTAGAGAACTGAAATCCTAGCTCGTCGAGAATTGAGAACTCATAAGCGTGCTTAGATCTACTGGCAAATACTTCTCTCGCTGTTCATATGTTCTCTAGTTAGGGTTAGTTCGGTTGGTTCCATCGGCCGGGCGGCTCCTATTGGGAGACGCCAATGCAATCCTTAGGTTTGTCCTTGACTAATCTCTCTTACCCCCTCCACCCCCTTTCTAGTTTTTCATGATTACTTAATTAATTGATTACTCCCATTGTATTGTATGGTTGTCTATTTTGGGGTTCTGACTATGGCGATTGTCTTGAATCGGCCATGCCAAAACCAATTTAGATCCACTTCATGATCTCAAAGTGGTGCCAATACTGATCAACAAGATCCACCATATAATAGGGATTGCAAACTAAAAATAAGAAGTGCAAAAAGTAAAAGATGAGACTTCTCATTAATATTCAATAAAGGCACTCACACCAAGGGATACATAGATAATCAACTAAAGGAGATATACTTCCACATGCAAACCAAACTATAAGATAACCTCTCTACCACAGATATGAATCCACTAAAAAGGTAAAAGATAAAAGATAATGGTGGTGATACCGTGGCACTCCCCCAAGCTTGGAACAAGCCAAGGGGATGCCAAACCTGATGACGAATTACTCCTTCGATGGTGGTGGTGTTCTCTTGTCATCATAAAACTTCTAAGGTAATGGTTCCCCATCCAAAAAGGATGTCCTTGTATCTGCAATCCTGAAACTAGCAGCAAAGCTTATGCGATCAAATCTAGCCTCATACTCACAGTTTTGATTCTGTATGTCATAGAGTTATGCTTGCAATTGATTGGTGGTGTGACGGAGTGAGAAGATCTCTTCCCGGAGCTCAGCAACTTCTCCCTCGTGCTTGGTGATGAGTTCTAAACTTATCTTGTGAATAACATCCACTTCGCGTTCCGCCATCTTCTTGTACCTAAAAACTTCTTGTTCCAATGCTTCCATCCGGTCTTCCAGACTTCCCTCTCCTTTTAGGGCCTTGAAATTATTTCATTTGTAACTTCCCCTCTTTGAGGATCAACTCTTTGGGATGAATCCTCAACTCATACATGTACGGGTTGAGGACGTCCGTAGAGGAATCCTTCGTGGGTGATCCAGAGGAAGACATTGAGGCTCCAAATCTGAGAATTTTCCTGACAGAAACAGATTGAAACGAAAACACGATGCAAGAACCTCGGGGAACACGGGGGGTTATATATTACAAAGATTCAATGCATAAGGAAGGTTTTGACATAGAAACAAGGTGGATTCGAAGCTCGGGGGTGGAACACCCCCTTAGGCACGACCAGGCTAGGCCCGCGCCTGGGGTGGGTTTGTCCACCCCGGGCTCCGTTTCCTCTTCAGTTTCGTCTCGTAACTTCCCTTATGTATTAAAAACATCAAAAATATAAAAAGATTAGAGTTTCACGAACCTTCTGTTTTCACCACTTTTACCCATTCAAGGACGAACTCTACAGTTTCTGGTGTTTGGCTTCTGATAAATTCTTCTGGAGTTATCATTTGAATAACATCAACATCTTCATTATAAGAATCTCCAGAAATATAATGTTTTAGTCTTTGACCATTCACCACCTGTGTTGTGTCATCCTTTAGAGAAGAAAATTTGATGGCACCTGAACGGTACACTTCCTTGATAATAAAAGGTCCTTCCCATTTGGAGAGTAGTTTCCCTGCAAAAAATCTGAGACGATACCTATACAAAAGAACTTTCTCACCAACATGGAACTACCTTTTGAGAATTCTCCTATCATGCCATCTTTTTACTTTTTACTTAAAGAGCCTAGCATTTTCGTAAGCTTCACCTCTCCACTCATCTAGATTACTTAAGTCGAGCAGTCTTTTCTCACCAGCAAGTCTAAAGTCTCTATTCAACTCTTTCACTACCCAATAAGCTTTGTGTTCTAATTCTAAAGGTAAGTGACAAGCTTTCCCATAGATCATTTTGTAAGGAGACATCCCCATAGGATTTTTATAAGTAGTTCTATAAGCCCACAAAGCGTCATTCAACTTTTTAGCCCAATTTTTCCTAGATCTATTGACAGTCTTCGGCAAGATAGATTTGATTTCCCTATTGGAAAGTTCTACTTGCCCACTAGTTTGGGGGTGATAAGCTGAAGCTATTATGTGCTTTACATCATACTTAGCGAGAGTTTTTCTAAAAACCCCACAAATAAAATGAGAGCCTCCATCAGTCATGAGATATCTAGGCACATCTAACCTAGGAAAAATGACATCTTTAAGCATTTTAAAAGAGGTCTTACCATCAGCACTGTTTGTAGGCAGGGACGGAGGGAAGGGGGATGAGCGGGGTCGATACCCCCGCCAACCATTCGCTCGCGCCTTGAAAACACTAGTGAGATTGTTAATTTTGTTTGCCCTTCACGCGACCTTGCCCTCATGTCCATGTCTAACACACGTGAAACAGTCCCAAATCCCCTGTCTAAGCCCATATAGGACTATGAGTCCACGTACATGATAATTTAACTAGACCCAACAACTAGAAGCCCATAAGAAAAATAAGAAATAACTGACGAGGTATCAGCACACAGCCACAAAAAATCAAAAAAGATCGTTTCGTTTCTGGCTATCTGGTGCGTGTGTATTCGACGCCTGCTTGGAGGCCGCTGCCAAGAGTTCCAATCTAGAGAACTGAAATCCTAGCTCGTCGAGAATTGAGAACTCATAAGCGTGCTTAGATCTACTGGCAAATACTTCTCTCGCTGTTCATATGTTCTCTAGTTAGGGTTAGTTCGGTTGGTTCCATCGGCCGGGCGGCTCCTATTGGGAGACGCCAATGCAATCCTTAGGTTTGTCCTTGACTAATCTCTCTTACCCCCTCCACCCCCTTTCTAGTTTTTCATGATTACTTAATTAATTGATTACTCCCATTGTATTGTATGGTTGTCTATTTTGGGGTTCTGACTATGGCGATTGTCTTGAATCGGCCATGCCAAAACCAATTTAGATCCACTTCATGATCCCAAAGTGGTGCCAATACTGATCAACAAGATCCACCATATAATAGGGATTGCAAACTAAAAATAAGAAGTGCAAAAAGTAAAAGATGAGACTTCTCATTAATATTCAATAAAGGCACTCACACCAAGGGATACATAGATAATCAACTAAAGGAGAGATACTTCCACATGCAAACCAAACTATAAGATAACCTCTCTACCACAGATATGAATCCACTAAAAAGGTAAAAGATAAAAGATAATGGTGGTGATACCGTGGCACTCCCCCAAGCTTGGAACAAGCCAAGGGGATGCCAAACCTGATGACGAATTACTCCTTCGATGGTGGTGGTGTTCTCTTGTCATCATAAAACTTCTAAGGTAATGGTTCCCCATCCAAAAAGGATGTCCTTGTATCTGCAATCCTGAAACTAGCAGCAAAGCTTATGCGATCAAATCTAGCCTCATACTCACAGTTTTGATTCTGTATGTCATAGAGTTATGCTTGCAATTGATTGGTGGTGTGACGGAGTGAGAAGATCTCTTCCCGGAGCTCAGCAACTTCTCCCTCGTGCTTGGTGATGAGTTCTAAACTTATCTTGTGAATAACATCCACTTCGCGTTCCGCCATCTTCTTGTACCTAAAAACTTCTTGTTCCAATGCTTCCATCCGGTCTTCCAGACTTCCCTCTCCTTTTAGGGCCTTGAAATTATTTCATTTGTAACTTCCCCTCTTTGAGGATCAACTCTTTGGGATGAATCCTCAACTCATACATGTACGGGTTGAGGACGTCCGTAGAGGAATCCTTCGTGGGTGATCCAGAGGAAGACATTGAGGCTCCAAATCTGAGAATTTTCCTGACAGAAACAGATTGAAACGAAAACACGATGCAAGAACCTCGGGGAACACGGGGGGTTATATATTACAAAGATTCAATGCATAAGGAAGGTTTTGACATAGAAACAAGGTGGATTCGAAGCTCGGGGGTGGAACACCCCCTTAGGCACGACCAGGCTAGGCCCGCGCCTGGGGTGGGTTTGTCCACCCCGGGCTCCGTTTCCTCTTCAGTTTCGTCTCGTAACTTCCCTTATGTATTAAAAACATCAAAAATATAAAAAGATTAGAGTTTCACGAACCTTCTGTTTTCACCACTTTTACCCATTCAAGGACGAACTCTACAGTTTCTGGTGTTTGGCTTCTGATAAATTCTTCTGGAGTTATCATTTGAATAACATCAACATCTTCATTATAAGAATCTCCAGAAATATAATGTTTTAGTCTTTGACCATTCACCACCTGTGTTGTGTCATCCTTTAGAGAAGAAAATTTGATGGCACCTGAACGGTACACTTCCTTGATAATAAAAGGTCCTTCCCATTTGGAGAGTAGTTTCCCTGCAAAAAATCTGAGACGATACCTATACAAAAGAACTTTCTCACCAACATGGAACTACCTTTTGAGAATTCTCCTATCATGCCATCTTTTTACTTTTTACTTAAAGAGCCTAGCATTTTCGTAAGCTTCACCTCTCCACTCATCTAGATTACTTAAGTCGAGCAGTCTTTTCTCACCAGCAAGTCTAAAGTCTCTATTCAACTCTTTCACTACCCAATAAGCTTTGTGTTCTAATTCTAAAGGTAAGTGACAAGCTTTCCCATAGATCATTTTGTAAGGAGACATCCCCATAGGATTTTTATAAGTAGTTCTATAAGCCCACAAAGCGTCATTCAACTTTTTAGCCCAATTTTTCCTAGATCTATTGACAGTCTTCGGCAAGATAGATTTGATTTCCCTATTGGAAAGTTCTACTTGCCCACTAGTTTGGGGGTGATAAGCTGAAGCTATTATGTGCTTTACATCATACTTAGCGAGAGTTTTTCTAAAAACCCCACAAATAAAATGAGAGCCTCCATCAGTCATGAGATATCTAGGCACATCTAACCTAGGAAAAATGACATCTTTAAGCATTTTAAAAGAGGTCTTACCATCAGCACTGTTTGTAGGCAGGGACGGAGGGAAGGGGGATGAGCGGGGTCGATACCCCCGCCAACCATTCGCTCGCGCCTTGAAAACACTAGTGAGATTGTTAATTTTGTTTGCCCTTCACGCGACCTTGCCCTCCTGTCCATGTCTAACACACGTGAAACAGTCCCAAATCCCCTGTCTAAGCCCATATAGGACTATGAGTCCACGTACATGATAATTTAACTAGACCCAACAACTAGAAGCCCATAAGAAAAATAAGAAATAACTGACGAGGTATCAGCACACAGCCACAAAAAATCAAAAAAGATCGTTTCGTTTCTGGCTATCTGGTGCGTGTGTATTCGACGCCTGCTTGGAGGCCGCTGCCAAGAGTTCCAATCTAGAGAACTGAAATCCTAGCTCGTCGAGAATTGAGAACTCATAAGCGTGCTTAGATTTACTGGCAAATACTTCTCTCGCTGTTCATATGTTCTCTAGTTAGGGTTAGTTCGGTTGGTTCCATCGGCCGGGCGGCTCCTATTGGGAGACGCCAATGCAATCCTTAGGTTTGTCCTTGACTAATCTCTCTTACCCCCTCCACCCCCTTTCTAGTTTTTCATGATTACTTAATTAATTGATTACTCCCATTGTATTGTATGGTTGTCTATTTTGGGGTTCTGACTATGGCGATTGTCTTGAATCGGCCATGCCAAAACCAATTTAGATCCACTTCATGATCCCAAAGTGGTGCCAATACTGATCAACAAGATCCACCATATAATAGGGATTGCAAACTAAAAATAAGAAGTGCAAAACGTAAAAGATGAGACTTCTCATTAATATTCAATAAAGGCACTCACACCAAGGGATACATAGATAATCAACTAAAGGAGAGATACTTCCACATGCAAACCAAACTATAAGATAACCTCTCTACCACAGATATGAATCCACTAAAAAGGTAAAAGGTAAAAGATAATGGTGGTGATACCGTGGCACTCCCCCAAGCTTGGAACAAGCCAAGGGAATGCCAAAACTGATGACGAATTACTCCTTCGATGGTGGTGGTGTTCTCTTGTCATCATAAAACTTCTAAGGTAATGGTTCCCCATCCAAAAAGGATGTCCTTGTATCTGCAATCCTGAAACTAGCAGCAAAGCTTATGCGATCAAATCTAGCCTCATACTCACAGTTTTGATTCTGTATGTCATAGAGTTATGCTTGCAATTGATTGGTGGTGTGACGGAGTGAGAAGATCTCTTCCCGGAGCTCAGCAACTTCTCCCTCGTGCTTGGTGATGAGTTCTAAACTTATCTTGTGAATAACATCCACTTCGCGTTCCGCCATCTTCTTGTACCTAAAAACTTCTTGTTCCAATGCTTCCATCCGGTCTTCCAGACTTCCCTCTCATTTTAGGGCCTTGAAATTATTTCATCTGTAACTTCCCCTCTTTGAGGATCAACTCTTTGGGATGAATCCTCAACTCATACATGTACGGGTTGAGGACGTCCGTAGAGGAATCCTTCGTGGGTGATCCAGAGGAAGACATTGAGGCTCCAAATCTGAGAATTTTCCTGACAGAAACAGATTGAAACGAAAACACGATGCAAGAACCTCGGGGAACACGGGGGGTTATATATTACAAAGTTTCAATGCATAAGGAAGGTTTTGACATAGAAACAAGGTGGATTCGAAGCTCGGGGGTGGAACACCCCCTTAGGCACGACCAGGCTAGGCCCGCGCCTGGGGTGGGTTTGTCCACCCCGGGCTCCGTTTCCTCTTCAGTTTCGTCTCGTAACTTCCCTTATGTATTAAAAACATCAAAAATATAAAAAGATTAGAGTTTCACGAACCTTCTGTTTTCACCACTTTTACCCATTCAAGGACGAACTCTACAGTTTCTGGTGTTTGGCTTCTGATAAATTCTTCTGGAGTTATCATTTGAATAACATCAACATCTTCATTATAAGAATCTCCAGAAATATAATGTTTTAGTCTTTGACCATTCACCACCTGTGTTGTGTCATCCTTTAGAGAAGAAAATTTGATGGCACCTGAACGGTACACTTCCTTGATAATAAAAGGTCCTTCCCATTTGGAGAGTAGTTTCCCTGCAAAAAATCTGAGACGATACCTATACAAAAGAACTTTCTCACCAACATGGAACTACCTTTTGAGAATTCTCCTATCATGCCATCTTTTTACTTTTTACTTAAAGAGCCTAGCATTTTCGTAAGCTTCACCTCTCCACTCATCTAGATTACTTAAGTCGAGCAGTCTTTTCTCACCAGCAAGTCTAAAGTCTCTATTCAACTCTTTCACTACCCAATAAGCTTTGTGTTCTAATTCTAAAGGTAAGTGACAAGCTTTCCCATAGATCATTTTGTAAGGAGACATCCCCATAGGATTTTTATAAGTAGTTCTATAAGCCCACAAAGCGTCATTCAACTTTTTAGCCCAATTTTTCCTAGATCTATTGACAGTCTTCGGCAAGATAGATTTGATTTCCCTATTGGAAAGTTCTACTTGCCCACTAGTTTGGGGGTGATAAGCTGAAGCTATTATGTGCTTTACATCATACTTAGCGAGAGTTTTTCTAAAAACCCCACAAATAAAATGAGAGCCTCCATCAGTCATGAGATATCTAGGCACATCTAACCTAGGAAAAATGACATCTTTAAGCATTTTAAAAGAGGTCTTACCATCAGCACTGTTTGTAGGCAGGGACGGAGGGAAGGGGGATGAGCGGGGTCGATACCCCCGCCAACCATTCGCTCGCGCCTTGAAAACACTAGTGAGATTGTTAATTTTGTTTGCCCTTCACGCGACCTTGCCCTCCTGTCCATGTCTAACACACGTGAAACAGTCCCAAATCCCCTGTTTAAGCCCATATAGGACTATGAGTCCACGTACATGATAATTTAACTAGACCCAACAACTAGAAGCCCATAAGAAAAATAAGAAATAACTGACGAGGTATCAGCACACAGCCACAAAAAATCAAAAAAGATCGTTTCGTTTCTGGCTATCTGGTGCGTGTGTATTCGACGCCTGCTTGGAGGCCGCTGCCAAGAGTTCCAATCTAGAGAACTGAAATCCTAGCTCGTCGAGAATTGAGAACTCATAAGCGTGCTTAGATCTACTGGCAAATACTTCTCTCGCTGTTCATATGTTCTCTAGTTAGGGTTAGTTCGGTTGGTTCCATCGGCCGGGCGGCTCCTATTGGGAGACGCCAATGCAATCCTTAGGTTTGTCCTTGACTAATCTCTCTTACCCCCTCCACCCCCTTTCTAGTTTTTCATGATTACTTAATTAATTGATTACTCCCATTGTATTGTATGGTTGTCTATTTTGGGGTTCTGACTATGGCGATTGTCTTGAATCGGCCATCATATCTAATCCAACACTGGCAATTGAAGCGATTTGTATAATATCTATGCCTACTGCATTTGTAATATTATCAATTGTTGTTCCATAAAAGAAATTATTAATAGAACAAAAAGCATAAAAATAGAGTGAATTCCAATTTTTACCTTATAGTTGTGCATTTGTGACACATATTACCCCATTTAGTGAAACATTTACCTAAATGTTTCAATTAGGAGACTTTAAACACGGTTTTACCCCAGTTTAGTATTTTTCTTATTTTTGTTAGATAGGACCGACATGTTACATCAATGTGGCGCGAAAAAATGTATAACATTCGGAGCTTTCCATCAACAATCATGTCCAGACTTCTCATATCCAGTTGTTCAATTTATTTTCATTATTTTGATATTTTCGAACCCCAGTCATCACTTCACGCCTTACACAACAGACACACATAAAAACAAGATGGTCCAAAGCTTCTAAAAGGGGTATTCTAGACGAATTTTGTCTCGACAGGGTAATTAGTTTCACAAATATATAATTAGGGGGTAAAAAGTGGAATTCACTCTAAAAAAATATGTTGTAGAAAAGTATATACTAACATATGATAAGATCGACTTCGCCCCCCGTATACTGAAATCCTGGCTCCGTCCCTGTTTGTAGGTATGTCTTTTACCTACTTTGTAACATAGTCAACAACAACAAGAATATGAGTATACCCTTTTGAAGGAGGAAAAGACCCCATAAAGTCAAATCCCCAACAATTAAAAGGTTCAATAACAAGGGAATAATTCATAGGCATTTCATTGCATCTAGAGATATTACCTACTCGTTGGCATTCATCACATGATAAGACAAACTTCCTTGCATCTTTAAAAAGGGTAGGCCAATAAAATCCAGTTTGTAAAACCTTTTGTGTAGTCCTATCCCCAACATGGTGTCCTCCATAAGCACTGCCATGACATTTTCTCAATATCTCTTGCTGTTCAAATTCTGGAGCACATCTTCGCATAA
Source organism: Avena sativa (assembly GCA_916181665.1). Classification (NCBI taxonomy): domain Eukaryota; kingdom Viridiplantae; phylum Streptophyta; class Magnoliopsida; order Poales; family Poaceae; genus Avena; species Avena sativa. The sequence goes on along the minus strand of OV702294.1, from coordinate 146,931,762 downwards.
TACCATATACTTACTCTTTATATAAATGTGGGTCATCCCAAAAGTAATGCCTTAGATCATAAAAGAACTTCCTTCTTTGCTGAGCTATAAAGGTTGGAGGCAAGTACTTGGAAACAATAAAGTTAGCATAATCAGCATACCAAGGATTCTCATGCGGACTTACCCTTATTGCAGCTAACTGCTCATTTGGAAAACTGTCATTAACAGGCAAAGGGTCAAATGAAATGTTTTTCAAACGAGATAAATTATCAGCAACAGGATTATCGGCACCTTTCCTATCCATAATATGCATATCAAACTCTTGCAAAAGCAACACCCACCTTATAAGCCTAGGCTTAGCGTCCTTCTTTGTCATAAGGTACTTAATAGCTGCATGATAAGTATGAATAGTAACCTTAGAATCAACAATATAAGGTCTAAACTTATCACATACAAAGATTACAGCTAAAAACTCTTTTTCAGTAGTAGCATAATTATTTTGAGCGGCATCCAGAGTCTTGCTAGCATAATGAATAACATTCAACTTCTTATCAACACGTTGTCCAAGGACAGCGCCCACAACAAAGTCACTAGCATCACACATGATTTCAAAAGGTAAACTCCAATCAGGTGGTTGGACTATAGGAGCAGTTGCCAAAGCTTTCTTTAAAGTTTCAAAAGCTTCCTTGCAATCATCATCAAAAACAAAGGGTACATCTTTTTGAAGAAGATTAGTAAGGGGCTTTGAAATTTTGGAGAAATCTTTGATAAACCTCCTATAGAAACCAGCATGACCAAGGATACTACGAATATCTTTGATATCTCTAGGACAAGGCATCTTCTCAATTCCTTCAATTTTGGCTCTGTTAACTTCAATACCTCTTTCAGAGATCTTGTGTCCAAGGACAATCCCTTCATTAACCATGAAATGACATTTCTCCCAGTTAAGAACAAGATTGGTTTCTTCACATCTCTGCAAAAATTTATCAAGGTTGTGCAAACAGTTATCAAAATAAGTCCCATAGACGGAAAAATCATCCATGAAAACCTCCATAATTTCTTCACAAAAACCATGAAATATAGTAGACATACATCTCTGAAAGGTAGCAGGAGCATTAATAAACCAAAAGGCATGCACCTATAAGCATAAGTACCATAAGGATAAGTGAAACTAGTTTTCTCTTGGTCTTGTGCTTTCACGGCAATTTGAGAAAACCCAGAATAACCATCAAGAAAGCAAAAGTGAGTCTTTTCGGACAACCTCTCAAGCATCTGATCAATAAAGGGCAAAGGATAATGATCTTTCTTAGTAACTTTATTAATCTTTCTAAAATCAATGCACATTTTATACCCAACCACTACTCTTTGGGGTATAAGCTCATTATCCTCATTAGGCACAACAGTTATCCCCCTTTCTTGGGAACACAATGAACAGGGCTAACCCATTTACTATCAGCAATAGGATAAATAATACCAACATCAAGGAGTTTTAGTACCTCATTTATTACCACATCCTTCATCTTAGGATTTAGACGACGTTGGTGCTCAACAACTGGTTTTGCATCAGGCTCTATATTGATAGCATGCTGACATATAGTAGGAGAAATCCCCTTTAAATCATCAAGAGTATAGCCCATAGCTCCTCGGTGTTTCTTCAATATCTCCAATAACCTTTCTTCTTCCTTTCCTGAAAGTTTAGAACTAATAATAACATGATATATTTTCTTGTCATCAAGATAAGCATATTTAAGATCATCGGGTAAAGGTTTTAATTCAAAAACAGGGTCCCCTTTAGGTGGTAGTGTGGTACCCAAATCTTCCACAGGTAGATTATGCTTAAGTAACTCAGGCTAACGAAGGAAAGCCTCATCAATCTCATTTCTTTCCTTCATGAAGGCACCACTTTCATGATCTTCCATGAACTGCTGCAAGGCATTGTTAGGAGCAAGAGAAATAGCAGAAAGTTGTTCAACCCTGAAATCCTCATCAGGCAGTTCATTTTCATAAGGAGTTTTGGCAAATTTGGAAAAATTAAACTCATAAGGTTCTCTAGCAAACTTAGTCAAAAAAAATTCCTTCCTATAATCTATGATAGCCCCACAAGTATTCAGAAAGGGTCTACTAAAGATAATAGGATAGGTTTTACTAGCTTCTTTACCAAGTACTAGAAAATCAACAGGATACCTAATCTTACCCCAAAGGACCTCCACATCTCTTACAATACCAATGGTGCAAACTTGCTCTCTATTAACAAGGTGAATAACCACATCAATGTCCTCAAGCTCACAAGGACCAGTCTCATGCATAATTTCCCTGTAAAGCTCATAAGGAATAGCACTAGAACTAGCACCAATATCACATAAACCATAGTAGCTATGACTAACAATTTTAACAGAAAGCACATGGACACTAGCTTTTCTAACTTTCTTAGGATGAGAAAAAATATTAGTAGCGTCTTCACAGAAGAAAATATGCTCATCCTCTATATTTCTAGTGACAAGATTTTTCACAATAGCTACTACAGGCTCAATATCAATAAGCTCGTCGGACCCTACATTTTTCTTTGCGCTTTTCCTAACCACATTAGCCATAATAGAGTGCTCCCTTACCTTGGAAGGAAAAGGGGTTTTCTCAATATAAGGTTCAGACAAAATAGGATCAACAGTACAAACCTCTGTGCTAGCAGGAACATGGGTGACAATGTCTTTATAAGGAGCATGGTACTTGTCCCACTCTTTCTTGGGAATTTCAATATAATAGGCAAAGTAATTTAAACATTTTACAAGAACTTGAGGATCAATACCAAACTCATTTCTAATATCACGGAAGTCATCAGTTCCCATAAAAGATTTAATGCAATCATAATCATAGTTTATACCTGACTTTCTTCCTTTATCATTCTCCCAAGCTTCAGTGTTCTCTTGAATACGGCCTAGAAGATCCCATTTAGCTTCTTCCTTCATACGTGTGAATGATCCAACACAAGAATCATCTAGTAAATCTTTATCATGAAGAGAAAGCCTAGCATAAAAGTTATTGAGAATAATATTGTTAGGAAGTTCATGAATAGGACATTTAAGCATTAGTAACTTCAATCTCCCCCAAGCTTGAGCTGTACTCTCTCCATCAAGAGGACAAAAGTTATATACTACCTCCGTTTCAAGGCTTAAGGCGCACACGCTTTCCAAAACAAATTTTGACCAAAAGAATTGAGCAACAAAATCTTGATTATATTGTACATAATTAGTACCGTTGGATTCATATTGAAAAATACTTTCCGGTGATACTAGTTTTATACCAAAACTCTTTACGTATTTAGAGTAATTATTGGTCAAAGAAAAAACACGCAAAACGAGGACGCTTTAAGCCCTGAAACGGAGGGAGTATAAGATTTCTATCCTTATGAATCTCACTGGGAGGATAAAATTTAGAGTAAAAGAGAGATGACATCTCCTCCCATTCCATGGATTGTCCATTCTTCAGCAGCTTATACCATTCTTTAGCTCTCCCTTTCAAGGATATGGAGAGTAACTTCTTCTTCACCTGTTTAGTTGTGATACCTACACACTTAAACAACCCACATTCATGGATAAAAAGCAAGTGATCACCAGAATGGACAGTTCCATCCCCAAAATAATAATTATCCATAACACGATTAACAATACTTGTAGGTATCTTAAAAGGATCTATCTCAATAGGTGGTGGTTTATCTACTACCCTAGCAGTGGTAGTAGTTCTCCCAAACAGAAAACCAAGTGGGTTATCCATATTGGAAACAAAGTAACAAGCAGTAAAAAGAGCAATACTCACAGTAAAAGTTTTCCTTACCAGTTCCACTCTCCAATAGCGCTTTACTCCCCGGCAACGGCGCCAAAAAATAATCTTGATGACCCACAAGTATAGGGGTTGTATTGTAGTACTTTCAATAAATAAGAGTGTCGATCCCGACGAGGAGCAGAAGGTGATGAACAGTGGTATGGAGCAGAAAATCCCTGTGAATACTCAGCAAACAAATTTTTAGTGGTTTTCTGACAAGGCAACAAAACAAAGAGCAAGTAACAAAAGTAACGAACAAACGGATCAAGTGGCCCAATCCTTTCTTAGCAAAGGACAAGCCGGTGGAAATACTTATAAGGACCAAACGTTCTCGAGGACACATGAGAATTCTGTCAAGTGCTTTCGCTTCAAATAGCTGAGTACTCTTCTCCGGTGTTGTAAGTGTTGTGTGGGTGAACCTGTGATAACATATCGCCCTTCCTAGGACTAATACATACTTGTGATTAAACCCCCTACAAACATCCGTAACTACAGGAAAGTAATTAAGATATAAATCTAACCATTGCCTTAAACTCTGAGATCATACGCTCCCTTGTGCAAAGGTGTCATAACGGGGGTTTAGGTTTCTGTCACTCTGGCAACCCCACAATTAGTAGCCAAATACACAATGCATTCCCCTAGGCCCATAAATGGTGAAGTATCATGTAGTCGACGTTCACATGACACCACTAGAATAATAGCACCACAACTCAAATGAAGGGTTTCGCAGCATAGTAAATCAAAATTTTCTACGGAAGCGAACAAAGGGAAAGCCAAGATCTAATCTAGGAGATGCAAACAACGAGAGAGATTGGATTAGATCTTCATACCCTTGAAGATTCGCACAGCGGAACGTTCGTCGGAACGTGGGTGATGTAGTCGTACTCGCTTCTCCTCCTCGCGATCCGATCCGATCTAGCACCACAAGTGGCGGTGCCTCCGTGAGATGCACACGTGCAGCACCTCGACGTCTCCTCCTTCCTCGGACCAGCAAGTATGGTGGAGAGATAGATTGGATCTACAACACGACGGCGTGGTGTATATGGTGGAGAATTTCTGCAGCAGGGCTTCGCCTACAAACAGTCGGGAGGGAGAGAGGAGGGCAGCAGGGCAACTAGGGTTTGGAGGAAGGTGTAGGTTGAGGGGGAGGGGGCGCACCAGCCCTCTATATATAGAGGGGGGTGCGGCCAGCCCTTGCCCATCCTCCAAGCCTATCTCTAGTTTAAACGATTTAAACTCTCCCTTCTAGAAACCCTATCTTATCTCTAGTTTAAACGATTTAAACTTATCTAGGATCGGCTGGGCCCTATGGGGCCTTGTGCCCCTGGCCCAATGCGGCCAGGACACTCCCTCATAGGCCCATGCCCCCTACCGGAAGGTGGGGCCACGTTGGTCCCCTTCTGGAAGGTTCTAGAAGCTTCCGATACAATACCGATTAATCCGGAACAATTCCGAACTCCAAAAACTGCACTGCCTTATATGAATCTTATTCTCCGGACCACTCCGGAACCTCTCGTGATGTCCCAGATCCCATCCGAGACTCCGAACAAAAAATTCATAAACCAAGTATCCAATCTATCCTAGCGTCGAGACACGTTAAGTGTGTGACCCTGCGGGTTCGAGAATATGCAGACATGATCTTCTATCAATAATCAACAGCGGGGTCTGGGCACCCATATTGACTCCCACACATTCATCGATGATCATATCGGATGAACCACGATGCCAGGATTCAATCAATCCCATATATATATTCCCTTCGTCTCGCGATATTTTACTTGCCCGAGATTCGATCGTCGGTATCGTCATACCTAGTTCAATCTCGTTCACAGCAAGTACTTTACTCGTTCCGTAATTCGATATCACTTTGTGATTAACTCCTTAACCACATGCTTGCAAGCGGTGTTGATATCGATTACCGAGTGGGCCCGAAGTATATCTCTCCGACTTGGGAGGGACAAATTCCATCTCGATACATACAACCCAACAGATACTTTCCGATCACCTGAGAGACACCTTTATGATCACCCTCTCATAGGATGACGTTTGATGACCTCAAAGCTTTCTTCCGATACCAGGGAGTTGTATTATCTCATGGTCTAAGGAATACAATATTTGACATAGGAAAAGCTTCGCAAAGAAGAACACAATGAAACGATCTAATAGCTTTGCTTAGTTTGGGTCTGTCCATCATATCATTCTCTCAATGATATGATCTCATTATCAATTGACAACTCATGTCTATGGTTAGGAAACCTTAACCATCAATGATCAATGAGCTAGTCCATAGAGGCGTACTAGGGACACGGTGTTGTTCACAAACCACACAAGTATTAATGTTTCCGCTTAATACAATTCTAGCATGGAATATAAACTTTATCATGAACAAGAATTATAATAATAACATCTTTATTATTGCCTCTAGGGCATAATTCCAACAGTCTCCCACTTGCACTAGAGTCAATAATCTAGTTTACATTTGGCAACAATCTTACACCCATGGCACTGAGGTGCTGATCATGTTTTACACGTGGAAGAGGTTTAGTCAATGGATCTGCGACATTCAGATCTGTATGTACTTTGCTGATCTTCAGATCTCCATCTGGTATATAATCTCGGATTATATGAAACTTGCGGTTGATATGCTTGGTCTTTGGATGATATCTTGGTTCCTTAGCGAGTGCTATGGCGCCAGTGTTGTCACACAATATCTCCAGTGGGTCCAATGCACATGGAACCACGCCAAGCTCAGTGATGAAGTTTCTGATCCAAACTCCTTCACTTGACGCTTCTGCAGCAGCCATGTATTCCGCTTCTACTGTAGATCCCGCGATCACGCTTTGTTTGCAGCTTCTCCAGCTCACAGCTCCTCCATTCAAAATATACACGTATCCTGTCTGAGATTTAGAATCATCCTTGTCAGTGTCGAAACTACCATCGACGTAACCTTTTACGACGAGCTGTTCATCACCCCCATAGACTAAGAACATTTCTTTAGTCCTATTTAGGTATATTAGGATGTTCTTTACGGCTGTCCAGTGTTCCACTCCTGGATCACTTTGATATCTGCTCGTCAAACTAAGAGCATTGGACACATCCGGTCTAGTACACAGCATGGCATACATGATGGAACCTATGGCCGAGGCATAAGGCACTTTGCTCATAGCTTCCCTATCATTTATCGTAGCTGGACACTGAGCCTTGCTCAATATCTTACCTGACAACATAGGCACTGAACCTTTCAATGCCTTATCCATTCTGAACCTTTTCAGAACTTTGTCTAGGTATGTACTCTGGCTTAAAGCTATCAGGCGTCTTTGTCTATCTCTATAGATTTTGATGCCCAATATATAAGAAGCTTCACCTAGGTCTTTCATTGAAAAACACTTGTTCAAATAACTCTTCACATCGTTAAGCATGTTGATGTCATTTCCAATAATCAATATGTCATCCACATATAGTACCAGAAACGTCACCGAGCTCCCACTCACTTTCTTGTAGATGCAAGCTTCGTAGCAATTTGGAACAAATCCAAAGCTCTTGATCACTTGATCAAAACGAAGGTTCCAACTCCGAGATGCTTGCTTCAGTCCATAAATGGAACGCTGAAGTTTGCATACTTTATCAGCATCCTTAGGATCGACAAAACCTTCGGGTTGCATCATATACAACTCTTCATCAATGTTGCCATTGAGGAACGCAGTCTTGACATCCATCTGCCATATTTCATAATCATGAAACGCAGCAATTGCTAATAAAATCCGAATGGACTTAAACATCGCTACGGGAGAGAAAGTCTCATCGTAGTCAACACCTTGAACTTGTCGAAAACCTTTCGCAACAAGCCGTGCTTTATAGACGGTAACATTACCATCCGCGTCCGTTTTCTTCTTGAAAATCCATTTGCACTCAACGGCCTTTCGGTCGCTAGGAGGGTCCACCAAAGTCCATACTTGGTTTTCGCTCATGGATCCCAATTCGGATTTCATGGCTTCTAGCCATTTCTCAGAGTCTGGGCTCATCATCGCTTCCTCATAGTTCGTAGGTTCGCTGTCTTCTACTAACAAGACAATCAAGACAGGATTGTCGTACCACTCAGGAGGGGCACGCGACCTTGTCGACCTGCGACGTTCAGTAGCAGCATCGTCCGAAGCTTCATGATCCTTGTCATCAGCTTCCTCTATTGTTGGTGCAGGCGGCACTGGAACAATTTCAGGTGCTGCGCTACTCTCCAATTCAAGAGAAGGTTCAATAACCTCGTCTAGCTCTACTTTCCTCCCACTCACCTCTTTCGAGAGAAACTCCTTCTCAAGAAAGGAACCGTTCTTTGCGACAAACACTTTGCCTTCGGTTCTGTGATAGAAGGTATACCCAATAGTTTCCTTAGGGTATCCTATGAAGACGCATTTCTCCGCTTTGGGTTCGAGCTTGTCCGGCATCAACTTCTTGACGTAAGCTTCGCATCCCCAAACTTTAAGAAACGACAACTTAGGTTTAGCACCAAACCATAGTTCATACGGTGTCGTCTCAACGGATTTAGATGGAGCCCTATTTAAAGTGAATGCAGCGGTTTCTAATGCATAACCCCAAAATGATAACGGCAAATCAGTAAGAGACATCATCGATCGGACCATATCTAATAGGGTTCGATTCCGGCGTTCAGACACACCATTGCGCTGTGGTGTTCCGGGTGGCGTGAGTTGCGAAACAATTCCGCTTGCTTTAAGATGCGTGAGAAAATCATAACTCAAATATTCGCCCCCACGATCGGATCGTAGAAACTTAATCTTTCTGTTACGATGGTTCTCCACTTCATTCTGAAATTCTTTGAACTTTTCAAACGTTTCAGATTTATGTTTCATTAAATAGATATACCCATATCTACTTAAGTCATCGGTAAAAGTGAGAAAATAGCGATATCCACCGCGCGTCGAAACACTCATCGGTCCGCATACATCGGTATGTATGATTTCCAACAAGTCCGTTGCTCGCTCCATCATACCGGAGAACGGGGTTTTGATCATCTTGCCCATGAGGCATGGTTCGCATGTGTCAAATGATTCAAAATCAAGAGACTCCAAAAGTCCATCAGAATGGAGTTTCTTCATGCGCTTTACACCAATATGACCTACACGACAGTGCCACAAATAAGTAGTATTATCACTATCTACTTTGCATCTCTTAGCCTCAATGTTATGGATGTGTGTTTCATCCCTTTCGAGATTTAGAAGAAATAAACCATTCACAAGAGGTGCATGACCATAAAAGATGTTACTCATATAAATAGAACAACCATTATTCTCCGATTTAAATGAATAACCGTCTTGCAATAAACACGATCTAGAAATAATGTTCATGCTCAACGCAGGCACATAATAACATTTATTAAGGTTTAAAACTAATCCCGAAGGTAAAACTAAGGAGAGCGTGCCGACGGCCATCACATAAACTCTTGATCCGTTGCCAACGCGCATCGTCACCTCATCCCTCGCAAGCCGCCGTCTATTCCGTAGCTCCTGTTTCGAGTTACAGATATTAGCAACCGAACCAGTATCAAATACTCAGGCACTACAACGAGGGCTAGTAAGGAAAACATCAATAACATGTATATCAAATATACCTTTGATGGTGCCAGCCTTCTTGTCCGCTAAGTACTTCAGACAGTTGCGCTTCCAGTGACCCTTGTCCTTGCAATAGAAGCACTCAGTTTCTGGCTTGGGTCCAGACTTGAGCTTCTTCTCAGCAGGGGCAACGCGTTTGCCGCCTCCTTTCTTGAAGGGCTTCTTTGCACCCTTACCTTTCTTAAAGGAGGGCTTGTTGACCATCAACACATGATTATCCTTTTTGATGTCCACCTCCACAGCCTTCAGCTTTGCGAAGAGCTCGGTGATCGTATCAGTGGAACCAATCTGATTATGAGTCACTACAAAACTTTTGTAGCTGGGAGGGAGTGATTGCAGAACCCTGTCAATCTTGAGATCCTCTGGAATCTTGCAGTCCAGTTGCTCAAGGCGTTGAGTGTAGCCCGACATCTTTATGGCGTGCTCACTAACGGAACTCCCTTACTCCATCTTGCAGTTAAAGAACTTCTCAGAGATCTCATATCTCTCAGAACGGGCCTGAGTCTGGAACATAGTTTTCAACTCTTCGAGAATCTCAAAGGGCCCGGGATAGTTTTCAAAACGATTTTGAAGTTCCGGTTCCATAGCAAACAACATGGTGCTCTTAATCACACCATAATCATCTTTGCGCGACTGATAGACAGCTTTCTCATCAGCCGACGCAGTCGCAGCAGGGGGGTTACCTAACGCTTTCTCAAGGACATAGTCCTTTTATCCGCCAGACAGAATGATTCTTAGATTGCGGAACCAGTTGGTGAAGTTAGACCCATTGTTTCTAAGCTTTTCTTTCTCAGCAAAAACGTTGAAGTTGAAGTTGGACTTGGCCATGTGATCTACAGTATTTGCAAGTACAATTTAGACTATGTTCATGATAAATAGTTCAACTTAATCAAATTACTAGATGAACTCCCACTAAATTCAACATCTCTCAAGTTGTTTAGTGAACACGATCCAAATTCACCACACATAATCCGATCTTCACGAGAAGAGATGTGGCTTCAATGGTGGACAACGAAGTGTCGATCATATCATTCATATGACTCATGCTTAACCTTTCGGTTCATGTGTTCCGAGGCCATGTCTGTACATGCTAGGCTCGTCAAGTCAAACCCAAGTATTTCCGCGTGTGCAAAACTGGCTTGCACCCGTTGTATGTGAGCGTAGAGTCTATAGCACCCGATCATCACGTGTTATGCTTGGACACGACGAACTTTCGCAACGGTGCATACATGGGGAGAACACAGTTTTATCTTGATCTTTAAGTGAGGAATCATCTTATAATGCTACCGTCGCGATCTAAGCATAATAAGATACATAAAAGGATAAACATCACATGCATATAACTTTATGTGACATGGTATAGCCAATCTTCGCGCAATGATCTCCATCTTGTGCGTTCCGGCATGATCTCCATCACTCCACCATGATTGCCTCCACCACGAATAGCAACTACAACTATTGCTAACTACTTAGCGATGAAGTGAAGCTATTACATGGCGTATAAGAAGTTGACTCGCAGGTCATACACAATTATAAAGACAACCATATGGCTCCTGCCGGTTGTGTACTCATCGACATGCAAGTCGTGAAACATTACAAAACATGATCATCGCATACATTATACACATCACATCTTGGGCCATACCATATCACAGAAAACACTCCCTGCAAAAACAAGTTAGACGCCTCTACTTTGTTGTTGCATGTTTTACGTGGCTTATGGGAGTAGATGCTAAGAACGATTCTTACCTACGGAAAGCCACAACGGTGATATTATGGTTGCCAAACTCCGGTGTTAATCCCATGACAACTATAGTGAGAGAAACTGACATCCACCAGCCGCATGTATGGTACAAGCCACACGTCAAGTGCGGAGCCGGTCTCGCGAACGACGTCGCGTAAGGTTGGCCTGGACCGCTTCAATCTCACTATCCCGCGTCATAAGAAGAACACAAACAAGAGGCTTGCAACAGAAAACATCAACGCCCGCAACAACCATGTTGCGTTCTACTCGTGAAACACCTCTACGCATAGATCTAGCTCTGATACCACTGAAGGGTTTCGCAGCATAGTAAATCAAAATTTTCTACGGAAGCGAACAGAGGGAAAGCCAAGATCTAATCTAGGAGATGAAAACAACGAGAGAGATTGGATTAGATCTTCATACCCTTGAAGATTCGCACAGCGGAACGTTCGTCGGAACGTGGGTGATGTAGTCGTACTCGCTTCTCCTCCTCGCGATCCGATCCGATCTAGCACCACAAGTGGCGGTGCCTCCGTGAGATGCACACGTGCAGCACCTCAACGTCTCCTCCTTCCTCGGACCAGCAAGTATGGTGGAGAGATAGATTGGATCTACAACACGACGGCGTGGTGTATATGGTGGAGAATTTCTGCAGCAGGGCTTCGCCTACAAACAGTCGGGAGGGAGAGAGGAGGGCAGCAGGGCAACTAGGGTTTGGAGGAAGGTGTAGGTTGAGGGGGAGGGGGCGCACCAGCCCTCTATATATAGAGGGGGGTGCGGCCAGCCCTTGCCCATCCTCCAAGCCTATCTCTAGTTTAAACGATTTAAACTCTCCCTTCTAGAAACCCTATCTTATCTCTAGTTTAAACGATTTAAACTTATCTAGGATCGGCTGGGCCCTATGGGGCCTTGTGCCCCTGGCCCAATGCGGCCAGGACACTCCCTCATAGGCCCATGCCCCCTCCCGGAAGGTGGGGCCACGTTGGTCCCCTTCCGGAAGGTTCTAGAAGCTTCCGGTACAATACCGATTAATCCGGAACAATTCCGAACTCCAAAAACTGCACTGCCTTATATGAATCTTATTCTCCGGACCACTCCGGAACCTCTCGTGATGTCCCGGATCCCATCCGAGACTCCGAACAAAAAATTCATAAACCAAGTATCCAATCTATCCTAGCGTCGAGACACGTTAAGTGTGTGACCCTGCGGGTTCGAGAATATGCAGACATGATCTTCTATCAATAATCAACAGCGGGGTCTGGGCACCCATATTGACTCCCACACATTCATCGATGATCATATCGGATGAACCACGATGCCAGGATTCAATCAATCCCATATATATATTCCCTTCGTCTCGCGATATTTTACTTGCCCGAGATTCGATCGTCGGTATCGTCATACCTAGTTCAATCTCGTTCACAACAAGTACTTTACTCGTTCCGTAATCCGATATCACTTTGTGATTAACTCCTTAACCACATGCTTGCAAGCGGTGTTGATATCGATTACCGAGTGGGCCCGAAGTATATCTCTCCGACTTGGGAGGGACAAATTCCATCTCGATACATACAACCAAACAGATACTTTCCGATCACCTGAGAGACACCTTTATGATCACCCTCTCATAGGATGACGTTTGATGACCTCAAAGCTTTCTTCCTATACCAGGGAGTTGTATTATCTCATGGTCTAAGGAATACAATATTTGACATAGGAAAAGCTTCGCAAAGAAGAACACAATGAAACGATCTAATAGCTTTGCTTAGTTTGGGTCTGTCCATCATATCATTCTCTTAATGATATGATCTCATTATCAATTGACAACTCATGTTTATGGTTAGGAAACCTTAACCATCAATGATCAATGAGCTAGTCCATAGAGGCGTACTAGGGACACGGTGTTGTTCACAAACCACACAAGTATTAATGTTTCCGCTTAATACAATTCTAGCATGGAATATAAACTTTATCGTGAACAAGAATTATAATAATAACATCTTTATTATTGCCTCTAGGGCATAATTCCAACATCAAATACTAAACCATTGAATAATAACTCATGATAGATTCACTACTAACAACATGACTTCTCCTATGTCCTCAAGAACTAAACAAACTACTCACAAGACATCATATGGATCAAGATCAAAGATGATATGGTAATGGATAACAATCTGAACATAAACAATAATCCAATGGTTCCACTCACAATCATTAACTACAATAGTAATCAACACCAGGAAAGTTTCCCCTAAGAACTAAAGCAATATCCAACATAATTGTTACAGCGGGACAGAGTGGTGGTGATGGTGCTGGTGGAGATGATGGTGTGGATGATGATGATGATCCCGATGAAGCCTAGCTTGATGACGGTGTTGATGGTGACAGTCTCCCTCTTCGGGAAGAAATTCCCCCGGTAGAAATCTGTCTGCCGGAGAGATCTTTCTCTCTCGGTGTTTTCCGCCCCAGAGGCGGCGGAAATATATCTGTGGTCGCTCATTGAGCCTTAGGGTTTTGAACGGAAGATATAGGCGAAGGGGCGGAGTCGGAGGCCGGGCAGGTGGGCCACACCTGCCCTAGGCGCGATGTTAGGTGGGCTCGCGCCTAGGGGGGTGGGCCCCCTGAGGCCCCACTTCGTCCCTCCTTCTGGCTTCCTTCGTCTTCTGGTAAAATAATATGTTTCCATATTTTTCTGGTATTTTTCTGATCTTCGCGAAATTGCACCGAAACGCCTTCTTTTCCATCAGAATCCAGACTCTGGCAGTCCATCCTCCAGGAATCATCCAACATGCATAAACAAATGAAAATCCATAAGTAATACCTCATAATAAGACAAATATAGATGAATAGAGGTAACTTATGATATAGAATGGTGATGCAAATTGGACGTATCAATCTGCTAGGGATGGTGCTGCTAGAGAGGGGTAGCAATGATCTCAGCTTCTATTGTTATTTTTTTTAGAGCGGTTGATGGTGAACTATGTTTTCATTTTATCCTTTGGAAGAACCATGTTTCCTAGGTATTTCCATTTGAGACTATGTCGGAATTGATGGTTATCTCATATATGTCGGAACAATACCGTTCAATTTCTTTCAAGACATATTTAGATTCATGAAATGTGGTATATTTCATGATCTGGAAAGCATCTATTAAACTGCACATCTGTACTGTATGGGCATACTATATGAACCATGGTATGATATACAATTTTTATGTTCAGCACTGCTTGTTCACCATATAAGGTTACACCCGCAATTTCTACAATCCTAGAACAATGAAAAATTTCTATGTTGCAATCTATGAAATAGCAGAAAGATGAAACCTTGTGTTATCTTGTGTTGTCCTAGAAAGAAGAAAGAATTCTGAGTTTTAGTAGGAGGCACAGACAATAAAGCTGAACTGCTCCTCCATATGTACAGATGATGCAATATGCCATGGAATACAAGGAGACACCATATGAAATTATTGCTTTAGATTTCTTGTTTCAGTAACTATCAAACAAAGGGATAAAGTTTAGTAACTTTGGAGTAGTAAGTTTTTTCTATCAGTTTATATGATAATTCTCTAACAATCTCAAATTTAAGAAACAAATTGCATTATGATATGCATTCATGCCCAGGTAACATAGACCAATATCATTCAATTTCTTTCAAAATCTTTAACACTCTGATTCGATTTTATTCATAACTTCCACATATATATATCAAGACCTTACATACAACCATCCAAAGGTACTTACAAACTAGCAGCTTTAGATGCAAACAACACAAGCCTCTTACCAACGAGCAACACTAGCAGCTAACTAATAACAACATTACACTTGCAGCTTTCTAAAAACCATTTGTCCTTCACAATCGAAAGACAAAAAAAAACATAACAACTAAAAGTAGAACTAGCTTCACTACATGGTCTGGATCATATGTTGTTGGTTTAGTACTTTTTGTTGGCACAATACACAACACTGTCAGCACCTGCAAAGATAAGATGCACAAGAAACATGGCAAGCTTCTTCTCCTTGGTGAGCTCCATCGGCGGTGCAGCCTTTTTCGACTACGGCTTAAGCGACACCCTCATTCGTACCATCCTCCTCGAAGTTGTAGAAGCGACCTGGCACTAGACATTCTTTGTGTGAGACAACGGACCGAGTAGTAGTCTGATTTGTAATGCATCTAGGGAATTATCATGACGCCAAATTAGTCAACTAAATAGAGTTTTTCTGTAGTGGAATTTGTTCAATACATACACAATTTTCTAAATAATACAACAAGTTCAAACTCTGAATGCTCCTACAGAAACAGACGCCAGGAACAAACCTGCGAGACACCCATAGCTGCCGTCATCGCAATGGCGTCGTTGTCACCAGGCCGTCGCCACTAACGATGCTAGGTTGCTGTCAGTCGCCACCTCCCTCGGCAGGTCTTTGACATAGCCATCCTCGCTAGGTTGTCGCCGTTGTGACTGCTAGGTCCTAGATGTTGATTTCCCAGTTGTCAGGTCCTAGAGTCACCGCTACTGCCGCCGTAGGGTAAAACCAGTACCAGAAAATCGACTACTTTGTGCATTATCATGATATTATCATGTATTTGTTCGTCTTAAACTATTTGCTAAAAGCCATATTTTGTATTCTATAAATATCCATCTCTTTACTCAAATACGAAACTCCGGACTCTTCCGAATATTTTATTTTGTCTAAAATCATTTAAATAAAACTTTAAAATAAAAGAAAATAAATATAAAAGCAAAACTATTTTAGTGGGGGAGGCATAGCGGAGGCAGCCACTGGCCAGGCCCAAAAGCCCAACCGGCAGCTACCTACAACCCTACCAAACCCTGCAGTGCTGCTCCGCCGCGCGAAGCCGACCTTTGCCCTGACCGCCGCCCGCTAGTCGCCTCCTCCCCTCCTGTGTGCCACGTCCTGAGCTCCCCGGCGAGCCCGCCTCCTGCCGGCCGCGCACGCGCCAGGTCCCCGTCTTCCGGCCTCGCCGCCCTCTGCTCCGTCCCGCATCTCCGCTGCCCTTCATCGGCAGCCTCCTCTTCCTCGACCCGCGCGGGCGCCGCCAGGACGCTCTCTCCCCTCCCGCTGCTCCTCCTCTCCCCTTCTTCTTCTGCTACCACCGCTAGCCACGCCTGAAAACAGAACCTCCTCCCGGCGCCATATTTTCTCCCCTCCACCCGGCGCCACCGCCTCCTCCTCCCGCCGCACTGAGTCTCCGATGGCCGAAGCACCGGAGCAGCTGACGTCGGACCCTCCCACTCCTCCCCAGGATACGAAGCAAAAGCCCAAGAAGAATAAGAGAGGCCGCACGAAGAAACCGAAGCGAGCCGCCCCCGCCGCTGCCCCCTCCTCCGGGACCACCATGGTCGAGGACCCCTTCCTCGTCCTTGCCGGCGGCAAGGAAGGAGGTAACGAACCGAACTTCCCGTATTTTTATTTCCACTTTTGATTGGGTATCTATCTCGCTGTGGTTACTAACTTGGCTTGTGATTCGGCGCAGGGTTCCTGGAGCTGGAGGAAATCGACGGGGCCGACTACGGGATCTTCGGCAGCAGCATCGTAGAAGACATGGGAGCAAGTGAGAGGAAGGTGGGGAATGACCAAAAGAAGAAGACCAAGAGGGGAAAACGGAAGCGAGGGGATGATGCCAAGCGCTTGGATGACGATGGCGATGGCGATTGTGCAGGCGATTTGGTTGCTGAGAGCAAGGAGAAGGAGGGTGAGAAGGCCGAGAAGAAGGGGAAGAAGAAGAGACGGAACATGAAGAAGAGGAAGGTGAATGATAAGGAGAAGAATTCAGAGAGCAAGGAGGATGGTACCAATGACAATGTGGATGAGGATAAGATGGATGGTACCGGTGACAATGTGGAGGAGGATAAGATGGATGTTACAGATGACAATGTGGAGGATGGTAAGATGGATGTTACCAATGACAATGTGGAGGAGGGTAAGAAGGACGAGAAGAAGGGAAAGAAGAAGAGGAACAGGAAGAAGAGGAGGGTGAATGATGAGAAGAAGGATTCACAGAGCAAGGAGGATGTTACCGATGACAATGCGGAAGGTGATTGATTTTTGTTTCTCAACATTTCGCTTTGGATCATTTGCTTATGTTGTTGTAGACTATAATTTGGTATTCCTTTCTTTTGGATTTCTTTAGTTGTTTTATCGGAATTCGGTAGATTAGCAATGCAGGTTTACTTGAGAATAGTTAACGATAATGTTCTGTGCTCCCAGATATGCAAGATGTCAATGAAAATATGGAACAAGATAACAATTGCGAGCTGAAATCGGGTGAGGATGAACTTTATGCGTGGCTACAACTAAGACTGCATCCCCTTCTTATCAAGGCAATGCACAGGCTTGGATTTAAAGAGCCAACACCAATACAAAAGGCATGCTTTCCAGCAGGGGCTCATCAAGGCAAGGTTTGTCATATGCTAACTGATAGGGAACTTTCCATTACCTTATTCTGCATGAAATTATTTTGTATTAATGTCCTGCTGTTATTTGTTGTTAATTTCTTTTAGCTTCATAGCCTACTCACTGGGTGAAAATACGGTACTTCTTATTATGCTAGTTGGTTTTAAGTTGTCTAATGGAGTCATGGATATACTTGCTTTTCATTTTTTAAGACTAGTAGAGCTATTCCTGGGATGTACACTTGGACTCTCATTATGATGGTGTAATCTGCCTCCTCGGAGGCTTGTAAAACAAACTCTATCTTTTCAATGAAACGAACTCTGTGTTTTCTCGAAAAAAATAACTAGTAGAGCTTCTTGATCTCCTGTATTCTCCTCTGCAGCAGTTTCCTTTTCCCCTGTCTTGTTTGCTGCAGCATATCACCATGCCACCACCAGAGATTTCCCAACAGTCACCACCAGATACCTACTATTAGTAGCCTGTTTACTTAGTATTTTTTTGGTAGTTACAGCTCGACTACATGTCGACAAGTCTGTCACTAGTCGAGACTAGTCACGACTAGTCTGTGAGTCGGTACCCCAGCGACAAGTTGCGACTCAGCGACTCGTAATCCTTGCTTATAATTCACTTACTATTAATCAAAAACTTTCTCAATGCTCCATGTCAAGCCTTAGAACTTCTACCTGTTCTCATGTTTATACACTGCTACAGGATGTTATTGGTGCAGCAGAAACAGGTTCTGGCAAGACACTTGCTTTTGGTCTCCCTATTTTGCAGCGCCTTCTCGAAGAACGAGAGAAGGCTGAAAGATTACATGTAGAAGATGGAAAAGCGATGGAGGAAAGTTCCACTGGAGGCCCACTCCGTGCACTTATTTTGACACCCACAAGAGAACTTGCCAAACAGGTATAAGAATAGATTATTGATTATCATAGTGTGATTTACATTTGGCGTGAAACTTGAATGCTTGTCGATGCTGTAGCTATAAATCTATGCTGTCCATCTTATTGCCTTCTGATTAATTGAGTTCAGCTTTTCTAGCTTATTTTGTTAGAGTTCTGAACATCATTTGTCCTTTAAACTTCTGTTCAACCTATCAACTCTATTAAAATATGAGTTAGTGTGTCATGCACATGTTATGATTCTTATTTTCAGGTTTGTGATCATCTAAAAGATGCAGCCAAGTTCTTAGGAATTCACGTTGTTCCTATTGTTGGTGGTTTATCCATGGAAAAGCAAGAACGACTTTTGAAAAAGAAGCCAGAAATTGTTGTTGGAACTCCAGGAAGATTATGGGAGCTAATGTCTTCAGGCAATCAGCACTTAGTTGAGGTTAGTATGGAACGTCTGAAAGTATATGTCAAGTTTTCATTGTACGTTTTGGGAACTCAGTGTCAAGTATGATCGACATACCCTTGGGAAAACACATAGGTATAATCATTAATCATAATTTCATGTGAACCATGATTATTTTGGATAAACGATAACAAAATGTAACTTTTATGAATAATGTTTCGTTACTGCATTGAGGTCTGAAGATATCTGTGACTGCAAACTACAAGGAAACAACACACTTAACCACCTTTTTCTGTTTGTACAAACTGCATACTAATAGCCAGACTGGCATCTTCATTCTGGAAGAATCTTGGTTTAACACCAGAATAGAAATACTTCTAGATGATGGAAGCCAGACAACTAAGCCGGGTGATCTGTGGTTATGTTCCCTTTCCCTCCGTTCACGATCCTGCAACCAAGAGTTCAGAGAGAGAACGAGAGAGGCAAGGGGTTTTGTGCTGCGTGCAAAACTTGCAGCTTTTCTGTTTATCTCATTGCCCATTTATTCTGGCGATACAACGATCGTGTCTGACCACACGACTCCCTCTAACAGACGCCCCATCCCACGTCCAGGTCGCCTGCTTTACAGGATCACGATCCAATCTTATCGGCCCTAAGACTTAGCTGAAAAACTAACTGAACTACCTGACGAAACACCTCTATCTGAACTTATTGACACCTGAACGACTAGATTAACTGACAAACTCCCCCTAATCTAGACGTCTTTCACCTTGACGATGCCAATGCGGGTGCGCAGCTCCAAGAACTGCACTCTCCCAAGAGCCTTTGTCATGATGTCAGACAGCTGATCCTCCGTGCGTACGAACTGAACATCGATGTCGCCGTCGTCGACGCACTGACGGATGAAATGGAAACGGGTCTGAATGTGTTTGCTCCGGTCGTGGAAGACCGGATTCTTCATCAGGGCGATGGCAGACTTGTTGTCGACGCGGAGTTCAACAGCTTCGTCGCCATGGCCACACAGCTCAGCGTAGAGACGCTTGAGCCACACGCCCTGGCATGCCGCGGCAGTGGCGGCCACATACTCCGCCTCGCAAGAGGACAGTACGACGATCTTCTGCTTCGCCGATTACCAGGTGATAGGACACCTCCCGAGGAAGTACAGTACCCCACTCGTGCTCTTGCGGTCATCAACGTCGCCGGCCATGTCGGCGTCGCTGTACCCGACGATCTTGGCGTCGGTGTCCTGGCGTGCGTAGCAGCACCCAAGTGTACGTGTCTCGGCGATGTAGCGCAGCAGGTGCTTGACGGCGCCCCAGTGCTCTCTTGTGGGAGCCTCCATGAATCTGCTAACATATCCAACTACATAGCATATGTCAGGGCGTGTGTGCACGAGATACCGCAGGCTGCCGACGATGCTGCGGTAGAGTGTGCCGTCCACCGCTACACCTCCTCCCTGCTTACTCAGCTTCAACCTCTGCTCCATTGGCACGGCGACAGGGTTGCAGCTGTTCAGGCCGGCCTTCTCCAGAATCTTGTCGACGTAGGCCGCTTGGCATAGGAGGATGCGTCCTGGCTGCTGGATTACCTCAATGCCTAGGTAATAGCTGAGCAGCCCCAGGTCGCTCATCTTGAAGATGGACATCATCTCCTTCTTGAACGCGCCAATGGAAGTCGTGGAAGCTCCGGTGATGATTAGATCATCGATGTATACACCGAGAAGGAGGCGATCTGGCCCGCTCCCGCGCGTGTACACAGCATGTTCAGACGGACACCTGACGAAGCCGAGGTGGGCGAGGCTACTGTCGAGCTTGGCGTTCCACGCGCGGGGTGCCTGACGGAGGCCGTAGAGGGCCTTCTTTAGGCGCAGCACCTTGCCCTCCTTGCCAGGCTTGACAAAGCCCGGCGGCTGCTCGACGTAGGCCTCCTCTTCCAGGTCGCCGTTGAGGAACGCAGACTTCACGTCCAGGTGATGCACCTCCCAGCTCTCCTGTGTGGCGATGGCGAGGAGGACCCGCACAGAGTCGAGGCGAGCCACTGGTGCGAACACTTCTTCAAAGTCGATGCCGGCGCGCTGCACGTACCCCTTTGCGACGAGGCGTGCCTTGTACTTGACGATGGCGCCTCCCTCGTCGCGCTTGACCTTGAACACCCACTTGAGGCCGATGGCCTTGTGGCCGTGAGGAAGATCAGTGAAGCTCCACGTGCTGTTCTCCTCGATGGAGTCCAGTTCCTCCTTCATTGCGGCTCGCCAGCAGTCCTCCTTCAGTGCTTGCTCAACACTCGCTGGTTCCTCGGCAGAGATGAGCAGATTCCGCTCTGCCAGTCCAGGATGAACAGGTTCTGGCCCGAGCATGTCGGACATGTGCCTGTACCGGTGTGGCGCTGCAAGGTCGGCGTCGGCGTCAAAGAGCTCTGGGTCCGGCGAGGTAGGAGGCGTGGCGAAGCGCACACCCGCAGAGGCGTGGCTCGCAGGAGGCGTGTCAGCAGGTGTGCCTGGCGACGTTGATCCCCCTGCCGAGGCAGGTTTTTCCCCATCCTTTTCTGCCGCGGCAGAGGTGGTGGACACGGGCCCTGCAGGTTCTGTGATGATGTAGTCCACGACGAAGTCACCACCTGTACCTGAATCGTCGATGTCGCCCTCGTCCCAGTCCCAGCTCGCGGACTCGTCGAAGACGGCGTCGCGCGTGATGTGCACGCGTCGAGTGGCTGGGTTGTAGACCCAGTACGCCTTGCTCCCAGGTTCATACCCGATGAACACCATCGGTGTGCTCCTGTCTTCCATCTTGGACAGGAAGGGGCGCGCCGACTTGACGTGCGCGACGCAGCCGAAGACGCGGAGGTGCTCGACAGAGGGCTTCTTGCCACGCCAGGCCTCATATGGCGTTCTCCCGTCGACGCTGCTCGTGTAGGCACGGTTCAGCAGGTAAACCGCGGTTGTCACCGCCTCCCCCCAAAAGTAGTTGGGCATCTTCTTCGCCTTCATCATGCTCCTGGCCATCCCCACCACCGTTTGGTTTCGACGCTCGACCACACCATTTTGCTGTGGAGCATACGGTGCAGTCAAGTGCCGCTTGACACCGGTGTGGGCGAAGTGCGCGGCGAGCGCGTTGGAGGTGAACTCGCCGCCGTGGTCGGTGCGCAGCGTGCGCAGCTTGCGGCGTGTCTCTGTTTGCGCCTCGGCCTGGAAGCGTTTGAGAGCCTCGGCAACCCCATCCTTCGTCGCGAGCAGCACCAGCCACATGAAACGGCTGTGGTCATCGACCAGGAGCAGAAAGTATCTGCGTCCTCCTGGCGTGGGCGGCGTGATCGCGCCGCACAGGTCGGCGTGGACCAGTTCGAGCGGCTCCTCCGCTCTGAACTTGGCCTGCTGCGGGAAAGGTGTTCGGCGCTGCTTGCCTGCCAGGCAGGCAACGCACAGCTCGCCGGTGGGAACCACCCCGGGCATGCCGCGCACCATCTCTGCGCGTCCCATCTTCTGCAGTGCCTCGACATGGAGGTGCCCATACCGTGCATGCCACAGCCATGACGCCGTGTCATGTCGCAGGGCAAGGCACACTGGCTGCACTGGATGCATGGTGAGCTTGTAGAGACGATTGGCAGCGCGTTTTACCTTGACAACGAGGTTGTCGCGCCGGTCGTGGATCGTCAGCACGCCACGCCTGATCATGATGTCGCACGCGTGCTCGTCCAGCTGGCCCAGGCTGACGACGCTGCTCTTGAGCTTGGGGATGTAGAAGACGTCGCTGAAGGCACGCTGTGGTCCTCCGTCGATGCTGAAGGCGATGGTGCCACGCCCCATGATCTGTACCACAGAGCCGTCTCCGAATCTGACGTTGCCGTGCACCGTCTCGTCGAGGTCCACGAACGCTGAACGATCTCCTGTCATGTGGTTGGACGCGCCTGTGTCCAGGTACCAGACAGAGTCGACCGCGTCGCCGTCGCGCCTAGGGAGGACCTTGGCCCTCTCCTCGTTGAGGAAGACTGTGGCGCGCTCTGGCCCGGGCCTCGTGGGCGTCACGGGCACCATCCCCGTGGGCGTGCCAGTGTACGCGCCGTGAACAGCTTCAGGCGCGGATGGCGCGGAGTCCAGTTCGTACTCCGCGAACAGCTGGGCAGGATCGGCATCCTCGTCGACCTTGGCGAGGTGGGCTTGAGCCGCCTCGTCCCTCTGCTTCTTCCGACATTCTCGGGCCCAGTGGCCCTTCTTGTTGCAGTACCGGCAGACGTCGTCCTTCTTGGACCCGTCCCCGGCAGGCCGCTTGTCATCGCGACGCTTGCCGCGGTTCTTGCCCTGACGGTTATCACCGCCAGAGCCGCTGCTGCCGTCGTGGGCGCCCCGCTTCTGGCGAGCGCGCCACTCCTCCGTGAGGAGCAGTTTGCCGGAGTCGTCATCTCCGTCGATGGCCTCGTTCTCCTCCACCACGAGCAGTCGCCCGCTCAGCTCCTCGATGGACATCGTCTTGAGATCTAACAGAGACTCAATTGAATTTGCCATCTGACGGTACTTACGTGGGAGGACCCGGAGAAATTTCCTCACGGCCTTGCGCTCATCCTCGGGGTCGCCGAGCATCTCCAGATCGCTGATGATGGTGGAGAGGCGGAGCGCGAACTCCTCGACCGTCTCTCCGTCCTTGAAGGCGAGCCGGTCATAGTCGCGACGACGCGTCTGCGCCTTCGCCTCGCGCACGCGTTCTGCGCCGACGCGCATCGTCTTGAGCGTGTCCCACGCTGCCTTGGCGTTGTCCTTGGCGGCGAGGGTGCGCACCAGCTCTGGCGGCACAGCCCGGAGAAGTGCGGAGAGCGCCGCACGATCATCGTGATCGTCGACCTCCCCTTCGTTCACGGCATCCCAGAGGCCGTGGACCTGGAGCTGCACACGCATAATCACCGACCAATCCGCGTAATTGGTACGCGTCAGGATCGGCCACGAGTTCCCCCCCACTTCCCTCGCGACCCTCTCCCTCACCACAAGTTCGCGCCCATGGTGCCCTCCTGGGCTGCGACCACGGCGAACGGCGGGAGGAGAGGTTCGGCGATGAGGGGAACGGGAGGGCGACTTGGATCGCTGCGAACCCGCCATTGATCGAGGCAAGCTTTGATACCACTTGTTCCCTTTCCTCCGTTCACGATCCTGCAACCAAGAGTTCAGAGAGAGAACGAGAGAGGCAAGGGGTTTTGTGCTGCGTGCAAAACTTGCAGCTTTTCTGTTTATCTCATTGCCCATTTATTCTGGCGATACAACGATCGTGTCTGACCACACGACTCCCTCTAACAGACGCGCCATCCCACGTCCAGGTCGCCTGCTTTACAGGATCACGATCCAATCTTATCGGCCCTAAGACTTAGCTGAAAAACTAACTGAACTACCTGACGAAACACCTCTATCTGAACTTATTGACACCTGAACGACTAGATTAACTGACAGGTTATACCGAACCTGTATCTAAGATAGCTATTACTGCTATTCTTTATTGTGGATGATTGAACCTAATAGTAAACTGAACTTTTCTGTATTTGAAATTACCGAATGAAGTATCTAAATGTGGCTTCTACTCATCGCAACTGTCATTTTGTTGTTATCTTATGTCGAAGACATGGTGTTAACAGTCACAATGCTTCCATTTATTTATCATTCAGCTGCATTCACTATCATTCTTCGTGTTGGATGAGGCTGATAGAATGATAGAGCGGGGTCATTTCAAAGAAGTGCAATCTATCATTGAGATGCTTCCTCTATCTAATAGTTCTGATGAGCCAACTGTAAAAGCCACGCCAAGCTGTGAGACTGTGCTGAATTTGCAAATAAAGAAGAGGCAAACCTTTGTCTTCTCGGCGACACTTGCACTCTCGGCTAATTTTCGCAAGAAGTTAAAGCGTGGCTTTTCTACTTCAAAGGCATCGAAGGCTGATGATTTGAGCTCCATCGAAGCACTTTCGAAGCAGGCTGGTATGAAACCTAATGCAGAAATAGTTGATTTAACAAATGCTTCGATCTTTCCTGAGAAACTTGAAGAATCATTCATCGAGTATGCCTTTTCTCCTTCTTGTACTTTCGATATAATAGCCACTGTTTTTTTTTGCTTGTAATTTTTTATGCAAAAACTGTAGTAGACAGATTGATACTGAAAAGTTATTGCTTGATTGTTTTGTAGGTGTAGTGAAGATGCTAAGGATGCCAACTTGTACTATATATTAAGTGTTCATGGGCAAGGCCGCACAATAATATTTTGCACATCGATCGCTGCATTGCGTCACATTTCTTCGTTATTACGCATTCTTGGAATCAATGTCTTGACAAATCATGCTCAAATGCAACAAAGGGCTCGCATGAAGGTGATTCTCTCATAAACTGTACACTGCTTACATGTAAATTTGCGAAGTTCTTGGAATTGTGGTTAACTTTGCATATTGATATTATTTATTGTATACTTAAATGGTTATTATTGGAATTCTTGTAACCCATTGACATGTATTGGAGTTGTGCCATTTTACCGTGGCATGCACTCACACCTTTTTGGATGTTGCTAACAGTCAGTAATGCTCTAATGTTTGTCTAAAATTATCACTTTATAACTGGCCTGGGATCAGCAGGTGCTTTACTTTTGTTTTCCAATTATCTTGTGATGTATGATCTACATTCTGCACTTCAGTTTTTTTCTTGCTTATTTTAAATTGGACCCTTATCTCTGCCTTGTCATGGTCAAATAAAGTTAAAATTGCTAATCCTGGTATTGTTTAGCTTTATTTTTTAAGATAAAATATTGAATTTTGTTTGTGTTCATTCAGGCTGTGGATCGTTTCCGTGAAAGTGAGAATTCTATTTTGGTTGCAACTGATGGTTTTGCAAGGGGCATGGACTTTGATAATGTCCGAACTGTTATCCATTATCAACTGCCACACTCGACTGATGTAGGTGCACTGTTTATTTCTTGAACTTATATTTATCCTAGATATAGACCAAACTCACTAACTGGAGTTCTTAAAACTATTCGCTGCCCCCTTAGGTTTATATCCACAGGAGTGGAAGGACAGCGCGTAAATCATTGTCAGGCTGCAGTATTGCGTTAATCGCTCCTGCCGACAAAGCCAAGTTTTATTCTCTTTGCAAGTCATTTTCAAAGGTGATTTTCATTTGCATGTATTCATACAATGAACATTACTTGCATACACAGCCTATTCATTCTCTCATGGCTTCGGAAAACTTATGTTTGTGGCCATTTGTTTCATATTTATTTTCATAGTGCCTATTTTGCTCTTGGCTGCTTACAAGTGCATATTCACCGCTCTCAACCACTCAAGGTGGTGCATAATTTTACTATGTTCTTTCTCAGATTAAGCTGACTATAACCATTGATTGAAAACTACAGGAGAACCTGCAGCAGTTTCCTGTTGATCAGGCCTACATGCCTGCAGTAATGAATAGGCTCTCCCTTGCTCGGCAGATCGACAAGATATCGCGTAAAGATTCACAGGCAAGTGGATTGTTAGATTTTTTTTATATTCTTTGATCATTTCTAACATGTATGAATTAATCACCGACCTCTGATTAATTTTAGTTATCTTCCCTACTTATAAAGTTTGGAGTTGGTGATGAGTTCAGCCTCCCTCCACTTAATATACGTGGACCAGCAACTTACAGAAGTCTCAGATATACAAATACAATCCTCACGACTAGGAGACATAGTCATGCAAAATGCACCCAACAAACAGATACACTATTGCATTCATATGCGGGATCAGCAGTATTGCAAGAGGAAAAATACAAAAGAACACTCTTACTTGTATTTGGACTAACATTCTTGCAGTTGGCACAAATAAACAATGCGGGATGACACTCCAGCTCTTGCCTTTTTAGCTTCCTTTACCAAACACCTGCCTTTTTAGGTGTTTTTTAATAGCAACACATGTACTCCGTGGTAGTAGCTGTCTATGCTCTGACTTCCCTCTGCTTTTCAGGAAAATGCTAACAAATCCTGGCTTCAGAGGAATGCTGAATCCATGGGACTTATATTGGATGCTAGTGACAGTGAGGAAGAATGTGTACGGGGCCACAAGCAACGAAAGGCAACATCTGCAAAACTTCAGAAACTTCAACAGGTTTGAACGAATAAGAATATCATATTAGGGTCATATAGCAGTGGTATTTTTTTCGTAAGCTAAGCTATTATTAGGTGTTCATGATTTTGACAATGTCCTCTATCTATCTGGCCCATATTTCAGCATGTTTTCCTTTGACTTGTAGGATTTGAAAGAACTCTTGCAACATCCGTTGCAGCCTAAGACTTTCTCACGACGCTATTTGGCTGGGGTTAGTTTTCTGTCATGCAGTAAATATCATGGATCACTTTTGGTACCTTAACCTCACAAGATTTTGTGTTCACTTAATTGAACCATCAATTCATCCAGGCTGGTATTTCACCATTGCTTCAGAAGCAACTAGAAGATCTAGCCAAAAGGAATGTAAATGGTAACAGCAGTAATAACGAGAATAAAGGGTCTCGATTTGTTATTATTGGCCAGGATCGTGTGGAACCTTTGCAAGCTCTTCAAGATTCTGGGCAAGAGGTGAGATTTTCTATAGATATTTATGTTTGTAACATGTGTGTGCACTTTGCATATTAGTTGCTTTTGTTTGTATCTTCTTCTGCCCCTTCTTTTATCTATTGTTGATTATACTGTCAGATTTGTGTGAACATGGACAAGCAAAAAGAGAAGAGAAGACTCGCTGAGAATTGGAGGCGGAAGAAACATGAAGAGAAGAAAAGTAATGTTTCATCCTTCCCTTCTAATTCGCTGCACTTGTGGCCACACATTGCCATTGGTTCCGACTTTGCAACTATTAATTTCTGAAAATTTAAAAGAAATGCAAGTAGCCTTACCTTGTACTCAACCAACCATTAGCAGACTTACTACAATGAAGAATATGCAACCTATCCTAAACATAGGTTATAGTCCAATAGTCGTGCAACTGTACATTGTACACATGTCTGTCTCATACACATGCTATCTGTATATTAGTATTACATAAACATGGATGTTATCTGGCTGTCCTAGCATCCACATTTGGAAGATGCCCATAGCTATAATAATTAGGAACAGCAAATTTTTGTTTTGACAGCCTACCAACCTCTTAATTTCGGCCTTGCATTTCAGGTACACGGGAGCAGAAGAGAAAGGACAGGAGACAAGCTAAAGAGAGGGACTGAACAATAACTGAAGTTGGCGGCTATTTTTGCATTAAGGTTGTTTATCTCGGGGTTTAGGAGGGGTGAATGTGCCAGGGAACTTGCATTGTCAGAGGCCACCTGCATTCGGTGATTACTTCCGAGAACACCTCCACTGATGTTTTCTGATATGATATATCATTGAAAGCACCAAATTAATCATACGGTGGAAACAAGATTGAGGCGACCAGGCAATGAATACCATCTTTTGCAGATAAGTTAGAACCGAGCCCCAGCAAAGAATGATGGAACCTGATGAGCATATTGCTTGGTTGCGCTGTAACCATCTCTGTAATATGTTACGTACTGTACTATACGTTTATCAGGGTGTATTTGCTGTGTTGTAACCTGAGCACTTTTCGCTTGCTCTTTGTGGCAACGTCGTTTAGCCCCAGCAAAGAATGATGGAACCTGATGAGCATATTGCTTGGTTGCGCTGTAACCATCTCTGTAATATGTTACGTACTGTACTATACGTTTATCAGGGTGTATTTGCTGTGTTGTAACCTGAGCACTTTTCGCTTGCTCTTTGTGGCAACGTCGTTTAGAACACAAGTCCTGGTACCCTTATTCCCGTCCATTGATTTGGCTGGTGCATTTTGGCTCCAAGGATCGTTCTCGCGGCTTTGGACTATCTTGGCGGTAATTATAGCAGCTAGCTTGTGATGTGTGTTTTGGTACGAGGTTCCCAGCTTCAACATCGTAAACACGGGAAAGACTGTTGTTTTGGTTTCCCAGCACAACGAAGCAATGATTCAGCATCTTTCAACTGTTGGGTGAGGATCCCGATTTTATTACAAATATAACCCTTCGCAATTCGCTATCGCCAAAAATACCCCCTTTTTCCGCAAAAGCCAAAAATGCCCTGGCGGGAGGCTAAAAAGGCGACACGTGTCACCTCCTGCCACGGGGGTGGCGGGATGTTCCTTCCGCCTTTGGCGGTGGCGGAATGACGCCGTGGGGTCCACTAGCGCGAGCGCGGAATCAAACCTCTCGCCAGCACCAAGTCGAACCTTCCCGCTGGCCTGGCCGTGGGGCCCACCTCATCCCGCCATTCCCCCTGGCGGAAGGAACATCCCGCCACCCCCGTGGCGGGAGGTGACACGTGTCGCCTTTTTAGCCTTTCGCTAGGGCATTTTTAGCTTTTGCGGCACATGAGGGGTATTTTTGGCAATGGAGAATTGTAGAGGGTTATAAGTTAGTTTAGCTAGAGATAATTACGTCATGTGAAGCTTCTTTGTTGAGTCATGGTG
The DNA here is from genome assembly GCA_916181665.1 of Avena sativa. Classification (NCBI taxonomy): domain Eukaryota; kingdom Viridiplantae; phylum Streptophyta; class Magnoliopsida; order Poales; family Poaceae; genus Avena; species Avena sativa. Next base: position 146,902,407 of record OV702294.1, on the reverse strand, counting down.
CAACATGGTGATGTAAAAAGTCAACCTAGAGATAATTACTTGGAAAAACCTTGAAACAACTTTTGTTTTGCCGTGGATCTGTATGGTTAGTTTTGTTTCGATTTTTTTTTGATCCGATGCACTGTGTTAAATAAATCAACAAGTCGGATGGCTTGCTCAAAGAAGAAACTAATAGCGCCCACGTGTTCTATAACGTGCAATCGCCCCTTTTTCGGGGTAGTATCTAATCAACAATTTAATGTTCTCTGTTTACACCGGTTGTGGTTTTCTAGGTCGTTACTTAGAGCAGCTCCGATGAGCTCCCATTTCAGACACGAAATCGGTCTATTTTGGTCAGTTTATTTTAGCGCATATACCTTGCTTTTTAACAGTCCTCTGAACAGTATGCGTTTGCTACTTTGAGCTCGCTCCTGACGATGCTGTTAGAAATAATAGGCTAAATCATTAGACCCACGTGTGATTTCAGATTTCCCCTAAATCTCAAAGTCCATATATGTGGAAGCTCATATGTGATTTGATCCAAGTTGGTGGCAGCTCACATGTGTGTGTGACAAGAGCTGTGAGAGTTAAAGTTTAGTCCCACATGAAAAGTTGAAGAAGAGTTGCACCACCTTATAAGGTGGAGTGTTGCACCACTTTGTAAGTGAGTGACAATAAGAGAGGTACACGCGCGCTCCTCCTTCGACGCTGCCGCCGCACGCTCGCCTCGTCACGACTCGAATCTCGCCGAGCCGAGCTTTATTTTGCTGCTTAGGAAAATGTGTGCGGTTAGACAGACGTGTCAACAGTTAGCGACCCGGATCGTGGGCTAGTAACCGACCCGAACGTGCGCGACGTGGGCTTAGTTCACTTCGTGTCCTGTACGGGATTTCCGAGCTGCTCTATATAAACGCCTATGCGGCTTCCACAACGCACGATACCAAACCAATCTAGGATTTTGCCATCCTCTCTGCTTGCGCCGCCACCGTAGTCTACTCCATCCCGCTTACCGGCGTGCACCGGCGGTCAGGAGAGCAGGTCTCCGAAACCACTCGTCTTCGCGATCCTGTACGGGAGAGGGCGAATAAGGTTTTTGGGAAGCGCTCCGCGCGACTGCTCAAGTTCGTCACCACGACGCGTCTTCCCAGTCGTCAAGCCGGACCTCGTGCGTATCGTCTTCAACGCCGACTTCTTCGTCAGTCTACTACACCAACGACGACTACATCGACAACCGATCAGTACGTACACCGTCATCAGATCTGTTCTTTTACTATGGCTGTTAGTGCGTATAGTCTGCTACTGTTCATGTTGATTAATACATCTAATATGTTAGAGGTTCACGTGATTGTAGCTGCTGTTGTCATGATTTATATTCTGAAATTAATCGTGAAAATTATGCCTAATATTTCAACAGGTGCAATCAGCTATTGGAAATGAATTTGGAAGGCTGGAGTTCCACCTAAAGTAAAAACGTTTGCTTATAGAGCTGCATCTAATGGCTCAGAGGCTTTGAGGTTACAGGCAACTGCCTTATTTGCGATAAAAAACAAGAGGACGTTGCGCATGCCTTGTTCAAGTGCTCTCGTGCAAAACATTTGTGGTCTACTATGAGGGATGTGTGGCCTTTACCTAATGACCTGGATCTCAGGTTGATCCTCACAAGTGGTTTCAGATGGTTATTGAGCAAGTCCCGATCAAAGTGGTGGATTTTATTTTACTGATTGCTTGGCGCATTTGGTATGCTCACAACGAGGTTACCCATCATAAACCTCTTCAGTCAGTTGAGGGCTCTAGAAGATTCTTAATATGCTATGTCAAGACTTTGAAGAACATTAAATCCTTGACCACGGAGAAAATCATTAAGGACAAGAGCCCTATGTTAGATGGTACGGAAGCTGCAACGGCTGATCAAAATCTTTATTCGCAGGTGGCATGCTGGCATAAACCTTCTCCTGGCTGGGTTAAACTTAATTGTGATGGTTCTTATAAGAAGGAGGATGGTTTATCAGGGACGGGTATGATCTTGTGTGATGAATTAGGAAGGATTATTTTCTCATCATGCCGTCAGCTGTTTAATTGCGATGATCCCCTAGAAGCTGAAACGAGGGCTTGCACAGAAGGCCTTCGTCTTGCTCTTGAATGGAGTGATAAACCGGTGGTATTAGAGCTAGACTGCTCTGTCCTGTTAGATGCAATTGGTGGAAGATCGTAAAATAGATCATCTTTAGCTTTTCTCATTAAGGAGATTAAGGATTTAATTCAGGGCAGTAGAAGTATTTCAGTTATAGAAGTGGATCGGGAACAAAATAGGGCAAGTCACAGTCTTGCGAATTTTGCGAGAACACATGCCAAAACTGTAGTATGGCTTGGATCAGGACCTGAAGTTTTGTCTCAGGTTTTAGATCATGACCTCCATGTAAGTCCTATAAATTAATAAAACCACTTTTACCCGAAAAAAAAGAAAAGAAATGGATTGTCCTCTTTTGCTCGCCCGTGCCATCAACGGGGAAGCACATTTTTTCCTCATGATACTTGATTAAAAATGATTATACAACGAGAATGAAAAAGGAAAAATGGCATAAAATAAATAAACTACAACTAAAATAATACTTTAAAATAAATGAAAAGCCTTTGCTAGATAGGGTTTGTGTCGGCGGCGACGACGACCATTGTCCTAGTCATCGTCTTTGATGTTGCTGAACACCGGCGGCGACCACGACTCCTAAGGGTTGTGCTGCACTAGCGAGGTTCGTTGCAATGGTGGGCCCTACGGCACTGGGGGCTTTGCAACCTCGAGATGTAGAGGGCCGTCCTAGATCCAACCACATGATGAGCTCCTTGAGCTCGGAGGCCTCAATGGCCCGCCTGAGGGCCTCGTACTCGACCTTCATAGGTGCTACGACCGTGGGCGGCTCCTCCACCTCCTCGTTGTCGTTGTCGTCGCACCTTTAGGGCTGTGCGGGCCCTATGGGGGCGCATACTCCATGGTGAAGTACGATCTTCGCCCGGCGTCATGCTCCCGCTCGAACCACTCATCCCAGAGTTGTGACTTGTTAGCACATGCCACGTCGTAACGAGGTTTGACGTGAGGAATGCCCGGCGGCGGTCGATCTGTACTCGGCGCGCAACACCAGAGGCAGGGACATGTGGAACTGGAACACGCAGGTGGTTCAAATGCTACCTGCTGGGGAGGTGGACATCTTGCCATGGCACAGGCGTGTCCATGTGCTAGTACGTCCGGGACACCTTTGTCGACACATCCTTTCTGTTTCGCTGGCAGAGTGTGTCGTCATGGCTATGGCCGGGCGAGGACCCGGCCTCATGGTCATTCTTGGTGTGGCCAAACCACTTCTTCGGCATCTTGCTAAGGAGGTGGAAGGGGCTGTCGGTGGCTAGGGCGCACTGGAGTGGGGAATTGATAGTGACGGCAAGTGGTCTGCGATCCTTATAAAAGAGGGCCAGGGGTAGGTGGTAGGCTTACCGGCGGACTAGGGACAGAGAAGCATGTCCATGCAGTTGGAATACGTCAGTATAAGGCCTCGAATCAGTTTGGATCGCGTTGTTGGATCCTATTTTTACCCGGTAATCTTACACCTACATACAAAACTTACGGACTAAACCCACGAACTCTACGTGGACTGCTGCAGTTGGACACGATTTGTGATCAGTTATTTTTCACCAAATCACGGGGCACGTCTCCTGGCCAACTTAGCCCGTAAGCCCAATTCGTAAAAAAACCCTCCATAAATATAGCATTACTCATTTTTACCATCCGACGGTCCGCGAGGCCACAAAAAGATAGCACAACACATCTACGTTTTTGTCGGCCTGTTGGATTTTCTTAATGCCCTTAGCACGACCGTTTTGTGCGTCCTATTTGGCCATTTTGCTCCGGTCCAAGACCAAGACATACCCAAGGTTAAATGATCACGAGTGATCAAGCAGTCGAAACTTGTTTAATTTCCCGCTCGATTTCTAAGAGCATCTCCACTCGCCTATCCAGGACGCTGATTCGGACGCCGAAAATCGGCCCAGTCGTGTACCCAAGAACCTGTTTTCGTCCGGATTTCGGCGTGTTTTGGTCCGGCCTATCCAGGCCGTACCCATGATCCCGGGTACGCCTTGGGAACGCCGAACGCAGTGAAAACGGGCGTGGGCCAGCTCTGTCGGCGAGAGAAGGCTGAACTCCCGCCACCTTGCCGAACTCCAGCCCTTTTCTTCCCTCCTCCCGCCTTTCTTCCCCATTCCCCTCCCGCCACTCCGCCGAGCTCCCTGCCCAACATGCCGCCCAAGAGCTTCGTCCAACCCAGATCGATCCTCGGCGAGGGTCCGGCGTAGAAGAAGGCGAGGAAGCTGAGAGCGCCGCCGACGAAGCCGGAGGGCATGTCCTCCGCCGACTGGGAGAAGAAGGAGCACGCCAGGTAGATCGCGTCGGCCGACCGGAAGGGCAGAAAGGAGAGGGCGAAGCTCCGGCAACAGCAATCGGCAGCAGAGGAGAAGGCGGCGGCGGAAGATCAGGCGATCGTGAAGGCGAAGCAGGCATCGGCGACGAGGTTGGCGCTGATGGCGGCGCCGTACCCACCACACTGGGGAAGCCAGGCGAGTGTTGGCTTGCCCGCCGGATTCTCGCCGATCTCTTCGGCAGGCTTCTAGGAGAGCCAGGCGACTGCGCGACAGAGGTACTCCTCGTCGCCCGAGTTCGACGGCGGGTTCATGTAACATCCCAACATTAGAGCTTAGAAATAAGCCGAACACAGATATGTGCATTGCATTCATGCATAGAAAATCTGAATAATTTTCACGCTTTTGAATAAATCTTGTCAAAGTGATTGAAGCTTCTCTTAACTTGATTGAATTAAAGTAGATCATCAAGTTGACTGCGATAAGTTTCAATATGACCTTTTCTAAAACCTTATTTTGGGTAAGGGAGATTTGATCTAAGGGTAGATCAAATGTAATAAAAGTTAACCCTAATATATTACTTAATGATGTATATTTGATCCTTAAGTAATCATATCCTAGTATTCATTACACAACTCATGAATACCAAGTTATAAACATAACTTAAGTAATAGGAATGTAACGACTAAATCTTGATTTATCTTAATCTCATCTACCTGTACCATGAGTATCATGGTAATACCTAACCTTAACTCTTTAGTGAGATTGAGTAGGAAGGAAACCAAGTCAAGATCATTCACCATATATCTTTCTTTCCATATCAATCTTTACCATCTCTAATAAATCTTATCTTAATATCTGTTGTTCATCATTGTTGAGTAATCAACTATTGATTCACAAATTCTTAAATTATCAATTCTTGATCTATCAACTCTTGTCCTTATCATAGCATTCACCTAAGACCTATTAAGAAAGAATTAAGAAGATGCAAGTGGTAATGCTAGATTTAAATATCATCTATAGGATGGGAATGTTGGAAGAGAATAAGATCAATGTGATAATTGATGGAGTTAACTCACTCCTGAATGGATAGAAGAGTTATTTGAAATATATATTTATATGGTAACAAAGAAGATAACAAGGATGAATCCTGAAGATAGTTACTAGGAGTAATCCTATTGAATAAAGTAGGTATAGCCATTGAATAATATATCTTAGTTAAATAGAGATAAACAAAAGATAATTATAATACAACTGTAATGTTGTATAGATGAAAGCTTTGAATAGCCAACTGGAAATCTAAACCATAAATGATCAAAGGATTGTAATGATCATGCTTTAGTCACCAAGATTGAATGCTTATATCATGTATAAGTGACAGGTGAATAGAACATGATTGAACCTAGTATAGATATGTTAATCTAGGTTAGCTATGACAAGTCACCATGATATAATGTGAAGTTTGAGTATAATATATTGGAGTCAAGTAAGTATAAGATAGTATGATTAAGCTAAAGCTAGTGTGGCATGGAGTTATTGAAGTAGTGTTATTCCTCTTAAAGAGTAGTAAGCTTTTGAGGAAGGTAGTTTGATATATATACATCCATTGGAGTAATATTAGTGAAGGGTGATAAAGGAAGTATATGAATGAAGTTAGGAGTAACTACTTGTTGGATTGGAGGTTATCAGCAATAGAGTAGTTGATATAACCAAGTATGGATATGAGAAGATTATGAAAAGCTTTAGTGTCAAGCTCATTAGATTTATAAATGGAATGAGAAGAATAAAAGGTGGATAAGTGTTGGAGATATGCCCTAGAGGCAATAATAAAAGTGGTTATTATTATATCTTTGTGTTTATGATAAATGTTTACGTTCATGCTATAATAGTATTAACCAGAAACATTAATACTTGTGTGATTTGTAAACTAAATTAGAGTCCCTGGTAAAGCCTCTTTATAATACTAGCTTGTTGATTAATAGATGATCGTGGTTTCTCGATCATGAACATTGAGATGTTATTATTAACAAGATCATATCATTAGGAGAATGGTATGATGGACATACTCCTATAGATAAGCGTAGCATTAAGATCAAGTCATTTCAATAGTTCGTTTGCTATAAGCTTTCTGATACATAGTAACCTAATTCCTTCGACCATGAGATCATGTCAATCACCATCACCGGAAGGATGCTTTGATGACATCAAACACCACACCGTAACTGGGTGTCTATAAAGGTGGCATTGAGTGTTCGGAAAGTATGGGTTGAGGCACATGGATCAAGAGTGGGATTTGTCCATCCATATTACGGATAGATATACTCTGGGCCCTCTCGGTGGAATATCATCCAATTAGCTTGCAAGCATGTGACTGGCTCACAAGGGATCACATATCACGGAAACGAGAAAAGAGTACTTATCGGTAACGAGGTCGAACTAGGTATGCAGAGATACCGGCGATCAAAACCTCGGATAAGTAAACTATCGTGAGACAAAGGGAAATTGGTATCGTATGTAAGTGGTTCATTTGATCGCAAAGTAATCGTAGAAATATGTGGGAGTCATATGAATTTCTAGATTCCTCTATTGGTTATTGATCGGAGAAGCGTCTCGGTCATGTCCGCATAATTCACGAACCGTAGGGAGACACACTTAAGGATTCGATGTTGTTTAGTAGATATGGAATGTTAGTAGGGATACCGAATGTTGTTCGGAGTCTCAGATGGGATCCGGGATATCACGAGGAGATCCAGAATGGTCCGAAGAATAAGATTCATATAAGGAAAGTCCGATTTTGGAGTTCGGGAAAGTTTCCGATGGTTTCATCGGAGAGGTTCTAGAAGGGTCTAGAAGGTTCACCGGACCGGAAGGGGAATGGTCCATGAATGTGTCATGGATATATGGAATGATTGGATCATATCCTAGGTCACTTGGTGTTGGCATTTTCAATAGAGAAATAAAGCTCTAAATTAAAAGTCAAACGGGGAGTTTGAAAAGTCAAACTGGAACAATGGTTTCCTAGTGGGAGAAAAAACAAGTCCTTCTCTCAATCCAACTTGGGTTTGGGTTTGGATTCAAACCCACCCCTCCCAAGGCTGCCCCTCCCTCTCATAAATAGAGGGGGAGGGCTGCCCCAACACTACAAGCCCTAGCCCCTCTCCACCCGAGCCGCCGCCGACCCGCCGCTGCGCTGCCGCCAGCGCCGCCGCCGCCTCGCGCCGCCGCCGGTCCGTTGCCGCCGCCCTAGCCACCACCGACACCTCCTCCTCCCGAACTTCTGAACCCTAGATCTCCGGGAAACCCTAATCCACCATAACTCGCACCGTCTTAGGCGAAGCCCTGCGGGATCTTCCCTCTACTTCCGACACCACGCCGTCGTGCTGCCGGAATCGCGAGGGGAGAACTACAACCTCCGCTGCCTGCTAGAACAAGGGAGAGGAAGGTCTTCATCGAGTACCGAACGTGTGACCGACTACGGAAGCGCTGCCGGAACGTAGCGCCGGAAGGATCGTCTACGCGATCTTGAGATCGGCAAGTGTACGACTATATCACCCACGAGAATCTTCTCTCATTAACCGCTTTGGAATCTTCGAGGGTGAGTGCTTATATCGACTCATTGCTATAATCTAGTAGATAGATCTTGGCTTGTTTGTGTGCATGAGGTAGAAAATTTTATTTTTCCATGCTACGAACCCCTACAATAAGAATATTATTGAGAAGTAAAGCTCATCATGTTAACCCATGATGATGGATATGGAGAAGTAGTATATCTAGGAAAGGAATTCCTTAATCAGAAGTCCAGAATTATGAAGTATTGAAGATAGGAATCCTTGGTAAACACTAAACCCTAAATCTTTAACCAAACATAATATCCATTTCATCTGATTGATCTATCATCTTATTTCCACAAAGATTTATAGGAATATTTTCGTATAGCAAATCACTTAAGCACATCTCTGTCAATTCCAATTATCACAACCATATGTGCTAAGGAGTTATCTTTATTAATTCTTTTCCATCAGACATTCCAGATAATAACTTTCTATTTTAAAAGGAGATATCATTAAAGATCACAAACAAAAAGACAATATGCTTAGCCATTAATCTTTATTCACATCAATAAAAGAATATAAGTATATTAAGTACTCTAAACCCTAGGGAAAGCATTTACAATTCACACCCTAACTCTTATGCTAGTTATAACAAAATATAAGCTTTGGTATTTACTAGATTCATGGGAATGATATTAACCATATTAGTTCCTTAAAAACTTTATTTATCAAATAATAATGAAGGATCACTATATATAAAAATTTCTTTAATAATATAATTTAATGAGAATCAAATTCCATGAGTTAATAATAGTGCATTCTTTAATAAGTTTATTGATATTAGATAAATTAAATTCATATCAAAAGACCCTAAAATACTAAAGGGAAAAGGAGATATATAAAGAAAATAAATAAATACAACTTTATTTAATAAAAGCTCACAAAATGATGCTAAATACATTCTAGTCTTGCTACAATTATTTAGCAAATAAAATCTATAAGGAGAATTCAAATCAAAGGTGCTAATTCAAATCTGAAAATAAAATAGGAAATTGAAAACAGAAAAGGAAAGAACAGGAAAAAAACTAAAGGAGATCAGATCTGGCCCGCGGCCCATCTTCCCCTTCTCTATTTACTACTCACGCGCAATGCTCAATAGCCCACACGGCCCAACACCAGCCCGTCAGTAGCCCGCATACCCCTTCGATCCCTTTTTCCTTTCTTCTTCCTCGTGATAGTGGGCATCGCCGGGGAAGCAACTCGGTGGAGCTCTGGCGACCGCCCGATCGACTGCATCAACGCCACGATGCACGCCACCGCTTCTCATCGTCTATAAAAGTCCTTGCGCCGCAAGAGGAACCCCGTCGTGCACCATTTATCCTCTCCATCTCTCTGTTTCCCCTTTGGCCGATACCCTAGCCGCCAACCCCGCCAGAGCTCGTCGAAATAGGCCTCCCCGCGTTTGTCTGTGGTGCCCAGGAGGATCGCCTCGCCATCCTTGTTCTACCTATCCAGATCACGGAAGCCTGAGAGTCCCCAGTCGACCCAATCGACATATCATCTCCGCCGCCGGTCATCTTCATCAATCGTTGATTGCCGCCTCCACAGAGCTCCTCCGATCACGCCATCGTGCCCCTCAGCTTCACGGTGAGCTACCGGTGCTCACGCACCTTCTCAACCTCCTCCTTGTTTGCTCTACCACCGAGAACTGTCCACCACCGCCGCGGTAGCTCATCATTGGTGTCGCTCCGGCGACCAAAAAGTGGCGGAGCCTCCACCCCAAGGTTCCTCCCAGTCGCCCGTGTCCAGCGCACTTACTCTCGCTAGCCCGCGCGCCTACAATCGCTGACCCCGAGCGTCACCTGTGAGGATTGCCATTGCTGAGGTCACGCTGACGTCAAGGCGAGGTTACCCTTGACCTGGTCAGCCATTTGACTGGTCCTTGCTGATGTGGCATGTGACGTGGCCACCGGCCCACTGGTTAGTGACCTTGGGTAGGTTTAGCTTAGTTAAAAAAAGTCTTTTATATTTAGGAATTAGATAAAACATTATAAGATCAAATATAAATATTTCCCGAAATGTAATAAAATGATTAAATCTTGTTTAGTTAATAACTTTTGTTTTGTAATTCAGAAAAATGTGTATAATATATGAAAATTTGTAGAAAAATAAAATCTACAACTTAAAACTATTATCAAAAATTATTATGTTAACAATTTAAATAAATAATATTTGATAAAGAATTTATAAGTAATAAAACTTTGATAATTCATATTTTAATAATGATAAATGTTAAAAATATAAATAAAATACCAAAAATCTTAGAAAAATAAGAACTATAATTGAAAACTATAATCATGCATTATTATTTCACTTAATTAAATATTTGTTATTTATTAAGTATTTATAAAGCAATAAATATTATAAAAATCATATCTTTTTATTTTTAAATCACAAAAATAAATGTAATATACCAAAATGATCAAAAAAATAATACCTACATGTTGAAAATATAATATTCCACTTTTTAGGTAAATAAAAATTTAGACACTCTAATAACTTGAATTTAAATCTAATTCCTTAATTGATAATTCATATAAGGGTAAATAAAAATTGCTAATATTTCTAAAATTGGCCAATCGAGTCTAATAAATAGTATTAGTCTTAAATATTGATAATATGAAGTAAAAATGGTTCAACACATTTTAAATGCAATTTTATTGAATTATCATTCATCCATAAGTGTAGATTATTTCTTAAAAAGATTCTTATCCAATATAAAATCTTCAATAATAATTTGTGACTAAATAAAATCTTTTCCATTACTTAAACCACAAGTTTATAAACAAATCAAAACACTATAGTGAATCCATAAGTAGTTAAGTAATGTTATTTCTCTGATCACCAATTATAACCATTCATTCACAAAAAGATAAATGATTCTATTCCATTATAAAATAAAGTAACCACTACACCAAATAAAAGTATAACCATTCTTAAGTAACTTTAAGGAAACATTATAAAGTATACAAGGTACAAATAACAAAAGCAATATACCTTAAGTCCGTCTGTGTCTTTAAAGTTAACTTTAGTCTACAATACTTCAAATACCATGCTAAAGATATTGTTATGTGTTTTATAGTTAACTTCGGTATGTTATAATCAAATCGTAAAGCATCAAGTACAAACTATCCAAGAAAACACAAACAACATCGACCACCATTGGTTAACCACACAGATTATTTAAACCTTAATAAAAAATCTTTTCTTCAAAAGTAATTCGTTTTGCCACTTAAGTCAATAGATGACAATTAATCGTAATCACATTAATTTATAATTTACTTGTATACTTAGGGTTGATAACACTTAAGTTCTTTATAAGTAACATTACTTGTAGAGTAAAATTTGAAGATAAACAATTATAGTGTAAACAATCTTGAGTAGCATTCCATATGTGTGTATCTTATTGTTGTATAGATATGTGTTATTCACATACAATCACAAGCCTTAATAAGAAGCACAAATATGAAACTTATCTAAAAGGACAACACATTCTAAAGAAACCATTTCCAGTATCCAAACCCTAGATCAACGTTATTTCCGGGATTCGAGTTTATCAACTTGCATTAGATTACTTATGCATAAAAGCATCTTGCTTCTTTAAACATTAGTCCTTACCGGACCAATGATGCTGATTTCAGATATTGGATCTTATATTGTCTTGAAGACCGTGAGTGCATAATCTTGCAATCACAAAAGGCAAGTTCACACTTGCTCATGTCCTTTGATTATTTTCTGTAAAGTATTTTGCAAATCCAGTGTTGTCATCACCTGCATGTGAAAAAGGTCGGAAAACACTATTTTCATAATAAATGATTATAGGTTATTTACCATGAGGTAATAACCTACTACGAAAGTTCCGGTGGTAAAGGAACATATTATCTAGGACTTAACAACCAATGTCGCCAGTGATTCTTGCATCGTATATAACGCGTTAACCATGAGATTTGGAATGGGACAGAGAAGTCAGCTGTATCCTTTTCCTCTCGTATGGAGGCAAGATGACCTTAACGTGACATTGTGATTCCTTGTGCGGATCCAACATATGGGTGGGCACCCTTACACCCCACACTTTTGGTGTCTAGATTATCTATGAATGGTGTTTAGGGGTATAGTCCATTTAATATGATACTTGTCCGGGCATCACCAGGTCATAGAGTCTTCGGAAACTCATCAGGGTTTTAGCCTGCCCGAAAGGGGGCTTAACAGAGGTGAGTCGGCCCCGAAGGATCGTGCAGACATATGAGGTCGCAGAGAGGGCAGTGATTGGCTCGGATCTTAGTCCGGGCCTCATACCAAGGAAGTATGAACGGGTTCACGGCCTAGATGTGCAACAAAGCTAAGATCTCTCATGGGTAAAGTAACGCACCTCTGCAGAGTGTAAGAACTGTAACTTGTTACTACCTATTCCGGGAAGGATCTACGAAGAACTTCATGAAAGTTCTGGTTAACCCGTGAAGGCTGACGGACATAGATTTTCAGAATAAAAGCAACCTTTGAAGAAATGTTTATAAAAATTTGCATTGCCTACGACCTATGGTCTGTGGCTGTAGATATAGTGCATCAAACACTCCTTTTCTAGTGAACTTGCTGAGTACGCTCATACTCAATGTATCTTCTTAACCCTTGCTAGATTCTGAAGCCATTAAGACGACGTCTACATCAAGTTATGCTCCAGGAATCATCAACAAAAGCTAAAGCTCTTCAGTGAAGTCAAGAAAGTCAACCTATACATCAACTCAAGAATACAAAGTTACTGATGAGATAGGAATATAATCCCTAGCCATAGAACCTATTTCTGTAGAGTATTGCAATAGTAGCAATGCAAGCCCCCAATAATTCAGATACTAGACTATTAGTATATTAATTATGAGTTGTTTATTTCTGATTCTTCTTTGTAAGAAGTTTATTTCTCTCTCTTTAACCTAGAGTGTTCTCTGGATCTTGTGTAAAGAGTTGAGTTGTAACCTATAGTCATGTCTTGGACCTGCTGTGTTTCTGTTGTACCACTCTGAGGGATGTAATACTAGTGAACGGTGTTTCATTGATGTTATGTCAACGACTATAGTGTACTACATCATGAAGTGGTATGCTGGGTCACCACAGTTCAACCCCAACGTGATCTTTCCCTGCCCGGCGCCGCGCCCTCCTTCGGCCTTCAGCGTGGACATCAACCTCCCCTAGTCCACTTCTCCGGCGTATGCAAGCCCCGCTCTTTTGACACACTCTCTTCCATTTTGACACACTTAACACACTTTCATTTTGCAGCTGCGTCGTGCACTTGATCTGTTTCGAGAGGACATGAAGATGGAGTTCAAGTTCCATCATGTCTTCGAGCAAATCGAGAATTGCGAGAAGTGGCGGGACACTCGCCTGAGTCTCTCCAAGAGCAAGGACGACTTCTACAACCCCGAGGCCCCGGCCGCTGCTGCCGGCGAAGGAAGACCGGAGATCGGCCAGAAGAAGGCGAAGATTCTCAAGGTCACGGGACCTCCCGCCGAGCGTCTCCAGGCTTCGATCGAGAAATGCATCACCGACATGAGGGCGCAGGCCAAGAAGAGGGCCGAGAAGAGTGAGGAGCGCTGGAAGCAGCTGATCGAGACACAAGGGGAAAATGTGGCCCTCATCAAGGCCAACCTCGCCGAGAAGAAAGCCAACCTCAACGAGAAGAAGGCCAACTACGCCGCCAAGAAGCACAACACGGACCTCAAGTTCCTGATGAGCGGCAAGGACACGTTGAAGATGAGCTCGCCGGTCAAGGCCTGGTACATGGCGCAACGTCAGGCCATCCTTCAGGGCGTGATCACAGCTTCCCCTTCCTCTCCGCCGAACGCACCTGCACCGGACGCCCCCACGCCGAGCTCTGCTTCCACTTCCTCTAACCCGGCGGCCTTCGCCGGCGAGACAGACGACAACGCCGCGTCGGCCACGCCGGAGGAGCCCATCCCCATCAACGACTGAGAGTCTTTTTTCGCTGAATTTGTGGGCGTTTTTGTAATAATCTGCCGTCGAATTTGTGGATGTTTCTATCGAACACCTTGTGGCCGAGCAGTCGCCGGCGGGAACGATAAAGATTCAAATATGTCGTCGTTTTATGTTCGCTTAGGTAATACCCTGGGTACGCGAGTGGGAAACTGGGCGTACCCAGACCGAAATCAAGTTTGGTCCGGCCAAAAAGCCTGGGTTCGCCCGAGTGGAGATGCTTTAATATCCGCCGGGTCCCACTCCCACCCGGAAGCAGGGAAGGAAACGGGCTCGCCGCATGGTGGATACGTGCGTGCCACGACGTCCATTCCGATGTCCGACTGGAAACTGTATTCCTTCTCCGACTCTCACCACACGTGCACATGCCTCTGACTATATATTAACACCGCTGCTTCTTCCGATCTCTCACTTCCACCCGAGGTAATCGATCAGAACTTGAGCGCAGTCATCCTTGGTTCTTGCCGCGAATAATCCATACGAGAATCGAGAGAGAAACGACGTGCGAAGCGATGGCAGAAATCGGGGTTACGGCCTTCAAGGAGCTCGCCGGCAAGGTTTTCGATGCTGCCGACGCGGCCGACGGCGAGGGGACTGAGGAGTCCGTCTTCACCGCCTACGTCCGCGAGCTCGAGGAGGCCCTCGATGAGATCTCAGCGGAGGAGACCGACGAAGACGTCCTGGACGCCCTCGCCGAGCTCAGGGTGGCCGTCGTGAAGATGGCAATTGCGGGCGTGGCGGCCGAAGATGTCCTAGGTCTCGGCGACATAGCCATGTGCGACATCGTGCTCGAGATCGAGGAGGCCATTGACATGATGGCGATAGCGGTTGATACCGGTGAGACTTATGGGGAAATATGTGAGTTCGCGCGCAAGACCACTGAGAAATTCACCCGCCAGCTCAGGGAGGCCGTCGAGAAGGCAGAGACCGGAGCGGCGGCCGATGAGGCTGTCTTGGGCGCTGGTGAGGTTGAAGAAGATCATCAGGCCATGGACGGGCAGGCTTTGTTGGACGATCAGGCTCAGCGAGAGATGCACGAGGAGGCTTTCTTGGATGAACTGGACTACCATGAGATGGTCTTCGCAATTGATGAGGCTCGGGATGAGTCGCGCCAGGAAGCGGCCGGGTGCAGCAGCCCCGACCTTTCGCAGACAGGGTTTCTTGGACGATATGGTTTTGTGACACCGCAAGATCTTCTTCCAATTGAGGCCATCGACGAGATGGCAGCGACCGGCGCGGCGGCCAATGGTGCTGTCTTGGGCGCCGGCGAGGTTGAAGGAGATGATCAGGCCATGGCCATGGGTAGGCGTGCTTTGTTGGACGATCAGGCTCAACGAGAGATGTATGAGGAGGATTTCTTGGATGAACTGGACTACCAGGAGATGGTCTTCGCCATTGATGAGGCTCGGGATGAGTTGCGCCAGGAAGCGGCCGGGTGTAGCGCCGACCCTCCGCGATCAGGGTTTCTTGGACGATACGGTTTTGTGACGGTGGAAGATCTCTTCAATTGATTGACGTCGACGCTTTGTAAGAGGTGCATCTAATTTTGATAGTGTTTAGCAGGTTCCCACGTCCAGGCCAGCGCGACAAACTCACTTATGTAGATTTTCTAAGCCTGATGGACCAAATCATGCACAACACTGGTGCATATTTCTTGCTACATGTATATATGTGATGTTCAACCTTCATTTATGTTGAAGGGCCTTCAACTATTTGCATTTGTAGCTCATATATTCTCTTACGGCTGAGCGCCAAACCAGATAGTAGGCTACAGCAAGTTTATGAGACATCCTAGAAAAAAATGTAACTAAAACCTACCTGTTGCTTCGTTGGTAACCGACCATTTATGTTTGAATTGTGAAATGTAGTAACAAGAGTACTAGCTTATGCACTAAATATGAACGCTAGCTCAAAATTCATAGTACAACCATGCCAAAGATTTCAGTCAAATACAGAGACTCATGTGATGCCTTCACCCATTTGGAGCTCCACGCAGTCTTACATAGCTACGGCGTGTGTACATTACTAGCGGTGAAACATACCTCTTAAAACATTTACAAAACTCAATGCAACAAAATTAAAAAAGGGATAGTGCACATAAAACATGCCTGTCTTCATCCTTCAGGTCGTGAGCCAGCGTTCACGAAGCGATAGTGTTGGTGACTTCCTAATCGTGGTGGAGCGTGTTGGTGGGCGTCAAGTTTGGTGGTGGTGCGCCGTTGTGCCAGGGTTTTTTTGTGGACAGGGCGGGAGAAATCTCTGTCGGGTCGTCCGACCCTGACGCGGTGCCGCCTTCGAGTGGCACCATTCCTTCCTGGAGGGCGTCTTGGGAAGCCTCTTGTCCACTTTACTCTGAGTGTCGGGGGAAACCCTAGGGCCAGCGCGTTCGGGCAGCAGCTCCGTGTCGACGGTGCTCCCCTTCTTGAAGGTGCTGCTTGATACTTGGCGCTACGGGGTGCTTGGGAGCGTGGTGGGCATAAGTTGGAGGGCGCAGCGATCACGAGTCATCACCTTCTGTTAATTCACCATTGTCTTCATTTCTTTTTTTCTTTGGACATGTTTGTGCTGTTGCCCTAGCTTTTCTTTGTTTGAACTCTTGTATCAGTGTGTGTGCTATATTAATATAGCGGGGTGAAAGCCTATTTCGAAAGATAAAACATGTGTATCTAACATAGTGATTATTGTTTGACCAAACTACGATGCTTAAGACAACCCCGAGATGCCTGAGATGACTTCACCATTTTGGAGCTCACCGACACCAGCGTGGCATGTGTCAGTGTCAAATGAAAATACAAATATTTTCGAAAAAAAGAATAAAAAAGAAAAAAAAAAGAAGAAAAAAATATTTTCGTAACTCAAACATCAGTTCACCATAGCTACTCAAAAACCAATAGTGCAACTCTTCACTGTACTCAATTTTTTTGAATGATAAAAAGGGTCAGAAAAACCCTAGAAGCTGCAGCATAAAACACGTGGCGGTTACAAAGTTTTTAGGAGGCCTCTTGCAAAAAAACACCCTAGCTAAGCTAGAAAAGAGTAAAGGGGACCTCCAAGATAAAAAAGCACCTGAAAACTAAAAATAAGATTATAATGAAGACCTTGGGCGCCTCCACCATCGAACTCCGGCGACCTCCAGCCGAGAAGCTCGGCGAGATCCTCGAGGTCTCTTGCTCGTGACGCCTTCCACACCGAAGAACAAGCATAGGAACCAGCCATCTTGCCACCGACGAGGACAAACCACTTGTCCATGACGAGATGTCGAGCTCTGGCCCCCAGCTTCGAGAAGGGGCCTCCAATGGAGGTTAGGACCCTCGGCCGCCCTTTGGCCAGAACAGGCACGGGACCATCAGCGCTACCAACGGGCCACTGCGAATAAGCTCTAGTCACAACTTCGGTCGACACTTCCCAGCCTCGAGGCGGAGCATAAGGTGTCCTGCAGGGGCCGATCCCCTCGCCGCCACGTCCGGCCAGAGCATCCTGCAGAGCAACCTCACACCACCAGAAGGAGGGGACAAACACAATAAGATAATTTGCGGAGACGATGGCCCACTTCGCCGCCAACTGCTCTGATCTCCCCTCGCCACCAAGGCCGGCCGGAGAACACAACAAGAGGAGGAGGGCGAACCCTATCTAGATCCAGATCCAATCACATGGATCCTTCACCTCGCTCCAAACTACAGGCACGAGGCAATTTACCGGCACAAGGCCACTACTAGGAGACCTACAACTACTGAGGAGGGCACGACCTCCCTTCCCCCATCCCCACCGGCCAGTGAGGCCGCCGGAGAGAAGGGGGAGAGGAGCCGTGGACGGGTGGGCGACTCTCAAACGAAGGGGTGCGTCTAGAATCGTGCGGACTTCACTGTACTCAATAATACAGAACATATCGAAACAAAGATTTGTTAGTGTGTACTAGAACTATAGAACAAATGATTCTTTAGACTCAAAACACATTGATGCCACAAAATGTTATGAGCGGAGAACTTTTTAGTGTTCAACTTTTTAGTTAGAGAAAGCTTGTCCAGTTTAAAGCATTACCTTGAAACAACTTGCATCCCGCTTAATGAACAAAGCAACCGACGTCTGAACCAATGCAAGGCGATGAGGCGAACCTCTTACAAAGCAAATCAAAGATAAACAAAAAGTACAACAAGAACCAAGACTTGCCACCAACGACAAGAATGAGACCGAGGGGAATAAAGCTCCATGATGACGCCCCAAAGGGGTAACGATGCGCCGCCGCCGCCAAGACGGATGGTTAAGCATTTTCACTCGGAGCCCTAACGTACCAAATGTATCAACAACACCACCCCAAGAGAGTAACGACACCCGCAACATCGCCGCCATTGGCATCGAAATGCGGAGCTTTCACTATTGGGGATATACTTTTCGGGTATACCCACAAGACTCGCTGACCAGGGTGGCCCGCCAACGGGTTAGAAATTTTCTTCACGAGCAGCCCAGTCAGGGAAAGAAGACGATACGACAAGGTCCAGAATACTTACTGTAGAGGTCCCAACCTTTAATAAGGTAGAGATCCATGTGTTTACAATGCTAGTCCCTAGATCAATAGCTAGCATCCACAGTTAAGATGTAATATCAAGAAACAAAGGTTATAATACAACTTTATAACCAGGAATAAAATAATTCATTACATCTTACATAGCTCATTTGGCTATCTCATTACAATGTAGTAGAAATAACTATAGCATGGAGTCCTTCATCTTCAAAGTGCCACATGCAATCATGTTGGTTGTAGACTTGTAATCCTAATCAACACACTTCACTAACGTCAAACAAACTTGCAACATAATAAGTTGCAGCCACAAGGGTAAATACATTTGAATTGTATTGGCAAGTTTCACTACTATGTAGAAATAAGTGGAACCTATCAATACATGCATATTTGTCTAAGTACGGTGTAGGCTCATTTGCAGAAAGCAATATAGTTTTATCCTATCTTTTCAAAATAGTTTTGATCTTTTGACAATCTTTCTGAACTCCTTGGAAAACTCCAAGTGCTTCTAATCCCTTGTTGACACCATCAAGTTTTACTTTGAGAAATTGGAATGTCGAGATCTTCCATAGCTTCAGGCCTTAGTTGCTCAGAGTTGTCCGTAACCGGGGACACAGCTAAGTACTTAGAATTTGATCTTCTGCATAAGTTGTACACTTTACCCACATGACACAATCTCATCTTGACGCCACCAGTGGCTGCTGGATAAGTACACACCAAATGGAGTACCGACAGATCGAGAATGTGACAAAGTCTTTCCATAGAAGTCCTCCCAATACGCAATGCTAGCTTGTCTACCAAGCACCAATGAAAGGATATATTTACAATACATAATTCTAGTTAACCTGAAGATACCAATGCAAGGGTCTTCTACTATGTAGTTGACTAAGCCAGAGCCCATTTAGCATGTGGCTGTTCATAGAAGCCACTGTACGAGAAACATGTTCAATCACTAAGTCCCTGGGTGATTTTCTTCTAGTGCACATACAAAAATATAGCCATATAAACATGGTTCCCTTTGTTGCCACCTTGTCCAAAATTGAGTATCCTCATTCCACCCAGGTGGTTCATTGAGTACTTGTTTTATTATATAAAACATATATTTTCCCAACACTTCATATAATCACATCATGTATTCCATCCCAAGTCTATAGCATGGCTAAGCATACTACAACTACGATGTTTTCACTAAGGAAGATATAAAGGATTTTCCTAATATGACATATCATAGCTTAGTAACATAGTAGCTCTATCATGCATACTACAAAAATTCCACTAAGTGTAATGAAAATAGTAGGACATGGATGATAGTGCCACTTGCCTTAGTAGTTGGTGGTGTTGGTACACTCTTGGCAATAACACACTTGACAATCAACACAATCTATCAAGCAAAACAACCAAGACAAAACATACACAAGATCAACACTAATGGCAACACAAAAATCATGCAAAGTATGCAAACATGCAAGATGGCAATTTTTATTGTACAAATTTTTATAACAAGGTTCTGAACATTACTAAGTGATTTATGAACATTTTATATTTTCAAGATTACAAATGCAACCATTTGTGCAATTGTAGCAATTAGCAACATTTTCTAACAGTTGGAAAGACCATTCTCACTAAATAATTGCCACGGTCTTATTTATACTAGAATAAAATTATATTTTGCTGTACAGAGGGTTTAATTTACAACCGCAAAAGGATTCACTTAAAAATAATTTACACAACAATTTTTATACTCAAAATATTCCACAAATGGTTCTGTATAAAACGTGATTTTAATAGACTTAAAAATACCGAATTATGGCTCCACTGTGTTCTACTCGTTTCTGTGAATCCATAGACATATTATTTGCTAAATTTGGATATATAGAACTAAAGATATAATTTTTATGGTGAAAATGACCAATTAAACCATTTAATTTATAAATCAAATTTTTGTACAGAGAATAAGTAATATTATTGCAGAAATGGATTCTACAGAATCTCATATTTTTAGGGATACCAAATTTATAATTTTTGGACTTCTAAATCTTTTTCTATGAATTATACGAGTTCGTACTAAAATCTAGAAAAGTCAAACTCGGGAATTGACTGAAATTGACTTTGACCGATCTGACTGAGTTGACTGTTGACTACGCTGATGTCATGATGATGTCAGAATTTACTACAGAAAATGTTGCTCGGATGGAAAATCTTTCTACATCAAAGTTGTAGATAACAACTAGATCTATCTACTGTTTAAATGATATTGAATTTGGAGCAACGGGGTGGGCGTAAAATGGATTATACCTTCTAAGGTCTAAATCTTTGACCGCATTTTTCTCTCTGCTCGATGAACGAAACAAGGTGAAACCAGCGGGAATGGAACCGTCTTGACGAGGGGACCAACTTTCGTCTTCAAGCCACCGCGATCCGATGTCGTCTTGAAGGTCTATTTGGGTGGAGAAGATTGAGGAGAATTTTTGACGAAAATGGGGCTAGATTAGTTGAAAACTTGTGAACTTTCCTGGAGTGGGTTTATATAGCAGGGGGTGGGGGCTGGATTAAAGGAGATTAAATAGGGAGAGGAATTAGGGGACATTTAGTGCAATTTAGGAGGACAATTGAGAGTCATTTACAAGCATTAGATACAAATTAAAGACCAAGTGCTCCGTGTACACCTTCCTATAGGTACCTGGTGGCCTCGTGGTGGCCTCTTGGCGATCGACCTGGTTGGGCCGGCCCATTTTGGCTGGCCTGTCCGGCCATTTTTTTTGTTTTATATTTTTTTTTCTATTTCTTAATTCTTTCATAACTTTTGATTTAGAGCTTCGAATTTATTGATTCAATTTTCTGTGGGTTCGTAAATTCATGGACAATATTTTAGGACATAAATTTTATATTTTTGGAAATATTTAATTTTCTCAATTATTAATTAGTCAATTATTGTACAATTGCATGTGTGCGATATTGGCCTAGTTGTAGGGCAATATATTTGGAATGACTTGGATTCTTTCCTTATTTGAACGTGATTCGATTTAGTTCCACTTTACATGGATCACCATGAATTAAAGTTTGAAAATATGAGAGAATAATTTTATAAAATCTTAAAATAGCTCACATAAGCTATGGTGCTTATTTTAAAACGAGACTCTTTGCTTTTATTTTTGGTTCAAAACAAAACAAAGGTTGTTTGCAAAATGTAAATGAAGTGGTTGAGATGAATAGATGGTTTTTGGTTGAGAACATTCCTCAAGATTAAAAATAGATTTTCAAATACAAGAAGTTTGTGAAAAAGATTTTGAAGGGGAACCTTGCAAATTATAATTTTGAAGTAGAGGAGATATATGGATAATCTTGATGCTTTGATCTTAGGGTTTTTGTTAAATGCTATTTTTATTTTAAGGAGTACCTTTATTTGGGGGAAAACTTTTGTAATAGTTTAAAAGGTTTTAATGTTTCCAATTAGAAGCAAAAAGTTTCTTTTCCCCATAAATTTCAACAATTGTTTATTTTGTTTATTTATTTTTCACATTTCAAATTTTGGAAAATTTTGGGATGTGACAGGCTACCACTCTTAAAAGAAATCTCGTCCCGAGATTTGGGAAGGCTAGAGGTTACAAGTTGGCTTCAAGGCAACTAGGGTACTACCACCCTTAAAAGAAAGTTTTGTAGGGTTACATTGATGGTTCACTTGACTATGGGTTCAATAATTGATATTTAAACAAGGAATCCTTATTTGACGCAACTGAGTTAACTAATTCCTATCATCCACATCATCTAATTCTTCAATGGTTCCATACATGTCGATGTGGTTCACATGTCCTTTCTGGGCCACATTGGAATTGCTTTCATTGGAGTTTCTAGCATCCTTTTTCTTTTTCTTCTCAGGAAAGTCTGATGCATAGTGTCCAAGTTCCTTACAATTATAGCACTGCAGCTGGCTAATGTCTTTCTTCCTGGGATTGCCATGTTGGGTCTGACCAAGGTCATCTCCATTGTCAGTATCATTCCCATTATTATCACTTCCATTGTTGTTGTGGTGATGCTGATGTGGTCCAGAATCTCCATTGATATTTTTGAATGAACGCTTCTTTTGTGATGATCCTAAGTGATACTTGAGGTTATGCTTCCTCTTTCGGTTCTCAACTTGATTCATCTTGTTTTCCAAGATGGTGGCTTTGTCACAGAGTGATTGATAAGTTGGGACATAGGCAATAGACAGCTGCAGGTTCAACTCATCATTAAGTCCTTTGAGGAATTTATCCTTCCTCTTATCATCTGTATAAACTTCGTCAGGTGCATAGCGTGCCAGATTGTTGAACTCCTCAATGTACTCAGCCACACTGAGGTGACGCTGTTTCAAATTGTGGAACTACTTTTTCTTCAAGTTCATCACTCCAGATGAGATGTGGGATGTACGGAAATGATCCTCAAAAAATAGCCCAAGTCACATCCTCAAGGGGAGTGGTGATCTGAAAGTTGTTCCACCATGTTGCTGCTGGTCCTTCGAGCTGATATGCTGCAAACCTAACTTTTTCCTCGCCGGTGCAACCAACAGTCACTAAGTCCTTTTTTACCGAACGTAACCAGTCATTGGCTACCATTGGATCAGTTGTTCCAGAGAACCTTGCAGGCCTCAGTTTCAGAAATCTGGTGAGCATGTCTAGTGCTGGAGGATTATTCTGATTGTTGTTGTTGTTATTGTTATTTTGATTTTGATTTTGCATAAATTGCGTCACCATCTGCGTTAGTGCGGTGGCCCAGCATACCACTGCATGATGTAGTATACTATAGTCGTTGACATAACACCAATGAAACACCGTTCACTAGTATTACATCCCTCAGAATGGCACAACAGAAACACAGCGGGTCCAATACATGGCTAAAGGTTACAACTCACTCTTTACATAAGATCCAGAGAACACTCTAGGTTAAAGAGAGAGAAAGAACTTCTTACGAAGAAGAATCAAAGATGAATAACGTAAAACAATTATACTATTAAAACTAGTATTTAACTAAGGAATTGGCATTGCTGCTATTGCCACGCACTACAGAGATAGGTTCTTTGGTTAGAGATTGTATTTCTGTCTAATCAGTAACTTTTTCTTCACTTGAGTTGAGGTATATGTTGACTTTCTTGTCTTCATTGAAGAGATTTAGCTGGTCTTGATAAGTCCTGGAGCATATCTTGATGTAGACATCGTTTGAATGGCTTCAGAATCTAGCAAGGGTTAAGAAGATACTTTGAGTACGAGCGTACTCAGCAAATTCACTAGAAAAGGAGTGTTTGATGCACTATAACTACAGCCACAGACCATAGGTCATAGGCAATGCAAGTTTCCGTAAACATTTCTTCAAAGGTTGCTTTTATTCTGAAAAGCTTCCGTCAGCCTTCACGGGTTTACCAGAACTTTCATGGAGTTCCTTTCCCGCCGCGTTCGCAGCTCCTTCCCGGAACAGGGAGTAACAAGTTACAGTTCTTACACTCTGCAGAGGTGCGTTACTTTACCCATGAGAGATCAACTCTTTGTTGCACAACCGGGCAACTTATTCCCGTCCACAATTCCATGATGTGGGGCCCAGAAAATGATCCAAGCCAATCACTGCCCCCTTCACGACCCCGCATGCCTCATCTGGCTTTCATGGAGGATAACAGCCATGACATGCACATCTGGCTTCATGCGAGAGGAAGAAGATACAGCTGACTTCTCCGTCCCATTCCAAATCTCATGGTCAACGCGTAATATACGGCACAAGAATCACTGGCGACATTGGTTGTTAAGTCCTAGGTGATATAGTTCTGAACAGTGGTATTCCAACTGTCAGACTTAATAGATTAACTGATCACCCTGGATCAGTAATCAATATTTCTCATTATTAATGAAAATCGTGTTTTCTGACTTTTTAAAATGCCGGTGAAGACAACACTAGATTTGTAAAATACTTTACAGAAAATAAACAAAGGACATGAGCAAGTGTGAACTTGCCTTTTGTGATTACAAGATTATGCACTCACGGTCTTTGAGTCAGTATAAGATCCAAAATCTAAAATCAGCATCATTGGTCCGGTAAGGACTAATGTTTGAAGAAGCAATATGATTTTATGCATACGTAATGTGATGCACGTTCTAAGCGCTAATCCTGGGAATAACGTTGTTCTAGGGTTTGGATTCCGAAAGTGGTTACTTTGGAATGTGTGGTCCTTTTGGATAAACTTCAAAGTTGTACTTTCATTAGAGTTTATGAGTGTTTGTAAACAACACATATGTAGGAGTAAAGTATACATACTTATGACATACTAGTTAGGGTTACTTATACAAGGTTTCTTATTTAAAGTGGCAAAAAGGATAACCTTCGAAGAAAAGATTTCTCTTCTAAGGTCTAAACAAACTTTGTGGTTAGTTAGTGGTGGTTGATATTATTTGTTTGCTCAAATGGTTTGGCTTGAGTTGCTTTATAGTTTAACTACTTCAGACCAAAGTTAACTATAAAACATATAATAATGCTTATAGTGTTATATTAAGATTCTATAGACTAAAGTTAACTTTAAAGTATAGATAGTTTTGAAAGTATCGTACTTATACATTGGTATTTTGTATATCTGAAATGTGTCCTTTAAGTTACTTAAGAATGTTTATTCTGTTACTTGAGTAATGGTTTCTTGATTTGAGTGTGGGGTAATATCTTATCTTTTATAGATAAGTGAGTATAGTTTATAAACCCAACATAATGTTACTTAACTACTTATGGATTTATATAGTGTTGTAGTAGTTTTTGTAATTTGTTGATTAATATGGTTTAGAGAAGATTTGATTGTTCTCAAGTTGTTCTTTAAGGACTTTATTATTAGTTGAATTCTTTTTAGAGATAATCTTCATTTAAGGTTGTAGATCTTTCTAAAATAAAAACATTTATAATTTTTTAAACCATTATGGCATTAGATTATTAATATTTGAGACTAATACTATTTATTAGACTTATTTAACTCATTTTAGTAATATTAATAAGTTTTATTGATCTTTATATGAATTATTAATGAATTAAATAAGTTTAAATTTGGGTTATTAAAATATTTTTTATTTAACTCACAAGGATATTATTAGATTTTTAACATGTAAATAATATTTTTGTGATCATTTTGGTATATCATATTTATTTTTGTGACTTATAAATAATAAGATATGATTTTTATAATGCTTATTACTTTATAATTATTTAATAAATAATAAATGTTTAATTAAGTGAAATAATAATACATGATTATAGTTTTAAATTGGAATTCTTATTTTTCTAAGATATTTGGTATTTGATTTATATTATTAATATTTATTATTATAAAAATATGATTTATCAAAGTTTATTACTTATAAAACTTTTATTAAATAATATTTATTTAAATAATCATCATAATAATATTTGGTAATAAGTTTAAGTTGTAGATTTTATTTTTCTACAAATTTTCATATACTATACACATTTTTCTGATTTATAAATCAAAAGTTATTAATTAATCAAGATTTAATTATTTATTTGATTTGTGGAATATTATTAATTGAATTATAACATTTTATTTATTTCTTAACAAAAAAATACTTTTTACACCACGACCAGAGTTAGCCCCAGTCACTGATCTGTGGGCCATTGTCCACCTCAGCTCTCAGGTCTAGAAATGCTTTTGCTACTGACCCCCTCTCTACTCACTGTCGATGACATGTGGGCCCTAGCCCATGTCATCCACCACGCGAGGCAAAGACCAGTCAAACGAGCTGACGTGGCTCAATCATGAGGTAAGAATGGCGTCAGCATCACCACCGCCGTCGGTGAGTGGTCACCGGCGACGATCTACGGCGCCCTAACAAGCGAGATACGACTAGTTCGAACAAGTGCAACCTACTAAACCTAATAATGGCAGCGCCGCTTGGAAATGGTCATTGGAGGGTCATCGGCGACGATCTACCGTGGCGGCCAGCAGCGGTGCTCAACAAAACTAGACCTACAGTGCGAATCTGCAAACGAAACTAGGGTCCAGAGATGCGTATGCTTACCCTGATGACGATAGAGTGGTCGACAAGGACAGACGCGGTCGGAATCAAGCTTTCCGACAAGGATTCCGACGAACTGCGGCGAAGGGAAACAACCAAATTCACCCGCTCTAGTGCTCCCCTTGATGCAAGCTTCTACCCAAAGGATCTACGGAGGAAGGCGCTTCTCCATGACGACTCAGAATGGTGTGTGGACACGTGGTTCGACGGCGAGGAGTGGCTCTAGTGGGCTAGGGTTTCGGTCTCGTTCGTATCTGAGAGGATAAGGAGGAATTGGAGATAGAGATGGAGGCACTGCGTCGCGGTGGCCTACTTATCCCCTCCTGGCAATAGCGGCGAGTATCTTGGCGCAATGACGGCGATGACGGCATCGGGCGGCGGCGAGCTCCGCCAGCGAGCTGCCTGTGTGCATGACGGTGACGATGATGACCATTTTACGGATAACCCCTTGACGATTTCTTTAGCTCAACCCACGGTCCTCACCTGGCCCCACTTGTCAGTCACAGATGGAAAGGACCCGGGCTGGTTACTGGGCTGTTGTGGGCTGCATAGGGCGTCAGATAGGTGTAGAGTTGTTGGGCTGCGGCCAGGTTTGGTTTTTTATTTGTTTTATCCTTTTTTTTTCTATTTTCTGTTTTCTTATCCAGATTTGAATTTGATTTACATTTTGAATCTTTCTTTGTATAACTTGTTTCCTGGACATTTACAACAATACACAAATATACCTAGTCTCATTTGTAAATTCTTATTATATCCTCCTTTTGTATTTCTTGTATTTACTTAATGTGAAGCCCCTTGGTAATATTTTATATAAACTTTTCTTATTATTTTCTCTACTTATTTTAGTTAGAGATTTATTGAATGGTATATTCTTATTTGCTTATCAACTTAATTTTAGTGAGCTCATAGTTTGAATAGAAACTTTATATATAAGTATAATGATTTTTATACCATTATTTGATGCATGAAATATAAAGACATTGATATGGTGATTATTACTCCCATTAATTTGGAAAATAGCAATGTATGTGATAAACAAAGAAGTTTAGGGTTTTGAATTATGAGTACTACCCTTGGCTTTAGGTTTTTGTATAAGCTTAGGTTCCTTTTAAGAGTTAAGATTTAATGGCTGAGCATATTGCCTTATGTATATAGTATTTGAGGAAATCTTCCTTTTTAATAGGAAGTTGTAATTAGAGTGTTTTATAGAAGTGAGTATACTTAAGCACATATAGTTAGGATGTTTGGAATTAACAGAGATGTGCTTATGGAATTTGCTATAGGAAAATATTTCTATAAAGTGTGATAGACATTAGATGGTGGATCAATGGTATAAGATGGATATTATGTTTGAGTTGAGATTTAGAGTTGATTGCTTACCAAGATTAAATAGGGAAATGATTTATAACATATAACTATATTTCACAATCTTAGATCTCTAATTAAGGAATTCCTTTCCTAGATATAATACCTCTTTCTATCCATCACCATGGTTAGTTTGATGGACTTACTTATTAAAATCTTATTATTCAATATATCATTCTTCTAACTTATGGATGAATTCAATGAGTTTGATACAAAGGCACTTCATAGCTTTCTCATATCCTTGCTTGGTTGTATTTACTATTCTACTATTGATAATCTTCCATCCAACCAGTAATTCCTTCAAACTCTACTTCCAAACTTCCTTAATCCTCCATCACTGATCTTTCTCTAAAGTAAACTATCCTTGAAGATGAATAACACTCATTTTATGACTCTATGCTACACTAGCTTTAGTTGAATAACACCATCTTATAATTATTTAACCTCATGACTTACACTTCAATCTCTAAATTATATTTATGTGGTTTGCAAAGACTTCTCTAGGATCACTTATCTTTACTAAGGTCCAACCATGTTCTACCCACCAGTATTACCTATACTAAATATAAGCATTCCATTTTGGTGGCCAAAACATTACCTTTATAATGCTTTAATCATTTATTAGTAAAGTTCTTAGTTGGCTAAGCAGGGCTTTATCAATCCTACCTTTTATTGTCTAGAAATTATCTTCTTAGTATCTTATATTGGATTGAGGTTATTAATGGACTATGCCCTCATTAGAAGATTTGAGTAGATGTTCTGATAAGATCAAATAATAGATCAAAGACTAATAGTTAAAGAAGTTGTGAAGCAATGGGAAATTATCCAACATTGATGAACAACAGATATTGAGATAAGTTCCATAAAGATTGTATAGAAAGAAAGATATATATATATATATATATATATATATAGTGGATGATCTTGACTTAATCTCTTTCCAACTCCAACTCATCAAAAGAGTTTTTAAGGTTAGGTGTTACTATGATACTCAGAATGTATGCAGATGGGATTTAGGATATAGTGGTTACATTCTTATTATTTGTTTTATATCCTTATCTTGGTACTTATGAGTGATTATAATGAATTCTGTAACATGATCACCTAATGATCAAATATAATTCACCTTATATTAAGGTTTAACTTATAGTACATTTGAGCTACACTTAGATCAAATCTCTCTTACCCAAAATGAGATTTTAACAAAGGTCTTATTGAAACTTATCGCAGTCAATTTGATGATCTACTTCAATTCCATCAAGCTAAAAGAAGCTTCAATCACTTTGACAAGTTTTGTTTAAAAGCGCGAAAATTATTCGGATTTTCTATGCATGAATGCAATGCACATATCTAGGTTCAACTTATTTCTAGGCTCTAATACTGGGATGTTATAGTCAGTTGAGCTTGAGCTGTGATCAACTGCTGCATCTCATGAGTGATGTTGTTGTTGTTTTGGTTGGGGTTGGCACAACGGGGAGGCGTCTGTTGGTTTAATAGGGATAAGTAATGATAGATAGATCTAAATAAGTTCTAACACACAACCCAAAAACAATCAAGTTCAATCAAACAATCAACAAGCAACTATTCACATAACAACTTATGAGATTAACTCATGAGTTGAAGGAAACAACAAGTTTTCTTGAAACAATCAACCTAGTATAGTCATACCTCATAGGTCAGTATGATCCATACACTAACAAGTCATCAATGTCTTAGATAGTTGGTAGGCAATCTAATGTCTCTTGGTTCTCACTTGTAGTCCTTAGTGATGTCTAAGTTGAAGTCCTTGGTGAAACTAAAGTTGAAGTCATTGGTCATGGTGGAGTCTGTGTCCATCAGGTTGAAAAAGGAAGAGATGTAGAATCAAAACCAAAAAGTTGAGGAAAGAGTTTACAAGATTGTTTGTAAATAAGTTTTGGAACAAATACAACTCCTATTTCTCTAAGGGGTTTTGTCCAATCCTAGGGTTACAATCCTACATGCAACACAGTGCTCTGATACCATCTGTAGAGGTCCCAACCTTTAATAAGGTAGAGATCCATGTGTTTACAATGCTAGTCCCTGGATCAATAGCTACCATCCACAGTTAAGATGTAATATCAAGAAACAAAGGTCATAATACAACTTTATAACCAGGAATAAAATAATTCATTACATCTTACAAGCTCATTTGGCTATCTCATTACAATGCAGCAGAAATAACTATAGCATGGAGTCCTTCATCTTCAAAGTGCCACAGGCAATCATGTTGGTTGTAGACTTGTAATCATAATCAACACATTTCACTAATGTCAAACAAACCTGCAACATAATAAGTTGCAGCCACAAGGGTCAATACATTTGAATTGTATTGGCAAGTTTCACTACTATGTAGAAATAAGTGGAACCTATCAATACATGCATATTTGGCTAAGTACGGTGTAGGCCCATTTGCAGAAAGCAATATAGTTTTATCCTATCTTTTCAAAATAGTTTTGATCTTTTGACAATCTTTCTGAACTCCTTGGAAAACTCCAAGTTCTTCTAATCCCTTGTTGACACCATCAAGTTTTACTTTGAGAAATTGTAATGTCGAGATCTTCCATAGCTTCAGGCCTTAGTTGCTCAGAGTTGTCCGTAACCGGGGACACGACTAAGTACTTAGAATTTGATCTTCTGCATAAGTTGTACACTTTACCCACATGACACAATCTCGTCTTGACGCCACCAGTGGCCGCTGGATAAGTACACACCAAATGGAGTACCGACAGATCGAGAATGTGACAAAGTCTTTCCATAGAAGTCCTCCCAATACACAATGCTAGCTTGTCTACGAGGCACCAATGAAATGATATATTTCCAATACATAATTCTAGTTAACCTGAAGATGCCAATGCAAGGGTCTTCCACTATGTAGTTGACTAAGCCATAGCCCATTTAGCATGTGGCTGTACACGGAAGCCACTGTACGAGAAACATGTTCAATCTCTAAGTCCCTGGGTGGTTTTCTTCTAGTGTACATACAAAAAGATAGCCATATAAACATGGTTCCCTTTGTTGCCACCTTATCCAAAATTGAGTATCCTCATTCCACCCAGGTGGTTCATTGAGTACTTGTTTTATTATATAAAACATATATTTTCCCAACACTTCATATAATCACATCATGTATTCCATCCCAAGTCTATAGCATGGCTAAGCATACTACAACTACGATGTTTTCACTAAGGAAGATATAAAGGATTTTCCTAATAGGATATAGCATAGCTTAGTAACATAGTAGCTCTATCATGCATACTACAAAAATTCCACTAAGTGTAATGAAAATAGTAGGACATGGATGATAGTGCCACTTGCCTTAGTAGTTGGTGGTGTTGGTACACTCTTGGCAATAACACACTTGACAATCAACACAATCTATCAAGCAAAACAATCAAGACAAAACATACACAAGATCAACACTAATGGCAACACAAAAATCATGCAAAGTATGCAATCATGCAAGATGGCAATTTTTATTGTACAAATTTTTATAACAAGGTTCTGAACATTACTAAGTGATTTATGAACATTTTATATTTTCAAGATTACAAATCCAACCATTTGTGCAATTGTAGCAATTAGCAACATTTTCTAACAGTTGGAAAGGCCATTCTCACTAAATAATTTCCATGGTCTTATTTGTACTAGAATAAAATTATATTTTGGTCTTACTGTATAGAGGGTTCAATTTACAACCATTTGCAAAAGGATTCACTTAAAAATAATTTACACAACAATTTTTATATTCAAAATACTCCACAAATGGTTCTGTATAAAACGTGATTTTAACAGACTTAAAAATACCTAATTATGGCTCCACTATGTTCTACTCGTTTTTTTGAATCCATAGACATATTATTTGCTAAATTTGGATATACAGAACTAAAGATATAATTTTTGTGGTGAAAATGACCAATTAAACCATTTAATTTATAAATCAAAATTTGTACAGAGAATAAGTAATATTATTGAAGAAATGGATTCTACAGAATCTCAGCTTTTCAGGGTTACCAAATTTATAATTTTTGGACTTCTAAATCTTTTTCTATGAATTATATGAGTTCGTACTAAAATCTGGAAAAGTCAAACTCGGGAATTGACTGAAATTGACTTTGACCGATCTGACTGAGTTGACTATTGACTACGCTGATGTCATGATGATGTTAGAATTGACTACATAAAATGTTGCTCGGATGGAAAAACATTCTAGATCAAAGTTGTAGATAACAACTAGATCTATCTACTGTTCAAAGGAAATTGAATTTGGAGCAACGAGGTGGGCGTAAAATGGATTATACCTTCTAAGATCTAAATCTTTGACCGTGTTTTTCTCTCTGCTCGATGAACGAAACGAGGTGAAACCAGCGGGAATGGAACCGTCTTGACGAGGGGAACAACTTCCGTCTTCAAGCCACCGCGATCCGATGTCGTCTTGAAGGTCTATTTGGGTGGAGAAGATTGGGGAGAATTTTGGATGAAAATGGGGCTAAGATTAGTTGAAAACTTGTGAACTTTCCTTGAGTGGGTTTATATAGGAGGGGGTGGGGGCTGTATTAAAGGAGATTAAAGAGGGGGAGGAATTAGGGGACATTTAGTGCAATTTAGGAGGGCAATTGAGAGTCATTTAGAAGCATTAGATACAAATTAAAGACCAAGTGCTACCTACACCTTCCTACACCTACCTGGTGGCCTCGTGGTGGCCTCTTGGCGATAGGCCTGGTTGGGCCAACCCATTTTGGCTGGCCTGGCCGGCCATTTTTTTTGTTTTATATTTTTTCTATTTCTTAATTCTTTCATAACTTTTGATTTAGAGCTTCGAATTTATTGATTCAAATTTCTATGGGTTCGTAAATTCATGGACAATATTTTAGGACATAAATTTTATATGTTTGGAAATATTTAATTTTCTTAATTATTAATTAGTCAATTATTGTATGATTGCATGTGTGCGATATTGGCCTAGTTGCAGGGCAATATATTTGGAATGACTTGGATTCTTTTCTTATTTGAACTTGATTCGATTTAGTTCCACTTTACATGGATAACCATGAATTAAAATTTGAAAATATGAGAGAATAATTTTATAAAATCTTAAAATAGCTCACATAAGCTATGGTGCTTATTTTAAAACAAGACTCTTTGCTTTTATTTTTGGTTCAAAACAAAACAAAGGTTGTTTGAAAAATGTAAATGAAGTGGTTGAGATGTATAGATGGTTTTTGGTTGAGAACATTCCTCAAGATTAAAAATAGATTTTCAAATACAAGAAGTTTGTGAAAAAGATTTTGAAGGGGAACCTTGCAAATTATAATTTTGAAGTAGAGGAGATATATGGATAATCTTGATGCTTTGATCTTAGGGTTTTTGTTAAATGCTATTTTTATTTTAAGGAGTACCTTTATTTGGGGGAAAAAATTTAATAGTTTAAAAGGTTTTAATGTTTCCAATTAGAAGCAAAAAGTTTCTTTTCCCCATAAATTTCAACAATTGTTTCTTTTGTTTATTTATTTTTCACATTTCAAAATTTGGAAAATTTTGGGATGTGACAGGCTACCACCCTTAAAAAAATCTCGTCCCGAGATTTGGGAAGGCTAGAGGTTACAAGTTGGCTTCAAGGCAACTAGGGTACTACCACCCTTAAAAGAAAGTTTTGTAGGGTTACATTGATGGTTCACTTGACTATGGGTTCAATAATTGTTATTTAAACAAGGAATCCTTATTTGACTCAACTGAGTTAACTAATTCCTGTCATCCACATCATCTAATTCTTCAATGGTTCCATACATGTCGATGTGGTTCACATGTCCTTTATGGGCCACATTGGAATTGCTTTCATTGGAGTTTCTAGCATCCTTTTTATTTTTCTTCTCAGGACAGTCTAATGCATAGTATCCAAGTTCCTTACAATTATAGCACTGCAACTGGCTAATGTCTTTCTTTCTGGGATTGCCATGTTGGGTCTGACCAAGGTCATCTCCATTGTCAGTATCATTCCCATTATTATCACTTCCATTGTTGTTGTGGTGATGCTGATGTGGTCCAGAATCTCCATTGCTCTTTTTGAATGAACGCTTCTTTTGTGATGATCCTGAGTGATACTTGAGGTTATGCTTCCTCTTTCTGTTCTCAACTTGATTCATCTTGTTTTCCAAGATGGTGACTTTGTCACAGAGTGATTGATAAGTTGGGACATAGGCAACAAACAGCTGCAGGTTCAACTCATCATTAAGTCCTTTGAGGAATTTATCCTTCCTCTTAGCATCTGTATCAACTTCATCCGATGCATACTTGTCATCAATCCAATGACATTCGCCCGACAAAACCATCATCCACGCCTACCATCGGTCTATGCCTTGTCCCCAAGCCCGATGTTCAAAATGCGATCTAGGAGATGACATTGCCTAGGCGATGCCACCACCAAGGACCCCCGTCGTGTGCTCCTTGTCACCCAAGTGAACCAAAGGAAAGGACAATCACCATCGCCATGTCGCCCGCCGTAGAGCCACCCACGTGATCGACCTTTTGGGCCACAACCTCGACGTCCATGAGTTCAAGATCAAGTAACAACAAGAAACACATGGTAGGGTCGTCCACTCAGGCCAGGTAGGTCAGTGATAGC
Source organism: Avena sativa (assembly GCA_916181665.1). Lineage (NCBI taxonomy): Eukaryota > Viridiplantae > Streptophyta > Magnoliopsida > Poales > Poaceae > Avena > Avena sativa. The sequence continues at coordinate 146,867,883 of OV702294.1, read as the reverse complement.
TCATCTGTCGGGTAAGGTCGGGCAGCAACCCGTCGGAGGAGTCCGCCCTCCACTGCCGGAGGCAGTTGCTATCCGAGCGCAACAACAAAGCACACCAAGCCCTGTTTGGACCCGTCTAGGCCCCGAGAGGCCCGTAAAGCTTCCACCGCCATGTTTCTGCACCAGGGCTGCCGCGCCACCCTCCTACCACTACCGTCATTAGTAATCATGCCGCAACGCCTCCCTATCGCCGCTTCCAGAAGACCCGTTGTGTGTTGCTCTACCGAGGCTTGACCCAAGTTCATGCTGTCCTTACCACCGCCATGCTGAGGCAGAAGTAGCCGCCGAGGGCGTGCAGCCACGCTAATCGTGGTCCCCCACACTGCTTAGAGCCCCGCCCTATAGACCGGAGGAGGAGCACACCGGCTGCCAGGTGCCAGATCTGGGCCAAGCATCATCTAGTTGTCGCCACCAGCATGGAGGAGCGAGGACGTTGGCGCGCCTTTGATTCGTGTTAGTATCCGTAGTCGTCGCTAAGTAGGCCAATGACTTATTTGTAATTTTTATTATTTTTGAAACTCTTTGTATTGTCGTTGATAATTATTAATTAATACATGATGCAATTTTGCAAAAAAAAACACTAGGATTGCATGCGGGTTCTAGATATAATGTGCCATCTTTCCTTTTCTGGGGTAGTGTCTAAATCAAGAATTTTGTTTTACAAAGATCGCGGTTTTGTAGATTGTACTCCCACCGTTTAGAAACATAAGATGTTTTAAATATAGATATCTTTTAGTACTCCCTCCGACCCATATTAGTTGACTTCGAGTTGTCAAAATTTGGATGAACCTATATATTAAATAGTGTCTAGATTCATCCAAATTTAGACAAATTTGAGTCAACTAATATGGGTCGGAGGGAGTATGTAGATTCATTTAAAACATGTCTATATACGTTAGCTTTACTAACCTAAAACATCTTATATTTTTAAATGGAGGGGGTACTTACCGGTTTTCACCACCGTTTTTTTGCGTCCTGTTTATTTGGGCATCTTGCTCCACCGGACCAAGTTAAGATAAGACACACCCAAGGTTCGATGACCGCGAGTGGTCGAAACATGTTTAGTTTCCCGCTCGAATCGCCGAGCCCCACCCGGAAACAGAGAACGAAACGGGCTCGCGTGCGACGTTGTCCACATTACGAATTCCGATACGAAACTGTATTCCTTGTCCGACTCTCACCACATGTATGCACAGATGACACATGCGGTGCGGTGCCGGGGCCTCTACCTATATCAACAGCTAGCTGCTTCTCCAATCTCAAACTTCCACACGAGATTATCGATCAGAACTAGTAGAGTAGTAGAAAGTAGCTTTCTCTGGTTCTTGCGCCGAATCCATACGAGACCAAACGTGCGAGTCGATGGCCGACATGGGGGCTACGGCCTTCGAGGAGCTCGCCCGCAAGGTTTTCGAGGCTGCCGACGCGATGACATCCGTGGACGCGGCCGACGGGGAGGGGACCGATGAGGAGTCCGGCTTCACTGCCTACGTCCACGAGCTCGAGGAGGCCCTCGACGAGATCGCGGCGGAGGAGACCGACGAAGACATCCTAGACGCCCTCGTCGAGGTCAGAGTGGCCGTCGTGAAGATGGCAATTGCGGGCGCGGCAGCCAAGGAAGTCCTAGATCTGGACGCCATAGCCAGGGGCGACTTCGCGCTCGAGATCGAGGAGGCCATCGACATGATCACGATGGCGGTCGCGGCCGGTGAGGCTTGTGTGGAAATATGTGAGCACGCGCGCAAGACCGCTGAGGAATTCACCAGCCAGCTCACGGAGGCCGTCGACGAGATTACGGGGACCGGCGCGGTGGCGGATGATTCTGTCCTCGGTGCCAGCGAGGTTGAAGAAGATCATCAGGCTATGGATGGGCAGGCTAATTTGTTGGACGATCAGGCTCAGCGAGAGATGTTCGAGGAGGCCTTCTTGGACGAACTGGACTACCACGAGATGGTCTTCGCCATTGATGAGGCTCGGGATGAGTCGCGCCAGGAAGCGGCTGGGTGCAGCCCCGACCCTCCGCGGACAGGGTTTCTTGGGCGATATGGTTTTGTGACACCGCAAGACCTTCTTCCAAAGGCCGTCGACGAGATTGAAGAAGATCATCATCCGGATGGGCAGGCTGTGTCGGACGATCAGGCTCAGCGAGAGATTTACGAGGAGGCTTTCTTGGACGAACTTGACTACCACGAAATGGTCTTGGCAATTGATGAGGCTCGGGATGAGTTGCGCCAGGAAGCGGCCGGGTGCAGCGCCGACCCTCCGCGGACAGGGTTTCTTGGACGATATGGCTTTGTGACACCGCAAGATCTTTTCAATTGATTTAGTATGACGCTTTGTAAGAGACGCCACAGGTAGCTCAGTAGCTGTAATTTTGATAGTTTTTAGCAGGTTCCCACGTCCATGCCAGAGCGCGACAAACTCACTGTGTAGATTTTGTAAGCCTGACCAACCAAATCATGCACAACACTGGTGCATATTTCTTGCTATATGTATATGTGATGTTCATCTTTCATTTAGATTAAAGAGGCTTCAACTGTTTGCATTTGTATTGTATATGTGATGTTTTTACGGCTGCTAAAAAGACACCGACCGCGGCAGATAGCCCATACAATAGGCAAAGAGAGGCTGTACTAGACAAAATGTTACCACATAGTAGTTCTTTAAAAAAAGTTTGAAAGTGTTAACTTCTATTTTTCAATTACGAAGAAGATACATATAGATATAAATAAAAATTAGCACATTTGTAACTATTTTTAAGTTTGTTACTTCTTTGTAAACCATTTTGCCAACCTGAAAGATTAACTAGTATACATGTTTTAAGAAAAATTAATCACATACTAGTGGAGGTATATAATAATATGCAGTAATCCACGTTTAACTATTTTATCACATATTGTTGAATTGTATCTAATATGTATATATGCTACTATGGTATTGGATTACGCGATAAGTTAGGTGTTGAAGTTAAACACTTGGAATCTGTGCCTAATATGTAAATGTACTATTGGTAGCCAAAATACACTAGACGAAGCTACTCCATGCTTCCCGGTTTAAAGGACACAATTTGAAATTCTCTGGACCCTAGGTGTTCTCTAATTGGTCTATTTTATAGTGTAGAGAAGAACATGCCTGAGGAGAAAAAGAGCCATCAAAGCATTCACATTTGTTCACACATGTGCATGCAAGCATTTTGTTCTTTTCCCACAAGAGTAACTATAGATATTAAATGCTTTTCACACAAGAGTATTTTGGGATTGCATGGTTTACAAATTGTGTCCTTTAAACCGGGACAGAGGGAGTAGTAGGTTGGACAAGAGATTGAACACTAGTAGAAAATAGACCTTTCGTCCGGGCCATTAGTCCCGGCTGTGGCTGGGGCTGGGACTAATGGTCCGGACCGGATGACCCAGGTCGTACGGCACCATAGGTCCCGGCCCCTTAGACACCACGTGGACAACCATTAGTCCTGGCTGGTGACAGGGCCGGGACTAGTGGTTGGGCCTCTAGTCCCGCTTGGTTATCCTGGTTCTAAAAAGAGACTAGAGGCCCTGTCACCACTAGTGGACGGTTCGGCGTTCGTGCTAGGGTGACCGGACCAGCGTGGCGTGGTGATCTTGATGTGTCTCTTGGCTGTCGAGGGCTTGTCGTTAACAGTATATTATTGAAGCATGCCCATGAATGAATGTTTTAACAAATATCTACTTTCTGTTTCGCCGAGAAAATAAATATCTACTTTCTGTGCACGATCTAATCACATATAATGCTGATACTTATTATTGCATAACACACTTTTTTGAAACCTAATTGCAATTTTATTACCTTATGGCACACCTAGTGACGATTATACATGATTTCCATAGTCATCGATGATCCTTATACTCCAAAGAGCCAAATTACATATTACAAAGGGAGAGGTGGAAGCACCACTGCATGGAAGCCGTTCTATGGTCATTGTTCTTAGAACCATAAGGCCAGCGACAAGGGTCATCAATGATTTTAGCGATAGTTGGATAGGTGCGTTGGTCAATTTACGGAAGACCATATCATTCCGCACATCCCAAATCTTCCATAGGATAGATAGAAGGGTGAAAGTCCACGTGTTGGAGCTTAGATTTTCGTGGTGGTATGTTTCCGATAGATCATTCATGTTGAACGAGAGGTGTGGTATCCCAATTTTTCGCCAAACTTGTTAAGCTGCAGGAGCGGAAGAATAGATGCTTGCAATCGTTCAGTGGCTCCAGAGCAGCGCCGCGGGGGGGGGGGGGGGGGGGGGGAGGGCATGTTGGGTGGTCAATGACATTCTTGCATTATAGTTTTTACCATGTGGTGAGGCGGTCTAAGGTAAGAAGACATCCGTATACATGGACGCGGTGTGACGCCTTTGACGTCCAAATGGGAGTAGCCATGTCATTGGAAAGGTTGGCGTGGAGCTGCATGTAAGCCGCATGGGAGGAGAAGGGCTGGCTATCCACCATCAATAGTACACCAATGTCGTATGAGCAATGAAAATTGTTCAAAATAGTTCAAGATATAATATTACGAAACAAATGTCATAATTCTATTACATCGAATGATCTAGAATTTTAACATAGTCTCATACAACTTGCATAGTCGAAGGGCTAGCTCAACACAAATAGAGTTCTGCAATGTAAATCAAATAAACGATAAGGAGCTCCATTCAGTGGCATATGATAAACATGTTGAGCGGAGTCTCACGATCCTACCTCGCTCGTCTTCTGAGCAGAATGCAACATAAAATATTGCATCCATCAATGGTGAATACATTAAATGTATTGGCAAGTTCACATGTTTGTGGATATAAAACTCAACATATCATGTTCATGCATCTTTGGCTAAGTGGAGGTTTGGCTAAATTGGCATAAAGTAATGGTTTTGTCCGATCATTTTTACATACCCGATATAAATCAGTGAACCTAGGTACCACTGATATAAATCAGTGAACCCTTATATCCTTGTTCACCCATGAAGTTCTAATTAAAGAAATTGGAGTGGAGAGATTCTTTAACTTCTTCAATGTCCAATCACTCAAAATTGTTCCTAAACAGGGACATGGCTAAGTACTTAGTTTTACACTCTCTAGAGATTTGTACACTTTGTGCACATGACCCAGTCAACCCCCGCAAACCCATAACACCCATTTGTGAAATGGCAAGAACCCAACACGAGAATTTTTAGAAGTAGTCTCTCAACCACAACAGAATCGTTCCACCTACACTCTCTACCGCCTTCCATCACGCTGGGTTGAGTTCTCACAACTTAGTTACTCAAGACACAACTGAAAGATCATGGATGCCGCCTAGAGTGGGGGGGGGAGTGAATATGCGGTTTAAAACTTTTACGAGATGGGCTTAACAATGGTGGAATAAAACTATCGTTTTATTTTGGTAAGCACAAAGCCTATATATACTAAGATTCACCTATGTGCACCAACAACTTATGCTAAGAAATACAAGCAACAATGTGATAGCAAGATATAGTACTTCAAGCACGAAGGCTATCATAAAGTAAAGTGCATAAGTAAAGAGCTCGGATATAGAGATAACCGAGGCACGCGGAGACGACGATATTTTACCGAGTTCCTTCCACAATGAAAGTACGTCTCATTGGAGGGGTGAGCGGTACTAAGACCACCACCGCCACAAGAGGCCTCACCCTATTCTCTCGAGCACCCGCCGCACGGCAAGCACCCGATCCACTATGGGACACTTGAGGGCGGTCACCAAACCCGTACAAATATTGGAGCAATCTCCACAACTTAATTGGAGAATCCCAATAAATGCCACCAAGGACACAAACTTGAGGAAAGCTCCACAACTTAATTGGAGGCCCCAAGAACACACCACTAAAGCCACACAACCGTTTAGGTTTCCAAGAACCCAAGAGGGACAAGCTTATTGAATATCACGAACCAAATCCTCCGAGGAGAACTCAAACCGATGCACCAAATGCAAAAGGCAAGAACACCACAATGATGCTCCAATACCTCATTCTCAAGTTCCAACAAAGCTACTAAAGCTATGAGGGGAACACGAGAGGAGGAATCAAAGATGAACACAAATCCCCCAAGATCTAAATTTCAAAGATACACTCACAAAGAGGTGATTTGGTTTGGTCAAATTGTAGATCTAGATCCCATCTATATTCCTCTCAAATATTGGCAGGAATCATTGGAGGGAAATAGAAAAATCAAGCTCAAGAAGAGGGGTAAAATATTAGGCAAAGCTTTAGCAAAAGAGCAAGAAGAAGTTATAATAAAAAGATAAAGAGAGCTATTTATAGGGGGCAAGAATCAGGCGGTTGGGGGCCAACAACCGGCTGGGCCGGTAGTACCGCTATTGGGCCGGTACTACCGCCCAGCTTCCCAGCAGCACTAGGGTGAGCAAGCCACGCGGGCTTCTGGCGCCAGGGAGCAACGGGCGAGCCAGGAAGCAAGGAAGGAAGGGGATCATGAGGAAGCTAGAGCGCGCGGGTGAGCAAGCGGCTATGCGCGGGCGTGGGTGACGGCGACGTGCAAGCGAACGCGGGAGCACGCGGCAGGGAGCAACGCGACCAGGTGGGCTGACCTGGGCTGACCGGTAGTATCGGCCCGCCCGGGCGATACTACCGGCTGGGCCCGGTACTACCGGCCAACGCAGCCGGACCAGGAAGAAGGGGAGCGGGCCATTACTGGAACGTCCGGTACCGGGTCTGGTAGTACCGGACGACCCAGAGTAGAAGATTTTCCTTTTCTTTTTCAAATAAAAATAAGGCAAGATACAAATGGCAATAAGTTAGGTTGGTAACTCCACTTGACCTGATTCCAATTGCGTTGGAAAGAGGAAAACAAGAGCTACCTCCCTTGGTTATCACCAAGTGATAATATTTCATGTATATTAAAGTGAGATACCTCCCTTGGTGAGAAATCGGAAAACCTCAAAGATCAAAATCACAACAAGATATAAAAGAGAGATCCGATTTTGATGAACAAGTGCTTGTTATGAAGATTGCAACATGCTCTATATCCTAACATGGATGATACCAAATAACAACCAAATATGATGATACAAGTACACAAAGGTTTGATCTCTCTCCGAGCGATATGATCGAGATACTCACTCGAGATCCCCTCTTGATAGTACGACTATCTATCCTAAACCCGGTCTCTCAACTAACAACATGAGACCGACAAAAGGGAAATCCTATCAAGATTACCTTTGCCTTGAGCATTCCACTCGAGCTCGATGGAACACCTTTCTTGATTCTTCTTCATCGATCCATGACCACCGAGGAGGGAAAGCATCAAACATGAGATCTTCTAGAAATGACGCATTTTGAGCTTGAAAAACACATCTTCTTCTTTATTTCATCGACCTTGAAGCCAACACATGCTCCAAGCGATGCCAATGGACAAATCCTACAAGTGCAACTTAATACAGACATTAGTCCATAAAGATTGTCATTAATTACCAAAACCACACATGGGGGCCCACATGCTCTTTCAACAACTCATTTGACATGTGTATATACTAGAATCTTCTAAACATGAATGTCTCCAATCTCTTTAGTCCTGGGTGCTTGATACGTTGGAAACGTATCTATAAATTTTGATGCTCCATGCTTGTTTAGTATCTACTTTGCTTTACTTGTCTACACTTTGAGGTGCTTTTTACATGTTTTCTGGTACTAAACTATTAACAAGTTGCAACAGTGCCAGATGCCTGTTTTCTGCTGTTTTTGGTTTCAGAAAAGTTAGTAAAGAAATATTCTCGGAATTAGATGGGACGAAGGACAAAGTCAATAACTTTCCGTGGGGAACAAGAAGTCCAGAGGGGAGACAGAGAAGCGGGCCAGGGAGGCCAAACACCCCCTAGGCGCGGGTGGGCCCTACCCCACGCCTGGGTAGGGTTTGCCCCTCCTGGCCGCCTCCTGGTCTCGCCCTTCGCCTATAAGAAGCCCCTGATGCAGAAACTCTCGGAACCCGATCAATATTCTACGAAACCGTCTGTATCCTCCGCCACCATCATCCCTAGATTGGGGGGGGGAGGGGGGATTTGAAGCTCTTTCCGGCACCCTGCCAGAGGGGAGATCATCCCGGAGGCCTTCTCTCCGGTATGGTTCGTGAGTAGTTCCACCTTGGACTATGGGTCCATGTAGTAGCTAGATGGTTGTATCTCCTCCTTTGTGCTTTCATGTATAGATCTTGTGAGCTCCATTCATGATCAAGATCTAATCTATTTATAATCATGCATGTTGTTTTTGTGGGGATCCAATGGATATTGAGATTATTATGTTAGTTTGATTAATGGTTCTATCTTTATGATTCTATCATGTCTGTGTTGTTTGTGATCTTGAATGCTCTCCGTTGCTAGTGGTTATCTTGGCCAAGTAGTTGCTAGTGACTCCAAGATATTTATGCTCGATAGTGGGTTCATGCCTCTAGTTTTCAAGAGAAGTGACAATAATCTCTTCAGTTGTAGATGTGTTGTTGCTACTAGGGAGAAAACAACGATTTCTTATTCATGGAACATGTGGACTGTTTACCTTACACACTTTGCTTAAAGCAGTTGTCTGTTGCTTGCAACTTAATACTGGAGGGTGTTCGGATGATAAACTGAAGGTGGACTTCTAGTCATAGATGCAGTTGGATTACGGTCTATGTATATTGTTGTATTGCCCAATCAACCTCATAGGATCTTTCTGGCTAGTATTATGCCTTGCTCAGTTCCTGTCAATTGCCTCGCTGTAATTTGTTTACCCTTCATGCCATGTTGTTTATCTAAGGAGAGCACCTCTAGTAAACTATGGACCCTGGTCCAATCTTTACCATTGATACATCTTTCACTGTTACTTGTTTACTTGCTGCAAACCATTACCTTCCACACCATACGTTTAATCCTTTGTTATAGCAAACCGGTGAGCTTGACAACCTCACTGATTCGTTGGTACAGAGTCTTGAGTTTGTGTTGTGCAGGTCTCCACGTTGCTTCCAATACCTGTGTGACGTTTTCTTCCTCCTTCTGGTTTAATAACCTTGGTTTCTACTGAGGGAAATCTTGCTGTTGTACTCTTCATACCTTGCTCTTGGGGTTTCCAACGAAGCACTCTTCCTCCCTGTTGAGTGTAGCATTAGTGCTTTACACGGATGCACATAAGACATGATCAAACCATAGAAATGTCCCTATAGAGATGGAGGTGCGACCATAAAGATGTCCCCATAGAAATGATCCTTATTGGCACTCATCCTCAAAAATATCATTAGCATTCATTCAGTGGTTCATTAAGTTATGTTGTTGTAATTATATAAAAGATAACTTTTCACTAGTCAAAACTCTTTATGTATTCCACTCCATGAAATTTATAACATGACTAAGCATTCAAATCCTACGGTGTTTTTTACTCATTAGTCAAGATACATATGGCTATCCTAACTGGTTGCATAGTATATCATAATACGATACATAGTCCTACACATGCAACCTAAATACAAACCAAAGCCAAGGAAAATTAATAAAATTCTACTAAAACTAGTAGTTATGCAAAGCTCACTTGAAAATAAATAGAAACTAGTAATCATGTATAATAGGCATAGTAATAGATAGGTGGAGCATGAGATGAGTGATTTTATAAACATATGGTGTGCTTAAAAGTGATACATAAAATCCACTCACCAGGCCCCACCACCGAGGCCCCGCTATGCCGCTACCGAGATAGACCCGCCGCATTCGACACATAAGAGAACATGCGGCTCCACCTTAGGTTCCATCCAGCCATCAGTCGATCCAAAAACAATGCCATCAGGAGGAAGAATGGAGCTACGCCTTGTCATCGCCCGGGAGACCCAGATCTGAGGTTTCCCTAGAAGTATCCCGATCTAGAATACGAGAGATACATCAAAGATTCTCTCAACAAGATAACGATGCAAAATCGCCGCCATCGTCCACCATGACCAAAGTAAGCACGTTTTTCATCAACAACCTCACATCCCAAACCCATTGTTGGCTAGATCGCCACCAACCATGTGGTCGGTGCCGCCACCATCTCCGGTGCGCAGGCCTCGAAGGGCTATGATTCCCCCGCATCCAACATCATCGATGCCTGACAAAGCTCCAGGCGCCACACACCTCCTATGACGAACCTAGACTCGGGACCTCGTGATTTGCCGTCCCTAGGCGCTGCCACATGGAGCCACCTATTGGCCAAACATCCCAGGCGGATGGGACGCTCCTCCCACCGTGTTAGATATGCTGCTCTAGTATCCTTGCACGTAGATCGGTCGGCGCCCCTTGCCGATACCACTGTCGACGCCACACCGTTGGGAGATGCAGTCTCAAGATCTTGCATCGCCGCTACAAACCTCCGCCGAGCACTGCCCCTCCATACGCACCCTGGCTGTGAGTTGTCAAGGCCCACCACCCCCTTCAATGTTGGTGCTTGGGGTTTTGTAGGGGCCGACTCCGAGGACTATAGGAGGGAAATCGAGGGAGGAAGGTGTGGCAGCTTGGAGAGCTAGGGTTTCTCCCCGGTCATCTTGGAGGGGGCGGCGTGGGGGAGCCACTTTCTTCGGCGGGTAGCAGGTGATGGGAGTGTAGATCTAGGTAAATACTAGTAGTAGCTAGGGGTTCCCTTGGTGATCCATCTATCTAGCCAAAAGAAAGTAGGTCTGCCATTGTGGGTGTTGCACTTGTAATAAGCATACCTAGGGGTTTATGTGTGGTTTTCTGAGGGGAATGATTTGTGTGGGTAGTAGTATAGTGGCTAGGGGAGTGACTGATGAGCCAATTTTTGCAAGGTAGGTTTTATGCATGTAAAATTTTAAAGCAAAATTTTATTAAAGGGCAAACAATTTGCACCAATAATCCTACACCTACAGACTAAACTTTGCAATTTGCACATGTAGGTTTTTGACACCTAGACCAGCATGTCAGCGATATTCTAAGCACTGGAAAACAGCCAAGGAACAAAACTGAGTAGTAAAACGGCAGGGATGTGGTTAGAATTAAAATAACCTACTCCGAGTATAGGAAAGATTGTGTTGGGAGTTCTTCTCTCGTACTATCTTCCGAGTTGTTCCTCACACAAACTCATCTACACGTACAGGCTTAGTCCGTGACAGACTCGAATTCCCAATGATAACCTACCTCTCGATATTACCATAAATATGGATTGATTATTAAGCAGCGAGAGTGGAAGCCGATCACGCCGAGATGAATCCGTCAGTGGGGAAGGTGGAGGCGTTCGGCCTGCTCGCCGGCGACGTGTGGGCGCCGGAGCGCCCCAGCTACCTGTACAACACGTTCTTCAACATGGCGGGATCACACCCATTCAGTTTCGTGGATGACGTCGTCGAACGCGAAGCAGAGACCGACGACGGTGACGACGGCGTCGAGTGGAGCCATCTCGTCGACCTCATCGACGACCTGCTCGTGGAAGACTACAGCGACGATGACGAACCCGTGGCTGAGGAGCCCACGGACAAAGATGACGGCTCCACCGTTGACGGTGATGTCGTACTTCCGGATTTTCCGAAGCCGGATGACGCCGCGGTTGCCGACGGAAACTCGGATGACCCCGCCGATGATGGCAAAGCCACTGGAGAAGAGACGCTGGGGACGACGCTCTGTTTTACGACGGCTGCGATAGCCGTTGATCCGGCCGTGGCATCGGCGTCAGAAGATCGTGCCCCCGCGACGAGAGGCGTAAAGCGGAAGAGGTCCAGCACATCGACGCAACGCCGGGGAGGGCGACGGAAGAAGGCACCGTCCCTGTCGTTGCGGGCCGGGAACGGCGGCGAGTCCTGTTCGACAGCGAAACTCGATACGGCGCGCGCAGATGCACGCAACAAAGGCTTAGCCGGCGGTCTCGGAGGGACGACTGCGGAAGCAGCAGCCGCGCCGCCGCGGAGGTCGTCGACGGCCAGGAGTGCCAGGGGGCAAAGCGCCGGAAGAGAGATTTCGGACGGTTCCGGCAAGCTAGTCTTGCTTCGAGCCGGAGTCGTGACCAACTCGGACGGCTCCGTTGACAGTTAGTTTTCCGTGTGCTCAAGGGTCTAGCTAGAGCTGGTGTGTAGCTTTGGTTTGTAGGATTGCAAAGCGGTATGTAATGTTTGCTACAGTAGCCAATTGAGTATTGGGGCATATTTGTTTGTACGAAAATTGTAACGCGCCGTGTTTTGAGTCTACACGGGGCCCTCCATGAGCTACGTGTATGTATGGTTATTCTAGCCAATGTTGTCAATTCTGTTGCTAGCCATCATCCCTAGCTATACATTTTGCATCTTTACCGTACTCTAAGACAAGTATATTAAGAATGATGCTAATTTTCTGTAGCACACTATTTTTTCCTTGAATATAGTACTTCCTCCATTCCCAAATATAAAACATTGTCTTTTTCTAGAACACATATATCTAAACGAATTTTAGCGTGTAGCTTCAGTGTATTTTATAAAAAGGCTAAAACATCATATATACTATTATGTACACTATTTTGGAACGAGGGAGTACTACACGGGTTCAACACCAATTAGCTGGGGTGAGCTCAACCTAACTTTATACGTGTGGTACAACGAAGATTGGGCAGCGGGTTCCGTTCCGGGCGGGCCTGTGGCGACTGCATTCGGCGTATTTTTTTTTTGTCAAATCTGACCTGTCCGGCGAAATTAATTTCACGTTTGATCCCTCTTTAAAACTAATTCGAAATCTGACCACAGGGGTCAGCGTCATTTTAAATAGCGTCGAAGTTGTGCATATCGGCGTCAAGTTGTAGCAGCCGGGAGGTAGGCCAGAGGAGTCGGCGCCATTTGATATGGCACCGAACTCACCTCAGGGCTGTATCAAATGGCGCCGACCCCTCTAGCCTGCCTCCCAGCTGCTACGACTTGGCGCCGACCTGCACAACTTCGGCGTCATTAAAAATGACGCCGACCCCGGGGGTCAGATTCTGAATTAGTTTTGGAAAGGGGTTAGATTCGGTTGAAGTTACTAGTTGGGCAGATTTGGCAAAAAATACGCGTTCGGCCTCATGGCAGCGGTGGCGGTTCCACGTAGTGCGGTCTCCAAGGAAGCTCGGCCTAGGTAGTCTGGTGGCGGGGCATCGCGGCGGGATTCTGATAGGGATAGCGACGATAGAGGGTGGCACATGTTCTATAGGTTGATGGCAGAGCGACAAAACTTGTCGGACCAGATATGGGTCTGATCTAGGCTCGGCCTGGTCTGAGCCTCACAGGTCTTGTTGTTGCGTCCAGTCAGCGACCAAGGTGGTGGAGGATGGAGGATCTTCTCCTATTGGTTGTGGCACGGCTAGAGGCCTAATATGGGATTGAACCTAGATTTGGCTATGGAGTGCGACCGATAGGTGAGAGGCGGCCGCTTTCCTATTGCATTTCTGTTGCCCAGACGGAATTGGTCTGTGGCCGGCCTACCTCGTCCGACACGTTGGCCTTGTAGTACGTTGTTATCTCTTTTGAGGCTCGAGTTCATGGACACCGGGGCAACGTCTTGGAAGGTGGAATACATGGGCATCTCTTGGGCGAGCAACTTGGCAGTGGTGATATTCTTTCTCTTTCGCTATGTAGAGGACGAAGAGCTAGCGATGGAGGTTCTGGAGTTGGTGGCAGTTCAGCAAAGAAAACTCTTAGATGGTGCTCAGCGAGGCTTGAGTCGGGGACAGTGGGCGGTTCGACATATCGGATGGTGCGAAGATTTTTTTCGGACGAAAGCTCATTGCTTAGGCACCAATAGTGGTGACGCCTACGGGTACCGTAACAATCTTGGCACGCTCTTGTGGATACCTTCTGTGAATTGGGGATCTAGGTGAAAAACCTTTGACCATCTCAGTCTTAACGACGACGATGCGCTATGTCGTTACCCTCTTGAGGGTCGTGGAGCTTCAGTATCCTTGGGTCACATTCCGATGTCTTCTGTGGCGATTTAGTTCCCCTTGTTCTTTTTTTTGAAGGGAATATGCCCGAGCGGCAATAATAAAGTGGTTATTATCGTATTCCTTATTTATGATAAATGTTTATTTTACATGCTATAATTGTATTAATACGGAAACGTTAATACATGTGTGTTTAATAAACAAAAAGGAAGTTCCTAGTTATGCCTCTCTTATAAACTAGCTCGTTGATTAACAAGATGATCAAAGTTTCCTGATCATGGACATTGGATGTTGTTAATAACGAGGTCACAACATTAGTGTAATGATGTGATGAACATTCATCCAAAGTATAGCATTACGATCAAAGTCATTGAGTTTATATTGCTATAACAACTTACGAAGTGATCCTAATCCTTAGACCATGAGATCATGTCAATCACTAACACCGGAAGAGTTTCTCGATGACATCAAACGTCACACCGTAACTGGGTGATTATAAAGATGGCTTCAGAACTACTAAAGTGTTATGTTGAGACCCATGGATCGAGAGTGGAATTTGTTCATCCCGATGACGGATAGATATGCTCTGGGCCCTCTCGGTGATATCACATTGATTAGCTTGCAAGCAAGTGATTTGATCACTAGAATGTTATATCACGGGAACAAGAAAAGAGTGCATGTCGGTAACGAGATCAAACTAGGTATGGAGATACCGATGATCGAATCTCGGACATGTAATATATCGTGAAACAAAGGGATTAAGATACTAGCGTAAAAGGTTCACACGATCACAGAAGTCATCGTTGAATGTGTGGGAGTCAGTATGGATCTCCAGGTCCCGCTACTGATTATTGATCGGAGAAGGGTCTCGATCATGTCCGCATTATTCGCGAACCGTAGGGTGACACACTTAAGGGATACCGACACCATTCGGAGCAAATGATATGCCAGAAAAAGAAAAGGAAAGCGCAGAAATTTATTTCACTAGACACCGGAACTGTTTCGGTTGAAATTGCTGAAACTGGTTCTGCATGTGAAATGGAATACTAGCAAGGGTTTTATGTGAATGTTTGTTAATTAAAGTAATTAACAAAATTCTGAATAAATAAATAAAAGAGTTTTATTTAAATGAGAGCTTGCATTAATTTTGGTAAAAAATTAATGCATGTGAGTGGAATTGTGAGTGGAGAGGTTTTTATATGAGTGGAGCTTCCACCACATGAATGAGGGAGAGGTGGGGGCACCCTCCATGGCCGGCGGCCATGCCCCCTTGGGCTGCCCCCCTCCCCTATAAAAGGACTCCCTCCTCTCACTTGTCTCTCACACCTCCTCGCGAAGGATCTCTCTCCCCCCTTTAGAATTCCCCCATGGTCTCGGATCAGCGAGATACATGTTCCCGGTGGCTTTTTCTGGAAGGATTTGTTGCTTCCGCTGCTTCGCTGGAGCGAGGGCGCGGAGGTTGCCGGGGTACCCGTACGTGTGTGCGATCACGGATGCACCACTGCTTTGAGGTGCTGGACTTGATCGTGCTGGACCGGCTGGACCAGATGGACTTCATCACGATCTTGAGATCGGCAAGTGTTCGTCTACATCATCCACGAGTACAACCTCGTTAACGCTATTCGGTCTTCTAGGATATGTATTCTATGGATGTATATCCACCCGTTGCTTGTATCTAGTAGATAGATCTTGGTACATAGAAGTTCCCATCGTAGGAAAAATTTTGTTTTCTATGCTGCGAACCCTACAGTGGTATCAGAGCCGGATCTATGCGTCGATACTTTGCACGGGTAGTACACATATGAGTATGTGGGCGATGATGATCATTTTATTGCTTCTTTGTTGTACTTTGGATATTGGTGGCATAGTGGGATGAAGCGGCCCGGATAAACTTTACATGTCCTCGCACATGAGACCTGTTCCACGCTTGACATGCAACTAGTTTTGCATAAGTGGCTAGCGGGTGTCTGTCTCTCCTACTATATTCAATATCTAATTTGCAACGAGTTGTCAACAATTTGGTTATCCTCGTTGTGGTTCATGTTCGTAGGTAAGAACGGTTCTATCTTCGAAAGCCCTAAGCCACGTAAAACTTGCAATGGATAAATTAGAGGCGTATAGTTTAGATTGTTGCTGGGCTAGTGTTATGATATGGTGATGTTGTAAGTAGAATTATGAGATGATACTCTTACAACACGCATAACGTGTAGGTTCCATAGACCTTGTCCTTACACATAGAGGTATGATAGTGATCATACCACGGTGCACGTGATGGAGATCATATGCGGGAACCATACCATTCCACTAATAAACATGTGATGTTTGATAGCATCTTATATTGCTTGTTGGTGTTTTATTAGCATAATAAGATGATCCCTCATTTAGATATCAAGATAAAAATGTGTTCTTACTTAAGTATGCACCGACAATGTTTCGTCGCTTCAAGACATCACGTGATGATCGGGTGTACTTGAATCCACGAGCATATCTCGGGTGTAAGACAGTTACACACGCTAATACTAAGGTTATTACTTGGCGAGCCTAGCATGTACAGACATGGCCTCGGAACACGGACCGAAAGGTTAAGCATGAGTCATATAGTAGATATGATGCCCATTTGATGCTCGCCTTTGAAGCTACACCAACTCACGTGATGATCGGACTTGGTGTAGTGGATTTGGTTCATGTAATCACCAAAAAGACACGAGGGATGTCATTTTTGAGTGGGAGTTCATTTCTAATTTGGATTAGTAGAACTCAATTTATCATAAATTAAATCAAAGTGAATTTGCATAATTTGTTGTAGTCATTGGCATTCGTTCACCACCTTATGCATAGTTGTAATTGAGATAATAGAACTACAGAATTCTGGATATATACTTTATGAACCGGTATCGTATTGTGTTGAGTGTCAATCTAAAGTTTAAAGTCCTATTGCGAACTTTCAGCAAACTCTATTTACTTCGTGAAATTTAATAGTTGGTATTAAATCGAGAGTAACAATTCCAGTGTTAGTATCTTAGGTATCATGTTTGCCTCCATGATTCTTGATTGTTTTAATATCAAGTTTATCTAGGAGCTGAAAGAATTGTTTCAGAAACCATCATGTGTGGCAGATATAACGATATCTGAAATAATGTTTTGGTTGCAATATGATAGAGTATAATATATGTTCTCATATTGGATGATAATTTACGAAGGTTGGAGATGCTAGACATCCTAATCATCCAAAAGGGTTTTGGAAAGTAACGTTATACTCACGATTCTCCTTTATAAGCTACAGTAGCTTGATCATGAAAGTCGTCATGATAAGGATGAATAGAAGATGTATGTAAAGTGTTTACTATACTAAAAGATTACTAAAGAATGGATTTTGAAAGAACGCCGATCATTTTGATGATGGTGATCTACTTCAAAGTGCAGGTCCAAAGGTATTATTATTTGAATATACACGCTTTGGACTATGAGTCATGTATATGGCGCCACTTTTGATGTTGATAGATTCTTTTAAAAAGTAAAAAGGAAATGCTGAAAGAGAATCTATAAAATATATTTGGCAGAAAAGAAAAGATTGGAAATATCCAATTTAGGTATATAGATGATATACATGTTATGGTTATATTCTTTGCTTGTTAAACGATGTGGTTCTTGGGTATTGGATACCTAATTGGTTGGTATGAAATTTCATACGGAACGACGCAATTCATGAACCACAATGGCCTAAGTAACTAGCTAGAGAATATGTGATGATGTTTATCGAAAAGAAACAAACCGTTGTTTGTATTTCTCGTTGACATCAAAGCTTGACTTCAAGATTTGTTTTAATAATTGTTATTTAAATAAGGTATTATGAGAACAAAGGTTGTTCAAATAATTACCATATTCCATATAAGATGGATGATTTACAAATCTAGTTGGAGAAATCACATCCATAAAACCTAATGCTAAAATGTCGCAAGACAAATGATTGAAACATCACTTACGAAGTGACATCGCCGTTTAAATTATATTGGAAATAAAACATGAAGAAACTCCATTTTCATGGATTTTTGGAGTCTTTGATTTGATCAAGTGACGCTTGTGAGATTTTCCTCGGGATAATTAAAACTTCGTTCAAAGGCCAAAGAAGAACGAACGACTAAAATATTGGAATTTATACATATCGATGTATGTAGTCCATTATGTGTAGTCGTAAGCGATGAGTTTCAACTTCATATACTTTCTCCGGAAATTTGAGTGAATGTTCACTTAATGAGAATGAAGTATGAAATATTTGAAAATGTTTCAAAGACTTTCAAGATGAAGTGGAAAATCATTGTAACAAGAAAATAAATGGTTTATGATTTTATCATAAGGAATTTATTTGAGTTACAAGTGTAACAAGAAAAATAAATGGATTATGATTTATCATAAAGGGATTTATTTGAGTTGCAAGTTTAGCAAAACATCTAGATTTACATTTCCCGAAACACCATAGGAGTATGGAGTGTTTGAGATTTGTAATGAAACCTTGTTTGACATGGTTGGATCAAAGGTGTTATTTATAAAACTGCCATTATGTTTTAAAAGATTAAAGCTTTAGAGACTACCGTTTTTACACTGAAAAGAGCTCCATCTTGATCCGTTGAAATGACACCATATGAGTTATGGTTTGGGGTAAAATCCAAGTTGTCATTTCTTAAATTTTGGTATGCTAAACATAAGTAAGATGTTTACAACCGAAGTCGGATGAGCATGTCTTTGTAGGTTATTTCGAATAACAATTGGTTATTCCTCCATGACATCAAGGACAAAAGGGTTTTTCGCTTGAAATGTGAAGTTTCTTGAAAAAGGATTTTTTCGCAAAAGTTAAGTGGTAGGATAATAGAACTTTGATAAGGTTAACGAACCTGAGCTATATGTGTTGAGTTGCGCAGCGCCGTAAATCATTCCGAAGGCTGCCATAATGCTCATAGCTTATGTGCATCAAAGGTTGTGGTCACGGAGATCTAAGTTCCTATTGAACCAAGTAGGTCGGTTAAACAATCAAATGCTAAGATTTGAGAGTAAATCGTTATTGTTTGACAATGATGAACCGAATACATACAAAGAAGCGATGATGGGCCCTGAATCCGTCAAATGGCTTGAAGCCATAAAATTCGTGATAGTTCCATACACGAGAAATCAAGTTTTGAACTTGGAAGACCCTACGGAAAGGTGTAAAAACCTATCGGTCGTATTTGGATCTATAAAGAAACAGACATGGATGTTTCACATCTATGAAATAGTCGACGTATCGGTAAAGTATTTTACGACAATATTCAAGGAGTTGACTATGACAAGATTTGATCTTTCATAGCGATATTTAGTCTGGATGGATTAAAGTAGCAACCACTATATATAATTTCTTATATGGTAGATGAATAAACAAAACAAAGTTCTTCTAATAGAATGGTTACCTAGGACGTGTACATGACACGATCCAAAGGGCTTTGTTAAATTCAAAGGATGCTAAAAGAGCATGCAAACTTCAAAGGTTGAAGTAAGCATCGCAGAGTTGGAATCTTCACCATGATGAAAAATGAGTTTTTCATCAGGAGCCGATGAAGATGCTTGCATTTGCAAGAAATTAAGTGGGAGCGCTGAGACATATTTCTAATACATTATGTGGAGGACATCTTGTTGATTATAAATGATGTATCTTTTATTGACAAAGGTTAAGAATTTCATTTCGATGAAATACTTAGGCAAAACCCGAATATTTAGCATAAATGTCTATAGTAGATAGACTGTGACGCTAATATGGTTGTGCCAAACATACATATATGAGATATTGAAGGAGTTCAATATAGAAACGACTAGAAACGGTTCTTGTCGCATGGAAAAGGAATTGAATCAAGATTCAAGTGTATCGACACTTGATAAGTGAAACAAGATTCAAGTGCTTTGACACTTGATGAGTGAAATCACGAGAATGTTTTGATCAATCATACCATGATATGTACATATCCAGATATGTCCTATGCTCTAAGTGTTATGAGCATATACCAGAATGAATCATAAAATGATCATTGGACGATAGTGAGGATATTCTTATGATCTTTTGGAAGAACTAAGAATATATTTGTGTAGAGGTGACAAACAATTACAAATAGTTCATTGTAAAGCGTTACATTGATACTAGTTTTGTCACAAGATACAAATTAAGTTTATCTCAATTTAAACTATGGGTGGCACAATGTAATGGAAAGAAAGTTTCCATGATGGATTTGGATGAAATCCATAGTTAAGACATTGTGACGAATACTACAACAAAAAGGGCTAAGTATATGACTGCTATAGTAGCAGCAAAGGAGGGAATTTGTGTCAAGTAATTTGTTATCAAACTAAGGTGTGGTTCGCAATGGTCTAACACTAAAGATATATTGTATGACAATAGTATCGACGTGTTTTAAACCCCAAGGAACTAAAGGTCTCACCAAAAGACCAAATTTATACAATGCCATCTCATTGGAGAATGAGTGATGCGTGAAGACGCAAAGACATGCAAATACACACGGACCTGAAAGTGTCAGATCCGTAGATTATGTTAACCACTTGCAATTGCGTATATGGAACACCAGAAAGCCATAGGTGTTCAAAACGCAAAGTTTTCAAACTAGATTATTGTCTCTAGTGCAAGTGGGAGACTGAAGGGAATATGCCCGAGAGGCAATAATAAAGTGGTTATTATCGTATTCCTTATTTATGATAAATGTTTATTTTACAAGCTATAATTGTATTAATACAGAAACGTTAATACATGTGTGTTTAATAAACAAAAAGGAAGTTCCTAGTTATGCCTCTCTTATAAACTAGCTCGTTGATTAACAAGATGATCAAAGTTTCCGGATCATGGACATTGGATGTTGTTAATAACAAGGTCACAACATTAGTGTAATGATGTGATGAACATTCATCCGAAGTATAACATTACGATCAAAGTCATTGAGTTTATATTGCTATAACAACTTACGAAGTGATCCTCATCCTTAGACCATGAGATCATGTCAATCACTAACACCGAAAGAGTTTCTCGATGACATCAAACGTCACACCATAACTGGGTGATTATAAAGATGGCTTCAGAACTACTAAAGTGTTATGTTGAGACCCATGATCGAGAGTGGAATTTGTTCATCCCGATGACGGATAGATATGCTCTGGGCCCTCTCGGTGATATCACATTGATTAGCTTGCAAGCAAGTGATTTGATCACTAGAATGTTATATCACGGGAACGAGAAAAGAGTGCATGTCGGTAACGAGATCAAACTAGGTATGGAGATACCGATGATCGAATCTCGGACATGTAATATATCGTGAAACAAAGGGATTAAGATACTAGCGTAAAAGGTTCACACGATCACAGAAGTCATCGTTGAATGTGTGGGAGTCAGTATGGATCTCCAGGTCCCGCTACTGATTATTGATCGGAGAAGGGTCTCGATCATGTCCGCATTATTCGCGAACCGTAGGGTGACACACTTAAGGGATACCGACACCATTCGGAGCAAATGATATGCCAGAAAAAGAAAAGGAAAGCGCAGAAATTTATTTCACTAGACACCGGAACTGTTTCGGTTGAAATTGCTGAAACTGGTTCTGCATGTGAAATGGAATACTAGCAAGGGTTTTATGTGAATGTTTGTTAATTAAAGTAATTAACAAAATGCTGAATAAATAAATAAAAGAGTTTTATTTAAATGAGAGCTTGCATTAATTTTGGTGGAAAATTAATGCATGTGAGTGGAATTGTGAGTGGAGAGGTTTTTATGTGAGTGGAGCTTCCACCACATGAATGAGGGAGAGGTGGGGGCACCCTCCATGGCCGGCGGCCATGCCCCCTTGGGCTGCCCCCTCCCCTATAAAAGGACCCCCTCCTCTCACTTGTCTCTCACACCTCCTCGCGAAGGATCTCTCTCACCCCTTTAGAATTCCCCCATGGTCTCGGATCAGCGATATACATGTTCCCGGTGGCTTTTTCTGGAAGGATTTGTTGCTTCCGCTGCTTCGCTGGAGCGAGGGCGCGGAGGTTGTCGGGGTACCCATACGTGTGTGCGATCACGGATGCACCACTGCTTTGAGGTGCTGGACTTGATCGTGCTGGACCGGCTGGACCAGATGGACTTCATCACGATCTTGAGATCGGCAAGCGTTCGTCTACATCATCCACGAGTACAACCTCGTTAACGCTATTCGGTCTTCGAGGGTATGTATTCTATGGATGTATATCCACCCGTTGCTTGTATCTAGTAGATAGATCTTGGTACATAGATGTTCCCATCGTAGGAATTTTTTTGTTTTCTATGCTGCGAACCCTACATTTTTTACCTTTGATCCATTGGCGGATCCGGGGATGGGCAAGGTGGTCCATCATAGACTATAAATCGTGGAAAAATAAAAAAAAACTAAATGAAAATTGCACCGTTAGACCATCATGACATGTTGGGCTAGACCAACCAATGCTTTGATCTGCTTTATAAGAGAATCCTCCTTCTTTTATCGATTTAGCCGTTAGCTTTATTATTTGTAAATCGGAACAAAACCCTGCTTCCTAAGAGCATCTCCATTCGAGTTCCAGCAAGCCATTTCCAGTGCATTTTTTTATCCGGACACTGAAAATAGACCCAACTGTGTTTTCAGTGCCCCAGTTTTGTTCGGATTTGGGCCAACTTTGGTCCGGACTTCTCAGGCCGTACGTGGGAGCCGGGAACTCCCTTGGGAACGTCGGTCGGAGCGAATTTGGCAAAAAAAATGCCTGGCGCATGGTCCCGCCCAGTCAGCGACCTGAAGCCGTATCGTCGTCATCCTTCCGCCTCGGCGCTCGCGATGGAAGGGCAATAACTGCCCGTCTCGTCGGCCACGCATCGCCGTAATGGCGCACCACCGCCGCCTAGGCTCCCGCAACAGACCGACGGGCACTAACTACCTGCCGGTTCCCCTTTTCCCGCCCAGACCGTTACATCCCTCCCTCCCTCGCCGCTCACTTCAGCCTATAAAAGCTGGTGACCTCGCCGGCTCATTTCACTCACTCTCATGGCTCCTCCACTTCCCCTCCATCGTGATATCCAACTTCGGCGAGAAGAGAGCCATGGCCGAGAGGTTTCCCGGCGATCTCGCGGCGACGAACGGCTTCGCCCGGCGCACGCTACAGCCGTGGGAGGTGCGCATGCTCCATGACGCCCGGTACATGGCACCGCCGGACACGTGGAACCCGCCGGGCTGGAAGCTTAGCATCGGCAGCATCCCCGTCCCGCCGGTGCCGACCGGCGAACAGATGGCCGAGGAGATCCAGGCCGCCATCGTGGCCATGGACGACCCCGACCTCGTCGAGGATCCTGGCAACCTCCTCTTCTGGGAGGAGTTCTTCGCTGACTGCCGCCTCCAGGAGCTCGGCCACCACGAAGGGATGCCCTGCACGCCGCCGAAGCGCAACAACTCTATAGGGGTTCGTAGCATGGAAAACAAAAAAATCTATCGTGTGAACACGCAAAAGCCAAGATCTAATCTACGAGATCAGTGCAACGAGTTCATAGAGTACTAACCTCGAAGATCCAAAGCGTTTAACAATATCGGATTCTCGTGGTTGATGTAGTCGTTCACTTGCCGATCTCAAGATCGTGAAGACGATCCTTCCGGCGCCGTGTTCCGGCAGCGCTTCCGCAGTCGGTCACATTACTGATACTCGATGAAGACCTTCCTCTCCCTTGTTCTAGCAGGCAGCAGAGGTTGTAGATCTCCTCGCGATTCCAGCAACATGACGGTGTGGTGGTGGAGGAGTAGATCCCGTAGGGCTTCGCCTAAGCCGGAGCATGTATGGTGGATTAGAGAGAGCCTCGGCGGCTAGGGTTTAGACACTAAGGGGAGGAGGTGGCGCCGGAGGCTAGAGATAAGGCTAGGAGGCGGCAACTTGGGAGAAGAGCTAGGGCGCCGGTAGCTTGAGAGGTAGCGGCGGCCAAGGGTTTTAGGGTGAGGTCCAAGGGGGCGCCTCACCCCTTGCTTATATGGTGGGAGAGGCAGCAAGAGGAAGGCCGATCCTCTTGGTGGCCGGTGGCAAGGAGGGAGAGGGAAACCTCTCCCATGTAGGTTTCATCTCCTCCCTCCACTTTGACTTTGACTTTCAATGTTGGGATTTGAATTTTCGAATTGGAGTTTGACTATTCAAACTAGAGTTTGATTATTTCTCTTCCCATTGTCCAGCCAAGTGACCTAGGGTATGATGCAACCATTCCACATTGGCATGGCACATTCATGTACCCCCTCCGGGGTGGTGGAACTTCTAGAACCTTCTAGAAGATTCCGGTGAAAACACCGAAAACATTTCCAAACCCCGGAATTGGACTTTCCTTATATGCATCTTATTCTCTGGACCATTCCGGATCTCCTCATGATGTCCTAGATCCAATACGAGAATCCAAACAACATTCGGTCTCCAACTCATATTCCATATCTACTAAATAACATTGAATCCTTAAGTGTGTCTCCCTACAGTTCGTGAATTATGCAGACATGATCGAGACACTTCTCCGATCAATAACCAATAAAGGAATCTAGAAATTCATATGGCTCCCACATATTTCTATGATTACTTTGTGATCAAATGAACCATTTACATATGATATCGATTCTCTTTGTCGCGTGATACTTTACTTATCCGAGGTTTGATCGTCGGTATCTCTATACCTAGTTCAGCCTCGTTACCAATAAGTACTCTTTACTCGTTCCGTGATATGAAATCCCTTGTGACCTAGTCACATTCTTGCAAGACAATTGAATGACATTCCACCGAGAGTGTCCAGAGTATATCTATCCATCATATGGATGGACAAATCTCACTCTTGATCCATGTGCCTCAACACATACTTTCAGAATACCTAATGCCACCTTTATAACCACCTAGTTATGAAAGTGGTGTTTAATGTCATCAAAGTATTCATCCGGTGATGGTGATTAATATGATCTCATGGTCGTAGGATTAGGTTACTATGTATTTGAAAGATTTGTAGCAAACAAACTCTAAATGACTTGATCTTACGCTACGCTTACTATAGGAGTCTGTCCATCACATCATTGTCCTAATGATATGACCTTGTTATTAATAACATCCAATGTCCATGATCAGGAGACCATGATCATCTATTAATCAACAAGCTAGTTCAATAAGAGGCTTACTAGGGACTTCTTTTATGTTTACAAAACACAAAAGTATTAATGTTTCCGGTTAATACAATTATAGCATGGGATGCATACACTTCTCATAAACACAATGATATAATAATGAAAATTTTATTATTGCCTCTTGGATATATCTCCAACAGTCTCCCACTTGCACCAGAGTCAATAATCTAGTTTAGAAAAAACTTGTGTATTCAACACCTATGAAATTTTGGTGTTGTATATACACGATTTCTAGTGGTAAACACAATCTTAGGATCTGACACTTCTAGATCCGTTTGTATTTGCATGTCTTTGCATCTCTACGCATCACTCATTCTCCAATGAGATGGCATTGTATAAATTTGGTCCTTTGATGAGACCTTTAGTTCCTTTGGGATTAAACCATGTCGATACAATTGTTGTACAATATATCTTCATGGTACTATCCCGCTGTGAACCACACCTAGATTGATAACAAACCACTTGACACAAATGCCCTCTTTTGCTACTACAATGGCAGTCATATACTTAGCCTTTTGTTGTAGTATCTGTCACAATGTCTTAATTTTGGAACTCATCCAAATCTGTTATAGAACTTCCTTTCCATTACATTGTGGCACCCATAGTTTAAATTGAGATAAACTTAATTTGTATCTTGTAGCAAAACTAGTATCAACGTAACACTTTACAATAAACTATCTATCTATTTGTCACCTCTACATAAATAACGTATTCTTAGTTCTTCCAAAGATCATAAGAATATCCTTACTATCGTCCAATGATCATCTTATGAATCATTCTAGTATCTACTCATAACATTTAGAGCATAGGATATATCTGGATGTGTACATATAACGTTATGATTAATCAAAATATTCTTGTGATTTGACTCATCAAGTGTTAATACACTCGAATCTTGATTCAGTCCTTTCCGTGCGACAAGAACCTTTCTTGTAGTTTATATATTGAAATATTTCAATATATAATCTATGTACTCTCAGTACAACCTTATTAGCGTCTCAATCTATCCATATATACATTGATGACAAATATTCGGGTTTTGCCTAAGTCTTTCATCGATGAAATTCTTAACTTGTGTCAAATAAAAGATACATCATTTCTAATCAACAATATGTCTTTCACACAATGTATTAGAAATATGTCTTAGCGCTCCCACTTAATTCTTACAAATGCAAGCATCTTCATCGTCTCCTAATGAAATTAAACCTGTTAACAGTTTCATCACGA
Source organism: Avena sativa (assembly GCA_916181665.1). Lineage (NCBI taxonomy): Eukaryota > Viridiplantae > Streptophyta > Magnoliopsida > Poales > Poaceae > Avena > Avena sativa. The sequence continues at coordinate 146,841,541 of OV702294.1, read as the reverse complement.
TGAAGATTCCAACTCCGCAATGCTTACTTCAACTATTGAAGTTTGCATGTCCTGTTAGCATCCTTTGAATAAACAAAACCCTTTGGATCGTGTTAAGTACACATCCTGGTAACCTTTCTATTAGAAGAACTTGTTTTGTTTGTTCAACTATCATATAACAAAACTATATGTAGCGGTTACTATATATATTAATCCGTCTAGACTAAATATCGCTATGAAAGATCAAATCTTGTCATAATCAGTTGCTTGAACATTGTAGTGAACTCTTTCTTGACATGTCGACTATTTCATAGATGTGAAACATCCATGTATATTTCTTTATAGATCCAAATACGACTTAAAGATCTTACATTTTTCCAGAGGGTCTTCCAAGTTCAAAACTTGATTTCTCGTATATGGAACTATCACGGATTTATGGCTTCAAGCCATCTGACGGAGTTAGGGCCCATCATCGCTTATTTGCATATAGTCAGTTCATCAAGATTTTCGTTGCCAAGAATGGATCCTTTCTAGAGAAAGAGTTTCTCATGAAAGGTGTGTGTAGTCGAAAGGTAGAACTCGAAGAGGTTGTTGAACCTTCTCTTCATAATTTGGTGAGTAGCGCATCACCGGAAGCTGTTCTGGAGTTGACTTCACCAAATGAAGAGGGGACTAATGATAACGATCATGAAACTCCGAAAGAGAATACTACGAACCTCATAGGTCTAGCAGGACGCGTGCAGCTTTAGAACTGTACGGAAATCCTGTTATGAATTTCATGGTAGATGAAATAGATGAATCTGCGACGTATGAAGAAGCGATGATGAGCCCGGATTCCAACAAATGGCTAGAAGCCATGAAATCTGAGATGGAATCCATGTATGAAAACCAGGTTTGGACCTTGGTGGACTTACCTCACGACCGAAAGGCTGTGGAGAATAAATGGATTTTCAAAAGGAAAACAGATGTTGATGGTAACATAACCGTCTATAAAGCTCGACTTGTCGCAAAAGGGTTTCGACAAATTCAAGGAGTTGACTACGATAAGACATTCTCTCCCGTAGTGATGCTAAAATCAGTTAGGATTATGTTAGCAATTGCTGCATATTTCGACTATGAGATATGGCAGATGTATGTCAAAACTGCGTTCCTCAATGGCAACATTGAGGAAGAGTTGTACATGATACAACCAAAGGTTATTGTCGATCCTAAGGATGCTGACAAGGTATGCAAGCTTCAGCGATCCATCTATGGACCGAAGCAAGCATCCCGGAGTTGGAATCTCCGCTTTGATGAGGTGATCAAAGAGTTTGGATTTATCCAAACTTATGGAGAGGCTTGTATTTACAAGAAAGTGAGTGGGAGCGATGTGGCATTTCTGATATTATATGTGGATGACATATTACTGATCGGAAATGATGTAGATATTTTAAACAGTGTTAAAAGTTATCTAAACAGCAAATTTTCAATGAAGGACCTAGGTGAAGCGTCATACACTATAGAGATAGATCAAGACGCCTAATAGGGCTATCACAAAGTACATATGACATGGTTATACCCAACGGGTGCACGAGCATATACGGTCCAGCCCAAGGAAGGCCCACTATGAGCAACGCAGCCCATGGAGCTTTTGGGTGGCCCAAGCCCATGACGCCTCCGGATCCTTGGAGAGCAAGACTATAGTAGATGGAATATTCAAAGGGGCAAACCCTAACTTGTAACCGACTAGATCTGTGCCCGAGACCTGCCTATCTCTATATAAAGTCTAGGAGGACACGGCGAGGAGGGAAACTTCTCACCGCATACACACCTTCATGCCAGATTACATATGCGCACCCCTGTACTTTTCGGTTCCGCCGTAATCACGAGCAGACAAGAAGGAGTAGGATTTTACCTCCGGGGGCCTGAACCTGGGTAAATCTCATGTCCCCTGGTTGCTTGTCTGTTAACCGTTCCGTGATCTCCAGCATCCCCACCTTCTCCAAAACCCAAGCTCATAACAATGGGCATTGACGAGATCGAACCTTGTCAATTGGCGCCGTCTGTGGGAATTGGGGGCGCTGATTGTGCAATCGTGACGGTCCCTACCAAAGTGATCTACAACTCCTCGGCGACGGAGAGCCATCTCCTCTTCAGCGCTTTCGACTTCACCGCCCACTCGCCAGCCACTATGAAGGACTTCGAGCCCGTAGGCGACGGGCTCGAGATTTTGTTCGGAAGCTTTTGCTTCCAGGTGGGACAGACCGACACTCTCCGCCTCCCAGAGCGGGTGCCACTGCCATCCATCAGGCCCGCCTCATTGGCCCCACACCCCAGCATGCTACGCACGTCAACACTGACAGACGAGTCATACGACAGTAGTAGCTGCAACTCAGATCTGTGCGGCCCCCCATCGGATGAGGGAACCTATGGTTCCGGATCCGAAAGTTGCGGCAGCAGCGATCCAATCCGCGGGCGCTAACAGTGCGCCGTGGTCATCCAAAGCGACGTGGAACAACAACCACCAGGTTCGGGTGCACACGTACCACCACCCAACCCATAGGGTGAAAACGGAGGAAACAGGAGGCAACCATCCCTCCCGCCAAACGAAGGCGACGCTGCCGCCTACCAGAAGATCAACCTCAATGCGGATGGATGGCGCCAAGCACGCGAAGCCGTGGCGGGCAAAAAGATCCTACCTGCGAATTCTTCACGGGACCTGCTGATGGCATACCACCTCCTCCTCATCGGTGAGCATAACAGGCAGGTGAAGTTGCAGGAGGAGCTCGACAAACACAAGCAAGCGGCTTTGGAGTCTAGCGCGCGGCAAGATGCTCTCTCCGCCGCTGGTGGCTCCAACTCGCACGACAACAATGCCAACAAGCATCTCTCTCGCACGGATAACATGGACCCCGCTGCACGTCGCGAGGACACCCGAACCCTCAACACGTCCTTCATGGAGATGGACGTCAACGACAACGTCATACCGAAGACGCCGCAAGCTGCGATCATGGAAGCCACCACATATCTCGCATCCCATCCACCTCCGGTGGGTGACCGAAGAGAGCTATGCACAAGTCCGCACTAGCCGGAGCTGCGCTCCACGATGAGGCTCCTACGGAGCCGAAAAAGAAAGTTGTGGTTAGATTCAACCGCAGCCCCACACCCTCATCCGACGAGGAGGAAGACGATCTACCTCGACGACGCAAGAGTCCGCGACATCGAAGCCGCGACTACGACGCCCGAAGCGACCTCGCTCAGCGCAAGGTCGACAAGGCACGCACCAAACGCATGTGCTCAACCGAATCTGAAGAGGATGACAACAGAGAAATCTGCGGAGCTAGATGCTTCAGCAGATCTGTTCGGCGAACGTGGATGCCGAGAAATTTCGAGCTTCCTTCGGACACTCCGAAGTTCGACGGGACAAAGTACCCGAAAGCCTGCCTCAGCGACCACCTGTCGTCCATCAAGCTTCACGGTGGTAACAAAAATACCTCCCTACAATGCCTTCAGCTGCAGCTGACAGGCGCAGCTCGAATCTGGCTCAGCAGCCTGTCTTCAGGGCACCAGCAAGTGGCCAGCCTCAATCGAAGAGTTGTGGGCCTGCACTCAACGTACGGGCGAATCCATTCGCTCGTACATCTTGCGCTGGTCCAACATCAAGAACTCCGCAGCACACATCTCCGAGGATAGAACGATCGACGCCTTCAAGGATGGTGTCAAGCGCCCTCACTTCAAGGAGGAACTTGGGCGCGTCAAGCCCAAGATGCTTGACCACCTCATGGACATCGCCAACAGGTGGGCAGATGGCGAGGATTCCCTCCACCGAGCACATTCGGATGAGGAGGATGAATACAGCCGCAGACGTGAACGCCGTAGCAAACGAAGATCATGCGTCTACGACGATCGCGACGGACCCGACATGGTTGCGGCTGGCTACGCTGAACGCCGCAATGACAACAACCGCAGTAGCGGAGGATACCGCGGAGGAAATTTCCGCGACGGAGGACGCCCTGCATAGACGTGGCAACGTCGCAACCACAACAACGAGCCCTTGGCATACGACAAGTTTCGGGCCCTTGCACCATCCACTTCTACATCGACAAGCAGGATGGCAAAAAGAAGGCTAGCCACATGTTGAAGGATTGCCATGAGTTCCAAAAACTCAGCGAGGGTCTCACCCAGATGCGACGCCAGATCGTGAACCCCGGGTTTGGGCTCGCACCTGCACTAGGTGACATCGCCCACGGAGCTCCTCCACCACCACCCGTGGGACCTTCGAACCAAGCAATCGCACCCCTGCAAAACAACGGCGTAAACGGATAACCCGCGCCAAAAGGGTCCCTAGTGATTCAGAAAGGGCGTCCAACAAACAAGGTGCAAAATAAGACCTTCCATCAAGTCAGCCTGGCTGTGACCGCTCCACCCGCCATCCCTGAGTACCTCAGCGTCTTGGAGTCCTGCATCACATTCAGTCGTTCGGATCACCCCCGCCAGGTCATCCTGCCCTGGTGCTTGAGGCGCAGATCGGAGGGTTCGAGATGAGCCGCGTCTTCATGGACGGCGGCAACGACATCAATCTGATGTTCACTGGCACCCTCGCAGCAATGCGTATCCCGCTGTGCAGCCTGGAACAATTCGACACAACGTTCCACGACATCGTCCCAGGGAAGGGAATATACCCCCTGGGAAATATATGGCTCGACGTCATCTTCGTCAAGCCCAACAACTTCCGGTGCGAGCGGCTGGAGTTCGAAGTGGTGTACTGGCCATCACAGTACCACGCCATACTCAGGCGTGTGGCATTCGCAAGGTTCCTGGCAGTACCACACTATGCGTACCTGCTACTCAAGATGCCAGGACCAAGGGCGTCATCACCGTACAAGGCAGCATCACCCGCTCTGACCATTGCGACAGAGACTTCAACAGAAACTCCCAATCGTTCGGTATGCAAGAGGAGCTAACAAGGCTTCGAGAGGTGACAGACAATGGGGCACCCCCAGTATCCAGGCAAAACACACCCGACATGTCGTTCGACTCAACAGTGAACACGAAAAAGGTGCAGGTCCACCCAACGGACGCCTCCAAGACGGTGCTGATCGCCAACGACCTCAGCCTCACATAGGAAAGAGCGCTCATCGAATTCCTCCGTGAGCGCTGGGAAATCTTCGCCTGGTGTCCTGCGGACATTCCAGGAGTTTCTAGGCGCCGAGCATGCACTCAATGTATTTCCGGATGCCAAGCCTATCAAGCAGTCCATACGACATTTGTCCGAGCCACGGGCCGAAGCCGTCGGAGTCTAAGTCAACAGACTGCTCGACGCCGACTTCATCCGGGAGATTAAGGAGAGCGAGTGGCTAGCCAACACTATGCTGGTCCCTAAAAAAGACACGGACATCCTACGGATGTGCGTGGACTTCATGTCGCTCAACAAGCACTGCCCAAAGGACCATTTCCCTCTCCCTCGGATCGATCAGATCATCGATTCGACCGCAGGATGCGGGAACTCTCCTTCCTCGATGCCTACTCAGGCTACAATCAGATTCGGCTGAAGGTCGAAGATCAGGAGAAAACAACGTTTATCACTCTGTTCAGAGTATTCTGCTACAACACCATGCCCTTCGGGCTGAAGAACGCAGGTGCCACGTACCAGTGGTGCATGCAGGCGTGCCTGAAGAGCCAGATTGGCCGCAACATACAGGTCTATGTCGAAGACATAGTCATCAAGACAAGGGAAGCCAAGACATTGATCGACGATCTCCGCGAGACGTTCGACAACCTCGATCACTACAAGATCAAGTTGACCCTAGAAAAGTGCGTCTTCGGTGTCCCCTCTGGCCAACTACTCGTCTACTTAATATCCTAGCGAGGGATCAAGGCGAACCCAAAGAAAATCCGGGCGATACTAACCATGGAGAAGCCAAAGAACATCAAAGGTGTCCAACAGCTAGCCCTCTGGGGCATCGAGCTATCCCCTCTAGACATAGTCTACGAGCGGTGTAAGGCGATAAAAACTTAGGTCCTCCCAGACTTCCTCGTCCACTGGATGGAGCTCCAGCTGCCGGACACCCCGGACATGACGCAATCGTGGACGATGCACTCCGACGGCTCCAAGCGTGAGGCTGGAGCAGGAGTTGGTGTCATACTGACGTCACCACAAGGCGATAAGATGAAATACGTCCTTCGGATGAAATGTCACGCCTCCAACAACGAGGCCGAATACGAGGCCCTCATCCACGGCATGAGGATGGCCAAGATCTGCGGCACAACGCGCCTAGTCATCTACGGTGACTTGAACCTCGTCGTCCAACAGACGATGAATGAGTGTGACGCACACGCCGCTAACATGATCGCGTACCGCACGCTCTACAACTCACTCGAAGGAGACTTCGATGGCTGCGAACTTCGTCAAGTTGGAAGGGAAAGTAATGAGGAGGCTGATAGACTTGCCAACATCGGCTCCACTTGCGCACGGGTGCCGCCAGGTGTGTTCCTCGAACAAATCTGCGTACCCTCCATCAAAAGGAAATTCCCCAAGGGATCACCCGAAGAAGCAGAGCACTCGGGGGCTACACTACCCGAAGGACAGGAAGGACCCAAAAATCTCGACACGGAGGTCGCGTTGGTTAGCCTGATGCAGGTCATGGCAATCGAAGAAACATGGACACAGTCGTACCTTCGGTACCTGATAAACAGAGAACTGCCTGATAACCCGACAGATGCCCGGCGCATATCTCGCCGGTCCAAGGCCTTCACCATCATCAATGACGAGTTGTACAAGCACAACATTTCGGGTGTACTCCAGCGGTGCGTCACCATCGACGACGGCAAAAACATCCTCCAAGACATCCACGAGGGCATTTGCGGTCATCATGCGGGCAGCCGCGCCCTCGTCGCCAAAGCTCTGCGAGCTGGATTCTACTGGCCAACGGCTATGAACGATGCTAAGGACATCGTCCAGAGATGCAACGGCTGCCAGAGGGTTGCGGACAAGCCACACGCACCAGGGTCGGAGGTTAGGCCCATACCCTTGGTCTGGCCCTTCGCCCAATGGGGCCTCTACATGATCGGAAAACTGACAAAATCTTTGAAAGGAGGCCACGTCTACCTCCTGGTCACAGTCGACAAGTTTACTAAGTGGGTCGAAGCCATGCCCGTCACCAACCAAAAGGGAAAACAGCAGTCAAGTTCTTCGAGTCCATAGTCTACAGGTTCGACGTACTGCACAGCATCATCACGGACAACGGCTCGAACTTTATCTCAAAAGAATTCCAGGACTTCTACGAAGGACTTGGAATCAAGATATCATACGCCTCCGTGGCACACCCGCAGACCAATGGGCAGGTCGAAAAGGCCAACGGCCTCGTAGGTGCTGGCATCAAGAAACGCTTGCTTAGCCCACTCGAAAGACTTGCGGGAGCTTGGACAGAAGAGATACCCTCCGTCCTCTGAAGCCTGCGTACAACGCCAAATATCTCAACTTGCTACACGCCATTCTTCATGGTGCACGGAGCCGAAGTCGTGCTACCCGCAAAAGTATGCCATAAGGCCCCACGGGTCGTCACCTACAGCGAAGCCGAATCAACGGCCACACTCGAAGACGTCGTCGACACACTCGACGAGGCACGCGACATTGCCGCGGCACGCTCCACGGTTTATCAGCAGAGCCTCCACAACTACCATAGCTGCCGGATGCACCCAAGGTCCTTCGTCGAAGGAGACCTCGTCCTGCGACTCAAGCAGGAGCAGTCGAAGAAGATCGAGTCGCCCTTGGAAGGACCATACATTGTCATCGAAGTCATCCCAGGTGGCGCCTACCGCCTCAAGGACATCAAGTCAGGAGTCGCATACTCCAACCCATGGAACGTCGCACAACTACGACGCTTCTACCCCTAGCTATCTTTTTACTTTTAATAAGGCTATCCAGCCAAGGCTACTCAGCCGAACAATGTACCTCCTCGATAAGATATGAATAAAAGCTAAGTCCCCAGCCCGAAAATCCCTTTTCCTTGCATTAATTTCTGTTATAACACACTCGGGGGCTCGCCTCACCTAACGACTTCGTCGTCCGACAATAACGCATGTAAACCTGAGTAGCTGACCACGTCAGGCTAACGAAAAGGGCATGCATACAACAAGGCACCACGTGCTAACACAAATAATATTTACAACAAAGGGCACAAGAAGCCCAGTCAAAATATATACAAGTTTTACATCTATCTTTTTTTAGGACCTACCTATTCTGATGGATCACGTGCGCCCGATGCTCAAAAAGATTTACAATCTCTTTGGCATACTGCCTAACAGCCGCGTAATGCGGACGCATATCCCAAAGGCCACCATATGGTCGAAGGGGCGGCCCGGCCACAACCGCCGCAAGATCAACATCAGGACGATGCAGCCGAACAAGCGAAAGGGCAGCTTTCACCCCTGCCACCAACTGGTGCCAAACCAACTCCCGCATGTCCCAAAACTTCAACAGTAAACCCCACGGGGTGGACGATGCCTCATCCAAAGGAAACATGACGTACATAATAGACGCAAGGGAGGTATTCACCTGCCTTAGCACCCACGACACCTGATGACCACGATCATGCACAGTCGCAACGACAGTGGCCCGGTCACGGTCCATCCAGAAAAAGCCTTCGGCTTCCATATCCTGTTGGGTTAGGCAGTTGATCCGAACTGCAACGCGTTCCTTCTCCTCCCTCAGAACAAGGTTCACACCTATAGAAAATTCAGAGTAAGATGACACGCAAACAAGGCGCATCTGAATATGAGCAGCAGCTCAAGAAAGCTTACACTACAGTTGCTCGGCCAACTGCCGTAGCTCCCACATCAGATACTCCTTCCTAGCGGTAGCTCGCTCCGCCTTTGACTTCCACACATCCGCGTGGCCTCGAACGCCAAGGATATCCTTCTCCAGGATGCGGACATGGTCACGAAGGAAAACAAGCTGCGACGCATCATCCAAAGATGGTCGTGGCTGAGTGACAGTCGAAGCATCAACGGGAGCCTCACCCGAAGGACCCTAAAGGCAAGCAAGTAAGAGTATGAAGAGGACGCTTCATTGACAATAGCTCGAAGCATCATTTATATACATCAAAAAGCCACTGCATGGCACAAGGAAACTGTTTGACAAATATTATAGCAAAAGAAGAAGACAAATATCCTAAAAACTACAACAGAGCCTAGGCACCCGCATCCGGAGTGGCCTCAGAGCCAGACTGCCTGCTCTTGACCTCCTCCTGCTGCTTCGCCGCGTACTCCGCCAGAAGGTCAATGAGCTTTGGCCCATAACGCTTCCAGTGGGAAGCAAAGAGAGCGAAAGCTACCTCTGAGACATCGGCAGCCGTTGGCATCTGGGAGGTGATGTGCGGCAGGTCCAGCTCCGCTCTGGATGCCATGGCCATGGCCAACCCCATCGAGGCGCCAAGGCCTTTCTGCTTGCGCTTGTAGGCGGCAGGTGCATCCTTTTGACAACGCATCCACCAAAGAGTCAACATCCTCAAGGGCAGCTCCCTTGGGAACGATCTCCTTGTAGAAGCGCCCCAGGACCTCCTTGGCCTTAGCAAGGGAGCCAACAGCAGTACCGCCGTGGTCTTCGACCGCCGTGGTGGCATCGTCCAGAGCGCTCCCGTGCTCCAGGGCACTGCTATCAAAGGCAATGCCCGAAGCATCTGGAGCAAAGAAGACAAAGCAGAAATCGAATATGGGCATGGAGACAGAGCAGCCGAAAAACAAAAAACAGGCAAATCACTCACCGGAAACGGCCTTGGAAGCAGCCATCAGCTTCTCAGCCACCTCCTTCTCGCGCGCAGCCGCAACAGTTGCGAGCTGCTCCTCGCGATCTGAAGCCTCCCGCTGCAAACACTCCTTGGCCTCGGCAGCAGCAGCCAACTCCTGCTGCAGGCGCTCCTTCGCCTCCACGGTGTCAGCAGCCTGTTTCTCCGCGTGACCGAGACTCTTTTGAAGAGTCTCCAGTTGGCGAAGAGCAACGTTATTTTCATCTGCAAAAGCACCAAGAACACACATGAGCAACACAAGCTGCATTCAGGCGAGCAGACGAAAAAGGACAAGATCAATTACGACATGTACCTCAAAGTTGCTACATGCTGGCCTCCAGCGCCAGATGCTACTGAACAAGAAGGTTGGCACTGTGCACAAAAGGCTGCAAGACGAAACAAAAGTATCACAAAAGAGCTCAGGGGTTGCGCCCAAGAAACGAGTAAACCATCAAACAACACGACATGAAAAAGGCTCGGGGGCTCCCCCAGGACACACGGAAAGTAACTTACATGCTCAGACAGGGACTCTGAAGGTCCGAGTGCAGTCTTCTGCGCGACGAATCAATGTCGATCAAGTTGAAGACGGGCAACGCCTTCTCCTTCTTCTTCTTCTTCTTCTTGGTCGGCGGCTGTGGTGCCACTGCCCGCAGGGGCACAGCCGGAAACGGCGTGGAAGAGGCGTTGTCGTCCTCACTGTGGCGCAGGAGGAAGGATGGATCCCTTAGTGTTGGCGGAGTCGAGGCATCCGAAGATTCGCTCGAGCTCCGTGTACGCTTTCGGGTCCTCCCCTCGCTCGCCTCGGGGGCTTCATGAGTTGGCGACTGCGCCGGAGGAAGTTCGGACTTGGAGTCCACAACCTCGTTGTTCGGCGCAACCGGAAACTTTTCGGGCAGTGGGGGCACCATGCCAGCCACCTTGAACTCTTGCACAGGAAAGACATCAAAGATCAATACAAGCAATCATAAGGAGAGGCACTCGAAAAAGACGCAACGCGCATGTCACGAATCTACACCTGAGGAACTGGTCTCGTAGAACTGAAGGGGCGTCAACGACTTCCCTGGAAGGTCCTTCTCGGACTTGTACTTCAGCAGTGGCCGAAGAACTTTGTCGAGGTCGCCGCGAGACAACTCTTCGGCTGAGACCCTCGCCGGGTCGTTGCGGCCAGTGTAAAGAAACATCGGATGCGCCCTCGCCTGTAGAGGCTACACCCGACGTTTGAGGAAGGTGCGGATGATATCCAAACCGTTGACCTCCTTCCGAGGCTCCATCTGGAGCGCCTCCACCCGACGGTAGAGCTCCTCCACCTCTGCCACCTCACCCTCCAGGATGTGGTTCTTCCAAGAATGCTTCGGGACAATCTCCTGGGAGGAGTCGAAGGGGGCAAGGCCAAAGTCTTGCCCGTCCACTGTGGAGTCGCAGATATAAAACCACTTCTTCCGCCAGTATTGGACGGACTCAGACATAGAGAAATAAAAGAAAAGAACAGTAGAACGGATGGAAATGACGCAGCCGCCAAGCGGGTAGACCCCGCCGGTGCCGGAATACCTCTTCACGGAATAGAGCTTCCAGAAGAGGCCAAAGTGAGGCTCGATACCGAGCCAGCACTCGCAAAAATTAATGAAGCAGGCGATGTGGAGAAGAGAATTTGGCGAGAGATGGTGGAGTTGGGTGCCATAGAAAAAGATAAGTCCACGAAGAAAATCGTGGACTGGGAGAGAAAGGCCACGAAGAATGAAAGCGACAAACATCACCCAAAACCCCGCGGGTGGACGGGGAATTACCTCATTGCCAGGCAGCACTGCCGCCGCCGCGTCTTGCGGGATCATACCTGCATCTCGCAGCTTGCACAAGTCCGTCGCACGTGCCTCAGTGCGCCTCTAGCCACCATCGGTGATGCGTGGCGCACCGAAAACCTTCTTGTCGGCGGCGGCGGCGCTCGAACCCGCTCTGACGGATGTTTTCTTCGATTTCACCATGGCGAAGCATCGTCGACGGCGATGTGCACGTAGAAATGAAGAAGGGAAAGAACGAAGAATGTAAGTGCGCGCGAGGAAGAGCTTGTGATAATAGAAGCAGTGGAGAAAGCAAATGGCAAATGGTGAAAACAAATCACCATTTTTTCCCACAGTTATAGGGATGAAGACGATGATCAGGAGCCGTTCATCCAGAAGCCCTAACGACAGGCACATATCCAACCGTCCATGTGTCAACACAAGAACAAACCGTCGCTAGCACGCTGTCCACTACGCACGGAAACCGAGGAGACGCCGTAATTCTCGCCATGTCACGCATGACTAGTCAACTCCAAGTCAGGAAATGGGACCCACGCTTGTCCTATCACATCACCTCTGGCGCCGCAGACGGTTGCGGTCATCAATCGTCAGCACTAACGCTATCAAGCATCCTAGCAACGACTAGAATTTTCGACTGATCAAACAAGTACTTCCTCGAATCTACGATTCGAACTACTCGGGGGCTACTCCTATCAGGAGCGCTGGCCGCGCACCCAAAAGAAGAATGAAAAAACAACAGTTCTTAAACTTTGAGTCCTACGTCAAGTCTACGACTCCACTATGGACTCGGGGGTACTCCCATAGGGAGGAGCATCCGAAAAATTTGTGTCCTACGGACCTGAAGCTCAATCAACTGAATTAAAGTCTCTGCTCGAGCTCAAACAGACACTCGGGGCTACTCCCATAGGGAGCGCTGGCCGCGCACCCTATGAATTATTCGACTGCGATCCTTCGGATCAAACATAACAAAACCCTTCTTTCTGGTAACTTTGCCCGAACTAATGCTGAGTGAGAAGCATCCTCCTTGGCCACCCGAAACACCTCCGTAGTGATAAAATTTCGGATGTTGTGTCTGTGACACAAAGATAAGACCTACAGACATCATCTGATGGCCTGGTAATGCACTTGACTGCGCTCTACCAGTAAAAAGCCGTGTCAACAGGCACGATGAAAATCCTAACGGACGCGTTAGGTGCATTACTCAAAAACTACTGGGATTCGACTCCTGTAAGACCTCAGCGTCCTGAGTCGAATTACACTAGCATCCGTTCCAGATTCGAGTCAGGGGACTCGAGTTTGAAGAAGATCGTGTCGTTTTTTCCTATGACAGTTAACTGACCCTGATCCGTCAGGAGAGTCAGGCACACGCATCAATAATCCCCACGAACTAAAATCATTTCTTTTACTCATGTACAGGACCAACAGCACCCGAAAGATTGAAGAGTCCTCGGCCGAATTTGCGATTCGACTGAGCACTCAGGGGCTACTGACATGGTTATACCCAATGGGTGCACGACATTAGCATATATGGTCCAGTCCAAGGAAGGCCCACTACGAGCAACGCAGCCCATGGAGCTTTCGGGTGGCCCAAGCCCATGACGCCTCCTGATCCTTGGAGAGCAAGACTATAGTAGATGGAATATTCAAAGAGGCAAACCCTAACTTGTAACCGACTCGATCTGTGCCTGAGACATGCCTATCTCTAAATAAAGGCTAGGAGGGCACGATGAGGAGGGCAACTTCTCACCGCATACACGCCTCCACGCCAGATTACATCTGCGCACCCCTGTACTTTCGGTTCCGTCGTAATCAAGAGCATACAAGTAGGAGTAGGGTTTTCCCTCCGAGGGCCTGAACCTGGGTAAATCTCGTGTCCCCTGGTTGCTTGTTTGTTAACCGTTCTGTGATCTTCAGCATCCCCATCTTCTCTAAAACCCAACCTCATAACAATGGGCATTGACGAGATCGAACCTCGTCAACATACCTTGATAAGATTTTAAAAGAAGTTTAAAATGGACAAAAGAAAGAAAGGGTTCTTACCTATGTTTCAAGGCAAGAAATTGATTAAGACTCAAAGTCTGGCTATGGCGGAAGAAAGAGAGATAATGGACAAAGTCCCCTATGATTCAGCCATAGGCTCTATAATGTACGCCATGCTATGTACAAGATCGGATGTGGCACATGCTATTAGTTTGACTAGTAGATACCAATCTGATCCAGGATCGGAACACTGGATAGTGGTAAAGAATATCCTTAAGTACTTAAGAAGAACTAATGAAATGTTTCTCGTGTACTAAGGTGAAGAAGAGCTCGTCGCTAAGTGTTATGTCGACGCTAGCTTCGATACCAATCCAGATGACTCTAAGTCTCAATCTAGATACATATTTCTCATGAATGGTGGAGAGGTTAGTTGGAGGAGTTCCAAACAACCCGTGGTGGCGGGATCAACAAATGGAGGCCAAATATGTTGCTGCTTTGAAAGCGGCTCAGGAAGTAGTTAGGATGAAGGAATTCATAACCGAACTAGGTGTGGTTGCTAGTGCGTTGGACCGATTGGTGATCTATTGTGACAACAATGGAGCCATAGCCAATACCAAAGAACCAAGGTCTCACAAGAATTCCAAGCATATTAAGCGCCGATTTCACTCCATCCGTGAGCATGTTAAGGATGGAGATATAAAGATTTGTAAAGTACACACGGATCTCAATGTCGCAGATCCATTGACTAAAATTCTCCCTAGAGCAAAACATGATCAACACCAGAACTCCATGGGTGTTAGATTTATCAGTATGTAACTAGATTATTGTCTCTAGTGCAAGTGGGAGACTGAAGGGAATATGCCTTGAGAGGCAATAATAAAGTTGTTATTATGTATATTCCAAGTATATGATAGATGTTTATTTTGCATGCTATAATTGTATTAATATGAAAACATTAATACATGTGTGTTTAATAAACAAACAGAAAGTTCCTAGTTATGCCTCTCTTATAAACTAGCTCGTTGATTAACAAGATGATCAAGGTTTCCCGATCGTAGACATTGGATGTTGTTAATAACAAGGTCATAACATTATTGGAATGGTGTGATGAACATTCATCCGAAGTATAGCATTACGATCAAAATCATTGAGTTTATATTGCTATAACATCATACGAAGTAATCCTAATCCCTAGACCATGAGATCATGTCAATCACTAACACTGGAAGAGTATCTTGATAACATCAAATGTCACACCGTAACAGGGTGACTATAAAGGTGGGTTCAGTACTACGAAGGTGTTATGTTGAGGCCCATGGATCAAGAGTGGAATTTGTTCATCCCGATGACGGATAGATATACTCTGGGTCCTCTCGGTGATATCATATTGGTTAGCTTGCAAGCAAGTGATTTGATCACTAGAATGTTATATCACGGGAACGAGAAAAAAGTACCTGTCAGTAACGAGATCAAACTAGGTATGAAGATACCGATGATCGAATCTTGGACATGTAATGTATCGCGAGACAAAGAGATTAAGATTCTAGCGTAAAAAGTTCTCACGATCACAAGAAGTCATCGTTGAATGTGTGGGAGTCAGTATGGATCTCTAGGTCCCTCTTCTGATTATTAATCCGAGAGGGGTCTCGATCATGTCCGCATTATTCGCGAACCGTAGGGTGACACACTTATGAGACACGGACACTATTTGGAACAAATAGTTTCATGTCAAAAAGATTTACAAAGAATAGGAATTTATTTCACTATACACCGGAATTGTTTCGGGTAAAATTGCTGAAAGTGTTTCTACATATGAAATAAAATACTAGCAAGTGGTTTTATGTGAATGTTTTTCCATTAAAGTGATTGAAAAAATTCTGAATAAATAAATAAAATGATTTTTATTTAAAGAGAGATTGCATTAAATTTGGTGGAAATTTAATGGGATTTTTGAGTGGAATTTTGAGTGGAGAAATGAAGGGGCTAATTTGTGAGTGGGAGCTCCACCCACATGAATGGAGGAGGGGAGGGGCAGACCATGCGTCGGCCACCCCCTTGGGGTTCCCCCTTCCTCCTATATAAAGCCCCCTCTCCCTCTCTCACACTCACACCTCCTCGTGAATGATCTCTCCCCCCTCTAGTTTATCCCCTATGGTTTCAGACTAGCGAGATACATGTTCCTGGTGGCTTTTTGGCAAGAAAGAGTTGTTGCTTCCGCTGCATTGCTGGAGCGAGGAGGCGGAGGTTGCTCGGTGACTTGGACGTGTGTGCGAACACGGATGCGCTGCTGATTTGCTGCGCTGATATCTTCTCGGTCTTGAGATCGGCAAGCGTTCGTCTACATCATCCACGAGTACAACCTCGCTAAACTATGTCGGTCTACAAGGGTACGTTCTCTATGAATATATGTCCACCCGTTGCTTGTATCTAGTAGATAGATCTTAGTATATAGTTGTTCACATCATAGGAATTTTTTTGTTTTCTTTGCTACGAACCCTACAACTATGTCCAGTTAAAATCCAAAATCCAAAGCTAAAAGCACCTACTTCGGTGCTTTTATGACTTATAAGCCAAACTCCAAAAGCTAGATTTAAGCCTAACCAAACAGACCCTAACTTGCACTAGTAACCGTCTATGTGCACTTAACAACATATGAGATAAACCAAACATTTCACGCAACATGGAAATTTTGGTAAATCTCATTCCTTTAATCCAAACATCATATATTTTATTAAAAAAATGCTGCAAAGTTTAGAAAAAGTCGAAAGTGGGTTCAAAAATATCATGAAGGGGAAAAGGCACTTAATTTAGGCTGCCAAATAACCGTCCAAATTCTCCTACATGAATGATCCAAGATATACTCATCCGAAGATTAATAGGAAAATTCCACCTGAACAATCAGAAGTTTTAAGAAATTCTGAAAATGGACTAGCATGTAAATCTAAATTGAGATACAAATTCGGCATATTAGCACCAGTACTACCAAATTCTATTTTGTTGGCGAGTATTGTTTTCAATTTTGATTTGAAATTTTATAAAAGGTTACATACATATTTTTTATAGTAACTATCTTTTCCAGATTTTTTCTTAGATCGTAAGTGTGTAACTATCAGGTGCACATGGTACATTTCAGTGTCAGATTATCAGTGTCCCTCGGCAACTCAACAGTCAGCATACCCACAAAGGCTACGGATATCTTACTGGGCCGTCTTCAGCTTTGGGCCGCTTAGAATACGAAGAGACGCGTGTTCTTATATACTCTAAAAAAAGGAATGCGAATGGGGAGCCCTCTGAAAAAAAAAGCAGCGGCGAAGCTGAGATTTTGGCTCGCAACATTGCCGTCGCTCCCCCAAACCCTCGTTTCGTGGTTCCATCCCGCCGCCGGCCCACTAGACCACTACCCCGAGTCTCGCCGCCGTTTCCCCACTCCAGACCACCTCGACGCTTTCCCCTCTCCCATCGCCGCTGCACTTGATCCCCACCCCACCCCTGAACTCCCCCAATGGCAACATCGCAGCGGCCAACAAAAAGGATGGAATCGAGATGCACCCCATCGACGGAGCGGGCTACGCTCGCATTCGAGATCACCAGGTACAGTCTGCATCAGGGCATGGGTGTCGACAAATTCATCCAGTCCACCCCCGTCTCAGTTGGCGGGTACGAGTGGTGCATCCGCTACTACCCTGACGGATTGAAGGAGGCCAAGGACTACATCTCAGTCTTCGTCGAGCTCCTGGGCAAGGGTCCCAAGGCACGGGCGCTCTACGACTTGAGGTTGGTCAACCAGGACAGCGGGCTGTCGTCATTGTTTTATTCCTCGGAATCGCCGAAGGATTTCAATTCCCTCGACAAAACATTTTCATGGGGATATGCCAATTTCAAGAAGAGGAGCGACCTGGAGAAGTCAGCTTACCTGCGGGATGACCGTCTCATTATTGAGTGCGATCTCACTGTGGTCAAGGAACCACTTGTTGCCAAGGCTGTAGAGGTTCAGATACCACCATCAGACCTGTCAGATAATTTTGGACAACTGCTAGAGACGGGGGAGAAAGCAGATGTGACATTCAAAGTTCAAGGGGAAGTGTTCCGTGCGCACAAGATTGTGCTTGCAACGCGGTCGCCAGTTTTCAAGGCTGAGCTCTATGGACCGATGAGAGACAAACGGAGACATACTATAATTGTCCAAGACATGCAGCCTGCTGTTTTCAAGGCATTGCTTCACTTCATCTACACAGATTCATTACCTCCCATGGACAATCTTGATGCTGATGACAGTAAAGAAATGGTCAAGCACCTACTAGTAGCTGCAGATAGGTATGCAATGGAAAGGATGAAGATTGAATGTGAAAGCATTCTTTGCGAAAGTTTTGATGTCGAGACTGTGGCAACCACGTTAGCTCTAGCTGATCAGCATCACTGCAGCAGGCTCAGAGATGCTTGTGTTGAATATATCGTGTCTTCAAATAGAATGGATGATGTGTTGGCAAGCGAGGGGTATGTGCACTTGAAAAGATCATGTCCTGCTGTCTTAATAGATGTCTTGGAGAGGGCAACAAAGTATCGCAAAATTTAGTGTGGTTATATCGGGTTAACTTAATTGACATATAGCCATCACCACCGGAGATGAAGTAGCTTGATCCTTCACTTGTCAGTTCCGAGAGACCAGTTGGAGGAGCAATTAGCAACTAAAAATTGCAAATTTTAGTATGCTTATTACATTGGATTGTTGTGGTAGCTTCCCGATACCACCTGAGACGACCTTGTCCTTCCTATAGTTTTCAATGATCTTTTTTATAATTTTATGGAGTAGAAAAGGCTTGTCATATATATGCTGTAGTTTTCACATATCTGTTGCAGCTCTTCTGTTGACTTTTGGAGAAGTCTCTCTCTTGCATGGTCGTGAACTAGTGTTTGATATCAGCTTATATATGAATTTATAAACCTTCATTAGTTCACTAAGTTTTTTCGAACTTTTTTGTGAACTTATATTGTTCTCTAATTTATTTATGCTCTCTTTGATTCCTTTCTTTTTTAGCTCGCAAAACCTTTTAATTCCAATTGATTACTTTTGAGCGGATATATTTACTATCATAGTGATACCAAGTTTTTTGAGTCGTTGTATACTCGACGACTAATATTTTCTCAAAATCATGGCTACCCGTGACTAAACAACGACATATGGCGATTATACACCGACTTTCGTCGCCTAATTGCTGAGTCGGTTCGCGACTTGGTTTGGCTTGGCGACTCAAGAAAACCTTGAGTGATACATTTGCATGTGAAGAATAAACGCGAAATTTAAATAGAGAAAATGCTAAGTTCAAAATGGTTTTCATACATGAGGGTTTGTACAAAACGTTAGATGCCAGAACTATCGTGGGACGATGAGGGTTCCCACCCATATGCTGCATATCCTCTACGAATTACCAATTAATATGCACGCTACGAGGATAATAGCCACGACCTGCACATCCGGCTTCATGCGAGAGGAAGAAGATACAACTGACTTCTCTGTCCCATTCCAAATCTCATGGCTAACACGTAATATACGACGCTAGAATCACTGGTGTCAGGGGTTATTAAGTCCCTAATTGATCATCATTGTTGCAAATAGAACCCTAAGTTCTATTGCTCCATTATATCATCACTTAGGATGATATATATGATTTCTTTATTTGTAAAAATATTATTTTCTTTCTTTGGAGTATATATGATAACACACAATTTGCAAATACTTTGATAAAGACTCTTCAAAGGATATGAGCAAGTGATGAACTTGCCTTGTGATTACAAGGTAGTGAAGTCTGATGCTTGCACTCGACCTTGAGCTTCTATGTCTACAAAAACATCATTATTGTCCGGTAAGGACAATATTTAAAAAAGCAAAATGATTATGCAAATGTAATGTAATGCATTATTTAACTTTATATGTATTCTCCTCCATTATTTAATTTATAGAAAAATCCTTTTTAATTAATTAAGGATTTATAAATATAAGTTTTAATATTTATAGAACATTATATTTATTTATTTTATTTCCTTTTATTTGAATTTTTATTGATTTAATAATTCCTTTAAGAATTATCATTTAAATATAAAAAATTGTTATTAAATAATTTGTTTAGTATTTTTCTAAAATACTACAATATTAATATATAATGAAAGTGATTTTTATTTATTTTTTTCATCTTTCAATAATTTTTTAAAATTCCATAAGGAATTTATATATTACAAAATTCTTAATAAAATTTATATGTCTAAAATTTTATCTCTTAATTTATTTGGATTGTTTGGATTATTGTGAATCCAAAATTGTTTTATTTATAATTTTTGGATTTTTATTTTATTTTCTAGAATTTATTTAAGTTTAGGGGCATTTTGGTCTTTTTCCAATTATTGAAACAGGCTCTAAAAGATTTGGGTTGATTGTTTGGGTTTATTGGGCCCTTGTGGCCCAATAGGGCAAAGTCAAAACAATACCTCGAAGGGGTATTGGCCCAACCCATCCCAACACTCTCTATCTCTCTCTCGAGCTCACCTCTCTCCTTCTCCTCCCCCGACCCGGTGGTCAGCGATGCTGTCCCCGGCGATTCGCGCCGCCATGGACTTTCCTGGCCACCACCGTGGTGCAGGATGAGGTTGTCGGCCCCGCTCTACCCTCCTGTCCAATTGGATTTGGACCTGGAGCCCTCCTATGACCAGATCGATGTCGTCCCGAACCCTAGGGTTTGGGGTTGGCGTTGATGCTGACGCCGCCCCTGTTGTCATGTGCCGTGGGGATGCTCCTCACCCCCAGGCGTGGCTATGGTCGTTGTTGTGACATTTTGTGGGTTGCAGCGCCCCCTTGGGGGTGCTCCCCGTGCCGCCATGGTCATCGGCATCCTCTACTTCCTCTTCTATTCTATAGCGAGGACCTTCGGTAAGTTATTCCTCTTCCCTCGTGCTCTCTGTGCTAGGCTATCCTATACTAGATGTTGGTAATGACCTTCCTAGTTACTGTCATGTCTTGATTGAGATGGTTTGTTTTACTTCGGGTTCATTCCCCTCTGTGAATTAGATATCTGATGGATTGGATCAAGTTTTGATGGTCCCTAAGCATGCTAAGTGGTTATTAGATGTGGCTTGCTGCTTATGATTAATTGTGGTGATGCTAGTGGTTTATCAGATGATTCTATGGATTAATTTTGATATGGTCAGATGGTAAAGTTACTTTAGAAGAAATACTTGGGAAATCTAGTGGTTTAATAACTCACCACTGTCATTACTTGGTTAATGACAGTGGGTGTTGTGTGATGAAGTCACTGTCTTAGTACTGTTGACTTGAGGATTCATATATAGCTTGAAATCAAAATGGTCTCTTACAGTGAAGATATATATATATATATATATATGAATATCCTGTTTATGATTCCCGTGTTTAAGAACAGGAAAATGATTTATAATTGGTTGATTGTATCTGTGAAGATTGGATGCTACCTGCTTAGTTTAGAACTATTCTTGTGACACCATTCTTGTATGGCACACAAGACTAGATTCTTTTACTTAGCTTGGTTTTGTTCAAGCTTAAGATGAGTTTGGCATTAAAGATAAGTAGAAACTCCTTTCTTAAATCCCTAAGACCCATGATGTTGGTCTGAGGTTTAGGGATTAACCCTTTGTCTTGTTGTTTCTCATGGATTGGTTCTGGTATTGATACCAGCTACTGTTTCTTGAATTAAAGTTGGGAAAAATTGATTGTAGGCTTGATAACTTATCTAGATCCATAAGATTAAATTCTAAGGTGCTACTCCAATTGAAGAGATGTGCCTAGAAGTTTAAATCTTGGCTATATTCATTCTTGAATTTGAAATATAACTTGATAGCTTGGATCAATGATGTTGTCCTAAGATCTTAGTTAGATCCTTATACTTTTCTGATTGCTTTTAGTGTTTACAAACTTTAGTGATGGATTCACCCCACTTGGGTGCTTCTGAGAATTTGAGTAATAGACAGATCGTGAATGCATGATTAATCTTAGACAGATAAAGCATGTGATGGTCTATTTTACTCACCACACTTATTTGATGTTGGGGTTGCTAGTGGTTGATCTTGTGGTAGCTTGATCTGGTGCTCTCGTGGTATTTCCAGCTCCTGTCTTGTCCTTGATCTAGTCCTTCACCTCCTGGTATTGATATCTTGATCATGTCCTTGCTATCCACCTGATCTACCCCCTCCTTATGTCACCATTTTGGTGATGTGATCCAGGGTTTTGATTGGTGTGATCTAGCTTGTCTTTGGCTTGGTTTAGCTGGGTTGTTGTTCTTAGCGTGTATGAACAAGAAAGTGGTGTGGGGTTGGCTTCCCACGGCTGTGTTGATGGTTTTGTTTGATTGTGTTGTTGTTGTGGTGCTGACAGCACACATCATGCAGTTTGGTGTGTGTGCTGCCTGTGTGCCTGCTGCACAGGTTGTGGATATGTTCTGGTTGTGAAGTTACCTTTATCCGGTTACTCTTACTTGGCTGGTGAAACTTTCCCCTCCTTGCTATTCATTTGACTTATGGCTTAAAATTATGAGATATATTCTTTCATATTGGTGAAACTTGCCCCCTTAAATTACTCAATGATGAAAAAGTGAACAGTGCACCTCACTGTCAATTCTGAGAGTAAAATAATTCTCTAACCTTCTTTTTCTTTTAAGTTTCTTTTTATTTTGCAGGTACCAGATTTGAAGATCAAGACTTTTAGTTTAGGTTTTTCTTTTTCTTTATAGAATAGTCACTTGTAATAACTTTATTCTTTTGTAATTTTATTTTTATCCTTTTGTAATAAATATTGTACTATTATTCAATAAAGAAATATTCTTCTTCTATTTATTTACTATTGTAAAGATTGTTGCTCCTTTCCATAAGTTACATTTGTAACTCAATATTGAATGAAGTTTTAGAATATTCATTTTATTGATTATCTTCTTTCATTTAAAGTCTGAGTTATTATTGGTTAACTCTTAATTGAATCAAATACTCAAACATTATTCAAAATCCTTTTGAATTATAATTCAAACACTCAAGTTTTAAATTCAAATTGCATTTCCCAAAACACTCTAATCCACAAAGATCATATCAAAGTCTATAACAATCATCCTTCAAGATTATACCTAATCTCAAAGCATGAAAGAAACTTTAATCACTTTAGGTTTTTATTTAGCGAAAAATTTACCCACATTTTCACAGATGAATGCATGCAATATCACAAATTCCTAAATCTACCCTTCGTTAGTTCCTAAATGATGGGATGTTACAACAACAGCAAGTTTCCCTCAGTAAGAAACCGAGGTTATCGTACCAGTAGGAGGAAGGAAACGTCACACAGGTGTTGCAAGAAACATGGAGACCTTCACAACACAAACTCAAGACTTTGCCTTAACAAATCAGTGAGGTTGTCAAGCTCACCGGTTTGCTGTAGCAAAGGATTAAACTTATGGTGTGGAAGGTAATGGTTTGCAGCAAGTAATAAAGTAATAGTGGAAGATGTATCAATGGTAAAGATTGGACCGGGATCCATAGTTCACTAGAGGTGCACTCCCTAGATAAACAACATGGCATGAAGGGTAAAAAAATTATAGCAGGGCAATTGACAGGAACTGAGCAAGGCATAACAATGCAATTACTAGTCAGAAAGATCCTATGAGATTCTATTGGGCAATACAACAAGATACGTAGACCGCCATCCAACTGCATCTATGACTAGAAGTCCACCTTCAGGTTATCATCCAAACCCCCTCCAGTATTAAGTTGCAAGCAACAGACAACTGCTTTAAGCAAAGTGTGTAAGGTAAACAATCCACATGTTCCATGAACAAGAGACCGTTATTTTCTTCCTAGTAGCAACAACACATCTACAACCGAAGAGATTATTGTCACTTCCCTTGGAAACTAGAGGCATGAACCCACTATCGAGCATAAATACTCCCTCTTGGAGTCACTAGCAACTACTTGGCCAAGATATACTAACAACGGATAGCATGCAAGATCACAAACAACACAGACATGATAGAATCATAAAGACAAAACCATTAATCAAACCAACATAATAATCTCAATATCCATCGGATCCCCGCAAACACAACATGCATGATTACAAATAGATTAGATATTGATCATGAACGAAGCTCACAAGATCTATACATGAAAGCACAAAGGAGGAGATACAACCATCTAGCTACTACATGGACCCATAGTCCAAGGTGGAACTACTCACGCATCATACCGGAGAGAAGGCCTCTGGGATGATCTCCCCTCCAGAAGGGTGCCGGGAAGAACTTCAGATCCCCCCGATCTAGGGATGATGGTGGCAGCGGCTACAAACGGTTTCGTGGAGATTTGATTGGGTGCTTAGGGTTTCTGCATCGGGGGGTTCTTATAGGCGCAGGGTGAGGCCGAGGAGGCGGCCAGGGGGGGGGGGGGGGTCAAACCCTACCCGGGCGTGGGGCAGGGCCCACCCGCGCCTAGGGGGGTTTGGCTGCCCTGGCTTGCTTCTCCGTCTCCCCTCTGGACTTCTTGTTCCCCACGGAAAGTAATTGACTTTGATGTTTGTCCCGTCCAATTCCGAGAATATTTTTTTACTAACTTTTCTGGAACCAAAAACAGCAGAAAACAGGCAACTGGCATTGTGGCAACTTGTTAATAGGTTAGTACCAGAAAACATGTAAAAAGCACCTCAAAGTGTAGACAAAGCAAATCAAAGTAGATACTAAACAAGCATGGAGCATAAAAAATTATAGATACGTTTCCGACATATCAGACATCCCCAAGCTTAACTCCTGCTCGTCCTCGAGTAGGTAAGTGATAAAAAGAATAGTTTTTGAGGTGACATGCACCCTCACAATAAAGATACAACCATTTGCAAGAATTGAAAGCTGGGATCAAAGAACTCTAAACATGTGCATGAAGGATGGAGTTCTAACAGTAGGACATAGTAACTATGCATGCAACATGACAAGCTACAAACAAAGATCATGAATAACATGCATTGAAAAACGTTTGTTTGGTTCACATACAGAAACCATAGCATAGTGGCAATCAGCTTGTCCCTCATAGAGTAGCAATATAGATGCATAGGACACCTTCAAAGTTCACAA
This sequence comes from Avena sativa, assembly GCA_916181665.1. Classification (NCBI taxonomy): domain Eukaryota; kingdom Viridiplantae; phylum Streptophyta; class Magnoliopsida; order Poales; family Poaceae; genus Avena; species Avena sativa. The sequence continues at coordinate 146,816,905 of OV702294.1, read as the reverse complement.
GGGTGACTAGAAACAAATAGCACAAGAACAAGTAATATCACAATATGCATCAATTAATAAGCTTTGGAACACTGCACACAGAATGACAACTATGCTCTCTTAATGGTGCCTAAGGGTAGAAGGTGGAGACTCAAATAATGGTAGAAGAAAGGCCTTTTCTTAAAGGTAGTAGGGATTTCAAGTTTTAAGAAGAGCTTACAAAAATTATGGTACTTGCTAGCTTTCAGCCCTCATTGCTCCTATCATAAGCATCTTGAAGTGGTTAAGGTTAAAGTGAACAAAGATGGAGTATATGCTTGACGAAGTATAAGTTGGCAATCTCAAGTCCCTTGAATACGAGGGCCACACCTCATGCTACTCAACATTAGTCACCTGTAAGTTCTTGTCATTGTAAGTATTTGCATATCATTGAGAACCGCCAATGGGGTACCCCTTGCACATGGTACATGAGCTATCCCATAACGAAAATTTCAGGGCAAGCAGACAATGAGCATCTCAGCAATCTTCTTATTTACCATGGGAATATGGTGCTTTTTTCTCGCTTTCCTCTTTTCTCAATGTGTCTCTTTTTTATAAGAAGAATGCTTCATAGATGTCACTATGGTGATGCTGCAAGTTTCCACCATGATTAGGCATGGCTTAGGCTAGCGGCCCAGGCGTTTATCTAACACAGGATACAAACTCCATGGACTTACAAGTTCCCTCTTTATTTCACACCGGTGACATCCATAGACAAAAGAGCATGATATCAACTTAGTACAAAGTACAAGTGCAATGTTGAAAACGTTCTCCGTGACAGCACGGTTCTGCTAATTCCATTGTATAAGTGCAAGAATATACAACATAGATGACACAATGGTTCAAGTTCATTGGGGGCAAAGAATATTAAGTGTGTCATCAAGTTCGTGAGGGCTTTAATCACTAAGTTTTCACATAAGAATTTTTTTTTTAATTGGAAGATAGCTGAAAACAAGAATATACTTGGAATGGTGTAACACACCATGCATAGGAGTTTATAGTGGAAACTTTTGAATAACTTGGTTTCTTGGGAGTTGGAAGCATGAGTAGAACTTACTCATACAAGTGGAGGCTAGCAAAATACTGGGAGCAACCAACTAAGAGAGCAATAATGGCCATAATCATGTAGAGCTACAAAGCATTAATAATCAAAGAAAAGAGTGGTACTACAAGTCAAGGACTAAATGATCATAGAGGATAATGGTGACTTTTCATAGTCATAACATGGTGTGAGCATGCGCCAAGTCAACCCAAACAAAGCATCAAAGGATAATACCACAATACTATGCTTTTGCATGCTAAAACAACGCATAATTTCTTGAAGGCACAGTAAGCAATCCCAATTGTTTGGAACAAGACATGCTACGACAATAATCACTAAGCATAAGGTCAAAACAACACCTAGCATGTCATGCTAAAGTCTAAGTCACACTCAATACAAGCTCCTCTTGCACTTCAAGCAAGAACTTACTACTCCTTTACAACACCAAGCAACTTATTTTCAAAACAACACAACGAGAACGGGGGTCCAAACTACTTAAGCAAACTAAAAAAACTAAGCAAAGCAAATGAAAACTAAGACGCTCCAAGAACAACACTACTGTGCATGAAACAATAAAAATGAAGTGTGTAAACATACCTGAGCTTTTTGTTGATGAAGAAGGGGATGCCTTGGGCATCCCCAAGCTTTGACGCTTGTACCTCTTGGATATTTCTTGGGGTGAGACCATGGTGGCATCCGCAAGCTTGAGCTTTTGTCCATTCTTCATCTCATTGCATCATTCTCTCTCTACACCTGAATTTTTTCCTTCACATGCACAAAACATCACACAATCTTCATTAGCAACATTAGTTTATTCAAAAGATATTGGACCTCTGGAAAAGCTTTGAAACAGCAAGGCTTTTCACTAAAAACACAAGCTACTGTAGTAACTCCTTCAAAAAGCTCAATTCACCTAAAGACAACTCAAAAAGGAATCAATAAGAAGCAAATGCAAATAATAGCAGAAATCTGTCAAAACAGACAAGCAGGTAGAAACCAATTTTTTTTGGACATCTTCTGTTGCTCAAATCAAAAAGTGTTGAACTAACAAAAGAGATAATGTACTGGGGGATTTATTCGTAAATGTTGAGCTCAATCCGAGTTATAGAGACTCCTCACGAATTTTTATGGTGGAGGACAGAAATCTGTTTCGGGACAACAACTCCCCAAATCTTACTTCCCTCTCATTAGAGGACATTCTTGGCACAAAAAGCAAACAAAAAGGATAAGGAGAGGTAATTACTGAAGTAATAACTTCCAAGACTCAAGGAAACTCTTGGGTTATCTCCCAATAAGTACTTTTCTTTAACGCCTTTAAGTTAGGCACAAGAAGTAAGAAGAATCAAGTATTTTCAAATGAAGAAGCATTAACATCAATACTTGCAAAGTCTTCAACTATGAAAGGTATCTCATCCAAATGGGTTTTGGAGGATCCCTTCTCATCTCTCTTTGGTCTACTACTTTCATCAAAAAGATTTTCAGGAGCAATCCAATCAAAATTCTTTTCAAAGGCTTCATGCATTCCAACAAGCTTAAAGGGTATGGGTATTTTAAATTCCTCTCCGGGCTTAGTCTTATCAGAAGTACCCACAACATCTACACTTGAGCCTAGGATATTGAAACGCTCATAAACCTTTTGGCTTCCCTAGCAACATCCTAGAATTCTTTTAATAAAGTTTCAAGGATGAATTCTCTCTTTTTAGTATTCTTTTCTTCTTTTATTTTTAGGAACAAGAATTGTATGAAGGGGTTAAGGCAACAAACCTAGCCTCCAACATATGAACTAAAGAAGCTACAGCAATATCATAATTAGGAGCAAGCTCTGCTATAGATTTATCCTTAATATCCTCATGCTTGCTAACATGATTAAATAATTCTTCAATATTATCTTTTCCAATTATGGAGCCACTGCCTATCGCAAGATCTTTTAGGGCGAACTTGGGGAGCAACATGGTGAGCTAGATCAAGGTGGCAACTAGAGTAGGAATTAATTTTTTTTGTGTTTTTGAATAAAGAAAGCAAACCAAACTAGACTAAATTTTTTTTGGGTTTTTTGGAAAGAGGCAAACAAAACCAAGCAAAAGAAACAAAGCAAACTAAAAACAAAGTAAAGAGAAAGGAAGTGAAGGAATCCCCTAGTGAAGAAGTCCTTAGCCTCCTGGGCAACGGCGCCAGAAAATAGCTTGATGGCGCCCAGCAATTGTCGTGGGACGCTTCGTTGGAAACCCCAAGAGCAAGGTATGAAGCAGCACAGCAGCAAGTTTCCCTTGGTAAGAAACCGAGGTTATCGAACCAGTAGGAGGAAGGAAACGTCACACAGGTGTTGCAAGCAACGCGGAGACCTGCACAAAAAAAACTCAAGACTTTGCCCCAACGAATCAGTGAGGTTGTCAAGATCACCGGTTTGCTTTAACAAAGGATTAAACATATGGTGTGGAAGGTAATGGTTTGCAACAAGTAAACAAGTAACAGTGGAAGATGTATCAATGGTAAAGATTCGACTGGGGTCCATAGTTCACTAGAGGTGCTCTACTTAGATAAACAACATGGCATGAAGGGTAAACAAATTACAGCATGGAAATTGATAGGAACCGAGCAAGGCATAACAATGCAATACCAGACAAAAAGATCCTATGAGATTCGATTGGGAAATACAACAATATACATAGACCACCATCCAACTGCATCTATGACTATAAGTCCACCTTCAGGTTATCATCCGAACCCCCTCCAGTATTAAGTTGCAAGCAACAGACAACTGCTTTAAGCAAAGTGTGTAAGGTAAACAATCCACTTGTTCCATGAACAAGAGTAATGGCGCCCAGCACTTATCGTGGGACGCTTCGTTGGAAACCCCAAGAGCAAGGTATGAAGCAGCACATCAACAAGTTTCCCTCAGTAAGAAACCAAGGTTATCGAACCAGTAGGAAGAAGGAAATGTCACACAGGTGTTGCAAGGAACATGAGACCTGCACAACACAAACTCAAGACTTTGCCCCAACAAATCAGTGAGGTTTTCAAGCTCACCGGTTTGCTGTAGCAAAGGATTAAACGTATGGTGTGGAAGGTAATGGTTTGTAGCAAGTTGATGACCCACAAGTGTAGGGGATCGCAACAGTCTTTGCTGGTAGTACTACCCAATTTATTGATTTGACACAAGGGGAGACAAAGAATACTTACAAGCCTTAACAATGAGTTGTCAGTTCAGCTGCACCTGGAAATAGTTCTTGCTCACAGAAGTTTATCAGTAGCAACAGTTTGTAGTAGCAACAGCAAAGTAACAACAGTAGTAACAGCAATAGTGAAACAATAGCAATAGTAACAGTAGGATTCGAGTGTGGTAGGCATAGGGATGGATGGACGGGCGTTGCATGGACGAGTCTAAACATGTAACTCCAAATAACTAGGGCACTGCAGATAAATAATAACAAGCATCCAATTACTAAACAATCCTAGGCATGTGCTCCAAATATAGTCATACGTGCTCTCAATGAGAACTTGCACAACATCTTTTGTCCTGCCAGCCCGTGGCAGTGGGGCCTCTAGGGAACTACTGGCAATTAAGGTGCTCCTTTTAATAGAGCACCGGAGCAAAGCATTAACACTCCATGAACACATGTGATCCTCACACCACATCCATCCCCTCTGGTTGTCCCAATTATTGTCACTTTGGGGCCTTTGGATCCAGACAATGATATGTGTACACAACTTGCAGATAAGATCATAAATAATACTATCATAATGATTCAATAATAAGTTCAGATCTGAGATCATGGCACTCGGGCCCTAGTGAGAAGCATTAAGCACAACAAGTTGCAACAAAGTCAAATAGCACTAATAGAGATACTAGGCACTATGCCCCTAACAGATCTTATTCGATTACATGAATGAACTCATCCAATCCCTACCATCCCCAAGCCTACAGCGGGGTATTACTCACTCATGGATGAGGGAAACATCGATGGTTGATGGAGATGCGTTGGTGATGACGATGGCGATGATCCTCTCCAAATTCCCCGTCCCGGCAGGGTGCCAGAACAGAGTTTTTGGAACCAAAACTTGGTTTCTCGTGGTGGCGGTGGAGCGGAACTCTCTTTGGAAAACTATCGAACCCCCCTCTGTTTTTAGGTCGAAGGGTAACTTATAGGCGCAAAGGGAGGCCGAGAAGATGCCTGGGGTGGCCAACCCCCCCCCCCCCCCCAGGCACGGGGTCAGTGGGTCCGCGCCTGGGGTGGGTCTGGGCCCCCAGGCCTCCCCTCTGTCTCCCCTTCTGGCTCCGTGGATCTTCTGGTAAGATATAATTTTTGGCATATTTTCCGGGATTTTTATTGATAGTTCATTTTCTGCACAAAAACCAGACACCAAGGTAATTCTACTGAAAACAGCGTCAGTCCGTTGTATCCAAATCACACAAGTATAGAGAAGAAACAATAGCGAAGTGTTCGAGAAAGTAGATACGTTTTGGACGTATCACAAGTAAAAAATTAACAGTGGAAGATGTATCAATGGTAAAGATTGGACCGGGGTCCATAGTTCACTAGAGGTGCTCTCCTTAGATAAACAACATGGCATGAAGGGTAAACAAATTACAGCAGGGCAATTGACAGGAACTGAGCAAAGCATAACAATGCAATTACTAGTCAGAAAGATCCTATGAGATTCGATTGGGCAATACAACAAGATACATAGACCGCCATCCAACTGCATCTATGACTAGAAGTCCACCTTCAGTTTATCATCCGAACCCCCTCCAGTATTAAGTTGCAAGCAACAGACAACTGCTTTAAGCAAAGTGTGTAAGGTAAACAGTCCACATGTTCCATGAACAATAGATCATTGTTTTCTCCCTAGTAGCAAACAACACATGTACAACCGAAGAGATTATTGTCACTTCCCTTGGAAACTAGAGGGATGAACCCACTATCGAGCATAATACTCCCTCTTGGAGTCACTAGCAACTACTTGGCCAAGATAGCTGCTAACAACGGAGAGCATGCAAGATCACAAACAACACAGACATGATAGAATCATAAAGACAAAACCATTAATCAAACCAACATAATAATCTCAATATCCATCGGATCCCCGCAAACACAACATGCATGATTACAAATATATTAGATCTTGATCATGAACGGAGCTCACAAGATCTATACATGAAAGCACAAAGGAGGAGATACAACCATCTAGCTACTACATGGACCCATAGTCCAAGGTGGAACTACTCACGCATCATACCGGAGAGAAGGTCTCCGGGATGACCTTCCCTCCGGCTATCGTGGTATTGCCGACGAGTACGCCATGGAGGGGTCCTCACAGTGCGTGTTTAGAGACATGGGGTAAGGCGGACGGTTGACGGGTACGAGGTAACACAGCTTACCCAAGTTCAGATCCCACAATGGTGGCGGAATCCTTCTCCTTCTATAAATCACTATAATGGCAATACGCCGAGTTAGAGAGATAGGTTCGCTGTGCGAGGTTGTATGAATCGATACTAGGTTTTGCCCTAAAGGCTCCCATAGGCCCGACTTATATAGTCGCCAGGTCCTAGGGTTACAGGGAAAAGTCCTAGCCGGATAGGTTACAGTCCTACACTGTCTATTACTAGTCTTGTGTATCTTGCACTCCAAGGCTCCGGGTACGTTGGTGACTCCACCGTAGCCTTCCTTTCTCCGGCATGGGCCTCACTTCTGGATCCGTCTAACTGGGCCGCCTAGCAAGCCATAGGCCATGCTACCAACTATGGGACACCCGGGTTATCCGGATAAGCGACATGCTATGACGATACCCATATCCCCAACAGTAGCCCTCGGAGAACTCCGAGATCTTGCGCCGTCTTGCCTCTTCAGATGAATGCTCCGTCTAGTTGGATGTCGGCAAATCATCAAGCAATATCTTGTAGTCCTCCCAAAGAACCCTGCAAAGCTTTCTCCGTCTTCAACTTGTAAGTCGGAGAAATGCTGAATCTTCCATTGTACTCTTCTGTAGTCGGATTAAATCCGTCCATGTTGGAATCTTCGATGTGATGGCTCATCTACCCATGTTATCTAGGACGACGTAGGCTTTGGTCGGCGACGCCTCGTAACTCACACATGCAGAGAACACAATCATATCCGATTTTCCCGCGCGAGTGATACGAACCGTTGGCGGCGACGGTTGGAGACGTGGCGAAATTTCCGCACACGTTCGCGAACACGTCGTCTACGCGGCAACCATCCGATCAAGCTGCACGAATCTTGACGCCGAGGATGATAAATAGTAACCGTGGGGAAATTTCCACTTTTTACCTCATTCTCCTTGCATCATATTCTTCCTCCAGCCGCATGTCTCCTCGAGCTCTCCGCGAGAACTCTCGAAAGAACCCTAGCTCCAATCTGCACCAGTCGCACCCAATCTTCACTCCATGGCTAGCAGCAGCACTTCTCCATCAATGGCGTCGTCGAGCGAAGCCGCGGCAAAGCCGGCGAGCTCCATCGTCGTGCCCCTAGAGGGTTTGGTCATCCCTGCGTCGGCGGTGATCGAGTCCACCGGCGGCGACCCAAATTTGGCGGTGCTAGAGCCATTGGAGGAGGAACCAGACTCGCACAAGGGCGACTGGTGCGGCTCGGATATCACAGACCGTGATATCCAAGAGATGGTCGCCGAAGGCTACCTCCCCGCGACGGAGGGACTTGCCTGGCGGGCGGCGCCGGCCGGCGAGGTGACACCTTCTCCCCAAGCCGGAGAAAAGGTGTACCTCAACGCTCAACTGGTACGCGGCATCTCCCTGCCCATCTCCAACTTCTTCCTCTCCGTCTTGAACCATTATAGAGTCCAGCCCCAGAACCTTTCCCCAATAGTATCTTAGTGCTTAGCAACTACGCGGCACTTTGCGAGGGATACTTAGGGATAAGGCCTAGGTTAGACCTTTTTGTGTACTTCTTCACCATCAAACATGAAGATGGACATAGAAAGGAAGAGCTTAGGAACTGTGGCACCATAAGCTTCAAGATTCGACCTGGCCGGCGGTTCCCCGACATCGTCGGCCACGAGTCCTGCAAAAATTGGCAACAGACATACTTTTACGGCCCAGACATCCCGCTGGCTAGCCGACAAGTTACGTACCCGGACTTCGTTGATGGAGCCACCGCTGAAGCCTCGTCATGGAGATCCCAGGCCTCCCTTCCCTCCGACCTCGACGCTTCTCGCGTGATAAGGCGGATCGAATGGTTTGTAGAGACGGGTTTGACCGGCTTGGACCTAGCCATGTGCTGGTTCATCAGGCGAATCCAACCTCTGCAGCACCACGCGAAGCTCATGCACGAGTATACCAGCGACAGAAGGGATAGCATCCGCATCTCCGTGGACATCTTCTCGAGCGACTCCGTCAAGCTCCGCCTTAAGGACATCATCAAGGTGAAGGATAAGAAGCACGGCTTCACCATCACCTATGACATGTTCGTAGATGGCAAGTGCCCAAAGGTAGGTTTTTATTTTCCGTGTACGACATATACTCCAGTTCTTCCGTCTTGCAAATATCATCTTATCTTAACACGGTGATTTCTTACTTAACAGCTTAGCGACATAGATGAGATGAGCATGGCTCCTCAAATCTATGATCCAAAGATGAAGGAAGTCACGGTCGTGTCCGACGACGAAGCTCCGTTGGCGCGGAAGAGCTCCACCTCTGACGCTGCCGACGGAGGCAAGAAGAAGAAGACGGAGGGTGGAGCCTCCAAAAATACTACCGCCACCCTGGAGGCGGAAAAGAGAAGAATTACCGGGATCCCCTTTGCTAAAGCACCCCCACTTGTGTAAGCTCATTCTCCGACATTGTCTATTTATCTGTCTTGCTCCTGTACTTATGCATTTTGCACGTTTCAGGAAGAAAGCCACGACCAGCCTCAATAAGACCTCCAAAACTTTGGGGGCTTCTCGAAATATCAAAGACATGCTGCATCGCGAAGCCTCCCACGCCAGCGCCCCTACTACTCCTGCCGTCAAGCCCTCGTCTGCCCCGACAAGCTCACAAGCTAAGGAGGCATCTGGCCCTTCCGTCATGGAAGTGGACTCAGGTGCTTCTACCGAGGTTGCAGTCATCGGCGAGAAGGCAACGCAGGAAAGTACCACCCAACAAATGGCTAAAGCTCCGGCTAAGGATGCCTTCGGTGGCGGCAAGGCGATGGTGGAAGCTGGTACTTCTGCCAAAGGCGGCGCCCTTGCTCCCCAGAAACCATTTGAGTTTCCAAAGATAGTCTACCCGGCACTTACGCCGAGTAGCACAACTCTGGTTCCTGGAGCAGCACTGACATCTCTGACGTGCGGTCTTGAGGAGCTCCTCCGCCAAGCAGACATCTTGCGAGGAAACAACATCTCCTTTGTCAAACTGCTGGCCGAGAGCGCTACAAACCTCAAGATCATTGCACTTGTAAGTTTTATTTTGCCTTTTGCTTTTCATATGAGTATCCCATTGTAGCCCCCGAGGATGTAGACGGAAAATCATAGGCTTTTGCGTCTAGATGCTCTAAGAGTGACTAAGCTAGAAAACTTCTCACTGTAGCCCCCAAGAATTTAGATGGAATGAATTATTCCGACTAGATGCTTTAAGAGTAGCATGCGTAGTGTTTATAAATTTCAATACTATAGCCCCCAAGCTTCTAGTTGAAACTGAATTAGTTTTGACTAGATGCTTAAATAAAGCTAAGCATATGTCTGAGTTAAAAACTTTATACTGTAGCCCCCAAGCTTCTAGTTGTAACTGAATTAGTTCCGACTAGATGCTTAAAGAAAGCTAAGCATATTATTAAGTCAAAAACTCTCGCTGTAGCCCCCGAGCGTCTAGATGGAAAATTTCCGACTAGATGCTATAGGCAGACCAAACAACGTTTAACTTTGTCCTTTTGTCCACCGAATGAGAATTCTCGGAGGGGCATGGCAAATGACAAGTATCAGAAGATGCGCGCAGATCTTGAAGCCGGAAAGGGTAAAACTGCCATTTTGAAGGAACAGATCATCAAAAACAAGAGTCTGTTTTCTTTTTGCACATTCCATCTTGGTTTTGTGCCTATGTTCTCCGAGTACTCACTGTGTACTTTGCATTCTCCGACTTGCAGAACATGTTGCCAAGGCCAAGGACATTGTCGAGCAATCCAAGCATATTCAACAGCTGGATAGCGAGAACAAGATCCTTAAAAAGGAGAGAGAAGACATGCTGAAAATGCATGAGGAGTCAATGAAGGCCTTGCAGGATTCCGCCACCGAGGAAATCAACCGCTTGAAGGAGGAGATCGCGATCTTAAAATATCAGAAGCGAGTTGCCGATGAGCAGAATCACCGCCATAGCGAGGCGTACCAACTCCTCCAACAAGAGAAACAATCCTTGGCGGACACCCTCTGGCAAGCCGAGGCCAGCATCTTCAGTAAGTTTTCTCCGCCTTGCATTTCTGTAGTCTGGATACTTTGAATTGTTGAACTCATGCGCTCCTTGTCGGAATTTGCAGCTCCTATGGGTTTAACCAGATCGCCTGCTCCAGCCAAGGAATGCATGGTTCTTGCCGGCAACTTCATGAACACCGCCATCACCCAAGCCAAGGAGATTGCCAAGCCCCTCCAGATAAACATTAAGGCATCAGACTCCATGGCGAAGTACTCGGATATTCTGCGTCGAGCCCCTGAGCGTATCACAAGCTGGAAAGCTTCATGTGCACGGGCTGGCGCGAGGATGGCGCTGTCAATGGTCAAGGCACATTACGAAGGTGCCGACATCGACACGGTGACCTCTGGTATCCCCGACGTCGACGATGATGGCAAAGAAATTGATCATGAAGCTATCTTGTCGTCACTCGCGGGTTATGACACTAGAGTTGCCGAGTTGGTGGACATCGACGTCTTCGTGCCCATGAACATTATCGACGGCGGCAACCAAGATTCCTCCGAGTCCCACCACAGTGCCCACTTCGAGGGTGATTCTCCGGCTGGTGACGATGCTGCCTCCAAGTCTCCTGTGCCAAAGGAATGAAAAACAACTTTGTAATATTTGTTTCACCTTTGGTGTATATGTAGAAAAAACTTGTTAATGTAACTTAAGGCGGAAAACAATGGTTGTTTATTTCCTGCTTCTTAAGAACTAGTTTCCAGCATGTATATATATATTTTTAAGCAAGTGCTGGCTTATCCATTACTTTGGTTCTTATGCTTGACTTTTCGTGAGTCGGAAGACTCGTTGTCGGAACCATGCGCTTAGGTGATGATGCCCAATGGCACCGTCAATAACCTGAGCACAAAATCGCTGACAATAAGTGCCAAAAGTCACTACTCCAGAATCCACATAAAAACGACAAAGAACGTGTAGACCAGAAAACTTAAGCTAACGCCCGTAGGCAGAATTTTCACAAGTGCAAACACAAAGCTTGTGCATAAAGGTTTTACATGATCCAAAAATGAACACTAAAGGAGGTAAAAGACTCAGAAATATGAGTGAACCAGAGAGCTTTATTTCATTGATCATGTAAGAGGTACACAATTAGATAAAAAATGCTAAGTGTAGAAAGGACGTAGCTGTGCTATGTTCCATGGCCGATCAAGCTCCGGGTAGTCATCATCTGGGTCACGTCGCTTACGCTTATGATCCTTGTTGGGTCTATCCTTTAGTTCATGATTGTCAACAAGGTAGTAAGACCCATTGAGTAGCGCCTTGCTTATGATGAACGGTCCTTCCCATGGCGGGGATAGTTTGTGCGACTTATTATGCTTAAGTCGGAGCACCAAATCTCCCTCTTTAAACGAGCGATGTCGAACGCGGCAACTATGGTAGCTGTGTAGCTTCTACTGGTAGATGGTGGATCTTTGGCATGCCAAAACGCGCTCCTCCTTGAGAAGGTCCACATCCAGGCGTCTGGATTCTTCGGCGTCATCTTCGTCGTAGGCGGCAACTCTTGGTGCATCGTGAAGGATGTCGGAAGGCAGGATGGCTTCTGCTCTGTATACCATAAAATAAGGGGTGTAGCCGGTGGATCTGTTGGGTGTAGTTCGTAAAATCCACAGCACAGATGGCAATTCTTCCGCCCAGGCTCCAGCTGCTCTATGTAGCGGTGCCTCAAGACGTGGCTTGATTCCCTGAAGAATTAATCCATTGGCTCGCTCAACCTGACCGTTGGATTGTGGGTGTGCCACAGAAGAAAGATCAAGTCGGATGCCTTTCTCCCAACAATATGCCTCCACTTCTCCGAGTGACAAATTGTTCCTGTTGTTGGTGATAGTGCTATGTGGGAGACCAAATCTCACCACTAGATCCCGGACGAACCTGAGGGCAGTTGCCCCATCAAGCTTTCTAATGGGGTTAGCTTCTATCCATTTAGTGAATTTGTCAACTACTACAAGCAGATGCGTAAACCCACAGGGTGCCGTTTGTAACGGTCCCACCATGTCTAGCCCCCAGACTGCAAACGGCCAAGTTATTGGTATTGTTCGTAGTTCTTCAGCAGGAACATGCGGTTGTCGGGCATAATATTGGCATCCCATGCATGTCTCAACCAGCTTGTCAGCGTCCGCCTTCGCGGTCAGCCAGTAGAATCCTTGCCGGAAGGCTTTCGCGACCAACGATCGAGGAGCGGCGTGATGCCCGCAATCTCCGAGATGGATTTCGTGTAGGATTTCCATACCTTCTAGATGGGAAACACACTTCAGGTATACACTAGTAGTGCTTCTTTTGTAGAGTTGCCCATTGATTATGGTATAACCCTTTGCTCCTCGTACTATTTGCCGTCTTTCGACTTCGTAGTCGGGCAAAGTTCCGTGTTCGAGATATTCCATGAACGGTTTTGTCCAAGCCGGAGGGACCTTACTCACCATGTTGATGAAAGAGTCATCTCTATCCGGGTTGTCGATGTCGTCCCCCTTCACAGATGGTGTGCGCAGGTGCTCTAGGAAAACTCCTGGCGGAATTTGCTTGCGCCCTGATCCAAGCTTAGACAGCAGATCAGACTCCTCGTTTTGTTCCCTAGGTACATACTTGACTTCATAGCCCAAGAAGATTTTGGCTATCTCGTCCACTTCATCTCGATATGCCGCCATCATAGGGTTCCGCGCATTCCAGGTGCCAGCCACCTGCTGGGCAACCAAGTCGGAATCTCCACAGCGAACTATGCGCTTGATGCCAATATCCTTGGCTACACGCAGTCCGTGAATAAGTGCTTCATACTGCGCCATGTTGTTTGTAGCCTCGAAGTGGATCTGCAGAACGTAGTGTAGCTTGTCTCCTGTTGGTGACTGTAGCAATACACCAGCCCCCGAGCCGTTGAGCAGCTTTGAACCGTCAAAGTGCATCACCCAGTACTCTGGCTGACGGGGTTTGATCTTGTCAATGCCCATTGTTATGGACTTGGGTTTTGGATAAGATGGGGATGCTGGAGATCGTGGAACGGTTAACAGACAAGCAACCAGGGGACACGAGATTTACCCAGGTTCAGGCCCCCGGAGGGAAAACCCTACTCCTGCTTGTCTGCTCTTGATTATGGCGGAACCGAAGATTACAGGGGTGCGCAGATTCGATCTGGCGTGGAGGTGTGTATGCGAAAGTATGAGTCGAGAGACCTAGGTCGTGCCCTCCTGGCCTTTATATAGACTTAGGCAGGTCCCGGGCATAGTCCTAGTCGGTTACAGGTTCTAGGGTTTTACCCCTTTGAATTTCCTATCTACTCTAATCTTGCTCTCCAAGGATCCGAAGACGTCATGGGCCTGGGCCACCCGAAAGTCATCATGGACCGGCGTACATCCGCCGTGGGCCTTCCTTGGGCTGGACCAGGTATACGGAGATCACGTACCCGTAGGGTATAACCATGTCAGTAGCCCCCGAGTGATCAGTCGAATCGTAGATTCGGCTGAGGACTCTTCAATCCTTCGGGTGCAACTGTGTATTAACAGTATGTGTGTAGGGATTGTTGATGCGTGTGCCTGACTCACCCGACGGATCAGGGTCAGTTAACTGTCTTAGGAAGAAACAACACGATCTTCCTCAGGTTCGAGTCCCTCAACTCGAAACTGGAACATATGCTGGCGTAATTCGACTCAGGCCGCGGAGGACTTACAGGAGTGGAATTCCAGTGAATTTAATTGATGTACCCAACGCGTCCGTCGGGATTTTTCATCGCACCTGCTGGCACGGATTCATACTAGCAGAGCGTAGTCGGGTGCGTTGCCAGGCCGCCAGATGATATCTGTAGGTCTTATCTTTGCTTCGCAGACACAGCATCCGAATGTTTGTCACCGCGGAGGTGTTTCGGGTGGCCAAGGAGATCGTTGCTCACTCAGCGTTTTGTTGGGGCAGAGTTGCCGAAAAGTTTTTGCATGCTGATCCGAAAGATCGCAGTCGAAGTTTTCATAGGGAGCGCGACTAGCGCTCCCTATGGGAGTATCCCCCGAGTGTCTCTTCGAGTCGTAGACTCGAGCAGAGACTTTTATTCAAGTATTTTGTTTATTTTTTAAGTCCGTAGGACACAAAAAAATTCGGATGCTTAAATCCATCCTCCCTATGGGAGTAGCCCCCGAGTCCGTAGTGGAGTCGTAGACTCGACGTAGGACTCGAAGATTTTTTTTGTCTTTATTCGTCTTTCGGGTGCGCGGTCAGCGCTCTTGATAGGAGTAGCCCCCGAGTATTTAGTCGAATCGAAGATTCGAGTGAGTACTCTTAGCTGTGGAGCCGAAGAATTGTAGTTGGTGCTAGTATAGCTTTTGATGACATCAGTGCTGACGATCGATGACCTCAAGCGTCTGCTACGCCAGAGATGAATTGACTGGACGAACGTGGGTCCCACTTGCTAACCTTGAATTGACCGGTCACACGCGGCGTGGAGATAATTACGGCATCACCTCGATTTCCGCGCGTAGTTGATGGCATGGTAACGACGGTTCGTTGTGATGCTGACACGTGTATGGTCAGATCTGCCGTTGGTGTTAGGTCTTCTAGATGGACGGCTGCCGTGCGTCGTCTTCGTCGTTATAATCATTGGGGAAAACTGCAGCTTGTTTTCACCGCATCAGTTCTTGTTTTCACTGCCTCCTTGTGCTCTAGCGATTCTTGCCGCGCGCTGGGATTTCCTTCCACATTTCCATCTTCCCTTCTGCACTTTCACCGTCGGCGCCGCCGCAGCGCGATAAGGAAACCGAAGAAATCGTCATCTGTAGTTGGGACCAGCGCCGCCAGAGGAAAGAAAGGCGCCACCGCTACCCGTGTCACTGACGGTGGCTGGTAGCGATTAGAGACGCGGGAGAGTGATCTCCGCAAGCTTCGCGAGCGGGGTTTGATCCCGCAAGATAGGTAGGCCGTCAGACTCCCCGGCAATGAGGTAATCCCCCGTCCCCCGGCTGGGTATCGGGTTATGTTTCTCGCCTTCGTTATGCGTGGGTTTTCTTTTCCAGTCCACAACTTCCTCCGTGGACTGATCTTTCTCTATGGCATTCAGCTTCATCATCTGTCGCCCAATTCTCTTCTCCACATTGCTTGCTTCATCACTTTTTACGAGTGCTGGCTCGGCATTGAGCCGCACTTTGGCCTCTTCCGGAAACTTTATTCCGTGAAGAGGCAGTCTGGTTCGGATGGTGTTTATCCCATTGGGGGTTGCATCATCTCCCTTAGTCCCAATCTTCTTTTCTTTTCTTTTTCCATGTCCGAATCTGTCTAGTACTGGCGGAGGCGATGGTTTTATATCCGCGACTCCATAGTGCCTGGGCAAGATTTTGGTCTTGTTCCTTTTGACCCCTCCCAAAAGATTGAGCCGAAAAGGTCTTGGAAAAACAACATCTTGGATGGCGAGGTGGCAGAGATAGAGGCCCTTTACCGCCGGGTGGAGGATCTCCAGCTGATTCCGGAGAAGGAAGTGAACGGCGTGGACATCATCCGGACATTTCTCGAACATCGGGTGCAACCTCTCCAAGCGAGGGCGCACCCGATGTTTCTTTATTCTGGGCGCCGTGATCCGACGAGGGTTTCGGCTGAGAAAATCTCCGAGGGGGATCTTGACAGGACCCTTCGCTCGCTGCTGAAGTTCAAGGCCGGAGAGGAAATCCCGGGGAAGTCGCTGACTCCGCCGTTTTCTTCGGCGTTGGATGTTCCACAGGTGTAGATTTGTGCGCGTAGCGCTTTTTGTCGACTGCGTATTTATTTTCCTTTGTTTGCTAACAAAGTCCCTTCTGGTTTTGCAGAGCTTCAAAGTGTCGGGCATGGTTCGGCCATTGCCTGAAAAATATCCGAATGCCCCGGATAATGACGTGGTGGATTCCGTGTCCGAGTTGCCGTCGACGCGATCTTCGGCGGAAGATGCCGACGAGTCGAGTGAGGACCATACGCGCAAACGATCACGGAGCTCCAGCGAGTCTTCGGATGCCTCGACTCCTCCGACTCCCAGAAACCCTCTGTGCCTTGAGCGTCATAGTGACGGGCATGGAGGCTCTTCCTCTCCCAT
Source organism: Avena sativa (assembly GCA_916181665.1). NCBI lineage: Eukaryota > Viridiplantae > Streptophyta > Magnoliopsida > Poales > Poaceae > Avena > Avena sativa. The sequence continues at coordinate 146,800,408 of OV702294.1, read as the reverse complement.
TCCTGCCATTCCTGTGCGGGCTGTAGCGCCACACCCGCCAGCGAAGCGGAAGAAGGAAGAAAAGAAGGAAGAGAAGAAGGAAGAGAAGAAGGAAGAGAAGAAGGTGGAGAAGAGAGCCCGAAGGACTCCTCCAGTCTTTGACCTGAGCTCGCTGGACTCGTAAGTTTCTTGTCTTACTGCTGTCCTTTTTCCTTCTTGATTTTGCACTTGTGCTGATTGCTTCGTATGCAGGCATTCCTCCCACGACTCCTCCTGCGATGGTGCTCGGGAGATGATGTGGGAGTCGAAAGTTGCGTCTCCTCCTCCTCAAACGGTGGCAACATCAGGGGGTGCCGCTCCAAATCCTCTTCTGCAGGAGGTGCAGGTGGTTGCGCCTTAGAATTTCGCCAGCGGGCCTTCGGAGTCGCCATGAGAGCATGTAAGTACCTCTGCTTCGTACCATGGGGGGAGCCCGCGGGTGTCTGAAAAATTTCGTGCCTTGTTCTTTTTACGAGTTTTCGGGGGGGGAAGCCACCGAGTGTCTTCGCGTTCGAGTGTTGCCTTTATTCCTTAATGTTGGGCACAGCCCCCAAGTCCTTTTTCTTACTGGTGTTTCTTTTTCTGCAGCCTTTTGTAGAGGAGGCCAAACGGCTGGTGCAGGAGCGCCTGGTGCTAGCGGCTAACCTCCGACGGCTTCAAGGTACCTATTTGTTTTTGGTGCTTCTTTCGTTTATTCCGGTCATGCTCTCTGACGTTTGCTTGTTTCGAATGCAGAGGAGCATAATACTTCTCTCCGTGAGGTCGACGCTCTCAAGAAGAGCCTTGGTCAATCGGAGAAGAAAGCCGAGGCCGCGTTGGTGCGAAGGAACGCCTCGAGCTAGAGCTGACCAAGGCAGCCGAAGCTAAGGAGCGTCTGCAGCAGGAGGCCGCGGACCGTGAGGAGCAGCTGGCCACTGTTGCGGCTACGCGCGAGAGGGAGGTGGCAGGCAAGCTCATGGCTGCTGCCAAGGCTGTTTCGGGTGAGTGTTGTATTTGTGCTTCTTGTTTTCTTGTCTTCTTCTGCGTTGCTTTCGTCATGTCCCCTTTTTTTTGTCTCAGATGCCGCAGGCATCGAGTTTGACCGAGGTGCTCTAGAGCACGGGAGTGCTCTAGAAGATGCTACTGCAGCGGTCGAAGATCGTTGCAGCACCGTCGTCAGCTCCCTTGCCAAGGCGAAGGAGGTCCTTGGCCGCTTCTACAAGGAGCTTGTCCCTAAGGGCGCGGCCCTTGATGATGTGGATGCTCTGGCGGAGGCTTTGTCAGCCGAAGCGCCGACGGTGTACAAGCGCAAGCAGAAGGGCATCGGCGCATCCGTCGGGCTGGCGATGGCTTTGGCGGCTGGAGCGGAGCTGGACCTGCCCCAGATCACCTCCCGGATGCCGACGACCACAGACGGATCCGAGGTAGCTTTTGCTGCCTACTCTGCTTGCTACAAGCGATATGGGACGAAGCTCATTGATTTGCTGTCTGAGTATGCGCTGCGGCAGCAAGGGGAGGCCAAGGCTAGGCAATCCGGCTCCGAGGCGACTCAGGGTGCCGCGTCTTAGGCGTTGTAGATGTAGGATAGTTTGTAGTCTGCTTTTGCTGTAAATATTTTGAAGAACACAGTCCTTGTGCCACGTAGTGGCCTTATATGCTTAATGAATTCTTCTGAGTTGTGCACTACCACTGTCTGAATGTTTATGTCCTTTGTTTTTCTGCTGTGCTAGGTTCCTTCGGGTGCTGACCCCGTTGTCACCTCGCCTGGAACGCAACTGCGTCCATCTTTGGATGATTCCTCGCAACTCGCTTTTCTTCGGGATCGTGTTCATAGTCTTGAGAGGGAGTTGCTTGGGTTGCGAGGTCACGCCGATGTTTGGAAGTCCAAGGCGGATCGTGGTGCAGCCAGAGAGGAGTACTTGATGGCGGAACTGCTTCGGCTGTCTGAGCAGCTTCAATGTAAGTTGTTCTTTGTTTCGAGCTGCAGCTCAGTTCTTCGAATGAGCCTGCTGACCTTGCCCTTTATTTTGTACAATTGTCGCAGGTGCTAACCTTGCTCAGAGGGAAGAGAGAGAGCGTGTCGCCGTTCGGGTCAATTGCTTGACTCAGCAGGACATGGAGGCCGGTGGCTTATTCTGGATGGATCATGACCGTGCCATGGCTCTGGCGACGATGCAGGATCGTGTGCACCAGGTTTCGCGGGTGCTTCGCCAAGTACAGACGTCGCTTGCCTCGGTGTTGCACGTCATGTTTCCTTTGGATGCCGTACCGGATGGTGATGAGTGGGACATGCGTCCACATTACGCAGCTGTAAGGCAGTATGCCGAACAGGTCGTAGATTTGTTTGAGCAGCGTGCTCAGGTTATTCTTCAGAATAGGTAGTACCTGTAAAAGAGATAGATGTAAAATTTGTATATTTCGACTGGGCGTGTTGTGCCCTTTGTTGTAAAGATGTGTTTGTTGTAGGCACGCAGTGCTTTGTTTGGGTACGTGTCCTTTTCGTTTGCCTGACGTTGTCAGCTACTCAGGTGTACACGCGTAATCCTCGGTTGATGAAATCGTGAGGTGGGGGGAGCCCCCGAGTGCGTTTGTAGCATAAAGTAAAGTTGCAAATAATGAACGGAAGTTTGGGGCGACACACTTAGCTTTATTTATATCGTAATGGAGGAAGTACATTGTTTGGCTGAATAGCCTTGGCTGAAAAGCCTTATAGAAAGTAAAGGGGTAGGTAGCTAGGGGTAGAATCGTCGCAAGTGCGCGATGTTCCATGGGTTGGAGTATGCGACTCCAGACTCCACATGCTTGAGATGATAGGCGCCACCTGGGATGACTTCAATGATGACGTAGGGTCCTTCCCATGGTGACTCGAATTTCTTCGGTCGCTCTTGCTTGAGTCGCAAGACGAGGTCTCCTTCGACGAAGGACCTTGGGCGCAGCCGGCGGCTGTGGTAGTTGCGGAGACTCTGCTGGTACACCGCGGATCGAGCTGCTGCTATGTCTCTTGCTTCGTCGAGTGTGTCAACGACGTCTTCGAGTGCAGCCGTGGATTCAGCTTCGCTGTAAGCGACGACCCGGGGGGCCTGGTGGCGTACTTCGGCTGGTAGCACGGCCTCAGCTCCGTGCACCATGAAGAACGATGTGTAGCCCGTGGAGCTGTTTGGCATAGTCCGTAAGCTCCACGGGACGGATGGTAGCTCTTTCGTCCAGGCTCCGGCTTTCCGTTCGAGTGGACTCATGAGGTGCTTCTTGATGCCAGCGCCGATTAGGCTGTTGGCCTTTTCCACTTGCCCGTTCGTTTGCGGGTGTGCAACTGAGGCGTACGTGATGTTGATCCCAAGGCCTTCGCAAAAGTCCTGGAACTCCTTGGAGATAAAGTTTGATCCATTGTCGGTGATGATGCTGTGCAGTACGCCGAACCTATAGACAATGGACTCGAAGAACTTGACGGCAGTTTTGCCTTTCTGGTTGGTAACCGACATGGCCTCGATCCACTTGGTGAATTTGTCGACTGCGACCAGGAGGTAAACGTGTCCCCCTTTCGAGGACTTTGGCAGTTTGCCGATCATGTCGAGGCCCCATTGAGCAAAAGGCCACGCTATAGGTATGGGTCTGAGCTCGGACCCGGGTGCGTGCGGTTTGTCGGCAAACCGTTGGCACCCGTTGCATCTTCGAACTATGTCCTTTGCGTCGCTCATGGCCGTTGGCCAGTAGAATCCGGCTCGTAGAGCTTTGGCGACTAGGGAGCGGCTGCCTGCGTGATGGCCGCAGATGCCCTCGTGGATGTCTTGGAGGATGGATTTCCCGTCGACGATGGTGACGCACCTTTGTAGTACACCCATAATACTGCGCTTATACAACTCGCCATTGATGATGGTGAAGGCTTTGGACCGACGAGATATGCGCCGGGCATCTGTCGGGCTGTCAGGCAGTTCTCCGTTTATCAGGAACTGGAGGTATGGTCGCGTCCAAGTTTCTTCGACTGCCATGACCTGCATTAGGTTGACCATGGCTACTTCTGTGTCAAGTTTCTCGGGTCCTTCATGTCCTTCGGGCAGCGTAGCCCCCGAGTGTTCTGCTTCTTCAGGTGATCCCTTGGGGAATTTCCGCTTGATGGATGGCACGCAGATCTGTTCGAGGAACACACCTGGTGGCACCTTTGCGCAGGTGGAGCCGATGTTGGCGAGTCTGTCGGCCTCCTCGTTGCTTTCTCTTCCAACATGCCGAAGCTCGCAGCCGTCAAATTCTCCTTCGAGTGCGTTGTAGAGCGTGCGGTACGCGATCATGTTTTCGGCGTGTGCGTCGCACTTGTTCATCGTCTGTTGGACGACGAGGTTGGAGTCACCATAGATGACCAGGCGTGTTGCGCGTGGATGAGGGCTTCGTATTTGTCAATGCCCATTGTTATGGACTTGGGTTTTGGAGAAGATGGGGATGCTAGAGATCGTGGAACGGTTAACAGACAAGCAACCAGGGGACACGAGATTTACCCAGGTTCAGGCCCCCGGAGGGAAAACCCTACTCCTGCTTGTCTGCTCTTGATTACGGCAGAACCGAAGATTACAGGGGTGTGCATCTAGCAACGGAGTAGCATCTGGCATCTCCGTCCAATCTACAACAAAATCCGCTAAGGCTTGTGACTTGATAGCGTCGCGTCTCTTGTAGGTGATCTCGAAGGCGACGAGTTCAATGCCCCACTTCGCAACCCTTCCTGTAACGTCGCTGTTATTGATAATGTCGGACAGTGGAGTCTTTCTCACCACTGTGATTGGGTGCTCCTGAAAGTAATGCCCCAGCTTCCGAGAAGCAAGGAATACTCCATAAGCTATCTTTTGGTAGTGTGGGTAACGTTGCTTGGACTCCGTCAAGACCTTGCTCACATAGTAAACTGGTCGTTGAACTTCGTGCTCATAGCCTGGTTCCTTCCGCTCTACCACGATGACGATGCTGATAACCCGGTTGGTTGCCGCCATGTAAATTAACAGGGGCTCTCCAGGCTCGGGTGCTGCAAGGATGGGCGCTGAGGAAAGAATCTCCTTGAGCTGCTTCAATGTTGCATCTGCTTTGTCCGTCCACGTGAATTTGTCCGCCTTCTTCAGCAACTTGTACAGAGGCAGAGCCTTCTCTCCAAGTCGGCTGACGAACCGACTAACTGCTGCAACACAACCTGTTAGTCGTTGAATGTGCTTTAGGCATGTCAGACGTTTATGTTTAAGATGGCCTTGATTTTCTCTGGGTTGACCTCGATTCCACGTTAGGAAACAATGAAACCCAACAATTTGCCTGCTGGAACCCCGAAGACGCACTTCGTAGGGTTAAGCATCATGTTGTATTTCCAGAGATTATCAAAGGTTTCTTTTAAGTCAGAGATTAAGTCATTTGACTTTTTAGACATCACCGCGATATCGTGCACATAAGCGTGAACGTTCCGGCCAATTTGGACGTGGAGGCAACGTTGCATTGTCCGTTGGTACGTAGCACCTGCGTTTTTCAGCCCAAAGGGCATCGTGACATAGCAAAACGTGTCGTATGGGGTAGTGAACGAAGTGGCCAATTGGTCTGACTTCCTCATATTGATCTGGTGGTATCCTGAGTATGCATCGAGAAAACACAAAAGCTCCGAGCCAGCCGTCGAGTCAATGACTTGGTCAATGCGAGGCAAATAAAACGGATCTTTGGGACATGCTTTGTTTAAGCCGGTGTAACCAACGCACATTCTTAATTCATTGGTTCCCTTTTTGGGGACAAGTAGAGGATTGGCCACCCATTGGGTGTGAAGGACTTCTCGGATAAATCTAGCCTTAAGTAGCCTAGCTATCTCTTTGCCAATGGCGCGTCTCTTCTCGTCTCCAAAGCGTCGTAGAGGTTGTTTCACTGGTTTACATTTTGGATCAATGTTTAAGCTGTGCTCGGTAAGTTCCCTAGGTACACCTTTCATGTCGGCAGGTTTCCAGGCAAAGATGTCCCTATTCTCACGGAGGAACTCGACGAGCGCGCTTTCCTATTTGGGATCCAGGTTCGTCCCAATGGCGGTGACCTTGGAGGCATCGCCTACCACAAGTTCCACCGGCTTGGTCTCGATGGCGGCCTTGAACGCAGGAGCGGAGTCGGAGATCTGCTTCTTCGACGCGGGCATCTCTGAGTCATTGACCTTTCTTTGGATCTCTTTGAATTCTTCGCTGTAGAGGACAGCTTCTGCAATGGCTGCTTCATTGATCTCGCAGTCCCTTGCCATGGTAAAGCTTCCGGATACGGTGATGACACCATTTGGTCTGGATATTTTGAGTTTGTTGTAGACGAAGCATGGCTTGGCCATGAACGTGTGGAATATGTCGCGGCCGAATATGACGTGGTACACGCTCTTGAAGGGGACCACCTCGAAGGTCATGCGCTCTTGGCGGTAATTGTTAACATCGCCAAAGGCGACCTGAAGTGTAATGCACCCAAGGGACCGAGCCTCCCGATCAGGAACTACGCCATGGAAGATGGTGTTGGTCCGCCTTAGGTTTGCCTCCGTCAAGTTCATCTTCTGCAGTGTATCCAGGTACATGATGTTGATGCTGCTTCACTATCCACCATACACTTGGTGAACTCCACGCCGCCAATCAAGGGGTTGATGACCATGGCGTACTGGTTCTCGGTAGGTACGAGGTCTGGGTGGTCCGTCCTGTCCCAAATTATTGGAACCTCCGACCAGCGCAGGTACTGGGGAACTGGGGGGAGAGTGGCCATCAGTATCCTCAGAGAGGTCTTCTATTGTCAGACGGTGGGGGTGCCAAGGAAAGTGTGGTAAACTGGAGCCTTATTTGCGAAGGGGTTCTTGCCCTTGTCGTCGCTCTTAGCGGCGTGCTTGGGGTCAGCGTCTTCGTCCATATCACTTGAATCCTTGGACTCCTCCTCCTTCTTCTTCCCCTTGCCCTTGCCTGGCGGTCTGTTCTTCCGACTTCGCTTGTAGCCGGACTCCGGGTCTTCCTTGAGGTCGTTGACAAACTTGCAGTGTCGATTGGTATGGGTGGCCTTGCCGTTGGCGTCGAGGTGTACGCGACACGGCATATCGTGGTACTCCTCATAGGTTTGGGGAATGCGGAGTGGTGCCGAGGTTGTTTCACTGCCTCGCCGCTGCCCACGGCCAGATCCCCTTCCTCGGCCACGTTGTCCGCCATCACCTCGTCCTGCAAAAGTCATAGCGACCATGTTGGTAGATTGCTTTTCTTATGGAGCGGTTTTCCGCTTTGTACTGCTATTCCTCCGAGCTTGAGTTGGAACGGCTGTTGCCGGCAATGAGCCGAGATGTAACACCCTCAGAATCGACCCTATGCAAGTTTTAGCTATTTCTGCCAAACCCGCATAGAAACGATTCAAAGGTGCCCACCAGGCACTTTCGTGCGGGTGAAAAACGAAGTAATATCATTACACAATAGTCCACGATGGAACCCACAGAACAGATATATTCAACAGCGACTCAAAGAGTCAAGAATATAGATATACAATACAAAGATCCAAAACACTTTGAAAACGATACAGCGTCCGAGTACGGACAAGATGCGAATTGAGCTAAGAGCCCTGAAGAATAACCAATAGCGTCCATAACCCTGCCCAGGCCAAGCTGGAAGGGTAACCCTGCTAACAACGTCGATCTCAAACCTGCTTAAACAAAAGGGGTGCCGACAAAGGGCAAAGGAAAAAAAAGAGCGGTCAGTACTGAGGCCAGTACACGACGAGACTAGAATTCGGCGGTCCTCGCCTACATAGGTATGGTGGACTGAAGCGGCAGCGCAGCATGCACTAAGCAACCTATAGAGACTCAATACAACTGGCGGCTATCAGATAGGGATAAGAAATACCTATTCGGATCCAACCTGAAACTATCACCAAGCATACCCATCCTGGTATTTCCCCCTCGAGACCAAACGAGGAAGTCAATCGAGGAACTCACACGGTTGGCAGTTTTATTCATTTCGTTATAGTTGCGGCAATTACAAGACAGATATAGATAGCATGAGTCATCCTGATATAATAAGCAGTGGGCAGTTTTAGTTAACCATTCCGTTGTAGTTGTAGTACTTACTAGTCAGATACATATAGCATGAGGCATCCCAAAACCCAGCAGTTGTTGGTACTTTTATTTAGCCATTCCGTTGTAGTTGCAATACTTACTAGTCAGATACAATGGTAACAGGTGACACTCAAACCAGCAATTGTCGGCACTTTGATTTAACCATTCCATTATAGTGAAGCTGATTACTAGTCATTATAAAGTCAAATTTATAGCACTACTTTAGTTATAGTTGTCTATGATCGAGATACTGTGCTCCAAGTCGTCCATAACCGCGGACACGGCTTTCAGAAAGTTTTACCCTGTAGGGGGGGCACAAATAGCAACACACGCACGATCAACCTCGGGAAAAACCAAATAAAACCTAACGAGGCATCACGACAGAACATTCACAAGATTCAAATTTGATTTTAGGGGGCCACCCCACTAAGCAACCCGCGACGAAGTTGGCCAGCTCCGAGACAGACCCAGAGGTTTGTGTCGACGGCTGTAAACGACTGGGAACCAGAAAGTGTGACTGGGCTTGTCGATACCGCATAAACGTATCACAATTCCTAAACAGTACATGCGCTCCACGCGCAATCGTAAATAAAGCAGTAAATCATGGCATAAGTACAAGATAGTAATAAAGCCCCAAACTAGTTTGTGGCCCCCAGGAATTAAATATGACTCAATCTAGGGTTAGGGGGATTCATGGTCCCACATGCGGATAGTGGGAATATTCAAAGAACAGATATCAAGGACTCGGGGTCCTACGGGACACAAGTGGACGGTTAAAAACCAAATAACATCTATTGCCCACCTATGCCTCTGCATTATTTACCTACTTCAATTTTAGTTATTAAACGGTAATTAAAGTTATAGTCATCTCCAACATTAAACATAAGGCATTACTCCAACAACTGTGGTACTTAACGACACGCAACAGCACTTGAGCAAGCGACTACGACACGCAAGTCCAACTATCTACCAAGCAACAGGTAATAGGATGTGTCCAAGGAAATATAAGGCTGGAAGGGATATCACGGGTACGAAAACTAGAGCATCGCAACACATATAGCAATAGATCAACAGGAAGAAATAAAGACTAGAAAGGTAAAATAGGTAGAAAGGGGGAGAATGCTCGCCTAAAAAACATTGCAGGAGATTCATCCGAAGATCGGGTCGACACTCGCATCAACTCATCGGCTTAATCCGTGAAGAAGCAAAGCACTAGAAAACACCGGATGCACTATTTAATACTACGGCAAAAAATCGGGCATGATGCATGTATGATGTATGACATGTCAAAGGTGCGATGCAATTAGGCCATATTAAGCGGAACCGGGGTCCCGGCAATTAATTAGGTGGTTGATGTTGTTTAGATACCCCGCAATTTAAATGTTGTATTAATAAGGCAAAATATGACACCGGTTCGCTATACAAATTTAAATGGAGCCAAAATAGGACTAGAACCGCCCACATATGGACTCCATATTTAATTATGAAGTGAATCGGCATAATTCCCCCAAACCACATGATATGAATGTGACATGATCAATTTAATATGCAACATGTGAAATTATCATATATTAAAATATAGGGGTCTCGGATAGGGTTCACACGTAGAGTTCGAAGATCTTGGGGCTCGGAGGGGTCGGGTTCGGTCTTGGACTCAGTGTAGAAGAACTTGGCGTCCCGAGTGGTTCGGTTTCCGGGAAGGAGATCATGGAGTTCCGCGGTCTTCGGTTCAATGTTGACGACCTTGGGTCAAGGAATCCGGAAAGGAGATCTTGAAGTCCATGTAGACGATTTTCGGGAGATCTGGTCGGTGTCACTAATATTCGGCTCCATGTAAATCTTGCAATCGACTAACTTGCATTTTTGTGTGCCCAGAGTCTTCGAATAACTTGCCCACAGGTTGCAGTCAAGGACATGGTTTATCTGTTTTGCGACGGTAGTCGTTCGTGGTGGTACAAAAGTATAGCCACCACTCCAGCATCACCACATAGCCACTACCACCAAATCATCTCCAAACTCTAGCAGACAGAGGCATACGTCTGTTACCGAAAGGAGGACAGGGGCGCCGCACGGGACGACGAGGAGCAGACTGCTGGGGGGCACCGGGCAACGGAGGACAAGGCCTCCAAGAGCCCTGCGAACGATGGTGGAACTCCAGGGACGTGGCCGCGGAGAGGGCACTCGACGGGGAGGACGAGGACGCGCGGGTCTGCGCAGGACGAGGACGGCGGAGGAGAGGAGATGCGGCGACGGTCGTTGGCGGCTCAGCGACGACGCACGCTCGACGGGAAAACAGGGAGGGCAGCTTGCAGAGGAGGGAAGCAGGGCGAGCAGGGAGGAAGCGCGGCCTGGCCGGGACACGGGCTCGCGGGCGGCGGAGAAGGGCCGCACGCCGGGAGGTCGCCGGAGAGATGCAGAGAGGCACGAGGCTCGCGAGGCGATGTGAGGCGGAAGCAGACGAGCGCCTGCGAGCAGGGCTGGCAGGGCGGTTGAGGTCGGGACAGAAGAGTGGCTCGGCGGCGGTTGCCTGCGAGACGGCGACGCGCGGCAGCCGGCGGAGGTTGGAGAGGGCCAGGGGAGGGGTACCCCGATGTGGTGGCGTCCCTGGCGGCGAGGCGCTGCAGGGCCGGGAGGAGAGGCGTCGGTGAGGATAGGCAGAGGTCGCGGGCGGCTACACGGAGGGGACTACGGGGCGCCTGCCGGGGGGAGGAGGGGATGGTGGTGAGCGGCGCCTGGCGGCGGGAGGGGTGGTTGGGAGCGTGCGTGAGGTGGGGCCGGTTTCACAGAGGGGTTGCAACAGGAGGGTGGCCACGCGCTGAAGTGGATTGGGGTGGCGTCGGTCTCACGTGATGGTGGGTGGTTACGTGGCTGTGTGGTGCGACAGGGGCATGTGCGTGTGTGCTGTGTTCTGTTGCGGGTTGCCGCGCGGGTGGTGAGTAGCGGCGGTGGGGAGGAGGGATGTGGTTGGAGGGGTAGGATTAGGGTTTGGGGTAGGTAGTTGAGGGTTAGCCGGTTAGGGTTTTTAACTAGTGGGGTTGTAGGTGGTCCGGTTGGTTGGGCTTTTGGGCCTGGCCGACTGGTCTGCCTCCCCCACAAAATTAGGTTTTATTTATTTTATTTAATTTTAATATCCTTTTGATAAAATAGTTTAGGCAAACAAAAGATCCAGGCGGACCGAGGGTTTGATTTGAAATAAAAGACGGGGATATTTATAAAACAAATACAGGCTTTTAGAGAAATAGTTCAGTGTAGAAATATGCATGATGTCAAGATGATGCATAAATAAAATAACATGCGATTTTCTCGGGGTGCTACAATTCGACACCACTAACAATGGATCTCGCCCTCGAGATCCGCCTCCGACGATCTGAATCTGGTTGCTTCGCGTAGGTCCTCGCGACACCACTAACAAGGTTTCTTCTTCGTCTTGAAACCGGCGACACCACCAACAAGGGGTGTTGCTCATGTTCGTCGAGAGAGCACTCTGAATAAATAAAAGACAAAGTTAGAGGCATCAAACGATAAGGCCACCTCTAACTTCTATTGAAGGAGTGAAATTGCATCGATCCACCATTCAATGTACAACATCGAATGATAAGAGTAGTCGGATGGTGATCAGTCCATCGCGCACCCAAAGCATTACTCTGCACATGAATAGGAGGATTATGCAACCAACTCACATAATCAGACTGAAGATCTCGACAAGCGAGGTTCAGAAACAAAGGAGGGATGGAGATTCTCATCAGATCTAATTTAGATGATTTTGTCGTATCGGAAAACACCAGAGGATACAAAGAAAAAAAATTAGTGAATTTTGGTCCATTAAAAAGATACAACAGATGAAAAATTTATCGGATAGCATGAAGATGTCGAAGCACCATTACAATAGGATGGAAGCGAAACCCTGAAGGTACGACGGAAACCCAACCACGAGAATTCCTGGACTCGAAGAAAGGATAAGAGAGCAGATCCAAAACACGCAGAGGTAAGAGGAGAATAGCAGAGGGGTAAGGAGTAAAAGCAGACCTAATCAGATCTATCCAACCAATTTTCCAAAATAGTTTTGACACTCTACATCGTCCGTTAGCTAGGTTATCCTACATGCTGGACCAGTGGGGTATCGTAACTGCTGAGCTCTGATACCACTCTGTAACACCCTCAGAATCGACCCTATGCAAGTTTTAGCGATTTCTGCCAAACCCGCATAGAAACGATTCAAAGGTGCCCACCAGGCACTTTCGTGCAAGTGGAAAACGAAGTAATATCATTACACAATAGTCCATGATGGAACCCACAAAACAGATATATTCAACATCGACTCAAAGAGTCAAGAATACAGATATACAATACAAAGATCCAAAACACTTTGAAAACGATACAGCGTCCGAGTGCGGACAAGATGCAAATTGAGCTAAGATCCCTGAAGAATAACCAATGGCGTCCATAACTCTGCCCAGGCCAAGCCGAAAGGGTAACCCTGCTAACGACGTCGATCTCAAACCTGCTTAAACAAAAGGGGTGCCGACAAAGGGCAAAGGAAAAAAAGAGAGCGGTCAGTAATGAGGCCAGTACACGGCGAGACTAGAATTCGGAGGTCCTTGCCTACATAGGTATGGTGGACTGAAGCGGCAGCGCATCATGCACTAAGCAACCTATACAGACTCAATACAGCTGGCGGCTATCAGATAGGGATAAGAAATACCTATTCGGATCCAACCTAAAACTATCACCAAGCATACCCATCCTGGTATTTCCCCCTCGAGACCAAACGAGGAAGTCAACCGAGGAACTCACACGGTTGGCAGTTTTATTCATTTTGTTATAGTTGCGGCAATTACTAGACAGATATAGATAGCATGAGTCATCCTGATATAATAAGCAGTGGGCAGTTTTAGTTAACCATTCCGTTGTAGTTGTAGTACTTACTAGTCAGATACATATAGCATGAGGCATCCCAAAACCCAGCAGTTGTTGGTACTTTTATTTAGCCATTCCATTGTAGTCAGATACAATGGTAATAGGTGACACTCAAACCAGCAATTGTTGGCACTTTGATTTAACCATTCCATTATAGTGAAGTTGATTACTAGTCATTATAAAGTCAAATTTATAGCACTACTTTAGTTATAGTTGTCTATGATCGAGATACTGTGCTCCAAGTCATCCATAACAGCGGACAATGCTTTCAGAAAGTTTTACCCTGCAGGGCGGCACAAATAGCAACACATGCACGATCAACCTCGGGAAAAACCAAATAAAACCCAACGAGGCATCACGACAAAACATTCGCAAGATTCATATTTGATTTCACGGGGTCACCCCACTAAGCAACCCGCGACGAAGTTGGCCGGCTCCGAGACGGACCCAGAGGTTTGTGTTGACGGCTGTAAACGACTGGGAACCTGAAAGTGTGACTAGGCTTGTCGATACCGCATAAACGTATCACAATTCCTAAACAGTACATGCGCTCCACGCGTAATCGTATATAAAGCAGTAAAGCATCATAAGTACAGGATAGTAATAAATCCCCAAACTAGTTTGTGGCCCCCAGGAATTAAATATGACTCAAGCTAGGGTTAGGAGGATTCATGGTCCCACATGCGGATAGTGCGAATATTCAAAGAACATGTATCAAGTACTCGGGGTCCTACGGGACACAAGTGGACGGTTAAAAACCAAATAACATCTATTGCCCACCTGTGACTCTGCATTATTTACCTACTTCAATTTTAGTTATTAAACAGTAATTAAAGTTATAATCATCTCCAACATTAAACATAAGGCATTACTCCAACAACTGTGGTACTTGACGACACGCAACAGCACTTGAGCAAGTGACTACGACACACAAGTCCAACTATCTACCAAGAAACAGGTAATATGATGTGTCCAAGGCAATATAAGGCTGCAAGGGATATCACGGGTACGAAAACTAGAGCATCGCAACACAGATAGCAATAGATCAACAGGAAGAAATAAAGACTAGAAAGGTAAAATAGGTAGAAAGGGGGAGAATGCTCGCCTGAAAAACATTGCCGGAGATTCATCCGAAGATCAGGTCGACACTCGCATCAACTCATCAGCTTAATCCGTGAAGAAGCAAAGCACTAGAAAAACACCGGATGCACTCTTTAATACTACGGCAAAAGATCGGGCATGATGCATGTATGATGTATGACATGTCAAAGGTGCGATGCAATTAGGCCATATTAAGCGGAACTGGGGTCCCGACAATTAATTATGTGGTTGATGTTGTTTAGATACCCCGCAATTTAAATGTTGTATTAATAAGGCAAAATATGACACCGGTTCGCTATACAAATTTAAATGGAGCCAAAATAGGACTAGAACCGCCCACATATGGACTCCATATTTAATTATGAAGTGAATCGGCATAATGCCCCCAAACCACATGATATGAATGTGACATGATCAATTTAATATGCAACATGTGAAATTATCATATATTAAAATATAGGGGTCTCGTATAGGGGTCACACGATCTTGGGGCTCGGAGGGGTCGGGTTCGGTCTTGGACTCAGTGTAGAAGAACTTGGCATCCTGAGTGGTTCGGTTTCCAGGAAGGAGATCATGGAGTTCCGCGGTCTTCGGTTCAATGTTGACGACCTTGGGTCAAGGAACCCGGAAAGGAGATCTTGAAGTCCATGTAGACGATTTTCGGGAGATCTGGTCGGTGTCACTAATATTCGGCTCCATGTAAATCTTGCAATCGACGAACTTGTCATTTTTGTGTGCCCAGAGTCTTCGAATAACTTGCCCATAGGTTGCAGTCGAGGACATGGTTTATCTGTTTTGCGACAGTAGCCGTTCGTGGTGGTACAAAAGTATAGCCACCACTCCAACATCACCACTACCACGATATCATCTCCAAACTCTAGCAGACAAAGGCATACGTCTGTTACCGAAAGGAGGACAGGGGCGCCGCGCGGGATGACGAGGAGCAGACTGCTGGGGGCACCGGGCAGCGGAGGACAAGGCCGCCAAGAGCCCTGCGGACGACGGTGGAACTCCAGGGACGTGGCCGCGGAGAGGGCACTCGATGGGGAGGACGAGGACGCGCGGGTCCGTGCAGGACGAGGACGGCGGAGGAGAGGAGATGTGGCGACGGTCGCTGGCGGCCCAGCGACAATGCGCGCTCGACGGGAAAACAGGGAGGACAGCTTGCAGAGGAGGGAAGCAGGATGAGCAGGGAGGAAGCGCGGCCTGGCCGGGACACGGACTCGTGGGCGTCGGAGAAGGGACACACGCGGGGAGGTCTCCGGAGCGATGCAGAGAGGCATGAGGCTCGCGAGGCGACGCGAGGCGGAAGCAGACGAGCACCTGCGGGTAGGGCCGACGGGGCGGTTGAGGTCGGGACAGAGGAGTGGCTCGGCGTCGGTTGCCTGCGAGGCGGCGACGCGCGGCAGCCGGCGGAGGTTGAAGAGGGCTAGGGGAGGGGTACCCCGATGTGGTGGCGTCCCTGGCGGCGAGGCGCTGCAGGGCCGGGAGGAGAGGCGCCGGTGAGGATAGGCAGAGGTCGCGGGCGGCTACGCGGAGGGGACTGCGGAGCGCCTGCCGGGGGGCTGGAGGGGATGGTGGCGAGCGGCGCCTGGCGGCGGGAGGGGTGGTCGGGAGCGTGCGTGAGGTGGGGCCAGTTTCACAGAGGGGTTGCAACAGGAGGGTGGCCACGCACTGAAGTGGATTGGGGTGGCGTCGGTCTCACGTGATGGTGGGTGGTTGCGTGGCTGTGTGTTGAGACAGGGGCATGTGCGTGTGTGCTTTGTTGTGTTGCGGGTTGCTGCGCGGGTGGTGAGTGGCGTCAGCGAGGAGGAGGGATGTGGTTGGAGGGGTAGGATTAGGGTTTGGGGTAGGTAGTTGAGGGTTAGCCTTTTAGGGTTTTTGACTAGTGGGGTTGTAGGTGGTCCGGTTGGTTGGGCTTTTGGGCCTGGCCGACTGGTCTGCCTCCCCCACAAAATTAGGTTTTATTTATTTTATTTAATTTTAAATATCCTTTTGATAAAACAGTTTAGGCAAACAAAAGATCCAGGCGGACCGAGGGTTTGATTTGAATTAAAAGACGGGGATATTTATAAAACAAATAGAGGATTTTAGAGAAATAGTTTAGTGTAGAAATATGCATGATGTCATGATGATGCATAAATAAAATAACATGCGATTTTCTCGGGGTGCTACACGCGAGCATCGTCGTCGGCAGCTGCAAACTTACTAGCCAACTGAATCGCCTGGTTCAAGTCAAGCTGGTGATTGTCCTGCAAGCGCTTCAGCTTATGTCGGAGCAACGTGCCTCTTTCCAACCCGTCGATGAAGGCAGCCATGGCGGTCTAGGCGTGCACTCCTGCGCAGGAATTCTCCATGTCCAGCCAGCGAGAGAGGTAGGCGCGAGATGTCTCGTGTTTCTCTTGCACGCACCGCTGTAGATCGCCCACAGTGCAGGGACACTTGTATGTACCCTCAAAGTTCTTGGTGAACGCTTCTTGCATGTCCAACCAGTTGTAGATGGATTTCTCCGGCAAGTCGTCAATCCATTGACGGGCCATGCCCGCCAACATTAATGGGAGGTACTTGACGGCAACGTCGGGCTTTCCTCCGGCAATCTCCACCGCGTTGCCGTAGTCCTGCAACCATGTGGATGGTTTGGCGGTGTCGTCATAGGGCTTGATGGTCTTGTCAATCCGGAAACCTTTGGGGTAAGTTGCGGACCGTATTGCAGGTCCAAAGCAACGTGGTCCCAGGTATGGTCCTTCCCGGGCCTCATGGATCTTATCGATCCGTGAACGCGCATCGTACGGCTCCGGGTTCTTCTTCTTGTCAACAGGGGATGGGCTGCGTGAACGACGCGAGCCTCTTCCGCCATGGTGACTGCTTGGTGGTGATGGAGGTGGAGGTGGCGGTGGGTTAGCCTTCTTGCTGTTACCCTCCTGCGACGCCTCACGCCTGTCACGGTTGCTTGTCGGACGCGGAGGGTCACAACGTGACCTGCTCTTGTATCCTTGGTTGCGCTCTCCATCATGACGGGTCTGCTCCGTGTTATCGCGGATGATGATGCTGCATTGCTTTGGTGGGGGCATATCCGCATGATGGTGAGTCTTGTAATCTTCGCGATGTCGGGGGGATCGGGGCGGTGGCGATGGGCGACGAGGTCGGGCCTTTTCGCCATGGTCGGAGGATATGGGGATAGCATCCTTCATGTTGCGCGCATCCCTCCGTCTTTGTTCTGATGAACCCGTCTGGGACCCGACGTCAAGAGGAGATCTGTCCCTTGGCGGCTTGTACTGGCTAGATTGGCAGAGCGCTGGGTCAGACTCAAGCCTCTGAGAGGTCGCCTTTTCCTGCTGCTTCACTGCCTTGGCCACTAGGTCATAGACCTGTTCTACTGCCTCGGGTGATCTATCCTGCTCCAGAAGGGTCTTGGAGACGGCGAGGTTAAGGAGTGGGGTGGGCATCACCTGCTTGCCTTCACTGTCAATGTATGGCTTGGCCTGTGTCGGCTTCGAGGGAGCCCATCCTAGGTTGCGCCGTACACCAGGATCGTTGATGACGCGAGCCGGAGCTTTCTTAGCCTTCTGCTGCTATAGTAAAGTCTTGTACTCGACCTCCATTGCTCTAGCTTTCTCTATGGACTTCTGCGTGTTGACCAGATCTCGATGGCGGCTGCATCAGCTTCCGCGTAGTTGTTGACGGTGCTCACCATCTCTTCGAGGGTAAGGCGTCATGTTGCCTGCTGCCGTCTTAAAGAATGTCGGAAAAGCGTGCCACGGTCCGGTCCTTCCACGAAGTGATACAAAGCGTTATCATCAGGGTAGTGGGCTAGATCGGCTCGTATACGGAGCCACCTGGTCAGGTAATCGCGGGGCTTTTTGCCTTCTCTCTGAATGCAGCGCGCCAGATCGAAGATGGTAACCATGCCGACGAACTTGGATCTCTGTTGTCCAGACGCACGGGCGAAGCCGGCAGATTTGCAATGATCTTCCACCTTTATGTCCTGCACAGGGGCGGTTTGGGTGGGCCTTGAATTTTTCCGATCTTTGCCGGCAAACTCCGAGGAGAGATCCGACATCGATCCTTCCGCGAACGTATCCTGCCCGTAGGCGGTCCGTGCGGGCCTTGATGCTTTCCGATCTTTGCCGGAAAATCCGAAGAGAGATCTGACATCGATCCTTCCGCGAACGTATCCTGCACGTAGGCGGTTCGTGTGGGCCTTGATGCTCCTCCGACTCCCAGGGAACTAGTTCCCGAGTCGGTTTCGCCGATGAAGAGGTGGATGTCTCCGATAGGAACGATTGAACACCGCGTAGGGTTTGTCTTCGCCGGGATCCAGAACTCGTTAGGAGGGACGATCGGAATGTTTCCGAAGAAGAGAACACGGCCGATGGCTACGGTTTTGCCGATTCCCGCGAAGATCTTGGTCCTCGCCCGCTGAAGAGCCTGAAGCGCCACTTGCCCCACGGTGGGCACCAACTGTCGTGGTATTGCCGACGAGTACGCCATGGAGGGGTCCTCACAGTGCGTGTTTAGAGATGTGGAGTAAGGCGGACGGTTGACGGGTACGAGGTAACATAGCTTACCCAGGTTCAGATCCCACAACGGTGGCGGAATCCTACTCCTGCTATAAATCACTATAATGGCAATACACCGAGTTATAGAGATAGGTTCGCTGTGCGAGGTTGTATGAATCGATACTAGGTTATGCCCTAAAGGCTCCCATAGGCCCGACTTATATAGTCGCTAGGTCCTAGGGTTACAGGGAAAAGTCCTAGCCGGACAGGTTACAGAGTCCTACACCGTCTATTACTAGTCTTGTGTATCTTGCACTCCAAGGCTTCGGGTACGTTGGTGACTCCACCGTAGCCTTCCTTTATCCGGCATGGGCCTCCCTTCTGGATCCGTCTAACTGGGCCGCCCAGCAGGCCATAGGCCATGCTACCAACTATGGGCCACCCGGGTTATCCGGATAAGCGACATGCTATGATGATACCCATATAGCATATCCCCAACACCGGCAGGGTGCCGGGAAGAACTTCAGATCCCCCCGATCTAGGGATGATGGTAGCAGCGGCTATAGACAGTTTCATGGAGATTTGATTGGGTGCTTAGGGTTTCTGCATCGGTGGCTTCTTATAGGCGAAGGGGAGGCCGAGGAGGCGGCCAGGGGGGTTAAACCCTACCCAAGCGTGGGGCAGGGCCCACCCACGCCTAGGGGGGGTTGGCCGCCCTTCTTACGTCTCTGTCTCCCCTCTGGACTTCTTGTTCCCCACGGAAAGTAATTGACTTTGACGTTTGTCCCATCCAATTCCGAGAATATTTATTTACTAAATTTTCTGGAACCAAAAACAGCAGAAAACAGGTAACTAGCACTATGGCAACTTGTTAATAGGTTAGTACCAGAAAACATGTAAAAAGCACCTCAAAGTGTAGACAAAGCAAAGCAAAGTAGATACTAAACAAGCATGGAGCATCAAAAATTATAGATACGTTTTCCGACGTATCAAAGAGACCATTGTTTTCTCCCTAGTAGAAACAACACATCTACAACCGAAGAGATTTCTGTCACTTCCCTTGGAAACTAGAGGCATGAACCCACTATCGAGCATAAATACCCCCTCTTGGAGTCACAAGCAACTACTTGGCCAAGATAGCTACTAACAACGGAGAGCATGCAAGATCACAAACAACACAGACATGATAGTATCAAATAGACAAAACCATTAATCAAACTGACATAGTAATCTCAATATCCATCGGATCCCCGCAAACACAACATGCATGATTACAAATAGATTAGATCTTGATCATGAACGGAGCTCACAACATCTATACATGAAAGCACAAGGAGGAGAGACAACCATCTAGCTACTACATGGACCCATAGTCCAAGGTGGAACTACTCAGGCATCATACCGGAGAGAAGGCGTCCAGGATGATCTCCCCTCCGGCAGGGTGTCGGGAAGAACTTCAGATCCCCCCGATCTAGGGACGACGGTGGCAGAGGCTACAGAAGGTTTTGTGGAGTTTTGATTGGGTGTCTAGGGTTTTTGCATCGGGGGCTTCTTATAGGCGAAGAGGTGAGGCTGGGAGGCGGCCAGGGGGCCCACACCCTACCCAGGTGCGGGGTGGGCCCACCCGCACCTAGGGGGTGTGGCGGCCCTGGTTCGCCTCTCCATCTCCCCTCTAGACTTCGTGTCGCCCATGGTAAAATATTGACTTTGGCTTTTGTCCCGTCCAATTCCGATAATATTGATTTTCTGCCTTCCTGGAACCAAAAACAAAAGAAAACATGCAAATGGCTATGTGGCAACTTGTTAATAGGTTAGTACCAGAAAACATATAAAAAGACCTCAAAGTGTAGACAAAGCAAAGCAAAGTAGATACTAAACAAGCATGGAGCATAAAAAATTATAGATACGTTTCCGAAGTATCAAGCATCCCCAAGATTAACTCCTGCTCGTCCTCGAGTAGGTAAGTGATAAAAGAATAATTTTTAAGGTGACATGCACCATCAAAACCAAGATCAAACCATTTGCAAGCATTGAAAGCTGGGATCAAAGAACTCTAAACATGTGCATGAAAGATGGAGTTCTAACAATAGGACATAGTAACTATGCATGGAACATGAAAGGCTACAAACAAAGATCATGAATAACATGCATTGAAAAATGTTTGTTTGTTTTACATACAGAAAACATGGCATAGTGGCAATCTGCTTGTCCCTCATAGAGTAGCAAATAGATGCATAGGACACCTTCAAAGTTCATAAGGGTGACTAGAAACAAGTAGCACAAGAACAAATAATATCACAATATGCATCAATCAATAAGTTTTGGGATACTGCACATAGAATGGCAACTATGCTCTCTTAATGGTGCCTAAAGGTAGAAGGTGGATACTCAAATAATGGTGGAAGAAAGGCCCTTCACAAAGGGAAGCAGGGATTTCAAGTTTCAAAAAGAGCTTCCAAAAATTATGGTACTTGTTAGCTTTCAGCCCTCAATGCCCCTATCATAAGCATCTTGAAGTGATTAAGGTTAAAGTGAACAAACTATGGAGTATATGCTTGACAAAGTATAAGTTGGCAATCTCAAGTCCCTTGAATACGAGGGCCACACCTCATGCTACTCAACTTCAGTCACCTGTAAGTCCTTGTCATTGTAAGTAAATGCGTATCATAGAGAAGCACCAACGGGTACCCCTTGCACATGGTACATGAGCTATCCCATAACCAAAATGACAAGGCAAGCAGACAATGAGAATCTCAACAATCATTTTATTTACTATGTTCATAGCTTTTTATTGAGGATGCTTCATAGATAGCTCACGATGGTGATGCTGCAAGTTTCGACCATGATTAGGCATGGCTTAGGCTAGCGGCCCAGGCGTTTCTCTAACACAAAATACATACTCCATGGACTTACAAGTTCCCTCTTTATTTCACACCGGTGAGATCCATAGACAAAAGAGCATGATATCAACTGAGTACAAAGTACAAGTGCAATGTTGAAAACGTTCCCCGTGACAATACTTATCTTCTAATTCCAACGTATAAGTGCAAGCATATACAACATAGATGACACAATGGTTCAAGTTTATTAGGGCAAATAATATAAAATGTGCCATCAAGTTCGCGAGGGCTTATATCACTAAGTTTTCACATAACAAAAAATACTTTTTAATTGGAAGATAGCTGAAAACAAGAATATACTTGGAATTGTGTAACGCACCATGCATAGGAGTTTATAGTGGACACTTTGGAATAACTTGGTTTCTTGGGAGTTGGAATCATGAGTAGAACTTACCCATACAAGTGGACGCTAGCAAAAGACTGGGAGCAACCAACTAAGAGAGCAATAATATAATCATGTAGAGCAACAAAACATTACTAATCAAAGCATAGAGTGGTACTACAAGTCAAGGACTAAATGATCATAGAGACTATGGTGACTTGTTCATAGTCATAACATGGCGTGAGCATGCGCCAAGTCAATCCAAACAAAGCATCAAAGGAGAATACCACAATACTATGCTTTTGCATGCTAAAACAACGCATAATTTCTTCAAGGCACACTAAGCAATCCCAATTGTTTGGAACAATACATGCTATAGCAATAATCACTAAGCATAAGGTCAAAACAACACCTAGCATGTCATGCTAAAGTCTAAGTCACAGTCAATGCAAGCTCCTCTTGCACTTATCAAGCAAGAACTTTTTACTCCTTTCCAACGCCAAGCAACTTATTTGAAACAACATACCGAGAATGGGGGTCCAAACTACTTTATTCAAGCAAACTAAACAAACTAAGCAAATCAAACTAAAACTAAGACGCTCCTAGAACAACACAACTTGTGCATGAAACAATAAAAACGAAGTGCCAAGACAGACCTGAGCTTTTTATTGATGAAGACGGGGATGCCTTGGGCATCCCCAAGCTTTGACGCTTGTACCTCTTGGATATTTCTTCGGGTGACACCAGGGTGGCATCCCCAAGCTTGAGATTTTGTCCATTCTTCATCTCATTACATCATTCTCTCTCTACACCTGGAATTTTTCCTTCATACAAAACTTCACACAATCTTCATTAGCAATATTAGTGTATTCAAAAGATAATAGACCTTTAGGCAAAGCTTTGGAACAGCAAGAATTTTCACTAAAAACACAATATATTGTAGCAACTCCTTCAAAAATATCAATTCCACAAAAGAGAACTCAAAAAGGAATCTATAAGAAGCAAATGCAAATAATGGCAGAAATCTGTCAAAACAGACCAGTAGGTAGAAACCGATTTTTTCAAAAATCTTTTGTTACTCAAATCAAAAAGTGTTGAACTAACGAAAGTTATCTAACATACTGATCGATTTATTAGTAATTTTTTAGCTCAATCCGAGTTACAGAAACTCCTCACGAATTTTTATGGTCGAGGACAGAAATCTGTTTCAGGACAGCAACTCCCCAAATCTTACTTCCCTCTCATTAGAGGTCATTCTTGGCACAAAAAGCAAACAAAAAGTATAAGTAGAGGTCATTACAGAAGTAATAACTTCCAAGACTCAAGAAAACTCTTGGATTATCTCCCAACAAGTACTTTTCTTTAACGCCTTTAAGTTAGGCTTGGTAGCTTGAGAAGATGCTCACATAACAAATATGAATTGAAGTAAAAGAGAGCATCAAGAAGCAAATTCAAAACACATTTAAGTATAACCCACTTCCTATGCATAGGAATCTTGTATGCAAATAAATTCACAAAGAACAAAGTGACAGACATAGGAAGATGAAACAAGGGTAACTTCAAAACTTTCAGCACATAGAGAGGTGTTTCAATACTATGAAAACTTCTACAACCATATTTTCCTCTCTCATAATAATTTTCAGTAGCCTCATGAATAAATTCAACAATATAGCTGTTACATAAAGCATGCTTTTCATGGTCTACAAACACATAATTTCTATCAAGCTCAAAAATAGTGGGATTAAAACCTTCACAGGTTTTACCCAAAGTAGATATTTCAAAAGGATCCACATGAACATAACATTCATCCTCCTTTGATAAGCATGGGAGACAATCAAATAATGTAAGGGATAAAGAGTTACTCTCGTTAGAAGGTAGTCATGGGTAGATAATCCATTCTTCCTCCTTTTGTTCATCACTCTCCTCCTCTTTTTGATCTAATGAGCTTCCAGTTTCAACAATTTCTTCTTCCATAGGCTCCTGCAAGGCATTAGTCTCTTCCATTTGTGGAAAGCATCTATTAAAATATTCAAGAATATAGCCATTTTCTTGCTTGTAATTGTCAAAGCAAAATTTAAATATCTCATAAACCTCATTTTCATAAGGTGCATCATCAGTATTTTCAAACAAACTAGCAAGCTCAAATGCACCCTTGAAGGCAATGCATTCTTCAATTTGTTCCACATCATAAAAGTCATAATTTCCTTTAACATAAGAATATATGGTAACATTATCATTATACTCACATTGAAAAGGTAGGTGTTTATACCTCCTACAGCAACAAGCTTTATCAAAGCAATAAGTAACATTATAAGTAGAGCACGCGCCTCTAGAAATAGTATTCAACTTATCAATTTGTTCTCATAAGTGTTTCCCTTTTTGTGACAAACAGTGTTCCTTATAATAATACTTTTGTTCTTCCGTGAATCCACCTTCCCAATAAGAACTAGTTTCAAAGAAACCATCCATTGATAGAAAGCATGACCAAGCAAGGCAATAATAGACCAGCAACTAGAGTAGGAACTAATTTTTTTGTGTTTTTAATAGAGAAAGCAAACCAAACTAGACTATTTTTTTGGAGTTCTTGAAAAGAGGCAAACAAAACCAAGCAAAAGAAACTAAGCAAACTAAAAACAAAGTAAAGAGAAAGGAAGTGGAGGACTCCCCTTGTGAATACGTTCTTAGCCTCCCCGGCAACAGTGCTAGACAGACTTGATGGCTGTACACGTGGTTGACGTGGAGCCTCTTGGGAACCCCAAGAGAAAGGTGTGAAGCAGCAGAGTAGCAAGTTTTCCCTCAGTAAGAAACCGAGGTTATCGAACCAGTAGGAGGAAGGAAACGTCACACAAGTGTTCCAAGCAACACGGAGACCTACACAACACAAACTCAAGACTTTGCCCCAACGAATCAATGAGGTTGTCAAGCTCACCGGTTTGCTGTAACAAAGGATTAAATGTATGGTGTGGAAGGTAATGGTTTGCAGCAAGTAAACAAGTAACAGTGGAAGATGTATCAATGGTAAAGATTGGACTAGGGTCCATAGTTCACTAGAGGTGCTCTCCTTAGATAAACAACATGGCATGAAGGGTAAACAAATTATAGCAGGGCAATTGACAGGAACTGAGCAAGGCATAACAATGCAATACTAGAAAAAAAGATCCTATGAGATTCGATTGGGAAATACAACAATATACATAGACCGCCATCCAACTGCATATATGACTAGAAGTCCACCTTCAGGTTATCATCCAAACCCCCTCCAGTATTAAGTTGCAAGCAACAGACAACTGCTTTAAGCAAAGTGTGTAAGGTAAACAATCCACTTGTTCCATGAACAAGAGACTATTGTTTTCTTCCTAGTAGCAACAACACATCTACAACCAAAGAGATTTCTGTCACTTCCCTTGGAAACTAGAGGCATGAACCCACTATCGAGCATAAATACCCCCTCTTGGAGTTACTAGCAACTACTTGGCCAAGATAGCTACTAACAACGGAGAGCATGCAAAATCACAAACAACACATACATGATAGTATCAAATAGACGCAGTGGTAAGCAATTTTCCTAGCTTACTAGTTTCATACTTCTCACCACAACTCCATCTCTAAAATTCTTCATGCTACTTGCAGTTTGCAGAAGAAGCTAACGAGTCTGGCTCCTCGTCCCAGACGTCGACGGGAAAAGTCCTGTGGGACAACCCTTTTATCAGGGGCTTGAACATCGTGAAGGAGCAGCCGCCGTTGAAGAGGCCAGCAAGAGGCCGTGTCCCTGGCGCGGGAGGAGGTCTCCAGCATGTCGATTATGGCTTGGACGTGCCCGCCACCAAGGACTCGCTATAGGCGAAGAAGGACCGGGAGCACGCGGCTCTATTGGAGAAGGTGGCCAACTTGGAAGCAACCTTTGAGCAGCGCGTCCAAGCCGCGGTCCAAGCCGAGGTAGAAACTAGGGTCCATGCAGAGGTGTCTAGCAATGTCGATGGTGTGGTGGACAGCCGGTTCAATGAGATCATTACTGAAATGGTGGAGTCAATCTCCACTTACTTTGCCAACGGCCAAATGGGACCACTCCCCGTGATCAGCCTAGGCGGCAGCAACTCGGGCAACATGCGGCCTCCTGCTACACGGGTTCAAGACGCGCCTATATTGGTGACTCCACCCGCCGGTGCCAATGCAGGTGCTAGGGAGGATTCGCCGGCCATGGGGGCAACCAGCAGCCCCTCGATCACTTGCACGCCCTGCCTTGGTCCCTCGATGCGAACCGAGCTCGACGCTATCATAGTAATTAATTGAGCCTCTACACAAGTTAATTACTTCGTTGCCGCCCCTCTCTGACCAACACATGCATGTTTCTTCACATGAGCAAAGTGTTCCTTGCACCATGCTCATGTATGTGGACAACAAGCTCAAGGATGTTGCGAGGGGACGCATCATGAACCCAACACACCGGACGTTCCACTGCAAGCCTATGGACGATAGCGTGCACCGGGTTGAGGTGGATCGATTGTTCCCGGGATATGCAGACTTGGTTCCTCCTCATCAACCATCAGGTGTCGAAGACGAGCTAAAGGACGGGCAACTGAAGAATCATGTCCTTCTATGGACGAAAGCCCTACTTCGGCTGAAGAACACTGATGAAATGGTCACTCCAACATCTGTGCCTGCGGTGACAAGCCAAGAAAGGGTCACTCCAGCGTCTGCGCCTACGGCGGCAAGCCAAGAAAGGGTCACTCCAGCGTCTGTGCCTACGGCGGCAAGCCAAAGGGTCACTCCTCCACCTGCCAATGATCCTCCCGAGCCCGAGACACATGAGAACGACAACGCGGTGTACATCGATAAGGCTCCCATCGATTCATTCATCGTTGATTTGGAGGCTCCCATCGATGTTGCTCCTTCCGAGGCACCCGCCCATGATACCATGACGAACAAGAAGCTCTTCCCTTCTCAAGAAACGCCCGAGCAGGAAGGTGCTACCGCCTTCACCGCTCCGCCGCATGCTAAGGTTACCCCGAGGACACTCCGTGATACGGCCATGGAGGTGATAAGACAAACCGGCACCCCTCTGTGCCATAAGAAGGGCACGAAGCAGAAGCCGAAGCATGGGAAAGACGCCGCAGCAAGCAAGAAAGTGGTTCTCGACAAGCTACCGACCAAGTGGAGGACGATGCATTATCTTGGTGAACCGATCCTGCTGGACCACATTGTCAATACGCTGTCGCTGGACCTGAGTATCCTGCATGATACTGTTAGGTATCTCGAGCAGCAGCTTCTCCAAGATAAAAATCCCTCCTACCCTCTCTTCACGGTCAGGGTTCCCACTAACTATGGCTTCGTCACCACCCCCCGGCGAGTTGTTCTTCATCACGTATGAAGACATCTTCAAGCTCTTCCACATGTTACGGCTCGATCGAAATGTGATCCGCCTGGTATCGCTAAAAATGGCTCATGATATCATCATGGAGAAGACCCCGCACCTCGCTATCATGGACCCCTTCTACATGATCGTAGGCACCGTCGACAAGGAACAAGTGTTTGCCGCGAAGTATATCACAGATTTCTTGGTGGCGAATAAGGACAAGTCTTGCTTTCTCCTTCCATAATTTCCCGAGTAAGTAGTCTGTCGCTAAACTTCCCGCTATTACATTCTTTCGTGAATTTCCTTAATAGCCGAGGATGATGGTTTATTCCAACAGTTTTGCGCAGAGAGAATGGGTGCGTCCTCATCGCCTTTCAACCGTATTATTCCCATGTCATCTATCTCGACTCCGGGAGAGACGTGCAGAAATACTACACCGACGTCAAGTCTACTCTTGATAAAGCCCTCAACGGTTTTAGGGCCGCGGTTGGCCCACTCAAGTATGAGAAAAGATCCAAAGTCATCTATGTGAACTCCCACGTAACCAATTTCCCCTGCCTTAGGCAATCGTCGACTGAAAATGGGATGGAGCCCTGGTTCGCCATCCTATAGATGAGGGAGTATGCAAAGGATGAGGAGAAACTCTTGATGCCATTCGTTCTCGAGAAAAGGTGCAGAGACATGACGGAAACGACCGATGCAAACATCAGAGCTGAGTTCCGTGCCATCCAGCGGGAGATTGGCATGATAATCAAGAGGGATGTCTTGACTAGGGGTGCTACATTCAACTACAGCAGTATCCTGCTGACTAATGCAGAGATTGAGGACTGCTTAGTTGCGGTCGCTGATGGGAGGACATTTACCACGCTAGGTGGCATCCATACCTTCCCGCCGAAGCCGAAGGAAACCTAATCGAGTCACAAACTTGTCTCCTGCAAATGTTAGTCATAGAATTACGATTAGTTTATTTTATGCTTTTTTTTGCATACCTATTTTCCATGCAAATTTTACTCATAAAATTACTTAGCTATATCTGATGCTTTTTCTTTTTTGCATACCTATATGTTATATCTCTATTATGAATATGTGGAGACAACACTAACATTTCTTTTTGTGTGTGTGTGGGTGTGTGCACAGATGTCGTGGTATGTCGTGTACGAGGGCAGGGTTCCCGGAGTCTACGACGACTGGGAGGATTGTAGAGGGCAGGTCCACCATTTCTGCGGGAATATTTACAACGGCTATGCCACTTTGGAGGAGGCGGAAACTCGCTACGCGAGGTTTCTAGCGGGGCGGAGGGCGGAGATGTGGAGGAGCCGGTTGACCCCCTTCGTCGTGATGATGCTCGCAACCACCGCTGCCTCTCTAGTCTATTTGCTAGTTGGAGTCTAGTAGGCATCTATTGTGTGAACTATGAACGGTTTGAATGTGTGAAACTGTTTGAATGTGTCATACAACTCCGGAGACTTGTAATATTATGTCATATATGGTCACTTTCTACACTTGTGTGAACTATTTGAATGTTATTGATGCATGGTTTGAACATATGTGTATTTCCTGTATCTGTTGTGTGTACTCTGTCATTATGCTGTGAATTCTATCAAGATTATAGTGTATTCCGTGTGTATATCGATTTTCTTTTTTTAACTCCTAGTAATATTACCCCTGGCAAAACAGTGGGTCTATCCCTGTCGAAAGAGATTTCGCCTGTACTAAACTACCGCCGGCGATACCTGGAGGCGCCGACGTGCTTACCCCCGGCGTCTCTAGCTGCTCGCTAGCGCTGGAGAATTTTACCACCGGCGATATATGAAAGCGTCGGCGATGTAGATGTACCCCCGACGTTTGCTGTTGCTCGCCGGCGGTAGATGCATATTACCACCGGCGAAATATGGAGGCGCCGGTGATGAGTACTTACCACCGGCGAGCACCGAGACGTCGGCAATGAGCCTTTTATGTTCGCCGGCGGTAGGGTTTTCTCTACTATTGGAAAATGCTAAGTTCAAAATGTTGGAGATATGCCCTAGAGGCAATAATAAATGTGGTTATTATTATATCTTTGTGTTTATGATAAATGTTTACATTCATGCTATAATAGTATTAACAAGGAAACATTGATACTTGTGTGATTTGTAAACTTAATTTGAAGTCCCCAGTAAAGCCTCTATATAATACTAGCTTGTTGGTTAATAAGATGATTGTGGTTTCCCTATCATGAACATTGAGATGTTATTAACAACAAGATCATATCGTTAGGAGAATGATATGGTGGACATACTCCTATAGATAAGCGTAGCATAAAGATCAAGTCATTTTAATAGTTCAATTGCTATATGCTTTCTGATACATAGTAACCTAATTCCTTCGACCATGAGATCATGCATATCACCTTTACCGGATGGATGCTTTGATGACATCAAACACCACACCATAACTGGGTGGCTATAAAGGTGGCGTTGAGTGTTCGGAAAGTATTGGTTGAAACACATGGATCAAGAGTGGGATTTGTTCATCCATATGACGGATAGATATACTCTGGGCCCTCTCGGTGGAATGTCATCCAATTAGCTTGCAAGCATGTGACTGGCTCACAAGGGATCACATATCACGGGAACGAGAAAAGAGTACTTATCGGTAACGAGGTTGAACTAGGTATGCAGAGATACCGACGATCATAACCTCGGATAAGTAAACTATCGTGAGACAAAGGGAAATTGGTATCGTATGTAAGTGGTTCATTCGATCGCAAAGTAATCGTAGAAATATGTGGGAGCCATATGAATTTCCAGATTCCTCTATTGGTTAATGATCGGAGAAGTGTCTCGATCATGTCCACATAATTCACGAACCGTAGGGAGACACACTTAAGGATTCGACGTTGTTTGAGTAGTTATGGAATGATGAGAAAGAGACCGAATGTTGTTAGGAGTCTCGAATGGGATTCGGGATATCACGAGGAGATCCGAAATGGTCCGGAGAATAAGATTCATATAAGGAAAGTCCCGTTTCGGAGTTGGAGAATGGTTCCGGTGATTTCATCGGGAATGTTCTAGAAGGTTCCGGAATGTCCGGCACTCCGGAGGGGAAGGGTACATGAATGTGTTATATCAAGTTGGTATGATTGCATCATGTACTAAGTGTCATCGCTGTCCAAAATAAAGGGTTTAATTAAATCCTAGTTTGAAAAGTCAAACGGCTAGTTTGAAAGTCAAACGGCTAATTTTGGAAAGAGGAAAAGAGGAGGAAACCGAGTTGGCGAGGAGTCCCTCCTCCCCACCACCGGCGCACCACCCAAGCCGAGTTGGGGAGGGACTCCTCTCCCTCCCCTTGGCCGGTCGGCCCCTCCACCTATATAAGGAGGGGCAGGGCTCCCTCCTAGATACACACAAGATCCTCTCCTCTAAAACCCTAGCCGCCGGTGCCGCCACCTGCTGCCGCCGCCCTAGGGCAAACCGCCGCTGCCGCCTAGCAACCCTAGCCGCCGGCCTAGCCTCCTCCTCGACGTGTCTAAACCCTAGATCGTCGAGGGACTCTCTCATACTCCACCATACTCGCTCCGGCTTAAGGCGAAGCCCTGCGAGATCTCCCCTCTACTTCCGGTACCACGCCGTTGTGCTGCCGGAATCACGAGGAGAGTGCTACAACCTCCGCTGCCTGCTGGAACAAGGGAGAGGAAGGTCTTCGTCGAGTACCGAACGTGTGACCGACTGCGGGAGCGCTGCCGGAACGCAGCGCCAGAAGGATCGTCTACGCGATCTTGAGATCGGCAAGAGTACGACTACTTCATCCACGAGAATCCGCTCTTTAAACACTTTGGAATCTTCGAGGGTGAGTGATTCTATCGACTCGTTGTTACAATCTAGTAGATAGATCTTGGCTTGTTTGTTTGTATGCGGTAGAAAATTTTTGTTTTCCATGCTACGAAACCCTACACAAAATGCTTTTCATACATGAGTGGTTGCCGCAACATGCAATTTGTCTTTAAGTGTGAGATCAGGTTGAAACAGACATTACAAGATGCTAAGCATGCCAATGTAGCTTTTAAGGCAAATTATAGTAACTGCTTGTCTTAGTGGTATGCGTTCATGTCTAGTTGTTTTTCTATTGCCAAAAATTCTATTTTACTGAGAAGATGTGTGCATTGATATGTTTTAGTAATTTGAGGCAAATGAGAAATTTGAGGTTTGTACCCGGGTCTCTCTTTGCACACAGAAACGCCTTCCAGGTTCATATATTCATGTTATCTCGGGCATGCTACATCTTCAACTAATTGCCTCTCAGGTGCATAGGTTGTACATATATATTTCTTGCTCACTAATTTCTTGATGATTACAACAACAACCAAGCCTTTTGTTCCAATCAAGTTAGGTAGGCTAGATATAAAACCCAAATGGAAACTACTGAAAAGTGAAACTCAAATGGAAACAGTGAAAAGTGCAAGACAAGCAAAAATTAGTGAAAATTGCAAGTAAAATAGATGAACAAAAGAAGTAAATCAAGGTTTGGGCAAATGGATTACTGATTTCTATGCGGTCCTATCAAAAAAAAAATCTCTAGGGGCATTCTAGTCTTTCATGTCTATTTTAACTACCTCCTCCCATGTGAACATTAGTCACTCTTTACCCCTCTTTGTATTATCAAAACCCATTAGGACGACTTTTTTTTGGGCTTGTGCTTATGCATAAGCCAGCTTCTATAAAATGGTGGGATGAAACTGTAGTGGGGAGAAGCTCCTAGAAACCCCACGAGACACTTCTTTTGGGCTTCTAGAAATTTGGCTTATTTGATGATACCACATATACAAAACTTTCTAGTGTAAAATGATCTAGAAATAAATCAAGGAAATTATAAAATGTTTGATGACAATAGAACCATGGTATCTTAGTATAATTCAATACATGCAAAAATAAAAGAGATGTCTTGGTGTTCTCGAAATTACAATAACAATAACTTCTCAAGCAAACAAACTTTCAGCAATGGCTTGTTGTAGTGCACACATGGCGGCATTAGTAGAAAATGAAGATGATGCGCTCTCCTCATGGACATATGAGGCACGCTCAAACCTGTCGAAATATATGTACACAGAAAATCATCCCACATAGCATATATGGACAAAGAACAATATCCAGGAAACAATATATGTACATAGAACAAATATGGACAGAGAACACATATGAACAATATCCAAGATATACTGATGCCCACAAGTACAGGAGATCGCTGTAATCTTGGATGAGAAGTATTACCTAAATTTATAGTTTGACTCAAGGAAAAAACAAGAATATTAATAAGACTTTAGCAATTTAGACGTCATTCTCAACCACACCTGTATATCAATAAACTCATCAAATAATTGGTGATTTATAGCAGTTGATTCAAAGAAGTAACAAGCAGTAAAGTAGTAGATTTCCGGTTTTCACCAAAAGTAGTAGTATGTAACTTTCAATGGCTGAAAGCGGTAGGCATAAGATGATAGTGGGTGTTGCACGAATGATACTGATCATATAATGTAATCCTAATAACATGGCATTCATCTCTAATTCAGTTGTGTTTAGGTGTGTGATCCTAATACAGTTATGCATACTAACCAAGAGAATTTGCATAACATATATTGTCCTGCCTGCCCATTTCACCGGGGCCAACTTGGAACTACAGTCAATTAAGGTCTACCCTTTGGAATATCCCGGAACAAAGCATTAACATTTCATGAACACACAATATCCTCAATGTATCATATATTCCATTGTTTTTCCTAACTGTCACTTTAGGGTTCGCATGTTCAACAAAATAATAGGCAATACACTTTGCAGATAGATTCCAAACTCATATATATGATGGGACAATAAAAGTTCAGTACTGAAATTATGTCACTTGGGCCGTCGCAACAAGCATTAAACATAGAAAAGGTGTACCAACACTCATACAAGAATATCCTCAAGATAAACACCTCAAATCTCGATACATATGGATGATTACATGATCAATGTCATCCAATACCTATCCACCTCATATGCCTACAAAGAACTACTCACACATGATGATGGAGAGTGAGCACATGGTTCTTGGTGATGACGTTGGTGAAGATAGTGGTGGAGAAAACCTCGAAATCCCGCTCTCCGGCATGGAGAGAAGGACCAATCTGACCCCGAAAACAAAGATCATGGATGTGACGGCGTTCTGTTTCGCCAAAGGGACCATCCTGCTGGATACCTAGGTTTGTATATATGGGGGTGCGCCAAAGGAGATGACGAGACGACGCTCCAGGGCCGAAAGGGCCTGGGTGGCGCGCCCAGCAAGGTGGGGCTTGCCACCTATGATATTTTGGGCCTCTTGGCCCCCATCATGTGATTCCAAAGCTCCAGCTCCTTGTTTTGGTGAAAAATGTGTGTGGTACTTTTTCTCTATTTTATTTTCTGCAAAAACAGACAAAAAGAAGTGTTTTGCTAGAAATCGCGTCAGATTCAGCAGTTTTATCCAAGTATGGTGAAATTTCGGAGCATATCATTGATCAAAGTACTTGGAAAAGTAGTAGATACATTTGAGATGTATCAAATACATATGGACAGAGAACAACATTTCACTAAAATTGTTTTTTAGTAGTAGTACAACACATAACCAAGGAACAATTACAATCACAACAATTAAAGCATGAGCATATCATCATTTCACAACTAGATACTATTTGGAACAAATCAATCATGATTTAGATCTTGCAAGGGGGCCATGATGTGCAAACTCAAGAGAAACTGGAAGGAGACAGGGCTTTACCGTCGGCTGGGGCGTCATCATCGATCAACCTAAGAGGGGCGACCTCCAGGCGTTGGCGAGCGGTGGGCGAGCGTTCGGCGAGTGACGGCCAAGGCGAACACGACCTCCAGGCAGGGAGCAACTGGCAAGCGAAGGACAAGCGGCGATGCTGCGAGAAGATACACTCAAGTCACTTCGGCGGCGGGAAACCGGTGGACTACGATGACCAGGAGGGGAATCACGATGGGAGCGATGGAAGAAGGGGAATCGCGATGGGAGAGGGTGCATGCAGATAACGTTTGATTATTTTTCTCTTTTTCTATGTGCACCTGTCCCGAGTGGTATTCACAATAATTTGCAGCAATGACCGGGACACGGGCGAGTACCGCTTTGGTTCAGTGGAGAAGCTTGGGAAATTGGGTAGAATCCGCCCTCGACCAGTTAACGGTGGAAATAAGCTAGAGAGAAGCTCGACACTTCTTTTTTGGCTTCAGTGGTCCACGATCTCAAAACCGGCCTACAAGCCCAAAACAAGTCGTCCTAAGAATCCCACTATTAACTGGTGCTTCGGACGACCTCAGTTAGACATGCCTAAACCACCTTAATCTTATTCCTAATCCGGTTTTTTCTTGTATTGTCACACATCCATCTTAGGATACGCAGGACGTGTTGCCTCTTCGTGGGCAATATTTTGCTCCATAAATCATGACAGGTCTGATTCTCATCCTATAAAACTAATTTTCTAGCTTTTGTGAGACCTTCTGTCATATAGATACTAGATGATTGCCCCTTCACCCACCCTGTCATTATCCCGTGTTTAACATCCTCATCGATACCACCAATGCTTGATTTTGTATTTTTTAGTAGGAACGTTAATCATGTGTATATGTGTGTATCTTCGTGCTTCTACCATTCTTTGTATATTCACTTCGAGAAACTCAGAGTTCATAAAACGATTTTATTGCTAACTTTTTCGCATATTTTGATAGGTTGTATGTTTTTTTCTGACATCGTACCCAAAAGTTATAGCCATATAAAGTTTCATGACAGTTTTTGGCAAAATATGTCAAAATTCATGTTTGTTAATTTTTGTAACAACTAAATCACTTAATACAACTGCAGTTTAAAAGATTTTATTTTTGAATTTTTTTATAATTTTATGGCATGCTTTTAAAACTAGAAAATACGATTCGGGGTGGACAGAAGTCTCCTGCCGTGGCGAGATTTTTGCCCGTTTTCCTGCCATGGCAGAACCTGTCTAATTATTTTTGCCAGATTTTTTAGTCTTGATTGATGTCTCAAACCGAGACTAAATGGTCTATATTTAGTCTCAATTGGAGACACCAATCGGGACTAAAGGATGCTGCCCGCGCCCACACCCTTTAGTTACGGGAGGTTATCACGAAACGGGACTAAAGGTCCAAAACAATTCGAAACTAGAGGTTTAGAAGCCTCCCAGGTGCCGAAAACGGGACAAACCGGAACTAGTGAGACGTCTGGGACTAGAGAAAAACTTGAATGCGAACCAAAGTACTTTTTTCTACTAGTATTAACTTGCACTAGTACCCGTCTACGTGCACTTAACAACATATGAGATAAACCAAAAATATCACGCAACATGAAAATTTTGGTAAATCTCATTACTTTAATCTAAAGATCATATTTTTTTATAAAGAAACGCTGCAAAGTTTAGAAAAGTTGAAAGTTGGTTCACAAAAATCATGAAGGGGACAAGACACTTAATAATTTAGGCTGCCAAATAACCGTCCAAATTCTCCTACTTGAATGATCCAAGATATACTCATCCGGAGATCTTTACTATTAAATCCAAAATTGCGATGTCACACTTTAATATAATTAATAGGAAAATGCCACCTGAACAATAAGAAGTTTTAAAAAAATCTGAAAATGGACTAGCATGTAGACATAGCATGTAAGTCTAAATTAGGATACAAATTCCACATATTAGCACCATTACCACCAAATTCTGTTTTGTTCACGAGTATTGTTTTCAATCTTGATTTGACATTTTATAAAAGGTTATATACATATTTTTTTTTATAGAAATTGCTTTTTTTTCAGAATTTTTCTTAGATCATAAGTTTTTTTAAGGAAAAAACATTTTATTATAGCAAACAAGCCGTCTCATTAAAAATCTTCCCTTCGGTACCATGACGAGGAAAAAAGTACGTCAGAAACTTGTTGCTCTATGTTCACGGAATCATTACATCGTCTACTAAGGATGCTAACCCAAACGCTAAAAAGTGCTCGGAGGCTCGAGCCCCCGGTTTCTGGTCGTCCGATCAACTCCACCCACCTCCTACTAAGGATCCTTGTCGTGCAAGCTGTTTCGACAGCCGTCGGTGGCCCCGCACACGTTCCCCTCCACCCACCTCCCTCACCCCCAATACCACGCTGTGGATCCCGCGCGGCCGCCGGCGCCGCCCCATCCCTCTACCCAGCACGGTCCCCGGCGTCCCCTCTACACCCCTGGCCCGTCCTCCTGTTCCGACGAGATTCCTCTTCCCCTACCACCGCGCCGCCTTCCAATCTCTTTATGCTGCCGCCCCCTCCCCACCTCTTGCGTTACGCCGTCGGGAAAACTCGTTGGCCGCCGCCCTTCTATACCTCATGTGTGCCGCCAGGGCACATCCGCGCCTACCTTCCAACTCTTTGCCCCGGTTGCTTCCCTCCCTCAAAATCATGTGAAACGACGGTGAACCCTCCATGCCGCCTCCCAACCTCCTCCGGACCCTGCTACGCAAGGACCTGCCTACGCGCCACTCAAGTACTCCCAATAGCAACAAACAGACGGTGCACTCCCTCGACCAGCTCCGGCCACCGTCCCGGAGACCCTGCATCTGACGCGCCTCCTGGTCTGGATCCCCACTGCCGGCTGTGTTGTTGCGATGAAGACGCCGGGCTGGCGCAGATGCGGACGAGCTGGGCGACATCGGCAAAGTCAGTCGCGAGCCTGACCCGAGCTCTTGCGGTCGGCAGGATGCTAGTTGTAGTCGTGAAGGTGCAGTTGCCGGAGGAGGAGCACCGTGTTTCGTCCGCGCTCCGGTGTCCCAGGCCGCTCTGGACGCGTGCGTGCTCCGACGACTTTGGAAGTTTGGATGTGTCGCCTGACTGCATACGTGCGTGATCACTAGTACTTGTTCTATTAGATGTGTCCATCGCCTGAACCTACTTTTTGTCAAGATACGAGTTTGCTGCTGCTGTCCTCTAAATTTTGAGTTTGTACTACTTTTGTGTGTGATGTTCCTCATCTCATTTAGGAAATCATCGCGCTGAGGAGGTGGCGGCTCGTCTTTGAGGGGCAAGGTTGTGGAGCTCGATGGCAGAGAGCGGACGGACGTGAGGATGTGGAGCTCGGCGTCGGAGAGCGGCCACCTGCGAGGGCGTGGATCTCATTGGTGGCGGAGGAGCAAGTTCGATGAGGCTGCGAGCTGTTCCATTTTACTTGGGTGTGAAAATCGAGAATACAAGGTATGCCCCTACAAAATCTAAAATCGAGAATACAAGGTATGCCCCTACAAAATCTCAAGCAGGTCGTGGTTTGAACTCCATATGGTAAAATCATCTTCAAAATCACCAGAAACTAGGTAGTTTATCTTTCATCTTGGTGTGCCGATTGTCATGTAATTTCTGTGTCTTTTTCCTGATGTATTTTTCGCGAGGCAATTATATGCATTGCACACTCATAGACCATGGAAACATAGTTTTCTGTGTCATACTCGGCCTACTCAGTGGGTGTTTCATATGGGGGAGATAAGACATAGAGTCAGAAATGTGGTGATCCCCAAAGTTTTAAGGTTCAAGCTTGCTTAGGTAGCTTACTGTTTTCATCAGCCAGATGATAAGTTTTCTATTGGATGCTATCAAGTTAATTACCACCACTTACTAAGTTGTTGTACATGTATGAAGGATATTTTTTCTATGTGAGAAGTTATGCGTGGTGTCATCCAATGAGCAAAAGTTTGAAAAAAAAACTATTTTGGAAACTTCAGCAACTAGAGTACTAGATTGAAGCAAACCAGCTCATCGGATGTATACGAACAGAAAGACCAAACAACTATTGGGGAAGCCCACAGACCTGTTTTTTGTATTTTTAATGCCTGGATGGATGCATGCCGCCAAGACATGTGAGCTGATACTTCCATTTTTATGCACATACTCTTCTTGTAAATGGGACTAGTAGTTTGGTTAATGTTTGCAAGACACAATCCGTTGAATTTGTCTTGTGCTTTTATTTTTTACTAGTATGTTTCTACACATGCCTTTTTGCAGGGTTCCCTGACATTTTTACATGTGGCGTGGGGAGTAAAATGGAGGGTTCCCCTATATTTTTATAGTAGTTGCAGCGGTAGGGAATACCCTGGTGTATTTTGCAGGTCTGTTAAAGTTCTAGGTTTCATATAAGCTGTTGTGTCCCGCATCATTGAGTTGTTGTAGGTTCTGCTAGATTTACAACACCATATATTCCCCTACTAGAACCTTTTTGGCCTTTTTTTGTGCTAGGATAGTTCTAAGTATATGTGTACTGAAGACTACCTTGGTAGTAAGTGTGATCCCATGCAGAAGTTGTCTAGTTGGCCTAATTAACTTGTTTTTTTCCCACATGGCAAGTTGTTTTCTGAACCCAATTAAGTTTGATTACAGTGTTATTTTTAGGTTTTTCCTTTTTTTTCAAATCAGCATGTAAAAGTTGGCTAGTTGGCCTAATTAAGTTGACTTTTCCCACGTGCTAAGTTGTTTTCTAAATTCAACTAAGTTTGATCCCCTTGCATGTAGGAGTTGACTAGTCAACCTAATTACCTTGTCTATGCCCACCTGCTAAGTTGTTTTCTAAATACAACTAAGTTTGACCCCCTATTATTTTTGGGTTTCCTTTTTATCACTGCGATTAGCACGTAAGAGTTGACTATGATGCATTGCCAACATGCTTAAGTTGCCTACCCAAACTTACTAAGTTGTTCCCACCATCAAGTTTAAGTTGCTTGCTATTACTAGCTAGGTTTCTATCACCATGCTAGCCAAATTGCTTTCCTATTTTATATATTTTTATTTTCACAATTCTTGAATTTGATCATCCTAAGACCATGTGCTTGCTACCACTTCACTATGATTTCGTTGACAATGGTGGCTCGAGCATGGCAGCCGAACCTAGAGGAGATGGTTCCTGGTGGAGCATCCGCTTCTACCACATCGAGCGCGATTGTACCTGGAAGCCATGGATCCCGGGCAGCACAGCCAGTACCATCTCAAGCGCGACGATGGAGGAGGCCATGGAGCCTAGCTCAAGCTGGCAGTGGCCATGACACCTAGCGCGAGCGCGACCCTATCGTGGCTCCTGACCAGTGTAAGATGCTTATGCATTCAATTAACTTACTCACTGTTACTTTTGTTAGGTTGCTTTTTGGTAACATTTAACTTGGCTAAATATTGATGCTAAGTTGTTTTCTAGGTAATATTAAAGTTGCCTTAACATTGATGCTAAGTTGCTTTCTAGGTAATGTTTCAGTTGCATAAACATTGATACTAAGTTGATTTCTGCATAGTGTATAAGTTTCCTAAACATTGATGCTATATTGCTTTCTTGGTAATGCTTAAGTTGTGTAAATATTGTTGCTAAGTTGCTTTCTAGATCATGTTTAATTTGCGTAAACATTGATAATAAGTTGCATAAACATCGATGCTAAGTTGCCTTATGAGTAATGTCTAAGTTGTATCAACCGGTCATGAAGTTGTTGATCTGGATAGATGTGCTATACCACAAGACATTTTTAGCTTAAGTTTATTCCCACTTTATACTAAGTTGCTTATCCTATTTAATTAAGTTGATTAGTCACTTTATCTTAAGTTGATTGCTGCTTTATCCTAAGTTGCGTATCCCACTTAATTGAGTCATGGACACTGTAGAAACAGTATGTCGACATGCAGGGAACTCGTTGGAGGAGCGGACGTGTGCAAGTCCCTGTGGAGGAGTGGACACATGCAAGGGCATGGAGCTCGCTGGTGGAGGAGCAGATGTGCGCAAGTGCCAGTGGAGGAGTGTACACATGAGAGGGCATGGAGTTCGTTGGTCGAGGAGCAGATGCGCGCGAGTGTGTGGAGATTTGTTGCAGACAATGCTGTCGAGGTGGATCCATCTTCTCGACACCGATTTCACATGATACGAGGTAATCCCCCTAACCAATCTATATAACCCACCCAAAAATTCTTCGCTATGAAGGCTCGTGGGGCCTAGGACCTGCCGTGTCTTTGCTCTCTTGCACCGATTCAAACTCAATTTGTCTGTCCATTAATTTTCTTGTAAATTGTTAGTTCCATATGTGCTACAGACAAGTCTATTGTTTTCACACATGAGCTAAGTTGCATTTTGCGTACTGTAAATTATTCCTTCACATGTTTGCTAAGTTGCATTTATAGATAGAAAATCGTTGGTTCACATATGTACTAAGCTGTTGATTAAATGTTTTGTACACTGTTGCTTCCCTTACGTGCTAACTTATATGTACATACAAGTTTATTGTTTTCACACATGAGCTAAGTAGCATTTTCCATAGGTAAATTATTCCTTCATATGTTTGCTAAGTTGTATTTGCATATAGTATATTGTTGCTTCCATTATGTGCTAAGTTGTATCTACATACAAGTTTATTGTTTTCGCACGTGAGCTAAGTAGCATTTTGCATAGGTAAATTATTTCTTCACATATTTTTCCAAGTTGTATTTGCAGATAGTACATTGTTTTTTTTACGTATGTGCTAAGTTGTATTTACATGCACTATTATTTCTTTTCACACATGAGCTAGTCACACTTTTACACACAGTAAATTGATTCTTGGTATTATTAATTTCATGCAAAGTAACCTTTTTGCTTCACATATGTGCTAAGTTGCATTTGTAGACAATGATTTTGTTGCTTCTTTTTCATATGCTAAGTCGATTGCATCTTTAGACCCCTTGTTTTTGATTCCTCTGAGTTACAGCTTTTCTTTTCAATGGGTTGTTGTAGGTTAGTGAATTTCTTGGTCACATTTACCTGAGGTATTTTGATCTAACTAAGTTGCATTTCTTGGTGTCACTTTGTTGTTTTTTGACCCTTCTAAAGTGCAGTCCAACAAAACTGTTTCTAGGGGGGATTTGTCGGTTATTTTGCATGTTCTTAGGTTGTGGATCTAACTAAGTTATAGGTTTTAGATAATATAGTCGCCTTTTGAGTGCAAGAAAGTCGTAGTTTATCATGCACTAAGTTGTAGTTATCAAATTACCTAGTTGTTTTTTATATGCAGAAAAGCTACATTTTTGGTTTCACTTATGTCGCTGCCGAGACCTTTGTAGGTGTAGGATCGCCCCTACTATTTTGTAGGGGCAATTTTTGTGTTACTTACATGTTCATGGGGTTGTACATATGACTACATTGTATTTCAGAACACCTAGTCGCTTTTTAGGTGTGGTCTTCAATAATTGCTCTATAGGTTTTATCCTGAATAGATTTGTTGGAGTATGAGAAAAAAGAGGAATACTGGAAGGAATTGTAGTCGTTTTCTAGCCAGAAACAATGGATTAGTTGCGCATTTTAGGGATTGAGAGAAACATGGATATGAGCAAGGGTTGTGCTTGATCTGCTTGAAGTAAGCAACAACCATTTTCTTATAAGATAGCAACCATTTTTCTATTTCTTGTTGGAGTACTTTTTTCTGTTTTAACTTTAATGTCAACTGATTATGACGATTTTTGAGTTGTATATACTGCTAGTAAATTTTATCTTCCAGAATCGTTGATATTTTGAACATAGGGTAGAAACAAGTTACTAATGGCACTTTTTAATTTATTGACTGATTTTGGTGTGCAAGGACCATTCTCGTTGTTGGAGAAAATCCCTAGTTATGAAACACGTGGGTGGTGTGGGCAAGATGATGGGAGCTGGAGGGGGCAAGTGATTTGCTTCATGCTGGACAGGATGGGACGAAAAGTTTGTGGTCCAAACGATTTTTCCCGTATATGTAATAAGCACTCATAAAATTTTTCTCTTTTGGGCGATAGGAGGACACGTCCTTCCTTTTCTAGACGAGGACTGCTTTGAACTAACCAGCCTTCGGAGGCTCGCTAGACGTGTCCGGATACTAATGATATCAGATGCAGACGGATCATCTTACTGGGCCGTCTTCAGTTTTGGGCTGCAGAGGCGTGATCGGGCTGCGTAGAATACGAGAGACGTGCGTTCTACACTCTAAAAAAAAAGGGATGCGAAGGGGGAGCACTCTGGAGAAAAAAAGCAGCGGCGAAACAGATATTTTGGCTCGCAACATTCTCAAACCCTCGTCGCCGTCGCTCCCTCAAACCCTCGTCTCGCGGTTCAATCCCGCCGCCGGCCCACCACCGCCAATCTTGCCGCCGTTTCCCGAAGCCAGACCGCCTCGACGCTTTCCCCTCTGCTACCCTCTCACATCCCCGCTGCACTTGATCCCCACCCCACCCCTGAACTCCCCCAATGGCGACATCGCAGCGGCCAACAAAAAGGATGGAATCGAGATGCACCCCAGCGATGGAGCGGGCCACGCTCGTATTCGAGATCAATGGGTACAGTATGCATAAGGGCATGGGCACCGGAAAATTCATCCGCTCCACCCCCGTCTCTGTTGGCGGGTACGAGTGGTGCACCAAGTACTACCCTGACGGATCAAAGAAGGAGGCCAAGGACTACGTCTCAGTCTACATCGAGCTCCTGGTCAAGGGCCCCAAGGTGCGGGCGCACTACGATTTCAGGTTGGTCAACCAGGAGAGCGGGCTGTCGGCATCGGTGAGGTCCTGCTTGGAACCGTCGGTCGAGTTCAATTCCCTCGACAAAACAAAGACTTGGGGGTATAGCAATTTCAAGAAGAGGAGCGACCTGGAGAAGTCAGCTTACCTGCGGGATGACCGTCTCATTATTGAGTGCGATCTCACTGTGGTCAAGGAACCACTTGTTGCCAAGGCCGCTGTAGAGGTTCAGATACCACCATCAGACCTGTCAGATAATTTTGGACAACTGCTAGAGACAGGGGAGAAAGCAGATGTGACATTCAAAGTTCAAGGGGAAGTGTTCCGTGCGCACAAGATTGTGCTTGCAACGCGGTCGCCAGTTTTCAAGGCTGAGCTCTATGGACCGATGAGAGACAAACGGAGACATACCATAATTGTCCAAGACATGCAGCCTGCTGTTTTCAAGTCATTGCTTCACTTCATCTACACAGATTCATTACCTCCCATGGACAATCTTGATGCTGATGAAGGTAAAGAAATGGTCAAGCACCTACTAGTAGCTGCAGATAGGTATGCAATGGAAAGGATGAAGATTGAATGTGAAAGCATTCTTTGCGAAAGTTTTGATGTCGAGACTGTGGCAACCACGTTAGCTCTAGCTGATCAGCATCACTGCAGCAGGCTCCGAGATGCTTGTGTTGAATATATCGTGTCTTCAAATAGGATGGTTGATGTGTTGGCAAGCAAGGGGTATGTGCACTTGAAAAGATCATGCCCTGCTGTCTTGGTAGATGTCTTGGAGAGCGCAACAAAGTATCGCAAAATTTAATGTGGTTATATCGGGTTAACTTAATTGACATATAGCCATCACCACCGGAGATGAAGTAGCTTGATCCTTCACTTGTCAGTTCCGAGAGACCAGTTGGAGGAGCAATTAGCAACTAAAAATTGCAAATTTTAGTATGCTTATTACATTGGATTGTTGTGGTAGCTTCCCGATACCACCTGAGACGACCTTGTCCTTCCTATAGTTTTCAATGATCTTTTTTAGAATTTTATGGAGTAGAAAAGGCTTGTCATATATATGCTGTAGTTTTCACATATCTGTTGCAGCTCTTCTGTTGACTTTTGGAGAAGTCTCTCTCTTGCATGGTCGTGAACTAGTGTTTGATATCAGTTTATATATGAATTTATAAACCTTCATTAGTTCACTAAGTTTTTTTGAACTTTTTTGTGAACTTCTACTGTTCTCTAATTTATTTATGCTCTCTTTGATTCCTTTCTTTTTTAGCTCGCAAAACCTTTGAATTCCAATTGATTACTTTTGAGCGGATATATTTACTACCATAGTGAGACCAAGTTTTTTGAGTCGTTGTATACTCGACGACTAATATTTTCTCAAAATAATGGCTACCCGTGACTAAACAACGACATATGGCGATTATACACCGACTTTCGTCGCCTAATTGCTAAGTCGGTTCGCGACTTGGTTTGGCTTGGCGCCTCAAAAAACCTTGAGTGAGACATTTGCATGTGAAGAATAAACGCGAAATTTAAATTAGAGAAAATGCTAAGTTCAAAATGGTTTTCATACATGAGTGGT
The DNA here is from genome assembly GCA_916181665.1 of Avena sativa. Classification (NCBI taxonomy): domain Eukaryota; kingdom Viridiplantae; phylum Streptophyta; class Magnoliopsida; order Poales; family Poaceae; genus Avena; species Avena sativa. The sequence continues at coordinate 146,756,162 of OV702294.1, read as the reverse complement.
TGGCGCAACATGCAATTTGTCTTTTAAGTGTGAGATCAGGTTGAAACAGACATTAGAAGATGCTAAGGATGTCAATGCAGCTTTTAAGGCAAATTATAGTAATTACTTGTCTCAGTGGTATGCGTTCATGGCTAGTTGTTTTTCTCTTGCCCAAAAATTCTATTTTACCGAGAAGATGTGTGCATTGATATGTTTTAGTAATTTGAGGCAGATGAGAAATTTGAGGTTTGTACCCGGGTCTCTCTTTGCGCGCAGAAACGCCTTCCAGGTTCATATATTCATGTTATCTGGGGCATGCTACATCTTCAACTAATTGAATCTCAGGTGCATAGGTTGTACATATATATTTCTTGCTCACTAATTTCTTGACGATTACAACAACAACAACCAAGCCTTTTGTCCCAATCAAGTTGAATAGGCTAGGTATAAACCCAAATGGAAACTAGTGAAAAGTGAAAGTCAAATGGAAACAGTGAAAAGTGAAAGTCAAGCAAAAACTAGTGAAAATTGCAAGTAAAATAGATGAACAAAAGAAGTAAATCAAGGTTCGGATAAATGGATTACTGATTTCTATGCAGTCCTATCAAAAACCAAATCTCTAGGAACATTTCAGTCTTTCATATCTCTTTTAACTGCCTCCTCCCATATCAAATTTAGTCACTCTTTACCCCTCTTTGTATTATCAAAACCCCTTAGGGCGACTTCTTTTGGGCTTGTGCTTATGCATAAGCCAACTTCTAGAAAATGGTGGGATGAAACTGTAGTGAGGAGAAGCTCCTAGAAACCCCACGGGACACTTCTTTTAGGCTTCTAGAAATTTGACTTATTTTAAATGTATGTAATGTCTCTAAATTAAATATGTGCCCTAAATAAGTGATGATACCACATATACAATACTTTCTAGTGTAAAATGAGCTAGAAATAAACCAAGGAAATTATAAGAAGTTTGATGACAATAGAACCGTGGTGTCGTAGTATAATTCAATACATGCCAAAGTAAAAGAGATGTCTTCGTGTTCTCGAAATTACAATAACAATAACTTCTCAAGCAACCAAACTTTCAGCAATGGCTTGTGTAGTGCACACATGGCGGCATTAGCAGAAGATGAAGATGATGCGCTCTCCTCATGGACATATGAGACACGCTCAAACCTGTCGAAATATATGTACACAGAAAATCATCCCACATAGCATATATGGCAAGATAATAATATCCATGAAACAATATATGTACATAGAACAAATATGGACAGAGAAGACATGTGAACAATATCCAGGAAATACTGATGCCCACAAGTATAGGCGATCACTGAAATCTTCGATGAGAAGTATTACCTTAATTTATAGTTTGACGCAAGGAGAACACAAGAATATCAATAAGACTTTAGCAATTCATACGTCACTCTCAACCACACCTGTATATCAATAAACTCATCAAACAAATGGTGATTTATAGCAGTTGATTCAAAGAAGTAACAAGTAGTAAAGTAGTAGATTTCCGGTTTTCACCAGAAGTAGTAGTATGTAACTTTCAGTGGATAAAAACGGTAGGCATAAGGTGATAGTGGGGTGTCGCACGAATGATATTGATCATATAATGTAATCCTAATAACATTGCGGTGACTCAGCATACCACTGCATGATGTAGTACACTATAGTCGTTGACATAACATTAATGAAACATCGTTCACTAGTATTATATCCATCAGATGGTACAATAGAAACACATCAGGTCCAAGACATGACTATAGGTTACAACTCGACTCTTTACAAAAGATTCAGAGAACACTCTAGGTTAAAGAGAGAGAGAAAGAAACTTCTTACAAAGAAGAACCAAAAATAATCAACTCATAACTATCTTACTAATAAGACTATTATCTAAACTATTTGGCTTGCAATTGCTTATATTGCATCGCTCTACAGAAGTAGGTTCTATGGCTAGATATTATACTCCTATCTAATCTACAACTTTCTCTTCACTTCAATTGATGTGTATGTTGACTTCATTGAAGAACTTGAGCTGTTGATAACAATTCCCTTGAGCATAAGTTGATGTAGACGTCCTTTGTATTGGCTTCAGAATCTAGCAAGGGTTAAGAAGATAAGTTGAGTACGAGCGTACTCAACAAGTTCACTAAAAAGGATTGTTTGATGCACTAGCTACAGCCACAGACCATAGGTCATAGGCTATGCAAGTTTTTAAAAATATTTCTTCAAAGATTGCTTTTATTCTGAAAAGCTATATCCGTCAACCTTCACAGGTTTACCAGAACTTTCATGGAGTTCCTTTCCTTCCGCGTTCGTAGCTCCTTTCCCGAACAGGGAGTAACAAGTTACAGTTCTTACACTCTGTAGAGGTGCGTTACTTTACCCATGAGAGACCTTAGCCTTGTTGCACAACCAAGTCATGAACTTGTCCACACTTCCTTGGTATGGGCCTAAGATCCAAGCCAATTGCTGACTTCTCCGCGACCCCGCATGTCTCCTTAGTATACGCCATGCCCACATATCGAATTACGACAATGGTTAGTATATACCGTTCAGATGCCAGAACTATCGTGGGACGTTGAGGGTTCCCATCCATATGTTACATATCCTCTATGAATTACTAATTAATGCACGTTACAAGGCTAACAGCCACGACCCTCACATCCGGCTACATGTGAGAGGGAAAAGATACAGCTGACTTCTCCGTCCTATTCCAAATCTCATGGTTAATGCGTATTATACGGCACAAGAATCAGTGACGACATTGGTTGTTAAGTCCTAGGTAATATGTTCCTTTACCACTGGAACTTTCATATTAGGTTATTACCTCATGGTCAATAACCTATAGTCATATTATTATGAAAATAGTGTTTTCTGACCTTTTTGAAACGCGGGTGATGAAAACACTAGATTTTCAAAATATTTGATAGAAAATAACCAAAGGACATAAGCAAGTGTGAACTTGTCGTTTGTGATTGCAAGATTATGCACTCACGGTCTTCGAGACAATAAAAGTTCTAATATCTGAAAACACCATCATTGGTCCGGTAAGGACTAATGTTTAAAGAAGCAAGATGCTACTATGCATAAGTAATGTAATGCAACTTTGTAAACTCGAATCCCTGGAATAAGCGTCGATGAACTAAGGTTTGGGAACTAGAAATGGTTTCTTTGGAATGTGTTGCTCTTTTAGATAAGTTTCACACAATGGTGACTTATCATTGTAATGCATCAGTACTGCATTTATTACCCTGATCCCTAAAAAGAATGACTATAGGCCTATTTCTTTGGTCAGCCTACCACCGAATTCATCACTAAGCTTATGGCTAATAGACTTCAGAAAGAGATCATCCCTATTGTGCACAGAAATTAGTATGGTTTTATAAAAGGGAGGAATATTCAAGATTGTATCAGCTGGACATTTGAATATCTTCACCTCTGTCACCAATCAAAGAGGCCAATTATTCTGCTAAAAATTGATTTTAAAAAAGCATTTGACAAGGTTGAATATAATGCTATCTTGGCAATGTTACAAGCTAAAGGGTTTGGCCCTAAATGGATAGCTCTGGTAAAATCTATACTATACTCTGCATCAACTTATGTGCTCTTGAATGGAGTGGCTGGGAAGAAAATTATATGTAAAAGAGGTGTTAGGCAAGGAGATCCACTTGCACCATTGTTATTTGTGAACACAACTGAATTACTTCAATATATTATTAATGATGCCTGGCAACATGTTCTATTGAGTCCGCCTATCCCTGAATTATATGGATAGAAATTCCCCATTGTTCAATATGCTGATGATACTCTCATGATTATGCAAGTTGATATTTCTCAGTTACAACACTTAAAAAGCATTCTCCAATTATTTAGTGCTTCTACTGGTCTCCAAGTCAATTTTCACAAGACCACCTTGGTACCTATCAATATTGATAATACACAAGCTATCAGTCTAGCTACTGCATTTGGATGTAAAGTTGAATCTCTGCCCTTCACCTATGTTGGACTTCCATTAGGCACCACAAAACCTTCTGTTGTTGATCCCATGCCTACTATCTCTAGGTTGGACAAAAAACTGTCTGGTATCTCATCACTCATGTCCTACACGGGCAGACTGACTCTTTTAAACTCTGTGATTAACTCAATGCCAATGTACATTATGTGCTCCATCAAGGTTCATGTGACTATTTTTGTTCACTTTGAAAAGAGTGGGAGACAATTCATTTGGGCAAATAGAGATAATACAAAGCATGGAAAATGTCTTGCTAGTTGGGAGATGATCTGTAGACCCAAATCTGAAGGATGTCTTGGTGTACTAAACCTGAGATTACAAAACAAGGCACTGCTGATGAATAATTTGCATAAATTTTATAATTGTATGGATATACCATGGGTGCAGTTAATTTGGAAAGCCTATTACAACAATGGTCAGACACCACACACTTCTAACCCCAAAAGATCTTTCTGGTGGAAGGATTGTTTGTTTCTTTTTGAGGAATACAATGGTATGGTGTAGATGGAAATTAACAAAGGCAACACTGCTTTACTTTGGAAAGATGAATGGAATGAAGCTATTAGAGAGGGTAAATTCCCCCATTTATACTCTTTTTGTATCAATAAAAACCTATCTATCAGCCAAGCAAAAGCAATTGTAGATGATAATATCTATGATCTGTTCCACCTGCCACTTTCCACTCTGGCAATACAGCAGCTTCATGAACTCCAAGATGATTTGCAAGGAATACAACTCAAGGATGACAATAATCAATGGGGATATAGCTGGGGCCCTTACTACTCTACTAAAAAAAGCATACAGATCTCTTCTTGGTGAATTTGTTACTCCTCATCCTATTCTGGATATTTGGAAGACATGCAACATACCCAGACAGAATTTTTTTGCATGGCTTCTTCTCAATAAGAGGCTCAACACGAAAGATCTGATGAAGAAAAAGAGTTTCTATGTTGAATATTTATATTGTATACTTTGTGAGACCTGCCCTAAGGAAACGCTTCAATATCTGTTTTTTGAGTGCAGCTTCAGTCAGAGTTTTTGGTGGGCACTAGGCTTGGAATGGAATTCTGATTATGACATCAATGATATGATTATGGAAGCAAAAAACAGATACTCAATATCCTTCATCATGGACATCCTCATCACAGGGTGCTGGAGCATATGGGACCAGATAAATGATGCTATATTCAACCATAGTTTACCAAATATTTAGAGATGTATTCAAAAATGTAGAGTTTTTATTGCTTTAAACCTTCATAGGGCTAAGCCTAGATTGAAGGAAGGTTTACAATCTTGGTTAGACACTCTATGTTTATGTAATAAGGACAACTGCTCCATCTGTAAATATTCCATTTATTAATATAAAATGACAATAGGGAGTCTTTCCCTACTGTATTTGTGTCAAAAAAGTGTGTGTGAAACAACATGGAAGTATAATAAGTAGCATATGATAATAAAGCACTCAAGTGTGAAATGGTATCTAAAGACTCCTTATATGAAGGTTGTTACTTAAGTAAATTTATTTTGGAATGCTTAAGATTTACTTTTAGTGTATCTTAAAAGAATAACTTTTGAAGAAAAGTTTACTTAATTAAATAAAATCATTTAAACTTTAAGTTAACATTCTTGGTTTTCTTACTAACTATAGTTCTTAAGAAACAAAGAATTACTTTATTTGAATAATGACCACACTAGTAGTTGAGACTTATCTATCTTGGTCATTAGATGGTATTATAATTTGTTCAATTCATAATGTTTCTTTAAGTTCAATTAATATTGGTAACACTTCTATTTGAGTCATGTTTTCTTAACATTATAATTGAATAGAATTATTTATCTTCTTGTAATTAGGTGGTTATAATTCATAACATGGAAACAATATTACTTAACTACTTATGAATTACCTTTGGATTTTTAGTGTGTTTATAAACTTGTGGTTGAAGTAATGGTAAAAGATTTTATTAAGTCAAAAATATTATTCTTGAAGATTGTATTAATGAACTCCTTTTGGGAAATGCTATACTTATTTACGAATGATAGTTTAACAAAAATTGTAATTAAATTTTTTTGGGACTATTTGGACTTCATATTATCAATACTTAAGACTAATACTATTTTTAGGCCTTAGATGTATAATATTAGAAATATTAGCAATTTTTATCTATCCTTCTATGAATTATCAATTAAGCAAATAGGTTTATGTTCAAGTTATTAGAGTGTTAAATTTTTATTTACCTCAAAAATGAAAGCTTATAAATTTAACATGTATATTTTATTTTTGTGATCATTTTGGTATATTATATGTATTTTTATGAATTTTAAATATTAAGATATGATTTTTATAAAATTTATTACTTCATAAACACCTAATAAATAATAAATATTTAGTTAAGTGATATAGTTTTACATTGTAATTTTTATTTTTATAAGAATTTTAGTATATTATTTATATTTTTCTCATTTACCATTATTAAAATATGAATTTTCAAAGTATTATTACTTATAAAATATTTATTAAATAATAATTAACCTAATAATGTTTGGTAATAAAGTTAAATTATAGATTATATTTTTCCAAAAAAAATCATATATTAAACATATTTTTCTGAATTATAAAACAAAAGATATTGAATTTCTAAGGTTTAATCAATTTCTCAAATTAATAAACTAATCTTAAAGGATTTATTGCATCAAAGTGACATCAGCATGACAATACTCAACGTAAACCTTTCCTAAGTCACTGACTGATGGGCCTGCGACCACGTTGGCGTGGACTGGTCAACACGCGGACCCGGTCAACAACGACGTGTGGACGACGTCATCGTGATGTCCGCACGGCCATTGATACGTCCAATTTGCATCACCATTCTATATCATAATTTGTCTCTATTCATTGATATATGTCTTATTATGAGGTGTTACTTATGTCTTTTCTTCTATTTTTGCATGTTGGATGATTCTTGGAGGATGAACTGCCGGAGTCAGGATTCTGATGGAAAAAGGGGTGTTTTGATGCAATTTTGCGAAGATCAAAAAAATATTAGAAAAATATTGGAAAATTATATTTTTCCAGAAGACGAAGGAAGCTAGAAGGGGAAGCGTAGCTGGGCCATAGGGGGCCCACACCCCCCTATGCACGGGTCCCCCTTGGTCGCGCCTAGGGAAGGTGTGGCCCACCTGGCCGGCCTCCGACTCCGCCCTCTTGCCTATAACTTCCTCTCGGAACCCTAATACCAAGGGAGCAACCACATAAAGATTGTCGCCGCCTCTGCGGGGCGGAAAACACCGAGAGCGAAAAAGCTCTCCGATAGACAGATTTCTACCGGGGAAATTCCTTCTCGGAGAGGGGAGATCATCGCCATCAACACCATCGTCAAGCTAGACTTCATCAGGATCATCATCATCATCCACACCATCATCTCCACCAGCACCATCATCACCACTCCATCCTGCTGTAACAATCGTGTTGAATACTTGCATAGTTCTTAGAGGAGACTTTCCCAGTGTTGATTACTATTGTAGTTGATGCTTGTGAGTGGAACCATTGGATTATTGTTTATGTTCAGATTGTTATCCATTATCATATCATCTTTGATCTTGATCCATATGATGTCTCGTGAGTAGTTCGTTTAGTTCTTGAGGACATGGGAGAAGTCATGTTGTTAGTAGTGGATTTGTGTTGAGTTATTATTCAATGGTTTAGTATTTAAGTTATGGTGCTATTCTTCTAGTGGTGTCATGTGAACATCGACTACATGATACTTCAAAATTTATGAGCCTAGGGGAATGCATTGTGTATTCGTCTACTAATTGTGGGGTTGCCGGAGTGATAGCAACCTGAACTCCCGTTAGGACACCTTTGCACAAGGGAGCGTAGGATCTCAGAGTTTAAGGCTGTGGTTAGCTTTATATCTTAATTGTTGTCCTATAGTTGCGGATGCTTGCAGGGGGTTTAATCACAAGTTTGTATTAGTCCAAGTAAGGTTGGTACATTAGCACAGGTTCACCCACACAACACTTACAACACCAAAGTAAGGTACTCAGCTATTTGAAGCGAAAGCACTTGACAGAATTCCCATGTGTCCTCGAGAACGTTTGGTCCCTATAAGTATTTCCACCGGCTTGTCCTTTGCTAAGAAAGGATTGGGCCACTTGCTGCGGTTGTTCATTGTATTTATTATTTGCACTTTGTTTTGTTGCTTTATCAGAAAACCCCTAAAAACCGTTTGCTAAGTATTTACAGAGAGTTTCTGCTCCATACCACTAGTCAACACCTTCTGCTCCTCGTTGGGATCGACACTCCTATTTATCAAAAGTACTATGATACACCCCCTATACTTGTGGGTCATCAACCACCACGATCTACGGTGTCCTAGCAAGCGCGGTTGAGTGTGCTAGAAAGAGGAGACCGAGGCGAGTCTGGCTATGGTTGCGCCGCTCCTAAATGGTCACCAGAACCTCGTCGGCGACGAGCTTCCGCGGCGGTGCCGTTCGGGCTCATGGCGGTTGGGTGGCTACGGCAAGCGGGCGACGAATCGGAGAGGCTAGGACGAAGCGCAAACTCACCAGGAACGCGACGGTGCAGTCATGGAGGCGAATCGTGGCCGCAGTCAATGGTGAGAGCGGTGGCCGGACTTCGGGAAGATGAGGTCGTGGAGCTCGATTAAGGGAATGTGCGGCCGATTACTTCCATGACATGAACCAGGGCATCACGGTGGTTCTAATGGTGAGCTCCATAGGGTAAGGGGAGATTTGGAGCGGCGACAACGAGCGGCTCCGGCGGGATAGGGTTTCGGTACCCGCATGAGAGAGTAAGACAGAGGTCGGGAGTGGATGAGGATGAGGCAGTGCAGCGTCGGTGTGGCCTCCTTATCCCCACCGGATGACGACAGCGCAGATCTTGGCGTAGAGGCGGCGGCGGAGGCATCGCCGGCGTCCAGCGAGCTGCTTCACTGCACGAGGAAGACGACGACGACAGGAGGCCGAAGGGGAACGGGCTCCTAGGGACTAGTGTTGGACCGAAGTGGGCTGCTGGAATGCGCATAGGCGTTAGATAGGTAAAAGGGAAAATGGACCTCGGGCCAAAATCTGGACTATGCTCTATCCCTTTTCTTTTTCTTTTCTATTTTCTATTTTTGTAAAACCCTTTCAAATTTGAATCTTCATAAGGATTTAAATATCCAGAAACTTTGTAAATTTATAAAAATGCGGCAAGGATTATTGTGGTTAGTTATTTCTATATTTTTTAGTATTTGTATGGATCCTATTTATTTGTGAGATGTTGATGAGAAAACTCATTAATGATTTTAGGGTTTAATATTTTGTTTCTTATTTGCAAACCTTTTATCAACTATGCCTATATTTATCTATTGATAATTGTGGTGGTGAATAAGGATTGTAATTTCCTTGGTTATGGCATTACATATATGAATAATTATAACTGAGATAGAAACTAGGGTTCTGAATTATAAGCATTGACCATGAGTTTTAGAGGATTAAATATACTTATATTCTTTCATAGGCATGGATGAAAATTAAGAGACATGACATATTGCTTTTATGCTTGTGTTTATGAATGATATAACCATCCAAGATAAAATGGTATGGTTAGAATAACTTATGAGAAAGAATTGATAAAGATAGTTTCTAAGCACTATAAGATTATGATGTTTGTGAGTGAGAAGTTATGCTTAAGTGATTTTCTATATAACTATGGTTGAATGTTTACCAAGAATTCCTATCTTTAATACTTCATAAGTATTGGTTTTATCTATATATCTTTCTACAATGATACTAAGTAGGATCAAAATAACTTGATCTACTTAAACAACTAAAGATTACCTCTTATTCTAAATAGTTTCTTCCTTAATTAGTGTGATTGATTCCTAGTGACAAGTTATCATATAATGGTTGATAATGAGCATTACTTACATGATAAAGGTAATTCATTTATCATGTGGCAATTGTTTAGATTTTAGAAAAGTGATATAGTCTTGGTTAAGAGCTTCTTAGGAATTCCTACTTTTTACATCATAATTCTTGTTTCCTACTTGAGGAATTCCTTTCCTAGATATACTACTACTTCACATCCATCATCATGTATTAACATGATGAACTTACTACTAATACTTTTACCAATACTTCTCCTTCTAAATCTCTTTGTAAATCCAATGATCTTGACACTAAAGCTCTATATGATCTCCTCATAGAGATAACTTCCCACTTCTAGTATGCTTCTAATGAATCCAATTCCATTTGAATGATTATTCTCTTACTTCATAAATTACTTTGTAATCTCACTCATAAATCTCAAAAACTTGTCAGTGGAGCTTTTCATAATCTTCTCATATCTACACTTGCTTATATGAAACTACTAATGGTAACCTTCAATCCAACAAGTAGTTACTTTTAACTCCATTCATACTCTTCCTTTATCATCCAACACTAATATTTCTCCAATAGATGTATATATCAAATTCTACTTTCCTCAAGTGCTTACTATTCTTTAAGAGGAATATTACTACTTCTATAACTCCATGTTGCTCTAGTATGAGCTTGGGTGTACTATCTTATCTTTAGTTACCTCAGTAACTCATATTCTAACTTCACATTATATCATTGTGACTTGCCATGACTAAAATATATCTATACTAGGGTTTAATCATGTTATATCCACCAATGTCACTTATACATCATATAATCAATCACTCTCAGTGACTTAAGCATGATCATTATAATCCTTTGATCATTTATGGCTTAGGTTTCTAGTTGGATAATCAAGGATTTTATCAATACAACATTATACTTGTATTATAATCATCTTCTCAGTATCTCTAACTGACTAAGAGATATATTCATTGACTATGCCTAGTTGATCCAATAGGATTACTCCTTGGTAACTGTCTTCAAAATTCATCTTTATAATCTTATTTGTTACCACATGTAACACCCACGGATCGTCCCTATGCAAGTTTTTAGCGATTCCCGCCAAACCCGCATAGAAACAATTCAAAGGCGCCCACCAGGCACTTTCGTGCGCGTGGAAAACAAAGTAATACCATTACACATTAGTCCACAATGGAACCCACAGAACAGATATATACAACAACGACTCCATGAGTCAAGAATACAGATATACAATACATGTAGGGTTCGCAGCATAGAAAACAAAAAATTTCTTACGATGGGAACAACTATGTACCAAGATCTATCTACTAGATACATGCAACAGGCGGATATACATCCGTAGAGAACATACCCTTGAAGACCGACAAAGCTTAACGAGATTGAACTTGTGGTTGATGTAGACGATCTCTTGCCGATCCCAAGATCGAGAGGAAGTCCTAGCGCCGCAATTCAGCGGCGCATCCATGCTTGCACACATGTTCGAGGCACTGAGCAACCTCCGCCTCCTCGCTCCAGCGATGCAGCGGAAGCACAACTCTTTCTTTCTAAAAAGCCACCGGGAACATGTATCTCGCTAGTCTGAGACCATGGGGGATAAATACTAGAGGGGGAGAGAGATCCTTCACGAGGAGGTGTGAGTGAGAAGTGAGGATGGGGTCTCCTTTTATAGGAGGAGGGGGAACCCCAAGGGGGTGGCCGGCTCATGGGGGCTGCCCCCTTGCCCTACCTCCATTCATGTGGGTGGACACTCCACTCACAAAATGCCCCTTCAATTTTCTCCACTAAAAAACCCACTCAAATTCCCATTAAATTTCCACCAAATTTAATGCAAACTCTCATTAAATAAAACTCCTTTTATTTATTCAGAATTTTGTCAATTAATTTAATGACAGACATTCACATATAACCCCTTGCTAGTATTTCATTTCACATGCAGAAACACTTTCTGCAATTTCACCCGAAACCAGTTTCGGTATCTAGTGAAATAAATTCCCGCGCTTTCTTATTCTTTTCAGCATGAAACTATTTGCTCCAAATGGTGTCGGTGTCTCTTAAGTGTGTCACCCTAAGGTTCGCGAATAATGCGGACATGATCGAGACCCCTCTCAGATCAATAATCAGAAGCGGGACATGGAGATCCATACTGACTCCCACACATTCAACGATGACTTTCTTGTGATCGTGAGAACCTTTTACGCTAGTATCTTAATCCCTTTGTCTCGTGATATATTACATGTCCGAGATTCGATCATCGGTATCTCCATACCTAGTTTGACCTTGTTACTGACATGTACTCTTTTGTTGTTCCCATGATATAACATTCTAGTGATCACATCACTTGCTTGCAAGCTAATCAATGTGATATCACCGAGAGGGCCCAGAGCATATCTATCCATCATCGGGATGAAAAATTCTACTCTCGATCCATGGGCCTCAACATAACACTTTAGTAGTACTGAACCCATCTTTATAATCTCCCTGTTACGGTGTGACGTTTGATGTTATCAAGATACTCTTCTAGTGTTATTGATTGGCATGATCTCATGGTCTAAGGATTAGGATCACTTCGTATGATGTTATAGCAATATAAACTCAATGAATTTGATCGTAATTCTATACTTCGGATGAATGTTCATCACACCATTCCAATAATGTTGAACCTTGTTATTAACAACATCCAATGTCCATGATCAGGAAACCTTGATCATCTTGTTAATCAACGAGCTAGTTTATGAGAGAGGCATAACTAGGAACTTTCTGTTTGTTTATTAAACACACATGTATTAACGTTTCTGTATTAATACAATTATAGCATGCAAAATAAACATATATCATATACTTGGAATATACATAATAACCACTTTATTATTGCCTCTCAGGGTATATTCCCTTTAGTCTCCCACTTGCACTAGAGACAATAATCTAGTTACATAGTGATAAATCTAACACCCATGGAGTTCTGGTGTTGATCATGTTTTGCTCTAGGGAGATTTTTAGTCAACGGATTTGCTACATTGAGATCCGTGTGTACTTTACAAATATTTATATCTCCATCCTTTACATGCTCGCGGATGGAGTGAAACCGGCGCTTAATATGCTTGGAATTCTTGTGAGACCTTGGTTCTTTAGCATTGGCTATGGCACCATTGTTGTCACAATATATAACCATTGGGTCCAACGCGCTCGCAACCACACCTATTTCGGTTATGAACTCCTTCATCCAAACTGCTTCCTGAGCTGCTTCCGAAGCAGCAACACATTCGGCCTCCGTTGTTGATCCTGCCACCACAGGTTGTTTGGAACTCCTCCAACTAACCGCTCCACCATTGATGATAAATACGTATCCGGATTGAGACTTAGAGTCATCCGGATCGGTGTCAAAGCTAGCGTCGACATAACACTTAGCGACGAGCTCTTCTTCACCTCTGTACACAAGAAACATATCCTTAGTTCTTTGCAAGTACTTAAGGATATCCTTGACCGCTATCTAGTGTTCCGATCCTGCATCAGATTGGTACCTACTAGTCAAACTAACAGCATGTGCCACATTTGGTCTTGTACATAGCATGGCATACATTATAGAGCCTACGGCTGAAGCATAGGGGACTTTGTCCATTATCTCTCTTTCTTCTGCCGTAGCCAGACTTTGAGTCTTACTCAATGTCTTGCCTTGCAACATAGGTAAGAACCCCTTCTTACTTCCGTCCATTTTAATCTTCTTTAAAATCTTATCAAGGTATGTACTTTGTGATAACCCTATTAGGCGCCTAGATCTATCCCTATAGATCTTTATGCCTAATATGTATGACGCTTAACCTAGGTCCTTCATTGAAAATTTGCTGTTTAGATAACTTTTAACACTGTTTAAAAGATCTATATCATTTCCGATCAATAATATGTCATCCACATATAATATCAGAAATGCCACATCGCTCCCACTCACTTTGTTATTAATACAAGCCTCTCCATAAGTTTGGACAAATCCAAACTCTTTGATCACCTCATCAAAGCGGAGATTCCAACTCCGGGATGCTTGCTTCAGTCCATAGATGGATCGCTGAAGCTTGCATACCTTGTCAGCATCCTTAGGATCGACAAAACCCTTTGGTTGTATCTTATACAACTCTTCTTCAATATTGCCATTGAGGAACGCAGTTTTGACATCCATCTGCCATATCTCATAGTCGAAATATGCAGAAATTGCTAACATAATCCTAACTAACTTTAGCATCACTACGGGAGATAATGTCTCATCATCGTCAACTCCTTGAATTTGTCGAAACCCCTTTGCGAAAAGTGGAGCTTTATAGACGGTTAAATTACCACAATATCAGTTTTCCTTTTGAAAATCCATTTATCCTCCACGGCCTTTCGGTCATGAGGTAAGTCCAACAAGGTCCAAACCTGGTTTTCGTACATGTATTCCATCTCGGATTTCATGGCTTCTAAACATTTTTGGAATCCGGGCTCATCATTGCTTCTTCATACGTCACAGGGTCATCAATTTCATCGACCATGAAATTCATAACAGGATTTCCATACAGCTCGGGAGCTGCACGCGTCCTTCTTGACCTGCGAGGTTCGGTAGTATTCTCTTTCAGAGCTTCATGATCATTATCATTAGTTCCCTCCTCATTTGGTGAAGCCAACTCCGTCGGTGCTGCGCTACTCGCCATACTATGAAGAGAAGGTTCTATAACCTCTTCGAGTTATACTTTCCGACTACTTACACCTTTCACGAGAAACTCTTTCTCTAGAAAGGACCCATTCTTGGCAATGAAAACCTTGCCTCGGATCTGTGATAGAAGGAATACCCAATAGTTTCCTTAGGGTATCCTATGAAGACCCATTTTTCTGCTTTGGGTTCGAGTTTATCCGGTTGAAGTTTCTTCACATAAACATCGCATCCCCAAAATTTAAGAAATGACAGCTTAGGTTTGTTTCCAAACCACAATTCATACGGTGTCTTTTCAACGGATTTATGTAAGATCCCTCCTTTGTAAAAGGAAAAGATCCCTGTGATTGCAATGCTAGTCCCTGGATCAATAGCTAGCATCCACAGTTTAGATGTAATATCAAGAGACAAAGGTCATAATATAACTTTATAACCAGGAATAACATAGTTTTTATTACATCAATACATAGCTCATTAGGCTATTACATTACATTGCAGCAGAATAACTATAAGCATGGGGTCCTTCATCTTCAAAGTGCCACAGGCAGATGTTGGTTGTAGACTTTGTAATCCTAATCAATCAATCTTCACTAAAATCAATCAAACCTGCAACATTACAAGTTACAGCCACAAGGGTCAATACATTTGAATTGTATTGGCAAGTGATACTGTGGTAGTATAGTGGAGTATATCATCTATATGCATTTGGCTAAGTGGAGTTGAGGCTTGCATTGCTCAAAATGGATTTTTCCCTATCATTTTTGAAAATACTAAGTTTTTGTTTGGCAAAAACTTTCCCAAGGCATCTACCAATCAAAGACTGAAGATCCTTTCCAAGGCATCTACCAATGAATGACTGAAGTGCTTGGCAAAATCATTTTTCCCAATCTAAGATTTCAAGATCCTTGTACCAAGCCATCTCTCCATCAAAGATTGAAGAATTCACACAACCCTTGTTCACCCACAAGTTTTACTTTAGAAATTGGAATGATGAGATTCTTGATTGCTTCCTTGTCTTGATGCTCAAATTGTCCTTTACCAGGGACATGGCTAAGTACTTAGATTTTACACTCTGCAGAGGTGGTGCACTTTCCCCACAAGACTTGGTTTCCCAAGACAAGATCTTTCAGAAGCTTTTCCTTAGACCATCATGGACGCGTTCCAACCTATCAAACACTACCACCAACTGTCCATATGGCTAAGTTCTTGCAACCTATATGATCATGGCAGAGCCCATATTGCCAAGTGGTTGCACTTGAAGCTTCTCAACATTTGACATCTCAAATCTCTTTGTTTCCTGGGTGGCCATCCACAAGTGAGATACACTAAGGTAAACCATAAACATGGGCCTTGTGAACCACTCAACCAAAAACCACCAAGCAAGTCCCATTCCACCCAGGAGATTCATTGGCTTAGTTGTTTTATTAAGAAAAACATAAGTCCTCAGACTTAGAAATTTTCCATAGTATGAATATATATTCCACCCTTGTTTTCTATTAGCTAGGCTAAGCTTGATAGTAATAGGATTCCTAACTTAGGAAAATCCTACTAAGGATTCCTCTACTAGGTTTTCCTATAGCAAGGTCTATACTTATCAAAATCCATGCAGGTTTTACTTAGCAAAAACACTAATGCATAGTGAAAATAATGGGACAAAAGATATGAAGCATCACTTGCCTTTTTGGTAGAGGGTATAGGTTCACTCCTTGTCCTTGCAACAATCACACTCTTCAAGTCACTACAAATCAATCAAGCAAGGCACAAACTCAATCTACCAATCAAGCAAAACACCAAATCAACTAGCATTCCAAATAATCAATCAAACATCATTTCACACACACAAAACTATGAAAACTAGGTCATGCATGGGAGCATGCACAAGATAGTTTATTTTGAAAAGAGGGTCTCTATTAGATTCCTAAACTTTGTAAGATCCAAATTGGTCATTTACCAAAGTGGCAAAGTTAATAGCAAGAGGGTTTCACTTCAAAACCATTTTTAATAAAATAACCACATTTCTATTTGACTAGAAATGGTTTTTAAATCAAAGATTCCTTATTTTGTTTCACCAAATGAGTTGCTATTGCAAAACTTGGTGTTTGGGTCAGTAGGTTTGGTCTAAACCATTTCTCAAAGTTTTTACTCAAAAACATTTTCAAAAACAAATCAATAGTTTTTAATTAGCTAGAAATGGACTAAACCAAGTAATCCATTCTAAACTTTTCCAAAAATCATTTTCCAAAACAAGGGTTGGTTCCTAGGGTCAGTAAGGTCACAACAAACCAATTGCAAAGGTTTTAACCCAAAAATCATTTTTAAACAATTTTTCTACTCTAAACAAGCTCACAAAAGAATCTGCAAAAACAAGCAAACTAACAGATACTATTTGTTAAACTAAAGGCAGGGCTGGCTAGGTCTTGTTCTGCTGAATCCAACGACATAAAATTTGTAATTTTTGAACGTGTGGATCCAAAGATACAAGGGTTTGAAAATGGCATCAAAATCTGTTTTCAAATTTCTTTTAAACAGATCTAGTGCCACGCGTCGTGTTCCTATTGGTCCATACCGGTTCGGGTGGATCGCATGCTGCGGACCGCAGGATCTAGTTTGATCGCACGGCACAGGGCGCGTACCTCTTCGCGGCTTAAGTGAACTAATCGTGAGCGCCAGATCTAGATCGAACGGTGCTGGCGAGTTTGACCTAAAGTGGGCGGTGCTGCGGTGGCTACCGGCGGCGGAGCTGTCGGTCGACGACGGTGCTGATGCTACAGGAGGTGAGGGACAAAGGGGAGTTGCTCACCGGGCTCAGGGGGTCATGGCGATGCTCAATGTACTCGCGGTTGGTCAAGGGGCGCTCGGGGTCAGGTGGAATCTCTCGCCGGAGTTCGTGGCGGCGTCGGGTGCGTCAGGTGGTCGTCGTGGACGGCGCTGTGGATCACCTCAAAGCGAAATGACGACACGGCTAGATGCGCAGGATCAAGACAGAGTCGTGTGCGTGAACTAGAAGGCACGAGGCGGTCTGTACTTACCGGAGAAACTTGACGGAGACGAGGCAGACGGCAGCGACGAGTCGTGGTCGACGAAGCCGAGCTTCCAGAGTGCGCGGGAGCTAGCTGAGGCTATGGGCAGATGCGCAAGGTGCTGGAGAGCATGCTCGCGTGCGGAGGTAGGAGAGAGGCGGCGGGGTGTGGCCGGAATCGAGAGGGAGGCTCGTCGGAGACAGAGCGGCTCGGGGAGAAATTGGAGCGGCCTGGAGGCAGAGGGGAGGCGGTGTCTGGGGGAAATGGGAGAGAGGTCACTGGCGTTTAAAAGGGCGTGGTCACGGCGAGGTTTAATGGAGAGATTAACGCGGATTGATGGAGCTATCAATGGGCAGAAACGGCCGCGCGGTGAGGGGGGGACGGAGTCGCGGGGAGGAAGAAGAACAGGAGGGGTGGGGTCTACCTGTCAGTGGGAAATGGAGAGAGGAGGGGGGTCCACTGTCATTGACTGCGTGGGTTCTGTCCGCGGTAAAGAAAAACGGTTCGCTCGGGTGGGGTCGGTTGGTCAGTGGGAAAAGAAAGAAGGGGAGGGTCCACCGGTCAGTCTCCTCGCGGTTAGGTTCCTGAGTGAGGAAAAACGGTTCGGGGAGGGGAAGAAGACTGGGCTGCTGTTGGGCCAAATTGGGTTGGGTCTGTCTTTTTCTTATTTTTTTTCTGTCTAAAACATTTTCCTTTTCTATTACTATTTTCCTGTTTTGAATTTCAATCAATTATTCCAACACTCAAACAAGGTTCAAATCAATTCAAACAATCACTCAACTTTGTATTTTGAGTTTGGTTCTGTTTACTAACATAAATCAAATGTCAAAATAAAATAATATTTTTATTTATTTTAGGATCCTTCAATAATTAAATAAAATGGATCTTTAGTTAATAATCCATATAGGATTTGTTTATTTAAAAACGTTATTTTGAAATCCAAAATAAAACCAAAACACTTTAGTAGGTTTTATTTGAGAAATCAAAATACTTGGAAAACTTATTTAAAATAAATAAGTTTTAGTGTTTATTTAAAATGGGAAAAGCCTTTACTTAAATAAAATTGGATATTTAAATCCTTATTATTTTATTTAAATAAATCCTTTACTCATTTTATCAAAACAAAATATTTTAATTTCCTTTAATAAATGTTTATCTTTATAAATCCCTTCAGGATTAATTGTTCACCAATTGGTATGGGTTTTTGGTAAGGGCTTTATTAGCTTTGGAAATTCAATTTCCTTATCTCATTATATTCATAAGATTTTATTTATGGTTCCAATTTGAGTGAAACCAACTTCTATGGTCTTTCTTGATCCTTTGTGAATGTTTGTTGATCAATTTTTGGTATGGATCAAATCCATGGATTTTGAGATAATTTGGAAATGATTTTTATTCCACTAGGGCTTAGGGTTTTGGATTTATTTTCCAAGTGTTCAAATTTCCAGATACATTCATTGAGGAATGCATTTTCCCTTGATTTGGATTTTTTGAATTCAAACTTTAACCAAAGTTTGTTCAGATTGGGATTTTAAGTTTCCTTTTAGAAACAAAAGTTTCTTTTCACCCTGATTTTCAACAAAAATTTATTTTGTTTATTTATTTTTCACATTACAAGATTTGGAAAATCTTGGGATGTGACAGGCTACCACCCTTAAAATAAATCTCGTCCTCGAGATTTGGGAAGGTTAGGGTTACAAGCAGGTCCAAAACAACTAGGGCACTACCACCCTTAAAAATTTTCCAACTAAACTACATCTTGGCTTGCTTGGATCTTGGAAAACTTCTTCTTGGAAAACTTCTGCATAGTGGCCTTTATTTCCATACTTGACTCATGGGCCAAGGTTGAGTTTCTCCATAGGCTTGTTCAACTTGTTCTTCATCTTTTCTGGACAATTGCTTGCATAGTGTCCTGGGTTCTTGCAATTGAAACAGTGGATGTCTTCAAGTTCCTTGCGTAGTTCCTGTGGACAAGTGGCTACATAGTGGCCTAGCTCTTTGCAGTTGTTGCACACTACTTGGCCGATCTCTTTATTCTTCGGGTTCTCTGGGCATCCACTGGGGTAGTGTCCCATTTCCTTACATTTACGACATTGCACAAGGCTCATGTCCTGTCTTGGTTTCTTGGGTTTCTTTGATCCTTTGAATTGGGTTGTCTTGTTTGGAGGTATGAGTGGTCCTTTTCCTTTGCCATCAATATTTTTGGCATACTTGGATCCTTCTTGTTTACTTTGTTCAACAATGGCATAGATGGGGCATTGGATAGGGACATGGTCGTTTCCTTCACAAAGGTAACAAGTAGCTTGAGAGGTAGGACATTGCCCAATAGGATGTTTCTCTTCACAGTTGGGGCATTGATCTTCATGCTCCTTGGAAGTATGGTCCTTGTATCCACAAATAATGCAAGCTGGGTCTCCATCTAGAATAACATTCTTGTCATCCTTGTTGTCATACACTCTTTTGGGATAGTTTTCTTCCATGCTGATCATTTGATTAGTCACCTTAAGCATCAGTTGGGATTGTTCCTCCAAAAACTTTTGCAGTGCTGGATCTTTATCACTATTGCTGGCTATGAACTGAGCTGTTAGTTGGTTCAACTGGTTTTGGGTTGCTATGAGTTCTCTCATGTTGTCCTCTTGATTGTTGTTGTTGTCACCATCCTTGATGTTGGAGTTTCTTGGAGAAGTCATCTGTTTGGGGTTGGATTTGGGATTAGAATAGACAAAAGATTTCTAAGGGAATCAATCCTAATCACACACATCACAATTCACACAAGCAAAGTGCAAGCAATCACAAACAAACACTCCACTCAAACAACAAGTTTCAAGCACATACTTAGGCAACAAAATAATTTTTGTTATACCACTTAAGTTGGTATGTTTTGACTTAAACTAAATATGGTGGTCCAACTATATGGTTCACTTGTGATCTTTCCATCCTTCTTGGTTGATTCTTCTTGAATGAGATCTTTGTATCCTTGAAGAATTCTTGTGTCTTGTTCACAAATCTTCAAAGGTGGTGATGGCTTCTTCTAAGTTGTGTTTCCCTAGTCTTCAAGTCTTGAGTAACATTTCTTGCTTCACTTGTAATCCTTAGTGGTATCTAAGATTAAAGTCCTTGGTGAAATGTTGAAGATGTTGAAGTCATTGGAGTTGATGAAGTTGAAGATATCCTTTGCACATGGTGAAGTCTTTGGTCAAAGGGTAGGCTTTTCCATCAAGTTGAAATAGAAGAGAAGTAGAGTTGAAACCAAAAATGATTGAGGAAACAGTTTACAAGATTGTTTTTGTAAATAAGTTTTTGGAATAAAACAATTCCTATTTTTCTAAGGGGTTTTGTCCAATCTTAGGGTTACAAATCCTACAGGCAACACAATGCTCTGATACCATTCTGTAAGATCCCTCCTTTGTAAAAGGAAAAGATCCCTGTGATTGCAATGCTAGTCCCTGGATCAATAGCTAGCATCCACAGTTTAGATGTAATATCAAGAGACAAAGGTCATAATATAACTTTATAACCAGGAATAACATAGTTTTTATTACATCAATACATAGCTCATTAGGCTATTACATTACATTGCAGCGGAATAACTATAAGCATGGAGTCCTTCATCTTCAAAGTGCCACAGGCAGATGTTGGTTGTAGACTTTGTAATCCTAATCAATCAATATTCACTAAAATCAATCAAACCTGCAACATTACAAGTTACAGCCACAAGGGTCAATACATTTGAATTGTATTGGCAAGTGATACTGTGGTAGTATAGTGGAGTCTATCATCTATATGCATTTGGCTAAGTGGAGTTGAGGATTGCATTGCTCAAAATGGATTTTTCCCTATCATTTTTGAAAATACTAAGTTTTTGTTTGGCAAAAACTTTCCCAAGGCATCTACCAATCAAAGACTGAAGATCCTTTCCAAGGCATCTACCAATGAATGACTGAAGTGCTTGGCAAAATCATTTTTCCCAATCTAAGATTTCAAGATCCTTGTACCAAGCCATCTCTCCATCAAAGATTGAAGAATTCACACAACCCTTGTTCACCCACAAGTTTTACTTTAGAAATTGGAATGATGAGATTCTTGATTGCTTCCTTGTCTTGATGCTCAAATTGTCCTTTACCAGGGACATGGCTAAGTACTTAGATTTTACACTCTGCAGAGGTGGTGCACTTTCCCCACAAGACTTGGTTTCCCAAGACAAGATCTTTCAGAAGCTTTTCCTTAGACCATCATGGACGCGTTCCAACCTATCAAACACTACCACCAACTGTCCATATGGCTAAGTTCTTGCAACCTATATGATCATGGCAGAGCCCATATTGCCAAGTGGTTGCACTTGAAGCTTCTCAACATTTGACATCTCAAATCTCTTTGTTTCCTGGGTGGCCATCCACAAGTGAGATACACTAAGGTAAACCATAAACATGGGCCTTGTGAACCACTCAACCAAAAACCACCAAGCAAGTCCCATTCCACCCAGGATATTCATTGGCTTAGTTGTTTTATTAAGAAAAACATAAGTCCTCAGACTTAGAAATTTTCCATAGTATGAATATATATTCCACCCTTGTTTTCTATTAGCTAGGCTAAGCTTGATAGTAATAGGATTCCTAACTTAGGAAAATCCTACTAAGGATTCCTCTACTAGGTTTTCCTATAGCAAGGTCTATACTTATCAAAATCCATGCAGGTTTTACTTAGCAAAAACACTAATGCATAGTGAAAATAATGGGACAAAAGATATGAAGCATCACTTGCCTTTTTGGTAGAGGGTATAGGTTCACTCCTTGTCCTTGCAACAATCACACTCTTCAAGTCACTACAAATCAATCAAGCAAGGCACAAACTCAATCTACCAATCAAGCAAAACACCAAATCAACTAGTATTCCAAATAATCAATCAAACATCATTTCACACACACAAAACTATGAAAACTAGGTCATGCATGGGAGCATGCACAAGATAGTTTATTTTGAAAAGAGGGTCTCTATTAGATTCCTAAACTTTGTAAGATCCAAATTGGTCATTTACCAAAGTGGCAAAGTTAATAGCAAGAGGGTTTCACTTCAAAACCATTTTTAATAAAATAACCACATTTCTATTTGACTAGAAATGGTTTTTAAATCAAAGATTCCTTATTTTGTTTCACCAAATGAGTTGCTATTGCAAAACTTGGTGTTTGGGTCAGTAGGTTTGGTCTAAACCATTTCTCAAAGTTTTTACTCAAAAACATTTTCAAAAACAAATCAATAGTTTTTAATTAGCTAGAAATGGACTAAACCAAGTAATCCATTCTAAACTTTTCCAAAAATCATTTTCCAAAACAAGGGTTGGTTCCTAGGGTCAGTAAGGTCACAACAAACCAATTGCAAAGGTTTTAACCCAAAAATCATTTTTAAACAATTTTTCTACTCTAAACAAGCTCACAAAAGAATCTGCAAAAACAAGCAAACTAACAGATACTATTTGTTAAACTAAAGGCAGGGCTGGCTAGGTCTTGTTCTCCTGAATCCAACGACATAAAATTTGTAATTTTTGAACGTGTGGATCCAAAGATACAAGGGTTTGAAAATGGCATCAAAATCTGTTTTCAAATTTCTTTTAAACAGATCTAGTGCCACGCGTCGTGTTCCTATTAGTCCATACCGGTTCGGGTGGATCGCGTGCTGCGGACCGCATGATCTAGTTTGATCGCACGGCACAGGGCGCGTACCTCTTCGCGGCTTAAGTGAACTAATCGTGAGCGCCAGATCTAGATCGAACGGTGCTGGCGAGTTTGACCTAAAGTGGGCGGCGCTGCGGTGGCTACCGGCGGCAGAGCTGTCGGTCGACGACGGTGCTGATGCTACAGTAGGTGAGGGAGAAAGGGGAGTTGCTCACCGGGCTCAGGGGGTCACGGTGATGCTCAATGTACTCGCGGTTGGTCAAGGGGCGCTCGGGGTCAGGTGGAATCTCTCGCCGGAGTTCGTGGCGACGTCGGGTGCGTCAGGTGGTCGTCGTGGACGGCGCTGTGGATCACCTCAAAGCGAAATGATGACACGGTTAGATGCGCAGGATCAAGACAGAGTCATGTGCGTGAACTAGAAGGCGCGGGGCGGTCTGTACTTACCGGAGAAACTTGACGGAGACGAGGCAGATGGCGGCGGCGAGTCGTGGTCGACGAAGCCGAGCTTCCAGAGTGCGCGGGAGCTAGCTGAGGCTATGGGCAGATGCGCAAGGTGCTGGAGAGCATGCTCGCGTGCGGAGGTAGGCGAGAGGCGGCGGGGTGTGGCCGGAATCGAGAGGGAGGCTCGTCGGAGACAGAGCGGCTCGGGGAGAAATTGGAGCGGCCTGGAGGCAGAGGGGAGGCGGTGTCTGGGGGAAATTGGAGAGAGGTCACTGGCGTTTAAAAGGGCGTGGTCACGGCGAGGTTTAATGGAGAGATTAACGCGGATTGATGGAGCTATCAATGGGCAGAAACGACCGCGCGGTAAGGGGGGGACGGAGTCGCGGGGAGGAAGAAGAACAGGAGGGGTGGGGTCTACCTGTCAGTGGGAAATGGAGAGAGGAGGGGGGTCCACTGTCATTGACTGCGTGGGTTCTGTCCGCGGTAAAGAAAAACGGTTCGCTCGGGTGGGGTCGGTTGGTCAGTGGGAAAAGAAAGAAGGGGAGGGTCCACCAGTCAGTCTCCTCGCGGTTAGGTTCCTGAGTGAGGAAAAACGGTTCGGGGAGGGGAAGAAGACTGGGCTGGACTGGGCTGCTGTTGGGCCAAATTGGGTTGGGTCTGTCTTTTTCTTATTTTTTTTCTGTCTAAAACATTTTCCTTTTCTATTACTATTTTCCTGTTTTGAATTTCAATCAATTATTCCAACACTCAAACAAGGTTCAAATCAATTCAAACAATCACTCAACTTTGTATTTTGAGTTTGGTTCTGTTTACTAACATAAACCAAATCTCAAAATAAAATAATATTTTTATTTATTTTAGGATCCATTCAATAATTAAATAAAATGGATCTTTAGTTAATAATCCATATAGGATTTGTTTATTTAAAAACTTTATTTTGAAATCCAAAATAAAACCAAAACACTTTAGTAGGTTTTATTTTGAGAAATCAAAATACTTGGAAAACTTATTTAAAATAAATAAGTTTTACTGTTTATTTAAAATGGGAAAAGCCTTTACTTAAATAAAATTGGATATTTAAATCCTTATTATTTTATTTAAATAAATCCTTTACTCATTTTATCAAAACAAAATATTTTAATTTCCTTTAATAAATGTTTATCTTTATAAATCCCTTCAGGATTAATTGTTCACCAATTGGTATGGGTTTTTGGTAAGGGCTTTATTAGCTTTGGAAATTCAATTTCCTTATCTCATTATATTCATAAGATTTTATTTATGGTTCCAATTTGAGTGAAACCAACTTCTATGGTCTTTCTTGATCCTTTGTGAATGTTTGTTGATCAATTTTTGGTATGGATCAAATCCATGGATTTGGAGATAATTTGGAAATGATTTTTATTCCACTAGGGCTTAGGGTTTTGGATTTATTTTCCAAGTGTTCAAATTTCCAGATACATTCATTGAGGAATGCATTTTCCCTTGATTTGGATTTGTTGAATTCAAACATTAACCAAAGTTTGTTCAGGATGGGATTTTAAGTTTCCTTTTTAGAAACAAAAGTTTCTATTCACCCTGATTTTCAACAAAAATTTATTTTGTTTATTTATTTTTCACATTACAAGATTTGGAAAATCTTGGGATGTGACAATTTAGATGGTGCCCGATTAAAGTGAATGCAGCAGTTTCTAGTGCATAACCCTAAAATGACAGTGGCAAGTCCGTTAGAGACATCATAGATCAAACCATATCTAGTAAAGTACGATTACGACGTTCCAACAGACCATTTCATTGTGGTGTTCCTGCAGGTGTGAGTTGTGAAACTATTCCACATCTTTCATATGTGTGCTAAACTCGTAACTTAGATATTCACCTCCATGGTCGGAGCATAGAAATTTGATCTTTCTATTGCGATGATTTTCCACTTCACTCTGAAACTCCTTGAATTTCTCAAAGGTTTCAGACTTTTGTTTCATCAAGTAGATATAACCGTATCTACTCAAATCATCCATGAAAGTAACAAAATAAAGATATCCACCTCGCGCCGACACACTCATTGGACCACATACATCAGAATGTATGATTTCCAATAAATCTGTCGCCCGTTCCATTGAACCGGAAAACGACGTTATAGTCATCTTACCCATAAGGCATGGCTGACATGTATCAAATGATTCTAAATCAAGTGATTCCAAAAGTCCATCCGAATGGAGATTCTTCATGCGTTTAACGCCAATATGACCTAGACGGCAGTGCCACATATATGCAGATATAGCATCATTAAGTTTAATCCTTTTAGCATCAACATTATGAATATGTGTAACACTATTAGCGAGATCCAACAGAAATAAACCATTCATCATCGATGCATGACCATAAAAGATTTCATTCATATAAATCGAACAACCATTGTTCTTAGATTTAAATGAATAACCACTGCGCATCAAACATGATCCGAATACAATGTTCATGCTCAGTGCTGGCACTAGATAACAATTATTCAAGTTTATAACTAATCTCAATGGTAAGTGGAGAGGTAGCGTTCTGACGGTGATCACATCAACGCTTGATCCATTGCCGACACGCATATTGACCTCACCCCTTGCTAGCGGTCGCTTGTTCCGCAGCCCGTGATTCGAATTACAAATATTAGCAACTGAACCGGTATCAAATACACAGGTGCTACTGCGAGTACTAGTCAAGTACACATAAATAACATGTATATCATATATACCTTTATTTGCCTTGTCGGCCTTCTTGTCTGCCAAATACTTGGGGAAGTTGCGCTTCCAGTGGCCAGTCCCCTTGCAATAATAGCACTCGTTATCAAACTTAGGGCCAACTCGGGATTTCTTTTCAGGCATGGCAACCGGCTTGCCACCCTTCTTTCTCTTCTATTTACCCTTCTTGTATTTCTTGAAACCATTGGTATTATTAATCATCAACACTTGATGTTCCTTCTTGATCTCCACTTCTGCAGTTTTAAGCATTGACAGAAGCTCGAGGAGAGACTTCTTCATGCCTTGCATATTATAGTTCATCACGAAGCTCTTATAGCTAGGTGGCAGATACTGGAGAACACGATGGATGCCTAAGTCAATGGGAATCGTTATTCCCAAGGACACAAGCTTATCGGCGTAACCCGACATCTTGAGTACATGCTCACTTATGGAGCTGTTCTCTTCCATCATGCAGCTAAAGAACTTTTCTGAAGCATTATAACTCACTACAGCGGCATGGATGTCGAAAATCATTTTCAACTCACCCATTATATCAAAAGCATTGCCGTTTTCAAAACGCTTTCGAAGTTCTGGCTCTAGCCCATACAATATGTCGCAATGAACTAAGTAGTGGTCCTCCTGACGAGTATGATAGATATTCTTTTCTTCGTCAGGGGCATCATGAACGATGGGGGGCCTAGCGGAGCTTCTAGCACATATTGCTTTTGTGCAGCAGAGCGGAGAATCCTCAAATTCATGGCCCATTCGGTAAAGCTGCTACCATTCGTTGCAAGTTTCTGTTTCTCCATGAACACATTGAAATTAAAAGCAGGTGGTGCCATCTACAACATAATTTGTAAAGTTTAGACTAAGTTTATGATAGTTTGAGTTCAACTAATCCAAAATTAAGAATGAACTCCCACTCAAAAACCACATCCCTCGTACCTATTTGGTGATTACATGAACCAAATCCACTATACCAAGTCCGATCATCACGTGAGTCGGTGTAGATTCAAAGGAGAGCATCAAATGGGCATCATATCTTCCATATGACTCATGCTCAACCTTTCGGTCCGTGTTTCGAGGCCATGTCTGTACATGCTAGGCTCGCCAAGTAAGAACCTTAGTATTCGCGTGTGTAAACTGTCTTACACCCGAAATATGATCGTGGATCCAAGAACACCCGATCATCACGTGATGTCTTGGAGCGGCGAAATATAATCGGTGCATACTTAAGAGAGAACACATTTTTATCTTGATATCTAAATGAGGGATCATCTTATTATGCTAGTAAAACGCCAAACAAGCAATATAAGATGCTACACACATCTCATGTGTATAAGTGAAATGATATGGTTCTTGCACTTGATCTCCATCATGTGCATCATGGTATGATCGCCATCATACTTCTATGTGTAAGGCCAAGGTCTATGGAACTTACGCGTTATGTGTGTTGTAAGAGTATCAACTTACACTTTTACTTACAACATCACCATATCATGACACTAACCCAACAATAATCTAAACTAGACGCCTCTAATTTATCCATTGCAACTTTTACGTGGCTTAGGGCTTTCGAAGATAGAACCTTTCTTACCTACGAACATGAACCACAATGAGGATAACCAAATTGTTGACAACTCGTTGCAAATTATATATTTACTATAGTAGGAGAAACAGACACCCGCTAGCCACTTATGCAAAACTACTTGCATGTCAAGCGGGGAACACGTCTCATGTGCGAGGACATGTAAAGTTTGTCCGGGCCGCTTCATCCCACTATGCCACCAATATCCAAAGTACAACTAAGAAGCAATAACATGATCATCATCGCCCACATACTCATATGTGTACTACCCGTGCAAAGCATCTACGCATAGATCCGGCTCTAATACCACTTTAGGGTTCGCAGCATAGAAAACAAAAAATTCCTACGATGGGAACAACTATGTACCAAGATCTATCTATTAGATACAAGCAACGGGCGGATATACATCCGTAAACATACCCTTGAAGACCGATAAAGCTTAACGAGATTGAACTCATGGTTGATGTAGACGATCCTTGCCGATATCAAGATCGAGAGGAAGTCCTAGCGCCGCAAATCAGCGGCGCATCCGTGCTCGCACACACGTCCGAGGCACCGAGAAACCTCCGCCTCCTCGCTCCAGCGATGCAACGGAAGCACAACTCTTTCTTTCTGAAAATCCACCGGGAACATGTATCTCGCTAGTCCGAGACCACGGGGGATAAATACTAGAGGGGGAGAGAGATCCTTCACGAGGAGGTGTGAGTGAGAAGTGAGGAGGGGGCTCCTTTTATAGGAGGAGAGGAAACCCCAAGGGGGTGGCCGGTGCATGGGGGCTTCCCCCTTGCCCTCCCTCCATTCATGTGGGTGGACACTCCACTCACAAAATGCCCCTTCAATTTTCTCCACTAAAGAACCCACTCCAATTCCTATTAAATTTCCACCAAATTTAATGCAAATTCTCATTAAATAAAACTCCTTTTTTTTATTCAGAATTTTGTTAGTTACTTTAATGACAAACATTCACATATAACCCCTTGATAGTATTTCATTTCACATGTAGAAACACTTTCTGCAATTTCACCCGAAACCAGTTTCGGTATCTAGTGAAATAAATTCCTGCGCTTTCTTATTCTTTTCAGCATGAAACTATTTGCTCCAAATGGTGTCGGTGTCTCTTAAGTGTGTCACCCTATGGTTCACGAATAATGCGGACATGATCGAGACCCCTCTTAGATCAATAATCAGAAGCAGGACGTAGAGACCCATACTGACTCCCACACATTCAACGATGACTTTCTTGTGATCATGAGAACCTTTTACGCTAGTATCTTAATCCCTTTGTCTCGTGATATATTACATGTCCGAGATTCGATCATAGGTACCTCCATACCTAGTTTGACCTCGTTACTGACATGTACTCTTTTCTCGTTCCCGTGATATAACATTCTAGTGATCACATCACTTGCTTGCAAGCTAATCAATGTGATATCACCGAGAGGGCCTAGAGCATATCTATCCGTCATCGGGATGAAAAATTCTACTCTCGATCCATGGGCCTCAACATAACACTTTAGTAGTACTGAACCATCTTTATAATCACCCTGTTACGGTGTGACGTTTGATGTTATCAAGATACTCTTCTAGTGTTAGTGATTGGCATGATCTCATGGTCTAAGGATTAGGATCACTTCGTATGATGTTATAGCAATATAAACTCAATGACTTTGATCGTAATTCTATACTTCGGATGAATGTTCATCACACCATTCCAATAATGTTGAACCTTGTTATTAACAACATCCAATGTCCATGATCAGGAAACCTTGATCATCTTGTTAATCAACGAGCTAGTTTATGAGAGAGGCATAACTAGGAACTTTCTGTTTGTTTATTAAACACACATGTATTAACATTTCCGTATTAATACAATTATAGCATGCAAAATAAACATCTATCATATACTTGGAATATACATAATAACCACGTTATTATTGCCTCTTAGGGCATATTCCCTTTAGTCTCCCACTTGCACTAGAGACAATAATCTAGTTACATAGTGATAAATCTAACACCCATGGAGTTCTGGTGTTGATCATGTTTTGCTCTAGGGAGATTTTTAGTCAACGGATCTGCTACATTGAGATCCGTTTGTACTTTACAAATCTTTATATCTCCATCCTTGACATGCTAGCGGGTGGAGTGAAACCGGCGCTTAATATGCTTGGAATTCTTGTGAGACCTTGGTTCTTTGGCATTGGCTATGGAACCATTGTTGTCACAATAGATCACCATTGGGTCCAACACGCTCGCAACCACACCTAGTTCAGTTATGAACTCCTTCATCCAAACTGCTTCCTGAGCCGCTTCCGAACCAGCAACATATTCGGCCTCTGTTGTTGATCCTACCACCACAGGTTGTTTGGAACTCCTCCGACTAACTGCTCCACCATTCATGAGAAATACATATCCGGATTTAGACTTAGAGTCATCCGGATCTGTGTCAAAGCTAGCGTCTACATAACACTAAGCGACGAGCTCTTCTTCACCTCCGTACACAAGAAACATATCCTTAGTTCTTCGCAAGTACTTAAGGATATTCTTGATCGCTATCCAGTGTTTCGATCCTGGATCAGATTGGTACCTACTAGTCAAACTAATAGCATGTGCCACATCCGTTCTTGTACATATCATGGCGTACATTATAGAGCCTATGGCTGAAGCATAGGGGACTTTGTCCATTATCTCTCTTTCTTATGTCGTAGCCGGACTTGAGTCTTACTCAATGTCTTGCCTTGCAACATAGGTAAGAACCCCTTCTTACTTCCGTCCATTTTAAACTTCTTTAACATCTTATCAAGATATGTACTTTGTGATAGCCCTATTAGGCGCCTAAATGTATCCCTATAGATCTTTATGCCTAATATGTATGATGCTTCACCTAGGTCCTTTTAACACTGTTTAAAAGATCTATATCATTTCCGATCAATAATATGTCATCCACATATAATATCAGAAATGCCACATCGCTCCCACTCACTTTCTTGTAAATACAAGACTCTCCATAAGTTTGGACAAATCCAAACTCTTTGATCACCTCATCAAAGCGGAAATTCCAACTCCGGGATGCTTGCTTTAGTCCATAGATGGATCGCTGAAGCTTGCATACCTTGTCAGCATCCTTAGGATCGACAAAACCCTTTGGTGGTATCATATACAACTCTTCTTCAATATTACCATTGAGAACACAGTTTTGACATCCATCTGCCATATCTCATAGTCGAAATATGTAGCAATTGCTAACATAATCCTAACTGACTTTAGCATCGCTACGGGAGAGAATGTCTCATCATAGTCAACTCCTTGAATTTGTCAAAACCCCTTTGCGACAAGTCGAGCTTTATAGACGATTACATATCCATCAGCATCAGTTTCCTTTTGAAAATCCATTTATTCTCCACGGCCTTTCGGTCGTGAGGTAAGTCCACCAAGGTCCAAACCTGGTTTTCGTATATGGATTCGATCTCGGATTTCATGGCTTCTAACCATTTGTTGGAATCTGGGCTCATCATCGCTTCTTCATACGGCGTAGGGCCATCAATTTCATCGACCATGAAATTTATAATAGGATTTCTGTACAGCTTGGGAGCTGCACGCGTCCTGCTAGACCTGCGAGGTTTGGTAGTATTCTCTTTCGGAGCTTCATGATCATTATCATTAGTTCCCTCCTCATTTGGTGAAGCCAACTCTGGAACTATTTCCGGCGCTGCGCTACTCGCGCAATAGTAAATAAAGCAGTAAAGCATGGCATAAGTACAGGATTGTAATAACGCGATAAACTAGTTTGTGTCCCCTAGTACAGTACTTTCAAATCAGGTACTAAATCTATGGGGGTGCCCACACACCCAACCTGTGGTTAGCGCGCTCGATCTCGGAACATGTGTCAAGAACTCGGGGTCCTACGGGACACTAGTGAGCGGTTAAAAACCAAATATTGTCTATTACCCACTGGTGCCTCTGCATTATTTACCTACTTTCAATATTAGTTGTTAAACGGTAATTAAATCCATGATCATCTCCACCATTAAGCATTTGCCAACCACCCAACAACGGTGGAACATAGATGACGCGAAGCAGCACCTGAGCAAGCGACTACGACTCGCAAGGCCGACTATCTACCAAACAACAGGTAATAGGAGGTGTCCATGGCAACATAGAGGCTGTAGGGAAGTATAAATGGGTACAGAATCTATAGCATCGTAACACAAATAGCAATAGATCAACAGGAGGAAATAAAGACTAGAAATGTAAAATAGGTAGAAAGAGGGAGAATTATCGCCTGAAAACACTACCAAAGATACACCAGAGATTATATCGACTGTCGCATCAACTCATCGGCCTAGTCTGTGAAGAAGCAAAGCACTAAAAGAAACACCGGATGCACTATTTAATACTACGGCAGAAGATCGGGCATGATGCATGCAAGCTGTATGACATGGCAAAGGCGCGATGCAATATATTAAGTGGAACCGGGGTTCTGACATTTAATTAGATGGTTCATGTTGTTTAGATACCCCGCAATTTAAATGTTGTATTAACAAGACAAAATATGTAATCGGTTCACTACACCAATTTAAATGGAGCCAATATTAGACTAGATTCGCCCGCATATGGTCTCCATATTTAATTATGAGGTAAATCGGCATAAGGCCACCAAACCACATAATATGAATGCAAGCATGAGTGATTTATATGCAACAGGTATATAGATGACAATTTATAAAATAAGGGCTCGGATATTGTGGAGGTTTGGAGATATTGTGGCTCGAAGGGGTTCCGTGGTTTGTCGGGGATCGGGCTTCGGCGGGACGGTCTTCGGATTCCGGGATGGAGAGCTTTAGGTACGGCGTCATCGCCTTAGGATTCTATGTCGGGGGCCTTGGCATTCCGTGAAGAAGACCTAGACCTTGTAAATTTCAAAACACCATATGGTCTCGAAACCACAAAGGGAATATCACAACACCCAAACATGCCTTATCCACACGCCATAAAACAACACCATCATGTTATCTTCCTGGATACAGGTTACTGTGTCGGTGGCAGTGACGGGCAGGCGCCCAGGGATGGGCTTGGGGTAGCAGGCCCGAAGGAGAATGATGATGCGGCTTAGTCAATTGCAGAGCTTTGTTGGGAGATCCCAAGAGCAAGGTGTGATGAGCACAACAGCAAGTCTTCCCTCAATTATGAAACCAAGGTTATCGAACCAGTAGGAGCAAGGAAAAAACTCCAAGGTGTTGTTAACAACTTGGAATCCTGCACAACACAAACTCAAGACTTTGCCTCAACTTACAGTGAGGTTTTCAATCTCACTGGTTTGCTGAAAACAAAGGATTAAACGTATAGTGTGGAAAATAATAATTGTTGGTAGAAAGTAAACAATAATAGTAGCTGATGTAACAATGGTAAAGATTGAACCAGGGTCCACAGTTCACTAGAGGTGTTCTCCTTAAGATAGATAACATGCTAGGTGAACAAATTACAACGGGGCAATTGATAGACTGAGCAAGCATAACAATGCAAATACTCGGCATCATGATTCTTATGAGATTTGATTGGGCATTACAACAATATACATAGATCGTAATCCAACTGCATCTATGACTAATAATCCACCTTCAGGTTATCATCCGAACCCCTTCCAGTATTAAGTTACAAGCAACGGATAATTGCATTAAGCAATGTGTGTAAAGTAAATAATACAATTGTTCCATGAACAAAAGATTGTTGTTTTCTCATTAGTAGCAATAGCACATCTACAACCTTAGAGATTCATGTCACTTCCCCATATTACTAGAGGCATGAACCCACTATGGAGCATAAATACTCCCTCTTGGATTCACTAGCATCTACTTGGCCAAGATAGCTACTAGCAACAGAGAGCATTCAAGATCACAAACAACACAGACATGGTAGAATCAATAATCAATATGACATGATAGAATCAAAAAACATTCTGACATAGTATCTCAATATCCATTGGATCCCCGCAAACACAACATGTATGATTACAAAATAGATGATCTTGATCATGAACGGAGATCACAAGATCTAAACATGATAGCACAATGTCACATCCCAAAATTTTCCAAATTTTGAAATGTGAAAAAATAAATAAACAAAATAAATAATTGTTGAAAATTAGGGTGAAAAGAAACTTTTTATTTCTAAATAGAAACATTAAAACCCATCTTGAACAAACCTTGAATAAAATTTTAATCCAACTAAATTCAAATTAAGTGAATTGCATTCTTCATAAATGCATCTTGAAATTTAAACACTTGGAAAATAAATCAAAACTCTAAAAAACCATAATGAAAGAAAATCATTTCCAAGGATCTCTCTAAGCCTATAGATTTGATCCACATAAAAATTGGCCAACAAACATTTTAAAATGATCAAGTATGTTAAATATTATAAAACCATAGGAATTGATTTCATTCAATTTGGAACCATGGATAAAATCTTATGAATTTAATAAGTTAAAAAGGAATTTATTCCCAAAGCTAATAAAGCACCTATCTAAAATCCATACCAATTCGTGAGCAAAATAATCCTAAAGGACTTAAAAGGATAAACAAATATCAAATAAAATTTTACAAATTGGAATCACCAAGTTTGGATCTTTAAATAAAAGTTATGGATTTTATAAGACAAAGGAAGAAATAAATAAATAAGGAGTATTCAAAAGCCAAATTAAATCTTGGCCAAGTCCATAAGCAAATGGAATGAATATAATCCAAATCCAAATAAAATAAATGGATAAATAATATTCAAATAAAATTATATGGCATTAACTAAATTCCATTCTATTAAATAAAGACAAAATCCCTAATAAGAATGATTAATTAAATCATGGGAAAATAATAATTGGAATTACCCAAGTGGAATAAAAGTTATTTAATTATCTTAAAAGAAATAAAAGAAACATTTAAATAAAGTTATATGGAATTAAAACCATATTTGATTTCATTGGAATAAAGACATTTGCCCAAACTAAATGATTAACAATCATATTAAAATACTTTAAATAATTCAAAGTGAGTTATTTAAACACCCTAATAAATAAATAAAACCTACTGAAAAGGTTTTGTGAAAAATTGGAATTTAAATAAGGGTTTGAAAATATAATGAAATCTTATTTAATAAAGGAAAGTGCCTATTTTAAATAAAATATAAACCATAGATAAATAAAGGAATTATTCCTAAAAGGGGCTTTAAATACATGTTTAAAACATATTAAAAACTTACTGAAAAGTTTGGCAACATTTTGAATTCAAATGGTTGTTTGAAATGTTTACACAAATTCAAAACAGAAATGAAAATGGAAAAGGAAAAATGAAGCAAAACAAAAAAATGAAAGAGACAGCCCAGCATCGCAACCCAACTAAACCCCCCCGAACCGTTTTTCTTTTACTCGCAAACGAACCCGCAAAGTAACTGACCGCTGGACCCCGTCGTCTCTCTCTCTCTCGCTGTCAAACGGACCCCACCCGACAGTCACGTTTCCACCCACCGCGACCAGTTCTTCCTCTCTCCCTCCTGTTTCTGGCTTGATTTTCGCGGCTTCAATTCGCATTAACACAGAGGCCGTTACCCACCGTGATCACGCCCTGCTAAACACCTCCCTCCCCTCTCCATTTTCCCCCAGACGCCACACCTCGAGAGCCCATAGGCTGCGCCAATTCCTCTCAGCACCGCACTGTCTCCGGCGACCCTTCTTAGTCGATTCCGACGATGCTAGCCCGCCTCGCTGTCCCTGGCCTCCACGGGGACATTCCCCATCTCCTGGCGAAACTCTTCCCAGCGCTAGCTCGCCCACGCGTGCTCTGCATCATCTTCAACATCAACACTGAGCACCGCCGTCGTCTGTTTCCACTCCGGTGAGTTCCCTAGGTAGCGTCTGACCGCCCCTCTCCTCCTCCTTCACACGCGCGTACTCACCACAACTCGGCGCATCTAACCGTGCTCCCCTTTTTCTCTGGTGTGCTCTATAGCCACGCCTTTAACGACGTCTAAGCGCAACCGACGGTGACAACGACTCCGGCGAGCAATTGTCGTCCACCCCGTGCGCCTCCTGCCTTCCCGCAAGCTAGTTGAGCATCAGCAACATTCTGCGAACCTGGTGAGCCTCCCCATCCTCTTCCTCGCTTCCCGTAGCCACCGGACCGCCGCAGTCCAAGCACGCCGCCGCTCGCTGTCACCCAGCGCCGCCAGATCTTGGCTGCCCCGTTAGACTTTGATCCAGCATATGCGATAGATTAATTAAACGAAGGGGTATAGATAGATCTGTACCGTGCGATTCAACTTAGATCCAACGCACCGCGTAGGCCGATTTGTGCGAACCGGTACCGACGAATCAGAACACACCACGTGGCCTAGAGTTTGATTTAAAACCAGAAACTTTTCTATTAGATGTGTAATTTTGTAAATTCCATAACTTTAAATCTACACGTCAAAATTTTACAAATTTTATATCAATGGAATCAGCAAAACAAGTACTTTCCAACCATGCACTTTGTTTAATAAATTGCTTCTGGTAAAATAGTTGTTTTTGCAGAAACTTGTGTAGGCATAATTTGAATATAAAAATTGTTCTAGAAATATTTTTAAGGTGAAAACTTTTCTAAGTGTTTTGTTTTGAACCTACTGACCACAGAAACCAACTTCTGGATTTAAAAATGTATTTTGTGAAGTTAAAGAATAAATCTTTGAATAAGAGCATTTCTAGTTAAATAAAAAAATATTGATTATGTTTTAAAAATGCTTTTTGAGTAAAATCTTTGGAAAATGATTTAATTTAAACTCTATGACCCTAAACACCAAGTTATAGGATTTAAAAATATATTTGATGAACCCTATAAAATTATTACTTTGCTAAAAGGCATTTCCCACAACATAAAATATTTCTTTGGTATAAAAATGGTTTATAAGTAAAACCTTTTGAAAATGGTTTTAAGATTTAACACTTGACCATAAAACACTAACATTTGTGTTTAAAAATGCATTTGTCAAACACTAGAAAATATTACTTTGGTTTGAACCATTTCTAGCCAAACAAAAATGATTTAAAGTTGCCATTTTCACTAACTTGACTTAAAATGGTTTTGCCACTTTTATAAATGACCAATAGATGTTTTAGAATGTTTATAACCTATTAGAAACCACTTTTCCAAATAAAACAATCTTTGGCATGTTTGCATGCATTGCATTGCTTTGTTTTTATTATTCTATGTGATGATTGCTTGAATGGTAGATTGAATTTGTGCCTTGATTGAATTGTAGTGAAATTTTGAAGAGTGTGACTATTGCAAGATCAAGGAGTGAACTTATAATCTCTACCAAAAAGGAAAGTGGTGCTTCATACTTTTGTCCCATTATTTTCACTATGCATTAGTGATATTTCGAAGTAGGACTTGCATGGAATTTTCACTAAGTACAAACTATGCCATGGGAAATCCTAGTAGATGAAACCTTAGTAGAATTTTCCTAAGTTAAGATTCCTACTACTATCATGCTTAACTTAGCTAGTAGAAAACAAGGGTGGATTATATTCATGCTATAAAATATTTCTAAGCCTATGTCTTGTGTTTTGTTAATAAAACAACTATGTGAATGAATCACCTGGGTGGAATGGAAATAAAGGTATGTGTTGAGTGGTTACACAAGTCCAGTATACTGGGGAAAACTTGGGCATCACCAAGTCCAGTATACTGGGGAAAACTTGGTATCTCACTTGTGGAAAGCCACCCAGGAACAAAGAGATTTGAGATGTCAAATGTTGAGAAGCTTCAAGTGCAACCACTTGGCATTATGGGCTCTGACTGGATCATATAGGTTGCAATAACTTAGCCAAATGGACAGTTGGTGGTAGGGGATGATAGGTTGGAACGCGTCCATTCTGGTCTAAGGTAAGGCTTCTGAAAGATCTTGTCTCGATGCATGTCGAGTCTTGTGGGGAAAGTGCACCACCTGTGCAGAGTGTAAAATCTAAGTACTTAGTCGTGTCCCCGGTAATGGATAATTTGAGCATCAAGACATGGAAGCTATCAAGAATCTCCTCATCCCAATTTCTAAGTTAAAAACTTGTGGTTGAACAAGGGTGAAGGTTCACCAATTTCTATTGGTGGTTCCTTGGGAGTTTTTGCCAAACAAAAACTTAGTGTTTTCAAATGATAAGGAAAATCTATTTTCAGCAAAGCAAGCCTAAGCTCCACTTAGCCAAATGCATATAGATGATAGTTACCACTATCTACCATAGTATCACTTGACAATACAATCAAATTTATTGACCCTTATGGTTGTAACTTATTATGTTGTAGGTTTGTTTGATGTTAGTGAAGTATGTTGATTAGGATTAAAAGTCTACAACCAACATGTTTGCCTGTGGCACTTTGAAGATGGAGGACTTCATGCTATAGTTATTTCTGCTGCATTGTATTGAGATAGCCAAATGAGCTATGTAAGATGTAATGAATTATTTTATTCCTGGTTATAAAGTTGTATTATGACCTTTGTTTCTTGATAGTACATCTTAATTGTGGATGCTAGCTATTGGTCTAGGGACTAGCATTGTAAACACAGGGATCTCTACCTTATTAAAGGTTGGGACCTCTTACACACAAAGGAGGAGAAACAACCATCTAGCTACTGTATGGAACCATAGTCCAAGAGTGAACTACTCACGCATCATACCGGAGGTTGGCATGGTGATGAAGAAGGCCTCCGGGATGATCTCTCCCCTTCGGCAGGGTGTCGGGAAGAGCTTCAGATCCCTCCTATCTAGGTACGATGGTGGAGGCGGCTAGAGACTATTTCGTGGAGATCTGATCGGGTGCTTAGGGTTTCTGCATCGGGGGGATTTTATAGGCGAAGAGGCGAGGTCGGAGGCCAGCCAAGGGGGCGCACACCATAGGGCGGTGCGCCCTAGGGTGGGACCGCACGACCCTAGGGTGTGGCCACCCAGTGGCCCCCCTTCGGCTGCCCTTCGGTCTCTGTGTTCTTTCCTGTAAAATATTGACTTTGGCTTTTGTCCCGTCCAATTCCAAGAATATTTTCTTACTAGATTTTCTGAAACCAAAAATAGCAGAAAACAGGCAACTAGCACTGCGGCATCTTGTTAATAGGTTAGTCCCAGAAAATGTATAAAAAACCTCAAAGTGTAGACAAAGCATAGCAAAGTTGATACTAAACAAGCATGGAACATCAAAAATTAAAGATACGTTTACGACGTATCAAGCATCCCCAAGCTTAACTCCTGCTCGTCCTCCAGTAGGTAAGTGATAAAAATAATAATTTTTTAGGTGACATGCACCATCACAATCTTGATCAAACCATTTGTAAAGAATTGAAAGCTAGGATCAAAGTACTCTAAACATGAGCATGAAAGATGAAGTTCTAACAATAGGACATAGCAACTATGTTGCAACATGAAAGGATACAAACAAAGATCATGAATAACAATGCATTGAAAGACGTTTGTTTGTTTCACATATAGAAAACATAGCATAATGGTATTCAGCTTGTCCCTCATGGAGTAGCAAAACATAAATGCATAGGACACCTTCAATGTTGTAAGGTTCCCAACCTTTAATAAGGTAGAGTCCCCTATGTTTACAATGCTAGTCCCTGGATCAATAGCTAGCATCCATAGTTAAGATGTAATATCAAGAAACAAGGGTCATAATACAACTTTATAACCAGGAATAAAATAATTCATTACATCTTACATAGCTCATTTGGCTATTACATTACATTGCAGCAGAATATCTATAAGCATGGGGTCCTTCATATTCAAAATGCCACAGGCAGACATGCTGGTTGTAGACTTGTAATCCTAATCATTAAACTTCACTAATATCAATCAAACCTGCAACATAACAAGTTACAGCCACAAGGGTCAATATATTTGAATTGTATTGGCAAGTGATACTATGGTAGTATAGTGGAGTCTATCATCTATATGCTTTTGGCTAAGTGGAGTTGAGGCTTGCATTGCTCAAAAATAGAATGTTCCTTATCATTTGTAAACACTAAGTTTTTGCTTGACAAAAATCACCCAAGGCATCTACCAATCAAAGATTGAAGATCCTTTAACCCTTGTTCAACCACAAGTTTTTAACTTAGAAATTTGGATGATGAGATTCTTGATAGCTTCCATGTCTTGATGCTCAAATTGTCCCTTACCAGGGACATGGCTAACTACTTAGATTTTTACACTCTGCAGAGGTGGTGCACTTTCCCCACAAGACTTGGTTTCCCAAGACAAGATCTTTCAGAAGCCTTCCCTTAGACCAAAATGGACGCGCTCCAACCTATCAAACCCCTACCACCAACTGTCCATTTGGCTAAGTTCTTGCAACCTATATGATCCAGGCAGAGCCCATAATGCCAAGTGGCTGCACTTGAAGCTTCTCAACATTTGACATCTCAAATCTCTTTGTTCCTGGGTGGCCATCCACAAGTGAGATACACAAGGTAAACCATAAAAATGGGCCTTGTGAACCACTCAACATAAACCATTCCTTCCATTCCACCTAGGTGATTCATTCACTTAGTTGTTTTATTAAACAAAACAAAACACAAGTCCTCAGACTTAGAAATTTTTCATAGCATGAATATATATTCCACCCTTGTTTTCTACTAGCTAAGCTAAGCATGATAGTAATAGGAATCTTAACTTAGGAAAATTCTACTAAGGTTTCATCTACTAGGTTTTCCCATAGTATGGTTTATACTTAGCAAAATTCCATGCAAGTCTTACTTAGAAATATCACTAATGCATAGTGAAAATAATGGGACAAAAGTATGAAGCATCACTTGCCTTTTTGGTAGAGTATGAGTTCACTCCTTGATCTTTGCAATGTTCACACACTTCAAGTCACTACAATTCAATCAAGCAAACAATATTTCAATCTACCATTCAAGCAATTCATCACATAAAATCATAGTAACAAATCAATGCAT
This sequence comes from Avena sativa, assembly GCA_916181665.1. Lineage (NCBI taxonomy): Eukaryota > Viridiplantae > Streptophyta > Magnoliopsida > Poales > Poaceae > Avena > Avena sativa. The sequence continues at coordinate 146,715,179 of OV702294.1, read as the reverse complement.
GCAAGCATACAAGAGATTGTTTTATTTGGTAAAAGTGGTTTCTAATAGGTTATAAACATTTGAAAACACCTATTGGTCATTTTATAAAGTGGAAAAGTCATTTGCAAAAGGTTTCACTTTATAAACCATTTTCTAAACCAAGTCATTATTTCATGTGGTTGAAAAATGTCTTTAGTAAAGTAGTAGTTCTATAGGGTTCACCAAATACATTTTCAAATCATAAAACTTGGTGTTTGGGGTCAGAGAGCTTAAAACAAAACATTTCCCAAAGGTTTTCTTCCAAAACCATTTTTAATAAATAAACCATATTTTACTTGACTAGAAATGGTTTAAATCAAAGATTCATTCTTTTGTTTCTCCAAATACATTTTTGAAACCACAATTTGTTTCCTATGGTCAGTAGGTTCAAAACACATCATTTGCCAAAGATTTTATCCTCAAAATCATTTTGGAACAATTTTTATATCCTAAACAAGCATACACAAGTTTCTGCAAAACAAACATTTTACCAGAAGCTTTTTACTAAACAAAGTGCATGGTTGGCTAGGGCTTGCTTTTCTGAATCCATTGATATAAAATTTGCAAAATTTGGACGTGTGGATCAAAAGTTATGCAATTTACAAATTCAAACCACTAATAGAAATGTTTCTGTCTTTTAAATCAAACTACATGCCACGTGTCTTGTTGTGATTTGCTGATACCGGTTCATCAGGATCGATCATCGTGGAGCGTTGGATTTAAAGTGGATCGTGCGGCACAGAGTACTTCGTACCCCTTCGATAAGTGGATATATTGTGTGCATAGGATCGTGATCTAACGGCTCACATTGTATCATCCAAGAACTGGCGACGCTGCGGTGGCTACTGGCGGCGGAGCTGTCAGACGACGATGGTGGCGATGCTACAGGAGGCGAGGGGGGAAGGGGAGATGCTCACCGTGTTCGTAACATCGTGGGGAAGCTCAAGGTGCTCTCGAGGAGGCAAGGGGCGCACGGAGTTCACGGCTATTGCTCACCGGAGTTCTTGTCCGCGTCGGGTGTGCTCAGTCGATGTTGGAGGCGAGGCTACGGGTCACGAGGAAACAAACGGGAAGCACGGTTAGACGCGCAAGGTTATGGCGATGATGCGTGCGTGAATGAGAAGGAGAGGGGTGGTCAGGTGCTTACCAGAAGAGTCGCCGGAGTAACAAACAGACGGTGGCGCTACCATTCGTTGTTGTTGTCGACGCTGCAGAGCACGCGCGGGCGAGCTAACGTTACGGAAAGATTCGCCAGGATGTGGGGATCATGTGAGGGTGGTTGAGGGGCAAACGGGCGGTGTCTACTGGCCGGAATCGAGGGGGAAGCTTGTCGGAGACAGCGGTGCTCAGAGAGGAATTAGGGCGGCCTGGGGGCGTGCTAAGGTGGGGCGACAGAGGGGAACGAGAGAGGAGGGAGAGACGTTTTAACGTGCGTGGTCGCAGGGGGTAAAGGCAGCATCAATGCCGCGAATTAAAGCGAGCATTCATCGACGGAAACAACAGGCGAGGTAAGGGGAGAAGGAGTCGTGGCGGGTGAGGAAGAAAGCTAGGGGTTGGGGCCGTTTCGTCAGCGAAGTGAGAGAGGGAAGGTGGGGTCCACATGTCTGTCGCTAAGAGGGTAGGGTGTTTGGTCTGAAATGTTTTTCTGCGGGAGAGGGGCAGTGGGCTGGCTGGGTTTAGTTGGGCCAGGCTAGTTGGGCTGGGTCCTTTTCATATTTTTTTCTATTCTGTTTGTTTTTTTCTTTTTCTCTTTTGATTATTCTGATTTGATTTTTTGTTTAACCAATTCAAACACTTATTTGATTTCAAAACTTTGCCAGATTTTGTGTAGGTTTAGGTACTGGTTAGTAGCACATTCTGAAATCATTTTTTTTGAATAAAACCTTATTCTTTTTGGGTCTTTTATTTATTCAAAATAGGCTTAGTTTTAAATCATATAAGTTTTATTAATATTTCTAAACACCATTTGATTTTTCCAAAACCTTCCAAATCTTTTCAGTAGGTTTTTATTTGATTAGTTGGGTGTCAAATAATCCATCTTGAATTATTTGGAAAAAGCTTTTAATAAGATTTCTTAATCACTTAAGATTGGGTATTTGTTTTAATTCCAATAGGATTTGGTTTAAGCCCATTTATTTTATTTTGGCAATTCTTTAACCAATATTTTTATTTGGATTGGGATTAGTAATTCATTCCACTTGTTTAAAGATTTGGCCAAGATTTGGTTTGATCTTTAATATTCTTTATTTAATATTTCTTTCTTCAACTTGTAAAATCCATATCTTTTTATTTTGAGATCCAAACTTGGTGATTCCAATTTGTGAAATCTTGTTTTAATTTGTTTATCCTTTTAAAACTCTCTTTGGATTAATTGCTCACCAATTGGTATGGGTTTCTTGATAGATGTTTTTGTTGGAGATATGCCCTAGAGGCAATAATAAATGTAGTTATTATTATATCTTTGTGTTTATGATAAATGTTTACATTCATGCTATAATAGTATTAACAAGGAAACATTAATACTTGTGTGATTTGTAAACTTAAATTGAAGTCCCTAGTAAAGACTTTATACATCACTAGCTTGTTGGTTAATGAATGATTATGGTTTCCCTGTCATGAACATTGAGATGTTATTAACAACAAGATCATATTGTTAGGAGAATGATATGATGGACATACTCCTATAGATAAGCGTAGCATAAAGATCAAGTCATTTTAATAGTTCAATTGCTATATGCTTTCTGATACATAGTAACCTAATTCCTTCGACCATGAGATCATGCATATCACCTTTACCGGATGGATGCTTTGATGACATCAAACACCACACCGTAACTGGGTGGCTATAAAGGTGGCATTGAGTGTTCGGAAAGTATTGGTTGAGACACATGGATCAAGAGTGGGATTTGTCCATCCATATGACGGATAGATATACTCTGGGCCCTCTCGGTGGAATGTCATCCAATTAGCTTGCAAGCATGTGACTGGCTCACAAGGGATCACATATCACGGGAACGAGAAAAGAGTACTTATCGGTAACGAGGTTGAACTAGGTATGCAGAGATACCGACGATCATAACCTCGGATAAGTAAACTATCGTGAGACAAAGGGAAATTGGTATCGTATGTAAGTGGTTCATTCGATCGCAAATTAATCGTAGAAATATGTGGGAGCCATATGAATTTCCAGATTCCTCTATTGGTTATTGTTCGGAGAGGTGTCTCGATCATGTCCGCATAATTCACGAACCGTAGGGAGACACACTTAAGGATTCGACGTTGTTTCAGTAGTTATGGAATGATGAGAAAGAGTCCGAATGTTGTTCAGAGTCTCGAATGAATTCGGGATATCATGAAGAGATCCGGAATGGTCCGGAGAATAAGATTCATATAAGGAAAGTCCTGTTTTAGAGTTGGAGAATGGTTCCGGTGTTTTCATCGGGAATGTTCTAGAAGGTTCCGAAATGTCCGGCACTCCGGAAGGGAAGGGTACATGAATGTGTTATATCAAGTTGGTATGATTGCATCATGTACTAAGTGTCATCGCTGAACAAAATAGAGGATTTAATCAAATCCTTGTTTGAAAAGTCAAACGCCAATTTGAAAGTCAAACGGCTAATTTTGGGAAGTGGAGGGGAGGTGGAATCCGAGTTGGGGAGGAGTCCCTCCACCTCCACCGCCGGCCCCCTTGGGAGACCGAGTTGGGGAGGGACTCCCCTCCCCTGGCGCGCCTCCCTCCACCTATAAAAGGAGGGGCAGGGCTCCCCTCCTAGACACACAAGTTCCCTACCTCTAAACCCTAGCCCCAAGCCGCCGCCGCCTCTATAGCCGCCGCCGGCCCTAGGGCACTCGCCGCCGCCTAGGTCAAACCCTAGCCGCCGGCCTAGCCCCCTCCTCGGCGTGTCTAAACCCTAGATCGTCGAGGGACTCTCTCATAGTCCACCATACTCGCTCCGGCTTAAGGCGAAGCCCTGCGAGATCTCCCCTCTACTTCCGGTACCACGCCGTTGTGCTGCCGGAATCATCAGGAGAGTGCTACAACCTCCGCTGCCTGCTGGAACAAGGGAGAGGAAGGTCTTCGTCGAGTACCGAACGTGTGACCAACTGCGGGAGCGCTGCCGGAACGCAGCGCCAGAAGGATCGTCTACGCGATCTTGAGATCGGGAAGAGTACGACTACATCACCCACAAGAATCCGCTCTCGTTAAACACTTTGGAATCTTCGAGGGTGAGTTATTCCATCGACTCGTTGCTACTATCTAGTAGATAGATCTTGGCTTGTTTGTTTGTATGCGATAGAAAACTTTTGTTTTCCATGCTACGAATCACTACAGTGGTATCAGAGCCGTGTCTATATGTAGATCTGTTGCACGAGTAGAACACAATGGTCATTGTGGGCGTTGATGCTTTTATTGTCGATTGCTTCTTGTGTACTTTGCATCTTGCGGGATGTTGGGATGAAGCGGCCTGGGCTAACCTTACATGACATCGTTCATGAGACTTGCTCCACGCTTGACATGCAACTTGTATTGCATAAGTGGCTTTGCGGGTGCCTATTTCTCCTAGCATAGTTAAGATCCAATTTACAACGGGTGATTAACAATACTAGTATCAATGTTGTGGTTCATGTTCGTAAGTTAGAACGACACTTATTGAAAGCCCCAAAACCACGTAAAACATGCAAAGAAAGTAGAGGCGTCTAACTTTGTTTTGCAGGGGTGTGCAGTGATGTGATATGGCCATGATTGTGATTATATTTGATGTATGCAATGTTCCTTATTGTAAGTTGGCAACCGGCAGGAGCCATATGGTTGTCTTTAATTTATGTTAAGACCCGCGTGTCTATTCAAAGTAGTTGTAATAGTTGAAGCCGGTGTACGACAACCATGAAGAAGCGTCATTGACCTTGATGCAATGCCGGTGATGATGGAGATCATGTTCGTGCTTGAAGATGGAGATCGGAAGCACACAGAAGAAAAGGCCATATCATATCACATATAATGAATTGCATGTGATGTTAATCCTTTATGCATCTTGTATTGCTTAGTAGACGACGGTAGCATTATAAGATGATCCCTCATGCACATGAATTTCAAGTCATAAAGTGTTCACCCTTAGTTAGCACCGTTGCTAAAGCTTGTTGTTTCGAAGCACCACGTGATGATCGGGTGTGTTAGATTCTGCAAGTGCATACAACGTGAGCAAGCCAGATTTGCTCATGCGGAAACTAAGGTTTGATCTTGACGAGCCTAGCATGTACAGACATGGTCTCGGAACACGGATCACCGAAAGGTAAAGCATGAATCATATAGTAGATATGATGAACATGTCGATTGTTCGCCATTGAAACTATATCAACTCTCGTGATGATCGGTGTTGATGTGGTGGATTTGGTTCGTGTGATCACTAAAACAATGTGAGGGGTATTGTTTTGAGTGGGAGTTCACCTAGATTAATTTTATTATTAATTTGAACTCAATTTGTCATAAACTTAGTCTAAACTATTGCAAATATGTTGTAGATCAATGGCAGCCCCTACCATCAATTTTAATGCATTCCTAGAGAAAGAAAAGTTGAAAAACAATGGAAGCAACTTCGCGGATTGGTTCCGCAATTTGAGGATTGTCCTCACAGCTGGTAATTTGACCTATGTGCTGGATGCACCGCTGGGTGACCCACCTGCAGCTGATGCTGCCGATGAAGTAAAGAATGTTTACCTCACTCGGAAGACTTAGTAGTCCACAGTTTAGTGTGCTATCTTGTATGGTTTAGAATCGGAGCTTCAAAAAAGGTTTGAGAATTCAGACCCATATGATATTGTCGAGGATCTCAAATTGATCTTTGAGACTCATGCGGCAATTGAAAGCTGTGAGGCTTCTGAAAAGTTCTTTAACTACAAGATGGAAGAGGGCAGCTCCGTCAGTGAGCATGTGCTTAAGATGCCTGGGCACGCAAACAAACTTCAAAGCTTGGGTATAGTGATCCCTAATGCTTTGGGGATTTATCGTGTCCTCCAATCACTACCACCAAGTTACAAGAACTTTGTGATGAACTACAACATGCAAAACATGAACAAGACGTTGCCAGAACTCTTTGCCATGTTGAAATCTGCAGAAGTGGAGATCAAGAAAGAGCACCAAGTGTTGTTGGTCAATAAGACCACCAAATTCAAGAAAGGCAAGTCTAAGCAAAAGGGACACTTCAAGAAGGGTGGTAAGAAAGTTACCACGCCGACGAAGAAGACCAAGGCTGGACCTAAGCCTGATACTGAGTGCTTTTACTGCAAGGGAGAAGGTCACTGGAAGCGGAATTACCCAAAGTACTTGGCGGATTTGAAGAACGGCAACATCAAGAAGAAAGGTATATCTGATATACATGTTATTGATGTGTATCTCACTAGTAATCGTAGTAGTTCCTGGGTATTTGATACTGGTTCGGTTGCTCATATATGTAACTCGAAACAGGTGCTGCAGAATAAACGGAAGCTAGCGAAGAACAAGGTGACGATGCGCGTAGGAAATGGATCAAAGGTTGATGTGATCGCGGTCGGCACGCTACCCCTTCATCTACCATCGGGATTAGTTTTATACTTAAATAATTGTTATTTGGTGCCTGCGTTAAGCATGAACATTATATCGGGATCTTGTTTATTGCGAGACGGTTACTTGTTTAAGTCTGAGAATAATGGTTTTTCGATTTATATGAGTAATATGTTTTATGCACATGCACCTTTGATAGATGGTCTATTCTTATTGAATCTCGATAGTGGAAATACACATATTAATAACATTGAGGTTAAACGTTTGAAATCGAGCGATAACTCGACCTATATGTGGCACTGTCGTCTTGGTCACATTGGAGTGAAGCGTATGAAGAAACTCCATTCCGATGGACTTCTTGAATCACTTGATTTAGAATCACTTGAAAGATGCGAAGCATGTCTGATGGGTAAAATGACTAAGACTCCATTTTCTGGTTTGATGGAGCGAGCTACGGACTTATTGGAAATCATACATACCGATGTGTGTGGTCCAATGAGTGTAGCATCGCGCGGTGGTTATCGTTATGTTCTTACATTCACGGATGACTTGAGTAGATATGGGTATATCTATTTCATGAAACATAAGTCCGAAACTTTCGAGAAGTTTAAGGAATTTCAAAGTGAGGTAGATAATCAACGTAACAAGAAGATTAAATTTCTACGTTCTGATCGTGGAGGTGAATATCTAAGTTACGAGTTTGGCGAGCATTTGAAGAAATGCGGAATACTTTCACAATTGACACCACCAGGAACACCACAGCGTAATGGTGTGTCCGAACGTCGTAATCGAACTCTCTTAGATATGGTTCGTTCTATGATGTCACTTACAGATTTACCGCTATCATTTTGGGGTTATGCATTAGAAACAGCCGCATTCACTTTAAATAGGGCACCATCTAAATCCGCTAAAACGACACCGTATGAATTATGGTTTGGGAAGAAACCTAGATTGTCGTTCCTTAAAGTTTGGGGTTGCGAAGCCTATGTAAAGAAGTTACAGCCGGACAAGCTTGAACCCAAAGCGGAAAAATGCATCTTCATAGGATACCCGAAGGAAACTATTGGGTATACCTTCTATCATAGATCCGAAGGAAAAATCTTCGTTGCCAAGAATGGATCCTTTGTAGAGAAGGAATTTCTCTCGAAAGAAGTGACTGGAAGGAAAGTAGAACTCGACGAGGTTGTCGAACCTTCTCTCGAAATTGCGAGTAGCACAGCACCGGAAGAAGTTCCTGTGGTGCCTGCACCAATTAGAGAGGAAGCTAATGATGATGATCATGAAACTTCGGTTGAAGTTGCTACAGAGCCTCGCAGGTCAACGAGAACTCGTACCACTCCAGATTGGTATGATCCCGTTATGAGTGTCATGTTGGTGGACAACACCGATGACCCTGAGACATATGAGGAAGCGATGATGAGCCCAGATTCCAATAAATGGCAAGAATCCATGAAATCCGAGATTGGATCCATGTACGAAAACCAAGTATGGACTTTGGTGGACTTACCGAATGGCCGGAAGGCTGTCGAGAACAAATGGATTTTCAAGAAGAAAACATATGCTGATGGTAATGTTACTGTCTATAAAGCTCGACTTGTCGCAAAGGGGTTTCGACAAATTCAAGGAGTTGACTACGATGAGACTTTCTCACCAGTAGCGAAGCTAAAGTCTGTGAGGATTATGTTAGCAATCGCTGCATATTATGATTATGAGATATGGCAGATGGATGTCAAAACAGCATTCCTCAATGGAGACATTGATGAAGAGTTGTATATGATGCAACCCAAAGGTTTTGTTGATCCTAAAGATGCTAACAAGGTATGCAAACTTCAACGGTCCATCTATGGATTGAAGCAAGCATCCCGAAGTTGGAATCAACATTTTGATAAGGTGATCAAAAGTTTTGGTTTTATACAAACTTATGGAGAAGCTTGTATTTACAAGAAAGTGAGTGGGAGCTCTGTAGCATTCTTAATACTATATGTAGATGACATATTGTTGATTGGGAATGATGTAGACCTTCTTAATAGTGTCAAGGAATATTTGAATAATAGTTTTTCAATGAAGGATCTTGGCGAAGCAGCTTATATATTATGCATAAAGATTTATAGAGATAGATCGAGACGCCTAATATCATTGTCACAAAGTACATATTTGGACAAAGTTCTAAAGAGGTTTGGAATGGAAGATAGCAAGAAAGGGTTCTTGCCCATGTTGCCCAATACTACCTTGAGTAAAACTCAAAGTCCGACATCGGCAGAAGATAGAGAAAGGATGAGTAAGACTCCCTATGCCTCAGCCATAGGATCTCTAATGTATGCCATGCTATGTACTAGACCCGACATTGCATATGATGTTAGTTTAACTAGCAGATATCAAAGTGATCCAGCAGTGGATCATTGGACAGCGGTCAAAAACATCCTTAAGTACTTGAGAAAAATAAGGATATGGTTCTTTCTTATGGAGGTGATGAACAGCTCGTTGTTAATGGTTACACCGATGCTAGTTGGAACACCGATCCGGATGATTCTAAATCACAATCTGGATACGTATTTATTTTGAATGGTGCAGCAGTTAGCTGGAGGAGTGCAAAGCAAAGCGTTGTGGCGAGATCTTCAACTGAATCGGAATACATGGATGCTTCGGAGGCTTCACAAGAAGCGATATGGTTGAAAGAGTTCATTACAGAGCTGGGTGTGGTTCCTAGTGCGCTGGACCCAATGTCTATCTACTGTGATAACATGGGCGCCATAGCCAATGCGCAAGAACCAAGGTCACACAAGAAGCTGAAGCATATCAAGCTACGTTTTCACGCTATTCGAGAACATGTCCAAGATGGGGACATAAAGATTTGCAAAGTACACACAGATCTGAATGTGGCGGATCCGTTGACTAAACCTCTCCCGAGGGCAAAACATGACCAACACCAAACTGCCATGGGTGTTCGGTATATTACCATGTAATCTAGATTAGATGACTCTAGTGCAAGTGGGAGACTGTATGAGATATGCCCTAGAGGCAATAATAAAATGTAGTTATTATTATATCTTTGTGTTTATGATAAATGTTTACATTCATGCTATAATAGTATTAACAAGGAAACATTAATACTTGTGTGATTTGTAAACTTAAATTGAAGTCCCTAGTAAAGCCTCTATACATCACTAGCTTGTTGGTTAATGAATGATTGTGGTTTCCCTGTCATGAACATTGAGATGTTATTAACAACAAGATCATATCGTTAGGAGAATGATACGATGGACATACTCCTATATATAAGCGTAGCATAAAGATCAAGTCATTTTAATAGTTCAATTGCTATATGCTTTCTGATACATAGTAACCTAATTCCTTCGACCATGAGATCATGCATATCACCTTTACCGGATGGATGCTTTGATGACATCAAACACCACACCGTAACTGGGTGGCTATAAAGGTGGCATTGAGTGTTCGGAAAGTATTGGTTGAGACACATGGATCAAGAGTGGGATTTGTCCATCCATATGACGAATAGATATACTCTGGGCCCTCTCGGTGGAATGTCATCCAATTAGCTTGCAAGCATGTGACTGGATCACAAGGGATCACATATCACGGGAACGAGAAAAGAGTACTTATCGGTAACGAGGTTGAACTAGGTATGCAGAGATACCGACGATCATAACCTCGGATAAGTAAACTATTGTGAGACAAAGGGAAATTGGTATCGTATGTAAGTGGTTCATTCGATCGCAAAGTAATCGTAGAAATATGTGGGAGCCATATGAATTTCCAGATTCCTCTATTGGTTATTGTTCGGAGAAGTGTCTCGATCATGTCCGCATAATTCACGAACCGTAGGGAGACACACTTAAGGATTCGACGTTGTTTGAGTAGTTATGGAATGATGAGAAAGAGTCTGAATGTTGTTCGGAGTCTCGAATGGGATTCGGGATATCACGAAGAGATCCGGAATGGTCCGGAGAATAAGATTCATATAAGGAAAGTCCTGTTTCGGAGTTGGAGAATGGTTCCGGTGTTTTCATCGGGAATGTTCTAGAAGGTTCCGGAATGTCCGACACTCTGGAAGGGAAGGGTACATGAATGTGTTATATCAAGTTGGTATGATTGCATCATGTACTAAGTGTCATCGCTGAACAAAATAGAGGATTTAATCAAATCCTTGTTTGAAAAGTCAAACGCCAATTTGAAAGTCAAACGGCTAATTTTGGGAAGTGGAGGGGAGGTGGAATCCGAGTTGGGGAGGAGTCCCTCCACCTCCACCGCCGACCCCCTTGGGAGACAGAGTTGGGGAGGGACTCCCCTCCCCTGGCGCGCCTCCCTCCACCTATAAAAGGAGGGGCAGGGCTCCCCTCCTAAACACACAAGTTCCCTACCTCTAAACCCTAGCCCCAAGCCGCCGCCGGCCCTAGGGCACTCGCCGCCGCCGCCTAGGTCAAACCCTAGCCGCCGGCCTAGCCCCCTCCTCGGCGTGTCTAAACCCTAGATCGTCGAGGGACTCTCTCATAGTCCACCATACTCGCTCCGGCTTAAGGCGAAGCCCTGCGAGATCTCCCCTCTACTTCCGGTACCACGCCGTTGTGCTGCCGGAATCACGAGGAGAGTGCTACAACCTCCGCTGCCTGCTGGAACAAGGGAGAGGAAGGTCTTCGTCGAGTACCGAACGTGTGACCGACTGCGGGAGCGCTGCCGGAACGCAGCGCCGGAAGGATCGTCTACGCGATCTTGAGATCGGGAAGAGTACGACTACATCACCCACGAGAATCCGCTCTCGTTAAACACTTTGGAATCTTCGAGGGTGAGTTATTCCATCGACTCGTTGCTACTATCTAGTAGATAGATCTTGGCTTGTTTGTTTGTATGCGATAGAAATTTTTTGTTTTCCATGCTACGAATCCCTACAGTTTTATTAACTTTGGGAATTCAATTTCTTATCTTATTAAATTCATAAGATTTTATTTATGGTTCCAAATTGAGTGAAACCAATTTCTATGGTATTATAATATTTCTGTTTGTCTTTCTTGATCATTTGTGAATGTTTGTTGATAAATTTTCATATGGATCAAATCCATAGGCTTGGAGATAACTTGGAAATGGTTTTTATTCCATTAGGGTTTAGGGTTTGGATTTATTTTCCAAGTGTTTAGATTTCCAGATGCATTCATTGAGGAATGCATTTATTTTGATTTGGATTTTGTTGGATTCAAACTTTTACCAAAGTTTGTTCAAGATAGGATTTTAAGTTTCCTTTTAGAACAAAGTTTATTTTCACCCTGATTTTCAACAAAAATTTATTTTGTTTATTTATTTTTCACATTACAAGATTTGTAAAATCTTGGGATGTGACAAATGTTCATAAGGGTGACTAGATACAAATAGTTCAAGAACAAGCAATATCAACATTATGAATCAATCAATAAGTTTTGGTACAATGCACATAAAACTAAGAATGACAACTATTCTCTCCTAGTTGGTTCATAAAGATAGAAGGTGGAGACCCAATATAAAAGTAGGAAGAAAGGCCCTTCACAGGGAAGCAGGGATTTCAAGTTTCATAAAGAGCTTCCAAAAATTATGGTACTTGTTAGCTTTCAGCTCTCATTGCCCCTATCATAAGAATCTTGAAGTGATGAAGGTTAAAGTGAACAAAGTATGGAGTATATGCTTGACAAACCATAAGTTGGCAATCTCATGTCCCTTGAGTACGAGAGCCATTCCTCATGCTACTCAAATTTAGTTACCTGTAAGTTCTTGTCATTGTAAGTATATGTGTATCATAGAAAACCATGAACGGGGTACCCCTTTCCCCATGACACAGGAGCTATCCCATATCAAAATGACAAGGCAACAGACAATGAGCATCTCAGCAATCCTTTTATTTACCATGAGTATGGTGCATTTTTTCTTTTTCTCTCCTTTTTTCTTTATTTTTTTCTGAGGATGCTTCATGGATTGCTCACTATGGTGATGCTGCAAGTTTCTACCATGATTAGGCATGGCTTAGGCTAGCGGCCTAGGCGTTTCTCTAACACATATACATAACTCCATGGACTTACAAGCTCCCCTTTTATTTCACACCGCCAACATCCATAAACAAAAGAGCATGATATCAACTAGGTAGATATTTACAGGTGTTGAAAGCGTTCCCCGTGACAGCACGGTTCTGCTAATTCCCAACTTATAAGTGCAAGCATATACAACATAGATGACACAATGGTTCAAGTTTATTAGGGGCAAGAAAAATAAAGTGTGCCATCAAGTTTTTGAGAGCTTTAATCACTAATTTTCACATAACAAGTTTAATTTGGAAGATAGATAAAATAAGAATATACTTGGAATGGTGTAACACACCATGCATAGGAATTTATAGTGGACTCTTTGGAATAACTTAGTTTCTTGGGAGTTGGATACATCAGTAGAGCTTACTCAATACAAGTGGAGGCTAGCAAAAGACTAGGAGCGACCAACTAAGAGAACAATAATGGTCATAATCATGCAGAGCGACAAAACATTATCAACTAAAGCATAAAGTGGTACCACAAGTCAAAAACTAAATGATCATAGAGGCTAAGGTGACTGGTTCATAGTCGTAACATGGTGTGAGCATGTTCCAAGTCAACCCAAACAAAACATCAAAGGAGAATACCACAATATTATGCTTTTGTATGCTAAAACAATGCATCATTCTTTCAAGGCACACTAAGCAATATCAATTGTTTGGAACAAATCATGCTATGGCAATAATCACTAAGCATAAGGTCAAAACAACATCTAGCTTGACATGATAAAGTCTAGACCACAGTCAAAACAAGCTCCCTTTTGTACCACTTAAGCATGAAGCTTTCTACTCTTTTACAACACCAATCAACTTATTTGAAACAACACAACGAAAGCGCGGGTCCAACTACTTTATTCAAGCAGACTAAGCAAATGAAAACCAAAAACAAAACTAAGACGCTCCAAGAATAACACAACAATGTATGAAACAATAAAAACGAAGTGTCTAGAAAGAGACATGGGATTTTTATTGATGAAGAAGGGCATGCCTTGGGCATCCCCAAGCTTTGACGCTTGTACCTCTTGAATATTTCTTGGGGTGACACGGGGTGGCATCCCCAAGCTTGAGCTTTTGTCCATCTTCATCTCATCACATCATTCTTCCCCTACACTTGAAAATTTCCTTCATACAAAACTTCACACAATCTTCATTAGCAACATTAGTGCATTCAAGATAATAAACTTTTTATTTTAGTTTCAACATAGCAAAACTTTCATTAAAAACACAAGCTACTAGCGCAATTCATTTAAAAAGCTCAATTGATCAAGAAGAACTCAAAAATAAACCGATAAAGAGGCCAATGCAAATAATGGCAGAAATGTGTCAAAATAGACCAATAGGTAAAAACCAATTTTTTTCGAAGACCTTCTGTTGCTCAAATAGAAAAGTGTTGAACTAACTAAAGTTAGAAAACAACCTGGGGCATTTACTCAGAAAATTATAGCTCAATCCGACATACATATATTTTTCACGAATTTTTACAGTGAAGCACAAAAATCTATTTCGGGACAACAACTTCCCCAAATCTTACTTCTCTCTCATTAGAGGTTATTCTTGGCACAAAAATCAAACAAAAAGGATAAGGAGAGGTTATTACAGAAGTAATAACTTCTAGGACTCAATAAAACTATTGGGTTATCTCCCAAGAAGTACTTTTCTTTAACGCCTTTAAGTTACACACAAGAAGCAAGAATCAAGTATTTTCAAATGAAGAAGCATTAAGATCAATTCTCGAAATTTATTCAACCAGGAAAGGTATCTCACCCAAATGAGTTCTAGAGGATCCTCTCTCAATACTCTTGGGTTTACTACTTTCATCCAACGGATTTTCAGGAACAATCCAATCAAAATTCTTTTCTAAGGCTTCATGCATTCCTACAAGTTTAAAAGGTATGGGTATTTTAATTTCCTCTCCAGTGGGTTTGGTTTTATCCAAATTTTCTAATGTACCCATAACATCTACACATGAGCCTAGCATATTAAAATGAGCAAAGACCTTTTTTAGCTTCTTTAGCAACATCATTGAACTCCTTTAGCAAAGTTTCAAGAATAAAATCTCTCTTTTTAGTATCCTCAATTTCTTTAAGTTTAAGAAACATTATTTGCATCATGGGGTTAAGGTTAAAAAAGCTAGACTCCAACATGTGAACTAAATAAGCTGCAGCAATTTCATAATTAAGAGCAAGTTCTGCTAAGGATCTATCCTTAATATCCTCATGTTTGTTAATATGATTAAAGAATTCTTCAATATTTTATTTCCCAATTATAGAGCCACTACCTATTGAAAGGTCTTTCAGGGTGAACTTAGGGATCAACATGGTGAGCTAGAGCAAGGTGACAACTATAGGAAGAACTAATTTTTTATGCTTTTGATAAGAAAAAGCAAACCAAACAAAACTAATTTTTTTTGTATTTTTTGATAAAAAGAAGCAAGCAAAACAAAGCAAAAGAAACTAAGCAAAACAAAAACAAAGTAAAGAGAGTGGTTGTGAAATACTCCCCTTGGGAAGTTGCCCTTAACTCCCCGGCAACGGCACATGAAAATCTTGATGCGGCTCAGTCGATTGCAGAGCTTCATTGGGAGACCCCAAGAGCAAGGTGTGATGAGCACAGCAGCATGTCTTCCCTCGGTTATGAAACCAAGGTTATCGAACCAGTAGGAGCAAGGAAACAACTCCAAGGTGTTGCTAACAACTTGGAATCCTGCACAACACAAAATCAAGACTTTGCCCCAACTTACAGTAAGGCTATAAATCTCACTGGTTTGCTGAAAACAAAGGATTAAATGTATAGTGTGGAAGGTAATAGTTGCTAGTAGAAAGTAAACGATAACAGTAGATGATGTAACAATGGTAAAGATTGGACCGGGGTCCACAATTCACTAGAGGTGTTCTCCTTAAGATATATAACATGCTGGGTGAACAAATTACAGCGGGGCAATTGATAGACTGAGCAAGCATAACAATGCAAATACTAGACATCATGATTCCTATGAGATTTGATTGGGCATTACAACAATATACATAGACCATAATCCAACTGCATCTATGACTAATAATCCACCTTCAGGTTATCATCCGAACCCCTTCCAGTATTAAGTTGCAAGCAACTGATAATTGCATTAAGCAATGTGTGTAAAGTAAACAATACAATTGTTCCATGAACAAAAGATTGTTGTTTTATCCCTAGTAGCAATAGAACATCTACAACCTTAGAGATTCCTGTCACTTCCCCATATTACTAGAGGCATGAACCCACTATCGAGCATAAATACTCACTCTTGGAGTCACTAGCATCTACTTGGCCAAGATAGCTACTAGTAACGGAGAGCATGTAAGATCACAAACAACACAGACATGATAGAATCAATAATCAATATGACATGATAGAATCAATAATCAATCTGACATAGTATCTCAATATCCATTGGATCCCCTCAAACACAACATGTATGATTACAAAATAGATGATCTTGATCATGAACGGAGCTCACAAGATCTAAACATGATAGCACAAAGGATGAGAAACAACCATCTAGCTACTATATGGACCCATAGTCCAAGGGTGAACTACTCACGCATCATACCGGAGGCTGGCATGGTGATCAAGAAGGCCTCCAGGATGATCTCTCCCCTCCGACAGGGCGTCGGGAAGAGCTTCAGATCCTCCCGATCTAGGGACGATGGTGGCGGCGGCTACGGACTGTTTTGTGGAGATATGATCGGGTGCTTAGGATTTCTGCATCGGGGGCTTTTATAGGCGAAGAGGCAAGGTCGGAGGCTGGCCAGGGAAGCACACCATAGGGATGCGCGCTCTAGGGTGGGCCCGCGTGGCCCTAGCGTGTGGCCACCCTATGGCGCCCCTTCGGCTGCCCTTTGGTCTCTGTGTTCATTCCGATAAAATATTGACTTTGGCTTTTGTCCTGTCCAATTCCGAGAATATTTCATTACTAGCTTTTCTAAAACCAAAAACAGCATAAAATAGGCAACTAGCACCGCGACATCTTCTTAATAGGTTAGTCCCAGAAAATGTATAAAAAACCTCAAAGTGTAGGTAAAATATAGCAAAGTTGATATTAAACAAGCATGGAACATAAAAAATTATAGATACGTTTACAACGTATCAAACGACGCCGGTGTAGGACAGCAGGGAGTTCGAGGACATGGTGCCGGGAGACGCTGACGGCAGCGAGGGGTCTGCAGGCCCGAGGAGCCAGAAGGGGCGATGGCTGCGAGGCAAGGGAGGCGCGGAGCAGGCATGGTTCGCGGAGAGGTACAACGACGGCGGGACAAGGTGGCGCTGGTAGAGGGCGAGGCCGGGAGACAGCGATGCAGAAGGGCGCCGACGAGGGGAGGATGGCGGACGGGGAGCATGCTATGGCAGCGAGGAAGGGCCACAGGGCGAGCTCGAGAGGCGCGCAAATGAGCGGGTGGGGAACGACGGCCTGCGACCGGGCCCTGGCGAAGAGGGAGGCGGAGACCCCACAGCTCCTGGCGGCGCTCATGACGAGGATGGAGGCGAGGGCGCGAGGTCTCGATAGGGAAGAGAGGGAGGATGCGGCACGGGTGGTTGCGCGATGAGGGTCGGGAACGGGATGTGTATAGGGGAGGTGGGGCCAGCTACGATCGGGATCAGGGGACCGGTGCGGGTCGCGAGTGAGCGATCGACGTGGTATCCACGCGAGGCTGAGCGAGCGCGTCCGCGCGGGGTGGGCCTCGCGTGACCGCGTGTAGCACACGGCTGTGTGCGGGTGGGTCGGTTCAGCTGAGCGCGCGCGGGTGTGTGGTGCTTGGTCGCGTCGAGTGCGCGCGTGAGTGTGTGCGTGTAGTGTGTGTGTGTGTGGAGGTGACAAGGATAGAGGGAGTTGGCGGCAGGGGTGTGGGGTAGGATCTGGTTAGGGTTAGGGTTAGGCTAGGGTTTGTTCTAGTGGGGTAGTAGGTTGCCTGTTGGCTGGGCCTGGCTGACTAGGCTGCCTCCCCCACTAACAAAAAATAGATTTATTATTTATGATTTTTTTCTTTTAAAACAAAACATTTGCAAAACGGTTTTAGACAAATAAAAGTTCCGGACGGATCTAGGGTTTCGATTTGAACAAAGAGGAAATATCTAAAAAACAAAATAGGCTTTTTAGAAAATGGTTTTTGACAAACAGATGCATGCAGATGTCATGATGATGCACAGAGGTTTCTAGTAGTGGTTTTACCCGGGGTGCTACGCCACATATGTATTTATTTCAGATAACTCTTCTATCGATTCAGGAGTGAGTTAACTACATCGGTTGTCATATTGCTTTGATTCTCTTCAAACACTCCTATCCTATAGATGATATCTATAACTAGCATTACTACTTACCTCTTATTACTTCCTTCTCTAAAGGCTTTAAAGTGAATGCAATGATAAGAACCAGAGTTGATAGATCAAGAATTAATAGACTAATAATTGATAAATCAAGGATTGATCACTCCACATTGATGATCAGCAGATATTAGAATAAGGTTCAATAGAGATGATAAGGATTGATATGGAAAGAAAGGTATGTGGTGAATGGTCTTGACTTGATTTCCCTCCTACTCAATATAACTAAAGAGTTAAGGTTAGGTATTATCATGGTGCTCATGGTAGAAATATATAAGAATAAGATAGATCAAGATTTAGTTATTGAATTCTTGTTACTTGGGTTATATACTTAACTTGGTATTCATGAGTTGTTGAAATTAATACCATGATATGATCTCTGAAAGATCAGGTATCAATCATTAAGTAATATGTTGTGCTTTAGTTTTATTGCATTTGATCTATCCTTAGATCAAATCATCTTAACCCAAAGTAAGGTTTTAGCAAATGTCATATTGAAACTTATCGCAGTCAACATGATGATCTACTTCAATTCCATCAAGTTGAGAGAAGCTTTAATCCCTTTGCCAAGTTTTATTCAAAAGCGCGAAAATTATTCGGATTTTCTATGCATGAATGCAATACACACATCTGAGTTCAGCTTATTTCTAAGCTCTAATGCTGGGATGTTGCAAACATGGCATTAATCTCTAATTCAGTTGTGTTTAGGTGTGTGATCCTAATACAGTGAAGCATACTAATCAAGAGAAATTGCATAACATATATTGTCCTGCCTGCCCATTTTACCGAGGCCAACTTGGAACTACAGTCAATTAAGGTCTACCCTTTTGAATAGCCCGGAACAAAGCATTAACATTTCATGAACACACAATATCCTCAAACTATCATATATTCCCATTGTTTTTTCCTAACTGTCATTTTAGGGTTCGTTGGTTCAACACAATAATAGGCAATACACTTTGCAGATAGATTCCAAACTCACATATATGATGGGGCAATAAAAGTTCAGTACTGAAATCATGTCACTTGGGCCATAGAAACAGGCATTAAACATAGCAAAGGTATACCAACACTCATACAAGAATATCCTCAAGATAAAAACCTCAAATCTCGATAGATATGGATGATTACATGATCAATGTTATCCAATCCCTATCCACCACATATGCCTATAGAGAACTACTCACACATGATGATGGAGAGTGAGCACACGGTTGTTGGTGATGACGTTGGTGATGATGGTGGTGGATAAAACCTCGAAATCCCCCTCTCCGGCATGGAGATCAAGACCAATCTGACCCCCAAAACAAAGATCATGGATGTGACGGCATTCTGTTTCGCCAAAGGAGATGCCGAGACGACGCTCCAAGGCCGAAAGGGCCTGGGTGGTGCGCCTAGCAAGGTAGGGCGCGCCACCTGTGCTCTTTTGGGCCTCGTGGCCCCCCTCGTGTAATTCCAAAGCTCAAGCTCCTTGTTTTGGTAAAAAACATGCGTGGTATTTTTCCTCGATTTTATTTTCTGTAAAAACATACAGAAAGAAGACTTATGCAAAAAACCGCATCAGATTCAGCAGTTTTATCCAAGTATGGTGAAATTTCGGAGCAAATCAATGAGCAAAGTACTTGGAAAAGTAGATACATTTAAGATGTATCGAATACATATGGACAGAGAACAACGTTTCACTAAGATTGATTTTTAGTAGCAGTACAACACATATCCAAGGAACAATTTCAATCACAAGAATTAAAGCATGAGCATATCATCATTCCACAACTAGATACTATTTGGAACAAATCAATCATGATTCAGATCTTGCAAGGGGCCAAGATGTGCAAACTAAAGAGAAAGTGGAAGGAGACGAGGCTTTAGCGTCGGCTGGGGCGTCGTCATCGAGCAACCGAAGAGGGGCGACCTCCAGGCGTTGGCGAGCAGTGGGCGAGCGTTCGGTGAGCGATGGCCAAGGCGTATGCGACCTTTAGGCAGGGGAGCAACTGGCAAGCGGAGGACAAGCGGCGATGATGCGAGAAGATGCACTCAAGTCACTTCGGCAGCAGGGGATCGGCGGACTGCGGTGTCCAGGAGGGGAATCACAATGGGAGCGATGGCAGGAGGGGAATCGCGATGGGAGCGGGTGCATGCAGATAACGTTTGATAATTTTTCTCTTTTCCTACGTGTGCCCTGTCCCGAGTGGCATTCATAGTAATTTGCAGCAATGACCGAGGCACGGGCGAGTACTGCTTTTGTTCAACGGAGAAGCTCGTGAAATTTGGTAGAATCCCCCCTCGACCAGATTCTCTCAATAGAAAACAATTGGGCTTAATGGTGAAAATAAGCTAGAGAGAAGCCCGACACTTCTTTTTTGGCTTCAGCGGTCCACGATCTCGAAACTGGTCTAGAAGCCCAAAAGAAGTCGTCCTTAGAATCCCACTATTAATCGATGCTTCTGGTGGACTCCGTTAGACATGCCTAGACTATCTTAATATATGTTGTACAAGTTATCTTCAATTAGTGTCATGTCTATCCTATCGCGTATCACTTTATTCCTAATTCGGTCTTTTCTTGTGTGGTCACACATCCACCTTAGCATACGGAGGATGTGTTGCCTCTTAGTAGGCCAATATTCTGCTCCATAAAGCATGACAGGTCTGATTTCCATCCTAAAACTAACTTTTTAGCTTTTGTGAGACCTTCTATCATATAGGATACCAGATGCTTGCCGCCTCTTCATCCATCCTGTCATTATCATGTGTCTAACATCCTCGTCGATACCACCAATGCTTGATTTTGTATTTTTTAGTATGAACGTTAATCATGTGTATATGTGTGTATCCTCATGCTTCTACCATTCTATGTATATTCACTCCGAGGAACTCAGAGTAGATAAAACGATTTTCTTGTTTATTTTTACAGCTTATGATGTCTCTCTGGAGTATTCGTATTTCACCATCTTATGCATTATGTAGTGGTTTTGGAAGGAACATCCATCCATCTGAAGTTTTATTCTGTGAATAGTTTTTTTAGCAGTAGCATTTTTAGCAGTAGCATTGTTAGCATTGTTGGCACCCATAAGAAATTGTTCATACTAGAAGAAATGGACATGTATGGCCGTGTGGCCCTTCTTTCAATATTAGAGATGATGTGGTGCTTTCAGCTTTTATATAGTCCCTTGCATAATGTAAGGCATTATAGCTTTCTATCTAAAACATATGTATGTAGACGTGTTTTAATGTGTAAGTTCACTTATTTTGGAGTGTATCTTGTCCATTTTGAAATATCTAAAATATTTTACATTAGTGAACAGAGGGAGTATATCTTTCGATTAGAAGTTAAAATGTCCATACTCTATTTTTATTAAATAGTAGTGGGAACCATAGTGGAAATGCATATTAGTGAAGCTAAATAAACTACAAAATATTCAATAGAGAAGCTGCTAATTAGGTAAAAGGAAGGCTTACTAAATAAAATAGAAGGCTTGAGTCTATGTAATTTCCAATCCCAAACCTGGCATCAAACTATAAGTACACATCCAAAATAATTAGTAGATCCTGACTGCCATATTAACTTAAACTAGCAATTGTGTATGCCTATTTAACAACAAATGAGATAAAGACAAATATCATGTAACAAAGAAATTTTGGAAAATCACATTCTTTTGGTCCAAAGATCATAAATTTCATAAGAAAATGCTACAAAGTGACTTGACAAAAATCAGTGCTCTTGGACTTATCTAGGTCATGTAGGGGAAAGACACTTAATTTAGCATGCCAAGTAACCATCAAAATTCTCTCACATGGATGATCCAAGATATACTCATTCGAAGATATGATAAATTCAAACTCCAAACTCACTCACATGTCGTAGTTTGCCTTGTTGTGGTTGTGTGGTGAGCTGGTGAAGCGAGTCTATAACTCTATCGAGGAGGGATGAAGGAATTACAACTTCCAGTGTTTACTTGCTAGATTTCACCATATTTGATAGCGATTACGACCGATCTACATGGACTAAAACAGATATGCTCCCTCGTTTTCATGACCAAGTAGCTAGTTGAGAGGATAGAGTAAAAGTAGTGGGGACAGCTCACGTGGAGTCCCCCCTCCACTAGAAGGGCAGTGAGACGATTTTCCTATCACAGCCTACCGGGACCATGAAGAGAAGTCATAGCCGCCATATGGAGGACGAAAAAAGAGGGGGATCGTATGATCCCCATCCCCCATGTATGATCTCGACCATCCGTTGAACATTAGGCCCAAACCAGTACAGACCGGGAGCATCTCCTAGTTGGACCACGCAAGATAGATGTGCTCAACCATTCCGGCGCAAAAGATGTCGCCCGATGAAAACATATTCTTCTCTAGGCCATGCTTTTTCAATAAAAAGGACTCTAGATTTTTGTAAATTTCTAAATAAACCTGGAGTGGTTTGGAAATCTTACAAACACAGCCACAAATTTCTAGAAAAATCCAAATAGACCCACATAGGTCTTTTAATTATGTAAATATAATAACAGATTTTTGGACAATTTCAAATAAACATTGAGTGGCCTTTTCTCTTATTTCTAAATAAGTTCAAATAGCCTCGAGCTGTTTGGATTTTTTGCTGAGAAGACCAAGGATTTTAAAAAATCCAAATAGGACGTAGAGCATTTTGTTCATTTTTTTTTGCAAAAAGGACAAAATAGTTGTAGAAAATTCCAAATAAACCCCCAAGTGTCCTGGAACTTTTGTAGAGCATACCTCTAATTTCTAGAAAATTACGCAAATACCCTCTAAATGTCTTTATGGGGCAACTATATAACCACAAACTTTCTACAAGAAATCCCTAGGATATCTCAAAAAGTGAGACTACTAAAAGATATAAGAAAATTTTAAAGAAATAATAGAAAATACATGAAAATCACAGCCTGGAAAATTCGGGAAAATAAAGGAAAACCACTGGAACAAAATTTGGGAAGCACTAGAACAAAATTTTGGAACCATATGGGACTCATGCTCACACCTAGGGCATTTATACCTTATTATTCTTTCATGAAGGATTTTTGGTGGCATCCTAGAAGACAAATTAAGTCTCCGAAATTTATAGGTCTACCACTTGTGTATTTCTAGATCTATTTTCCCTTGTTCTTAAAATTTAGTCATAAGAGATGTCATCCCTTTATCACCTGGTAGTGGCATCTTAATTTCTCCCTCGAGGGACCATAAGAAGAAAAGTTTTTCTCCTAGAAGCACATCCTCAAGGACGCATCACATAAGCAAGGTCATCAAGAATCACTGTTGTGACCAACAACCGCAAAGATGACCTTTTGTGACTATGATTCAAGTGATTTTTTATGGGAATATCTACTTTACCCCCCCCCCCCCCCCCCCCCCGCCCCCCGATTTAATCCTAGATGGTAAAAAATTGATAAATTCTAATCAAGTCCCCAAATGTCCGACCAAGAAGTTATAATCGACGAGTGAAAGGAGATATGATCAAAGAAGTAGAGGCAAGGCCCAGTGAAAGAAACCTACTTGATGGATGGATATGTTGGCTAGTTCATCATATACCATATACAACACCCCCTCATTAGTCCACCATGGGCCAATAAGCCAAAAAATCACATGCACTACCTTTTCCATCTAGCACCAGAAGGGCACCCTTGATAATTTGTCAAGAACCCCTTGCTTATAAACACACTCCATGGGCTGGCACTCCATTCACTCCTGAGTAAAATCAAGGGGAGGACACTAGGGCTCCAAGACATATGAGGGAGCACAATGTCGAATTCGAGAAGTGTTGCACAACTCGAATCAACATCGAGGAAGATTGTTTTGGAGTCAGCCTCTAGAAGTCCTTAATGGCTTGAGCCTTCTACCAAGCCTCCAGACTTCTTTCTGAGATAGGATTATGTCGGGCTTCGACGATGATGCCGAATCTATTCAAAAACATAGGTGTGTCAATACTAGTTAGTATATGGCTACCTTCAATGTAAGATAAAGTAGACAAACCCTACTCATATTTTTTGGTTATACTACATCCGAAGAGAAACCCTTACCATGTCGTTATTTATATGACGATAAAAACTTACATTTGGGGGCGTTTGTCGGTTATCATGACTAAAAGCTGCACTACACGATATTACCATGGAAAGGAAATATGTTTATATGGGTCACGAAAAATGTTTCAATCACTGCAGCAATATGTCCCCGTTGCAGTGCAAGGAAAATGATGCTTATATATATATATATATATATATATATATATATATATATTAATCAAGAAGAAGAATATTTGTTGGGATTGTTTTCACCAAAAATAGTTCCGGGAAACAGGATTTGTTTTATGAAGCAGATGGGACGTGAACACGTGGTGGATTCCCGAGGATTGTTAGGAAACAAACCATATACTATAATTGTTATTATCGGAAGGTAACTATACACAACAACGCCAGACCCACGTACGGCAGCAGTTCGATGTAGTAACATATTAGGACGATCAGACTTCCGATGCCAGTCGGCTTGTCCTCGCACTTTATTAAGTAAAAAAAAAGGACGCGAGCAGCGTTGGGAAACCAGAGATTTTGGCTCGCAATTCTGAAACCATCGTCGCCCTAGCTAATACTCGCCCCAAAACCCAAGTTTCCCGGTCCGATCGCGCAACTCGCCATCTCCCCGCCGTCTGGCCGCTGCACTTGATTATTCCTAGCCCACCCCAACCCAAAGCTCCCGCGCGCGCGATGGCAGCAGCACCGCAGCGGCCAAGGAAAAGGATGGAGTCGAGATGCACCCCAGCGACGGCGCGGGCGACGCTCGCATTCGAGATCACCAGGTACAGTCTGCATAAGGGCATGGGCGTCGGCAAATTCATCCTGTCCACCCCCGTCTCAGTTGGCGGGTACGAGTGGTGCATCCGCTACTACCCTGACGGATTGAAGGAGGAGGACAAGGACTACCTCTCAGTCTACATCGAGCTCCTGGGCAAGGGCCACAAGCAGGTACGTGCGCTCTTCGATTTCAGGTTGGTCAACCAGGTCAGCGGGCTGTCGTCATCGGTGCTTCCCGCCTTGGAATCCCCAAAGATATTCGGTCCTCCCGACACCAGTCAGAGCGCATTTGCTTGGGGGCATGATAAGTTCAACAAAAGGAGCGAGCTGGAGAAGTCGGCTTACCTGCGGGGTGACCGTCTCGTAATCGAGTGCGATCTCACCGTGATCAAGGAACCAATTGTTGCTGAGACTGCGATAACCCAGGAGGAGCTTCAGACGCCACCCTCAGACTTGTCGGATAATTTTCGGAAACTGCTAGAGACAGGAGAGGAAGCAGACGTGACATTCGACGTTCAAGGGGAGCTTTTCCCGGCGCATAAGATCGTGCTTGCAACGCGATCGCCGGTGTTCAAGGCAGAGCTCTACGGACCGATGAGAGACAAGGAACAGGGACAGAAGAACATAACAGTCCAAGACATGCAGCCTGCTGTTTTCAAGGAATTGCTTCAGTTCATCTACACGGATTCGTTGCCTTCCATGGACAATCTTGATGCTGAAAACAGCAAAGAAATGGTCAAGCACTTGCTGGTGGCTGCACATCGGTATTCTATGGAGAGGATGAAGACTGAATGTGAAGGCATACTTTGCACAAGTCTTGACGCTGAGACTGTGGCGACCACGTTAGCTCTAGCTGATCAGCATCACTGCAGCAAGCTCAAAGATGCTTGTGTCGAATTTATCATGAACACGAAAAGAATGGATGATGTGTTGGCAAGCAAAGGGTATGTGTACTTGAAAAGATCATGCCCTGCCGTCTTAGTAGATATCTTGGAGTGGGTAACGAAATCTCTCAAAATTAGGTATGCTCATCCCGGGGCTTAACTTCAGAATAGTTGGCTTACTGCCATATATAGCCATCACAACCCGAGATCTTTTCGAGGAGTAATCAGCAGAAAAGTATTGCAAATTTTAGTATGCTCGTATTGGATTGTTGTGTTAGCTTCTCCATGGTTACACGATGCCACCTGAGACATAGGTGGTCCTGACTTCAGTAGGGTTTTTTCTGGAATAGAAAAGGCTTGTCATATATGCTGTAATGTTCACATATATGTTGGAGCTCTTTATTGGCTTTTGGAACAGAAGAGTTTATATCTTTCCTATAGTGATTGGATCATATATATGAAATTATAAATCTTTATCAATTCAGCTTTTTTTTATTATTGTATATTGTCTTCAAAGTTATATTTTTCTTCTTTTAAAAGGCGATAAACCTTTGAATTATGATCCCAAGCACTAACAGAGGTTTCGGATCTCCTACGCCAGAAATGTAATAGATATTTGTGATAAACCTAACTTAGTCCTATATATATGAGTGGAACCGGACGGTCTCGTGTCACGATTTAAACCGAGTGTGCAAAAGGAGGTGGTGCCTCTGCAAGCCAATGAACCGAATTTCGGCATGCGGTGTTCTCTTTCTCTTGTTATCCCATCACTAAGTGGTATGGAATAATCGGCTATATAAGGTGCTCTCACTTATTTTCTACCAGCAACACGGTACTCCCTCCAATCTAAATTAATTGACTTAGATTGTCTAGATTCGAGCGGGTCCCGCGGAACACCTTGCTTGTAATCTTGTACGGGAGAAGACAAAATAGGTTTTTAGGAATCGTTTTGCACGACTGCCTGTCTTCTATCACGGGTCACCTAATATCCATGCCGCGTGCTGCTATCTACACCACTGTCTACTTTGACCCGTCGTCTCCAATGTTCTCAGCAACAACATCACCGCTGCAACAATGGCTACTTCATCTACACCGGCCAGTACTAATGACATATTTCGATCTACTATTTAATTATGACTGTTGTTGTTGATGCACTGCTAGTATTCATTTTATTTAATACATCTAATATATTCGAATTCGTGTGATAGTAGTTATTTTAATCGTTCTAAAATTAATTATGAAATAGCTTGGTTTTTCAGCAATTTCTGCAGGGTTTTGCTTCTCATGGGAGTTTGCTTCCCATCAGAGTCGTGGGTAACTCGGGCGGTTCTAGGCTCTAGAGCTGCAATGTTTGCTTTGATTTGTATTCCCTCTGTCTCAAAATGTAAGTCATCTAAGATTAGTCGCAACCATTATTTAGGTTTGTTATCAAATTCAGAATTGCTCAGCGTGCCCAAAAAAAGAAAATCAGAAATTGAATAGTTGTCTTGTACAATAATAATTATATCTTAGGTGCCTTCAAAATGCTCTTGATTAATTTTTGGAGTGTTTCCATGCTTTGTGTTGTTCTGAGTAAGGGTTTCATTTCCCTTTCAAAAAAAAACAGAGCCCGACTTGCTCTCGCCCCACCATAGGGCGACGGGCAGGAGTCGCCGCCACCTCCCCCAAACAACCCCCTCCCTCCTTCTCCCCTGCGTCGCCGCCACCGGCCTGGGCCGTCGGGAGTTCCCGTGCGGTGATGGCGGTGGCAGGCTGTCTTCTACCTGACCGCGCGGAGGGAGGTGAGGTTCCTGACGGCAGCGGAGGTCCGGCTTGCTGGCTACCCGGGGCGGGGTGGGCGGAGGCGTGCGCGGCCCAGTCGGTTATTCGGTCAATCCCCTCATACGCTTTGTCCGGTTCCTCAGTCCCGAGCCTGACCCAATCACCGTGAGATTCTCGTTGCCGCTTCCGGCAGTAATCTCGCCACTCCTGACAGTCGCCGCACTTCCTCCCTCCTGCCTGGCCGCCCACTGGTGCTCCCAGCCTCCCCGTTCCTCGTGGCCTGCCTTCTCATTCCCTAACGGCCTAACCCTAGAGCAGGGAGCACGGCAGCACCCTACGGCCACAGGCCATGGCCTACTCCCACTCTCGTACGTGGAGAAGGCCATTAGCATCCCTTTCATCCGTCTCTAGCAACCCCATAGATAATAGTCTTCTTGAACTTTTGAAGGTACTAGATGAACCTAGCGCGCTTTGCCGCGCCGTCCTCTGCTAATGGCATTTAATTTTTTTTGGCAGAGACACTTGTTTGCTAGAGTATATAAGATTTTGTATTTGGTTCGTTGTGCCCTAGGATTGTTCCATCAAGATCACCCATAGCTAACCCCACTGACATATATGACATCACGGAGAAAACAATGACGCCCATTGCAAAAACACTTAGCAAGGCAGTAGCGAACCCAACCAACCAAGAACAACAAATACGCGAGATGCGCACGACGACCCTAAGCCGTCTGACCTGACAGGCTAACGGTGCAACCGAATCACCATTTGAGATCATCGCTACCGCATAACACAACATGCAAGCACCAATTTATGTAAACAACCAACAAGATACGCATGAAACAGAAAAGAAAGACATGCAAAAGGAAAGCACCATCAAATAAAATACCAACACACTTTGGACCATGCTGACCACGCGCGGGGCTATGCGACGTCCATCCGATACAACAACAAATAGACGACTCTAGGCACACCAGCCCCAAATCTTCCGCACAAGGAACAAAAAACTCAGAGCACGCCAACACCAAGACGACACACTCGTTGAACCACCAATGTCACAAACACAACACAATCACAATGACAGGAACTAACTCGCCATATGAATCAAAGGAAGTCGACCCTGGAATCCACCACCCCGTGGACCCCAACCATACACGCGTGCTGACCAAAATGGTAACACAAAACAAAATATCACATCAACTAAAGAAAATCACCCACAAATTGCATCTAAGGCACCCCCAAATCCAGAAACCGGCAACACAACCACACAGCTGCCTCGACCAGCTATCAACCGCCTTAACAACCATCACTACAGATCCACATCACACATGCCCAAACACGACACACACCATATGAACCATGCCACCGAAACCAGTCCCCACAACAACATTGAAAAAAACACGGAGTAGAGAGTAGAGGAAACAAACCTGGGCGGGAAGAAGCCCCTAAGAACACACACGAACTCAATGGTCACCCCTATAACCATCCCACACCGATGAAGCTCAGGAAGCAGAAAAAGGAGGAAGTCACCGTATCGCCAAAGAAAAACTACCACTACAGCAAGAATAGTAGAAGAGAAACCAACCCAACAGTGAATCGACCATGCGCCCCGTGCCTCCCTTTCATGTAGAACACATGCGGCTACACATGGCATGTCGTCATGGCACATGCACACACACGCGCACACGCACACGCACATGCATGCACACACACGCACGCACAAAGGCACACACAAACATAAGGCACGCAGACAGGCAGGCCTGCACCGACAGTTGGGAGCCGATAGAAAGGACAAAAGTGAAACAACCACAATAACCCAATTCCACCGGCAGGGAAGCGGCAACACGCCGATAGGCATGCCCAAGCTATTGGGATACGACCCATCCAACCACTGGCCACCAATCCAATGGGCAGCAAGATGTAACCACTATATGTCGCTTATAGCAAGGTGGAGCACCGATTCAACCTAAGCGACAGCCTCCCACATGGGCTGGACCAAGTTCTTATCATCGTGACACTATTTTATTTTAGATATTTGTGTCGCATGCTCTTTTATTTTTCTATATTTGTTTCTTACTTTCTTCTAGCTTATCTCTTCAATTTGTCATGGTTTTTTATTTTTGATTTCAATTTCCACTAAATTTTTACTTTGTTTTGTTTTATTTCTTTACTTTTTCCTTTTTGTTCATGTTTTCTTTTTTCTCCCTTTTTAATCATATTTTTCTATTAAAAACATAGAAATATTTGTTGTCAAACACATAAATATCTTTTTAGTCTTATGAACGACATGAACATTTTTTAGACCAAAGGGCATTTTTTAAACTAGCGAACAATTTTCAAAACCGGTGAATTTTTTTGAAATTACATGAACTTCTTTTTTCTGACCCATGAGAATTTTTAAAACCAGCAAATGATTGTTTCAAACCCATGAATGTTTTTCAGAATTATGTGAACACCTATTTTCAGACCCGTGAGAAAATTTTGGACCGTTGAACATTTGTTCAAACCTGTGAAAAGTTTTGAAATTATGCAAACATATTTTTGCAGACATGTGAGAATTTTTCTAGAGCGATAAATATCATTTTTCAACCTCGTGAACAATTTTCAAATTTACGTGAACATCTTTTTAGACATGTGAGTTTTTTTATAATCGATGACCATTTTAAAAAATATGTGTATTTAATTTTTTCTAAGAAAACAATCTTATCGATACATGTGAACACAATTCGTGTTCTCAAAATATTTGTGTAATTGCTAAACAATTAACATATTTTTGTTAGATAATCAATTTGGTGAGATAAGTACAAATAATAATAATCCTACACATATGTGTATATGTGGGTGAGGTTGATGGCCGACTCACCATTCGATTATGCACATACCATTTGCTCAATTATGAGCAGCGTAACACTCCATGCAAAGGGCTCCACCGAGGAACACGTCATGAGCAAGGAGAGCCCCTCAATTTAAGAAAGCTTAGATCTCTTTAGAGATGTAGGCCTATGTTATGCAAACTTCAATTTTAACATAGCTTATGTAAGACCATATTGTTATAGATAACTTATACTATTATGTTGCTCTTGCTTTAGTGGTGTCAACAATTTTGAAGATGGACCACCCTGCATGAAAATCCTGGATCCGCCACTGGCGATCATGTACACCGCTCAAAGTGGCGCGGCGCCATACCCCGCGTCTAGGCCACATCCCATGAAGCTTTTATATTTTATTTTATTTTCTATCATTTCTTTTCAGTTTCCTTTTGATTATTTCAAAATTTGTTTTCTAAAATCTAAATAGTTGAATTCTAAACATTCTTTTAATATGAATATTTATAAATCCGAACATTTTCCAAATTTTGCTAAATCTAAATATTTTTAAAGTTCAAAGAATTCAAAATCTGGGCATTCGTAGAAATGAAAATTTTATATCATGGAAGGAACATTTTTCATTTTTTTTGAAAATCAAGTTTTTTAAATCTAAATTTTATATTCCGTACGATTTTTAAATTTAAACAATTTTCAAATATGAATACTTTTAAATCTAAATAATTTTTAAATATGGTATTTTCAAAAAATAATTCTCTAAAAATAAAAAAATCATAAAAAGTAATACTCTCCATCCCAAAATAAATAACTTGAGTTTATCTAAATTTTTATATATCTATATATTAAAATATGTCTAGATACATGTGGATGTAGATAAAATCAAGTCATTTATTTTAGGACGGAGGGAGTAGTAAAAATAGAAAACTAAAAAAAAAGAAGAAAGAGCTAACTTAGCCATGCGTCCTCGAGACTGGGCTAGGACACGGACTCGGCTTCAAGGGCATGGATGGTGTGACAATCCTGCTGGTGGCAACACACCAAATAGCTGGAATCGTGGAGATACTTAATCCGGTTGGAGAATTTAGAGTCTAGGAAGGAGAGAGATACAAGGAAGGAAGTCTAGTTGTTTACATCAATGAGCCATGATAATTTCTCTCCCTGACTCGCCGCAATACAAGGAGCGATGTCTCCTCACACGCTGTGTATGGTCCGTGGTCCTCACATTCCCGTCTCCTTGAGTTTCTGCGTGTCCCCACGCAGTCGCATTCGGGTATTCTTACAACAACCGATTCTTGTTCTCCCACGTAGTCCAAGAATCTGGTAGCCCAGACCATTGTACCTGCACCAAGGTTACCACATTCTTACCGGTGATAATTTGTTTAGTGTCAAGTACCTGTAACAGAGTTGGTTGCTCTTCCAGGGATACACATTGAGAAGGTAAATCAGGTTGAGCCAATGTATTTGCTGGTAATGCCTTCTTGAGTAAGGAAACATGAACCACTGGGGAATGTGACTTCCCTGAGGTAACTCCAGCTTGTAAACAACAACACCCACTTTCTGCAAAATTTTGTATGGCCCAAAGAATTTGTAACTCAGCTTCTTGTTAGTTCTTCTGGCCATAACATTTGAACATAAGGCTGGAGCTTCATGTAAACCTGATCCCCAACTTCAAATTGTCTTTCCACTCTTTTCTTATCTGCTTGGCTCATCATCCTTTGCTGAGCTCGCAACAAGTTTTATTGAATTAATTTCTGCATTGCCTCTTTATCAGCTAACCAAGTAGCCAAATTAGGGACTGTGTCAGCATGTATATCTTGGATCCCAAAATGATTCGGCTTATACCCATATAGAAACTCAAACGGTGTCTTACCCAATGTTGAATGGTACGTTGTGTTATACCAAAATTCTGTTATGGAGAGACACTTAGACCATTTGCTATGACATGACTGGGTCATACACCTGATATATGTCTCCATGCACTGACTCAATCTCTTAGTCTGGCCATCTGTTTGTGGGTGATAATTTGAACTCATGTTCAATGTCGTCTCTGTTAATTTGAACAGTTGTTGCCAAAAAGCACAGGTGAAAAACTCTGTCTCTGACTAATATAAGTACTGAGGGTAAACCATGTAATTTGTAAATAGAATCCACTTATAATTGAGCAACTAAAGCAGCTGCGTAAGGATGTGCCAGAGGAATAAAATGACCATACTTAGTAAATTTATCAATGATTACCAAAATGATATCATACTTAGCTGATTTGGGCAACCCTTCCACAAAATCCAAGCTAACAATCTCCCAAGATTTTTGAGGAATAGGTAGTGGCTGCAAGTAAACCTGGTGTACCAACATGCTCAGGCTTAGCTTGCTGACATATTGTAAAATGAGCAACATAATCCTTGATATTCTATTTCATATTTGGCCAAGAAAACAAAGCTCTGATCTTATGATATGTTGGAATAAATACACTGTGACGACCAACTCCACTGTCATGCAATGACAAAAGAACTGCTTGTTTTGCTTGTGTGTGAGAACCCAACCAGATTCTGCCTTTGAATATCCTTGTCCATCTAGGCTATGGATGCTTAACTGAGCTAACAACTCTTTTGCTACTGGATCCAAGAGATAGCCTTCCACTATTATCTCCAACCATCTTGGCTTAGTAGCTGACATAGCCAACAATTCTGGATTTGGATGACATCGAGATAATGCATCTGCTGCAACATTAGCAGTGCCCAACTTGTATTTCACATTGTAACCCCAACAATTTACAGAAGGCTTTGTGTTGTATTGAATTTGTGAGCTGCTGACTTTCTAAATGGATCAAGCTTTTATGGTCAATGTAAATGGTGAATTGCTTATGTTGCGAGTACTGTTTCCATTTTTCCACGGCCATTATCAAAGCCAGCCATTCTTTCTCATATGTTGACAGAGCCTGTGATCTAGCACTCAGTGATTTACTTAGATAAACAATAGGGTGCCCTTGCTATGAGAGAACTGCTCTAATACCCAGACCAGTAGCATCTGTGTGCACTTCAAAGGAAAGTTTAAAGTCTGGCAATGCTAAGACATGTGCATTTGTCAGAGCAGTCTTTAAGGATTGAAAATATTGTTTTGTTTCTGATGTCCATACAAACTGAGTATGTTTCCTCAATAAGTTAGTGAGAGGTCGACTAATGACACCATATTGAGCAATAAATTTCCTATAATATCCAGCTATTCCCACGAAAGCTCTTGCTTGCTTAATAGTTGTTGGTTGGGCCAATTCTGAATGGCTTGAATCTTAGAAGGATCTATGGCCACTCCCTGAGAACCGATGATGTGTCCCAAGTATTCTAATTTAGTTTGAGAAAATGAACATTTGGACATTTTTACATACAGTTGATGTTCCTTCAATAACTGAAACACTTGTTGTAAGAGCTGCTAATGTTGCTAAAGTGTGCTAGTATAGAGCAGAATATGATCCATAAAATCTAATACCCTTTTTCGAGCAGTTCAACAAAAATCACATTCATAGCTGACTGAAATGTGGCAGGAGCATTAGTCAAACCAAATGGCATGACTTTGAATTCCCAATGCCCATGGTGTGTTTTGAATGCAGTTTTGAATTCCTCACCCTCAGATAATCTAATCTAGTGATACCCACTTCTCAGGTCCAATTTGGTGAAAAACTGAGAACCAGCTAGTTCATCCAACAATTCATCCACATTGGCATTGGGAACCTATTCTTCACTGTCAAAGCATTGAGATATCTATAATCTACACACATCCTCCATCATCCACCTTTTTTCTTGACTAAGATGACTAGAGAAGCATAAGGACTATTACTTGGCTGAATAATCCCTTTTTGCAGCATGTCAGCTATCTGTTGTTCTAGTTCATCCTTTTGAGTAGGAGCATATTTGTAAGGCTTCTTCTACGCAGGAATGGCACCAGGTAATAAGGGAATGGCATGATTAAAAGCTCTAGCTGGTGGTAACCCGATGGGTTCTTGAAACAATTCTGCACGAGTACCAATGACTTGCTAGATCTGAACATGTACATATGTTTGTGCTTCATGTTCTTCTCTGGCTTCCAGTGTAATCGATTGAGCAACAACTCCTTGCTCTAACATCATATGCATCTCAGCAGTTGAAATTTCTGGACAATAACTGTTGTTATTATTAATCCATCTAAGAGTAATCTTTTCCCATCATGCAAGAACCTGAGTCTCTTCCTTCTCCAGTCCACAAGAATCTTCCCTCCATTACAAGTTTCCAACCATTCCATTCCTAGAATAATATCATAGCATTTAATTGGCAATATCCTGATAGGTGTAGTGAACTTAGTGTCTTGTACTCCCCATTGCAGACATGCCACCCCTGTTGTGCTTGTAAGCTTAGACCCATCAACAATTGTGACTTGCACAGGCTCGAACTGTTGAACTGGCAATTGTAACTTGTTGACCAACTCACTATTGATAAAGTTGCTAGAACTACCAGAATCAATCAGGATAAGCACTTGAGTTTTCCCAATGTACCCCAAGAGTCTGATTGTTTTCTTGCTTGTTGTGCCTTCTAAAGTTGGAGCTGACAAACTCATAGCTTGATCTTCTTCTGAATCACTGCTGTCAGAATCTTCCTTTTCCTCTTCACAGCTGGAACTGTCCTTGTCCAAATCTAAAGCATCACACAACTAATCCATGACTGCCAATTGTATCTGATTTGGACACTTGTGTCCTGGAGCATATTTTCCTCCACACTTGAAACATTCTCCCTTAGCTCTCCTCTGAGCTCTGAGATTATCAACTTTAGGCATCAATGTTGGCACCACTATCAGAAATTTTCCTTTCTCCACCTCAGCTGGTTCCTATCCCAATTTGCCTAGTCCAGCATTATTATACCATTTTTGTATTCATGTCTTCATATTTTATATGTGTGCATCTGAGATTCCTGCAAGAGGGCCAAGGAAATATCAACATCAATGGTTCTTGGTTTATGAAGGATGATAGCTTGTCTAATGTCCTTTTTCAATCCTTTAAAATACTTAGCCACAAAGAAAGTGTCATCTAAAGCATGGTTATGGGCTAACAATTGATGCATAAACACTTCAAACTCTTTGGAGTAAGACTCTACATCCCCATGTTGCCTGATACTTAAGGTTTTGCTCATATCAGAATAATAAAGATCATTAGCAAATTTTTGATAGACTCCTACACACAAATGTGCCCATCCATTTATGTCATGTTGTGACTCATAAGACTATAACCACAATGTTGCTGATCTAGTAAAGTGCAGAGTGGAGTAATCCACTTTGTACTCTCCAGGAACATGAAACATATTGAAATACATTTTTGCTTTTTCTTTCCATAGTTTAGGATGACTGCCATCAAAGTTTGGGAAGTTGGTTTTAGGCATGCGAAAATTAGACCTATGGAACTCTCTACCCGTATCACGCTGATGAAATTGCACATGATGCGAAGAAGAAGGATCATAAATTGTACGAGGAGTACAACACACACCACATGATGCCCCGATGTTCAGAATCTTCACGGTTACCATTAGGGATAGATGTAGTTCTAAGAGCAGTGGCGATGACACTCTCCATTGATGTGATACGAGTGCCCATACGCATCATCTGCATTTCAACTGCATCCACTTTGTTTGCCAAATTATCTTGAGATTTGAGTAAGCGCTCAGTTTAAACCGTAGCTCCTTATAGCTGATTGCATTTTGGCCTGCTATCTCTACTGCCGACGTCAGTCCCGACAGTGCGCTACTCAACTGAGATGAGAGCTCTTCCATGGTGAGCGCCATGGCCAGTTGCTTATGCTCCACCACTGTAACCCGCACCGTCAAGGTAGGAGGACGCACCGTGATGAAGGTCACCAAACACCAATTCTACCACCACCTGACCAACGAGTACTCAAGAACCCTTTCCTCTGCAATTGGCCAATAACTCCACCTGAACTCCGCAAATCCGACCGAGAACCTAGGGATTTTAGCGCGATGCTAGAAATACGTCAGGAACCTCGTCTCGCCATCAGATCTGAAGCCAAATGAACATCGTCGCATGTTTACGCTCCCACTAGCGCAACTGATCGATGAAGCCGTCTCACCTGCCGCCGCGAGTACGATCTAGGTATGGGAATTTTACAAGAGAGCCCAACCCAAGCTAGTCACACTTGATTCTTCGTCGGATCTGCCACGCACGATCCCTCAAAAAAATTTGAACGAATTTCTTCAAAGTCGTCTCCAATCGCAAGGCTTCTGATACCAATTGTGACAATCATGCTAGTGGCAACACACCAAATAACTGAAATCGTCGATATAATCCATAGATACGTGATCTAGTTGAAGAGAGTCTGGGAAGGAGAGAGAGATACAAGAAAGGAAGGAAGTCTAGTTGTTTATGTTAGGAATAGACAAGTTGTATTCCTCTAGGGGCCAAAGGCCACAATATATAGTACAGGTACAGGACAAATATGCAGGAAGCCCCCTAACATATGGAGAAAATACAATATACAGATATATACATCTAACACCCCCCCTCAAACTCATGGTGGATCCACAACACTGAGTTTGGAGAGTAAGAAATCATGCTGCGCTCTGGTCTGTGCCTTCGTGAAGAAATCCGCCAACTGTAAATCTGAAGGCACATACTGAAGCGCAACAACCTGAGCCTGCACCTGAGTACGTGTATAGAAAGCATCAACACCAATATGTTTGGTAAGCTCATGCTTGACCGGATCACGTGCAACACTAATAGCACCTGTACTGTCAGACAAAACCGGACTGGGTGTGGTAATAGAGATGCCAAAATCCGCAAGTAACCACCGTAACCAGGTCACCTCAGCAGTCAACAAGGCCATAGCACGCAACTCAGCCTCAACACTCGAACGGGAAACCGCTGTCTGTTTCTTCGTCTTCCAAGCAATGAGCGAACCACCAAGAAACACACAGTAAGCAGAAAGTGAACGGCGATCCGAAGGATCACTCGCCCACGTAGCGTCCGAATAGCACTGGAGCTGGAGGGAGCTGGAACGAGGAAATAAAAGGCGACGAGTGATCGTACCATGAAGATAACGAAGAACACGGAGAAGATGACTATAGTGAACAGTGGTAGGAGCAAAAACAAACTGACACAGAATATGAACAGGATAAGAGATGTCAGGACGAGTGACAGCAAGATAAACAAGGCTCCCAACAAGATGACGATAACGCGTCGGATCAGAAAGAGGATCACCATCAGTAAGTTGAAGCTTAACATTAAGCTCCATAGGGGTCTCAACAGTGCGCTCATCCCCAAGAGCAGCACGAGCAAGAAGATCCTGAATATACTTTTCCTGAGAGATGTAAAAGCCATCAAAAGTGGAGGAAACCTCAATCCCAAGAAAGTATCGAAGAGGACTAAGATCAGTCATAAGAAACTGATCACGAGGACAAGCCTTAACAAAGGCTATATACTCAGGGTCATCACCGGTAATGATCATATCATCAACATAGAGAAGAAGAAGAGTGCGTCCACGAGGAGAAGTGTGAACAAACAACGTTGGATCATGAGCACTAGGGGAGAAACCAGCAGCTGTCACGACAAAAGCAAAGCGCTCAAACCAGGCACGAGGAGCCTGTTTGAGGCCATAAAGAGAACGTCGAAGACGACAAACCATCCCCTCAGGAACAGAGTACCCAGAAGGAGGCTGCATATAAACCTCCTCACTCAACTCAACATTGAGAAAGGCATTCTGAACATCAAGCTGGGACACAGACCAGTGACGAACAGAAGCAACAGCAAGAAGAGTACGCACAGTGGTCATATGAGCGACAGGAGCAAAGGTCTCATCATAGTCACGACCATGCTCCTGCTGAAAACCACGAGCCACAAGACGCGCTTTATAGCGCTCAAGAGATCCATCAGAGCGAGTCTTAATCTTATAGACCCACTTACACGTGATAGGACGAACACCGAGAGGAGGAGAAACAAGATCCCAGGTGCCAGTGCGCTCAAGCGCAGCAATCTCCTCGGCCATGGCCAGCTGCCATTCGGGATGATGCTCAGCATCCCGATAAGAGGTCGGCTCGGAGGCAACAGAAAGACCATACTGACTAGGAGAGTAACGGTTGGGGGCACGACGCTGAAGAACAGGACGAGTAGAGGGAAGATCATCAGAGGAAGATGACGCAGGAGACGACGATGAAGAAGAGGGAATAGGAGAGGAAGACTCCGGAGAACGAGGAGAACTAGGAGAACTAGACGGAGCAGAAGAGGACGATGTCGAAGAAGAGATATCAGGGGGAGGAGAGCCTGAAGAAGACACAATAGGGGTAGAAGGAGGTCTGTTAGGAAAGAGAAGAAAATAGATATCTTCCACCGGGTAAGTGCCAGCGGTGGGACGAGGATAGAAAGGACGCGTCTCATCAAAAGTAACATCACGAGAGATACGCATCCGACGACCAACAGGGTCCCAACATCGATAGCCCTTATGCTCATCACTGTATCCGAGGAAGACACACTCAACAGACTGAGCGGTCAGTTTGGTGTGTTCGCGAGGAGCAAGGAGAACATAGCAAACACAACCAAACAAGCGAAGCATGGAGTAGTCTGGAGACTGTCTAGAGAGGCGCTCAAGAGGGATACCACCCTGCAAGGCAGCAGAAGGCTGAATATTGATGAGGTAAGCCGACGTAGCGACAGCCTCAGCCCAGAAGTGCGGCGGGAGAGAAGAAGCAATCATCATAGCGCGAGTGGTCTCAAGAAGATGACGATGCTTACGCTCAGCAACGCCATTTTGGGCATGTGCGCCAGGACAGGAGAACTGAGCAAGAGTGCCCTGCTTAGCAAGAACACCTCGCAACATCTGGGAGATATACTCACCAGCAGAATCAACACGAAACACACGGATGGGGGTAGAATATTGAGTACGAACCATGGCCGCAAAACGCTGATATATGGAGAGCACCTCACTACTAGAGCGCATAAAATACAACCAAGTGTACCGAGAAAAATCATCGATGAATAAAATATAGTAGCGATGGCCCCCTTTCGAAGCGAAAGGAGCCGGACCCCAAACATCGGAATGAACTAAATCAAAAGGTCGCTGAGATACAGACGCGCTAGTAGGGTAGGGAAGCTGAATCTGTTTCCCCAACCTACAGCCCTGACAATGTAAAGACCCATCTCCTGAGACAGACCCCAGAAGACCACGATGAACTAATGACGACAGGCGAGAGTCACAAAGATGACCAAGACGGTGATGCCACTGCTGAAAGGAGCTGGTAGCAGAGGCGACGACCGAAGAAGAACTGGCAGATGAAGTGGCAGCGGAAGAAACACGAAGCCAGTCTAACTCCCAAAGCCCTGAAGAATCACGGCTGCGAGGGCCAGCTCCAACCAGGGCCTGTGTGCGACGGTCCTGAAAAACACAAGAATCAGCATCAAGAATGACGCGACAACCAGAGTCAGTAAGCTGGCTAGCAGAGAACAGATTCATCTTAAGAAGAGGGACATGAGAAATATCAGGAACAGAAAAAGAAGAAGTAGAAAGGGTACCACGACTAGAAACAGGAAGAGAGGTACCATCAGCTGTGAAAACACGGACAGTAGAAGGAAGAGAACGAAGAGCGGAGAGAAAAGAAGACTCAGAGGTCATATGAAAGGAAGCTCCAGAATCCAGATACCACGGGGACGTACCTGACTGTGTAGAAGGTGGTGGTCGCACAGTGCCTAAAGAATCAGTCACAGAACCAGCAGTGCCTGTCGAAGAAGAGCCTGTAGCAGCAAGCAGACCGCGAAGACTCCTGATAATGTTCTGATCGGAGAGAGCAACTGCTGAAGATCCGGAAGGAACCGACTGCCCACGAGCCATCTGATGCTGCTGACGTAAGCTGGGATCCCGTGTATAATAGGTGGCCCAAGTGTGGCCATCCTTGTTACAGTAAGAGCAGTGACGAAGAGAACCACGGCGACCCTGACCACGAGCCTGCTGGTGCTGACTCTGACCCTGAGACTGCTGGTGCTGACTCTGACCCTGACCTAGAGGAGTGGGAAGTATCGGCGGTGGCACAGAGGACCGCGGCTGAGTCGGGGGAGCAGACGACACAGGAGGACCACGAGTAGCAAGTACAGATGGAACCGCAAGAAGACCCGCACCACAGAGACGGGTCTCCTTAGCCCGAAGCTCAGGCAACACCTCAGAGAGCGGAACACGACCACGAGCATTCAGCTGAGCACGCCGGGGCTCAAACTCCTGGCGGAGCCGAGACAGAAACTCATAGATGCAGTGAAACTCCAAATCCGAGCGTACAATCTGGCAGCACGAGCATGTGCCACAAACAGCAGTACGGAGAGAATCAAGCTGACGCCAGATAGCAGCACTCTGAGTATAGAACTCATCAATAGTGGAATCACCCTACTGAAGAGCATGCTCCTGGCGAACCACTGACAGGTAAAGAGCATCCCCAGACGGCTGATAGCGCTGACGAAGATGTGCCCACTGAGCGGCAATAGTAGGGAGACTCATGAACTCAGCAGCATACTGGGGCAGGACACTGGAGGTGAGAACAGCAGCAGCACGAGCATCCTCATCGACCCACTGAGTGTAGGCAGTCAGAGCATGGCGATAGGCCTCGAGATCAGTAGAGTACTGTTTGAACTTCAGGTCATAAGCAGCAACAACAATATCATCGGCACTTTGAGCAGCATCCTTGGCCTCCTGAGAAGCATCAGCGCCAAGAACAATCGGCGTCGGCGGAAGAGGAGCCACAGGAGCAGGGGGCACGACGGACAGGAAACCTCGCCGGAGAGCACACCCCAAAGACGGAGACCGCGCATGTGGACGCGCATAAAGGCGGCGAAATCAGGATAATTCGCGCCATCGAAGATCACCAGGCAGCTAGGAATCGCAACGTAGCCCGATGCAGAAGACATTTTTTTGGGGGGGGTCAACTCTCAGATCTGACGGGAAAAGAAACTGCGCTCAGATCGAGCCAGCAGGACGATGGATGCAGCGCCGGCCAGCAGGTGGGGAGGGCAGCGGCCGGCGGAGAGAGCCCAAGCAGCAGGCGGGGCAGCAGTTCCCGCGTGGAGGTAGAGCCCAAGCAGCAGGCGGGGCAGCAGTTCCCGCGTGGAGGCAAGCGTCGAGCAGGGCGCAGTGGTCCCGCGTGGAGCAGTTGCGGGCGTCGAGTAGTGCTCAGTACCGCGGAGGCGGGCGTCGGGCGTGGAGGCGGGCGTCGGGCGTGGAGGAGCAATCCCGCGTCCAGGTGAGATCGATCCCAAGCAGTCCCGCATAGCAGGCGAGGACGGGCGACAGCCAGCAGGAGATCGATCCCAAGCAGTTCCGCGTAGCAGGCGAGGACGGGCGACAGCCAGCAGACGGGGGTCCCAGGTGAATCGATCCAGTAGCAGAACCAGGGACGGGGGGTTCCAGGTGAGATCGATCCAGTAGCAGAACCAAGCGGAGACAGATCCGATCCAGAGG
This sequence comes from Avena sativa, assembly GCA_916181665.1. Lineage (NCBI taxonomy): Eukaryota > Viridiplantae > Streptophyta > Magnoliopsida > Poales > Poaceae > Avena > Avena sativa. The sequence goes on along the minus strand of OV702294.1, from coordinate 146,673,482 downwards.
AGGAGACGGATCCAAGAACGGGAATTCTGCGTACGTCGCCTGATACCGGAAGAGACGGATCCGAGAACGGAAATTCCGCGTATGCGGCCAGAACGGGAACCGGCGGTGGCCGGGGCAAGCTGACGGCGGTGGCGATCACAAGCAGAGGACCGGTGGGCACGGATAAAACCGGCTCTGATACCATGTTAGGAATAGACAAATTGTATTCCTCCGGAGGCCAAAGGCCACCAATATATAGTACAGGTACAGGACAAATATGCAGGAAGCCCCCTAACATATGAGAAAATACAATATAGATATATACATCTAACAGTTTACAACAATAATCCACGATGATTTCTCTCACCGACTCGCCGCAATACAAGGAGCCATGTCTCCTCACACGCTGGGCTTGGCCAGGCCTTGACCTTGATGGGTTTGGGCTTCACGGCTCCTTTGACAGCCCAATGTACGGTCCATAGTCATCACACATGGGTTGCCGCGTGGGACTGCGGAACATAGCGGCAGCAGACCGGGGAAACAGAGATATTTTTTTGTCTGGCAATTATCGAACTCTCGTCCGGTCGTCCCCAAATCGAATCTTCGCCCAAATCCTCACTTGGCCTCCCCTCCGATCGCCGCCTGCGCACCTTCCCCCGCCTCGCCATCATCCCCGACTGCCAGACCGGCTCGACGCCCCAGCTCCCCCATCGCCGCCGCCCTAGATAGATACTCACCCCACAGGCCCCAATCCCATCCCATCCCATCCCACCCCCAAAACTTTCGCCATGGCAGCATCCCACACGCCAGTAGAGAGGATTGCGTCGAGATGCACCCCGACGACGGCGCGGGCCACGCTCGCATTCGAGATCGTTGGGTACAGCCTGCACAAGGGCATGGGAACCGGTAAATACATCAATTCCACTCCGGTCTCCGTTGGCGGGTGCGAATGGTTCATCAGCTACTACCCTGACGGAATCACAAGGGACGACAGCAAGCAGGACGGCAACGAGTGCATCTCAGTCTTCCTCGAGCTCGTGAGCAAGGGCGCTGACGTGAGGGCGCTCTTCGACTTGAAGCTGGTCAACAAGGCCACTGGGCTGTCGGTATCACTACGCTCCTCCTTCAAATCGCCAAGGGTGTTCAGCTCTCTCGACGGCGGTAAGAATTCAGTTGCCGTGGGGATCATGAAGAGAAGCGAGCTGGAGGAGTCTGCTCTACTGCAGGATGACTGCCTCGTGATTGAGTGCGACCTCACTGTGATCAAGGAGCCACTTGTTGATGAAACTGTGGAGGTCCAGGTACCACCATCAAACTTGTCTGATAACATTGGAAATCTGCTAAAGACAGGGGAGGAGGCAGATGTGGCATTCAAGGTTAAAGGGGAGGTTTTTCCTGCACACAAGATCGTGCTTGCTGCGCGGTCACCGGTCTTCAAGGCACAGCTCTATGGACCGATGAGAGACAAGTGGAGGCACGATATAACTGTTGAAGACATGCAGCCTGCTGTTTTCAAGGCATTGCTTCACTTCATCTATATGGATTCGTTGCCTTCCATGGAAGATCTTGACGATGATGGGAATAAAGAAATGGTTAAGCACTTACTAGTGGCTGCAGATCGGTATGCATTGGAGAGGTTGAAGTTGATGTGTGAAGGCATTATTTGCAAAAGCCTCGATGTCGAGTCTGTTGCGACCATGTTAGCTCTAGCTGATCAGCATCAGTGCAGTAGGCTCAAAGATGCTTGTGTTGAATTTCTCGTGTCTTCAAATAGAATGGACGATGTGGTGGCAAGCCAAGGGTATGTGAACTTGAAAAGATCATGCCCTGCTGTCTTAGTAGATATCTTGGAGAGAGTAACAAAGTCTCGCAAAATTTAGCACACTCATACCGGATTAAATTTTGAATAGTTTTCTCAATTGAAATGTAGTCACCCGAGGTGTCCTGAACTAGTCTTATCGTTCAATTTACTCTAGATATCTTTTGGAGGAGCAACCGAGGCATGTTATGTCATTTAGGTTTCATAGAAATTTTGGAGTTCCTTTTGTGGCTTTTGGAGGAGAATGAGTCTATGTCTTGCATGTAGTGATTGACTCATATGATATGGAGTTTACCAATCTTCAACTTTTCTCTAATGTATGTCTGCTCTCTTTGATTTTTCTTTTTTTAAGGCAAGAAGCATTTGAATTTCTATCAGTTACATTTTAGAATTTATATGTTTATTCAAAAAAAAAATCAAAAGGAAAGAATGTAGGATGTACTGTGGTGATACACTTACATGTGAAGGATAAGTGCTAGTAGTTTTTTGTTAGGAAAGGCTAATTTGAAATGTTTTCCGCAAATGATGAGTTGACCCAACAAAGATGTTCTTAACAACCACCCAAGTTATGTGCGGAATATCTGTCAGTTATTTGTGAGTTATGTGCTACTGTAATGATACACTTGCAGGTCAAGGATAAGTTGATATGGTCTCAGCATATGATTTATTGGCCCAAAAAAGATGGAATTAACAATCACCAATGTTTTGTGCAATTCTAAAAAGTTACTTATCAGAGGATGAGACTGGTCTGTACAGGTATAATCAAAATATATGCAATTCATTGTAGTTGCAGAGGCTATTGTTGGCCTTATGGCCTGAAGTGTGAGATCGTTGAAGCATACAGTACAAGATGGTAAGGAGGCAAATCAATTCGCTTGCCCTATGTTATGTTCAGAGGTAGGTTCTTGGACTCAATTCAGCATTTTAACGTGATCTGTATGCCTCATTATGTTTTAGCAATATGAGGCAAATGAGAAATTCTTTGCTGGTACATAAGTCTCTCCATATGTGCAGAAGTGCCTTCCAGATATGTAAATTGCTAGCCAGAAATAAGTGACTTCTATTTGTCTAGATTCGCATGTTTTTATAGTGACTTCTAGACAAATTCAAGTCACTTATTTCTGAACTGACATCAATGTTCTTTGTGTCCTTGCTTGCTTTCTTCCTTCTTATTTACATTTCTAATTTGCCGTGGGCACAATAGCACATATCCAGGAGGAACAAGACCCCATATATATATATATATATATATAGAAGTCACCGGAGGACAACATAAATTATTTGTACCCAAAGATAGGGATGTACTTCCTCTGTTTCAAAATATAAGATGTTTTAGGTTTATGAAGAGAATGTATCTAGACTTATTTTAGTATGTAGATTCACCACAAACATGAGTAAACTTATATACTACAAGTAGTCTAGATACATTTGCTTCACAAAGCTAAAACATCTTATATTTTAAAACGAAGGGAGTAATTGGTACGATACCATCCACATCCGTTTTTAAGCATGTGGTATGTAGTTCTAGGAATCCGCCGAATATAGACCCGGTTTTGTTTATGCAGATATCCAGCAGATATAGTAACGGATATGGCATTGATTTGATATTATTTGGCGAATGCGGATAATCCGGTCTACTTAATTAGGATAATCCGATTGGACTGGCTAAAATATTAAAGATCTATGACTTTTTTTCTAAGAGCAACCACATATTTCATTAATCGAAAATCAAGTTATATACATCGATGTCTTCATTGAGGAACACCGTTTTGACATCCATCTGCCATATCTCATAATCATAATATGCAGCGATTGCTAATAAAATCCTCATAGACTTTAACTTCGCTACCTATGAGAAAGTCTCATCGTATTCAACTCCTTGAATTTGTCAAAACCCTTTTGCGACAAGTCGAGCTTTATAGACGGTTACATTACATCTTAAAAATCCATTTGTTCTCGATAGCCTTCTGACTATCCGATAAGTCTACCAAAGTTAATACTTGGTTTTCGTACATGGATCCAATCTCGGATTTCATGGCTTCTTGTCATTTATTGGAATCTAGGCTCATCATCGCTTCCTCATATATCGCAGGATCGTCGGTGTTGCCCACCAACATGACACACATAAAGGTATTATACCAATCGGGAGTGGTACGAGTTCTCGCCGACCTGCGAGGTTCCATAGTAACTTCGATTGAAGTTTCATGATCATCATCATTAGCTTCCTATCTTATTGGTGTAGGTGCTACAGGAACTTCTTCTAGTGTTGCGCTACTCTCAAATTCGAGAGAATGTTCGACAACCTCGTCGAGTTCTACTTTCCTTCCTGTCAGTTCTTTCGAGAGAAACTCCTTCTCTAAAAAGGATCCATTCTTGGCAACGGAGATTTTTCCTTCAGATCTATGATGTATACCCAATAGTTTCCTTCGGGTATCCTATGAAGATGCATTTTTCCGCTTTCGGTTCAAGCTTGTCGGGCTGTAACTTTTTTACATAAGCTTCGCAACCCCAAACTTTAAGGAACGACAATTTAGGTTTCTTCCCAAACCATAATTCATATGGTGTCATTTCAACGGATTTATATGGTGCCCTATTTAAAGTGAATGCGGTTGTTTCTAATGCATAACCCTAAAATGATAACAGTGAATCTATAAGTGACATCATAGAACGAACCATATCTAAGAGAGTTCGATTACGATGTTCGGACACACCATTACGTTGTGGTGTTCCCGGCGGTGTCAATTGTGAAAGTATTCCGCATTTCTTCAAATGCTCGCCAAACTCGTAACTTAGATATTTACCTCCACGATCAGATCGTACGAATTAATCTTCTTGTTACGTTGATTCTCTACTTCACTTTGAAATTCCTTAAACTTCTCGAAAGTTTCGGACTTATGTTTCATGATGAAATAGATATACCAATATCTACTCAAGTCATCTGTGAAAGTAAGAACATAACAATAACCACCACGCGATGCTACACTCATCGGGCCACACACATCAGTATGTATGATTTCCAATAAGTCCGTAGCTCGCTCCATCATACCAAAAAATGGAGTCTTAGTCATTTTTTCCATCAGACATGTTTCGCATCTTTCAAGTGATTCAAGAAGTCCATCGGAATGGAGTTTCTTCATACGCTTCACTCCAACGTGACCAAGACGACAATTATGTTGAATTATTGCTCAATTTCATACGTTTAGCTTCTATATTATTAACATGTGTATTACTATAATCGAGATTCAACAAGAATAGAGCATCTATCAAAGGTGCATGACCATAAAACATATTACTCATATAAATCGAACAACCATTATTCTTAGACTTAAAAAAGTAACCGTCTCGCAATAAACATGATCCGGATATAATGTTCATGCTCAACGCATGCACCAAATAACAATTATTTAAGTATAAAAATAATCCTGATGGTAGATGAAGAGGTAGCATTCCGACCGCGATCACATCAACCTTTGATCCATTTCTAACGCGCATCGTCACCTCGTTCTTCGCTAGTTTCCGTCTATTCTATAGTACCTGTTTCGAGTTATAAATACGAGCAACCGAACCAGTATCAAATAACCAGGCACTACTAGGACTACTAGTAAGATACACATCAATAACATGTATATCGGATATACCTTTCTTCTTGATGTTGTCGTTCTTTAGATCCGCCAAGTACTTGGGGTAATTCCGCTTCTAGTGACCTTCTCCCTTGTAGTAAATGCACTCAGTATCAGGCTTAGGCCCAACCTCTTCTTCGCCAGCGCGGTAGCTTTCTTACCACCCTTCTTGAAGTTTCCCTTTTTCTTAGGCTTGCCTTGCTTCTTGAAATTGGTGGTCTTATTAACCATCAACACTTGGTGTTCTTTCTTGATCTCCACTTTCTCAGAATTTAACATAGAGAAGAGTTATGGCAACTTCTTGTCCATGCGCTGCATGTTGTAGTTCATCAAAAAGTTCTTGTAACTTGGTGGTAGTGATTGGAGGACACGGTGAGTCCCCAAAGTATTAGGAATTATTATGCCCAAGCTCTGGAGCTTATTAGCATACCCAGACATCTTAAGCACATGCTCATTGACGGAGCTGCCCTCTTCCATCTTGCAGTTAAAGAACTTTAGAAGCTTCATAACTCTCAACTGCCGCATGAGCCTCAAATATCATTTTGAGTTCACGGACAATATCATGTGGGTCAAAGTTCTCAAACCTCTTTTGAATCTCCGATTCCAAACCATACAAGATAGCACAGTGAACTGTGGAGTACTGATTCTTCCAAGTACGGTAAACATATTTCACCTCATCGGTAGCATCATCTGCAGGTGGGTCACCTAGCGGTGCATCCATCACATAGGTCAACTGACCAGCATTGAGGACAATCCTAAAATTGCGGAACCAATCCGCGAAGTTGCTTCCATTTTTTTCAACTTTTCTTTCTCTAGGAACGCATTAAAATTGATGGTAAGGGCTGCCGTTGATCTTCAACATATTTGCAATAGTTTAGACTAAGTTTATGAGAAATTGAGTTCTAATTAATAATTAAATTAATCTAGGTGAACTCCCACTCAAAATAATATCCCTCATATTGTTTTAGTGATCACACGAACCAAATCCACTATATCAAGTCCGATCATCACGAGACATAATGTAGTTTCAAAGGTGAACAATCAACATGTTCATCATATCTACTATATGACTCATGCTTTTACCTTTCGGTATTCTGTGTTCCGAGACCATGTCTGTACATGCTAGGATCATCAAGATTCAACCTTATCTTCAGCATGAGAAAATCTGGCTTGCTCCCGTTGTATACACTCGTAGAATCTAACACACCTGATCATCACGTGGTGCTTCAAAACTACGAGCTAGGCAATGGTGATTACTAAGGACGAACACTTCATAACTTGATATTTTGTGAGAGGGATCATCTTATAATGCTATCGTCGCGATCTAAGCAATACAAGATGCATAAAAGGATTAACATCACATGCAATTCAAAATATGTGATATGATATGGCCTTTCTTCTTGTGCTTCCGATCTCAATCTTCAAGCACGAACATGATCTCCATCATCATCGGTGTAACAACCCTAGTTTTATTAAATACTAATTAGGTTTGTGTGTGCATTCATGAGCATCATGTATTTTGCTAAGACAAATAAGCAATGCAAACAACAAGAAATATATACAAAACCCTAAACCCTATTTCCCCTTCCTAATTGAAACATATTCAAAATGGTTTCAAATTTCAAAAAAAAGAAACAAAAAGTTGGAACCCAAATGGTTAAAGGGTCCCTTAGTGTTTTCATATGTTTATAAAAATTTCTGCATTTTGAAAATATTCAAAACAAATTTGGATTTGAAATTCAAATGCAAAAGAGAAAGTCAAAACAGAAAAATAAAAATGGTTTCTGAAATAAAAACTACTTCCTAAACCTAACTGGGCCGAGCCCATCTCCTCTCCCCTTCTTTCTCTGCCGCCCACGCGCAGCCGGCAGCAACCGATGCCCTCGCTATGCCGCAGCCCACCTAGCCCATCTGCAGCCCGTGGCCAGCCCGTACCGGTTCGCCCGTTCTTTCTGTCGTCTTCGATGATGACGGTAACCACCTGCGTGTCGCCGGCGCCGTCGTCGGCCGCTGCGCCACGATTCGTGCACGCCGCCACCCCTTAGGACCTATAAGGACCTCGCCCCGCCCTCTGGAGAACCCTAGCCCGTCACTCTCCCTCTCCGCCTTATCCTTTTTCTCGCCAAGGCCGAAAACCTAGCTCCGGCCACCGTGTTGCCTCGCCGTCCCCGACCACCCCGCGGTGTGCCGAGGACACTGCTAGAAGCGTCTCGCCGCCCTCGTCCTCCTCACCAAAGCACACACGCTCGGACGACCTCCTCTGGCCTGAATCGAGCATGAAAGCGTCGTCGGCCGCCGCAGTCAACATCTCGATTCGCCGCCGTCCATCCTCCTCGAGCATCGCCGACCCCTCCATCGCGATCGTGGTGAGCCGCTGGTCATGCCAGACCCCTCCTCTACTCTCCTTGCTTCCTGGTTCGACCTCTCGCCATGCGCCACCGAGCGCCACTGCAGATGCTTGTCGGGAGCACTGTTCCGACGACCATTCCCTGGCGGTGCTACCCCCGTTCGACTTAGCGCAGTCCCGCATCCAATGCACCCGCTCTCGGTCGCCCGCACGCCCCTACCGTGTAGCGCGAGCTTGATCTAGGATGAGCTCCATGGCTAACGTCAACATGACGTCAGCATGGTGCAATATTCTCTATTTCTTTTATTTAAATGTTTTTAGTAAATCATTTCAGTAATTGATAAATCCCTGACAGGTGGGTCCATCCTGTAAGTGTAATAAGTATTTTCAGAAATGTTTCTGATTAATAAAAATGTTTAAGTAATTCTAAAATGTAAATTATTTTATAATATTCTAAAAATGATTTAAAATGAATTAAAATTTGAGAAATTCATAACTAATTCGTTTTAAATTATAAAAATACAAATAATATATCAAAATGTTTAGAAAAATGAATTATACCTAATTAAGTTATAGTCATGCATTGATAAGCAACTTCAATTGCAAATTTAATTAGAACAATAAAACAACCCCTCTCATATGAATTCGGGGTTTTCCCGAATTAGGGTTTATACCCCTCGGGACCCCGATTAATTTGTCAAGCATTCCTTAGGGGTTTATTTAAATGCAATTTAACTTGTCATGTCATCATCCTTGTTTGAGCATTGCATCGATGCCATGTGTTGATTGTTTCCTTTATTTCCGGTATTTGGTTCTTCTCCGGTAGAATACGATAACGAGATCAAGATCGAAGATCAAGGTCAACACCATCGAAGGTCGAGATCAACACCGTCGAAGCTCGAAGACAAATACTTGACCAACTATAATTAAGTCAAGTACCAGATGTCCGAAGCTCTTCTTTCTGGATATCAACAGGCAAAGGCAAGCGAAGCCCCACACATACATAAGAATCCTATGCTTCCAAAGTATTTCATTCTTGCCATGTGCATACGATTCTAAAGTCTTTTATCGATAGATAGTGTAAACCTATCTGATGCATGTTTCCTTTTAGCCTAAATTCCCTGATCCACGGCTCCTAGCATAACTAGGGTTTGAGCTTGTGAAGCGTTGCTAGAGTTGTTACTTCTGTTGTGCTTAGCCATGCTTAGCTGTTACTGCTGGTCTATCCGGTTGATGAATCAGAGCTGCGAATGAACCTAGTTTGATAGGATGACGTGGTATGATCAGAGATGGATAATAAACATGCTAAGGCTTGTATGGGAGGCCACGTGGGTTGTGGTTTTTGCAGTCCCATACTTGCCACCCTTAGGACCCGATGTTCTTGCCTCTTGAACCAAGACGAGCGTACAGCCACACGGGGGCCTGGAAACCCCCTCGGCCAACTAACTTGCCTAGTAGATTCCATGAGTCACATAGTTTGGGCTTTCCATTTGACATACGCATTTTGGATGTTCTTGAATGGAGGTGAAGGAGGTGCATTCATATAGGTAGGTAAGCATGGCCGGGAACAAGAGATGCCCGGCATCCGTAATCTTGAACCCTGCGCACATCATTAGGGACCGGCTTCGGGACTCGACCCGTTACAGCGGAATCTCCCTAGTGCGTGACTCATGGTCTCGGCGAAAGCAAGGTAAAGGTTGTGGTCAACCACTCTCTGTCGGCCTTCCAAGGAAGAGGGATAATGTACTGGCTTTAAGAATCGGTTGGCGCGTATGGGTAAAGTTGTACACCCCTGCAGGGTTATTAATCTTTTCGAAAAGCCACGTCCGCGGTTATGGACAACTTGAGAAAGGACGTGAAGATCATAGAGAACTTGAACCTAATTGTAAAACTTGGCAAGTTAAGTAATGTGTGCTTAAGGATGCTTCCTCGGGGATCGAGGGGGTGATCCTAGATAGGTTCAGCTGATGATGATTCGGTGGATATCAAGAGATGATCAAAGTTGGAGATACCGCTCTCTTATCTCCTTTTAAAATATTCTGATTAGTCGAGATTCTTCTCCCTCTTGTTTTACAAAACAAAGATGGCTTTATGCAAAATAACTATACCAGCCATAAGTATTGCGGAGTACACCCTGTACTCACCCTTGCTTCGTTGATACTTTTGCAGCAGAGTAAGTGTTACCATAGAAGATGAGTTCTTTACGGCATCAACATCGACGAGTAGTTTGGAGTTCCTTAGTCGGCAGTCCGGGATCCGTGGATTGGACGTCATCGTTATGCTTTAGGCCTCTTAGGCCATTTGTTAAGTTTGCTATACTTAATAGCATAATTCGCCTTCCGTTGTTTGATGTTTGTGGTCAGTGACCTCTGCTTGTAATATTTTGGTTCTTCGCTCAGTTATGAGCTTGCTGTAATAATTTTTGTGTCGTAGGGTCACTGTTGTGTTATCAGTTCTCCCTCTGTACGCTTTCGAGATTTAGGTTAGTCTTATATTAGACGGAGGTCTGGGATTTGTCTAGCCCTAATCCCGGGGGTGTCACAATCGGCGTGGCGTCAAGGTCAATGGCACCGCTCCATGGTTGTCGTCCACTAGCATCAATTATTACAATTACTTTTAATAATAGTCACGCGGGTATTAACAAAATTAAAAGACAACCATAAGGCTCCTTCCGGTTGCCAACTTACAATAAGGATCATTCCATACATCAAATATAATCACAATCATGGCCATATCACATCACGACACACCTCTGCAAAACAAAGTTAGACGCCTCTAATTTTCTTTGCATATTTTACGTGGTTTGGGGCTTTCAATAAGTACCGTTCTAACTTACGAACAAGAACCACAACGTTGATGCATGAACTATCAAGTGCCCGTTGTAATTTGAATCTTCATTATGATGGGAGAGACAAACACCCGCAAAGCCACTTATGCAATATAAGTTGCATGTCGAGCATGGAGCAAGTCTCATGAACGATGTCATGTAAGGTTAGCCCGGGCCGCTTCATCCCACCATCCCGCAAGATGTAAAGTACACAATAAGAAATTGATAATAAAAGCACCACCGCCCATAATGACCATTGTGTTCTACTCGTGCTACAAATCTACATATAGGCACGGCTCTGATACCACCGTAGGGGTTCATAGCATGGAAATTAAAAAAATTCTATCACATGAACACACACAAGCCAAGATCTATCTACTAGATTGTAGCAACGAGTTGATAGAGTACTTACCCTCGAAGATTCCAAAGCGGTTAACGAGAGCGGATTCTCGCGGGTGATGTAGTCGTTCACTTGCCGATCTCAAGATCATGATGACGATCCTTTCGGTGCTTCCGGCAGCGCTCCCGCAGTCGCTAACACGTTCGATACTCGATGAAGACCTTCCTCTCTCTTGTTTTAGCAGGCAGCAAAGGTTGTATATCTCTCCTCGCGATTCCGGCAACATGATGGCGTGGTGTCAGAGTTTAGAGGGGAGATCCCGCAGGGCTTCGCCTAAGATGGAGCGAGTATGGTGGAATAGAAGAGGTGTCTTGGTGATATAGGGTTTAGAGGGAGCCAAGGGGGTGGTGTGGCTGGTGGCAAGGGGCTAGGTTTGCCCCAAGTCACCGACTTGGAGGAGCTCCTAGTGGTGGCTACTAGAGGGGGTAGGCGCCTTGGCTAAGGTTTGTGGTGAGGGGTAGGGGCGTCCTACCCCTCCTTTTATAGATGGCGAGGCGCCAAGGGGTAGGGAATCCTCCCCCAATACCACTTCATGTGGCCGGCGGCAAGGAGAGGTAAGATTCCTCCCTTAGGTAGGAATCCTTTCCTCCCTCCACTTGGAAACCATTGTCCCAGTTTGACTTTTCAAACTTCTTTTTTGTCTTTCAAACTAGAGTTTGATTTCTCTCTTCCAAGTGTCTAGCCAAGTGACCTAGGACATTATGCAACCATTCCACTTTGTCTTGACACATCCATGTACCCTTCCCCTTCTGGATCCGTGGACCTTCTAGACCCTTCTAGAACATTCCGGTGAAAACACTAAAACCATTCTCGAACTCCGGAATTGGACTTTCCTTATATAAATCTTATTCTCCGGACCATTCCAGATCTCCTCGTGATATCCCGGATTCCATCTGAGACTCCGAACAATATTCGGTCTCTTTAATCACTTTCCATATCTACTAAACAACATTGAATCCTTAAATGTGTCTCCTTACGGTTTGTGAATTATGCAGACATGACCGAGACTCTTCTCCGATCAATAACCAATAGAGGAATTTGGAAATTCATATGTGTCGCACATATTTCTATGATTACTTTGTGATCAAATGAACCATTTACATACGATACCAATTTCCCTTTGTCTCGTGATACTTTACTTATCCGAGGTCTGATCGTCGGTATCTCTGCATACCTAGTTCAACCTCGTTACCGATAAGTATTCTTTACTCATTCCTATCATATGTGATCCCTTGTGATCTAGTCACATGCTTGCAAGCTAATTGGATGAAATTCCACCAAGAGGGCCCAAAATATATCTATCTGTCATATGGATGGACAAATCCCACTCTTGATCCATGTGCCTCAACACATACTTACCGAACACTCAATGCCACTTTTATAACCACCCAGTTATGAAGTGGTGTTCGATGTCATCAAAGCATCCATCCGGTGATGATGATTAACACGATCTCATGGTCAAAGGATTTAGGTTTCTATGTATTTGAAAGCTTATAGCAAACAAACTATTGAAATGACTTTGATCTTTATGCTACGCTTATCTATGGGAGTATGTCCATCACACCATTCTCCTAATGATATGATCTTGTTGTTAATAACATATCAGTGTTCATGATCAGGAAACCATGATCATCTATCAACCAACAAGCTAGTATTACAAAGAGGCTTTACTAGGGACTCAAACAAGTTCACAAATCACACAAGTATTAATGTTTCCGGTTAATACAATTATATCATGAATGTAAACATTTATCATAAACACAAAGATATAATAATAACTACTTTTATTATTGCCTCTTGGTAATATCTCCAACAATTACTTTATGAGTACCTTATGGAATATCATCATACTTCATTGCCTCTAGGGAATATTCCCAACACGAGCCTAGCGGGCGAGGTCGGCTTTCGTGGCCTTGTGGCCACTAGGGCTGTGGGCACAGCCGGCAGTCTTGTCGCTTGCAGAGTTGACGAAGCCTTTGTCATTTTCTGTTTCTAGGTCGACGACACCGCCCGTCGAAGCATTAGTCTTGCCCTTCTTGTTGTTGTTCATTTCTCTCTAAGGGCATAGCTAGTCTCCCATTTTTTGGTGTCCTTGATCAATGTCCAACAATGGCCCAACGAGAAAGCCTTGTTATCAATCACCATCTTCAAGTGCTCCATTGCTTTCAAGACCTACACATATGGATGCCAACAATGGCTCAACGCAAATGGAAGAGATCGAGAAAGAGAGAAAGAGGTTTTACCATGTCAACCGGCTGCATGCCGCTTATTTTCCTTTTTGTAACCATCTCGTAGGAGCCTTGGAACTTTCTAAACTCGGCATGGATGGTGCCCCACCACTTAGACATGAAGAGATCGTTTCGATCGCTAAAGAAGGTGTCCTTCCCGAATTTCGTATGCTCATGGAAGAACCTGCCCACATTTTTCCAATAGGCAAAGTGTAACAGCCCATGTTTGCAATATATGTAATCAGTACCTAAGCATTACATGCATGTGTTAAACTCAAATAAATATTGCATGTGATCAAGTGTGTGAACCAAAGAACAAGTGCAAAACCCTAAACCCTACTCTTTTCCCCCTCTTTTTGGAATCTATTCAATATGGTGTTTGAATTTTGAAAAGTACAAAAATAGTGGAGCCCAAATAGTGTCAAAGGGCCCCACATTGTTTTCATTAAATTGACAAAGTCCTCGTATTTTTAAAATATCCAAAACAGTATCCAAAAATCACTATATAAGAGAGAAAAGGAATTTAGGAAAATAGAAAAAGGTTCTGTCCAAAAAATAAGCCATCCAGCGCATCTGGGCCATGGCCCAACTCCCTCTCTTCTCTCTGCCGCTCGTGTCCAGCAGCCGCAGCCGGCCCACGCACAGCCCAGTGCGGCCCGTACCTCTTCGCCCTGCTCCTCTGTCGTCTTTCTCGACAACGGGCGAGCAGCTCGCTGTTGCCGCCCACACCGTCGATCGCTGCCGCCTGCATCCGACCGTCCGCCGCCGCGTGGAGGAGGATAAGAAGGGCGCGGCCACGTCCCCGACGCCCTCATCCAATCTCCCCCTCTCTAGCGACCCCTCATTCCCGTTCCCCTCTCGGACCCGAACCCTAGCTCCGACGATCCTGCCATCTCCGGCCTCCCCATGCCTCGCCGATGATGCCTTAAGCTCCACCGTGCCCCGAGGATCCTTACCACCGAAGGAATCGAGGGGGCGTAGTGAATCGTCGCCCACGACGCCGTCTTCCCCGCCACCGACGACCACCGGCGCCATCGATTCCGACGTCCCTTGTGCTTCCCTCGCACCAACGACCCCTCCGCGAGCTTCCCGGTGAGCTCACGGTCTCTGTGACCCTCTCCCTCTCTGAATCGTCGCTGTCGCAATCATCTGCATGCGCCGCCATCAGCCATCGTCGTGTGTCCTGCTCCGGTGACCTCTACCTAGCGGCGCCGCCCTAGTTAGGTTCGTGGTGACGCCCTGATTCGATTACATCTACCCGCGCATCCCCGTTTGCCCCCTAGCGCCGCCACCCGCCGCCGCCGTCTGGCCGTGCTCCGACGAGGTCCATGTGGCTTGCCTGCGTGGCTTGCTTGCGTGGCCAGGTCCCACCAGTCAGCCCCTCTGGCTAGATCCAGCCCCGGTGAGAAACGCCCTTACCCCCACTTTGCGTGTGGGGCTGCTGATGTGGCTCCGGCCCCACCAGTCAGTCTCTGTGGGTAGGTTCAGTCGTGGTAACAAAAGCCCTGGGTTGTTTATGACGTCAGCCTGATGTAATAAATTGTTTTATAATTCCAGAAAATGATTAAATATTGTAAAATTCATATCTTATTATTTATAAGTCAGAAAAATACAAATAATATATCAAAATGTTCAGAAAAATGAGTTCTACCTCTTTAAGCTTTAATCATGAATTGCTAATCAACTTTAATGACAAGTTTAATTAGAGAACTAAATCAACCCCTCTCATGTGTTTCCGGAGTTTCCCGAGTTAGGGTTTTCAACCCTCGGAACCCCGTTTAAATTGCCGAGCAAGTTTTAGGGTTTCATTTTAATGCAATTCAACTTTTCATTTCATCATCCTTGTTTGAGCATTGCATCGATGCCATGTCTTGAATGTCGCCTTTGTTTTCGGTATTTGGTTCTTCGCGATAGGATCCGAACCCGAAGCTGAAGTCAACAACACCGAAGATCAGTACCTTTCTGCCGACGGACAAGGCAAGCGTAGCCTCTCATTCTGAACCTACTTTTACAAAGTATATTACTTTCTCGCTATGATGCACACGATTCCAATGTGGTCTTTTGTCAGTAGCTAGTGTTACCTATCTGCTGCACTATTTCCCTTTTGTAGCCTTATACTCCTGATCCACTGCTCCTAGCATACCTAGGTCTGGCATCTGAGCGTTGCTAGATCTTATGAGGTCGACAGCTTAGCCATGCATAGTATTTAAGTCTAATCTATCTGAACGATGAATAAGAGGTGTCGGAGGATCTAGAAAGGTAGGAGGTGGTGACATCATCGAAGGAGTTAACTAATCATGCTAAGGCTTGTATGGGAGGCCACATTGGGTGTGGTTTTTGTAGGCCCATACTCGCCACCATTAGGACCTGAGTTCTTGCCTCTTGAACCAAGACGAGCGTACAACCACACGGGGTCTGGAAAACCTCACGAGCAACTAACTTGCCTAGTAGATTCCATGAGTCACATAGTTTGGGCTTTCCATCTGGCATACGCATTGAAAACGTTTTCAAAAGAGGAGGTGATGGAGGCATCATAACAGGTAGGGAAGCGTGGCCGTGGTTGCTTGGGGTCGATGGAGCCCCTAGTGAACCAACCTCGCCTCACATCTTTAGGGACCGTCTTCGGGACTTGACCCGTTACGGCGGAACAATCCCTAGGGCGTGACTCATGGTCTCGGCGAAAGCAAGGTAAAGGTCGTGGTCAACCACCCTCTGTCGGCCTTCCAAGGAAGAGGGCTGATAATTTGGCATTAAGAGTTGGTTGGTGCGTGTGGGTAAAGTTGTACACCCCTGTAGGGTATTAATCTTTTCGAAAAGCCGTGTTCACATTTATGAACGACTTGGGAACGGACATGATGGTCATAGATAACATTAACCATCATAAAACTTGTTGATCCACATGTGCTTAAGGATGCTTCCTCTGGGTTGAGGGGGTGATCCTAGATAGGAGGTTCTGATGAAGCTGGTGGTTACCAAGATGTGATGAACAAGGTGAAGAAGTCGCTATCTTATCCCTTTTAAAAGATTCTGAGTAGACGAGCCTCTTCTCTCTCTTGTTTACAAAAAAAGATTGCTTTCCACAAAAGAAAATCCAGAGAAAGCCTTTCTAGCCAGAGCATATAGATACTAGGTTATCTAAGTCTTGCGGAGTACATTCTCGTACTCAGCCTTGCGCCATTGTTGTTTTTCTACAGAGGATCTGGTTGCAACTGAAGGTGGCTTCTACGTTGACATCGACGAGTAGTTGGGGGTCCCATGTAGCAGCCTGAGGACTATGGTATGGACGTCGCTTTTGTTTATGGCCTCTTAGGCCTTTTGCTAAGTTGTTGTGTAGAACAACATATTTTGCTTTCTCTATGTGATGTAATGTTGGGTATGTGACCTCTGGTTTTGTAATAACTCTAATATCTTACTCAGTTAAGGGTTTAAACTTATGCTGTTGAATCCCTGTGTTCTATAATATTACCGAATCATACTGTGATCCTCCGTGTTTGGGAGTTGAGCTGATCTGAGATGGTGATCTGAGGTTAGTTTAACCCTATTCCCGGGGGGTGCTATAGGTTTTGGTATCAGAGCAGGACTGCCTGTAGGAAACCCTTTTATTGGTCGATGTTGAGTCTAGAAGTTGACAAAACTATTTGAAAGTTAAAACTATTTGCAGAAACTCTGACTAGGATTCTTTTTACTCCTTCTCTGGTGTGTTTCTGTTGCTGGAGTTTCTCTTATCTTATTTGGTTTGAAAAGGTTTTCATTCCTTACCTTATATCTCAAAACTTTTAGGATCGTGGTTTTGGGGTTGTTTTTCTAAAGTACTCTGTACTTGGTTGCTATTCTCAGAGTCCCAAGATATCTCAGTTTTGCTTGGTGTGTAACATCTTAGCATTCCATTGTCATGGTTTGTAAGTCAGCTGGTTAGTGTATACTTTAGTATGCTTTGGTACTACCATGCTTGATAAGATGATACCTTTATATCAAGTACTCCTTGTTCATATTCCCGTCTTGTTCCTTTGGATCCCATTTCTAACCTTCCTCTTGCTCTTTCAGGATGGGTGACACTTCTCGTGCCCGTACCCGTGCTCATGCACGAGGTGCCACAAATGAGGGTGAATCTTCCAACCTTCCTCCACCACCGTCCATGGTTCAGCTCATGGCCATGTACGAAACCAACCGTGCTGACAACATGAGGCTCCTTGAAAGGATTGAGCACAACACTGCTCAACGTCAGAACAATCAAGTTGGAATCAAGGACTTCACACGTCTCACTCCGCCAGTTTTCAGCTATTCCACTGAGCCACTTGATGCGGATTACTGGCTTCGCACCATGGAGCGCAAACTTCAGGTTGGTCATGTTGCTCAAGCTGATTGGGTGACTTTTGCTGCCTATCATCTGGAGGGAGCAGCTAACTCCTGGTGGGAAAATTTCTTGGCTATGCAAGAAGCTCAACATGTTGTTACATGGCAAGAGTTCACTAAAGCCTTTCGAGCTTATCATATCCCGGAGGGTTTGATGGATCAGAAGAGGGAGGAGTTCCTCAAGCTTAAGCAGCGCACTGGTTCCGTGTGTGACTACCAGCGCAACTTCAATCGTCTTTCCTGCTATGCTACTGAAGAGGTCTCCACTGATGTTAAGAAGCAAGATCTGTCCCGCAAGGGACTAGATCCTGAGGTTCGTCGTGATCTCCATCTCATGGACTTTGTTAACTTCCAAGGTCTTGTTAACAAGGCTATGAATGCCGAGAGTGGAAAGGTGGAGTATGAATAAACTCGTAAGCGTCCTCAGGAGGGGTACAACAAGACTGGTTCTGGTAATAAGAAGCGTCGTGTCTTCGTGCCTTACAGTGTTGTTCCACGTGCTCCTTATACTCCAAGGTCTTTTGGATATGCTCCTCGTCTGAATGCTAACTCAAGCAATGCTGGTGGATCAAACTACTCTCCTGCTGGCAATGCATCAGGTTTTATATGCTTCAATTGTCACCAACCTGGCCACTATGCAAAGGAGTGTCCTCAAAAGAGTGTTGTTGTGAATGCACCACCAAAGAAGAAGAATGATAAGTATCCAGGTGTTGGAAAAGGTCGCCTGAACCATATCTCTGCTGAGGAGGCTCAGGAAGATCCAAGCGTCATAATGGGTACGCTTCGTATCAATCAAGTTCCAGCTAAAGTTTTATTTTATTCTGGAGCATCGCATTCATTCATGTCCCAAGCTTTTGCTCAAATGCATGGGATAAGTTTTGAGGGGTTATCTGTTCCTCTGCTAGTTCAGTCTCCTGGTTCTAGTTGGCGTTCCACCATGGTTAGTCATGGGAATCTAATTGAAGTTGCATTTCAACTTTTTCCCACTTCTTTGATTGCCCTCAAGTCAACTGATATTGACATCATTTTGGGCATGGACTGGTTGACACATTATCACGCCATTCTCGATTGTACAACCAAGTCTGTGACTCTGACTAGTCATGCTGGCATAACAGTCAAGTATTGGACCGTAGGGTCACTATCTCCTTCAGCTGTTTCTATTCCTGAAGCAGAGTTGAATGCTCTTGAAGTTCTACCTCCGTTAGAGACCCAAGATGTTTCTGTGGTCTGTGAGTTTCCGGATGTCTTTCCTGAGGAGTTGCCTGGCATGCCACCTGGTCGAAGTGTGGAGTTTGAAATAGAGTTAGTTCCTGGAACTGCTCCTGTTTCTAAAAGACCCTACCGTATGCCTCCTCATGAGCTTGTGGAGTTGAAGAAGCAATTAGAGGAGTTAGAAGGAAAAGGATACATTCAGCCCAGCACATCTTCTTGGGGATGTCCTACCATCTTTGTCAAGAAGCGGGATACCAATATACCGCGTCTGGTTGTGGATTATCGCCCACTCAATGCTGTGACTATCAAGAATAAGTATCCTCTCCCTAGGATCAACGATCTATTTGATCAGTTAAGTGGTGCCACTGTATTTTCCAAAATGGATTTGAGGTCAGGGTATCACCAGATAAAGATCCGTAAGGAAGATATTCCAAAGACTGCTTTCACCACTCGTTATGGTCTTTATGAGTATACAGTCATGTCCTTTGGTCTTACCAATGCTCTAGCCACTTTTATGCGGCTTATGAACTCTGTCTTCATGGAGTATCTTGACAAGTTCGTTGTGGTCTACATCAATGATATTCTGGTCTATTCCAAGACTGAAGAAGAGCACGCTGAACAACTTTGTTTGGTGTTAACAAAACTTCGAGAACATCGTCTCTATGCCAAGTTTTCCAAATGTGAGTTCTGGTTACAAGAGCTCGTATTCCTTGGTCATGTTGTTTCCGCCAAAGGGGTTGTTGTTATCCCCGATAAGGTTCAAACTATCCTCGACTGGGAGTCTCCTAAATCCGTCAAGGATATCCGAAGTTTTCTCAGGATGGCTGGTTATTACCGCCGATTCATCGAGAACTTCTCCAGAATTGCAAAGCCAATGACTGATCTTCTTAAGAAGGATAAGAAGTTCGAATGGTCTGATAAGGCTGAAAAAAGCTTCCAGATGTTGAAAACCAAGTTAACAACTGCTCTGGTGCTAGTTCTTCCCGACACTAGCAAAGACTTTGTTGTCTTCTGTGATGCTTCCCACCAAGGTCTCGGATGTGTGTTGATGCAAGATGGGCATGTGGTGGCTTATGCCTCCCGTCAACTAAAACCACATGAGAACAACTACCCAACTCATGATCTTGAGCTTGCAGCTGTTGTTCATGCTCTTAAGCAATGGCGACATTACCTTCTCGGTAGTCGTTGCGAGTTATACTCGGATCATTAGAGCCTGAAGTACCTTTTCACACAACCTGATCTGAATCTCAGGAAAAGAAGATGGTTGGAACTCATCAAGGACTATGATTTGGGTCTCAACTTTCAACCAGGAAAAGCCAATGTTGTTGCCGATGCGCTAAGTCGTAAGTCTTATTGCAACAATTTGATGATCAAACAATCTCAACCTTCTCTTCATGAGGAATTTGCTTGATTGAATATTGAAGTAATTCCTCGTGGATTCCTTTACTCTTGAAGTGAAATCTTCTATAGAGGATGAAATCACACTCACTCAGAAGAATGATTCTGGAATTGCTGAGATCAAAGGGAACATTGCTAGCGGAGTTGCTAAATTTTTCTCTGTTGATAAACAAGGTACTATTTACTTTGGTGACCGTCTGGTAGTGCCGAAGAGAACAATATTGAGGGATTTTATTCTTCAAGAGGCTCATGAATCACCTCTTTCTATCCACCCTGGAGGTACCAAGATGTATCGGGATCTTCGTCAAAGATTCTGGTGGTCTGGTATGAAGAAGGATATCGCTCGTTTTGTTGCTGAATGTGACGTTTGCCATCGCGTCAAAGCTGAGCACCAAAGACCCGCTGGTCTCCTGCAACCACATAAAATACCTGAGTGGAAATGGGATGAAGTTGGTATGGATTTCATCATTGGTCTTCCTAAGACTCGAAAAGGAAATGATGCCATCTGGGTGATCGTTGACTATCTGTCCAAGGTCGCTCACTTTCTTCCCGTCAAGGAAAGCATTCGAGCGAGTGAACTGGCTGATCTTTATATCTCTCGGATTGTTGTTCTTCATGGTATTCCTAAGAAGATAACATCTGACCGTGGAAGTTTGTTCACCTCCAAATTCTGGGAAAGTTTCCAAGATGCTATGGGAACTCGTTTGTCTTTCAGTACAGCTTATCATTCTAGCACCAGTGGCCAGACCGAAAGAGTGAATCAAATCCTTGAAGACATGCTCAGAGCATGTGTCATATCTTTTGGCAAGAACTGGGAGAAATGCCTTCCTTTTGCTGAATTCTCCTACAACAATAGTTATCAGTCCAGTATAGAAATGGCACCATTCCAGTTTCTATATGGAAGAACCTGTCGTACTCCTTTGAACTGGGCAGAAACCGGCGAAAGAAAGTCCTTTGGTCCGGATATGATCCAGGAAGCAGAAGATCAAGTTTGTATCATTCGAGATCGTTTGAAAACTGCTCAGTCCCGCCAGAAAAGCTATCATGATCGTCACCATCAACATATTGAATATGAAGTCGGTGATCAAGCTTATCTTCGGGTCACTCCTCTAAAGGGTGTCCACCGTTTCGGTATCAAAGGCAAACTAGCTCCTCGCTATGTTGGTCCTTTTCGTGTTCTATCCAAACAAGGTAACCTCGCATACAAATTGGAGTTGCCCGCAAACTTCCCTGCGGTGCATGACGTCTTTCATTGTCGCAACTCAAGCGTTGCTTCAAAGATCCTGTCTGTGGTGTTGATCACCAAACTCTCGATCTCCAGAAGGATCTGACTTATTGTGAGTATCATGTTCGTATCCTTGATGAAACTGAGCGCAAAACTCGATGTCAAAACATCAAGTTCCTGAAAGTTCAGTGGTCTCATCACTCCGAGGACGAAGCAACCTGGGAATGAGAAGATCGTCTTAGATCTGAGTATCCTGCCTTCTTTTCCAAAACTTAGGAATCTCGGGTCGAGATTCTTGTAAGGGGGGTAGAGCTGTAACAGCCCATGTTTGCAATATATGTAATCAGTACCTAAGCATTGCATGCATGTGTTAAACTCAAATAAATATTGCATGTGATCAAGTGTGTGAACCAAAGAACAAGTGCAAAACCCTAAACCCTAGTCTTTTTCCCCTCTTTTTGGAATCTATTCAATATGGTGTTTGAATTTTGAAAGTACAAAAATAGTGGAGCCCAAATAGTGTCAAAGGGCCCCACATTGTTTTCATTAAATTTACAAAGTCCTGGTATTTTTAAAATATCCAAAACAGTATCCAAAAATCATTATATAAGAGAGAAAAGGAATTTAGGAAAATAGAAAAAGGTTCTGTCAAAAAATTAAGCCATCCAGCGCATCTGGGCCGTGGCCCAACTCCCTCTCTTCTCTTTGCCGCTCGTGTCCAGTAGGTAGCAGCCGCAGCCGGCCCACGCGCAGCCCAGTGCGGCCCGTACCTCTTCGCCCTGCTCCCATGTCGTCTTTCTCGACAACGGCGAGCAGCTCGTTGTCGCCGCCCACGCCGTCGATCGCCGCCGCCTGCATCTGACCGTCCGCCGCCGCGTGGAGGAGGATAAGAACGGCGCGGCCAAGTCCCCGACGCCCTCATCCACTCTCCCCCTCTCCAGCGACCCCTCATTCCCGTTCCCCACTCGGACCCGAACCCTAGCTTCGACGATCCCGCCGTTTCCGGCCGCCTCGTGCCTCGCCGATGACGCCTTAAGCTCCGCCGCGCCCCGGGGATCCTTCCCACCAAAGGAATCGAGGGGGGAGTAGTGAATCGTTGCCCACGACTCTGTCTTCCCCGCCACCGATGACCACCGGCGCCATCGATTCCGACGTCCCCTGTGCTCCCCTCGCACCAATGACCCCTCCGCGAGCTTCCCGGTGAGCTCACGGTCCCTGTGACCCTCTCCATTTCCCCTCTCCATCTCTGAATCGTCGCCGTCGCAATCATCTGCATGCTCCACCGTCGGCCGTCGTCGTGCGTCCTGCTCCGGCGACTCTACCTAGCGGCGCCTCCCTAGTTAGGTTCGTGGTGACGCTCTGATTCGATTAGGCCTACCCGCTCATCCCCGTTCGCCCCCTAGCGCCGCCAGCCGCCGCTGTCTGGCCGTGCTCCGGCGAGGTCCACGTGGCTTGCCTGCGTGGCCAGGTCCCACCAGTCAGCCCCTCTAGCTAGATCCAGCCCCGGTATGAAACGCCCTGACTCCCACTTTGCGTGTGGGGCTGCTAATGTGGCTCCGGCCCCACCAGTCAGTCTCTGTGGGTAGGTTCAGTCGTGGTAACAAAAGCCCTGGGTTTTTTATGATGTCAGCCTGATGTAATAAATTGTTTTATAATTCCAGAAAATGATTAAATATTGTAAAATTCATATCTTATTATTTATAAGTCCGAAAAATACAAATAATATATCAAAATGTTCAGAAAAATGAGTTCTACCTCTTTAAGCTTTAATCATGCATTGATAATCAACTTTAATGACAAGTTCAATTAGAGAACTAAATCAACCCCTCTCATGTGTTTCCGGAGTTTCCCGAGTTAGGGTTTTCAACCCTCGGAACCCCGTTTAAATTGCCGAGCAAGTTTTAGGGTTTCATTTCAATGCAATTCAACTTGTCATATCATCATCCTTGTTTGAGCATTGCATCGATGCCATGTCTTGATCGTCGCCTTTGTTTCCGGTATTTGGTTCTTCGCGATAGGATCCGAACCCGAAGCTGAAGTCAACAACACCGAAGATCAGTACCTTTCTACCGACGGACAAGGCAAGCGTAGCCTCTCATTCTAAACCTACTTTTACAAAGTATACTACTTTCTCGCTATGATGCACACGATTCCAATGTGGTCTTTTGTCAGTAGCTAGTGTTACCTATCTGCTGCACTGTTTCCCTTTTGTAGCCTTATACTCCTGATCCACTGCTCCTAGCATACCTAGGTCTGGCATCTGAGCGTTGCTAGAGGTTCTGAGGTCGACAGCTTAGCCATGCATAGTATTTAAGTCTAATCTATCTGAACGATGAATAAGAGGTGTCGGAGGATCTAGAAAGGTAGGAGGTGGTGACATCATCGAAGGAGTTAACAAATCATGCTAAGGATTGTATGGGAGGCCACATTGTGTGTGGTTTTTGTAGTCCCATACTCGCCACCATTAGGACCCGAGTTCTTGCCTCTTGAACCAAGACGAGCGTACAACCACACGGGGCCTGGAAAACCCCACGAGCAACTAACTTGCCTAGTAGATTCCATGAGTCACATAGTTTGGGCTTTCCATCTGGCATACGGATTGACAACGTTTTCAAAAGAGGAGGTGATGGAGGTGCATCATAACAGGTAGGGAAGCTGTAACATCCCTAAAATCATGATTTCAAAGTTGGCATATCATTCATACATGCATATAGAATTGAGATCATTTCCAAAACTCATTTCAGAAAAGCAAAGCACATAGTGCTATCATTTTATGTGAGCAAGCTAAAAATCAAAATGGCCATCACCATTTGAGAGTTTGAATGTTTTAAACCTAGAATGCTTGTTTCCTTTGTTGAATGGATTGAGTGTGGATATTTGAACCAAGTTTTACAAAATGGAAATGGTTCAAGAACCATTTTTCAAACATTTGCAAATCAGGTACCAAGTCCCTGATATTTTGTTCTCCAAGAGTGACCAAGCTTTTGCAAAGCAACCACATGGTTTTATGCCTATATTTGAAACTTTTGCACACTGCAAAAACCCCAGAAAGATTTGAATTCAAAAAGAGTTTGAATTCATATCAAAACCATTCCTGAAAATCAAAACAGAAAAAGAAAAGGACAAAAGAAAAGAAAAGGGCCAGGCGCCAGGATTCTAGCCCATCAACAGAACTGGCCCAACTAGCCCACCCGGCCTTCCTCTCTCTCTCTCGCACGCGCAAGCACACCCAAGCAGTCGCTGACAACCAGACCCCACCTCCTCTCTGCGTGTTTTGCTGACGAGCGGGCCCTCTCCACGTCACCCTCGTCTTCCCCAAATCACGCCCGACCCCATCGCCGGCCGTTTCCTCCGCCCTTCACTGCCGCGATTGATTCTCGCTTAATTGCCATTGATTCCACGCTTAATCGCCACTCCCCTCTCGCCTACAAAACCCCCTCTGCACCGCGGTCATTTCCCCCACTCTCCTTGCTCACTCCGCCACCAGGATGCGCGCATTTGCCCTCGAAACCTTGCAGTACCGACGACTCCGGCGACTAATTCCGGTGAGCCTCGACCGCCCCCCTCTCTCTGGTTCAAACTATCGTGTCCAGCTTGATCTTGCGCACCTCCTGATACTTTTCTGTTGCCTGCTCGTGACCCAGGTCGTCGATCCCGTTCACGACCGCAACCACCTGCGCCGTCGCTCGACTCCGGCGAGCAATAGCGGTAAGTTCCGTGCACCCCTCGCTTTCCCTTTGTCACCAGTTGATTCGCCGGTCACTTGCGCATCTTCTGAACCCTCTGCCTTGTGCTAGGGCAATGCCACACCTCGGCAACGACCTCGACTGCAAGCGACAGACGCCGCCGCAACTCCGACGAGCCCTAGAGACCGTACCCGTGCACCCCTTGCCCAGCCACCACCACGTTGAGCTTCGCCTCGACCTTGCGGATCTGGTAAGCACGCCCTTTCCTTCCCGAGCGATCTAGAACGTTAGCGCCGCCGCTGTCAGAGCACTCCGCCGCTCGCCGTCGCCGCGTGCCGCCAGGACATGGTCGCTTGATCGAGAGCCCTTGGATCTGGATCCAACGCGTAGAATTAGATCTTTTAGCGAACCGTTATGGACAGATCTGGACCATGTGTTTTAAATAGATCTAACGGCACGGGAAGGTGATCCTGAGCGAAGCGGTATCAACCAATAGGATTAAGACGCGTGGCTAGGGTTTGATTCAAAAACAGAATTCAAAATCAGATTTAGATCCAAAATTCAAATGGCTATAACTTTTGTTTCCCACGTTAGATTTTTGCAAATTTTATACCGTTGGAATCAGGGAGACAAGCCCTATCTGTTTATGCAATGTGTTTAGTGAAAATTTTCTGTTAAAATGACTTTTTATGCAGAAACTTGTTTAGGACTATTTTGAGTATAGAATTTGTTTAGTAAATTGTTTTAGTTCTAAATAAGTTTAGTTAGCAAGTTTTTGACTTGGTTATGTTTCTGTATCATGAACTTGCTTGGTGGAGTTTTCAAAAATCATCACTTAGCATTTTCTTGCATGCATGCATTCATATTTTTGTTTGTATATGAATTGTGTGTAATTTTGTGCTACAAATTTTTGTGTAGATTTTGCTAGTGACTGTGATTGTGAAGAGTCTTACTCTCCCCATTACCAAGGCAAGTGGTACTTCATGAATATTTCCATCCCTATATTTTGTACAAGCATTAGAAATATTTTGCTAAGTCTTGCATGTTACTATTTTGGCAAATGCTATGTTGGGAAATCCTATGTAGTTATAGAATTGCTAGGAAATTCCTAACTTAAGATACTATGCCATGCTTAGTCTAGCTAGTAGCAAACAAGGGTTGGTAAAGTATACACATGCTATGATGAAAATACTTTTAAGTCTTTTGGACTTATGTTTTTCTTAATAAAACAACTAAGTCAATGAACCTCCTGGGTGGAATGGGACTTGAATGGTGGTTTTTGGTTGAGTGGTTACACAAGGCCCATGGACATGGTTTACCTTGTGTATCTCACTTGTGGTATGCCACCCAGGAACAAAGGGATTTTAGAGGCCAAGTGTTGAGAAGCTTATAGTGCAACCACTTGGCAATATGGGCTCTGCCTTGATCATATAGGTTGCTGGAACTTAGCCATTTGGACAGTTGGTGGTAGTGGGAATGATAGGTTGGAGCGCATCCATTTGGTCTAAGGGAAGGCTTCTGAAAGGTCCTGTCTTGGGAAACCAAGTCTGGTGGGGAAAGTGCACAACCTCTGCAGATGGAAAATCTAAGTACTTAGCCAAGTCCATGGCAATGGACAACTTGAGCATCAAGACATGGAAGCTATCAAGAATCTCATCACTCCAACTTCTAAGTAAAACTTGTGGGTGAACAAGGGTGAAGGACCCCAATGTCTATTGGTGGTTTCTTGGGAAAGTTTTTTTGACAAAGAAAAACTTAGTGATTTCAACTAATAGGAAAAACCTATTTTGAGCAAAGCAAGCCAAGCTACACTTAGCCAAAATGCATATAGTAATATAGTCCACTTAAAATTTACTAAGGTATCACTTGCCAATACTATTCCAAAGTATTGACCCACTGTGGCTGTAACTTGTGATGTTGCAGGTTACTCCGATGATGATTAGGTGTCATGAGTCTACACTCAACATGCTTTCCTGTGGCACATGAAGATGAAGACTTATGTTTATTTACTTATTCCAAAACTCTTGTATTAGGCCTGTGGCCTTGTGTTGTATAAGACTATGTTTTATCTCTGGAATGGATGTAATAAATGACCTTTGTATCTGTGTACTTCATCTTAAACTGTGGATGCTAGCAATGATCCAGGGACTAGCATTGCAATCACAGGGATCCTTTTCCTTTACAAAGGAGGGATCTTACAGGTGGTATCAGAGCACTGTGTTGCCTGTAGGATTATGACCCTAGGATTGGAAACCACTAAGGAAAATTTTTCAACTACTTCTACACTTGTCTATTCTTCTCGTAAACTTTTCTAATCTTCTCATTCTCATCTCTATTTGTAGATGAACTCCATCAACGAAGCCATGAAGAAAGGACCACTCATGACCATGACCTTGGAGTGTGAGACAGAGTTTCCCAAAATTCTCAAGGATCTCATGGTGGCAATGGAAATACATGGTGCAGCTGTGTACAAAGGCTTTCCAGTGATGGATGAAGGAGTTGAGTACTGGTGGGTGCAACTTCACTTGTACAAAAACAAGGAAGACAACCACAAAGAAAGAGGATTCTGCATGTACACCAACACTATGGTGCATACCACATTCTTTGAGTCAGCAAGAGAAGCAGCTTGGAGGACTATCAAAGAACTTAGTGCCAGAGTCAAGTGCAGAATGCTCAACCTCCAAAAAGACTTAGAGAAAGAGAAGGAACGTACCCAAGAGTTGGAAGCCACCAACCAAACCTTAAGAGGAGATATTATAGACTTAGTGATGGAATCATGTGAGCAAGATAGGCTAATTGCCTCTAGGAACATTGTGTTAGCCAACAGATCCAGTGAGATAGGATTGTAAACGTACTTCGTTAGTTGGACCACCACCTATCACCTTATTTTCCAAAATGATACCTTAAATAAGTTTGGACCTTGGTTGATGTAATGGATTCATGTATGCATGACTTGTGTGATTTTGTGTTCCAAGGATATGTATGTGATGTTTGTCTTTATCTTGATTTGTGTTGTTCTAACTTTTCTATCTTATAAATAGATGCCTATTACCATCAGCACTGTTGAGGAGTTCCAGGTTACCCGCTTTGATCCTCGTATCGTTGAGCTTACCACTTTGCTCAATCTCCCTCTTCCCACCATCATGGTGCATCCACTCACCAAGTTCGAGAGGAAGGACCTCTGGGGCTTCAAGGTGAACCAGCCCGGACGCCAGACAGAGCCTACTACGGAGGCCATCGTCTTCAAGCTTATGCACGATGACAGGGAGAGAGGCATGGAGGTAGTCATGCAGGACCTGATAGGACGTCTGCTAGGCCGTCACTCCCGACAGGTTAGAGGCACCCACTTCCAGGTCTTCGGAAGACGTGATGAGGATGGAGAGTCCATCAACTTCGAGGACGACTCGAGGGACGCAGCAGAGCCGATACGTCTGTATCTCTAGGACTTAGAGTCTCTCATTAGGCACGTGGACACGGACAGGACCAATGTCATGCTCAGTAATGACGAGCTCCAGGTGCAGCTTCGCGAGAAGGACAAGCTCTTCGCGCAGCAGGACGAGATAGTCAAGGAAATGGAGGCGAAGTTCGAGACCCAGGACCGGAAGTTCAAGAGTCAGGAGAAACGTGTCCAAGATAGGAACAAGAAGATCCGGGACATGACTGAAGAACTGAAGTCCAAGGATTTCGAGCTAGAGCAACAGCAGATGGTGATCGAGAGGCTTCGTTCCCAGAAGAGGGCTCTCAAGGCCAAGATTGAGTCCTTGACCACTATTATTGAGGAGAACAAGACCGCGATGGAGAACGCAGGTCTTACCTTTGTCGAGGAGGAGATTGATGCTGATGAGTAGACTTGACTACTCGTTTATCTTTCATTATCGTACTTGTTATTTGTGAACTTATTTTTGGACCATCCGACATGTGGATGGCTTGCCACTTGTGTGTTTTACTTTGTGAACTTGTTATCTGGTTGTTGAACTTTTATCTTCTGTTGCATGCTTGTGTTTGCTTATGTGATGTAATGTGCATGAAAACATCTATGGGTATCTCATTCTTATCTCTATTTGAACAAACCACAGATGCCTCCCCGTCGCGCAAACCCCAACCCCAACAACAACAACATAACTCCGGAAATGCAGCAAATGATGAATTCTCAAACACAGCTTATGCAGATGATGACAACATTCATCCAGAACTAGAATAATAACAACAACAACCCCAATAACAACAACAATAACAACAACAACAACCCTCCGGGCTTTGATATGCTCACCAGATTTCTGCGTTTGAGGCCAGCTAAGTTCTCGGGGACGACTGATACCATGGTGGCCAATGATTGGCTATGTTCTATAAACAAGAACTTAGTGACTGTGGGCTGCACGGACGCTGAAAAGGTCAGATTTGCAGCACATCTGCTGGAAGGGCCAGCCGCCACTTGGTGGGACAACTTCCAAATCACCACTCCTATAAATGAGGTGACTTGGGCGATCTTTGAGGATGGCTTTCGCACTGCTCATATCTCATCGGGAATAATGAGCCTGAAAAAGAAAGAGTTCCACAATCTGAAGCAGCGCCACCGCAGCGT
The DNA here is from genome assembly GCA_916181665.1 of Avena sativa. Taxonomy (NCBI): domain Eukaryota; kingdom Viridiplantae; phylum Streptophyta; class Magnoliopsida; order Poales; family Poaceae; genus Avena; species Avena sativa. The sequence continues at coordinate 146,643,806 of OV702294.1, read as the reverse complement.
GGCTGAATACATTGAAGAGTTCAACAATCTGGCGCGCTATGCACCGGATGACACAGATGCCAAGAGAAAGGAAAAATTTCTGGAAGGCTTGAATGATGAGCTGAATCTGCAGCTGGCTGTGGCATATGTTCCCACTTATCAGTCGCTCTGTGATAAGGCTGCAATATTGGAGAACAAAATGAAACAAGTCGAGAGTAGGAAGAGGAAACACTCCGACAAGCACAACTCGGGATCGTCTCACAAACGATCTCACTATGATGACAGTGGAAGCTCAGGATCCCACAAACATGGGAAATTCAACAAGCACCACAACCACAACCGTCATGACAACAAGCATCACCGCAGTCATGACAATGACAAGTACAAGAACCACAAGAGTGGACATAAGAGCCACCACAGTGGAAATGGTAGTGGAAGTGGAAGTCAGCCTGCTAAGAGAGATATCAGTCAGGTTGAGTGCTTCAAATGCAAGAAGATGGGACACTATGCAAATGAGTTCCCCGAAAAGAAAGTTGAAGGACCTGTCAAGCCCAATCCTTTCCAGAAAGGACAGGTGAACCACATCAGTGTGGAGGAGGTCTATGAGGACCCTAACGCTGTTGCTGGTAAGTTCAGACTCAATTCCATTCCAGCATTTGTACTCTTTGATACTGGTGCATCTCATTCATTCATATCAAAAGCATTTGTTGATAGAAATGGGTTTCCGTCTGAAAACATTGGGTGTCCAATAAAAGTTAGTTCTCCGGGTGGAGATATGATAGTAAGTCTTGGATGCCGGGATCTAGTAATAGAGTTTGGAAAACATAAGTTCCCAGTGAGTCTGATAATCCTAGATTCCCAAGGACTGGACGTAATTTTGGGAATGGATTGGATGGCTAAGTATGAAGGAGTACTAGACTGTGCTAATCGTACTGTTGCACTCACAACCCCGGAAAGAAAAAGAATTAAATTCAAGTCAAACTTTGAATCCAAAGGAAGTAAGCTTAATTCTCTTAAGGGGGTTAGCATGGACAGTGTGCCAATTGTGTGTGAGTATCCGGATGTGTTTCCAGAAGAATTGCCAGGAATGCCACCAGATAGAGATGTGGAATTTCTGATAGATTTGGTACCAGGTTCTGGACCAATAGCAAAGAGGCCTTATAAGATGTCAGTTGATGAACTGAAAGAGCTCAGGAAGCAACTAGGAGAATAGTTGCAGAAAGGATTTATTCAACCCAGTTCTTCATCTTGGGGAGCCCCAGTATTGTTCGTGGAGAAGAAGGATAGAAGTCAAAGGTTATGCATAGATTACCGATCACTCAACGAGGTAACTATCAAAAACAAATATCCTATGCCTAGAATCAATGACTTATTTGATCAGCTTGAAGGAGCATGTGTGTTCTCAAAGATTGATCTTAGATCAGGATATTTTCAACTCAAGATAAGAGAGCAAGACATACCTAAAACATCATTCACCACAAGGTATGGATTATATGAGTATACTGTAATGCCTTTTGGCTTGACAAATGCTCCAGCATACTTCATGAATATGATGAACAAAGTGTTCATGGAATTCCTCGACAAGTTTGTTGTCGTTTTCATCGATGACATCTTAGTCTACTCCAAGAGCAAAGAAGAGCATGAAGGACACTTGCGTTTGATACTCGAGAAGTTGAGAGAGCATAAACTTTATGCCAAATTTAGCAAGTGTGAGTTCTGGTTGGAAGAAGTTGGTTTTCTTGGCCATGTTATGACAAAGGATGGTGTAGCAGTTGATCCTGCTAAGGTTTCAGCTGTGACTGAATGGGAATCTCCCAAGAACGTGAAAGAGGTTCGTAGTTTCCTTGGCTTAGCAGGTTATTACAGAAGGTTCATTGAAAATTTCTCAAAAGTTGCTAAGCCAATGACTGAATTATTAAAGAAAGACAAGAAGTTTGCTTGGTCTGAAGGTTGTGAAGTCAGCTTTCAGGAGTTGAAGAAGAGACTTGTGACAGCACCAATTCTATGTCTGCCAGATTTGGAAAAGGATTTCCAAGTATATTGTGATGCGTATCATCAAGGTTTGGGTGCAGTACTTATGCAAGACGTTAAAGTTGTGGCCTATGCCTCGAGACAACTCAAAACTCATGAAGTAAACTATCCTACTCATGATTTAGAGTTAGCCTCTGTCGTCCATGCACTCAAAACATGGAGACATTACCTTTTGGGAAAGCGTTGTGAAGTATTCACGGACCACAAAAGTTTGAAGTATATTTTTACCTAAAAGGAAATCAATATGAGACAAAGAAGATGGTTAGAGCTTATCAAGGACTATGACTTAAGTTTGCAATACCACCCCGGTAAAGCAAATGTTGTAGCAGATGCTCTAAGTCGTAAGGTGTTTGTGAATGGCCTTACCAAAGGTGAATTGCCAGATGATTTGTGTACCCAATTCCGAGAACTCAGATTGGAGATTGTGCCTGAAGGACATCTCATGTCTTTGGATGTTCAACCCACTTTGTTGGACAAGATCCGAGAAGCTCAGAAGACTGATAAGGAAATTGAAGAGATTAAGGAAAAGATTGGCCAAGGGAAGGCTAAAAATTTCCATGAAGATGAACAGGGTACTTTATGGCATGGGAAACGTATCTGTGTTCCACAAGATCTGGAGTTACGGAAACTGATTTTGCAGGAAGCACACAACTCTCCGTATTCTATTCACCCGGGTAACACCAAAATGTACATGGACATGAAAGAAAGATTTTGGTGGAACAATCTCAAGAGGGACATCGCCGAACATATTGCTTTGTGTGATGTGTGTAGTAGAGTAAAGGCGGAGCATCAGAAACCAGCAGGTTTGCTTCAACCACTACCTATTCCTGATTGGAAGTGGGACAAGATTGGTATGGATTTCATTACCGGATTACCAAGGACCAGATCTGGATATGATTCCATATGGGTAGTAGTGGATCGCCTAACTAAAGTGGCTCATTTCATACCCGTGAAGACAACTTATACAAGTGCCAAGTTAGCCAAAATCTACATGAGTAGAATTGTGTGTCTTCATGGTGTGCCCAAGAGTATTGTGTCTGATAGGGGAACTCAATTCACTTCCCATTTTTGGAGACAACTACATGAGTCATTGGGAACGAGGTTGGAATTCAGTACTGCTTTTCATCCTCAAACCGATGGACAAACAGAAAGGACTAATCAAATTCTGGAAGACATGTTGAGGGCATGTGCCCTAGATTATGGAGCAAGTTGGGATGAAAGTCTGCCTTACGCAGAATTTTCTTATAACAACAGCTATCAAGCCAGCATTGAGATGGCACCATTTGAGTTTCTCTACGAAAGAAAATGTACCACCCCATTGTTATGGAATGGTGTGGGAGAAAGAAGTTTATTCGGGCCAGATCTTATCAAAGAAGCCGAAGAGAAGGTCAAGTTGGTTAAGGACAGGTTGAGGATAGCACAGTCCCGACAGAAAAGCTACGCAGATCCTAAGCGTAGAGAAGTCACCTACGAAGTGGGCGATAGAGCCTATCTTAGAGTATCACCACTTCGTGGAGTGAAAAGGTTCGGAGTCAAAGGAAAGTTGGCACCAAGATATGTTGGGCCATTCAAGATTTTGAGTCGCAAAGGAGAAGTTGCTTATGAAATTGAACTGCCAGAATCTTTGTCAGCAGTCCATAATGTGTTTCATGTGAGTCAACTTAAGAAATGTGACCCAGAAATGGAAGAAACTTCTTTGAAGGATACTATACCTTTGGAAGAGGTTCAACTAGAAAGTGACCTCACATATGAGGAGAAGCCTATCAAGATTCTTGAGACTGCAGAAAGAGTCACAAGGGCAAAGACTATCAATTTTTGCAAAGTGCAATGGAATCATCATTCCGAAGAGGAAGCAACATGGGAAAGAGAAGATGAACTTCGGAAAGACCACCCTCACCTATTTGCTAGCCAATCCGAATCTCTAGGGCGAGATTCACCTTAAGGGGGTTAGATTTGTAACATCCCTAAAATCATGATTTCAAAGTTGGCATATCATTCATACATGCATATAGAATTGAGATCATTTCCAAAACTCATTTCAGAAAAGCAAAGCACATAGTGCTATCATTTTATGTGAGCAAGCTAAAAATCAAAATGGCCATCACCATTTGAGAGTTTGAATGTTTTAAACCTAGAATGCTTGTTTCCTTTGTTGAATGGATTGAGTGTGGATATTTGAACCAAGTTTTACAAAATGGAAATGGTTCAAGAACCATTTTTCAAACATTTGCAAATCAGGTACCAAGTCCCTGATATTTTGTTCTCCAAGAGTGACCATGCTTTTGCAAAGCAACCACATGGTTTTATGCCTATATTTGAAACTTTTGCACACTGCAAAAACCCCAAAAAGATTTGAATTCAAAAAGAGTTTGAATTCATATCAAAACCATTCCTAAAAATCAAAACAGAAAAAGAAAAGGACAAAAGAAAAGAAAAGGGCCAGGCGCCAGGATTCTAGCCCAGCAACAGAACTGGCCCAACTAGCCCACCCGGCCTTCCTCTCTCTCTCGCATGCGCAAGCACACCCAAGCAGTCACTGACAACCAGACCCCACCTCCTCTCTGCGTGTTTTGCTGACGAGCGGGCCCTCTCCACGTCACCCTCGTCTTCCCCAAATCACGCCCGACCCCGTCGCCGGCCGTTTCCTCCGCCCTTCACTGCCGCGATTGATTCTCGCTTAATTGCCATTGATTCCACGCTTAATCACCGCTCCCCTCTCGCCTACAAAACCCCCTCTGCACCGCGGTCATTTTCCCCCACTCTCCTCGCTCATTCCGCCACCAGGCTGCGCGCATTTGCCCTCGAAACCTCGCAGTACCGACGACTCCGGCGACTAATTCCGGTGAGCCTCGACCGCCCCCCTCTCTCTGGTTCAAACTGTTGTGTCCAGCTTGATCTTGCGCACCTCCTGATACTTTTATTTTGCCTGCTCGTGACCCAGGTCGTCGATCCCGTTCACGACCGCAACCACCTGCGTCGTCGCTCGACTCCGGCGAGCAACAGCGGTAAGTTCCGTGCGCCCCTCGCTTTCCCTTTGTCACCAGTTGATTCGCCAATCACTTGCGCATCTTCTGAACCCTCTGCCTTGTGCTAGGGCGACGCCACACCTTGGCAACGACCTCGACTGCAAGCGACAGATGCCGCCGCAACTCCGACGAGCCCCAGAGACCGTACCCGTGCACCCCTTGCCTAGCCACCACCACGTTGAGCTTCGCCTCGACCTTGCGGATCTGGTAAGCACGCCCTTTCCTCCCCGAGCGATCTAGAACGTTAGCGCCGCCGCTGTCAGAGCACTCCGCCGCTCGCCGTCGCCGCGCGCCGCCAGGACATGGTCGCTTGATCGAGAGCCCTTGGATCTGGATCCAACGCGTAGAATTAGATCTTTTAGCGAACCGTTATGGACAGATCTAGACCGTGTGTTTCAGATAGATCTAACGGCGCGGGAAGGTGATCCTGAGCGAAGCGGTATCAACCAATAGGATTAAGACGCGTGGCTAGGGTATGATTCAAAAACAGAATTCAAATCAGATTTAGATCCAAAATTCAAATGGCTATAACTTTTGTTTCCCACGTTAGATTTTTGCAAATTTTATACCGTTGGAATCAGGGAGACAAGCCCTATCTGTATATGCAATGTGTTTAGTGAAAAGTTTCTATTAAAATGACTTTTTATGCAGAAACTTGTTTAGGACTATTTTGAGTATAGAATTTGTTTAGTAAATTGTTTTAGTCCTAAATAAGTTTAGTTAGCAAGTTTTTGACTTGGTTATGTTTCTGTATCATGCACTTGCTTGGTGGAGTTTTCAAAAATCATCACTTAGCATTTTCTTGCATGCATGCATTCATATTTTTGTTTGTATATGAATTGTGTGTAATTTTGTGCTACAAATTTTTGTGTAGATTTTGCTAGTGACTGTGATTGTGAAGAGTGCTACTCTCCCCATTACCAAGGCAAGTGGTACTTCATGAATATTTCCATCCCTATATTTTGTACAAGCATTAGAAATATTTTGCTAAGTCTTGCATGTTACTATTTTGCCAAATGCTATGTTGGGAAATCCTATGTAGTTATAGAATTGCTAGGAAATTCCTAAGTTAAGATACTATGCCATGCTTAGTCTAGCTAGTAGCAAACAAGGGTTGGTAAAGTATACACATGCTATGATGAAAATACTTCTAAGTCTTTTGGACTTATGTTTTTCTTAATAAAACAACTAAGTCAATGAACCTCCTGGGTGGAATGGGACTTGAATGGTGGTTTTTGGTTGAGTGGTTACACAAGGCCCATGGACATGGTTTACCTTGTGTATCTCACTTGTGGTATGCCACCCAGGCACAAAGGGATTTTAGAGGCCAAGTGTTGAGAAGCTTATAGTGCAACCACTTGGCAATATGGGCTTTGCCTTGATCATATAGGTTGCTGGAACTTAGCCATTTGGACAGTTGGTGGTAGTGGGAATGATAGGTTGGAGCGTGTCCATTTGGTCTAAGGGAAGGCTTCTGAAAGGTCCTGTCTTGGGAAACCAAGTCTGGTGGGGAAAGTGCACAACCTCTGCAGATGGAAAATCTAAGTACTTCGACAAGTCCATGGCAATGGACAACTTGAGCATCAAGACATGGAAGCTATCAAGAATCTCATCACTCCAACTTCTAAGTAAAACTTGTGGGTGAACAAGGGTGAAGGACCCTAATGTCTATTGGTGGTTTCTTGGGAAAGTTTTTTTGACAAAGAAAAACTTAGTGATTTCAACTAATAGGAAAAACCTATTTTGAGCAAAGCAAGCCAAGCTACACTTAGCCAAAATGCATATAGTAATATAGTCCACTTAAAATTTACTAAGGTATCACTTGCCAATACTATTCCAAAGTATTGACCCACTGTGGCTGTAACTTGTGATGTTGCAGGTTACTTCGATGATGATTAGGTGTCATGAGTCTACACTCAACATGCTTGCCTGTGGCACATGAAGATGAAGACTTATGTTTATTTACTTATTCCAAAACTCTTGTATTAGGCCTGTGTCCTTGAGTTGTATAAGACTATGTTTTATCTCTGGAATGGATGTAATAAATGGCCTTTGTATCTGTGTACTTCATCTTAAACTGTGGATGCTAGCAATGATCCAGGGACTAGCATTGCAATCATAGGGATCCTTTTCCTTTACAAAGGAGGGATCTTACAGAGAAAGCCTTTCTAGCCAGAGCATATAGATACTAGGTTATCTAAGTCTTGCGGAGTACATTCTCGTACTCAGCCTTGCGACATTGTTGTTTTTCTATAGAGGATCTGGTTGAAACTGAAGGTGGCTTCTACGTTGACATCGACGAGTAGTTGGGGGTCCCAGCTAGCAGCCTTAGGACTATGGGATGGACGTCGCTTTTGTTTATGGCCTCTTAGGCCTTTTGCTAAGTTGTTGTGTAGAACAACATATTTTGCTTTTGTTGTGTGATGTAATGTTGGGTTTGTGACCTCTGGTTTGTAATAACTCTAATATGTTACTATGTTAAAGGTTTAAACTTATGCTGTTGAATTCCTGTGTTCTGTAATGTTACCGAATCATACTGTGATCCTCCGTGTTTGGGAGTTGAGCTTATCTTAGATGGTGATCTGAGGTTAGTTTAACCCTATCCCCAGGGGGGTGCTACACAAAGCCCTTTTGCTCGGCACTGCATAGTGGATCTTGTGAAATCGCCATCCATGCCTTGCATAGGAGCTTGTCTTCAGCGGGGGCGTAGCTCGCGGTTCGTTGGCTCACCTTCTTTCCGTCGACAACTGAGGCCGCAAGTGAAGCGGACAAAGACGCGGCTGTTGGAGATATGCCCAAGAGGCAATAATAAAAGTTGTTATTATTATATCTTTGTGTTTATGATGAATGTTTGCATTCCATGCTATAATTGTATTAACCGGAAACATTAATACTTGTTTGTTTTGTAAACATAAAAGAGCCCCTAGTAAGCCTCTTGTTAAACTAGCTTGTTGATTAATAGATGATCATGGTTTCCTGATCATAGACATTAGATGTTATTATTAACAATATCATATCATTAGGAGAATGATGTGATGGACACACTCCTGTAGATAGCATAGCATAAGACCAAGTCATTTAAAGTTCATTTTCTACAAGCTTTCAAATACATAGTAACCTAATCCTTCGACCATGAGATCATGTTAATAACCATCACCGGATGGATGCTTTGATGACATCAAATACCACTATGTAACTGGGTGGTTATAAAGGTGGCATTAGGTATTCTGAAAGTATGTGTTGAAGCACATGGATCAAGAGTGGGATTTGTCCATCCATATGACAGATAGATATACTCTGGACCCTCTCGGTGGAATGTCATCCAATTGTCTTGCAAGCATGTGACTAGGTCACAAGGGATGTCATATCACGGAACGAGTAAAGAGTACTTATCGTAACGAGGTTAAACTAGGTATAGAGATACCGATGATCAAACCTCGGATAAGTAAAGTATCGCGCGACAAAGGGAATCGGTATCATATGTAAATGGTTCATTCGATCATAAAGTCATCGTAGAAATGTGTGGGAGCCATTATGGATTTCCAGATCCCACTATTGGTTATTGATCAGAGAGGTGTCTCGATCATGTCTGCATAGTTCATGAACCATAGGGAGACACACTTAAGGATTCGATGTTGCTTAAGTAGATATGGAATGTGAATTGGAGACCGAATGTTGTTTGGAGTCTCGGATTGTATCCAGGACATCATGAGGAGATCCGTAATGGTCCGAAGAATAAGATTCATATAAGGAAAGTCAATTTCTAGGGTTTGGAAATGTTTTTGGTGTTTTGACCGGAAGCTTATAGAATGTTCTAGAAGGTACTAGGAATGCACCATACCCTGATGGTCTGGGTGCATGGTACCCTAGGAAAACTCGGCCAAGGACTAGGAAGAGAGAAACAAACTCTAGTTTGAAAAGTCAAATCTTAGTTAGGAAAGGAAAGGGAAACCTTGATGGACAAGTTCTCCCTCTACCCTTTCTTGTCGCCGGCATAGTGGAGTTGGGGAAGGACTCGTCCAGGGGTTGGAACCCTGGCCATAGCTCCCACCCATATAAGGAGGGGTGAGGGAGCCCCATAGACCCTCACCCCAAACCCTAGCCGCCGACGCCTCCCCTCTCTCCTCCATACACTGCTCCGGCTTAGGCGAAGCCCTGCAATAATCTCTACTCCTCTACCACCACCACCACACCGTAGTTTTGTTGGGATTCCGAGGAGATCTACAACCTCCGCTGCCCTGCTGGAATAAGGGAGAGGAAGGTCTTCATCGACTACCGTACGTGTGATCGACTGCGGAAGCGTTGCTGGAATGTGGCGCCGGAAGGATCGTCTACGCGATCTTGAGATAGACAAGTGATTGACTACATTAATCACAGGATCCGAATCTCATTAAATGCTTTGTATCTACAAGGGTTAGTTCTCTACAAACTCTTTGCACCAATCTCGTAGATTAGATCTTGGCTTTCGTGTGTTCATGCGATAGAATTTTTTTGTTTTCCATGCTACGAACCCTTCAGCGGCTGTAACCCCCTCGCCCATGGAAGTGACATTATTTACAAACAATGCATCGTCCGCAATGTTACAGACATCTTGTTGGGTCTCTTGTTGCATATCCGGCTCGGCCTCGCCGTCGTTGGCATAGCCACCGCCACCCTCATTGATCATGTCGTGCAAGGCGTCCTTGCCATCGTTGCCCACAAAATGCTACACCCAATTTGTTGTTGTTGACAATGGAGAGAGAGGGCCTAGGGCCTTCGGTTTCACCAGTATCTATGAAAAACATCTAATGGGAATAAAAGATAATAATGAAGTATGCATGTAATTGTTAGAGCAAGATAATTATATGTGGGCAGTGAATCCATAATTGTTATCGCCTCCGCAACCGATTATAGCAATAACCTACTAGTCTCATCCACATAAATAAATCAGGACTTTTGAAGCACTACTTTTTCTATTCATTGTCCTTCAAGAATTTCAGTTCTTAAGTAACCAAGAGCATGCCAAAAAAATTCATTAGTTTATCGGGTTGTGATGGACACTCGTGGCATCACTAAGGTTTTTGTTCCTTTTGAATAATGATTACTCATATCAGCCAGAGGAGTGATTCCATCATGAACACAACTACCTGGGATTGCCAAGAATCTTACCCATTATAGCATTGCTGCTACATATGTTTAATCAACTCATAGCCGAAATCTAGGAGTTTCCTTCATGAAGATCGTTCATAGGCTAGCGAAGTTGTTGGCCTCCCATGAAGTTTGACACACATAAAGCTATATCTTTCTTATGCTTCACAAGTCAAACTTTGGCATGATCATAAAACCGCTAAACATTTATTCAATCGAACAAATCCTTTCAAAGAGAGCTATCAAGTCAATCATTATTTTCTGTGGTGCTGAGTGTCTCTAGGAATAAGCTTTCAAGACTAAACACTACAACACACAAGTCTTCAATTGTGAGACTTTTTCTTATATCAATTGTTTAGAAACATTTTAGACAAGACTTGGTTAACTACAAAATCTAGAACAAAACATACTCGACTAAATACCCATGCAAAACAAAGTATTCCATTAATATAACATCTTAACGTTTACTACTAACTAGCATGGGTTTCTCAAACTTCAAAAGTGGGGAGTCATAAGGCATACCTCTCATGTTTGATTCCACTTCTTTCTTCCCTTTTGATTTGTTTCTTAGAAACTCGACGTCGACCACTCTCCTGCAAATACATGAAACCCTCGAGGCAAAAAGAAAAGAAAGAGGGAAATAAAGATAAATGGAGAAATCTTTTTGTGGTTTTTGAGAAGGGGAATTTAAAGAATAGAAAATTGGCGGCAAAACTCGGCTTGAAAATCTCAAAAACAAAATAACTAAAGATAAAGTGTTGAGGAAACCAACACGAGTTCTTATAAACTCAAATAAAAGCATAACTTCAAAATTAAAATAAAGCATTGAACACCAAATAAAAATAGATAGAAATCCTCCCCAAGTTTAGGCTTTTGCAAGCCCTTCAAATCATTGAGGTGGGCAAAAAAATTTGTAACTCCAGACCAAAAATTGAGTTGATAAGTTACTTGTTATTTCTCAGAGGTTTAGGGCAAGATTATGCATCCCCTCTATAGTCCCTCCAAGTTCTTGGAAATCTTGATATGCAGCAAACCGGTTTGGTGGCTGCTCCTCTTGATAAGGAACTTATTGCTCCTCCTCTTGGTCCTCATCCTCGTCCAGAATCTTCTCCTCGGGTTGGTGTTGCTCAACCTACAAGTCATAAAGCACGCTCCTTTCTCGATAGAGAAAATACCATTAGGCAGAGGAGCGGGGTAGAGACGCCCAGCTCCAGCAATATGTAGGTAATAAACACCACCTCTCCTAGTGAGCATTCCACAAGCCTTTAAAGTAGAGAAACCAACACGTCGCTCACCTAGCACCGGTTGCAACTAACTTAGATCGATGCCCAGGGCATTGGCAAGAATGGTGATGGCGCCTCCACAAGTGATTGGTCTTTGGCTTTAGGAGGGTTGGTACTCCAAGTAGCGCACAAGAATTGCGCCCAAGTGGAGTGAAAAGTTGTCATAGTTGAAAGCAGCTTTTGCAAGGACTAAGATGTCCTCCTCATTGAGGCTTATAAACTCATTACGCGCCTACAAGGTGTTAGCAATAACATAGAACAAATAGCAAATAGCAGGATGTTGAATATTTTCCCCTTTGCCGACTCTAGAAGTAAAGCTCATTCTATTATAGCAGAGTGCAGGGGAAGGTTCTATGCTCGTAAAAGATGCATGCAGAGTATTAGGATCATTGTTGGGTAAACCAAAACAATTGCACCATTCACCAAGTGATAATGAATAATTGTTGTTCATAAGTCGGAAAGAAATCATATCCTCTCCATGCCATGTTTTAATGGTGCTTTTTAAAGAACTTAAAATTTCAATGGTTAACTGGCGATAGGTAGGTGCATCATGAAATACAAAGTTTTGCAGGCCAACTCTATTGCAAATTAAATTAAAGTCATAAGAAATACCGAGTTGGTTCAATATGACCGGGCAAGCCCACTTGGTTGCCTTCACTTCTAGGTTTTTGATCCTATCGAAACGATCACGGTGGGACTCCTTCCTGAATCGTATCCCCATGCATTCCTGAGCTGCAGCCCTAGAAGAACGAGCAGCGGCAAGAGCACGCGTTAGGATACTTGTGGTCATCGTCTAAAAATAAATAAGAAAGACAAAAATAAAACTGCTTGATCCAACAATAATAAGCATAGATATTCCTCATAATAGCACACTAAAGAATCTCCTCAACATAATAATCTAGGCAAGAGAATCATGGCAATTAGTTCAAAGTAAGTCTCACCCTAGATTGTTAATAACAATAGATCAGAGATGAATTTGCAAAAAGTAATTGGAGGATCGGAGGATGATACGTCCAAAACGTATCTACTTTCTCGAACACTTTGCTATTGTCTCTTCTCTAAAATTGTGTGATTGGATACAACTAACACAGACTGACGCTGTTTTCAGCAGAATTACCTCGGTGTCTTGTTTTTGTGCAGAAAATGAACTATCGGGAAAAATCCCAGAAAATATGCCAAAAATTATATTTCACCAGAAGATCCACGGAGCCAGAAGAAGAGACGGAGGGGAGGCCTGGGGGGCCAGACCCACCCTAGGAGCTGGCCCACCTGACCCAGCGCCTGGTGGGGGTGTGGCCACCCCAGGCAGCTCCTCGGTCTTCCTTTGCGCCTATAAGTTGCCTTCTAACCTAAAAACTCAGGGGGGTTCGATAGTTTTCCACCAAGAGTTCCACTCCACCGCCGCCACCAGAAACCAAGATTCGGATCTAGAAACTCCATCCTAGCACCCTGTCGGGACAGGGAATTTGGAGAGGATCATCGCCATCATCATCACCAACGCATCACCATCAACCACCGATGTTTCCCTCATCCATGAGTGAGTAATCCCCCGCTGTAGGCTTCGGGGTGGTAGGGATTGGATGAGTTCTATCATGTAATCGAATAAGATTTGTTAGGGCATAGTGTGTAGTATCTCTATTAGTGCTATTTGACTTTGTTGCAACTTGTTGTGCTAAATGCTTATCACTAGGGACCGAGTGCCATGATCTCAGATCTGAACTTATTATTGAATCATTATGATAGTATTGTTTGTGATTTTATCTGCAAGTTGTGTACACATATCATTTTCCGGATCCAAAGGCCCCAAAGTGACAATAATTGGGACAACTAGAGGGGATGGCTGTGGTGTGATGATCACATGTGTTCATAGAGTGTTAATGCTTTGCTATGGTGCTCTATTAAAAGGAGCACCTTAATTGCCAGTAGTTCCCTAGAGGCCCCACTGCCACGGGCTGGCTGGACAGAAGATGTTGTGCAAGTTCTCATTGCGAGCACGTATGACTATATTTGGAGCACATGCCTAGGATTGTTTAGTACTTGGATGCTTGTTATTATTTATCTGCAATGCCTTATGTCTTGAAGTTACATGTTTATACTTGTCCATGCAACGCCCGTCATCCATCCCTATTCCTACCTCACTCGAATCCTACTGTTACTGTTACTACTGCTGTTGTTTCACTATTGATGTTGTTGTTGCTGCTGCTTTGCTGCTGCTACTACAAATTGTTACTACTGATAAACTTCTGTGAGCAAGAACTATTTCCAGGTGCAGCTAGACTGACAACTCAGTTGTTAAGGCTTGCAAGTATTCTTTGTCTCCCCTTGTGTCTGTAAGATCCCTCCCTTTATAAAGGTAAGGATCCCTGTGATTGCAATGCTAGTCCCTGGATCAATGCTAGCATCCATAGTTTAAGATGAAGTACATAGAAACAAAGGTCATTATTACATATCATTCCAGAGACAAACATAGTCTTTTACAAACTCCATGGCCACATGCCTAATACAAGAGTTCAAATATATAATAAGATAAATAAGTCTTCATCTTCATGTGCCATAGGCAAGCATGTTGAGTGTACACTCATAACCCCTAATCACCATCAGAATAACCTGCAACATCACAAGTTACAGCCACAGTGGGTCAATACATTGGAATAGTATTGGCAAGTGATACCTTAGAAGAATATTAGTAGTCTAGATACTATATGCATTTTGGCTAAGTGTAGCTTAGGCTTGCTTTGCTCAAAATAGGTTTTACCTATCAGTTGAAAACACTAAGTTTTTCTTTGACAAAACTTTCCCAAGGAACCACCAATAGACATTGGTGAACCTTCACCCTTGTTCAACCCCAAGTTTTAACTTAGAAATTGGGATGAGGAGATTCTTGATAGCTTCCATGTCTTGATGCTCAAGTTGTCCAATACCAGGGACATGGCTAAGTACTTAGATTCTTCCATCTACAGAGGTTGTGCACTTTCCCCACAAGACTTGATTTTCACCAAGACAGGACCTTTCAGATGCCTTCCCTTAGACCAAATGGACGCGCTCCAACCTATCATCCCACTACCACCAACTGTCCAAATGGCTAAGTTATTGCAACCTATATGATCCAGGCAGAGCCCATAATGCCATGTGGCTGCACCAGAAGCTTCTTAACATTTGGCATCTCAAATCCCTTTGCTCCTAGGTGGCTTTCCACAAGTGTGATACACAAGGTAAACCATAGAAATGGGCCTTGTGTAACCACTCAACACAAACCATTCTTTCCATTCCACCTAGGTGTTTCATTCACTTAGTTGTTTTATTAATCAAAATCCAAAGTCAAAGACTCAGAAATATTTCACATAGCATGAATATATAATCCACCCTTGGTTGTTACTAGCTAGGCTAAGCATGGCAATGGTAAGCATCTTATCTTAGAGAAATCTCTAACAATTCTACAACTACTAGGATTTTCCAAGTATAGCATATAGATCAAAATATTCATGCAAGTCTATACAAAATATTTCTAGTGCATAGTTGAAAAATATAGGAATGGAATCATGAAGCACCACTTGCCTTGGTAGTTTGGGGAGTAGCAACAATCTTCACAATCACAATCACTATTTGCACCAAAATCTACACATAAAATAATGGCACCAAATCACATACAAAATATATACAAACAAAAATATATGAATGCATGCAAAATTCCATGTGATGATTTCCTACACCAAACAAGACAAGTATATAGTACTGAATCATAAACAAGTCCAAAACTTGCCAATTAAACTTTATTTGAACAACAAAACATTTTTCAAATAATTAATATACACAAATTATGCCAACAAATGTTTCTGTAAAAACAACCATTTTCTCAGAGGCAAAATATTAAACACATTGCATAAACAGAAAGGATTTTCTCTCCTGATTCCAATGATATAAAATTTGTAAAATTTGAACGTGTGGATCAAAAGTTATGAATTTTACAAGTTTGGTTAACTAATAGATCAAATTTTCTGTTTTAAATTCAAACAGAGGCCACGCGGCGCTTTTCTGATTCGCTGGTACTACTTCGCGCGGATCGGCTAGAGTGGACCGCATGATCTAAATGAAATCGCATGGCCAGATCTGACCTGTACCCCTTCGTTAAGTGATTCTATCAGATTCGTTGGATCTAGATCTAACGGTCCTGGACCATGCGACCAAAGTTTGGCAGCGCTGGCGACGGTGGCGCGGCGGCGGCGCTCTGTCAGGGACGCTCCGGCGAATATAGGGAGGGATGGGGTGTGTGGCGTGGCTTACCAGATTCGCACGAACACGAGGAAGCTCAACGTGGTCTTTGCTTGGACAGGGGTGCACTGGCACGGCCGAAAATCCTCGTCGGAGTTTGCTTTCGCGTCGGGTGCTCACTGCCGGAGACGGAGGCGAAGTTCTACTGCGCAATAAGATGCACAAAAAGCATTAGGAGATGCACAGAGGCCAGGCGAACACGGTCGTGTGAACTAGGGATCAAGGGGCAGTCTGTTCTTACCTTTATTGCTCGTCGGAGTTGGACGGCGCTTCGGTTGTTTGCGGCCTTCGACGGAGACGACGACCTGGGGCGATATAGAGTAAACAGAAAGTGTGAGAAAATGTGCACGGGCAAGACAGGCAAGCTCGTATGGACGAGAGGTGAAGGGGAGCACGGGGTTCACCGGAATAGGTCGCCGAAGTGCGTCGGGCAGCGGAGTTGCAGCTCGAATTGCCGGCAGCCTGGTGGCGGAGTGGAGGTGCTGTGTGAGGGGAAAGACTCGCGATGCAGAGGGGTTTAAGTAGGCAGGGGGCTCAACAGGAAACGCCTGCAGATTCAATGGCAATTACGCCGCGTGATCAACGCCAGCAACGGCCAGCGGCGACGTGTTCTTCACGATATTTGGGGAAGAAAACGGTGACGTGGACGGGGCCCAGTAGTCAGTGAGGGGGGGTGGGTTCTACGCGGGTGAGGAAAGACAGAGAGAGGAGTGGCCCGGGTGGGTCGTTTTGTCTGATGGGCCGAAAGGCTGGCGCCAGGCCCAGTTGGGTTTTCCAATTCCTTTTCTTTTTCTAGAATGATTTTCAGGATTCATTTTCAAACAAAATCAAAAGCATTTGAAATCCAAACCTTTTCTGGATTTTTGTAAAGTGTAAACTTCATAATATTGGACATAAAACCTTGCTGTCACACTGGACTTGCTTGGTCTATTTGAAAAATCAAAATAAACAGTGCCTTAGCACTTGATTTGAATAGGTTTTGAAAATGGTTTAAAACCATATTTGTTTTGTAAATTTTTGTCCAAACCTTGATCACAACCAAACCAATCCTATGAACTCACAACAATGGTTTTAAAACAAATATTCCCTCACTAGAGAGTGGTACTGAATTAATGCTTGCTTACATAAAATGATAGCACTCAGTGCTTCTGTTTTCTTGAAATGAATTTGAAATTGATCCCTAAATGATATGCATGCATGAATGATATGCAATATTTGAAAACATGATTTTAGGGATGTTACAGTGTCGAATCAATAAATTGGGTAATATTACCCGTGAAGACTGTTGTGATCCCCTATACTTGTGGGTCATCAAGACTATTTTATGGCGCCTTTGCCGGGGAGCATAGATTTATTTGTAAGTTCACTTGGATCTATTATTGTTCACTGCTACTCCTTTCATCATGGGGAAGTCTCGTGATGGAAAGTTCCCTATTTTACCATCCACTACAAGAAGAGGTACAGTCCTAAACACATCTTCTGCTCTTTATTCACCGTCTGTTATAAGTAAGCTTGTCACACCACCACCACATGCTCATGCTACACATACTGCTACTAGTGTTGAATCTGAAACTGCTTTTGATACTCATGATGTTACTTCTACTGTGCTTGATGCGAGTGGTTCATTAGGTCCTTTCCTAGATGCTACTATGGCTAGTCTAGGAAATACCAAAACTCCTAGTGAATACACTGTTACACCTGTTAGCTCACCTGAGTCTAGTGAGAGTTATGATATTAATGATGGTTACATATATCTCACTTATGAATTTGTTGAAGAGTGCCAAAACACACATGGTGCTAGTGCTATTAGGAGTCTCATAAGCTACTTCTCCTTTACGACTCAGAATCTTGAATGGTCCAACATATCTTGGGACCAATTTTCCTTTGACTCCAAATCTCTTCACTCCACGAAGTGGTGACACTCTAAGATAGGCTCTACCACCCACTTCATAGGTTGACCTCTCTACGCTTAGGATCTGCTTAGCTTTTCTGTCGGGACTATGCTATCTTCAGTCTGTCCTTAACTAGCTTGACTTTCTCTTCAGCCTCTTTGATTAGTTCTGGTCCAAACAAATTTCTTTCTCCCACGCCATTCCATAACAATGGGGTGGTACACTTTCTCCCATAGAGAAATTCAAATGGTGTCATCTCAATTCTGGCTTGATAGCTGTTATTGTAAGAGAATTCTGCATAAAGCAGACTTTCATGCCAACTGGCTCCATAGTCTAGGGCAAATGCCCTCAACATATCTTCAAGTATCTGGTTGGTCCTTTCTGTTTGTCCATCAGTCTGAGGATGAAAAGCAGTGCTGAATTCCAACCTCGTTCCCAATGACTCATGTAGTTGCCTCCAAAAATGAGAAGTGAACTGGGTTCCTCTATCAGACACAATACTCTTGGGTACTCCATGCAGACATACAATCCTGCTCATGTAGATCTTGGCTAACTTAGCACTTGTATAGGTTGTCTTCACGGGTATGAAATGAGCCACTTTAGTTAGACGATCCACTACTACCCAAATGGAGTCATATCCTGACCTGGTCCTTGGCAATCCGGTGATGAAATCCATGCCAATCTTGTCCCACTTCCAATCAGGAATAGGTAGTGGTTGTAACAATCCTGCTGGTTTCTGATGTTCCTCTTTCACTCTACTACATACATCACACAACGCAATATGTTCGGCGATGTCCTTCTTGAGGTTATTCCACCAAAATCTTTCTTTCATATCCATGTACATTTTGGTGTTACCCGGATGAATAGAATACGGTGAGTTATGCGCCTCTTGCAAAATCAGTTTTTGAAGCTCCGGATCTTGCGGAACACAAATACGTTTTCCATACCATAAAGTACCTTGTTCGTATTCATGGAATCCTTTGGCTTTTCCTTTACCAATCTTTTCCTTAATCTCTTCAATTTCCTTATCTGTCTTTTGGGCTTCTTTGATTTTGTCCAACAAGGTGGGTTGAACATCCAATGACATGAGACCTCTAAATTGGCCGCACAGATCATCTGGCAACTCTCCCTTTGTAAGGCCATTCACAAAAACTTTACGGCTTAGAGCATCCGCTACAACATTTGCTTTACCGGGGTGGTATTGCAAACTCAAGTCATAGTCCTTGATGAGTTCTAGCCATCTCCTTTGTCTCATGTTGATTTCTTTCTGGGTGAAGATATACTTCAAACTTTTGTGATCTGTGAACACTTCACATCGCTTTCCCAAAAGATAATGTCTCCATGTTTTAAGTGCATGGACAACAGAGGCTAACTCTAAATCATGAGTAGGGTAATTTACCTCATGAGTTTTAAGTTGTCTCGAGGCATAAGCCACAACTTTCCCTTCTTGCATTAGCACTGCACCTAATCGATGATGAGATGCATCACAATATACTTGGAAATCCTTCTCCAAATCTGGCAGACATAAAACTGGTGCTGTCACTAGTCTCTTCTTCAATTCTTGAAAACTGAGTTCACATCCTTCAGACCAAGCAAATTTCTTGTCTTTCTTTAGCAACTCTGCCATTGGTTTATCTACTTTGGAGAAATTATCAATAAACCTTCTGTAGTATCCTGCCAAGCCAAGGAAACTATGAACCTCTTTTACTGACTTAGGAGATTCCCATTCAGTTACAACTAACACTTTAGCAGGATCAACTGCTACACCATCTCCTAACACAATGTGTCTAAGAAATCCAACTTCACTTAACCAAAATTCACACTTGCTGAATTTGGCATATAGTTTATGCTCTCTAAGCTTCTCAAGTATCAAACGTAAATGTCCTTCATGCTCTTCTTTGCTCTTGGAGTAGATCAATATGTCATCGATGAAAACGACAACAAATTTGTCAAGGAACTCCATGAACACCTTGTTCATCATATTCATGAAGTATGCTGGTGCATTGGTCAAACCAAATGGCATCACAGTATACTCATACAATCCATACCTAGTGGTGAAAGTTGTCTTAGGTATGTCTTGTTCTCTTATCTTGAGTTGAAAATAACCTGATTGGAGATCAATCTTTGAGAACACACAAGCTCCTTCTAACTGATCAAACAAGTCATTGATTCTAGGCAAAGGGTATTTGTTCTTGATAGTCACCTCATTCAGTGAACGGTAATCTATGCATAATCTTTGACTTCTATCCTTCTTTTCCACAAATAAAACTAGTGCTCCCCAAGATGAAGAACTTGGTTGAATAAATCCTTTCTGCAACTATTCTCCAAGTTGTTTCTTGAGTTCTTTCAACTCATCAACTGACATCTTGTACGGTCTCTTTGCTATTGGTCCTGGTCCTGGTAGCAAGTCAATAAGAAACTCCACATCTCTATCTGGTGGCATTCCCGACAATTCTTCCGGAAACACATCCGGATATTCAATTACAATCGGTACACTGTCTATGCTAACCCCCTTAAGAGAATTTAGCTTACTCTCTTTTGATTCAAAGTTAGATTTGAATCTTATCCATTTCTTTTTCGGGGTTGTGAGTGCGACAGTACGATTGGCACAATCTAGTACTCCTTCATACTTGGTCAGCCAATTCATTCCCAAAATCACATCCAGTCCTTGGGAATCTAGGATTATCAGACTCACTAGAAACTTATGCTTTCCAAACTCTATCACTAGATCCCGGCATCCAAGACTTACTATCATATCTCCACCTAGAGAACTTACTTTTATTGGACACCCAATATTTTCAGTTGGAAACCCATTTCTATCAACAAATGCTTTTGATATGAATGAATGTGATGCACAAGTATCAAAAAGAACAAGTGCTAGAATAGAATTGAGTTTGAACTTACCAGCCACAGCATCGGACTCCTCATAGATTTCTTCCACATTGATGTGGTTCACTTGTCCCTTCTGAAAAGGGTTGGGCTTGTTGGGTCCTTCAACTTTCTTTTCTGGGAATTCATTTGCATAATGCCCCATCTTCTTGCACTTGAAACATTCAACCTGACTAAGATCCTTCTTAACAGGCTGGCTTCCACTACCACTTCCACTTCCATTGTGGTGGCTCTTATATCCACTCTTGTGATTCTTGTACTTGTCATTGTCATGACTA
Organism: Avena sativa; assembly: GCA_916181665.1. Classification (NCBI taxonomy): domain Eukaryota; kingdom Viridiplantae; phylum Streptophyta; class Magnoliopsida; order Poales; family Poaceae; genus Avena; species Avena sativa. The sequence goes on along the minus strand of OV702294.1, from coordinate 146,623,032 downwards.
CGATGATGCTTGTTTTCATGATGATGGTTGTGGTTGTGGTGGTTGTTGTACTTTCCATGCTTGTGGGATCCCGAATTCCCACCATCATCATAATGGGAACGTTTGTGAGACGATCCCGAGCTGTGCTTATCAGAGTTGTGCTTTCTCTTCCTGCTTTCAACCTATTTCATCTTGCTCTCCAAGATGGCAGCATTGTCACAAAGAGACTAGTAAGTGGGGACATAGGCCACGGATAGCTGCAGGTTCAGTTCATCATTCAGTCCTTCGAGAAACTTCTCTCTCCTCTTAGCATCAGTGTCAACTTCATCCGGTGCATAACGCGCCAGATTGTTGAACTCCTCAATATACTCCGCCACGCTGCGGTGGTGCTGTTTCAAGTTATGAAATTCCTTCTTCTTCAAACTCATCACTCCGGATGAGATGTGAGCAGTACGGAAGCCATCTTCAAAGATAGCCCATGTCACATCCGCAATGGGAGTGGTGATCTGGAAGTTATCCCACCATGTAGCTGCGGGTCCTTCCAACAAGTGTGCTACAAACCTGACTTTCTCTTCATCAGTACAACCCACAGTTACCAAATCCTTGTTCACTGAGCGTATCCAATCATTGGCCACCATGGGATCAGTAGTTCCCGAGAACTTTGCTGGCCTCAGTCTTATGAACCTGGTAAGCATGTCAAAACCCGGTGGATTGTTCTGATTGTTGTTGTTGTTATTATTGTTGTTGTTGTTGTTGTTCTGATTCTGTATGAACGTGGTCATCATCTGCATCAGCTACGTCTGAGCTGTCATCATCTGCTGCATCTCAGGGGTGATATTGTTGTTGTTCGGGTTGGGATTGGCACGTCAGGGAGGCATATGTGGTTTTCAATAAGGATAAGGATGAGATACCCATAGATGTTTATCATGCACAATACATCACATTAACAATCACCAAACATGCATCAAGATAACAATAGTTCAACAACGTAAACAACAAGTTTGAAAAGCAAACACACTAATAGCAAGCCATCCACATGTTGGATGGTCATTGCGACTCAATAATCAAAGACATGGTAAATATAATATAAATGAGTAGTCATCACTACTCCTCTGCATCAACCTCCTCATCAACAAGTGTAAGACCTGCATTCTCCATAGCAGTCTTGTATTCCTCGACATTGGTAGTCAAGGACTCTACTTTGGCTTTGAGAGCCCTCTTCTATGCACGAAGCCTCTCAATCACACCCTGCTGATGCTCGAGCTCGAAGTCCTTGGCCTCTAGTTCTGCAGTCATGTCTCGAATCCTCTTGTTCCTATCTTGGACTCTCTTCTCTTGACTCTTGAACTTCCTATCCTGACTCTCAAACTTGGCCTCCATTTCCTTGACTATCTCATCTTGCTCCGTGAAGAGCTTGTCCTTCTCACGAAGCTGCACCTGAAGTTCGTCATTGCTAAGCATGACGTTGGTCCTATCAGTATCTAGGTGCCTAAGAAGAACCTCTAAGTCCTAGAGGTACAGACGAACTGGCTCTGCCGTCTCTCTCGCAGCATCCTCGAACTCAATAGCCTCACCATCCTCGTCACGTCTACCGAAGGCGTGGAAGTGAGTACCTCTAACCTCCCGAGAGTGTCTCCCTAACAAGCGTCCCAGCAAATCCTGCATGACTACCTCTAGGCCTCTCTCCTTGTCATCATGCATAAGATTGAAAGTGATGGCCTCCGTGGCTGGCTCAGTCTGGCGTCCTGGCTGAGTAACCTTGAAGCCCCAAAGGTCCTTCCTCTCGAACTTGGTGAGGGGAAGCATCATGATGGTAGGAAGTGGGAGATTGAGCACACTAGTGAGCTCAATAAGACGGGTGCCAAAACAAGTTCCCTTGAACTCTTCAGCCGTGCTGATAGTAACATTAGGCATCTATTTTATAAGATAGAAAAAGTTAGAATTAACATAATTAAAGATAAATCACAAGACAAGGCATCACAGGCATATCTTTGGAAATCAAAACACACAAGTCATGGCATACATAAATCCATTACAAGCATCCAAGGTTCAACTTATTTCAGACAACATTTGGGGAATAAAATGATAAGTGTGGTGGTCCAACTAACGAAGTACGTTACAATCCCATCTCACTTGCCAAGTTGGCTAACAGGGCATCCCTAGAGGCAATCTGTCGATCCTGATCACATGACTCCATTGCTAAGTCTATGATGTCCTCTCTTAAACGTTGGTTGGCTGCCTCTAACTCTTGGGTGTGCTTCTTTTCTTCTCTAAGGTCATTCTGGGTGTTGAGCATTCTGCACTTGATTCTATCACCCAGCTCTTTGATGGCCTTCCAAGCTGCATCCCTTGCTGAATCAAAGAATGTGGTGTGCATCACTGAGTTGGTGACCATGCAGAATCCTGATTCCTTGTGGTTGTCTTCCTTGTTTTTATACAAGTGAAGTTGCACCCACCAGTACTCAACTCCTTCATCCATCACGGGAAAACCTTTGTACACAGCTGCACCATGTATTCCCATGGCAACCATGAGGTCCTTGAGAGCCTTGGGGAATTCTGTCTCACATTCCAAAGTCATAGTCATGAGTGGTCCCTTCCTCACGGCTTCGTTGATGGAGTTCATCTACAAATAGAGATGAGAAAAGAAGATTAGAAAAGTTTACGAGAAGAAAAAGACAAGTGTGGAAGTTATTGGAAATTTTCCTTAGTGGTTTCCAATCCTAGGGTCATAATCCTATAGGCAACACAGTGCTCTGATACCATCTGTAAGATCCCTCCCTTTATAAAGGTAAGGATCCCTGTGATTGCAATGCTAGTCCCTGGATCAATGCTAGCATCCACAGTTTAAGTTGAAGTACACAGAAACAAAGATCATTATTACATATCATTCCAGAGACAAACATAGTCTTTTACAAACTCCATGGCCACAGGTGTAACATCCCTAAAATCATGATTTCAAAGTTTGCATATCATTCATGCATGCATATAGTTTTGAAATCAATTTCAAACCAAATTCAAGAAAACAGAAGCACATAGTGCTATCATTTTATGTGAGCAAACTTAAACCAAATGGCCATCCCCATTTGAGAGCTTAAGTGTTTTAAACCAAGTTTGTTTGCTTCCTTGTTGATTGGATTGAGTGTGGAGTTTTGAACAAATTATACAAATAAAAATGGTTTCAAAACCATTTTCAAAACATTTGCAATACAAGTGCCATAGCATTGTTTATTTTGTTTATTCAAAAGAACCAAGCTTGAGCAGAGAGACTACTTGTTTTTATGCCTTATAATGTCAATGTTGCACCCTACAAAATCCTGGAAAAAGTTTGAATTCAAAAGCTTTTGAAAATCATTTGAAAATCAATCCAGAAAATCAAAACAGAAAAAGAAAAAGAGAAAGGAATTAGAAAAGGGCCGGCGCCAGACTTTGGGCCCAACAGTGAAACCAGCCTAGCTAGCCCACCCGGGTCACCTCTCTCTCTCTTGCACGCGCAGACGCACCCGCAGAGTCACTGACGCCAGGACCCCACCTCCCTTCTGTTTATTTCGCTGAAAAGTGGACCCGTGACCCCGTCGTCGTCTTCGTCAATCACGCGCGCCTGCGCCGCTCACGCCGTCGTTACTCGCCGCAGTCACTGCCGCGTTGAATCCCCTTGATTCCGCGAGTAACTCCACGCCTCACTCCGGCTATAAGAACCTCTCCCCCTCACGGTCATTCCCCCCCCACGCTACACTCTCTTCTTGCCACCAGGCTGCCCCTAATTCGCATTGCACCGCCGCAGCTCCGACGATCTCCGGCAGCAAATTCCGGTGAGTCCCGACCGCCCCTGTGCCTCTGATTCAAACGAATGTGCCCAGCATGATCTCGTGCATCCTCTGACACCCTTTGCTTGCCTGCTCGTGACCCAGGACACCGTCATCGTTCGTGCCCGCAACCGACCGAGCCGCCACTCAACTCCGGCGACCGATTACGGTAAGCAGAGCGCGCCCCTTGATCTCTCTCGCATACTAGGTTGATCGCCACCATCTTGCGCATCTCCTAAACCACTTGGTTCGTGCTAGGGCGACGCGGAACCTCGGCAACAACTTCGACAACAACTACCCGACGCCGTGCACAACTCCGACGAGCTCCCCCAGCCTCTACAGCGCGCCCCTTGACCAGCCGACACCACCTTGAGCATCAGCATCGCACGGCGATCTCGGTAAGCCCCTTTCCCCTCTCCCGTGCGACCTAGAATGCCAGCACCGCCACTGACAAACGCGCCGCCGCCTGTCGCCGCCGTCAGCGCTGCCACTAGATGGTCAGGCTGCTCAGGATCGTTAGATCCAGATCGTGTGGATAGGATAGAACGCAAGCGAAGCGGTAAGATTAGATCTGAGCCGCGCGTTTAAGTTAGATCCAGCGGCTCAGAAGTGTGATCCGACGCGAAATGGTACGCGCCAATCAGAGCGCGACACGTGGCTAGGGTTTGTTTAAAAACAGAATTTGAAATCAGATTTATATCCAAATTTGTTTTAGCTATAACTTTTGATCCACACGTTAGAATTTGACAAATTTTATACCATTGGAATTAGGAGAACAAGCCCTTTCTGTTTATGCAATGTGTTTAGTGTTTAGCTTCTGTTAAAATGATTTTAATTGCAGAAACTTGTTTAGGACTATTTTGAGTATATGAATTGTTTAGGAAATTGTTTTAGTGTCAAATAAACTTGGTTTAGCAAGTTTTTGACTTGTTTATGATTCAGTACTATGCACTTGCATGGTTGAGTTTTAAAAATCATTCCTTAGCATCTTGCATGCATGCATTTTTTTTTTGATTGTATATGTTTTGTATGTGATTGTGGCTATATTCTATGTGTAGATTTTGGTGCTAGTGATTGTGATTGTGAAGAGTGCTACTCTCCCAACTACCAAGGCAAGTGGTACTTCATGAATATTTCTATCCCTATATTTTTGTACAAGCATTAGAAATATTTTGCTAAGTCTTGCATGTTACTATTTTTGCCAAATGCCATGTTGGGAAATCCTAAGTAGTTGTAGAATTGCTAGGAAATTTCTAAGTTAAGTTACTATCTATGCCATGCTTAGCCTAGCTAGTAGCAAACAAGGGTTGGTAAAATATACATGCTATGGTGAAAATATTTCTAAGTCCATGGATATAGTTTACCTTGTGTATCTCACTTGTGGAAAGCCACCTAGGAACAAAGGGATTTTAGAGGCCAAGTGTTGAGAAGCTTCTAGTGCAGCCACTTGGCAATATGGGCTCTGCCTGGATCACATAGGTTGCTAGAACTTAGCCATTTGGACAGTTGGTGGTAGTGGGAATGATAGGTTGGAGCGCGTCCATTTGGTCTAAGGAAAGGCTTCTGAAAGGTCCTGTCTTGGGAAACCAAGTCTGGTGGGGAAAGTGCACAACCTCTACAGATGGAAAAATCTAAGTACTTAGCCAAGTCCATGGCAATGGACAACTTGAGCATCAAGACATGGAAGCTATCAAGAATCTCATCATTCCAACTTCTAAGTAAAAAAAACTTGTGGGTGAACAAGGGTGAAGGACCTCAATGTCTATTGATGGTTCCTTGGGAAAAGTTTTGACAAACAAAAACTTAGTGATTTCAACTAATAGGCAAAACCTATTTTGAGCAAAGCAAGCCAAGCTACACTTAGCCAAAATGCATATAGTAATATAGTCCACCTAAATTTTACTAAGGTATCACTTGCCAATACTATTCCAAAGTATTGACCCACTGTGGCTGTAACTTGTGATGTTGCAGGTTGCTCTGATGAGGATTAGGTGTCATGAGTCTACACTCAACATGTTTGCCTGTGGCACATGAAGATGAAGACTTATATTTATTTACTTATTCAAATTCTTGTATTAGGCCTGTGGCCTTGAGTTGTAAAGACTATGTTTATCTCTGGAATGGATGTAATAAATGACCTTTGTATCTATGTACTTCATCTTAAAACTGTGGATGCTAGCAATGATCCAGGGACTAGCATTGCAATCACAGGGATCCTTTTCCTTTACAAAGGAGGGATCTTACCGATGGTATCAGAGCACTGTGTTGCCTGTAGGATTATGACCCTAGGATTGGAAACCACTAAGGAAAAATTTTCAACTTCGACACTTGTCTATTCTTCTCGTAAACTTTTCTAATCTTCTCTCTCATCTCTATTTGTAGATGAACTCCATCAACGAAGCCGTAAGGAAATGACCACTCATGACAATGACTTTGGAGTGTGAGACAGAATTCCCCAAGGCTCTCAAGGACCTCATGGTTGCATTAGAGATACAAGGTGCAGCTGTGTACAAGGGTTTTCTAGTGATGGATGAAGGAGTGGAATACTGGTGGGTGCAACTTCACTTGTATAAAAACAAGGAAGACAACCATCAAGAAAAAGGATTCTGCATGTTCACCAATTCAGTGGTGCACCCTACATTCTTTGAATCAGCAAGGGATGCAGCTTGGAAGACCATCAAAGAACTTGGTGATAGAGTCAAGTGCAGAATGCTCAACCTCCAAAATGATCTAAGGAAAGAGAAGGAAAATACCCAAGAGTTAGAAGCTACCAACCAAACCTTAAGAGGAGATATTATAGACTTAGTGATGGAATCATGTGAGCAAGATAGGCTGATTGCTTCTAGAAACATTGTGTTAGCCAACAGATCTAATGAGATAGGATTATAAACGTACTTCGTTAGTTGGACCACCACCTATCACCTTATTTTTCAAAATGTTGCTTAAAATAAGATTGAACCTTGGTTGTTGTAATGGTTTCATGTATGCATGACTTGTGTGTTTTGCTTTCCAAGGATATGTATGTGATGTTATGTCTTTTGTTTTATCTTGATTTGTGTTGTTCTAACTTTTCTATCTTATAAATAGATGCCTATTACCATCAGCACTTTTGAGGAGTTCCAGGTTACCCGCTTTGGTCCTCGTATCGTTGAGCTTACCACTTTGCTCAATCTCCCTCTTCCCACCATCATGGTGCATCCCCTCACTAAGTTTGAGAGGAAGGACCTCTGGGGCTTCAAGGTGAACCAGCCCGGACGCCAGACAGAGCCTACTACGGAGGCCATCGTCTTCAAGCTCATGCACGATGACAGGGAGAGAGGCATTGAGGTAGTTATGCAGGATCTGATAGGACGTCTGCTAGGGCGACACTCCCGACAGGTTAGAGGTACCCACTTCCACGTCTTCGGAAGACGTGATGAGGATGGAGAGTCCATCGACTTCGAGGACGATTCGAGGGACGTAGCAGAGCCGATACGCCTGTACCTCCAGGACTTAGAGTCTCTCATTAGGCACGTGGACACTGACATGACCAATGTCATGCTCAGCAATGACGAGCTCTAGGTGCAGCTTCGCGAGAAGGACAAGCTCTTCGCGCAGCAGGACGAGATAGTCAAGGAAATGGAGGCGAAGTTCGAGACCCAGGACAGGAAGTTCAAGAGTCAGGAGAAACGTGTCCATGATAGGAACAAGAAGATCCGGGACATGACTGAAGAACTGCAGTCCAAGGACTTCGAGCTAGAGCAGCAGCAGACGGTGATTGGGAGGCTTCGTTCCCAGAAGAGGGCTCTCAAGGCCAAGATAGAGATCTTGACCACTAGCATTGAGGAGAACAAGACCGCGATGGAGAACGCAGGTCTTACCTTTGTCGAGGAGGAGATTGATGCCGATGAGTAGATTTGACTACTCCTTTATCTTCTATTATCGTACTTGTTATTTGAGAACTTCTTATTGGACCATCCGACATGTGGATGGCTTGTTACTTGAGTGTTTTACTTTGTGAACTTGTTATCTTGTTGTTGAACTTTTATCTTGTGTTGCATGCTTGTGTTTTCTTATGTGATGTAATGTGCATGAAAGCATCTATGGGTATCTCATTCTTATCTCTATTTGAACAAACCATAGATGCCTCCCCGTCGTGCAAACCCCAACCCCAACAACAACAACAACATCACTCCCGAAATGCAGCAAATGATGACTGCTCAAACACAACTGATGCAGATGATGACAACGTTCATCCAGAACCAAAACAATAACAACAACAACAATAACAACAACAACAACAACCCTCTGGGCTTTGATATGCTTACCAGATTCTTGAGATTGAGGCCAGCAAAGTTCTCAGGAACGACTGATCCCATGGTAGCCAATGATTGGCTACGCTCAGTAAACAAGGACTTGGTAACCGTGGGCTGTACGGATGCTGAAAAGGTCAGATTTGCAGCACATTTGCTGGAAGGGCCAGCCGCCACTTGGTGGGACAACTTCCAGATCACCACTCCCATAGATGAAGTGACATGGGCTAACTTTGAGGATGGCTTTCGCACTGCTCATATCTCATCAGGAGTGATAAGTCTGAAAAAGATAGAGTTCCACAATCTGAAGCAGCGCCACCGCAGCGTGGCTGAATATATTGAGGAGTTCAACAATCTAGCGCGTTATGCACCGGATGAAGTTGACACTGATGCCAAGAGAAAGGAAAAATTTCTTGAAGGCTTGAATGATGAGCTGAATCTGCAATTGGTTGTGGCATATGTTCCCACTTATCAGTCGCTCTGTGACAAGGCTGCTATTTTGGAGAACAAAATGAAGCAAGTTGAGAGTAGAAAGAGGAAGCACTCCGACAAGCACAGCTCGGGATCGTCTCACAAACGATCTCATTATGATGACAGCGGAAGCTCAGGATCCCACAAGCATGGGAAATTCAACAAGCACCACAACCACAACCGTCATGACAACAAGCATCACCGTAGTCATGACAATGATAAGTACAAGAACCACAAGAGTGGACATAAGAGCCACCACAGTGGTAATGGAGGTGGAAGTGGGAGTCAGCCTGTTAAGAGAGACATCAGTCAGGTTGAATGCTTCAAATGCAAGAAGATGGGGCATTATGCAAATGACTGCCCTGAAAAGAAAGTTGAAGGACCTATCAAGCCCAATCCTTTCCAAAAAGGACAGGTGAACCACATCAGTGTGGAGGAGGTCTATGCGGAGCCTGATGCTGTTGCTGGTAAGTTCAAACTCAATTCTATTCCAACATTTGTTCTTTTTGATACTGGAGCATCGCATTCATTTATATCAAAAGCATTTCTTGATAGAAATGGGTTTCCAACTGAAAACATTGGGTGTCCTATAAAAGTAAGTTCTCCTGGTGAAGAAATGATAGTAAGTCTTGGATGCCGGGATCTAGTAATAGAGTTTGGAAAACATAAATTTCCAGTGAGTCTGATAATCCTAGATTCCCAAGGACTGGACGTAATATTGGGAATGGATTGGATGGCTAAGTATGAAGGAGTACTGGATTGTGCTAATCGTACTGTTGCACTCACAACCCCGGAACGAAAGCGGATCAAATTCAAGTCCAACTTTGAATCTAACGGAAGTAAGCTAAATTCTCTTAAGGGGTTAGCATGGACAGTGCGCCAATTGTGAGTGAGTATCCGGATGTGTTTCCGGAAGAATTACCGGGAATGCCACCAGATAGAGATGTGGAGTTTCTTATAGATTTGGTACCAGGGTCTGGACCAATAGCAAAGAGACCATATAAAATGTCAGTTGATGAACTAAAAGAACTCAAGAAACAACTTGGAGAACAGTTGCAGAAAGGATTCATTCAACCAAGTTCTTCATCTTGGGGAGCCCCAGTTTTGTTCGTGGAGAAGAAAGATAGAAGTCAAAGGTTATGCATAGATTACCGTTCACTCAACGAGGTAACTATCAAGAACAAATATCCTTTGCCTAGAATCAATGACTTGTTTGATCAGCTAGAAGGAGCATGTGTGTTCTCAAAGACTGATCTAAGGTCAGGCTATTTTCAACTCAAGATAAGAGAACAAGACATACCAAAAACAGCATTCACTACAAGGTATGGATTGTATGAGTATACCGTAATGCCTTTTGGCTTGACAAATGCTCCAGCGTACTTCATGAATATGATGAGCAAGGTGTTCATGGAATTCCTCGACAAATTTGTTGTCGTTTTCATCGATGACATCTTAGTCTACTCCAAGAGCAAAGAAGAGCATGAAGGACATTTGCGGTTGATACTTGAGAAGTTAAGAGAGCATAAACTTTATGCCAAATTCAGCAAGTGTGAGTTCTGGTTGGAGGCAGTTGGTTTTCTTGGTCATGTTATGACGAAGGATGGTGTAGCAGTTGATCCTGCTAAGGTTTCAGCTATGACTGAATGGGAATCTCCCAAATCCATGAAAGAAGTTCGTAGTTTCCTTGGCTTAGCAGGTTACTACAGAAGGTTCATTGAGAATTTCTCTGAGGTAGCTAAGCCCATGACTGAATTGTTAAAGACAAGAAGTTTGCTTGGTCTGAAGGTTGTGAACTCAGCTTTCAGGAGTTGAAGAAGAGACTTGTGACAGCACCAGTCTTGTGTCTGCCAGATTTGGAAAAGGATTTCCAAGTATATTGTGATGCATCTCATCAAGGTTTGGGTGAAGTACTTATGCAAGACGGTAAAGTTGTGGATTATGCCTCGAGACAACTCAAAACGCATGAGGTGAACTACCCTACTCATGATTTAGAGTTAGCCTCTGTTGTCCATGCACTCAAAACATGGAGACACTATCTTTTGGGAAAGCGTTGTGAAGTGTTCACAGATCACAAAAGCTTGAAGTATATCTTCACCCAAAAGGAAATTAATATGAGACAAAGAAGATGGCTAGAACTTATCAAAGACTATGACTTAAGTTTGCAATACCACCCCGGTAAAGCAAATGTTGTAGCAGATGCTCTAAGCCGTAAGGTTTTTGTGAATGGCCTTACCAAAGGAGAATTGCCAGATGATCTGTGTACCCAATTTAGAAAACTCAGATTGGAGATTGTGCCTAAAGGACATCTCATGTCTTTGGATGTTCAACCCACTTTGTTGGACAAGATCAGAGAAGCCCAGAAAACTGGTAAGGAAATTGAAGAGATTAAGGAAAAGATTGGCAAGGGAAAAGCTAAAGAATTCCATGAAGACGAACAGGGTACTTTATGGCATAGGAAACATATTTGTGTTCCACAAGACCCGGAGTTGCAGAAACTGATTTTGCAGGAAGCACACAACTCTCCGTATTCTATTCACCCGGGTAACACCAAAATGTACATGGACATGAAAGAAAGATTTTGGTGGAATAATCTCAAGAAGGACATCGCCGAACATATCGCTTTGTGTGATGTGTGTAGTAGAGTGAAAGCGGAACATCAGAAACCAGCAGGTTTGCTTCAACCACTACCTATTCCTGATTGGAAGTGGGACAAGATTGGTATGGATTTCATTACCGGATTACCAAGGACCCGGTCAGGATACGATTCTATTTGGGTAGTAGTGGATCGCCTAACTAAAGTGGCTCATTTCATACCCGTGAAGACAACCTATACAAGTGCTAAGTTAGCCAAAATCTACATGAGTAGAATTGTGTGTCTACATGGAGTACCCAAGAGTATTGTGTCTGATAGGGGAACTCAATTCACTTCCCATTTTTGGAGACAACTACATGAGTCATTGGGAACGAGGTTGGAATTCAGTACTGCCTTTCATCCTCAAACCGATGGACAAACAGAAAGGACTAATCAGATTCTTGAAGACATATTGAGGGCGTGTGCCTTAGACTATGGAGCCACTTGGGATGAAAGTCTGCTTACGCAGAATTTTCTTATAACAATAGCTATCAAGCCAGCATTGAGATGGCACCGTTTGAGTTTCTCTACGGAAGAAAGTGTACCACCCCATTGTTATGGAATGGTGTGGGAGAAAGAAGTTTATTTGGGCCAGATCTTATCAAAGAAGCCGAAGAGAAGGTCAAGTTGGTTAAGGACAGGTTGAAGATAGCACAGTCCCGACAGAAAAGCTATGCAGATCCTAAGCGTAGAGAAGTCACCTACGAAGTCGGTGATAGAGCTTATCTTAGAGTGTCACCACTTTGTGGAGTGAAAAGATTCGGAGTCAAAGGAAAATTGGCACCAAGATATGTTGGGCCATTCAAGATTCTGAGTCGCAAAGGAGAAGTTGCCTATGAAATAGAACTGCCAGAATCTTTGTCAGCTGTCCATAATGTGTTTCATGTGAGTCAGCTTAAGAAATGTCATCCTGAAATGGAAGAAACTTCTTTGAAGGATACTATACCTTTGGAGGAAGTTCAACTATAAAGTGATCTCACTTATGAAGAGAAACCTATCAAAATTCTTGAGACTGCAGAAAGAGTCACAAGGACTAAGACTATCAAGTTCTGCAAAGTGCAGTGGAATCATCATTCTGAAGAGGAAGCAACATGGGAAAGAGAAGATGATCTTCGGAAAGACCACCCTCACCTATTTGCTAGCCAATCCGAATCTCGAGGGCGAGATTCACCTTAAGGGGGTTAGATTTGTAACATCCCTAAAATCATGATTTCAAAGTTTGCATATCATTCATGCATGCATATAGTTTTGAGATCAATTTCAAACCAAATTCAAGAAAACAGAAGCACATAGTGCTATCATTTTATGTGAGCAAACTTAAATCAAATGGCCGTCCCCATTTGAGAGCTTAAGTGTTTTAAACCAAGTTTGTTTGCTTCCTTGTTGATTGGATTGAGTGTGGAGTTTTGAACAAATTATACAAATAAAAATGGTTTCAAAACCATTTTCAAAACATTTGCAAAACAAGTGCCATAGCACTGTTTATTTTGTTTATTCAAAAGAACCAAGCTTGAGCAGAGAGACTACTTGTTTTTAGGCCTTGTAATGTGAATGTTGCACCCTACAAAATCCTGGAAAAAGTTTGAATTCAAAAGCTTTTGAAAATCATTTGAAAATCAATCCAGAAAATCAAAACAGAAAAAGAAAAAGAGAAAGGAATTAGAAAAGGGCCGGCGCCAGACTTTGGGCCCAACAGTGAAACCAAACCAGCTAGCCCACCCGGGTCACCTCTCTCTCTCTCACACGCGCAGACGCACCCACAGAGTCACTGACGCCAGGACCCCACCTCCCTTCTATTTATTTCGCTAACAAGTGGACCCGTGACCCCGTCGTCGTCGTTGTCAAGCACGCGCGCCTGCGCCGCTCACGCCGCCGTTACTCGCCGCAGTCACTGCCGCATTGAATCCCCTTGATTCCGCGAGTAACTCCACGCCCCGCTCTGGCTATAAGAACCTCTCCCCCTCGCGGTCATTTCCCCCCACGCTACACTCTCTTCTCGCCACCAGGCTGCCCCTAATTCGCATTGCACCGCCGCAACTCCGACGATCTCCGGCAGCAAATTCCGGTGAGTCCTGACCGCCCCTGTGCCTCTGATTCAAACGAATGTGCCCAGCATGATCTCGTGCATCTTCTGACACCCTTTGCTTGCCTGCTCGTGACCCAGGACGCTGTCCCCGTTCGTGCCTGCAACCGACCGAGCCGCCACTCAACTCCGGCGACCGATTACGGTAATCAGAGCGCGCCCCTTGATCTCTCTCGCATACTAGGTTGATCGCCACCGTCTTGCGCATCTCCTAAACCACTTGGTTCGTGCTAGGGCGACGCGGAACCTCGGCAACAACTACCCGACGCCGTGCACAACTCCGACGAGCTCCCCCAGCCTCTACAGCGCGCCCCTTGACCAGCCGACACCACCTTGAGCATCAACATCGCACGACGAGCTCGGTAAGCCCCTTTCCCCTCTCCCGTGCGACCTAGAACGCTAGCACCGCCACTGACAGACGCGCCGCCGCCTGTCGCCGCCATCAGCGCCGCCACTAGATGGTCAGGCTGCTCAGGATCGTTAGATCCAGATCGTGCGGATAGGATAGAACGCAAGCGAAGAGGTAAGATTAGATCTGAGCCGTGTGTTTAAGTTAGATCCAGCGGCTGAGAAGTGTGATCCGACGCGAAATGGTACGCGCCAATCAGAGCGCGACGCGTGGCTAGGGTTTGTTTAAAAACAGAATTTGAAATCAGATTTATATCCAAATTTGTTTTAGCTATAACTTTTGATCCACACGTTAGAATTTGAAAATTTTTATACCGTTGGAATCAGGAGAACAAGTCCTTTCTGTTTATGCAATGTGTTTAGTGTTTAGCTTCTGTTAAAATGATTTTAATTGCAGAAACTTGTTTAGGACTATTTTTAGTATATGAATTGTTTAGGAAATTGTTTTAGTGTCAAATAAACTTGGTTTAGCAAGTTTTTGACTTGTTTATGATTCTATGCACTTGCTTGGTTGAGTTTTAAAAATCATTCCTTAGCATCTTGCATGCATGCATATTTTTTTTTGATTGTACATGTTTTGTATGTGATTGTGGCTATATTCTTTGTGTAGATTTTGGTGCTAGTGATTGTGATTGTGAAGAGTGCTACTCTCCCAACTACCAAGGCAAGTGGTACTTCATGAATATTTCTATCCCTATATTTTTATACAAGCATTAGAAATATTTTGCTAAGTCTTGCATGTTAGTATTTTTGCCAAATGCCATGTTGGGAAATCCTAAGTAGTTGTAGAATTGCTAGGAAATTTCTAAGTTAAGTTACTATCTATGCCATGCTTAGCCTAGCTAGTAGCAAACAAGGGTTGGTAAAATATACATGCTATGTTGAAAATATTTCTAAGTCCTTGGACTTATGTTTTTCTTAATAAAACAACTAAGTCAATGAATCACCTGGGTGGAAAGGGACTTGATTGGTGGTTTTTGGTTGAGTGGTTACACAAGGCCCATGGATATGGTTTACCTTGTGTATCTCACTTGTGGAAAGCCACCCATGAACAAAGGGATTTTAGAGGCCAAGTGTTGAGAAGCTTCTAGTGCAGCCACTTGGCAATATGGGCTCTGCCTGGATCACATAGGTTGCTAGAACTTAGCCATTTGGACAGTTGGTGGTAGTGGGAATGATAGGTTGGAGCGCATCCATTTGGTCTAAGGAAAGGCTTCTAAAAGGTCCTGTCTTGGGAAACCAAGTCTGGTGGGGAAAGTGCACAACCTCTGCAGATGGAAAAATCTAAGTACTTAGCCAAGTCCATGGCAATGGACAACTTGAGCATCAAGACATGGAAGCTATCAAGAATCTCATCATTCCAACTTCTAAGTAAAAAAAACTTGTGGGTGAACAAGGGTGAAGGACCTCAATGTCTATTGATGGTTCCTTGGGAAAAGTTTTGACAAAGAAAAACTTAGTGATTTCAACTAATAGGCAAAACCTATTTTGAGCAAAGCAAGCCAAGCTACACTTAGCCAAATTGCATATAGTAATATAGTCCACCTAAATTTTACTAAGGTATCACTTGCCAATACTATTCCAAAGTATTGACCCACTGTGGCTGTAACTTGTGATGTTGTAGGTTACTCTGATGAGGATTAGGTGTCATGAGTCTACACTCAACATGTTTGCATGTGGCACATGAAGATGAAGACTTATATTTATTTACTTATTCAAATTCTTGTATTAGGCATGTGGCCTTGAGTTGTAAAGACTATGTTTATCTCTGGAATGGATGTAATAAATGACCTTTGTATCTGTGTACTTCATCTTAAAACTGTGGATGCTAGCAATGATCCAGGGACTAGCATTGCAATCACAGGGATCCTTTTCCTTTACAAAGGAGGGATCTTACAACAGGCCTAATACAAGAGTTCAAATATATAATAAGATAAATAAGTCTTCATCTTCATGTGCCACAGGAAAGCATGTTGAGTGTAGACTCATAACCCCTAATCACCATCAGAATAACCTACAACATCACAAGTTACATCCACAGTGGGTCAATATATTGGAATGGTATTGGCAAGTGATACCTTAGAAGAATATTAGTAGTCTAGATACTATATGCATTTTGGCTAAGTGTAGCTTAGGATTGCTTTACTCAAAATAGGTTTTACCTATCAGTTGAAAACACTAAGTTTTTATTTGACAAAACTTTCCTAAGGAACCACCAATAGACATTGGTGAACCTTCACCCTTGTTCAACCCCAAGTTTTAACTTAGAAATTGGGATGAGGAGATTCTTGATAGCTTCCATGTATTGATGCTCAAGTTGTCCAATACCAGGGACATGGCTAAGTACTTAGATTCTTCCATCTGCAGAGGTTGTGCACTTTCCCCACAAGACTTGATTTTCACCAAGACAGGACCTTTCAGATGCCTTCCCTTAGACCAAATGGACGCGCTCCAACCTATCATCCCACTACCACCAACTGTCCAAATGGCTAAGTTATTGCAACCTATATGATCCAGGCAGAGCCCATAATGCCATGTGGCTGCACCAGAAGCTTCTTAACATTTGGCATCTCAAATCCCTTTGTTCCTGGGTGGCTTTCCACAAGTGTGATACACAAGGTAAACCATAGAAATGTGCCTTGTGTAACCACTCAACACAAACCATTCTTTCCATTCCACCCAGGTGTTTCATTCACTTAGTTGTTTTATTAATCAAAATCCCAAGTCAAAGACTTAGAAATATTTCACATAGCATGAATATATAATCCACCCTTGGTTGCTACTAGCTATTCTAAGCATGGCAATGGTAAGCATATTATCTTAGAGAAATCTCTAACAATTCTACAACTACTAGGATTTCCCAAGTATAGCATATAGATCAAAATATTCATGCAAGTCTATACAAAATATTTCTAGTGCATAGTTGAAAAATATAGGAATGGAATCATGAAGCACCACTTGCCTTGGTAGTTTGGGGAGTAGCAACAATCTTCACAATCACAATCACTATTTGCACCAAAATCTACACATAAAATAATGGCACCAAATCACATACAAAATATATACAAACAAAAATACATGAATGCATGCAAAATGCCATGTGATGATTTCCTACACCAAACAAGACAAGTATACAGTACTGAATCATAAACAAGTCCAAAACTTGCCAATTAAACTTTATTTGAACAACAAAACATTTTTCAAATAATTACTATACACAAATTATGCCTACAAATGTTTCTGTAAAAACAACCATTTTCTCAGAGGAAAAATATTAAACACATTGCATAAACAGAAACGATTTTCTCTCCTGATTCCAATGATATAAAATTTGTAAAATTTGAACGTGTAGATCAAATTTTCTGTTTTAAATTCAAACAGAGGCCACGCGGCGCTTTTCTGATTCGCTGGTACTGCTTCGCGCGGATCGGCTAGAGTGGACCACACGATCTAAATGAAATCGCACGGCCCGAACTGACTCGTACCCCTTCGTTAAGTGATTCTATCAGATTCGTTGGATCTAGATCTAACGGTCCTGGACCATGCGACCAAAGTTCGGCGGCGCTGGCGATGGTGGCGCGGCGGCGGCGCTCTGTCAGGGACGCTCCGACGAATACAGGGAGGGCTGGGGTGTGTGGCGTGGCTTACCAGATTCGCACTAACATGAGGAAGGTCAATGTGGTCTTTGCTTGGACAGGGGCGCACTGGCACGGCCGGAAATCCTCGTTGGAGTTTGCTTTCGCGTCGGGTGCTCACTGCCGGAGACGGAGGCGATGTTCTATGGCGCAATAAGATGCACGAAAAGCATTATGAGATGTACAGAGGCCAGGCGAACACGGTCGTGTGAACTAGGGATCAAGGGGCGGTCTGTTCTTACCGTGATTGCTCATCGGAGTTGGACGGCGCTTCGGTTGTTTGCGGCCTTCGACAGAGACAACGACCTGGGGCGATATAGAGTAAACAGAAAGTGTGAGAAAATGCGCACGGGCAAGACAGGCAAGCTCGTATGGACGAGAGGTGAAGGGGAGCACGGGGTTCACCGGAATAGGTCGCCGGAGTGCGTCGGGCAGCGGAGTTGCAACTCGAATTGTCGGCAGCCTGGTGGCGGAGTGGAGGTGCTGTGTGAGGGGAAAGACTCGCGATGCAGAGGGGCTTAAGTAGGCAGGGGGCTCGACAGGAAACGCCTGCAGATTCAATGGCAATTACGCCGCGTGATCAACGCCAGCAATGGCCAGTGGCGACGTGTTCTTCGCGAGATTTGGGGAAGACGACGGTGACGTGGACGGGGCCCAGTAGTCAGTGAGGGGGGGGTGGGTTCTACGCGGGTGAGGAAAGACAGAGAGAGGAGTGGCCCGGGTGGGTCGTTTTGTCTGATGGGCCGAAAGGCTGGCGCCAGGCCCAGTTGGGTTTTTCAATTCCTTTTCTTTTTCTAGAATGATTTTCAGGATTCATTTTCAAACAAAATCAAAAGCATTTGAAATCCAAACCTTTTCTGGATTTTTGTAAAGTGTAAACTTCATAATATTGGACATAAAACCTTGCTGTCACATTGGACTTTCTTGGTCTTTTTGAAAAATCAAAATAAACAGTGCCTTAGCACTTGATTTGAATAGGTTTTGAAAATGGTTTAAAACCATATTTGTTTTGTAAATTTTTGTCCAGACCTTGCTCATAACCAAACCAATCCTATGAACTCACAACAATGGTTTTAAAACAAATATTCCCTCACTAGAGAGTGGTACTGAATTAATGCTTGCTTACATAAAATGATAGCACTCAGTGCTTCTGTTTTCTTGAAATGAATTTGAAATTGATCCCTAAATGATATGCATGCATGAATGATATGCAATATTTGAAAACATGATTTTAGGGATGTTACAGTGTCGAATCAATAAATTGGGTAATATTACCCGTGAAGACTGTTGTGATCCCCTATACTTGTGGGTCATCAAGACTATTTTATGGCGTCGTTGCCGGGGAGCATAGCTTTATTTGTATATTCACTTGGATCTATTATTGTTCACTGCTACTCCTTTCATCATGGGGAAGTCTCGTGATGTAAAGTTCCCTATTTTACCATCCACTACAAGAAGAGGTACAGTCCTAAACACCTATGCTGCTCTTGATTCACCGTCTGTTATAAGTAAGATTGTCACACCACCACCACATGCTCATGCTACACATACTGCTACTACTGCTGAATCTAAAACTGCTTTTGATACTCATGATGTTACTTCTACTGTGCTTGATGCGAGTGGTTCATTAAGTCCTTTCCTAGATGCTACTATGGCTAGTCTAGGAAATACCGAAACTCCTAGTAAATACACTGTTACACCTGTTAGCTCACCTGAGTCTAGTGAGAGTTATGATATTAATGATGGTTACATAGAGCTCACTGATGAATTTGTTGAAGAGTGCCGAAACACACATGGTTCTAGTGCTATTAGGAGTCTCCTTGCTAGACATACTATTATGCCTAAGAAGTCCTATGATCCTAAGTTTGCCACCTCACCCATAGATATAAAAGATAAAGATTATGATTTCTCTCTTGATTTATCTTATTTAGATATTATTGAGAAAGAAACTTTTGTGGCACTGAAAATGAGAGTGTTGTAGCTCATATGAATGAGATTTCTACTATGAGTGCTTTGTTCTCTGATGATTCTAAAATGTGCAAGTACTTTGTTGCTAAGATCTTCCATTTTTCACTAAAAGGAGAAGCTAGGGCTTGGTTTAGTATATTACCTCCTGGTTCCATTGATAGCCCTGATTGCTTGATTGCTTCTTTCTTACATAAATATTTTCCTCCCAGTGCTAGACATGCTGCTTTTGCAGAGACTTTTTGATTTTAAACAGGGAGAAGAAGAGAAATTGCCTGAGTCATGGAAAAGATTCTGTTCCTTGATTCATGTATATCCTGGATGTCCATTACCTCAGAATGAGCTTCTTGAGATTTATTATAATGGACTAACTGATGATTCTAGGACCTACCTAGATAGCTTTGCTGATTGTGTTTTCAGGAAAAGGACTCCTATAGATGCTGAAGAATTAATGAACAAGATAAGCAAGAATTATGATGATTGGACTTCAACTGAGCTGAATACACCTGAGCCTATTACTCCTAAACCAGTTGTTCCTGAACCAGTTCCAACACCAACAACAAAGAAGAGGGGAGTTATTGCATTAAATGATGAAGTGATGAAGGAAGCTAAAAAGTGTCTAAAGGAGAAAGGTATTAGAGCTGAAGATGTGAAGAATCTACCTCCTATAGAAGAATTATGTAAGCCAATTCCCCACTCATCTACTATTGAGGTACAATCTCTCCAATTTAATGAAGGTGATATTTCTTATGGTAAGCCTCCTGATTAATGCTTAGAGGAACTTGACACATTTATTGTTAAACAAGGTAATTTTAATAAACAAGCTCAAAATCATTTATTGGAAAACTCTAGAGCTATCCATGAGTTGAAAGATATTATGGAAAGAACTTCTAATGATATTAAAATGCTTTGTAAACACTTTCAAATGGTTCAAACCCAACTTGATCAACTAGCTAAGGTGCAAAAGGATATGCTAGTTAATGCTTTAGGAAATAAACATGCTTATGGAATTAGAACTAGGAGTGGTGCAGCTACTCAAGATCCTTTATATCCTGAAGGACACCCTAAAAGAATAGAGCAGGATTCCCAACAAGGTGAGGATAGTGGTAGTCCTCGTAAGAGGAAGAAAAAGAAACATAAGAAAGTTGAGGAACCACTTGAACCTGCTTTAGATCCTAATAGTATATCTGTCTTTGATGCTGAAACTAAGAGTGGTAATATTGATGTCTCCTGATAAGGAGGAAGTTGAGGAAGAACCTGAGAAACACACTAAGAACACTAGGTACACAAAGGAAGATTTTATTAATAACAAACATGGTAAAGAGAGAGAACCTTGGGTGCAGAAACCTATGCCTTTTCTAGGTAAGAAACACAAGTCAAAGGAGGAAGAACACTACAACAAGTTTTGTGAGTGGATGAAGCCTTTATTTCTGCAAATGCCTTTGACTGATGCTATTAAATTGCCTCCTTATTCAATGTATATGAAGGATATTGTCTCTAATAAAAGGAAGATTCCTAATGAGGAGATTTCTACTTTGCTTGTTAATTACTCCTTCAATGGTAAGGTTCCAAAGAAACTTGGTGATTCAAGTATACCAACTATTCCTTGCTCCATTAAGAATAATTATGTTAGAACTGCTTTATGTGATTTGGGAGCCGGAGTTAGTGTTATGCCTTTTTCTCTATACAAGAGGCTCCAGCTAGAAAAGTTGATACCAACTGATATATCTTTGCAAATGGCTGATAAGTCAACTACTGTTCCTGTTGGTATATGTGAGGATGTTCCTATTCAAGTTGCTCATAATTGCATGGTCTTAACTAATTTTGTTGTGCTTGAAATGCCTGAAGATGATAATATGTCTATTATTCTTGGGAGACCTTTTCTTAATACTGCAGGTGCTGTCATCAATTGCAATCAAGGAAAAGTAACATTCAATATTAATGACAAAGAGCACACTGTCTATTTCCCCAAGAAGGTTGTTACAAGCTATTTCCTGAATTCTATTGAAAATATTGAAGGCATAAAGGTTGGAGAAATATATTGTCCCATTCAAGAAGAAAATATTGAAACTATTATGATTGGGACCATTGCTATCAAGTATGAGGTAACATAATCACCTTGTGGAAGGCAAAGTTTTGTTTCATATGAGATTGTTTTGGTAACAAGACTTGATCAACCTTGTTAACAAAAGAATTTTAATGAACAAAATAATGTTTCCACTGTGATTATACTTGCTTTCTTTTTCCTTTCCCCTTCCTAGTCTTTGCTTTAGCTTTAGTTTTGCTAGTTGTTTGCTTGTTTGAGTTTCTTAGAGCTCCTATAGTTTGGCTTTTGGTTTGTTTTTGCTTCTTCTGAAAAACTGTTTCTGCGAGAAAATCAATTTTCATACCCTAAAAATTGGCTAAAACTAAAGTTTCCCGAAAAATACCAAAAAATTCAAAATAATTTGTTCCTCGAAAAAAGGGCAGAGTGGCACCTGAGATGACCCAGGGGGCCACCCCAGGGCCCCACACCCGTGGTAGGCGCGACCTACCAGGAGGTGGCGCCTGGGGGAGGTCTGTCCCACCTGGGCCCCTCCAGGCTGCCTCCTCAAAGCCACCTTCTTTATCTCTCCTGAAAAACACCGGAAAACTTGCGCAAGCTCGAGTTCTTGCTGTTCTTGCTCGCGATTTTCGATCTCCTTGTTCAGCCCATCTCAAGTGCTGATTTTTGGAGGGATTGTTCCTTGGTATGTGCATCCTCCACTTGTCCAATTAGATTTGTGGTTGGTAGATTATATCTTGAGTATTTTGCTACTGTAGGTGATAGGTTGTTTGAGCTTCCATGCTTATTCTATGTTTAGAAACTTTGTTTTGATGCATGTGTAGTCCTCTAGCAAGTTCCTATAGTAGTTGCTCATCATTTATAAACTTAGAAATCACTTGGTTTGATGGTTGTTTAAAATTTCAGCAAAGGGAAGTCATGGACCACCACACCTTTGGTGCCATATTTGAGAGTGATGCACCTAGAAGGGCAAGGCTCCCAAGGTCATCTACCAGCTCCAGACCCTCATACAATGAGGATCTCATCACTCTGCGGTTTGGTTACGAGGGAGATGAAGGGGATGCTCACCCCCTCCACCTTTCCTTGTCAAACTTTCTTGCGAGCTGCTGGGATTCTTAATGATTTCATGGCTTTGATTGAGAGGGCTGGTCTAACAAGTTTCATGCAGGATGAGAGTGCACAATATGCTTCACTTACTAAAAATTTGTGGAGATTTTCTCCTTCACCAATAGTTTGTTCAATCCTTCTGTGTCTTTCAGACTTTATGCCAGGGCTCATTCTATGCCTTTGAAGAAATTTTGCAAGGCCCTGGGACTTGGTACAAATAGGTCATCAAAGAAGATTACATCTCTTCCTGCTGAATTATTGGAACTATACTGAGGAATAACCAATGATGATAACCGCAGAGCTCAACGAGGGAAGATAAAGAACATTCAACTTCCAGCCATCAGGTACTTCACCTACTATCTTACCACCAGTGTTCTTGGTAGGGAGAACACTAGTAATATATCCAACTATCAATTGGCCTTCTTAGTTGCTGCGCTCTACGGTGAGGATAAGTATAATCTTGGTTCTCTCATTGCTCATCGTTTAGCTGTTAGGGGACCCATTTATGGGGGAATTATTGTTACTAGTATCGTTGCCGCCTTGGGCATTTCTATTGATCCACATGATACAGCTTTGGCTCCTCTGAGGCTTGATCTTGCTGCCATGAAGGCGCACCACTTTGTCACCTCTAGCTCTACTCTTGAGAACTTGCTTTATAGAATGTTGTTTACTGACAGGGAAGAGAGAGAGATCCCTCTACCCCAAACCACTTTGCTTAGTATTTCTCAGGGACCTTGGTCAAGCATCAAGGGGGAGATGGATTACAAGCTGTGCTCTCTCAACTTCCATGGGCACTATCAGGAGGAAGCGCCCGCATATGACCCTGTGTTACATTATACAGGGGAGGCCTCGAGATCGTACCAGGACGAGGGAGTTTCCTCGACATACTACGGAGGTGCATCTACTTGGGCACCATGGGATTGAGCCCCACTTAGGCCAAAAGCCTAAGCTTGGGGGGAGGTACACCGACATCACACGTATATATATATATCATGTTCGGTCGGTTCTTTGTATATCCGTTGTTTCGCTTTCTTTTTGGTTCTTGTTGCTGCTTTCTCAAAAACCCAAAAAATACCAAGAATATTTTCGTTGTTTCTCTTGGTTTGTTTCTTTGTTTCTTTCCTTTGGTTTGCCTTAAAATAAAAATCTAAAAAGATTTTGCTTTTTTTTGTTTCGTTTTTATTTGTTTGCTTGTTTCTAAAAAAATCGAAAACACCAAAAATATTTGTTCTTCTTCTTTGGTTTTGTGAGTTCTTCGCAGGGTTCAGCCGTCCTCAGTGGATATTGGTTTTCATGTTAATTATTCAAGTTACACAAGTGAAGGGCAATAATGAAGATTAAGACAACTCGAGGTGTGGTAAGAGGCTGGTAACGAACTCTATTTGTTTCATTTTTGTACATATACTCATCATTGTGAGCATGCTTAGCCTCAGGGCCGTCTCCAGAAATTTGGGGCCCCGGTGCGGATCTTGAAATAGGGCCCAAAAATGTGACTAATAGAATGAAACTATACTTTCACTTAATAATCACGTAGCTTCATTTGTGCTATTTTTTTTACAATATTAAAAAACATACATCAAATATGAATGCTAAAAGAGTAAATATAGCACTGAAGTCCATGATTGTTTCTATTTTACAAACAAACAAAAACAATCTGACTTAAAAGACATCAATTTGCAAACAAACGTAAACAAAAATAGAAGAGGACCACTTTTTATTCATCTATATCTTCAAAGAAGATAGAGTTAATATCTCGAAGAATTACTATCTACAATATTTTGTCATCGAACCTATAGAATGAACAAGCTTGGAAATTGGAATCCGTTGACTTGATTTTGTATATCATTGGAGATATGGAGCAGACATTAACCTGATTGGGACTTGATTCAGCGAATGGCGAACGCCAGCAGTCTTTGGGCGTCAGTTGTCGGGACGTTGCCGCTTATGCGTAGCTGAAATCAGGCGCCCCCGCACGGCGTTGTTCCGATGGGATCTGGGGATCATCTCATTGAGACCTGACGCCGAAGGGAGCCACGAAGATGAATAGGCCATCAGTCGTCTCGGCGTCGCACGATGGGATCTAGTTCGTCGTCTCAAGTATCACAAGTGGAAGTAGTAGAAGATAAGCCGTGTTGCGTGATTTGTTGTTGCCTGACCTGGTCTAAAAATCTTGTCCTTGTTAATTAAGAAACAGAAATGCATGTGGTGCGGCTCTTCTTTCTTCTCTGCTTATAAACCTTTTCGTATAAACTTACGAGATGTGCTGCCAAATAATCACGTTTATAACTAACTAACCGCGATTTGGGGGCCCCGAAAAATCGGGGGCCCTGATCGGTCGCTCACCTCGCTCATGCTCGTCGACGGGCCTGCTTAGCCTGTTTGTGTAAGGTGTATGTCATTATGGATGCTTAGTAGTTCTTGCTTGTCTATGATTAGCTCCAGCTTGCTAATAGTTTGTAGCATGTCATATGAATGTTTGCTTGCATTGTTTTATCATACTTTGGTATGATATTTTGGTATCCTCATCTGACTGTTCATGTGAATCGACTTGGCACATACTCACGCATGCATATGACTAATCAATACTCAATAAGCCTCGATGATTTATTTTTCCTCAGAGTTCTTGTATCACTTTCATGTCATAGTTAGTCTTATTTTGTTGCAAGCATGATTATGACAGTTATTGCTCTCTCGTTTGTCGCTCCCTCTCTATTGCTAGCCTTCACTTGCACTGAGTATGTGCTCTACCTATGCTTCCAACTCCCCAAAACCAATATTGCCAGCTGTGTCCACCATACCTACCTATTAGCATCATTTGCTATTTTAGTGCTTATTCCATATGTCGTGTTTTCTTTCAAAATAAAATGTTTGTCTGTTTTGAGAAAGTTAGTTAGTAAAGCTCTCACAAACTTGATGGCACACTTTATATTCTTTGCGCTTAATAATCTTGAACCATTGTGACTAGTCCATGAAATTTATATGCTTGCTAATTATATACTGGGAGTCAGCAGAACCGTGCTGTCACGAGGAACACTTTCAACACTTTTTGGATATCTCATCCAGTTGATTCCTTGCTCTTTTGTTTATGGATGTCGACGATGTGAAATAAAAGGGGAAGTTGTTAGTTCATGGATTTTATACATTGTGTTAGAGAAACGCCTGGGCCACTAGCCTAAGCCATGCTTAATCATGGTGGAAACTTGCAGCATCACCATAATGAGCATCTATGAAGCTTTCTCAATAAAAATCTATGCATATGGTAAATAAAAAGATTGTTGAGATGCTCATTGTCTCCTTGCCTTGTCATTTTGGTTATGGGAAAGCTCATGTACCATGTGTAAGGGGTACCCCATTGGCGGTTCTCGATGATATGCATGTATTTACAATGACAAGAACTTTCAAGTGACCAAAATTGAGTAGCATGCGGAGCGACCCTCGTACTCAAGGGACTTGGGATTTGCAGTCTATGGTCTCTAAAGCATATGATTCAGAGTGTACCTCCCTTTCACCTTAACCACATGAAGATGCCTATGATAGGGCAATGAGAGATCAAAGTTAATGAGTACCTTCCTTTCAGCATTGGGAAGCCTTTCAAACCTTCACAAAACCGTTTTCACAACTTTGTTGAGTCACAACTTATTCTATTAGCACTTTCTTGAGAGCATAGTTGTCATTCTTGTGTTTGTTCCAAAACTTGGTTAACTATGTCATGACTTTGACGCTTGTATTTGTGATATCTTTATCTCTAGTCTTCATGTGAACTTCAGAGGTGCCTTGGCATTTATATTGTGCTCTTCAAACAAAGGCAAGCGAGATACCACTCTATCATACCTTATTATGAGCATTGCAATGTTGCTTATGTTTATGTTTCATGCTACTTATTATTATTGAGTTGCTTTCTCTTCATAGCTTGCAATGACTATTGAGTAGACTTAGTTGCATACTCTTTATTATGAATTGTCTAAGCATCTACTCCTGTGCTGAGAATATTTACATCATATGAAGCAAAGTGTTCATGAAAGTTCTTTTATCGCACTTAGTTTTCAACTAAATTGCTTGAGGACAAGCAATAAGCTAAGCTTGGGGGAGTTGATACGTCCAAAACGTATCTACTTTCTCGAATTCTTTGCTATTGTTTCTTCTCTAAACGTGTGTGATTTGGATACAACTAACACAGACTAATGCTGTTTTCAGCAGAATTACCTTGGTGTCTTGTTTTTGTGCAGAAAATGAACTATCAGGAAAAATCCCGGAAAATATGCCAAAAATTATATTTCACCAGAAGATCCACGAAGCCAGAAGAAGAGATGGAGGGGCGGCCTGGGGGGCCCAGACCCTCCCCAGGCGCGGGCCCACCTGACCCCGCGCCTAGTGGGGGTGTGGCCACCCCAGGCAACTCCTTGGCCTCCCTCCGCGCCTATAAGTTGCCTTCTGACCTAAAAACTCAGGGTGGTCGATAGTTTTCCAGAAAGAGTTCCGCTCCGCCGCCGCCACCAGAAACCAAGATTCAGATCCAGAAACTCCGTTCTTGCACCCTGCCGGGACGGGGAATTTGGAGAGGATCATCGCCATCGTCACCACCAACGCATCTCCATCAACCACCGATGTTTCTCTCATCCATGAGTGAGTAATCCCCCGTTGTAGGCTGGGGATGGTAGGGATTGGATGAGTTCTATCATGTAATCAAATAAGATTTGTTAGGGCATAGTGCCTAGTATCTCTATTAGTGCTATTTGACTTTGTTACAACTTGTTGTGCTTAATGCTTATCACTAGGGCCCGAGTGCCATGATCTAAGATCTGAACTTATTATTGAATCATTATAATAGTATTGTTTGTGATCTTATCTACAAGTTGTGTACACATATCATTGTTCTGATCCAAAGGCCCCAAAGTGACAATAATTGGGACAACCGGAGGGGATGTCTGTGGTGTGAGGATCACATGTGTTCATGGAGTGTTAATGCTTTGCTCCGGTGCTCTATTAAAAGGAGCACCTTAATTTCCAGTATTTCCCTAGAGGCCCCGCTGCCACAGGCTGGCTGGACAGAAGATGTTGTGCAAGTTCTCATTGCGAGCACGTATGACTATATTTGGAGCACATGCCTAGGATTGTTTAGTACTTCTATGCTTGTTATTATTTATCTGCAATGCCCTATGTCTTGAAGTTACATGTTTAGACTCGTCCATGCAACGCTCATCATCCATCCCTATGCCTACCGCACTCGAATCCTACTGTTACCGTTACTATTACTACTACTGTTGTTTCACTGTTGCTGTTGCTGCTGCTTTGCTGTTGCTACTACAAACTGTTACTACTGATAAACTTCTATGAGCAAGAACTATTTCCAGGTACAGCTGAACTGACAACTCAGTTGTTAAGGCTTGCAAGTATTCTTTGGCTCCCCTTGTGTCGAGTTAATAAATTGGGTAATACTACCCGCGAAGACTGTTGCGATCTCCTATACTTGTGGGTCATCAGAGGATAAACATATTGTAGATCACTTGTGTGCGAGGAAATCGAACAAAATTGAGTAGGGGTGAAGATCCCTTGAGGTTTTGAGAGAGTCTGGAGGTAGAAGAGAGAAAAAGGATTGAAGTTTTGGTGTTTTCGGTACCTTCCCGTGCGTTTAATTGGTCGGACACAACTATACGGTCGCAACTATATGGCCGAAACAATTTGTTCCCTCCATATAGTTGGTATGATGGAAAAAATAGGGTTTCTAGGGTTTCTTTCCTGGCGGTTGTAACTATACGGCCGTAACAAAATGGTCCTGCCGTATAGTTGGTCATTAAACCTTCTGTATCTGGAGAAGGAAAATTGTCGATGGATCAAATAACTATACGATCGGAACTATACGGCTGGATTTTTTGTTCCCGACGTATAGTTGGTCGTTAAAGGTACTGTATACATCAAAAAATTCCTATTTCTTCAAGAATTACTTTTTATACTAAAACTTAGCGAAACACCTTGTTTTGACAGAAAAATGACAGACTAAATTGTCGACCAACATTGACATATATAAAACAAGAATTTTTAGTTCCGCGGAATCTCACTAGAGTTTTCTAGCACTCTTTATTCAACATAAAACTTAAACTAAAACTTAAAAACTGTACTCAAACCTTTATTTCACATGTGTTGCCTCCCATGCAACGCTCTGTTATGGTCAATAGCTTGACCTTGATGTTGTTCACTTAGGCCAGATGAGTGGAACACCCATTCCAAAATAGTTGGCCTTCAAAGTGATGGTCTCCTTCTCATCTTTCTTGGCTTTCTTTTTTCTGGGGAAATGAATAACAAAAGGATCCCGCAAAGGCAATTGGAGCTTCACGTTCCCTTCATGCAGATTCATCAAAGCCTTAATAGTTCTTTAGAAAGGACGGCCTAATATGATAGGAACGGTAGCATCTTCAGGCATGTCAACAATAACAAAATCAATAAGAGTAGGACAACCTTTAATGTATACTAAGATGTTCTCTTTAATTCCTACTGCTTGTTTATAGGTAGAATCTGCTAGATGCAATTTTCATTTAGTGATTTCAAAATAGACAAGATTTAACTTATTAAAAAGACTCTTTGGAATTGTTGAAGCATTTGCACCTAGATCACAAAGTGCAGCTATTCCATTAGTCCCAATTTTAATCTTAATAGTAGGCTCAAATATATCATCTAGCTTAACACGTAATTTTTCAGCAATTTTCTTATATTCTTCCTCAAGCTCACTTACCTTGATTTCTACCTGATTAACAAAGTGTTGATACATGGCTTCCTCATTTCCTTCACTTACCAGAATCTTGATATTGATCCTTTTTACAAGATCTTCAACTGTGTAATTTGGTGAAGGAGCATTGCTATAGTCAAGTTCTTCAGGCTCCTCCCTTTAGATTCTTATCATCTTGAGGTCTTCTACCAGATTGGGCTCAGCTTCACCTGCAAATTTAGCTAGAATGAGAGTTTGACTCCTGGTTAGCTTACCTAGTTGTGCCTCAACAATCCATGTTATTTCTTGGAGGGCCTACAAATTATTTTTCAAACTAACAGCTTAGTTAGATAATTTACCAAGCATAGCATCATGGTTCTCCGTTATTTTAACTAGGATATTGTTTTGCTCATTTTGTGAGTCCATAAAAGATTTAAGAGTTTCTTGGAGACTACCATTACTTGATGCCATATTATTATAGTTACCTGCAATACTAGAATAATGCTTTTAAAAATTTGGATTATAATTCTTCTTCCAAGCAGGGTTATAATCATTACGAGCTATGAAGTTTATTTCTCCAATAGTGGGTTCGGGAGTAGCTCTTACCTAGGTTTCCTTACCTTTGAAGGCTAATATGAGCTCATCCAACTTAGCATTGAGTTCTTCATTTTCTTGAGGTGTGACAGAGTTCACCTTCTTCGTGTTTGATCTTTCCACATGCCATTGGGCATGGTTGTCTTACATATTGTCTAGTAGCTTCTTTGCTTCGGTAATTTGTTTACCCATAAATGTTCCTCCAGCTGCAGTATCAAGCATATACTTAGATATAGGGTTAAGAGCATTATAAAATAGATGGAGAATTAACCAATCTTCCATCCCATGACTGGGACAATTTCTCATGCATTCTTTCATTCTCTCCCATGCAAGCGCTAGTGCTCATGCTCTTCGTGTCTAAAACCAGTAATATTAGATCTTAGTTGCATAGTCTTTGTAGGTGGAAATAATTTAGTCATAAATAAACAAGTACATTTCACCCATGACGCAATAGTATTTCTAGGCAAAGATAGAAACCATTTTTTGCTCTTCCTCTAAGAGAGAAGGGAAATAAGCACAACTTGACCGCATCAGGGTTAACATCTTTAATGTGCATCATATCACATATTTCAGTAAAAGTATTTAAGTGCATACCTGCATCTTTAATAGCAGAGCCTCCAAATTGATTCTGTTGAACCGAACTTAAATAGTGGGGCTTAATTTCATAATCTTCAGCAGTAATTGCTGGCTGACTAATAGGAGTACACAAATAATCGTTGTTGGGAGTTGCAAACTCCCCAAGCTTCTTTTCAGCCATACTTCCTATGTTTTTGGATTTTCTTAAAAAAATACTAATGATGGTAAAAACAAGAATTAAAAGACTAACTATTTTTTTGGTTTTTCAAATAAAGACTGAATGCAAACAAGAATTAAAACTAGTAAGGTTCCTACTAATATCACTAGGGTAGCTATTGCTTCCCCGGCAACGGCGTCAGAAAAAGGGTTGATACCTTCAATCCGGATTACGGATGTAGTATAGTTCTTTTTCCCTAGTAAACCTAGGTTTATCGAATCCTCGGGAAGCATAAAGCAAAGTGAAGTTACTTAAATGGACCTTCGAGAGTTTTAGAATTCCTTTTGTGTTTTCACCGGACCAAGAGTTTGCGATCTTTTTGTTGTTGTTGACAATGGAGAGAGAGTGGGCCTAGGGCCTTCAGTTTCACCAGTAGCTGTGCAAAACATCTGATGTAAATAAAAGATAATAATAAAGCATGCATGTAATTGTTAGAGCAAGATAATTATATGTGGGCAGTGCATCCATAATTTTTATCGCCTCTACAACTGCTTATAGCAATAACCTACTAGTCTCATACATAGAATAAAGAGAACTAATGATATGCATAGTGATGTCACCGTTAATCCCAATTAAATCCCTCACATACAGTCGTACTACCCCTTTCTGTCACCGGGATTCCAAACCTGCATATCAGTCATCACTCACAGTCCCTATAAATGGATCAATCCTTGGGGTCTTGGGTACCTGACAAGTCCTTAGTTTGAGGCAAGAGAGGGTACAATAATTATCATGTCATATAAAATAATACATGATCACATTGATGAGTGCGTGAACACTTCGTTGGGAGACCCCGAGCGGAAGGTATGATGAGCACAACAGCAAGTTTTCCCTCAGTAAGAAACCGAGGTTATCGAACTAGTAGGAGGAAGGAAATGACTCAAAGGTGTTGCTAGCAACTTGGAGACCTACACAACACAAACTCAAGACTTTGGCCCAACGAATAGTGAGGTTGTCAATCTCACTGGTTTGTTGAAAACAAAGGATTAACTGTATGGTGTGGAACGTAATAGTGGTTTGCAGAAAGTAAACATTAACAGTGGAAGATGTATCAATGGTAAAGATTGGACTGATCCATAGGTCACTAGAGGTGTTCTCTTTAAGATAAACAAACATGGCATGCTGGGTAAACAAATTACAGCAGTGCAATTGACAGGACTGAGCAAGGCATAACAATGCAATACTAGACATTCATGATCCTATGAGATTCGGTGGGGCAATACAACAAGATACATAGACCGCCATCCAACTACATCTATGACTAGAAATCCACCTTCAGGTTATCATCTGAACCCCCTCCAGTATTAAGTTGCAAGCAACAGATAACTGCTTTAAGCAAAGTGTGTAAGGTAAACAATCCACTTGTTCCATGAACAAGAGACTGGTGTTTTCTCCCTAGTGGCAACAACACATCTACAACCTTAGAGATTTCTGTCACTTCCCTTAGATTAAATAGAGGCATGAACCCACTATCGAGCATAAATACCCCCTCTTGGAGTCACTAGCATCTACTTGGCCAAGATAGCTACTAGAAATAGAGAGCATGCTAGATCACAAACAACACAGACATGATAGAATCAATAAGACAAAACCATTAATCAATCTGACATAGTAATCTCAATATCCATTAGATCCCCGCAAACACAACATGCATGATTACAAATAGATGATCTTGATCATGAACGAAGCTCACAAGATCTAAACATAGTAGCACAAAGGAGGATATACAACCATCTAGCTACTACATGGACCCGTAGTCCAAGGTGGAACTACTCACACTTCATACCGGAGGTTGGCATGATGAAGAAGAAGGCCTCCGGGATGATCTCCCCTCCGGCAGGGTGCCAGGAAGAGCTTCAGATCCCCCCAATCTAGGGACGATGGTGGCGGCGGCTACAAACTGTTTCGTGGAATATTGATCGGGTACTTAGGGTTTCTGCATCGGGGGGTCTTTATAGGCGAAGAGGCGAGGCAGGGGCAGCCATGGTGGCCGCACCCCCCAGGCGTGGACTGGGACCAGCCGCGTGGCCAAGGGGTGTGGCCCCCTGGTGGCTCCCCTCCGCCTCATATTCAGGCTTCGTGTTTCCCACGGTAAAATATTGACTTTGGCTTTTGTCCCGTCCAATTCCGATAATATTGATTTTCTGTCTTTTCTGGAACCAAAAATAGAAGAAAACAGGCAACTGGCACTGTGTCATCTTGTTAATAGGTTAGTCCAGAAAAACATATAAAAACATCTCAAAGTGTAGACAAAACAAAGCAAAGTAGATACTAAACAAGCATAGAACATCAAAAATTAGAGATACGTTTCCCGACGTATCACCCATCTATGATAAATAACATGCACAAAAAGCTACATGGCTAGGTCGAAGCCCTTAGCCCAAGGAGAATTACTCACACATAGAGATGAAATCAACAATCATAAACATTGTAATAGAGATCATAAGATTGATAGCAAATAGTTTTACAATGTCGCTAATTGGAGAAGAGATCTACTATTACAAGTGGTGGAATATGGCTATGGTGGTGGATAAGGGTTTGGAGATTAGATCTAGATCTATTCCTTCGGCGTGGCGGCTTCTGGTGACAGGGAGAGTTGAGGTCAAAAATAAGCGTTGTTTTCTTGTCGCCCCTCTTTATACAGGGGTTCCTTCATGAAAGTTGTTCTGTTTAACCTAATGGAGTCGATGGCAACTATACAGCCAAAATTTTATTACTGTCGTATAGTTGGTCGTTAAGCCTTCTAGATCCACTTCACGGCTCCTGGTTTCTTTGACGTGTTGGAAATCTCGTATCTTTGACATTTATGTTGTGATTCACATCATCATACGTTATTATCTGCGCAGAGAAAAATAGCAAGAAAGTATTGCATACCCTTTTGATCATTAGGCATTAGTGGCAGAGTTTACAAAGATATTTCATCAAATATATGAATAATATCTAGTTTATATGCGGACGTGGATGTCTATATTTTACAGCCATCAGCCGTTGGCTCGGCGAGCATTTCGCCGAACAAGTTGACTGGCGTCGGCATGTTCGCGGTAGAGATGGACCGCTGCTTTGTCAACACCTCAAGGGTTGTGTCCATGGTGGATGGAGTGCGGTGGGGATGGTTGAACTGGGACATCTAGGCCACGATCCTAGTGTGGCCTCCAAGCGAGGCCGTGTGCGGCCCTGGCGTTCTGGGTTGAGCTGGTGGCCCATCGCTAGCGTGTAAGTGACGAAGCTAGTAGAGGACGTGCCGGGAATGGCCTGACTGGAAAGAGAGACGGCGCCGCCGAAAGCGGCGCTCGTCGCCTCCTACTTTATCATGTTAACGGCGTGCTTGGCAGCACTCACTGCCATCTCGCTGGCGTCGACCCTATTCTAGGTGGTGAGGAAGCACTCGTTCTACTCCTAGTGCTCCTTATCGATCCTAGTATCAACGAGTCGAGCTCTCTCCACTAACCGCCGGCTAGCGCGCTTGCCCGACTCGACTTTCCGCTCCTTCGGCGTCTAGTTCTTTGTGGGTTTTTTTGGCCAGCCGCGCTTCTTGGCGGCGGGAACGCCTGAGGGCGCAACATCAACCATGACGGCGGGATCCATCGCCTTGCCTTTCATTCCTGCCAGTGGAAATTTGGGAGAGGTTTTTTTTGAGAGAGGAGTGGTGCGGTTTCTGTACCACTGACGGGAGATACCGCCAAAGATAAAGGGAGGCCAAGCGAGACAAGCGCGTTGTCCAGGTCAACCTAACCGAGGCCCATATTTGGTGCACAAATAAGTCAGTCCACACGCATTTATCCAAATAGATCGCCGCGCTAGACCACTGATACATCCAAAACGTATCTATTTTCTCGAACACTTTTGCTATTGTTTCTCCTCTAAACTTGTGTGATTTGGATATAACTAACACGGATTGACGCTGTTTCCAGCAGAATTACCTTGGTGTCTAGTTTTTGTGTAGAAAATGAACAATCAGGAAAATAACCGGAAAATATGCCAAAAATTATATTTCACCAGAAGATCCACGGAACGAGAAGACGAGACGGAGAAGGGGCCTAGGGGGGCACACCCCTGCCAGGCGCGGGCCCACCTCTGACCATGCCTAGGGGGGGTGCAGCCACCGCAGGCGCCCCCTCGGCCTCTCTATGTGCCTATAAGTTGCCTATCGGCCTAAAAACTGAGGGGGGGGGTCAATAGTTTTCTAGAAAGAGTTTTGCTCTGCCGCCGCCACCAGAAAACAAGATTCGGATCCAGAAACTCCGTTCTGGCACCCTGCCGGGACGGGGAATTTGGAGGATCATCGCCATCGTCACCACCAATGCATCTCCATCAACCACCGATGTTTCTCTCATCCATGAGTGAGTAATCCCCCGTTGTAGGCTTGGGGATGGTAGGGATTGGATGAGTTCTATCATGTAATCGAATAAGATTGTTAGGGCATAGTGTCTAGTATCTCTATTAGTGCTATTTGACTTTGTTGCAACTTGTTGTGCTTAATGCTTGTCACTAGGGCCCGAGTGCCATGATCTCAGATCTGAACTTATTATTGAACCATTATGATAGTATTGTTTGTGATCTTATCTGCAAGTTGTGTACACATATCATTGTCCGGATCCAAAGGCCCCAAAGTGACAATAATTGGGACAACCAGAGGGGATGGCTGTGGTGTGAGGATCACATGTGTTCACAGAGTGTTAATGCTTTGATCCGGTGCTCTATTAAAAGGAGCACTTTAATTGCCAGTAGTTCCCTAGAGGCCCCGTTGCCACGGGCTGGCTGGACAGAAGATGTTGTGCAAGTTCTCATTGCGATCATGTATGACTATATTTGGAGCACATGCCTAGGATTGTTTAGTACTTGGATGCATGTTATTATTTATCTGCAATGCCCTAGATCTTGAAGTTACATGTTTACTCGTCCATGCAACGCCCGTCCATCCATCCCTATGCCTACCGCACTTGAATCCCACTGTTTACTGTTACTGTTACTATTTCTCTTGTTTCACTGTTGTCGTTGCTTTGTTGTTGCTACTACCAAACTATTGCTACTGATAAAATTATGTGAGCAAGAACTATTTCCAGGTGCAGCTGAACTGACAACTCAGTTTTTAAGGCTTGCAAGTATTTTCTTTGGCTCCCATTGTGTCGAATCAATAAATTGGGTAATACTACCCGCGAAGACTGTTGCGTTCCCCTATACTTGTGGTCATCAAGACTATTTTTTGGCGTTGTTGCCGGGGAGCATAGCTTTATTTGTAAGTTCACTTGGATCTATTATTGTTCACTGCTACTCCTTTCATCATGGGGAAGTCTCGTGATGGAAAGTTCCCTATTTTACCATCCACTACAAGAAGAGATACAATCCTAAACACCTCTGCTGCTCTTGATTCACCGTCTGTTATAAGTAAGCTTATTACACCACCACCATATACACATGCTACACACGCTGCTACTACTGCTGAGTCTGAAACTTCTTTTGATACTCATGATGTTACTTCTACTGTGCTTGATGCGAGTGGTTCATTAGGTCCTTTTTTAGATGCTATTATGGCTAGTCTAGGAAATACCAAAACTCCTAGTGAAGACACTATTACACCTGTTAGCTCACCTGAGTCTAGTGAGAGTTATGATATTAATGATGGTTACATTGAGTTCACTGATGATTTTGTTGAAGAGTGTCGAAACACACATGGTACTAGTGCTATTAAGAGTCTCCTTGCTAGACGTACTATTATGCCTAAGTTGTCCTCTAATCCTAAGTTTGCCACCTCTCCCATATATATTAAAGATGAAGATTATGATTTCTCTCTTGATTTGTCCTATTTAGATATTGTTGAGAAAGAACCTTTCTGTGGGACTGAAAATGAGAGTGTTGTAGCTCATATGAATGAGCTTTCTACTATGAGTGCTTTGTTCTCTGATGATTTTAAAATGCACAAGTACTTTGTTGCTAAGATCTTCCCTTTTTCACTAAAAGGAGAAGCTAGGGCTTGGTTTAATAGATTACCTCCTGGTTCCATTGATAGCCCTGATTGCTTGATTGCTTCTTTCTTACATAAATATTTTCCTCCCAGTGCTAGACATGCTTCTTTGCAGAGACTTTTTGATTTTAAACAGGGAGAAGAAGATAAATTGCATGAGTCATGGACAAGGTTCTGTGCCTTGATTCATGCACATCCTGGATGTCCATTACCTAAAAATGAGCTTCTTGATATTTATTATAATGGACTATTTGATGATTCTAGGACCTACCTAGATAGCTTTGCTGATTGTGTTTTCAGGAAAAGGACTCCTACAGATGCTGAAGAATTAATGGCTAAAATAAGCAAGAATTATGATGATTGGACTTCAACTGAGCTGAATACACCTGAGCCTATCACTCCTAAACCAGTTATGCCTGAACCAGTTCCAACACCAACAACAAAGAAGAGGGGAGTTATTGCATTAAATGATGAAGTGATGAAGGAAGCTAAGAAATGTCTAAAGGAGAAAGGTATTAGAGCTGAAGATCTAAAGAATCTACCTCCTATAGAAGAGTTATGTAAGCCAATTCCCCACTCATCCACAATTGAGGTACACTCTCTCCAACACTTTGATCAAGGTGATATTCCTTATGGTAAGCCTCCTGATCAATGTTTAGAGGAACTTGACATTTTTATTGTTTTACAAGGTCATTTTAATAAACAAGTTCAGAATACCAACTATTCCTTGCTCTATTAAGAATAATTATGTTAGAACTGCTTTATGTGATTTGGGAGCTGGAGTTAGTGTTATGCCTTTTTCTCTGTATAAGAGACTCCAGCTAGAAAAGTTGATACCAACTGATATATCTTTGCAAATGGCTGATAAGTCAACTACTATCCCTGTTGGTATATGTGAGGATGTTTCTGTTCAAGTTGCTCATAATTGCATGGTTTTAACTGATTTTGTTGTGCTTGAAATGCCTGAGGATGATAATATGTCTATTATTCTTGGGAGACCTTTTCTTAATACTGCAGGTGCTATCATCAATTGTAATCAAGGAAAAGTAACATTCAATATTAATGACAAAGAGCATACTGTCTATTTGCCCAAGAAGGTTGCTAAGAGCTATTGCCTGAATTGCATTGAAAATATTGAGAGCATCAAGGTTGGAGAAATATATTGTCCCATTCCACAAGAATTTTTTGAAACTATTATGATTGGGACCATTGCTATCAAGTATGAGGTAACATAATCACCTTGTGGAATGCAAAGTTTTGTTTCATATAAGATTGTTTTGGTAACAAGACTTGATCAACCTTGTTAACAAAAGGATTTTAATGAACAAAATAATGCTTTCACTATGGTTATACTTGCTCACTTTTATTTTTCGCCTTTCCAATCTTTGCTCTTCGTCGTGCCTAACTTAAAGACGTTAAATAAAAGTACTTGTTGGGAGATAACCCAAGAGTTTCCTTAAGTATTGGAAGTTATTACTTTAGTAATGGCCTCTCCTTATCCTTTTTGTTTGCTTTTTTGTGCCAAGAATGACCTCTAATGAGAGGGAAGTAAGATTTGGGGAGTTCCTGTCCTGAAACAAATTTTGTCCCTCCACCATTAAAATTCGTGAGGAGTCTCTGTAAGTCGGATTGAGCTGAAAATTTATGAATAAATACCCTAGTATGTTATCTAACTTCTGTTAGTTCAACAATTTTTTATTTGAGCAACATAAGATTTTCAAAAAAATTGGTTTCTACCTGCTGGTCTGTTTTGATAGATTTCTGCCATTATTTGCATTTGCTTCTTATTGATTCCTTTTTGAGTTCTCTTTTGGGGAATTGAGCTTTTTGAAGGAGTTGCTATAGTAGATTGTGTTTTTAGTGAAAAGTTATGTTGTTCCAAAGCTAAACCCGAAGGTCTATTATCTTTTGAATACACTAATGTTGCTAATGAAGATTGTGTGAAGTTTTGTATGAAGGAAAATTTTCAGGTGTAGAGAGAGAATGATGTAACGAGATGAAGAATGGACAAAAGCTCAAGCTTGGGGGGGGCCACTCCGTGTCACCCCAAGAAATATTTAAGAGGTACAAGCGTCAAAGCTTGGGGGTGCCCAAGGAATCCCCTTCTTCATCAATAAAAATCTCAGGTCTTTTTAGACACTTCGTTTTTATTGTTTCATGCACAGTTGTGTTGTTCTTGGAGCGTCTTAGTTTTTGTTTTTGGTTTTCTTTTGCTTCGTTTGGTTTTGCGTTGTTTTCCTTCTAAAAAAATCAAAAACACCAAAAATATTTGTTGTTCTTCTTTGGTTTTGTGAGTTCTTTGCAGGGTTCAGCCGTCCTCAGTGGAGTTTGGTTTCATGTTATTATTCAAGTCACACAAGTGAAGGGCAATAATGAAGATTAAAACAACTCGAGGTGTGGTAAGAGGCTGGTAACGAACTCTATTTGTTTTCATTTTTGTACATATACTCATCATTGTGAGCATGCTTAGCCTGTTTGTGTAAGGTGTATGTCATTATGGATGCTTAGTAGTTCTTGCTTGCTTGTGATTAGCTCCAGCTTGCTAATAGTTTATAGCATGTCATATGAATGTTTGCTTGCATTGTTTTATTCATACTTTGGTACGACATTGTGATATCCTCCTCTGAAAGTTTCATGTGAATCGACTTGGCACATGCTCACACATACATATCACTAATCAATAGTCAGTAAGCCTCGATGATTTATTTTGCCTCCGAGTTCTTGTATCACTTTTATGCCATAATTAGTCATGTTTTGTTTCAAGAATTTATGGCAATTATTGCTCTCTCATTTGCCGCTCCCTCTCTATTTCTATCCTTCACTTGCACTGGGTATGAGCTCTACCCGTTGAAAGAACATTTCATAATCCCTAGTGTTTTGTGTGTTAGATAACAATATCAAGGATTATTTAATGTGTGTTGAAGTGTTGCAGCTCTCTCTAAGAAAAAAGGGAAAAGTATCTGCCTCTGGGGGGCGGATAATCCGCCCCTCCCTCTTCCCAAATAGGCGCAAGCCCCAGAAGGCGGCGGAGTTTTGGCCGGATTTTCCGGCCCCGCCGGATAATCCGCCCCTTAGGGGGGGCGGATAATCCACCCCTCCTGCTCTCGCCCAAGGCGCAAGCCCCAGAGAGGGGGCAGATTTTTGGCCAGACTTTCCGGCATGGCCGGATAATCCGCCCCAGGAGGGGGCCGGATTATCCGCCCCCCCTCCCCAAGATCTTCATCAAGTGTGCAGGCGCCAGCCCCAGAGAGGGGGCAGACTTTCTACCGGAGTATCCGCCCTTGGGGAGGAGTTTTCCCAGGGGGCGGATAATCCGCCCCCAAAGTTGCTCAACGGCCAGATCTGGGCAGGGGGTATTTAAGCCTGCCTTCCCCCTCCTGCCAGATCTCTTGGTTCATTCGAAAAAGACAAGATCTGATCTGCAACCTTCATCCAAGAGAGCTCCACCTAGATCCACCCAAAGGCCCCGTCCCTTGGGGAATCGAAGGAGGAGAACTTGATCTTCATCATCAGCAATCAAGCGCTTCATCTCCTCTCCATTCAATTGGAGAATCACCGATCTAGTATTTCTTGCAAATACCTAGATCCTTGTTTTGTTTATATTGATAAACCTTGTTCTTGTGATAGCTTGTTGTCATCTCGGGAGCCCCCAATTCAGTTGTGGGTGTGTGCCCCGGTAGCGTTGTAAAATGCATCGGTTCCTGCCTCGAAGGGATCCAATAGTGGAGAAGGTGGATCAGGCCTCTCGTGGCGAGATCCATCAGAGAATAGGGTGAGGCCTATTGTGGCGTGATGGTCTTAGAACCGCCCACCCCTCCAACGCAGATGCACTTCCCTTAACAAGGAAGGAACTGCGGTAAAACAAATCCCTGTGTCTCCGCGTGCTCCACTACGATTCCTTCGCTCCTCTCTTTACGTTCTTAGTAGCTAGGGTTGCATATAGGGAAATTCTCGTAGTTACATATATAGAGAATGTACTTTGTGTCAAGCCTAAAATTGAAAAAGTATTAAAAATTGGTTAGCACCTATTACCCCCCCTCTAGGTGCCCATACGATCCATTTCAATTGGTATTAGAGCCCCGGCTCTTATTTCGGGCTTAACCGCCTAAGAGAAGTATGGGTTCCAAGGTAGATGGGAGTGATGCTCTGGATGTAGTCACCATGAACGATCTCAAGACGTTGGAAACAACCTTGGTGAGTTCTATGGAGGCTAAGATGGAAGAGATGCGTCAATTGATAATGCGTCTCTCCACATCCACAGCATCACCTCCATCTAACTCTGAGGCTACCACTCCGCAATCCAAGGAAACGGGTAAAACCGATTCCAAAGAGAACGAAGTGGTTGTTGATGACACTAGCAAGAGCTCCTCCTCGAAAAAGGATAGTGATAAGGATGGATACAATGAGGTTTCTCATGTGTATTCTCCTGATCCACCTATCCCTCACCCACATATACATAATAGGGGTGATCCACCCAAACTTTCTGCATCTACTTTTACTCAATGGCAATTTTTGATGAAGTCTCATGTGTGTAGCTCCTCCATTGAGTTGTGAAAAATCATAGAAAATGGTCTTCATGTTGGAAACCCCAACAATCTCACAAGAAGAGAAGTTGTTGATAGCCAACTCAACGCTACAGCTCTACACATGATACAACTTGGTGTGGGTGACAAAGACATGCCACACATTCAACATCTTAGCACATCTAAGGAAGCTTGGGATGCCCTCACCGAGCTCTTCATCGGAAATGAAAGTATGATAAGGAATAGATATGATGCTTTGAGCAACGCAGCTGAAGGATTCTATATGTTGGATGGAGAAGATCACAAGGACATGTATAGGAGGATCAAGGCAATAGCCACAACTTTCAAAAACCACGGTGCAGCTCATGTTGATGATGCATGGATCAAGAGCAAGTATGTCAGTGCTCTTATGCCATTTGAGCCCACAGACTTGAAAAGTCTCCAAGGTAGGCATAACTATCACCTCATGACATCCAATGAGGTAATGCAAGAAATGTCCGCTTTCAAGGTGGCTGCCAAGAATGCCGAAGATGCTCGTGCTCAAGCTATGGGGATGCAAAAAGGGGTCAACATGGCCTTGAAGACTAGTGTGGTTGATCATGATGAATATTCCATAGAAGGTCTGGACTGTCCCGAGGATATAAAAAGGATCCATGGACAATACTTGGCTCTTTATGCTAGAAACTTCTGGAAAGATCCAGCCAAGGATAAAGCTGAACTAGAACGCAAGAGTGGAGCCTATGGAAGAAAAGAAAATGGTCCCAAGCTGAGAACATGTTTCAACTGTGGTGACCGACTGCACTTTGTAGCTGAGTGTCCATATCAAAGTAGGGAACATAATGGAGGAAGACTTATTTTCAAAGACAAGTCAAAGACTCCACGCAAGAAACAGTTTGTAAAGAAGAATGCTCCCTTCAAGAAGCAACCAAAGATTGTTCTAGTGGCTCAAGAAGAATATTCTTCGGGAAGTGAAGATGAGGACGAGGACGATAACTCTCAAGAGGTGGCTGCTATAGCCACCACATCTACATCAACATCTCTCTTCGACTCTCCGAACGAAAACATCATCAACAAGAATGCTACTTGTCTCATGGCAAGAAGCTCCGAGGTAACGACTTCTAACTCTTCTTTTCCTAAGACTATGATTAACATGGATGATCATACTAGTCTTAAAGTTAAAGAAGAGATTATTGCTTTGGATTACTTCTACACTAACTTGCAAGGTGAGCACAAAATAAGTTTTGAAGCTCTTATGGATCAGCTGTCCCAAAACGAAGCTCTCCTCGAAGAAAAGGGCAGAATTGAAAGGGAGGATGCAATGGAAATTGCATCCTTAAAAATTC
This sequence comes from Avena sativa, assembly GCA_916181665.1. Taxonomy (NCBI): domain Eukaryota; kingdom Viridiplantae; phylum Streptophyta; class Magnoliopsida; order Poales; family Poaceae; genus Avena; species Avena sativa. The sequence goes on along the minus strand of OV702294.1, from coordinate 146,580,698 downwards.
TCTTGAGGAAGAAGAAGAAGAAGCTCGGGTCTCTCTTGAAGAGAGGCTTGAGTCCATTGAAGAGTCACATGAAGAAATTGTGGCTAAACTTGTTAAGGAACGTGACAATGCAGTCTCCAAAGCAAAGAAGTTAAAGAAGGAAAAGATTGACTTTGGGGCTGCTCATGATAGACTCTCCAAGGAATTGGAGAAACTTGACAACACTCACAAGGCGTTGAAAAACGATTTCTCCATCCTCAACGAGTCACATGATTAGATCCAAAGTCGATTGGCCAAATAAGATGTTCCTAGCTCATCCAACTCAACATATAGTCACAAAGAAAATGCTAGTGTGGAAAAAGAAGTGGTCAAGGACATCACTCCCAAGGATAAGGGTGTGCTTGATGAAGTTATTGGCAAGCAAAGGTCCAATCATGGTAAGGAGGGACTTGGGTATGTCACCAAGTCCAAGAAAAAGAAAAACAAGAAGAACAAGACCAAGAATGTGCAATCAAAGACAAGCACCGCTGAGAAGAATGTCACAAAAGACAAGACTAACAATATTGGTTTTGCAAGGTCTCACAATCCAAATTATGAACTCTTTTGTGATGATTATGGCGATGTTTATGCGTATTATGTTGGTCCCTTTGATGAATATATTGCTTGGTATATTTGGGTCCCAAAGACCCTTGTTACTAACATGAAAGGACCCATTGAAAAATGGTACCTAAAACCAAGAAGTAATTCTCTTGCAGGGCTATGCTTCCGGTGGGTCAAAATGGGTGCTGGATAGTGGATGCACTAGTCATATGACCAGAAGCAAGGAGATCATCACGGAATGCATCCAAATCATGATAATATTACAGTCTCCTATGGTGATAAGTCTAAATCTCAGGTTGCCCACGATATCTCTCTCGTGCACGTCATGCTTGTTGAGACCCTCGGTTACAACCTTCTTTCTGTTCGTGCCCTTGGCAAGATGGGTTTTGCTGTTTTTATCGATGATGATTTGGTGGTACTCTTGTGGAGCAAGTCTCTAAAGGTCGCTTTCGTTGGGTACGTCGAAAATGACCTGTATGTGGTGGACTTTTCGGGGAAAACCACTTCGGGTCCGATGTGTCTATTTGGAAAGGCCTACGCGGGATGGCTTTGGCATCGCCGTTTAGCCCATGTCAACATGAGAACTTTGCAAAGTCTCCACAAGGGTGGCCACATCCTTGGACTAAAATACAATGTCTCCTTTGCCAAAGATCGTGTTTGCAGGGCTCGTGTTGAAGGCAAAATGCATGACTCTCCCCACAAGAGCAAGACTATTGTGTCTTCAAAGAGGATCTTGGAATTACTTCATGTGGATTTATTTGGACCTCCTTCTCATGCAAGTCTTGGTGGGAAGAAATATTGCTTGGTCATTGTCGATGATTATTCAAGATATACATGGGTCTATTTCTTCAAGCTAAAGAGTGAGACTCAACAAACAGTCATTGACTTTGCCAATGAAGTTCAACGTCAACACAATGTTCCTATATTGGCAATAAGAAGTGACAACGGCTCCGAATTCAAGAACTACACTTTGAATGAGTTTCTAAGCGAAGAGGGGATTAGACATCAATATTCCGCTGCGTACACCCCTCAACAAAATGGTTTAGCCGAGAGGAAGAATCAGATTTTGATGGATATGGCAAGATCAATGTTGGCTGAATTCAAGTCTCCTTACAATTTTTGGGCCGAAGCCATATCCACTGCTTGTCACTCATCAAACTGGCTCTACCTCCGAATTATTTTGGACAAGACTCCATATGAAATACTTACCGGTAAAAATCCCAACATCTCATACTTCAGGGTATTTGGGTGTAAGTGTTTCTTTCTTATTAAAGGTGTCCGTTTGTCTAAATTTGAGTCCAAGGCTTTAGAAGGTATTTTTGTTGGTTACGGTGCCGAATCCCACACTTATAGAGTCTACAACAAGCTCACTGGGATTGTTGTAGAATCTTGCAGTGTGGAATTCGATGAAAATAATGGCTCCTTTGTAGGGCAAGTTGATGTTTGTGATGCAGATGTTGAAATACCCCAAGATGCCATAAGAAGAATGGGCGTGGGATTTTTCCGCCCCATTGAGGAACCCCTTGTGGTGGATCGGGAAGGACAATGCTCCACTCAAGTGGAGCCCTCATCTACACAAGATCAACAAGCTCCTACTATTGGAGAAAACTCTGCACCGACACCGCCACTTGCTGAAGATCATCAGTCTCCTGGACAAAATGGTAGTCCCAGGCCGGACTATTCGCCCCCTCCAAGGGGCGAACAATCCGCCCCTGGCACTCCAACTTGTTCCAGGGGATACGAAGAAGAAAACAACAGCCAAGAAGTCCCCAGACCGGATTCTCCGCCCCCGAGGGCGGATTATCCGGCTCTGGATCTCCCAGTTTTGTCACGCATGCTCAGGAAGAAGAAACTGGGGCCTCATCTCCCAGGCCGGATAGTCCGGCCCCACCAAGGGGCCGATTATCTGGCCCTGAAGAACAAATTCTGCAGCAAGCTCCTGTTGTTAACTCAGATCAAGATCAAGGGCAAGGCAGTGGTCAAGACAAGGATACAAATACTGAATCAACTCCTTCTAGAAACAATAAGTACATTGAGGCTCGTCGCAAGCTCGTGCTGGTCGGAATCTTGAACTAAGGGGCCACGCTCTTGACAAGGTTGTTGGTGATCTACGAAGAAGGGTGTCTACTAGAAGAGAACTTGCAAGCTTCTGTGATCATCAAGCTCACATTTCCATGGTTGAACCTAAGAAAGTCTTTGATGCTCTTGAAGACCCCGATTGGGTTGTTGCAATGCATGAAGAATTAAATAACTTCGAACGCAACAAAGTTTGGAAGCTCGTAGTGAAACCCAAGGACCGCCGCAATGTTATCGGCACCAAGTGGATCTTCAAGAATAAACAAGATGAAAATGGCATTGTTGTGAGGAATAAAGCAAGACTCGTGGCTCAAGGATTCTCTCAAGTGGAAGGAATTGATTTTGGCGAGACTTATGCTCCTGTGGCTCGTCTTGAGTCCATCTGTATCCTTCTTGCATATGCAGCCCATCATAACTTTAAATTACATCAAATGGATGTTAAGAGTGCGTTTCTTAATGGTCCTCTACATGAGTTAGTATACGTCAAGCATCCCCCGGATTTTGAGGACCCCAAATTTCCGAACCATGTCTACAAACTCGATAAGGCGCTCTATGGCCTTAAACAAGCCCCACGTGCGTGGTATGAGCACCTTAAAAAGCTTTTGTTAGACCGTGGATTCGAAGTTGGGAAAATCGATCCCACTCTTTTTACTAAGAAGGTTAATGGGGAGCTTTTTGTATGCCAACTTTATGTAGATGCCATTATTTTTGGCTCTACTAACCAAGCTTTTAACGATGAATTTTCAAAGCTTATTACTGACAGGTTTGAGATGTCAATGATGGGTGAGTTGAGGTTCTTTCTTGGATTCGAGATCAAACAACTTAGAGAGGGAACCTTTATTAACCAAGCTAAGTACATCCAAGACATGGTCAAAAGGTTCAAGATGACGGATCTCAATGACGTTGCTACTCCAATGCAAACAAAGTGTCATCTTGAGCTCAATCCCAAGGGTAAAGACGTGGACCAAAAGGTATACCGATCCATGATCGGCTCTCTCCTTTACCTTTGCGCATCTAGGCCCGATATCGTGTTAAGTGTAGGAGTGTGTGCAAGGTACCAAGCCGCTCCTAAAGAAAGCCACTTAGTGGCGGTCAAACGAATCTTCAGATATTTGGTTCATTCCCTGAATTTTGGATTATGGTATCCCAAGGGTTCAAGTTTCTCTCTATGTGGTTACATTGATTCAGATTGGGCTGGTGACAAAGATGATAGGAAATCAACCTCTGGTGCATGTCAATTCTTGGGCAGGTCACTAGTGTGTTGGTCTTCCAAGAAACAGAATTGTATTTCTCTCTCAACCGCTGAAGCTGAATATGTTGCTGCTGCAAGTTCTTGTACACAACTATTATGGATGAGGCAAACTTTAAAGGAATATGGTGTCAATTGTGACAAAGTGCCTCTATTATGTGACAATGAAAGTGCTATCAAAATTCCTTACAATCCCGTGCAGCATACAAGAACAAAACATATTGAGATTCGCAACCACTTCATTCGGTATCATGTTGCTCGTGGCGATATTGCCCTATCATTTGTGAGCATGAAGAACCAACTTGCGATATTTTAACGAAGCCCCTTGATGAAGCAAGATTTTGTTATTTGAGGAATGAGCTAAATATCATAGATTCAAGGAGCTTGGCTTGACTACCCTTGCACACTCACTTGCTCTTATTCATGTATTTGGTTTAGATGCGGGCATAGACATAGGGGGAGTGTGGTCCTAATTGATTGGGCTAACCCTCCCCCCATAATGCCGAAAGCAAGAAAAATCATTTCCCTTAATATCATTTTATGGTATGTGGGTCATTGATGAGCATTGGTTTTGAACTCAAGATACATCTTCGCGGTGTCATGCCATGCGCTCCAACATGGTGGCTTCGGCCACCGCCCTCTTCTTTGAGAAGAGTTGGTTTCTAATGGCTCTCTTTGGATTTTCTTGCATATTTCTTGTTCTTATGGAAAACACACTCAACTTTGGCTTTTGTTTGATTTTATTCTTGCAAATTTGGGTGTGTAGTAGCATCTCAGTGTGTTGTTCTAAACCCAAGCCTTCTTTCCCTCCTTGAAACATCTACTCTTGCACACAAGTCCTCTATACACCAGCGAGGGGTTTTGCAAGGTTGCTCCGGCCTGAATCTGTACTTAACAGAATTTTCAAAGGGGGGCGGACTATCCGCCCTAAGTGGGGGGCGGATTATCCGCCCCGGGCGAAATCGGCCCTTTAAAGGCTGGGCCGGGGAGGGCTGGCTCAAACAGAGCAGCCAGTCCTCCCCAACCCTACCTCTGCCCCCAGCCACCGCCGGAGCCTCCGCCCCTCCCGGAGTCGATTTGACCACCGGATTCTCTGGGCTCTCCCCGGATCTTCTTCACCTCGCCTCCGGGTACCTTCTCCTCCGCGATTTTCCTCCAATGAGTGAGGGTAACTCCCTCATCTCTCTCCTTTTGTATGGGATGCACTTTATTTGGTGGAAATCTCATTGTAGAAGATCCTTGGTGTTCTTCCTTACATGCTAGAATCAGTAGAATTGCAACCCTAGTGCCCTAACTCTTTTGCCATGGTAGATCTGGGCCATTCCAGAAAAAATCTGCGGGGGGCGGATTATCCGCCCCTGCCAGCGCTGGATAATCCAGCCTGGAGATTCAATTCTGGTCTGATTTGGTCCTGACTACTGCAATGCACATCATTGGTTTATGGATTGCTTTTCTACTCTTTCTATTGTTTCTCCTGGACTTGTGTGTGTGCTTATCTCCATGCTATCCCTCTAATGCTTTTCACAGGTGGTTCCAAGCCTACCAAGACCTTCTCTCGTCGTTCCCGTGCCCGTTATCTCAAGCCCACTGCAGAAGGGAAGTTCATTGACGAAACCGAGGTCAGCAGAGCAGCAAGAGAGGCTGAACGGATGGCAGAGGCAGGAAAGAAAACAAAGAGGACCGCATCTCGCAAGGGCAAACAGTCTTGGCCCAATTACAAGTCTATGGACAGTATTCAGTATGCCTCCATTCACCAGACTGATTACTATGATGAGGCTGATAGTGATGGTCCCCTCGAGGACTCTATGTTTTGGAATACCCACTTTTGGGCTATTCATGATGATGTATATGCTACCCTCAAGCTTCGCCCCATGCATCCTATCAATTTGACTGAGGCTCAATCCAAGGAAAGGCTTCTTGAGGCATTATATGTGACCAACAAGATGGGGCTTCACCACCTTATGACTATCCAATGCACCTATGATTCCTCCGTGGTGAGGCAGTTTTTCTTGACTCTTGTGATTTGCGGTGATGAGCGCCGTACTATGAAGTGGATGACCGGGACAACAATGATTCAGTTGGACTTCCGCATCTTTGGGCAGGTTCTTGGTTATGCATTCCATGGCCGTGACACTCCTTCTGACCATCGTATCATTTCTCCTCTGAAGCCATCAAAGGATATTGTGCTTGCTCCTTGCCTTACTCCTGATGGTGTTGCTAGTACCTTTGCTGGTCTTTCTCCCTTGTATGCCTCCCTTGTTGGCATATTTAGGGATTGCATTTCTCTGAGTGGTGGCAACAATGATAAGATCCGTGGCCATCTAGTTCCTCTACTTGCTTTTGCCCACGAGTGTGCCACCAACTCTGGTTCAGCTACAGGTTACAAACTAGATGTCATGGACTACATATATCATGAGATGACGGATGCTATGATCAACAGGCTCTCTATTCCTTATGATCCTTTCATTATGATGCTCATCAAGCATATGTTTCCCCATGAGGATTTTGGCTCTGCTTTGGATGGAGTTCACAAGCCCAAGAAAATCTACAACAAGGATCAGAAGACCCATCACCCTTCCACTGCCCCTGAGTCCTTCATGCGTGATGCACGGGCTAGTGGTCGTCGTTCCGCGGTGTCCCCAATGGCACACGAGGTTAAGCAGCTCACTTGGTTCCAGCGGCACATCCTTTGCATGGGCATTGACACGCACAAGGGCCAATATGAGGCGTACCACAGGGATCATGAGAGGGATCACACTCAACAACTTATTCTTCACCATGTCTCAGGTGCCACTAGACATCCACCTCCTCCCACTGCTCCGGAACCGTATGCTTAGTGGAACACTTCAGGGATAAACTACGACGAGCTCGAGAGTTGCCTCTTTCCTCCACCACCGAGGGCACCCACTCCTCCAGCTGATGACGATGATGATGAGTATGATGAAGAGGAAGGGGACGGGAATGACTACGACAAGGATGAGGAGGAGTGATCTTCAGGGGCGCTAGCATCGCTCTTCTTCCTTTTTGGCGTTTTGATGCCAAAGGGGGAGAATTAGTTCTATTAGGTCTTGTGGATTTGCAAGGGTCGGGCACAAGCACCTGTCTTCCAGTCGTTTTGTTTGCTTGCTTGTGCCTTTTTAGCGTGAACTTATTTGCTATTTGTGTTTGGTTATGTAAGACTATGTCGTGCTTTACTCTGCGTGTTTGATAAATTCTGGAATTCCGGAATTATATTGTGGATCTCATGGAATTCTGGATTTATCTATGGAGTATGTTTGATGACATATGGAATCATGGGATTATCTAATGTATGCATCAATATTGTCAGGATGTGCTTGGAGGCTATCAATCTCATTATTTTCGTTGGCTATAGTCACATCCCGGTGGTATGACCTTGTTTCCCAACCCACCTTGTTTCAATTATCTTTGCTATGAAAGTTGTATTCTCTCTAGTGTGTGTATTTGTATTCAAATGCAAATTGTAAATATGCACACATCAAGGGGCATATTTCATTTTTAAGGTGGCGTTAGCCGGTTTCATTGCAAATCCTAGTATTGTCATCTAACACCAAAAAGGGGGAGATTGGAAGAACATTTCATAATCCCTAGTGTTTTGTGTGTTAGAATAACAATATCAAGGATTATTTAATATGTGTTGAAGTGTTACAGCTCTCTCTAAGAAAAAAGGGAAAAGTATCTGCCTTTGGGGGGCGGATAATCTGCCCCCACCAGGGGCGTATCCGCCCCTCCCTCTTCCCAAATAGGCGCAAGCCCTAGAAGGGGGGCAGAGTTTCGGCCGGATTTTCCGGCCCTGCCGGATATTCCGCCCCTCAGGAGGGCCAGATAATCCGCCCCTCCTTCTCTCGCCCAAGGCACAAGCCCCAGAGAGGGGGCGGAGTTTTGGCCAGACTTTCCGGCGTGGCCGGATTATCCGCCCCCCCCCCCAAGATCTTCATCAAGTGCGCAGGCGCCAGCCCCAGAGAGGGGGCGGACTTTCTCTCGGAGTATCCGCCCTTGGGGCGGAGTTTTTCCAGGGGGCGGATAATCCGCCCCCAAAGTTGCTCAACGGCCAGATCTGGGCAGGGGGTATTTAAGCCTGCCTTCCCCCTCCTGCCAGATCTCTTGGTTCATTTGAAAAAGACAAGATCTGATCTGCAACCTTCATCCAAGAGAGGTCCACCTAGATCCACCCAAAGGCCTCGTCCCTTGGGGAATCGAAGGAGGAGAACTTGATCTTCATCATCAGTAATCAAGCGCTTCATCTCCTCTCCATTCAATTGGAGAATCACCGATCTAGTATTTCTTGCAAATACCTAGATCCTTGTTTTGTTTATATTGATAAACCTTGTTCTTGTGATAGCTTGTTGTCATCTCGGGAGCCCCCAATTCAGTTCTGGGTGTGTGCCCCGGTAGCGTTGTAAAAGGCATCGGTTCCCGCCTCGAAGGGATCCAATAGTGGAGAAGGTGGATCAGTCCTCTCGTGGCGAGATCCATCGGAGAATAGGGTGAGGCCTATTGTGGCGTGATGGTCTTAGAACCGCCCACCCCTCCAATGCAGATGTACTTCTGATGTGGACATCCCTTCTATTGATACAACTGTTGTACCTACATCTACACACATACAAGGACCCATCACAAGATCTCGTGCCAAACAACTTAACTATCAGGTACTTTCGTTTCTTGGAACTATTCCTTACATACATGAGAATATGATGCTGCCTAAATCAGATGTATTTCTTACTCTTAGGAATGATGGACCAAGCATGGATGAGAGGGACAAGCATTGGAGCATGGCCATGCATGGAGATGGCAGCAAGCATGTGATGATCCAAGAGAAGGCCACGGATGAAGATTTCAGAACTTTGAGGCCACCATAATGAAGAAAGAAGGCTTGGACGAAATATTCAAGATTAACACTTCACGAATTCGTCCATAGCTTAATATGGTGCTGCGACACCTTTATTTTGGGCCATGCCCATGTAATTTTCGCAGGATTTTAATTAGCCACTTTTTAGAGTTCGTATTTGAGGGAAAAAAGACTTCTAGGGTTGGATTCGGCCACCACTTCCATGGCTGGCCGAAACCCCACCTTTTCGTCCTTAAATACTCCCCATAGCCGTCACCCTAGACTCAGATTTTGTTTAGACATTAAGTTAGCCATCATAGCAACTTCGCCAAGGCTCGAGCGTCGCAGAGGCCTCTTGTACTTCGCACCTATACAGGATCCCACCTTTTCAATAAAGCTTTCCTCTTAATCCACAATATCTCGATTGCAATATTGGTTCTTACTTGTTCTCGATTTCAGGTAGGAATTAAGACCCTCGCTGGTCAGGCTGATCGTGTTCCCGCAGAATCGGTAACCTCCAGGAGATTGGCCTAGCGATTGCATTGGCCCTCGTGCTTGCACGTGTAGTCGAATTGTCAAGCCCGAACTCCACCAAATCGATTATCTCCATCTCATCGAAAGATCGGACACCTTTGCCCTATCAAGTGGTATCAGATTTCAGGTTGCTCGGTGAGATTTTACTGTTTTCGTAGATTAGATCTGTTTTTACCTATAACCCACGAAAAAGCCAAAAGCACAGCTAGAGTTTAGATCCATCTCATAACCAATCTACGCCTCGCATTATCTTTTCAGTTTTTGCATTGTTGAATTTGTGTCTACATCGTCGCGTCGAGTTGCTGGTCTTAGTGTCTCGTCCCTTAGAGTTTCGAGTTCTGATCATAGTAGTCACCGCCACACTCGCCGATCACCGCCACCATATTCCGCCACCATATTACACCGCCATACACCCAGCCACCATAAACCCTAATACTCCGCCACCGCCTTCCTACCGCGACACAGATCCGATCAGTTTTCCTGTCGTGGTACGAGTCCGAGTAGAGTTATTGTTTCCTAGTTATTTCTTTTTACTTTCCTTCTTTGTTGTTTTTGTGTCAAGCTAAGAGTTCGGTCGTAAGTCCAGAAGGAGAGCAAAAAAAGTCTGGAACCGCCTCCGAATTTTTTTTCTGGCTATACGAGTTTTCGGCTTTGGGGATCACTTTTCTCCATCGGCCGTTATAGCGATATTTTTTTGGCGCCTACGCGCTTTCCGGAGCAAAATAAAAAATTTCGAATTTTTTTTTGGGGCTAACCTATTTTTAGACCCCGTAGATCAGTTCTAGACACTCGCCATCATAGTGATTTTCCACCTCTCGGTTCGCTTTTCAGGGTGCCATATCATCATACATTGCTTGTTGTGTCGCGTCGTGACATCGTTGGTGATCTAGGCTCGCGTCTCTAGTGCGGTCTAGCCTAGGACCAGCACAGTACCGTCGTTGAGCATTCTTTCAACTTTTGCATTGCTGTTTTGATAATTGTTAACCCCATTTGCTAAGCCTTCCCAGAGCTCCACATATATTCTCCACGTGCGGTGTCTCGACTCCCGGTAATCGCTCGGTTCAATCTCTGGACCCATTGATCCTCGCGGTTACACATCGCATTTTCCTGTTGTTTGGTAAGAACTTGTAAGAGCTTCGTATATTGCTTGACAGATTACGCGTGCCTTCCACCATATTTCTGTAGTATATACCTATGCTTTTTAAAGGACTAACCATGACAGATACTTCGCGGAACCCTGCCACAATGACGAACGAAGAACTACATGCCCACTTCTTCGAGCTCTTGGTCAGTCGCGCTGAAGACGTGGATACACGCCTAGGGGAGTTTGACACCAAGCTCACCAACGCCGTGGACAAGATCGATGGACTCGAGAAATCCTTCAACGCCAAGCTTGACGCTCGATTCAAGGAGATTTTGAACAGATTGCCCGCACCCGCACCCACACATGGCGCACGGCGCATTCCGATCACGGGTCGGACTGCTGGTTCGGCTGCCGCCGCACCCCAGGCGGCTACCGCTGCAGCTGACGCACCTCAGACTTCCGCCGCGGCTGCTGCTGTGACATTGGGGACAGACGACTGGTACTACTACGACCCCGATGACGACGATCTGTTGGACGAGGAGGTTGAACAACCTCCACATGTACGTCCCCGACATTACCACCGCAACACTCGACCACCGGTACGTGATGATGAGCATGTTGCTAACCTTAAATTAAATATTCCATCTTTTGAGGGTAAATATAATCCTGATGCATATCTTACATGGGAGATGGAAGTAGAACAACGTTTTGCATGTTTAAAATATCCTGAGAATATGCGTGTTAGTGCTGCTACATGTGAATTTACTAAATTTGCTTCCCTTTGGTGGTCTGAGTATTGTCGTTTAAATCCTACTACTATTCCTAGTACTTGGACTGCTTTAAAAACTGCTATGCGTGTTCGTTTTGTACCTCCCACTTATCAACGTGATTTACTAAAGAATCTAACACGTTTAGAACAAGGGAAAAATTCTGTAGAAGAGTATTATCAGGAATTGCAAACGGGGATGGTTCGGTGTGGTCTTGTTGAATCTACTGAACAAATGCTTGCACGTTTCTTTGGTGGATTAAACAAGGACATTCAACACATATTAGATTATAAGGAATATAATTCTATCATTCGTTTGTTTCATCTTGCTTGCAAAGCTGAACGTGAAGTGCAGGATCGCCAAACACCATGGAGGAGGACTAATAATTCTGCAGGTCGCACATCCACTTGGACATCCCGACAGTCAGCGCCTCCTTCTCGTGATTCGCCACCAGCTACTACCACATCCAAGGCCACCACAAGATTTCCAGCTGCTCCTCCACCATCATCCAATGCTCCTGCTCGTAGTGCATCTTCTATGGCTTCCACGGGTAAGACCAAGGATATACAATGCCGCAAGTGCTAGGGCTTTGGTCATATTGAGAGACAGTGCACAACACAACGTGTGATGATGGTGCAGGATGATGGTCAATACGATTCAGCGAGTGACTTTGATGAAGATACATTAGCCCTTATTTCTGCTCGCGATGGAGACAATTCTGATGCTGATGAAGAGACAGAGGTAATGGGAGCTGAAGCTGCTGATCAATACAAGAGCTTAATTACACAACGTGTGTTGAGTGTGCAATTGAGCATATCTGAGCAAGATCAACGCCATAACCTGTTCCAAACGCGTGGTGTTATCAAGGAAAGAGCTATACGGATCATCATTAATGGAGGGAGTTGTAATAATCTGGCTAGTGTTGACATGGTAGAGAAGCTTGCACTTCCAACAAGACAACGCACACATTCATATTACATCCAATGGTTTTAGAGTTCTCGCAAGATCAAGGTAACAAGAACGGTACGCGTGCATTTTACTATTGGTACATATTCTGATTTTGTTGATTGTGATGTTGTACCTATGCAAGCTTGTTCTTTGTTACTTGGTAGACCATGGCAATTTGATAGAGAATCTGTTCATAATGGCAAAACTAATCACTATTCTCTTATGCATGATGGAAAGAAAATTGGTCTAAAACCTATGACTCCCGAACAGATTTTAAAAGATGATCTTGCTAGAGCTAGTAGAGCTAAAACTGAGGAGAAACATAAAAGTGAGAATCAGATTGTTGCTGCAGATTTTGTACCACCAAAGAACACTAAATCTGATTCTACCCATGCTACTAAAATTCGTTTGAAGAGTCCATGTATGCTTGTAAATAAAATTGATATTGCTGAATTAGATGTAAACAATACTCAATTTTATGCAATTATTTGCAAAGAGGTTTTGTTTTCATTTGAGGATATGCCTCCTTCTTTGCCACCCGCTATTGCTAACCTTTTGCAGGAATATGAGGACGTCTTTCCCGCTGAGATGCCACCAGGACTACCTCCTATTAGAGGAATTGAGCACCAAATTGATCTAATTCCTGGTGCTACGTTGCCCAACCGCGCACCATATAGAACCAATCCAGAGGAGACAAAGGAGATACAACGCCAAATTTAGGAACTACTCGACAGAGGTCATATTCGTGAGTCCCTTAGCCCCTGTGTTGTTCCTATTATTTGGTACCTAAGAAAGATGGTTCTTCGCGCATGTGTACTGATTGTAGAGCTATCAATAATATTACTATTCGATATCGTCATCCTATTCCACGTTTAGATGACATGCTTGATGAATTGAGTGGCTCTACCATGTTTTCTAAAGTTGATTTGCGTAGTGGTTACCACCAGATTCGTATGAAATTAGGAGATGAATGGAAAACAGCATTTAAAACTAAGTTTAGTTTATATGAGTGGTTAGTAATGCCGTTTGGTTTAACTAATGCACCTAGCACTTTCATGAGATTAATGAACGAAGTTTTACGTGCTTTCATTGGACGTTTTGTGGTAGTCTACTTTGATGATATTCTGATTTATAGCAAATCTTTAGAGGATCATTTGGACCATTTACGTGATGTTTTTAATGCTTTACGTGATGCACGTTTGTTTGGTAACCTTGAGAAGTGCACCTTTTGCACCAATCGAGTTGTGTTTCTTGGCTATGTTGTTACATCACATGGTATTGAAGTGGATCCAGCCAAGATTGAAGCTATTGAGAATTGGCCGCAGCCCAAGACGGTCACACAAGTGAGGAGTTTTCTTGGCCTCGCTGGTTTTTATAGGCGCTTTGTCAAAGACTTTGGATCAATTGCCGCGCCGCTGAATGAGCTTACCAAGAAGGATGTGCCCTTTGTTGGGGCGATGCACAACAACAGGCCTTCGTCATATTGAAAGATAAGCTAACACATGCTCCCTTACTCCAACTTCCTGATTTTACTAAGACTTTTGAGCTTGAATGTGATGCTAGTGGAATTGGTTTGGGAGGGATGTTATTACAAGAGGGAAAACCTGTTGCATATTTTAGTGAGAAATTGAGTGGGGCTAGTCTGAACTATTCTACTTATGATAAAGAATTATATGCGTTAGTTCGGACATTAGAAACTTGGCAACATTATCTATGGCCTAAAGAATTTGTTATACATTCTGATCATGAATCTTTGAAGCATATTCGTAGTCAAGCTAAGTTGAATCATCGTCATGCAAAGTGGGTTGAATTTATTGAGTCTTTTCCTTATGTTATCAAACAAAAAGGGTAAAGATAATATTATTGCTGATTCTTTGTCGCACCGTTATGCTTTGTTATCTCAACTTGACTTCAAAATATTTGGATTGGAAACTATTAAGGAACAATATGTGCATGATGCTGAATTTAAAGATGTGTTGCAGAATTGTAGAGATGGTAGAACATGGAACAAGTTCGTCTTCAATGATGGATTTGTGTTCCGCGCTAACAAACTATGCATTCCAGATAGTTTTGTTCGTCTTTTGTTGTTACAGGAGGCGCATGGAGGAGGATTGATGGGACACTTTGGTGTCAAGAAGACGGAGGATGTTCTTGCTGCACACTTCTTTTGGCCACGTATGCATCAAGATGTTGAGAGATTTGTGGCACGCTGCACTACTTGTCAAAAAGCTAAGTCTCGTCTTAATCCACATGGTTTATATATGCCTCTTCCTGTTCCTAGTGTTCCTTGGGAGGATATTTCTATGGACTTTGTTTTGGGATTTCCACGAACACAGAAGGGGAGGGATAGTATTTTTGTTGTTGTGGATCGGTTTTCTAAGATGACACACTTTATCCCTTGTCATAAAACGGATGATGCTACGCATATTGCTGATTTGTTCTTTCGTGAAATTGTTCGTTTGCATGGTGTGCCAAATACTATTGTTTCTGATCGTGATACTAAATTTCTTAGTCACTTTTGGAGATGTTTATGGGCTAAGTTGGGGACTAAATTGATGTTTAGTACTACATGTCATCCCCAAACTGATGGACAAACTGAAGTAGTAAATAGAACTTTGTCTACTATGTTGCGAGTTGTTTTAAAGAAGAACTTAAAATTGTGGGAAGAGTGTTTACCTCATATAGAATTTGCTTATAATCGTTCGTTGCATTCTACCACAAAGATGTGCCCGTTTGAGATTGTGTATGGTTTTGTTCCTCGTGCACCTATTGATTTATTGCCTTTACCTTCTTCGGTGCAAAATAATTTGGATGCTACACAACGCGCTGAAATGATATTAAACTTGCATAAGACTACTAAAGATAACATTGAACACATGAATGCTAAGTATAAACTTGTTGGGGATAAAGGGAGAAAGCATGTTGTGTTTGATGTTGGAGATCTTGTTTGGTTACATTTGCGTAAAGATCGTTTTCCTGATTTACGCAAGTCTAAGTTAATGCCGCGTGCTGCTGGTCCCTTTAAGGTGTTAGAGAAAATAAATGATAATGCATATAAACTTGAGTTGCCTGCAGACTTTGGTACGGTTAGTCCTACGTTTAACATTGCAGATTTGAAGCCTTACTTTGGTGAGAAAGATGAGATTGCGTCGAGGACGACTTCAATTCAAGAAGGGGAGAATGATGTGGACATCCCTTCTATTGATACAACCGTTGTACCTACAGCTACACACATACCAGGACCCATCACAAGATCTCGTGCCAAACAACTTAACTATCAGGTACTTTTGTTTCTTGGAACTATTCCTTACATACATGAGAATATGATGCTGCCTAAATCAGATGTATTTCTTACTCTTAGGAATGATGGACCAAGCATGGATGAGAGGGACAAGCATTGGAGCATGGCCATGCATGGAGATGGCAGCAAGCATGTGATGATCCAAGATAAGGCCACGGATGAAGATTTCAGAACTTTGAGGCCACCATAATGAAGAAAGAAGGCTTGGACGAAATATTCAAGATTAATACTTCAAGAATTCGCCCATAGCTTAATATGGTGCTGTGAAACCTTTATTTTGGGCCAGGCCCATGTAATTTTCGCAGGATTTTAATTAGCCACTTTTTAGAGTCCGTATTTGAGGGAAAAAGGACTTCTAGGGTTGGATCCGGCCACCACTTCCATGGCTGGCCGAAACCCCACCTTTTCGTCCTTAAATACTCCCCATAGCCGTCACCCTAGACTCGGATTTTGTTTAGACATTAAGTTAGCCATCATAGCAACTTCGCCAAGGCTCGAGCATCGCAGAGGCTTCTTGTACTTCGCACCTATACAGGATCCCACCTTTTCAATAAAGCTTTCCTCTTAATCCGCAATATCTCGATTGCAATATTGGTTCTTACTTGTTCTCGATTTCAGGTAGGAATTAAGACCCTCGCTGGTCAGGCTGATCGTGTTCCCGCAGGATCGGTAACCTCCAGGAGATTGGCCTAGCGATTGCATTGGCGCTCGTGCTCGCACGTGTAGTCGGATCGTCAAGCCCGAACTCCACCAAATAGATTATCTCCATCTCATCGAAAGATCGGACACCTTTGCCCTATCAACTTCCCTTAACAAGGAAGGAACTGCGGTAAAACAAATCCCTGTGTCTCCGCGTGCTCCACTACGGTTCCTTCGCTCCTCTCTTTACGTGCTTAGTATCTAGGGTTACATATAGGGAAATTCTCGTAGTTACATATCTAGAGAATTTACTCTGTGTCAAGCCTAAAATTGAAAAAGTATTAAAAATTGGTTAGCACATATTCACCCCCCTCTAGGTGCCCATACGATCCATTTCACCCGTGCTTCCAACTCCCAAAACCAATATTGCCAACAGTGTCCACCATACCTACCTATTAGCATCATTTGCTACTTCAGTGCATATTCCATATGCCGTGTTTTCTTCCAAATAAAATGTTTGTCTGTTTTGAGAAATTTAGTTAGTAAAGCTCTCACGAACTTGATGCCACACTTTACTCCGTGCACTTAATAATCTTGAACCATTGTGACCTATCCATGAAAGTTATATGCTTGCAAATTATATGCTGGGAGTCAGCAGAACCGTGCTGTCACGGGGAACGCTTTCAACACTTTTTGGATATCTCATCCAGTTGATACCTTGCTCTTTTGTTTGCGGATGTCGACGGTGTGAAATAAAATGGGAGCTTGTGAGTTCATGGAGTCTATACATTGTGTTAGAGAAATGCATGGGCCGCTAGCCTAAGCCATGCCTAATCATGGTGGAAACTTGTAGCATCACCATAATGAGCATTTATGAAGCATCCTCAATAAAAAGCTATGCACATAGTAAATAAAAAGATCGCTGAGATGCTCATTGTCTGCTTGCCTTATCATTTTGATCACAGGATAACTCCTGTATCATGTACAATGGGTACCCCGTTGGCGATTCTCTATGATATGTATGTATTTATAATGACAAGAACTTATAGGTAACCAAAGTTGAGTAGCATGCGGTGCGCCCCTCGTACTCAAGGGACTTGGGATTTCCAGTTTATGGTCTGTCAAGCATATGATTCAGAGTGGAACTCACTTTCACCTTAAACACATGAAGATGCCTATGATAGGGGCAATGAGAGATCAAAGCTAATGAGTACCTTCCTTTCAACATTTGGAAGCCTTTCAAACTTTTCAAAATCATTTTCAAAACCTTGTTGAGTCACCACTTATTCTATGAGCACCTTCTTGAGAGCTTAGTTGTCATTCTTGTGTTTGTTCCAAAACTTGGTTAATTATGTCATGACTTTGATGCTTGTATCTCTGATATCTTTATCTCTAGTCTTCACTTGAACTTCAGATATGACTTGGCATTTATATTGTGCTCTTCAAACAAAGGCAAGCGAGATACCACTTTATCATACCTTATTATGAGCATTGCAATGTTGCTTATGTTTATGTTTCATGCTACTTATTATTGTTGAGTTGGTTTCTCTTCATAGCTTGCAATGACTATTGAGTAGACTTAGTTGCATACTCTTTATTATGAATTGTCTAAGCATCTACTCCTGTGCTGAGAATATTTACATCATGTGAAACAAAGTGTTCGTGAAAGTTCTTTTATCGCACTTAGTTTTCCACTGAATTGCTTGAGGACAAGCAATAAGATAAGCTTGGGGAGAGTTGATGCGTCCAAAACGTATCTACTTTCTCGAACACTTTGCTATTGTTTCTTATCTAAACGTGCGTGATTTGGATAACACTAACACGGACTGATGCTGTTTTCAGCAAAATTACCTTGGTGTCTTGTTTTTGTGTAGAAAATGAACTATCAGGAAAAATCCCGGAAAATATGCAAAAAATTATATTTCACCAGAAGATCCACGGAGCCAGAAGACGAGACGGAGAAGGGCCTGGGGGGCCCACACCCCTGCCAGGCGCGGGCCCACCTCTAGTTGCGCCTAGGGGGTGCAGCCACCCCAGACACCCCCTCGGCCTCTCTCTGTGCCTATAAGTTGCCTCTCGACCTAAAAACCGAGGGGGGGTCGATAGTTTTCCACAAAGAGTTCCGCTCCACCACCGCCACCAGAAACCAAGATTTGGATCCAGAAACTCCATTATGGCACCCTGTCGGGACGGGGAATTTGGAGAGGATCATCGCCATCATCACCACCAATGCATCTCCATCAACCACCGATGTTTCCCTCATCCATGAGTTAGTAATCCCCCGATGTAGGCTTGGGGATGGTAGGGATTTGATGAGTTCTATCATGTAATCGAATAAGATTGTTAGGGCATAGTGCCTAGTATCTCTATTAGTGCTATTTGACTTTGTTGCAACTTGTTATGCTTAATGCTTGTCACTAGGGCCCGAGTGCCATGATCTCAGATCTGAACTTATTATTGAACCATTATGATAGTATTGTTTGTGATCTTATCTGCAAGTTGTGTATACATATCATTGTACGGATCCAAAGGCCCCAAAGTGACAATAATTGGGACAACCGGAGGGGATGACTGTGGTGTGAGGATCACATGTGTTCACGGAGTGTTAATGCTTTGCTCCGGTGCTCTATTAAAAGGAGCACCTTAATTGCCAGTAGTTCCCTAGAGGCCCCGCTGCCACGGGATGGCTGGACAGAAGATGTTGTGCAAGTTCTCATTACGAGCACGTATGACTATATTTGGAGCACATGCCTAGGATTGTTTAGTACTTGGATGCTTGTTATTATTTATCTGCAATGCCCTAGATCTTGAAGTTACATGTTTATACTCGTCCATGCAACGCCCGTGCATCCATCCCTATGCCTACCGCACTCGAATCCCACTGTTTACTATTACTGTTACTGTTACTATTGCTCTTGTTTCACTGTTGTCGTTGCTTTGCTGTTGCTACTGATAAACTTCTATGAGCGAGAACTATTTTCAGGTGCAGCTGAACTAACAACTCAGTTATTAAGGCTTGCAAGTATTCTTTGGCTCCCCTTGTGTCGAATCAATAAATTGGGTAATACTACCCATGAAGACTGTTGCGATCCCCTATACTTGTGGGTCGTCAACCACCACGCACCTATCCACCAGTCCGTCAAACGAATTCAGATACACAAGGACGGCATGGGTCGGTCCGGATATGCCCTTACTTCCAAAGGTTACCCGACAAGAACCACACACCTACACACAGGTCTTCTGCGACCACTCCACTCGACGAGAGAAGCTAGGAGAAGACACGACACGGCCCTCGCGTTTGGGCTATTCTCTGTTTTAGAGCATGTGGTGGGCCGAGCACATGACGGTCCTGGCATGCGTGCTCTTGGCTAGCACCCCACAGGGCAAATCTGGCCAACGGCCCAGGCTCGGCACGCGCTAAACGTGCCTGGCCCGACATGGCCCGCTGTGACCCGCTTAGCTCAAGTGTCGTGCTGGGCCGGCACGGGGGCCTGGCCTCGAGGCCCGGGCACGGCACGGAGGCCTAATAGCCGGCCCGTGGCACGTGAGGCACGCGGGCCTTCTATTGTTTTCTGTTGGCCTGTCAAATTCCCCTTAATAAATTCCAAATATCTATTATATCACAAAGCGTTTGGTGGCCTGTTGGTTAATGCGCGCGCGGAAGTAGTAGGTCGTGGGTTCGACTCCCCTCCACCTCTTATTTTGCCTATATTTACGAGAATTTCACCTGCTGAGAGATTGACGGGCCGTGCTGGGCCGGCCCGCGTGCCTGAGATCGCGGCACGGGCACGACCCCGGTGCTTCACGGGCCGGCACAGGCCCGACACGCCGCAGGCCGGTCCGGGCTTGTGCCGGGCTATTTTCACGAGCCCACGGGCTGACCTGTCAAAACACGTCAGTTGGCCAGGTTTGCGGCCCGATGGCCAGCTCTGCAGTGCCGAGTGCCGAGGAATCGGAGATTTTTGTCTCACAATCCTCGAGCGGCCGAACCCTCATACGGATGTCACCCGCGGCTATTGGATGAAGGTGGAGCTTAACCAAACCCGTACCCGCAATCTCAAATCTTTCCCGCAACCCGCACCCGTCCGTGGGTATAAATTTTATCCCATACCCGCACCCGTCAAGGGTAAAAAAACCGCGGGTAGTACCTACCCATTAGTCCAAACAACTTAATAAGGTATTGTAATAACACAACATATAAAAATGATAGCATATATTTTCATTTATTCATGATTTCAGCAAGCAAGCAAATATATATTAAATAACGAAAAGACATAGCTAAACACATGATATATGTGAAGAAAACAAGTTACGTTCAAACATAAGTTGCATAGGAATTATATTTTTCAAATTTTGAAATCTCAAAAAAATTTCAAAACAGTCACACTGTATATGGGTGCAGGTTTTCCATTACATACCCACACCCGCAATACCCAACGGGTAGAGATTTTTTGCCCAATTAATTACCCGTGGGTATAACTTTACTACCATACCCTTACCCTAATGGGTAAAGACCCGCAGAGTAAACGGGTTGCACCCATTGCCATCTCTAAACCCTCATCTCCAATCGATAGCTCGCCCAAACCCTCATCTGGGGCTGTCGTCCGGTCGCTGCCTGCCCACCTCCCCCCGCCTCGCCGCCATTACCCACCCGCAGATCGGCTCGACGCTTTCCCCTGCTCCATCTCTCACATCGCCGCTGCCTTGGTACTCACCCCACAGGCTCCCCTCCCATCCCATCCCAAAACTTTCACAATGGCAGCATCCCACGCGCCAACAGAAAGGATGAAGCCGAGATGCATCGCAACGACCGCGCGGGCAACTCTCGAACTCGAGATAGTTGGGTACAGCCTTCTTAAGGGCATGGGCACCAATGAACTCATCCATTCTACCCCCTTCTCTGTTGGCGGGTACAAATGGTGCGTGAGCTGCTGTCTTTGTTTGGTCCTTGAGCAGCCCGACGAGAAATACATCGCAGCCTACCTCCAAACGAGGTCGTGTGCGTCCCTGGCGTTCTGGGCTGAGCTGGTGGTCGGTCGCTAGCGTGGAAGTGACGAAGCTGGTAGAGGACGCGCCGAGAATGTCCTGGCCGGGAAAAGAGACGGCGTCGCCGAAAGCGGCGCTCATCGCCTCCTACTTGATCATGTTGACGGCGTGCTTGGCAGCACTCACTATCAGCTCATTGGCGTCGACCATGTTCTGGGTGGTGAGGAAGCACTCGTTCTCCTCCTAGTGCTCCTTATCGAGCCTAGCAGCGACGAGTCAAGATCTCGCTGCTACCCGCCGGCCATCGCGCTTGCCTGACTCGACTTTCCGCTCCTTCGGCGTCTGGTCCTTTGCGGGTTTTTTTGGCCGGCCGCGCTTCTTGGTGATGGGAACGCCGGAGGGCAAAACATCAACCATGATGGCGGGATCCATCGCCTTGCCTTCCGCTCCTGCTTTGGAAGAGGTTTTTTTGAGGAAGGAGTGGTGTGGTTTTTGTATCACTGGTGGGAGAGACCGCCAAAGATAAAGAGAGGACAAGCGAGTTATCTAGGTTGATCCAACCAAGGCCTAGATTTGATAAACATATAAGTTGATCCGCACGCATTTGTCCAAATAATTCGCCGTGCTAGACCACCATGCATCTGTCTGCCAGTCTGTCGGACGAATTCAAATACACAGTGGTTATCCGACAAGAACCACACACCTGCACACAGGTCTTTTGCGACCACTCCACTCCACGAGAGAAACTAGACGAAGACACGGCGCGACCCTCGCGTTTGGGCCGTTCTCTGTTTTAGAGCATGTGGTGGGCCGAGCACATCCTCGAGCGGCCGAACCCTCGTCTCCAATCGATAGCTCGCCCAAACCCTCATCTGGGGCTGTCGTCCGGTCGCCGCCTGACCACCTCCCCCGCCTCGCCGCCATTACCCACCCGCAGATCGGCTCGACGCTTTCCCCTGCTCCAGCTTTCATATCGCCGTTGCCTTGGTACTCACCCCACATGTCGTTGCTAACCTGAAAAACTCGACAGTTGTTGTTTTGTCAGATAGCAGATAACTGGAGACAGATAGTTTGTGCTGCTAAACGCCGCAGCGTTTTCTGTTGCTTTTTCTCCTTTATATGAGCTGAAACAAAGGGACTAACTAACTCCTGATCAGCTGGCGTGATCCGCTAGTGCCGCGCCATCCCACGACGGGATCCACTACCACAGCCTGATCAGGAGAGCTTCGACATGGAGAACGTGCATAGGCGCACCTCTCCTCTAACTAACAGATTGCATGGATCACAGGCGATCCGACACAATATTATTAACAGAAAACCAAACGTAATTACCTAGCGTGACAGTGAGCTTAGCTAGGCCAACAATTCTCCCCCATAAGCTCATTGTCCTTAGGTGATCTGCACACTCCCAGTTTCTGACGCAGCTCGACGAAGCGCACACGCCCCAGAGCCTTTGTAAGGATGTCCGCGAGCTGGTCTTGGGTGCCAACATGAACAACATCCACCTGTCCAGCGTCCATGCTCTCTCTGATGAAGTGGAACTTGACATCGATGTGTTTGCTGCGATCGTGATGCACTGGGTTCTTCGCCAACGCAATGGCTGACTTGTTATCCACCAGGAGTCTGAATTTGAATGCTTTCCTCCCCTGCATTTCTCCAAGGAGACGACTCAGCCAGAGTCCCTGACAAGTTGCAGCTGCTACAGCGACGTATTTCGCCTCACACGAGCTGATCGCCACAATCTTTTGCTTCTGCGAAGTCCATGTGACTGCATTTCCCCCGAAGAAGAAGACTTGCCCAGATGTACTCTTGCGATCTCCTACGTCGCCTGCATGGTCGCTGTCGCTGTAACCCTGCAGCTCTGCCTCGCCTCGCCCAGCTCTATACCGGCACCCGTAGTTCAGAGTTCCGCGGATGTACCTCAGAATCTGTTTGACAGCGGACCAGTGCGTTGAGCTGGGCTTTTCCATGAATCGACTGACGATGCCGACGACATGCGCTATATCTGGCCGTGTGTTCACCAGGTAGCGTAGGCTTCCGATCACACTGCGGTACAGAGTAGGATCTACTGCAGCTTGGCCGTCATCTTTTGTCAGTTTCAGACGGCATTCCATTAGGGTCTGACAGCTGTTGCAGCTGTCCATCCCTGCCGTTTCCACGATCTTGGCAGCATAGCTGCTCTGACAGATGGTGATCTCCTCCTCCGTCTGAGAGACCTCGATCCCCAGATAGTACGTGAGGAGGCCGAGATCGCTCATCTTGAAGAGGGACTGCATTTGTGCTTTGAATTCCATGATCGCTGCAACCTCCGTGAGGTCGTCCACATAGACCCCCACCAGCAGGAACGAGTCGGCGTCACCACGCCGATACAGGGCGTGCTCCAGGGGGCTGCGCGTGAAGCCGAGCTTGACAAGGGTGTCGTCGAGTTTCGCGTACCAAGCACGAGGTGCCTGTCGCAACCCGTAGAGGGCCTTTCTCAGCTTCAGCACCTGTTCCTCCTTGCCAGCGACGATGTACCCTGGCGGCTGCGTGACGTAGACCTCCTCCACAAGTTCGCCGTTGAGGAACGCGGACTTCACGTCCATATGGTGGACTTGCCACCCTGAGTTCGCCGCTAGGGCGAGCAGCAGTCGCACCGTCTCCATACGAGCGACCGGCGCGAATACTTCTTCGAAGTCCACGCCCTGCCGTTGGGCATAGCCTTTGGCGACAAGGCGTGCCTTGTGCTTGACAATGTTTCCGTCGGGGCCGCGCTTGACCTTGTACACCCATTTGAGTCCAATCGCCTTGTGCCCTGCGGGGAGGGAGCACTGCTCCCAGGTGTTGCTATCGCGGATCGATGACAGCTCGTCGTCCATGGCCGCCCTCCAGGCAGCATCGTCCAGCGCCTCACTGACGTCGCGCGGCTCCTCTGCACTGAGAAGGCAGCGCTCGAATTGCTCGTGCACTGCTTCACCCTCAGTCTCGTCTAGGATGCATGAGAGGCGGCGATAGCGCAGCGGCCCGGAGTCGACGTCGCGTGCATCATCATGCGTGGGCGGTGTGGCCCAGCGCAGCGCCGGTGCCGCTGGGGGCGTGATCTGCTCCGGCTGTGGATCCTCGTGGTCGTGAGCCCTCGATGGCCCGGATGGTGGTGTAGGGGTGGCCAACGAGTGCTCGCCACTGTCCAGCTCGTGTCGCCCGTCCTCAGTGGTGTACACCATCGTGAACGTGCTGCTCTTGATGAACTCCTCGCCCTGCGTGTTCCTGCTGTCCACCACGCCAGGTGTGCCCCAGTTCCATGCCCTGTTCTCTTCAAAGATCACGTCACGTGTTACCTGAACCTTCTTTGTCGCAGGATTGTAGACGCGGTAGGCTTTGGAGCCCTCCTCGTATCCGACGAAGATCATCGGAGTTGAGCGATCCGACAACTTAGTGATGCCTGGACCAGTCCTCTTGACGTGCGCCGTGCAGCCAAATGTGCGCATGTGCTGCACATTCGGCTTGCGGCCATGCCATGCTTCATACGGCGTCAATCCCTCTAGGCTCCTTGTCAGCGCGCGGTTAAGGATGTAGACAGCGGTCTTCACCGCCTCAGCCCAGAAGTACAGCGGCATGCCCATGGCCTTGATCAAGCACCTGGCCATCTCGACGACGGACTGGTTCCTTCGCTCCACCACACCGTTCTGCTGAGGGGAGTATGGTGCAGTGGTGAAATGCTTTACTCCTAGCTCCTCGCAGTACTTGCGGAATTCGCCGGAGTTGAACTCGCCGCCCCGGTCTGACCGGAACGCGCGAAGCTTGCATCTTCCCTCCACCTCTGCACGCATCTGGATCTTTTTGAATCGAACAAAGGCCTCGTCCTTGGTCTTCAAGAGCTCGATCCACATGTATCGACTGTAGTCATCAACCACGAGCAGAAAGTATTGATTCCCGCCAGGTGACATAGGCGTGATCGGCCCACATAGGTCAGAGTGAACAAGCTCGAGCCCTTTCTCTGCACGGTGTGGCGAAGCCTGTGGGAACGGGGCTCGGTGTTGCTTCCCCAGTGCACACCCATCGCAGTAGCGCTCAACTCGATCAACCACCGGCATGCCTCGCACCAGCTGCTTGACGGACATCGCGCGCAGGGCTCTGAAGTGCAGATGGCCCATCCGCGCGTGCCACTTCCAGGCCACGTCGTCACCCTGAGCAAGCAGGCAGACCGGTGTGTCGATGGTCAGAACACCGGTGTAGAGCCTGCTGTTGGTGCGCTTGACACGGGCGAGCATGCACTGCGTGGGGTCGCGGATCGTCATGGTGCCGTCCTTGATGTCGATGTCGCAGCCACCCTCATCCAGCTGTCCTACGGAGATAATGTTGCTCCACAGGCTTGGGATGTAGAAGACATCCGCCATTGCACGCTGCTCGCCACTCTGATAGCGGAAGACAACTGTTCCCCGCCCTTTGATCGCCACGAGAGAGCCATCTCCGAATTTCACTGTGCCATGCACAGTTTCATCCAGAGATGCGAACATGTGGCGCTCTCCTGTCATGTGGCTGGTGGCGCCAGTGTCAGAAGAACCAGACACCGTCTGGTGAGGGGACAGGGATGACCTTCTCCTTGTTGAGGTAGATGGCCTGCGGCGCGACGACCTCGCTTACAACGGCCATCAGCAGCCCTTCTTGGTGTTCATCCCTAGGGCGGACGAGATTCGCCGTCTTCTGCTGCGCCTTCTTCTCGCGGTCGCGCTGTGCCTTGCGGCACTCCTTGGCCCAGTGGCCAGGCTTGCCGCAGTACCGGCAATTCCCCTTGCAGCGCTCGCTGGAGCCGCTGGTGCCTCCATTGTCCGAGGAGGGCCTGTTGCCCTCGCCGCCGGTCGATTTGGGTTTGCCTTGCGGCTTCCCCTTCTTTTCGCCGCCTGACGAGGATGAGATGCCCGAGAACTGGTTCTGCCGGGCTGCCCACTCCTCTGCTGTGAGTAGGAGTTTTCCGACGTCGTCTGTGACCTGGTCATCCAGATCGTAGCCTTCCTCGGCGGTGATGAACCTGCCCGTGAGGTCCTCGATTGTGAGCGTGCGTAGGTCGACCGTCTGCTCGATGGCCATTGCCACCATGCGGTACTTCCGTGGCACGACACGGAGGAACTTGAGCACCGCCTTGTGCTCGTCGACAGGATCGCCCAGAAGCTCGAGGTCGTTGACGATGGCGGTGAGGCAGAGAGCGAAATCCTCGATTGTTTCCCCGGACTTGAACCGGAGTTCCTCCCACTCGCGCCGACGCGTCTGCGCTTTGGCCTCCCGAATCCTCTCCGAGCCGAGACGCATCGTCTTGATGGTCTCCCAGGCCGTCTTGGCGCAGTCCTTGACCGCCAGCGTTCGGACCAGCTCCGGCGGCACATCTCGCAGAAGAGCAGCCAGCGCCGCCCGGTCATCCCCTTCCTCCTCCGCGCCGAACTCGATGACGTCCCAGAGGTGGGCGGCTTGGAGCTGCACCCGCATCACCGCGTAGTTGGTGCGCGTGAGAGTGGGGTACTGGGTGTTGCCTCTGCTCTCGCGCACCACGCGTTCTCGCACGATGATTTCGCCGCCGCCGCCACCGCGCGCGCCGCTGCGGCCGCGCCGCGGAGTTGGGGACACGGAGGTGCGTCGCCGGCCTGGCGGCTTGGACCCGCCAGCTGCAGCGCTCGCCACCTGCGCGCCCTTGGCCTTCTCCCCCGCCGCCGCTCGCTCGGCCGAAGTAGACATCGCCGGATCTCAACGTGGCTCTGGTACCAAATGCCGTTGCTAACCTGAAAAACTCGACAGTTGTTGTTTTGTCAGATAGCAGATAACTGGAGACAGATAGTTTGTGCTGCTAAACGTCGCAGCGTTTTCTGTTGCTTTTTCTCCTTTATATGAGCTGAAACAAAGGGACTAACTAACTCCTGATCAGCTGGCGTGATCCGCTAGTGCCGCGCCATCCCACGACGGGATCCACTACCACAGCCTGATCAGGAGAGCTTCGACATGGAGAACGTGCACAGGCGCACCTCTCCTCTAACTAACAGATTGCATGGATCACAGGCGATCCGACACAATATTATTAACAGAAAACCAAACGTAATTACCTAGCGTGACAGTGAGCTTAGCTAGGCCAACACCACAGGCTCCCCTCCCATCCCATCCCAAAACTTTCACAATGGCAGCATCCCACGCGCCAACAGAAAGGATGAAGTCGAGATGCACCGCAGCAACCGCGCGGGCAACTCTCGAACTCGAGATCGTTGGGTACAACCTTCTTAAGGGCATGGGCACCAATGAACTCATCCATTCTACCCCCTTCTCTGTTGGCGGGTACGAATGGTGCGTCAGCTGCTGTCTTTGTTTGGTCCTTGAGCAGCCCGACGAGAAATACATCGCAGCCTACCTCGAGCTCAAGAGCGAGGGCGCTGACGTGAGAGCGCTCTACGACTTGAGGTTTATCAACAAGACCAGCGGGCTGTCGTCATCGGTGGATTCCTGCTTGACATCACCCAGGGTCTTTAGTTTTCAACGCAATAAGCACGAATTTGCTTCAGGGGTTATGCCGAGAAGCATGCTGGAGGGGTCTGCATTACTACAGGATGACTGCCTCGTGATTGAGTGCGACCTCACTGTAATCAAGGAGCCACTTGTTGATGAAACTGTGGAGGTCCAGATACCACCATCAAACTTGTCTGATAACCTTGGAAATTTGCTAAAGTCAGGGGAGGAAGCAGATGTGACATTCAACGTTAAAGGGGAGGATTTTCCCGCGCACAAGATTGTGCTTGCTATGCGGTCGCCGGTCTTCAAGGCAGAGCTCTATGGACCGATGAGAGACAAGACGAGCCGGAAGATAACTGTCGAAGATATGCAGCCTGCTGTTTTCAAGGCATTGCTTCACTTCATCTATACAGATTCGTTGCCTTCCATGGAAGGTGATGATGATGAGAATAAAGAAATGGTTAAGCACTTACTAGTGGCTGCAGATCGGTATGCATTGGAAAGGTTGAAGTTGATGTGTGAAGGCATTATTTGCAAAAGTCTTGACGTCGAGTCTGTTGTGACCATGTTAGCTCTAGCTGATCAGCATCAATGCAGCAGGCTCAAAGATGCCTGTGTTGAATTTCTCACCTCTTCAAATAGAATGGATGATGTGATGGCAAGCCAAGGGTATCTGAACTTGAAAAGATCATGCCCTGCTGTATTAGTAGATATCTTGGAGAGAGTAACAAAGTCTCGCAAAATTTAGTCCACTCATCCAGGGTTATGTTTAGAATAGGTAGCTTAATTGACATGTAGTCACCTGAGGTATCATGAACTAGTATCGTTCAATTTACTCTTTCTAGATATTATTTGGAGGAGCAACCAAGGTATGTTATGTCCTTTAGGTTTCAGAGAACTTTTGGAGCTCCTTTTGTGGCTTTTAGGGACGAATTAGCGTATGTCCTGAATGTAGTGACCGTCTCATCCTATGATATGGAATTATCAATCTTCGTTAGTTTACTAGTTTATTTGTTCTAATCTTGTGTGATCTTCTACTTTTCTCTAACTTTGGTCTGCTTTCTTTGATTTCTTCTTATTTATAAGGCAAGCAATATTTAAATCTTTATCAGTTACTTTTGAGAATGTATGTGCTATTATAGTGTTACACTTGTTGGCCCAAAAAAGATAAATAATCACCAATGTTTTGTGCAATTCTAAAAAATTACTTCTTAAAGGGGACGAGACTAGTATGCAAATTGCTATTGTTTGTAGCCGTATGTGCTATTGTCGGCCTTATGGCCAGAAGTGTGAGATCGTTGAAGCATACTGTACAAGATGCTAAGGAGGCAAATCAAATTGATTTTCCCAAGTTATATTCGGAGGTAGGTTTTTGGCCTCATATCAGCATTTTAAAGTGAACCATGTGCCTCATTACACTTTAGCAATATGAGGCAAATGAGAAATTATTTGTTGGTGTATAAGTCTCTCCATATGCGCAGAAGTGCCTTCCAGGTATGTAAACTGCTATCATGCTGCATGTTCGACTAAGTAGATGAATAAAATCTTATATTTTTGCTCCCTAATTGCTTGGCAACTAGTTTGAGTGCGTAATATGTTTTGTACAACAACATTGATGTTCTTTGTGTCCTTGCTTTCTTCCTTTTGTTATTTACTTTTCTAACTTACCGGCTCTATGTAGGGGGTAGGCAGGCACAATACCACACATCCAGGAGGCAAGGATTGAACTTGTTCGCTCCATAATTTAAGTTTGTTAGTTATTTGCTATCTAAGTGTTTCCTAAAGTTAAAACTGAATGATAGTTGTTCTATAAGGAACATAAGGTTTTTAAGTTCTCGGCCTATACTTGTCACACCAAAGGTTAGGCGTGCCGTAATTTCTTAGGTGAGTGCTTTTTTGGGTTTAACAGTTATGGCAAGCCATGCTTTACTATTCACATGACATACACACTATACTCAAGTTTTCACAAGTGCTCTAAGCTCCACTTTTACAAAGCTTAGTTGCTGGAAATTACCTTTGAGCCAAACAGGCCCTTGTAGCAGAGGAGCGAAAACCGGATATTGATCGCTGTTTGGTACTCTCAGAGATGATCTGCTGCTTCAACTTTTATGTACTCCATCCGTCTTAAAATAGATGTTGCAAGTTTTTCAAAATTTGGATGAATCTATATACTAAATAGTGTCTAGATTCATCCAAATTTTGACAAATCTGCGACATCTATTTTGAGACAGAGGGAGTATATATTATTGCATTTGGCATTCAAATTGTTCATAATCTTATTCTTACTGGGATTAAGGAGAAACATACTCGATATTTAGATAGGAGTGCTAATGATAAATGAAAATATAGAAGAACATTACAAAAGATTCCAGAGAACAGTATTTGAATGAATCGAAAATATCTGTTTTATGAATTCAATCTATGTCACCCCTGCATTCCAAACATGGCATCCAATTAGAGTTAAGTAGTTAACTTACATTCAACAGTTCAGCCTGCATATGGTTGTGGACGGCGAGTCTTTATATTTTGTTCACAGGTAATTTCAGACTTCGTTAAAATTTCGATTTCAAGGTAACACATCATTTTACATTACTGTATTGTTTGATTTGAAGGTCACATGACATACACACTATAGTCAAGTTTTTACAAGTGTGCTACTTATCCTTTTAACCACATTGTTATGGTAAGCTCCACTTTTACAAAGCTTAGTTGCGGGAAAGCTATACCTTGAACCAAACAAGCCCTTAGTTAACACCACTCTTATGGCACCTATTTCCTTGTAGCAGAAGAGCTAAACAGGATATTGATTGCCATTTGGTACTTTCTCCAACATCAGAGATGATCTGCTGCTTCATCTTTTTTTGAGGGATCTGCTGCTTCATCTTTGATCTATATATTATCCCATTGGAATTCAAAATCTGCATAATCTATTCTTACTGGATATTAAGGGGAAACATATACTAGATGTTTAGACAAGTGCAAACCTATTTGCAAGGCATTACTCCACTTCATCTACACAGGTTCATTGCCTTCCATAGAAGATCTTGATGATGATGAGAATGTGTTGGTAGTTTGGTAGAATTAGATAGGTCTTCAAGGTCTAAAATGTAAAAGGGGGCCAATATTAGAGAGGATCCAGGGAGAAGGATTGGGATGCATCTAGAAAACTCAGTCAGACTTAGTCCCCCCTCTCTCTGTGCTCCCTCTCAAGATGTACTGTAGTTTCACTAGAAATTAATCCAAGTATTTGATGTTTTCCGTGTGAGATCCTACAGAATGAAGAAATGGTTAAGCAGTTACTGGTGTCTGCAGATCGGTATGGGATGGAAAGGATGAAGATTACCTGCGAAGACACTCTTTTTGCAAAAGCATTGATGTTGAGACTGGCGACCGTGTTAGCTCTAGCTGACCAGCATCACTGCAACGGGCTCGGAGATGGTTGTGTCGAATTTCTCACATCTTAAAATACAATTGATGATGTCGTGCTGAGCCAAGTGTATGCGCACTTGAAGGATGATGCATTGGTGCTTTAGTAGATATCTTGAAGAGAGTGACAATGTCTTCAAAAATCGAGTGCTTAGCTTAATTGACATGTAGCCACCTAATATGAACTGGTCTTATCCACCACTTTTCACTTCTAGAGATGTTTCGAAGGAGCAACCAAGGGATGATGATTTGCGGAACCCGGGCATCAGTGAACTCTTTATCTATGCCAACAATGCATGCGAGGGGATATCTGCATCAGACAAATACGAATGGTTGGAAATGCACAGAATGTGAGCTATAAGTAGCAGATGTACTATCGAATAACAGTGTTCCTGGGACCGTTTTGTGCGTCATGTCATGTCTAGTGCCGCTGTGCCGTTGTCAACAGTTTGCATTTAATGCTTTGACACTCGTCCTCTTCTCCACTCTGCATCGGAGAAACCCGTGCTCTAAATCGTCAAATTCACCAAGCTAGTTCTAGAAAAATTCATCAATCCTGCTGCTGGGTTAGAGCCGACATACTCCATGGAAGCTGAGTAAGGATCCAGCTGGTAACAAATTGAATCTACGTTCCGTCAATTTGGTTTCTAGTCAGTTCAAAGGGGTTCCTATTTTGTCTTTGTTGATCCAAAAGTAAAATTACCTGATGAGTTCCTTGATATGGGAGGGTCTCGGTCGTTGATGTCTCTTGTGCCCGCTATGGATCCCTCTCTGTTCCAGGGCATGGAAGCAGGCTGCCGGTTGATTACGGAGTTTGTGTGGGAGAAGGAACCACGTCCATGGAGGAGGAAGAAGTTGAGAAGAAGAAGAGAGACGGCGTGGGAGATGGAGACACTGATTATTCAGAGGCTGAAAGTGATAAGAAAATCACTCCGTTGTCAAGATTTTGGATTAAAAGGTATGACCGTGATAACTCCGTGTTTATATAAATATTTTTTCCAGTTAATCTAGTTGCTAAAATGCAAGACAAAGAGCCTTTTTAAGGCATTCAAAACTGTCGATTCTTCCTGCGTAAATCCTACTTAATTATATAAAATCCTACTAGTTTACAGCCCTTTTATTAAAGTAACAAAAAGTATTCAGAGAGTATTACAAATTACTTGACAGACACGGTTGATACATACACCAACTGTCTGACTAAACACAAGAGGATCTCACACGAGATAGACCTAGAACAACTAGGCATCTGTCAATCTGCTAGAAAGACGCCACGAAGCCTGGCTGAAAAAATCCGAAGTAACCGTCACAAGACGGGTGCACCCAGTAACCATGGGTTGCCGCAGATGCTCTGGGAGAAGGAAAGCCCAGAGCTGAATCCAATGTACCGCCATAAGAACAACCTGCAAAAAAGATGAAACTCCGGCATGGTTAAAAATAAAGTTATTCCGACATCTTCAAATTGACCAACATATGGCCGAAATGCCAATTCTGATTCTGTCCTTGTTTGTTTTATCTACCACATTTAACCAGTTACCAAACATATTAGTAATACTAGTTGGAGGTGGTAAATTATAAGTACATAAAATCCTACTAGTTACTTGATCTGGTAGGAAGTTCTCTTAATTCAATGCTAGACTGATTCCAAAACATGCAAAAGATAGTTTCAAATTGTCCTGGCATATTGCATAATTCTTGGTAATGCTTGTTCTGGTAGAATGTTCAGTTTTTTTTGGAATGATCAGCAATTCAGCACTGGCATTGGTTTCTTGATACAAATTAGAATTTACCTGTAAAAAATGTCCATACAATATGTGATTATGTATAATTCCTATTAGTTGTCAGTCCAATTAAGTTTTTTCTTTGGGTGTCTATACCAGTTAATCGATTCAATGGAGTTAGAGGAAGGACCTATTAAAATTCAGTGTTTTTTGTTGTTGTTGCCGTAAAATCCAGGATTAGGATAGGAAGGGAACCTCCTCCTAGGATTAACGGTCCAGATCATAAATGTGCACTAGAGTTGTCAATCTGAGGACATGCAAATCAGGAAGCGAATATAGTAGATCCAAAGATTGGAACCTCATTTTACTCACTTCAAGAAGCATATGACTTCTACAACTTTTACTCCTGGGAGGTAGGGTTTGGTGTGACTTATGAGGTACGGCAAGAGCGGACTTAATGTTTACAGTGTAAAATGCACGCAACAAATAGTTTGTGGATGTGCGGTACGTGTGCAGAAGCTTTCTAT
Organism: Avena sativa; assembly: GCA_916181665.1. Lineage (NCBI taxonomy): Eukaryota > Viridiplantae > Streptophyta > Magnoliopsida > Poales > Poaceae > Avena > Avena sativa. The sequence goes on along the minus strand of OV702294.1, from coordinate 146,547,553 downwards.
ATCTATATTTTTTTTTAATATTGTAGTTGACTGATACGGGATATGGTTTATTTGTGTTTTTATTCTAGGGCAAACCTATTAAGCAGAATAGTCGATCATTCCGTTGTGAATGTCCTGTCTTGGTTAGGCTACTTCGTAGTGAAGATAATGGATGACATGTGAGGAGAAGCTACACTGGCAGTCCCTATCGCCATATGGACAAGTACATGAAGGAGTTTCATGAAAACAATGTCAATCTTATCAAGGTTTACAATATACTTGAAATTTTCTTGGGTGCAAATGAGAATGTTCCATTTACTAAGAGATCTCTCAAAACACTTTGTGGTAAAAATAAACCGTGAGCAATCAGATGATGACATCCGGAAAACTATAGAAGTGTTTAAAGAAATTCAAGCTTCCGAACCTTTGGTTCACATATACAGTACAGGTAACGATGAAAGCAGGGTGAAAAACCTTATGTGGACAAACGGTCATATAGAGCAGTACCAGTACTATGGTGAGGTATTGAGATTCGATACAACATACATGACAAACCTTTATGATATGCCATTTGGTTTGTTCATGGGTGTAATCAATCATTTTCAAAGCATAATCGTAGGAGGTGTTCTTGTGCGTGATGAGATAATAGATACATTCAAATGGGTATTCGCTGAATTCATATGGATGATGGGGGTAATGCTCCCATGACAATTCTCGCTGGTTAGTTCCTATACAAAAATGTTAAAAATAATTTTGATTATTACTTTGGAACTGATATTTGATGGAACTAAGAATTCTGATTGGTGAATTTGATGTTGTGCAGACCATGCTCGTGCAAATGGAAATTGCGATCTCTACTGTACTGCCTGATACAACACACTGGTGGTGTAAATGGCATGTTCTGAAGAAAGCAAAGGAACATCTTGGGAGTTTGTATGGAAAGAAGAATGAATTGAGGGGTGAATTTCACAAACTAGTGCATCACATGTTAACAAAGGAAGAGTTTGAAGACGGATGGGTTGCTCTGCTAGAGAAATATGGTCTGCAAAAACATTCCACCCTGAGCAACATCCCATAGGAACCCATACTGTGTTCTTGGTGGCAATACAATGTATATGATGTACTTTTTTTTTAGAATTGTACATGATGTACTTGGTAGGGTTTGTAGTATCCTTCAGACATAGAACATTGTGCGTTTGCAGTAGTAGAGCTACCAGATGATTACAGTAGGATCGACAACATTTAGGCCCTGTTCGGTTAAAGGGGAGCCAAAGCAAGCTGGAGGGTTCTGCTCTTTACTGCAGGATGACTGCCTCGTGATTGAGTGCGACCTTACTGTGGTCCAAGACCCAGTTATTGAGCAAACTGTGGAGGAGGTCCAGATGCCACCATCAAACCTGTCTGATAACCTTGGAAATTGGTTGAAGACAGGGGAGGAAGCAGATGTAAGATTCAAGGTTAAAGGGGAGGTTTTTCCTGCGCACAATATTGTGCTTGCTATGCGGTAGCCAGTCTTCAAGGCAGAGCTTTATGGACCAATGAAAGAACATGGCGGAAACGACATAACTCTCCAAGACATGCAGCCTGCTGTTTTCAAGGCATTGCTCCACTTCATCTACACAGATTCGTTGCCTTCGATGGAAGATGATGTTGATGATGATGAGAATAAAGAGATGGTTAAGCACTTACTAGTGGCTGCAGATCGGTATGCGATTGAAAGGTTGAAGATGATATGTGAAGGCATTCTTTGCAAAAGTCTTGATGTCCAATCTGTTGCGACCATCTTAGCTCTAGCCGATCAGCATCAATGCAGCAGGCTCAAAGATGCTTGCGTTGAATTTATTACCTCTTCAAATAGAATGGATGATGTGGTGACAAGCCAAGGGTATACAAACTTGAAAAGATCATGCCCTCCTGTCTTACTAGATATCTTTGACAGAGCAACAAAGTCTCGCAAAATTTAGTGCACTCATACCGAGTTAAATTTAGAATAATTACCTTAATTAATTGAGTTGTAGCATCTGAGATGAGGTAGTCTTATCCTTGACTTTACACCTTTTAGAGATCTTTTGGAAGAGCAACCTAGGGTTGTCATGTCTTTTAGTTTTCAGAGGTGATTTTTATTTCTTTTGGTGGTTTCTAGAGGAGAACGACTCCCATCTATTGCATGTATTTTGTCTTGTTTGATCATATGAAATTATGAATCTTCACTAGTTTGCTAGTTTCTTTTTCTAGCGTTTGTGATCTACTTTTTTTTTTGAGAAATTAGCGTTTGTGATCTACTACTACTTGACTATATCTATTTAATGTGGGAAACTATTGATTTTTATCAGCTATGTTTGGGAATTTGACTGCTACTGCAAAGATACCCTTACAAAGGAAGGATAAGTGGTAGATTTCAGTTAGAGGATGGCTTAGTTGAAATTGTTAGATTATATTTACTTGCATATCAAATTAGGGTTTAGGCCGGTGCGCTGCACCTCCTCTCCCCCCTCTCCTATATAAACCATTGTATTCTCTCATTGTAAAATTATCAATTATTATTATCACAAATTTACATGGTATCAGATTAAGGTTAGATTCTAGGGTATGGCTCCCACGCCTCCCACCTCGCCGCCGCCTCCCCCTCCGGGGTTCTTCGAGTGGCGCGCCGCCATGGCCGCCGTCGCGACTGCCAAACCATCCACCTCATCCGCCCCACCTCCTATCGCCACCACCATCAACTTCGTCGATACAATCTCCGACGTTACTCCATTGATTCCCATCACTTTAGATCTCCCCAAACACAACTACTACCATTGGAGGCATCTTTTTGAGGTGCACTTGGGCCGCTGCAACCTCATGGCGCACGTCGACCCCAACATCCCGCCGTCTCCCTCGGATCCCCGCTGGATCAAGGATGATCTCGCTGTGATACAGTGATCTACCAGCGGGTGAGCACCGAGATTTTCAATCTCGTTTTCAGGGCTGCCACCAGCACCGCCGCCCTTTAGGCATCCCTCCGTCAGCTTTTTCAGGACAACGCCGACGCCCGTGTCAACACGCTCAACACGGAGCTTCGGAACACCGCCCAGGGCGACTTTCCCGTGGGGGTATACTGCCAGCGCCTCCAGACCATCGCCGATGAACTCCGTGAACTCGGTGATCCCATTGAGGACAAACAGCTCATCAAGATCCTCCTCGACGGCCTCAATCAGCGCTTCGACAAGCAGCAGTCCTTCATCCCCATGATGCGGCCGTCTCCTTCCTTTGCAGAAGTCCGCTCCATGCTCTCCTGGGCGGACCGCGCCATGACCACTCAAGAGTCTCGCCCTCAGGCCTATGCTGCTGCTCCACGGCCTCCTGCATCACCACCGCCTCCGGCGCCGCTTGTGCCTGTTCCACCGCCAGGTTGGCGCCCTAGCCCCAACTATAGGGGCACCCGGCCTATATATCGGCCGCCTGCACCACAGCCTCCTCCAACAACACCGGCTCCTCCACCTGCCCCGGCACCACCACCGGCTCCACCTGCAGCACCAGCTTGGCGATCTTCTCAGGACCCTTGGACTGGCATGGTTCAGGCTTGGCCAATGCCCTGGACCGCGCCCTCTCCTGTTGGCGCGCCACCTGCCTACACTGGTTCGTGGCAGCCCGGCGTGCATCCTCATACAGGCTCACCTGGCCTCCTTGCACCATGGGTTCCTACACAAGCTCATTATGCCGCTCCTTCACCGCCCATGTATGCTGCACCATCGCCGGCTCCCTATGCCTCGCCGATGCACTCGCCGATGCCCTTTGCTATGGGTCCTTATGGCCCTTCGGCACCGGTCACTTATAATCCTGGAGGCTACTACTCGCCATACACCATGTACTCGACTCCTGCTGCACCGCCACCACCTGCGCCAGTACCTGCTCCGTAAACTGCATTTCATACATTATCAGTTGACCCCCAAAATGTGAAATTAATAATCATCAGACTCGTGTGCCATTTGAAAGGTACTTATCACTGTGGACGAGATCTGCCAGTTGAAATGGTTTCCATACATAGTATATCCAGTTGGTTTCTGTTCATGGATTGTGGTCGTAGGGGGTGTTTTATGGGCCTTATTATGGCCTTATGTGAAGAAAAGTGTAAGACTAGGTTGAACCAGATATTACAAAATGCTAAGGAGGCAAATCAAATTCCTTGTCTCTGAATATTATTTTGAGGTAATAACATACTTAGTACCATAACTTGCACACTAGGTGCAGATTAGTCCCAGAACTAGCACAATGCAATCCCGCGGTCCCAGAAGTATCCAGTCCGTTTCCGATCCCAGGTGGCAAAAGGAGTCCGTTTTGTACTTTGCATACAGGCCCTTGCAGTACTAAGATTACCCAGCGTCTCCCTCCAGTGTTCTTAGTTTTATAAAGAGATTAGGGGTTGTTTAGTTCTGACCTTAAACTTGCCATGCCTAAGTTTAGGCTTGCCACAATTTCTTAGTTGAGTGTTTGTTTGTTTTTTGAAAAAAGTTCCGGATCTATTTCATGAGTTCACAAGAAGTACAAAGCACCCAAACATAATAAAAATTACATCGAGGTCCTTGGACCACCTAACGACCACTACTGCCGCCAGAGCGAGCCGCCAACGCGCCGTTGTCGCCACTCCCTTACCGGAGCCGGCCTGAAGTTGTTGATGACAGTTAGGAAGTCTTCGTGCACGTGCCCCTAAGGACCAGTGCCCTAGAGCTGAAGCAGTCGTCATTGAACCCTTGGATTGATCTGAAACTTGTAACACCAAACCTAGAGCACACATAGACTGGACAGGATCCACCACTCCATGGAAGTGGTGACCAGAAGAATCCCCGCCCTCCTCAACACCAGCGGCAAGATCGTCGCAGACGAGGTGGAAGAGGAGACGGGTATACCTTATTCTTGTCCCGCTCAACGCCGTCATAGCCACCATAGCTCTGATGCCGGTTGACCAAACTCTAACTTTAGGGACCTTTTACAACGCCGAGCGCAGGTCCGAGGTCCCCACCCCCTCCTGTCGCCGGGGCGACAAGCAGAGGAGGTGGGGACCCGTCGATTCCCAAACATAGACGGCGAGGACGACGTAGATTGTGGCGGGTGCTAGGGTTTTCACCCTAGCCGCCGCCTCTCTTTTCCTTACGGGAGGAGGACTCTCTTGACGAGAGGGGATTAGATCTCGGTTGAGTGTTTGGTTGGTTGTCGCAGTTGTGGCATGTCATGCTTTACTATTCACATGAACTACATATGATAGACTCAAAATTTCCACAACTTGGCATAAGTATGGTGCTAGTTCTTTCACCCACACTTTGCCAAAGCTCAATTGTGGGAAAGCTAAATTAGTTCCAAATAGGTAAACATGTTCATTATCTTTTTCTTGTTGAACAGTAGGGAGAAACATAGGGTGTGTATGTTCCAATACAAAATAAAGTATAGAATACATTACAGAGGATTCTACAAGGACATGTATAAAGTACTGCTGTATTTGAATGAACAGAGAAGATATTCTTAGGAATTCAATCTATGTAACTCATGGAATTCAAACATGGCAATATGGCATTTTACTAGAAGTACACACACAGAGATCCCGGAGATTAGCATTTGCAGGCCCTGGGCTCAGCCGTTCAGCCTGCATATGGGTGTATGCTTTTCTACTCGCATCCCTCTTTTCTGTTCACTAGGATAAATTTAGACACAACTTATTGCCAATTCTAATATTCAAGGGAAGACATCATTTTACATTTATTTTGTATTAGTAATTTATTATTATTATCACGTGGAGTAAAAAGAAAATGTTGTTGTATCTTAAAAATAAGATTTTTTCGATAAAAATAAGATGCAGGTCTATCTTTTCTGAATAGAAGAACAACTAATGTAATTTTTTGTCTTATTAGATGAAGGCGACTGAAGCTACAAAATGATTTTCATACTATCCTTACTTGTTTAAACCTGTATGTGATTCATTGGTACCTGATCTAAATGCTGGTGGCTTTCAGGCTTTGGCTCTCTTTGCTACTTGAAGATCGACCACTGTTCAAAATCTTCACTACTGTTCCATCCCTTACATTAGGCAGCAAATCGGAAATCTTATCATTGAACTGCTGTCTTAGTAGATATCTTGGAGAGAGTAACGTTGTCTCACAAATTTTGGTGTGCTCGTCACAGGTCAAATTTAAAACAGTTAGCTTAATGGACATGTAGGACCTGAGATGAAGTAGTCTTATCCACTCTCAACTTCTTCCCAGGTAGTTCCCAGTGTTTGGCACTTTCCATACTTGGTGGGGGGATGCAATATCAACAATTTCGCTCATGGCTTTACACTTTCTAGAGATCTTTTGGAAGAGCAATCAAGGTTCGCATGTGCTTTAGGTTTCAGAGGCCAAATGGGGCTCTTTTAGTGGCTTTTGGAGGAGAGTGAGTCCATCTTTTCCATGTAGTGGGTTGTTCATCCTATTATATGAAATTATGAATTTTCGGTAGTTCACTTTTTTCTTCTAGTCCAATTTGGTCTTGTACTTTTCTCTATCTTATATATATGCTCTCTTTGGTTTCTCTTTATTTAAGGTGGGAAATATTTGGATTTTCAGTTACTTCTGGGGATGTATGTGAGTGCTAGATTTCAGTCAGGGAAACGGCTAAGTTGAAATGGCTCCCTAACATGATCGGTTGACCCAGCAAAGACAGATTTAACAATCATCAGACTTATGTGCCATTTGAAAGGTACTTATCAAAGAGGGCGAGATATGCACATGTAGAATTATAATATGTTCAGTTGGTCTTCTGTTCATGGATCGTGTTCGTTGGCGGTGTGTTATGTGCCCTATTATGGCCTTATGGGAAGAGAAGTGTGAGAATATTAAATAAAACTACTTGTCACAGTTGGGCTTGCCAGACTTTACTATTCACATGACTTACATGTTATAGACTCGGTGTTTTTGCCACAAATTGGCGTTATTATGGTGCTACTTGCTTTAGACACTGTGCCAAAGCTTAAGTACGGGGAAGTTAGCTTTGAACAAAACAAGTCCTAGTTAACACCTTTCTTATGGCTCCCATTGATCCATATCTTTGCATTCGTAGTCAAAATGTTCACGTATTTTTTTGGGAGTATGCCAAGGGGTACCTTAACTTTATAGAAGGTACTAAGGCATGTTTTTTTTTGCGAATAACTTGCATTGCTCAATCTAAATATCACATATTACAATCTCTTAGGCATGTACTCGACAAACCCTTAGGACCTGAGGCGAGCCACACTGCCGTTCGAGCATGTGTTCTAGCATATTGAGCCATAAAATGACTACTAGTATTTTGAGACCTTCTAATATGAGCAGTACAAGTTTGACAGGCCTTTAGTAAGGCTTTGATCTCTTCTACTGTCGATGCGTAGAAAGCACGGTCCTTCTCCTGATTGTTGCATAGGTTGACGACCTCTTGACAATCCGTCTTGATGATAATCGGTTTATTACACCAATTCAGAGCTAGGGATAAACCCTCGTGGACAGCTCTCACCTCTGCACCTAGGGCGTCCGTGCAAAGAAATAACTGGCGACATGCTGATAATATGATCTCCCCTTCCTCATCGCGGAGTACCATCCCGGTACCTGCACTGCCTTCAATAACAAAGGATCCATCTGTGTTCAGCTTGCACCAGCCAGGAGGCGGCAAGGTCCAGGCAGGGGCATTTGTTTCTTGTGGCACTCGAGTAGTATGGAACTCCTCTTCCTCTTTGTCTAGGATAAATTTTCCTTTGGCGATATCCGCATCAGGGTGGTGTTAATATGTTCAAGTGATTCCATGTAGCTCATTAGGAACTGTCTTGATGCTTCCAGCGGTGGAGGATGTTTATCATGGTCAATCTCATTCCTTACATGCCATGTGCGCCATAGCGTCATCAAGATCTTGCTCCTGCTACTATCATGTAGAGTAGCCAAGAGATTTAGGAGCCACTCTTTGCCCGTATTGATGATTGTGGTTAGTGTCGGCATCGACCACTTTTCTGCCATGAAGTTCCAAAGCTGGACCACCATTGGACATATAATAAAGGGGTGAAAGTTGTCCTCTGGTTCGAGTTCGCAGACGGGACATTGAGCTGTGACCTCCAAAGTGCGAATACACTTATTTTTCCACGTAGGAAGCGAGTCCGTGATCAGGTGCCAGGCGAAGTGTTGAACTTTTGGAGGTACTGCAGATTTCCATACTAAGTTCCATACCTTCCGCATACCATTGGTGCCGAGCTTGATGATTCATTTGCAATTCCCCATATCTCGTTCATCGCCATATGATAGGCACTCTTCACTGTAAACAACCCATGCCTAGTGGGAGACCAAGCAAGTTGGTCAGTCTCCAGGCGTAAGGATTTAGTAAGTTTAAGGATTTCAGTAACATTCGCAGGTAGGAAATACTGCCGCAACGTATCTATCTTCCATGCTCCAAATTGGTTAATCAATTCTAAGACAAACCTGAGACGACATCTCCTCTTTAATGATATAGGTATGTAAGACGTTGGCCTAGGGATCCATGGGTCTCGCCATATTCTGATTTGTTCTCCATTAACCACCCTCCATATCAATCCCTTCTTCAATAATTCCTGCCCATGAGAGATCGCTTGCCAAGTCAAAGATGCATTGCCAGTAAATACTATATCTTCTAAACGCCCATTCGGTTAGTACTTGGCTTTTAAAACTCGTGCACACAAGCTGTCTGGTTTCAATAGTAGTCTCCATGCCTGGCGCGACAATAGAGCCTGATTAAAGGGCGAAAATCCCGAAAATCAAGACCACCCTGCATTTGGGTCTTTGCAACTTTTCCCATGATCTCCAATGCGTCTTCCTCTTGCCATCTTTCGCACGCCAATAAAAGTTTCTAACTAATTTAGTTAGATCATCGCACACCGAGAGCGGCCGCTTGAAGACACCCATGATGTATGTGGGTAAAGCTTGCGCCACTGCTTAATAAAAACTCACGTCCAGCTTGTGCAAGATGGCCATCACCCCAAACCAATAGATGCTTTGTTAACTGGGCTTGTAGATTTTGTAGCTTCCCTCTTGACATTCTACCATCAGGTGTAGGCAGTACGAGATATACTTCATCAAAAACCATTGAAGTAACACCCAAGGTAGCCCGAATTCCTTCCTTTATTTGGCCCGGACAAGCATCTCCAAATAGCAGGGAACATTTACTTGGATTTATAAGTTGGCCCGTGGATGAGGCATAGATATTAAGGGCTTCCTTAACAGCAACGGCCTGGTCATTCTTTGCTTCAAAGAACAGCAATGTGTCATTGGCAAACAACAGGTGTGATACTCCAGGGCGCGCTGACACACTTTAATTGGGCAAATCGTATTCCTTTCAATTCCTCTATTCAAAATAGCCGAGAGACCATTAGCAACAAATAAGAATAAGAATGGGGATAAAGGGTCACCTTGCAGAATCCCACGCGACGGTGCAAATGAATCCAAGAGGGTTCCATTAAATTTAACAGAGTATCTCACCAATGTAACACACATCATTATTCAGTCAATGAACCGGTGAGAGAAACCCATCTTTTGCATCACTTGCCTCAAGAATGACCAATCAAACCGATCATAAGCCTTTGATAGATCAAGCTTATAAGCACAAAAGGTTTTTGTAGGATCCTTCTCTTGCTTGATGTGGTGGATGCACTCAAAGGCAACAAGGGCATTATCTGTTATCATTCTCCCAGGAACGAAGGCACTCTGAGCAGGGGAGATAATATCATCCAGTAGTGGCCTCATTCTATTAACCAGACATTTAGACACCACTTTATAAACCACATTGCATAAGCTAATAGGGCGATATTCAGCTAGCTTTGTTGGGTTTTGTATTTTGGGAATGAGAACGATACATGTAGTGTTCGCACCTGCCGGCATCACACCCGTCCGAAAGAACTCCTTCACTGCGCCAATGATTTTCTCTTTCAAAGTGCCCCAATTCCGCTGGAAGAACCTTGCCGGGAAGCCATCAGGTCCCGGGGATTTCATAGGCCCAATCTAAAACAACGCATCTGAAAAAAATTCTCAGTAAAATCCGCACAAAGATTAACATTGGCTTCATCCGAGACACATCTCGGGAATAGCTCAACAACCGACTGAGTATCAAGTGTAGCATCGGCTGTAAATAGAGTCTGGAAGTGATTATTGACCATAGTATGCAACACATCAACATCATCATGCACTACTCCCTGGTCGTCCTTAGATTACGGATTTTATTCTTTCTAGCTCGCCAAACAGCCTTACTATGGAAAAAACCTTGTGTTTTTGTCCCCTTCCTTGAGCCAAGCCAGCCGGGATCGCTGCATCCACATCATCTCCTCCCTATACAACAGCTCATTCATTCTGTCCGTTACCATCCTGATCTCCTGTCTATCAGCATTCATATTCATGAGCTCTTCCAGCCGAGTTCTAGATTTTTGAATCTCTTCCGTAACTCGCCCAAATTTTTCTCTACTCCACACTTGGAGCTTCGCCATTGTCTTGGCCAATGTACCTACAACATCACCGAGGTCACCCATCGCGCCTGCCTCATTCCAAGCTTCCCGAATTACAACTGGTAAGGTGTGATCACGTTCCCACATAATCTCAAACTATTTGCATTTTCTAATCCCCCTCTATAGAACCTCGGGTTCTCCTTTAATTAACAAAGCAACATGATCTAAACACGGTGTAACAATGTGTTTCACCGAGTAGAAAGGGAATAAGTTCCGCCAACTATTTATAGCCACTACCCTGTCCAATCGACTTTAACATTGGCCAGATCACTCCTCCTATTATCATATGTATGTGGAACGCCAGAGAAACCCAAGTCCACAAGCTCACATGCCTCCAGAGTATCACAGAAGGCCTCCATTTGGTTCTCCGCCCTTGGGGTAGCTGAAAAGTGCTCAAAACCCCACAAGCATTCATTAAACTCTCCGGTCACCAACCAGGGTAGATCGTGTCTCACATGTAGGTCACGTATCTTCTCCCACATGAGATGTCGGTTCTCAACTCTCGGTTCACCATATACACAAGTAAGCCTCCACTGAGGATCATTTTTCGAGATACGAACTAGGACATCAATATACCTTTCCGTAACCTCCTCCACTGAGACCTATAACGACTCATGCCAGTACAAGGCAAGTCCACCGCTCATTCCTTCGTTGTCCTTCCCCACAAAGTCGCCCAAGCCAAAACGACTGTGCAACCTCCTCATCCTATCTTCCTTCTGTCGAGTCTCACATAAGAACACCACTATGGGGGAATGCGACTGTATTAACATCGCAATATCACGAACTGTCTGAGGGTCCCCTCCCCTCGACAGTTCAGGCTCATGGCAATCATTGATCCAGGCGGCGCCCCATACCGAAGCCCGCCAATTGCAGTTTATTGATATTTGCAGCATTACCAACACCTGGCTCATCTGAACCATCAGTTCTCACCCTCTTTGGATCCTATTTAACATGGGCTAGGAGGCACCTTTGTTTGTGGTTGAGCTTGAAATTGGTTCACCAGACCGGTCACCGAATTTCCATGGACAATAGTTGCATTAACCACACCTTCTATCCCATGCGTGTTTACTTTATTTGGGTCAACAACCATTTTATCCTCTTCTTATTCCGTTTCATTAGTTTTATAACCATCACTAAAACCTTCATGCCAGTACACACCGCGACCACCACCATGCCATCGATCACCACGACCGCCACCATGGCCACGCCCTGGCCCTCGTCCACGACCACCACCTGGACCTCCTGTCCTTACACTCCACCCTGCACGTAAGTCTCTGAAAACTAGCGAGGCAGGTGGATGCACACCGTCTCCATGCTCAGAATGCAGGTGGCCGATCATACCACACAATGCACACCAGTTCGGTAGCTTTTCATACTTAACGAGAAAGATCTGACGTTTCTTCTCTCGGATTACTAATACACAATTCTTCAGCGGGAGTCTCACATCACACAGATCCTAACTCGGAAAAAATTCCTAGTAAAATCATTGGAAATAGGCTCCGTTGATATCACCTCCCCCGCCTTCGCTACCAAAACCTTCACGAGATGCTTGAATCCATCTCCCAAGTCATGTATCTGCATCCAAATCTTGAAGTAGTTCAGATCAACCTCCGAGGGTTTAGTGAATCCATCATATTTAGCAAGGAGAACTGGATGCCCGCGGAACGTCCATGATCCTCCCTCCATAACCCTGTCCCAATCTCCCAAGCACGAAAATTGCATAGTATACATGTTGTTTTCCAATGATCTGAACTTCACATCTTGTGCGAGATCCCACGCCGTGCGCATGTTCTTGAAGAACCAGAAATCACTGAACTCACGGTTAGTATGGACATGACCGATCGCCAGCCACCGAGTCGCATCTGCCGGCGACGGCTCTTGATCCTTAAACACCACATCGTCCAAATCTTCCTCCTTCAATCCCAACCTCAGCATCATAGCCTCCAGTTCAGCGTCCTTATCTCCTCCCGATCTTGAAGCCATCGGGTCCATCCTCCGCAAAATTTCGCCCAAACCCTAAACCAGGGAAGCAATCGTTTCCCACAGCCCGAACCAACACCCAATGAGAGAACCCACCAAGGCTGGGCAGCGGCGCGGCGGCTGCCCCGTAATCAGCCCGAGCAGGACTCGCAGGAGAGGAGGCGACACTTGGGGAAGCGGCGAGCTCTACGGTGACGAAGTCGTCGAGAGGACAGGCAACCCTAACGAGAGGGGAATACTACATCATTATCTTGCTCTGTTTTTGATCCTGCACTAAGGCATGTTCATAATTCTTATTGAAGAGTATGGAAAACATACTGGGGTGTGTAATTACTAAGGAAAATTAATGAAGTACAGAAGATTCTATAAGAAGCATGCTTATAGAGCACTGCTGCATTTGAATGAATTGAAAATATTTTCTTAGAAATTCAATTTATAATTCCTGGCATTCTAAACATGGCATCTAATTAGTACACACGAAGACAAAAAAAGATGGATGTGTGCTTTTCTACTCTCTTTCCTAATTTGATAATCAAGGCAATACATCATTTTGCATGTACTTTTATTATTATCTTGTTGATTAGAAAGGAAATATAGTCTTGTATCCTAAAAAAAAATACAGTACGTATTGTTTTATTATCTTTCCTGAATATACTCTTTTGTACTTAAGCTGTATTACTTTTTTGTGTTGATCAAAACTAGTCTGAGTTGTAGTGCACACCGTCAGCCATTGCAGGCAGAAGGCCACGGGACAAGAACGGAAGAACCACTCCCGGCGACCCGGCCTCGATCGAGGCTTCTGCCGTTTTGGACTATTTCGAGTAAAATGCATCTATAGTCTTGAAATTTACCAGCCATATTCAAAACTATCCCGCAACTTAGAGTTTGATCTAATACAGTCCTTGAACTTGTCCTTAACATCTACGTATGGTCCAAAATACGACAGGTTAACATATACTCCTTCCGTTTAGAAATATAAGATGTTTTAGGTTTGTGAATGAGATGTATCTAGACACATTTTAGTATTTAGATTAGTTTGAACCTATACACTAAAACGTGTATAAATATATCTCCTTCATAAATCTAAACATCTTATATTTCTAAACGGAGGGAGCAGTACCTATCAACTGCACCGAGAACATGAACGTCGGCAAGACACACCGGTACGTCTCGTTCGTGTTGCAGTTGTTCGACGACGCGTCCTAGTACCGTACGACTACGTCATGAAGGACCCGTGGGACATCGCGAGCTGGACGACACAACGCCATCCACAGCCTTGAGTATTGGGTCTACGGTGTGCAGATGCATGAGCTTTTCAGCTGGGAGTGGATGCATGGTGAAGCTGCGTTGCTGTAGTCTGATACGGTGATGCATGCAAATGTTGAAGCAGCATGTCTGCATGGGATTTAGCAAATGGAGTGTCATGGTTAGTTAATTGATTTTGCGGATGTATCCGCTAGACTAGGTAGCATTCTTCTGCATTTTATCGCCACGTCAGTGACATACGCTCACCATTCGTATTTTGGACCGTACGTGGATGTGAAAAGCAAGATGAAGGACTGTATTATAGCAAATCCTGAGTTCCGGGACCGTTTTGGATATAGCCAGCAACTTCTGGGACTATAGATGCATTTTACTGGACTATTTCTCCTCCACTACAGTCTACTCCATGGGCGCTCGAGACTGGGCTGGGTCACCGTCGCGGCCCAATGGGTCTCTATGTGCTTCATGGCAAGGATGGGCTGCTGCCTGGGAATGCGGAATATAGCGGCGGCAGACCGGGATACAGAGCTTTTTCTCAAACCCTCGCCCCTAAATCAGAAGCTCGCCCAAACCCTCGTCCCGGCTCCCGTCCGATCGCCGCCTTCCCCCGCCTCGACGCCATTCCCCGTTACCAGACCGCCTCACGCTTTCCCCTCCCCCTCTCCCAGCTCTCCCGTCGCCGTCGCCCTCAATACACACCCCACCCCAAAAACTCCCACGATGGCGGCACTCCAGAGGCGGCCAACCAAAAGAATGCTATCGAGATGCACCCCAGCGACGGTGCGTGCCACACTCGCATTCGAGATCAATGGGTACAGCCTGTACAAAGGCATGGGCATCGGAAATTTCATCCGGTCCACCCCCGTCTCCGTTGCCGGGTACGAATGGTGCATCCGCTACTACCCTGACGGACCAACAGAACAGTTCAAGGACTACGTCTCGGTCTACGTGGCGCTCTACGATTTCAGATTGATCGACCAGACCAGCGGGCTGTCCTCATCCGTGATGTCCTCGTCGTCGGGACCACCCTCGGTGCTGTTCAATAATTCCCTTGACATCGGTAGGGACACATCTGCATTCGGATGGAACCAATTCAAGTTGAGGAGCGAGCTGGAGGAGCCTGCGTTCCTGCGAGATGACCGTCTCATAATAGAGTGCGATCTCACTGTGATCAAGCAACCACTTGTTGTCGACACTAGGGTATTCTTCGAGGACCAGATGCCACCCTCAGACCTGTCACATAATCTTGGGAAATGGCTAGAGACGGCAGAGGAAGCAGATGTAACATTCAATGTGAAAGGGGAGCGTTTCCCTGCGCACAGGATGGTGCTTGCAATCCGGTCACCAGTCTTCAAGGCAGAGCTCTATGGGCCAATGAGGGACAAGTCGAGAAACGACATAACTGTCCAAGACATGCAGCCTGCTGTTTTCAAGGCATTGCTTCACTTCATCTACACGGATTCCTTGCCTTCCATGGAAGACCTTGATGATGCCGAGAATAATAAAGAGATGGTTAAGCACTTACTGGTGGCTGCAGATCGGTATGCACTTGAAAGGTTGAAGTTGGTGTGTGAAGGCATTCTTTGCAAAAGTCTTGATGTGGAATCTGTTGCGACCATGTTAGCTCTAGCTGATCAGCATCAATGCAGCAGGCTCAAAGATGCTTGTGTTGAATTTTTCACCTCGTCAAATACAATGGATGATGTGGTGGCAAGCCAAGGGTATGTGCACCTGAAACGATCGTGCCCTGCTCTCTTAGTTGATATCTTTGAGAGAGCAACGAAATCTCGCAAAATTTAGTGGGCTCATCCCGGGTTTAATTTGACTTGTAGAACCTCAGATGAAGTAATATCATCCCGGATTAAATTTGACTGGTAGAACCTGAGATGAAGTAGTCTTATCCTTGACTTTACACTTTCGAGAGATATCTTGGAGGAGCAACCAAGGCTTATCATGTCCTTTATAGGTTATTTGGGGTTGTTTTGGTGTCTTTTAGAGGAGGAGAATGAGTCCATCGCTTGCTGTAATGATTCGCTCATACTCTCTCGAAATAGGCTTTCGCCCCGCTTTATAGAATAAAGCCACATCGGCCGGACAGATACAAGATGGAGGGGAGACCCCCTTTTACACAGCAGATCAAAATAAACAAGAAAACCGCAGAGGACCTAGACTTGCCACCGAAGGCAACGAGCCAAGAACGGGATGATCCGGGGCTCCACGACGACGCCCCCAAGAGGGTAACGACACACCGCGCCGCCGCTGCCGAGACCAACGGTCAAGGTTTTCACCCGGAGCCCTGGCGCGAGGAAGGTAGCCGCACCGGCGCCCCCAAGAGGGTAACGGTACCCGCAGGCATCGCCACCGATGGTGCCGGAGCACTGAGCTTTCGCCCGGAAAAACCTTCGCACCGCTTCCCGTCTTCCGCCACGCCCGATGCCCCCAAGATAGGCCTCTGGCACACGATCTGGGAGCTGCCGAGGCCGAAGCATCGCCAGCACCAAAGCCTCCCAAAGTCGTCACCTCGCCACCCACATGACCGAGGATAGGAACCACCACCACCGCCACGTCGCTCGTCGAAGAGACGTCCGCGCAGTCCACCTCCCGGGGCCGCCGCCCCGGCATCCGAGATCCCGCACAACAAGCGTGGAAGATACCACCATGACACCTTCCTGAGAGCGGGAATGCGAGGGCAGTCCAGCCAAACATGACGTGGACAGATCGGAGTGACGAGCCACGCAAGTCAACTCCGTAGCTCCTCTTCGGAGCTGCCTGGCGGTCACCGGATCTAGGCCCGCTGGCCCGGATCTAGCACCTCAGTCACCTGACCAAGGGGTGGGCTCCCAGTCCTCCCGGGCGCCCCTGGAACCATCCAGACAGCAGGGCCCACCCAGCCCGAATCAGGCCCGTACGGGCCCGATCTGGGCCAAGGGCAGGGGCTCCGCCGTCCCGGCCGCGTTCCGGTCCGCCCCGACAACCTCCGGTCGAAGGAAGGTCCCTGGAGCGGCGTCAACCGTCGCCGCCGTCGGAGATCCGTGAGAATGGGCCCCTGCCGCCACCGGAGCAGATCGGCCGAGCAACCCACCACCCGCTGCCGCCTCGAGCTGCAGGAGGCCGCCCCCGACGAGCGCGCTGGCCGCCGCCACGCCGGGCCCCGTCGGCCTCTGCCTAGTCGCACCGCGCGCCGAAGCTTCCTCCGCCCTGCAACGGGAGCCACGCGCCGGGTAAGGGCGAACCCGCCGCCGCCGGCACCGCCCGAGCTTTGCCCGGCGGCTCGCGCCGACGGCGGCGGGAGGGGGACGAGGGTAGGGCGGGGAAGGGGCTAGGGTTCGGCCTTGCTTCGGCCGCCCGCAGGGAGGGTGACGCGAAGCGGTCCAGGGTTTGTTATGCTTATCCTGGTTCTGCTGACTAGGCTGGGCCAAGCGGGTGGCTAGCTCCACCCGATTCGCTCATACTAATGATATGAAACTAGTACACAAGGGTAGGGCGGGGATCTTCACTAGTACACAAGTTTCTTTTTCCTAACATTGTGTCATCTTTTGCTTTTCTCTAATGAATGTGTGCTCTCGTCGATTTTTATTTTATTAAGGGGTTTTAAAAATATTGATAGGAATTTCTCTTTTTCTAAGGCAGAAACATTAGAATTTCTATCAGTTAATTCTTAGAATATATGTGCTACTGTAGTGGTGCACTTACTTGTGAAGTACTCCCTCCGTTTCAAAATATAAGATGTTTTAGGTTTGTGAAGAAAATGAATCTAGACTTGTTTTAGTATATTGGTTCACTCAACTTTGGGATAAATCTATACACTAAAAGAAGTCTAGATTCATTTTCTTTACAAACCTAAAACATCTTATATTTTAAAACGGAGGGAGTATAAGTGCTAGTTTTTTGTTAGGAAAGGATAAGTTGAAATGGTTTCCACAATTGATGAGTTGACCAACAAAGTTGTTCTTAACTACCACCTAAGTTATGTGCCGAATATCTATCAGTTACTTTTGAGAATGTATGTGCACTGTAGTGATACACTTGCAGGTGAAGGATAAGTGCTAGATTTCTGTTAGAAAAGGCTAATTTGAAATGGTTTCCGCACATGATCTTTTGATCCAGCAAAGGTGGAATCATCAGCCACCAAAGTTATGTGCCATTTGAGGAAGGTACTTATTTTAGAGAGCAAGGCTGGTTTGTACAAGTAGAATCAAAATATATGATGCCGCAGAGGCAAATCAAATTGTTTGTTTCAACAGATATATTTGGAGGATGGATTTTGGCCTCAGTCCACCAATTTAACGCGAAGATGTGACACAAATGAAAATATCTTGGTTGGTACATAATTCTATATGGTGCATGCTTGACTAATTACCTAGATGTATATAGCTATATACTTTTGCTCCCTAATTACTTGACGGCTAGAACGAGTTGGCAATATATTTTGTACACCAACATCAATTTTCCTTGCATCCTTGTGTGCTTCCTGTATTATGTTGTTTACTTTTCTAACTTTCCGGCTCTCTGTAGGGGTTAAGCTGGTACAGTAGCATATATCTAGGAAGCAGGAATTGGACTTGTTCGCTTTGTGAAGAATAAAGGAAGAACAGGGTAGATTGGTTTAGGCCTCGATAATCTCATCTGGCGCTCGTGAGTTTATATAGGTCTCAGCCGTAGAAACGGTGGGCGACACACAACGTGCGGTACAAGTTCAGATTACAACGATTGTTACAACAACCCAATGTTTATCTACAGCTAGCATCTATCCATAGATACAATCGTACCTACCAAAACCTATCTCGTATTCTCATATGTTAACATCCCCCCTCGATCGAAACGTGGGGAGCACATTGAGATCGCTTCGGAAACGCTCAAACTGATGAACCATCAGTGGTTTAGTAAGAACATTTGCTAGCTGGTCATGGGTTGAAATATGTTGAATCTCGAGCGCCTTTTTAGCCACTTGCTCACGCACGAAGTGATAGTCAATCTCAATATGCTTCGTGCGAGCATGAAACACCGGGTTGACAGAGAGATAGGTCGCACCAATGTTGTCGCACCATAGCGATGGAGGTCGCCGTATTTCAAGCCCAAGCTCACCAAGTAATGCTTGTATCCACATAAGCTCTGCTGTGGCATTGGCAACAGATTTGTACTCAGCCTCAGTACTTGACCGTGAAACCGTAGGTTGTTTGCGAGAATTCCACGCAACTAGATTGCCACCCAGAAACACCGCATGTCCTCCTGTAGACCGCCGATCATCAGGACAACCGGCCCAGTCGGCATCAGAGAAGGCACTGAGAACCACAGAGGGTGAACGACGAAGAAGCAAGCCATGTGTCACTGTCCCTTGGAGGTAGCGAAGAATCCTCTTGACTGCCGTCCAGTGTAAGTCTGTGGGTGAGTGCAGGAACTGGCACACTTTGTTGACACTATAAGCAATGTCAGGACGAGTCAATGTGATATACTGTAGTGCCCCAACAACGCTGCGATATTGGGTGGCATCAACTGATGAAAGTGCCGTTCCTGAATCCTTGGAGAGCCTATCTGTAGCAGACATGGGTGTAGTACATGATTTTGCCTTCACCATGTTGGTTTTCTTCAAAAGATCAAGTATATATTTCCGCTGACACAAAGCAAGTCCTTCATCAACCGCATGAACCTCAATACCCAGAAAATAACTGAGAGCACCAAGATCCTTGATAGCGAAATCTCGGCGAAGCTGAGTCAACAAACGATCAATAGCTGCAGAAGATGAGCTGATAACAATGATGTCGTCGACATATATGAGGAAATATATGCATAGGCCCCCTTTCCGAAAGATGAAGAGAGACACATCAGCGACAGAAGACGAAAAACCAAGAGCAAGGAGGCGAGAGCTGAGGCGAGCAAACCAGGCACGAGGAGCTTGTTTGAGACCATAGAGGGATTTCTGGAGCTTGCAAATATGACGAGGATGCTGAGAATCCACATAACCAGGTGGCTGAAACATATACACCTCCTCATTAAGGACACCATGCAAGAAGGCATTCTGGACGTCCAATTGCCGAATACTCCAATTATGGGATAGCGCCAAAGAGAGAAGAACTCGAATGGTAGTGTGCTTAACCACTGGACTGAACGTGCCATCGTAGTCAATACCAGCATGCTGCTTGAATCCCTTTGCCACGAGGCGAGCTTTATAGCGATCAATCGAGCCATCAGCTTTATACTTCAACTTGTATACCCACTTGCTATCAATGATATTCAGGCCGGGGCGGAAGGGCACTAGACTCCATGTGCCATTACGATGCAAAGCAGCAATCTCATCATCCATTGCCTGTTGCCATGAAGCATGCAGAGCTGCTTCCGAGTAACCAGAGGGATCGGTAGGAACCAGTGATGGCGGTGGTGCAGTCTGGCAGACGTACGTGACGGTACCGTCCGTGCGCTCCAGTTTCTTCACGATGCCGGAGCGTGAGCGTGTATGAGGCCGCTCAGTCGGAGCAGGAGGCCCAGGCGCCGAGGGCGAGGCCGATCCAGACGGCTGAGCAACGGAAGAGCTGGGCCCGGGAGGGACGACGGAGCGTTCGTCAGGAGAGTTGTCCGGGGCAGGAGAGGAGGCCCGCGACACAGGCTGCGGGGAAGACACGTCCACGCGAGCGGCCTGGGAGCCAGCGCCCCACTACTAGGAAACAGGCTGTTAGTGGCGCACCCGAAATGCCCATCCGTGGCGCACTAGCAGTACGCCACGGGCCTTGCGCTACGGCTATCTCTCAGCCGTGGCGCACTGCCTAGTGTGCCACGGTTGTGTAGAGATAGGCGTAGCGCACCTCCTAGTGCGCCACAGAAGTTTGGGATGGTGCGCTACCCCTGGGATCTTCTGTGGCGCACTACCTAGTGCGCCACTAAACTTCCATAGTGCGTTTTAGGTGTAGTGCGCCACAGAAGGTAGACCATGTGCGCCACAGATGTATTTTTTATTTTTTTTTAATTTCCGAGCCAGATTATATGCAATACAGATTATATACAATATTACAGCAGATATACACACACAGATACAAGATATACAATTATATATATAAATACTCAATATGAAAAACAAGATTGAAACAAATACATATAGATAAGTCTCATACATGAATACATAGTCTAAGTTAATTACATTGTTTCGATCATGTTACAAAGTAGTAGTTGGTGACATGCGAATACATGTGTCAATCGAACAAGTTAGAGCTCGGAAGCTCGCCTAGACATCTAAACTAGCTAGCTAGACACAAACGCGGGATAAATAACCAAAGAAGATAAGCATGATCACCGCCGCGACGAAGGTGTAGGTCTTTATCCGGTTCCTTGTCCTAACTCCCGCTAGATAGCGCGTGTATCTAGCTTCCGCCTCCGCCATAGTGTTGTACCCTTTGTAGCTATTGCCGCTGAAACGGTGCACCTGTCTCCGGCAGTCTTCCCAATCATCGTAGACTCCGGGAACCCGTCCCTTGTACATGACGTACCACGTCATCTATAAGTTGACAATAATAATTAACCGACTATTAAAAAAAACATATATAATTAAAGTCGCATATGAAGATACACTTATAGAAAGTACTCCTAAATCAAAAAGACCAAACTCAAAAAGCATGCCTCATATATAACTAGGTTGTTCGACACAGGAATATGCTATGATGGAACTGTCCGCCAAGTAGGATGCACAACACCTGGACCTATGCATAGCACAAGGCGGACAATCCCATCGCAGCACATTCACATATAGTGTGCCACGACATTTCAATCATCGGCATTATTCTCGAAAAAGACCAAAGTAACTCAGAAAGCATGCCTCATATATAACTAGGTTGTTCGACACAGGAATATGCTACGATGGAACTGTTCGCCAAGTAGGATGCACAACACCTGGACCTGTGCATAGCACAAGGCGAACAATCCCATCGCAGCACATTCACATATAGTGTGCCACGACATTTCAATCATTGGCATTATTCTCGAAAAAGACCAAAGTAACTCAAAAAGCATGCCTCATATATATACATAGGTCGTTGGACACAGGAATATGCTACGATGAAACCGTACGCCAAGTAGGATGCACAACACCTGGACTTGTGCATAGCACAAGGCGTACAATCCCATCATAGCACATTCACATATATAGTGTGCCACGATATTTCAATCATCGGCATTATTCTCGAAAAAAGAGTAAGGAAAAAAAGAAGGACCAAATTGAGCAAAGGACCAAAGAGTAAGCAAAAAAACCAAGCATTGATTGATATATAATAATAATAAGCAAAATAAGTTCACTTGTCGTCCACACACACACACAAAGGTCATCTATAGTTTGTAACTACAACTAGGCCAACATCAAGCCTTCTGGCTCGGCTTAGGGAACGGGAGGACGCCCTGTCTCGTCATGAACTTCCTATAGTCACCCTGCATCTCTAGGCGATCTTCTATGTCACGGTTATTCGGGATATTTCCTTCGTAGAAGATCCCCCCCCCCCGAAGTCATGACATCACGAAAGATGATTACCCCAAACTGCTGCTGGATGCGATACATCTCTTGTCTAATATCCGAATCATTGATCTTGGCCTTTGCTTCGGCCCACTGTTTGAGATGATCTGGCAGCGTAGAATTTTGCTGGTCAAGTAGGAACGCCCTCATGTGATGGAGTGCGTAGTAGGCTTCCTTCTTACTGTTTTCCGGCTGCTTCACGCAGGGGAACTCCGTTACGTGGTTGAAGACGTGCCTGCCGAACTTGACCTTCGTACGCACGAAGGTGGTGCCTTCCGTCGAGGCAAAGCCAGTGAGAGCATCATCCAGAACTTCCTTGATCTTGTCATAGTTTTTCTTCTTTTCTAGACTCCCCGAGTCGAAATACGTGGCGTGGGAATGCTTCGGCGATAAGGAGATGAGCGTGCAGTGTTCATCTCTGCGCAAAAAATTCAAATGGAATGTGTTGGAAAAAGAATGATGATGATCTAATAAAGCCAATCGACGGTGGCGAGTGAATAACGACTTACTCGGGAAAGTAAGGCACGAGAATGTATTCCTTTGTCTTGTTCGCCACGAGGATTCTTTTTAGGTACGAGGCCACGATACGTCATTCGGCGGGGGAACCCAAGCAGCCGTCACGCATGTAGTAGGGGTCCACTATAGCGATGCCCGGTGTGTTCTCTCTAATGATCTGCATGGCCAGGCTGAGAGAAAACAGATGGACCATGGTATAGTGCAGCGGGTATAGGTGGAACATATTGAAGATGTCGTCGAACCGCGGGAAGAACAGATCCGCAGGGGCATTGTCGACGAAGCCCAAGCCTGGTGGCACCTTAACCACGAATACCGGGTGCGAGGGATCTTTCTCCGATAGAAGGCGTCTCTCTATCGTCAGCACGCCGTCATGCACACTCTGCAGTTCCGAACTGGCGAGCTTCCGCAAATTCTTAGGTAGCATGGGCTCACCCGCCACATGAATCCTCCACATAATTCCCTCGGGTCTTGGTGGCCCGTCCCGAAACCTGATCGGATTCGCAGTTGTTGACGCCACCGGCTGGCTCGAGCTGCTAGATTTTCTTTTCCTGCCTTTTTTTCCTTTTGGAGAGCGGGCAGGCACCGCAATCTGAGCACCGGCCGCCCTATGTAGTGTGTCAGGGCTTAGAATAAAGAGCCGGTTGGTTGTATCAGCTGGCTCTGTAAAGGCGCAAGCTGGAGGCGTCTCCTGAGAACCAAACAGACGCTTGGTGATAGTGGCTTTCTCTGTGGGGCCACCAGCTAGGTCTTCTTCATTGCCAAACTGAGTGCTGAAGAAGTGATCATTCCAGTCTTCGTCGTCCTCGGCCGGATCCTGCGCCATGTGCATATCATCAACATGATCATCCGACCCACCGCGTGGAGGTGACGGCGAGGGCGGTAAGGGGGCCTTGCCACCGCTTGTCGCTGGCACGACAGGCGGTGTTGTTGTCTGTGGCGTGATGGCCCCCGCCGTCCCCAAACGGATCATGCTCTTTGGCCATAGCAAGAATAAGCCGAAGCAACTTCTGAGGACAGACGGCTCTTCTTCATCCGCTCCTGGGGGTTGAATGGGAGGTTCCAAGTCGTCGCAGCCCCTTAGCATCCGACTAATTTTAACCCTGTGCACGCTATCTGGCATCGGCTTTGAGTGGAACGTGCGCTGCAAGGGTTGAACGATGGTACCCTTGGCAACATCCCTCAGCTCGTTGTTCACGTAGCATAAGAGAGTGCAAGGAACATCCGTCTGCGGAAAACATGTACGGCGTCGTCAGAGCGAGATGCCATAAGAGTAATAGATGGAATGAAAGGCGGTAATTAAAGCAATTTGTTTACCGTGATGGCGTCGAGATCGGCTAATGTCGACGCACCGCATACGACGACGGGCGTGCAAGAGACGGAAGGGCTGCTTGATGGCGCGGTGCTGGCCGCCGGTGTATTCTCCCTACCGACGGGTGCTTGGAGCTCCGGTGCCGCCGCGACGATGGCAGGGGGGCACCAACATGTACTCCGGCGCCGCGGTGATGGCAGGGGGAGTCACCAACACTTGCGGCGGCGCGGTGCTAGCGGGTGGAGTCATGAACACGTAGTTCGCCTGATTCGTCGGCGCCGCGTTGTTCGAGTGGCTGCTGACCAAGCTTGGAATCGGGCACGGCCCTACTCGACCACCCGCACTCCAGTTCGCTATTGACTCCACCAAGGTAGGCAGGAAGGACGTGAGGGTGATTGCCAGGTTGTCTTGGACGATCTGCGGGATCCGCGCCACTTGTGCCTTAAGTTCTTGAACCTCTCGGTTTTCCTCCTCGCTCCTTCCCGATGGCGCCACATGCGTCCTCGGCGGTGGACCAAAATGATCCACCCAATTCTTACCCCCGAGGCCGGCCAGACGGCCAGCCGACGACGGCTTCTTCGTAACCGGCTCTATTTTCTTGGCCCGGTTCATCGCCCTGTTAAAAGGGTTATCCCACCGGGTGGCCGCCGTCGACCCCTGGGATGAGGAACCCTGGGATCCATGACTAGCAACAATTTCCTCCTCCTGCAGAAGAAGTAACAGTGAATCATTTAGATCATCGATTAGATTGCAATCGTCTTGATCCGCGGTAATTAGATTATACTTACCACAATTTCCTCGAATTCCTTCACCGCAGGATCTGCGGTGAGTTGTTTGGTTTTTGGGTCCACATGGTAACGGGCCCTGATGAAGTTTCGAACCTGGCCGGGTTCGAATTTAGCAAAGGGGTTTTCTATCCCCTTGGATCTATACTCTTCGTCCTCCTTATTCCATTTGGCCTCTGCGGTTCTGTATCCACCAGATCCGAGATGGTGATGACCTATATTCATCGCCTGCAGCACCTTTCCCCGATTACTATTGGCCAGGGCTCTTTCGGATTCACACCTCTCCTTGAACTCCCGGAACTGATCTTCGGTGATCTGCGGGTCAATCTTCTGGATCTCCTAGAGACTTTTGCCTTCTTTATAGATCTTCTTTATCCGGGTTCTCCAGCTGGCCAGGGCGGTGCTCATCTTTGTGAGGGCGGATTTGTTTACTTCGTTCCCGTGATAATTTGTGTTCTGATACTTAGCGGGGAACTTGTATCTTGCGTGCAGCTTCTTGAAGAGGAGTGTGCGCAAGTGGCCATTATCTTTATGCCGGAGATTCTCGGTGTTGATCGAGATGGTTGTCCGGGTGATCGCCGCCACTTGCCCACCGTACCCTTTGACGACAAGGTCGGGCTCCAAAGGAACACCAGTTGGGCTCACTTCGGTAATTTCCTCCCTGACCGTGCCGACCGTGTTTGGGCGCCGGTCCTTCGGCTTCTTCTTCTTCTTGTTAGGAGGGTTGCTACCACTCCCTGTGCCCTCGCCGCCATCAGTGGTTTCATCGTCCGCCGTTCCTTCGGCTTCTTCCTCCGCGTCTTCCATCTCATCATCCTCGCTCTCCTGGGGATGGTATTCTTCATCGTCTTCTAGCCGCTGGGCCGCCTCCCAGAATGTCAATTGTTTATTCGGAGGTCTGAGTTCTCCTTCAGCGCTGATGCGCTTAGAACATCCAGCCTCGTCGTTGTCACACATCTTTGCACTAATAAAAAACAAATAATTGGTTAAATGCACGGAAAAATCCGGCATGACCTTTGCTAATTTTCTTAAACTAGGAGTGCCCGATTTCTGCCGAAACGGAAGTTAATCAACATTCCGGCAAAAATCGGGACTCATTTCATTCAAGAACCT
Organism: Avena sativa; assembly: GCA_916181665.1. Taxonomy (NCBI): domain Eukaryota; kingdom Viridiplantae; phylum Streptophyta; class Magnoliopsida; order Poales; family Poaceae; genus Avena; species Avena sativa. Next base: position 146,521,625 of record OV702294.1, on the reverse strand, counting down.
GCATACACGACATAATAAAGTGCTTCATATACAAGCACAAACCATTTCACAACCACATCCATCCAGTCCCAGCACAGTGCCACAACCATATATACTTTTGTTATCAATTTAAGCAAGTGACAGCAAGCAAATGAGAATACAACAAATGACCAAGTTCTATACTAGAAGATCATTACAGCAAGTGACAGCAAGCGAATGACCAAGTGATGACAGCATTCCTGTGAGGTGTAACTAAAAACCATTCCTTGCATGATCATTACTGCATTTGAAATAACCAAGTGATGACAGCAAGATCATTACTGCATTTGAAATGACCAAGTGATGACAGCAAGATCATTACTGCATTTGAAATAACCACACCTGTAACTAAAAACCATTCCTTGCATGATCATATGTTCCTTTTTACTGTTCTGAATTTATGATGTTGATCAAGTTCCTGTGAGGTGTAACTACTTTTGCATATTTTCTTACTACTAGCTAATCCAGAGCACATGGTTCAGCACTAATCCAGAGCACATGGTTCACCAGCACATGGTCCTTGCATCTGTTCTTACTATTACATCTTAAAGAAAATAGAGGGGGCAATAGAAAATCCTCAGCTCTGTACTCACATGGAGTACTAGATCATCATTGGATAGTTTCATAAGCAAGCAATAGCTTTTGTATACAAACATCATCAAAGCCTCAGCCTTTGCATCCTAGGCAGAGCTAAGTAATGAAGGGATTGTTCTTTGCAATGCTCTAAAGAAAATTCAGAGCTATAGAAAACCTCTATAGCTCTCTGTTCTTTGGTTTGGTTGTCCTGTTCCACTCTCTCTGCTCCTCCTCCCCCTCCTCCTCTCTATCTACCATTACCCCTCCCCCAACTTCTATATAAACCAGCAGTAGGGACAATACTACAAGCAGAAACAGAGAGCAAACACACAAGAACTACAAGCTACATGCTAATAGAACTACAAGCTACATGCTAACAGAGAGCAGACCCAGCCTTTTGTGTTGCTGCTGCCATCCATCTTTCAGTTGTGCCTAAACCTAGGGTTCACAGCAGAGAGGGGGGACAGAGGGAGTTCACAGCATCATCTGCATCTTTCAGTTGCTGCTGCCATCCATCTTTCAGTTGTGCCTAAACCTAGACTACAAGCTACATTTATCGTCGCAGTTCACAGCATCATCTGCATCAAAGGAACAAATGGTTCTTGTGCCTTGGTAATTTAACTGAACATGACTCTGAACAAATGGTTCCAGTGATGTGCTCTTGGTAATTTAACTGAACATGACTCTGCAGCCACTGGGTAAATGGATTTACAGATCCATCAGAGAATGCACTAATTAAAAGTCACTTGAATTTTGTCGCTGACAAAGGAAAACAACCACTGAATATCAAATTCCCTCTGAACAAGAACTAAGCAAAACCCACTGCACTGCTTGCCACAGACCATCTGAACAAGAACTCATCTGAACCCTAACCTCTAATCCTCTGAACCCTAACCTAATCCTCTGAACCCTAACCTCGAGCAGCAGCGGCGAGGCTCTAAGATGGAATGGATGCAGAGAGAGGCGAGAGAGGGAGAGAGGGGAGGGGCGAGGCTCACCTCTAAGATGAGGATGACGGCGGGCTCCTCCACGGCCTCCTCCTCCTCGAGCAGCCTCCTCCTCCTCGAGCGACGAGCGCGCGGGATCCTCCTCCTCGAGCGCACGGCCTCCTCCTCGAGCGCACGGGCAAGGTGGCCTCCTCCTCCTCCTGGCGTGGCTGGGATGCGGCGGCGGTGGCGTCGTCAGAGATGCGGCGGTGGCGTCGTCAGAGTTGCGGTGTCGGAGGACGATGGGGATGGGATATGCGACTAAGGACGATGGAGTTGTTGACTGCTAGTCATACTCACTTAGGCGTAGCGCACCCTGGGCAAGTGCGCTACGGATAACCGTAGCGCACTTGCCCAGGGTGCGCTACGCCTAAGTGGGTACGACTACTTAGATAAGAGGGCTGCCACCCCCTTTACTAACACTAGCACTGCCTTACCCCACTGGTTCCGCCCACTGGTCTATTCTAAACCTGTTAGCACCCAGGTTCGAATCCTGGTGCCCACATTTTTTATTTTTATTTTAAAAATACTTTTAAATGTTCCAAAAAATGCCCAAAAGTGGTGATATATGCTACAAAAGTTTTGTTTTGTTTTTAAAATACTTTTATATATTCCAAAAATGCCCAAAAGTGATAATATATGTCATAAAAGTGGTACAAATTAAATATGCTTCAAATATGTCATAATAATTTGTCTATAAATATTACAATCTTTTTCGACCACGCGTTTTACAATATTTTTTGAGCTAGCGTTTTACAATCTTTTTTCCCTTCTTTGTCGCGGTTGAATAATTTAGCCCCGGCACTTTAATGTTTCTTCTTTCGAACGGGCTACCTTTTTTGGGTAGGGTTGTCCTTTTTCTTCTTGTGATGTATGTTGCTGCATTGTAGTCGTCGTCATCTTCAATCTTTGGATCGCCGTACTGGTCGAAGTCTTGCTCGTTGGCGACTCCATCCATTCCAATGATGTTTCTTTTTCCTCTCCTCATGACAACACGGCTAGGCTTTGTCGGGTCGGTAATGAAAAAACATTGGTCCACTTTCGTAGCCAGTACCCACGGTTCATTTTTCGTGGCCACGTTTGCACCGGCGGCCTTGGATTTGGCTGCTTCGGGTATAACCATGGTTGTGAAATACCGATCTTCTCTTTCGACGCTCTTTGCCCATCTGACACGGAACATCGGCACCTTTTCTCCATAGTAGTCGAGCTCCCAGATCTCCTCGATTCTTCCATAGAATATTTCCTTCACGTTGTCATCGGTGTAGAATTCCGACGTTACGCCTGAGTTCTGATAATCACACTTGTTGTCTTTTTCCTCCGTGTAGAATGTGTAGCCGTTGATATCATACGCCTGATAGGTCACCAGGTTTTGCATCGGTCCCTGCGACAAGGTGAATATGATCTTTTCCGTGTCAGAAGAATGCGAGCGCGGGGGATTATCAAGGAGCGTCTGCCTAAACCAACGCGTGAAATCTGAGTTGTGCTCTTTGATTATTTCTCCCTGCGTCCTCTGTATGCCCCGGTCACTGTACTTCTTCTCGATTAACCTTTTGTGCTTCTGTACCCAAGGATCGACCAGTTCTAAATGCTGTAGCGCGACGAGGTTTGCTCGATCAAAGTCTACGCGTCGAAAATCGAAGTCTGCATGCAGTATGCGACGACCCTCTCGGTGACCAGATCCGTCGAGCATGCCAAGGTGTCTGTTAACGGGAAGACCGACAGGGTTCTCGATGTCTAGATAATTCGTTCAGAAAGAGATGCACTCTTCGTCCAGAAAGCCCTTGGCTATGCTTCCATCTGGACGGGACCTGTTGCGAACGTATCCTTTGATGTGTCCGTTCATCCTTTCGAACGCCATCATGCTGCGGAGGAACATCGGCCCGAGTTGTACGATGTCCTCCACGACATGGACCAGCAGATGCACCATAATGTCGAAGAATGTGGGTGGGAAGTAGACCTCAAGCTCACATAGTATCACCACGATCTCCTCCTGTAGCCTTCCGAGCTGATTCAAGCCAATCGACTTCCTAGAGATGACGTCGAAAAACTTGCATAGGCCAAATAACGTTTCACGGACGTGCTCGTCCATTATCCCTCTTAGTGCGACCGGAAGTACCTGCGTCATTAGCATGGCACAGTCGTGAGACTTCATGCCACTGAACCTCTGCTTCGCCTCGTCTAGGTATCTGCTTATCTTGCCCGCGTAGCCGTAAGGAAATTTGACTCCTAGAAGGCACTTGAAAAACTGTTTGATCTCATCCTGGCTTAGAGTGAAGCAAGAAGGAGGGCAGTAATATTCGTTCTTCTTGAACTTTTTACCCTTCCGACGACCTTGTGTCGTCTCCGACTCATGATCATCGTCATCTTCCTGATCATCAGGAGTAGTGCGTCCTCCGTGAAGCTCCTTCTGGATACCCAAGCATATCAGGTCGTGCCTTGCTTTCGGACCATCTTTTGTCCTATCTGGCATGTTGATTATGGTGGCGACCAGACTCTCGCACATGTTTTTCGTGATATGCATGATGTCGAGGCTATGAGGCGTGCGGAGAAACTTCCAGTATGGCAACTCCCAGAAAACAGACCTTGTTTTCCATACCTTCATCAGCGGCTTGTCTTGTTGCTGCCTCTTTCGCTTCTTTCCAGGCTTAGGACAATCTTTCCAGTTTTTCAGCAACTCTTCCACTTCTTCGTTGCTCCTATGCTCTGGGATTCCTCGGGTCTCTGATTTGCCATCGAACAGGTCTACACGTTTTCTCCATGGATCATTCTTGCCGAGCCACCTCCGGTGCGCCATGAACACGGTTTTCGATGACCCTGGATCATTCTCTAGTTGGATATAGCTTGTGTTATCCATGCACCTAACGCATGCGCAGAATCCTTGGATAACCTGCCCCGAGATATACCCGCAACCTGGATAGTCTTGCACCGTAGTGACCAACGCGGCTCTCATAGTGAAATAATCTTGTGCGACGGCGTCGTAAGTATTGGCTCCAGATTCCCATAACGTGGCTAGCTCCTCTTTCAACAGCCTGAGATACAGATTGATGTCGGTACCAGGTTGTTTCGGCCCTTGAATTAGCATACTCATTTGTATGTACTTCTTCTTCATGCACAACCATGGAGGGAGGTTGTACATCCATACAAACACGGGCCAAGTGCTGTGCGTGCTGCTCTGGCTACCGAACGGATTGAATCCATCGGTGCTCGCACCAAGCCTGATGTTCCTCGAATCTCCACCGAATTTTGGGAATTCGAGGTCCAATGCTTTCCACTGGCTAGCATCTGAAGGGTGCGTCAGCAGCTCATCCTTTTCGGGGTCATCATCATCTCCTGGCTTCTTCCTTTCCGCATGCCACCGCATGAGCTTCGCTTCCTTAGGGTCCGCGAAATAGCGCTGCAGACGAGGAGTGATAGGAAAGTACCATACCACTTTTCGAGGTGCTTTCTTCCCTTTCTTGTATCAACTCACGCCGCACACCGGACATGTGGTTTTCTCCGCGTCCTCGCCCCGATAAATGATGCAATCGTTGATGCATACGTGATATCTAACGTGCGGTAGATCGACAGGACAGACGATTTTCTTGGCATCCTCGATACTAGTTGGACATGTGTTCCCCTCCGGGAGACGATCGTGCCAGAATGCCATCATATCGTCGAAGCTTGCGTCGCTCAATTTGTGCTTTGCCTTCATCTCCATAGCCTTGAGCGTTACATTCAACCGGGTATCATCGGGCCTGCATCCTTCATACAATGGAGTAACCGCGTCTTTCTCAAGTTGCGCAAGCTTGGCTTTCTCTCTAGCGGCAGCCCTGGCGTTACTCGTCTGCTTGAGAAGCAGCTCTTGCACATAAGGGTCCCGCACCCAGCCTGACGTTGTTCCATCATCGTCTGCTCCTCCGGCATCTAGATCATCATCATCCCGGTCTGCTTCCGCACCTTCACCATCTCCAGGAGACTCTTCATCATCTCGCCCATTCTCACCGTGATGATGATCATCGTCATGTTGGCCACCTTCACCGTCTCCATCATCTACGTCATCGCTTATCCAACGAGTGTATCCATCCATGAAACCATGGCGGAGCAGGTGCCCCTGCAGATTCCCGGAATCTGGGTCGATCACCCAGTTGAGTTTGCATCTTCTGCACGGACATCTTATATCTGTCTTGTTATTTCGTATCATGTCGGCCGTCGCACATTTCAAAAATCTAGCCACAATGCCTTCGCTCATTATGCGGACCATTTTTGCCTGCACGGTGTACACGGTACAATTTTGAAGTCTATTAGAACCACATAATGAATGCATGCATGCAATGGTCGATAGAAAATTTCGGCATGACCTATCCTAAAATTAGGACCTTTGCGAAATGCCAAAGTCTTGCCAAAATGGAAATGAATCAACATTTTGGCAAAACAAATGGCAACTTGTTCACATACAAACACAAGAGAGAGAGATCGAGACCGATCCATACACACATGAACATATCATTATCCTCTCCATACGCACATGCATGAGCATCATCGATACTCTCCATATACACACACACATATGACCATCCTCTCCACATACACACATCATGAGCATCGATCATCTACATACATATGAGCACATCATCCATATACACATGAACACATCCTTACATGGACAACTTACCGAGATGAGAGACCGATCGCGAGAAAAGATGGAAAGGAGAGGTGCGCGCGTCGAGCGGAGAAGGAGATGAGAGACCGGAGACCTCCTCTATTACTTATGTAACATCCAAAGCAAGTTTTACATGCTAAAAATGGTGAATGGGTGGAGAAATTGAGGTGGGAAGGAGAAGATCCCGACTAGATCTAAGGAGGAAGAAGAAGGGGAAAGTGAAGTGTGGGGTGGTGGATGTGTGGTCACACATGTGCACATAAAGTGTTGTCCTAAAAAAATCGACACATCCGTGGCGCACACGGTCCTAGTGCGCCACAGGGAGTAGACACAACTGTGGCGCACTAGGCCATGTGCGCCACAGATGTTCCTACTCCCAGTGGCGCACTAGGCCGAGTGCGCCATAGAAGTTTGTGGCCGTTTCACAGCAGAGGGGGGCATGCGCTTAGGCGTAGCGCACCCCCCCCCCCATGTGCGCCACAGATGAGACTAACAACCGTGGCGCACATGACCGTAGTGTGCTACAGATGTTTGGCGTGCGGCCAACAGGCCCCTGGCCCACACACATCTGTGGCGCACTATAGTCATGTGCGCCACGGTTGTTCTAGTTACTAGTAGGGCACTGCCCACAGGTGAGCCACGCCTGTTTTAGCCGTGGGGCACTTCAACCATGTGAGCCACGGATGTGCTGATTACCTATAGCCGTTTTCCTAGTAGTGCCCTCTGCATGATCCATGCAATGCGTCCTGAGCGACGTGTGCTCTGAGTCAGTACCTGTTCCTGCACATAGATCAAAGGAAACGACATGCTCATCGGCTATTAGATCATTAGTCCTATTAGTACTTCCGCTAGGAGCTGGCAAGGGAACGGTGGAGGAGTTTGGTGGTGCCAGAAGTTGGACATATGATGGAGGAAGCTCAGATGGACTAAGGGATGCATGAAATTTGCGTGCAAACGGGAATACGGAGTCATCAAAAACAACATCCCGCGAAATATGAATCCGGCCAGTAGAGGTGTCGAGGCATTTATACCCCTTATGATGTGAGCTATAGCCAACGAAGACACATTCTTTGGAGCGAAAAGCAAGTTTCTTATTGTTCATAGGGCGGAGATGGGGCCAGCACGAGCAGCCGAACGACTTGAGCATGGTATAATCAGGTTTTGCTTGGAAAATACGTTCCATAGGGGAGGAATTATCAATAACACGGGTGGGGAGACGATTAATAAGAAAGGTAGCTGTGAGGAATGCTTCATCCCAAAACCGAACCGGCATGCATGAATGAGCAAGAAGCGCAAGTCCGGTTTCAACAATATGCCTATGTTTGCGTTCGGCGGCGCCGTTTTGTTGATGTGTGTAAGGACAAGACACATGATGGGCGATACCATTGTTTTGAAGGTATTTATGGAGACACTGGTATTCACCCCCCCAATCCGATTGAACACAAAATATTTTGTGATTAAGAAGTCGTTCGACATGCGTTTGAAAGCGAATAAAAACTTGCTCAACTTCAGATTTTGCACGCAAGAGATAAAGCCAAGTGAATTTGCTAAAAGCATCAATAAAAGAAACATAATACTTGTAACCACCAACAGATGTTGTTGCTGGCCCCCACATCGGAGTACACAAGCTCTAAGGGAAATTTGGCAACAAAACTAGATGGACCATAAGGGAGTTGGTGACTCTTTGCCTGTTGGCAAGCATCACAAATCGATGCATCATGAGATCCGCTAAGCGGAAGTTTATTCAAACTAATAATGGATTGAACTACTTGGGACGATGGATGGCCGAGGCGATGATGCCATTGCTTGATGCCATTGCTTTTTATTGACCGACGTAAGCATGGCTGCCTTGACATGATGAAGGAGTGTGGATGGCGGAAAGGGGTAGAGACCGGCTCTACATGGTCCTCGGAGCAGGCTTTTCCTCGTTGCTAGGTCCTTAATGACAAAAAAAGAAGGGTGAAATTCAACAAACACATCATTGTCATTGGTCAAGCAATGAATTGAAACTAGATTTTTTGTGATACGTGGGACATGGAGAACATTGCGAAGTGCAAGAGATTTAGCGGAAGTATTAATAGAACTTTGACCAATATGTGCGATGTGCAAACCTGCGCCGTTGCCGACTTGGACGTTGTCATTGCTGTTGTAGCGCTCGCGGAAGGAGAGGCGGTCTAGATCACTTGTGATGTGATCGGTTGCCCCCGTGTCCGAGTACCAGTTTGGGCCCACCTGGTAGCCAGAACTAGTGTCGGCCACATTGGCCGATGGCTGCTCCTCCTCTCCATGGAACGTAGCGTCAAAACGCCTGAAGCACTTGAGGGCCACGTGGCCAGTCTTGCCGCAGAGCTGGCAAACGGGCCGAGGCGCACTGCCGTTGCCGCCTCCACCGCGGCGACCGCCGCCACCGCCGCTGTTGCGGCCTTGTCCGCCGCCTTGACCACCGCCGTAGTTGCCTCCGTTGTGGCATCCATAGCCACCTCCATTGCGGCCTTGGCCACCTCCCTGCCCGCCTTGATAGCCTCCGCCGCGCCCCTGCTGCCGACCGGAGCCGACGTAGTTGGCGGACGAGTTCGACCCAATCTGGAGATCGGGCGGGTTGTAGATGGATTGGCGGTGCTCAAACCCGACGAGGTAGGAGTACAGGTCGTCGAGGGTCAGGTCGGCCTTGACGTTGAGCGAGGAGACGAGGGACTCATAGTCCGCGCCGAGACCAGAGGTGATGTAGGCGATCAGTTCATCGGCGTGGAGAGGGTGGCCGATCGCGGCCAGGGTGTCCCCCAGCGTCTTCTTCAGCTTGAAGTAGTTCTGCCCGGACATATCGGGCCTCTTCGGGGTCGCCAGCTGCGCGCGGATTTGGTTTAGGTGCGCACGGGAGCGCGACGCAAACATGCGCTCCAGTTGCCCCCAAGCTTCAGCGGCGGACGTCGCAGCCATAACATGGGGAAGCAGGTCCTCCGAGACGGTAGCAAGTATCCCGCCGAGGACGGCCTGGTCCTTGCTATACCAGGCGGTGTAGGCCGCGTTGGCCACCTTGGTGGTGACCGCACTATCTCCGGTGCCAGTGGTGGTGTCGATGGTCTTCACCGGAGCGGGCTCCTGGCCATTGACGATGCCAAGAAGCTGGTGGGTGCGGAGGAAGGCAAGGAGCTGGGCTTTCCACATGAGGTGATTTTCAGAGGTGAGGCGTACGGTGACTACAGAGGAGATGGGCGGCATGGCTGCTAGGATCGAGGAAGAGGTGGAGTTCGACATTGGTCAGAGTAGCTCTGATACCATGTGAAGAATAAAGGAAGAACAGGGTAGATTGGTTTAGGCCTCGATGATAATCTCATCTGGCGCTCGTGAGTTTATATAGGCCTCAGCCGTAGCAACGGTGGGCGACGCACAACGTGCGGTACAAGTTCAGATTACAATGATTGTTACAACAACCCAATGTTTATCTACAGCTAGCATCTATCCATAGATACAATCGTACCTACCAAAGCCTATCTCGTATTCTCATATGTTAACACGCTTCAATAAGTTTGTCACTTATTTGCTATCTAGGTGTACCCTAAAACATAATTAAACTGCATTGCAGTTCTATAGGTAACTTAAGGGTTGTTTAGTTATCATCCTAAAGTTGTCACACCACAATTTATTAGGTGAATAATCTTATCACTAGTTATTTGCTAATCTAGATGTACCCTAAAACTTAAACTGCATTGCAGTTGTATAGGGAACTTAAATGTTGTTTGGTTATCGTCCTAAAGTTGTCACACCACAATTTCTTAGGTGAGTGCTTTGCTAGAGACTCAAGGTTTTACAAGCATCGTGCTAATTCTTTTAGCCTCACTGTTGTGGCAAGCTTCACTTTGTCAAAGCTTAGTTGTGCGGAAGTTATCTGTGAACCAACAAGCCGTTTGTTATCGCCTTTCTTATGGCGCCTATTGCTTTGTAGCAGATGATCAAACCATTTTTCCTTTCTCCAACATCAGAGATGATGTGCTGCTTCATCTTTGATCTGTATACTTGCTTGGAACTTGTCCATTCCTTTACAATACGCGGCAAATAGGAAATCTTATCGTTGAACTTGTAACAACTAACGAATTGCTGCAAACATATGATGCCCGATGACTAGATGAATATGTGGCATTCTTGGGTGCAACATACTCAAACTGTCAATACATAGACAATATGGCCTTATGGGTGATATCTGTGGGAATAACTGACACATGCCATTGAACCAAAGTTGCCTCAGCATATTGGCAGTCTGACATTGTACCTATAACTAAAACTGCATTGCAGTAAGGAACATAAGGGCTGTTTAGTTCTCGGCCTAAGCCTAAACTTGTCACACCTAAGGTTAGGCACGCCACAATTTCCTAGGTGAGTGTTTTGCTAGTTTCATAGTCGCTGCTTGCCACACTTTACTATTCACATTATCTACACACTAGAGACTTAATTTTTTTCAAGTATGGTGCTAATTCTTTTGTTCACACTGTTGTCGATTCTTATGGTGCCTATTACGTTGTAGCAGATGACCAAACCATATGATTGATGGTTATTTCTTCATTTCTCCACCATCAGAGATGATGTGTGATGCAGCCCGTCCTACGACCGCTACTACATCTACTCCCACGAGCTCCCCAAGTGGACCCATGACTCGCGCCCGAGCAAAACTCCTTCAAGCTAAGGTGAACTCGCTCCTCTCCTTGTGTGACTTCGATACACCCTTGGATGGCCTGCTACATCATACGCATACACTGTGCATCATCAGGTACGAAGAGAAGGACCCAAGGAACGGAGGAAACGGAGCGGAAGCAACCAGTCGCTGCCAGACGCTAGCGGTACTACCGGTTGAGACGACCGGTACTACCGGTTCAAGCGGTCCTATCGGCCCCAGCTACCGGACGCTCCAGGAAGAACCACTCCACGCCCCAGACGCCAGCGGTACTACCGGCCCAGCAACCGGTACTACCGGACAGCGGTACTACCGCCCCCTCCTACCGCTCGCTACAGGCGCCTCCGACGGAAGCTCCAGGCTCGCCAGCGGTACTACCGCCCCCGGAGCGGTACTATCGGTTGCGACCGGTACTACCGGTTGCCCGACCGGTACTACCGGTCCTGACTGAATCTGAACGCATGAGTTCGGCCCAGCGCCCTGTACCCCTTACTATATTTTCCTAATTCGTTCCGAAACTACCCCTGTTTTGTGGCTGGACTATATATAGCCCCCACCCTCTATTGTAAACCGGAGACTTGGATAATAATAGATATTAAGGAAACCCTTTGAGGAACTTATATCTATTGGTCTCATGCTCCTACCAAGGAGCACCGAATTATCCACCCCCCCTCTTGGATCTTGCCTAGTGCGTTCAAGTTGTACAAGGCCTTGGGTTCTCGGTTTCTCGCCCCCAAGTCGTCAAGATCTCACCAAGCACCTCGTCCCCCTTTGTTGGCGTGGAGAGCGAGCTTCGCCCAACACCGATCCTAGGGATTATGTTGGACCGGTTGCCACCGGCGTGAGGGATAGGCGTGTATCGTGTTTTGGTGTGCGTGTGTTCGTGGTTTTCATCCCTTTCCTCCCCCGACCACCGCTTTCCCCTCGTTTCTCGTGGAATTCGTGAAAGATCAGGCCAACCCAAGGGTTACCCCCTAACATATTGGTATCAAGAGCACGGTTGATCACGAATTTTCCCCCAATTTTTCTTTGATCCACCTTAAAATCGAAAATCCCACCAAAAAGAGCCCCAATTTGCCTTCGGATCGATCTTTGGATTTGGTGAGTTTTTCATGGTTTTGGTCCATAGATCTGTTGCTTTTGGAGTCGATCTATAGCCCTTGTTGTTTCTAGCCCAGCCTTTCGGTCAGATCACCACGAATTTGAGGATTTTGGTCAAGTTGAGTTCGTTCCTGTCCCGCAACTGGCTGTACTACCGGCCGTGAAAGCGGTACTACCGCAAGTCACCGGTACTACCGGCCGCACAAGCGGTACTACCGCTCGCCGGTACTACCGGTCGCTGCCAGCTGTACTACCGCTCGCCTCTGACCGTGTTTCTTTGCCCTTTGACGCCTCAATTTCGTTTGCTGACTTTTCCACTTCACTTGTTCGTGTTTCGTGTGTTTGTCTCCATTTTCACAACAGCTTCCGCATCAAGGTTACCACGCGCTCAACGCACCGCGACACTCGAACATTCCCCCCACCAACGGTTGCAAGTCGTCAACAATACCGAAGGTATAACTTGCACCACTTTGACAGCCCCATATCTTCCTTGTGTGTATCTATCCTATGAGAGCAGCTCATTTTGTGTTTTGTCTAAGCATTGTGCACTTGCCTTCGGAAAGTGAGAGTGTGAGGCCAAATACAAAAGCTAACATAGTAGCATAGCAAGGGAGAAAAAAAGAGAAAGAATAAAAAAAATAGAAAAAAGATACATAGTCTCCCAGTACAAAGAGAATACCAAGCTTGTAAGCCAAGAAAGAGAGAAGAAAGAGCGCACCGAGGCAAGTGCACAAATCTATTGCTTATCCTCTTTTGGCAAACGAGTTGTGGTCTCTCCTTGTGTTGGCACGACAACCGAGCGTAGTCTTCGTTAGGACCTTTTGTGCTCATTTTCATAGTCGTGCTAACCCCGTTTTTCTCCACGTGTGTGTTTTCCGTGTTTTTGTAGATCGTATCCTTTTGCTTTTGATCTTTGGTTCTTTACCACGTAGAACAATAACCTTTTTGCTTTGATCGTTTCGTTTGGTTTTCCACAATCCTAACCTTCCACCAAAAGCTTTTGAGAGTTGTAGCATATTTGTGTGTGAGTTTCTTGCCCATTTCACTTTGCACGCTTTTCGCTCATTTGTGTGGCAATTGGTTTGATATAATCTCCAAGGTGAGGTAAAAGGCTAACTCTCTGCACCCCTTTTCTCCATATACAACCCTTGTTGGCTTTTCATCATGGACAGGCATGGAGAGCCATCCCAACCACCACAACCTCCGGAGGATGACACACAATTCATGACAAGATGGGACCATAGGAAGGTCCGAGGAGAATTCAACTACCGTTGCGAAGCTCTCGAGCGGCGCCAAGATGAACAATTTAGCGAGGCCCGTGTGGAATTCAAGAACATCGACAACCGCTTCGAAGAAGTCCGTGGCCAAATGCATGCCATGCAACACAACCTCGGTCATCAAAATGAAGCTCTTGGTCGTGCACTCGCCTCAACGGATGAGAAGCTTCAACGCCTCATTGATGGACTAGCAAGACCACGCTCGCGCGAATCAAGCTCATCGCGGCACTCCTCAAGTGAATCAAGTGCACCTCGCCGTCACGCTTCAAGGCACCGGGATGGACCCGTTCTTCAATCCATGAGTTCTGCGCAAGCGGTACCATCTCCGCGTCACGCTGCAACGTCAAGCTATGATGGTGACCTCTCCGCAAGACCTCCAAGACGTGAAGCAAACCGGCCACAACCAAGGGCACTTGTGATTCAACAAGAGCAACCTCACATGGACCACCAAGGCCATCGCCGTAGACATGTCCCTTCAACAACAAGTGAAGCATCCGAAGAGGACGAGCAAGATCACCGTCGACGTGAAGCACTCGAAGATCCTCCAAGGCGTCATCATCGACATGATCGTCTACGTCGACAAAATGATGGTCATGACGAGCCTCCTCCACATCAAGAAGAAGAAGAGCAGCCCATTGCGCATGCGGCTCGACGTCCTCCTCGCCACAGGGCGCAAGACAATGCTCCTCGGCACCACCCATGACAAGAACAAGAGCAAGCTCCCCAAGCTCGTCGTGAGGACCATCAACCTCCTCCTCGTCCTCAACCGCGCCAACAAAACGAGCAAGCTCCCCAAGCTCGTTGCCAAAACCAAGTTCCGCCACCAAACGCGGCACCTCAACAACCGCAAGAGCAACGAAACCATCACCAAGCAAGACATGAGAGCTCGGATGATGATGATGACTGCCCAAATCATGGCAACCGCCGCAACCGGAACCGCAATGGAGAAGAAACTTTCGGCAAGCTCAAATTCACCATGCCCAAATTCACCGGTTCCAATGAGCCCGAGGAATATCTCTCGTGGGAACTCAAGGTTGACAAGATCTTCCGCATGCACAACTATAGCAATGAGAAGATGATGGCCATGGCCTCCCTCGAGTTTGATGAGTATGCCAACCTTTGGTGGGAACAAGTCCAATTCGCTCGCGAAGCAAAAGAAGAGCCTCCAATCGCAACTTGGCAAGATATGAAGGCTCATATGAGATCCCGCTTTGTTCCTTCACACTACACGCGTGACCTTTTCAACAAGCTTCAAACGCTTAGTCAAGGGACAAAGACCGTGGAAGAGTACTTCAAGCAAATGGAGCTCAACATGATCCGTGCCAACATTGAAGAGCGAGATGAACAAACAATGGCACGTTTCCTCAATGGCTTGAACCATCCCATCAAGCGCATCACCGAGTTCCAAAAGTACAACAACATGGTTGAGCTTGTGCACATCGCATCGAAGGCCGAGCGTCAAGTGCAACAGGACATCAAGTACAACAAGCCAAATACGTACTTCACCTTCAAGCAAGCACCAACCACTACTCCAACAACACCAAGTGGAAGCTCCTCAAGTACCACCAAGCTTCCCTTCAAGCCAACTCTCCCTCAAGGAAAACAGCCCCCAAGTGGCAAACACACAAGGGATGATCAACCATTCAATGGTGAATGCTACAAGTGTGGAGGCAAAGGGCACAAGTCGAACGCATGTGGGAACAAGAAAGTTTTGTTAATTCATGACAACGGCGATGAAGAATACTTGAGTGAGGAAGAGTTTGATGCAAGGGTCAAGGAAGCCATAGCAAGGCAACATTTGGAAGAGTACCAAGAACTTCTTGTGTGTGAGCATGACGCAAGTCCATCGCTTGTAGTCACAAGGGTCTTGACTACCCAAGTCAATGAGAATGAAGACCAACGCTCGAACATCTTCCAAACTCGTGTCGGCATCAATGGGAAGTCCATCAAAGTTGTCATCGATGGAGGGAGTTGCCACAACCTTGCAAGTACGGAATTGTGTGAGAAACTCAATCTCACCCTCCATCCGCATAAACACCCCTACCATATCCAATGGCTAAGTGACCAAGGATCCATCAAGATCAAGCACACCATCTCGGTGACGTTCTCAATTGGGCACTACAAGGACACGGTGGAATGTGACGTGGTCCCAATGACGGTTTGCCATATGTTTCTCGGAAGGCCTTGGCAATATGACAAGCGTGCTTTGCATAATGGTCACTCAAACACTTACACCTTCAAATGGCTTGATAAAACTTGTGTGTTGCAACCAATGACTCCTAGCCAAATAATTGCGGACAATGCAAAGGCTTTAGCGAGGGCGCAATACACAAAAACACCTTGTGAGAAGAGTGGTGAGCGAGAGAACCACACCATAGTGAGTGAGAGCTACAAGCCAAACTCGAGTGGAAAAACTAAGAGTGTTCTTCTTGCCACCAAAAGTGAGATGAGAGAAGTGTGGAACAACCCATCCATCTTGCACTATGTCCTTGTATGCAAGGGACTAGCGCAAGGAACTAACGACTTGACAAATGTTCCTCCTTCTTTGATGGCTATTTTGCAGGAATTCCAAGATGTATTCCCCGAAGATCTTCCTCATGGCCTTCCTCCTCTTCGTGGAATCGAGCACCGCATCGACCTCATACCCGGCGTCCCACTCCCAAACCGCGCCGCGTATCGCACGAACCTGGAAGAGACGAAGGAGATCGAACGCCAAATCAACCAACTCGTCTCCAAAGGTTTGATCCAAGTAAGCACTAGCCCAAGTGCGGTCCCCGTGATTCTAGTTCCAAAAACGGATGATACGTTGCGGTTATGCATGGACTGCCGTCCAATCAATGCTATCACCGTGCGTTATCGACATCCTATACCACGTCTTGATGACATGCTTGATGAGTTATGTGGAGCCACTATATTTTCGAAAATTGATCTTCGTAGTGGTTACCACCAAATTCGCATGGCTGAAGGTGATGAGTGGAAAACCGCCTTCAAGACTAAGCTTGGTCTCTATGAATGGTTGGTTATGCCTTTTGGCTTATCTAACGCCCCATCTACCTTCATGCGCCTCATGAACCATATTGTGAGATCTCTCATTGGGAAGAGTGTAGTTGTTTACTTTGATGACATTCTTGTCTATAGCAAGTCACTAGAGGAGCATGTTACTCATGTTAAGGAGGTCCTTCAAATCCTTCGTCATGAAAAGCTTTATGCTAATCTCCCAAAGTGCACTTTTGCAAGAGACAAGCTGATTTTCCTTGGTTTTGTTGTGTCTTCTAATGGCATTGAAGTTGATGTCTCAAAAGTCAAGGACATACGAGATTGGCCCACCCCTACAAATGTTAGTGAACTTCGTAGTTTTCATGGGTTGGCTAGCTTTTACCGTCGCTTTGTTAAAGACTTCTCTACCATTGCTTGCCCCCTCAATGAATTGACCAAGAAAAATGTCACGTTTGTTTGGGGAAAAGCACAACAAAAGGCTTTTGATGAGCTCAAAAAGAGGCTCACCGAAGCACCACTTCTTGCATTACCGGATTTCACAAAAACCTTTGAGATTGAATGTGACGCTAGTGGTATTGGCATTGGTGGCATCCTTATGCAAAATGGGCGTCCTATTGCTTACCATAGTGAGAAACTTGATGGCGCACACCTCAACTATCCCATTTATGACAAAGAACTTTTTGCCTTGGTTCGAGTTCTTCAAGTGTGGCAACACTATCTTTGGCCCAAAGAATTTATAATCCATTTCGACCATGAGTCGTTGAAGTATCTTAAGGGCCAAGCCAATTTGAGTAAAAGGCACGCAAAATGGGTTGAGTTCATGGAGTCTTTTCCTTACATTGTCAAATACAAGAAGGGCAAAGAAAATGTGGTAGCGGACGCCTTGTCTCGCAAAAACACAAGCCTTCTTACACGACTCGAAGTAAATGTCTTGGGTCTTGATGACATCAAATCTTTGTACGCGTCCGACCCTTTCTTTGGACCAATTTTTGCACAATGTTCAATAGACAAAGGGATTGATGATTTCTATTTGCATAAGGGTTTTCTTTTCAAACAAAACAAGCTTTGCATTCCGAAATCGTGTCTCCAACTTTTGCTTCTTCAAGAGTCCCATGGTGGAGGCCTTATGGGTCACTTTGGCCGTGACAAGACATATGACATGCTCTCCACTCACTACTTTTGGCCAAAGATGAAGCGCGACGTGGAGCGCCTCGTCCAACGATGCACTACATGTATCCAAGCTAAGTCTAAGTCCAACCCCTTTGGTCTTTATATGCCATTGCCTATTCCTTATGCACCTTGGTCGGACATTAGCATGGATTTTGTATTAGGCTTGCCTAGATCTAAACATGGCCATGATTCTATATTTGTGGTAGTGGATCGCTTTTCAAAAATGGCACACTTTATTCCGTGCCATAAGACCGATGATGCTTCACATGTAGCCAATTTGTTTTTCAGGGAAATAATTAGGCTGCACGGTGTACCAAGAACAATCGTCTCCGACCGCGACGTCAAATTCATGAGCTACTTCTGGAAGACTCTCATGGCCAAGCTCGGCATCAAGCTCATCTTCTCGTCCGCCTCGCATCCTCAAACCGATGGACAAACCGAGGTCGTCAATCGAAGCCTTGGAACACTCCTCCGGGTGTTGATAAAGAAGAACCTTAAAGACTGGGAGGAATGTATTCCACATGCCGAGTTCGCCTACAACCGCGCCAAGCACTCCACCACCATGAGGAGCCCGTTCATGATCGTCTATGGTTTCGAGCCTCTCACCACGCTCGATATCCTTCCACTTCCACTTCATGAACGCGCCAATATGGACGTTGTCAAGCGCGCCCACACAATGAAGAAACTCCATGAAGACACAAGATCTACGATCGAGCAACAAGTCCTTCGCCAAGCATCAAGACTAAACAAGAACAAGAAAGAGATGATCTTCGAAGAAGGCGATCTTGTGTGGATACACTTGAGTAAAGACCGTTTCCCAAAGGAACGCGACTCCAAACTCAAGCCAAGAAGTGATGGACCATTCAAGGTGCTAAAGAGGATCAACAACAACGCCTATATCATCGATATACCAACATCGAAGTACCTTGTGAGCTCGACATTCAATGTCAAGGACCTCTCACCCTACCATGGAGAAGTTGAAGTTGAGAAGGTTGAAGAGTCGAGGACGACTCTTTCCCAAGGGAGGGGGAGCTGATGCAGCCCGTCCTACGACCGCTACTACATCTACTCCCACGAGCTCCCCAAGTGGACCCATGACTCGCGCCCGAGCCAAACTCCTTCAAGCTAAGGTGAACTCGCTCCTCTCCTTGTGTGACTTTGATACACCCTTGGATGGCCTGCTACTTCATACGCATACAATGTGCATCATCAGGTACGAAGAGAAGGACCCAAGGAACGGAGGAAACGGAGCGGAAGCAACCAGTCGCTGCCAGACGCCAGCGGTACTACCGGTTGAGACGACCGGTACTACCGGTTCAAGCGGTCCTACCGGCCCCAGCTACCGGACACTCCAGGAAGAACCACTCCACGCCCCAGACGCCAGCGGTACTACCGGCCCAGCAACCGGTACTACCGGACAGCGGTACTACCGCCCCCTCCTACCGCTCGCTACAGGCGCCTCCGACGGAAGCTCCAGGCCCGCCAGCGGTACTACCGCCCCCGGAGCGGTACTACCGGTTGCGACCGGTACTACCGGTTGCCCGACCGGTACTACCGGTCCTGACTGAATCTGAACGCATGAGTTCGGCCCAGCGCCCTATACCCCTTAATATATTTTCCTAATTCATTCCGAAACTACCCCTGTTTTGTGGCTGGACTATATATAGCCCCCACCCTCTACTGTAAACCGGAGACTTGGAT
The DNA here is from genome assembly GCA_916181665.1 of Avena sativa. Lineage (NCBI taxonomy): Eukaryota > Viridiplantae > Streptophyta > Magnoliopsida > Poales > Poaceae > Avena > Avena sativa. The sequence continues at coordinate 146,502,494 of OV702294.1, read as the reverse complement.
AATAATAGATATTAAGGAAACCCTTTGAGGAACTTATATCTATTGGTCTCATGCTCCTACCAAGGAGCACCGGATTATCCACCCCCCTCTTGGATCTTGCCTAGTGCGTTCAAGTTGTACAAGGCCTTGGGTTCTCGGTTTCTCGCCCCCAAGTCGTCAAGATCTCACCAAGCACCTCGTCCCCCGTTGTTGGCGTGGAGAGCGAGCTTCGCCCAACACCGATCCTAGGGATTATGTTGGACCGGTTGCCACCGGCGTGAGGGATAGGCGTGTATCGTGTTTTGGTGTGCGTGTGTTCGTGGTTTTCATCCCTTTCCTCCCCCGACCACCGCTTTCCCCTCGTTTCTCGTGGAATTCGTGAAAGATCGGGCCAACCCAAGGGTTACCCCCTAACAATGTGTTGCTTCATCTTTGATCTGTGTATTTGCATTGGAACTTGTAAGTCAAAATTTGCATAATAGTTTTCTCTACTGAACAGTAAGGAAAAACATACTGGAGTATGTATATAACTAACAATTAATAAAGTACGGAATACATTACATAAGATCCTGCCGAGAGCCCCTACTTACATGGTACTCCTGCATTCGGATGAATCGAAAAGATCTCTTTTTAGGAATTAGTAGCAAAAGTGCCCGTGCGTTGCACCGGCAAGATCGGTTCAATTCGCATCGGAAAAAAATTCTTACCTCATGATACTGGTCTCAAGTTAGAAGTTTTTTTTCTTGGCCGAACCTGTTGACAGCTGTTACTGAGCTTAGGCTGTAACTAAGGAAAATTGAAATCAGTATAACTTCCTCTTTTAATTCTGCACTATGCAAAGCCAGCCAGCCAAGCACATACGGAAATTCAATTTTCCTTAAAGGTCGTTTGGCATCCAGGTATTCATTTCATTTAGTACAAATGAAATGAATACATGGATTCATTTTATTTATATTATGATTCCAAAAACACCCACATGTTTGGGTGTTACTGGAATTTGGAAATGATAGGTCTGTGATAGAAATCAGATTTACACATAGGGATATTTCAATGAATTTGCCAAATAAAATAACGGTCCAATTTCATGTCAACCAAACAACATAGGGATAGAATTACAAAATAAATTCCAGAATTCTAGACCCAAATGATGGATACCAAACGACCTCTTAGTATACTGATTTCAGATCAATCGGTCATGCTGCTTATTTTGACTCCATCCATCTAGGATCAGCTGCTGCTCTCGCGTGTTATTATCCCACGACCCCGGTCAAGGATCTCTGCCCCTGTGCAGGCCGCCGCCCCTGCGACCGTGTATGCACGTCACCGACCTCCCGCCTCTTGTCTCCATCCCGAGCTCACCGCCGGCCTAGAGCCTGAGCTCCTCTTCTGCTCGCTCGCGTCCCTGCCATCAACGCCCTCACCCAGTTCGTCGCCTTCCTCGCCTCTGCCTGGCCGCTGCCTCGCGCGTCCGGCGCCGCCCTCGTATGTGACAACCGACCAGGGTAGGATATGACACCGACACTGATGCAAAAAAAATCGAAAAGTTTTTTCCACTTACCTATGGCATTGATGGGTTATTTGGTGTTTACTCGGAGGATAAAATGGTCTAAAAAAGTGTTAGACAGCAAGAAACACTTCGTGATTTATTATTAGGTTATAGATTAAATGTATGTAACTTCTGCATTCCAAACATGTCACGTAACAAGAAGTACACACCAAATAATATTGTTTTGGAAATTAGCAGTTACAAGCTGACTTACATTCAGCAGTTCAGCCTGCATATGGGCGTGGACCATGAGCCCTTATTGTCTGTTCACTCGGATAATTTCAGACCTGGTCGTTGCTAATTCTAAAACTCAAGGTAAGACATCATTTTACATTTTTGTATTATTATCATGTGGAGCAGAAAGAAGATAGAGTTCTTACTTGAAATGAAATATAGTTCTATCTTGCTTGAGTAGAGGAACAAATAATGTAAAATGTTCTTCTCCCAGATGAACTTTGTAATGTTGAATTGAGTGGGATTTTAAAGCTGCAAAATAATAATTCATTGAAAACATATGATGTTGAATTCGAGTAGGCTTAAATCTGCAAACAAGATTTTCATAATATCCTAGCTGTTTAAAACCCGTATGTTCCTTGGGACCCTGGTGGCTTTGGCTTTCTGTGCTACTTGGAGATCGGTCACAGCCCCGATGTCTTCACTCCTCTTCCATTCTTTACAATATGCAGCAAATCGGAAATCTTATCGTTGAAGTGCAACAAGTAACAAATCGAATACCTTGCCATGCTACCTTATTCCTGTGGCATCAAATTTTAGTCCACTGCCATCTGAGAATTCCTATTTGCAGATAACAGCCAACATATCATGCCCGATGACTAGATGAAGATGCGCATTTTTGGGTGCAGCTTTCTCAGACCGTCAATAATGCATATAGACAATATGGCCATATGGGTTATATCCGTGGGAATACTTGACACATGCCACTGAACCAAAGTTGCCTCTGCATATTGGCAATCGACATTGGAGTATTGGACCAACGCATGCCATTGAACAAAAGTTGCCTCTGCATATTGGCGATCGACACTAGAGTATTGAACCATGAAAGACACTGGCCCACTGCATCAAGTTCTCAAGAGAAAATGACAAAAAAACACCACATTTAAGCACGAGAAGACACAAAACCACCACTTTTAGGTTTTTTGACACATAAATATCACTTTTGGGGTTAGGCTGTGACGCGGGGCACTAATTTCTCGTGGTTAGACGTCTAACCATGTTTCTGGCAGGTGGGACCCGCTGTCGGTGTATATGTGGCAAGAGATGAACGGATAGAGCAGACGGACGTTAACCTATACTGCACGGATATTTTAATGCAGACTTGCACTGTAATTTTTTCTACGTCTTAAAAAAATTGTTTTGTTGAACCTTCTTACTTGGGTCCGTCTACGTCTGAATCAAATTGACTGCGATGTTAAACGACTTGGATTTAGCAAATTTTAATTTCTTTTAATTAACACAGAAATGCCGATGGTTTTGCAAATTGAAGATGAAATGTTCTGCTTAGTGAGTCGGTGGATCTTCAAAAAAATTCTTCTTTGGTATTTGCGTAATGGATGCTAGTCAATTTGTTTCAGAAACAAGGCGCTAATAGTCAAGGCCGGACTGCTCAAGAAGCTGCCGCAGCTCATGGCTGACAGGTGCATGGCAAAAAGCGCTGCTCCTCCTCTCCGTCTCCTCGCAGGCCAACACCGACTTCCCACTCTTCTCCGCCGAGCTGATCCTGTTCCTCGTCGCCACCATCAGCAGCGCCGCCGCCGACGTCCCGACTCTCGACCAACGCACACGGCTCTCCCGCCTGGCCGCGCTCCGCAACCTCTCGGCCAACCTAGAGCACGTCCGGGCCGTGGCTGCCATCGGCGCTGTGCGCGCGCTGCTCGTGCACTCCCTGGACGAGGCGACGTCGAAGGCGGCGCTCGCCGTGCTCTCGGACATGGCGGCAGCGAACGTGGTGGCTAGGCAGGATATGGCGGAGGACGAGGCGGTGCCGAGGGCGCTGGTGGAGACCGTGGCGCGGCACACTAGCACGGAGTGGCAGGACCACGCGACTTACCTCGCCATGGCGCTCGCACTGCGGCAGCGCCGCCGGACAGATCACATGCGGCGGCTGAGCGCAGTGTAGGCGCTCCTCGAGGTGGCGCTGCTCGGCACTCCGCCGGCTCGGGCGATGGGCAGGACAGCGTATCCGCGCACTGAAGCCTGGTGCACTGGCCGCGCACGTTAACTTCCGTCTGCTCTATTCGTCCACCCCTGCCACGTATACACTGACAGCGGGTCCCACCTGTCAGAAACATGGTTAGACGTCTAACCACGAGAAATTAGTGCCCCGCGTCACAGCCTAACCCCAATAGTGGTATTTATGTGTCAAAAAACCTAAAGGTGGTGGTTTTGTGTCTTCTCGTGCTAAAATGTGGTGGTTTTTTTGTCATTTTCTCAGTTCTCAAGTATGGCAGGGAGAGTACGGAATGGGAATTTACAGGTTTTTGGCAATCTTATCTTATCCTATCCATGTTTGTTAGATTGCGTTTTCGTGACTGCGCAGTATGTTGTTTGAGAGAGAGGAAGTAACTTTTCCTCCACTCGGTGCGTGTGAATGGGATGGGCGCAGGCTTATCATCAGCAACTTTTCTCCCCGCTGATGCGTATTGCGTGACACGGTGATCGGGATGCCGACTCGGCGAGAAGACAAAACTGGCACGTTGGGGGCTAGAAAGGCTAGCTGGAATCTCCAGATATTCAAGCTCCTCCAGGGAGAAAATGGAGCCGCCTGCCTAGGATTAGATGGTTTGTTGACTTTGGGCAGCAGACTTCCAATCGGAGTTCTGATAACTCAAAGCAGATAGGGTATCGAGTGGTTTAGAGCTGCTCGGCCGGGTTCAGTCGGAGTACTGCTGTTCCTGATGGTTCGTTCCTCAATCAGGTGGGCCAAGATTGTTCCCGGCACATTGCCATCTTTTCTGGAGCAAAGGCAGACCATTTCCGCTAGGAGAGTTAATTAAAAAAAGAAGTCAAGAGTGGACTGTCGTTAACACTAAAAAGAAGGCAGGAAATCCACATGGGATATGGTGCAATCATTGGAAAATAGGATGTTGCCCAACAGCATGGTGTGTACTGTCCAATCTGGAACTGCTTCAGACTTGAGTACAGGCAGACCCAGCAGTACGTGCACAGAATTGGAGCAGTACCCCGTAGTAGTACACAGTTCGTTTGCTGCCCACTCTCTCAGCGATACTAGTTCAGACAAGAACACTTGGGCGGACAGCTATATATCCTTGTGAGCAGCTAGCCGGCCGTGGATCGATGCATGCATCTGGCGGCCACGTGTGACAAGAACACTGAGCTGAGCTGAGCTGAGCTCATTCTGGCCGTGTGACAAGAACACTGAGCTGAGCTCTCACGGTTGGCCACCCTCCCTCCTCGAGGGGGAGGTTCTACGCCTCGCGATCGTCAACACCTTGACTGGGCCTCGAAAAGGACACGCTGTGCAGTTCCCATCGTTCCAGGATACAGTACTTACGTACTGTTCGGCCTTGTTGCTACGGTGTCACTTGTCAGCACTCAGCAGCTAGCGTTGATCCATCCATGGCGACCTGGTCGCCTCAATCCATCGTTCGTTCCAGTGCCCGCGCCTGTGCTGTGCAGTTCTACAAGTACTCGGTACGTTGGGTTGGGCGTAGCCGGTAGACAGACCTTGTCACGGCCGATCGAAGAGCTGCGCCTCGGCTGATGTTTGTGAACTGCAGCTAGCCTAGGCACAAACACACACTGATGCCAATACCGAGTCTGAACCTCATCTACCACCGCAACGAGCTCTAAGTATTGACCGGTTGACCCAACGAATTTGGATAAACAATCAGTTATCAGTCAGCAATATGTGCCATTTGAAAGGTACATCATCAGTTATCATGTAAGATGAAACCGGTTGCCATGTGTAGATAGAATCACATATACTATACAGGTTTTTTTTAGCGAAACAGCCGGACTCCGTTCTCCGCGAGCTTTATTAATCACCAAAAAATATTAACCGGTCCATAGGAAGAAGAGCGGGAGGCCATGTTAAACCAGACCCTACAAGATGGTAAGGAGAAAAATTGAAAGGATTCGGACGGTCGCCTAGAGGGGGATGAATGGGCATTTTAAAATAATTAAGGTTTAGACTCTACTAAATGAAAAATAAAACCAGTGTTTAATTTGTCAAGCACAGGATCTAAATTCACTAGGTTCAACTAAATGTACCAACAACCTAAACTAAGCAAGACAAGTAACAATGTGATAGCAAGATATAGTACTTCAAATACAAAGGCTATCATAACGTAAAAAGCTCAGGTATAGAAATAACCGAGACATGCAAGATGATGATTTTATCTTGAAGTTTACTTCCAAAGAAGCTACGTCTTCGTTGGAGAGGTGTGGCGTTGTAATGCTCCCCAAACGCTACAAATAGCCCACCTTGAGGTGTGGTGACTCAATGCACATCCAACGTCACACAAAACCTCACCTAAGATGAGAAAACACACCACTGACCAAGTCACAAAAGGACCACCTTATTCTCCCGATGCATACCATAAAAGCGGGCACACAATCCACTATGGGTCACTTGAAGTCGGTCACCAAACCCATAAAAGCTTGAGGCAATCTCCACGACTCAATTAGAGGCTCCCAAGATAATGCCATAAAAGATCAATAAGTTTTAGGCAATCTTCATAACCAAATTAGAGGCTCCAAGAAACACCACTAAAGTCACATCCGTCTAGCGTTTTAATAATCCAAGAGAAATAAGCACACAAGCTTTCACCAACCAAATCCTACGTAGAGAACTCAAACTAATGCACCCGATACAACAAAAATTCCTTTACTCTTAGATTCTACCAAAGCTATAAAAGCTTTTGGATAAATAAAAGAGAAAGAACACAAGAGCTCCACAAAAGAATAAAAGATCTAGATCTAATAGTTTTCCTTACAAAGAGGAGATTTGATTTGGTAATATCGTCTTTCAAAGCCCTCAAAATGATTCAAGAATGATTAGAGGGAGAGGAAATATGCAAGATCCAAAAGGTCAATAATGGTGGATAAAACGAGCTTAAGAATAGAGAAATTATTGGGGAAGAAGGACCCTTAAATAGGACAAAAGAAAACTGACTGTTGAGGTTAGATTCACGCGTTACCGAAACTTTCGGTGATCCACATGAACTATCAGTAAACAAAAAATGATTTAATGCAAGAAAATACATTTTCGGAGGTAGTAGACCGGAAGTTAGGCCGAAACTTCCGTCCATGGAAAAAAACACTGGACAACATGGTACGAAAAATTCAATAACTTTTGTATCTAGACTCTGATTTCGATAATCTCATACTCGTTTCAAAGAGGACAACAATCTATACAATATTATGTAGATAAACATCATGGTACAAAATGGGAGGATAAAACCAAATAGAGAAATGTATGACCTCTTTAGAAGCGACGAACCAGTAAAACCTCCCAGACCCAAAATGCAATAAGTTGAGCTTGAAAACTCCGATTGAGATGAAACCAATTTGTTAGAAATATAAAAGAAAGTAGTATCTAACAAAAAATACTTAGTAGATAAATGTTTGCAACCTCCCTCATATAAGAGTCGATAAATAATTCAACGTCAAAAAGTGAACAAGGTTTCATACGGAATCTGTCTTTTATTAGCTAGAGCTTGTCATGAGAAAAACCACAAGCTCTAAAACTTCACATGGATACGATCCAAATAACAAACAAGAAATATTATGTCAAGTATGTAAAGTTCTAAGCTTCCTCTGAAATATACGATCAGGTTACTCACTCGAGAGTCCCTCTTAATAGTACGACTATCTATTATAAACCCGGTCTCCCAACTAACAATATGACATCGACAAAAACGAAACATATCAAGATCATACCTTTGTCTTGTGCATTCCACTTGAAAATGATGAATACCATCTTGTCCTTCTCAAGATGTCACACATTTTCTTGTTTGGTCTTGCTCGCGCTCGCTTGATAAAGATTTGTGAATTCATCTCCCATACTCCCATGGGAGAACCACTTATTTGTACTTGTCTTCATATATCCCTGACCTTCTCGAGATGGATCATAATGAACTTGAACTTTAATTCTTATTTGAGTGTTGATCAATCTTGAATCAACTCTTTGCACTTCATATTAATCAACCTTAAATCATCTTATTTCTTCAATATGATTCCAATAGGTTTAGTGCTCACAACACCTTGAATATCTCCTTGGACATTGCTTATTCTTCTTCATTTATTCATTCTTCAACCTTGAAGCCAACACATGGTCCAAGCGATATTAATGGACAATTCCTATAAGTGTAAGTCAATGCAAATATTAATTTATATATTTTCATTAATTACTCAAACCACACATGTGTGCACGCATGCACTTTCAAAAGTTCTTATCTCAAAGTTATGTTCAAAGTTAGGATTTTTGCCCAGGAATACCATTATTATTGAAGATGTGTGCACCATTATATTGTAGCAATATGAACGCAATGCCATCGGAAGTGACATAAGACGACACCTTCTTTGTCTTTGTCCAGGATAGATGAGTCGTGTTTGACGATGAGACTCCATACGGCATGCGAAGATGGTTGCATATATTTAGTCATTAATCTCGGGGAGACACCATAAAGTAGCGCCACACAAGATGGCATGAGTGCCAAGGAGCAATACGTCGAAATGGAAACTTTCTTTTATGGGTAAGTCAAAATGGAAACTTTCGAAGAACTCGTATAAAATTTTCTCCACGACATAGTCATAAATAACTCAGAGAGATAAATTTGCTGATCTTTTTATTTTTCTTTTCTTCTACTATTATGTCTATCTAGGCTCTAGATCCGCAACATGTATTTCCTTTATATTATTGCAATGGTCAGGTTGTTATGTACTTATCAAGTTGGTATTGGATATTGGTTCGGGACTTCAGAAACACACACAGGCAGGACACCTCGCACGAATAGAGAGGCAAACTTCAGAGTCGCTTCTTGGAGGCCGGGCCTCTTCCTTGGCCCCCTCGCCGGAATAGCCGATGAGTGGCGGCGGGAGGACGGCGCCGGAGTAGGCTTAGTTCTCTGTAGGAGTGGTAGGTGTAGCTTCCGGCCAAGTGTCGTGGTAGTTTGGAGTAGGTCGCTGGCGTCCCCTGACCGGACCCAGCGCGTCTGGAGCAGTTCTTGCTCCTCTGTCTTGCTCCAGTGGTTGAAGCAGACGATGGCGCAATACAGCTCCAGCATCTCCTCTAATAAGGTCAGTTTGTGTGATGTGGCCACCTTCCTTCTATGTGGTGCGGTGGTTCTTCTCCTTCTCTCGGCCTACCGTGGTGGTGAGGGAGAGATGGGGGAAAACTTCTACGCTCGTCGATCTGGTGGTGGTTGGGGATGGCTTCCCATGTTGGTGCGTCGGCGCAGAACCACTCGGTCTCTGGCCTGGATTTTTGCCAAGCTTCATGGGAAGAAGGCTGGATCCTTGCAAGGGAATCTCCTGAATAAGCGTATGGAGGTTGTGCACCTCGATGGGAAGGGGTACTGTGCCGCTGCGTTCCCTCTGGCCGGCCATGGTGGCGAGGGGAGGCTGCGTAGCGAACAGTTCTTCTTTGCTTTTTCGAGGCGGTGCGACCATCTCCTACTGCAACATCGAGCTCAACACACGCTGGCCATGATTGCCACCGTGATCTGTGGCCGAATCGGCGGCCAAGTGAGGCGCAAAGATGGCGCCCTTTACAACCTCCACATGGGAGGCCTTTACTGGATTTTCTCGCCAGAGTTCCCTCCATACCGCGGCCAAGTGGTTCGTCCCCGACGCGGTCTTGGCGGCCGGCAGCGGAAGCTCATCGTCGGTGGAGAGGACAGGCTCTAGGGATCCGGTTACTTTTCTAGTTTTATCTTGGAGGTCCTTTGTGCAAAAAAATCAGGATAGTGTTGTATTGTTTCTTATTTTTGGTCCTTACTGTAATTGTACCCACCGCTTAATATAAAATGCAGCTCGGGGTCTTTCTAGACCCCTCCCTCGTTCAAAAAAAAGATATTGGTTCCTATGGAAAATTGGAAATTATATTGTTCTTTACATTAGTTAGGATTAGTTCTTGACATACCGTGTAATTTCCTTGTTTTGAGTCATCATACCTCAGTCATTTTAGCTGCATGTTACTGTAGTTTCATCTTTACTCCTTTTGACTTGTACTTATCTTCGGCGTCTCTTCTTAGGCATTAGGTTGGATTTCTATCTTGCACTCTCGCTTGTAGCTCCTTTAGTTGACCCACTCTCGCTTGTAGCTCATTTTTTAGTTGTCCCGTGTTCTATTTATATGCGTGCATCTTTGTAAACTGGGTTCAACACCATGTATATTTTGTCAATGTTTACGTCATCAATTTAACGTCGGGCTTTTGGCCCATTATCTAAAAAACTTGTACTACTTGTGGCACACATTGTAGGTTGTTGCCTACAAAGGACATGTATCAAGAACCATGCACATCAGGCTAGGCCTTCTGACTTTTGGACTATTTCCTCCACTGTGCTCCATGGGCCCTTGGTCCTGGGCTGAGACACAGGCGTGGCTCCTAGGCCCGCTGTTTGTAGGATACTCTACGTGGGATGGCGGAAGCGGATCATAGTGGGGCACCCCTATTTGCTGCTCTAAGCAGAAGGGATTCTCTCCCAGCAAACGGACAACTTCGTGTGACACAACCCAAGAAGTAACCTTTTATTGTTTTCTTTTCCAATTTTTACTTATTTTTACATTGTGATTTCTTTAAAAAGTCAGATTTAATTTTTTGTATGATTCAAAATGTGTTCATATTAATTTTTTTGGGAAATGTTCAAATTTTAGACTATTCAAATTGTAAGATATCAAATTTGAACACTAATTAGATTTGAAAATATTAAAATATTAAAAAAATAGAAAAGGAAAAGAAAACTGGACTGCAAAAGCAGTAAAAACAACTGAAAACCATGACAAAACGAAAAAACTGACACAGAAACAGAAAAACCAACAAGCCCCAGAACGTCCTGTTTAAATTGTTGGAAAACTAGACCGGTAGAGGCCCATTTGGTATAGCCTCTATCAGGTTAGGATTAGCCTATGTGGGTATCCTATCCCCTTTAGTTTATAAATAGAGGAGCAATCATTGTACGTGACCTTACCGAGAGACAGATCAATAAAGCTTCTCCCTATTCCTGTGTCATTTTCTTGTGTAATCTTGTGTGCCTTCGACTCTAGTCTTCTTCCTCGGGTGTGGAGCAGCCTCGGAACCGGCCAGCCGGCAGGGGTTGTTCAACACGTTATCAGCACGTGTCTCTTCGTCGAGTCTCCGTCAAGCCACCGTCGAGTCTGCATCACGCAGGCTTTCGTTGAAGATAATCCGAAATTGATCGCAAAAATGGATTCGTCAGGCGATTTCCTTTCTAGTTTTGCGTTTAGTTCATAGATCAGATCTCATCTATGGTACGGATTTTCCTCCCGGGAGTCGAGCTGACCTGCTGTCGCCGACCAATGTCGATTTAATCACTCTCGGCTTAGGATCTTGCTGACTGTACCATGCACCTGTTGTGCCGATCTAACTTTTATTTAGTAGATCGGATTAATCTTGGACGTTTTATTTAGTAGATCGGATCGATCTACATTTTTTATGTACTTTTTGCACCCGTACGTACTCGCGCCATGGCTACTGAGTAGGCCCTGCTGGCGCCCGCGCCTGCACGCGCGCCCGCGTCCGCCGCGCCGCCACGTGATGCTGGCCCTTCGCCGCTGCACCACCACGCACTGCAGCTGGCCACACCGCCCTGGCCCCGTTGGTCGAGCCGCCGCTCGCTGTGGCCCTGCCGGCACCGCATGGCCTCCCCACCGCTCGCCATCCACCCGCGTGCTACCCGCGCCTGCCACGCGTTACCCGCCACCGGCGAGGCCTCGCTGGCCACGCCCGCGTCGAGCCGACCGCCCCCGTGCACCGTGAGTCGCCGCCCGCATGCACAGCTCGCCGCCCGCGTGCCCAGCGTGCCGCACCGCGCCGCCTGCGTGCGCAACTCGCCGCCCCGAGCCGAGCCGCCGCTGCGCGCCCGCGCCTGCTGCGCATGCTGGCCGCCGCGCGTGCTGGCCGATGCTTGTCCGTGCCTGTGCTGGCAGATGCTTGCCCGTGCCTGTCCGCATGCTGGCCGCCGCGCGTGCTGGCCACTGCTGCGCCGCCCGCCGCCCGCTGCCGCCGTCCTGCAGCCCCGCGAACGCCGCCCCCACCCCGCCGTTGGCCGCCCGCGCGCATGTCGCCACCTCGCCCCGTCGCCGGAGCGGCCAGATGCCGCCGCCGCCCCACTCGAGAACCTCGAGCTCTGTCCCCCCGTTTCTCGGGCAGGGACGGTGTGGGGTGGGCCGGCCCACGGGAGACCGAGCGTTTTGGGTCGTTTTTGGCCCATAGAAAATACCCCCTGTCAAAAAAAAACCCAGTAGGGCATGGGAGCACGCGATTGCTGGGCTGTTGGCCCGTTTTTTGTCCTGTTTTCGGCCCGTTTGTGCACAAGCCTTTGTACTATGTTTTACTCCAGTTATTAATTATCGCATGATTTTAATACTTTGTATCTTATAGTTAGCTTGTACCGTTTTTAATTTAAATTTTGGAACGTTGTCATATTTGATTTATTGTATCGATTATCGCATTTATGTAACCGATTACCTGGTGTAATCTTACACACTTTGCATAAATTGCAGACGACCGGAATCGTCAGCCGCGAGTTCATGGAGTTGACCCAGGATGGGCTTAACTACCTGACTTGGGCCTCAGACGTTGATATCGTCCTCGAGGGCCGATGCATCAAGGATGTGCTGATTGCGGGGACCCCGGCGGCCCCCAGCACCACCATCCCGGCGAACAACGCCAAAGCCCTGCATTTCCTCCGCCATCACATGTGTGAAACTCTTAAGAACGAGTACATGGCAGAACGGAGTGCTTTTCTACCCTTCGGACCGTCCTCAACAAGCGGTTCTCTAGGCTTAAGTACACCATTCAGCCACAGGCGGAGGCAGATTGGATTCGTCTGAGGTTTGAGGATTTTAAGACGGTGGGAGAGTACTACTCCAGGTTACACCGGATTTGTACCATTCTTCAGCTGTGTGGGACCAGTACCACAGATCAGCAGAAGATAGACAAAACTCTCTCCACATTCCATCCGGACAATATCCAGTCCTCGCGAAACTTTTGCCAGGAAGGATTCACGAAATATACAGCGCTTATTGATGCTCTCCAGGTGGCCGAGGCACAGGATAATATTCTAAAAAAGAACTTCTCCGCGCAACCCTTCGCGGGGGGCCCAAGCCATGAGGCTAACGCCGGCGCCTACAAGGTGCGCAAGCCCATCCACAAGAAGAGAGGCAAGAAGGGCAAGAAGGGCCCCAACTCCTCCAACCCTGCCAAGCAACGCAAGGCGGGCAAGGGGGAGGCAAGGCCCCAGGACTGCTTCCGCTGTGGCTCCAAGACTCACTTCTCCAGGCAGTGTTTGGCCCCTAAACACATCGTGAACGCGTTCAAGGCCAACAAGAAGGCGCGCGAGGCGCACCTCGTCCAGGTTGAGGCACCACTGGCGCCCGGAGCGGCGCCCGTGCAGAACGTCGCGCCAGTAGTGGTGCAGGACGTAGCACAAGTGGCAGCACCTTCGGCAGTTCCCACGAATGCCACTGTGCCCATGGAGGTTGAGCACGTCGTGCCCCCCCTCCTGCCCCAGCTAGACATTTCTGCTGCCTCGATGATGATAGCCAACGAACAGAAGCTCAAGGGTCTTGAGATACAGGCTGAGATTGATGGTTTCTTTACAGAATCCACCTGAGCTCCTTTTTGTTGTGATGATTTCTTTTCCGCAAATAATCTGATACAATTTTTCGATATGGTTGTAAGTTCTATGAGAGCATAACATTTATTTGTTTTTGGCGATTGGATGATATTTATTTCATTCATTTATTTCATTATTTGGTTGTGTGATGTTCTGAAATGTTTATGTGTTTTACTTACTTAATGTAGCATATTTCTTGGTCCATTATATTAATTAGGCACTATATTTTAGAACGTGTGTGGCACCCAAATAGAGGAAACGTGCCTTGCTGATAGCGGCACCACAAATACCATCTTTAGAGAAACAAAGTATTTTGAGTCCATTACCAAAAACCCCGGTAACATAATGGCGATCGTCGGCTGCAGTCCGAATGTAGTTGGCTCCGGAAGAGCAACTATCATACTCCCAAATGGAACAACTCTGATCATTGAAGAGGCATTGTTGTATCCGTAGTCGACTCATACTCTCTTGAGTTTTAGAGACATCCGCGCAAATGGTTTCCATGTCGAAACCGGTGATGATGAGAATGGAAAGGAGTTCCTACTCATTACCAAGCGCGACGAAAATGGTAAACATGTTGTCGAAAGACTCCCTTCATTAGCTACTGGGCTGTACTACACTAAGATAGTAGCACCACCTATTACCCTACCCTTAAGACTGTCTTTAGAAGCTCTGAACTATTCTGCCTTTGGCATGATAGGTTAGGCCACCCCGGTCTTAGGATGATGAGAAATATAATTAACAACTTGAATGGTCATAATGTTAATGTGAAAAATTTCCCGAATCCCGATGATTTCGTGTGCTCCGCATGCGCTACGGGGAAATTGATCATTAGACCGTCCCCCCTAAAGGTGAAGGATGAACTCCCCGCGTTCTTGGAACGTATACAAGGGGATATATGTGGTCAAATTCAGCCCCTCTCAGGGCCGTTTCGGTACTTCATGGTGCTCATCGATGCTTCCTCTAAATGGTCCAATGTTTGCCTGCTGTCAACAAGGAACCATGCTTTTGCAAAGTTGATCTCTCAGATCATACAAATAAGTAAATTCCATGATTATCGTTTAAAGTCTATTCGAATGGACAATGCTGGAGAATTTACTTCAAAGGCATTCGATAATTATTGCATGGCAACTGGAATCAAACTTGAGCACTCTGTATCGCATGTCCACACTCAAAATGGACTTGCGGAGGCATTGATTAAAAGGATTAAATTCATTGCCAGACCACTCCTTCAGGGTTGTAATTTACCAACTACATGTTGGGGACACACGGTGTTACACGCCGCTAATCTCATCAACTTTCGACCATCGGCCTACAACATCCACTCTCCTATCCAACTTGCGCAAGGGTCGGCACCGAAAATTTCCCACCTACGTAGGTTCGGCTGCCAGGTATATGTACCTATACCACCACCCCAGCGATCAGCAATAGGCCCGCTCTGCAAGTCGGGGATATACGTTGGTTATGAGACCGTGTCCATAATCAGGTTCTTGGATCCCTTGACAGGTGACTGTCACACGACCCGTTTTGCTGACTGCATTTTTGACGAGGATCTTTTTCCGACTTTGGGGGGAGGTAACCAACCCCTGGATGACAAAAGTCGAGAAATCGCGTGGAAAGCCACGGGGATCCACGCTCATTACCCGCGCACTGTTGAGACAAGTAGAGAAGTCCAAAAGATACTAGATTTGCACTCCCTAGCGAATCAACTGCCTGATCATTTTAGTGATTTAAAGACTGTGACAAAGTCGCATGTGCATGCACGCAATGCATCGAAAAGGATTGAAATACCGAAGGGAAATGATGGTATACCCGCTCCCGTTCCAAGACCTAAGAGGACGCGGAATCCGGTTTCTCAAATCCCAAGTACCCGGGGACGTCCGAAGAAAAAGGATAAGAGAGATTTATTACAGTCTGCCCCTGTTGAGGGGAGCCAGTTGAGACCTGACACAAGTACGGATATTTCAGTGCACGAAATTCCGAACTTGAATTTTCCTATATCGGAAATACCCATCGAAGTTGTGTGCGCACACATCGGAGCGGGAAAGCTAAAGGACCTATCTCCTGGATTGGGAAATCCGGTGGAGCAAGAGGATGTGCCTGATGCACTCCATGACGAAATGGCCATTAACTATGTTAATTCGGGCGAGTCATACAACCGAGGCATGGCAAATGTCGACGTTAATTTTGCCAAGAAAATTGCCTCAATCATAGATCTTGACCCTGAGTCTAACACGCTCGCTGATTGCAAGAAAAGGTCGGATTGGAAAGATTGGCAGAAGGCAATTACTGCTGAATTATTATCGTTAAACAAAAGAGAGGTATTTGGATCTGTTTGTCTAACTCCTCCCCACATTCGCCTCGTTGGCCATAAGTGGGTTTTTGTTCGAAAGAGAAACGAGAATAATGAAGTAGTAAGGTACAAAGCAAGGCTCGTTGCTCAAGGTTTCACTCAGCGACCAGGTGTCGACTTTGAGGAAACTTACTCCCCGGTCATGGATGGAATTACCTTTAGATACTTGATCTCAATGGCAGTAAACATGGACTTAAAAATAAAACTAATGGATGTTGTCACCGCTTATCTATATGGTAACTTGGATTCGGACATATACATGAAAGTACCAGAAGGTATCCCTGTCCCGAACCAGGATAGAGTAAACAAGAGCTTATACAGTGTTCAGCTTAAGAAGTCATTGTATGGACTAAAACAGTCACGTAGGATGTGGTATAATCATTTAAGCGATTTCCTTTATCAGAAGGGCTACGCGAGCAATGAAGATTGCACATGTGTTTTTATACGGAGATCCCAGGATGGTTTCTGTATTATCTCGGTGTACGTGGACGATTTGAATATAATCGGTACACCTCACGATATTGAGGAAGCGAGTTCCTACCTGATGTCGGAATTCGAGATGAAATACTTAGGCAAAACCAAGTTCTGCCTGGGTCTGCAACTTGAGCATTCCCCTGCTGGGATTCTAGTTCACCAGTCGGCCTACACCCAGAAGGTGTTGGAATGATTTGGGTTTGAAAAGACATATCCTTCTAACACCCCGATGGTCGGAAGATCTTTGCAGCAAGACAAGGACCCGTTCAGGCCTAAAGAAGAGGGGGAGAAAATTCTGGGACCGGAATTCCCCTACTTAAGTGCAGTTGGCGCACTTATGTACCTCGCAAATTGTACACGGCCGGATATTGCATTCGCCGTCAATTTGCTTGCTAGGTATAGTTCTGAGCCTACCAAGAGGCATTGGAAAGGCGTTAAGGACATCTTTAGGTACATACAAAGGACCAAGGACCTTGGCTTGTTTTACTAAAAGAACCAAGACCTATCTGTTGTAGGCTATGCAGATGCTGGGTACCTTTCGGACCTGCACACATCCAAGTCGCAGACTGGACATGTTTTCCTTTGTGGTGGAACAGCGATTTTCTGGAAATCGTCTAAGAAAACTCTTGTGTCAACTTCGACGAACCACTCGGAAATCATAGCATTATATGAAGCATCACGAGAATGTGTATGGCTTCGACGAGTAGTCGGCCACATCCAGATGTCATGTGGACTGAACACCGTATAAACCCCAACAATTATCTATGAAGATAATGCCGCTTGTGTTGCATAAGTCCAGACGGGTTACGTGAAGAGTAATCTCACAAAGCATATAAACCCCAAGTTCTTCTATGCACATGAACTGCAAAAGTTGAACGAAGTGAAAGTCTTGCATACTAAGTCGTGTGAAAATCTCGCTGATTTGTTCACTAAATCATTGCCAGCATCTTCTTTCGAGAGATGTGTCCGTGGAATCGGCATGATGAGATTTAGGGAGATGCAAGATTCAGGGGGAGAATCTTTACAAACTCATCGCTGAAATCTTGATCCTGATGATTGAGTGCTTAACTTTATAGTTAAGTGAATTATACTATTTTTTCCCTTAGTGAGTTTTTATAAAGTTTCTTACATGAGGTTTTTAATGAGGCAATTCGTGCAACATAACAAGAAGTATACCATGTGCGTTTTTCCATATTTTTTCACCGGGTTTTTTGGAGTTTTAAGCCATAGTTATACAGATAAGATACCCAGGAAAAGTGTTGAGAAACTGGGCCGGTAGAGGCCCATTCGGTGTGGCCTCTACCAGGCTAGGGTTAGCTCATGTGGATATCCTATCCCCCTTTAGTCTATAAATAGAGAAGCAACGTGACCTTACCGAGAGACATATCAATAAAGCTTCTTCTTGTTCCCTGTGTTATTTTCTTGTGTAATCTTGTGTGCCTTTGGTTCTAGTCTTCTTCCTCAAGTGTGAAGCAGTCTCGGAACCGACCAGACGGCAGGAGTTGTTCAACATAAATCTCCGCCCAGTTGCCTGCGCGTGTGAGCGGGAGGGAATAGGCTTAGGTAAGCATGTTTGGTTTATTTCACCTCTAGATCTGAGTATTCAAGCTTCGGTCGTTTCGCTAAGAAAAAAAAAGCTGTGCAAAGATTTTTTTTCCCTCTACCAATTAGCGAACCCTCATCCCCAAATCGAACCCTCGTCTCGGCTCCCCTCCGATCGCCGCCTGCCCACCTCCCGCCTCGCCGCCATTACCCACTCCCAGGCCGCCTCGACGCTTTGTCCTCCCGAGCTCTCCCATCGCCGCCGTGATTGATACTCACCCCACAGGCCCACATCCCGTTCGACCCCAAAACTTTCACAATGGCAGAATCCCGTACGCCAGTAGAAATCATGGCGGGTAATCCCCCACGGGGCGGCCTCAGAAATCCTCCGGTCGCGGCGGAGGCGGCAGGGATGTTCCGCGGAGGAAGACCGGCAGCCGGGAGTGCTGGCTACTAGAGCCAGACGCCTCATGGTATTTCTTGCTCCTCCCCTTCTTCAGCCATGATGGCGTCTTCTGAAGGGTTTCGCGGCATAGTAAATCAAAATTTTCTACGGATGCGAACAGAGAGAAAGCCAAGATCTAATCTAGGAGATGCAAACAACGAGAGAGATTGGATTAGATCTTCATACCCTTGAAGATTCGCACAGCGGAACGTTCGTCGGAACGTGGGTGATGTAGTCGTACTCGCTTCCCCTCCTCGCGATCCGATCCGATATAGCACCACAAGTGGCGGTGCCTCCGTGAGATGCACACGTGCAGCACCTCGACGTCTCCTCCTTCCTCAGACCAGCAAGTATGGTGGAGAGACGGATTGGATCTACAACACGACGACGTGGTGTATATGGTGGAGAATTTCTGCAGCAGGGCTTCGCCTACAAGCAGTCGGGAGGGAGAGAGGAGGGGCAGCAGGGCGGCTAGCTCTTGGAGGGGAAGGTGTGGGGGGGGGGTGCGCCCCCAGCCCTCTTTATATAGAGGGGTGGGCGGCTGCAACCCTAGCCCCCTCCCCCAAGCCAAACCGGCGGCCCCAAGGAGAAGGAGTGGGGGGCAAGGAAACCCCCCCTTCTAGAAGGTCTATCTCGAGTTTAAAACCCTCTTGGCCGGCTGGGCCCTATGAGGCCTTGTGCCCCTGGCCCAATGCGGCCAGGGCACTCCCTCATAGGCCCATGCCCCCTCCCGGAAGGTGGGGCCACGTTGGTCCCCTTCCGGAAGGTTCTAGAAGCTTCCGGTACAATACCGATTAACCCGGAACAATTCCGAACTCTAAAAAATGCACTGCCTTATATGAATCTTATTCTCCAGACCATTCCGGAACCTCTCGTGATGTCCCGGATACCATCCGAGACTCCGAACAAAAACTCATAAACCAATTATCCAATCTATCCTAGCATCGAGACACGTTAAGTGTGTGACCCTGCGGGTTCGAGAATATGCAGACATGATCTTCTATCAATAATCAACAGCGGGGTCTGGACACCCATATTGACTCCCACACATTCATCGATGATCATATCGGATGAACCACGATGCCAGGATTCAATCAATCCCATATATAGTCTCTTCGTCTCGCGATATTTTACTTGCCCGAGATTTGATCGTCGGAACCGTCATACCTAGTTCAATCTCGTTCACAGCAAGTACTTTACTCGTTCCGTAATCCGATATCACTTTGTGATTAACTCCTTAACCACATGCTTGCAAGCGGTGTTGATATCGATTACCGAGTGGGCCCGAAGTATATCTCTCCGACTTGGGAGGGACAAATCCCATCTCGATACATACAACCCAACAGATACTTTCCGATCACCTGAGAGACACCTTTATGATCACCCTCTCATAGGATGACGTTTGATGACCTCAAAGCTTTCTTCCGATACCAGGGAGTTGTATTATCTCATGGTCTAAGGAATACAATATTTGACATAAGAAAAGCTTCGCAAAGACGAACACGATGACACGATCTAATTGCTTCGCTTAGTTTGGGTCTGTCCACAATATCATTCTCCCAATGATATGATCTCATTATTAATTGACAACTCATGTCCATGGTTAGAAAACCTTAACCATCATTAATCAATGAGCTAGTCCTTAGAGGCGTACTAGGGACACGGTGTTGTTCACAAACCACACAAATATTAAAGTTTCCGCTTAATACAATTCTAGCATGGAATACAAACATTATCATGAACAAGAATTATAATAATAACATCTTTATTATTGCCTCTAGGGCATAATTCCAACATCTTCATCGTTAGTGGTGGCGGCAGCGGCTAGGGTTTGCAATGGTGAGAGGTGAGGAGTGCGGCACCGACAGGCGCAGGGTTAAATGGCCCAGCCACCTGTGAACGCGGGCAGCTTTTCGTTTCTTTGCCATCAATGTCGGCGCGGGAACACAGGCAGCGCCCAGTGGGTCAGCGTGTCATCTCGTCGCCATTGATGGCGCAGGCTGCCGCCGGTCAGCCTTCCGCATAGCGCCTCCTAATCGCTGCCGTGGTTGCGTCCGAATCGGTGTCGTTGACCGCGTCTGAATCAATGCCGCCGGTAAGCGCTGGCTGACGGGACGTCTGGGCCGACGCAACTGTTGCTCAGATTAGATGCACAGATGAATCGAGTCGGTCGCGTTTGTCCAGATGGGTTGATCCGCTGGGCGCCACATACGTCCTGCATGAACAAATTCAGACATGCTCGGAATAAGTCGATCCGATAAAGATGCCCTTAGAAAGAAGAGAAGAGAAGGAAAATCCACAGCGGAGATGGTGCCATCATTAGAGAACAGGAAGTTGCGCACCAGCATGATCTGTACTGCTGTCCAACCTACATACAGACCCATCACTACGTGCACAGTACTAGTAGACAACGCTGTCCATGTATATATCGGTGTATGTATATGCCATGAGTACCGAAAAATTAAATACTCCCTCTCCGGTTATAATAATGGTAATATTTTTTATGATAATATGTGTCTCATTTATCTATCATAAGAGTACAAATCACGTAAACACCAACCTGATAAAACTAAAAACACCGAAAACATATCAAAATGTAAATCTTTGCGCAAAGAACTACCAGCCAAGAAAGAAAATAACAATCCAAACCAAAAAATTCTCTGAACTTGACATCAACACTCGTCATCTGCCTTTGGCACCACAACAGCAGCAACCAAAGAAAAAATGATCTATCGCTGATATGCAGATGTGCCAACCTGCAAAGTGAGACCATTCTCATTGAATGAATTAGACCGAGGCAACATCCGGTCGTCACGCCATCGAAATCTAGATCTAGCACCTCCGCACGACTAAGACGTCAGAGAAGGAAACCATATCTTCCATCCATGAACCACGGACCAAGCACACGATCCATCATCTTCCAGATGTCGTCCATGCAGACCACAATCTGCATCTGCTCCTTGATTACCTCCCGGGTTCCACGTCGGCACTGGAGCAAACCCCGCCGCAGCGGTGGAGCCTGTGGACACACATCCACCATGAGGATGCTGCCACCGTCGCACCATCCTTACTTGAATTGACTGGTCTCCAAATCCGTCGGGAAGGATCTGAAGAAAGATTATTCAACGCCGCCATTGTCGCCCCCGAAACAAAGATGGTGAACACACCTAAAAATGAAGCTACTTTGTCCTAAAGCTATCCACATGCGTGGATCTGGCGACCCCCTCACCATCGATGACCTAGGTCGTCGGTAGGGGGAGCCACCGGAGGCTGGAGTCGGAAGGTTGGTGCCCTAGGGCAAGATCGCATTTTTCCTCGTTGCGCGTGGGAGAGAAGTGGATATACAATAATAACGGTAATAACAAGTGACTTGATTTATCTTGATTCGTATTTGTCCATGCAACTAATACGTCTAGATACATATAAATTTATACAAACTCAAGTCACTTATTTCTAGATAGAGGGGGTACTAAGCTTAGTCAAGAGCATCTAGTCGTATCCACTAAACCGTCTCCTAGCGGCTCAATCGCGTGGCCCAAAGGATGTTCCATGCGTAACCCTATAGCATGTTCGGCGCGTCGAGGCCATCCCGGCTACACAGAGATGGTGTGAACGATGTGGTGTTGGCAGATCAGTCATGTACGGCTGGTCAGCCTTATTTATGTCTCGATCAATATCTTTGTGGAGGCTTAATGGTCGGCACAAAGAGTCGTCTCGTCGCCGCAGTGGCGCGTAGCCTCGTAGAGAGTCATCTCCGGGCACGTGACCGGCGCAGCATCCAGTATCTTTGCCCTCTACAGCGGTGTTAATGCGAGCCAGCGGACGCGCTGCCGACTTCGTCGTATAAATACCTCCTTTGGCTCCTCTTCTATATCCACAACTCAAACCCTAACCCCACCTAGCTCGCATCCACTTTCATTTTTTGCCCCAAGCTCTCTCGTCGGCTAAGCACCATGCCTCGCCGTCTGCCTACCTGCTGAGCTAAACTCCCCATGTCCGAGGCACCGCCGCGCTCCCGTTGCTCTACCAAACTCTGTCAGACTCCTCAGACGACGACTACGAGAAGTTCAACTTGTACTCTGTAACATCCCAAAAATACTAAGCTTGGATCATCAAATTCTAATCATCAAAATTAAGGTTAACAAAAACTTTTCTAAATGAAATCATGAATGCATGCATATGTGTATGCATGGATTTTGAAATCCTTTAAAACCACCTTGTTTGTTTGTTTCATTGCTTGTAAAATGTTTCTTAGGTGAAATAAACATCATCTAAAACATTTCCCACACTTTTCCTAAATACAAGTAAATCAAAACACATATATGAAATGAATGGTCACTTTGACCAATTTAACTCCCATGCTTACTTGGCTGTCTCAAACTTTCAGAACCTAACAGAAACTTTTCTGGATCTTTGAACCCCTTGAATGTACTCATAACAAGGTATCAAGACCCACTTTGTGATCATCCAGAAACTTTCAAATACATAGTTTAAATGACAATTCAAAATTGAATCTTTATCATATGGGAAGATCCCACTTTTTCAAAAACCACTCAAACAAGCTCAACTTTCAAAACCCAAGCATCTGCAGACTCACCAACACCAATCTAGCAAACCCCACCAAAAATCTTTTCAAAATTCAAAACTTGATTTCATGCGGCCATTTCATCAAACAGGTTGCAGACACAAATCAAACAAAACATCAAACACTATTGTGAGCAGTGATTCTTGCCCAACTTGTTCCCTAGTTAGCTCACACACCACTCAGTAGATCATCTAGGAAGCTTAACTAAGGACTAGCACCCCTGTGAGCTTGCCATTGCCATCAATGGTGAACAGCCGAGCACCCCCTTGTCACCCCATTGTGGACAGCAGGCTAGAGGAAGAACTAGCCTTGCCAACCTTGTCTGGGAGGCAGCCCACCGTCCACCGCCACTACCTGTCCTAGCCGCGAGCGTTGCCAAGCCCTGGACCACGCGCACAAGTCGCGCCCAGACCGCCAGAGACCATGCCGAGCATACGCCAGAGCACGACCCTCGACTGAAGCCCACAGACCGCGCGCCGCCCTCGCCGCGTGCATACACAATCCCCACCGACCCAGGAGACCGCCAGACATCCCCGTTTGCCGCCCCGTGCCACACAGCCACCACCCGCCGTAGAAGACGCCGCCTCTGCCGCGCAGAGCACCGCCCGTTCCAGACCAAACCACACCGCCCCATGCCTCGAGACCATGTCGTTGAGCGTCGCCAGGAGACACCGCACCGTCCCCTACCCTTGCCCATGCCATTAGCTGCTTGTAACCTCGCCCCCGACGAGCTCACCGTGCGCCCCGACGGTCCCCTCGCTCGACTATAAATAGAGGCCACCCCCGCACGATTTTTTCACACCATCTCACTCCCCTCTCCTCACTGATCGTGCCACACCGTTCTCAGAGCAAGACAAGCACCACCCCGCCAGAATTTCACCGGAGCCCGCCGCCTCTGGAGAAGAAGGGAGCCAGCGATTGGAGCCGCCCCAAGAGAAGCCACCGGTACCAGGAGATTCGCCGTTGTCGACTTCGTCGTTCGCCCGCCTCGCCGACCCTCGCCAGTACCCCGGTGATCCCCCAACAACCCTCACTGGCCGCGCTAGGTTTCGTTCTCGCCGGAGTTGTCTCTCATCGACGATGACCCCCAGCCGTTAGATTAGAACTAGATCGAACTATCCACATCGCCCCATACCGCTTCGCCCAGCCCCGTGTCACTGACGAGTGGGGACACCCACTTAAGCAGCCCCCGGGAGCACTGCGCTTCGCAGGCCGGCCCAGTAACTTTTCCCGCGCAAGCCCAGTTATTCAAATTAAACTTTTTCTATTTCAATTCAAACACACTTCTGTACCCAACTTCAAAAATCAACCCAGATCGATTCAGTGCACCAAATTAAATGAAATCAATTTTTTTGGAAAGATATGTGAATGCTGAATCCAAGCCCGTTGGATTCAAGTCATTTGGATTTATAGATCATCCTTGGTAAAAATAACAAGGCAGAAGCTTTTCCGCATTCAAACATTTTTCAAATTTAAACCATAATAGCTTTTGAGTCGATTCCAACTCTCAAAAATCACATTTAACCATACCTTTCAGAATATATAAAAATATATAGGTTTACTTGCAGAAATAATGTTCAAGTAATAAAAGAATGCTACATAAGCATTTCTAGCCACTTTAATTAATTAAAATAAAAGGGTAAAACCTTATTAAATTGTGACACCACTTTAAATCACACTCCCATGGACTATAATATGTGGTGATGACATGTGTCAACATGATCCCATGTTGGGTTTGGAGAATATTAAATCTTAAGTAGTTTTTCAATGAGTAGAAATTACTTTTCTAAAAATAAAAGGAATTAAATCAAGCCTTAACCTTGTAATGTTAGGGATGGTGCTAGATCATCCATAGGACCATTGTGTGTGATGATTGCAAGTAGTTAAGTATTTTTTGGTGATTGTGTACCTCGTATTTATTCATAGACGCTAGTACCGACCAAGGATACGAGGAGGAAGGAGGATACTACGAAGAAGAAGCCGAGGAGAACTTCAACCACTACTCTGCACAAGGCAAGCCTAATACTACTAGTGAATGTGCAAGCTTATACTGATATTGATGCAAGCTGATACTATACCTATGCAAGCTAACCCTTGCAAGATACCCTACTGATGCAACAAACCCATACTTGTTCTATGACTACTATATGCCTTAAGCCTATGTGATCATACCCACTTGATAAACCAATCCTAGTTTTATGAGCAAGCTTCTTACTTTATTTCTTTATCAAAGCTTACTTAGAGTTTACTTAAGTGACTTGTAGATATTGGAAAGATGCTGAAGGTTGCATAAAGAGCATAAAATTTGGCCTAAGATAGAAACCTTGACATCAGCCTGAAACATGAGGTTATACTTAGTTAAAACTCCACTAGTTACCACCACTCATTAGTACTACCCCCCACCTGTAGATGCTAGTGCTAAGCATAAAACTTGATCAACTTTTAGATGGGAATACTTGGTGGAAAATGGTTATGAAAACCTTGGAATGATGGATCATTCTATTGAAATGTTTTGGACATGTGTTTCCGAAAACACCGGATGGTTTTGGTGATGAAAATCTTGAGGCATGAGCCTTAGCCCTTTATAAAACTGATGGTTGTCTGGATGCGATACCATTCCAATTTTATCGTACAACCACAATACCCGAATATTGGGTAGGGCTTGACTGGAAACTTATATTCTTTAGTATTAGTTCCCTCACGGCCAAGGTCTGAGCTGAGGCTACCTTGTGAAGATTGTCCACCTGTGCAGTACCCAAGATGACAGTTGGTCATGGTTGGTAGGCCAAACTCACAGGAGAGGTGCTTATACTAGGGCGTGTAATCGAAAGGTTAGAATTGATTATCCGCATACTGAGTATGGTGAATTCAGGATTTGTTCCTGACGGATGTATCGAATGTTGTGGTGAAAGTGTACAATCTCTGCAGAGTGTCAAACTATTTGAATAGCCGCGTTCGCGGTTATGGACAGTTGGAGTGGCCATACTGTTCCCCCGTCAGACTTTTCAAAATGACCTATGAAATGAACTAAGACTTTGACTTGACCACAACAGAGTTGTGATATGAAATACAAGTTCCCAGTTAGGAGTTATAAAATTGTAACTAGCTTTAGAACTTAGTAGAGATAAATGTGGCTTTTGCAAAACAACCCTAGAGCCTAGTGTCCTATTATCCAAAAAACCCCTTTACCTATTAGTATTAGTTTGCGAATACTTAAAGAGTACTCATGGCTTTGTCCCTGGCTATTCCCATGGCCAGACTATGAAGAGGAGTACCTGGAAGATGGACCCTAGGAAGGTTACGACAACTAGGATCATCTCCCATCGTCAGCATTGCCTGTGACCCCAAAGATGGAGCTTCGCCTACGCTACCGTTATTATTACGTATTCCGCTGCTTGATGTTGTATTAAGAACTGGATCATGAGATCCCTATTTGTATAAGAACTTATGTATCGTTTATAATGGATGATGTACTATGGTATCCAATTCTGTTATGTCTCGCAAAAATGGTAATCCTGGGATTGCGAGGTATGGCATAACAGGCATCTAGGATTGAAAAATCCGGGTGTTGACAAGTTGGTATCAGAGCCATCCTGACCATAGGAGACCCTAGTTAGACTGGACGTTTGAACCAAAAACTTAGTTTCAAAACCAAAGAAAACAAATATTTACAAAAACTTATTCTCATTCTTATCTCTTTGATTCTTTCATAAAAATTCATGTTCCTCAAAAACTCTTGCAAAATACCTAAAATTTTTGACACACTTGATCACTCTGCTAATCTACTCATCCTCTATTTTTATAGATGGACGTGAAGTACAGCAAGTTTTACCAACTTGGGAATGGAGGAGACCTTATCTTTGAGAGGGATCTGGATCAGCTTTCGGAACTTCTGGAGCGTCCGCACCCCGAGTTCTTTGGAGCTCGGCTCAATGATCAAGGAGGAGAAGATTTGCAGTGGCTAATTGTTGCAAGTCTCCGAGGAAAGATTGAACCTCTCACTGCGGAGGGAATTCAGTTTACCTTGAGGGAAAACAACTGGCTCGATGGACTTGCCAGAGCAATGCACGAAGCTCTTTCCCGTCTGTGTGGGCAGAGCATCAATCAGATCAAGGGTACTCGCTTTTAGTTTTGCCCAAGGCGTGATGCAAATGGACAACCACTGGAAGCCCCATACCACCCCGAGCTGAAGACTCAATCGGACCACCTTAGCTTCATGATGTATGATCGTCAGCAGGAGTTGGACAACTGCCGTGACTATTGTAACCACAAGTCCGCCATCATCAAGACGAAGGATCAGACCATCGCCATTCTAGCAAAGGATCGCAAGTCTCGCCGCCGTCAGCTCGACAAGAAGGAGCGAATCATTGCCCGTCTTCGCCACCGCATCTCATCTTTGGAGGAGACCATCCACGAGAGAGACATGCAGTTGGAGGAAAGGGAGAATGCCGGAGAGGATCTTCGTGGAGACCCTTACTCCTATCTCAGCGATGACGATGATTTTCTGGAGGATCAGGCCATGGACTTCTTCACCGATGAGGATGATTTCGCCTTCATTGATGATGATGAAGATGATGAAGCCACAGACTCCGAGGAGTAGTAGCACTGAGCACTAGCGTAGTGAGTAGTAGTCGGTCCCACTGTATCGTAGTTTCCAGAATGGTTCTTAAAACCATCTGTTTTTCTTTGTTGTGATGTGTGTTGTACTGTGTGCTATGAATGAATGAATGAAAAAGCAAGTTGCTAGAAAAATCTGAGTCAAACATTTAAAACCTTTCAAAGAACCAAAACCTTAGAAATTTCCCTCTTTTCTCATGATCTATATCAATCTTCAGATGCCACGTGGAGGAAGTGGTTCAGCCCCGGACCCGATGTTGCAGATCCTGCAAATGTTGACTTCTGACCGGGAAGCTGAAAGAGCGGAACGTCAAGCCAACCTAGCCACTCTGCAACAGATAGCCCAGCTAGCCCACAACAACCAAGGCCACGGAAATCAGGACAACCATGGATCTAAGCTCAAGAATTTCCAGAATACCAACCCACCCGTTTTCACCAAATCAGAAGAACCCCTAGATGTCGATGATTGGCTGCAAACCATGGAAAACAACCTAGAAGTCGCCGGAGTAGAAGCCAACGAGAAAGTCATGTTCGCCACCCATTATCTAGCCGGAGATGCCAGGGGCATGGTGGAACAGTGTTCGTGCAATGACCGGAGGCCAGATGATGACCTGGGAGGAATTCAAGGTCAAGTTTAGCAGAACCCATGTGCCACCAGGTTTGATCAAGAGAATGAGAGACGAGTTCAGAGAGATGAAGCAAGTAAGGATGACTGTAGTGGAATACCGTGACAGATTTTTATCATTAGCTAGGTATTCCCCGGACGAGATAGACAACGAAGCCAAGAAGAAAGAAAGATTCCCGAATGGTCTGCATGACGAGATGCACACGGTGTTAGTCAATATCCCCTTTGCTGATATTGAAGCCCTTGTCGACTCTGCTATCCAGATGGAAGGAAAGATCAACCAAGCCAATGAGAACCGCAAGCGTCGCATGATGCATCAACCAGGAACCCATCAGACCCCAAAGTATCGCCCCAACCCATCTCCAGGATTTGCCCCAGGAACCAACAGACCCCCTATGACCCGTCCGACCTACCCCAACCGTGGAAACCCTAGACCCGGAGGAAATCACAACAACCCGGCAACTCTAGCAATTTCACCCGTGCCCCACCCAAGTTCAACACCAACAATGCTACCGCCAACACCAACACTGCCCCGAGGACTGGAAACAATGTTGTGCCTGTCGCAGCCAAGGACAAGTCACAAGTGACCTGTTATGACTGTGGAAATAAAGGCCACTATTCCAACGAGTGCCCCAACAAGAAGAATGCTACAGCCCCTAATGCCAATGCCCCAGCTCAGCAGCAGCGTCGTCTCCAGCCAGGGAGAAGATTTGCCCCAGGGAATTCACTCAACCGCAATGGCCGTCTTTTTCTCATGCATGCTGAAGAAGCTCAGGAAGCGCCAGACGTCGTGCTGGGTATGTTTTCTGTTAATTCAGTACTTGCAAGAGTGTTGTTTGATTCTGGTGCCTCGCATTCATTTGTCACCGAAGAATTTGCCTGCACTAGTAAAATTCAACCAACCAACTGAAGCATGTTATGGTTGTGCAAATTCCCGGATCAATCACCAAGGCTAGGCAAATTTGCAAAGCCGTCCCTATCCGAATCCATGGCATAGATTTTTATGCTAATCTAATAGTACTCGGAACTAAAGGTTTGGAAGTAGTACTAGGAATGGATTGGATGTCCAAACATAAAGGATTGATTGACTGTGCTAAGAAAGCCATCACCATGACCAGTACCACCGGAATATCAGTCGAGCATATATCTGAAACCTTACCTCGCCAATTCAAGTGTAACAAGAGTCTAGCCCGACCTACCATTGATCAATTCCGGATAGTCTGTGAATACCCCGATGTATTTTCAGATGTTTTGCCCGGTATGCCCCTAGATCGGGATATCGAGTTTATCATCGAACTAATCCCCGCAACCGGACCCATAGCCCAGAGACCCTATAGTATGAACCCGTCGGAACTAGCCGAACTGAAGAAGCAACTGGATTCCATGCTAGAAATTGGATTGATTCAACCAAGTGCGTCCCCATGGAGATCACCAGTCTTATTTGTGGACAAGAAAGATGGAGGTAACCGTTTGTGTATGTATTATAGGAAGTTAAATGATGTCACCATCAAGAACAAGTACCCCTTGCCCAAGATAGAAGATTTGTTTGACCAGTTGACCGGTGCGAAAGTGTTTTCTAAGATTGATCTTAGAACTGGCTATCATCAACTCAAAATTCGTGCAGAGGATATTCCAAAGGCTGCCTTTACCACCAGATATGGATTGTACGAGTATACAGTTATGTCTTTTGGATTAACCAATGCCCCCGCTTATTTCATGAACCTCATGAATAAGATTTTTATGGACTTCCTGGATAAGTTTGTCGTTGTTTTCATCGATGACATTCTGATTTATTCCAAATCAGAAGAAGAACATGAGCTACACCTAAGGATCATTCTTGGAACCCTTAGAGAGCATCAGCTGTATGCAAAGTTTAGCAAATGTGAATTCTGGTTACAGGAGGTAGGATTCCTCGGTCACACTGTATCAGCTGGAGGAATTGCCGTTGACCCTGCCAAAGTGAAAAATGTAGAAGATTGGCAAGCCCCAACCACTCAAACCCAAGTTCGTGCATTTCTCGGATTGGCGGGATATTACCTCAAATTCGTAGAAGGATTCTCGAGTATCGCCCGACCCATGACCCAATTGCTGAAGAAGGACAAGAAGTTTGAATGGACCGACAAATGTGAAGTGAGTTTTCAAAAACTCAAGAGGAGATTGATTTCAGCCCCAATCTTGATGATGCCGGATATCACGAAGCCCTTCGATATGTATTGTGACGCATCCAAGATTGGTCTCGGATGTGTGCTAATGCAAGAAGGAAAAGTTATATCTTATCTATCTCGACAACTGAAGCAACATGAGCAAAACTATCCAACCCATGACCTCGAACTCGCAGCAGTAGTTCTAGCCCTGAAGACATGGAGACATTACCTAATGGGAAACCGTTGTGAGATTTATTCGGATCACAAGAGCCTAAAGTATATATTCACTCAGAAGGAGTTGAATATGAGGCAGAGAAGATGGATTGAGCTAATCAAGGATTACAACCTGGACATTCACTACCACCCTGGTAAAGCCAATGTGGTAGCCGATGCCCTTAGCAGATTGCCGTGCCGCTTGAACTCCATGATTTTGAAGGAGCAACCAAGTTTGCACAAGGAGATGGAAGATTTTCGAATGGAATTAGTAAGTGAAGGATTTTTGGCTAGCATATAAC
This sequence comes from Avena sativa, assembly GCA_916181665.1. Taxonomy (NCBI): domain Eukaryota; kingdom Viridiplantae; phylum Streptophyta; class Magnoliopsida; order Poales; family Poaceae; genus Avena; species Avena sativa. The sequence goes on along the minus strand of OV702294.1, from coordinate 146,471,825 downwards.
TTCAGCCCACTTTGATCAGTCAGATTAAAGAGGCGCAGAAGGGAAATGCCAGTATCGACGGAATCAAGCGTCGTATCGGTACAGGCAAAGTACCCGAATTCACCGAGGACGAAGGAGTTCTATGGTACAAAGGACGCCTTTGTGTACCAGCAGATTCGGAGTTGAAAGAAGTTATCTTGAAGGAGGCTCATGATACTTTGTATTCTATCCATCCCGGAGGAACTAAGATGTATCAAGATTTGAAAGAGCAATTTTGGTGGCATAAGATGAAGAGAGAAATCGGAAGCTATATCGCCAAGTGTGATATATGTCAGCGAGTCAAGGCAGGACATCAAAGACCCGCTGGATTGTTGCAACCTTTGCAAATTCCGGAATGGAAATGGGATTCTATAGGAATGGACTTTATCACTGGACTACCTACTTCTAGTAGGGAAAATTACTCTATTTGGGTCATAGTGGACAGATTGTCCAAAGTCGCCCATTTCTTGCCCGTCAAAACCACCTATCAGAGTTTGAAGCTAGCGGAGTTGTACATCGCTAGAATCGTCAGTTTGCACAGAGTCCCAAAGAACATAGTATCCGATCGAGGAACTCAGTTTACCTCGAATTTCTAGAAGAAAGTCCAAGAAGGTTTAGGAACCCACCTCGATTTCAGTACTGCGTATCACCCTCAGACCGATGGACAAACGGAGCGAGTAAATCAAATACTCGAAGATATGCTTAGAGCATGTGTGCTAGAATATGGATCCAAGTGGGAAGACTGTCTGCCGTTTGCAGAATTTTCCTACAACAATAGTTATCAAGCCAGTTTGCAAATGGCCCCATTTGAATTCATGTACGGAAGAAAGTGTCGCACCCCTTTGAACTGGTCGGAAGTAGGAGAGAGTCAGATTTTTGGACCCGACATCCTCCGAGAAGCAGAAGAAAAGGTTCACAAGATTCGTGAGCACCTCAAGACCGCCCAATCCCGACAGAAGAGTTATGCCGACAAGAGACGTCGAGACCTCGCCTTCAATATAGGAGATTTTGTTTATCTGAAAGTGTCGCCATTCAAGGGAATGCAGCGTTTCCAACTCAAAGGAAAGTTATCCCCCAGATATATCAAACCTTTAAAAATTCTGAACCGTCGAGGAGAAGTATCGTATCAATTGGAATTACCTGAAGAGATGTCAGCTTTGCACAATGTGTTCCATATCTCGTTACTTCGCAAATGTCTCGAAGTCCCCGAGAAGACCGAAGTGTTCAAGAATATCGATCACCAGACCATAGAGATGAACGATGACCTGACCTATCCCGAAGTACCCATCCGCATTTTGGAAGAAGCTTTTCGAACTACCCAAACCCGAAGCATCAAGTTTCTCAAGATTCAGTGGAGCAACCACACAGAATAGGAAGCTACCTAGGAGCGCGAAGATCACATCAAGACGGAGTTTCCCGATCTCTTCAAATCCTAGGTAATCTTTTCGTCCTTTTTCAAATCTCGGGACGAGATTTTGTTTAAGGTGGGAAGGTTTGTAACATCCCAAAAATACTAAGCTTGGATCATCAAATTCTAATCATCAAAATTAAGGTTAACAAAAACTTTTCTAAATGAAATCATGAATGCATGCATATGTGTATGCATGGATTTTGAAATCCTTTAAAACCACCTTGTTTGTTTGTTTCATTGCTTGTAAAATGTTTCTTAGGTGAAATAAACATCATCTAAAACATTTCCCACACTTTTTCTAAAGACAAGTAAATCAAAACACATATATGAAATGAATGGTCACTTTGACCAATTTAACTCCCATGCCTACTTTGGCTGTCTCAAACTTTCAGAACCTAACAGAAACTTTTCTGGATCTTTGCACCCCTTGAATGTACTCATAACAAGGTATCAAGGCCCACTTTGTGATCATCCAGAAACTTTCAAATACATAGTTTAAATGACAATTCAAAAATGAATCTTTATCATATGGGAAGATCCCACTTTTTCAAAAACCACTCAAACAAGCTCAACTTTAAAAACCCAAGCATCTGCAGACTCACCAGCACCAATCTAGCAAACCCACCAAAAATCTTTTCAAAATTCAAAACTTGATTTCATGCGGCCATTTCATCAAACAGGTTGCAGACACAAATCAAACAAAACATCAAACACTATTGTGAGCAGTGATTCTTGCCTAACTTGTTCCCTAGTTAGCTCACACACAGCTCAATAGATCATCTAGGAAGTTTAACTAAGGACTAGCACCCCTGTGAGCTTGCCATTGCCATCAATGGTGAACAGCCAAGCACCCCCTTGTCACCCCATTGTGGATAGCAGGCTAGAGGAAGAACTAGCCTTGCCAACCTTGTCTGGAGGCAGCCTACCGTCCACCGCCACTACGTGTCCTAGCCGCGAGTGTTTCCAAGCCCTGGACCACGCGCACAAGCCGCACCCAGACCGCCAGAGACCATGCCGAGCATGCGTCAGAGCACGATCCTCGACCGAAGCCCACAGACCGCGCGCCGCCCTCGCCGCGTGCATACACAATCCCCACCGACCCAGGAGACCGCCAGACATCCCCGTTTGCCGCCCCGTGCCGCACAACCACCACCCGCCGTAGAAGACGCCGCCTCTGCCGCGCAGAGCATCGCCCGTTACAGACCAAACCACACCGCCCCATGCCTCGAGACCATGTCGTTGAGGATCGCCAGGAGACACCGCACCGTCCCCTACCCTTGCCCATGCCATTAGCTGCCTGTAACCTCGCCCCCGACGAGCTCACCGTGCGCCCCGACGGTCCCCTCGCTCGACTATAAATAGAGGCCACCCCCGCACAATTTTTTCACACCATCTCACTCCCCTCTCCTCACTGATCGTGCCACACCGTTCTCAGAGCAAGACAAGCACCACCCCGCCGGAATTTCACCGGAGCCCGCCGCCTCTGGAGAAGAAGGGAGCCAGCGATTGGAGCCGTCCCAAGAGAAGCCACCGGTACCAGGAGATTCGCCGTCGTCGACTTCGTCGTTCGCCCGCCTCGCCGACCCTCGCCAGTACCCCGGTGAGCCCCCAGCAACCCTCACTGGCCGCGCTAGGTTTCATTCTCGCCGGAGTTGTCTCGCGTCGACGATGACCCCCAGCCGTTAGATTAGAACTAGATCGAACGATCCACATCGCCCCATACCGCTTCGCCCAGCCCCGTGTCACTGACGAGTGGGGACACCCACTTAAGCAGCTCGCGGGAGCACTGCGCTCCGCAGGCCGGCCCAGTAACTTTTCCCACGCAAGCCCAGTTATTCAAATTAAACTTTTTCTATTTCAATACAAACACACTTCTGTACCCAACTTCAAAAATCAACCCAGATCGATTCATTGCACCAAATTGAATGAAACCAATTTTGTTGGAAAGACCTGTGAATGCTGAATCCAAGCCCGTTGGATTAAAGTCATTTGGATCTATAGATCACCCTTGGTAAAAATAACAAGGCAGAAGCTTTTCTGCATTCAAACAATTTTCAAATTTAAACCATAATATCTTTTGAGTTGATTCCAACTCTCAAAAATCACATTTAACCATACCTTTCAGAATATATAAAAATATATAGGTTTACTTGCAGAAATAATGTTCAAGTAATAAAAGAATGCTACATAAGCATTTCTAGCCACTTTAATTAATTAAAATAAAAGGGTAAAACCTTATTAAATTGTGACACCACTTTAAATAACATTCCCATGGACTACAATATGTGGTGATGACATGTGTCAACATGATCCCATGTTGGGTTTGGAGAATATTAAATCTTAAGTAGTTTTTCAATGAGTAGAAATTACTTTTCTAAAAATAAAAGGAATTAAATCAAGCCTTAACCTTGTAATGTTAGGGATGATGCTAGATCATCCATAGGACCCTTGTGTGTGATGATTGCAAGTAGTTAAGTATTGTTTGGTGATTGTGTACCTCATATTTATTCATAGACGCTAGTACCGACCAAGGATACGAGGAGAAAGGAGGATACTACGAAGAAGAAGCCGAGGAGAACTTCAACCACTGCTCTGCACAAGGCAAGCCTAATACTACTAGTGAATGTGTAAGCTTATACTGATATTGATGCAAGCTGACACTATACCTATGCAAGCTAACCCTTGCAAGATACCCTACTGATGCAACAAATCCATACTTGTTCTATGACTACTATATGCCTTAAGCCTGTGTGATCATACCCACTTGATAAACCAATCCTAGTTTTATGAGCAAGCTTCTTACTTTTTTTCTTTATCAAAGCTTACTTAGAGCTTACTTAAGTGACTGGTAGATATTGGAAAGATGCTGAAGGTTGCATAAAGAGCATAAAATTTGGCCTAAGATAGAAACCTTGACATCAGCCTGAGACATGAGGTTATACTTAGTTGAAACTCCACTAGTTACCACCACTCATTAGTACTACCCCCCACCTGTAGATGCTAGTGCTAAGCATAAAACTTGATCAACTTTTAGATGGGAATACTTGGTGGAAAAATGGTTATGAAAACCTTGGAATGATGGATCATTCTATTGAAATGTTTTGGACATGTGTTTCCGAAAACACCGGATGGTTTTGGTGATGAAAATGTTGAGGCATGAGCCTTAGCCCTTTATAAAACAGATGGTTGTCTGGATGCGATACCATTCCAATTTTATCGTACAACCACAATACCCGAATATTGGGTAGGGCTTGACTGGAAACTTATATTCCTTAGTATTAGTTCCCTCACGGCCAAGGTCTGAGCTGAGGCTACCTTGTGAAGATTGTCCACCTGTGCAGTACCCAAGATGACAGTTGGTCATGGTTGGGAGGCCAAACTCACAGGAGAGGTGCTTATACTAGGGCGTGTAATCGAAAGGTTAGGATTGATTATTCGCATACTGAGTATGGTGAATTCAGGATTTGTTCCTGACGGATGTATCGAATGTTGTGGTGAAAGTGTACAATCTCTGAAGAGTGTCAAACTATTCGAATAGCCGCGTCCGCGGTTATGGACAGTTGAAGTGGCCATACTGTTCCCCCGTCAGACTTTTCAAAATGACATGTGAAATGAATTAAGACTTTGACTTGACCACAACAGAGTTGTGATATGAAATACAAGTTACCAGTTAGGAGTTATAAAATTGTGACTAGCTTTAGAACTTAGTAGAGATAAATCTGGCTTTTGCAAAACAACCCTAGAGCCTAGTGTCCTATTATCCAAAAAAACCCCTTTACCTATTAGTACTAGGATCATCTCCCATCGTCAGCATTGCCTGTGACCCTAAAGATGGAGCTTCGCCTACGCTACCGTTATTATTACGTATTCCTCTGCTTGATGTTGTATTAAGAACTGGATCATGAGATCCCTATTTGTGTAAGAACTTATGTATCGTTTGTAATGGATGATGTACTATGGTATCCAATTCTGTTATGTCTCGCAAAAATGGTAATCCTGGGATTGCGAGGTATGGCATAACAGGCATCTAGGATTGAAAAATCCGGGTGTTGACATACTCCTCGAAGGATCGAGACCTATACAAGGATCCATCAGTTGATCCGCTGCAGCACGTCGTCCTCAACTCTTTTAAGACCGAGCGAAAGAGGGCCAACAAGGTCAATCTCCACCAAGAGGTCAATTGGCACTTTGAAGAGCATGGCACCCTACAGCGGCTGTCGATGGAGGAAAACGCGCGCCTCCTCATGTAGAGGGAGCGACATGCCACGCGGAGAATGAGGCCATCACCGCCACTCGCGAGCAAGCCCAGATTGCTCAGAATGAGTTCTACCTGGAGCTACGCAAATGCACAGAGGCGGAGCGGAACGACCGTCAACACACTATGGTGGCGCGTCGTCCGATGTGGAAGCATGACAAGTGAGGCGGGCATAGAAACATGCCGAGTGGGACGTCAAACGGTGTCGCCAGAACGACGATGAGGCCTATCTCCCTTGTAGGAATGGTGACACTTATTATGTTTTGTTTCCGTTTAAGTTTAGTTATTTTTCATTTGGTTTGTAAAATTTTGTTGCACTTTCAATTAATTTCATTTGGTTCAACAGCGTCTTGTGAGACACGCGACTAGGATCGGACATGCCTCAAACCCATCACGGCTCGGCGGCGTGCCTGAAATGATATGTTGAACGTGTTCTAAAGCTAGTTATAGTGGGAGTAACTAAGGTGGTAACATGCATTCGCATGCAGTGCCAACTAAATATTTTAATAATGTGGCATGTCATTAAATGATAAAAAAGAGACTTGAAGTACTCTAAGGCAAAATGAGTCTATAAATAATAAGGCCTTTTCCAATGAGGTGTATCTTTGCACGTTTTTAAAGAAGCTATTAAAACTTAAGAAACAATTATTATAAGAGCAAGTACAATAAGGTCCAATCAGCTGGCTATAAGAACTAAAATAATATATATGTGCTTAGTTGGAGGAAAGAGAATAGGAGAGAGAAGTGGAGTGGGCTCTCATGCAAGAGCCAGCTCTAGCACGTGCTCCTAGGCATTGTGTGAGAGTATCAAGTGGGCCATATATTTATAAAGTAGTACACTTTTATAGCAAACTGTTGTATATGTTGGTTATAAAGTTGCCTCTAGATGACGTGGCATTGTCTTATAGCCAGCAGCGGACTCTACTATTGTTCTTGCTCTAATTGGATATAGTATCTTAGATGGTGTTTTTAGAGATGTTATATTTAATGATTTTATGTTCATGCATGTCTGTGACTGACTAGCTAAGTTTTTTGCCTATGATAATGTGCAAGTGGTGTATCTCTTTTATCATTAAATAGGGTGCCACATAAGCATTTTACCTAGGATAGAGCGCTAAGAGACTTCCATTGTGAAAAGGTCTAAATAAGATTTTGATGTTACTAGACATAAATTACTATCCACTATGAGACTAGTCATAGTGAGAGTATCATAACTAGTATCATGCATGTCATGTTGGTAAAAATCTGATGTGACACAACAATTAATGAAGATAGAAATGATTAGAGTGTCATAAAATAGATACAGTATCATAGCACGTAAAACTAGAAATTCTAATTGCAAGTTAATCTTGTACACAAATTTACATAGAAATTCTATAAATCAATAAATATAGTACTATGATACTACTAAATGATAGTACCTCCGTTCAAGATTATTAGTCTAAGAGTTTTCTTATATTGTTTAAGATTATAAGGGCTATCTCATTTATTAGTCTCTCTCTCGTCCAATTATGTTTTTTTCTCTCACTTCTCTCGTGCATGTAAAACTATTGGTGCATGAAAGAGAGTTATGGAGTGTCTTGATATTAGCAACTTGACCCTTAGAACTAATAATTCCAAACAGAGTTAGTACAGTGCACTAAAGACTAATATTATATACATGATATTAGTTTTATGATAGTCATATTAAAATGCTAGTAACTAAGGCTAAGACTAGCCCCAATGGGGGTATCATAGGTGGTATCATGCACCACATGCATGCAAAATGCTTATGTGTCATAGTAATTAATGATGAAAGAGATTGTGTTGGTATCATAGGTAGATACGGTATCATAGCACATAAAACTAGAAAAATTAATTCTAAACAAATCTTGTACACAATTTTACATTGAGATTCTACAAAACAATAAATACACCAAGACTATGATACTACTATATGATACTATGCATTATGGAGATGATATTATATACTAGTATCATATGCATGATACTACTATATGATACTTCCCATTGTGACTAGTCTAATGACATGAGCATGACACTGGCTCAAATTACTCCAACAATTCAGCGAACAGACGGTCAGACACCCATATCCATGTTTGCGGCTGTGGATCGGTGCATGCATCCGGCCGTATCAGCACCGAGCTGATCTCTCACGGCTGGTCAGTGGTCACCTCCTCGAGGCTCGATCGACGGAGGTTCAAACATGGCTGCGGTGCGAGCGCACGCACACGGAGAATCGCCGCCGCGCCCACGCAGCTGGATCGTCAACGCCTTGACTGAGCCTTGAAAACGACACGCTAGCTCTACCATCTTTCACAATCATCGTTCCTCTGTAGTACGGAGTACGTACGACTTCGCCTACCGATTGACCTCGCTCGAATCGAATGTGATCCATATATATGGACCTGGTCTCAGGCAATAATTTCTGCTGCCTTGTCCCGATGCCATTCGCCTTAATTGATGATACTGAAGCTTCACTTGTTTCCGTCCGTGCTTGTGCTGCTCGGTTACGTTTTTCTTGTTTGACAGAGAGATGCTCGGTTAAGTTGGGCTTCGCTGGTAGACTTCGTCAAGGCTCAAGAGGCTCGTTGTCAGCCGCTGTTTATGATCTGCAGCTAGGGTGTCAAATGGGGTGGGTCTTTTTTTACCAATCCTTCTCTAAATTTACTAGGTTTCAGGACCCCTTTTTGTCTATATTTTGTTTTCATGGGTCGTTATGTGCGGGTGCTCCTTGCCATCCTTGCAGCCTAGGCACGATCGAGCAACCTAGTCTGAACCTCAACTACTACTGCTACCACAAATTGAAACTTCCAAGCTGTAAGGACAGCTGTAGGTTCACGTGAGGAATTGGAATCTTGGCACCACACTTCTTACCCGAAACGGGTCACACGGTTAGCCAATCAGTCTCTGGTTCACGGAAGCGTCGCTTGGCCCGTTCCGAACAGAATCATGTCCTCAAATCAAGCAGCATTGAGCTACTATTTCGATGCTCGCTATTTTGGGGCTAGGAGTTTTCTCCTCTTTCTAGTCTGGCGGATCTTACTTTCCTTTCAAGCAAAAGATCGCACATACTACATTCACAGTCTTATACAAAAGCTAAAAATACAGTTATTTATGAACGGAGGGAATAGTTCAAGCCTTTTTGTGGTCCCATTTTAGCTTTCAAAGCGTGGTTTCTTTCGGGTCAAGCATTCCAGCATGTCACGTCACATCGTCGGCCATGGTCAGAGTTGAACCATCTTTGACGAAACCAGTCCACTTTGGCATCGACTGGGCTATACTATATCGTATACTCAGTCAAACGGAAAGAGAAAAAAAAAATACTAGAGTAGTACGTACACCTTAATTTCCACTGTGCTTCATCATGCTCCCTCCCAGCCTTCTGGCAGCACGTTGCCAACGTACGATAGAGGGCCGATCCGCAGCTAAATTAACAATTGCAAGGAAAATAAACAAAGGGCTCCTGCAGCGCAAGCACGCACGCAAAACTTGAGTCCGATGCAGTCGGTGGTGTTTTCACGCTGCTACACCCCAAAACTTGAGTCCGATATGATTCCATGCATGAACAGCATGGGTGCACAGCCACATGGGAATCCAGCCAGAGCCACTAGCTCTCGAGCCTCGACCCTGGGGCGCGGTTACAGTTTCATGCTCGCCAACGCCAATCATGCACGTGGTCATTCCGCTGCTTTATTTTATTTCAGCAGCCATGATAATTGATAGGAGTTGTTTAGTGTTTCCCACCTTATCGCCACCAACAGGCCTTGTATATTTTTTTCACTGTATATACGCGTTGCAGCGTCCTGTCTGTAATGCGTTAAAGCGCGCGTAGCCTCCCTGACCTTCATCGGAGGCTGTATTTTACAGCTCGCGCGAAGCTGTAAAGCCTAGCCTCTAACACGCGCGCTAAAATGAAGCGCCAAAGACTCGTTTTTACACTACGCTATGCACAAATATGATATAGAAAACAGTTGAAAAAATAGAATTAAAACATTCCAATCGACTTTTTCTATAGAAGATTAAAACAAACTACTCGTCGTCGTAGGTGGTCTCGGTTCAAAGGTCGCCCCACCGCGGGTCCTCCTCGATCGACGAGTTCGGATTCTCGATCTCCTTCTCGGCGAATGCTTCCTCTCCTCCCTCTGCATGGCGTAGAATTCTTTCTCGTCCCGAACATCGCACGTGCCGAGGGTGAGGCGGCTCGGCGTAGAACATCCCGTTGGGGCGCGCGCGTACGTCACGGAAGCCCGACGATCCACTGTGGCACGGCGGCATCCCGGCGAGGCGCGGTGGCGCGTGCCAAGCGAAGAGAAGGCGGAGCATGTGGCGAGCATGAGGAGAGGAGAGGAGCGGGCACGTGGAGAGGAGATGAATCTTCAGTGGCAGCTTAGTGGCAGGCGCGTGCGTCCGATTTATAGCACCCAAAACGGCGCCCAAGATAGCGCAATAGCGCGCGGGAGGGCAAAGTATTTAGAGCGTGGAAAGTTTTGGTGCGTCTGCTGAAGAAGCACGAAATACTTTTCACGTGCTAAACAGACGGTTTTTATAGCCTGCCCATGATATAGAGCACCCGTTAGAGATGCTCTAACAACACACACAATACAACCGTCCAAATTCTCAAGTATACCATTTTCTTGAATCACAAAGAGAAGTGTACGGTTTTCTTCACATTTTCAGTACGATTATAGCGTATTTCATCTTTTGTATTCTTCAGTTGTGACTTTGTGATAGGTTTTATTCCATTTTAACATGTTGACATATTATTTCTCAACTTCTGACCGTGGGATTGCAAGTATATTTTTCTCGGAATCAGACAAGTCGAACCCAAATGTTGGGATGACATGGCAGCCTAGTTCACACAGAAACCACTCTTGCCAATTTCCATGAGTGTATCCAATGTGGCAGATGATTAAAATGTGGTGCCATTTGCGACCTTGCTCAATGTTTTTTTATGCAATTTTTATAAGAGGTCTAAGTTCAACAAAAAAATTAAAGTGAATTTGACATAATTGAGTACGCCTCCAACGAATAGGCATATGATTGTGTGCCTAGTAAACTGCTAAATCACCCAAATATGTAGATCTGGCTTGTCACTTTGGGAAAATATAAAACGAGGATAAGAGTTGTCAGAAAATCACAGCTAATTATGGGGCGAAATATGACGACAAAGATAGAAAGTAGAGTAAAGTAAAGTATAGTGCTAAACATATATGTGTGTGTGTGTGTGTTGTGAAGTTTATGCACTAATTTAGTGTATAAATATGTCAAATATGACATGTGAAATAGTATTGTAATTAGGTTGAGGAGTATATTAGAGCGATGTTGGCGCGACCTGACAGGTTCAGGTCCCTCACCCCTCCTCGCGCGTGCATTGTAATCGTCACCGCCATGCTTCCTTCCTTGAACCGTATCACCCATTACCATGTCCATGTTTCACATCCTCCTTCATTGATCTTCATTGACACTTCCACAACATCAAGTCGTGGTACCAACGTGCCTAATAATACAACCATGTACATTATTGAAAAAAACAAAGATGTACAATTTTAAAAGAAAAGCGAGCCAAGACAATTATGGTGAATTGTTATGCATATTTGGAGAAACAATAGCATAGGATAGCCAACTCCTAGTCAACTAGCATTCGAGTTGGTCAGCTTCAACAACTGGATTGTTCCCATTGAGCAAGAATCTTATCAAGGTGTCTAAAATATTTTGTTTGGACAGCTGTTGTACGACAGGATTTCAAATCTTATCAAACTAACGACCAATATGTAGATCTAGCTTGTCAATTTGGGAAAATAATACTCTCTAAATTTGGGTTTATAAGTCCCTCACGTATCCCTAGGTTCCCAATGACCTATATAATACAAACTATATAAAAAAAATTATACCATAAGAAATATAACATCTAAACTTTCTAGTGATATTATTTTGCAATATATATCTCATATTAATTGGATCAAATTAATAATCTAGGGATACATGAGGGGCTTATAAACCGAGACAGAGGGAGTAAAACGAGGGTAAATGTTGTAAAAAATAACAGCTAATAAAGGATGAAACATCACAATAAAGATATAATGCAGAGTAAAGAGTAAGTAAATTATACTGGTGCTAAACATGTGTGTATGTTGTGGTGTTAAGTTTATGCACTGATTTAGTTTTTAAATATGGCAATTAAGGGCTGCGAAAAAAGTACTGTAATTAGGCCGAGGAGTACACTAGAGCGATGTTGGTGCATCCTGATAGGTTTAGGTCCCTCCCCTATTGTACTCGCCGCCTCCGTGTTTCCTTTCTTTCAACCGCATCACCCATGATCATGTCCATCTTTTCTGGTACACATCCTCATTCAGTCGGGGTAAGACAATTATGGTGAGGTGTTAACTTGTTATGCATATTTCTAGAAAAAAACAACATATATAATCAGCTCTTGAAGTAACCTTCCAGCTGGCCAGCTTCAAGAGCTGTCGCTAGTATCTGTACATAGATTTTTTTTCCATTAATTGAGCAAGAATCTTATCAAAACCTTGTAAAATATTCTGTTTGAACAGCTGTGGTACGTACGACGAGATTTCATATCTTGTCAAACCAACCACCTCTGCTGCATAGGAACAATCACGCAAACTAATTTAGCAAACCTGCGCAAAGCCGCGGGCAGCAGCTTATTTTATTTCCCACGAACTCACCAACTCAGACACAGACTGGAGTGCCTGACCGGGGACAACCAACTCGCAGCACTTCCACAGCCAGCGATTCTACCGACTCCGAGAAAACAATGGCAGAACCGAGGGGAGCAACTCTAACACCTTATTCATATATGGATAAAAGAGGCAATAATAGCTTTTTTAGATAAGAGGGTAAAAAAACTTGCTTCAAAAACACTACTAGAAAAACGGCTACAGGTAATCCACATTTCTATGGCGCACTTGCTAGTGGTGCCTCACGGGTAAAATAGACGTGGCGCACTGGCCACATGTGCCCTACGGCTAACTGTCATAAGCGTGGCGCACATGGGGGTGGTGCGCCACGGCTATGTGTGGGCCAAGGCACAGATGGCCGCAACACACATACCTGTAGCGCACTAGATTAAGGTACGCTACGGATGTGTCACTTAGCCGTAGCGCATATTGACCTAGTGCGCTACGGGCATGTGTGCTGCAGCAGCTGGGTCAACTTAGCCGTATGGCATTCTGCCCTAGTGCCCTACGGCTAAGTGGCCTACACCAACTCCACCACCACCATCATCACCCCGTGGATCGTCTTTTTAGGTTTTGCAAAAAATAAAAAAAAATGATAAACACTTCCAAAAATATAATCCTTTTATATTTATATAGGTAATGTGGTATAGTTTGTAGGAAAATTAACAAACAATAATTTCGACTTTATCTGCAAAAAAAAGTCATGCCATGGTAAAATGACCGTAACTTTTGCATATGATATAAAAAAAAATCGTATAATATACCAAAATGACGAGAACGAAATTTCGCATCCGCTCGCAACGACCTCTGGTCGTTTTGCGATTTTTAAAATTTTTAAAATTCGAAAAGAGTAAAAAGTTACGGTCAAAAGACCTTTTTTCCTGCAGAAAAAAAATAGAGGGCAACTTACCCGTAGCGCACCACCACCTAGTGAGCCACGGATAAGCTTGGGAATTTGAATCACCACCCCGCCCACCTACCCTTCAACCCCCCCCCCCTTTTCCTTCTCCTTCTTCCTTCTCCTTCTCCTCCTTCCCATTTTCCCCCTTCACCTATATTTGGCCACCTTGCTCCGGCGTCCTTGCTTCGGCCTCTTCCTCTCCTTCAAGTGACAGTGGCATGACGACGGCCTTCTCCTCCTCCTTGCAGCGACGACGGGCGACGGCGGCCTCCTCCTCCTCCTCGCAGCGATGACTGGTGAAGGCGGCCTCCTCCTCCTCCCAGCGACGACAGGCGATGGCGGCCTCCTCCTCCTCGCAGCGATGACAGGCGACGGCGGCCTCCTTCTCCTCACCTACCTCCCTTCCTCCCTCTCTTCTTATCTTCCTCCCTCTTGTCGTACCTCCCCTTCTCCAACCATCTACTGCCTCGATGCCGGCAAGGACTACCACGGGCACGGCCTCCCGCACCTCCCTGCGGTGGTAGGTCGTGGCCACGACCATGCTCCGGCGAGGCGACACGACGGCGGCGCATGGACCCGATTGCTTTTGCAATTCAAAAAGAGGGTGTTTTTTGCATTTTTTTTGTTTTTTGAAAAACACATCCGTGGCGCATCCTGTACCCCTAGCCGTGGCGCACCTGGTAGTGCGCCACGTCTATCTCGACACAACCGTGACGCACCATGATGCGCCACGGCTACGAGATAGCCGTAGCGCGAGGCCCGTGGCGCACTGCTAGTGCGCGACGGAAGGCCTTTTCAGGTGCGCCACGAATAGGCGTTTTCCTAGTAGTGAAACTTACCCATAAGTGGTCCTCCACCATAAAATTTTGGGTGACCATCCATTTTTTGCCACCTCCTACCCATATATGGATAGATGGACATAAAATTTGGGTAAGAGGCAATCTCTACCCATATGTTGCCATGTCAGCAAAAAATGCACGTGGGAGGGTCCAACTGCCCGAGCGGAAGTTGTCGCTCGCTCTAGCCGTGCCTGTTCGCGCCGCCGCTCGCCGCCGTCGCTCCGGCCGCCATCGTGCCATGGCTGATTTTCTCTACCTTCCTCAAGCCCAGCCCGTGCGTGGCCGTTTTCGACCTGATTTCGGGCTACAACCGCCGCTCAACGATCCCCACAACGGCGCCTCAATCTTTGCTTCCAGGCCTCTCTATCGCGGATCCTCCATCTCTGGCACCCCTGCCAGGCCCCACCGAGGCGTTCCCGACCCCGATTTGGTCGCGGGCACGACCTGTCAGACAACAACGGGAAGCTCGTTGTCGCCCTCGCCAGACCTCCCCCGCATCCACGAGTATCTCATCGTCGCCTTGACCTCACCGCCCTCCCTCCCTCGTCCACGGCAAGCTTGCCAGCGCCCCGTCAGCCCTCGACAGGGTCAAGTTCAAGGACCCGATTCTTTTCATAATTTTGGTTTAGGGTCCTAGGCGTAAAAAAGGACACAAATATAGTTTCTATTATTTTGTGGCCGCAATTGTCATTTGAGTAGCCAATTTTTAGGTAAGCTGTTAGAGCTCAAAGTTTTTTGCTTATCCAAACCTTCTCTACCATCTTACCCAAAGACTTTTTGCTTATCCATATTTCGGTAAGCCGTTGGAGTTGCTGATTCCGCCAGGCGCCTCGCCTTCGCGTGTGTTGCGGCGTTGTCGCTTTTGGCTCCGGCCGGGATCCCCGTGAACCACCGATACATGCCAGTGTGTACACCCCATCTCTCAAGGGCAAAGGCATGGGCGATTGGCTTTCCGGCTATTTATAAACCTCTCCCTATCTATAAACCTCTCCCCGTGCTCTCTGCCATCTCAGTTCTGATCCGAACGCCTGGTCAAGGGAATGGGAGTCTGGATATATATGGCGAGCGGACCGCACCATGGACCGCGCCGATTGGCCGAGTAGCCGGGTACACCCACGAGCTAGTAGTGCGGCGGGGGCTTTTGCCTACGTTCTCCGTTGGTGACATCACCCGGCCCAAAGCAAAGCAGCTCCCCGCTACGAGGGAAGTGCGTGCGTGTCCTTTTCCGTACCCGTGCGGCCTGAGAAAGGCGGAAAGCGGTTTTTACCCTAGGATAATTATTGACGGCACCGATACCCGCACTTCACTTTAGACTGCGAGCCTACAATACAAAAGAAGGATTGTGACGTTTGTTTTTGCGAAATTCCACAAATCTATTATAATTATCATCAATAGCCGTACAAAAAGATCTAAAAGTAATAAAAATTACAAACATGTTATTGGACCATCTAGCGACGACTACAAACACTAGCTCGAGCCAAAGGCGCGCCGCCGTCCTCGTCCCTCCATCACCGGAGCCGGACAAAACTTGTCGTAGTAGAGCTTGTTGTAGTAGCCAAACAGAAGTCGTCGTGCTAAGGCCACAATGGACCAGCGCGCTAGAGCAGCAACCATTGCCAATAATGACATTCGTAGATCGGAAGAGACTGACCTGAAAACAAACCGACAAACAAAAAAATGGACAGAATCCTAGAAGAGCTCCCGGACAAATGACTTCACGTGTCCTCCATTAGCGCTAGGTGCACCACCGAAGCAAGGATAGAGTGGGGAGGATATTATTCTGACTTCAGAATATAGCCGTCGCCTCAACATTCCAAAGAAGACTCTAAAAATAGACAAAACAAAGAACGGAAAACCTCCCGTCGGCGAGAGGCCGTGGTCCGCCACACCTACAAAGCCCTAAAGCCACCGGAGGCAGAACAGACCGGTGACATCGCCGACGAGGGGTATAGAACCCTAGATGGGGTTTTTGATCCTGCAATCTCTTATAAGGCTTATATGATTATATATTTTTGTAGAAATATTGTGGGATTAGGATACTAGGATTTTTTTGCATAGTTTGGTAGATATTTTTTGCAAAGAATCCTTTACATGTTCAGGGTGCAACCAAGTAAAGTTCGATGAAAAAAATCATATATGGTCTATTCCTTAAAACAGGCTTTCGCCTTGCTTTATAAACAAACACCACAGATGCCGAGATGCCAAAGAAAAAAGTGAAAAAGCATGGTATCTCCTATTAATATGGTCTGTTTAGTTCTACCGATTCCTAGAATGCAGGTATAAAAATGAACCCATGAATATGATAGGCATGCGTGTCAGCTTGTGCAAAAAAAAAAGGATTGAGAACATGAGTGTTGGGTCCACATTAATAGGAGAAACACATGAATCCTAGTAAACATGGTCACGAAAGGTATAATTATGATCTTATCATGGCACTGAAAACATCGGTCTAGTTCTTCATGTGTAGGAATTCAAAAAGAAAGTCAGAGTGGATTGTAACATTCAATTATCCCGTTCCTTTGAAGCTATGAAAGGAATTTTCCATGTGATTTTTCTTTGCGACATTCTTTTGAACAAAAGGATGTATAGTGACACCATAGAAAAATTTCTATTACTATTGTATTCCTCCACTTTCTTTGAACCAAATAGGCCCATAGTATTCAGGTGGGCATGTCATCGAGCTGCTTCAATTTATATGTTTCCGCGATCGTGCAGACCAAAGAGACCCCAAAAAACCATAAATGTTGTTGGATATCCTTTGTTTTATGTAAAGCACATTGACATGTACTTAGTCTCGTAAAAGAAAACCAGCATGAAGGAAAGCTTCACAGGAAAACCAACATTTTCTCAAATCTTGTTATGTTTTCTCGGTTGTTAATGTTGGAGATATGCCCAAGAGGCAATAATAAAGTGGTTATTATCATATCTTCGTGCTTATTATAAATGTTTACATACCATGCTACAATTGTATTAACCGGAAACATTAATACTTGTGTGATTTATAAACATGTAAGAGTCCCTAGTAAAGCCTCTTGTTAAACTAGCTTGTTTGTTAATATATGGTCATGGTTTCCTGATCATGAACATTGAGATGTTATTAACAACAAGGTCATATCATTAGGAGAATGATGTGATGGACATACTCCTATAGTTAAGCGTAGCATAAGATCAAGTCATTTAAAATAGTTCTCTTGCTATAAGCTTTCAGATACATAGTAACCTAAATCCTTCGACCATGAGATCATGTTAATCAGCATCACTAGATGGATGCTTTGATGACATCAAACACCACTTCGTAACTGGCCATGGATCAAGAGTGGCATCCATATGACGGATAGATATACTCTAGGCCCTCTCGGTGGAATATCATCCAATTAGCTTGCAAGCATGTGACTGGCTCACAAGGGATCACATATCACAGGAACGAGTAAAGAGTACTTACGGTAACAAGGTTGAACTAGGTATGCAGAGATACCGACGATCAAACCTCGGATAAATAAAGTACCGCGAGACAAAGAGAAATTGGTATCGTATGTAAATGGTTCATTCAATCACGAAGTAATCATAGAAATATGTGGAAGCCATATGAATTTCCAGATTCCTCTATTGGTTATTGATCGGAGAAGAGTCTCGGTCATGTCTGCATAATTCACGAACCGTAGGGAGACACACTTAAGGATTCGATGTTGTTTAGTAGATATGGAAAATGAGTAGACCGAATGTAGTTTGAAGTCTCGGATGGGATCAGGGATATCACGAGGAGATTCGAAATGATCCGGATAATAAGATTCATATAAGTAAAGTCCAATTTCGGAGTTCGGGAATGGTTCCGGTGTTTTCACCGGAATGTTCTAGAAGGGACTAGAAGGTTCACCGATCCGGAGTGGGAAGGGTACATGGATGTGTCATGACAAAATGGAATGGTTGCATCATGTCCTAGGTCACTTGGCTGGACACTTCGAAGAGAGAAATCAAACTCTAGTTTGAAAGACAAAAAGCCAGTTTGAAAAAGTCAAACCGGAACAATGATTTCCAAGTGGAGGGAGGGAAGGAATCCTACCTAAGGGAGGAATCCTTCCTCTCCCTTGCGCCGGCCTAGAAGTGGAGTTGGGGGAGGACTCTCCTCCCCCAAACCGTCCATTCCTCTCATAAATAGAGGGGAGGGGGCGCCCTCCTTGAGCCACACAAGAAACCCTAGGTTGGCCGCCGCCCCCTCTCTAGTTGCGGCCGATCTAGATCCTCCTCTAAACAGTTGCCGACTAGCTAAACCCTAGTTGCCAACCATCTCTAAACCTCGGCCCTCTAAACCCTAGATCTCCGGGGCTCCCTCTACTCCACCATACCCGCTCTAGCTTAGGCGAAGCCCTGCGGGATCTCCCCTCTAAACTCCGACACCACGCCGTTGTGCTACCGAAATCACGAGAAGAGAGCTACAACCTCCGCTGCCTGCTGGAACAAGGGAGAGAAAGGTTTTCATTGAGTACTGTACGTGTGACCGACTGCGGGAGCGCTGCCGGAACGCGGCGCCGGAAGGATCGTCTATGCGATCTTGAGATCAGCAAGTGAACGACTACGTCACCCACAAGAATCTGCTACCGTTAACCGCTTTGGAACCTTTGAGGGTCAGTACTCTACCGACTCGTTGCTACAATCTAGTAGATATATCTTGGCTTGTGTGTGTTCATGCGATAGAATTTTTTATTTTCCATGCTACGAACCCCTACAGTTAAGACAACACTTCTATTGATAACTAATCTATTAATACATAGTTTAAAAGGTTATGTTATAAAATCAATTGGGTACTGAAGAAATAGTTACATGTGGTTGTAATTTTGTATCATTCCTTAAAGCATTCCTTCCATTCCTTAATCTAAGGGCACATTAGATTTTGTTAAGACAAGGATTTGACCAATAATCAGTACACCAATATGAAATTGATGTGAAAAAATTGATGGCACTAGATTTGCATTCAGAAGCACTTACAATATGATTTGTATCATATAAAAAGTACATTTACAGATTAATTGTTGGTCAAATGCTTATCAACTTATACACCACGAGTTGAGAAATAGCGAAAGTGTCTTTCTATCAATGCGGATTGTCATAAATAAATGAATTATACCTTATATTCTTGTGATCGACAAGGTATTGTATTAATAAGAAACATTGTATTATGGATACACCACAAGTGATGAAAACATAACTTCATATCATTGGAATTGTTGTCCTTCTGTATCATATGAGACTAGACTTACACATAGATCATTGCGATATGTGAGAGACTGAGCAGACCGAGCCAATAAATGGTGAAGGTTGCTGAAAATTGAAAATCAACGAGTAGCTGCAACATATCGTAGATGTTTAAGAATTTCACCTAGCTAAAGTTAAAAGGAAAATATGCATGTTTCATATAGGTTTCTTTTTACTAACAATGGTTGCAATTAAATCCAAATGGAGGCCAAGCTCCCGCTCTAGGGAACCCTTTATTTCTAAAATTTTAAAATAGTATTTCAAAATTTCTGGAAAGCAAATCCTTGATGTATACTACGAGCGTGCAAATTTTTAATTTGAAATACTTCTACACGAAAAATGACAAAAGAGTGAATATGATTATAGTGAATAGTGCAGTTTTCAAAACTATTAAATTTGTTAGATTTTCTCATTTTATGTAGCTACAAATATAAAGAATTTTATATTATGATTTTGCAAGCTCATAGAAAATACCATTGACTACATCGCCTTTTTCTCTCATAACTTTTTGAAACTTGTAAATGTGATTTTAAATGTTTCAAAAAATAAGGGGCTCCTAGGGGCTGGGCCTCCATTTGTTCAAACTCATGTTTTTTCTGGAATATAAGTTAAAAATTTCAATACGGAGTTCCAATCTTGCATAACTGTGCATGTGAAAATCACCTTGCAGCTGTGTGACGGCAAGGAGAGATGGGCTTGACAGTTTTCTCCTATTTTCCAAATGCTATTTCGAGTTTTATCCAGAAGCTTTACTGGTCACCCGTACAGAATCTTGATAGAACGACACTAGGAGACGACTGTCCTGTACTACTAATATTGTTTCTCTTCTTCCCATCCACCCAATGGTATTGGAGTGCTTTGTTTATGGAAGGTTGCAGAAGGCCAGTGTGTAGTTTGTGTCTTGTTGTCCTTACCCGGCAACTTGGTGACGAGAGGAACTCTCCAATCTCTTTCGAACTCCAATCGACTTATTTGGTAGTTTGCATTTGCACACACTCCCCAACTGAACCCGCAGGGAAGGGAAGCATGTGATGGGTGTGATTTTGGGGAAATAGTGGATTGTGGTGTTTCTTCTACTGGGATTCCTTTTTTTGGTGTACTAGATTGTTATTTTTTTGAGCCATACTATAGATTATTATTGGAAGGCCTCAAGTGTACATGCAGCATGTTCTAGGCAGTCTAGGAAGAACTCCGGGCCACATTTTTTCAACTACTCCCTCTATTTCAAAATATAAGATGTTGTAGCTTTGTGAAGCAAATGTATCTAGACTATTTTTAGTACGTGGGTTCATTTAGGTTTGGAGTGAACCTAGACACTAAAAGAAGTCTAGATTCATTTCCTCCACAAACCTAAAACATCTTATATTTTGAAACGGAGGGAGTACAAGTGTAAGGGGTCGGAACTCGGAAGTTTTTTGTGCTTATACTAGATGTAGTCTCTTCTTCCAACTTTACAGGTTTGCAAACTTGACGGAAAGGTTTGCGGCCAGTTCTTTGTTGTTGCATGATCAATCTGATACGGGATCGGTTGAAGTTGCTTCCATCAAGACTGGGAGTAGTTTATAATCCTTGTGAGATGGCATATGCGAACAGGTGTCTTCATAGAGTATATAGCAATAAAAAGAGTAAAGATTCATATGCAAATCAAAAACAAACAAACAAACAAACAGAAAGATATAATTGTGACAATAAATAGCACACCATATAAAACGAGAAGACGACAAAACCACATGATCGGGGAAACGTGCCGAAGTTTTGATAGGGAGAGTAGACCCGACCTTGTGAGAGGACAAACTCAACACTTTCAACCCTTGAGCAGCCACCTATCTTGACCACACCCTGATGATCACAAAATCCCACCACAAAAATGGCGATATATCGCCCAGAAAAACCCCATACCCTGCAGATTCCATCCACACACACACACACACAGGCATATGTACACAAAGAAAAAAACCGAGAAAAATACTAGTAAAAGATAAAAACTAGCAGCAATTTGACCGCGTTCTACTATGATGATTTTACAATCCTGCGACACCAAAGTAGTACTACTAGCAGAGAGCATACGGCCCAAGCAGTATACTACTTCAAAAAAATATTCTGATCGATCACATATGACGCGTGCGGGATCGTACACTAAATTTCTTCTTCTTACTATCGATCTTTGAGTCGCGATCGGTTTATTATTAAACCTGGCTGTTGGTCGCCGCCGCCGGCTCGACGCGGGTCTGCGCCGACCTCAGCATGAACCCGCCGACCGACTTGTCGTGCTCGTCGTCGTCGTGGTACACGTACGCGAAGCCGCCGTGCCGGGTCATGTCCATGCCGGCCGTCTCGTCCTCGGCCGAGATGCGGAGCAGGCCCAGCTTCTTGAGCCCGTAGAAGAGCGGGCCCATGGTGCACGACACGAACCCGGCGATCACCAGGATCTGCACCACGTGCGCCGCGAGGAGCCGGGCGCCGCCGCCCATGAGGAGCCCGTACGGCCTCCCGGCGCCGTAGATCTCCTCCACGTACTGCCGCTTCGCGAAGAGCGCCGTGAAGATGACCCCCCACGCGCCGCAGCCGCCGTGGAGCTGCGCGGCCTCCAGCGGGTCGTCGTACTTGAGGCGCGCGGCCAGCGCGTTCAGGCCCATGAGCACCCACGCCGACACGAACCCGCAGATGACGGCGGCCCACGGGTCCACCACGCTGCAACCGGCCGTGATGGCCGCGAACCCGCCCAGCAGGCCGTTGCAGACGTCCACCACGTTCCAGTGCCCCGTCTGGAGCCGCTTCCCGAAGAGCGTCGTCAGCGCCGCCACGCTGCCGGCGAGCGTCGTGGTGACGGCGGTGCGCCCCACGCCCGACCACTGCCCGTGGATGCTCCCGGACGGGCCGTACGACTTGAGGATGGTGACGAAGGACCCCGGGTTGAACCCGTACCAGCCGAACCACAGCAGGAAGGTCCCCAGCACCACGAGCGACGCGCTGTGGCCCTTGAGCGCCACGGAGCGGCCGGCGTGGTCGAACCGGCCTATGCGTGGCCCCTCGATGAGCGCGCCCCAGAACCCGGCGATGCCGCCCACCATGTGCACGACGCCGGACCCGGCGAAGTCGATCACGCCCGAGTTGAAGAGAAGCGGGCCGGAGGTGCGGCTCGCGGAGGCCCATCCGTCGACGGACCAGATCCAGTGGGACACCACCGGGTACACGAACCCGGTGAGGAACGCCGAGTAAATCAGGTAGGCGACGAACTGCGTCCTCTCGGCGATGGAGCCGGACGTGATTCCCGCGGCGGCGATGGCGAAGGCCCACTGGAAGAGGAAGAAGCTGTAGTCGAAGCCGGTCTGCGGCATGTTCTGGAGGCCGAAGAAGTGCTTCCCGATGAAGCCGTTGGACGGCGTCCCGAAGGCGAAGGCGAAGCCGAAGAGGTAGTAGAAGAGCGCCCCGGCGGCGGCGTCGAGGACGTTGGTGAGCATGATGTTCATGGTGTTCTTGGCCCGGACGGAGCCCGCGCAGAGCATGGCGAAGCCCAGCTGCATGGCGAAGACGAGGTAGGCCGAGAAGAGCAGGTAGGTGGAGTCCACCGCCGAGGTGGTGTCCGCGAACCTGTTGCAGAGGTAGTCCGTGGCGTTCATCGCCGCCGGCCCCAGCAGCGGCGCGAGGTCCGCCGCGCACGTCGACATCTTGGCGGCGCCTGCCCCCCTAAACAAACGGCCTTGAAATTTTTGGGGGTTCAGAGATTGGAATTTGGTTGGTGTGGCGCAGAGAGACGGGGGGCGCCGGTGGCGTCGGATATATAGGAGGCCGGTGGGCGAGGGCGAGGCGCTGGACTGAGCGGAGGTTTTGATCTTGTTTTGCGAGAATCGTGTGGAGCAGAGGGGGAGGATTCGGGTTCCGGGAGGCGTGGCAACGAACAACGATGGTTCCTTTCTCTTGCCTTTGGCTGGATAGCGCGCGGGGCTGGCCCGGAGTGAATCTCTTGTGGTGGCCGAGATCCTTTTGGATTACAGTTAGAGATTTAATAGCTGGACGTTATTAATCACGTGTATGTAGTACTCCATCTAGTATTTACTGTATCATAACAGAATAGTGACGCATTGGCACCTTCCCACAGGCTAGGTTAGGTTTAGCATAGCGATGAATTATAACAATCGCGTTGTCTAATCAAGTTTGGGCTTATTTCCGTGTTTGTTCGACCTGTTTTCCCTACAGTATTATATAGCTTAACTTAATCTTCTACAACAGATTTGGCAACCACAAATTTAGACTATTGTTAGCAGCGCAGCTAACGCATCACCAGCAAGCAAGGCACCGGGAGAACAAAACTGACTCGTGACTGCCAGCCCAAGAAGCGCTTTGTCGGCCCACAGTGGATTGGATCGAAGCCCACGGCAACACACCTCGTTAGGACATCCCGACAACTACTCCATTTCCCTAAAAAAAAACTACTCTATCCGTTTAACATATAAGATGTTTAAGTTTCGTGAAGAAAATGTATCTAGACTTTTTTTAGTGTATAGATTCATTCTAAATCTGAGTGAACTTCATACTAAAAGAAGTTTAGATACATTTGCTTCACAAAGCTAAAACATCTTATATTTTAAAACGAAGTACAAAGGAACACAAGATCGACTGAGACGATGTCCAGTTGGGTCACAACAATGATGGCTCTCTATCCCATACCAAATTTTTGCTGAGCTCGGTTCCTACATCGTGATTGTAACCAAATTCGAGATAAATCCTAGTTGCTACTGTCAATCAATATCAGATCGCTATCAATATGGTATCATATCTCTGGCTATCTATCATCCAGACCTGGGCAGAGAAGAAGAAGCACGAGACAATGTATGCGGATACCACGACCTACATCAACTCCCTCATGGGCGATGTCAAGGGCTCCAAAATGTGCTTGAGGAAGATCTAATGCAGTTCTTCCTACTTCTGGCTCATGTTCTTGCTTCTTTCTCCTCTCTAGATCTCTATCTCCCACTAGTGAGGGTGGAAAGATGTTTTTCCTCTCTTTCAACCTCTGGTCTGAGAGTGTTTCTTATGAGATTTTATCTGAGTATTGTGATTTTTGGGCTGGATCTGGGGTGCTATTTATAGTGTCCTGAGATTCACCTTGTGTTGACACCTCAGTGCATGCAATTCATGAGTAAGCTACTTATACCGCCTCTCTAATTTGGATTTTAGTGTTGTCATCGGATTGATGACAAGTACGTCATGAGGGGATCCTCGAGGCGTGAGAAAAGGTAGGATGTAAAACCTATGGTTGTCCAGTATGGTGAGCACACAAGTTTACCTAGATTCAGATCCAACTGCGGTGGCCAGATCCAACTCATCCTAGCAATCTAGTATATCGATAGAGCCAGATGTTTCAGGGGATCACAAAGAGGGTTTCGCCTGTGTGAGTTGTGTATGTCGATTGTGGTTGTGTCCTAAAGGTTGGAACCTATGACAGCTTATATAGTCATCCGACCTAGAGTTTACAGGAGAAACATATCCGGCTATGATATTAAGTCGGTACAAGATACAACTTGAATTACAAGTAAATCTACAGGCCTAAGTCAGTAAGTCTTTTGGACCTTCGTGTACACGTATGGGCCTCTGTCTTATTTCCCTGTCTGGGCCGCTCGTGGAGCAAAGCTCTAACCCCATAGGTGGGCCACCCTATTCAGTGAGTAACTGTGGGTATATCCGAAAAGTATATCCCCAACAGTGACCCCCGAATGTCACCAAGATTCAAAGTCATATTTCTTCATCTAGCTTGTTGATTCTTTGGCTTGCAGAATCTTTAAGGGTTCCCGAAACTTGATACAAAATGTAGGTTCCGAGTGGATCCCGTGCGTCTTTGACGATGAGAAACTGCAGTAGTTGGAGGATGAAGCGTACTTTCCTGCTAATTCGGGAAGAGTGGTGATGGCAATAACTTTGTGTGTATCGACTCATTGGGACTGTGCATAGTGTTTTACAAGCGTCTTTTCCCTAGAAGGGGTGACTCGAGGGTTTATATCGAACTCTCGGGAATTGGCAAAGAGTATCTTTTGCTTCTCCTCTCAAGCAATCTATAAAACAGAGTTTTTTCCTTGTGTCCCTAACTCTACCGTGTTGTTGTCAAGCACAAGGTTACGTATTAGTAATATGAATTAATAGTAGTAATAAATAAATTAAAACAATAATAAAATATGCAAGTAAAATAATGGCAATGATAAAAAGGCCTTTTGATTTTTTGTATTTGCAAGTAAAGAAACTATTTTTGTATTTTGGAAATATTAAATTGCATAAAATATAACGGATAGTTGTGGTGTTGGAAGGTTGTTTCTTATGATAAAAGTTGGACCAGGGTTCATGGGTTCACTTGTCTCTTCTCTTTTTAAGTTGTAGTGGACATAAAACAATTCATCATCAACATAATATTGGGGAAACTTCAATATGTATTTAATAAGTATTTATATGGGCATCACGTCCTAACAAAGAGATGATGCAACACATCTCTCTTATGCTCCTCTAGAAAGGAAAAACTCCAAGCAATCTAAAATTAAAAATTAACAAAGCATTGATTTAGGTACTTTGACATGATGTTTGAATATCAAATATGCTACCTTGACCAAACAAGATTATCAAGATGCCACAAGGTAATTATAGTACATGAATTCTCTTAATGCCTAGTGCGGTAACAAAAGAAAGGTAAAATTGTAGTAGATCCTGAATTTGTTGTCACTATTCAATTACTATCACCATGTTACTCCACCTAATACACACTTTCCATGACACGTGCTCTTGCATACAAGTTGGATAAAAAAAGTAATTAAGAACGGGGTACATGATATGCATCTATCAATACATCTTACACATAGATAGGTTCGAATATCATATATCAAATCATATAATAAAGATCCACCACACATAGGAATTACATATATGACCATAATCATGTTGGGCAACTCATATGGTACTTGATCTATGAAGAACAAGAGAGAAATAGACCAAGCTACTACCACAAACCCGTAGTTCAAAGGTGGAATACTCCCTCTTCATCATGGTGATGATGTTGGAGATCCCTCCGATGATGGATCCGGCGGAGTTTACCCCTCCAATATTTGTTGGTTCTAACTCCTTTTTGGTGTTTCTATGTTTCTACGTCACTCTCCTCGAGGATGCCCTAGGGTCCCTTTATGTAGGAGTTCTGAGGTCAAACCAAGTCCGTGGGTGAAAGATTGAAGCGAACCAGACGATCAAGGTCCATACTACTAATACGAAACCTTGTGCTTGACAACCAATTGGTGGAGTTGGGGACACAATACAAATTATTTTACTTTACAGGTTGCTTGAAGAGGAGAAGGGAAATATCCACACAATTTCCCGAGAGTTCGATATAAACCCTCGAGTCACCCTTGTGGGGAATAGAATCTTGCTACAACACTCTGCACTTGGAGTCCCAACAAAAAGTGGCAGCCTTTGTTGCCATCAGTTGCCAATCACAAAGATGAAAATATCACTTAAATAATATACAAGGGTTTAATCAATCACAAACTATGAGGGGAACAAGGTGGATCTTGGATATGGAGATGGTGATGATGATGATGGAGATGTTGATGGAGAGGCCTCCCCTATGCCAAGGAGGAGTGGTGATGATGATAGCGTCGATTTCCCCCTCACCAGAGGCTCTAGTGCTGCAGGATGTGCCCTTTCTCAGAGTAGGAGAGGAATTTCGCCTCCGCCACCGCCTCTGTAAATCATGGGAAAATATGGCATAGGTTTTTTTGGCGAGACAGAGGCATCTGTAAAAAGGAGCTAAGGCGGCGCTTGTGGGCCAAATGGGCATGGGTGACGCACCTGGCAAGGTAGGGCGCGCCACTTGGGCTCTTTTGTGCCCAACAGCTCTTCTCACTTGACTCTTTCGCTCACGGTCCTTCTCAAGGTGAAAAATAGATCAGGTATTTTCCTTTGATTTTTAAGTGTCCAGAAGGTCCCTAAAACAGCAAAATACTAAAAAGGAGGTTTTTTGCCTCTCGGAAATTAAATATCAATAAAAGAGACTTTGTAGGAAAGTCCCCTAAATCAACTAAAAAGGCATAAATAATGATAGAGCATGGCAAATATTATTCAAAAAACACCATATATGTCACTATATTGATGATGTAAAAATCTCGTATCAAGGACGTAGAAGTGCCAAAATTAACATAGGACTTGATCCTGACCAAGAGGAAGATCGAATTTCTCATGAAGAATAAAGGCTTGAGGGGATCCGACTTGGTTTACTGCTGGTTGAATCGTCGGATCCAGCTTCTGCAGCACCATGACGACTGGCTGATGCATATGGTCACCTCCAACAAGAAGGACATCCTGAAGGTTAGTTTCAATTGGACCCCTGCCAGGGACGGATCTAGATTTTCACCTTGAGGGGGGAAAGATGGACATGAGAGGGACAGACTTGACTAAATTTGTCCGAAGTCACAATTCTAGTAACTACATTTCTTTAGAAAAATTCAACCATGGGGGTGGCTAAGCCCCCCTCCACCCCCTGTCTCTGTCCCTGATCCCTACGGAGGATTATAAGACCCGGATGCAATGGTTGATCAATGGACGATTATCTCCATGCAAATGTACACCACAGAGAATCCTATGACTCTGGTAAATCCTTCGACTTGGTTATTTCATTCATCATCATTCATTATTATTTCTTACTAAACATGTTTTCGAATTTCAACTTGCAATGCTCCCTGAGTCGAAGCTGGCCTAGCTCGAGGGTTACCCTCCAGAAGATTCGTAGGAAACAAATGATGAGACGGAAGATTAGCAGGTATTGCCTTCAAAGAAGCGTAAGGCCCCCATCGTTGCGGCTGGCGCACAAGTGTTGCCAGTCATCAATAAGTAAGTACTTCTACTAAAACTTGTACTTTGTTTATATACTTTCCGAGTCATAACGAGTTTCGTTTTGTGACTCAGAGCTAAGTCATTCCATGACACATGCTCTTGCATACAAGTTGGATCAAAAAATTAATTAAGAACGGGGTACATGATATGCATCTATCAATACATCTTACATATAGATAGGTTCTAATCTCATATATCAAATCATATAATAAAGATCCACCACACATAGGAATTACATATATGACCATAATAATGTTGGGCAACTCATATGGTACTAGATCTATGAAGAACAACAGAGAAATAGACCAAGCTACTACCACAAACCGATAGTTCAAAGGTGGAATACTACCTCTTCATCATGGTGATGATGTTGGAGCTATTGGAGATCCCTCCGATGATGGATCTGGTGGAGTTTACCCCTCAAATCTTCGTTGGTTCTAACTCCTTTTTGGTGTTTCTATGTTTCTACGTCACTCTCCTCGAGGATTCCCAGTGAATGACAGTTACATATTTACAAGATTATAGATCCACCTCAGTGAGGGAATAAAACCAGAAACTAGCTATCTCCAGTCTAAATGAGAGTTTATCCAGGTTTTGAAACCCTAACTATATTTCTTCTTAATCCTAAGCTCAGCCTATCTAAGCTCTTGGGTCACAATGGCCTTTCATCCCTCCAAAGAGGGCCTTTCATTATTAAAAATCATGTTGTTACGACAGATCCAAATGCCCCAGGCTGCCAAAATGATAATCTCCATAGCAAAAGGCACATTTAGCCTCTTTTTAGATCTGAGAAGGCATCTAGCAGCGAGAGATTCATAATACTGGTTGTACAGATTTCATCCCAGCAAAGTTTAGCAAAAGGGCAATCCTAGAATTTATGTGCCAAAGTTTCCTCTGAAGAACATTCAAGAGTTGCACAGTTATAAGAATGTAAATAGAACCTCTTTCTCCCCAGCAGATTTCTTGTATTCAATCTATCCAGTAATAGTAGCCAGAAGAAAAACTTGTGCTTTGCTTACAAGAGGACTCCCAGATCCATGAGAAATGAGGTGGGGTAGAAATATGCCCCGAGAGAACAGAATATGCCTTTTTGACAGAAAATATATCATTTCCCCAAATATAAATCCACTTGTCTATATGACCATATTGAATTGATATTGAAGTATCTTGATATATCTGTTCCAGCCTTAAGAATTCAGAATATGCTTGCTGTGAAAGGGGCAGGTAGAAGTGATCCTGAATATGTTGAGTCTGAATAAAATTCTAGACACAGATACTTGAGTTTTTTTTGCAAAAGATAGCAAATGAGGGGATTTATGTTGTAGACATTCATCCTGCCACATATCAGTCCAGAATAGAGTGGTAGTACCAGTTCCCACAGAGCATTTTGCAATACCTTTGTAGATGTCTATCAATTTAAGATGGACTTTCCACCATAACGACCCCTCCATACTTCTTCCTGACAGTTTTCATTATTGATGTAATATGTATTCCAAATAAGATGCATGATGACCCACAAGTATAGGGGATCGCAACAGTCTTCGAGGGAAGTAAAACCCAATCTATTTATTCGACACAAGGGGATCCAAAGAATATTTATAAGCCTTAACAACCGAGTTATCAATTCAGCTGCACCTGGAAACAGTCTTGCTCGCAATAGTTTATTAGTAGCAATAGTTTTGTAGTAGCAATGACAAAGTAACAACGGTAGTAAAATAAGGACAGTAGTAACAATTGTAGTAAACAACAGGATTTAAAGTGCGATAGGCATAGGGATGGATGTATGGGTGTTGCATGGACAAGACAATTCATGTAACATCAAGATCAAGGGCACTTGCAGATAAATAAGATAAAGCATCCAAGTACTAAGTAATCATAGGCATGTGTTCCATATATAGTCATACGTGCTCGCAATGAGAACTTGCACAACAACTTTTGTCATGCCAGCCCGTTGCAGTGGGGCCTCAAGGGAATCTACTGGCAATTAAGGTGCTCCTTTTAATAGAGCACCGAAGCAAAGCATTAGCACTCTTTGAACACAGATGATCCTCACATCATAGCCATCCCCTCCGGTTATCCCGATTTATGTCACTTCGGGGCCTCAGGTTCCGGACAATAATATGTGTATACAACTTGCAGGTAAGATCATAAACAATAATATCATCATGAATCAATAACATGTTTATATCTGAGGTCATGGCACTCGGGTCCTAGTGACAAGCATGAAGCATAACAAGTTGCAACAATGTCAAAAAGCACTAACAATAGATACTAGGCACCTTGCCCTAACAATCTTATGCAACTAAATGACAGATCTCATCCAATCCCTACCATCCCCATAGCCTATTATGGGCGATTACTCACTCATGGATGGGAGAATCATGGATGGTTGATGGAGAGGCATTGGTGATGATGATGGCAATGATATCCTCCAATTCCCCATCCCAGCAAGGTTCCAGAATGGAGTTTCTGGTTCCGAATCACGGTTTCTGGTGGTGGCGGCGCAGCAGAACTCTCTCTGGAAAAAGTCGACCCCCCGGTGTTTTTAGGTTAGAGGGTATATGTAGGCGAAAGGAGAGGTCGAGGGGGAGACCGATTCGGCCTCACCATGCCCTGGCGCGGCCAGGCCTGGCCCATTCCAGGGGTGGTGTGGGCCCCTCAGGCCTCTCCCCCCTCCGTCTTCTGGCTCCGTGAGTCTTCTAGGAAAATAGGATTTTGGGCATATTTTCTGGGATTTTTCCTAAAAGTTGAATTCCTGCACAAAAACGAGATACCAAAGCAATTCTGCAGAAAACAACATCAGTCCGTGTTAGTTATATCCAAATCACACAAATTAGAGGAGAAACAATAGCAAAAGTGTTCGGGAAAGTAGATACGTTTTGGACGTATCAACTCCCCCAAGCTTACCTTATTGCTTGCCATCAAGCAATTCAGTTGAAAACTAAGTGCGATAAAAGAAACTTTCACGAACACATTTGCTTCATAAGATGTATATATTCTCAGCATATGGTCAAATACTTAGGCAATTCATAATAAGGAGTATGCAAATAAGTCTACCCAATAGTTATGCAAGCTATGAAGAGATTCCAACACAATAATAATAAACAACAAGACACATAAGCATATGCAAGATTGTGATGCTCATAAGAAGGTATGATAAAGTGGTATCTCGCTTGCCTTTGATTGTGGAGCAAAACATAAATGCCAAGGCACCTCTGAAGTTCAAGTGAAGACTAGAAATAAAAATATCAAAGATACGAGCATCAAAGTTATGTCACAATTAACCGTGTTCTGGACAAGCACATTACACTAAGAATGACAACCATGCTCTCGGGAAAGTGCTCATAGAATAAATGGTGACTCAACATAAAAGTGAAAGAAAAGATTTGAAAAGTTTGAAAGGCTTCCAAATGTTGAAAGTATGGTACTCATTAGCTTTGAGCTCTCATTGCCCCTATCATAAGCATCTTTAAATGGTTAAGGTTAAAGTGAGGTCAAATATGAGTTATATGCTTGATAGATCATCAGTTGAAAATCTCATGCCCCTTGCATACGAGTACCGAACCTCATGCTACTCAACTTTAGTCACAAACAAGTTCTTGTCATTGTAAGTATATGTGTATCATAGAGAACCGCCAACGGGGTACCCCTTTCCCCATGACACAGGAGCTATCCCATGTCAAAATAACAAGGCAACAGACAATGAGCATCTCAGCGATCTTTTTATTTTCTATTTGCATAGGTTTTTATTGAGGATGCTTCACAGAATACTCATTATGGTTACATTGTAAGTTTCCACCATGATTAGGCATGGTTTAGGCTACCCACCCAGGCGTTTCTCTAACACATATACAAACTCCATAGACTTACAAGTTCCCCTTTATTTCACACCGCCGGGATCCATAAACAAAAGAACATGACATCAACTAAATAGAATAAGTGCAATGTTGAAAGCGTTCCCCATGAAAACATGGTTCTGCTAACTCCCAACTTATAATTTTGCAAGCATATAACTACATAGACAGTCACAATTTTTTAGGTTTATTAAGTGCAAGAGAATAAAGTGTGTCATCAAGTTCATGAGAGCTTTACTAACTAATTTTCACATAACAAGCAAACGTTTTTATTTGGAAGAAAATAAGGCATAATAAATATGCAAGGAATAGCAATGATGCTAATAGGTAGATATGGTGGACACTTTTTGACAACTTTGGTTTTGGGGAGTTGGATGCACAAGTGGATCTCATACTCAGTGCAAGTGAAGGCTAGCAATAGAAAGGGAGCGACAATCGAGAGAGCAGTAGCTGTCATAATCATACTTGCGACAAAACAAAATTAATTATGCCATAAAAGTGACACAAGAACTCTGAGGCAAAATAAATCATTGAGGCTTAACTGACTTTTTTTAGTCATGTGCATGCGTGAGCATGTGCCAAGTCAATTCAAATAAAACATTCAGAGGAGGATACCACAATGTCATACCGAGTTATGAATATAACAATGCAAGCAAACATTTATATGACATGCTATAGACTATTAGCAAGTTGGAACTAATCATAAGAGAGCAATAACTACTAAGCATCCATTAAATAACATACACCTTACATGAACAGACTAAGAATGCCCACAATGATGAATATATGTACAAAAATGAAAACAAATAGAGTTCATACCAACGTCTTACCACACCTCGAGTTGTCATAAATTGTCATGATTGCCTTTCACTCGTGTGGCTTGAATAATAAGATAAAACCAAACTCCAAAGGAGTCACTGAGGACTACTGAACCCTGCAACGAACTTTACAAAACCAGAGAAGAACAATAAATATTTTTGGGTTTTCGATTTTTAAATATAAGAACTGAAGGAAAAAAAGCAAACAAAGCAAAATCTTTTTGGGTTTTTTGAATAATCAAACCAAAGCTAAAAAGGGGTGAAGCAAACCAAGGCTAAAACAAGCAAACAAAGTGAAACAACAAAAATATTTTTGGTCCTTTTGTGTTTTGGAAAGCAGAAACAAAGCAAGAACAAGAACTAAAAAGACAGCGAAACATGGATATGCAAAGTGCTGACAGAACATGATATGTAGATGAGTGTGATGTCAGTATACCTCCCCCCAAGCTTAGGCTTTTGCCTAAGTGGAGATCAATCCCAAGATGGACAAGAAGGGGCGCCTCCATAATATGATAAAGAAGTTCCTTCGTCCTAATACGAACTCGAGGACGCCTAGGCGTAGTGCGCGGAGTAGTCATAAGAGGGCACATCCCCCTCGTGCTGCCCGTGGAAACCAAGCAAGCGGAGTTGATCGTCCATCTCCTCCTTGGAGCGCGACCATGGCCTCCTGCAAATACTGAACAAAGTAGACTGTGGCAAGGGAATTTCCCTCTCATCTTCGTCAGTAAACAACATCCTATAAACTAAACTCTCTAAACTAGAGTTAGCAGTAACAAAGTGATGTGCTTTCTTAGCAGCTAGATCAAGTCTCTATGGGGCCAGTACTGTATCATTAGGATCAACGGAAAGATCCAAGGAAACAACCATGCGTGCAGCAATAATGCCCCCATAAATGGGTCCTCTAGCAGCTAGGCGGCAAGCAATGAGAGAACCAAGATTATACTTGGTTTCATTATTAAGTGCAGCAGCAAGAAAAGCTAAATGATAGTTGGAAATATTACTAGTGTTCTACCTACCAAGAATGCTAGTGGCAAGATAGTAAGCAAAATATCTGAGAGCTGGGAGTTGAATGTTTCTTATCTTCCCGCGTTGGGCTATGCGGTCATCATCATTTGTTACACCCCGGTAGAGCTCCAGCAAATCAGCGGGTCGACCTTGGATCTTCTTTACTATCCCAGTCATGCCAATGCCTATAATGCTGCAAAATCTTTCCAATGGCATGGTAACAGGCCTATCATAGATTTTGAATGAAACAATTGACCTAACAGGGGTGTTAGTGAAAGTGAAACTTTCAACAAAAGTTTTGGTGAGCAAAGCATATTGCTCACTCTCATACTGCATGTAAGTGGTTAGGCCAACCCTCTGAACAAGAAATAAGAATTCATCAAGGTTCCCTGCAGCTTGCAAAATGGTAAAACAAGGGAAGGTAGATGGGTCCACATTCCATCATCCCCCTCATTGCCGAAGCATGGCGCAATAAGATCTTTATTATATGATGGCCTAAATTGAGAGGCTGATCTTGAGGGCCTTGTCCTCTTGTGTGTGTCTCTCTCAAACTCTTCTCCAGAAGTGTGGTTGTCCATCTCTCTTTATTCTGAAATTTTTAGACAAGCATCACAAGAAGTAATTGCAAAGTGATTACACAATGAAATGAACTACTATGGGAACTTGCAAGAGGGATAAACATGCATCAAAACAATTTCTCCAAGCAAAGAACAAGCATGCAAGCTCACATAACCTATCACCTACAGTAGCAAAATACTCAAGATATAACCCACTAATCACAAATCTACTTGGACAAGTGAAGGAGTCACATACCGGAGAACAAATGCTCCAAATCTCAGCAGCAAAGATGGGCTAAGCAAAGAGATTGAAAATCGCGAGCAAGAACAACAAGAACACGGGTTTGAGCAATGGAATGGTGTTTTATCGGGAGAGAGAAAGGAGTGGCAGGTGGGAGAATAAGTGGAGGGCCAGGGGTGGCCCACACCATGGCCAGGCGCGCCCCTGGTGTGGCCGCGCCACCAAGTGGTGTGCCTGCATGGTGGGGCCCCTGGGTCACTCCAGGTGCCTCTCTTCCCCTTTTTTGACATAAAAATTTAATATGAATTTTCTGGAATTTTTCGAGAAACTTTGTTTTTGAGCAATTTTCAGGTATTGATAAATGATTTTCTTGCAGAACGATGATTTTGGAATGATGCAAAAGCAAATTTAAACTAAAACTATAGAAGTTCTAAGATACTCTAATATGCAAGCAACTAGCAATACAAAGATGAACAAGGTGAAGAGCAAAGATTGGGATAGAGAAAATAAAAGTGAGCAAGGATAATCATGGTGAAAACATTGTTTTGTTCATTAACAAGGTTGATCAAGTCCTGTTACCAAAACAATTTTATATGAAGTAAAACTTTATATTTCACTAAATGATTATGTTACCTCAACCTTGATAGCAATAGTCCCAATCATAATAGTTTCATAATTTTCTTGTAGTGTGGGACAATATATTTCTCCAACTTTGATGCCTTCAATATTTCGAATTGAGTTCAGGCCATAATTCTTATCAATCTTATTTGGGAAATAGACAATATGCTCTTTGTCATTAACACTAAAAGTTACCTTTCCTTGATTACAATTAATGATAGCACCTGCAGTATTTAGAAAAGGTCTCCCAAGAATAATAGACATATTATCATCTTCATGCATTTCAAGCACAACAAAGTCAGTTAATATCAAAACATTATGAGCCACTTTAACAGGAACATCCTCACATATACCAATAGTAATAGTAGTAGACTTATCATCCATTTGCAAAGATATATCAGTTGGTATCAATTTTTCCAGTTGAAGTCTCTTGTAGAGAGAAAAAGGCATAACACTAACTCCTGCTCCCAAATCACACAAAGCAGTTCTAACATAATTGTTCTTAATAGAACAAGGAATAGTTAGAATCCCTGGGTCTCCAAGTTTCTTTGGAACCTTAGCATTGAAGGAATGATTAGAAAGCAGAGTGGAAATTTCCTCATTAGGAATCTTCCTTTTATTAGAGACAATATCCTTCGTATACTTTGAGTAAGGAGGCAATTTAATAGCATCAATCAAAGGAATTTGCAAAAACAAAGGTTTCATCCACTCACAAAACTTGTTATAGTGTTCTTCTTACTTTGACTTATGTTTCTTATCGGGAAAAGACATTGGTTTTGTACCCAAGGCTCTCTTTCACTACCATGTTTATTAGCAACAAAATCTTCTTTAGTGTACTTAGTATTCTTAGTGTGCCTTTCAGGTTCTTATTCAATTTCTTCCTTATCAGGAGCATCATTTTTATTATTACCACTTTCAGTTTCAGCATCAGAGAAAGATATACTATTAGGATCTATAGCAGGTTCAGAAGATTCCACAACTGTTTTATGTTTCTTTTTCTTTCTCTTAGAAGAAATACCACTATTTTCAATTTGTTGAGAATCCTGCTCAATTATTTTAGGATGTCCCTCGGGATATAAAGGATCTTGAGTGGAAGCACCACTCCTAGTTCTAATTTCATAAGCTTATTTTTCCTTAGAAGCATTAACTAGCAAATCTTTTTGTACTTTAGTAAGCTGATCAATTTGTGTTTGAACCATTTGGAAATGTTTAACAAGCAGTTTAACATCATTAGAGGTTCTTTC
Organism: Avena sativa; assembly: GCA_916181665.1. Classification (NCBI taxonomy): domain Eukaryota; kingdom Viridiplantae; phylum Streptophyta; class Magnoliopsida; order Poales; family Poaceae; genus Avena; species Avena sativa. Next base: position 146,435,251 of record OV702294.1, on the reverse strand, counting down.
CACTATATATTTCAACTCATTAATAGCTCTAGAGTTTTCCATCAAATGATTCTGCACTCTCTTATTAAAATTATCTTGCTTAACAACATAAATATCAAATTCTTCTAAGCATTGATCAAGAGGTTTAGAGTAAGGAATATCACCTTCATAAAAATGTTGGAGAGAGTGTACCTTAATAGTGGATGAGTGAGAGGTCGGTTTACATAATTCTTCTATAGGAGGTAAATTCTTCACATCTTCAGATTTAATACCCTTCTCCTTAAGACATTTCTTAGCTTCTTTCATCACTTCATAATTTAATTCAATGACTCCCCTCTTATTTGGTGTTGGTGTTGGCTCAGGCACAGTTGGCTCAGGTGTAGTTCGCTCAGGTGTAGTCCAATCATCATAATTCTTGCTTATTTTAGCCATTAATTTCTCAGCTTCTTTTGGAGTCCTTTTCCTGAAAACACAACTATCCAGGTATGTCTTAGATTCATCAGTTAGTCCATTATAATATATACCAAGAAGCTCATTTTTTAGGTATTTGACATCCAGGTTATGCTTGAATTAAAGCACAAAACCTTGCCCAAGATTCAGGAAATTTCTCCTCTTTTCCCTGTTTAAAATCAAAAGGTTCCTGCAAAATGGCCTTTTGAGCACTAGGAGGGAAATATTTCCGAAAGAAAGTATTAATCAAGCAATCAGGACTATCAATAGATCCAAGAGGTAAATGATTAAACCAAGCTTTAGCTCCTCCTTTCAATGAAAAAGGGAAAAATTTAGCAACAAAGTAGGTGCGTTTCTTAATATCATCAGAAAATAAGCCACCCATAGTAGAGAGATCAGTCATATGTGCCACAACACTTTCATTTTCAGTCCCACAAAAAGGTTATTTCTCAACAATAATTATGTAAGATAAATCAAGAGAGAAATCATAATCCTTATCTTTAATGTTTATGGGAGATGTGGCAAACTTAGCATCAGGAGACAACTTAGGTCTAATAGTGCGTATCTCAAGAAGACTTTTAATAGCACTTGCACCATGAGTGTTTCGACATTCTTCAATAAATTCATAAGTCATTTCAATATAACCGTCATCAAGATCATAGCTCTCTCTAGACTCAGGTGAACTAACAGGTGTAGCAATATCTTCATTAGGAGTTTCAGTGTTTCCAATTATAGTTCTAGCAATTGTAGCATCTAGTAAAGGACCTAATGAACCACTCTCATCAAGCATAGTAGAAGTAACATCATGAGTATCAAAAGCAATTTTAGATTCAGCAGAAATAACAGTATGTGTAACATGTGTATGTGGTGGTGGTGTAAGGAGCTTACTCATCACAAATGGTGAATCAAGAGCAACAGAGGTGTTCAGGATTGTACCTCTTCTTGTAGTGGATGAAAATATAGGAACTTTTCCATCATGAGTTTTACCCATGATGAATGGATAGCAGCAAACAATAATAATTCCAAGTGAAGTTTATAAATAAAGTTATGCTCCCCGGCAACAACACCATAAAATAGTCTTGATGACCCACAAGTATAGGGGATCACAACAGTCTTCGAGGGAAGTAAAACCCAATTTATTGATTCGACACAAGGGGAGCCAAAGAATATTTATAAGCCTTAACAACTGAGTTGTTAATTCAGCTGCACCTGGAAATAGTCTTGCTCGCAATAGTTTATCAGTAGCAACAATTTTGTAGTAGCAATAACAAAGTAACAACAGTAGTAAAATAAGAACAGTAGTAACAATTTTGTAGTAGCAATAACAAAGTAACAACAGTAGTAAAATAAGAACAGTAGTAACAATTGTAGTAAACAGTAGGATTTAAAGTGCGGTAGGCATAGGGATGGATGGGCGTTGCATGGACAAGACAATTAATGTAGCATCAAGATCAAGGGAACTTATACATAAATAAGATAAAGCATCCAAGTACTAAGTAATCATTGGCATGTGTTCCATATATAGTCATACATGCTTGCAATGAGAACTTGCACAACATCTTTTGTCCTGCCAGCCCGTTGCAGCGGGACCTCAAGGGAATCTACTGGCAATTAAGGTGCTCCTTTTAATAGAGCACCGGAGCAAAGCATTAACACTTCATGAACACACGTGATCCTCACATCACATCCATCCCCTCCGGTTATCCCGATTTCTGTCACTTCGGTGCCTCGGGTTCCGGACAATGATATGTGTATGCAACTTGCAGGTAAGATCATAAAAAATAATATCATCATGAATCAATAACATGTTCAGATCTGAGATCATGGCACTCGGGCCCTAGTGACAAGCATTAAGCATAACAAGTTGCAACAATGTCAAAAAGCACTAACAATAGATACTAGGCACCTTGCCCTAACAATATTATGCAATTACATGATAGATTTCATCTAATCCCTACCATCCCCATAGCCTACTTCAGGGATTACTCACTCATGGATGGGGGAATCATGGATGGTTGATGGAGAGGCACTGGTGATGATGATGGCGATGATCTCCTCCAATTCCCATCCCGGCAAGGTGCCAGAACAGAGTTTCTGCTTCCGAATCACGGTTTCCGGTGGTGGCGGCGCAGCGAAACTCTCTCTGGAAAAATATCGAACCCTCCCGGTGTTTTTAGGTCAGAGGGTATATGTACGCAAAAGGATAGGTAGAGGGGGAGACCGAGGCGGCCTCACCATGCCCTGGCGCGGCCAGGCCTAGCCCGCGCCAGGGGTGGTGTGGGTGAAGGGAATATGCCCTGAGAGGCAATAATAAAGTGTTTATTATGTGTATTCCAAGTATATGATAGATATTTATTTTGCATGCTATAATTGAATTAATACGGAAACATTAATACATGTGTGTTTAATAAACAAACAGAAAGTTCCTAGTTAAGCCTCTCTCATAAACTAGCTCGTTGATTAACAAGATGATCAAAGATTCCTGATCATAGACATTAGATGTTGTTAATAATGAGGTCACAACATTAGTGTAATGATGTGATGAACATTCATCCAAAGTATAGCATTACGATCAAAGTCATTGAGTTTATATTGCTATAACAACTTACAAAGTGATCCTAATACTTAGACCATGAGATCATGTCAATCACTAACACCGGAAGAGTTTCTTGATGATATCAAACGTCACACCGTAACTGGGTGATTATAAAGATGACTTCAGAACTACTAAAGTGTTATGTTGAGGCTCATGGATCGAGAGTGGAATTTGTTCATCCCGATGACGGATAGATATACTCTGGGCCCTCTCGGTGATATGACATTGATTAGCTTATAAGCAAGTGATTTGATCACTAGAATGTTATATCACGGGAATGAGAAAAGAGTGCATGTCAGTAACGGGATCAAACTAGGTATGGAGATACCGATGATCGAATCTCGAACATGTAATATATCGTGAAACAAAGGGATTAAGATACTAGCATAAAAGGTTCCGACGATCACAGGAAAGTCATCGTTGAATGTGTGGGAGTCAGTATGGATCTCTAGGTCCCGCTTCTGATTATTGATCGGAGAAGGGTCTCGATCATGTCCACATTATTCGCGAACCGTAGGGTGGCACACTTAAGGGACACTGACATCCAATTGGAGCAAAAGTTTCATGCCGAAAAGAATAACAAGCGCAGGAATTTATTTCAGTAGATACCGAAACAGGTTTTTGGGTGAAATTGCAGAAAGTGTTTTTGCATGTGAAATGGAATACTAGCAAGGGGTTATATGTGAATGTTTGTCATTAAAGTAATTGAAAAAATTCTGAATAAATAAAAGGAGTTTTATTTAATGAGAGTTTGCATTAAATTTGGTGGAAATTTAATAGCAATTTTGAGTGGAGGGAATTGAAGAGATTTTTGTGAGTGGATTGTACACCCACATGAATGAGGGTAGGGCAAGGGGGCAGCCCCATGCGCCGTCCACCCCCTTGGGGTCCCCCTCTCCTATTAAATGCACCCCTCTCCTCTCTCTCACTCACACCTCCTCGTGAAGGATCTCTCTCCCCCTCTAGAATTTATCCCCCATGGTCTCGGACTAGCGAGATACATGTTACCAGTGGATATTCGGCAAGAAAGAGTTGTGCTTCCGCTTCATCGCTGGAGCGAGGAGGCGGAGGTTGCTCGGTGTCTTGTACATGTGTGCGAGCACGGATGCGCTGCTGTTTTGTGGCGCTAGGACTTCCTCTCGATCTTGAGATCGGCAAGACACCGTCTACATCAACCATGAGTTTAACTCATTAAGCTTTGTCGGTCTTCAAGGGTATGTTCTCTACAAATATACATTCGCCCGTTGTTTGTATCTGGTAGATAGATCTTGGTACATAGTTCCCATCGTCGGATTTTTTTTTGTTTTCTATGATGCGAACCCTACAGTGGTATCAGAGTCGGATCTATGTATAGATGCTTTACATGGGTAGTACACATATGAGTATGTGGGCAATGATGATCATGTTGTTGCTTCTTAGTTGTAATTTTGGATATTGGTGGCATAGTGGGATGATGCGGCCCGGACAAACTTTACATGTCCTCGCACATGAGACCTGTTCCACGCTTGACATGCAACTAGTTTGCATAAGTGTCTAGCGGGTGTCTATCTCTCCTACTATAGTCAATATCTAATTTGCAACGAGTTGTTAACAATTTAGTTATCCTCGTTGTGGTTCATGTTCGTAGGTATGAACAGTTCTATCTTCGAAAGCCCTAAGCCACGTAAAACTTGCAATGGATAAATTAGAGGCGTCTAGTTTAGATTGTTGCTAGGCTAGTGTTATGATATGGTAATGTTGTAAGTAGAAGTATGAGATGATACTCTTACAACACACATAACGTGTAAGATCCATAGACCTTGGCCTTACACATAGAGGTATGATAGTGATCATATCACGGTCCACATGATGGAGATCATATGCGGAAACCATATCATTCCACTTATAAACATGTGATGTTTGATAGCATCTTATATTGCTTGTTTGGCGTTTTATTAGCATAATAAGATGATCCGTCATTTAAATATCAAGATAAGAATGTGTTCTTCCTTTAGTATGCACTGATTATGTTTTCGTCACTCCAAGGCATCACGTGATGATCGGGTGTTCTTGGATCCACGACCACATTTCGGGTGTAAGACAGTTACACACACAAATACTAAGGTTCTAACTTGGTGAGCCTAGCAAGTACAGACATGGCCTCGGAACACGGACCAAAAGGTTAATCATGAGTCATATAGTAGATATGATGCCCATTTGATGCTCGCCTTTGAAGATACACCGACTCACGTGATGATCGGACTTGGTGTAGTGGATTTGGTTCATGTAATCACCAAAAAGGCACGAGGGATGTCGTTTTTTTAGTGGGAGTTCAATCTTAATGTGGATTAGTTGAACTCAATCTATCATAAACTTATTCTAAACTTTACAAATTCTATTGTAGATGACACCACCTTCTTTTAATTTCAATGTGTTCATGGAGAAACAGAAACTTGCAACAAACGACAGAAACTTTACCGAATGGGCCATGAATTTGAAGATTATCCTCTCTACTGCACAAAAGCAATATGTGCTAGAAGCGCCGCTAGGCCCCCACCTTTCGATGATACCCCTAACGAGGAGAAGAGTGTCTATCAGACTCGTCAGGAGGACCACAACTTAGTTCATTGCGGCATATTGTATGGGATAGAGCCAGAACTTCGAAAGCGTTTCGAAAACGGCAATGCATTTGATACAATGGTTTAGTTGAAAATGATTTTCGACACACATGCTGCTATAGAGAGCTACAATGCTTCAGAAAAGTTCTTTAGCTGCATGATGTAAGAGCACAACTCCGTTAGTGAGCATGTACTCAAGATGTTGGGTTACGCCGATAAGCTTGTGTCCTTGGGAATATCGATCCCCATTGACTTAGGCATCCATCGTATTCTGCAGTCTCTTCCACCTAGCTATAAGAGCTTTGTGATGAACTATAATATGCAAGGCATGAAGAAGTCTCTCCGTGAGCTTCTGTCAATGCTTAAAACTGCAGAAGTAGAGATCAAGAAGGAACATCAAGTGTTGATGATCAATAAGAACACTGGGTTCAAGAAAGACAAGAAAGGGAAACAGAAGGGAAGTAAGGGCGGCAAGCCGGTTGCCGTGCCTGAAAAGAAACCCCGAGTTGGCCCTAAGTCTGATACCGAGTGCTATTATTGTAAAGGGACTGGCCACTGGAAGAACAACTGCCCCAAATATTTGGCAGACAAGAAGGTCGGCAAGGCAAACAAAGGTATATATGATATACATGTTATTGATGTGTACTTGACTAGTGCTTGCAGTAGCACCTGGGTATTTGATACCGGTTCAGTTGCTAATATTTGTAACTCGAATTAGGGGCTGTGGAACAAGCGACCGCTAGCAAAGGGGTGAGGTCAAGATGCGTGTTGGCAATGGATCAAGTGTTGATGTGATCGCCGTCGGAACGCTACCTCTCCACTTGCCATCGGGATTGGTAATAAACTTGAATAGTTGTTATCTGGTGCCAGCACTAAGCATGAACATTGTATCTGGATCGTGTTTGATGCGAAGTGGTTATTCATTTAAATCCGAGAACAATGATTGTTCTATTTATATGAATGAAATCTTTTATGGTCATGCACCGATGATGAATGGTTTATTTCTATTGTATCTCGATAATAATATTACACATATTCATAATGTTGATGCTAAAAGGATTAAACTTAATGGTGATATATCCGCATATATGTGGCACTGCCGTCTAGGTCATATTGGTGTTAAACGCATGAAGAAGCTCCATTCGGATGGACTTTTGGAATCACTTGATTTTGAATCATTTGATACATGTGAGCCATGCCTTATGGGCAAGATGACTAGAACGCCGTTTTCTGATTCAATGGAACGGGCGACAGATTTATTGAAAATCATAAATTCTGATGTTTGTGGTCCAATGAGTGTGTCGGCGCGAGGTGGATATCGTTATTTTGTTACTTTCACGGATGATTTTAGTAGATACGGTTATATCTACTTGATGAAATACAAGTCTGAAATCTTTAAAAAGTTCAAGGAATTTCAGAATGAAGTGGAAAATCATCGTAATAGAAAGATTAAATTTCTACGGTCTGACCATGGAGGTGAGTATCTAAGTTACGAGTTTAGCACTCACATGAAAGAGTGTGGAATTGTTTCACAACTCACACCTGCCGGAATACCACAACGAAATGGTGTGTCGGAACGTCGTAATCGTACTTTATTGGATATGGTTCGATCTATGATGTCTCTGACGGACTTGCCATTGTCATTTTGGGGTTATGCACTAGAAACTGCTGCATTCACTTTAAATCGGGCACCATCTAAATCTATTGAAAAGACACCGTATGAATTATGGTTTGGAAACAAACCTAAGCTGTCATTTCTTAAAGTTTGGGGATGCCACGTTTATGTGAACAAACTTCAACCGGATAAACTCGAACCCAAAGCGTAAAAATGCGTCTTCATAGGATACCTAAGGAAACTATTGGGTATTCCTTCTATCACAGATCCGAGGGCAAGGTTTTTGTTGCCAAGAATGGGTCCTTTCTAGAGAAAGAGTTTCTCGCGAAAGGTGTGAGTAGTCGGAAGGTAGAACCTGAAGAGGTTATTGAACCTTCTCTTTAAAGTATGGCGAGTAGCACAACGCCGGAAGTCGTTCTGGAGTTGGCTTCACCAGTTGAAGAGGTAACTAATGATAATGATCATGAAACTCCGAAAGAGAGTACTACCAAACCTTGCAGGTCTAGCAGGACGCGTGCAACTCCCGAGCTGTACGGAAATCCTGTCATGAATTCCATGCTTGATGAAAATGACGACCCTGTGACGTATGAAGAAGCGATGATGAGCCCGAATTCCAACAAATGGTTATAAGCCATGAAATCAGCGATGGAATCCATGTATGAAAATCAAGTTTGGAACTTGGTGGACTTAACTCACGACCGAAAGACCCTAGAGAATAAATGGATTTTCAAAAGAAAAACTGATGTTGATGGTAATGTGATCGTCTATAAAGCTCGACTTGTCGCAAAGGGGTTTCGAAAAATTCAAGGAGTTGACTACGATGAGATATTCTCTCCCATAGCGATGCTAAAATCAGTTAGGATTATGTTAGCAATTGCTGCATATTTCGATTATGAGATATGGCAGACGGATGTAAAAACCGCGTTTCTCAATGGTAATATTGAAGAAGAGTTGTATATGATACAATCAAAGGCTTTTGTCAATCCTAAGGATTCTAACAAGGTGTGCAAGCTTCAGCGATCCATCTATGGATTGAAGCAAGCATCACGAAGTTGGAATCTCCGCTTTGATGAGGTTATTAAAGAGTTTGGATTTGTCCAAACTTATGGAGAAGCTTGTATTTATAAGAAAGTGAGTTGGAGCAATGTGGCATTTCCGATATTATATGTGGATGACATATTATTGATCAGAAATGATATAGATCATTTAAACAGTGTTAAAACTTATCTAAACAGCAAATTTTCAATAAAGAACCTAGGTGAAGCGTCATACATATTAGACATAAAGATCTATAGAGATAGATCTAGGTGCCTAATAGGGCTATCGCAAAGTACATACCTTGATAAGATTTTAAAGAAGTTTAAAATGGACGAAAGTAAGAAGGGGTTCTTACCTATGTTACAAGGCAAGACATTGAGTAAGACTCAAAGTTCGACTACGACGGAAGAAAGAGAGATAATGGACAAAGTCCCCTATGCTTCATCCATAGGCTCTATAATGTACGCCATGCTATGTACAAGACCAGATGTGGCACATGCTTTTAGTTTGACTAGTAGGTACCAATCGGATCCAGGTTCGGAACACTGGAAAGCGGTCAAGAATATCCTTAAGTACTTGCGAAGAACTAAGGATATGTTTCTCGTATAAGGAGGTGAAGAAGAGCTCATCGCTAAGTGTTATGTCGACGCTAGCTTTGACACTGATCCGGATGAATCTAAGTCTCAATCCGGATATGTATTTCTCATGAATGGCGGAGCGGTTAGTTGGAGGAGATCCAAACAACCTGTGGTGGCGGGATCAACAACGGAGGCCGAATATGTTGCTGCTTCGGAAGCGGCTCAGGAAGCAGTTTGGATGAAGGAGTTCATATCCGAACTAGGTGTGGTTGCAAGCGCGTTGGACCCAATGGTGATCTATTGTGACAACAATGGTGCCATTGCCAATGCCAAAGAACCAAGGCCTCACAAGTATTCCAAGCATATTAAGCACCGGTTTCACTCCATCTGTGAACATGTCAAGGATGGAGATATAAAGATTTGTAAAGTACATACGGATCTCAATGTAGCAGATCCGTTGACTAAAACTCTCCCTAGATCAAAACATGATCAACACCAGAACTCCATGGGTGTTAGATACATCACTATGTAACTAGATTATTGTCTCTAGTGCAAGTGGGAGACTGAAGGGAATATGCCCTGAGAGGCAATAATAAAGTGTTTATTATGTGTATTCCAAGTATATGATAGATGTTTATTTTGCATGCTATAATTGTATACGAAAACGTTAATACATGTGTGTTTAATAAACAAACAGAAAGTTCCTAGTTATGCCTCTCTCATAAACTAGCTCGTTGATTAACAAGATGATCAACGTTTCCTGATCATAGACATTGGATGTTGTTAATAACGAGGTCACAACATTAGTATAATGATGTGATGAACATTCATCTGAAGTATAGCATTACGATCAAAGTCATTGAGTTTATATTGCTATAACAACTTATGAAGTGATCCTAATCCTTAGACCATGAGATCATGTCAATCACTAACACCGGAAGAGTTTCTTGATGACATCAAACATCACACCGTAACTGGGTGATTATAAAGATGGCTTCAGAAATACTAAAGTGTTATGTTGAGGCTCATGGATCGAGAGTGGAATGTGTCCATCCCGATGATGGATAGATATACTCTGGGCCCTCTCGGTGATATAACATTGATTAGCTTGCAAGCAAGTGATTTGATCACTAGAATGTTATATCACGGGAACGAGAAAAGAGTGCATATCAGTAACGAGATCAAACTAGGTATGGAGATACCGATGATCTAATCTCGGACATGTAATATATCGTGAAACAAAGGGATTAAGATACTAGCGTAAAAGGTTCCGACGATCACAGGAAAGTCATCGTTGAATGTGTGGGAGTCAGTATGGATCTCTAGGTCCCGCTTCTGATTATTGATCGGAGAAGGGTCTCGATCATGTCCACATTATTCGTGAACCGTAGGGTGGCACACTTAAGGGACACTGACATCCAATTGGAGCAAAAGTTTGATGTCGAAAAGAATAACAAGCGCAGGAATTTATTTCACTAGATACCGAAACAGGTTTTCGGGTGAAATTGCAGAAAGTGTTTTTGTATGTGAAATGGAATACTAGCAAGGGGTTATATGTGAATATTTGTCATTAAAGTAATTGACAAAAATCTGAATAAATAAAAGGAGTTTTATTTAATGAGAGTTTGCATTAAATTTGGTGAAAATTTAATAGCAATTTTGAGTGGGATTTTGAGTAGAGGGAATTGAAGAGATTTTTGTGAGTGGAGTGTCCACCCACATGAATGAGGGGAGGGCAAGGGGCATCCCCATGCGCCGGCCACCCCCTTGGGGTCCCCCGTCTCCTATAAAAGGCACCCCCTCTCCTCTCTCTCTCTCACTCACACCTCCTCATGAAGATCTCTCTCCCCCTCTAGAATTTATCCCCCATGGTCTTGGACTAGCAAAATACATGTTCCCGGTGGTTATTCGGCAAGAAAGAGTTGTGCTTCCGCTCCATCGCTGGAGTGAGGAGGCGGAGGTCGCTCGGTGTCTTGTACGTGTGTGCGAGCACGGAGATGCCGCTGTTTTGTGGCGCTAGGACTTTCTCTCGATCTTGAGATCGGCAAGAGATTATCTACATCAACCACGAGATTAACTCGTTAAGCTTTGTCGGTCTTCAAGGGTATGTTCTCTGCGGATATACATCCGCTCATTGTTTGTATCTAGTAGATAGATCTTGGTACGTAGTTTCCATCATATGATTTTTTTTGTTTTTTATGCTACGAACCCTACAGTGGGCCCCTCCGGCCTCTCCTCCCCTCTGTCTTATGGCTCCATGAGTCTTCTGGGAAAATAGCATTTTTCAACATATTTTCTGGGATTTTTCATAAAAGTTGTATTCCTGCACAAAAATGAGACACCAAAACAATTCTGCTAAAAACAACATCAGTCCGTGTTAGTTATATCCAAATCACACAAATTAGAGGAAACACAATAGCAAAAGTGTTCAGGAAAGTACATATATTTTGGACGTATCAATGTACCCAGGGATATCATGGTGACTAAAGAACTTGTCCAGGTTCTTCAATAGGAGAGCAGTGTTCTGAATATTGGGGTTTAAGACACCTAAACCACCTTGCTTCTTTGGTCTACAAACTTTATTCCAGGCCACTAAGGCCTGTCGTTTAGCTTGGACATCAATAGTCTTTTTTTTCCATAAACAGTGTCTCATGTACTTAATCAGTTGGTCTTTAATGGCCACAAACACTTCTAAGCAACTCATATAAAAATGGTAGGGAGGACAGTACAGATTTAACAAGCTGCAATTTTCCTCCATAGTTTAGAAAGTCTGTAATGCCACAAAGTCTTCTTTCAACTCTCTGAACAATGGGCAGGAACTGTTCCACTGATGGCTTATTTAGGCTAAGAGATAGGCCAAGGTAAGTAAAGGTAAGAGTCCCTATCTGATAAGAAATTGTTTGAGCAAAATGAGCAAGCCTTTCAACATCCAAATTTATTGGCATCATGCAGGATTTTGAGTAATTTACATTAAGCCTAGTGGAAACAACAAAAGTGTGGAACAAGGCCTTAAGACAGACCTGTTGGCCAGAGTTTGCTTTGAGAACAACCAAAGTACCATCAGCATATTGAATTACATGGAAATCTGGGCAGAAAGTACCCCCTTGAGGTGGAGCCAACAATCCCTGGTGCATTGCCTTATTGAGAATAGACCGAGGAAGGTCAGCAGCAAGAACAAACAGAAGAGGAGATAAATGATCCCCATGTCTAACCCCTCTTCTGCAATAAACTTTTTCCGAGTACTCCATTAAGTAAAACAACAGAAGATGCAGATTCAAAAATCAATTGTATCCATTTAATCCATTTCTCAGCAAAGCCTCTTGCTTTAAGGATACATATAATGGTTGAGTGCTCAACCTTATCAAAGGCTTTCTCAAAGTCCAATTTTAAAATCACAATCTCCTCCTTGGACTTGTGGCACTAGTAAAGAAATTCAAAATCCCATCCTAAACAGTCTTAAATGGATCTTTTCTTTAAAAAAACCATACCGATTCTTGTGAACAGGCTTCAGGATAATACTCTGAAGTCTATTGGCCAGTATTTTGGTGATGATCTTGAGCACACTGTTCAAAAGTGAAATGGGTCTGAAATCTGCAGGATTCATGGGATTCTCAATTTTTGGAATTAGAGTGATAAATGAAGAGTTGATGCTTTCCAAAGAAATATTGCCATCATAGAAATCAGAAATGAGCTGCTTAACATCCTTCCCAATGATAGGCCAGTAACACTTAATGAATTCATTGTTAAAGCCATCAGGACCAGGAGATTTATCATTAGGAAGCTCCCTGATTACCTCCTCAATTTCCTTGTTAGAGAAAGGAATTTCCAGAGCATCTCTAGCCTCTAAATACATGCCATCACCAAAGAAGTCATGCAAGTTGAAATGCATTTCAGGTTTATCAAAAGTTCCCATCCTTTCCTTGGAAGCATGCCAAAGTAAGTCAGCTTTATCAGAGTGATCATGCAACTCCTGGTTATTTTCATTCTTTAGAACATATATGTAATTATGCTTGTAGCTTATGGTGGCTCTCGAGTGAAAGAATTTAGTATTTTCATCTCCAAATTTTACCCATTTGATTTTCCCTCATTGTTTCCAATTGGCATTTTTGTTTTGAAGCAAAGTAATGACATGTGCCTTTATAGATTCCATTCAATGACAGTTAGAGTTCTAACTTCTTCCAGAACATTGAAGAGCTCAATTCTTGCATTGACTTTACTAATTTGATCTTTGAGGCAAGGAAGATTTTTTTGCCTAGATTTTCAGCCCTCTCCTCACAATTTTTAGCTTAGAATTGATTTTTTGGCACTGTCGCTATGACCCACTGGGATGTTCCAAGCATTTTGAAAAAAATGTTTGAAATCACTATGTTGCAGCCAATAGTTTTCAAACCTGAAGATCTGTGCCTTTGGAATCTTTGTGCCAATTGAAATGACATAGGGTAAATGTTATGAAGTGGGCTTGGAGAGAGGGAAAACAAATGAAGAAGGATAGTTCTGAGTCAAAGAGGTAGAAGTAAAGAACCAGTCCAATCTCTCAAGTAAAGGATCCTTTTGCATGTTACTCCAAGTAAATTTTCTACCTTTGAGAGGTAACTCAATTAGACCCAAAGTGCTAATTGCCTCATTAAATAGAAGCATATAATTAACATCTCCACCTTGCCTATTTCTATCAGAGGGATTGAAATCACCCAAAATGAGCCAATCCATATCATCAGGCATATCAATGTTGGCAAATCACTCAATGAAGGCTGCCTTTATTTTAGGTTGGCAAGGACCATAAATATTTGAAAGTATCCAGACATCATTTGAGAGTAATGATGTGAATTTCACAGAGAGAGAATTCATTTTGAAAGGATATCTGCCCAGAGAAGAGTGAACTGTTCCAAATAATGATTACCCCTAGTAGATGGTAAAAATTCAAATTGATCAAATTTCCTAGGGAAGAACTTCCTTAAATAGGCCATGTCAAAATTCTCTCTTTTTGTTTCCTAGAGATAGATGATGTCACACTCAGACTCATAAATTTTATTATTTAAGGACACCCATTTCTTGTCAGAGTTGATACCTTTGATATTCCAGTTTAGGATTTTTCCATTTTCTTTTGTTATCCATAATAAACTATCAAGAAAATTTGATTTTGGAGCAGCACAACATATGAAACCACCCCCAAGCCAAGATAGGAGACACACATCCAATTGACAGATCAAGGCTTTGAGGCTTGAAATTGCCAAAGTTAAATGTGGAAAAGGATGAGGCAGAAGGTAAACATTTCTGTATCTCCACATAGATTATTTATCATTATCAAATTTTCATTTGACTGTTTTTGTCATTTGCAGATTTGCTGAATCAGTCCTGCAAGATGGTGGAGGAGGCGGAGAACTTCAAGGTCTTGGAGATGGAGAATGCCAGATTGCGTGAAGATCTTGGGCAACTCAAGAATGATCACGAGAAAAGCGTGAACAATATCTTGGAGTTGAACAATCATGCCACCGAGCAACTTGAAAGGACTCTCGCCCTCTAGGATTTTTTTTTTGAAGAATTGTAGTTGGAAATTGACAGGCAGAAGCCCTTCGGAATGAGCTTCAAATCTTGAGAGAGGAGAAAGGTCAACTGGATCGATCGATACTTGGTAATTTGTCACCGCCTTTATTTTTTCCTTTGTATAATTTTCTGACATTTGCGTCATATTTTTGACTTTGTATTTTCACAGAGCCTCTCAACCTTTCAGATGCCTCCTTTTCCATGTCCCGCACAACTCGGATCCCTTCAGTTAGAGATCTGACTCACGACTTTCTCCAAATTCTTGACAAAGCTGGCAAAGCCATTAATCTATTTGGCCTGGATAAGATGCCTGCATTCGAGCCAAGGGACAAGGCCAAGGAAATCCCCAAGTTGATTAACGACTGGAAGATGTCCTACGCCCGGACAGCTGCGCAGAATGCTCTTACCATGGTGTTGAGTCATCATGGCAAAATGCAAATATGGCAAGTGACCAAGGGCATTGCAACTATTGATGAAGACGACAAAGAACAAGGTATCAAAGCCATCATGGAATCTTGTGTCGGATATGCTTGTCGAATGGCATAAATGACGAACATCAAGAGTCCGCTCTTACAGATTGTAGGCGATGTGCCACCAAGTCCTACAGATGAATCTAAAGTCCTAGCTGAGGATGAAGAACCATCCAAGTTTGCATTGTAGGTTCTCCAGAAAAGGACTAGGCCGGCACCAACGACGGATCAAGTGCTCCAAGGTCTCCACCACCACCACCACCTGCAGCATAGGATGAAAAAGTATGCATTATTTTGAACAAGTATGGTGTGATAAAAACAATTATCCGGTTATGTGTTGTATTGTAAGAACTATGCTTCTTACTCCAGCACTTGTTAAATTTTTTAGTGCTTGAAAATTTCTTAAGCACTTTGTGTTTATATTTTTCATTTATTTGGATTTTTCACTTCTTTCCTTTTGTGAGCCGGCCAACCTTTAGCACATAAACACTGCCAAGCAACGGAGCTCAATTGCTAAACCAGTTTAAATCCGTAAATAGAGTCGGCTTCTAATACCAACAATTCACTACTCGGAAAATGCTCGTGTATAAGAAATTAGATAAAAACCAAAGTTTATACAGAAAATGAGACTTACACCCGGAGTAGAATTTTCATAAAGTAGAAAATCTAACCAGAACAAGAATGAGTATAAAGTACTTTTATGCATTTTGGGATTTTTCGTGTTTGACATGATCATTCGAAAATAAGATGCTATAAATAACTTCTTAAGAAAACATTGAGTCAATCAATACTTTATTTCACTCGAACATGTACATTTATAAGATTACAAGAAAGAAACTTAAGAATAGAAGGAATGTAGTTATATAATATTCCATGGACGATCTAACTCATCCGGATATGGTCTACCACCAGCTCTCTTTCTCTTTCAAGTATCTGTTTTTTCCTTGATTGGTCTGATATCAGTTAAATAATATGACCCATTATGCAGTACTCCGCTGATCATAAAATATGTTTGCCAAACTGGAAAAGTTTGTGCTTTATTTTTTGCACCGGTCAGAGAACTAGATCGCCTTTCCTGAAGGAACAAATTTTGACTCTTTGAGTGTGATACTTGTATAACTTTAGTTGATAGGTTGTAGATCTCTGTTCAGCAACAACACATACTTCCTCGAGTATATCGAGGTCATCTTGTTGAGAAACTTCGGCATCTTCTTTTATATATGCAGGGACTCAGGGAGAAATATGGATTAAATCACCCGGAAGTATTGCCTCCGCGTTGTAGACCAAGCAGAAAGTGTGTATCCGCTTAACCTGTTTGGAGTGGTTCGTAAACTCTGGACAATAGACGGTAATTCTTCCACCCAAGCCCCCGCAACACGATGAAGTGGTGCTTCTAGACGAGTCCGGAGGCCCTACAGAATTAGGCCATTTTCTCTTTCGACTTGTTCGTTAGCTTGTAGATATGCGACCGACGCAATGTCGAGTAGGATTCTTTGTTCTTTGAAAACCTTGAAAATTCTTCCATGGAAAAGTTACTCCTGTTGTCCGTGATAATGCTACGTGGATAGCCGAATCGGATGATTACGTCCTCGACAAAATTTCTGGCGGTGACCCCATAGCAACTTGTTACAGGTTTGGCCTTAATCATTTTTAAGAACTTTTCTACCATCACAAATAGATGGGTAAATCCACACTTTGTCGTCCTAAACGGTCCTACCATGTCAAGCCTCTAGACCGCAAAAGTCCATGTAATCGGAATTTTTCGTAGCTGATCAACTGGAACATGGGCTTGATGGACGTACTTTTGGTAGTCTTTTGCACGTTTTGACTAGTTTGTTAGTATCTTTCTTAACTGTTAGACAAAATAATCTATGTCAAAAATATTTTGCCACTAAAGATCTGACTGCGGCGTGATGACCGCATTCGCCTTCGTGGATTTTTTTAAGATTTTCACTCCTTCTTCCACAGAAACACGACACTGAAAACCCCAGAAACACTGCGCTTATAGAGCTCATCATTGATTATTGTATAAACTTTCACTCGTCGGATGATATGCCAGCTCAGAACTTCGTCTTTAGGTAATTTTCTATCTAGCAAAAAATCGAGGCAGAGTTTCGTCTAGCTAGGAATAACAGCTAAAACTGAAACTAGTGGCAGAGTCAGAATTTGTCGGATACTACTCATCAATTTCTGTGATGGAGGGCACTTTTAGATACTCCAGTAAAGCTCCATCTAAAACTTGTTTCTGCGTGGAGCTTATTCTTGATAAAGCATCCATTTTCTTATTTTTTTGCTCTAGGGGTGTGTTGGATATCAAACCCTTTGAACAATTTAGATAGTTCTTCCACGACAATGCCATATGCTTCCATGTGCGTATTTGTTGTGCAATTAAATCCGAGTCTCCGTAGCACATGAGTCGGCTTTCGCCAAAGTACGTGGCAATGCGAATTCCAGACAATAGTGCTTCATATTTGGCAATATTATTGGTTGGTGTGAAGTGAATCTGTAACACATAGAGAAGTCTGTCTCCTTAGGGTGATTTGAGCACCACGCTAGCCCTCGAGCCCCCGGTCTCCTTCAACCATCAAAATGTAGGGTCCATTATTCTGACTCTGGGTGTTTGTATTTTCTGACGTCTATGTCCAATTAGCGATAACAACGGCAAGAATTTGGGACTTAATAGATCTCCGTGGCTTATACTCAATGTCAAAAGCTTTTATCTCGATTCTCCACTTAGCGTCATGTGGCGTCACGGTTGTTGATTATATCTCTTAGGGGAAATATGCTCACCACTATGATCCTATTCTCTTGAAAGTAATGTCTTAGCTTTCTGACAGCAAAGAATACACCATAAGATAGTTTTTGATAATGTGGATATTTTGTTTCAACTCTGTCAGGACCTCGCTGAGATAGTAAGTCAGCTGTGCACCAATTGTTCCTATTTTTCCTCTTTATGATCCACTGCTGTGACGATTCTGTTTGTCGCAGCGATGTAAAGAAACATGGGTTCTTGAGGCTCCAACGCTGCAAGAATCGGGGCAGATGAGAGTACTTCTTTCAGGATCTGGAGGGCAACTTGAGATTCTCTACAATATAAATTTTTGTCGGTTTTCTTTAAAAGCTTGTATAATGGTGTGGCTCTTACATCGAACCGGTTGGCGAATCGAATCACTGCTGCGACACATCTAGTGAGACGTTGTACATCCTTCAGGCGAGTCGTCCTGGTTATGTTGAGTATAACCTTTCTGTTGTCCTAGTTCACCTTAATGCCTCTTTGAGACACGATGAAACCTAACAATTTTCGGCTCGAATACCAAAAAACACTTTTTCGGGTTAAGCATCATATTGTATTTTTGAATATTAGCGAACGTTTCCTCCAAGTCAAAAATCAATGTTTCCTTGTTTTTGGACATTAATGCTATATCATCCATGTATACATATACATTGCGTCTGATTTAATCGTGAAGGCAACAATGCATATTTGTAATCAACTTAGGTCATATGCCAAAAGTAGCATGTCGGTCAAGGATAATTTGGTAATTTTTCTTTGGTCAATTAGAAAAACAGTTTAAGTTGTTTGTCACCGTCCCTTAGGATTTCAGTGATCATGTATTTATTAGATTATATAATTTCACTAAGTGTTTTCTTGACAATTTGTTCATGTAGCTTGATGAACTGCAAGTGTTCATTAGTTTCATTTGATTCTTTAAAAGAATCCTAGGTTGGAGTTACCTTTTACATGTTGCAATTTATCTTTTTTGATAAATGGTTTCTACTAATGTTCCTTGGTTTTACTATTAAATATGTTGGTAGCTTGTAATATGTTCTATCTAGAACTGTTCTTATTTGGTTTCCTCTGATTTGTATTGACTACTGTCTTTACATTGCTATCCTAGCCACTAGCTTATGTTGCTTTGCCTACTATTATTGTTCCACGGTTCTCCCCTAACATGTACTGGATAAGGTCTAGTGATTGGTCTCAACCACTATGATCTACTATTCCTACGGTTCCTACTTCTCTATTGTGGCTTCTCGATATATTGGAGTTTGATGTATTGTTCTTGCTTTGGCTCATTTGCTATAAAACCTCAAAGTGGTGAGGTTCAGGACAAGTTCCTAGACCTTGTCCAATGGATTCTATAACAAATGGTTTTGCCTTAGGGCAGAACCTACATTTTAACCATAACCTACATTTTAACCATAAAAAATAGTTTCTTGTGTACTTGTTTACATTGCAGGTCAAGATGGGCTAGAAAAGCAAGAAGAACAAGAATGGGATAAGTAGTTTAGGTTTTAGCTTAGGTTTTCCTTTTCCTTTTCTTTTGTAGAATGTATTAGGTTTACTTTACTTTGTATTTTCCTTTGTAAATAATCTTCTCAATATTAAGATCAATAAAGACTCCTTTTATTTATATTGTCTCCTTTACTTTTGTATTTGTATGTATTGTTTTAATTATGAATATATGATTTCAAGTTTGAGTTATTCAAAACTCAATTTTGAATTCCATAGTCACTATTTCTTCTTAAGCGATTACGATGTATGTGTATGTGTTCATTTGAGCATTTCACTCAACATATGATGAAAAATCATTTTGAAAACCTAACTTTTTGAAAATCAGAAGTTCACTTTGAAATTTGAATTCAAATTCTAGTGTTGACCAAAGTCAAACTTCAACACTAGAGTTCAATCTCAATCACTTGTAACTTTTCAAAACAATATTTTATTTTTTTAACTTTTGCAAATGCATGCTATGCAAAAACACTCATCACAATTCAGTCCTCTAAACGCTCATATTCTCCGGGTCATCACAGGTTGCTACCATGCTCAAGCCACAAATTAATTGTGGATTGACATTCGTTTATCATTGTAAAATCTACTTTAAACTCTGTTAGACAATGTAAAATAAAGGGAGAAATTCCGTTGGCAACAACATTTCTGTTGAAGCAATATTTTTTATCCTAAACATGTATGTGTGATATCCATTTAGAATTTTATGACAATGTAAATACACATTATATAAATATATTCAAAGTTTGCCAGAATATTTTGAAAACAATTATGGATTGGATGTACCGTATCACCACAGTCCACGAGAGAAGGGATCACTATATATGTTCTCCCACGTTAAGGAGTAGCTAAGGTACTGGAATCAGGCTTTCACCCAGCTATATTAATATAGCAATCGTTTGAGACCGCTGCTGGACCAGACAACACAATTCCCAAAGAAAAACAAAGAAAGCGAAGAAGAAAAAAGAAGAGAAAATAAAGCCGACAACAGCGGCTCGACGAAAACGAGGAAGACCCACCATCGCTGCGTCCTCCGAATTTCCACCACAGTCCTTACGCTCTGAAGCGTCACGTACCAAGCAACACCTCTAAAAAGAAAAGCGACGACAAGGACGCTATTGTCCGGACTAGTCCTAGAATTTCCCCTGTTAGGAGTAGCTAAGGTACTTCCGTGATAGGAGCACACTCTGAATGAAATACATGGTTGTTATAAAACTCCACCATAAATAATTGATAATATGAGGGCAAAAAACGTCAACCACACTTACATGCGCATGTACATTTGTACACACAAAAAAAAAACAGAAAATTGTGTACCCACAAAAAAACCAGATGATTCAAACCACCAGAAATTTAACCTCGCCCTAGTGTAATTTTACAATCTTAGGACACCAGAGCAGCAAAGCATCAGCCCCAAACAGTACTGAAGAGAATATCGGATCACAAACGAAGCGCGTGATGCAAACACATTTTTTCCCCTTACGTGTCGCTCTTGTTTGTTGGTTACACGTGGTTGTTTGTCGTCCCCGCCGCCGTCGCCGGCGACCTGGGCATAAACCCGCCAGTGGTCTTGTCGTTTTCGTCTTCGTCGTGGTAGACGTATGCGGAGCCGCCGTGGCGGGTCATGTCCATGCCTGCCATCTCTTGTTCGGCCGTGACACGGAGCAAGCCGAGCTTGTCGAGCGCCAAGAAGAGCGGGCCCATGGTGCAGGAGACGAACCCGGCGATGACCAGGATCTGCACGACGTGCGCGGCGAGCAGCCTTCCGCCGCCGCCCATGAAGAGCCCGTACGGCCTTCCCACGCCGTAGATCTGCTCCACGTACTTCTGCTTCGCGAAGAGCGCCGTGAAGATGATCCCCCACGCGCCGCAGCCGCCGTGGAGCTGCGCGGCCTCGAGAGGGTCGTCGTACTTGAGGCGAGCGGCGAGCGCGTTGAGGCCCATCAGGACGAACGCCGAGACGAACCCGCAGACGATTGCCGCCCAGGGGTCAACCACGCTGCAGCCGGCGGTGATGGCCGCGAACCCGCCGAGCATGCCGTTGCAAACGTCCGTCACGTTCCAGTGCCCCGTCTGGAGACGCTTCGCGAACAGCGTCGTGAGCGCCGCGACGCTGCCCGCGAGCGTCGTCGTCACGCCGGTGCGTCCCACGGCCGACCACTGCCCGTTGATGCTCCCCGGAGGCCCGTACGACTTGAGGATGGTGACGAAGGACCCCGGGTTGAATCCGAACCACCCGAACCACAACAGGAATGTCCCGAGCACCACGAGCGTCGCGCTGTGGCCCCTGAGTGCCACGGAGCGGCCGGCGTGGTCGAACCGGCCGATACGAGGCCCCTCGATGATCGCGCCCCAGAACCCGGCGATACCACCGACCATGTGCACGACGCCGGAGCCGGCGAAGTCGATGACGCCCGACTTGAAGAGCAGCGGGCCGGAGAGGCGGGTGGCGGAGGCCCACCCGTCGACGGACCAGATCCAGTGGGACACGACCGGGTAGACGAATCCGGTGAGGAACGCCGAGTAGATGAGATAGGACACGAACTGCGTCCTCTCGGCGATGGAGCCCGAGGTAATGCCGGCGGCGGCAATGGCGAAGGCCCACTGGAAGAGGAAGAAGCTGTAGTCGAAGCCGGTCTGCGGCATGTTCTGGAGGCCGAAGAAGTGCTTCCCGATGAAGCCGTTGGACGGCGTCCCGAAGGCGAACGCGAAGCCGAAGAGGTAGTAGAAGAGCGCCCCGGCGGCGGCGTCGAGGACGTTGGTGAGCATGATGTTCATGGTGTTCTTGGCCCTGACGGAGCCCGCGCAGAGCATGGCGAAGCCGAGCTGCATGGCGAAGACGAGGTAGGCCGAGAAGAGCAGGTACGTGGTGTCCACCGCCGAGGTGGTGTCCGCGAACCTGTTGCACAGGTAGTCCGTCGCATTGCTCGCCGCCGACCCCAGCAGCGGCGCCAGGTCCGCCGCGCACGTCGACATCGTGCTGTGCCGCCCCTTCAAATAAAATTTTCTCGCACTCGGAGAATTAGTCGTGGTACAGGGATCAGAAGAGTGAATTGAGGTTCCGGGGAATCGGCGGCGTCGGATTTATAGAACGATGAGGCTCTCCGAGCAAGCGGTCGGCGAATCAGCCGAGAGCTCTTTTAAAAAAAAGAAAACATTTCGTGCGAGCAAGTGAGACATGGCAACAAAGGTTGGCTCCGATTCAGGGATCTAAGTCACACGTTTTTCAAAGCAAAGTTTGATCAAAAAAATTAAGTAATAAAATTTTGATTATATTATATATAATTAGTACCGTTGGATTTGTATTGAAAAATACTTTTTAGTGATACTAGTTTTATACCAAAACTCTTTACGTATTTAGAGTAATTCTTGGTCAAAGAAAAAACACGCAAAACGAGAACGCCTTAAATCCTAAAACGGAGGTATTTTTGTTTGGCTGGAAGTGGGACCTGTCCCCAGTGAATCTTCTGTGGTAGCCGCCGGGATACCCTTGGGAGTGGTGCCATTTTGGAATCTGGGGATTCTGGAGGTACAGCTGGCCATGACTGAATGCTCTGGTGGCTTTCCGATAGTGTACTCGTGTGTCGAGAGTTGGTACACCACAAAGTGCAGTCTTGTTTGCTTCTGTATTTTCAATATCAGTTTTTTATCTTCACGTTCTTTTGTTGTAATTAGATAGATTCTTTTTGAACATTGGGGCTAAGCTACTGTATTTCCTTTTGAAACGTTAACCTTGGACAATTAAAGCCGAGGATCTTGGGATTACAATCAATTATCAAACAATATTACATCGTCAAGTGGCTAATGAGAAAATCAGGCGGGTCCTCATGCCAAACAATTGACCGAGGCCCCTCCGCTATGCTAGCTAAAGTATGAGCCACAACATTACTTTCTCTAGGACAATAAGAATATCTATAAGGATTTTACATTAGTGAACGGAGAGATAGTAGAATATTTTATTTTTAGTAAGATTTTGTTCTTACATCTATCTAACAAACATATGTTAAAAGGTTTCAAATAACTTATGTATGTAAAAAAGTAGCACAAACTATCAGAAGTAGTACAACATTACTTTCTCTAGGCTAACGAAGCAAAGCTTTTGGTTATTCGGATGGAGGGCAAGGACGACAGCGTGCCATCAACTCGTGGTTGTGTTTGTAGTTGTCGCTATGTGGTTCATAAATTTATTTATAATTTTTATTACTTTTAGGTCTTTTTATACTACCATGGATGATTATTAATGGATCCGTGGAATTTTCTCAAAAAATCCATTAAACCTAGGTTTGCTCCATTTGATGCCTATTTGATTATATCCATGCATCTCTATACTAGCGCATACAAATTTAGAAGGATCCAAGAAATAGTCAAATATTCGAATTTAGGATAGGGTTACTGTTATGTACTACCTTCGTTCCAAAATATTAGATGCGTTGGCAGGCTAAAATAGCATATCAAAACGTCTTATATTTCAAACAAAGACACTATATATTCCCTCCATTTCAAATTAATTGACACATCTTTGGTCAGATTTGATTTACATATGCACGTATCTACACGCGTTTGAGTGTGTAGATTCGTTCATTTTAAAAGAAAAACTGAGATAATTAATTTGGAACTGTGGGACTACATATTATGTAGAGAGGTAATCTTGTCAAAATAAAATGAGTGTACATATGCCAAACGTTCATTGTCGGAGTTCCTAAAAGGCTTCGCCGCTGCCTTTGTGACTGGTTTTAGTTCCTGCATTGTGATGCCTTGTGTTTTATAATTTATTGTTGAAAGTCAGGCATGCAAAATATGCAAAAGCAGATCAAATAAGCAATAAAATGGGAGGATATAGTTGGGACTAGACCTAGGCATGGGCAGCCTCACCCGATCAACCAGACCTAGCCAGAAAATCTTGGGCTAGGCTGGCCTAGAGCATACATTGGACTAGGCTTGGGCCTAGGATTTGAGGCAAGCTGGACATTCTCGGTCCTAACAAATGGGTGACTTTAGGCAAGGTTAGACCAAGCTGAACATTTTATTCTTTGGGTCAGACTCGGGCCTAATTTATAAGCCCGACGCTAGAGCCAGGCCGGACTAGGTCGGGCTCAAGACTGAGGTTTCAACGTCAGGCCATTTTAGGACCGGCTCAAAGTCCGGTCCAGCTTGAGTTGTGTCGAGGCTTACTTAGCACAACCAAGCTCTATGTACAACCAAACACGAGATTACACTTATTATGTTAAGAAGTTCACTGCGATATTTACCGCTTGTTAGCCTTGTACTCCGTCCGTAAAAGAGTGGACTATTTACCGCTTGTATAGAGCGAACTATCTCTTGTTAAGTGTTAGAGTAGGACTCCATTTCGTAGGGTGCATATATGTTGTACAATTACAAAGTCTTATGTTGCAAATTGTCTAAAATTGTACCATGTGTATTTTTAGTTATTTTTATCATGGAGGAACTTTGTTTAGCAAAATGTCTACTTATGTAGTAATGTTTGAAAAAATAATTATATTTAAGTTTGATATTCTATCCTAATTTAATAACATTAAGATTTTTTAATTCTGTAATGTTAAGGAAAATATTTCGCCTCTCTGTGTACTCATATAATCATACACTCTCAATTGTACTTATCCTCTCCTAACTGATTACATTATTTTTCATTTAAGATATGATATAATTGTTATATGTTCGTAGTTAATGATGATATATTCATGTGATGTTTCTTTACTTCAAATATTCAAGGCCATGCATTCAAGATGTGCATGCTATTTGCAAGTTTTTTAACAATGTTTTGAATTCAGCATGAATTTACATGGCGATTCATATATGCGGTGTCTATTTTCTTAAGCTTGTAATAAATGCTTAACTTATGAACAAAACCTTTTTGTTTATAACTCGCAGAGTTACAATCTTTTAATTGTTTGAAGGCAAGAAAACATGTCAAGATTAAGCTCTTTTCATATTTCTTTCATGTTTGTCGGACACACATTGTAAGTATGTTAGAATGTTTCTATATATCTTAGTTCTTTCTAACTTCACCTCGATGGGCCCCGTAGGAACCCAAGGATAGTAGTCAGAATTGGTGGGTGTGGGTATGAATCTATCTACCAAATTTCTATGCCGATCCATATTGACGAATTTCTGCATATCAGAGAGAGAGAAGAATCTATACATCATTTTAGGGGAACTACATATTTTGCAGCTCTGCTCCCAAGAAGAGAAAGGAGACTGATCTTGACGTCGGCGTTGGTTTTTCCAACGAAAAACAATGGACACACATTGAATGTATGTTAGAATACTAGATTACGAAGAGATGATCTACCATTATGTTGACCATAAGGTGTATAACTAATATCGTTACTTAGGGTATGTTTTTATCCGCTCTCCTAGTCTATCACCTTAGAGACTCAGACAAATGAACCTTTAATTGCTGAAAAATTGCAAATTGATGCATTTCATAGTACAATATATAACTAAGGATCTGTTATTTTGAGAGCATAAAACAACGGAACTTTACTCACACCATAAAAAGTAGTACAATAGAACTTCTTTTTAAGAGAGGGCCATGTTCTAGTAGGGCCAAGATAACTAAAATTTTTTTTGCTGAGAAACTACCATTATTGAATATTTTGCCATGTTTTGTTGCAAGATTTTTTTCACCTATGTATCTCATTTAACCTTCTTTCAGTTCCCTAAAAAGAACCTTCTTTTAGTTCCCCGTCAAATTTATAGCGAGCAATGAGTATGACACATAGACTGAGAAACACATGCATCCACAATACAAGTTAAAACCTTGTTTTGCGGGTTTCAACAGATTACAAGTGATGCTGAGTTTTACATAAGGTGGAAAGGTTGAATATATCAAAGCAGCCAGCGGTTATTGAACCACATGGCCCTACGAATTGAGAAATAGGCTCATTTTTCTGCATCATGTGTCAGTCATTTGATTGGATTCCCTATGTAGCAATGTCAACGCTGGAGATTCAAGTAGGCAATCCTAATGGAAGACGGCTTTTGGTGTGAATAAAATAAAATTACTCAGAGGAGACGAACAGATCATTCTCGTCCACAAATGTTTTTTTCAAATCCAGTCGCTTTGTCTTTTTGTGTGTTTTATTATTAAAAAGAGAGTGTTCTGTAGGCAAGTAATGTATTTCCTTGGAAAAAAACTATGCATCTGGTTCGTCCAAGTACACACGATAGCGTGCAAAACTGACAACCAGCCAAAGGTTTCAATGTTTTCTGAATGGATCAGAATTAAGCTTCAGATTGCGGCAGTGCCGCTGCCAAAGGGACTCAAATTTAAATTGTATTGCAAATTTTGCTGGTTAATCCAGATTGCCCAACTTGCTAAGACACCCCGGGACAATATTCCCAGTGATTATTAAAGTAATAAACGGTGTATTTTTCAAAACACCCATGTATATCTGGCACCTAGTTTACCGTTCAACCGGCAGCCGGTAAACTCCAGGACAGGCAGCGAGGACGACATCCACATGGACGAAGTAAATAATTCATCCCCAAATGGTACAAGCAAAACTCCCGCCGTGGAGACCCGACGCAGTCGATCGCATCGCCGGAAGAAGGTCAGCGCCCCAATTCGGCGACTTGTTTACCTATCGCGTTCGCCTATCACGCTATCATGGCCTAATTTAATACTAAACCGATGCGTCTGGCCTGCAAGGATTGACTATTTCTTTCAGAAAACTGCTTTCAGGTCGCACCAGCAACAACCTGTACACACAAAATTCAGAGTAAGATACTCCCCAAACCCTGTCGCATCTCCCGTCGCAAAATTCGACTTTGCATGTTCGTTGTTGGTAGCTTGCATGATCTGCTCTGTTGTTTATTTATTTGTTTCTTTAATTAACCTTGGTGTGTTGTTTATGAGTGTGTGACGAAACCGTACGTATGTGCCAAGGGACGGCTGACTTTGGCCTAGTTTAGCCTGGATTCAGCTTCTAGAGAGACAGCATCTTGCAGGTTATTAGTGCCCTACCCGCCGCTGGTTAATTAGATTATGTATCCAGTTGGCCCTGCTCATCCATTCGCTGCAGCTTCTAGTTACTACAGAAGATTAGTGTGCCATGTGAACTGCGAGTAATATTATTTCTGATCTGGTACTATATACCGGTCAGCCATTCCTGCGAACATGCATATACTTGGACATGTACTATGACCAGAGACCTAAATGCCTTTGACATGTTTGCTTATCACCAATGAAAAAACCTGAATACCTCGGGGCAACAACTCCGCATTGAAATGTGGGTGCCTTGGATCGTGAACTCGGTCCCTGCTGGCTACTGGGAACACCTCTCGTTGGCTTTAGATTTGGGCGTATGTTTCTTGTTTTGAATGTATGCCTGTCTGAAGCTATCTAGTACGATCGTCCTATCAATTGATCGTCTGCAACTTGGACGCTCGACTTGGCCGAAAGCGCTGAGTTCCTCGTTGGTGTGCTGTAGGTCTGCAAGTGAGAAATCAGGTTATGTTAACGCCAAGTCAACAAGCTTATTTTCTTGTCTGCGAAACACACGGCATATGCAGTTCAGGAAAAGAAAAAAAAGCCAACTGGCCCTAAAATTCTTCTAGCAGGAGTGATCCGATCGGATTCTTTGGAACGGAGTAGAATATACGAGATGCACTTGGTATCTAATTCCAAGGTACCCAACAAAGAATCAGATTGATTCAAGGTGGTTATTAGGAAGGAAAAATGCAACTGGTAGTCGATTATCCAAGAGGAGGAGTAGCTGTGATGCCAACTGCTTCCTCTTCTTTTGTCAGACGCAACCATTCGTTGATTCTGGTACGGTTCGTTTGGCCAAAACACTGTTGATTAAGCTCCATGTAAAGCTATTCAACGCCGAGCTAATTAATTCGTAAGCGACACGGGATTGTCGTTGTCGGACTTGACTTCATATTATTTCCTGAGCCTGAGATACCAATTTGGATTCAGTTTAACAGGGACATAATCACTTGTATACAAGATGCAAAGTCAGACCCGATAGAGCGAACGGGGCATGTCTAGCTGGTCTGACGTTGTCATGTCCATTTTCGGCGACATGTGGGAAGACGCTAGCTCGACCAAGGGAGCCCTTTCTTCGCACTGGTTTTCTATCCGTTTATCCAAGACAACCACTTTGTCAAGAAAACAAATATCCTATTACTACCTAGCGTAGTAGCACAATGGTTTTTACCCGATTCCATGGTCCACTATAGCATAAAAATACACATTGTTTCTTAATCCATATCTCAGAGCTGTCATGGAGATTCATTTCCGAATGGATGATGATACGAAATGATCACAGAAAATGAATGAATAGAATTCTTAAAGGGTAAACTCGTGGTTATAGTACTATACAAGTGTTCGACACTATTATTTCCTGCCAAGTCCAAAGGTATACAAGTGCTACTGTCATGATACCATCAGTTATACTGTCAAACAGAAGCTTTCAGAAAGCGGCAGCCCATCTGTCGGTATCCGCGATCGGCCGCGGGAATTAGCGTCCGCGGGTGACAGGGATCCACATTGATTCCTGCGCGTCTTAGGTGTAGAAAACCAGGGCAACGGAGACGCCATTTTTTTCCTCCTCTGTCCATGTCGTGCTGTTGGCATGGATAGCGTGCCCCTGCAGGATGCAGGCTGCAGCTTCAGCAGTTGACCTTTTGTAGGGGAGAAAACAATGGCTCCAGAGTTGACACTGGCACGTTTTTAGCTCATTTTGAACTTAGTTTTCATTGATCGACCTGGAGGGAGTGATTGCTTTTTGGGGGTGGGGGGCTGAGAATGAGCTTTCTAAAGAACGGGAATGATCGATCTCAAAAAAAAAAACAGGAATGATTTTCATTTATGTCACTGGGCTGTATTCGGGTGATTTCAAGGAGGACCAAGGCCCAGTCCTTGTGCTAGCCTACTAATAAAAGGGCTATGACCCATGCCGACTACTAGTAGAGTTGCAGGCCGGCAGCCCTGGCGTCAAATAGTAGCCTGCCGTCTGAAACATTTTTGTATGGACCGCATTTAGAACTGCCCATTTATGGACCGCACTTATTATGTATTTTCGACCATGCTAAAAAGTACACTTTCCTTCATTTTTGTTGCCTTAGCCAACTACTAGATGCATTGTTATTTTAGGGAGCATGGGCTAAGTAGGGTCTATTTATCCAGGATTATATGATTCTTTGAACGGGCATGGATAAATTGAGCTCGGGCTCCATGGAGCTCCTTTTATGAAAAATTCAAAAATAGCATTTTAAAGGTTCATAAAAATATCAAACAAATAGATAGATGTAGATAATGTTGTGCTTCACCAACTTGCAAAATCTCAACTAAAAATACCGTGTATTCGGGGCTATACAAAAATGGGTTTCCTTTTGTGTAGCCCCTAATAAAAGGTATTTTGAGTTGTGATTTTTCTCGTTGTTAAAGTAAAACATTATCTACATCTATGTTTTTGTTCATTTTGTTTTGAAACTTGAAAATAGTGTGTCAAATTTGAAAAAAGAAGCTCCATGGAGCTCATCCACCGTTTTGATTTTTTTTTTTGTTTTCAAACCTGCTAAGAAATGATATTTTGAACAATCATGGCCAGGAACTTCATGTTTGCAAAAAAAATCTATCTCTGGAACTTTGTTACCGTGGACTAGCTCCCAGGCATGTGCTCTACTCTTCTTGCTTTCTTCCATGCTCTCTCCCTTTACATGTGATTTTTCTCTTGCAGTTTTTCTAGACTGTGCATCAGTTTCTAATAGTGCTTGAAACGGTTCCTCGGAGTCATGTTGATGCGGCATGTCGTTCCATGCATACCTCTACCCTCTGCTTCGGCTAACTTGGGTAACTGATGTCATTGGCATGGTACGATGAAGTTTAACTTCCTTTTGGTTTTCTATTCCTCAAAGTTTGAAAGTGCGCGACTCGACATATCTTGCCAAGAAGGATTACACTATAGTTTATGAAGTTAAAAGAAGCACAAATGAGTCATTCTCAGCGACAACATAGATAAAAACACTTGCAAGCCTATCTCGCATCAGTCACCTTGTGATAGGACATCATGCAGGCGGCGAGGCGAAGCTCTTATTTTCACCTAATTGTAGTTGTATGCTGGTGGCCTCCCTTGTGCCGCAGCGTAGCATGGTTCTTCGCTCCACACTTTATCACATGCATCACTTTGGGCTTTGTGATACTCAATGCGCAGTTGGCTAGTATTGACACTCGTATGAAAAATGTCCCCTCTAGGAACCAACTACATTGTGAAGTGAGCATAGCATAGGTGTTACCTTGTGGTGGAACCAGTCCGTCAAGGTTGAAGTCTTACACTTCGAATGTGTGCTCAAATTTACATGGATTTATTTTATGATTTAGCTGGCAATGTTTTTAGTGGTAGTTGACGTGCCCGTCGACAGTGATGTGCATCTGATGACTTCTCATTAATCTCAAGACCCACTGTATCGGTTTTTAGAATGCTTCTCTAGAGTGTGTCTGTTCATTGGGATGAGTGTATGTGCATGTTTATGTGTGTATGTGCACCTCAAAACGGCGATTCTAGCGTGCACGCTAGGTAGCATGCACCCATCGACCGTCCGCTTGGCTCTGGAGATTCGGGGCTGGGGAGTGGGCCCAGCAGCATAGCAGAGCTGTGCAGTTTTTTATAAGGCCACCAATTCATCTTATACGGGCTGCTTTTGGTCAGATACATGTCAGATACACTGACATGTTTGTCTTGAACAGTCCTTCCCTGTCCTCTTATTCTTTCCCGTCCCAATCCCCAGACGAGGCCCTCCTTCTTCTTCCTCGTTCTTTCTTTCACCAAGAACTTCAGATCTATGGAACCCTAAGATATTGCAAGGGCATGAAGGGCGAATATCCTATTCCCCCCGGTTGTGCTTGGTGAAGATCTTTCTATTTTGTGAACTTTCAGATGGAGGTTCCTGATGCACCCTCTTATCTAGATTCGGAAGGTAGTGTGTTGCTTTCATTTGATTGCTCGCCCTTACAATGGACAATAAAATTTTTGCATCTTCCAGACCTTTTGGTCTCTTACATTTTCTGTTCCCGCAGTCCCCAATTTTTTTGCCGGAGATGGTGGTGGATGCTTCATGGACCTCCTTATGGCTGCTGATCCGTCAATAGCTCAGACGTAAGAATCCACAATCACTAACATTATTGCTCCCACCGTAGATCTGGATTTGTAGGTAGACTTATATAATTTCTATCCACGGAAATTTGGATTCCACCACTGCTATAACGGTCGTTCGATCTCCCCCAATTGAACCATACGAGGACTATCTCCCACACTTAGATGTTGAAGAAGAGACGTGAGCATTCTTGTTCTTCCTATGACATCCTAATTTTCGATTATAACATTGTTCTTGATGTATCGTAGTCGTCCGATATGAAACTGTTTGATATTTGAGAAATCGCAATTTTCTGGAATAATTTACGGTCTACACTTATGTCCGGTGTCCAACCCAACCCATTGGCAGTATATATATTCTAGTAGGCCTGATGAAACATAATTCTCTCATGTCAAACTTTTTTGGGCGCTCCATAATTACAAATGCATTTACAAGTCTTTTGTATTTTGTTAATCAACTGTGTAAATACAAAACCATCTGTGTTAGCAAGTACTATTAGTGTTGATTAAAAATAATCGTCCTAACTTTGAATGATATATAACTGATTGCTCTAATTGTGGCGCACTGAAGTTTACTAATTTATTGTTGGCCATCTCCAAAATAACAATATAGAAGTCGATAATAGATGAGTTTATTGTATTCTCCACACATTACATTTCCCCTTTCAAAGATTCCATTAGTTGAAGCAATAAAGTAGAATCAGGAATTCTGAAACGATTGCATTGTTAGAAAGATCGAAAAGATTTGTTACGTCTGGCTTGTGGTTTGTAGTTTTTGGTGGAAATTTTACCATAAGGAGGTCACCGTAGATCTGGAATTGTATGTTGATTTGTATAATTCTTGTCCCCAGAAATTTGGATTCCAGCACTGTTATACCGGTCGTTCGATCTCCCCCAATTGAACCATACGAGGACTATTTCCCACCCGTAGATGTTGAAGAAGAGATGTGGGCATTCTTGTTCTTCTTATGGCATCTTACATTTCAGTTTTTAACATTGTTCTTGATGTATCATAGTCGTCCGATGTGTAACTAATTGATAACCGAGAAATCGCAATGCTCTGAAATAATTTACGGTCTACACTTATGTCGGGTGTCGAACCCAACCCATTGGTAGTATATATATGTTCTAGTAGGATTGATGAAACTTAATTCTCTCATGTAAAACTTTTTGGGGCACTAGATAATTAGAAATGCATGTACAGGTATTTTGTATTTTGTTAATCTACTGTCTACATACCAAATCAACTGTGTTAGCAAGTACTAATAGTCTTGAGTAAAAATAATCGTTCTAACTTTGAATGATATATACCTGATTGCTCTAATTGTCGTGGATTAAAGTTTACAACTTAATTGTTGGCCATCTCCAAAATAACAATGTAAAAGTTGCTAATAGATGGGTTGATTTTGTCCTTCACAAACTACATTTCCCCTTTGACAGATTACATTAGTTAAAGCAATAAATTAGAATCGGGATTTCTATAACGGTTGCATTGTTAGAAATATCCGAAAGACTTGTTATCACAAAGGAGTATGCAATGACCATAGGTTAAAGCCTTAATTTAGTATGATGTATTTTGTACTGTAAATGTTATACGCATTATTTGATGCTTTGAAGATGTATTCAGATTGGTCATTTATTTGTGTAACAGTTCGTGCTACAGATGTCCAATCATTGTAGAAAGGATAAGCCGCTTATAGTGATAACATATACTGATACCTTTTTTTTCTTTTGGGCATGGTAACATAAAGCATTCAAATCCAAGAGGAGTACCCAAACAATGAAGAAGATATTGTTGATTGTGAATCCAAAAATGAATCAATTGAAGGCTGCGATGAGTCTTTGGGTTGTCCAGGCAGTAATTCATGCACTATCAGTAGTTTCTCCTGCACGATAGATAAACAAACCGAGGACGATGCTTCTAGTAAATCACATTGCTATAGGTAAATACCCGATTATGTGTTTGATCCACCTTAGTTGAATTTTTCTTGTTGTTTTTCGAACGATCCGTTCATAAGAAGATGATATTATATTCAGGAAAATGAATCCAGATGGTTTGTCAACTCTAATGGGAGAAAAGAGGATACCCAATCTTATGGAACAATCAATAAGGGCATATACCAAAGACAAGACAATTACACTGTTCAAGCCAGAATTAGGGGTGGTATTCGGTTCTGCTGGTGATGCTTTCCAGTTTTACAATTTGTATTCTTGGGTCCGTGGATTTAGCATTAGAAGTGGCGATTCTTACACTAACACGAAAAA
Organism: Avena sativa; assembly: GCA_916181665.1. Classification (NCBI taxonomy): domain Eukaryota; kingdom Viridiplantae; phylum Streptophyta; class Magnoliopsida; order Poales; family Poaceae; genus Avena; species Avena sativa. The sequence continues at coordinate 146,401,712 of OV702294.1, read as the reverse complement.
AGTTAGAACAATGCAAGAGTTCAAGTGTGGTCATGAGGTAATGTTGTTTCCCAGATCCTGGAAGAATATCCATTCATTTGTCTTGTTGGCACCAGTTATAGATAGCGCACCATATTAATATATCTTGAAAGATCATGTTTCTATCTTAGGATATATAGTTTTGCTCATTCCTTCAATTTTAACCATTTACACCCCTGCAATTGTAGTTATTATCCTAGTCCTTTTTAAGGTCCTGCATTATTATTAACAGGAAGCTTCTTTGCATCTGGCATTATAGGGGAAACCTAAGGACCACAAAAAATCTACTACAAGATGTGGATGCAAATCTCGCCTTAGGGTACTCATGTCAGCTAATTTGTTGTGGTATGCGAAGATTTTTGTTGAGGAACACAACCATGCATTAATTGAGAGTTGTGGCCAAAAGAAACATCTTTTCTCGCACATACACATTGACGATGCCACCAAAACAATGGTTAGCATCTACGTGAGAATAATGTCACGCTTAGCAGAATCAATGGTATAGTTGGCAGCTTGTATGGCAACACGGACATCGTTCCATTCACGAAGAAAGCTCTGAGGACACTATGCTTTGACATTGCTTCGGAAGCCCTGCAGCACGACATAAGGAAGACAATCGAAGCATTCAGAGACATGATTGCTCAAGATAAAAGGTTTCTATTCATAGTGGAGCTTGATGAGAATGATGCTCTTAAATCTTTGATGTGGACAAGTGGACCAAGCCGAGCTCTTTATTCTCACTTTGGCGATGCAGTTACTTTTGACACAACATATGAGACCAACATTTACAAGATGCCTTTCGGCATGTTTGTGGGTGTGAACAATCACTTCCAAAGTGTAATTTTTGCTGGAGTTATGCTAACTAATGAGAAGGCAGAAAACTTTGACTAGGCTTTTCGGCAGTTTGTTGCTATGATGGGAGGGAAAGCCCCCCTAACTATGCTAACAGGTTTGTCAATATTAAGATTCTCGTTTCTGAATTTCCATTTATTATTTAAATTCTGATACTTTCTTCTTTATCATGTGCAGATCAGAGTCAAGCCATGACCATTGCTATAGGCCGAACTCTAAACAAAACTAAGCATGGGTGGTGTAAATGGCATGTTTTGCGTAGATGTCAAGAACTATTAGGACACGTTTACAAAGACCATCCTAGTTTTGGGGATGATTTCAATAAAGTGGTCAACCACATGCTTACAATTGATGAATTTGAGAGGGCATGGGATTCCCTTATAGACCAGTATGACCTAAGGGCCGATCCTTTCATGACTAGGGTATTTGAATGCCGTAAAAATGGGCCAAGCCTTACTTTCAGGACACATTTTATGCTAGAATGTCAAGCACACAACGTAGCGAGAGTGAAAATCATGTGCTGAAAGTATACATCCCTCCCCAATCATCCCTAAATGTTTTTGTCAAACAGTACACCAAGCTGATAGGTTAGAGGGAGAAAGATGATCATGAGGCAGAGAAGAACACAAGAAAGGCATGTATACTATTATGTTTTTTATTATCGGCTGGTGCTGGCTACATTTTTAGGAAAATAACAGTAAGTGTAATTTTCCTGCAGAAAACTATAAAGCTTACTGTTAGGTACCGATCGAGGGACATGCTGCAAAAATTTATACAATCAATATGTACAAGTTGTTTTTACAAGAACTTCTGAAGTCCACATCTTATGTTGTTAAGGTTATAACTGAAGGAGAAGTGTATGAGGTTTGTCATGTTCAACCTTCATCTTGTGAGGCCTGGGCAAGGGTTAATTTCACAATAGAGATTACTTGTGGAGGAGGTTTCTACAAATGCCAGTGCGGTCTGTACCCACATTTCGGGATCATCTGTTGTCACATTATAAGGGTAAGTTGCAGATACAATTTAGTTCTTTCGTGCACTGCATACATGTATAACTCTCTTTACTCATAGAAAGTGCATGTCATTTGCAGGTGCTGCTGCACCGGGGGATAGGTGTAATTCCTGAAATGCACATAATGAAACGATGGACTCACGATGCTCGATCGGACGTTCCAAGTTATCTTGTATCACCTGAGTTAGACAAGAGCAATCTCTTGACTAGAGAATTCAGGCACAATATGATTCACATTTCTACTATAGACATTCCAAGTTTAGGAGATGTCGACAACGTGTCAATGGACATAGTTATGAGGAATGTAGAACGAATGAAGAAAGAGATCGCAGCACACAAGGCTAAATTATCCACAACATGCCAGGTTGGATATGGGTTTTCTCGATCCACTGATAATTCAATGTCAGGTCAAACATCTAGCCAGCACGATGGTAGTGATGGGGAATCATCTAGCCTGCACATCTATGATCCAAAAAGAAACAAGACAATTAATGTAGAGTCAATCAAGGCTCCAAATATCATAAGGAAGGCAGGCAGGAATCACAACTCAAGGTACAAATCTAGGTTGGAGGGTATCATAAGAAAAACCAAACCATTGGCTGCTGTACAGGAGGTTTGTAATCAACCTGAGGGCAGAACGGGTGTTCACCAGACACGATTTTGCAGCTGGTGTCGTGAATCCGGGCACGACATTAGGGGCTGCAAGACAAAGGCAGAAGGAGGTGAGAAGGTTGGTAAGAAAAGAAAGACTTATGATAAGCCAGCCACATCACTATAGCTATAGTTGGGTGGAGATTTTATATGTTGGTTTGTCTATTTCCTTGCAATATCCTTTTTGTTATTATTTCTATCTAAGGCGAATGTACTGTAGATTCATTGGTATGATGTTAAAACTAAGTGACGTGCCATAAATTATGATTTGGATTTTCATCATGAAGATTATGATGTGGGTAGTCACCACACATTTTGAAATTCATGGGTTCTAGATGAATATGCACATTGAGTTCTCGGCACTGTATCGTCATAAGTATTATTACAAAATCTCTATCTTACGATACATGCAAATAAACGCTTCATTGTTACGCAATATTTCGTTGACTTGGAGCAAAGGTAGATTGTCCGTTAATTAATCTATTATTATCAATGAATGAAAAAACAGTGCGATTATTTGTGAAATTTAGACAATTCTTTGGAAAACAAAATTCGGGTTACAACGAACTTTTGCCTCTTTTGATAATTCATTTTAATTGTTTTTTTCAAAAAGATGTGTTTGTTGTTAGAGTATGCATATAAGGGTTGGGAATCGAGTAGGTAATACAGGCGTATAGTAATGAAAACTCAGGAAACATAGTTGGTAGTGGGAATTATTGAATGAAACATGATGATACTTTGGTGCGCAATAGATATGTTTAGACATATCCTGTTTTCCGACCCAATAGGTGCAACATCTATTATGTTTGGTGCCCATTCATGTGTATGTTTTTTTTTGGGGCAACCAGTTCTTTCTTTTGTGTACAGGCACACAGTAGTTCCTTATATGGGGGGCCAAGTGTTTCCATTACACAATACTGTTAGTGTGTACGACAGGAAAGGTATATGTGGACTGCTAAATAAGGAGAAAATTGGTAATTTTTTTTTGCTAAATAATTTAAGCATGGTAGCATGCCTAGAGTTGACTTTCGTATCGCCTTATTATTTGTTAATTTTTCTGTTTACTTGTTAGTAGAGTTGTTGGTTGTCGTTACACTATAATATCATCCAACGATTTGCAGTTGGTTGGTCAACTACTCCTTTGTTGCAAACTACATGTTTAGCTATCTATTTAGATAAGCAAAATATCATAATTCACACAACAGGTTTGAGTGTGATAAAATTGTTAGATCGTCGCAGATGATGCACTGTAATTAATTTTTTTACAACAAAGTTCTGAATATCCAGCAAAAGGAAGCATTTGGGAAATAGTAATAGACAAACTAGATCATCTTAATCCCATTGAATAACAGGAACACACTCTTAGTCGTCTAGATCCTGAACGTAGACGTCCGGCACTTTCGACATGTTCCCTTGGTGGAGAATAGCGCGTACAACAGTTGTCTGCTAAATTCATTGATTGTTGCCTGCAAAAAAACTTTTTAGATATTGGTGAAGTTTGCAGTATGGCAATGAGTACACAGTATTAATAGAACACCTTGGTATAATTCTTCACAAAGCCTTGTCCATTGAAGTATCGAATTGTTGCAAGAGTTAGTATCCTAGACTCGGAGCTGTACATGATAAATTGGAATCTTATTAAAAAATTATTATTAATTTTAGATGCGAACATGTAAAGAGTTTCATATGTAAGTACCTGGTAGCACCTGGATACATAGGGGCAACATAGTTTCTTTTCCAACCCTCGGAATTAACATTCCACCCTTTGTAGAAGTGATTGGCACATTTCAGGAATGATAGCTGTAGTTTTTCAATATTTTCATCGTGCATCTTGGTCACTTCTAGAGACCTTTCATGAATGAAAGTTGGATCTACAACATGGACAATCCTTCCCTTCATGTCCCAAAAGTATGAACACCATGTTGAATCCAGCAGAGCTGGAATTATAACCTATTGTTCAATCAAAAACAGAACCTATTAGCCCAATGCAATTCGTAGACCCTTGTAGTACAACTATTATTCCATAAGGAGTTTACCATTCTGCAAAGTGAAATGTCATATTGAATTATGCGGAACTGTTCACAGACAGATCTACAGGCCAATGGATCTTCGTTTCCTAACACGAACATCTTGTTTGTAAAATGAAAGATCAGTTAGTAAATAAATACATATGAAATTTGTAGTGCTAGTTTATTCAAAAGTCTTTTAGTCAGACCGCAAAATCTGATTCCATTGTATGCCTCCACGTAATCTTGGTTTCAGCTCCGCGCATTTTCAAGTCTATTTGATTTCTACGGCGAACAGACATATCCATCAAGTCGTAAGTGTAATCTTCTCCATTCAAAAATGAACCTCTGAGATCAATTCCTGTAATTTCAATGTGTCTTGGTTTTGGATGCATGATGTAGATCCTGGACATCAAGAAAAGCTCAGTGGTAGTACATTTAATTACATCCACCTAGACTAGATGTACGAGTGTTGTGTTTGATGTACCTATTTAATGTGGGTGATTCAGCCTCATCAAGCCATTTGAATAAACAATTGACCATGCCCGGCTCCCTTTCTTTAAATAGATTACCAAGAAACCATCGCCTTTTTACTATTGGACCATTGCTTATCTGAATAATCTCTGAAGTATCATAAATATCAAAATCTAACGCTCTTGCATTAATGTTTAATTTTTCTTCCTCTTGGATGATCCTGTCAAATACAGCTGCCTCGGACATTATTTGAACTGAGCTAGCTTGGGTTTAGCAACAAGGGGTGCTAGGTTAGTTGGTGTTTTAAACATGTTGGCTGGGTTAGATACAACAACAATATTGTTTGTAGGTGTTTTTGTTGCATCAACCGGTCCTGGGAAAATTAGAGTTAAATCTAAGCATAACTCGGTATGGTTCATTTTGTCTACCTCGGTGAGTGTATCATCCCCGGTAACTCTTGCATGCCTGTAATGAAAGAAATATTACTTTAGTCCGTATGTAAATGTGCATGTAATACATAGTAGGTTATGAAACAATATAGTTACCTTTCATCATTTTCATGCGCATTAAATCGGACATAATTTGGCTTCTAATTGCAAAAGAAGTGGTCTGAGGCATGTGGCCTGACAATTATCAAGGAAAAGAGCAAATCAAATTGATTAATGTATGAAATATGAAACTTTCTTTGCCGATAGGTTATCTGAATGTTACTGACTGATACTTCAATTTTATGTTTCTGGCGAAAGTGAATGAAATAACTAGATTGTTGACCCAGTTCCGTTCCACAAAAATAGGTGGCAACAAGCAGTTTTACACTGGAAATGAGATAGTTGTACTGATACGTATATTTGAATCATAATAAGGTGAAATTAACTTGGTACTGACCGCCCAGAAAATGTTTTAGATTCTACATGCACACTGTATGTGAAATAACAACCTCTAAGATATTAGGATCATGTGGTGTTTAGTAGCAGAACCAGTAATAACACAACACAATGAAAGACAACATAATATATAATGATGTATATTCTACATCAGGGAACAGAACTTAGACATTGTCATTACATATGGATGTATAATAAAGATCTTTAAATATATAGATTATGTTTTTTGGTTGTCGATTTTCTAATACTTAGTTAAAAAAATTATAGAACAGTACAAAATGGATTCAAATTACCTTCGCCCGTCAGCCTGTCGTTTCTGCTAGAAACAATATTTCTGATCGAGTTGTCTGCACATGAAGTTTTTTAAATTGGTGATCGTAATACTAGTTTTGAAGCCATACACAATTAATGCACACATTTAAAAAAGTTTTTACCGTGGCTGGTAACTTGGTCCTCAAGGATGATCTTAAATTTCTTTTTCGGAGATGTACCTATGTGCAGAAATTAAATTAAGTTCTACACATATAGATCAATTTTGGTAGTAAGTGGGTTTTACAATAGAAACGACATTTACCTTGGTTTACAGACTCGCACCCACTATTCGAATCTTCAGCAGTACGTTTGGTAGAGAGGTTGGCACGTGAAGCGTTTTTTGACAATCCATCCAAGATGACATGATCATTGAGTTTTGTGGCTAATGTATTGTTGTCCTCAAGCATCATATATTTTACAGATTCTATAAAGTTGAGAGATTGATCTGTTTTTGTAGGTAGTTCAGCTGATGAAGATGGAAAGTTCAATCCTGTCGATATAACTTGTTTTCCCAGAATAAGAGACTTGAGAGTTTCAAAATTCCTAATGGTCCTTGCATTAAACCATCTAAGGGCTTCTATCTGCTTGTAGGAAAGCTACATGAAACAAATTAGAAAACCGTAAGTAAACTCTTATCTTGGCCTTGCAAATAGTAATTTTTTTGGCAACGACAGTACCTTCGTTTGAATACTTCCATTCATGAAAGAATCTAGTATGCATCTTGTTGGGGCAATGGCGGTGGTGTTACTTGTACCGAAAGGGAAAGGAGACGTCTTCTGCCAAACAAGAAAGACAAGTTAATTACTTGTTATAGATAATTTCTTTCTATTATTAACAAATATTCAATCTTTGAATACTATACATTTGTGTCAATGTTATTTCTGTTTCTTACTTCATTAACCTTGGAGTCGGCTTTATTCATGGGTTTCAGCTGTAGTAGGAAGTACTATTAGTACATTTATGTTTTGTGATAAGTAATAAGTAGATTAATTTTACAATGGGTGGAAGCAATCAACATCACCTTGTTACATCCGTATGATATTGAATCTACTGATGAACAACAACTGGTGGATGCTTGGTCAGCTTCCATCATAATCCGTAATGACTCACAATCGAATGCTGCAACTCGAGGAAGAACAACCTTGTCTATGTTAAGTACTACTAGGACGAGGCTATCCAAGTAGGTCACCTGACATGTCAAAATGAAATAAGAGATGTTTTAGTGGTTGCAACCACATCGTATTCATACAATGCATTAATGTAAAATATGTAAATGCAATATCGTACCTGAAGACCCAAACTGCAACCAGTGACATTCTGTATAGGTTTTTTCAGCAGCAAATATTATTTTACCTTCTTTGCTGACTCTATTATTTCATCTACTACATACTCCCCCCAATCATAATCTTCTATCTCTTTGTCTTTGAGAAGAGATCCCCAGAAATCCTTACTACCATGGTTCACTCTTTGCTTCCCCGATATGAAATTTCCAATAATGAAGCAAACAAATGACACCTTGAAGTTAGAAGCAGTATTATCACAGAAACCATGAGGATATTCCTGGGTTACAACATGCTCAGCTGCTTTCAAACTGTTTATCTCTTCAGGATTGAAACCAACTGAACCAATGTAGTGCTTAATGAAGTCCATCTTATCTTCTAGATGAGTAGAATCAAGCCCGTTAACCTTTTTTGGTCCACTAGGTATCCCAATAACTTTTGCGAAATCTCTCCCCGGGAGTGGAATCCGTGCATCATCCTTAATAACTATTTCCCTCTTCTCTGTGTCTATGTGGCTCAAAATCCACACTGTGAATCTTCTGGATACTTTGTTTATTTGAGGCATCTGAAGAATCCCACCCCATCCGATGCTTCTTACCAAATTTTTCTTAGCATCATCAAACTTTGCTATCACAGAAGCAATTTTTTTAGTTGAACTCCTACAAGTAGCAGCATTGGCGCCCGCAACATCAGATGTCCTGGTCCCACTATTGTTCAATGAGTCTCTGCTGTTTGTTGGTTGGCAACTATTTCCATCTCTGATCTTTAGCCTACTAGATGGTCCATTCTTGTTAGTCTGGACATTATCATCTTCCATTTGTGCAACTAGTGTGGTCCTGTTGAAGAGATATTATTTAGAATGTAAAAATGTCATGACGGAATTAGCATCCTTGTAGGCTTCATATATGGAACTCTATATCTCTAACTAAAGGACTAAAACTTAGACAAACCGATTGATATCTTAAAGAACCTGATGAACTTGCCAACGAGGGTAGAAGAACAGTGCTAGTAAAACTATAACAATCCGGTAATTAGAACTCCACGATGCTTTTAAACAGGAACTTATAAAATTCTTATATCCATATATCGGCAGGTTCATGGTACACCTATATTTTGCAAGCACTCTACATTTGACATCGCAAGATCCAAATAAAAACAGGTTAGGGACGGTCTAGCCGACCTGTAGTGCAGAAAACATTTAGTTATTCTCGAGGTCAAAAATATTGCCTTACTGTTGTGTAAGAAATTTTTAGTGTAGCCTGAGATAGACATTGGTAGATTCAGGCAGTTCTAGAAATGGTAGTTTAGATAGACTATACTGCTTGATGACTTCATGTTCTCGCCCTAGGTTGTATTAGAAAGCAGCCAAAAAACCAAGAAAATCAAAACTGGTAGTCTTAAATGCTTCTAGCTATAATGTGACCTATTCGTTTCTTGAAGGAAAATTTAGAAGCTTACTGTAGGTAGAACGAAATTTTGATGAGGGCGAATATGTACCTGTTAGCCTTCAGGAGGATTGTGGCAGTAGCTCGTCACTGTTGTGGGAGATCCATGAAAGCTTAGTTGATGGCCATGAAGTTGAGATTTTTCATGGCCATGGAGCTTGCAAATCTGAATAGCCAAGTGAGGAGGAGAGTGTTGAGTGGAAGGTTGAGGAAGAAGAGGTAAGGACTGGATATCTACTCTGTACCCCTTCACACATCGCATGTACCCTGTAGACATCAGGAAAATAAAAGTCATATTAGATAATCCTAGCATGTCACGTCGCTGGTACAGTCTAAAAGTCCATCCTAACTTTTTCCCATGCTGCACTGTAGGACATGTTATACTAGTATGTGGTCCCATATATTGTGTTGTTATAGCATTACGAAGTATGCAGTGCCGGTACACACAATGGACTCCCCATGTATACCAATGTGTAACAATCCGAATCATTCTGTTTTTATTTGCTATGTTATGTTCATTTATGGGGAAAATCTCTTATGTTAGTACACTACGTTTCTAGAATAAAAATCAATTCGGCTGGATTAAAGTAAAACATTTTAAATGCTTGATCGGAAGGTTATTATTTATGTCACCACCGTAGCAGCAAGGTAAATATCTAAAAGTACTATGTGCCACTTTTTGTTTATTCTAAATTGAGTGCAATTAGTTCTGGAGGGGAAAAAGGAAAAAACCATGACCACCCATTTCAAATAGAACATGTTGTGATGCCAACCACTTTTGGAGCCAAAATTTGAATTTCCATGTTTGGAGGGAAACTAGGGGCCATACCTACCCTCTACCAGTGTATATCCCCCCCACCCTCAACCGGTGCTTCCTCTTGAAATAGGCTTTCGCCCCGCTTTATAAATAAAGCAACGTCCACACACGAGTTCATACAACATCCAAGAGGGCCGCAACCAAAAATAAAAGAAAAGGTGAGGACGGTCCGCTGGGGCCACAGCACAAGAAAAGCCCAAACCGCAAAGCAAAAAAGGTATGACAAGGCGACTGGAAGGACACTCAGGCCACCGAAGGGGCCGACGGGGCAGGGGCCGAGAGGGGGAGCGCCGCTGTCCTCAAGGTCCGAAGAGTGTCATCGAAGGTCAACCGGTCACGCTGCCGCACCAGGGGAGACCACTGCTGAAGGAATCCAAGAAAGGAGAAAACAGGGTCAGACACACGGGATGGGAAGATCTTCTCAATCACCATCTTGTTACGCACATTCCACAAGGTCCAAGAGATGCCTGCAAACACGAGCCAGAAGAGGCGGCGCCCTCCTCCGGCCCTATTTGCCTGGGTTTGCAGGAACTCCCCGAGCTCCTGCGCCTGCCATGCAGGCCCCAGAGTCTCCTGGACAAAGGACCAAAGAGCCCGAGCCGCCGAGCAGGAGAAAAAAATATGAGCACATGTCTCCGGAGTCCCACATAGGGGACATAACCCGGAACCCGGGCCGTGGCGCTTGGCCACCTCGACCCCCGAGGGTAACCTGTCCCGAAGGAGTTGCCAGATGAAGATCCTAATACTAAGTGGAAGGGGGGCCTTCCACAAGGGAGCGGTCCATGGTAGCTCCGGGCCCTGGAAAAGGGCCCGGTACGCTGAGCTCACGGAGAACTCCTCGGACGGCAGCAGCTGCCACGTGGGCGAATCCGGGGACGTAGCCAAGGCGGCCGGGAGGGAGCCCCGAAGCTGCAGCAGGTCCGCGGCTTCGGCCACACTAAGGTAGCGCTGGAACTGGAGGGTCCAGTGGCCATCGCCAAAGGCCTCCGCCACCAGCGCCACCGGGGAGGAAGAGATGGCGAAGAGCCCGGGGTACTGGACCCCCAGCGGGATTGGGAGTAGCCACGGATCGAGCCAGAACCGCACTCCACGGCCACTCCCCACCCCAAAAGACACTCCCAGGCCAATGAAGTGTTTGATTTCCTGGATGGCTCTCCAGAATTGAGAGCCCTCCCGCCTCTCGCACGACAAAATGGGTCGACCCCGGAGGTACTTGGCCTTAATGAGCTGCAGCCAGAGCCCTCCATCGTCCCTAAGGATGCGCCACACCCATTTCAGCATCAGCGCCACATTAAAGCGCCGCGAGTCAAGGATCCCTAAGCCCCCAAGACATTTGGGGGTGCAAACATCTGCCCATTTGACCATATGATATTTCTGATGGCCGTCCCTTGCGGCCCAAAAGAACCTAGATAACTCCTTGGCGAAGTCAGCATGGGTCCCCTCAGGCAGCAGGTACAGGCCCATCTGGTACATGGGCAGGCTCGAGAGACATGAGTTAATCAGTATGGACTTGCTCCCCTTGGTCGTAAGGCGAGCCCGCCAGGGTTCCGCTCGCGAGCGTACCCTCGAGACCAAGGGAGCTAGATCCCTGATCAAAACCCTAGTCTCCCGGATGGGGAAGCCCAGATAGGTAATAGGGAAATCAGCCAGCTTACAATTCAGGTTATCAGCGATCCGCTGCCGCTCTGAGTCGGAGTACCCCAGAATCATCACCTCGCTCTTGTCGAAGTTGATCGTCAGCCCGGACAAAGACTCGAAACACAGAAGTAGGAACTTTAAGTTAATAATGTCCAGTTCCGAGCCCTGAACCATGATCATGGTGTCGTCAGCGTACTGGAGGTGAGAAATACCCCCACCCGGGATCAGATGGCCCACCACCCCCGAGATGTGGCCAGCTACTCTGGCCCTGTCCAAGATCTCAGCCAGGGCGTCCACCGCCGCGTTGAACAGGAGGGGGGAAATCGGGTCCCCCTTCCTGACCCTGCAGGATGGCCGAAAGTAAGGGCCAATCTCCCCGTTGATGTTGATCGCCGTCTGCCCACTCATCACGAACTGCATGATCCAGCTGATCACACGGTCATCAAAACCCCGCCTCTCCAGCACCGACCTCAAGAAGGCCCAGTCCAAGCAGTCATAGGCCTTCTGGAAGTCCAGCTTGAGAAAGACTCCTCGCTGACGTTGAGTCTTGACTTCATGAATAATTTCATGGAAGGCCAGGACGTCGTCATGGATTAGGCGTCCCTTTAAGAAGGCGAACTGAAGGGGATGGGTCAGCCGCTCCAACACCGGAGCGAGGCGGAGAGCACAGACCTTGGCAAACAAGCGCTGGATGACGTTAATCACAGTAATCGGGCGGAAATGGCGAATGTCCGTGGCCCCCACTACTTTGGGGATCAGGGTAATAACGCCGAGGTTTAGTCAAGACATTACCAGGGTTCCAACATAGAATTCCTGGAACATCTGGAGAACCACCGGCTGGAGTTGATTCCCCTTGGACCGTCCAGTTCTGGCGGCTCCGCTGCCGCCAGAACGCCTCCTCACCCTTATAGATCTCCATAATGGAGGTCTCCAGGGAATACCTCTGGGACCACTCCTCGGCCGAGAGGCCGCGGAGATCAGCCTCCTGATCCAAGGATTGGATCGCCCCTAGAATCGACGCTTTCTGAGCACGAAGGTCCGCCCCCATATTGGCCCCCCAACCCCTCATGAACTGGCGAGAAATCTTGGCACAATGGTGCCAGATGTCAACAGCACAGTAGACGCGTGGGATCGAGGCGGCCGCAGCTAGCCACCTAGACCGTACCGCCTCCACAAAGCCCTGTTTCTGTAGCCAGAAGGACTCGAAGTGGAAGCGGTTCGATCTAGGAGGCCGCCCTCCTCCTGAAGAGAAGAGGAGCGGGGTATGATCGGACCCAATCCTAGTGACCGCCCTCAGAGCGCACAGAGGGAAGGCCACCTCCCACTCAACGGAAACAAAGACGCGGTCGAGGACGCTGCGGACAGGCTGGAGCTGCTTGTTTGTCCACGTATATCTAGCGCCCACACGTGCAATCTCGCGGAGAGCGAGATCAGCGATGCAGTCGTTAAACATACGCATCCTAGGGAGGTCCACATTCGCCGAGCTCTTGTCTTGGACCGAGCGGATCAGATTGAAATCGCCGGCTATCACCACCGGGATATCAGTCCGTTCCACCTTGGTCTTGAGCTCAAGCAAAAACTCCGTGGACCTCCGATGGTCCGCAGGGCCATAAACAATAATCACCTCGAATCTGAAGCGAGTCTGTCTATGGGTGAGGGCCATACTCACGAAGAAGTCCCCATGGTCCATATCATCAATCTCAAAGGTATCCTCCTTCGCTCCCAGGAGAATACCCCCCGAGTGGCCAGACGCAGGGAGCCAGGCCCAGGAGAACTTGGCGAATCGTCTCCTGGAGACCGACAATATCCGGAAGCTCCTGGCGAATGTAGTCCTTGATTTGGCGGCGGCGGCCGTTGTGCCCGAACCCCCGGATATTCCAAATGAACATCCGGAAGGCTCGAAGGATGTCCATCAGGATCCTTAGGCCGGGGCGGTCCCCTTAGTGGGGACCGAACGGGCGCGGGGGGGAGGGGGGGCGGAGCGCAGCTGCCTTGGGAGGTCTCCCACGTGGCCTACCCGCAGAGGTAGGCGCCTGGGCGATCTCCCACACATCAGGGGCAGGAGGGGGATCCCCACTGGGGTCAGGTCCGTTGAACCTGTCCTCGGTAAGGATCCGGGAGCGTTCCCGCTCCCGGGCGTCCCGCGCCCGGGCAGCAGCGATCGCCCCCGCATACCCCTCCCGCGCCTTAATGGTAGCAAGCTGCTCGATCCGCGGGCCCTTCTCGCCCCTGAACACCAGCCCGCAGTCCGCAGCGACCTCGCCGAGGTGAGCCAGCGAAACCTCTGAAAGCACACAGAACGGAGAACCAAGCGAACCCGACGAGCCCAGGGAAGGGGAAGGGGGAGCAGGATCAGAGGAGGTACCTGAGAAGTCATCACGCGCCTCCACCCAACGCGCGGCCCTCTCCGCCACCGTCGGCTCGGGCCCGGACAGGCCTGTCCGGGAGTCCGCGAGACGAACACTGTGGCGGGAGGGCGGCGGGGGAGGAGGCCTGGGAGCCCTGGAACGGCGCAACTTGGAAGCCGCCGCAGGGGAGGGAGAGTCACCGGTGGTCTGCACGAGACCCAGCGGGGCCGGGGTGACAGGGGCGAGGGAGTAGCAGACCACACCGGGGGACCGCGGGGACAGGTTGGCACAGACAACCAGTCCCTCGCTCCCAGAGGACTCAAGCTCCGTGGGGGGCGTGGCCCCGGAGAGGCAGGGCGGGGCGGAGATACCCTGACGAGGTTGGAGCCGTACTGCGCGATGTCGAGGTCGAAGGAGATGGGCGGATCAGGACGGCAGCATCGAGGAAGGTCAACCGGGGCCAGCTTAGCCGGCGCGCTCAGAGACAGAGGACGCCTACCGGGGAAGAAGGGACCTTCCCCGGCGAGGCCTGCCGTCAGCGCGGCGGCCGGGCCACCACCAGTGGATCCCTGGGCGGGGAGGGGCGGGGGCGGCGATGCGTTGGTGGTGAGTGGTGATTCGGGGTCGGAACCCGGGCCACCACCGGTTCTGAGTCGGAACCGGTGCTTCCTCATTCCTTCATCCTATCAATTTCCCATCCTTCTTCTCCAATGTCTCTCTCTAGTGCATCAGAGGATGCAAGTACATGCAATGAAATAGCTTCTGAGCTTTTGAACTCATATTCCACCAAGTCGTGTTATATTTCTCCTTCAGGTTCCGAGGTCAGTTTCTTGGATTATTGTTGGCAGCTTTTTGGTGCGAATCTGACTGTTCTTCTTTTATTCTTGATGGATACTGTTTGTTTCTCTTCCTTTTTCAAACTTTCATCCTTCTTCTCGTTTTGGGAATGTTGCTGGAGAAAGAGCTATGACTGATTCTATTTCTGAGTCAGAGATGGACGAGGCAGACTCTACTGATATCGTCCTAAATCCCCACTTAGTTGATGCAAATGCTAGTGGATCTTACATGGTTAGTTCTCTGATTTTGATCTTCTACTTCAGTTGACTTTTTGAAATTCAATGAATTACTATGTTAACAGGTTGCTATGGTATCCCAACCAGCAAGTGGAGTGGAAGAAGTAGCTGATAGTAGTGATGCTACATTACAGATAGGCCAGGAGATCGAACTTGATGTTACAGACGCGCACTCTTCCACGCTTGAGGTTGCTGCACCGGATGAAGTCAGTAATATGAAGAGGAGAAGGATAGATGCAGCCGTCTATAGCTCCAAGAGAGGAAGATTTGGATAGAGCATATGAATGATCTTGTATGAAGTAGTAGGGGGTGCTTTTAGAAATATTTTGTTGGCCCAGATTTCATTCTGGCCTGGGGTGTTTCTTAATGTTTTAATCGCAATTAGGAATTTAAGAATGTTGATTTATGTTGTATCACATGATGTACTCTCTTTATGATGCAATGAAATGTTTTCACATAATGTTTGTGTGCGACAATGAGCTAAGTAACACAGGAAAAATAACATCATCTTAGTGAAGCAATAGTGTAATAGTGTAAGGATGCTCAAACAGGATGACACCATGTCCTGGCAGAGAAGCGCACTGTACGGAAGGGATTCTACCTAGGGAACCCACGAAAAGTTACATGTCTCCACTTTTGCAGCCGGCGACGATGCACTGTACCAGCTGATGACGGTGCACTGTACCAACATGTTTTATATGTTGTAAACAATTTAGATTGATCTTTCAGCATTCATCATTCGAATGTCTTTCAACTAGATGGTTCCATGTATAATAGGATGAAATTTTCATTTCCACATTATTTATTTAAAGTACTAACAAAGAAAGTCGAAAGATAATAACAAAAAGAAGTAATTCGTATTGGCAATCCTAAAATGTATAAGAATGATGTGCGTGGAGCGGCATTTAGATTCAGTAAATTGCGTACGTTCCATTCAGAATCATTTAGGTGCATTCAAGTTCAATTGATCTACATTAAGATTCTCGAAAAAAATTATACTATGAGTAAGGTCCTTCTTGTGTTGACGTTACGTATGCATGGTAATGAGCTATCTATAATTCGAAATGCAATCTATGTATGATGCCATCTTGGAAAAAATAATTTGGTTTCCAATGTTTTGACCGGGTTTAACTGGATTCTGTTGTTAAATTCAAACTATTTAGGGGTTGAATTTATTATTTTAGGCAAATTTGAAAATAATTAGTCCTCCTTTCAACTCCGTTACATTTTGGACCTTCTGGTGCAAGCGAAATTAATAAATAAACATAGGTGTCATGTGGTAGTCGCATTTCAGCAACTGAATAGTGCTAAAATATTTTTGGTTTCACATAGATTGATTGCACAACATGTTGAATTCCGTTGTGTTTTAATTAGTTACAATTCGAACTTAATCATGTCGACATGGTCATTTGTATATTAGCTCATTTTTTTCATGTTTCTAACTATACGCCTGGCTTGAATCGAAAAATTTAAAACTTCGTATCATGCCCTTCAGAAGAACAAATGGAACAATCAAATCATATTCAATGTTTCAAGCATATGGCAAAATCTATTTCAATTGATATATGTGCATTCAATGGTGTAAGTTATGAACAAACTTTATTTTTTTCTTGCTTCTTTGGGAAAATTTTGTTGTTATTATGAACTTAAAACAAATTAGTTAGGATTGTGTTGGATCGAAATTAGCCATGGTAGTTCCATCGTAATTCAAACTGCAGCAAAGAAAACCAACCTGTTTGTCAACATAAGGTGTAAATTCAAGGATGGTATGTTGATAGGGACTCTCACATCCAACGAATCTACAGTAGCAACTTAACCATAGTTTTTTATTGATACAACATGTAATTGGTTAAATAAGAAGGGAACACATTTTTGGAAAAACATTACACACCATTATTGCGTAGGTCTGATCTACTAACCACACTGGGAGCCATATCGACAACCCTAAGTAAGATACTAAGGATCGTTGCGAGCTCCAACAGTTCCCACTATTGCTGCCTCAAGATCTTCTTCTGATAGTTGGTTTGCATCGAACACGTCTTGAGCAAAGCTGGTAATGACATCTTCCCAAACCCAGACTTACACACCTTAGATGCTGGAGAAAAGAAGTTCTTTTGTCTTTAGCTAGGAAAGGATAAACAAATTAGAGATGTAAGAATTTAAGGAGAAGTGTAAGAAACATATCCTTTTCCATGATGGATGTTCATCTTCGTCGTTGCTGTTCTCCACCCATCCATTGTTGCATCGATAGAACCTCCTGCCGATATTTGGTCCTGAAATGCACTTCCTATTAGCGGCATGTGTGCCGCATGCACACCTGAACATCGGTTCGATCATCCTTTTTTCAGGCAAATCAACCCTTACAGTAACTACAACACCCATGTTTATCAGAGGAGTAGAATTGCGAAGCAGTGTGTGATATGGTTTGTTTGTGCTATGCGTGTATATATAGGATGGAATCATACTGCCTAACGGCTACCCAAGTGCAACTCTATTTAATTTGAATAGATGTGGGGCTTTTTTTAACCCATAATAAAAAAATACGAAGCATGTCAGAACGTCTCTTGAAAAAGTCGGATGGAGATTTTACTATGTTCACACGCAATGAAATGTTTGTAGAATCACACCCACGCAACATGCATCGAAGTTCGGAAATCTTTGTAAGCATTGATGGTGGATTTGACAGGACGTGCACGTCCTAGCTGTGTACAGGCAATGCTTGTACTTCAGTACTAGAGTGATAAGGATATAATATAAAATTACGGCATTATTTTCTTCGTGCAAATCATTAGGTGATATGGGAATTAAAAATTGAGGATTTAAGTGTATATTGTTATATATATATACTACATCAGTACATCCAATATAATGCAGTACTGATTACAGTTTGCGAAGTGAAGATAATGAAATCACGACCCTGTAGAAATCATGACCTTGTAGAAATCATGACCATGGAGAAAGCACGACCATGTTCCAATATGTTTCATAATGTATTCACTGGTTTCATTATATACCATAGTGTATTGGGAGGGTAAAATGAATTGGGAGATACCATTCACGTTGAGATGCAAACATATACTACCCTCGGTTTTATATCTGAAGTTGCATTTTGCAATATCCACGAAAACAGATGGTTGAAGGTAGAACAATATACTTGATAGTAATGTATTTTTTCATATATTTTTCAATATTTTACTACGTGGACGTACTTCCCTAGGTTCCAGGCTATTTGATGGTACTGCCTACAAGCCTGGCCTACCTTGTCGAAAGTTGATGGAGCAGGGGCATCATTTTCATTGTGTATCTTCGTGGTGAGACACACTGGATTCACTAGAGGATCCTATGTGACTGTTTGGCATAATGGGTAGAAAAAACTGTGTTTGTTGGACCTTGGATTTAGAGTCTGGTTTGGTAAATGGAAATATGAATACGATTTCAAATAAGAGAAAAATCAACTCATACAATTCCTGGCCTGAAGATATATCCCAGTTTCATGCTTTTTCATTGTGTATCGGGACGGGGGGAAGCAATGCAGGGAAATGTCCATTGGGTATGAAAGTCCCAGAGTAGGGAGCAGAGGTATGCCATGCTCTGTTGCTAGGTATCCTTGACTAGAGGAGTACTGTGTAGGACTGTTTTTTACAGTATGTGTTGTCCAACTCATGTCCTTGCAGTATGGCAATTTGAAAAAGATAGAAATGAAGAATTTACTTCTTTGCCCCACTGCGTACGGCTTTTGTAGGATGGTCTATATCACACTGGAAAACCAGTAGGTAAACCTCTCAGAGGGTGGGAAGTTTGATCGATCAGAAGCATTGGTTTCAATGGATCGTGAAGGGGAGGCTAGTTTCCTGCCTGAAGGCGATTCTATACCGGTAGTCTTATCAGAAATTTTAGTAAATCAACTATCCTTTGTTTCAATGTACAATTTTTGCTGATAGGGAGATGGGGTGGTGGATCAAAATTCAAGACAACTGCCTAGAAGAAGCTCAAGGAAGAAAAATCATGGAGCTCAAGGTTAGAAAAAGAAAACTATTTTTTCACTCAACACGATTTTGTTGCCTGCAATACATTTTTACGTTTAGATTTGCAGTATGTGAAGTGTTGGAAATGATTATATTTACATAGACAGTCCAAGCAGTACTCCCTTTTCTTTCTCCAAGAGTATGAACTATGAGTACAGTTTTTATTCTTTATGAATCTAGTGTCCTTCACAAGAATGGTAAAGTTTTAGTACCTGTCTATTTAGAGGAAAGATCTACCGGAAGTATGATTGATGAGGATGATTGATGAAACCGAACAGAAAACCCCCTATGAAGTATGTTGGATGAATGGAGATTCAATGACTAAGATGGTTGAATTTTTAGAGATCATTGCTAGCGGCACCGTGGAGAACTTAGAGCGGTATGTGTTTTAAATAATCCATGTATATTTCGAAGATCATATTTGTTTCAGTTATATCAAGTACTAGCTGGTATTCAGTCTCAACCTAATTTGATGTTATTTATTCTCAGAATTTGGTTCCACCATGTAGAGCCAACAATTATGAAGCTTTCAGGTGGGATACTAAGATCACAGCTGATCGAGTCAGGATATTATTCCATGGACATTATGGATGCCCTAATTAGAATGATTTCTGAAAACCGGAAAAGGGGGGTCGGCAATCGTGATATGCATATCATGCCAGCAAGTTGGATGGTACTTCTAAATTATGCCGATAATGTTATGTTCATCTATTGGTACAATTTTTTGATAGAAATTAATAATGTTTTATCAGCTGGATATTAAAAACTGGGGAGGGGAGCATGGTGTGAGCAAGTATAAAAAAATGTTCGTCGGTGAGCACTTCATATATGATGTGAAAGCATGTAGCATGGTAAGAGATTGAATCACTTCAGTTTTGTAGTTATATAGCATTTTGATAGACGTGTCGCCATAATTGGTTTTCACAGATTGTTATTCCTGTTAGTATGGATTCTGTGACGGTGTTAGATCCATCAATGATGGAATGTTCCCAAGCAAAAATAAGAAAAGTCCATCGCCCATCTATTGAATTTGTTCAGAAGTACCTGTTCAAGTGCATTAAAGAGTTCTTTCCAGAAACTGACCTGTATTCAGTTGCATGGAAAAGAAATTATGTTACTAATATCAGTGAGAAATGTACTTGGTATGTTTTATTTCTGCCGTTCTAGGTAGTTGTGTTCGTAAGTAAGAAAAAAAATATGCAAAACATTAATAATATACTTACTTTACTATTCTCTAGGGCGGACATGGGGGTGTATTGCGTGCACTATGCTTCTTGCTTCAGTGGGCTACAGATTGAAGAAAGGATCTCTGATGTAAGATGTTTCTAACTTAGTGACATGAATAACCGAGTGGTATATATATCCATTTCTAATGCAATCCAATTTATGCAGATTGATGTTGGTCTGATCAGAGCAAGATTTGCTTGGTTACTGCTAGACATGGAAGAAAACCGTGGTGTTCTACCAAGTGAATTTCTGAAGCTAAAGTTTGGAGCAGAGTACCTACCTTCCTGGAATTGAAGAGTATGCTTTAGTACCCACCAATTTATCAATTGGTGGAGAACCAATTATGTAATTTCCTATTTTGTATGAACAATAAGTTTTATTTACATTCTATGTGTGATTTGTACTGAACTTATTATGTCCATTCTATTTGTTTTCTGTAATGATCGTATTTTCATTGTATGTGTTATTTGTACTTATCTTATTTCTAGTCTATGTGTTCTCCCCTAGATGGAAAGGTAGTCCTATATTCATAAGGTTTTCATGTTTGCACTATTTTTTAAAAACATTTCAAAGTTTAATTTTATGAATTACGAATGAGAGGAATAAAACGGCGATTCTGGCACCACCCTCTCTCTCCTCTGGCATCAGAGTTGCATTTCTGATGAGAGGAAAGATAGTCATTTAATTTTTCGTGACGTGAGTGTGCTACAATGTTCTAGCACGATCCAAAAAAACTATACATGTTGGCCCAAAATAAAACATGTTTAAAATGTACCTAGGGTGCATGGTTTAATGTCTTCTCTGGAGGATGCACGCTGTCATGCGACGTTCGGAGCGATTGCGCTAGCCCCGTTATGAATACATGCAAGCACGAATAGTTGCTCCGTTATTGGAGGATTGGAGTTATATTATATTTTCGGGCAGTTGGCGATGGAATGCCATCATCATGCTAAGTGGGGTTGTTTTAGTGGTCTTTGGTTGTATCAAGTTTGTACTGCTTCCGACCCAAATTAATTGACTCAAATTTGTCTAAATTTGGATGTATCTAGATTTATCATAGTGCTACATCCGAATCTAGACAAAACCAAGTCAACTAATTTGGGTCGGAGAGAGTACTAGTTTTTTCCATCATTGTAAATGTATCTAGACCCAAATGAATTGTAAATGTAGAACATGTCGTAACAGTTCGTTCTGCACAGAGGCAGTGTAAAAATACATTTTTGTGTGAAATTTCCATCATTGATAATTTTTTTTGGCACAATGTTATCTATATAGTAGACGTTGTGTATAGTACACAACTATAGCCTGAGGTGGTTGTGCACATAAAGGCTAGAAGCACCAGTTGTTTATTGCATCTATATCATCTTCCTCCACCCCTCCATCTATCTTTTAGCATAGTGCATCTGGATCTGGCTTGCCAAAAAATCCAGCATGCAGAAGGCGCGTGGTGGATCAGAGATGAATTGTAGTGGTGGGATAGAGAGTAGTGATGAGTGTTGGGGGGAAGAGGCTGTTGATAGTTTTCTTGAAGGTTCGTGCCACAACCTCCAGCAAGATCTTCCATCGTTGTAGTGTGCTTGCTCTCTGCCTGCAAACAAGTACATCTCCAACACCAGCCGAAACAAAGGAAGGGAATTCATCAAGTGCGGCAGAAAGGTTAGATTCTGTGTCTCATATTACATACAGTTGGGCGGAGGAGAAATCAGCTTCTTTCTATGTCGTGCCCTTGCAGATTTCACATGGGATTCTTTTGGTTGTAGGTTCGTTCACCGGATGATTATGTCTGCAAGACGTGGATCTGGGCTGATCTACTCAACAGTTATGTGAAATCAACACTGAAATATTTCCTAGATCCAGTGAAGAAGGATCTACTCATAGCATCAGGCAAACTAGAGATTCTTGAGATTAATAAAAGAAGAATGAAGTGGGCATGTCTTGTCTTGATGATGCTAATATCAGCCAGTTTCTATTGCCCTGATTCATCTATGTTGAGGGTGGCAATGTTTGTAGTTAATGGTCTGATGTATCTGTCAGCTTAGGATGGCCTTAGTTCCACCTTAGTTTCGAAACTTCTATGGTTTGTAGTATTCTATGATCATCATGTTTGAAGCTACTAGTTGGATGTATCTGTCGTTGTATGATATTAGTCATCCCTATGTAAGAGCTACAAAATGTATGTTTCCAGTTATTTGTTTGGAGTGAAGCTTTCAGTTCTCAGTGAATGCGTGAGCTGCGTAAGATATTGTCGGAACATATCCTGAATTTTTTTGCAATCACTAGAAAAATGAAGGTGCTAGTTGGATGTATCTGTCGTTGTATGATATTAGTCATCCCTATGTAAGAGCTACAAAATGTATGTTTCCAGTTATTTGTTTGGGGTGAAGGCTTTCAGTTTTCAGTGAATGCGTGAACTGCATAAGATATTGTCGGAACATATCCTAATTATTTTTGGAAATCACTAGAAAAATGAAGCTAGTTAATAATGCATGATTTAATGATGGAGAAATGTTAACACGGTGAATCTTAGTAATGCTAATGATATAAGTCCATTGTTATCGAAGATTCTAGCACAAACAGGAAACAGGATCTTGTATCCAACTGTTGTGTAATTCTGTAGGTAGATTTATTTTTCTTGGATGCATGATGTAGTTATGTCACACGGAAAGAATTTCTTATTGTATTCCTTTGTTCCATAGTGAACCATGATTTTTTTGGAAACCTCCATAGTGAGCCATGATGATACATGTTGATCTCAACGTAGTAAAATGTTTTTGTTAGCAGCTGTTGTAGATCCCTTTTGAACAATAGTCCCACCCCGCTTGTGGCTCTAGCTCAACTGGGTTGCTACTCCTATATATTGTAGACCCATGTAAACCCACAGAAAACTCGGTTGGTGATCTGAAGATGGTAACAAAATTAGTTTATTGATTGGTAGTTTGCCTTCCTTCGCCCTAAATTTTAAGGGTCTAAGGAAGACAGGTACCAATCAGTAGACTAGTGTTTGTTTACCAGCAAATCAAATATTAAGTTTCTTTGTCTATGTACAGTAAGCGGGTTTGTGCCCGCACAATTTTTCGACAGCCGCTTATCAATTATTAAAAATGTCCCAGATCCTAACTGAATTTCACACTTACTAGCGAGTGATGGAACGTGGCGAGCGTTATGCATGCGACAATTTAAATTAAAAAATCAATACAACTTGTTATACCAATGCCAATTTTAGATACAGAAGCCGCAATTTTAGAAGCTCTACCTCTTTAGATACAGAAGCTCTACCTCTTTTAGATACATAAGTTAATTTACAATTTTAAAAATAGCACGTGTTATCAGAAAGCATGGAACGGACTTAAAAAAGGTAGAGCTTAAAGTTTTCATAGAAGATGATCTGTTGAATATGTAAGAAGGTAAAATTGAACTTGTTCTAAAGGTTTCCATGTCTGCTACGCATTGAGATAAGATAAACTACAAATCGTCTATTGGAAAGTACCAGTGCCTCAAATTGTGGATCGATACACAACAGGGTCATAACAGAGATGATAGTGCTGTCATACACAACTTGAAGTCATAAGAGCACAGAGCAAGAAATTACGAGGTCCTTAACACTACCAGTTTCTGAAATGTATCACTACTTGGCAATTACCGGGTTCCATCATTAATATAGGAAATGGAAGCCACCCTAAACATTTGTATGAGATTTTCTATTCATTCGCTTCGTCAGAAACCTCCAAGGATGGTAATCATTATACTCATGATGGACGAGGATATGAGCAATCTCCTGCCTGTAGATGTCCATTCTTTTCTGTTCAAATACGCAAATTAGAACATGTTAGAGCATATTCTTTTGAATAACTATACTTGTGACAAATAATATATGGAAATTACCGCTCCATATCCAATTAAATCAGTTCCATTGTGACACTCGAGGAGGCGAATAACACAGAAGCCGCAATCATGGCTGGTAAAAAGAATTATTGACCAATTAATAAATTGGAAATTGCAAAATTGGAAATGGATAAGATCAGAACAAGAAAACAAACTTGTTATCTTGTGTAGCACACTTGGGATATTGGCAGGTGAACTCTGAAAACCTTTTGACTAGGTCATTTGTCGCAAGGCAGAAAGCTTTATGCAAATTCAAAGCCTGGGATTGTGTGTGCACGAAAGCAAATAATTAGCACCCAAATTTAGAGTAAGTTTAGAGAATGGAGTATAGAAACAAACCATAGTATTCCACATTTTTCCATAAGGGCGCTCTCCTTTCTTCACAGTCAGCAGAGAATCATAAAATTGAACATTTGATCCTCTAATATTTACTACCACAAGGATCCAATGGTTATTTCTACAACATGGGAGGTAAAGCTGCGAGATATAGATATTGGTTAAGATTGTATCAGATTGTTTCCTATAAACAAGTATGAACCATTGAACAAATACATTTACATACATGTTCAAGTTGTTCAAGTTTGTGTTTTTTTTTAAATGCGGCGACATATTCATGATCACATGCATCAAATGATTTGAGCAGCTTGTGCTAGAAAAAAGGTAGCACTGTTAAAGAGGATACATATATTTTGACATAATATGCAGAGAGGTTTTTAAAGAGCATGTAAGCATGAGAAAAGGATTCAACAAAATGTATTCAAGAACTAATATGCAATGAGGTTCTTATAGAGGATACAAATATGATTGGCCAGATGAGATACAAAATGGATGGAAATAATTAAATAAATGATAGAATATTTCTTGCAGGACTTTATAAGATGTTTACTCACTATTGTTAGATGATCCAAGATGATCTTTGTTGTATCACCGCTGTCCTTCATTATTGCTACACAGCAGATTCTCATGAAATTGAGATCTACCTCTCTAGTGGGCACAAGGGAGCTGATGAATTCCTGCTCTGTGATATGGTAACCAGAAATGCGAATCTTGGTTTTCCTATTGGCAGGGTTGTTAGGATCATAAGTCCTGGATGTCGCTCTGTTTTTTGCATTTAGAACTTGCTCACTATATGTCTTAGTATATTGGCCCCTCTTTGGTCTAGCATTCTGAATGCCAAAAGTATTGAACCTTGATCCTCCATCAATTGGTTTGGTGACCGTGGATATCACATCATCATTGACATCATCTTTAATTGGAGAATCAGATATGGAGACAACCAGTCCCGATAGCCGACCTTCTAGATTGTCTATTTGGCCTGGAAGGAATATAATGCAATATGGTTATGTTTTCCCAGTCTAAGGTGCGTGAGTTTGAGAAGTAACTAATGGCTCTGGAACGAACCTGAATCACCAAGAGGAGCAATGAGATCAGGGTGTGCTTTAAATAGGTTATCTTGTTTACCATCTTGCATTAGTGGCTCCAAGTTTTCCTTTTTCGTCACGATGTGAGAGGTATCTGCTAGAAATATGGGCATACACAAATGAAAATTTTAGTTCGGTACGTGCTACTTGTACCATAAACTAATCCTGCATGAATCATTGTTAATATGTAGGTAAAAGAGTCAACCATGAATCATTGACAAAAAACTGAAGAGTTAATTCATTCATAGGGACACCCCTGAATTATTGTTATTGGTGGAAATTTTAAACTTGTTTAAGTTACCTAAAGGTGAAGATTGGACATCTTCGATTGGCGTTCCATGTTTCCTGATGATATGTGGGGTCCGATACCATGCATGTACTGGTTCTTCTGTTATGCAAAGAATATTGGGTACTGTAATATTAGAAAGTTGCTATAAAACAAACTTGAAATAGATAATTGGTGATGTGAGTATGAACAGAAAATACCAAAAATTCCAAGAAGGGCGTTTGATTCTGGCTTCCCGCTTAACATAACTATTTGATAAAAGAATGCGGCATTAGGGTATGAGAAGATATCGCCCAACAAGTAGGACATATTTAAAAAAACTGCGTATCTAGAACATCGTTCATTTGTACTGTCTGTTGATGCTCTCTTTGATTGGTTTGGGGAGTGGAATCCCAGGTTGGGAAATTTCCTAACGGATGTAATAGTGCGAGTCATTATTTTTGCATAGCACAAAAATGTTAGTAGTAGCTTGTGTATCAATTAATTAAACTTGTGATCCTATTTGTGATACAGTTTGTTTAAGAAGCATCTAGAAGTTTGCCAAAAAAGAAAACTATTTGCATAGTACAATGTGTGATACAATCTGGTGCAGATCGATAGAAGGAAGGACTAAAAGGGCTTGAAGTAAGGTAGCAACATTGAAAAAATAGTTTTTGTATTGTACCTTGACTTTCGTTTAACGGCAATGTGCTACAATATTTTTGGGAGTTCATCTTGCCGGAAGATTCTTTTCCATCAAAAGGTTGGACATGAATTTGAACTATTTTTAAAAAGAGGAACCGAAGAATTAATAGTTGTGCTGTAGTAATAATGATTGTATAAAAGAATAGTTAACAACCATATTTTTTCCAATAAACATAATGAAACGTGCACGAAAATACCCATTGACTTTTCACAGGCTTTCCTTTCGATGATATCTGCCATATAGGCCGCGCAAAGGTGATGAACCCCTGCGCAATAATTTATATTTTTTTACAAGGACAGATTTCTACATTTTTTGTACATGGATCAATGTAAATAAAAAACATTGAAATCTATAGATTAGGGTAGTATATAATAATATTGCTTCTACTTTGAGTTTTTCTGCAAGAATGCAATAAAGTTTCTGATTTCATTTATTAGATTAATAAAAAAACATTTCGTCACAGAGCCATGGGTGTTTGAATGTACCTTCAAGATGGTTCTCCTTTGTACTGCACTCTTGGGTTTGGTTCTCAGGTGCTACAACTTGGGAATGTTGTACTACAAGTGCAGGAATAGAAGGTCCCAAATGACCTTCATGTTAGAGGAAGTTAGTCACGGAAAATATAGCATATGACGTGGGAAAAACGAAAAATTAAAAACACTTGTTATGGTAAATGAGTGTCTTTAAATCTTTATTAAGCAGTGGATACATGATTGGTACCGAACAAACCGAATTAAAATGTTTGTACCTCCAAGTTGTGGTCTAGGACTCGTGGCCTCAATATTGAGATGTTTAATTGACAATGAAAATATTGTCGCGGCAACTGGCTGAATATCAACCAGATGATTAGACAGAACATCTCGACCCGGTAAAACTGATTTTAAAAAAGAAGTTGTTAGTGTGAAGAAATAGATAACCAGGAGGAGTAAAAGATGTTATTCCTAATTGTTACTTGGTACCAAACGCTTATACGTGGACACAATGTGTGCCTGCTGAACATTTTTATAATTTACACAATAAATATGATGGTGTTGATTAATCACTTTGGGTATTATGTTTACCGAGACTAGCATTAAACATAATGACCCCTTATAAAATAAGAATTGTGTATTAAACACAATGAGAGTAGCATTGTGTATTAATTATAATGAGCATTGTGTAGCATTGTGTATTAAACATAATGACCCCTTATAATATGAGCATTGTGTACTAAACATAAAGAGAGTATTATGTATTAAACATAATGACAGTAGCATTGTGTATCGGACGAGGATTGTGTATTATAAATTTGCAATCAATGCTTGAACATATAGAGATTAAGATATGCTATTTGTAAGAATTCAGGTAACGTAATGAACGCATGGCTGAGCAGATTTTTGTAACAAACAGAATGGAAGACAATGCTCATTGGGTCATAGATTGTTAGATATTTTATTGTACCTTCTGATTGCTTGACAATTGTATCGGTCTGATGAGGATTAGCTGCAATTGGTTGGTCTAAGGTAGGTACAACTTCGGATTGGGTGCACTCTTAAGCAACTTCGATCTGATTGCTTGCATTAGGGTCTGTTATCTTGTCTCCGGAGGTAGAACCTGATGCAGCACCCAAACTGTGATTTTCATCATTATGGATTTTAAACTCTGGATGTTCAGTTTGCTCTTCACATGGAATTTCAGAGGATTCAAGGGCCTCTCTTGAAGCTAGGATACCTATGTTAACTACATCTTGCATGCAATTATCTGGCTCGTAGTGTTCTGTATTGATGACAAGAGCTTGTCCCCGGGTAGGAGTTACTGTATCAACTTGCTCAGTTTCAGAATGGTGCCCTGATGATTTGTCAGGACACAAGCCTGAACAGATTTTAGTTTCGGACTCAGCAATCATTCCTTTTGCTTTCTCCAAGAAATTATCGCAGATTCTAGTTTCTGACTCACCCATCTTAGCTATAGCTTCAGCAATTATTTCAGCACGGTTGCGACATAAAGAACTTTTTAATTCCATAAATAAAGACTCAATTGCCTGAAAAGAATGCATTCGATATTAATACATGAGATATGGTAGGAAAAAACTGGGTCGTAAGTGGAAAATAGTGTTACCTTATTAGACTGGAGTTCTTTGTATGATTCAGATTCCAACGTGGTAGCATGAAAGTTCTTACTGATTGATGGACCAGTTGGGTCCATAAACCCACGAATTGTTGGTCCAGTTGCTAGCACCTTCCTATCTTGTTCATTGGTCTGCTCAATGTTTAAGATAATCACATTCATTAGAATACAACTTTCGATTATATATGTAATAAGATAGTTGAGTTACGCATCATAAGAAGTCCATACTCATGGGTGGAACCATCTAAATCCTTCTGGTCCTCTTCAGCAAGAAGGTCCAACAGTTCAGTTGTCACAAATTTCATTATAGGATAACCGGGTGGGACAGTTATTTTTGAGCTTCTTATAGCACTTATGTAAGCAAGCTTCAGCAAAATGATGAAAGGAATGTCATAAATACAAGGAAATAAAAACACGGTATGGGAAACAAAATGAAAAATTGTAAGGAGAAATGTGCTTACCAGCAGTATGTGGACACAACCTTGTAGGTTAATATTTGTGTGCACGTTAGACCGAAATTTATTAATGCCCTTCATGAGATATTGGACGGCAAAATCACACCAGTTCATTTCCTTGATCTTCTTGACATCTTGAATATGGGGTAGAAAACCTCTTTTCAAAGTTTGGCTTGTGCCTGGGGCTAGGTATATAGCTAGGATTACCATAACAAAGGATACACAGAAATCATCCTCATCGTCATTACCCACTAGATCTTCGATGATTTTTGGAAGTTTCTTGCCACGTCCATGGTCAGAGAATTTAGCGTTGCTAGGATCAGGATCCAATTTCTTGGCTTTAGGCAATGTCCTCAGAATCTTTGGATGTGGTACCCTTATCTTGCCATTGGGTAAGCCAATCAACTGTTCAATAGCTTTGTCAATGGGTATAGTATGTTGGCTGGTCAATCTCGAGTGTTTTATCCTTAGTATTAACCTTACTGACTAGCCACATAGTGATTGGTTTTGGCAGCTGACACTCTGGCATTTCTAAAAATACACCCCAACCTATATTTCTAACCCAATCCTTCTGTCTTGGCGATAAACGCTTGATTATTGGTGGGATCATGTGAGGACAGCATCTATGATTTTCAACCTGAGAAATAATACAAGTGATCCATCAAGTACCATGGTTGTTTGAATATAAAATTTTCAAAAAAGGACACTATAAAATAGCACACCTTTCTAGCAGAAGTTTTCTGTTTCTTCTTCATATTATCTTTGACCTTCTTGGTACGACACGCCTGTTTGACAGATGATCCAGTTGTTTCGTCACTACTGTTAGAGTGCTGACGCTTTCTAACCCGTGACTTCTTTGAGTGATCTGTTTTCCTTTTCTTCCGCATTATCGTAACATTTTTGCATTCATACTGTTCTGCTACAAAAAAAATCGAAATGCAATGTGCCATTAATGGAAAAATTATATGTATATTCATTCTGAATAATTAAACAAGACTCCTAAAGAAAGTGATACAAACAATTATACCACAGTTTTCTCAAGAATAAGAAGTTTGACTATGATTGCTACGAAAAGAATGGTGATACGTACAGAGTTTAATATGTTTTACAAGCAGGCTACTATCTTAACTTAAAAAAGTGCAATAGTAGGATGTAAACTTTAGGTAGGCAGGTGTACTGTTTGGAACAAACAATAAGTCAACTATATAGCAGGATCATTTTTAGGATAAAATGTGCTGATTACCATCCAGGTCACTATTTGGCCTTTTCGATCAAGAAAGACCAATAACATCAGGCTTCATTTAGATTTACTAAGATCGAGTTCTATAGACAATGATAATTTACAAATTTATTCTAAAAAACGAATGGTTTGCTACAAAACAAAATTATTCAGCGCAACACCATATGCCCAGATGGTTTGCTACACAACAAATGGCAACAACTAGAACTGTAATATATTTAGAGCAAACTAAATATTGTCCTGGCTTATGTTTGTTACATGAAAAACAAGAAATAAAAAGGATCAGGTAATGCAGCAGTTTCAGTAATTACTAAAATCAATACCTATAATCCGAACTCAAATTTATATGCTCAGTATGTGCTGTGTTTTCCCGTCCAATGCAAAACACAAAAATACAGGGGAAAATCCCCAACAGGAGCTGGCTCCTTTCTATAATCCAACGCAGCAGTGCATGGTTCCTTTCTACGCTGAATGCAGTGTACAGTAACACTCTAGCTTCCCCAAAAAAGCAAAACACTGAATCTAGAGGAAAATCCCCAAAACCGTCTAGCATCGGACCAAATGGAATCTTACGGATTAGCATTAAGAACTTAAGGGATTCATCTGAATGTGTGCCCGCATAGTAGAAAACTAGAAAGACCATGAAAAAAATGAAAACGATCTAGTATTGTCGATCTAGTATTGTCGGAAGAATCTGGTCGGATGTAAGTTAAACGAGGTCGCGAGGATTATCAAACCTGATTCGCTGGAATTAGATTTAGTGTCCTCATCTGAATCCATGGAGGTCACCGGCATGGAGAAGAGCACAAATCGGCTTGCCGCCCTCAATGGCGATAAGGTCGAGGGCCGGACAGATCGAGGTCGCGTGTGCTAGATCTGAGGCTGCGTATGGGGATAAGAAAGGATTTGCCTGGCCATGGTTTGGGAGGAGAGCGGGAGAAACGAGGAGGCAAGGAGTTATGGAAGAAGAGAGAGTTGGCGTCGTGGGGAGAAGGTCAGGTGTCAGATGGATGGACGGGTGCTCGCGGGATACACGGAGAAAAAAGTCCGGCCAGATGCAATACGCAGCTTATACGAGGAACTTGGTGGGCTGGCTTATCCGAATCTCGAAACGATCGACGGCTTGGACGTGCACGCGAGGTCGCGTGCACGCCAGAGTTGCATTTCGCATGTGCACCTACCGTGTTTCTAAAAAAGCAATCAACTTCACTTTTTCACCTAAGCGGCTATTTCGCACCACTATTATATATGGATTGATAATAGGAGTAAGCTAACTAGTGACACAAAACAAATGACACTTCATTCATTCAACAATCACACATTCTCACCAATACACAAAAGAGTTTGTTATTACATCATTCAAATTCTTGGCATGGTGGTACTACAGTACACAAGCTGGTACATACACAAACACATAACACAATTACACAAGGGTGGGCATGCCACATATATATGCACCACATAGTTCGACATACATACAAGTACCTGCTCGATCAAGCAATGTAGACAGCCAGTCCTCTGTTCTCGAAATTACCTTCATGCCGGGCCCTTTATCATCCGAACACATAGCTGTTCTGCAGGGCTTTGAAAACAGTCGGCTCCTCCTCAATCGCCTTCACCAGCTCCGGCGCCGCGTGCACGTACACCACCCAGTCGCCATCCCCGCGCGCGCTCGGCATCGGCATCACGTACGCCGCGCCGGCGGGCCAGGGGAAGTGATACGACGCAAACACCGGTATGCCCGTCCCGAAGTCGGCCTCGCCGACCGGGAAACGCATCCCCGACGACACGATGCACGCCATCGCCTCCACGCCACCGGTGCACGCCATGGCCGCAGCAGGCTCGGGTCGCAATGCCTCTACCCAGTCGACCAGCCCTCGAAAGTGCTCGCACGTCGCGGCCTCCCGCACCCACCGGTGCACGTCGTCGGCCACGTCGGCGAGCGCCATGCGGCCGCGAAGATCGTCCGTGCCGATGACACCGTACGGTATGGTCAACACGTTGCCGAAGTAGGCCTTCATGGCGCCGTCCGGGGACATGCGGGCGCGCCCGTCCACGACCACGCCCATGGAGCACCGACGCTGGCGCGCCGAGGCCGCTCTGGAGCAGAGCTGCCACAGGTTGGCCGTGAACGCCTCCAGCTTCGTGCGCCCTGGCCCGGCCGAGGCCTGCAGCGCCGCGACATCAGCGGCGGCGATGTGGTAGATGCGGTTAACCGCTGTCGCAGAGGCGGAGGCCGGAGGGAGCGGCGTGGAGCTGAGTGGGTAGAATAGGCGCTCGATCAGGGCATCGGTGGAAGCTGTGCGCGGGGATGGTTCACGCGGGGCGACGAGGGAGCGGCTGAAGGACAGGACCGGTGGTACGGAGCCATCGCGGGACGCGGCGGCCCACGCGACGAGGAACATGTTGAAGGAGTAGGCGTCGCAGACTCTGTGGTCGAAAGTGCAGCCAACGACGGCGCCGCCGCACTTAAACTTGGTGACCTGTGCACACGCACGTATGCCATGTAATGTAACGGAATTAGCAATAATTATGAACATTAAGAGCTCGTTTGGAATCATGGAATTTAATCTGAGATCCCATATAAAATGTGTTTTTGGATGTCGCGGAATTGGAACTGTCATTTTACATACACAATGTTTGGTTGTCACGGAATTGAAACTGTCGTTTCAACTGAAAATTCTAGAAAATAGGTATGGTTTATGTCAAGTTAATTCATGTTCCCAACCCTATCATTCTTCTGAAAATCCTTCATAATTCCTTGCGGCAGCCAAATATGATTTTTAGATTGGAATTTCAAATGAAATGATGACAACAAATTTATTTTATTTCATTTCTTCAGAATATCTTATATTTTTAAATGGAGGCAGTAGTTCTCTTGATCTAAGTTGCGTGAGAGAGTTCTATTCTAAGCACACGTCCAGTGCACTTTCAAACTTTGAGTTGAATGAAGTTTTCAAAATGTTAACAACCAAAGTACCATTATATTGAGAAGGGATTTGGTGCACATGGGCAGTGCTTCCTCCACTTGTAGATTTTTGAAAATTTCAAAATCTCTACTTCCACTAGTAGAAAAACAATCTCTCATCCCGGTTCTAGACGGCCTCTAGTCCTGGTTATCCAAATCGGGACTATGAAATCGGGACTAGAGGTCTTGATCTTTAGTCTTGGTTGTGCCATAAACTGGGACTAAAGACCCTTCACGTGGCTGCGCTCGCGTGCTAGGCTAGAAGACATTTTATGGTAAATTCTTTTGAGAAAAGTTTCGATTTATTTTCAGAT
This sequence comes from Avena sativa, assembly GCA_916181665.1. Classification (NCBI taxonomy): domain Eukaryota; kingdom Viridiplantae; phylum Streptophyta; class Magnoliopsida; order Poales; family Poaceae; genus Avena; species Avena sativa. The sequence goes on along the minus strand of OV702294.1, from coordinate 146,368,293 downwards.
TTTTTTATTTTCAAAGTCTCGGAAATTTTAATTGTTTGACGGTTAAATCTCTAATCACCGCTATTCTCATGTCAAAGTGAGACCTCGTGGTCAAACTTTTCGATCAATCATTCATTCTCACAATGCTCTATTCTCAGCATGCTTAACTTTTGAGTCCTTCCAAATTAGATTCCAAGTCTGCGCTCATACCTTCCTGATAATACTATGCTATCATTCTCTTAACCCTTAGACTTTGATAACACATGATTTAATTTTTTGAATTCCAAATAATTCTAAAAATAAGCAACAATGATTAAGTAATAATAAGCAACACTAAATTCCAAATAATCTTTATGCATAATTCAATTATTAATTTAAGAACTCAAAATTTTCAAAAAAAACAAATAAATAAACTCTCCAAAAACTAAAAATCCAAAATAATATATAAACATCAAAATAATTAAAAGTAAAATAAACAACAAAATAAAATTGAAAAAATATCAATTTTCTCATTTTTTCCTGGCAAAACCTAAAATCTTCCTGCTTTCATATTTCCCTTTGGAATTTTGAAAACCTGTCATTTGTGCAAATGGCCTTAGACTGTTGAAATCGGATGTAACTTTTCACACAGATACTTTTTATTATATATCGTACGCAAAAGTTATAGCAGTTTTAATTCAGAACAACCTTTTTAAAAAAAATCAAAATTAAAATTTTCAAATTTTCCCTAAAAGTTGGTTGCGTGAGGTATAGGCATGTCAAAGGATTTTGAAATTTGATGTTTTTATCATATTTAATTATTTATTTAGACTTTTTTTTGCAAGGAGGGTAGGCATGAAGAAAAATTACGTTTGCCTTTAGTCTGGGTTGGCGTCTCCAATCGGGACTAATATCCTTTAGTCCGGGTTGGTATCTCCAACCAGGACTAAAGGTCACTATCCTTTAGTCCTGATTGGTATATACAACCGGGACTAAAGGTCACTACCCCTTTAGTCTCCGTTGGTATCTCCAACCAGGACTAAAGGTCCCGTTTGACGAGACTAAAGGTGTCTAGCCCCTGTATCCCGTTTAACCCGTTGCTAACATTATTCTTGAGCAGAAACACAATCGGGACTAAAGCTTACATTAGCTCTGGACGAGAGACCTATTTTCTACTAGTGTTCTATGTCTCCAAAAATTATGGCGTTAAATATATATATATAGATATAAAAAGCCCTAGAAATACTTTATATTTTAGCAAAAAACAGAAAAAGGCAAATTTCTAACACATTTGCATATATAAACTTATATTTCAAGTCATAGATGAATTTTTTTTAAGAAAGGAAGGTTCTTTTTATTTAGGATCTTTAGGGTGTAGACACATTTGCCCTGTACGTGAGCTCGAGAGCTCTAAAATCTGACAGAATGATATGATACTACAGTATTAAATTGCATGCACCATTTTGTTCATCATAAGGGCATCCGGCAATGCTAGCATCCAGTGTGCCATGCATGCAGGCTCAAATTATAAGGTGGTGGCGTAATTAATAAACAGAGAGCGTAATAGTATCATATTAGGAGAAAACTACTGCTTAAATTTATGAAATCGCTTACTATTCTTTTTTTTGCGTGAAAAAAGAAAGGGGAATATTGATGTGAGATTCATATATACTACGAAGCTAATGATATCACGTGGTTACCTGAACAGATACCACACCAGCCTTCTTTGCGGGAACCAGCATCTCGACTCCCTCATCTACCATGCCCAGCCGGAGCTCCCGCAGCACCGCGTCGCCGGCGGTCGCCTCGGTAAATTCAACACCGCGGCCGCTGCACAGCAGCTCCGGCTCCCCCGCGGCATTGGCCACGACCTCCCCAGCGAGTGGGTAGTACGCCACCAGCACCTTGGCCAGCCCCTCCTTGAGCGCGGCCGCTGTGGGCGCCGGGTCGAGGTAGCAGAAGAAGACGCTGACCTCGAGCGGCGGCAGGAGTAGGTCCAGGTTAGACAGCGGCAGGCGGTGCTCGTGCATCGGCAGCGCCGGCTTCACCGTCGTCGTGGAGGAATTGAGCACTAGTTCATGGCCACCGTGCACTTGAGTGGCTTTTTTTCGAGGAATTTGAGCGACTCCCTTCACCATACTGGGAGAAGTAGTGGGAATACAGAGACGTTAATGTACAAGGAACCAGCTCGTGGGGAGAGAATGAGACCAGTGTGAGACTAGCTAGCTTGGTTATAGTTAGCCATGCGGGGCTTTTTTTTTTCGGGGCTTGAAGGCTAAACCGACGATGGTGACTTCAAAATCATGGTGCCACACGTTGGTGGGCGATAAGTTTGATGGAGTAGTACGGGTTGTCTGGTGTTATAGATTTTTTGTGGGTCGGAAGAAATTCCTATCGCTTTGGCTGACACCGACACGATGACATCTGCGGACGCCATCGTTCCTTCTTAAAGGGCGTTCAGATGTACCTCTTCTCCACTCTCCTCTGCATACCAGGAGAAATCTTAGGATCAATATAGACAGCAGCATCGTCATTGTCGCATCCCTTTTTAAAGGTGTTGGTTGGTACGCGACGATCCAAACGTAGAAGTATGGTGGGACATCTTCAGAGGATACAACGCTTGTGGGTCATCATTGCTTTTATTGATCTGGCATTGTCAGTATTAGTTTTTCTTTCTTTCTCTTGGTTTTTACTTTGGGGTTTGATTGTGTTGTTTGCCCCTGGCCGTGATCTCGAAGTTGTACCGTGTGGTTATAATATTAATATAGCGAAACGAAAGCCTATTTCAAGTAACTGTTATTTATAGGATAGATATTACTTGCTACAAACTTAGACTGCCAGCAAAGAGACATGTTTGCCTATGGATTCCGCAGCGATACCGTTGGCAAACAAATTAAGGCCATTCGCAAAGAGGCAGGTTTGCCGAGGGCTGGCGTCCGCAAACACGTCCGTAGGCAAAGTCGATGCCACGTGGCCAACGAGCGTTGCACGTTTGTTGGGAGCAAGACGGTGTAACCTGTTTGCTGAGGTCACTAACGACGGTCCTCGGGAAACACACGTATACGGAGGGCCAGGCACCTCAGGCAGCCCTCCGCAAACCCTTTTTTTTTCATGATATTTTTATTTCCTAGTAATATACCACATATGATAAAGTATAAAGGTTTTGATTTTTAAATTTGTTATGATCACATTTAGTTTTACAGAAATGATAGACCACCAGGCGCATGGGTCAGGGTTTCTTTGGAAACCGAGGACCGATGAGCCGAAATCTCTCCAAAACTTGCATGTGGTCGCTGGATGTGAGCCTCTTCATAGATATGGGATGACACTTAGAAATATTCTAGACTTATTGTTGGAAACTTCCGCTACAGGTCAACCGAAGCGAAAGTTGCGGTAACATGAATTCAACCTTGGTTTTACATTTGGTACGACCTAACCTTAGAAGCCTATAATAGGCTTTATCATGTTAACCAACAACGGCTACAGGAGTTCCACGTGGCGAATGCAGCACGTGGCACATACGGTGGTTAGGGCATCTTCGCCGGGCCGACTCAATCCGTTCGTTCGAGCGCATCCGAACTCGTCCGCGCGAACGCCGCGAGACGTACGCGGCACCCCAGCTGCACGACCCATCCGGACGGACGTGTCCGGCTCGACCCATCCGTTCACAAAATCTGGACAACGATTGCGTCGACCCGGATGTGCGCGGACAACGCGGTGTTCTGCCCCCGCGTGCCACTAGCCCACCCGTCAGCCATCGCTCACCGTGGCATTGATTCAGACGAGGGCAGCAGCACCGATTCACAAGCAACCGCGGCACCGATTCAGAGGCGATGGCGGAAGGCTGACCGGCGCAGCCTGCGCCATCAATGGCGACGATAAGACATGCTGACTGACTGGACGCCGCCAGTGTTTTCGCTCCGGCATTGATGGCGAAGGAGCGAGAAGTTTCACGCGTTCACGGGAGAAGGGGTTATTTAACCTTGCGCCAGTCGGTGCCGCATTCCTCACCTCTCCCCATCGCAACCCTAGCTGTTGTCGCCACCACCAAAGATGAAGACGTCATCCTGGCTGAAGAGGAGCAATAATGACCATGAGGCGTCCGGCTCTAGCGGCCAGCGCTCTCGGCTATTGGCCTTCCTCCGCGGCACATCCTTGCCTCCTCCGCCGCGGCCGGAGCAGTTCTGGGCCCGCCTCGTTGGGGACTACCCGCCACCACGAGACCATCATAGTCGGCGGTACTTCCGTGTCATGGAGTGCGAGTGCTGGTGGAGGGAGGGTCGTGGCATCAAGCACACGGATGTCTCCCTTCCCACTGGCTGGCACCTCAACTGGGACCGTGTCCCGGTGCCACCCGTGCCCAAGGCAGGCAAAGGGCTGGAGGAGGAGATTCGCCGCTGGATAAGCAACCTCCCGCAGTCCCAACGGTAGAAGAGGGGCTTCCAGAGCGAGGAATTTTGGGTGAAGTTCCTCCAGTGGGAGCACAAGGCGCGACACCCGACCACCATCCGTCGTGACCTGTGGCCAGGGGAGGTCTACCCCGTCCCCGACATCGAATCGGACGACGAGGACGCCTTCAACCACTCTGACATCGACCTCTACAGCGAGGACGACAACAGCAAGAAGGACGACGATATCGTCGTCAAGCAGGAGGCGGTGGAAGACGTTGCCATGAACCTGCCCCTGTAGTACCGCGAGGTGCTAGCGCGGGGCTATGATGAGGACGCCTTCACCGAGCAGGCCATTACGACCAGCGTGCGGGACAAGGACGCCCACTGGGCTAGCTACGAAGAAGCCGTCCAGCTCACCGGCCTGGTGGCACAGGCACACGCTCTGCTACCTCCACCGTCGCCGCTGCCGGAATGGGTGCTAGCGATCGCTCCAGAGGTTGAGATGGAGCTGGCGCACCTCCAACACGGTTGGGCGTCGTGGGCTGCGCAGGTGATCAATCCACCCACGCCCGCGCTGGCCCTGCCACCGCCCAACCTCTAGACGACGTTGGAGTACATCGACCTCGACCCGTAGATGGACGAGGCGGCGCCAGCGCGTGAAGATCGGTAGCTAGGGTTAGGAGTAGTTTAAATTTCGTTTTTTATATTATGAATGTAAATTAAGTAAGAAATATATGAACTTTGCTAGTTTTTAGCGCGAATGATTTACGTTTGAATCTGAAAAAAGCCTCCCCAGGACGGACAAATGGGTCACGCCGCTGGGCGTGGTCGGCCGGACAAGCCGGACCATGACCCCAAAATCAGCACGGACTGACATAAACGAATAGAAAAAGACCTTTTGGATCGATCGGATGGATCGGCCCGGTGGAGAATGCCCTACCCGTTCGATCCAAGAGTTTGATTTCACTACTTTTAACATTTGTCTTTGCAAGGTGTGGCACCAAACCTAAACAAACTTGTAGGAGGTAAGCCAATATATTGCTTGCGGCACTCCGATAAGTATGCAATGGAAATGTAGACATCAAGAGAACAAATCGAGAGAATGAATCAGTATCTTTATTGATGATTGATACAAGATTTTATACAATCAGAACAAACACAAGTATGTCGGTTCCCTGGATCAGCGGGATCAATGAGACGATTCGAGGATCGATGGGCGGAATCCCTTGGAGCATCTCCAGGAAGAAACCGTCGGGAGCGGGCATGTCGGTTCCCAGGCGTGGAATGGTGTCTCCTAATTAAGAAGGGATTATCCCATAATTATCAAGGATAATTATTCTTAACACTCCCCGTAATCACCGCTTGACTGCATAAGCACTCATCATCTTGATTAATTCTCCTCCAAAAATCCTATGGGAAAATATGAGGAGTAGGATAGGATATGTTGTTAAAACTCCTTCAAACCTAGTGGGAAAATAAGGAGAAAATGACACATCACATAATGATTTTATTGCCTCTCTTAACTCAATATGAAGTAGATCCATAGAATATAGAGAACAATAAATATGCCGTGTATACTTTCCAAAAAAACCTGGTGGGAAAAAAGATAGTATGAAATATGATCTCATGTTGATATTATATTATTAAAAACCCCTTAATAAGAACCTGGATAGCAAACTCATCAAGGAAAAAAGAGTGTAATATGATGCTTTGAACAAGCATAGTTCAAGAAGACACTCCCCCTGATTCTTGCGAATCTCGAAGCTGTCGCATACCAATTCCATGAATGTATTTCTAGAATGTTGAAGTTGATAGAGACTTCATGAATAAGTTAGCGATATTATCGTATGATTTTACTTGCAAGATGTTTATTTCCCCACTTTTCTGGAGTTCATAGGGATAAAAAAACTTAGGGGCAATATGCTTAGTGATATTGCTCTTGATGTATAATGTTTGCATCTATGGAACACAAGTCGCATTATTTTCGTAGATAATGGTAGATGATTCGATAGAACCAATTCAACATGACTGTTGTATGTGTTTTATCATTCTGCGAAGCCACATATATTCGCGTGATGCAATTATTTCAGAATGATTGGTAGATGTTGCAACCGGAGTCTATTTAGAAGACTTCCATGATATAGTAGTTCCACCATGTAGGAACACAAAGCCGATCTGCAATCTGGCATTATGGGGATCAGATAAATTGCTAGCATCAGTGTATCCGATCATACCCGAGTCCAGATTTCTCTAAAACTGAAAGTATAAGCCAAGATCCTTTGTGCTTTGGAGATATCGAAAGACATTATTGACTCTCGGCCAATAGAGTTTGGTGGGAGTTGCGTTGTGTCTAGCAAGTAGATTCACTTCAAATGCGAGGTCAGGTCTCATACAATTTGCAAGATACATGAGCGCTCCAATGGCACTGAGATATAGAACCTCATGTCCCAGCATCTCTTCCCCATCGTCCCTTGGCCTGAACGAATCTTTACCAACGTCTAGAGAACAAACCACCATGGGAGTTTTAGATGGATAGGATTTGTCCATATTGAATGTCTCCAATAGTTTCTGGATATAGGTAGCTTGGTGTACCATTATTCTTGAGGGAAGGTTCTCGAGTTGGATACCCAAGCAAAATTTGGTTTGACCCAAATCCTTTATCTCAAATTCTATCTTTAAATGATCGGGTGCTTCATCAGTATCTTGTGTATTGCCAATGATGTTGAGATCATCGACATACACTGAAATGATGTAGAATCCCGAAGAGGACTTCTTGATGAACACACATGGACAATCATCACTATTGTAGTAACCCTTCTGAAGAAGGAACTCACTAAGTTGGTTGTACCACATCCGCCCCGACTGTTGCAAGACATATAAAGACTTGTTCAGTTTTACACAATACATGTTGTGTTTGGTGCTTGCATTCGGGACAGAGACTCCGTCAGGAACCTTCATGTATATGTCCGAATCTAGTGACCCGTAAAGATATGCGGTCACGACGTCCATCAACTGCATAGATAAACGGTTTTGCACTGCCAAATATATAAGATATCGGAAAGTGATACCACTCATTTTCGGAGAATATGTCTCATTGAAATCAATGTCAGGTCTCTGCGTGAAACCCTGTGCTACGAGCCTTGCCTTGTATCTCACCACCTTATTGTTCTCATTTTGTTTCCGGAGAAAACCCCATTTGAATCCCACAGGGAAAACATTGGGAGATGTTGGTATTGCTTCAGTGAATACCTTCTTTTATTAAGCGAGGCAAGTTATTCTTGTATTGCATCCTTCCATTGAGGCCAGTCGGAGCATTTTTCACACTCAACAATAGTCATTGGATCATGAGCACCGAGAAGAGAATTTGCAATTGTAGTAGAAAAATAGGTGTCACTAATCATAAACTTACAGTTGAATGATTCTCCAAAATCGATATAGTTGGTGGATATCTCATGCACCCTTGGTGACTCTTCGTGATTTTCCAATACGCGTGAGTCTAGGTGTTCCGATATCCCAGCCAGTGTGTGCAAGCTGGAGCTAGGTTATGGAGGTTGCCCTTCCACTGGGTGTATACTACCCATAAGGTGTTCATCAACGTTGAGCTGACTTGCATTTACTAATTTGGAGGATTTTCTCCTCTCTCTCTCCTTTGTTGCTTGCCAGAAGCAGGTTTCGGGTCAGAGGCCGTACTACTCCCCTTCTTTTTAGGATCAGGGAGTTGAGTGGTTTTTATTGGTACCTCCACTCTTTCGGGCACATTTCTGGCCGGTTTCCAGGATTTTGTAACACCTTTTAGATCAGTAAATGAATCTGGCATATTATTTGCAAGATGTTGCAAATTGATGATTTTCTGAACTTGGAGCTCGGTCTCTTGGGTACGTGGATCAAAGGTTGAAATGGAGATATCATTCCAATCTATTTACGGGTATTCTTTCTGGTACTTGAAATCTCCCCTAATGCCGGAAAATGTTCATCATCAAATATGCAATCAGCGTGACGGGCCGTGAATAGATCTCCAGTAAGGGTTTCCAGGTACTTAATAATCAATGATTTGTACCCCACATAGATCCCTACTTTTCTGTGTGGGCCCATGGATGTCCGTTGTGGTGGTGAGATCTGGATGTATGTAGCACATCAGAACTTACGCAGATAGGAAATGCTGGGAGGATTTCCACGTACCAACTGCAAAGGGGGTACTGTGATATGCAGTAGGTCGCAATTGGATTAGGTCAGCAGCGTGTAAAACTGCTTGACCCCAACACGAGGTTGGCAAGCTGCAGTTCATTAACAAAGGTCCTGCAATGAGTTTGATCCTCTTTATTAGGGACTCAACCAAACTATTTTGAGTGTGGACATATGAAACAGAGTGCTGAACTTCAATCTTCAAGGCCATGCAATAGTCATTAAAGGCGCATGAATAGAATTCTACAGCATTGTCCATGCGAATTGATTTAATTCGATTTTCTGGATAATGGGCCTGTAACTTAATTACTTTCCTCATTATCTTGGCAAATGCATGGTTCGTGTGGAAAGAAGACACACATCTGACCATTGTGTAGATGTGTCAATCAAAACCATGAAATACCTGAATGGTCATTGTTCATGCAAATTTATTTAATTCAACTTTCTGGATAATGGGCCTGTAACTTAATTACTTTCCTCATCATCTTAGCAAATGCATGGTTTCGTGTGGAAAGAAGACACACATGTGACCATTGTGTAGATGCGTCAATCAAAACCATAAAATACCTGAATTGTCTGGGTAATGGTTGGATATGACCACAAATATCACCCTGAATTCGTTCAGTGAACTTAAGTGATTCAACTTGTATTTTGATGTGCAAATGCCACAAAATTAGCTTCCCTTTGGCACATGATGTACACACAAAGTCTGATGACTAAGGGAATTTTGACTCTTGCAAATTGTGACCAATGGAATTGCTAGTAATCTTCCTCATCATCCCGATGCCGGGATGGCCTAGGCGATCATGCCAAGTTTGGAATGCGTCAAAATTTTAGAAGATTACCTTATAAGCAACATCTTCTACGAGTTTGATATACGTATAGTACAACCCGGACGATAGAGAAGGAATTTTTTCAAGTACTTGCTTGCCATATCCGTAATATTTTGTGAAGAGTAGATACTCTTCTTTGTTGTCTTCATGGGTTTCAATATGAAAAACATTCTTACGGAAATCTCGATAACTGATTAAGGTAGATGAAGAATCGGGATATAACAAGACATCCTCAATTGTCACTTGTGTACTGTTTGAAAGGGTAAATATGGCACATCCAGTGCCAACAATTGCCGTATCGCATCGATAGTCAAAATATCTCCATTCATCTTTTTTAGAGTCTGAAAATATTTTAACCCCCTAGGTATGAAGTTTGTGGTAGCACTATTCACAAGGCATAATTCCTCTTCCACCGGATTGTCCCCGTAGAGAGCTTTCCTTCTTATTCCGAAGATCGCCAGAGTTTGCTCTCTCCGCAGAGCAAGGTGCTGATAACGTATTGCAATGGAAAAGTAGACGGGGAGACAACAAATCGAGAGAATGAACCAGTATCTTTATTAATGATTGATACAATATTTTATACAATAAGAACATGCACAAGTATGCCGGTTCCCTGGATCAGCGGGAGCGATGAGATGGTTCCGGGATCGATGGACGGAATCCCTTGCAGCGTCTCTAGGAAGAAACCGTCAGGGGCGGGGATATCTGTTCCTAGGCATGGAACTGCATCTCCTAACTAAGCGGGGATTATCCCCTAGTTATCAAGGATAATTATACTTAACATCACAGACCTATGCCACCACAACCACCAATGTTCTCACATACTCAATCACTTGTTATACGGAGTAGTTTTTTCCACACACATTGAGATTTGTAGTTACTCTCTATAGCACCCGGTAAAATCACTACTAGAAAATCGCTAGTGTTTTTATTTTGTGTAGTATCATGATAGCATGATCATATCATCATGCCACATTGCATTTAAGAATCATTATTATCATGCATATTTAACCTGAAACTATTTCCCCTAAATCATATATTTGTTTTCTAAATAACCCTTTTTTATTTAAAATATAAAACCCTCGGTCTGTCCGGATATTTTATTTATCTAAAACTATTTTATACTAGAATATTTAAAATCAAATAAAAATAAATAAGCTATTTTGTTTATACCGGGGGAGGCAACCTAGCCCGTAGGCCCGTCTACCTACCACCCTAGTATGCCTAAACCCTAACTCTAAAGGATCTAACCGAAACCCTAGCTACCCAACACCCCACCAGCCGCCATACAACTGAACACAACTCACGCACGCTGCCGCACACACTCCATCCCACCCCATTCGGTACGCCACCCCACCTGCCTAGACACAACACGCACTCAAACTCAACCGACCCACCCCTGCACGACGCGCGGTACACAACACCGACATGTACACGCACTCCCCGAGATTCCCCCAACCACCCCATCACGAACCTCACCTTCCTCTCTGCCGCGAGGCCCGATCCTCTGCTCCCCATCCTCCCCGCCGCTGCCTCCCTCCTACCTCTCAGATCCCCACCGCCAGAGCCGCCGCTTCGCCTCCACCTTCGTCGCTCCGTTGTCGCGTCCTCCTCCGCTAGCCCACCAACCTGGCCCAAGTGCAGCGGCCAGCCTCCCTCTGCACCACCGTCTTCCTCCTCGGTCGCAGTTGCGCTGCCCCATCCGCTAGCCAACCTCGCCGCCTGACCCTGCGCCCCTGCGAACCTTTGTCGTGTGCGGGCCCACCTCCGACCTTGTCTCCGACACCCTCTCCTCTACCGGCCGTGTCTCCACCACCGACAGCCGCTCGCATGTGTCACCCCCATGATCTCCTTCCTGCGAGAGCGCTGCCCCTTCCGCAAGCCGCCGACGCCTCCTCCTGCGTGACCCTGAGCCGCCTCCGCTCGCGTTCGTCCTCTGTTGTGCACGCACGAGCGAGCCCTGTTGATTTGTCCTGATGTTGCCCAACTCATGTAGGTTCCTGACCTTTTGTGTTTCGGATCAGCGGTGAGTGGTTGTCCCTTTTTCTCCGGGACTTGGGCATATATGGTGTTGTAGTGCTCTGAAGATGATGGTGGGGTGTAGATGTTGATGTTGTGGACGTGGATACGGCAAAGTATGTACATGACATCCGATCCAGTACTGACAAGATCTTTAAAGCTAGAGGATGACGACATGGAACCCAAGTTCCAACGCTAAGATCTTCTGATGGCCAATGCGAGAAGTTAAGCATGAAGAATCGCACTCGGTGCCACTCAAAGACCACCGACAAGATCTGCTACACAGAACCCGAAGACCCATCCGGGACGCCAACGTCTTCTTCACGGATGTGGATGCGAAGAACGATTCCGCCAAGACCGTCTCGATCCTGTTGAACCCCGAGACCCTCGGTGCCGAACCCTATGTGACCGCTTTCTCCGAGACCCCTATTTTGATGGGACGCCAACGTCTTCTTCACGGATGTGGATGTGAAGAACGATTCCGCCAAGACCGTCTCGATCCTGTTGAACCCCGAGACCCTCGGTGCCGAACCCTATGTGACCGCTTTCTCCGAGACCCCTATTTTGATGAATATAATATATACCTTGTTGCATATTGAATATTGCATGATCGCATACATATTGTGGATGTTGGGGTATTTTGATTATTCACCTAAATTAAATATGGATACCATATGCGGGTGTAACATCCTAGCATTAGAGCTTAGAAATAAGCTGAGCTCAAGTGCGTGCATTGCATTCATGCATAGAAAATCTTAATTTTCGCGCTTTTGAATAAAACTTGTCAAATTGATTGAAGCTTCTATTAACTTGGTGGAATTGAAGTAGATCATCAAGTTAATTGCGATAAGTTTCAATATGACCTTTGCTAAAACCTTATTTTGGGTAAAGATGATTTGATCTAAGGGTAGATCAAATGCAATAAAAGTAAACCACGGCAAATTACTTAATGATTAATACCAGATATTTTAGAGGTCATATCATAGTATTCATTACAACAACTCTTGGATACCAAGTTAAGTATATAACTCAAGTTATAAGAATTCAATAATTAAATCTTGATCTATCTTATTTTAATATATTCCTACCATGAGCAATATGGTTTATCTTAAACACTAATTCCTTATAAATTGTTGAGGACAAAGGAAACCAAGTCAAGACCCTTCACCACATATCTTTCTTGCCATACCAATCGTTATCATCTCTTTTGAACCTTTTTATAATATATGTTGATCATAAATGTTGAGTGACCAATCCTTGATCTATCATATCTTAATATTTAGCTCTTGACCTACTATATTGTTACTTCTCAAGTCTTGAAATGAATAAAAGAGTTCTCTTAAATAAAGATATATATTGGTAACAAGTGGATTATAAGGATGAATTTTGAAGATAGTTACCAAGGAGTAATATTATTGGATCAAGTAGGCATAGTCACTAAACAATATAGCTTAGTCAAATGGAAATTCTAAGAAGATGCTTATAATACAACTGTAATATTGTATTGATGAAGGCCTTGATTAGCCAACTGGGAACCTAATACATAAATGATCAAAGGATTATAATGATCATAGCTTAAGTCACTAAGAGTTAATGATTATATGATGCACAAGTGACATTGGTGGATATGACATGATTAAAACCTAGTATATATAATCTTAATATTGAGCATAGCAAGTAACAATGTATAATGTGAAGTCGGAATAGGAGTTACTAGATGTAACTAAAGTTAAGATAGTATGACCAAGCCCATACTAGAACAACATTGAGTTATAAAAGTAGTATTATTCCTCTTCAATAATAGTAAACACTTGGGGGAAGTAGGATTTGATATATACATCTATTGGAGTAATATTAGTGATGGATGATAAAGGATGAGTATGAATGGAGTTAAAAGTAACTACTTGATGAATTGGAGGTCATAATTTGTAGAAAAGTGAAGAAAGTATAACTATGATGAGTATATGAAAAGCTTCAATGACAAGCTTCTAAGATTTATAAGTGAGATTACAAAGTAATTTATGAAGTAAGAGAGTAATTATTCAAGTGGAATTGGATTCATAAGAAGTATTATAGAGATGAGAGTTATCTCTATGAGGAGATCATGTAGAGCTTTAGTGTCAAGCTCATTGGATTTACAGATGGATGTAGAAGGAGAAATTATTGGTAAGAGTATAATTAGTAAAGCTCATCATGTTAATACATGATTATGGATATGAAGTAGTATATCTAGGAAAGGAATTAATTAATTAGAAGTCAATGCTTATCAAGTATGAAAGCTAGGAATTATTCGTAAACATTCAACCTTAATTCTATAACAAGATTGACATCTACTTCATATGCTTGATCAACCATTCTATTTTCACAATGGTTTGTAGGAATAATTTTCTATAGACAATCACTTAACACATCCTTGCTACTTCAAACAACAAAGATATGTGTGCTTGGAGATAACTCATCTTATCTCTTTTTCATGAGCCACATTATAAAGCAATCTCAATATCTCACCCTAGATAGAATTATCATCCATGGCACCAGTTAAAAGAAAGCATTATTTAATCTTGATCTTTACCAATATTCATAAAAGGACATAAGTATAATAATTTCTCTAAAACACATGGTAAACACTTGCAATTCAAAACCCTAATACCTCAGTCATAATCATTAATACATATAATGCCATAACCAAAACTTTTACAAATGTTATACGCCACAACAATTCTATAGAGTTTTATGTGTCATATGATAATGTAGGATCACTATTAGAAAGTTTCCTAAAAACTGTAAGTTTTAATGAGGACCAAGTTTCATGAATAGATAGTAGTATATCCTTTAATAAATTCATAGTATATTATGTTAAGAAAAATTCATAACAACGGTTCCTACAAAAATTATTAAAAAGTCAAGTATCTATAAAAAGAAAATAAATAAATAAATAACATTATTATGATAAAAGTCATGAGAGGAAACTAAATAAATTTCTATATATATTGTAGCTATTTAGAAAATAAATTCTATAAAGAATATCCAAAACAATTGTTTAAATGGCTTGAAAGAAAACAGAAAATAGAAACAAAAAATTTAAGGGAATAATCAGTAGAAATCTAGCCCACAACCCATTTTCCACCTCTTTATCTACTGCACAGCGCCGCAATATCTGGCCCGTACCACTTCGGCCTCCTATCGTCGTTGTCGTCTTACTCGCAACAGTCAAGCACCTGCGTGGGAAGGCCGATGCCATCCAACATCGACCTCACGCCGTAATGCCTGTTGTCGTCTGTCGTCTTCTAGAAACGGAGATAAGACTGCCGCTTGCTCCCTCCTCTCATCCTCACCTCTCACTCCTCTCTCGTTCCCCTCTTCTATCCCGAAACCCTAGCCACAACCACCGATGTATGCCAGCACAAAGAGTCCACCACGGAGACCATGGAGTGGTCGATGAGAAGCACAACCTCGTGTAGATCACCTAAGAAGACCGCAATGACAAGTGGAGCTCAGTGTGGATCGAATTTTGCCGTTTCCCGCCACCGGAGTTCATCGGAGTGCTCATCTCCGACCACGCCTATCCTTAACCACCCCTTCACTGCAATCTCGGTGAGCTATTGGTTCTCAGGCATCACTCAATCATCCTCCTCTTTCTCTAGCTTTCCCTACCGTCGTGAACCTCTGACTGTTGCCATAGTCGATCGTCATGGGGATGGTTCCGATGACCATAAGTGGGAGGCGCCACCACCACTAGGTTCGCCTTGGGCCCCTCATTCGAACGCGGCCATCCTTTATAGCTCGCGCTTTCCCAGTCAATCAATTAATCATCGATCTATGAGGATCACCTCGTGTGACATCAGCATGACGTCGTGCTCACGTCATCTCAGCGAAATTGACTCAATCAACAACACATGTGGCTCGTGATGTGGCCCGGACCTCACCTGTCTATGACTCTAGGCTAGGTTAAGTCTAGTGCCAAAGGTTTAATCCAAGTGGGTTGTGTCATTCTGATATCATCATGACGCAATAAATATATTTAACAATTTCTAAAAATGAATAAATCTTATCAAATCAATAACTTTTGTTTTATAATTCAAAAAAATATGTTTAATATATGAAAAATTAAAGAAAAATAAAATCTACAATTTAATTTTATTATCATACTTTATTATTTTATATATTTAAATATTTGTTTATTTAGTAAATATTTTATAAATAATAAAACTTGGAAAATCATATTTTAATATTTGTAAATCAGAAAACTATAAATAATATACTAAAATTCTTAGAAAAATAATACATACAATTTAAAACTATAATTGTATATTATTATATCACTTATTTACATATTTACTATTTATTAAGTATTTATAAAATAATAAAGCTTATAAAAATCATATTTTAATATTTAAAAATCATAAAAATACTTATAATATACCAAAATGATCACAAAAATAATATCAACATGTTAAAAATATAATACTCCACTTTTGAAGTAAATAAAAATTTAATACTCTAATAACTTGAATTTAAACCTATTTCTTTTACTATTAATTCATAAAAGAGTAAATAAAAGTTTGCTCATATTTCTAAAAATATCCATTTGAGGTCTAGAAATAGTGTTAGCCTTAAGTATTGATAGAATGAAGTAAAAATAGTTCAAAACATTTTAGATATAACTTTATTAAATTATCATTCACCAATAAGTGTATATTATTTTCCCAAAAAGAATTTAGCAAATATAAAGGCCTTATAAGTAATATTTTTGAATTGTTAAAACCTTTCTACTATCATTACTTTTAAAAGTTAATAAGGATATTTAAAATCTCAAGATAATTCTTAAAGTAGTTCAAGTAATAACGTTCTATATTATAGAATATGGTAACTGAATCCTAAATGGATAAGATCACCTCATTCACCTCTACAATCCACAAACCACCACTCAAATAAAAGTAATGTTATTTTTTTAAACTTAGGTAGTATTATAAAGTAAACAACATATAGTGTTGTTCATATTCAATACATATAAGTC
Organism: Avena sativa; assembly: GCA_916181665.1. NCBI lineage: Eukaryota > Viridiplantae > Streptophyta > Magnoliopsida > Poales > Poaceae > Avena > Avena sativa. Next base: position 146,351,893 of record OV702294.1, on the reverse strand, counting down.
CCAAACTACAAGTTTAATGTTCAATTTAAATATAGAAATGCTTTCTTCCTTAATAATTAGATTTAGGAAGAAACATTAAAAGTAGCTAACTTAAAATATAAATGCTTTTACTTAATTAAGTAAGATTTTCTTCAAAATTTATTCTTTTAAGATACCTTAAGAACAATTCTTAAAAATTTATATATAAGCTCAATAGAATTAGCCATCTTTATATAAGAAGTCTTTGGATACATTCCACACTTGAGTGTTCTATTATTTGTGTACTTTATTCTACTTACATGTGTTGTTTCACACACACTCAGAAGCCTTAATAATAATCACAAGTGTGAAACTTATCTAAAAGACAATACATTCTAAAGAAACCATTTCCAGTTCCCAAATCCTAGATCATCAATGTTTACCCCGGGGATTAGAGTTTATCAAATTGCATTACATTACTTATGCATAATAGCATATTGCTTATTTAAACATTAGTCCTTATCGGACCAATGATGCTAATTTAAGATATTGGATCTTCTATTGTCACGAATACCATGAGTGCATAATCTTGCAATAAAAAAAGGCAAGTTCACACTTGCTCATGTCCTTTGATTATTTTCTATCAAGTATTGCAAATCCAGAGTGTTGTCATCACCTGCATTACAAAAAGTTTAGAAAACTCTATTTTCATAATTAATATGAACTATTGGTTACTGGTCCAGGGTAATCAGTTAATCTATTAAGACCAGCAATGGAAATCACATTGTTGATACGTCGGAAACGTATCTATAATTTTTGATGTTCCATGCTTGTTTAGTATCTACTTTGCTTTGTCTACACTTTGAGGTGTTTTTATATGTTTTCTGGTACTAACCTATTAATAAGATGCCACAGTGCCAGTTGCCTATTTTCTTCTGTTTTTGGTTCTAGAAATGCAGAAAATCAATATTCTCAGAATTGGATGGGACAAAAGCAAAAGTCAATATTTTACCGTGGGGAACACGAAGCCGGAATACGAGGCGAAGGATAGTCACCAAGGGGCCACACCCCCTATTGCGGGTGGGCCCACCCCGCGACTAGGGGGTGCAGCCGCCCTAGCGACCCCCTGCCTCGCATCTTCACCTATAAAAACCCCTGATGCCAAAACTCTAAGTACTCGATCAATATTCCACAAAACCGTCTATAGCCGTCGCCACCATCGTCCCTAGATCGGGGGGATCTGAAGCTCTTCCCGGCACCCTGTCGGAGGGGAGATCATCGCGGGGGCCTTCTTCTTCATCATGGCAGCCTCCGGTATGAAGCGTGAGTAGTTCCACCTTGGACTACGGGTCCATGTAGTAGCTAGATGGTTGTTACTCCTCCTTTGTGCTATCATGTCTAGATCTTGTGAGCTCCGTTCATGATCAAGATCTCATCTATTTGTAATCATACATGTTGTGCTTGCGGGGATCCGATGGATATTGAGATTACTATGTCAGATTGATTAATGGTTTTGTCTTATTGATTCTATCATGTATGTATTGTTTGTGATCTTGCATGCTCTCTGTTTCTAGTAGCTATCTTGGCCAAGTATATGCTAGTGACTCCAAGAGGGGGTATTTATGCTCGATAGTGGGTTCATGCCTCTATTTAACCTAAGGGAAGTGACAGAAATCTCTAAGGTTGTAGATGTGTTGTTGCCACTAGGGAGAAAACAATGGTCTCTTGTTCATGGAACAAGTGGATTCTTTACCTTACACACTTTGCTTAAAGCAGTTATCTGTTGCTTGCAACTTAATACTGGAGGGGGTTCGGATGATAACCCGAAGGTGTATTTCTAGTCATAGATGCAGTTGGATGGCGGTATATGTATCTTGTTGTATTGCCCAATCGAATCTCATAGGATCATGAATTTCTAGTATTGCATTGTTATGCCTTGCTCAGTCCTATCAATTGCCCTGCTGTAATTTTTTTACCCAGCATGCCATGTTTGTTTATCTAAGGAGAACACCTCTAGTGAACTATGGACCCCGGTCCAATATTTACCATTGATACATCTTCCATTGTTACTTGTTGCAAACCACTATTACCTTCCACGCCATACAGTTAATCCTTTGTTACAGCAAACCGGTGAGATTGACAACCTCACTATTCGTTGTGGAAAATGAGATTGACAACCTCACTATTTGTTGTGGCAAAGTCTTGAGTTTGTGTTGCGCGGGTCTCCAAGTTGCTAGCAACACCTTTGAGTCGTTTCCTTCCTCCTACTGGTTCGATAACCTCAGTTTCTTACTAAGGTAAAACTTGCTAATGTGCTCATCACACCTTGCTCTTGGGGTCTCCCAACGAGGCGTTGACAACACGCCCATCGTCAATTGTACTGGAATATATTATCTAGGACTTAACAACCAATGTCACTAGTGATTCTTGCGCCGTATATCATGTGTTAACCATGATATTTGGAATGGGATGGAGAAGTCAGCTGGATTTTGTTCCGTTCGTATGTTAGCAAGACGACCTTAACATGACACTATAATTCCTTATGTGGATTCAGCATATGGGTGGGCACCCTTAGGGCCCACAGTTTTGGTGTATAGATTATCTATGGGCGGCTATCGGAGGTATAGTCAGACTTTTATGGTGCTTGCCAGGGTCATAACCGACTCATAGAGTCTTCAGGAACTCATCAGGGTTATAGCTTGCCCGAAAGGGGCTTAACGGAGATGTAGTCTGTCCCAAAGGATCGTGTGGGAATATGGGGGTCACGGAGAAGGCCAGTGATTGGCTTGGATCATCTACTAGGCCCTACACCATAGGAAGTGTGGATAGGAAATATTGCCCGGTTGTGCAACAAGGATTTGATCTCTCATGAGTAAAGTAAAGCACCTCTACAGAGTGTACAAACTATGACATGTTACTCCCTGTTCCGGGAAGGAGCTACAAACGCGACAGGAAAGGAACTCTATGAAAGTTCTGGTAAACCTGTGAAGGCTGACGGACATAGATTTTTAGAATAAAAGCAACCTTTGAAGAAATGTTTATGAAAACCTGCATATCGTACGACCTATGGTCTATGGCTGTAGCTAGTGCATCAAACACTCCTTTTTAGTGAACTTGCTGAGTACGCTCATACTCAACCGTATATTCTTAACCCTTCCTAGATTCTGAAGCCAATAAAGACAATGTCTACATCAATTTATGCTCAAAGGAATTGTCACAAAAAGCCCAAGTTCTTCAATGAAGTCAACATATACATCAACTAAAGTGAAGACGAAGTTGCTGATTAGATAGGAGTATAATCTCTAGCCATAGAACCTACTTCTATAGAGTATTGCAATAGAAGCAATGCAAGCTCAATAGTTCAGATACTAGTCTATTAGCATGATAGTTATGAGTTGTTATTTCTGGTTCTTCTTTGTAAGAATTGCTTTCTCTCGCTATAACCTAGAGTGTTCTCTGGATCTTTTGTAAAGAGTCGAGTTGTAACCTATAGTTGTGTCTTAGACCTGCTATGTTTCTGTTGTACCACTCTGAGGGATGTAATACTGGTGGAATGGTGTTTCATTGGTGTTATGCCAACGACTATAGTGTACTACATCATGAAGTGGTATGCTTGTTCACCGCAGCAGGCTAATCTAGTCTTATATCGCCTCCATTTAAATTTGTGTAGCGAACCGATGCTATATTTTGTCTTGTCAAGACAACATTTAAATTGTGGGGTATCTAAACAATATAAACCATCTAATTAATTGCCGGGACCCTAGTTCCGCTTAATATTTCCTAGTCGCATCACATCTTTGCCATGTCATGCATCACACATGCACTATGCTGATCTTCTGCCATAGTATTAAATAGTGCATCCGATATTTCTTCTAGTGCTTTTCTTCTTCACGGATTAGGACGATGAGTTGATGCGAGTGTCGACCCGATCTTCAGATGAACCTTCGACAGTGTTCCCAGGCGATCATTCCCCCCTTTCTACATATTTTGCATTTATAGTCTTTACTTCCTCCTTTTCATCTATTGCTATCCATGTTGTGATGATTTAGGTTTTGTACACCATATATATTCCTTGCAGCCCATATATTGCCTTGGACACCTCCTATTAACTATTGTTTGGTAGTCAGTCAGCCTTAAAAGTCGTAGTTTATTTCTTAGGTGTCGCTTTGTGTCGTCGATGTTCCACCATTGTTGGGGGTTGGCACGTGCTTAATGGTGGATATGATCATGGTTTTAATTACAACTTATTAATTAAATGATGTTAGTAGATATAATTAATGTAGAGGCATAGAGGGGTAATAGTTGATATCTGGTTATTATTCCGCCCCCTGTGTCCACCTAGGAGTCGAGTTCTTGACAGCTGTTCCTAGACCGAGTACGCTAACCACATGTGGGGTGAATAGGAACCCCTATCGGCTTATTACCTGATTTCAAAGTACTATACTAGGGGCCACAAACTAGTTTGAAGTTTTCATGCCATGGTATGCCATGTATGCCATGTTTATTAACTATTCCCAATGAGCGTTTACTAATGTACTGTTTAGGATGTGGGTCGTTATATTGAGGATTATACCTATGGCCTCTGATATCTTGGTCGATCTTGCAACCTCTAGGTCCGTCTTCGGAGCTCGGCTGACTTTGTTATGGGTAGCTTAGTGGGGTGGCCCCCATATACTTGCTTTGGGTCTGGGAACACGTCATGTCCGAGGCCCTGCCGAAATACCGATGGGTGCATGTTAATTGATCTAGCAACTTAGGGTTGAAGTGCGTGTGGAAACTTTAGTGCACCCCTGCAGGGTTAAATCTTTTCAAAAAGCCATGTTCGTGGTTATGGACGACTTGGAGCATAGTTTCTCGATCAAAGACAACTTACACTAAAGTTTAATGTTATAATTGACTTGGATCTGAAATGACTAGTAAGTTGGATAACCATCATGGAGAGAATGAATAAAACTGCCAACTGTGTGAGTTTTCCTCGGTAGGACTTCCTAGTTTGGTCTCGAGGGGGAAATACCGGGATGGGTATGATTGGTGATAGTATCTGTTTGGTTCCGAATAGGTCTTTCTTATCCCTCTCTGATAGCCAACATTTGTATTGAGTCTATTTAGTTTGTTTAGTGCATGCTTTGTTGCTGCTTCAGTCCACCATACCTATGTAGGCGAGAGCCACCGAATTCTAAGACTCGTCGTGTACTAGCCTCAGTACTTACCGCTCTCTTTTCCTTTGCCCTTTGTTGGCACCCCTTTTGTTGTAGCAGGTTTGAGATCGACGTCGTTAGTAGGGTTACCCTTCCGGATTGGCCTGGGCAGGGTTGTGGACGCCATTGGTTATTCTTTAGGGCTCTTAGCCCCATTTGCTTCTTGTCCGTACTTGGATGTTGTATCGTTTTTCAGGTGATTTGGATCTTTATACTATATATCTTTATTCTTGACTCCTTGAGTCGCTGTTGTATATATATGTTCTGTGGGTTCCATCGTGGACTATTGTGTAATGATATTACTTCGTTTTCCACCCGCACGCAAGTGACTGGTGGACATCTTTGAATCATTTCTATGCGAGTTGCGGGAAACGCTGAAACTTGCATAGGGACGATCCGAGGGTGTTACAAAGTGGTATCAGAGCTCAGCAGTTGTGATACCCCATGGTCCAGCCTATAAGATAACGTAGCTAACGGCCGATCTAGAGTGTCATAACTATTTTGAAAAATCGGTTGAATAGATCTAATTAGGTCTGCTTTTATTCCTTACCTCTATGATATTCTCCTCTTACCCCTGCGTGTTTTTAATCTACTCTCTTACCTTCTTCGAGTCCAGAAATTCTCATAGTTGGGTTTCCGTCGTACCATCAGGGTTTCAATTCCTTCCTATTGTGACGGTCTTCTGCATCAGGTCTACATGTTATCTGAGGAATCTTCCTCTATGTACCTATGAGTGGACCAGAAACTCACTAAAAAAATTCTTTGTATCTTCCGGAGTTCTCCGACATGATGGTATCATCTATGTCAGATCCGGTGAAGAGTCTGCATCACTTCTTTGTTTCCGAACATTGTTTATCAAGATCTTCAGTCTGAATCCCGAGGGTAGTTGCATAATTCTTCTATTCGTGTATAGAGTAATGCTTTGAGTGCGGGATGGAGTCGTGACCATACTACTACTCTTATCATTCACTTTTGTACGTTGAATCGGTGGATCAATATAGTTGTACTACTCCACGAAAGTTAGAGGTGGCCTTATATTTTTTATACCTTTACCTTCGTCCTTTGTTTTCTGGAGTGTTCTCTCGACGAACATGAGCAACAAACTCTTGTTGGTGGTGTCGCTGATTTCAAGACGAATCAAGAAGCTTTGTTAGTGGTTCCGGAGGATCAAAACGAAGCGAGAACATTCAGACCGTCGGCCTTCTTCCCTGTACCATGAGGCGGATCTCGAGGGCAAGATCCATTTTTAGTGGTGTCGAATTGTAGCACCCTGGTAAAACCACTACTAGAAAATCATTGGTGTTTTTATTTTGTGCATAATCATGATAGCATGCTCATGTCATCATGCCACATTGAATTTGAGCATCATCAATATCATGCATATTTAACCTAAAACTATTTCCCCAAAAGCCTATCTTTGTTTTCTAAATAACCCCCTCTTTATTTCAAATATAAAACCCTCGGTCTGCCCGAATGTTTTATTTGTCTAAAACTATTTTACAAAAGGATATTTAAAATCAAATGAAAATAAATAAGCTATTTTGTTTGTACTGGGGGAGGCAACTCAGCCCGTAGGCCAGTCTACCTACCACCCCGGTACGCCCAAACCCTAACCCTAAAAGATCTAACTGAAACCCTAGCTACCCAACACCCCACTATCTTCCACACAACCGAACACAACTCACCCACGTTGCCGCACACACACCACACCACCTGCCTAGACACGACACACACACACGCACTTGAACTCAACCGACCCACCCCTACACGACGCGCGGTACACAACACCGACGCATACACGCACACTCCATGATCCCCCAACCACCCCCATCGCGAACCTCAACTTCATATCTACCATGAGGCCCGCTCCCCTGATCCCCATCCTCTCCGCTACCGCCTCCATCCCGCCTCTCGGATCCCCGCCGCTCCGCCTCCACCTTCGTTGCTCTGCCGCCATGTCCTCCTTCGCTATCCCACCAAGCTCGCCCGAGCGCAGCAGCCAGCCTCCCTTTGCACCTCTGCCCTCCTTCTCGGCCATAGATGCACTGCCCCGTCCGCCAGCCGACCTTGTCGCTTCCCGACCCTGTGCCCCCGTGAACCTCTGCCATGTGTGGGCCTGCCTCCTTCCTCGTCTCCGACGCCCTCTCCTCCATCAGCCGTGTCTCCACCACTAACAGCCTCTCGCGCGCGTCGCCTCCATGAGCTCATTCATGTGAGTGCGCTGCCCCTGCTGCAAGCCGTCGGTGGCTCCTCCTGCGTGACCCTGATCTGCCTCCGCTCGCGTTCGTCCTTTGCTGTGCGCGCCCGAGCTAGCCCTGTTGATTTGTGATGTTGTTTCCCAACTCCTATAGGTTCCTGACATTTTGTGTTTTGGCTCAACATTGAGTGGTTGTCCCATTTTTCTCCGGGACTCGGGCATATATGGTGTTGTAGTGCTCTGAATATGATGGTGGGGTGTAGATGTTGATGTTGTGGACGTGGATACGACAAATGATGAACATGACATCTGATCTGGTACTGACAAGATCTTCGATGCTAGAGGACGACGACATGGAACCCAAGTTCCAATGCCAAGATCTTCCGATGGCCAACGCGAGAAGTTAAGCATGAAGAATCGCACCCGGTGCCACCTGAAGACCACCGACAAGATCTGCTTCACGAAACTCGAAGACCGATCCGAGACGCCAAGGTCTTCTTCACGGATGCGGATCCGAAGACTGATTCCGCTGGGACCGTCTCGATCCCGTCGAACCCCGAGAACCTCGATGCTGAACCCTATGTGACCTCTTTTTCCGAGACCCCTATTTTGATGAATATAATATATACCTTGTTGCATATTGAATCTTGCATGCTCGCATACATATTGTAGATGTTGGGGGTATTTTGATGATTCACCTAAATTAAATATGGAGACCATATGCGGGCTAATCTAGTCTTATATCATCTCCATTTAAATTTGTGAAATTAACCGATACTTTATTTTGCCTTGTCAAGATAACATTTAAATTGCGGGGTATCTAAACAACATAAACCACCTAATTAATTGTCGGGACCCTAGATCCGCTTAGTATTGCCTAGTCGCATCGCATCTTTGTCATGTGATGCATCATGCATGCATCATGCTGATCTTCAACTGTAGTATTAAATAGTGCATCCGGTTTTTCTTCTAGTGGTTTGCTTATTCACGGATTAGGCCGATGATTTTATATGAGTGTCGACCCAATCTATGGATGAACCTTCCACAGTGTTTTCCAGGCGATTATTCTCCCCCTTTCTACCTATTTTTGTATTTATAGTCTTTACTTTCTCCTGTTGATCTATTGATATTCGTGTTGTGATGCTTTAGTTTTTGTAGACCATTTATATTCCTTGCAACCCCTATATTGCCTTGGACACCTCCTATTAAATATTTTTTGGTAGTCAGTCGGCCTTGCAAGTCGTAGTTGCTTGCTCAGGTGTCGCTTTGCGTCGTCGATTTTCCATCGTTGTTGGGGGTTGGCACATGCTTAATGGTGGAGATGATCATGGCTTTAATTACAACTTGTTAATTAAATGTTAGTAATAGATATAATTAATGCAGAGACATAGAGGGGTAATAGTTGAGATCTGGTTATTATTACGCCCCATGTGTCCACCTAGGACCTGAGTTCTTGATACCCGTTTTGAGACCGAGCGCACTAACCACATGTGGGGTGAATGGGAACCCCTATCGGCTTATTACCTAATTTCAAAGTACTGAACCGGGGTCCACAAACTAGTTTGAAGTTTTCATGCCATGTTTATTATCCGTTGCTCGATGAGCATTTACTAAATGTCTTATTTAGGATGTGGGTCATTATGTTGAGGATTATACCTATGGCATCTGATCTCTTGGCCAATCTCGCAACCTCTGGGTCCGTTTTTCGACCTTGGCCAACTTCGTTATGGGTAGCTTAGTGGAATGACCCCTATATATTTTCTTTGGGTCTAGGAACACGTCGTGTCCGAGGACCTGCTGACATACCGATGGGTATATGTTAATTGATCCGGCAACAAGGGTTGAAGTGCGTGTGGAAGCTTTGGTGTACCCCTGCAGGGTTAAATCTTTTCAAAAAGTCGTGTCCGCGGTTATGGATGACTTGGAGCACAGTTTTGGATCTAATATGACTAGTAAGTTGGATAACCACCATGGAGAGAATGAATAAAACTGCCAACTATGTGAGTTTTCCTCGGTAGGACTTCCTCGTTTGGTCTCGAGGGGGAAATATCAGGATGGTTATGATTGGTGATAGTATCAGGTTGGTTTTGAATAGATCTTTCTTATCCCTCTCTGATAGCCGAGAGTTGTATCGATTCTCTTTAGTTTGTTTAGTGCATGCTTCACTGCCACTTTAGTCCACCATACCTATATAGGCGAGAGACGCCGAATTCTGAGACTTGCCGTGTACTAGCCTTAGTACAAACCGCTCTCTTTTCCTTTGCCCTTTGTCGGCACCCCTTTTGTTGTAGCAGGTTTGAGATCGACGTCGTTAGCAGGGTTACCCTTCCGACTTGGTCTGGGCAGGGTTATGGACGTTATTGGTTATTTTTCAGGGCTCTTAACCCCATTTGCCTCTTGTTCGTACTCGGATATTGTATCTTTTTCAGGTGATTTAGATTTTCATAATATATATTTGTATTCTTGACTTCTTGAGTCGTTGTTGTATATATATATATATATGTTCTATGGGTTTTATCGTGGACTATTGTGTAATGATATTACTTCATTTTTCACCTGCACGCAAGTGTCTGGTGGGCATTTTTAAATCGTTTCTATATGAGTTTAGCGAGAAATGTTGAAACTTGTATAGAGACGATCTGAGGATGTTACACTCTCTTGCTCAAACATGTAGGGATCTCCGTATCCAATCCATACTTCGGTGCTACTACTGGACACTCTACTCTTGGCTCTTCTCTTGATCTTGACTCTACTCCTCGTTCGGATAGAACAAGGACACCGCTCCATAGGTGGTCGTGGTCCTGGTGCTTCTACATCGGCCCTTGACTCGCCGATGCAGTTTAGTTTCATGCGAACTGTTGCGTCAAATTCATACTAACACAATTAGCCATGCAAAAACATAGACTGCCATGCTAAATGGACTTCCTTCTTATTTTTTATAATGATGATGCTCGCGTATGTTGTGGCAGGTGGACTTCGTGTTGTGGTGGTGCTCGAAGTGCGCCCATGGACTTTGTGTTGTGTGCGGTTTGTAATGAACTTGTCATTTCGTGTTCGTTTGGACTATGTGTACGAACTTGTCGAGACTTTCTAGATGTCTCACTACCAGTAGGTGGTTGGTGATGCAACACAAAATCTTTATAAAGATTAAAATAAAAAATTAAATAAGATTAAAATGCAGGATAAATCATGCGTGTAGAGAATGTGTGCAGGTATGTATATGCATGTTAAGTTTGAAACTAATAAAATACAAAAGCATGTGACTTGTACGAAAAAGACAAAGTGTCCAACTAACAGTATGAGGACAAGATTTTTACTGTGCAAAAAATACGAAGTTCCATTTTCTTGTAGGCCACATACGATTGCATTTTTTCTTGGAAATTTGCAAAAGTATCAAGGTAATATGTTTGTGGGTGATTTATTTTATTTTTTCTAAAACTCTGGAATACAATTCTTGAGATTATTTGAAAATAAGGTTCACCTAGACCAATGTTCTCCAGGATATTTTTGCTTGGCGATATTGCTATATCATATGTTTGTTTCAAGGGTCTTAAACGCGTTGCATCGTTCATCTTTTTTAGTTGCTGTTGGTGAGTCCCATCTTGATTAATTCCCATTTCAACTTTTCATGTTCGTTGGTATAGCTTGCATGATCGGGTCTGTTGTTCATTTCATTTGTTTTTTGATCCTTGGTTAGTTGTTTATAGAAACTGTACGTGTAGTAGTATACCAAGATACCAAGACAATCATCACATTCAAGGTGGTTTAGAAAAATTTTCAACTGGTAGTCGACTATCGAAAGAGGAGTAGCTGTAATGCCAACTTCTTTTTCTTTTGTGAGATGCTACCATTTAATTGTTTCGTCAGATACAGTTTCATTGGGCCAAAGCTGTTTATTACTCGAGGGTTAGCTGATTAATTGAGTAAATAATCACGAGTTGTCCCTCTCAGCCTACTGGCAATGCTTCCTGCTTTGAGACTTGAGAGTGTATCTTGGCTGAGCCTGAGACACCAATTTTGATTCTATTCAAAGGGTCGTAAAAACTAATCACTAGTAGATACGACCGACAGAGCGAACTGAGAGTGTCAGCTGGTCTGACTTTGTAATGTCCATTTTTGCTGACATGCTGAAAGAGGAAGCAAGCCTTTTCTTCGCACCGATTTTCTATTAATTTGTTTATTTATGAAAAATAACATGTTTGTCAAGAAAAATATATTCTTTTCATATCCTATAGTGGAGATTTTATACACCTGAATGAATTCTTAATAAAAGGTAAACAGAGGAGTAGTATATGAGTAATACAGTACACATGTACTCATCTAATTTCTATAAATACACATGTACGCGTCGATCTGCAAGTGTTATACCGTTGAATGAAGAAATTAGCGTGCCCCGGTGACAGTGACAGGGATCCACATTGATTCATACCGGCCGTCTTAGGTGTAGTGCAGGAAACCTGGCACACGGAGGTGACACCAAATTTCCCTCGTCCGTCGATGTCGTGCCTGCCGTTGGTAGCGAGTTGGCATGGACAGAGCATCCTGCGTTCCTGCAATTGACCTTTTTGGGAGAGAAGAGAAAACAATGGCTCGAGAGTCGAGACTGCAACCTGCAACCGAGTAGCAGTTATGTTGGTCAGAGAGGAGGGGTGGCCGCAGCTAGAGGTGCATCATATGGGTCACAATCATGGTAGCCTTGTAAGAACTGAACCGGCGGTTTCCCAAAAAAGTGATGTGATTTTGAAATTTTAGTTCATTTGATCGAACTGAGAAAGGTCAGAAGGTAGCCTTAATCCCTGATAGTGACTACAGCAGTCTCCACACTCGATTAGACGTTAATGTTGAGACTTCAAGGAGGGTATCGCTGCCGAGCTCGCTGACGGTGGCTGCAGGCTCCACTCCCAGACGTTATTGGTCAGACTTGAAGGAGGGTATCGCAGAAGGGCCCACTGTGGGGAAGGCAGACGTGATGTTTGTGGTGAAGCTGTACCGTAGCAGATGAAGCCCAACGAGGTCGCCAAGGCCTAACTTGAGCGGTAGCCTTCTAAGAGAAAGGCCTTAGCTAGCTTTTTAAGTCCATGGAAAAGTTAGAAAAGAGAACTTATAGTCGGTATGAACGCATAAGCCAACCAGTGCTCAAGTAACAGAGGGTGCACGATTTCACAATTTGGATAGGTGAAAAACATTAGACAAAGTAAACATTAGAGGGTGCAGCATGGAAGGTGTACGCAATGTATATCTCTATTTATACAGTACTAACTACAGTATAATGAATAAATAATAATTATATGCTTTTAACGTTTTGTCCCACAGGTTCTAGTCTGTGTTTATATCTATTTTGCTCGCTCGCTGACTTCCACGCGAATCCGCACCTCGTGCTCCCCAGCCTGCCGACCATCAACGCCATTACCCGCCGCTGCGTCGGACTTGCTCTGATCACCGTTCGCTGCGGCGGCCCTCATTTGCTTGCGCTGCTCTTGCGTCTCCTTCCCTTTCCCCCAGAGGAAGGCGTACAGCCCCACGATGATCAGCACCGCTCCTAGCACACTGGAACCACAGGCAGGTTATTACAAGATAGTTGTAGTACGTCAGTAACAACACTGCTACCAGCAGTTCGCCAAATTTGCGACAGTAACACGTACAGGATACGAGCACCCCTAGTCTGAAGATAAATAGGACAGAAAATCCGATCTCACCTCCCCACGGAGATATCCGTGCCAAGCAGCACAGAATCGAGGATCATGGTGACTACGAGTGCCAGCGAGTTGAACATGGAAGGGTAGGTGGGCCCGCGACGAGCGACAGCCCACGAGATCAAGCAGAAGGTGACTCCCGTGTTGAACACGCCCTGAACAGAACAACACGTACGTACAGGTAAATTAGTCTGCAGGAGCTTAGGGCTGGTTATTACATGTAATTGCTACTGGCTTGTTACTTACCGAGTAGACGATGGTGACGAGCTGCAGATCCCACTTGATCGCCCATGCCGACGGATCCCTGTTCAGGATCACCCCGATCACCACCGCCTGCACCGTCCCTGAAACGCAGGCTAGCATGGTCGAGAAGTACTTGGACGGGAACTCCTTGGACACTCGCACCTGAGTGCAGTTCAATTATATCATCACTACTCACAAGTGCTACCAATGCTGCAACAGGAATCAGGAACCTTGCTACATGCTAACAGCTACCTGTATGATGAACCAGAAGGCGTAGCTGAGGGAGCTGCCGGCTAGGAACAGCGTGCCGATGAGCATGTTGTGGTGGTCAGGGACGGAGGAGGTCGCGCCAGATGCCTGGAGCTGCGATTTCAGCAGGTGGGTTGGCCATAGATGCAGCAGCTTGCCTTTGTACAGGCTGATCACCATCGTCCCTCCCACGCAAATCGCGGTGCCAAGAACCTTCAGCTGGCCTGGCCATGTCCCTATCTTCAGCTTTTCCACTCTGATAATGTTTGTCGACCATTGTTTTCAGACTGTCAGATCAATGCAACCCAAATAGTTCAACATGTCGATCAGTACATATGTGTATGCATGTCCTAGTGGTCATTTAGGTCAGTGATCAGTACATATGTGTATGCTACTATACTAGATTAGGCTGATGATAGCCTTATGCACGCACCTGTTAACTACTCGATCAATTGTGGTACAGGGTTAGGAAATGCAGAACAATAACACCACTATATATGTAGTAAACATACCGGAGTATTACAGCAATGATGAAGGTGACGACGGGGACCACATTAAGGAAATTGACAGTGTAGCCCGGATTGGTGGCGCGCAGCCCGTAGTAGTGGAGTCCCATTGCTAGCACAATTCTGATATCAAATCACCATAGGAAATCAGATTTTTTTTCAATATATACATGGTTGTGCAAACTACACAAGTACTGACCCAAACAATGCGTTGAGGGAGATCCAGCACAATATCTTGAGGTTCACCTTTTTCATCATCTCTCTGCACTCATGGGTCACAGTAAGTGTATCACAAAACTTTGTATGCCAACAGTACTTGACTGTAACAAACAAATGGTATTAAAAACATATATGTGCATGTTTGATTCGAGCAGGTTTCATCTGAAGTGTAAATTTGAAGAATTTGTGTTCTGGCACGATATTGCTTCGTTGTATTCACGGAGCAGTGACCAGTCAATCGTCACCATGGAAGTGACCGAGGACCAACAAGAAAGCTCTATCTAATGCATACTATTTCCTGTATGTGTGATAGTACATCAACAGCAATGTTTTCTTTCCAAACTGGTATACAGTTATACATCAACAACAACACGATTGATACATGAGCCGTATATATATAGCAGGGTAAACACTGATTATCATGTTTGTCTACCACATGCCTTGCTAAAACCGAGACATTGCCAAAATTGCGTGAAACTAGCTATGGACATACTTAACAAACTTGCTCAGTTTTTTGTTCCGTCTCAAATCAACTGTCATTATTCTGTGTTGGCACATGTTCAAGCATTCCTTTCCTGTTTGTTGACACATGTGGATATATGAACTTTCTTTCTATTAATTATCACTAGAAAGTAAGCAAGAGTTCTGCCAATTTGATTCGAAGAACAAAACAAGTACAAAGTGTCCACGCTACCATATATATATAGTTAAAGTTCTAAAAGAGTAATGTAGATATAAACGATCATTTGTGCTTTATTTATTGTGGTTGTGTTTTGAACCTATTCAAATTCCAGGGTTTTGGTCGTCAGTTCGACCTTTTCCTTTCTGCATCAGACTTTCTATTTGACCATAAGTATGTTTAGAACCGCCACTGCTGATATGAAACTTGTAAAGAAAATTTGATGTTTAAATTTCAATGCAACTAGATGATATTGTACTTGAATTAGCATATAATTATATAAAATTTCACCAGTTGTGTATAAAATGTGAATAAATTAATGGTGGTTCCTCAGATTATTTTGACGTTATTAACCTATTTCTAATAATAATAAATCTAGTAAATAGTTTTAGTATGATCGACCTATAAAATTATAAATATTGGGAATGCATACTTCCAAGTCCACTGTCTTAACATCTCCTATTTGATTCTCAAAAGAAAATCTCCTACTCGATGCTATCACGCATGGATTTTGATCGGGCGGTGGCTGGTGACAGAAAAGAAAGAAACACATTGTAGGGCAATACAGAAGAAACATAACAGTAGTAATCTTAACTTTGAACCCGCACAAAATACAAAACGAAAACAAGTTCTGGAAAGAGGTTGCAGCTTCTTTTTTGCTAAATCTGAACACAGATTTACAGGCGAACATCTTTGTGGTAGCTATGTGTGCAACTTGAGTCAAAACAAATTTATATAATTCTCATGCTAATTATAGGTCAATTAAACGAAAATCTAATAAATATACACAGAGTGGTATACTGCCCCACATCCTTTGAATAAAACAATTATGGCGAAGTCCAACTATACAGATCAGAAAACATACAGAAAAAACAGACGAAGTACCAAGCTGAGGCAGTGGACCATAGTATGTACCTCTCGAAGTAGAAGGCGAAGGGGGCAACAGTGATGGAGCCAATGAGATTGCGGTAGGCGAGGAGGACGAAAGGCGCCATGCCGACGTTGAAGGCGAGCTTGGAGAGGAGGAGGGCGCCCATGGTGAAGGCCTGCACCAGCACCATGCTCGCAGGGAGCAGCAGCCCCTCCGCCAGCAACAGCTTCTTCTTCTTCGCCGCAGAGGCGACATCCGCCGACATGTTGATGTTCTCCCGCAGCTTGATCAATCGATCCAAAGCTACGCTGAAGTTGGACGCAGCAGCAGGTGAGCACACTGGTCGCTGATCGATTCTGAATGAAAATGCAGTATCAAACCAGTTGCAGCAACACTAGCTATAGCCAGCCGGACAGGTAGGCAGGGGGTGTATATTTATACATGACGAACAACTTGGGTGCTTTGTTTGTACGACATGTTTGGTGTGACATCTCAATGCAAGAAAACATAGAAGCAGGAAAGAAACAAAAGCTAGCTTATACTTCCTTGACGTGCTGACATGTGCCTACTTGATGCTATGTGGCTGCGAGAGTGTGCGAGGACTATTGTTGATACGATGAGACTAATTTAACCGCACTTTGACGGCCGTCATTATTTAGTTTCCTGTAAACTAGTCACCCCTTGCCAAATATTAAGGTTATGTTTGATCTCACCACCAAATTTTCTCAAGTCATAACGACTGGGTTCTTGGTTTTGTTGCCGAATTTCCGGAAACGCTATAAGTGTGATCCTGTATTAACTTGTGACAATTCCGGTAAACTTGTGACGTGGAGTGAGCAATGAGGTGAAAGAAACGCCAGATTGTGCGTTGAATCACGTCTCCCATCCCTAACGCATGTCGCTACCCACCTCAGCACGCAATAATACTGATGAAGATTTTTCCTAACCGTAGCTTACTCCCTTCTCCGTTCGTAAATAAGTGTATTTTTAGCCTTGTCCTAAGTCCAAGTGAGTAAAGTTTGACTAACTTTATAGAAAAAGTTGCAATATTTATGACTCTAAATTGGTATCGGAAGATATGTTTTTAAATTTAGTTTCATAATATGTTAATTTAATATAATATATATTTTTATATTTATTTATAAAGTTGATCAAATTTGATAAAGTTTGACTTAGACAAAATCTAGAAAGTACAATTATTTGTGGACGGAGAAGAAACTTACTCCCTCCATCCTGAAAAGGGTGTCACAAATTTATCTAAATTAGAATGTATGTAAACACTATTTAATAAAGATTTATCCAAATTTAGATAAACTTGTGACATCCTTTTCAGGACGGAGAAATATCTTATATGTACCGTTGTCATAAATAGATTAACACACATACAGTACTTTGTTTGAATGAATCTGACAGGAAATGTTTTGCATGTATTTATTACCTTCCAAATAAGAACAGTATTGTATTTTTTTAAAAAATTGTACTCATGAGGTCTCTGAAAAACAGAAGACAAAAAATCGTGCTAGCTACTTGACATCTATAGCAAAATGTAGGAATAAGCGACCAACCGCCTATGATCCATTAATTTGGTCGTACTCCCTCCATTTTAAAATATAAGATGTTTT
Source organism: Avena sativa (assembly GCA_916181665.1). Lineage (NCBI taxonomy): Eukaryota > Viridiplantae > Streptophyta > Magnoliopsida > Poales > Poaceae > Avena > Avena sativa. The sequence continues at coordinate 146,334,458 of OV702294.1, read as the reverse complement.
AGGTTTGTCAAGATAATGTATCAAGATACCTTTTAGTATGTAGATTCGGAGTGAACCTCTTTAAACCTATACATTAAAAAATGTCTAAATACATTACCTTCACAAATCTAAAACATCTTATATTTTAAAACGGAGGGAGTAGTTTTGTAGCATAATTTATTTTACCACGTTTTTGGGTGTGGGTGGCTCCCTTTCACGTGCCTAATTCATGTCCCCATCCCAGCTGCCATATGCAGACTTTAAAGAAGTATGGTTTCCCTACGCTTGATGAGGCATCGCGCCAAACATGCTTTTGTTTCCTACGCAAACAAGACACCGTGCACAAGACCAATGGGGAAAGTTGTTTGGTCGGCCATCTCGAGTGAAGACACAACAGGAGCCGTCTCAGAAAGCCCAATCCATGATATTATGCATGAGATGCACATATGCTGTATATAAATCTAGATTTTAGATTGAGAATATATTGGCTACAGAGATGATTAACGGGGCAACATGGGGGCGAATGGCGCATACCGGCAGTGTGTGTCTATTGTACTTACATCGTGACCGTGAGCTCCTGGCCGGAGAAGGGAATTTACCTATTGGATGAACTGGCGAACTGGCGAACTGGCGTTCGGCGTGCCGGCGTGGGCTTTTCCGGCGTTGAGTCGGTCGAACTGCGGCGGCGTATAGCAGCCAGGGCGGCTGGGCGGCCGCTGGCGTCGTCCGCCGTCTGGATTGATCCAAGATTCCAAGGTAGTCGAGCCCTGGCCGAGGCAGGCAGCAGCTGAATCTATCTATGCGATCGTTTATTCTAGACTGTAGATGTGGTTGCGATCTGCACGGCTGTGCATACTGAGGAGCCGACACGTGAAGGTAGGCAGGTAGTTTAGCCAGGTAGTTTCGTTTTTTTTCTCTACCCTGGTACTACTAGTACTATGCATGGCTGGGCCGCATGTATAGGGCATGCCGTGGCTGCGAGCTAGGGCATATATACCGGGCGCGCGGACTTGCAGGTCCGTCCCTGCAAATAGGGTGTACAGTATCCTATCATCTTCTTCCAACTAATGCACGAATGTATATATATGTATTTGCAGGGACATGTATATACATACATATGTATGCCCTACACTTTGAGATGGTTGGTAAAATCAATTTATATTGCGTCGCTTGTCAACAATCAACATACTGCTACGAACTTACAAGATACAGAGTTTAACTCAAGATCAGTTCTTCTCAAAAGGAAACTCATGGTCACTTTCACTGTTCTCCTTCTAAAGAGCCTGAAAATTTACGGGCGCGCGGGCGCCAGACGACCAGCCGAGTGCGCGCAGGAGCTGTCGTACGATCGGTCTTTAGCACAGAGATTAACCCGTTCAGATGGTCCACGCTTTTCTGTACGGAACGCATGTCTTCTAATTCTCGATCCGTTTTCCTCTAGCTTCATCGGATCTGCGCCAGCGAGGATCCCTCGGTGCGCCGCCCCGCATCTCCGTCCTCTAACCAAGCTCTCCCGCACCATCCGCTACGATCTTGTATCGGCCGAGCGCTTCTCCGCCGCCGGACACACGGGTATGAGCTCGAGCGCCGCTGGCAGTCGGAGGATCGATTTCCACGTGTCGGATATACCTCTCCCTCCTCGTCATCGAGGGGCTCCAGCGCGCTTTTCCCTACTCTACCAGAACTCGCACTCGTTGCCGGCATCCTCTCCAGCACGTGTGCCCCCGCCTCCGGCTTGCTCTTCACGCGCACCCATGCACGAGCTCCTCGTGTCTTGCCGCTCCGGTGCCACACGCCGCCGACAGAGGAGACAACTTCGATGCAGCTTTGAAGCCCGACAAGACAACTTCGGTGCCCGGCGAGACAACTTCGGTACCCGGCGAGGCAACTTTTTCCCGATGAGGTAACTTTGAAGCCCGGTGAGGTAACTTTGAAGCCCGGCGAGGCAACTTCGATGCCCGGCGAGGCAACGTTGGATCCCGATGAGGCAACTTTTTCCCGACGAGGCAACTTTGGTGCCCGGCTGCGGTGACCCAGCATACCACTGCATGTGTAGTACACTATAGTCGTTGACATGACATCTACAGAACATCGTTCCATAAATATCACATCCCTGAGAGTGGTACAATAGAAACATTGCGGGTCCATATTACAAAGTACACACATTATTATTACAATATCGGAAGTTCAAGACTTCCAAAAGATCCAACTTACAAACCAAAACATAAAGCGTTCAACGGAAATTCAAAAGTAACAACTTTGACTAGGAGTGGGGCTCAACGGCTTATTCTATAGAGTTTATGCTGCTCGGCTCTGTTAGTTACTACTAACTAGACCCTTAAGTGGACTCGTTCTCATTGACACCGTAGCGGATCTCGTAGTCCACGCCTTCAACTCCTCCGGATAGATCAGGTTCCTCGTAGGACACATCTTCTTGGCATTCGGCTGCATACATTGGCACGTCTTCGGGATCCTCAGAGTGTAAGCAAAGGATCAAAGGAAAGAATGAGTAACAGCGTTACCCAACAAGTTCATTATATGCAAGGTGGGAAGTTTGATGCTCTAACTACCACCTCGGATTATAAATCCTTGGCACTATGCAATTTTTGTAAATCTTTCTTCAAATATTGATTTTATTCCGAAAAATATGACAATCAGCCTTCACAAGTTGACCAGAACTTTCATGGAGTTCCTTTCCTGTCGTGTTCGTAGCTCCTTCCCGGAACAGGGAGTAACAAGTTACAGTTCTTACACTCTGCAGAGGTGCGTTACTTTACCCATGAGAGATCAACTCCTTGTTGCACAACCGGGCGTACTTTCCCGTCCACAATTCCATGATGTGGGGCCCAGTAGTTGGTCCAAGCCAATCACTGCCCCCTTCGCGACCCCGCATGCCTCCTTGGTGTACACCATGCCCACATAATGAATTACGGCAATAGTTTGTACAAACCGTTAGATGCCAGAACTATCGTGGGACGATGAGGGTTCCCACCCATATGCTGCATATCCTCTACGAATTACCAATCAATATGCACGCTACGAGGATAACAGCCACGACCTGCACATCCGGCTTCACGCGATAGGAAGAAGATACAACTGACTTCTCTGTCCCATTCCAAATCTCATGGCTAACGCGTAATATACGGCGCTAGAATCACTGATGTTAGGGGTTGTTAAGTCCCTACTTATTCATCATTGTTGCAAATAGAATCCTAAGTTCTATTGCTCCATTATATCACCACTTAGGATGATATCTATGATTTCTTTATTTATGAAAATAATATTTTCTTTCTTTTATAACATATATGATAACACACAATTTGCAAATACTTTGATAAAGACTCTTCAAAGGACATGATCAAGTGATGAGCTTGCCTTGTGATGGCAAGGTAGTGAAGTTTGATGCTTGCACTGGACCTTGAGCTTCTAGTTCTACAAAAGCATCATTATTGCTCGGTAAGGACAATATTTAAAGAATCAAAATGATTATGCAAGTAATGTAATGAATTATTTAATTCGATATGCATTTTCCTTATATAAGGTGCCCTTTTAATAAAGCATTTATAAAAAAAATTAAAATATTTATTGCATATATTATTTTATTTTATTTTATTTCCCTTTTTATTTGGCTTCTATTGATTTAATAATTCTTTTAGGAACTATTAATTATACATTAAATTTATTACTAAATATTTATTTAGTATTTTTCAAAAATACTATATTATTAATAAATAATGAAAGTGATTTTTATTTATTTTTATCACCTTTCAATAATTTTGTAAAATTCCATAAGGAATATATAAATTACAAAATTCTTATAAAAATTTAAGTGTCCAAAATTTTATATCTTATTTATTTGGATAGAGTGGATTATTGTGAATCCAAAAATATTTTATTTATAATTTTTGGACTTTTATTTGATTTTCTATAATTTTATTAAGCTCAGGGGCATTTTGGTCCTTTCTAATTGATCGAAAGATTTATTAAGCTGGCCCCTTGGGATTATTGGGCTAGGGTGGCCCAATAGGGCAGGGTCAAAAGATAACCCCAAAGGGTTTTGGCCCACCCATCCCACTCTGCCCCCCTCTCTCCCTCGACCTTATCCCCTCCTCCTTTGACTCGACCCCGTGGCCGGCGATGCCGCCACCATCGATTACTGCCGTCGTCAGCCGTTCTAGCCGCCGCCGTGGTGCGCGTTGGGGTTGTTGATGATGCTCTTTCATTCCATCCACTTGGATTTGACTCCGGGGCTTCCCTGTGGTCAGGTCCACCCCATTCCCGAACCCTAGGGTTCGGAAAAGGTGATGTCACCGCCACCGTGATCCCGCCTGCGGTGGTGTGTTGGGCTCGTGCGCTGCTGCGGCCGCCGCTGTGGCAGGTGCAGGTTGCAGCGCCCCTCTGGGTGCTCCCTGTGCCGCCGCGGTTCGTCGGCCCCTCTGCTTCCTCTTCGATTCATCAGCGAGGACCTCGGGTAAGTGGTCTCTATGTCATGATTCTCTCTGTGTGTATCTAGTGGCTTTCATGCCGAGTGACTATGTGCTGGTTGAGTTCATCTCTGGATTAGGGTTCTTGCTCTGATTAGGGTTACTAACCCCCTGTTGATCATATCTATGATGCTTTAGATTTAGTGTTGATCATATCTGATCATGGGAAATGATTGTCTGTTATGGTTAATGATTGATAGTGGCTTTGATGATGCTAGTTGCCTGTCAGATTTATTCTAGTGGTAATCCACCATGATCCATGCTAGTGTTTCAATGAAATCCTTGATTGGATTATGTTGTTGATCTGAGAGTTTACTCTACTGTCAGAATGTTTATACTGACAGTAGTTTCTCTCAGTAGTTGCTTATTGCAATTATAATATTGGCTTGTATGAGATTATACTTACTGAATCAAATCATTACTTGTAATGATTTCTATGGATGTATAGATGAATTTAAGGTTGATTCCTGGCACTTGGCTTCAGGAAAATGATATTTATTGGTTGTCCCTTTTATATGTGGAAGCTAAGTAAAGGTTGGTTTTAGCTTATTAAGAACTTGTCCTTGTGATATCATTGTATTCTGGCACACAAGTGATTGGGTTTTTATTTCTGGGCTTAGCTTGATTATGCTTGGGATTAAAACTGATAATATGATATGGAAGCTTTTATTAACTTTCCTGCCTATGATGTTGGTCTAAGGCTCTAGGATGTAATTCCTAGTTAGTTGGGCAATAGTTTGTTTGAAACTTGAAAGATTAGAGGTGCTACTCTCTCTGAGAGATGTGCCCTGATCTGATAAGATCATATGAAAATGATCTAACTTGTAAAAATAACACTAAACCCAGTGATGCTAGTCTGAGGGTTTAGTGTTTGTGGTTAAGCTTGATTTCTTATCCTTATACTTGAAATCTCTAGGATAGATTCACCCCTCTTGGTTGATTATTGAGAGATTATTTCATAAAGCAACACATTCTTTTATGATGAAATCATGTGATGGTTTTATGAGGCTCACCATAGATTCTGATGTGGATGCAGTAGATTGATGATGATCTTGATCTTGGTCTGCTTTTGCTGGGCTCCTGAGCTTGCTCTTGAGCTTGCCTGCTCCTCCTAGCTCCTGGGCTTGACCTTGTTGTCCACCAGATCCATCCCCCTCCTTATGTCACCATCCTGGTGATGTTTGGGTTGATCTGGGTGGTTGGGTTTGGCTGCTGTTCTTGGTTTGGCTACTAATCACCCGGGCTCTACTGGTGTGTTGTGTAGTGGAGTGGTGCACTAGTGCTTTCCCCCCCACGGCTGTGTTGTGGTTTTATGACATTGGTTGTGCTTGTGAGGTTGACAGCACACCCCTTGCATGCTTGTGTGTGCAGCTTCTATGTCTGCTATGCACTTGTGGATAGGTTCAGAAAGTTTTGAACTTACCATTACCAAACTACTTTTACCTAGCAGGTGAATTGATCCTTTTGGCTCTAATTTGCATTCTGGCCTTGAATTTCTAAAGGATGAAATCTTTCAGATTGGTGAAACTTGCCCCTTTTTGATCATTTCTCAATGATGATTTTTTCAAGTGCACCTCACTAACATATCTGAGAGAAATATACTAGCACTAATCTTATTTTGTTTTCTATTTAATCTTTGTTTTGCAGGTACAAAGATAAGGATAAAGATTTAGTGTAGTTTTAGATATAGGATAGTTAGTAGATATTCAAGTGTAATTTTCTTCTTCTTTTGTAATTTTTCTTTTATAATTCTTGTAATCTTTATTTGGTTCATTTGTAATAAAGATTATATATTTATTAATAAATAATATTCTTATTCTTTACTCTTTTGTAAAATGTGAAGTTTGGAATAACTTCACTAAGTTCATTATTTGCAACTTGTTTATGTATATAAAATGAATTTCATATACCATATTGTTTTTAGATAAGATTTAAGTTATAATACTTTTCTCTTAATAATTTTAAGATTCAAATCTTAAATCAAAATCATTTGAATTATAAAACACTTAAGTTTTTAAAATCCAAACTTATTTCAAAACACACATAATTCCTTTAAGATCATATCAAAGTTTATAGCAATCCTCCTTTAAGACTAAACCTACTCTCAAAGTAAGAAAGAAACATTGATCACTCAAGGTTTTTTATTTGGCAAAAATTTTACTCACATTTTCTCAAATGAATGCATGCAACAATTCATATTCCTAAATCTACCCTTCGTTAGGTCCTAAATACTGGGATGTTACACCGGCGTGGCAACTTTGAAGCCCGACGAGGCAACTTCGGTGCCCGACAAGGCAACTTTGAAGCCCGGCGAGGCAACTTCGGAGCCCGACGAGGCAACTTTGAAGCCCGGCGAGGCAACTTTTGCCCGGCAAGACAACTTCGGTGCCCGGTGATGACCCACAAGTATAGGGGGTGTATCATAGTACTTCCGATAAATAGGAGTGTTGATCCCAACGAAGAGCAGAAGGTGTTGACTAGTGGTATGGAGCAGGAAATCTCTGTAAATACTTAGCAAACGGATTTTTAGGGGTTTTCTGATAAGGCAACAAAACAAAGTGCAAGTAATAAAGACAACGAACAACTACAGCAAGTGGCGCAATCCTTTATTAGCAAAGGACAAGCCGGTGGAAATACTTATAAGGACCAAACGTTCTCGATGACACGTGGGAATTCTGTCAAGTGCTTTCGCTTCAAATAGCTGAGTACCCTTCTTTGGTGTTGTAAGTGTTGAGTGGGTGAACCTGTGCTAATGTACCGACCTTACTTGGACTAATACATACTTGTGATTAACCCTCCTGCAAGCATCCGTAACTACAGGAAAGCAATTAAGATATAAACCTAACCACAACCTTAAACTCTGAGATCCTACGCTCCCTTGTGCAAAGGTGTCCTAACGGGGGTTCAGGTTTCTATCACTCCGACAACCCACAATTAGTAGCCAAATACACAATGCATTCCCCTAGGCCCATAAATGATGAAGTATCATGTAGTCGACGTTCACATGACACCACTAGAAGAATATCACCACAACTTAAATGCTAAACCATTGAATAATATCTCAACACAAATCCACTACTAACAACATGACTTCTCCCATGTCCTTAAGAACTAGACGAACTACTCCTAAGACATCATATGGATCAAGATCAAAGATGATATGATAATGGATAACAATCTGAACATAAATAATAATCCAATGGTTCCACTCACAAGCATCAACTACAATAGTAATCAACACCGGGAAAGTTTCTCCTATGAACTAATGCAAGTATTCAACACGATTGTTACAGCGGGACGGAGTGGTGATGATGGTTCTGGTGGAGATGATGGTATGGATGATGATGATCCCGATGAAGCCTAGCTTAATGATGGTGTTGATGGCGACGATCTCCCCTCTCCGAGATGGAATTTCCTCGGCAGAAATCTATCTGCCAGAGAGCTCTTTCTCTCTCGGTGTTTTTCGCCCCGCACAGACGGTGGAAATCTTTCTGTGGTTGCTCCCCTGGTATTAGGGTTCCGTGAGGAAGATATAGGCGAGAGGGCGGAGTCGGGAGCCGGCCAGGTGGGCCACACCTGCCCTAGGCGCGGCCCAGGGGGACCCGAGCCTAGGGGGTGTGGGGCCCCTGTGGCCCAGCTACGCCTCCCCTTCTGGATTCCTCCGTCTTCTGGGAAAATATAATTTTCCAATATTTTTCTCATATTTTTTTGATCTTCACGAAATTGCATCAAAACACCTCTTTTTCCATCAGAATCCTGACTCCGGTAGTCCATCCTCCAAGAATCATCCAACATGCAGAAACAGTGGAAAATACATAAGTAATACCTCATAATAAGATGTATATCAATTAATAGAGGCAAATTATGATATAGAATGGTGATGCAAATTGGACGTATCAACTCCCCCCAAGCTTAGACCTTTGCTTGTCCCCAAGCGAAAACTGAGCTAAGTAAACTGATGTCTACGCACTTCTATTCTTGTAGACAGTTGTTGGGCCTCCAAGTGCAGAGGTTTGTAGAACAGTAGCAAGTTTCCCTTAAGTGTATTACCCAAGGTTTATCGAACTCAGGGAGGAAGTGGTCAAAGGTATTCCCTCTCAAGCAATCCTGCAATCAAGATACAAGAAGTCTCTTGTGTCCCCAACACACCCAATACACTTGTCAGGTGTATAGGTGCACTAGTTTGGCAAAGAGATAGTGAAATGCAAGTGGTAACGGTGCCAGAAAAGAGCTTCTAACTTGTTGTTGACATGGGAGAACGTGTGTGAGTGCTAGAAAATACTTTGACGGAGCTTGGCGTGGAGGTAAAGACTAAAGCAAGCAAACATGCAACAGATCTAGATGCAAATGGTGTTTCAACGTTTAGAAACAAGGCCTAGGGATCATACTTTCACTAGTGAACACTCTATCATATAAATATCCTCTCTTCATGATACTACTCTTAACTACTCTCCGGTTGGACACTCTAATCATCGGTAGGGCTATTACAGCACTCCTAAAAGTCTGCCTTCCCCAATCTATATAACCCCACACTGTCACCTTGAGCGCTAGATGGTTCCAACAAACACCACAATTTCATAGAGACATCCAACTCCAAATATAACTCATAACAAATATTCAATCTAGCCAAAGTGCCACACACGGTATGCACGCTGTCACTTTCACACACGTGGGGAAAACATAGATCTATTAAAGACAAAGAGTACTTATGTAGGCTCAAATCTAAGTGCCACCATGGCGTGCATACTGTCACTTTCACACACATGGGGAGATCAGAGATCTATTAAAGCACTTGAGTAGCAAAGTAGATCTACTTGATTACAAAGCTCATGACCACAGCAAGATCATGCATAGAGAGAGAGATGAACACATAGCTACCGGTAGAGCCCTTAGCCCTGAGGAAGAACTACTCCCTCCTCATCATGGGAATCAGCAACGGTGATGAAGATTGTGATGGAGATGGCTCTGGGGGCACTTCCTCGTCCCGGTAGGGTGCCGGAATAGAGACTTTCTGTCCCATGAATCTCCCTTTTGGTGGTGGCGGCGCTACGGAGGTTTTTCTGGAAGTATGATTGACGACTTAGGGTTTTCTCATCGGGGAATTCTTATAGGCGAAGAGGCGAGGCTGGGAGGCGGCCGAAGGGACCACACCCTACCCAGGCATGGGGCAGGGCCCACCCGCGCCTAGGGGGGTGTGGTGTCCCTAGTTCGCCTCTCCGTCTCCCCTCTGGACTTCGTGTCGCCCATGGTAAAATATTGACTTTGGCTTTTGTCCCGTCCAATTCCGAGAATATTGATTTTCTTCCTTTTTGGGACCAAAAACAGAAGAAAACAGGCAACCGACACTGTGGCAACTTGTTAATAGGTTAGTTTCAGAAAAGATATAAAAACACCTCAAAGTGTAGACAAAGCAAAGCAAAGTAGATACTAAACAAGCATGGAGCATCGAAAATTATAGATACGTTTCCGACGTATCATAAACATGTCCACAGGTTTATGGAGTAAAGTATCGATAAAATAATATGGACAAGAAGCATCACACTTACCATTACAAAACTCATAGAAGAAAGCAACTCACCATTATATAACTTAGCTTGCAATAAGTATAGGAGTCACAATAGAGATGCATAAAGATAAATCATAATTGGAATTGGCAAACTTTGTTTATGGTTAGAGAACAGCTGGCAAGCAGTTTCACAAAAAGCTTTTTGTAGAAGTTTTACAACAGGAGCACTCTTTGCTCAAAAAGGTTTTTTAATGAAGGCTTTCAAAGTAATACTCAATAGATAAGAGTTTTGTGTAAACAAGGAAGATAAAGAACATGATTAAATAAATCACCATATGAATGTTTGCAACACAACAACTCAAATGCTTGCTGGAGATAGAGGGGAAGTAGGTTTACTGGCTCAACTTGGTAAATAGGAGAAATTTCCCTTCGTAGAGGGAAGCAGGGATTTCAAGTCATAAATAGCTTCCAAAAGAATATGGTACTTACTAGCTTTGATCCCTCATTGCCCCTATCATAGGCATCTTGAGATGATTAAGGTTAAAGTGAACAAGGATGGAGTATATGCTTGACGAAATATAAGCTGGCAATCTCATATCCCTTGAGTACGAGGGCCGTTCCTCATGCTACTCAACTTTGGTCACAGGTAAGTTCTTGTCATTGTAAGTACATGTGTATCATAAAGAGCCGTCAACGGGGTACCCCTTGCACATGGTACAGGAGTTATCCCATAACCAAAATGACAAGGCAAGCAGACAATAAGCATCTTGGCGATCTTTTTATTTACTATGTTCATAGCTTTTTATTAAGGATGCTTCACATAATGCTCACTATGGTGATGCTGCAAGTTTCCACCATGATTAGGCATGGCTTAGGCTAGCGGTCCAGGCGTTTCTCTAACACACATACATCACTCCATGGACTTACAAGTTCCCTCTTTATTTCACACCATCGACATCCGCAAACAAAAGAGCATGATATCAACTGTGTACAACGTATAGGTGCAATGTTGAAAGCGTTCCCCGTGACAGCACGGTTCTGCTAATTCCAACGTATAGATGCAAGCATATACTTCGATGACACAAGGTTTCAAGTCTATTAGGGGCAAGGAAATAAGGTGTGCCATCAAGTTCGTGAGAGCTTTACTAACTAGTTTTCACATAACAAAATACTTTTTAATTCGAAAGATAGATGAAGCTTGAGAATTTGCTTGGGATAGCAATAATGCTAATAGTTAGATATGATGGACACAAATGGCAAAGGCTTTGGTTCAAAGGGTTTGGAAAAATGAGAAATATGCCTTCTCAAAACAGGTTTTTGGCTAGCAAGGCTGAGTAGCAAGCAAAAGAGTTGAAAGAAACAAGCAAACCTACAGGTGATAAAGCCAAACATGCAATCTTCCTTGAAGACACAAAAGATCTTAAATAAAGAATACTAAGCTTATGAGCCAACAAGAAAGAAAATAAATGATACAAAATACCTGTAAGCTTTTCTCTTTTTTTTCAAACCTCAAAAAGTATTGCTACTGACCAGAACTCGATTTGCCAAAACCAATTCAGATCCACTTGATGCTCCCAAAGTGATGCCAATACTGATCAATGATACGTTGGAAACGTATCTATAATTTTTGATGCTCCATGCTTGTTTAGTATCTACTTTGCTTTACTTGTCCACACTTTGAGGTGCTTTTTACATGTTTACTGGTACTAACCTATTAACAAGTTGCAACAGTGCCAGATGCCTGTTTTCTGCTGTTTTTGGTTTTAGAAAAGTTAGTAAAGAAATATTCTTGGAATTGGACGGGACAAAGGACAAAGTCAATTACTTTCCATGGGGAACAAGAAGTCCAGAGGAGAGCCGGAGGGGCCAGCCAGGGAGTCCATACCCATCCCAGGCGCGGGTGGGCCCAGCCCCACGCCTGGCTAGGGTTTGGTGGCCCTGGTCGCCGCCTCGATCTCCCCCTTCGCCTATAAGAAGCCCCTGATGCAGAAACCCTAAGTACCCGATCAAATATCCACGAAACCGTGTGTAGCCGCCGCCACCATCGTCCCTAGATCGGGGGGATCTGAAGTTCTTCCCGGCACCCTGCCGGAGGGGAGATCATCCCGGATGCCTTCTCTCCAGTATGATGCGTGAGTAGTTCCACCTTGGACTATGGGTCCATGTAGTAGCTAGATGGTTGTATCTCCTCCTTTGTGCTTTCATGTATAGATCTTGTGAGCTCCGTTCATGATCAAGATCTAATCTATTTGTAATCACGCATGTTATGTTTGCGGGGATCCGATGGATATTGAGATTATTATGTTGGTTTGATTAATGGTTTTGTCTTTATGATTCTATCATGTATGTGTTGTTTGTGATCTTGCATGCTCGCCGTTGTTAGTAGCTATCTTGGCCAAGTAGTTGCTAGTGACTCTAAGAGGGGGTATTTATGCTCGATAGTGGGTTCATGCCTCTAGTTTCCAAGGGAAGTGACAATAATCTCTTCGGTTGTAGATGTGTTGTTGCCACTAGGGAGAAAACAACGGTCTATTGTTGATGGAACATGTGGACTATTTACCTTAACACTTTGCTTAAAGCAGTTGTGTGTTGCTTGCAACTTAATACGGGAGGGGGTTCAGATGATAACCTGAAGGTGGCCTTCTAGTCATAGATGCAGTTGGATGGCGGTCTATGTATCTTGGTGTATTGCCCAATCAACCTCATAGGATCTTTTTGACTAGTAATTGCATTGTTATGCCTTGCTCAGTTCCTGTCAATTGCCCTGCTGTAATTTGTTTACCCTTCATGCCATGTTGTTTATCTAAGGAGAGCACATCTAGTGAACTATGGACCCCGGTCCAATCTTTACCATTGATACATCTTCCATTGTTACGTGTTTACTTGCTGCAAACCATTACCTTCCACACAATACGTTTAATCCTTTGTTACAGCAAACTGGTGGGCTTGGCAATCTCACTGTTCGTTGGGGCAAAGTCTTGAGTTTGTGTTGTGCAGGTCTTCGCGTTGCTTGCAACACCGGTGTGATATTTCCTTACTCCTTCTGGTTCTATAACCTCGGTCTCAACGGAGGGAAAACTCGTTGCTTGCTACTTCACACCTTGCTCTTGGGGTTCCCAATAGGCTGTGCATAGACAGTCGTCAAGCTTTTCTGGCGCTGTTGTCGGGGAGGCCAAGGACGTCTTCACAAGGGGAGTCCTTCACTTCCTTTCTCTTTACTTTGTTTTTAGTTTGCTTTGTTTCTTTTGCTTGGTTTTGTTTGCCTCTTTTCAAAAACATAAAAAAAATTAGTTCCTGCTCTAGTTGCCACCTTGCTCTAGCTGCTGCTGCTGTTTTTGGCTTACCCACCTATGCCAAAATGAACTCCGTTGAGAACACCAAGTTGTGTGACTTCACTAGCACCAACAACAATGATTTCCTTAGCACTCCTATTGCTTCACCTGCTCCTGATGCTACCTTTTATGAAATTAAGCCTGCTTTGTTGAATCTTGTGATGAGAGAGCAATTTTCTGGTGCTGGTTCTGATGATCCTGCTGCCCATCTTAATAGATTTGTTGAACTTTGTGAGATGCAGAAGTATAAGGATGTAGATGGAGATATTATTAATGTCAAGCTTTTTCCTTTCTCCTTGAGGGGAAAAGCTAAAGAATGGTTGCTTTCTTTGCCTAAAAATAGTATTGATTCTTGGACTAAGTGCAAAGATGCTTTTATTGGAAAGTATTATCCTCCTGCTAAGATTATATCTATGGGAAGTGACATTATGAAATTTAAACAACTTGATAGTGAACATGTTGCTCCAGCTTGGGAAAGAATGAAATCTTTGGTTAAAAATTGCCCTACTCATGGACTCACTGCTTGGATGATTATCTAGACTTTTTATGCAGGTTTGAACTTCTCCTCAAGAAATCTGTTGGATTCAGCTGCTAGAGGTAATTTTATGGGCCTCACATTGGATGTTGCAACAAGGATCCTTGATAATATGATGGTTAACTACTCTAAATGGCATGTTGATAGAGCTCCACATGGTAAGAAGGTAAATTCTATTGAGGAAACTTCCTCTTTTAGTGAAAAGATTGATGTTATTATGGCTATGCTTGTTAATGGGAAAGCTCCTCTAGATCCTAATAGTGTTCCCTTAGCCTCTTTGGTTGCTCAAGAAGAGCAAGTTGATGTGAACTTCATTAGAAACAACAATTTCAACAACAATGCCTATAGGAATAATTTTGGTAGCAACAACAATTATAGGCCTTATCCTCCTAATAATGGCAATTCCTTTGGAAGCTCTTACAATAATGCTAGAAGTGCCCCCTCTGAACTTGAAGTCATGCTCAAGGACTTTATTAGTAAACAAACCACTTTCAATAAGACTATAGAGGAAAAGCATTTGACTGTTGAGAAAAATATATCCTCTTTGTCTGAAGCTCAGTCTTCCTTGATTAATAAAATGGCTGCTAAACCTGAAACTATGGAAAACAAATTTGCTACTGCTCATGCCATACAAGTTACTATTGATGAAAATGTTAGGCTGTTAGCTCAACTTCATGCTAAGTGGGAAAGGGAAGCTGAAATTGATAGAAACAATAGTGTATGCACTATCACCACTAAACCACAAGTAGTCCCTATTCCTACCCCTACTATGCCTAAGCCTATTGAGCCTACTACTAGTGATGCCAAGTTTGACTTTGATATTGATGGTTGCAATATTTCTGAAGTAATTATGCTCTTGCAAAAGCTTGCTAGAAGTCCTGATGCTAGTGATATGCATGTTCCCTTTACCAAACACATGACATATGTTGTAAGATCCCTCCTTTGTAAAGGAAAAGGATCCCTGTGATTGCAATGCTAGTCCCTGGATCATTGCTAGCATCAACAGTTTAAGATGAAGTACACAGATACAAAGGTCATTTATTACATACATTCCAGAGATAAAACATAGTCTTTTACAACTCAAGGCCACAGGCCTAATACAAGAGTTTGGAATAAGTAAATAAACATAAATCTTCATCTTCATGTGCCACAGGCAAACATGTTGAGTGTAGACTCATGACACCTAATCATCATCAGAGTAACCTGCAACATCACAAGTTACAGCCACAGTGGGTCAATACTTTGGAATTGTATTGGCAAGTGATACCTTAGTAAATTTTAAGTGGACTATATTACTATATGCAATCTGGCTAAGTGTAGCTTGGCTTGCTTTGCTCAAAATAGGTTTTTCCTATTAGTTGAAATCACTAAGTTTTCTTTGTCAAAACTATTCCCAAGAAACCACCAATAGACATTGGGGTCCTTCACCCTTGTTCACCCACAAGTTTTACTTAGAAGTTGGAGTGATGAGATTCTTGATAGCTTCCATGTCTTGATGCTCAAGTTGTCCATTGCCATGGACTTGGCTAAGTACTTAGATTTTTCCATCTGCAGAGGTTGTGCACTTTCCCCACCATACTTGGTTTCCCAAGACAGGACCTTTCAGAAGCCTTTCCTTAGACCAAATGGACGCGCTCCAACCTATCAATCCCACTACCACCAACTGTCCAAATGGCTAAGTTCTAGCAACCTATGTGATCCAGGCAGAGCCCATATTGCCAAGTGGCTGCACTATAAGCTTCTCAACACTTGGCCTCCAAAATCCCTTTGTTCCTGGGTGGCATACCACAAGTGAGATACACAAGGTAAACCATGTCCATGGGCCTTGTGTAACCACTCAACCAAAAACCACCATTCAAGTCCCATTCCACCCAGGTGATTCATTGACTTAGTTGTTTTATTAAGAAAAACATAAGTCCAAAGACTTAGAAATATTTTCATCATAGCATGTATATACTTTACCACCCTTGTTTGCTACTAGCTAGGCTAAGCATGGCATAGTAACTTAACTAGAAATTTCCTAGCAATTCTATATCTACTTAGGATTTCCCAACATGGCATTTGGCAAAAATAGTAACATGCAAGACTTAGCAAAATATTTCTAATGCTTGTAGAAAATATAGGGATGGAAATATTCATGAAGTACCACTTGCCTTGGTAGTGGGGAGAGTAGCACTCTTCACAATCACAATCACTAGCACCAAAGTCTACACAAAAAAATGGTAGCACAAAATTACACACAATTCATATACAAACATAAATATATGCATGCAAAATTCTAAGTGATGATTTTTAAAACCCAACCAAGCAAGTGCATAGTATTGAACCATAAACAAGTCAAAAACTTGCTAAATCAAGTTTATTTTACATCAAAACAATTTTCTAAACAATTTCTATACTCAAAATAGTCTCAAACAAGTTTCTGCAAATAAAGTCATTTTAACAGAAACTAAACACTAAACACATTGCATAAACAGAAAGGGCTTGTCTTCCTGATTCCAACGGTATAAAATTTGCTAAAATCTAACGTGGGAATCAAAAGTTATAAGCAATTCAAAATTGCATACAAATCTGTTTTCAAATTCTGTTTTTAAACAAACCCTGGCCACGTGTCTTAATCTTACTGGCGCGTACCGCTTCGCACCGGATCACGCTCGGCTACCATTGGATCTAACTAACACACACGGCTCAGATCTAAACTTAACGGTTCGATAAGTGGACTAATCCTACGCGCTGGATCTGGATCTGACGGCTACAATTCATCTGACCAAAACTGAGCGGCGCTAGCGGCGGCGACTGGCGGCGGCGCGTCTGTCAGCGGCGGCGCTGGAGTTCTAGGTCGCGCGGGAGTGGGGGAAGAGGCTTACCAGAACCGCAGGGAGCTGCTGATGCTCAAGGTGGCGATGGCTTGGGAAGGGGCGCACGGCAGGGGCTGCTGGAGCTCGTCGGAGTCGTGCACGGCGTCGGGAGGTTGCAGACGATGTGGTTGCCGAGGTTTCGCGTCGCCCTAGCACGCACCAGAGGGATTAGGAGACGCGCAAGATGAAGGCGAACAACCTAGTATGCAAGAGGGGGCAAGGGGCGCTCGGGACTTACCACAATTGGTCGCCGGAGTTGGGCGGCGGCTTAGTCGGTTGCGGGCTTGAATGGGGACGGTGTCCTGGGTCACGAGCAGGCAAGCGACTAGTGTCAGAAGATGCACGAGATCATGCTGAGCATCATCGTTTGAACCAGAGAGAGGGGGCGGTCGAAGCTCACCGGAATCGGTCGCCGGAGGTCGTCGGTGCTGCGGAGTCTCGAGGTCAAATGCGCGCAGCCTGGTGGCGGAGTGAGCGAGGAGAGTGGGGGGAAATGACCGCGGCGGCGAGGGGTTTAAGTAGGCTGAAGCGGGGCGAGGATCACGCGCTGAATCAATGGAATTTAAGCGAGTTTAATCGCGGCGTCACTGCACGGTGGTAACGGCGGAGCGACGTCTGCGCGCGAGAAACTGGGGAGGACGACGCTGACGTGGAGAGGGCTCGCTCGTCAGCAAAATAAGTAGAGGGGGAGTGGGGTCTGGGTGTCAGTGACTCGTTGGGTGTGTCCGCGCGTGCGAGAGAGAGGGAGGTGGCCCGGGTGGGCTAGTTGGGCCGTGTCTGCTGCTGGGTTCAAATCCTGGCGCCGGCCTCTTTTCATTTCTTTATTCCCTTTTCTTTTTCTGTTTTGTTTTTCAGGAATGGTTTTCAAATGAATTCAAACTCCATTTGAATTCAAATCTATTTGGGATTTTTGCAGTGTGCAACATGCTCAAATCTAGGTATAAAACCATGGGTTCACTTTTAAAAGGCTTGGTCACTTTTGGAAAACAAAATAACAGGGGCATTGCACTAGGTTTGCAATTGTTTGAAAATGTTTTTTGAAACCATTTCTATTTTGTAAAATTTTGTTCTAACTTCACACTCAAACTAATCAACAAGTAAGACAAACAACCTAGGTTTAAATCATTCAAAGTCTCAAATGGGGATAGCCATTTGATTTAAGTTTGCTCACATAAAATGATAGCACTATGTGCTTCTGTTTTTCTTGAAATGAGTTTGAATTTGATCTCAAAACTATATGCATGCATGAATGATATGCACTCTTTGGAATCATGATTTTAGGGATGTTACATATGCTCTTGTGAAAATTAAGGAAGAGAAGCTAAAACACAAAGCTTCTATTCCTAGGAAAGTAGAAGATAGTTGGGAACCCATTATTAATATGCAAACGAATGACTTTGATCTCAAATCTTCATGTGATATTGGTTCTAGTGTCTCTATTATGCCTAGAAAGATTTATGAAATGCTTGATTTACCACCTTTGGAAGATTGTTATTTAGATGTCCCACTCAATGATAATGCTAAGAAGAAACTCACGGGGAGTATTAATGATGTTCTAATCATGGTTAATAATGCTTATGCCCCTGTGGATTTCTATGTTTTGGATGTTGAATACAATGCTTCTCGTCCTATTACTTTGGGAAGATCTTTTCTTAGAACAGTTGGTGACATCATTGATATGAAAGAAGGCACCATTAAATATCATTTTCCATTCAAGAAAGGTATTGAACACTTCCCTATGAGGAGAGAGAAGTTGCTTTTTGCTCCTCCTTTGAAAGCAAGATTTGATGCTAATGCTTCTTCATTTGAAAATACTTGATTCTTCTTGCTTCTTGTGCCTAACTTAAAGGCGTTAAAGAAAAGTACTTGTTGGGAGATAACCCAAGAGTTTCCTTGAGTATTGTAAGTTATTACTTCAGTAATTACCTATCATTATCCTTTTTGTTTGCTTTTTGTGCCAAGAATGACCTCTAATGAGAGGAAAGTAAGATTTGGGGAGTTGTTGTCCTGAAACAGATTTCCGCCCTCCACCAAAAAAATCGTGAGGAGGCTCTGTAACTCGGATTGAGCTCAAAATGTATGAATAAATCTCCCAGTATGTTAGCTAACTTTTGTTAGTTCAACACTTTTTGATTTGAGCAACATAAGATGTTCGAAAAAATCGGTTTCTACCTGCTGGTCTGTTTTGACAGATTTCTGCCATTATTTGCATTTGCTTCTTATTGATTCCTTTTTGAGTTCTCTTCAGGTAAATTGAGATTTTTGAAGGAGTTACTATAGTAGCTTGTCTTTTTAGTGAAAATCCTTGCTGTTCCAAAGCTTTATCAGTGGTCTAATATCTTTTAAATACACTAATGTTGCTAATGAAGATTGTGTGAAGTTTTTGTATGAAGGAAAAATTTCAGGTGTAGAGGGAGAATGATGCAATGAGATGAAGAATACACAAAATATCAAGCTTGGGGATTCCACCATGGTGTCACTCCAAGAAATATCCAAGAGGTACAAGCGTCAAAGCTTGGGGATGCCCAAGGCATCCCCTTCTTCATTAATAAAAAGCTCAGGTCTGTCTAGACACTTCGTTTTTTATTGTTTCATGCACATTTGTGTTGTTCTTGGAGCGTCTTAACTTTCGTTTGCTTTTCTTAGGTTGTTTAGTTTGCTTGAATAAAGTAGTTTGGAACCCCGCTCTCGCTATGTTGTTTTTCAAATAAGTTTGCTTGGTGTTTGGAAAGGAGTAGTAAGTTCTTGCTTGAAGTGCAAGAGGAGCTTGCATTGACTGTGACTTAGACTTTAGCATGACATGCTGGGTGTTGTTTTGACCTTATGCTTAGTGATTATTGTTGTAGCATGTCTTGCTCCAAACAATTGGAATTTCTTAGTGTGCCTTAAAGAAATTATGCGTTGTTTTAGCATGCAAAAGCATAGTATTGTGGTATTTTCCTTTGATGCTTTGCTTGGGTTGACTTGGCACATGCTCACACCATTTTATGACTATGAAAAGTCACCATTTGCATCTATGATCATTTAGTCCTTGACTTGTAGTACCACTCTTTGCTTTGATTAGTATGCTTTGTTGCACTGCATGATTTTGGCCATTATTGCTCTCTTAGTTGGTTGCTCCCAGTCTTTTGCTATCCTCCACTTGTATGAGTAAGTTATACTCATGCCTCCAACTCCCAAGAAACCAAGTTTTTCCAAAGTGTCCACTATAATCTCCTATTCATGGTGTGTTACACCATTCCAAGTATATTCTTGTTTTCAACTATCTTCCAATTAAAAACTATTTTGTTATGTGAAAACTTAGTGATTAAAGCCCTCACGAACTTGATGGCACACTTTATTCTTTGCCCCTAATAAACTTGAACCATTGTGACAACTTTGTTGTATATGCTTGCACTTATAAGTTGGAATTAGCAGAACCGTGCTGTCACGGAGAACGTTTTCAACATTGCACTTGTACCTTGTTGTACTCAGTTGATATCATGTTCTTTTGTCTATGGATGTCACAGCTGTGAAATAAAGAGGGGACTTGTAAGTCCATGGAGTTTGTATCCTGTGTTAGAGAAATGCCTGGGCCGCTAGCTTAAGCCATGCCTAATCATGGTGGAAACTTGCAGCATCACCATAATAAGCTATCTATGAAGCATCCTCAATAAAAAGCTATGCATATGGTAAATAAAAAGATTGCTGAGATGCTCATTGTCTGCTTGCCTTGTCATTTTGGTTATGGGAAAGCTCATGTACCATGTGCAAGGGGTACCCCGTTGGCCGTTCTCAATGATATGCAAATACTTATAGTGACAAGAACTTACCTGGATCCAAAGTTGAGTATGCATGAGGTGTGGCCCTCGTATTCAAGGGACTTGAGATTGCCAGCTTATACTTCATCAAGCATATACTCCATCTTTGTCACTTTAAACTTAACCACTTCAAGATGCTTATGATAGGGGCAATGAGGGCTAAAATCTAACAAGTACCATAATTTTTGGAAGCTCTTTTTGAAACTTGTAATCCCTGCTTCCTTTTACAAAAAGTCCTTTCTTCCACCACTATTGAGTCTCCACCTTCTACCTTTAGGCACCATTAAGAGAGCATAGTTGTCATTCTGTGTGCAGTGTTTCAAAGCTTATTAATTGATGCATATTGTGTTATTACTTATTCTCGTGCTACTTGTTTCTAGTCGCCCTTGTGAACTTTGCATGTGTCCTATGCATTTAATTGCTACTCTATGAGGGACAAGCTTATTGCCACTATGCTATGTTTTCTGCATGTGAAACAAACAAACGTTTTTCAATGCATGTTATTCATGATCTTTGTTTGTAGCTTGTCATGTTGCATCCATAGTTACTATGTCTTATTGTTAGAACTCCATCTTTCATGCACATGTTTAGAGTTCTTTGATCCCAGCTTTCAATGCTTGCAAATGGTTGGATCTTTATTGTAAGGGTGCATGTCACCTAAAAAATTATTCTGTTTATCACTTACCTACTCGAGGACAAGCAGGAGTTAAGCTTGGGGATGTTGATACATTGGAAACGTATTTATAATTTTTGATGCTCCATGCTTGTTTAATATCTACTTTGCTTTACTTGTCCACACTTTGAGGTGCTTTTTACATGTTTTCTGGTACTAACCTATTAACAAGTTGCAACAGTGCCAGATGCTTGTTTTCTGCTGTTTTTGGTTTCAGAAAAGTTAGTAAAGAAATATTCACGGAATTGGACGGGACAAAGGACAAAGTCAATTACTTTCTGTGGGAACAAGAAGTACAGAGGAGAGCCGGAGGGGCCAGCTAGGGGGGCCAGACCCACCCCAGGCGCGAGTGGGCCCAGCCCCGCGCCTGGCTAGGGTTTGGTGGCCCTGGCCGTCGCCTCGGTTTCCCCCTTCGCTTATAAGAAGCCTTCGATGCAGAAACCCTGAGAACCCGATCAAATATACACGAAATCGTCTATAGCCACCACCACCATCGTCCCTAGATCGGGGGGATCTGAAGTTCTTCTCGGCACCCTGTCGGAGGGGAGATCATCCCAGAGGCCTTCTCTCCGGTATGATGCGTGAGTAGTTCCTGTCAATTGCCCTGCTGTAATTTGTTTACCCTTCATGCCATGTTGTTTATCTAAGGAGAGCACCTCTAGTGAACTATGGACCCCGTTCCAATCTTTACCATTGATACATCGTCCATTGTTACTTGTTTACTTGCTGCAAACCATTACCTTCCACACAATACGTTTAATCCTTTGTTACAGCAAACCGGTGAGCTTGACAACCTCACTTTTCATTGGGCCAAAGTCTTGAGTTTGTTTTGTGCAGGTCTTCGCGTTCCTTGCAACACCCGTCTGACATTTCCTTCCTCCTTATGGTTCGATAACCTTGGTCTCAACTGAGGGAAAACTTGCTGCTTGCTGCTTCACACCTTGCTCTTGGTGTTCCGAATAGGCTGTGCGTATACAGTCATCAATCAACAAGATCAATCATATAATAGAAATTGCAAACTAAAATAAGAAGTGCAAAAAGTAAAAGATGAAACTTCTCATTAATATTCCATAAAGGCACTCACACCAAGGGATACATAGATAATCAACTAAAGGAGAGATACTTCCACATGCAAACCAAACTATAAGATAACCTCTCTACCAAAGATATGAATCCACTAAAAAGGTAAAAGATCCAGAGACCCCCGCATGTGATCCTTTCCGTGTCCCCCTTCTATCAGTGGCAAAGATTCGGAGCCTCCCGCATGTGATCCTCGGGCATCCCCACTGTCACCTCCGTGACGCTGGTCTGCCCCTCTGTGGCTCTGCTCTTTGTCCTTAGTGCTTGGCCTTGTGTAGATTCCTCCTAGCTAGTAGCTAGGGTTTGACTCTAGGGTCCTTCTCCTTTTCCTACAAGTCTCCCTTTACTTGGCCTCGTCTTACATGACTCGGCACGACCTCCACCTGCATACGATCTGATTAATCTTATTCGACCGACTTAACTCATACGTCGACCGAGTAAGGTGTTACTCACTCGATTCTTGCCAAGCCATGGCTCATTCGGCCAAGTCTTGGATGACTCAGACGACTTAGCTTTTAATTCGGCCTATCGTAAGAGAGGTTCCTTCCTTATTTCCGCTATCTTGACCCTACCTGGGGTCATCCCCCCAACATTAGTCCCCGAAGCTGGTGCGGTCCTGCCGGAAACTTCGGCCGGGCCACATCAGTTTCTAGAGGTTCATTCTTTCCAATTTCTTGTCCGAGGTATTTCTTAGCTGATGCTCTCTTTTTAGCTATCCTCCTTCCCTTCATCCTCTTTTACCGAGGTATGTATTGTGCTCCGAGTCATTCTCTCTTTTCCGGGGTATCTACTTGGCTTCTAGGATAAGCCTCGTCTTACGTGTACCAATCATCACTGCTGCCTAGTTTTTTGTTCCGCTACAATGCTAGCTGACAGGCTACTGTGATTACTACGCCCGTCGCGTCGGCACATTGATGCTTCGATACACTCAACGGTCAGATGGCATGTTCTCCTCTCGCACCCTGTGGCCCTTGTTGTGGCTCCACTCTCTATGTGCGGTTGGTGAATACACGCGATTATGCGGTTACTGCGGCACAGCCACGATCCCACTACCGCTTACTGCACACGGTTATAAGGAGGGGAGTGGGGTGGGTCGATTCACTTTTCCCCTCCCCACTCCCTTCGTCTTCCTCCCAGCGCCGCCGCCGATGTTCCTTCTCTATTAATGGTGCCACTGTGGTTCTTCCTTGATGGCCACGCCACGGCTTTTCAGCTCTTGCGAGCTTGCCGCCGCGCCCCTGCTGTTGCGTTCTCGCTGGTGTGCCTCTCCATCGTGCTGCTGCTAGGCCTCTGTCCTAGTTGTTCTTTTCGCTTTTCTCGATTTCCTGTGGCGGTTCTTTCTCTGCTCCGCCGCCGTCGCGACAGGGCCCTTTACCTCTAGGCCTCTCCCCGCCGCCAGTTACTCCTCTGTCGATTCCTTCGGCAAGCCCATGTCTAGTTCTGTCAGTGGCGCCCTCGTCGGGGAAGAGGAGCTCATGGCGGGTCCAGAATGGGGCTCATGGCAAGGTTCCACAGTTACTCATCGAGAGGTCGAGTGGCTGCGCAAGACTCGTTGAGTCCCGACCAAGGTAAGGTGTCGCTTACCCAGTAAAGAATCTTCTCCCGTATTAGACAAGGGCGAATACGTAGTCTTCATGTCTCCCTTCGCCCGTGGATTCGGCCTCCCTCTTAGTGATTTCGCTAGGAGTTTCTTAGATTACTTCGGGCTTCAGCCGCATCATTTGCCGGCTAACGCCGTAGCTTCTCTCTCGGCCTTTATCTCGGCTTCGGAGGGATACTTCGGCCTTTGGCCATCAGTAGATGTATGGTCCAAGTTTTTCCAAATCCGAGCTAACATTGTGTCGGACAAATCTCTCTATCCCTCCGAGAAATCCTTAACCCAATGTGGGGCCGCCTCTATTACTCCTCAGAAAAACTCCATGTTTCCCCGTGTTGTGGGTCTCAAATCTTGTAAGAAATGGCATAGATCATTTTTATATGTCAAAAATACCGGAGCAAAAGAAAAGATTCGGCTTCCTGCTTTCTCCATTAGTCCTCCTTCGAAGAAGAACTGGCTTTATAACCCGAAGAAGTCCCACGCTCTTGCCGAGGCATTCGAGCTTCGCCTCAAGGAATTAACTCGGGCTAGACTTCGGGGTGAAGATCTGATGACTGCGTTCATTAGCAGCCGAATATGCCCCTTCCAGCTCCGTTCTCACAAGCTTTGCTTCATGAGTGGTCCTTTGGATCCTAACCGAGTTTCCACATTTGAGCTCGATGATTATCCATTGTTCAAGAATTTGGCCGATTAACCGATTAACTGGCCAGTTACTAGCTACTCGGAGGGTCACTGAGTAGCCGATTAGTGCTGATGAACTAGAAAATCGGTCGATTAACTAGAAAATTGGGCGATTATACGCTACTCAGCAGCTGACCGAGCAGCTACCAGTTACCGAATTCCTGAACAATGTGATTATCAGATCTATAAGCGTGTCCGGGCTATCTTCAAGACCAAAATGTCCGAGGAATGGAAGTGGGGAATGAAACCATTCACCCGCCAGAATCCTCCCCCTCAGGTAAATCGAATATAGGTGGTTTGACCCGAGTTATTTTCCCTTTATTTCCGCTAACCTTTGTCCGCTTTTCTCGCAAAGGTTTTCTGAGCAGACCGCAGAAGATGCCGAGGTTTTGGCTATTCCTTGGCCCGCTGACCGCAAAACCCCGTAAAACGGAGAACTTGATCCGAAGGAGTTCGTTCCTAAGTCGAACGCTGCTCCTTTTCGTACCCGGAGCAAGACCTCGGCCCGTGCTGATGAAGGTGATTCAGACAACGTCCAAATTCTCGAGGTAGTTGCCGTGGTGCCTATATCTTACGCGTTCCTGGCTCCTTATTTCCTAGCTAATCAAGCTGGACAGGTGCGCGACGTCGAGCCTCTTGCTTCCGAAGCTCCTGTTGTTTCCAAGAAGTGTACCGCCTCGAAAGATCCTTCCGATGCCGCCCCTAGGAAGCGAACTAAGAAATCTTCTCAGCACATTCCGAGGCGTAAGGCTATGCCTAGAGTTACTGGGTAAGTTTCCCTATACATTATCATTTGTATTTCTTATTTCTCTTTTTCTATCTCCGAATCAACTTTTACTTATCTGCAGAGCCCCACTCTCTGCCAAGCCAAGTGGTCTAAGTATGACATCTCATACTACTCGACCGCCTTCTCCCTCACCCCCGGAGGATGTTCGGGTTCCCAGTCCTCCTCGTGTTGACTCTCCTCCAGCGCCGACTTGCGCGTCCCCTTGCTGAGATGAGCCCATTGCTCCCCCTGTTGTCTCCGATGATACCTCTATGTCGGATCGCCCGGCCGACTCTGCTGTCCCCCTCAAAACTCCCGAGGTTTCCCCCAATGATCCTTCGACCACCGCGATTCCAGCTCCTGCTCCAATTTCCGCCGAGGTTACCACCAACCCGACCCCTTTGGAGACAGTTGTTCCTCCTGCCACCAAGGACGTGGCCCCAGCGATGAATTTGTTGCCCTGCTGAAGTTTCTGCCAAGGGCAAGAAAGTTGTTGCTGCTAAATCCTTGCCATCTCAGAAGGGGCCAACAGGCTCTTCTCAGCCCAGCATTGCTGACATGCTTCATAAAAGAGCTTCTATTGCTAAACCTGGTGTCGCCCTTGCCGCCGACACACAACTTATTCTTCATAAGAGTCCGACGGCGGCAGTTACACAATAGGTCCAAGGTAAAGTGTTGACTCGCACTGAGAGCGGGAATAGCCTCGGTTCGCTGGTGGAGTATGCCAATAACTGGAATGTCGCTGATCAACTTGAAGGCAATCCGAGTAGTCAACCATTCCAGCTTTCCGACATCAGTAGTCGCTTGCATATGGCTGCCAAGATCGTCCTCGAAAGTGATAAGATGAACGAGGTAAGCGTCTCATTTGATACAACGTCTATTATTCATATAATACTATATACACACTAGTCCCCGAAGCTTGTGACCGGATGACTTTGTTATTCATTTGGAAGCTTTTACTTATTTCAAATATGCCTTCTTGTCAAGTCAAATTTCTCCGTGATTCGGATCCGTCGTGGTTTTGAGTATCCAGTCACCTAGATCCGAGTCAATGTCTTACTTGATTCGGATCTGCCTTACTTTCAGATATCCAGCCACCTAGATCCGAGTCAA
Organism: Avena sativa; assembly: GCA_916181665.1. NCBI lineage: Eukaryota > Viridiplantae > Streptophyta > Magnoliopsida > Poales > Poaceae > Avena > Avena sativa. The sequence goes on along the minus strand of OV702294.1, from coordinate 146,308,054 downwards.
GTAAAACTTGACTCAGATCTGTCTTACTTTTGAATATTTAGCAAGCTATATCCGAGTCAAGTTTTACTTGATTCGGATCTGTTTTACTTTTGAATATCCAGCCATCTAGATCCGAGTCAAGTTTTACTTGATTCGGATATGTTTTACTTTTGAATATCCAGCCACCTAGATCCGAGTCAAGTTTTACTTGATTTGGATCTGTTTTACTTTTTGTAACTTTTTGTTGTTTTCAGGTTGCTCATGATCGGTGGACGGCCAAATTTCAAAGGGTGCTTTTCGCGCACAAGAAGCTTCAAGATAAATTTGAGCAAATTGTCCCCGTTGTTAAGAAAACTGGTAAACTGTTCGGTTCGTTAGTTTGTTTTACCCTTGTGAGAAAAATTAGTTTTTGTACCAATTTCTATCGTGCTGTTGTGCAGCTAATGTCAACAATATGAATACCCGCCTTACCAAGAAATTTGGTGCTCTCGAAGGTTAGTTACTCTTCTTGCCTCTTAATTTATCGACTTTTGTTCAAGGTAAATCTTGGGTATCTTATAACCTCACGGCTTTGGTATAGCCGAGTTACAAACACTTGCAGCGTCGCATCAAGAATGCATATTTATGCCTGATATGATGCTGTATTTTTTAGAACAAGCTGCCGCTCATTCGACACAGCTGAAAGAAAAGGATGATGAGATAACCCGGTTACGCGCCGAGGTTGAATCTCTTAAGCTCTCCCAGAAGTCTGAGTTAGATAAGGTTGATCAGGAATTCTATGAGGAAAAGAACCGACTAAGTCTACAGCTTCAGAAGGACAAGAAACTTCTTGATGCTGCCGAGCTAAAAAACCGGGCGATGAGCAAAGAAATGGCTCGTTTTGAGAAGAGCAAGGCCGACTGATCCCAGGATCTCCAGAATATGCTGAGTTACATCCACCGTAAGTTTCTGTTTCTTGTCGAGTTATTCTTTTCTCCTTGCTTGTCTTAACTTATCTGACTTGTTTTCCTGTAGATCATTTCTCGGAAGCTAAACCTGTCAGCTCCAAGGCCGTGATTTCTGCTCGTGAGCGCCGAGGTGTTCCCGTTGCTCCGAATCAAGAATATTCTATAGAAGATTTCTTGATTGCCGTTGCTGCTGCTATTGGGCCAATGAAAGTTATGGGAAAAGATCTGGTGCGAGCAGCTATTCGAGCCTACCATGTCCTCTGGCCGAATGAGCCGGAGATTGATGAAGTAGAATTGCTTGTGGCGAGGTTGATGGAATCCCAAACTCAACTGAATCTTTGGAGGGAATCTGCTGGACGGGCTGGTGCTGATATGGTGCTTACAGCTATTTTGTCATGGTACGAGGATCTCTCCCTCGATATTCTGATGAACTTGCGCATTGGTTCTCCTTAGATTGAGAATCCGGAGTTCGTTGATCGCCATCAAACCCGTGCCTTCCAGCTTATCGAGTATGCTGACGTGCATCATTGGATCGAGGGGCCGAGTTTTCTTCCTAACCCGGACGATGATGCTGAGGCTGAAGATGAAACTGGTGGTGGTTCTGCTGATCAAGAAGAACCGAAGGAAGGTTCTGATAATGCCGATGATTCCAACGATAGCTCAGATGGGGATGGCGACACTCGATCCTCCTCCAAAGGAACTGAAGCTTCTAGAGCCCAAGGTGATGTCTCCCAGCAGCCAGAGCTTGCCCCAGGCGTTACTACGGCCTCCATAGATGCCGAGGTAACCTTCGCAGAGGCCCAAACAACCTCAGAGCCCCTAGTTCTTAAGGATGCACCTTTAAAGGAAGCCGAGGTCGTCCCGACTGCGTCCAAGACACCCATGCCCGAAACTCCTGGTGCTACTAATGTCCCTCCCACAGGTGATTTGTCCTCTGCCGATGTTTAGGTTCAACAACTCTTATTTGTTTAAGTCCCCAGTATGCCAGGTGTATGCTGTCTTTAAAACAGTTATCCGCCTTTTTGTACAATGTGAACCGTTTTGCCTTTGGCCTCTGATGCCCTGGTAATTGTTGTTACTCTATCTAATTGAGTTTATGTGATTCGTATCTTTGCTTTGCCAAACTTTAACTTTGTAAATCCGGATCATATTTTTCATATGTCTGATTTTTGTTTGGCATCCATCTTGTGTTTTTTATCTATTCTTAGTTGTAGAACTTGCGGTTTTGCAATTTCCCTTTCAAGGACTATGAGTCCTAAGCTCATATATCTGTTGGACTTACTACTTTTTCCAAGGTATCTGTTGGTAAAACGAAATAGATAGGGTACTTTCCTCATTATATGTCGAATTGCTGATCTTGTCATTCGTGTGACTATGATAGTACAAATTGTTGGTCATTTCCTCCGTGTTATTTCTCCGGTCACCGAAGCAATTTTATATCACATATGTGATTGATGATAGATTAGTCGGGGTAGTCTCCGAGTTATTACTTGGGCTCCCGAGGTTCCATCTATACCCAAATGGACAAACAGTACGGGGTAGTCCCCGAGTTATTGCTTGAGTCACCAAATTTTCATACATACGCCAAATTTTTTACAGATAATATGAGGCAGTCCCCGAGTGATTGCTCGGGTTACCGAAGTTTCATACATGCGCAAAAATTGACAAACAACATGAGGCGGTCCCCGAGTTACTGCTCGAGTTGCCGAAGTTTCATGCATAGTTAAAAAACAACAACCAATTAGGGGTGGTTTCCGAGTCATTGCTCGAGCTGCCGAAATTTCACACATAGTTAAAAATGACGAATAACATGAGGCAGTCCCCGAGTCACTGCCCGGGTTGCCGAAGTTTGATACGTAGTTAAAAATGAGGAATAACATGAGGCAGTCCCCGAGTCACTGCTCGGGTTGCCGAAGTTTGATACATAGTTAAAAATGAGGAATAACATGGGGCAGCCCCCGAGTCACTTTTTGATACATGTTTGATACACCGATTTGGTACATCACATCACAAGATGCAATACATGGCTTCTAAGTGTAGAACGGACGAAGTAAGGCCACATTCCATGGTCTTTTTGATTCATCTCCGGCCTTGCTTGCCTTGTTCTTTTCTGGTGTCTGAGCGTCGATTAGGTAGTATGCATCGTTGTGTAATGCTTTACTCATGATAAATGGTCCTTCCCATGGGGTGAGAGCTTATGCATGCCGGCTGTATGTTGCACTAGCCAAAGAACTAGATCTCCTTCTTTAAAAACTCTTGGACTGACCTTTTTGCTATGATATCATCTGAGCTCTTGCTGATAAATAACTGATCTTGATAATGCCAATTCCCTTGCTTCCTCTAGAAAGTCCACATCGTATTGTCGTGATATTTCGTTTACTTCGGCATTTGTGTATTGGGCCACTCTTGGCGAGTCATGCATTATGTTGGCTGGAAGTATAGCTTCTGCCTCGTATACAAGAAAGAATGGGGTATACCCCGTCGATCTATTTTGGGTGGTCCTGAGGCTCCATAGCACTGCTGGAAGCTCCTCAATGCAGCATCCTGCCGACCTCTACAGTGGTTCAATCAGCCGAGATTTTATCCCTGACAATACTAGTCCATTTGATCTTTCTACTTGCCCATTCGATGTCGGGTGAGCTACTGAGGCAACATCGAGTCTTATGTGTTTCTCTTGGCAGAATCTAGCAAAAGCTCCTTCAGCGAAGTTTGTGCCATTATCCGTGATGATATTGTGTGGGTATCCATATCTCAAGATAATATCTTTGAGGAATTTCACCGCTGTAGGCCCGTCACATTTTCTTATTGGCTTTACTTCTATCCACTTTGTGAATTTGTCCACCATGACTAGAATGTGAGTCATTCCGCCACGAGCCGGCTTAAATGGACCTACCATATCTAAACACCACACAAAAAAGGATCAAGTGATTGGTATTGTTTTTAACTCGGATGAAGGCAGATGTATCTTGCTGGCATATCTCTGGCAACCATTACACCTTGCTACCAATTCCTTTGCTTCCTTCAGCACAGTTGGCCAATAAAATCCATGCATAAATGCTTTGGCCACTAGAGCTCTGGACGAGGCGTGATGCCCACATTCTCCTTGATGTATATCCAAGAGGATTTCTTGCCCTTCTGCCGAGTCAACGCATCGTTGCAGTATATTTGTCACACTTCTCTTATAAAGCTCGTTATTTATGATTGTGTAGGATTTTGCTCTTCTCATTATCTGCCTGGCCATAACCTCATCTTTCGGCAAGATTTCTTCTTTGAGGAATGAGAATATGGGTTGTGCCCATGTTGGTGCGACTTTTTCCGGGAAAATTATGTTGTCAATTTCTATTATTTCCACTGACATAATATCCGTGGGCTTTTCCTGATCCAACCATTGGTCGGCCGAATTACCCCCCGCGTAATTCAGATCATGTTCTTTGTCGATTTCCATTGGGACACACCCTTCTATATGTTCTGCCGAGATACCAATTGATTCGGATTCTGGCGAAGGCGTTATTGACGGTTTTCTCAGGTGTTCCAAAGCTATACCAGGGGGAATTTATTGTTTGGTCGATCCGAGCTTCGATAATGTGTCCGCAGCATCATTTTCTGCCCGAGGTATGTGATGGAATTCACACCCATCAAAGAAGCCACTGATCTTCTGCACATGAAATCTGTACAGGGCCATATTCGCATCTAGTGCATCCCAATTCTCTGATACTTGTTGTACTACAAGGTCTGAATCCCCGTAACACAAAATCTGACGTACGCCGATCTCTTTTGCCATTTTCAGGCCATGAACGAGAGCTTCATATTCAGCTACATTGTTTGATGCAGCGAAATGTATTTGCAGCACATATTTCAGCTGATCCTTTTTCGGCGAGGTTAGCACTATCCCTGCTCCTAGTCCATTTCTTAATTTGGACCCATCAAAGTGCATCGTCCAATAGTTCGGATCTGGCAATGGGGGCTTATATTGTACCTCAGCTCAGTCTACAAAGAAGTCGGCCACCGCCTGAGATTTAATTGCATCTCGCCTATCAAACTATGGAGCATAAGGTGATAACTCAATTGCCCATTTGGCTATTCGGCCACTTGCATCTTTGTTGCTTATTATTTCGGCTATGGGTGCCTCACAAATCACCTTTATTGGGTGTTCTTTGAAAGAATGTTTGAGTTTCTTGGCCGACATGTATACTCCGTAAACCATTTTCTGGTAGTGTGGGTAATTCTGCTTGGAGGCCGATAACACCTCACTTAGGTAGTATACCAGCCTTTGTACCGACTTACCATCTTCTTCTTGTTCCACAACAACTACCGCACTTACAACTCTGTTTGTGGATGCCACATAGAGTAGCATAGGCTCTTTTGACAATGGAGAAGCCAGGATCGGTGTCGTGACCAGCATCTTTTTTAACTCATGAAAGGCACTGTCGGCCTGAGGTGTCCATATGAACTTGTCGGATTTTTTCATCAATTCATACAAAGGTAATGCTTTTTCACCTAGCCGACTCATGAATCGTCTCAAGGAGGCAAGACACCCTGTAAACTTTTGTACCTCATTTTGGCATTTTGGCAGTTCCATTCTTTCAACTGCTCTAATCTTAGTTGGATTTGCCTCTATACCTCGGCTAGATACGAGGAAGCCGAGTAATTTTCCAGCCGGCACACCAAAGGTACATTTTTCTGGGTTAAGTTTCATTCGGAACCTTCTCAAGTTCGCGAATGTCTGTCGAATATCTTCTAGGAGCGTGTTGCTCTCTTTGGTTTTTATAACCACATCGTCGACATATACTTGTACATTTTTCCCAATTTGGTCATGCAGACATTTTTCCATGCATCTTTGGTATGTGGCTCATGCATTACGCAAGTCGAATGGCATGGTGCGATAGCAATAAGCCCCATACGGGGTGATAAACGCAGTCTTTATTTGATCAGCCGGGTTTAACGGTATCTGGTGGAAACCAGAATACGCGTCTACAAATGATAACAGCTCACAACGTGCGGTCGAATCAATGACTTGGTCTATCCTAGGTAAAGGAAAAGTATCTTTGGGACACGCCTTATTAAGGTTCGTGTAATCAATGCACATTCGCCATACGACGGCTACATTTGGGTCATCCTTTTTCTTTTCTACCAACACCGGATTTGATAGCCAATCCGGATGAAGCACTTCCATGATAAACCCGGTTGCAATGAGCCGAGCTATCTCATCCCCTATTATCTTTCTCCTGTCTTCAGCGAAGCGGTGGAGAGGGTGCTTCACCGGCCTTGCTCCTGGCCTTACATGCAAAGAGTTCTCAGCCAACTCCCTCGGTACACCTTGCAGGTCCTGTGTTGACCGTGCAAATATATCCCGATTCTCACGGAGAAAGTTGGTGAGCTCGCTTTCCTATTTGGCATCTAGGCCAGCACCAATTGTGATGGTGCGCTCTAGGAATTGATCATCGATCTGGATCTTTTCATCTCCTTAGTCGACTAGAAAGATACACTTCCATGCGGGTTGGCTAATGCCGGCATATTGAGTTGTGCCGACTGAGCCAGAGCTGCCACCTCCTGAATTCTTCTTTTCTCTCTTGCGATTACCAATGATTCGGCCAGATTTGACCCTACTAAGGCACATTCCATTGATTTTGTATAATCTCCAGTCACTGTTATTACCCCCTGAGGTTCTGGCATCTTCATTTTTAAGTAACTAATGTGTCAGCTGCTCATAAATTTAGCCAATGTTGGCCGTCTGAGTAAGGCATGATAGCAATTTTCCAGATCCACCACTTCAAACTCCAGATTCTCCACTCTACAGTTCTCTCTAGTGCCGAATAATACATCTACTTGGACTTTCCCAATGGGTTCGCACAAGAGCCCCGGAACTGTTGGCTGCAGCATATTCGGAGTTATTCCGAGTTTGTGCATTGTGTATTTGTACATGATGTTGATGCTACTCCCATTATCTATCAGCACCTTTGAGAACTTCACATTGATGCTCGGCCTGACAAATGTTGGGTCTAGTACTAAGGCATATGACCCTGGATTCGGCATTATTTTTGGATGATACCTTATGCTCCAGGTTATCTCTTGATTGGACCACGGCACATATCTCGGTATTGCCGGCATAACTGCATTCACTTCCATATGCCGACGCTGTACGCTTTGTTTGTCCTGTTGTTCTGTTGTGAATACACAATAGGATTGGTGATGCTCCTTGTAGTCATTGCGTCCATTGTTCCCGGGGTTTCCCCTTCCATCTTGGTTCTGATTTGTCACCTGGTGCACTATATACCTTCGATCCGGGTTCTCATACCTCGGAGGAGGTGGCGGTAACATTAGCTGCTGCGCATTTCCCCTAGTCAACTGTGGTTGCTGCTGGTGATGCGCTGGATGCGGAGGTGCTTGCATGGCTGCCGGGTTTCCCATTGCACTTTTCATCCAAGCGCATTGACGAGTTGTGTGATTGGCTGGCTTGGCTGGGTTTGGCGTGTGGAATTTACATGGCTGATCTAACATAGACTCGAATGTGTACTTCAGCCTTTCTTGCCACTGTTTCTTTTGTTCGGGTGTCCACTGATTCTTTCCCTTGTTCCTCAGCGTCCACTGCTGAGGGCCATTCTTATGTCGTTGACTGTTCCCATGACTCGGCTGATCCTGCACAACCGCTGCCACTTGATTAGAACTGTATCTGTAATCTAGCCTCTCATCCCTTCTTCTTCCTCTGTAATCATTGCATCACGATGATCCGGCACCATCCCGAGCATAATGATCATGTTGCTCGCGATGTTCTGCCAACATTAGCTCTGGTTGAGTCGGATCACCCAAGGCATATGAATCTGCTACTCTGATTGTTTCCGCCAATGTGGTTGGTATATCTCTCTACAACATCTGCCACAATACACTTCCATATCTGCACCCTAAGCGAACCAGGCAATTGCTTGAGACTCGATAACTCCCTCACACGAGTTTCTGAGGTTACACCACCGAGTCGAGAACTCTCTATCTGTCTCATTCGACTTCTGCTTGCACATAGCGAGATGTTGTGGTCTGTTTGGCCTCTTATATGTGCTGGTGAAATTACTGACAACCATCTCCTCAAAATCTAGCCAACGGTTGATACTTCCTGTTGGCAAATTATTCATCCAGACTCTGGCCGGTCCTTCCAACATTTGTGGCATGTATCTTACAGCCCACCTTAAATTTCCTCCTGCTATTTTTACAGCGGTGGCATAGTCAATTAGCCAATCTTGCGGCTTCGTACTCCCATTATACGTTTTCGTGCCCCTTGCAAGCTGAAAGTTTGGCACGGGTGGTTCGCCCATAATCCGGGGTTCGAAACACGCCGGGCCGGGCGGGCCCTGCTCTTCTAATATCTCGGACCGATATAACCTATCCAGCTTTAATCTTGCGTCAGTCAGTGGCAAGTTTCTATAGATAGATCTCTCCTGCATCCCGTAGTGGTTTTGCCCACCATGTTCTGCATACTCCATCTCCGAGTAACCATCATTGTATCGGTCATTTGCCTGATTGTGTGGAACCTGTCTTGCTTCTCATTCATGCCGAGGTTCATACCTCGGCTGATGATCCTGCGGAGGGCATCTCCTTCCTTCTGCCGGAGTATTGTTATCATGGTTTCCCCTCCCGAGATTTCCGTGCTCTCTGTTTGCACGACTGGGGTTTCTATCACTGTTGTTACCTTGGCTTCCATTGCCTCGGTTATCATTGATCTTCCCGGCCATCACCGAATCATACGGAACAATTTGCTTGTTTCTCTTTCCCGAAGTTACTGCTTTGTCTTTTCGTGCATTGTTTACGGGTGAGGATGCTGTTGCCGCGAATAATGCGGGGGCGACTCCTACTGAATGAACCATGCGGGAAGCTCCTGGCTTTGTCGGGTTAGCCTTGAGCATTTCTTCATTCTGCTGGTTCGCAATGCGTACCAGCTCATTCACTCTTTCTTGCTGCTTTTGTCGGGCTTCCCCGCTTAATCCCTCTAATTCCAGGGCCGCTGCATTCGCCGCCCTGAGGTTCTTTGCCAGGGTACTATACCTCGGCAAACTTGGGTCAACCGAATCATCTGGTCGAGCTTCATGCTCTTTGTTAATATCATTCATGAGGTTCTTTCCTCTCAACCTTAGATCATCTACTCGGTTTGTGGCCGTGTCTAGCTTGTTTGCTCTAGCATATTCTCGCAATGTCCTGTTAAAGGACTCCTGCAAAGCCAACACCTTTTTTGCCTCCTCTAATACTTTTAGTCTAGTTTCTTCTAACTTTGCCTGTGCGTTTGTCAGGTCAACTATCAATGCTATAGGGGTAGTCAAGTTATCTATAGTTGCCTGGAGGATATTCTCCGGCCTCTCCAGTGGTGGCCACCTTACCCTTGTCGCTTTCGGAGTTACCTCCTGCTCCTCGGCCGCCCTGGTCACCTGAGGATCTGCAGCGGCTGGCTTTGGAGCGGCTTGCTTCGTTGTTACCTGTCCTCCTACTGTCGGGTCCTTGCTTGCTCCTGCGCCTGCTCCTACTGCTTGTGCCGGAGCCGTCATCATCACCTCAACGCTACCTGCGGGACGAGCACCACGCTGAACGCTGGTAGCACTAAGGGGAGGATCTCCTGCGTGGATGACTCGGCTTGGGTAGACGCAGGAGGTGTCTATGCCGATGTAGTTCTTGTGAGCGCCTAGGTTGATGAAGACGTTGTTGTGCGGGGGCGCTCGGCTCCTGAAACTGCCAGCGTTGTCACTAACGTAGTCCCATATATCAAATCTCTAGGCTAGGCCAGAAACAACCCGCTCGCCGGTGTGGATGAAGTTTCCCGTCCGGGTCTTGACTCCAGCTAGCACCGCTGCTGGCCCCACGGTGGGCGCCAACTGTCGTGGTGGTGGCACGGCAGATGCCATGGGTAGGCTAAAGTATGAGGCCAATGGATGCTAGTGGGATCTAGGGAGGGAAGATGTAGTGATTTATACACACAACTGACTAGAACTTGAATCTTTATTTCTCCTTGAACGAGTTACAAATGCTCCTAGAGCTGTATCCAAGAGAGGAGGAAGAAGATCACAACATGAGCCCTATAGTGTTAAATGAATCGATCCCTCCTCCAGGAACCTGTGCCCCTCCTTATAAAGGGGTCCCTTGGTTCCTCCTAGGGTTGACGTGGCAAGCATATTCTTGGAATATGCTTGTCCCAAAGTAGTAACTCGGTGGACTCTTTCCGTGTCCCCCTTCTATCGGTGGCAAAGATCTAGAGACCCCCGCATGTGATCCTCGGGCATCCCCACTGTCACCTCCGTGACGCTGGTCTGCCCCTCTATGGCTCTGCTCTTTGTCCTTAGTGCTTGGCCTTGTGTAGATTCCTCCTATATAGTAGCTAGGGTTTGACTCTAGGATCCTTCTCCTGCAAGTCTCCCTTTACTTGGCCTCGTCTTACATGATTCGGCACAGACTCCACCTGCATACGATCTGATTAATCTTATTCGGCCGACTTAACTCATACGTCGGCCGAGTAAGATGTTACTCACTCGATTCTTACCAAGCCATGGCTCATTCGGCCGAGTCTTAGATGACTTGGCCGACTTATCTTATAATTCAGCCTATCGTAAGAGAGGTTCCTTCCTTCTTTCCGCTATCTTGACCCTACCTGGGGTCATCCCCCCAACATTAGTCCCCGAAGCTGGTGCGGTCCTGCCGGAAACTTCGGCCGGGCCACATCAGTTTCCAGAGGTTCATTCTTTCCAACTTCGGCCGGTCCTACTTGGGGTTATTACAGAGGTAATAACTTCCAAGACTCAACCAAACTCTTGGGTTATCTCCCAAAAAGTACTTTTATTTAATGCCTTTAAGTTAGGCTTGAAAGTTTCAAGGATGCTCATAAAGGAGATATATATTTGAAGTGAAAGAGAGCATCAAGAAGCAAATAACCAACACATTTGAGTCTAACCCACTTCCTATGCATGAGAGTGTCATGAGAAAACAAATTGTTGAAACAAAAAGCCACTAGCATAGGAAGACAAAACAAATGCAACTTCAAAGCTTTCGACATAAAACGGGGAAACTTAACATTATTGAGATGCATAAAACCATGTTTCCCTCTCTAATAATAACTTTCAGTAGCACCTTGAATAAAGTTGACAATATAATTGTCACTGGAAACAACTCTATCATCAGAATGAGCATACTTACAGTCACCAAAAGGAGGTCCAAGGTCATAAACCGAATCAATAGAAGAAAGTTGTTCCATCCTGAAATCTTCATTAGGCAAGCTATTTTCACAAGGAGCTTTGTCAAATTTGGAAAAATTAAACTCATAAGACTCTCCATCAAACTTAGTCAAAACTTTTTCCTTCTTACAATCTATAATAGCTCCACAAGTGTTCAAGAAGGGTCTACCAAAAATGATAGGACAAGTTTTACTAGCTGCTGAATTAAGTACTAGAAAATCAGCAGGATACTTAATCTTACCACAAAGAACCTCCATATATCTTACAATACCAATAGGGCAGATGGTTTCCTTATTAGCAAGGTGAATAACCACATCAATGTCCTCAAGCTCACAAGGACCAATTTCATGCATAATTTCCCTGTAAAGCTCATAAGGAATAACACTAGAACTAGCACCAATATCACATAAACCATAGTAGCAATAATCACCAATTTTAACAGAAAGCACATGAACACTAGCTTTTCTAGATTTACTAGGATGAGAGATAATATTAGAAGCGTCTTCACAGAACAAAATATGCTCATCCTCTATATTTCTAGTTACATGGTCTTTCACAATAGCTATAGCAGGTTCAATATTCAATTGCTCATCAAGCTCCACAGTTTTATTAGTACCTTTGTTATTCGCACTAATTATCATAGAGTACTCCTTTACCTTAGATGTGAAAGGTATTTTCTCAACATAAGGTTCAGGCACAATATGATTAGTAATACAAACTTCAGTGCTTCTAAAAGGAACATGACTAACAACATATTTATAAGGAGCATGGTATTTATCCCACTTCTTTTTGGGAATTTCTATGTAAGAGGCAAAGGCCTTAAAACAATTGGCAATACTTTAGGAATCAAGACCAAACTCATTAATAATATCACGGAAGTCATCAGTTCCCATAAAAGATTTTATGCATTCATAATCATAGTTTATACCTGACTTTCTTCCTTTGTCATTCTCCCAAGCTTCAGTGTTCTCTTGAATACGGTCTAGTAGATCCCATTTAGCTTCTTCCTTCATACGTGTGAATGATCCAGCACAAGAAGCAACTAGTAAATCTTTATCATGAAGAGAAAGCCTAGCATAAAAGTTATTGATAATAATATTGCCAGGGAGCTCATGAGTAGGACATTTAAGCATTAGTAACTTCAATCTCCCCCAAGCTTGAGCTGTACTCTCTCCATCACGAGGCCAAAAGTTATATATCAGATTTCTATCCTTATGAATTTCACTGGGAGGATAGAATTTAGAATAAAAGAGAGATGCCATTTCCTCCCATTCCATGGATTGTCCATTCTTCAGCAGCTTATACCATTCTTCAGCTCTCCCTTTCAAAGATATAGAGAGTAACTTCTTCTTCACTTGTTCAGTTGTGATACTTGCACACTTAAACAACCCGCATAATTCATGGATAAAAAGCAAATGATCACCATGATGGACAGTTCCATCCCCAAAATAATTATTATCCATAACACGATCAACAATACTTGTAGGTATCTTAAAAGGATCCAACAGATGGTGGTTCATCTACTACCCTAACAGTGGTAGTAGTCTTCCCAAACAGAAAACCAAGTGGGTTATCCATATTGGAAACAGAGTAACAAGTAGTAACAAAAAGCAATACTCACAGTAGAAGTTTCCTTTACCAGTTCCACTCTTCAATAGCGCTTCACTCCCCGACAACGACGCCAGAAAATAGTCTTGATGACGCACAAGTATAGGGGGTGTATCATAGTACTTTTGATAAATAGGAGTGTCGATCCCAACGAGGAGCAGAAGGTGTTGACTAGTGGTATGAAGCAGAAAATCTCTGTAAATACTTAGCAAACGGATTTTTAGGGTTTTCTGATAAGGCAACAAAACAAAGTGCAAGTAATAAAGACAACGAACAACTATAGCAAGTGTCCCAATCCTTTCTTAGCAAAGGACAAGCCAGTGGAAATACTTATAAGGACCAAACGTTCTCGAGGACACATGGGAATTCTGTCAAGTGCTTTCGCTTCAAATAACTGAGTACCCTTCTTTGGTGTTGTAAGTGTTGTGTGGGTGAAACTGTGCTAATGTACCGACCTTACTTGGACTAATACATGCTTGTGATTAAACCCCCTGCAAGCATCCGCAACTACAGGAAAGCAATTAAGATATAAACCTAACCACAACCTTAAACTCTGAGATCCTACGCTCCCTTGTGCAAAGGTGTCCTAACGGGGGTTCAGGTTTCTATCACTCTGACAACCCCACAATTAGTAGAAAAATACACAATGCATTCCCCTAGACCCATAAATGGTGAAGTATCATGTAGTCGATGTTCACATGACACCGCTAGAAGAATAGCACCACAACTTAAATGCTAAATCATTGAATAATATCTCAACACAAATCCACTACTAACAATATGACTTCTCCCATGTCCTTAAGAACTAGACGAACTACTCACAAGACATCATATGGATCAAGATCAAAGATGATATGATAATGGATAACAATCTGAACATAAACAATAATCCAATGGTTCCACTCACAAGCATCAACTACAATAGTAATCAACACTGGGAAAGTTTCCCCTAAGAACTAATGCAAGTATTCAACACGATTGTTACAGCGGGACGGAGTGGTGATGATGGTGCTGGTGGAGATGATGGTATGGATGGTGATGATGATGATCCTGGTGAAGCCTAGCTTGACGATGGTGTTGATGGCGACGATCTCCCCTCTCTGAGAAGGAATTTCCCTGGCAGAAATCTGTCTGCCGGAGAGCTCTGTCTCTCTCGGTGTTTTCCGTCCCGTAGAGGCGGCGGAAATCTTTCTGTAGTCGCTCCCCTGGTATTAGGGTTCCGTGAGGAAGATATAGGCGAGAGGGCGGAGTCGGGAGCTGGCCAGGTGGGCCACACCTGCCCTAGGCGCAGCCCAGGGGGACCCGCGCCTGGGGTGTGTGGTCCCCCTGTGGCCCAGCTACGCCTCCCCTTCTGGCTTTCTCCGTCTTCTGGGAAAATATAATTTTCCAATATTTTTCTAGTATTTTTCTGATCTTTGCGAAATTACATCAGAACACCTCTTTTTCCATCAGAATCCTGACTCCGGCAGTCCATCCTCCAAGAATCATCCAACATGCAGAAACAGTAGAAAAGACATAAGTAATACTTCATAATAAGACATATATCAATTAATAGAGGCAAATTATGATATGGAATGGTGATGCAAATTGGACGTATCACCCGGCGAGGCAACTTTTTCCCGGTGAGGTAACTTTGAAGCCCGTCGAGACAATTTTTGCCTTGCGAGACAACTTCGGTGCCCGGCAAGGCAACTTCGGAGCCCCACGAGGCAACTTTGGAGCCCCACGAGGCAAGTTTTTCCCGACGAGGCAACTTTGGTGCCTAGCGAGGCAACTTTGGAGCCTGACGATGCAACTTTGAAGCCCGGCGAGGCAACTTTTGCCCAGCGAGACAACTTCGGTGCCCGACGAGGCAATATCGGAGCCCGGCGAGGCAACTTTGAAGCCCGGAGAGACAACTTTTGCTTACTGGGGCACAAAAGTTTCTTACTGGGCACAAAAGTTGTCTCGCTAGGCTCACTAGGTGACTCAAATTTGTCAAGATTTGAATGTTGCTCAGACAGGCACCAAAGTTGTTCAGATGGGCACGAAAGTTGCCTTATCGGGCTCTGATGTAGTTTTCCCTCAACGCACAAAAGTTGCTTTGTCATGAATTAAAGTTGGTCGGTCGCACACAAAAGTTGTCTGTTAAGTTTTGTTATTGAAACATATATAAATGAGATCTAGTTTTGAAGAGTTCGTTGCGAGGGTTCTAAAAGTAAAAACAGATCTTAATTTCGACATGTGGTTCAAACGTTATAGTATTTCCAATTTCTAGAAAAAGGAAATTAATGCATGAAACTTTCTTTTTTGTTGGTGCGCTCGGGACTATAATCTGGCACAACGGTAGGTGGAGGGTGGAGGGTGCGGTAATTGCATAGAGTCCTTTCCTTTTCTGTTCCGTATAAGACATGAACAATAGAGACTTGCCTTTTTTAGAGAGTGCGCCAGGGATGATGATCTAGCGCCTGGGCGCCCGCTAGACGCGTCCTTTAAAGAGTACTAGTTGAATATCCGTGTTTTGTTACGGAATAATAAAAATTATACTCTCGAAAAGAAGGTTAAAACCCCTAGCCTTTACATCAAAATGATGATGTGCAAAAAGTTTATTATTATCTTATTCAATAAACCCTGGCAAAACGAGTACATCTATCAACCAAATCCATATTCATGGTGCTAACTTTCACTAAACCTAGAACCTTTGATGATGGGGGTGGCCATGATCAGGGTCATGTGCCCTGATTTCGAAACTACACACATCATCTAAAACCGGAGGCGCCAAAAGTCGGTTTCACAAACCGGTCCAATATATGCTTAGAGTGGACCATATGCACATACTTCAGAAGTCTTCATGACCGTTTTCCATCGACTCATCTCGGGAGGGACAACACATTGACCTTGCCATCTCTGCTCTTGATGATAGCACAACGCCAGATAGTGCCACCGTCATGTGCATGTCCATCATCACTCACACTTCCGAGACCCCACTGATTCATGTCGCCGAGACCCGTCGTCGATGTAGCAAAATGTGACACCGCTCCACCTCCTGACCCCTCCAACCAGTTGCTACTCCAAAATGAAACATGACATGTATAGTTTTAAACTACATCACTAGAAATGTTCTTTGCTTCATAGGCAACCTTGGGGTGAGCCTTTGAGCTCTTGGTGTTTTGTGGTGGTGCTATTTTTACAAGATCCACTTTGTGTATGTTGTCTCGTACAACTCATGTGTCATTGCTTCAGGTGAATGTTAGGGTGTCCTTTTGAATGTGATAATTCATTTCATTTGCTTCAACATAATATTCCATTGTTGCAATATTCTGATCACCTTGCCCACGATACGATTGTTAAATATACATCACAACCACAATAGTAAGTTATCATCTTCCTTCTCTCTTGTACCCCTTTTCCTTCACTCAGGTCCGCTAGGTATAGCATTTCTAACTATCATAAATCGATATACTGGAAAGTTTATGATGTATCCTTGCTTAGGCTGGGAGAAGCACACGGATTTCTGACCTTCTGTCATCATGGCTTGAAAGTTTACCTTGGATTGCTAGCTTTATTTTCTCCCAACCCTTTGTAGATTTTGTATATAGACCTGTTTTTGGCTAAGTACAATTAAAAGGCTTCGGGTCTCCTTGCATTATATTTTTTTAAAGAACATACTAATTTTCCACTCCCATGCTAACTTAAGCCGCTCTTTTCATGATTTTGTATTTTCTTTTCCATTTGTGGCTCAGTATCTATCTTCATTTCCATTGTGCAGTTACTCCCATCGTATCGCCTTGCACTCGGTCCTGTATGCATCTCTATTGACACAACGTACTCCAAGATAATAAAAGGAGAATTCATAAGCCATATAACTTCTCATACATACACATAATTACATTGTAGCTCCATTGTACCATCTACATCTAAGTTATTTAGTCGTTATGGCTATGTAAAAATCATAAAGTTTTTAATAATAAATGTCCTTTGCTTATGAGGGTATCTATAGGTGCACCAGTACGTCCCGTTTATGATCGTCTCTACAACATATACAAAACAGAGAATTGTTTACTTGGGTGTGTACACACTTGAATGACACAGTAAGGGCTACTTTTACCCCACTTGATCTTAGGACCGGCCCTCCTCCAGCTTAAGCATTATGCAGTCTTTATATCGTTAATTATATTTTCTCCCTTTTTTGCGTTGTGTTTGCACTTTGGTTTGGTTGTGTGCATCATGGTTATGTAGAGGTCGGGTGTACTGTTTAAACATTTTAAATAATAAAGCGTCCTTTATCGGAAAAATACAAAAAGGAGAAATCTGTTTAATAGAAGAACGTAAGGATGGCATGCAGTTGTACCGATGTATATGCTAGCCATATCATGTTTTCATATTTTATTTAATGAACATTCATTAATCATGACACTAACTAAAACTAAGCTATCAAAAACTCATCCGTTGAGACTAGATGTGTTGAAGTATGATCCAAATTTATTAAGGAGACTAACTTTTGACGAGTGGAGTGAGATCCGTCACCGGCCCATATCGTTCCCAACAGGGACATCTATAGGGTGCGGAGGGCAAAGCCTCCCGCAGTACGTATCATTGACGACCTAGGTTTCCACCATTATATATACTTGTTGTAAGCTGCCGACTAGGAAAAGTTACATTAGTAAAATCGCTAGTGTTATGTAAACACTCCCCGTATAGTAAAGTTTTGCTAGTTGGTGTCCGTGGTTTTTCTCTCCCTTTCTTGGAGAGGTTTTCCATGTTAAATCTTATGTATACCGCTGCGAATTCGTTTTTGTTCTTTGTTATTTGCATGTTGCGTCTATAACAAGTGGTATTAGAGTCCCAAGTTCCATTCTAGGGTTTGAGACATTTTGTCATTGAAGTTTGATCTACTGTAGCTGGACTACACCACAAGGTTCTCCCTGTGGCAAGTGAAGATGCGGACGATTCTTGCCCAAACTTCTAATGTGGATGAAGCTCTAGATGGATTAGGGAAGAAGATGCGAAGGAGTGGTCTGCCGAGGAAAAGCGGAAAGACCGCATGATTTGTCTCTAATTCAACTCCATCTATCCAATAATATTTTGCAGAAAGTGTTGGAGGATAAATCTGCAGCATCCCTATGGTTAAAACTGGAATCCATAAACATGTAAATAACTAACCAATAAGATGCATGTGAAGATGAAGTTGTTCTCGCATAAGCTACAAGAAAGTGGATCGGCAATGAATCACTTATATGTTTTTAGAGATATCGTTTCTGACTTGTAGTATAAGGAAGTAAAATATGATGATAAGGATCTAGCTCTTTTACAATTACGCTCGCTGCCTAGTTCCTATGAAAATTTCTAAGATATTATTTTGTTGAGCCATAATGAACTAAACCTTACTAGAGTACAAGAGGCCCTCAAATAGAGGGACAAAAAGATGAAAATTATGGTGTAGGAAGAGGGGTAGTCATCCAAGGTTGAACCCCTATATGTTCATGGCAGGACCGAGCGGCTGATGCAACAAGCATGCACGTGAATGTAGGTCAAGATGCATCTGCATGCAATCGTAAAATTGGTCAAAACCTTTATGTAAAACAACATTAGCCAAACGCCTCCTTGTTTTACCTAAAACTGAGAAAAACATTGGTTTTAGAAAACTGAAGTATTCGGTAGACAGGTACCAAAATACTGTGGTTTTAGAAAACCATGGTTTAGAAAAAACTGAGCTGCCAAACAGAGCCTTCATTACTCCACTATATAGTCTGATACTCCACTGGCACTATGGCCTACTAGTCGTCCATTCAATTTTTTTTAAAGCAGGAACGACCTAGAAGGGCCAAGAAGATACATTAAATATGAGGCAGGTACATTTTACATAGAGTCTCTTTAACTTCTAAAGCACTGATCGACCTAAAAGTCCAAGAAAGGGCTTCTAACGATGCAAAAGGACCTTAGGACAAAAGCTAGAAAAGCAATCAGGTCCCTAACATCCTCTCCTGCCAATCGCCGACGACCTCAAGGCCACGACAGCCGCGCCGAGGTCAGAGATGAGGTTGCTCGCTTGGCTCTCCATTCCGGCGATGAACCATTGCCTCCTGTCGTCTAATCTCCTCCGGGGACGAACCACTTGGAGATGACTAGCCGTCGAGCACCGGCGCAATGGTCCAGGAAGGGCCTCCGCCATGGAGGTTGGATAAGGGCCACCTTGTTGGCCGAAGATCACGACGCCGACAGAGAACGTCGTGTGTTCCGCTCAAGAAATTGCAGCTTTGATGCGGAGCGGCGCCTAGGCACCACCCACATCCTTCCTCAACCTTCCATCATCAAACATCTCCCGCCACCAAATCTTCTCTTTCCATACGCCATGACTGGCAAGAGGAAGAAGGAGCACGACGAGATAGCAGAATCGAAGGTACGGGCGCTTATTTGAAGAGCCCGCTGGAGATTGCCCCGCCATCGTCTTCCACCAAGGAAGCCCGACAGAGAGCATCGCCAGCATCGCACCGGCGCCGCGCCACAACGCCCGATTGCAAAGGCTCAAGAGGCCAGCCTTATTGTCGGAGATCCTCAGCCTCCCCGTCGTCAGCCACCCCACTACCTGCCATCGGAGTAGCGTCGCCGCGACAGAGAGAACCAAGATGCTCTGGATCCGACCAGCAAGATCCAGAGGCCTACTCCCAGTCACCCATCTAGGGTACACGCATCAACAAGCTCCTAAACTACACCTAAAATCTACATCAACACCTCTCCATCGCCGACTCCAACCGGCCTCGCCGGCGGAGAGAGCTCTGGGTCGGGCCGAGTTCTCTAGAATACTCTCAAGGGGGCGCGTGGGGAAAGAAACAGGGGAAGGAGAGGGACCGTGCTCATGGGCGGGCATAGACTTTTTGCAATGGGTATTCAAAGTCAAAAGAAAATTCAAGGCAAAACCTAAAGGATAAAAAATTTGAGTTCCAGATTCAATATCAACACATGATGGTTCTGGTGTTAAGGTGGGACCAGTCTTCTTTGTCTTTGAGGCTCTCTCTCACAATGTCTACAAATCAACATTGTTCCTCTTCATCTCTTTATCAGTCAAATCAGTGTGCTATCAACAGAAATTCAGTACAACTGCAACCTACATCGATGAGTAACCATATCAATAACTATCTAATTTTTGTGAGGCGATAACTAATCTAAATTAGGGGAGCAATTTATGATTTACTAGTTTAGAAACATGAAAAGAATCGGTGGGGACAGATTTTCAGAACCCTAACCTGCAGCTGTAACGTGAAGTGAGAACTTCCAGCGTTTCGCTCTCGCCTCCGCAGTACCAACCAGAACAAACCCCATTTGGAAGCCCCTGCTTTCTCTGGCCTCTCGGCTCTTTCTGCTTGCTCTGACCTCCCAGCATCGCGGCGCCGAAACAAATTCGTCATCTCTGCCTACTACTCTAGTCACGATCTATGTGGATGGACTAATCGAGACTCATAATGGACATGAACCGCTCAATATGACGTTAAGTTTGGGACTCGGTCCTTGTCCTAGACGGTTCCACGGACCAGGCAGGCTGACACGTGAGTATATTTTGCCTAAGCAAGCTAGTCAGCTGATATCCACATATATATATCATAATTTTTTGCCAAAACAATGGGTATTCAACTGAATACCCATGAATATGTTTATGCCCGCCCATGACCGTGTTGTTCTGGAGCAAACCAATTGTAGTCGTCCATTCATTGGATATGGATTTATACTGAGCAGTAAGAGCAAGTGCAATAATAAAGCCCGCTGTTGGCTATAAGCCATCGCCACATCATCTATAGCCAACCTAATAGTCAACATATATAATAGTTAGCTATAACCATGTACTACTTTATTTGGCTAAGACCCACCTTACACTCACACAAAGTGCCTAGGAGCACGTGCTATAGCTAGCTTTTGCATAAGGCTGGTCCTAGTGGTAGTATCATACTACTAGTATCATGCATATGATACTAGTGTATGATATCATATCCATAATACATGGTATCATATGGTAGTATCATACTAATACTATACTCAATGATTTGTAGAATCTCAATACAAAATTGTGTATAATATTTATTTGTATGAGAATTTTCTAGTTTTATATGCTATGATACGGTATCTACCTATGATACTCTAACTATCTCTTTCTTCATTAATTGTTGTGCCACATCAGATTTTTGCCAACATGGCATGCATGATACTAGCTATGATACTCCCACTAGGACCAGCCTAAGAGTCCACTAATTTTCTCTCTCTACTTCTCTCTCTCCTCCACATCATCTCAAATATATTATTTAAAGTCTTATAGCCTGCTTATATAAGCTTATTGTACTTACTCTAAGTGGGTTGTGCGGTTGTTCAATACGGAGCATCGGAGATGCTTTTTTTAGGAAAACACAATATATTAAGCATGCAAGCCGCCTCATTAAAACCTTCCAGTCCCCGTAGGTACCCTGGTTAGGAAAAAGAGTGCGTCTAAAACTTGCAGCCCGTCAATCAATAGTTACATCGTTTATGATCCTATTCAGAAGAAAGCTAGGGGGATCATCGTCCCAATTACAAGATAACCCATTAGAAAAACTAAAACTAGCAATCTCATGAGCAGCTTCATTTGCTTCCCTCGGGCAGTGCTTAAAGGAAACACATCCTATCATTGTAGCCAGGTAAACGCAATTAGCAAAAATAGTCGTATTCTCCCCCCACCACCTCTCTTCTCTAGTGTAGGTTTCGACAGTCTCTAAAGAATCCGATTCAAGAATAACATTGTTGCAGCCAAGACGCAAAGCAAGTGTCAATCCTTCCCTCATTGCAATTGCTTCAGAAGCTATCAGCGAGGAAATATTTGGAAGGTAACTTGATGATGCAGCTATAAAACGTCCATTGAAGTCCCGAGCAATAGCACCAACAGAACCTGAAAAAGTTTCATAATGAAATGATCCATCGACATTTATCTTGATACATCTGCCTTCAGGTCGGACCCAACGGTTCTGAGAATTTTGGCTCGGCTTTCTTGAAGCAGCTTGTGCATTGGAAGCGATAGTAAGGACTGATAGAATGCAACGATGCATGGGAGGGACAGGTTCATCATGAGTCTTTTTCCTCCTAATCCACCAAAGATACCAGCAAGTGATTGAGAAGATTTCCTTTAAACCCACCTCCACCATGCCAGGAAAGTCATTGGACTCACTTCTGAAGATATGCTCAAGAATCGCTGAACGCTCACAGTCTAGATTTAAGATCGATTCTATCATTTCATGTAACCCGAGACCTGTACACATCTCTTTCTCCGTAGGGCACTGAAAAAGCATGTGTTTTATATCTTCTGCATCATTGTGGCAGATAGGACACTCACCACTCAGCCCAATATGTCGATTCACCAGAATGGATTTGAGGGGGAGTATACCATGTAGTGCACGCCATACAAAAATCTTAACTTTACTTGGTACATTGAGCTTCCAAATGGCCTTCCAAACTGGATTTTTTGCAGATGATCTAAGTAGCGCTAGCTGAGCTTCACGAGGCTCGAACTGGTACTGCCATTGCAGGTAATAACCAGATCGGACTGTATACCTCCCATGTTTCGTAGCATGCCATGCAATAAAGTCATCAAAACCTGAATTATTCATCGGAATTCTCAAAATACGGTGGACATCTGGTGGGCAAAATAATTCATGGATAAGAACCGAATTCCATTGGCCAGTAATCGGACCAATAAGTTGAGAAACTCTTGAGTAGGTTATATCCCCATCTCCTCTTGGCGAAATAACTTTCCTATCAGGACTAGATGGTATCCATGGATCCTCAAAAATATTGATATTCTCTCCATTACCTACTCTCCAGATATACCCTCTTTTGAAAGTGGTTAAACCAGCAATAATACTTTGTCATGTATAAGAGGAGCCTAATTTAGGACCAGCTTTTAGGATGTCACCATGGGGGTAATATTTAGCTCTTAGTACCCTTGCACACAGGGATTCTGGTTCTTTAAGGAGGCGCCACACCTGTTTAGCAAGCATAGCTAAGTTAAAAGAATGAAAATCTCTAAAGCCCATACCTCCTTCATTTTTTGGGAAGCATAGTTTCCACCATGCATACCAGTGCATCTTATTGCTATTGTCATCATCACCCCACCAGAAACTAGAGATAGCATCCATCATCCTTTTACAAACTCCCTTTGGTATTAAAAATACTGACATGGCGTAAATAGGTATTGTCTGTGCTACAGCTTTAAGAAGGATCTCTTTTCCACCAATTGATAAGTACTTCTCCTTCCAACCATTGATCCTTTGAATAATCCTCTCAACAAAATGAATAAAATAATCACTTCTATAAGCCCCAACAATAGTAGGAAGACCCAGATATTTATCAGAAAGAGCTTCCGTATCAATGTGTAAGGCCTCACAAATCTCAGCTCGTATGATCACATGTGTTTTGGGAGAAAAAAAGACACTTGATTTTGATAAACTCACCATTTGTCTCGAGTTTGCACAATAGGTATCCAGAACTTGCTGTAAGGAAGTTGCATTCGTCATGTCTGCCTTCATGAGAATAAGGGAATCATCAGCGAAAAGTAGATGTGATACTGACGGTGCATTTCTACACACCCTTAAACCATCGATGCCACCAACTTCTTCTTCGTACAACAACAAACTAGATAATCCTTATGCACATAGAAGGAACAGGTATGGAGATAGAGGATCCCCCTGACGGAGTCCTCTACTAGGAGTGAACATTTCAGTTTCCTCAGAATTAAACCTCACCTGATATCTCACAGATCCAACACAAGCCATCATTAAGGAAATCCACCTCTCATGAAAACCCAGTCTTCTCATCATATTTTCCAAGAATAACCATTCCACTCTGTCATAAGATTTGTACATATCCAATTTCACTTCACAAACTCCAGAATTGCCAGATCGCTTATTTTTTATGGTGTGAACACACTCATATGCCACCAGAACATTATCAGTAATGAGCCGACTAGGGACAAAAGCACTTTGCATAGGAGAAATAACATCCGAAAGAACACCTTTCAAACGACTAGCCAACATCTTGGATATAATTTTATAAATGACACTACAAAGGCTTATAGGGCGAAATTGGGTGAAAAGTTCCGGATTTTCTACCTTGGGAATGAGGACAATTGTGGTGTCGTTCCAACCTTCTAGGATCACTCCCGTGTTCAAGGCAGTCAGTATCTCCTGGGTAATTGGCTCGCCACATAAATCCCAAAATTTCTTATAGAAAACCGCATGTAGGCCATCCGGACCTGGGGCCTCGAAGTCACCAATACTGAACGCCGCCTTCCTAACATCATCAACAGTAAAAGGAGCCAAAAGACTATCATTCATACCTTCAGTAACTTTAGGCTGAATTTTTTCTAAGAAAGCAAGGTCGATCTCTTGAACTTCAGATGTAAATAAGTTAGAGAAATATTGAAGGATAAGCGGTTTAAGACAATGAGTACCTTCCACCCAATCATTGTTCTCGCCTCTTAATTTTTTAATCAGAATTTTCTTGCGCCTAGCAGAGGCATAATGATGGAAAAAGTTGTGTTTGGACGTAACCAGTTGGCTCGGGACCTCTGAAGCAAATGGATCTCTTCCTGTTCGAGGAGCATTTCCACCAAATCGGCCATCTCCTTTGCTTTGGATTCATTATCGTCATTCATCGGACCATTCATGGCCTTCTCTAACTCACGTTGGGCTTTTCGCATACGCTCTTGAGGGCGTTTTAGAAATGTTTTATCCCAATCATGCAGGGTACCATGCATATACTCAAGCTTAGCCAAACTCCACCCTCGACCTCTACATTAGCATTATTCCATGCATTTTGAACCACATCCCGAAACTCCTTCTCTTGTAACCATTTGGATTCAAATCTGCGTACTTTATTGTTTCTAATGGCTGTTGGTTGATATTCAGTATCCAGCATAATAGGTCTATGGTCCGACCGAGAATAGTCCAGGTGTTGTAGTGCAACATTAGGATGCATGCTTCTCCAAGAGTCATTTACAACCATCCGGTCTAGTCTTTCCCGGATTCTCCCTCGCTTCCAAGTAAAAGGCTCTCCAATAAAGCCAAAATCATCAAGATCACACTCTAGTAGAACATCACGGAAAGCCTGCATATAATTTGGTGGGTGAGTATTTCCCCCCTCCTTCTCATTAGTCCACAGAATTTCACTGAAGTCTCCAATGATCGCCCACGGAATGTTCATCTGTCCATTAAGTTCCCGAATTTTGTCCCAATTTTTGTATCTGTCCTTCCATCTTGGCTCACCATAAATTCCTGTCAATCTCCAAATCCTCTCGGTACTCTCAACAATGCGCACATCAATGTACTTCGGTGCCGAAAAGATTTGCTGGATATTAATTTCATGCTTCCAACATAAAATCACACCACCACTCCGTCCATCACTAGGGTTTACTATTTTAAAATCCATCCTTAACCTTCTTCTAAGACACTCAGCCGGATAATTGTCTAAGTGCGTCTCTGACAAAAACAACACATCGGGGTTGTTTCGCTTCTGAACATTCAAAAGCGCACGAACTGCCGGGTCATTCCCCAAACCCCGACAGTTCAGGGCTAAGATTCTCATTGATCCGGGTGGCACCCCTCCTTGGATCCCGCCAATTCAGAATTGTCACTAGAAGTTGCTTCCCCTCCTGTCTTTACTCTCTTAGAAAATCTGTCCGGATTAGGACTTGGTGGCGAGGTAGGTTCAAATTGAGTAACAATAGTTCCAACCTTACTCGTGGCATTAGCTATAATCAAAGCCTTATCTGATCCATCAACTACCTGACGCCCCTCCAAGAACATACTCAGATCCGCAGAATTACGCTTCCTTGTGGGATCAGATTCATCCTCCACCATAGCATCAACCTCCTCATCTGTCGAATAAGATTCACTGTTGGGTGCAGAGCGAACACCGAATCCACCACGTCCAGAGCCCCTACCTCGGCCACGCCCAGATGATCCTCCTCGCCCTGCCGGCCTGATCGACCAGGTAGCCCTAAGGTCCCTAAACACAAGTGAAGTAATAGGATGGATACCATCGCCATGCTGGGTGTCCAAATGTCCTAGCATACCACAAAACGCACACCAATTTGGCAGGCGTTCATACTTGACCAAAAAAATCTGGCGTTGTCCTCCCCTGATCATTGACACATGATTCTTTAATGGTTTCCTCACATCCAACCAAATCCGAACTCTGAAAAAATTCCCAGCAAAATCTCCATCAATTGGCTCGGCATGGACAACTTTACCCACCTTGTTTGCTAGCGCTTCCACCATCGGCTTAAACCCATCTGCTAGATCATGAATTTGAATCCAGATTTTGCAATGATCCAAAGAAATCTCAAAAGGTTTGGTGAATCCGTCATATGTAGCTAGTATAACTGTTTGCCCTCTGAAGGTCCATGGTCCGCCTTCCATCACTTTGTCCCAATCACCTAAGCAAGAAAATTGCATTGTGTATAGGTTGTCTCCTAGAGATCTGAACTTGACTTCTTGAGCTAGGTCCCATGCCATCCTCATGGATTTGTAGAACCAGAAATCACTGTACTCGCGCTTTGTATGAATCTTCGCGATTGTCAGTGTGGCCTCCAAAGGCGGCGCCGACTGTTCCTCATAGACGACATCATCTAGGTCCTCCTCGCTCAAGCCCAACTGCTTCATCATCTCCTCCAGATTTCCCTTGCCAGATCCTTCCGTAGAAGAACTTCCCATCTCCATGACCTAGCCCTAGGGTTAGGTCTAGCAGCCTACAGAACTCCCCACACCCGCCTCAGCCCCCAACAACACCCCACCAAGGCCTGAGCATCAACGCAAGGTTGCCCCAAAACCAGCCCAAGCGGGAGAACCAGACAGGGGATCGGTGAAGGGGTAGAGATTTCTTAACGCCGGCGGACTCGGCGAGAGGAAGAAGCCCTAGCGAGAGGGTAGGTAAAGCCACACTAATTTAATAGAGCATCGGAGATGCTTTTTATCACTGCAGAAGGCTTTCAAGCCGGCAAGATTGAGCTGCTCGACTATATCGAGCGGTTCCATCGCGTCACACACACAAGACGCTGATTAGCCGGGCCCAAATGACCCTTCGCTGCCGCGCGGCCGGTAAGCCGGCCCACGGGCTAGATCGCCAGTGCGTCATCGCCCGCCCGTCCCTTCTCGTACCACCGCATCTAGTGCACGCACACCTACGAGCACGAGAGCAGCAGCCCGGCGCAGTCCTTCTTCTACCCCGCCTGTCAGCGACGGCGGGAGGACCGGTGGGTCCCACTCTCTCCCTTCTTCGTCTCGTGCTCGGCGAGAAAAGCCACCCCTCTTTCTGAGGCGACACGACTTGCTCGTCCCCTTCCTCCATCTGTCTGCGCTTCATTTACGCATCCTCCGACTCCTCGTCCTCTCCGAGCAGTCCTTCTCCCCTCGCTTTGCAGCCCCCCTCCGCGGCCTCGAGCAGTTACGCCTCGGGAGGAGAGATGGAGGGACGGCTTTGCGTCGGCGGGACGCTTCCTCCAGTAGCCATGGGCGACGTCTCCACCGCGGCGGCGGGCACGGCGGAGCTCAAGGACCCCAGGACGATCGCGCGCAAGTAAGCCCCCCTAACCCACCGCGCCCCCGCTTGTTCCCCACCCGATTATTGGTGATTTCGCGACGTCCAGTATGTGTTTGGGATTTGTTTTGGGCGAAGCTGTGAAGCAGCGGGGCTCCAAGCGGAATCCGCCTCTGAGGGTTGATTAATCCCTCCATTGCTGATTAGAGAGCTTATTATGAAGGTTTTAGATGGGTTTCAGGATGCGCTGGCTGTTTTTTTTAAGTTGTTGTTTAGATACTCTTAGGTTTAGCAGTTCATGCTCTAGTCCACTGTTTCGATTTCGTCCCACTTCGCATTAATTTTATCTGATTATTTATTAAAGCACCCATCGGTTCGTGATTAATTCTGAAGGGTTTCAGGTTTGGGTTGCGTTATATTTGCTCATCATAATACCCCGCGGTTTAGTTGTTTGCACGCGATCCCCATTCTTAATCTCTACGATTCGACCCTGTCAGAGACTTGCTGGGTGAAAGTACTGTTTATCTTCCCATTGGTGGCTCTTCATGTTCACTATTGATACCGGTAGATGGGTCATTGAAAACCTGTCGCAGTTATTCCTTGGCAATGCCTGATAAAAGAACACGTGGATACATAAATGGACTAATAATTGTTTCTAGAAAAAGAACAAATAATTAACCGAGATTTCGTGGCGACTCTGCAGTGCACCCTGCTTACCTCGCTCACATGCCTACTCTGTGGCAAGAAAGTTTAATGCAATTTTCACTGGTGTAGTTTCTGCTACTCTGCCTTTATATGTCAGGAGACAAACAATCGAAACGCTTTGATCCCCTCTGTCCCTTAGGTCTAGCGGGTTGAGTTGTATGGGGTGTTGGCTCGTCTTGAGCTTGTAAATTTGTACAGAAACCTTCTTTTTTATCAATGAATCACACACAAAAAAAAAACCAGGAGACAAATAATTGGTGTTGCGTGCATTACCTTAGCTTTTGTTGATCAATGCTTGCACTGTTTCACTAGATTGTACCGAAATGTTGGATAACAACAACATATCTTACTTTATCTTTTTTGCTATACTGAAGTGTCGAATACTAACATTATATCTTGTGCTTTTAGGTATCAGCTGGATCTTTGCAAGAGGGCTGTCGAGGAGAACATCATAGTGTACCTCGGCACGGGATGCGGGAAGACCCATATTGCTGTGCTTCTCATTTACGAACTTGGCCACCTCATCCGCAAGCCCAGTCGTGATGTCTGCATTTTCCTCGCCCCGACCGTCCCCCTTGTTCGCCAGGTAGATTTTCTCGCCCTTCTTACTATAGTTTCTATTCTATTTTCTGGGGAAGAATCGCACAGCTGGTAGGCACTAGCAACTTGCAGGTGCTCCTGATTACTTGTCATTGTTGCATGGGGATTTTATAATTAATGACTATGTATTTCGCGCATAACATTATAGGATAAGTTATGGATTTGAGGAGTTATAACTGCATTTCCAGACTGAGCACAACTGTACATGGTTAATTGGCGCTCTTCTTCACTAAAAATAGAACCTAATCTTCCCTTCATCGAATTTTACAGCAAGCAGCGGTTATTGCAAATTCCACCAATTTCAAAGTTCAAAGTTACCATGGGAACGGTAGAAGCTCCAGAGATCACGAGGATTGGGAGAAAGAGATGGGGGAGTCTGAGGTAAGATTGGGAGAAAAGTTCAAATTTTACATTCTCCTTGCAGATCCATCACAATGACTTCCAGTTTGGAAAAGGTTCTGTATATGGGAATGAAAGTAGATGTTTGTAGGCCTTATCATAAATTAGTTTATGACGCCCTCTGATTTGGAGCAAAATTTCAGCCAGAGATTCGTGCTTAAGCCCACGTAATTTCTTTTCAATCAGAGACCTGATTCTGCGCACATGTAAACAACATACCATTAGTCTAATAATCTGCACATCCATTTTTGTCAAAACATAGTGCATAGTTTTGTGCCTAATTTGTACTATCTCTGCCATTGCAGGTTCTTGTAATGACTCCCCAAATTTTGTTGCATAATTTGCGGCATTGTTTCATCAAGATGGACTCAATTGCACTTTTGATATTCGATGAATGCCATCACGCACAAGCCCAAAAGCGGCACCCATATGCACAGATTATGAAGGTAATGTGAAGATCTTCTTGCTGCAATACAATTTGCAAGGCACACATATCTACAGATGTTTGTTGTTTCCTGGCCACCTAATGGTACCTGTGCATCATTGATTTTTCTTTTCACTTGAACTCTTTTTGATAAAATGACATCCACATGGCAAGAGTTGCCTTCCGTTGTTAACAGAACTTCACTCGCGTGTAAAGTGCTTGGTACATGCTGATGGGAGAATTCATGCATGTAGGTCATGTTTAGGAAATGCAGAATTGAATCGAAATGAACCCACCATGGTACATATATAAGAAATTGCGTGTAGGTACATTCTAGGGACCATACTTAAAATGTGAATACAACTTATGATTCGCAAATAAAAAAAATCTGCCACGTGACACCAAGGAACCTCTACAGTTCTGTTTCACTGAACTACCATCAGACATGTATACCTGTAGCGAGTATAGTCGGTGTACCCGTAGCGAGTATAGTCGGTGTACACATAGCTAGTTTAGTCGGTGTAGCACAATGTGGATATAGTCGTATGACCGCCGAAGTCCAGCTGATCCCCGCCGGTCTTGCAACCACCATGAGAAGTGTCAAACCAAAGAAGTGAGCCTACCTCACTTGGTTAGGGGGTGAATGTACCACCCAACCACCTGGTTTCAAGTCCTCCCAAACACGAGCTTGGGTTCTTATTCTTTAGCAAACAAATAGTTGTAGGGGCTTCTTTGCTATTTTCGCTTAAAAAAAAGAGAAGCACCAAACCATCTTAGCACCGTAATGACAATGCCTACAAGATATCCACATATGCACGTGAGAATGTTGCGCGCCAAAGTGCTAGATCTGAATGTGCGACTTGGGCATGGGGAATGACAGGTTTCGAGAATTCAGCCTGGCTTATCTAAGTCTTACCCTAATTCCTTCACTATTTTAAGTTACCCACTTATATAGATTTCCCTATGTGACTATATATGGTGAAAGACGCTAAATCTTTGTAAGTATATATTCAGTTCTAATAGTATGGACACTAGATGTTCTATATATTGTGGTGGTTAACTTATAGCGCACCTATTTACCTATTTTATGTGCAAATGATGCCCAATAAAAAAATCTCCTAGAATCTTCTTATTTGTTGTTACTTCGAGCCTTAATCTGATGACCACTCGTTTCCTGGTTCTGTCAACATCTGGTCATCACATCATCAAACAGTATAGCTTCATGCAGATATTCAGGCTTGTCCACATCGCTAGTTGAAAGTTGGAACTTGGAACAATTAATTGATCAAATTAACTGCTAAGCAATTAACTTAAGAAGAATTTGGATGACTGCTAGTATGTGTTGAATATCACTCCCTTCAGTTTCCTAGAAATTATCACTTTGGACATTGGCATGTCTACAAAACACGATTTTGGACGGCTAATTTCTGTTGCAATATTTCTGGTGAAAATAACGAAATTACCTGAAATAACAAATTATGTATTATGTATTCTGTAGAAGCTTTTTGAGACAGTTTTTAGTATATGATTTTCAAGTATCTAGTTTGAATAGGTTTGACCCTACCTACATGTCTAAAATGATAGCTTTTAGAGAACTGGAGGGAGTACTATTTAAATATTTCAGTGAACAGCAGAACTTGCAGTCTGAGAAACATTTGTAACATTGTTTCAGGAATTCTACATTAGTAACATTGTGAAGCCCCCTCGCATTTTTGGCATGACTGCTTCACCAGTAATGGGAAAAGGTAATCATAATGCAATATCCATCCTATCAGGAAGTGCTGCACGACTATGGTTTTTAAATTACCTTTGGTAGCCAACCACATTCTCTGGAATACTCTTGCCCTCTTCTATGCAGTTAATGTTTGTATCCTACTTTGGAGTCATTATTTTTGCTTTTGGCATTTTATGGCGCATGGTAAATGTGGCCATATTTTTCCAGATAATTATGTGGAAGTCCCTGAACATAAATGTACCTTAGGATTTACAACCTTGCAGTCAAGTTGGGATTACATAATTCTTATTTTAATCAACAGTGCAATGCTAACATTAGATTCAAGTTTATGCATTTATCGGTATCTAACATAGTTCGCCATCAAGATGAAGATTCTTGTGAGAAATGGCTCATGCTTTAGGGATCTACTCCCTCCGTCCCAAAATATAAGGCGCCTAAGGATTAGTCAAAAGTCAATGTTTTCTAATTTTGACCAAGTTTATACACAAAATATGAACATTTACAATACTGAATCAATATCAATAGATTCATCATAAAGTATATTTTACTAATGTGTCCATTTAATATTGTAAATGTAGATATTGTTTCCTAAATATTTGGTCAAAGTTAGTAGACTTTTGACTAATCCTTAGACGCCTTATATTCTGGGACGGAGGGAGTACTAGGTTTTGTTTTGCTCCTATTAATGTTCCCGGCTTGTGCAAAGGTGATTGACAAAAAAATTCGTCCAATGGAAGAGAGTGCCAGCAAAGAAAATATGATTTTGTCTAATGAAATTCAAAACCTGAAATTACATTTATTTCTTTTAAAGAAAGATACAATTTTGTTTCGTTGTCGTAACAAAATGCCCTATTGTGATGCACGGTGAAATAAAATTCAAAACCTAAAATTACATTTATATCTTCTAAAAAAAAGCATGACACATGAAAGACATGAGATACCCCGCTGGTTTGTTGTGACTTTTTTTTGGCGCACTATGATGGGGGGACCCCCACCAGAATTATTAATAATATTATTGAACAAAAAACTCGGTATGTACAAGGATATTTACAAGGCAGGAATCTAAGATGACTTGTGCCAGACTCGTGGAAGCCACGACTCGGCCAGCCGGCCACTATTGAGCCGATGTTGGAGACGCGAGTCCTGGAGGGTGGTGTGCTCCAGGACCATCCCCCAAACAGTGCCTGATGGGAGACTCTTCCTATGGTTTTCTGCTTTTCCAAAGCACCCAGGACAGGAGAAGGACCAAGGTGATGGATGGAGTGGTGCATGCACACAATGGACCACACGTAAGTTTCGCAGATATCGGCAAGAGAGCACGCCTGACCAGAGCCTGCACCTGCACCGGTACAGTTAAATAGGTGGAAAGATCCTCATCTGCTACCACACAGAAAGTACAGCAGGATAAACCAATCCACCCTCGCCGGGAGAGGAAGCTGCGTGTGCACGTGTTGCCATGGCGTGGAATACAGAAGTTTCTTTGGAGAAAAGCAGTCCTAGTCAATGTTGCCAAGATAGGTCAATGCTGGAGCGAGAGAGAATGGTTCGGCTGTGGAGGCAGTGTAGTGCATGCCGTTGGGCATGAAAAGCTTGTCGTTGTTGCCAGCCACAGGGCGGGTGGATAAAGGTACAATGTTGTGCAATTGGATCAGCTCGGCATCAGCCACCGTGGTGAGGCGAGATTGAAGGGGTTGGTTGAGGGAGCCCTCACCAATCACCTCAGTACCAGCCATGGGGAACATTTTTTAAGATTAATATAAATTGCTACAACTATATCAGGAATCTCATAAAATGGTTGTTGGACCACATTGCACAACTTGAAATATTTGGTTGGTCTCTAGTCTTGCTTACTGTTTGTTCTTCATCTACTACTGTAGTATCAGATTTGGCTATGGTCGTTCCATCATCTGAGCACATGTAAGATTTTTTACCATTTGTGATTGTATAGATGTCTTACTTATGTTTTCTATGACAGGCGGGTCAAATAAGCTTAATTACACCAAATGTATCAACAGTCTTGAGGAATTACTGCATGCAAAGGTACAGGCTACTAGTATTCACTTTAAAAAGCTCTGCTGGGATTTAGGAATATTGTTTATTGACATTTGGCTTCGCAAAACTTCTCTTGTGTTGGATAGGTCTGCTCGGTTGATAATGCAGAACTGGAAAGTGTGATTGCTTTTCCTGATATGGAGGTGTACACATATGGCCCACTTACTCACTCTAACCTTACTGTAACTTACAACAAAGAACTTGAGTGTTCAAAGCTTCAGGTTCAGCCATACAGTGGATTATTATTGTTTCAGTTGACACACTTATGTTTTCTGTTCTCCGTCTCCTTATTATTGTTTGTATGGGTTTGAAACAGAGTGAACGCATACTACGTGAGAGCCTATGCGATTTCAAGGATTCTCAGAAGAAACTAAAATCTCTATGGAGGTTGCATGAAAATTTAGTTTTCTGTTTGCAAGAACTTGGTTCATTTGGAGCTTTACAAGTAAGTTGACACTGTTGTCATATGTTTTATAACGAAATGTCTTTCTGTCTGATTTACTTTACATCACGACGGCCTTTTTCTTTAGTTGGTTAGTCCACTATTTTTTTTCCTTTTGGGGTGCTTGATAGCTATTGTAGGATGCTCTTCCTTCCTTTTATGGGAAAGTGTCTATTTTGGGAACTTCTGTATATACAAGATAAGTATTAGTTTGTGTTTAGTTAAATATAGTTCTTAAGAAACATATTGCAGAATAGAAAATGATACTCCCTCTTGTACTAAATCAGCGACACTTATTATGGATTGGAGGGAGTACTATTTTTTGGTGAGCTTTCCTACCTATGGTTCATAGGCGATATTCTCTTAGTTTGTAACAAATGTTCCGAATGGATCTTTGTGGTGCTACAAATGTTCAAGTGGTTCATACATGGTGCTATTGACTTCCCGTGGTTTGCAAGAAATGTTTTGGTTAGTTCTCTGGTGTTATAGCAATAAATGGGGAGCGTTCCATCCTTCATGTGAATTCTTTACTTTGATAAAGATGTCAATCAGTTACCCGCCTTAAAAGAAGATAAAGATGTCAATCAGTGGCAGCAGTCTGTTTGCCTTCTCTCTCTCTCTCTCTCTCTCTCTCTCTCTCCTGACATGGGGGTCACACATTTCCCATCTGCCGATTCCAAATTCAAAATTTCAAATCTGCCGAAGGTGCTGGTCACCCTCAAATGACTCTGAATCCTGCCCAAGGCGAAGCTCAGCTGAGAACTGAGATGAAGCCAAGGGTGTCGCATAGAGCAAGATGACATAGGTTTGACATGCAGAGGCAATCTAATTATTGATCTGTATCAGCACATGGTAATTAGCCAACGTTCCAATTAACTGTAGGGAAGTACTCTGTTACTTTATAGCCACTAACTTCTAATAAAATTCAGTGTATTGTGTGAAAAAAACAATGGTAGAATAAATGATTCGTGGAACAATGAAATCACAACAAGAGTTAAGAGTAAAGCCACTGTGAAAATAAATACAAATAAGTTTAACCATGAGAACACAATGTATCATATGGATTGTCGACCGAATATTCAACATAAAGTTCTGGTCTCTAGGCTTTTGGGTCTTGCCATCAATTTTGGAGCTGCGGAAGTTATAACCCTCTGTTTGTATCTAGCTGTCACAGTTGGCACTGCTAGCATTCTTGGTTGTTTTCTCATTTGTTGTACGAGTAGAGATTTCAGTTTTCTTTTGTTGCCTTGGATTGTACCTTTTTAAGATAACGTTACACATATGTTACTCTCTACTTTGTTTGATTTAGCGCAGGCTGCAAGGATTTTTCTGTCATTTGATGGTGATGATTTGGAACAAAAGGAGTTCGACGCCAACAGCAATTCTACCAGATTTAAGCATCACTACCTTAACAAAGCAATTTCTATTCTGAGTTGCAACATATTAGAATGTGAGTTGTTCTCCAAGTTCATCTTGGGCTGCTTGTTTTCCCCTGGCCTAGGTCCTATATCTATTTGGCCAACCTTCCTATAAGATCTTGTATTGGAAATACTTTTTGATCATTTATCCAACAAATGATCCTGGTTAGGCTGGCTTGATATCCTATGTGTAATGCTGTTCATTATTTGAATTTTAGAAAAAGAGTTCGGTTCTTTCAAAGCATAAGAGAATGTGAACTCATTATCATCCCAAAATAATCAGTAGATCTTGGAAAACTTCCCTTATAAAACTTAAAAATTCAAAGGATTTGGGGAGCATACTGGAGTAGTTAACACCAGGACTTCACCTGTTGCCTACCATCATTGGATCTTGGCTGTTTCAAACATTTTCAAATGTGGTGGATTTTGCGATTGTGAACTATATATATATCTCTGGTACTTAGAATCTAAAGATCAATATTTGTGAAAAATCCTTGAATTTATATTTGCAAAAGTAACCTCCATCCATTGGCAAGGAGTTCATAGGCTGATTGAAGTAGCGAAACCCTGGGGTCTTCAATGGTGCAAGGCCCAACATTGCTACGCTTCTAGACTCTACCTGTGCAGGGGAAGCACTATGGGCAAAGGCAGGGCAGACAAATTGCCCACTGTTATCACTTGTGAAGAATAGTACTTAGGGGTGTGGTTTGTGTTGTAGCCTTGTGGGTGTAATGGCCTATCAGTGGGCTTACACACAAACATGTTCGATCTATGAATGCATTGGTTTTGTTGGATTTTCTGCTAGAGAACCAGAACTTGGGACAGCTTCCAGTTTACTTAATACGTATCAGTACTGGAGTGGTTGAGGTCATGTACGTTTAGATACAGTCTCTGATTGGATATAGGTGCCAGCTTAAATGCATATATTTTTGTGACTAGCAGTGCGTGAATCTGACAAGATGTGCTTTCTAGGTACACATGATGATTCATTTGATCTAGGGATGCTAGAAGAACCTTTCTTCTCAAATAAATTTATGACTCTTATTAACGTTCTCTCAGGATACAGGTGAGCGTAGTCGTCAGTGCTGCTATTTTTTTTTCCGTAACGTTCTTTCTGCTTCAGGATTGTTACGGACACATTACGGTACAGGAGTGTCTGTACTTAATTTAAGGTGTAAAGAAATCCTTGGTACTTATGGGGTAGTAGTATTCCCTTTCCACTGAGCTGCTGTTTCCTCCTCAAAATGTAAAAAATGAGAGAAGAAATCCAACTGAAAACAACAATTTGAACATCTTAATTACAACCTCTTGAGAGTAAGTTTCAACATTTGAGTCTTCTCATCATCATAATTATTTTTCTTTGGTTTCTTTAATAAGCAGGATAGAGGAAAACACGAAGTGCATAGTTTTTGTGAAAAGAATAACTGTTGCGAGAGCGATAGCACGTATCCTCCAAAATTTGAAATGCCTTGATTTTTGGAAATGTGAGTTCCTTGTGGGATGCCACTCGGGACCAAAGAATATGTCAAGGCACAAGATGGATGCTATTGTTGAAAAGTTTTCTTCTGGCAAGGTATAATAATTAGGCATGCGTACCTTTTGGATAGCTATTTTGAGCATGTCACATCCTGCATTTTCTCTTGATCTGCTTTTTCTTTACTAGGACTAGGAAGTCAAAATCTTCTGTGGGGTGTGGCTGGTACTGATTTTGTTTGTTGGCCAGGTGGATTTTTTTCTTTCAAATTTCTGCACCTAATTATGAATATAGCTGGTTGGCATAAAACATCAGGGGCCAGCATACTCTGACTCTGATCCACCAGCTGAGTCGGCAATTTTAGCCAACCGTTGGGAGAACACTGGTACAGAAGTATAAGCCATTTTAGAGTGATGTTGGTCATCTCCAATGCTGCAACGGCTGTGTGAGCAGCCATTCACCATGTACAATGATTGACATAGTACAGACAGAAGGATTGGTTCTTGGTTTTTATAGTTTGGTTAGACTACCGATAGTAACAACATAGGGTTTTAGTAGGTCGTTTTGACTTCAAACAGTGTTCAATCCTGGATTGGAATTCTGCAGCATAGGGCTTTAGGCCTACGTTTATATTTTCCCTGAGTTGGTAATTATTTAGTAAATTAGTTGTGACAGACCACCAGAATCTGATTTTGTCTGTATACTTTTACATCTATTATACTTCTTGCATCACAATTCCTTTGCTTTTGCTGTTTTCAGGTGAATCTTTTGATTGCTACTAGCGTAGGTGAAGAGGGTCTTGACATTCAGACTTGCTGCCTCGTTGTGCGGTTTGATCTTCCAGAAACTGTTGCCAGTTTTATTCAGTCCAGGGGACGAGCCCGGATGACTAAATCTAAATATGTTGTTCTTCTGGAGAGGTGATTTTTTTCTATTGCATAGATGGCCAATTGGTGTTAATATTATAGAGTTGAATGTATGTTAGTCCTTGATTTTGGTCCACGTTCTTATTCATTCTGATACATACAGGGGAAATCATTCTCAGGAAAAATTGCTTAATGACTATATTGATGGTGAGATCATTATGAATGGAGAGATAGACTTCAGAACTTCGAATGATATGTTTGAGTACCTTGAGGAGAACACTTATCAAGTGAACAAAACGGGTGCTTCCATTAGCACAGCTTGCAGCGTATCTCTACTACATCGCTACTGCTACAACCTTCCCAAGGATATGTATGTAAGGGCTGTGTTTGTCAACACGTTGATACTCATGCTTTATTCGTCGATCAATTCTTTGTTGTAGTAATATAACTCATCTTCTTGAAGGTTCTTTAATCCTTCTCCAGCATTCATATACGTTGATGACATTGAGGGAATAATCTGCCGAGTAATTCTTCCACCAAATGCTGCTTTTCGTCAAGTGGATGGCCAATCATGTCAATCAAATGATGAGGCTAAGAGGGATGCATGCTTAAAAGCATGCATGAAACTTCATGAACTGGGTGCTTTGACAGATTTTCTTTTGCCTGGTTCAGGTTCAAGAAAGAACAAGGTATCAACAGCAAATGGTTCCACAAGCAACAAAGATGAAGGTATGGTTCACTCACATGTTCCTACAATGTCAGAATACTGGTGATTTGGCTCAAGCCACTCAACTATTGTTGTTTCCATATTTTAGATGATCTAAGAGAAGAGCTTCATGTGATGTTAATTCCCACAGTTCTCAAACCTTCAAGATGCAAACTGGATTGTCTATTGAACTTGCACTTTTACTATGTTCAGTTTATTCCCATACCAGCAGATAGACATTATCGGATATTTGGTCTTTTTGTGATCAATCCCCTTCCGACGGAAGCTGAAAAGTTGGAGGTTGATTTGCATCTGGCTCGTGGGAGGATTGTGAAAGCAGGAATGAGACATTTAGGAACAGTATCATTTGACGAAGAACAGGTATCATCTTGCTCATCTTTCCATGTGTTAGCACACGATCTTTTCTTGAATGTCGTCTAAAATGTGTTTTTTCATGTCAGATGGTGCTTGCACGCAATTTCCAAGAAATGTTTCTGAAGATTCTTCTGGACAGATCCGAGTTCACTCTGTCTCATGTTAAGTTGGGCAATGGTGAAACGTTATCGATTAATTCAACATTTTACCTGATGCTTCCAATCAAGCAGGAATTATATGGTGATATATTTTCGATTGACTGGCCAACAGTTGAGCGCTGTTTATCATCACCGATTTTTAAAGATCCAACTGGTGTGTCTGTGAATGGATCATATTTGCCAGATGAGTCTTTAAGGCTTCTTGACTGTATCTACAGTAAAACTGATGTTGTTGGCAGTTTAATATTTTCTCCCCATAATAAGACATTTTTTGTCATTGATGCCATTCTGGACGAACTAAATGTTAGAAGTGAGTACAACGGTGGAACTTATGAAGAACATTACAAGGAAAGGTAATAAAGAGATATTATTTGCACTCCCCCTTCTTGGCTTACAGTTCTATTTACATTGCTACCATGATTGAGCACTCCCTAGGGCATATGTAACTACACATCAATCGTAAGATAGCGCTATCTTAAGCTTGGCTGTGTATCCACTTCATGTTATAAAATTTCATTTGTAGTGTGGTAATGTGTATCTACTTAATGTTATGAAAGTAGGCCATTGCAGTCAAAGATATAGTATCACTGGAGTACCCCCAATAGAAATCCCTGTAAGAAGCTTTTATGACCTTTTTTTCTGAGAAAACATGTCACTCAATGTTTTGTTTTGTTTTGTTATGACTATATAAGTAGTCCATGTAATAATCATATGATATGTAACTGGAATATACTATCCCGAGATTGCCATGAATACTAGTAGCTATTTAACATGAGTAATGATTTACCTCAGGAATTGAAGCCAATATAACAATAGGGTCTTTCTCAAGTTTGATGTTTTGACACTCCATTTATCCATCTCTATACAATATTACTACTAGCTAAGTACCTGTGCATTGCTACAGAAAGAAAATAAATTATATTGCTGCTTCAGAAAAAAGAGATATGCTAGACATTTCAAGACGTTACATCACCATGTGTACGCATGTAAATGCTCTGCAGGATATTTTTCTCCAAAATAAACCTTTGTTTTGTTCGTCGTTTCCAAACTTTCTCCTTTCCTTCCCAAGCAAATACCAAATCACAACTTCCTTTTTTTTCCCTTACAATCTGAGACAAACTTTTCCTTTCTTTCTTGCCTTCCATTCTGTTGGTAGATGGGATGAGACATTTTTTTTGTGAGACCGAGTGGTGGATGAGTGAGTGGGGTAGATTAGATCTAGCGGTGTCTAATAAGTTGGGGTGATCGTGGAGAGGGGATGGAAAGTGGGATGAAGGACCGCGACCACCAACTTCCCTGTTCTAGTGAAGATATTAAGTATTCAGCTCTATGTCCCTGTATTGCATCCTGTCTTTAAGTTGGCTGTAAGCCTTTAAAAAGTGGCACCTGTAAGGTAGCTTTTCTTTTCTTTTCTTTCTATAACACACATCCAACCGCACACCTTTGCTTTATAGTATAGAAGAGGCATAAAGCTTCAACACATGCAAAAGAAACAAATACAAATTACACAAGTACCCACACAGTCATGCAAGTGAAACCGACCTGCTTCTTTGGCTAGGCACCCAGTTGTCTTGAATGACAAGGCAGGGTGCTCTGCTGAGCTGCTTAGCTCCTTTCCCTCATGCATAGGTATGCATGGTCCATGATATTTCTGCGTAGCACAGTGCGATCAGGACTTACAGCCTAAAAACACACCTGTTTCAATGTAAAATCGTGGCTAATAAATCAACACGGCAGCGAGCTGATATTTTATTTGTGAATCAAGAGCTTTGAAATGTCATGCTTGAAACATGAGATTACACAATCCGGAACCTGGGAGGGTCAGATACCGTCTGATTCAGCCAGAGATGCTAATTTGGCTAAGGAGTTAGCAGCGAGATTAGCTTCCCTTAGCTCTTCAATCTGGTTCAAGATCGGCAGGATACTTTCCTTCTGATTTCCCTTTGTCTTCCATTCCACAGCGGGATCAAGGAAGGCAGTCCCAAGACATGCTGCACCTGGAGGTGTCAGGCCAGAAGCGATCCATCTCTACATATGCCAACGCCTCAGTAGTAATTGGCACCAAGTCATACCAAGTAGCCGTTACGCTTGGGAGTCAACCATTATGGTCATGTGCTACTACCCAGGGTGCACCCGTAAATTCGTTTGCTCTAAAGGCTGCATCCACATTCACTATGATAATGTCATTGAGTGGTAGAGACGAGCAAACTGATCCTAATCTCCCCTGCTAGCCTGTTCTCTGTTGATCAATCAACTTTAATTACTTTAAAAATAGAAAGGTTGTGATATTTCTGTTTAACTGCTAATAAACTTATGGACTGTTGAAATCAGATTTGGTATCAATCTATCCCATCCTGAGCAGCCACTTCTGCACGCTAAGCAGCTCTTCAACCTGCACAATTTGCTTCATGACAGACTACGGGAGACCACAGGTTACATTTGTTGTTCCTTTAAACTAGCATCTTTATTTACTGTTGATTTGGGATCTTCTTCATGAAACCATCACCATGTTACCTAGTACTCCCTCCGTTTCAAAATATAAGATGTTTTAGCTTTGTGAAGCAAATGTATGTACACTTCTTTTAGTATGTAGGTTCACTCAGGTTTGGAGTGAATCTACACACTAAAAGAAGTCTAGCTACATTTTCTTCACAAACCTAAAATATCTTATATTTTGAAACGGAGGGAGTATTAAAATACCTCAAGTGCTCAAATTGCCTTAAAGTGAGGATATATTTGTGATGGCCGTCTGCAATTTTTTCTATAGAAAATGCAAACAGGCATTTACGTATCTTTTCATGGGGAGGGTGAAGGCCGGGGAAGGGGCGGGCAAGGATGGCGATGGATGGCATCGGCCATATCTACACAGCGATGAAGGCGGGAAGGAGGCGTCACGGGACTCCAGCGCCAGGGAGACGACAAAGCGGTACGCGGTGCGGGAGCGGGACTCGTAAGGATTCGGAGGTCGGAGGCTCCGAATTGGATCGAACGGGAGGACACCACGCGCGAGGTGCGTGTGGAATTGGGGCTTATTTTCCAGGGCTGAATTCTAGGACAAAGCAAACAGCAGGCCGAATTGAGTGCATCCAAACATAGTGTTAAGAGAAGCAAGACTAGGTACAAGACTTTGGAAAACGGCACAAGCTACCGCATGCCCAGTGAAAGTAAAACCCCCAAAAGACAAGACAGACCTCTATCCTACAACCTCATGGTGGTTCAGATGGCGGTAGGCCTGACGCCAACACTCTGCTTCTGCCTTGATGCTGTCAGCAACCACAAGCAGATCATTTCTCACCCTTAGATTCAACTGTTTATTTCTCTCCAAATTGATCTCATGGCTAGGTGACCATTTAGCTTTGGTCGTAGGAATTATCCTTGGCAGATCAACTCGACCACATGGCTAAGGTGACCATTGAACACTGAGCCAACTTCTTTGCAGTTATCCTTGAGATCCTCTGTGCCTCTCTTGCCACCATTCTCCCAAGAAATCATTCAATGTTGGAGCTAGATGTCATGTTTGGCCGAGTGCAGGGTGAGATGCCACAAACCTCAACCGCTACTGGGCCAACTGAGCAGGATTCTGGATGTTGGAGAACCTGTCCCAGAGGAACTCATCCTCCAGGGTCAGAGCGACAGTTCTGGTAGTACGGACTTTGTTGGCTGCCGTCAATCCAGTGATCTTCTCAAAACAATGTGACCTGCCCTTCAACCACAATCTTGGCCGAAGCCCGTGGCATCTCCTAAACCACTTCCTCATGCTGCATCGGCACCAACTGAGGTTCTGGATGGTACGTACAGTGCAGCCACATCCACTTGATCTGAGGGAATTTCCCTGTAGCTTGAGGCCAAGCCACAAGTGCCCATACTTCGTAGGTGCGCAGACCCTATCCCAGGCCACAAGGCAGTGTTCTGACAATCACTGCCTCTGTCCCCTTCCAGATGAATGCTCTATGGCATTTGTCAGCCAAAGCTAGGGTCACAATTCCACAACATATGGTCGATGGTAAAGGAGAAGGTGAGGACCAGCCAACCAAGCATGCAAGCTTTCCAGCTGGCAGTTTGGCCAAAGCATTGTGAAGGAGATGCTGCAAATCTTGCTTGCACAGCTTACTGATTGGCAAGGGCATACCCAAATAGTTGTAGGGGAAGTCTATTACAACACATGGATGTCCCGACCACGCAAGCTGGATCTGCTCCTTGGAGCAGTGGATGGAGGTAGGTGTCCGTTTTTCCACACTCGTGCAGACACAATGCCCCGTTAGAGAGATAATTGTATTATTGTAGGATTCTTATTTGTACTGGGATTCTTATAACTGTGTTCACCTTGTCCAAGTTCCTCTTGGAAGGGTACAGAAACAAAGCCACATCATCAGCCTAGAGCGAAATGGGGTGCTTAATGCCAGTTGCCAGCACGGCGATAGGATAAAAAAGGCTGAGGCCATCCAACTTTGTGGAAAGGGCATTGAGCACCTCCATTGCAAGAATAAACAACATAAGGGAGAGCAGATCTCCTCGCGTTCTCCCCTATGAAATTTGGCAGATATATTTTTTGTTTTCTAGCCATTTAAAAGAAATTTGACTTTGGTAAGCCATTGGTGAATCCTATTTGGAATATATTGCTTTGCTTTGATTCTTTAAATGGACCTGATCCAGATATAGTATTTCTGATGGTGTTACCTTTTCTGATTTTATTGGTTCTGTTTTGAAGGTCGTGAACTGATGGAGCACTTCGTGGAGTTGCCTCCAGAGCTATGCACTATGAAAATAATTGGGTTTTCAAAGGACATGTGCAGTTCTCTGTCCTTGTTACCATCCTTGATGTGTCGGTTGGAGAATCTGCTGGTAGCTATTGAGTTGAAGGAGGCCATGCTGTCCTCATTCTCAGAGGCTTCTCAAATCAGCGCTTCTGGTGTAAGTCATGCAATCTCTTGCACTCCTCATGCGAGTTGTAGTTTGAATTTGCCTATCCATGCTGCAAATAATTTTCATTTGTTTCAGATACTTGAAGCACTTACCACTGAAAGGTGCTTGGAGAGGATCTCTTTGGAGCGCTTTGAAGTCCTAGGTGATGCTTTTTTAAAGTATGTAGTTGGACGTCACAACTTTATTTCATATGAAGGACTTGATGAAGGGCAATTGACCAGCAGACGCTCTGCTATAGTGAATAACTCAAATTTATACGAGTTATCAATCAGAAGAAATTTGCAGGTTAGACGGTGTTTTCAGTGATCCCAGTATCTGTTTGCCTTTTAAGCTTCTTGTGACCTATAGGTTTACGTTATCCTTATTTGTTATATAGACCACGTCCAGTAGGCTCATCTTCTGCTGATGTTATGCCTTGTGTTCTGTGATTGTGACCAGAACATGTAGGAGGAGAAGAAATAATCCTTCTAATTCGTTACTTAATCGATTGATTACACCCTCTGAGTTTATATAGTGCCCGGTTATATCTTCTTCAGCACTCTTGTCTGGATACAACTCATTTGGTAACCCCTATAGCTAGGGTCTACCTTAGTACATCCCATTTTGAATAAAAAGGGTTAATCTCAACTGGGCTAGTGTAACCAGACCTCTGATACTGGTTTGGCTGGACTAGCCGAGTCTAATACGACTTAAAACTAAGATGTAAAGGATTAGAGCTCTGCCCCCTGCGCTTGTCCTTGGGCGACAGTGCTGGTGGCATGTGGCTCCCGTGTGGACCTGCCATTGGTACCTCTGCTCTACACAACAGCTTTTATAGATTAAAGGACGAGAGGATCTCCTTGGCATATTCATCAATCAATGTGCACAGCCTTCAAATTTATTCAAAATGATGCCAAAGGCATCAAGGCAGAACTAATCAGCTTACAGAGAGTGAAGTGATGAATGCATTGTCAAAATTTTGCTGACTTCCCAGAACCAACCATTATATCGAGGGAGGAGGTATAGGACGTGGTCAAGCAATTACCTCACGGTAAGGCACCAGGACCAGATGGGTTCACGGCGGAGTTCCTCCAGCACTGCTGGGGGGTGGTCAAGGCCGACTTCATGGCGGCCTTCACCAAGCTTTATGTGATGAACGGGCGTGGTTTCCAGGGCCTCAACCAGGCTCTGGTTATACTGCTGCCAAAGGGTAGTGATGAAGCTGCCCTAGGTGACTATAGGACGATTAGCCTTATACACATCTTCGCCAAGCTTGGGGCGAAAGTGTTGGCATCGAGGCTGGCCCTAGGCTGGGGGCCATGGTTGATCTGAACCAGTGCGCCTTCATCAAGAAGCGCTGCATACATGATAGCTTCATGCTGGTTCAGCAGACAGCGCGTCTTCATCAAGAAGCGCTGCATACATGATAACTTCATGCTGCTTCAGCAGACAGTGCGCCTGCTG
Source organism: Avena sativa (assembly GCA_916181665.1). Classification (NCBI taxonomy): domain Eukaryota; kingdom Viridiplantae; phylum Streptophyta; class Magnoliopsida; order Poales; family Poaceae; genus Avena; species Avena sativa. The sequence continues at coordinate 146,263,072 of OV702294.1, read as the reverse complement.
CATAGGCTCAAGGAGCCGCTAGTCATGCTCAAGCTAGATATAGCTAAAGCATTCGACTCAAGTCTCCTGGGCATTGTTGTTTGAGGTGATGCGGAAGGCCGGATTTGGCCGCCGATTTTGTGAATTGGTGGCCATCCTACTTTCGACGGCGAGCTCTGGGGTGATGCTCAATGGCGAGCCGGGCCCCCCGATCTGGGCCGGTGCCTGAGACAGGGGGACCCCCTGTCGCCGATGTTGTTCGTGCTGTTCATCAACACGCTCAACAAGGTGCTGGCCAGGGCCCTAGAGTTCGGCATGCTGAAGCGGGTCGTCCCCCGTGAGCTGGTGACGATCTGTCTCCCTTTACGCGGACAATGTGGTGATCTTTTGCCATCCGGATGAGACAGAGCTGCGCACCGTGTGCGCTCTTCGGAATATGATAAGTGCTCGATTTCCCCGATTGCATGCTCTGACGAGGAGGCCTTGCAGGCTGTAGCAGCTATGGGATGCCGCCTGGTGCCACCCCCGGTCAAGTACCTGGGGATTCCCCTATTGCTGTGATGGGAGGCTCTCCAACCCCTGGTGGATAGTATTGCGAATAGGTTGCCGACCTGGAAAGCCGCCATGATGGCAAAGGCTGGGCGCCTAGCGCTGGTTAAGTCGGTTCTCATGGCGACCCCCCTACACCAGATCATTGTGTTGGGGCTCAACAAGCAGGCACTCAAACAGATCCAAAAGATAGCGAGGGGCTTCCTCTGGGTGGGAGGGCTGAGGCAACTGTGGACACTGCCATGTCAACTGGGACAGGGTGTGCCGGCCGAAGCACCTTGGAGGCCTGGGATCCCTGACCTTGCCCGCACCGCGATCAGTCTACGCACCCGCTGGATCTGGAGAATGCAGACGGACCCGCTGCGGCCTTGCAGGGCCGGTCCTGAGATTTCAGGGCCCGGGGCAAAACTAAAATTCTGGGCCCCTTATTATAAAAAATTTATGCATATATGAGATGATGAAAAATAAATATTTTAAGTATACTCCCAACTATAACATTCATATAAAAATAAAAATGTTTGCATGACACCTTAAAATTTCCTTCGAAAATTCCTAGAAGAAAAGTCGGTGACGATGGAATCAATATCAATCTCGTCCACTAACTTCTTCTCTATGTATAGAGTTGCCAAATCATTTAACCTCTCCTGAGACATTACAGATCTCAAATAGTTCTTTAATAATTTCAACTTTGAAAAGCTTCTTTCAGCTTATGCAACAGTCACCGGCGTAGTAAATAAGATCCGATAAGCGATAGAAATATTAGAATAACAATATTAGCAGATTCATCATCATGATTACTCATATTGTCTTAATCCGCGTTGATATAAACATCGTCCTCTGTGCCGACAATATCTTCTGAATCAACATTAGTGTGTTCCCCCACAAGAACTAGCGCCAACTCATCTGGATTGCTCGTAGTGCTCATGTTGCTCTTCAAAAATTGATGAAAAGATCCTCTCTATGATTCTATTAATTTCCTCTCTTGTTCTCTTCTTTTTATTTTCTAAGCACCGGATTTAGGCGCCATAATCAGTTAACCTCGCTTGCTACAAACAAGAAATCAAGAACAACAATTACTAACTAGAATTAAGAAATAAGAATTAGGGCTGGGCGAGGGCAGACAACAGGCAGATTTGAAGATCGTCGATGGCCTTCCTGCATGCGGTGTGCCTGGCGGTAGATCGTAAAGGGCTTGAGGCAGGCGCTCGAGAGGCGATTAGGTGACGGGACTCGAGAAGCAGGGCATGGCCGGTACGTGGGAAGCCGAAGCGAATAAGAGAGTCTAGACCAATTCCTCGAGTCGAGCACATGCCTTGGTCGTGGTCAAGTGATGCGCCGATACCTGGGAGTTGTCGAGTCCAACGATCGCTTCCTTGGCCTGGGAGTCGATTGTCGAGGCAGGCGAGCGATCAGGCCCTGCGAGCGATCGATGCCTATTTCCTGGTAGCGAGGGAGTCGATATATAGCCCATAAAAAATGTTTTTCTACAATGTATAGCAGGTCTATAAATTTTTGGGCCCCTATTTTTTTTGGGCCCGGGGCGACTGCCCCGCTAGACCCCTCAGGACCGGCCCTGCGGCCTTGGCGTGGCCTGGATGTGTGCTTCTTTGAGAGAGAGCTGTAGGTGTTTGACGCCTCCACCACGATGAGGGTCGGCGATGGGGACATGGGACATGACACTATTCTGGCTTGACCGTTGGCTCGACGGGCAAACCGTCCGAGAGATGGCGCCAACGCTCTTCGCACTTATCCCCAAACGTGCTAGGAAGCGCAGGACGGCGCGAGAGGCGCTTTTGGAGCGCAGATGGACCACTGACATTCAAGGCACGCTGAGTCCGCTTGCCCTATGGCAGTACGTGTAGCTTTGGATCCGGGTATGGGACGTCGTGTTGTCTGCCAGCCCAGACACCCTGCTCTGGCGCTGGACATCAAACGCCCAGTATTTCGCCAAATCCTGCTATGAATTCCTCTTCCAGGGATCTATCACATCGAGGTCTTGGCAACTGAACCAGCACACCTAGGCTCCACCTAGGGTCAAGTTCTTCGTTTGGTTGGCCTGCCAGGACCGCTGCTGGACGGCTGAGCGGCTTGCGAGACGGGGACTAGCTCACCCTCCACGCTGCCCCCTGTGTGACCAGATGGATGAGACCATGACTCACCTCTTGGTGGGTTGCCCCTTCTCCAAGGCAATCTGGCATGAGGTTCTGTCTTGGATTCAATCCACGGCCACACCACCGGATGGAGAAGGGGACTTTGTGGACTGGTGGCTGCAGGCTTCGTCATCCACCCCTCGCGCACTGCGCAAAGGGACGTCTTCGCTGATCATGTTGACGGTCTGGTGGATTTGGAAGCAGCGTAATGCAGTCGTTTTCGACAATGCGTCACCAAACATGGGTACCCTTCTCGGTACGTTTCGATCCGAGGCTCGAGATTGGGCTGCGGCCGGCGCGATTGGTCTTCGCGCCCTGTTGCCGCCAGCCTAGTAGACCTAGTGGGTTGAGTTGTACGGGTGCCGGCTCTCTTGAGCTTGTATATATATTGTACAGAACTCTCTTTATCTATCAATGAATCGAAACGCAAAGCTTTTTGCGTTTTCGCGAAAAATATCGAGGAAATTAAAAGCCAGAACATCTACTACACTACCAGGAGGCAAGGACCAATGCTGGGTCCAACCAGTGAAGGACAAAACAAGGGCATTCACCCTAGACATCAGATCACCATCTTCCTAGACATATCCCAAGGAGATGATGGACGTACAATGATGTTGTCGGATAGAACCAATGATGGGCAGATTTAGAGTTAAAGTACCACTTCATGAGACGGCCGTACCCTCATTATCAGATGCAACAAGTCAAGGCCCAATCCAACATTGATGACAGCAAAGAGGATAACTTTTGCCAGATCCAACCAGTGAAGGCCTGATCAAGGATTACCACCCCGGAAAGCATGAATCAGTGGTTTATGAACTCCAATTACCACAAGAAAACCAAGATAAATTCAGTCTGCCAGATAAACAGACTCACAATGTATCACATGAAAACCAAGATCAATTGCAATCTGCCAGATAGTCACGCAGTGAACTTAAAGCTGCATTTCTCTGTCAGCAGTGTACACGATAGCCATGTATTCTTTAGCCTCGCCAGTAGGAATAGTTTTTTCAGCAAAACTAGGAATAATTACAAATATTAGACTATATCAAAGCGCGCTGTCTTAGCGCTCTTAATTTTTGCCGTACTTTCACATGTAAAAAAAGTTCCTCCAACATTTACTACTTGTCTCACTGCTCATTGGGCCTGTGGCTGTCACCTTTTCAGACCACATCAATGCCTCCCACTGATGGCTGGACCCCACCACCACCTCTTTTCCACCTTGCGCGGAGCACAACGGATTGCCTGCTCGTCAACCTTTAGCACTTTTACATGTTTGGCCCCTCCCAATGGCAACCAATACACACCTTATCCAAATAGCAACATTATAGCCTTGATGTGTTCTGTATTATCTTGCTCATCCATGGTTATGGTAGCTGTTAATAGTTCTGTTTGTCCTTGTGATCTGTTCAAGACTTTAAGTAGTACATCCTTCTTATTTAATACTCCCTCCGTTCCTTGATATAAGGTGTATAGTTTTCTGTAAAAAATTCCAGAATATAAGGTACATGGTGGGATCATGGGATTTTTTTACATAATTTAGGAGTCAAACTGATTTGGAGAGATGAGATACCGAGATTGCTCTATTTTCCTCTGTTCTCACATCGGTCACCTACATGTATTAACATCTAAAAGTATCAAATTTTTTCCTGTTAGCCTATGCGTTAATATTCGTGCAAGAAAACTATACACCTTATATTAAGGAACGGAGGGAGTATATGTTTAGCTGCATTGTAACATTTTAATAGAGGTTCTTGACTCCTCTTTCTGCAACAATTTCTTTTCACCACACGAACATGTAATGTCCCCTGTCTGCCATGAATTCTGCAGTGTAACAGAAAGTTCTCCTTTGTGTGTATGTAAACTTAGGTGTACATAAGGGACCAACACTTTGAACCGACACAGTTCATTGCACTGGGAAGGCCTTGTAAAGTTGTTTGCAACGCTGACACGGAAGTGAGTATACACCATAAGAATATTAATTCAGATAGACAAGAAAACTGCAACTTGAGGTGTACAAAGTCGCATCATTGGTTGCACAGGAAAACGATTGCGGATGTTGTTGAATCGCTTGTAGGAGCATTTCTTGTTGAAGGTGGATTCAAAGCTGCATTTGCATTCCTTCACTGGATGGGAATAGATGTTGATTTTGAAGATTCATCTTTTTATCGAGTATTAGATGCAAGTTCCATCAATTTATCTCTCATGAACCACACCGACGTTGCTGAGCTTGAAAAATTGATTGGTTACAAGTTCAAATTCAAGGGTCTAATTCTTGAAGCATTTGTGCATCCTTCATTCAATAAACATTCTGGAGGATGCTACCAGGTCAGAGGTTCTTTTTTCCGTGTGTCACAATAGTGAATTGATGTGATTATCAACAATTTTCTCACCTGCCTATGTTCTTTGTGTATTTGATCAGAAATTGGAGTTTCTTGGAGATGCTGTTTTGGAATATTTGATAACCTCGTACCTCTACTCAAGTTATCCTGATCTAACGCCTGGACAAATAACAGATTTAAAATCATTAGCTGTCAGTAATTACTCGCTTGCAAATGTAGCTATCAAGAAATGTATCCATAAGTATCTTATAAAGGATTCAAATTATCTTTCAGCAGCAGTGAATAAGTTTGAGAATTATATTAAACTTCCCAATTCAAAGAAAGACTTGGAAGAAGAACCAGCATGTCCAAAGGTATTGTTGTCATCCTTGTAACTTCTACACCTCTTTGATAACCTGTTTTTAGCTTAGAGAGGAAGAATAGCGATGACTTTTGGCTACTGCTAAGAAACTGTTATTATTGAAGTATTGAGATGGGATAGTAGGGTTCAACCCTAAATCTTACGATAATAAAGTAAATATATATCAATAATTGTAAATATTATGGAATCATATATTATTTGAGCACTATGTTTGTATGATTTTCCTGGGTAACTAGTTCTTAAATTTAGTATATTTGATTTCTGTGCGAATTTTGCTACCAAGTGATTTTGATTATAGAATGTCCTTGGCAATCGCATATATGACATAACATCTTTTCTATGGTCAAAAGTTTATATCCTTTTACTGCACAGGTTCTTGGTGATATTGTCGAATCTTGTGTTGCTGCGGTTCTTTTAGATTCAGGATTTAACCTGACCTATGTTTGGAAGCTAGTGGTTATGCTTCTAAAGCCAGTTTTGAGCTTCTCTGACATGCACATGAACCCCATGAGAGAAATTCGAGAACTTTGTCAAAGTCACGAACTTAACTTAGGCCTTCCCAAACCTATGAAGGCCGACAGAGAGTACCTTGTCAAAGTGGAAGTTAACATAAACACTGAGGTGATAAGTTGTGCTGCAGCAAACCAGAATTCAAAAGTTGCTAGAAAATTGGCTGCACAAGAAGTACTTCGTAAACTGAAGGTATGTTTTGGTTCCTTTCCCTTCTATTTTGAACTTGCCACAGTATTGTGAAGTTCAAGCCATTCCAGTTGGGTGCACAAAAAACACTTCCTGTAGTGATGGTCTATGTTTGGTGCCTTCGACTTTTGTTGCGTATTGATGCAGTTATGCTAAAGGGTGATATGTACAAGCCCAAGAAAGGGCCACATTACAAGCCATGGTCCTAAGCGCTAGACACTGCAATTCTGCGCCTCAGTCCTGACTGTGTTGATAGGCTAGTGATGTTTGGCTGGTTGTCAAAGATGAACGTGTTGTGCTACTTCCAGATCCACCAAGCCGTGAGCATGATCACCGGAGAGGTGCCCTTCCTCACGGCAGTGGGGGCGGCCTGGATGGTCTGCTGCCACCACCCACTATTTCACCATGGCAACCTGACGATATTGTTAAAGTTACAAGAGGCTGGTTAGTGGGAACAACGATGTTGTAATTAGGGCCAGCCTGGAAATCAGGCTCTATACCATGTCGCAGAGGAAATAATTGTGTGGTACTCTTTCTATTGAAATGCATCAAAATGCGTGTCATTGTGTATTAGAAGAACATGGTCTGAAGTACAACCAACAAAGGCTGGATACTGTTGGACTTTGAATAGACTGGAATCAGACAAACTTTTATCTACATTGAAATCAGACTCTTAATTTTAAATATATTAGTACTGACTCTCCAACAGACATGTACCCTTTCGAAATTGTGCTCGTCTGAGTCATCCTTCTTGAGGAACATTGCTCAGCTCACAAATTTAGTGCCTTGTCATATTTTTTCTATTTAGTTTGTCTTTATGTGATTTGTGTCTTGTGAAAACTTGTTATATAAATTATTAATTTATCTCGTATAACTGAACAATGCAAAGCACTTGTTATGTTACCTGCTTTATTCTGACACAAATTGGATATTCATTTGTCATGTGATGTGAGGTAATTTGAATGATCATTTTTCTTAAAAGCCAGATCCATCTTACTGTTTTTGTGAATTCTTGTGCATTCATGCAGAATCATGGATACACGCATAAAAACAAGTCATTGGAAGAGATTTTGCGTGATGCTAGAAAGAAAGAACCAGAACTACTAGGCTATGATGAAGAACCAATCAAGGTTGAGGCTGACATATGTGAAGAAATAAAGGGTCTGCAGATAAGCAAAGAAAGGGATGCGAACATCTCCTTTCAAAATACAGAACTTTCGATTGTCGGGACTTCTAAAACCCCCAACCAAAGAATAGCAGGTGATACCAAGTTCTCCAAGGATGATGTCAATAACGAAAGGAATAATCAGCTCAAGGTTGCAATGCACAATGGCTGTCAACCAAAGGGAACCCAGAAAAATAATAAAAAGGAGTTTCATGGTAATGCCTAAATCTCATAAGTTACTGTTTTATGCACTGTTATGCTCTCTTAGAGAGTTAATTTGAAACATGCAGAACTCTCGACTTTGACTTCACTTACCTGGTGAAAGAGCAACTAAATTTAGTATGGGCGAGCCATTTGTTTTGTGTTTTAACCATGATTAAAAAAGGGCTGAAGGCTCCCACACATTGTGGGGTCTGGGGAAGGGAATTCTAGGCAGCCTTTCCTTGCTTTATATTTTAATATTCTTTTGAAGATAGGAAGTGTCTGGTAGTTATCAAGCACGAAGTTTACAGCATTTGTGGTGTAAATTTAGTGTTGAAACATTTTACAACAAAGTTTCACATACAGGGGAGCAACTGCATATTTCATCCAACAGTTTATTGTGCATTCAACTTGATTATTGTGTGGGAGATAAAATTAATGGACCAAAATATATGGAGATTCTATTTTTTGTTGAGTTTGCTAAAATTTGCAGGATATGTAACAACTGTGTTCACACTTCAAATTTCGTTCTAATTTTGAAGGCAATGTCATAACCCTTTTAATCACCTTTGTAGGTGACATGGTACAAAAAACAGCAAGGTCGTTCCTTTTTGAGTTATGTGCTGCAAATTATTGGAAACCCCCTCAATTTGAGTTGTGCAAAGAAGAAGGGCCAAGCCACCTTCGAAAGTAAGTCAACTACTTACTGAAGGAGAACAGATATTAACTTGCATGAATTACAAATTACAGTGAATTAGAACCTCCCTGTTCTCTTTTTTCATAGTTCAGTGTAAAACATATGTCTCTTACCGATCATTATTTATGTCCATATCTAAGTTCTTTACCGTTGCTATCTTATCCTGGTATGTAGAGTGGCATGTCTATTTTGGACCTAGGTTTCTAGTTTTTCAGAGTGTGCTCTGAAAAAGGATGATTAAGCAGAAAGTTAGCCTCAAGCTTTGTCTAAGTAGTAGTATCAAGCATTTGGGTATGAAGAGTACTTAAGGTGGTAAGGAGCACCTTATTTAAGCACTGGGCTAAATAGTTGGTCCGGAGTGTAGTTGCTTGCTCCACAGTGTAGCCTAAGCATATTGAAAAGGTATTTTAGAAGTAAAGAGGGCTGCAGCATTCCGAAGTCCGGATGGTATATATTTCAAGAATATTTGTTAATATCTGACTGTTTAGGCCATCAATCATAAGTCTGGGAAAGGTGTTATCTACTTTGCATTGGTATTTCTGTGGTGTTCTGGTATAATAAAAAGATAATCCTCAATGAAGTTCGTCTTATCTATGCATAATGTTGTGAAACACCAATTATTTTCGAATCACTGGTAACTTCACGCATGAATTCGCGCAGGTTCACTTACAAGGTTGTTGTGCAAATAAGAGGACCCTCGGAGACAATTTTGGAGTGCTACAGTGATGCTAAACTACAGAAGAAGGTCGCACAAGAGCATGCCGCTCAGGGTGCTCTGTGGTATCTTAAGCAAGATGGATACCTACCAAAAGATGAAGTTGGTGTATAGAAACATCAGACATCTCTGGGTCTCGTGCCCTGTTGCCAACTTTGTGGTCTTATCTCTGTGGTCATATCATATTCACGTTCGGAAATGGCTCAGAATGTTCTAAAGATGCCGTGGCACCCGTGGCATTAATTCAAAGACAATTAGGAGTTAAATTCATCACAACATATCAAAATAATCGCACGCGTTTTGGGAATCCAACAATCGTGTGCCCTATGCGGTTCGCAAATTTTGTCTGTTTTAGTTTCTGGCAGCATCTCGAACATTAGGGGAACATACATGAATATGATATACCAAACAGACCATGGATTTCTCATTTTAGTACTCCAAGAGAAGAGCATCACGCATTTATTGAGGGCCCGTATTGACCATCATGAAATCTTTACTTAGAAGGGGTAGACTCATATCTTATCTATCTTAATTCATTAGAGATACAAATTTAATACCTTCTAATGTGAGTGGTAACAACTGGTATAACATGACGGTAATCTCATCTTGCTGTTACTTTTTTTTGCGGGGGGAAACGATTCTTGCTGTCACTTTTTAGACTAACAGGGATCGCTCCCTACTCCATTTCATAAAACGAAGCTTACAGCGTTTTTTGAACCAGAACCAGTTGCAAAAGCTAAAGCTCCTGGGCCATCCGGACTTCGGAAGAGTAACATTTTAGAAATATAGAAAAACAGAAGCCTTTTTCTCAGGTCCAGAACAAGACAGCGCGCCAGAAAAGGGAACGAAAAAGCTAGGGGGCAGGGCCGGCTCTATATTTTCCGGGGCCCTTGGGCGAAGTCAAAAAATGGGCCCCTAAGACCAATATATATGTACACAAAATAGATATATAAACATGTATATGCTTATTTTCAGTAGTAAAAAGTAAAAAGTCAATATCTAACCATGGGTTTATCAAGGATAAAAGCAATGTCACATTACGATAGAAAAAATATAATTGGTAGCAAAATCTAACAAGTATTTCCTCCTAGTTTGATTACCTCAAATAAGAACCAAAATTCCAATGAGTCCTTCAGTGCTTCGGAAAAAGCTGTCTTCAATGCTCCATTTCCTTTGCAATCCCCCGTTGCATATCATCATCTACTGTTTGTTGTTTGCTTAACCTCAACCTTACTTCATTCCATGTATTCATGTTTGTCAAATGCTCAACACCTCTCTCATGGTCTTGCGGTCTTGAACTAAGACGCTTCCAATCTCCCAATCCATCAGAAGCTAGCAAAGAGTACTTGCTCTTATTTGTTTTGAACAATTTGCAACAAAAAAATAAACTTTGTCCACCTCCTTGGAGTAAACCAACCACTTTCTATCAACAACCTCATGATTAGCTAACTTTCTGGAATAGTAAGCATAAGAAAAATGTCTTCCACCGACACCCTCGGGGAACTCCAAACCAAGTTCTCTCATAGGCCCCTTTTCAATTAAAATATCCCTTTTAAAATTGTCAAGATTATCCCATGTTCTGGGATCATAGATAGATAATAGAGACTCATCTTGTTCATCACCATTATGAGTATCAGATGAAGGCTGTAAATTTTCTCCCCCTGTACTGTCCTTGTTAGCACTAACATCAACATCTGCATCTAAAACGAAAAATTATAGTTAGTTACTTACTTTACTTACGCTTGGAAAAATTGACGCTACTTAGTTACTTACTATTATCCGAGGATTGCTCATTGGCCTCAAGATCAACATTAGAATTATGCTCATCATCTTGTTCCACATCACATTCTTGGCTTTGATTATTATTGTTTGGATCAACACTTGTGGTTGTTGGAAAATATTTATTTAAAGCACCTCTCTGCGATACAATCAACTGATTCTCTCGCTTTCTTTTTTTCCTTCTTCGCAGCACCAGACAATTGCCTCGGCGACATTGTAATACCTATAATAGATTAATGGTAAATTGATACTGGAATTTACAAATCTTAAAAGATAAAAGTAAAATCCTAATTAGTGTAAAAAGAAGGTCAGAATTTAGAAAAGAACTTACAGGGCAGAGTGACCGGACGAGCACGGCACGGCCAAGCAAGGCTGAAGTGGCCGGAGGGCGGAGGAACTTGTCGGCTTCAATCGAGAAAAACAGAAGCGATGGGCGATGGCGATGGAAGACGAACAGAGGCGAGCCTCAACCTGCGAAGAGTAACAGCGGCTGCCGCGATCCTTAATTGTCGTTGGGCGCTGGGCGCTGGACAGTTTCCGTGGCCATCTCGATTCCCGATTCCGACCCGAACTGACGCTCCTTTCCGATTCGTACGTAGCTGAGTCGATCGATCTCTTTTCCTGGTGACATGGTACGTAGCTGTGATATTTTAGCAATCGGCCCATTAGAAAAGAAACAAGCCCAACCGGTTGAGCACTGAGCTAAGTAATATATAGCCATATTATAAAATTTTGGGCCCCCCCGGTCATGGGCCCTTGGGCGCCGCCCCTAGGGTCAGCGCCGGCCCTGCTAGGGGGTAGGGAGAAAAACCAAGTGAACAAGATCAGCATTCCAGCTAGAGCAGACAAACGACGGACGTTTTCATCATCCCATCACCACATGGATTGAATCAACATCTTCTACGTGTTCGTTGAGGAAGGCCACCGATGCTCGCCCTGCATGCGATGTGCTGGCCGCCAGATCATTCTAGGAGGAGGTCCAGCCAAATGACTTGCAGCTCATCCTGGCATCAGCTCTAGGGGGATTTAAGTTTCTTTGTCATCTGTCTCACGAAATTTTCCACATTCTCCCAGGTTTCGTCTTTGAACGGCACCTTCCAACTCCGAAGATAGCCCAAGACCATGTGCCACGCATGTTTCATATTCAGCCAAATTTTCATGTTAAACACAATACTATTTCTATTGTTCCAAATGTTCCATAAGACAGTAGATGTAACAACACTGAGCTATAAATATTTCTTGCTACAAAGCCATTTTGAAGCTATAGAGATGAAGTCATTGATATGCACATTGAAAACTGCAAAGACATCAGCCCAAAGCAGCCTAGAGATATTACACTCAAAGAACAGATGTTTAACAGTTTCTATGTCTTTACAAAGAGTACATTCTAGGGGTTTTGGGAGACCCCTTTTCCTAAGGTTATCTCTGGTCATGATCTTATTCTGGGACCATAGCCAGAGAAAAACCTGAATTTTAGGTGGGATTTTAAGCTCCTAGACAACATGTAGGTAAACCTGTTGCACACATCTGAAGTTGATAATGGCGTAAAGAGGAAAAAAGTCCACATAACCCCCTAGACTTTCAGGTTCCAGGCGCTAAACCCCCCAAACTACTAACTAGGGCTCTTAACACCCCAAACTTAACCAAACCAGACAACTAACCCCCCACGGCCGCTTTTAGCAGTATTGGATGGTGGTTTCGCTGACGTGGAGATGCCACGCATGCAAAGTCATAACTACAACGCTCAAATCACCCCCTGGGTCGGTAGAACCTGGTCCGGTCTAGTCATAACTGCAGCGCCTCTTCGTCTCTCCCGAATTCTCCGCCGCGCTGCTCCTCCCCATCGACGGCGCCCCCGGCGAGCAAGGACGATCGGCGGCATGTTTTGACGATTCGAGGGCGACTGAACGACCGGAGAAGGTTAGTTCTCTGCTTTCTCTGTTTTCTCCCCTATTTCCCGTATTCTCCGAGGTGGTTGGATGTAGGGCTTAGGGGTGGTACCAGGGGCGGCGATTTGGGGATAATATGGTCAGATTTGGGGATGTTTGGGGTGTTGTTTTTGTCAATGCTGTGTCGATTATGGGGTAAAACTGATTAGATGTTGTTCCCTGTTCCGCTTACTCTGAATAGTGAGGGTTTTGAAAGTTCAGTCAAATGTCAGTGATGAAATTGTACCTAAAGGATGCTTCTTTCTGTGTAATTTTGTAGGATTTGTGAATGGAGCATCTAGATTACTTGTCTGTGCGGTTCCATTACCGCGGGGTAATGGAATGGAAGGAAAAAGAGTGGAATTGGATTGGAGGCAGATATGGCATGTCAACTGTGAAATATTCAGAGTTATCAGTTCCAGAGTTGAAGAAGCACTTGGCAGATCATGTTGCTATTTCTGATGAAGCAATGGAGAATACAACCCTGTGTTGGAAGATGCCAGCTACTCCGACAAGTTCTACACTTGTTTCTCTTCATGACAAAAAATCAGTGCAGACAATGGCTAAATATGTGACTGATGCTGGTGTGATTGACATATATGCTAGGATACCTGCAGAACTTGATTGTGCTGACAGATCAGAAGAAGTACAAGAGCATCACATCGAGAATGCACCCTGGGAGTATGATGCACACAGAGAAGAGTATGAGTAGAGGGGAACTGATGCAGGGGAGCAATATCAGCAAGCACAAGCAAATAGGCCAACAAAGGAACAAAAAGGCAAAGGAGTAAAATTGGACAGTGATAATGAAGATAATGATGACACTTCAGATGATAGTGACTATGATGCTGCTCATGCTGATGATGACAGCAACAGTTTAGCAGAAGATGAAGAGGTTGTGAGCTATAGAGAGCAAGCAAAGTAACTGAAGAAGAAAGTGAAGAAGAAAATGCTTGGTGAGGAGGAGTTCAAAAGGTGCAAAGTACCAGATGAGTTCCTTGTGCCTGAAACTGTCAATCTAGGAGCAAATGATGCTGAAGATTGCTTTGACAGTGATGATGAACTATCATATGATGAAGATAGTGATGGTGAACCAGTAAGAAGCAAGTCAAAACATAGAATTTATGATGAGAGTGCTGAGGTGAAGGAATTTGAGCTAGGTCAGGCCTTCACTGATAGCAGACAATTTAAACAAGCATTGCTAAATTATGGGCTAAAAAACTTTCATCATCTATGTTTCCCAAAGGATGAGAAGAAGAAAGTTAGTGCCAAGTGCAGCTGGACTGGTTGCCCCTAGAGTATATATGGCTCCTCCAAATCAACATGGTTTATTGTATCAAGATACAACAATGTTCACAATTGTGTGTCCAGGAGGAACAATAAGCTAGTGACTAGTACAGTCATAGCTGAAAAGTATTTCAGAGAAATAAAGGACAATCCTGGTTGGAGAGTAGAGAAAATGCAGGAGGCAATTCTAGAAGATCTATGTGCTGATGTTAGTGAGTCCAAGTGCAAGAGAGCAAAGAAGCTGGTTATGGAAAAGATCATTGACCAGACATCTGGAGAATATGCAAGAGTATTTGACTATCATTTAGAGCTAGTTAGAAGCAACCCTGGTAGCACAGTTGCAGTGGCATTAAATCCAGATGTTCTTGACAGGCCAGTTTTTGAAAGAATGTATGTGTGTCTTGATGGATGCAAAAAGGGCTTTATAGCAGGCTGTAGAAGAATTGTGGGATTGGATGGATGTTTTCTGAAAGGTCCAGTGAAAGGGCAACTACTTTGTGCAGTTGGGAGAGATGCAAATAATCAAATGTATCCAATAGCTTGGGCTTGTGTTGAAAATGAAAATTATGACAGTTGGTATTGGTTCTTGTCCTATCTTCAAAAAGACATTCAAATAAATAACAATGGTGAGGAATGGGTAATCATATCAGACCAGCAAAAAGGACTCATCAAGGCAGTAAATGAGATTATACCTAGGGCTGAACATAGGATGTGTGCAAGGCATATATATGCTAACTGGAGGAAGCTACATAGAGACAAAATATACCAGAAAATGTTCTGGGCATGTGGCAAATCTTCTGACAAGATACAATTCAACTACAACAGGGCAAAGCTAGCCCAAAAAACTCCAGATGGAGTGAAGGACATGATGAAGACATCACCTGAACATTGGAGCAGGGCATTTTTCAGACTTGGTTCCTACTGTGATTCAGTGGAGAATAATTTGTGTGAATCTTTCAACAATGCTATTATGAGAGCAAGATTTTATCCAGTTGTCTCACAGATGGAAATAATTAGGAGAAAGATAACTGCCAGGATTGCAGAGAATAGGGCCAAATCATTAAATTGGAGTGGTACAATCTGCCCCAATATTTTCAAGAAGTTGCAGCTGAATATAAGGAGATCAAAAAATTGCTCTGTTTTGTACAATGGAGACAAAGGATTTGAAATTATGGAGGGGCAGCATAGAAGATTCACAGTCAGCTTGGACAACTGGACTTGCACTTGCAGATATTGGGAACTATCAGGATTACCATGTTGTCATGCAATAAGTGCAATATACACTGTAGGCAAAGAAGTAGATGATTTCATTGCTTCTTGCTACAGGATAGATGTCTATGACCAGACATATCAGCATGTGTTGCAACCTGTGGAAGGGAAAGAGAGTTGGCCAATTGCTCCCAATCCTAGGCCTTTTCCACCTATCAAAATCAACATGCCAGGAAGGCCTAAGACAGAGAGAAGAAGGGAAGAGGGAGAGAAACCCAAAGGCACAAAAATGTCCAGAAAAGGTATCATTATTAGATGTTCCTTGTGTGGAGTGGAAGGTCACAACAAAAGGAAATGCAAAGGTAACCAAGCTGCTGTGAATGAACAAGCAAGGGTGAATAAAGCATCAAAAGGAAAAGCCAAACAACAAGAGAAAACAGCAAGACAGGTAATTTCCTTGTTATTTTTAGCTACTTATTGCATATGTGCTAAATTCATTTATTTCCTGTGCAGCAAGCTCCTGTGCAATCTGCTCCTATGCAATCTGCTCCTGTGCAAAAATGTCCAGTGAAGAAGAAACAGAAGAAAACTACAGTTAGTGAACAAAGAGGCTCCCAACCTGCCCCATCAAGTCAAGCTTCTCAATCCTTTGGTGGAATGCATTTCCCAAGATCACAAACAATCCCCATGTCACAAGTAGTTACTCAGCCAGTGCCCAAATCTGGGAGAATGGAGCGGTACCTTGGTGGAAAAGTGTAGTGTTGTTCTGAATTTCTTTTGCTTCAGTCAAGGCAGTCAGTTGTGAACTGAATTTGTTTTCCTTCAGTGACAATTAGCTTGTCTGTTTTGAACTGAACTCAATGAGATATAGTGTTGTTCTGAATTTATTTTGTTTAAATTGGAAGTGACAATTAGCTTGTTTGTTTGGTCAGTTGTCTGATTTCATACTGTAATATATCTATCAGTTTGTTTGGTTGTCAATTGCAAGGGAAAAACATGTAAATGTAGGATGCTGCCCAAAATTTGCAAAAATTCATAGCACAACATAGACAAAATGCTGCCAAAATTCACAACATAGCACAAAATGATTTATATTATTTCACCATAATTCATTACATTGCAACTCATTGCAAGCTCATAATTCAGTTGCTAGCCATGCAAACTCCACAGTACATAGCAAATGCTACAGATAATATCCACATGATGAAAAGATTGCTTCCTCTATTTTCTTTCATCTTCATCTTTGCTTCCTCTGCTTGCGTACCCAGCTCGTTACTCTGTTCCTTGTTCTTCTTCAGTCCATCATGCACCAGTTCAGATTGGAGCCTTGCAATTTCATCATCCCTGTTCCATACAGCATCTCGCAGATCTCGGACTAAATCTCTTTGAAATTTGCACATCACATCGTCAGCCCAAGCAAATTTGTCACACCCAATGCCGCCATCTATCTGGCAGAGCAACATTCACAAAGAACCAAAATTGGCATCCAAAACAGAATGAAACGAACCAAATTACTGAAAACAACTACCAACTTACTGAGCGTATCTTGCAATTGCGGTATCTCCGTCCAGGATTATCGTCACTCCAAGAGATCCACTGCGGCATCATCTCTCCGCAATCGCAGAACTTGGCGGGAGCATACTCGAACGGCAACTGGCGGTACGGGATGGGACGGCGGCGACGCGACGATGCTCTGGCCCTCGAAGAACTGCCGCAATTGGCTCCGCTATGAGCCGCCATGCTCTACGCGCGAGAAAACAGAGGAGGAAGAACCCTAAACAGAAGAGAGGAAAGGGGATTTTATCAGCGTGCCTCCCTGGACTCTTTTTGTCCCCGTCATGCGCCTCCCTGGCCTAATCCAACCTCCACGTCAGCGAAACCACCATCCAATACTGCTAAAAGCGGCCGTGGGGGGTTAGTTGTCTGGTTTGGTTAAGTTTGGGGTGTTAAGAGCCCTAGTTAGTAGTTTGGGAGGGGGGGTTAGCGCCTGGAACCTGAAAGTCTAGGGGGTTATGTGGACTTTTTTCCGTAAAGAGACTTAGAGGAATAAACCCAGAAGATTCATATTGCCAAATCAGCTGGTCTTCTGTGGGACTGAGATTAATACTTCTAGCTATCTCAAGAATCTCAAGCCATTGCTATATCATATTATTAGAAAAGGTCCTCCTAAAAGTAACTTGTAGCTGATTACCATCCCAAAGCTCAACTATAGTTTTGGTTTGTTGGTTAACTGCAAAATATATATCCCATTACTGGGTGGCTAAAGTAGAACTACCAAACAAAACATCCTCCCAGAATCTAACTAGCCTAGCATCACCTACTTTCCATCCATAACCCAAACTAATTGCCTGCGTTGTTGATTGCACTCCCTTCCAAAAGACAAATGGGTGTGTGTAATGACCAAAAGAAATAGGAAAGGGCTAAGGGCTGATATTGAAATTGTGCATTTCATTTTAGGACATGAAATTGAGGGGGAATTTGAACTTTTTATGTTTTAAGTGCTAACACTTAAGAATTTGGACTAGAGTTGAGTTTGACTCAAGTCAACCCTAGGATATGAATAGAAATTCAAACGTGAATTGTTTGAGAGTCAATTGAGTGAATAGTTCATCAAAATTAAACACATATTCATAAACCCACACACACACTTATGACCAAGTAAGTAAATAAAATAAAAAACACATACACTTGGAATTCAAAATTTAGGTTTGAATAATTCAAACTTGAGTTCTCATGTTAAAGATACTATAATAAAGAAAAATAGTTAAAACAATAGGAATTTCATCAAACTCAAGTAATCAAAACTTTATTCATAATTCAAATGAGTACAAGTTGGAGATTTACAAAGTTTGATACAAAGAGAAGAAATTACTAAGGAAGAAAGGAAAAAACCCTAAAAACTAACCTATCTATTTTCTTAACTACATTCTACTCTTCATCTCATCTTGATCTAAACCTACACTACCTATCTAAGCTTCTCATCCTTGCTGTCACTTGATCATTTTCAACCTGCAACACACAAAACACCAATTTTTTTAAAGTTAAATGTAGGTTTTTCCCTAAGGGAAAACCAAATAAATTTTGAATCCAAAACTAGGATCCAGGAACTAGTCTGAATCCCAGTGGCTTGAGCTAACAAAATAGGAAACCTACAAACGCCAGACAACATAAGCATTAGTGAATAACAAAAACCCAAAACCAAGTAGAGTGAGTGAGCACTCACAGTAGATAGTAGTCAACCAACACTTAAGTGCTAGGCAAGAGCATGAGACAAATAAACAGTAGTAACAAAGACTGCATCCAGAACAAGTGAGACAACTATATGAATATTGAACCAAATGAAAATGCTACAAACCAAACCAATCACCCAAGCCTTGGATTCATTCAAAGAACAATAAATTTTGGAGGATGAACACTAACAGTTTACCACCTCAAAGCAGAATTCAGAAGAAATAGATTTAACCAGTATAACTATCCAAACCCAAACTAGATCATGACCTCTATTGTACTTCTGTGTTTGAGGGGAAGACAATTCAAATTTGAATATTCAATTGATAAATTTGAATACTAAAGAAATTTGAAATAGAATAATAATTGTAAATTAAATTATAATAAGAAATAAGAGGTGAACTCTTATTTATGAATAAGATACAATATTTACAAGTCTCAATTAATAAGACAAAATTGAAAGAAATGAATTACAATAATAAATAAGAATGGATTTCTTATTCATAAGTAGGATATAAATATTTAATTAGTTCCAAGAATAATGGAACACTTTATTACATAATACAATGTTACATTATTGTTACAATAACAGAATAAAAGTAGATTACTATAACACAAATAAATATAAGAGGAACTACATAAATGAAATAACTAAGAGAATTCTTGATTACAAGCAGATATATATTACATTGTCTTTTACAAATGAAAAGGTAAATTACAAAAGAATAAAGTAAAAAACCAAAATTACATTTCCTCAACTAAGTTGAATCTTATATCTTCTTTCTTATTATTCTTCTGTACCTGCAAAACAATCCAAAATAAAACTAAAAATAGAAGAATGTTATTTGGTTGGTATTTTACTCTTAATTTTGGTAATGTGATACAACATTGAGTATTGTAGGTAAACATAGTGGCCAAGGGAGAGTATCTATTCTTATCAGAAATTAATGCCTTGGACTAGTGCATCATAGGCTTGTGGGGGCAAGTTTCACCAATCTAGTAAAAGATAAAAGGCAAAGCAGTAATACCAGCAAAAGATCTAGTTGTACTTGATCTGATCCACATGATGGATGAAGCAGGCAAGTAGCTCACACAACACATGCATGGCATGTGTTGTCACTACCACAGTGATTAGTACAACAGTACAAAAGGAGCAGTAGGAGACTTCCAAGAACTTTTCCCACATATCAAACCATTCCAGCCAAAACCACACTTATCTCTCTCTCTCTGTAGTATGGTGTAACAAGAACACTGCTTTGAGTATACCAAGAAACACACACATCTATCATCAGAGCCAACCACTAGATAGTAACCACATAGATTAATCCACCACATCATCAGCTTTGGTTGCTTATTTAAGCCATCCAAGATCAGATCAAGTAAGGCCAAACTAGCATCAGGAGGAGAAGAACAAGATAGCTCTAGGAATAAATAGACCACTAGTATCAAGAGATCTAAGCATCAGGAGCAAGGAGGTGGAAGTCAAGTAATAGGCCATGAAGGATCAATAGTCCAGGCACAAGGATCTGAATAGCAAACTGGCCAAGTGCAAGCACAACACCAACAAGATTCAGCAACCTTCCTTGTACCAGGTTTATATTCATCACAAAAATCTTGCATACCGTATGTTCTTATCAATTTTGGGCCAGGAAATTATTTGCTATCACACTACTCTCACACTAGCATGCAAATGGCATGTCTAGATCATCACCGAGTTAAAAGAGGAGGCAGCAATAATATCTATTCTTCCAAATAAAATCATGTGCCTCAGCCTTTGTATCATAGGCTGGAACTTGTTGCACACATAAATCATCAAGAGACAGAAATTAAGCTCATCTGCAAGCAAGTACAAATATCACAAAAGTTATTTTCCTAGAAAAATAGTCTAGGAATCATTTACATGGTCACCTGATCTACATAAGCTCACATATGCTTATAGTCGCATTCTATGCATCTTAGACCTGGGCAATATTCCCAATCAGTTGTACCATAGCAGCAAGCCATGCTACCTAGCTGTTGTTGTGCACACTCCAGATAGAGGCACCACAACAGCAGCCATGGCAACAGATGCTACTAGAGCCAGACTATACCAATTCCAGCATGCAACAGAGATCAATTCAAGGAATCTAATCATCTCCCTAGACACCAATCTAGGTATCATTTCATTTTTATAAAATCATTTTCCTAGATAATCTAATCTAGGTATCATTTATCTAGATATCAAACAATTAAGTAGATAAAGATATCTACTTTAAATCTTTTGATTCATATTTGTCCAAGATCATGCCTTGCATGATATGATCATCATTAGCTTCTTATCTAGTGTTTACTAGACAAACATATACCACAACTCCTAGGCTACAGGGCACATTCCCATAGGGTAGCACCTCTGTACCTAGCAGATTTAGAGTTTCTTGAGTAATAGCTCAAGTCTGTTTCCTTAAACCCACAAATCATTTTCCTAAAAATATTTAGGAATCATTTAAAAATGGTTGCTGTTATAGACACTGTACTCATATTGGCCACTCATTTAAATTTACAAATATTACCCAAACAATCTTATCATTCTCCAAGCAGAAACTTTAGGAATCATATGCTTAGACTGTTTGTCACATGATTGATACCTCAGAATGACCTGACTAAGTGAAAATAATCTCCATCTTAAATCTTGGTTCACATGGCAAAAGTACAATATCATTTATTCAGACTAAAGGTCTGAAATTAGGTATGTAAAGTCATAAACACTTTAACGGTCAATAAAACATTAAGCCATAATTCATATTAGGCAACCTTTTATAACTACCACACAAGCTCTGCATCGCTCAAAAATATGAAACCAATTTTGTTGGAAAGATAACGACGAATAGAATACAACAAAAGGTCAAAATATTGGGTATCACCTTGGGAGAAAATACCATGAATATATATGTGAAGTATCCCCCAAGGTGTGGAGCCGGAAAACTCGCAAGATCAAAAACCGCAATAAGATATGCAAGGGAAATCCTTAGACGATGAACTAGAGCTTGTTATGATGATGACCACAAGATATAGATCCTCTCATGGACAAGAACCAAATAACAACCAAGAAAGATGATGCTATGAATGCAAAGGTTTGAGATCTCTCCGAACAATGCAATCGAGACACCCGCTTGAGAGCCCCTCTTGATAGAACGGCTATCTATCCTAAACCCGGTCTCCCAACTAACAACACGAGACCGGCAAAAGAGAAGCCCTATCAAGAACATACCTTTGCCTTGAAAATCCCACTTGAACTTGATGTGGACCGTCTTGTTCTTCTATAGTGGGAACACCTTTCTTGTTTGCTCTTGCTTGATGAAGATGAAGACTTGCACATTGCTCCCCATACTCCATGGGGAAACTTCTTCTTTGAACTTGTCTTCATCACTCCATGATCATGAGGATGGCAAGCTTGAAGCATGAGATCTTCTAGAGATGGCGCATCTTGAGCTTGCCCTTCTTCATCCCTTCTTGAGGTTGATCCATCTTGATACAACTCTTTGCACTTGTCTTGATCAACCTTCAAGCTCCTTCTTTCTTCATGATTCCAATGGCACAAAGCCCTTGGACATTTCTTCATCTTTCAACCTTGAGACCAACACATGGTCCAAGCGATGCCAATGGACAAACCTACAAGTAAAACTCAATTTACACATTAGTCTATAGAAATTGTCATTAATTACCAAAACCACACATGGAGCATACATGCCCTTTCACCTGGTCGTGCAACAAAGCTTAATATCTCTCATGGGTAAAGTAATGCACCTCTGTAGAGTATAAGAACTGTAACTTGTTACTCCCTGTTCCGGGAAGGAGCTACGAACGTGACATGAAAGGAACTCCATAAAAGTTCTAGTAAACCTGTGAAGGCTGACGGACATAGCTTTTCAGAATAAAAGCAACCTTTTAAGAAATGTTTACGAAAGCCTACATTACCTATGACCTATGGTTTGTGGCTGTAGATATAGTGCATCAAATACTCCTTTTTAGTGAACTTGCTGAGCACGCTCGTATTCAACGTATCTTCTTAACCCTTGCTAGATTCTGAAGCCAATACAGACAAGCTTTTCAATAAAGTCAAGAAAGTCAACATCTACATCCACAGAAGTGCAGACGAAGTTGTTGATTAGATAGGAATATAATCTCTAGCCATATAACCTACTTCTGTAGAGTATTGCAATAGCAGCAATGAAAGCCAAATAGTTAGATACTAATCTTATTAGCGTGATAGTTATGAGTTGAATATTTCTGGTTCTTCTTTATAAGAAGTTTCTTTCTCTCTCTTTAACCTAGAGTGTCCTCTGGATCTTTTGTAAAGAGTCGAGTTGTAACCTATAGTCATGTCTTGGACCTGCTGTGTTTCTGTTGTACCACTCTGAGGGATGTAATACTAGTGAACGGTGTTTCATTGGTATTATATCAACGACTATAGTGTACTACATTAT
Organism: Avena sativa; assembly: GCA_916181665.1. NCBI lineage: Eukaryota > Viridiplantae > Streptophyta > Magnoliopsida > Poales > Poaceae > Avena > Avena sativa. Next base: position 146,240,323 of record OV702294.1, on the reverse strand, counting down.
GTACTGGTATGATGGGTCATCGCATAGTCGTACTATCAATAGGGGCTCTCGAGTGGGTGACTCGATCATATCTTTCTGAAAGAGCTCAAACCTTTGAATTATTGCATCATCTTTCTTGGTTGTTGTTTGGATCTTTTCCGTGTGAGGATCTAGAGCTTGTGTCTTCATAACAAACTCTAGTTCATCAAAAACGGTTTCCCCTTGAATATCCTATTGTGTTTTTTATCTTGCGGGTTTTTCCAGTTCCACACCTTGGGAGGTATCTCACATATACATACATGATATTTTCTCCCTTGTTAGTATCCAATATTGGTTATCTTTCAACAAAATTGGTATCATCTCATTTGGAGTTTGGATACAAAAGTTATCGCAATTTTGCTTTCTGTCGTTGCCTAGATAGGTAGTTCCGGCGCGCCACCGGTAGTACCTCTAGGGCATATTTTCCACTGGTAGTACCTGTGGAAGTTTCGACGTGCCACTGGTAGTACCTCTAAGGCATATTTGCCACTAAGGGCTGGTTTTCATTCAGGACATTTTATCTCTTGAAATACTTTTTAGCGGAAGTAAGGTAGAAGTTCCGGCCTGCGTCGAGTGGAAGTACTGTTGCTCCACCGGAAGTATCGCTCGGGCATATTTTGCCGATAGTACATGTGGAAATTCCGTCTCACTTCCGCTCATCCCGTGACACCCTGCAGTCATCTCTCTGTTTGGTCACGTCTTTATATCGATACTTGGACGGTAGTAGACCGATAGTACCGACCAAAAGTTCCGGCCCGCGTCAGGCGGAACTTACGTCCTATACAACTGGTTTCTCCACTGCTTTCGAGCCATTGAAGCCGGGCTGACCGAAACTTCCGGTGGCTCACCGGTACTACCGTCCAGGCACGCAAATGGCCCAAACGGTCAGATTTTGGGAGTCCTTTAAAAGGGTTCCTCTTCCCCTTCGTGGGGTTAGCTCTTTGGTTGGTCTCTCTCTCTCTCTCTCTCTCTCTCTCTCTCTCTCTCCATTGTTGATCTTGAAGAGCTTGTCCTCTCCCCTTCCATGTTCTACGATTCTTGCATCTTTTTGATGGATTTGTGAGAGATGATCTAGATCTACAACCCTACCTAACCAAATCCCTTCTGGTCTCTATGGCTTTTTTTGGTAGGATTTGGCGTATTGCATGTTCCCCGGCGGCGCCGTAGTTGTCCATGGCGCTACTCCTCCACGCATGTCCATGGCGCAGTCGTCCATGCCGGTCATGGACACCGCCATTGAAGTAGCACGGGCTGTTGAACTCCCGATGGCAACATGTTCGATATAATGCCTAGCCCATATGATGAACAAATGAGAAAAACCAAATTTTTAGGGGGCAAATCGCAAAATGAGTCTGCCGCATCAGATAACTAACAAAACCAAAACGCTGTGTAGCAAGTTTCTGCCTCATTTTTACGTTTTCGTGGGTTGGTGACCAGAACGGTCATATACAGCAAGTTGATCCATTTTGGCGTTTTCCTCTTTTCTGTTTATCCTACTTGAGCATGTAAAAAAAATTGCCCCCTCTATCCAGCACCCACCGGGCAGAACTTGCCATCTAAAATGGTGACAGGGACAGTGTGATCACACTTGAAGGAGCTTGGGTTGTTGGCTGCATCATTATTGCAGGTGTGCATGTCAAGGCGGGGCCATGGCCAGTGTGCAGGCGATGGCGTTTTAATCCAAAACCAAGTTCGAACGAAGGTCAAGAATTGTTAGAAAATCCCAGTAAATTGGCTCGAATATGAAGAATCCAATAAAAAATCCTGGGGCTTGGAGGGCAAAGTACCAAAATAGATTGCCAAAAAATATACATTAATATTTCTTAAGGCTAAATTAACTCCAAAACAGATCTATTTAGACAAAATACATCATTGTTAATTACAGATTATATAGCGTCACATCCTTTGTCCTAAATCTGAACTGAACACACGAAATTCAGGATGTTAACAGTGTCCCTGCATATTCACTCATCTTCCTGGTTAGTTGAGGTTTTGCACTACACGTTGTGCCTTCTGATGGAGGATACACATCTTCCAACACCACCTTTCAATTCGTTACCTTGGCCAGTCAGAAATATCATGACATAGGTTTGGCAGACTAGGATATGCTTTTGTTTTGTGTATCAGATTTTCTTTGGTCACAAATACTGTACTCCATTAGCTCATCTATGTCAAAGGCAGCTGGACACCAAAGCCTGCAGGCTGGAAGGCAGCATCAGACATCACGATCAGAAGTAACAGCTCTTGTCGCAAATAAAACAGATCAAAACATACCAGTCACTAGGTAAGAGGTGTGCGGTTGCAGGTGAGGAGTACTGCAAGAAAATCTGAATGATATAAGCATGCCTGCTTTTTAATTAAATAATATAATGAAAATAAAACCAGCCTAAGATGCTATGAGTATTGAGTTTATCTCCATGGTAACCTATTAAACAGGTACTGGCAACTCTAAATCTCAACATAGACAGAGCTGAAATCTTACATGAAAATATTTAGACATAATTATTCAAATGTTCATGCCCTGATTCAAAGGATACCTTCATATCCTGTCCCATCCAGTGTGAATCAGACCTGTTCCATCACACAACTTTACTTAGTCAACTGATGTGGTGCTATGCTTGATTTGTGTTATCAGCCACTTGGTACCTTGATCTCACAGTCTGCAACAATTCAATTGTTCTTTATTCAGCTATCTTCTCTTGGAGAAGCTTTTGACATGAGTTGTGTACTAAATTAGCAGAAAAATGTTCTTAAGAAGATGGCAAGCTAGACGATGCACGAAACCTCTAGAAGAGTGACATAGTAAAAGTCTTCCATGTGCTGCATAACAGCTGAACCGTCCCTGATTGAGCGGAGTAGATTTATTTCCGTCTGGAGTAGTTTCTCCACAAGCTGTGTCTCTCCTTTCATCTGAAGAGAATTTAACATGCCCAACTTGTCAAATATAATTTGAGCAACATTAATTTTGTTTAGTCATGCATCATCTGTTCCCTTTGATGTTATTTCTCTAGCGAATTATCTTTGTAGCAAACCAGTAGTCATTGGATTCTTTGCTCCTATAAACTAATATTCACATCTTGTAGAACTTCCCATTTAGATTAACATGTCGATTTTCAGTTGGCAATCAGTGGTAGTTGTTGCTATGGTAAGGAGCCAAAGAACACTCACAAATTCACTAACAAGGACATCAGGGGTGTACTCCCCAATCTCATCACCTTGGTCTTCATCATCTAAAATTTCCTTGTTTACCTGTATCAGAATACAAATGGTTTCAGGTGAGAATTGAAGATCTGAAGGATAAAACAGGGAATGTTGACAATACTGAACCAAACACGCTATTAGAGTAAAAGTGGATTGAGATGGGGTAAGTTATGAAAACTATCACCAGTGCATTTGTTAGATCTCCAGATTTAAGATAAACTGGTGCTTTCACATGGCAATAGCCCATAAGACGTGGCACTGTTGGAATGATATCTCGGTGGTTGACAACTCTCCAGCTATCTTTTACTTTCTGCAAAATCAGTTTGGTTTAGAAGAGGCTATGATTGGCATCTGCATTGTCAACTTAATACTCCCTCCGACCAAAATTAGTTGACTTAGATTTGTCTAGATTCGATTGTATCTAGACATGATTTAGTATTAGATACATCCGTATCTTGATAAATTTGAGTCAACTAATTTGGGTAGGAGGGAGTACATAAATGATATAATTACACATGATCCAAAGCAAACAGGATTAGCACATAGCTATTGATATTTGAAAACATCTTACCCAGTAGTAAAATTGCATCCTGTCTCCTTTGATGCAAACAAGGAACATTATATTTTATTTTGTATTTTTCTTACCCTGTTGTAAAATTGCATCCTCCTATATAAACAAGGAATGTTATTTATTTGTTTTGTATTTTTTAGTCCATTCTCTTCTGCATAGTAGATTGCAACTTGGATACATTTATTTTCTATATTTCACATTCCAATATGAAATCCAATTTAACCTATGGTATTACTCCCTTCATCCCTATTTAATGGCGCACACCCATTTTGAGGTTCAACATTGACCATCAATTTGACCAACAAAACATGTATTACATGCTACAAAAATTACACTATTGAATTTTTTTTCAAAATAAGTTTTCAATGATATAATTTGTATGACACATTTCACATTTATTATTGGTCATACTGATGATCAAAGTTAATTCAACAATACATGTATAACATGCAACAAAAATGACACTATTGAATTTGTATTAAAAATAACTTTTCAATGATATAATTTGTATGACACATTTTTCATTTATTATTGGTCAGACTTATGAGCAAAGTTAAATCACATCAACAGAGGTAGTAGTACAAGCTTGTGGTTGGCATTGTGATGGATTATGATAATCTGGTATTTCCAGACAGCTTTTGCCTATTGCCATTTGGCTAACCAACCCTTTGTTACTTTATTTGCTATTTTCTGCAATAGATTAGAAGATAATCTCAGCAAGAAGCCAACAACCAACCAAGCCTAAATTTTCTGTAGGTTTTTTTAAGCTCTAATAAAGGCTAACCAACCTTTTCTCGATTACTTTGCTATTTTCCGGCAGCACATTATAAGATAAGCTCAGCAACCGTGCACTAAGCCTAAGTTTTCTGTAGGTTTCAAGTTCTAACTAATACAAACATCCACAGAATTTTCAATCTAATTATCCAAGGAGGGAAAGCAAATTAATCAAAGTAACATGCCAAGACATAAGAAAATGGAATTGCTCAGTGTTCACATTCATTGCCTCCTTTCCCACGTCCGCAACAATATGAATTGGATAATTTTTGTAGTGCACACCAAACGTGTATTATGTGCAAATGATCCAACCATATATTCATTTGCACAACTCAGAAATGAAGCAAAAGCAGTCAATTACGTAGTTTCGATATTCCAAAAAGAAAAAATGGAACATAACCGTCTTACTATGCACAGAAAAACATTACAGTTTTCACTTGCATTTCAGCCTCTTCCTATTTAATAAGTGATCTGATAGTTACCGCATTGTAGACGTCAGCGAACCTTCTATTTCCGACTCTAGGAGAGCCAAAGTTGTACACTGTCACAAATATAACACCATTCCTATACAAGGTGACATGAAAAATATGAGCATACAATTTTAGAAAAAGGTGCACGGAAATAGGTTTTTTGTGAACTGCAGGAGAAGAGGTAATGGTATACATACAGGTGTGATATGGCAACACCTTTCTAACACAACCATAAACAAGTTGGAAGTCAACCACTAATTGTGCACTTCCAGTTCTCTTAAGCACCTCGTGTTTTAACAGTTTAAATACAATGAAGAGCATCCTGACGATGCACTCTTTTTTTGTTACATGGGTGAACCTATTACCGTGCTAGGGCAGGACACTTAAACTGGGTTAAAGAACTTTAGCCAAGTATGTGGTATTGCTTAGCAAAGAGTCCCCTGTGTTAAATGTTTAACTAGCACTTCTTTCAGCATTTACCCTGGACTGAATGATACCACTGGTCTATATGAAACAAGAAGTATATGGATCAGTATCAAATTGATCTTACTTGGCCATTTGACTTGATGAAAGTTCAAGAGCGAGAAGAGTTGCTAGAGCTCCACCTAAACTATGTCCAGTTACATAGATATGCCACTTACTTATGGTTTCTGCATCTTCTTCATCCCTACAGCACAAAAATGAGATGCTCCATGAATAGAGTTTGAGAGAAATAATTAACAAAAATAGATTGATATATATGCAATGATAGTAGGAGCATTCGAGCTGTCCGGCCTTGACGGTTGTTTTTCACAATAATTTATTTTGTGTCGTGGCAGCAATAAATCTATATGGAGAACAGCAAGAGCGCGCGCAGAAGGTAAAACTTGAAGTTCTCCTGTCACTTCATATTGGACTGAACAGGTACTTTAGTTTACAATAGAAGCGGCGCTTAACTCGTTACAAAATACAGTTACTCACACATATCCAATGGCGTGTTTGATAAGAACCATGATCCTGTTCCTAACAGAATCATATGCGCTTAAGAATCCACTGTGCACCTGAAATGTAAGATGACAAGTTGGTAAGCATAAACTTACAAGAAATGGAAAACAAGTGACTGAAGAGAATATATAACTAACTTGAACTTCTTGCTTGAAATCACCACCCAACCTCTCAGGGTTTAGTCTGCAATCAACTTCAAGATATGCTGTGTTAGGTAAATATACAATAAAGTAAAATTCATCACAATTCTAGTAAGTATTAAAAATGGAAACATGTTGAGTCTTACCCAGCAGGTACAAGCATTAAGTCAGTAACCAAATCTTTCCACCTTGTCTGGAAATGACAGGGAAAACGAAATAAATAAGTTGAGAGGTGTAACAAATTAATCGTTGCCTTTTCTATTCAAAGAACACAAGTGGGTCCTTCATGTCATTGCATACTTGCTCAGTTCCTCGAAAGGCCACAACCAGCCTTCTTCGTGAAGAATCACGCCAAAGGGCGACCTGTTGAAATTTGGTAACATAGGCAACACATCATAAGGTCAAGGAGATAGTAAACTCACTGATAGCACAACAACTATTGTTACTCACCTGTGTGTCTGTTGAACCATTGTCCAGAAAGCATATCTTCTCAAAGTCTGATTTTATAAAACTGGAACGCCCCATTGAAGTGGCAAGCATAGCCCATGCCTCAACGGCAGTCTCTGCACTTGCGAACAGCTGCCGTGTGTCATCTGCTTTCTTTGTATCTTTGGCCTTATCAATGGAATCCGCAGCACCTTGCTCTTCTCCAATCGAACCATCTTTCATGTTTGCTTCATTCATAATTTCTGACCCCTTCTCTTGCGACGAGAAATTCTTAGAAAGGATCACCAAAGCTCCTAGTATATTCTCTGTTTGGGACAATACATCCCGAGATACTTCATTAATGTCCGGAAAGGAAGCCTGCACCACCTCTTTAGTTGGCCTTGTGCTATCTTCATTGTCAACACTGACTGTAAGTTCAGGAGTTGTATCACTGCCATCATTGGTTGATGTATCTGATGTTGCCAGTCCAGAATCCAAATATACCTGTTCTGCAATTTCACGTGATTTCGAACCAAGGGAATTTAATAAATCAAATTCATCCAGTTGCTTGGCCTCAGGAAGAGAAATTCCAAAGTTTTTTACAACATTTTGGTTAAGTGTGTTGGTGAAAGCACTCCAGAAGTCATTAGGTTTCTTATCAAGTGGCATATTTCCTTCACTTTTAACAACTTCAGCAGTATATACAGGTTCACTCTGAGAATTTGAATTGTCCCCAGAAGCTTTTGAATCAATCTTCTGCTGTTGAGGTTCATTTGGTCCAATAGAATTATCCGGGGATTCGTCAGGCCTTTCAGACACCTCAGATTCAGTATCCGAAGACAAAGGATTTTGAGCATTCGTGTCAGTGAAAGAACTCAGTTGACCAAATGCAGATTGCACAAACTGACTTGCATTTACAGTTTCAGATCCAAGAACCGTCCTAAGAGCAGATCCTAGGCTGCTCTTTGCAAGAAAGTCAGACACAAAAGGTGTTCTCCACCAGTGTTTATCACGCTCAATGTCATCATAACTTTTGTACCTGACCTGATGTGTTAATGATAAAAATTTAGATAAAACCTGAAAAGTCTACAAGATGTGAAATTCCTGATATACAAAACATAATAGGTAGGGTCTCCATACACCATTTTATCTGTGCCAGGAGAACAGCATAATAAACAGGGATCCTGATAATTATTAAAATGTTGTTATTTTGTGAATGTTGCCTATATAATTCTGGTGTTAGATGTGATTCAAATGACCAACTTACCCACGACTAGCAAAAAGGCTTTGCCTGTAGAGTATGAAAAAATGTTTATGCTAGTTAACTCTTCAAAATATTCTGGTTTTGCTTTTATTTAAGCTATACACAGAAGAATGAAGAGAAAAAAGATAAGAGGGTGTGGGGAGTAAAAAATGGTGCGCACTTCCTATCCCTCTGCAAGACAAGGATCAGTTCACTGTGGCATGCACCTTCGCTAGGGAGTAGAGCGATGACAATAGATTCTAGTAAGGATCACATTCTTACCTCTAAATCGATAGCTCCACCACCACCAAGGCCATCTAATTCAATAGTAACGTCATGTTTATTTCCTAAAAAAGGGAGTAGTTACAAGGTTGTCCCAAAAGTGAGTTTTACAAATGAATCATATAACCATAGGGCAGACAGTGCTATGGATCAGTAAGATTACATGCTATTTAGCAACATCAGAAGTCGTCATCACAAATCCAAATAAAAATAATAAAACAGTAACTATATATCTGATATAAGGAATTCCAATATGCGGTAGATAGTTACCATCGCAAAATGTTTCAAGGGACAATCCGGCATTTCCCATGCGTTTGTGTGGAGTGACAAGGTTTGCATCCCAAGCCTCAACCTATTGAGTGAAATTGTACAAGATGTCAAAAGGCATAAACAACTGTGGCGATACCTGGACATACAGAAATAGATGATAAAATAGAACATTACAGGATGCTTAAAATCGGATGATAATGTATAGGTTGCTTATCTACTTCTTGCAATAAAAGAGTTTGCACCATGTATTCTAGTCGTCTTATACTGCCAGAGAGCCATACATGTCTATTTTATTTTGTTAAAATATCTCATGGCTCCAAATTGCAGGATTATAATAAAAACAAAGACGTGTGTAGTATTCACAACTTGAAGTGAGTACAATATCACTATGAGGTGTGCTTTGGTCCCCCCCCCCCCCCCTCTTAAACTTAAGTTGCATGGGTCGTTTTATTTTTTTGACCCGTCAAAATCCATATTGAGGCCACATATATCTCCGCATATGTGTACTCGGTCAAACTGGGTATAATCCACGTTCCGGTCGGCTGATCCCACCTCCCATTATCGCGATCTATGTCTTTGCATGTCATATTTTAAGTTTTTTTTCTGTTATATAACTTCCGATTTTCGCCTTCCGCAGGCACATGAATATACGTATATGGTGAGTATACGTCTAAGAGGACCATACGGACTTCGGGTGGGTTCGTACGGTCCTCTAAACAAACGCTATCGAGTTTTTGTTTGTCAAAGTTTGAAAAAGGAGAGGGGGGGGGGGGGGGGGGGGACCGAAGCAAAAGTGTATCACTATGAGCTCACATTACTTCTTCATACCTGGAGTAGATTTTCTAGAGATTTCCTGATGTTCAATGTGAAATCTTCATTCCATGTTGGCTCCTTCGTCCTACATTGATCTGGAATCAGAAACTGCACCAACGAATGAAAACATAGCAATCTTCAAGTGTATCAAATATTTTGCCAACAAACGAACCCATTAGTTGCCACCCTGAAGGTGATGGTATATTTGGCATACATTATTTTTATATTACACAAAGAGGAAATTCTTGCCCAGAGGTTCCCCCGGGCCCATCAGCATACACAGAAAAGGATAAAAGTTACTCACGCCCATTTAATTTGGCTCTTTGCTGTTTGACCATTAAGTTGTAGAACTACATAAGGATCACTTGTACCCTGCAATGGAAGCAGATTAGGATTTGCTCATAAAGTGAAAGAATAGAGCTTTGAGTAACTGTAGCTAAAATGTGCAAACTACAACTTCACTAAAAAATGTTGTAGTTCACAAAGATTTGGAGTCTGCATAAATGCATAATGAGAACAGTATCTGTAAATCTTCCCAGATATCTTGTACGTATAACCAGATTCAACAGTTGACACACAGACAAATCACCAGGTGTTTTTTTCCATATAATCCTGGGTATCAAGGGATTGAGTGGATTTTCAGGTTTGTTCAGGTATTTGTCTAAGGTGTTAATGAGAACAACTTAAATGGTATTAGTGACATCATAAGTCATCCACGATCAATTTCTCTACTCAATTCGCATGACAACCTTCTCATCCATCAATTATTCAGCACTCTCCGCAAAAATAAGAACAAATGAAGCATCGAGAACAAATTAATTTGTATGCAGCAAACAGCTTCGAGAAAACGAACAGCGACCACTCACGAGCAGATGCATCACCATACCCATGGATCCATTGCAGGAAGACTCGTGCCTTTCTTCAGCCTCACAACCAGTTGGCCATCGTATACTTCACGGAGAAATACACTGCATCACAACGCTTTCAAAGTTACATTTCTTTTTTTTTTGAAATACATTTACCCTGTTTTTTCAACAGTTACATTTCCCCTGTTTATAACCCGGGCAATCATAAACACTTGCAGCAATTCACAAACATGATGGTCCATCTCTAGGGGAAGGGATGCGCCGACAACTTACTCGGATAGGAACACCGTCTGACATCCAGCCTCGTCGGTCTCGCGCCAGCCCGCATCTGCCTGCACGAAGAACAGGTCGAGTTATCTCTACGTAAGTCCACAGCACTGCTTGCCTCCATCAACTCACAGGAATACAGGATAAGTGCAGTTCAAGGATGATTGAGCAGGAGGGGAACAGGGTAAGTACATCAAGTCACAGGGATACAGGATCAGTGCCGTTCGAGGATGACGATCGGGAAACGTCACCCAAAAAAAAGACGAGATGATGACGAGAGGGAAAAGGAGCAAAGGACTCACGGGTGGGCTGCTGTACGCCTCGAAGGCGAACCCCGCGAGCACGACGGCGAGGTTGAGGTCGAACTGCGGGTTCGGCTCCTCCTCGTCCCCGACCGGCTCCTCCCCGTCCCCGTCCCCGACCGGCTCCTCCCGGGCGCTCTCCGAACCGGGCTTCACGGCGGGCTCGCCGCCCGCGCACCTCGCCCTCAGCCCCGCCCACCTCCGCCGCCTCCCCCTCCTCGCGCTCCAGCACCTCACGGCACGATAGCTCGCCGGAGGCGGCGACGACGAAGAGCGCCCGGAGACGGATGCGGCCGACGCCAGACGCGGCGCGATGGGGCAGACGCTCGTGGGGGCCATGGCCATGGAAGAACCCTCTCCAATCTGTTCGTTTCGCCCGCGGCTTCTGGTCGGGCTTCAAGTTGAAAGAGAAGCGAGAAGGCGCTTCTAGCGGAGTGTGCTCCAGTTCAGACTTCAGAGTGGTGGCGATGACCGATGAGGTAGGGAGAAAAGCGCGCCACGTCTGCGCTGGAACGCTCTGCCACTGCTAACTGGGTCCCCCGTGGTTTCGCCAGCTTGGACCTATGTGCGTTGCGCCATCTGTCGTCCTGGCGAGGTCGGCAAGGCACACGAATTCTCCTGGTAAAATAAGGAGAACCAAAAATGTCCCATCGATTTTCCATGTTTTCGCTTTCATACTTCTTTTTATGACCTTTCACATTTCATTTATTTCTCTACAAATCATGAGAGAGCGATAATTTTAGCATGCACGCTAGTCATTGTGCACGTTCAACATTCTCTCACCTCCCAATTTTTTTTGCAATATTGTGTCAATTTCTTCTCTCTCTTTTCACTTTTCATAGGTTGGGTAAGTTTACTACTTGGCAAGCTTAAAACTTGTGTTGCTCCTAAAGTACAAGTCTAATTTAAAAACCGTTTAAATATTTAGGTCCCTAGTTGTTGTTTTTTTAACGGATTACGGGTGCAGAGCACCCGAAATATATAGCTGCATTAAAGTCGATGGAGTACAAAAGGCCTGAGAAATAAGAATTACACAGAGGCCCAGAAAATAAGCACCGAGGTCCCTAGTTGTTGAGTGTTTCATAACAAGATTAATATTGAATATATCTCAACAATATTTGAAAATCAACTTCTCAAAACTTGTTAAGACTTTGAAAAACTTAATGAAACCTCATGGAAAATATTCATTGAAACAATTTGTTCAAATATGTTTCAAACTTGGTTCATCAAAATTAGAATTTTTTTGACAACATTATGCATATACATATCCATTGGTGTTTCCCGTAAAACTTTATTCCACATGTATCCAGAGTTTCACTAAGTGCCATTGAGTTTCATCATATTTCAAAATTAAAATTTTAAAATTGTCCGAATATATTTAAGGTTGGTCTTGTTTCATTGTCCTTGTCGTTTAGAACATAAATATGCAATTAGAATATAAATTGGATATCTAATTCAAAAGATAAAATATGAATAAAATCTAAAATGATATGAAAAAGATATGGGTGGGTCAAAAGATGAAGTATGCATGTCCTCTAAAAAGTTTCCAGGAGATGTCACTATTAGGTTCCACATAATAAAATGCAAAGGAGTAAGCTAGCTTATTTCCTAATCTCAAACCGAGTGGACAGTGTGTACTGTAGATACTGTGCACACTAGAAGTGCTTTTCTACACAAATCACCTTCTACAGCTAAGAGTAGGAAGTGATGTTAACTAATCTGGCATAGTGCCAAACCATGGGATTAGGTTGATCCACTTCCTCTTACCCAATCATTATGCAAATAATTCATTTTATATCTCTTTAATCCATGTGGATAAAAAAACAATCATCTAAAGTTAGACGTCGGAAATAGCACACGTCTATATGAATTAAAACTTACTCTCTGCATCGCACAATATAAAACATTTTAGCAAGCTAGAACAATTTGCCAAAACATGATATGCTATGGGATGAACGGGATAGTTGACAGTGTTGATTGTCCGACGAGAGACCTCTCGACATCGATAAGCGTATTAACTAGTCAGTGTAATGAGCAGATGGCCTTTGCTTAACCCACTATTAAGAACTTAACATGATTGGCAACTGTTAGAAGCTAGTAACATTATTCAACTAATGAATCAATTGGGTAGTCACCACAATCGCTTACCGGTGGCATGTCAGGGATGAGATTGTGCACTGATGTGGCTCGGTTACTGTAGAGCCTGTTGGGAGACCCCAAGAGCAAGGTGTGATGAGTACAGCAGCAAGTTTTCCCTCAGTTATGAAATCAAGGTTATCGAACCAGTAGGAGTAAGAAAATAACTCCAAGGTGTTGCTAACAACTTGGAACCTACACAACACAAACTCAAAACTTTGCCCCAACTTACAGTGAGGTTGTCAAGCTCACTGGTTTCCTGAAAACAAAGGATTAAACTTATAGTGTGAAAGATAGCAATTGCAGAAAGTAAACAGTAGATGGAATATCAATGATAAAGGAATGGACCGGGGTCCATAGTTCACTAGAGGTGTTCTCCTTAAGATAGATAGCATGTTGGATGAAAAAATTACAGCGGGGCAATTAACAGATTGAGAAGGCATAACAATGCACATACGACATCTTGACTCCTACGAGATTTGATTGGGCATTACAACATAATACATAGACCGTGATCCAACTTCATCTATGACTAATAATACACCTTCAGGTTATCATCTGAACCCCTTCCAGTATTTAAGTTGCAAGCAACAGATAGTTGCATTAAGCAATATGTGTAAAGTAAATAATACAATTGCCCTTAGACAAAGTATTGTTGTTTTCTCCCTAGTAGCAATAGCACATCTACAACCTTAGAGATTTCTGTCACTTTTCTAGATTACTAGAGGCATGAACCTACTATCGAGCATAAATACTCCCTCTTGGAGTTGCAAGCATCTACTTGGCCAAAGCATCTACGAACAACGAAGAGCATGCAAGATCACAAATAACATAGACATGATAGAATAAATAATCAATCTGACATAGTATCTCAATATCCATCGGATCCCCGCAAACACAACATGTATGATTACAAATAGATGATCTTGATCATGAACGAAGCTCACAAGATCTAAACATGATGGCACAAAGGAGGAGAAACAACCATCTAGCTACTGTATGGACCCACCGTCCAAGGGTGAACTACTCACGCATCACTCCGGAGGCTGCCATGGTGATGAAGAAGGCCTCTAGGATGATCTCTCCCCTCCGGCAGGGTGCCGGGAAGAGCTTCAGACCCCCCCTCCCTGATCTAGGGATGGAGATGGCGGTGGCTACGGACTGTTTCGTGGAGATCTGATCGGGTACCTAGGGTTTCTGCATTGGGTGCTTTTATAGGCGAAGGGGCAAGGTCGGTGGGCGCCCGAGGGGCCCACACCTAGGGCTAGAGACCCCCTAGGCCGCGCCGCCACCAGGTGTGGCCACCTCGTGGCCCCACTTCGGCTGCCCTTCGGACTCCGTGTTCCTTCTGGTAAAATATCAACTTTGGCTTTTGTCCCGTCCAATTCCGAGAATATTTCTTACTAGATTTTCTGAAACCAAAAACAGCAGAAAACATGCAACTTGCACTACGGCATCTTGTCAATAGGTTAGTTCCAGAAAATATATAAAAATACCTCAAGGTGTAGACAAAACATAAGAAAGTCGATACAAAACAAGCATAGAGCATAAAAATTATAGATACATTTATGACGTATCAAGCATCCCCAAGCTTAACGCTTGCACGTCCTCGAGTAGGTAAGTGATAAAAAGAATAATTTTTGAGGTGACATGCTTTCACAACTGATCAAGGTATTGCAAAGCATTGATAGCTAGGATCAAAGTACTCTAAACATGAGCATGAAAGACGTAGTTCTAACAATAAGACATAGCAACTATGTTGTAACATGAAAAGGTACAAACAAAGATCATGAATAACAATGCATTGAAAGACGTTTGTTTTTTTCACATATAGAAAATATAGCATAGTGGTATTCAGCTTGTCCTCCATGGTATAGCAAAACATAAATGCATAGGACACCTTCAAAGTTCATAAGGGTGACTAGATACAAATAATTTAAGAACAAGCAATATCAACATCATGAATCAATCAATAAGTTTGGGGACAATTCCTATTGAACTAAGAATGACAACTATGCTCTCCTTGTTGGTGCATAAAGATAGAAGATGAAGACTCAACAAAAAGTAAAAGAAAGGCCCTTCACAGAGGGAAGGAGGGATTTCAAGTTTCATAAAGAGCTTCCAAAAATTATGGTACTTATTATCTTTCAGGTCTCATTGCCCCTATCATAAGCATCTTGAAGTGGTTAAGGTTAAAGTAAAACAAATATGAAGTATATGCTTGACAAATCATAAGTTGAAAATCTCATGTCCCTTGAGTACGAGGGTCGTTCCTCATGCTACTCAACTTTAGTCACAAGCAAGTTCTTGTCATTGTAAGTATATGTGTATCATAGAGAACCGCCATCGGGGTACCCTTTGCCCCATGACACAGGATATATCCCATATCAAAATGACAAGGAAACAAACAGTGAGCATCTCAGCAATCTTTTTATTTACCATGAGCATGGTGCTTTTTTATTTTTATTTTATTTTTTTCTGAAGATGCTTCGTAGATTTCTCACTATGGTTATGCTGCAAGTTTCCACCATGATTAGGCATGGCTTAGGCTAGCCGACCAGGCGTTTCTCTAACACATATATAATACTCCATGGTCTTTCAAGTTCCCCTTTTATTTTACACCGCCAACATCCATAAACAAAAGATCATGATATCAACTGGATAATATGTACAGGTGTTGAAAGCGTTCCCCATGACAGCATGGTTCTGCTAACTCCCAACTTATAAATTGCAATCATATAAGCAACATAGATGACACGATGGTTCTAGTTTATTAGGTGCAAGAAATAAAGTGTGCCATCAAGTTTGTGAGACCTTTAATCACCAATTTTCATATAACAAGTTTAATTTGGAAGATAGATAAAAACATGAATATACTTGGGATGGTGTAACACACCATGCATAGGAATTTATAGTGGACTCTTTGGAATAACTTGGTTTCTTGGGAGTTGGATGCATGAGTAGAGCTTACTCAGTACAAGTGGAGGCTAGCAAAATACTGGGAGCGACCAACTAAGAGAGCAATAATGGCCATAATCATGTAAAGCGACAAAACATTATTAACTAAAGCATAAAGTGATATCACAAGTTAAAAACTAAATGATCATAGAGACTAAGGTGACTGGTTCATAGTCTTAACATGGTGTAAGCATGTGCCAAGTCAACCCAAATAAAGCATCGAAGGAGAATGCCATAATATTATGCTTTTGTATGCTAAAACAACGCATGATTCTTTCAAGGCACATTAAGCAATCTCAATTATTTGGAACAAGTCATGCTGCAGAAAAATTCACTAAGCATATGTTCAAAGCAAAATCTAGCATGACATGATAAAGTCTAAGCCACAGTCAAAACAAGCTCCCTTTTATACCACTTAAGCATGAAACTTTCTTACTCTTCTCCAACACCAATCAACTTATTTGAAACAAAATATGAATGCGGGGGTCCAACTAATTTATTCAAGCAAACCAAACAAAATAAAACTAAAAACAAAAACAAAGACTCTCCAAGAACAACACAATAGTGCATGAAACAATAAAAATGAAGTGTTTTGAAAGAAAACCTGAGATTTTTATTGATGAAGAAGGGGATGCCTTGGGAATCCCCAAGCTTTGACGCTTGTACCTCTTGGATATTTCTTGGGGTGACAAGGGTGGCATCCCCAAGCTTGAGCGTTTGTCCATTCTTCATCTCATCACATCATTTTTCCCCTACACTTAAAAAATTCCTTCATACAAAACTTCACATAATCTTCATTAGCAACATTAGTGTATTCAAGATAATAAGCCTTTGGGTTTAGTTTTAACACAAGTAAAACTTCCATTAAAACACAAGCTACTATAGAAATTCCTTTTTAAAGATCAAGTGATCAAAGAGAACTCAAAATAAACCCATAAGAGGAAAATGCAAATGATGGCAGAAATCTGTCAAAACAGACCAGCAGATAAAAACCGATTTTTTCGAAGACCTTCTGTTGCTCAAATCGAAAAGTGTTGAACTAACAAAAGTTATATAATAACCTGGGGCATAAGCTCAGAAAATTCCAGCTCAATTCGATGTACTGGTATTGTTCACGAATTTTTATAGTGAAACATAAAAATCTGTATCGGGACAGCAACTTCCCCAAATCTTACTTCTCTCTCATTAGAGGTTATTCTTGGCACAAAAACCACATAAAAAGGATAAGAAGAGGTTATTACAGAATTAATAACTTCCAACAACAAAAGAAAAACTTACTAAAATTTGGGTTATCTCCCAATTAGTACTTTTCTTTAACGCCTTTAAGTTAGGCGTGGAAAGCAAGAATCAAGTATTTTTTAATGAAGAAGCATTAACATCAAATTTCTTGCCCTTTCCTTTCTTACCTTTACTCTTATCTTTGGGGAACATATGATTGCTTGGTGGAGAAGCAAAATGCATAATGCCTTTTCCCACATCTATTACTGCTCCAAGAAGTTTCAATAGGGATCTTCCAAGTGTAATTTGTCCTTTTCCTACACATTTAATAACAAGATAATCAGTAGACACCACTTTCCCTAAGATCTTTGTAAACACTCCTTCAGCTATTCCAATGGGTAATATAGTGTCATTATTGGTAAGAGATATTTCTTCTCCTTCTTCAGAAAGTCCCCAAAGATTCAAAGATTCATAGATATCTTTAGGCATAAGACAAAATTCAGACATAATATCACAACTAGCATCAAAAGTTTCATTACTTATAACAACTTTTACTGTAGGAAACCAGTTTGAAGATTCAGAATTTATTGGAACATAATCATGATGCTCTCTAAGCATGTTATAGCAATCTTTTAAACTAGTTGTATTGGTCTCAAGAGTGTTTAACCTAGCATAAATGTTTATAAAGGATGAATCGGATTTGCTAGGAAAATTATATGTTGCAATCAATTTTTTATGGCATTAAAAGCTTCATCCTCATTACACTGGAGAAAATCTCCTCCTACTATAGCATACAAACATATCTATAACAAAGAGCAAGACCATAGTAGAAACTGCTAAGAAACAAGCCTAGAGTCATTTTAGGCTCAGTTTTTTTCATGTGAATCAGAAATTCTAGACCAAGCTTCTTTGAAACTCTCTTCACTTCCTTGCTTGAAAGTTTAAAGTGCAACGGACATCTCCTAGAGGGGGTGAATAGGCTTTTAGAAATATTATGCTTTAGGCTCAAGTAAATGCGGAATAAAACTAACGTTTAATTTATTAAGCACAAAACCTAACCACTAGGTTCTCCTAAGTGCACCAACATCCTATGTTAAGCAATACAAGCAACAAGGTGATAGCAAGATATAAATACTTCAAGCACGATGTCTATCACAAATTAAAGTGCATAAGTAAAGGGCTCGGTTGAGAGATAACCGATGGATGCGGAGACGAAGATTTATTTCCCGAAGTTCACTTCCAAAAGAAGCTACGTTTCTGTTGGAGAGGTGCGATGGACCAATGCTCTCCGAACGCCACAAATGGCTCACCTCGAGGTGTGGTGGCTCGATGCTCACCCAACGCCACACAAGGCCTCACCCCGGATGCGGAAGAACGCAACTCACCGACGCCACAAAAGGCTCACCCTATTCTCCCGAGTGCGTACCACAAAATGCGGGCACTCGCTCCAGTATGGGACGCTTGAGGGCGGTCACCAAACACGTAAAATATTGGGGCTAACTCCACAACTCAATTGGAGGCTCCCAACAACAAAGTCACAAAAGGCTACAACGCCACAAAAGGCCAACGAAGCCACAAAAGGCTACAAGACCACAAAGGGTCAACAAGACCACAAAAGGTCAACAATCCAACCACACAACCGTCTAGGGTTCCAAGAACCCAAGAGTAACAAGCCCACAAGCTTGTACTCACCAAATCTCCAAGGATAACACAAACCTATGCAACAAATGCAATGGCAAGTCCTTCACTCCCAAATTCCAACAAAGTTACAAAAGCTATTGGGGGAATAAGGAAGGAAGAACACAAGAGGAGAACACAAAACTCTCCAGGATCTAGATCCCAATGATTCCTTCACAGAGAAGGGACTTAGCTTGGGGGGATTGTAGATCTAGATCTCCTCTCTCAAATCCCTCAAAAAGATGCAAGAATCAGAACTTCCGGTGGGAGCAGAACTACCGGTGAAAATTCCGACTAAAGTTTTGTCAAATATGACACTTCCTAAACATAAGTTTACTGATCATGAGAGGAACGAGAGCCGAATATTCAACCGGAACTTCTGGTGGCAACTAGGACCGAGCGAAACTTCTGGTCCCTGGACGGAACTTCTGGCGGGGGCAAAATTACCGCCAAAACTTCCGACCCAAATTCTGTCAAATGCAACAAACCAGACAGAGAGTATACTGAACATGAGCGGAAGAAGAACCAGAAATTCTGGCGGCAAAGTGCCCTAGCGGAACTTCCGGTGGGTAGCCAGAACTTCCGGTCAAGGAAATTCCAGAAACCAAAACTGCAATAACTTTTGCACTCTGATATCCCACAAGTATAGGGTTTCGTGTGTAGGCTTTTCGATAAGTAAGAGTGTCGAACCCAACTAAGAGCTAAAGGTAGGATAAATATTCTCTCAAGTTCTATCAACCACTGATACAACTCTACGTACACTAAATGTTTGCATTATCTAGAAAATAAAACTAGAGCAACAAAACGAGTACTAGAGATAGCTCTGCAAGATAATAAACAACAAGAAAGTAAAGCTAGTTGCTGCAGCAATAAAATACACTAAACTAACAGAACAATGAGTGTGGAATAGTGGTGGTAATTTTGGTGGCTTTGTCCAAGTTTAATTAGCAAATAAATCGGGTTCATTATCTTCGATGCAGTTTTCTATGTGGGAGAGGCTAAATATACATGCGCTTCACTACTTAGAATTACATGTACTATATGATTAGATTGTTTGCAAACATTTGTAACTACTAACAAAGCATTAAGGTTTTTCTAACCATATCCTTAAGTTAATGGTCCTCTTACTTCCATACGTGCAATGTTCCGGTTCGCGTCCTTAGGTTTCTATCACTCCGACAGAACTTCCCCTTCCTCTTGCACAAACTACAAACCCTATGATATTTAATCCATGCGCGCACAAATATAATGGACACCAAAGGACTATACCATATCAACATACAACTCTAATAAACCAAAGACGTTCAACCATTCAATATAAGACCAAAGAAACTACACAAACATGACATAGATCATAGGATTATAACTTATAGCATCAAACACCATGTTTACATAGGACGATACAGAGGTGTGTGGGAGGATGAACCACCACATATTAAGAGGATTAGGTGATGAAGATGGCGGTGAAGATGTTGAAGAGGGCGGTGCGAGGGACTCCTTCTCCGCCGCCGGTATCATGGGGGAGCACCGCCCCTTAGCCCCCTTCCTTCATGGCTTCTTGGGAGCCCTCCCCCATGGAGATGGGATCTATGGGGGAGGCAAAAACGTGGTTTTGGTGGCTGCAAATTCATGGGTGGAGGTGTCTCCCACGAATTAGGTTTCCTCCCTTTATATAGCTTCTCGGATTCACGTCACCCATCTTAGGTTGTAGTAAATCGGGACTAGCGGGCCCGTACGGACTCGGAATTAGCTAAATTTTATGTCCAGATAGATTATCGCAAAATTTCCTACAACTTTGTAGTCGAAGTGTTCTCCGTTTGACGCCGTCTTTGACCCTAAACGTGACCATCTTCAAAAAGAGTTCTGAGATAGATTTCTGAAAAATCTCAATTTGACTCCAACAAGGGTTTCACTTGTACTATTGATAATTCCTACACATCAAAGTGTAAAACAAGAACATTGTGCACTTTTTCAAGTATTAGTAGGTTAGTCCAAATAACTCATAAACTTTATATAAAAAGAAGTGTCAAAAGCATAATAATAGCATAAAACCATAAAAAATAGATACGTTATGGACGTATCACACCCGAACTCCAAACGAGATAAAACCAATTTTGTTGTAAAGATAATGACAAATATTGGGTATCACCTAGGGAGAAAATAACATGAATATATATGTGATGTATCTCCCAAGGTGTGGAGCCGGAAAACTCGCAAGATCAAAAACCACAGTAAAATATGCAAGTGAAATCCTTTTTTGACGAACTAGAGCTTGTTATGATGATGACCACAAGCTCTAGATCCTCTCATGGACAAGAACCAAATAACAACCAAGAAATATGATGCTATGAATGCAAAGGTTTGAGCTCTCTCCGAACGATGCGATCGAGACACCCGCTTGAGATCCCCTCTTGATAGTACGACTATCTATCCTAAACCCGGTATCCCAACTAACAACACGAGACCGGCAAAAGAGAAGCCCTATCAAGATCATACATTTGCCTTGAGCACTCTACTTGAACTTGATGTAGACCGTCTTGTTCTTCTAAAGTGTCTTGTTCTTCTAAAGTGGGAGCACCTTTCTTGTTTGCTCTTGCTTGATGAAGACTTGCAAATTTCTCCCTCATACTCCATGGGGAAACCTATTCTTGAACTTGTCTTCATCACTCCATGATCACGAGGATAGCAAGCTTCAAGCATGAGATCTTCTAGAGATGGCGTATCTTGAGCTCGCCCTTCTTCATCCCTTCTTGAGGTTGATCCATCTTGATGCAACTCTTTGCACTTGTCTTGATCAACCTTCAAGCTCCTTCTTTCTTCATCTTTCAACCTTGAGACCAACACATGGACCAAGCGATGCCAATGGACAAACCTACAAGTGAAACTCAATTTACACATTAGTCCATAGAGATTGTCATTAATTACCAAAACCACACATGGGGGCATACATGCCCTTTCAAAAGTAAAGATCATTTCCACAGGTGACATAGTGATTGGAGCAAAACTAGACATGAAAGCAACTTGAAGTGGAAACTAATTTTTTGTGTTTTTGATAAGAAAAAACAAACTAAAAAAACTATTTTTTTGTATTTTTGATAAAAAAAGAAACAAAACAAAGCAAAACAAAAACAAAGGAAAGAGATTGGTTGTCAGAGACTCTCCTTGTGAGAATCTTCTTTCTTCCTGAAAGGTGACTGACGAGGAGGAAGAGATTCAAGTTGTCCTTAACTCCCTGGCAACGGCGCCAGAAAATCTTGATGTGGCTCGGTTACTGTAGAGCATGTTGGGAGACCCCAAGAGCAAGGTGTGATGAGAACAGCAACAAGTTTTCCCTCAGTTATGAAACCAAGGTTATCGAACCAGTAGGAGTAAGGAAACAACTCCAAGGTGTTTCTAACAACTTGGAACCTGCACAACACAAAATCATAACTTTGCACCAACTTATAGTGAGGTTGTCAAGATCACTGGTTTGCTGAAAACGAAGGATGAAATGTATAGTGTGGAAGATAGCAATTGCAGAAAGTAAACAGTAAACAGTAGATGGAATATCAATGATAAATGAATGGACCGGGGTCCACAGTTCACTAGAGGTGTTCTACTTAAGATAGATAGCATGTTGGGTGAACAAATTATAGCGGGGCAATTGATAGATTGAGAAGGCATAACAATGCACATACTAGATATCTTGACTCCTACGAGATTTGATTGGGCATTACAATATAATACATAGACTGTAATCCAACTGCATCTATGACTAATAATCCACCTTCAGGTTATCATTCGAACCCCTTCCAGTATTAAGTTGCAAGCAACAGATAATTGCATTAAGCAATGTGTGTAAAGTAAACAATACAATTTCCCTTAGACAAAGGATTGTTGTTTTCTCCCTAGTAACAACAACACATCTACAACCTTAAAAAAATTTGTCACTTCCCCAGATTACTAGAGGCATGAACCTACTATCGAGCATAAATACTCCGTCTTGGAGTTGCAAGCATCTACTTGGCCAAAGCATCTATGAACAACGAAGAGCATGCAATATCACAAATAACATAGACATGATAGAATCAATAATC
The DNA here is from genome assembly GCA_916181665.1 of Avena sativa. Classification (NCBI taxonomy): domain Eukaryota; kingdom Viridiplantae; phylum Streptophyta; class Magnoliopsida; order Poales; family Poaceae; genus Avena; species Avena sativa. Next base: position 146,217,631 of record OV702294.1, on the reverse strand, counting down.
AATCTGACATAGTATCTCAATATCCATCGGATCCCTGCAAACACAACATGTATGATTAAAAATATATGATCTTGATCATGAACGGAGCTCACAAGATCTAAACATGATATCACAAAGGAGGAGAAACAACCATCTAGCTACTGTATGGACCCATAGTCCAAGGGTGAACTACTCACGCATCACTCCAGAGGCTGGCATGATGATGAAGAAGGCCTCCGGGATGATCTCTCCCCTTCGGCAGGGTGCCGGGAAGAGCTTCGGATCCCCCGATCTAGGGATGGAGATGGTGGCGGCTACAGACTGTTTCGTGGAGAATCTGATCGGATACCTAGGGTTTCTGCATCGGGGTGCTTTTATAGACGAAGGGCAAGGTCGATGGGCGCCTAAGGGGGCCACACCTAGGGTTGGCGCCCTCCTAGGTCACGCCGCCACCATGTGTGGCCACCTCGTGGCCCCACTCTGGCTGTCCTTCGGACTTCGTGTTCCTTCTGGTAAAATATCAACTTTGGCTTTTGTCCTGTCCAATTCCGTGAATATTTCCTTACTAGCTTTTCTGAAACCAAAAACAGCAGAAAACGGACAACTGGCAATGCGGCATCTTGGCAATAAGTTAGTTCCAGAAAATGTATAAAAATACCTCAAAGTGTAGAAAAACATAAGAAAGTTGATACAAAACAAGCATGAAGAATAAAAAATTATAGATTCGTTTACGGCGTATCATGCACCGTTAGTTGAAGTCATAGACAGGGTATGCACGGTCACCATGTTCTGACCCATAAGTGGTGACTTGGCTGTAAGAATGGTTAAGTCACAGGTACAGTCACAGGTATAGACTTATACCTATGGGTATACCCATACTCTGCCTGTTTAAACTGACATGTTAAACTTACCTATAGAGTTTTAACCTATGCGGCCAAAAAGACGCCTAGGGACGAGTATGATATTGTGACTTATAAACTTTGATACTTTCATGTACTCGTCTACTATTAGTAAGTAGAGATTATTATATTTTTTTAATATGCTATTGATGAAAGTAAAATTTTAAATAACTGGTGTATGAATATGGGTATGGGTAAAGTTTTATACCCATGGATATGGGTATGAGTAAGCTTTTGTATCCATTGACTACATGGATATGAGTATGATTGTAACATCTTAGCATTAGAGCTTAGAAATAAGCTGAATTCAGATGTGTGCATTGCATTCATGCATAGAAAATCCGAATAATTTTCGCGCTTTTGAACAAAACTTGTCAAAGTGATTGAAGCTTCTCTTCACTTGATGGAATTGAAGTAGATCATCAAGTTGACTATGATAAGTTTCAATATGATCTTTGCTAAAACCTTATTTTGGGTAAAGATGATTTGATCTAAGGGTAGATCAAAAGTAATAAAATTGAACCATAATACATTGCTTAATGATTCATATATGATCCTTAAGTGATCATTCCATAGTATTCATCACAACAACCTATAAATGCCAAACTATGAATATAACTCAAGTAACAAGAATTTAATAATTATATCTTGACTTATCTAATTCTTATATGCTTCTACCATGAGTATCATGGTAGTTCTTTAACACTAATTCCTTATCACTTGTTGAGTAGGAAGGAAATAAAGTCAATACCATTCACCACATATCTTTCTTTCCATATCAATATGTATCACCTCTAATGAACCTTATCCTAATATATGTTCATCAATGCTGAGTAATCAACTATTGATTTATCAATTCTTAAACTATTAATTCTTGATCTATCAACTCTTGTTCTCATCATAGCATTCACTTTAAATCCTTTTGAGAAGGAAGTAAGAAGAGGTAAGTGGAAATGCTAGTTTTAGAAATCATCTATAGGATGGGAGTGTTTGAATAAATCAAATCAATATGATAATTGATGGAGTTAACTCACTCCTGAATAGATAGAAGAGTTATCATGAATAAATATATGTAATGGTAACCAGTGGATTATAAGGATAAATTCTGAAGATGGTTACCAAGGAGTAATCCTATTGGATCAAGTAGGCATAGTTAATGAATAACATCTCTTAGTCCATTAGAGATATTGAGAAGATACTTGTAATACAACTATAATGTTGTATTGATAAAGCTTTGATTATCCAACTGGAAACCTAAGTCATAAATGATCATAGGATTATAATGATCATTCTCAAGTCACTAAGAGTGAATGATTATATCATGTACAAGTGACATTGGTGAATAGAACATGATTATACCCTATTATAGTTATGTTATCCTAGGTACATCATGAAAAGCTATAACAATATTATGTGTAGTTGGAATATAAGATACTGGAGATAAGTAGAGATAAGATAGTATGACTAAGCTGAAGCTAGAGTAACAAGGAGTTATTGAAGTAGTATTATTCCTCTTAAAGGATAGTAAGCTTTTGAGGAAAGTAGAATTGGTATATAAATCTATTGGAGTAATATTAGTGATGGATGATAAAGGAAGATTATGAATGGAGTTAGAAGTAACTACTTGTTGTATTGGAGGTTATCATTAGTAGAGTAGTTGATATAGCGAAGTGTGGATATGAGAAAATTATGAAAGGCTTCAGTGACAAGCTTCTGAGATTTATAAGTAAGATTACAAAGTAATTGTGAAGTAAGAGAGTAATCATCCCAGTGGAATTGGATTCATTAGAAATATCCTAGAGATGAGAATTATCTCTATGAGGAGATCATATAGAGCTTTAGTGTCAAGCTCATTGGATTTACCAATGGATTTAGAAGGAGAAATTATTGATAAGAATGTTCTTGTGAAGTAAAGCTCATCATGATAACAGTTGTGAACTAAATACATTCCTAGATACTTGCATCTATTTAGAAAATAAATTCTATACAGAATATTAAAAACAATTGTTTAAATGGCTAGAAAAGAAAACAGAAAAAGAGAAAAATCAATTAAGAAGAAAAAAACTAGGCCCGAGCCAGCAGGCTAGCCGAATGCTTCCTCCTTCCCTATCTGCTGCCACGCGCGCGTCCCTGAAGCCCATCAAGCCAACCGACCAACACAGCCACGCATTCTAGCCCCTTACCATTTTGGTGTGCGACTGACAAGCTGGACCCACCACAGGAGAGAGACATCGTCTTCTTCCTCTCTGTGCATGGTCGACAGCATGAAGCCGTCCTCGTCTTTGAAATCTGCCTCTGTTGACCGCCTCCGAACCCAAGGACTGCCCCGAAGCCCTGCCCTAGTCTCGTGAGATCCGCCAAGTGGCTATGCATAGCGATTCGTGCCAAATCGAGCTCCCAAACCTTCACCGTATCCTGACCGTCTCCACCGCTGTGCCGACGATTCCTTCTTCGCCTGGACCTAGAAGTAGGATGAGAAGAGCCACACCAACGTCCTTATCCGCCCCATCCTCTCAATCTCTTTTTACCTCTCTATCTTCCTTTACAATACCGAAGCCACCTCCGGTGAGCTCCGACTAGCCACTAATGCATCCCACCTCGAAGACCGTGGGGTGGCCGAGAAGAAGCGCCGTGTCTCCGAGATCCTCTAGGTGGAGCACTGCAACAAGTGGAGCTCGGATTAGAGCAAATTTTAAAATTCCCTTTCCATGATGATCGCCGGAATTTTCGATCGTGCGCTCATCTTCGGTCATCATCGTCGCTGTGGACCACGCATCCGTGTTCAGGGTGAGCATACACTCCTCTATCCTTAATTATGCGCCCTAGTTTCATCTATAGCTCTAGATCATCTCGTCGCCGGAGCGTGCCACCGCAGTGGTGCTCGTCGGAGCTATTTTCGGTGATCATTCGCTCGTGCAAACCCTCTAGTTCGACTCGGCAACATAGGTAGTGTGGAACGCAAGTGTTCACGTGTCACGGGAAGCCACAAATTGGCAGCGCCACCGTATGCCGTCATGCTGACCTCATCAATCCGGCGACCGACGTCATCTTTGACTAGGTCATCAAGATTGACTTGGTCAGTTGCCCCGTTGGCGGGCGCCCCACCAGTCAGCGATTGTGACTAGGCCAGTCTTAGTAGAAAATGGTTCGAAGACTATGCTGACGTCACCGTGACATCATGCTGATTTCATAATACCTTTTATTTAATTGTTTTATTATTTTTAGAAATGACATGGCATAGGCCCCTTTAGTCAGTGGCTTTGGGGTAGAACAGATTCGGTATGAAAAGATTTAGGGGCATAGCTGACATCAGCAGTGACGTAGAAATCATTTAGTTATTTATTTTTAATTCTAGAAAATGAATAAAACTTATAAAATCAATATCTTTTGTTTTATAATTCAGGAAAATATGTTTAATATATGAAAATGCTTAGAAAAATAAAATCTATAATTCAACTTTATTATAAAACATTCTTATGTTAACTATTAAAATAAATATTATTCAATAAATATTTTATAAGTAATAATACTTTGATAATTTATATTTTTATATTGGTAAATGTTAAAAAATATAAATAATATATCAAAAATCTTAGAAAATTAAGGACTAAAATGTAAAACTATAAACATAAAATATTGTATCACTTAATTAAATGTTTATTATTTATTAAATATTTATATAGTAATAAATCTTATAAAAAACATATCTTATTATTTATAAATCATAAAAATAAATGTAATATACCAAAATGATCACAAAAATAATACCTACATGTTAAAAATATAACATTCCATTTTTGAGGTAAATAAAAACTAAATACTCTAATAACTTAAACTTAAACCTATTTCTTTAATTGATAATTCATATAAGGATAAATAAAAATTGCTAATATTCCCAAAATTATTCCTTTAAGATAGTATTAGTCTTAAGTATTGATTGAATGAAATAAAAATAATCCAAAACATCTTAATTACAATTTTTGAATAATTATCATTCATCCATAAGTAGTAAATAATATAGTTTACTTATTCACAAACCATAACGACACCTTTATAAGGAGATAAATGATTATATTCCATTATAATATTAAGAAATCACTACTCAAATAGAAGTATTACCACTCTTAAGTAACTTTAAGGAAACATTTTAAAGCAAACAAAGTACAAATATCATAAGCATTACACCTTAAGTCTACGTCCAAAACGTATCTACGTTTCCAAACACTTTTGCTATTATTTCTCCTCTAAACTTGTGTGATTTGGATACAACTAACACGGACTAACGCTATTTTCAGCAGAATTACATTGGTGTCTAGTTTTTGTGCAGAAAATCAACTATCAGGAAAAATTCCGGAAAATATGCCAAAAATTCTATCTCACTAGAAGACTCACGGAGCCAGAGTACGAGACGGAATGGGGCCCTGGGGGACCACACCCTCTAGCCGTGCGGGCCAGGCTTGGCCACGCCTGGAGGGGTATGGCCACCCCAGACACCCCCTCGGCCTCCGTCTTCGCCTATAAGATGCCTCTTGACCTAAAAATCGAGGGGGGTTCGACATTTTTCCAGAAAGAGTTCCGCTGCCGCCACCATCAAAAACCGCGATTCGGAACCAAAAACTCCGTTTTGGCACCCTGCCGAGATGGGGAATTTGGAGAGGATCATCGTCATCGTTATCACCAATGCCTCTCCATCAACCATCCATGTTTCCCCCATCCATGACCGAGTAATCCCCCGCAGTAGGCCATGGGGATGGTAGGGATTGGATGAGTTCTATCATGTAATTGAATAAGATTATTAGGGCATGGTACCTAGTATCTCTATTAGTGCTATTTGACTTTGTTGCAACTTGTTGTGCTTAATGCTTGTCACTAGGGCCCGAGTGCCATGATCTCAGATCTGAACTTATTATTGAATCATTATGATAGTATTGTTTGTGATCTTATATGCAAGTTGTGTACATATATCATTGTCCGGATCCAAAGGCCCCGAAGTGATAGAATTGGTACAACCGAAGGGGATGGCTGTGGTGTGAGGATCACGTGTGTTCATGGAGTGTTAATGCTTTGCTCCGGTGCTCTATTAAAAGGAGCACCTTAATTGCCAGTAGTTCCCTTGAGGCCCAACTGCAATGGACTGGCAGGACAAAAGATGTTGTGCAAGCTCTCATTGCGAGCACGCATGACTATATATGGATCACATGCCTATGATTGTTTAGTACTTGGATGCTTTATCTCATTTATCTGCAACTGCCCTAGATCTTGTAGTTACATGTTTAGACTCGTCCATGCAACACCCGTCCATCCATCCCTATGCCTACCGCACTCATATCTCATTGTTACTATTGCTCTTGTTCTATTGCTATTGTTACTTTGCTTTTGCTACTACCAAACTATTGCTACTGATAAACTTCTGTGAGCAAGAACTATTTCTAGGTGCAGCTGAATTGACAACTCAGTTGTTAAGGCTTGCAAGTATTCTTTGGCTTCCGTTGTGTCGAATTAATAAATTGGATAATACTACCCTCGTAGACTGTTGTGATCCCCTACACTTGTGGGTCATCAAGACTATTTTCTGGCGTCATTGCCAGGGAGCATACCTTTATTTGTAAGTTCACTTGGATCTACTATTGTTCACTGCTACTCCTTTCATCATGGGGAAGTCTCGTGATGGGAAGTTTCATATTTTACCATCCACTACAAGAAGAGGTACCGTATTAAATACCCCTGCTGCTCTTGATTCACCGTCTGTTATAAGTAAGCTTGTTACTCCACCACATACTCATGCTACACACACTGCTACTACTGCTGAATCTAAAACTGCTTTTGATACTCATGATGTTACTTCTACTGTGCTTGATGCGAGTGGTTCATTAGGTCCTTTCCTAGATGCTACTATGGCTAGTCTAGGAAATACTGAAACTCCTAGTGAAGACACTGTTACACATGTTAGCTCACCTGAGTCTAGAGAGATATATGATATTAATGATGGTTACATTGAGTTTACTGGTGAATTTATTGAAGAATGCCAAAATACACATGGTACTAGTGCTATTAAGAGCCTCCTAGGGAGACGCATCATTATTCCTAAACTGTCCTCTGATCCTAAGTTTGCCACCTCTCCCATACATATTAAATATAAAGATTATGATTTCTCTCTTGATTAACCTATTTAGACATTATTGAGAAAGAACCTTTTTGTGGGACTGAGAGTGAGAGTGTTGTAGCTCATATGAATGAGATTTATACTATGAGTGTTTTATTCTCTGATGATTTTAAGATGCGCAAGTACTTTGTTACTAAGATCTTCCCTTTTTCACTAAAAGGGGAAGCTAGGGCTTGGTTTAATAGATTACCTCATGGATCCATTGATAGTCCTGATTGTTTGATTGCTTCTTTCTTCCAAAAATATTTTCCTCCTAGTGCTAGACATGCTGCTTTGCAGAGAGTTTTTGATTTTAAACAGGGAGAAGAAGAGAAATTGCCTGAGTCATGGACAAGGTTTTGTGCCTTGATTCATGCACATCCTGGATGTCCATTGCCTAAGAATGAGCTCTTTGATATTTATTATAATGGACTAACTGATGATTCTAGGACATACCTAGATAGTTTTGCTAATTGTGTTTTTAGGAAAAGAACTCCTACAGATGCTGATGAATTAATGGAGAAAATAAGCAAGAATTATGATGATTGGACTTCAAGTAGGCTAAATACACCTGATCCTATTACTCCTGGACCAGTTGTGCCTGAACCAGTTCCAATACCAACACGAAAGAAGAGAGGAGTTATTGCATTAAATGATGAAGTGATGAAGGAAGCTAAGAAATGTCTAAAGGAGAAAGGTATTAGAGCTGAAGATGTGAAGAATCTACCTCCTATAGAAGAATTATGCAAGCCAATTCCCCACTCATATACTATTGAGGTACACTCTCTCCATATTGATGAAGGTGACATTCCCTATGGTAAGTCTCCTGATCAATGCTTAGAGGAACTTGACACATTTATTGTCAAACAAGGTAATTTTAATAAACAAGTTTAGAATCATTTATTGGAAAACTCTAGAGCTATTAAGGAGTTGAAAGATATTGTGGAAAGAACTGCTAATGATGTTAAAATTCTTTGTAAACACTTTCAAACGGTTTAAACTCAAATTGATCAACTTGCTAAGGTACAAAAGGATATGTTAGTTAATGCTTCAGGAGATAAACATGCTTATGGAATTAGAACTAGGAGTGGTATAGCTACTCAAGATCCTTTATATCCTAAAGGACACCCTAAAAGAATTGAGCAGGATTCTCAATAAGGAGAAAGTAGTGGTAGTCCTCGTAAGAGAAAGAAAAAGAAACACAAAATAGTTGAGGAACCCTCTGAACCTGCTGTAGATCCTAATAGTATATCTATCTCTGATGCTGAAACTAAGAGTGTTAATGGTAAAAATGATGCTCCTGATAAGGAGGAAGTTGAGAAAGAACCTGAGAAGCACACTAAGAACACTAGGTACACTAAGGAAGATTTTATTGCTAATAAACATGGTAGAGAAAGAGAGCCTTGGGTGCAGAAACCTATGCCTTTTCCCAATAAGAAACACAAGTCAAAGGAGGAAGAACGCTATAAAAAGTTTTATGAGTGGATGAAACCTTTATTTTTGTAAATTCCTTTGACTGATGCTATTAAGTTGCCTCCTTATTCAAAGTATATGAAGGATATTGTCTCTAATAAAAGGAAGATTCCTAATGAGGAAATTTCTACTTTGCTTGCTAATTATTCCTTCAATGGTAAGGTTCCAAAGAAACTTGGTGATCCAAGTATACCAACTATTCCTTGCTCTATTAATAATAATTATGTTAGAACTGCTTTATGTGATTTGGGAGCTGGAGTTAGTGTTATGTATTTTTCTCTCTACAAGAGACTCCAGCTAGAAAAGTTTATACCAACTGATATATCTTTGCAAATGGCTGATAAGTCAACTACTATTCCTATTGGTATATGTGAGGATGTTTCTATTCAAGTTGCTCATAATTGCTTGGTTTTAACTGATTTTGTTGTGCTTGAAATGTCTGAAGATGATAATATGTCTATTATTCTTGGGAGACCTTTTCTTAATGCTGCAGGTGCTATCATCAATTGTAATCAAGGAAAAGTAACTTTTAATATTAATGACAAAGAGCATACTGTTTATTTCCCCAAGAAGGTTGCAAAAAGCTATTGCCTGAACTCCATTGAAAATATTGAGAGCATCAAGGTTGGAGAAATATATTGTCCCATTCCACAAGAAAGTTTTGAAATTATTATGATTGTGACCATTGCTATCAAGTTTGAGGTAACATAATCACTTTATGGAATGCAAAGTTTTGTTTCATATAAGATTGTTTTGGTAACAAGACTTGATCAACCTTGTAAACAAAAAGATTTTAATGAACAAAACAATGTTTTCACAGTGGTTATACTTGCTCACTTTTACTTTTCTCCTTCCTAGTCTTTGCTCTTTCTCTTGTTAGCTTTAGTTTTGCTAGTTGTTTGCTTGTTAGAGTGTCTTAGAACTTCTGTAGTTTTGGTCTTTGTTTGTTTTTGCTTCTTATAAAAAATCTTTTCTATGAGAAAATCAATTTTCATACCCTCAAAGTTGGCCAAAAATAATTTTTCCTGAAAAAATTCCAGAAAATTCATATTAAAATTGTCCTCGAAAAAGGGGCAGAGGGACACCTGGAGTGGCCTAGGCCCCCCAGGCCAGCACACCCCTGGTGGCGCGGCCAACCCCAGGGGCGCGCATGGCATGGGTGGGACCCACCTATGGCCCTCCAAGTTGTCTCCTCCTAGCCACCTTATTTCTCTCTCTCGAAAAACACCAGAAAACTTTCTCAAGCTCGAGTTCTTGCTCCCAATTTTTGATCTCCTTGCCCAGCCCATCTTTCCTGCTGATTTTTTGAGGGATTGCTCCTTGGTATGTGCCTCCTCCGCTTGTCCAATTAGATTTGTGATTGGTAGATTGTATCTTGAGTATTTTGCTACTATAGGTGTCAGGTTATGTGAGCTTAGATGCTTGTTCTATGCTTAGATATTTCATTTTGATGCATGTGTAGCCCTCTAGCAAGTTCCTATAGTAGTTTCTCATCATTTATCAACTTGAAAATCACTTGGTTTGATGTTTGTCTAAAAATTTAAGAAAAAAAGTGGTCATGGACAACCACACTTATGGTGAAATATTTGAGAGTGATGCACCTAGAAGGACAAGGCCTTCAAGATCATCCTCCCGAGCTAGGCCCTCATACAATGAGGATCTCATTACACCACGATTTGGCGATGAGGGAGATGAGGGGGATGCGCACCCTTCTACCTTTCCTTGTCCAACCTTTTTGGGGGCAGCTAGGATTCTCAATGATTTAATTACCTTGGTTCAGAGGGTTGGACTAATGAGAGCATGCAGTATGCTACGCTCACTAAAACCTTTGTGGAGAGTTTCTCTTTTTCTAACAGCGCTTTCAAGCCAGATGTGTCTTTCAAAATCTATAACAGGCCTTACTCCATGACATTGAAGAAATTCTGTGAGATCCTGGGTATTGGTACAGCCGGGGCGGTGAAGAAGATTCCAGCTCAACCCACTGATTTGTTGGAGCTCTACCGCAGGATAACTAATGATGATGATCGTAGAGCCCAGCGGGGAAAGATAATAAATATTCAACTCCCAGCTATCAGATACTTTGCTTATTATCTTGACACTGGTGTTCTTGGTAGGGAGAACACTAGAAATATTTCCAACTATAATTTGACCTTCCTAGCTGCTGCGCTCAACAATGAAACCAGATATAATCTTGGTTCTCTCATTGCTCGTCGTTTAGCTTCTAAGGTACCCAGTTATGGGGTAATTATTGCTGCATGTGTTGTTGTTGCCTTAGACCTTGCTGTTGATCCAAATGATACAGTTTTGGCTCCTCAGAGGCTTGATCTTGCTACCATGAAAGTGCATCAATTTGTCACTGCTAGCTCTACCCTTGATAATTTGGTTTATAGAATGTCGTTTACTGACAGGGAAGAGAGAGAGATTCCTCTGCCCCAAACCACTTTGTTCGGTATTTCTCAGAGACCTTTGTCACGCTCCAAGGAGGAGATGGACGAGAAGCTGCGCATTCTTGGCTTCCATGGACACTATCAGGGGGATGCGCCCTCATACGACCCCTCTATGCACTACATAAGGGAGTCCTCGAGCTCTTACCAGGAAGAAGGGGCCTCCTCGTCATACTACAGAGGTGCACCTTCGTGGTCACCACTTAGGCCAAAATTCTAAGCTTGGGGGAGGTATACCGATATCACACTCATTTATATATCATGTTTCGTCGGGTCTTTGTATATCCATTGTTTCGCTTTATTTTTGGTTTTTGTTTCTGCTTTCTCAAAAACACAAAAAGACCAAAAATATTTTCGTTGTTTCTCTTGGCTTGTTTCTTTGCTTTTTTAGCTTTGGTTTGCCTTAAATAAAAATCCAAAAAGATTTTGCTTTGTTTGCTTTTTCTTTGTTTGCTTTTGCTTGGTTTTTTTTTGCTTTGTTTGCTTGCTTTAAAAAAACGAAAACACCAAAAATATTTGTTGTTCTTCTTTGGTTTTGTGATTTCTTTGCAGGGATCAGCCGTCCTCAGTGGAGTTTGGTTTCATGTTATTATTCAAGTCACACAAGTGAAGGGCAATAGTGAAGATTAAGACAACTTGAGGTGTGGTAAGAGGCTGGTAACGAACTCTATTTGTTTCATTTTTGTACATATACTCATCATTGTGAGCATGCTTAGTCTGTTCATGTAAGGTGTATGTTATTTATGGATGCTTAGTAGTTCTTGCTCTCTTATGGTTAGCTCCAGCTTACTAATAGTTTGTAGCATGTCATATGAATGTTTGCTTGCATTGTTCTATTCATATTTTGGTATGATATCATGGTATCCTTCTCTGAATGTTTCATGTGAATCGACTTGGCACATGCTCACGCATGCATATAACTAAACAATAGTCAGTAAGCCTCGATGATTTATTTTTCCCCAGAGCTCTTGTATCACTTTCATGCCATAATTGATCTTGTTTTGTTGCAAGCATAATTATGACAGTTATTGCTCTCTCGTTTGTCGCTCCCTCTCTATTGCTAGCCTTCACTTGCACTGATTATGAGCTCTACTTGTGCATCCAACTCCCCAAAACAAATATTCCCACAATGTCCACCAATACCTACCATTAGCATCATTTACTATTCAGTGCATATTCATTATGCCTTGTTTTCTTCCAAATAAAATGTTTGATTGTTTTGAGAAAGTTAGTTAGTAAAGCTCTCACGAACTTTATGACACACTTTATTTCTTGCACTTAATAAACCTGAACCATTGTGACTGTCCATGAAAGTTATATGCTTGCAAATTATAGTTTGGGAGTTAGCAGAACTGTGCTGTCACGGGGAACACTTTCAACACTTATGGATACATACCTAGTTGATATCATGCTCTTTTGTTTGCGGATGTTGTCGGTGTGAAATAAAAGGGGAGCTTGTGAGTTCATGGAGTTATATATATGTGTTAGAGAAACGTCTTGCCGCTAGCCTAGGCCATGCCTAATCATGGTGGAAACTTGCAGCATAACCATAATGAGCAATCTGTGAAGCATCCTCAATATAAACCTATGCAAATAGCAAATAAAAAGATTGTTGAGATGCTCATTGTCTGCTTGCCTTGTCATTTTGATTATGGGATAGCTCCTGTATCATGTGCAAGGGGTACCCTGTTGGAGGTTCTCTATGATACGCATGTATTTACGATGACAAGAACTTATAAGTAACTAAAGTTGAGTAGCATGAGGAGCGGCCCTCGTACTCAAGGGACATGAGATTTCCAGTTTATGGTCTGTCAAGCATATAACTCATATTGAACCTCACTTTCACCTTAACCATGTAAAGATGCCTATGATAGGGGCAATGAGAGCTCAAAGCTAATGAGTACCTTACTTTCAGCATTTGGAAGCCTTTCAAACTTTTCAAAACCTTTTCACTTCCTTGTTGAGTCACCACTTATTCTATGAGCACCTTCTTGAGAGCATAGTTGTCATTCTTGTGTTTGTTCCAAAACATGGTTAATTATGTCATTACTTTGATGCTTGTATCTCTGATATCTTTACTTCTAGTCTTCACTTGAACTTCAGAGGTGCCTTGGCATTTATATTGTGCTCTACAAACAAAGGCAAGCAAGATACCACTCTATCATACCTTTTTATGAGCATTGCAATGTTGATTATGTTTATGTTTCATGCTACTTATTATTATTGAGTTGGGATCTCTTCATAGCTTGCAATGATTGTTGAGTAGACTTAGTTGCATACTTCTTATTATGAATGGTTTAAGTATCTACTCCTGTACTGAGAATATATACATCATATGAAGCAAATGTGTTCGTGAAAGTTCTTTTATCGCACTCAGTTTTCAATTGAATTGCTTGAGGACAAGCAATAAGCTAAGCTTGGGGGGAGTTGATACGTGCAAAACGTATCTACTTTCCCGAACACTTTTGCTATTGTTTCTCCTCTAAACTTGTGTGATTTGGATACAACTAACATGGACTGACGTTGTTTTCAGCAGAATTACCTTGGTGTCTAGTTTTTGTGTAGAAAATCAACTATCAGGAAAAATCCCGGAAAATATACCAAAAATTCTATCTCACCAGAAGACTCACGGAGCCAGAGTACGAGACAGAGTGTGGCCCTGGGCCCCCCCCCCCAGCCACATGGGTCAGGCTTGGTCGCGCCTGGAGGGGGTGTGGCCACCCCAGGCACCCTCTCGGCCTCCCTCTTCGCCTATAAGATGCCTCTTGACCTAAAAACCGATGGGGGTTCGACGTTTTTCCAGAAAGAGTTCTGATGCGTCGTCACCATTAGAAACTGCGATTCGGAACCAGAAACTCCGTTATGGCACCCTGCCGAGACGGGGAATTTGGAGAGGATCATCACCGTCGTCATCACCAACGCCTCTCCATCAACCATCCATGTTTCCCCCATCCATGAGTGAATAATCCCCCGCGGTAGGCCATGGGGATGGTAGGGATTGGATGAGTTCTATCATGTAATCGAATAAGATTGTTAGGGCATGGTGCCTAGTATCTCTATTAGTGCTATTTGACTTTGTTGCAACTTGTTGTGCTTAATGCTTGTCACTAGGGCCCGAGTGCCATGATCATATATCCAAACTTATTATTGAATCATTATGATAGTATTGTTTGTGATCTTATCTGCAAGCTATGTACACATATCATTGTCCGGATCCAAAGGCCTCAAAGTGACAGAATTGGGACAACCGGAGGGGATGGCTGTGGTGTGAGGATCACGTGTGTTCACGGAGTGTTAATGCTTTGCTCCGATGCTCTATTAAAAGGAGCACCTTAATTGTCAGTATTTCCCTTGAGGCTCCGCTACAACGGGCTGGCAGGACAAAAGATGTTGTGCAAGTTCTCATTGCAAGCACACATGACTATATATGGAGCACATGCCTATGATTGTTTAGTACTTGGATGCTTTATCTCAATTATCTGCAATTGCCCTAAATCTTGAAGTTACATGTTTAGACTCGTCCATGTAACGCCCGTCCATCCATCCCTATGCCTAACGCACTCATATCCCACTGTTACTGTTACTGTTACTATTGCTCTTGTTCTACTGCTATTGTTACTTTGCTTTTTCTACTACCAAACTATTGCTACTGATAAACTTCTGTGAGCAAGAACTATTTCCAGGTGCAGCTGAATTGACAACTCAGTTGTTAAGGCTTGCAAGTATTATTTGGCTCCCCTTGTGTCGAATCAATAAATTGGGTAATACTACCCTCGAAGACTGTTGCGATCCCCTATACTTGTGGTTCATCAAGTCGATCTATGTTCTTAAAGTTAAAATTTTAGTCTACAAGATTGTAAACACCATGTTAAAGGCTTCACTATGTGTTTTATAGTTTACTTTAGTCTGTTTCAATTAAGACCTAGTGCATCTCAAGGTCAAACTAATTGAGTAAACACCAAGAGACATCGACCATAGTCTATTAACCATCAAGATTGTTTAAACCCTATAAAAGAAACCTTTTCTTTGAAGGTTATCCTTTTTGCCACTTTAAACAACAATTTTTATAATAATATCTCTAACTATTAACAACTAAACTCAAGGATTTTCATCATAGCCAACAGATGACCATTAATCATAATCACATTACTTTATACTTTACTTGTATATTTAGGATTGTTAACACTTAAGTTCCTTATAAACGTCATTACTTGTAAAGTAAAATTTGAAGATAAAACAATTCTTATATAAGCAGACTTTGAGTAGCATTCCATATTTGTATATCTTATTGTTGTATGATATTATAATCACATGTTGTTTCACACACACTCACAAGCATTAATAAGAAGCACAAGTGGGAAACTTATCTAAAAGAGCAACACATTACAAAGAAACCACTTCCAGTATCCAGACCCTAGGACAACGTTTATTCCGGGGATTCGAGTTTATCAAATTGCATTACATTACTATGCATAATAGCATCTTGCTTCTTTAAACATTAGTCCTTACCGGACCAATGATGTTGTTTTCAGACATTAGATTTTATATTGTCTTGAAGACCCTGAGTGCATAATCTTGCAATCACAAAAGGCAAGTTCACACTTGCTCATGTCCTTTGATTATTTTCTGTAAAGTATTTTGCAAATCAAGTGTTGTCATCACCTGCATTTCAAAAAGGTCAGAAAACATTATTTTCATAATAATATGATTATAGGTCATTTACCAAAGTGGTAATAACCTACTATGGAAGTTCCGGTGGTAAAAAAACATAATACCTAGGACTTAACAATCAATGTTGCCAGTGATTCTTGCGACGTATATTACGCGTTAACCATGAGATCTATATGGCTTTGGGGAAGTCAGCTGGATCGGCTCCCTCTCGCATGCATCGGACACTGTTCTAGGCATTTGTAAGTTGCAGATCGTGGGTATAGCCGTTTTATACGGGAAAAGGTCTACCGTGGATATGGGCTTACAAAAGATAGATTTGTAGTGTTAATGATTGTTGTGTGTGTCCAACTAAGGTATAGCTGTTTTATACGGGGGTCTACCTTGAGTGTGGACATACAAAAATTGTACTGTATGCGGGGTCGCAGAGAAGGACAGTGATTGGCTTGGATCATCTACTGGGCTCCACACCATAGGAAGTGTGGACGGGTAAGCTGCCCGGTTGTGGAACAAGGATTTCATCTCTTATGGGTAAAGTAACGCACCTCTACAGAGTGTAAGAACTGTAACTTGTTACTCCCTGTTTCAGGAAGGAGCAACGAACGCGGCATGAAAGGAACTCTATGAAAGTTCTGGTAAACCTGTGAAGGCCGACGGACATAACTTTTCAGAATAAAATCAACCTTTGAAGAAATGTTTATGAAAACCTGTATTGCCTATGACCTATGGTCTCTGGCTATAGATATAGTGCATCAAAGACTCCTTTTTAGTGAACTTGCTGAGTATGCTCATACTCAACGTATCTTCTTAACCCTTGCTAGATTATGAAGCCATTAAGACGACGTCTACATCAAGTTATGCTCCAGGATCATCATCAAAAGCTTAAGCTCTTCAATAAAGTAAAGAAAGTCAACATATACATCAACTAAAGTTAAGACAAAGTTGCTGATTAGATAGAAATATAATCTCTAGCCATAGAACCTATTTCTGTAGAGTATTGTAATAGCAGCAATACAAGCCAAATAGTTAGATGCTAATCTTATTAGCATAATAGTTATGAGTTGATTATTTCCGATTCTTCTTTGTAAGAAGTTTATTTCTCTCTCTTTAACCTAGAGTGTTCTCTAGATCTAATGTAAAGAGTCGGGTTGTAACCTATAGTCATATCTTGGACCTGCTATGTTTCTATTGTACCACTCTGAGGAATATAATACTAGTAAATGGTGTTTCATTGGTGTTATCTCAATGACTATAGTGTACTACATCATGCAGTGGTATGTTGGGTCACCGCAATGATATTGCTCTATTCTATCCATACCCTGCTCATCGCCATCCTTACTTGGCTGTAGTGGCATGTTTGGTTTGCAACCACACTTTACTAAGTTTGGTAGTTTAGTATATGTTTTTGTTTTCAGAATTCTCACTTTACTATCCATCTGGTGTTAGCGCTAATCTTGATTAGTGGAGTCGGCGTTGAGTTTTGTACCGCGTGAGTTGAGAAGAAAATAAAGAAAAAGAACGGGCATGACACGTGCCCTTGGCCATAAGATTTTTCGAGCGTGCTTGTTTGTCTAGTTTGATGTAGTCGATCTGTGGGCAAATTCCAATAATTGCTCGCCGCTCTGCCGAGTGGTACTAGTCTATGTCCGAGTAGCACTAGGACTATGTGTGTCTGTGGTATGTGTGGTGTGACATTCGCACTAGGACTATGTTTGTCAATAGTCAAAATTAATGTTAACAATAGAGACATTCGCACATTGAGTCGGCGTCATGTTTGTGAGTCGCTGTCATGTCCAAGTGCTTGTCTCTGTGAGGATTCGTTGCAGCTGAAGCGAATAAAGGTTGAGGGACTGTTCATCATATGGACGAAGACGCAATTTGCGTGCCTCGATCAGGTCGTCTACGTTGTCTCGACGAGAGGATCAATTTCAAGTGTGAAAGGGACGGTAAACCAGTGAAGGTGAGTCTCTTCAATGAGGTCATGTCTCTACATGAGGCTGAAGTGGATGGTCTAGTCCACGCCAGGAGGTCGGCATGTATTGCGCTAGGGTGGACGGTGTGTTCCACGGGTGATGCGATTCCACAAGGTTACTAGCGTGGCTGGGTAGTCCAGATCATACTTGAGTTGTTCCGTAAATTCGCCAAGTCAATTGGGGAGAGCCAAGCAGATTTGTCGTGGTGCGAGACCTAGGCAAGACCCAAATCTACAACGAGTTAAGACCATAAGAAGCACGGAAGACAAGGAGTCGTCAATCAAGATTAGGGAGAGATTGTTAACGCTAATCTTGATTAGTAGAGTCGGTTGTAGTAGTTTTCGGGAAGTGTCATGTTTTCTAGTCGATTTGGCATTGCATGTCATGGACGTGAAGTGCTAGCTAGTCAAGATAAGTGTCTAATTAGGTAAGTGCGTGTGTGAGTTCTAGTTGGATTAGGATACATGTGGTCTTAGCTTGTTAAGGAGAGCAACGTTAGTATAGAGTCCGAGTTGGTCATGTACTATGTCGAGTCTGGTCATGTTTTGTTTGTTCTTGACCGAGTAGGTTTAGGACTTTGGTCAGATAGACCGTGTATATATATACACGGTAGTGTGGTGCGTAAAGTTGTACCGGAGAAGAGAAGAAATAAAGAAAATTTGAGGGCACGATACGTGTCCGTGGTCATAAGTTTTTTCGAGCGTGTTTGTTTGTCTAGTTTGATGTGATCAATCTGTTGACAAATTCCAACATCTGGCTCATCTTTTCTAAAATGAATTTTTTTGTCAACTTATGTCACACTTTATGGGCCTTAATTTCTCAACCGAAATTTCTCGACCAAAATTTTATGGATATCAAACTTATGCTTGATAAAGTGCTGAGAACTAAACATTAGAGGTCATAGAATGTTTAACTCCTATGTGTGTCCTAGGATCGGTTGCGAGAGCTTCGGGGCGCCACAACCGATTCGCGTGCACGTGGCTAGGCTAGAATCAAGAAACCACTTAGGGCATGTATAATGGTTTAGACACCATCTGTCTGTAGTTCTGTTCCATGTTATCTATAGACAGCAGTTAAAGACAGCTTTCACAATGGGTTATCTGTAATATTCCGGAAAATCTGCATAGAATCGGAGGATCGGATCCACCGAGATAGATCAAAAGTTGGCAGTTGAAAAGACAAACTCCATACAACGGTAGAAGGCCGTCTGTAGCTAGCGATTTTCCAGCGCTAAAGACCGTCTGCAATTCTATCGACAGCCTTCTTCTCTCTCTTCCCTTTCTTTTCCCAAGTCAGCAGAAAATCCTGGTTGGCACTCGTTGCAGACAGCTGATTGTACACTGTTGTACACGCCCTTAGAGATGGAAGTGGGTTAACCTTAGGCTATCCTCTACCCTATTTGGTTTCAAAAATTATGAAGTAACTTTTTAAAAATGATGATATCATTGAAAAACTTAGTTCATTTTGTCAAACTAAAAGAGGATAGAGTTGAGCCACTTGCATCTCTATATCCAGTCCCCTCCTCCCCCAAGATCCTCTCCCGGGAGGCCCTCAGAAATCTAATTATTAATTGTGTTTTTGGGACATAGACAATGGTAAATGGCTAATTTTGTGATCTAATTTTAATACTCCCTTTGATTTAAACTAATTGACTTAGATTTGTCTAGTAGATATATCAGAATTTAGACAAATCTAAGTCAATTAATTTGAATCAGAGGTAGTAATTAATTGATTATGCTATGAAAGACGTGTTAAATTCAGGTGACCTATTTCTGACATGGAAGAGATGGTGTTGGACTCTGATGATGAAAGAGATCCATGCCAAGAACTTTGCTAGATTTGTGGAAGAGTTGTCCATAGCCTTATGCCAATTGCAAATCTGAGCACATGTTGTTGCATGCCACCCTAGAGCATCCCCAACATCCGATGTATATTGTGCCTGCGTAAAAAAACCGCTGATATATAGCACTAGAGTCCATTTTGTGTGCTTGAGTAGCCGCTACAAACAAGCGCGTGCTGTAAAAAAATTAATGTACGGAGTTTTACGTTATCCGAAGCGGCATATTTGGGACATGCACTTCAGCGCGCGCTATCGCTCGGGCTCGCGCACGAAGAAGCAACCGCAAGAAAAATTCACCCGTGCTCGCGTGTCCTCGATCGCCACCTCCCCCTTCACGCGACCGCCGACGACATTCCACTATTGGACGGGGCGTCGGGCACTCCACCGACCCTTCGTACGCGGTGCCCCCCACTGTCGCCGATGGAGCAGTGTCGCCGTCGCCCACGTCCTCTTCATGCCGCCACGTCCGATCTCGCACACCAGCGCCGACGCCTCGTAGTTGCCGCCACCCGCGCCTCCGAAGGGTACGGCTTGAACTTGTGTTGAACTTGGTTGTGTGGAATTATCCTTTGCATTTGAACTATGATATTTTGGATGAGATGTGGAGTTTTTAAGTCATTTCTTGTTCATTTATTTTTATTTGATTGATCCTGTGGATTATATAGAAGTATGTGTATGGTGTTTGCGCTGGGGCCGTGCGCTGTACTTTGTAGCGTCTGGTGGGTGTGGTTTTTGTCTGGTACGCGCGCACTGCAAAATGCAGCCTCAGGTGGAGATCATGCCGGAGCCACGCGCTGCAAATGGCATATACAGCGCCGCTTTTGGAGGTGCTCCTAGTATAGCACTGCAAATGGCATATACAATGTCAGATTTTAGCGTCGTTGTTGGAAATGCTCCTTTTTTTTGAACGGGTGTTGGAGATGCTCCTAGTAGAGCCTCTAAAACTCAAGGCAACCTAGGGTTAGAGCGTGCTGCAAATGGCATATACAACGCGGAGATGATCCTAGTAGGGCCTCTAAAACTCAAGGCAACCTGTGGTTGGCTGGATACAAGCTTCAGAGAGATGTATTCATGTTAGCTGGCTTTGTTGACATTCTTCAGGAGATGAACTTGTTGCTAGACTCTCCTCCCCAAATCGCGAACTAGTCAATGGCTGAAATCTTGAGAACATGGGTGACCCGTTTCTGAATATCAACTCAAAGCTAGGGTCAGAGAGCAATGCCTTCAGATACTCCATCCATCGTACACTCAGAGCAAAATTCTGGCCAAAACGCATGCATCCACTACATCAAGACGATCTAGAACCAGGGGTTCTTCGCATCAAAATCCCATCAAGAATCAGTACCTAGCGGGGGCTATACAGTTACAGAGCGAAACACCAACGAACTCTACCTCAGCCGCCACATATCCAGTCGCCCTCGACGCTGCAGTCGTCGGAGGGGTGGTGGCCATGCCCGTGCTCGCTCATGCTCCCCCTCAGACGGTAGAAGTTCCTCGTCCTGGTCCTCAGCGGGCCAGACCAGTCGTACATC
The DNA here is from genome assembly GCA_916181665.1 of Avena sativa. NCBI lineage: Eukaryota > Viridiplantae > Streptophyta > Magnoliopsida > Poales > Poaceae > Avena > Avena sativa. The sequence goes on along the minus strand of OV702294.1, from coordinate 146,196,681 downwards.
GCCAGGGACTCGATCTTGTCCAGCACGCCGGCGCTCGGCGTCGACCGCGGCCGCCGCGCCGCCGACGAGGCGTCGTCGGCCGGGTCCGAGCCGTACCCGATCCTGCTCGGGCGCGGCGCCCCGGGGATGCGCGGCGTTCCGTCGGTGTCGTTCCACGAGCAGCTCCTGCCGTCGTTCCACGGCGACTCCTCTTCCTCCGTGGCGCCGCCGCCGAAGGAGCCGCTGCAGGTCTCGTCGCTGTTGCCGCTGTAGATCAGCTTCAGCGCCTGCACGACCTCGCCCATGAACGGCCGCTGCGGCGCCTCGACGTGCACGCACATGGAGGCGATCGCCGCCGCCTTGGCCAGCTTCTCGAAGTCGCGGTTCGCTGCCGGCAGCAACGGGTCCACCAGCCGCTCCAGGCCTTCCCGGTTGGTGAGCAACGGGCGTGCCCAGGTGACGAGGTTCTCGGACCCCGGTGGCTGGGTCATGTCCACAGGCTTCCGGCCCGACAGGAGCTCCAGGAGGACCACGCCGTAGCTGTACACGTCGCTTTTGACTAGGAGATGACCGGTCATCGCATACTCCGGGGCAACGTACCTGCAATGGATCGAACAATTCATCCAAAAATCCAACAAGTATTCAGAGAAGCTCAGTAGCGCCGTGTACTCTGGAATGATATAACAGCTTACCCGAAAGTCCCCATGACCTGAGTAGAAATGTGCTCGGTTCCTTCTGATGCCTCCTTCGCCAACCCGAAATCCGCAACCTTGGCGGTGAAATCGTTCTCCAGTAGAACATTGCTAGCCTTGAAATCACGGTGAATAACATGGGGATTAGCATCCTCGTGCAGGTAGGCCAGTCCTCTTGCTGCACCAAGCGCTATTTTCAATCTGGTACCGAAGTCAAGTGGACCATATATTTTATCCCGGCCTGAAATATAGAAATACAAGTAACTGCACAGATCACCGCAAGCATATTACAGTACAGATATGAACTGATATACTGTGCGCATCAATCGATGCAGAGCCCAGGGTTATCCCCTTTTTCAAGAAAAAAATGTACCGATAAAAATGACCAGATTATATACGCATATGGTGTTTTATAATCTATACTTCGGAGGTAAAAGTTTCTAAGAACTTAATATGAGGATGCTATGTAATCAGCAAAGGTTCACATACCATGCAAATGAGACTCCACGCTTCCGTTTGGAACAAGTTCAAATACTAAGCATCTCGTGCTCCGTTCAACGCATATACCAATCAGCTTGACAAGATTGCGATGATGCAAACGACTTAGCATCTCAACCTCTGCGATGAACTCGCGATCTCTATTTTGGTGTTTCCCAGTAAGCAATTTGACAGCAACCTCAACACCATCTTCGATTATGCCACGATAAACACGCCCATATCCTCCTTCGCCAATTATTTTATTGAAGCTAAATTTATCCGTTGCCTTCTCAAGCTCGGAAATTGAGAATGTCTTAACCGTTGAAGGGCGGGTTGCTATCGTTGAAGGAAGAGATGCTGTCGAGCTAGTCATACTGGAGAATGATAACCTCGTACCTGAAACGGTAACAGTGTGTTATTACAAATGTCAAGGGATTTAGACATTACACAATCTGAAAATGAGCCTTTTAGTGTTCCTGGTGCATAGTCGCTAGGAAACTGTAGTAAGGTCGATATTTGTATAGTCAAGGCCTAATGTTAAATTAGCAGCTTCAATGAGTGTATCATATTAAGCAATAGGTCCTACGAAAATTACCTGATTTTCTAGTGATTGGCGAATTTGAAGCATGACCAGTACCATGAGGCTTTTGACATCCTTTGTATTTCCATATGATGCCGATGCCAAAACACGTCAAAACAAGCACAACAGCAGACAGAGCAATTATGGCAACAATTTTAGAGTTAATCCTATGATGACTTCTCTTGTTTACGTTTGCACCAAACGGGTACTCATTACTGCCTATCGGACCCAAGGATCCTGGTGCAGTAGGTAACAAAGAAGGAAGCCCTGCAATGTTTATCTCATTAAATAAAGGAAGCAACAGAAGGCAATTATGCTAGTGAAGTGGATGTGACAACAATAATCATGCGACTCACCAGGATAATGAACATACATTACATCATAATCACCAAAAATAGAGGACTTGATCAGAACCTTCTTTTGCAAGAATCTGTTGCTGATCAGTAAAGCTGAAGTCCTATCAAACTTCTGACCAAGTGGCACCAAATCAATGGTCACCGTTGTCTTTTCAGTATCTTCAATGCTGCTCCCAGCACCCATTATGCGGACCTGGCTCTGTTTCAGGAATGTACCTGCTGCAATCTCGATTTCTAGCTCATCAATTCTTGGAAACAACTGGTATGGTGCTACTCCAAGATCAAGTTGAATTTGCATTGGATATACACAGCCACAGGGGGAACCAATCGGAGTAGAAGTGAGCGGAGTGGAACAAGTTGTTCCGGTGCAATCTGTTAAATTTCAGCGACAGGCTACCTATTAATGTTATGTTGTTAAGGTCCAACAATATTGTTTGTAGTCTCTATTGGTCTGAGGAGAAGAGTAAAACCTTGTCTTTCAAATGGCGGCGACGAAGATGGTGGGACAACATGACGCCGTCTTTTGTGATGCCTATGCACTGGACGATTAAGAGAGGCATCTGATAATCAAAAGGATTGATAAGATACAGATAAGTCTAAAGAGCTGGATGATTGAGATGGAAGAGTACAGATAGTTGATTGCTATGCTACACCTGCATTATCATTTGTAATTTTGTATGTCGAAACCTCACAGGTGGTTATACTTACGTTGAGGTCCAGGAGAAGGTGCTGGGGCAGGGTAAGGAACTGAATGTTGTTGATGTGCTCTGCTCCATAATCCAAGTAAATATGCCGTGATGGTTGTTGAGCTTGCTGTTCCCAGTGGCACTGCACATGGTATTCAGAATAAGAAAAAGTTTGAACCCATGCAGTGCACATACAAACACCAAAACAGCTAGTAGTAAAAAACTTGCATTCACTATAACTGAACTGATGGCATGTTTAATGGACTCGATAATGCAAATGCAGGCCGTCGGTTGGGATTTGGCATTATGTATACAGTTGAGCGCGTGAGGCCGAGTGCGATGGCAGCTGTAGGCAAGAGGATGAGGGCCTGCCCAAACTGCCAAAACCCTTGACAGCATTGCACCAAAACCTAAATTTTTTAGCACCGGTGCTCGCTCGCTAGCAGGGTCAATGCAAACAAATCGAATCCCCAAATTTGCATCAAAATTCCAGGTTCGAGGTACTTGAGCCCTGATTCGGTGCACGAAAAGCAGAGAGAGAAAGGAGGCAAGAGATGCCACATCTCTGGCTTGTCCACCTGAGCTGGATTCAGATGCGCCTGGGGAAATCACAGGAGCAGCAAGAGCAGCTCCATGACGCAAAGGCAAAACCCCTTTTCCCCGCATGGCCATGGGGGGACTTGCCACGCACGCCACGCCCGTCGCTTTTCCCAGGTGCGATCCCAGCGCACGACCGCGAACCGGGCTAGGAATTCTACTCGGCATTGCAGCTCGAATCCGAGAAAAATGAGTAGAAAACGGCTGGTTGAGAGAAGCAGGGAGTGGGGGTAGAAAATCTCAAAGAGAACACATTACTTACCATAAATGGAGAGCACGGCTAGCGCGAGGAGGAGCAGGGCCGCTCCCCGCGGCCGCATCTCGGCCGCCGGAGCCCGGTGGGTGGTGCAGGCTCGGGAGTCAGGGCGGCGCTGCTGCCATGCGGCGGGGGGTCCGTCACAGGGATCCCACCTGCGCTGCGCCTTCTTCCTCGCGCTCTGCCTGCTTGCTTCTGCCGCTGTTTTCCTCCTCCGGTCCTAGTTTTTTTTTCTCCTCAGGGTCTTTTTGGTTCTTCGCATTGAAGTGATGCGCTGGTCCCGAGAGAGCATTAATTGGCGGGTGGGAGATGCATCGGGGTCTTTGAACCTTTTTCCAAATGTGTGTGTCATTTTTTTTCTTTACTGTTCGCTTGCTTCTATCTGCCGAGTCAGGCTGGTTTTTACTGACACCTCCATATGTGATGCGTGCGCTTGTTCTGCTCTTTACACAAAATTCTCCTTTTAAGGGTGTGTTCGGTTTTAAAACGAGAGGGAATGAAACGAAGTGAGTCCATTCCGAGTGCATGGGACGGTTCCGACCATGGAACGAAGTGAGTCGATTTGAAAAACTCATTCGTTTTATGACAAAGTTGACCAATTAGGGTGTGTGTTTGTGTGTGATGTGAGGCAGGGGCGTCCGTCATAATTTAGCGATCGAGATAGAGGGAAGTGGCAAGTTTTCAAAGATCTTAAACAGTCAGAGTATCTCTCACGGTTTCAAAACACATATCCATGCTGCACTCAACACCTATGGAGACATTGGCGTGTCGCTACACTGCTCCTTCTACTAATGGCACGGTCGAGCATCTCTAGCTGATCCCGTGTTCACTTTATTACAACATATAACACAAAACATTATAAGGTATGATGTGCTCTCGGATCAGAACATAGTTAGGGCACCCACAGTGTGTAGCCAAAAGTGGTTCTATATTTGCCTTTTGACTTTTGGAACTAGTTTCCTACATTGTGAAGATGGTTCTAAATTGAGCAAAAGAGGGAACCAGAGCAAGAGGATGCTCCCATGCCAAATGTGGTTCTAAATTGATTAGCCAATCTGCTTGTGACATGTGTTCTCTGCTGTCATATCTTAGACAAAAAAATAAGGCTATTTTTGTCAGGGTGGGACCACATGGTGCAGAAATTTGGAATAGCTACATTGTGGAGCTGTAGCCAAATTGCATGGTAAAGCCAAATTCAGCTTTTTGTCAGATTTAGCTATAGCAACATTGTGGCTGCCCTTATACGCTCTCTCGGATCAGATATAGTAAAATGGATGCCGCAAATGAAAATGTCCAATGTATGGTGTTAAGAATATGCATAATGGGTATAGCCATAACATATGCTTAATTCAGCCAACCGGGTGGTCCACAGATGTTAGCAGGCCCAATGTCCTACTAGACGGTTCAGTTAGGGGATTTTAAAAGAGAGACCAAACCGAAACCGGAAAGGCTACACGCACCAACTAAAAACTATGATGGAGCCTTAGAGTACACGACACGCAGAAGTATCCGAGTAAGTGTAGAACTCTGTAAACTATCCGGTTAGAACTACTCTGTGTAACACTAGGCTCTAACATCTTTATAAGCCAGACTCGTAGGAGCCTTTAGGGTACAAACAACACTGTCAACGCACAATAATCTTTGTAACCTGGCTTATTGCCGATACAGATTGACAGCAGGAGTAGGATCTCACCACTATCGTGAGATCTGAACCTGGGTAACCCCGTGCTTCATGGCCTTTCCGGACGCTCGCTTTCCCTACACGTCTCTCTAAACTCGTCGTTAGGACCCCCTACGACATACTCGTCAACAATACCACGACATATGACACACCTGTCAACTGCTACTTTTTTCTCCTTATCTTCTTCCCAAAATGAAGCCGCACGAGGCCCCGCGTCCCGTGGGCGCACTCCTCTCGAGTCTGCCCTCGTCGCCTCCTGTGAGAGCATTCGTTGGCGCTCGCCATGCGAGCTCCTGTCGGTGAGGCCGGCCACCAACATGGACTCGTCGTCCCTGGTACGCCCTCCTTGCCAAGCCACTGCCCCTATCCCTCCCTATAACGCAACACTGGCCGGCCACCACTACAAGAAACCAGCAACATGAGAAGCTCCATAGCGAGGTCCTTCCCCTGGGATTTTATGTGTTTTTGGCTTAATCGTTGGAGTGGAAGAAGGGAGTGCTCACAAGACGGGAAGATCAGGAAAGACAAAATATAAATGAAAAAGAAAAGAAAAATAATGGCCCACAAACCATGAGAACCACATGTAAGTAGCGATATCGGTTTGTAGTTTAGGGCGTTCTTACTTTGCACTATGCCTCAAAACCTCTAAAATGATTTTAGATGACCGTCAAAAAATATTTTAGATGATCCTTTAGTGGATGTATGTTCGAGGATCTGCTAGAGGTGCCCTTATTGTGGGAGATGGACAAGGCCTTCCCAAGACCCTAGGGGTGACAAGGGTACCAACTAGAGATCTAAACAGGTAGGATAATTTTAGCCGGGAGTTTACTTCTGAATCTATTTTAGATAATACGCATATTGTATCAAGTGTGAGGTATCCGATGGATAAGGATACCGATTGCGAACTTGATACATTAAGGCGGTATATGATATTTTTATCAAATTGCACACATATATGGATTATTCAATTAATAAGTAATATTATCCAATGGTTTTAAACCAAATAATTGCACTTCGACTAAATCAAGCTAATAAAGAAAACCTTGTTGGGCTAGATTAATTTCGTGAGGACTATATTAATTTGGATGGCTCGGTAAGAACAAGGTATTGGTATACTCCACAAAAAATATACTCTTTAATTTATTGTAGTGTGTTTATTGATATGAGGTAATTGGTTAGGGTATTCTAGAGTCAATAAGCACATCTTAAAACTTGAGAGACTTTTATGGAATTAAAGGCTGTCAAAATTTGGTGTAACTGAATAGTGAATTCTAGATTATATGTGAATTAAACAAATAGATTGTTCTTGAATCCCCTCCTTTGTTGTTGCTTAGTAGTGATGCTCATTTCTCTCTCAAAATTTGGAGTTTGCATGTGGTAAGGACTAACCGTTGATCGATACCTCTAGAGCAAGGAAGTTGAATGTGAGGGAGATATACTTATACACATATAGTCTACAATTCACTAATCAGTTACACCTAATTTTGAAAACATTTAACAATATAAATGTCTCTCCAATAGTGGTATGATTATACACTCTAGAATACCCTAACCAGTTAATCTTATATCGATAAACACACTACAAAATTTTAAGATGTATATTTTTGTGGAGTATGGTAATATCACAAGAAAATGTATTTGTATTGTCAAATGTCAAACCTTGTTAATTGTGTTAAAACAATACCACTTAAAATAATATATCAGCAAAAAAGCATAAATCTAGTGCCAAGATGAGCTAGACAAGGTAAACATGTTTAATATAATTAGGTGAAATAAATAAGGACCATTTATTCATCTCAATCTAATTTTTAGTATTATCCGGTACTCCAAAACAGGTCTTAAGGAGTACCATCTCTAAAATCTAGAAAATACCATGTGTTAGGGGTAAAATAGTAATCGACAATAGAGGCTAATTCTTCGTCATGTGTCCTCAGGTTCTTTGATGTTATTAGCTCTGTATTCAGATAAGCGAAGCTGCTCACAATTGATATGGAGTGCATGCGGTCGTTGGTGCATTCATCCGTTACCCACAAGCACACAAAAATTGGTACGGCCGGCCGCCGCGCCGCATACATACCATCCTTGCTCCACATGTCGCATAAGATGGTGTTGTTTGCGAGCATTGTCCCGTTAACACAACGCAGTCCATATCAAATGCCATCAATACCATATCTCCATACTACTTGCAGTCCTCGTTTGCCACTAATCTCTTCACATGATTTTTGACCATTTGGACACTCTGAGTACTTTTTTGCGAATGGGCACTCTGAGTTTGTTTCTATTAAACTGAAGATCAAAATGGAATCCCTTCAGCTACGCTAATTGGGTGATGATCGTATTTTATTTGCCTCGTCTCTCTATGCCTGCAACTACTCTTTCCCTTCCGAGTACAATTATTCCACCATGAACAAATTACATGAACTAGGAGTAGCAAACCAATTGATGGGTAAAGGAGAGGCACGCCACATCAGCAATAGGGAGGGATGATTGGGGCGCTCGATCAAGAGCATAGGCCTCCTCCTCGTGCGTTAAGAGAGGTGGGGATTGTGCGCTCCATCGGGAAGAGAGGCGACTGGGAGTTAGATCGAGAGATTACCGGAGAGGACAAAAACTACCCTAAAATAGCATATTTAAAAAATCTAAATTACCCCTATGAATGGACACTTAGATTTACTCCAATCCCCCCTCGTAGAGTAAGTGTACCAATCTAGAAAAGGTGTACCAATCTAGAAATTGGATTTCAAACTATTAGTAACCTAGGATAATTGTGTGTTGTTTTGGATCACAGGAATTGGTGAGCCTTTTCATTGACTTTGTGATGTAGATGCATTCTTTTAACTTTATGTAATACTCTCCCTGTCCCAAAATATAAGGCATTTCAAGGTTTAGTTAAAAATCAACGTTTTCTAAGTTTGACCAAGATTATACACAAAAATATAAATATTTATAATACCAAATCAATATTAATAGATTTATTGTAAAGTATATTTTTTAATGTGTCTATTCCATAATATAGATGTACATTTTTTTTCTAAATATTTGATCAAAGTTAGTAAGATTTAACTTTTGACTAGTTCTTAGGCGTCTTATATTTTAGGACGGAGGGAGTATCTATTTTCCAGTTTATTTCTTATAAACATTATATAAATTAAAATATTTATTATAATATTTAAGCATTGTGCATACATTTTCTCAAGCCTTGTTTGGACTCCATCATAGATCCGATATTTATGGTATTCGACGGTGTTCCCTCACCTAGAAATAGTTGTGAAACTTAATGTCATAATTTTACCAACTTGTTTACACCACACCCGTTCATGCGAGAAGCTGAGCTTAGGACACGGCCAACCTAGCATAACAATTTTTTCTATGAAGATAAAACATAAGATTTTTTTACCACCATTTGTGTATCATTAACAACAACCGTTAGAAATATCCCTACGGCATTCACATCGTACAAAGGTTAGTTATCCAGCCTTAGACCACACACCCCAAAGTCCAACAGTTAGGTGCTAAGGAATGCGATGACCTTTCGGTATTTCACAAATGTTCTTAGCTTAGTACTCCCTCCCTTTCAAATCAAAATATAAGATGTTTTAGTTTTATAAAGCAAATGTATCTAGACTACTTTTACTATATAGGTTCACTCATGTTTGAAATGAATCCACACACTAAAATAAGTTTAGATACATTCTCTTCACAAAACATCTTATATTTTTAAACGGAGGGAGTAAGTATTAGTACCGTTCAAAAAAAAGTATTAGTAGACGCTAAGCTTAGCGGTTGTACTGAGCCTTTTATATTAGCATCTATCATCACATCACTGTCAACCAAGTATGATGATACAGCAGTTCGAAAAAAAGTATGATGCTACAGCAGTTCAAAAGAAAAATATGATGCTACAGAAGTTGAAAATAAAAGAATGTTACTACAAGGTAGGGCGGCAAGTGGCACCCGTATAATGATCCGCAAAAGAAAGTATAGACAATAAGAGGTTCTAAAATCTAGCAAAATTAATAAAGATTTAGTTAAAAAGCTGTGCCGCAACCCGCCTGCTTGACACCTACTACAAGGCTTTGTACACGTGGTTGGCTCAACACGGGCCAAACTCCTGAACAATCAGCAGATTCTTCCTAATAACCAGTATACGAAAATCAGAACAATACACGGACAGCTTGCACAGGCGATCACTGGAGCCAGCAGAAATGCAGAATACGAACTCATGATCTCAATCCCCGCTTACCACTACGGAGCCCCAGCTCGAGAAATCCACCCACCGTCGCTACCTTTCTCGTCGTTGCCCTTCCTGAAATGAAGAACCGACGACGGTGAAACGCTCACGTCTCGCTCCAGTACGTCGGAGACGGAAACGGTCGCATCGATTGGAAGGTAGCCAGGGCATCTGTACCGGGTCTATCTAGCGTTCGAACGGGCTAACAGACAGCCGCACGCCGATTTAGCGGGCGACGCATCTAGATTAATTCGCGTGGATCGCCATCCATGTATCAAATTTAGGCTATGGTTGTATTGGTCCGGACAGCGTACTTGTTCTCCCGTGCTCTTTCTTCCCGTGCTCTTTCTTTATATTGACGGTTTCTCCGGTCAGTGGCACACAAACCACTCCACTTCACCCTTTAAAAACCCTCTTCCAATTTTTTACCGGCGGAGGCAATGGATCCCGTCGTCACATCCAATGATGTGTGCATCCATATGGCTGTTAGGCCAATGCGTTGTAAAGGCTAGGTATAATTGATATTTTCACATATTAATATATGCTTCTTTCAAAAAAAGTCCAATGTTGCGCCCTCCGACGATCCCACTGCCAAGAAGCGTGGCTGGCCGAAGAAGCCGGCCAAGGATATGACGCCAAGTGGAAAGTTGAGTCCAACAAGCGTGTTGGGTCGGCGGGTCGCGGCGAAAGCTCGACTCATTGCTGCCAAGCTCGACGTGAAGCGCCGAGAGGAAAACGAGCGCATCCTCACCGCGTAGACCAGGGCCAACATCGACGAGCTGGCAGCGAATACCTCCAAGTAGGCCGCCATCATGATGAAGCAAGAGGCGCTGACCGCCGCTTTTGATGGTACCATCATTCTTCCCGGCCTAGCCATGGCCGGCGCGTCCTTTACCATCTTGGTCACTTCCACGCCTAGTGGTCGATCGCCAAGTCAGCCCAGGACACTAGGCCCGCACACACCATCGCTTGGCAGCCACGGTAGGAACGTGGTCGTGCTCTCCCAGAGCCCCCAGCACGGTGTCATTTGAGGCTAGAGAGGTCGCCATCGACCTCAACTGCACTCCCATAGCCGCGGACATAACCCCGGAGGCGTCGAAGAAGCGGCGGTCCATCTCCGCCGCGGACATGATGGCCAGTCATCCTGTTCGACGGGATGCCCGAGCAGACACCATTCGCCAACAACACGGTATGGTCGCGACATTTATTTTGCCATTGGCAGTAGTCTGCGCTCGCCTCTTTATCATGGCCAACTTGTGTGTAGGATTTCGTGTCCAACGATGTCGAGGACTTCATGCACGACATGATCAGTGAGGGTGGTGACGGCTTTGCCGACAGCGACGAGACCCAGCAGGAGACTCAACAAGATGCCTGCAACATCGAGGATGAGGCATTGTTTGGAAATGATGGTATTTCCATGGGCGAGGTGGTCACGGCCACGTCGTTGGCCGCATCACTTGCGGCGTCACTTATCGATGGCAAGAAGTTGAGCCAACGATCCGCGAGATACACCACCGACGAGGATGATACGTCGGAAACGTATCTATAATTTTTGATGCTACATGCTTGTTTAGTATCTACTTTGCTTTGCTTTTTCTACACTTTGAGGTGTTTTTATATCTTTTCTGAAACTAACCTATTAACAAGTTGCCATAGTGACAGTTGCATGTTTTCTTCTGTTTTTGTTCCAAACAGGCAGAAAATCAATATTCTTGGAATTGGACGGGACAAAACCGAAGTCAATATTTTACCGTGGGGGACACGAAGCCAGAAGACGATACGGAGAAGCGAACTAGGGCGGCTAGACCCCCCTAGGCGCGAGTGGGCCCATCCCGCGCCTGGGTAGGGTGTGGGGCCCCTGGCCGCCTCCCAGCCTCGCCTCTTCGCCTATAAGAAGCCCCCGATGCAAAAACCCTAGGCACCCGATCAAAACTCCACGAAACCTTCTATAGACGCCACCATCGTTCCTAGATCGGAGGGATCTAAAGTTCTTCCCGGCACCCTGCCGGAGGGGAAATCATCCGGAGGCCTTCTCTCCGGTATGAAGCGTGAGTAGTTCCACCTTGGACCATGGGTCCATGTAGTAGCTAGATGACTGTATCTCCTCCTTGTGCGTTCATGTATAGATCTTGTGAGCTCCGTTCATGATCAAGATTTAATCTATTTGTAATCATGCATGTTGTGTTTGCGGGGATCCGATGGATATTGAGATTATTATGTTGGTTTGATTAATGGTTTTGTCTTTATGGTTCTATCATGTCTATGTTGTTTGTGATCTTGCATGCTCTCCGTTGTTAGTAGCTATCTTGGCCAAGTAGTTGCTAGTGACTCCAAGAAGGGGTATTTATGCTCGATAGTGGGTTCATGCCTCTATTTTCCAAGGGAAGTGACATAAATCTCTTCGGTTGTAGATGTGATGTTGCTACTAGGGAGAAAACAACGGTCTCTTATTCATGAAACAAGTGAATTGTTTACCTTATACACTTTGCTTAAAGCAGTTGTATGTTGCTTGCAATTTAATACTAGAGGGGGTTCGGATGATAACCTAAAGGTGGACTTCTAGTCATAGATGCAGTTGGATGGCGGTCTATGTATATTGTTGTATTGCCCAATCGAATCTCATAGGATATTTTTGTATGGTATTGCATTGTTATACCTTGCTCAGTTCCTGTCAATTGCCCTGCTGTAGTTTGTTTACCCTTCATGGCATGTTGTTTATCTAAGGAGAGCACCTCTAGTGAACTATGGACCCTGGTCCAATCTTTACCATTGATACATCTTCCACTGTTACCTGTTTACTTGCTGCAAACCATTACCTTCCACACCATACGTTTAATCCTTTGTTACAGCAACCGGTGAGATTGACAACTTCACTGTTAGTTGGGACAAAGTCTTGAGTTTATGTTGTGCAGGTCTCTGTGTTGCTTGCAACACCTGTGTGACGTTTCCTTCCTCCTACTGGTTCGATAACCTCGGTTTCTTACTGAGGGAAAACTTGTTGTTGTGATGCTTCACACCTTGCTCTTGGGGTTCCCAATAGTATCCACATCAAGCTCCAAGTTCTCTGGCGCCATCAAGGAGTCATTAGAGGATAAGATCCTATACAAGGCATGGATGGAGATATCACAAGATCCACTATACGACGCCGAGCAAAAGGGCTTTGCCTATTAAAAAAGGGTGGGCAAGTTCTTCCATGAGCAAAGGAAGTTCGGGGAAAACGCCTTCTATAGCGATCGAAATGATCTCTCCCTCTCCAAGCGATGGGGCACCATCCATGCTGAGTGTAGCAAGTTCCAAGGCTCGTACAAAACGGTGACGAAAATGAAAATAAGTGGTATGTTGTCGCTTGACATGGTAAAACCTTTTCCTCTCTTTGTCTATTTGTTTCATATGCATTGACTCATTATTGGCATCCATATGTGTAGGTCATGAAGGCCATGGATCACTTCAAGAATGTGAATGACAACAATGCATTCATGTTGTCCCATTGTTGGACGTTGATCAAGGACTGAAAAAATGGGAGCTTAGCTATGCCCTATGGAAAGAACTTGACAACCAGAAGAAGGGCAATGATTCGAAGGGAGGTGATGTCAACCTAGACGACGACAATGGCGAATGCGTTGGCAACCCTGCAGACGACGGGACAGCTGAAAGAATATTTCCTAATCCCTAGTGTTTTGTGTGTTAGATAACAATATCAATGAGTATTTAATGTGTGTTGAAGTGTTGCAGATCTGTACACTGAAAAGGAAAGAAAATAGCCTTTTAGGGGGCGGATAATCCGCCCCCAAAATTGCTCAACGGTCATATCTGGGGAGGGGGTATTTAAGCCAGTCTTCCCCCTCCTGCCAGAACTCTTGATTCATTCGAAAAATACAAGACCTGATCTGCAACCTTCTTCCAAGAGAGCTCCACCTAGATCCACCCAACGTCCCCGTCCCTTGGGGATTCGAAGGAGGAGAACTCGATCTTCATCATCAACAATCAAGCGCTTCATCTCCTCTCCATTCATTTGGAGATTCACCGATCTAGTATTTCTTGCAAATACCTAGATCCTTGTTTTGTTTATATTGATAAACCTTGTTCTTGTGACAGCTTATTGTCATCTTGGGAGCCCCCAATTCAGTTGTGGGTGTGTGCCCCGGTAGCGTTGTAAAAGGCACCGGTTCCCGCCTCGAAGGGATCCAATAGTGGAGAAGGTGGATCAGGCCTCTCGTGGCGAGATCCATCGGAGAATAGGGTGAGGCCTATTGTGGCGTGGTGGTCTTAGAACCGCCCACCCCTCCAACGGAGATGTACTTCCCTTAACAAGGGAGGAACTGCGGTAAAACAAATCCCTGTGTCTCCGCGTGCTCCACTAGGGTTCCTTCGCTCCTCTCTTTCTGTGCTTAGTAGCTAGGGTTGCATATAGGGAAATTCTTGTAGTTACATATCTAGAGAATTTACTTTGTGTCAAGCCTAAAATTGAAAAAGTAATAAAAATTGGTTAGCACCTATTCACCCCCCTCTAGGTGCCCATACGATCCATTTCAATTGGTATCAGAGCCCCGGCTCTTAATTCGGGCTTAACCGCCTAAGAGAAGTATGGGTTCCAAGGGAGATGGGAGTGATGCTCCGGAGGTAGTCACCATGAACGATCTCAAGACGTTGGAAACAACCTTGGTTAGTTCCATGGAGGCTAAGATGGAAGAGATGCGTCAATTGATAATGTGTCTCTCCACACTCGCAGCATCACCTCCATCTAACTCTGAGGCTACCACTCCGCAATCCAAGGAAACGGGTAAAACCGCTTCCAAAGATAACGAAGTGGTTGGTGATGATACAAGCAAGAGCTCCTCCTCGAAAAAGGATAGTGGTAAGGATGGATACAATGAGGTTTCTCATGTGTATTCTCCTGATCCACCTATCCCTCATCCACATATACATAATAGGGGTGATCCACCCAAACTTTCTGCATCTACTTTTACTCAATGGCAGTTTTTGATGAAGTCTCATGTGTGCAGTTCCTACATTGAGTTGTGGAAAATCATCGAAAATGGTCTTCATGTTGGAAACACCAACAATCTCACAAGAAGAGAAGTTGTCGATAGCCAACTCAACACCACAGCTCTAAACATGATATAGCTTGGTGTGGGTGACAAAGATATGCCACACATTCAGCATCTTAGTATAGCTAAGGAAGCTTGGGATGCTCTCACCGAGCTCTTCATCGGAAATGAAAGTATGAGAAGAAATAGATATGATGCTTTGAGCAACGAAGCTGAAGGATTCTACATGTTGGATGGGGAAGACCACGAGGATATGTATAGGAGGCTCAAGGCAATAGCCACAACTTTCAGAAACCATGGTGCAACTCATGTTGATGATGCATGGATCGAGCGCAAATATGTCAGTGCTCTTATGCCATTTGAGCCCACAGATTTGAAAAGTCTCCAAGGTAGGCATAACTATCATCTCATGACATCCAATGAGGTAATGCAAGAAATGACCGCTTTCAAAGTGGCTGCCAAGAATGCTGAAGATACTCGTGATCGAGCTATGGGGATGCAAAAGGGGGTCAACATGGCCTTGAAGACTAGTGTGATTGATCATGATGAATATGCCATAGAAGGTCTGGACTGTCCCGAGGATATAAAAAGGATCCACGGACAATACTTGGCTCTTTATGCTAGAAACTTTTGGAAAGATCCAGCCAAGGCTAAAGCTGAACTAGAATGCAAGAGTGGAGCCTATGGAAGAAAAGAAAATGGTCCCAAGCTGAGAACATGTTTCAACTGTGGTGACTGGCTGCACTTTGTAGCTGAGTGTCCATATCAAAGTAGGGAAGATAACGGAGGAAGACTTATTTTCAAGGACAAGTCAAAGGCTCCACGCAAGAAAAAATTTATAAAGAAGAATGCTCCCTTCAAGAAGTAACCAAAGATTGTTCTAGTGGCTCAAGAAGAATATTCTTCGGGAAGTGAAGATGAGGACGAGGACGATGTCTCTCAAGAGGTGGCTGCTATAGTCACCACATCTACATCAACATCTCTCTTCGACTCTCTGAATGAAAACATCATCAACAAGAATGCTACTTGTCTCATGGCAAGAAGCTCCGAGGTAACTACTTCTAACTCTTCTTTTCCTAAGGCTATGATTGACATGGATGATCCTACTAGTCTTAAGGTTAAGGAAGAGATTATTGCGTTGGATTATTTCTATACTAACTTGCAAGGGGAGCACAAAGTACGTTTTGAAGCTCTTATGGATCAGTTGGCCCAAAACAAAGCTCTCCTCGAAGAAAAGGGCAGAATTGAAAGGGAGGATGCAATGGAAATTGCATCCTTAAAAAATGCTCTAGAAGAAGAATAAGATGCTCGGGTTTCTCTTGAAGAGAGGCTTGAGTCCATTGAGGAGTCACATGAAGAAATAGTGGCTAATCTTGTTAAGGAACATGACAACGCAGTCGCCAAAGCAAATAAGTTAAAGAAGGAAAAGATTGACTTTGGGGTTGCTCATGATAGACTCCCCGAGGAATTGGAGAAACTTGACGTCGCTCACAAGGCGTTGAAAAGTGAATTCTCTATTCTCAATGAGTCACATGATCAGCTCCAAATTCGATTGACCAAGTATGATGTTCCTAGCACATCTAAGTCAACATATATTCACAAGGAAAGTGATAGGGTGGAAGAAGGTTTTGTCAACGACATCTCTCCCAAAGATAAGAGTGTTCTTGATGAGGTTCTTGGCAAGCAAATGTCAAATATTGGTAACGAAGGACTTGGGTATGTCACCAAGTCCAAGAAGAAAAAGAACAAGAAGAAGAAGACCAAGAATGTACAATCAAAGACAAGCACCGTTGAGAAGAATATCACAAAAGACAAAACTAACAATATTGGTTTTGCAGGGTCTCACAATCCAAATTATGAACTCTTCTGTGATGATTATGGCGATGTTTATGCTTATTATGTCGGTCCCTTTGATGAATATATTGCTTGGTCTATTTGGGTTCCAAATACCCTTGTTACTAACATGAAAGGACCCATTGAAAAATGGGTACCTAAAACCAAGAAGTAATTCTCTTGCAGGGCTATGCTTCCGGTGGGTCGAAATGGGTGTTGGATAGTGGATGCACTAGTCATATGACCGAAAGCAAGGAGATCATCACGGAGATGCGTCCAAATCATGATAATATTACAGTCTCCTACGGTGATAAGTCTAAATCTCAGGTACTGGGTCTTGGCAAGGTTTTGGTTGCCCACGATATCTCTCTCGTAGACGTCATGCTTATTGAGACCCTCGGTTACAACCTTCTCTCTGTTCGTGCTCTTGGCAAGATGGGTTTTGCTGTTTTCATTGATGATGATTTGGTGGTACTCTTGTGGAGCAAGTCTCTAAAGGTCGCTTTCGTTGGGTACGTCGAAAATGACATGTATGTGGTGGACTTTTCGGGGAAAACCACTTCGGGTCCGATGTGTCTATTCAGAAAGGCCGACGTGGGCTGGCTATGGCATCGCCGTTTAGCCCATGTCAACATGAGAACTTTGGAAATTCTCCACAAGGGTGTCCACATCCTTGGACTAAAATACAATGTCTCCTTTGCCAAAGATCGTGTTTGCAGGGCTTGTGTTCAAGGCAAAATGCATGACTCTCCCCACAAGAGGAAGACTATTGTGTCTTCAAAGAGGATCTTGGAATTACTTCATGTGGATTTATTTGGTCCTCCTTCTCATGCAAGTCTTGGTGGGAAGAAATATTGCTTGGTTATTGTCGATGATTACTTAAGATATACATGGGTCTATTTCTTCAAGCTAAAGAGTGAGACTCAACAAACTGTCATTGACTTTGCCAATGAAGTTCAACATCGACACAATGTTCCTATCTTGGCCATAAGAAGTGACAACGGCTCCAAATTCAAAAACTGCACCTTAAATGAGTTTCTAAGTGAAGAGGGGATTAGACATCAATATTCCGCTGCATACACCCCTCAACAAAATGGTGTAGCCGAGAGGAAGAACCGAACTCTGATGGATATGGCAAGATCAATGTTGGCTGAATTCAAGTCTCCTTACAATTTTTGGGCTTAAGCCATATCCACTGCTTGTCACTCATCCAACCGGCTCTACCTCCGAAAGATTTTGGACAAGATTCCATATGAAATACTTACCGGTAACAAGCCCAACATCTCATACTTCAGGTATTCGGGTGTAAGTGTTTCTTTCTTATTAAAGGTGTCCGCTTGTCTAAATTTGAGTCTAAGGCGTTAGAAGGTATTTTTGTTGGTTACGGTGTCGAATCCCACACGTACAGAGTCTACAACAAGCTCACTTGGGTTGTTGTAGAATCTTGTAGTGTGGAGTTCGATGAAAATAACGGCTCCTTTGTAGGGCAAGTTGATGTTTGTGATGCAGATGTTGAAATACCCCAAGATGCCATAAGAAGAATGGGCGTGGGATTTTTCCGCCCCATTGAGGAACCCCTTGTGGCGGATCGGGAAGGACAATGCTCCACTCAAGTGGAGCCCTCATCTACACAAGATCAACAAGCTCCTACCGTTGGAGAAAACTCTGCACCAACACCGCAAACTGCTGAAGATCATCAGTCTCCTAGACAAGATGGTAGTCCCAGGCCGGACTATCCGCCCCCTCCAAGGGGCGGACAATCCGCCCCTGGCACTCCAACTTGTTCCAGGGGATCCGAAGAAGAAGGCAAGAGCCAAGAAGCTTCCAGGCCAGATTCTCCGGCCCCCGAGGGCGGATTATCCGGCTCTGGTTCTCCAAGTACTGTCAGGCACTCTCAGGAAGAAGGCTCTGGTGCTTCATCTCCCAGGCCGGATAGTCCGGCCCCACCAAGGGGCGGATTATCCGGCCCTGAAGAACAAATTCTGCAGCCAGCTCCTGCTATTAACTCAGATCAAGATCAAGGGCAAAGCAGTGGTCAAGACAAGGATACAAATATTGAATCAACTCCTTCTAGAAACAATGAGGACATTGAGGCTCGTCGCAAGGCTCATGCTGATCGGAACCTTAAAATAAGGGGCCACACTCTTGACAAGGTTGTTGGTGATCTACGAAGAAGGGTGTCTACTAGAAGAGAACTTGCAAGCTTCTGTGATCATCAAGCTCACATTTCCATGGTTGAACCGAAGAAGGTCTTTGATGCTCTTGAAGATCCTGATTGGGTTGTTGCAATGCATGAAGAATTAAACAACTTCGAATGCAACAAAGTTTGGAAGCTCGTAGAGAAACCCAAGAACTGCCGCAATGTTATCGGCACCAAGTGGATATTCAAGAACAAACAAGATGAAAATGGTATTGTTGTGAGGAATAAAGCAAGACTCGTGGCTCAAGGATTCTCTTAAGTGGAAGGAATTGATTTTGGCGAGACTTATGCTCCTGTGGCTCGTCTTGAGTCCATCTATATCCTTCTTGCATGTGTAGCCCATCATAATTTTAAATTACGGCAAATGGATGTTAAGAGTGCATTTCTTAATGGTCCTCTACATGAGTTAGTATACGTCAAGCAAACCCCGGGTTTTGAGGACCCCAAATTTCCGAACCATGTCTACAAACTCGATAAGGCGCTCTATGGCCTTAAACAAGCCCCACGTGCGTGGTATGGGCACCTTAAAGAGCTTTTGTTAGACCGTGGATTCAAAGTTGGGCAAATCGATCCCACTCTTTTTACTAAGAAGGTTAATGGGGAGATTTTTGTATGCCAACTTTATGTAGATGACATTATTTTTGGCTCTACTAACCAAGCTTTTAACGATGAATTTTCAAAGCTTATGACTGACAGGTTTGAGATGTCGATGATGGGTGAATTGAGGTTCTTTCTTGGATTCGAGATCAAACAACTTAGAGAGGGAACCTTTATTAATCAATCTAAGTACATACAAGACATGCTCAAAAGGTTCAAGATGACGGATCTTAATGATGTTGCTACTCCAATGCAAACAAAGTGTCATCTTGAGCTCAATCCCAAGGGTAAAGACGTGGACAAAAGGTATACCGATCCATGATCGGATCTCTCCTTTACCTTTGCGCATCTAGGCCCGATATCGTGTTAAGTGTAGGAGTGTGTGCAAGGTACCAAGCCGCTCCTAAAGAAAGCCACTTAGTGGCGGTCAAACGAATCTTCAGATATTTGGTTCATTCCCTGAATTTTGGGTTATGGTATCCCAAAGGTTCAAGTTTCTCTCTATGTGGTTACACTGATTCAGATTGGGCTGGTGACAAAGATGATAGAAAATCAACTTCTGGTGCATGTCAATTCTTGGGCAGGTCTCTAGTGTGTTGGTCTTCAAAGAAACAGAACTGTATTTCACTCTCCACCGCCGAAGCTGAATATGTTGCTGCTGCTAGTGCTTGTACACAATTATTATGGATGAGGCAAACTTTAAAGGAATATGGTGTTAATTGTGACAAGTGCCTCTATTATGTGACAATGAAAGTGCTATCAAAATTGCCTACAATCCCGTGCAGCATACAAGAACAAAACATATTGAGATTCACAATCACTTCATTCGGGATCATGTTGCTCGTGGTGATATTGCCCTATCCTTTGTGAGCACGAAGAACCAACTTGCTGATATTTTCACGAAGCCCCTTGATGAAGCAAGATTTTGTTATTTGAGGAATGAGCTAAATATCATAGATTCTAGGAGCTTGGCTTGACTACCCTTGCACACTCACTTGCTCTTATTCATGTATTTGGTTTAGATGCATGCTTGGATATAGGGGGAGTGTGGTCCTAATTGATTGGGCTAACCCTCCCCCCACAATGTCGAAAGCAAGAAAAATCATTTCCCTTAATATCATTTTGTGATATGTGGGTTATTGATGAGCATTGGTTTTGAACTCAAGATACATCTTCGCGGTGTCATGCCATGCGCTCCAACATGGTGGCTTCGGCCACCGCCCTCTTCCTTGAGAAGAGTTGGTTTCTAATGGCTCTCTTTGGTTTTTCTTGCTTATCTCTTTTTCTTATGGAAAACACACCCAACTTTGGATTTTGTTTGATTTGATTCTTGCAAATTTGAGTGTGTAGTACCATCTCGTTTTGTTGCTCTCAACCCAAGCCTTTATTCCCCTCCTTGAACCATCTATTCTTCTAGGGTGTTAGCATCGTTCTTCTTCCTTTTTGGCGTTTCGATTCCAAAGGGGGAGAAGTAGTTCTATTAGGTCAGGTCACCGGATTTGCATGGGTCGGGCACAAGCACTTGCTTTTCATTTGAGCACAAGAACTTGCTTTTCATTTTGTTTGTTTTACTTGTGCCCCTTTAGCGTGAACTTATTTGCTATTTTGTTGCTTGGTTATCGTAAGACTCTGTCGTGACTTATTATGTATGGTCCTATGGAATTCTGGATTTATATTGTGAATCTACTCTCATGGAATTTTGGATTTATCTATGGAGTTTGGCATTCTATTTGATGGCATATGGAATCATGGGATTATCTTATGTATGCATCAATCTTGGGATATTCACATCCCGGTGGTATGACCTTGTTTCCCAACCCACCTTGTTTCAATTATCTTTGCTATGAAAGTCGTGTTCTCTCTAGTGTGTGTATTTGTATTCAAATGCAAATATTAAATATGCACACATCTATGGGGAGCGTCTTTCATTTTTAAGATGGCGTTAGCCGGTCTCTTTGCAAATCCTTGTATTGTCATATAACACCAAAAAGGGGAGATTGAAAGAACATTTCCTAATCCCTAGTGTTTTGTGTGTTAGATAACAATATCAATGAGTATTTAATGTGTGTTGAAGTGCTGCAGATCTGTACACTGAAAAGGAAAAAAAACATCCTTTTAGGGGACGGATAATCCGCCCCTCCCAGGGGCGGATAATCCGTCCCTCGAGGATTTTCTTCAAGCTAGGGTCGGTGTCACGTACTGTATGGGGGCGGAATATTCCACGGACTTTCCGGCCCTGGGGCGGATTTTTCTCCCTAGGGCGGATAGTCCGCCCCTCAGGGGGCGGATCCGCCCCCTCGAGAAACTTCCTCAAGCCAAGACCTGCGTCTCGTACTGTATGGGCGGATAATCCGCCCCCAAAATTGCTCAACGGTCAGATCTGGGGAGGGGGTATTTAAGCCAGTCTTCCCCCTCCTGCCAGAATTCTTGATTCATTCGAAAAATACAAGATCTGATCTGCAACCTTCTTCCAAGAGAGCTCCACCTAGATCCACCCAACGTCCCCGTCCCTTGGGGAATCGAAGGAGGAGAACTCGATCTTCATCATCAGCAATCAAGCGCTTCATCTCCTCTCCATTAATTTGGAGATTCACCGATCTAGTATTTCTTGCAAATACCTAGATCCTTGTTTTGTTTATATTGATAAACCATGTTCTTGTGACAACTTGTTGTCATCTTGGGAGCCCCCAATTCAGTTGTGGGTGTGTGCCCCAGTAGCGTTGTAAAAGGCACCGGTTCCCGCCTCGAAGGGATCCAATAGTGGAAAAGGTCAATCAGGCCTCTCGTGGCGAGATCCATCAGAGAATAGGGTGAGGCCTATTGTGGCGTGGTGGTCTTAGAACCGCCCACCCCTCCAACGCAGATGTACTTCCCTTAACAAGGAAGGAACTGCGGCAAAACAAATCCCTGTGTCTCCCCGTGCTCCACTACGGTTCCTTCGCTCCTCTCTTTATGTGCTTAGTAGCCAGGGTTGCATATAGGGAAATTCTCGTAGTTACATATCTAGAGAATTTACTTTGTGTCAAGCCTAAAATTGAAAAAGTAATAAAAATTGGTTAGCACCTATTCACCCCCCCTCTAGGTGCCCATACAATCCATTTCAACAGCCACCCGTGCCCGCCGACCTAGAGGCCACAAGGCTACGAAGGCTAACATCACCCGCCGAGATGGGTTCTTGGCATTCCAGGAGACCTTGAGGGAGATCCTGGAAAAGAAGGAAGAGGCCATCATCGAGAGGGAAGAGAGGCGGTGCAAAGAGAAAGAGGCTACAACCAAGACATGTGTCAAGCTCCGGATAAGGTCTATTGAGGTGGAGGAGGCCAATGCCATGGCTAGGCTAATGGATATCAAGGCCAAGACAAAGGCCAAGGAGGCCGAGGCTAGGTCTAGGGTATTGGAGGTAGAGGCCAAGGCCAAGGAGGCCGAAGCCAATATCATGGCCGAGGAGAATGCCATCATGCTCACCGACCTGAATACCATCGCCTAACCCCGATTGCAGGGCTTGGGTCGCGACGAGGCAGCAGACCATCCGGGCTCGCGATGTTTGAAGGGCAATGGCGATGGTGAATGCCACTTTTGGGGGCAGAAGTTGCCATTTTTTGGACATTGTGTATGATATTGCCCACTTTTGCACATTTTGGATCCACTGGCCACTTGTTGGCGATGCCCAAAGGGAAATGACACACGTGTGCCATATTATTTGCTAGTCAATTTGTGTATTATTCGCTTATCGATTTGAGTTTTTGAGCTGATTGGCAAAGGATTGGCCAAATCAGTTAGTGATGGCGCCAACAACTGTCAGGGCGGATACATGGGTCTTGCCACTACGCGTGGCTGGCCGGATGACGACCCGAAAGTGACAGCGGCACGATGCAAACGAACAGAATATGACCATTTGGATGTGCAGTTTGGGTCAGTCCGATGGAGATGCCCACTAGGCCGACCCATCCGGTCGCCCCAAACTATATGTTTCTGTCCGTTTGGGTCGGGCCGCGGTCGATTTGGGGCCGGGGTCAGGTCTGTCTGGACGACCGCGCCCAGCGCGCAACCCATTTGTCTTCGCCTGGCCATCGCCAACGCCGTCGTATTTCTAGTGGCTTGCCACGCCTTCTCTCACCGCTTCTCGCGTGTTCTAGACGTTTCCCGCCGCGTCCAGGCGCAGCCATAAAAAGGGGAGGCCGCCGAGATATCTTCGCCTAGACCCGCACCACCCACAACACAAAAAATACTATGCCTGGCCGCCGGCATCAACCTGACGTGGTCCGTGGCAACCCCGACAACGGCAACGCGCGTGGCCTGCGGTGGCGCTCGATATTGCGGGGGCGTCGGCGGTAGCGAGCGGTGGCGACGGTGATACGTTCGAAACATATCTATAATTTTTTATGCTCCATGCTTCTTTAGTATCTACTTTGCTTTGCTTGTCTACACTATGAGGTGCTTTTTACATGTTTTCTGGTACTAACCTATTAACAAGTTGCAACATTGCCAGATGTCTGTTTTATGCTGTTTTTGGTTTTAGAAAAGTTAGTAAAGAAATATTCTCGGAATTGGACGGGACAAACGCCAAAGTCAATAACTTTCTGTGGGGAACAAGAAGTCCAGAGGAGAGCCGGAGGGGCCGGCCAGGGGGCCAGACCCACCCCAGGCACGAGGGAAGGTGGGCCTGCGCCTGGCTAGGGTTTGGTGGCCCTAGCCGCCTCCCGGTCTCGCCCCTTCGCCTATAAGAAGCCCCCGATGCAGAAACCCTAAGTACCCGATCAGAAATCCACGAAACCGTCTGTAGCTGCCGCTACCATCTTCCCTAGATCGGGGGGATCTGAAGCTCTTCCCGACACCCTGCCTAAGGGGAGATCATCCCGGAGGCCTTCTCTCCGGTATGATTCGTGAGTAGTTCCACCTTGGACTATGGGTCCATGTAGTAGCTAGATGGTTGTATCTCCTCCTTTGTGCTTTCATGTATAGATCTTGTGATCTCCGTACATGATCAAGATCTAATCTATTTGTAATCATGCATGTTGTGTTTGCGGGGATCCGATAGATATTGAGATTATTATGTTGGTTTTATTAATGGTTTTATCTTTATGATTCTATCATGCCTGTGTTGTTTGTGATCTTGCATGCTCTCCGTTGCTAGTGGTTATCTTGGCCAAGTAGTTGCTAGTGACTCCAAGAGGGAGTATTTATGCTCGACAGTGGATTCATGCCTCTAGTTTCCAAGGGAAGTGACAGAAATATCTTCGCTTGTAGATGTGTTGTTGCTACTAGAGAGAAAACAACGGTCTCTTGTTCATGGAACATGTGGACTGTTTACCTTACACACATTGCTTGAAGCAGTTGTTTGTTGCTTGCAACTTAATACTGGAGGGGGTTCGGATGATAACATGAAGGTGGACTTCTAGTCATAGATGCAGTTGGATGACGGTCTATGTATATTGTTCTATTGCCCAATCAACCTCATAGGATCTTTCTGGCTAGTAATTGTATTGTTATGCCTTGCTCAGTTCCTGTCAATTTCCCCACTGTAATTTGTTTACCCTTCATGTCATGTTGTTTATCTAAGGAGAGCACCTCTAGTGAACTATGGACCCCGGTCCAATCTTTACCATTGATACATCTTCCACTGTTACCTGTTTACTTGCTGCAAACCATTACCTTCCACACCATACGTTTAATCCTTTGTTACAGCAAACCGGTGAGCTTGACAACCTCACTGATTCGTTGGGTCAAAGTCTTGAGTTTGTGTTGTGCAGGTCTCCGCGTTGCTTGCAACACCTGTGTGATGTTTCCTTCCTCCTTCTGGTTCGATTAGCTCGGTCTCAACTGAGGGAAGACTTGCTGCTTGCTGTTTCACACCTTGCTCTTGGGGTTTCCAACGAAGTGATCCACGTCAACACCAGCCATCAAGTTTTCTGGCGCCGTTGCCGGGGAATAAAGAAAGAAGCTCCCACGTCAACAAGGCACCATCAAGGAGTCACCAGGCGGCAAAGATTGCGTTGATACGTCGGAAACGTATCTATAATTTTTGATGATCCATGCTTGTTTAGTATCTAATTTGCTTTACTTGTCTACACTTTGAGGTGATTTTTATATGTTTTCTGGTACTAACCTACTAACAAGTTGCAACAGTGCCAGATGCTTGTTTTCTGCTGTTTTTGGTTTGAGAAAAGTTAGTAAAGAAATATTCTCGGAATTGGACGGGAGAAACGTCAAAGTCAATTACTTTCCCAGGCGGAGACGAAGAAGCAGGCCAGGGAGGCCAAACCCCCCTCCCCAGGCGTGGCTAGGGGTGGGCCCGCGCCTGGGTAGGGTGTGACCCCCTGGTCGCCTCCTCGGCCTCTCCCTTCGCCTATAAGAAGCCCCCGATGCAGAAACCCTAAGCACCCGATCAAATCTCCACAAAACCGTTTGTAGTCGCCGCCACCATCGTCCCTAGATCGGGGGGATCTAAAGTTCTTCCCGGCACCCTGCCGGAGGGGAGATCATCCCGGAGGCCTTCTCTCCGGTATGATGCATGAGTAGTTCCACCTTGGACTATAGATCCATATAGTAGCTAAATGGTTGTATGTCCTCCTTTGTGCTTTCATGTATAGATCTTGTGAGCTCCGTTCATGATCAAGATCTAATCTATTTATAATTATGCATGTTGTGTTTGCGGGGATCCGATGGATATTGAGATTATTATATTGGTTTGATTAATGGTTTTGTCTTTATGGTTCTATCATGTCTGTGTTGTTTGTGATCTTGCATGCTCTCCGTTGTTAGTAGCTATCTTGGCCAAGTAGTTGCTAGTGACTCCAAGAGGGGGTATTTATGCTCAATAGTGGGTTTATGCCTCTAGTTTCCAAGGGAAGTGACATAAATCTCTTCGGTTGTAGATGTGTTGTTGCTACTAGGGAGAAAACAACGGTCTCTTGTTCATGGAACATGTGGACTGTTTACCTTACACACTTTGCTTAAAGTAGTTGTCTATTGCTTGCACTTAATACTGGAGGGGGTTCGGACGATAACCTGAAGGTGGACTTCTAGCCATAGATGCAGTTGGATGGCGGTCTATGTATCTTGTTGTATTGCCCAATCGAATCTCATAGGATCTTTCTGACTAGTAATTGCATTGTTATGCCTTGCTCAGTTTCTGTCAATTACCTTGCTGTAATTTGTTTACCCTTCATGCCATGTTGTTTATCTAAGGAGAGCACCTCTAGTGAACTATGGACCCCAGTCCAATCTTTATCATCGATACATATTTCACTGTTACTTGTTTACTTGCTGCAAACCATTACCTTCCACACGGTATATTTAATCCTTTGTTACAGCAAATCGGTGAGCTTGACAACCTCACTGGTTCGTTGGGGGCAAAGTCATGAGTTTGTGTTGTGCAAGTCTCCGTGTTGCTTGCAACACCTGTGTGACGTTTCTTTCCTTCTTCTGGTTCGATAACTTCGGTCTCTACTGAGGGAAGACTTGCTGTTGTGCTCATCACACCTTGCTCTTGGGGTTTCCAACAAAGTGCTCCACGTCTGCACCATCATGCGTCTACTCGAGGCGCGGGATATGGAGTGCGAGGGTTTGGGGGAGGAGAGCGTATGTTGTGCCACTGACGAGAGTGCCCGGGCGAATTATTGGGGGAGTCTGCGCGCGACCGCGCGCATTCGGGCTAGAGCAATTGTTTCCCAGATTAGATGCACGAATGGGTCAAGCCGGACACGTTTGTCTGAATGGGTCGGCCCGCTGGACGCCCGGCACACCACGCGCGTCCGTGCGGACCATTTCGACACGCTCGGACGGGATATGTCGCCTCGATAGAGATGCCCTTAGTCCGGGGGGTAAACTTTAAAGGCATGAAACGTTGGCGCTTTAGAGCATCTCCACTCGGCTACCCAGGACGCCGAATTTAGGTCCGGATGCCGAAAATCGGCCCAGTCGCGTACCCAGGAACCTGTTTTCGTCTGGATTTGAGCCAACTTTGGTCCAGACTACCCAGGACGTTCCCAGGATCCCGGGTACGCCCTAGGAACGCCGGACGCGGCGAACTCGGCAAAAAAAACGAAGCGGCGCGTGGACCTGCCGACTCAGCGACGGAAGTCGAGTCGTCGTCATCCTCGGAACCACGCGGCGAGTGCCAGACTATAACTGCCCGTCGCTTCGGCCACGCGTCGCCGAATTGCCGCGCCATCGCCGCTGCCTCGGCTCCCGCGACGGACCGGCGAGCACTAACTTCCTGCCGTTTCCCCTTTTCCCGCCCTCGCCGCCCATCTTGGCCTATAAAAGCCGTACCCCTAGTCGGAGTTCCTCACACTCTCTCACAGCTCCCCAGCCCACAACTCCGGCGAACACACAGCTCTCCTTCCCTACTTAGCCATGGCCGAGCGCTTTCCCGGCAACGGTGCAGCGGCGAACGGCTTCGGCCGGCGCACGCTCCAGGCTTGGGATGCGTGCATGCTCTACAAAGCCGGCTACATGGTGTCGCCGGACACGCGGAATCCTCCGGGGTGGAAGCTTAGCGTCGGCGGCATCCCTATCCCGTCGCCGCCTACACCGGACGAACTGCCCTACGAGATCCAGGCCTTCATCGTGGCCATGGATGATCCCTCCGACGCCGAGAGCCCCGACAACCTCCTCTACTGGTAGACGTTCTTCGCCGACCGCCACGCCCAGGAGCTCACCCGCCACGAGGGGCCGCCCGACGAGCCGCCGAAGCGCAACAACACGGCCGGTCGCCGGCGTTTTTGGAGCGCGCCAGGCCAGACGGCAGGGCCAATCCCGGCTACACGTCCTTCTACAGCAACTTCCGCATGTAGATGCGGCGACAGCGTGGACGACAGCATAAGGCTACGGCGGCGGTCTTTTTAAATGTTTTAATTTATTATCTAATTTAAATTTGATGTAATCAGCCTATATCCGTCCATCTTAATGAAATCCGTCTAAATTTGCCAAACTCGTCTGAATTCTAGCCGAACGCGGAAACTCGGCCTAGATTGACACTCGCGTTCCCGAGGCCGAAATCAAGTTTCGTCCGACCAAAATTTAGTCCGGATTTTGGCCTGGATTCGTCCAAGGAGTGGAGATGCTCTTACTCCATACTCTGAAGATACTATTATAAACATTCTATATCAATAAAATCTAGCAGGTTATTAAAAAAAAACGTCGGCGCTTTACTCCTTCGCCACCGCCTCGAATGAGAAACAACTGGAGTGGGTCACTCATGCCGGCGATGCCGTATGTGCGCCGGTCAGGAGTATTACACGCTTCTGCAGACTCTCTAGATGGAACCATTTGGCTTTACGCATCGAACTTCCCGGTGCGCTTAAACCGCGACCACCAAACCTTCTACTGTTTGGACCATGCGCCCGTCAGGAGTATTACACGCTTCTGCAGACTCTCAAGATGGAATAATGCAGTACAGTACGTGGCCTTCCAGGTTACGACCCACTAAAATCAGCGCCATGTGTGGAGGACTTTATTTATCGTGGTAGGACGCGCACAGACACGCCCAAGCTATGTGCCCGTGCGATCAACGCCTTTTTTTTTGGCTGAGAGCATTCAGCTCAACAAGAACGAAGATGTTATGTTCTCGTACTACGTACCGTGTTCTTTTCAACATTTCTATTAGCAAAATGATACGCTTAACCTGGGGATCACGAGTCACGCGTCCCCGGCTCGTCGAAGCGACCCGTGTCCATCTTTCGGACATAACCAAAGGCGAGGCCAGCAAGCAGGCTTAAACAGGCTGAAGCCTGCCCTCTAAAATTGTAAAAAAATAAATTACTATTAATAATCCTATGCTAGGAGGCGAGGCCCATTAGCTTAGTTTCTAGCTCCAGCCCAACTCACACACGCGCACAGCACAAGCACCTAACGCAGCCAAATCTTCCACCTCCAGACTCACGCAAGAAGCAACGGAAAGAGAGAAACAGAGGCGGCCAGCCGGCCACCAAACCCTAGCGCTAGCGGCGTCCGGCTCCGGCGTCCAGCCTCCGGCCTCCCTATCCCTAGCGCCTCGACCTGCGCCGTCCGTGCTGCTGCCCGCCTGCCCCCGAAGAAGCGTCGTTGCCTGCGCGGTTGCGCCTCGACCAGCGCCTCGACCTGCGCCGTCCGCGTTGCTGCCCTCGAAGAAGCTGCCTCCGGCGAGAAATTTGGGCAAAGGAGCGCGCGGGCCGGGGCTAAGGAGCGCGCCGGCCTCCGAAGTCCGGAGAGAGGAGCTCCCGCCTGGCCGCCTCCGGCATTAGAAGTGGTATTTGTCTTCGGCAATCGATGGTATTTGTCCTCCAATCCTCATATCTATTGCAAATTTGTAATTATGTACTAGTTTCGGTTAATTTATCTATGTGTAATATATTTCCAGATTTGTAAAAATGAAGAGAAAGCATGTGAGCATCCTTAGCTATTATACACCTAGTTCTGTTGCTAGCACTCAATCTGAACCTGAAATTGAAGCTGCAGCTGAAATTGAAGCTCAAGTTGAACATGAAGAACCTCAACCTGAACCTGAACCTGAACCTGGTCCCCAAATTGATGAGAGCAATGCCACCACATTTGATGAGAGCACAACCCAACCAAGTCAGCTTATTCAAGAATTTCATCCAAGTCAAATTATTCATGATCCAGGACTTAGAATACCAATAGAAGATTATGCCCCCGAAATTAGAAGTGATGTGAGAAGAGCTTATTTGTTGAATGGGCGAAATAAGGCTGTAGGGCATAAATTTAAGAAGACACAAGATGGCACTATTTGGAGATCATTTCAGGCACACTGGTTGGATAAGTATGATTGGTTGGAATATAGTGTGGAAAAGGAGGCTGTTTTTTGCTTCTATTGCTATCTTTTCAAGAAACCATCACATGCCTGCAGATTGGGAAATGATGTGTTTACAAAAGATGGTTACACTCGTTGGAAAACAGGTCTGGATAATTTTAAAAAGCATGTTGGTGGTCTATCTAGTCGCCACAACATTGCTAGGGATGATTGTGATGATTTCAACAATCAACGAGCAAGTGTGGCTACCAAATTTCGTGTGTATAGCAAGGAGTCTGAGATATTATATAAAATCCGTCTAACTGCATCATTAGATTGTGCAAGGTATCTCATAGCACAAGGGGAGGCTTTTCGTGGGCATGATGAATCCTCCACTTCCATCAACAAGGGCAATTTCTTGGAGTTATTGGACTGGTACAAGAACAAAAAGGATGATGTGAAGGAGGCATTTGATAAGGGGCAAGGAAATGCACAGATGATTTGTTCGGACATCCAAAAGGACCTTGCTGCATGTTGCGCAATGGAGGTGACCAAGGTTATTAAGGATGCCATTGGAGATAAGAAGTTCTCAATTCTTATTGATGAGGCTAGAGATTGCTCAATAAAGGAGCAAATGGCAGTGATTGTGAGGTGATGCATACCATGTTTTGTCTTGTTTTATATAATTGTACAAATATTGTTTACTTGTTGTTTACTAATCTGGTTAATTTCTTGATGCATGTAGATTTGTAGATGATCATGGGTTGCTACAAGAGAGATTTCTTATGATTAAGCACATCACAGATTGTACATCTGCTGGAATTAAAGAAGCTTTCCTTGCTGCGTTGGATTATCATGATTTGCCAATTTGTAGGTTACGCGGACAAGGCTATGATGGGGCTTCTAATATGAGAGGGGAATTCAATGGTTTGCAAAAATTGGTTAGAGATGAAGCTCCATATGCATTCTATGTTCATTGCTTTGCTCATCAGTTGCAGTTGGTGGTTGTCACTGTTGCTCAATGTAGTCCTGCTATTGCTAATTTCTTCAACATTATTCCCTTGATAGTGACTCAAGTTGGTTCATCTTGCAAGAGAAAAGATGCATTACTTGCAAAACACCAGGATGAATTGTTAGAGTTGTTGGAGAATGGGATGATTTCAGCTGGAACCGGGATGCATCAAGAGTCTAGCATAACAAGACCAGGAGACACTCGGTGGGGCTCACACTTGAGAACCTTGCTTCGCATATTCACAATGTGGAAGGCTGTGGTGGGTGTTCTAGGAATTATAGTGATTGATGCTCGGGAACACACATGTCAAGGTGGGGCTTTTGGTTTGCTTATTAAGATGCAATGCTTTGAATTTGTGTTCATCATGTTGCTCTTAATAAACATGTTAAACACCACAAATCAGCTCTCACTAGCTTTGCAAAGGAAGAATCAAAATATTGTTGAAGCCATGCGTTTGGTCTTGGATGTGAAAGAAAGTTTGCAAGGGATGAGGGACAATGGATTGGATTCTTTATTCAGCCAAGCCAAGAGCTTTTGTGAGACACATGAGATTGAAGTGCCAAATATGGATGATCATGTTGGAGCTTTGGGTCAAACTGTTCGCACCACCAAGAACACGACCACTCGACTCCACTATTACAAGGTTAGCATATTCAATGTTGCCATTGATGCAACTCTCGCTGAAATGAATCATCGATTCAATGAAGTTTCCACCGAGTTACTTGATTGTATGGCCTGTCTTAGTCCAGCAAACAATTTCTCAAAGTTTAATGTTGAGAAACTTATTCGGCTTGCTGAAATTTATGCTGAGGACTTCACAGAATCAGACAGATTGTTGCTAAGAATTGACCTCCCAAGATTTCTTATGAACATTAGGAGAAGTGAAGAATTTAATGGATGTCAAAATCTGTCCACACTTGCTCAGCTGATGGTTCAGACAACAAAACACACATATTTCCCATTGGTGTATCGTCTCATTGAGTTGGCTCTCATTCTTCCTGTGGCAACTGCATCAGTTGAACGCATATTTTCAGCAATGAAGATTATTAAAACAGATTTGCGCAATAAGGTGTCTGATGAATGGCTAAATGATTTAATGGTGTGCTACTGTGAGAAAGAGATATTCAGAAGTATTCATGATGATCAGATCATTATACAGTTTCAGAAATTGAGGGATCGTAGAGGACATCTACCGCGCGAGTATGATGTGATTTTTTAGAGGTACATGTCTGTTTACTAGTTTTATTAGAGAGTTCACTTTGTCCTTTTTGTTTTATGCTTTTTTCATGGTATTTTGTCTTAAATAATTTTATGTCTTATATATTGTCTTAATTTCTACGGAAGTAGTCGTTTAGTAGTCGTTTGGTTAGTCCTCGTCAACTTTCAGCCTCCCCTGCAAATAATTCCTAGACTCGCCGTTGGACATAACGGTAGGCGTGGGTTGACCACCACACCTTATCCCTCTTCAGTTTCTTCTCCAACCGTCCGCTGTGCTACTTCCTTGAATCCTCCATATGCGCAGCTCTATTCCGGCCAATCCCCCATCCCGCTGCTGTTCTTCTTGCACTCAAGCGTTGCCACCGTCCTCTCCTACTCAAACGGCACCGCCACACCTCCTCTCATTGGACGTCGTCTGTGCAAGCATCTCTGCTCCGGTCTGCTGCCCACGCTACCCTCCCCGGTGGTCCACATCGGGTGGCCGGACTTGCTACAACGGGCGGACGCCGCCCCGGCCGAACTTGCTACAGCGGGCGGCTGCTGGGCTTGCTACAACGGCCAGCGGCCGGCCGAACTTGCTACAAGGAGCGGCTGCTGGGCTTGCTACAACAGGCTGCCGCCGGCCGGACTTGCTACAACGTTGCTACAAGGAGCGGTTTTCTGTAGTTTTAGGGAGGCACATGGATGGTTGGCGTTTTTCTGTAGTTTTAGGGGGATTTATTTTCCGTGCGCCTGGGGATCGGATGGGACACGCGTCAATCGTTAGAGCCGGGGTATCGGGAGTTCCGATCCCCGGGGGACGGGTAGCGCTGCCCTTTCTATTAGCATCGTAGTAGCGTAGAGTAGTTTTTTGGTTGACGACACAAGTTGACCGATTTCCGGCGTCGTTTTCCTCGAATATATACGGCCACCCGGGGAACAGGCAAAAGTTGACCGTGTGGGTGTGGCACACCATTCAAAGCTCCGTAGCTACTTCTCCTACTCCCAGGTGGTGCGAAATTTTACCTGACGGAACAAGCCAAAAAACAAAAAATGGCACGGACGCTGTTAACGCTGAATTCTTCAGGCTCTTGAGTTTGGACTGTAGATTCATCTTCAACATAACAGCCCTCATTTTCCTCACCTTTCCAGCTTGGAGTCGCTCTCTGGAATTTATGAAAAGTGTGCTCGATTGTGATACTGGTTGAGTAGACAGTGGACAAGCACTCAACTAGTGCGAACCGTACAGCGCAGAGGTTGCTATCCCATCCATTATTGTGTTGCGAATTTCATGCATGTGCTAATGACTAACCGCTGAAGGACGTAGAATTTCAGAGAAGCATCTCTACCGAGCAACAACGAAGGATGTGATTTGAGAACAATCTATTTGTCTACAGCACATATAATCTAGAATGTACTATTCAATTACACCTAATTTTGATAGACTTTAACTACAGGTATCTCTCTAAAGTTATAAGATATGCATATACATTCTAGCTAGAATACCCTAGCCTATTAATCTGACATAGATAAATACACTACAATAAATTAAAGAGTCTATTTTTTCCTGGAGTATCCTAGTATCTTAAGTTTGCTAAATTTGAGGTTACACAACATAATAAAACATGTCAAAGTAAATCAATACAATAAATAGCAATTATATCTTTGTATTGGCACAAGCAAATGTATTTGTATTGATAAATGTCAAAAAAATCTCACTTATGTTAAAACAACACTACTATAAAAATATACATGGATGTATGACTACAAAAAAGCATAAATCTAGTGCCAAGATGAGCTACAAAAGGGTAAAAATGTTTAATATAAGTAGGTGTTTAAATTAACTCACCAATTGAAGTAAGTCTGTCAATCTATAAACTGGATTGCATTGCATAGTATTAGTAACCTAGAATAATTGTTTATTGTTGCAGGTCACTGAAATTGCATTGTAAACATTTGCATTAATTTTGTGATATAGATATAATCTTGTAACTTTACTTAATATCTATTTTCTGGTTTTAATATAAAGTTTATGTAAATGCTTGTTTTATTATAATATTTACTATTAAAACTATGATATTTAAGCATTGTGCAAACATATTTCTCAAGCCATGCATGTTTGCTCTCCAAAATATATTCAATATTTATGGTTATTGATCATGTTTCTGCCCATAACTAGTTGTGGAACTTAATCTCATAATTTGACCAACTTGTTTACACTGTATAATTTGACCAACTTGTTTACACCGCACCATTTCGTGTGAGGATATGACCTTCGGACAAGGCCAAGCTAGCATAAGAACTTTTCTTCACGAATATATAACGTGATACTTTTTACCACCGTTTGTGTATCATTATTAACAAGAAAACGTGAGAAAATACCCCAACGAACATTCACATCGTACAAATGTTAGTTAGCCTTCCCTTAGAACACACCTGGAAGTCCAAGAATTAGGTGCTAAGGAATGTGATGACCTTTCAGTCTTTCTACAGGTGTTCTTAGCTTAATATTAGCCGACGCTAAGCTTAGAGGTTGCAGTCAGCCTTTTTACATTAGCATCTATCATCACATCACTGTTAACCAATTAGTATGATGCTACATCAGTTTCAAAAAAGAAGTGTACGATGCTACTCCATCTGTTTTAAAATATAAGATGTTTTAGGTTTGTGAAGCAAATGTATCTAGACTTGGTTTAGTATATAGGTTCACTCAACTTAGGGGTGAATCTACACACTAAAAGAAGTCTAGATTCGTTTTCTTCACAAATCTAAAACATCTTATATTTTGAAACGGATGGAGTACAAGGGTGTGTTCAGTTCTGGAATTCGGTGGTACGGAACCGATCCGTTCCGCGCCTAGCGTCCGTTCGTGTGTTCGGTTGTAAGAAAGGAACGGAACCAGGTAGTTCCTCAGAATGGAATATTCCTCTAATATGCGGAACGAGGTCATCCGACCGAATCGGCCGGATCGCGTGGAACAGCTCGCTAATTCGCGAACTAACCTAGGTAAAATGATTAAGTACCGAATCAGCGGGGATTTTTAGCTGTGACGATGATTAGCTAAGATAATTAGCGACAAAATCTTGCAAAAACATGCGGCCTCTAATTTGAGTATATTTTGCAAAGATTTTGAAACAAAAAGATTTCTATGATTTGATACTTTTAGCAAAGATTTTAAGATAAAAAAATATATTTTCTATCGTTAATTACGATTGTTAAATTTAAGCTCAAATTATTAGAATTTTAAGCATCATTATAGCTATTATGTTCCGGTCCAAATTCTTCCAACCGAACACAATATGGGACCATTCCGTTACTTGTTCTTTTCTGAACCGAACACAGGGTCGGAACCGTCCCATGTCCTCGAAATGGACTCACTCCATTCCATCCCTCTCGTTCTAGAAGTTCTAGAAGCGAACACACCCCAAGGCTTCGTACGCCTGGTTGGCTCCACACGGCCGGGCCAAACTGCTGAACATGCAACAGATCCTTCCTAGTAATAACCAGTATACGAAAATCAGAATACGATGCAATACACTGACAGCTTGCACAGACCAGACTGAAGCCAGCATGCAGAACACGAACACCCCATGACCAGAATCCCCGCTTACGACTACGGTGCCCCCAGCTGGCCAGCTCGAGCAATCCACCCTCTGTCGCTGCCTCTCTCGCTCGTTGTTGCCGTTCCTGAAAGGAAGAACCGACGGTGGAACGCTCACGTCTCGCTCGAGTATGTCGGAGACGGAGACGGGCGCATCGACTCGAAGGTCGTTAGCTGGTCATGCATGATGCATCTCCAGGGGTAAACTTCGAAGGCAGGAAACGTTGGCGCTTTACTCCTTCGCTGCCGCCTTGTAGTGGTATAATAAGAAACAAGTGGAGTGGGTCACTCATGCCGGCGATGCCGTACGTACGCCGGTTACACGCTTGCTTCTACGGTCGCGCCGGCAACTAAACTCCTTCAGTCCACTAGTTAGTTTGCTAAAACATCTTATATTAATTTAAATGAAGAATAGAGAAAGTATTTTTTTTTCGAAATAGGGTGGTGCCTCTGCAACAGAGAAAGTATTATGTCACGTAAACGAAGCACCGCGTAAATAAATTCTTTTACTTTCGGAAAAAAGAGGCACCGCACAGCCTCTCAACATTGAAACATTTGTTCGGCTTTACGCGTCGAACCTCCCGGAGCACTTTTGTTTGGATCATTGTTGGACAAACACTCAAAGGCTATCGCGAGCTCTAGCTTAGCTGCCTTAGAGCATCACTAGTAGAAAAAGGGATAAATTATAAAAATAACTGTCAATTTACGTGTTGCGACCGAAAAACGGCGCATATCAGAACCCCTAAACAACGCGGCTTGTAATTTTTTTTAAGGGTCCAGCCGAAAACGCCTCTCGACCTCTACCATTGGGGGGTCACGGCCCAACCCATAGGGCAACCCTCACTTTCGCGTGGGAGGAAATTTTAGTTCCCACCCGCCTCCTTCCCTTCTCCATTCCACGCAGCAGCCGCCGCTACCAGATTCTCCGCCACCTTCGTCGCCCGAGGCCAAAATTAGCAAGCTCCCCCGCACGCCCCGGCGACCCTGACTCCCCCGCGCCACCGCCCACCGTTCCTCCAACGGAATCCGCTGCCGAGCCATTGAAATCGGAGATGAACTCCGACGCAGAGGTCGATCTCTCCGACTGGTCGTCTTCGGACGATTCCGACCTCGACGAGCTGCTCCAGGACGACGACTTGGAGATCACGGCCCTCCTCCTCGCCGCCAAGGACCTCGAGGACCGCCAGAGGCTGCTGGATCGGCGGCGCGGGTTAGTGCCGGGTCGCGTCTGCATCTATCAGAACCATGCCCTCGGCCACGCCAAGCTCATCGAAGATTACCTCGCCAAGGTACCGACATACCCGGCTCATGTCTTCCGTAGAAGGTATCAAATGCGACGTAGTTTGTTCATCAAAATCGTACGAGCATGCGAGTCCAACTCCACCTACTTCAAGCAGCGTAGAAACAACACCGACGCCTTAGGTTTTAGCGCGGTCCAAAAAATCTCCGTTGCAATAAGGATGGGCACAGTGGACGTGCGGAGCACGTAAACACAATCCGTAAAACAGAATACCTATCGGTAAAACAGTTTTTTCGTAGCGTGTAAATTACGAATACGGGTTGTCTTTTTATGACCATGCTAGTAATGCTCTTACAGGAGTAGAATGCAGTACAGTATGTGGCCTTTCAGGCTAGCCACTAAAATCAGCTCCACGTGTGGATGCCTTCATTTATTTATCGTGGTATAGGACGCGCACAGCACAGACACGCTCACGCTACATGCCGTACGTGCCATGATCAACGCTTTTTGGTAGAGCATTCGGCTCAACACGAACGAAAGATGTTACGTTGTCGTACCTCGTGTCTACGTGTTGTTCGGCCTACCCGCATACCTAGGTTATTAATTTGATCAACAAAATATAACTTATGTATCATAAAGGTTATACCATTAAAAAATATAATCTTCAAAGTTTTTAATGATATAGTTTCTAATGGTATAATTTTTATGCTATACTATTTATATTTTGTTGTTCAAATTGATAACCTAGTTATTCGCGTTGAACTTATAATCTTAAATGGAGGAAGTAGCATAGACGTAGAGTGGGTCTGTTCTATGAATCACGATCTTAACTGTGCAACCGGCGGCTGACGACACAAGTTGACCGATGTCCGGCATCTTTTTCCCCGAACCCGGCCAGGCCACCCGTGGAACAAGGCACCAGTTGACCACCGTGGCACGCCATTCAAAGCTCCGTAGCTACTTCTCCTACTAGTACTCCAGATCGACTGAAAACAGTACTACTGTGCAATTTACCTGACGGAACAAGCCAAAAAATAAATAAAAAAATGCTGTGTTAAACGTTGTTGGATTCTTCAGGCTATTGAGTTTGGACTTGTGGTGGATTCATGGCCATAACAGCCGTCATTTTCCTCACCTTTCCGGCTTCGTGTCGCTCTCGGAATTTATGAAAAGTGCGCTCGATTGTGATACCGGTTGAGTAGACAGTGGACAAGCACTGGACTGGTGCGAACCGTACAGCGCGGAGGTTGCTATCCTGCTATCCTTCCTCGTGATCATTGGCAGATCCAAAGACCATGGAGGGGATCATCATTTTCGCGACCTAAAATTATCAACTCCCAGATGGATCCATGGGCAGCTGGACACGCACGCATACGTGATGCGAAACCTACCGCGTGCAGCAATGCACAATCGGCAGGGAAGGCTGAATGCAGAGATCCAGTTATAGTAATAGTAAATCAACAAACAACCAAACAAAAACACATGTTTACAGCTGTCTCAGATGAGATCTGTCGAAAGTTTAAGGTTTTGGTTGGGAATAGGATTGGACGGTGCGTTGGCAAAACTAAGATAGTATACATACCTTAATAATATACTCCTATACTACTAATAACTAGTAGTAAGCCTGTATAATATATGTCTTTTAAATTCTTCTTCCTCTATCCTGAAAATTTAAGGTTTTGGTTGCGAACAGGATTGGACGGTGCGTTGGCAAAAAACTAAGGTAGTATTCGACTAGTAATACGTAGTATAGTACTATTTCCGGGTGTTTTACAATATTCTTGAACAAGTTAATTGAGAAGGTACAAGTAGCCAAAAATCATTAGCTAGCTGCACATAATATGGTATACAAACCAAAGATTCTAAAACATTTTGAGTGGTAAGGTCTATTTGAGGCTTTTAGTATCGAAACACCATACACAGTAACACGGTAATATTATTAGATCCTAACCCGAACGTCAAAACACATATAAAGAAGTGAAATAGTTAAATCTATACATATCAACTAGGGGTTTGGGCTTTAGTGCTACTACTAGTAAGCTAAAACAATGAAACATACAAGACGCAAGGCCCATTCCCCAACATAATCTTAGTGTGTTCACATGTCCTGCACAAATAAAAACTAAGTAAATAATTAGTTTAACGGGGGCTAATTTTTTGCATATACACTCTAAACTAGAAGTTTAGTTTGGTGACGCGATGAACTAGATGTCTACGATCCTTATTACAATCTCAATTGATGCACTCAAAGAAGAGTTGGGTAAGCAATGTATAGAGGCTCACCGGCATCTAGTGTAGCGGGGATATTGCCATCAAGTACTTGTCATGCTTGTTGCACTTTATAAAGGGAATAATGATGTGGTCAATCTAAGCCTCAGAGTGACAACTAGTGGCAGACCCGATATATAATTATGTGTGGCCATACTTCAGAGGCACATTACTTTTACTGTTTTGTTCGAAGACAAAAACTATATATCCCTCCTTCTTCATTTAATCAATGGTTCATATCCTTTAAGATATTGACATCATCACTTAGTAAACAACTATACAAAAGCACAAAAGACTACATGAAACCCTCAACCTAGTACAACGAGGAGCAATTCCGAACGTTCCAAAAACTTTAACTGCTTAAAATGCACTTTTGAGTATTTTTATTGGGATTTTTGAGTTTTGAGTAGTACGTTTATGATTTGGATGGCTCAAACCTGGACTGCAAGGAGACAAGTCAAGAAGGTTACGAAAAGCCACAAAAAAACCCACAAAAAAACATATACACCACCCAATACGACATGGGGTCTTGTGTCGTACACCACCAAATTTAAAAACTCATTAACAATTTAAAAAAATCTTGAACAGTTTCCAACAAATCTTGAACATTTTCCAATATATCGGTCCAGCCCAGCGTGCGTTTTGGAATCTGGCCCAGCCTGCTAGTTGTTTAGTTAGGGTAACTGGCGGCCTCCCACACTTCGTCCCAGCAATCGCCCTCAGCTCATCCCTAGTCTCCAGTCTCCACTGCCCACTCGCCCGCCGGCGCCCGACCTCGTCCTCCGCCGCGCTACCAGCCAGCCACCGGCGCTACGCACCAGCTTGACGCCTTCCCGCCGAAGCCGAGCACATCATCGCCTCGTCGGACGTCTGCCTGAGGAGGTACAGGAAGAGGAGAGGGGGTCCAGGAGGAGCGCCTCCACCCCATCGATCTTCGCCATCCCGTAGCCCCCCGTTGATCCTCGCCTGCCCGTCGTCCCGCCCCCCCGTCGATCCACGCCGCCACTACCACCACCACCATGTACGGCGGCGTCGGAGGCGGGTTCAACGCGCCATCCACGACATCCGGCCGGCGCAAAAACCCGGAAGATGACGAGGACGAAGAGGAGGAGGAAACCGGGGACGGCCGCGTCCTCGAGGCCTGGGAGCGCGCGTACGCGGACGACCGGTCGTGGGAGGCGCTGCAGGAGGACGAGTCGGGCCTACTCCGTCCCATCGACACCAAGAACCTCGTCCACTCCCAGTATCGGCGGCGCCTCCTCCTCCGCTCCGCGGCTGCCGCAGCCCGCATTCAGAAGGGCCTCATCCGCTACCTCTACATTGTCATCGACCTCTCTAGGGTTCGTTGCCACATCCTATTTTGATTTCTCGTCCTTTCAGTTAGCAATTCCGATCGAACACCTGGTTTTGGATCAATGGGGGTGGCGAGCAATTCAGATCGTGCTAATCTCGCTTTGTATTGTTTAATATGACATCTTGTACTGTCTATTGTTTGTGCACGCGGGATATAGATTTGGTTCCCCTAAGATGTGAACTAGAGGCACGATTGGTGAAGATGTAACTGGTGAGCAGCTGAGCAATGCATGCTTTGGATTGATTTGTATCTTAGTGTAGTTTCACTGAGCAGCTTGTTGTTCTTTTGTAGAGAGAATGCAGATATTCATAGTGCTTCATCTTGTTTGTTTAGGATAAACTAGGTACCCTGGACGATCTGATTCGTGTCATTTAACTTTGTTGATCCTACGACACTTCATGCATATCTGGCAGCTTACCTTCTTGCTTCGTGTTCTCTTTTAATAACTGACTGTGGGTGCTGGCATGTTATAATTGGTGGATGTTAGGGCATTTTCTAGGATTTGTTGATATGGCAGTAATCAGGGGCAAATCTAAAATTTAATGGAGGGGGTGCCTATCATTTAGTGAGGGAAATTTGCGATCTAATATGCCATAAAAAAATGACGCTTTACTTTTGAGTAATTACTTAACGTAGCAATAATGAGTTTTATGTTTGTCTGACATAACTTTATATATCCTGTGCATGTATTTTTGTGGAAAATGTTCATAGTCTTTGTCCTCTTCATCGCCATTTCCTTTGACTTCCGTTGTGGCTTGATAAACTTTTTATGTGAACTGTTCACAACGTATGTTTCTACTTGGCACTCTTGTAATCACCTTTTGTCTGGATGTATTTTGATCATTTAGGCGGCTTCAGAAATGGATTACCGCCCTAGTCGGATGGCTGTAGTTGCGAAATGCGCTGAGGCGTTCATAAGAGAATTTTTTGATCAGAATCCCTTAAGCCATGTTGGGCTCGTGACAATTAAAGATGGCATTTCACATCGACTCACCGATATTGGAGGGAGTCCAGAATCACAAATCACGGCATTGATGGGGAAGCTTGAGTGTTCTGGCGATTCATCTCTGCAGAATGCTCTAGAGCTTGTCTGTGGTTATCTGAACCAAATACCGTCATATGGTCACAAGGAAGTATTGATTTTGTACTCTGCCCTGAATACATGTGATCCTGGCGATGTCATGGAGACAATAGCAAAATGCAAGAAGTCCAAAGTTAGATGCTCAGTTATTGGGCTTGCTGCAGAAATTTTCATTTGCAAGCATCTATGTGAAGAGACTGGGGGATCCTATACAGTTGCACTAGATGAGGTGCTAAAATGTGATTGTATTTTCAACTATTATTGTTGATTATTCAAATCCTGTGATGATGACTAATGTTTCTTTTGGTAGCCCCATTTCAAGGAGTTGCTGCTCGAACATGCTCCTCCACCACCTGCAATTGCAGAATATGCTGCAGCTAATTTGGTCAAGATGGGCTTTCCACAGAGGGGAGCAGAGGATCTTATCTCCATCTGCTCTTGTCACAAGAAAGTCAAGTCTGGGGCTGAAGGTTACATCTGTCCCAGATGCAAAGTTAATGTTTGCGAGCTTCCAACTGAGTGCAGAACTTGTGGTTTAACACTTGTAAGCTCCCCACATTTGGCACGCTCGTATCATCATCTCTTCCCTGTAACGCCGTTTGATGAGGTGACGTTCAAAATGGGTCAAAAGGGAGGACAAAATTGCTACGGCTGCCAGCAGAGCCTCATAAACTCCGGTATGCTTAATCATATCACAGCTCAAATATGCAACCTTTTCTCTTAGATTATTCATCTTCAAATGAGGAAATATCATGCACTCTCTCCGTTCCAAAATATAAGATGTTTTAGCTTTTTTCTGAAACGCATGTATCTAGACGCCTTTTATTGTGTAGGTTTGGAGCAAATCAGTAAACCTACACACTAAAAGGCGTCTAGATACATGTGTTTTGGAAAAAGGTTAGAACATCTTATATTTTGAAATGGAGGGAGTATGTCCTTAGGGCTCACTTTTAGAAAAGGGTATTATCATAATGATGCAGATCCAGTCTTGTTGACATTCTGTGTGTATGATCTTACATTTAGTAGCAATTGTTGTCTAAACCTTGTGAAACTCTCTTTAACCATTCATTATCACCTCCAAGTTAAGTTTGGCCGCTGAATCTCATGAACAAAATATAATGGCATAGTGTGAAGCGGAACATATAAAATGAGAACCAGCCTCAAGCTCTTTCAGCAGTTAAAGTGATCTGTCAATTTATTTTTGCGTAATCATGCAGTTTCGAGAATGGGGAAACTATTAGTATCATTAGCACCTGTGTATCTTTCTCAACTCACTCCTTTCACAACAATCTTATTAAGTTCTTTGTTCTATGTTATGATAGTATGTGTTGTTATCATCAGGCTCATTGACAAACCTTCAATGTCCTTGCAGATAGCCAATCTAACCTACATGTCTGCTGCCCAAAATGCAAGCAGCACTTCTGCTTTGATTGTGACATTTACATCCACGAGAGCTTGCACAATTGCCCTGGATGCGAGAGTCAGCGCAGGTTGCCTTGATAGAGATGCCGTTGTATGCATTTTACCTCAGGTGTTAATCTTTTTTTTGGCCGGATAGCTACACATTGTTGTAAGCTACCCTGCACGCTGACACATTGATGACAACATTGTTCGATAATCAGGCAGCGAGCAGATAACACCAGACATCCTTTTGTTGACGCCTCTCGTTAGATTTTGTTATCTAGTTAAGCTACAGATACAGTTGGAGGCCGTGGTGCTGGAAGTATAGCGTTTTGCTGAGAATAGAGGTTGGACTTGTACGGCGTGGATGAGAACTTGTAATTTCTTTTCTGAGGCAAGATCAATATGTCACTATTTCCTTCAGTTTGGTGGCTCCTGTGTCTTTTCACATGCTACAGTGGCAGCAACTTGCATGGAAACAACTTTTTTTCTGGTGAGATCCATGAGATCTACCATTTCACGGAATTTCTGAACAACAATTGAAGAAGTACAAAGATAAATTGTGCCCTCTGGGCATTACATCATTCAAAACTCTGTTCATCTGTTTTTTGTTTCTCGGTGTGGAATCTGAGATTGGATTTGAAGTTCTGCCTTGATAGTGGTCTTCCTGGGTGATCTGGATATCACTTTGAGCTGCTGGTGGTGGAAGATATCTCACTACCAAGTAAGAACACACCACACCCCGGGGACTGCACTGCACTGCCTCGTCGTCTTCTTGGCTGAAAACGAAGGCAGCTAGCTTGTATTATGCCTGAAAGCAATGGACTGAAAGATCAACATAAAGCGCAGTTTTTTGAAAAGAAATATGTCTGTCCATTGAGTATTTTCGCTGTCCAAAGACGGTCCCAGCATTAGTACTCCAGACAGACCATGTCGATGCTAACCCGGCCCAGTATTTCAGTGCTTGTTAGGTTTTTGTTAGGGCATGTACTATGCTAGACGTTAGCTTAAGCGATATAAAACTAAATTAAGAAAATCGAATTATTAGGTAAACGCTTTACCATACAACGCACCACGCTTCTTCTTCTGGTTGCTAATTTAACATAAAGGTATAGTCCCACGGTAACAAAACTACATCTTGCGGAAAAAAAAGATTGCCTAGCGCCTGGCGGCTAATTAAACGTCGACGCAAAGTAGAAACCCGAGATTGGCTGGGAATCGAGACTAAGGGCACGTACAATACGACAACGTCAGCCTGCTTGTCACATAGGATTTTTGTTTAGTTGGAGAAGAGAGAAATAAGAAAGAGAAGGTTATCTTCTCCTAGCTAAGGGATGATCTCTTAAAAATAAGAGAAGAC
Source organism: Avena sativa (assembly GCA_916181665.1). NCBI lineage: Eukaryota > Viridiplantae > Streptophyta > Magnoliopsida > Poales > Poaceae > Avena > Avena sativa. The sequence continues at coordinate 146,152,222 of OV702294.1, read as the reverse complement.
TATTTTTCTATTGTATCATATGTAAATAAGAGAAGACTATTTTTCCATTGTACCATATGTCTTCCATTAGCTAACCAATTTCTTACTAAAAATAGTTAATTCTTATCTTATTAATTGCTAGAGATAGCAATAGGAGATAATGCATTATACAAGTTATATATTGTGTGTTCTCTAAATGATGTGAAGAGTTAAGAGAAGACATGCCCGCCCTAGCATTATACATGCCCTACCAGGAATTAGATCCTAGCGCTCTCTATTAGCGTCCTCGTTAAACATGCCCTTAGTCTCTTGTTCGATTTTGTTACCCCGTTCTATCCAAAATAATGGTCTCAAATTTGTCTAGATTTTAATACTCCCTCCGTTCCAAAATAGATGTCACAAATATGTCAAAATTTAGATGAATCTAGACACTATTTAGTATATAGATTCATCCAAAACTTGAAAAACTCAAGACATCTATTCTTAGACGGAGGAGGGAGTAGTATATTTCTATTTAGCCTTCTTGACAATCTGGACATAGTATCACTTAAGCTGTAACCCGTAGGAGCGATCGTAGCGCCCTGTGGATTGCCTTGCCTCGTCACTGTTAGTATTCTTGGCTGAGAACGCGAGCGGGTTGCAGGGTCAGCCTCTCCCCGCCGTGAGTACTCCAGACAGAGTGACAGACGGTGTCGTCGATGGCACTCCGGTCCAGTACAGTATTTTTCAGTGCTCGCCAGGTTGCCGGCGCTGGACGTGCACTCCACTGTGTTGTGTGGTGCATGGAGCGTGGCCCTCCCTATCCCTATCCGTCCGTCCGTCCGTGTCTGTCTGTCACCGTCGCGATCCCTTCCAGCTGCTTTCTGATCATGTTGTCCGGCACTGCTGCCGCAATGACGCTCGAGTGGACTTTTGCTACGGCTGGCTCGGCTCGGCTCGGTGGAGAGAGAGACAGCGACATCATCATTTGCCATCACGCTGCTCCTCCCGTGCAACGCAACAGCATGTCTGTGAACCGGCCGGAGCCTGGAACGTAGACGTGCGATTTTTTTTGGGTCTTTCCTGCTGTACCAAGTGGCTAAAAAGTTCTAAAAAAAAAGTTGGCCGTGATGAAGCTAGCTGTAGGCTTTTCTCGGATGCAAATTGCAAAAAGTTACGGTGGCTTTCTGGGGACGAGGCCTTTTCATGTATAGCCCCTACGTAAGTTTACCGAACAACACAACAGCTTTCTTGCACGAAACATCATGCCCATGCCATCCCGCCGCGCGCTGCTTTACGGCTGAAATCTACGGCATGAAAAGGGCAGCTAGCTAGCCAGCCACCATGCATTTAACAGGTACTTCCTCTGTTTAGGAATATAAGATGTTTTAGGGTTATGATAAAAATATCATACACACTAAAAGATGTCTAAATATATTAGCTTTTACTAATCTATAAAACATCTTATATTTTCAAACGGAGAGACTACGTACTGCAGGTTTACGAAAATCATACGCCGTGTGTGCTTCGCTAATTAATTTATATTTTGATTTTGGATGGAGCAGGCGCATTCCGTGAGCCTCGTGCGTCACCGGTTAGATTATATTTTTTTTGGCGGTCGAGGTCAGCTCAGCTCGCTTACGCAATGAATGAGGGAGACAAGCAATAATCGAACAGCTACATTACATTATATCGTCGATCGCTTGGTGCACTCACAGATGTACTTGTAATATCGGCAATGAAGAAGGCCAGCTTGGAGAGCGACGTACCTACATACCATACGCGCGTGGACCAATCGAAAACTTGATTCATTCTCAACTAACTCTCGATCGTCTACCGCGGTGTTGTTGAAAGCAGGGATCGGTTTTGGCCCGATCAACCTGCGGATTTCCTCCCCCGCGCGCGTTTCCTGAATCGGCATATTGCTTCCTTCCATTCCATCGCTTGTTGAATGACGTACGTGACAAGAAAACGCGTTCGGCGATCAAGGTCTTCCATGCATGCGCAGTACACCACAATGCCATGATCTGTCTTCGACGTACACGAGGAATCCAGTCCCTTCTGAAAGAGGGGCGAAGCAACTGAATACGTTTGGTTGCATTGCTCAGGAGGGCAACGTATAGCTCAACTAGCCCAGCTCGGCAAATCAATTTAGATGTACTCCCTCCGTTTAAAAATATAAGATGTTTTAGATTTGTGAAGGAGATGTATCTAGACACCATTTAGTAGATAGGTTCAAATGAATCTAGACACTAAAAGATGTCTAGATACATCTCATTCACAAACCTAAAACATCTTATATTTTCAAACGGAGGGAGTATGTGCATATCCGAAGCTCATTTCAAATTCAAGTCGTTGAGGGAATCGACTAATCCTCTCGGTTTACAATTTCAAGATTTATACTAGGAACAAAGGGGGGACATAAGAAGAAATCAGAGGATCTCACTAATAAGACAAGAAATAACCGGGGCGTCGATCTGTTACAAACTCGTACACGCGAGTTTGGTGGATTTTTTCCGCGTGAGCTGAGTTTGTCGTCGAGGGCGAGCCGATTTGGCTCTCCCTAGCGAGCGAGATTATCCTGGCCCCATGAGGCTAAGCCATAGTATTTTTGCGATACCAAACGTTTATCCTGGCCAGGCGAGGCTATAATGGATTTAGCCGAGGAACCAAAAGTAACCTAAGTTGCATTCTATATATTTTGGGGGCCTAGAGCAACATGAAATTAAGAGTTTCTTGTTTAAAGTGACAGAGCTTCCTTATGGTCAAGGGGGGCAATAGCTCCTCTACTTTAGAAAATTTGGTCCCTACCAACTCTCAACTCTGCACTTAACCCATCCATGAGCACATCCACGGTGAAATCATTTGAGTTTACATTCCATATAATTGTTTTCCCCTTCACATATGATTTCCTACCGTTGGGTTCCTTGAGCACAAATCCTTGAACAACGATGTCTAAGCTAAATGTATTTATCAATTCAATCCTACAAATTTCATGGAAAAAAACGAAATTAGAAGGGGTAATGCACATCTATTTGTACATTGACAATGTTAGACAGAAAATTCACTCTTCGTATGGGCAGAGGAGCCACGGCTGTCTTCATCCTGCGGGATGCAGCAACCTTGCACCTTCGTCCACGTAGCGCGCGCCTCTGCGTGGAGCAGCAGCGACGCTCCTCGCACCGCACCGCCCTCTCTTGCCTCTCCGCATCGCCCCCACTGGCCTTCCCGCGCCTCCCTCGTTCGCCTCTGATCAGCCACCGCCGCCCCCGATGTGGTTAGGGTTCATTCATCCATGACAAGGGAAAGTGTTGTAGCGCCAGTTGCTCTTGGACGAGTTTGACCCAATAGATCGATCTGTATTATAACCATATACATCTTGGTTTGTACAAAATGGCACCGATAGAAGTATTGCAAAGTTAGAGTGGTATTTTCATAAGTTATGTTTTTGTAATGACATATGTGCAACTAGTGGTTTTTGGAGTGGCATAAAAATAATTAACCCTTAATATTTATGCTAAAATTAAGAGATTACTCAAAGTAAAACAATGCATGTCAAGCTCTACCACTTGTTCACACAAAAAAGACTTACAAATATTGGTATTTTGTAAGAGAAATATTATTGCAATGCAATAGCAAATTAAATAATATGTACATTATAGATCCATGATCTTTGAAATCTCGTGAAGACATTCGAAACCACTTATTTCTTTGATTGAGAGAACTATATAACATGCTACTTGTTTTACCAATTGTTGTTTGTGTACATATGCCGTTGTAAAAGATAAGTAGATGAGTAGACATATTAGGTATTGAATTAATAAGAGGATGGAATAATATCTCAAACATGTATGATGGGGACAAACAGAATAGTTGAGAATCATAGGAGAGTTGCTTGCATAATGGTATAGTTATGTGATTGCATCCTTATTTTTCACTAATGAATATACTCATAACCTTATAAAAGCACATAAGGGACGGTGTTATTCTACACATTTGGAGAGACCAACAAAATTGTGACATCGAGTATTTCTTTTTTGACAAATAGAAGTGAGAGTAGAGTCATAATAGGTTAGAGCTTGGACCATCTATATTTGACAACTATTTATATTTTCTAGAATTATTTTACATTGTTAAACGTTAAAAGTAGTAGACTAATATGGTACACAAACAAGTCGTGTGGGGGGCCCTAGACCATGAGCCCCGGGAAAAGTGCCCCTCTACCTTGCCTTATGGGCCGGCCCTATAAGTTGCTAGGGCCTAGGGAAAGCATGAACAGTTTTCTAACTTTTTTCCAATATGTTAAGACGAAAATTACAAATTGAATACCATGCCATCTTCCTATCCCTTCTTTTTTTAAATCTCCTTAGAATGCTCACACATCGACCCTCATGTGAAAACGGGGCCACAATAAAAACAAATTTAACGTATTTAGCCGAGGAACCAAATTTAACCTAAGTTGCGGTCTATATATTTTGGGGGTCTAGAGCAACATGAAATTAAGGGTTCTTTGTTTAAAGTGACAGAGCTTCCTTATGGTCAAGGGGGGAAATGGCTCCTATACTTTAGAAAATTTGACCCCTACCAACTCTTAACTCTGCACTTAACCCATCCATGAGCACATCCATGATGTAATCATTTGAGTTTACATTCCATATAACTGTTTTCCCCTTCACATATGATTTACTACCGTTGGGTTCCTTGAGCACAAATCCTTGAACAACGATGTCTAAGCTAAATGTATTTGTCAATTCAATCCTACAAATTTCATGGAAAAAACGAAATTAAAAGGGATAATGCACATCTATCTGTACATTGACAAGGTTAGATAGAGAATTCACTCTTCGTATGGGCACTCAGGGGCCATGACTGTCTTCATCCTGCGGGCTGCAGCAACCTTGCACCTCCGGCCGCGTCGCACGCGCCTCTGCATGGAGCAGCAGCGGCGCTCCTCGCACCACGCCGCCCTTGATACGTCCAATTTGCATCACCATTCTATATAATAATTTGCCTCTATTCATAGATATATTTCATATTAAGAAGTGTTACTTATGTCTTTTCATCTGTTTTTGCATGTTGGATGATTCTTGGAGGATGAACTACCGGAGTCAGGATTTTGATGAAAAAAGAGGTATTTTGATGCAATTTCGTGAAAATCAGAAAAATATCAAAACATTTATGGAAAATCATATTTTCCCAGAAGACGAAGATTGCCAGAAGGGAAGGCAGAGATGGGCCACAAGGGGTCCACCCCCCAGGCGCGGGCCACCCCCTGGCCGTGCCTATAGGGGGTGTGGCCCACCTGGCCCACCTCTGGCACCGCCCTCTCGCCTATTTCTTCTCTTCGGAACCCTAATACACGGGGAGCAACCACAGAAATATTCCGCCGCCTCTGCGGGGCGGAAAACACCGAGAGAGAAAGAGCTATCCGGCAGACAGATTTCTATCGGGGAAATTCCTTCCTGGGGAGGGGAGATTGATGGTGATTGACGTGGAGCACTTCGTTGGAAACCCCAAGAGCAAGGTGTGATGAACACAGCAGCAAGTCTTACCTTAGTAGAGACCGAGGTTATCGAACCAGAAGGAGGAAGGAAACGTCACACAGGTGTTGCAAGCAACGCGGAGACCTGCACAACACAAACTTAAGACTTTGCCCCAACGAATCAGTGAGGTTGTCAAGCTCACCGGTTTGCTGTAACAAAGGATTAAACGTATGGTGTGGAAGGTAATGGTTTGCAGCAAGTAAACAGGTAAGAGTGGAAGATGTATCAATGGTAAAGATTGGACGAAGGTCCATAGTTCACTAGAGGTGCTCTCCTTAGATAAACGATATGGCATGAAGGGTAAACAAATTACAGCAGGACAATTGACAGGAACTAAGCAAGACATAACAATGCAATTACTAGTCAGAAAGATCCTATGAGATTCGATTGGGTAATACAACAAGATACATAGACCGCCATCCAACTGCATCTATGATCAGAAGTCCACCTTCAGGTTATCATCCGAACCCCCTCTAGTATTAATTTGCAAACAACAGACAACTGCTTTAAGCAAAGTGTGTATGGTAAACAGTCCACATGTTCCATGAACAAAAGATCGTTGTTTTCTCCCTAGTGGCAACAACACATCTACAACCGAAGAGATTATTGTCACTTCCCTTGGAAACTATAGGCATGAACCCACTATCGAGCATAAATACCCCCTCTTGGAGTCACCAGCAACTACTTGGCCAAGATAGCTACTAACAACGGAGAGCATGCAAGATCACAAACAACACAGACATGATAGAATCATAAAGACAAAACCATTAATCAGACCAACATAATAATCTCAATATTCATCGGATCCCCGCAAACACAACATGCATAATTACAAAATAGATTAGATCTTGATCATGAACGAAGCTCACAAGATCTATACATGAAAGCACAAAGGAGGAGATACAACCATCTAGCTACTACATGGACTCATAGTCCAAGGTGGAACTACTCACGTATCATACCAGAGAGAAGGCCTCCGGGACGATCTCCCCTCCGGCAGGGTGCCGAGAAGAACTTCAGATCCCCCGATCTAGGAATGATGGTGGCGGCGGCTATTGAAGGTTTTGTGGAGATTTAATAGGGTGCTTAGGGTTTCTGTATCAGAGGCTTCTTATAGGCGAAGCGGGAGGCCGGGGCGGTGGCTAGGGGCCCCACACCCTGCCTAGGCGCGGGCCCACCCCTGGCCGCGCCTAGGGGGTGTGGCCCCTCTGGCTCGCCTCTCCGTCTTCCCTCTAGACTTCTTGTTCCCCACGAAAAGTAATTGACTTTGGATTTTGTTCCGTCCAATTCCAAAAATATTTCTTTACTAGCTTTTCTGAAACCAAAAACAGCAGAAAACAGACAACTGACACTGTGACAACTTGTTAATATGTTAGTACTAGAAAACATGTAAAAAGAACCTCAAAGTGTAGACAAAGCAAAGCAAAGTGGATACTAACAAGCATGAAACATAAAAAATTATAGATACGTTTCCGACGTATCAAGCTTACGTTACATTATATCGTCGCTTGGTGCATTCACCTGCATGTACAGATGTACTTGTAATATCGGCAATGAAGAAGGCCAGCTTGGAGAGCAACGTACCTACATAGTAGAGTACATACACGCGTGGACCAATCGAAAAATTGATTGATTCTCAACTAACTCGATCGTCTACGGTGTTGTTGAAAGGGAGTATCGGTTTGGCCTGATCAGCCTGCGGATTTCCTTCTCGCGCGCGTTTCCTGAATCGGCGTTGCTTCCTTCCATTCCATCGCTTGTTGGATGACGTGAAAAGAAAACGCGTTCGGTGATCAAGGTCTTCCATGGGCAGTAACAGTACAACACAATGCCATGATCTGTCTTCGACGTACACGAGGAATTCAGTCCCTTCTGAAAGAGGGGCGAAGCAACTGAATACGTTTGGTTGCATTGCTCAGCTGGACAATATATAGCTCAACTAATCCTCTCGATTTACAATTTGAAGTCGTTGAGGGAATCGACTAATCCTCTCGATTTACAATTTCAAGATTTGTACTAGGAACAAAGGAGGACATGAGAAGAATTTGGAGGATCTCACTCATAAGACAAGAAATAATCGGTATGGGGATACTCGATCGTACACGCGAGTTTGGTGGATTTTTCCCGCGTGAGCCGAGTTTGCCGTCGAGAGCGAGCCGATTTGGCTCTCCCTAGCGAGAAAGATTATCCCGGACCCATGAGGCTAGCTGGCTTTTAAAAGCCATAGTAGTTTTGCGATACCAAACGTCTATCCTGGCCAGGCAAGGCTATAACGTATTAGCCGAGGAACCAAACGTAACCTAAGTTGCGGTCTATATATTTTGGGGGTCTAGAGCAACATGAAATTAAGGGTTCTTTGTTTAAAGTGACAAAGCTTCCTTATGGTCAAGGGGGGCAATGACTCCTCTACTTTAGAAAATTTGACCCCTACCAACTCTTAACTCCGCACTTAACCCATCCATGAGCACATCCACAATATAATCATTTGAGTTTATATTACATATAACTTATTTTCCCTTCATATATGATTTCCTACCGTTGGGTTCCTTGAGCACAAATCCTTGAACAACGATGTCTAAGCTAAATGTATTTGTCAATTCAATCCTACAAATTTTATGGAAAAACGAAATTAAAAGGGGTAATGCACATCTATCTGTACATTGACAAGGTTAGACAGAGAATTCACTCTTCGTATGGGCACTCAGAGGCCACGGCTGTCTTCATCCTGCGGGCTGTAGCAACCTTGCACCTCCGGCCGCGTCGCATGCGCCTCTGCGTGGAGCAGCAGCGGCGCTCCTTGCACCGCGCCGCCCTTGATACGTCCAATTTGCATCACCATTCTATATCATAATTTGCCTCTATTCGTAGATATATTTCATATTAAGAGGTGTTACTTATGTATTTTCATCTGTTTTTGCATGTTGGATAATTCTTGGAGGATGAACTACCGGAGTCAGGATTCTGATGGAAAAAGAGGTGTTTTGATGTAATTTCGCGAAGATCAGAAAAATACCAGAAAAATTATGGAAAATCATATTTTCCCAGAAGACGAAGATTGCTAGAAGGGGAGGCAGAGATGGATCACAGCGGTCCCACACACACCCAGGTGCGGGCCACCTCCTAGCCACGCTTACAGGGGGTGTGGCCCACCTGGCTCACCTCTGGCTCCGCCCTCTCACCTATTTCTTCTCCTCGGAACCCTAATACACGGGGAGCGACCACAGAAAGATTCCGCCGCCTCTGCGGGGCGGAAAATATCGATAGAGAAAGAGCTCTCCGGCAGAGAGATTTCTGCCAGGGAAATCCCTTCCCAGAGAGGGGAGATCGTCGCCGTCAACACCATCGTCAAGCTAGACTTTGTTGGGATCATCATCATCATCCACACCATCATCTCCACCAACACCAACATCACCACTCCATCCCGCTGTAACAGTTGAGTTGAATCTTGCATAGTTCTTAGGGGAAACTTTCGCGGTGTTGATTTGCGATGACCCAGCATACCACTGCATGATGTAGTACACTATAGTCGTTGACATAACACTAATAAAACATTGTTCACTAGTATTACATCCCTCAGAGTGGTACAATAGAAACACAGCGGGTCCAATACATGGCTAAAGGTTACAACTCACTCTATACACAAGATCCAGAGAACACTCTAAGTTAAAGAGAGAAAGAACTTCTTACAAAGAAGAATCAGAAATAAACAACTCCAAAAAAACTATCATACTATTAAGACTAGTATCTTAACTAACGGTCTGGCATTGCTGCTATCGCAATACACTAAAGAAACAGGTTCTATGGCTAGAGATTATATTCCTATATAATAAGTAATTTCGTCTTCACTTGAATTGATGTATATGTTGACTTTCTTGTCTTTGTTGAAGAGCTTTAGCTTTTGATGATGACTCCTGGAGTAGATATTGTCTTAATGGCTTCAGAATCTAGCAAGGGTTAAGAAGATACATTGAGTACGAGTGTACTCAGCAAGTCCACTAGAAAGGAGTGTTTGATGCACTATATCTACAGCCATAGACCGTAGGTCATAGGCAATGCAAGTTTTCGTAATCATTTCTTCAAAGGTTGCTTTTATTCTGAAAAACTATGTTCGTTAGCCTTCACAGGTTTACCAGAACTTTCATGGAGTTTCTTTCCCGCCGCGTTCGCAGCTCCTTCCCAGAACAGGGAGTAACAACTTACAGTTCTTACACTCTGCAGAGGTGCGTTACTTTACCCATGAGAGATTAACTCTTTGTTGCACAACCGGGCAGCTTATTCCCGTCCACAATTCCATGATGTGGGGCCTAGAAGATGATCCAAGCCAATCACTGCCCCCTTCGCGACCTCGCATGTCTCCTTGGTGTACACCATGCCAACATATTGAATTACAACAATGGTTTGTACAGACCATTAGATCCCAGAACTATCGTGGGACGTTGATGGTTCCCACCCATATGCTGCATATCCTCTACGAATTACCAATTAATATGCATGCTATAAGTGATAACACCAACGACCTGCACATCTGTATACATGCGAGAGGAAGAAGATATAGCTGATTTCTCCGTCCCATTCCAAATCTCATAGTTAACGCGTAATATACGGCGCAAGAATCACTGGCGACATTGGTTGTTAAGTCCTAGATAATATGTTCCTTTACCACCGGAACTTTCATAGTAGGTTATTACCTCAAGGTAAATAACCTATAATCACATTATTATGAAAATAGTGTTTTCGGATCTTTTTCAGATGTAGGTGATGTCAACACTGGATTTGTAAAATACTTTACAGAAAATAATCAAAGGACATGAGCAAGTGTAAACTTGCCTTTTGTGATTGCAAGATTATGCACTCACGGTCTTCAAGACAATATAAGAATCAATATCTGAAATCAGCATCATTGGTCCGGTAAGGATAATGTTTAAATAAGCAAGATGCTCTTATGCATAAGTAATGTGATGCACTTTATAAACGCGGATCTCGGGGTTAACGTTGATCTAGGGTTGAATACTGGAAATGACTTCTTTAGAATGTGTTGTCCTTTTGGATAAGTTTCACACTTGTGCTTTTTATTAAGGCTTGTGAGTGTGTGTGAAACAACATGTAATGATAATGGTATACAGCAATAAGATATACCATTGAGGTACGCTATTCAAGGAATGCTTATATAAGAATTATCTTATCTTCTGGTTTTACCTTGCAATTAATGGAATTTATAAGGAACTCAAGTGTTAACAATCCTAAGTATACAAGCAAAGGATAAAGTAATGTGATCCTGATTAATTTTTCATATGTTGACTGAAGTGGCAAAACGAATAACTTTTGAAGAAAAGATTTTTTTATTAAGGTTTAAACAATTTTTGTGGTTAGTCAGAGGTGGTTGATGTTGTTTATGCTTACTAGAACAGTTTGGATTTGAGATGCTTTATAACTTAATTATAACAGACCAAAGTTAACTATAAAGTATATAATAATGTTTTTAGCATTATATTTATGGTCTTGTAGACTAAAGTTAACTTTAAAAACATGGATGGTTTGAAAGTGTAATGCTTATGATATTTGTACCTTGTGTTCTTTGTAATGTTTCCTTAAAGTTACTTAAAAACGGTTATTCTTCTATTTAAGTAGTGGTTTCTTAATTTTATAATGGAATAGGATCACTTATTTCCTTATAAAGGTGTGATTATAGTTTGTGGATAAATTAATAGTACTAGTGACTACTCATGAATTATCTATGGATTTAGTCCATTATAAGGTTATGAGTGGAACAATGGTAAAATATTTTTATTTGGTTAAAGTATCCTTCTTGAAGATTTTATGTTGGATAAGGATCCTTTTAGAAAATAATCTACACTTATGGTTGAAAGATAATTCAATAAAATGGTATTTATAATGTTTTGAACCATTATGACTTCATATTATTAGTATTTAAGACTAATACTGTCACGCCCCGAAGATGGGCCTAGTCGTGACAACCACCACATGCTTATAGTCTTACGATTATAAACATGTAAGGCTTAAAGAAATCAAATTTTACGAGTTTAAAACAAGAGAACACTTTATTTATCAACCTTTTTTTATTACACAAGTCATATTACACACAAGCTTCTTTTTATACATAACCCATCCCGTAGCACTACTCCTAGACGTTGCCAACAAGTCCAGCCGTTCCTACTTCTGCAAAAGAATTTAAGATAACAAGGGTGAGTATGAAGGTATACTCAGCAAGCACACATGCATGAAAAGTTAGGCGACTTGAGATCAACAAATAATAGGATTGGCAGATTGACAAAGATTAATTAGCTGAAAATAGAAGAAGTTCAATGAAAGGAAAAAGAATATCTGGCATCACACATGACAACAAGCTTTCCCGACCCGGGAGTCACAGGGGTGAATATCCACGCTTTTATACTCTGCAGAGGGGTACTCCGATGTCGACAGTCTCAACTAACACCACACAGGCGCTAGAAGAGCAGAGCTCTTTTACCCACAAGAACCCAGACACCTGAATTTACTTATGTCGATCGCTCCTACGGATCCATCACCGACACGTTCCGTTTCAGGACCGTTCCTAGCGGAGAACTCAGACAGTCCCATGCCTGTACTGTGACCGGTACAATACGTTTGCCGTCGTAATACCAGATTTCTAGAAATATTAAAAGACACGTATCTACAAGTGAAATCATGATGCTACACAAATCTTGGTCGCATGTATGTGCTACCACCCACCTGGTCAGCACAAATGGTTCCTCACTCAGTGACAGAACCAAACAACAACATATAGGCTACCAAAATCGATGAGAAGCAAGTGACATGCAGTAAGCATATCACAATAAATCATAAGGAGTCATTAACAAGGACCAAGGTATAGGTATTGGAAGCAAGAATAATGGCAATAAGCTTCCAACGACATGGAATATTTATGCAAGCATCACATGGGTGCATAGTCAAAATGTCAGGAGACGATGTGCATGTCTGAATCAATAAGCTACTAGCTATATACATACATCAAATAGCTAGAGCGATGGAACCGTATGACATGGTCATAGAGAGAAGAAATAAAGTAGAAGCAGCTTTTGGAGATAGGACGCATGCTTGCCTTCTTCTTCTCTCTCTAGTGCAGCAATACCAGCTACTCTCTACCCCAACGCAACAGTGAGACTACACGCTCTAGACTTTACTTCTCCTAGGACCAAACTTGCTATTGATTAATGGTAGTTATCTAGCTATCTGGTTCTTCACTTATTTCTTTCGCTCTCCTGTCTCGATCATTATAGAACTGCAGCTAGCAAAGCTCCTATTTATAGCGTGTAGCAGCGAGCCCAAAGACAGACTCGTAGAAATATATCTACGCCGTTTGCCCCTTACCGCTTACCGCTTGCTGCCTTGCCGACTGCTTAAAGACAAACACGTAGACACGACAAAGCCTACTCAGCTAATCGACGTCGCCGCTGTTGTTTGCATGCAGAAATATCTAGGGACTGCACTAGTACAGTCAAGCTAGCAACTGGTAGAAAAATCAACGTCTCACACTCTCACTATTGCTAAGCATTACCTAGGCAAACAAGGTGCTACATGCAGCTATCGATGCATGTAAAAGAAAATTCATGTGAGCACTATATTATCTTGTACTAGTCCACTATCTACATGTAAAACAGAGACCACTATTCTTTAACATATATGTTTTTTTTTTCTAAAAATGCTAATAAGCAAGATTTTTATTTAGATTCACAATTATTTGGTTACCATATTTTTAATTATTCTCTAAGTAACACGGGTGTTACAAATACTATTTATTAGACTCCATTGACTAATTTTAGAAATATTAACAAATTTTATCTACCCTTATATTAATTAACAACTAAGGAAATAGGTTTAAATTCAAGTTGCTAAAGTGTTTTAATTTTTGTATTTACCTCAAAACTGGATTATTATATTTTTAACATGTAGGTATCATTTTTTTGTGATCATTTTGGTATATTACAGTTATTTTTATGATTTATAAATAATAAGATATGATTTTTATAAGATTTATTACTTTACAAATACTTAATAAATAATAAATATTTAATTAAGTGGAATATTAATGTATGATTATAGTTTTAAAGTATTGTTTTTATTTTCTAAGATTTTTGGTATTTTATTTATATTTTTAATATTTACCAATATTAAAATATGAATTATCTAAGTTTTATTACTTATAAAATCTTTATTAGATAATAATTATTTAAGTAACTAAGATAATAATGTTTGATAATAGTTTAATGTTATAGATTTTATTTTTCTAAAAAAATTCATATATTATACATATTTTTCTGAATTACAAAACAAAAGTTATTAATTAAACAAGATTTACTCATTTATTTCATTTCTGAATTATTGATATTTGAATTTATATTGTTTTATCAATTTACTAAACAGGGAATACTTTTCTTACCGAGGCTAAACCTAGACACAGTCACTGACTGGTGGGGTCAGTACCACGTCAACATGCCACGCAAGCAGTGGACGGGTCAAACGGTGGATTAGGTCAAGGGTGATGTCGACATGACGTTGCTATGACGTCATCACAACCACCATCGTCAGTTGGTGGTCGCCTGCAACGATCTATGATGCCCCAGCAAATGAAACTAGCCTAGTTCGAATCAGCGCAACATGCTGAACCCTAGAGTGGTGGCGCCGCTCGGAAATGGTCATCGGAGCCTCGGCTCTGACGAGCTCCGACGGTGTCATAAGGTGCAACGGTGATTTACAATGAGATGATGCGATTTAGGGGTACTGGAGGATTCAGAAACTCACCCTGATGACGATAGAGAGGTCGACGAGGACCGCCGCGGTCGGAGATAAGCACACGGTCGACTTTTCCGGCGAACCCCGACGAAAAGGAATGCTAAAATTCACACCCACCCGAGCTCCCCTTGATCTATTGATGCTACTAAGATGAAGAGGGGAACGTGGCGGTTCTCCTCGACCACTCCATAGGCTCTGAGGTGGACTGTATCAACGACGATGTGTAGCTCCGACGAGCTAGGGTTTCGGCTAGAGGAGAAATCCTAGAGGAAGGAAGGAAATGGGGATGAGGACGAGAGAAATGATCTCCATGGCGTTCTTATCCTTCCCCGGTGTCAGAAGTGCTAATCTTGGCGTCCAGCGAGTTGCTTCCAGCTGGAGGAGGAAGACGACAACGTCGCTTTTGCGGAAAACCCCCTGGCGATTCTTTCAAATCAACCTGCAGTCCTTCTTCGGTCCCACCCGTCGGCCAGAGAAGAGGACAAGCTAGGCTGGTTGCTGGGCCTTTGCAAAGTGAGCGGTAAGTTTGCTGTTGCTACTCGTGGGCGACAGATAGAGAGATGAGAGAATGGGCCACGACCAGAAACTGTTTTTTATTTGTTTTTCTTTTCTATTTTCTGTTTTGCTTTTCAGATTTGTATTTTAATCTTTGATTTGAATTTTTTTAACAAAGTTTATTTGCTGAATACTTGCAGCAACAATTGATATTGATTGAGATTTATTTTGTAAACCTTTATGATAAATATTTTATATTTGTTTATTTTCTTTATATGAACCCCTTTTAATATTTTGTAGAAGCCTTTGTTATTAATTTTCGTTCTATACTAAACCATGGCTTTATTAAATGATATTTCCTTATTTGTTTATAAAACTTAATTCTAGTTAGCTCATAGTTCGGATGGAAATTTTATATAATGATCCTATATCATTATTTGATGCATGATATACAAGGAAATTATTTGGTTAATATTACTCCCATAGATCTAGGGAATAATAGGGTATATATATTTTATTATAACTAACATAATATTTAGGGTTTGAACTGTAAATGCTTACTTTAGAGTTTAGGGTTCTTAATATACTTATATTCTTTTGTTGATGTGAGTAAAGATTTAATAGCTAAAACACATTGTCTTTATGTTTGTGATCTTTAATGATATCACCATTAAAAATAGAAAGTTATACCCTGGAATGTCTGATGGAAAAGAATTGATAAAGATAACTCTTAAGCACATAGGGTTATGATAATTGGAAATTACAGAGATGTGCTTAAGGCTCTGTTTCGATGTATGCATTGGGAGGCTAGGCATTGCATTCGTTGAGATATCAAAACCATGGGACATTTGCATTGAGATCAATGTCAATATTTTTGTTTGGATGTTTAGATATTTGGTAGCTAGAATTGATATCCTAGTTGAATGACAAATCTTGTTTGGATGGTCAAAACGGTGTATTGCATTTGGATGGTCAAATCTTGCAGAGAGAGAATTTGAGGGGGGCGGCAGGAACAGGCGGAGGGGATGGAGGCCGAGGTGGAGGGCAACGGCGCCGGTGGTTTCCGGAGGATGGAGGCCGCCGGTGGTTGCTCGATTTACCTATGCCCTCGCTCGATCTGAGGTCCGGAGAGGAGGATGGAGGCGGTAGGGTCAGAAAGGGAGGCGGCGGGGTTGGGAAGGGAAGCGGTGGTGCCTAGCCTTGCCGGAGGCGGAGAAGGAGGGAGGCGGCGGTGTCCAGCCTAGCCGGAGGCGGAGAAGGAGGGAGGCGGCAAGGTCGGGGAGGGAGGCGGCGGGGTCGGGGAGGGAGGCGGCGGGGTCGAGGCGGCGAGGTCAGGGAGGGAGGCGGCAGGGTCGAGGCGGCAACATCGGGGAGGGAGGCGGCAGGGTCGGGGAGGGAGGCGGCGGTGCCCATCCTCGTCGGTGGCGGAGAAGGAGGGAGGCGACAGTGTCCAGGGGTGACGCTCGGGAACGAGAGGAAAAACGCTTCGGCCGAATACCACGCAATGTCGAGGGGTGAGGCTCGTCTTTCGGGAGGAGGTCTTGCTAGTTGATCTGGGCCATCTCAATATCGAGCCCGAATGTCTAGCCCGAATACCTAGTACATCCAAACACTCAAGTTTTAGATATTCGGCTCTTGAATGCCCCAATACCCAATGCCTAGGCTAAATGCATACATCCAAACGCAGCCTAAGTGATTTGCTATAGGAAATATTCTTATAAAGCATTGCGGAAATAAAATGATTTATCCAACAAATGAGATGGATGTTAAGCTTGATTATGGATTTAGGTTTTAGTGTTTATCAAGAGTTCCTATCTTCCATACTTAATAATTCTGGACTTCTGATTAAGGAATTCCTTTCCTAGATATTCTACTTCTTCACATCCATCATCATGTGCTAACATGATGAGCTTTACTTCACGAGAATATTATTATCCACCTTTTATTCTTCTAAACCAATTGATAAATCCAATGAGCTTGACACTAAGACTTTTCATAATCTTCACCTATCCAGACTTGGTTATATCAACTACTCTTCTGCTGATAATCTCCCATCCATCAGATGGTTACTTCTAACTCCATTCCTATTCTTCCATAATCATCCACCACTAATATTACTCCAGTAGATGTATTTATAATTAGATATACATCCCATCCTACTTCACCTCAAGTGTTTACTCTTTTTCCAGAGTAAAATACTAACTCTATAATTCAATACTACTCTTACATCATCCTAATCATACAATCTTATCTTTACTTGACTCCAATATCTCATATTAGAGTTCAACCATGTTTTGCCCACCAATGTCACTTATACTGGATATAAGCATTCAATCTTGGTGACTAAAGCATGATCATTACAATCCTTTGATCCTTATGGTTTAGGTTTCCAATTGGCTAATCAAAGTTTCATCAATACAACATTCAGTTGTATTGGAATTATCTTCTTAATATCTCTATTGGGTTAAGAGATATTATTCATTGACTATACATACTTGATCTCATAGGATTACTCTTTGGTCTCTATCTTCAATGTTCATCCTTATAATCCTATTTGTTACCATATAATTAGATCTTCCATATAACTCTTCTATTTATTCAGTAGTGAGTTAACTCCTTCAGTTACCACATTTATTTGATTCCCTTCAATTACTCTCATCCTATAGATGATATCAAATCTAGCATTAGTACTTACCTCTTCTTACTTCTTTCTTTATAGGCCTTAAGTGAATGCTATAGTAAGGACAAAATTTGATATGTCAAGAATTAATAAGTTAAGAATTGGTGAATCAATAGTTGAATACTCAACATTTATGAACAACAATTATAAGGATAGGGTTTAGTAGAGATGGTAAGGATTGATGTGGAAAGAAAGATATGGGGTGAATGGACTTGGCTTAGTTTCCTTCCTAACTAAAGAGTTAGGGTGAAGTGTTACCATGTTTCTCATGGTAGAATAGATAAGGATTGAATATGTCAATAGTTAGTTATTACACTCTTGTTACTTGGTATTCATGAGTTATTGTAATGAATACTAGGATATGATTACTTAAGGCTCAATTATAAACCATTAAGTAATGTATTAGGGTTTAAATTTTATTACATTTGATCTACTCTTAGATCAAATCTCCTTTACCCAAAATAAGGTTTTAGCAAAGGTCATATTGAAACTTATCGCAGTCAACTTGATGATCTACTTCAATTCCATCAAGTTGAGAGAAGCTTCAATCACTTTGACAACTTTTATTCAAAAGCGCGAAAATTATTCGGATTTTCTATGCATGAATGCAATGCACACATCTGGGTTCAGCTTATTTCTAAGCTCTAATGCTGGGATGACATGATTACTATTGTAGTTGATGCTTGTGAGTGGAACCATTGGATTTGAAGGGAATATGCCCGAGAGGCAATAATGAAGTGGTTATTATCGTATTCCTTATTTATTATAAATGTTTATTTTGCATGCTATAATTGTATTAATACGGAAACGTTAATACATGTGTGTTTAATAAACAAAAAGGAAGTTCCTAGTTATGCCTCTCTTATTAACAAGATGATCAAAGGTTTCCTGATCATGGACATTGGATGTTGTTAATAACGAGGTCACAACATTAGTGTAATGATGTGATGAACATTCATCCAAAGTATAGCATTACGATCAAAGTCATTGAGTTTATATTGCTATAACAACTTATGAAGTGATCCTAATCCTTAGACCATGAGATCATGTCAATCACTAACACCGGAAGAGTTTCTCGATGACATCAGACATCACACCGTAACTGGGTGATTATAAAGATGGCTTCTGAACTACTAAAGTGTTATGTTGAGGTTCATGGATCGAGAGTGGAATTTGTTCATCCCGATGACGGATAGATATGCTTTGGGCCCTCTCGGTGATATCATATTGATTAGCTTGCAAGCAAGTGATTTGATCACTAAAATGTTATATCACGGGAACGAGAAAAGAGTGCATGTCGGTAACAAGATCAAACTAGGTATGGAGATACCGATGGTCGAATCTCGAACATGTAATATATCGTGAAACAAAGGGATTAAGATACTAGCGTAAAAGGTTCACACGATCACAGAAGTCATCGTTGAATGTGTGGGAGTCAGTACGGATATCCAGGTCCCGCTACTGATTATTGATCGGAGAGGGGTCTCAATCATGTCTGCATTATTCGTGAACTGTAGGGTGACACACTTAAGGGATACCGACACCATTCGGAGCAAATGATATGTCAGAAAAAGAAAAGGAAAGCGCCGAAATTTATTTCACTAGACACCGAAACTGTTTCGGTTGAAATTGCTGAAACTGGTTCTGCATGTGAAATTGAATACTAGCAAGGGGTTTTATGTGAATGTTTGTTAATTAAAGTAATTAACAAAATTCTAAATAAATAAATAAAAGAGTTTTATTTAAATGAGAGCTTGCATTAATTTTGGTGGAAATTTAATGCATGTGAGTGGATTTTTGAGTGGGAGCTCCACCCACATGAATGTGGGAGAGGTGGGGGCAGCCCCCATGGCTGGGCGCCATGCCCCTTGGGTGCACCCTCCCCTATAAAAGGCCCCCCTCTCATCCTCTCAAGACACACCTCCTCGCGAAGGATCTCTCTCCCCCTTTTAGAATTTCCCCATGGTCTCGGATCAGCGAGATACATGTTCCCGATGGATTTTTCTGGAAGGATTTGTTGCTTCCGCTGCTTCGCTGGAGCGAGGGCGCGGAGGTTGTCGGGGTACCCGTACGTCTGTGCGATCACGGATGCACCACTGCTTTGTGGTGCTGGACTTGATGGTGCTGGACCGGTTGGACCAGATGGACTTCATCACGATCTTGAGATTGGAAAGCGTTCGTCTATATCATCCATGAGTACAACCTCGTTCACACTATTCGGTCTTCGAGGGTATGTATTCTATGGATGTATATCCACTCGTTGCTTGTATCTAGTAGATAGATCTTGGTACTTAGATGTTCCCATCATAGGAATTTTTTGTTTTCTATGCTGCGAACACTACAGTGGTATTAGAGCCGGATCTATGCGTAGATGCTTTGCACATGTAGTACACATATGAGTATGTGGGAGGTGATGATCATTTTATTGCTTCTTAGTTGTACTTTAGATATTGGTGGCAGAGTGGGATGAAGCGGCCCGGATAAATTTTACATGTCCTCGCACATGAGACCTGTTCCACGCTTGACATGCAACTAGTTTTGCATAAGTGGCTAGCGGGTGTCTGTCTCTCCTATGATAGTCAATATCTGATTTGCAATGAGTTGTCAACAATTTGGTTATCCTCGTTGTGGTTCATGCTCGTAGGTAAGAACGGTTCTATCTTCGAAAGCCCTAAGCCACGTAAAACTTGCAATGGATAAATTAGAGGCGTCTAGTTTAGATTGTTACTGGGCTAGTGTTGTGATATGGTGATGTTGTAAGTATAAGTATGAGATGATACTCTTACAACACACATAACGTGTAAGTTCCATAGACTTTGGCCTTACACATAGAGGTATGATAGTGATCATACCACGGTGCACATGATGGAGATCATATGCGGGAACCATATCATTTCACTTATAAACATGTGATGTTTGATTGCATATTATATTGCTTGTTTGACGTTTTATTAACATAATAAGATGATCCCTCATTTAGATATCAAGATAAAAATGTGTTCTTCCTTAAGTATGCACCGAGAATGTTTCGTCGCTTCAAGACATCATGTGATGATCGGGTGTACTTGAATCCACGAGCATATCTCGGGTGTAAGACAGTTACACACGCGAATACTAAGGTTCTTACTTGGCGAGATTAGCATGTACATACATGGCCTCGGAACACGGACCGAAAGCTAAGAATGAGTCATATGTTTTGATATGATAACCATATGAATGCTCGCCTTTGAAGCTACACCGACTCACGTGATGATCAGACTTGGTGTAGTGGATTTGGTTCATGTAATCACCAAAAAGGCACGAGGGATGTCATTTTTGAGTGGGAGTTCATTTCTAATTTGGATTAGTAGAACTCAATTTATCATAAATTAAATCAAAGTGAATTTGCATAATTTGTTGTAGTCATTGGTATTCGTTCACCACCTTATGCATAGTTGTAATTGAGATAATAGAACTATAGAGTTCTGGATATATACTTTACAAACTGGTATCGTATTGTGTTGAGTGTCAATTTAAAGTTTAAAGTCCTATTGCAAACTTTCAGCAAACTCTGTTTACTCCGTGAAATTTAATAATTGGTATTAAATCGAGAGTAACAATTCTAGTGTTAGTATCTTAAGTATCATGTTTGCCTCCATGATTCTTGATTGTTTTAATGTCAAGTTTATCTAGGAGGTAGAAGAATTGTTTCAGAAACCATCATGTGTAGCAGATATAACGATATCTGAAACAATATTTTGGTTGCAATATGATAGAGTATAATATATGTTCTCATATTGGATGAGAATTTGCGAAGGTTGGAGATGCTAGACATCCTAATCATCCAAAAGGGTTTTGGAAAGTAATGTTATACTCAGGATTCGTCTTTATAAGATACATTAGCTTGGTCATGAAAGTCGTCATGATAAGGATGAATAGAAGATGTATGTAAAGTGTTTACTACACTAAAAGATTACTAAAGAATGGATTTTGAAAGAATGCCGATCATTTTGATGATGGTGATCTAATTCAAAGTGCAGGTCCAAAGGTATTATTATTTGAATATACATGCTTTGGACTATGTGTCATGTATATGGCGCCACTGTTGATGTTGATAGATTCTTTTTAAAAGGAAAAGGAAATGCTGAAAGAGAATCTATAAAATATATTTGGCAGAAAAGAAAATATTGGAAATATCCAATTTAGGTATATAGATGATATACATGTTATGGTTGTATTCTTTGCTTGTTAAACAATGTGGTTCTTGGGTATTAGATACCGAATTGGTTGGTATGAAATTTCATACAGAACGATGCAATTCATGAACCACAATGGCCTAAGTAACTAGCAAGAGAATATGTGATGATGTTCATCGAAAACAAACAAACCGTTGTTTGTATTTCTCGTTGACATCAAAGCTTGACTTCAAGATTTGTTTTAATAATTGTTATTTAATTAGGTATTATGAGAACAAAGGTTGTTCAAATAATTACCGTATTCCATATAAGATGGATGATTTACAAATCTAGTTGGAGAAATCACATCCATAAAACCTAATGCTAAACTGTCGCAAGACAAATGATTGAAAGATCACTTACGAAGTGACATCGCCGTTCAAATTATATTGGAAAGAAAACATAAAGAATCTCCATATTCATGGATTTTTGGAGTCTTTGATTTGATCAAGTGACGCTTGTGAGACTTTCCTCGGGATAATTAAAGCTTCGTTCAAAGGCCAACGAACAACGAACGACTAAAATATTGGAATTTATACATATCGATGTATGTAGTCCATTATGTATAGTCGTAAGCGATGGACTTCAACTTCATATGCTTTCTCCAGAAATTTGAGTGAATATTCACTTAATGAGAAATAAGTGTGAAATATTTGAAAATGTTTCAAAGACTTTCAAGATGAAGTGGAAAATCATTGTAACAAGAAAATAAATGATTTATGATTTTATCATAAAGGGATTTATTTGAGTTACAAGTGTAACAAGAAAATAAATGAATTATGATTTTATCATAAAGGGATTTATTTGAGTTGCAAGTTTAGCAAAACACCTAGATTTACATCTCCCGAAACACCATAGGAGTATGGAGTGTTTGAGATTTGTAATGAAACCTTGTTTGACATGGTTGGATCAAAGGTGTTATTTATAAAACTGCCATTATGTTTTAAAAGATTAAAGCTTTAGAGACTACCGCTTTTACACTGAAAAGAGCTCCATCTTGATCCGTTGAAATGACACCATATGAGTTATGGTTTGGGGTAAAACCCAAGTTGTCATTTCTTAAATTTTGGTATGCTAAGCATAAGTAATATGTTTACAACCAAAGTCCGATGAGCATGTCTTTGTAGGTTATTTCGAATAACAATTGGTTATTCCTCCATAACACCAAGGACAAAAGGGTTTGTCGCTTGAAATGTGAAGTTTCTTGAAAAATGATTTTTTCGCAAAAGTTAAGTGGGAGGACAATAGAACTTTAATAAGGTTAACGAACCTTAGCTATATGTGCTGAGTTGCGCAGTGCCGAAAAATGTTCCGGAGGCAGCCAGAATGCTCATGGATCACGTGCCTCAAAGGTTGCGGTCACGGAGGTCTAAAGTTCCTATTGAACCAAGTAGGTCGGATAAACAATCAAATGTTGAGATTTGAGAGTAAATCATTATTGTTTGACAATGATGAACTGACTACATGCAAAGAAGCGATGATGGACCCTGACTCCATCAAATGGCTTGAAGCCATAAAATTCGTGATAATTCCATACACGAGAAATCAAGTTTTGAACTTGGAAGACCCTCCGGAAAGGTGTAAAAACCTATCAGTCGTATTTGGATCTATAAAGAAACAGACATGAATGTTTCACATCTATAAAATAGTCGACATGTTGTAAAGTATTTTATGACAATGTTTAAGCAGTTGACTATGACAAGATTTGAGCTTTCATAGCGATATTTAGTTCGGACGGATTAAAGTAGTAATCACTACATATAATTTGGTATATGGTAGATGAATAAACAAAACAAAGTTCTTCTAATAGAATGGTTACCTAGGACGTGTACATGACGCGGTCCAAAGGGTTTTATTAATTCAAAGGATGCTAAAAGGGCATGCAAACTTCAATGGTTGAAGTAAGCATCGCGGAGTTGGAATCTTCACCGTGATGAAAAGAAGTTTTCATCAGGAGACGATGAAGATGCTTGCATTTGCAAGAAATTAAGTGGGAGCGCTGAGACATATTTCTAATACATTATGTGGAGGACATCTTGTTGATTAGAAATGATGTAATTTTTATTGACAAAGGTTAAGAATTTTATTTTGATAAAAGACTAAGGAAAACCCCGAATATTTAGCATGAATGTCTATAGTGGATATACCGTGACGCTAATATGGTTGTGCCAAACGTACATATATGAGATATTGAAGGAGTTCAATATAGAAACGACAAGAAAAAGTTCTTGTTACATGGAAAGGAATTGAATAAAGATTCAAGTGTATCGACACTTGATAAGTGAAACAAGATTCAAGTGCTTTGACACTTGATGAGTAAAATCACGAGAATGTTTTGATCAATTATACCATGATAGATATGTCCTATGTTCTAAGTGTTATGAGCATATACCAGAATGAATCATAAAATGATCATTTGACGATAGTAAGGATATTTTATGATCTTTTGGAAGAACTAAGAATATATTTGTGTAGAGGTGACAAACAATTACAAATAGTTCATTATAAAGCATTATATTAATACTAGTTTTGTCAAAAGATACAATTTAAGTTTATCTCAATTTAAACTATGGGTGGCACAATGAAATAGAAAGAAAGTTTCCATGATGGATTTGGATGAATTCCAAAGTTAAGACATTGTGACGGATACTACAACAAAAGGCTAAGTATACGACTGCTATAATAGCAGCAAAGTAGGGAATTTGTGTCAAGTAGTTTTTTATCAAACTAAGGTGTGGTTCGCAATGGGCTAACACTAAAGATATATTGTACGACAATAGTATCGACATGATTTAACCCCAAGGAACTAAAGGTCTCACCAAAAGACCAAATTTATACAATGTCATCTCATTGGAGAATGAGTGATGCGTGAATACGCAAAGACATGCAAATACACACGGACCTGAAAGTGTCAGATCCGTAGATTATGTTAACCACTTGCAGTTGCGTATATGGAACACCAGAAAGCTATAGGTGTTCAATACACAAAGTTTTCAAACTAGATTATTGTCTCTAGTGCAAGTGGGAGACTGAAGGGAATATGCCTGAGAGGCAATAATAAAGTGGTTATTATCGTATTCCTTATTTATGATAAATGTTTATTTTGCATACTATAATTGTATTAATACGGAAACGTTAATACATGTGTGTTTAATAAACAAAAAGGAAGTTTCTAGTTATGCCTCTCTTATAAACTAGCTCATTGATTAACAAGATGATCAAAGGTTTCCTGATCATGGACATTGGATGTTGTTAATAACGAGGTCACAACATTAGTGTAATGATGTGATGAACATTCATCCAAATTATAGCATTACAATCAAAGTCATTGAGTTTATATTGCTATAATAACTTACGAAGTGATCCTAATCCTTAGACCATGAGATCATATCAATCACTAACACCGGAAGAGTTTCTCGATGACATCAAACGTCATACCGTAACTGGGTGATTATAAAGATGGCTTCAGAAATACTAAAGTGTTACGTTGAGGTTCATGGATCGAGAGTGGAATTTGTTCATCCCGATGACGGATAGATATGTTCTGGGCCCTCTCGGTGATATCACATTGATTAGCTTGCAAGCAAGTGATTTGATCACTAGAATGTTATATCACGGGAACGAAAAAAGAGTGCATGTTGGTAACGATATCAAACTAGGTATGGAGATACCGATGATCGAATCTCGGACATGTAATATATCGTGAAACAAAGAGATTAAGATACTAGCGTAAAAGGTTCACACGATCACAGAAGTCACCGTTGAATGTGTGGGAGTCAGTATGGATATTCAGGTCCCGCTGCTGGTTATTGATCGAAGAGGGGTCTCGATCATGTATTAATTATTCGCAAACCGTAGGGTGACACACTTAAGGGATACCGACACCACTCGGAGCAAATGATATGTCAGAAAAAGAAAAGGAAAGCGCCGGAATTTATTTCACTAGACACCGGAACTGTTTCGGTTGAAATTGCTGAAACTGGTTCTGCATGTGAAATTGAATGCTAGCAAGGGGTTTTATGTGAATGTTTGTTAATTAAAGTAATTAACAAAATTCTGAATAAATAAATAAAAGAGTTTTATTTAAATGAGAGCTTGCATTAATTTGGTGGAAATTTAATGCATGTGAGTGGATTTTTGAGTGGAGGCTCTTTTATGGGAGTGGATGCTTTTCATTTTGAGTGGGAGCTCCACCCACATGAATGTGGGAGAGGTGGGGGCAGCCCCCATGGCTGGGCACCATGCCCCTTGGGTGCCCCCCTCTACCCTATAAAAGTCCCCCCTCTCATCCTCTCAAGACACACCTCCTCACGAAGGATCTCTCTCCCCCTTTTAGAATTTCCCCATGGTCTCGGATCAGCGAGATACATGTTCCCGATGGATTTTTCTGGAAGGATTTGTTGCTTCCGCTGCTTCGCTGGAGTGAGGGCGCGGAGGTTGTCGGGGTACCCATACGTGTGTGCGATTACGGATGCACCACTGCTTTGCGATGCTGGACTTGATGGTGCTGGACCGGCTGGACCAGATGGACTTCATCACGATCTTGAGATCGGCAAGCGTTCGTCTACATCATCCACGAGTACAACCTTGTTAACGCTATTCGGTCTTCGAGGGTATGTATTCTATGGATGTATATCCACCCATTACTTGTATCTAGTAGATAGATCTTGGTACTTAGATGTTCCCATCGTAGGAATTTTTTTGTTTTCTATGCTGCGAACCCTACAGGATTATTGTTTATTTTCAGATTGTTATCCATCATTATATCATCTTTGATATTGATCCATATGATGTCTTGTGAGTAGTTCGTTTAGTTCTTGAGGACATGGGAGAAGTCATGTTGTTAGTAGTGGATTTGTGTTGAGATATTATTCAATGGTTTAGTATTTAAGTTGTGGTGTTATTCTTCTAGTGGTGTCATGTGAACGTCGACTACATGATACTTCACCATTTATGGGCCTAGGGGAATGCATTGTGTATTTGGCTACTAATTGTGGGGTTGCTGGAGTGACAGAAACCTGAACCCCCGTTAGGACACCTTTGCACAAGGGAGTGTAGGATCTCAGAGTTTAAGGCTATGGTTAGGTTTATATCTTAATTGTTTCCCTGTAGTTGCGGATGCTTGTAGGGGGTTTAATCATAAGTATGTATTAGTCCAAGTAAGGTCGGTACATTAGCACAGGTTCACCCACATAAGACTTACAACACCAAAGAAGGGTACTCAGCTATTTGAAGTGAAAGCACTTGACAGAATTTCCATGTGTCCTCGAGAACGTTTGGTCCTTATAAGTATTTCCACCGGCTTGTCCTTTGCTAAGAAAGGATTGGGTCACTTGATGCATTTGTTCGTTGTCTCTATTACTTGAACTTTATTTCTTTGCTTTATCAGAAAACCCCTAAAAATCTGTTTGCTAAGTATTTACAGAGATTTCATGCTCTATACCACTAGTCAACACCTTCTGCTCCTCGTTGGGATCGACACTCCTATTTATAAAAAGTACTACGATACACCCCCTATACTTGTGGGTCATCAGCCCTCGCTTGCCTCTCCGCACCGCTCCCGTTGGCCTTCCTGCGCATCGCTTGTTCGCCTCTGTTCAGCCACCGCCGCCTGATGTCTACGCACTTCTATACTTATAGACAGTTGTTGGGTCTCCAGGTGTAGAGGTTTGTAGAACAACATCAAGTTTCCCTTAAGTGGATTACCCAAGATTTATAAAACTCAGGGAGGAAGTGGTCAAAGGTATTCCCTCTCAAGCAACCCTACAATCAAGATACAAGAAGTCTCTTGTGTCCCCAACACACCCAATATAGGTGCACTAGTTCGGAGAAGATATAGTGAAATACAAGTGGTAACGGTGCCAGAAAAGAGCTTGACGGTGAGGCAAAGACTAAAGGCATCAAGAAGGAAGCAAGCAAACATGCAACAGATCTAGTAGCAAACGGTGTTTCAATGCTTAGAAACAAGGCCTAGGGATCATACTTTCACTAGTGAACACTCTCTCATATAAATATCCTCTCTTCATGATACTACTCTTAACTACTCTCCGGTTGGACACTCTAATCCATGGTAGGACTATAACAACACACCTCAAAGTCCGCCTTCCCCAATCTAGATAACCCCACACTGTCACCTTGAGCGCTAGATGGTTCCAACAAACACCACAATTTCATAGAGACATCAAACTCCAAATATAACTCATAACAAATATTCAATCTAGCCAAAGTGCCACACACGGTATGCCCGCTGTCACTTTTACACACGTGGGGAAAAGCATAGATCTAATAAAGCACAAAGAGTATTTACGTAGACTCAAGCCTAAGTGCCACCATGGCGTGCACGCTGTCACTTTCACACACATGGGGGAGAGCAGAGATCTAATGAAGCACTTGAGTAGCAAGGTAGATCTACTTGATTACAAAGCTCATGACCACAAGATCATGCATAGATAGAGAGAGATGAACACATAGCTACCTGTAGAGCCCTTAGCCCTGAGGAAGAACTACTCCCTCCTCATCATGGGAATCAGCAATGGTGATGAAGATGGCGATGGAGATCAATGGAGATGGCTCTGGGGGCACTTCCCCGTCCCGACAGGGTGCTAGAACAGAGACTTTCTGTCCCCCGAATCTCCCCTTCGGTGGCGACGGCGCTGTAGAGGTTTTCATGGATTTCTTTTGATTATTTAGGGTTTTGGGGGTCGGAGGCTTCTTATAGGCGAAGAGGCGAGGCTGGGAGGCGGCCGGAGGGGCCACACCTTGCCCAGGCCCGCGCCTGGGGGGGGGGGGGGGTGTCCCTCTGGCACCTTTCCGTCTCCCCTTCTGGCTTCGTGACGCCCACGGTAAAATATTGACTTTGGCTTTTGCCCCGTCCAATTCCGAGAATATTTGTTTACTAACTTTTCTGAAACCAAGAACAGCAGAAAACAGGCATCTGGCACTGTTGCAACTTGTTAATAGGTTAGTACCAGAAAACATGTAAAATCACCTAAAAGTGTAGACAAGTAAAGCAAAGTAGATACTAAACAAGAATGGAGCATAAAAATTATAGATACGTTTCCGACGTATCACTGCCGCGATGTGGTTAGGGTTCATTCATTAATGACAAGGGAAAGTGTTGTAGCGCCAGTTTCTCCTGGACGAGTTTGACCCAATAGATCGATCTGTATTATAACCATATACATCTTGGTTTGTATAGAATGGCACCAATAGAAGTATTGCAAAGTTAGAGTGGCATTTTCATAAGTTATGTTTTTGTAATGGCATATGTGCAACCGGTGGATTTTGGAGTGGCATAAAAACAATTAACCCTTAATATTTATGCTAAAATTTAAGAGACTACTCAAAGTAATACAATGCATGTCAAGCTCTGTCACTTGTTCACACAAAAAGACTAAAAAATATTGGTATTTTGTAAGAGCAATATTATTGCAATGCAATAGCAAATTAAATAATCTATACATTACAGATCCATGATCTTTGCAATCTCGTGAAGACATTCGAAACCACTTATTTCTTTGATTGAGCGAACTATATAACATGCTACTTGTTTTACCAATTGATGTCTGTGTACATATGCCGGTGTAAAAAATAAGTAGATGAGTATACATATTAGGTATTGAATTAATAACAAGATGGAATAATATCTCAAACACGTATGATGGGGACAAACAGAATAGTTGAGAATCACAGGAGAGTTGCTTGCATAATGGTATAGTTATGTGATTGCATCCTTAGTCTCCACTAATGAATATACTCACAATCTTATAAAAGCACATAAGAGACGATGTTATTCTGCATATTTGGAGAGACCAACAAAATTGTGACATCGAGTATTTATTTTTTGACAAATAGAAGTGAGAGTAGAGTCATAATAGGTTAGAGGTTGGATCATCTATATTTCTTGACAACTATTTATATTTTCTAGAATTATTTTATATTGTTAAACGTTAAGAGTAGTAGACTAATATGGTACACAAACAAGTCGTATGCCGGGCCCCTAGACCGTGGGCCCTAGGAAAAGTGCCCCTCTGCCCTGACTTATGGGCCGACCCTATAAGTTGCTAGGGCCCAGGGAAAGCACAGACAATTTTCTAACTTTTACCAATATGTTCAGACGAAAATCACGAATTGAATACCATGACATCTTCCTATTCTTTTTTTAATCTCCTTAGAATGCTCACACATCGATCCTCGTGTGAAAACGGGGCCACAATAAAAACAAGAACTACTTGTTAAAAATATAAATATATAGCCTAGCTCTCTTTATCAGTTTGGACTTTTGGAATAATTGGCTAGCAACAATTCAATATGGTATCAGAACCAAGAGATCTCAAGTTTAAGACCCTGTTCATGCAGTTAAAAAAGATTCCATGGACTGAAATAAACCCACACTAAGGACTAAAATTGCCTAGACTTGAGAAAGAGTGTTAAACATATAAATATATAGCCTAACTTTTTTCCATCAATTCAAACATTTAAAATAATTAGCTAGGGCATTTCGCAGAAAAAAAAGAAATAACTGGCTAAGGTAACAATTTAATATTAGTAGTACTCCCTCCGTCTCGGTTTATAAGACTTACGCGTATTTCTAGGTTGACAAATTAACCAACTTAGCATGAGGTACATAAGATAAAAACTATATTATTAAAAACTTCAAATGTTATATTTTCTAATAATATAATTTATATATTATATAATTTATATTATATAGCTCATGCGGACGATCTAGGTATACGCATAAGGCTTATAAACTGGGATAGAGGGAGTACGTGACATGGGTTGCCTTTAAAGAAGATGCAGTTTAGCATATAGTAGACTATCTAAAAAGGACAGCTAGATCACTATACACCTAGTACATAATTCATGAATGCATTTATGTATCTAGGGAAACAACATGAATGCGTGATAAGTCGTGATCTATTTTTCAAGATCATGCGATGCATGCTTTCCACGAAAATTCAGGACTTCGCCTCATGCATTATTGGTCAAACCTGGAGATGACAATGCCGAGTCATATCCCTCTATTATTACTCGATGCATGCATCAAGTTGATGAACAAACTCCTCTAAACCTCATCATCTTGTGTACTTCCTCCGTTTCGGTTTATAAGTCCTACGCGTATATCTAGGTTATCAATTTGACCTATATAATTTGAATTATATAATATAAAAATTATATCATTGAAAAATACAAAGTCTAAAGTTTCCGGTGATATATTTTTTGTAATATATACATCATACTAAGTTGCTCAATTTGACGACATAGAACTACGTGCAGGACTTGTAAACCGAAACGGAGAGAGTAGTTACTATCTGTGCGGACAATCTCCTCGCCTCGGCGTACAAGGGTTACAAGGGACTCGGCTTTGTTATGTATATATGCTTGGCGCGACCTCAACCTACCATGAAATGCTTTTGTTGTTTAGCTTATCAAATTTATAATAATGTACTAATTGTATGCATCCTTAGTTGATGGAGATGCTAGGGTTAACGCACCTTACGAGGATGCTACGACTTCGTATCTTCTCCCTTTTTTGTGGCTGTCCCCGTCATTTTGGGCCTGTTTGTTGAGTAATTGTATGCATCCTTAGTAATGTATACATTTTAAAAGACATGTATGGCACACCTGCGGCTGCTCGCTTTACCAAAACTAAGAGAAAACCTCACAGTGACTGGTCGGAAATTCACCGTGCTGTTCAGCACTGTCCATCCAATATGTCAAAGTAAAATACTATATAGAATCACTATTACTATGGGCATCGTGAAATGCCTTTTTATATTACTAATGTAAATATTGATATTTCTCCAAAAAATTAATCAAACTTTACAAAACTTAAATCCAGAAAAATATAATATGCGCTCTATTATATATATTTTGATATCGACGAGGGAAGTATTTCGACCGACAATTTTCCAAAGTGCCAACCTTAGTGTACTGTTCAACAGGAAAACCGGGCCCACAATTCAGTGCACCACCCCCGCTGCCACCGCCCCCAGATCCAACTCGCCGCCGTCGCTCCAAGTTGGAGTAAGGAACTGATAACCCTGTCCCGTCACCTCACCCGCTTGATTTAAACCCCGTGCGACCTGTGTGCGCGTCCCGTTGGTATCCCTTGCACGTCTCCGTCCTCCCCTCCTCATCCCTCCCTCCCTCCCGCGAGTCAAACCTCAAGCCAAGCCAAGCCAAGGAGAAGAAGCCGCACCCAAACGCTCCACGCCTCCACCTCCATCCAGTCTCCAATGTCGTGCCGCCTCCCCTCCAATTCCACGCCCACACCCACACCCACACCCACACACCGCCTCCCCCTCTCCCCTCCCCTCGCGTCTCGTCGTGTCCCCACAGCAGCGGCGGCGGTATAAGAGAGAAGAGGAGGGATCGGTCGGGCCGGGAGCCCGGGAGGCGTACGTTTCGCGGGCGGCAGATGGAGAGCGCGTGGAGGAAGGCCAAGAGGGCGCTGGCCATCCGCCTCTGCGTGCACGTCCCCGTGGTGGAAGGAGACGACGACGGCGCCACCAGCGGGAGGCGGCGGCCCGCGTCCAGCGCGGGCGGCTGTCGGAGCGAGGCGGCCGTGACGGTGGCGTCGGGGTCGGCGTCGGCGAAGGACGAACCTGCGGCGACCGGCGCGCTGCGGAGGTCCAAGTCTGGGAGCAGGTCCTCCTCCAAGGTGAGGCCGTCGATCCCTGCATACGACCGTTTTCTCAGTATCGAGTCTGTTTCTGACGCAAAAACGAGGGTGTGGGTGGGATTCTGGTTTGGTCGGAAATTGGTACCTCTGCATTTACTGATTTTGATGTGAAATGCTGGTATAGAGCGGATTTTTTTTTTGAGCAACCGGCACGAGCTCTGCCTTTTCATAAAAGATAGGGAAAATACCGCAATCTAAACATACAGAGTGGCATGTTTTAATTAAGATGTAAACATGCCGAAAGCACCAAACAATTTTAAATACAATTTTAAATGTATAGAGCGGATTAGCTGTGCATCCGTGCGAATTTTGGGTTCGCTACACCTGTTCACTTTAAGATTCAGTTGGATGATATTCAGCATGCTCATGATATTTCAGTCACTTTTATGTGGATATCCCCTGTAGACTGTAGTTCATTCTGACTTCTGAGTGTAGACCCTCCGGAGGAAGGTAGCCATTCCCCTCGTGATCACCGTCGTTGCTTGTCCTGCGCGTCCGTTCCGAATCAACCCATGTATTTTGTTTTGTCTGAACTGTTGTGGTTCTGGACCGTTTACTTCTTTCCCTCGGCATCAGATAGCAGACACCCCTCATCTCTCTATCAGGAGATACAGTATTATGCTAGCTGTGATCTGCTCAACATATCTTTTAATCTATCCTATATTTGACTTGGAGTTAGGATAGCTTAACGCGGCCCACTTTCCTGTTGCATCCACTATTAATGAATTCCACTTGCCTTCCCCACTGAAAAGGACATGCAAAAGTTTGCTTCCTTTGCTCATCACCTGCCCGTGGTGTGGTCACGTGTAGCAATCCCCTCGCTACCACCAGCTTTCTTTCTTTATGGCAAACGTTCCAACTTGGCACCAGCTATGCGATATCCATTGCCAGAGGTATGCAAATTGATGGAATAGTTTCTCCTTCACATTTTTTGTGTGTGTGGTGAATATGCCTTGACGGCCAACTGCATGCTTTGTTTGACGATATGTGTACCAATTCAACAAGTAACCTCACGGGGATTGCCTCATTAGTTGACATTTTGTTGTGTGCTCTGCTCACCAACTTTCCATACAACAAATAAACTTGTGCGCATCAGGAATCAAAGTACTTCAGGTGCATGAAATGCTACCTAAACTGGACTCTGAACTTGCATTTTATTTTGAAGCTTGATAAATGAAGAATTTAAGATATACTCCCTCCTTGCCAAAATGTAGTGCATATAAGTTTTTTCAAAATTCCAACGGTATAAAGTTTGACCAAGTATGTAGAAAAAATAGCAACATCTAGAAAACCAAATCAATACGATTAGATTTCAACGTGATGTATATTTTCGTATGATATACATTTGGGATTGTAGATATGGATATTTTTCTCAAAAAACTCGGCCAAAGTTTATGGCGTTTGAGTTATTAAAAATCTTATATGCACTATATTATGACAAGGAGGGAGTATGTGCGAGCACGAAGGATGAGGTTGGATA
This sequence comes from Avena sativa, assembly GCA_916181665.1. Lineage (NCBI taxonomy): Eukaryota > Viridiplantae > Streptophyta > Magnoliopsida > Poales > Poaceae > Avena > Avena sativa. The sequence goes on along the minus strand of OV702294.1, from coordinate 146,118,375 downwards.
AATTAAACCGTAGGCTAGTGTAATAGTGTTGGTAGGGTCAAAGCAGAACGGTTCGGAGCAAAGACGGAAACGGGTAGCTTTTTCCACAAACAGAAACAGAAAAGTTCGGAACGGAAGCCGAAACTTTGCCCCGGAAACAGACACTCTGGATAGCTGTTTCCGCCGAAATCGGAATCGGTACCGGGTTTTTCGCATAGTTAGTATGTGCCTAGACCTTGTATGTGGCATTTAAGAATCTGTTCATTTCTAAATTTGTTTTGCAATATTCAGTGTAATTATATTGATATCTATTTTCTTTTATTTCAACAGAGGAAATGTGCCATATGCTTTGACTCTATGAGATCTGGCCATGGTCAAGCCTTGTTCACTGCAGAATGCTCTCACAAGTTCCACTTTCACTGCATCTCATCTAATGTGAAACATGGGAATCATGTCTGCCCAGTCTGCCGGGCAAAGTGGAAAGAGATACCTTTGAATCGCTCACTTTCTTTGAACGTTCCTCAAGGAAGAGTTGGAGTTAATCGAGTCCAGTTGCCCCAGCAAGATGCCTATGTGGCACTTCTCCACCAAGTTCCAAACCGTCAGCGAGGAGTTCGTTGCTTGCATACTTCTGAGCCAACAGACTTCAATGATGATGAACCGTTACAGCAGGCAGAAACTTTTGACAATCTTAATTTCCGGTCTACTAAGACTGCAGAGATCAGCACGTATCCGGAATTCTCATCCTTTCCGCAGTCATCATCTCAAGATGGATTTTCTGTTCTGATCCATCTGAAAGCCCCCAGTGCTAGCTCAGACCAGGCCACTGGCAGATTGGTCAATGAAAGCTCAGTTCGCCCCCCAAACCGCCGTGCTCCTGTTGATCTTGTCACTGTGATTGATGTTAGTGGCAGTATGGCAGGCACCAAGCTGGCGCTGCTAAAGCGGGCAATGGGTTTTGTTGTTCAACACCTTGGCCCGTCAGATCGCCTTTCTGTAATTGCTTTCTCATCTGCTGCCCGGAGGCTTTTCCACCTTCAGAGAATGTCACACCATGGCAGGCAGCAGGCTTTGCAGGCTATTAACTCGCTTGGTGCTGGTGGTGGTACAAACATTGCTGATGCACTCAAGAAAGCTACGAAGGTGATTGAGGATCGCAGCTATAAGAACTCGGTGTGCAGTATCATTCTTCTGTCTGATGGGCAAGATACCTACAGTGTCCCCTCAAATCTTCAAGGAGGTTCTACAGATTATAGATCACTTGTCCCACCATCCATTCTGAATGATACACGTCGTATGTTGCCTATTCATGCTTTTGGATTCGGAGCAGACCATGATTCAGACTCCTTGCATTCAATTGCTGAAGCCTCTGGTGGCACATTTTCCTTCATTGAAGATGAAGGCGTGATGCAAGATGCTTTTGCTCAATGTATAGGTGGGCTTCTTAGTGTTGTCGTACAGGAGATGTGGCTTAGCATGGACTGTATTCATCCTGGTGTTCAACTCTGCTCCATCAAATCCGGTAGCTACCCAAGCAAGGTGACAAGAGATGGACGGAGCTGTTCTGTTGATATTGGTCATCTGTATGCTGATGAGGAGAGAGACATATTGCTGTCTGTGAATATCCCAGAGTGTCTTGAACAGACCTCACTCTTCAAGGTTGCTTGTTCCTACAAGGATCTAGTAACAAATGAGATCATCAAGCTTCAAGGTGATGAGGTAAAGATCAACAGGACAACATCCACCATATCTGAACCTGTGTGCATTGAGGTTGACCGCGAGAGGAACCGTATACAAGCCGCTGATTCTATCGAGTCTGCGCGGTCTGCCGCTGAGAGGGGTGCTCTCTCTGAGGCTGTGACCATTCTGGAGTTCTGCCGGACAAGATTATCAGAATCCTACGCAAGCAAGAGCGGGGACCGTCTATCCATGGCCCTTGATGCGGAACTGAGAGAGATGCAGGAGAGGATGGCAAGCCGCCAACTCTATGAAACTTCAGGGAGGGCGTACATGCTATCTGGACTGAGTTCACATTCCTGGCAGCGAGCGACAACACGCGGAGACTCGACAGATAGCAGCACCGTTGTTCACTCCTATCAGACACCATCCATGGTTGAGATGCTACAGCATTCTCAGAGCTATATCCCTCTGCCTCAGGGCCAAAGGCCACAAGCCCGGCCAGCCAGGCCATCGGCAAGGTAGCTGACCGCTGTCTTGGCAACCAAATGGGCTGCCGATGGTGGAGGATTTCGTCGTAGCTCATAATAGCTCTTAGCTTGATTGTTGGTACTGTACATAGTACCTGCCGATTCTTGTGCTTATTTGGTTATTTGAGTCGTAGTGGGTTTATACCGAAGAAACGGAGCTGGGTAGTGAATACCGGGCACATTCTGGGGCATTACCCTGTTCTGTAAGGAATAAGAAGGTTGGAATTGTATATAGTCTGGTAACCTAACTTTTTTCAACTTGTAATCCTATTCTTTAGTTGCTCTTTGGTGATGCTATTATTTTACATATATATATATATATATCGACGCGGATTTGCTACTCACATGCGTAGCTGCGCATAGGCAGAGCACCGTTGGATTTAGAGATCAAATGCATGCAACCTCTAGATGGAAGTGGGGTGAAACATGACTGAGATAACGGTGTTAGTTTTGTGCATGCATGCAAGAATCTAGGGTTTGGCATGGGTTCCAATTTAGCATACTGTTTTGGCTACAAAAGTTTTAGCATCTAAAATGAGAAGTTCTAGCATCTAAATGAGAAGGGATTGAGAACAAGAATTAAAACAGGTTTTGCATGCAGAAGCTTTAGACTATGTGCCATGCAAAAGAGTGTCCTAACAAAGGTTGTTTTGGTATGTGTTTGGGGGCCGCATGAATCCATGAGAATGTGAAGAAAACGAAACAAAGGTTGTTTTGTTTATTGCGGCGACAATGAAATAAGGCTTAGTTTGGTTAGGGTTTACCGCATGTAGTATATTAGGGTTTGTCTCACCTAAATAAAATTTGATAAGCTTTGTTTTGCTAGGGCTTCATGTATGTAGTATATTAGGGTTTATCATGTAGTATATTAGGATTAAGGTTTACCGCATGTTGTATATTACGGTTTGTCTCACCTAAATGAAATTTGATAAGCTTTGTTTTGCTAGGACTTCATGCGTATAGTATATTAGAGTTTTCCGTGTAGTATATTAGGGTTAGGGTTTATCGCATGTTGTATATTAGGGTTTGCCTCACCTAAATGAAATTTGATAAGCTTTATTTTGCTAGTGCTTCATGCATGTATCAAAGGAACACTAACGGCGTTACTATTGAGCCAACATCGTGGGTCTGGATACATGTGCTTCCTATATCAAAAGGGGAGAGAATCAACGATAGACTATGCGCAACTATGTCTGTGTTTAGCTAGCTATTTCTCATATATATATAGCTATATACTACATGGGTGCGCAGCTATGTCGGCGTTACTATGCGCAGCTATATATATATATAGACCCCTGGGTGCAGAATTAATATTAAACCCCCTGGGTGCAGAATTACTTATTCTGCACCCGCGTCCGTTTACCGAGCCAGATCGCTCAATTGGGTTCCATCAAACCTTTGTTAGTGCGGCAAGCGGTGCGCACGTCGTATTATTTTTACCGGGACGGTTTCTTTTCACGTGTTCATCCTAGGCTTTGGTAGCTAAGCACCATCCCGTCACCTCATTCTTTTTCTCATGCTTTTCAATAACAGATGGGGCGAGCCGGCGAGCGGTTGAGAGAACATGGCAGCGGCGAGCCTGTGAGCGGCCGCCGGCGAGCGGTGTCTGTGCTTTGCACCCTCTGGGATTCCTTGGCTCCGTCGTCGTTGGCGGGTCGAATCAGTGGCGCCGTGGTCGACTGGCTGGATTGGTGGCATGGCGGTGTGGTGGTTGACGGCAGCGCTGCAGGCGTCTTCGGCACCCTGGTCGACCAGCACGGCGGGTGGTGGTTGAGGGAGGCGTCGACATCGTCCGCCTCTGCTCTGTCTCCGGATCCCCTCCATCGACCCCCTGCTTTGTCGCCAGCGCTCCTCGGCCGCCAAGGCCCAATACTCCCCACGACCAAGGCATGCTCAGAAGGTTCTCTTTTCCTCCCTCTATCTGATCTGCGTGTTTTCCGTGGATAATAGCTAGTCTATGAATTGGATCTAGATCTTTAATCTAATTTTAGTAGCAGTCCTGGGTTGGGAATTGGGATCTGGCACTTTGCAATTTTACGTCAGCTTGCATTTTGGGTACTGCATTGCTAAAATGCTAAGTTCTTTCAGTGTCTCCTGCTTCTTGTGGGGATACCGATATTCAATTCCAAAAGATTCATATTTGTCTCCAACTAGTGTTGATTATTAATGTGGTTTGTCCAAATGGAAGCATGGCTTATTCTTTAGCTTAGTTTTGTTATCGGGGAGATCTAGGGGATACCCCACCATATCACCTCAATCTAGCTTTGTATAGTTTGCCTGTAGCTTACAAGCGTATCGGCAATCAACATTAGAAGCTTATGTATTACTACTTGACTTGCTGACCCATATTCACCCCTACTCCTTCCTTGCTTCCTCGCGTGGGACGTTCCAATGTCGTCTGGATCCTCAGAATCATTCTCCAAACCAATTCCTCGCGTGCAATTATACTCAGATTTTGGAAGTTAGAATAGCTTGAACCGAAAAGTTCAGCTCAAAATTAGGGTCGTGGTGGCGGCATGGTGATTGGCGTTTTTCCTCAGTGGCCAGCAAGGCCGGTGGTTGCTGTGGGTGTCATTGTGTGTGTGATTGGCATCGTGGTTCTGCCTGCCCATGGACATCAGGGTGCCTTGCTCGTTTGTTATCAGCATACACAGTTAAACAATCCCCTGATTCAGCAATTTATGTCTTGCTCTTGTGTTGGCAGTACACGCCAGCTTGTAATTTATTTCCCGTTTTTGAAAGGTCGTAGAATACACCATGGTAAATATAGACTTTGTTGAAAGAAACCAGAATCTATAAACTCTTTCATGATCCAGTCTTTGATAAGATTCACAAAAGCTACATGCAATTGAGCCTTAGCAGCCTTGTATCCTTGGGGTTTCACATATCCACTAGGGATTTTTTTTACCTGCTGAATCAAGCTAAGATAAATTACGTTAGCATCTGAAGCAATGGATAAAAACTGAACACAAATGTAACCCAGTGATCATACAAATAAGGGTAGATAGGCTATACAAAACATCAGTATAATTCTTGCCTGTACCTCTTACGGCACTAGGCACTACAGGAACTTTGTTGTTAAATATTTATAAAGTAAAACAGATGCGTTATATCTCTATGAACTGCTATAAATCCCTGAGTTCCTGACTAGCCTCCTGGCCGCACTCTACTCTCAAGAGTCAAAAGGCTGTGCTGGTACGGAATTCTCACACGAATCTAATTTCCCAACTATCTTTGTTACTCCCTCCGTTTCGGTGTATTAGTCCTACGCGTAGTCCTAGGTCATTGATTTGACTAACTTTAGATAAGGTATATATATGATAAAAAATAACTTTCTAAAAGTATAATTTTTATATTATATAATTTATTTTATATAGGTCAAAATGATGACCTAGGGACACACATATGACTAATACATCGGGACGAAGGGAGTACTGTACTTGTTCAGTTCAAATCATGTGTATTCTGCAGTGCATAGCTCCCAAGTTAGCCTGTTAGTCTTCGCTGCATTTATAGTTTAGTGGCCTGCCCTCAAACCAGGCGTAATCTTGCATATCATGACTTTGATTGTTAAATCAGGTTGTTCGCTTGTTATGTTTGTGTGGCATAAACGTGATGGGAGTTGTGATTGTAGCTAGGCAGATAGGTATGTGCTACCCAGTAACATTATTGTCCATGGGGTGTTTGTTTTAGTACCCCTATGTGGTAATTAATGTTATAACAGTGATATTTTAGGATTCGTAAGCTATAATTTCCTACACTCCATTCTGAAATATAACAGAATAGTAAATGGTTTGCATGATACTGGCTTCTTGCACCTGATGTTACATGTGTCATACTCGACTACCTTTTTTTATTAGCACCTAGTCAATTTTGTAGTCAAACTATTGAATCCAATCTTAGTTGTCATTTTTGCCCTATTTGTGTTTGTGCATTCTTATGCCCGACATATTTCAATCAACATTCTGTAGTTACTTTCTTGTGCGATCTTGTGTTTGAACATAATTTTGTACTGGTCTAGATGTCCAATCTTTGCTTCTTGTAATAACAATTATGAATCGTTAATTGTCCTATCTCGCATGTATGAAAGCAGCATGTGAAATTATGTTTCTTATCATGATAGTAACCTAATGATTTAACTGAATTATGTCTCTTATCATGATAGTACATGTGCCGGTGATGCAGTGCAATCGACACCGGAGGTCCTGTCACCTTGGATGGCGTCAGGCACCCAATGGCGGTGGCGCATTGACTCTTATTGTGACTCCAACAACAATGCCTTCATAACAGATATCAGCTTGCTGGATAATTCTCTTGGCACTGGTTCCTCAACGCGCTAGAGAAAATTCTAGTGACTACCGTCTGCCAGTATGAATATTGGAAATTGTGATTCTAGTCATTATATCGATGGAGGTATGAGCTAGCGCGCAAGACACTGACTTGATTGTGTTAGTCAGGTGTGGTCTTTCCCACTGTAGATAAGTTATGTGAGTGATCAGTGCCGACTGATCCGAAGCAGACTGTAATTAGTGGCTCTAAAAGCCCTCTTTTCAGAAGTCAGGAATTTCATGGTACCCGAGTATAAATTATGGTGTTTGCTGTGGAATTTGCTTATGTTGCAGACAAATGATTTAGTCTGGTTAGTGCTGAAACCTTACATGAATAATATAATAGTACCGAAACGTTACGTGAATAATATAATTAGGCATGATTGCCGAGATATGATTATGTCTTTTTCAAACAACAAATTACATTAGCTTGTTACTTTGATTGTGCTGTAAGATTTGGCTCACATGCATAGCTCCTTGTATGATTTTGCATTGGAGTAAAAAACTATGTCGGTCATACCTCACATACAGGTCTCATGGTGTACAATGCACACGCAAAAAAGTTACATCACATCAAGAGATGTGAGACATACTTTGGCGTTGGTTAGGAAGCATGCCGTAAAATTACGTAACATGCAGCAAGTGAGGCGCGCGGGATGGATTTTGTGGGCCGTTAGGAAACTGATTTGAAAACAAGCCGCATGTGGACCGACGAGGCGCATGGGACGAAACGGACGAGGCGCACGCTCGATGGGCTGCACCCAGGAGTCAAATAGCGCGACTATATAGCGCTTAGAAATCAAAGCAAGAGAAAAAAGGCATTTGGTGGAGAGATTGGGCTAGATGACTAGTCCATCATATACCATGTACTACTACATCATCCTGATTCGGGATGAACTAATGGAACAAATATTATCTCAAGCACGTACCCCTCCTACCTATAATAGTAACATCATAAAAGTAGTATTGGTCATTTGTCAAAAGGACCATAACATACAAATAGTTGGCGAGGACATGTACTCACTCTCACTTGAATCAACCTCAAGGACATGTAATCACTCTCACTTGAATCTCTACGTAGCTTTGTGTATGATATCACTTTTTTGAGAAATAAAAAGAAAACCATTTTTTACTACATATACGGGTAAAATACAGAGTTATAGTATGGCTACTAAAAAAAACTCTCCTACGTATTTGTATTTCTCTGAAAACTGATCATAATGCTCAACTTATTAAGGTTAGTGTTGACTTTGGACACCCCCAACCCACATCAAGCAGGGAGTACCCCCTCGAATCTTGGGCTTGCATATGAGCACCTTACCGAAGCAGGACATCACGTTGCACCCGATGGGCATCTTCAGCGCCACGTCCACCGCGGCTTCGCCTCGTTGAAGCTCGCCGGCCAGCTGGTCCCGGAGGAATCGGGGCACCACCACGTCCTGCCCCCACGCCCTGGCCCGACCCTCGCGCTCCCCGTTTGGCTCCGCGCATAACGGCCCCACGGAGCCCTTGCCGAGGAACGCGTCCCCGTAGAACACCGACGCCGTCGAGAGCCCCGGGACGCACGCCCAATGCCTGTCCCCGATGTTGCTGATGCGAAGCGTGAGGTTGAACACCGGGGACAGCGGTCGGGTGGTCCAGGTCCAGCCCGGCGACGCCCGTGATGGCCATGGAGTACTCGGGGCTCAGGTTGCGGTAATCCGCGACGATCCCCGAAATAATCAAGCCAAAAAACGCGATGGCCGTCACGACGGCGACCGCGGTCAGTAATAACACTTTGCATCTGCTTTCTTGGCCGTGTTCGTCCGCCATGCTGGATCTCGAAGAGATCGGCCCTTCTTCTTTGATCAGAGGAGGCACCTAGTTAATTCCGTTGGATGGCGTACGTACGTGGTGGCAGCGATCGCTATAAAAGGAGGAAGTCGTTTTCTATAGTAGTCACGACTCACGCCCACGGACGGACATGGAGTCCTGGTCGACCCGGAACCAGCAAGTTTTTTTTAGAAAAAAGTTCAAAACAAACTTTAAATTCATAGACAAAAGCTAAATCAAACCCTAAATTCATAATCCCTGAAATCGGCACTCTAAACTCCGTGGTCCTGGTCTATTTCAGACCCTGGACCTGTTTGGTACACCGGAAATCAGTGTCGGACCCAGAAACTTAGGGAAGCCTGGGCGATCAAGCTTAAGTTGTAACTCTTTTTGACACATCCACTATAGAGATCTATAAAACACAAGCTTTGTGTCGTCGGCAAGCCTGGACGGCTGTCCGGGCTGGAGGGATGGTAGGTCCGCCCATGCCGGGAATTGTTTAATCCCGGCCGGGATTAAACTGCTACTCTCACCGACAGTTTAGACACACATGTCATATCCATCCCTTCCTAGATCCCTCCCATTCACCACAGTGTGGACGACCTCGGCCTCGCAGAACGTCGCCGATGCGCATCGACGAGCTTCGGCAAACTCGTATTCCTCTCAACCTCCTCCTGGTTCTCTCCCCTCCATATGGTTTAGCCGCAGATGCCCATGCGAGCCTTGAGCAGGAGGACGGGAGGACGAACAGAGAACTAGCAGGTCTACATCCCCACTTCGTCGCTCTAGAGCTCCCGCCGTCGAGTAAGTCTACGTCTTGCTTACCCCTGAGAAAAACAATGTTCTGTTGTCTGTGTGCACACTAGGCATTTGTGTTAATGCCAAGTGAGTTTTCTTGGTTTTGTTTCTGGATCTGTACTAGGTGTCATTGTGGATTATACAAAATTGAAAATATGGAACTTCGGGGAAGAAGTTCAGGTGGAAGATTCATAGCTCAGCCAGCCTGCTGTTCGTGGCCAGTCCGACGGGCCGACGACACAGGTCTGCGCGAGCGCATGTTCAACAAAGGGCGGAGCGATGCGACACCGTGATCATGCTCGTGCTTGGGGCCAGCCTGTACTGAATGTACCAGGTGGGGAACGGCACCGCGGTGCTCGCATGCATTCCTCGGGCCATCAGGCAGCGACGGGTGCGTGTCCTCGGCTTAGAGCATCACTAGTAGAGCCCTTAAACCCTTAAGGCTATGTTCGGTTAATCCTTTTCTCAAGAGGATTGGAGTGGAATGGAGTGGATTTGAGGGAATTTTGACTTGTATGGGATTTAATCCACCCCAAACCCTTTCAATTCTCTTCAATCCCGACTAAACCGAACAAGTGAAGGGAATATGACCTGAGAGGCAATAATAAAATGTTTATTATGTGTATTCCAAGTATATGATAGATGTTTATTTTGCATGCTATAATTGTATTAATACGGAAATATTAATATATGTGTGTTTAATAAACAAACAGAAAGTTCCTAGTTATGCCACTCTCATAAACTAGTTCGTTGATTAACAAGATGATCATAGTTTCCTGATCATAGACATTGGATGTTGTTAATAACGAGATCACAACATTAGTGTAATGGTGTGATGAACATTCATCCGAAATATAGCATTACGATCAAGGTCATTGAGTTTATATTGCTATAAACAACTTACGAAGTAGTCCTAATCCTTAGACCATGAGATCATGCCAATCACTAACACCGGAAGAGTTTCTTGTTGACATCAAATGTCACACCGTAACTGGGTGATTATAAAGATGGCTTCAAAGCTACTAAAGTGTTATGTTGAGAATCATGGATCAAGAGTAGAATTTGTTCATCCCGATGACGGATAGATATGCTCTGGGCCCTCTCGGTGATATCACATTGGTTAGCTTGCAAGCAAGTGATTTATCACTAGAATGTTATATCACGGGAACGAGAAAAGAGTGCATGTCAGTAACGAGATCAAACTAGGTATGGAGATAACGATGATCGAATCTCGGACATGTAATATATCGTGAAACAAAGGGATTAAGATACAAGCGTAAAAGGTTCCGACGATCACAGGAAAAGTCATCGTTGAATGTGTGGGAGTCAGTATGGATCTCCAGGTCCCGCTACTGATTATTGATCGGAGAAGGGTCTCGATCATGTCCGCATTATTCGCGAACCGTAGGGTGACACACTTAAGGGACACTGGCATCTAATTGGAGCAAATGTTTCATGCCGAAAGAATAAACAAGCGCAGGAATTTATTTTACTAGATACCGAAACAGGTTTTCGGGTGAAATTGCATAAAGTGGTTATGCATGTGAAATAGAATTCTAGCAAGGGGTTATTTGTGAATGTTTGTCAAAGTAATTGACAAAATTCTGAATAAAATAAAAGAGTTTTATTTAATGAGAGTTTACATTAAATTTGGTGGAAATTTAATGAGAATTTGAGTAGGTTTTTGAGTGGAGAAAATTGAAGGGCCATTTTGTGAGTGGAGTGTCCACCCACATGAATGAAGGATGAGAGGGGGCAGCCCCCATGGCCGGCGGCCACCCCCTTGTGTGCCCCCCTCCTCCTATAAAAGGCACCCCCTCTCCTCTCTCTCACTCACACCTCCTCGTGAAGGATCTCTCTCCCCCTCTAGAATTTATCCCCCATGGTCTCGGACTAGCGAGATACATGTTTCCGGTGGCTATTCGGCAAGAAAGGGTTGTGCTTCCGCTGCATCGCTGGAGCGAGGAGGCAGAGGTTGCTCATGTCTTGTACGTGTGTGCGAGCACGGATGCGCTGCTGCTTTGCGGCGCTAGGACTTCCTCTCGATCTTGAGATCGGCAAGAGATCGTCTACATCAACCACGAGTTGAACTCGTTAAGCTTTGTCGGCCTTCAAGGGTATGTTCTCTACGGATATACATCCGCCTGTTGTTTGTATCTAGTAGATAGATCTTGGTACATAGTTCCCATCGTAGGAAAAATTTTGTTTTCTATGCTACGAACCCTTCAGTGGTATCAGAGCCGGATCTATGCGTAGATACTTTACACGGGTAGTACACATATGAGTATATGGGCGATGATGATCATGTTGTTGCTCCTTAGTTGTAATTTTGGATATTGGTGGCATAGTGGGATGAAGCGGCCCAGACAAACTTTACATGTCCTCGCACATGAGACCTGTTCCACGCTTGACATGCAACTAGTTTGCATAAGTGGCTAGCGAGTGTCTGTCTCTCCTACTATAGTCAATATCTATTTTGCAACGAGTTGTCAACAATTTGGTTATCCTCGTTGTGGTTCATGTTCATAGGTAAGAACGGTTCTATCTCGAAAGCCCTAAGCCACGTAAAACTTGCAATGGATAAATTAGAGGCGTCTAGTTTAGATTGTTGCTTGGCTAGTGTTATGATATGGTGATGTTGTAAGTAGAAGTATGAGATGATACTCTTACAACATACATAACGTGTAATCTCCATAGACCTTGGACTTACACATAAAGGTATGATAGTGATCATACCACGGTGCACATGATAGAGATCATATGCGGGAACCATATCATTTCACTAATAAACATGTGATGTTTGATAGCATCTTATATTGCTTGTTTAGCGCTTTGTTAGCATAATAAGATGATCCCTTTTTTAAATATCAAGATAAGAATGTGTTCTTCCTTTAGTATGCACCGATTATGTTTTCGTCGCTCCAAGACATCACGTGATGATCGGGTGTTCTTGGATCCACGACCATATTTCGGGTGTAAAACAGTTACACACGTGAATACTAAGGTTCTAACTTGGCGAGCCTAGCATATACAAATATGGCCTCGGAACACGGACCGAAAGGTTAAGCATGAGTCATATAGTAGATATGATGCCCATTTGATGCTCGCCTTTGAAGCTACGCCGACTCACATGATGATCGGACTTGGTGTAGTGGATTTGGTTCATGTAATCACCAAAAAGGCACAAGGGATGTCGTTTTTGAGTGGGACTTCATTCGTAATATGGATTATTTGAACTCAATCTATCATAAACTTAGTCTAAACTTTACAAATTCTGTTGTAGATGGCACCACCTGCTTTTAATTTCAATGTGTTCATGGAGAAAGAGAAACTTGCAACGAACGGTAGCAACTTTACCGAATGGGCCATGAATTTTAGGATTCTCCTCTCTGCTGCACAAAAGCAATATGTGCTAGAAGCGCCGTTAGGCCCCCCACCTTTTGAGGATGCCCCTGACGAGGAGAAGAATGTCTATCAGACTCGTCAGGAGGACCATAACTTAGTTCATTGCGACATATTGTATGGGCTAGAGCCGGAACTTCGAAAGCGTTTCGGAAACGGCAATGCTTTTGATACAATGGGTGAGTTGAAAATGATTTTTGACACACATGCTGCTGTAGAGAGCTACAACACTTCAGAAAAGTTCTTTAGCTGCATGATGGAAGAGCACAGCTCCGTTAGTGAGCATGTACTCAAGATGTCGGGTTACGCCGATAAGCTTGTGTCCTTGGGAATAACGATTCCCATTGACTTAGGCATCCATCGTGTTCTGCAGTCTCTGCCACCTAGCTATAAGAGCTTTGTGATGAACTATAATATGCAAGGCATGAAGAAGTCTCTCCCCGAGCTTCTGTCAATGCTTAAAACTGCAGAAGTGGAGATCAAAAAGGAACATCAAGTGTTGATGATCAATGGGAACACTGGTTTCAAGAAAGACAAGAAGGGAAAATGGAAGGGAAGTAAGGGTGGCAAGCCGGTTGGCGTGCCTGAAAAGAAGCCCCGAGTTGGACCTAAGTCTGATACCGAGTGCTACTATTGTAAGGGGACTGGCCACTGGAAGCGCAACTGCCCCAAGTATTTGGCAGACAAGAAGGCCAGCAAGGCAAACAAAGGTATATATGATATACATGTTATTGATGTGTACTTGACTAGTGCTCGCAGTAGCACCTGGGTATTTGATACCGGTTCAGGTGCTAATATTTGTAACTTGAATCAGGGGCTGCAGAACAAGCGACCGCTAGCAAGGGGTGAGGTCAAGATGCGTGTTGGCAATGGATCAAGCGTTGATGTGATCGCCGTCGGAACGCTGCCTCTCCATTTACCGTCGGGATTAGTTATAAACTTGAATAATTGTTATCTAGTGCCTGCACTGAGCATGAACATTGTATCTGGATCGTGTTTAATGCGAAGTGGTTATTCATTTAAATCCGAGAACAATGGTTGTTCCATTTATATGAATGAAATCTTTTATGGTCATGCACCGATGATGAATGGTTTATTTATATTAGATCTCGATGATAATGTTACACATATTCATAATGTTGATGCTAAAAGGATTAAACTTAATGATGATATATCCGCATATATGTGGCACTGCCGTCTAGGTCATATTGGCGTTGAACGCATGAAGAAGCTCCATTCGGATGGACTTTTGGAATCACTTGATTTTGAATCATTTGATACATGTGAGCCATGCCTTATAGGTAAGATGACTAGTACGCCGTTTTCCGGTTCAATGGAACAGGCGACAGATTTATTGGAAATCATACATTCTGATGTATGTGGTCCAATGAGTGTGTCGGCGCGAGGTGGATATCGTTATTTTGTTACTTTCACGGATGATTTGAGTAGATACGGTTATATCTACTTGATGAAACACAAGTCTGAAACCTTTGAAAAGTTCAAGGAATTTCAGAATGAAGTGGAAAATCATCGTAATAGAAAGATCAAATTTCTACGGTCCGACCGTGGAGGTGAGTATCTAAGTTACGAGTTTAGCACTCACATGAAAGAGTGTGGAATTGTTTCATAACTCACACCTGCCGGAACACCACAGAGAAATGGTGTGTCGAAACGTCGTAATCGTACTTTATTAGATATGGTTCGATCTATGATGTCTCTGATGGACTTGCCATTGTCATTTTGGGGCTATGCACTAGAAACTGCTGCATTCACTTTAAATCGGGCACCGTCTAAATCCGTTGAAAAGACACCGTATGAATTGTGGTTTGGAAACAAACCTAAGCTGTCATTTCTCAAAGTTTGGGGATGCAATGTTTATGTGAAGAAACTTCAACCGGATAAACTCAAACCCAAAGCGGAAAAATGCGTCTTCGTAGGATACCCTAAGGAAACTATTGGGTATTCCTTCTATCACAGATCCGAGGGCAAGGTTTTTGTTGCCAAGAATGGATCCTTTCTAGAGAAAGAGTTTCTCGCGAAAGGTGTGAGTAGTCGGAAGGTAGAACTCGAAGAGGTTATTGAACCTTCTCTTCAAAGTATGGCGAGTAGCACAGCGCCGGAAGTTGTTCCGGAGTTGACTTCACCTGTTGTAGAGGGAACTAATGATAATGATCATGAAACTCCGAAAGAGAATACTACCGAACCTCGCAGGTCTAGCAGGACGCGTGTAACTCCCGAGCTGTACGGAAATCCTGTCATGAGTTTCATGGTTGATGAAAATGATGACCCTGCGACGTATGAAGAAGCGATGATGAGCCCGGATTCCAACAAATGGTTAGAAGCCATGAAATCCGAGATGGAATCCATGTATGAAAATCAAGTTTGGAACTTGGTGGACTTACCTCACGACCGAAAGGCCGTGGAGAACAAATGGATTTTCAAAAGGAAAACTGATGCTGATGGTAATATAACCGTCTATAAAGCTCGACTTGTCGCAAAGGGGTTTCGACAAATTCAATGAGTTGACTACGATGAGACATTCTCTCCCGTAGCGATGCTAAAATCAGTTAGGATTATGTTAGCAATTGCTGCATATTTCGATTATGAGATATTGCAGATGGATGTCAAAACCGCGTTTCTCAATGGTAATATTGAAGAAGAGTTGTATATGATACAACCAAAGGGTTTTGTCGATCCTAAGGATGCTAACAAGGTGTGCAAGCTTCAGCGATCCATCTATGGATTGAAGCAAGCATCACGAAGTTGGAATCTCCGCTTTGATGAGGTGATCAAAGAGTTTGGATTTGTCCAAACTTATGGAGAAGCTTGTATTTACAAGAAAGTGAGTGGGAGCAATGTGGCATTTCTGATATTATATGTGGATGACATATTATTGATCGGAAATGATATAGATATTTTAAACAGTGTTAAAAGTTATCTAAACAACAAATTTTCAATGAAGGAGCTAGGTGAAGCGTCATACATATTAGGCATAAAGATCTATAGAGATAGATCTAGGCGCCTAATAGGGCTATCACAAAGTACATACCTTGATAAGGTTTTAAAGAAGTTTAAAATGGAAGATAGTAAGAAGGGGTTCTTACCTATGACATAAGGCACGACATTGAGTAAGACTCAAAGTCCGGCTTCGGTGGAATAAAAAGAGATAATGGACAAGGTCCCCTATGCTTCAGCCATAGGCTCTATAATGTACGCCATGCTATGTACAAGACCGGATGTGGCACATGCTATTAGTTTGACTAGTAGGTACCAATCAGATCCAGGTTCAGAACACTGGAAAGCGGTCAAGAATATCCTTAAGTACTTGCGAAGAACTAAGGATATGTTTCTTGTATACAGAGGTGAAGAAGAGCTCGTCGCTAAGTGTTATGTCGACGCTAGCTTTGACACCAATCCGAATGACTCTAAATCTCAATACGGATACGTATTTATCATGAATGGCGGAGCGGTTAGTTGGAGGAGCTCCAAACAACCTGTGGTGGCGGGATCAACAACGGAGGCCGAATATGTTGCTGATTCAGAAGCGGCTCAGGAAGCAGTTTGGATGAAGGAGTTCATATCCGAACTAGGAGTGGTTGTAAACGCGTTGGACCCAATGGTGATCTATTGTGACAACAATGGTGCCATTGCCAATGATAAAGAGCCAAGGTCTCACAAGCATTCCAAGCATATTAAGCGCCGGTTTCACTCCATCCGCGAGCATGTCAAGGATGGAGATATAAAGATTTGTAAAGTACATACGGATCTCAATGTAGCAGATCCGTTGACTAAAACTCTCCCTAGAGCAAAACATGATCTACACCAGAACTCCATGGGTGTTAGATACATCACTATGTAACTAGATTATTGTCTCTAGTGCAAGTGGTAGACTGAAGGGAATATGCCCTGAGAGGCAATAATAAAATGTTTATTATGTGTATTCCAAGTATATGATAGATGTTTATTTTGCATGCTATAATTTTATTAATACGAAAACGTTAATACATGTGTGTTTAATAAACAAACAGAAAGTTCCTAGTTATGCCTCTCTCATAAACTAGTTCGTTGATTAACAAGATGATCATAGTTTCCCGATCATAGACATTGGATGTTGTTAATAACGAGATCACAACATTAGTGTAATGGTGTGATGAACATTCATCTGAAGTATAGCATTACGATCAAAGTCATTGAGTTTATATTGCTATAAAAAACTTACGAAGTAGTCCTAATCCTTAGACCATGAGATCATGCCAATCACTAACACCGGAAGAGTTTCTTGTTGACATCAAACGTCACACCGTAACTGGGTGATTATAAAGATGGCTTCAAAGCTACTAAAGTGTTATGTTGAGAATCATGGATCAAGAGTGGAATTTTTTTCATCCCGATGACGGATAGATATGCTCTGGGCCCTCTCGGTGATATCACATTGGTTAGCTTGCAAGCAAGTGATTTGATCACTAGAATGTTATATCACGGGAACGAGAAAAGAGTGCATGTCAGTAACGAGATCAAACTAGGTATGGAGATAACGATGATCGAATCTCGGACATGTAATATATCGTGAAACAAAGGGATTAAGATACAAGCGTAAAAGGTTCCGACGATCACAGGAAAAGTCATCGTTGAATGTGTGGGAGTCAGTATGGATCTCCAGGTCCCGCTACTGATTATTGATCGGAGAAGGGTCTCGATCATGTCCGCATTATTCGCGAACCGTAGGGTGACACACTTAAGGGACACTGACATCCAATTGGAGCAAATGTTTCATGCCGAAAGAATAAACAAGCGCAGGAATTTATTTCACTAGATACCAAAACAGGTTTTCGGATGAAATTGCATAAAGTGGTTATGCATGTGAAATAGAATTCTAGCAAGAGGTTATTTGTGAATGTTTGTCATTAAAGTAATTGACAAAATTCTGAATAAAATAAAAGAGTTTTATTTAATGAGAGTTTACATTAAATTTGGTGGAAATTTAATGGGAATTTGAGTGGGTTTTTTAGTGGAGAAAATTGAAGGGCCATTTTGTGAGTGGAGTGTCCACCCACATGAATGAAGGAGGGGAGGGGGCAGCCCCCATGGCCGGCGGCCACCCCCTTGGGTGCCCCCCTCCTCCTATAAAAGGCACCCCCTCTCCTCTCTCTCACTCACACCTCCTCGTGAAGGATCTCTCTCCCCCTCTAGAATTTATCCCCCATGGTCTCGGACTAGCGAGATACATGTTCCCGGTGGCTATTCGGCTAGAAAGGGCTGTGCTTCCGCTGCATTGCTGGAGCGAGGAGGCGGAGGTTGCTCGGTGTCTTGTACGTGTGTGCAAGCATGGATGCGCTGCTGCTTTGCGGCGCTAGGACTTCCTCTCGATCTTGAGATCGGCAAGAGATCGTCTACATCAACCACGAGTTGAACTCGTTAAGCTTTGTAGGTCTTCAAGGGTATGTTCTCTACGGATATACATCCTCCCGTTGTTTGTATCTAGTAGATAGATCTTGGTACATAGTTCCCATCGTAGGAAAAATTTTGTTTTCTATGCTACGAACCCTTAAACAAGGCCTAAAAGTTTAAAGGTCAAGCATTGGCAGTTTTGTGCACATGTGAGCTGTGAAAAACATGGGTCATAGACTATAACCCTCAAACCCTTAAAACTGAGGGTCGACGGTAGATACTAGAACCCTCAAACCCTTACAACTAAGGGTTTGAGGGTTCTAGTCTTTGCCTCAACCCTCCAACCCTCGAACCCTCATCATAATATCATTGCACATATCACAAATATCACTAGGAAAACACAATTCATCACAATTGTCACTTCAAACAAACTAGGAAAACACAATTCATCACAATAGGCATGGGCGCGGGCTTCTTCCGGGAGGCCACCTTCTTCACGGCCGGGGTCCCTCTCAATACGCGACGGAGGCCGGGGCGGAGGCGACGACGGGGGTCGAGGCGGAGGCGGGGACGACGTGTTGCCCCGCGCGCCTCCGTTTGGCGCCGACGTGGGTGGCCGCCACCACCGCCGCCATGTCCACCGAGGAGGCCGATGCCAGGCCAAGCGGGGCGGAGGCAGAGGCCAGGGCCGGGCCGAGCGGGACGGAGGAGACAGGGGCGGAGGAGGCGGGGACCGAGGGGGCAGAGGAGGTGAAGGCGGAGGCCGAGGCCGGAGCCGAGGCGGGTGGAGGCGGCGACTCCATGGCGGAAGGAGTCAGGGCGGAGGTGGCCGGGGCGGGGAGGAGGCTGGGGCGGCTCGTCGTCGGCGGGAGGAGGTGTGGGCGAGCGAAGGCGGAGGCCGGCGGCGTGGGGTGGGAGGCGGGAGGATAAATTCCTTCCCGCGCTTGTTGTGAAGAAGGCCGGGTCGGGGTAGGGGTTGGAGCCTCCAACCCTTACTTCTACAGGTTGGAGGACGGGTTGAGAGTTGGACCCTCAAATTTTTTTGAGGGTTTGAGGATTTAGAGGTTCTAGTCTACGGGAATTGGACCCTCAAAACTGTAAAAAAAGCGGTTGGATAAGGGTTTAAGGGCTCTACTAGTGATGCTCTTAATTCGTCAGATAAAAAATCAGAGCGAGTAGAAGGTTGAAGATAGATATGACAGTGGGCCAGTGCTGTCAGTTACAGTAATAATTTAAGTTTTCTTTTTTTAGCATGAAAATCATGTCTAGGGTCTAAAATAGACCGGGATCACATATTTCAGTGTGCTGATTTCGGGGATTACAAGTTTAGGGTTTGATTTAGCTTTCATGTAACATCCCAGTATTTAGGAACCTAACGAAGGGTAGATTTAGGATTATGTATTGTTGCATGCATCTATTTGTGAAAATGTGGGAATTTTTTTTGCCAATTAAAATCTTAAGTGATCAATGTTTCTTTCCTACCTTAAGATTAGGTTTAGACTTAAAGGAGGATTGTTATAAACTTTGATGTGATCTTAAAAGAAGTATGTGTTTTGAAATGGGTTTGAATTTTTTTAAAAAACTTAAGTGTTTGAATTACAATTTAAATAATTCAAATAAGATTTGAATCTTAATTTAATTAAGATTTAGGTAGTATAACTTAAATCTCAAAACAATAGAAATTATGAAATTAATTTTCTTATTATAAAGACATAAACAAGTACAACAAAATAAAGAATAAAGAATATTCTTTATTAATAATAATATAATCTTTATTACAATTAAATAAAATAAAGATTACAAGAATTATGAAAGAAAATTACAAAGGACTAAGAAAATTACATCTACTAACTATCCTAAATCTAAAACCTATATCAAATATTCATCTTTATCTTTGAACCTGCAAACCAAAGATTAAACAGAAATAAAACCAGATTAGTGTTAGTATATATTTCTCTCAGATATGTCAGTGAGGTGCACTTGACAATCTCATCATTGAGAGATGTTAAAGAGGGGCAAGTTTCACCAAATATGAAAGATTTCCTCTTTCATAAGTTCACAGCCAGAATGCAAATGACAGCCAAAAAGGGGACCAATTCACCAGTCAAGGTAAAAGTAGATTGGTAATAGTAAGTTCAAATTTTCTGAACCTATCCATATGTGCATAGCAGGCACACAGGCTGCACACACACAACATGCAAAATGGTGTGATGTCGATCACACAAGCACAGTCAGGATCACAAAACCACAGCACAAGATAGAAGAGGAAGCAGAGGGGCCGACGATCATGGCGGCACGGGGAGCACCCCAGAGGGGGCGCTGCAACCCGCACGACGCCACGGCAACGACCCTGATCACGCCTGGAGGTGAAGAGCATCACCTCGACGCACGACAACCACGACAGCACTCGAATCCATGCCAATCCCCAAACCCTAAGGTTCGGGACGACATCGATCCATCGCAGGAGAGCCCTAGGCTCGAATCCAATTGGATAGAACAAACGGGCGTCACCTACAACCTTCTAATGCACCACGACGACGACCAGATTGGCCGACGGCGGCGGGAATCGCCGGTGGCGGCATCGCCGGCCACAGGGTCGGAGTTAGAGGAGGAGAAGATGAACTCGAGAGAGAGAGAGAGAGAGAGAGAGAGAGAGAGGAATGGGCCGAGCTGGGCTAGACCCTTCGGGGTGGCTCTTTTGTCTAGTACTAGTGGGCCAACAGGGCCCAATAAAAATAACCAGCCCAGAAACAATTTCAGGCCCGTTTTAACAAAAAGAAAAATACCAAAATACCCCTGGACTTAATAAAATTCTAGAAAATAAAATAATAGTCCAAAAAATTATAAATAAAATATTTTTGCATTCACAATAATCCATTCTGTCCAAATAAAATAACATATCAAATTTTGAACATTCAAATTTTTATAAGAATTTTGTAATTTATATATTCTTTAAAGAATTTTACAAAATTATTGAAAGGTGATAAAAAAAATACAAATCACTTTCATTATACATTAATAATATAGTGTTTTTGAAAAATACTAAATAAATATTTAGTAATAAATTTAATGTATAATTGATAATTCCTAAAAGGATTATTAAATCAATAAAAAATCTCATACTATACTTTAAATTAAACAAAAACTCAAACATCTTAATAACTCAAATTTAAACTTAGTCACTTCATTAATAATTCATAAAAGGATAAATAACATTTATTAATATCCTTTAAATAAATAAATTAAGATTAAATATAAAGTACAAATCTTAAATATTAATGAAATGAAACTCTAATGGTTTAAAAACATTGTAAACATATTAAACTATCTTAAACCCTAAGTGAATATCACATACTCAAAGGATTCCAACTCAGGATAAAAACCTTAAAGAACATCTTGTGAATGAATTAAATCTTTCCATTTACTTTAAATTATCAAATATCAACAATTACCACAACACTATACAAAATATTAAGGATAGTTAAATGAAATTATATCTGGAATTATAAACTCTACTCACTTATCTATAAAAGGTAAATGATACTACTCTATCATAGAATTAAGAAACCATCATCTCAAGTAATAGCACAAACATTCTTAAAGTAACTTAAAGAACACCTTTCATATATACAAGATACCAGGGTGTAAGTATCATACTTTCAAAACTATCTACATTTTAAAGTTAACTTTAGTCTCCAAAAGTCTAAATATAATACCATACACATTACTACATATTTTATAGTTAACTTTGGTCTGAAGTAATTAATCTATAAAGCCGCTTAAGCTCAAATCATTTGATTAAAACAAATAACATCAACCATCACTAACTAACCACAAGATTATTTAGACCTTAGAAGAGAAGCCATTTCTTCGAAGGTTATCCTTTTTGCCACTTTAAATAAGAAATCTTGTATAAGTAGTCCTAACTAGTATATCATAAGGATGTATATTTTATTCCTACATATGTGTTGACTCCAACCACTCATAAACTCTAATAAGAATACAACTACGAAAATTATCCAAAAGAACCACACATTCCAAAGTAACCACTTTCGAAATCCAAACCCTAGAACAACCTTATTCCTAGAATTTACACTTAAAACGTGCATCACACTACTTATGCATAAAAGCATATTGCTTCTTTAAACATTAGTCCTTACCGGACCAATGATGCTGATTCCAGATTTTGGATCTTATACACTGACTCGAAGACAGTGAGTGCATAATCTTGCAATCACAAAAGGCAAGTTCACACTTGCTCATGTAGTTTGTTTATTTTCTGTAAAGCATTTTACAAATCCAGTATTGTCTTCATCTGCATTTGAAAAAGGTCAGAAAACACTATTTTCAATAATAATAAGCACTATTGATTACTGATCCAGGGTGATCAGCTAATCTATTAAATATGACAGTTGGGATACCACTGTTCAGAACTATATCACCTAGGACTTAACAACCAATGTCGCCAGTGATTCTTGCGCCGTATATTACGCGATGACCATGAGATTTGGAATGGGACGGAGAAGTCAGCTGTATCTTCTTCCTCTCGCATGAAGCCGGATGTGCAGGTCGTGGCTGTTATCCTCGTAGCGTGCATATTAATTGGTAATTCGTAGAGGATATGCGGCATATGGGTGGGAACCCTCCTTGTCCCACGATAGTTCTGACATCTAACGGTTTGTACAAACCAGTGCCGTAATTCTTTAAGTGGGCATGGTGTACACCAAGGAGGCATGTGGGGTCGCGAAGGGAGAAGTGATTGGCTTGGATCATCTTCTGGGCCCCACATAATGGAATTGTGGACGGGAATAAGCTGCCCGGTTGTGCAACAAAGAGTTGATCTCTCATGGGTAAAGTAACGCACCTCTGCAGAGTGTAAGAACTGTAACTTGTTACTCCCTGTTCTGGGAAGGAGCTGCGAACGCGGCGGGAAAGGAACCCCATGAAGTTTCTGGTAAACCCGTGAAGGCTGACGGACATAGCTTTTCAGAATAAAAGCAACCTTTAAAGAAATGTTTATGAAAACTTGCATTGCCTACAATCTATGGTCTGTGGCTGTAGATATAGTGCATCAAACACTCCTTTTCTAGTGAATTTGCTGAGTACGCTCGTACTCAAAGTATCTTCTTAACCCTTGCTAGATTCTGAAGCCTTAAAACGAAGACTTCATCGAGATATGCTCCAGGACTTATCAAAAGCAGCCAAAGCTCCTCAATGAAGACAAGAAAGCCAACATATACCTCAACTCAAGTGAATAAAAGGTTACTCATTAGATAGAGATACAATCTCTAACCAAAGAACCTATCTCTATAGTGCGTTGCAATGACAGCTACCAAATTCCTTAGTTAAGTATTAGTTTAAATAGTATAATAACTTTGCGTTATTTACTTTTGGTTCTTCTCTGTAAGAAGTTCTTTCTCTCTCTTATACCTAGACTATTCTCTGGGTCTTATGTAAATAGTGAGTTGTAACCTTTAAGCCATGTATTGGACTCGCTGTGTTTCTGTTGTGCCATTCTGAGGGATGTAATACTCGTGAACGATGTTTTATTGGTGTTATGTCAACGACTATAGTATACTACATCATGCAGTGGTATGCTGGGTCACCGCATTTCATCTACAATTTCAAGGTTTGTTTTGGACTTTTCCTTTTTTTAAGTAGCCGCAGGAGATCTGTGCGTTTTGAGTCCCTTACAAGGTGTAGGTGGCCTACCGCTGCCAGCCCTCAAGGGGGCTGGCGAGTCTCGTCCGCATTGCTAAAATGGGGCATAGGACGTGGGAGGACAGTCCGCTCTGACTCAAGCGATCAGTGGTCCAACAACACCGCCGCAAAGCCAACCATGCATGCATCCTATACTTCATGGGGTGAAGGAATCCACAAGTTGGTAGCACCTTCCGGCGAACAACACCAGGTAAGATGAACGAGAGGAGAAGGCACCGCTGGGGGGCCCACTTCTAGGCGAACCGGTCGTCCTCGACCAGAGCCGCAGAAATTGCATAGTGGCGACTGATAGCTGGCCCCAATATCCGAGGCCCACATGTTCCTGGCGAGGCCGTCCTTAACAGTTCTAGATGAACGGAATCGGGCGGCACTAGATCCAGGACAGCTGGCTTGATCGCAGCTACCGAGAGGCCTCTGATCCAAGGGTCCTCCTAGAAATAAATGCGAGAACCCTCGTCGAACTCCACATGTACCGAGGCTGTGAACAGAGATGCCGCATGCGGCATGGTCGTGAAGGAGATCCCTGAACACGGGAACAACATGATCTCTCTGAAGCCACAACCATTTTGTGCGAAGAGCTAAATTGAGCAGCTGTAGGTTGTGGAAACCCAATCCACCCAAGCACTTGTCCTGGCATACTAGGTTCCAGGTAACAAGGCACTTGCCACCATTAGTCGTCCCTTTGCCCACCCAAAGAAAGTAGCGCTGCAGCTTGTCGATGGCCTCGAAAAACCAAGGCTTGAGGTCAAGGGCCAAGAGCTGGTAGACCATGGAGGTCGTCATCACAACGTGCACATAAGTTACTCTGCCCTTGCGGGAGAGGAGTCTCGCCTTCCAGTGCGGGATCTTGGCATCCAACTTGTCCATCGCAACTTGCATGTTCCGCTTGCGGATGCGCCCAAGCGAGAGAGGGAGGCCAAGGTAGGTACATGGAAAGTCCACCGTCAGGCACCCAATCACCGGAGCAAGATCAATGATCAGTTCCTTAGAGAACCTGATGGGTGGCACACGAGGTGGAGGTGGGGTGTCGTCCGACGCGCTTCGCGGGCCGCTTACAGTGGGGGGGAGGTGCCAAAAAACCTTCTGCTCGCCAAAAAGACCAACACCCCTCTCATGACCTGTGCCAACTCCCGCGGTGGCCGGGCCACACCCAGTCTTATCTCCCCAGCTCCTCCCTCCCTTCATCTCTATTGCCGTCACTAGTGTGTGCTACCGGTCCTTGGTCGGGCGGTGTCGATGGTAGCACCCTCTAGATTTTACCCTCTCGCTGGTGTGGATGCAGCGGTCCATCCCCGAGAGGTGTTCTTCCGCGACGACGGTCCGACATGGCAGTGGGTCTCCTCGATGGCGGTTGGGTGGTGATGGACCCTAGGATGTCTCTGTTGGTGGCAGGGCAGAGCTGCTGTGTGGATGGGCGGCGACAGGGCCCGTCTAGTCCAAATCTAGGTCCATCTGGGCAGGGGCAGGCCAACGGGTCTTCTCAAGGCGGTGATGCCTCCAATAGATGGAGATGGTGAACCTGTAGTGCTTGTTGGTGGCGGCACATAGCGGGCCCACTGCAGCGTGGCGGCGGAGACTTTGTGGCCCTGATATAGGGCCGACCGACCCTTCAAAGGCCTAGTGTGTGCCTTCTACCGTGACCGGTCGGTTATAGCCACGACGGTGGAGGTAGTTCCCTCCCGCTCGGCTACAATGGTGCCACCCCCAGCTGTTGCTGCATGTCCCTCTTCCGTCCTCTAGGTCCCGTGCCAATGACCAAAGTGAGACGACAAGGGTGGTCTCAAGACCGTGGTGGCGCATGGTGGTGGGCGACAACTTTGGTGGTGTGCTACGGATAGTCTGGGGTAGTGGGGTTTTAGGGTCGGGAGAAATCTCGTCGACTCAGCTGGCACCAAAGTGGTGACGCCTGCGAGTGCCATCTTTCCTTCCTGAAGGGCGTCAGGGGTACCCTTCCCCACTTACCTCAGCGTGTTGGCCGGGCAACATCATCGTCATCGTCGCTCTCCTTCTTGAAGGTGCTTCTTAGTACGTGGCGGTTCAGAGTATGAGGAGCATGGTGGAACAACTTCGGAGGCTGCAATGGTTGCGAGTCAAACTTGTTTTGTCAATATTCGGTGTTGGCCTTTTTTCTTTTTCTTTCTCTTCCTTTTCTTTTGGTCTTGCTTGTGTCGTTTGTTCCAGCAGATCAATTGTATCATGTGATTTTCTATATATTAATATAGTGGGGCGAAAGCCTATTTTGAGGATTTGGCTCGCCCAGCCCGCCAACCGCATGGCCATGTTTTATCTCTCTAAGGATTGGGCGATTCCAAGGCTCAAACCAAACATACCCTATGCCGAGGTTCGATCTCGTCAATGCCCATTGTTATGGACTTGGGTTTTGGATAAGGTGGGGATGCTGAAGATCGTGGAACGGTTAACAGACAAGCAACACGGGACACAAGGTTTACCCAGGTTTAGGCCCCCGAAGGGAAACCATACTCCTGCTTGTCTGCTCTTCATTACGGCAGAACCGAAAGTTACAGGGGATGATGACCCACAAGTATAGGGGGTGTATCATAGTACTTTCGATAAATAGGAGTGTTAATCCCAACGAGGAGCAGAAGGTGATGAACAGTGGTATGGAGCAGGAAATCCCTGTGAATACTTAGCAAACGGATTTTTAGTGGTTTTCTAACAAGGAAACAAAACAAGGAGCAAGTAACAAAAGTAACGAACAAACGGAGCAAGTGGCCCAATCCTTTCTTAGCAAAGGACAAGCCGGTGGAAATACTTATAAGGACCAAACGTTCTCGAGGACACATGGGAATTCTGTCAAGTGCTTTCGCTTCAAATAGTGAGTACTCTTCTCTGGTGTTTGTAAGTGTTGTGTGGGTGAACCTGTGCTAACATACCGCCCTTCCTAGGACTAATACATACTTGTGATTAAACCCCTGCAAACATTCGTAACTACAAGAAATTAATTAAGATATAAATCTAACCACAACCTTAAACCCTCAGATCATACGCTCCCTTGTGCAAAGTTTTCTGAACGGGGGTTCAAGTTTCTCTCACTCCGACAACCCCGCGATTAGTAGACAAATACACAATGCATTCCCCTAGGCCCATAAATGGTGAAGTATCATGTAGTCGAAGTTCACATGACACCACTAGAAGAATAGCACCACAACTTAAATACTAAACCATTGAATAATAACTCATCACAGATTCACTACTAACAACATGACTTCTCCCATGTCCTCAAGAACTAAACGAACTACTCACAAGACATCATATGGATCAATATCAAAGATGATAAGGTAATGGATAACAATATGAACATAAACAATAATCCAATGGTTCCACTCACAAGCATCAACTACAATAGTAATCAACACCGAGAAAGTTTCCCCTAAGAACTAAATCAATATACAACATAATTGTTACAGCAGGACGGAGTGGTGGTGATGGTGCTGGTGGAGATGATGGTGTGGATGATGATGATGATCCCTATGAAGACTAGCTTGATGACGATGTTGATGGCGACGGTATCCCCTCTCCGGGAAGGAATTCCCCTGATAAAAATATGTCTACTGGAGAGATCTTTCTCTCTTGGTGTTTTCCGCCCCGATGAGGCGGCAGAAATCTATCTGTGGTTGCTCCCCGAGCCTTAGGGTTTCGAAGGGAAGATATAGGCGAAGGGGCGGAGTCAGAGGCCGGGCAGGTGGGCCACACCTTCCCTAGGCGCGGGGTCAGGTGGGCCCACGCCTAGGGGGGTATGGGTCCCCTGAGGCCCCAATTGTAACATCCTAGTATTTAGGAACCTAACGAAGGGTAGATTTAGGATTATGTATTGTTGCATGCATCTATTTGTGAAAAGGTGGGAAATTTTTTCGCCAAATAAAATTTTAAGTGATCAATGTTTCTTTCCTACCTTAAGATTAGGTTTAGACTTAAAGGAGGATTGTTATAAACTTTGATGTGATCTTAAAAGAAGTATGTGTGTTTTGAAATGGGTTTGAATTTAAAAAAAAACTTAAGTGTTTGAATTATAATTTAAATAATTCAAATATAAGATTTGAATCTTAATTTAATTAAGATTTAGGTAGTATAACTTAAATCTCAAAACAATAGAAATTATGAAATTCATTTTCATATTATAAAGACATAAACAAGTACAACAAAATAAAGAATAAAGAATATTCTTTCTTAATAATAATATAATCTTTATTACAATTAAATAAAATAAAGATTGCAAGAATTATGAAAGAAAATTATAAAGGATAAGAAAATTACATCTACTAACTATCCTAAATCTAAAACCTATATCAAATATTCATATTTATCTTTGAACCTGCAAACCAAAGATTAAAAAGAAATAAAACCAGATTAGTGTTAGTATATATTTCTCTCAGATATGTCAGTGAGGTGCACTTGACAATCTCATCATTGAGAGATGTTAAAGAGGGGCAAGTTTCACCAAATATGAAAGATTTCCTCTTTCATAAGTTCACAGCCAGAATGCAAATGACAGCCAAAAAGGGGACCAATTCACCAGTCAATGTAAAAGTAGATTGGTAATAGTAAGTTCAAATTTTTTGAACCTATCCATATGTGCATAGCAGGCACACAAGCTGCACACACATAGCATGCAAAATGGTGTGATGTCGCCAAGCACAGTCAGGATCACAAAACCACAGCACAGCCGAGGAGAAGCACCTCAGTGCACCACTCCATTACACAACACCCCAGCACAGCCTGGGTGAACAACAGTTTAACCAAGAACAACAACCAAACCAACCACCCAGATTAACCCAAACATCACCAGGATGGTGACATAAGGAGGGGGATGAATCAGGTGGACAGCAAGGCCAAGCCCAGGAGCTAGGAGGAGCAGGCTAGCTCCAGATCAAGCACAGGAGTCCAGCAAAATAAGATCAAGATCATCACCAACTTACTCCACAAATATCAGCTTTTGTGGTGAGTTTCATAAAACCTTCACATGATCTAATCATCTTATTTAGAGAAAGGCATGTGTTGTTTTATAAAACAAACCCTCAGAAATAACCCAAGTGGGGTGAATCCATCATAGGGATTTCTTTTAAGCTCTAAAGGCAAATCACAACATACCAAGATTCAACCAGAGATCAGAGCAACATCCTTGCTCTGGTTGTCAAACCATATTCTACAATTCAATCATACATATACCTATGATCTATTTCTAGACACATCCCTAAAGGAAGGGTAGCACCTTAGAAACAAATCTTTGGGATCCATAGATTGATCAAGCTCACTACCATTTTTTTCCAAGCTTTGATTCAATAAAGAATAGCTGGTACCACTACCAAGACTATCTAGATGAACCAACTAGATAAGATTTGAATCCCTAAGCCTCAGACCAACATCATTGGTCATAGGGAATTCAGATAAGAGCATCTCTATTAATCTTTCAAAGCCAAGATTGTCTTAAGCATAAACTAACCAAATCCATGGTTTAGAATTATACTTGTGTGCCATACATGATGGTATCACAAGAACAATCCATTATGAATCAGGAAAGACAGTAAATCATCATAGGTTCAGGCAATCAACTAACTAATCATTTTCCTGTTAACACAGGAATCATAACTAGGATATTTCTATGTTACACTTCACTGTTTGAGATCATGATGATCTCAAACCACATGTTAATTCCCAAGCTAACAGCACTAAGACAGTAGATGTATCCTATCATAATCATGACCATGAATCAAATAAACAGGGGGAAGCTATCAAATCATTGGCTTTACCAAGTATGTTTTCCATACAACCACATCATCTGAATCAGATGCAATCCAAGAATCAAATCATCTAGTACGCCACCAGAAACATCATACATCAGTTCAACCAACAAGCCTCAGGCCAATAAGCATTCAATATGTGTACATACCATCTAAACATGAATCAATTCCTCCAGTACATGAACAAGCACATCACAGGAACCCTAAAGGGATAATCATCCTAATCTGAATCAGACAGTAGCCAGAGAGGACACTGCTAACATCTAGCATCGAATCTACAAGCACAGAGAGCACCAGGAGAGGGGAATCAAACTCACCATAGGTCCTCGCTGAAGGATAGAAGAGGAAGTAGAGGGGCCGATGGCCATGGCGGCATGGGGAGCACCCCAGAGGGGGCGCTGCAACCTGCACGATGCCACGGCAATGACCCTGATCACGCCTGGAGGTGCAGAGCATCACCTCGATGCACGACGACCACGACAACACTCAAATCCATGCCAATCCCCAAACCCTAGGGTTCGGGACGACATCGATCCATCACAGGAGAGCCCTAGGCTCGAATCCAATTGGATAGAACGAACAGGCATCGCCAACAACCTTCTAATGCACCACGGTGGAGACCAGAATGACCGACGGCGGCGGGTGGCGGCATCACCGGCCACATGGTCGGAGTCAGAGGAGGAGAAGATGAACTCGAGAGAGAGAGAGAGAGAGAGGCAGTAAGGAATGGGACGAGCTGGGCCAGACCCTTCGGGGTGGCTCTTTTGTCTAGTACTAGTGGGCCAACAGGGCCCAATAAAAACAACCAGCCCAGAAACAATTTCAGGCCTGTTTTAACAAAAAGAAAAGACCAAAATACCCATAGACTTAATAAAATTCTAGAAAATAAAATAGTAGTCCAAAAATTATAAATAAAATATTTTTGGATTCACAATAATCCATTCTGTCCAAATAAAATAACATATCAAATTTTGAACATTCAAATTTTTATAAGAATTTTGTAATTTATATATTCTTTAAAGAATTTTACAAAATTATTGAAAGGTGATAAAAAAAATACAAATCACTTTCATTATACATTAATAATATAGTATTTTTGAAAAATACTAAATAAATATTTAGTAATAAATTTAATGTATAATTGATAATTCCTAAAAGGATTATTAAATCAATAAAAAATCTCATACTATACTTTAAATTAAACAAAAACTCAAACATCTTAATAACTCAAATTTAAACTTAGTCACTTCATTAATAATTCATAAAAGGATAAATAACATTTATTAATATCCTTTAAATAAATAAAATAAGTTTAAATATAAAGTACAAATCTTAAATATTAATGAAATGAAACTCTAATGGTTTAAAAACATTGTAAACATATTAAACTATCTTAAACCCTAAGTGAATATCACATACTCAAAGGATTCCAACTCAGGATAAAAACCTTAAAGAACATCTTGTGAATGAATTAGATCTTTCCATTTACTTTAAATTATCAAATATCAACAATTACCACAACACTATACAAAATATTAAGGATAGTTAAATGAAATTATATCTGGAATTATAAACTCTACTCACTTATTTATAAAAGGTAAATGATACTACTCTATCATAGAATTAAGAAACCATTATCTCAAGTAATAGAACAAACATTCTTAAAGTAACTTAAAGAACACCTTTCATATATACAAGATACCAGGGTGTAAGTATCATACTTTCAAAACTATCTACATTTTAAAGTTAACTTTAGCCTCCAAAAGTCTAAATATAATACCATACACATTACTACATATTTTATATTTAACTTTGGTGTAAAGTAATTAATCTATAAAGCCGCTTAAGCTCAAATCATTTGATTAAAACAAATAACATCAACCATCACTAACTAACCACAAGGTTATTTAGACCTTAGAAGAGAAGCCATTTCTTCGAAGGTTATCCTTTTTGCCACTTTAAATAAGAAATCTTGTATAAGTAGTCCTAATTAGTATATCATAAGGATGTATATTTTATTCCTACATATGTGTTGACTCCAACCACTCACAAACTCTAATAATAATACTACTACGAAAATTATCCCAAAGAACCACACATTCCAAAGTAACCACTTTCGAAATACAAACCCTAGAACAACCTTATTCCCGGAATTTACACTTAAAACATGCATCACACTACTTATGCATAAAAGCATATTGCTTCTTTAAACATTAGTCCTTACCGGACCAATGATGCTGATTCCAGATTTTGGATCTTATACACTGACTCGAAGACAGTGAGTGCATAATCTTGCAATCACAAAAGGCAAGTTCACACTTGCTCATGTCCTTTGTTTATTTTCTGTAAAGCATTTTACAAATCCAGTATTGTCTTCATCTGCATTTGAAAAAGGTCGGAAAACACTATTTTCAATAATAATAAGCACTATTGATTACTGATCCAGGGTGATCAGCTAATCTATTAAATCTGACAGTTGGGATACCACTGTTTAGAACTATATCACCTAGGACTTAACAACCAATGTCGCCAGTGATTCTTGCGCCGTATATTACGCGTTGACCATGAGATTTGGAATGGGACGGAGAAGTCAGCTGTATCTTCTTCCTCTCGCATGAAGCCGAATGTGCAGGTCGTGGCTATTATCCTCATAGCGTGCATATTAATTGGTAATTCGTAGAGGATATGCAGCATATGGGTGGGAACCCTCATCGTCCCACGATAGTTCTGACATCTAACGGTTTGTACAAACTAGTGCCGTAATTCTTTAAGTGGGCATGGTGTACACCAAGGAGGCATGCGGGGTCGCGAAGGGGGCAGTGATTGGCTTGGATCATCTTCTAGGCCCCACATCATGGAATTGTGGACGGCAATAAGCTGCCCGATTGTGCAACAAAGGGTTGATCTCTCATGGGTAAAGTAACGCACCTCTGCAGAGTGTAAGAACTGTAACTTGTTACTCCCTGTTCCGGGAAGGAGCGGCGAACGCGGCGGGAAAGGAACCCCATGAAGGTTCTGGTAAACCCGTGAAGGCTGACGGACATAGCTTTTCAGAATAAAAGCAACCTTTAAAGAAATGTTTACGAAAACTTGCATTGCCTATGACCTATGGTCTATGGCTGTAGATATAGTGCATCAAACACTCCTTTTCTAGTGAATTTGCTGAGTACGCTCGTACTCAAAGTATCTTCTTAACCCTTGCTAGATTCTGAAGCCTTAAAACAAAGACTACATCGAGATATGCTCCAGGACTTATCAAAAGCAGCCAAAGCTCCTCAATGAAAACAAGAAAGCCAACATATACCTCAACTCAAATGAAGAAAAGGTTACTGATTAGATAGAGATACAATCTCTAACCAAAGAACCTATCTCTGTAGTGCGTTGCAATGACAACAAATGGCAAATTCCTTAGTTAAGTTGTCACATCCCAAATTTTAGATTTGGTTCTGCATATCATTCACATCATTGCATCAGACTTTCCCATGCAAAACCATCAATTGAAAAGATTCGGCAAAACGCTATTTTCAAAACCCTACTCTATTTTACTACGAGGCTCCTGTGGGAGGCTTTAGTAGGACTTGCGTTGTCCACCCTTGTAGCCTAGTGGTTTCGCTCAAACTTTTAACCTAGATTGTTCCCCTCAATTTTACAAAACCGTAGGAGCAAGAATCGCTCGATTCGGAGCTCGTACGGAAAAGTTGCGGCCGTTTTATTAAAAGATAGAAAAACGGGCCGATTCTCGGGCCGTTTTCCGAGTCCTTTTCCAACCGCGCGCCGTATCCGTGTAGGACCCCACGAGGGGGCCCCACATAAGAGGCAGCCGCCGCTGCCTCGGTTCCCGCACCCACTGACCCCACCTCCTCGAAGACCACGCGCGCCGCCGCCCTCGGGATCTGCGCCGCCGCCCTCGGTAAGCGTGCCCGCGCCGCCGCCTCCTCTCCCCGCCGCCGCGTGCCTGCCCCACCGCCGAGCCGCCGCCTGCCGCCACCCCGCCGCCGCGCCTTCCCCCGCCGCTCGCGCCTGCTCCGCCGCTCGCGCCCGCCTCTCGCCTGCGCCGCCTCCGAGCCGCCCCGCGCGCGCGCGCTCGCCCGCGCGCAGCGCTCGCGCTCGCCCACATGCACGCACGCCTCGCGCGCCGTGCCACCGTCCCGTGCCGCCGTTGCGTGACCGTCTTGATCCGCGCGCTGACTGTCTCTTTCCCGCGCAGGAGAAACGCCGTCGCCGGAACCGATCGCCGCCACCGTCCGGAACTCGCCGCCGTTCGTTTCGCCGTTCGTCCCCGTTGAGTCCGCAGCCGCCGTTAGATTTTAGATCAGCGGTTCAGATCAGCCGTTGACTGGCCAGTCCCAGGCGTTGACTAGTCAAACGCCCAGTCAGCACCCAGTCAGCAGCCGCGTTGACCAGTCAACAGACACAGTTGACTGGTTATTTTCGTTAATCGCTTTAGTTGACAGATTTCGGTAGAAACTTGTAAATTGCATAGAAATTAAACCGCTGGGCCAAAAATTACAAATAAAATATGTGCAGATTCAGTGAGTCGTGTAGAATCTTGCTATACCATTGTTTCACACTTTTGCAGCAAGATTTAGTACAGTTTAATCAAATTAGTTAATGGCCTTTTTGGAGTAATTAATTCGTAGAAAAAGATCCATAGCTCCAAAAATCACGTATGATATGTCCCTGGATTCAGTGGAACAAGGGGATCTCATCGTGAATTAAAAGGATAGGCTTACAGTAAAAACTTCTGCAAAAACTGTCTAGTGGCTTTCTGCAGTGTTTTAATTACTCAGGGAGTTTTATAATTCCTTTTTGAGTAATTCCAGTTGGTACTGTTCCTAGATAGAAATGCCTATGCGGTAGAATTTTTCCAAGATTTTACAAACAGTATACTACCGGTAGTGAATTATTTGAGTTCTAGCTCTAGTTTTGAGCATTACTTTTTGCATAATAGTTTTCCTTGCGCTAAAACTATTTTCCATGCATGCAATCAGTAGTATTATTGAATAGGATTATGTGGTGCAGTTGTAGCACCAATTCACTTGTCGTGCATGCATTCATGCATCATCTTTGTTGCATATGCTTGTGGATTGTTTGTTTATGATTGCAATTGTATCGTGTAGATTGTGACGAGTGCAACGCTTGCTCGTGTGTGGATTGTTCTTCCGACCGCTACAACCAAGGCAAGTAGATGCTACTTTGTTCATGATATCGTCCTACTATTTTCAATGCATTGTCGTGTATTTTGTAGATGCATGTGTAGGATGATACTATCGCTATGCTATGACCTATTATGTGGTAGGACTTTCCTTGTAGATGAACCACCGTTGGTAGATGTGCTTAGCCATGCTATGACGAACGAGGGCTGGGTTACATCACTGAAGGTTGTTCTAAATGAGTTGTTTTGCAAAAACTAAAACAACTTAATCAATGAATCTCCTGGGTGTGATGGGATTGATAATTTTTGGTGGTTTCATTGCGGAAAGACACCCAGGTATCAAGAGAGAATGATTGGCTTCTTTATTTTGGTAGCTTACGTGTACAACCATGTGCCAATAATGAAATGGGCGGTTGGTTGGACTTAGTAGGTTGTGGTAACTCAAACCCTCGTATCCAGAGATGTAGAATTTTGGTAGGTTGGACCGGTGCGCGTCGGGATTGGGGAGCTACTTCCCGAACAGTCTCTTCTTGGACTTCTCCCTATCATCACCCAAAATGAGAGTGATGGTACGAGCTGGGCTGGCCAAGTCACATGGGTAAAGTGTACTAACCCCTGCAGGGTGTATAATCTAATCGATTAGCCGTGTCCCCGGTTATGGACAACTGAGTTGCTTGATATTGATTCCAAGACATGTTTCTCGCTCATTCCAATTTCATAATTGTTTTAATGTTGTTGGGTTAACTTAATTGGGATCTTTTCAAAGAAAATCAAAAACTGTTTATGAAAGTAGGACAAAGGTATTTGCAAATGCAAGCCAGACACAGCTCCACTTGCCAAATATGCATGTAGATGTTAGCACTATTGTCTCCTTTACTAGCTCTACTTGCCATACATTCCATGTATTGACCCTTCGGGGCTGCTATGTTTCATGTTGCAGGTTATTCCGATTCTGAGTAATCGATATAGGCCACGGTACTCCACTCGGCACTTGTTCACTTGTGGGCAATTTGAAGAATGGAGGATTTGCTTTATTTATGTTGCTACCTGAATAATTTGAGCTAGCTTTGGGCTAAGCTTTTATTGTAATAATGGTACTCTGGATCTACGTTATTTATGATACACGGATATTTGCTATGTTATTCATATCATTCTATTGTGGGCCAATGAACCGATCCAGGGATTGGCATGTCACATAGAAGCCACGGTCTTTTCAGAACCGCGGTGTTACAAGATGGTATCAGAGCCCGTGTGTCGACTGTAGGATCGTGACCTAGGATTGGATTAGGAAGCCTTAGATTTATTAAAGCCTATATTAACTCTGTTTTTCATCTTATGCCTTTCACCCTCATAAATTCTTACCATATGCTATTCTCACACTTTCCTCTTTTAATTGATAGATGGGAGAAGTTAGGACTGAGTATGCAACCATGGAGTCACCAAGGCCCTTTGCAAGGCAGTTAGCACAGCTCTCGCAGTCATTGGGATTGCCACTGCCCATGTTCAAGGGAAGGAGGCTGTACACCTATGGATATGGAGAGGATGCATGGGAGATCACTACCTTCATATTCAGGGATGCCGCCTTGCCAAATCCAGTGCATTTGATCTACACCAAGACATACTGCAACTGGGGACTTGGAATCAACTTGGCCATGCATGAAGCTCTGTCTCGCCAGTGCCATCAAGTCCGACACCTATTGCCAGCAGATTCACCCTACCGTGACTATGGGAGGCGTGATGAAGATGGGCACATTGTGGTTACCCCAGGTGACAGGAACAACATGCCGCCCCGTCGGAGGCACATAGAGGACATGGAAAGGGAGAATGGAGCTCTAGCTGAGAAAGTGATGATGGTGAAAGAGATTGCAGATTTTGCCAGCAATACTATGGCAGCCCAAGGACAGGAAATTGACACCTTGGATGAAGCTGTGGGAGTTATGGAGAATGCCCTGATAGCTAGAGATGCAACTATAGCTCACCTCCATGGCACTGTGCAGGAGAACACCCAGAACATACAACAGCTGCAAGGGACCGTCCAGGAAAGGGATCAAACTATTGAAGCTATGGCAGCCCAGATTGCCGCTCTCTAAGCGCAGCTGAACCCACCCTCTAATGATGACAATGGAGATGGTGGCAACAATGATGATGACAGTGGGAACGATGATGATGATGAGGACGAGGATGATGATGATGGAGACGATGATGGTGGAGGAGATGAAGCTGTTGCAGTTGCAGCTGAAAGTGAAGAAGAAGAAGAGGATCCAGAAGAGGTGGAGTTTGAGATCTCAAGTGATGATTCAGGAGAGGTGTACACTCCGCCACCATGGTTGGACTGTGAACCGAAGCGCCAACGCATGACTGCAAGGACCTACCGCAACCTCTTCAAGAAGTAGATAGAAGTCCACCAGTTAGCCCTCGTTAGGTAAAATCGTTAGGATTAGTCTCGATCGATGTGAAACTTAGTTGCTGCTAGTTTAAGAGTGATTAGTTGCTTATTTGTGTACTCCAATATTCCAGGAATTATTTGTGCAAAATCTTATGAAAGAGTTATGGCAAGTTTGGTTACTATCTGTGTTATTTTCGCTGCAGTTTTTCTGCTGATACAGCAGTACTGTACGATTTTTCATATTTTTCTGGTAACTGGGAAAAATATGAAAAAAATGGGCTGATGCGAAACTCTCTGTACTGTATGTGAAAAAATCAGCTTATTTTTCTGACGAGTTTAAGTCAGGCGGAAAAATTCGTGAACGCTGCTGGACTGTTCTGGCAGATTGCTGTTTTTGTTGTTTAGTTGATCAACTGTTTAGTTAACCATTGCCAACTCTTGTAAAACTATTTCAGTAGGTATATACTGCTAGGATAACCCCTGGGATGTTGCTGGATCACTTGTTTGTTGATGTGTTGCTTGCTTGTGATTGTCTGCTATTGGTTGTTGTTGATTGATCATATGCATGGGTAGTATCCTATTATCGTAGATGATTCTTTCTAAACTTACCTGTGCTGAACCGCAGATGCCTCCTCGCCGTCAACCCACTGAGTTGGAGAAGCTCATGGCAGCTCAGGCACAGCTGACCCAAGTGATAACTCAGTTCATGGCAACCCAGAACAACAACAACAATGGAAACAACCAGCCTCAGGGAGATGCTCTCACCAGATTTCTGAGGCTAAGGCCAGCTAAGTTCTCTACTGCAACGGAACCAATGGTTGCTCTCGATTGGTTGCGTTCAGTCAACAAGGATCTGGTAACTGTTGGATGCACTGATGCCGAGAAGGTGAGGTTTGCCGCTCACCTACTGGAGGGACCAGCCGCTTCTTGGTGGGACACTTTTCAGATCATCCACCCGCTGGACACTGTGACTTGGGCAATGTTTGAGGAAGGTTTCAGGACCAACCACGTATCTTCAGGAGTTCTAAGCCTGAAGATGAAGGAGTTCCGCAACTTGCGCCAAACCAATCGCACCGTGGCCGAGTACATTGAGGAGTTCAACAACCTGTCCCATTATGCACCTGAGGATGTTGACACTGATGCAAAAAGGAGGGAGAGATTCCTGGATGGCCTCAGCGATGAGATTTCCGTGCAGCTACTGGTGGTTTATTGCCCCACTTTCCAGGAGCTTATGGACAAGGCCAGGATCTTGGAAGGGAAGCACAAGCAGGTGGAGAACCGCAAGAGAAAGAGCAACAATCACCACTCTGGTTCACACCACAAGTCTCGCACTTCATATGATGGATACTCCAAGCATGGAGGAAATGACCATGGGAGCCATGACCGCCACCACCATGGAGGCAATGGGCATCGTCACGACAACCATAGGAGCACCGACCACAGCCACAAGGGAGGACACTCTCATCATTCAGGAGGACACGGTGGACATGACCGCAACCGTGATCGCAGCTTTGTGAAGAAGGATCTGAGTGAGGTGACGTGCTTCAAGTGTAAACAGAAGGGACACTATGCTGACAACTATCCGGAGAGGAAAGGACTGAAGCCAACCAACAATGAGAAGGCCACAGTGAACCACATGAATGTGGAGGAGATCCCAGATGAGCCTGACCTTGTGATTGGTAAGTTCCCAATCAACACTCACCCTGCACTTATACTTTTCGATACTGGTGCATCGCATTCATTCATATCAAGGGCATTTGTGGATAAGTATAAGCTACCTACGGAGTCTATGAAAGGGTCTATTAGAGTGAGTTCACCTGGAGGAGATATGATAGCTAGTGCGGGATGCCGCAACTTGACCGTGAGGATTGGAACACACAACTTCATTGCACATCTAGTAGTGTTGGAATCACAGGGATTAGACGTTATTCTGGGTATGGATTGGATGTCTATGCATGGGGGACACATAGACTGTGCACAGCGAGCTGTTTCACTCAAAACCCCGGATGGTAAGAGGATTAGATTCAAGTCGGTTGTACGACCAGGAAGGTGTAAGTTGAATTCTCTTAAGGGGGTTAGCATGGATACTGTGCCAGTGATTAGGGAGTACCCTGACGTGTTTCCGGAAGAGCTGCCAGGGATGCCGCCTGACAAGGAAGTAGAGTTTCTCATTGACCTGATGCCGGGAACAGGACCTATAGCAAAGAGACCATATAAGATGGATGTGGATGAGCTGAAGGAATTGAAGAAGCAGCTGAAAGAGCAGTTGGACAAGGGATTCATTCAGCCTAGTTCGTCGTCATGGGGAGCACCTGTTCTGTTTGTGGAGAAGAAAGACAGCAGCAAGAGGTTAGTGGTGGACTATCGCTCGCTGAATGAAGTAACCATCAAGAACAATTACCCTCTGCCGAACATAAATGATTTATTTGATCAACTGGAAGGAGCAAAGGTGTTCAGCAAGATTGATCTGCGATCAGGCTACTTCCAATTGAAGATCCAGGAGGAGGACGTACCAAAAACCGCCTTCACCACTAGGTATGGTTTATATGAGTATACGGTTATGTCTTTTGGACTAACGAATGCCCCGAAATATTTCATGACCATGATGAACAAGGTATTTATGGAGTACTTGGACAAGTTCGTGGTGGTGTTTATTGATGACATACTGATATATTCCAAGGATGATGCTGAGCATGAGAAACATCTGCGACTGATTATGGAGAAACTGAGGGAACACCAGCTGTATGCCAAATTCAGCAAGTGTGAATTCTGGCTTAACACCGTTGGGTTTCTTGGACACGTAGTGTCAGGAGAGGGAGTCGCTGTTGATCCAAGAAAAGTGACTGCAGTAACTGAATGGGAAGCACCCAAGAATGCAGGAGAGATACGAAGCTTTTTGGGACTTGCTGGATATTACAGGAGGTTCATTGAAAACTTTTCCAAGATTGCTAAGTCGATGACTGAACTTCTGAAGAAGGAGAGAAAGTTTGAATGGACGGATGTGTGTGAAGCTAGCTTTCAGGAACTGAAGCGTCGACTAGTGACCGCTCCTGTTCTGTGCTTACCAGACCTTCAGAAGGATTTCCAAGTGTATTCTGATGCTTCTCAACAGGGACTTGGGAGTGTGCTGATGCAAGATGGGAGAGTGGTGTCATATGCCTCGCGATAACTCAAGCACCATGAGCGGAATTACCCCACACACGACTTGGAGTTAGCATCAGTAGTTCATGCGCTCAAGGTATGGAGGCATTACTTAATGGGAAAACACTGTGATGTATACACCGACCACAAGAGCCTGAAGTACATATTCACGCAGAAGGAACTGAACATGAGGCAAAGGAGATGGTTGGAACTCATCAAGGATTATGATATGAAT
This sequence comes from Avena sativa, assembly GCA_916181665.1. Taxonomy (NCBI): domain Eukaryota; kingdom Viridiplantae; phylum Streptophyta; class Magnoliopsida; order Poales; family Poaceae; genus Avena; species Avena sativa. Next base: position 146,078,064 of record OV702294.1, on the reverse strand, counting down.
CTGCAATACCACCCAGGAAAGGCCAATGTAGTAGCAGATGCTCTGAGCCGGAAGGTTTATGCCAATGGATTGTCAATTGGTGAATTGCCTGAGGATTTGTGCAAACAATTCAAGGACCTTAGACTGGAGGTAGTATCTGAAGGATACTTGGCAACAATGGAAGTCCAACCAACGCTAAAGGACAGAATCAGGAAGGCTCAAGTGGGAGACAAAGAGATAGATGAAGTTAAGGAAAAGATGAAGGAAGGTCGAGCAAGGGAATTCTGCGAGGATGAGCAAGGTACCCTGTGGTACGGGGATCGTTTGTGCGTTCCCAATGATCTGGAGTTGAGGAAGTTGATTCTGCAGGAAGCTCATGACTCGCCGTATTCCATACATCCGGGCAATACAAAGATGTATATGGACCTAAAGGACAGATTCTGGTGGAACAACATGAAGGGAGACATCGCAGAGCATATTGCCCTATGTGATGTATGTAGCCGAGTAAAGGCGGAACACCAGAAGCCAGCAGGGCTGCTACAACCATTGCCCGTGCCGGATTGGAAGTGGGATAGAGTGGGAATGGACTTTATCACAGGATTTCCCAGGACCAGGTCAGGATATGACTCCATTTGGGTAGTGGTCGACCATTTGACCAAGGTAGCCCACTTTATACCGGTAAAGACAACCTATACGAGTGCAAAGTTGGCCAAGATTTACATAGACAGAATTGTGTGCCTACATGGAGTTCCCAAGAGTATCGTATCTGATAGAGGCACCCAATTTACCTCACACTTCTGGCGCCAGCTGCACGAGTCACTTGGGACTAGATTGGAGTTTAGCACAGCGTTTCACCCACAGACTGATGGACAGACCGAGAGGGTGAATCAGATTTTGGAAGACATGCTGAGAGCTTGCGCTCTGGCTCATGGCTCTAGTTGGGATGAGAGTCTGCCGTATGCTGAGTTTTCCTACAACAACAGCTATCAAACCAGCATCAAGACGTCACCGTTCGACGTACTGTATGGGAAACGGTGCCGGACACCATTGCTATGGGATGGAGTAGGAGAACGTCAGTTGTTTGGGCCTGATTTGATCAAGGATGCTGAGGAGAAGGTCGCCTTGATTAGGGACAGGCTGAAGGTAGCACAATCAAGGAAGAAGAGCTACGCTGATGCCAAGCGCAAGGAAGTGGTGTATGAGATAGGTGATAGAGCATACCTCAAAGTGTCACCACTTCGTGGAATCAAGAGATTTGGAATTAAGGGTAAGCTGGCACCTCGATTTATTGGACCGTATCGGGTCTTAGCACGCAAAGGAGAAGTTGCTTATCAGTTGGAGTTGCCAGGGGCTCTGTCCGCTGTTCACAATGTGTTTCACGTATCCCAGCTGAAGAAGTGCCATCCGGAGATGGTGGATACACCATTGAGAGACACTGTACCGCTAGAGGAGGTTCAGCTTGAGAACAACTTGACCTATGAGGAGAAACCGGTCAAGATTCTGGAAACAGCAGAGAGGGTTACCCGTACCAAGACAATCAAGTTTTGCAAGGTGCAGTGGAGCCACCACACCGAAGAGGAAGCCACTTGGGAGCGTGAGGATGACATCCGAGAGGACTACCCGCACCTATTTGCTAGCCGCGCCGAATCTCGGGGACGAGATTCATCTTAAGGGGGTTAGTCTTGTCACATCCCAAATTTTAGATTTGGTTTTGCATATCATTCACATCATTGCATCATACTTTCCCATGCAAAACCATCAATTGAAAAGATTCGGCAAAACGCTATTTTCAAAACCCTACTCTATTTTACTACGAGGCTCCTACAGGAGGCTTTAGTAGGACTTACGTTGTCCACCCTTGTAGCCTAGTGGTTTCGCTCAACCTTTGACCCTAGATTGTTCCCCTCGATTTTACAAAACCGTAGGAGCAAGAATCGCTCGATTCGGAGCTCGTACAGAAAAGTTGCGGCCGTTTTATTAAAAGATAGAAAAACGGGCCGATTCTCGGGCCGTTTTCCGAGTCCTTTTCCAACCGCGCGCTGTATCCGCGTAGGACCCCACGAGGGGGCCCCACATAAGAGGCAGCCGCCGCTGCCTCGGTTCCCGCACCCACCGACCCTGCCTCCTCGAAGACCGCGCGCGCCGCCTCCTCTCCCCGCCGCCGCGCGCCTGCCCCGCCGCCGAGCCGCCGCCTGCCGCCACCCCGCCGCCGCGCCTTCCCCCGCCGTCGGCCGCCTGCTCCGCCGCTCGCGCCCGCCTCCCGCCTGCGCCGCCTCCGAGCCGCCCCGCGCGCGCGCAGCCGCTCGCCCGCATGCACGCACGCCTCGCGCGCCGTGCCACCGTCCCGCGCCACCGTTGCATGACCGTCTTGATCCGCGCGCTGACTGTCTCTTTCGCCGGAACCGATCGCCGCCACCGTCCGGAACCGATCGCCGCCACCGTCCGGAACTCGCCGCCGTTCGTTTCGCCGTTCGTCCCCGGTGAGTCCGCAGCCGCCGTTAGATTTCAGATCAGCGGTTCAGATCAGCCGTTGACCGGTCAGTCCCAGGCGTTGACTAGTCAGACGCCCAGTCAGCAGCCGCGTTGACTAGTCAACAGACACAGTTGACTGGTTATTTTCGTTAATCGCTTTAGTTGATATATTTCGGTAAAAACTTGTAAATTGCGTAGAAATTAAACCGCTGGGCCAAAACTTACAAATAAAATATGTGTAGATTCAGTGAGTCGTGTAGAATCTTGTTGTACCATTGTTTCACACTTTTGCAGCAAGATTTAGTACAGTTTAATCAAATTAGTTAATGACCTTTTTGGAGTAATTAATTCGTAGAAAAAGATCCGTAGCTCCAAAAATCGCGTATGTTATGTCCCTGGATTCAGTGGAACGAGGGGGATCTCATCATGAATTAAAAGGATAGGCTTACAGTAAAAACTTCTGTAGAAACTTTCTAGTGGCTTTCTGCAGTGTTTTAATTACTTAGGGAGTTTTATAATTCCTTCTTGAGTAATTCCAGTTGGTACTGTTCCTAGATAGAAATGCCTATGCGGTAGAATTTTCCCAAGATTTTACAAATAATATACTACCGGTAGTGAATTATTTGAGTTCTAGCTCTAGTTTTGAGCATTACTTTTTGCATAATAGTTTTCCTTGCGCTAAAACTATTTTCCATGCATGCAATCAGTAGTATTATTGAATAGGATTATGTGGTGCAGCTGTAGCACCAATTCACTTGTCGTGCATGCATTCATGCATCATCTTTGTTGTATATGCTTGTGGATTGTTTGTTTATGATTGCAATTGTATCGTGTAGATTGTGACGAGTGCAACGCTTGCTCGTGTGTGGATTGTTCTTCCGACCGCTACAACCAAGGCAAGTAGATGCTACTTTGTTCATGATATCGTCCTACTATTTTCAATGCATTGTCGTGTATTTTGTAGATGCATGCGTAGGATGATACTATCGCTATGCTATGACCTATTATGTGGTAGGACTTTCCTTGTAGATGAACCACCGTTGGTAGATGTGCTTAGCCATGCTATGACGAACGAGGGCTGGGTTACATCACTGAAGGTTGTTCTAAATGAGTTGTTTTTCAAAAACTAAAACAACTTAATCAATGAATCTCCTGGGTGTGATGGGATTGATAATTTTTGGTGGTTTCATTGCAGAAAGGCACCCAGGTATCAAGAGAGAATGATTGGCTTCTTTATTTTGGTAGCTTACGTGTACAACCATGTGCCAATAATGAAATGGGCGGTTGGTTAGACTTAGTAGGTTGTGGTAACTCAAACCCGCGTATCCAGAGATGTAGAATTTTGGTAGGTTAGACCGGTGCGCGTCGGGATTGGGGAGCTACTTCCCGAACAGTCTCTTCTTGGACTTCTCCCTATCATCACCCAAAATGAGAGTGATGGTACGAGCTGGGCTGGCCAAGTCACATGGGTAAAGTGTACTAACCCCTGCAGGGTGTATAATATAATCGATTAGCCGTGCCCCTGGTTATGGACAACTGAGTTGCTTGATATTGATTCCAAGACATGTTTCTCGCTCATTCCAATTTCATAATTGTTTTAATGTTGTTGGGTTAACTTAATTGGGATCTTTTCAAAGAAAATCAAAAACTGTTTATGAAAGTAGGACAAAGGTATTTGCAAATGCAAGCCAGACACAGCTCCACTTGCCAAATATGCATGTAGATGTTAGCACTATTGTCTCCTTTACTAGCTCTACTTGCCATACATTCCATGTATTGACCCTTCGGGGCTGCTAAGTTTCATGTTGCAGGTTATTCCGATTCTGAGTAATCGATATAGGCCACGGTAGTCCACTCAGCACTTGTTCACTTGTGGGCAATTTGAAGAATGGAGGATTTGCTTTATTTATGTTGCTACCTGAATAATTTGAGCTAGCTTTGGGCTAAGCTTTTATTGTAATAATGGTACTCTGGATCTACGTTATTTATGATACACGGATATTTGCTATGTTATTCATCTCATTCTATTGTGGGCCAATGAACCGATCCAGGGATTGGCATGTCACATAGAAGCCACGGTCTTTTCAGAACCGCGGTGTTACATAAGTACTAGTTTAAATAGTATAATAAATTTGCGTTATCTACTTTTGGTTCTTCTCCGTAAGAAGTTCTTTCTCTCTCTTATACCTAGACTGTTCTCTGGGTCTTACGTAAATAGTGGGTTGTAACCTTTAAGCCATGTATTGGACTCGCTGTGTTTCTGTTGTGCCATTCTGAGGGATGTAATACTCGTGAACGGTGTTTCATTGGTGTTATGTCAACGACTATAGTATACTACATCATGCAGTGGTATGCTGGGTCACCGCAGTTGGTATCAGAGCATATGCTTTGACCTTACGTTGGAAACCTAGTAAATGGGTAGAACCTGTAGGACATATCCTAGCATTAATGAAGAGTTCTCTAGTGATATGAGGGATATTCACTTGAGAATAATCCTGTTATGTTATTAGTGTGATAACTCTTTTATATGATTGTAATTTCCAATCATTACCCAAGAGTTTTAACTCTATGTGACTGATGATAATTTCTTATCCACAGTTCCACATGGCACCTCAATATCCACCCCAGAATGTTCAAGTGATGAACAGGACGTTGGATGACTATGGAGGGGATTGGACAGACAATCTCCGACAACTTCTGTGGAGTTTGGAGTGTGAATCAAGACTTCTGGTCAAGATTTCCAATTACTATATGGGCAGGTATTAGCTAAATACCGTGTCATGATCATGTTACCCAAGAAGTTAGGACTAAAGGGAGAAATGCCAGCAGGAGAGGCAAGGTGCATGGCATCTGCATATCAGATTGCCGTAGCAGCAACCATAACCATGATCCGAGAGCATAAATCCCAAGCTCTAGAAGGTAGTACTCACACTATTATACCACATGAACCGTCAAACTCAAAGCATGAGTTAGATCACTCTACCTTAGTCCAAGCTGAACCGACTCTAGCTGTAGAGTATATGGATAGTTATCGGTCTTTGTTAAACACTTATCATAATACTCACCAAGTCTTAGTTCAGGAGCTAGATACGGTCATTGAGGATTTTACCAATCCTAATAAAGCAATGGCTCGTAGGAAAAAGTTAGATAAAGAAGCTAGGCATCCCAAATACATACCTTCAGGAGAAGTGTTTGAGGAAACTGAGTTCGATGACCCAAACTCAGAAAATTATGCCTATTACCAGAATGATTTCAAGCCACATGAAGACTTATGGACCAAGTATAATTCCGAACAATAGGAATGGAATAAAGTTATTCCAAATAAACCCGAGCCTAATAAGTATGGATGGGAAGTAGAATCTCAAGGTAAAACCATAGGGAATCCTATACCTTGTGATGCGGGTATTGAGGAGGAGATCAACTATAACCATAGAGAGCCTTATGGACCATATGGGGGTGATACTAATCCCATCAACTTAGACGAGTATCCCAATAGCTACTACACCAATCTGTATGACTGGATCCAAGAAAAAATTAAGGAACCAACTTACCATGAGGAAGCGTTGCCAGAAAACCCGAACTATTCGGTGGAAGATTACGCCAACTCTAGTCATTTTTCAATGACTAATCTCAGCCTCGGTACTTCTAATCAAGATTACGCACCTCCTGGATGCTCTTATGCTCTAGAAGGCAGTCGTAGGACTTCACGTCATCATGGACGGAACTCCAGGAAGCACTAGAGGAAGATGAAAGTAAGAGAGAAATAACATCCCAAGGGATGCGGGCTTGAATAATGTACATAGAGGGTAATGTGTATTGTAGTTTGGAGAGTTTGCGGAAATAAGTGAGGATATATCCACAAGAACAAGAAGTTCTTGTAAGATAGTTGTGTAAATAGGTATGGAGCAAACAGTTGGAACATTTAGTACATTTGTAAATTAGTTAAAACCTATGTGTAATACAAGGTATATGTTTTGTTGTTTATTGACATTCGGATCTTATTGAATTTTCTTGATTGACTAGATCTGTACATGAAGTTTAATTAGGTGTGCAAATGCATGATGTAACACCCAGTTATTACTTAATGTTATAGACCTAGATAAGAATGGGAATCCGCGTAAGGGAGCGCCGAATTCGAAAGATCAAAAAGGAAGACTTACGAGAATGAAGAAGCAAGATATAAGGAGTGTTAATACCACTTAGAGGATAGATAAAGCATAAATTATTCCTAGCCAGAACCAAGAAAGAAGTTTGGTATAGAAGAGGTATGGAACCACAAGATATAATAAACTTAAAGCTCAATCAAAGTGGGTAATATTACTAAGAAGCAAAGGAATAGTTGTACCAAGTTCATGGAAGTATCATGAATAAGTACAAATAGTTAGCTTTGGAACCAAAATGGTATTCAAGGTCTGACAATACCGAGTGAATGTGAGAAGTATGTGGGAAACCATAGGGTAATACACACACCCTAGGACGGTTCGCAGCTGGTAATAATCCGCAACTGGTATTTGATCCATAGCTAGTAACTAATCCCCAGTTGGTATTTTATCCGCAGCTGGTGTTTGGTTGAAATAGTGAACCAAATATTATTAAAAGTTGCATAAAGAGCATTAAATTTGGCCTAAGTTGAGTAAGACCTAAGAAAGTTTAACAGATTTGAAGATGATCGCTTGGCAAGATGCTTTGCAAGGTCTAGTTTATTCAACAAGAATACCCCAATACTAAATACAATATTTAGTGCTGAAAGATTTGCTTTGGAGATCCACAACTATGTGGATGCACCGTATAATCTTTCATTGGACTTTAAACCAGTAAAATATAAACCGAACAGGAACCAACATTTTAGTTCAAGAATCAATAGCTTCTATGTATGGAGTTTCAAAACTATGGGTAAAGTGTAATGGGGAAGAGTAAACATTAGGAAGAATAGTTGAAGAAAATACTTTGGGAGAAGAGAAAAGTTAATTAAATTTTTTAAGAAGGTACAAATTTGAGGGTGATAAAGGATACATTTAAAAAACAATCAAATTTGAAAGGACACAACTTTTAAGCAACCCTTAAGAAGAAATATAGAACTCTAATTAAACAAGTGTCAAGAAAATTCCAATGGGTATGGACAAATGGAGTTCAAATCCAATCTTGGAAGGAATACCAATATCAACGGTATAATGACAGGAATCGTAAGATAGTCTGTGGACCATTAAAATGCATATATAGAAACATAAAAATTTATGAGAACTACTGAATTGTAATAAACACAGTAACGAAACTGTTACTTCAAGAAAAAGAATTGAATAAGGATATCCAATCATATTATGGAATATTCCGATTAATTCCAATAAAGATCATCTTGGAGTGGGGATTACAATAATCATTACAAACCTTAGAAATTCCTGAACCAAAATGAGAGGAAATAGGTATGGACTCCATCACAGGATCACCTATGACACTAAAAAGAAAAGATATGAAATGGGTAATTATGGACAGACTCACTCAGAGTGCACATTCTATTCCAGTAAATCCAATAGGATAATGCTAAGAAGTTAGTTGAAGTATAGACAAGACATCATTGATAAGATCAGGGAAAGACTGAAAATAGCCCAAAGCAGGTAGCAAAGTTATGCGGATCAAAGCCAAAGATCATGGCGTTCAGAAGTAGGAGATGCGGTATATTTTAAAGTAAAGTCCAATGAGAGGAGAAAAAAAATTGGGAGTTAAAGGGAAATTGAGTCCAAGATATATCGGACCATTTAAGATACTACGACAAAACGGAACTATCGCTTATGCTTTCAAGTTACCATTAAAGAATTGGCTAGGGTACATAATGCTTTTCATATGTCACAACTTCGCAAATGTTGAAAATTCTAGAGGAGGCAGTAGCACATCAAAAGTTAGAACTATAAGCAGACCTAATTTATTTTTGATAGCCCTATAAGATTCGGGAAGAAAATTGGAAAAGATTGAAGAACAGAGCAATCAAATATTGCAAGGTATAGTGGGAACATCACCCTGAGAGAGAAGCCACATGATAGAAGGAAGAGAATTTAAGAAAGATTTATTCAGAATTATTCTGGTACATCTCCACAAACTTCGAGACGGAGTTTAATTTAAGGGGGGAAGTCTGTAACATCCCAGTATTTAGGAACCTAACGAAGGGTAGATTTAGGATTATGTATTGTTGCATGCATCTGTTTGTGAAAAGGTGGGATTTTTTTTGCCAAATAAAATCTTAAGTGATCAATGTTTCTTTCCTACCTTAAGATTAGGTTTAGACTTAAAGGAGGATTGTATAAACTTTGATGTGATCTTAAAAGAAGTATGTGTGTTTTGAAATGGGTTTGAATTTAAAAAAAAACTTAAGTGTTTGAATTATAATTTAAATAATTCAAATATAAGATTTGAATCTTAATTTAATTAAGATTTAGGTAGTATAACTTAAATCTCAAAACAATAGAAATTATGAAATTCATTTTCATATTATAAAGACATAAACAAGTACAACAAAATAAAGAATAAAGAATATTCTTTCTTAATAATAATATAATCTTTATTACAATTAAATAAAATAAAGATTACAAGAATTATGAAAGAAAATTATAAAGGATAAGAAAATTACATCTACTAACTATCCTAAATCTAAAACCTATATCAAATATTCATCTTTATCTTTGAACCTGCAAACCAAAGATTAAACAGAAATAAAACCAGATTAGTGTTAGTATATATTTCTCTCAGATATGTCAGTGAGGTGCACTTGACAATCTCATCATTGAGAGATGTTAAAGAGGGGCAAGTTTCACCAAATATGAAAGATTTCCTCTTTCATAAGTTCACAGCCAGAATGCAAATGACAGCCAAAAAGGGGACCAATTCACCAGTCAATGTAAAAGTAGATTGGTAATAGTAAGTTCAAATTTTTTGAACCTATCCATATGTGCGTAGCAGGCACACAGGCTGCACACACAAAGCATGCAAAATGGTGTGATGTCGCCAAGCACAGTCAGGATCACAAAACCACAGCACAACCGAGGAGAAGCACCTCAGTGCACCACTCCATTACACAACACCCTAGCACAGCCTGGGTGAACAACAGTTTAACCAAGAACAAGAACCAAACCAACCACCCAGATTAACCCAAACATCACCAGGATGGTGACATAAGGAGGGGGATGAATCAGGTGGACAGCAAGGCCAAGCCCAGGAGCTAGGAGGAGCAGGCTAGCTCCAGATCAAGCACAGGAGTCCAGCAAAACAAGATCAAGATCATCACCAACTTACTCCACAAATATCAGCTTTTGTGGTGAGTTTCATAAAACCTTCACATGATCTAATCATATTATTTAGAGAAAGGCATGTGTTGTTTTATAAAACAAACCCTCAGAAATAACCCAAATGGGGTGAATCCATCATAGGGATTTCTTTTAAGCTCTAAAGGCAAATCACAACATACCAAGATTCAACCAGAGATCAGAGCAACATCCTTGCTCTGGTTGTCAAACCATATTCTACAATTCAATCATACATATACCTATGATCTATTTCTAGACACATCCCTAAAGGAAGGGTAGCACCTTAGAAACAAATCTTTGGGATCCATAGATTGATCAAGCTCACTACCATTTTTTTCCAAGCTTTGATTCAATAAAGAATAGCTGGTACCACTACCAAGACTATCTAGATGAACCAACTAGATAAGATTTGAATCCCTAAGCCTCATACCAACATCATTGGTCATAGGGAATTCAGATAAGAGCATCTCTATTAATCTTTCAAAGCCAAGATTGTCTTGAGCATAAACTAACCAAATCCATGGTTTAGAATTATACTTGTGTGCCATACATGATGGTATCACAAGAACAATCCATTATGAATCAGGAAAGACAGTAAATCATCATAGGTTCACGCAATCAACTAACTAATCATTTTCCTGTTAACACAGGAATCATAACTAGGATATTTCTATGTTACACTTCACTGTTTGAGATCATGATGATCTCAAGCCACATGTTAATTCCCAAGCTAACAGCACTAAGACATTAGATGTATCCTATCATAATCATGACCATGAATCAAATAAACAGGGGGAAGCTATCAAATCATTGGCTTTACCAAGTATGTTTTCCATACAACCACATCATCTGAATCAGATGCAATCCAAGAATCAAATCATCTAGTAAGCCACCAGAAACATCATAGATCAGTTCAACCAAGAAGCCTCAGGCCAATAAGCATTCAGTATGTGTACAAACCATCTAAACATGAATCAATTCCTCCAATACATGAACAAGCACATCACAGGAACCCTAAAGGGATAATCATCCTAATCTGAATCAGACAGTAGCCAGAGAGGACACTGCTAACATCTAGCATCGAATCTACAAGCACAGAGAGCACCAGGAGAGGGGAATCAAACTCACCATAGGTCCTCGCTGAAGGATAGAAGAGGAAGCAGAGGGGCCGACGGCCATGGCGACACGGGGAGCACCCCAGAGGGGGCGCTGCAACCTGCACGACGCCACAACAACGACCCTGATCACGCCTGGAGGTGTAGAGCATCACCTCGATGCACGACGACCACGGCAGCACTCGAATCCATGCCAATCCCCAAACCCTAGGGTTCGGGACGGCATCGATCCATCGCAGGAGAGCCCTAGGCTTGAATCCAATTGGATAGAACGAACGGGCGTCACCGACAACCTTCTAATGCACCACGGCGGTGACCAGAACGGCCGACAGCGATGGGAATCGCCAGTGGCGGCATCGCTGGCCACAGGGTCAGAGTTAGAGGAGGAGAAGATGAACTCGAGAGAGAGAGAGAGAGAGAGAGAGAGAGAGAGAGAGAGAGGCAGTGAGAAATGGGCCGAGCTGGGCTAGACCCTTCAGGGTGGCTCTTTTGTCTAGTACTAGTGGGCCAACAAGGCCCAAGAAAAATAACCAGCCCAGAAACAATTTCAGGCCTGTTTTAACAAAAAGAAAAAGACCAAAATACCCCTGGACTTAATAAAATTCTAGAAAATAAAATAATAGTCCAAAAATTATAAATAAAATATTTTTGGATTCACAATAATCCATTCTGTCCAAACAAAATAACATATCAAATTTTTATAAGAATTTTGTAATTTATATATTCTTTAAATAATTTTACAAAATTATTGAAAGGTGATAAAAAATAAATAAAAAACACTTTCATTATACATTAATAATATAGTATTTTTGAAAAATACTAAATAAATATTTAGTAATAAATTTAATGTATAATTGATAATTCCTAAAAGGATTATTAAATCAATAAAAAATCTCATACTATACTTTAAATTAAACAAAAACTCAAACATCTTAATAACTCAAATTTAAACTTAGTTACTTCATTAATAATTCATAAAAGGATAAATAACATTTATTTATATCCTTTAAATAAATAAAATAAGTTTAAATATAAAGTACAAATCTTAAATATTAATGAAATGAAACTCTAATGGTTTAAAAACATTGTAAACATATTAAACTATCTTAAACCCTAAGTGAATATCACATACTCAAAGGATTCCAACTCAGGATAAAAACCTTAAAGAACATCTTGTGAATGAATTAGATCCTTTCCATTGACTTTAAATGATCAAATATCAACAATTACCACAACACTATAATTTTTTTTAAGGATAGTTAAATGAAATTATATATGGAATTATAAACTCTACTCACTTATCTATAAAAGGTAAATGATACTACTCTACCATAGAATTAAGAAACCATTATCTCAAGTAATAGAACAAACATTCTTAAAGTAACTTAAAGAACACCTTTCATATATACAAGATACCAGGGTGTAAGTATCATACTTTCAAAACTATCTACATTTTAAAGTTAGCTTTAGTCTCCAAAAGTCTAAATATAATACCATACACATTACTACATATTTTATAGTTAACTTTGGTCTGAAGTAATTAATCTATAAAGCCGCTTAAGCTCAAATCATTTGATTAAAACAAATAACATCAACCATCACTAACTAACCACAAGGTTATTTAGACCTTAGAAGAGAAGCCGTTTCTTTGAAGGTTATCCTTTTTGCCACTTTAAATAAGAAATCTTGTATAAGTAGTCCTAACTAGTATATCATAAGGATGTATATTTTATTCCTACATATGTGTTGACTCCAACCACTCATAAACTCTAATAAGAATACAACTACAAAAATTATCCAAAAGAACCACACATTCCAAAGTAACCACTTTCGAAATCCAAACCCTAGAACAACCTTATTCCCGGAATTTACACTTAAAACGTGCATCACACTACTTATGCATAAAAGCATATTGCTTCTTTAAACATTAGTCCTTACCGGACCAATGATGCTGATTTCAGATTTTGGATCTTATACACTGACTCGAAGACAGTGAGTGCATAATCTTGCAATCACAAAAGGCAAGTTCACACTTGCTCATGTCCTTTGTTTATTTTCTGTAAAGCATTTTACAAATCCAGTATTGTCTTCATCTGTATTTGAAAAAGGTCAGAAAACACTATTTTCAATAATAATAAGCACTATTGGTTACTGATCTAGGGTGATCATCTAATCTATTAAATCTGACAGTTGGGATACCACTGTTCAGAACTATATCACCTAGGACTTAACAACCAATGTCGCCAGTGATTCTTGCGCCGTATATTACGCGTTGACCATGAGATTTGGAATGGGATGGAGAATTCAGCTGTATCTTCTTCCTCTCGCATGAAGCCGGATGTGCAGGTCGTGGCTGTTATCCTCGTAGCGTGCATATTAATTGGTAATTCGTAGAGGATATGCAGCATATGGGTGGTAACCCTCATCGTCCCACGATAGTTCTAACATCTAACGGTCTGTACATACCAGTGTCGTAATTCTTTAAGTGGGCATGGTGTACACCAAGGAGGCATGCGGGGTCGCGAAGGGGGCAGTGATTGGCTTGGATCATCTTTTGGGCCCCACATCATGGAATTGTGGACGGGAATAAGCTGCCCGGTTGTGCAACAAAGAGTTGATCTCTCATGGGTAAAGTAACGCACCTCTGCAGAGTGTAAGAACTGTAACTTGTTACTCCCTGTTCCCGGAAGGAGCTGCGAACGCGTCGGGAAAGGAACCCCATGAAGGTTCTGGTAAACCCGTGAAGGCTGACAGACATAGCTTTTCAGAATAAAAGCAACCTTTAAAGAAATGTTTATGAAAACTTGCAATGCCTACAACCTATTGTCTGTGGCTGTAGATATAGTGCATCAAACACTTCTTTTCTAGTGAATTTGCTGAGTACGCTCGTACTCAAAGTATCTTCTTAACCCTTGCTAGATTCTGAAGCCTTAAAACGAAGACTACATCGAGATATGCTCCAGGACTTATCAAAAGCAGCCAAAGCTCCTCAATGAAGACAAGAAAGCCAACATATACCTCAACTTAAGTGAAGGTTACTGATTAGATAGAGATATAATCTCTAACCAAAGAACCTATCTCTGTAGTGCGTTGCAATGACAGCAAATGCCAAATTCCTTAGTTAAGTACTAGTTTAAATAGTATAATAACTTTGCGTTATTTACTTTTGGTTCTTCTCCGTAAGAAGTTCTTTCTCTCTCTTATACCTAGACTGTTCTCTGGGTCTTATGTAAATAGTGAGTTGTAACCTTTAAGCCATGTATTGGACTCTCTGTGTTTCTGTTGTGCCATTCTGAGGGATGTAATACTCGTGAACGGTGTTTTATTGGTGTTATGTCAACGACTATAGTATACTACATCATGCACTGGTATGCTGGGTCACCGCACCAATTCATCCCTTCTTCTGGCTTCCTTCGTCTTCTGGTAAAATAATATGTTTCCATATTTTTCTGGTATTTTTCTGATCTTCGCGAAATTGCACCGAAACGCCTTATTTTCCATCAGAATCTAGACTCTGGCAGTCCATCCTCCAAGAATCATCCAACATGCATAAACAAATGAAAAGCCATAAGTGATACCTCATAATAAGACAAATATCAATGAATAGAGGTAAATTATGATATATAATGGTGATGCAAATTGGGCGTATCAACTCCCTCAAGCTTAGACTTCGCTTGTCCCCAAGCGAATACCGAGCTCAGTAAACATGTCCACAGGTTTATGGAGTGAAGTGTCGATAAAAGTATACGAACGAGAAACATCACACTTACAACTGCACAACTCATAGAAGAAAGCAACTCACCATTATATAATTTATCTTGCAACCAAGTGTAGCAGTCACAATAGAGATGCATAAATATAAATCATAATTGGAATTGGCAAACTTATTCTTGGTCAGTGAACACCTGGCAAACAGTTTCACAAAAAGGTTTTTGTAGAAGTTTCAAAATAGGAACACTCTTTGCTCAAAAAGTTTTTTCACAAGTGAAGGATTTCAAAGTAATACTCAATAGATAAGAGTTTTGTGCAAACAAGGAAGATAGAGAACATGATTGAATAAATCACCATATGAATGCTTGAAACACAACAACTCAAATGCTTGCTGGAGATGGAGAGGAAGTAGGTTTACTGACTCAAACTAGTAACTAGAAGAAAGGTCCCTTCATAGAGGGTAGCAGGGATTACAAGTCATAAAGAGCTTCCAAAAGATCATGGTACTTACTAGCTTTGAGCCCTCATTGCCCCTATCATAAGCATATTGAGATGATTAAGGTTAAAGTGAACAAAGATGGAGCATATGCTTGATGAAATATAAGTTGGCAATCTCATGTCCCATGAATATAAGGGCCACTCCTCATGCATACTCAACTTTGGGCCTAGGTAAGTTCTTGTCATTGTAAGTATTTGCATATTATTGAGAACCGCCAACGGGGTACCCGTTGCACATGGTACAAGAGCTTTCCCATAACCAAAATGACAAGGCAAGCAGACAATGAGCATCTCAGCGATCTTTTTATTTACTATGTGTATAGCTTTTTATTGAGGATGCTTCATAGATGACTCACTATGGCGATGCTGAAAGTTTCCACCATGATTAAGCATGGCTTAGGCTAGCGGCCGAGGCGTTTCTCTAACACAGAATACAAACTCCATGGACTTACAAGTTCCCTCTTTATTTCACACCGTTGACATCCATAGACAAAAGAGCACGATATCAACTATGTATAGAGTACAAGTGCAATGTTGAAAACGTTCCCCGTGATAGCACGGTTCTGCTAATTCCAACGTATAGATGCAAGCATATACAACTTCGATGTTCACAATGGTTCAAGTCTATTAGGGGCAAGGAAATAAGGTGTGCCATCAAGTTCGTGAGAGCTTTACTAACTAGTTTTCACATAACAAAATACTTTTTTAATTTGAAAGGTAGACGAAGCTTGAGAATTTGCTTGGAATAGCAAAATCTACTAGGTAGATGTGATGGACACAAGTGGCAAAAGTTTTGGGTTTAGAGGATTTTGGAAACATGAGAAGTATGCCTTCTCAAAACAGGTTTAGCAAGGCTGGGTAGCAAGCAAGAGAGTGGAAAGAAACAAGCAAACATACAAGTAATAAAGCTAAGCATGCAATCTTCCTTGAAGACACAAAAGAATCTTAAATAAAGAATACTAAGCTTATGAGCCAACAAGAAAGAAAACGAATGATACCAAATACCTGTAAGCTTTTTCTTTCTTTCTTTTTCTTTCAAACTAAAGCCACTGACCAGAACTTGGTTTGCCAAAACCAATTTAGATACACTTGATGATCCCAAAGTGGTGTCAATACTAAATAACAAGATCCATCATATAATAGAGATTGCAAACTAAAAATAAGAAGTGCAGAAGTAAAAGATGAGACTTCTCATTAATATTCCAATAAAGGCACTCACACCAAGGGATACATAGATAATCAGCTAAAGGAGAGATACTTACACATGCAAAGCAAACTATAATATAAGCCCTCTACCACAGATATGAATCCACTAAAAAGGTAAAAGATAAAAGATAATGGTGATGATACCGCGACACTCCCCCAAGCTTGGAACAAGCCAAGGGGATGCCAAACCTGATGACGAATTACTCCTTCGGTGGTGGTGGTGTTCTCTTGTCATCATAAAACTTCCAAGGCAATGGTTCCCCATCCAAAAAGGATGTCCTTGTCTCTGTAATCCTGAAACTAACAGCAAAGCTTATGTGATCAAATCTAGCCTCATACTCATAGTTTTGATTCTGTATGTCATAGAGTTGTGCTTGCAATTGGTTGGTGGTCTGACGGAGTGAGAAGATCTCTTCTCGGAGCTCAGCAACTTCTCCTTCGTGCTTGGTGATGAGTTCTGAACTTATCTTGTGAATAACATCCACTTCGCGTTCTGCCATCTTCTTGTACCTGAAAACTTCTTGTTCCAACGCTTCCATCCTGTCTTCCAGACTGCCTTCTCCTTTAGGGCCTTGAACTTCTTTCATATATACCTTCCCCTCTTTGAGGATCAACTCTTTGGGATGAATCCTGAACTCATACATGTACGGGTTGAGGATATCCGTAGAGGAATCCTCCGTGGGTGATCCAGAGGAAGACACTAAGGCTCCAAATCTGAGAATTTCCTTGACAGAAACAGATCGAAACGAAAACACGATGCAAGAACCTCAGGGAACCCGGGGTGTATATATTACGAAGATTCAATGCATAAGGAAGGTTTTGACACGGAAACGAGGCGGAGTCGGAGCTCGGGGGTGGAACACCCCCCTCAGGCGTGGCTAGGCTGGGCCCGCGCCTAGGGTGGGTTTGTCCACTCCGGGCTCCATTTCCTCTTCAGTTCCGTCTCGTAACTTTCTTTATGTATTAAAACATCAAAAATATAAAAAGATTGGGATTTCAAGAACCTTCTGTTTTCACCACTTTTACCTATTCAAGGACGACTCTGCAGATTCCTTCTCTCTTTCTCCTGAGAATTTCCTTCATACAAAACTTTTGCACAAACTCAATGACAACATTAGTGTAAGCAAAAACAATAAACCTTTGGTAAACACTTCAACTGAAAACCCATCAAAACAAAAGCTTCTGTAAGAGGCAAATGCAAATGATGGCAGAAATCTGTCAAAACAGACCAGCAGGTAAAGATTGATTTTTCCGAAGACCTTCTGTTGCTCAAATCAAAAAGTGCAGAACTGATGAAAGTTGGGTAACAACTTGGAGAACAAGCTCAGGAAAATGCAGCTCCATCCTAAGTACTGATCTTCCTCACGAATTTTTATAATGCAGCACAAAAATCTGTCCCAGGACAGCCACTTTTCACAAATCCTCTACTTCACAAAAGTAGCTGAACTTGACACAAAAACCAAAAACAAAAAGGATAAGGAGCGGTTATTACAGAGGTAATAACTTCCAAGACTCGACAAAACTCTCGGGTTATCTCCCAACAAGTACTTTTCTTTAATGCCTTTAAGTTAGGCTTGAAACTTCCAAAGATGCTCACATAGGATATATATATATGGAGTGAAAGAGAGCATCAAGAAGCAAATAACCAACACACTTGAGCCTAACCCACTTCCTATGCATGGGTGTGTCATGAGAAAACGAATTTTTGAAACAAAAGGCCACAAGCATATGAAGACAAAACAGATGCAACTTTAAAGCTTTCAACATAAAACGGGGAAACTTAACATCATTGAGATGCATAAAACCATGTTTACCTCTCTCAAAATAACTTTCAATAGCACTTTGAATAAAGTTGACAGTATAACTGTCACTGGGAACAACTTTATCATCAGAATAAGCATACTTACAGTCATCAAAAAGAGGTCCAAGGTCATAGACCGGATCAATAGAAGCAAGTTGTTCCATCCTGAAATCTTTATTAGGCAAGCTATTTTCACAAGGAGCTTTAGCAAATTTGGAAAAGTTAAACTCAAAAGAATCTCCATCAAACTTAGTTAAAACTTTCTCATTCTTACAATCGATAATAGCTCCACAAGTGTTCAAGAAAGGTCTACCAAAAATGATAGGACAAGTTTTGCTAGATACTGAATTAAGCACTAGAAAATTAGCAGGATACTTAATTTTACCGCAGAGAACTTCCACGTCTCTTACAATGCCAATGGGGCAAATGGTTTCCTTATTAGCAAGGTGAATAACCACATCAATGTCCTCAAGCTCACAAGGACCAATCTCATGCATAATTTCCCTGTAAAACTCATAAGGAATAGCACTAGAACTAGCACCAATATCACATAAACCATAGTAGCAATGATCACCAATTTTAACAGAAAGCACATGAACACTAGCTTTTATAGCCTTACTAGGATGAGAGACAATATTAGTAGCGTCTTCACAGAAGACAATATGCCCATCCTCTATATTTCTAGTGACAGTGTCTTTCACAATAGCTACCATAGGTTCATCACTCAAATGCTTACCAGGCTCCACAGTTTTCATTGTACCTTTGTTATTTGCACTAATAATCATAGAATACTCCTTTACCTTAGCTGGGAAAGGAATTTTCTCAACATGGGGTTCAGGCACAATATGATTAGTAGTACAAACTTGAGTACTTCTAACGGGAGCATGATTAACAACATCTTTATAAGGAGCATGGTACTTATTCCACTTCTTCTTTAGGAATTTCTATGTAAGAGGCAAAGGCCTTAAAACAACTGGCAATACTTTGGGAATTAAGACCAAACTCATTGCTAATATCACGGAAGCTATCAGTTCACATAAAAGATTTGATGCTTTCATAATCGTAGTTTATACCTGACTTTCTTCCTTTGTCCTTCTCCCAAGATTCAGTGTTCTCTTGAATACGGTCTAGAAGGTCCCATTTAGCTTCTTCCTTCATACGTGTGAATGATCCAGCACAAGAAGCATCTAGTAAATCTTTATCATAAAGAGAAAGCCTAGCATAAAAGTTATCGAGAATAATATTGTTAGGGAGTTCATGAATATGACATTTAAGCATTAGTAACTTCAATCTTCCCCAAGCTTGAGCTGTACTCTCTCCATTAAGAGGCCAAAAGTTATATATAAGATTTCTATCCTTATGGATCTCACTAGGAGGATAAAATTTAGAGTAAAAGAGAGATGATATCTCCTCCCATTACATGGATTGTCCATTCTTCAACAACTTATACCATTCTTCAGCTCTCCCTTTCAAGGATATGGAGAGTAACTTGTTCTTCACCTATTCAGTTGTGATACCTGCACACTTAAACAACCCGCATAATGCATGGATAAAAAGCAAGTGATCACCAGGATCGACAATTCCATACCCAAAATAATAATTATCCATAACACGATTAACAATACTTGTAGGTATCTTAAAAGGATCTATCTCAACAGGAGGTGGTTCATCTACTACCCTAGCAGTGGTAGTAGTTTTCCCAAATAGAAAACCAAGTGGGTTATCCATATTGGAAACAAAGTAACAAGCAGTAACAAAATAAATACTCATAGTGAAAGTTTCCTTTACCAGTTCCACTCTTCAATAGCGCTTCACTCCCCGGCAACAGCGCCATAAAATAGTCTTGATGACCCACAAGTATAGGGGGTGTATCGTAGTACTTTCGAT
This sequence comes from Avena sativa, assembly GCA_916181665.1. Lineage (NCBI taxonomy): Eukaryota > Viridiplantae > Streptophyta > Magnoliopsida > Poales > Poaceae > Avena > Avena sativa. Next base: position 146,058,103 of record OV702294.1, on the reverse strand, counting down.
AAATAGGAGTGTCGATCCCAACGAGGAGCAGAAGGTGCTGATAGTGGTATGGAGCAGGAAATCCCTGTGAATACTTAGCAAACAGATTTTTAGTGGTTTTCTGACAAGGCAACAAAACAAGGAGCAAGTAACAAAAGTAACGAACAAACAGAGCAAGTGGCCCAATCCTTTCTTAGCAAAGTACAAGCCGGTGGAAATACTTATAAGGACCAAACGTTCTCGAGGACACATGGGAATTTATGTCAAGTGCTTTCGCTTCAAATAGATGAGTACTCTTCTCTGGTGTTTGTAAGTGTTGTGTGGGTGAACCTGTGCTAACATACCGCCCTTCCTAGGACTAAACATACTTGTGATTAAACCCCCTACAAACATTCGTAACTACATGAAAGTAATTAAGATATAAATCTAACCACAACCTTAAACTCTGAGATCCTACGCTCCCTTGTGCAAAGGTGTCCTAACGGGGGTTTAGGTTTCTGTCACTCCGGCAACCCCGCGATTAGTATTCAAATACACAATGCATTCCCCTAGGCCCATAAATGGTGAAGTATCATGTAGTCGATGTTCACATGAAACCACTAGAAGAATAGCACCACAACTTAAATACTAAACCATTGAATAATAACTCATCATATGGATCAAGAACTAAACGAACTACTCACAAGACATCATATGGATCAAGATCAAATATGATAAGGTAATGGAAAACAATCTGAACACAAACAATAATCCAATGGTTCCACTCACAAGCATCAACTACAATAGTAATCAACACCGGGAAAGTTTCCCCTAAAAACTAAAGCAATATCCAACACAATTGTTACAGCGGGACAGAGTGGTGGTGATGGTGCTGGTGGAGATGATGGTGTGGATGATGATGATCCTCTATGAAGCCTAGCTTGATGACAGTGTTGATGGCGACGGTCTCCCTCTCCGGGAAGGAATTCTCCCAGCAGAAATCTGTCTGCTAGAGAGATCTTTCTCTCTCTGTGTGTGTTTTCCGCCCCCAGAGGCGGCGGAAATCTATCTATGGTCGCTCCCCGAGCCTTAGGGTTTCGAAGGGAAGATATAGGCGAAGGGGCAGAGTCGGAGGCCGGGCAGGTGGGCCACACCTTCCCTAGGCGCGGGGTCAGGTGGGCCCGCGCCTAGGGGGGTCTGGGCCCCCTAAGGCCCCACTTCGTCCCTCCTTCTGGCTTCCTTCGTCTTCTGGTAAAATAACATGTTCCCATATTTTTCTGGTATTTTCTGATCTTCGCAAAATTGCACCGAAACACCTTCTTTTCTATCAGAATCCAGACTCCGGCAGTCCATCCTCCAAGAATCATCCAACATGCATAAACAGATGAAAAGCCATAAGTGATACCTCATAATAAGACAAATATCAATGAATAGAGGTAAATTATGATATAGAATGGTGATGCAAATTGGGCGTATCAGGGGTGCGCAGATGCAATCTGGCGTGAGGTGCATATGCGATGGTGGAAGAGGTCTATTGTGGCGTAGCCTATTGTATTGTGTGTCTGTCTATCTATTGTGGCGGTGGAGAGAGAGATCTAGGTTGTGTCCTCCTCGTTGGACCCTCCTAGCCTTTATATATGGGGAGGCTAGGTATCGGGTATCGATACGAGTTGGTTACAAGTTGTATTCAAACTTTAGTCCTGAGCTTTCCTTTTCTTGTGCGCTTGGGAGTTCGTGTCCATATATGCTTCAGAGCAGCCGAAACTCCATAGGCGTCATGGACCCTGACAGGTCGTCCAGTGGGCCTTCCGTCGGGCGGGACTAGGTAGGCTAACATCGGATACCCGTAGGGAATATCCATGTCAGTAGCCCCCGAGAGTTCATCCGAAACATAGATTCGGGTGGAGACTTAGTTTCCTTTGAGCCTTTGTATTCTGATGTCGGAGTCAAAAGTTGTGTCGAGTGTGAAGCACTTCACCCGAAAGTTCATCAGGTCAGCTGAATTTGTTCGATTGTTGTAAAGAAGTCAGCATTATGGACGTAGTCAACATAATGGACTATAGGGTGCACGACTAGCGCTTTCTATGGGAGTAGCCCTCGAGTGTCTGTTCGAGTCGTAGACTCGAGCAGAGACTTATAGTCGCCAGTTGCGGGTTACGGCAACCCGAAAGTTCTTCGGATGAACTTGCAGATGTCTTGAATGCCTTCATTTTTTCGAATGCCCTATGCGAGTAGTGCCCGAGTCCTTAGTCAAATCGTTGATTCGAGTGAGGAATCGAAGCGTGCCACTCGAAGATATTCTATGAACGCGACCAATGCTCCAGTTTGGAGTAGCCCCTGAGTTTCTGGCGGAGTCGTAGACTCGGGCAGAGACTCGAGTCTTGTATCGTGCAGTTGTAGTCGGCAATCTCGCGGGCGTACCGCTGACCCGGACATACATCGGGTGCGCGACCAGTGCTCCTGATAGGAGTAGCCCCCGAGTGTCTAGTCGAGTCGTATACTCGAGTGAAGACTCATGCGAGGAGAAACCACTGACCCAGAAGTGCATTGAGTCAGCGTCTCACGCATAAGGATCCAGAAGTCTACCTAGCGGAGTCACGCGACGTTTAGCCGGAAGGACTCGACGTTTCAGATGAAGTCGACACCATTGCATTTGGCGGGTGCGCGACCAGCGTCGTGTTTGTCTAGTGCGTGACCAACGTCGCGTCTTCGTAGCATCAAACGATGCAATCATCCGAGGAGGGACTCGACTCGGGTCTTGAATTTATGGCGTAGCCGGTTATTTTGTCGACTCCTGTTGGAAGACCCAATAGAATAGCTAGATGCAGTCGACGTCTTTGTAAGCTGTAGAAAACATGAAGAATTGTGAAGTACTTCTATCCTGTAAAGAATATTTTCATGTCGGCTAGTAAAGTAAAATTCTGGTGCCAATCGAGTCGATACTTTTGCACTGTTTGCTAGGCCTTTTCATTAGCATGATTACCCTTAGTCTCAGTATCTTGCCGAGCACTCGGAGTTCAAGGATTTGACGGTCAGGAAGAATCAGCTACTCGGGCTATCGCGTACGAGGTGGTCGAGTGCGTGGAGCCGATGGCACATTAGGTTACTCGAAGAGGGCGCATCCCTCGAGTGTTTTGAGTGCGAGTTAAAAAATAGTTATCTCTAAGTAGAAGAGAACTTAGCTTTGTTTGTTGTCGACGAGGTGAACAGGTCGCGGGAGCCAACGCAACAGGCGGGTCGCGGTCTTGAGAGTCGTCGTGATCGTCGGGTCGCGGGAGACGATGCAACCTGCGGGTCGTGGACGTCTAAGTAGTGGTTCGTCCGAGCCGAAGGAGCCCCCGAGCCGCCACAACCGAAGATCGCAACGGGTCGCACGACGGAGTCGAAGGAGCCCCCGGGTTGCCGCAGCCGAAGACCGTAGCGGGTTGCTGGAGCCGAAGGCCGTGGCTAGTCGCCAAAGCGGAGGGAGCTTCCGAGCCCCCGAGTCATTGGAGCCGAGTACTGCAACAGGTTGCGAGATCGACTCCAAACGAGTAGTCAACGTGGCGGTCGAGAGTTGTGCAACGGACATATATTTAACGTGTCATGGGGCGGCGCGGTGGACCAGAGTAACATGATGATGATAAGTTGCCGCATCCGGAGAGTGTAACGGGCCACAACAGTCGAAGACCGCATCGAACCACCGGAGTCGAAGAAGTCCGCGAGTCGCCGAAGCCGAAGGCCGCAGCGCACAACAGAGTGTGTGTAACTCCCGAGCGTGAAGTTGGACGTTTAGTCAAACAGAGACATCCTAGCGCCTTTTAGTATGTGATTGCTGAGCTGAATCTCGCTTGCATGAGCATGGTTTGTTTTTCCTGATCGATGTATACAACCTGGAATTCCCTTTTTTTTTCTTTGCTTGGACCGAACTTGGTGCCGCGTGCGAGAAGCTTGAAATTCAATGATGATTCTTGTATGCTTGGCCGATTGATGATATCTGTGTCCTCTTTTTTTTCATAGATAGAATTAAATATAATAATCACATTAAATTCTTGCAGGACGAGATTCTTTTGACTAATCTGATGTATGCATGTGCTGCGTCGCTACATGCCTCTTGATCTTCTAGAAAACTTGACTGTCTGGGAACTTGGTCCATGAACCTATTCGATTGGGCTCTCTAATTCTTGTTACAGCTAGTTGCGTCTGGCACAAAAATATACGCATGTGCACTCCATATGACGAGGAGACTCACGCGCGACCATAGATCCGATTGGCATAGCAAAAAAAGCAGATCTGATGTTGAGCCATGCACTCGCGTTGACGCGGATCTGTTGTTTGAAAACCGGCGAATCGTAGATAGTTGGTGATGGGACCGTCACGACCGCACGATCAGCGTCCCCAGTTTTTACAGACGGTGCCAATTGACGAGGTTCGATTTCTTCAATGCCTATTATTATGGACTTGGGTTTTGGAGAAAGTGGGGATACTGGAGATCGTGGAACGGTTAACAGACAAGCAACGCGGGACACGCAGTTTACCCAGGTTTAGGCCACCGAAGGAAAATCCCTACTCCTGCTTGTCTGCTCTTGATTACGGCGGAACTGAAAGTTATAGGGGTGCGCAGATGCAATCTGGCGTGAGGTGCATATGCGATGGTGGAAGAGGTCTATTGCGGCGTAGCCTATTGTATTGGGTGTCTGTCTATCTATTGTGGTGGTGAAAAGTGAGAGATCTAGGTCGCGTCCTCCTCGTTGGACCCTCCTAGCATTTATATACGGGGAGGCTAGGTCTCGGGTACCGATACGAGTTGGTTACAAGTTATATCAAACTCTAGTCCTGAGCTTTCCTTTTCTTGTGCGCTTGGAAGTCCGTGTCCATATATGCTTTATAGCAGCCAAAACACCATAGGTGTCATGGACCCTGGCAGTTCGTCGAGTGGGCTTTCCGTCAGACTGGACCAGGTAGGCTAACATCGAATACCCATAGGGCATATCCATGTCACCCTAAATGCAGGGCTTCTTGGCTGGCGGTGAACCACTGGCCCACTGCCATGTGCCATCCCACGACCTAGTGTTAAATACTACCTCCATCGTAGGATAAAACATGAATTTATCTAGATTCATATGTATCTATATATGTTATAAAATATAAATTTGTTCGATGTTTAGTACATCAATCGGTCTCTTTCTCTCCCATGGTCTCTCTACCTGTAATTGCCACATTGGGGGCTTTACCCACTTCCTATAAACATGTAACTGATCCCACTAGAGAAGGCATCATTCCACCTACAACAACATAGTATCAGACCGAGCTCTTCCCTTTTATAGCTCGTAGATCTGATCCTTCGTTATGATGCAAATCGAACAAACCAAACGCCCTGCCGATCCCTAAAATTGTAGCACTCAATTCTCCCTCCCCTGGCCCCCGATGTCATCCTCATCATCGATGGCATCCATGGCAGCTGCCCTTGGTGACCCACCCTAGGAGAAATTGACAAGAGAAAATTACCTCTTGTCGAGAGCGCAAATTATGCCCTCCTTGCATGGTGCTGAAGTGATGGGGCTGCTGGACGGTTCCCACGCACCGACCCCAAAATCCACGGAGGTTGAAAATCAGGTTTGTTCCTAATCCAACCTATATATTCTGCTTGGCACTCTTGTGATCAGAAGGTTCTTGGGTTTCTTTTTAAATCCATGATGCTGGATATTCTCGCTAAAGTATTTGATCTTGAGAACATTGCTGATGTGTGGCATACCATTGCCGACCAATACTCCTATCAATCAAATGCCCGGATCAATAGTGTGTACGGTGCTCTGGCCAAAACCAAGAGAAATGAGATGTCCGCCCCTCAATTTATTACCAAGATGGTTTTGTGTAAAACTCATGGCGGGAAGTTGATGATGACGAGATAAAGGATTATATTCTCAATGGTTTTGATGGCGATTAAAATCCTTTGCTTGCATTAATTAATGTTGTTCCAAGCACTCCTACATGAGTGCTCAACTCACCCCCTGACTATGTGCAACAAGATAATTAATTAAATCATGCAAGGTAGATAGTATCAACGGTAACACACATAAATCTCACATGAGTTACAGTAGATAGTGCACGCAAGCACATAGTCACACACATGAACAACAAATAACACACATGAAGTTCAAGTTCGAATAAGGAAAATAAAAGCAGATAGTAGCAAATCCAAAGTCCCAAACCCATGCAAACCGATGAGAATGTCTCCTCCCCCTTTGGCATCGAAACGCCAAAAAGGGAAAAGGCCTAAACTAGCGCCCCAACAACTCAGTAGTCATCATCCTCCTCGTCATCCTCGGCATCCTCATCCTCATCCTGGTCATCACCACCCTCATCATAGTCATCATCATCGTCTTCAGGGACAGCAGGCCCTTTGCCGTGAGGGCGATAAGAGGAAGTACCCTGGTACCCGAAACCGGAGGTGACATCAGCAAAGATTTTCCAATCCACCAGACTATCCTATTGGGCATTCCATGCCCCCAATGAGAGTGTGTGATCGGACTCTATGGACTGCTGAGCCCCATGCTCATCATTGTATTCACCCTCACCTTCCTCATTATCCTCAGCACCCTGTTCCTTGATCTCCTTGAGGAGATTCTCAATGCGACGGTTGCTTTGGTAGGATGCATGTTGTTGCTTATAGATGTCGACATTCATGCAACAAAGGGTCCTCTCCCAAAAGCTGGCCTTCTTGACCCGCTCATGCACATAGTCTCGAGTCATAGTAGACATAGGGACATTGGAGGCATTCTTCCTCCGAACTCTAGGTGGAGAGGGAGCCCTCTCAGTCTCAATCTCCTCATCATCATCCCCATAGCGATGCCTCGGAGCAGGCCCCATATGCCCCTTCTATTGCAGTGTGACCAGAGTGTGCTCAGTGAGGTGTGGTGGTATGCCAAATGGAGAATCATGCTCCTGGGAGTTGATGAGCCTCATAAACAAGGGTGCATATGGAGGAGATTTCGTGTAAAGAATGGCATGGAACATCTCCTCAAAAATAAAGTCCATCACATCAATAGGTGCAACATCTGCCTCTGGTCCAACATTGTAGGTCCGGTGAGTGTGGTACAGAAGGTTGACAAGCCCACCCCTAATTGCATCTTCATTCCCAGCACTTGGTGCAATGGTATGACAGAAAATCATCAACATAAGGTTGTAGAGGGTCTTGAGTCCCTTGGACCCCCTCCCCCATAACACCATCATCATACAGAGGTGCCAGCTTCAACTTGTTCTCACCCAAAGCAGCAGAGTGCATACGCAGCCCAACCGGAGTGGATACTCCATGAAAGGTCTCAAAAATGACGTTGGCAAAGTCATGGAAGGTAGCTGTGTAGCGAGTGGTACCAGACATCCAAACTATAGTCCTGTCTAGATCAGACCCAAACACAACGGTGGCATATAACTGCTGTACAAGGTGGACATTGTAGTCTTCACGCAGCTCCATCAAGTTATACAGTCCCAGCTTCTCACAGATCCATAAAGCATCATTGAAGTAGGGCCTGAGGCACATTTTCTCAACACTCATGAACTTCTGAGGGCAGACATTTGATCTGGTGAGCACACCATACACATCCTTCATGAACACAGCCTGTTCTTTCCTCCAGTAACGAGGGTCATCACTGGTACGAGGCAGCACATAGAAATCTGTCTTTCTCAGCTCACGGTACTCCTCTTTTGACATTTTGACTAAGGACTGAAGGTTGTCATATTTGTCCTTCTTGGCACGGTCCTCTCGTTCAGCCCTCTCCTGATCCCTCTTCAAGTAAGCTACATCACGTGCCTTCTGTTTCCGGTTGGATGGAGGCACGATAAATTGACCCCGAGCTTCATCATAGCAAGGATTGCCCCTTTGGGACTTGGCCTTGGTACGACGAGGACGACTAGAACCATCACCTGTGAACAATAGTGAGGGAGATAGCATGGAGATGAGTATATATGTCCCAATAATGCAGTACAAGAGCTTTGATGCATTTCTAGTCTGTTTTGATTCACCCAACACCGGAGTCTCCGCACCTCATACAGGAGTTCCGGCTCAGACCGGAGTCTCCGGACCTGGGGACCGAAGTCTCCGGCCTGGACCGGAGTCTCCGGACCGAGGTCCAGAATCTCTGGTCGGGAGGCTCGGGCATGAGATGGGGAGATGCTGGTAGGGGTGAATCTAGTAGATCGGACAATGCAGCTATCCAAACAAGCACCAATTTCCTGAAATCCTAGAATGCATGGAACAAAACGACTGGGGCTTAGGTTCTCAATCCCTAGAAAAATGAGAATATATGGAACCAAACGAATGGCCCTTTTGGCACGAGAGGTTGTATTGCCTCGCGCGGCTTCTGTGGAGCCATGATCTCCAGATGCGAGTAAAAGGCACGAGCAACCAAACACGCCCCTAGCGCACCAATATATGCGTGCCAACAGTAGCAGCTCGGACATGAGCATGGTCGCCAGGGCCAAGGGCGTGGACATCCTCCTTCCAAGGGAGGTTGTGGTCGTGGACGTGGTTATATTCCTTCTCCTTGCCAAGATGTAACTTATCAAATATGCAAAAATTATGGTCATTCTGCAAGTGAGGGTTGGTAGCGCTACCCTAACTATCATGATGATGATAATGACTCTCAAACTGAACAAAAGGTGAGAGCCAACCTCATTGTTGTTGGATGATAGTTCACTTTTTTTGGAAAAGAGCATATATTAATATTGCCAGATACCAATTACACCCAGCCTCTACAACAACGTATTGCCATAGCGGATTTAAGGATGCACACAACCAACAAAAGAAGAAGAATTACAAAAAAGAAAATTCCCGCTAGAGTGATCCATTCCATGAAATAACAGTACTAGCACCACCAAGACAACACTAGAAGGCCATCTTCTCCAAAAGCGACGCCTCCAATAAGGGAACAATGCACAAACACCATCATCGCCTGATCATAGATCTTAGGTTTTCACCATTAAGAAAGTCCACGCTTCCAAAACAATACCTTCAACAAGGCCATTGTCAGGCACATGTAGTTAAGGCCTGACCCTGGGTTTTCACCCTGAAAGATAGGACTACGGACTTCTCATGTGCAGTCGCTCCCACTTGCATGCCACTGCTCCAATTCATGAGTCATCAAGCCAATTTACTCATCATCATCCAAACTCGAACCACCATTGTCAGTCCTTAGGTCTCGGTCTCCATGACATTCTCTGTCAGCACCATGGAACGAAAACATGCTCCATGATATTAACAGCCAACAGAGCTTTGAAGTGCTCCCTCTAAAACTAAATGGTCAGAGAATAACAGGGGTGCGCACGACCGAATCCCACCCGATCCAGCAATCTCTTGGCATGAACGCACTTTTGGAGTTCGTCGGCGGAGCCTTCCGGAACACGACATAGAAACTAGATCAATGGAGACAAACATCAAGCGAATATCTTCGTCTTGGCTTGAGAAGAACCCTAGGAACACCTCCTTTATTCAAACCATGCGAGCAACCCCCACGCCACCAGCCAGAGGTAGAGGAGAAGTTGGTCTGGCTAGCCATCGAAGCAGACCGCTAGACCGCAACACGCAACTGTCTCCGCAACCACATGCACATATCAGATCCGAGCCAGACCTGATGCAGCCACATCCCGCCATGGCGGCCACACGTCAGTGTCGCCGTGAAGGTCATCGCATCCATAGCAGCCACCACAACACCTCTTCCACAAGCCCCCGGTCTGCGCCGCCGGGAAGACGATGGGCCTAAGCGGGCACCCTAGGCCCACAACATGTTGCCGCCGCTCGCAAACAGCAGAAGAGGGAGAAACCGCCATCGCCTGGCCAAGATCTCCTCCCCGGCCACCGCCCACAAGCCTCTCCGATGGCGCCGCCCCAGCCGCCCGATCGAAGGAGCCGCTGCATCCACCCTCCCCAGTACCTTAGGCACTAGGGGGCGCCGCCACCATGGCCAACACCGGCGGCAGGGACGGAGATGGGGGCCGCCCGAGGTGGTCTAGAGGCGGCGGCATGAGATCGCCCCGGTGTCGCCCTAGGGGACGACACGGGAGCCTAGGGTTTCTAATGTATTATCTTCGATAGTTCACTATTAATAACCTACTATCTCTTGAGACGTCTTACTCGCAACTTAGATCGATTTTGCCCAGACTCTCGTAGCTTTGTGTATGATATCACTCTTGAGAAATAAACAATAAACTCTATCTTTTATTACACAGGGGTAAAATACAGTTATTGTACTAGCTACTATAAAAGAAAGATACTCCTGCATAATATTGTAGTATTAGTCTGAAAACTAATAATGCTCAACTTCATGTCAGTGTTGACTTTGGACAACACTAACGGACATCAAGCACGGAGTACCCCCTTGAATCTTGGCCTTGCAGAGAAGCACCTTATCGAAGCAGGACACCATGTTGCACCCGTTGGGCATCCTCAGCGCCACGTCCACCGCCGCATCACCTCGTCGAAGCTCGCCGGCCAGCTGGTCCCTGAGGAAGTGCGGCACAGCCAGGTCCTGCCCCCACGCCCTGGCCGGACCTTCCCGCTCCCCCTTTGCCTCCGCGCAGAACGACCCCACGGAGCCCTTGCCGAGGAACGCGTCCCCGTAGAACACTGACGCCGTCGAGAGCTCCGGGACGCACGCCTGGTACTCGTCCCCGGTGTTGCTGATGCGGAGGGTGAGGTTGAACACCGGGGATAGCGTCGGGTGGCGGTCGCCGGCTAGGTCGTCCACGTCCAGCCCGGCGACGCCCGTGATGGCCATGGAGTACTCGGGGGGATGGAACGGGCTGCTATGTTCGGCCGTGCCGAGCAACCAAATCATGACGCCAAAAGCCACGATGGCCGCCGCGCCGAAGAGCGCGACCAGTAGACGGCCTCCTAAGACGCTGCATCTTCCTTCTTCGCCGTTTCCTTCCGTCATGCCGGAAGAGGCTTCCTGATCGACGATCCTTCTTTGATCAGGACGCACGTACGTAGTTCTGCTCGAACGGCCGTCCGGACGCGTACCGTAGGTGGTGCAGCAGCGCAGCGATCGATATAAGAGGAGGATCGAGGCTCCGTCGTTGCCTAGGCAAGCAGTACGTGTCCACGAACGGACACGGGTTCCTGGTCGACTCGGAATTGGCAAGTCGTTTTTACTACCGGTAGAGAATCGTATTCCTACACCTACGGACTAAACCGTTAGAGCCCTTCTACCCGAAATCTGGTCGTAGATAGCGCCGGACGGAGCAGTTTTCTGTCCGAAAACGTCTAGTTTTCCACTCATTTTCTCAGACTGAGTTCCCGTCTAGTTTTCCACTCATTTTCTCAGACTGAGTTCCCGTGTTTAACCAAATTTCAATCAAACTCAGAGAATTTTGGATGAAATATAGCCGATTTTATTAATACTAGGCGAGTTCGTACATCTTACATGAAATTCAGGCAAACGCTCGAATTTTAACTTCATTTAGGCTAAAAAAGCTAAAAAAAACTTAGATAAGACCGAGGACGACACCGATGCCGCCGGACGCCAGCTCACATGCCGAAGGTACCGTAGAACACCATGTAGTCGGGGTCGGCCTTGCCGTTGTCGTCATCGCTCGGCGGCTGCGGGGGGCGCGAGCTGCCTGGCCATCGTCGCCGTAGTGCCACAACTGGGACGAGCTACCCTGCTCGGCATCGCCGTAATGCCACGGCAAGGCCAAGGGGACGGCGTCGTCATCGTCAACGACGATGATTAGCGCGCCCTGATAGGCGAGCTGGCGGCGAGACCTGGCCTGGCGCTCGGCCTCCTCCTGTTTGCGTTGAACTCGGCGTTGCTCCTCGTATTCCCAGTCCGCCCTGGCCCAGGCGAGGAGGTCCGGCTCCGGCATCGGCAGCGGCGGCACCGCGTCTTGCAAAGAGCGCTCCATCGCCATCTTGATGGCAAAGGAGTCCTCGTCGACGGGCACCGCCCAGTCCACCGGCTCTGGCTTCGGCTGGTGATGGCTTGCACAACTTATGTGGAGCCTGTTGGGAACCCCAAGAGCAGGGTGTGAAGCAGTACAACAGTAAGAAACCGAGCTTATCGAACCAGTAGAAGAAAGGAAACGTCACACAGGTGTTGCCCGCAACGCGGAGACCTGCACAACGCAAACTCAAGACTTTGCCCCAACTAACAGTGATGTTGTCAATCTCACCGGTTGCTGTAACAAAGGATTAAACGTATGGTGTGGAAGGTAATGGTTTGCAGCAAGTAAATAAGTAACAATGGAAGATGTATCAATGATAAAGATTGGATCAGGGTCCATAGTTCACTAGAGGTGCTCTTCTTAGATAAACAACATGGCATGAAGGGTAAACAAATTACAGCAGGGCAATTAACAGGAACTGAGCAAGGCATAACAATGCAATTACTAGTCAGAAAGGTCCTATGAGATTCGATTGGGAAATACAATAAGATACATAGACCGCCATCCAACTGCATCTATGACTAGAAGTTCACCTTCAGGTTATCATCCGAACCCCCTCCAGTATTAAGTTGCAAGCAACAAACAACTGCTTTAAGCAAAGTGTGTAAGGTAAAAAGTCCACATGTTCCATGAACAAGAGACCGTTGTTTTCTCCCTAGTAGCAACAGCACATCTACAACCGAAGAGATTATTGTCACTTCCCTTGGAAACTAGAGGCATGAACCCACTATCGAGCATAAATACCCGCTCTTGGAGTCACTAGCAACTACTTGGCCAAGATAGCTATTAACAACGGAGAGCATGCAAGATCACAAACAACACAGACATGATAGAATCATAAAGAAAAAACCATTAATCAAACCAACATAATAATCTCAATATCCATCGGATCCCCGCAAACACAACATGCATGATTACAAATAGATTAGATCTTGATCATGAATGGAGCTCACAAGATCTATACATGAAAGCACAAAGGAGGAGATACAACCATCGAGCTACTACATGGACCCATAGTCCAAGGTGGAACTACTTACGCATCATATTGGAGAGAAGGCCTCCAGGATGATCTCCCCTCCGACAGGGTGCTGGGAAGAACTTCAGATCCCCCCGATCTAGGGACGATGGTGGCGGCAGCTACAGATGGTTTCATGGATATTTGATCGGGTTGCTTAGGGTTTCTGCATTGGGGCTTCTTATAGGCGAAGGGGAAGGCCGAGGCGGCGGCCAGAGGGGGCAAACCCTACCCATGCGTGGGGTAGGGCCCACCTGCGCCTAGGGGGGTTTAGCCGCCCTGGCACGCCTCCTCGTCTCCCCTCTGGACTTCTTGTTTCCCACGGAAAGTAATTGACTTTGACATTTGTCTCGTCCAATTCCGAGAATATTTCTTTATTAACTTTTCTGAAATCAAAAACAGCAGAAAACAGGCATCTGGCACTGTTGCAACTTGTTAGTAGGTTAGTACCAGAAAACATGTAAAAAGCACCTCAAAGTGTAGACAAGCAAAGCAAAGTAGATACTAAACGAGCATGGAGCATCAAAAATTATAGATACATTTCCAACGTATCAGCATCCCCAAGCTTAACTGCTGCTCATCCTCGAGTAGGTAAGTGATAAACAGAATAATTTTTTAGGTGACATGCACCTCACAATAAAGATCCAACCACTTGTAAGCATTGAAAGCTGGGATCAAAGAACTCTAAACATGTGCATGAAATATGGAGTTCTAACAATAGGACATAGCAACTATGCATGCAACATGGCAAACTACAAACAAAGATCATGAATAATATGCATTGATAAACGTTTGTTTGTTTCACATGCAGAAAACATAGCATAGTGGCAATCAGCTTGTCCCTCATAGAGTAGCAATATAGAAGCATAGGACACCTGTAAAGTTCACAAGGATGACTAGAAACAAATAGCACAAGAACAAGTAATAACACAATAGTCATCAATCAATAAGCTTTGGAACACTGCACACAGAATGAAAACTATGCTCTCTTAATGGTGCCTAAAGGTAGAAGGTGGAGACTCAATAGTGGTGGAAGAAAGGCCTTTTGTAAAGGAAGCAGGGATTACAAGTTGAGCCTGCAAAAATTATGGTACTTGTTAGCTTTCAGCCCTCATTGCCCCTATCATAAGCATATTAAAGTGGTTAAGGTTAAAGTGGCAAAGCTGGAGTATATGCTTAACGAAGTATAAGTTGGCAATCTCAAGTCCCTTGAATACGAGGGCCACACCTTATGCATACTCAACTTTGGGTCCAGGTAAGTTCTTGTCACTGTAAGTATGTGCATATCATTGAGAACCGCCAACAGGGTACCCCTTGCACATGGTACAGGAGTTTTCCCATAACCAAAATGACAAGGCAAGCATACAATGAGCATCTCAGCAATCTTTTTATTTACCATATGCATAGCTTTTTAGTGAGGATGCTTCATAGATAGATCACTATGGTGATGCTGCAAGTTTCCACCATGGTGAGGCATGGCTTAGGCTAGCGACCCAAGCGTTTCTCTAACACAGAATACAAACTCTATGGACTTACAAGTCCCCTCTTTATTTCACACCGGTGACATCCATAGACAAAAGAACATGATATCAACTGAGTACAACAAGGTACAAGTGCAATGTTGAAAACGTTCCTCGTGACAGCACGGTTCTGCTAATTCCAACTTATAAGTGCAAGCATATACAACAAAGTTGTCACAATGGTTCAAGTTTATTAGGGGCAAAGAATAAAGTGTGCCATCAAGTTCGTGAGGGCTTTAATCACTAAGTTTTCACATAACAAAATAGTTTTTAATTGTAAGATAGATGAAAACAAGAATATACTTGGAATGGTGTAACACACCATGCATATGAGTTTATAGTGGACACTTTGGAATAACTTGGTTTCTTGGGAGTTGGAGGCATGAGTAGAACTTACTCATACAAGTGGTGTTAGGGGTGACCCCTTGGGGTGGCCCGGTCTTTCACGAATCCCATGGAAATTGAGGGGGAAGCGAGTGGAAGGAGGAGGGGGATGAAACCCACGAACACACACGCGAAGAACTCGATGAGCACACACACACACACGAAAACACGATATAAGCCGATAGCTCACGCGGTGGCAACCGGTCCAACACAATCCCTATGATCGGCGTTGGGCAAGACACTCTCCCACGGCCAACAACGAGGGTGAGAGGCTTGATGAGATCTTGACTACTTGGGGACGATACACCGAGATCCCAAGGGCTTGTACAACTTGAACGCACGAGGCAAAATCCAAGAGGTGGTCGATAATTAGTGCTCCTTGTCAAGGAGCATGAGACAAGTAATTGATAGATCCTCAAAGGGTGTCTTCAACTACAATTATCCAAGTCTAAGGTTTACAATAGAGGGGTGGGGCTATTTATAGGCCAGCCACTTAAACAGGGGTAGTTTGGGAATAAAACTAGAAGTTGGGGCGAAACTGGGGGTTACATGGGCCAAGCCCAAAAGGCATGGACATGCCTGACGTCGAGCAGGCCGGAGACTCCGGTCAATCTCCGGACCCGTTTCCGGAGGGGTATACCGACTGTCCCTGGCTTGGTTCCTGGGGCCGGACCGGAGGTTGGTCCGGAGACTTCGGTGTACAGGACCGGAGACTCCGGTGTACAGGACCGGAGACTCCGGTGTACACCAGAGATTCCGGTGTGCAGTGCTCTAGCAGCGTCTTCTCCTGGTCCTTCTTCCTTCGGGGCTTGGTGCGGTGTTGTTGCTTCATAGCTGAGGATACACAACGTAGTTGCATGAAGTAGCAAGCGATCCAAAGGCATATCAAAGTCACATGATGAAAGGAGCGAGTTAACCTTAGCTTGTATGAGCTTGGCTCGGGCGCGAGTCATTGGTCCACTTGGGGGACTAGGTGTTGTAGATGTAGGTGCGTCTGTAGGACGGGCTGCATCAGCTCCCCCCTTTGGAAAGAGTCGTCCTCGACTCTTCATGGTTTACCTCTTGATTCTCTCCATGGTACAGTGATAGGTCCTTGATGTTGAACGTATTGCTCACTAGGTACTTGGAGGTTGGAATGTCGATGACGTATGCATTGTTTTTGATTCTTTTGAGGACCTTGAAGGGGCCATCTCCCCTTGGTTTGATCTTGGAGTCGCGATCATTGGGAAATCGGTCTTTTCTCAAGTGTATCCACACAAGGTCGCCTTCTTCGAAGATTAGATCCTTCTTGTTCTTGTTTAGCCTTGATGCTTGGCGAAGCACTTGTTGCTCGATCATAGCTCTTGTGTCTTCATGGAGTTTCTTCATTGTTTGGGAACGCTTGTCAACGTCCATATTGGTGCGGCCATGAAGAGGAAGGGGGAGGATATCGAGCGCGGTGAGAGGCTCGAATCCATATACAATCATGAACGGGCTCCTCATGGTGGTGGAGTGTTTGGCGCGATTGTAGGCAAACTCGGCGTGTGTGATACATTCCTCCCAATCTTTAAGATTCTTCTTTATCAACACACGTAGAAGAGTGCCAAGGCTTCGGTTGACGACCTCGGTTTGTCCATCGGTTTGAGGATGCGAGGCAGACGAGAATAGGAGATTGATGCCGAGCTTGGCCATGAGTGTCTTCCAAAAATAGCTCATAAATTTGACGTCGCAGTCAGAGACGATTGTTCTTCGTACACCGTGTAGCCGAATTATTTCCCTGAAAAACAAATTTGCTACATGTGAAGCATCATCGGTCTTATGGCACAGAATGAAGTGTGCCATTTTGGAAAAGCGATCCACTACCACAAATATAGAATCATGACCATGTTTATATCTAGGCAATCCTAACATAAAGTCCATGCTAATGTCCGACCAAGGTGCATGAGGAATAGGCAATGGCATATAAAGACCAAAGGGGTTAGGCTTAGACTTAGCTTGGACACAAGTAGTGCATTGTTGGACGTGGCGCTCCACATCGCGCTTAATATTGGGCCAATAGTAGTGAGTGGAGAGCATGTCATATGTCTTGTCATGGCCAAAGTGACCCATAAGGCCTCCACCATGGGATTCTTGAAGAGCAAAATTTGGAGAGACGACTTCGGAATGCAAAGCTTGTTTTGTTTGAAAAGAAAACCCTTATGCAAATAGAAATCATCAACCCCTTTGTCTATTGAACACTTTGCAAAAATTGATCCAAAGAATGGGTCAGACGCGTAAAAAGATTTGATGTCATCAAGACCCAAGACATTTACTTCGAGTCACGTAAGAAGGTTTGTGTTTTTACGAGACATTTACATTTTCTTTGCCCTTCTTGTACTTGACAATGTAAGGAAAAGATTCCATGACCTCAACCCATTTGGCGTGCCTTTTACTCAAATTGGCTTGGCCCTTAAGATATTTCAACGACTCATGGTCGGAATGGATGATAAATTCTTTGGGCCAAAGGTAGTGTTGCCACACTTGAAGGACACGAACCAAGGAAAAAAGCTCTTTGTCATAAATTGGATAGTTAAGGCATGCGCCATAAAGTTTCTCACTATGGTATGCAATAGGACGCCCATTTTGCATAAGGACGCCCCCAATGCCAATACCACTAGCGTCACATTAAATCCCAAAAGTTTTTGTGAAATCCGGTAACGCAAGAAGTGGTGCTTCGGTGAGTCTCTTTTTGAGCTCATCAAAAGCCTTTTGTTGTTCTTTCCCCAAACGAATGTGACATTTTTCTTGGTCAATTCATTGAGAGGGCAAGCAATGGTAGAAAAGTCTTTCACAAAGCGACGGTAAAAACTGGCCAACCCATGAAAACTACGAAGTTCACTAACATTGGTAGGGATGTGCCAATCTCGTATGTCCTTAACTTTTGAGACATCAACTTCAATGCCATTAGAAGACATAACAAAACCAAGGAAAATCAGTTTGTCTTTCACAAAGGTACACTTTGGGAGATTAGCATATAGCTTTTCATGACGAAGGATTTGAAGGACCTCCTTAACATGTGTAACATGATCCTCTAGTGACTTGCTATAGACAAGAATATCATCAAAGTAAACAACGACACTCTTACCAATGAGAGATCTCAAAATATGGTTCATAAGGCGCATGAAGGTAGATGGGGCATTAGATAAGCCAAAAGGCATAACCAACCATTCATAGAGACCAAGCTTGGTCTTGAAGGCGGTTTTCCACTCATCACCCTCGGCCATGCGTATTTGATGGTAACCACTACGAAGATCAATTTTCGAAAATATAGTGGCTCCACATAACTCATCAAGCATGTCATCAAGACGCGGTATAGGATGTCGATAATGCACGGTGATAGCATTGATTGGACGACAGTCCATGCATAACCGCAATGTATCATCCGTTTTTGGTACAAGAAGCATGGGTACCGAGCTTGGTCTAGTGCTTACTTGGATCAAACCTTTGGAGACGAGTTGGTTTATTTGTCGTTTTATCTCTTTCGTCTCTTCGGGGTTCGTGCGGTATGCGGCGCGGTATGGAAGGGGTGCGCCGGGTATGAGGTCAATGCGGTGCTCGATTCCGCGAAGAGGGGGTAGTCCATGAGGAAGCTCTTCGGGGAATACATCTTGGAATTCCTGCAAAATAGCCATCAAAGATGGAGGAAAATTTGCCAAGTCATTAGTTTCTTGCACTAGTCCCTTGCATATAAGGACATAGTGTAAGATGGATGGGTTGTTCCACACTTCTCTCATCTCACTTTTGGTGGCAAGAAGAACACTCTTAGTTTTTCCACTCGAGTTTGGCTTGTGGATCTCATCACTATAGTGTGGTTCTCTCGCTCACCGCTCTTCTCACAAGGTGGTGTTGTGCTTTTCGCCCTCGCTAAAGCCTTTGCATTGTCCGCAATTATTTGGCTAGGAGTCATTGGTTGCAAAACACAAGTCTTGTCAAGCCATTTGAAGGTATAAGTGTTTGTGTGACCATCATGCAAAGCACGCTTGTCATATTGCCACGGCCTTCCTAGCAACATATGGCAAACCTTCATGGGGACCACATCACATTCCATCGTGTCTTTGTATGGTCCAATTGAGAAAGTTACCGAGACGGTGTGCTTGATCTTGACGGACCCTTGGTCACTTAGCCATTGTATATGGTAGGGATGCTTGTGTGGATGGAGGGTGAGGTTGAGTTTCTCACACAATTCCGTGCTTGCAAGATTGTGGCAACTCCCTCCATCGATGACAACTTTGATGGACTTCCCATTGATACCGGCACGTGTTTGAAAGATGTTTGATCTTTGGTCTTCATTCTCATTGACTTGAGTAGTTAAGACTCTTGTGACCACAAGCGATGGACTTGCGTCATGCTCACACACAAGTAGTTCTTGGTCATCTTCCAAATGTTGCCTTGACAATGCTTCCTTGACCCTTGCATCAAACTCATCTTCACACAAGTATTCGTCATCGCCATTGTCGTGGATGAACAAAACTTTCTTATTGCCACAAGTGGCCGACTTGTGTCCTTTGCCTCCACACTTGTAACATTCACCATTGAATGGTTGATCATCCTTTGTGTATTTGCCACTTGGGGGCGGTTTTCCTTGAGGAAGTGTTGGTTTGAAAGGAAGCTTGGTGGTACTTGATGAGCTTCCACTTGGGGTTGTTGAAGTAGTGGTTGGTGCTTGCTTGTAGGTGAAGTACATCTTTGGTTTATTGTACTTGATGTCTTCTTGCACTTGACGTTCGGCTTTTGATGCTATGTGTACAAGCTCAACCATGTTGTTGTACTTTTGGAACTCGGTGATGCACTTGATTGGATGGTTCAAGCCATTGAGGAAACGTGCCATTGTTTGTTCATCCCGCTCTTAGATGTTGGCACAGATCATGTTGAGCTCCATTTGCTTGAAGTACTCTTCCACGGAATTTGTCCCTTGACTAAGTGTTTGAAGCTTGTTGAAGAGGTCACGCGTGTAGTGCGAAAGAACAAAGCAGGATCTCATATGAGCCTTCATATCTTGCGAAGTTGTGATTGGAGGCTCTTCTTTTGCTTCACGAGCGAGTTGGACTTGTTCCCACCAAAGGTTTGCACAATCATCAAACTCGAGGGACGCCATGTCCATCATTTTATCATTGCTATAGTTGTGCATGCAGAAGAACTTGTCAACCTTGAGTTCCCACGAGAGATACTCTTCGGGTTCATTGGAACTGGTGAACTTGGGCATGGTGAATTTGAGCTTGCCGAAAGTTTCTTTTTCATTGCGGTTCCGGTATCGGCGGTTGCCATGGTTTTGGTGGCCATCCTCATCATCTGAGCTCTCACGTCTTGCTTGGTGATGGTGGCGTTGCCCGTGCGATTGTTGTGGTGTCACATTTGGTGGTGGAACTTGGTCTTGACAATGAGCTTGGGGAGCTTGCTTGTGTTGTTGGCACGGTTGTGGACGAGGAGGAGGCTGTTGGTTCTCATGACGAGCTTGGGGAGCTTACTCTTGTTCTTGTCGTGGTTGATGACGATGAGCATTGTCTTGCGCCATGTGGCGAGGAGGACGGCTAGCCGCATGCCCAATGTGTTGCTCCCTTTCTTCTTGATGTGGAGGAGGCTCGACATGGTGATCATGTTGTCGATGTTGATGTTCATGTCGATGATGACGCCTTGGTGGGTCTTCGAGTGCTTCACGTCGACGGCGATCTTGTTCGTCCATTTCGGATGCTTCAATTGTTGTTGAAGGGATATGTCGTTGACGATGGGCTTGGGGGTCCACGTGTGGTTGCTCTTGTTGAATCACGAGGGCCCTTGGTTGTGGGCGGTTCGCTTCACGTCTTGTAGGTCTTGCGGAGAGGTCACCATCATAGCTTGACGTCGCGGCGCGGCGCGGAGATGGTACCGCTTGAAAAGAGCTCATGGAGTGAAGAATGGGTCCATCTTGGTGTCTTGACGCGTGATGGCGTGGAGCGCTTGATTCACTTGAGGAGTGTCGTGACGAGCTTGAGTCGCGAGATCGCAGCCTTGCTAGCCCATCAATAAGGCGTTGAAGCTTCTCATCCATTGCGACGAGGGCGCGACCAAGAGCTTCATTTTGATGGCCGAGGTTATGTTGCATAGCATGCATTTGTCCTCGGACCTCCTCGAAGCGGTTGTCGATGCTCTTGAACTCCACTCGGGTTTCGCTAAATTGTTCGTCTTGGCGCCGCTCAAGGGCGTCACAACGATAGTTGAATTCTCCTCGGATCTTCCAATGATCCCACCTTGTCATGTATTGTGTGTCTTCCTCTTGAGGTGGCGTTGGTTGGGACGACTCGCCATTCCTGTCCATGATGCCAAGCCACAAGGATTGTATATGGAGGATAAACGTGGAGAGTTAGCCTTTTACCTCACCTCGAAGATTGAATCAAACCAATTGCCACACAAGAGAGCTAAGAACTTGTAAAGTGAAATCGCAAAGAAACTCACACACAAGGAAACTACACTCTCAAAAGCTTTTGGTGGAAGGTTAGGATTGTGGAAAACCAAAGGACCAACCAAACGAAAAGGATAGTCAAAAGTGGGTAAGATCCAACAAAACTCAAGTCAAAAGTGGATGGTCAACTCGAAATGCGACGAGAACCTACGACTACACACATGCGTGGAGAAAAATGGGGTTAGCACGACTATGAAAGTGAGCACAAAAGGTCCTAACAAAGACTACGCTCGGTTGTCGTGCCAACTCAAGGAGAGACCAAAACTCGTTTGCCACAAGAGGGTAAGAAACGGATTTGTGCACTTGCCTTGGCGCGCTTTTTCCTCTCTCTTTTGCTTACAAGCTTGATACTCTCTTTGTATTGGGAGAGTATGTATCTTTCTATTTTTCTTTTTCTTTTGCTTTTTTTTATTCTTTTTCTCCCTTTCTATACTACTATGTTAACTTTTGTATTTTCTCTCACACTCTCACTTTCCAATGGAAAGTGCACAATTCTTAGACAAACACAAAATGAGTTGCTCTCATAGGATAGGTACACACAAAGGAAGATATGGCTACAAGGGTTGACACAAGTTATACCTTAGTTGTTGATGATGATCTTGTGTCGATGGAGCGGGGAGGAGTTTGGGGTCCGTGGTGTCGAAGAGCGCGGGCGATGTTGCGGAAGCTATCTGTTAGTTGGTGACACGCACACGGAACACAAACAACAATCGGAGAAATTAGCCAATGCAGAACAAGAGGAAAAGTCAAAACTGGCGTCCAGGGGCGGAGACTCCGGTCTGGGCCGGAGACTCCGGTGTAGGCCGGAGACTCCGGTGCAGGAAATCATCTCGTGTTCGTGAGCGGAAATTCACGCCTAGAGTCCTCAAATCCGCAAAAATTTGGCCAGAATTGGGCGGGGAAACGCAGGAAAAAGCTGGACCAACACCTTAGACAAGATTTGGTCAGATCAAAACCACAAATAACGCTCCAAAATGATAGATCGATCCAAAGGAAAATTGGGGCTATTTTTGGGAAATTTTCGAATTTATGGTGGATAGAAGAAAAATTGAGGGGAAATTCATGATCAACCTTGCTCTTGATACCAATATGTTAGGGGTGACCCCTTGGGGTGGCCCGATCTTTCACGAATCCCGTGGAAATCGAGTGGAAGGAGGAGGGGGATGAAACCCACGAACACACACGCGAAGAACTCGATGAACACACACACACGAAAACACGATACAAGCCGATAGCTCACGCCGGTGGCAACCGATCCAACACAATCCCTAGGATCTGCGTTGGGCAAGACACTCTCCCACGACCAACAACGGGGGTGAGAGGCTTGATGAGATCTTGACTACTTGGGGACGAGATACCGAGATCCCAAGGGCTTGTACAACTTGAACGCACGAGGCAAAATCCAAGAGGTGGTGGATAATTAGTGCTCCTTGTCAAGGAGCATGAGACAAGTAATTGATAGATCCTCAAAGGGTGTCTTCAACTACAATTATCCAAGTCTAGGGTTTACAATAGAGGGGTGGGGATATTTATAGGCCAGCCACTTAAACAGGGGTAGTTTGGGAATAAAACTAGAAGTTGGGGCGAAACTGGGGGTTACATGGGCCAGGCCGAAAAGGCCTGGACATGCCTAATGTCGAGCAGGCCGGAGACTCCGGTGTTGGGTCCGGAGACTCCGGTCTGGGCCAGAGACTCCGGTCAATCTCCGGACCCGTCTCCGGAGGGGTATACCGACTGTCCCCGGCTTGGTTCCTAGGGCCGTACTGGAGGTTGGTCCGGAGACTCCGGTGTACACCGGAGATTCCGGTGTGCAGTGCTCCAGCAGCGTCTTCTCCTGGTCCTTCTTCCTTGGGGGCTTGGTGCGGTGTTGTTGCTTCATAGCTGAGGATACACAACGTAGTTGCATGAAGTAGCAAGCCATCCAAAGGCATATCAAAGTCACATGAGGAAAGGAGCGAGTTAACCTTAGCTTGTATGAGCTTGGCTCGGACGTGAGTCATTGGTATACTTGGGGGACTAGGTGTTGTAGATGTAGGTGCGTCCGTAGGACGGGCTGCATCAAGTGGAGGCTAGCAAAAGACTGGGAGCAACCAACTAAGAGAGCATAATGGCCATAATCATGTAGAGAAACAAAGCATAATCAAATAAAAGAGTGGTACTACAAGTCAAGGACTAAATGATCATAGAGGCTAATTGTGACTTGTGAGAGTCATAACATGGTGTAAGCATGTGCCAAGTCAACCCAAGCAAAGCATCAAAGGATAATACCACAATACTATGCTTTTGCATGCTAAAACAACGCATAATTTCTTCAAGGCACACTAAGCAATCCCAATTGTTTGGAACAAGACATGCTACATCAATAATCACTAAATATAATGCTAAAACAACACCTAGCATGTCATGTTAAAGTCTAAGTCACAGTCAATGCAAGCTCCTCCTGCACTTCAAGCAAGAACTTACTACTCCTTTCCAACACCAAGCAAACTTATTTGCAAAACAACACAGCGAGAACGGGGTCCAAACTTCTCAAGAAAACTAAACAAACTAAGAAAAGCAAACGAAAACTAAGATGCTCCAAGAACAACACAACTGTGCATGAAAAATAAAAATGAAGTGTCTAGACAGACCTGAGCTTTTTATTGATGAAGAAGGGGATGCCTTGGGCATCCCCAAGCTTTGACACTTGTACCTCTTGGATATTTATTGGGGTGACACCATGGTGGAATCCCCAAGCTTGATATTTTTTCCATTCTTCATCTCATTGCATCATTATTTCTCTACACCTAATTTTTTTTCCTTCATACAAAACTTCACACAATTTTCATTAGCAACATTAGTTTATTCAAAAGATATTAGACCACTGGCAAAGCTTTGGAACAGCAAGGCTTTTCACTAAAAACACAATCTACTATAGTAACTCCTTCAAAAAGCTCAATTTATCCGAAGAGAACTCAAAAAGGAATCAATAAGAAGCAAATGCAAATAATGGCAGAAATCTGTCAAAACAGACCTACAGGTAGAAACCGATTTTTTAGAACATATTATGTTGCACTAATAAAAAAGTGTTGAACTAACAAAAGTTAGCTAACATACTGGGCGATCTATTCGTAAATTTTGATCTCAATCCGAGTTACAGAGCCTCCTCACGAATTTGTTTGGTAGAGGACAGAAATCTGTTTCGGAACAGCAACTCCTTAAATCTTACTTCCCTCGCATTAGAGGTCATTCTTGGCACAAAAAGCTAACAAAAAGGATAAGGAGAGGTCATTACTGAAGTAATAACTTCCAAGACTCAAGGAAACTCTTGGGTTATCTCCCAATAAGTACTTTTCTTTAACGCCTTTAAGTTAGGCACAAGAAGCAAGAAGAATTAAGTATTTTCAAATGAAGAAGCATTAACATTCATACTTGCAAAATCTTAAACTATGAAAGGTATCTCATCCAAATAGGTTTTGAAGGATCCCTTCTCATCTCTCTTTGGTATACTACTTTTATCAAAAAGATTTTCAGGAGCAATCCAATCAAAGTTCTTTTCAAATGCTTCATGCATTCCAACAAACTTAAAGGGTATGGGTATATTGAATTCCTCTCTAGACTTAGTTTTATTAGAAATACCCACAACATCTACACTTGATCCTAGCATATTGAAATGCTCAAAAACCTTTTTGTCTTCCCTAGCAACATCATGTAATTCTTTTGATAAAGTTTCAAGGATGAATTCCCTCTTTTCAGCATTCTTCTCTTCTTTTAGTTTAGGAACAAGAATTGTATGAAGGGGTTAAGGCTAACAAACCTAGCCTCCAACATATGAACTAAAGAAGTTGCAGCAATCTCATAATTAGGAGAAAGCTCTGCTATAGATTTATCCTCAATATCCGCATGCTTGCTAACATAATTAAAGAATTCTTCAATATTATCTTTCCCAATTATGGAGCCACTACCTATTGCAAGATCTTTCAGAGTGAACTTGGGGAGCAACATGGTGAGCTAGAGTAAGGTGGCAACTAGAGCAGGAACTATTTTTTTTCTTTTTTTGAATAAAGAAAGCAAACCAAACTAGACTATTTTTTGGGTTTTTTTTTGAAAAGAGGCAAACAAAACCAAGAAAAATAAACAAAGCAAACTAAAAACAAAGTAAAGAGAAAGGAAGTGAAGGACTCCCCTAGTGAAGACGTCCCTGGCCTCCCTGGCAATGGCGCCAGAAAACTTGTTGATGTGCCTGTGTGGAGCACTTCGTTGGAAACCCCAAGAGCAAGGTGTGAAGTAGCAAGCAGCAAGTCTTCCCTCAGTAGAGACCGAGGTTATCGAACCAGAAGGAGGAATGAAACGTCTCAAAGGTGTTGCAAGCAACGCGGAGACCTGCACAACACAAACTCAAGACTTTGTCCCAACGATCAGTGAGGTTGTCAAGCACAAAGGATTAAACTATGGTGTGGAGAGTAATGGTTTGCAAGCAAGTAAACAAGTAACTGTGTAATATGTATTGATGGTAAAGATTGGACCGGGGTCCATAGTTCACTAGAGGTGATCTCCTTAGATAAACAACATGGCATGAAGGGTAAACAAATTACAGCAGGGCAATTGACAGGAACTAAGCAAGGCATAACAATGCAATTACTAGTCAGAAAGATCATATGAGGTTGATTGGTAAATACAACAAGATACATAGACCGCCATCCAACTGCATCTATGACCAGAAGTCCACCTTCAGGTTATCATCCGAACCCCCTCCAGTATTAAGTTGCAAGCAACAGACAACTGCTTTAAGCAAAGTGTGTAAGGTAAACAGTCCACATGTTCCATGAACAAGAGACCATTGTTTTTTCCCTAGTAGCAACAGCACATCTACAACCGAAGATATTATTGTCACTTCCCTTGGAAACTAGAGGCATGAACCCACTATCGAGCATAAATACCCCCTCTTGGAGTCACTAGCAACTACTTGGCCAAGATAACTACTAACAACGGATAACATGCAAGATCACAAACAACACAGACATGATAGAATCATAAAGACAAAACCATTAATCAATCCAACATAATAATCTCAATATCCATCGGATCCCCGCAAACACAACATGCATGATTACAAATAGATTAGATCTAGATCATGAACGTAGCTTACAAGATCTATACATGAAAGCACAAAGGAGGAGATACAACCATCTAGCTACTACATGGACCCATAGTCCAAGGTGGAACTACTTACGCATCATACCGGAGAGAAGGCCTCCGGGATGATCTCCCCTCCGGCAGGGTGCCGAGAAGAACTTCAGATCCCCCTCTCGATCTAGGGACGATGGTGGCGGCGGCTATAGACGGTTTCGTGGATTTTTGATCGGGTACCCAGGGTTTCTTCATCGGGGGCTTCTTATAGGCGAAGGGGGAGACCGAGGCGGCCGCCAGAGCGACCAAACCCTAGCCAGGTGGGTCTGGCCCCTCTGGCCAGCCCCTCCGGCTCTCCCCTGGACTTCTTGTTCCCCACGGAAAGTTATTGACTTTGTCCTTTGTCCCGTCCAATTTCGAGAATATTTATTTACTAACTTTTCTGAAACCAAAAATAGCAGAAAACAGGCATATCACACTGTTGCAACTTGTTAATAGGTTAGTACCAGAAAAAATGTAAAAAGCACCTCAAAGTGTGGACAAGTAAAGCAAAGTAGATACTAAACAAGCATGGAGCATCAAAAATTATAGATACGTTTCCAACGTATCAATACTAATAGATCTATGCTTTTCCCCACGTGTGTGAAAGTGACAACATGCATACTGTGTGTGGCACTTTGGCTAGATTGAATATTTTTTATGAGTTATATTTGGAGTTGGATGTCTATGAAATTGTGGTGTTCGTTGGAACCATCTAGCGCTCAAGGTGACAGTGTGGGGTTATCTAGATTGGGAAAGGCGGACTTTGAGGAGTGCTGTTATAGCCCTACCAATGATTAGAGTGTCCAACCGGAGAGTAGTTAAGAGTAGTATCATGAAGAGAGGATATTTATATGAGAGAGTGTTCACTAGTGAAAGTATGATCCCTAGGCCTTGTTTCTAAACATTGAAACACCATTTGCATATAGATCTGTTGCATGTTTGCTTGCTTTAGTCTTTACCTCACTCACACACGTTACCCCACGTCAACAACAAGTCAGAAGCTATTTTATGGCACCGTTACCACTTGTATTTCACTATCTCTTCGCCAAACTAGTGCACCTATACATCTGGCAAGTGTATTGGATGGTGTTGGGGACACAAGAGCCTTCTTGTATCTTGATTGCAGGATTGCTTGAGAGGGAATACCTTTGACCACTTCCTCCCTGAGTTCTATAAAACTTGGGTAATCCACTTAAGGGAAACTTGCTGTTGTTCTACAAACCTCTGCACTTGGAGGCCCAACAACTATCTACAAGAATAGAAGCGCGTAGACATCACGAACCCTCGGCAGCGGTACTCCTCGTCCCCTGAGTACGATGGCGGGTTCAACCCGAACGTGTTCTTCTCCTGCCCCATGCCTCGCCCTCCTTTGGCCTTCAACGTCGACATCAACATCCCCTACTCCACCCCTCCGGCGTACGCAGGTCCTTCATCGGTGATGCGACGCGGCCCACTACCGTTCGACGGAAGCTCGTGGAACGCAACCTACGGCGAGGTCGACACGCACAACCTGTTCGGTGGAATGTCAGCCGAGACATACATGCAGGACATGATCGCCCAAGGCTCGGCGCCCACCATCAACCCCTCCTTCTTTACTCAAGAACAGTCCCGAGACAATGCCAAACACGGCATCAAGTCTTAGGATTTCGCTGACCTCCAGGCCAAACTAACGCAGGCGGAGGACGCCGAGGTTGATGTCGTGGTTCCGGCGAAAGGCACAAAGGGCAAGAGGAAGCCGGGCTCATCGGCGTCGGAGCCACGGATCAAGTGGACGGTGCCCAAGGACCTTTGTCTCGCCGATGCCTAGAAATCGGTGAGTATGGATCCCATCACCGGTGTCAACCAGAACTCTGACAACTACTGGAAGCGCGTGAAGCTAGCGTTCGACGAGCGTAGCCTTTGTGGCCCGAAGCATAACAAAATTTATATGGATCGAGGGGAGAAGGCCATGACCAACCATTGGGGGCTCATCCAGCATGCGTGTAGCAAGTGGCACAGCTGTGTGGAGGATGTCGAACCCACACAAGTCAGCGGTGAAAACATGGAAAACAAGGTATTTCGCGAACACTAGCCGAAGTTATGACAAGATCAAGCATATCCTGACACACTTTGTCTTGCATTTTGCAGCTCCTTCGTGCACTCGGTTTGTACCGGGATGACATGAAGGCGGAGTTTAAGTTTCACCATGTGTTCACCGAGATCGAGCACTACGAGAAATAGGGGGACACTCGCCTGAGCCTCGCCAAGACCAAGGACGGCGTGTACAACCTGGAGGCTCCTCCCCCTACTATTGGCGAAGGAAGGCTGGAGATCGGCCAGAAGAAGGCAAAGATGCTCAAAGCCACAGGACCTCCCACCGAGCGCCTCCAGGCTTCCATCGAGAAGTGCATCGCCGACACAAAGGCACATGACGAGAAGAGGGTGGAGAAGACCGACGATAGGTGGGCGCAGTTGCTCTAAAACCAAGGCCGAAAGATCGACCTCCTCAAGGCCAACTACGTTGCCAAGAAGAGGAACACAGATCTCCAGTTCCTGATGGGCAGCGAGGACACTTCGGCGATGAGTTCGCCGGTCAAGGCCTGGTACATGGCTTGCCGCAATGCCATCCTCCAGGAGTACAACGCCGAGATCACGCCAGCCCCTGCGTCGAACACCACTGATAACCCACAAGTATAGGGGATCACAACAGTCTTCGAGGGAAGTAAAGCCCAATTTATTGATTCGACACAAGGGGAGCCAAATGATATTTATAAGCCTTAACAGGTGAGTTGTCAATTCAACTGCACCTGGAAACAGTCTTGATCACAATAGTTTATCGGTAGCAACAGTTTTGTAGTAGCAATAGCAAAGTAACAGAAGTAGTAAAATAAGGATAGTAGTAACAATTATAGTAAACAGCAGGATTTAGAATGCGGTAGGAATAGGGATGGATGGACGGGCGTTGCATGGACGAGACATTTCATGTAATAATCAAGACAAGGGCATTTGCAGATAATGAAGATAAAGAATCCAAGTACTAAGTAATCATAGGCATGTGTTCCATATATAGTCATACATGCTCGCAATGAAAACTTGCACAACATCTTTTGTCCTGTCAGTCCGTTGTAGCGGGGCCTCTAGGGAATCTACTGGCAATTAATGTACTCCTTTTAATAGAGCACCGGAGCAAAACATTAACACTTCGTGAACACATGTAATCCTCACATCACAGCCTTCCCCTCCGGTTATCCCAATTGTTGTCACTTTGGGGCCTCGGGTTCCGGACAACAATGTGTGTATACAACTTGTAGGTAAGATCATAAACAATAATATCATTATGAATCAATAACATGTTCAGATACGAAATCATGGCACTCAGGCCCTAGTGACAAGCATTAAGCATAATAAGTTGCAACAATGTCAAAAATCACTAACAATAGATACTAGACACCATGCCCTAACAATCTTATGCTATTACATGAGAGATCTCATCCAATCCCTACCATCACCATAGCCTACAGCGGGGGATTACTCACTCATGGATTGAGGAAACATGGATTGTTGATGGAAAGGCGTTGGTGATGATGATGGCGACGATCTCTTCCAATTCCTCGTCCCGGCAGGGTGCCAGAACGGAGTTTTTGGTTTCGAATCACGGTTTATGATGGTGGCGGCGCAACGGAACTCTTCTCTGAAAATTGTCAAACCTCCTAGTGTTTGTGGGTCAGTGGGTATATGTAGGCGAAAGGAGGGGTCGAGGCGGAGTCCGAGGCGGCCACACCATGCCCTGGAAGGTCATGCCTGGCCCGCGCCTGGGTGTGGTGTGGGCCCCTCTGGCCCCTTCTTCCCTCCATCTTCTGGCTCCGTGAGTCTTCTGGACAAATAGGACCTTTGGTATATTTTCCGGAATTTTTCCTGAAAGTTGATTTCCTGCACAAAAACGAGACACCAAAGCAATTTTGCTGAAAACAGTGTTAGTCCGCATTAGTTGTATCCAAATCACACAAATTAGAGGAGAAACAACAGCAAAATTGTTCGAAAAAGTAGAAACGTTTTGGACGTATCAGCCACTGCTACGCCGAGCTCTGCTTCCACCTCCTCCAACCAGTCGGCGTTCGCCGGCGAGACGCCCAACCCCGCCGCATCATTCACGCCGGAGGAGCCCATCCCCATCGAAGACTGATGGCCGGGCCGTTTTATCTAGTTCCGTAATAATTTGTCGTCAAACTTGCTCGTCGTACTTTTGTCGAACACCTTTGGTCGAGCTCTCGCCGACGGGAACGATAAAAATTCGAATATTTCGTTATTTTCTCTTCGCCTGGGAACACAACCTGGGAACGCTAGTGGCAAACTCGGTGTTCTCAAGCCAAAAACGAGTTTCCTTCGGCCTTAGTTAGATTCGGATTTCAGCCTAGAAACATCCAACGAGTGGGAATGCTCTGATGCACGGCAGGAGCTCTTTAGCCCGGTCCAAGCGAAAACTATAGAGTTTCACGAAAAAAGGACATGTACCGCCATTGTACCGCTGCTCCATGCCAAACGATGCAGTTGCTGCAATCTTCTATCTATATTTAAATAGAAGTCTCCCACTACTTGATTTATCTTAGCTTGCAAGCATGCCACATCAGCTCCATTCAGGTCCACGTCATTGTGTTTCAGTTAAATTGTTTACACGTCAAGGATGTTTTGTTAAATAACATCCGCCTATGGCCATCCCATGGAATCCACTTCTCCCTTACAGCGCCCAAGCCCACATACATCCCAGTCTTTCAGTCTCATCTTACTGCTCTAGGCCTCAGGCCCACAAACAGGCCACTGCTTCTTCCTTGATTCTTCATGTGGCGACTGCTTCTCTTCTCGAGCGATACCTTCTGCGGCCGAACAAATCTCGTCATCAACCACAATCATCATTGATTTGCTTTTCCCCTTACCAATTAAGGCATAGAGCAATACTCCAGATTTGTATTTGGTAACCGGCGATCGCAAAATTTTATTTTCCACCACGCGTCGGTTCCCTCCATCTTCAGCCCGTCGTGATTACTTAACCGAGATCGAGGCTGAGCATCATCCGCTGCGCTACCTCCTTTCCATCCCTCCTCAACGCTCTCCTCATCTTCTAATCCTAAGCACCCCTCACACTCCTCTAGGAGATCCATGTTCTGCAACTCCGAACTGGTCGGCGACTGCATCAGGGCGCTCCCCGTCATGCGGGTATGTGCGGCAGCGAGTATATGAGCACGGGGATTGTCAGCGGGATCGCGATGGCTGTCTACATTGCCTTGGCCAGTGCTGTCACTCGGCGCTGCTGCAGCTACCACCACCGTCCGCCAGCCTGAATCCATGTAGGAGCTGTGACAAGAAGCCCATGTAGTGACAACCTCAAGATCCAAGAAGTGAAGAAAAAATATCCACAAGACCATAACGTCGCGGTGGCCAAAGGGAAAAGGTAAAGGCATAGCAATCGAGAAACCTCATGAACCAGTGCAGCGATGAATCTCAATCTGGTGAGACGAGGTCCCTCAGCCCCTGTCATTTGCTCAACTTGGCATCCATCTCTTCATCCTCTGTGATTTTTAGTTAAAAAAGAGAGTCTATCAATGAATCGGGGACAAAACTACTACGCTGGGAGTGTTGCAACACGTAGCTGAATGATTGGACCATTATTTATTTACTTAGTTATTGCTTAATCGAATGCCAACATACAGTTTGCCAAAACGGCAGGCTACCTTATTTCCCTAATAATAACCCATAACTAGCATGCTGCTGGATATAAATTGTAATAGTTTCTCTAATTGTAATCGTTATTTCCCATTTGCAGATTAAAGTTCAGAACATCAAAGTGGTATCATGGTATGGTTTGTTGAAGAGAAGGTGACAAGAAGCAGAACAATCAATACCCTTGAGTATCTGCCTTTTACTACATTTAAACTGATGGTTCCACGCGCATTGTTCTATAAAATATTTCTTATAAGGTTAGACAAAATGTACACAACCGATAGTCTTAGAATCATACTTCATGTGTGGATCCTATTCTGTAACCATGTCATCACTTTAAATTATTAATCAATGTAGTCATTATTTTATTTACATTGAAATAAAAACTGATGGAGTCAAATATGTTTCCATTAGTCTCACATGATCTAACAGATGTAACCATAGAATACAGTGCTAATAATTTCCGCAGCAACGCACGGGAAATCACCTAGTCTACTTAATATTAACCGGAGTGTAAGCATAGCTGTTGATTGAAAAAACAAAATTCAGAACCACTACAATTATATAACTCTGAATAAAAAATTCATATCCAGTATAAGTACAAACTTTTTAACCGGAAACAAAGCTGCACTATCATAGAATAGAAATCACTTCATCCATTCGGAAATAAGTGTCACATATTTATCTAGATCGTCATATGTAGATACATATATATTTTGAAAAATCCGCGACACTTATTTCTGAAATAATTATTAACGCTTAAAGCTCTCTGTTGTAGACGATCACGGATCGACGTCAGTAACCAAGCACAAAGGCAATGCCCCCCTCGGCCGATCTTGGCCTTGCAATCCAGCAACAAGTCACAAGTCGTGCCCTTAGTTCGCACCTCCCCATCGTCGATGCAATCCTGCAGGGAACACCTCCCGCTCCCGGGAGCCTGCACCGCCACGTCCAGTGGTAGCACTAATCTTGATTAGTGGTGACTAAGAGTTTATGTGTGTTCTGTACGTGTTTCAGTCTAAATAGATTTGTTAATTAGGTAAGTTCTATGCGTGCATGTATGCCATGCTGTGTACTAGACCGGATGTGTCCAATGCTCTTAGTTTGACGAGCAGATACCAAAGTGATCCAGGAGTGGAACACTGGACAGCCGTGAAGAACATCCTAAAGTACCTAAATAGGACTAAAGAAATGTTCTTAGTCTATGTGGGTGATGAACAGCTCGTCGTAAAAGGTTACGTCGACGCTAGCTTCGACACCGACAAGGATGATTTTAAATCTCAGACAGGATACGTGTATATTTTGAATGGAGGAGCTGTGAGCTGGAGAAGCTGCAAGCAAAGCGTGATCGCGGGATCTACAGTAGAAGCGGAATACATGGCTGCTGCAGAAGCTGTGGGCTTCTAGTGTTGTACTAGTCCGGCTAGGATTGTTAGTCGTGTGGTATTAAGACTAGAAATCTGTGTGCGTGGAGTCGGTGGTTGTTTAGAAATTGTGGCGTGAGTTCAAGTCCGTGTAGATATAGGTTTGTGTTGTCTGACCGTGTATATATATGCAGCAGGATCGTTGCTTGTAACCGTGCAAAAAAGAAGAAATAAACAAAAGTAGAGGGCACGATACGAGCCCTTGACCATAATATTTTTCAAGCGCGTTTGTTGTTTAATTTAATATAGTCGATCTGTGAGCAAATTCCAACATCCAACATCGCCTCGCCCCTCTCCAACTCGTTGGACAGTCGGTTTCGCAGGAAGCGCAGCATCTGGACTTCCATGGCCCACGCGGTGGCCGTGGTCTCGCCCTCCCCTTACGTCTGGGCGTAGAACTCTGGGACGGTGCCCCTGCCGAGCACGGCGTCCCCGTACGACATGACAGTGCAGGAGTGCTTGCCGATGCACCGCTTGTCGGCCTTGTTGAGGGTGTTGCCGATGCGGAGGGCGATGTCTAACACCGGGCCGACGGCCGTCGTCTGGTCGCTCCGTTGCTCCATGGTGGCCGGGTCTAGGCCGTCAACATTGGTGATGGTCACCGTGTAGTGATGTCTATCCACGCAGCATAACATAGATAACCTACCACGCAAGCGCCCGCATCCCAACAAGTGCATCCCAACAGGTGGGTCCCACCTGGACACCAGTACTGCTAGGCGTCCTACTTAGCTTGCAGAGCCGAGCCGAGCCAAGGCCTATCACACACAGTTCGGTTGAGTTAGACCCGATCGCATTGGACGTGTCTGCCTGGTTTAGCCAAACCAACCTGCGCCCTGTACCAGACTCGCTCGCCCTCAGCATCCTCGCGCGAGAGAGAAAACCGAGCAGAGGCGGGTGTTACAGGGGAACTAGGTCACCGTGTGACTGGTGATAGGCTGCGATCGCCAAAGAAATACATGGTTCGGCGGTAGGCTATTCTGTCTCTTGTATTACCCTTCGATTTGGTATGCTCTCCATGTTTAAGGATCTTTGCTCATGTAACTCTGCCCCAACCAGAGTGAGTTTGGATTGAATCTGATGGCGGTGATCAATGGTCAAAAGATTGTACTCCATTATTATTGAATTAGTATTGCATAGTATATTGCCATTATTTCCATTATTTCTTAGATCGAGAGTAGTTGTGAATTGGCCACTCTGCTGCAAACTTCACAAAACAAGAAAAGTTCAGAGTTATCTGAACTGCTCCATCGATGGACTGCAGGGCTGTGCGCCATTGCCTCTGGACAGTCTATTGCTTGTTCCATGCTAATTGCCTAATATAAGCATGTATTGGTGAGATGGAGTAATATGACTACTTGTACACGGGAGGCAGAGGCAGCAATGTAGAAGAATCACAAACTTTTGACATCACTGTTTTGCTTGGTAGTACGTAGTAACAGATCTTGTTTTCGGATTTTTACAAGAAGAGTTTCAGAAACTCTATCCAATCATGCACTATGCTACATACTCCTCTGCGTGTGATAGGTCTTGGCTCGGCTCGGCTCTACAAGCTGAGTAGGACACGCCTAGCAGAACCGGTGTCCGATCTGGTCATGCGGGTGGGACCCACCTGTCGGGATGGGGTAAAAAATAAAAAGGGGTAAAGTGGAAGAAAGTATGTTAAATGGGGTAGTTTTGAGCAATTTCTGTTAAATTGGGTAAAAAGTGGCGTAAAATTGGTCTTAGGGGATAGAAAGTGGAATTCACAAAAGCTTTTTGGCATACAATCTGCCTGGTAGCCTCATAACATGTCATTTAGTAGTTTGCATAATTACTAATTACATCAAATTTATTTTTGGAGATTTTCCACTATAGAGCTCCATTATGCGAGGGTGAAAATGTAACATGACATGGAAACCTTAATATCCACACACCTCGCAAACACAATGTCTGAATAACCTAGGAAATTGAGGTTACCAAACTTCTTATTGGTGAGCATGTTAACTTTATTTTCTTGCATGTACCGCAAGACCTTTTGGTGGCTTTTCTAGCGGTCAATTTTGCTGGACTTATTGTAAATTTGCCAATTATCCCGATCATAAATAGGATGTGTTCACTTGAATAAACATATTTCTTCTAATGACTGAAGCGTAAGGAAGCGACATTCTCTGATCGGTTTAAAACGGCTCCTTGGACATTTAAATGTCCATCTTTATTGCCCTTAGCTTACTACTCCCTAATTTTCTTTTCGTACTCTATTAGTGTATGTTATGTCATCATAACTTTACTCCTTTTGGACCAATACCTTGGGGAACCTCAATACAAGCAAAATATGAGATATTATCAAGATCTTTATTATTACAATTAGAAGATATAAATCTACGAGCCAGTAAGATTCAATCTACATAAAGTGGTGAAGCTTACTCCCGCTCATCTTATGATATTATTGTTCCAACGTTTGTCTTAGTTTGATTTTGTGTTTCTTCGGGCAACATGTCATATGTTAACTTGTCCTTCATGATGCAACCTTCTGGCTGAGCCACGCAAAACATTCGTAATCAAATAACACATGAGCATGTCATACAATAACACAAGCGCCATGAAACAACCTTTTGTCTACAATTCTTTGTTTGAACCTTTCAAGACTTTCTTAGAGTCATATTTGGTTTTGTAGAGTGATTTATAGCCTACTATTATTTTAACTCATTCAGAAAACTAGTTTCATACATCTCATAATCCTCATCTATATGGCAATTAATAAGCCACTAAGATGAACGATTCGCACACATTGTTTATTATAGGGAAATTGTTGAAGGTCAACACTGAGTGTTGCATTAGAGATTGCATAACTCTCAACATGCCTGATGCATTTAAACCTGTAATTGGTGGCCATCCCAGCCGGCACCACAGCGATTGGAGATTACCAGCCCTTCGATCGTGCATTTAAACGCCGCCAACCCGTTCCTGCCTCGCGTCTTCCTCCTCCTCGCCGCAACAGCCCATCCTCTCCCCTGTCTCCTCCCCAGGCGAGCCACCGCCACCGTCCCCATCTCCCTCTTGAACCGCCACTCCACCTGCGTCCTGCATCTCCTTCCATCCCTATCTCCCCGTTGAGCCGTCGGTCCACCTGCGGGAGCTCGCACCGTCGCCGCACGTTGGCCGTGCCGTCGAGAGGAGGAGCCCGTTGGTGGCCAGCGGCAGTGGTGCAGCCGGCCGAGCCGCCGCTCCACCTGCGGGAGCTCGCACAGCCACCGCGCGCTGGCCGTGCCATCGGGATTGACGTCCGCTGGTGCATCCCCGGCTCCATGGCGACTGGTAGCAGCGGAGCTCGCCCCCAGGTACACCTCTTGGCCTCTACCACCCTCGTCTCTTCTTCCTCTCTCCCATCTCACATCATCTCTCTCTCTCTCTAAGTGACTAGGGCATCCCACATGGATAGTCCAGGAGGGCGAGCACACGAGCTCCGGCGAAGATCTATCAGGACCAGATGTAATACCACAGCCGGCCTTCGTCCACAGCCGAGCAATACCGTGGTTGAGAAGGGCACATTAGTTGCTGCAGAAAAGACTACTAGTGCGGGATGAATGGACATCCAGATGTGCCAGCTAAAAAAAGATGCCTTTGAGGTTTGTTTTTGTTCAGATCTTTGCGGGAATGGACGTAGCAAGATTGCATAGAAATCTTACTCAGTTTTGCTTGACCAATTGCTTGCTTATTGTTATTGATTCATTCAAATTTTACATGATATAGCTCCAGATTTAGAGATGAGGATTGGACTTGTTTATTGTTTCTGATTCATTCCATATTTGCATACTACAGCTCAAAATTTAGAGGTAGCACTAGGTCTTGCAACCACCAGATTTAGAGGTGAAGATTGGACAGCTAGCACTAGCGCATGCAATTGCTGGAACTTTAACTCCTTATTTTGTTCAAAGGTATATTATGCCAAATTTGTTTGTCTAGATATATTTTTCAATTTTTGTTACGTATTTGTTCAATACCATGGTGTAGCACGTAACCCTTTTGAGTAGAAATCTGGAAATTTGAGTTATGTGCACAAACTGACTTACTATTCGCGTATATCTGCTTATCAGATTGGTATTATTTTGCTGGGGAACCGGCAGAAGGGGAGAGCGCGGGAGGAGGTGCTCGCCGGGAGCAGCGGCCATCTCTTCTACCCTGACCCTGAGCATGGTGGTGGCCTCTTCTGCGGTGCCTTCTCCATAGGCTTGATGGCCAGGAGCAAAAACTTGAGGTATACCGGTTTCCTCGACTCGTCGGCCGTCGATATTACGAGGTTATGGACCAATCTTATCCGCTGCATCCCTTTCATGTCCTGTGTTTCATTTATTTTTCCCTATGCAGGTTCAGTTATGTTTTTGTCTGACTATTTCTCGGACCCGTTCATCACAAAAAGAGTGGAGTAATCTGCCGTGGGTTTTGTGTGATGCGGTGCTGATTGAGCTTGTCACGCGATTAGTTCTGTGCTGCTTCTCCGTTTACTTCTGCAGGTATAACCTTAGTTCTTGGTTCAAACTTATAATTTGAATGTTAATGAAAATATTCTTGGTGTCTAGATTTTTATTATTTTCAGAACATGACATGGTTAGTTTTGCTGGATTTTTAGGACAACCCTTATGACCACCTCTCTTTGTCCCGTGGGAGCGTATCGAGTTGTAGTTGTACAAGATTGATTAGAGGGACCAATAACTATATGCTGTAAAAATAAATGGCCGAATGTAAGTTATCCAAACGTTTTACTAATGGGTTACTAGCAATTTATATTTTTGTACTATTTATTAGCTGAGATTTTGACGAGTAATGGTGAAATCATTGCATCTAAAATGTTATTTTTATTCACATTACAGGATGAGTCCTAGGCATTGTGCACCCTACAGAACCATTTTTCAGGTTGGTGTTGTGTCAAACCATCATGGTTGTGGTGAAAAAGCTATTATTGGCCATGATAGATCCTTATTCCAACATTTTGGTGAATGATATGAGAAAACATGTCGTATATTTTGTAGACTGTTATGTACTGAGCAGTTGTAGTGACGGATTTCTTTTGGTTTGTCAACACTATTAGTG
The DNA here is from genome assembly GCA_916181665.1 of Avena sativa. Taxonomy (NCBI): domain Eukaryota; kingdom Viridiplantae; phylum Streptophyta; class Magnoliopsida; order Poales; family Poaceae; genus Avena; species Avena sativa. The sequence goes on along the minus strand of OV702294.1, from coordinate 146,019,517 downwards.
ATACTTATGTAATTGACAAGCAACACAATCATGTGCATCCTACATTAGGAAATTTTGTTGCTTCATTTATTTAATCATTTTCCTACATATTTGGTTTTACCTAGGATATACAGATTGACTTTTTACTTTGTATTGGTTGCCCATAGGTTTAACTGATCATTGATTTAAGATTTTTTCGAAGAAAATTTACTTTCACTCGGGGAGAAGATAAGAGATAGGGGCATATTTATGGGCGAATCCCAAAATACATATATATGGTGAGCCTTCAAGTTGACATGCATTTTATTTTAGAACATCCTTTTTTAAAGCCAGGTTAAAATATAAAATTGCAACTCTCGGTGAATGGCTCGACGTGTTGATGTGTTAGCTAGATGGCTCTCCTTTTATAGAAACACAGATATGTTGGTCCTAATGTCTTGTTTTTCTGCCCCTTATTGATGACATGACTAATCGATTCATATTATTAGGAAACAAAGAACTTTTCTGCTGTTTTACTTTTTTGTCGTTACTTGTTCATTAGGAACCACAAGAAACACATGAATTTTATCATAGTGCATTCTCTCTTTTCTGATCTGTTATGTAATTTTGATTTTGTGATTTTGCAAATTTGGTCTCATGTATGCAAGAAAAATTTCCTGAGCCAGACCTCCATACTATTATATTTCCTTTAATTATTTTGATGGATAATCTGCTCAATATGGATTTACTTTGCAGGCGCCTTCTTCTCATTCAGTCTCTCTTCATTGTAACCATTATGTCCAAGTAAGGGTTGTTTCTCCTATTTCCCCTTATTTTAGTCAGCTCCTTTGTTCAGGTAAAGGTTCTTTGTTTTTTATTTTAGTTCAGATTGTTAAATAATAATGTTGGTTAGAAATAAATTTGATACTGATGTGTATACATTTTCTATCCTAATGATTTTTCTCCTCTTGCTACGTGCTGCCTGTTCGGCTGTTCCCCCTATTCTCCTCCACTTCTGTCTCTGCTCATTTTCATGATTGGTTGAATCTGAAGTGTTTTATTCATCTCTTATGCAGTTTTTGTATGAACAATGATTCAAATTTTATTCGATATACATGCACCTAATTCTTTTGGAATGACTCAACTCTGCTACTGATTTTACTGCCCACTCAACTCATTTCTGGGAACTTGAGTAATGAAGAAGGATTTCTTTTTGGCACAAAAGAGCGACCATAGAAAAATGGTTGGTTACCTTTTCTGTAGGGGGCTCTCCTTTTCGGAAGAAATAGACTTTTCTGTGATTATTTTCTATGCAACGGCCATTTTCACTATACTGATTCCACTTCTCATATAGGTTCCTTTTTTGGTTGTTTTTTCAGAGTACATTGGTCTAGAACAATGATTCTTAGAAAGTTCATCTTTATGTGTGTTCGTTCTAAATGCAGTTCTATTTCTGCTAGATATAAAATTCCATGTAACATGATGCAATATATATGTCGTTATATACACCAAAATTATATGCTTTGCTTACTGTTTTCTTTCTTAACAAACTGCAGGACTAATAACTGAAACCTGATTTGTTATATACAGTTATCACACATCAGATGGAAATCTATATTCAGGTTGTATCCATGGTCTAAGCAAATTCTTTATGTAATGTTCAAATATAGTTTGTCTACTGCTAGACGGAAAAAGGAATTCATCTCATCCCTTTAGGTATTCACATGTCTCTAAATAGCAAAAAAAAAATCGTTTTACTGGATTGGTTAGTAATTACCGCGTTCCTCTTACAGTCTATAGATCATTTTCAGCATGGTTAGTTTTTTTTGTTTTACTACTGATCTTTCTGGACGATCGTTCTTTCTTGCTGTGCGGGAAACATAGGTTCCTGATTAAATCTGGTCTAACTGAATCATATTCACTTATAGCTTGGTATCACTTATAGCTTGGTACGGGTAACCCTGCTATTACATTACTTTCCTCCTCCTTTCCTCACATTCTTGAGGTGAAATAATTTTTCTTAGGCTAATGGTTCACTTTGATATTGAGCTCATCTTTCTATTCCCATAGGATGATCAGCGGAATGGAAGGAAGCCATTTTTGTCGAGGCATGGGTCAACATTCAGAGAAGCCATTTTTGTTGAGGGTCGCCAAACCAGACGAGTAAAGGGAGCCAAGGTGAGCCCCTCCCTAAGCTCCATTCTTTTGGCCATCTTGTCTATTGTGGGTTATTCATGATGTGATACTTTCGGTGGTGAGACTCACGATGGTGTGTTGTATCTTCTAGCCGGCATCCACGCATGTGATAGGAGAACGACACCCCTGATGCCCTCCTCCAAACCCGCTGATACTGCCTCCCCAACCAGCAATGTCCTGGTGTGCCCCTGCCCCTACTCTGTATTCTTTTCCGTGCGCTTTCGCAACAACCTGCTGATTTTCCATGACTCCATCCTCTTATAGAGTTTGATATGTTTCAAAAAGCTTTGTGATTTCTATTCCGTTCCTAAAATTAGTTTTGTTGCTTATTCATCTGACATTGTTTTAGCTTGAGGGTTAGGCAAAATAATTGGGGCAATTTGATTTTGGTATAGTTTGGAATTCTAACATAAAACGTTTCAGGTTTGAACCTTTATCGATGATGCGGCTGCCTTTTTATTTTTAAAATATAAGAAAATGCTCAATTGATTGCTTCAGGTACGTGTTGCAAGCTCTTGTCTGGTGAGAATAATTAGACAAGTTGGTTTCTGTTGAAATTAGCTTATATCTTCTGTCTCTGGCTTCCAAAAATAGCATTGAGCAGCGGCAGTTGCAATTGCAAGATGATGGCTACCGAATATCCTAATTTATTTTAGGTTATTTTTCATCTCTCAACAAGATCATGCCGCAGCCATACTGTACGAGGAGGCTCTGCCAATGTGCCTTTCTTCACGAGTCAAATGCCAATGAGCCAAGGGTGTATAGATTCACAGTTTGGGGGTGTCCCTGCAGAGTGTCAGGGTGGATGACCTGCCATCGATGCACGCCCTATCTCCTTACTCCTTAACTTGCCTTCTATTCAGCATCTTTATCTATTGTAGTTTAAGCAGTACTTATTCGTGTGTGTTGACATTATGTTATTTGTAATAAATCAGACAGCTTTGCTGTAAACCAGAGTGGTTCTGTTCTAGCCACTAATCTGTTAGCGATGAAGGAAAGTTTATACTTATGCGGTTCTTTTTTTTTTATTAACTTCTCTTTAGGGTTGATTTATTTCTTTTTGTTCTACCAAGACTAATATGTTCCTTTGTTTTGCTGAGAGATTTCGTAATTGCTCATAGATTTGTCCGCATTGTCTCTCCTGTTCACAGATTCGGTTTCGGTCTCTATAGACGACTGAATTTAAATAAATTTTGAGCGCATGTTATAGAACATGTAAAACTATATTTGATGATAACTTTTAAATTTCTTTCATACCTTTGAGCAGCTCACCCTCCCCCAATCCGGATACCGAATCGATTCGATTCAATTCACTTGCGGAGGGTGGAGTATAGGTCGTCCGAGCCGAGTCTGCTTGCGGTGGCCTATGTCCCAAATGGCCCACCCCGTCTGACCTCAACAAATATGCCCTGGCGTCCTACCCCCTTCACCTCCGAGCGTAAATGAGCAACGCCCCTTCTGCGGGGATGACGAAAAGGCCAAAGAGGAGGAGGCCATGATGGAGAAGTGGGAGGCTCAGAAGGAGGAGGAAGACAATGACATTGGAGCATGGGAGGACACCATCGACGGCGGAGGCAATAGCGGCGCTGACCGGGACACGCACGTGGCGAATGTAGCCGAGCAGACCTCTAGAGAAGGAGTGGCAGGCAATGAAGGTAGCCCAGCAAGGCAGCACCTAGGTCTCTGCTGACACTTTTTGTAGAGAAGGATCGACAGGTGGCGAAGGTTGCCTAGCAAGCCGCCCGGATTGCCCCTAACACCTTCGCGGAGGAGGAGTGACAGGCGGCGCCGATCTCGGAGGAGGAGGACCCAACCTTGGATCACTTCTTGTTCTATCGGTATCTTAGCATGGGGGCCGACCTCCCTTTGTTTCATGCTGAAGACGACATGGAGAAGCCGCCACCGGTCGCCGCCGCGTCTCTGTTACCAAACTCTAAAACGATGGGGTCTGATGAGGAACCCTAAGCTGAGAATCGAGCATGCGTATAAGTTAGCAAGTTGAAAACACGAGGTTTTGGGCCTATGTATTTTTCGTTGGGAAAGATGTCCTCTTTTTCAGCGCCATCATAGAATGGTATTACATAAGTAACAATGACATTCTTTGCCAAAAAAATAGGGCATTCATTCGGGATAAAAAAGGTTGTGGATACTTTCCATTATTTATAGATGCAAAGACTAAAGTAAACGGAACTATTCAAACAAAAGTAGGAGCAAAAACGGCACAATAATTTCTTACATAACCAAAATGGCCCCGTGGCATAAACTTTTTAACGCGGGTGAGCTTCGTTTACCATCGCAGCTTCGTTTACCATCGCAACTTCGCTCGATGCTTAAGAGTGAGATTACGGGGTCGTGCGCCAAGGCGCACCCCTAAATCTAGTATGAACAAAGATCTACCGGAGTGTAAGCATAGCTGTTGATTGAAAAAAAAAAATTCATAACCACTACAATTACATAGCTCTTTGGATACAAAATCCATACCCAGTATTAACTACAAAAATTTAACCAGAAACAAAGCTGCACTACCATAGAATAAAAAACACTTCTCCATTCGGAAATAGGTGGCAGATTTATCTAGGTGCATATGTAGATACATATGTATGTTGACAAACCGTGACACTTATTTTGAAAAATAATTATTAACGCTTAAAGCTGTCTGTTGTAGCCAACCGTGGATCGACATCAGTAGCCAAACACGGAGGCGATGGCCCCCCGCCGATCTTGGCCTTGCAATCCAGCCACAGGTCCATGCACCGGTATACTAAACAGGTCGCGCTCTTAGTCCGCACCGCCCCATCTTCAATGCAATCTTGTAGGGAACAACTCCCGCTCCCAGGAGCCCGCACCGCCACGTCCAGCACCGCCTCGCCCCTGTCCAGCTCGCCGGCCAGCCGGTTCCGCAGGAAGCGCGGCATCTGGACGTCCATGGCCCACGCGGTGACCGTGGTCTCGCCCTCCCCTAGCGCCGGGGCGCAGAACTCCGGGACGGTGCCCCTGCCGAGCACGGCGTCCCGGTACGACACGACGGCGGAGGAGCGCTTGCCGATGCACTGCTTGCCGGCCTTGTTGAGGGTGTTGTCGATGCGCAGGGCGACGTCGAACACCGGGCTGACGGCCGCCGCCTGGTCGCTCCGCTTCTTCAGGGCGGCCGCGTCCAGGCCGTCGACGCCGGCGAAGGTCACCGTGTACTCGGGGTTGCCCGACGTGATCTCTAGCCACCCGACAGAGAAAATAAAGGCCGCCGCGCCAGCGCACGCCGCGTATACGAGGAATAGGACGGATCGCACCATCAGATCAAACCAATCTATTTCCCAATCCCAATCTGTTTCGTCGCGGGCGGCCATGGTGTCAAGGAGCGGTCGATGACGACCGCCTGGAGGTTGATCGATATATATATATATATATATGCGGTGTTTCCTGCTTCGCGAACTATATATTGGTGAGGGAAAACTGCCTTTGTTCTTCTCGTTTACGGACGGAAGGATTCGTGCTCTGGCGGGACACACGGCTTGCGTGTTACTAGAATCTTATTACGCTGCGCCGGAATTATTCATCTTCAGCTGGATCTCTGGCTCGCACGCGCTCCTCCCTGGATCCTGGTCGGCACGGGACAGTATTGGACTATCGGACACGTACGGGAGGCGGGTAGCTTCCGTGAGAAACTCAGCGAAAACACGGTCATGAAGATTTTACGACCATCAATGCCGATGCGTACAACAAGCACACTACAGTACACGTGGATACAAGAGAATATATCTACTATACGATAGCTTCTGCTCAGATATACTACCTATACTACCTCCGTTTCAAGGCTTAAAGCCCATACGCTTTTCAAAGCAAAGTTTGACCAAAAAAATTGAGCAATAAAATCTTGATTATATTATACATAATTAGTATCTTTGGATTCGTATTGAAAAATATTTTCCAGTGATACTAGTTTTATACCAAAACTCTTTACGTATTTAGAGTAATTCTTGGTCAAAGAAAAAATACACAAAACGAGGACGCCTTAAACCCTGAAACAGAGGAAGTATACAAACTTAATCCACGCTTTGAGAACAGAAAAGGATACCGCTAGGAATCGGACACCGACATTTGCTTCCGATCAGCCATGGGATTGGAAGCAGTTTGGCCTTTGATCTGCAACCAGCCCCGCATGTATGTTTCCATCAAACAAGGATCAGAAAACAAGTTCACCGCTTCTGCTCCGGTGCTCCACCCTAAGTTAAAACTTAAGTCCGTAAAACATAGAGCTATCAACACTATTGGTACCATAACTTGTACCTGGATTGCGTTTTAGTCCCACTTCTTATAGAATGGACATATTAGTACCACAACATGCTTAGCCTGAACACTTTTAGTCCTAACAGTCCGAATTATGTACTTGGCTGCCAAAGTGGAAATTTCGTTTTGCGCCGAAGTCCTAGAGAGATTAAAGAAGTTGGGTAGCTGGTCCTTGCGAGCGTTATAATTGTAATTTTACGAGTAGGCCCTCAATCTCCCTCTAGTTTTCTCACCTTGTTGCCTTACCTGTTCGTCTAGAACAGTCTGGGCGGAAGTTACGCCGCGACGGCTGCGAGCAGTTCGCGAAGACCCAAAGATCTCCTATACGATTCTCTCTCTCTCTCTCTAGATCCCCGCCGCATTGCATTACCAGGGGCATGGTGAAGATCCGCCGCCCTACGGTATTTCATTTTTCTCATCCTCGTGTTGGAGATATGCCCAAGAGGCAATAATAAAGTGGTTATTATCATATCTTCATACTTATGATAAATGTTTACATACCATGCTATAATTGTATTAACCGGAAACATTAATACTTGTATGATTTATAAACATAAAAGAGTCCCTAGTAAAGCCTCTTGTTAAACTAGCTTGTTGGTTAATATATGATCATGGTTTTCTGATCATGAACATAGAGATGTTATTAACAACAGGATCATATCATTAGGAGAATGATGTGATGGACATACTCCTATAGTTAAGCGTAGCATAAAGATCAAATCATTTAATATAGTTCATTTGCTATAAGATTTCTGATACATAGTAACCTAATTCCTTCGACCATGAGATCATGTTAATCACCATCACCAGAAGAATGCTTTGATGACATCAAACACCACACCGTAACTGGGTGGCTATAAATATGCCATTGAGTGTTCGGAAAGTATGGGTTGAGGCACATGGATCAAGAGTGGGATTTGTCTATCCATATGACGGATAGATATACTCAGGGCCCTCTCGGTGGAATGTCATCCAATTAGCTTGCAAGCATGTGACTGGCTCATAAGGGATCACATACCATGGGAACGAGAAAAGAGTACTTATCGGTAACGAGGTTGAACTAGGTATGCAGAGATACCGACGATCAAAACCTCGGATAAGTAAACTATCGTGAGACAAAGGGAAATTGGTATCGTATGTAAGTGGTTCATTCGATCACAAAGTAATTGTAGAAATATGTGGGAGCCATATGAATTTCCAGATCCCTCTATTGGTTATTGTTCGGAGAAGTGTCTCGATCATGTCCGCATAATTCACGAACTGTAGGGAGACACACTTAAGGATTCGATGTTATTGAGTAGTTATAGAATGATGAGTAAGAGACCGAATGTTGTACGGAGTCTCGGATGGGATCCGGGATATCACGAGGAGATCCGGAATGGTTCGGAGAATAAGATTCATATAAGGAAAGTCCAGTTTCGGGGTTGGAGAATGGTTTCGGTGTTTTCATTGGGAATGTTCTAGAAGGTTCCGGAATGTCCGGCACTCCGGAGGGGAAGGGTACATGAATGTGTCATTACAAGTTGGAATGGTTGCATCATGTACTAGGTGTCATCGCTGAACAAAATAAAGGGATAAATCAAATCCTAGTTTGAAAAGTCAAACGCCAATTTGAAAAAAGTCAAACGGCTATTTTGTTTGGTGGAGGGAGAGTAGGAAACCTACTTGGGGAGGAAGTCCCTCTCCCTCCACCGCCGGCCCTTGGAGACCGAGTTGGGGAGGGACTCCCCTCCCCTTGGCGCGCCCCTCCACCTATATAAGGAGGGGCAGGGCTGCCCCTCCAAAACCACACCTCTCTCCACCCAAAACCCTAGCTCTAGGCGCCACCACCCCTCCAAGTGTTGCTGCCACCTAGGGATCCTCTAGCCGCCGAATTAGGGTTTCTCCAAGCCCTAGCCGCCGGCCACACCACCCCCTTTGGTGCTTCTAATCTGTAGATCCCCAAGGCCCTCTCTTACTCCACCATACTCGCTCCGGCTTAAGACGAAGCCCTGCGAGATCTCCCCTCTACTTCCGGTACCACGCCGTCGTGCTGCCGGAATCGCGAGGAGAGTGCTACAACCTCTGCTGCCTGCTGGAACAAGGGAGAGGAAGGTCTTCATCGAGTACCGAACGTGTGACCGACTGCGGGAGCGCTGCCGGAACGCAGCACCGGAAGGATCGTCTACGCGATCTTGAGATCGGCAAGTGTACGACTACATCACCCACGAGAATCTGCTCTCGTTAACCGCTTTGGAATCTTCGAGGGTGAGTTCCTCTATCGACTCGTTGCTACAATCTAGTAGATAGATCTTGGCTTGTTTGTGTGCATGCGGTAGAAATTTTTTGTTTTCCATGCTATGAACCCCTACAGTGGTATCAGAGCCGTGTCTATATGTAGATCTGTTGCACGAGTAGAACACAATGGTCATTGTGGGCGTTGATGCTTTTGTTGTCGATTGCTTCTTGTGTACTTTGCATCTTGCGGGATGGTGGGATGAAGCGGCCCGGGATAACCTTACATGACATCGTTCATGAGACTTGCTCCACGCTTGACATGCAACTTGTATTGCATAAGTGGCTTTGCGGGTGTCTGTTTCTCCCAACATAGTTAAGATTCAATTTACAACGGGTGATTGACAATACTAGTATCAATGCTGTGGTTCTTGTTCGTAAGTTAGAACGACACTTATTGAAAGCCCCAAACCATGTAAAATATGCAAAGAAAACTAGAGGCGTCTAACTTTGTTTTGCAGGGGTGTGCTGTGATGTGATATGGCCATGATTGTGATTATATTTGATGTATGCAATGTTCCTTATTGTAAGTTGGCAACCGGTAGGAGCCATATGGTTGTCTTTATTCTGTTAAGACCCGCGTGTCTATTCAAAGTAGTTGTAATAGTTGAAGCTGGTGGACGACAACCATGGAGCGGCGTCATTGACCTTGATGCAATGCCGGTGATGATGGAGATCATGTTCGTGCTTGAAGATGGAGATCGGAAGCACAAAGAAGAAAGGCCATATCATATCACATATTATGAATTGCATGTGATGTTAATCCTTTTATGCATCTTGTATTACTTAGTTCACGACGGTAGCATTATAAGATGATCCCTCAAGCACACAAATTTCAAGTTTTAAAGTGTTCATCCTTAGTTAGCATTGTTGCTAAAGCTTGTTGTTTCGAAGCACCACGTGATGATCGGGTGTGTTAGATTCTACAAGTGTATACAACGTGAGCAAGCCAGTTTTGCTCATGCGGAAGCTGAGGTTTGATCTTGACGAGCCTAGCATGTACAGACATGGTCTCGGAACACGGATCACCAAAAGGTAAAGCATGAGTCATATAGTAGATATGATGAACATGTTGATTGTTCGCCATTAAAGCTGTATCAACTCTCGTGATGATCGGTTTTGATGTGATGAATTTGGTTCGTGTGATCACTAAAACAATGTGAGGGATATTGTTTTGAGTGGGAGTTCAACAGCAATATGATTAAAAGTTGAACACTATTTATCATAAATTAAATCAAAGTGAATTTGCATAGTTGTTGTAGTCATTGGCATCCGTTTACCACCTTGCGCTTAGTTTTAATTGAGATGATAGAACTATAGAATTCTGGTTAGTTACTTTACGAACTGGTATCGTATTGTTTTGAAGTGTTAATCTAAAGTTTAAAAGTCCTATTGCAAACTTTCAGTAAGTTCCGGTTACTCCATAAAGTTTAATAATTGGTATTAAATCAAGAGTGACAATTTCTAGTGTTAGTATATAAGTATCATGTTTCTCTCCATGATTCTTGATATTCGAAAGATAGTTTCAATATTAAGGTAATCTAGGAGATGAAAGAGTTGTTTCAGAAACCATGATGTGTGGAAGATATTGTGATATCTGAAACGAAGTTTTGGTTGTAACATGATAGAGTATAATATAGCAAAATTCATGTTCTCATATTTGATGAGAATTTGCAAAAGGTTGGAGACACTAGTTGTCCTAATCCTCCAAAAGGTTTTGGAGAGCAACATTATACTCGTGATTCACTGTTATAAGCTAAAAGTAGCTTGATCATGGATGATTCCATGATAAGGGTGAATATTTGATATAGGTAAAATGTTTACTACACCAAGAGATTACTAAAGAAAGGAATTTGAAAGAACACCAAACATTTGATGATGGTGATCTACTTCAAAGTGCAAGTCCAAAGACATTGGTATTTTACTATACATGCTTTGGACTATGTGTCATGTATATGGCTCCACTATTGATGTTGATAGATTCTTTCAAACAGAAAAGGAAATACTGAAAGAGAATCTCATAAGTATATGGCAGAAAAGAAAAGACTAGAATTGTTCAGCTTAAGTATATAGATGATATACATGTTATGGATATATTCTTTGCTTATTAAACAATGTGGTTCTTAAGTATTTGATACTGAATTTGTTGGTGTGAATCGTCATACAAAACAACACAATTCATGAACTACAATAGCCTAAGTAACTAGCAAAAGAATATGTGATGATGTTCATCGAGAACAAATAAAGGGTTATTATGTTGCTCGTTTAAAATCAAAGCTTGCCTTCAAGATTTGTTTTATCAGGTATTATGAGAACAAAAGGGTTGTTCAATTAATTGCCGTAATCCATAAAAGATGGATGGTTCACAAATCTTGTTGGAGAAATCACATCCATAAAACTAGTGCTAAAAATGTCGAAAGACAAATTGATTGAAAGATCATTTAGGAAGTGACATCGTCGTTTAAATTATATTGGAAAGAAAACATGAAGAAACTCCACGTGGATGGAATTTTGGAGTCCTTTTTTTTTATCAAATGACACTTGTGAAACTTTCCTAGAGATAATTAAAACTTCGTTCATAGGCCAAAAGGGAACGAATGACTAGCTTATTGGAACTTGTACATATTGTTGTATGAAGTCCATTATGTGTAGTCAAGAGCGATGGATTTCAACTTCATGTGTTTTCTCCGAATTTGAGTGAATATACGAATATTTACTTAATAAGGATGAAGTATGAAACATTTGAAAAGTTCAAAGATTTTCAAGATGAAGTGCAAAATCATTGTAACAAGAATATAAATAGTTTATGATAAGATCATAAAGGAAGATATTTGAGTTGCAAGTTTAGCATAATACCTAAGATTTAAGGAATCGTTCCATGGATTTGCATTTTCCGAAACACCATAAGAGTATGGAGCGTTCGAGATATGTAATTAAACCTTGTTTGACATGGTAAGATCAAAGGTGTAATTTATAAAACTGTCATTATATTTTAAAGATTAAAGGCTCTAGAGATTACCGTTTTTCCACTGAAAAGAGCTCCATCATAATCCGTTGAATTGACACCATATAAAGTTATGGTTTGGGATAAAACCCAAGTAGTCCTTTCTTAAACATTGGTATGCTATGCATAAGAAAGATGTTTGCAACCAAAGTCGGATGAACCTGTCTTTGTATAACTGTTAAGTATTCCTCCATAACACTGGAGACAAAAGTGTTTGTCGCTTAGAACGTCAAGTTTCTTTGAGAAGGAATTTTTAGTGAAAAGATAAGTGGGAGGACAATAGAACTTTGATAAGGTTAAAAGAACCTTAGCTATATGTGCAGAGTTGCGCAGCGCCGAAAAGTGTTCCGGAGGCAGCAACAATGCTCATGGCTTGCGTGCCTCAAAGGTTGTGGTCACAGAGGACTAAGTTCCTATTGAAACAAGAAGGTCGGGTAAACAATCAAATACCAAGATTTGAGAGTTAAATCATTATTTAACAATAATGATCCGACTACATGCAAAGAAGCGATGATGGGCCCTGACTCCGTCAAATGGCTTGAATCCATAAAATCCGTGATAGTTCCATATACGAGAGATCAAGCTTTGAACTTGAAAGACCCTCTAGAAAGGTACAAGACCTTACAGTCGTATTTGGATATATAAAGAAATAGACATGGATGTTTCACATCTATGAAATAGTCGACATGTTGGGAAAGAGTTCACAACAATGTTCAAAGGTTGACTATGACAAGATCTGATCTTTCATAGCGATATTTAGTCTAGACGGATTAATGTAGCAACCACGACATATAATTTTGTTATGTGTTGAATAAACAAAACAAGTTCTTCTAATAGAATGGTTGCCTAGGACGTGTGCATGACACAGTCCAAAGGGTTTTGTTATTTCAAAGGATGCTAAAAGCATATGCAAACTTTAATGGTTGAAGTAAGCATCGTAGAGTTGGAATCTTTACTATGATGAAACTGTTAAAATAGTTTAATTTCATCAGAGACAATGAAGATGCTTGCATTTGCAAGAAATTAAGTGGGAGCGCTAAGACATGTTTCTGATACATTATGTGGAAGACATATTGTTGATTGGAAATGATGTATCTTTTATTAACACATATTAAGAATTTCATCCTGATGAAAGACTTAGGCAAAACCCAAATATTTGGCATCAATAGACGCTAATATGGTTGTGCCGAAAGTACATAGATGATGTATTGAATAAGTTCAATATAGAAACTACAAGAAAGGTTCTTGTCGCACAGAAAGGATTGAATGAGTTCAATATTGATGATATATTTAAATGTATTGACACTCGGTAAGTGAAACAAAGATTCAAGTATAGATTGATACTTGATGTATGAAATCACAAAGAGTATTTATATCAATCATACTATGATATGTACAAATCCAGATATGTCCTATGCTCTAAATGTTATGAGGATATATCAGAATGATTCATAAGATAAACATTGGACGATAGTAAAGATATTCTTATGATCTTGTAAAAGAACTAAGAATATATTATTCTGTAGAAATGACAAATAGATGGTTAGTTCATTGTAAATGAATTACATTGATACTAGTTTTGTCACAAAGTACAAATTAAGTTTATCTCAATCTAAACTAACGGTGGCACAATATGATGGAAAGTAAGTTCCATAATGAATTTGGATGAATTCCAAAGTTAAGACATTGTGACAGATACTACAACAAAAGGCTAAGTATATGACTGCTATTATAGCAGCAAAAGAGGGCATTTGTGTCAAGTAGTTTGTTACCAAACTAGGTGTAGTTCACAGTGGGATAGTACTATGAAGATATATTGTACGACAATATTATCAACATGTTTTAACCCCAAAGAACTAAAGGTCACACCAAAGGACCAAATTTGTACGAAGCCATCTCATTAGAGAATGAGTGATGCGTAGAGACGCAAAGACATGCAATTACACATGGACCTGGAAGTGTCAGATCCGGAGATCAGTTGACCACTAGCAATCGTGTACATACGACACCAAAAAGCCATAGGTGTTGAATACACAAAGGTTTGAAACTAGATTATTGACTCTAGTACAAGTGGGAGACTGTTGGAGATATGCCCAAGAGGCAATAATAAAGTGGTTATTATCATATCTTCATACTTATGATAAATGTTTATATACCATGTTATAATTGTATTAACCGGAAACATTACACTTGTGTGATTTGTAAACATAAAAGAGTCCCTAGTAAAGCCTCTTGTTAAACTAGCTTGTTGGTTAATATATGATCATGGTTTCCTGATCATGAACATAGAGATGTTATTAACAACAAGATCATATCATTAGGAGAATGATGTGATGGACATACTCCTATAGTTAAGCGTAGCATAAAGATCAAGTCATTTAATATAGTTCATTTGCTATAAGCTTTCTGATACATAGTAACCTAATTCCTTCGACCATGAGATCATGTTAATCACCATCACCGGAAGAATGCTTTGATGACATCAAACACCACACCGTAACTGGGTGGCTATAAAGGTGGCATTGAGTGTTCAGAAAGTATAGGTTGAGACACATGGATCAAGAGTGGGATTTGTCCATCCATATGACGGATAGATATACTCTGGGCCCTCTCGGTGGAATGTCATCGAATTAGCTTGCAAGCATGTGACTGGCTCAGAAGGGATCACATACCACGGGAACGAGAAAAGAGTACTTATCGGTAACGAGGTTGAACTAGGTATGCAGAGATACCGACAATCAAAACCTCGGATAAGTAAACTATCGTGAGACAAAGGGAAATTGGTATCGTATGTAAGTGGTTCATTCGATCGCAAAGTAATCGTAGAAATATGTGGGAGCCATATGAATTTCTAGATCCCTCTACTGGTTATTGTTCGGAGAAGTGTCTCGATCATGTCCGCATAATTCACGAACTGTAGGGAGACACACTTAAGGATTCGATGTTATTGAGTAGTTATGGAATGATGAGTAAGAGACCGAATGTTGTTCGGAGTCTCGGATGGGATCCAGGATATCACGAGGAGATCCGGAATGGTCCGAAGAATAAGATTCATATAAGGAAAGTCATGTTTCGGGGTTGGAGAATGGTTTCGGTGTTTTCATCGGGAATGTTCTAGAAGGTTCCGGAATGTCCGGCACTTCGGAGGGGAAGGGTACATGAATGTGTCATTACAAGTTGGAATGGTTGCATCATGTACTAGGTGTCATCGCTGAACAAAATAAAGGGATAAATCAAATCCTAGTTTGAAAAGTCAAACGCCAATTTGAAAAAAGTCAAACGGCTAGTTTGTTTGGTGGAGGGAGAGTAGGAAACCTACTTGGGGAGGAAGTCCCTCTCCCTCCACCGCCGGCCCTTGGAGAACGAGTTGGGGAGGGACTCCCCTCCACTTGGCACGCCCCTCCACCTATATAAGGAGGTGCAGGGCTGCCCCTCCAAAACCACACCTCTCTCCACCCAAAACCCTAGCTCTAGGCGCCACCACCCCTCCAAGTGTTGCCGCCACCTAGGGATCCTCTAGCCGCCGAATTAGGATTTCTCCAAGCCCTAGCCGCCGGCCACACCACCCCCTTTGGTGCTTCTAATCTGTAGATCCCCAAGGCCCTCTCTTACTCCACCATACTCGCTCCGGCTTAAGGCGAAGCCCTGCGAGATCTCCCCTCTACTTCCGGTACCACGCCGTCGTGCTGCCGGAATCACGAGGAGAGTGCTACAACCTCCGCTGTCTGCTGGAACAAGGGAGAGGAAGGTCTTCATCGAGTACCGAACGTGTGACCGACTGCGGGAGCGCTGCCGAAACGCAGCGCCGGAAGGATCGTCTACGCGATCTTGAGATCGGCAAGTGTACGACTACACCACCCACGAGAATCTGCTCTCGTTAATCGCTTTGGAATCTTCGAGGGTGAGTTCCTCTATCGACTCGTTGCTACAATCTAGTAGATAGATCTTGGCTTGTTTGTGTGCATGCGGTAGAAATTTTTTGTTTTCCATGCTACGAACACCTACACCTCGTACTTCTCCTCTCGCGGCGGTTCTGCAGGGTGTCGAGGTGGTGGGCGCATGATCAAGACAGTTAGGGGTTGAAATCGTGCGTAACTTGTGACTTTAGTACAAGCACATCGTTTAATAGGCTAAAAACTGCTGATCATAGGAGATCTGTTAGAGTTCTGAATTTTAACCCCTTAGTACAAGCACATAACTGTCAATCGCATCGGTCGCTGAAAGATATGCAATCCTTCTCCCTCGGAAGCCCTTCTAGTATTAACTACAGCAAGCCCTGGATTTATACCTCTAGGCCAATTTTGTACTGTTTACTCAATGTTTCACACGTTGTACTGGTCAGTACCAGACGCTAAGCTTTTTTCATCAAGCCATGAATCATAAAACGAGATATGAAAATCAGCATGTAAAGCTTGCTTCAAACTGAAAGTAGGAGTGAAGCTTTACACATAAAGTGTGTCTTTATCAAATAGTTGCTACATGAGTATTTTTGGTCCCCGTAGTTTCGTTTTGAATTTGTGATCGTGTACACTGCAGATCAATTCAGAAACTCGAAGTTTTTTGGCCTGTGTCGGATATAATTTTATTGCACTTTTTTGAACATTGCTTATATTACTCAAATCATATTACCCAAGATTATATATATATGAATTCTCCTTGAATAAGATGCTTGTGTTTGTTCTATGTTTGTTAGGTGCAGTTTCAGCTGCAGATGACAATTAAAGAACATGTCAAGAGGTTCTATGCAAATGTACTTGACCACGTTGGCAGGTTGTTAGCAGCAGACTGGCTAGGACGAAAAATCAGTCCGATTTATAAACTGTGGTACTAAGATGTCCATTTTACAAGAAGTGGAACTAAAACGCAATCCGAACACAAGTTGTGGTACCAATAATGTTAATATAGCTCTAAAACATAAGGATGACTCAGATCCTCGGGTACCCCTTTAGACTGGAGGGCACGATGGTAAACTATGGTGTACGTAGAACCCACAAGGAAAGCCCGTATGGCCCGGTCGCACCATACACATATGCATACACGACGTATGTGTACGTGCTCGTTCTGTCTCCACCTACACGCATGCGTTAAAAAAAACCGTTGACAAGGGCGCGACCGAAACGTCACGAAGCTGGATATGATCAGGTATGAAAACCCTAGCCAGGAAGAGACCGAGAGCAGTCGGCGGCAATCGGATCCTGGCGGATCTAGAGTGGTGAAGTGATCACCGGGATCACGATGAGCAGCGAAGATTAGTCGCTGCGGAACCGATCCGTACCATCGAGAGGTTGCGTACGGCGGCGGCCCGATCCGTGTCAGCAGATTGGCTGCGTATGACGGCATCGATCAGATCCTGAACGTCAAGGAAAAGCGATTCTACCATGTCTGTTGGAAAATTCAGGCATAAGACGTGGGGGTCATCAAGTGAGGACGTGCAGTTTTTTTGGATGTGGAGTATACGTACCGAAATATTTGTGTCGGATATAATTTAATTGCACTTTATTTGAACATTGCTTATATTACTCAAAACCTATATATATATATATATATATATATATATATATATATAGAAACCCTATAGGGTGCAGAATAGTTATTTTGCACCCAACATAATTTTATATTGTCATATTTAGAAATTTATGTTTTGTATACAAATAATTATGTTCATATTCATCCACGACGCAAAAAAATTGACATAAAAAAGTAGTTTGTGAGTAATTATAGTGTAAAAAACACTAAAAATATGCATTTTACGTCGTATTTTTATACGGCATGTAAACAAAAAAAATTATAACATGTCTATATTTTTTTACGTTCTTCTCAACTCTCGAGGTAAGACAAAATTTACGCGACGTAAAAATAATATGCAGTTCTAAAGATAGATGGTGGGTGTAGAATAACTATTCTGTATATATATATGAATTCTCCTTGAATAAGATGCTTGTGTTTGTTCTATGTTTCTTGGGTGCAGTTTCAGCTACATATGAAAATTAAAGAACATGTCAAGGGTTCTGTGCAAATGTACTTGACCACGTTGGCAGGTTGTTAGCAGCAGACTGGCTAGGACGAAAAATTAGTCCGATTTATAAATTGTGGTACTAAGATGTCCATTTTACAATAAGTGTGACCAAAACGCAATCCAGGTACAAGTTGTGGTATCAATAGTGTTAATAGCTCTAAAACATAAGGATGGTTCAGATCCTCCGTACCCCTTTTGAACTATGGTGTTCGTAGAACCCATAAGGAAGCCCGTATGGCCCGGTCGCACCGTACACATATGCATACACGACGTATCCATACGTGCTCGTTCTGTCTCTATCTACAGTCGTGCTTTGAAGAGGGCGCGACCAAAACGTCACGAAGCTGGATACGATCAGGTATGGAAACCCTAGCCAGGAAGAGACCGAGAGCAGTCGGCGGCAATCAGATCCTGGCGGATCTAGAGCGGTGAAGTGATCACCGGGATCACGATGAGCAGCGAGGAGTAGTCGCTGCAGAACCGATCCGTGCCATCGGAGAGGTTGCGTATGGCAGCGGGCCGATCCGTACGTGTCAGTGGATCGGCTGCGTATGACGGCAAGCGATTCTACCATGGCTGTTGGAAAATTCACGCATAAGCGTGGGGGTCGTCGAGCGAGGACGTGCAGTTTTTTTTGATACAAAAGTGGGACAATTGGGACAAGTGAGATATCACTTTTAGACTACTAGACTAACTCAAAACTAAGTGAGGCAAGTAGAATAAGCTAGATTTGACATATCCCGCTTATCCCACTTATCTCACCTAAATTCAAGTTAGTTTAGTAGTCTAAAAGTGATATCCCACTTGTCCCAAATGTCCCACTCCTGTATTCCTAAGTTTTTTTTAGTTGTGGAGTATACGTACGGTGTACACAAGGGTATAGCTTTGGATATGGGTTTTCGGGCCAAATAAAAAAATAGCGTGGCAAAGTTACTCTTAGCCTTTCACAATGTGTGTATCTTAGCTCTATATCCTAGTCAATTTGCTTATGTGGCACCTTAGTTAATAAAAAAGAGTGGTATTGTATCTTAGCTAAGCTACACCTCTTGCACGTAGCCATAGGTAAAAAAATTGGCTAGCCCAATCCTATGCTTGCATAAGCCCTAAATCATAAAACACATAAACCCTTTAGATAAACCCTTAAAAAACAGCCAATTATACTAACAATTTTTAGAATATGTCAGTGCATATGATAGCGCGCTAAGAAATAGTCCACCGTGAAAGGCCTAAGCTTGGGGTTAAGGGAAGCACCGAAGCAGGGCTCCATGTTCACTTGTATCTCTTTTGCCAAGCTGTCAGTCTTAATTCACGACATTAAAACTTAAGTCCATAAAACATAGAGCTATTAACACTATTTTTACCATAACTTGCACCTGGATTGCGTTTTAGTCCCACTTCCTGTAGACATATTAGTACCACAACTTTCTTAGCCTGAACACTTTTAGTCCTAATAGTCTGAATTGTGTGCGTGGCCGCCAAACTAGAAATTTTGTTTTGCGTTGAAGTCCTAGAGAGATCAAATAAGTTGTGTAGCTGGTCCTTGCGCACGTGATAATTGTAATTTTACGAGTAGGCCCTCAATCTCCCTCTAGTTTTCTCACCCAGTTGCCTTACCTGTTCGTCCAGAACAGCCTGGGCGAAAGTTACGCCACAACGGCTACGAGCAGTCCACGAAGACCCAAAGATCACTGACGCGATTCTCTATCTCTCTCTCTAGATCCCCGCCGCCATGCATTACCGGGGGCATGGTGAAGATCCGTCGCCCTACGATACGGTTTCATTTTTCTCATCCTTGTACTTCTCCTTTCGCGGCGGTTTTGCAGGGTGCCGTGATGGTGGGCGCATGATCAGGACGATCCGATTTGGTGTTTGGGGTTGAAATCGTGCGCAACTTGTGACCTTAGTACAAGCACATAATTTAGTAGGCTAAAACTGTTGATTGTAGGAGATCTGTTAGAGCATCTCTAGCGGTGCCCGTAAAAGGGGCCAAAACTAAACTTTTCTAGCAAAATACGGGCCGCGCTCGGTTTTTGGCGCAAATCAGAGCCTGTATACCTCACCCGGCCCGCTCACCCGGCCCATAAATTTTTTCGGTGGCCCGTTAAACACACGCTGCGACCAGCATATCTAGCGGTCGGAGTTGGGCGACCCAAGCGAAACCCTATCCCTCTCTGCCGTAGGATTGGAAGCAGCTTGGCCTTTTGATCTGCAACCAGCCCCGCATGTATGTTTCCGTGAAACAAGGATCGAAAAACAAGTTCACCACTTCTGCTCCGGTGCTCCACCCTAAGTTCAAACTTATGTTAGTAAAACATAGAGCTATTAACACTATTGGTACCATAACTTGCATCTGGATTGCGTTTTAGTCCCACACTTCTTGTAGAATGGACATATTAGTACCACAACTTGCTTAGCATGAACACTTTTAGTCTTAACAGTTCGAATTGTATACGTGGCTGACTTACTAAGTAGGGCTATATTCTTGATCTCTAGATTATGAATACCCAACCCACCCTGTTCTTTGGGTCGACATAGCACACTCCATTTAGCCAGTCTATATTTTTTTTCTCATTGTTCCCCTGCCAAAAGAATCTTGATCGGAAATAATCCAACCTTTGTAAGACACCTTTTGAAAGTTAGAAGAATGATATCATATACAGTACCATATTACTTAATACTGAATTGATGAGTACCAGACTTCCCCCTATAGAGAGCAGTTTACCTTTCCAGCTGCTCAATAAACTGGAAATTTCATTTTGCATTGAAGTCCTGGAGAGATCAAAGAAGTTGTGTAGCTGGTCCTTGCGCGCGTGATAATTGTAATTTTACAAGTAGGCCCTCAATCTTCCTCTAGTTTTCTCACCCCGTTGCCTTAGCTGTTCGTCCGGAACAGCCTGGGCGGAAGTCACGCCGCGACGGCTGCGAGCAGTTCGCGAAGACCCAAAGATCGCCGATGCGATTTATTCTCTCTCTCTCTCTAGATCCCCGCCGCCATGCATTATCGGGGGCATGGTGAAGATCCGTCGCCCTACGATACGGTTTCATTTTTCTCATCCTTGTACTTCTCCTTTTGCGGCAGTTTTGCAGGGTGCCGTGATGGTGGGCGAGCAGTTTGCGAAGACCCAAAGATCGCCAATGCGATTCATTCTCTCTCTCTCTCTCTCTAGATCCCCGCCGCCATGCATTACCGGGGGCATGGTGAAGATCCGTCGCCCTACGATACTGTTTCATTTTTCTCATCCTTGTACTTCTCCTTTCGCGACGGTTTTGCAGGGTGCTGTGATGGTGGGCGCATGATCAAGACGATCCGATTTGGTGTTAGGGGTTGAAATCGTGCGCAACTTGTGACCTTAGTACAAGCACATAATTTAGTATGCTAAAACTGTTGATCGTAGGAGATCTGTTAGAGCATCTCTAGCGGTGCCCTAAAAGGGGCCAAAACTGAACTTTTCCAGCAAAATACAGGCCGCGCTCGGTTTTTGGCGCAAATCAAAACCCGTATACCTCACCCGGCCCGCTCACCTGGCCCGTAAATTTTTTCGGTGGCCCGTTAAACGCACGCTGCGACCAGCATATCTAGCGGTCGGAGTTGTGCGACCCGAGCGAAACCCTATCCCTCTCTGCCGTAGGATTGGAAGCAGCTTGGCCTTTTGATCTGCAACCAGCCCCGCATGTATGTTTCCGTGAAACAAGGATCGAAAAACAAGTTCACTACTTCTGCTCCGGTGCTCCACCCTAAGTTCAAACTTATGTTAGTAAAACATAGAGCTATTAACACTATTGGTACCATAACTTGCATCTGGATTGCGTTTTAGTCCCACACTTCTTGTAGAATAGATATATTAGTATCACAACTTGCTTAGCCTGAACACTTTTAGTCCTAACAGTTTGAATTGTGTACGTGGCTGCTAAACTGGAAATTTCATTTTGCGTTGAAGTCTTGGAGAGATCAAAGAAGTTGTGTAGCTGGTCCTTGCGCGCGTGATAATTGTAATTTTACAAGTAGGCCCTCAATCTCCCTCTAGTTTTCTCACCCCGTTGCCTTAGCTGTTCGTCCAGAACAGCCTAGGCGGAAGTCACGCCGCGACGGCTGCGAGCAGTTCGCGAAGACTCAAAGATCGCCGATGCGATTCATTCTCTCTCTCTCTCTCTCTCTCTCTCTCTCTCTCTAGATCCCCGCCGCCATGCATTACCGGGGGCATGGTGAAGATCCGCCGCCCTATGGTGCGGTTTCATTTTTCTCATCCTCGTACTTCTCCTCTTGTGGCGGTTCTGCAGGGTGTCGAGGTGGTGGGCGCATGATCGAGACGATCTGATTTGGTGTTAGGGGTTGAAATCGTGTGTAACTTGTGACATTAGTACAAGCACATCGTTTAGTAGGCTAAAAACTGTTGATGAGATCTGTTAAAGTTCTGAATTTCAACCTCTTAGTACAAGCACATCACTTAACTGTCAATCGCATCGGTCGCTCAAAGATATGCAATCCTTCTCCCTAGGGAGCCCTTCTAGTATTAACTACAGCAAGACCCGGATTTATACCTCTAGGCCAATTTTGTACTGTTTACTCATTGTTTCACATGCAGTACTGGTCAGTATACCAGACGCTAAGCTTTTTTCATCAAGCCATGAATCATAAAATGAGATATGAAAATCAGCCTGTACGTAGGAGTGAAGCTTTACACAAAAAGTGTGTCTTTATCAAATAGTCGTTACATGAGTATTTTTGGTCCGTGTAGTTTCAGTTCTGAATTTGTGATCGTGTACACTGCAGATCAATTCAGAAACTCAAAGTTTTTTTGTCTGTGTCGGATATAATTTAATTGCACTTTTTTGAACATTGCTTATATTACTCAAACCATATTACTCAATATTATATATATATATGAATTCTCCTTGAATAAGATGCTGGTGTTTGTTCTATGTTTGTTAGGTGCAGTTTCAGCTGCAGATGAAAATTAAAGAACATGTCAAGGGGTTCTGTGCAAATGTACTTGACCACGTTGGCAGGTTGTTAGCAGCAGCCTGGCCAGGACAAAAAATCTGTCCGATTTATAAGCTGTTGTACTAAGATGTCCATTTTACAAGTGGGACTAAAACACAATCCGGATGCAAGTTGGGGTATCAATAGTGTTAAGGCTAATAGTCTGCTGCCAAGGGGGATAGCTGTCCCCCTAGTGAATGTCATCCGATCGGCAACATTGAGATATGTGTCAAAGCTTCTTAAGGGTGTATTGTACGATAAAAAATAATTAATTATTTGTAATAAAGCTGACGGCCGACAGTACGTCAGCTGCTAACAACAGTGATACAAGAGTCCAAACAAACTGCTATAGGTTTGTCGGCTAGCTTAACTCAACATGGCAAAGTACTGTAGGTTGTACAATGCCAGTGTAGGTCAACAGTACATTGGAAATCGCGCCAATGTCTCAAAAGCTACATGCACGTGTTTGGTTCAGTGTTTGTTCATGAACGCCCGACCCTGTATAACATTACTTAGTATCATAGCATTTTCATGACACTATAGCAACACAAGCCTGGCCCATGATTCATGCGAGACATTGGGTTCCTTGTATGCGGCGGAACAATATACATAACCGTTGATTGATTGTTGCAGACTTGCAGTAGAGATGTCTTTGCCGAAGATGAGTCCATGTATAGTGGGCGTACCAGTATAAATATGATCCTTTCAACGTGTGACTGGCCATATACATGGTACTCCTTTCGTCAAAATAACTGATTTAGATTTGTCTAGATTCAAATGTATTTATTTTAGATATATTCGAATCTAGACAAACTCAAGTTAGTTATTTCTGGATAGAGGGAATACATAATTTATAAAGGAACGCATACGAATGACAAATATGGTGCACTCTCTGTCCCTAAAAAGAATATATTGTAGATTTGTCTAAATTTTGTATCTATACACTAATAGTGACTAGATATATACATTTAAATTTTGACAAATTTAAGACATCATTTTTAGGACAGGGTAACATACAACTACACCGTGCCAAAACTTACTTAAAGAAATATATTTGTACGTACACGCTAGTTCAGTATACTTCAGGACACCGGTCTCGAATAAATTGAGTATCTTATTTCCATACGCATACAGCAAGACTTACACATTGACCAGGTAATTTGTTCACAACCTTACTCATCCTTACTTTAATCCCAACTACTGGGCATGATATGAGCGATCCATGAATTTTCCCACTTGGACTATACTTGCATGACAGTGAAGCCATACATGCTATAGCTACCTAGACTCTACATGCATACACTATCGACATGGACACAACACTTGTATGTTAGCTATCTAGACTGCATGTATGCATTATAGACATATGCATAGCTCTGCTTCATGCATACACGACATATCAACAAGGCAATCCGCCTGCATCAGAACATCATGCATGTTCAAATTTGTTTTATCTACTTGTAGCTTCTCGCGGGCAGATACATAGATAGCACTAAAAAATAATATTAAGCTCATTTGTCGATATACAAAACAACTTTCCAATGCTAGATTTGATTAGGCTGAGATAGTCAAAATACATAAGTTAATTAGATAACAGTAAGGAATGAGTAACACGGGCCCATTCATAATGTAGATGCAATTTACTATTTACAAGAAAAGTAAATCGATATTCTATTTCCAATATTAGATTCTTGCAATGCAGATCAATGTTAGTGTACAGCTAATATTGATGGTGTAGCACGAGTAGTTCCAATGGGATTGACTCAGTGGTCCCTTCACATGATAAAATAAAAACAAGCAGATGATACTGTACCCGTGGTTTGTCTTGTAGTCTGTTATGGTGTACTACTAATATGGCAACATCATAGCTGACACATCATGGCAGACAAACACTACCTCTCATGACACACAATGACAGACTCTGGGTATAGCAGAAAGATGGCATGCAAACGACACCTATAATTGTTGATTAGCAAAATTGATATTCTTTTCATAACGAATGTGGTTAGGTTCATGCACATATCTCTAGGTGGATCGTACGGTGCACACAAGGGGGGCATCTATCTCCCTTGGCAGCAAATCCACACTCATAGTGTTAATAGCACTAAAACATAAGAATGACTCAGATCCTCCAGTACCCTTTTAGACTGGAGGGCACGATGGTAAACTATGGTGTACGTAGAACCCACAAGAAAGCCCGTATGGCCTGGTCGCACCGCATATGCATACACGACGTATGCGTATGTGCTCGTTCTGTCTCCACCTACACGCGTGCATTGACGAGGGCACGACCACTCTATGCTTTTTCAGCACGAATATCATCCATGGCGAGTCTGCGTTTTTATGTATAATAAAATTACATAAATTTTTCGTAAAACTTCTAAGGTAATGGAGGATCGATATATAGACTATGCCGCCATCCACGTGGGATACACATATCCTTTGCCACCTCCAATCACGTACATACCTCTTTAAATTTGTCTTGGTTCTGCGAATGATGAAGAAAGTACCACAAAAAGAGCAAATAGATCCGAGAAAGAGAAAATTCTTTGTTGGGGCTAAAAAGGAGAAGTTTTACCGTTAAAACATATCATTTCTAAATAACCATAGCGATCATATTGTGGCAACCACTCTCACCCCAATAAGAATTCTATTTTTTATTGATTTTACAGAACTATTTACCAAAAATGTATGACCAGTACAAGTGTAAAGCCATTTGATGATTCGAATGATCGATCATATAAAACTAGCAAACTTAAACTTGAATAGCGAGTGTTTGATAGTCTTATCATGATGACAGAAACAACAACGTGAACTTTCATGCCAGATGCACTCAGCAAGGTTTTTTTATCTTAATTTAGCAAGGTTATCCTAGATAAGGATGCCATCACTACAACAGAACTGGCCTGTAGAAGCACTATTTTGGTCTCGTAGAGGCACTATTATTGTCTTTACATACTTGTAGAAACATTTTACACATTGTCTTAAAAGTGTCGCTACGGGGCAGTGTCTCTTATGTGTTAAGGACACTAGTAATAATGTCTATAAACCTTATAAGACACAACAAAGAGATATTGTATTATGTCTCTACACGTAGAGTAAAAAAATACTATGAAAAACATGTCAAAAGTCATCCTTGAACTCTTGACATTAATGATAAAGACTTATTCCTCCAACCATCTCAACCTTACACAAGATCTTGTTTATACTTGGAATTAGTTTCTTTTGAGTATATCACAACCTGATAAAAACTTAAAACAAATGTCTATAGAAAACAAAAAAAAATGCCTCAAATAGTGTTTTAACAGAAAATGTAAACACCTTTTGCAACGTGTCTCAATGATTGCATGTATATAACTTATTGACATAATTTAGGATGTCCCAAAAGTTGTCTCTAGAATGAAAATTCCATTTTGTTAGAAAAATGTCTTAATTCGTGTCTCTATATTCGAGACACATCCTTTACTGTCTCAACAATTGTCTCTATAGGATGCAAAATGTCTCTACCTGATTTTTAAAGAGACAAAATAAGAAGTGTCTCAAGGAGAATGTCTCTTATGTTGGTTTTTGTTGTAGTGCATTTCTGAGAATATACCAATTTTTTGGAGAGGAACCTTTACTTTCTAGTTTTGTTTTGTTATTATCGACTAGCACATCTGAATGTACAAGGAATCCACCGAATATTTGTCATTCTCATGTAGATTCAGTGAAATTCAACATTTCTAAGAAATCTAGCTAAGTAGATAACTTTTGTCTTTATCACAAAAGTACCATACATGTTACTTTTCAATACTTGATCTATTCTTCAGCACTAGGACTATGGGCTGGTCATAGCTAGAGAAGCTAATCATGAACTTGTTCACCAAACATGCATGATTGGCGGTCTAGTTTTTGCATCACAATATCTTAACACTACCGTTAGTAGTGGAATTGTGTTTTCACCTTGTTATACTGAATAACTAGAAAAATGGTATCACCTAAATACATTGCAAAGAATCAATAAAATTCTTCCATTGAAAAAAGGCACTCATCCTATGCAATGAGTTGTGGTGGTATTGGTGGGGAGGCAACTGGCAAATACAACTAGGAATCTATCTTCATTGAAGCCCTAACACTTGCATTTGTGCCCATAAATCACCATCCAATGTCATTATTTGTGGTAAACCAAAAGCAGTGGAGAAGTGCCTCAGCGATGACGTTGATACAAATTGGCCCATGATTGTTGGCTTAATATATGGTTATTGAATAGAGTTCCTAGGGAGTGGCCAACCTACTAACTTTTCTAAGCCTAGGAAACTCACAAACTAGCATGCCTAAAATGCCATTTTTAGGTACATAACATAACCATAAAATTTCAACGAAGCTATGGTGTTGCGATGCACCTAAGCCTGGGCAGATGCATTCACGGGAGGGATGGTATGACATAAGTCATCAAGGCTCCCCCTCCGCCCTCTTCGTGGTGACAATTATGCCCCCTCAAAGTTGTGTTGTTGACAATTATGACCTTCTTTGGTTTCATGGATTAACGCGTCAGCGTCAAAGCATTGTCTTTATATTCTAGCATGCTGCCACTTTGGCTCCTTCCACAGGTTTTGACTGTTTAGGCGACGATCTTGGAGACATCATCTTGGATTTTTGGACACCGACCTCTTTGGTGTAGGTGAGTGGCATTGTGGACGATTCACTTTCTCTTTGAAGCTAAGAGAAGTTAGGTATGGCTTGTTTCGAAGACGTCTACCGGTTTATTTATGTATATAACTTGATGAATTAATAAAAATTTCCTTTAAAAAGTCCACAAAATAAGTTTCATCATATATTTTATAATTGATTAGTTACACACTCATACAAAGTTTATCAGGTAAAGGTACCCTTCAAAACTATACAAAACCTAATGGCAGGTTTGGTTCAAAGGATTCATATGAATTTTGGAGGATTTCATTCTTTAGATTCTTTTTATGTACTCCTTGTTAGGTTTGTATAGGATTATATTCCATATAGGAATTTTTCCTACTGTCTACACTAGACGCAACTTCATAGAAAATTTCCCAAGGTTTTAACCTCATGAATTTTTTTTCTTTTTATAGGAGGACATACCCACATTCCTTCAGAAAAAAATTCTGATTTTTTTTTTGCAATTCAGCCAAACAACATGAATGCGTGTCTGCTTCCTACTCTAGGATTCAGCATGGCATACTATTATATTCCCACGTTCCTCTTCATCCCTGCATTTTGGAAATCCAGCGAACCAAGCAGCCCCTAGAAGTCATCTACCTGTTTTGCAACAAATATGACAAGAGTAGTACAAACGTGCTGCCGCAAGCAGTTCATGCAGTTAACTGAAACATGGTGGCACATCGTCAAAGACCGAAACCCAGAAACGCTAGTGCGAAAAAAAGCACTTGATTGGAAAAACTAAGGTAAAATATCGAGCTGTTTAAATATATATATCACGCTTTCCTAATAAATAGAACCAAAAAAAATCACGCTAAGATCTCATCAGGAGTTGACCTCTGATAGACTTTGGTGACGAAGCACGGCGATGGGCCCCCTCCGATCTTGGGCTTGCAGACAAGCACCGTGTCCATGCATCCCCGACAATTCCCGGGGGTCCGCACCGCCACGTCCAGCACCGCCTCGCCCCTCTCCAGCTCGCCGGCTAGCTGGTCCCGGAGGAAGCGCGGCACCTGGACGTCCATGCCCCACGCGGTGGCCGCCACCTCGCCCACGCCTAACGTGCACGCGCAGAACTCCGGGACGGTGCCCTTGCCGAGCACGGCGTCCCCGTACGACACGACCGCGGAGGAGCGCATGCCGACGCACTTCTCGTTGACCTTACCACGGGCGTTGTCGATGCGCACGGCGATGCCGAACACCGGGCTGAGCGCCGCCAGGACGTCGCTCCGTTGTCTCAGGGCGGCCGGGTCCAGGCCGTCGACGCTGGTGATGGTCACCGTATACTCAGTGTCTCCCGACGTGAAGCCGAGCCACGCAAGATGAATTAGAAAACCTATCACGCCAACGGTGACGGCCACTAGGAGAAGAAAGAACCAAGCGAGTAATACAATGCCGCGATCTTCTCCGTCCCGGCGGGCGGCCATGGTTGTCGGTCGAGGCAGGAGGAACGATGATGATCGAGAAGTTGATCGATGTATGCGGTCTTTGCTCACGTGGATCGCGCGCGAAGCCCTATATTATGCTGGAGAAAAGTGTCTTCGTTCTGCTCGTTTACGGCCGGAAGGGTCCGTACGTGCTCTGCCAGGAAACTGCCTTACGTTTAAGAAAACGTACATGGATAAAGTTACTAGCTAGGTGGATCATTTTTTTTACCTTTGATCACAAAAATATCTTAACATGTCATTCGTGATATAAGTAGTTGCACAAATAATTTGTGCTTGTGTTGCCTAGGACATGGATTCTCCAATGTACCAAAGCTAAACAGCTGAGCAATCTAATCTGTGTCTGAGCCTTCGAACAAACATTGGACGATTAATTAAGAGCAATCTGTATTGTAGCACACACACGTAGATTTAAACAAAAACAACTCTTTTCCAAAAGTTCAGTACATATATCTATATCTATATCTATCTACTAATTTACACAAAGGTAGGTTCGTCCGTCCCAGGTTTTGGTTCCGATTTTTACTTTGGACGATTTTGCCCCTGCGGACGATTTTGCCCCTGCGGATTCGGGGTATTTACAATGACTGCCACCGCCAAAGTTAAACTGCACGGTTCCGTTCTTTCCTCGATATGCTCGGTCTCGTCCTCGATATGCTCGGTCTCGTGGGAAACAGTGGATAGGAGGGCCGGGGGGCGGGCGCAGCGCTGCCGGCCGCCCCTGCCCTCGCGCCTGCGCCGCCACCAACTCGCTCGCTAGCGCGCCCGCGACACTCCTAGCTCGTGCGCCCGTGTTACTGCGCCGCGAGCTGCCTGCGAGTTTTGCCATGGAGGTGCTCCCATGTCCTTCCATGGAGGTAGTCAACGGGCCACCATTTCTCCAGAAGACGGCCTGAATCGAACCAGATCACCGGGAATCGAAGATCTACGCCGGAATCGAGTGTTTTCGTAGTCAAATCGACTCTGTATGTCTCCGACCGGAGCGTTGACCTTTTCCGGTTCTTAGCGTGTTGGGTTTGGTCCCAATCAGTTGCAAGCCAAAATTGTGCGGGCCAGCGCTAGGTAAGGGAGAGAGGGGAGGAGCAACTTCGGAGTGCAGGGAGGAAGAGATGTGGGGGCGAGGTGGTGGTGGAACAGCAAGTGCACGATCGGCCGTTGGAGCTGCAGATCCCCTTCCCTCCCTCTACTGGCCATGTCCAGACTCCAAGTCTCCTACCGAAATCCACGAAGGCTCCATCCCCAATTCCTCAAATGCAGCGGACGGATTTGGAGGAGGGCCGATCTTGGGGGCACGGGGCGCGACCTGGAGGGAAGAGCAGGAGGCTGGTGGTGGTGGAGCAAGGCGACGGGCTGGGCGCGCGTGAGAAAGTCCGACGGATTTGGAAGAGAAAATACAGTATTTTGTGTGGATGTTGTGCCGCAGGCGGAGGCCACTTGACGGCCAGCCATGGCGAGCTTTGTCCATTGCTCACCGGGACTCGAGCGGCCAAAAGATCCGATGGTGGTCCTTTTCTCTTTGAGCACTGGATTTGGGAGAGAAAATATAGAATTTGCAGATTTGGGTGAAATTAGTTGGTCATGGCCATGGAAATTTGAGGATATGCATCGGGGAGTGAAGGGGAATGGTAGAGGAGAGAGAACTAAGAAGCACGCCGCACCAGGCTGCCGTTGGAGTACGGCGCTGTGAGACAGTAGGAAGTATCTCACCGCTCTCTGTAAGTCTGTTTCACCGGTAGATATGGCAAAGCACCAGCAATATACAACTTAAAACCAGAAGTCCGGATGGTAACAAAGCGATCATGCACAGTCATAAAAAGAAGCGATTATGCATGCCTGCCTGTATGCCATTACTTCACAAGAACCCTGTATGATAGTATGATACAATAATTAAACTCTCCTCACGCAGTTAATAAAAAGTGCAAAAGTATGTGTACATTTTTATTCCGGAATTTCAACAAGCGCACGTTACAAATTTTGTTTTTTGGCATAACCGAATGAGAGCCGTGCGATTTTGAAACTGATGGTCAGATGACAACTCCTGTCTAACCATGTGGCCATGGGGCGAGCTGTGTCCCAATATCTCTAAAATTTTAAAAAAGTTCAAAATAAATCAACTTTAGCAACGGACAGGCATATGTGCTAAAATTTTCGTTACAACTTTTTATAGACGAGTTCTCCCGTCACACTTCGGAGATATTACTACACTGTCACCACCAAGTAAAAAACTGAAAGGTAAATGCAAAAGCGGCAGGGGCACTGGTGGGAGGGTTTGCTCCGGGTGCGTCTCTAGGCCTCTGACGGGATCCGACCTCATCGGGTTCGAAGACATTACTGCATACATAGAAGCGGCAAGACATAACTTGGTGTGGACTTGCTGCCACCAGGGGGAATCGAGGGGGCGGCCGTTGGTGTTGAGCATGCACTGGTGGGTAGTGCTGTCTTTGTAGCTAACGGACTCGAGCTGGACGAAGGTCTCGCATCGGAGTTCTTGCAGGGTGTTGTGGGGTCGATGGGGAAGCACGAGGAGACGCTCAGGGGAAAGGTGGTGTCGGCCGGTGGGGAAGACGGAGAGACGGGCACGATCGATGCTGAGGCAGGGACGTAGAAGAGCTTGCGGCGAATTACGACACACACGCGTGGACGACGAGTAGCTGGAGTGTTGGGTCGAGGACAAGGACGGTCAGCGCGCTGCGGGAAGGCAAGAGGAAGCCGCGGCGCAGAGCAGTAGAGGGAGGCAGTGCTGAGAGGAGCGAGCGGTGATGGGCGGGGCTTGGGTTCTCTTTGGAAAGAATGAGGATGGGGCTAAGGACCCGATTGGATTTTGGTCAGGTGGCGTGGGGAGGTAAATGCAAAAGCTCTAGGGGCACCGGTGGGGTGGGGGTTAGGGCTTGCTCCGGGTGCGTCTCTAGGCCTCCGATAGGATGTTGCGGGTTGGGATGATAGGTAGGGCTGGCTGCGTCCCCCGTAGCAAATATTATTGGTTATTTTCTATTCTGTTTCAAAAGCTTTTGCAAAATTGTTTGAGTACTATATTTCTCTTTCCATCGTTTGAAAGGTATTGATGGCTCTTAAATATATGAATATTTACATGCATTATATTTATATATGTGCTGGTAAAATAAACCTTAACGACCGAATAAATAAGATCATTATAATTTTTAAAGTATTGATATATTTATCTAAATTATTTTTTTCACGATCGTAGCAACGCACGGGCATTCTGCTAGTATATATACTAATAATAAAGCACGAAGTGTTTCTCCCGGTCCAACACTTTTTTAGACAGCTTTGTCTCTAACAGTTTAGATGTATTACCCATCATGCCACACAAAAGTCACGTAATCTCCCCTAGATTTTCGTCCGTCGCTCATCGTACTCGGCCCGTACGTCCATGAGGCGAACCCTGCTAGAAACGTAACCGAGCAAGCTACGTAACCTTGATCGATCGATTATATTACGTGACAGAGGGATCATCGTCCGCACGACTCGTGTCTCGTGAACTTCCCAAGCCGAGTATGATAATGATCCTCTCACTTCTAAAATAAGGATGCTAGGGTTCCGCCACCGCCGCTCGTTAGGACCGCCGCACGCCTCCTTCGCCGGCGGAGGAGTAGCTGATCATGGCGCTCAACTAGCCACGGTCCCCGGCAACCCGTCCTTGGAGTGCGCTGGCCCACATGGTATTCCGGTCAGTCCCGAGTATCCTTGTCGTAACAGCCTCCTCTTGTTCTCTTGTCGTTGAGGCCAACCACTACCTCCGGGAGTTCTTCGCCTTCAAGCCCGAGGCCTCACGGGACGTCCTCCGGGTGTGCTTGTTCTTTGGTTCAGGTTCTTCTGGGAGCTCCCACATGAGATGAGACGCAGCAGGAGAACCAACACACGTATATGAGTTGTAACATTCCAAAAATATTAAACTTGGATCATCAAACTCTAATCATCAAAATTAGGGTTAACAAAAACTATCCCACATAAAAATATGAAAGCATTCATATGTGTGTATTAAAATTTGGATTCTTTTGAATTGCCATGGTTCTGTGTTTCTTTGCTTGTAAAATGATTCTTAGGTGAAATAAACACCATCTAAACAATCCCCAAACTTTTTCCAAAAACAAACAACTCAAAATAAACAAATGAAGTGAATGGTCAAATTTTTGCCAAATTAACTCTCATGCCTACTTTGGCTATCCCTAGTTTTCAAAACTCAACAGAAACATTTGTGGATCTTTGCACCCCTTGTTATTACTCATAATAAGGTACCAAAGCCCACTTTGTGATCATCCAAAAACATTCAAATGCTTAGTTTAAATGATAGTTTAAAATTGAATCTATCTCATATGGGAAGATCCCACTATTTCAAAAACCACTCAAACAAGCTCAATTTTCAAAACCCAAGCACCCACAGAATCCTCAACATATGTCTAGCACACCCACCAAAAATCTTTTCAAAATTCAAAAATAAATTTCTTGCGGCCATTTCATCAAACACTTGGAGACAGAAAATCAAATTGGCCAAACTTTACTATTTTGAGCAGTAATTTGGCTAAGCATTGTTCACCATTGATCACACTTGTCTCCCTCAGTGCCAACCAGTGCCTTGACCACCCCTAGCCCCTACCCATTGCACCATGCCATGCCAACCCGAAGGAACCCTTGCCAGCCGACCATGGCTAGCTAGCCAGAGCAAGCACCAAGCCTAAACACCATGTCTAGGACGCACGCCACCGTCCACCACCACCCCCTTTCCAGCGCTTGAACCCTGCCAACCACTGGACCACACACCCAAGCCATGTCAAACTTCTCTGAGAGCATGCCGAGAGCGCGCCAGAGCGCCACCCTCGACACACGCCCACAGACCGCGCACCGCCCTCGTCGCGTGCACGCGTGATCACCACCACCCCAGCAACCCCGCAGACACGCCCGTTCGCCGCCGCGTGGACCACGCGCGCTGTGCACCATCAAAACCTCCATCGGACCCGCTCAGAGCGTCGAAGCATTCCGACCGATCAGCACCGCCCCACGCCTCGCCACCACGCCGTTGAGCTTCGCCAGGGAACATAGAACCGCCCCTACCGTCGCCCATGCCAGTAGCCCTATGTGCCGTCGACCACGACGAGCTCAGCTCGCGCTCATCGGTCCCCTCTCGCCACTATAAATAGAGGCCATCCCCGCTCGATTTCTTCACACCAGTTCGTTCTCCTCTCTCTCAGAAACATCCCACACCCTTCCCCGGAGCAAGGCGAGCACCAGCTGGCCAGAATTTCATCGGAGTTCGCCGCTGCAGAGGAGGAGAGGCGCCGTTGATTGGAGCCGCCCCAGGAGGAGCTGCCGGTGCTAGGAGAATCGCCGTCGTCGACTTCGTCGTTCGCCCCCATCGCCGACCCTCGCCTGAGCCCCGGTGAGCCTCCCACGACCCCCACTGAGCCGCTAGGGTTCGATCTTGCCGGTGACATGTTCATCGTCGACGACGACCCTCAGCCGTTGATCGCCCTTCTAATCCAACGAACCACATCGCCCCGTACCGCTTCGCGTGTTATGAGCCACTGACGGGTGGAACCCCCTGTCAGCTGAGGCCCGCGCTGCGGAGTGACACTGGGCCAGCCCATTAGCATCTCCCGCGCAACCCAAAGTTTGAATTTAGATTTTCTATTTTAATTCAAACTCAGTTCTGTACCTAGTTTCAAAAATCAACCCAGCTCGATTTAGTAAACCAAAATACATGAAACCAATTTTGTTAGAAAGGTACTGAAATGCTTAATCCAAGCCCGTTGGATTCAAGTCATTTGGATCTGTAGATCAACCTTGGTAAAAATAACAAGGCATAAGCTTTTCTGCATTCAAACATTTTTCAAAATTCAACCATAAAAGATTTTGAGTTGATTCCAACTCTCAAAAATCACATTTGATCATACCTTTCATAATATATAAAAACATATGGGTTTACTTGCAGAAATAATGTTCAAGTAATAAAAGAATGCCACATAGGCATTTCTAGTCACTTTATTTATTTAAAATAAAAGGTTAAACCTTATTAAATGGTGACACCACTTTAAATCACATTCCCATGTACTGAAATATGTGGTGATGACATGTGTCAACATGATCCCATGTTTGAGTTGGAGAATAATAAATCTTAAGTAGTTTTTCAATGAGTAGAAATTACTTTTCTAAAAATAAAATAAATAAGACAAAAGCTTTAATCTTGTAATGTTAGTGATGATGCTAGATCATCCATAGTGCACCTTTGTGTTATGATTGAAAATAGTTAAGTATTTTTTGGTGACTGTGTACCTCATATTTATTTATAGACGCTAGTACCGACCAAGGATACGAGGAGGAAGGAGGATACTACGAAGAAGAAGCTGAGGAGAACTTCAACCACTGCTCTGCTCAAGGCAAGCTATTAACTTAGCAAGCTAACACTTGCAATCATGAAAGTTAGATAACCTATGCAATGCACTAAGCATGCTTGGTTAGACACAGTTGATGATACCCAATCCTAGTTTTACTTGCAAGCTTTATACTTTATTTCTTTATCAAAGCTTTCTCTTAGAGATTACTTAAGTAACTTGTAGATTCTAGGAAGATAATTGAAGGTTGCATAAAGAGCATTAAATTTGGCCTAAGCTAGAAAATCTTGATGTCATCCTAAGGCATGAGATTGAACTTAGCTAAACTCCACTTGTTTACCACCCCTCATTAGTATCACCACATGTAGATGCTAGTGCTAAGCATAAAACTTGATCAACTTTAGATGGGAACACTTGGTGAAAATGGTTATGAAAACCTTGGAATGATGAGTCATTCTATTGAAATGTTTTGACATGTGTTTCCGAACACCAGATGATTTTGATGATGAAAATGTTGAGGCATGAGCCTTAGCCCTTTATAAAACTGATGGTTGTCTGGATGCGATACCATTCCAATTTTACCGTACAACCACAATACCCGAAAATTGGGTAGGGCTTGACTGGAAACTTATATACCTTAGTATGGGTTCCCTCACGGCCAAGGTCTGAGCTGAGGCTACCTTGTGAAGATTGTCCACCTATGCAGTACCCAAGATGACAGTTGGTCATGGTTGGGAGGCCAAACTCACAGGAGAGGTGCCTATACTAGGGCGTGTAATTGAAAGGTTAGGATTGATTATCCGCATACTGAGTATGGTGAATTCAGGATTTGTTCCTGACGGATGTATCGAATGGTGTGGTGAAAGTGTATAATCTCTGCAGAGTGTCAAACTATTCGAATAGCGTGTCTGCGGTTATGGACATTTGGAGTGGCCATACTGTTCCCCCGTCAGATGTTTTCAAAATGATTTGTGAAATGAATTGAGATTTTGACTTGACCACAACAGAGTTGTGATATGAAATTCGAGTTCCCACTTAGGGTTATAAAACTTCAACTAGCATTCTTTGCTTCTGAACTTAGTAGAGGTAAATCTGGATTTTTGCAAAACAACCCTAGAGCTTAGTGTCCTACTACAAAAAACCCCATAACTTGTTAGTATTAGTTTGCGAGTACTTAAAGAGTACTCATGGCTTTGTCCCTGGCTATTCCCGTGGACAGACTATGAAGAGGAGTACCAGGATGATGGACCGCAGGAAGGTTACGACAACTAGGATCATCTCCCATCGTCAGCATTGCCTGTGACCCCGAAGATGGAGCTTCGCCTACGCTACCTTTATTATTACGTTATTCCGCTGCTTGAGTTGTATTAAGAACTGGATCATGAGATCCTTATTTGTGTAAGACCTTATGTATGGTTTGTAATGGATGATGTACTGTGGTATCCAAATCAGTTATGTCTCGCAAAAATGGTAATCCTGGGATTGCGATGTATGGCATAACAGGCATCTGGGATTAAAAATCCGGGTGTTGACAAGTTGGTATCAGATCCATCCTCACCATAGGAGACCCTATTTAGACTGGACTTTTGAATCAAAAACTTAGTTTCAAAACCAAAGGAAACAAATATTTACAAAAAATTATTCCCATTCTTATCACTTTGATTCTTTCATGAAAATTCATGTCCTCAAAAACTCTTGCAAAATACATAAAATTTGACACACTTGATCACTCTACTAACTTACTCATCCTATACTCTTATAGATGGACGTGAAGTACAACAAGTTTTATCAGTTGGGGAATGGAGGAGACCTCATCTTTGAGCGGGATTTGGACCAGCTTTCGGAACTTCTGGAGCGTCCACACCCCGAGTTCTTCGGAGCTCAGCTCAATGATCAAGGAGGAGAAGATCTGCAGTGGCTAATTGTTGCAAGTCTCCGAGGAAAAATTGAACCTCCCAATGCAGAGGGAATTCAGTTAACCTTAAGAGAGAACAACTGGCTCGATGGACTTGCCAGGGCCATGCAAGAAGCTCTTGCCCGTCTGTGTGGGCAGAGTATCAACCAGATTAAGGGTACCTGCTTTGAGTTCTTTCCAAGGTGTGATGCTATGGGACCGCCACTGGAATCCCCATACCACCACGAGCTGAAGACTCAGTTGGACCACCTTAGCTTCATGATGTATGATCGTCAGCAGGAGTTGGACAATGCATGTGACTACTCCAACCACAAGTCCGCCATCATCAAGACGAAGGATCAGACCATCGCCATGCTAGCGAAGGACCGCAAGTCTCGCTGTCGCCAGCTCGACAAGAAGGAGCGCATCATTGCCCGTCTTCGCCACCGTATCTCGGATTTAGAGGAGACCATCCACGAGAGAGACATGCAGTTGGAGGAAAGGGAGAATGCCGGAGAAGACCTTCGTGGAGACCCCTACTCCTATCTTAGCGATGATGATTTTCTGGAGGATCAGGCCATGGACTTCTTCACCTATGCGGATGATTTTGCCTTCATCGATGACGATGAGGATGATGAGGATGACGATTACACCGACTCCAAGGAGTAGTAGCACTTGAGCACTAGCATAGTGAGTTGTATTCGGTCCTACTGTATCATAGTTTCCAGAATGGTTGTTAAAACCATCTGTTTTCCTTTTTTGTGGTGTGTGTTTGTATCGTGTGTTATGAATGAATGAATGAATGAAAAGCAAGTTGCTAGAAAATCTGAGTCAAACTTAAAAAAAACCTTTTCAAAGTCCCTGAACCTTAGAAATTTCCCTCTTTTCTCATGATCGATCTCAATCTTCAGATGCCTCGCGGAGGAAGTGGTTTATCCCCGGACCCGATGTTGCAGATCCTGCAAATGTTGGTTTCTGACCGCGAAGATGAAAGAGCGGAACGTCAAGCCAACCTAGCCACCCTTCAGCAGATAGCTCAGCTGGCCCACAACAATCAAGGCTAAGGAAATCAGGATAACCATGGATCTAAGCTCAAGAATTTCCAGAACACCAACCCACCTGTTTTCACTAAGTCAAAAGAGCCCCTAGATGCAGACGATTGGCTGCAAACCATGGAGAACAACCTGGAAGTCGCAGGAGTGGAAGCCGACGAGAAAGTTCTGTTCGCCACCCACTATCTAGCCGGAGATGCAAGAGCATGGTGGAACAGGGTTCGTGCAATGACCGGAGGACAGATGATGACCTGGGAGGAATTCAAGGTCAAGTTCAGCAGAACCCATGTGCCACCGGGTTTGATCAAGAGAATGAGAGATGAGTTCAGAGAACTGAAGCAAGGAAGGATGACCGTAGTGGAATACCGTGACAAATTCTTGTCATTAGCTAGGTATGCCCCAGATGAGATCGACACTAAAGCCAAGAAGAAAGAGAGATTCTTGAATGGTCTGCGCGATGAGATGCAGACGGTGTTGGTCAATATCCCCTTTGCTGATATTGAAGCCCTCGTCGACTCTGCCATTCAGATGGAAGGAAAGATCAACCAAGCCAATGAGAACCGCAAGCGCCGCATGATGCATCATCCAGGAACCCATCATACCCCAAAGTATTGCCCTAACCCATCTCTAGGATTTGACCCGAGAAACAACAGACCCCCAATGAACCGTCCGACCTATCCCAACCGTGGAAACCCAAGGCCCGAAGGAAATCACAACAACCCCGGCAACCCTAACAATTTCAACCGTGCACCACCCAAGTTCAACAACAATGTTGCCGCCAACACCAACACTGCCCCGAGGACTGGAAGCAATGTTGTGCCTATTGCAACAAAGTACAAGTCGCAAGTGACTTGTTATGACTGTAGAAATAAGGGTCACTACTCCAATGAGTGCCCCAAGAAGAATGCCGCAGCCCCCAATGCAAATGCCCCAGCTCAGCAGCAGCGTCGTGTTCATCCCGGAAGAAGGTTTGCCCCAGGGAATTCGCTCAACCGCAACGGCCATCTTTTTCTCATGCATGCTGAAGAAGCCCAGGAAGCGCCAGACATCGTGCTGGGTATGTTTTCTGTTAATTCAGTACTTGCTAGAGTGTTGTTTGATTTTGGTGCATCGCACTCATTTGTCACCGAAGAATTTGCATGCACTAGTAAGATTCAACCAACCAAACTGAAGGATGTTATGATTGTTCAAATTCCCAGTTCCACCACCAAAGCTAGGCAAATTTGCAAAGCCGTCCCTATCCGAATCCATGGCATAGATTTTTATGCTAATCTTATAGTACTCGGAACTAAAGGTTTGGAAGTAGTACTAGGAATGGATTGGATGTCCAAACATAAAGGATTAATTGACTGTGCCAAGAAAGCCATAACCATGACCAGTACAGCTGGAGTATCAGTCGAGCATGTATCTGAAACCTTACCTCGTCAATTCAAGTGCAACAAGAGTATATCCCAACCTACCATTGACCAAGTCCGGATAGTCTATGAATACCCTGATGTATTTACAGATGTTTTGCCCGGTATGCCCCCAGATCAGGATATCGAGTTTATCATTGAACTAATCCCCGGAATAGGACCCATAGCCCAGAGACCATATAGTATGATCCCGTCTGAACTAGCAGAACTGAAGAAGCAACTAGATGCCATGTTGGAAATTGGATTGATTCAACCAAGTGCGTCACCATGGAGATCACCTGTTTTGTTCGTGGACAATAAAGATGGAGGTAACCGTTTATGTACGGATTATCAGAAGTTTAATTATGTCACTATCAAGAACAAGTACCCATTGCCCAAGATAGAAGATTTGTTTAATCAGTTGACCGGTGCCAAAGTTTTTTCTAAGATTGATCTTAGAACAGGCTATCATCAACTCAAGATTCGCGCAGAGGATATTCCAAAAACTGCCTTTACCACCAGATATGGATTATATGAGTATACTGTCATGTATTTTGGATTAACCAATGCCCCCGCTTATTTCATGAATCTCATGAATAAGATTTTTATGGACTTCCTGGATAAGTTTGTCGTTGTTTTCATCGATGACATTCTGATTTATTCCAAAACAGAAGAAGAACATGAGCTACACCTAAGGACCATTCTTGGAACCCTTAGAGAGCATCACTTGTATGCCAAGTTTAGCAAATGTGAATTCTGGTTACAGGAGGTAGGATTCCTCGGTCACATTGTATTAGCCGGAGGAATTGCCGTTGACCCTACAAAGGTGAAAGATGTCGAATATTGGCAAGCCCCAACCACTCAAACCCAAGTTCGTGCATTTCTCGGATTGGCGGGATACTACCGCAAGTTCGTAGAAGGATTCTCGAGTATGCCAGACCCATGACCCAATTGCTGAAGAAGGACAAGAAGTTTGAATGGACGGACAAATGTGAAGCGAGTTTTCAAGAACTCAAGAGGAGATTGAAGCCCCAATCTTAATCATGCCGGATATCACGAAGCCCTTTGACGTGTATTGTGATGCATCCAAGATTGGTCTCGGATGTGTGCTAATGCAAGAAGGAAAAGTTATATCTTATCTATCCCGACAACTGAAACAACATG
The DNA here is from genome assembly GCA_916181665.1 of Avena sativa. Classification (NCBI taxonomy): domain Eukaryota; kingdom Viridiplantae; phylum Streptophyta; class Magnoliopsida; order Poales; family Poaceae; genus Avena; species Avena sativa. Next base: position 145,978,837 of record OV702294.1, on the reverse strand, counting down.
AGCAGAACTATCCAACCCATGACCTCGAGCTCGCAGCCGTAGTTCTAGCCCTGAAGACATGGAGGCATTACCTGATGGGAAACCGTTGTGAGATTTATTCGGATCACAAGATCCTGAAGTATATATTCACTCAGAAGGAGCTGAATATGAGACAGAGAAGATGGATTGAGCTAATCAAGGACTATGACTTGGACATTCACTATCACCCCGGTAAAGCCAACGTGGTAGCAGATGCCCTTAGCAGATTGTCGTGCCGCTTGAACTCCATGATTTTGAAGGAGCAACCAAGCTTGCACAATGAGATGGAAGATTTCCGAATGTATTTAGTGAGTGAAGGATTTTTGGCTAGCATAGAACTTCAACCCACTTTGATCAGCCAGATCAAGGAGGCGAAGAAAGGAAATGCTAGTATCGACGGAATCAAGCGTCATATCGGTACAGGCAAAGTACCCGGATTCACGGAAGACGAAGAAGGAGTTCTGTGGTACAAAGGACGCCTTTGTGTACCAGCAGATTTTGAGTTGAAGGAAGTTATTCTGAAGGACGCTCATGATACTCTTTATTCTATCCATCCCGGAGGAACGAAGATGTATCAAGATTTGAAAGAACAATTTTGGTGGCATAAGATGAAGAGAGAAATCAGAAGCTATATCGCCAAGTGTGATATATGTCATCGAGTTAAGGTGGGACATCAAAGACCCGCTAGATTGTTGCAACCCTTGCAGATTCCGGAATGGAAATGGGATTCCGTTGGAATGGACTTTATCACCGGATTGCCTACTTCTAGTAGGGGAAATGACTCTATCTGGGTCATAGTGGACAGATTGTCCAAAGTCGCCCATTTCTTACCAGTCAAGACCACATATCAGAGTTCGAAGCTAGCGGAGTTATACATCGCTAGAATCGTCAGTTTGCACGGAGTCCCCAAGAACATCGTATCAGATCGAGGAACTCAGTTTACCTCGATATTCTGGAAGAAAGTCCAAGAAGGTTTAGGAACCCGACTAGATTTCAGCATAGCTTATCACCCTCAGAACGACGGACAAACGGAGCGAGTAAATCAAATACTCGAAGACATGTTGAGAGCCTGTGTGTTAGAATATGGATCTAAATGGGAAGACTGTCTGTCGTTTGCAGAATTTTCATACAACAACTGTTATCAAGCTAGTTTGCAAATGGCCCCATCTGAATTCATGTACGGAAGGAAGTATCGCACCCCTTTGAACTGGCCGGAAGTAGGAGAGAGTCAGATTTTCGGACCCGACATCCTACGAGAAGCAGAAGAGAAGGTTCACAAGATTCGTGAGCACCTCAAGACCGCCTAGTCTAGACAGAAGAGTTACGCCGACAAGAGACGTCGAGACCTCGCTTTCAATATCGGATATTTTGTGTATCTGAAAGTGTCGCCATTGAAGGGAATGCAGCGTTTCCAACTGAAAGGAAAGTTAGCCCCCAGATATATCGGCCCCTTCAAGATTCTGAATCGTCGAGGAGAAGTGTCGTATCAATTGGAACTACCCGAAGAGATGTCAGCCGTGCACAATGTGTTCCATATCTCATTACTTGATGTGGACATCCCATCTATTGATACAACCATTGCACCTACAGCTACACACATACAAGGACCTATCACAAGATCTCGTGCCAAACAACTTAACTATCATGTAGTTTCGTTTCTTGGAACTATTCCTCATATACATGAGAATATGATGCTGCCTAAATCAGATGTATTTCTTACTCTTAGGAATGATGGACCAAGCATGGATGAGAGGGACAAGCATCTGAGCATGGCCATGCATGGAGATGGCAGCAAGCATGTGATTATTCAAGAGAAGGCCACGAATGAAGATTTCAGAACTTTGAGGCCACCATAATGAAGAAAGAAGGCTTGTACGGAATATTCAAGATTAATACTTCACAAATTCGTCCATAGCTTAATATGGTGCTGCGACACCTTTATTTTGGGCCAGGCCCATGTAATTTTCGTAGGATTTTAAATAGCCACTTTTTAGAGTCCGTATTTGAGGAGAAAAGGACTTCTAGGGTTGGATTTGGCCACCACTTCTATGGTTGGCCGAAACCCTACCTTTTCCTCCTTAAATACTCCCCATAGCTGTCACCATAGACTCGGATTTTGTTTAGACATTAAGTTAGCCATCATAGCAACTTCGCCAAGGCTCGAGCGTCGCAGAGGCCTCTTGTACTTCGCACCTATACAGGATCCCACCATTTCAATAAAGCTTTCATCTTAATCCGCAATATCTTGATTGAAATATTAGTTCTTACTTGTTCTCGATTTCAGGTAGGAATTAAGACCCTCGCTGGTCAGGCTGATCGTGTTTCTGCAGGATCGGTAACCTCCAGGAGATTGGCCTAGTGATTGCATTGGCGCTCGTGCTCGCACGTGTAGTCGGATCGTCAAGCCCGAACTTCACCAAATCGACTATCACCATCTCATCGAAAGATCGGACACCTTTGACCTATCAAGTGGTATCAGATTTCAGGTTGCTCGATGAGATTTTACTGTTTTTCGTAGATTAGATCTGTTTACCTATAACCCACGAAAAATCCAAAAACACAGTTAGAGTTTAGATCCATCCCATCACCAATCTATGCCTTGCATTATCTTTTCAGTTTTGCATTGTTGAATTTGTGTCTACATCGTCGCGTCGAGTTGCTGGTCTTAGTGTCTCGTCCCTTAGAGTTTTGAGTTCTTCTCACAGTAGTCACCGCCACCCTCGCAGATCACCGCCACCATATTCCACCGCCATACACCCTGCCACCATAAACCCTAAAACTCCGCCACCACCTTCCTACCGCGACACGAATCCGATCACCTTTCCTGCCATGGCACGAGTCCGAGTTGAGTTATTGTTTCCTAGTTTTTTTCTTTTTACTTTCCTTCTTTGTTGTTTCCGTGTTGAGCTAAAGTCCGTGTCGAGCTAAGAGTTCAGTCGTAAGTATAGAAGGAGAGCAAAAAAAAAGTCTGGAACCGCCTCCGAATTTTTTTCTGGCTATACTCATTTTCGGCTCCGAGGATCACTTTTCTCCATCGGCCGTTATAGCAATATTTTTTGGCGCGTGCGCGCTTTCCGGAGCATAATACAAAAATTTCGAAAAAAAAATTTTGGGGGCTAACCTATTTTTAGACCTCGTCGATCCGTTCTAGACACTCGCCATCATAGTGATTTTTGACATCTCGGTTCGCTTTTCAGGGTGCCATATCATCATACATTGCTTGTTGTGTCGCGTCGTGACATCGTTGATGATCTAGGCTCGCGTCTCTAGTACGGTCTAGCCTAGGACCAGCACAGTACCGTCGTTGAGCATTCTTTCGGCATTTGCATTGCTGTTTTGATAATTTCTAACCCCTTTGCTAAGCCTTCCTAGAGCTCCACAGATTTCTCCACGTGCGGTATCTCGAATCCTGGTAATCGCTCAGTTCAATCTCTGGACCCACTGCTCCTCGCGGTTGCATATCGCCTTTTCCTGCCGTTTGGTAAGAACTTGTAAGAGCTTCGTATATTGCTTGACGGATTACGCGTGCCTTCCACCATATTTCCGTACTTATATGCATATATACCTGTGCTTTTTAAAGGACTAACCATGACAGATACTTCGCGTAACCCTGCCACAATGACGAACCAAGAACTACATGCCCACTTCTCCGAGATCTTGGTTGGTCGCGCTGAAGATGTGGATGCACGACTAGAGGAGTTTGACACCAAGCTTACCAACGTCATGGACAAGATCGTTGGACTCGAGAAATCCTTCAACGACAAGCTTGATGCTCGGTTCAAGGAGGTTTTGGACAAATTGCCGACACCCGTACCCGCCCCATTGGCACCTCGGCAGGGCGCACGGCGCATTTTGATCACGGGTCATACTGATGGATCAGCTGCCGCCGCACCTCAAGCGGCTAGCAGTGTAGCTGAGGCACCTCAGGCTTCCACCGCAGCGGCTGTTGCGACATTGGGGGCAGACGACGGGTACTACTACGACCTCGACAACGACGATCTGTTTGACGAGGAGGTTGAACAACCTCCACACTCTGCTGGCCGACCCCGACATTACTACCGCAATGCTCGACCACCGGTACGTGATGATGATCATGTTGCAAAGCTTAAATTAAATATTCCATCTTTTGAGGATAAATATAATCCTGATGCATATCTTACATGGGAGATGGAAGTAGAACAACGTTTTGCATGTTTAAGGTATCCTGAGAATATGCGTGTTAGTACTGCTACATGTGAATTTACTAAATTTGCTTCCCTTTGGTGGTCTGAGTATTGTCGTTTAAATCCTACTACTATTCCTCGTACTTGGACTGCTTTAAAAACTGCTATGCGTGTTCGTTTTGTGCCTCCCACTTATCAACGTGATTTACTAAAAAATCTGACACGTTTGGAACAAGGGAAAAATTCTGTAGAAGAGTATTATTAGGAATTGCAAACGGGGATGGTTCGGTGTGGTCTTGTTGAATCTACTGAACAAATGCTTGCACGTTTCTTTGGTGGATTAAAAAAGGACATTCAACACATATTAGACTATAAAGAATATAATTCCATCACTCGTTTGTTTCATCTTGCTTGCAAAGCTGAACGTGAAGTGTAGGATCGCCAAACACCATGGAGGAGGACTAACAATTCTGCAGGTCGCACATCCACTTGGACATCCCGACAATCAGCGCCTCCTTCTCGTGATTCTCCATCAGCTACTACCACATCCAAGGCCACCACAAGATTTCCGCCAGCTGCTCCTCCACCGTCATCCAATGCTCCTGCTCGTAGTGCGTCTTCTATGGCTTCCACGGGTGAAAGAAAGGATATACAATGCCGCAAGTGCTGGGGTTTTGGTCATATTAAGAGACAGTGCACAACACAACATGTTATGATGGTGCGTGATGATGGTCAATATGATTCAGCGAGTGACTTTAATGAAGATACATTAGCCCTTATTTCTGCTTGAGATGGAGATAATTGTGATTCTGATGAAGAGACAGAGGTAATGGGAGCTGAAATTGCTGATCAATACAAGAGCTTAATTACACGTGTGTTGAGTGTGCAATTGAGCAAATCCGAGCAAGATCAACGCCACAACCTGTTCCAAACACGTGGTGTTGTCAAGGAAAGAGATATAAGGATCATCATTGATGGTGGAAGTTGTAATAATCTGGCTAGTGTTGACATGGTAGAGAAGCTTGCACTTCCAACAAGACGACACACACATTCATATTACATCCAATGGTTTGAGAGTTCTCGCAAGATCAAGGTAACAAGAACGGTAAGCGTGCATTTTACTATTGGTATATATTCTGATTTTGTTGATTGTGATGTTGTACCTATGCAAGCTTGTTCTTTGTTACTTGGTAGACCATGGAAATTTGATAGAGAATCTATTCATAATGGCAAAACTAATCACTATTCTCTTATGCATGATGGAAAGAAAATTGGTCTAAAACCTATGACTCCCGAACATATTTTAAAAGATGATCTTGCTAGAGCTAGTTGTAACATCCCAAAAATACTAAACTTGGATCATCAAACTCTAATCATCAAAATTAGGGTTAACAAAAATTTTCTAAATAAAAATATGAAAGCATGCATGTGTGTATGCATCCCATTTTGAATTCTTTTGAATTGCCTTGTTTATGTGTTTCTTTGCTTGTAAAATGATTCTTAGGTGAATTAAACATCATCTAAACAATTCCCAAACTTTTCCCAAAGACAAATAAATCAAAACAAGCCAAATTGAGTGAATGGTCATTTTGACCAATTTAACTCCCATGCCTACTTTGGCTGTCTCTAACTTTCAAAACTTAACAGAAACTTATTTGGATCTTTGCACCCCTTGATAGTACTCATAACAAAGTATCAAGGCCCACATTGTGATCATCCAGAAACTTTCAAATGCATAGTTTAAATGGCAACTCAAAATTGAATCTTTATCATATGGGAAGATCCCACTTTTTCAAAAACAAATCAAACAAGCTCAACTTTCAAAACCCCAGCATCTGCAGACTCACCAGCACCAACCTAGCCCACCCACCAAAAATCTTTTCAAAATTTAAAACTTGAATTCTTGCGGCCATTTCATCAAACACCTTGCTGATTCAAATCAAATAAAATCTAAACACTATTGTGAGCAGTGATTGGAGCCTAACTTGTTCCCTCTCTAGCTCACAGCAACCTTAGTAGATCATCTAGCAAACTAAACCAAGCACTAGCCCTACTGTAAGCTTGGCAATGCCATCAATGGGGAACAACCGAAGCTCATCATGTCATCCCAGTGTGGACAACAAGCTAGGAGAAGAAACAAGCCTAGCCAACATGTCTGGGAGCAAGCCAACACCCCACCGCCACTCCCTGTCCGTGCTTGAACGTTGCCAGCCCCTGGACCACACGCACAGACGATGCCCAGCTCGCCAGCAACCATGCCGAGCATGCGCCAGAGCGCCGCCCTCGACACACGCCCACAGACCGCGCGCCTCCCTCGTCGCGTGCATACACGATCACCACCGACCCAGGAGACCGCTAGACATCCCCGTTCGCCGCCCCATGCCTCACAGCCACCGCTCGCCATCGAAGACGCCGCCTCGGCCGCGTAGAGCATCGCGTGCTCCAGACCGTTTGCCACCGCCCCTACATGCGCATTAAAGCCGTAGAGCATCGCCAGGAGACCACCAAGCGATCGCCACCGCCGGCCATGCCTCTAGCAGCCTGTAGCCATGTCGCCACCGTCGCCTGCCCATCCCGTTCGGTCTCGTCGTCGCGACTATAAATAGAGGCCACCCCCAGCCGAATTGAGCACACCATCTCACTCCCCTCTCCTCACTGATCGTTCCACCCCGTTCCCGAAGCAAGTCGAGCAGCGCTTCGCCGGAATTTTACCGGAGCCCGCCGCCCCTGGAGAAGAAGGGAGCCAGTGATTGGAGCCGCCCCAGGAGAAGCTGCCGGTACCAGGAGGTTCGCCGTCATCTAATTCATCGTTCGCCTGCCTCGCCGACCCTCGCCTGAGCCTCGGTGAGCCCCCGACGACCCCCACCTGCCGTGTTAGGGTTCAGTCTTGCCGGCGTTGCCCGACGTGGACGACGACCCTCAGCCATTGGATTAGAACTAGATCGAACACACCATTTTGCCCCGTACCGCTTCGCACCCCCTCGTCTCACTGACGCGTGGGGACGGCAACTTAACCAGCCCGCGTAAGCGCTATGCTTAGCAGGCCGGCCCAGTATCATTTTCCGTGCAGCCCAGTTGTTTGAATTTAATCTTTTCCATTTTATTTCAAACACACTTCTGCACCTAGTTTCAAAAATCAACCCAGCTCGATTCAGTAAACCAAATTGAATGAAACCAATTTTGTTAGAAAGGTCTGGAAGTGCTTAATCCAAGCTCGTTGGATTCAAATCATTTGGATCTGTAGATCACCCTTGGTAAAAATAACAAGGCAGAAGCTTTTCTGCATTCAAACATTTTTCAAATTTAAACCATAATATCTTTTGAGTTGATTCCAACTCTCAAAAATCACATTTAACCATACTTTCAGAATATGTAAAAATATATAGGTTTACTTACAGAGATAATGACCAAGTAATAAAAGAATGCCACATAAGCATTTCTAGCCACTTTATTTAATTAAAAATAAAAGGTTAAACCTTATTAAATTGTGACACCACTTTAAATCACATTCCCATGGACTAAAGTATGTGGTGATGACATGTGTCAACATGATCCCATGTTTGGTTTGGAGAATATTAAATCTTAAGTAGTTTTTCAATGAGTAAAAATTACTTTTCTAAAAATAAAAGAAATTAAACCAAGCTTTAATCTTGTAATGTTAGTGATGATGCTAGATCATCTATAGGACCTTTGGTGTGATGATTGCAAATAGTTAAGTATTGTTTGGTGATTGCGTACCTCGTATTTATTCATAGACGCTAGTACCGACAAAGGATACGAGGAGGAAGGAGGATACTACGAAGAAGAAGCCGAGGAGAACTTCAACCACTGCTCTGCACAAGGCAAGCTTATACTGATACTGTGCAAGCCAATACTTGCAAGCCTAATATTACTAGTTGAATGTGCAAGCTAACACTTGCAAGATACTATGCTTATGCAAGCCTTACTAATCAAGTTGACCTATGCAAGTCAATACTTGCTTGTCACCATGCCAACTATATGCCTTAAGCATAGATGATCCTACCCACTTGATAAACCAATCCTAGTTTTTACTTACAAGCTTTATAATTTATTTCTTTATCAAAGCTATTACTTAGAGTTTACTTAAGTGAATTGTAGACACTAGAAGGATATTTGAAGGTTGCATAAAGAGCATAAAATTTGGCCTAAGCTAGATAATCTTTATGTCATCCTAAGGCATGAGATTGAACTTAGTTGAAACTCCACTAGTTTACCACCCCTCATTAGCACTCACTCCCACTTGTAGATGCTAGTGCTAAGCATAAAACTTGATCAAATTTAGATGGGAATACTTGGTGGAAAAATGGTTATAAAAACCTTGGAATGATGGATCATTCTATTGAAATGTTTTGGACATGTGTTTCCAAACACCAGATGATTTATGGTGATGAAAATATTGAGGCATGAGCCTTAGCCCTTTATAAAACCGATGGTTGTCTGGATGCGATACCATTCCAATTTTATCGTACAACCATAATACCCGAGAATTGGGTGGGGCTTGACTGGAAACTTATATACCTTAGTATTAGTTCCCTCAGCCAAGGTCTGAGCTGAGGCTACCTTGTGAAGATTGTCCACCTGTGCAGTACCCAAGATGACAGTTGGTCATGGTTGGGAGCCCAAACTCACAGGAGAGGTGCTTATACTAGGGCGTGTAATTGAAAGGATAGGATTGATTATCCATATACTGAGTATGGTGAATTCAGGATTTGTTCCTGACGGATGTATCGAATGTTGTGGTGAAAGTTTACAATCTCTGCAGAGTGTCAAACTATTCGAATAGCCGCGTCCGCGGTTATGGACAGTTGGAGTGGCCATACTGTTCCCCCGTCAGATGTTTTCAAAATGACTTGTGAAATGATTTGGGACTTTGACTTGACCACAACAGAGTTGTGGCATGAGATACAAGTTCCCACTTAGGTGTTATAAAACATTAACTAGCCTTCGTTGTTTCTAAACTTAGTAGACGTAAATCTGGCTTTTGCAAAACAACCCTAGAGTTTAGTGTCCTATTACGAAAACCCCTTCACTTGTTAGTATTAGTTTGCGAGTACTTAAAGAGTACTCATGGCTTTGTCCCTGGAAATTACCGTGGCCAGACTATGAAGAGGAGTACCTGGAAGATGGACCCTAGGAAGGTTACGACAACTAGGATCATCTCCCATCGTCAGCATTGCCTGTGACCCCAAAAATGGAGCTTCGCCTATGCTACCATTATTATTACGTATTCCGCTGCTTGTGTTGTATTAAGACTGGATCATGAGATCCTTATTTGTGTAAGATCTTATGTATGGTTTGTAATGGATGATGTACTGTGGTATCCAATTATGTTATGTCTCACAAAAATGGTAATCCTGGGATTGCGATGTATGGCATAACAGGCATCTGGGATTAAAAATCCGTGCATTGACAACTTGGTATCAGAGCCATCCTGACCATAGGAGACCCTAGTTAGACTAGACGTTTGAATCAAAAACTTAGTTTCAAAACCAAAAGAAGCAAATACTTACAAAAAAATTATTCCCATTCTTATCACGTACTTCTTTCATGAAAATTCATGTTCCTCAAAAACTCTTGCAAAATACATAAAAATTTGACACACCTGAGCACTCTACTAACTTACTCATCTTATATTCTTTTAGATGGACGTGAAGTACAACAAGTTTTACCAGTTGGGAAATGGAGGAGACCTTATCTTTGAGAGGTATTTGGACTAGCTTTCGGAACTTCTGGAGCATCCTCACCCCGAGTTCTTCGGAGCTCAGCTCAATGATCAAGGAGGAGAAGATCTGCAGTGGCTAATTGTTGCAAGTCTCCGAGGAAAGATTGAACCTCCTACTGCGGAAGGAATTCAATTCACCTTAAGAGAGAACAACTGGCTCGATGGACTTGCCAGGGCCATGCAGGAAGCTCTTGCCCGTCTGTGTGGGCAAAGTATCAATCAGATCAAGGGAACTCGCTTTAAGTTTTGTCCAAGGCGTAATGCTAATGGATAGCCACTGGAAGCCCCATACCACCACGAACTAAAGACTCAATTGGACCACCTCAGCTTCATGATGTACGATCGTCAGCAGGAATTGGACAATTGCCGTGATTACTCCAACCACAAGTCCGCCATCATCAAGACGAAGGATCAGACCGTCGCCATGCTAGCGAAAGATCGCAAGTCTCGCCGTCGTCAGCTCGACAAGAAGGAGTGCATCATTGCCCATCTTCGCCACCGTATCTCGTCTTTGGAGGATACCATCCACGAGAGAGACATGCAGTTGGAGGAAAGGGAGAATGCCTGAGAGGATCTTCGTGGAGACCCCTACTCCTATGTCAGCGATGATGATGATTTTCTAGAGGATCAGGCTATGGATTTATTCACCGATGAGGATGATTACACCTTCATCGATGACGACGAGGATGATGAGGATGACGACTACACCGACTCCGAGGAGTAGTAGCACTTGAGCACTAGCGTAGTGAGTAGTATTCGGCCCCACTATATCGTAGTTTCCAGAATGGTTCTTAAAACCATCTGTTTTTATTTGTTGTGGTGTGTTTTTGTACCATGTGCTATGAATGATTGAATGAAAAGCAAGTTGCTAGAAAAATCTGAGCCAAACTTTAAATTTTTTTCAAAGTCCCAGAACCTTAGAAATTTCCCTATTTTCTCATGATCTATCTCAATCTTCAGATGCCACATGGAGGAAGTGGTTCATCCCCGGACCCGATGTTGTAGATCCTGCAAATGTTGGTTTCGGACCGCGAAGCTGAAAGAGCGGAACGTCAAGCCAACCTAGCCACCCTAGAACAGATAGCCCAGCTAGCCCACAACAATCAAGGCCACGAAAATCAGGACAACCATGGATCTAAGCTAAAGAATTTCCAGAACACCAACCCACCTGTTTTCACTAAGTCTGAAGAGCCCCTAGATACCGACGATTGGCTGTAGACCATGGAAAATAACCTAGAAGTCGCCAGAGTGGAAGCTAACGAGAAAGTTCTGTTCGCCACCCACTATCTAGCCGGAGATGCCCGAGCATGGTGGAACAGTGTTCGCGCAATGACCGGAGGCTAGATGATGACCTGGGAGGAATTCAAGGTCAAGTTCAGCAGAACCCATGTGCCACCGGGTTTGATCAAGAGGATGAGAGATGAGTTTAGAGAACTGAAGCAAGGAAGGATGACCGTAGTGGAATACCGTGACAAATTTTTGTCATTAGCTAGGTATGCCCCGGATGAGATCGACACTGAAGCCAAGAAGAAAGAAAGATTCCTGAATGGTCTGCACGATGAGATGCAGACTGTGTTGGTCAATATTCCCTTTACGAATATTGAAGCCCTTGTCGACTCTGCCATCCAGATGGAAGGAAAGATCAACCAAGCCAATGAGAACCGCAAGCGTCGCATGATGCATCAGCCAGGAACCCATCAGACCCCAAAGTATCGCCCTAACCCATCTCCAGGATTTGCCCCAAGAACCAATAGACCCCCGATGAACCGTCCGATTTATCCCAACCGTAGAAACCCTAGGCCCGGAGGAAATCACAACAACCCCGGCAACTCTAGCAATTTCAACTGTGCCCCACCCAAGTTCAATAACAATGCTATCGCCAACCCCAACACTGCCCCGAGGACTGGAAGCAATGTTGTGCCTATTGCAGCAAAGGACAAGTCGCAAGTGACTTGTTGTGACTGTGGAAATATGGGCCACTATTCCAACGAGTGCCCCAACAAGAAGAATGCCGCAGCCCCCAATGCAAATGCCCCAGCTCAGCAGCAGCGTCGTGTTCAGCCAGGAAGAAGGTTTGCCCCAGGGAATTCACTCAACCGCAACGGCCGTCTTTTCCTCATGCATGCTGAAGAAGCTCAGGAAGCGCCAAACGTCGTGCTGGGTATGTTTTCTGGTAATTCAGTACTTGCAAGAGTGTTGTTTGATTCTGGTGCATCGCATTCATTTGTCACCGAAGAATTTGCATGCACTAGTAAAAGTCAACCAACAAAACTGAAGCATGTAATGATCGTTCAAATTCCCGGTTCAACCACCAAAGCTAGGCAAATTTGCAAAGTCGTCCCTATCCGAATCCATGGCATAGATTTTTATGCTAATCTGATAGTACTCAGAACTAAAGGTTTGGAAGTAGTACTAGGAATGGATTGGATGTACAAACATAAAGGATTGATTGATTGTGCCAAGAAAGCCATCACCATGACCAGTACAGCCGGAATATCAGTCGAGCATATCTCAGAAACCTTACCTCGCCAATTCAAGTGCAACAAGAGTATAGCCCAACCTACCATTGACCAAGTATGGATAGTCTGTGAATACCCCGATGTATTTCCAGATGTTTTGCCTGGTATGCCCCCAGATCGGGATATCGAGTTTATCATCGAGCTAATCCTCGGAACAGGACCCATAGCCCAGAGACCATATAGTATGAACCCATCGGAACTAGAAGAACTAAAGAAGCAACTGGATTCCATGTTGGAAATTGGATTGATTCAACCAAGTGCGTCACCATGGAGATCACCTGTTTTGTTTGTGGACAAGAAATATGGAGGGAACCTTTTGTGTACGGATTATCGGAAGTTGAATGATGTCACCATCAAGAACAAGTACCCCTTGCCCAAGATAGAAGATTTGTTGGATCAGTTGACCGGTGCCAAGGTGTTTTATAAGATTGATCTTAGGACTGGCTATCATCAACTCAAGATTCATGCAGAAGATATTCCCAAGACTGCCTTTACCACCCGATATGGATTATACTAGTATACCGTTATGTCCTTTGGATTAACCAATGCCCCCGCTTATTTCATGAATCTCATGAATAAGATTTTTATGGACTTCCTGGATAAGTTTGTCGTTGTTTTCATCGATGACATTCTGATGTATTCCAAATCGGAAGAAGAACATGAGCTACACCTAAGGACCATTCTTGGAACCCTTAGAGAGCATCAATTGTATGCCAAGTTTAGCAAATGTGAATTCTGGTTACAAGACGTAGGATTCCTCGGTCACACTGTATCAGCCGGAGGAATTGCCGTTGACCCTGCAAAAGTGAAAGATGTCGAAGATTGTCAAGCCCCAACCACTCAAACCCAAGTTCGTGCATTTCTCGGATTGGCGGGATATTACCGCAAGTTCGTAGAAGGATTCTCGAGTATCGCCAGACCCATGACCCAATTGCTGAAGAAGGACAAGAAGTTTGAATGGACCGACAAATGTGAAGCGAGTTTTCAAGAACTCAAGAGGAGATTGATTTCAGCCCCAATCTTGATCATGTCGGATATCACTAAGCCTTTCGATGTGTATTGCGATGCATCCAAGATCGGTCTCGGATGTGTGCTAATGCAAGAAGGCAAAGTTATATCTTATCTATCTCGACAACTGAAACAACATGAGCAAAATTAGCAAACCCATGACCACGAACTCGTATCCGTAGTTCAAGCCCTAAAGACATGGAGGCATTACCTGATGGGAAATCGTTGTGAGATTTATTCGGATCACAAGAGCTTGAAGTATATATTCACTCAGAAGGAGCTGAATATGAGGCAGAGAATATGGATTGAGCTAATCAAGGATTACGACCTGGACATTCACTATCACCCCGGTAAAGCCAACGTGGTAGCGGATGCCCTTAGCAGATTACCGTGCCGCTTGAACTCCATGATTTTAAAGGAGCAACCAAGTTTGCACAAAGAGATGGAAAATTTTCGGATGGAATTAGTGAGTAAAGGATTTTTGGCTAGCATAGAACTTCAATCCAATTTGATCAGCCAGATCAAAGAGGCGTGATGGGGATATGCCTACCGGGGTATACCCAGCAGGACGTTTCCGACTGGCCCAAGACTTGGCGAGTGGGCCTGCAAGACGGCGACTGGATTGAAGCCCAGCGAGGAACCAAGCGACTGGGAGCTGAAGGCCCAGGCGAGTAGATAGGCCCAGTCGGATTAGGTTAAACGAGTATCGAAGCTTTAACTGAATCGGCTGAGATATGTAAACCCTAGGGGAGGTGAGCCTATATAAACCTCCCTGCGGGGCGTGTAGAGATACGTTCCATTATACCCCAAGCGACTCGCCGCCTAGCCGCCGAGCTCGCCCATTGAACCACCTCCATAATATAATCTAGCAGGAGTAGGTCTTTACCCTCCGGGGGGCCGAACCTGGGTAAAACCCTGAGTCTCCGCCCTCATCTCGCACCGCAGATGGCTGGCCGCCCTTGCCCCTCGTTCTACTACTCGCTGCCGATTGCAGCATCTGCCGTGACCATTCCCACGACAGTGGCGCCCACCGTGGTGCCTGGCCGGCCTGGCCGGTGTTCTGCAGCGAGATCCAATCTGCCCATCAACGAGACGGTCGCCACCGGCCGCATGATAGCGATCGGCGAGATGCTCCAAATCTTGCCGAGCAGCTACGTCCCGACGGCGCGACCCGTCACGCACAGCGTGATCCTGCCGATCAGCACGATCAGCCTCTTCGTCGGCCTCACCGACGTCATCGTCTCGGAGGACTCGGCTCGCATCCGCGAGTCGCTGCCACGCGATCGGCTCTCCGAGAGCCAGATCCGCACGATCCATCGCCTCGCCTCCGAGTACAATTCGGCCCACAGCGACGTGGCCGAAAACTCAGCAGCCGCGGAAGACGCGGCCCTCAACGACGACGCCGACTCGGCGACCCCGGCATCACTCGCCGGGTCCATCACTGCGGCTTCACCCGCGGGCTCCATTACTCAGGTCTCCAACATGGGAGACTTCGAGGACCCCTCCATCCTCGGGATCTTCGAATTCGACTCCGGGTCGGAGAACTCCGCCGACCTCCGTGACGGAACCAGCCGCCACGCTGTGACCTACATGGCGACCGGCACCGATCCGCCGGAGGATCCATTCTCCACCCCAATCCCTCCTAACGCCACGGCGACGGAGGTCGAGGAACTCCGCCTGAAACTGGCGGAGGCAGTGCGCAAGGAGCAAGCCGAGCGCAAAAATTTTTGCCTCGAGCAGGTGACGGCGCAGGAACTATCACGCTACCACCAACATCGGATCAGGTCGCGCTTGAACCCCACCGTTCAGGGGCGCGCCCTGAACTTCGACGACGAAAACGACCCGTCCCGCGTGGCCGAGCGCGCGATCTGCGAGAACGCGCCACCAGGAGGAAGCGCCCGACCCCCGCCAGGATCGACGGCGATGGGCGCCCCGCCTCCACCCAACCGCACACCCCCCAGGGACCAGCCGCGGATAGTAGTCTCCTCACGGGAGCGAGACGCAAACGGCCTCCCACTGTTCTCCACCCCTATGGACAACCTCGTGGCAGGCCGAGCAGCATCCGACAGCATCACGGCCACCAGCGACGGCGCCCTACAGATCCAATACGTCAGGGCCCTGCTTGCAAAGGCCGTCGAGCAGCAAAGAGCGGGCGCCGACTCGCAAGGTCGAGTATAGTCGCGTTCCTCGGGAAGCAGGGCGGCCTCGAGCGGCCGCCCAATGGCGGCAAACACACTCAACTGCCCACCACCGGAGCCACTGCAGCTCCAACACCGACCCGCGAACGCGGCACTCTCCACCAACGACCCCAGGCCGGCGACCAACCTCGCCGCCGCCAACGGTCAACCCATCGACGCCCGCACCCACATCATCAACAACCCAAGCTGGCGCGCACGCCAGCCCGACGACCTGCGGCACACCCTAACCAATCGCCGCGACGGCGAGCCCATGGGGTCGCTCAGTCGACTCGGCCCCAAGTGCTTCGGACCGATGATCCGAGGCGAGAAGTACCCGCCAAACTTTAAGGCGCCGAAGGAGATAGAAAAGTACGATCCCTCGTACGACCCCGCCGTCTGGATCGACACATACCTCATGGCAATGGGGATCGCAGGCCACACCGACCTACTAGCCGCCTGTTACCTCCCCCTGATGATGGAGGGGACGTGCAGGCAGTGGATCAACACCCTCCCTCAGGACAGTATAGACTCCTGGGAGGAGATGCGCGATGCTTTCGTCAGGCACTTCGAGTGCTCCTACACCCGCGCCACCACTATCGAGGACCTGGAGCGATGCGTCCAGGGACCCCGCGAGTCGACCCGCAACTGGGTCCAACGGTGGCAAGAACTCTGGTACAACGCGGTCGGCATCCACCCGGACACCGCGATCCATTGCTTCAAGACCTCGTGCCGCTACGAGCCCCTGGTCGCCAAGCTCAAGCGACACTCTCGCACACTCGACAACAACCCCGACCTCCTCGAGATCGCCAAACGGTACACGGAGGAAGATCCAAACCAGGAAACTGACGACGAGTCAGGAGGTCAACGCCGCACGAGCGGCAACGACAGCGGACGACGGTCCGACCTGCGCTACAGCAACACTCGCCTCACCGGCAAGCGCCGCAGTGACGGGCGAGTCAACTTCGTCGCCAACGCCGGGCACGCGCAACGCGAGCCCAAGAGCTTCCGCCGCGACGGTGGCAACTACAAGGCCAAGCCAAGGTTCGACCACGCGGCTCTCCTTAACCAACCATGTGCGTTTCATAGCAGGGAAGGAAAGCCCGCCACGCACACCACCGCCGACTGCCACACCCTCAAGGAGATCGAGAAGGCACGGCGAGCACGGGAGGACCCCGACAACGACCTGCCAAATGGCGGAAAATTCGGCAAAGTGGCCGGCTCGCTCCACACCTTCACGAGCTTCAACACGAAGCGCGAGAAGAAGGTCATTGCCCGCGCCGTCGCCGTCAACGCGGTGGCCCAGGTGGACGTCCCCCAGTTCCTCAACTGGTTGGAGCAGCCCATCACCTGGAGTCGACAAGACCACTCGCCATGCATCGAGTACCCAGGTCGAGTCGCCCTGGTGGTCAAGCCCAAGGTCGGCGACTACTGGCTCCCCAAGACATTGATGGACGGCGGAAGCTCCATCAACATCCTGTACCTGGACACCTTCAGGCGGCTGCGGCTCCCGCAGTCGATGATCGAGACGACCCACACCATGTTCCACGGCATCGTCCCCGGTCGGAAGGCGTACCCGATCGGCAAGGTCACGCTGCCAGTCACCTTCGGCACACCAGCAAACTTCCGCACCGAGCGGATCGTCTTCGAGCTCGTGCCCTTCGACAGCCCCTACCATTGCGTCTTGGGGCGCCAGGCGTTCACCAAGTTCATGGTAGCGCCCCACTACGCGTACAACGCGATGAAGCTCCCCGGGCCGTGCGGTGTCATCATCATAAATGGCGACCCCGACATGGCCGCCGAGTGCGAGGCCAAAGGTGTCGAGCTCGCTGACGCCGTCATCGCGGCGGAGACCAACCACGCGGATGAACTCGCCAAATACGCGAGAGGGGTCAACAACGACGACCCCACCATACTCAAGAAGCCCAACTTGGAGGGCGCAAACACCTCAACCTTTGAGGCCACCACGCACACCCGTACCGTCGAGCTGGTCCTAGGCGACTCTAGCCATACGGTGACGATCGGGACGGGCATGAGCCCGGCATAGGAAGGCGCGCTCATCGAGTTCCTCCGTGAGAACAGGGACATCTTCGCATGGAAGCCCTCTGACATGCCTGGTGTCCCCAGGGAGCTCGCTGAGCACAAGCTAAACGCCGACCCCAAAGTGCGACCTGTCAAGCAGTCGCTGCAGCCCTTCAATGAAGAGCGCCGCCGAGCAATCGCCGAAGAGGTGCAGCGTCTACTCGCTGCAGGCTTCATCCGGCCGATCAAATACTCCAAGTGGCTGGCAAACCCAGTCCTGGTCGAGAAGAAAAACGGGACCTGGAGGATGTGTATCGACTACACAAACCTGAACAGCGCCTGCCCAAAGGAGCAGTTCGTCCTCCCGCGGATCGACCAGATAATTGATTCCACCGCGGGCTCGGAGTCGCTGTGCTTCCTCGACGCCTACTCTGGTTACAACCAGATCAAAATGGCTGTTGAAGACGAGGAGAATACGGTGTTCATCACGCCATTCGGAGCCTTCTGCTACACCGCCATGACCTTCGGCCTCAAGAACGCCGGGGCAACCTACCAGCGGTGCATGCAAGAATGCCTTGCGAGCCAAATTGGCCGCAACATCCACGTCTACATCGACGACGTGGTCGTAAAGTCCGCTCGCCAGGGCGACCTACTCGCCGACCTGGCGGAAACGTTCGCCAACTTGCGAAAATACAAGATAAAGCTCAACCCAAGCAAATGCACCTTCGGTGTACCCGCAGGGCAGCTACTGGGCTACGTCGTCTCCAAGCGCGGGATCGAGGCGAACCCCACCAAGATCGACACGATCGCCCGACTCGGCAAACCCGAGTGCTTGCGCGACGTTCAGAAGCTGGCCGGGCGAGTAGCGGCTCTCAGTCGCTTTATCCCCCGCTTGGGCGAGAAGGCAATGCCTCTATATCGCCTGATGCGCAAGAACCCCACATTCCATTGGGACAAGGAGGCGGACGACGCGCTCCGCGACCTCAAGAAGGTGCTACTCGCCGCACCGCTACTCGCCGCCCCGGTCGACAAAGAACCCATGCTAGTCTACGTCGCGGCTTCTGAGCGCGTCGTTAGCGCGGTCATGGTCGTCGAGCGACCGGAAGAAGTAAAGGAGCGCCCAGTACAACGACCGGTCTACTACATCAGCGAGGTCCTCACCGAGTCGCGCCAGCGGTACCCGCAGTACCAAAAGCTGGTATACGCGGTCTTCAGGGCACAGCGACACCTGCCGCACTACTTCTAGGAGCACCCGATCACGGTCGTCTCCTCCGCACCGTTGCAGGACATCATCCGCAACCGTGAGGCGACCGCGCGAGTCGCCAAATGGGCCGTCGAGATCGGTGTCCACAACATCAAATACGAGCCGCGAAAAGCGATCAAGTCGCATGCCCTAGCGGACTTCATCGCCGACTGGGAAGAAGCCCAGCAGCCAGAGAAGCTGCCATACCTCCATTACTGGAGCCTGCACTTCGACGGCTCCAAGAACGCGGACGGCGCAAGCGCAGGGATCGTGCTAACTTCACCAAAGGGCGACAAGCTCCGCTACATCCTCTGCCTCGACTTCACACCCTGCACCAACAACATGGCCGAGTACGAGGCCTTACTCCACGGCATGCGAGCGGCCAAGGAGATGAACGTCAATCGCTTACGCTGCTACGGCGACTCCGACCTCGTCGCAGGGCAAGTCGCTGGCACCTGCGACGCCGTCTCCCCCAACATGGCGGCGTACCGCCAAGCAGTGGACAATCTGGGCGGACACTTCACAGGCTACTCCGTTGAGTGGATCGACAGGCGGAAGAACGAGGAGGCCGACGCCCTCTCTCGCATCGGGTCGGCTCGACTCGCACCACCCGCCGGCGTCTTCCTCGACACGATCACCAAGCCATCAGTCTCTCCCCCAAGGGAGATCGACATCGGAGTCCCGCTCCAACCAGAAGCAGCCCTGGTCGCACTCGTCAACGAGCCAGACGACTGGACCAAGCCCTACATCGCCTACCTGGAAGCCGGCACCTTGCCGGCAGACGAGACGGAAGCTCGGATGATCGCCCGTCGATGCAAGTCCTACGCCATCATCAACGGCGAGCTCCACAAGCGCAGTGTCACCGGCGTGTTCCAACGCTGCGTCCAACCCGTCGAAGGACGCAAGATCCTCCACGACATCCACTCCGGTGACTACGGCCACCACGCCGGCGCCCGCTCTCTCGTCGCCAAGGCTATGCGACATGGCTTCTACTGGCCCACCGCACACGCCGACGCTGTCGACATTGTTCAGCGGTGCGCCGGGTGCCAGAAGTACGCCAACCAGACGCACGTGCCGAGCTCAGCGCTCAAAACGATCCCCATCACCTGGCCATTCGCCGTATGGGGCATGGACATGGTGGGCCCCTTCAAGAAGGCTCCCTCCGGCTACACCCACCTCCTGGTCGTAGTCGACAAATTCACAAAGTGGGTGGAGGCCAAGCCAGTCCGGAAATGCGACGGGAAGACCGCCACGAAATTCCTACGCGAGCTCATATATCGCTACGGGTTCCCCAACAGCATCATCACGGACAATGGCACCAACTTCGCCAAAGGTGCCATGACCGAGTTCTGCGAGGAACACCACATCCGGCTAGACCTGGCATCAGTCGCCCACCTGGAGTCCAACGGACAAGCCGAACGAGCCAATCAGAGCATCCTCCACGGCCTGAAGCCGTGACTCCAAGTACCACTCGAGCGCACCACCGGGTGCTGGGTCGAGGAACTACCCTCCGTCATCTGGGGCATCCGCACCTCGGTCAACAGGTCGACAGGATTCACCCCCTTCTTCATGGTGTACGGCACCGAGGCAGTCATGCCCACCGACCTTGAGCATGACTCGCCGAGGGTCGTCCACTACGCGGAGGCCACGAACGAACTCGCACGACAGGATGGAGTCGATCAACTCGACGAGGCACGCGACCTAGCCCGTTCGTGCACCGCCATCTACCAACAAGGACTCCGCCGCTATCACAGCCGGCGGGTGAAAACTCGCACCTTCCAAGAAGGCGACCTGGTGCTGCGCCTCATCCAGGACAAGAAGGGCATGCACAAGCTCTCCCCTCCGTGGGAAGGGCCATTCGCCATCGGGCGAGTACTCGGCAATGACGCCTACTACCTCATCGACGTCCACGGGGACGGCGAACTCGACGTCAAGCGACCATGGAATGTAAACCTCCTACGGAAGTTCTACGCCTAGAACCCCACATATGTACTTTCCAGTCGCTATGAAATAAAAAGAAATGGTTACCGCAAATTGCGCCTACTCTCCGTGTATTGTGCCACTCGCACTCGTAATAACAGCATCACGCTAACCGCGGAAGTCAACCTTTGGTACAGCGACCGGCACGGCTAAGTAGTGCGGTGCAAGAGCACTGAGTCACCTCAGGTCTTGCATCGTCCACGAAAAACGCCTACCCGGAGCCCCATTGGAGTCGCCTAGCTCGACTGGTTCTACGAACCAAGACTACTTCCTACGCTTCTTACAGCGACCACGGTCCTCCGCATCCTCGACATAGCGACTCGAACGGCTAAGTACCACGCTCGGGGACTGCGGACCAGTTCACCTCGAGTGGTCCGGGAAAACGCCAAGTAGGAGAGCATGCCTAGGACTCACCACGCGACTGACCCCACGGGCCAGGCAGGAGTGACGCGCACAAACTAACGCGCCAAGTCCTCACTCACCCTCGAGGCGTGCCTGGAACAGCCAAGTACCACGCTCGGGGACTCGGCCACCCGACCTCGTTCGCGCACGGGAAAACGGCGAAGTACAGCGCGTTCAAGGGAGTCGCCTAGCGACTGGCTCTTCGAGTCCGGGCGAGTCGACCACAATAATAAAACACACAAAGAGAACAAACACATCACATACGAGGTAAACCCCACAAAAGGGCGGACGCGCTCGGGGACTCGTTCAAACAACAATCACAAACATTTGACAAATACCAAAATAGACACGACATCTCATTCGATAGCATGTTGCATTGTCTCGCATTACAAAATATGCCCGCATGGCAGAACTGCTGCTAACGCTACAAGGTAAACTATCCTATTCTGCAGGCTTAGACGACGACTCGCCAACTCCCCGGCGATTGCGGATGAATGGCTTTGTATGGGTTCGACGGATACGTCGTCAGTTCACCCGCCATCGCCGCGCGGAAGGGTTTCTCAACCTTGAGATCACGATGCGGCGGATCGGGGTCGCCAGACACGACGACCGTCTCCTGGTACAGAAGGAGGTCGCCCATTGCCAAGACACGCTCCGAGTACTTGGCGGCGCGGTCTTGCAACTTGAGGACTTCGGAAAGCTCCACCGCGCCAGTCGACGATGGGTAGCCACTCGTCACATCGTCGATGTCGAAGTCCTCGGGGAAGTGGGCAAGTCCAAGACTAAGCGCCGTCGCCGCCCCGCGCCGAAACGCCGACCACGTCATGAACTCAACGACTGCGGGCGCCTTCTCCAAATACCTCCACACCTCAACGAGGTTGCTGGGAATCACTTCCGTGGGCGATATCTCCTGGAGATAGGCACGGATGCACGTCGCCGACAACGTTGCCGAATCAACAAGCGTGCTCACACACTGCCGCGCGTCGAACGTGCTTGCTTCTTCCGCGCTGTCGATGATGCGACCTGCGGGTAGAAGACAATAATGAATACGACGGACAACACAAATGGCACAAGTACTGAAAGAGGCAGACGCACTTACCAATCAACGGGCGGGCGAGATCCGTGATGAAGCATTGAAGCGACGTATGGTCGTCCTGAAGCCCAGCAATAAGGACTTCCGACACTTTGCGATCCTCTTCGGCGGCTGCAACGGCGGCCTTGGCTCGCCCATCGGCTGAGCTCGCTTCTTCCTTCGCCTCCCACAGTTGGCGCTCAAGGTCGGCGATCCGTTGTTCGGCCGAACTCAAAGCCGACTGCGCCGCCGCCAATTCACCAGCGGGGATAAGCCCCTGGCGAGCTTCCTCTGCCTTCGCAGCAACAGCCTGAAGCCCTTTGTTCGCTTCCTGGACGATGGCTAGTTCCTTCTCCGCGCGCTGTTTCGCCGCCAATCGGTCGGCCGATTCAAGTTGCAGACCCTGCACATCACCAAAAAGGTTAATCAAAGCAAAAATACCTAAGTGCCCACCCGCTGAAATTCAGCGAGTGCACACTCGGGGACTGGATGCGAAAAATACCTAAGTGCCCACCCGCTGAAATTCAGCGAGTGCGCACTCGGGGACTGGATGCGAAAAATACCTAAGCGCCCACCCGCTGAAATTCAGCGAGTGCGCAGTCGGGGACTGGACGCGAAAAATGAATATAAGACACTAAAAGAATCAGGCCGCTGCAAAGAACCGACCTGATCCTCGGGGTCTGGATGTACCTGGATGGCTGCGCCAAGCATGCCGTGGAGTTGTATTGCGTCCACGGACGCGAGGAGAGATGGCGTATGCCCACGGCGCTGGTCGACTTCAGCATCGGCGATTCCTGGAGTGTGGCTCGAAGGCGAAGTTCCACTTGCCGCGGCCGCCTTGGTCATGAAGCGCGGGAAGGTGGCGATAGAGGCACCCGCCCCAAAGGAGGTCGGCTCGGCCGTTCCAGGTAACGGACCGCCCTCCTTCGTGGACGCGGCCGCCTCCATTGCAGGACCAGCCGGCGCGGCCGCCGTGTCGTCAGAAATCGTGACGACGGTGTCACCCTTGGCCTTCTTGCCGCCATCCGCAGGGACGACGACTTCGTCCGCCTTCCTCTTGCGGGAAGAATCCTCCTCGCTGACGACGGGCGGCACCTTAGCCACGGTTGGATGGCCCATCTTCTTCACTCCGGTCCTGTACATCGATTATATAAGCAAGATAATTCAACGATTATGGGAGACAAAGGAAGGCGAGTGCACTCACTTGGCGACCGGAATGAAGCGCAGCCCCGTACGGAGGCCGGCTGGCTTCTCCAGCTCAGGGCCCAGTCGGCGGCTGAGCCCCATGTCTAGGACGTCGCGTGCCCAAGACACGGACGGCTTCTTCGTCGTCGAAGCTGCGACCGGAGCCTCTGTAACTTCTTCGACAGGATCTTCCCTGCGAGGCGAAGTCGCTGCGGCCGGAGCCTCCCCCAGCCCCGAGACTGGGGCAAATGGCGGAGGCATCGATGCCAGGGGCACCTCGATGGTGGCCGTGTCCAGCGCAGCCGTCGTCGGCGGCGCCTCATCCTTGGCCGGGCTGGGGGCGTCGGAACTGCTTGCCGAGTGTGGTGGCGAGGCCGGCTTCGTCGGTTTCGTCTTCCTTCTTGGAGGGGCCTTCGCCTCTTTCTCCTTCCTCTTCTTCTTTGACGGAGTAGCTTGGCGGCGCGAGGTCGTCTCCGGAAGTTCTTCTTCATCATCATGGCGCTCGAGGCTCTTGCTCGCCTCGGACTCGTCGTCGCTGTCGCTTTCGTCGCTCCTAGCGGGCGACCCACCCATGTCTTGGACGGACGAGCTCGAATTCTCGTCATCCGAGGGCGGGAGCCACCCTTCCACCACTTGGAACAGCTGCAACAAAGGCAAGTTGAAGTTAGTATGACCGCGACTGCAAAAGGACTGCGACTGCGAATGATACGAAGTGATTACCGTTGGGGCTGAGCGCTTCACGGTATAGGGGGCGACCCTAGCTTGAGCGTCCAAGTACACCGCTTGGGTGATTTTCTTCAGGGCCGCGGTGTAGTCATCGAGCCTCCACTCGGTCAGGCTAGCTTTTGTCGGGTCGTCCCGGCCGGTGTACTGGTACATGTAGTGCTCGCGCCTGGCCAGCGGGACGAGTCGCCGCCCGAGCCAGCAGTTGTACAGGTTTATCGTCTGGAGGCCCTTCTTCTTCAGACCGCGGATGGTCTGAAGCATCTCGTCAACGACCATCCGCTGGTCGCTGGGAAGCTTGCCGATTTGAAGGCGGCGCGGCTCGGACCGATCGGCGGAGTACCGCAGAATCGAGGTCTCGCCTTCCGGAGTCGCCTCGGCAACGTAGAACCACGACTTTTTCCAGTCGCTCGCTGCCTTGGCGGGTAGCATCAGGTCGAAGAATGAGGCCTTCGACTTCAGCTGGAAGGTTAGGCCACCCGCGGCGAGCATTGGGTCGCCCGCCTCCTCGCGGCTGATCCGTCCATGGAACAGATCTTGCCAAAGAGGGAAGTAGGGCCGGCAGCCCAAGTAGCACTCGCAGAACGTCACAAAGATGGCGAGCTGCTCGACGCTATGGGGGCCCAGATCCGACGGCTGGATCCCGTAGTAGGAGCAGAAGTGCCGGAAGAATAGGGACGTGGGAAACCCTAGACCCCGTTCGAGATGGCTGGTGAAGCAGATGAACTCCCTCTCTCGCGAGTTCGGAGTCACTTCTCCGGCCGTGGGGATGCGCCAGCAGCCGGCTTGCAAAATCCCGGCCTCCTCAAAGGATGCCAGTTGCGCCCTAGTGCATTTCGATCTGCCCCAAGGTTCGGTGGAGAGGGCCATGGCGGAAAGATTTGTGGGGACTCGGAGGATTTCCGGTCGGCTGGGTCGCGATACGGAGGGAGGCGAAAGGTGCACGCAGTCGGAGGAAATGGTGAGACGGTGGTCCTCTGATCACTAGCCATTCCTCTTATATAGCGGTTGTTACCCGCCAAATCAGGGAACCGTTACCGCGCGATGATTACGCCAAAAGTTACCGTTGGATTAACTCCAACGGCTAGTTTGACCATGTTTAACGGTCCAACTTCAGCCACTCGGCTCGCCGACCTAACCACTATGACAGTGTTTCGCCGACTCGACTCGCCAAAGCTGCGAGCATTGTGATCAGTTTTTCCTTTATACAGGAGCCCGCCGTCGATTCGACTGGATGTCTACTCAGCAGCCGTATGCTCCGAGTGCCAGCAGCCACCTACGCCAAATCGACGACGGCCTCGGGGACTACTGATGGGGATATGCCTACCGGGGTATACCCAGCAGGACGTTTCCGACTGGCCCAAGACTTGGCGAGTGGGCCTGCAAGACGGCGACTGGATTGAAGCCCAGCGAGGAACCAAGCGACTGGGAGCTGAAGGCCCAGGCGAGTAGATAGGCCCAGTCGGATTAGGTTAAACGAGTATCGAAGCTTTAACTGAATCGGTTGAGATATGTAAACCCTAGGGGAGGTGAGCCTATATAAACCTCCCTGCGGGGCGTGTAGAGATACGTTCCATTATACCCCCAAGCG
This sequence comes from Avena sativa, assembly GCA_916181665.1. NCBI lineage: Eukaryota > Viridiplantae > Streptophyta > Magnoliopsida > Poales > Poaceae > Avena > Avena sativa. The sequence continues at coordinate 145,952,994 of OV702294.1, read as the reverse complement.
ACTCGCCGCCTAGCCGCCGAGCTTGCCCATTGAACCACCTCCATAATATAATCTAGCAGGAGTAGGTCTTTACCCTCCGGGGGGCCGACCTGGGTAAAACCCTGAGTCTCCGCCCTCATCTCGCACCGCAGATGGCTGGCCGCCCTTGCCCCTCGTTCTACTACTCGCTGCCTATTGCAGCATCTGCCATGACCATTCCCACGACAAGGCGCAGAAAGGAAATGCTAGTATCGACGGAATCAAGCGTCATATCGGTACAGACAAAGTACCCGGATTCACCGAAGACGAAGAAGGAGTTCTGTGGTACAAAGGACGCCTTTGCGTACCCGGAGATTCCGAGTTGAAAGAAGTGATTCTGAAGGAAGCTCATGATACTCTTTATTCTATCCACCCCGGAGGGACTAAGATGTATCAAGATTTGAAAGAGCAATTTTGGTGGCATAAGATGAAGAGAGAAATCGGAAGCTATATCGCCAAGTGTGATATATGTCAGTGAGTAAAGGCAGGACATCAAAGACCCGCTGGATTGTTGCAACCATTGCAGATTCCGGAATGGAAATGGGATTCCGTTGGAATGGACTTTATCACCGGATTGGCTACTTCTAGTAGGGGAAATGACTCTATCTGGGTCATAGTTGACCGATTGTCCAAAGTCGCCCATTTCTTACCCGTCAAGACCACATATCAGAGTTCGAAGCTAGCGGAGTTATACATCGCTAGGATAGTTAGTTTGCACGGAGTCCCCAAGAACATCATATCGGATCGAGGAACTCAATTTACCTCGAGATTCTAGAATAAAGTCCAAGAAGGTTTAGGAACCCACCTAGATTTTAGCACCGCATATCACCCTTAGACCGATGAACAAACGGAGCGAGTAAATCAAATACTCGAAGATATGCTGAGAGCATGTGTGTTAGAATATGGATCCAAGTGGGAAGACTGTCTGCCGTTTGCAGAATTTTCATACAACAACAGTTATCAAGCTAGTTTGCAAATGGCCCCATTTGAATTCATGTACGGAAGGAAGTGTCGCACCCCTTTGAACTGGTCGGAAGTAGGAGAGAGTCAGATTTTCGGACCCGACATCCTACGAGAAGCAGAAGAGAAGGTTCACAAGATTCGTGAGCACCTCAAGACAGCCCAGTCCAGACAGAAGAGTTACGCCGACAAGAGACGTCGAGACCTCGCCTTCAACATAGGAGATTTTGTGTATCTGAAAGTGTCGCCAAGGGAATGCAGCGTTTCCAACTGAAAGGCAAGTTAGCCCCCAGATATATCGGACCCTTCAAGATTCTGAACCGTCGAGGAGAAGTGTCGTATCAATTGGAACTACCTGAAGAGATGTCAGCCGTGCACAATGCGTACATGAAGAGATGTCGTATCAATTACTTCGCAAGTTCCTCGAAGTTCCGGAGAAGACCGAAGTGTTCAAGAAAATTGATCACCGGACCATAGATATCAACGATGATCTAACCTATCCCGAAGTACCCATCCGTATTTTGGAAGAAGCTTTCTGAACTACCCGAACCCGAAGCATCAAGTTTCTCAAGATTCAGTGGAGCAACCACACATAAGAGGAAGCTACCTAGGAGCGCGAAGATCACATCAGGACGGAGTTTCCCGATCTCTTCAAATCCTAGGTAATCTTTTCATCCTTTTTAAAATCTCGGGGGGAAGGTTTGTAACATCCCAAAAATACTAAACTTGGATCATCAAACTCTAATCATCAAAGTTAGGGTTAACAAAAACTTTTCTAAATAAAAATATGAAAGCATGCATGTGTGTATGCATCCCATTTTGAATTCTTTTGAATTGCCTTGTTTATGTGTTTCTTTGCTTGTAAAATGATTCTTAGGTGAATTAAACATCATCTAAACAATTCCCAAACTTTTCCCAAAGACAAATAAATCAAAACAAGCCAAATTGAGTGAATGGTCATTTTGACCAATTTAACTCCCATGCCTACTTTGGCTGTCTCTAACTTTCAAAACTTAACAGAAACTTATTTGGATCTTTGCACCCCTTGATAGTACTCATAACAAAGTATCAAGGCCCAAATTGTGATCATCCAGAAACTTTCAAATGCATAGTTTAAATGACAACTCAAAATTGAATCTTTATCATATGGGAAGATCCCACTCTTTCAAAAACCACTCAAACAAGCTCAACTTTCAAAACCCAAGCATCTGCGGACTCACCAGCACCAACCTAGCACACCCACCAAAAATCTTTTCAAAATTTAAAACTTGAATTCTTGCGGCCATTTCATCAAACACCTTGCTGATTCAAATCAAATAAAATCTAAACACTATTGTGAGCAGTGATTGGAACCTAACTTGTTCCCTCTCTAGCTCACAGCAACCTCAGTAGATCATCTAGCAAACTAAACTAAGCACTAGCCCCACTGTAAGCTTGGCAATGCCATCAATGGTGAACAGCCGAAGCTCACCATGTCACCCCAGTGTGGACAGCAAGCTAGGAGAAGAAACAAGCCTAGCCAACATGTCTGGGAGCAAGCCAACACCCCATCGCCACTCCCTGTCCAGCGCTCGAATGTTGCCAGCCCCTAGACCACACGCACAGACCGTGCCCAGCTCGCCAGCAACCATGCCGAGCATGCGCCAGAGCGCCGCCCTCGACACACGCCCACAGACCGTGCGCCGCCCTCGCCGCGTGCATACACGATCACCACCGACCCAGGAGACCGCCAGACATCCCCGTTCGCCGCCCCATGCCTCACAGCCACCGCTCGCCGTCGTAGATGCCGCCTCGGCCGCGTAGAGCATCGCGTGTTCCAAACCGTTTGCCACCGCCCCTACATGCACATTAAAGCCGTAGAGCGTCGCCAGGAGACCGCCAAGCGATCGCCACCGCCGGCCATGCCTCTAGCAGCCCGTAGCCATGTCGCCACCGTCGCCTGCCCACCCCGTTCGGTCTCGTCGTCGCGACTAAAAATAGAGGCCACCCCCAGCCGAATTGAGCACACCATCTCACTCCCCTCTCCTCACTGATCGTTCCACCCTGTTCCCGAAGCAAGGCGAGCAGCACTTCGCTGGAATTTCGCCGGAGCCCGCCGCCTCTGGAGAAGAAGGGAGTCAGCGATTGGAGCCGCCCCAGGATAAGCTGCCGGTACTAGGAGGTTCGCCGTCGTCGACTTCGTTGTTCGCCCACCTCGCCGACCCTCGCCTGGGCCTGGTGAGCCCCCGACGACCCCCACCTGCCGTGTTAGGGTTCAGTCTCGCCAGCGTTGCCCGACGTGGACGACGACCCTCAGCCGTTGGATTAGAACTAGATCGAACGCACCATATTGCCCCATACCGCTTCGCACCCCCTCGTCTCACTGACGCGTGGGGACAGCAACTTAACCAGACCATGTAAGCGCTGTGCTTAGCAGGCTGGCCCAGTATCGTTTCCCGCGCAGCCCAGTCGTTTGAATTTAAACTTTTCCATTTTATTTCAAACACACTTCTGCACCTAGTTTCAAAAATCAACCCAGCTCGATTTAGTAAACCAAATTGAATGAAACCAATTTTGTTCGAAAGGTCTGGAAGTGCTGAATCCAAGCCTATTGGATTCAAATCATTTGGATCTGTAGATCACCCTTGGTAAAAATAACAAGGCAGAAGCTTTTCTGCATTCAAACATTTTTCAAATTTAAACCATAATATCTTTTGAGTTGATTCCAACTCTCAAAAATCACATTTAACCATACCTTTCAGAATATATAAAAATATATAGGTTTACTTACAGAGATAATGACCAAGTAATAAAAGAATGCCACATAAGCATTTCTAGCCACTTTATTTAATTAAAAATAAAAGGTTAAACCTTATTAAATTGTGACACCACTTTATATCACATTCCCATGGAATAAAATATGTGGTGATGACATGTGTCAACATGATCCCATGTTTGGTTTGGAGAATATTAAATCTTAAGTAGTTTTTCAATGAGTAGAAATTACTTTTCTAAAAATAAAAGAAATTAAACCAAGCTTTAATCTTGTAATGTTAGTGATGATGCTAGATCATCTATAGGACCTTTGGTGTGATGATTGCAAATAGTTAAGTATTGTTTGGTGATTGTGTACCTCGTATTTATTCATAGACGCTAGTACCGACCAAGGATACGAGGACGAAGGAGGATACTACGAATAAGAAGCCGAGGAGAACTTCAACTACTGCTCTGCACAAGGTAAGCTTATACTGATACTATGCAAGCCAATACTTGCAAGCCTAATATTACTAGTTGAATGTGCAAGCTAACACTTGCAAGATACTATACTTATGCAAGCCTTACTAATCAAGTTGACCTATGCAAGCCAATACTTGCTTGTCACCATGCCAACTATATGCCTTAAGCATAGATGATCCTACCCACTTGATAAACCAATCCTAGTTTTTACTTACAAGCTTTATACTTTATTTCTTTATCAAAGCTATTACTTAGAGTTTACTTAAGTGAATTGTAGACACTAGAAGGATATTTGAAGGTTGCATAAAGAGCATAAAATTTGGCCTAAGCTAGATAATCTTTATGTCATCCTAAGGCATGAGATTAAACTTAGTTGAAACTCCAGTAGTTTACCACCGCTCATTAGCACTCACTCCCACTTGTAGATGCTAGTGCTAAGCATAAAGCTTGATCAAATTTGGATGGGAATACTTGGTGGAAAAATGGTTATGAAAACCTTGGAATGATGGATCATTCTATTGAAATGTTTTGGACATGTGTTTCCGGACACTAGATGAATTATGGTGATGAAAATGTTGAGGCATGAGCCTTAGCCCTTTATAAAACTGATGGTTGTCTGGATGCGATACCATTCCAATTTTATCGTACAACCACAATACCCGATAATTGGGTAGGGCTTGACTGGAAACTTATATACCTTAGTATTAGTTCCCTCACGGCCAAGGTCTGAGTTGAGGCTACCTTGTGAAGATTGTCCACCTGTGCAGTACCCAAGATGACAGTTGGTCATGGTTGGGAGGCCAAACTCACAGGAGAGGTGCTTATACTAGGGCGTGTAATTGAAAGGTTAGGATTGATTATCCGCATACTGAGTATGGTGAATTCAGGATTTGTTCCTGACGGATGTATCGAATGTTGTGGTGAAAGTGTACAATATCTGCAGAGTGTCAAACTATTCGAATAGCCGCGTCCACGGTTATGGACAGTTGGAGTGGCCATACTGTTCCCCCATCAGATGTTTTCAAAATGACTTGTGAAATGATTTGGGACTTTGACTTGACCACAACAGAGTTGTGGCATGAGATACAAGTTCCCACTTAGGTGTTATAAAACCTTAACTAGCCTTCGTTGTTTCTAAACTTAGTAGAGGTAAATCTGGCTTTTGCAAAACAACCCTAGAGTTTAGTGTCCTATTACAAAAACCCCTTCACTTGTTAGTATTAGTTTGCGAGTACTTAAAGATTACTCATGGCTTTGTCCCTGGCTATTCCTGTGGCCAGACTATAAAGAGGAGTACCAGGAAGATGGACCCCAGGAAGGTTACGACAACTAGGATCATCTCACATCGTCAGCATTGCCTGTGACCCCGAAGATGGAGCTTCGCCTACGCTACCGTTATTATTACGTATTCCGCTGCTTGTGTTGTATTAAGACTGGATCATGAGATCCTTATTTGTGTAAGACCTTATGTATGGTTTGTAATGGATGATGTACTTTGGTATCCAATTCTGTTATGTCTCGCAAAAATGGTAATCCTGAGATTGCAATGTATGGCATAACAGGCATCTGGGATTAAAAATCCGGGTGTTGACACTAGTAGAGCTAAAACTGAGGAGAAAAATAAAAGTGAGAATCAGATTGTTGCTGTAGATTTTGTACCACCAAAGAACACTAAATCTGATTCTAAACATGCTACTGAAATTTGTTTGAAGAGTCCATGTATGCTTGCAAATAAAATTGATATTGTTGAACTAGATGTAAACAATACTCAATGTTATGCAATTGTCTGCAAAGAGGTTTTGTTTTGATTTGAGGATATGCCTCCTTCTTTGCCACCCGTTATTGCTAACCTTTTGCAGGAATATGAGGACGTTTTTCCCGCTGAGCTGCCACCATGACTACCTACTATTAGAGGAATTGAGCACCAAATTGATCTAATTCCTGGTGCTACATTGCCCAACCACGCGCCATATAGAACCAATCCAGAGGAGACAAAGGATATACAATGCCAAATTCGGGAACTACTCGACAGAGATCATATGCGTGAGTCCCTTAGCCCATGTGTTGTTCCTATTATTTTGGTACCTAAGAAAGATGGTTCTTCGCGCATGTGTACTGATTGTAGAGCTATCAATAATATTACTATTCGATATCGTCACCCTATTCCACGTTTGGATGACATGCTTGATGAATTGAGTGGCTCTATCATGTTTTCTAAAGTTGATTTGTGTAGTGGTTACCACCAGATTCGTATAAAATTGGGAGATGAATGGAAAACAGCATTTAAAACTAAGTTCGGTTTGTATGAGTGGTTAGTGATGTCGTTTGGTTTAACTAATGCACCCAGCACTTTCATGATATTAATGAACGAAGTTTTACGTGCTTTCATTGGACGTTTTGTGGTAGTCTACTTTGATGATATTCTGATTTATAGCAAATCTTTAGAGGATCATTTGGACCATTTACGTGCTGTTTTCAATGCTTTACGTGATGCACGTTTGTTTGGTAATCTTGAGAAGTGCACCTTTTGCACCAATCGGGTTGCGTTTCTTGGCTATGTTGTTACATCACAGGGTATTGAAGTGGATCCAGCCAAGATTGAAGCTATTGAGAATTGGCCGCAGCCCAAGACGGTCACACAAGTGGGGAGTTTTCTTGGCCTCGCTGGTTTTTATAGGCGCTTTGTCAAAGACTTTGGATCAATTGCCCGCCGCTGAATGAACTTACCAAGAAGGATGTGCCCTTTGTTTGGGGCGATGCACAACAACAGGCCTTCGTCATATTGAAAGATAAGCTCACACATGCTCCCTTACTCCAACTTCCTGATTTTAATAAGACTTTTGAGCTTGAATGTGATGCTAGTGGAATTGGTTTGGGAGGTGTGTTATTACAAGAGGGAAAAGTTGTTGCATAATTTAGTGAGAAATTGAGTGGGGCTAGTCTGAACTATTCTACTTATGATAAAGAATTATATGCGTTGGTTCGGACATTAGAAACTTGGCAACATTATCTATGGCCTAAAGAATTTGTTATACATTCTGATCATGAATCTTTGAAGCATATTCGTAGTCAAGCTAAGTTGAATCGTCGTCATGCAAAGTGGGTTGAATTTATTGAGTCTTTTCCTTATGTTATCAAACACAAAAAGGGTAAAGATAATATTATTGCTAATGCTTTGTCGCGCCGTTATACTTTGTTATCTCAACTTGACTTCAAAATATTTGGATTGGAAACTATTAAGGAACAATATGTGCATGATGCTGAATTTAAAGATGTGTTGCAGAATTGTAGAGATGGTAGAACATGGAAAAAGTTCGTCTTCAATGATGGATTTGTGTTCCGTGCTAACAAACTATGCATTCCAGATAGTTCTGTTCGTCTTTTGTTGTTACAGGAGATGCATGGAGGAGGATTGATGGGACACTTTGGTGTCAAGAAAACGGAGGATGTTCTTGCTGCAACTTCTTTTGGCCACGTATGCGTCAAGATGTTGAGAGATTTGTGGCACGCTGCACTACTTGTCAAAAAGCTAAGTCTCGCCTTAATCCACATGGTTTATATATGCCTCTTCCCCTTCCTAGTGTTCCTTGGGAGGATATTTCTATGGACTTTGTTTTGGGATTGCCACACACTCAGAAGGGGAGGGATAGTATTTTTGTTGTTGTGGATCGGTTTTCTAAGATGTCACACTTTATTCCTTGTCATAAAACGGATGATGCTGTGCATATTGTTGATTTGTTCTTTCGTGAAATTGTTCGTTTACATGGTGTGCCAAATACTATTGTTTTTTATCGTGATACTAAATTTCTTAGCCACTTTTGGAGATGTTTATGGGCTAAGTTGGGGACTAAATTGTTGTTTAGTACTACATGTCATCCCCAAACTGATGGACAAACTGAAGTAGTAAATAGAACTTTGTCTACTATGTTGTGGGCTGTTTTAAAGAAGAACTTAAAATTGTGGGAAGAGTGCTTACCTCATATAGAATTTTCTTATAATCGTTCGCTGCATTCTACCACAAAGATATGCCCGTTTGAGATCGTGTATGGTTTTGTTCCTCGTGCACCTATTGATTTATTGCCTTTACCTTCTTCGGTGCAAAATAATTTGGATGCTACACAATGCGCTGAAATGATATTAAACTTGCATAAGACTACTAAAGATAACATAGAACACATGAATGCTAAGTATAAACTTGCTGGGGATAAAGGGAGAAAGCATGTTGTGTTTGATGTTGGAGATCTTGTTTGGTTACATTTGTGTAAAGATCGTTTTCCTGATTTACGCAAGTCTAAGTTAATGTCGCGTGCTGCTGGTCCCTTTAAGGTGTTATAGAAAATAAACGATAATGCATATAAACTTGAGTTGCCTGCAGACTTTGGTATGATTAGTCCTATGTTTAACATTGCAGATTTGAAGCCTTACTTTGGTGAGGAAGATGAGATTACGTCGAGGACGACTTCAATTCAAGAAGGGGAGCATGATGTGGACATCCCATCTATTGATACAATCGTTGTACCTACAGCTACACACATACAAGGACCTATCACAAGATCTCGTGCCAAACAACTTAACTATCAGGTACTTTCGTTTCTTGGAACTATTCCTCATATACATGAGAATATGATGCTGCCTAAATCAGATGTATTTATTACTCTTAGGAATGATGGACCAAGCATGGATGAGAGGGACAAGCATTGGAGCATGGCCATGCATAGAGATGGCAGCAAACATGTGATGATTCAAGAGAAGTCCACGGATGAAGATTTCAGAACTTTGAGGCCACCATAATGAAGAAAGAAGGCTTGGACGAAATATTCAAGATTAATACTTCACAAATTCGTCCATAGCTTAATATGGTGCTGCGACACCTTTATTTTGGGCCAGGACCATGTAATTTTCGCAGGATTTTAAATAGCCACTTTTTAGAGTCCGTATTTGAGGAGAAAAGGACTTCTAGGGTTGGATTCGGCCACCACTTCTATGGCTGGCCGAAACCCTACCTTTTCCTCCTTAAATACTCCCCATAGCCGTCACCATAGACTCGGATTTTGTTTAGACATTAAGTTAGCCATCATAGCAACTTCGCCAAGGCTCGAGCGTCGCAGAGGCCTCTTGTACTTCGCACCTATACAAGATCCCACCTTTTCAATAAAGCTTTCATCTTAATCCGCAATACCTTGATTGCAATATTAGTTCTTACTTGTTCTCGATTTCAGGTAGGAATTAAGACCCTCGCTGGTCAGGTCGATCGTGTTTCCGCAGGATCGGTAACCTCCAGGAGATTGGCCTAGCGATTGCATTGGCGCTCGTGCTCGCACGTGTAGTCGGATCGTCAAGCCCGAACTTCACCAAATCGACTATCACCATCTCATCGAAAGATCGGACACCTTTGCCCTATCATTACTTCGCAAGTGCCTCGAAGTTCCGGAGAAGATTGAAGTGTTCAAGAACATTGATCACCGGACCATAGAGATCAACGATGACCTGACCTATCCTGAAGTACCCATCAGTATTTTGGAAGAATCTTTCAGAACTACCAGAACCCGAAGCATCAAGTTTCTCAAGATTTAGTGGAGCAACCACACAGAAGAAGAAGCTACCTGGGAGCGCGAAGATCACATCAGGACGGAGTTTCCTGATCTCTTCAAATCCTAGGTAATCTTTTTCGTCCTTTTTTAAATCTCGGGACGAGATTTTTTTTAAGGGGGGAAGGTTTGTAACATCCCAAAAATATTAAACTTGGATCATCAAACTCTAATCATCAAAATTAGGGTTAACAAAAACTTTCCCAACTAAAAATATGAAAGCATTCATATGTGTGTGTATTAAAATTTGGATTCTTTTGAATTGCCATGGTTCTGTGTTTCTTTGCTTGTAAAATGATTCTTAGGTGAAATAAACATCATCTAAACAATCCCCAAATTTTTCCCAAAGACAAACAACTCAAAATAAACAAATGAAGTGAATGGTCATTTTTGCCAAATTAACTCTCATGCCTACTTTGGCTATCCCTAGTTTTCAAAACTCAACAGAAATATTTGTGGATCTTTGCACCCCTTGTTAGTACTCATAATAAGGTACCAAGGCCCACTTTGTGATCATCCAAAAACATTCAAATGCTTAGTTTAAATGACAGTTTAAAATTGAATCTATCTCATATGGGAAGATCCCACTATTTCAAAAACCACTCAAACAAGCTCAATTTTCAAAACCCAAGCACCCACAGAATCCTCAACATATTCCTAGCACACCCACCAAAAATCTTTTCAAAATTCAAAAATAAATTTCTTGCGGCCATTTCATCAATCACTCGGAGATAGAAAATCAAATTGTCCAAACTTCACTGTTTTGAGCAGTAATTTGGCTAAGAATTGTTCACCATTGATCACACTTGTCTCCCCAGTGCCAACCAGTGCCTTGACCACCCCTAGCCCCTACCCATCGCACCATGCCATGTCAACCCGAAGGAACCCTTGCCAGCCGACCATAGCTAGCTAGCCAGAGCAAGCACCAAGCCTAAACACCATGTCTAGGACGCACGCCACCATCCACCGACACCCCCTGTCCAGCGCTTGAACCCTGCCAGCCACTGGAACACATGCCCAAGCCATGCCAAACTTCTTTGAGAGCATGCCGAGAGCGCGCCAGAGCGCCACCCTCGACACATGCCCACAGACCGCGTGCCGCCCTCGTCGCGTGCACGCGTGATCACCACCACCCCAGCAACCCTGCAGACACGCCCGTTCACCGCCGGGCGGACCACGCGCGCTGTGCGCCATCAAAACCTCCGTCGGACCCGCTCAGAGCATCGAAGCATTCCGACCGATCAGCACCGCCCCACGCCTCGCCACCATGCCGTTGAGTTTCGCCAGGGAACATAGAACCGCCCGCTACCGTCGCCCATGCCAGTAGCCCTATGTGCCGTCGACCACGACGAGCTCAGCTCGCGCTCGTCGGTCCCCTCTCGCCACTATAAATAGAGGCTACCCCCGCTCGATTTCTTCACACCAGTTCGTTCCCCTCTCTCTCAGAAACATCCCACACCCTTCCCCGGAGCAAGGCGAGCACCAGGTGGCCGAAATTTCACCGGAGTTCGCTGCTGCAGAGGAGGAGAGGCGTCGTCGATTGGAGCCGCCCCAGGAGGAGCTGCCGGTGCCAGGAGAATCTCCGTCGTCGACTTCGTCGTTCGCCCCCATCGCCGACCCTCGCCTGAGCCCCGGTGAGCCTCCCATGACCCCCACTAAGCCGCTAGGGTTCGAGCTCGCCGGTGACATGTTCATCGTCGACAACGACCCTCGGCCGTTGATCGCCCTTCTAATCCAATGAACCACATCGCCCCATACCGCTTCGCGTGTTATGAGCCACTAACGGGTGGAACCCCCTGTCAGCTGAGCCCCGCGCTGCGGAGTGATACTGGTCCGGTGATGGGGATGTGCCTACCGGGGTATACCCAGCAGGACGTTTCCGACTGGCCCAAGAACTGGCGAGTGGGCCTGCAAGACGGCGATTGGATCAAAGCCTAGCGTGGATCCAAGCGACTGGAAGCTGAAGGCCCAGGCGAGTAGATAGGCCCAGTCGGATTAGGTTAAACAAGTATCGAAGCCTTAACTGATTCGGTTGAGATATGTAAACCCTAGGGGAGGTGAGCCTATATAAACCTCCCTGCGGGGCGTGTAGAGAGACGTTCCATCATACACCCAAGCGACTCGCCGCCTAGCCGCCGAGCTCGCCCATTGTACCACCTCCATAATACAATCTAGCAGGAGTAGGTCTTTACCCTCCGGGGGGCCGAACCTAGGTAAAACCCTGTGTCTCCGCCCTCATCTCGCACCGCAGATGGCTGGCCGCCCTTGCCCCTCGTTCTACTACTCGCTGCCGATTGCAGCATCTGCCGTGACCATACCCACGACAGTGGCGCCCACCGTGGGGACTGGCCGGTCTGGCCGGTGTTCTGCGGCGAGATCCAATCTGCCCATCAACGAGACGGTCGCCACCGGCCGCATGATAGCGATCGGCGAGATGCTCCAAATCTTGCCGAGCAGCTATGTCCCGGCGGCGCGACCCGTCACGCACAGCGTGATCCTGCCGGTCAGCACGATCAGCCTCTTCGTCGGCCTGACCGACGTCATCGTCTCGGAGGACTCGGCTCGCATCCGCGAGTCGCCGCCACGCGATCGGCTCTCCGAGATCCAGATCCGCACGATCCATCGCCTCGCCTCCGAGTACAACTCGGCCCACAGCAACGCTGGCCGAAAACTCAGCAGCCGCAGAAGACGCTGCCCTCAACGACGACGCCGACTCGGCGACCCCGGCGTCACTCGCCGGATCCATCACCGCGGCTTCACCCGCGGGCTCCATCACCCAGGTCTCCAACGTGGGAGACTTCGAGGACCCCTCCATCCTCGGGATCTTCGACTTTGACTCCGGGTCGGAAAACTCCGCCGACCTCCGCGACGGAACCGGTCGCCACGTCGCGACCTACATGGCGACCGGCACCGAGCCGCCGGAGGACCCCTTCTCCACCCCAATCCCTCCTAACGCCACGGCGACGGAGGTCGAGGAACTCCGCCTGAAACTGGCAGAGGCAGTGCGCAAGGAGCAAGCCGAGCGCGAAAAATTTCGCCTCGAGTAGGTGACGGCGCAGGAGCTATCGCGCTACCACCAGCAGCGGATCAGGTCGCGCCTGAACCCCACCGTTCAGGGGCGCGCCCTGAACTTTGACGACGAAAACGACCTGGCCTGCGTAGCCGAGCGCGCGATCTGCGAGAACGCACCACAAGGAGGAAGCGCCCGGCCCCCGCCAGGGTCGACGGCGATGGGCGCCCCACCTCCACCCAACCGCACACCTCCCAGGGACCAGCTGCGGATAGTAGTCTCCTCACGGGAGCGAGACGCAAACGGCCTCCCACTGTTCTCCACCCCGATGGACAACCTCGTGGCAGGCCGAGCAGCAGCCGACAACATCACGGCCACCAGCGACGGCGCCCTACAGATCCAGTACGTCAGGGCCCTACTCGCAAAGGCCGTCGAGCAGCAAAACGCGGGCGCCGACTCGCAGGGTCGAGTGTACTCGCGTTCTTCGGGAAGCAGAGCGGCCTCAAGCGGCCGCCCAATGGCGGCAAACACCCTCAAATGCCCGCCACCAGAGCCACTACAGCTCCAACACCGACCCACGAACGCGGCACTCTCCACCAACGACCCCAGGCCAGCGACCAATAGCGTCGCCGCCAACGGTCAACCCATCGACGCCCGCACCCACATCATCAACAACCAAAGCTAGCGCGCACGCCAGCCCGACGACCTGCGACACACCCTAACCAATCGCCGCGACGGCGAGCCCATGGGGTCGATCAGTCGACTCGGCCCCAAGTGCTTCGGACCAATGATACGAGGCGAGAAGTACCCGCCAAACTTCGAGGCACCGAAGGAGATAGAAAAGTACGACCCCGCCGTCTGGCTCGATACATACCTCATGGCGATGGGGATCGCAGGCCACACCGACCTGCTAGCCGCCCGTTACCTTCCCCTGATGATGGAGGGGACGTGCAGGCAGTGGATCAACACCCTCCCCCAGGATAGTATCGACTCCTGGGAGGAGATGCGCGACGCCTTCGTCAGGCACTTCGAGTGCTCCTACACCCGCGCCACCACCATCGAGGACCTGGAGCGATGCGTCCAGGGACCTCGTGAGTCGACCCGCAACTGGGTCCAACGGTGGCAAGAACTCTGGTACAACACGGTCGGCATCCACCCGGACACCGCGATCCATTGCTTCAAGACCTCGTGCCGCTACGAGCCTCTGGTTGCCAAGCTCAAGCGACACTCTCGCACACTCGACAACATACCGGACCTCCTCGAGATCGCCAAACGGTACGCGGAGGAAGATCCAAACCAGGAAACCGACGACGAGTCGGGAGGTCAACGCCGCACGAGCGGCAACGACAGCGAACGACGGTCCAACCTACGCTACAGCAACACTCACCTCACCGGCAAGCGCCGCAGTGACGGGCGAGTCGACTTCGTCGCCAACGCCGGGCACGCACAACGCGAGCCCAAGAGCTTCCGCCGTGACGGAGGACAACTCCGCGACGGCGGCAACTACAAGGCCAAGCCAAGGTTCGACCCCGCGGCCCTCCTTAACCAACCTTGTGCGTTTCATAGCAGGGAAGGGAAGCCCGCAACGCACACAACCGCCGACTGCCACACCCTCAGGGAGATCGAGAAGGCACGACGAGCACGGGAGGACCCCGACAACGACCCGCCAAACGGCGGAAAATTCGGCAAAGTGGCCGGTTCGCTCCATACCTTCACAGGCTTCAACACGAAGCGCGAGAAGAAGGTCATCGCCCGCGCCGTCGCCGTCAACGCGGTGGCTCAGGTGGACGTTCCCCAGTTCCTCAACTGGTCGGAGCAGCCCATCACCTGGAGCCGCCAGGACCACTCGCCACGCTTCGAGTACCCAGGCCGAGTCGCCCTGGTGGTCAAGCCTAAGGTCGGCGACTACTGGCTCCCCAAGACATTGATGGACGGCGGCAGCTCCATCAACATCCTATACCTGGACACCTGCAGGCGGTTGCGGCTCCCGTAGTCGATGATCGAGACAACCCACACCACGTTCCATGGCATCGTCCCCGGTCGGAAGGCGTACCCGATCGGCAAGGTCACGCTGCCAGTCACCTTCGGCACACCAGCAAACTTCCGCACCGAGCGGATCGTCTTCGAGCTGGTGCTCTTCGACAGCCCCTACCACTGCGTCCTGGGGCGCCAGGCATTCGCCAAGTTCATGGCAGCGCCACACAACGCGTACAACGCGATGAAGCTCCCCGGGCCGTGCGGCGTCATCACCATCAACGACGACCCTGACATGGCCGCCGAGTGCGAGGCCAAAGGAGCCGAACTCGCCGATGCCGTTATCGCGGCAGAAACCAATCACGCCGATGAGCTCGCCAAGTACGCGAGCGGGGTCAACAATGACGACCCCACCATACTCAAGAAGCCTAACTCGGAGGGCGCAAACACCTCAACCTTCGAGGCAACAACGCACACCCGCACCGTCGAGCTGGTCCCAGGCGACTCCAGCCAGACGGTGACGATCGGGACGGGCATGAGCCCAGCCTAGGAAGGCACGCTCATCGAGTTCCTCCGTGAGAACAGGGACATCTTCGCATGGAAGCCCTCTGACATGCCTGGTGTCCCTAGGGAGCTCGCTGAGCACAAGCTAAATGCCGACCCCAAAGTGCGACCCGTCAAACAGTCGCTACGGCCCTTCAATGAAGAGTGCCGCCGAGCCATCGCCGAGGAGGTGCAGCGTCTACTCGCTGCAGGCTTCATCCGGCCAATCAAGTACTCCAAGTGGCTGGCAAACCCAGTCCTGGTCGAGAAGAAGAACGGGACCTGGAGGATGTGTATCGACTACACAAACTTGAACAGCGCCTGCCCAAAGGAGCAGTTCGTCCTCCCGCGGATCGACCAAATAATCGATTCCACCGCGGGCTCGGAGTCGCTATGTTTCCTCGACGCCTACTCTGGGTACAACCAGATCAAAATGGCTGTCGAGGACGAGGAGAAGACGGCGTTCATCACGCCATTCGGAGCCTTCTGCTACACCGCCATGACCTTCGGCCTCAAGAACGCCGGGGCGACCTACCAGCAGTGCATGCAAGAGTGCCTCGCGAGACAAATTGGCCGCAACATCCACGTCTACATCAATGACGTGGTGGTAAAGTCCGCTCGCCAGGGTGACCTACTCGCCGACCTGGCGGAAACGTTCGCCAACTTGAGAAAATACAAGATAAAGCTTAACCCAGGCAAATGCACCTTCGGTGTACCAGCAGGACAACTACTGGGATACGTCGTCTCCAAGCGAGGGATCGAGGCGAACCCCACCAAGATCGACACGATCGCCCGACTCGGCAAACCCGAGTGCCTACGCGACGTCCAGAAGCTGGTCGGGCGAGTAGCGGCTCTCAGTCGCTTCATCCCCCGCCTGGGTGAAAAGGCGATGCCCCTATACCGCCTGATGCGCAAGAACCCCACCTTCCAGTGGGACAAGGAGGCGGATGACGCGCTTCGCGACCTCAAGAAGGTGCTACTCGCCGCACCGTTACTCGCCGCCCCCGCCGACAAAGAACCCATGCTTGTTTACGTCGAGGCTTCCGAGCGCGTCGTCAGCGCCGTCATGGTCGTCGAGCGACCGGAGGAAGGAAAGGAGCGCCCACTACAGCGACCGGTGTACTACATCAGCAAGGTCCTCACCGAGTCGCGCCAGCGATACCCGCAGTACCAGAAGCTGGTATACGCGGTCTTCAGAGCTCAACGGCGCCTGCCGCACTACTTCCAGGAGCACCCGATCACGGTCGTCTCCTCAGCACCACTGCAGGACATCATCCGCAACCGCGAGGCGACCGGGCGGGTCGCCAAGTGGGCCGTCAAGATCGGCGTCCACAACATCAAATACGAGCCACGAAAACCGATCAAGTCGCAGGCCCTAGCGGACTTCATCGCCGACTGGGAAGAGGCCCAGCAGCCAGAGAAGCTGCCATACCTCCATTACTGGAGCCTGCACTTCGACGGCTCCAAGAACGCGGACGGCGCAGGCGCAGGGATCGTGCTAACTTCACCGAAGGGCGACAAGCTCCGCTACGTCCTCTGCCTCGACTTCACACCCTGCACCAACAACATGGCCGAGTACGAGGCCTTACTCCACGGCATGCGAGCTTCCAGGGAGATGAATGTCAACCGCCTACGCTGCTACGGAGATTCCGACCTCGTCGCTGGGCAAGTGGCTGGCACCTGCGACGTCGTCTCCCCCACCATGGTGGCGTACCGCCAAGCAGTG
This sequence comes from Avena sativa, assembly GCA_916181665.1. Taxonomy (NCBI): domain Eukaryota; kingdom Viridiplantae; phylum Streptophyta; class Magnoliopsida; order Poales; family Poaceae; genus Avena; species Avena sativa. The sequence continues at coordinate 145,935,959 of OV702294.1, read as the reverse complement.
GGCAAGATGGGCGGACACTTCGCAGGATACTTCGTCGAGTGGATCGACAGGTGGAAGAACAAGGAGGCCGACGCACTCTCTCGCATTGGGTCGGCTCGACTCGCACCACCCGCCGGTGTCTTCCTGGACACAATCACCAAGCCATCAGTCTCTCCCCCGAGGGAGATCGACATCGGAGTCCCGTTACAACCGGAGGCAGCCCTGGTCGCACTCGTCACCGAGCCAGACGACTGGACCAAGCCCTACGTCGCCTACCTGGAGACCGGCACCTTGCCGGTAGACGAGACAGACGCTCGGATGATCGCACGCCGATGCAAGTCCTACACCATCATCGATGGCGAGCTCCACAGGCGCAGCGTCACCGGCATGTTCCAACGCTGCGTCCAACCCACCGAAGGACGCAAGATCCTCCACGACATCCACTCCGGTGACTGCGGCCACCACGCCGGCGCCCGCTCTCTGGTCACCAAGGCTATGCGGCATGGCTTTTACTGGCCCACCGCACACGCCGATGCCGTCGACATTGTCCAGCGGTGCGCCGGGTGCCAGAAGTACGCCAATCAGACGCACGTGCCGAGCTCAGCGCTCAAGACAATCCCCATCACCTGGCCATTCGCCGTATGGGGCATGGACATGGTAGGCCCCTTCAAGAAGGCTCCCTCCGGCTACACCCACCTCCTGGTCGCGGTCGACAAATTCACAAAGTGGGTGGAGGCCAAGCCAGTCCGGAAATGCGATGGGAAGACCGCCACTAAATTCCTACGCGAGCTCATATATCGCTACGGGTTCCCAAACAGCATCATCACGGACAACGGCACCAACTTCGCCAAAGGATCCATGGCCAAATTCTGCGAGGAACACCACATCCGGCTCGACCTCGCATCAGTCGCCCACCCAGAATCCAACGGCCAGGCGGAACGGGCCAATCAAAGCATCCTCCACGGCCTGAAGCCGCGACTCCAAGTACCACTCGAGCGCACCGCCGGGTGCTGGGTAGAGGAGCTACCCTCCGTCATCTGGGGCATCCGCACCTCGGTCAACAGGTCGACAGGATTCACCCCCTTCTTCATGGTGTACGGCGCCGAGGCAGTCATGCCCACCGACCTTGAGCACGACTCGCCGAGGGTCGTCCACTACACGGAGGCTGCGAACGAACTCGCACGACAGGATGGAGTCGATCAACTCGACGAGGCACGCGACCTAGCTCGCTTGCGCACCGTCATCTACCAACAAGGACTCCGCCGCTACCGCAGCCGGCGGGTGAAAACTCGCACCTTCCAAGAAGGCGACCTGGTGTTGCGCCTCATCCAGGACAAGAAGGGCATGCACAAGCTTTCCCCTCCATGGGAGGGACCATTCGCCATCGGGCGTGTACTCGGCAACGACGCTTACTACCTCATCGACGTCCGCGGGGACGGCAAATTCGACGTCAAGCGACCATGGAATGTAAACCTCCTACGGAAGTTCTATTCCTAGAACGCCACATATGTACTCTCCAGTCGCTATGAAATAAAAAGAATTGGTTACCGCAAATTGCGCCTACTCTCCGTGTCTTGTGCCACTCGCACTCGTAATAACAGCGTCAAGCTAACCGCAGAAGTCAACCTTTGGTAAAGCAATCGGCACGGCCAAGTAGTGCGATGCAAAAGCACTGAGTCACCTCAGGTTTTGCATCGTCCATGAAAAACGCCTACCCGGAGCCCCATTGGAGTCGCCTAGCCCGACTGGCTCTACGAGCCAAGACAACTGCCTTCGCTTCTCACAGCGACCATGATCCTCCGCATCCTCGACATAGCGACTCGAATGGCCACGTACCACGCTCGGGGACTGATGACCAGTTCAGCGCGAGCGGCTCGGGAAAATGCCAAGTATGAGAGCATGCCCAGGACTCGCCATGCGACTGACCCAACGGGCCAGGCAGGAGTGATGCGCTCAAACCAACGCGCCAAGTCCTCACCCACCCTCGAGTCGCGCCTAGAACAACCAAGTACCACCCTCGGGGACTCGGCCACCCGACCTCGTTCGTGCAAGGGAAAACGGTGAAGTACAGAGCGCTCAAGGGAGTCGCCTAGCGACTGGCTCTTCGAGTCCAGGCGAGTCGACCACAATAACAAAACATTCAAAAACCACAAACACATCACACACGAGGTAAACCCCATAAAAGGGCGGACGCGCTCGGGGACTCGTTCAAACCTCAATCGGAAAACACATGACAAGTCACAAAACAAACATGATATCACATTACTAGCATGTTGCAATTGTCTCAGAATACAAAATATGCCCAAACGGCAGATCTGCTACTAACGCCCCAGGGCAACCTACTCTATTCCGCAGGCTTCGACGACGACTCGCCAGCACCCTTGCGATTGCGGATGAACGGCGTGTACGGGTTTGACGGGTACGTCGTCAGCTCACCCGCCAGCGCCGCGCGGAAGGGCTGCTCGACCTTGAAGTCCCGGTGCTGCGGCTCGGGGTCGTTGGGCGCGACGACCGTTTCCTGGTAAGGAAGGAGGTCGCCCATCGCCCAGACGCGCTCGGAATACACCGCGGCGCGACCCGTCAACTTGAGCACCTCGGAGATCTCCACCTCGCCAGTCGACGACGGGTAGCCACTCGTCACATCGTCCAGATCGAAATCTTCTGGAAAATGAGCAAGCCCAAGGCTAAGCGCCATCGCCGCTCCACGCCGAAACGCCGATCGCGTCATGAACTCAACGACCGACGGCGCCTTCTCCAAGTACTTCCACACCTCGACGAGGTCACTGGGAATTACTTCCGTGGGCGATATCTCCTGGAGGTAGGCTCGGATGCATGTCGCCGACAACGTCGCCGAGTCAACGAGCGTGGCCACACATTGCCGCGCGTAGAACGAGCTCGCCTCTTCCGCGGTATCAATGATGCGACCTGCGGATAGAAGATAACAATGAGTGCATCGGATATTACGAAAAGACACATGCAATAGGCAAGGGCAGACAAACTCACCAATCAAGGGGCGGGAGAGATCCGTGATGAAGCTCTGAAGAGAAGTATAGTCGTCCTGAAGCCTAGCAACAAGGGCGTCAGAAACTTTACGCTCTTCCGCGGCGGCCGTAACGGCGGCCTTGGCTTGACCATCCGCCAAACTCGCCTCCTCTTTCGCCTCCCTCAGCTCGCGCTCGAGCTCGGCGATCCGCTTCTCAGCCGAGCTCAACGCCGATTGAGCCGTTGCCAACTCACCCGCGGGGACAAGTCCCTGGCGAGCCTCTTCTGCCTTCGCGGCAACTGCCTGAAGCCCCTTATTTGCCTCTTGGACGGCGGCCAGTTCCTTCTCCGGGCGGTGTTTCGCTGCCAATCGGTCAGCTGACTCACGTTGCAGACCCTGCACACAATTCAAACAGTTAACCAAAGCGAAATCCTAAGTGCCCACCCGCTGAAATTCAGCGAATGCGCACTCGGGGACTGGCAATCAAGAAATCCTAAGTGCCCACCCGCTGAAATTCAGCGAGTGCGCACTTGGGGACTGGCAATCAAGAAATCCTAAGTGCCCACCCGCTGAAATTCAGCGAGTGCGCACTCGGGGACTGGCAATCAAGAAATCCTAAGTGCCCACCCACTGAAATTCAGCGAGTGCGCACTCGGGGACTGGCAATCAACAAATCCTAAGTGCCCACCCGCTGAAATTCAGCGAATGCGCACTCGGGGACTGGACGCGAAAAAATAACAAAAAGACACTAAAAGAACCAGACCGCTGCAACTCACCGGCCTGATCCTCGGGGACTGGACATACCTGGATGGCTGCGCCAAGCATGCCGTGAAGTTGTATCGCATCCACGGACGCGAGAAGAGCCGGCGTGTGCCCACGACGCTGCTCGACCTCCGCGTCGGCGACCCCAGGTGCACGGCTTGAGGGTGAGGTCCCACTCGCTGCAGCCGCCTTGGTCATGAAGCGCGGGAACATGGCGATGGAGGCACCGGCACCAAAGGAGACCGGCTCGGTCACCCCAGGCGAGGGAGCACCCTCCTTCGTGGATACGGCCGCCTCCATTGCGGGTTCATTCGGCGCGACCGCCGTGTCGTCGGAGATCGTGACGACATCGTCGCCCTTGGCCTTCTTGGCGCCATCCGCAGGAACGACAACTTCGTCCGCCTTCCTCTTGCGGGAAGGATCCTCCTCGCTGACGACGGGCGGCACCTTAGACACGGTCGGGTGGCCTATCTTCTTCGCTCCGGTCCTGTAAATCGATCGTGTGAGCGAAATAATTCAAGCTGCTATGAAAGACAAAAGTAGGTGAGCGAACTCACTTGGCGACCGGAATGAAGCGTAGCCCCGTGCGGATGCCGGCCGGCTTCTCCAGTTCGGGGCCCAGTCGGCGGCTGAGGCCCATCTCCAGGACGTCGCGTGCCCAAGACACGGATGGCTTCTTCGTGGTTGAGGCTGCAACGGGAGCCTCTGGGACATCTTCAGCAGGGGCTTCCCTGCGAGGTGAAGCCACCGCGGCCGAAGCGGCCCCTAGCCCAGAAACTGGGGCGAATGGCGGAGGCATCGAGGCCAGTGGCACCTAGATAGCGGCCGTGTCCAGCGCGACTGCCATCGGCGGTGCCTCATCCTTGGCCAGGATGGGGGCGTCGGAGCTGCTCGCCGAGTGCGGTGGCGAGGCCGGCCTCATTGGCTTCGTTTTCTTCTTCGGAGGAGCCTTTGCCTCCTTCTCCTTCTTCTTCTTCTTCTTCTTCTTCTTCTTCGACGGAGTGGCCTGGCGGCGCGAGGTGGTCTCCGGAAGTTCGTCATCGTCATCGTGACGCTCGAGGCTTTTACTCGCCTCAAGCTCACGCTGACGCTGCCCGCGGGTCTTGCGGACCAGCGGGGCGACCTCCTCCTCGGACTCGTCGTCGCTGTTGCTCTCGTCGCTCCCGGAATCGCCCTTGGCGAGAGGCGATTCGCCCATGTCCTGGACGGACGAGCTCGAATTCTCGTCGTCTGAAGGCGGGAGCCATCCTTCCACCACTTGGAATAGCTGCAATGAACACAAAATGAAGTTAGAACGGCCGCGACTACAAAAACTGCGACTGCGAATGATGCGAGGTGACTTACCGTTGGGGCTGGATGCTTCGCGGTGTAGGGGGCGACCCCAGCCTTTGCGTCCAGGTACACCGCCTGGGTGATCTTCTTCAGTGCTGGGGTGTAGTCCTCGAGCTTCCACTCGGCGAGGCAGGACTTCGTCGAGTCCTCCCGGCTCGTGTACTGGTACATGTAGTGGTCGCGCCGAGCCAGAGGGATGAGCCGCCGCCCGAGCCAGCAGTTGTATAGGTTGATCATCTGGAGGCCCTTCTTCTTCAGACCACGGATGGTTTGAAGCATTTCATCCACGACCATCCGCTGGTCGCTGGGGAGCTTGCCGACCTGAAGTCGGCGCAGTTCGGACTGGTTGGCGGAGTATCGTGGAATCGCCGTCTCGCCCTCCGGGGTCGCCTCAGCAACATAGAACCAAGATTTCTTCCAGTCGCTCGCCGCCTTGGGGGGCCGCATCAAGTCAAAGAATGAAGCCTTCGACTTCAGCTGGAAAGTTAGGCCGCCCGCGGCAAGCATTGGGCCGCCCGCTTCCTCGCGGCTGATCCGTCCGTGGAATAGATCTTGCCATAGAGGAAAGTAGGGTCGGCAGCCCAAGTAGCACTCATAGAACGCCACGAAGATGGCGAGCTGCTCGATGCTGTGTGGACCCAGGTCCGACGGTTGGATCCCGTAGTAGGCGCAGAAGCGCCGGAAGAACAGGGACGTGGGGAATCCTATCCCCCGTTCTAGGTGGCTGGTGAAGCAGATGAACTCCCCTTCGCGCGGGTTCGGGGTCACCTCTCCGGCCGCGGGGATGCGCCAATAGCCGACGCGCGGGATCCCGGCCTCCTCAAAGGAAGCCAGTTGCGCCCTCGTACACTTAGATCTACCCCAAGGTTCGGTGGAGAGGGCCATGGCGGAAGGATTTGTGGGGGTCGGAGGATTTCGGGTCGGCTGGATCGTGATGCGAAGGAAGGCGATAGTGCGCGCAATCGGAGGAAATGGCGAGAAGATGGTTCTCTGATCGCCTGCCATTCCCCTTATATAGCGGTTGTTACCCGCCAAATCAGGGAGCCGTTACTATGCGGTGATTACGCCAAAAGTTACCGTTGGATTACCCCAACGGCTAGTTTGACCACGTTTAACGGTCCAACTTCAGCCACTCGGCTCGCCGACCCGATCACTATGACAGTGTTTCGCCGACTCGACTCGCCAAAGCTGCGATCAGGATGACTAGTTTTCTCCTTTATACAGGAGCCCGCCGACGATTCGACTGGATGTCTACTCTGAAGCCGTATACTCCGACTGCCAGCAGCCACCTACGCCTAATCGACGACGGCCTCGGGGACTACTGATGGGGATGTGCCTACCGGGTATACCCAGCAGGACGTTTCCGACTGGCCCAAGAACTGGCGAGTGGGCCTGCAAGACGACGATTGGATCAAAGCCCGGCGTGGATCCAAGCGACTGGAAGCTGAAGGCCCAGGCGAGTAGATAGGCCCAGTCGGATTAGGTTAAACAACTACCGAATCCTTAACTGATTCGGTTGAGATATGTAAACCCTAGGGGAGGTGAGCCTATATAAACCTCTCTGCGGGGCGTGTAGAGAGACGTTCCATCATACACCCAAGCGACTCGCCGCCTAGCCGCCGAGCTCGCCCATTGTACCACCTCCATAATACAATCTAGCAGGAGTAGGTCTTTACCCTCCGGGGGGCCGAACCTGGGTAAAACCCTGTGTCTTCGCCCTCATCTCGCACCGCAGATGGCTGGCCGCCCTTGCCCCTCGTTCTACTACTCGCTGCCGATTGCAGCATCTGCCGTGACCATTCCCACGACAGCCGGCCCATTAGCTTCTCCCGCGCAGCCCAACCGTTTGAATTTAGATTTTTCTATTTTAATTCAAACTCAGTTCTGTACCTAGTTTCAAAAATCAACCCAACTCGATTTAGTGAACCAAAATACATGAAACCAATTTTGTTATAAAGGTACTAAAATGCTTAATCCAAGCCCGTTGGATTCAAGTCATTTGGATCTGTAGATCAACCTTGGTAAAAATAACAAGGCAGAAGCTTTTCTGCATTCAAACATTTTTCAAAATTCAACCATAAAAGCTTTTGAGTTGATTTCAACTCTCAAAAATCACATTTGATCATACCTTTCAGAATATATAAAAACATATGGGTTTACTTGCAAAATAATGTTCAAGTAATAAAAGAATGCCACATAGGCATTTCTAGTCACTTTATTTATTTAAAATAAAAGGTTAAACCTTATTAAATGGTGACACCACTTTAAATCACATTCCCATGTACTGAAATATGTGGTGATGACATGTGTCAACATGATCCCATGTTTGAGTTGGAGAATAATAAATCTTAAGTAGTTTTTCAATGAGTAGAAATTACTTTTCTAAAAATAAAATAAATAAGACAAAAGCTTTAATCTTGTAATGTTAGTGATGATGCTAGATCATCCATAGTGCACCTTTGTGAGATGATTGAAAATAGTTAAGTATTGTTTGGTGACTGTGTACCTGTATTTATTTATAGACGCTAGTACCGACCAAGGATACGAGGAGGAAGGAGGATACTACGAAGAAGAAGCCGAGGAGAACTTCAACCACTGCTCTTCTCAAGGCAAGCTATTAACTTAGCAAGCTAACACTTGCAATCATGAAAGTTAGATAACCTATGCAATGCACTAAGCATGCTTGGTTAGACATAGTTGATGATACCCAATCCTAGTTTTACTTGCAAGCTTTATACTTTATTTCTTTATCAAAGCTTTCTCTTAGAGATTACTTAAGTAACTTGTAGATTCTAGGAAGATAATTGAAGGTTGCATAAAGAGCATTAAATTTGGCCTAAGCTAGAAAATCTTGATGTCATCCTAAGGCATGAGATTGAAACTTAGCTAAACTCCACTTGTTTACCACCCCTCATTAGTACTTATCACCACCTGTAGATGCTAGTGCTAAGCATAAAACTTGATCAACTTTAGATAGGAACACTTGGTGAAAATGGTTATGAAAACCTTGGAATGATGAGTCATTCTATTGAAATGTTTTGACATGTGTTTCCGAATACCAGATGATTTTGATGATGAAAATATTGAGGCATGAGCCTTAGCCCTTTATAAAACTGATGGTTGTCTGGATGCGATACCATTCCAATTTTACCGTACAACCACAATACCCGAAAATTGGGTAGGGCTTGACTGGAAACTTATATACCTTAGTATGGGTTCCCTCACGGCCAAGGTATGAGCTGAGGCTACCTTGTGAAGATTGTCCACCTGTGCAGTACCCAAGATGACAGTTGGTCATGGTTGCGAGGCCAAACTCACAGGAGAGGTGCCTATACTAGGGCGTGTAATTGAAAGGTTAGGATTGATTATCCGCATATTGAGTATGGTGAATTCAGGATTTGTTCCTGACGGATGTATCGAATGTTGTGGTGAAAGTGTACAATCTCTGCAGAGTGTCAAACTATTCGAATAGCCGCGTCCGCGGTTATGGACAGTTGGAGTGGCCATACTGTTTTCCTGTCAGATGTTTTCAAAATGATTTGTGAAATGAATTGAGATTTTGACTTGACCACAACAGAGTTGTGATATGAAATTCGAGTTCCCACTTAGGGTTATAAAACTTCAACTAGCATTCTTTGCTTCTGAACTTAGTAGAGGTAAATCTGACTTTTTGCAAAACAACCCTAAAACTTAGTGTCCTACTACAAAAACCCCCATAACTTGTTAGTATTAGTTTGCGAGTACTTAAAGAGTACTCATGGCTTTGTCCCTGGCTATTCCCGTGGCCAGACTTTGAAGAGGAGTACCAGGATGATGGACCGCAGGAAGGTTACGACAACTAGGATCATCTCCCATCGTCAGCATTGCCTGTGACCCCGAAGATGGAGCTTCGCCTACGCTACCTTTATTATTACGTTATTCCACTGCTTGAGTTGTATCAAGAACTGAATCATGAGATCCTTATTTGTGTAAGACCTTATGTATGGTTTGTAATGGATGATGTACTGTGGTATCCAAATTTGTTATGTCTCACAAAAATGGTAATCCTGGGATTGCGATGTATGGCATAACAGGTATCTGGGATTAAAAATCCGGGTGTTGACAGGGTTGCAAGCTCAAGTTCTGATAAGGTCGCGATTGTTCCACAACCAGCAAGGTGTCATGGTCGTCGGTAATAGGAAGGTCCTGCGGCAGTGAGGAACTTCGGAGGTGCGCATGGGTCGATCAGGCGGGGCCGACCTCGGGGGCGAGGAGGCGCACGTTTGAGAAGGTGGGACCAAGCTTCAGGGCGAAGAGGTGAGAGGAACTACCTGGTCGATTCGGCGCGACGACGGTGAGCATCCAGCATGGAGGAGCGGTCAACTTCATGAAGGCCGCCACCGCGCCAAATCGACACGGTTGCATATCGACCAAAGGTTGCACATGTATGACCATCCCACATCCTCTCTATTTCTTCCACCCCTTGCAAACACGAGAGCCTGCTACCCTTGCCTGATAGATTAGTGTTCTAGGCTGCTCCTTGCCAATCCATCACTTTCTAATTTTTTCTCCGGCAGTAGCTGATTATTGGGCATATGCACCGTGAATTGATGTCATCCTAGCTGTGTGTTCTTATGTTTCTTACAACTTTCAGGTTTCTCTTGCAGTTGGTAACGGTTAGAGCAAACTTTAAGGTATTTTTATGATAACTAGAAAAGTTTTTGAGGACTAGATGCGGGCTTTTGCGGGCTCTGATTTTGCATGCATAGAAGTTAATGAGTGTGTTCAGCGATGGAATCAACTAGATTTTGTTTATGCGGGACATTCGTTTCGTACAGATGCACATGGCCTCTTGGCCTAGCGGTTAAGCTTTTATAAAAACTATCAAATCGGTCCCAACTTTCTACACATAAACTGATGAACTATGGCTATAGTCGGAATGCTTTTCAAGAGAACTAAAGTCTTAATTTCTTATGAATACTATATCTTTATATTTTCATACACTTGGATTTTACATGTATTATATCTTTATAAGTGGCGAACGAAAATAAAATACCGTAGCAACGCATGGGCATTCTGCTAGTTTGAGAATAATTTTGAAACAAACTCTTTTCATGGTGTTGTGTCCTAGGGTGTCCTGCTCTATAACATGTCTTGGTGGTCCAAAGTGTCATGCTCCAGAGCATGGCTCCACGGTCCAGGGCGCAATGACATTGGCTCCTTTCACCATGAATCCATGATATTGAGTATGACTTCTTTGGTCAGGGCGTCATGCAACTGAGCATGACTCCTTATGGGTGAGAACCTTGCAAAAGGGTAATTTTCTGAAGTTGTTTTCGAAATAGGATAATTTTTGTTAAAATTTTGAGAATAGGCGATGTTTTCTCCAAAAAGCCTAGCAGACACTATGAATACATTATTATTACAATGTTCACCTTAGCCGTGCCCTTCACCTCATTGACACCGGAGGAGGCCATTCGTCGGCACACTGTGCCGGTGTGGTGTCTCTGTTCATCGCCTTCCTCCAACTGTTGGTTTTTTCCGGCAATAGATTTATATAGGCTAGTATGAGACCAATATCAGATGGGTGGCACAAACGGGACACGTCAATATAATATACTTCCTCCGTCCAAGAATAGATGTCTTGTCTTTTTCAAATTTTGGATGAATCTATATACTAAATAGTGTCTAGATTCATTCAAATTTTAATAAATTTGAGACATCTATTTTAGGACGGAGGGAGTATACAGGTTCAGGACGCAGTGCCCTACTTATTTTGGTTGGTAGTGTTTGATTAATCTGCGAATAAGTGTGCTCAGAATATGGGTATGTGCATGCGATGAGAATGTGTCATGTAGGTTGTAGGGGTATTCTCCATGTTACTTATATGATACTCCCTCCGTTTCAAAATATAAGATGTTTTATTTTTGTGAAGAAAATATATCTAGACTTGTTTTAGTATATAGGTTTACTTAACTTTGGGATGAATATATGCACTAAAAGAAGTCTAGATTCATTTTGTTCACAAATATAAAACATCTTATATTTAAAAACGGAGGGAGTACGACGCAATGAGAGTTATAGGCACCTGTTAAAGTGTAAGTGTCACTTACATCGGATCGTGGTGCAGAGATGACGCTATACGTCTCCCAGGACGTGTCCTTGAAAAAAAAAAAAAAGCTAACGTCCCATTATGGCCACGCACTTGCTGTTTAGCGCACCGTGACCTTGTACGTTTTTGGGCATGGGTTTTGCATGATAATCTCTACATTTGTTTCCTTAGATGAAAGGGGTTTCCCTGGTTCCATTAACATGCAACCAACAGAGTAACAGTATTCGGGCACAGATTTTAAAACCACAACCACCTACATGTTTTTGTAATAGATCTCACGACCTATGAGAGGGAACCAAAAGCGAAAAGAATGGAGGTCTCAACAAACTATCCTAAGACGAACGATTCAATGCGCTCTTGACAAAATCAAGGCTCATCAGCTCCAGGTGATCCTCATTACTTTGCCACTTATCTTCTCCAGCAACAAAAAATTCTGATCCATCAGTCCGGAATGAGCATCCTTTCAGAGACTACGCCATCTTTGCATAGTTGCAATCACAGCAGCTCTGTCCCACACCACTTCCATGTTTTTTCTGTTTCGACCGTAAAAACACATTTCATTCCTTAGTGACCAAATAGACCAAAGAGTAGCAGAGCTTAAGATGTTCAAAATAGATTTCTTATTGTTACTGATCTACCATCTAGCCAACTCAAAGTTAGAACCAACCTCAGACCCAAAAACAATAGACAAAGTCTCCCAAAGCTTTCTAGCAACAACACAATTAAAGAAGAGATGGTAATAGATTCAGGTTCAGAACAAAAGAGAGAGGTTTTATCTTCTACATGTCTGCGTTTCAAAATATAAGATGTTTTAGGTTTGTGAAGAAAATGAATCTAGACTTGTTTTAGTGTATAGATTCACTCCGGAATGAATCTATACACTAAAACAAGTCTAGATTCATTTTCTTCACAAACCTAAAACATCTTATATTTTGAAACGGAGGGAGTACATGTCTGCGTTTATGTAAAATATCTCTGGTCAAGGTTTTGTTGTTAGCTAGAAGCCATGGAAACACCCTGAATTCTGGGAGGAATGTTAAGTTTCTAAATAGTAGGCACAGGCACAATCCGCACCATTATTTACCACAACATAAAAGGATTTAACCAAATACTCTCCTGAAGGATGAAGAGAAAACCACAGAAGCAACCAGGTGGCAGAGATCTATCCAGCGGTTGTATAACTCTTAGTTCTACGAAAGGAAATTTTCAAATCAGTTCCATCCTAGGCACTAGCAACAGTGAAGTGACATTCATCGGCAATGATGTAAAGATCCCCAAAAGATAACAGCTAGACTCTAAATGTCCAAACCAAATATCTTCCCAGAACAGGACCTTATCTCCTTTGCCAACTTTCCATTTGTATCCCACTTTAGCAGCCTAGGTAGCTCACATCACCCCCTTCCAAAAAAGAGGAGCAATGAGTAGGACTAGCCTAGAAGTTATTAGGAGCCAAATCATATTTGGAATCAAATACTTTCCTCCAGATTTTGTGAGAGTCCAAGTGACACTTTTTCACCAAAGAGGCTAAAATTCAAAGATTATATTCTCTTAAATTTTGCACACCCATCCCCCCAAACTCTTGTTTTCGGCAAATCAACCCCCAGTTGGCTAAGTGATATTTATGATGATCTTCAGTGTCACCCCAAAATAAGTGATACATCAGAGAGTTGATCATGTTTATAACCCATTTTGATAATTTAATGATAGAAAAAAGATAGATGGGGATGCTGGCAATGCAAGTTTGAAGGAGAATGAGTATGCCCCTATAGGAAAGGAGTTTCCCACATCATCCAACAAACCCTTTCATGATCTTGTCAATAACAGGTTCAAGATCCTCTTTTGTTAATTTATAAAAATGAAGAGAGACACCCAGGTACTTAAGGGGAAATTGCCCCAGCTGATAGTCAAATACTTGGGCAAACAAGTTAGCTTGACCAGGAGGCAAGTTGAGAGTAAATATGTCACTTTTATGGTAACTGATACGCATCACTGACATTTGATCAAAGCAAGAAAGCAACCATTTCAAATTCTGAGCCATCTCAATGTTATTGTCAAGAAAAAAGGATGGTATCATCAACGTATTGTAAGATGATGATACCTCCAGGGATAATCCCAGGGAGCAAACCTCTAATGAGCCGATTTTGATAGCTAGTGCCACTCCATGCCTCCAAGGGTGATGGACCCCATGCCTTCCCACATGTCGTCTGTCCAACCGACCTCCTCGCCGTCGACGCCCTCCTGCTCGCCCTGCCACAGCCCGCCCCCGCTCGCGTCTGACAGCAACGAAAACCACCACGCAGCTCAGCTCACCTCAATGGATCTAAAAATTTACTCGATTCAGAACAAATTGGCGAGAGATCTTACAGTGGTTGTATAGGCCATTGTCGCACTGGCCACGGCCGCTGGGCCTTCCCCTCCCCCTTCCCCTCCTCATCGAAGGCGGTGGCCTCGGCCTCGGGTCATCACCGAGAACCACCACGTGTCTGGCGTTGCCGGTGTTGCGCTCGTCGCCGCCTCCTAAGCACGTGAGATCGATGTCGTGTCACAAGACGACTCGCAAATTAGTAGCGTGATGTGAGCGAGGAAGGGGAAGAGGAACTCAACAAAGGGATGTGCACACACCGAGGGGGCTCTTCCGCTTCCTCGGCTGCGGGCGGCGGCCCCCTGCCGTGATGTCCTCGACGTCGAGCCGGACGGCACTGCCGCTGCAGCCGCCTTCGTCCGCGTCACCCCTAGCCTCCGCAGAGCATTCCGCTCTCGCCGCTGGGGGTGACGAGCTGTTGAACCGCTTGAACACCGACGCGTTTAGAGTGCTCGCGGCGCCGGCCTCGCCGCACACGTTCTTAGCCGAGGAGCCCACTGACGAGAACGCGCTCGTCTTCTCCTGCCAGGTCCCGAAACCAAATCACCTCTTGTTGGGTCGTCTCCATCAACAACGGGAAAGGAGACGCGACGCAAGTGGAAAAAATATAAGAGCAGATCGATTGATACCTTGATAGTCTTGTTGGTGACTCTGACGATCTCCCGCTTCGGTGGTGCCGGCAGGGAGTTCGGAATCTCGTCCTCATCCTGCGGCAGCGGCGGCGGCCGATTCAGTTCCCCATCGGCAAATCTGCAGGATCACAAATACGGACGCGAGGGTTAGAGAACGATAGATCCAAGAGGAGCAAACTTTGGGGAAGAAAAGAATTCTGTGGTGGTTTCCCCCTCCTCTACCTGTGCTTGAAGAGGAAAGATTGCAGGGTGGTTTGGCCGCGGGACGATCTCGGGTAAGCTTTCTGCTTCTGCTTCCTCATCCTCTCTCCCCCCAAATTTTGGCTCTCTTTCCGTTTCTCCTTTCTTTTGTCTAGACCATATAGCCCGCCTAAATTCATTGGCGCCAAAGGTCTTCAAAATGCAAGCCTCCCGCCAGAAAATTTGGGGATAAATCTCAAGACACAAATGCATTCCCGGAGGCCAGTTCAGCCTCATCTACGCTATTCAGTGAAGATTATCATATTCTAGATATTAAGACACCAATTCGATGCAAAATTGCAAGAGCGCAAGATAGCTATGTTGCACGGATACGGCGATACGGATACGGCGAACTGCTCCTCCCTTCCACTCTACTCTCTTCCTCTACACATACACTACCCCCCATGAGCCCTGAGTACAAAATTGGGGCTTTCTAGCAAAAAAAACTCGGCATAAAAACAAAAAGAAAAAACAATTGGCAACATTCCCGTGCGCCAGCGACTCGAAGAACCGAAATTGCGCATCGATCAAACCGGAATTGAGCGGAATTGGGGTACCTTGCAGCGACGAGGAGACCTCGCGGCGCGCGGGGAGGCCGTCGCCAGCGTTGGATCTGGAGCCAGAGTCCATGAACCCGCCGCGCCGCTTCCTCCCCGGCGGACGCTGCCTGGGCGCGGTGGCCGCCTGTCCGGCGCCGGCGAAGGGGAGCGCCCACTGGTGGTGGTGCCCTGCAACTGCAAGGTGGGCGACACAGAAGACAATGCTCGCTTTAGCTAATTCCCTGGCCCTTTCCCCACAGCGACACGAAAGAGAGTAAGCTAGGCCCACGTGCCAGCGGTAGTGGGTTGGATTTTGGTGCGGGGATGGACTGTGTGGCCGTAGCAGGAGGGTGGGTACTTTTTTTTTTTTAAACAGGGGCGGAACCTAGAGCATCCATTAAATTTCAGCGGTGGAAGTACACTTTACAGAAAGGGACTCAAAGAAAATAAAAGATACAAACAAGCCCCTACATTTTACGCCAAGGACCTCAAAAATAAAACTGCAAACGCAATCGAGGCCAGCTCCTTCTCCACCGCGATTTGAAGCTGCAGCACAGCCACCTTCATTGTCGTCGGGGACAAGACCACTTGGGACGGTGAGGGGGGAGCCTTCTGTACTGCCAGCCAGAGGCCTCCATTGTGGCATCAAGGCATGGAGGTTGAAGTTGCCCAACTGACATCGGCCAGAAACGATCACCGCCGATGCAAGGGGAGGGAGTGGCTGCCAACCAGCCATAAGATACGCCGGTGAGACCTTCACCTGCGTGAAAGAATTCCCAAGAGAAGCGGTGCTTCTCCCCTGTTGCAGAGAAAGCCGGAGAGCATTGCCACCATCTGATCCTCTCTCTCTCTCTCTCTCTCTCTCTCTCTCTCTCGTCACCAAGGCGAGCAGATCGACGCGAATCAAAGGTAGCCGAGTCGCCGACAACTCCACCAGATCTTCCCTGTTGCCGCCACGCTCCTTCTTGCCACAGTCCTCTTTCTCCCCCCGCCGCCACGGCCGGCCAGAGAATAAGAGAACAAATCAAGGCAACTCCCACTCTCCCCCCGCCACCATGGCCGGCCAGAGAGATGAGCGCCTGCATCAGGAGCTTGATAACAATAGAGGATGTGGTTTTATTCATGGAGACAGTGGTTTTCCCCATCGTCTTCAGCTTGAACCTCTCAAGCAGCAGAAGAAGAAGAAGAAGAAGAAGAAGAAGAAGAAGAAGAAGAAGAAGAAGAAACAACCCTAGAACCCTCCAGATCTGACCGCACAGATCGGAGGAGCTGCTCCAAACTACGGGCAAAGAGCCCAAACACGGCACAAGGCCAGACCTACTACTACTCTGTATACGGCAGGCATCTTTCCTTCCCCTCTTCCAGACGGCGGCGCCGCCAGATTCGGGTCGGAGAAGAGCCTGCAGGCGGAAGTCGACTCTCAAGGCTTAGGGAGAGAGGAAGCCAGAGAGGGAGCGTGACGAATATTTGGAGGGTGGGTACTGGGTAGCCATGGACCGGCGACTAAGCACCTGAGTACCTGACCTGACATTCACGTGGCGGGACACACAGAGCTCGGTTTGCACGGGCCGTAGGCCCCTTTCAAGCCCACTATCCCGGCCCACAGTCAAGCCCCATCTTGTCCCCCTTCTCTTTTTCATTTTCGGGTGAGGTCGGCCCCGGCCAGATAGGATGGATGGAAGGGGAAGCCGTCGACGGCAGCCGCTTGCGTCCAACCCACACGTGATCCCTTCGTCGTTGCTTGCTTCTGGTTTGTCGCCTTGTAGCACGAAGTTGGCACCAAAATTTTGAACCCCAAAAATTCTGGCTGTCGCCGGCTTCCTTCCAGCAGGAAAGGGTCGACCCGAATGGAATTTTTGCCCAAGAAAATTGGTCGCACGTAGGTACATTATTCTTCAGGAACGGAACTGATACAATTTGAAGCTCTCCGCAGATCCAAGTAGCAAGTACTACTAGCATCTATAGCCTAATTAGCTACAGTACCGGTTAGAAGTTAGGAGCAAGGGAGAGGTAGAATTGGAGAGCTCGGAGACGGACCTTGGGATGCTGCAGGTGGCTTGGAGTCGTGGAGCTGCTGGAGCACCGACGACGAGTCCTTGGCGGCGGCGGCGGGGGCAGCGGAGGCGTAGAGCGAGAGGAAGTCGTGCGTCGCCTTGCTGTTGTTCCCTGCAGCGCGCGCGGTCAATTGCCGAATTAGGCCAAGGCAGCGGCGTAACGCCACGGATCAACCGGCAGGTGTTGAGAGGGAACGATGCCATGTCAGCCGATCACGCATGCGTACCTTGGATGCCCATAATTCTAGCGCATCAGCCGACGATCACGACGCGCCGACGCGCGGGAACGATCGCCGCGGAGAACCTTTCCCCTCGCGCGAGCGCGCGGCGGGCGGGCGACGGCGCCGCAGGAAGCCAACGCGTTCGAGCTAGAGCTTGCAAGGAAAACGAAGAACTGGCTCTCTCTCTCTCTCTCTCTCTAGCAGAATTCTCGCGGGCTCTGGTATTATACGGCCGCTGCTGGGCTTCTCCTCTACCAGCCGCGGCAAGCTAGCTAGCCAGCTAAAGCAGCGGCAGCTCGTGTGGCTGGGTGCGAAGCTTTATACGGCGCGCGCGGCCCCTCGCACCTGGTCTTTGATACGCCGTCATACCAGTTTATTAGGCCAACAGGAAGTTTTAAAAAAATGTTTTACTATATTTTTTGGTCTATTGTTGGTACGGACATCGGTGAAAAAAGGGCTTACCGTTCCGGGCCGTAACTGGCTTTAGTCCCGGTTTTAGGCCCGGGACTACGAAAACGGGACTAGAGCCTCCTCCCCCCTCTAGTCCCGGCTCGCTACGGCCCACGACCCATAACAGCCACGTGGCTGTTTCAGCACCACGAGGGACGAAAATCCTCTAGTTCCGGGCCGTAACACCACCCGGGACTATAATGTTTCCTGCCGTGGCAGAGAATTGTGTGTTTCTCTGTCGCGGCAGAGATTGTGTATTTTCTTTTTTTTTGCCATTTCGTTCATTTTTCGTTTTGTGTTTCACTATAATTCAAACATATATTTCAGTATACATATTGTACGCTACTACATACACACTACACGTCGATGTATTTATATAATTAATCGATACCTTGCAAGCATACATATAATCAATCATATCAAAAGAAAGAAATGTTTTGAAATTACATGGTCATTGATGAATATATATGTCATATCAGCTACATGGAGATGACTAAGGCAAATCGAGTTCTACGTCATCCACATAATGCTCTCCATGTACATCAAGGACTTCCTTCATCATAAATCCCGCCAGCTCCTCTTGAATTGCTCTTATGCGCTGGTCTGGCTCTAGTTTCTCACGCAAATCATAAATATAATATGAGTCAACTTTCCGCTCACTGGTCAACTCGCGAATATACTCGCAGACATAGTATCCACATAAATGAGTCCCGGTGGCTGCTGTAAACTCTTCACCATTTTATAAGTTAACTCCTCTTTGAATGGACCTGGTATTTTCTGTCTGAACCGTGTCCAACACCTGCTCGGCAAAGAAAATGAACAAAGGAGTTATTAGTTACTTGATATCAGGAAATGAATGAAAGAGACGATATAATGCGATAATGATTGAAATTACTTATGGAGCATTGCTTTCATGTCGCTCCACTGCTCTTGGTCCCAACTTAATGAGTCGTGGACTTCAACTAGGAAGTTGTCAACTTGAATGTTTAGCAAGATCCAGTGAAATCTGCAGACATTTACATAAGCATACATGCATAGCTCATCCAGTAAGCAAAAATTAAATGTATACAAGATATAAACACTCACTTGAAGTTGTAAGAAAATAGTATTTTCTTAACAAAATTATTCTCGGTTAAGAACCTGCACAGGTCTTCCTCCACGTCATTGGGGTGATTCTTTAACGTATATTCATTAACGATATATGGGTCAATGAACCCAACGTCGTATCTTCTAGCTCTTTTGCATTCAAGCATCTTCATTCTGCAGAATATAATATCATCATACAAAAGAATATATAGTTAGGATAATATATTAAATGCAATGAACGAGCTGAGCTACAAACTTAATTATAGAAATAAATCACTTACAGACAGTAGCAACCAATGATAGATTTGTCGAGGGCGCGCTGGTTGTATAACTGAAACAGTTCGGTCATTTGAACCTGTATCGAGTATGGTTTGAAGTGATGCTCCTTTCTAACTTCCACCGGAAACCAATCTTTCTGATGCTTTTTTCTGCTTGCGACATGTACCGTTCGTGCAGATTTCGCATATGTGTGGATAGACGCGTGAGATCCTTATTACTGACTAGAGGCTCCCCTTGGACATACTGCCGTACTATCTAACCCACTAGCGTATCTTCATAGCCTAAATATTGACCAAGAGACATATTTGCTTCGTTAGCAAGTGCTTTGGCCTGCGATAGAGTGATTCCCATAAGTGCAACATTATTACGGGCTCTGGGGTCCATTATTTGCATGTCCATATACATTTCAGCTCTGAAGGCCTTGTCGAGGTCTGAAATGACGTTGAGCGGGGCGACCGATTGATTCTTCTGTGCTCCGAGCTGGGCAACTTGCTTCCCGCTTTTTGCACTTGTGATTTTTTTCTTCTGTGCTTGCTTAATAATATCCCGGTCATAGTATGATTCCAGATTCATCGATATCTGGGATGGTTGCTCAAGAAAAGGACTTAGCCCACTTTTTGGTTTTTTTATTATATACCGGCTTTGGCTCAGGCTTTTTGGGTGCAAAATGTGTCTTAACTTGGGCAGCCACATCCGTGTTAGTTTCCTCATCAGTCTTGTCATAAGGTCTCTTTGGAAGAGCCGACGGGATGTCGACTATCTTCGCCGTTTGACCTTTCTTCGATGTGGGGCGCGAGGGACCGTCAAACTTCCGTTTCTTTGACGAGGTAGTAGTATTGCATGGAGGCGGAGGCGGAGATCGAGTATTGCGCGGAGGCGAAGATCGAGTTGATGTACTCCTGTTGCGGCGATCGTCAGCGGGGTGGGGTGGACTTGGAGGTTGGCGATAATCGGGTTGGGGTGGACTTGGAGGTTGACGATATTCGATGCAGGGTGGACCTGGATTCCTCGGAGTCGGTGGCCTTGGCGTCGAGCCTGGAAACTTGATGTACTTCTCATTCCATAGAATGATGTTGCGCTTGACATCTCCTAGTTTCGTAAGGCCTTCGGGCGTAGCGATTTCAATCTCTAGGTCCGCAAAATCATCCACTATGTCATCCACCGTGACACGAGCATAGCCTGGTGGAATCAGAAGTGAATGGTGGAGTGCTCCAGGTAGACAAGGTAAAGCAGTGCCGATCGCCACCTTGAAGGACAGGTTGTTCATTGGCTGATGTAGCTCACATTGTGCCATCTCTCTGACATCATCCACGGGGTAGTGAGGAGCCGGTGCATCATCCAGCAGTGCTTGATCATCAGCCCGGACCTCCGTGGAAGCCACGCTGCTTCTCTGCTGGCTAAGATCCAATGCAGGATCATCAGCCCGCGGGTGAGTTGACGACGGCGGCCTTTGGCTAATTTCATGCATGAGGTTCTTCAGATCAGCTAGGTCCTGCTCTACCCTGGAGATCCGGTCTGCCTCCCGGTCCTTCTTTCTCTGACGGATTCTATAACTGGCATCGTACTGAGGAAACCCTTTCTTCCACGAGACATCGGCGCCTTTGCCTCGTGTTCGTCCTCCCTTTTCAGGATTCCCTAGGGCGCGTGTCAGCTCGTCGTTCTCTCTCTCGGGACGGAACAATCCCAATTGAGCATCGTTCATTGCTTGAATAAGGTCTTGGGAGGGTTTTAGAATTTTATCATGAAATAATGTCTTCCATGTTTCTGGGTCCAAGGATCCCCCGTGCCCGTACCACCAGTGCTTTGACCTCTCGGGTCATCCATCTGTACCAGGAGTGACGCCTCTAGCCCTCATGTTCTTCTCCATAGTTTCCCACTTAGGGATGGCACTCTTGTAGCCACATGTTCCCATTTTATGATGGTATTTCTTGTTGGTAGCATTTAACGCGTTCTTTGCCGACTTTGCCTTTGCTTTATCATATTGCTTGTACTTTACAAAATCGGACCACTGTTCTCTCAACTTCTCGTTTACTCCTTTGAAGTCTGGAGTTTTCTTTTTCGCGACATATTTCACGTATAAACTTTTCTTGTGGTTCCGGTACAGTTTAGCCATCTTGCTTAGAGCCCACTCCTTCACTTTCGCTCTATTTTCAAGCCCACCCGGCCTTGGGGTAATACCATCTACCTCAAATTCTTCATGCTCTAGAGGTAGTATGAAATGCGCTATGAGCTTCTGCCAAAGGTCATCTTTGGCATCATCGGTGACATAGCTAGATTCTTCATCGGATTTCTTTGACTGATTCCATTCTTGGATGGTGATCGGCAGGTTGTCCCTAACAAGCACCCTGCATTGATTTATAAACATCCTCTGGTGCTTCCTGGAGCAATCGGTTCACCATCATCATCTATTTCTTAGATGGTGAACCTCTGATTACCATCCAACTTTTTGTTCGGCCCTCGTTTTGTTCGAGCTGTCGATTGCTTCGATCCGGTGGGGTAAACAAAGAAGAGAGAGTGATTAATATATATATCTAGATCAGTTAATGAATAGAGGTAACACGAGACTTTATATATATATGTACCTCGCCGGATCCTGTCGAGGGGCCATCATTATTGTTGTTATTTGTTTGCCCTTCGTCCATCTGTTCTTCCCCTTGGTACATTAGGTTTTCCTCTAGTCCATCACCGGATGGATTCAGATATGAGGATATCTCTTCCTCGAGCAAAATATCTTCGCCGGTAGTAATATTAAGAGGAATTTCACCTCTTATCATACCCTGAAGAAAACCTTCACCGATGCGACCAGGATCTTCGGATGGATCCATGACTTAATTATCTATAACAAAAAGAGAGTTAAACAGGTTAGAAAAAACAATAACCCTAATAACTAAAACAAAAAAAACAATAACCCTAATAACACAAATTAATAACCCTAATATTATATGCGGTAAAACAATAATCCTATTATTATTTTTGGTAAAACAATAATCCTAATAACTAAAACAAAAAACCCTAATATTATTTGTGGTAAAACAATAATCCTAATAACTAAAACAATATAATCCTAATTATAATAATCCTAATATTATTTGTGCTAAAACAATAATCATAATAACTAAAACAAAAAATAACCCTAATAAAACAATAATCCTAATATTATTTGTGGTAAAACATATAAATAACTAAAACAATATAATCCTAATAAATAAAACAAAAAATAACTAAAACAATAATCCTAATTCTAATTCTAATATTTTAATTAAAACAATAATCCTAATACTAATCCTAATAACTAAAACAATAATTCTAATCCTAATAACTAAAACAATATAATCCTAATACTAATCCTAATAACTAAAACAATAACTATAATCCTAATAATCCTAATAACAAAAAAAAAACTAAAACAATATAATCCTAATAAATAAAACAAAAAAAATAACTAAAACAATATAATCCTAATAAATAAAACAAAAAATAACTAAAACAATAATCCTAATTCTAATATTTTAATTAAAACAATAATAACTAAAACAATAATCCTAATACTAATCCTAATAACTAAAACAATACTCCTAATCCTAACTAAAATAATAAAAAAACACCCTCGGCCTCGATCGAGCGCACACCGATGCCGGCGCGCGACAACACGTATACGAAAGGCGGAGCGCGGCACCGGAGCGGCGAAGCACGCACGGCCGGAGACGAGGGCGGCGGCGCGGTGGAATCAGCGGCCGGACAACACCTCCCCTGCGTTTCGTCTCTGCGTCTGCTTCGTATTCGTCTTTGTCGAGAAATGCAAGTGCTGGGCAGGGGTGGTGGCGCGCGGAATATAAAGGGACGAACCTTTAGTCCGGGCTAAGCCACGGGATGGGACTAAAGGGTCTTTAGTCCCGGGCCATGGCTTAACCTGCGACTAAAGACCCCCCCTTTAGTCGCGGGTTAAGCCATAGCCCGGTACTAAATGGTTTTTTCGGCCGCTTCGTTTTCACGCGCAGGCACCTTTTTAATTCAAATCAAATATAAAACTTTGGAAAATCATATCTTTTGTTGTAATAATCCAAATAAAACAAATAATATGTCTATTATTATTAGAAAAATATAAAGAATCTTAATATAATATCCATTTATCTGTTTGCATCATTAAAAAATTATTTCATTTCTAAATTTCTTTTTTTAATTCAAATCAAATATAAAACTTTGGAAAATCATATCTTTTATTGTAAAAATCCAAATAAATTAAATAATATGTCTATTATTATCAGAAAAATATAAAGAATCTTAACATAATATCCATTTATCTGTTTGCATAATTTCTAAATTATTTCATTTGTAAATTTCTTTTTTAATTCAAATCAAATATAAAACTTTGGAAAATCATATCTTTTATTGTAAAAATCCAAATAAAACAAATAATATGTCTATTATTATCAGAAAAATATAAAGAATCTTAATATAATATCCATTTATCTGTTTGCATCATTTATAAATTATTTCATTTGTAAATTTCTTTTTTAATTTAAATCAAATATAAAACTTTGGAAAATCATATCTTTTACTTAAAAATCCAAATAAAACAAATAATATGTATATTATTATCAGAAAAATATAAAGAATCTTAATATAATATCCATTTAGTCCCGGTTGTAGTCACAAACCGGGACTAAAGATATTTTCCGCCATTTCCCACGGCTTCCCGCCAAGTTTTCCCGCCCTTTCCTTTCTACAAGAGATTTTAGTCCCGGTTGTAGTCACTAACCGGGACTAAAGATATTTCCCGCTATTTCCCAAAGCTTCATACCAAGTTTTCCCGCCCTTTCCCTCTATATCTAGGGTGATCGCACCATGGCTATCCACACATCCACACCTTCCTCTCTTAGAACAATGGACAACGCCTACTAGGCCATTTTGACCCTCGAGGAGACCGAGGCGCTATGCGCCTCCAACTACCCTTGTCCGCCGGGCTACCGGCCGCCCGTCGGCTGGATGCTGAGCGCTGGAGGGGTTCCTGTCCCTCCTATCGCTCAAGGTTCCGCACGCCATGCGGCCATCACGAACCACTTCTACCACGAGCTCATGTCGGAGCAGCGGATGGATCCCCAGTGGGATCCCGACAACTACGACACCTGTAATGCCTTCTTCGCTAATAGGCGAGAAAGGGAGCTCGCTAGGTACGAGGGTGATGGCCCGACCTCGGTGGACCACAACGAAGCCGGCCATCGTCTGTGGTGGGTGAACCATACTATCATCGTAGTGATGCGCTACATCGCCGGGGGAGACCATCCTCGCCTGCGGTGCCCACAAGTCCACCCGCCACAGAGCCACAAAAAGTCACCACACCCACTGACATGGTTATACCCCGCGGGTACACGACTTTAGCATACCTAGTCCAGCCTAAGGAAGGCCCATGGCAAATATACGCCGGCCCATGAAGACTTTCGGGTGGCCAAGGCCCATGACGCTTTCGGATCCTTAGAGAGCAAGACTAGAGTAGATAGGAAATTCAAAGGGGTAAACCCTAAAACCTGTAACCGACTCGGTCTGTGCCTGGGACCTGCCTAACTCTATATAAAGGCTAGGAGGGCACGACCTAGATCCCTGACCTCATACTTTCGCATAGACACCTCCACGCCAGATTGCATCCGCGCACCCCTGTAACCTTCGGTTCCGCCGTAATCAAGAGCAGACAAGCAGGAGTAGGGTTTTCCCTCCGGGGGCCTGAACCTGGGTAAACCTTGTGTCCCCGTGTTGCTTGTTTGCTAACGGTTCCGTGATCTCCAGCATCCCCATCTTCTCCAAAACCCAAGTCCATAACAATGGGCATTGACGAGTCAAAACCTCGTCAATTGGCGACGTCTGTGGGAACTGGGGACGCTGATTGTGCGATCGTGACGGTCCCAACCCGAGCGATATACAACTCCGCGGTGACGGAGAACCATCTCCTCTTTGGTGCCTTCGACTTCACCGCCCACTCACCGGCCACCATGAAGGACTTCGAGCCCGTTGGCGACGGGCTCGAGATCCTGTTCGGAAGCTTCTGCTTCCAAGTGGGACAGATCGGCACTCTCCGCCTTCTAGAGCGGGTGCCCCTACCGTCGATCAGGCCCGCTTCATGGGCTCCACACCCCGTGCTACGCACCACATCGTCAACAGACGAATCCTATGACAGCAGCAGCTGCAACTCTGATCTATGCGGCCCTCCATCGGATGAAGGGACCTACGGTTCTGGATCCGAAAGTTGCGGCAGCAGCGATCCGATCTACACGCGCTACCAGTGCACCGCGGTCATCCAGGATCAAGAGCACAATCCTCCACCCAACCCACAGGGTAGGAACGGTGGAAACAGAAGAAGCCAATCCGAGGACGAAGAGCATGACCTTCCTCGGAGGCATAAGAGCTCACACCATCGCAGCCGCGACAACGACGCTCGAAACGAGCTGACGCAGTGCAAGATCGACAAGGCACGCGCCAAGCGCGTATGCTCGTCTGAATCCGAGATGGACGAAGACGAAGGAGAACTCTTTGGAGCTCGATGCTTCAGCAGATCTGTCCGACGGACAAAGATGTCGTGAAACTTCAAGCTCCCTTCGGACACTCTGAAATTCGATGGCACACAGGACCCCAAAGCATGGCTCAGTGACCACTTGTCATCCGTCAAGCTGCATGGCGGAAGCAGGGAAACCGCCATGCAATGCCTTCAGCTGCAGCTGACAGGCGCAGCTCGGATCTGGCTAAGCAGCCTATCCTCAGGGTCCATCCAAAGTTGGGAGGAGCTGGCGTACAGTTTCGTCCGAAACTTCAAAGGCACCAGCAAGAGGCCTGCCTCGATCGAAGAGTTGCGAGCCTGCACTCAACGAACAGGCGAATCCATTCGCTCGTACATACTGCGCTGGTCCAACACCAAGAACTCCACGACGCATATCTCCGAGGAGAGGGCCATCGACGCCTTCAAGGACGGCGTCAAATGCCAGAACTTCAAGGAAGAACTTGGGCGCGTCAAGCCCAAGACACTCGACCACCTCATGGACATCGCCAATAGGTGGGCCGATGGCGAGGACTCCGTCCACCGAGCGCACTCGGAGGAGGAAGATGACTATGGCCGGCGACGTGAACGTCGTAGCAAGAGAAGATCGCGCGTCTACGACGATCGCGACAGACCCGACATGGTCGCGGTTGGCTACGCCGACCGCCGCAACAGCGGCGGATACCGTGGAAACAATTTCCGCGACGGAGGACGCCCAGCACAGTCGTGGCAACGCCGCGGGCGCGACGACGGACCCTCAGCATACGAAAAACTGTCGGGTCCATGCACCATCCACTTCTACATCGACAAGAAGGATGGTAAGAAGAAGGCAAGCCACATGCTCAAGGACTGCCACAAGTTCTAGAAACTCAGCAAAAGCATGGCTCGAGATGAGGCAGCAAGCCCCAAACCCTGGATTCGGGAACGCACCCGCACCAGGCGAGATAGTGCATGGAGCTCCTCCACCACCACCGGTAGGCGGCCCGAACCACCTAGTGGCACCCGCACAGAATAACGGCGGGCACGTGTATCCCCTGCCGAAAGGGTCACTGATGATCCAAAAAGGGCGCCCACAAATAGGGTGCAGAAGAAAATCACCCGTTAGATCAACCTGGCTGTAACAGCTCCACCCGCCATCCCTGAGTACCTCAGCGGATCGGAGTCCTGCATCACGTTCAGCCATTCGGATCACCCTTGCCAGATCCCTCGCCTAGGTCATGCTACCCTGGTGCTGGAGGCGCAGATCGGAGGGTTCGAGATGAGCCGCGTCTTCATGGATGGCGGCAGCGGCATCAACCTGATGTTCGCAAGCACCCTAGCAGCAATGCGGATCCCGCTGTGTAGCCTAGAATAGTCAGACACAACGTTCCATGGCATCGTTCCAGGAAAGGGCATATTCCCCCTGGGAAAGATATGGCTCAACGTCATCTTCGGCAAGCCGGATAACTTCCGATGCGAACGGCTCGAGTTCGAGGTGGTGGACTGGCCATCACAATACCATGCCATCCTCGGGCGTGTAGCATTCGTAAGATTCCTAGCAGTACCGCACTACGCATACCTGCTACTCAAGATGCCAGGACCCAGGGGCGTCATCACGGTCCACGGGAGCTTCACCCGATCGAACCACTGCGACAGGGACTTCAACAGAATCTCCCAGTCATTCGGCATGCAGGAGGAGCTCGTAAGGCTCCGCGAGGTGACAGACAATGGGGCACCCCAGTCGCACGGAAAAACGCACCTGACATGTCCTTCGACTCCACCGTCAACACAAAGAAGGTGCAGGTCCACCCGACGGATGCCACCAAGACGGCGCTGATCGCCAACGATCTCAGCCCCGCATAGGAAAGCGCGCTCGTCGAATTCCTCCGTGAGCGATGGGAAGTCTTCGCCTGGTGTCATGCGGACATGCCAGGAGTTCCCAGAGAATTCGCCGAGCATGCACTCAATGTCTTTCCAGACACCAATCCCGTCAAACAGTCCATCCGGAGACTGTCCGAGCCGCGGGCCAAAGCCATCGAGATTGAAGTCAACAGAATACTCGCTGCAAACTTCATCAGGGAGATCAAGGAGAGCGAGTGGCTCGCTAATACTGTAATGGTCCCCAAAAAGGACACGGACATCCTGCGGATGTGCGTGGATTTCACGTCGCTAAATAAGCACTGCCCAAAGGACCACTTTCCTCTCCCTCGGATCGACCAGATCATCGATTCGACTGCAGGATGCGAGAATCTCTCCTTCCTCGACGCTTACTCAGGCTACAACCAGATTCGACTAAAGGTCGAAGATCAAGAGAAAGCGGCGTTCATCACGCCGTTCGGGGTGTTCTGCTACAACACAATGCCTTTCGGACTAAAGAACGCAGGTGCTACGTACCAGCGGTGCATGCAGGCATGCCTCAAGGACCAGATCGGTCGCAACGTCCAAGTCTATGTCGACGACATAGTCATCAAAACCAGGGAAGCGAGAATGCTCATCGACGATCTCTGCGAGACATTCGATAATCTCGACCGCTACAGGATCAAGCTTAACTCCGAAAAGTGCGCCTTCGGCGTCCCATCGGGTCAGCTACTTGGTTACTTTATCTCCCAGCGAGGGATCGAGGCGAACCCAAAGAAAATACGGGTGATCATGGCTATGGAAAAGCCGAAAAACCTCAAAGGTGTCCAGCAACTTGCAGGACGAATAGCGGCATTAAGAAG
The DNA here is from genome assembly GCA_916181665.1 of Avena sativa. Lineage (NCBI taxonomy): Eukaryota > Viridiplantae > Streptophyta > Magnoliopsida > Poales > Poaceae > Avena > Avena sativa. Next base: position 145,907,727 of record OV702294.1, on the reverse strand, counting down.
ATTCATCAGCCGCATGGGCGAGAAGGCACTGTCATTCTACCAGCTGCTGCGCAAGGCCGACAAATTCGAGTGGACGCCCGAGGCGGATGACGCATTTGAAGATCTAAAGCGGCTGCTTTCTACCTTGCTAGTCCTGGTCACGCCAAAGGAGCGCGAACCCCTACTGCTGTACATAGCAGCTACACACCAGGTGGTGAGCACCGTACTGGTGGTCGAGCGACCCGAAGAGGGAAAGACCCATGGGTTACAACGCCCAATCTATTACCTCAGCGAGGTATTGACGCCAACAAAGCAGAGGTACCCTCACTACCAGAAACTCGCCTACGGCATGTTCATGACGGCTCGTCGGCTGAGCCATTACTTCCAGGAGCACCAGGTGATGGTCGTCAACGAAGCACCCCTGAACAGCATCCTGAACAATCCGGAGGCCACAAGACGCGTGGCCCTGTGGGGCATCGAGCTGTCACCCCTAGACATCGTCTACGAGAAACGACTCGCAATCAAATCTCAAGTCCTCCCTGACTTCCTTGTACACTGGATGGAGCTATAGCTGCCAGACACCCCAGATAGGTCGCAGTCATGGACGATGCATTTCGACGGCTCCAAACGCGAAGCCGGAGCGGGAGCCGGGGTCATACTGACCTCCCCGCAGGGTGAAAAGATGAAGTATGTCCTCCGGATGAAGTTTCGAGCTTCCAACAACGAGGCAGAATACGAAGCCCTCATCCACGGCATGAGGATGGCAAAGATCCGTCGCGCAACGCGCCTGGTCATCTATGGTGACTCCAACCTCGTTGTCCAACAAACGATGAATGAGTGCGACACACACGCCGAAAACATGATCGCGTACCGCGCACTCTACAACTCACTTGAGGGAGAATTCGACGGCTGTGAGCTTCGACACGTCGGGAGAGAAAGCAATGATGAGGCCGACAGACTTGCCAACATTGGCTCCACCTGTGCATGGGTGCCACCAGGCGTGTTCCTCGAACAGATCTGCGTGCCATCCATCAAGCGGAAATTCCCCAAGGGATCACCCGAATAAGCAGAACACTCGGGGGCCACGCTACCCGAAGGACAGGAAGGACCCGAAAAGCTTGACACGGAAGTCGCGATGGTCAACCTGATGCAGGTCATGGCAGTCGAAGAAACTTGGACACGGCCATACCTCCGGTACTTGATAGACGGAGAACTTCCTGACAGCCCGACGGATGCCCGACGCATATCTCGCCGGTCCAAAGCCTTCACCATCATCAATGGCGAGTTGTACAAGTGCAGCATTTCGGGTGTACTGCAAAGGTGCGTCACCATCGGTGACGGAAAAACCATCCTCCAAGACATCCACGAGGGCATCTGCGGCCATCACGCAGGCAGCCGTTCCCTTGTCGCCAAAGCTCTACGAGCCGGATTCTACTGGCCCACGGCCATGAACGATGCCAAGGACATCGTCCGAAGATGCAACGGGTGCCAAAGGTTCGCCGACAAACCCCACGCACCCGGGTCGGAGCTCAGGCCCATACCTTTAGCCTGGCCTTTCGCCCAATGGGGCCTCGACATGATCGGCAAGCTGCCAAGGTCCTCGAAAGGAGGGCACGTCTACCTCCTGGTCGCAGTCGACAAATTCACCAAGTGGATCGAGGCCATGCCGGTAATTAACCAAAAGGGCAAAACTACCATCAAGTTCTTTGAATCCATTGTCTACAGGTTTGGCGTACCGCATAGCATCATCACCGACAATGGATCGAACTTCATCTCCAAAGAATTTCAGGACTTTTGCGAAGACCTCGGAATCAATATCACATATGCCTCAGTGGCACACCCGCAAACAAACAGGCAGGTGGAGAAGGCCAACGGCCTAATCGGCGCCAGCATCAAGAAGCGCCTCATGATCCCACTCGAGCGACCTCATGAGCCAAACAGCTCAACCGGCTACACGCCGTTCTTCATGGTGCATGCAGCCGAAGCTGTGCTACTAGCCGAAGTACGCCACCAGGCCCCCCGGGTCGTCGTTTTTAGCGAAGCTGAATCCACGGCTGCACTCGAAGACGCCGTCGACACACTCGACGAAGCGCGAGACATAGCAGCAGCTAAATCAGCGGTGTATCAGCAGAATCTTCGCAACTACAACAGCCGACGGCTGCGCCCAAGGTCCTTCGTCAAAGGAGACCTAGTCTTGCGACTCAAACAAGAACGACCAAAGAAATTCGAGTCGCCATGGGAAGGACCCTACATCATCACTGAGGTCATCCCAGGTGGCGCCTATCGTCTCAAGCACGTGGAGTCTGGAGTCGCATACTCCAACCCATAGAACGTCGCACAACTGCGACGATTCTACCCCTAGCTACCTCCCTCTTTTACTTTCAATAAGGCTATTCAGCCAAGGCTACTCAGCCGAACAATGTACCTCCTCCATTACGATATGAATAAAGCTAAGTGTCTCGCCCCAAAATTTTGTTTACTACTCGCATTTTACTCCATGCTACAAACGCATTCGGGGGCTCCCCCCACCTCACAGGGCGAAGAGTAAGCATCTAACTGAAGTTTTACAACTTGGAAAGATGGCCCAGCCAATGTTAATGATTCTTTTTTCTCACAATTAGAATAGCGAACTTCACCGAACCAACCCTTCTTTTTCTCCAGGTCTTGTCTAGTTACTTTCCAAAGAGGATGCCCACTTTAAAAAGGGAAAAGGCAAGGCTTGAAGTTCAAAAAGGATTTTTTCCACTTTGCTTTGTTCATACAAGAAGTCATAAAATAAAGATGTAGAGAATTGGTCTTTCTACAACCCTCCAGTGGAATTAAAGCGACTCGCCAAGGCCAGTTCGATACCGCCCATTTCTTCATCATCTGCTGCTGCCTTAAGTGCGTAAAGTAGGCTCAGCTTCTTAGGTTTCTAAATATCTGTTTAGTTAGGATCTTCCTTTCCATTCCCATATGGATATTACGGAAAGAATCCCGCTCCCGGGCGAGGTAGAGTAGTTTCTTTTTTTCTGGGCACACCAAAACTACTAGCGAAAAGCACTTTCACCTGGCTAGCACTCAGCAAGGTTAGTTTGGAGCGTCTCTAGGTATTTAATTAAAGAACGGGTTTCGCTTTGCTTTGGGGGGAGTCCTGGTGGGGATATATGCTAGCAGGTAATGGCTTGGGACAGAAAGAAAGCAGGTTTTGCTTCTGCTTCCTTCGAGCTACCAAACTCTTTCGTCAGGTGTGGGTCAAGTTCCCTCATTATTGCTTGACTAGTCGCCTCCTTTCCTCCGCCGAAAGATGCTTAGCCAGAAGCGACGAAGGAGGGGATCTGGGGAAGGCCCTAGAAGTTACGGCACCCACTCTTAGTGGAGCAATAAGTAGTTAAGTTATAAAGCAATGGTTTATAGAGCCAAGGAGAGCTACTGAATATGGTGAATCCAATATATGCGGGATTTCCGTTGGATCAGATCTTTGCATTTGGACCTAGCGAAAAGGACTCTAAGCCTTCCCCGATTGACAGAACGTCCCGCTACTGACACTTGAAAACTTTCAAGGTCTCGTCGCTTCGGAATAAATGAAATTATTAACGATTTCTAGAGTTCCGGGATTACTTCACTAATATCTCAATCTTTCTCTGATCCTTATAGTGTAGTAGATCCGGCTTTATTCAGCTAAAAAGAGCGAAGCGGCGTTCCATTCTTTTCGGTGGCATCCTTCCGCATTGGCGGCGAGTGGAGTGCCACAATCCCCACTGCCTACTTTATCTATCTTTGAGGGTCTTCCCAAATCATGGGGTATGGAAAATGGAATAGGGGAGTTGCACTTTAGGAGGTCGAATCCACCCTTTTTCGAACCAAAGGAGATAGTTATTTAGCTAGTAGTTTTATACTCATTTACTTGTGGGAACGATCTATTAGATCGCGTCCTTAGACACCGCGATGCAATCTACGTTTGTGATCTCGTATATTTCTAGGTTTTCACGTTTTGACGCCTTTCCCCTTCAAAGCTTTTTTCCTATCCCATTCAACGGTTCCGGCATATTGTATGTATCCTTCGCCCTTATTTTCAATTCTGAGAATCCGCCTTCACCCTTCGGAGAAAACATGGTGGCCAGGTCATCAGAGCAAGCATAGTTTACTGGGCGAAGCAATCATCTTGTTTTCCCCTCCCTTTTTGGGCGGGCGGAGAAGAAGAGAATTGATGGTGCATACGGGAAAGAATGAGCTTTCCTCTTCGATTGGAATGGATTTACAATAATCATTCAGCATTCAGTCTATCTTCGGAAAGCAGCAATAATTGATGCACGCAGACGATGTGAAATGCTTTCTTGATGAGCGCTATAGGTGGTGCCTAGACGCTAGGAAAACTTCGTCGACTCAGGATAACACGTGTACACCCGAGTAGCTGACCACGTCAGGCTAACGAAAAAGGCACGCATACGAACAAAGCACTACGTGCTAAAACAACAACCAAACCTTTATAACAAAGGGCAAAACACGCCCAGTCAAATATATACAAATTTTACATCTATCTTTTTTTACAGGTACTACCTATTTTGAAGAATAACTTGAGCGCGCTGCTCAAAAAGATCTACGATCTGTTCGGCATACTGCCTTACAGCTGCATAGTGCGGACGCATATCCCACTCTCCACCATCTGGCCGAAGAGGCGGCCCAGACGTCACAACAGATAAATCTAAATCCGGATGATGCAAACGCACAAGGGAGAGAGCAGCCTTCACCCCTGCGACGATCTGATGCCGCACAAATTCCTTGACATGATGCACGTTCCGAAACTTCGAGAGCAGACCAGAGAGAGTCGACAGTGCATCATCCAGCGGAAACATCACATGCAGAACCGACGCGAGTGAAGACTTCACCTGACGAAGCACCCGCAATACCTGATGAACGCGATCCTGCACCGTCGCAAGGGCCATGGCACGATCACGATCCATCCAGAAGAACCTGCCGGCCTCCATGTCCTGCCGAGTCAAACAGTTGATCCGAACAGCAACACGCTCCTTCTCCTCTCTTGGAGCAATGTTAGCACCTGCAATACTTGCAAAAAAGTAAGATGCAAGGCCAACAGGCGCATCCAAAGTAATGGGCAACAGCTCGAAAAACTCACACTGAAGCTGCTCGCACAAGCGAAGCAACTCCGCCATCAAGTACTCCTCTCTGGCAGCACCCCGATCCGCCTTGGATTTCCAAACGTCGGCATGACCACGCACCCCAAGCAACTCTTTCTCGAGGCTACGAACACGGTCTCGAAGAAACGCAAGCGCATCATCCAAGGATGGCCGCAGTTGCGCTGCAGGCGAAGTATCAACGGGATCAGAACCCGAAGGACCCTAGATTGATAGAAAGACAAGGACATGAACAAGCAGTTGAAGGAGCACGAAATTCAGCACATTTTCATTAAAGTGCAGCAAAAGCCACTACGTGGCACGAGGACTGTTCATCAAAATATTTACAACAAAAGAGGCTACAACTATCCTATAACTACAGCGCCTACAAATCTGCACCCTGAGTAGCCTCAGAGCCGGATTGCCTCGCCTTAGCTTCTCCCTGTTGCCTTATCGCGTACTCGGCCAGCAGATCAATCAGCTTCGGCCCGTAACGCTTACAGCGAGTAGCATAGGTGGCCGAAGGCTACCTCGGATCCATCAGTAGTCGTCGGGATCCGGGAAGTGACATGAGGAAGGTCCAGCTCCGCTCCAGCCGCCAAGGCCATTGCCAGCCCGACAGATGCGCCAATGCCCTTCTGCTTGCGCTTATACGTCGCAGGTGCGTCAGCTGACAGCGCCTCCGCCAAGGCATCCACATCGTCGAGGGCCACGCCCTTGGGGACAAGCTCCTTGTAAAAACGCCCAAGGACCTCTTTGGCCTTGGCAAGCGAGTTGGCCTAAAGAGTTTAGCGAGTTATATGGGCTTTAGTGAATGGGCCGCGCGAGCATAGCCCACGTTCACTCTGAAATGGATCGTATGGGCACCTAGAGGGGGTGAATAGGTGCTAACCAATTTTTTTAATACTTTTTCAATTTTAGGCTTGACACAAAGTAAATTCTCTAGATATGCAACTACGAGAATTTCCCTATACGTAACCCTAACTAATAAGCACGTAAAAGAGGAGCGAGGAAACCGTAGTGGAGCACGCGGAGACACAGGGATTTGTTTTACCGCAGTTCCTTCCTTGTTAAGGGAAGTACATCTGCGTTGGAGGGGTGGGCGGTTCTAAGACCACCACGCCACAATAGGCCTCACCCTATTCTTCGATGGATCTCGCCACGAGAGGCCTGATCCACCTTCTCCACTATTGGATCCCTTCGAGGCGGGAACCGGTGCCTTTTACAACACTATCGGGGCACACACCCACAACCGAATTGGGGGCTCCCGAGATGACAACAAGATGCCACAAGAACAAGGTTTATCAATATAAACAAAAACAAGGATCTAGGTATTTGCAAGAAATACTAGATCAGGGGTTCTCCAAATGAATGGAGAGGAGATGAAGCGCTTGATTGCTGATGATGAAGATCGAGTTCTCCTCCTTCGATTCCCCAAGGGATGGGGCCTTTGGGTGGATCTAGGTGGAGCACTCTTGGATGAAGCTTTCAGATCTGATCTGGTATTTTTCGAGATGAATCAAGAGTTCTGGCAGGAGGGGGAAGGCTGGCTTAAATACCCCCTCTCCAGATCTGGCCGTTGCACAACTTTGGGGGCGGATTATCCGCCCCCTGGGAAAGCTCCGCCCCAAGGGCGGATTATTCGGGGAAAACTCCGCCCCCTCTCTAGGGCTTGCGCCTTGGTGAAGCTTGGTGAAGATCTTGGGGGGCGGATAATCTGGCCCCCCTGAGGGGCGGATTATCTGGCCAGGCCGGAAAGTCCAGCCAATACTCCGCCCCATCTCTGGGGCTTGCGCCTTGGCGATGAGCAGGGGGGCGGACTATCCGGCCCCCCTGAGGGGCGGATTATCTGGCGGGGCCAAAAAATCCGGCCAAAATCCCGCCCCCCTTCTGGGGCTTGCGCCTACTTGGGAAGAGGGAGGGGCGGATTATCCGCCCCTGGTGTGGGCGGATTATCCGCCCCCCCAAAAACAGAATCCTTTCCCTTTTTCTCATAGGTGGATGCAACACTTCAACACACATTAAATAATCCTTGATATTGTTATCTAACACACAAAACACTAGGTATTATAAAATGTTCTTTCAATCTCCCCCTTTTTGGTGTTAGATGACAATATTAGGATTTGCAATAAAACCGACAAATGCCACCTTAAATAATGAAAAGACGCTCCCCCTAGTTGTGTGCATATTTAAGATTTGCATTTGAATACAAATACACACACACACTAGGGAGAACACTACTTCCATAACCAAGATAATTGAAACGAGGTGGTTTGGGTAACAAGGTCATACCACCGGGATGAGACTATAGCCAAAGCATACATAGGTAATCCCATGAATCCATATGCCATCAAATATGCTCCATAATTCCAGAATTCCATGAGGTACATAATAGATAAATCCAGAATTCCATGAATACCAAACATAGTACCAAACATAGTGGAGTACGACATAGTCTTACATAGACAAACACAAATAGCAAATGAGTTCACGCTAGAAAAGGCACAAGCAAGCAAATAAAAACGACTAAAAGAGAAAAGCTTGTGCCCGACCCTTGCAAATCCACGAGACCTAATAGAACTACTTCTCCCCCTTTGGCATCGAAACGCCAAAAAGGAAGAAGAGCGATGCTAACGCCCCTAAGCATCAATTTGAGATGGTACTACACACCCAAATTTGCAAGAATCAAATCAATCAAAAGCCAAATTTGAGTGTGTTTTCCATAAGAACATGAGATATGCAAGAAAATCCAACGAGACCCATGAAAAACCAACTCTTCTCGAGGAAGAGGGCGGTGGCCGAAGCCACCATGTTGGAGTGCATGGCATGACACCGCGAAGATGTATCTTGAGTTCAAAACCAATGCTCATCGATGACCCACATATCACAAAATGATATTAAGGGAAATGATTTTACTTGCTTTCGGCATTATGGGGGGAGGGTTGGCCCAATCAATTAGGACCACACTCCCCCTATGTCTATGCCCGCATCTAAACCAAATACATGAATAAGAGCAAGTGAGTGTGCAAGGGTAGTCAAGCCAAGCTCCTTGAATCTATGATATTTAGCTCATTCCTCAAATAACAAAATCTTGCTTCATCAAGAGGCTTCGTGAAAATATCAGCAAGTTGGTTCTTCGTGCTCACAAAGGATAGAGCAATATCACCACGAGCAACATGATCCCGAATAAAGTGGTTGCGAATCTCTATATGTTTTGTTCTTGTATGTTGCACGGGATTGTAAGAAATTTTGATAGCACTTTCATTGTAGCATAAGAGAGGCACTTTGTCACAATTGACACCATATTCCTTTAAAGTTTTCCTCATCCATAACAATTGTGTACAAGCACTTGCAGCAGCAACATATTCAGCTTCGGCGGTTGAGAGTGAAATACAATTCTGTTTCTTTGATGACCAACACACTAGAGACCTGCCCAAGAATTGGCATGCACCAGAGGTTGATTTCCTATCATCTTTGTCACCAGCCCAATCTGAATCAGTGGAACCACATAGAGAGAAACTTGAACCCTTGGGATACCATAACCCAAAATTTGGGGAATGAACCAAATATCGGAAGATTCGCTTGACTGCCACTAAGTGGCTTTATTTAGGAGCGGCTTGGTACCTTGCACACACTCCTACACTTAACACGATATCGGGCCTAGATGCGCAAAGGTAAAGGAGAGAGCCGATCATGGATCGATATACCTTTTGATCCACGTCTTTACCCTTAGGATTGAGCTCAAGATGACACTTTGTTTGCATTGGGGTAGCAACACCATTGAGATCCGTCATCTTGAACCTTTTGAGCATGTCTTGGATGTACTTAGCTTGATTAATAAAGGTTCCCTCTCTAAGTTGTTTGATCTCAAATCCAAGAAAGAACCTCAGCTCACCCATCATGGACATCTCAAACCTATCAGTCATAAGGGATGGACTCAAGACGAGCCACAGGAGCATAAGTCTCGCCAAAATCAATTCCTTCCACTTGAGAGAATCCTTGAGCCACGAGTCGTGCTTTATTCCTCACAACAATGCCATTTTCATCCCGTTTGTTCTTGAAGATCCACTTGGTGCCGATAACATTGCGGCAATCCTTTGGTTTTTCTACGAGCTTCCAAACTTTGTTGTGTTCGAAGTTATTTAATTCTTCATGCATTGCAACAACCCAATCAGGGTCTTCAAGAGCATCAAAAAACTTCTTTGGTTCAACCATGGAAATGTGAGCTTGATGATCACAGAAGCTTGCAAGTTCTCTTCTAGTGGATACCCTTCGTCGTAGATCACCAACAACATTGTCAAGAGTGTGACCTCTTAGCTCAAGGTTCCGATCAGCACGAGCCTTGCGACGAGCTTCAATGTCCTTATTGTTTCTAGGAGGAGTTGATTCAATATTTGTATCCTTGTCTTGATTACTGCCCTGCCCTTGATCTTGGTCTCCGTTAACGCCAGAAGATTGTTGCTGAACATTTTCTTCAGGCCCGGATAATCCGCCCCTTGGAGGGTCCGGACTATCCGGCCTGGGAGGTAAAGAACTAGAGCCATCTTCCTGAGAATGCCTGACGGAAGTTGGAGACTCAGGGCCGGATAATCCGCCCTCGGGGGCCGGAGAATCCGGCCTGGGAGCTTCAGAGTTGTTGACTTCTCCTTCGGATCCTCTGGAACGAGTTGGAGTGCCAGGGGCGGATTGTTCGCCCCTTGGAGGGGGCGGATAGTTCGGCCTGGGACTACCAACTTGTCTAGGGGACAGTTGATCTTCAGCAGATTGCGGTGTTGATGCAGGATTTGTTGATCTTGTGTAGATGAGGGCTCCACATGTGTGGAGCATTGTCCTTCCCGATCCTCCATAAGGGGTTCCTCAATGGGGCGGAAAAATCCCACGTCCATTCTTCTTATGGCATCTTGGGGTATTTCAACATCTGCATCACAAACATCAACTTGCCCTACAAAGGAGCCGTTATTTTCATCGAACTCCACACTACAAGATTCTACAACAATCCCAGTGAGCTTGTTGTAGACTCTATAAGTGTGGGATTCGGCACCGTAACCAACAAAAATACCTTCTAAAGCCTTGGACTCAAATTTTGACAAACGGACACCTTTAATAAGAAAGAAACACTTACACCCGAATACCCTGAAGTATGAGATGTTGGGCTTGTTACTGGTAAGTATTTCATATGGAGTCTTGTCCAAAATCTTTCGAAGGTAGAGCCGGTTAGATGAGTGACAAGCAGTGGATATGGCTTCAGCCCAAAAATTATAAGGAGACTTGAATTCAGCTAGCATAGATCTTGCCATATCCATCAAAGTCCTGTTCTTCCTCTCGGCTACACCATTTTGTTGAGGGGTGTACGCAGTGGAATATTGATGTCTAATCCCCTCTTCGCTAAGAAACTCATTTAAAGTGTAGTTCTTGAATTCGGAGCCGTTGTCACTTCTAATTGCCAAGATAGGAACATTGTGTTGACGTTGAACTTCATTGGCAAAGTCGATGACAGTTTGTTGAGTCTCACTTTTCAGCTTGAAGAAATAGACCCATGTATATCTTGAGTAATCATCGACAATGACCAAGCAATATTTCTTCCCACCAAGACTTGCATGAGAAGGAGGACCAAATAAATCCACATGAAGTAATTCCAAGATCCTCTTTGATGACACAATAGTCTTCCTCTTGTGGGGAGAGTCATGCATTTTTCCTTCTACACAAGCCCTGCAAACACGATCTTTGGCAAAAGAGACATTGTCTTTTAGTCCAAGGATGTGGCCACCCTTCTGGAGACTTTGCAAAGTTCTCATGTTGACATGGGCTAAACGGCGATGCCATAGCCAGCCCACGTCGGCCTTTCCAGAAAGACACATCGGACCCGAAGTGGTTTTCCCCGAGAAGTCCACCACATACAGGTCATTTTCGACGTATCCAACGAAAGCGACCTTTAGAGACTTGCTCCACAAGAGTACCACCAAATCATCATCGATAAAAACAGCAAAACCCATCTTGCCAAGGGCACGAACAGAAAGAAGGTTGTAACCGAGGGTCTCAACAAGCATGACGTCCACGAGAGAGATATCGTGGGCAACCACAACCTTGCCAAGACCCAATACCTGAGATTTTGACTTATCACCATAGGAGACTGTGATATTATCATGATTTGGACGCATCTCCGTGATGATCTCCTTGCTTCTGGTCATATGACTAGTGCAGCCACTATCCAGCACCCATTTCGACCCACCGGAAGCATAGCCCTGCAAGAAAATTACTTCTTGGTTTTAGGTACCCATTTTTCAATGGGTCCTTTCATGTTAGTAACAAGGGTCTTTGGGACCCAAATAGACCAAGCAATATATTCATCAAAAGGACCAACAGAATAAGCATAAACATCGCCATAGTCATCACAAAAGAGTTCATAATTCGGATTGTGAGACCCTGCAAAACCAATATTATTAGTCTTGTCTTTTGTGACATTCTTCTCAGCGGTGCTTGTCTTTAATTGCACATTCTTGGTCTTGTTCTTCTTAGTTTTCTTCTTCTTGGACTTAGTGACATACCCAAGTCCCTCTTTACCATGATTTGACCTTTGCTTGCCAAGGACTTCATCAAGCAGACCTTTGTCCTTGGTAGTGATGTCCTTGATCACTTCTTTTTCCACACTAGCATTTTTCTTGTTACTATATGTTGAGTTGGACGAGCTAGGAGTATCATATTTGGCCAATCGACTTTGAAGCTGATCATGTGACTCATTGAGAATATAGAACTCGTTTTTCAATGCCTTGTGAGCATTGTCAAGTTTCTCCAATTCCTCGGAGAGTCTATCATGAGCAGCCCCAAAGTCAATCCTTTCCTTCTTTAACTTCTTTGCTTTGGTGACAGCATTGTCACGTTCCTTAAAAGTTTAGTCACAATTTCTTCATGTGACTCTTCCATAGACTCGAGCCTCTCTTCAAGAGAGACCCGAGCTTCTTCTTCTTCTTCAAGAGCATTTTTTAGGGATGCAATTTCCATTGCATCCTCCCTTTCAATTCTGCCATTTTCTTCGAGGAGTGCTTCGTTTTGGGCCAGCTGATCCATAAGAGCTTCAAAACGAACTTTGTGCTCACCTTGCAAGTTAGTGTAGAAATAATCCAAAGCAATAATCTCTTCTTTAACCTTAAGACTAGTAGAATCATCCATATTTATCATAGCCTTGGGAAAAGAAGAGTTAGAAGAAGTTACCTCGGAGCTTCTTGCCATGAGGCAAGTAGCATTCTTGTTGATGATGTTTTCATTCGAAGAGTCGAAGAGAGATGTTGATGTAGATGTGGTGGCTATAGCAGCCACCTTTTGAGAGCTATTGTCCTCGTCCTCATCTTCACTCCCCGATGAATATTCTTCTTGAGCCACTAGAACAATCTTTGGTTGCTTCTTGAAAGGAGCATTCTTCTTTACAAACTATTTCTTACGTGGAGCTTTTGATTTGTCCTTGAAAATGAGTCTTCCTCCATTATCCTCTCTACTTTGATATGGACACTCAGCTACGAAGTGCAGCCGGTCACCACAATTGAAGCATGTTCTCAGCTTGGGACCATTTTCTTTTCTTCCATAGGCTCCACTCTTGCGATCTAGTTCAGCTTTAGCCTTGGCTGGATCTTTCCAAAAGTTTCTTGCATAAAGAGCCAAGTATTGTCTGTGGATCCTTTTTATATCCTCGGGACAATCCAGACCTTCTACCGCATATTCATCATGATCAATCACACTAGTCTTCAAGGCCATGTTGACCCCCTTTTGCATCCTCATAGCTCGAGCACGAGCATCTTCGGCATTCTTGGCAGCCACTTTAAAAGCCGCCATTTATTGCATTACCTCATTGGATGACATGAGGTGATAGTTATGCCTACCTTGGAGACTTTTCAAATCTGTGGGCTCAAATGGCATAAGAGCACTGACATACTTGCGCTTGATCCAAGCATCATCAACATGAGCTGCACCATGGTTTCTGAAGGTTGTGGCTATTGCCTTGAGCCTCCTATACATGTCCTCGTGGTCTTCTCCATCCAGCATATAGAATCCTTCAGCTTCATTGCTCAATGCATCATATCTATTCCTTCTCATACTTTCATTTCCGATGAAGAGCTCGGTGAGTGCATCCCAAGCTTCTTTAGTTGTGCTAAGATGCTGAATGTGTGGCATGTCTTTGTCACCCACACCAAGCTGTATCATGTGTAGAGCTGTAGCGTTGAGTTGGCTATCGACCACTTCTCTTCTTGTGAGATTGTTGGGGTTTCCAACATGAAGACCATTTTCGATGATCTTCCACAACTCTATGGAGGAAATGCACACATGATATTTCATCAAAAATTGCCATTGAGAGAAAGTAGATGCAGAAAGTTTGGGTGGATCACCCCTATTATGTATATGTGGGTGAGGGATAGGTGGATCAGGGGAATACACATGAGAAACCTCATTGTATCCATCCTTACCGCTATCCTTTTTCGAGGAGGAGCTCTTGCTAGTATCATCACCAACCACTTCGTTATCTTTGGAAACAGTTTTACCCGTTTCCTTGGATCGCGGAGTGGTATCCTCAGAGTTAGATGGAGGTGATGCTACGTATGTGGAGAGACGCATTATCAACTGACGCATCTCTTCCATCTTAGCCTCCATTGAACTCACCAAGGTTGTTTCCAATGTCTTGAGATCGTTCATGGTGACTACCTCCGGAGAATCACTCCCATCTCCCTTGGAACCCATACTTCTCTTAGGCGGTTAAGCCCGAAATAAGAGCCGAGGCTCTAATACCAATTGAAATGGATCGTATGGGCACCTAGAGGGGGGTTGAATAGGTGCTAACCAAATTTTTAATACTTTTTCAATTTTAGGCTTGACACAAAGTAAATTCTCTAGATATGCAACTATGAGAATTTCCCTATATGTAACCCTAACTACTAAGCACATAAAAGAGGAGCGAGGAAACCGTAGTGGAGCACGCGGAGACACAGGGATTTGTTTTACCGCAGTTCCTTCCTTGTTAAGGGAAGTACATCTGCGTTGGAGGGGTTGGCGGTTCTAAGACCACCACGCCACAATAGGCCTCACCCTATTCTCCGATGGATCTCGCCACGAGAGGCCTGATCCACCTTCTCCACTATTGGATCCCTTCAAGGCGGGAACCGGTGCCTTTTACAACACTATCGGGGCACACACCCACAACCGAATTGGGGGCTCCCGAGATGACAACAAGTTGCCACAAGAACAAGGTTTATCAATATAAACAAAAACAAGGATCTAGGTATTTGCAAGAAATACTAGATCAAGGGTTCTCCAAATGAATGGAGAGGAGATGAAGCGCTTGATTGCTGATGATGAAGATCGAGTTCTCCTCCTTTGATTCCCCAAGGGATGGGGCCTTTGGGTGGATCTAGGTGGAGCACTCTTGGATGAAGCTTTCAGATCTGATCTGGTCTTTTTCGAGATGAATCAAGAGTTCTGGCAGGAGGGGGAAGGCTGGCTTAAATACCCCCTCTCCATATCTGGCCGTTGCACAACTTTGGGGGCGGATTATCCGCCCCCTGGGAAAGCTCCGCCCCAAGGGCGGATTATCTAGGGAAAACTCCGCCCCCTCTCTGGGGCTTGCGCCTTGGTGAAGCTTGGTAAAGATCTTGGGGGGCGGATAATCTGGCCCCCCTGAGGGGCGGATTATCCGGCCAGGCCGGAAAGTCCGGCCAATACTCCGCCCCATCTCAGGGGCTTGCGCCTTGGCGATGAGCAGGGGGGCGGACTATCCGGTCCCCCTGAGGGGCGGATTATCCGGCGGGGCCGGAAAATCCGGCCAAAATTCCGCCCCCCTTCTGGGGCTTGCGCCTACTTGGGAAGAGGGAGGGGCGGATTATCCGCCCCCCCCAAAAACAGAATCCTTTCCCTTTTTCTCATAGGTGGCTGCAACACTTCAACGCACATTAAATAATCCTTGATATTGTTATCTAACACACAAAACACTAGGGATTATAAAATGTTCTTTCACACTCCCTATATATAGTGGAGCACCATAACCCAAATAGGTTAATCGTTGTTCAGTTAGGTCATTCCATGTGTTGGAAACCCTAGCTCCACAGCAGTCCAGCCGCCGTAACAAACCTAGCAGTTCGCCGCCGGTGCTCCTCCTTGTACGTGTGGATACCAGCAGAGGTGTTGTACGATCAACACCAGGACGATCGGATCGTGAGGACTGCACTGCATCAACTGACGCGCTTCATCAGTAATCCGCAACTGCGCGTCTAGTGGTAAACCTCGTGGCCTTCTATCTCAGCTAGATCTTGGGATCACCACGTTAGAGGAAAAGTTTTTTTTTTATCTCTGCATGGCCCAACAGTGGTATCAGAGCAATAGCTTCTGGTTTTAGGCTCGAGATCTCGCATATGTGATATGCTGTTGGCTGTAGATGAGATCTATGTGCTGTTTGGTGGTCGATCTATGAGATAGATCGGTTTTGTACGAAGTTGATTGGATCAACTGTGCTCGGGGAATGGTAGATCTGATTTCCATGATCATACTGCTGAGGTCGTGGAACGACATACCCCTACCGGTCGGCTTCCGCCATCGGGGTAGACAGTGACATGTAAATCCAGAAGCGGTGATCGAAGATCAAAGAGTTTGATCGAATCGAAACGATGGTCGGAATCCATGTTCAGATCGTAGATGAGATCTACGTTTTCGGAAACCTGTAACCAACTCGGTCTGTCGTAGCGCCTTAGATGTCGTTGCGAGTTTCACAACGCCGGTAGATATTGTATCTATGCATAACTTGTTTTTGCAGGAAGTTGTGAATGGTATGGTTCATGTGCATGTGATGTATGTGTGTAATCCATACGTGATCTGCGAATCACGGTTTTTGTCAGCCGGCTGGAGCCTAGGTGCTGTCATTTTATTGTATAACGACCTGTGTGTCGGATTCTCCATGTAATTTACTTTTCTAAGCTAGTGTAGCTATTTGGAGAAACCGGAAGGCATACAAGGCGTTGTACATGTCGGTGACATGGAGTAAGACGGCAAGTGACAAGAGTTGGCACGAGTCGTATTACAGGCTTTGTGGAGATGGAGATCGCCATGAAGAGAGCCATACCATTTCACATTATAAATGCTTTATTTTGTGTTATTGTTATGTCTCAGTTTTACCTCTATTAGATAGTCGGTAAAATTTAATCCCTCAAAGAAGGTCTAGTCGGTTTTCCCGCCAGTGTTTGCACCATCACAAGTCGGACATTTTTGGTAGTGGGCTCATAAAATTGAGGTGCTGCCAATTCTTTCCGACTAGGTGGGTTCGAGTCGGACTCTTACTGCGGAAACACTCGGTAAGCTAGACGGGTCTATCACAACGGTTGTGGGGCTCGGGGAAAAGTCGGATGGGAGCCGAGGCATGTGATGCCACCCGTCCAACAGGAGTCGTATGAGATATGATTGACAAGGAGTTGTCTACCTAGATCACTTGGCGGCTAGCGGTGATGCTAAAGCTCACTAGCCGACTTGCTTATTTAGGATCCTGAATCACTAAGCAACCATTGGAGGGGTGTTGGTTCTAGTGGGAGCATAAAATATTAAAATGTTTAATATGCTTGCTCTTTTATGAATACATGTCTTAAGTGTTTTGCATAATTTCTGTTGTAGATCATGGCACCAAGTAGCAGTCACTGTCAGATATCTGGTTTTGTGTTGAGAACCATTCTTGAGAAAGATAAACTGAACGACACTAATTTTACCAATTGGTATCGAAATCTGAGAATTGTTCTCAAACAAGAAAAGAAGGACCATGTCCTAGACAACCCACTTCCAGATGAGCCGAATGAGAATGCGACTGTTGCAACCACCAATGCCTACCGTCGGGCTAAGGATGAGTCTACGGATATTAGCTGTCTTATGCTTGCTCACATGGAACCAGACTTGCAAAAGCAGTTCGAGCATGTTGAGGCCTACGATATGATCGAAAGCCTCAAAAGTATGTTCCAGGCTCAAGCAAAGACTAAGAGGTATCAAGTCTCTCAGGCTTTGCTGAGTTGCAAGCTTAAGGATGGTGATCCACCGAGTCCGCATGTGATCAAAATGGTTGGTTACGTGCAGTCTTTGGAGAGGCTTGGCTACCCCATTAGCGAAGAGTTCGCTACGAATATAATTATGAACTCTCTTCCTAGTGCATATGGGCAGTTCATTTCGAACTACCACATGCATGGTATGGATAAGAAGCTCACTCAATTGCATGGGATGCTCAAGCAGGCAGAGGCGGATCTCAAGAAGGGCACCAGTCAAGTGTTGATGGTGCAGAATAAGGCTAAGTTCAAGAAGAGTTCTTGGACTAAGAAGAAGGCTAAGTCAGGAGGAAAGCAGGCTCAGGACCCGGTCCCAAGCGCTTCCTCAGGGACTAAACCATCTCCTTCAGCCGGATCCACTTGCTTCTACTGCAAGGCGGATGACCACTGGAAGAGGAACTGTAGCAAGTACTTGGCCGACAAAGCCAAGAGTGGAGGTATGACTTCCGACTCAGGTACACTTGTTTGCAATGTTATAGACATATATCTTGCTGATGCACCTAATAGTTCTTGGGTATATGATACCGGATCAGTTATTCACATCTGCAACTCGTTGCAGGGACTGGTAAGAACTAGGAGTGTAGCAAGAGGCGAGGTTGATATTCGAGTCGGCAACAAAGCAAGAGTTGCTGCGTTGGAAGTCGGCACGATGCAACTTCATTTACCTTCCGGATTCATTATGGATCTGAATAATTGTTATTATGTTCCAGTGCTCAGTCGAAACATTATTTCTGCTTCATGTTTGATGAGGCAAGGCTATGAGTCGAATATCAAGAATAATGGTTGTTCTTTGTATTTGAATGATATGTTTCACGGCTTTGCACCCGTCTAGGACGGGTTATTTATTTTGAATCTTTATGGTGAGTCGGTTTATAACATAAATGTTAAAAGGTTGAAACCAAATGATCTGAATATGACTTACTTTTGGCACTGTCGGCTTGGTCATATAAGTTGGAAACACATGAAAAAGCTCCATGATGATGGACTCCTAACTTCGTTCGACTTGGAGTCGTTCGAGACATGTGAATCTTGCCTACTCGGCAAAATGACCAAGACACCTTTTGCAAAGAGTTGCGAAAGGGCGTCCGACTTGTTGGGACTAGTACATAGTGATGTATCTGGACCAATGAGCACGACAGCCAGGGGTGGTTATGAGTACTTCATTACCTTCACTGATGATTTGAGTAGGTATGGATATATCTACTTGATGAAACATAAGTCGGAAGTCTTTGAAAAGTTCAAAGAATTTCAGAATGAAGCACATAATCAACTCGGCAAGAAAATAAGTTTCTTCGGTCGGACCGAGGAGGCGATTACATGAGCCATGAGTTTGATGACCATCTGAAAAGTTGTGGAATAGTTCCTCAACTTACTCCGCCAGGAACGCCACAAAGGAATGGTGTTTCGGAAAGGCGGAATCGAACCTTGTTAGACATGGTACGATCAATGATGAGTCGGACAGATCTGCCTTTATCATTTTGGGGTTATTGTCTAGAAACAGCGGCGTTCACACTAAACAGAGTACCATCAAAATCGGTAGAGAAGACACCGCATGAGATGTGGACAGGCAAAAAGCCGAGTTTGTCTTTTCTTAAGATTTGGGGTTGTGAAGCATTTGTCAAGCGACTCCAGTCGGACAAGCTTACGACCAAGTCGGATAAATGTATTTTCGTGGGGTATCCAAGGGAAACCTTGGGTTACTACTTCTACAACTGAGAAGAGGGCAAAGTGTTTGTCGCTCGGAACGATGTCTTCCTTGAGAAAGAGTTTCTCAGTTGGGGAGTAAGTGGGAGCACGGTGCAACTCGAAGAAATTCGAGAGGAACCGGCTAGTAGCGAGTCGGCAAAAACCTTGGAGGTTGAGCCAGCCATGGCAGCTGAGCCGGCAGCAGCACCTGTACTACGAAGATCGGCAAGATTACGAAGTGTTCATGATGTGTTACTGTTAGACAGTGATGAGCCGGCAAATTATTCGGAAGCAATGGTGGGATCTGATTCCGAGTCATGGCTTGGAGCCATGAGATCCGAGATAAAGTCCATGGATGAAAATCAAGTTTGGAACTTGGTTGATCTGCCAAACGGTGCAAGACCCGTCGAGTGCAAATGGGTCTTTAAGAAGAAAACTGATATGGATGGAAATGTTTCAATCTATAAAGCACGCCTTGTCGCGAAGGGGTTTCGACAAGTTCAAGGAGTTGATTACGACGAGACTTTCTCGCCCGTAGCGATGCTTAAATCAGTTCGGATCATGTTAGCTATAGCGGCCTATTTTGACCACGAGATATGGCAAATGGATGTCAAAACGGCTTTCCTTAACGGAAATTTAACCGAGGACGTGTATATGATACAGCCCGAGGGTTTTGTTGATCCAGCTAATGCTGACAAGGTGTGCAAACTTCAAAAATCCATTTATGGGTTGAAGCAAGCATCTCGGAGTTGGAATATTCGCTTTGATGAGGTAGTCAAATGGTTTGGCTTCATCAAGAGTGATCATGATTCTTGTTTGTACAAGAAGTTTAGTGGGAACAAAGTAAACTTTCTAATCTTATATGTGGATGACATATTACTGATTGGAAATGATGTCCAGATGTTGCAAGAAACCAAGGAATCATTGGAAAGGAGTTCTCAATGAAAGACTTGGGTGAGGCAACATACATCCTCGGAATCTGGATCTATAGAGATAGATCAAGAAGGCTCATTGGATTGAGTCAGAGTACTTATTTGGACAAAGTGTTGAAGAAGTTCAACATGGAATCGTCTAAGAAGGGGTTCTTACCGATGTCCCATGGTGTAAAACTTAGCAAGACTCAGTGTCCTTCAACAACTGATGAGCGAAGTCGGATGAGTGCGATTCCATATGCTTCTGCAGTCGTATCCATCATGTATGCCATGATTTGTACTAGGCCGGATTTTTCCTATGCTCTAAGTGTTGTGAGCAGATACCAGGCTGATCCTAGAGAGATCCACTGGACAGCGGCTAAAAATATCCTAAAGTACTTGAGAAGGACTAAGGATATGTTCTTGGTTTATGGTGGTGAAGATGAACTCAGTGTAAAGGGTTACACGGATGCAAGTTATCTTACCGACTCTGATGATTCTCGTTCGCAATCCGGATACGTGTTTATTATAAACGGAGGTGCTGTGAGCTGGAAGAGTTCCAAGCAAGAGACTGTGTCTGCGTCTACAACAGAGGCTGAGTATATTGCCGCCTTGGAGGCAGCAAAGGAAGCTGTTTGGATGAGGAATTTCCTCATGGATCTTGGTGTGGTTCAGGGCTCGTCCAATCCGTTAGACGTGTATTGTGACAACAATGGTACTATTGCACAAGCCAAGGAACCTAGACAGCACCAGAAGAACAAGCACATACTCATGCGGTACCACCTGATTCGCCAGTTCGTGGATCAGGGTGATATCAAGTTATGCAAGGTACACACGGATGCAAATATTGCGGATCCGTTTACAAAGCCGTTACCACAGCCGAAGCATGAGGCGCACCTGAGAGCCATGGGCATTAGATGCTTAGACATGTGATGTCGGAAGATTGACTCTAGTGCAAGTGGGAGACTGTTGGGAATATGCCCTAGAGGCAATCATGTATGATGATATTTCCCATTGTATTCATAAAGATATTAAGTAGTCCTTGTATAAACATCTGATGTGTATCATTGAATATGTGATTCGGTTGTGGAACTATGCATTCATGTTGTTTGTTCTAAATATCCTTGGTCATTGAGGTTGTGCTGGACACACAACTTAGACCAATGTGAAAGTTGGCTTGATGACTCGATTCCACTTGTCATGGGCATGGAGATGCTATTCCAACATACACAGATTCAGCTAAAGAGTTTAGCGAGTCGGATTGACCCATATTGAGGTACAATGAACAAGTTGTCATTTGTATATCTCAATCAATGTAATCCTTAGACCTGAGGTTATTGCATAGTCCGAGTTGAGGATCACTGACTTAGGTTCTGTCAAACGCTGATCCGTAACTGGGCAGTTATAAAGGCAGAGTTCGGGTCGACTGAGAATCAAGCTGCGTGATGTGAATAACCAAGATGGGATTTTGCCCCTCCACTTGGAGAGATATTCTCTGGGCCCTCTCGTGATATATGATTCGGAAAGCATGGCCATGCACGACTCAGTTAAGTGTTAACCGAGGCGATCGACTAAGAGTTAGTCGGGTGAATCACTTATCTCGGATCGAGAAGAGAGTCGGACTATTTAAGGGATGACAAATATTCGCCTATAGTCTGGCAAGGTATATCGTGAGGCAAAAGGGACTCGGATGTAAGTCGCATTGGAAAGGCAAGTGGTCATGACTCTTTGGTACTTGGGAGTCGGCACGTTCTGCTAGGAGCCGCTACCGACCGATCGATTAAGAGTTGGACTCCAATCGTGTCCAAGTAGCCATGAGCCTGCGGGGTCAGACACTTAAGAGCGGGAGCAAGTTCGGATTGGATCTGAACTTGTAGTCTGGTTGGGTTGGACCTAAACCGGATTAGGACTGAGTTAGTGAGTTGGACTCATGGTGACTAGTGTTATATGGGCTTTAGTGAATGGGCCGCGCGAGCATAGCCCACGTTCACTCCCTATATATAGTGGAGCACCGTAACCCAAATAGGTTAATCGTTGTTCGGTTAGGTCATTCCATGTGTTGGAAACCCTAGCTCCACAGCAGTCCAGCCGCCGTAACGAACCTAGCAGTTCGCTGGTGCTCCTCCTTGTACGTGTGGATACCAGCAGAGGTGTTGTACGATCAACACCAGGATGATCGGATCGTGAGGACTGCACTGCATCAACTGACGCGCTTCATCAGTAATCCGCAACTGCGCGTCTAGTGGTAAACCTCGTGGCCTTCTATCTCAGCTAGATCTTGGGATCACCGCGTTAGAGGAAAAGTTTTGTTTTATCTCTGCGTGGCCCAACAGGACCTTCTTCTCCTCTTTCTTCTCTTCCTTCTTTTCTTCCTTCTTCTGCTTTGCCGGCGGGTGCGGTGCCACAACCCGCACAGGAACAGCAGGAATCGGAGAGGAAGATCCTCCATGCCCATCACTGTGACGTTCAAGCCACAACGGATTTCTAGGAGTCGGCGGAGTCGAGGCATCTGAAGACTCGCTGGAGCTCCATGTGCGCTTGCGAGTGTGGTCCTCGCTCGACTCGTTGGCCTCTTCAGCCGGAGACCGCGCCGATGGCAGCTCGGACATGGAATCCACCACTTCATTGTCCGGTGCAGCCGGAAACAATTCGGGAAGCGGTGGCGACATGCCCGGCACCTTGAACTCCTGCACAAAAGAAGAAAATTTGTTAGCAAAAAATTCAAGTACAACGCAGTCGAAAATAGCGCTACGCGCACGTCCCGAATCTACACCTGTGGAACAGGACGCGAAGCAGAGAACGGAGAAGTCAGCGACTTCCCCGGGATATCCTCTCCAGCCTTCAACTTCAGCAGCGGGCGCAGGACACCGTCAAGATATCCCCTGGAGAATTCTTTAGCCAAAACCCTCGTCGGGTCATGACGACCAGCATAAAGGAACATCGGGTGCGCCCTAGCCTGGAGCGGCTGCACCCGACGTTTGAGGAAGGTGCGGATGATATCCACACCGTTCACCTCCTTATCAGGAATCAGCTGGAGATCCTCCACCCGACGATAGAGAGACTCTATCTCCGCTACCTCGCCATCCAAGATCTGGTTCTTCCAGGACCTCTTTGGCTCGATCTTTTGGGAGGGGTCGAAAGGAACAAGACCAAAATCTTGCCCAACCACTGTGGAGTCGCGAATGTAAAACCATCGCCTCCGCCAGTACTAGACAGATTCGGACATGGAAAAAGAGAAGAAAGGCAGATTGGGTTTGAGGGAGATGATGCAACCCCCAATGGGATAAACACCATCTAAACCAGATTGCCTCTTCACGGAATAGAGTTTTTGAAAGAGGCCAAAGTGCGGCTCGATACCAAGCCAACAATTGCAGAAAGTGATAAAACAAGCAATGTGAAGAAGAGAATTGGGGGAAAGATGATGCAGTTGGACGCCGTAAAGAAAAAGTAGTCCACGAAGGAAGTCATGGACTGGGAAGGAAAAGCCCCGAAGAACGAAAGCGAGGAACATAACCTGAAACCCAACGGGGGGACGGGGGATTACCTTGTTCCCTGGGAGTTTGACGGCCTCCCTATCCCGCGGGATTAAGCCCTGCTCACGAAGTTTGCGGAGATCACTCTCCCGTGTCTCCGATCGCCGCCAGCCGCTGTCGGTGACACGAGTAGCGGCAGCACTCTTCTTGCCTCCAGCAGCGCTGGTACCAACCGCAGAACAAGACTTCTTCGGTTTCCCCATTGTGGTGTGGAGACGCCGGCGGCAAGAACGTAGGAGGGAAGAAGGAAATGTCCGAGGATATTCCAGCGCGCAGCAAGAAATCTCAGAGAACAACGGAGCAGTGAAACGAGAATGGCTGCCGTATAAACAGACTAAGTTTTTCACCAATGATTATAAGGACGAAGACGACGCACGATAACCGTCCATAAAGAAGACCTAACGCCAACGAGAAGATCTGACCATACACGTGTCAGCATCGCAAAGAACCGTCGCTAACACGCCGCCCACTACGCGCGGAAATCGAGGCGACACCGTAATTATCTCCACGCTGCGCGTGGCCGGTCAATTCAAGGTCAGAAGGTAGGACCCACGTTCGTCCAGTCAAGTCATCTCGGACGCAGCAGACGCTTGAGGTCATTGATCGTCAGCACTGACGTCATCAAAAGCTATACTAGCAAAAGCCACAATTCTTTGTTTCCAAATCTAAGAGTACTCACTCGAATCTACGATTCAACCAACTACTCGGGGGCTACTCCTATTAGGAGCGTTGGCCGTGCACCCGAAAATGAACAAAAAGAACAGCACTAAACTACTTCTTCGAGTCCTACGTCGAGTCTACGACTCCACTACGGACTCGGGGGCTACTCCCATAGGGAGCGTGGATTCAAGCATCCGAAAAATTTGTGTCCTACGGACCTGAAGCTGAACGATGGCTGAATTAAAGTCTCTGCTCGAGTCTACGACTCGAACAGACACTCGGGGGCTACTCCCATAGGGAGCGCTGGTCGCGCACCCTATGAATTCTTCGACTGCGATCCTTCGGATCAGCATCCAAAAACTTTTCGGCAACTCTGCCCCAATTAACGCCAAGTGAGCAACGTCCTCCTTGGCCACCCGAAACACCTTCGCGGTGATAAACATTCGGATGCTATGTCTGTGACACAAAGATAAGACCTACAGATATCATCTGCTGGCCTGGTAACGCACCTGACTGCGCTCTGCTAGTAAGAATCCGTGCCAACAGGCGTGATGAAAAATCCCGACGGACGCGTTGGGTACATCATTAAATTCACTGGAATTCCACTCCTGTAAGTCCTCCACGGCCTGAGTCGAATTACGCCAGCACATGTTCCGGGTTCGAGTCGAGGGACTCGAACCTGAAGAAGATCGTGTTGTTTTGTCCTAAGATAGTTAACTGACCCTGATCCGTCGGGAGAGTCAGGCACACGCATCAACAATCCCTACACGTTCTCTTGAAAGACAGAGTTGCACCCGAAGGATTTAAGAGTCCTCAGTCGAATATACGATTTGACTGATCACTCGGGGGCTACTGACATGGTTATACCCCGCGGGTACACGACCTCAGCATACCTAGTCCAGCCCAAGGAAGGCCCACGACAAATATACGCCGGCCCATGAAGACTTTCGGGTGGCCAAGGCCCATGACGCTTTCAGATCCTTGGAGAGCAAGACTAGAGTAGATAGGAAATTCAAAGGGGTAAACCCTAAAACCTGTAACCGACTCGGTCTATGCCTGGGACCTGCCTAACTCTATATAAAGGCTAGGAGGGCACGACCTAGATCCCTGACCTCATACTTTCGCATAGACACCTCCACGTCAGATTGCATCTGCGCACCCCTATAACCTTTGGTTCCGCCGTAATCAAGAGCAGACAAGCATGAGTAGGGTTTTCCCTCCAAGGGCCTAAACCTGGGTAAACCTCGTGTCCCCGTGTTGCTTGTTTGCTAACCTTTCCGTGATCTCCAGCATCCCCATCTTCTCCAAAACCCAAGTCCATAACAATGGGCATTGACGAGTCGAAACCTCGTCACCCGCCCGGCGGTAGCGACATCGTCTTCCAGGAGACCCCTCTCCCGCCCACCATGAATCCGAGGCCGGAATGGCCCCTGGTATATGCCATGGCTGGGCTGAGGATCCCCGGAGTGGCAGTTGACGATGACGATGATGATGACGATGATGAAGAAGACCCTAAAGCTGCGTACTATAGGACTAGGCATGATTATGACTAAAGGGGGCGGTTTTAGTCCTGAGTGTTAGCTAGTCTCGGTTTTTCCCGGTTTTTAATATTCATAAATGTCTTGAGTGTTACCTAAATATGAAGATGTTGTATTTAGAGGAAAAGGCCTATAAATAGAGCAGGCTGGATCGAGCAGCCTATAAATAGAGGGAAATGCCTATAAAGAGAGGGTTCATCTTTAGTCCCGGTTGGAGAAACCAACCGCGACTGAAGGGATTGCGGCAGACTGGGCCAGGCAACACTAATAATAGGGGTGAGTGTCAACATTATGTCGTGCGGCTTGTACCTTGTCCCAGATGGTGTCACCAACCAGGACTAAAGATGAACCTTTAGTCCCGGTTGGAGACACCAACCGGGACAAAACATGAGTCCGCACTAATAATAGGGGTGAGTGTCGACATTATGCCGAACTGCTTGTACTATAAATAGGCATCCTTGTGAGTCCAGTCCTCCAGCCAGTTTGAGGCATCTCCAAGATGGTTTTCGAGAGCAAGGACACCACTACGACCAGTTTCAGGGAGATGCCGCCGGAGCCCAGTCCTCCGGCATCTCCAAGAAACTGGTCATAGAGGCACTCCCTAATATGTGAAATTAGTTAGCTCCCAGGCATATTGATGTAGTTAGAGAAGTTACAAGCTGCAAGATGGTTTTCGAGAGCAGGGATACCGCTACAGCCAGTTTCAGGGAGATGCCGCCAGAGCCCACTCCTCCGGCATCTCCAAGAAACTGGCCATAGAGGCACTCCCTAATATGTGACCTCACGCGTTTGGAGATCAGATCTTAATGGTAAGTATGAATCGGGACTAAAGGCCCTCCTTTAGTCCCGGTCCAGCCACAAAACGGGACTAACACACGCAAGATTGTTTGTAGACAACACTATAAAAATGGACACATGGAGCATCTTCACTCATAAAATGTTACAATTATTACATATCATTTCTTCACGTGTGTTCCTTTCTGATGCTGCCGTATCCATGGAGCATCTTCATTCATTAACATGATGCTTGGGTCATCCTTCACCGTGAAGGGCGGAATTTCATGAAACTTATCACAATCTTCTGACATGTCTGTCTTGTCCTCCACTCCCACGATGTTTCTTTTTCCTGAAAGAACTATGTGGCGCTTTGGCTCATCGTCTGATGTATTCTTTTTTCTTATTTTTCTTTTTCTAGGTTTGGTAGACATGTCTTTCACATAGAAAACCTGAGCCACATCATTGGCTAGGACGAATGGTTCGTCTAAGTACCCAAGATTGTTGACATCCAACGATGTCATTCCGTATTTCTTATCTACCTCAACCCCTCCTCCTGTCAGCTTGACCCATTTGCACCGAAACAAGGGGACCTTAAAAGTAGGTCCATAGTCAAGTTCCCATATCTCCTCTATGTAACCATAACATGTGGTCTTTGACCCATTGTTGTCTGTTGCATCAAAGCGGACACCACTGTTTTGGTTGGTGCTCTTTTTATCTTGGGCTATCGTGTAAAATGTATACCCACTTATCTCGTACCCTTGGAAAGTCGATATAGTCGAAGATGGTGACATAGACAACAAGTATAGCTGATCTCCAAGGGTGTTGTTTTTTATGAGATGTTGGAACCAACCGCCGAAACTCTTCATGTGTTCATCTCTAATCTAAGAGTCATGCTTTCCAGGGTTGTTGGAGCGTAAGATTTTCTTGTGTTCCTCGATATATGGGGTTGCCAAGATAGAATTCTGTAGAACGGTGTAATGTGCTTCGGTGTAAGAATGTCCATCCCTACATATTATTGATTTCCTTCCTAGAGTACCCTTTCCACTCAGTCTCCCCTCATACCGTGATTGAGGAAGATCAATCGGCCTAAGGTCAGGAACGGAGTCAACTCAAAATTTAATGACCTCCTCTGTTCCATAGCCCTTGGAGATGCTTCCTTCTGGCCTAGCACGGTTACGAACATATTTCTTTAAGATTCCCATGAACCTCTCAAAGGGAAACATATTGTGTATAAATACAGGACCGAGAATGGAAATCTCTTCGACTAGGTGAACCAGCAGGTGCGTCATAATATTGAAGAAGGATGGTGGGAACACCAACTCAAAACTGACAAGACATTGGACCACATCATTCTGTAACCGTGGTATATCTTCAGGATTGATTATCTTCTGAGAGATTGCATTGAGAAATGCACATAGCTTCACAATGGGTACTCGAACATTATCTGGTAGAAGCCCCCTCAATGCAATCGGAAGCATTTGCGTCATAATCACGTGGCAGTCATGAGACTTTAGGTTTTGGAACTTTTTTCTGCCATATTTATTATTCCCTTTATATTCGACGAGAAGCCAGACGGGACCTTAATACTGCTTAGGCATTCAAAAAATATTTCCTTCTCTTGTTTGGTAAGAGCATAGCTGGCATGACCTTGAAACCATTCTAGATGCAGGCCATCTGGGTCTTTCATACGTTGATGGTCCTTTCGTGCTTCCGGTGTATCTTTTGTCTTCCCATACACGCCCAAGAAGCCTAGCAGGTTCACGCAAAGATTGTTCGTCACATGCATCACATCGATTGCAGAGCGGACCTCTAAGAATTTCCACTAATGGCCTTAGGTATACATCAATGTCGTTGCCAGGTTGCTTCGGACCTTGGATCAACACTGGCATCATAATGAACTTCCGCTTCATGCACAACCAAGGAGGAAGGTTATAGATGTATAGAGTCACGGGCCAGGTGCTGTGACTGGAGCTCTGCTCCCCAAAGGGATTCATGCCATCTGTACTTAGACCAAACCTTAAACTCCTTGCGTCATCTGCAAAGTCCGGGTACTTTCTATAAATTTTTCTCCATTGCGACCCATCAGCGGGGTGTCTCAACATCCCGTCTGACTTACGTTCCTCTTTATGCCATCGAAACAACTTGGCATGCTCTTTGTTTCTGAATAAGCGTTTCAACCGTGGTATTATAGGAGCATACCACATCACCTTGGCAGGAACCCTCTTCCGGGGGGGGGGCTCGCCCTCAACGTCACCAGGGTCATCTCGTCTAATCTTATACCGAAGTGAAGTGCATACCGGGCATGCATCCAAATTCTCATACTCCTCACCTCGGTAGAGGATGCAGTCAATAGGGCATGCATGTATCTTCTGAACCTCTAAACCTAGAGGGCAGACAACCTTATTTGCTTCGTACGTACTGGTGGGCAATATGTTATCTTTTGGAAGCATATTCTTCATCATTTTCAGCAACTTTTCAAATGAGGAGTCAGATATAGCACACTCAGCCTTCCATCGCAGCAATTCTAGTGTGCTGCCCAGCTTTTTCAGACCATTTTCGCAATTTGGGTACAACAACTTTTTGTGATCCTCTAACATGTGATTGAACTTCTCCCTATCCTTTTCAGTTTCACAATCTCTTCGTGCATCGGCAATGGTCCGACCAAGATCATTAGCGGGTTCATCATGTGTCTCTTCTTCATCCTCCCCTTCAGCATCCCCCATGGAAGTATCTCTGTACTCAGGGAAACCATGATAGTTGTCATCCTGCTTCTCTTCTTCATTGTCTTCCATTATAACCCCTCTCTCTTCGTGCTTGGTCCAAAAATTATAACTGGGCATGAAGCAGGACTTCAACAGGTGGTTGTGAAGGGTTTTTGAATCAGAGTAATCCTTCTGATTCCTACATCCATTACATGGACAGAATACAAAACCATTGCGCTTGTTTGCATCAGCAACACAGATGAATTCATGCACGTCATTAATGAACTCGATAGAGCGTCGGTCAGTACCGTACATCCATTCCTGGACCATCTGCATTATAGTAAAAATATATCAAAAACCATTACACAACATGATAAAATTATTACAAGTTATATTGAGAGCTTCAGGAGCATTAATTTTGAATTTTGAAAATTTACATGCACCAATTTGTGAATTGGAGAAAACAATCAACATGATAAATGTGGAGTTTTTTATTATTGTTCTATCAGTGAAAACCTCATTCCATTCTAAGCTCTGCAACTCTAAAATTACACATTTCAATTTTCAGTAACTATGTGCCTAATCAAAATTTGTTACACATATATATCAAAATCCTTCTAGCTACTTCTAGAGCATGCATGCATTGATCCATATCTCTATACTTTTAGAACATTATAGAGTTAAAGTAGCAATAAGAGATGAAAGAATTAAGTTCTAACCTTTTAAAACTTTGGATTTAGGTGTTGCAAACTAAATCTTGACAAATCTTGAGAAAAAATGGCATGAACTCTCTTGCTTATTTGAGAAAAATGGCCACCATATGCTTTAGGGCAGCAAGACAAGAAGCATAATATATAGTGGTGGACAACTAGTCCCGGGCCGTGATACGACCCGGGACTAATAGTCTACGAAAAGACCAGCTGGCCTGCTCCAGGTCACGGACCGGGACTAATGACCTGGTCCGGCCCGGGACTAGTGACTACGGTCGTTTCTAGCCGTTAGAGGCCTCACGGCCCGGGACTAGTGCTCCCACTAGTCGCGGGCTATGCCAGGCCGGGACTGCTGGCCTTGTTCACGTCGAACCGAAGATGGTTTTTCCAGTAGTAGGAGAGAGTACAACTTATATACAATATTATGGATAACTTGTACAATGGTATGTATCTGTAACATATTTATTTTTAGCCATAGCTATGTGAGTACAAGTTACAGACACCACTCATACAACAACATAATTATCGTCTATAAGTTGTCTGTAAGATTTCTATAGACTGTCTACAACTACAACTTTATAGACAGCCTCACTCTCTCTCCTCTTCACATCATCAAAATCACTTATAACCCTCCTTACATACCGTTGAGTCAGCACTATTGTACATGTCCTTATCACGTAGTGCGTGCGTGACGACGTTGTGGTGGCTGGCATAGCGCGCGCGGTGCTCGCACGTGTCGCGGCGGCCCCACCGACTCGTACCATGTAACGCCGGAGATTGGCGCGTGGGCGAGCCAATCCCGAGGATCGGTGGTGGTGGGTTGAGGTCGGGAAGTCGTGCGAGCGCAGGAGTGCGGCCGACGTGGAGTGGGGGCTGGCTGTCACGTGACGGTTGCTGGACGGGGCTAAATCTGGGAATGTTTCTCGTTTAACTAGGTATTTTGGTTTGGTTATCAACATGGGCTTCGTTGGTTTGGGTTCTAATGGGTTTGTTCACAGAATAGTTGGGTTTGGTCCGGTTTCGCCTCAAAACAAGTCGGGTGTGGTTGGGTATAGACACGAACTAGAATATCTCCCTCGCAAACATCAGTTCATCTAGGAAGGCATATATCTCTGTTTTGGGGTTTTGCCAGAGTCTTGTTTAGAAACACTTGGGTCGAGTCCAATCTTCTTACAAGTGACACCACCGTCTCTGCCATTTGACTTATACTAGATGGACCTTGTGCGCTCTGTCGTGCCGTTCACTGCTAATGTTATTTAAATCATGTGACAGGGGTGCTCATTTGCTGGCGTATATATGGTTTTCTATTCGGTTTGTTGTGGCCTAAGCTTGTTCCGCCAGGATCACCTACAGCCAACCACATATACATATAGCACATCAGGCAAAAACAAAACACAAAGAAAAAGTACAATGCATTAGTAGCGAACCCAACCGAACCATGAGCGGACCCAAGTCGAGGAAATGGATTTTTTAAGGATGTTTGCTTCTCTCTTTTATGTTCTCTATATCTTTGTATTTTAGTTTCTTCTCATTTTGCAATGTTCCTCTAGCTTTTCTCTACAATTTGTCACGGTTTTCAGTAAAAAAATTCATTTTCCACTAAACATTTACTTTCTTATATTTTCATTCTTCATTTTTTCATCTTGTTCATGTTTTTAATTTTATACTCTTAGTTCTTTTTACATTAATAAAAACATATGAATTTTTTTTTGGAACACATGAACATATTTTAGTCTTATGAATGGTGGACATTTTTCAGCCCATAATTTTTTTTAGACCGATGAACATTTTATAGACCAAATAAAAATTTCAGTTCGATGAATATTTTTCAAATGTATGAACAATTTATTAAATTATGACATCTTCTTTCAGAACCGGTGAGAATTTTTAAGACCGGTGACCATTATTCAAACCCAGAAATAATTTTAGAGTACTCCCTCCGACTCAAATTAAGAGAGCTTAGATCTCTTTAGAGATTTTGGAGAACACCTCAGCCAAAAGGTTGAAAATAATGGGAGAGGAGGGAACTCCTTGTTTAATACATTTGCCTGCCACAAAATAAAGTATTATAGTCATTAATCCTCACACAGAAAAAGCCTCCAACAAGGTAACTCCTAATCCATCCTTGAACTATCCAAACCCTCGACTCAACCATGAGATCCAAAAAAATCCCAATTAATTCTGTCATAGTCTTTTTCATAATCCAACTTAAGGACCAAAACACTTTCATTAGAAGAATGTACTACATGTATTACTTCATGGGCAGAGACCACACTCGCAAAAATGTATCTCCCCTTAATGAAAGCAGTTTGGTTTTGGGAAATAATCCTATTACCAATACTAGCAATCCTATTAGTTAGAGCTTTAGTAATGGTTTTCAGACTACAATTACCAAGACTAATGGGTCTGAATTTCTTCATCTCTTTAGCAACATGTTCTTTTGGTATAAGAGTAATATTAGAGTAATTGAGTCTATAGACATCTAAGGAAATAGACTCAAAGTCTCTGACCAGAGCCAAGAAATCATGTTTGATTACGTGCCATTTTTTGTAAAACGGGAAGGGGAAAGATATCAGGACGGAGCAACACAGGCATATGAGCCAAAGACAGGCACCCTAATTTCTTCCTCAGTAAAGGGACCCTCCAAGCTAAGTCTCTCCTCATCAGTGAGAAGATCTTGCTCGCCCCAGACTTGCTCCCCAAGGAGATATTTGGTCTATCTTCATGCCCAAAGAGGGGCACGTAGAAGTGAACAACAATTTTAAGCATATCGTCAGTGCCATGAACTGGGCCACAAGGTCCATTAAGAAATGACAATTTTTTTTCCTTCTGTGTTTTGTTAGCTAAAACATACAAACAAGCACGGTCTCATCTCGACGGCAATGTCGAGAAGCTTGTGAGAGTGGTGTGGTCTTCAAGGGCTTCTTCTGGTTGTGGGATCTTCATATCGTCAAGGAGCTTCATCAGCGGTTCATCCTTCTTCTTCGTCTCCGGGATGGATGTGGTCTTCTAGGCCCGTTCGGCGACTTTCCGTCTGCAACCAACAACGTCAGGCTGGCTCTAGGAGGAGCTGCAGCAGCGGCGCGCCGTTGACACGGTCTGGAGGTTGAAGATGAAGAGCATCTCATTAATTTCGATGTAATTTTTGGTTTTGTTGAGATGTTTTGTACTGTTCGATGTTTCTTTTAGGCTAAAGTCCTATTGGCAAAAGAAAAAAAAGAATGTGACGATCTCTGGACCTCTGCCAAGCTTTAGTTTCTTCCTGTTGTCAAATATCATTCAACTGATTTTTAATAACTGTCAATCTTTCTTTCTCAGTAGAAGATAAACGATTTTGTTCAGAGAAGACATCAAGAAAGTCAAATTCCTGAAGAAGATCTCTACATTGTATTAGCACCGTCCAGTACAACTACTATCCAGTTAATAATCAGTATATGTAATTAAGTTGGGAGTACAAAACTTAATCTCCTTCAAGGATGTGACGATCTCTGGACCTCTGCCAAGAATTTAGCTTCTTCGCGTTGCCAAATATAATTCAATTGACTTTTAATAACTGCCAATCTTTCTTCCTCAGTAGGAGATAAACGATTTTGTTCAGAAAAAGACATAAAAGCATGTCAAATTCCTGAAGAAGATCTCTACATTGTATTAGCTCCGTCCAGTACAACTACTATCATCCAGTTAATAATCAGTATACGTAATTAAGTTGGGAGTACAAAACTTAGAGGGACAGCCGGGCAGGGTGTCTCAGATCTCAAACGTGCCCTCCAGCTCAAGCTGCCCACCGGCAGCCTCCTCCTCGTCGTCGGCAACGTACAGGTACGGGTTCCGCTCCACCGGCTGGAAGTTGTAGAAGACGAAGATGTAGAAGGCGAGGCTGGCCATCTCGACAGAGACGTTGACGACCCACTGGTACCTGTAGCTGAGCACGGCGGCGAATGCCGAGACGGCGATCCGGGTGAAGTAGAGGTAGCCGACGACGACGAGGTAGAACTGCTTGAAGAGGGTGAGCTTCTTGAGGTTCCTTGCCGCCTTGCCGTCCGTCTTGGACGCCTCCCGCAGGTTGCGGATGGACCAGATGATGGGGAAGAAGACCGCGCAGCAGCAGACGACGTCCACCAGCAGGAAGATCTGGTTCCACGCCAGCCAGTCCCGCCCCGCCGGCCCCGTCTCCCCGATCATCGCCGACGCGATGTTCTCGATCACTTGCAGCGGTATGATGATCATCAGCACGTTCCTCTCACGCTCCTGCATTTATTCTCAACCGATCCGTCGGGTCGGGTGTTACACATTGGCCATTGGTCTTTGCGTGTGGGTGCGTGTTAGATCGTACGGACCTGGAGGTATGGCTTTAGGAAGGACCAGCCGGTGCCGATGAGGACGATGACGGTGAAGAGGAGGATGCCCTTGAAGAAGCCGAAGACGTAGAAGGCGACGTCCCAGCCGTGCGGCGTGCCGGTGCGCTCCACGTACCACGAGTCCTCGGCGGCGCACGCCAGCTTCAGGGCCTTGAACAGCAGCAGCGCGGCCATCACGGCGTGGATCCGCTCCACCGTCGCGCGCTCCCTGACGCAGATGAACAGCCACGCCGCCAGGAACGCGGAGTACACGGCGGACGAGACGGCGAAGATCTCCGGCAGCGGGAGCAGGCCGACGGGCAGGTAGTCCCTGCCACTGCCGCCTACGACGTTGTACATCTCGGTGCGCACGTCCATGGAGACCTCCACGCCGTCCTGGCAGCTGCTGAACAGCACCGTGTACTGGTCTTCGGCGTCCAGGGTCACGCTGCCCCTGCCTTTGCCGTCGGTCCCGACGTCCTTGAGCCGGAACAGCGGCATCACGTACTCGCTGGTGAGCGGGCAGAAGGCGGTGCCGGTCTCCTCGGCGTACTCGGACTCGTTGGTGATCTTGAAGAAGAGGGTGTTGGAGATGAGGATGAAGCCCATGAGCCCCGGGTCGAGGGACTGGAGCTGGGACCCCTCCGGGACGCTCCATGACACGCCGGACACGGAGACGTCCGCGACGCCGCCCGGCTTGAAGCCGAACTCCTCGAAAAGGATGACCGGCCGCGAGTCTGAAGCGATCGACGTCGTCTTGATCTCGCCACGGGCCACATCGATGAGCTGGAGGGCGACGACGAGGACGGCGAGGAAGACGGACGACGCGGCCATCGTCGAGGGATCGATCCAGCAATGGTACGTACGATCGAAAGTTCCGGTTCGTGTCACGTCATTCGAGGAACAAGCTCCGGCCGGTTCGACTGGCGTGGCGTGTTTTCGGGGTGGCCTACGAGTCAAACTTCCCGAACCAACGCCGTTTTCGCTATTTTTGCCCAGAGATGCATAACTGGTTTATCTCGGTGGGCCTTCTAGATGGACGGGCCGCACTGGGAATTTGGTTATGACGGTCATTGCATATGCGTTAATTTCTTATCTTTGGGCCTGGAAGGTACCATATTCTCTGATTAGTGATTAATGACTTTTGCCCTCAAAAAACAAATGCCAGCTGCTCAGGACGATGAATTGGCACCATAGTTTTAAAAATGGACCGAACCACGGTTCAAAATGAAAAAATCGAAACCAGAGCTCCCGGCGGTTCATTAAGCACACTAGACCGTTCACGCTAGTGAAACCAAATAAACTGTGAGCGGTCGAACCGCCGGTTTATGCACTAAACTGGCCATCCGGTTTGACCGGTCCCAGTGTTCGACCGTTGGACTAGTCACGATAGGATTTTCAAAACTAGATCTCATGTTGATATGTTTCGATGAAAAAAAATCGAATCAAAAAGTTATCCACCCCAAACATATGAGTTATCCATTCTATAATATATAAGTTATCTACCAAGTAACACATAAGTTACTCACCATATAAACTTGTTGGATAGAGATGCTCTCGTATACGTGTTAAGCAAGTTTAATTGAAACACAGTAGACTAGTTGTTAGGGTACTGAGGCTTTATTCCCATCAATGTATTAGCGTCGATCGATAAAACCTCGGTACCCTAAAACTCTTCGAGGCTTCGTCACTCATACGCCACAGTAACGACGATAAACGACCAAGTCAAGCCACTACAATACTGGTTGCGCATCACGTTGTTTACTACGACTTAGTGTGGTGGTTGGCTGGGCATAAGACCCTATTTATTTATATCGTATGGAAAAAAACTTAAATTTAGTTATTATGTTTGATGTTGGACGCGGTAGCCTTAAGTAGTCCGTACGCTGTAAGAGCGGCGACGGACGACGAGACTGAGTCGTTAGAATAACTGTTTATATTATATTCATGGTTAATTTTTATAGTAATGGATAACTTACATGTTATTAGGTGGATAACTTACATGACGAAGCATGGATAATTCATGTGTTACTGATGGGTAACTTGTGGGTAAACAAAAAACTCACCTATTCCTAACATGTGATCCGTGGGTAATTTTATAATGGTGGATAACTTATATGTTATTAGGTGGATAACTTACATGTTGAAGTCTGGATAACTCGCATGTTACAGGTGGATAACTTTTGGCCAAAAAAAAGTTGTCAGAATATACCAACATGGGATCTAGTTTTGAAGATGTCATCCCGACTAGTGAAAGGATACGGATGTCGCCTAGAGGGGGGGTGAATAGGCGATTAAAACTTTTCCTAGAGTGGCTCAACAAAGGCGGAATAAAACTAGTGTTTACTTTGTTAAGCACAACCTAGAACAACTAAGGTTCACCTATGTGCACCAACAACTTATGCTAAACAATACAAGCAACAAAGTGATAGCAAGATATATATTACTTCAAGCACGAAGGCTATCACAATGTAAAGTTCATAAGTAAAGAGCTCGGGTATAGAGATAACCGAGACACGCGGGGACACCAATATTTTACCGAGTTCCTCCCAACATGGAGTACGTCTCGTTTGGAGAGGGGTGGTATCAAACCACCAACACCACAAAAGGCCTCCCTTATTCTCCGGTGAATCTCACCCCACCGGGATCGATCCACGCTTCCGCTATCGGTGCACTTGTCGGTGGCAACCGAAACCTCTCACAAGGTTGGGGCACTTGTCCACAACTTAATTGGAGGCTCCCAACAAACGCCACAAAATATCTCAACAAATGCCACCAAGGCCACAATGCCACCAAGGCCACAAAACCGTCAAGGGTTCCAAGAACCCAAGAGGGACAAGCTCCGATGAGCAACTCAAACCAAATCCTCCGAGAAAAACTCAAACCGATGCACCAAATGCAAATGGCAAGAACACCACAAAGATGCTCAAATTCCTCACTCTCAAGTTCCAACAAGCTACTAAAGCTATTGGGGGAACAAGAGAGGAGGAATCAAAGAGAGACACAAAATCTTCCAAAATCTAGATTCCCAAAGATACACTCACAAAGAGATGTTTTGGTTTGGTCAAAACGCAGATCTAGATCTCCTCTATATTTCTCTCAAATATTGGCACGAATCATTGGAGAGAAATCATAGAATCAAGCTCAAGAGGGAATAAGAATATGGGGCAAAGCTTGAGCAAGAATAGAGAGAAGAAGCAACCCTAAAAGACAAAGGGGCAAAGCTTATTTAAAGAAACGGGCAGATTCTAGCCGTTGGGGCGAAATTACTGGACGAACCGGAAGTACCGGATCGGACCGGTACTACCGGACCGAACGAACCCAGCAGCCAAAATAGCCAAAATAGAGAAAAAGCAAAGCAGCTAGCTAATATAGCGGCAGCACTCAACGTGCAGCGGCGCCAGCGTAGGGCCAACAGCGCGTGGGCGAGCGGGAGCTGCGCGTGCGCGTGCGGCGGAGGCAGTGCGGGATCTGGCGCAGTGGCAGGCGCGCAACGCGTGCGCGGGGTGGGGGCCAGCAACGCGCGATGGCGGGGCCCAACGCGAGCGGGGCTAGCGGCGTCTTGCGCGCGCAGTGGGGCCACCTGCAGGCGAGGGCGCGGGGCCAAGCAGCGAGCGAGGCAACGCGGGAGCGGCAGGTGCTCGCGGGAATCGAGCGGGCAAGTGGGGAGGAAGCGCACGTCGCGGGGGCCAGCTGGCGCAGGACCGGGCGCACGAGCGGGATTGGCAAGAAAAGCAGGAGCGACGCGCGCGAGGGAGGGATGCGCAGGCAGAGCTGGATCTGGATCTGGGAAAAGAAAACTAGGCCGGCCGGTACTACCGGCCCACCCGGGCGGTACTTCCGGGCCGGCCGGTAGTACCGGATTTAGGTACCTAACCATGCAGAAAGAAAACAGGCCGCTTTCAGGGGCGGGCGATAGTATCGGCCCGCCCGGGCGGTACTACCGCTCGGCCCAGAAAACAGATTGACGGGCAAATATTCAAACTGCAATAACTTTTGACCGGAAGCTCCGATTGACCCGATTTCAATTGTGTTGGATAGAGGACAAGGGCTTGGTGGGAAAGTATCAAGTAGAATAATGTGGGATACCTCACTTGGTGGTAAACCGAAAAGACGCATAAATCAAAATCGCAACAAGATATGGGAGATCCGATTTTGATGAACAAGATCTTGTTATGGAGATTACCACAAGCTCTATATCCTCACATGGATAAGACCAAATAACAACCAAATACGATGATGC
This sequence comes from Avena sativa, assembly GCA_916181665.1. Classification (NCBI taxonomy): domain Eukaryota; kingdom Viridiplantae; phylum Streptophyta; class Magnoliopsida; order Poales; family Poaceae; genus Avena; species Avena sativa. Next base: position 145,869,487 of record OV702294.1, on the reverse strand, counting down.
AAGTATGCAAAGGTTTGAGCTCTCTCCGAACGATGTGACCGAATTACTCATACGAGAGCCCCTCTTGATAGTACGGTTATCTATCCTAAACCCGGTCTCCCACACACAACATGAGACCGGCAAAAGGGAAAACCTATCAAGATTAAACCTTTGCCTTGAGCATTCCACTTGAGCTCGATGTAGACAATCTTGCCCTACTCAAGATGGAACGCCTTTCTTAATTCCTCATCATCGATCCATGATCACCGAGGATGGCAAGCAACAAACATGAGATCTTCTATAGATAGCGCATTTTGAGCTTGCACAACATATCTTCTCATTTCATCGACCTTGAAGCCGACACAAGCTCCAAGCGATGCCAATGGACAAATCCTATAAGTGCAACTTAGTAAACACATTAGTCCATAAATATTGTCATTAATTACCAAAACCACACATGGGGGCCCATATGTTCTTTCAACTAGCCTAACGATAAAAACGGATCTTAATTCGAACAAACGGTTTGACCCAGAAAACATTTTAAATTTTCGTATTTTAAATGAGCTGGCTATCTTAGAAAGATACCGTGCATGCACTTGCTGGATAAATTCTTATCCAAACTCCCCGCCAGGATTCTACTTTTTCAGACCGGTCGTTGTGTAGCAATATCCAAAATAGATAGTGAAAGAACCAGTGGTTCGATTGATAAAAACAGTAAATCGATAGTCTTATCGGTTCGGTCATCGGTCCATTTTTTAAAACTATGATTAGCAACAACGCTTGGATACGAGTGGACGGAAACTATAGAGGAAGAGCTGCATTGCCCATTGTCTATGCAAATAGAGAAACATATAAGATAGCATAAGAGCATCTCTAGTAGAGCTCGTATTTCTCCAAACCAAAAACGCGGAGTTTGGTCTCCCGAACTGTTCAGCTTAGATGATTTTAGTCACTGTGCAGATTAGAAATCGAACTTGCGAACCGAAAAACCGAAAATCAAACATCGCGGGAAAATGTGTTGCGATGATCTTGCGAAATTGAACCTATTCTTGCTCCGATCGAGCTACATCAATAATTTACATAAACTAGCCAAAATACGGGACAGTTCAAGCTACAATCGTTAATTATAGTACTTAAACTATACTAGATTAGGCCACGGATTGTCACCGTGGCAGTTCTTGCAGTGGCGGAGGGTTTTCCCGCGCCGGCGACTCCTACGCGACGACGAGCGCGGCCACCTCGAACGCCGCCGCCTCTACCGAGCTCCCGCAGGTGAGAGGCGGCCCGTCTACATCGTCGTTGCCGTCGCCGCGCGGGAGAAGCGCAGGCGGCGGCGAGCTGCACGAGCCGGCGGGGGATGCTCGGCTTCTCCTTCGCGTGCCTTCTCGCGCGCTGCTCGACACGGAAACCACTTCTGTGCCGCCCGCTTCCAAGCGCCGTCTGAGCCCGCCCGCCTCACGTGGTCCGCCTCCGACCGCACACCCGGCGGACGCGGTGTGATACGTCGGAAACGTATCTATAATTTTTGATGCTCCATGCTTGTTTAGTATCTACTTTGCTTTACTTGTCCACACTGTGAGGTGCTTTTTACATGTTTTCTGGTACTAACCTACTAAGAAGTTGCAATAGTGCTAGATGCATGTTTTCTGCTATTTTTGGTTTCAGAAAAGTTAGTAAAGAAATATTCTCGAAATTGGACGGGACAAACATTAAAGTCAATTACTTTCTGTGGAGAACAAGAAGTCCAGAGGGGAGCCCGGGGGGCCAGCCAGGAGGGGGCAGACCCATCCCAGGCGCGGGTGGGCCCTGCCCCGCGCCTGACTAGGGTTTGAGGCCCCTGGCCGCTGCCTCGGCCTCCCCCTTCACCTATAATAAGCCCCTGATGCAGAAACCCTGAGTACCCGATCAAATATCCACGAAACCGTCTGTAGCCGCTGCCACCATCGTCCCTAGATCGGGGGGATTTGAAGTTCTTCCCGGCACCCTGCCGAAGGGGAGATCATCCCGGAAGCCTCTCCGGTATTATGCTTGAGTAGTTCCACCTTGGACTATGGGTCCATGTAGTATCTAGATGGTTGTATCTCCTCCTTTGTGCTTTCATGTATAGATCTTGTGAGCTCCGTTCATGATCAAGATCTAATCTATTTGTAATCATGCATGTTGTGTTTGTGGAGATCCGATGGATATTGAGATTATTATGTTGGTTTGATTAATGGTTTTGTCTTTATGATTCTATCATGTCTGTTTGTGATCTTGCATGCTCTCCGTTGTTAATAGCTATCTTTGCCAAGTAGTTGATAGTGACTCCAAGAGGGGGTATTTATGCTCGATAATGGGTTCATGACTCTAGTTTCCAAGGAAAGTGACAATAATCTCTTCGGTTGTAGATGTGTTGTTGCTACTAGGGAGAAAACAACGGTCTCTTGTTTATGGAACATGTGGACTGTTTATCTTACACGCTTTGCTTAAAGCAGTTGTCTGTTGGTTGCAACTTAATACTGGAGGGGGTTCGGATGATAACCTGAAGGTGGACTTCTAGTCATAGATGCAGTTGGATGGCGGTCTATGTATCTTGTTGTATTGCCCAATCGAATCTCATAGGATCTTTCTGACTAGTAATTGCATTGTTATGCTTTGCTCCGTTCCTGACAATTGTTCTGCTGTAATTTGTTTACCCTTCATGCCATGTTGTTTATCTAAGTAGAGCACCTCTACTGAACTATGGACCCCGGTCCAATCTTTACCATTGATACATCTTCCACTGTTATTTGTTTACTTGCTACAAAATATTACCTTCCACACCATACGTTTAATACTTTGTTGCAGCAAACCGGTGAGCTTGACAACCTCACCGATTCGTTGGGGCAAAGTCTTGAGTTTGTGTTGTGCAGGTCTCCGTGTTGCTTACAACACCTGTGTGACGTTTCCTTCCTCCGGTTTCTTACTGAGGGAAACTTGCTGATGTGCTTCTTCATACCTTGCTCTTGGGGTTTCCAACGAAGTGTTCCACGACAAGTGTTGGGCACCATCAAGCTATTTTCTGGCGTTGTTGCCGGGGAGGCTAAGGACGTCTTCACTAGGGGAGTCCTTCACTTCATTTCTCTTTACTTTTTTTTAGTTTGCTTAGTTTCTTTTGCTTGGTTTTATTTGCCTCATTCCAACCCCCCCCCCCCCCCCAAATTAGTCTAGTTTGGTTTGCTTGATTTATTAGAAAACACAAAAAATTAGTTCCTGCTCTAGTTGCTACCATGTCTAGTTTTGGATCAACCTCTATTTCCCCTATGGTATAAATCTCCACTTTTAAGCAAAAAAGTGAAGAAAGTTTTAAGGAGGCTTGGTCTAGAATCTCTGCTTTCTAGAGGGAAACTAAGCCTGATGTAAGACTCAGCTTTGTTATTGATAGTTTCTACCGCGGTATTGCTCTTCGTTATAGATATGCTTTGGATGTTGTGGCTGAGATTTTTTTTTGCTATGTACTAAGGATGAAGCTTTTGATGCCATAAGGAAATTAATCATGATCTATGATACACCTGGCAAGTATGATTCCTCTTTCATAAATATTTTTGCTAGGTTGAACACTCTTGAGACCGGTATTGCTGCTATGAATAGTTGTTATCACACCCTTAGGGCTTACCATGATTATGTTCCCATAAATTCTGAGCCTTTAAAGTGGTTTCCCACAATCAAAGTCTCAATAAACACTACACTTTTTGATGCTCGCTGTGATATCATGTCTGAATTTTGTCTCATGCCTAAAGATATTTATGATTCCTTAAGTCTTTGGGGGCTTATTGAAGGAGGAGAGGAAATCTCTCTTACCAACAATGCCACTATATTACCCATTGGAATAGCTGAAGGTGTGTTTACAAAGATCTCAGGAAAAATGGTGACTACTGATTATCTTGTTATTGAATGTGTAGGCAAGGGACAAATCACACTTGGAATATCTCTACCGAAACACCTTGGGGCTGTAATAGATGTGGGAAAAGGCATCATGCATTTTTCTCCTCCAGTAAGCAATCATATATTTCCTAAGGAAAAGATGAAAGGTAAGAAATGAAAGAACAAGAAGGTTGCTTCTTCATTTGAAAATATTTGATTCTTCTTGCTTCTTGTGTCTAACTTAAAGGCGTTAAATAAAAGTACTTGTTGGGAGATAATCCAAGAGTTTCCTTGAGTCTTGGAAGTTATTACTTTAGTAATGACCTCTTCTTATCCTTTTTGTTTGTTTTTTGTGCCAAGAATGACCTCTAATGAGAGGGAAGTAAGATTTGGGGAGTTGCTGTCCCAAAACAGATTTCTATCCTCCACCAAAAAAATTCGTGAGGAGACTTTGTAACTCGGATTGAGCTAAAAATTTACGAATAAATCCCCCAGTATGTTAGCTAACTTTCGTTATTTCAACATTTTTTTATTTGAGCAACAGAAGATGTTCGAAAAAAAATCAGTTTCTACCTGCTGGTCTGTTTTGACAGATTTCTGCCACTATTTGCATTTGCTTCTTCTTGATTCCTTTTTGAGTTCTCTTTAGGTGAATTGAGATTTTTGAAGGAGTTATTACAACAGCTTGTGTTTTTAGTGAAAAGCCTTGCTGTTCCAAAGCTTTGCCAGGGGTCTAATATCTTTTGAATAAACTAATGTTGCTAATGAAGATTGTATGAAGTTTTGTTATGAAGAAAAAAATTCAGGTGTAGAGAGAGAATGATGCAATGAGATGAAGAATGGATAAAAGCTCAAGCTTGGGGATGCCACCATGATGTCAACCCAAGAAATACCCAAGAGGTACAAGCGTCAAAGCTTGGGGATGCCTAGGGCATCCCCTTCTTCATCAATAAAAAGCTCAGGTCTGTCTAGACACTTCGTTTTTATTGTTTCATGCACAGTTATATTGTTCTTGGAGCGTCTTAGTTTTCGTTTGATTTGCTTAGGTTGTTTAGTTTGCTTGAATAAAGTAGTTTGTACCCCCATTCTCGCTGTGTTGTTTTGCAAATAAGGTTGCTTGGTGTTTGGAAAGGAGTAGTAAGTTCTTGCTTGAAGTGCAAGAGGAGCTTGCATTGACTGTGACTTAGACTTTAGCATGGCATGCTAGGTATTGTTTTGGCATTATGCTTACTGATTATTGATGTAGCATGTCTTGTTCCAAACAATTGGGATTTCTTAGTGTGCCTTGAAGAAATTATGCGTTGTTTTAGCATGCAAAAGCATAGTATTGTGGTATTCTCCTTTGATGCTTTGCTTGGGTTGACTTGGCACATGCTTACACCATGTTATGACTCTCACAAGTCACCATTAGCCTCTATGATCATTTAGTCCTTGACTTGTAGTACCACTTTTGCTTTGATTAGTATGCTTTGTTGCACTGCATCATTTTGGCCATTATTGCTCTCTTAGTTGGTTGCTCCCAGTCTTTTGCTAGCCTCCACTTGTATAAGTAAGTTCTACGCATGCCTCCAACTCCCAAGAAACCAAGTTATTCCAAAGTGTCCACTATAAACTCCTGTGCATGGTGTGTTACACCATTCCAAGTATATTCTTGTTTTCAACTATCTTCCAATTAAAAACTATTTCGTTATGTGAAAACTTAGTGATTAAGCCCTCACGAACTTGATGGCACACTTTATTCCTTGCCCCTAATAAACTTGAACCATTGTGACAACTTTGTTGTATATGCTTGCACTTATAAGTTGGAATTAGCAGTACCATGCTGTCACGGGGAACGTTTTCAACATTGCACTTGTACTTTGTACTCGGTTGATATCATGATCTTTTGTCTATGGATGTCACCAGTGTGAAATAAAGGGGAAACTTGTAAGTCCATGGAGTTTGTATTCTGTGTTAGAGAAACGTCTGGGCCGCTAGCCTAAGCCATGCCTAATCATGGTGGAAACTTGCAGCATCACCATAATGAGCTATCTATGAAGCATCCTTAATAAAAATCTATGAATATGGTAAATAAAAAGATTGCTGAGATGCTCATTATCTACTTGCCTTGTCATTTTGGTTATGGGGAAACTCCTGTATCATGTGCAAGGGGTACCCCGTTGGCGGTTCTCAATGATATGCAAATACTTACAATGATAAGAACTTACCTGGACCCAAAGTTGAGTATGCATGAGGTGTGGCCCTCGTATTCAAGGGACTTGAGATTGCTAACTTATACTTCGTCAAGCATATACTCCACCTTTGCCACTTTAACCTTAACCACTTCAAGATGCTTATGATAGGGGCAATGAGGGCTGAAAGCTAACAAGTATCATAATTTTTGGAAGCTCTTTTTGAAACTTGTAATCCCTTCTTCCTTTATAAAAGGCCTTTCTTCCACCATTATTGAGTATCCACCTTCTACCTTTAGGCACCATTAAGAGAGCATAGTTGTCACTCTATGTGCAGTGTTCCAAAGCTTATTAATTGATGCATATTGTGTTATTACTTGTTCTTGTGCTACTTGTTTCTATTCACCCTTGTGATCTTTGAAGGTGTCCTATGCATCTATATTGCTACTCTACGAGGGACAAACTGATTGCCACTATGCTATGTTTTCTGTATGTGAAACAAACAAATGTTTTCAATGCATGTTATTCATGATCTTTGTTTGTGGCCTTTCATGTTGCATGCATAGTTACTATGTTCTATTGTTAGAACTCCATCTTTCATGCACATGTTTAGAGTTCTTTGATCCCAGCTTTCAATGCTTGCAAATGGTTGGATCTTTATTGTGAGGATGCATGTCACCTTAAAAATTATTTTGTTTATCACTTACCAACTCGAGGACAAGCAGGAGTTAATCTTGAGGATGTTGATACGTCAGAAACGTATCTATAATTTTTGATGCTCCATGCTTGTTTAGTATCTACTTTGCTTTACTTGTCCACACTTTGAGGTGATTTTTACATGTTTTCTGGTACTAACCTACTAACAAGTTGCAATAGTTCCAGATGCCTGGTTTCTGCTGTTTTTGGTTTCAAAAAAGTTAGTAAATAAATATTCTCGGAATTGGAAGGGACAAACGTCAAAGTCAATTACTTTTCGTGCGGAACAAAAAGTCTAGAGGGGCCAGCCAGGGGGGCCAAACCCACCCCAGGCACGGGTGGGCCCTGTCCCGCGCCTGGCTAGGGTTTGAGGCCCCTGGCCGCCGCCTCGGCCTCCCCCTTCGCCTATAAGAATCCCCTGATGCAGAAACCCTGAGTACCCGATCAAATATCCAGGAAACCGTCTGTAGCCGCCGCCACCATTGTCCCTAGAACGGGGGGATCTAAAGTTCTTCCCGGCACCCTGCCGGAGGGGAGATCATCCCGAAGGCCTTCTCTCCGGTATGATGCGTGAGTAGTTCCACCTTGGACTGTGGGTCCATGTAGTAGCTATATGGTTGTATCTCCTCCTTTGTGCTTTCATGTATAGATCGTGTGAGCTCCGTTCATGATCAAGATCTAATCTATTTGTAATCATGAATGTTGTGTTTGCGGGGATCCGATGGATATTGAGATTATTATGTTGGTTTGATTAATGGTTTTGTCTTTATGATTCTATCATGTCTGTTTGTGATCTTGCATGCTCTCCGTTGTTAATAGCTATCTTGGCCAAGTAGTTGATAGTGACTCCAAGAGGGGGTATTTATGCTCAATAGTGGGTTCATGCCTCTAGTTTCTAAGGGAAGTGACAATAATCTCTTCGGTTGTAGATGTGATGTTGCTACTAGAGAGAAAACAACGGTCTCTTGTTCATGGAACATGTGGACTGTTTATCTTACACACTTTGCTTAAAGCAGTTGTCTGTTGCTTGCAACTTTATACCGGAGGGGGTTCAGATGATAACCTGAAGGTGGACTTCTAGTCATAGATGTAGTTGGATGGTGGTCTATGTATCTTGTTGTATTGCCCAATCAAATCTCATGGGATCTTTCTGACTAGTAATTGTATTGTTATGCCTTGCTCAGTTCCTGTCAATTGCGCTGCTGTAATTTGTTTACCCTTCATGCCATGTTGTTTATCTAAGTAGAGCACCTCTAGTGAACTATGGACCCCGGTTCAATCTTTACCATTGATATATCTTCTACTGTTACTTGTTTACTTGCTGCAAACCATTACCTTCCATACCATACGTTTAGTCCTTTGTTACAGTAAACCGGTGAGCTTGACAACCTCACTGATTCGTTGGGACAAAGTCTTAAGTTTGTGTTGTGCAGGTCTCTACGTTGCTTACAACACCTGTGTGACGTTTCCTTCCTCCTATTGGTTCGATAATCTCAGTTTCTTACTGAGAGAAATTTGCTGTTGTGCTGCTTCATACCTTGCTCTTGGGGTTTCCAACGAAGCGTTCCACGACAAGTGCTAGGCGCCATCACGGTGCTGGCTTCCCGCCGCCGATTCGTCCCCTCCCCTACCTACGCGTCTTAAGCGCCCTATTGCAGACGGAGGGGTAGTGGCGGCAGCGACGGAGCAGCGTCGGCGGCGGCGGAATTGCTCCCCGGAGAGGAGGCAGGCGACTGTGGAGGTAGTGGTAGCGGCGGAGGGGAGTAGGGTTTGAAAACCGTACTCCCCTCCGCGGCCCGTTTTAATACGGGGCGGCCACCGAGTTTCTCGGGCCTCCGAACTCGTTTTACAGGTCAGACCGCAAGTTCGGGCTTTGTTCTGGGCCTCTTTCGGCCTGAACCCTATTGTCGCCGGACTTTTTCGGTTTCATCCCGTTTTACATGCTCTGTTAGAGTTGCTCTAACTGGGAATTGGTTATAACGATCATTGCATATGCGTTAATTTCTTATTATTGGGCCTGGATGGTTCATATTCTCTGATTAGTGATTACTGACTTTTTCCCTCAAAAACAAATTACTGAATTTCTCCACAGGACCACATGTGCTTTCCACGACGCAAGTACATAATTTCCTTGTACTTTGCGGGGGCACATTCGGGGGAATTTGATGATAACCCCCCCAGGTCACTTTGGGCCCACATGTCAGAGACAGCGTAGGGGGGGTTATGATCAACATAATCACCAACTGGGGGGGTTATCGTCAATTGTCCCTCTCGGCGTCAAGATTCCGGCTCCTCTTTACGCAAAGAGGACGGAGGGACTCGTGGACGGATCAACCAGCTGCGTACAAACGCGAACTGATTCCATCCATTTGTTTCTCCTTTTCGTGTTACCTATAGCTAGCCAGAATCGCATGTGAAACCACACTGTGCCCAATAACATGGTGCGTAACGTTAGTCACTACTACCTCCGTTTGGGATTATAAGTCCCGCGCGGATAACTAGGTTGCCAATTTGAACAATAAAATATACATATTATAGCATAAAAATTATACCACTAGATACCTTAGAGGTTATATTTTCTAATGGTATAATTTTTGTGATATATAAGTTATATTTTGTTGGTCAAATTAACAATCTAGGTATACGCGTAAGACCTATAATCCCGAACAGAGGGAGTACTCACTAGAATAGAATGTCGTGGCTGGTAGGAGTTTGTTTCCTGTCAACAAAATTGTTTTGCCGTACATACATACATAAACTAATGGATAGACAAAGTGGCAAGCACAACAAATAGAGTGGACGTGCATGTTAGCTTGCTAATGTAAGAGCCACATTAAATGGCAACAGAAGGGTACTTAAGTTTTTGTTGAGAAAAATAACTTTCTAACAACCTCTTATACTGAGGAGGAGGTTAAAAAAGCTGTTTTTTAAATAAAACATAATAAGGCGCCAGGGCCGGATAGTTTTTCAGCGGAATTTTACCAAAAATTTCTGGGACGTCATTAAGGAGGACATGATGAACTTGTTTGGGTTTTTATAGGTCGGTCAATTGGATATTTTTAGACTAAAATTTGTCAACATAATTTTACTATCTAAGGTTAATAATGGAGAACGTATACAATAATATCGTCCAATCTGCCTTCTTAATATTAGTTTTAAAAATTTTAGACCATGTTGTCAGTCCTTCTTAAACTTTATTCATGCAAGGGAGAAACATCCTAGATGGTGTAGTAATCATGCATAAAATAATCCATAAACTACACTCAAAAAAACTAAATGGTGTACTGTTCAAGATTGATATTGAGAAGGCATATGAGAAAGTTAATTGGTCTTTTCTTCAGCAAACACTCCGCATGAAAAGTTTTCTGAGGAGCGGCACTCTCTCATACAGTCTTTTGTGTCTAAGGGATAGTGTTGCCATTAAAGTAAACAATAATACTAGCAATTACTTTCAGACCAAGAAGGGGCTGAGACAGGGGGATACACTATCGCCTATACTATTTAATATAGTGGCCGATATGTTTGCTATCCTTATTGAGAGAGTCAAGGCTGATGGCCAAATTGAAGGATTAGTTCCACATCTTGTTAATGATGGACTCTCTATTCTTCAGTACGCTGCTGACATAATCTTATTTATAGAACATGATCTAGAGAAAGTTAAGATTCTGAAATTAATACTATCTGTATTCGAGAAGCTCTTTGGTCTGAAAATAAACTTCCATAAGAGTGATTTATATTGTTTTGGCGAGGCTCAAAACAAGTCCCATCTATATGATACACTTTTTGGGTGTGGTCAGGGATAATTTCCAATCAATTATTTGGGAATACCAATTCACTATCGGCGTCTTACAATTGCTGAATGGAAACTCGTTGAGGAAAGATTTCAAAAACGTCTTAATAGTTGAAAAGGAAAATTACTATCCCTCGAGAAAGACTTGTACTTCTAAATTCAGTACTCATCAATATGGTACTATATATGATCTCGTTTTTCCAGTTACCAAAAGATGTCTTGAATAAAGTGGATTATTGCCGATCAAGATTCTTTTGACAGGGGATAGTAAAAAAAGAAATATTAACTGACCATATGGAATGTGATTTGCCGACCGAAAGAATACGATGGACTTAGCATACATGATTTGCAAGTCAAAAATACCGCGCTTTTAAGTAAATGTCTTTTGAAACTACTGACTGAAGAGGGTGTCTGGCAAACCATTATATGGAGGAAATATATGGGCTTCAAAGCTGTGTCTCAAGTGGTTTCGAAACCTGGTGACTCACATTTTTTGGCAGGACTAATGGCGTCTAAAAAATGTTTCTTACGTTTTGGTGCTTTAATATTAAGGATGGATCGCAGATTAGATTCTCGGAGGATAAGTGGCTTGGCCAAACTTCTCTTCGCGAACAATGTCCGGCTCTATATTCGATGGTTAGACACAAAGGGGATACACTTTTCACAGTGATGGAATCTAATCCTCCTAATGTGCCTTTTATAAAAAGTCTCATAGGTCCTCGATTGGCATCTTGGAACAATCTTTTATTATGATTATCCACGATACAGCTACAGGACGGTGTGAATGAGTTCAAATAGAAATTACTACAAAGTAGTAAATTTTCCGTTGATTCATTATATAGAGCATTGATTCAACTTAATAGTCTGGTTGATGATAATAGTAAAATTTGAAAAATAAAAATACCCCTAAAAACAAAGATATTCGCTTGGTATCTTCATAAAGGAGTAATTTTTACAAAAGATAATCTTGTAAAAAGGAATTGGCATGAAAGTACATAATGCATTTTTTGCCACCATGATGATAATTCGGCATTTATTCTTTCATTGTAAATTTGCTCGGTCTATATGGTCATTCATCCAAACAGCCTCTGGTTTATCTCCCCCACGTTCGGTGCCTAATTTTTTGGTAACTGATTGCATGAGATAAATGTAAAAATAAAACTTTTTTTAGGGTGGGAGCACTTGCCATCATCTGGTCGCTATGGTTATGTAGAAATGATAAGATTTTTAATAATATTATGTCTTCTCCCCTGCAAGTTATTTATCGGGCAATGGCTATCCACCGACCATGGACTATTCTCCAACGTATGGAGTTTCACGACTTATTTGTGAAGGAGTGTACACGATTGGAGGACATGACGAGGGATATTTTCTCCCGACATGGGTGGTCGCGTGATTTGCAGATTGATCTTCCATAGTCTGTAGGCGCTATTTTATTCATGTTTTTTGTAATTCTCCCAAACTATTTGCTTTATCTTTCGGTGTGGTATGTGCTGTTGTGTGCATACTAATTATGCAGAGGCCGGGTGTAAACATTACTCAATAGCAATAAAATCGCCCATTTCCAAAAAAAGGGTCCTCTCTAGCTCTAGTGGACACCATTCAAAGTATTAGTGATAATATCAAGGGCGTGAAAGCATACTCCCTCCATTTCGAAATAATTAAGTTTCTAGGTTTGTCCTAATTCAAACTGTACTTCTATTTGACAATGTTTTTTAAAAGATATATCAACATTTACAACACCGACCTTGTTTTATCAGATCCATTAGACTACACATTTGCATACTACATAGATTTGACATTGTAGTTATTGACATACATTAAACGAAATCCGGTCAAACTTAGAGAAGTATGACTTAGAACAAACCTTAACCTTAAATTATTTTGGAACAGATGGAGTAGTCGTTGGCGCACGTGTGTAAATGCCACTATGGAGATGGTACATGGAGAACACAAAAGTATCATGCCCTCAAAGCGCACCTTCAAAGGTGTCATGTGTATTATGAATATGTGCTCTTAAAATTACATACATATCTTTTCTAATATGCCAATAAGTCAAAATAAGTGATGGAACTTGGTGCCACATATGAGGCAAATCGTTGTAAATAACAACAAGACCCGACGGTTGTTGAATTATCTTGTGTTGGAAATTTTCTAATCTCATTCGTTCTTCAAAGTAGTGTTTTGTTTATCAGATCAGATTATAATTGTACTAACTTATAAAATCTCAAAACATGCTGGTTTGGGGGATAGTGGGATCTATCTCAGAAACTGCTATTTGTCCTAGTTCTACTTGGCAATCTTTTGCTCGGATGTATTCATTTTGCAATGGTCGTGAAAATCGTTTCCCTCTTATTTTGGCTAGCATTTACCGGTCTAATTGGACGATCAACAATAAGCTCACCTTTCAGAAATATTTCATGAGGTTCCCTGTGATGATTATGTCCATTGTATGTTCTTTCTTTAATTGCTAGGAAGGAGTCTACAAAGAGGACAACAAAATGGGTATATATGATGGAGCTAAGTAGCATATGCAGGTGGCGGCCTCTCCCGCTTATCAAGATTTTGCACTACACTTAGTTATGATGGGCATATTGCCATGATCTCTAGAACTAGCTTTATCTATTGGCTAGTTTTTGGCTTGGAGTTTGTCATGTTTCATTTTGGTCTATAATGTTTTTTGATTTTGTTTGCTCGGTTAGGGTTAGAGGTAGAAAGTTTTTTCCTCATGTGGGCGCTAGAAGGCGAGCACTCACATAGGGTTTCTTGTTGGAGACCCAACTCACCGCCTATTTTCTGCCCCCTCCTTTTGCTTTGTATCGAAATGGTTGTGTCCATTAAGCAAATAAATAAATGAAAAGGCCTTAGCCCGATTTAGAAAATAGCATACTAACCAAAAGGATGCATTTTGTATATTGTATAATTCTATTCCAATACACAATTTTAAACTCATCTTATAAATATTATACAAAAAATATTTGAATAATTTTACCAAGCATGATTACCATAATACACTATCATTCGCCCGCATGCTAAGGACTAGTTGACACATCTTTCTAATCATCTTGAGATAAACCTTCAAGTTTAGTTGGTCATGGAATTTATTATTTTTAATAATCTACTAATATTTTACAGTTACGTCGAAATAGTAGAACCACTAAACTAATAATTACAATAGCCAAGAGCCCAAGAAAGGGAAATTTATATAAAGGCACTTCAGTACGACGGCACTTTCCTTAAATTAGTACAAGTGAGGCGATAGTCTTCGGTCACACAAACTATATATATGAGGTTCATTATTGGCCTAGTTAACAAGTACAATCATCAAAATGAAACCAGGGTATGACGATGGGTGACCTAGATGTTGATCGTCCTCTTCTATTCAATTGATACAACTATAGCTAATGTGCACAATTGTCATCATAATATAGATTTAGTTTAGGGTTTGTACACATAATAAGCTGCATACACATACTAGTTGTCTATGATTAGCAACTTGATTAATTTCCACGCAAAGATAAGGCCGAGAGAGAATCAAACGTGTATATGTAATAATGCATACATACCACACCCTAGCAGACAGAATGACCAACCTGTAGTTTGCCTAGCTAGCTATAGCTGCTGCGATTAACTTTGGTTTGAGGCTGAAAGCATCCCACGAGACAAGAAACCTTTCCACAGGCTATATAGCTGTGGCTTGTTTTAGTATTCCCCTCAGGGCTCAGGCCCTCACAGTCACAGAATTTGCCCGATGCAGGCAATTACTAGCAAGCTTTTGTGCCGGAGGCCGTATCTTACTTTCCACTTTTGCATTGTCGTTGGTCCCCGGCGAGAGTGTTAGCCATAGCTTTGCTTGGAGTATAAACATACCACCAAAATACACCTGGCTTTTGGGAGGTCTCATACTACTATATATAAAACAGGACGCCCAGAGGCTTCTAGCAAGACCGCAAAGCACAGAAGAAAGAGACCTGTACAACACGATCGACATCCATCCATGGATGTTTATAACCTACTCCATCAGGTGAGAAATTTACTAATGGCTGCAGCGAATGGGACGGAGCCTCCATGGCCGTGCGAACGACGTTCAAACACACAGGTGGCGGGTGCCAGACGAAGCAAGCCCCGCACCGGGGCCGTAGCATGTACTGCAAGATTGATTGATTATTAGTGCAGGAGGGCTAGCTGGGGTGGATAAATAATTAACGATAAACGTGCGCGTCGCCGGGTCGATCGATCTGGGTTCTTCTTCTCATAATCCTTCTTTCCGGTGGCTGGGCTTTGCATAAACAAGACGCGGTGGTCCTGAGGGGGGAGCCGGTGGGCGGGGCGACACCTGTCGCCGGCGTGGTGCGGCAAAGTCACCCCACCCAGCGCGCGGAGACGGCGATGCGAGCATAAAATAACGAGCCCGCCCGGGCGCGAGCGGGAGCTAGCGCGCCCGTACGTACGTCTACGTGCTTGCCAAAATTGGCAGCCAACATTATTTTACGGGCGCGTGTGCGCTGTCGTCTGGGCTCCGATCAATACGATACGCTGCCGCGGCAGCAAGAACGAACCCGGTCGATCGTCTAAAAAGGAATGAAGAAGGCTAGTGCGACAGGGGGCGAGTGTCGGCTTGGGATTGGCCGGCCCGTCGCCGTCGGCACTACAGTGCGGCGCACCCACCACTAATTGGTGGCAGCGACAGCGGCTACCCATCGATCGGAGCTTAGCTTAGGGCATTGTTAATTGTGCAGTGCTGTGCCGAAGAATCGCTGAGGCTGGTCATAGTGGGGTACTAGTAACTAAAAGTCCAACTCAGCACTTTTGTTTATGTGGCAATGAGTTATTGAGAAAAGAGAAATAAATAGAGTAACTAGCTATGTTAGTATAACATCACACATATCAAGACAAAGTGAGTCTACAACCTAATTAGTGTGAAATTGCATGTTACTACCATACTTAAGTTATTTTGTACTATAAAAATAGTAACTTAGACTAGTAACATTGACAGCCTGATGCGTACGCGTGGTGGCGTGACGCTATCGATCTCTGGCATGCTGGCTCGGACCGTTTGGTGAGAGACAGATCGATATGGAGGCATGCAGGGGAGGGCACATTGCCAGGACGCCACGGGGACTAGGGATCTAGCAGGGGGAAAGGGGTGTACGTGGCCAGGGGACCGTACATACCAAATACTTAAACCCTAGGGGAAAGATCTAATGATATACTACTACTACTCCTTTGGGGTTAAGATTATTCTTTGGTGACTGTCACATGGAGAGGAGGTCTCTCGAAGGGGTAAGGGGGCATATTGGTTGTTTATTCCTCTTGTACTTACCTGTGCCGCCTGTGGTGTTCCGATGTTGCCCTCCGGCAGTAAGTGTAATCTGTGGGATTCAAGTTCTGGTTTTACGGGGGAATCCTGTCCTAGGGACACCTGCGCTCCCGATCGGGGTTCTTTCGGTTGCTTTGTTCCCGGTATCCCAGCAGGTAACTTTCAGCCAAGAAAGAATTATGCACTGCCTCCTACATCCCATCACAATGGTTTCTCCATATCATACTAGCTTCACCTTGATTGATTTACCCAGACGTGTGACGTCGCCACACGCGAAACCGAAGGCCCCGTGTGAAGTTCCACACACGTAGGATACCAAGACGTAGTAAGAATCAAGACCTAGTTAGGAACGGGTTAATCTCTCCGGAATCGAACTGTTATGCATAGTGGATTCAAATGCGTAGAACCAAACAACACTCTTATGAGTTAACACATAGAAATTATGGCAAAAAGAGATGAAAACATGAGCTAAAATATCGTGTTCCATTTCCCTCAAAATTTCTATGGAATAGACGGTTCCATACGAATTTCAAATTAAACCATGAACAAAAATCTGTGGAATTTGAACTTCCGATTTCATGGGGAATCCTGTCCTGGGGACACCTAAGCCTCGATCGGGGTTCTTTCGGTTGCTTTGTTCCAAGTATATCCTAGCAAGTAACTTTCAGCCAAAAATTATGCAATGCCTCCTACATCCCATTTACAATGGTTCCACTAGGTGTCACCAACTTTTCACCTCCTTGGTTTACCTAGATGGGTGACACCACACCGCGTGTGAAACCCAGACATAGGATATCAGACGTCATAAGAATCAAGACCTATGAATAGGTTAATATCAACCTCTCAGGACTTTAACTACAACTCCTATCCTAAGAATGTTGTGTCCAAGACACAAAAATTGGTTAATCTCAGCCTCACGGGAATTGAAGTGTAATTTGCATGGTGGATCCCCTTTAGGAACCAAAACAACATTATTATGACTTAAACATACAACAAATAGGTAGAAGGAGACGAAAACATGATCTAAAATCTTGTGTTTTGTTTCCCTCAAATATTTTATAATAAACCATTTCATATGAATTTCAAAGTAATCAAGGGTAGCCATTCCTTTGTTCCGAATGTTACCGTACATCTCTTCTCCATAACAAACATATCCTCCAAAACTTCCTAGGTTTCTCATTGTGTTCCAAACGGGGCGTAATTAACCAAAAACCACAAAACTATTTGTGTGAGTATGCAATGACATATCAAATCTTGTTTTGCTAATGCCCATCTATTTTTTTCCATTTCCTTGTTGTGAGACTTTTTGTTCGAGTCATTCTATGTGTGCTCAAAGTCGTTTCATAGAAAACTGATTATTTTTGCATGTGTAAAAAGAAAAAAAATGTTGCAAAAAATAGGCTTTTCACGAGATACTTTTTATCTTTTTACATAGATAACAATGAAGGTTTTTCTCGAAACTTTACGTGGAACATAAAACGTGGAGATGTACTTTTATAAATTGGAAGAAAAAAACTTAGGGAAAGGGAGCATGTGCTGCCGGGAGCCAAAGTATTTGGACAGCAGAACCAAAAAAAAGGGTGTCACATAGCCACTTAGAAAATCAGTTGATGTCCTAGAACGAGAGCCAGCATCAAACAAAATCATAACAACTAAGGTCGTTGTCCCTCACTGTTTCAGTTTATGGACTACCATACGCGCATGAGTGAATGGTATAGTGATTTTCCCAAACTGGATCATATGCCTCGGCGTTTAGAGTTGAAGCCTACTACCCGAGGAAGCGACGGTAGTGTCAATCGATCGAGTCACATGTAGGTCATGGACTGGATTATGACAACACGCACGAGAGACTAGGAGTTAGGTCCCGTTCCATGCTGACTGACGGCAGGGACGAAGCTAAAAAAATCTGTCAATGAGGTCAGCTTTATAACCTCTAAATTACATTGGGGTCATCTTTTATAAATAAATATCACTTAGTATAAATTAGTGAGGGTTTTGCTAGTTTTCATTGGGGTCAGCTGACCCCAATGCCCATAAGGCAGCTCCGTCCCTGACTGACGGGTCAAGCTAAGCCAGACTTGACCCGATGGACCCAGGGCCGACATGCAGACCATCAGGTGCCCCGCGCGTGTAATGCAGAGCATGCCATCAATCGACTGTGTGTTTGATTTTGATTTGCTTCGATCGTGCCATCTTAATTTCTTCTTGATAGCGATGCATAAAGATCAGATGCAATGTCTGATCGATAATTAGAGTAGTAACATTATTCTTTCTAATTTTTGGCAAAGTTGGCACACGCACGCATATGTGCTTTTGTAACCGCGTGCCAGCTCAGGGGGTGTACCGACGCGACCAGGTGAGGAGAACAAACGTACACGAAAATTACTGCATTCCTTTCCAAGGAGTGTGGTACTTAGTCGTCAAACTATGATGATTAGTTTAGTTCGCTTGTGCGTCGGAAAGTGCTTCGTATATATGTCGATCGATCGCTACTTCGATCACCTTTCCAAGTACAATGGCCATCACGGTAACTGGCACTTGTAGCAAAATCTAGTTAACCACGACACCCGCCTTCTGGAAAACCTAGGGTGGTGTTACGTCTTGCGAGGTAACTTTCGGCTCCTTTGGTTGGAGATAAATCCTGCCTTCCTTTTCACTGATAGCTATTTGTTTTGCTTTGCAGATTGTTCCGATTTTCGACAATCCACGCATTATAACTGTAATTATTCAGCTGTAACATCAATACCACTACACGCAAAAAAAAACATCAATTACCACAGGTGCTCTCTTAATACATGAGCTGTACATGGTTTTTTCATAATAACTCCTAATATATTCACTCCTAAAATTACAGTGTTACCCGGCGGCAAAATCTCGTCGGAAATAGTAAAAAACGACACAAATTACATTGTGGCAGAGCCCTATCGCACGAAACCATCGGAACTGTTGCGTCAGAGGTAAAGCAGTATTTGAATGTCAGGGAACATTCAGATTTTATCATCTTTACCATCGGGTAATTATGGTGGTGTCCGTCGGGAAAAGAATCTCCCATCAATTCACACAGTACTTTCTGTGAAGTTCACTATCCACAATTCCTCCCCACAAAAGTTTTCACACAAAACGATCCCCATCCATGTTCTTGATATGATCTCTAGTTTGTATTTGTCTTTCGACTTCAAGCATACTCTCCACGGTTCTCCAAGCGAACTTCATCCCCTAGTTAGGAGTAAAGTGCAAAAAATTTGAACCACAATTGAGGAAATGTCGACAAAGACAAACCATAATGCATCAGAAGTGGTGGTTTTTTTATTGAAGGGTTGATATCCTTTTCATAATGGTGATGGTTATTTGCATTTTACTCTCTGCCAAGAGATCCACAACCATATTTCATTTTGTTTAAACGAGATTTTGAACAATGATTATTTATCTCTTACTTATGTAGTTATGTGACACAAACTCATATTAAACACATATGAATGAAGTATTTGCTGGCCAAAGCCCTGTTTTAATGAAACCGAATTTGTCACATATATCCATACATAGGGAGTAGTTTTACATATATAGGAAGGTTTTGACCGAATTCTAAAATATAAGGTGTATAAATTTTGTCAAAAGTCAAAGTTTAGAATTTTGACCAAGTTTATATAAGAAATATCAATATCTTCAATACCAAATAATAAGTAATAGATCCACATGAAATATGTTTTCATAGTGTATCTTACCAAAAAAACAAAACTCATCTATTGATAATCTAGCCTTTTTTTTGCGGATGAGAATCTAACTAGAGAGACATTACAAGATATACTCCATCCATTCCAAAATATGAGACGTTTTGATAGGCTATTTTAGACCATCAAAACATGTTATATTTTAGAATAGAGGTAGTAGTACCAAAACACGCACTGGGAATAGTTAAGGGACGGGTCTAGTACAACTATAAGAAACACTTGAGCATGGTGGTCTGAGTTGAATAATTTCAACTTTTAATAGAATTTTGGTCCGTGTGACTTTTTTTCTGTATAGTGAGTCTTTGTACGACATAAACAAAAATATGGAGAGCCTTATGACACCATGGCCAATATGTGACGATCGAGTTCATGGTAAAATGCATTCGTAATGCAGTGAGGGCTATATTCGTACTTCCGTCAGAATTTTATACTAGTACAAGTTCTAGCACAACCCCTTGCAACTCATGGGAAAATCCATTTGTGGCCCCTACACATCTTCGTTCTCTCTCTCCAAATCACTGCAGAATAATCGTAAAAATTACAGTGTTTTAATGTTTTTATTTCCTGCCGTTGTATCTTCCAAAGCCACACATACGGTGAATCATGTCTTTGAAAGGCACCGTGGATTGTTCCAAATGATAGAATGATCGCGCCGACATGCGCTTAAAAGCGCTTTCCGTAAGCAACACTTGCGCGGTAACTCACTCAGCGCGCAGTGCACGCCACCGATCAAGCTTGTCTAAAAGAGTGAGTGAGTGAGAGAGAAAACGACGAGGTAACTCGAGACAATTTACCATGGGCACTTTGGGGAATAATCTCCACGGCACGGTAGTGGAGCTGGAATTCCCCTGACAAGGACATGGCCCTTTGCGCGACGCAGAGAATTCGCCCCATATATACGCGGCAGCGCCTCACTCGTCCCATCGCCTCACTTCGTGGTGGGCGACAGCATAAGAGGAAAGAAAGGCTGCTCCCCCCCTGCAGTGCCGAAGATTGGATAGCCGCTAATTCGGCTTAATTCCGTTCTGTCCTACCAGAAGCAGAAATATCTGCAGGAAAAGAGCGACAGCAGCAGCCGCACCGAGGCCAATTAGCCCCGGAAGTTCCCTCTAAGCGGAAGAGCACTGTTCTCCATTAATGGCGGAAGTGCAGCTCTCGGCCTGCTGGGGGAAGCAGGACGACGAGTGGAGGAAAGGCCCGTGGACCAGCCAGGAGGACAAGCTGCTCCTGGAGCACGTCGCCCAGCACGGCGAGGGGAGGTGGAATTCCGTCTCCAAGCTCACAGGTACACTACTACTAATAGTATTGCTAACTCGATCATTAACATTTAATCTGTTTTTTTTCTTGTCCTGCTCTTGATTTGATGTTTTGTGTTCTTCCTTGAATTATTACTTTCCGATTCACGAGGAACTGACCTGAGCACGGGAGTCTCCTTTTTCCACCTACCAGGTCTGCAACTTGCATGTTAATGATTCATATTGATCCTTCCTACAAGTTGGAGGGCGGTCAACCAGGCGCAATCGCGTAGCTTTTAGGCTTCCTTTGTACCTTAGGATCTTCAAGTACCTGCAACTTGCAAGTTCACCTGAGGATCTTCAAGTACCTGCGCAACTTGCAAGTTCACCTGAGGATCTTCAAGTACCTCCAACTTGCAAGTTCACAAAGCTAGCTACCTGCATGCATGCACGATTCGATCCTGTACGGCCTTGTATTCTTGCAGGAACTTCCTAATAACGTGCTAGGATTTAGGTCGATGTCTATGGTCATGAACCTCGTATGCTCCAGCTTGTCTTGGTCTCTCCTTCATATATACTCACTCATGCATCCCTAACACTGTTGAGACCAAAATTCCGTGAAATTAGAGAGATTCCAAAGGAGCTCCTGAATGTGAACTATTAGCCTCTAGGATGCAACCATTTATATATTGCTGATCACGGTCCAT
This sequence comes from Avena sativa, assembly GCA_916181665.1. Taxonomy (NCBI): domain Eukaryota; kingdom Viridiplantae; phylum Streptophyta; class Magnoliopsida; order Poales; family Poaceae; genus Avena; species Avena sativa. The sequence goes on along the minus strand of OV702294.1, from coordinate 145,847,979 downwards.
GTGGGATCTTAAAAGTCATGAGCTAGCTAGGGAGGCTCTTCTTCGTTTCATGCACCAATGAAAAATAGTGTGCGGTCAAAAAAAATATACATGTGATTATCCCTGTTCATGTCTCTGCATCCGCCTCCAGTAGAATCGTAAGCTTAGTCGTGAAAGGGGATGTTGTATAAGTGGAGATTGCTTATCTTCCTCAAAATTGGAGTGGGTTGATTGACGTATATATATATGAACAATATTTTAGTGAGTCGGTTATCAATTATAGAAAGTCTCAGCACTTAGAACTAAAAGTTATAGTTAGATTAAGCATCAATATATAGCGATGGCACATGTCATACATACGCTGATACGCATATCTACAGATGGTGAACGTTAACTATATATCCAGGACACTGGGGATGTGAACATTCAGTTCTTCTTGTTAATAAGCTCAACGCAAAACAATTTATGAAAATATATAGCAAATGACTGTTGTAAGTTACTACCCATTTAAACACCAGTATGCCTTGTCAGGTAGGAGTAGTATATTTTTCATGGACCACACACCCCTTTGTGTGTAGCACATGGTGAGTTTGGTGACCACTTATTACAATATGCCTGAGTGCATATTTCTCATCTGAGCTCCTCTGTTGCTGCAGGTCTGAAGAGAAGTGGAAAGAGCTGCAGGCTGCGGTGGGTTAACTACCTCAGACCTGATCTGAAGAGGGGCAAGATCACACCACAAGAGGAGAGCACCATAGTCCAGCTCCACGCCTTGTGGGGAAACAGGTAGAGATCATTACATTTACCCTGATACAGATCACCGAATCGATTCCAAAATGTTTCGGAGGCATGCATGAGACGAATACAGGAGCAGTAAACTTGCAGTACAGAAATCAAATTCAGTAAACATGACGACACGTTACTTCTTCAGGTGGTCGACGATTGCACGCAGCCTCCCTGGGAGGACGGACAACGAGATCAAGAACTACTGGCGGACGCACTTCAAGAAGGGCAAGCCGTCCAAGAACATCGAGCGCGCCAGGGCAAGGTTCCTCAAGCAGCGCCGGGAGATGCAGCAGCAGCAGCAACAGCAGTTGCTGCTGGGGCAGGCCAAGGACGAGACCGAGCTCGTCACGGCAGGCACCGTCGCCGACGTCGAGGTCGACGACGAAAAGTTCTGCGGCGTGGGCGGCGTGGCGTCGACGTTGGCCGGCCACGACCACGAGGATCAGCTGATCATGCGGGACGTCATGGACTTCCTGTGCCCCATGTCCTGCGCCCTCCTCCTCGACGGTGCCGGTCATGGCGGCGGCGGCAGCGGCAGCTGCTGCGCCTCGACGAGCGAGCAGGAATACGGCTCTAGCGAGGACGACGGCGCCACGTGGGGCAGCCTGTGGAACCTCGAGGACGTGGCCCGTGACGTCGACGGTGGGGCATGCACGCTGTGGTAGCTAGCTAGATTCCGTGCGCTAGCTCTCGCTGCGAAATCAATACCAAAAAAGAAAAAAAGGATCTCAAGAACTTGCATGCTCCCTTCTAGTAGGAAAAGAGAGAGGGTACATGGTGCTGATCAAGTGATGGAGAATGATGCAACGACAACTATCGTACATCCACTTTGCACGAGCTTCGGTTGATGACACGTTGAAAGCGCCGTTTCACTTTTTTTTCAAGGGGAAACTCAAGATGTGTTTTCCCCTTGTTAGCACTAGCAACCTCTCTCTCCCAGCCTGCTCAAACAAATTAAGGAGATGAGAATGAGATTGTGTGTTCAAATTGGTTTCTGTGATAGTACTAATTTACTGATATATAATCGCTTTATCTTGAATTATGCTTTGTCCTCACTCCTCAGTTCAGTTGTCTAAGATGGTGGACGATGGCAGCCTTAGGATCTTGATTGAGAGTACCAAAGAGGAAAAAGAAAAAAGAAAAAAAGAAAAGTTGGAACTTATGCAAAAAAAGAATAAGCGTAAAATTGTAAACCCTAAATTTAATAATTCATTTTTTATTTAGAGAAAAAATGGACAGAAATGATGACACGCCACCACATTGTCCGACCTGAAAAGTCACCTAAAAATTAAATAAAAACTATAATTACGCCATGCGAATAAAAAACATACCGTAGATCATACCATCAACAACTTCATAAAATTATAGTCCCTCTGTCTTATTTCATAACTAAGATATATTTTTGTCAAGCATAAATGATAGGCAAAACAATATTACTTTAATATAGTGGTGGGGATGACCATGGTTGACATGGTGTTACTGTATGAGGAATAGAGAGAAGGATGGTCACTATGTGTCTTGATCCAAAATGTATCTTTCTCAACTTGATCTAAACAAGTCGAGTAAATCATTGGTACATTTTTTCTCCTTTTGTTTCTATTTGGCCTTTTTCTTAATTCATTATTAATCTGTACGAGTGTTTTGATCTAATATCTATGACCATTGTATATGGTTATTTTTGCAATGTATATGAAAGAACAGCGAATGTCACCTAGAAGGGAATGAATAGGTGTTTTAAAACTATTATGGTTTTGGCTCATGTAAATGCAGAACAAAGCTAGTGCTTAATTTATCGAGCATAAAATCTAAATATACTAGGCTCACCTATATGCACCAACAACTTATGCTAAGTAAAGACAAGCAACTATGTGAAAGCAAGATATATAACTTCAGGAACGAAGACTATCACAAAGTAAAATCCATATTGTAAAGAGCTCTCGGGTATAGAAATAACTAAGGCATGCTAAAACAATCGTTTATCCCGAAGTTTACTTCCAAGGAAGCTAATCTCACTTAGAGAGGTACGTGGCATAATGCTCCCTAAACGCCGCATGAGGCTCACCTTGGGGAGTGGTAGCACAACGCTCACCAAACGCCACAAAGGCCTCATCTCAAGATGTAGAGGCACACCACACACTGACACCACAAAGGCTCACCTTATTCTCTCATGTGCGTACTACCAAGGCAGGCATACGATCCAGTATGAGACACTTGGGGGTGCTCACCAAACTCGTACAAGATTGGAACAATTACCACAACTCACTTGGAGGATCCTAAGTAAACCACCATGTCGAGCTTTACACCACAATAATTGAGCTCCTCGGCACCACTAAGCCGTCCAGGGTTCCAAGAACCTGAGAGGATCAAGCTTCAGGAGTAACAAGCTCCGGGTTCCAAGAACCTGAGAATAATAAGCTTATCAACCTTTCACCAAACATTTTTACGTGGAGAACTCAAACTAATGCACCAAATGCAATGACAAGAACACAAGTGCTCAAATCCTTCACTCTTAAATCGCACCAAAGCTACAAAACCTATGGGGTAATAAGATAGGAATAACACAAGAATACAACACCAAATTTCTCTAAGATTTAGATCCTAAGATTTCCCTCCACAAAGAAGATATGTGATTTGGTAGAATTGTAGATTTGGATCTCCTCTCTCTTTTCCCTTAAATAGATGCAAGAATCATGGGATGGAGAGGGAGAGGGAGTATGAAAGCTTAAGAGGGTCAACAATTGAGGTAAAAACTTGCTAGAAAGGTTGGGGAACCATTGTGGAAGTGCAAGGGAAAAATGCCATTATCCATTATTTTGGTTAATGTTGACACTGAAGCTAAAGTGTGGAGTAATATTACCTACTAGTATTTACACATGTTTTAGTCCACAAGTTATGATGAAAGGTGGTGAGAGAACCCTCATTCGCTAATCATGAGAAGAGCCAGTGCTTTCCTTGCATTTCTCTCTTATTGTTATTTGAGTGAATTAGGAAGCAACACACTATTAAGAGGGGCAGTCTCGGTGAGCTCTTTGGGGATGCAAAACACCATATACACATCCTAATAGCAAATAGCCACCACACTCACTTGAGAAGATTCAAAAGTCGAAGTGGAAAAATAACTCGTGATGGGGCTCTGCGAAATCTGTGAGATTGTCGGTGCTGCCGGAATTGTCGTCGGAACACTTCAACCACCGCCGAAATTTCCTAGCAGCCAAAGGAACACTATACAAGATGGTGTTCCAACGGGCCACCGGGATTCTCGGTTGGCTCTAGAATGCTTCCAGTCTGGTTTCCGGCCCACCGGGACTGGCGCCGGAACCTTTTGGCCTCGACGAACTTATCACCGGTTGTGTCGCTAGCTCCCCCAAGATTTGTAGTTTTCACCTGGACTATAAGTACCCCTTTCTTCTCCACCAAGAGGTTAGGTCAACTATTCATATTCATTCTTTGAGCTCCCTCACTCCATTGTTGAAACACCAAAGCTTTAGGACCTACCATTCTACGCAACCAAATCCAAATCCCTTTGGTAGAAAGCAAGAGGAGGTCCCAATATATGTCTACACCAAGCCATTCTTCATTCCCCTTAAGTTCATCGAGTTTGCTTATTAGTGTTGGGTTTGTGGGAAACCCTAGGTAGCTAGGGTCGCCCGAAGGCTTTCGGCTTGTGATTTTCCCCGTGGAAAGTTTGTGAGGGTTTGGAGACTACCTTAAAGTCTACCATGAGTAAGTGAGATATTCCTTCATCAGGATAGGCTCGGAGATAAAGTGACCTTATTGGCTTGGGGAAATCCTTTATGCAATCTCACACATCTCCAATGGTAGTGTAGCTTCCCCAAGGAAGTGAACACTGAAATACATCTTTGTCTCTGTGTGCTTCGATTATCCCTAAACCGAACCTCTTACTTGTGTTGTTTACTTTGTGATAGCCTTCGTGCTTAAAATACCTTGTATCATCATCGAGGTTGCCTCACCTAGTTTGCATTTAGGCACACTTATATTCCGCAAAGCCTAAAACTTGCAAATGGTTATAAAGAAAATTGTAGAAATCTATTCACTCCCTCTAGGTTAACCATCTTACCCTTTCAATTGGTCTCAGAGCCAAGGGCTCTTTTTAAGGGCTTTACCGCCTAAAGAGAAACATGGTTTTCTCCGATGATTATGAGGGCAATACTTATTAGGTCAAGGAGCTTCATGAAATGTTTGCTAATGAATCCCGTGATAAGGCTAAGGAGGATTCCGACCTCCTTGCCCGAATGAGCTACCTATTAAGGGTCGTGGCTAGGGGAATTTTCTCGGTTACTACCCTTTGGTAGTACCTCAAGAGAGCTTGTTGGACACCGGAAAGGATAATTGTGAGGAGTATTCTCATGCGAACAACCCATCAAAAATAACCATGCCCCGTAATCAATTCCCTTATGTATATCCTAAGAAAAATAATATCATGCCTCATATTAATGGTTTGGGTCTCATACCTCAGTTTGATGGAACTCACTTCTCTCATTGGAAAGCTACTATGTAATCTCATCTTCGCATTTCTAGTGTGGAGATATGGGAGATTGTGATCAATGGCTTCAACCCACAAGTTCCCAACAACCTCACCCCGGGAGAGTACTATAATCGACAACTAAATGCTACGGACTGTGACAAGATTGAGAGTGCCATTCACCGCACTATTCTTGATCAAGTTAGTGGCATTCACACTGAAAAGTAACTTCGGGATAGGATTGTCATCCTACAAGAGGAAACATATCTCATCCAAAAGTCCAAGTAGGAAGCCGCCAAGTCAGAGATGAACTTGTTCATGAACAGAGATGGTGAGACCATCTTTAAGGCTTATGCAAGACCCGTTTCTCTTCGTGTGAAGATAAAGGGCCACTACAAGAAATGTTTCCTTTGGCAAAGACTTGGCCTGTCGGTCGTCGTAGAAGGCGCGTCTTCCGCGACGAAATTCTTGGCTCGACCGTGGCCAATGGAAAACGTTTTTTTGGTTTCGTGCCCCTCTACTATGACGAAACCGCTAAAAACATGGATGAAGCTCGACGAGCGCGTGGCAGAAGTAAGATTTCCGGTTTCTTATGAGATGTTGACTCGCCGAAGTATTTTTTGGCGTGTGGGTCCCAGATGTCAGTGACTCTAGCGAACCATACTTTTTGGTCGCGCCTCCCTGATTTGAATTTGATAATGTTGTTCGATGCCTCCTCTGTTTAGTCAGGCTGCTGGGTCCCATATGTCTGTCTATCATTAGAGAAATCGTGTGTATGATGGAATTCTTTTCCTTACCTGTTCTGAACTTGATAGCGTTGCTCGATGCATCTGTCGTTTAATTAGGCTGTTGGCTCCCACGTGTCATCCTCACACTAGAAGAAACGTGTGCATGATTGATTTTTTTCCTTGGCTCGTGCCTCCCTGATTTGAACTCGATAACGTTGCTCGGTCTATTTGCCGTTAATCAAGCTGCTGGGTCCCACATGTCAGCCTCTCATTAGAAGAATCGTGTGTATGATAGAATTTTTTTCTTTGCTCCCGCCATCATGTTCTGAACTGATATCACTGCTAGATGCATCTACCGTTTAATCATGCAGTTGAGACCCACATGTCATCCTCTCATTAGAAGAAACATGCGCATGATGGATTTTTTCTTGGCTCGTGCCTCCCTAATTTGAACTCAATAACATTGCTTGTTTTATCTGCCGTTAATCATGTTGCTGGGTCCCACATGCCAACCTCTAATTAGAAGAATCGTGTGTATGATGGAATTTTTTACCTCGCTCCCATTGCCCTATTCTGAACTAGATAGCATAGCTAGATGCATCCACGGTTTAATCGTGCAGCTGGGCTCCATATGTGATCCTCTCATTAGAATAAACGTGTGTATGCTGGATTTTTTTGCCCTCGGTCATGCTACCCTGATTTGAACTCGATAATGTTGATTGATCTATCTGTCGTTTAGTCATGCTGATGGGTCCCCCATGTCAGTCTATCATTAGATGAACCATGTATGATGGAATGTTTTTCCTTCGCTCCTGCTACCCTGTTCCAAACATGATAGCGATGTCTACCGTTTAATCACGCAGCTGGGCCCCACATGTCATCCTCTTATTAGGAGAAACGTGTGTATGATGGATTTTTTTTCTTCTCTAGCGGTTAGAAGAATTGTGTACCAACGAACAACATAGCGTTGCTCGCGGTATTAGCCATTTATTCAAGCTTGTGGGTCCCTTATGTCAGCCTCACATTAAAAGAATTGTGTGTATTATGTAATTTTTTTCTTCTCTAGCGCTACCATGTTCCGAACTACATAGCGTTGCTCGACGAATCTTCCGTTTGGTCATGCTGCTTGGTCCCATATGTCAGCCTCCAATTAGAAGAAACGTGTGCATGCTGCATTTTTTTCTTCGCAGACGCCTTCGTGTTTCGAACTTGGCAATGTTGCACGATACATCAGCCGTTAATACAGGCTAGTGGGTCCCCATGTCAGCCTCTCATTATAAGAAACGTGTGCATGCTGTACTTTTTTCTCGTTTGCTCCTCCCTATTTCGAACTTAGCAATGTTACTCGATGCATCAGCCGTTTATATAGGACGGTGGGTCCCCCGTGTTAGCCTCTCGATAGAATAAACGTGTGCATGCTGGACTTTTTTCTCGCTCGCACCTCCCTGTTTCGAACTTGGGAACATTGTTTGATGTGGCAACCGTTTATACAGTGTGGTGGGTCCCCCATGTATGTCTCTCATTAGAAGAAACGTGTGCATGCTGGCCATTTTTCTCGCTCGCGCCTCCCTCTTTGGAACTTGGTAACGTTGCTCGATGTTGTAGCCCATGTATAAGGTCTCGATGGTGGGTCCCACATGTCAATATCTTTTTTTAATGATATGTCAATATCTTTGTAAATGGAACGTGTGTATGATGGACTTTTTTCGGCTGTATCTGCTGTTTTGACCTTGGCAACGTAGCTCGATGTGGCAAACGTGTATGGTCTTCTTGCTGGGGCCCACATATCAGCCTCTCTGATATGTATTGGCTTGTGGGTCCCTGATGACAACCTCTCTGTACAAGTACTTAACTTATTTTTTCCCACCCGCGTATTAAGAGGGATGCTGCAGGCTGGTGGGTCCGTCATGTCAGCCTATTCGTAAAGAAACATTGTTAGAAGAAAATTAAGAGGGACGCTACAGGCTAGTGGGTCCGCCATATCAGCCTCTTCGTAAAGCAATATTGCTAGAAGAAAATTAAGAGGGATGCTACAGGCTAGTGGGTCTGTCATATCAGCCTCTCCGTAAAGCAATATTGCTAGAAGAAAATAATGTAAAACCAAAAAAATATGTCAAGCGTAGAGGATTCGAACTCCAGACATCACACATATAATCGTATGAGTTGTCACTACGACAAAGAAATCAAACGATATTATCTTTCATCTCCTTGTTAGTAAAATATGCATTCTGCTGTGGATCTGCGGGATTCAGAACAAAGACCTCACCGATGGAGAGGAAAAAGAGATAATTATTTTGGCAGATATATTCACGTAAAAATATCAAAAGAACCAAAGAAACACACCGCATGCGCCAAAACTAGAATGGTATCCAATGACTTCACTTGGTGAAATCACACTCTCTTCACTGTCCAAAACACAACCAATGGTTCCGATAAAACACAGACAGAAGTTTACTGCAATCAGCCCAGCAGCTGCGACAGAACTTTTCACAAATTCAGTAGCATTTGAATGATTCGGCGGTACAGAACTAGACAGAGAAAATATCAACAGATTCTTAGTTTATATTCAGCAGCACTTGACCAATTCAGTAGCAATTCAAAATGACTGATTCAGCAATACATACACTGAAATTCAATAGCAGTACAAAGGGAACTAGTTCTTACTTCAGCTCTAAAAATTATGCTTTTCCCTTGTCTCCAAACATGATCAAATCATTGGAGCAAGCAAAACTGACGCTCAATTCTGCTTTTGTGTGCAACCTCCTCCTCACAGAATAATATAGAGAAATTAGACAGATTCCTAGTTCATATTTAGCAACACTTGACCAATTTAGTAGCATTTCAAAATAACTGATTCAGCAATACAGACACTAAAATTCTATAGCAGTACAGAGGGAACCATACCTCACCGATGGACTGGGAAAAAGCGATAATTCTTTTGACAAATATATTCATATAAAAATATATAAAAAACCAGAGACACACACCGCGTGTGCCAAAACTGGACCGGTATCCAATGACTTCACTTGGTGAAATCACATTGTATCTTACCCTCTCTGCCTCTCATCACTGTCAAAAACACAACCAACGATTCCGATAAAACACAAGCAAAAGCTCCAGTGCAAGCAGACCAACAACAACGACATAACTTTTCACAAATTCAGTAGCATTTAAATGATTCATCAGTACTGAATTAGACAGAGAAAATATTGACAGATTCCTAGTTCATATTCAGCACCACTTGACCAATTCAGCAGCATTTCAAAATGACCGATTCAGCAATACAGACACTGAAATTCAATAGCAGTACAGAGGGAACCAGACCTCACCAACGGAGGGGGGAAAGCCATAATTCTTTTGACATATATATTCATGTAAAATATCTAAAGAACCAGAGACATACATCGCGCCAAAACTAGAATGGTATCCAATGACTTCACTTCGTGAAATCACACCGTCATAACTATCCAGAACACAACAAATGGTTCCGATTAAACACAAGCAAAAGATTTAGAGCAAGCAACCCAGAAGCAGTGACAGAAATTTTGATAAATTCAGTAGCATTTGAATGATTCAGCAGTAAAGAATAAGACAGAGAAAATATCGACAGATTCCTAGTTCATATTTAGCAGCACTTGACAAATTCAGCAGCATTTCAAAATGACAGATTCAACAATACAACCACTAAAAATTTAATAGCAGTGCAGAGGGAACCAGTTCTTGCTTCAACTCTAAAAACCATGCCCATAATCAGTTTGTCCATTTCTCCAAACATACTCAAATCATTGGAGCAAGCAAAACTGATGATCAAGTTTGCTTTTGTGTGCAACCTCCTCACATATTAAGATGGAACATAATAATTGTCATAATAGTTGGTTTTGGTTATATAGGAAACCATCATATAGATACAAATATACTATTCTAGTACGTACTAGTCATAGCAGCTCCAATCCAGCAAAAGGTTATCATAGATTTATCACTCATATATGATCAGTAGAGATAAGACAACCATATAATTAATTATGATAGCATACGACCAAATAGCTAGATAGCTAGAAATTTCATGGCCAGTCTGCTACATTCAGGGCAGCAAGATACATCGACCTTGACCATTCTTCCAATGGTAAATTTGGCTGCTTTCCAGAATTTGGTCCACCTAGAAGTAGCTGCAAAGCGCCCATCAGTCCAGTTAATGGCGTAGCGTCCCTCGACTTGCACTCCTTCACTCTGCATCATGAAGACTATTGTGCCCTTTTGTCTGGCCTCGAGTTTCTTTGTAGCACTCTTAGGCAATTTATGAGTCAAAGCAAGAGATAGACGCATAATTAATAAGAGCAATGAACTAAATCATGTCAAACTTGAGAATACATTGAGAGCATTTTATCTCCAGCCACTCACAAACATAATCTGGTGAGACCTTGAGATGACACATGTGTAGGATATGATCTTACAAGGAGCTTATGCTGGTGCCTATGCTGGGGTTGGTGAAGTAGCTGGTGCTGGTGCAAGAATAGGGACTGGTGCAGTAGATGGTGCCGCGACCTGTGCTGGGGCTAGTGCTAGTGCAGGAGATGGTGCTGATGTAGTTAATTAAAGAGGGGCTAGTGCAGGAGCCAAAATTGGTGTCAGCGCCAGCAGCTTGATGCTAGATTTCTTCTAACGGATAGGTAAGTTGACTACAAGGATGGTAGAGTCATATGAGATGTGTGCAAGAAAAATGGCTCTTATACTCCAACACTTACTCACAAGACAATGATCAAAGGATATGATGAGTATACAAGCAAATTGAGTTACTACTGCCTCCAATTTTTCTCCTTCGGTCAACAGGTGTCGGAGCAGGAACTAGGTCCAGTGCCGGTGCCAGTAGCTTGATGTTGGTTACCTTCCGGGGGGAGGTAAGGGGACTGCAGGAGTGGACACAGAGGCATATGAGATGTGTACAAGCAAAATGGTTTCTTATTACACTCCAAGATAGTGATCAGAGTATACAAGCAAATTAAGTTACTACCTCTATTCTTTCTCCTACTTAGGTCAATAGGTGTCGTTGCAGTAACTAGGGCCGGTGCCGGTGCCAGCAGCTTGATACTGACACCCTTCTGGAAGTTAACTGCACAAGTGTAAGCAAATTAAGTTACTACCTCTATTCTTTCTCCTACTTAGGTCAATAGGTGTCGTTGCAGTAACTGGGGCTGGTGCCGGTGCCAGTAGCTTGATGCTGACACCCTTCTGGAAGTCATACGATTAGTGAAGACAATGGTGTAGAATAGTTAGTCGCAAGAAAGTCATCAGAGGTTGTGATGAGTACAGAAGCAAATTAATTAGTAGTACCTCTATTCTTGGCCCTTTGGTCAACAAGTGTACGATGTCTTGCAAGTATTTGCCAGTCTTGCTAAAATTGAGTGCTACCTCGTCCCCCTACTTTAGACCATTCTCACAGACATACTTGGACCAACCTCGGCCACCCAAATAAGTGGTGACTATCATTTGGGAGACATCTACATCATATAGTTGCCGCAAGCCTTTTGGGTGCTCGGTATACAGAGTTAGAAACTTGTCGTTTCTGAATAGCTTGTTTATAATGGGGGAGCGACACAAGCGACAACCTTCATGAGAAAATTGATAGACAAGTAAGACGACAACAAGAAAAGTGAGATCCATGATATTGCATCAAGTCGTTCTAAACCGTTTGGAATCCATACCTGATACCACGAGTACCCTTATCGAAGGGTGCCCATGCACCATTTTTCTTCCATCTGTCTTTGTAAGAGCATACATAGCCCCCCTTTCAATCCACAAGCTTGACAAGAGGACGATACAAGAAAGGGCTGAGCAGCTGGTGCGTGGTACTGAATGAAATTAAGTGGAAAGGTTAAATTATGTAAATATCATGTAAATCTAATAATATCATACAAAATCATTGCCTTTAAAGCAAATAGATTTGATGTTTGTGAACTTCTGATGAGCGTAAAGATATATAGTTGATAACAATAACACGAAAAATCATAACATGCATGTGAAATTGTGGATTTCCAAATTATACACACTTCTTAGAGAGGTCACTGCCCACCTGGTTACTGTGTTTGTGCTTCCTTGTTGTGTAGACAATGTTCACTTTTGGTGGGGGCATGAGCAATCTACTAGCCTCTACAGTAGCCTCAGCCTCCGCAGCAGCACCTTCAATCTGCGTAAATAGCAACAGAGCTCAACGGTTCAATACAGTACATAGTAGTCATATATGATTGTGTATGAGACAGTAAGACACATCCAGATCTGGATTAACATAAACATAGTGCCAGACTTAATAGAATCACACATGTTTTTGAACATCTGATAAACATGCATGACACCAAGTGGATAATAATTAAATCGTACTGCACCATGGTAAGTGGATTAAGAGAAATAACCTTATCTTTAAGTTGGTCCCTCTCAGCTCGGCAGTGGCCTTGCGCTTGTTTGGTGAGTTGTGGTAATGGACGGATCCTCCATCATGTAGGGGTATCATGTTGTTTGACACCTAGGGCATCGTGCTATAGTAAATAAAGAATAAGATGGTGTCACAGAGGCTTCCACAAAAACAGAATGTAGAGAGAGACAACTTTTAGCACAGGGATACATCCAAGTTGCAGAAAACCGCTTTCAGCATGGGAAAGAATGGAAGAACACAACGAATATGCTGCTCCATTACCTTTTTAGGCAACTTTTAAGGGAACTGGCGGGACCATCCACTGTCTGTAGTGGCTGTGCGCTCCACAGACCAATAGTTCTCCATATAGAATCTAACGCAAAATACATTGCACATTAGTAGAAATTAAAGGTTATAAACTGAAGAACACCGATTTGGAACCCGACCAAATTCCCCAATCAGAACAGATGTGACCATGCCCCGATCTTTAATCCAAACGAAATCAGTACCCCCACCCCACCTACCCACCTCCATCCCCATCCCAATGGCCCAATCGATCAGAGCAGAGGAGGGAAAATACCCTGATTAGCTGAACAGATCCCGATTAGGTGACACTTGCTTGCTTTCCTGATGATGGGAGCTACCGATTGGAGGTTGCTGGTCGAAAGAGAAAAGGATGGGCAGCAGGAGTAGTAGGGACAGTAGTATTACACTTTTTCTACAGTCTCAATTTGGAGCGGCGGGAAGAGATTCCCGGGTTTTTTGCAAAATTTTCAACACGTCGTGGCATGGGCTAATAAATTATGTGGGACCCATATCCAACCTCCTTTTTCCCTTGGTGTCATGTGTTCCTCTCCTAGGACCTAGAAAATCGTCTCGTGTTCCTCTCCCAGGACCGAGAAAATTCCCTAGTATTGAATCAAACTGATTAGGCTCACGAAGATTTTTTTAACGAAAGAGCTAATATATTAATATCATAAACAAAGTATTAGCTCGTACAACATATACTCTGAAGATAAGCATTTGAGGGAGGGGAAGGGCTGGCAGAGGAAAAGAAGACGTTTGTTGCAGCATAGGGCACTAGCTCGATGCCTCAAAAGGCACTTGGGAAACCTCAAAAGTAGGAAACACACACAAACACACATATATACTACTAATATATAGAATAGTTTCAGATTATATATTTGCTACAAAGACCTAAAATCATAAGGTACCTCCATATTACAGTAGTACGACAGTAGCAGACCAACCAAGGGATAGCTCTACATACATTTAGAGCGATCTTAGGTGTACCCTAAGAGTTTTGCACCTGGGCTAGTGGTCATGAGACTGCACATACGTCACCAAAAGTACACCTCATATGATCAGCAACCTTGCATCAACTCCATCCAGAAGCAGTGTACCCGATCCACAGCCTTAGGGTGCAATCTCATCAACGAACAGGTCATCGTCATTACCATCAAAGTCCTCTTCGGTTGTCTGCTTCTATGATTAGTAGATTAACAAATGCATTTAAAGAGAAACATCAAAGACAACAACCTGAAAATTTTACGTTCTATAGATATAGTACCTTGTCATCTGCCATAGCGTAAGTACCTAAAATGAAACCCGTTTCATGCAGCTTGCGCTTTTTCTCTCCTCCCCCTTCTACAAGTTGATCTAGATACTCAGGAGCTGCCTTTGTCAGTTGATCTAGATGATCAACATCTGCTTCCCCTACTTGATCTGGACGATAAAGATGTTCTTCCCCCGGTTCATATACTTAACCATGAAATAACCATCTAACATATGTTCTTAGCATCCCAAACATATAAATATTCATGGTCTTCCACTATACTGAGAGGCGGCACCCTATGATTCACACACAAGCGGCAGGGGCAATGTACTTCTGAGTTGTTGATACGTTGGAAACGTATCTATAATTTTTGATGATCCATGCTTGTTTAGTATCTACTTTGCTTTACTTGTCCACACTTTGAGATGCTTTTTACATGTTTTCTGGTACTAACCTATTAGCAAGTTGCCACAGTGCCAGTTGCCTATTTTCTGCTGTTTTTGGTTTTAGAAAAGTTAGTAAAGAAATATTCTCGGAATTGGAAGGGACAAAGGAAAAAGTCAATTACTTTACGTGGGGAACAAGAAGTCCAGAGGAGAGCCCGAGGGGCCGGCCAGAGGGGACAGACCCACCCCAGGCGCGGGTAGGCCCCACCCAGCGTCTAGCTAGGGTTTGGTCAACCTGGCGGCCGCCTCGGTCTCCCCCTTCGCCTATAAGAAGCCCCCGATGCAGAAACCCTGAGTACCCGATCAAAAATCCACGAAACCTTTTGTAGCCGCCGCCACCATCGTCCCTAGATCAGGGGGATCTGAAGTTCTTCCCGGCACCCTGTCGGAGGGGAGATCATCCTGAAAGCCTTCTCTCCGGTATGATTCGCGAGTAGTTTCACCTTGGACTATGGGTCCATGTAGTAGCTAGATGGTTGTATCTCCTCCTTTGTGCTTTCATGTATAGATCTTGTGAGCTCCGTTCATGATCAAGATCTAATCTATTTGTAATCATGCATGTTGTGTTTGCGGGGATCTGATGGATATTGAGATTATTATGTTGGTTTGATTAATGGTTTTGTCTTTATGATTTTATCATGTCTGTGTTGTTTGTGATCTTGCATGCTCTCCGTTGCTAGTGGTTATCTTGGCCAAGTAGTTGCTAGTAACTCCAAGAGGGGGTATTTATGCTCGATAGTGGGTTCATGACTTTAGTTTCCAAGGGAAGTGATAATAATCTCTTTGGTTGTAGATGTGATGTTGCTACTAGGGAAAAAACAACGGTCTCTTGTTCATGGAACATGTGGACCGTTTACCTTACACACTTTGCTTAAAGCAGTTGTCTGTTGCTTGCAACTTAATACTGGAGGGGGTTCGGATGATAACCTAAAGGTGGACTTCTAGTCATAGATGCAGTTGGATGGCGGTCTATGTAACTTGTTGTATTGCCCAATCAACCTCATAGGATCTTTCTGACTAGTAATTGCATTGTTATGCCTTGCTCAGTTCCTATCAATTGCCCCGCTGTAATTTGTTTACCCTTCATGCCATGTTGTTTATTTAAGGAGAGCACCTATAGTGAACTATGGACCCGGTACAATCTTTACCATTGATACATCTTCTACTGTTACTTGTTTTACTTGCTGCAAACCATTACCTTGCACACCATACGTTTAATCCTTTGTTACAGCAAACCGGTGAGCTTGATAACCTCACTGATTCGTTGGGGCAAAGTCTTGAGTTTGTGTTGTGTAGGTCTCTGCGTTGCTTGCAACACCTGTGTGACGTTTCCTTCCTCCTACTTGTTCAATAACCTCGGTTTCTTACTGAGGGAAACTTGCTGCTGTGTTGCTTCATACCTTGCTCTTGGGGTTTCCAACGAAGCATCCCACGGTAAGTACTGGGCGCCATCAAGCTATTTTCTGGCGCCGTTGCCAGGGAGGCCAAGGACGTCTTTACAAGGGGAGTCCTTGACTTCCTTTCTCTTTACTTTGTTTTTAGTTTGCTTTGTATCTTTTGCTTGGTTTTGTTTGCCTCTTTTCAAAAAAACACAAACAAATTAGTCCTTGCTCTAGCTCACCATGTTGTTCCCCAAGTTCGCCCTGCAAGATCTTACAATAGGTAGTGGCTCCATAATTGGGAAAGATAACATTGAAGAATTCTTTAATCATGTTAGCAAACATGAGGATATTGAGGAAAAATCTATAGCTGAACTTGCTCCTAATTATGAGATTGCTGCAGCTTCTTTAGTTCTATGCTGGAGGCTAGGTTTGTTAGCCTTAACCCCTTCATGCAATTCTTATTCCTAAAATTAAAAGAAGAGAAGAATGTTGAAATGAGGGAATTTATCCTTGAAAATTTATCAAAAGAATTCCATGATGTTGCCAGGGAAGCCAAAAAGGTTTTTGAGCATTTCAATATGCTAGGCTCAAGTGTAGATGTTTTGGGTATTTCTGATAAAACTAAGCCTAGAGAAGAATTCAATATACCCATTCCCTTTAAGCTTGTTGGAATGCATGAAGCCTTTGAACTTTTTTTTGATTGGATTGCTCCTGAAAATCTTTTTGATGAAACTAGTAGACCAAAGAGAGATGAGAAGGGATCCTCCAAAACCCATTTGGGTGAGATACCTTCCATAGTTGCAGAATTTGCAAGTATGAATGTTAATGCTTCTTCATTTGAAAATACTTGATTCTTCTTGCTTCTTGTGCCTAACTTAAAGACGTTAAAGAAAAGTACTTGTTGGGAGATAACCCAAGAGTTTCTTTGAGTCTTGGAAGTTATTACTTCTATAATGAACTCTCCGTATCCTTTTTGTTTGCTTTTTGTACCAAGAATGACCTCTAATGAGAGGGAAGTAAGATTTGGGGAGTTGTTGTCCCGAAACAGATTTCTGTCCTCCACCAAAAAAATTCGCGAGGAGGCTCTGTATATCCGATTGAGCTAAAAATTTACGAATAAATCCCCCAGTATGTTAGATAAGTTTCGTTAGTTTAACACTTTTTGATTTGAGCAACAGAAGATGTTCGAAAAAAATCGTTTCTACCTTCTGGTCTGTTTTGACAGATTTCTGCCATTATTTGCATTTGCTTCTTATTGATTCCTTTTTGAGTTCTCTTCAGGTAAATTGAGCTTTTTGAAGGAGTTACTACATTATCTTGTGTTTTTAGTGAAAAGCCTTGCTGTTCTAAAGCTTTGCGAGTGGTCTAATATCTTTTGAATAAGCTAATGTTGCTAATGAAGATTGTGTGAAGTTTTTGTATGAAGGAAAAATTCCAGGTGTAAAGAGAGAATGATGCAATGAGATGAAGAATGGACAAAAGCTCAAGCTTTGGGATGCCACCATGGTGTCACCCCAAGAAATATCCAAGAGTTACAAGCGTCAAAGCTTGGGGATGCCCAAGGCATCCCCTTATTCATCAATAAAAAGCTCAGGTCTGTCTAGACACTTCGTTTTTATTGTTTCATGCACAGTTGTGTTGTTCTTGGAGCGTCTTAGTTTTCGTTTGCTTTGCTTAGGTTGTTTAGTTTGCTTTAATAAAGTAGTTTGGACCCCGTTTTCGCTGTGTTGTTCTGCAAAAAAGGTTGCTTGGTGTTTGGAAAGGAGTAGTAAGTTCTTGCTTGAAGTGCAAGAGGAGCTTGCATTGACTGTGACTTAGACTTTAGCATGACATGCTAGATGTTGTTTTAGCATTATGCTTAGTGATTATTGCTGTAGCATGTCTTGTTCCAAACAATTGGGATTGCTTAGTGTGTCTTGAAGAAATTATGCGTTGTTTTAGCATGCAAAAGCATAGTATTGTGGTATTCTCCTTTGATGCTTTGCTTGGGTTGACTTGGCACATTCTCACACCATGTTATGACTATGAACAAGTCACCATTAGCCTCTATGATCATTTAGTCCTTGACTTGTAGTACCACTCTTTGCTTTGATTAGTTTGCTTTGTTGCACTGCATGATTTTGGCCATTATTGCTCTCTTAGTTGGTTGCTCCCAGTCTTTTGCTAGCCTCCACTTGTATGAGTAAGTTCTACTCATGCCTCCAACTCCCAAGAAACCAAGTTATTCCAAAGTGTCCACTATAAATTCCTATGCATGGTGTTTTACACCATTCCAAGTATATTCTTGTGTTCAACTATCTTCCAAATAAAAACTATTTTGTTATGTGAAAACTTAGTGATTAAAGCCCTCACGAACTTGATGGCACACTTTATTCTTTGCCCCTAATAAACTTGAACCATTGTTACAACTTTGTTGTATATGCTTGCACGTATAAGTTGGAGTTAGCAGAACCGTGTTGTCACGGGGAACATTTTCAACGTTGCACTTATACCTTGTTGTACTCAGTTGAGATCATGTTCTTTTGTCTATGGATGTCACCGGTGTGAAATAAAGAGGGAACTTGTAAGTCCATGGAGTTTGTATCCTGTGTTAGAGAAACGCCTGGGCCACTAGCCTAACCATGCCTAATCATGGTGGAAACTTACAACATCACCATAGTGACATCTATGAAGCATTCTTCTTATAAAAAAGAGACAAATTGAGAAAAGAGGAAAGAGAGAAAAAAGCACCATATTCCCATGGTACATAAGAAGAATTCCTGAGATGCTCATTGTCTGCTTGCCTTGTCATTTTGGTTATGGGAAAGCTCCTTTACCATGTGCAAGGGGTACCCCGTTGGCGGTTCTAAATGATATCCAAATACTTACAGTGACAAGAACTTACCTGGACCCAAAGTTGAGTATGCATGAGGTGTGGCCCTCGTATTCAAGCGACTTGAGATTGCCAACTTATACTTTGTCAAGCATATACTCCAGCTTTGCCACTTTAACCTTAACCACTTCAAGATGCTTTTGATAGGGGCAATGAGGGCTGAAAGCTAACAAGTACCATAATTTTTGGAAGCTCCTTTTGAAACTTAAAATCCTTGCTTCCTTTACAAAAAGGCCTTTATTCCACCATTATTTGAGTCTCCACCTTCTATCTTTAGGCACCATTAAAAGAGAATAGTTATCATTCTGTGTGCAGTGTTCCAAAGCTTATTAATTGATGCATATTGTGTTATTACTTGTTCTTGTGCTACTTGTTTCTAGTCACCCTTTTGAACTTTGCAGGTGTCCTATGCATTACATTGCTACTCTAAGAGGGACAAGATGATTGCCACTATGCCATGTTTTCTGCATGTGAAACAAACAAATGTTTTTCAATGCATACTATTCATGATCTTTGTTTGTAGCTTGCCATGTTGCATGCATAGTTACCATGTCATATTGTTAGAACTCCATCTTTCATGCACATGTTTAGAGTTCTTTGAATCTAGCTTTCAATGCTTGCAAATGGTTGGATCTTTATTGTGAGTGTGCATGTCACCTCAAAAATTATTCTGTTTATCACTTACCTACTCGAGGACGAGCAGGAGTTAAGCTTGGGATGCTGATACATTGGAAACGTATCTATAATTTTTGATGCTCCATGCTTGTTTAGTATCTACTTTGTTTTACTTGTCCACACTTTGAGGTGATTTTTACATGTTTTTTGGTACTAACCTATTAACAAGTTGCCACAATGCCAGTTGCCTGTTTTCTGTTGTTTTTGGTTTCAGAAAAGTTAGTAAACAAATATTCTCGGAATTGGACGGGACAAAGGACAAAGTCAATTACTTTCCGTGGGGAACAAGAAGTCCAGAGGAGAGCCCGAGGGGCCGGCCAGAGGGGCCAGACCCACCCCAGGCGCGGGTGGGCCCCACCCAGTGCCTGGCTAGGGTTTGGTCACCCTGGCGGCCGCCTCGGTCTCCCCATTCACCTATAAGAAGCCCCCAATGAAGAAACCTTGAGTACCCGATCAAAAATCCATGAAACCTTCTATAGCCGCCACCATCGTCCCTACATCGGGGGGATCTGAAGTTCTTCATGGCACCCTGCCAGAGGGGAGATCATCCCGGAGGCCTTCTCTCCGGTATGATTCGTGAGTAGTTCCACCTTGGACTATGGGACCATTAATCATCCTAGGGTCCATGTATCTCCTCATTTGTGCTTTCATGTATAGATCTTGTGAGCTCCGTTCATGATCAAGATCTAATCTATTTGTAATCATGCATGTTGTGTTTGTGGGGATCCGATAGATATTAAGATTATTATGTTGGTTTGATTAATGGTTTTGTCTTTATGATTCTATCATGTCTGTGTTGTTTGTGATCTTGCATGCTCTCCTTTGCTAGTGGTTATCTTGGCCAAGTAGTTGCTAGTAACTCCAAGAGGGGGTATTTATGCTCGATAGTGGGTTCATGCCTCTAGTTTCCAAGGGAAGTGACAATAATCTCTTCGGTTGTAGATGTGATGTTGCTACTAGGGAGAAAACAACGGTCTCTTGTTCATGGAACATGTGGACTGTTTACCTTACACACTTTGCTTAAAGCAGTTGTCTGTTGCTTGCAACTTAATACTGGAGGGGGTTCGGATGATAACCTGAAGGTGGACTTCTAGTCATAGATGCAGTTGGATGGCGGTCTATGTATCTTGTTGTACTGCCCAATCAACCTCATAGGATTTTTCCGACTAGTAATTGCATTGTTATGCCTTGCTCAGTTCCTGTCAATTGCCCCGCTGTAATTTGTTTACCCTTCATGCCATGTTGTTTATTTAAGGAGAGCACCTCTAGTGACTATGGACCCCGGTCCAATCTTTACCATTGATACATCTTCCACTGTTACTTGTTTACTTGCTGCAAACCATTACCTTCCACACCATACGTTTAATCCTTTGTTACATCAAACCGGTGAGCTTGACAACCTCACTGATTCGTTGGGGAAAAGTCTTGAGTTTGTGTTGTGCAGGTCTTCGTGTTGCTTGCAACACCTGTGTGATGTTTCCTTCCTCCTACTGGTTCGATAACCTCGGTTTCTTACTGAGGGAAACTTGATGTTGTGTTGCTTCATACCTTGATCTTGGGGTTTCCAACGAAGCGTCCCACGACAAGTACTAGGCGCCATCAGTTGTCACAGTGAGATCTAACAAACTCAATAAACTGTACAACACCAAAGATATGTTTAGGGCTGCCTAATGGAGCAACCTGCATCCCAAATATCTCCATAATTATGACATACAAGATTGGATCTTAATTAGTAAAAGGAAAGCGGGAAACATATAGATGGAGTACAAAAACTACATATACCCATGCATTTCAGCAAACATATTGATAGCAAAAATCGGCGAAGGTACTTAAGAACATAGATCAATCCTAGAATCAACTATGACCATGCAGAGTGAGGAAAAATTAAACTACATATTTGAGGAGGCAGATCGGGTCAAATTGAAATAAATTGCCAACCAGATCGAGCTAAATATAAAAGGACTACCGTGGGATCCATGTGAACACTGGTGTGTCTCAAGAACACCAACGGGTATGGAAAGCTTCTTTGGGTGCACGATGGTGAGATGAGGAGCAGCAGTGAGTCCGTCTGTTTTGTGGGCAAGGGGGTGAGGGTCTAGGTGGCGGAGGATGGATGTTAACACATCGTGAAGGGGTGGGGAGTGATAACTTTGAAAATTCTAACCTACCCTTCTTTGGGAACCCCCATATATGTGGTCCCCCTAATAGTGACCATAGATCAAAATTGACCCATTTTGGCTAAACCGAGATGAACTAGTTAAAGTGGCAAAATTAGCACGGAAACTAGAAAATTCATGAAACTCGTGCATTGTCTGCTAAATATATGTATTAATTTGTGTGAAATTATGGAAGGTGTCATTTTGATCCATATCTTATCTTATCTTATCTTACCACTTTGAATATTGACCATTGGATCAAGACTCGTGAATCCCAACAATGCCAGTCATCGAATATTCTTTTCCATTCTATTAGCATCTAATGCTAGAAGATACTATTGATATAGTCTTTAACACAGTAAACGCAATTCACAACAATGTTGTCAATGGGAAAAAATAAAAAAAATCAAATTTGGATTTTCCCTTTGTAAGCAAAGCTTGATTGGACAAGATGCATCCAATGTAAGGAGTACAAAACATGGACACAGTATCAGCAATTATTGTTATACAAGTAAAAAAGCAAATTTAGTTGTGACCTTGGTCATCTTGTTTGAAAGACTAAAATGTCTATCAACTCATTAAATGCTCAAAAGCGTACATGCGTCTGGGTCTATCTGACGGGGACAACATCCCCAAATGGGAGTGGTAGTAGCATACCTTAGAAGCTTCAGCTTCAAAATTTCGAGAGAGTGCCGAAATATCCCGCCCATCCATTCAAACACCTCGTCCATTAATTCAAACATCGAGCCCTAAACATACTTCGGTTTTTTTAGAATGCAAAATTCTCTTCTATCCCTGCTCCGGAAATAAGAACCTTAGGATCACTGTAATAATTGAGGGATATAGGTGGTAATTTTGCGTTCTCCCACGTGCATCACCCCATCGACGTGGTTCCCTTCCCTTCTTCAATAATTATATTTACATGCCTGCCCACTCCATCCTTGACTTTGTGGACCCACAGTGCAAGTGACCCACATGTCCGTGACCTAGAATTACGGGAAGTAGAGATTCCCATCGTTTGCAGTTCAAAATTCGAACATTTTTTCGCTAAACCGAGATAAACTCGGCAAAACTGGCTCGGAAACTTGAAAATTTTACAAAACTTGGGCATTATTGGTCAAATAATTCATACTTAGTGATAAAATTGGTGAAGTGAGACTTTGAACCATATATGTTCTTTGAACCACAAAATTGGTGCGGTGATAAAATTTGTAACGCCATTGTATTCCACTAATATAATCATAAAGTTTGAACATTATTAAAAATTCCCGAAACACTAAACCCCTAAACCCTAAAACCCTAAACACTAATAAAGCCCTAAACCGGGACCAAGTAGGTTTCATGCACTTGTAGATCAAATTAGAGATACTTCCATTGAATTGGGCAACACCATTCTATTCGACGAATATATGCATAAAGCATGAACATTATTGAAAACTCCCTAAACCCTAAACAACCCCTAAAACCTAAACCCCTCAACCCCTAAATACTAAAACCCTAAACCCTTCAACCCATAGTTAAACCCTAACCGAGTTGGTATCATGTATCTATATATATCAAAATTTGAGATACTTTCATTAAATTGCGGTAACGCCATTTTGTTCCACAAATATAAGCATAAAGCTTGAACATTATTGAAAATTCCCTAAACCCTAAACACCTAAACCCTAGACCCCTAACGGCCCTGACCAAGCAGGTATATCATCCACTTATAGATCAACATTTGAGATATACTTTCATTAAATTACGCTAACGCCATTCCATTCCATGAATCTAAGCATAAAGCTTGAACATTATTGAAAATGCCCTAAAACCTAAAACTTAAACCCTATAGCCCTAAACCCCTAAACGTCCCTCAGAAAGCAGGTATATATCATCCACTTAATTATAGATCAACATTTGAGATATACTTTCATTAAATTATGCTAAAGACACATTCCATTCCATGAATCTAATCATAAAGCTTGAGCATTATTGAAAATGCCCTAAAACCTAAACCTTAAACCCCTAAACCCAAAACCCTTTGACGCTAAACCCTGACCAAGTAGGTATCATGCACTTATAGATCAAAATTGGAGATACTATCATTAAGTTGCGCTAATGCCTTTATTTTTCATGAATATAGGCATATAGCTCAGACATTATTGAAAATTCACTAAACCCTAACCCCCTAAATCCTAAATCCTAATCCATATACCCCTTGATGGTGGCTCAGTTGATTGCTGAGCTTCGTTGGGAGTCCCCAATAGGAAGGTGTAATGAGTACAACAACAAGTTTTCCCTCAGTAAGAAACCAAGGTTATCGAACCAGTAGGAGGAAGGAAACGACTCAAAGGTGTTTCTATAAACCTGGAAACCTACACAACACAAACTCAAGACTTTGCCCCAACGAACAGTGAGGTTGTCAATCTCACCGGTTTGCTGAAAACAAAGGGTTAACTATATGGTGTGGAAGGTAATAGTGGTTTGCAGAAGGTAAACAGTAGCAGTGGAAGATGTATCAATGCTAAAGATTGGACCAAGGTCCATAGTTCACTAGAGGTGTGCTCCTTAAGATAAACAAACATGGCATGCTGGGTATACAAATTACAGCAGGGCAATTGACAGGACTGAGCAAGGCATAACAATGCAATACTAGACATTCATGATCCTATGAGATTTGATTCGGCAATGCAACAAGATACATAGACCGCCATGCAACTGCATCTATGACTAGTAATCCACCTTCAGGTTATCATCCGACCCCCTCCAGTATTAAGTTGCAAGCAACAGATAACTGCTTTAAGCAAAGTGTGTAAGGTAAACAATCCACTTGCACTACAAGAAATGTGTCAACTAGTGACGTTTTGGTAGTGACCATGGAAGAAATCGTCATAGATTTATGACGATTCTGCACTAGATGGTGGTAAGTTGTTTAGAAGAGCCAATACCATGAACAAGAGACTGTTGTTTTCCCCCTAGTAGCAACATCACATCTACAACCTTAGAGATTTCTGCCACTTCCCTTAGATTAAAAAGAGGCATGAACCCACTATCGAGCATAAATACTCCCTCTTGGAGTCACTAGCATCTACTTGGCCAAGATAGCTACTAGAAACGGAGAGCATGGAAGATCACAAACAACACAGACATGATAGAATCAATAAGACAAAACCATTAACCAATCTGACATAGTAATCTCAATATCCATCGGATCCCCGCAAACACAACATGCATGATTACAAATAGATGGTCTTGATCATGAACGGAGCTCACAAGATCTAAACATGGTAGCACAAAGGAGGATATACAACCATCTAGCTACTACATGGACCCGTAGTCCAAGGTGGAACTACTCACGCTTCATACCGGAGGCTGGCATGATGAAGAAGAAGGCCTCCGGGATGATCTCCCCTCTGGCAGGGTGCCGGGAAGAGCTTCAGATCCCCCGATCTAGGGACGATGGTGGCGTCTATAGACTGTTTCGTGGAAGATTGATCGGGTACTTAGGGTTTTGGTATCGGGAGGGCTTTATAGGCGAATAGGCGGGGAAGGGGGTAGCCAGGGCGGCCGCACCCCCCAGGCGCAGGCTAGGGTTAGCCGCGCGGCCAGGGGGTGTGTCCCCGTGGTGGCTCCCCTCCATCTCGTATTTTGGCTCCGTGTTCCCCACGGTAAGATATTGACTTTGGCTTTTGTCCCATCCAATTCTGAGAATATTGATTTTCTGCCTTTTCTGGAACCAAAAACAGAAGAAAACAAGCAACTGGCATTGTGGCATCTTGTTAATAGGTTAGTCTAGAAAAACATATAAAAACACCTCAAAGTGTAGACAAAGCAAAGCAAAGTAGATACTAAACAATCATGGAACATCAAAAACTATAGATACATTTTCAACATATCAAGAAACCCCAAGCTTAACTCCTGCTCATCCTCGAGTAGGTAAGTGATAAAAAGAATAATTTTTTAGGTGACATGCACCATCAAAATCAAGATGAAACCATTTGCAAGCATTGAAAGCTGGGATCAAAGAACTCTAAACATGAGCATGAAAGATGGAGTTCTAACAATAAGACAAAGTAACTATGCATGCAACATGAAAGGTTACAAACAAAGATTCATGAATAACATGCATTGAAAAACGTTTGTTTGTTTCACATATAGAAAACATGGCATAGTGGCATTCAGCTTGTCCCTCATGGAGTATCAAATAGATTCATAAGACACCTTTAAAGTTCATAAGAGTGACTAGATACAAATATTTCAAGAACAAGCAATATCAACAATATGAATCAATCAATAAGTTTTGGGACAATGCACATAAAACTAAGAGTGGCAACTATGCTCTCTTAATTGGTGCCTAAGGATAGAAGGTGGAGACTCAATATAATGGTGGAAGAAAGGCCCTTCATAAAGGGAGGCAGGGATTTCAAGTCTTATAAAGAGCTTCCAAAAATTATGGTACTTGTTAGCTTTCAGCTCTCATTGCCCCTATCATAAGCATCTTGAAGTGATTAAGGTTAAAGTGAACAAAATATGGAGTGTATAATTGAAAAAGTATATGTTGGCAATCTCATGTCCTTTGAGTATGAGGGCCGCTCCTCATGCTACTCAAGTTTAGTTACTTGCAAGTTCTTGTCATAGTAAGTACATGTGTATCATAGAGAACCGCCGATGGGGTATCGCTTGCACATGATACAGGAGCTATCCCATAATCAAAATGACAAGGCAAGCAGACAATGATCATCTCAGCAATCTTCTTATTTACCATGGGAAAATGGTCCTTTTTTCTCTCTTTCCTATTTTTTCATTTTTTTTCTCAATCTCCTTTTCTATCTCTTTTTTATAAGAAGAATGCTTCATAGATTGCTCACTATGGTGATGCTGCAAGTTTCCACCATGATTAGGCATGGCTTATGATAGCGGCCCAGGCGTTTCTGTAACACACATACATAACTCCATGGACTTACAAGATCCCCTTTCATTTCACACCAACGACATCCATAAAAAAAAGAGCAGGATATCAACTATGTACAATGTACAAGTGCAATGTTGAAAGCGTTCCCCATGACAACATGGTTCTACTAATTACAACGTATAAGTGCAAGCATATACAACATAGATGACACAATGGTTCAAGTTTATTACGGGCAAGAAAAATAAAGTGTGTCATCAAGTTCGTGAGAGCTTTAATCACTAAGTTTTCACATAGCAAAATACTTTTTAATTGGAAGATAGATGAAAACAAGAATATACTTGGAATGGTGTAACACACCATGCATAGGAATTTAGAGTGTACACTTTGGAATAACTTGGTTTCATGGGAGTTGGATGCATGCGTAGAGCTTACTCATACAAGTGGAGGCTAGCAAAAGACTGGGAGCGACCAACTAAGAGAGAAATAATGGTCATAATCATGCAGAGCAACAAAACATTACTAATCAAAGCATAAAGTGGTACTACAAGTCAAGGACTAAATGATCATAGAGGCTATGGTGACTTGTTCATAGTCATAACATGGTGTGAGCATGTGCCAAGTCAACCCAAACAAAGCATCAAAGGAGAATACCACAATACTATGCTTTTGTATGCTAAAACAACGCATGATTCCTTCAAGGCACATTAAGCAATCCTAATAGTTTGGAACAAGTCAGGCTACAGTAATAATCACTAAGCATAAGGTCAAAACAACATCTATCATGACATGATAAATTCTAAGTCACAGTCAAAGCAAGCTCCTCTTGTACTATTCAAGCAAGAACTTTCTACTCCTCTCCAAATCAATATTTTAAACAACATAGCGAGAATAGGGGTCCAAACTACTTTATTCAAGCAAACTAAGCAAACAAAAACCAAAAACGAAAACAAAAACTAAGACGCTCCAAGAACAACACAACTTGTGCATGAAACAATAAAAAAAAGCAGTGTCTAGAAAGACCTGATATTTTTATTGATGAAGAAGGGGATGGCTTGGGCAACCCCAAGCTTGAGATTTTGTCCATTCTTCATCTCATTACACCATTCTTTCTCTACACTCGAAAATTTTCCTTCATACAAAACTTCACACAATCTTCATTAGCAACATTAGTGTATTCAAAAGATAATAGACCCTTGGGGTTTAGTTTTAAAACAAAAAAACTTTCACTAAAAACACAAGCTACTGTAGCAATTCCCTCAAAAATCTCAATTTCCCAAAAAGAACCCAAAAAGGAATCAGTAAGAAGCAAATGCAAATAATGGCAGAAGATTGTCAAAACAGACCATCAGGTAGAAACCGATTTTTTCAAAGACCTTCTGTTGCTCAAATAAAAAAGTGTTGAACTAACGAAAGTTAGATAACATACCGGGGGATTTATTCATAAAATACAAGCTTAATCCGACTTACATAGATTTTACACGAATTTTTACAGTGGAGCACACAAATCTGTTTTGGGACAGCAACTCCCCAAATCTTTACTTCCCTCTCATTAGAGGTTATTCTTGGCACAAAAAAGCAAATAAAAAGGATAAGGAGAGGTCATTACTAAGATAATAACTTCTAAGACTCAAATATTTTTTTGGGGTTATCTCCCAATAAGTACTTTTCTTTAACGCCTTTGAGTTAGGCACAAGAAGCAAGAATCAAGTATTTTCAAATGAAGAAGCATTAACACCAACTTTCTTTCTCCTACCTTTCTTACCTCTCTTCTTCTATTTAGGGAATATATGATTGCTTATTGGAGAAGCAAAATACATAATGACTTTTCCCACATCTATTATTGCTCCAAGGTGTTTCAGCAGGGATCTTCCAAGTGTAATTTATACTTTTCCTACACATTCAATAACAAGATAATCAGTAGACACCACTTTTCCTGAGATTTTTGTAAACACACCTTCAGCTATTCCAATGGGTAATAAAGTTGCATTATTGGTAAGAGATATTTCTTCTCCCCCTTCAGAAAGTCCCCAAAAATTCAAAGACTCGTAGATATCTTTAGGCATAAGGCAAAATTCAGACATGATATCACAACGAGCATCAAAAGTTTCACTATTTATAGCAACTTTTATTGTAGGAAACCATTTTGAAGGCTCAGAATTTATTGGAACATAATCATGGTGGTCTCTAAGCATGTTATAACAATATTTCAAAGCGAATGTACGGGTCTCAAGAGTGTTCAACCTAGCATAGATGTTTATAAAGGAAGAATTAGACTTGCTAGGCATATTATAAATTATAATCAACTTGTTTATGGCATCCAAAGCTTCATTCTCACTACATCGAAAAATATCTTTCTCAGCTACATCATCCAAAGCATATCTATAACAAAGATCTAGACCATGGTAGAAACTATTAATAACCAAGCTAAGACACATCTTAGGCTCAGTTTCCCTTTGTAAATCAGAGATTCTAGACCAAGCTTCTTTGAAACTCTCTTCACTTTCTTGCTTGAAAGTAAAGATCCTTTCCATAGGTGACACAGTGATTGGAGCAAAACCAGACATGGTAGCAACTAAAGCAGGACCTAATTTTTTTGTGTTTTTGATAAAAATAGGCAAACAAAACCAAGCAATAGAAACTAAGCAAAACAAAAACAAAGTAAAGAGAAAGGTTGTGAAGGACTCCCCTTGTGGAGACATCCTTAGCCTCCCCGGCAATGGCGCCAGAAAATCTTGATGGTGGCTCAGTTGATTGTTGAGCTTCGTTGGGAGTCCCCAAGAGGAAGGTGTGATGAGCACATCAGCAAGTTTTCCCTCAGTAAGAAACCAAGGTTATCGAACCAGTAGGAGGAAGGAAATGACTCAAACGTGTTGCTAGCAACTTGGAAACCTGCACAACACAAACTCAAGACTTTGCCCCAATGAACAGTGAGGTTGTCAATCTCACTGGTTTGTTGAAAACAAAGGGTTAACTGTATCGTGTGGAAGGTAATAGTGGTTTGTAGAAGGTAAATAGTAACATTGGAAGATGTATCAATGGTAAATATTGGACCGGGGTCCTTAGTTCACTAGAGGTGTTCTCCTTAAAATAAACAAACATGTCATGCTGGGTATACAAATTACAGCAGGGCAATTGACAGGACTGAGCAAGGCATAACAATCCAATACTAGACATTCATGATCCTATGAGAGTTGATTGGGCAATACAACAAGATACATAGACCGCCATCCAACTGCATCTATGACTAGTAATCCACCTTTAGGTTATCATCTAAACCCCCTCCAGTATTAAGTTGCAAGCAACGGATAACTGCTTTAAGCAAAGTGTGTAAGGTAAACAATCCACTTGTTCCATGAACAAGAGACCGTTGTTTTCCCCTAGTAGCAACATCACATCTACAATCTTAGAGATTTCTGTCACTTCCCTTAGATTAAATAGAGGCATGAACCCACTATCGAGCATAAATGCTCCCTCTTGGAGTCACTAGCATCTACTTGGCCAAGATAGCTACTAGAAACGGAGAGCATGCAAGATCACAAACAACACATACATGATAGAATCAATAAGACAAAACCATTAACCAATCTAACATAGTAATCTCAATATCCATTGGATCCACGCAAACACAACATGCATGATTACAAATAGATGATCTTGATCATGAACAAAGCTCACAAGATCTAAACATGGTAGCACAAAGGAGGAGATACAACCATCTAGATACTACATGGACTCGTAGTCCAAGGTGGAACTACTCACGCTTCATACCGGAGGCTGGAATGATGAAGAAGGCCTTCGGGATGATCTCCCCTCCGATAGGGTGCCGGGAAGAGCTTCAGATCCCCCTGATCTAGGGATGATGGTGGCGGCGGCTACAGACTGTTTCGTGGAAGATTGATCGGGTACTTAGGGTTTTGGTATGGGGGGGTATTTATAGGCGAAGAGGCGAGGCAGGGGGCATCCAGGGCGGCCGTACCCCCTAGGTGCGGGCAAGGGTTAGCCGTGTAGCCAGGGGGTGTGGCCCCCCTGGTGGCTCCCCTTCGTCTCGTATTCTAGCTCTGTGTTCCCCACGGTAAAATATTGACTTTGGCTTTTGTCCCGTCCAATTCCAAGAATATTGATTTCTGCCTTTTCTGGAACCAAAAACAGAAGAAAACAGGCAACTGGTGTTGGGGATATGCTATATGGGAATCCTCATAGCATATCTCCTATCCGGATAACCCGGGTGGCCCACAGTTGGTAGCATGTCCCATGGCCTGCTGGGCGGCCCAGTTAGATGGATCTAGAAGGGAGGTCCATGCCGGATAAAGGAAGGCTACGGTTGGAGTCACCGACGTACCCGGAGCCTTGGAGTGAAAGATACACAAGACTAGTAATAGACGGTGTAGGACTCTGTAACCTGTCCGGCTAGGACTTTTCCCTGTAACCCTAGGACCTGGCGACTATATAAGTCGGGCCTATGGGAGCCTTTAGGGCACAATCTCAGACGTTCATAGACAACTTCAGACAATCTCGCACAGCGAACCAATCCCTATAACTCGGCGTATTGCCCTTATAGTGATTTATAGAGGGAGTAGGATTCCGCCACCGTTGTGGGATTTGAACCTGGGTAAGCTGTGTTACCTCGTACCCATCAACCGTCTGCCTTCCCCCACGTCTCTAAAAACGCACTGTGAGGACCCCTCCATGGCGTACTCATCGGCAATACCACGATAGTTGGTGCCCACCGTGGGGCAAGAGGTGCTTCAGGCTCTTCAGCTGGCGAGGACCAAGATGTTCGCGGGAATCGGCAAAACCGTGGCCATCGTTCGCGTTCTCTTCTCCGGCAACGTTCCGATTGTCCCTCCCGACGAGTTCTGGATCCTGGCGAAGACGAACCCTACGCGGTGATCGATCGTTCCTATCGGAGACATCCACCTCTTCATTGGCGAAACTGACTCGGGCACTAGTTCCCTGGGAGTCGGAGGAGCATCAAGGCCCGCACGGACCGCCTACGGGCAGGATACGTTCGCGGAAGGATCGATGTCGAATCTCTCTTCGGAGTTTGCCAGCAAAGATCGGAAAAATTGAAGGCCCACCCAAACCTCCCATGTGCAGGATATAACAGTGGAAGATCGCTGCAAGTCCGCCGGCTTCGGCCGTGTGTCTGGACAGCATAGATCCAAGTTTGTTGGCGTGGTTACCATCTTCGATCTGGCGCGTTGCATTCAGAGAGAGGGTGAAAACCCCCGCGATTACCTGGCCAGGTGGCTCCACATACGAGCCGATCTAACCCACTACCCCAATGATGATGCTATGTATCAATTTGTGGAAGGACTGGACCATTGCACGCTTCTCCGACATTCTCTAAGATGGCAGCAGGCGTCAGGACGCCTTACCTTTGAAGGCATGGTGAACACCGTCAACAACTACGCGGAGGCCGAAGCGGTAGCTCAGACAGCACTTGTGCTCATTGATGGAGCCCCTCCGATTCAGCCACCGCCGCCACCGCCACCGGCCGCCATCATCGTAGCTGCGCCGCAACCTCCAGTCATCATCGCTGCTGTTGCACCTCCACCATCCGTCATCGAGGAAGTCCTGGCACCCTCCGACTCTGTTATTGCCGCGCTTTATGCTGACTTCAGTGCAGATTCAGAGGAGATAGATTTCAGTCCAGAGGAACTAGACTCCAAAGATGACGCTGAAGAATCCAGACGCCTACATGTGGACCTTCTTGAGGAGGAGCGCGTTTTGGCATGCCAAAGATCCGCCGTCTACCAGCAGAAGATACGCAGCTACCATAGTCGCCGCGTTCGTCATCACTCATTTAAAGAGGGTGATTTGGTGCTCCGACTTAAGCAGAAGAAGTCACACAAATTATCCCGACCATGGGAAGGACCGTTCATCATAAGCAAGGCGCTACTCAGTGGGTCTTACTACCTCGTTGAAAATCGTGAACTGAAGGATAGACCCAACAAGGATCATAAGCGTAAGCGACGTGACCCAGATGATGACTACCCGGAGCTTGATCGGCCATGGAACATAGCATAGCTACATCCTTTTTATACTTAGCATTTTTTATCTAATTGTGTACCTCTTATATGATCAATGAAATAAAGCTCTCTAGTTCACTCATATTTTTGAGTCTTTTACCTCCTTTAGTGTTCATTTTTGGATAATGTAAAACCTTTATGCACAATTTTTACGATTGCACTTGTGAAAATTCCGCCTACGGGCGTTAGCTTAAGTTTTCTGGTCTACACGTTCTTTGTCGTTTTTATGTGGATTCTGGAGTAGTGACTTTTGGCACTTATTGTCGGTGATTTTGTGCTTAGGTTATTGACGGTGCCATTGGGCATCATCACCTAAGCGCATGGTTCCGACAACAAGTCTTCCGACTCACGAAAAGTCAAGCATAAGAACCAAAGTAATGGATAAGCCAACACTTGCTTAAACAATATATACATGCTGGAAACTAGTTCTTAAGTAGCAGGACATACAACATTGTTTTCCGCCTTAAGTTACATAAATAAGTTTTTTCTGCATACACACCAAAGGTGAAACAAATATTACAAAGTTGTTCTTCATTCCTTTGGCGCAGGTGACTTGGAAGCAGCGTCATCACCAGCAGGAGAACCACCCTCAAAGTCGGTGGTATGAAGGGACTCAGAGGAGCTTTGGTTGCCGCTATCGATGGTGTTCATCGGCACGAAGACGTTGACGTATACCAACTCGGCAACTCTGGTGTCATAGCCTGCGAGCGACGACAAGATGGATTCGTGGTTAATCTCTTTGCCATAGTCGTCTACGTCGGGAATGCCAGAGGTCACCGTGTCGATGTTGGCATCTTCGTAGTGTGCCTTAACCATTGACAACGCCATCCTTGCGCCAGCCCGTGCACATGAAGCTTTCCAGCTTGTGATACACTCGGGGACTCGGCGCAGAATCTCCGAGTACTTTGCCATGGAGTCCGATGCCTTTATGTTGATCTGGAGGGGCTTGGCGATCTCTTTGGCTTGCGTGATGGCGGTGTTGATGAAGTTGCTGGCAAGAACCATGCATTCCTTGGCTGGAGGAGGTGATCAGGTTAAACCCATAGGAGCTGCAAATTCTGACAAGGAGCGCATGAGTTCAAAAAATTCAGAGTATCTAGACTACAGAAATCCAAGACGGAGAAAACTTACTGAAGATGCTGGCCTCAGGATTCTTTCCTTTGTTGGAGGAGCTTATACGCCTCACTATGGCATTGATTCTGCTCATCGACAGCTTTCTTTTAATCTCTTAAGATAGAGATTTCCTCCTTCAAACGATTGATTTCCTCGGTGGCGGAGTCCTGCAGGACCTTCATTGACTCCTCATGCATTTTCAGCATGTCCTTCCTCTCTTGCTTAAGAATTTTGTTCTCGCTATCCAGCTCTTGAATGTGCTTGGATTGCTCGACAATATTATTGGCCTTGGCGATGGTTTCTGCAAGTCGAAGAAAGCAAAGTACACAGTGAGTACTCAGAGAATATGGGCACAAAACCAATTCGGAATGCGAAAAAGAAAACAGACGCTTGCTCTTGATGATCTATTCCTTCAAGAAGGCAGTTTTACCCTTTTCAGCTTCCAAGTCTGCGCGCATCTTCTGATACTTGTCGTTGGCCATGCCCCTCCGAGCATTCTTGTTCTGTGGAAAAAAGGATAGAAGTTAAACGTTGTTTGGTCTGCTTGGAGAATCTAGCCGGAAAATTTCCACCTAGACACTCAGGGGCTACAGCGAGAGTTTTTAACTTAGCAATATGCTTAGCTTTTCTTTAAGCATCTAGTCAGAACTAGTTCAGTTCTCGATTAGAAGCTTGGGGGCTACAGTATAAAGTTTTTAACTTGGAAATATGCTTAGCTTTTTTTTAAGCATCTAGTCGGAACTAATTCAGTTACAACTAGAGGCTTGGGGGCTACAGTATTGAAATTTATAAACACTGCGTATGCTACTCTTAAAGCATCTAGTCGGAATATTTCATTCCACCTATATGCTTGGGGCTACAGTGAGAGGTTTTCTAACTTAGTCACTCTTAGAGCATATAGATGCAAAGACCTATGGTTTTCCGTCTACATCCTCGGGGCTACAGTGGGATACTCATATGAAAAGCAAAAGGCAAATAAAACTTACAAGTGCAATGATCTTGAGGTTTGTAGCACTCTCGGCCAGCAGCTTGCCAAAGGATTCGCTGTTTCCTTGCAAGATTTCTGCTTGTCGGAGGAGCTCCTCTAGACCGCACGTCGGAGATGTCGGTGCCGCACCAGGGACCAGAGCAGTGCTACCCGGTGTAAGTACCAGATAGACTATCTTTGGATAGGCTATGGCTTTCTTGGGTGCGGGGGCATTGCCTACGGCATAAGTACATGCTTCCACCACCGCCTTATCGCCACCGATGGCATCCTTAGCCGGAGCTTCAGCCATTTGGTGGGCGGCACTCTCCTGCGTCGCCTGCTCGCCGACAACGGCGACCTCGGTAGAGGCACCTGAGTCCACTTCCATGGCGGAAGGGCCAGATGCCTCCTTAGCTTGTGAGCTTGTCGGGGCAGACAGAGGCTTGATGGAGGGAGTGGCAGGGGCGATGGCGGGAGATGCGTCACGATGCAGCATGTCCTTGATGGTTCTAGAAGCCCCCAATGATTTGGAGGTCTTCTTCAGGCTGGTCGTGGCTTTCTTCCTGAAACGTGCAAAATGCATAAGTACAGGGACAAGATAGTTGAATAGACAATGTCGGAGGGAAAGAAGCTTACACAAGTGTGGGTGATTTGGCAAAGGGGATCCCAATAACTTTTCTATTCTCCGCCTCCAGGGCGGCGGTAGTCTTCTTGGAGGCTCCACCCTCCGTCTTCTTCTTCTTGCCTCCGTCGGCAGCGTCAGAGGTGGAGATCTTCCGCTTTCGCGCCAATGGAGCATCGTTGTCGGACACGACCATGACTTCCTTCATCTTTGGATCATAGATTTGGGCAGCCAGGCTGTCCTCCTCTAGATCGCTAAGCTGTTAAGTGAGAAGTCACTGTGTTAGATGAGATGACATTTGCAAGACGGAAGAACTGGAGTATATGTCATACACAGAAAATAAATAACTACCTTTGGGCACTTGCCGTCTACGAACATGTCATAGGTGATGGTGAAGCCACGCTTCTTGTCCTTCACCTTGACGATGTCCTTGAGGCGGAGCTTGACGGAGTCACTCGAGAAGTTATCCATGGATATGCGGAGGCTATCCCTTCTATCGCTGGTATACTCGTGCATGAGCTTCGCGCGGTGATGCAGAGGTTGGATTCG
This sequence comes from Avena sativa, assembly GCA_916181665.1. Classification (NCBI taxonomy): domain Eukaryota; kingdom Viridiplantae; phylum Streptophyta; class Magnoliopsida; order Poales; family Poaceae; genus Avena; species Avena sativa. The sequence continues at coordinate 145,812,337 of OV702294.1, read as the reverse complement.
CCTGATGAACCAGCACATGGCTAGGTCCAAGCCGGTCAAACCCGTCTCTACGAACCATTCTATCCGCCTTATGGCACGGGAAGCATCGAGGTCAGAGGGAAGGGAGGCCTGGGATCTCCATGACGAGGCTTCGGCGGCGGCTCCATCGACAAAGTCCGGGTACGTTACTACTCGGCCAGCCAGAGGGATATCTGGGCTATAGAAGTAAGTGCGCTACCAGTTTTTATAGGACTCGTGGCCGACGATGTCGGGGAACCGTCGGCCAGGACGGATCTTGAAGCTTATGGTGCCGCAATTCCTAAGTTCTTCCTTACTGGCTCGGGCTTCACGCTTGATGGTGAAGAAGTACACAAAGAGATCTAGCCTAGGCTTTATCCCTAAGTAACCCTCGCAGAGTGCCGCGTAGTTGCTAAGCGCTAAGATACTGTTGGGAGAAAGGTTTTGGGGCTGGACTCTATAGTGGTTCAAGACGGAGAGGAAGAAGTTAGAGATGGGCAGGGAGACGCCGCGTACCAGTTGGGCTTTGAGGTACACCTTTTCTCCGGCTTGGGGAGAAGGTGTCACCTCGCCGGCCGGCGCCGCCCGCTAGGCGAGCCCCTCCGTCGCAGGGAGGTAGCCCTCGGCGATCAGCTCCTGGATATCACGGTCCGTGATGTCTGAGCCACGCCAGTCGCCCTTGTGAGAATCAAGCTCCTCCTCCAATGGCTCCAGCGCCGCTCGATTATGGTCGCCGCCGGTGAACTCAACCACCGCCGAGATGGGGATGACCAAGCCCTCTAGGGGCACGACGATAGAGCTCACCGGCTTCGTCGCGGATTCGTTCGACGTTGCCATGGAAGGGGAAGTGCTGCTGCTAGCCATGGAGTGGGTTTGAAGGTGACTGGTGCGGATTGGGGCTAGGGTTTTTTGCGAGTTCGCGCGGAGAGCTCGAGGAGGCACGCGCTGGAGGAAGAAGACGATCCGAGGAGAGAATGAGGTAAAAAGTAAAAAATCCCACCGCGGTTACTATTTATCATCTCCAGCATCAAGATTCGTGCAGCTTGATCGGACGGTTGCCGCGTAGACGACGTGTTCGCGAACATGCGCGGAAATTTTGCCACGTCTCCAATCGTCGCCGCCAACGGTTCGTATCGCTCGCGCGGGAAAATCGGACATGATTGCGTTCTCTGCATGTGTGAGTTACGAGGCGTCGTTGACCTACGCCTACGTCGCCCTAGTTGACATAGGCAGATGAGCCGTCACATCGGAAGATTCCGGCATGAACGGATCCAGTCCGGCTACGGAAGAGTACGATGGAAGATTCAGCATTTCTCCGACTTACGTGTTGAAGACGGAGAAAACCTTGCAGGGTTCTTTGGGAGGACTACAAGATATTGCTTGACGATTTGCCGACATCCATCTAGACGGAGCATTCCAAATGAAGAGGCAAGACGGCGCAAGATCTCAGAGTTCTCCGGGGGCTACTGTTGGGGATATGCTATATGGGTATCCTCATAGCATGTCTCCTATCCGGATAACCCGGGTGGCCCACAGTTGGTAGCATGGCCCATGGCCTGTTGGGCGGCCCAGTTAGATGGATCCAGAAGGGTGGCCCAGGCCGGATAAAGTAAGGCTATGGTTGGAGTCACCGACGTACCCGGAGCCTTGGAGTTCAAGGTACACAAGACTAGTAATAGACGGTGTAGGACTCTGTAACCTGTCCGGCTAGGACTTTTCCCTGTAACCCTAGGACCTGGCGACTATATAAGTCGAGCCTATGGGAGCCTTTAGGGCACAATCTCAGATGTTCATAGAGAACTTTAGACAATCTCGCACAGCGAACCAATCCCTGTAACTCGGCGTATTGCCCTTATAGTGATTTATAGCAGGAGTAGGATTCCGCCACCGTTGTGGGATCTGAACCTGGGTAAGCTGTGTTACCTCGTACCCGTCAACCGTACGCCTTCCCCCACGTCTCTAAACACGCACTGTGAGGACCCCTCCATGGCGTACTCGTCGGCAATACCACGACAACTGGCACTGTGGCATCTTGTTAATAGGTTAGTCCAGAAAAACATATAAAAACACCTTAAAGTGTAGATAAAGCAAAGCAAAGTAGATACTAAACAAGCATGGAACGTCAAAAAATATTTATACGTTTTCAATGTATCACCCCTAAACCCTAAAAACCCTAAACCCTCAACCCCTAACCCTGACCAAGAAGGTATCATGAACTTATAGATCAAATCTTGAGATACTTTTATTGTTAGATTGTTGCTAAGTCATTCTATTCCACGAATATAAGCATAAAGCTCGAACTTTAATGAAAATTCTCGAAACCTGTCGTGGTGGTGGCACGGCAGATGCCATGGGTAGGCTTAAGTTGGGGGCCAAATGGGTGCTTGCGGTCACCGGGGAGGGAGTGCACGGTCGAGCCATGCACGAAGAACAAGAAGAACTCTCCAGACTTAGCAATTCGATTGATACCTCAAAGATTGCAAGTGCTCCTTGAGCTGTATAAGCTAGAGTTCTCAGCACTAGTTCACTACTTGGTCCAACTATTGGAGATATGCCCTAGAGGCAATAATAAATGTAGTTATTATTATATCTTTGTGTTTATGATAAATGTTTACATTCATGCTATAACAGTATTAACCAGAAACATTAATACTTGTGTGATTTGTAAACTAAATTAGAGTCCCTAGTAAAGCCTCTTTATAATACTAGCTTGTTGGTTAATAGATGATCATGGTTTCTCGATCATGAACATTGAGATGTTGTTAACAAAAAGATCATATCATTAGGAGAATGGTAAGATGGACATGCTCCTATAGATAAGCGTAGCATAAAGATCAAGTCATTTTAGTAGTTCAATTGCTATAAGCTTTCTGATACATAGTAACCTAATTCCTTCGACCATGAGATCATTCTAATCACCATCACTAGAAGGATGCTTTGATGACATCAAGCACCACACCGTAACTGGGTGGCTATAAAGGTGGCATTGAGTGTTCGAAAAGTATGGGTTGAGGCACATGGATCAAGAGTGGGATTTGTCCGTCCATATGACAGATAGATATACTCTGGGCCCTCTTGGTGGAATGTCATCCAATTGGCTTGCAAGCATGTGACTGGATCACAAGGGATCACATACCAGGGAAACGAGAAAAGAGTATTTATCAGTAACGAGGTTGAACTAGGTATACAGAGATACCGACGATCAAAACCTCGGATGAGTAAACTATCGTGAGACAAAGGGAAATTGGTATCGTATGTAAGTGGTTCATTAGATCGCAAAGTAATCGTAGAAATATGTGGGAGCCATATGAATTTCCAAATTCCTCTATTGGTTATTGATCGGAGAAGTGTCTCGGTCATGTCCGCATAATTCACGAACAGTAGGGAGACACACTTAAGGATTCGATGTTGTTGAGTAGTTATGGAATGATGAGTAAGAGACGGAATGTTGTTCGAAGTCTCGTATGGGATCCGGGATATCACTAGGAGATCCGAAATGGTCCGGAGAATAAGATTCACATAAGGAAAGTCATGTTTCGGAGTTGGGGAATGATTCCGGTGTTTTCACTAGGAATGTTCTAGAAGGGTCCGGAAGGTCCGGTACTCCGGAGGGGAAGGGTACATGAATGTGTCATAACAATATGGAATGGTTGCATCATGTACTAGGTCACTTGGCTGGGAAAAATAAAGGAAGAAATCAAATCCTAGTTTGAAAGTCAAACGCCAATTTGAAAAAGTCAAACGGCAAGTTTGCTTGGTGGAGGGAGAGTAGGAAACCTACTTCAGGAGGAGTTCCTCTCCCTCCACCCGCCGACCAAGGAGGCCGACTTGGGGGAGGACTCCCTCCTCCCAAGCCGCACCCTCCCACCTATATAAGGAGGGGCAGGGCTGCCCCTCTTCCCTACACCAAACACACCCCAAAACCCTAACCCTAGCCGCCGGCCTCCTCCAAGTCGCCGCCGCCCTAGGGTTTCTCCAAGTCGCCGACTTGTGGCTTCCCCAAGCCCTAGTCGCCGTCCACACCCTCCCCTTGGTGCCTCTAAACCCTAGATCACCCAGGCCTCTCTCATAGTCCACCATACTCGCTCCGGCTTAAGGCGAAGCCCTGCGAGATCTCCCCTCTACTTCCGACACCACGCCGTCGTGCTGCCGGAATCGCAAGGAGAGTGATACAACCTCCGCTTCCTGCTGGAACAAGGGAGAGGAAGGTCTTCATCGAGTACCGAACGTGTGACCGACTGCGGAAGCGCTGCCGGAACGCAGCGCCAAAAGGATCGTCTATGCGATCTCGAGATCGGCAAGAGTATGACTACATCACCCACGAGAATCTGCTCTCGTTAACCACTTTGGAATCTTCCAGGGTGAGTTCCTCTATCGACTCGTTGCTACAATCTAGTAGATAGATCTTGGCTTGTTTGTTTGCATGCGGTAGAATTTTTTTGTTTTCCATGCTACGAACCCCTACAGTGGTATCAGAGCCGTCTCTATATGTAGATCTGTTGCACGAGTAGAACACAATGGTCATTGTGGGCGGTGGTGCTTTTATTATCAATTGCTTTTTGTGTACTTTGCATCTTGCGGTATGATGGGATGAAGCGGCCCGGGATAACCTTACATGACATCGTTCATGAGACTTGCTCCACGCTCAACATGCAACTTGTATTGCATAAGTGGCTTTGCGTGTGTCTGTCTCTCCCATTATAGTATAGATCCAATTTACAACGGGCACTTGATAGTTCAAACATCAACGTTGTGGTTCTTGTTCGTAAGTTAGATCGACACTTATTGAAAGCCCCAAACCACGTAAAATATGCAAAGAAAATTAGAGGCGTCTAACTTTGTTTTGCAGGGTGTGTTGTGATGTGATATGGCCATGATTGTGATTATATTTGATGTATGCAATGTCCCTTATTGTAAGTTGGCAACCGGCAGGAGCCATATGGTTGTCTTTAAATTATGTTAAGACCCACGTGTCTATTCAAAGTAGTTGTAATAGTTGAAGCTGGTGGATGACAACCATGAAACGACGCCATTGACCTTGACGCTATACCGGTGATGATGGAGATCATGTTCGTGCTTAAAGATGGAGATCGGAAGCACAAGGAGAAAGGCCATATCATATCACATACTATGAATTGCATGTGATGTTAATCCTCTATGCATCTTGTATTGCTTAGTTAACGACGGTAGCATTATAAGATGATCCCTCATGCACACAAATTTCAAGTTCCAAAGTGTTCATCCTTAGTAAGCACCGTTGCTAAAGCTCGTTGTTTCGAAGCACCACGTGATGATCGGGTGTGTTAGATTCTGCGGGTGTATACAACGTGAGCAAGCCAGATTTGCTCATGCGGAAGCTAAGGTTTGATCTTGACGAGCCTAGCATGTACAGACATGGTCTCGGAACATGGATCACCGAAAGGTAAAGCATGAGTCTTATAGTAGATATGATGAACATGTTGATTGTTCGCCATTGAAGCTACATCAACTCTCATGATGATCGGTTTTGATGTGGTGGATTTGGTTCGTGTGATCACTAAAACAATGTGAGGGATATTGTTTTGAGTGGGAGTTCACCTAGATTAATTTAACTATTAATTAGAACTCAATTTGTCATAAACATAGTCTAAACTATTGCAAATATGTTGTAGATCAATGGCGGCCCCTACCATCAATTTTAATGCGTTCCTAGAGAAAGAAAAGTTGAAAAACAATGGAAGCAACTTCGTGGATTGGTTCCACAATTTGAGGATTGTCCTCAATGCTGGTAATTTGACCTATGTGCTGGATGCACCGCTGGGTGAACCACCTGCAGCTACTGCTACCGATGAAGTAAAGAATGTTTACCTCACTCGGAAGAATCAGTACTCCACAGTTCAGTGTGCTATCTTGTATGGTTTGGAATCGGAGCTTCATGAAAGGTTTGAGAACCAAGACCCATATGATATTGTCCGTGAACTCAAAATTATTTTTGAGACTCACGCGGCAGTTGAGAGTTATGAGGCTTCTGAAAAGTTCTTTAACTGCAAGATGGAAGAGGGCAACTCCGTCAGTGAGCATGTGCTTAAGATGTCTGTGCACGCAAACAAACTCCAAAGTTTGGGTATAGTGATTCCTAATGCTTTGGGGATTTACCGTGTCTCTAATCACTGCCACCAAGTTACAATAACTTTGTGATGAACTACAATATGCAAAACATGAACAAGACGTTGCCAGAACTCTCCTCCATGTTGAATTCTGCAGAAGTGGAGATCAAGAAAGAGCATCAAGTGTTGTTGGTCAATAAGACCACCAAATTCAAGAAAGGCAAGTCTAAGCAAAAGGGAAACTTCAAGAAGGGTGGTAAGAAATTTACCGCACCGACAAAGAAGACCAAGGCTGGGCCTAAGCCTGATACTGAGTGCTTTTACTGCAAGGGAGAAGGTCACTGGAAGCAGAATTGCCCAAAGTACTTGGAGGATTTGAAGAACGGCAACATCAAGAAGAAAGGTATATCCGATATACATGTTATTGATGTGTATCTCACTAGTACTCGTAGTAGTGCCTGGGTATTTGATACTGGTTCGGTTGCTCATATTTGTAACTCGAAACAAGTACTGCAGAATAAACGGAAGCTAGCGAAGAACGAGGTGACGATGCGCGTTGGAAATGGATCAAAGTTTGATGTGATCGCGGTCGGCACGCTACCTCTTCATCTACCATCGGGATTGGTTTTATACTTAAATAATTGTTATTTGGTGCATGTGTTGAGCATGAACATTATATCTGGATCATGTTTGTTGCGAGACGGTTACTTGTTTAAGTTCGAGAATAATGGTTGTTCGATTTATATGAGTAATATGTTTTATGCACATGCACCTTTGATAGATGGTCTATTCTTATTGAATCTCGATAGTGGAAATACACATATTAATAACATTGAAGCTAAACGTTTGAAATTGAGCGATAACTCGACCTATATGTGGCACTGTCGTCTTGGTCATATTGGAGTGAAGCGTATGAAGAAACTCCATTCCGATGGACTTCTTGAATCACTTGAAAGATGCGAAGCATGTCTGATGAGTAAAATGACTAAGACTCCATTTTCTAGGATGATGGAGCGAGCTATAGACTTATTGGAAATCATACATACCGATGTGTGTGGACCAATGAGTGTAGCATCGTGCGGTGGTTATCGTTATGTTCTTACCTTCACGGATGACTTGAGTAGATATGGGTATATCTATTTCATGAAACATAAGTCCGAAACTTTTGAGAAGTTTAAGGAATTTCAAAGTGAGGTAGAGAATCAACGTAACAAGAAGATTAAATTTCTACGTTCTGATCGTGTAGGTGAATATCTAAGTTACGAGTTTGGTGAGCATTTAAAGAAATGCGGAATACTTTCACAATTGACACCACCGGGAACACCACAGCGTAATGGTGTGTCCGAACATCGTAATCGAACTCTCTTAGATATGGTTCGTTCTATGATGTCACTTACAGATTTACCGCTATCGTTTTGGGGTTATGCATTAGAAACATACGCATTCACTTTAAATAGGGCACCATCTAAATCCGTTGAAACGACACCGTATGAATTATGGTTTGGGAAGAAACCTAAATTATCGTTCCTTAAAGTTTGGGGTTGCGAAGCTTATGTAAAGAAGTTACAGCCGGACAAGCTTGAACCCAAAGCGGAAAAATGCGTCTTCATAGGATACCCGGAGGAAACTATTGGGTATACCTTCTATCATAGATCCGAAGGCAAAATCTTCGTTTCTAAGAATGGATCCTTTCTAGAGAAGGAATTTCTCTCAAAAGAAGTGACTGGAAGGAAAGTAGAACTCGATGAGGTTGTTGAACCTTCTCTCGAACTTGCGAGTAGCGCAACACCGGAAGTAGTTCCTGTGGCGCCTACACCAATAAGATAGGAAGCTAATGATGATGATCATGAAACTTTGGTTGAAGTTGCTACAGAACCTCGCAGGTCAACGAGAACTCATACCACTCCTAATTGCTATGATCCCGTTATGAGTGTCATGTTGGTGGACAACACGGATGACCCTGTGACATATGAGGAAGCGATGATGAGCCCAGATTCCAATAAATGGCAAGATGCCATGAAATCCGAGATTGGATCCATGTACGAAAACCAAGTATGGACTTTGGTGGACTTACCGGATGGCCGAAAGGCTATCAAGAACAAATGGGTTTTCAAGAAGAAAACAGATGCTGATGGTAATGTTACTGTCTATTAAGCTCGACTTGTCGCAAAAGGGTTTCGACAAATTCAAGGAGTTGACTACGATGAGACTTTCTCACCAGTAGCGAATCTAAAGTATGTGAGGATTATGTTAGCAATCACTGCATATTACAATTATGAGATATGGCAGATGGATGTCAAAACGGCGTTCCTTAATGGAGACATTGATGAAGAGTTGTATATGATGCAACCCAAAGGTTTTGTCGATCCTAAAGATTCTAACAAGGTATGCAAACTTCAACGGTCCATATATGGATTGAAGCAAGCATCCCGAAGTTGGAATCAATGTTTTGATAAGGTAATCAAAAGTTTTGGTTTTATACAAACTTATGGAGAAGCTTGTATTTACAAGAAAGTGAGTGGGAGCTCTGTAGCATTCTTAATACTATATGTAGATGACATATTGTTGATTGAGAATGATGTAGACCTTCTTAGTAGTGTCAAAGTATATTTGAATAATAGTTTTCAATGAAAGATCTTGGCGAAGCAGCTTACATATTAGGCGTAAAGATTTATAGAGATAGATCGAGACGCCTAATATCATTGTCACAAAGTACATATTTGGACAAAGTTCTAAAGAGGTTTGGAATGGAAGATAGCAAGAAAGGGTTCTTGCCCATGTTGCCCAATACGACCTTGAGTAAAACTCAAAGTCCAGCAACGTCAGAAGATAGAGAAAGGATGAGTAAGACTCCCTATGCCTCAGCCATAGGATCTCTAATTTATGCCATGCTATGTACTAGACCCGACATTGCATATGCTGTTAGTTTGACTAGCAGATATCAAAGTGATCCAGGAGTGGATCATTGGACAGCGGTCAAAAACATCCTTAAGTACTTGAGAAGAACTAAGGATATGGTTCTTTCTTATGGAGGTGATGAACAACTCGTTGTTAATGGTTACACCGATGCTAGTTGGAACACCGATCCGGATGATTCTAAATCTCAATCTGGATACGTATTTACTTTGAATGGTGCAGCAGTTAGCTGGAGGAGTGCAAAGCAAAGCATTGTGGCGAGATCTTCAACTGAATCGGAATACATAGCTGCTTCGGAGGCTTCACAAGAAGCGATTTGGATGAAGGAGTTCATTACAAAGAGCTCGGTGTGGTTCCAAGTGCGCTGGACCCAATGTCTATCTACTGTGATAACATGGGCGCCATAGCCAATGCGCAAGAACCAAGGTCACACAAGAAGCTAAAGCACATCAAGATACATTTTCACGCTATTCGAGAACATGTCCAAGATGGTGACATAAAGATTTGCAAAGTACACACAGATCTGAATGTGGCGGATCCGTTGACTAAACCTCTCCCGAGGGCAAAACATGACCAACACCAAACTGCCATGGGTGTTCGGTATATTACCATGTAATCTAGATTAGTTGACTCTAGTGCAAGTGGGAGACTGTTGGAGATATGCCCTAGAGGCAATAATAAATGAAGTTATTATTATATCTTTGTGTTTATGATAAATGTTTACATTCATGCTGTAACAGTATTAACCAGAAACATTAATACTTGTGTGATTTGTAAACTAAATTAGAGTCCCTAGTAAAGCCTATTTATAATACTAGCTTGTTGGCTAATAGATGATCATGGTTTCTCGATCATGAACATTGAGATGTTGTTAATAACAAGATCATATCATTAGGAGAATGGTATGATGGACATGCTCCTATAGATAAGCGTAGCATAAAGATCAAGTCATTTTAATAGTTCAATTTCTATAAGCTTTCTGTTACATAGTAACCTAATTCCTTCGACCATGAGATCATGCTAATAACCATCACTGGAAGGATGCTTTGATGACATCAAACACCACACCATAACTGGGTGGCTATAAAGGTGGCATTGAGTGTTCGGAAAGTATGGGTTGAGGCACATGGATCAAGATTGGGATTTGTCCATCCATATGACGGATAGATATACTCTGGGCCCTCTTGGTGGAATGTCATCCAATTGGCTTGCAAGCATGTGAATGGATCACAAGGGATCACATACCACGGGAATGAGAAAAGAGTACTTATCAGTAATGAGGTTGAACTAGGTATACAGAGATACCGACGATCAAAACCTCAGATGAGTAAACTATCGTGAGACAAAGGGAAATTGGTATCGTATGTAAGTGGTTCATTCGATCGCAAAGTAATCGTAGAAATATGTGGGAGCCATATGAATTTCCAGATTCCTCTATTGGTTATTGATCGGAGAAGTGTCTCGGTCATGTCCGCATAATTCACGAACCGTAGGGAGACACACTTAAGGATTCAATGTTGTTGAGTAGTTATGGAATGATGAGTAAGAGACCGAATGTTGTTCGAAGTCTCGAATGGGATCCGGGATATCACGAGGAGATCCAGAATGGTCCAGAGAATAAGATTCATATAAGGAAAGTCCTGTTTCGGAGTTGGGGAATGATTCCGGTGTTTTCACTAGGAATGTTCTAGAAGGGTCCGGAAGGTCCGGTCTCCGGAGGGGAAGGGTACATGAATGTGTCATAACAATATGAAATGGTTGCATCATGTACTAGGTCACTTGGCTGGGCAAAATAAAGGAAGAAATCAAATCCTAGTTTGAAAGTCAAACGCCAATTTGAAAAAGTCAAACGACAAGTTTGCTTGGTGGAGGGAGAGTAGGAAACCTACTTCGGGAGGAGTTCCTCTCCCTCCACCCGCCATCCAAGGAGGCCGACTTGGGGGAGGACTCCCTCCTCCCAAGCCGCGCCCTCCCACCTATATAAGGAGGGACAGGGCTGCCCCTCTTCCCTACACCAAACACACCCCAAAACCCTAGCCCTAGCCGCCGGCCTCCTCCAAGTCGCCGCCGCCCTAGGGTTTCTCCAAGTCGCCGACTTGGGGCTTCCCCAAGCCCTAGTCGCCGGCCACACCCTCCCCTTGGTGCCTCTAAACCCTAGATCACCAAGGCCTCTCTCATAGTCCACCATACTCGCTCCGGTTTAAGGCGAAGCCCTACGAGATCTCCCCTCTACTTCCGACACCACGCCGTCGTGCTGCCGGAATCGCGAGGAGAGTGCTACAACCTCTGCTGCCTGCTAGAACAAGGGAGAGGAAGGTCTTCATCGAGTACCAAACGTGTGACCGACTGTGGAAGCGCTGCCGGAACGCAGCGCCAGAAGGATCGTCTACGCGATCTCGAGATTGACAAGAGTACGACTACATCACCCACGAGAATCTGCTCTCGTTAACCGCTTTGGAATCTTCGAGGGTGAGTTCCTCTATCGAATCGTTGTTACAATCTAGTAGATAGATCTTGGCTTGTTTGTTTGCATGCGGTAGAAATTTTTTGTTTTCCATGCTACGAACCCCTACACGAACCTCCTTCTACTACTGCTATGCTCTCCCTTATATAGGCAATGCTAGCTAGCTAGTACCCTTTTGGGTTCTAGGGTTTACTGTTTGGATCCTGGTCCCTACAATGTGGGCCGGGTCATGGTATTGCCCTGAGCCCAGAGGCCCGGTCCACAAAGCTTGACCGCTAACGGTCTTCTGGTACGCTGCTTCTTGTTCCTTTTGGCGTAATGTTGTTACTTTGTACGTCAACGTATGCTTTGGGCGTCACCCGGCTCCTTTTGTGTCACTCGGCGTCGCCCTTCTCTTTTGACCATGCTTTACCATGGTCCCTCCTGAACCTTACTCGGAAAGGTGCCACGCGTCCTTCTTGACTCGGCTCTTCCTCGATCGACTCGGCTCGTCGGTTCCTGCAAGGGTTACAACTTTGTCCTATGCGGGATGACATAGTTTGTATGTCGACCTTCATGCTTATCTTACCCGGACTGGTTCTTTCTTTACTCGGAGCCAACCCAGCTACGCTATGTTTCCCCTCTCGTGACACTACCGGGGGTTATCCCCTCGACATTAGTCCCCGAAGCTGGTGAGGTCTAGCAGTTCAAGATATTAGGCGTCTCCAGGTTCCTTTTGTGTGAGTGGAACTTAGTTTTTGTCTTTATCTGTCGCAATCTCGCACCTTGCCGAGTCAGTCGGACAATTTTCGGGTCAACTCTTTGACTTCTTGGCTCATTCTTGCCTCGAGCCGAGTTATTTTGGCCAATTCCGAGTCATCTTTGGTGCGCTTCAGTCACTGACAGCTGGTAATCATGATTACTTGCCTCAATTTTTGTTCCAAGCTCTGGCGGCACAGTGACGGCTGCGCAGTTATTCCCCGTCACTGTGGTAGTCCCATCAACCTGCGCCTCTTGTCCTTCTAGCCATGACGTGGCACAGGATTTTTCGTGTATCCTTGGCTACGTGGCGCTTGTTGACTGGCTTCCCTGGCCTCGTACATGGCCACACGCTGGCCGCATGGCACAGATATATCGCACGACCGGGGTTTTTACTGTCCTTAAGTCGGGGTTGGGGGTTTCCACTTCCCCCACGCCCGTTCAGTTTTCCCTTGCCCTTTCTTCTTCCTTGCGCTCGCAAAATCAAACTGCCCCCTATGCGGTTTCCTCTTCCTCCTGTCCTTGTGTTGCAATCGGCCCTTTCTTCTTTCCATTCCACTACGGGTCCACGCTGTTCCAAGCCTCTTGCAATCACGGAGGAGACTGACTTTGCTGATCTCATGGATGCTCGTGACGGCGCCGATGGTGCTGAGGAGCAGGAGATTCCCGCTGGTGAGCGCGGTGGATGGGAAGGCTCGGAGGTCTCCATCGAAGAAGTGGAGTGGCTCCGCTCCACCAGACGCATCCCACTGCAAGTGGATTGCCGTCTCCCCACCGGTGAGATTTCTCCCAAACCCCAGGCTAACAAGCGGGTGGTTTTCCTTTATCATTTTGAACGCGGTTTCGCTCTTCCTATGAGCACCTTCTTCTCCTCGTTCCTTTCCACCTTCCATCTGCAGACCTACCATCTTCCTGCCAATGCGATTGGCTCTCTTTCTTGCTTCATCTCTGCTTGCGAGGCCTACCTTGGAATTTGGCCCACAGTTCCTTTGTGGGCCAAATATTTTGGCTTTAAGGTTCAGGTTGTTCCCCAGCCTGGTGCTCCTCGATCCGAGAAGAGGCTGACTCGGTGTGGTGCTGCCAATATCATGCCCAGGAGAGATTCCATCTTTCCTCGGGTTACTGGTATTGACTCCTGCAAGAAATGGCATAGGACTTTCTTCTATGTCAAAAACAGCGGGTGTACCGATAACATCCGGCTTCCCACTTTCTCAGATGAGGTTCCCAACAAGAGGCATTGGCATCTTGAACCGCGTGACCAAGATGCTACGGTAAATGAGGCTAACGCGGTCTTGGAAAGGTTGCTATCGCCGGATGAAAACTTTCATCTTGCCGACTCTGACCTCATGTGCACCTTCGTCTCACGCCCGGTAAGCCCCATCCAAGCGAGGAGCCACAAGATGTGCTTCATGAGTGGCTCTCACGATCCCACTCGGCACTCCACTAAGGAGCTCACCCATGACTCCATTACCCGCCGAGTAAGCTCAATCTTCAAACTGAACTTGGCGGATGACTGGGCTTGGAGTTGCCCACCGTTTAGCCGGGTCAGGCCTGTCCCCTGGGTAAGTTTTCCGAATCACTTTCTCGCCGATTAGGCTTTAGCTCTTTTGCCTCTCTTAGTTTAGTTTTTTAGTTTCTCATTCTGTTTGTCCTCCGCAGAATCTCCTTCACTAGGTTGATGACAGTACTGTCCCTCCTGCTGGTTATAACGGGGATCGCTCCGACTTGGATGATGTCGAGTATGACCTGGAGTGCTTCATGCCTATCCGCACGCTGCGGATGCTTCAGCTTCGGGTAAGAGTCAATCTCGCAATCCCTTACAAGATTGGTCTGACGATGATGAGGATGATGATTGTACGATTTTGGAGGTATAAGCCTTGTGACCTTAATCCCCCAGCTTGTCCGAGTAAGCCCGTTATTTACTTATGCAGCTGGCTAGGTACATGACACTCCTCCTCTCGCCGTGGGTGGACTCGGCAAGATCCCCGTCGCCAAGCCAAAGTGACGCGGAGCTTCCTCCAGCAGTCAACCGGCCAAGAAGAGCAAGATCACTCCGGCAGCTCCTGCTGCCTCTGCTGCTGCCAGCCTGGCTGAGACTCGTCAAGCTGCCGGGCGCCGAGTCTCACGCCGAGTCGTCCGTGACCCGGTCGTCACCGGGTTAGTTCTTGTACTCTGCCCTTTCTGTTCTTTTCTCTTTCGTCATTGATGTTTTCTTATTTATGACTCGTTGTTTTTAGTGCCGCACCTTTGTCGGCAAATCAGGCTGCTTCTAGCATTGCCTCGCCGCTAAGGCCTGCGCCTCCTCCAACTGACTCGGTGGTGCCGAGTCCCGCCCGGGTTGAAGCTCCCACTGTTGAGGCTCATGCCTCTCAGTGTCAGTCAGACCTGGTGGGTCATACGGCTGACGCCCCTAGCGCTGGCCAGGAGAAACTTCCTGATCTTGGTGCCCGTGACTCTGGCGCCGAGATACCTTCCGCCACCAGTTCCTCTGGCATCGGCCCTCAGGCTGGTGTGAATGAACAACTTCCTGATCTTGGAGCCAGCAAAACCGCCGATCCCAGTCAGCCGGCTCCACGATCTTCTCCAAATCCTCCTGCTTGCTCTCCAGTTCTGTCAAAGGGCCAGACCCAGCCCAAGGCTTCTGGCTCTGCTCACCCTACATCCGGAAAGTCCACCTCCTCTAAGCAGACAACGCTTTTCTGCGCTCCGGGTTCTGCTCCCTAGATCCGGCCTCCGACATTGGCGAACATGATCGCTTCAACGGGTAAGGGGGCGAATCCGAGGTTGCCGGGTCTGGTGATGGATCTAAGGCTGTTACCCTCCATGCTAGTGCCGCAGTAACTCGTGCGAATGTGGGAACCTCCCTGAAAACGGGTCGGGTTCTCACTCGGACGTTCAGTGGCAAGAGCCTAGGTTCGGCTGAGCCTTGCGCCGTGGCATGGAATACAGCTGGCGAGCAGGAGGTCAGCACTTGTGCCAGCAAGAAACTGAAGTTGGGCCCCAAGGCCGTCTCTGACATAACCCATCAGGCCATTACTTTGATGGCCCATGCCGACGAAGTGAACGAGGTAAAATAACTTCTTCTCTTTTGTACAGTTGAGTATTTCCTTTATGCATATCACCTAGTCCCGGAGGTTACGATTGAGTAAGGCACTTACTCGGCCGTAAGCTCTCACTAATCACTTTAATCTTTGAATCCCAAGATTGCATGTTAGAGCTTCGATCCCTAGACCTCGAGGTTACTGTCGAGTAAAGAACTTACTCGGTTGTAAGCTCTTAAGCTCTTTTAATTTCTTTATGCCAAACTCATGTTAGAGCTTCAATCCCTAGCCCTCGAGTTTACTGTCGAGTAAGGAACTTACTCGGCTGTAAACTCTTAAGCTCTTTGATTCAACCGGCTACATGACTTGACCTTTCTTTATTGTACATCATCTTTGTTCAGCTCACGCATAACGAGTGCACCAAGGTGCACCAAGCTCTCGTCCTGGTGCATCGCAAGCTCGAACTTGCGTATGAGAAGCTGCAGACTGACACCCACGGCCAAGGTAATATCCTTACCCGTCCTTTTTCTTTTCCGTGATCTTTTATTTGGTTCATTATCTCAATCCTTTCTCGTTCTTTTTTCGCAGCCTCCGCTCAGTCCATAATAAATGCTCTTCACTCGCAGATCAGCGAGGCTGAGAGTAAGTTTCTTGCTTCATTGATGTGATAGCTGAAATTTTCTGCTGGTGCTGACAAGAAATCTTTTCGAATAAGCAGAGAAGCACCAATCCGAGCTCCAGAAGGAGCGAGACGAGGTGACTCGACTGAAGAAGTTTATTGCCGAGTCGGAGTAGAAGCACTTGGCCGAGGTGAAAGGGTTGAGAGAGGAACTTGCTGAGAAGAATGAGCAGCAGGCCGCCAGCGCCAAGAAGACCAAGAGGCTGCTCGGC
This sequence comes from Avena sativa, assembly GCA_916181665.1. Lineage (NCBI taxonomy): Eukaryota > Viridiplantae > Streptophyta > Magnoliopsida > Poales > Poaceae > Avena > Avena sativa. Next base: position 145,796,204 of record OV702294.1, on the reverse strand, counting down.
GAGGCCGAATCATCGGTCGAGTCAGCAAATCTGAACTTTGACGCCCTTCAAGCCAAGGCCAAGACTTGGCATAGCAAACTCGCCGCCATCAACTTCTCTCTCGGTAGTGAGTTCTTACCCTTTGCGCACTGTATGAGTCCTTCTGGACTTCTTCTATCTGCCATTGTTATTTGCTAACTTTCTATTTTGCTTGCAGAGAATTTTCCTGAGGCCAATATGTTTGCCATCCGAGCCATGAAGAAAGTGAGAGCCGAAGCTGGTGCTCCTGCTGACAGCGAGGTGTCTATGGAGGAACTCCTCGAAGCAGTGTTCGAACGAGTCAGGACCCTCAGGTCTTGCGGTGTGGATCTGCTCAAGTTGGCTATTCATGCATTTCGCATGATCTGGCCGGATGAGGATCCACCTGCACTCATCGATCCACTTGCTGAGAGACTGCTCCTTACTGAAGACCGGCTGGATCAATGGCGTGAGTCAGTCGGCCGAGCTGCAGTGGACAAGGCTCTCTCCTTCGTGCTTTCATGGTACGAGGACATCAACCTTGATGTTCTCGCTCGCATAAGGGGGGATGGCAAATGGCTGAATGATCCGGAGCTGATCAAGAAGCGCCATGAGCGAGCTTATGCCATGATCGAGTATACCATGGTGCATGCTTGGTGCGATGGGCCCAGCTTCCTTGACCTTGGTGACCCGCTCGTCGAAGTTGCTAATGAGGAGGGTGGCGATAGTGAAGCAACCGAGTCAGATGATCCGGATGACCCGGCCACAGATGCCCCTCACTCGGCCGATGCTCCAAGCAATGCTCCTGGCTCCGAGAGTGCTCCTCCGAGTTCCTCTGCTTCTTAAGCTAACAAATACTCGAACTTTGATCAGATCCTCGGTATGCCGGGTACATATGTAACGTACATTGCACTTTTAAGTTTGATTATGTGCCTTTTAATAGGATTTATATATTTGCGTTATGCTCTAAGTGCGAATCACTCAAGGGCAAGGGCCCGAGTTTCATTTTACCGTGTCACCTTTCCTTGACTTTGGATCCTGTCTACCTTTTTCGGTGTTCGACATTAGAGTCTCAAAGTACGAAGGATATAGTTAGCGGGTATGAAACTTGGATCACTTATCCGAGATTACTCGACACGTAGTATAACGCGACCTGCAAAGAGTTAGGCAAAAACTAAAGCCGACTCGCGCTTCTCCTTTGTACTTATCCGGCGTTCGTGTTTACCCGTCTTACATCTTTTTCTCTTGCTTGCCATGAAGCCGTGTTTTCGGACAACAGCATAGTCGAAGAGTTGATTTCTTCCGAGTAAACAATACTTGTTTCGAGAAAATTTTGGGTATCACGCCAGCCGGCGTAAAATTATTGAGATGGAAAATTTAAGGGGTAGTCCCCGAGTTAGTTTTTGAACCATACCATTTTATTATTAGTACATAGCCGGTACACATGTCCGGCATATGAGAGTTCGAGTGATACATGCATTGCTTCTCTTAAGTATAGAAGGGACGAAGTAGCGCCACATTCCATGACCTTTTGGTCTCATCTCCTGACCTGTCCGCCTTGTTCTTTTGCGCTTCACGAGCGTCTATGAGATAATAAGAATCATTGTGAAATGCTTTGCTTACAATGAACAGACCTTCCCATGGGGGTGATAACTTATGCATTCCTGCTGTGCGCTGCACCAGCCTTAGCACCACATCCCCTTCTCGAAAAACACGAGGTTGCACTTTCCGGCTATGGTAGCGTCAGAGATTTTGTTGATATATAGTAGATCTGGATAATGCCAGCTCTCTTGCTTCTTCGAGTAAGTCTACTCCATCTTCTCGATCCTCTTTTACCTCGGCTTCCGAGTATTGCCTTATCCTTGGCGAGTCATATTCTATGTCGGCAGGCAAAACTGCTTCAGCCCCATATACGAGGAAAAATGGCGTATAGCCAGTTGACCGATTCGAGTTGTTCTTAGGCTCCACAGTACTGAGGGTAGTTCCTCTATCCAACAACCAGGTGATCTTTGGAGTGGTTCCATTAAGCGGGGTTTTATCCCTGACAGAGCTAAGCCATTAGCCTGTTCAACTTGTCCATTTGATTCTGGATGAGCGACTGATGATACATCAAGTCTTATTCGGTGTTTCCCATATAAGCGAGCAAATGCTCCTTCGGCAAAGTTCGTGCCATTGTCAGTGATCACACTGTGTGGGTAACTGTATCTGAGGATTATATCCCTTAAGAATGTGACAGCTATTTTACCGTCCAATTTCTTGATTGGTTTCACTTCTATCCACTTGGTGAACTTATCAATCATGACCAAGATATGAGTCATGCCTCCTCTTGCTGGTTTGAATGGTCCTACCATATCTAGGCACCATACTGCAAAAGGCCAAGTGATTGGTATAGTCTTCAATTCAGACGCTGGTAAATGCGACTTGGATACATAGTGTTGACAACCACTGCATCTTCTGACTAACTCTTGCGCTTGTGCCAATGCGCTTGGCCAGTAGAATCCATGTCGGAATGCCTTGGCCACCAATGCTCTTGATGACGCATGGTGCCCGCACTCTCCTTGATGGATATCCAATAAGATCTCCTGGCCTTTCTCTCGGCTGATACAACGCCGCAGTACACTTGTCACACTCCGCTTGTATAGTTCCTTGTTGATTATGGTGTACGATTTTGCTCTTCGTGTTGTTTTCCTTGCCAATGTTTCATCACTCGGTAGGGTCCCATCTTTCAAATAGCTGAATATTGGTTGTGCCCATGTTGGTATTAGTGGTTCTGGGTCTGCTTCAACATCAATATCCATTGGTTCCGCCGACATATGCTCTGCCGACATGACCTGAGGAGTCCCTGAGTGTGATTCGGCAATCCCTGAATTCAACGGATCAGTCCCCGAGTAACTCGGACCTACCCCTGAGTCGATGTCCATTGGCACTGCATCTGATTTCTGATTTGCCGGGATGACCCTGATTGCTTCGAACTCTGGTGACGGCTTGATCGATGGATTCCTGAGATGCTCCAGCACTACCCCTGGTGGTATTGCTTGCCTAGATGATCCTAGTTTGGATTGTACATCTGCTGCCTCATTTTCTGCTCTAGGAATGTGATGAAATTCACAACCGTCAAAATATCCCAAAATTTGTTGCACGTGGAAACGATATAATGCCATGTTTGCGTCGAGCGCATCCCACTGTCCAGACACTTGCTGAATCACCAAATCTGAATCGCCAAAACACATGATCCTTTTAATACCAATTTCCTTGGCTACTTTAATGCCATGGACAAGTGCTTCATACTCGGCAACGTTGTTAGAAGCAGCAAAATGAATCTGCAACACGTACCTCAGTTGATCCCTCTTTGGAGATGTGAGCACTATCCCGGCGCCCAGACCCATTTTTGTCTTGGACCCGTCAAAATGCATTTTCTAGTAATTCGGATCTGGCAGTGGTGGTTCGTACTGCATTTCCATCCATTCTACAAAGAAATCTGCAACAGCTTGAGATTTTATTGCATCTCGCCTATCATATTGTAGAGTGTATGGTACAAGTTCGATGGCCCATTTGGCGACTCGGCCGCTGGCATCTCTGCTGCCCAATATCTCTGAGATAGGTGCCTCGCATATTACCCGGATTGGGTGTTCTTAAAAATAATGTTTCACCTTCTTTGCTGCCATATATACCCCATATGTCATCTTCTGATAATGCGGGTAATTCCGTTTCGAGACAGAGAGCACTTTGCTCAAGTAATACACCGGTCTTTCGACTGATTTGCCCCCTTCTTCAAGTTCAACCACTATTACTTCACTTACAACTCTGTTGGTTGCGGCGACATAGAGCAACATTGGCTCCTTGGATAATGGTGATGCTAATATTGGTTCTGTTGCCAACATTTTATTTAATTCATGGAAAGCGCTATCATCTTGCTTTGTCCATGTGAATTTGTCTGATTTCTTCATCAGCTGATATAGTGGTAGGGCTTTTTCCCCTAGCCGACTAACAAACCTGCTCAATGAAGCCAGGCATCCAGTAAACTTCTGGACATCATTGAGGTTTTTTGGCAAATCCATTCTTTCGATGGCCCTGATCTTTGTCGGGTTGGCTTCGATTCCTCGGATGGATACAAGGAATCCGAGTAACTTACCAGCTGGGACACCAAATGTACATTTTTCCAGGTTAAGCTTCATCCGGAATCTTCTCAAGTTTGCAAATGTTTGACGCAAGTCCTCAATTAGAGTATGACTCTGTTTGGTTTTTATTATCACGTCATCAACGTATACTTGAACATTTTTTCCAATTGGTCTTGCAAGCATCTTTGATATGTTGCGCCTGCATTTCTCAATCCGAATGGCATGGTGCAATAGCAATAAGCCCCGTACGGGGTGATAAAAGTTGTCTTTATTTGATCATTTGGATTCAGTGGTATTTGATGGAATCCTGAATACGCATCCACAAATGACAACAACTCACACCCAACTGTAGAATCTATGACCTGATCGATCCGTGGCAGGGGAAATGGATCTTTTGGACACGCCTTATTGAGGTTCGTGTAATCAATACATATGCGCCATACCACTGCCACGTTCGGGTCATCTTTTTTCTTCTCGACCAAGACTGGATTTGACAACCAGTCCGGGTGCAGTACTTCCATGATGAATCCAGCAGCTAAAAGTCTTGCAATCTCATCAGCTATTACTTTCCTCCTATCTTCGGCGAAGCGGCAGAGGGGTTGCTTCACCGTCTTTGCATCTGGTCTTACATGAAGAGAGTGCTCAGCCAGCTCCCTCGGAACTCCTTGCAGATCTTGAGTGGACCATGCAAAGATATCCCGATTCTCATGGAGGAAGATGGTGAGCTCGCTTTCCTATTTGTCTATAAGGCCATCCCCAATGGTAACTGTGCGCTCTGGGAAAGTTTCATCCACCTGCACCTTCTTGGTTTCCTTGGTAGCCTGAAATTACACGCTGCCATGCGGGTTGGTGAGTGCCAGCATGGACATGTGTGCTGCTTTGGCCAATGCTGCCACTTCCAACATCTGACTTTTCACTTGTGCTATGACGAGTGACTCGGCCAGTGAAGATCCGGCTGAGGCACAAGCAATAGATCTTTTGTAGCCCCCTTCAACTGTGATCACCCCACATGGGCCTGGCAGCTTCATCTTTAAGTAAGCCATATGGATAATAGCCATGGATCTTGCCATAGCTGGCCTGCCGAGTAAGGCGTGATATGAGTTGACCAAATCCACTACCTCAAACTCTATGGCCTCAGTGCGACAATTCTCTCTGTTGCCGAATAAGATGTCGACCGAGATCTTGCCAATTGGCTCACAGGACAATCCCGGCACGATACCGTGGAAAGTGGTATTAGTCGGCTCCAGCATGTTCATGGTAATGCCTAACTTGAGCATTGTATCCTTATACATGATGTTGATGCTACTGCCACCGTCAAGTAGCACTTTTGAAAACTTGACATTGATATCTGGGCCCATGAATGTTAGATCCAAAACTAGAGCATATCCTCCTGGGGTTGGCATGATCTTGGGGTGATATTTTATACTCCAAGTTATCTCTTGCTAAGACCAATGCATGTACTTGGGGATTGTAGGCATCATGGCATTCACCTCCATCATTCGTCCCTGCTGGCTCTTTTTGTCGTTTGGCTCTATGACAAAGACAACATAACTCTGGTGATGTTCTCTGTACTCATTTCTAGTTCCATGACCGACATGAGCGTCGTCACCTCTTGGATTGTGCACCTGGTGCACAGCTTCTCTTCTTTCTTGATTCTGATACCTCGGCTGCCTGTTTTCATATATGTTGTCTGCTCCCACTATCTGAGCATTTCCTCCTGTAAGTGGTGGAGGGGGAGGTGGTGGAAGCTGCTTATTCGGCGAGTCCACTCTATCTCCTTTCTGAAACCAAGTGCATTGCCTCGTCGTATGATTGGCTGGTTTACTCGGACTAGGCGTGTGAAACTTACACGGCTGATCCAGCATCATCTCATAGGTGTATTTTTGTCGGTCCTGATACTGCTTCCTCTGATCGTATGGCCTTTTTCCGTCATTCTTTGGCACCCATTATTGTTGTCCATTTGTCCTTTGACGCTGACTGCTTCCAGCATCTGGATGATCCTGACTCACAGCCGCAACCCGAGTCGAACCATACCTGTAATCTGGTCTTTCGTGTCTTCTCTTGCTTCTGTATTCGGATCTTTCCTGGTGCCTTTGCGACCCGGCAGTGGCATAGATCTGAGTCTCAGTCATCCCGTCTGCCGACATGAGAAGCGGCTGAGTCGGATCTCCTAACGCATACGAGTCAGCGATTCTTATCGTCTCCGCCAGGCTTGTCGGCATATCTCTTTGTAACCTTTGCCACAACACACTTCCATGTCTACATCCTTGTTCAAACCATGTGATTGCTTGTGACTCGATTACCCCTTCACAAGAGTTACGCATTGTACACCACCTTGTGAGGAATTCCCTGTATGTTTCATTTGGTCTTTGCTTGCACATTGCCAGCTGTTGTGGGCGATTCGGCCTCTTGTACGTGCTCGTGAAATTGCTCACAAAAGCGTCGTGAAAATCGATCCAACTGTTGATGCTTCCGAGTGGCAAATTGTTCAACCATACCCGAGCCGGTCCTTCCAGCATCTACGGCACATAACGTACTGCCCATCTCAAGTTTCCCTGTGCGATCTTCACAGCGGTTCCATAATCTATGAGCCAGTCCTTTGGCTTTGTGCTTCCATCATATGTTTTTGTCCCTCTGGCCAGCTGGAAATTTGGCACCGGTGGCTCCTTCATGATCCTTGGGCCAAAGCACGGTGGACCCTGCGGACCTTGCGATTCAATTATCTCTGCCATTTTTATTCGATCAAGCTTCAGCCTTGCATCATCCGGCTGAAGGTTCCTGCCTCTAAATATTGCTCCCATTGCTTGATATGCGTGATCTGGCAGTTCATACCTGTCATTTACCATAGCCGAGTAACCATCATTATACTTATTCGCGTTCGGGTCAGCAGGCTGTTGAACTACTTTTCCCGTGCTTTGCTGTCTTCTTTCTGGCTGAGCTGGTGTGTTATTCGGAGCTAGATTTTCTCCTCCTGCCGAGTGAGTTCCGCGCCTAGCATGAGGCGCAAAATTTTGCCCTCCGTTGTCATTTCTTTGCCCTGCTTTTTCCTGGTTTTCATTTCCTTGGGGATTATTTCTTTTTGCCCCTTGCGCATGCGCCGGGTTTCCTTGAATCACTGCCAGATCATATGCGACCATCTGCTTATTTCTTCCAGAATCCACACTTTTTTATTTTCTCGGCCTAGGCGCCGCTCCGGGTGAGGATGCTATGTGCCCCACCGATCTCGTCGGGACAGGAGTCGCCGAGTGAACCAGGTGTGACCTCCCTGCTATACTCGGATTTGCTCTATAATACGCCTCATTCAGCATACTGGCTGCTTTTACTAGTTCATTGACTCGTTCTTGTTGCCTTTTCTTTGCTTCCCCCTCCAAGTGGGGTAATTCTGCCATTGCTGCTTCTGCTGCTCGCAGATTAGCTGCTCCTGTGTTATATGTTGGGCGCATGGCTGTCTCATTGTTGTTCTCCGGTGTTATCTTCGTGTCGCATCTCCCAGCTCTTCGTTGAGGTTCCTTCCTCTCAATCTCGTTGCATCGAGCCGGGTCTTTGCGCCCTTCACTCAATTTGCCCAGTTAAGCTCTCGGATGGTGATATCCACGTCCTGTTGTAACTATGCTAACTCCTTGGCCTTCTCCAAGACTTTTATCCTGGCTTCCTCCAACTCAGCTTGCACACGTGCCGGGCCAATTGCATGTGCCACTGGCTCTGCCAACTTGTCTATCGCTTCCTGCAGCTCCTTAGCCCTCTTGCTCCTAGCTATGTTCTCTGGTTTTTCTAGCGGTGCCTTTGCTGTTCTCGCAGCCCTTGGCGTTTCCTCATGATTTCCTCCCTCTGCGTTCTCATTCACTACTGGAACTACTAGGGGTTCTGCGGGGTTAGGGGCTATCATCATTACCTCCATGGAGACGAGTTGGTGTGGTTTCCCAGCGACAGGAGCCGTTGAAGGATCCGGCGCCAGGACGACGCGCTCAGTATATGCGCGCTCCACGCGCACCACGACGTAGACCTGGTGCTCGCCGAACTTGATGAAGCGACCACCGCTAGGGAATGGCTTGGTCCTGAAGCAGCCCGCGTTGTCGCTGACGAAGTTGAGCGCTCCAAACCTCTGTATGAGGCCGGAGTAGATGCGCTCGCCGATCTTGGCGATGATGTTGCCCATCTGGATGAAGACTCCATCAAGCACCTGCTTCTGCCCCAAGGTGGGCGCCAACTGTCGTGGTGGTGGCATGGCAGATGCCATGGGTAGGCATAAGTTGGGGGCCGAATGGGTGCTTGCGGTCACCGGGGAGGGAGTGCACGGTCGAGCCATGCACGAAGAACAAGAAGAACTCTCCAGACTTAGCAATTCGATTGATACCTCAAAGATTACAAGTCTCCTTGAGCTGTATAATCTAGAGTTCTCAGCACTAGTTCACTACTTGGTCCAACCTCCTTCTACTACTGCTATGCCCTCCCTTATATAGGCAGTGCTAGCTAGCTAGTACCCCTTTGGGTTCTAGGGTTTACTGTTTGGATCCTGGTCCCTACAATGTGGGCCGGGTCATGGGCTTGCCCTAAGCCCAAAGGCCCGGTCCACAAAGATTGACCACTAACGGTCTTCTGGTACGCTGCTTCTTGTTCCTTTTGGCGTCATGCTGTTACTTTGTACGTCAGCGTACGCTTTGGGCGTCACCCGGCTCGTTTTGTGTCACCCGGCGTCGCCCTTCTCTTTTGACCATGCTTTACCATGGTCCCTCGTGAACCTTACTCGGAAAGGTGCCACGCGTCCTTCTTGACTCGGCTCTTCCTCGGTCGACTCGGCTCGTCGATTCCTGCAAGGGTTACAACTTTGTCCAATGTGGGACGACATAGTTTATATGTCGGCCTTCATGCTTATCTTACCCGACCGTTCTTACCCGGCCTGGTTCTTTCTTTACTCGGAGCCAACCTAGCTGCGCTATGTTTCCCCTCTCATGACCCTACCGGGGGTTATCCCCCCGACAAAACCCTAAATCCTAATCCCCTAAATCCCTAAAACCTAGATAATCCTAAAACCCGATACACAAAACCCCTAAACCCTAAACCCGAAATACTAAACCCCTAACCAAGCAGCTATCATATGCACACTTATATAGATAAAAGTTTCAGATACTTTTATTAATTTGGGTAACGTCATTCTATTCGACGAACACAAGCATAAAGCTTGAACATTATTGAAAATTCCCTAAACACTCAACCCTAAACAATCCCTTAAACTTAAATCCTCAACCCACATACACCCTATCAAGCAGGTATCATGCACTTACATATCCAAATTTGAGATACTTTCATTAAATTGCGACAACGATATTATATTCCACAAATATAAGCATAAAGCTTAAACATTATTGAAAATTCCCTAAACCCTAAACCCCTAATAAAACCTAAAGCATAATGACCTTTCTTATCTTACCACTATATATTGTACACATAACTTTAAATATTGACCGTTTGATCAAGACTCGTGAATCCCAACATTGCCAGATGTCAGATCTTCTTTTCCATTCTATTAGCATCTAATGCTAGAAGACACTATTAATATAGTCTTTAGCACAATAAATGCTATGCACAAACCTCAAAACACACTTCTCCATCGTTCTAGAGTCTTCTCCATCATTTCTCTAGACCATGTTACCAAAATTGACATGTTTTTAGTAAATTGTCATATTGTCAATATATTGCAAGAATTTAGCGACGAAGATTGAATGAGTTTATCCATTAAATAGGTTGCTTTATGTGAAAATTGATACGATGTCATATTGAGACATAATCTTTGAAGTTGCTTCACAACCAAAAACAATGTTGTCACTTCGAAAAAATCAAATTTGGATTTTCCCTTTGTAAGCAAAGCTTGATTAGCCAAGATGCATCCAATGTACGGAGTATAAAACATGGACACGGTATCAGCAACTATTGCTATGCAAGTAAAAAAGCAAATTTAGTTGTGACCTCGATCATCTTATTTGAAACACGTAGACGTATATCAACTCATTAAATGATCGAAAGCGTACAGGCGCCTGGGTCTATCTAACAGGTACAACATTCCCAAGTGGGAGTGGGAGTAGCGTACCTTAGAAGCTTCAGCTTCAAAATTTCGAGAGAGCGCTGAAATATACTGCCCATCCATTATAACACCCCGCCCATTCATTCAAACATCCAGACGAAAAATCAATTTATTGCACCAATTTAGCCTGGAAGCTTGAAAGGGAGTATACATTTAAAGGTTATACTTTGTTTGTAAAAAGGGGGCGATGGCATGTTGAGCCATCATCTTTGTAGTTGCTTCACAATAAAAACATGTTAGAAGCTTTGACCTCAACATTTGGGTATGGCGCCCAAACATCGCACGCATACATTTAAACATACTTCACATTTTTTAGAATGCAAAATTCCTCTTCTATCGCTGCTCCGGAAACAAGAACCCGATGAGCACTTCAATAATAGAGGGATATAGGTGGTAATTTTGCATTCTCACACGTTCATCACCCCATCTACGTTGTTACATGCCCTTCTTCAATAAGTATATTTACCTGTCTGCCCACTCCGTCCTTGACTCTATGGACCCACAGTGCAAGTGACCCACTCGTCAGTGACCCAGAATTACGAGAAGTAGAGATTCCCATCGTTTGTAGTTCAAAATTCGAACATTTTTCGTTAAACCGAGATAAACTCGTTAAACTCGGCGAAACTAGCTCGGAAACTTGAAAATTTTATGAAACTTGGGAATTATTCATCAAACAATTCAAACTTTGTGATAAAATTGGTGCAGTGAGACTTTGAACCATATATAGTCTTTGAACCATAAAAATGGTGCGGTGATAAAATTGGTAACGCCATTGTATTCCACTAATATAACCATAAAGTTTGAACATTATTGAAAATTCCCGAAACACTAAACTCTAAACACTAGTAAAGCCCAAAACCCTGACCAAGCAGGTTTCATGCACTTGTAGATCAAATTTGAGATACTTCCATTGAATTGGGCAATGCCATTCTATTCGACGAATATATGCATAAAGCTTGAACATTATTGAAAATTCTATAAAACCTAAACTGTAACATACCACCTTTTATGTAATGTAAATAAGACATGTTTGAGCATTGTATGCATGCATAACACTTGCACTTTCGTTTAATCAAGAAAGAACAAACAAAACCCTAAACCCTACTTCTCCTCTCTATTTGAAGCATTCATTTAGTTTTGAAAATATTTGGAAAACATAAAATGTATGGAGCCCAATCAGTACCAAGGTTCCCTGCAATATTTTGATACATTTTACAAAACCTTGATATCCTGAAATTATTCAAAACAGATTTGAATTCAAAATACAAAAGGGAAATCAGAAAAACAGAAAAGAAAAAGGTTTTCAGGAGAAAAAATAGCTAAACCTAACTACTGGGCCGAGCCCATCTTTCCTCTCCTCTCTCTCTCTGCCGCCAGCAGCGCCAGCAGCCAGCCCACCCGGAGCCCAAGCGCAGCCCACCAGGCCCATACCCCTTCGTTTGTTTTTTCCCCGTCGTCCTCCTCGCCGGTGGATCGATCTAAGCAGCTCGCTGGCGGCGCCTCCGTTGCTGGTGTGCGCTAAGATGCGCGCCTCCGCCCGCCAGCGTCTATAAGGACCCCGCCTCGCTGACAGAGAACCCTAGCCCGCCATCTTTTCCCCTCTCCCTAGCTCTCCTGCGCCATGGCCGAAGAAAACTAGTTCTGTCGCCGCTCGTCCTCGCCGTCTTCGGCCACCCCGCGCCATGCTAAGACCACGGTTGGATGCGCCGTGCCGCCCTCGTCCTTACCCTCGAAGCTCGCTTGCTAGGACGCTGTCCTCTCCCCGGAATCGAGCCCGAAGCACTGACGGCCACTGCAGGTTACGTCGTCGATCCGCCACCGTCCGGCCTCACCGAGCCTCGTCGCCAACCCTGTCGTGCTTGCGGTGCTAACGCACCCTGCCGTTGCCTCCCTCTCCTCCTGTACCGCTCTCCCCGTGTGTGCCCGAAGCCACCGCCGCTCGCCGTCGTTGCATTGCCGTCTCCGGCGACCATTGAGGGCGGCGCCGCCACTAATCTTCTCGCCTCGCTCGACTCTTTCCAACGCGCCCTTCCGCGCGAGCAGGCACGCTCAGCGGATTTGATCCCCAGCAGTGGGCATCTCCATTGCTGATGTCATGGTGACATTAGCATGATGCAATAACTCTTTTTGTTTTATTTAAATGATTTCTGTAATTAATAAATATATGACAGGTGGGCCCTTCCTGTCAGGATTTTATTATTTTTGGTAAATATTTTCTGAAATGACTAAAAGTCTGACATGTGGGCCCAAGTTTGGAAATTATTTCAAATATTCCAAAAATTATTTAAAATGAATTAAATTTTTGGAAATTCATAACTAGTTCATTTTAAATCAGAAAATTACAAATAATATACCAAAAAGATCAGAAAAATGAAACCTATCTAACTAAGCTATAATCATACATTGATAATCAACTTTGATAGCAAGTTTAATTAGAAGAACCAATTGAACCCCATAGGTGATTCTGATGATCCCCCTGTTTTAGGGTTTGGACATCTCGGACCCCCTTTAAAGTGACCAAGCATGTTCTACAGTTATTTTAAACACTATTCAACTTGTCCTACCATCCATATTGTATGAGCATTGCACATGCCATGTGTTGAGTGTTGCTTTCTTTTTTCCGGTGATTGGTTCTTGCGAATAGGAACTAAACCTGAAGCTGAAGTCAATGCCACCGAAGAGCATTATCAGTCCAACAACAGATAAGGCAAGCGAAGCCCACTCATACATATGAATCCTATGTTTACAAAGTGTTTCATTCTCTTCATATGCATTCGGTTCAATAGTCTTTTATCAGTAGATAGAGTGATCCTATCTGATGAATATTTCCCTTTGTGAACTATATTAAATGATCCACCGCTCCTAGAATAACTAGGGTTTGGATTATGAGCATCGCTAGTGCCACAGTTCATTCAAGCTTAGCCATGCTTAGTGGTCTGATGCTGATCATTCAGGTGAAGCATTGAAGATGCGAATGAATCTAGTATGGTAGGATGTGGTGATGTGATCAGAAGTGGAGGATAAACATGCTAAGTCTTGTATGGGAGGCCACGTGGGATGTGGTTTTTGTAGTCCCATACTTGCCACCCCTAGGACCCGATGTTCTTGCCTCTTGAACCAAGACGAGCGTACAACCACACGGGGGCCTAGAAACCCCCTCGACTCACTAACTTGCCTAGTATATTCCATGAGTCACATAGTTCGGGCTTTCCATTCGACATACGCATCTTGGTTGTTCTTGAATGGAGGTGAAGGAGGTGCATTCATAACAGGTAGGTAAGCGTGCCCGGGAACAAGAGATGCTCGGCATCCGTAATCTTGAACCCCGCACACATCATTAGGGACCGTCTTCGGGACTTGACTCGTTATGGCGGCATCTCCCTAGTGCGTGACTCATGGTATCGGCGAAAGCAAGGTAAAGGTCGTGGTCAACCACTCTCTGTCGGTGCGGTGACCCAGCATACCACTGCATGTGTAGTACACTATAGTCGTTGACATGACATCCATAGAACACCGTTCCGTAAATATCACATCCCTCAGAGTGGTACAACAGAAACATTGCGGGTCCATATTACAAATATACACACATTATTATTACAATACCGGAAGTTCAAGACTTCCTAAAGATTCAACTTACAAACCAAAATATAAAGTGTTTCAGCGGAATTTAAAAGTAACAACTCCGACTAGGATTTGAGCTCAGCAGCTTATTCTAAAGAGTTCATGCTGCTCGGCTCCGTTGGTTACTACTAACTAGGGATACTTAGTTGGACTCGTTATCATCGACACCGTAGCGGATTTTGTAATCCACTCCTTCAACGCCTCCGGACAGATCAGGTTCCTCGTAGAACACTTCTTCCTGACATTCGGCTGCATACATTGGCACTTCTTCGAGATCCTCAGAGTCTAAGCAAGGGATCAAAGGAAAGAATGAGTAACAGCGTTACCCAACAAGTTCAGTATATGCAAGGTGGGAAGTTTTATGCTCTAGCTACCACCTCGGATTATAAATCCTTGGCACAATGCAATTTTTGTAAATCTTTCTTCAAAGATTGATTTTATTATGGAAATCTATGACAATAAGCCTTCACAGGTTGACCAGAACTTTCATGGAGTTCCTTTCCTGCCATGTTCGTAGCTCCTTCCCGGAACAGGGAGTACAAGTTACAATTCTTATACTCTGCAGAGGTGCGTTACTTTACCCATGAGAGATCAACTCCTTGTTGCACAACCGGGCATACTTTCCCGTCCATAATTCCATGATGTGGGGCCCAGTAGTTGGTCCAAGCCAATCACTTCCCCCTTCGCGACCTCGCATGCCTCCTTGGTGTACACCATGCCCACATAATGAATTACGGCAATGGTTTGTACAAACCGTTAGATGCCAGAACTATCGTGGGACGATGAGGGTCCCACCCATATGCTGCATATCCTCTACGAATTACCAATTAATATGCACGCTACGAGGATAACAGCCACGACCTGCACATCCGGCTTCATGCGAGAGGAAGAAGATACAGCTGACTTCTCTGTCCCATTCCAAATCTCATGGATAACACGTAATTTACGGCGCTGGAATCACTGATGTCAGGGGTTATTAAGTGCCTAATTGATTATCATCACTTAGGATGATATCTATGATTTCTTTATTTGTAAAATAATATTTTCTTTCTTTTATAACATATATGATAACACATAATTTGCAAATACTTTGATAAAGACTCTTCAAAGGACATGAGCAAGTGATGAACTTGCCTTGTGATGGCAAGGTAGTGAAGTCTAATGCTTGCACTGGACCTTGAGCTTCTATGTCTACAAAACCATCATTATTTCCCGGTAAGGACAATATTTAAAGAAGCAAAATGATTATTCAAGTAATGTAATGCATCATTTAACTTGATATGCATTCTCCCCATTATTATAAAAAGTCTTTTTGGATGACAAAGGATTTATAAATATTACTTTTTAATATTTATAACATATATTGAATTATTTTATTTTATTTCTTTTTTATTTGACTTTTATTGATTTAATAATTCTTTTAGGAATTATCACTTAAATATCAAAAATTGTTATTGAATATTTATTTAGTATTTTTCTAAAATACTACAATATTAATATATAATGAAAGTGATTTTTATTTATTTTTATCATCTTTCATCAATTTTGTAAAATTCCATAAGGAATATATAAATTACAAAATTCTTAATACAATTTAAATGTCTTAAAATTTTATATCTTAATTTATTTGGATAGTGTGGTTTATTGTGAATCCAAAAATATTTTATTTATAATTTTTGGACTTCTATTTTATTTTTTCTAGGATTTAATTAAGTTTAGGGGTATTTTAGTCTTTTCCTATTTATTAAAACAGGCCTTAAAGGTTTTTGGGCTGGCTTAATCTCATTGGGCCCTGGTGGCCCATTAAACATAGCCAAAATAGCCACCCCGAAAGGGTCTGGCCCAACTCAGCCCACTCACTCGCTGCCTCTCACCCTTGAGCTCACTCCTCTCCTCCTCTGCCCCCGACCCCGTGGTTGGTGATATCGCCGCCGGCGATTCCCGCTGTCGTGGGTCGTTCTGGTCGCCACCGTGGTGCATTAGGAGGTTGTTGAGAATGCCACTCCATCCTGTCCAATTGTATTTGAGCATGGGGCTCTCCTGCGACGGATCGATGTTGTCCCGAACCCTAGGGTCTGGGGGTTGGCGTGGATCTTGGTGATGTCGCTGTCGTCGTGCCTCGTGGTGATGCTCCTCGCCCTAAGGCATGGCCATGGTCGCCGACGTGGCGTCGTATGGGATGCAGCGCCCCCCTGGGGGTGCTCCCCATGCCGCCATGGTCGCCGGCCACCTCTGCTTCCTCTTCTAGTCTTCAGCGAGGACCTTTGGTGAGTTCTGTTCCTCTCCCCTAGTGCTCTCTGCGCTCACTCATCCTATGCTAGATGTTGGTAGTGACCTCTCTGGTT
Organism: Avena sativa; assembly: GCA_916181665.1. Classification (NCBI taxonomy): domain Eukaryota; kingdom Viridiplantae; phylum Streptophyta; class Magnoliopsida; order Poales; family Poaceae; genus Avena; species Avena sativa. The sequence continues at coordinate 145,780,044 of OV702294.1, read as the reverse complement.
ACTGTCTTGTCCTGATTAAGATGATTTATTCCATTTAGGGTTCTTATCCTGTGGTTGATCATATACTGGATGAATTAGATCATGTGTAGATGGTCTGTAAGCATGCTAAATGGTTATTAGCCTGAGGCTTGTTGCCTAAGATGATCTATAATGGTTCTGGTGGCTTATTAGATGATTTTATGCTTGGATTGCATATGATTCAGATGGTATAGTTTCTTTGGAATCAATGCTTGGTAAAGTCAGTGGCTTGACAACTTTCCACTATCATTTCTTGGTTTATGATCATGGTTATGGTGTGATGAAATCACCATCTTAGTGCTGTTGGCTTGAGAATTAATGTGTGGTTTGAGATCACAATGATCTTAGACAGTGAAGATTTACATAGGAATGTCCTAATTATGATTCATGTATTGACAGGAAAATGATTATTAGGTTGATTGATTGAATCTATGATGATTGAATGTTTATCCTGATTCATCTAGAATTGTTCTTGTGAGACCATCTTTGTATGGCACACAAGATTGATTCTTATCTATTGATTGGGTTTATTTAAGATTAAGACAAGCTTGGCTATAAAAGATAAATAGAAATGTTCTTTTCTGAAATCCCTAAGACCAATGATGTTGGTCTTAGGCTTAGGGGTTTAGGCCGTATCTAGTTGGTTCATATGGATAGTCCTGGTAGTGGTACCAGCTATTGTTTCTTGAATCAAATCTTGGAAAAAATGATAGTAGGCTTGATCATTATATGGATCCAAAAGATTAGCTTCTAAGGTGCCACCCTTATCTTAGGGATGTGCCTAGAAATTAAATCTTAGCTATATTTGTGCTTGAATTGAAATATATAGCTTGACAACCAAATCAATGATGTTGTTCTGAGTCTTCGTGGGATCCTTGTACTTTGCTATTTGCTTTTAAGTTTAAAATGTCAATGATGGATTCACCCCACTTGGGTGTTTTCAGAGAGTTTGTTTCATAAAACAACACATGCTTCTGTCTAGATAATATGATTAGATCATGTGATGGTTTTATGATACTCACCACAAAAACTGATGATTATGGAGTTGGTTGATGATGTTGATCTTGTTTTGCTGAGCTCTTGTGCTTGACCTGGAGCTATCCTGCTCCTCCTAGCTCTTGGACTTGGTCTTGCTGTCCACCTGATCCTTCCCCCTCCTTATGTCACCATCCTGGTGATGAGATCTTGGGCTTTGGTTGGTTTGATTGCTGGCTGTGGTGCTTAGTTTAGCTGCTGGTTGTTCTTGTGTGTGAGCAGTGAAGAGATGCACTAGTGCCTCTCCATGGCTGTGCTGATGGTTTTGTGTGTTGGGGCTGCGTTGTGAAGCTAACAACACATCACATGCATTTAGGTGTGTGTCCCGCTTGTGTGCCTGCTGTGCACTTGTGGATATGCTTTGGACTTGAGAGTTACTTTGATCTGATTACTTTTACCTGGCTGGTGAAACTTGCCCCTCCTTGTTGCCAATTTGACTCTTTGGCTTAAAATTTATGAAAGATAGATTCTTTCATATTGGTGAAACTTGCCCCTTTTATAAATTTCTCAATGATGAAACTTGTTCAGTGCACTTCACTGACATGTCTGAGAGTAAAACAATTCTAACCCTAACCTTTATTATTGATTTATTAGTGTTTGTCTTGCAGGTACAGATTTGAAGATGAAGATTTTAGTGTAGGTTTTCTTTATAGGATAGTTAATGTAATATTCTTTATTCTTTTCTAATTTTCATTTTATGATTTTGCAATCTTCATTTTATCCTTTTGTAATAAAGATTATATTACTATCAATGAAGAAATATGCTTATTATTTATTTATTGGCTATTGTGAAATTTGTGGATACTTTCAATTAGTTACATTTTTGTAACTTATTTATGGAATGATAATATGAAATAAGTTTTCATATTCTTAATTGTTTTCTTTGGATAAAGTTTGGGTTATAATAATTAACACTTAATTAAATCAATATTCAAACCTTATTCCCAATCCATTTGAATTATAATTCAAACACTCAAGTTTTAAAATTCAAATTCATTTTCCAAATCACATAATTCCTCAAAGATCATATCAAAGTCTATAGAAATCATTCTTCAAGATTAAACCTAATCTCAAAGTATGAAAGAAACCTTAATCACTTAAGGTTTTTATTTGGCGAAAATTTTACCCATATTTTCACAGATGAATGCATGCAACTTTCCAAATTCCTAAATCTACTCTTCGTTAGTTCCTAAATGCTAGGATGTTACATACTTCCCCCCTTAAATTAAATTCGTCCCGAAGTTTGTGGAGATGTACCTGAATAGTTCTGGATAGGCTTTTCTTAAATCCTCTTCTTTCTCCCACGTGGCTTCCCTTTTAGGGTGATGTTCCCACTGTACCTTGCAATATTTGATTGCTCTGTTCCTCAATCTTTCCAGTTTTCTTCTTACAGGGCTCTTCAATATATGTTAAGTCTGCTTGTAATTCTATCTCCTGGTGTGTGATTTATCATCGGGAACTTTCAAACATTTACAAAGTTGTGACACATGGAAAACATTATGCACTTGAGCCAATCTTGATGGTAACTCTAAAGCATAAGCTATAGTTCTGTTTTGACTCAATATCTTAAATGGTCCGATGTATCTTGGACTCAATTTTCCTTTAACTCCGAACCTTTTCACTCCTTTCATTGGACTTACTTTCAAATATACCGTATCTCCCACTTCTAGATGTCATGATCTTCGGCTTTGATCCGCATAACTTTTCTGCCTACTCTGGGCTATTTTCAGTCTATCCCTGATCTTATCAATTATATCTTGTCTTTCCTTGATATAATCTGGCACAAATTCTTTGTTCCTTCCAGGTTCATACCAACATATTGGTGATCTACACTTCCTTCCATATAGAACTTGGTATGGAGCTGCCTTCAGACTACTCTGATAGCTATTGTTATAAGAAAATTCTGCCAATGGTAGATGATCTTCCCATGTTCCTCAAAAATCTAATGCACAAGCTCTTAACATGTATTCTAGTATTTGATTTGTTCTTTCAGTTTGACCTCCTGTCTCAGGATGATATGATGTGCTGAAATCTAACTTTGAACCAAGTGCTTCATGCAATTGCTTCCAAAATGCTGAAGTAAACACTGATCCCATATCAGTTATGATCTTTTTGGGTACTCCATGCTTACTTACTATCTCTTTGACATATACTTCAACTAACTTCTCGGCATTATCTTTTTGATTCATTAGAATAAAATGTGCACTCTTAGTGAGTCTGTCCACAATTACCCATATCATATCCTTCCTTTTTGGTGTCATGGGCAATCCAGTGATGAAGTAGATACCTATTTCCTCCCACTTCCATTCAGGAATTTCCAAGGGTTGTAATGGTCCTGCTGGACTTTGATGTTCAGCTTTCACCCTTTGGCAAGTATGGCATTCAGATACATATTTAGCAATATCTCTTTTCATGTTATTCCACCAAAATAGTTCTTTCAAATCCATATACATCTTAGTACTCCATGGATGTATAGAATATGGTGTTTCATGTGCTTCTCTGAGTATGACATCTCTAATCTCAGTCACATCTGGAACACATAGACGGTCTTGAAACCATAAAGACTCATAATCCCCAAGGTGAAAAACTGATTTTTTCCCTTGAGATATCCTCCGAATTTCCTCAGCAATAAAAGGATCTTCTGCTTGATGTCTAAAAAATTCTTGCTTAAGATCACTGTTCTGCTCTGCAACTACCTGCATAGTAGCTAACCCTCCAAGAACCTCGGTTCTATTGAATTGAAGTTCTAATCTTTCCAAGTCCATATGTAACTCCTTTGGTAGCTCCCTATAGCTAGGCTGAATATCTGCACTCTTTCTGCTTAAAGCATCCGCTACAACATTTGCTTTTCCTGGAGTATAGTTGATTGTTAAATCATAATCCTTGATTAGTTCCAACCAACGTTTTTGTATCATATTCAATCCCTTTTGAGTGAAGAAATATTTGAGACTTTTATGGTCAGTGTATAACTCACATCTAGCTCCATATAGGAAATGCCTCCATCCTTTCAGCGCAAAAACTACTGCTGCTAACTCTAAATCATGAGTTGGATAGTTGACTTCATGTGGTTTCAGTTGTCTTGAACCATAAGCAATCACTTTCCGATCTTGCATTAATACACAACCCAAACCTTCTTTAGACGCATCACAGTATACTATGAAGTCCTTCCCTGTTTCAGGAACTGCTAAGATTGGAGTTGTGGTTAACCTAGTCTTCAACTCTTGAAAACTTGTTTCACATTTCTCATCCCACTTGAATGGTGTATTCTTCCTTAATAATTTGGTCATTGGTCCGGCTATTTTGGAGAAACCCTCAATGAATCTTTGATAATAACTAGCCATTCCTAAGAAACCTTGAATTTGCTTCACATTGGTTGGTGCGGTCCACTCTAGTACTGACTGAACTTTAGATGGATTCACAGCAATTCCATCTTTACTGATCACATGACCGAGGAATTCTACCTCATCAAGCCGAAATTCACACTTACTGAACTTAGCATAAAGTGTGTGTTCTCTTAAAGTCTGCAATGCTATTCTCAAATGATCAGCATGCTCTTCCTTATCCTTGGAATATATCAGAATATCATCAATAAAGACTATGAAGAACTTTTCCAAATATGGCATGAAGATCTTGTTCATCAGATTCATGAATATTGTTGGTGCATTGGTCAAACCAAATGGTATTACCAGATACTCATGGTGTCCATATCTTGAGACAAATGCTCTCTTTGGAACATCTTCCGGTTTGATTTTTATTTGATGGTATCCAGATCTTAAATCGATCTTTGAAAATACTCCGGCTCCTTTCACTTGATCAAACAAATATTGAATTCTTGGTAAAGGATACTTATTCTTGATAGTAACGTTGTTTAGGTTTCTATAATCACCACACATTCGTCTTCCACCATCTCTCTTATCCACAAAGATTACTGGTGTTCCCCATGGAGATACACTTTCCTGGACAAATCCTTTTCTGTCTAACTCATCAATTTGCTCCTTGAGTTCTTTTAACTCTTTGGGTCCCATTTTATATGGTGCTTGAGCTATTGGTGCTGTACCAGGAATTAGGTCAATAGTGAACTCTATCTCCCGGTCTGGTGGCATTCCCGGTAGCTCTGCTGGAAAAACATCTTGAAATTCATTTACTATAGGAATCTCTTCCAATTTGACCTCTTTCATTGAGTTCAACTACAGATCTACCATGATATGACTGTGCTTATCTGCTTGGTAGACTATCCTTGGTCCACTTGGAGTTTTGATTGAGACAGTTTTCTCCTCACAATTTATCTGAGCTCCGTGTTCCATCATCTAATCCATTCCCAGCACTACTGCAATTCCCTTCAAAGGAATCACATAAAGGTCTGCAAAATATGTACAACCACAGATCGAGATAACCTGATCTTGTTTTATGTGGCGTACAATCACATTCCCTCCTGCCGTAACTACGGTCATAGGACTTTCTAACTTTGCCCTTCTAATCCCGAACTTATCACAAAATTCTTTAGAAATGAATGAAGTAGTTGCACTAGTACAAATAGAACTTTGTCGGGATCGGAAAGGATATTGAGCGTACCTATCACTGCATGCTCCGAATTATCCACCTCCTCAAGGGTTGCACAGTTCAGTTTCCCGGTAGGTCGGTTCCTCTTGCCATTGTTGTTCTTGACATTATTTCCTCCTTTATTAGGCTTTCTATTTCCTCCACTGGCTTGTCCTCCTTCCTTGGTAGTCTAACCTCCTGGTGGTTTGCTCGGACAATCAGGCTTGATATGCCCTTCCTGACCACAATTGTAACAGATCACTACAGGCTTTTTGCATTCCCTCTGGAAATGCCCTGGAATTCCACAATTGTTACAAATAACATCCCTTCTCGGATTGGATTGATTTCCACCACTGCCCTTGTTATTGTTATTGTTATTGTTGCCATAATTCCTATTCCGAGGTTTGAACTCCAGGTTAGGTTTAGGTTTGCTTGCCTGAATCCTCTTGGTTTCCTTTTTGGCTCTCTTCCTCCTATCCTCTTGGACATTCTTATAATCATCTTCAAAAGTAATGGTTGCATCCAACAACTGCTGATAAGTTTGCTTATTGGCTAACCTTAACTGCATCTTCACAAATGGATTTAATATCCGCAGGAAACGCTTCTTCCGCTTCTCTTCAGTGTTGACATCCTCCTCGGCATAGCGAGACAATTGACTAAACTCCCGAATGTACTTCATGACACTAGTATATCCTTGCTGAAGCTCCTCAAATTCTCTCCGCTTCAACTCCATAACACTTTCTGGAACATGATATTCATGGAATCTCTGCTTGAACTCTTCCTAGGTAAACTCCCTTCCTGGTTGTTGCATGGCTAACTGATTTTCCCACCATGATGCTGCAGGTCCAGTCAGAAGATGAGTTGCATACCTCAATTTCTCCTCATCATTGCAACCTACAGTTTTCAGCTTCCTTTCAATATCCGCTAGCCAATCTTCTGCATCCATTGGTTCAGGAGCTGATGCAAAAGGTAACGGTCTTGCATTCTGGAAATCAGATAGACTCACTCCTCCACCTTCAGGTGCCCTCTGATTTGCTCGCCCCAGCAACTCTTCCATAAACTTGTTCTGGGTCTCTTGCATCATTTGCATGCATTGCATAAAGTTCTGCTCCATTAACGGCCTCATGGGTGGTGCTGGTGGTAATGCTCCTTGATTTGCTGCATCTGCATCGGCCTTCTCCTTGGCCTCTTGCTCCATCCGCTGCTACTCAGTTTCCATTTCTACACCCGTATCCATGACCCTCTAGTCCTGCAACATAAAGCGAATACTCATAATTACATCATGCACATGTGTTCTGAGCTCGACTTTACGCACAGAACTAGTCACACAATGAGGATCCAAAGAAAATCCAAATGTGCATTTCACATATGATACATACTATCATAATAATACAAAGTCATTACAACATATACCATGTACGTATAATTACAAAAACTGCCTTATTCATCTCACTATATTATTTCTTGGAGTACAATACACGGTACTTGATATCACTAACTAGTTGCCTCCTTCTAGTAGTAACTACGCTCATCATACATGCCTAATGTCCAACCGTGATGACGTGTTGTTCGTCGCACAGTTTGTGGAACAAACGGCCTTCCAGAAGGAACATACTCTGCTTCTGAAGTGTCAGGACTTGAGTCATTACTCAACCTGAGCGCATTGACTCCCTCCAGCTCAGCTGAAAAGACTTCATAAACATATTCAACATTATCTCCAGCCTGCATCTCCTGAGCTTCATTCCTTGAGTTGTCAACAGGAGACGTGCAGATCCTGCTGCTTCCCAGGTGCTCTCTTGGGCAAGATAATTAAACACTGGATAATGTATATTCCCTGGGTTTTGAGAAGATGTTGATGATTCAAACACTCTCTCCTCAGGATCTTCTTCTTCATCCTGATTATCTGTTGACATGGTATTTCTACTACTGTTATTAGGGTTCATCCTTGCCCCCATCTAGCTAGATTGTCCAACATTTATAGGTTCAGGTCTTGGTGAATAAGGATATGGTATAAAATATTCAGGATCTATAGGTATATCCTTAAAGATAGGTGTTGCACTACTACTTGCTTCCTTCTCTAACTGGAATGCTAACTGCTTCCTCCTTTCCGGATCAGTTAGATCCTCTAACATGTCATTTTTATCTTCGACAATCACTTGATGTGTCTTATAAAAAGACGCAATGAGTGTTCGATATCTATCCATAAACTTGGAAGCTAACTTAGGATGCTTCTTAACCAAAGTAGATGATCCGGTATAGGCTCCGAGTCTATAGAATCATGGGGTATCACGGAGAATGTGCTACCTTCTAACTCCTTGGTTTTCTGCTCCAGGATATTAGCTATCGCCTCCACAACAGCAACATAATATGCTGCTAAATGACTCCTACCTTCACCTATAGGTAAATCATGATATAATCCAAGCTCCTCTTGAAGTTGGATACTCACACGATACTTGGATAACATCCGCGGCCATCAAGGTAAGTGATAGTGTTCACTGGAATTCTAGTTGGACAACTAAAGAGCTTTAAAAGTTGACGAAGTTGGTCAGTGAATGATCCTTGATAATCATCAAGAGTCTCCTCTTTCCTGACCAAAGTCTATTTTGGAAACTTTGGTGCCATATCTCTGTATATCAAAAAAATAATTTTGATTAGTATCCAATGATATATTGAATCATAACAAATAATTATCGCACTAAAATATATAACAGAATATTCTCATTTGAATACCCATTATATTACTTTTAGAGAATTCTTTATCGTTGCTAAAAATTTCTACAGGTAATACCCTTTACTAGGTTTCCAACCTAAGGTCAAAGCAAGTTGCTCTTATACCAACTGCGGTGACCCAGCATACCACTGCATGAGTAGTACACTATATTCGTTGACATGACAACCACAGAACACCGTTCCGTAAATATCACATCCCTCAGAGTGGTACAACAGAAACATTGCGGGTCCATATTACAAATATACACACATTATTATTATTACAATACCGGAAGTTCAAGACTTCCTAAAGATTCAACTTACAAACCAAAATATAAAGTGTTTCAGCGGAATTTAAAAGTAACAACTCCGACTAGGAGTTGAGCTCGGCAGCTTATTCTATAGAGTTCATGTTGCTCGGCTCCATTGGTTACTACTAACTAGGGATACTTAGTTGGAATCGTTATCATCGACACCGTAGCGGATTTCGTAATCCACTCCTTCAACGCCTCTGGACAGATCAGGTTCCTTGTAGAACACTTCTTCCTGACATTTGGCTGCATACATTGGCACTTCTTCGAGATCCTTAGAGTCTAAGCAAGGGATCAAAGGAAAGAATGAGTAACAGAGTTACCCAACAAGTTCATTATATGCAAGGTGGTAAGTTTGATGCTCTAACTACCACCTCGAATTATAAATCCTTGGCACAATGCAATTTTTGTAAATCTTTCTTCAAAGATTGATTTTATTATGGAAATCTATGACAATCAGCCTTCACAGGTTGACTAGAACTTTCATGGAGTTCCTTTCCTTCCGCGTTCGTAGCTCCTTCCCGGAACAGGGAGTAACAAGTTACAATTCTTACACTCTGCAGAGGTGCGTTCCTTTACCCATGAGAGATCAACTCCTTGTTGCACAACCGGGCGTACTTTCCCGTCCACAAATCCATGATGGGACGATGTGGGTTCCCACCCATATGCTGCATATCCTCTACGAATTACCAATTAATATGCACGCTACGAGGATAACAGCCACGACCTGCACATCCGGCTTCATGCGAGAGGAAGAATATACAGCTGACTTCTCTGTCCCATTCCAAATCTCATGGCTAACACGTAATTTACGGCGCTAGAATCACTGATGTCAGGGGTTATTAAGTCCCTAATTGATTATCATTATTGCAAATAGAACCCTAAGTTCTATTGCTCCATTATATCATCACTTAGGATGATATCTATGATTTCTTTATTTGTGAAAATAATATTTTCTTTCTTTTATAACATATATGATAACACACAATTTGTAAATACCTTGATAAAGACTCTTCAAAGGACATGATCAAGTGATGAACTTGCCTTGTGATGGCAAGGTAGTGAAGTTTGATGCTTGCACTGGACCTTGAGCTTCTATGTCTACAAAAACATCATTATTGCCCGGTAAGGACAATGTTTAAAGAAGCAAAATGATTATGCAAGTAATGTATGCATCATTTAACTTGATATGCATTCTCCCCATTATTATAAAAAGTCTTTTTGGATGATAAAGGATTTATAAATATTACTTTTTAATATTTATAACATATATTGAATTATTTTATTTTATTTGATTTTTATTGATTTAATAATTCTTTTAGGAATTATTACTTAAATATCAAAAATTGTTATTGAATATTTATTTAGTATTTTTCTAAATTCTATAATATTAATATATAATGAAAGTGATTTTTATTTATTTTTATCATCTTTCAACAATTTTGTAAAATTCCATAAGGAATATATAAATTACAAAATTCTTAATAAAATTTAAATGTCTTAAAATTTTATATCTTAATATATTTGGATAGTGTGGTTTATTGTGAATCCAAAAATATTTTATTTATAATTTTTGGACTTCTTTTTTATTTTCTAGGATTTAATTAAGTTCAGGTGTATTTTAGTCTTTTCCTATTTATTAAAACAGGCCTTAAAGGTTTTTGGGCTGGCTTAATCTCATTGGGCCCTGGTGGCCCATTAAACATAGCCAAAATAGCCACCCCAAAAGGGTCTGGCCCAACTCAGCCCACTCACTCGCTGCCTCTCACCCTTGAGCTCACTCCTCTCCTCCTCTGCCCCCGACCCCGTGGTTGGTGATATCGCCGCCGGCGATTCCCGCTGTCGTGGGCCGTTCTGGTCGCCGCCGTGGTGCATTAGGAGGTTGTCGAGAACGCCACTCCATCATGTCCAATTGTATTTGAGCATGGGGCTCTCCTGCGACGGATCGATGTTGTCCCGAACCCTAGGGTTTGGGGGTTGGCGTGGATCTTGGTGATGCCGCTGCCGTCGTGCGTCATGGTGATGCTCCTCGCCCTAAGGCATGGTCATGGTCGCCGAAGTGGCGTTGTATGGGATGCAGCGCCCCCTGGGGGTGCTCCCCATGCCGCCATGGTCATCGGCCACCTCTGCTTCCTCTTCTAGTCTTCAGCGAGGACCTTTGGTGAGTTATGTTCCTCTCCCCTAGTGCTCTCTGCGCTCACTCATCCTATGCTAGATGTTGGCAGTGACCTCTCTGGTTACTGTCTTGTCCTGGTTAAGATGATTTATTCCATTTAGGGTTCTTATCCTGTGGTTGATCATATACTGGATGAATTACATCTTGTGTAGATGGTCTATAAGCATGCTAAATGGTTATTAGCCTGAGGCTTGTTGCTTAAGATGAACTATAATGGTTCTGGTGGCTTATTAGATGATTTTATGCTTGGATTGCATATGATTCAGATGGTATAGTTGCTTTGGAATCAATGCTTGGTAAAGTCAGTGGCTTGACAACTTTCCACTGTCATTTCTTGGTTTATGATCATGGTTATGGTGTGATGAAATCACTGTCTTAGTGCTGTTGGCTTGAGAATTAATGTGTGGTTTGAGATCACAATGATCTTAGACAGTGAAGATTTACATAGGAATGTCCTAATTATGATTCATGTATTGACAGGAAAAATGATTATTAGGTTGATTGATTGAATCTATGATGATTGAATGTTTATCCTGATTCATCTAGAATTGTTCTTGTGACACCATCTTTGTATGGCAGACAAGATTGATTCTTATCCATTGATTGGGTTTATTTAAGCTTAAGACAAGCTTAGCTATAAAAGATAAATAGAAATGTTCTTTTCTGAAATCCCTAAGACCAATGATGTTGGTCTGAGGCGTAGGGGTTTAGGCCTTATCTAGTTGGTTCATATGGATAGTAGGCTTGGAAAACATGATAGTAGGCTTGATCATTATATGGATCCAAAAGATTAGCTTCTAAGCTTCTAAGGTGCTTGGTTTAGCTGTTGGCTGTTCTTGTGTGTGAGCAGTGAAGAGATGCACTGTCACATCCCAAAACTTTCCAAATTTTGTAATGTGAAAAATAAATAAACAAAATAAATAATTGTTGAAATTTAGGGTGAAAAGAAACTTTTTATTTTAAAATGGAAACTTAAAATTCCATCTTGAACAAACTTTGAATAATGTTTGAATCCAACTAGTTTCAAATCAAGTGAATTGCATTCTTCATAAATGCATCTTGAAATTTAAACACTTGGAAAAATAAACCAAAACCCTAAAACCCTAATGGAAGAAAAACATTTCCAAGTTATCTCCAAGATCATGGATTGGGTCCGTATAAAAATTTGTCAACAAACATTTATAAATGATCAAGAATGACAAATAGAAATATTATAAGACCATATAAATTGGTTTCACTTAATTTGGAGCCATAAATGAAATCTTATGAATTTAATAAGATAAGGAAATTGAATTTCCAAAGCCAATAAAACAGCTATCTAAAATCCATACCAATTTGTGATCAAATTAATCCTAAAGATATTTAAAAGGATAAATAAATATCAATTAAGATTTTACAAATTGGAATCACCAAGTTTGGTCTGATAAATAAAAAGATATGGGTTTTATAAGATAAAGATAGAAATATTAAATGAGAAATATTTAAAGGCCAAATTAAATCTTGACCTAATCCATAAGCAAATGGAATAAATATAATCCAAATCCAAATAAAATAAAAGGATAAAGAATTTTCCAAATAAAATAAAATGGCACTAACCAAATTCTATTTCTATTTGAATAAAGACAAAATCCCTATTAGAAATGATTAATTAAATTATGGGAAAATAATATTTGGAATTTACCCAAGTGGAATAAAAGTTGTTTAATTAACTTAAATAATATCAAAGAAATCTTCCAAATAAAATTTATGGAATTAAAACTATATTTAATTTCATTAGAATAAAGACAAATACCCAATTTTAAATGATTAATAAATCATATTAAAAACATTCCAAATAATTCAAGGTGAATTATTTGACACCCAAATAAACAAATAAAACCTAATGAAAAGATTTGGAACGATTCAGAATTCAAATGGAGTTTGAAAAACATTATTAAATATTATTTTAAATTAATACAAGGGCCTATTTTAATTAATTAATATTCCCTAAAAAGAATAAACATATTATTCTAAATTTGACTTTAGAATGTATTATTAATCAGTATTAAAATCTACTCAAAGTTTGGTTGAAATTTGAATTCAAATGGATCTTTGAATTGACTAAACAAAATAAAAGAATTGGAAAAAGAAGAATAAACAGGAGAGGAAAAAAATAAAACAGAGCGGCCCAACCAGACCTGGCCCACTAAACCCAACATCAGCCCACTCCCTCTCTCCCCGCGGAAAACGCTTCGCACCAGAGAAACGACCCGCTCACTCGCTGACTACCTAGACCCACCTCACCTCTCTCTCTGGCTGTAAAGTAGACCCCACCTCCCAGCTTTCTTCCTCACCCGCGACGACCACGCCTCGCTGGCCGTTTCTGCCTCGCGTTAACTCATTTCAATTCGCGTAAATGGCTCGCTTAAACCTCACCGTGACCGCGTGTAATTAATCGCCAGGCTCCCTCTTCCTTTCCCCCCAATCATCGCCCCACCGGAGCCCCTAGACTGTCCTAATTCATCCACACACCGCCACTGCCTCCGACAAGCTTTGCGAGAAATTCTGGCCAAACCCCGTCGCCCCTCGCCTCCTCGACCACACGAGCGTGCTCTCCATCACCAGGCGCACCTGACAGTAGCCATAGCCCGTTCGCACGCGCCCTAGAACGTCGCCTTTGACGACGCCAATGCGCCACCGCCTTTGGCATCAACTCCGGCGATCTTCCTCAGTATGCCTGACCACCCCCTCCCCTCTCGTTGACACACATATGATCTAATCTCCCGTGCGCATCTAACGCCGCCTGTTTCGTGTCCTAGCGCGCTTCGTAGCCTCGACCCCGTCTGTCACATCCCAAGATTTTCCAAATCTTGTAATGTGAAAAACAAATAAATAAAATAAAACTTTGTTTGATTTTCAGGACCAGAAGAAACTTTTTGAATTCAATTGGAACATCAAACCAAGTTGGATCAAATAAATCCTAAAGGGAGTTAAAAGATAAACTTTTAATAAAGGAAAATAAAATATTTTGGATTTACTATTTTGATCTTTTAAATAAAAGGTTTTTGTTTTCAAATGAAATAGAAGTTTTAATAATAAAGATTATTTTATAGAGCCAAATTAAAACTTGGCCAAGTCTAAAGAAAACAAAATATTTCTATTTTGATAAAAATAGTAAAGGTTTATTTTAAAATAAATTAATAAGGATTTAATATCCAAGTTTTATAAATAAAGGTTTTACTATTTTAATTAACCATCAAACTTGCTCAAGATTTGGAGACTAAGGGAATGCAAAAGTTAGAAGGAGCCCACCTTACTTGAAGTTTAGTAACCAAGGAGTTTTCCCAAAGAAACCATGATCTCAAGTAAGAAAAAGCAACCAAGAAAGATGGAAAGGCCACAAGTGAACCATATAGATGGACCACCATATTTTAGTCAACCACACCAACCTATGTGGTGTAACAAAAATATTTTGTTGCCTAAGTGTGTGCTTGAACTTTGTGTTTGAGTGAAATGTTTTGTTTGTAATTGCATGCACATTGCTTGTGTGAACTGTGATGTGTGTGATTAGAATTGATTCCTTAGAAACTATCTTGCCTATTTTATTTTCCTTCAACCCAAACAGATGACTACTCTAAGAGACTCCAACATCAAGGTTGATGACACCAACACCAACCAAGAGGACAGCATGAAAGAGCTCATAGCAACCCAACACCAGTTGAACCAAGTGACAGCTCAATTCATAGCAAACACTAGTGGAGAAGATCCAGCCCTGCAAGGATTTTTGGAAACACAAGGCCAACTGATGCTTAAGGTGACTGATCAAATGATCAAAATGGAACAAAGCTATTCCAATAAAGTTTGTGATAACAAGGATGACAGAAATATTATTCTAGATGGAGCCCCAGCTTGCATTATTTGTGGAGACAAGGATCATACTTCCAAGGAGCATGGAGATCAATGCCCCAACTGTGAAGAGAAACATCCTGTTGGACAATGTCCCACTTCTCAAGCTACTTGCTACCTATGTGAAGGAAACAACCATGTCCCTACCCAATGCCCAATCTACTCCATTGTGGAACAAAGGAAACACGAAGGATCCAAGTCTACCAAGAAAGTTGATGACAAAGGAAAAGGACCACACATGCCTCTAAACAAGACAACCCAGTTCAAAGGACAAAAGAAACCCAAGAAGCAAAAGAAGGACAAGAGCCATGTGCAATGTCATAAATGTAAGGAAATGGGACACTATTCCGGTGAATGCCCAGAGAACCAGAAGAATAAATAGATTGGCCAAGTGGTGTGCAACAACTGCAAAGAGTTAGGCCACTATGTAGCAACTTGTCCACAAGAGCCACGTAAAGAACTCAAGGATATTCACTGTTTCAATTGCAAGAACCCAGGGCATTATGCAAGCAACTGTCCAGAAAAGATGAAGAACAAGTTGAACAAGCCTATGGAGAAACTCAACCTTGGCCCATGAGTCAAGTGTGGAAACCAAGGACTCAATGCAAATGTTTGCTTAGAGAAATTATTCCCAGGATCCCAAGAAGGACAATATGTAAATTTTGTTTGAAATTTATTTTTAAGGGTGGTAGTACCCTAGTTGTTTTGAGCCTACTTGTAACCCTAGCCTTCCCAAATCTCGGGACGAGATTTATTTTAAGGGTGGTAGCCTGTCACATCCCAAGATTTTCCAAATCTTGTAATGTGAAAAACAAATAAATAAAATAAAACTTTGTTTAATTTTCAGGACCAGAAGAAACTTTTTGAATTCAATTGGAACATCAAACCAAGTTGGATCAAATAAATCCTAAAGGGAGTTAAAAGATAAACTTTTAATAAAGGAAAATAAAATATTTTGGATTTACTATTTTGATCTTTTAAATAAAAGGTTTTTGTTTTCAAATGAAATAGAAGTTTTAATAATAAAGATTATTTTATAGAGCCAAATTAAAACTTGGCCAAGTCTAAAGAAAACAAAATATTTCTATTTTGATAAAAATAGTAAAGGTTTATTTTAAAATAAATTAATAAGGATTTAATATCCAAGTTTTATAAATAAAGGTTTTACTATTTTAATTAACCATCAAACTTATTTATTTATTTAAAATAAGTTTTCCAAGTATTTTGTATTCCCAAATAAAACCTATTGTTTTGGGTTTGAAAATAATTAGATTTCAAAAGGAGTATTTAAAATAAAACAAATCCTAATTGATTTTTTAAACAAGGTCTATTTATTTAATTATTAATGGACCCCAAAATAAAAATTATTATTTTGGTTTTGGAATTCTGGTTTATGTTGCTGAACAGAACCAAATTCAAGGTTACAAAGTTTGGTGATTGTTTTAATTGATTTGAGTGTTGTTTGTTTGTTTGAAATTCAAAACAGATTTTAGAATCAGAAAAAGAAAAACATTCAGGATAGGAAAAAAATGGGATCTGGTCGACCCAACCCAGCAGCCCAACAAGGCCCAGAACCAGCCCAGCTCCCCTCCCCGAAGAAAAACAATTCGCACTCAGATTCTAACCCGAACAGACGCTGACCGGTGGCCCTCTTCTCCCTCTCATTCCTCGCTGACAGCAGGGACCCACGCAGCTAGCACATCTTCTTCCTCCTCGCGCTGACGACGCCCTGCCGTTGCTGCAAATTACGCCGGCGTTGAATACACATTAAATCCGCGACCGTTACTCGCCGTGACCTCGCCCATTTAACCGCCTGCGTCTCCTCCTCCTTTCCCCTCACACGCCCCTCTCTCTCTGCCCCGAGGCTGCCTCAATTTGGCTTGGCACTCCCTCTGTTCCGACGACGCTCCGGTGAAAATTCCGGCGACTCAGCACCGCCCCTTGTCTCATTTACCACGCACCCACACTCCCCACCTCCTGGCGCGTCTGTCTGTGCCTCTCGTTCAACTGCGGGCGCCCCAGAACATCACCTTCGACAAGCTCTGACCTTGCCGCCGTTTGTCTCGTCTCCGTCGAGTTCCCCAGGTAGAATCCGACCGCCCCTCTGCTGCTCGATCATGCGAGCATCTTCGCCTTGGTCTTATGCACCTAACCATGCCCTATGTTTGACTTCATGTGATCGACAGCGTCGCCTTCGACCGCGAACAGAACACGCCGCCGCCAGACCTAACTCCGGCGAGGAATTCCTCCTGTCCTCGTGCGCCCCTTGACCCAAGAAGACCACGTTGAGCTTCCCCAACCTTCTGCGATCTCGGTGAGCACCCTCCCATCCTTCCTCACTTCCTGTTTCACCAGCGCCGCCACCGTCTGACCTCGCCGCCGCCAGCGACCATCGCTGCGCCGCCAGAGTTTGGTCAATACGATAATAGCCGTAGGATCTGGATCGAACGAACTAGATAGATCACTTAAACGCCGAAGGGGTACGCTTCCAGAACCGTGCGATCTATTTAGATCCAACGCGCCGCAGAGCCGATCCTGCCGAACCGGTACCAGCGAATGACGACGCGACGCGTGGCCAGGTTTCGATTTAAAAACAGATTTGAAATCTGATTGAGATGTGATTTTGAAAACCCTATAACTTTTGATCCACACGTCCAAAATTTGCAAACATTATATCGTTGGAATCAGTGGAACAAGCCCTAGCCAACCATGCCTTTTGTTTAGCAAATAGTATCTGTTAGATTGTTGGTTTTTGCAGAAACTTTTGTGCGCTTGTTTAGATTAGAAAAATTGTTCAAAAATGTATTTAGGGTTAAAACCTTTGCCAATTTGGTTTGTAGTGAACTTACTGACCCTAGGAACCAACCCATGGTTTTGAAAATGGATTTAGTGAAGTTTAGGATGGAAAAACTTGATTTAGCCCATTTCTGGCCAATTAAAAATAATGGTTTGGCTATGAAATTAATTTTGGAGTAAAAACTTTGGGAAAATGTTTTGGACCAAACCTACTGACTCAAAACACCAAGTTTTGTGAATTAGCAACTCATTTGGTGAAAGACTTAAAAGTTTTGCTTTGATAAAAATGTTTTTCACCACATAAAATGATGATTGGTTTATAAAATGGTTTGTAGATAAAACCCTTTAGCAAATGACTTTGCCACCTTGAAAAATGACCACTTTGAACCTTACAAAGTTTAGAAGCCTAGTGGAGACCACCTTTGCAATAGAACCATATCTTGCATACTTACATGCATGACTTAGATCCCATTTGTTTTATGTGTGTGAAATTGTTTGATTGATTATTGGTTTGGAATGCTAGTTGATATTGTGTTTGCTTGATTGATTGTAGTGAAGTTAGAAAAGTGTGAGACTAGCAAGATCAAGGAGTGAACCAACATTCCCTACCAAAAGGCAAGTGACACTATCATCTAAAGTCCTGCTATTTTCATTATACTTAGTGGATTTTGAAACATGCATGAAAACAATTTTATACTTATGCTATGCTAAATCCTAATAGGATACCCTATACATTCCTTAGTGAAAAAAATGTAGTTGTTACATGCTTAGCCATGCTATACTTTGAAAAGAGATACATGTTGAGATTTTATGAAGATTGAGAAAAGGACTTGAGTTTTATATAATAAAACAAGGACTCAATGAACCACCTGGGTGGCCAAGGATACTTTGAGTTTTGGAGAAGGTGGCAACAAAAGGAACCATGTCTATGGCAATCTCTTTGTGTTGTGCTCCAAAGGAAACCACCCAGGAAACTTAGAGATTGAACATGTTTCTCCAATTGTGGCTTTCGTGTGCAACCACATGCTATTATGGCTCTGGCTTAGTCAACTACATTGGAAAGACCCATGCATTTTCTTCATTTTACTGGACATGGGGACCTGGAATCCTACATGGGTGCTGAAGACAAGCTAGCAATGGTGTATGGGAGGACCCTTTGGAAACACTTCGTCACATTCTCAATCTGCCAGTACTCCATCTTGGTGAGCACTAATCCAGTGGCCACTGGTGGCAACAAGATGGGATTGTGACATGTGGGTAAAGTGTGCAACTTCTGCAGAAGATAATAAAATCTAAGTACTTAGCCGTGTCCTCGGTTATGGACAATACTGAGCAACTAAAGTTTTAAGCTATGGGAGATCTCGACATTCCAATTTCTAAAAAAAATAAAACTTGATGCACTTGGGGGTACCAAGGAACTCAAGAGATTTGATAAAACTTGATGCACTTGGGGGTACCAAGGAACTCAAGAGATTTGATAAAACTTGATGCACTTGGGGTTACCAAGGAGCTCAAGAGGTTTGATAAAACTTGATGCACTTGGGGTTACCAAGGTGTGCAAGGAGATTTTGTTAACAACTTAAACACTTGGGCTTTTGCCAAGGGATTTTCAAAGATTTGATCAAAGATTTAAAAACCATTTTGAAGGATAGGATAAATTTTGCTTCAGCAAATGAGCCTTAAACCCTACTTAGCCAAATATGCATGTAATGATAGGATCCACTTATACTCTACATAGTAGTGAAACTTGCCAATACAATTCAAATGTATTGACCCTTGTGGCTGTAACTTGTAATGTTGCAGGTTTGATTGATTTTAGTGAAGATTGATTGATTAGGATTACAAAGTCTACAACCAGAATTTGCCTGTGGCACTTTGAAGATGAAGGACCCCATGCTTATAGTTATTCCACTGCAATGTAATGTAATAGCCAAATGAGCTATGTAAAGATGTAATAAAATTTTGCTATTCCTGGTTATAAAGTTATATTATGACCTTTGTTTCTTGATATTACATCTAAACTATGGATGCTAGCTATTGATCCAGGGACTAGCATTGTAAACACAGGAGACACCACCTTATATTGTTAAAGGTTGGGACACTCCCTCTACACCGTCAATATCAGAGCGTGCCCGACGCCGTTGCGAACTCCGGCGAGAGATTGAAGACGAACCGTGCGCCCCTTGGCCAACAAAGACCACGTTGAGCATCAGCAGTGTGTTGCGAACACGGTGAGCTCCCTCTCTATCTTTCTCGCATCCTGCATCATCAGCAACTCCATCGCCAGAGCGCGCCGCCGCCAGCGCCGCCAGTTAGTGGCTAGTGTGCTGTGCACCGTAGGATCTGGATCCAAGCGCTGCGATAGAACCTTAGTCGAAGGGGTACGAGCTTATCTGTGTTGTGCGATTAAGTTAGATCCTGCGGCCTGTATCTGTTGATCCACGCGAACCGTTTTTTCCCAATAGGAAGCAGCCACGTGGCCAGCCTTTTGTTTTAAAAACAGAAACTATTCTATTAGATACTCAAACTTGCAAAATTCATAACTTTCAAACTACACGTCCAGATTTTGCAAATTTTATATCAATGGAATCAGCAAGACAAACCCTACCCAACTATGCACTTTTTTTAATGAATTGCTTCTCGAAAAATGGTTGTTTTTGTAGAAACTTGTGTAGGCATGTTTTGAATACAAAATTCATTCTAAAATTATTTTTGTGATAAAACCTTTGGCAAATGGATTGTTTAGAACCTACTGACCATATAAACCAACTTGTGGTTTCAATAACATATTTTGTAAGGCAAAAGAATAAATCTTTGATTTAAAGCATTTCTAGTCAAATTAAAATATTGTTTATATGTTAAAAATACTTTTTGGAGAAAAATCTTTGGGAAATGTTTTGGATTAAACTCTCTGACCCCAAACACCAAGTTTTAGAATTAAAAATGTATTTTGATGAACCCTATAGATTATTACTTTGCTAAAGGCATTTTCAACCACATAAAATAATGATTTGGTTTATAAGTAAAATCTTTTGCAAATGGTTTTGCCACTTTTATAAAATGACCAATAGGTGTTTTAAAATGTTTATAACCTATTAGAAACCACTTTTCTAAATAAAACAATCTTTGGCATGCTTGCATGCATTGCTTTGTTTCTAGTATTTTATGTGATGTTGCTTGAATGGTAGATTGAATATTTGCTTGCTTGATTGAATTGTAGTGGAATTTGAAGAATATGAATATTGCAAGATCAAGGAGTGAACTTATATTCTCTACCAAAAAGGCAAGTGATGCTTCATACTTTTGTCCCATTATTTTCACTATGCATTAGTGATATTTCTAAAGTAGTACTTGCATGGATTTTTGCTAAGTATAACCTATGCCATGGGAAATCCTAGTAGATGAAACCTTAGTGGAATTTTCCTAAGTTAAGATTCCTACTACTATCATTCTTAGCTTAGCTAGTAGAAAACAAGGGTGGATTATATTCATGCTATGGAATAATTCTAAGTCAAGGACTTGTGTTTTGTTTAATAAAACAACTAAGTGAATGAAACGCCTGGGTGGAATGGAAGGATTGGTTTGTGTTGAGTGGTTACTCAGGGCCCATTTCAATGGACTACCCTGGTGTATCACACTTGTGGAATGCCACCCAGGAACAAAGAGATTTGAGAAGTCAAATGTTGAGAAGCTTCAAGTGCAGCCACTTGGCATTATGGGCTCTGCCTGGATCATATAGGTTGCAATAACTTAGCCAAATGGACAGTTGGTGGTAGGGGATGATAGGTTGGAACGCGTCCATTCTGGTCTAAGGGAAGGCTTCTGAAAGATCTTATCTTGGTGAAACCAAGTCTTGTGGGGAAAGTGCACCACCTCTGTAGAGTGAAAAATCTAAGTACTTAGCCATGTCCCTGGTAAAGGACAATTTGAGCATCAAGACATGGAAGCTATCAAGAATCTCCGCATCCCAATTTCTAAGTTAAAAACTTGTGGTTGAACAAGGGTTGAAGGATCACCAATTTCTATTAGGAGATGCCTTGGGTGATTTTGACAAACAAAAACTTAGTGTTTTTCAAATGATAAGGAAAATCTATTTTAAGCAAAGCAAGCCTAAGCTCCACTTAGCCAAATGCATATAGATGATAGACTCTACTATACTACCATAGTATCACTTGCCAATACAATTCAAATGTATTGACCCTTGTGGCTGTAACTTATTATGTTGCAAGTTTGTTTGATGTTAGTGAAGTTTATTGATTAGGATTACAAGTCTACAACCAACATGACTGCATGTGGCACTTTGAAGATGAAGGACCCCATGCTATTGTTATATTCTGCTGCATTGTAATGAGATAGCCATATGATCTATGTAAGATGTAATGATTTATTTTATTCCTGGTTATAAAGTTGTATTATGACCTTTGTTTCTTGATATTACATCTTAACTATGGATGCTAGCTATTGATCCACGGACTAGCATTGTAAACATAGGGATCTCTACCTTATTGAAGGTTGGTACCTCTACATGCACTAGTGCCTCTCCACGTCTGTGCTGATGGTTTTGTGTGTTGGGGCTATGCTGTGAAGCTGACAGCACATCACATGCATTTAGGTGTGTGTCCTTCTTGTGCGTCTGTTGTGCACTTGTGGATATGCTTTGTACTTGAGAGTTACTTTGATCTGATTACTTTTACCTGGCTGGTGAAACTTGCCCCTCCTTGCTGTCAATTTGACTCTTTGGCTTAAAATTTATGAAAGATAGATTATTTCATATTGGTGAAACTTGCCCCTTTTACAAATTTCTCAATGATGAAACTTGTTCAGTGCACTTCACTGACATGTCTGAGAGTAAAACAATTCTAACCCTAACCTTTATTATTGTTTTATTAGTGTTTGTCTTGCAGGTACAGATTTGAAGATGAAGATTTTAGTGTAGGTTTTCTTTATAGGATAGTTAATGTAATCTTCTTTATTCTTTTGTAATTTTCATTTTATGATGTTGTAATAATAAAGATTATATTATTATCAATGAAGAAATATGCTTATTATTTATTTATTGGCTATTGTGAAATTTGTGGATACTTTCAATTAGTTACATTTTTGTAACTTATTTATGGAATGATAATATGAAATAAGTTTTCATATTCTTAATTGTTTCCTTTGGATAAAGTTTGAGTTATAATAATTAACTCTTAATTAAATCATGATTCAAACCTTATTCCCAATCCATTTGAATTATAATTCAAACACTCAAGTTTTAAAATTCAAATTCATTTTCCAAAACACATAATTCCTTAAAGATCATATCAAAGTCTATAGCAATCATTCTTCAAGATTAAACCTAATCTCAAAGTATGAAAGAAACCTTGATCACTTAAGGTTTTTATTTGGCGAAAATTTTACCCACATTTTCACAGATGAATGGATGCAACATTCCAAATTTATAAATCTACCTTTCGTTAGTTCCTAAATGCTGGGATGTTATAGTCGGCCTTCCAAGGAAGAGGGCTAATATATTGGCATTAAGAATCGGTTGGTACGTGTGGGTAAAGTTTTGCACCCCTGCAGGGTTATTAATCTTTTCGAAAAGCCGTGTCCACAGTTATGGACGACTTGGGAACGGACGTGAAGATCATAGAGAACTATAACCGAATGATAAAACTTGCCAACTAAAGTGAGATCCGGAATACTTCCTCGGGGTTGTTTGAGGGGGTAGTCCGGGAAGAGAGGTTCTGTTGATGATGGTTCTTGGTGGATATCAAAGATGATTTTTTAAGAGCTAGAGTTGAAGTCTTCTTATCCCCTTTTGAAAATGATCTGACTAGACGAGTTTCTTCTCCCTCTTGTTCAAAAACAAAAGATGGCTTTATGCAAAATAACTCCACTAGCCATAAGTCTTGCGGAGTACACCCTGTACTCAGCCTTGCTTCGTTGATGTTTTTCTACAGATGATGCTACTCCAACTGAAGGTGGTTTCTATGTCGAAGTCGATGAGTAGTCGGGGTTCCCGGGCAATAGCCTAGGATCTATGGAAGGGTCGCTACTTCTATTTATGGCCTCTTAGGCCCTTTGCTAAGTTTATTGTTTAGAACAACTTGTTAGCTTCCGTTGTTTGTTGTAATGATGGGTCTGTGACCCCTGGCTTGTATGACTGGTTTGTATCTCTCTTAAGAGTTTACCTTATTAATGTATGGTTTGTATGTTCTGTAATGTTACCGACCTTTCCCTGCGTGCTTTGGAATTTAGGTTAGGCTTATATCAGATGAGGATCTGGTATTTGTCTAGCCCTGATCTCGGGTCGTGACAGATTTTGGTACCAGAGCAGGACTGCCTGTAGGAAACCCTTCTAGCTGGTCGATGTTGAGTCTAGAGTTTGAGAAAAACTATTTGAAAGCTAAAATTATTTGCAAAACTCTGAATAGGACTCTTTTTACTCCTTATCCAAGGTTGTTCTATTGCTGAGTTACCTTATCTCGTTTGTTTTGCAAGGTTTTCACTTCTCGTCTATCATTTCAAATTTTTAGGATATACGGGTTTGGGTTGTTTTCCCTAGTACTCTGTACTTGGTCGCAAGGCTCAGAGTTTCCAAGATATATCTGTGCACCTGAGCATTGTTTTTCAACTTTGCTAAGGATGCCTACAATCCCGCTCTCTATTCCTTAGTGACTTGTTGGTATCATATCATGCTTGCGTTCCATTGTTATGGTTTGTATCTAAGTTGGTAGCATATACGTTTCGTATGCTTCTTCTACTGCCATACTTAATGCATTGATATAATTTCAATCCACATGTTCACCTCTACCATGATCTTTTGATATGGTTTTTGCCATCCTCTGTTGTACCCTTCTTGGTGAATCCATTCTCATGGTTTCTGTTTTCTCCTCAGGATGTCGTCTGGTACTCGTGGTTCTGTTGGCCGTCGAGCAAACAACAATGTTGATCAGGAACTTCCGCCACCTCCCACAATGGCTGAGGTTCTCAACAACATTGAGACCAACCGTCTGAGGAATGAATGCCTTCTGGAGCGTGTGGCGCAGAACACTGAACGTCGTCCTGAGACTGTGTCACTTAGAGATTTCATCCGCTCTTTTCCTCCAATCTTCACCCACTCCAAGGATCCCCTTGAAGCTGATGATTGGCTCCACACCATAGAGCACAAGTTCAGTGCTCTTCGTGTCCGTCCCGCTGACCGCGTCAACTTCGCCACCTATCAACTAGAAGGTGAGGCTGGTGTTTGGTGGGAAGGTTTTCTGAATCTACAAGCTCAGGGACATGTTGTTACCTAGGAGGAGTTTGTTGCAGCATTTCGTGCCTCTTATATCCCTAAGCCCGTCATGGATCTCAAAAGGAGGGAGTTTCTGGATCTGACTCAGGGGCGCAAGGATATTGAAACCTATGGGCGTGAGTTTACTCGCCTGGCTCGCTATGCAACCAGGGATGAGACCAATGATGAAGATAAGCAAGAGTTGTTCCATAAGGGACTTAACCCTGCACTTCGCTATGAGTTGCTGCCCTTCAAGTTCCAGTCTTTCCAGGACTTGCACAATCAGACTCTTACTCTGGAGCATGGAAGGAAGGATATGGAAGTCTCCCAGAAGCGTGAAGAAGGAAATTCTCGTTCTTCTTCCTCTGGTAACAAGAAGCGCCATGTCTTTGTTCCATACAGTGATGTGCCTCGTGCTCCTTATGCACCCAAGTCCTCTGGCAATGGTTCTCGTCAGCCACAGTCAAATACATGGTGGAGCAAACTATCATCTTCCTGCTGGTTCTCACACTAGAGTTGCATGTTACTCATGTGGTTAGCCTGGTCACTACTCAAGGGAGTGTTCCCAAAGGGCCGTCAGACGCAATGATCAGCAGGCAAAGAAAAATGATAAATCTCAAGGTGCTGGACGTGGTCGTCTGACCCATGTCACTGTTGAGGAAGCTCAGTAAGATCCACGCGTCATTCTAGGTATGCTCCATGTCAATTCAATTCCCGCAACAGTCTTGTTTGATTCTGGAGCATCGCATACATTCATATCACAAGATTTTGCGCAAATGCATGATATCAACTTTCAAGCTATGGACTCTCCTCTAGAGATTAGAACTCCTGGGTCTCGTTGGCAGACCATCTTGGTTACTCATGGGGTTGAGATAGATATAACATATCAGAAGTTTCCCACTTCCCTCATTGCACTCAAGTCAACTGACATAGATGTTATTCTGGGCATGGACTGGTTAACCAAGTATCAAGCCGTCATTGACTGTGCACTTAGAACAGTTGTTGTGACCTCTCCTGTTGGCGTAACTGTCAAGTATTGGACTGATGGTCTTTACAACTCAAGATCAGAAAGGAGGATATCCCAAAGACCGCATTCACAACTCGTTATGGTCTTTACGAGTATACAGTGATGTCCTTCGGGTTGACCAATGCCCCTACCACATTTATGAGGCTCATGAACTCCGTATTCATGGAATATCTCGACAAGTTCGTCGTGGTATACATTGATGACATTCTAATCTACTCCAATACCGAAGAAGAGCATGCCGAACATTTACGTTTGGTATTGACTAAACTTCGTGAACATTGCCTCTACGCCAAGTTTTCCAAATGTGAGTTCTGGTTACAAGAGCTCATCTTCCTTGCCCATGTTGTGTCTGCAAGTGGTGTTGTTGTCATACCGGATAAGGTTCAGACCATTCTGGAATGGAAGACACCTACTTCAGTCAAGGAAGTCCGAAGTTTTCTTGGAATGGCTGGATATTACCGCCGATTCATCAAGAACTTCTCCAAGATATCCAATCCTATGACTGATCTTCTTAAGAAAGATAAGAAGTTTCAATGGTCAGAAAAGGCAGAAGAAAGTTTCCAAGCTTTGAAAACTAAGCTAACCACCGCTCCTATGCTTGTCCTTCCGGATACAAGCAAGGACTTCGTCATCTATTGTGATGCTTCTCTTCAAGGGCTAGGCTGTGTGTTGATGCAAGATGGTCATGTAGTGGCCTATGCTTCTCGGCAGTTGAAGCCACATGAGAACAATTATCCAACCCATGATCTCAAGCTCGCTGCCGTTGTCCATGCTAGCAATGGTGACATTACCTCATCGGTAACCATTGCGAACTTTACTCGGATCATCCAAGTCTGAAGTATCTCTTTACCCAGCCAGATCTGAATCTCAGGCAAAGACGATGGTTGGAACTCATCAAAGATTATGATTTGGGTCTCAGCTATCAACCCGGCAAGGCCAACGTCGTTGCTGATGCGCTAAGTCGGAAGTCTTATTGCAACAATCTGATGATTTCCCAAGCTCAACCTGCTCTCTACGGGGAAATCAAGCGCCTTAACCTTGAAGTGGTTCCTTGTGGATTCCTGGCTAACCTTGAAATAAAATCTTCTCTCGAGGACCAAATCAAGGAAGCTCAAAAACAAGATGGTGAGATCACCGATATCAAAGAACGTGTTGCAGGTGGTGAAGCTAAATGTTTCTCCATCAATGATCAAGGTACTCTCTATTTTGGAAACCGGCTAGTGGTTCCAAATAGTCGGAAAATCAAAGATCTAATCCAACTAGAAGCTCATGAATCCCCTCTGTCTATCCATCCTGGTGGTACCAAGATGTACCGAGATCTCCGTCAAAGATTCTGGTGGAGTGGAATGAAACCATAAATCGCTCGCTTTGTTGCAGAGTGCGATGTTTGTCGTCGTGTGAAGGCTGAACACCAAAGGCCTGCTGGACTTCTACAGCCGTTGAAAATCCCTGAGTGGAAATGGGATGAAATTGGTATGGATTTTATCACTAGGCTTCCAAGGACACAAGCAGGAAATGATGCTATATGGGTAATAGTTGATCGGTTATCTAAAGTTGCTCATTTCCTTCCAGTTCATGAAACTATCCGTGCTAGTCAAATGGCTGATCTATACATCTCTCGGATCGTCGTTCTTCATTGTATTCCCAAGAAGATCATCTCTGATCGTGGAAGTTTGTTTACTTCCAAATTCTGGCAAAGTTTCCAAGAAGCAATGGGAACTCATGTCTCCTTCAGCACAACTTATCATCCTAAAATCGATGGTCAAACTGAAAGAGTGAATCAAATTCTTGAAGACATGCTCAGAGCGTGTGTCATATCCTTTGGAAAGAACTGGGAGAAATGTCTTCCTTTTGCGGAGTTCTCTTATAACAACAGTTTACAATCCAGTTTGGGCATGGCACCTTTCCAATTCCTATATGGGAGAACATGTCGAACACCGCTGAACTGGACAGAAACCGGCGAAAGACAATTCTTTGGTCCAGACATGATCCAAGAAACAGAAGATCAAGTTCGCATAATTCAAGAGCGTTTGAAGGCCTCTCAATCCCGTCAGAAGATCAACTACGATCATCATCATCTTGATGTTCATTATAACGTTGGTGATCAAGTTTACCGCCGGGTCACTCCTCTGAAGGGTGTCCATCGATTCGGTATCAAAGGCAAATTGTCTCCTCGCTATGTTGGTCCCTTTCGCATTCTTTCCAAGCAGGGTGAGCTTGCCTACAAG
Source organism: Avena sativa (assembly GCA_916181665.1). Lineage (NCBI taxonomy): Eukaryota > Viridiplantae > Streptophyta > Magnoliopsida > Poales > Poaceae > Avena > Avena sativa. Next base: position 145,752,056 of record OV702294.1, on the reverse strand, counting down.
TTGGACCTACCTTCATCTTTTCTAGAGGTTCATGATGTCTTTCATGTGTCTCAACTCAAGCGTTGCTTCAAAGATCCCATTCGTGGTGTGGACCATGAAACTTTGGATCTCCAAGATGATCTAACCTACCGAGAATACCCTGTTTGTATTCTTGATGAAACCGAGCGCAAGACTCGTCGCCAAACCATCAAGTTCCTGAAAGTTCAATGGTCTCATCACTCTGAGTCAGAAGGAACCTGGGAACACGAAGATCGTCTTCGATCTGAGTACCCTGCCTTCTTTTCTAAAACCTAGGAATCTCGGGGCGAGATTATTGTAAGTGGGGTAGAGCTATAACATACCACCTTTTATGTAATGTAAATAAGACATGTTTGAGCATTGCATGCATGCATAACACTTGCACTTTGGTTTAATCAAGAAAGAACAAACAAAACCCTAAACCCTACTTATCCTCTCTATTTGAAACATTCATTTAGTTTTGAAAATATTTGGAAAACATAAAATGTATGGAGACCAATCAGTACCAAGGTTCCCTGCAATATTTTGATACATTTTACAAAACCTTGATATCCTGAAATTATTCAAAACAGATTTGAATTCAAAATACAAAAGGGAAATCAGAAAAACAGAAAAGAAAAAGGTTTTCAGGAGAAAAAAACCTAAACCTAACTACCGGGCCGAGGCCATCTTTCTTCTCCTCTCTCTCTCTCTCTCTCTCTCTCTCTCTCTCTCTCTCTCTCTCTCTGCCGCCAGTAGCGCCAGCAGCCAGCCCACCCGGAACCCAAGCGCAACCCACCAGGCCCATACCCCTTTGTTTGTTTTTTCCTGTCGTCCTCCTCGCCAGTGGATCGAGCTAAGCAGCTCGCTGGCGGCGCCTCCATCGCTGGCGTGCGCTAAGATGCGCGCCGCCACCGGCCAGCGTCTATAAGGACCCTGCCTTGCCGACAGAGAACCCTAGCCCGCCATCTTATCCCCTCTCCCTAGCTCTCCTGCACCATGGCCTAAGAAAACTAGTTCTGCCGCCGCTCGTCCTCGCCGTCTCCGGCCACCCCGTGCCACGTTGAGACCACGGCTGGATGCATCGTGCCGCCCTCGTCCTTACCCTCGAAGCTCGCTTGCTGGGACGCTTTCCTCTCCCCGGAATCGAGCCTGAAGAACTAACGGCCGCCGCAGGTTACGCCGTCGATCCTCCACCGTCCGGCCTCACCGAGCCTCGTCGCCAACCCTGTCGTGCTTGCGGTGAGCTCGCGGTGCTAACGCACCCTCCCGTTGCCTCCCTCTCCTCATGTACCGCTCTCCCCGTGTGTGCCCAATCCGCTGCCGCTCGCCGTCGTTGCGTTGCCGTCTTCGACGACCATTTGAGGGCAGCGCCGCCACTAATCTGCTCGCCTCGCTCGCCTCTTTCCAACGCGCCCTTCCGCGCGAGCAGGCGCGCTCGGAATCAACGGATTTGATCCCCAGCAGTGGGCATCTCCATTGTTGATGTCATGGTGACATCAGCATGATGCAATAACTCTTTTTGTTTTACTTAAATAATTTCTGTAATTAATAAATATATGACAGGTGGGCCCTGCCTGTCAGGATTTTATTATTTTTTGTAAATATTTTCTGAAATGATTAAAAGTCTGACATGTGGGCCCAAGTTTGGAAATTATTTCAAATATTCCAAAAAATGATTTAAAATGAATTAAAATTTTGGAAATTCATAACTTATTCATTTTAAATCAAAAAATACAAATAATATACCAAAATGATCAGAAAAATGAAACCTATCTAACTAAGCTATAATCATACATTGATAATCAACTTTGATAGCAAGTTTAATTATAAGAACCAATTGAACCCCACAGGTGATTTCGATGATCCCCCTGTTTTAGGGTTTGGACATCTCGGACCCCCTTTAAAGTGACCAAGCATGTTCTAGGGTTATTTTAAACACTATTCAACTTGTCATACCATCCATATTGTATGAGCATTGCTAGTGTTTCATTCTCGTCATATGCATTCGGTTCAACAGTCTTTTATCAGTAGATAGAGTGATCCTATCTGATGCATATTTCCCTTTGTGAACTATATTACCTGATCCACTGCTCCTAGCATAACTAGGGTTTGTCTTATGAGCATCGCTAGTGCCACAGTTCAGTCAAACTTAGCCATGCTTAGTGGTCCGATGCTGATCATTCAGGTGAAGCATTGAAGATGCAAATGAATCTAGTATGGTAGGATGTGGTGATGTGATCAGAAGTGGAGGATAAACATGCTAAGGCTTGTATGGGAGGCCACGTGGGATGTGGTTTTTGTAGTCCCATACTTGCCACCCCTAGGACCCAATGTTCTTGCCTCTTGAACCAAGACAAGCGTACAACCACACGCGGGCCTGGAAACCCCCTTGACTCACTAACTTGCCTAGTAGATTCCATGAGTCACATAGTTCGGGCTTTCCATTCGACATACACATCTCGGTTGTTCTTGAATGGAGGTGAAGGAGGTGCATTCATAACAGGTAGGTAAGCGTGGCTGGGAACAAGAGATGCCTGGCATCCGTAATCTTGAACCCCGCACACATCATTAGGGACCGGCTTTGGGACTTGACCCATTATGGCGGCATCTCCCTAGTGCGTGACTCATGGTCTCGGTGAAAGCAAGGTAAAGGTCGTGGTCAACCACTCTCTGTCGGCCTTCCAAGGAAGAGGGCTAATATATAGTCATTAAGAATCAGTTGGTACGTGTGGGTAAAGTTGTGCACCCCTGCAGGGTTATTAATCTTTTCGAAAAGTCGTGTCCACGGTTATGGACGACTTGGGAACGGACTTGAAGATCATAGAGAACTATAACCAAATGATAAAACTTGCCAACTAAAGTGAGATCCGGAATACTTCCTCGGGGTTGTTTGAGGGGGTAGTCTGGGAAGAGAGGTTCTGTTGATGATGGTTCTTGGTGGATATCAAAGATGATTTTTTAAGAGCTAGAGTTGAAGTCTTCTTATCCCCTTTTGAAAATGATCTGACTAGACGAGTTTCTTCTCCCTCTTATTCAAAAACAAAAGATGGCTTTATGCAAAATAACTCCACTAGCCATAAGTCTTGCGGAGTACACCCTGTACTCAGCCTTGCTTCGTTGATGTTTTTCTATAGATGATGCTACTCCAACTGAAGGTGGTTTCTACGTCGAAGTCGACGAGTAGTCGGGGTTCCCGGGCAACAACCTAGGATCTATGGAAGGGTCGCTACTTCTATTTATGGCCTCTTAGGCCCTTTGCTAAGTTTATTGTTTAGAACAACTTGTTTGCTTCCGTTGTTTGTTGTAATGATGGGTCTGTGACCCCTGGCCTGCATGACTGGTTTGTAACTCTCTTAAGAGTTTACCTTATTAATGTATGGTTTGTATGTTCTGTAATGTTACCGACCTTTCCCTGCGTGCTTCGGAATTTAGGTTAGGCTTATATCAGATGAGGATCTGGTATTTGTCTAGCCCTAATCCTGGGTCGTGACATAAACCCTCAACCCCCAAATAATAAAACCCTAAACTCTAAACCCCTCAACCCATAGTTAAACCCTAACCAAGTAGGTATCATGCACTTATAGATCAAAAATTGAGATACTTTCATTAGATTGCGGTAACGCCATTCTGTTCCACAAATATAAGCATAAAGCTTGAATATTATTGAAAATTCCCTAAACCCTCAACCCCTAAATACTAAAACCCAAAACCCCTCAACCCGTAATAAACCCTATCCGAGTAGGTATCGTGTACTTATAGATAAAAAATTGAGATACTTTCATTAAATTGCGATAACCCCGCCATTCTGTTCCACAAATATAAGCATAAAGCTTGAACATTATTGAAAATTCCCTAAACCCTAAACCCCTAAAGAACCCCAACCAAGCAGGTATATCATCCACTTATAGATCAACATTTGAGATATAATTTCATTAAATTACGCTAACGCAATTCCATTCCATGAATCTAAGCATAAAGCTTGAATAATATTATTGAAATGCCCTAAAACCTAAACCTTAAACCCTATAACCCGAAACCCTGACCAAGAAGGTATCATGCGCTTATAGATCAAAATTTGAGATACTTTCATTAAATTGCGCTAACGCCATTCTAATTCACGACAACTCAAACATTATTGAAAATTCCTTAAACACTACCCCCCCTAAAGCCTAAATCCTAAGCCCTATACCCCTAAAAACCCTAAACCATTAACCCTAAGCTCGAACATAACCCTAAATGATAAACTACCCCTAAAAAACCAAAACCCTAATCCCTCAATACTAAAACCCTAAACCCTCGACCCATAAAGCCTAACCAACCATGTATCATGCACTTATAGATCAAAATTTGAGATATTTTCATTGTTAAATTATTGCTAAGTCATTCTATTCCATGAATATATGCATAAATCATGAATCTTATTGAAAAATCCCAAAGCCCTAAACCCTAAACACCTAAAATACCTAAAAACTAAACCCTAAGCCCTAAACCCTAAAACCCCTAAACCGTAAAACCTGAAACCCTAAACAACCCTGGCCAGGCAGGGGGTATCATCATAAGCATAAAGCTTGGAAATTATTAAAAAATACCTAGCCCTAAACCCGTAAAAGACACTAACCAGGTAGGGTATCATCCACTTGTAGATCAACATTTGAGATATACTTTCATTAAATTACGATAACGCCATTCTATTCCACGAATATAAGCCTAAAGCTTGAACATTATTGAAAATTCCCCAAAACCTAAACCCTATAACTGTAAACCGTAAACCCTCAATCCCTAAACACTAACCAAGCAGGTATCATGTAGTTATAGATCAAAATTTTGAGATACTTTAATTAAACTGTTGTTAAGTCATTTTATTCCACGGACATTATTGAAAATTTTCTATAACCTAAACCCTCAACCACCCCTAAACCCTGACCAAGGACTTATCATGCACATATAGATACAATTTTAGATACTTTCATTTAAATTGGGTAACACCATTCTATTCGAGGAATATAAGCATCAAACTCGGACATTATTGAAAATTTCCTAAACCATAAACCCTAAACTACCCCTAAAACCAAAACCCTAAACTCCTCAATACTAAAACCCTAAACCCTATAAACAAGCACATATCATGCACTTATAGATCAAAATTTGAGATACTTACATTAAATTGTGGTAACACTGTTCTATTCCATGAATATAAGAATAAAACTCGAACATTATTGAAAATACCCTAAACCCCTAAATGACCCTGACCAAGCAGAGCATTATATATCAATCAAATCTGGAATCTCCTTTTGTAAACATTGCTTTAAATGCCAAGATGCACTAATCTACCAAATATGCACATGTTATCATAAACTATGACAGAGATATGGCCCTGACCTTGGTCATCTTGTTTCAAAACTTTAAAAATATAATGCTTATCAATTTTGGCAAATGTGTGGAAACTCATTTAAATGCTGGTAAGCATGTTGTCGTTGGCGTGTGGGTCCAGATAGGGACAACACGTGAGGATCGGCTGCGTCGGAGTAGCGTACGTTGGAGGCTTCAACCTCAAAATTTCTGCACAGCGCCGAAACATCCGGTGCATCTATTCAAAAATCCCGCCCCATTTTTTTGAATGCAAAATTCCTCTTATGTCCCTGGCCTGGAAACAAGGACAAGAGGAGCACTGCAATAATAGAGGGGTATAGTTGGTAAATTTATGTCATCCCACATATATCCCCCAATCGCCTCTTCACTGCCCACCCCATCCGACCTCCATTGTCCTCCAGTTGCTCCACCGCCAGCCCTCTCTTCCACACCGGAGCTCATTCACCACCGACGCTCTCTTCTACATGGGAGCATATTTACCGTTGGCGCTCTCTTCCACTCGGGAACATCTTCACTGCCAACGCATCGGATCCACCTCGAAATGCCCAACTGATGCCCTTGTCGCCCTCTTGCGCGTCCCACCCGCCCCTACCGCACAACGGTAATTTATCTTGCCCGTTTTCTTTTTTTTTGGTACTTGTAAGCTACGAAAGTGTTAGAATGTTGATCGATATCCTGGATGCTATTGCCATTTCATTTGCAACCACATCTAGTAGTTCTTATCCACATCATAAGCTTGTCGTTATTATTTCCTTTCTTACATTCTCACACTATTTGTGTAATCCTCCAACACTAACTCGTAGATGCTATTCTTTTCGAGCGCTCGAATGGGTCATGGGAATAGCTCATAAAGGATCCAACACTGATAATCTGATGCCAAGCAAGTCTGAAGTGTGAGGTTTCTTTGTATTACTTAGGCCACGTTCTTGTCATGTTAATAAGTTATATTACATGTATGCATATTAAGTTAATAAGTCATTCTACCTGAAAACCTTCCATGACATTTCCATTCATGTTTTGTTGTGTTTCTATCTGTGAATGCTTAATTCAGAAAATTTCTATCTAGTCATTTTTAATGCTATCTTCTTGGTGTTTTCAACTTCTTTCATCCTTCTAAACTAGCTTGCTAGTTTGAATCATACATCTAGTCATATTTAATGCTATGTTTTTGGTGTTTTTCAAGTGATTTCATCCTTTCAAGCTAGCTAACTCGATTTTAAATGTTATGAATTAATATAGAGAAAGGACAATGGAGTACAAGGACCAGAGTTTCAGATGCTCGACTTAGATACTACTGGCAGATTGACTAGGAGTCGCGCTCGGTTGAGAAGGAGCAAGTGTTAGCCTGAATGAGCTACTGTAAGTTCATACTTACTTAAAGATTATGGGTCACCCTTAAGCCTTTTGGCTTGTGGACAAGGTCCACAATGTATATAGATAGCTCTTAAGTTGCACTTTTTGACTTATGGTGTAGTTTATTCATACATAGTGGATGCCTAGCATATGCAGCGTTGGAAATTTGTGGTGTCTACAAAGTCTTTTTCACTGGTGAGGGTGAGTCTAGCAAGTTTTTGTGGACAGTGGGTCTAGTAAAAGACCCATGCCTTTATTGTTTATCTCTACCCGGATGAGTAGGTCCCCTATTTGGTGTATACGGTGGAGCAAATTTAATTTTTTTAGATGCGAGCCTAATAAATTTCTTAGCCAAGTCTAGTATATATGATTGCTCTTAAATGATATCTAACTAACCCCTTTCACCATATTGTACCAGGCTGCAGTTAAAACGAAGCAGGAGTCCTTGGAAGGAAAGACTAAAAGTTGTGATCCCTCTTCTCATTTATCCTCCCATTGCATTTCTAAAGCAAATAACTTACTTGCCAGTCCACCTAGAATAACTCCTGCAGGTGATATATATACGAAGGTTGTGTTGCTTGCAGAAAGAAAGGGTGTAGCTGCTCTTAGATCTGTAGCTGAAATGTTGAAGAAGAGGACAGATGATACATTAAAGCGAATTGCCATGTATCGATCTCTTATTGAGGATACCAAGACTCTATAATTTTTAGAATGCAGATGTTGTTTAATGATGTGTTGTAATAAATTGGCGTCTTAGCTTTCGTGTGTTGTTCTGCAAAATAAGTCAGCGGTTCCAAAAAAGGCCAAAACAGTAAAAAGCTGGAACAAAAAGATCAATGAAACGACGCGTGTACGCGAACATGAACAGTAAAAAACAAAAGCATTAAAGGTCCAAATAGTAAAAGGCTAGAACAGCGAAGGGTCGTAATAGTAATTGGCCGTAACAGGGAAAGTCTGGAAGAGTGAATGGCCAAAACTATAACAGGGCCTGAACAGTACCTTATCAAAATCCTGATGGGACGGAACAATAACATGCCTGAATACTTATAGACCCAAATAGTGAAAGGATAGATAGTCAGCAGTTCAAAACAGTAAAAGGCTAGATAGCTAGCAGACCATAACAGTAAAAGGCTATATGTCAGAAGGCCGGCACAGTAAAAGGCCTGAATCACATAAGGCTAAAATAGTAAAAGTCTAGATTTTTAGCAGACCGGAATAGTAAATGATCAGATTTATAGCAGGTCAGAACAGTAAACGGCCAGATTCACAGCATGCCAAAGCAGTAAAAGGCTAGATTTTCAGAAGGCTGGAACAGTAAAAGGTCAGATTGATAGCAGGCCAAAATAGTAAATGGCCAGATTTATAGCAGGCTAGAAGGTCGGATATACAGCAGGTCAGAATAGTAGAAGACCAGATTCAGAGTAGGACAGAACAGTGGAAGGCCAGAATAGCAGCAGGATGAAATAGTAAAGGACAAGAATCTCAACAGGATGGAACAGTACTCGGCCGGAATGGAGCAGGCCGCGGAGTGTTTGGTTACCGTGGGCCTTATGTAGGCCGAAATATAGGCGGGCCTGAAAGTATGTGGGCCCAACTTATGGGCCCATTTCAAACAGTGTTGGGGGGACAATAGTGGGCCGACTTACTATTGGGCTCCCTTAATGGGTCGGCCCACTTAATAATTATTAGGCCTTGGTTGGGCCTGAATTTCTACCATGGTTTCCATGAAAGTTAACGGTGCTAACAAGCCGTTAATGGATTTTCCACGTGGTTGTTTGCATGATGTCAGCGCTCAACAGGGCTGGCAAACAGATCTACGACGAAACGACTTCTCGTGGCTGAAGGGCGCGATCCGCCACGGTCGGAAAAAAACTGTGGTCGATTCATTTATGACGGGGCTTCTACCACGAAGAGCATCCGTTGTAGAAGGATTTTCAGCCACGAAAAACGGGCCTTCAACCACGAAAATCGTTCGTTGTAAAAGGACATTTTTCTTGTAGTGGGTCTTCGTTGTGACAAGTATGATGATGGTATCAATGTGAATGATGAGCTCATCAAGTCCAAGATCGTTTCCATGATTGTAGCCAATTATAAACAACTTGCCTTAAACTTGCAACTCCTCGATGCTAGAAACCCTTTCTATCATGATGATCTAGTATCATACCTTGTTGTTACTGAAAATATGGAAAATAAGGGACAGAGGATCAAGGATATCAACCATGCTATAGGATCATCTTATATCCTAGCTTTGAAGTCCAAGCAAGTGCAAGTGAATGAACAAAGTGAAGAAGAGGATGATCAAGATCAAATGGTGAAGTTTATGAGGTGCTTTCTCAACTAGCCCTTTTCACTAAGAACTTCAAGTTCTGAAGAAGGATAAGCTCAACCGGAACAAGTGAAAAGAAAAGGACTTGCTACAATTGTGATCAAGTGGATCACTTCGCCGGTAAGTGCCCTTTGAGAAGAGGCTTGACAAGCCCAAGTGTGAAGAGGGTGCCAAGCCAATATTGAGGCACAATACCATCAATGAGAGACTCAAGAAGAACAAGTGGCATGATGGCAAGGCATCCTTGGTCAAGAGTACATATCTGATGCGGAGGGCAAGGATGAGGAGAAGGTTGTGGGTGTGGCCAGTTTGGCTTTTGCCGAACCCGGGTCACTCTTAACCTACGACTACACCAAGGACTACGCCGATGACTCCCCTACTCCTAAGGTAGTCGGCACTTGTCTCATGACAAGAAGTTCCAAGGTAATCTTGTCTCCTCTATTGCTCTCTAGTATCTTGATGATAACATGAGAGTGAAAATCACGAGTTTGATGAAAAATACATACAAGAAATGTATAAAATCATGGTGTCTCTTCCTAGAAATGCTCGTTCTAGATTCAAGCAATTAATGGATCTTGTCAACTCATGTGATGAGACCACTGATAGCTTGGAATCTCACATTGATGATGAGAAGCTGAGATTCAATCTCCTTATGCAAGAGCTAAGCAAGGAGAATAACGCCACTTCACCTCTTAAATAACAAATTGAAGCCTTTGAACTTGATAAGGCAAAATATATGGATAATCTTGATAGGGCCAATTCTTTGTCCAAAGAGCTTGATGCTTCAAAGAAGGAACTTGAGATTTCTCATGCTTCTCTCACCAAGGACCTCGCGAACATTGAAAATGCTAACCTGCTTGTCAAGTGTGACCTCATAAAATGTCAGGATAATCATGATCAATTTTGGGTCACAAGGCTCTCGAGTACATTTAAGGACCCAATTACTATTGAAAATGTTGCTTGTACATCTAACTCTACCTTCGATCAAGCTCTCCTCATTGAGGAGAATAATAGGTTGGAAGAGCAACTTGAGAAGAAGTGTCTCAAACCTACTACTGAGGGCAAGATTCTTTATGAGATTCTTGCTCATCAAAAGGTGAGATTTCCAAAACAAGGAATTGGGTTTGGCCCAAAGAACAATAAGAATGGTGCCATTCCACCTAACAAGGTTAACTATGTGCAAGAAGGGCACAAGATGGATGACCAAGCCAAGAAGAAATTTATTAATGGGAGTGCCACAAGGGTCAACCCCAATCATAAATTTATGGGAAAATCTAACCCATCCTATGTTCTATACAAGGGCACTCAAGGGTTGTGTATATTAAATATGTTGGCCCTCATAATGGTTATGCTTATAGATGATACTCAATTTGGGTACCAAAATATCTTATTGCTAATGCTAGGGGACCCATTACTCAATGGATTCCTAAACCAAAGACTTGATTTTGTAGGGATATGCCTCCGGTGGATCAAAATGGGTGCTTGATAATGAATGCACCAATCATATTACCAGAGGTAGAAGTGCGCTTGACCAATTCATTAATTATGTCAATTCAACGTCAAGCATTACTTTTGGAGATAACTCTAAAGGAAAGGTACTATATTATGGCAAGTTGCTGGTCTCTAGGACTTTGTCTATAGGGACCCTCATGCTTGTTGAAAACCTTGGATACAACTTACTTTCAACTCCACCAAACTCGCCGCCCACGTGCACGTGCCACCACGGTCTTGAAGTCACCACCACCATCTCACCGTGACCCACGGTGCGAGGCCAGTAGGACCGAAAGAGGAACCTTCGGCGAGGGTCGGCATGACATCAGCATGCGGGAGGGAACTACCTCCACCACCTGAAGGCGGTAGCCGTCTGGATACAGCCTAGGGAAAACCAGGCCCTCTCTGGTCTAACCGAACCCAAAAAAGCTTTTGAATCCCCGCCGCCGCGCTGCAGCAAGGGTGTCACCGTACACATGAACCCAGCACTAGGCCCTACTCCTTTGGCCCCCATAAGATCCGCCACCACTGCAGATCCCATCCGCCAAGTAGCAGCTCCGTCGCCACCGAGCTCACCCAGACCTGTCGGGCCACCGTCGGTATGAGGAACACTACTAGAGAAAACGCTATAGGAGACATGCTTATACGAGTCACATTTAGACATATGCGCCTCCTATAAAAATAGGCGAGGCGCACTTTGCGATATGCGCCTCTAGTATAAAAATAGGCGAGGCGCATATGATAAGAATGCGCCTCCCATAATTCCTGTACGGACGGAATCTAGCAGCCCCATATTATGCGAGGCGCATTCTAGTCATATGCGCCTCCTATATATCAGATAGGCGAGGCGCATATGGACAGAATGCGCCTCGCATATTCTGTGTGGGCCCGCGTGTTGGTAGGTGCACGAATATGCGAGGCGCATATGGCTATATGCGCCTCCTATATTTGATAATATGCGAGGCGCATATGGCCATATGCGCCTCAAGTAACTCCTGCGGGCCCGGGGGTGGTAGGTGGCCGCATATGCGAGGCGCATATTGCTATATGCGCCTCCTATAGTTTGAATTATAGGAGGCGCATATTGTGCAATATGCGCCTCGCATAACCTGGCACCACTTTTTCCCAGTTTTTTGCACATGGAGGCAACTAGCTACACGCGCGCGCCTGCCCACCTCTTCCTTGGTCCACCCCCGCCGCCTTCCTCCTCTGTATCTCCCCATCCCGAGGCCGCCACCGCCGCTCTGCCTCACCGCAGGTCAGCGCCTCCACCGGAGCCCGGTGACCCCCCGCTGAGCCTGCTAGCTCGAGCTCCCTTGCGCCCCGTCGCCATGGTCGCGACCGCCCCTGCAACCCGCGTCGTCCCGCATGCCCTCCGTCGCCATCACCTGGGTCACCTTCCACTCCGCCTACGACTTCGGGTACCTCGTGAAGCTCCTCATCGGCCGCAAGCTGCCGCGCACCCTCCCCGAGTTCCTCGGCCTGGTGCGCGTCTTCTTTGGCGAGGGCGTGTACGACATCAGGCACGTGATGACCCGCTGCGGCGGGCTCTACGGCGGGATGGACCGCGTGGCGGCGTTGTTGGGCGTGGAGCGCGCCGCGGGGAGGTCACACCAGGCCGGCTCCGATAGCGCGCTCACCTGGGACGCGTTCCGCCGTATCCGCGAGGTCTACTTCCCCAACCAGAGCGTGCGCGGCTTCGCCGACGTCCTCTTCGGGCTTGAGCTCGAGCTGGAGACCGACCTCGCCGCCGCCGCCCCCAGCGCCGCCAGCGAGAAGGTCATCAATTTCCCTTCATGTACTAGTAGCCTGTACAGCGTCCCTTGATTCCCTGATTTGGGGATGAAATAACATTGGGGGAGAAATCCGTTCTTTGATTGGTTAATTTTCCTGTGTTATTAATCCGCTTTGAATTTTGTTCAGTTTTTTGTCTGGTATAATTGGTAAATCGATCTTTTCCATTGCAGAGCAGAGGAGGAAAAACAGAGCAACTTGAGCAGAGTGAGAGAAACAGAGTAGAGGAGGAAAAACAGTTTTTTGTCATGCAGTTAACTACTCCTGTCATCTGATTCTCTCTTTCTGGAGATACTATCAGAACAGCATGAACACAACTTTGAATTTCCTCAGGTGGCAGCAGCTCGTTCACGGGGACGCCACCGAGCTTCAACGACACATCCCCTGCTCTGTCCGACTAATAGACTCAACGTTAACATCGTACAGATCCTGTTGGTGCTGAGGAACCTGGAGACCAACCTAACAGCGCCCCAGTTTGAGCCAGTCGTGAGTAGCCTTCTCTGAATTTCTCCCTCCGTTCTCTGAAAACTACATCGCTGTAGCTAATTAGTAACCACTTGTAGTAACGGCAATTAAACTTCCTTGTGTTTGTTCCCTGATGTTTCGACAGAGGAGGCTGATGTCCAGGTATGACCCGGCGCGAGGCTTGTCTGGCCAGTTGTAGAGAGCGCACGCGACCTGAAGAGGAAACAATACAGTAGTAGCTAAGTAACATAAAGAGCAAGCAAAACCAGAGCGTGCCCTGTAGGAGTGGAGGACTGAAGCAAAGATCTTCGCAACCCAATGCGTGACCTTTTTCTGAGCCCCATATTTTTATAATATACAATATTTCCTGTTGCATATAAATTATTCATCTCGCATACATGTGATTGTGAACTTGTACTCGGAGGTGTAATGTGATTGTGAACTTGTACTCGGAGGTGTGAACTTGTGGCACAAACACTTGATGTATGAACTTGTATGTCATGATTGATGTGTAATGTATTGTATTCATGTTGGTTCTATTATGCTTTGACAAATTACAAGTTTCTGAAAAATTCTGTGCTCTTTATACTGTATTCTGGACTATATTGTATATTTGAATATATGTATATTATTATTTATAGTGGTCTGTAAAACTTGAATTTCGAAAATATTACCGGAGGCGCATATAGAATACTATAGGAGGCGCATATACTATAAATATCCGAGGCGCATTGTGAAAAATATGCGAGACGCATATGATATGCGTCTCCTATACTTCACATATGCGTCTCGCGTAATAATATGCGAGACGCATATCGATATGCGCCTCGCATATGTGAAGTATAGGAGGCGGCCTCGTATAAGAAATATCCGAGACTTGAAGCTAGAGGCGCATGTGATATGCGTCTCGGATAGGCTTTTAGGTGCGCCTCGCGTAGGCTTTTCTCTGGTAGTGGAACACGCTCGCATCCTCCATGCAGCAGGCAACGACACGGCCACTGCCCCGGCGTAGAGACCATTCAGATAAAAAGAAGTCAACTTCGGATAGATGCAATGGGATAAGAGTTTACATGTTCCATGGATCCACCGAAGATGACACCTCCGATCGATCCGATGCATCTGTCTGGTGACTGGTGCTGTGTCGCGCGATGGGTCGGTCGTCGATCGATGGATCCTCCTTTTGGCGTTCGTATATCCATCCAGTCCCCCGCTACAGCATCTTCGCGGAAAGAGCAGCAGCCAGGGCGAGGCGCGCGCATATGGGATCGGGGTTCCGCCTAGTTTCACTGGCCCCAAGGGTTAACGTGCACCTCCTCCCAATTCTCTCGTCTCGCCTCGTCGCAATACGAATCGGTCTCCCGCTGTCGTCACATCCTCCACCATGAAATGTTACCACCGGCGCCATGGACAGAACGGCCTGCGGGCCGACGGCCTTCCAATAAAAAGGTCACTGGCCCAGTCTCAGCCCAAATATATTTGTTCGCCTCTTTAAAAAGCAAGATCTTTTTTGCAAGAAAAACGGGGTGGTTGACGTCGCGTTCGAGCCGTGTCTCGCTTCGGATTCCGTACCGCGGAAGGTCGAGGTGAAGTTCCTGCCTCGGGGACCCGAACCGAACCGCGCTTCGTCATGACGGGGGACTTCTACAACACAAGGCGTGCAACCCTGGGCGATCGCAGGTAGCGTGCTGCACACAAACATGATGTACTGGCCCGCCCTTAAACCCTCCCGGCCCAAGAACCCGTCGCCGGAGGCCATGTCCATGGCCATGGCGGCTTCCTCCTCCGCGCTCCCCGATCTGGAGGAGACCGAAGACGGCTGGGTCGTCCTGCCCCCGGTCACCGCCACAGCTCCCAAATCGAGGGTCAAGCCTCCCAGGCCACCGTCCATCAAGCCTTCATCTTCCTCCACGGCGACGGACCATGCCATCCCCTCCGACGGAACCTTCGATCCCACGCCGGAAGACATCCTCAGCCGGTACCTGCCCCTGCGCCGATCGCTGCGGTGCGACTCGCTGCCCCGTCAGATCCACGACGCCGACGTCTACGGCGCGCACCCAGGCTTCCTCGCCGCCGTGTACCCGGCGGCGAACTGCCGGCCCGAGTGGTTCTTCTTCGTGTGCCGCGCGCAGTGCCAGGGCGGGCGGCGGAGGGCTGATCCCGGCGCGTACCGTCTCGGCAGCGAAGCCAAGCTGCTCGGCGGCAGCGCCTACTGCCACGCCTTCCGGTACTACGAGGACGACGCCGACCTCGGCTCCGCCTCCACCAAGGAGACCGAGTGGCGCATGGACGAGTACGGCGACTGCCGCTCCGCCGCCGCCGCCTTCGACATGGTCGTCTGCAAGCTCTACCCGACGCACGGCGGGGTCGTGCAGCACAAGCTCCGCGTCGACAGCGCGAGTCTTCAATCCGACGCGGACGCGAACAAGCCGCAGCTGCTCGTCCGGCTCTACCTCGACACCGTCAACCTGGGGGACCCGCGCCGGTGCCGAACGTACGCCGTGGCCGACGTCTTCGCGGCGCACCCGGTGGTGCTCACGCTCTCCTTCCCGGCAGCCAACGACCGGTGCCAGTGGTTCTTCGCCGTGCACCAGCAGCGCAAGCGCGACGCGGACGTCGAGGAAGACGAGCCAAGACCACGGAGGGCAGGTCCAGGGGCATACGTGCCGGTGCGCGGAGGCCGCGCCGTGGACGGCAAGGGCGGGGACGTAGGCTACCGGTGCGTGTTCTTGTACAGGGAGGACGACGAGACGGCGAGGCGGGTGTCGCGGACGGAGTGGTGGATGGAGGAGTACGGGTTCGGCCGGGACTTCCCCTACGGCAGGCTCCCCGCTGCAGAGTCGCGCATGGGCGACGATGAAGAGCTGGTGGTGTACAAACTGTACATGAAATTGGCTGGTAACCTGGCGTAGTGTGTTTTGTTACTTATACAAACTGTTCTGCAGAATAGAACAGATTTGATGTACAGTATGTTTATTGGCTTCATTCTGAATGTCCTGCACGATACAGAACTGAAACTGATTCCAGACTCAGAGTTGACACCTCCCTCATAAATCACAATGCGAGAAACTAAATCCAGACTCAGCGTTCACAAATCACAATGGGAGAACCTGAATCCAGTCTCAGCATCGACACGTCCCTCAGAATTCAGTGGGAGAAACTGAATCCATTCTCAGCATTTGACACCTCCCTCACAAATCACAATCGGAGAGACTGAATCCAGTCTCAGCATTGACACCTCCCTAACAAATCACAATGAGAGAAATAATACTCCCTCCGTCCAGAAATTAAGTGACTTGGATTTGTTAGACAAATTCAAGTCACTTATTTCCTTGACAGAGTGAGTATAAGATGCATACGTGTATGTAGAAGAGTTGACAATCAAGATTGTAATCACACAGATAATTTGATCGACATCTAAAGAGTCACTTATTTCCTTGACGGAGTGAGTATAAGATGCATACGTGTATGTAGAAGAGTTGACAATCAAGATTGTAATCACAAAGATAATTTGATCGACATCTAAAGTGTATACACCGAGATTTAACAGTACTCCGAACATACTAGACGGCAACAAGTCTCGAACTTGATAAACTCCCACCTTACATTATTTCATGATAATAACACACGGAACGCTGCAACACACTAACAGACCGAGCTAAGCAGTCATGGTTGTCTTTGAAGCAGAACCGGTGATTGCTCCGGCCTCCGTCAGCAGAGGCACAAGCTTTCCCGACTTCTCCAGTGCAAGAGTATCTGCCCCAAAACCAAGAGAGTAGACATGTCAGGTAAATTCCAAATATCAGCACAAGCAATTGCTTCTGCTTGAATAGAAGAGTTTGCACTGTGTGGTCAGTTCTTTGGTAGTACTAGTAGAGGCAAAATGACTCACCATCACAGCCACCAATATGTTTGCCATTGATGAAGACATTTGGAACAGTCCTCTGACCAGTCCATTCAGCTAGAGCTGACTGCACATCAGCTCCATCACCTTCATAAGAGATAGCATGGGTAAGTTCAGTAAGAGTTCGTACAAAATCACCTGCTGATCATCGCCTATGCAGAGTCAAGACACTAGAGGCGATTGTAACTTAAACATGCTAGGTGTTTATCATAGGGTCCAAATACCACTTAGCTATCTATCTCACAATAAAAAACGCTACTGCGGTCTGGAAGCACGATGTATCAAACTGAAGAACATATTTTACTCACAGCATGCAACTAGTTTTATTTGGGACAAACAGTAAATATTTGAGGTTATATGGAAGCACTTTGATTACATAACGAGTCACAGTTGGTTGCTTGCCACTTTGATTGCTTCTCTAGTGCATAACCAAACATCAAACTATCCTAAGAGGCTTAAGACCCTGCAAATTAGTGTATACTTGTGAAGCAGCTTACAAAAATACTGTGCCACAATCAGTGGGTGATGCCATACTAAAATTCATTCAAAGATCAGAGCTCTAAAACTCAATATGTACTTTCTGACGAAAACTTAATCCCTTATCTCTACCAGCTCTTAGTATCATGCATATACATCTAGTTAAGTGAATAGTAAGAAGAAAAGAAAGATTAAAGTTAAGTCATCAACTAACTAGAGAATGATTCAGAATTGGTTGTTTGCCACCTCGATTGCTTCTCTAGTGCATAACCAAACAACCAAACCTCGTAAGAGGCTTAGGATCCTACCAAATTATTACTTACTACGAGCTTACATAGAAATATTGTACCACAATCAATCAGTGGGTGCTGTGATGTCAAATTCTCTCGTAGATCAAAGCCCTTAAACTCAATAATGAAATCTATATATCAACGAAATGGCACAAAAGAAACATCCAAGATAGGCAAATTTCTCATCTGAAATTTCAGGTACCAGCTTTTGGTATGGTGCATACATCTAATTAAGTGAACTGAGTTAACTGTAAGAAGAAAAACAAGATGAGTTAGGTCCACTCACCTTCCACATCTAGCTCAATAGCCTTGAAACTTGCTCCTAGCTTTGTGAACAACTGCTTCACCTTTGTGCAGAAAGGGCAGTAAGACTTGCTACATACATATAGCCCAGAAAATCAAGTTAGCGTTAACAAGGCAAGCATTACCCATTTGCGCATGAATAAAAAATGTGCTACAAATAGTATTCCCTAAGTCCCCAATTAGATGTCGCAGATTTTGTCTAGATCCGCACATATCTATACGCTAAAACATGTATAGGTATGTGTGTACTTGTGATACGCAACAAGTAATTCAGGACAGAGGGAGTAGCTTATTGACATGGAGCAGCGTTAACAAAAAAAAATTCCTCCACTGCAGCACATCAAGTCGTTAAGCTCAACATCAGGACCCCTACTAGATCCAGGTAAAACCCGCCCATAACCCCATACCAATTTTCCACAATTTTACAGCCATAAACCATCCAGAGTTCCAAACAAGCCAGCCAATAGGATGGATACGAATTCTGCACTTCTAATTAAATATTGGTACTAGCTTTCCTTCCTCCACCGAGAAGGAATATATAATAATAAAAAGAAGAACGAATATGCTCGACTGGTAGGGATGGGAAAAAGAAGACTACGGACAAGATGGTGGAGATAGAACAGGATCTATTCTCCTTCCTCCACCTTCCCCATCATCCCCTTCCCCCTTTTTCAGTTCTCCTACAGACTAATTTTCCAAGTCGAGGTCGGTAGAGTTTGTTCATGGCATGAGCGATCGATACGAGAACGAGAGAAGGGGGGGGGGGGGGGGGGGGGGGGGGGGGGGGGAGCAGCGAGACGCACCTGAAGACGACGACGGGAGCGGACGCAGCGACTTCCTTGGCCTTGGCGAGCGCCATAGCAATGGATTCGGGGTTGGAAGAGGAGGAGGAACCGATACCCATCTCCGGCACGGGGGGGGCTGTATTTATACAGCCGGAGGTGAACGACGGGGCTAGGCGGCGGGGTCCTGTGCTGGTGGGTGGGGCGGGGCGTAATCAATGAGCCCAGGGCTGCGTGTCCACCCGACGACCGCGTGAGCGTGGCACGTCTCCCACTCCCAGCCAAGCAGCGAGACGCACCTGAAGACGACGACGGGAGCGGACGCAGCGACTTCCTTGGCCTTGGCGAGCGCCATAGCAATGGATTCGGGGTTGGAAGAGGAGGAGGAACCGATACCCATCTCCGGCACGGGGGGGGCTGTATTTATACAGCCGGAGGTGAACGACGGGGCTAGGCGGCGGGGTCCTGTGCTGGTGGGTGGGGCGGGGCGTAATCAATGAGCCCAGGGCTGCGTGTCCACCCGACGACCGCGTGAGCGTGGCACGTCTCCCACTCCCAGCCAAGCAGCGAGACGCACCTGAAGACGACGACGGGAGCGGACGCAGCGACTTCCTTGGCCTTGGCGAGCGCCATAGCAATGGATTCGGGGTTGGAAGAGGAGGAGGAACCGATACCCATCTCCGGCACGGGGGGGGCTGTATTTATACAGCCGGAGGTGAACGACGGGGCTAGGCGGCGGGGTCCTGTGCTGGTGGGTGGGGCGGGGCGTAATCAATGAGCCCAGGGCTGCGTGTCCACCCGACGACCGCGTGAGCGTGGCACGTCTCCCACTCCCAGCCAAGCAGCGAGACGCACCTGAAGACGACGACGGGAGCGGACGCAGCGACTTCCTTGGCCTTGGCGAGCGCCATAGCAATGGATTCGGGGTTGGAAGAGGAGGAGGAACCGATACCCATCTCCGGCACGGGGGGGGCTGTATTTATACAGCCGGAGGTGAACGACGGGGCTAGGCGGCGGGGTCCTGTGCTGGTGGGTGGGGCGGGGCGTAATCAATGAGCCCAGGGCTGCGTGTCCACCCGACGACCGCGTGAGCGTGGCACGTCTCCCACTCCCAGCCAACTCAACTCACCGGTCACGGCTCACGTCTCAACTCTGAGGCGCTGGGCAAAATCTCCGACCGTTTCCCCCGTTTTGTAGCGAGGCGAGGCGGCTAAACACGCAGTCAGGAGGTTCTAATCTGAAACATGGCTAATGAGACGCGTCGGGCGTTGACCGATCAGCCATCCAGCCTGATATTGACAGGGTTTCTTGTACGTGCAGGCCGAGAAGCCAGAAAACATAGAAAAATGGAATCACGCAAAAGAAAAACATTTCGGCCATTGAGAAACTGACCTCGCCGCTCAGACGCGTCTTTGGTGACAACCTTTCTTTCTTTTTTCTTTTAACAAGGGGAAGGACCCCGAAGGGTCCAGACGGTGCCACTAAATGCATGGACGGTTACAGTTTACAACAGGACCCAAACGAAAACCAGAAATAACCACATGGTCCTTAACTTTTACAGATAACGCCTTGGACAAAAGAATAGAAAAGCAATCAGGTCAAGGATAGAAAAGCAATCAGGTCCAGTACCACCGTCGTTGAGATGGATACCACGCCGGCCGTCCTCAATCACACCGGGGACGAAACCACTTGGTCGATCTAGGCCGTGGAACGCCGCCGTACCACCACAATTGGGCCTCCTAACAAAGCTCACCGCCTTCTCTACAAACGGGAAAAAAAACTGCTCCCATCAAACTTCCTAGAGCACAAAAAAACACATTCCCTTAGGGCATCACCCATGAGGTAAACTTTAGCCATACAATAGGACCCACCTCTCTTGTAAAATCTTTCACTATGTATACGGTAAACTTTAACTATAAGTTAGGACTCATATGTCTCATCCTACATACTCATGCATGAGAGAAAAGAGAGATTAAATTATTTTCTATTGGTTGTAGACAACCCATAAGTTTAAGGTCACCTACAAGCTTATGGACAACTCTTATTTCTTCCACTATGTATAAAGTAGACTACAAGCATTGCCACATAGAACTTAAGTGTCTTTTTTGCATATAGTGAATGCCCTTAAACAGATGGAGCTAGCTATTCATACACCATTTTAACCAAAAGTACGAGGCGCGTCCCCACGTGAAGCAGCAGGTAGAATTGAGCGAAAGGGACATGGATAAGATGCTAATCTGATGTACTGAATTCACTGGCTTATGGACCGTTATTTACCCAACAGACGCTGAAGAGACAGTCGGGTACAGCAGATTATTATTAACATGACGAAATGTCAAGGCCTAAACAAGAACAGCTTCCAGACACAAACGCGGCTGGACACGATCCTCTGTCTCATCGTCTCGGTCAAAATGTGTGCCGAATAAGCACAAGCCATGGCGAACCTGATCCACCCAACCCGATCCCAGGCAGGCTTCCGGCTAGAAATAACGCCTGCATATGGTGAGAATTACAACGACGCAGCTGGCGCCTGGATCTTTTCTTGCAGCCTCTGGGCCACAGCATCGATGAATTCCTCGGTGCTCAGGTAATACTCCCTTGTTACCCTGGCAAAAATGAGGCAGAAACGATGTCATGTTAAGGTAGGCAGCAGATAAGGAACAGAACAGCGAAGAGGAAGCAGCAATGAGTGGAAGGAAGGCATTCACATAACTGCCACAAACAAAATGCAATCATTAACCTGAAGATAGGGGAATCACATGTTATTAAACAGATTGACTGATTGACTGGTATTTGTGTGCTCAATTGATCATATTGGCATTTTTCAAACTACTCGAAAGTTGGAGTGGCATTTTGTCTTTGTATTTTTGTAATGGTATTTTTTATTTTGCAACGTTCACGGCGACATATATCGAATTAACCAAACAAATAATCCCTGCAAACAAGTGGGGGAGTGCAAAACATGAGCCTACATTAGTATTCTCCATGTTAATCAGAAGTGAGGGGAATAGGATCATTTATTGATGAACTGCGGTTTCTTGTGAATTCCGTTTCTTTTTTTTCGAATTTAACAAATTCAGAATTGGGAATAAGCATTTGTACTCCATCCCACTCTCCCATGAGCTAGAGTTAATGCTATTACGCAGAAGATTTAGTCTAAAACTCATGAAGGATAAGCAGTTGAAATTCTGGTACTAACTAATAAGAATATTTGGTCCATCGTAACAGCAAATAGTTTACTGCTTACCTTAGTCTCTAATCATCACCAATACAAATGCTAGTACAATATTTTGAGCTGATTTGTTTTATTATCATCATTTCAGGATAATATATAGGATAACCATCATATGATCACGGTGCATCCAGATCAATAAGTTCGCAAGAAAAGATACCATAGTATTTACACGAAAACAGAACACATATACATAAAATCGGCTTACTTGGGTCCATGGCTAAGAAGTGCAAGATCCTTTGTCATTTTCCCAGATTCCACTGTTTCAACACATGCAGATTCAAGCTTCTGTGTGAAATCCAGCAGCCTGTCATTTTTATCCAGCTTTGCTCTAAACAGAGAAAGTAGTTACGCCATAAGTAGGTCAGAAAATGTAACATTTGGACTGGTTATGAAAAAAGCAAACGGCAGAAGAAAATTATAGATCTTCCAACTTCATGTGTAAACTTCTTCATCTAGACTATTGTGATTCAGAAAATGCAGCACTTGAACTGGTTATGAACAAAAGCAAATGGCAGAAGAATATTATAGATATTCTAACTTCATGTGTAAACTTCTTCATCTAGACTATTGTGATTACCTATGCTCTAGCCCACGAGTCCAAGCAAATATAGAAGCTATGCTATTGGTACTCGTCTCCTGTCCCTTCTGATGTAGCCTGAAATGTCTAGTGACAGTCCCATGAGCAGCCTCTGCCTCTAATGTCTTCCCATCAGAAGATAACTGTAGAAGCAAAAAATGTTTTATTAGTGGTCAAATACAATAATGCTACAGAAAAGTGAAAGGAATAACATGACTTACCAGAACAGATGACATCAGACCCAGAGAACCAAAACCTGAAACAAGAACTCATCAAGAATAATAGATTGAATATGAAAAAACAATAGCATAACAAGTCCGTCCTATTAAGAGATCATAGTGGCTAACATCACCATGCGGGGTTTAACAGAATCTATATAACTCCACAGTTGCAACATCAGGAAGAGAACATATGCAAACCTTGGGCAAGGAAATCACTCTGAACGTCTCCATCATAGTTTTTGCATGCCCATACATATCCACCTTCACTTTTCACAGCATATGCCACCATGTCATCAATTAACCGGTGTTCATACCTGCATGAATCATGTAAAGATCACTTGTAGTTCAAGCAGAACTCCAGTGATCCAAATCTGGTATAAATTAGCACATACCATATTGAGTTTTCCTCAAACTTCTCCTTCCAATTCTCTTCATATACCTCCTGAAAGATGTCCTTGAATCTATGGAAATTTAAATTTTGCACATGTCAAGTTAGGATACCTGTATAACATTATAATTAACTGCAGAATTATATACTTAAGGTCATCAGAGATTCAGAGCAACAAAAATAAATCACTTGTGCACTTGTGTTCTATATAAACAAATCTGTATTTCCAGTGGGAAATTATAAGGTTAATTATGCACCAGCAGGAGTGTACAGTAAAGATACAGGTTAAGGAAGTAGCTTATTATTCTTTCGTTTATTAGAATAAGCACTTTGCCTACCAATAAGGCCTCATCAGACCATAACAAGAAGGCCCTCGGCTACTGGTCAACTAATGCCAGACAACATGTTGGTACATTGACAGTTCAAAATGCAGTATGAAACTATGTATACATTTCCAAGATCGTCAGAGACCATTTGGTAGTCTTTGCAACAAAAGAGTGCTTAATGACTACAACACAAAAATATATATATCGTAAATAACAGCCATTCCAGATACCTGCCGTCGTATTTTTTTAGTATCGTATTCTTGGTGCTCAGATAAAGAGGCCATTTCTTGGACAGTGCCATTGCCATTGATGACTCAGCAAATGCCCTAATAGACTAAAAGAAAGAGCAGAAATTAACTTACCACTCAAGAGAAGGAAATGAACTTTATCAGTTTGTTATCATACCTCGTCCACATTGTACATTGCTAATGCCACTCCAGGTCCTTTAAAATCATATACATTTAGCTCCACCGGGTCAGCTCCCTCAGGGACTGATTTTCAGTACCGAAGAAAGGGATAAATGAACAAAAGTACAGTAGAAGGTTTGGAACTATAGGATAAAACCAAAGAAAGAAATAAGTAAATAACAGTCAATGGAGCTCACCAAAAACCATCTTAAGCTTTCCTGGGCCATCAATAATCATATCGGTAGCTCGATACTGATCTCCAAATGCATGTCTTCCTATGCAAATGGGCTTCTTCCAACCTTCAAAACAAGTTTCCTTCCTCTTATGTGCTAACTTTATTATTTTCTCTCATAACCATAATTTTACGTATCTGCCCTTACCAGTAAGTATCCGTGGAATATTTTTACACAAGATGGGCTCCCGGAAAACAGTTCCTGTGACATGAAAATTGAAATGCAGAGTTAATGGTCATGATCCGGACTATTCCATATCTCTTGGAAGTATTGATTGTATTTGTGTGTTATAAGATTATTAATACTTTTCATATTATTGTCACCTGGGATAAGTGGATAACCTACAGAAATATTCTGCAACATCCCAAGTTTAGGAGGTTGGTGCAATATATATAGAAACAAACCAAGTTCAATAGTGACATGTTAATTGCAAAAATGTCAAGAACCCAACCAAAATTTACAATACTACACTATAGATGTATTCTTACAACCTAGCGTTCATAGATTGCCTACCAATTTAGTTTCAGATAATTTCATACAGTAACTGTAAGAACAAAGCCATTTCAAAGAGCTGAATAACAAACCATTTAGAATGTTCCTGATGGTGCCATTTGGGCTTCTCCACATTGACTTGAGGTTGAACTCTTTGACTCTTGTTTCATCTGGATATTATCACACAAACAAGACATATTAATGCAACAAAAAAAGCTTGGCCAAGCTCTTGTTAAATGTTCAAATGCACTCAATCAAACTATTGGGGCAACATACTGAACTTCCATCATAGATGTTCTTAAGTCCGTAAAGAAAGTGAAATAACATCAAACAAATATACTTACCTACGAGTTTACAGCAAGGAAACACAGTATTAAATTAATACAGAAAGTAACTGGCAAATGATGCAAAACAAAAGGCATAATAAGAGAGTAAGTTTCACTAAGGGGTAAGGGCTTCAATTGCACCTTGCAATAGATAAAAAGTTAGTTGTATACTAATAGATGGTGATCATCAATCAGTACCACGAAAGAAAAAGATGAAACATGAGAAATGTTGCAAACGAAATCAAAAGACCGATACCATTTTCATTAACAGCTAAGATAATCCAAAAGAAGCATTTAAAACCTGGAACATATTAATGATGTTCCTCTTGAAACTTATGACAATGGGAACTCACTTCCACAGACCACATCTAACTGGCTCTAGAAAACTCCGGCTAGTAGTGACCATAGAAAATAGTGTTCAAACCATGTGATCACTGATCAACATTCTTATAAATGTTTTAAGCTCATGTCAGCAAGCTGATTAGAAAGAAAAATACATTCAAGTACACATATGCATGTGCCAGAAGCACACATCCATTTAAAAGAAATACTTACAAAATAAATGTACAAATTGAGTCATGAATGCATGCATTTTATCACCAAAAATTAAGAATCAAATATGGGATATCAAAATTTAAAGGACCCTACCAGGAGTAATTGTAGCACACTTAACAGCAACATTATACCTACACACATAAGAGATGAATAGAGATGAGAACATAACGTAATAGTGTACTTTTCAAACACACACAATCTAAAACAAAGCCAAACATTGAACAAGGACCACAGTTGAAGAAGAACAGCTTTAGAGCATCTCCACTCGTTGGGCGTACCCAGGCCGAAAACCGGACCTTTTTTCGGCCGGACGTAACGAGTTTTCGGCCTGGGTACGCCCAGTTTCCCACCCGCGTACCCAGGCCGAGTTCCCAAGTTCGGCCAAAATTCATTAAAGATGGGCGAATTTCATTAAGTTGGGCGAATATAGGCGGATTACATCAAATTTAAACTAAACGAGTACATAATAAACTTAAAAAGGGCGGGATCGCCGTGGCCTCCGCCGTTCTACATGCCGAAGTTGCTGTAGAACGCCGTGTAGCCGGGATCGGCGCGGCCGTCATCCTCGCCGCCGTCGTCGCTCGGCGGCTGGTTCTGGCGGGAGCTCCCCTGTCCTGGGTCACCGAACCTCCACGGCTGGTAGGACGGGGCTTCGTCGTCGTCATCGTCGTCGTCGAGGACGTAGAGCGGGGCGCCCTGGTAGGCGAGCTCCCGCCCGGACAATGCCCGCCGCCGGGCCGCCTGCTCCTTGGCCTGCTGCTGCAGGCCGAGGATGCGCTGCTGCTCGTCCTTCTCCTAGTCCTTCCTGGACCACTCCAGGATTTCCGGCGAGGAGGGCTCCACCGGCGGCGGCGGCGGCGCCGAGTCGCGGAGCGACTGCTCCAGTGCCATCCTCAAGGCGCCGTCTTCGGGCGGCGCCGAGCCTTCAACCTTCGGGCAGCGAAGGCGCAGGTGGCCGGTTGGCGACGCCGTCGACCTTGGCTCGCCGATGACGATGCCGCGGGAGCGTGTCCGCGGCGGCGAGCGCGCAGGCGAGCCCGCCTCGCGCTTGACTGATGTCTGCGTGCGCAGCGGCGCCGAACCGGAGGAGTGGGATGCCGAGGCGGAGGAGGACGAGCTCATGCTCGCCATCCTCCTCGGCATCTAGTTGGCCGGAGGACGCCGCCCAAACGCGGCGTGTTGCCGGCGTTGATGTGCTCCAGCACCGCCCTCAGCGTGCGGCCTGGCGCGCTCCACCAACGCCGGCGCCCCGCCGAGTTGTTGCGCTTCAGCGGCGACTCGTTGGGTGGCCCTTCGTGGCGGGCGAGCTCCTGGGCGCGGCGCTCCGCGAAGAACTCCTCCCAGTAGAGGAGGTTGTCCGGCGACTCGGCGGCGGAGGGGTCGTCCATGGCCGCGATGTACTCCGCCACCTCGTACGGCAGCTCCTCCGGCATGGGCGCCGGCGGGACAGGGATGCCGCCGGCGCTGAGCTTCCACCCCGGAGGGTTCCGCGTGTCCGGCGGCGCCATGTATCTGGCCTAGTACAGCAGGCGTGCTTCACAGGCCTGCAGCGTGCGCCGGCCGAAGTCGTTCGCCGCCGCACCGTCGCCGGGGTATCTCTCGGCCATGGCTGGTGAGTGGGAGGGGGAAAGTTCGCCGGAGGGGAGGGGGGAGTGAGTGAGTAAGAGTGTGAGAAACTCCGGCGAGGGGTACGGCTTATAAAGGCCGAGGCGGGCGGCGAGCGTAGGAAAAAGGGAAACGGCGGAAAGTTAGTGTCCGCCGGTCTGTCGCGGGAGCCGATGCGGCGGCGTTGGCGCCGTAAATTGACGACGCGTGGCCGACACGACGGGCAGTTAATGTTTGACGGTCGCCGCGTGGTTCCGAGGATGACGACAACTCGGCTTCCGTCGCTGACTCGGCGGGTCCACGTGCCGTTTTTGCGGCGTCCGGCGTCCCCAGGGCGTACCCGGGAACCTGGGTTCGGCCTGGGTAGGCCGGACCAAAACACGCCGAAATCCGGACGAAAACAGGTCCCTGGGTACGCGACTGGGCCGATTTTCGGCGTCCGGACCGAAATTCGGCGTCCGGATCGGCCTCCTGGGTAGGAGGGTGGAGATGCTCTTAGCATTGGTCTTTGGTAACACCAATTACACAAGAATGTGTGTAAAGTAGACATGTGTAGTCATCCTACTTTACAATAATGATGTGGCACAAAGTCATGCATCATGTGGTTATCCGTCATAGCATAGTGAAGCATGTGAAGATACTAGGAAGCAACCAAGTTCCATGCGGAAACATAAAAAAATACTTCAAAGATGGCCCAGCATTTAGTGAAGTGCAGATACTTCGTGGAAACCTATCAGTAAAAGGATATATATAATAATCTATGCTGCTTGTCTGCTTAATGAAAAATTGAGAAAACAATCATTTGCGAGTTCACCTTTTTTTTGCCCGCTTAATGTAACATTTAATAGTTGTCCGACGACTTATTCTGTTATACCTAAATAAGGTGCATCCAACTACCATATCCATAAATGGGAACGAATAGAATAAGTGCATGTCGTATGAAACCTAAGTTAGATGAACTCATTGTAAGGAGATGCGCCATACTAATGAAGTATTAACACTTAGGTCAGATCATTTTGGGGCATTTTGCCAGGTATAATGCAGACGTGGAAAGCAGAAGATATCCAATAAATGGGTCTCGTCAAGCCCCTTGTTCCCAACTTGAGTGAACATTCAAAAAGAACTTGAGTGAGCCTATCCCATGAGAAAAAGGACAGCTAAAATCCATCAGGTATTGCCTGATAGCTATAAAAAAATTAGCTCAACACAGCAACACCGGATACAAAATTGATGCAAACAAATTAGATATTCAATTTAACTATTGAAAGTGATTACATCATTTCCATACAAGATCATAAATAATTGTAGCTACTAAGCAACATCTCTGAAATCTAACACATACGCATGAACACCAGATGCATCTCTCATATGTTTCATCTAAGACGCTAATCAAACTAGTAAGTACCAGATGCACATCTCTTATATGCTTCATCCAAAATGCTAATCAAACTAATAAGTCACTGAGATGAACGATTGGATCAAATCTGTCATAACCAATACCACAGAGAGCGAAAGACGATTGATCTACTTACTTCAACGTAGCCTCGGCACTCTCGACTGTGACCTTATCATCAGTGGCATCCCGGTTGAGCACCCCAAGGTCAAAGTACTTAACATCCATCTCCAGGTACGGAAAGATAAGCTGCACATAGCCCCATGATCTACTCGCATCACGGAACAAATATTAACCAGTACTAACTACAACGCCACTAGTGATTGAAAACAGTAAAGGGTGAGAGCAGAATTCCGCACCTTATCCTTTATCATCTTCCATATTACCCGCGTCATCTCGTCACCTGATTAGCACACACAGGGAGTTCGTACAGTTATACACTCGATGTAGATAGCGAGGAAGGGAAGAGGTGTAAGTGTAGCGACGAGCAACGCACCATCCATCTCGACGATGGGGTTCTGAACCTTGATGCGGTGCTGCTCGGCCACCGCGGCGGCGGCGGCGTAGCAGCGGAGCGAGGCCCCGCGGAACACGCGGCCGCCAGGGGCAGGGAGGTAGGCGAGCGAGGACGGAAGCCGGCCACGGACGGCGAACCCGGAGGGGGTTAAGAGGAGTGCTTTGGTCGCGGCGGAGCCGGAGAAAGGGGCCATGGCGGGGAGGCGGCGGGCCAGGAGCAGGTGGCGCATAATCTCAGCACCCACCCGCGAAAGCGGAAGGGGGAAGCTCCCGGCGCTCGTGACCACCTCGCAGATGGGGCCGCGGCGGAACGGAGGCGGGCGGCGACTGTGGCGGACAAGAGGAGAGTGGGGCAAAGGGGTGCGGCCTTGGTCGAGCCGGACACGAGCGCCTATGTCCCGCTCGACGCGTGCAGGAGGGGATCTCCGCACGCAGGTTCTCTTCATGGGCCACGCCAGTGCAGCCAAAATAACAGGTATTCTTTTGGTTTTTCTGTTTTTTCTTTTTTTGTGTGTTTTCTTTATATACTTTTTCCTTTTCTGTTTTCTTGGTTTTTAATACTTTTTTTATTATTTTTAATATAATACTAGTGAAATTTTTTTCACCTGAACATATATCTTATTTGAACTTTTTTTCATAAGAACACCAAAACAAGAAAAATTATCTCATTTGAACAATTTTTTAATATGAATATTTATGTTTCTTGAACAATTTTACAATAAGAATATTTTTCTCATTTCAAAATATTTCCAATAAGAACATTTGGCTTATTTGAATAATTTTCAAAATGAAGATTTATGTTATTTGAATAATTCAATATGAATATTTTTATTATTCAAACAAAGAAAATATTAGTAATATATTTTCCACAACATAAAAATTATTTATTAAAAAACTAGAAAATATAAAAGTAAAAAGTAAAAATAGAAATTAAAAAAGAAAAAGAATCATAAATAAAAATGAAAATGAAAATACAAATAGAAAAAACCAAAACCAAAAAAACGATATAATAAACTCCAAATACCTAACCAAAAGCTTCTAGAAACTTCCTAAACCAGACAGCCGAATGCTTCGTATAAAAATGAAGAGACAAGAAGAAACGGTCAAGCTAGGTCGTGCCCATATGACGCACAGGGTGCGTGGAGCATATTAATGTCTGCATTGAGTCAGAGATAGGAATTGTCGAGCTGAACGAGATAGAAGGGTTCGAGCCGCATGATAGCAGTCTTAGCTGCTCTCTGGTTCAACTACGTCATTGAGATCCTCTTGGCTTTGTTGCAATATAGGATTGATCGAGAGATAAGCTGGTCCGACGTGTCTCCAGGCGGTCCTATTCATCAGAATATAAAGGGCGTCTCCACCCATGAATATGTAACGGTCAAGGCCTTTGACCCGACGGCAATCGTCCGTCCGAGCGGTTGTGAGGGTTTGAGACAATAGAGAGAGAGGAAAGTGAGGGAAAGTTTACAGGCTGGGAAAAAGTGAGTTAAAACGAATCAAGGACACGAAAATAAATCTCATATTTATATTGTTCTAGAACATCGTCACTAATGTATTTCATCGAGTACGTGACTTGGTTGTAAAACTATATGTTGTATGTTGATTGTTCATCCCTAATCAATAATGTTACATGATTGAAAGGATTTAGATGTCGTCTAAATGAGAGTGAATAGGCGGTTTAAAATAATTATGATTTAGGCTCTAATAAATACTCCCTCTGTCTTTGATGCACAACTTTGACCACTAGTATAAATCAAATTATATGAGTTTATAGTATATAAATGGCATCGATGTATTCCTCTCGCAAATCTCTTTCATTTTATATATGTGTATACAATTTTTGAGGATGTATTATAAGTATAAATCATAGTCAAACTTGTATTTCGTTGACCAACAAAATTTAAGAACGCCTTATATTTTAAGACGAAGGGAGTATGAAATAAAACTAGCATTTAATTTATCAAACATTAACCTAAATTTACTAGGTTAAACTAAGTGCACCAACAACCTATGCTAAGTAATACAAGCAACAAGGTGATGGCAATATATAGTACTGCAAGCACGAAATTAGGCATGCGGAGACGACGATTTTATCCTAAAATTCACTTTCAAAAAGGCTACATCTCCGTTGGAGAGGTGTGACGACAAAATGCTCCCTAAACGTCAAAAGTGGCTCACCTTGAGGTGTGGTGACTCGATACACACCCAACGCCACACAAGGCCTCACCCAAGATGTGGAGGGTGCACCACACACCGACACAACAAAGGGATCACCTTATTCTCCTGTATATGCACCACAAAAGGCGGGCACATGATCCACTATGGAACTCTTGAGGGTGGTCACCGAACCCGTACAAGCTTGGGGCAATATCCACAACTCAATTAGAAGCTCCCAAGAAATACCACAAAGGACACCAACCGTCTAGGGTTCTAAAAACCCAAGAGTAACAAGCTTCTATCTTTCACCAACCAAATACTCTGCTGAGAACTCAAACTGATGCACCTAATGCAATGGCAAGTCCTTTACTCCCAAATTCCTTCAAATCTACAAAAACTATTGGAATAAAAGAGGAAGGACAAAAAAGGAGGACACCAAATTCTCCAATATCTAGATCTAAGGATTCCCTTCACAAAGAATAGATATGGTTTGTTAGGATTGTAGATCTAGATATCAGCTTCCAAATTTTTCAAAAATATGCAAGAATCATAGGAGGAATAGAGAGGAAAGAAAAGCTCTTGAAGTCAAAAATGGAGGAGGAGAGAGACTAGAAGAGCTAGGTCGGGAGGAAGAAGGAGGGGCCCCTTAAATAGGATGTCCCAAAATCCAACCGTTAGGTTCTTCCTCGCGCCAAGCGGCACTACCGTACATAGGTCCGGCACTGCCGCCCCACCTCGGCCCTCCATAGGTAAGACTACACAAATGCCAGGAATTGGACGGCACTACTGGCTGCCTCGGTTGTCCTTAGGCAGACCTTGATGTGAGAAGTGAAGAAGCGACTATGCCACTTCCGCTCCACTACCATGCAAAGGTACAAAATTGAAAACAATTAAGCAACACCGGAAGCGGCAATGCCGGAGCTAGGACCAACATTGCAGGTGCAAAAGATCGTAGAAACCAAAACTGCAAGAACTTGACCATCCGAACTCCAATTAAACTAAAACCAATTTTGTTGGAAAGATAACGACATGTAGATGAAGGAGATATGCCCTAGAGGCAAATAATAAATAGTTTTTATTTGAGGTGTCTCTTATTTATAATATGTTTCTTACCATCCTATAATTGTATTAATATGAAACGTTAATACACGTGTGGTATGTAAACAACCAGGTCTCTAGTTATTCCTAGTAAACTAGCTCATTGGACAAGTGATGATCTTATGGTTTCGAGATCATGGTGATAGTGTTGATTGATAATGAGGTCACATTATTGGAGAATGATGTGATAGGCATCCACCCAAAGTTAATCACAATGAGATATAGTTACTTAAACGTTCATCATTGATGATAATATAGAAACACCGTGGCTTATATCTTTTGACTGTGAGATAATGCATAATCACTATTTTGGAGGGAGACTTTGATGATATCAAGCATCAAGCCATCAAAGGATGATCATAAAGGTATCATTGGGTTTCCTGAAGAAATGGGTAGACGAGTTTTTATCAAGACCAAGATTTGCCAATCCAAGTAATGGATAGATACATGTGGCCAACTCGGTGATGTTGCATTAACGAAGCTTGCAAGCGTATGATTGGATCATGGAATATAATGGCACGGGAACAAGTAAACGAGTTCATCGATAACGAGATCGAACACAAGTATGGAGATGCTTGAGATCAAATCTCAGATGACATAGGTATCGTATGGCAAAGGGAATATGACTACGCAGTTAAGGTTCAAGCGACGAGATTAATCGTGAGGGCACAGGGATCATTATGGACATCCAGCTCCCGATGTTGATCATTGATACAAGAGAGTCTTGGTCATGTTTGTATCATCTTTGAGCCGAAGGGTGGCACACTTAAGGGTGGGGACGCATTGGGATCGAACTGGCACCAAAGGAGAAATGAGAGAGAGAGAGATATCAGAAAGGTTCCGGGTAACATCCAATGATGATAAGAAGGGGACCAAAAGGAGTTTTGGTGTATGAAATATAGTAATATATGTGTTTAATATTAATTAGTTGAATTAATATTAAAACTTATTTTATTTTATATTTATTGGGCAGCCTTATTACTATTGGGCCGCTTTTAGAAGGGCCCATAGGGCTAGGCACCTCAGGGAAAGAGGGAGGAGGGGCCACCAGTCG
The DNA here is from genome assembly GCA_916181665.1 of Avena sativa. Taxonomy (NCBI): domain Eukaryota; kingdom Viridiplantae; phylum Streptophyta; class Magnoliopsida; order Poales; family Poaceae; genus Avena; species Avena sativa. The sequence goes on along the minus strand of OV702294.1, from coordinate 145,718,921 downwards.
AAACCCTAAGGGCTTCCCAGCCGTAGGGTGGGGCCCAGGGTCAACGGCGACTGCCCTTCCCCTGGTGGCGGCGGCTTGGGGGATCCAACCCCCAAGCCCTAGGGTTTTACCCTACCCCCTTCCTACTATAAACAGAGGAGTCCCCTTCCCTCTATTTGCACTACTACAACAACAAGTTCTCTCCTCTCCCTCTAAACCCTAGAGATCTCCCTCTATTAGATTGGATATAGCTACTGGGTTTAGTTCTCCACCTCTGCACCACCGTTGTGCGCAGGACGGTCTGACTTCCTTCTTCTTCCGCTGCTCTGCTAGATCGGATCCCGGGAGACATCCCTACACCGGACGTGTGTAGAGCTTAGAGGCGCAACATTTGAGGCGTTGTCTTCATTGCTATATGTAGAGGTCCCAACCTGATAAGGTAGAGATCCCTGTGTTTACAATGCTAGTCCCTGGATCAATATCTAGCATCCACAGTTTAAGATGTAATATCAAGAAACAAAGGTCATATTACAACTTTATAACAAGGAATAAAATAAATCATTACATCTTACATAGCTCATTTGGCTATCTTATTACAATGCAGCAGAATATCTATATAGCATGGAGTCCTTCATCTTCAAAGTGCCACAGGCAACCATGTTGGTTGTAGACTTGTAATCCTATTCAACACACTTCACTAACATCAAATAAACCTGCAACATAATAAGTTACAGCCACAAGGGTCAATACATTTGAATTGTATTAGAAAGTGATATTATGGTAGAATAGTGGTATCTATCATCTATATGCATTTGGCTAAGTGGAGCTTAGGCTTGCTTTTCTCAAAATAAGGTTTTCCTTATAAGTTGAAAACACTAAGTTTTTGTTTGTCAAAATCACGCAAGGAACAACCAATGAATATTGGTTAACCTTTACCCTTGTTCAACCACAAGTTTTTAACTTAGAAATTGGGATGAGGAGATCCTTGATAGCTTCCATGTCTTGATGCTCAAATTGTCCATTTCTGGGGACACGACTAAGTACTTAGATTTTACTCTCTCAAGAGGTGGTGCACTTTCCCCACAAAACTCGACATGCATCGAGACAAGATCTTTCAGAAGCCTTCCCTTAGACCAAAATGGACGCGCTCCAAACCTATCACCCCCTAACACCAACTATCCATCTGGCTAAGTTATTACAACCTATATGATCCAGGCAGAGACCATAATGCCATGTGGCTGCACTTGAAGCTTCTCAACGTTTGACATCTCAAATATCTTTGTTCCTGGGTGGCTTTCCACAAGTGAGATACACTAGAGTAGGCCATAAATATGGGGACCTGTGTAACCACTCAACATAACCCATTCACACCATTCCACCTAGGTGATTCATTCACATAGTTGTTTTATTAAACAAAATACAAGTCATAGACTTAGAAATATTTCATAGCATGAATATAATCCACCCTTGTTTTCTACTAGCTATGCTAAGCATAATAGTAGCAATAATCTTAACTTAGGGAAAATTCTACTAAGGCATCATCTACTAGGATTTCCCAAGGCATAGCTTATACTTAGAAAATTCCATGCAAGTCCTACTCCAAATATCACTATTGCATAGTGAAAATAATAGGTCAAAATGTATGAAGCACTACTTGCCTTTTTAGTAGAGAATATAGATTCACTCCTTGATATTGCAATGGTCACACTCTTCAAAGTTCACTACAATTCAATCAAGGCACAAATTCAAACTAGCATTCAAACAATTCACCACATAAAATAAAGAAAACAAAACAATTCATGCAAGCATGCAAAAGATTATTTTATTTGGAAAGGTGGTTTGTAATAGGTTATAAACATTTTAAAACACCTATTGGTCATTTATAAATGTGGCAAAACCATTTAAAATCAAGTTAGTGAAGATGGCCATTTAAATCATTTTTGTTTTGCTAGAAATGATTTTAAATCAAAGTAATAATTTCTAGTGTTAGCCAAAATGTTTTTTAAACACAAATATTAATGTTTATGGTCAAAGTGTTCTAAAACAAATCTATTTACAAAAGGTTTCACCCAAAATCATTTTTAAATCAAAGCAACATTTTATTTTACTAGAAATGCCTTAATCAAAGTAATAATTTTCTAGGGTTAATAAAATACATTTTTAAATCCAAAACTTAGTGTTTAGGGTCAGAGAGTTTAAATCAAACCATTTGCAAAAGGTTTTACTCAAAAATTATTTTTAAAACATATTTAACAATTTTTGTTTTACTAGAAAGGCTTTTATTCAAGATTCCTAAGTGTCACAAAATATACTTTTAAATCCAAAGTCTGGTTTTTATGGTCAGTAGGTTCAAAACAAACCATTTACAAAAGATTTTACCCTAAAATCATTTTTAGAATAAATTTTATACACAACATAAGCATAAACATGTTTCTACAAAAACACCTGATTTTATAGAAGAAAAATACCAAACTAAGGGTATGGTTGCAAAGTTTACATTTTTTTGAATCCATTTATATAAAATTTGTAAAATTTGGCCAAACAGAACAAAAGTTATGATTTTTGCAAGTTTAAATAATAAAATTGATTTTCTGGATTTTATTCAAACAGAATAGGCCACGTGGTGCAATCCTATTGGGTGATACCAGTTAGGTTGGATCGACTAACACATGCCGTAGGATTTAAAGTGCATTGCACGGTCCAGATCTAGCATACCGATTCATTTTAAGTGATCTATTCTGAACCACGCGATTAAGATCTAACGGGCCTAATCTAATTGACCATGAACTGGCGGCGCTGCGACGGTGGACGGTGGCAGCGCGCTTGGGCAGTGGTGTACCAGCGGCTATAGGAAGCGAGTGAGAGGGGTAAGGGGCTCACCAGACTCGCCGTGGTGCGCTGATTCTCGGGGTGGTCGCCGTAGACCAAGGGGCGCACGAGGATGACATGAATCGTTCGCCGGAGTTCTTGCTGCCGTTGGGTACGTACGTTCTTCGACGGAGACGAGGCTACAAGCCACGAGATGACCAAATGAGGGCGGCGTTAGACGTGCAAGAGAGAGACAAAGGCGCCAGAGTCAAAGAGAGGGGGAGGCGCGGTCAGGAATTAGCAGGGGAGCTCGACGGAGTTGAAGCCGAAGACAGTGGCGCTCAGTTCATGTCGTTGCCGACCTTCTGGGTCATGAGAAGACATGTGGCTAGGGTCAATGTATGCGCACAATGATGGTGAACAAGTGAGCATGAACTAGAGAGGATGGGGCGGCGTGTACTCACCGGAATTACCGCCGGAGTGCATCGGTGTAGTCAGTGTTTGGGCGAGTAATTTGCTCAGCCTGGTGACGGAGAGGGTGTGGCGTATGAGGGGAAGATAGAGGGGAGAGGGGCGCTTTATCGTGCGTGGTCACAGGGGCTAATTACTCGCGGCATTTAAGGGAATTCAAGAGGTAAAATCAACGCTGAAACGGGAGAGAGAGGGGGGAACGGGTCAGCGTGGGTGGAGACGAAGGTGACTTGGCGGTGGGACCGGTTGGTCAGTGGGGTCGGGGTTACGCGTGGGGTCCTGCGGTCAGTGGCTGCGCGGGTGCGTTTGCGGGTGATAAAAACGATTCGGGGAGGGGGGGAGAGGTGGGCTGCGCTGGGCCTGAGGCTTTGCTGGGCCAGGTAGGTTTAGTGGGTCGGGTCTCTTTTCTATTTATTTTTCTTTCCTGATTCTTTTTCTTTTTCTTTTGTGATTTTTTGTTTTCAAATTCAAACCCTCATTTGAATTCAAACTTTTCCCAACTTTCAGTATATTTTAATACTGTTTATTAATGTATTTTAAAGTCTATTTTATAATCTTTTCTTATATTTCCCTAGGGTTTATTATTTATTTTAAATAGACATTTTGTCTTTATTAAATAGGATTTTAAATATGGTTTAAACCCATATAATTTTATTTGAATATTCTTTATCCCTTTATTTAATTTGGATTATCTTTATTCCATTTGCTTAAGGATTTAATCCAAGTTTTAAATTGTCTTTTAAATAATTTTCTTTTATTCCTTTATGGTTTATTATTTATTTAAAATAGGCACTTGTCTTTATTCAAATAAGATTTTAAATATATTTTCAAACTTCTATTTGAATTCCAAATTTTACCAAACCTTTTTTATTAGGTTTTATTTATCCATTAGTGTGTTAAATATTTTAACATGATTTAATATCCATTTTAAATTGGGCATTTGTCTTTATTCAAATAAAATCAAATATGGTTTTAACCCATATAAATTTTATTCAAATAATTCTTTTATTCTTTTTAAGTTAATTAAATAACTTTTAAACCACTTTGGAAAATTCCAATTTATTATTTTCTCATGAATTAATTAATCATTTACATCAGGAATTTCGTCTTTATTCAAAACCAATATGGTTTAAGTCCATATAAGTTCTTATTTAAATAATCTTTATTCCTTTATTTTATTTGTTTATGGATTTGGCCAACATTTAATTTGGCTTTTAAATATTCCTTATTTATTTTTTTATTTTTTATCTTATAAAATCCATATCTTTTTATTTGTAGATCCAAAATTGGTGATTCCAATTTGTATAATTTTATTAAATAATTGTTTATCTTTTTAAATCCTTTTAGGATTACTTGCTCAAGATTTGGTATGGATTTTAATTAGGAGCTTTATTGGCTTTGGAAATTATTTCCTTTTATCTTATTAAATTCATAAGTTTTTATCCATGGCTCTAAACTAAATGAAACCAATTTCCATGGTTTTATAATTTTTTTGTTTATCATTTTGATCATTTATAATGTTTGTTGCTGAATTTTTATATGGATCAAATCCATAGTCTTAGAGAGATCTTGGAAATGATTTCTTTCATTAGGGTTTTAGGGTTTTGGTTTATTTTCCCAAGTGTTTAAATTTCAAGATACATTCATTGATGAATGCATTTCACTTGATTTAAATTTTGTTGGATTCCCTTTTATTCAAATTTTGTTCAAGAAGGGTTTTGATGTTTCCATTTTGAAACAAAAAGTTTCTTTTCACCCTAATTTTCAACAATTATTTATTTTGCTTATTTTTTTCACATTTCAAAATTTGGAAAATTTTGGGATGTGACAGGCTACCACCCTTAAAATAAATCTCGTCCCGAGATTTGGGAAGGCTAGAGGTTACAAGTTGGCTTCAAGACAACGAGAGTACTACCACCCTTAAAAAGGTTTTCAACTAGATTCCATCTTGGCTTACTTGGGATCTTGGTGTAACTTCTCTGGACAGTTGTTTGCATAATGTCTTTTGTCACCACACTTGAAACATGTGACAAGGTTGAGATCTTCACGTATATTCTCTGGACAATATGATATATAATGGCCTAGCTCCTTGCAGTTGTTCACATCACTCGGCTAATATCCTTCTTCTTTGGCATCACTATTTCTTGTCTGTTTCCTTGGCTCTTCTTATTTTCTGGGCATTCATTGGCATAGTGTCCCATCTCTTTGCAATTGTAACATTGCACTTGGCTATTGTCCTTCTTGCTGGAGTTGGGGGATTTCTTCTTTTTGGGTCTCTCCAAAGCTAGGAGTTCTTGTAGTTCATGTTCTTCATATTTCACCACAAAGGTGGGAAATCTTTCTCTCTTCTTGGGGCAGTCACTAGAGATATGACCTTGTTATCCACATGAGTAAAAACACTTTGTGGTCACTTTAGGTGTGGCTTTATGAGGCATGGTTCTGATTTTGTATTTATCCTTCTTGGTAGAAGTTGTTCCCTTATGGAGTTTTCCAAACATTTGATGCATTCCATCTTGTTTCATTTGTTGAACTATAGGATAGATGGGGAATTGGATAGGGACATGATTATTCCCTTCACATAGGAAACAAGTAACTTGAGATGTGGGGCATGGTTTAGTTGGATGTTTCTCTTCACAATTAGGGCATTGATCCACATGCTCTTTGCAAGAGTGTTCTATGTCTCCACAAATATTGCAAGCTTGAGCTCCTTCTATAATATCATCCTTGATATCATTATTGTCACAATCTCCTTGGGAAAAGTTGTTTCTCATGTTGATCATTTGATTGGTCATCCTTTGCAACAATTGGGATTGGATTTACAAAAACTTTTGCATGGTTGGGTCTAACTCATTATTGTTGGCTAAAAATTGAGTTCTCACTTGATTCAACTGGGCTTGGGTTGCTAGTAGTTGTTCTCTCATGTGCATCTCTTGGTTGTTGTTGTCACCATCCTTGATGTTGAAGTCTCTTGGAGTAGTCATCTGTTTGGGTTGGATTGGGATTAGAGTAGGCAAAAGATTTCTATAGAAAGAATTCTACTCACACACAACAGTTCACGCAAAGCAACGTGCAAGCAACCACAATCAAACATTCCACTCAAACAACAAGGTTCAAGCATATTTTTAGGCAACAAAATATTTTTGCTACACCACATAAGTTGGTGTGATCAATATATGATCTAAGCTAAACACTGGTATGGTGGTCAACTATATGGTTCACTTGAGATCATTTCATTCTTCCTAGTTGTTTCTTCATGAACAAGATCATGGTATCCTTAGAAAATTCTTGTATCTTGGTCACAAGGCTCAAAGGTGATGATGGTTCCTTCTAGGTTGTGTTTCCTTAGTCTTAAAGTCTTGAGTATTCTTCTTGTCTCTCTTATAGTCCTTAGTGATGTCAAAGTTTGTAACATCCCAGTATTAGAGCTCAGAAATAATCTGAACCCAGATGTGTGCATTGCATTCATGCATAGAAAATCCGAATAATTTCCGCGCTTCTAAAACAGAACTTGTCAAATTGAATGAAGCTTCTCTTAGCTTGATGGAATTGAAGTAGATCGTCAAGTTAACTGCAATAAGTTTCAATAAGACCTTTGCTAAAACCTTATTTTGGGTAAGGGAGATTTGATCTAAGGGTAGATCAAAGGTACTAAAAATTAAACCTTAATACAATGTGTATTATACTTGATCATTAGGATATCATATTATAGTATTCATTATAATCACTCATGAGTACCAAGTTAAGGATATAACACCAAATATGAAATTAACAACTATATCTTAATCTCATCTGCATATACCCTGAGTATCATAGTAATACCTAACCTTAAAACTCTTTAATGAGTTGGAGTTCGAAAGATACTAAGGCAAGATCATCCACTATATTTCCTTCTATAGCAATCAGTATGGAACTTATCTTGATATCTATTGTTTATCAATGTTGGGTAATTCCCCATTGATTCACAAATTCTTTAACTATCAATCCTTGATCTACTATTTCTTGATCTTATCCTAATAACTACTTAAATCTTTTAAAGAGGGCATAGTCTATTAATAACCTTAATCCAATATGAGATACTAAGAAGATAATTTCAAGACAATGAAAAGTAGGATTGATAAAGCCTTGCTTAGTCAACTAAGAACTTAAGCAATAAATGATTTAAGGATTATAATAGTGATGCTTTAGCCACCAATATTTAATGCTTATATTCAATATAAGTAATACTGGTGGGTAGAACAGGATTGGAACCTTAGTAGAGATAAGTTATCCTAGAGTAGTCATTGCAAGCCACATAAATATAATTAGGGTTGGAGTAAAGTGAATCTAAGATGATATTATTCAATTAAAGCTAGTATAGCATAGAGTTATAGAAGTGGTGTTATTCATTTTAAAGTATTGACAACTTTAGAGAAAAGTAGTTGGAGGCATACAAATAATAAAGATACATTAGTAATGAATGATTAAGAAGATTATGAGTAGAGTGGAAAGGAATATTTGTTGGATGGAAGGCTATCAACAGTAGAGTAGTAAATACAACCAAGCCATGTTATGAGGAAGTTGTGAATACTCTAGTATCAACTCAATGGAATTATCAATAAGTTTAGAAGTATAATAGGTGAATCAGAATATTCATGTGAAGTAAAATTCAGCATGTTAACCATGATGATAGATAGAAAAGAGTAGTATATCTAGGAAAGGAATTCCTTGTTTAAAAATCCAGAATTGTGAATGATGGAAAATATACATTCTTGGTAGCAACCAACTTTAAATCTCAGATCAACATAATATCCATCTCATGTTATTGATCCATCATCTGATGTCTATAACACGTTATAGAAATACTTTCCTATAGCAAATGACATAAGAACATATCTGTTAATTCCAACCATCATAACTATATGTGCTTAAGTATATCTTTATCAATTCCTTTCTATAAGATATTCAAGAAATAATTTCAAGCACTAAAGGTGATGTCAACAAATATCCCAAACAGAAAACCATATGTTTAGTTATTGAATCTTTAACCACATCCATAAAGGAGTCTAAGTATTTTAAGAAAAAAAACCTAAACCCAAAGGTAAATAATCATAATTTAAAAATCCTAAACCTCTTTATTTATCATAATAAAATAGATACATTGACATTCTCCAAATTAATGGGAGTAGTAATAACCATATCAATGTCTTTTATATTTCATGCATCAAATAATGATATAGGCTCATTATACATATAAAAGTTTCTAGTCAAACTATCAGCCAATTAGATTTAAGTTTATAAACAAATAAGGATATATCATTCAAGAAATCCCTAACTAAATTAGGAGAGAAAAATAATAAGAAAAGTTTCTACAAACTATTAACAAGGGGGTTCATATTGAGTAAATAAAAGAAATACAAAAAGATGATATAATAAAAATTCACAAATGATACAAAATATATTTTAGTATTGCTGCAAATATCCAGCAAAGAAATCATACAAAGAAAGGTTCAAAATATAAATCAAATTCAAATCTGAATAAGAAAACAGAAAATAGAAAAAAAATAGATAAAACAAATAAAAACACTACCTGGCCGTGGCCCAACACCCCTACACCTATCTGACGCCCCTGTGCAGCCCACAACAACCCAGTAACTAGCCCAGTTCTTTTCTATCTATGACTAACAAGTGGGGTCAGGAAAGGACCACGGGTTGAGCTGAAAGAATTGCCAGGGGGTTATCCACAAAACAACCATCATCGTCATCGTCACGCACACAAACAGCTCGCTGGCGGAGCTCGCCGCCGCCCGATGCCGTCATCATCGTTGTTGCGCCAAGATCAACATTGCCGCTGCCAGGAGAGGATAAGAAGGCCACCGCGACAACCCTGCTCGTCCTCATCCTCGATCTCGCTTCCTAGACTCACTTCCTTCCTTCACCAAAAAACTAGCTCGTCGGAGTTCATCATTCCGGCCAACTCCGACCACCCCTTGCCTCGTGATAGCCACCATTAGACGCGTCGTCGTGGACTGAACCATCTAGGACCAAGCACGGAGGCCCGCTCGCCGGGAATCATGTGAAATCGAGCGTTCCTCTTCCCTGGACGCCGTGGCCATTACCGTTGATTCGTTGTCGTCACGCCTCCCCAAGCCTCCTCGACCACTCTATCATCATCAGGGTGAGTTCCTGAACCTTCTAGTATCCTTAAATCGCCTGATCTCGTTGTAAATCGTCATCTCACCGTGTGCCACCGTCGTCCACCGTCAGAGCTCGTCGGAGCTGAGGCTCCGATGACCATTTCCGAGCGGCGTCACCACTTTAGGACTCAACACGATGCACTAATTCGAACTAGGCTTATTTCGCTTGCTAGGGCGCAGTAGATCGTCGCCGGCGACCAACCACTGACGGCGGTGGTGGTACTGACGCCATAGCTACGTCACGATGATGCCATCCTAGACCCGGTACCTTGTTTGACCAGTCTTTGCCCGCGTGGCTGATGACATGGCCTTGGGCCCATATGTCATTGACCGGGGGTCAAGGCAAGGTCGGTAATAAATGTATTTTCTTTACACAACACGCTGAGATGGTCACTGGCCCACTAGTCAGTGACTGGGACTAGCTCTAGGTGCGGTGTAAAAAGTAGTTACTGTTTAAGAAATAATAAATTGTTATAAACTCAATTATTAATATTCCAGAAATCAAATAAATGATTAAATCTTGTTTAATTTATAACTTTTGATTTACAATTCAGAAAAATATGTATAATATATGAAAATTTGTAGAAAAATAAAATCTATAACTTAAATTATTATCAAATATTATTATGATAATTATTTAAATAAATATTATTTAATAAAGGTTTTATAAGTAATAAAACTTTGATAATTCATATTTTAATAATGGTAAATGTTAATAATATAAATAAAATACCAAAAATCTTAGAAAAAAAATAAAAATTATAATTTTAAACTATAATCATGTATCATTATTTCACTTAAGTAAATATTTATTATTTATCAAGTAATTATAAAGTAATAAGAATTATAAAAAAATCATATCTTATTATTTATAAATCCCAAAAATAAATGTAATATACCAAAAGGATCACAAAAATAATATCTACATGTTAAAAATCTAATATTATACTTTTGTATTAAATAAAAATTCAAATAATTTAATAACTCAAACTTAAACTTATTTCCTTCATTAATAATTCATATAAGGATAAATAAAAATTGTTAAGATTTCTAAAAAAATGAATAAATTAAGTTAATAAATAGTATTAGTCTTAAATATTAATAATATGAAGCCATCATGGTTTAAAACATTATAAATACCTTTTTTATTAAATTATCTTGAACCTTGAGTGGAGATTATGTTCTAAAAAGATTCCCATTTATAATAAAAATCTTAAAGAACAACTTCTGAGTACACCAAACCCTTCCTATCTATGTTAACCACCAAATTACAAAAACTACCACAATACTATAAAAAGTTCATAAATAGTTAAGTACTAATATATCTTGGTGTATAAACTATAATCACTCACCTATAAAAGGTAAATGATACTACTCTATTATAGAATCAAGAAAATACTACACTAAGTAAAAGGATAATCCATCTTAAGCAACCTAAAGAAAACATTCCAGATACACAAGATACAAATGTTATAAGTATTATACTTTCAAAACTATCTTTGTTTTAAAGTTAACTTTAGTCTACAAGAATCTAAATATAACACTATAAACATTATTATATGTTTTATAGTTAACTTTGGTCTGATATATTTAAGTCGTAAAGCATCTCAAACCCAAACCATTCGAGCAAACATAAATAGCATCGACCAAACTCAACTAACCACAATGTTTGTTTAGACCTTAGAAGAGAAACCTTTTCTTCGAAGGTTATTCTTTTTGCCACTTCAAATAAGAACTCTTGTATAAGCAATCTTAACTAGCATTTCATAAGTATATATATTGTGTTGCTACATAAATATGTGTTGCTCACACACACTCGCAAACTCTAAAGAAGCACAAGTATGAAACTTATCGAAAAGGACCACACATTCTAAAGTAACCATTTCCGGAATCCAAACCCTAAAACAACGTTATCCCCGGGATTCGCGTTTAGAACGTGCATCACATTACTTATGCATAAAAGCATATTGCTTCTTTAAACATTAGTCCTTACCGGACCAATGATGCTGATTTCAGATTTTGGATCTTATACTGACTCGAAGACCATGAGTGCATAATCTTGCAATCACAAAAGGCAAGTTCACACTTGCTCATGTCCTTTGTTTATTTTCTGTAAAGTATTTTACAAATCCAGTGTTGTTATCACCTGCATTTGAAAAAGATCAGAAAACACTATTTTTGATAATAATGTGAACTATTGGTTACTGATCCAGGGTGATCAGCTAATCTATTAAATCTGACAGTTGGAATACCACTGTTCAAAAATATATCACCTAGGATTTAACAACCAATGTCGCCAGTGATTCTTGTGCCGTATATTACGCGTTAACCATGAGATTTGGAATGGGACGGAGAAGTCGGCTGTATCTTCTTCCTCTCGCATGAAGCCGAATGTGCAGGTCGTGGCTGTTATCCTCAAAGCGTGCATATTAATTGGTAATTCGTAGAGGATATGCAGCATATGGGTGGGAACCCTCAACGTCCCACGATAGTTCTGACATCTAACGGTTTGTACAAACCATTGCCGTAATCCTATATGTGGGCATGGTGTACACCAAGGAGGCATGTGAGGTCACGAAGGGGGCAGTGATTGGCTTGGATCATCTTCTGGGCCTCACATCATGGAATTGTGGACGGGAATAAGCTGCCCGGTTGTGCAACAAAGAGTTGATCTATCATGGGTAAAGTAACGTACCTCTACAGAGTGTAAGAACTGTAACTTGTTACTCCTTGTTCCGGGAAGGAGCTACGAATGCGGCGGGAAAGGAACTCCATGAAAGTTCTGGTAAACCCGTGAAGGCTGACAGACATAGCTTTTCAGAATAAAAACAACTTTTGAAGAAATGTTTATGAAAACTTTCATTGCCTACGACCTACGGTCTGTGGATGTAGTTATAGTGCATCAAACACTCCTTTTCTAGTGAATTTGCTGAGTACGCTTGTACTCAAAGTATCTTCTTAACCCTTGCTAGATTCGGAAGCCAGTACAGACAACATCTACATCAAGTTATGCTCGAGGACTCATCATCCAAAGCTAAAGATCTTCAATGAAGACAAGGAAGTCAACATATACCTCGACTCAAGTGAAGACGAGGTTACTGGTTAGATAGGAATATAATCTCTAGCCAAAGAACCTAATTCTATAGTACATTGCAATAACAGCAATGCCAATCCTTAGTTAAAGCACTAGTTTTAATAGTATAATAGTTCTTATGTTATTTATCTTTGATTCTTCTCTGTAAGAAGTTCTTTCTCTCTCTTTAACCTAAGTGTTCTCTGGATCTTGTGTAAAGAGTGAGTTGTAACCCTTAGCCATGTATTGGACCCTCTATGTTTTTGTTGTGCCATTCTGAGGGATGTAATACTAGTGAACGGTGTTTCATTGGTGTTATGTCCACGACTATAGTATACTACATCATGCAGTGGTATGCTGGGTCACCGTAGTTGGTATCAGAGCATATGCTTTGACCTTAGGTTGGAAACCTAGTAAATGGGTAGAACCTGTAGGACACATCCTAGTAATAATAAAGTGTTCTCTAGTGATATGAGGGATATTTGCTTGAGAATAATCTTGTTATGTTACTAGTGCGATAGCTCTTTTACATGATTGCAATTCTGATCATTACCCAAGAGTTTAACTCTAGGTGACTAATGATAATTTCTTATCTACAGTTCCAAATGGCACCTCGATATCCACCCCGGAATGTTCAAGTGATGAATAGGACGTTGGATGACTACAGAGGGGATTGGATGGACAATCTCCGACAACTTCTATGGAGTTTGGAATGTGAATCGAGACTTTTGGTCAAGATTTATAGTTAATATGATGGGCAGGTATTAGCTAAATACCGTGTCATGATCATGTTACCCAAGAAGTTAGGACTTAAGGGAGAAATGCCATCAGGAGAGGCAAGGTGCATGGCATCTGGATATCAGATTTTCGTAGCAGCAACCATAACCATGATCCGAGAACAAAAATCCCAAGCTCTAGAAGGTAGTACTCACACCATTATACCACATGAAACTTCAAACTCTGAGCATGAGTTAGATCACTCTACCTTAGTCCAAGCTAAACCTATTCTAGCTGTAGAGTATATGGATCGTTATCGGTCTTTGCTAAACACTTATCATAACACTCACCAAGTCTTAGTTCAGGAGCTAGATACGGTCATTGAGGATTTTACTGATCCTGATAAAGCAATGGCTCGTAGGAAGAAGCTAGATAGAGAAGCTAGGCATCCTAAATATATACCTTCAGGAGAAGTGTTTGAGGAAACTGAGTTTGATGACCCAAACTCAGAAAATTATGCCTATTACCAAAATGACTTCAAGCCACCTGAAGACCTATGGACCAAATATTACTCCGAACAACAGGAATGGAATAAAGTTATTCCAAGTAAACCTGAGCCCAACAAGTATGGATGGGAAATAGAATCTCAAGGTAGAACCATAGGAAATCCTATACCTTGTGATACAGGTATTGAAGAAGAGACCAACTATAACCATAGAGAGCCTTATGGACCATATGGGGGTAATAATAATCCAATCAACTTAGAAGAGTACTCCGATAGCTACTACACCAATATATATGATTGGATCCAAGAAAAAGCTAAGGAACCAACTTACTATGAGGAAGCGTTGCCGGAAAAACCGGACTATTTGGTGGAAGATTACGCCAACTCTAGTCATTTTTCAATGACTAATCTCAGTCTTGGTACTTCGAATCGAGAATACGCACCTCCTGGATGCTCTTATGCTCCAGAAGGCAGTCGTAGGACTTCACATCATCATGGACGGAACTCCAGGAAGCACTAGAGGAAGATGAAAGTAAGAAAGGAACGACACCTCAAGGGGTGAGGGCTTGAATAATGTATATAGAGGGTAATGCGTATTGTAGTTTGAAGGGTTTGCAGAAATAAGTGAGGATATATCCACAAGAACAAGAAAGTTCTTGTAAGATAGTTGTGTAAATAGGTATGGAGCAAACCGTTGGAACATCTAGTACCTTTGTAAATTATTTAAAACCTATGTGGAATACATGGTATATGTTTTGTTGTTTATCGACTTTTGGATTTTATTGGATCTTCTTGATTGACTAGATCTGTACATGAAGTTGAATTAGGTGTGCAAATGCATGATGTAACACCCAGTTATTACTTGATGTCATAGACCTGGATAGAAATGGGAATTCGTGTAAGGGAGTGACGAGTTCCAAGAAAATCCGGACGAAGACTTACTTAAAGGGAGGAAGTAAAGTGTAAGGAGAATTAACATTATTTGGAGGATAGCTCAAGCATAGATCATTCTTAGCCAGCTATGAGAAGGAAGATTAGTATAGAAGGTTTATGGAGCAACAAGAAATAATAAACTTAAGGCCCATTCAAAGTAGGCAGTATTGTTACGAAGTTAATAAAGTAGTAATACTTAGTTCATGGAAGTATCATGAATATGTGCAAAGAAGTTTTGGAACCCAATATGCTATTCAAATTCTGACAATTCAGAGAGAATGCCATAAGTATGCTAGAAATCATAGGGCAATACATACACCCTAGGATGTTTCGCAGCTGGTAAATTTCTGTAGCTAGTACTTAATCCATAATCGGTATTCTGATCTACAGTTGGTGTTTTGTCCGCAGCTGGTATCTGGTTAACATAGTTACCCAGATATTCTTAGAAGTTGCATAAAGAGCATTAAATTTGGCCTAAGCTAAGTAAGACCTAAAGAAGTATAAAATCAAAAAACGATCGTCTTTCGAGATGCTTCGCAAGGTCAAACTTATCCAAGCGAAAATGTCCCAAAGTAAGTTGACATATAGTGCTGAAAGATTTGCTTCGGAGATCCATGTGGATACACCGTATAATCTTTCATTAGACCCTAAACCGGTAAAATATAAGTTGAACCGAGATCAATATTCGAGTTTAAGAACGAATGGTCTCTATGTATGTAGTTTAAAGACTATTATTAAAATCTAAGGGGAGAGTAGACATTATAAATGAAAGTTGAAGAAAGTACTATAGGTAAAAACTTTGAGAAGGTATAAGCTTGAAAGTGATAAAGTATAGATTTAACCAATCAATTCTAAAAGAAATAACTTTTAAAGTAACCCTTAAGAAGTAATATAGAACACCTAAATGGGCAAGTATCGATGTGTATGGACCAAGTGAGTTCAAATCCAATCTTGGAAGGAGTACCAGTCTCAACTATACTATGATAGGAACAGAAGGGTAGTCTTTTGACTACTAACACGGGTATATAAAACGTAAAACTTGTTTTAGAGAGAACCTTTAAACTGTACTTAAAATAGTAATAAGGTTTGATGATTAAAGAAAAAGAATTGGAATATGATATCTAATCAGGTTATGGAATACTCCAATTAATTCCATTTAAGGTCATCATGGAGTGAAATATGTAGCAACCTCTACAAAACAATTCCTTACTCCGAAACGTGAGAGTTTGCGAACTTCAAGGACGAAGTTTATTTTAAGGGGGAGAGTCTGTAACATCCCAGTATTAGAGCTTAGAAATAATCTGAACCCAGATGTGTGCATTGCATTCATGCATAGAAAATCCGAATAATTTTCGCGCTTCTAAAACAGAACTTGTCAAATTGAAAGAAGCTTCTCTTAGCTTGATGGAATTGAAGTAGATCATCAAGTTGACTGCGATAAGTTTCAATAAGACCTTTTCTAAAACCTTATTTTGGGTAAGGGAGATTTGATCTAAGGGTAGATCAAAGGTACTAAAAATTAAACCTTAATACAATGTGTATTATACTTGATCATTAGGTGATCATATTATAGTATTCATTATAATCACTAATGAGTACCAAGTTAAGGATATAACACCAAATATGAAATTAACAACTATATCTTAATCTCATCTGCATATACCCTGAGTATCATAGTAATACCTAACCTTAAAACTCTTTAATGAGTTGGAGTTGGAAAGAGACTAAGGCAACATCATCCACTATATTTCTTTCTATAGCAATCAGTATGGAACTTATCTTGATATCTATTGTTTATCAATGTTGGGTAATTCCCCATTGATTCACAAATTCTTTAACTATCAATCCTTGATCTACTATTTCTTGATCTTATCCTAATAACTACTTAAATCTTTTAAAGAGGGCATAGTCTATTAATAACCTTAATCCAATATGAGATACTAAGAAGCTAATTTCAAGACAATGAAAAGTAGGATTGATAAAGCCTTGCTTAGTCAACTAAGAACTTAAGCAATAAATGATTTAAGGATTATAATAGTGATGCTTTAGCCACCAATATTTAATGCTTATATTCAATATAAGTAATACTGGTGGGTAGAACAGGATTGGAACCTTAGTAGAGATAAGTTATCCTAAAGTAGTCATTGCAAGACACATAAATATAATTAGGGTTGGAGTAAAGTTAATCTAAGATGATATTATTCAATTAAAGCTAGTATAGCATAGAGTTATAGAAGTGGTGTTATTCATTTTAAAGGATTGACAACTTTAGAGAAAAGTAGTTGGAGGCATACAAATAATAAAGATACATTAGTAATGAATGGTTAAGAAGATTATGAGTAGAGTGGAAAGGAATATTTTTTGGATGGAAGGCTATCAACAGTAGAGTAGCAAATACAAACAAGCCATGTTATGAGGAAGTTGTGAATACTCTAGTATCAACTCAATGGATTTATCAATAAGTTTAGAAGTATAATAGGTGAATCAGAATATTCATGTGAAGTAAAATTCAGCATGTTAACCATGATGATAGATATAAAAGAGTAGTATATACAGGAAAGGAATTCCTTGTTTAAAGATCCAGAATTGTGAATGATGGAAAATAGACATTCTTGGTAGCAACCAACTTTAAATCTCAGATCAACATAATATCCATCTCATGTTATTGATCCATCATCTGATGTCTATCACACTAAATAGAAATATTTTCCTATAGCAAATCACATAAGCACATCTCTGTTAATTCCAACCATCATAACTATATGTGCTTAAGTATATCTTTATCAATTCCTTCTATAAAATATTCAAGAAATAATTTCAAGCACTAAAGGTGATGTCAACAAATATCCCAAACAGAAAACTATATGTTTAGTTATTGAATCTTTAACCACATCCATAAAGGAGTCTAAGTATTTTAAGAAAAAAAACCCTAAACCCAAAGGTAAATAATCATAATTTAAAAATCCTAAACCTCTTTATTTATCATAATAAAATAGATACATTGACATTATCCAAATTAATGGGAGTAGTAATAACCATATCAATGTCTTTTATATTTCATGCATCAAATAATGATATAGGCTCATTATACATATAAAAGTTTCTATTAAAACTTTGAGCCAATTAGAGTTAAGTTTATAAACAAATAAGAATATATCATTCAAGAAATCCCTAACTAAAATAGGAGAGAAAAATAATAAGAAAAGTTTCTACAAACTATTAACAAGGGGGGTTCATATTGAGTAAATAAAATAAATACAAAAATATGATATAATAAAAATTCACAAATGATACAAAATATATTTTAGTATTGCTGCAAATATCCAACAAAGAAATCATACAAAGAAAGGTTCAAAATATAAATCAAATTCAAATCTGAATAAGAAAACAGAAAATAGAAAAAAAGATAAAACAAATAAAAACACTACCTGGCCGTGGCCCAACACCCCTACACCTATCTGACGCCCATGTGCAGCCCACAACAGCCCAGTAACTAGCCCAGTTCTTTTCTATATGTGACTTACAAGTGGGGTCAGGAGAGGACCGCGGGTTGAGCTGAAAGAATCGCCAGGGGGTTATCCACAAAACAACCATCATCGTCATCGTCACGCACACAGACAGCTCGCTGGCGGAGCTGCCGCCGCCCGATGCCGTCATCGTTGTCGTTGCGCCAAGATCAACGCCGCCGCTGCCAGGAGAGGATAAGAAGGCCACCACGATAACCCTGCTCGTCCTCATCCTCAATCTCGCTTCCTAGACTCACTTCCTTCCTTCACCAAAAAACCTAGCTCGTCGGAGTTCATCATTCCGGCCAACTCCGACCACCCCTTGCCTCGTGATAGCCACCATTAGACGCGCCGTCGTGGACTGAACCATCTAGGACCAAGCACGGAGGCCCGCTCGCCGGGAATCATGTGAAATCAAGCGTTCCTCTTCCCTGGACGCCGTGGCCATTATCGTTGATTCGCTGTCGTCACGCCTCCCCAAGCCTCCTCGACCACTCTATCATCATCAGGGTGAGTTCCTGAACCTTCCAGTATCCTTAAATCGCCTGATATCGTTGTAAATCGCCGTCTCACCGTGTGCCACCGTCGTCCACCGTCAGAGCTCATCGGAGCTGAGGCTCCGATGACCATTTCCGAGCGGCGTCACCACTTTAGGACTAGGCTTATTTCGCTTGCTAGGGCGCAGTAGATCGTCGCCGGCGACCAACCACTAACGACGGTGGTGGTACTGACGCCATAGCTACGTCACGCTGACGCCATCCTAGACCCGGTACCTTGTTTGACCAGTCTTTGCCCGCGTGGCTGATGACATGGCCTTGGGCCCATATGTCATTGACCGGGGGTCAAGGCAAGGTCGGTAATAAATGTATTTTCTTTACACAACGTGATGAGGTGGTCACTGGCCCACTAGTTAGTGACTGGGACTAGCTCTAGGTGCGGTGTAAAAATTAGTTACTGTTTAAGAAATAATAAATTTTTAGAAACTCAATTATTAATATTCCAGAAAAAATAAATGATTAAATCTTGTTTAATTAATAATTTTGGATTTACAATTCAGAAAAATATGTATAATATATGAAAATTTGTAGAAAAATAAAATCTACAACTTAAAATTATTATCAAATATTATTATGATAATTATTTAAATAAATATTATTTAATAAAGGTTTTATAAGTAATAAAACTTTGATAATTCATATTTTAATAATGGTAAATGTTAATAATATAAATAAAATACCAAAAATCTTAGAAAAAAATAAAAATTATAATTTAAAACTATAATCATGTATCATTATTTCACTTAAGTAAATATTTATTATTTATCAAGTAATTATAAAGTAATAAGAATTATAAAAAAACATATCTTATTATTTATAAATCCCAAAAATAAATGTAATATACCAAAAGGATCACAAAAATAATATCTACATGTTAAAAATCTATTATTCTACTTTTGAATTAAATAAAAATTCAAATAATTTAATAACTCAAACTTAAACTTATTTCCTTTATTAATAATTCATATAAGGATAAATAAAAATTGTTAAGATTTCTAAAAAATGAATAAATTAAGTTAATAAATAGTATTAGTCTTAAATATTAATAATATGAAGCCATCATGGTTTAAGACATTATAAATACCTTTTTTATTAAATTATCTTCAACCTTAAGTGGAGATTATATTCTAAAAAGATTCCCATTTATAATAAAAATCTTAAAGAACAACTTCTGAGTACACCAAACCCTTTCTATCTATGTTAACCACCAAATTATAAAAACTACCACAATACTATAAAAAGTTTATAAATAGTTAAGTACTATATATCTTGGTGTATAAACTATAATCACTCACCTATAAAAGGTAAATGATACTACTCTATTATAGAATCAAGAAACTACTACACTAAGTAAAAGGATAATCCATCTTAAGCAACCTAAAGAAAACATTCTAGATACACAAGATACAAATGTTATAAGTATTATACTTTCAAAACTATCTTCGTTTTAAAGTTAACTTTAGTCTACAAGAATCTAAATATAACACTATAAACATTATTATATGTTTTATAGTTAACTTTAGTCTGATATATTTAAGTCGTAAAGCATCTCAAACCCAAACCATTCGAGCAAACATAAATAGCATCGACCAAACTCAACTAACCACAAAGCTTGTTTAGACCTTAGAAGAGAAACCTTTTCTTTGAAGGTTATTCTTTTTGCCACTTCAAATAAGAACTCTTGTATAAGCAATCTTAACTAGCATTTCATAAGTATATATATTTTGTTGCTACATAAATATGTGTTGCTCACACACACTCGCAAACTCTAAAGAAGCACAAGTATGAAACTTATCGAAAAGGACCACACATTCTAAAGTAACCATTTCCGGAATCCAAACCCTAGAACAACGTTATCCCCGGGATTCGTGTTTAGAACATGCATCACATTACTTATGCATAAAAGCATATTGCTTCTTTAAACATTAGTCCTTACCGGACCAATGATGCTGATTTCAGATTTTGGATCTTATACTGACTCGAAGACCGTGAGTGCATAATCTTGCAATCACAAAAGGCAAGTTCACACTTGCTCATGTCCTTTGTTTATTTTCTATAAAGTATTTTACAAATCCAGTGTTGTTATCACCTGCATTTGAAAAAGATCAGAAAACACTATTTTTGATAATAATGTGAACTATTGGTTACTGATCCAGGGTGATCAGCTAATCTATTAAATCTGACAGTTGGAATACCACTGTTCAGAAATATATCACCTAGGATTTAACAACCAATTTTGCCAGTGATTCTTGCGCCGTATATTACGCGTTAACCATGAGATTTGGAATGGGACGGAGAAGTCAGTTGTATCTTCTTCCTCTCGGATGAAGCCGAATGTGCATGTCGTGGCTGTTATCCTTGAAGCATGCATATTAATTGGTAATTCGTAGAGGATATGCAGCATATGGATGGGAACCCTCAATGTCCCACGATAGTTCTGACATCTAACGGTTTGTACAAACCATTGTCGTAATCCTATATGTGGGCATGGTGTACACCAAGGAGGCATGTGAGGTCGCGAAGGGGGCAGTGATTGGCTTGGATCATCTTTTGGGCCCCACATCATGGAATTGTGGACGGGAATAAGCTGCCCGGTTGTGCAACAAAGAGTTGATCTCTCATGGGTAAAGTAACGCACCTCTGCAGAGTGTAAGAACTGTAACTTGTTACTCCCTGTTCCGGGAAGGAGCTATGAACGCGGCGGGAAAGGAACTCCATGAAAGTTATGGTAAACCCGTGAAGGCTGACGGACATAGCTTTTCAGAATAAAAACAACTTTTGAAGAAATGTTTATGAAAACTTGCATTGCCTACGACCTACGGTCTGTGGCTGTAGTTATAGTGCATCAAACACTCCTTTTCTAGTGAATTTGCTGAGTACGCTTGTACTCAAAGTATCTTCTTAACCCTTGCTAGATTCGGAAGCCAGTACAGACAACATCTACATCAAGTTATGCTCGAGGACTCATCATCCAAAGCTAAAGATCTTCAATGAAGACAAGGAAGTCAACATATACCTCGACTCAAGTGAAGACGAGGTTACTGGTTAGATAGGAATATAATCTCTAGCCAAAGAACCTAATTCTATAGTACATTGCAATAACAGCAATGCCAATCCTTAGTTAAAGCACTAGTTTTAATAGTATAATAGTTCTTACGTTATTTATCTTTGATTCTTCTCTGTAAGAAGTTCTTTCTCTCTCTTTAACCTAGAGTGTTCTCTGGATCTTGTGTAAAGAGTGAGTTGTAACCCTTAGCCATGTATTGGACCCGCTGTGTTTCTGTTGTGCCATTCTGAGGGATGTAATACTAGTGAACGGTGTTTCATTGGTGTTATGTCCACGACTATAGTATACTACATCATGCAGTGGTATGCTGGGTCACCGCAAAGTTGAAGTCCTTGCTCATGGTGAAGTCTTTGTCCATCAAGTTTGAAAAGGAAGAGATGTAGAATCAAAACCAAAAAGGTTGAGGAAAGAGTGTACAAGATTGTTTGTAAATAAGTTTGAACACATACATCTCCTATATTTTTCTAAGGGGTTTTGTCCAATCCTAGGGTTACAATCCTACAGGCAACACTGTGCTCTAATACCATCTGTAGAGGTCCCAACCTGATAAGGTAGAGATCCCTGTGTTTACAATGCTAGTCCCTGGATCAATATCTATCATCCACAATTTAAGATGTAATATCAAGAAACAAAGGTCATATTACAACTTTATAACCAGGAATAAAATAAATCATTACATCTTACATAGCTCATTTGGCTATCTTATTACAATGCAGCAGAATATCTATATAGCATGGAGTCCTTCATATTCAAAGTGCCACGGGCAATCATGTTGGTTGTAGACTTGTAATCCTATTCAACACACTTCACTTACATCAAACAAACCTGCAACATAATAAGTTACAGCCACAAGGGTCAATACATTTGAATTGTATTGGCAAGTGATACAATGGTAGAATAGTGGTATCTATCATCTATATGCATTTGGATAAGTGGAGCTTAGGCTTGTTTGCTCAAAATAAGGTTTTCCTTATAAGTTGAAAACACTAAGTTTTTGTTTGTCAAAATCACCCAAGGAACAACCAATGAATATTGGTTAACCTTTACCCTTATTCAACCACAAGTTTTTAACTTAGAAATTGGGATGAAGAGATCCTTGATAGCTTCCATGTCTTAATGCTCAATGTCCATTTCCGGGGACACAACTAAGTACTTAGATTTTACTCTCTCGAGAGGTGGTGCACTTTCCCCACAAGACTCGACATGCATCGAGACAAGATATTTCAGAAGCCTTCCCTTAGAACAAAATGGACGCGCTCCAAACCTATCACCCCCTACCACCAACTGTCCATCTGGCTAAGTTATTGCAACCTATATGATCCAGGCAGAGCCCATAATGCCATGTGGCTGCACTTGAAGCTTCTCAACATTTTATATCTCAAGTGTCTTTGTTCCTGGGTGGCTTTCCACAAGTGAGATACACTAGGGTAGGCCATAAATATGGGGCCCTATTGAAAGAACATTTCATAATCCCTAGTGTTTTGTATGTTAGATAACAATATCAAGGATCATTTAATGTGTGTTGAAGTGCTGCAGATCTTTACATTGAAAAAAGAAAAGGAAATCTGTTTTTGAGGGGCGGATAATCCGCCCCCCGAGGATTTTCACCAAGTCTGGACCTGCGTCGCTCTCTGTATGGGGGCGGATTTCCCCCAGACTCTCTAGCTCGGAGGCGGAGTTTTTCCCTACGGATAGTCCGCCCCAGGAGGGGGCAGGTAATCCGCCCCTCGAGGAATTTCACCAAGTCTGGACCTGCGTTGCTCTCTGTATGGGGGGCGGACTTTCCCCCGAAGTTTCCGTCCTGGGGCCGGAGTTTTTCCCAGGGCGGATAATCCGCCCCTAGTGGGGGGCGGATAATCCGGCCCCCAAACTTCTTCAACGGCCAGATCTGGGCAGGGGGTATTTAAGCCTGCCTTCCCCCTCCTGCCAGATCTCTTGGTTCATTCAAAAAAGTCAAGATCTGATCTGCAACCTTCATCCAAGAGAGCTCCACCTAGATCCACCCAAAGGCCCAGTCCCTTGGGGAATCAAAGGAGGAGGACTCGATCTTCAACAATTGCAATCAAGCGCTTCACCTCCTCTCCATTCGTTTGGAGAATCTCCGATCTAGTATTTCTTGCAAATATCTAGATCCTTGCTTTTGATTATATTGATAATCCTTGTTCTTGTGACAGCTTGTTGTCATCTCAGGAGCCCCCAATTCAGTTGTGGGTGTGTGCCCCGGTAGAGTTGTAAAGGCATTGGTTCCCGCCTCGAAGGGTACCAATAGTGGAGAAGGTGGATCAGGCCTTTCATGGCGAGATCCATCGGAGAATAGGGTGAGGCCTATTGTGGCGTGGTGGTCTTAGAACCGCCCACCCCTCCAACGCAGATGTACTTCCCTTAACAAGGAAGGAACTGCGGTAAAACAAATACCTGTGTCTCCACGTGCTCCACTACGGTTACCTCAATCCTTTCTTTACGTGCTTAGTAGCTAGGGTTGCATATAGGAAAATTATCGTAGTTGCATATCTAGAGAATTTACTTTATGCCAAGCCTAAAATTGAAAAAGAACTAAAAATTGAGTAGCACCTATTCACCCCCCCTCTAGGTGCCCATATGATCCATTTCAATTGGTATCAGAGCCCCGACTCTTAATTCGGGCTTAACCGCCTAAGAGTAGTATGGGTTCCAAGGGAGATGGGAGTGATGCTCTAGAGGTAGTCACCATGAACGATCTCAAGACGTTGGAAACAACCTTGGTTAGTTCCATGGAGGCTAAGATGGAAGAGATGCGTCAATTGATAATGCGTCTCTCCACATCCGCATCATCACCTCCATCTAACTCTGAGGCTACCACTCCGCAATCCAAGGAAACGAGTAAAGCCGATTCCAAAGATAACGAAGTGGTTGGTGATGGCACTAGCAAGAGCTCCTCCTCGAAAAAGGATAGTGGTAAGGAAGGATACAATGATATTTCCCATGTGTATTCTCCTGATCCACCTATTCCACACCCACATATACATAATAGGGGTGATCCACCCAAACTTTCAGCATCTACTTTCATTCAATGGCAATTTTTGATGAAGTCTCATGTGTGCAGTTCCTCCATTGAGTTGTGGAAAATCATCGAGAATGGTCTTCATGTTGGAGACCCCAACAACCTAACAAGAAGAGAGGTTGTTGATAGTCAACTCAATGCTATAGCTCTACACATGATCCAGCTTGGTGTGGGTGACAAAGACATGCCACACATTCAGCATCTTAGTACAACTAAGGAAGCTTGGGATGCACTCACCGAGCTCTTCATTGGAAATGAAAGTATGAGAAGGAATAGATATGATGCTTTGAGCAATGAAGCTGAAGGTTTTTATATGCTGGATGGAGAAAACCACGAGGACATGTATAGGAGGCTCAAGTCAATAGCCACCACTTTTAGGAATCATGGTGCCTCTCATATTGATGATGCGTGGATCAAGCGCAAGTATGTCAGTGCTCTCATGCCATTTGAGCCCATAGATTTGAAGAGTCTTCAAGGAAGGCATAATTTACCACCTTATGATATCCAATGAGGTAATGCAAGAAATGGCCGCTTTCAAAGTGGCTGCCAAGAATGCCGAAGATGCTCGTGCATGAGCCATGGGGATGCAAAAGGGGGTCAACATGGCTTTGAAGACAAGTATGGACGATCATGATGAAGATGACTTAGAAGGCATGGACTGTCCCGAGGATGTCAAAAGAATTCATGGACAATACATGGATTTTTATGCTAGAAACTTTTGTAAGGATCCAGCCAAGGCCAAATCTGAACTAGAACGCAAGAGTGGAACTTATGGAAGAAAGGAAAACGGTCCCAAGTTGAGAACTTGTTTCAACTGTGGAGACCGGCTGCACTTTGTAGCTGAGTGTCCATATAAAAGTAGGGAAGATAATGGAGGAAGACTCATTTTCAAGGAAAAGTCAAAGGCTCTACGCAAGAAACAATTTGTAAAGAAGAATGCTACTTTCAAGAAGCAACCAAAGATTGTTCTAGTGGATCAATAAGAATATTCTTCGGGAAGTGAAGATGAAGACGAGGACGATGACTCACGAGAGGTGGCTGCTATAGCCACCACATATACACCAACATCTCTCTTCGACTCTCCTAACGAAAACGTCATCAACAATAATGCTACTTGTCTTATGGCAAGAGGTTCCGAGGTATCAACTACTAACACTTATTTTCCTAAGGCTATGATTGACATGGATGATCCTACTAGTCTTAAGGTTAAGGAAGAAATTATTGCTTTGGACTATTTCTTCACTAACTTGCAAGGTGAACACAAATTAAATTTTGAGGCTCTTATAGACCAGCTGGCCCAAAATGAAGTGCTCCTAGAAGAAAAGGGCAGAATTGAAAGGGAGGATGCAATGGAAATTGCATCCTTAAAAAATTCTCTAGAAGAAGAAGAGACTCGGGTTTCTCTTGAAGAGAGGCTTGAGTCCATTGAGGAGTCACATGAAGAAATAGTGGCTAAGCTTGTTAAGGAACGCGACAATGCAGTCGCCAAAGCAAAGAAGTTAAAGAGGGAAAAGATTGACTTTGGGGCTGCTCATGATAGACTCTCCGAGGAATTGGAGAAACTTGACATCGCTCACAAGGCGTTGAAAAGTGAATTCTACATTATCAATGAGTCACATGATCAGCTCCAAATTCGATTGACCAAGTATGATGTTCCTAGCACATCTAAGTCAACATATATTCACAAAGAAAGTGATAGTGTGGAAGAAGGGTTTGTCATCGACATCTCTCCCAAAGATAAGGGTGTCCTTGATGAGTTTCTTGGCAAGCAAAGGTCAAATCTTGGTAAAGAAGGACTTGGGTATGTCACCAAGTCCAAGAAGAAGAACAACAATAAGAAGAAGACCAAGAATGTACAATCAAAGACAAGCACCGCTGAGAAGAATATCACAAAAGACAAAACTAACAATATTGGTTTTGCAGGGTCTCACAATCCAAATTATGAACTCTTTTGTGATTATTATGGCAATGTTTGTGCTTATTATGTTGGTCCTTTTGATGAATATGTTGCTTGGTCTATTTGGGTTCCAAAGACCCTTGTTACTAACATGAGAGGACCCATTGAAAAATGGGTACCTAAATCCAAGAAGTAATTCTCTTGCAGGGCTATGCTTCCGGTGGGTCGAAATGGGTGCTGGATAGTGGATGCACTAGTCATATGACCGGAAGCAAGGATATCATCACGGAGATGCATCCCAATCATGATAACATTACAGTCTCCTACGGTGATAAGTCTAAATCTTAGGTATTGGGTCTTGGCAAGGTTGTGGTTGCCCATGATATCTCTCTCGTGGACGTCATGCTTGTTGAGACCCTCGGTTACAACCTTCATTCTGTTTGTGCTCTTGGCAAGATGGGTTTTGCTGTTTTCATTGATGATGATTTGGTGGTACTCTTGTGGAGCAAGTCTCTAAAGGTTGCTTTCGTTGGGTACGTCGAAAATGACCTGTATGTGGTGGACTTTTCGGGGAAAACCACTTCGGGTCCGATGTGCCTATTCGGAAAGGCCGACATGGGCTGGCTATGACATCGCCGTTTATCCCATGTCAACATGAGAACTTTGCAAAGTCTCCACAAGGGTGGCCACATCCTTGTACTAAAAGACAATGTCTCCTTTGCCAAAGATCGTGTTTGTAGGGCTTGTGTTGAAGGAAAAATGCATGACTCTCCCCACAAGAGGAAGAATATTATGTCTTCAAAGAGAATCTTGGAACTAATTCATGTGGACTTATTTGGTCCTCCATCTCATGCCAGTCTCGGTGGGAAGAAGTATTGCTTGGTCATTGTTGATGGCTACTCAAGATATACATGGGTCTATTTCTTCAAGCTAAAGAGTGAGACTCAACAAACGGTCATTGACTTTTCCAATGAAGTCCAACGTCAACACAATGTTCCTATCTTGGCAATAAGAAGTGACAACGGCTCCGAATTCAAGAACTACACTTTGAATGAGTTTCTAAGTGAAGAGGGGATAAGACATCAATATTCTGCTGCGTACACCCCTCAACAAAATGGTGTACCCAAGAGGAAGAACCGCACGTTGATGGATATGGCAAGATCAATGTTAGCTGAATTCAAGTCTCCGTACAACTTCTGGGCTGAAGCCATATCCACCGTTTGTCACTCGTCTAACCGGCTCTACCTCCAAAAAATCTTGGACAAGACTCCATATAAAATACTTACCGGTAACAAGCCCAACATCTCATACTTCAGGGTATTCGGTTGTAAGTGTTTCTTTCTTATCAAAGGTGTCCACTTGTCTAAATTTGAGTCCAAGGCCTTAGAAGGTATTTTTGTTGGTTACGGTGCCGAATCCCACACTTATAGAGTCTACAACAAGCTCACCGGGACTGTTGTAGAATCCTGTAGTGTGGAGTTCGATGAAAATAACGGCTCCTATGTGGGGGCAAGTTGATGTTTGTGATATAGATACTGAAATACCCCAAGATGCCATAAGAAGAATGGGTGTGGGATTTTTCCGCCCCATTGAGGAACCCATTGTGGCGGATCGGGAAGGACAATGCTCCACTCAAGTGGAGCCCTCATCTACACAAGATCAACAAGCTCCTACTGCTAGGGAAAACTCTACACCAACACCGCAACCTACTGAAGATCATCAGTCTCCTGGACAAAATGCTAGTCCCAGGCCGGACTATCCGCCCCCTCCAAGGGGCGGACAGTCCGCCCCTGGCACTCCAACTTGTCCTAGGGGATCAGAAGAAGAAGAAAATAGCCAAGAAAACTCTAGGCCGGATTCTCCGGCCCCCGAGGGCGGATTATCCGGCCCTGGAACTCCCATCTCTGTCAGGCAGTCACAGGAAGAGGAAGTAGTATACTCATCTCCCAGGACAGATAGTCCAGCCCCACCAAGAGGCGGATTATCCGGCCATGAAGAACATGTTCAGCAGCAAGCTCCTGTTGTCAACACAGATCAAGATCAAGGGCAAGCTAGTGGACAAGACAAGGATACAAATGCTGAATCAACTCCTTCTAGAAACAATAAGGACATTGAGGCTCATCGCAAGGCTTGTGGTGATCGGAACCTTGAACTAAGGGGTCACACTCTTGACAAGGTTATCGGTGATCTACGAAGAAGGGTGTCTACTATAAGAGAACTTGCTAGCTTCTGTGATCATCAATCTCACATTTCTATGGATGAACCAAAGAAGGTCTTTGATGCTCTTGAAGATACCGATTGGGTGGTTGCAATGCATGAGGAATTAAATAACTTTGAGTGCAACAAAGTTTGGTAGCTCGTAGAGAAACACAAAGAATGCCGCAATGTTATCGGTACCAAGTGGATTTTCAAGAACAAACAAGATGAAAATGGCATTGTTGTGAGGAATAAAGCAAGACTCGTGGCTCAAGGATTCTCTCAAGTGGAAGGAATTGATTTTGGCGAGACTTATGCTCTTGTGGCTCGTCTTGAGTCCATCCGTATCCTTCTTGCCTATGCCGCTCATAATAATTTTAAATTATAGCAAATGGATGTTACGAGTGCGTTTCTTAATGGTCCACTACATGAGTTGGTATACGTCAAGCAACCCCCGGGTTTTGAGGACCCCAAATTTCCGAACCATGTCTACAAATTCGATAAGGCGCTCTATGGCCTTAAACAAGCCCCACGTGCGTGGTATGAGCACCTTAAAGAGCTTTTGCTAGACCGTGGATTCGAAGTTGGGCAAATCGATCCCACTCTTTTTACTAAGAAGGTTAATGAGGAGATTTTTGTATGCCAACTATATGTAGACGACATTATTTTTGGCTCTACTAATCAAGCTTTTAACGATGAATTTTCAAAGCTTATGACTGACAGGTTTGAGATGTCTATGATGGGTGAACTGAGATTCTTTCTTGGATTCGAGATCAAACAACTTAGAGAGGGAACTTTTATTAATCAAGCTAAGTACATCCAAGACATGCTCAAGAGGTTCAAGATGACGGATATCAATGGCGTTGCTACTCCAATGCAAACAAAGTGTCATCTTGAGCTTAATCCCAAGGGTAAAGACGTGGACCAAAAGGTATACCGATCCATGATCGTCTCTCTCCTTTACCTTTGCGCATCTAGGCCCGATATCGTGTTAAGTGTAGGAGTGTGTGCAAGGTACCAAGCCGCTCCTAAAGAAAGCCACTTAGTGGCGGTCAAACGAATCTTCAGATATTTGGTTCATTCCCCAAATTTTGGGTTATGGTATCCCAAGGGTTCAAGTTTCTCTCTATGTGGTTATACTGATTCAGACTGGGCTGGTGACAAAGATGATCGAAAATCAACTTCTGGTGCATGTCAATTCTTGGGCAGGTCTCTAGTGTGTTGGTCTTCAAAGAAACAAAATTGCATATCACTCTCAACCGCTGAAGCTGAAAATGTTGCTACTGCAAGTGCTTGTACACAATTATTATGGATGAGGCAAACTTTAAAGGAATATGGTGTCAATTGTGACAAAGTGCCTCTTTTATGTGACAATGAAAGTGCTATCAAATTTGCTTACAATCCGGTGTAGCATACAAGAACAAAACATATTGAGATTCGCAATCATTTCATTCGGGATCATGTTGCTTGTGGCGATATTGTACTATCCTTTGTGAGCACGAAGAACCAACTTGCTGATATTTTCACGAAGCCTCTTGATGAAGCAAGATTTTGTTATTTGAGGAATGATCTAGATATCATGGATTCAAGGAGCTTGGCTTGACTTCCCTTGCACACTCACTTGATCTTATTCATGTATTTGGTTTAGATGCGGGCATAGACATAGGGGGAGTGTGGTCCTAATTGATTGGGCTAACCCTCTCCCCATAATGCCGAAAGCAAGACGAATCATTTCCCTTAATATCATCTTGTGATATGTGGGTTATTGATGAGCATTGGTTTTGAACTCAAGATACATCTTCGCGGTGTCATGACATGCGCTCCAACATGGTGGCTTCGGCCAGCGCCCTCTTCCTTGAGAAGAGTTGGTTTGTAATGGATCTCTTTGGATTTTCTTGCATATCTTTTGTTCTTATGGAAAACACATCCAACTTTGGCCTTTGTTTGATTTGTTCTTGCAACTTTGGGTGTGTAGTACCATCACAGTTTGTTGAGGAGGCGTGATCTTCTGGGACGTTAGCATCGCTCTTCTTCCTTTTTGGCGTTTTGATGCCAAAGGGGGAGAAGTAGTTCTATTATGTCTCGCGGATTTGCATGGGTCGGGCACAAGCACTTGTCGGATTTGCATGGGTCGGGCGCAAGCACTTATCTCTTTTTCAGTCATTTATTTGCTTGCTTGTGCCCTTTTTAGAGTGAACTTATTTGTTATTTGTGCTTGGTTTATGTAAGACTATGTCGTGCTTTACTTTGTGTGGACCTCTAGAATTCTAGATTTATGTTGTGGATCTACTCTTATGGAATTCTGGATTTATCTATGGAGTCTGGTATTCTACTTGATGGCATATGGAATCATGGGATTATCTAGTGTATGCATCAATATTGTGGGATGTGCTTGGAGCCTGACAATCTCATTATTTTATTTGGCTATATTCACATCCCGGTGGTATGACCTTGTTTCCTAACTCACCTTGTTTTAATTGTCCGTGCTATGAAAGTTGCGTACTCTCTAGTGTGTGAATTTGTATTCAAATGCAAATTATAAATATGCACACATCTAGGGGGAGCCTCTTTCAGTTGGTTTAAGGTGTCATTAGTAGGTTTCTTTGCAAATCCTGATATTGTCATCTAACACCAAAAAGGGAGAGATTGAAAGAACATTTCATAATCCCTAGTGTTTTGTGTGTTAGATAACAATATCAAGGATTATTTAATGTGTGTTGAAGTGCTGCAGATCTTTACATTGAAAAAAGAAAAGGAAATCTGCTTTTGAGGGGCGGATAATCCGCCCCCCGAGGATTTTCACCAAGTCTGGACCTGCGTTGCTCTCTGTATGGGGGGCGGATTTTCCCCTAGACTCTCCGGCTTGGGGGCGGAGTTTTTCCCTAGTCCGGATAGTCCGCCCCTCGAGGAATTTCACCAAGTCTGGACCTGCGTTGCTCTTTGTATGGGGGGCGGACTTTCCCCTGGAGTTTTCGTCCTGGGGGTAGAGTTTTTCCCAAGGCGGATAATCCGCCCCTAGTGGGGGGCGGATAATCCGCCCCCAAACTTCTTCAACGGCCAGATCTGGGTAGGGGGTATTTAAGCCTGCCTTCCCCCTCCTGCCAGGTCTCTTGGTTCATTCAAAATATTCAAGATCTGATCTGCAACCTTCATCTGTAACATCCCAAAAATACTAAACTTGGATCATCAAACTCTAATCATCAAATTTAGGATTAACAAAAACTTTTCAAATTAAAAATATGAAAGCATGCATATGAGTATGCATTACAATTTGGATTCTTTTGAATTGCCTTGCTTGTGTGTTTTTTGCTTGTAAAAGGATTCTTAGGTGAAATAAACATCATCTAAACAATCCCCACAGTTTTCCCAAAGACAAATAAATCAAAACAAACAAAATAAGTGAATGGTCACTTTGACCAATTTAACTCCCATGCCTACTTTGGCTATCTCTAACTTTCAAAACTTAACAGAAACTTGTTTGGATATTTGCACCCCTTGATAGTAATCATAACAAGGTACCAAGGCCCACCTTGTGATCATCCAAAATCATCCAAATGCATAGTTTAAAGGACAGTTTAAAATTGAATCTATATCATATGGGAAGATCCCACTTCTGCAAAAACCACTCAAACAAGCTCAACTTTCAAAACCCAAGCATCCACAGACTCACCGGCACATGCCTAGCACACCCACCAAAAATCTTTTCAAAATTCAAAACTTGAATTCATGCGGCCATTTCATCAAACACCTTGTAGATTCAAATCAAACAAAATCAAAACACTATAGTGTGCAGTGTTTTGGGCCTAACTTGTTCCCTCTCTGGACACCACTAGCCTTAGTAGATCATCTAACAACCCTAACTAATCCCTAGCACCACTGTAAACTCGCCAATGTCATCAATGGTGAACAGGCCGAGAGCACCATGTCACCCCAGTGTGGACATCAAACTAGGGGAAGAACTAGCCGTGCCAACCTTGTCTGGGAGGTAGCCCATGCCTCACCGCCCCCTCTCGACCAGCCCTGCCTCGCGGACAACAACCAGAACCGCCAGGAACGCCGCGCCCGTGCCGCTGTCGACCATGCCGACGCGCACCATAGAGCACGCACCGTTCCCACGCAACCCGACCACCTCGAGCCCTTGCTGCCTGTAACATCCCTAAAATCATGTTTTCAAAGATTGCATATCATTCATGCATGCATATAATTTAGGGATCATTTTCCAACTCATTTCAGAAAACAGAAGCACTTAGTGCTATTATTTTATGTGAGCAACCATTAATCAAATACCATTCTCAACTGAGATTATTTGTTTTAAACCAAGATTTGCTTGCTCTCATGTTGTTTGGTTGAATGTTGGAGTTTGGATAAAAATCTACAAAACAAATATGGTTTAAAAAACCCTCTTCAAAATTTATTCAAATCAAGTGCTATGGCACTATTTATTTTGATTATTTCAAAGGGACCAAGCAAGTACAGAGAGACCACATGGTTTTATGCCCAAAATATGAAGGTTACACTTTACAAAAATCCAGAAAAAGATTTGAATTCATTTGCTTTTAAATTCATTTGAATTGATTCCTGAAAATCAACTCAGAAAAAGAAAAAGAAATTTAAAACCCAATTAGGCCTGGCGCCACCATTCCAGCCCAGCAAGCGAATCAGCCCACCCGGGTTCCCCCTCTCTCCTCTGTTTCTCACCAGCTCGCGCATACCCCCTCGCTGACAATTGGGCCCCGCAGCCACGTCACTCCGTCGTCCCCAAATCTCGCCTGCGACCGACGCCGTCGCGGCCGTTTCCTCCCGAGCAAATGCTCTTCAATCCCATTGATGCCACACGTAAATCTCGCCCCGCTCCAGCTACTTAAACCCCTCTCCCTCGCGGCCATTTCCCCCAACAGAGCTAGCCAGAAGCGCCACCAGGCTGCCTCTAATTCGCATTACACCGTCGCAGACAGAGCCAACTCCGGCGTGGTATTCCGGTAAGTCTAGTGTTCGCGCCCACTCCTTGTTCACCCTAGAATGATCCCCTGATCCTTGCACACCTCCTGATCCCCTTTGTCCGTCTGCTTGTGATCCAGAACGTCGACTTCGACGAGCACCGTGGGCATCCGACGCCATCTCCAACTCTGGCGAGAGATTGAGATAAAAACCGACCGCCCCGCGCCTTCTACTTGACCCTGTCAGGTTCGCTTGAGCGTTGTGCACACGCTGATACCCTCGGTTTGTGCTAGGGTGGCCAGTAACGTTGCCTTCGTCGCCGTCCGAGCAAACCCGACGCTGCCTCCAACTCCGACGAGCCCCAGCAGCCTCTACAGCACGCCCCCGCCCATGCCAGCAACACCTTGAGCATCGTCGTGTTCCCGCGAGTCTGGTAAGCCACTGCTCAACCCTTATCCCCCTCTGTAATCACCGGTACGTCGCTGGCAGAAGCGCCGCCGCCGCCAGCAACCATTGGCGCCACAAGTCTTTGGTCGCTTGCATCTTAGCCATTAGATCTAGATCCAACGCTCAGGAATAGATCACTTAATCGAACTGGTACACGCAGATCTAGCCGTGCACTGCCACTTAGATCCAACGGCCCGCAAGCGTGATCTGCACGAAACCGTACCAACCAATCAGACATCGTCGTGTGGCTAGTTCTTTGATTTAAAATCTGAATTTAGATCTATTAGATGTTTAAACTTGTTTAATTCATAACTTTTGAATCCCACGTCCAAATTTGACAAATTTTATATCATTGGAATCAGGAGAGAAAAACCTTTTTGTTTATGCAATGTGTTTAATGTTTTTCCTCTGTGAAAATGATTGTTTTTGCAGAAACATTTGTAGGCATAATTTGAGTATAGTAATTATTTGGAAAATGCTTTGTTATTCAAATAAAGTTTATTTGGCTTGTTTTGTACTTGTTTATGATTCAGTATTGTGAACTTGTCTTGTTTGGTGTAGAAAATCATCACATGGCATATTGCATACATTCATGTATTTTTGCTTGTATAAATTGTGTATGTGATTTTGTGCCATTATTTTATGTGTAGATTTTGGTGCAAATAGTGATTGTGATTGTGAGGATTGTTGCTACTCCCCAAACTACCAAGGCAAGTGGTGCTTCATGATACATTCCTATGTTCTCAACTATGCACTAGAAATATTTTGCTAGACTTGCATGAATATTTTGATCTATATATGCTATGCTTGGGAAATCCTAGTAGTTGTAGAACTGCTAGAAATTTCTAAGTTAAGGTTCTTATCATGCCATGCTTATACTAGCTAGTAGCAACCAAGGGTGGTTATATATTCATGCTATGAGGAAATATTTCTAAGTCTCTGGACTTGTGTTTTGTTAATAAAACAACTAAGTGAATGAAACACCTAGGTGGAATGGAAAGAATGGTTTGTGTTGAGTGGTTACACAAGGCCCATTTCTATGGTTTACCTTGTGTATCTCACTTGTGGAAGCCACCCAGGAACA
The DNA here is from genome assembly GCA_916181665.1 of Avena sativa. NCBI lineage: Eukaryota > Viridiplantae > Streptophyta > Magnoliopsida > Poales > Poaceae > Avena > Avena sativa. The sequence goes on along the minus strand of OV702294.1, from coordinate 145,683,530 downwards.
AAGGGATTTGAGATGCCATATGTTAAGAAGCTTCTAGTGCAGCCACTTGGCAATATGGGCTCTTCCTGGATCATATAGGTTGCAATAACTTAGCCATTTGGACAGTTGGTGGTAGTGGGATGATAGGTTGGAGCGCGTCCATTTGGTCTAAGGGAAGGCTTCTGAAAGGTCCTGTCTTGGTGAAAATCAAGTCTTGTGGGGAAAGTGCATAACCTATGCAGATGGAAGAATCTAAGTACTTAGCCATGTCCCTGGTATTGCACAACTTGAGCATCAAGACATGGAAGCTATCAAGAATCTCCTCATCCCAATTTCTAAGTAAAAACTTGTGGTTGAACAAGGGTGAAGGTTCCCCAATTTCTATTGGTGGTTCCTTGGAAAAGTTTTTGTCAAAGAAAAACTTAGTGTTTTCAACTAATAGGAAAAACCTATTTAGAGCAAAGCAAGCCTAAGCTACACTTAGCCAAATGAATATAGTATCTAGTTGCCAGTATTATACTAAGGTATCACTTCACAATACTATTCCAATGTATTGACCAACTGTGGCTGTAACTTGTGATGTTGCAGGTTATTCTGATGGTGATTAGGGGTTATGAGTCTACACTCAACATGCTTGCCTGTGGCACATGAAGATGAAGACTTATTTATCTTATTACATATTTAAACTCTTGTACTAGGCCTGTGGCCATGGAGTTTGTAAAAGACTATGTTTGTCTCTGGAATGACTTGTAATAAAGACCTTTGTTTCTGTGTACTTCATCTTAAACTGTGGATGCTAGCATTGATCCAGGGACTAGCATTGCAATCACAGGGATCTTTTCCTTTATAAAGGAGGGATCTTACACCGCCCGCCAGCATGCTCCCCACCATACTCACTTCCACGCCTTCGGTAGACGTGACGAGGATGGTGAGGCCATTGACTTCGAGGATACTGCTAGAGAGATAGCAGAGCCGATTCGTCTGTACCTCCAGGACTTAGAGGTTCTTCTTAGGCACCTAGACACTGATAGGACCAACGTCATGCTTGGCAATGACGAACTCCAGGTGCAGCTTCGTGAGAAGGACAAGCTCTTCGCGGAGCAAGATGAGATATTCAAGGAAATTGAGGCCAAGTTTGAGAGTCAGGATAGAAAGTTCAAGAGTCAAGAGAAGAGAGTCCAAGATAGGAACAAGAGGATTCGAGACATGACTGCAGAACTGGAGGCCAAGGATTTAGAGCTCGAGCATCAACAAGGTGTGATTGAGAGGCTTCATGCACAGAAGAGGGCTCTGAAAGCCAAAGTAGAGGCCTTGACCACCAATGTCGAGGAATACAAGACCGCAATGGAGAATGCAGGTCTTACACTTGTTGATGAGGAGGTTGATGCAGAGGAGTAGTGATGACTACTCATTTACCATTTATTTACCATGCTTTTGATTATTGAGTCGCAATGACCATCCAACATGTGGATGGATTGCTATTGGTGTGTTTACATTTTCAAAAACTTGTTGTCTATGTTGTTGAACTTTTACTACTATGATGCATGTTTGTGGTTTGTTATGTGATGTATTGTGCATGTTAGCATCTATGGGTATCTCATTCTTATCCTTATTTGAAAACCATAGATGCCTCCCCGACGTGCCAATCCCAACCCCAACAACAACAACATCACCCCGGAGATGCAGCAGATGATGACAGCTCAGACGCAGCTGATGCAAATGATGACTACTTTCATACAGAACCAGAACAACAACAACAATAATAACAACAACAATCAGAATAACCCACCAGGTTTTAACATGCTTACCAGGTTCTTAAGACTGAGGCCATCAAAGTTCTCAGGAACTACTGATCCTATGGTGGCCAATGATTGTCTACGCTCTGTGAACAAGGACTTGGTAACCGTTGGCTATACTGATGAAGAGAAGGTCAGATTTGTAGCACACTTGTTGGAAGGACCAACAACCACTTGGTGGGATAACTTCCAGATCACCACTCCCATTACAGATGTGACATGGGCTATCTTTGAAGATGGTTTCCGTACTGCTCACATCTCATCCGGAGTGATGAGTCTGAAGAAAAAGGAATTTCATAACTTGAAGCAGCGCCACCGCAGCGTGGCCGAGTATATTGAGGAGTTCAACAATCTGGCGCGTTATGCACCAGATGAAGTTGACACTGATGCTAAAAGGAGAGAGAAGTTTCTCGAAGGACTGAATGATGAACTGAACCTGCAGCTATCAGTGGCCTATGTTCCCACTTATCAATCTCTTTGTGACAAGGCTGCCATCTTGGAGAGCAAGATGAAACAGGTTGAAAGCAGGAAGAGAAAGCACAATTCTGACAAGCACAACTCGGGATCGTCTCACAAGCGTTCCCATTATGATGATAGTGGGAATTCTGGATCCCACAAACATGGAAAATACAACAACCACCACAACCACAACCGTCATCATGACAACAAGCATCACCGTAGTCATGACAATGACAGGTACAAAAATCACAAGAGTGGATATAAGAGCCACCAAAGTGGAAGTGGAAGTGGAAGTGGAAGCCAGCCTATCAAGAAGGATCTTAGTCAGGTTGAATGTTTCAAGTGCAAGAAGATGGGGCATTATGCAAATGAATGCCCAGAAAAGAAAGTTGAAGGACCCAACAAGCCCAACCCTTTTCAAAAGGGACAAGTGAACCACATTAATGTGGTGGAAATCTATGAGGAACCTGATGCTGTTGCTGGTAAGTTCAAACTCAATTCTATTCCAGCACTTGTTCTTTTTGATACTGGTGCATCACATTCATTCATATCAAAAGCATTTGTTGATAGAAATGGGTTTCCAACTAAAAACATTGGGTGTCCAATAAAAGTAAGTTCTCCTGGTGGAGACATGATAGTAAGTCTTGGATGCCGGGATCTAGTGATAGAATTTGGAAAGCATAAGTTTCCAGTGAGTCTGATAATCCTAGATTCCCAAGGACTGGATGTAATTTTGGGAATGGATTGGATAACCAAGTATGAAGGAGTACTAGATTGTGCCAATCGTACTGTTGCACTCACAACCCCGGAAAAGAAACGGATTAGATTCAAGTCTACCTTTGAATCAAAAGGGAGTAAGCTAAATTCTCTTAAGGGGGTTAGCATAGACAGTGTGCCTATTGTGAGTGAATATCCAGATGTGTTTCCGGAAGAATTGCCGGGAATGCCACCAGATAGAGATGTGGATTTTCTTATTGATTTGCTACCAGGATTTGGACCAATAGCAAAGAGACCGTACAAGATGTCAGTTGATGAATTGAAAGAACTCAAGAAACAACTTGGATAACAATTGCAGAAAGGTTTTATCCAACCAAGTTCTTCATCATGGGGAGCACCAGTTTTGTTTGTGGAAAAGAAAGATAGAAGTCAAAGGTTATGCATAGATTACCGTTCACTCAATGAGGTGACTATCAAGAACAAATACCCTTTGCCTAGAATCAATGACTTGTTTGATCAGTTAGAAGGAGCTTGTGTGTTCTCAAAGATTGATCTCCGGTCATGTAAGATCCCTCCTTTATAAAGGAAAAAGGATCCCTGTGATTGCAATGTTAGTCCCTGGATCAATGCTAGCATCCACAGTTTAAGATGAAGTACACAGAAACAAAGGTCATTATTACAGTCATTCTAGAGACAAACATAGTCTTTACAACTCCATGGCCACAGGCCTAGTACAAGAGTTTAAATAAGTAAATAGATACAAGTCTTCATCTTCATGTGCCACAGGCAAACATGTTGAGTGTAGACTCATGACTCCTAATCCTCATCAGAATAACCTGCAACATCACAAGTTACAGCTATAGTGGGTCAATACATTGGAATAGTATTGGAAAGTGATACCTTAGTATAATATTGGTAGACTAAATACTATATGCAATTTGGCTAAGTGTAGCTTAGGCTTGCTTTGCACAAAATAGGTTTTGCCTATTAGTTGAAGTCACTAAGTTTTTCTTTGTCAAAACTTTTCCCAAGGAACCACCAATAGACATTGAGGTCCTTCACCCTTGTTCAACCACAAGTTTTAGTTAGAAATTGGGATGAGGAGATTCTTGATAGCTTCCATGTCTTGATGCTCAAATTGTCCAGTATCAGGTACATGGCTAAGTACTTAGATTCTTCCATCTGCAGAGGTTGTGCACTTTCCCCAACATACTTGATTTTCACCAAGACAGAACCTTTCAGAAGCCTTCCCTTAGACCAAATGGACGCGTTCCAACCTATCATCCCACTACCACCAACTGTCCAAATGGCTAAGTTCTTGCAACCTATATGATTCAGGCAGAGCCCATATTGCCAAGTGGCTGCACTAGAAGCTTCTTAACATTTGGCCTCTCAAATCCCTTTGTTCCTGGGTGGCTTTCCACAAGTGAGATACACAAGGTAAACCATAGAAATGGGCCTTGTGTAACCACTCAACATAAACCATTCCTTCCATTCCACCTAGGTGTTTCATTCACTTAGTTGTTTTATTAAGTAAAACACAAGTCCAAAAGGACTTAGAAATATTTTAGCATAGCATGAATATTTCACCACCCTTGGTTTCTACTAGCTAGGCTAAGCATGGCATAGATAAGCATCTTAACTTAGAAATTTCTAGCAATTCTACATCTACTAGGATTCCCAAGCATAGCATATAAGCAAAATATAACCATGCAAGACTAGCAAAATATTTTTAATGCATAGTAGAAAACTTAGGGATAAAATCATGAAGCACCACTTGTCTTGGTAGTTTGGAGATTAGCTACACTCCTCACAATCACAATCACTATTGGCACCAAAATCTACAAATAAAATCATAGCAACAAATCACATACAAAATAAATACAAACAAAAATATATGGATGCATGCAACATGATATGTGATGATTTTCTAAACTCAACAAGACAAGTGCATAGTACTGGTTTATAAACAAGTTCAAAACTTGCCAAACAATATTTATTTAAACACTAAAATATTTCTCAAATAATTTATATGCACAAAATAGGCCTACACATGTTTCTGTAAATAAAACCATTTTAATAGAAACAAAACATTAAACACATTGAATAAATGGAAAGGGCTTGCTCTCCTGATTCCATTGATATAAAATTTGTCAAATTTGAACGTGGGAATCAAAAGTTATGGCTAAAACAAAATCAAACAACTAATAGATCTAATTCAAATTTTTAAACGAAACATGTGCCACGCGGCGCTATCCTACTAGCTGGTACCGCTTCACGTCGGATCACGCTTCTGAACCGCTGGATCTGACTTAATTGCACGGCTCAGATCTGAACTTACCGCTTCTCCTAAGATCTATCCTACGCGTTAGATCTAGATCCTATGGTGTTCGATCAAACAGCCAAAGACTGGCGGCGCGCGGCGACGGCTGGCGGCGGAGCGCTCTGTCTATGGCGGCGTGGTGGCTACAGGGGACTCTGGGGTCGTCGGAGGTGCTTACCAGACTCGCGACGATGTACTGAAGCTCAACGTGGCGACGGCTTGACAAGGGCGTGCTGCAGTGGCCGTGGAAGCTCATCGGAGTCGCTGGCGGCGTCGGGTGCTTGTTGACGAAGATGTTGCCGAGGTTCTGCGTCGGCCTAGCATGAGCCAGATGGGTTAGGAGATGCGCAAGGTCTTGGTGATCAAGACAACATCGAAGGGGAGGCAAGGGGCGGTCTCGTTTTACCTAGATTGCACGTCGGAGTCGAGCGGCGGCTCAGGTGTTCGCGGGCGTGAACGAAGACGTCGCTCTGGGTCACGAGAAAGCAAACATAGGGCATCCGTGAAAGCGCAAGGACATGCTGGTCACGATGGTTTGAACCAGAGACAGGGGGGTGGTCAGTACTTACCGAGATTGGTCGCCGGAGTGCGTCTGTGCAGCGGCGGAGTGGTTCGAATTCGTGCAGCCTGGTGGCGGAGTGGTGGTGCTAGGTGAGGGGAAATGCTCGCGGTGAAGAGGGGGTTAAGTAGGCAGGAGGGGGGGGCGGCGATTACGCGCATAATCAATGGCAATTAAGCTCGTAGTGACTACGGCGAGGTAACGGCGAAGCGAGCGCCTCGGCCGCGCGTGATTGACGACGACGACGTGGTCGCAGGGTCCACTTGACAGCGAGTGATACAGAGAGGAGGTGGGGTCAGGCGGTCAGTGACTTGGCGGGTTTGTCTGCGAGTGAGAGAGAGAGAGGGAACCTGGGTGGGCTTAGTGGGCTGGTTCTGTTGTTGGGCTAGAAGGGTGGCGCCGGCCCTTTTCTATTTCTTTTCTCCTTTTCTTTTTCTGTTTGCAAATTCAGGAACCAAATTCAAATGATTTCAAAAGCTGTTTGAATTCAAACCTTTTCAGGATTTTTGTAGAGTGCAACACTCACAATTTTGGGCACAAAACCAAGTGGTCACTTTGAATTGGCCTGGTCACTTGGAGTAAAATAAAATAAGCAGTGACATAGCACTAGTTTTTAAATAGGTTTTGAAATTGGTTTTCAATCCTATTTGTTTTGAAAATTTTGGTTTAAACCTTAGCAATCAAGCAAATCAATTAGAAAGTAACAAGGCTTGATTCATGAACAACAATCACTCATTGGAGAGTAGCATTTGATTAATGCTGATCACATAAAATAATGAGCTCATATGCTCCTGTTTTTGAATTGATTTGTTTGAAATGAACTCTACATGATCATGGATGCATGGATGATATGCAAGAGTTTAAAACATGATTTTAGGGATGTTACAAATCTAACCCCCTTAAGATGAATCTCGCCCTCGAGATTCGGATTGGCTAGCAAATAGGTGAGGGTGGTCTTTCCGAAGATCATCTTCTCTTTCCCATGTTGCTTCTTCTTCGGAATGATGGTCCCATTGAACTTTACAAAACTTGATAGTTTTAGTCTGAGTAACTCTTTCTACAGTCTCAAGAATCTTGATAGGTTTCTCTTCATAAGTGAGATCACTCTCCAATTGAACCTCTTCCAAAGGTATAGTATCCTTCAAAGAAGTTTCTTCCATTTCTGGATGGCATTTCTTAAGCTGACTCACATGAAACACATGAACAACTGACAAAGACTCTGGCAATTCAATCTCATAGGCTACTTCTCCTTTGCGACTCAGAATCTTGAATGGTCCAACATATCTTGGGGCCAACTTTCCTTTGACTCCAAACCTCTTCACTCCACGAAGTGGTGACACTCTAAGATAGGCTCTGTCACCAACTTCGCAGGTGACTTCTCTACGCTTAGGATCTGCGTAGCTCTTCTGTCGGGACTGTGCTATCTTTAATCTGTCCTTAACCAGTTTGACTTTCTCTTCAGCCTCTTTGATAAGTTCTGGTCCGAACAAACTTCTTTCTCCCACACCATTCCATAGCAATGGGGTGGTACAATTTCTTCCATAGAGAAACTCAAAAGGTGCCATTTCAATACTAGCTTGATAGCTGTTGTTATAAGAGAATTCTGCGTAAGGCAGACTTTCATCCCAACTGGCTCCATAGTCTAGGGCACATGCCCTCAACATATCTTCAAGAATCTGATTAGTCCTTTCTGTCTGTCCATCAGTCTGAGGATGAAAAGCGGTGCTGAATTCCAACCTCGTTCCCAATGACTCATGTAGCTGTCTCCAAAAATGAGAAGTGAATTGAGTTCCTCTACCAGACACAATACTCTTGGGTACTCCATGTAGACACACAATTCTACTCATATATATCTTGGCTAGCTTAGCACTTGTATAGGTTGTCTTCACGGGTATGAAATGAGCCACTTTTGTTAGGCGATCCACTACTACCCAAATAGAATCATATCCGGACCGGGTCCTTGGCAATCCGGTAATGAAGTCCATATCAATCTTGTCCCATTTCCAATCAGGAATAGGTAGTGGTTGAAGCAAACCTGTTGGTTTCTGGTGTTCTGCCTTCACTCTGCTACATACATCACACAAAGCAATATGTTCAGTGATGTACTTCTTGAGATTATTCCACCAAAACCTTTCTTTCATATCCATGTACATCTTGGTGTTACCCGGATGAATAGAATATGGTGAGTTGTGTGCTTCTTGTAAAATCAGTTTCCGTAGCTCCGGATCTTGTGGAACACAGATACGTTTTCCATGCCATAAAGTACCTTGTTCGTCTTCATGGAATCCTTTGGCTTTTCCTTTACCAATCTTTTCCTTGATCTCTTCAATTTCCTTATCAGTCTTCTGGGCTTCCTTGATCTTGTCCAACAAAGTAGGTTGAACATCCAAAGACATGAGATGTCCTTCAGGCACAATCTCCAATCTGAGATCTCTAAATTCGGCACACAAATCATCTGGCAATTCTCCCTTAGTAAGGCCATTCACAAAAACCTTACGGCTCAGAGCATCCGCTACAACATTTGCTTTACAGCGGTGGTATTGCAAACTTAAGTCATAGTCCTTGATGAGTTCTAGCCATCTTCTTTGTCTCATGTTAATTTCCTTCCGGGTGAAGATATACTTCAAACTCTTGTGATCTGTGAACACTTCACATCGCTTTCCCAAAAGATAATGTCTCCATGTTTTGAGTGCATGGACAACAGAGGCTAATTCAAGATCATGAGTAGGGTAGGTTACCTCATGAGTTTTGAGTTGTCTCGAGGCATAAGCCACAACTTTTCCGTCTTGCATAAGTACTGCACCTAAACCATGATGAGACGCATCACAATATACTTGGAAATCTTTTTCCAAATCTGGCAAACACAAGACTAGTGCTGTCACAAGTCGCTTCTTCAATTCTTGAAAGCTGAGTTCACAACCTTCAGACCAAACAAATTTCATGTCTTTCTTTAGCAATTCTATCATAGGTTTTGCTACCTTAGTGAAATTCTCAACGAATCTTCTATAGTAACCTGCTAAGCCAAGGAAACTATGAACTTCTTTCACTGACTTGGGATATTCCCATTCAGTTACATCTGAAACTTTAGCAGGATCAACTGCTACACCATCTCCTGACATAACGTGTCCAAGAAATCCAACTTCATTCAACCGGAACTCACATTTACTGAATTTGGCATACAGTTTATGTTCTCTAAGCTTCTCAAGTATCAAACATAAATGTCCTTCATGCTCTTCTTTGCTCTTGGAGTAGATTAAAATGTCATCAATAAAAACGACAACAAACTTATCAAGAAATTCCATGAACACCTTATTCATCATATTCATGAAGTATGCTGGAGCATTGGTCAAACCAAATGGCATCACGGTATACTCATACAATCCATACCTTGTGGTGAAGGCTGTCTTAGGTATGTATTGCTCTCTTATCTTGAGCTGGAAATAACCTGACCGAAGATCAATCTTTGAGAACACACAAGCTCCTTCTAACTGATCAAACAAGTCATTGATTCTAGGCAAAGGGTATTTGTTCTTGATAGTCACCTCATTGAGTGAACGGTAATATATGCATAACCTTTGACTTCTATCTTTCTTTTCCACAAACAAAACTGGTGCTCCCCAAGATGAAGAACTTGGTTGAATAAATCCTTTCTGCAACTGTTCTCCAAGTTGTTTCTTGAGTTCTTTCAGTTCATCAACTGACATCTTATACGGTCTCTTTGCTATTGGTCCAGATCCTGGTAGCAAATCAATAAGAAACTCCACATCTCTATCTGGTGGCATTCCCGACAATTCTTCCGGAAACACATCCGGATATTCACTCACAATTGGCACACTGTCCATGCTAACCCCCTTAAGAGAATTTAGCTTACTGCTTTTTGCTTCAAAGTTGGTCTTGAATCTGATCCTCTTATTTTCTGGAGTTGTGAGTGAGACAGTATGGTTGGCACAATCTATCACTCCCTTGTGCTTAGTCATCCAATCCATTCCTAAAATGACATCCAATCCTTGGGAGTTTAGGATTATCAAGTTAACGGGAAACTTATACTTCCCAAACTCTATGACTAGATCGTGACATCCTGAATTCACTATCATTTCTCCACCAGGAGAACTTACTTTTATAGGACACCCAATAGTTTCTACCGGTACTTCATTTCTTTCAACAAATGCTCTTGATATGAATGAATGAGATGCACCAGTATCAAAGAGAACAAATGCTGGAACAGAATTGAGTTTGAACTTACCAGCAACAGCATCAGGTTCCTCATAAATTTCCTCCACATTGATGTGGTTCACTTGTCCCTTTTGAAAAGGGTTAGGCTTGTTTGGTCCTTCAACTTTGTTTTCCGGGCATTCATTGGCATAATGCCCCATCTTCTTGCACTTGAAACATTCAACCTGACTAATATCCTTCTTGACATGCTAGCTTCCACTGCTACTTCCACTACCACTGTGGTGGCTCTTATATCCACTCTTTTGGTTCTTGTATTAGTCACTGTCATGACTATGGTGATGTTTGTTGTCATGATGACGGTTGTGGTTGTGGTGCTTGTTGAATTTCCCATGCTTGTGGGATCCTGAGCTTCCACTATCATCATAATGGGAACGCTTGTGAGACGATCCCGAGCTGTGTTTGTCAGAGTGCTTTCTTTTCCTACTCTCAACTTGCTTCATTCACTACTAGGAAAATGGCCTTTAGTGGCGCACCTGAAAACATCATCTGTGGCGCACCTGCAGTGCGCCACGGGCCTTGCGCTACGGCTATCTCTCAGCCGTGGCGCACTGCCTAGTGCGCCATGGTTGTGTAGAGACAGGCGTAGCGCACCTGCTAGTGCGCCACCGATGTTTGGGCAGGTGCGCTAGCCCTAGTATATTCTGTGGCGCACTACCTAGTGCGCCACTAAGCTTCCATAGTGCGCTTTAGGTCTAGTGCGCCACAGAAGGTAGACCATGTGCGCCACAGATGTATTTTTTGTTTTTTTTTTAATTTCTGAGCCAGATTATATACAATATTACAGCAGATATACACACACAGATACAAGATATACAATTATATATATAAATACACAATATGAAAAACAAGATTGAAACAAATACATATAGATAAGTCTCATACATGAATACATAGTATAAGTTACATTGTTTCGATCAAGTTACAAAGTAGTAGTTGGTGACATGCGAATACATGTGTCGATCGAACAAGTTAGAGCTCGGAAGCTCTCCTAGACATCTAAACTAGCTAGACACAAACGCGGGATAAATAACCAAAGAAGATAAGCATGATCACCGCCGCGACGAAGGTGTAGGTCTTCATCCGGTTCCTTGTCCTAACTCCCGCTAGATAGCACGTGTATCTAGCTTCCGCCTCCGCCATAGTGTTGTACCCTTTGTAGCTATTGCCGCTGAAACGGTGCACCTGTCTCCGGCAGTCTTCCCAATCATCGTAGACTCCGGGAACCCGTCCCTTGTACACGACGTACCACGTCATCTATAAGTTGACAATAATAATTAACCGATGATTGAAAAAAAACATATATAATTAAAGTCGCATATGAAGATACACTTATAGAAAGTACTCCTAAATCAAAAAGACCAAACTCAAAAAGCATGCCTCATATATAACTAGGTTGTTCGACACAGGAATATGCTACGATGGAACTGTTCGCCAAGTAGGATGCACAACACCTGGACCTGTGCATAGCACAAGGCGAACAATCCCATCGCATCACATTCACATATAGTGTGCCACGACATTTCAATCATCGGCATTATTCTCGAAAAAGATCAAAGTAACTCAAAAAGCATGCCTCATATATATACATAGGTCGTTGGACACAGGAATATGCTACGATGGAACCGTACGCCAAGTAGGATGCACAACACCTGGACTTGTGCATAGCACAAGGCGTACAATCCCATCGTAGCACATTCACATATATAGTGTGCCACGACATTTCAATCATCGGCATTATTCTCGAAAAAGACCAAAGTAGCTCGAAAAGAATGCCTCATATATAACTAGCTAGGTCGTTGGACACAGGAATATGCTATGACGGAACGGTTAGCCAAGTAGGATGCACAATTCCTGGACTTGTGCATATCACAAGGCTAACTATCCCGTCATAGCACATTCACATATATATTGTGCCACGACATTTCAATCATTGGCATATTCTCGAAAAAGACAAAAATAACTCGAAAAGAATGCCTCGTATATATACATAGGTCGTTGGACACAGGAATATGCTATGACGGAACAGTCAGCCAAGTAGGATGCACAATTCCTGGACTTGTGCATATCACAAGGCTAACTATCCCGTCGTATCACATTCACATATATAGTGTGCCACGACATTTCAATCATCGGCATTATTCTCGAAAAAAGAGTAAGGAAAAAAAGAAGGACCAAAGTGAGCAAAGGACCAAAGAGTAAGCAAAAAAACCAAGCATTGATTGATATATAATAATAAGAAAAATAAGTAAGCGATGATTCATAAACCTAATAAGATAAGTACACTTGTCCACACACACAAAGGTCATCTATAGTTTGTAACTACAACTAGGCCAACATCAAGCCTTCTGGCTCGGCTTAGGGAACGGGAGGACGCCTTGTCTCATCATGAACTTCCTATAGTCACCCTGCATCTCTAGGCGATCTTCTATGTCACGGTTATTCGGGATATTTCCTCCATAGAAGATCCCCCTCGAAGTCATGACATCACGAAAGATGATTGCCCCAAACTGCTGCTGGATGCGATACATCTCTTGTCTAATATCCGAATCATTGATCTTGGCCTTTGCTTCGGCCCACTGTTTGAGATGATCTGGCAGTGTAGAATTCAGCTGGTCAAGTAGGAACGCCCTCATGTGATGGAGTGCGTAGTAGGCTTCCTTCTTACTGTTTTCCGGCTGCTTCACGCAGGGGAACTCCGTTACATGGTTGAAGACGTGCCTGCCGAACTTGACCTTCGTACGCACGAAGGTGGTGCCTTCCGTCGAGGCAAAGCCAGTGAGAGCATCATCCAGAACTTCCTTGATCTTGTCGTAGTTTTTCTTCTTTTCTAGACTCCTCGAGTCGAAATACGTGGCATGGGAATGCTTCGGCGATAAGGAGATGAGCGTGCAGTGTTCATCTCTACGCAAAAAATTCAAATGGAATGTGTTGGAAAAAGAATGATGATGATCTAATAAAGCCAATCGACAGTGGCGAGTGAATAATGACTTACTCGGGAAAGTAAGGCACGAGAATGTATTCCTTTGTCTTGTTCACCACGAGGATTCTTTTTAGGTACGAGGCCACGATACGTCGTTCGGAGGGGGAACCCAAGCAGCCGTCACGCATGTAGTAGGGGTCCACTATAGCGATGCCCGGTGTGTTCTCTCTAATGATCTGCATGGCCTGGCTGAGAGAAAACAGACGGACCATGGTATAGTGCAGCGGGTATAGGTGGAACATATTGAAGATGTTGTCGAACCGCAGGAAGAACAGATCCGCAGGGGCATTGTCGACGAAGCCCAAGCCTGGTGGCACCTTAACCACGAATACCGGGTGCGAGGGATCTTTCTCCGATAGAAGGCGTCTCTCTATCGTCAGCACGCCGTCATGCACACTCTGCAGTTCCGAACTGGCGAGCTTCCGCAAATTCTTAGGTAGCATGGGCTCACCCGCCACATGAATCCTCCACATAATACCCTCGGGTCTTGGTGGCCCGTCTCGAAACCTGATCGGATTCGCAGTTGTTGACGCCACCGGCTGGCTCGAGCTGCTAGATTTTCTTTTCCTGCCCTTTTTTCCTTTTGGAGAGCGGGCAGGCACCGCAATCTAAGCACTGGCCGCCCTATGTAGTGTGTCAGGGCTTAGAATAAAGGGCCGATTGGTTGTATCAGCTGGCTCTGTAAAGGCGCAAGCTGGAGGCGTCTCCTGAGAACCAAACAGACGCTTGGTGATAGTGGCTTTCTCTATGGGGCCACCAGCTAGGTCTTCTTCGTTGCCAAACTGAGTGCTGAAGAAGTGATCATTCCAGTCTTCGTCGTCCTCGGCCGGATCCTGCACCATGTGCATATCATCAACATGATCATCCGACCCACCGCGTGGAGGTGACGGCAAGGGCGGTAAGGGGGCCTTGCCACCGCTTCTCGCTGGCACGACAGGCGGTGCTGTTGTCTGTGGCGTGATGGCCCCCGCCATCCCCAAACGGATCATGCTCTTTGGCCATAGCAAGAATAAGCCGAAGCAAGTTCTGAGGACAGACGGCTCTTCTTCATCCGCTCCTGGGGGTTGAATGGGAGGTTCCAGGTCGTCGCAGCCCCTTAGTACCCGACTAATTTTCACCCTGTGCACGCTATCTGACATCGGCCTTGAGTGGAACGTGCGCTGCAAGGGTTGAACGATGGTACCCTTGGCAACATCCCTCAGCTCGTTGTTCACGTAGCATAAGAGAGTGCAAGGAACATCCGTCTGCGGAAAACATGTACGGCGTCGTCAGAGATGCCATAAGAGTAATAGATGGCATGAAAGGCGGTAATTAATGCAATTTGTTTACCGTGATGGCGTCGAGATCGGCTAATGTCGACGCACCACATACGGCGACGGGCGTGCAAGAGACGGAAGGGCTGCTTGATGGCGCGGTGCTGGTCGCCGGTGTATTCTCCCTACCGACGGGTGCTTGGAGCTCCGGTGCCGCCGCGATGATGGCAGGGGGGCACCAACATGTACTCCGGCGCCGGGGTGATGGCAGGGGGAGTCACCAACACTTGCGGCGCCGTGGTGCTAGCGGGCGGAGTCACGGACACGTAGTTCGCCTGATTCGTCGGTGCCGCGTTGTTCGAGTGGCTGCTGACCATGCTTGGAATCGGGCATGGCCCTACTCGACCACCCGCACTCCAGTTTGCTATTGACTCCACCAAGGTAGGCAGGAAGGACGTGAGGGTGATTGCCAGGTTGTCTTGGACGATCTGCGGGGTCATGCCACTTGTGCCTTAAGTTCTTGAACCTCGCGGTTTTCCTCTTCGATCCTTCCCGACGGTGCCACATGCGTCCTCAGCGGTGGACCAAAATGATCCACCCAATTCTTACCCCCGAGGCCGGCCAGACGGCCAGCCGACGACGGCTTCTTCATAACCGGCTCTATTTTCTTGGCCCGGTTCACCGCCCAGTTAAAAGGGTTATCCCACCGGGTGGCCGCCGTCGACCCCTGGGATGAGGAACCCTGGGATCCATGACTAGCAACAATTTCCTCCTCCTGCAGAAGAAGTAACAGTGAATCATTTAGATCATCGATTAGATTGCAATCGAGTTGATCCGCGGTAATTAGATTATACTTACCACAATTTCCTCGAATTCCTTCACGCAGGATCTGCGGTGAGTTGTTTGGTTTTTGGGTCCACATGGTAACGGGCCCTGATGAAGTTTCGAACCTGCCCGGGTTCGAATTTATCAAAGGGGTTTTCTATCCCCTTGGATCTATACTCTTCGTCCTCCTTATTCCATTTGGCCTCCGCGGTTCTGTATCCACCAGATCCGAGATGGTGATGACCTATATTCATCGCCTGCAGCACCTTTCCCTGATTACTATTGGCCAGGGCTCTTTCGGATTCACACCTCTCCTTGAACTCCCGAAACTGATCTTCGGTGATCTGCGGGTCAATCTTCTGGATCTCCTCGAGACTTTTGCCTTCTTTATAGATCTTCTTCTTTATCCGGGTTCTCCAGCTGGCCAGTGCGGTGCTCATCTTTGTGAGGGCGGATTTATTTACTTCGTTCCCATGATAATTTGTGTTCTGATACTTAGCGGGGAACTTGTATCTTGCGTGCAGCTTCTCGAAGAGGAGTGTGCGCAAGTGGCCATTATCTTTATGCCGGAGATTCTTGGTGTTGATCGAGATGGTTGTCCGGGTGATCGCCGCCACTTGCCCACCGTACCCTTTGACGACAAGGTCGGGCTCCAAAGGAACACCAGTTGGGCTCACTTCGGTAATTTCCTCCCTGACCGTGCCGACCGTGTTCGGGCGCCGGTCCTTCGGCTTCTTCTTCTTCTTCTTCTTCTTCTTCTTCTTCTTCTTCTTCTTCTTCTTCTTCTTCTTCTTCTTCTTCTTCTTCTTAGGAGGATTGCTACCACTCCCTGTGCCCTCGCCGCCATCAGTGGTTTCATCGTCCGCTGTTCCTTCGGCTTCTTCCTCCGTGTCTTCCATCTCATCATCCTCGCTCTCCGAAGGATGGTATTCTTCATCGTCTTCTAGCCGCTGGGCCGCCTCCCAGAATGTCAATTGTTTATTCAGAGGTCTGAGTTCTCCTTCAGCGCTGATGCGCTTAGAACATCCAGCCTCGTCGTTGTCACACATCTTTGCACTAATAAAAAACAAATAATTGGTTAAATGCACGGAAAAATCCGGCATGACCTTTGCTAATTTTCTTAAACTAGGAGTGCCCGATTTCTGCCGAAACGGAAGTTAATCAACATTCCGGCAAAAATCGGGACTCATTTCACACAAGAACCTGCATATATATGGCCAGCATAGCTAGCACACAATAAATGGCCATCATAGCCAGCACAACCAACACACAATAAATGGCCAACATAGCCAGCACATAATCTGGTCACATAGGATAATCTGGCCAACACAGCCAGCACATAAATGGCCAACACAACCAGTACATCGCAATGGCCTTGTAAATGCAATGGAGTTCAGATGTTCAGGTTTTTATCTTATGTATAAAGCAATAAAAATCAGTACATTGAGTGATTCATAAAAACTCAAAAACATCTAGGTAGAAAACACATTGGTTAAGAATGCATCAACATGCCCAGCCACATCAAGCAATGGGCATTTACAGTTATCATCTGGACCTTGCTACTGATCTGAACCCTAAGCTAGTTGTTGAATCCAATTGAAATGTTTATTAGCACCTTAATTCAGCTAGTTGTTGAATCAAATTGCTACTGATCTGAACCTTGCTACTGATCTGAGCCCTAAGCTTACTCTGAACCCTTGCTACTCTGAACCCTAAGCTATCTACCAAGCTTACTCTGAACCCTAAGCTATGAACCAAGCTTACTCTTGACCTTGTCAACCAAGCTACACTAAATTTTCTATCAACCAAGCTACACTAAACCTTGATATCATCATATCATATGTGAATATGACCAACATATTCTTGTACAGACATAGTGGACTGAAACTACTTTTCATATCAACAGCCATGATTCAGACACCATTTGAACTTGCAGTGATTTCAATAAATACTGGTGAGCATGTGCTCATCACCCAATACAAATGCATAATGTAATCACCACTTTACTGCTGTGTTCTAAAAAAAGTACTACACACAATGCTGAAAGTTTTGCTGTGTACAGTAGTCAATCTTCCTGGAAATTATCCAGTCATACCACATATATTTTACCCTGATGGTGTCAGTTATAGTTGAAGCTTTATTTACCATGGTTGGGACTTGGGAAGTGATCAAATTAAAGATGCACTACTAAAACAAATGAGGATATAATGGTATCATGCCAATAATCATTGTATCTTATTATTCTAGTTTTTTATTCCTTGCTTCCTATCAGACATCTGTTCTGAAATGTACATAGTTTTTCCTTGCTTGGATGCCGATACGTGCCCTGCAGCTGTTCCCTGATACAGGCACATGTTACTGCTTAGATACCTCGCCTTGTTGAGACGACTCTTCATTTTATTTAAATTCTGGAATAGTACTTGCCAAGTTCCTAAAAGCTCTGTAAGGTTGTACTTGTGAGATGTATGCTAGCAGTGTATTGCTTACATTTTGCAATTACTACATTCAGGTGGGTTGCTAATTCCATCATGCTACTATTTGTGGTGTACTGGTAATGGTAACAGAACCTGGGAGTTGTGGGTTACTGCAAGAAAGTTTGTCATTATGTTATTGAAGAATTCAATTACTAGTTCATACTCCTAGTCTCTGGTAATGGTAACAGAGATGAACCATGCTACTGCTGGAGACCATGAACCCTAACTTCCTTCCTTCCTTCCCTGTCCACTACGCGGCCACCAAATCCCAACTTGGGTTGGATAGATTCGGCATGTGTGCATCCATGTCGACTATGCTAAAGGCAGAGCTCAGACATCCACTCCGGCGTGTCCGAGGCCACCATACAGAGGGAGAGAGAGGGAGAGAGGGAGAGACAGGGGAGGGGCGACGCTCACCTCTGACGGGCGGACGACGAGCGGACGACGGCGGGCGGACGACTGCGGGAGGACGATGGCGGCCTCCACCTCCTCGAGCGGCGCGAGATTCTCCTCCTCCACAAGCGGCGCGGGCCTCCTCCTCCTCCACGGATCGGCAGCGGCGCGGGACTCCTCCTCCTCGAGAGCGCATCGCGGCGGTGGCGGATCGAGGGCGCAGTGCGGAGGTGGCGGATCGAGAGCGCAGTGCGGCGGTGGCGGTGTCTGTGAGATGCGGGGATGAGAGAGGCGGACGTGGCACGCACGGTTGACTAGTCCAACACACATAGGCGTAGCGCACCCTGGCCAAGTGCGCTACGGTTATAAGAGGGCGGCCACCCCACTAGTTAACACTAGTACTGTCTTATCCCACTAGTTCTGCCCCTTAGCTCTATTCTAAACTATGAGCACCCAGGTTCGAATCCTGGTGCTCCACTTTTTTATTTTTATTTTAAAAATACTTTTAAATGTTCCAGAAAATGCCCAAAAGTGGTGATATATGCCATAAAAGTTTTGTTTTGTTTTTAAAATACTTTTAAATATTCCAAAAATGCCCAAAAGTGGTGATATATGTCATAAAAGTGTTACAAATATGATTCAAAGTATAACTAAATTTCATAATAATTTGTCCATGAATATTACAATCTTTTTCGACCACTCGTTTTACAATATTTTTTGAGCTAGCATTTTACAATCTTTTTTCCCTTCTTTGTCGCGGTTGAATAATTTAGCCCCGACACTTTAATGTTTCTTCTTTCGAACGGGCTACCTTTTTTGGGTAGGGTTGTCCTTTTTCTTCTTGTGATGTATGTTGCTGCATCGTAGTCGTCATCATCTTCAATCTTTAGATCGCCGTACTGGTCGAAGTCTTGCTCGTTGGCGACTCCATCCATTCTGATGATGTTTCTTTTTCCTCTCCTTACGACAACACGGCTAGGCTTTGTCGGGTCGGTAATGAAAAAACATTGGTCCACTTTGGTAGCCAGTACCCACGGTTCATTTTTCGCGGCCACGTTTGCACCGGCGGCCTTGGATTTGGCTGCTTCGGGTATAACCATGGTTGTGAAATACCGGTCTTCTCTTTCGACGCTCTTTGCCCATCGGCACCTTTTCTCCATAGTAGTCGAGCTCCCAGATCTCCTCGATTCTTCCGTAGAATCTTTCCTTCACGTTGTCATCGGTGTAGAATTCCGACGTTACGCCTGAGTTCTGATAATCACACTTGTTGTCCTTTTCCTCCGTGTAGAATGTGTAGCCGTTTATATCATACACCTGATAGTTCACCAGGTTTTGCATCGGTCCCTGCGACAAGGTGAATATGATCTTTTCCGTGTCAGAAGAATGCGATCGCGGGGGATTATCAAGGAGCGTCTGCCTAAACCAACGCGTGAAATCTGAGTTGTGCTCTTGGATTATTTCTCCCTGCGTCCTCTGTATGCCCCGGTCACTGTACTTATTCTCGATTAACCTTTTGTGCTTCTGTACCCAAGGATCGACCAGTTCTAAATGCTGTAGCGCAACGAGGTTTGCTCGATCAAAGTCTGCGCGTCGAAAATCGAAGTCTACATGCAGTATGCGACGACCCTCTCGGTGACCAGATCCGTCGAGCTTGCCAAGGTGCCTGTTGACGGGAAGACCGACAGGGCTCTCGATGTCTAGATAATTCGTGCAGAAAGAGATGCACTCTTCGGCCAGAAAGCCCTTGGCTATGCTTCCATATGGACAGGACCTGTTACGAACATATCCTTTGATGTGTCCGTTCATCCTTTCGAACGCCATCATGCTGCGGAGGAACATCGGCCCGAGTTGTACGATGTCCTCCACGACATGGACCAGCAGATGCACCATAATGTCGAAGAATGCGGGTGGGAAGTAGACCTCAAGCTCACATAGTATCACCACAATCTCCTCCTGTAGCCTCCCGAGCTGATTCACGCCAATCGACTTCCTAGAGATGAGGTCGAAAAACTTGCATAGGCCAAATAACGTTTCACGGACGTGCTCGTCCATTATCCCTCTTAGTGCGACCGGAAGTACCTGCGTCATTAGCACGGCACAGTCGTGAGACTTCATGCCACTGAACCTCTGCTTCGCCTCGTCTAGGTATCTGCTTATCTTACCCGCGTAGCCGTAAGGAAATTTGACTCCTAGAAGGCACTTGAAAAACTGTTTGATCTCATCCTGGCTTAGAGTGAAGCAAGAAGGAGGGCAGTAATATTCGTTCTTCTTGAACTTTTTACCCTTCCGACGACCTTGTGTCGTCTCCGACTCATGATCATCGTCATCTTCCTGATCATCAGGAGTAGTGCATCCTCCGTGAAGCTCCTTCCGGATACCCAAGCATATCAGGTCGTGCCTTGCTTTCGGACCATCTTTTGTCCTATCTGGCATGTTGATTATGGTGGCAACCAGACTCTCGCACACGTTTTTCATGATATGCATGATGTCGAGGCTATGAGGCGTGCTGAGAAACTTCCAGTATGGCAACTCCTAGAAAACAGACCTTATTTTCCATACCTTCATCAGCGGCTTGTCTTGTTGCTGCCTCTTTCGCTTCTTTCCAGGCTTAGGACAATCTTTCCAGTTTTTCAGCAACTCTTCCACTTCTTCCCTGCTCCTACGCTCTGGGATTCCTCGGGTCTCTGATTTGCCATCGAACAGGTCTCCACGTTTTCTCCATGGATCATTCTTGCCGAGCCACCTCCGGTGCTCCATGAACACGGTTTTAGATGACCCTGGATCTTTCTCTAGTTGGAGATAGCTTGTATTATCCATGCACCTAACGCATGCGCAGAATCCTTGGATAACCTGCCCCGAGATATACCCGCAACCTGGATAGTCTTGCACCGTAGTGACCAACGCGGCTCTCATAGTGAAATAATCTTGTGCAACGGCGTCGTAAGTATTGGCTCCAGATTCCCATAACGTGGCTAGCTCCTCTTTCAACAGCCCGAGATACAGATTGATGTCGGTACCAGGTTGTTTTGGCCCTTGAATTAGCATACTCATTTGTATGTACTTCTTCTTCATGCACAACCATGGAGGGAGGTTGTACATCCATACAAACACGGGCCAAGTGCTGTGCGTGCTGCTCTGGCTACCGAACGGATTGAGTCCATCGGTGCTCGCACCAAGCCTGATGTTCCTCGAATCTCCACCGAATTCTGGGAATTCGAGGTCCAATGCTTTCCACTGGCTAGCATCTGAAGGGTGCGTCAGCAGCTCATCCTTTTCGGGGTCATCATCATCATCTCCTGGCTTCTTCCTTTCCGCATGCCATCGCATGAGCTTCGCTTCCTTAGGGTCCGCAAAATAGCGCTGCAAACAAGGAGTGATAGGAAAGTACCATACCACTTTTCGAGGTGCTTTCTTCCCTTTCTTGTATCGACTCACGCCGCACACCAGACATGTGGTTTTCTCTGCGTCCTCGCCCCGATAAATGATGCAATCGTTGATGCATACGTGATATCTAACATGCGGTAGATCGAGAGGACAGACGATTTTCTTGGCATCCTCGATACTAGTTGGACATGTGTTCCCCTCCGGGAGACGATCGTGCCAGAATGCCATCATATCGTCGAAGCTTGCGTCGCTCAATTTGTGTTTTGCCTTCATCTCCATAGCCTTGAGCGTTACATTCAACCGGGTATCATCGGGCTTGCATCCTTCATACAATGGAGTATACGCGTCTTTCTCAAGTTGCGCAAGCTTGGCTTTCTCTCTAGCGGCAGCCCTGTCATTACTCGTCTGCTTGAGAAGCAGCTCTTGCACATAAGGGTCCCGCACCCAGCCTGACGTTGTTCCATCGTCGTCTGCTCCTCCGGCATCTAGATCATCATCATCCCGGTCTGCTTTCGCACCTTCACCATCTCCAGGAGTCTCTTCATCATCTCACCCGTTCTCGCCGTGATGATGATCATCGTCATGTTGGCCACCTTCACCGTCTCCATCGTCTATGTCATCGCTTATCCAATGAGTGTATCCATCCATGAAACCATGGCGGAGCAGGTGCGCCTGCAGATTCCCGGAATCTGGGTCGATCACCCAGTTGAGTTTGCATCTTCTGCACGGACATCTTATATCTGTCTTGTTATTTCGTATCATGTCGGCCGTCGCACATTTCAAAAATCTAGCCACAATGCCTTCGCTCATTATGCGGACCATTTTTGCCTACACGGTGTACACGGTACAATTTTGAAGTCTATTACAACCACATAATGAATGCATGCATGCAATGGTCGATAGAAAATTTCGGTATGACCTATCCTAAAATTAGGACCTTTGCGAAATGCCAAAGTCTTGCCAAAATGGAAATGAATCAACATTTTGGCAAAACAAATGGGAACTTGTTCACATACAAACACAAGAGAGAGACCGATCCATACACACATGAACATATCATTATCCTCTCCATACACACATGCATGAGCATCATCGATACTCTCCATATACACACACATATATGACCGTACCATCGATCCTCTCCATACACACATCATGAGCATCGATCATCTACATACATATGAGCACATCATCCATATACACATGAACACATCCTTACATGGACAACTTACCGAGATGAGAGATCGATCGCGAGAAAGATGGAAAGGAGAGGTGCACGCATCGACCGGATCGGAGAAGGAGATGAGAGATCGGAGACCTTCCTATATTACTTATGTAACATCCAAAGCAAGTTTTACATGCTAAAAATGGTGAATGGGTGGAGAAATTGAGGTGGGAAGGATAAGATCCTGACTAGATCTAAGGAGGAAGAAGAAGGGGAAAGTGAAGTGTGGGGTGGTGGCGGATGTCACACATGTGCACATAAAGTGCTGTCCTAAAAAAATCGACACATCCGTGGCGCACACGGCCCTAGTGCGCCACAGGGAGTAGAAACATCCGTGGCGCACTATGCCATGTGCGCCACAGATGTTCCTACTCCCTGTGGCGCACTAGGCAGAGTGCGCCACAGATGTTTGTGGCCGTTTCACAGCAGAGGGGGGGGGGCGTAGCGCACCCCCCCATGTGCGCCACGGTTGACACTAACAACCGTGGCGCACATGACTATAGTGCGCTACAGATGTTTGGCGTGCGGCCAACAGGGCCTTGGCCCACCCATATCTATGGCGCACTATAGTCAAGTGCGCCACGGTTGTTCTAGTTACTAGTAGGGCACTGCCCACAGGTGAGCCACGCCTGTTTTAGCCGTGGGGCACTTCAACCATGTGAGCCACGGATGTGCTGATTACCTATAGCCGTTTTCCTAGTAGTGATTTTGTTCTCCAAAATAGCAGCCTTGTCACAAAGAGACTGGTATGTGGGAACATAGGCCACTGATAGCTGCAGATTCAGTTCATCATTCAGGCCCTCGAGAAACTTCTCTCTTCTCTTAGCATCGGTGTCAACTTCATCCGGTGTATAACGCGCTAGATTGTTGAACTCCTCAATATACTCTGCCACGTTGCAATGGCGCTGCTTCAGGTTATGAAACTCTTTCTTCTTCAGACTCATCACTCTGGATGAGATGTGAGTAGTACGAAAACCATCTTCAAAGATAGCCCATGTCACATCTGCAATGGGAGTGGTGATCTGGAAGTTATCCCACCAAGTAGTTGCTGGTCCTTCCAACAAATGTGCTGCAAATCTGACTTTTTCTGCATCAGTACAGCCCACAGTTACCAATTCCTTGTTCACAGAGCGTAGGCAATCATTGGCCACCATATGTAAGATCCCTCCTTTATAAAGGAAAAGGATCCCTGTGATTGCAATGCTAGTCCCTGGATCAATAGCTAGCATCCACAGTTAAGATGTAATATCAAGATACAAAGGTCATAATACAACTTTATAACCAGGAATAAAATAAATCATTACATCTTACATAGCTCATTTGGCTATCACATTACATTGTAGCAGAATATCTATAAGCATGGAGTCCTTCATCTTCAAAGTGCCACAGGCAGACATGTTGGTTGTAGACTTGTAATCCTAATCATTAAACTTCACTAAAATCAAACAAACCTGCAACATAACAAGTTACAGCCACAAGGGTCAATACATTTGAATTGTATTGGCAAGTGATACTATGGTAATATAGTGGAGTCTATCATCTATATGCATTTGGCAAAGTGGAGTTGAGGTTTGCATTGCTCAAAATAGATTTTCCTTATCATTTGAAAACACTAAGGTTTTGCTTGACAAAATCTTTCCCTAGGCATCTCCCAATAGAAATTGGTGATCCTTAAACCCTTGTTCAACCACAAGTTTTTAACTTAGAAATTTGGATGATGAGATTCTCGATAGCTTCCATGTCTTGATGCTCAAATTGTCCTTTGCCAGGGACATGGCTAAGTACTTAGATTTTACACTCTGCAGAGGTGGTGCACTTTCCCCACAAGACTTGGTTTCCCAAGACAAGATCTTTTAGAAGCCTTCTCTTAGACCAAAATGGACGCGCTCCAACCTATCATTCCCCTACCACCAACTTTCCATTTGGCTAAGTTATTGCAACCTATAAGATCTAGGCAGAGCCCATAATGCCAAGTGACTGCACTTGAAGCTTCTCAATATTTGACATCTCAAATCTCTTTGTTCCTGGGTGGCAATCCACAAGTGTGATACACAAGGTAAACCATAGAAATGGGCCTTGTGTAACCACTCAACCAAAAACCACCAAGCAAGTCCCTTTCCACCCAGGTGATTCATTCACTTAGTTGTTTTATTAAACAAAACACAAGTCCTCAGACTTAGAAATTTTTCCATAGCATGAATATATATTCCACCCTTGTTTTCTACTAGCTAAGCTAAGCTTGATAGTAATAGGAATCTTAACTTAGGAAATTTCTACTAAGGTTACATCTATTAGGATTTCCCATAGCATAGTTTTATACTTAGCAAAAATTCCATGCAAGTCCTACTTAGAAATATCACTAATGCATAGTGAAAATAATGGGACAAAAGTATGAAGCATCACTTGCCTTTTTGGTAGATAGTATAAGTTCACTCCTTGATCTTTGCAATGTTCACACACCTCAAATCACTACAATTCAATCAAGCAAACAATATTTCAATCTACCATTCAAGCAATTCATCACATAAAATAATAATAACAAAACAATGCATGCAAGCATGCTAAAGATTGTTTTATTTGGAGTAGTGGTTCCTAATGAGTTATAAACATTTGAAAACACCTAGGGGTCATTTTATAAAGTGGCAAAACCATTTGCAAAAGGTTTTACTTCATAAACCATTTTTAAACTAAATCATTATTTTATGTGGTGAAGAAATGCTTTTAATAAGGCAATATTCTATAGGTTTCACAAAAAATGTTTTCAAACCATAAAACCTTGTGTTTAGGGCCAGAGAGTTTATTTCCAAAACATTTCTCAAATATTTTCTACCAAAAGCATTTTTAATAAATAAACATTACTTTTGTTTGACTAGAAATGGTTTTAAATCCAAAGTTTATTCTTTTGTTTCACCAAATACATTTGTGAAACCACAATTTGTTTCCTATAGTCAGTAGGTTCAAAACACACCATTTGCCAAAGATTTTATCCTCAAAATCATTTTGAAATAATTTTTATAACCTAAACAAGCATACACAAGTTTCTGCAAAAAAAAAACATTTTAACAGAAGCTTTTTACTAAACAAAGTGTATGGTTGGCTAGGGCTTGTTTTTCTGAATCCATTGATATAAAGTTTGCAAAATTTGGACATGTGGTTTGAAAGTTATGGAATTTACAAAATCACATATCTAATAGATTCAAATCTGTTTTTAAAACCAGAGTCTGGCCACGTGTCTTATTTCCATTCGACGAAAACGATTCGCGTGGATCGCGTGCTATGAGGCGTTGGATCTAACTGAATCGCATGGATCAGATTGCATACCCTTTCGCTTTAAGTGAAACTATCGCGTGCCTCGGATCTGGATCAGACGGCTGCTGCGTGTTTGACCAAATGTTGGCGGCGCTGGCGGCGGCGACTGGCGGCGGAGCGGCCAGATGGTGGTGGTGCTGGCGATGTAGGAAGCGAGAGAGGCTGGGGAGATGCTGACAGTGTTCGCGTCATCGTGGGGAAGCTCAAGGCGGTTGTCGTTGCTGAAGGGGCGCACAGAGTTGACCGGGATTCCTCGCCGTAGTTGCGCTTCACCTCGGGCACGCTCTATCGTCGATGGGGACGAGGTTACAAGGCTCGGAAAGGCAAGGTGAAGGGTTTGTTATACGCGCAGGTGAATGCTGATTACACGAGTGTCAACGAGGGGGAGGGGTGCGGTCAGAACTTACAGGGAGAGGTCGCCGGAGTCAGAGTAGTTCGTGGTGGCGCTCGGACAAAGACGGCGCCGGCATTCTGGGGCGCGCGCGAGCAAAATGGTGATGCTGGCAGGTGCTCACGGCTAAGGCGAGCAAGCTAGTGCGGGCTAGGGGGCCGGGGAATGACTGGGCTCGCCGGAATCTATGCTGCAGCTCGTCGGAGCAGAGGAGGTTCATGCGCGAAATCAAGGAAGCCCTGTGGCCGGGAGAGAGGGGTGAGCGAGGGTAAATGGGGAGGAGGGTCAGACGCTTAAGAGTGCGTGGTCAGGGGGTGGTTAATTGGCGTCGTTATCGCGTATTTAATCGAGCAAACGGCGATAGAAACGGCTCGCGGTGGAGGGCGTGGTCAGGGGCGGGTGAAGAAGATGATCTGACCGGTGGGGCTCGGCATCAGCGAGAGAGAGAGGGAGAGTGGGGCCTGCTCGTCAGTGGGTTTGCGGGTTCGTCTGTGAGTGACAGAAAACGCTTCGGGGAGAGAAGAGAGGTGGGCTGCTGGGCTTAGTGGGCCAGGTCTGGTTGGGCTGCCCTGTTTTTATTTTTTTCCTTCTCCTGTTTATTTTTCTTTTTCCAATTCTTTTATTCTGTTTTGATTTTGTTTAATCAATTCAAGCATCCATTTGAATTCAAACTTTTGCCAAAATTTGAGTAGGTTCAAATACTGATTAGTATTGTATTCTGATGTCAATTTTTGAATAAAACATTATTTATTTTGGGGTCTTTTATTTATTCAAAAATAGGCTCTAGTTTTTAATTAGATAGGTTTTAATAATAATTTTAAACCTCCATTTAAATTCTTTAAACTTCCCAATTTCTTTTCAGTAGGTTTTTATTTGTTTAGTTGGTTCAAATAATTCATCTTGAATTATTTGGAAAAGATTTTAATAAGATTTATTAATCTTTTAAGATTGGGTATTTGTTTTATTTCCAATAGGATTTGGTTTATGCCATTTTATTTTATTTTGGCAATTCTTTAACCAATATTTTATTTGGATTAGGATTATAATTCAATCCATTTGTTTATGGATTTGGCCAAGATTTGGTTTGGTCTTTAAATATTCTTTAATTAATATTTCTTTCTCCATCTTATATAATCCATATCTTTTTATTTAGAGATCCAAACTTGGTGATTTCAATTTGTGAAATCTTATTTTATCTTTGTTTATCCTTTTAAATCCTTTTAGGATTATTTGCTCACCATTTGGTATGGTTTCTAGATAGGTTCTTTAATAGTTTTGGGAATTCAATTTCTTATCTTATTAGATTCATAAGATTTTATTTATGGTTCCAAATTGAGTGAAACCAATTTCTATGGTCTTATTAATATTTCTATTTATCTTTCTTGATCATTTGTGACTGTTTGTTGATCAATTTTTATATGGATAAAATCTATGGATTTGGAGATACCTGGAAATGATTTTTATTCCATTAGGGTTTGGATTTATTTTCCAAGTGTTTTAAATTTCCAGATACATTCATTGAGGAATGCATTTCCCTTGATTTGGATTTTTGTTTGATTCAAACTTTTACCAAAGTTTAATCAAGATGGGATTTTATGTTTCCATTTAGAAACAAAAGTTTCTTTTCACCCTGATTTTCAACAAAAATTTATTTTGTTTATTTTATTTTTCACATTACAAGATTTGGAAAATCTTGGGATGTGACCCCATAGGATCAGTTGTTCCTGAGAACTTTGCTGGCCTCAATCTCAAGAACCTGGTAAGCATGTCAAAACCCGGTGGGTTGTTGTTGTTGTTGTTATTATTATTATTATTGTTGTTGTTGTTCTGATTCTGGATGAACGTAGTCATCATTTGCATCAACTGAGTCTGAGTTGTCATCATTTGCTGCATCTCAGGGGTGATGTTGTTGTTGTTGGGGTTGGGATTGGCACGACGGGGAGGCATCTGTGGTTTGGTAAATAGAGATAAGAATGAGATACCCATAGATGCTATTATGCACAATACATCACATAAACAATCACCAACATGCATCGCAATAATAAAGGTTCAACAACAAAGACAACAAGTTTGTAAAGTAAACACACCAATAGCAAGTCATCCACATGTTGGATGGTCATTGCAACTCAATAAAAAGCATGATAAGTAAATGATAAATGAGTAGTCAACACTACTCCTCGGCATCAACTTCTTCCTCGACAAATGTAAGGCCTGCATTCTCCATAGTGGTCTTGTATTCCTCGACATTGGTGGTCAAGGTCTCTACTTTGGCTTTGAGAGCCCTCTTCTGAGAACGAAGCCTCTCTATCACAGTCTGCTGATGCTCGAGCTCGAAGTCCTTGGCCTCCAGTTCTGCAGTCCTGTCCTGAATCCTCTTGTTCCTATCTTGGACTCGTTTCTCTTGACTCTTGAACTTTCTGTCCTGACTCTCGAACTTGGCCTCCATCTCCTTGACTATCTCATCCTGCTCCGCAAAGAGCTTGTCCTTCTCACGAAGCTGCACCTGGAGTTTGTCATTGCTGAGCATGACATTGGTCCTATCAGTGTCCACATGCCTAAGAAGAACCTATAAGTCCTGGAGGTATAGACGAATCGGCTCTGCTGACTCCCTTGAAGTGTCCTCAAAGTCAATGGCCTCACCATCCTCATCACGTCTACCGAAGGTGTGGAAATGAGTACCTCTAACCTCACGAGAGTGTCTCCCTAGCAGACGTCCTATCAGATCCTGCATGACTACCTCAAGGCCTCTCTCCTTGTCATCATGCATGAGCTTGAAGATGATGGCCTCCGTGGCTGGCTCAGTCTGGCGTCCTGTCTGATTGACCTTGAAGCCCCAAAGGTCTTTCCTCTCAAATTTGGTGAGGGTAAGCATCATGATGGAAGGAAGTGGGAGATTGAGCAGGCTAGTAAGCTCAATAATACGAGTGCCAAAGCGAGTTCCCTTGAACTCATCAACCGTGCTGATAATAACATTAGGCATCTATTTATAAGATAGAAAAAGTTAGAATCAACATACATAAAAATGAATCACAAAACAAAGCAACACATGTATAACTTTGGAAATCAAATCACACAAGTCATGGCATACATGCAACCATTACAACATCCAAGGTTCAACTTATTTCAAGCAACATTTGGAAAATAAGGTGATAAGTGTGGTGGTCCAACTAACGAAGTACGTTACAATCCCAACTCACTAGACATGTTGGCTAACATAATATTTCTAGAAGCAATCAGTCTATCTTGAGGACATGACTCCATTACTAAGTCTACAATATCTCCTCTTAAGGTTTGGTTGGTAGCCTCCAACTCTTGAGTATGTTTCTTCTCTTCCTTTAGGTCATTCTGGATGTTGAGCATTCTGCACTTGACTCTATCACCAAGTTCTTTGATGGTCTTCCAAGATGCATCCCTTGCTGAATCAAAGAATGTAGTGTGCACCACTGAATTGGTGAACATGCAGAATCCTAATTCTTTGTGGTTGTCTTCCTTGTTTTTATACAAGTGAAGTTGCACCCACCAATACTCAACTCCTTCATCCATCACAGGAAAACCTTTGTAAACAGCTGCACCATGTATTTCCATTGCAACCATGAGGTCCTTGAGAGCCTTGGGAAATTCTGTCTCACACTCCAAAGTCATTGTCATGAGTGGTCCCTTCCTTACGGCTTCATTGATGGAGTTCATCTACAAATAGAGATGAGAAAGAAGATTAGAAAAGTTTACGAGAAGAAATGAGAAGTGTGGAAGTTGTTGAAAATTTTTCCTTAGTGGTTTTTCAATCCTAGGGTCATAATCCTACAGGCAACACAGTGCTCTGATACCATCTGTAAGATCCCTCCTTTATAAAGGAAAAAGGGTCCTGTGATTGCAATGCTAGTCCCTGGATCAATGCTAGCATCCACAGTTTAAGATGAAGTACACAGAAACAAAGGTCATTATTACAGTCATTCCAGAGACAAACATAGTCTTTACAACTCCATGGCCATAGGCCTAGTACAAGAGTTTAAATAAGTAAATAGATACAAGTCTTCATCTTCATGTGCCACAGGCAAACATGTTGAGTGTAGACTCATGACTCCTAATCCTCATCAGAATAACCTGCAACATCACAAGTTACAGCCACAGTGGGTCAATACATTGGAATAGTATTGGCAAGTGATACCTTAGTATAATATTGGTGGACTAAATACTATATGCAATTTGGCTAAGTGTAGGTTAGGCTTGCTTTGCACAAAATAGGTTTTGCCTATTAGTTGAAATCACTAAGTTTTTCTTTGTCAAAACTTTTCCCAAGGAACCACCAATAGACATTGAGGTCCTTCACCCTTGTTCAACCATAATTTTTACTTAGAAATTGGGATGAGGAGATTCTTGATAGCTTCCAAGTCTTGATGCTCAAATTGTCCAGTACCAGGGACATGGCTAAGTACTTAGATTCTTCCATCTGCAGAGGTTGTGCACTTTCCCCACCAGACTTGATTTTCAGCAAGACAGAACCTTTCAGAAGCCTTCCCTTAGACCAAATGGACGCGTTCCAACCTATCATCCCTTTACCACCAACTGTCCAAATGGCTAAGTTCTTGCAACCTATATGATTCAGGGAGAGCCTATATTGCCAAGTGGCTGCACTAGAAGCTTCTTAACATTTGGCCTCTCAAATCCCTTTGTTCCTGGGTGGCTTTCCACAAGTGAGATACACAAGGTAAACCATAGAAATGGGCCTTGTGTAACCACTCAACATAAACCATTCCTTCCATTCCACCTAGGTGTTTCATTCACTTAGTTGTTTTATTAAGTAAAACACAAGTCCAAAAGGTCTTAGAAATATTTTAGCATAGCATGAATATTTCACCACCCTTGGTTGCTACTAGCTAGGCTAAGCATGGCATAGATAAGCATCTTAACTTAGAAATTTCTAGCAATTCTACATCTACTAGGATTCCCAAGCATAGCATATAAGCAAAATATAACCATGCAAGACTAGCAAAATATTTCTAATGCATAGTAGAAAACTTAGGGATAAAATCATGAAGCACCACTTGCCTTGGTAGTTTGGAGAGTAGCTACACTCCTCACAATCACAATCACTATTGGCACCAAAATCTACACATAAAATCATAGCAACAAATCACATACAAAATAAATACAAGCAAAAATATATGGATGCATGCAACATGATATGTGATGATTTTCTAAACTCAACAAGACAAGTGCATAGTACTGGTTTATAAACAAGTTCAAAACTTGCCAAACAATATTTATTTAAACACTAAAATATTTCTCAAATAATTTATACGCACAAAATAGGCCTACACATGTTTCTGTAAATAAAACCATTTGAGCAGAAACAAAACATTAAACACATTGCATAAATGGAAAGGGCTTGCTCTCCTGATTCCATTGATATAAAATTTGTCAAATTTGAACGTGGGAATCAAAAGTTATGGCTAAAACAAAATCAAACAACTAATAGATCTAATTCAAATTTTTAAAACGAAACCTGTGCCACGCGGCGCTATCCTACTGGCTGGTACCACTTCGCGTCAGATCACGCTTCTGAACCGCTAGATCTGACTTAATCGCACGGCTCAGATCTGAACTTACCGCTTCTCCTAAGATCTATCCTACGCGTTAGATCTAGATCCTACGGTGTTCGATTAAACAGCCAAAGACTGGCGGCTGGCGGTGACGGCTGGCGGCGGAGCGCTCTGTCTATGGCGGCGCGGTGGCTACAGGGGACTCTGGGGTCGTCGGAGGTGCTTAACAGACTCGCGATGATGTACTGAAGCTCAACGTGGCGACGGCTTGACAAGGGGCGTGCTGCAGTGGCCGTGGAAGCTCGTCGGAGTCGCTGGCGGCGTCGGGTGCTTGTTGACGAAGATGTTGCCGAGGTTCTGCGTCGGCCTCGAACGAGCCAGATGGGTTAGGAGATGCGCAAGGTCTTGGCGATCAAGACAGCATCGAAGGGGAGGCAAGGGGCGGTCTCGTTTTACCTGGATTGCACGTCGGAGTCGAGCGGCGGCTAAGGTGTTCGCGGGCGTGAACGAAGACGTCGCTCTGGGTCACAAGAAAGCAAACAGAGGGCATCAGTGAACGCGCAAGGACATGCTGGTCACGATGGTTTGAACCAGATATAGGGGGGCGGTCAGTACTCACCGAGATTGGTCGCCGGAGTGCGTCTGTGCAGCGGCGGAGTGGTTCGAATTCGTGCAGCCTGGTGGCGGAGTGGTGGCACTAGGTGAGGGGAAATGCGCGCGGTGCAGAGGGGGTTAAGTAGGCAGGAGGGGGGCACGATTACACGCAGAATCAATGGCAATTAAGCTCGCAGTGACTACGGCGCGGTAACGGCGGAGCGAGCGCCCCGGCCGCGCGTGATTGACGACGACGACGCCGTGGTCGCAGGGTCCACTTGACAGCGAGTGATACAGAGAGGAGGTGGGGTCAGGCGGTCAGTGACTTGGCGGGTTTGTCTGTGAGTGAGAGAGAGAGGGAGGGAACCCGGGTGGGCTTAGTGGGCTGGTTCTGTTGTTGGGCTAGAAGGGTGGCGCCGACCCTTTTTTATTTCTTTTCTCCTTTTCTTTTTCTGTTTGCAAATTCAGGAACCAAATTCAAATGATTTCAAAAGCTGTTTGAATTCAAACCTTTTCAGGATTTTTGTAGAGTGCAACACTCACAATTTTGGGCACAAAACCAAGTGGTCACTTTGAATTGGCCTGGTGATGGGGATGTGCCTACCGGGGTATACCCAGCAGGACGCTTCCGACTGGCCCAGAAACTGGCGAGTGGGCCTGCAGGACGGCGACTGGATCAAGTCCCAGTGTAGATTCAAGCGACTGGAAGCTGAAGGCCCAGGCGAGTAGATAGGCCCAGTCGGATTAGGTTAAACAAGCACCGAAGCCTTAACTGATTCGGTTGAGATATGTAAACCCTAGGGGAGGTGAGCCTATATAAACCTCCCTGCGGGGCGTGTAGAGATACGTTCCATCATACACCCAAGCGACTCGCCGCCTAGCCGCCGAGCTCGCCCATTATACCACCTTCATAATACAATCTAGCAGGAGTAGGTCTTTACCCTCCGGGGGGCCGAACCTGGGTAAAACCCTGTGTCTCCGCCCTCATCTCGCACCGCAGATGGCAGGTCGCCCTTGCCCCTCGTTCTACTACTCGTTGCCGATTGCAGCATCTGCCGTGACCATTCCCACGACAGTGGCGCCCACCGTGGGGCCTGGCCGGTCTGGCCGGTGTTCTGCGGCGAGATCCAATCTACCCATCAACGAGTCGGTCGCCACCGGCCGCATGATAGCGATTGGCGAGATGCTCCAGATCTTGCCAAGCAGCTACGTCCCGGCGGCGCGACCCGTCACGCACAGCATGATCCTGCCAGTAGGCACGATCAGCCTCTTTGTCGGCCTCACCGACATCATCGTCTCGGAGGACTCAGCTCGCATCCGCGAGTCGCCGCCACGCGATCGGCTCTCTGAGAGCCAGGTCCACGCCATCCATCGCCTCGCCTCTGAGTATAACTCGGCCCACAGTGACGTGGCCGAAAACTCCGCGGTCGCGAAAGACGCGGCCCTCAACGACGACGCCGACTCAGTGACCCCGGCATCACTCGCCGGATCCATCACTGCAGCTTCACCCGCGGGCTCCATCACCCAGGTCTCCAACATGGGAGACTTCGAGGATCCTCCATCCTTGGGATCTTCGACTTCGACTCCGGGTCGGAAAACTCCGCCGATCTCCGCGACGGGACCGGTCGTCACGCCGCAACCTATATGGCGACTGGCACCGATCCGCCGGAGGACCCGTTCTCCACCCCGATACCTCCCAACGCCACGGCAACAGAGGTCGAGGAACTCCGCCTGAAGCTGGCGGAGGCCGTCCGCAAGGAGCAGGCCGAGCACGATTTTTTTTGCCTCGAGCAGGTGACGGCGCAGGAGCTGTCGCGTTACCACGCGCAACGAATCAGGACGTGCCTGAACCCTACCGTTCAGGGGCGCGCCCTGAACTTCGACGACGAAAACGACCTGGCCCGCACGGCCGAACGCGCGATCTGCGAGAACGCGCCACCAGGAGGAAGCGCCCGGCCCCCTCCAGGGTCGACGGCGATGGGCGCCCCACCTCCACCCAACCGCACACCCCCCAGGGATCAGCCGCGGATAGTAGTCTCCTGACGGGAGCGAGACGCGAACGGCCTCCCACTGTTCTCCACCCCGATGGACAACCTCGTGGCGGGCCGAGCAACGGCTGACAACATCACGGCCACCGGCGACGGCGCCCTACAGATCCAATATGTCAGGGCCCTGCTCGCGAAGGCCGTCGAGTAGCAAAACACAGGCGCCGACTCGCAGGGTCGAGTGTACTCGCGTTCTTCGGGAAGCAGAGCGGCCTCCAGCGGCCGCCCACTGGCGGCAAACACCCTCAACTGCCCGCCACCAGAGCCACTGCAGCTCCAACACCGACCCGCGAACGCGACACTCTCCACCAACGACCCCAGGCCAGCAACCAACTTCGTCGCCGCCAACGGTCAACCCATCGACGCCCGCACCCACATCATCAACAACCAAAGCTGGCGCGCACGCTAGCCCGACGACCTGCGACACACCCTAACCAATCGCCGCGATGGCGAGCCAATGGGGTCGCTCAGTCGACTCGGCCCCAAGTGCTTGGGACCAATGATCCGAGGCGAGAAGTACCCGCCAAACTTCAAGGCGCCGAAGGAAATAGAAAAGTACGACCCCTCGTACGACCCCGCCGTCTAGCTCGACACATACCTCATGGTGATGGGGATCGCAGGCCACACCGACCTGCTAGCTGCCCGTTACCTCCCCCTGATGATGGAGGGGACGTGCAGGCAGTGGATCAA
This sequence comes from Avena sativa, assembly GCA_916181665.1. Classification (NCBI taxonomy): domain Eukaryota; kingdom Viridiplantae; phylum Streptophyta; class Magnoliopsida; order Poales; family Poaceae; genus Avena; species Avena sativa. The sequence goes on along the minus strand of OV702294.1, from coordinate 145,648,361 downwards.
CACCCTCCCCCAGGATAGTATCGACTCCTGGGAGGAGATGCGCGACGCCTTCGTCAGGAACTTTGAGTGCTCCTACACCCGCGCCACCACCATCGTGGACCTGGAGCGATGCGTCCAGGGACCTCGCGAGTCGACCCGCAACTGGGTGCAGCGGTGGCAAGAACTCTGGTACAACGCGGTCGGCATCCACCCCGACACCGCGATCCATTGCTTCAAGACCTCGTGCCGCTACGAGCCTTTGGTCGCCAAGCTCAAGAGACACTCTCGCACACTCGACAACATACCGGACCTCCTCGAGATCGCCAAACGGTACGCGGAGGAAGACCCAAACCAGGAAACCGACGACGAGTCGGGAGGTCAACGCCGCACGAGCGGCAACGACAATGGACGACGGTCCGACCTACGCTACAGCAACACTCGCCTCATCGGCAAGCGCCGCAGTGACGGGCGAGTCGACTTCGTCGCCAACGCCGAGCACGCACAACGCGAGCCCAAAAGCTTCCGCCGCGACGGCGGCAACTACAAGGCCAAGCCAAGGTTCGACCCTGCGGCCCTCCTTAACCAACCTTGCGCATTTCATAGCAGGGAAGGGAAGCCCTCAACGCACACAACCGCCGACTGCCACACCCTCAGGGAGATCGAGAAGGCACGGCGAGCACGGGAGGACCCCGACAACGACCCGCCAAACGACGGAAAATTCGGCAAAGTCGCCGGCTCACTCCATACCTTCACAGGCTTCAACACGAAGCGCGAAAAGAAGGTCATCACCCGCGCCGTCGCCGTCAACATGGTGGCTCAGGTGGATGTTCCCCAGTTCCTCAACTGGTCGGAGTAGCCCATCACCTGGAGCCGCCAGGACCACTCGCCGCGCATCGAATACCCAGGCCGAGTCGCCCTGGTGGTCAAGCCTAAGGTCGGTGACTACTGGCTCCCCAAGACATTGATGGACGGCGGCAGCTCCATCAACATCATGTACCTGGACACCTTGAGGCGGCTGCGGCTCCCGCAGTCGATGATCGAGACAACCCACACCACGTTCCACGACATCGTCCCCGGTCGGAAGGCGTACCCGATCGGCAAGGTCATGCTGCCAGTCACCTTCGGCACACCAGCAAACTTCCGCACCGAGCGGATCGTCTTCGAGCTGGTGCCCTTCGACAGCCCCTACCACTGCGTCCTGGGGCGCCAGGCATTCGCCAAATTCATGGCAGCACCACACTATGCGTACAACGCGATGAAGCTCCCCGGGTCGTGCGGCGTCATCACCATCAACGCCGACCCCGACATGGCCGCTGAGTGCGAGGCCAAAGGAGCCGAACTCGCCGATGCCGTCATCGCGGCAGAAACCAACCACGCCGATGAGCTCGCCAAGTACGCGAGTGGGGTCAACAACGATGACCCCACCATACTCAAGAAGCCCAACTCGGAGGGCGCGAACACCTCAACCTTCAAGGCAACGACGCACACCCGCACCGTCGAGCTGGTCCTAGGCGACTCCAGCCAGACGGTGATGATCGGGACGGGCATGAGCCCAACCTAGGAAGGCGTGCTCATCGAGTTCCTCCATGAGAACAGGGACATCTTCGCATGGAAGCCCTCTGACATGCCTGGTGTCCCTAGGGAGCTCGCTGAGCACAAACTAAACGCCGACCCCAAAGTGCGACCCGTCAAGCAGTCGCTGCGGCCCTTCAATGAAGAGCGCCGCTGAGCAATCGCCGAGGAGGTGCAGCGTCTACTCGCTGCAGGCTTCATCCGGCCAATCAAGTACTCCAAGTGGCTGGCAAACCCAGTCCTGGTCGAGAAGAAGAACGGGACCTGGAGGATGTGTATCGACTACACAAACTTGAACAGCGCCTGCCCAAAGGAGCAGTTCGTCCTCCCGCGGATCGACCAAATAATCGATTCCACCGTGGGCTCGGAGTCGCTATGTTTCCTCGACGCCTACTCCGGATACAACCAGATCAAAATGGCCGTCAAAGACGAGGAGAAGACGGCGTTCATCACGCCATTCAGAGCCTTCTGCTACACCGCCATGACCTTCGGCCTCAAGAACGCCGGGGTGACCTATCAGCGGTGCATGCAGGAGTGCCTCACGAGCCAAATTGGCCGCAACATCCACGTCTATATCGACGACGTGGTCGTAAAGTCCGCTCGCCAGGGTGATCTACTTGCCGACCTGGCGGAAACGTTCGCCAACTTGCGAAAATACAAGATAAAGCTTAACCCAGGCAAATGCACCTTCGGTGTACCAGTATGGCAACTACTGGGTTACGTCATCTCCAAGCGCGGGATCGAGGCGAACCCCACCAAGATCGACACGGTCGCCCGACTCGGCAAACCCGAGTGCCTACGCGACGTCCAGAAGCTGGCCGAGCGAGTAGCGGCTCTTGGTCGCTTCATCCCCCGCCTGGGCGAAAAGGCGATGCCCCTATACCGCCTGATGCGCAAGAACCCCACATTCTAGTGGGACAAGGAGGCGGATGACGCGCTTCATGACCTCAAGAAGGTGCTACTCGCCGCACCGCTACTCGCCGCCCCCGCCAACAAAGAACCCATGCTGGTTTACGTCGCGGCTTCCGAGCGCGTCGTCAGCGCCATCATGGTCGTCGAGCGACCGGAGGAAGGAAAGGAGCGCCCAGTACAGCGACCGGTGTACTACATCAGCAAGGTCCTCACCGAGTCGCGCCAGCGATACCCGCAGTACCAGAAGCTGGTATACGCGGTCTTCAGAGCACAGCGGCGCCTGCCGCACTACTTCCAGGAGCACCCGATCACGGTCGTCTCCTCAGCACCGTTGCAGGACATCATCCGCAACCGCGAGGCGACCAGGCAGGTCGCCAAGTGGGCTGTCGAGATCGGCGTCCACAACATCAAATACGAGCCACGAAAAGCGATCAAGTCGCAGGCCCTAGCGGACTTCATCACCGACTGGGAAGAAGCCCAGCAGCCAGAGAAGTTGCCATACCTCCATTACTGGAGCCTGCACTTCGACGGCTCCAAGAACACGGACGGCGCAGGCGCAGTGATCGTGCTAACTTCACCGAAGGGCGACAAGCTCCGCTACGTCCTCTGCCTCGACTTCACACCCTGCACCAACAACATGGCCGAGTACGAGGCCTTACTCCATGGCATGCGAGCTGCCAGGGAGATGAACGTCAACCGCCTACGCTGCTACGGAGACTCCGACCTCGTCGCTGGGCAAGTCGCCGGCACCTGTGACGCTGTCTCCCCCACCATGGCGGCGTACCGCCAAGCAGTGGACAAGCTGGGCGGACACTTCGCAGGCTACTCCGTCGAGTGGATCGACAGGCGGAAGAACGAGGAGGCCGACGCACTCTCTCGCATTGGGTCGGCTCGCCTCGCACCACCCGCCGGCGTCTTCCTCGACACAATCACCAAGCCATCAGTCTCTCCCCCAAGGGAGATCGACATCGGCGTCCCGCTGCAGCCAGAGGCAGCCCTGGTCGCACTCGTCACCGAGCCAGACGACTGGACCAAGCCCTACGTCGCCTACCTGGCACCTTGCCGGCAGACGAGACGGACGCCCGGATAATCGCACACCGATGCAAATCCTTCACCATCATCGACGGCGAGCTCCACAAGAGAAGCGTCACCGGCGTGTTCCAACGCGGCGTCCAACCGGCCGAAGGACGCAAGATCCTCCACGACATCCACTCCGGCGACTGTGGCCACCACGCCGGTGCCCGCTCCCTGGTCACCAAGGCTATGCGGCACGGCTTCTACTGGCCCACCGCACACGCCGACGCTGTCGACATCGTCCAGCGGTGCGCCGGGTGCCAGAAGTACGCCAACCAAACGCACGTGCCGAGCTCGGCACTGAAGACAATCCCCATCACTTGGCCATTCTCCGTATGGGGCATGGACATGGTAGGCCCCTTCAAAAAGGCTCCTTCCGGCTACACCCACCTCCTGGTCGCGGTCGACAAATTCACAAAGTGGGTGGAGGCCAAGCCAGTCCGGAAATGCGACGGGAAGACCGCCACCAAATTCCTACGCGAGCTCATATATCGCTACGGGTTCCCAAACAGCATCATCACGGACAACGACACCAACTTCGCCAAAGGAGCTATGGCCGAATTCTGCGAGGAACACCACATCCGGCTCGATCTCGCATCAGTCGCCCACCCGGAATCCAACGGCCAGGCGGAACGGGCCAATCAAAGCATCCTCCATGGCCTGAAACCGCGACTCCAAGTACCACTCGAGCGCACCGCCGGGTGCTGGGTCGAGGAGCTACCCTCCGTCATCTGGGGCATCCGCACCTCGGTTAACAGGTCGACAGGATTCACCCCCTTCTTCATGGTGTACGGCGCCGAGGCAGTCATGGCCACCGACCTTGAGCATGACTCGCCAAGGGTCGTCCACTACACGGAGGCTGCGAACGAACTCGCACGACAGGATGGAGTCGACCAACTCGACGAGGTACGCGACCTAGCTCGCTCCCGTACCGCCATCTACCAACAAGGACTCCGCCGCTACCACAGCCGGCGGGTGAAAACTCGCACCTTCCAAGAAGGCGACCTGGTGTTGCGTCTCATCCAGGACAAGAATGGCATGCACAAGCTTTCCCCTCCGTGGGAGGGACCATTCGCCATCGGGCGAGTACTAGGCAACGACGCCTACTACCTCATCGACGTCCGCGGGGACGGCAAACTCGACGTCAAGCGACCATGGAATGTAAACCTCCTACGGAAGTTCTACTCCTAAAACCCCACATATGTACTCTCTAGTCGCTATGAAATAAAAAGAATTGGTTACCGCAAATTGTGCCTACTCTCCGTGTCTTGTGCCACTCGCACTCGTAATAACAGCGTCAAGCTAACCGCAGAAGTCAACCTCTGGTACAGCGATCGGCACGGCTAAGTAGTGCGATGCAAGAGCACTGGGTAACCTCAGGTTTTGCATCGTCCACGAACAACGCCTACCCGGAGCCCCATTGGAGTCGCCCAGCCCGACTGGCTCTACAAGCCAAGACAACTGCCTTCGCTTCTCACAGCGACCATGATCCTCCGCATCCTCGACATAGCGACTCGAACGGCCAAGTACCACGCTCGGGGACTGACGACCAGTTCAGCACGAGCGGCTCGGGAAAACGCTAAGTATGAGAGCATGCCCAGGACTCGCCATGCGACTGACCCAACGGGCCAGGCAGGAGTGACGCGCTCGAACTAACGCGCCAAGTCCTCACCCACCCTCGAGTCGCGCCTAGAATAACCAAGTACCACGCTCGGGGACTCGGCCACCCGACCCCGTTTGCGCAAGGGAAAACGGTGAAGTACAAAGCGCTCAAGGGAGTCGCCTTGCGACTGGCTCTTCGAGTCCGGGCGAGTCGACCACAATAACAAAACATTCAAAAACCACAAACAAATCACACACGAGGTAAACCCACAAAAGGGCGGACGCGCTCGGGGAATCGTTCAAACCTCAATCACAAAACACATGACAAATCCCAAAATAGACACGATGTCTCGTTCAATAGCATGTCGCATTGTCTCAAATTACAAAATATGCCCAAACGGCAGACCTGCTACTAACGCCCCAGGGCAAACTATCCTATTCCACAGGCTTCGACGACGACTCGCCAGCACCCTGGCGATTGCGGATGAACGGCGTGTACGGGTTTGACGGGTACGTCGTCAGCTCACCCGCCATCGCCGCGCGGAAGGGCTGCTCGACCTTGAAATCCCGGTGCTGCGGCTCGGGGTCGTTAGGTGCGACGACCGTCTCCTGGTACGGAAGGAGGTCGCCCATTGCCCAGACACGCTCGGAGAACATCGTGGAGCGGTCCGTCAACTTGAGCACTTCGGAGAGCTCCACTGCGCCAGTCGATGACGGGTAGCCACTCGTCACGTCATTGAGGTCGAAGTCCTTTGGGAAATGAGCAAGCCCAAGGCTAAGCGCCGTCGCCGCCCCGCGCCGGAACGCCGATCGCGTCATGTACCCAACGACCGAGGGCGCTTTCTCCAAGTACTTCCACACCTCGACGAGGTTGCTAGGAATTACTTTCGTGGGCGATATCTCTTGGAGGTAGGCTCAGATGCATGTCGCCGACAATGTCGCCGAGTCGACAAGCGTGGCCACACATTGCCGCGCGTCGAACGAGCTCGCCTCTTCCGCGCTATCAAGGATGCGACCTGCGAATAGAGGATAACATTGAGTACGTTGGATATCGCAAAAAGGCACATGCAGGGGCAGATACACTTACCAATCAAGGGGCAGGAGAGATTCGTGATGAAGCGTTGAAGCGAAGTATAGTCGTCCTGAAGCCCAGCAACAAGGGCGTCAGACACTTTACGTTCCTCTGCGGCGGCCGTAACGGCGGCCTTGGCTCGCCCATCCGCCAAGCTTGCTTCCTCCTTTGCCTCCCTCAGCTCGCGCTCGAGATCGGCGATCCGCTTCTCAGCCGAGCTCAACACCGATTGCGCCGTTGCCAGCTCAACCGTGGGGACAAGTCCCTGGCGAGCCTCCTCCGCCTTCGCGGCAGCTGCCTGAAGCCCCTTATTCGCTTCTTGGACGGTGGCCAGTTCTTTCTCCGCGCGGTGTTTTGCTGCCAATCGGTCAGCTGACTCATGTTGCATACCCTGCACACAATTCAAACAGTTAACCAAGGCGAAATCCTAAGTGCCCACCCGCTGAAATTCAGCGAGTGCGCACTCGGGGACGGGCAATCAAGAAATCCTAAGTGCCCACCCGCTGAAATTCAGCGAGTGCGCACTCGGGGACTAGCAATCAAGAAATCCTAAGTGCCCACCCGCTGAAATTCAGCGAGTGCGCACTCGGGGACTGGCAATCAAGAAATCCTAAGTGCCCACCCGCTGAAATTCAGCGGGTGCGCACTCGGGGACTGGACATACCTGGATAGCCGCAACAAGCATGCCGTGAAGTTGTATCGCATCCATGGACGCGAGGAGAGCCGGCGTGTGCCCACGACGCTGCTCGACCTCCGCATCGGCGACCCCAGGTGCACGGCTCGAGGGCGAAGTCCCACTCGCTGTAGCCGATCTGGCCATGATGCGCGGGAACGTGGCAATGGAGGCACCGGCACCAAAGGAAACCGGCTCGGTCACTCCAGGCGAAGGAGCACCCTCCTTTGTGGGTACGGCCACCTCCATTGCGGGTTCATTCGGCGCGACCGCCGTGTCATCGGAGATTGTGACGACATCGTCACCCTTGGCCTTCTTGGCGCCATCCGCAGGGACGACGACTTCGTCCGCCTTCCTCTTCCGGGAGGGATCCTCTTCGCCGATGATGGGTGGCACCTTAGCCACGGTCGGATGGCCTATCTTCTTCGCTCCGGTCCTACAAATCGATCGCGTGAGCAAGATAATTCAAGCTGCTATGAAAGATAAAGGTAGGCGAGTGAACTCACTTGGCGACTGGAATGAAGCGTAGCCCGGTGCAGATGCCGGCCGGCTTCTCCAGTTCAGGGCCTAGTCGGCGGCTGAGCCCCATCTCCAGGACGTCGTGTGCCCAAGACACGGACGGCTTCTTCGTTGTCGAGGCCGCAACTGGAGCCTCTGGGACATCTTCGGCAGGAGCTTCCCTACGAGGCGAAGCCGCCGCAGCCGGAGCGTCCCCTAGCCCAGAGACTGGGGCGAATGGCGGAGGCATCGAGGCCAGTGGCACCTCGACAGTGGCCATGTCTAGCACGGCTGCCGTCGGTGGTGCCTCGTCCTTGGCCGGGCCGGGGGCGTCGGAGCTGCTCGCCGAGTGTGGTGGCGAGGCCGGCCTCATCGGCTTCGTTTTCTTCTTCGGAGGGGCCTTCGCCTCCTTCTCCTTCTTCTTCTTCTTCTTTGACGGAGTAGCCTGGCGGCGCGAGGTGGTCTCCGGAAGTTCGTCATCGTCATCATGACGCTCGAGGCTTTTACTCGCCTCAAGCTCACGCTGACGCTGCCCGCGGGTCTTGCGGACCAGCGGGGCGACCTCCTCCTCGGATTCGTCATCGCCATTGCTCTCGTCACTCTCGGTGTCGCCCTTGGCGGGAGGCGACTCGCCCATATCCTAGACGGACGAGCTCGAATTCTCGTCATCTGAAGGCGGGAGCCATCCTTCCACCACTTGGAATAGCTGCAATAAATACAAAATGAAATTAGAATGACCGCGACTGCAAAAACTACGACTACGAATGATGCGAGGTGATTACCGTTGGGGCTGGATGCTTTGCGGTGTAGGGGGCGACCCCAGCCTTTGCGTCCAGGTACACCGCCTGGGTGATCTTCTTCAGTGTTGGGGTGTAGTCCTCGAGCTTCCACTCGGCTAGGCTGGACTTCGTCGAGTCCTCCCGGCCCGTGTATTGGTACATGTAGTGGTCACGCCGAGCCAGAGGGACGAGCCGCCGCCCGAGCCAGCAGTTATATAAGTTGATCGTCTGGAGGCCCTTCTTCTTCAGACCGCGGATGGTTTGAAGCATTTCATCCACGACCATCCGCTGGTCGCTGGGGAGCTTGCCGACTTGGAGGCGGCACGGTTCGGATCGGTTGGCGGAGTATCGTGGCATCGCCACCTCGCCCTCTGGGGTCGCCTCGGCAACATAGAACCAAGACTTCTTCTAGTCGCCCGCTGCCTTGGCGGGCAGCATCAAGTCAAAGAATGAAGCCTTCGACTTTAGCTAGAATGTCAGGCCGCCCGCGACAAGCATTGGGCCGCCCGCTTCCTCGCGGCTGATCCGTTCGTGGAACAGATCTTGCCATAGAGGGAAATAGGGCCGGCATCTCAAGTAGCACTCGCAGAACGCCACGAAGATGGCGAGCTGCTCGATGCTGTGAGGACCCAGGTCCGATGGCTGGATCCCGTAATAGGCGCAGAAGCGCCGGAAGAATAGGGACGTAGGAAATCCTAGCCCCCGTTCCAGGTGGCTGGTGAAGCAGATGAATTCCCCCTTGCGCGGGTTCGGGGTCACCTCTCCGGCCGCGGGGATGTGCCAACAGCCGGCGTGCAGGATCCCGGCCTCCTCGAAGGACGCCAGCTGCGCCCTCGTGCACTTAGATCTACCCCAAAGCTCGGTGGAGAGGGCCATGGCGGAAGGATTTGTGGGGGGTCGGAGGATTTCGGGTCGGCTGGATCGCGATGCGAGGGAAGGCGAGAGTGCATGCAATCGGAGGAAATGGCGAGAAGATGGTTCTCTGATCGCCTGCCATTCCCCTTATATAGCGGTTGTTACCCGCCAAATCAGGAAGCCGTTACTACGCGGTGATTACGCCAAAAGTTACCGTTGGATTACCCCAACGGCTAGTTTGACCACGCTTAACGGTCCAACTTCAGCCACTCGGCTCGCCGACCCAATCACTACGACAGTGTTTCGCCGACTCGACTCGCCAAAGCTGCGTCAGAATGACTAGTTTTCTCCTTTATACAGGAGCCCGCCGATGATTCGACTGGATGTCTGCTCTGAAGCCGTATACTCCGACTGCCAGCAGCCACCTACGCCCAATCGATGACGGCCTCGGGGACTACTGATGGGGATGTGCCTACCGGGGTATACCCAGCAGGACGCTTCCGACTGGCCCAGAAACTGGCGAGTGGGCCTGCAGGATGGCGACTGGATCAAGGCCCGGTGTAGATTCAAGCGACTGGAAGCTGAAGGCCCAGGCGAGTAGATAGGCCCAGTCGGATTAGGTTAAACAAGCACCGAAGCCTTAACTGATTCGGTTGAGATATGTAAACCCTAGGGGAGGTGAGCCTATATAAACCTCCCTGCGGGGCGTGTAGAGATACGTTCCATCATACACCCAAGCGACTCGCCGCCTAGCCACCGAGCTCGCCCATTGTACCACCTTCATAATACAATCTAGCAGGAGTAGGTCTTTACCCTCCGGGGGCCCGAACCTGGGTAAAACCCTGTGTCTCCGCCCTCATCTCGCACCGCAGATGGCAGGCCGCCCTTGCCCCTGGTTCTACTACTCGTTGCCGATTGCAGCATCTGCCGTGACCATTCCCACGACACCTGGTCACTTGGAGTAAAATAAAATAAGAAGTGACATAACACTAGTTTTTAAATAGGTTTTGAAATTGGCTTTCAATCCTATTTGTTTTGAAAATTTTGGTTTAAACCTTAGCAATCAAGCAAATCAATTAGAAAGTAACAAGGCTTTATTCATGAACAACAATCACTCATTGGAGAGTAGCATTTGATTAATGCTGATCACATAAAATAATGAGCTCATATGCTCCTGTTTTTGAATTGATTTGTTTGAAATGAACTCTACATGATCATGGATGCATGGATGATATGCAAGAGTTTAAAACATGATTTTAGGGATGTTACATGTCAGGTTATTTCCAACTCAAGATAAGGGAACAAGACATACCTAAGACAGCTTTCACCACAAGGTATGGATTGTATGAGTATACCGTGATGCCATTTGGTTTGACCAATGCACCAACTTATTTCATGAATATGATGAACAAAGTGTTCATGGAGTTCCTTGACAAGTTTTTTGTCGTATTCATCGATGACATTTTGATCTACTCCAAGAGCAAAGAAGAGCATGAAGGACATCTACGTTTGATACTTGAGAAGCTTAGAGGGCATAAGCTGTATGCCAAATTCAGCAAGTGTGAATTTTGGTCAAATGAAGTTGGTTTTCTTGGACATGTTGTGTCAAGAGATGGTGTAGCAGTTGATCCTGCTAAAGTTCCAGTTGTAACTGAATGGGAATCTCCTAAGTCAGTGAAAGAGGTTCGTAGTTTCATTGGCTTGGCAGGATACTACAGAAGATTTATCGAGAATTTTTCCAAGGTAGCTAAGCCTATGACAGAGTTGCTAAAGAAAGACAAGAAATTTGCTTGGTCTGAAGGATGTGAACTTAGTTTCCAAGAACTTAAGAAGAGACTAGTTTCAACACCAGTCTTATGTCTGCCAGATTTGGAGAAGGATTTCCAAGTGTATTGTGATGCATCTCATCATGGATTGGGTGTAGTACTAATGCAAGAAGGGAAAGTTGTGGCTTATGCCTCGAGACAACTCAAAACTCATGAAGTAAACTACCCTACTCATGATTTAGAGTTAGCCTCTGTTGTCCATGCATTCAAAACATGGAGACATTATCTTTTGGGAAAACGATGTGAAATGTTCATAGATCACAAGAGTTTGAAGTATATTTTCACCCAGAAAGAAATTAACATGAGACAAAGAAGATGGCTAGAACTCATCAAGGACTATGACTTGAGTTTGCAATACCACCCCGGTAAAGCAAATGTTGTAGCGGATGCTCTAAGCCGTAAAGTTTTTGTGAATGGCCTTACTAAGGGAGAATTGCTTGATGATCTGTGTGCCCAATTCAGGGATCTCAGATTGGAGATTGTGCCTGAGGGACATCTCATGTATTTGGATGTTCAACCCACTTTGTTGGACAAGATCAAAGGAGCCCAACAGACGGACAAGGAAATTGAAGAGATTAAGGAAAAGATTGGCAAGGGAAAAGCCAAAGGATTCCATGAAGATGAACATGGTACTTTATGGTATGGAAAACGTATCTGTGTTCCACAAGATCCGGAACTTCGGAAACTGATTTTACAAGAAGCACACAACTCACCGTATTCCATTCATCCGGGTAACACCAAAATGTACATGGATATGAAAGAAAGATTTTGGTGGAATAATCTCAAGAAGGACATCGCCGAATATATTGCTTTGTGTGATGTATGTAGGAGAGTGAAAGCGGAACATCAGAAACCAGCAGGATTGTTACAACCACTACCTATTCCTGATTGGAAGTGGGACAAGATTGGCATGGATTTCATCACCGGATTGCCAAGGACCCGGTCAGGATATGATTCTATTTGGGTAGTAGTGGATCGCCTAACTAAAGTGGCTCATTTCATACCCGTGAAGACAACCTATACAAGTGCTAAGTTAGCCAAGATCTATATGAGTAGAATTGTATGTCTACATGGAGTGCCCAAAAGTATTGTGTCTGATAGGGGAACTCAATTCACTTCTCATTTTTGGAGGCAATTACATGAGTCATTGGGAACGAGGTTGGAATTCAGCACTGCTTTTCATCCTTAGACTGACGGACAAACAGAAAGGACCAACCAGATTCTTGAAGATATGTTGAGAGCATGTGCTCTAGACTATGGAGCCAGTTGGGATGAAAGTCTGCCTTATGCAGAATTCTCTTACAATAACAGCTATCAAGCTAGTATTGAGATGGCACCATTTGAGTTTCTCTATGGGAGAAAGTGTACCACCCCATTGCTATGGAATGGTGTGGGAGAAAGAAGTTTGTTCGGACCAGAACTAATCAAAGAGGCTAAAGAGAAAGTCAAGCTAGTTAAGGACAGATTGAAGATAGCACAGTCCCGACAGAAGAGTTACGCAGATCCTAAGCGTAGAGAAGTCACCTATGAAGTGGGTGATAGAGCTTATCTTAGAGTGTCACCACTTCGTGGAGTGAAGAGGTTTGGAGTCAAAGGAAAATTGGCCCCAAGATATGTTGGACCATTCAAGATTCTGAGTCGTAAAGGAGAAGTAGCTTATGGGATTGAATTGCCAGAATCATTATCTGCCGTTCACAATGTGTTTCATGTGAGACAACTTAAGAAATGTCATCCAGAAATGGAAGAGACTTCTTTGAAGGATACTATACCTTTGGAAGAGGTTCAATTGGAGAGTGACCTCACTTATGAGGAGAAACCTATCAAGATTCTTGAGACTGCAGAAAGAGTTACTCGGACTAAGACTATCAAATTCTGCAAGGTTCAATGGAACCATCATTCAGAAGAAGAAGCAACACGGGAAAGAGAGGATGATCTTCGGAAAGACCACCCTCACCTATTTGCTAGCCAACCCGAATCTCGAGGGCGAGATTCACCTTAAGGGGGTTAGATTTGTAACATCCCTAAAATCATGTTTTCAAAGATTGCATATCATTCATGCATGCATATAATTTAGGGATCATTTTCCAACTCATTTTAGAAAACAGAAGCACTTAGTGCTATTATTTTATGTGAGCGACCATTAATCAAATACCATTCTCAATTGATATTATTTGTTTTAAACCAAGCTTTGCTTGATCTCATGTTGTTTGGTCAAATGTTGGAGTTTGGATAAAAATCTACAAAACAAATATGGTTTTAAAAACCCTCTTCAAAATTTATTCAAATCAAGTGCTATGGTACTGTTTATTTTGATTATTTCAAAGGGACCAAGCAAGTACAGAGAGACCACATGGTTTTATGCCCAAAATATGAAGGTTACACTTTACAAAAATCCAGAAAAAGTTTTGAATTCATTTTCTTTTAAATTCATTTGAATTGATTCCTGAAAATCAACTCAGAAAAAGAAAAAGAAATTTAAAACCCAATTGGGCCTAGCGCCACCATTCTAGCCTAGCAGCGAATCAGCCCACCCGGGTTCCCCCTCTCTCCTCTGTTTCTCACCGCGCTCGCACACACCCCCTCGCTGACAACTGGGCCCCGTAGCCACGTCACTCCGTCGTCCCCAAATCTCGCCTGCGACCGACGCCGCCGCGACCGTTTCCTCCCGAGAAAATGCTCTTCAATCCCATTGATGCCGCGCGTTAATCTCGCCCTGCTCCAGCTGCTTAAACCCCTCCCCCTCGCGGCCATTTCCACCAATAGAGCTAGCCAGAAGCGCCACCAGGCTGCCTCTAATTCGCATTACACCGCCGCAGACAGAGCCAACTCCGGCGAGGTATTCAGGTAAGTCTAGTGTTCGCGCCCACTCCTTGTTCACCCTGGAATGATCCCCTGATCCTTGCGCACCTCCTGATCCCCTTTGTACGTCTGCTTGTGATCCAGAGCGTCGACTTTGACGAGCACCGTGGGCATCCGACGCCGTCTCCAACTCCAGCGAGAGATTGAGGTAAAAACCGACCGCCCCGCGCCTTCTACTTGACCCTGTCAGGTTCGCCTGAGAGTTGTGCACACGCTGATACCCTCGGTTTGTGCTAGGGTGGCCAGTAACGTCGCCTTCGTTGCCGTCCGAGCAAACCCGACGCTGCCTCCAACTCCGACGAGCCCCAGCAGCCTCTGCAGCACGCCCCCGCCCACGCCAGCAACACCTTGATCATCTTCGTGTTCCCACGAGTCTGGTAAGCCACTGCTCAACCCTTAGCCCCCTCTGTAATCACCGGTGCGTCGCTGGCAGAAGCGCCGCCACCGCCAGCAACCATTGGTGCCGCCAGTCTTTGGTCGCTTGCATCTTAGCCATTAGATCTAGATCCAACACTCAGGAATAGATCACTTAATCGAACCGGTACGCGCAGATCTGGTCGTGCACTGCCACTTAGATCCAATGGCCCGCAGGCATGATCTGCACGAAACGGTACCAACCAATCAGACAGCGTCGTGTGGCCAGTTCTTTGATTTAAAATCTGAATTTAGATCTATTAGATGTTTAAACTTGTTTAATTCATAACTTTTGAGTCCCACGTCCAAATTTGACAAATTTTATATCATTAGAATCAGGAGAGAAAAACCTTTCTGTTTATGCAATGTGTTTAATGTTTTTCCTCTGTGAAAATGATTGTTTTTGCAGAAACATTTGTAGGCATAATTTGAGTATAGTAATTATTTGGAAAATGCTTTGTTATTCAAATAAAGTTTATTTGGCTTGTTTTGTACTTGTTTATGATTCAGTACTGTGAACTTGTCTTGTTTGGTGTAGAAAATCATCACATGGCATATTGCATACATTCATGTATTTTTGCTTGTATAAATTGTGTATGTGATTTTGTGCCATTATTTTATGTGTAGATTTTGGTGCAAATAGTGATTGTGATTGTGAGGATTGTTGCTACTCCCCAAACTACCAAGGCAAGTGGTGCTTCATGATTCATTCCTATGTTCTCAACTATGCACTAGAAATATTTTGCTAGACTTGCATGAATATTTTGATCTATATATGCTATGCTTGGGAAATCCTAGTAGTTGTAGAATTTCTAGAAATTTCTAAGTTAAGGTTCTTATCAATGCCATGCTTATCCTAGCTAGTAGCAACCAAGGGTGGTTATATATTCATGCTATGAGAAAATATTTCTAAGTCTCTGGACTTGTGTTTTGTTAATAAAACAACTAAGTGAATGAAACACCTAGGTGGAATGGAAAGAATGGTTTGTGTTGAGTGGTTACACAAGGCCCATTTCTATGGTTTACCTTGTGTATCTCACTTGTGGAAAGCCACCCAGGAATAAAGGGATTTGAGATGCCATATGTTAAGAAGCTTCTAGTGCAGCCGCTTGGCAATATGGGCTCTGCCTGGATCATATAGGTTGCAATAACTTAGCCATTTGGACAGTTGGTGGTAGTGGGATGATAGGTTGGAGCGCGTCCATTTGGTATAAGGGAAGACTTCTGAAAGGTCCTGTCTTGGTGAAAATCAAGTCTTGTGGGGAAAGTGCACAACCTCTGCAGATGGAAGAATCTAAGTACTTATCCATGTCCCTGGTATTGCACAACTTGAGCATCAAGACATGGAAACTATCAAGAATCTCCTCATCCCAATTTCTAAGTAAAAACTTGTGGTTGAACAAGGGTGAAGGTTCCCCAATTTCTATTGGTGGTTCCTTGGAAAAGTTTTTGTCAA
Organism: Avena sativa; assembly: GCA_916181665.1. NCBI lineage: Eukaryota > Viridiplantae > Streptophyta > Magnoliopsida > Poales > Poaceae > Avena > Avena sativa. The sequence goes on along the minus strand of OV702294.1, from coordinate 145,632,790 downwards.
AGAAAAACTTAGTGTTTTCAACTAATAGGAAAAAACTATTTAGAGCAAAGAAAGCCTAAGCTACACTTAGCCAAATGCATATAGTATCTAGTTGCCGGTATTATACTAAGGTATCACTTGCCAATACTATTCCAATGTATTGACCCACTGTGGCTGTAACTTGTGATGTTGCAGGTTATTCTGATGGTGATTAGGGGTTATGAGTCTACACTCAACATGCTTGCCTATGGCACATGAAGATGAAGACTTATTTATCTTATTACATATTTAAACTCTTGTACTAGGCCTATGTCCATGGAGTTTGTAAAAGACTATGTTTGTCTCTGGAATGACTTGTAATAAAGACCATTGTTTCTGTGTACTTCATCTTAAATTGTGGATGCTAGCATTGATCCAGGGACTAGCATTGCAATCACAGGGATCTTTTCCTTTATAAAGGAGGGATCTTACACCACCCGCCAGCATGCTCCCCACCGTCCCAGGAGACCGCCAGACATGCCCATTTCACCGCCCGTACCCCGTAGCCACCGCTCGCCGTCGAAGACGCCGCCTCTGCCGTGCAGAGCACCGTGCGTTCCCGACCGTTTGCCACCGCCCCTACACGCGCATTAAAGCCCTAGAGCATTGCTAGGAGACCACCGATCAATCTCCACCCTCGGCCATGCCTCTCGCAGCCCATAGCCATGTCGCCACCGTCGCCTGCCCATCCTGTTCGGTCTCGCCGTCGAGCCTATAAAAGGAGGACTCCCCCGCTCGAATTCTTCACACCATTCCACTCCTCTCTCACCCAGAACCACCCCACCTCAGTCCCGGAGCAGGGCGAGCAGCGCATTGCCGAAATTGCGCTGGAGCAGCCGCCTCTAGAGAAGAAGGGCGTCGTCGATTTCGTCCACCCCAGGAGGAGCTGCCGGTACCAGGAGGTTCGCCGTCGTCGACTTTGTCGTTTGCCCGCTTTGCCGACCTTCGCCTGAGCCCCGGTGAGCCTCCCACGACCCCCACTGAGCCGCTAGGGTTCGAGCTCGCCAGTGACTAGTTCATCGTCGACGACGACCCTCAGCCGTTGATCTTACTTCTAATCCAACGCACCACGTTACCCCGTACCGCTTCGCACCCCCCGTCTCACTGACGCGTGGGGACAGCCACTTAACCAGCCCGCGTAAGCGCTGTGCGTAGCAGGCCGGCCCATTATCGTCTCCCGCACAGCCCACTCGTTTGAATTTAGATTTTTCTATTTAGATTCAAACACAATTCTGTACCTAGTTTCAAAAATCAACCCAGCTCGATTCAGTGAACCAAATTGAATGAAACCAATTTTGATAGAAAGGTCTTGAAATGCTTAATCCAAGCCGTTGGATTCAAAGCATTTGGGTCTGTAGATCACCCGTGGTAAAAATCACAAGGCAGAAGCTTTTCTACATTCAAACATTTTTCAAATTTAAACCCTAATAGCTTTTGAGTTGATTCCAACTCTCAAAAATCACATTTGACCATACCTTTCAGAATATATAAAAATATATGGGTTTACTTATAGAAATATTGTCCAAGTAATAAAAGAATGCCACATAGGCATTTCTAGTCACTTTGTTTAATTAAAATAAAAGGGTAAAACCTTATTAAATTGTGAGACCACTTTAAATCACATTCCCATGTACTAAAATATGTGGTGATGAGATGTGTCAACATGATCCCATGTTTGGTTTGGAGAATATTAAATCTTAAGTAGTTTTTCAATGAGTAGAAATTACTTTTCTAAAAATAAAATCATTAAGCCAAATGCTTAGTCTTGTAATGTTAGTGATGATGCTAGATCATCTATAGAACCCCTTTGTGTGATGATTGAAAGTAGTTAAGTATTGTTTGGTGATTGTGTACCTCGTATTTATTTATAGACGCTAGTACCAACCAAGGATACGAGGAGGAAGAAGGATACTACGAAGAAGAAGCTGAGGAGAACTTCAACCACTGCTCTGCACAAGGCAAGCCTAATACTACTAGTTGATTGAGCAAGCTAACACTTGCAAGATACTCTACTTTAGCAAGCCTTACTAATCAAGTTGACCTATGCAAGCTAATACTTGCTTGTTACCATGCCAACCATATGCTTTAAGCATATGTTATCATACCCACTTGATAACCCAATCCTAGTTTTATGTGCAAGCTTTATACTTTATTTCTTTATAAAAGCTTTCTCTTAGAGTTTACTTAAGTAACTAGTAGATTCTAGGAAGATAACCGAAGGTTGCATAAAGAGCATAAAATTTGGCCTAAGCTAGATAATCTTGATGTCATCCTAAGGCATGAGGTTAAACTTAGTTCAAACTCCACTAGTTTATCACCCCCTCATTAGTAGATGCTAGTGCTAAGCATAAAACTTGATTAACTTTAGATGGGAATACTTGGTGGAAAATGATTATGAAAACCTTGGAATGATGGATCATTCTACTGAGATGTTTTGACATGTGTTTCCGAACACCAGATGAGTTTGGTGATGAAAATGTTAAGGCATGAGCCTTAGCCCTTTTTTTAAAACTGATGGTTGCCTGGATGCGATACCATTCCAATTTTACCGTACAACCACAATACCCGAAAATTGGGTAGGGCTTGACTGGAAACTTATATACCTTAGTATTGGTTCCCTCACGGCCAAGGTCTGAGCTGAGGCTACCTTGTGAAGATTGTCCACCTGTGCAGTACCCAAGATGACAGTTGGTCATGGTTGGGAGGTCAAACTCACAGGATATGTGCCTATACTAGGGCGTGCAATTGAAAGGTTAGGATTGATTATCCTCATACTGAGTATGGTGAATTCAGGATTTGTTCCTGACGGATGTATCGAATGTTGTGGTGAAAGTGTACAATCTCTGCAGAGTGTCAAACTATTCGAATAGCCGCGTCCGCGGGTATGGACAGTTGGAGTGGCCATACTGTTCCCCCGTCAGATGTTTTCAAAATGACTTGTGAAATGAATTGAGATTTTGACTTGACCACAATAGATTTGTGGCATGAGATACAAGTTCCCACTTAGGTGTTATAAAATTTGACTAGCTTTCTCTTGCTTCTGAACTTAGTAGAGATAAATCTGGCTTTTTGCAAAACAACCCTAGAGCTTTGTCCTACTATAAAAAACCCCTTCACTTGTTAGTATTAGTTTGCGAGTACTTAAAGAGTACTCATGGCTTTGTCCCTGGCTATTCCCGTGGCCAGACTATGAAGAGGAGTACCAGGATGATGGATCCCAGGAAGGTTACGACAAGTAGGATCATCTCCCATCGTCAGCATTGCCTGTGACCCCGAAGATGGAGCTTCGCCTACGCTACCTTTATTATTATTACGTATTTCCACTGCCTGAGTTGTATTAAGAACTGGATCATGAGATCCTTATTTGTGTAAGACCTTATGTATGGTTTGTAATGGATGATGTACTGTGGTATCCAATTCTGTTATGTCTCGCAAAAAATGGTAATCCTGGATTGTGATGTATGGCATAACAGGCATCTGGGATTAAAAATCCGGGTGTTGACAAGTTGGTATCAGAGCCATCCTGACCATAGGAGACCCTATTTAGACTGGACGTTTGAATAAAAAACTTAGTTTCAAAACCAAAGGAAGCAAATATTTACAAAAACTTATTCCCCTTCTTATCACCTTTATTCTTTCATGAAAATTCATGTTCCTCAAAAACTCTTGCAAAATACATAAAATTTGACACACTTGATCACTCTACTAACTTACTCATCCTATATTCTTAATAGATGGACGTGAAGTACAACAAGTTTTATCAGTTGGGGAATGGAGGAGACCTTATCTTTGAGAGGGATTTGGACCAGCTTTCGGAACTTCTGGAGCGTCTGCACCCCGAGTTCTTTGGAGCTCAGCTCAATGATCAAGGATGAGAAGATCTGTAGTGGCTAATTATTGCAAGTCTCCAAGGAAAGATTGAATCTCCCACTGCTGAGGGAATTCAGTTCACCTTAAGTGAGAACAACTGGCTCGATGGACTTGCCAGGACCATGTAGGAAGCTCTTGCCCGTCTGTGTGGGCAAAGTATCAACCAGATCAAGGGTACCCGTTTTGAGTTTTGCCCAAGGCGTGATGCTAATGGACAGCCACTGGAAGCCCCATACCACCACGAGTTGAAGACCCAATTGGACCACCTTAGCTTCATGATGTACGATCGTCAGCAAGAATTGGACAATTGCCGTGACTACTCCAACCACAAGTCCGCCATCATCAAGACAAAGGATCAGACCATTGCCATGCTAGCGAAGGATCGCAAGTCTCGCCGCCGTCAGCTCGACAAGAAGGAGCACATCATTGCCCGTCTTCGCCACCGTATCTCGGATTTGGAGGAGACCATCCATGAGAGAGACATGCAGTTGGAAGAAAGAGAGAATGCCGGAGAGGATCTTCGTGGAGACCCCTACTCCTACCTCAGGGATGATGATGATTTTCTGGAGGATCAGGCTATGGACTTCTTCACCGATGAGGATGATTTCGCCTTCATCAATGACGATAAGGATGATGAGGATGACGACTACACCGACTCTGAGGAGTAGTAGCACTTGAGCACTAGCGTACTGAGTTGTATTCGGTCCCACTGTATCGTAGTTTCCAGAATGGTTCTTAAAACCATCTGTTTTTATTGTTTTGTGGTGTGTGTTTGTATCGTGTGCTATGAATGAATGAATGAAAAGCAAGTTGCTAGAAAATCTGAGTCAAACTTTAAAAACTTTTCAAAGTCCCGGAACCTTAGAAATTTCCCTCTTTTCTCATGATCTATCTCAATCTTCAGATGCCACGCAGAGAAAGTGGTTCGTCCCCAGACCCGATGTTGCAGATCCTGCAAATGTTGGTTTCTGACCGCGAAGCTGAAAGATCCGAATGTCAAGCCAACCTAGCCACCCTTCAGCAGATAGCTCAGCTGGCCCATAACAACCAAGGCCAAGGAAATCAGGACAACCATGGATCTAACTCAAGAATTTCCAGAACTCTAACCCACCTGTTTTCACTAAGTCGGAAGAGCCCCTAGATGCAGATGATTGGCTGCAGACCATGGAAAACAACCTGGAAGTCGCCGGAGTGGAAGATAACGAGAAAGTTCTGTTCGCCACCCACTATCTAGCCAGATATGCCAGAGCATGGTGGAACAGTGTTCGTGCAATGACCGGAGGACAGATGATGACCTGGGAGGAATTCAAGGTCAAGTTCAGCCGAACCCATGTGCCATCGGGTTTGATCAAGAGAATGAGAGATGAGTTCAGAGAACTAAAGCAAGGAAGGATGACCGTAGTAGAATACCGTGACAAATTCTTATCATTAGCTAGGTATGCCCCGGATGAGATCGACACCGAAGCCAAGAAGAAGGAGAGATTCATGAATGGCCTGCACGATGAGATGCAGACTGTGTTAGTCAATATCCCCTTTGCTGATATTGAAGCCCTTGTCGACTCTGCCATCCAGATGGAAGGAAAGATCAACCAAGCCAATGAGAACCGCAAGCATCGCATGATGCATCAGCCAGGAACCCATCAGACCCCAAAGTATCACCCTAACCCATCTCCAGGATTTGACCCAAGAACCAACAGACCCCCAATGAACCGTCCGACCTATCCCAACCATGGAAACCCTAGGCCCGGAGGAAATCACAACAACCCCGTCAACTCTAGCAATTTCAACCGTGCCCCACCCAAGTTCAACAACAACAATGCTACCGCCAACACCAACACTGCCCCGAGGACTGGAAGCAATACTGTGCCTGTTGCAGCAAAGGAAAAGTCGCAAGTGACTTGTTATGATTGTGGAAATAAGGGTCACTACTCCAACGAGTGCCCCAACAAGAAGAATGCCGCAGCCCCCAATACCAATGCCCCAGCTCAGCAGCAGCGTCGTGTTCAGCTAGGAAGAAGGTTTGCCCCAGGGAATTAGCTCAACCGCAACGGCTGTCTTTTTCTCATGCATGCTGAAGAAGCTTAGGAAGCACCAGACGTCGTACTGGGTATGTTTTCTGTTAATTCAGTACTTGCTCGCGTGTTGTTTGATTCTGGTGCATCGCACTCATTTGTCACCGAAGAATTTTCATGCACTAGTAAGATTCAACCAACCAAATGAAGCATGTCATGATTGTTCAAATCCCCGGTTCAACCACCAAATCTAGGAAAATTTGCAAAGCCGTCCCTATCCGAATCCATGGCATAGATTTTTATGCTAATCTGATAGTACTCGGAACTAAAGGTTTGGAAGTAGTACTAGGAATGGATTGGATGTCCAAACATAAACGATTGATTGATTGTGCCAAGAAAGCCATAACCATGACCAGTACAGCCGGAATATCAGTCGAGCATATATCCCAAACCTTACCTTGTCAATTCAAGTGCAACAAGAGTATAGCCCAACCTACCATTGACCAAGTCCGGATAGTCTGTGAATACCCCGATGTATTTCCATATGTTTTGCCCGGTATGCCCCCAGATCGGGATATCGAGTTTATCATTGAACTAATCCCCGGAATAGGACCCATAGCCCAGATACCATATAGTATGAACCCGTCTGAACTAGCAGAACTGAAGAAGCAACTAGATGCCATGCTGGAAATTGGATTGATTCAACCAAGTGCGTCACCTTGGAGATCACCTGTTTTGTTCGTGGATAAGAAGGATGGAGGTAACCATTTGTGTACGGATTACCGGAAGTTGAATGATGTCACCATCAAGAACAAATACCCGTTACCTAGGTTAGAAGATTTGTTTGATTAGTTGACCGGTGCCAAAGTGTTTTCTAAGATTGATCTTAGAACAGGTTATCATCAACTCAAGATTCGTGCAGAGGATATCCCCAAGACTGCCTTTACCACCCGTTATGGATTATACGAGTATACTGTCATGTCTTTTGGATTAACCAATGCCCCCGCTTATTTCATGAATCTCATGAATAAGATTTTTATGGACTTCCTGGATAAGTTTGTCGTTGTTTTCAACGATGACATTCTGATTTATTCCAAATCGGAAGAAGAACATGAGCTACACCTAAGGACCATTCTTGGAACCCTTAGAGAGCATCAATTGTATGCCAAGTTTAGCAAATGTGAATTCTGGTTACAGGAGGTAGGATTCCTTGGTCACATTGTATCAGCCGGAGGAATTGCCATTGACCCTGCAAAGGTGAAAGATGTAGAAGATTGGCAAGACCCAACCACTCAAACCCAAGTTCGTGCATTTCTCGGATTGGCGGGATACTACCGCAAGTTCGTAGAAGGATTCTCGAGTATCGCCAGACCCATGACCCAATTGCTGAAGAAGGACAAGAAGTTTGAATGGACCGACAAGTGTGAAGCGAGTTTTCAAGAACTCAAGAGGAGATTGATTTCATCCCCAATCTTAATCATGCCGGATATCACGAAGCCCTTCGACGTGTATTGTGATGCATCCAAGATCGGTCTCGGATGTGTGCTAATGCAAGAAGGCAAAGTTATATCTTATCTATCTCAACAACTGAAGCAACATGAGCAAAATTACCCAACCCATGACCTCGAACTCGCAGCCGTAGTTCTAGCCCTAAAGACATGGCGGCATTACCTGATGGGAAACCGTTGTGAGATTTATTCGGATCACAAGAGCCTGAAGTATATATCCACTCAGAAGGAGCTGAATATGAGATAGAGAAGATGGATTGAGATAATCAAGGATTACGACCTGGACATTCACTATCACCCTGGTAAAGCCAATGTGGTAGCAGATGCCCTTAGCAGATTGTCGTGCCGCTTGAACTCCATGATTTTGAAGGAGCAACCAAGCTTGCACAAAGAGATGGAAGATTTTCGAATGGAACTAGTGAGTGAAGGATTTTTGGCTAGCATAGAACTTCAACCCACTTTGATCAGCCAGATCAAAGAGGCACTGAAAGGAAATGCTAGTATCGACGGAATCAAGCGTCGTATCGGTACAGGCAAAGTACCCGGATTCACCGAAGATGAAGAAGGAGTTCTGTGGTACAAAGGACGCCTTTGTGTACCAGCAGATTCTGAGTTGAAAGAAGTGATTCTGAAGTAAGCTCATGATACTCTTTATTCTATCCACCCCGGAGGAACTAAGATGTATCAAGATTTGAAAGAACAATTTTGGTGGCATAAGATGAAGAGAGAAATCGTAAGCTATATCGCCAAGTGTGATATATGTCAGCGAGTCAAGGCAGGACATCAAAGACCCGCTGGATTGTTGCAACCATTGCAAATTCCGGAATGGAAATGGGATTCTGTTGGAATGGACTTTATCACCGGATTGCCTACTTCTAGTAGGGGAAATGACTCTATCTGGGTCATAGTGGACAGATTGTCCAAAGTCGCCCATTTCTTACCCATAAAGACCACATATCAGAGTTCGAAGCTAGCGGAGTTATACGTCGCTTGAATCATCAGTTTGCATGGAGTCCCCAAGAACATCGTATCTGATCGAGGAACTCAGTTTACCTCGAGATTCTGGAAGAAAGTCCAAGAAGGTTTAGGAACCCGCCTAGATTTCAGCACCGCGTATCACCCTCAGACCGATGGACAGACGGAGCGAGTAAATCAAATACTCGAAGACATGCTGAGAGCATGTGTGTTAGAATATGGATCTAAGTGGGAAGACTGTCTTCCGTTTGCAGAATTTTCATACAACAACAGTTACCAAGCCAGTTTGCAAATGGCCCCATTTGAATTCATGTATGGAAGAAAATGTCGCACCCCTTTGAATTGGTCGGAAGTAGGAGAGAGTCGGATTTTCGGACCTGACATCCTACGAGAAGCAAAAGAGAAGGTTCACAAGATTCATGAACACCTCAAGACAGCCCAGTCAAGACAGAAGAGTTACGCCGACAAAAGACGTCGAGACCTCGCTTTCAACATTGGAGATTTTGTGTATCTGAAAGTGTCGCCATTGAAGGGAATGCAGTGTTTCCAACTCAAAGTAAAGTTAGCTCCTAGATATATAGGCCCCTTCAAGATTCTGAACCATCGAGGAGAAGTGTCGTATCAATTGGAACTAGCCGAAGAGATGTCAGCCGTGCACAATGTGTTCCATATCTCATTACTTCGCAAGTGCCTCGAAGTTCCAGAGAAGACCGAAAGTGTCGTATCAGTTGGATCTGCAACCTTCATCTGTAACATCCCAAAAATACTAAACTTGGATCATCAAACTCTAATCATCAAATTTAGGATTAACAAAAACTTTTCAAATTAAAAATATGGAAGCATGCATATGAGTATGCATTACAATTTGGATTCTTTTGAATTGCCTTTCTTGTGTGTTTATTTGCTTGTAAAAGGATTCTTAGGTGAAATAAACATCATCTAAACAATCCCCACACTTTTCCCAAAGACAAATAAATCAAAACAAACAAAATAAGTGAATGGTCACTTCGACCAATTTAACTCCTATGCCTACTTTGGATATCTCTAACTTTCAAAACTTAACAGAAACTTGTTTGGATCTTTGCACCCCTTGATAGTACTCATAACAAGGTACCAAGGCCCACCTTGTGATCATCCAAAATCATTCAAATGCATAGTTTAAAGGACAATTTAAAATTGAATCTATATCATATGGGAAGATCCCACTTTTGCAAAAACCACTCAAACAAGCTCAACTTTCAAAACCCAAGCATCCACAGACTCACCAGCACATGCCTATCACACCCACCAAAAATCTTTTCAAAATTCAAAACTTGAATTCAGGCGGCCATTTCATCAAACACCTTGCAGATTCAAATCAAACAAAATCAAAACACTATAGTGTGCAGTGTTTTGGGCCTAACTTGTTCCCTCTCTGGACACCACTAGCCTTAGTAGATCATCTAACAACCCTAACTAATCCCTAGCACCACTGTAAACTCGCCAATGTCATCAATGGTGAACATGCCGAGAGCACCATGTCACCCCAGTGTGGACAGCAAACTAGGGGAAGAACTAGCCGTGCCAACCTTGTCTGGGAGGTAGCCCATGCCTCACCGCCCCCTCTCGACCAGCCCTGCCTCGCGGACAGCAACCAAAACCGCCAGGAACGCCGCGCCCGTGCCGAGGTCGACCATGACGACGCGCACCATAGAGCATGCACCGTTCCCACGCAACCCGACCACCTCGAGCCCTCTCTGCCCGCCAGCATGCTCCCCACCGTCCCAGGAGACCGCCAGACATGCCCATTTCACCGCCCGTACCCCGAAGCCACCGCTCGACATCGAAGACGCCGCCTCTGCCGCGCAGAGCATCGTGCGTTCCCGAACGTTTGCCACCACCCCTACACGCGCATTAAAGCCCTAGAGCATCACCAGGACACCACCGATCGATCTCCACCCTCGGCCATGCCTCTAGCAGCCCGTAGCCAGGTCGCTACCGTCGCCTGCCCATCCCGTTCGGTCTCGCCATCGAGCCTATAAAAGGAGGACTCCCCTGCTCGAATTCTTCACACCATTCCACTCCTATCTCACCCAGAACCACCCCACCTCAGTCCCGGATCAAGGCGAGCAGCACATCACCGGAATTGCACCGGAGCAGGCCGCCTCTAGAGAAGAAGGGCGTCGTCGATTTCGTCCACCCCAGGAGGAGCTGCCGGTACCAGGAGGTTCGCTGTTGTTTACTTCGTCGTTCGCCCGCATCGCCGACCTTTTCCTGAGCCCCGATGAGCCTCCCACGACCCCCACTGAGCCGCTAGGGTTCGAGCTCGCCGGTGACTAGTTCATCATCGACGACAACCCTCAGTCGTTGATCTTACTTCTAATCCAACGCACCACGTTGCCCCTTACCGCTTCGCACCCCCCGTCTCACTGACGCGTGGGGACATCCACTTGACCAGCCCGCGTAAGCGTTGTGCGTAGCAGGCCGGCCCATTATCGTCTCACGCGCAACCCACTCGTTTGAATTTAGATTTTTCTATTTAGATTCAAACATAGTTCTGTACCTAGTTTCAAAAATCAACCCAGCTCGATTCAGTGAACCAAATTGAATGAAACCAATTTTGATAGAAAGGTCTTGAAATGCTTAATCCAAGCCCGTTGGATTCAAATCATTTGGATCTGTAGATCACCCTTGGTAAAAATCACAAGGTAGAAGCTTTTCTGCATTCAAACATTTTTCAAATTTAAATCCTAATAGATTTTGAGTTTATTCCAACTCTCAAAAATCACATTTGACCATACCTTTCAGAATATATATAAATATATGGGTTTACTTACAGAAATATTGTCCAAGTAATAAAAGAATGCCACATAGGCATTTCTAGTCACTTTGTTTAATTAAAATAAAAGGGTAAAACCTTATTAAATTGTGACACCACTTTAAATCACATTCCCATGTACTAAAATATGTGGTGATGACATGTGTCAACATGATCCCATGTTTGGTTTGGAGAATATTAAATCTTAAGTAGTTTTTCAATGAGTAGAAATTACTTTTCTAAAAATAAAATCATTAAGCCAAATGCTTAGTCTTGTAATGTTAGTGATGATGCTAGATCATCTATAGAACCCCTTTTTGTGATGATTGAAAGTAGTTAAGTATTGTTTGGTGATTGTGTACCTCGTATTTATTTATAGACGCTAGTACCGACCAAGGATACGAGGAGGAAGAAGGATACTACGAAGAAGAAGCTGAGGAGAACTTCAACCACTGCTCTGCACAAGGCAAGCCTAATACTACTAGTTGATTGAGCAATCTAACACTTGCAAGATACTCTACTTTAGCAAGCCTTACTAATCAAGTTGACCTATGCAAGCTAATACTTGCTTGTTACCATGCCAACCATATGCTTTAAGCATATGTTATCATACCCACTTGATAACCCAATCCTAGTTTTATGTGCAAGCTTTATACTTTATTTCTTTATAAAAGCTTTCTCTTAGAGTTTACTTAGTTCAACCAAAGGTTGCATAAAGAGCATAAAATTTGGCCTAAGCTAGATAATCTTGATGTCATCCTAAGGCATGAGGTTAAACTTAGTTCAAACTCCACTAGTTTATCACCCCCTCATTAGTAGATGCTAGTGCTAAGCATAAAACTTGATTAACTTTAGATGGGAATACTTGGTGGAAAATGATTATGAAAACCTTGGAATGATGGATCATTCTACTGAGATGTTTTGACATGTGTTTCCGAACACCAGATGAGTTTGGTGATGAAAATGTTAAGGCATGAGCCTTAGCCCTTTTTTTAAAACTGATGGTTGCCTGGATGCGATACCATTCCAATTTTACCGTACAACCACAATACCCGAAAATTGGGTAGGGCTTGACTGGAAACTTATATACCTTAGTATTGGTTCCCTCACGGCCAAGGTCTAAGCTGAGGCTACCTTGTGAAGATTGTCCACATGTGCAGTACCCAAGATAACAGTTGGTCATGGTTGGGAGGTCAAACTCACAGGAGAGGTGCCTATACTAGGGCGTGTAATTGAAAGGTTAGGATTGATTATCCGCATACTGAGTATGGTGAATTTAGGATTTGTTCCTGACGGATGTATCGAATGTTGTGGTGAAAGTGTACAATCTCTGCAGAGTGTCAAACTATTCGAATAGCCATGTCCGCGGTTATGGACAGTTGGAGTGGCCATATTGTTCCCCCGTCAGATGTTTTAAAAATGACTTGTGAAATGAATTGAGATTTTGACTTGACCACAATAGATTTGTGGCATGAGATACAAGTTTCCACTTAGGTGTTATAAAATTTGACTAGCTTTCTCTTGCTTCTGAACTTAGTAGAGATAAATCTAGCTTTTTGCAAAACAACCCTAGAGCTTAGTGTCCTACTATAAAAAACCCCTTCACTTGTTAGTATTAGTTTGCGAGTACTTAAAGAGTACTCATGGCTTTGTCCCTGGCTATTCCCGTGGCCAGACTATGAAGAGGAGTACCAGGATGATGGACCCCAGGAAGGTTACGACAACTAGGATCATCTCCCATCGTCAGCATTGCCTGTGACCCCGAAGATGGAGCTTCGCCTACGCTACCTTTATTATTATTACGTATTTCCGCTGCCTGAGTTGTATTAAGAACTGGATCATGATATCCTTATTTGTGTAAGACCTTATGTATGGTTTGTAATGGATGATGTACTGTGGTATCCAATTCTGTTATATCTCGCAAAAATGGTAATCCTGGGATTGCGATGTATGGCATAACAGGCATCTGGGATTAAAAATCCGGGTGTTGACATCATCTAAGAGAGCTCCACCTAGATCCACCCAAAGGCCCGGTCCCTTGGGGAATCGAAGGAGGAGGACTCGATCTTCAACAACTGCAATCAAGCGCTTCACCTCCTCTCCATTCATTTGGAGAATCTCCGATCTAGTATTTCTTGCAAATATCTAGATCCTTGCTTTTGATTATATTGATAATCCTTGTTCTTGTGACAGCTTGTTGTCATCTCGGGAGCCCCCAATTCAGTTGTGGGTGTGTGCCCCAGTAGAGTTGTAAAGGCACCGGTTCCCGCCTCGAAGGGTACCAATAGTGGAGAAGGTGGATCAGGCCTTTCGTGGCAAGATCCATCGGAGAATAGGGTGAGGCCTATTGTGGCGTGGTGGTCTTAGAACCGCCCACCCCTCCAACGTAGATGTACTTCCCTTTACAAGGAAGAAACTGCGGTAAAACAAATCCCTGTGTCTCCACGTGCTCCACTACGGTTCCCTCAATCCTTTCTTTACGTGCTTAGTAGCTAGGGTTGCATATAGGGAAATTCTCATAGTTGCATATCTAGAGAATTTACTTTATGCCAAGCCTAAAATTGAAAAAGAACTAAAAATTGAGTATCACCTATTCACACATGTGTAACCACTCAACATAACCCATTCACACCATTCCACCCATGTGATTCATTCACATAGTTGTTTTATTAAACAAAACACAAGTCATAGACTTAGAAATATTTCATAGCATGAATATAATCCACCCTTGTTTTCTACTAGCTAGGCTAAGCATAATAGTAGCAAGAATCTTAATTTAGGCAAAATTCTACTAAGGCATCATCTACTAGGATTTCCCAAGGCATAGCTTATACTTAGAAAATTCCATGCAAGTCCTACTCAAAATATCACTAATGCATAGTGAAAATAATAGGAAAAAAGTATGAAGCATAATTTGAATTTTTAGTAGAGAATATAGATTCACTCCTTGATCTTGCAATGGTCACACTCTTCAAAGTTCACTACAATTCAATCAAGGCACAAATTCAAACTAGCATTCAAACAATTCACCACATAAAATAAAGAAAACAAAACAATGCATGCAAGCATGCAAAAAAATGTTTTATTTGGAAATGTGGTTTCTGATAGGTAATAAACATTTTAAAACACCTATTGGTCATTTATAAATGTGGCAAAACCATTTAAAATCAAGTTAGTGAAGATGGCCATTTAAATCATTTTTGTTTTGCTAGAAATGATTTTTAATCAAAGTAATAATTTCTATTGATAGCCAAAAATGTTTTTAAACACAAATATTAATGTTTATGGTCAAAGTGTTCTTAAACAAATCTATTTACAAAAGGTTTCACCCAAAATCATTTTTAAATCAAAGCAACATTTTATTTTACTAGAAATGCCTTAATCAAAGTAATAATTTTTCTAGGTTTAATAAAATACATTTTTAAATCCAAAACTTAGTGTTTAGGGTCAAAGAGTTTAAATCAAACCATTTGCAAAAGGTTTTACTCAAAATTTATTTTTAAAACATATTTAACAATTTTTATTTTACTAGAAAGGCTTTTATTCAAGAAATAATTCCTATGTGTCACAAAATATACTTTTAAATCCAAAGGCTGGTTTTTATGGTTAGTAGGTTCAAAACAAACCATTTACAAAATATTTTACCCTAAAATCATTTTTAGAATAAATTTTATACACAAAATAAGCCTAAACATGTTTCTAAAAAAACACATAATTTTACAGAAGCAAAATACCAAACTAAGGGCATGGTTGCAAAGTTTAAATTTTTGTTAATCCATTGATATAAAATTTGTAAAAATTTGGCCAAACAGAACAAAAGTTATGATTTTTGCAAGTTTAAACAATCAAATTCATTTTCTGGATTTTATTCAAACAGAACATGCCACGTGGTACAATCCTATTGGGCGATACCTGTCGGTTGGATCGACTAACACAGGCCGCAGGATTTAAAGTGCATCGCACGGTCCAGATCTAGCATACCGATTCGTTTTAAGTGATCTATTCTGAACCACGCGATTAAGATCTAACGGGCCTAATCTAATTGACCACGAACTGGCGGCGCTGCGATGGTGGACGGCGGCGCGCTTGGGTAGTGGTGTACCGGTGACTACAGGAAGCGAGGGATAGGGGTAAGGGGCTCACCAGACTCGCCGTGGTGCGCTGATTCTCGGGGTGGTCGCCGTAGACCAAGGGGCGCACGAGGATGACATGAATCGTTCGCCGGAGTTCTTGCTGCCGTCGGGTGCGTACGTTCTTTGACGGAGACGAGGCTACAAGCCACGGGATGACCAAATGAGGGCGGCGTTAGACACGCAAGAGAGAGAGACAAAGGCGCTAGAGTCAAAGTGTAAGATCCCTCCTTTATAAAGGAAAAGATCCCTATGATTGCAATGCTAGTCCCTGGATCAATGCTAGCATCCGCAGTTTAAGATGAAGTACACAGAAACAAAGGTCATTATTACATATCATTCCAGAGACAAACATAGTCTTTTACAAACTCCATGGCCACAGGCCTAATACAAGAGTTCAAATATATAATAAGATAATTAAGTCTTCATCTTCATGTGCCACAGGCAAGCATGTTGAGTGTAGACTTATAACCCCTAATCACCATCAGACTAACCTGCAACATCACAAGTTACAGCCACAGTGGGTCAATACATTGGAATAGTATTGGCAAGTGATACCTTAGTATAATATTGGCAACTAGATATTATATGCATTTGGCTAAGTGTAGCTTAGGCTTTCTTTGCTCAAAATAGGTTTTGCCTATTAGTTGAAAACACTAAGTTTTTCTTTGATAAAACTTTCCCAAGGAAACACCAATAGAAATTGGTGTACCTTCACCCTTGTTCAACCACAAGTTTTTACTTAGAAATTGGGATGAGGAGATTCTTGATAGCTTCCATGTCTTGATACTCAAGTTGTCCTATACCAGGGACACGGCTAAGTACTTAGATTTTTCCATCTGCAGAGGTTGTGCACTTTCCCCGCAAGACTTGATTTTCACCAAGACAGGACCTTTCAGAAGCCTTCCCTTATACCAAATGGACGCGCTCCAAACCTATCATCCCACTACCACCAACTGTCCAAATGGCTAAGTTATTGCATCCTATATGATCCAGGCAGAGCCCATAATGCCATGTGCTGCACTAGAAGCTTCTTAACATATGGCATCTCAAAACCCTTTGTCCCTGGGTGTCTTTCCACAAGTGATATAAACAAGGTAAACCATAGACATGGGCCTTGTGTAACCACTTAACACAAACCATTCTTTCCATTCCACCCAGGTGTTTCATTCACTTAGTTGTTTTATTAAGCAAAAACACAAGTCCAAAGACTTAGAAATATTTTCTCATAGCATGAATATATAATCCACCCTTGGTTGCTACTAGCTAGGCTAAGCATGGAATTGGTAAGCATCTTAACTTAGAGAATCTCTAACAATTCTACAACTACTAGGATTTCCCAAGCATAGCATATAGATCAAAATATTCATGCAAGTCTAGCAAAATATTTCTAGTGTATAGTTGAGAAACATAGGAATAAAATCATGAAGCACCACTTGCCTTGGTAGTTTGGGGAGTACCAACAATCCTCACAATCACAATCACTATTTGCACCAAAATCTACACATAAAATAATGGCACCAAAATCATATACAAAATATATACAAACAAAAATATAGGAATGCATGCAAATGCCATGTGATGATTTCCTACACCAGACAAGACAAGTAAACAGTACTGAATCATAAACAAGTTCAAAACATACCCAATAAACTTTATTTGAACAACAAAACATTTTTCAAATAATTACTATACACAAAATATGCCTACACAAGTTTCTGCAAAAACAACCATTTTTTACAGAGGAAAAATATTAAACACATTGCATAAACAGAAAGGATTTTCTCTCCTGATTCCAATGATATAAAATTTGCAAAATTTGAACGTGTGGATCAAAAGTTATGAATTTTACAAGTTTGAACATCTAATAGATCTAAATTCTGTTTTTAAAACAAAGAACTAGCCATGCGGCGCTCTCTGATTGGTTGATACCGATTCGCGCGGATCGACTAACGTGGACCGCTTGATCTAAATGAAATCGTACGGCCAGATCTGTCCCGTACCCCTTCGTTTAAGTGATCTATCTAACGCGTTGGATCTGGATCTAACGGCTCACGATCAAGCGACCAAAGACTGGCGGTGCCAGCGGCGGCGAGTGGCGGCGGCGGCTCTGTCAGAGATGTTGCCGGTGTTCTAGATTGCGCGGGAGAGAGAGAGGTAGCTTACCGAGTTTGCCGTGCGCTGCTGATGCTCAAGGTAGGCTTGGTTGATGAAGGGGCGCTCGAGGTCGATAGGTATTGCTCGCTGGAGTCGCTGCTGTCGTCGGGCGTGTGCTGCTGGAGACGGTGGTGACGCTACGGTTCACGCTAAGGCACGAGAGGGGTGGTGTTAGATGCGTGCAGACGAGGCGAGTGTGTGAATATTAACGAGAGAGGGAGGCACGGTCAGTACAAACCAGGAGAGCTCGTCGGAGTTTGCGGCTGCGTCGGGCACTTGCGGTCGTCGTCGTTGGCGAGGCTCCGGATAGTCCTAGCACGCACCAGTGGAGTTAGAAGATGCGCAAGGTTGCTGCCATCATGCTGGCAAGATTAGAAGGCAAGGGGCGATGAGTGCTCACCGGAATCGTACGCCGGAGTGGCTCGGTACCGCGACGGTGCAAGCGAGATTGTGGGCAGCCTGGTGGCAGAGTGGGGGCGCTAAGTGAGGGGAAATGGTCGTAGAGGGGTGGAGGTTAAATATCCGGAGCATGGGCGAGAATTACGCGCGGCATCAATGGGATTGAAGAGCATTTGCTTCGGGAGGAAATGGTCGCGGCGGCGCTGGTCGCAGGCGAGATTTGGGGACGACAGGGGTGACGTGGCTACTGGGCCCAGTTGTCAGCGAAGGGGTGTGCGCGAGCGTGGTGAGAAAACAGAGGGAAAGGGAGGACCCGGGTGGGCTGTTTCGCTTGCTAGGCTGGAATGGTGGTGCCAGGCCCAGTTGGGTTTTCTAAATCCTTTTCTTTTTCTGAGTTGATTTTCTGGAATCATTTTCAAACAAATTCAAAAGCATTTGAAACCCAAACCTTTTCTGGATTTTTGTAAAGTGTAAACTTCATAATATTGGACATAAAACCTTGCTGTCTAATTGGACTAGCTTGGTCTTTATGAAAAATCAAAATAAACAGTGCCTTAGCACTTGATTTGAATAGGTTTTAAAATTGGTTCAAAACCATATTTGTTTTGTAATTTTTTTCCAAACCTTGATCACAACCAAACCCATCCTATGAACTCACAACAAAGGTTTTAAAACAAAAATTCCCTCACTAGAGAGAGGCATTGAAATAATGTTTGTTCACATAAAATGATAGCACCCAGTGCTTCTGTCTCCTTGAAATGAGTTTGAAATTGAACTCTAAATGACATGCATGCATGAATGATATGCAATCTTTGGAAACATGATTTTAGGGATGTTACAAATCTAACCCCCTTAAGGTGAATCTCGCCCTTGAGATTTGGATTGGCTAGCAAATAGGTGAGGGTGGTCTTTCCGAAGATCATCTTCTCTTTCCCATGTTGCTTCTTCTTCGAAATGATGGTTCCATTGAATTTTGCAGAATTTGATAGTCTTAGTCCGAGTAACTCTTTCTGTAGTCTCAAGAATCTTGATAGGTTTTTCCTCATAAGTGAGATCACTCTCCAATTGGACCTCTTCCAAAGGTATAGTATCCTTCAAAGAAGTCTCTTCCATCTCTGGATGGCATTTCTTAAGGTGACTCACATGAAACACATTGTGAACGGCAGACAATAATTCTGTCAATCCAATCTCATACGCTACTTCTCCTTTATGACTCAGAATCTTGAATGGTCCAACATATCTTGGGGCCAATTTACCTTTGACACCAAATCTCTTTACTCCACAAAGTGGTGATACTCTAAGATAAGCTCTATCACCCACTTCATAGGTGACTTCTCTACGCTTAGGATCTGCGTAGCTCTTCTGTCGGGACTGTGCTATCTTCAATCTATCCTTAACTAGTTTGACTTTCTCTTCAGCCTCTTTGATCAGTTCTGGTCCGAACAAACTTCTTTCTCCCACACCATTCCATAGCAATGGGGTGGTACACTTTCTCCCATAGAGAAACTCAAATGGTGCCATCTCAATACTGGCTTGATAGCTGTTATTGTAAGAGAATTCTACGTAAGGCAGACTTTCATCCCAACTGGCTCCATAGTCTAGGGCACATGCCCTCAACATATCTTCAAGAATCTGGTTGGTCCTTTCTGTTTGTCCATCAGTCTGAGGATGAAAAGCAGTGCTGAATTCCAACCTTGTTCCCAATGATTCATGTAACTGCCTCTAAAAATGAGAAGTGAATTGAGTTCCCCTATCAGACACAATACACTTGGGTACTCCGTGCAGACATACAATCCTACACATGTAGATCTTGGCTAACTTAGCACTTGTATAGGTTGTCTTCACGGGTATGAAATGAGCCACTTTAGTTAGGCGATCCACTACTACCCAAATAAAATCATATCCTGACCTAGTCCTTGGCAATCCGGTGATGAAATCCATGCCAATTTTGTCCCACTTCCAATCAGGAATAGGTAGTGGTTGTAACAATCCTGCTAGTTTCTGATGTTCCGCTTTCACTCCGCTACACACATCACACAAAGCAATATGTTCGACGATGTCCTTCTTGAGATTATTCCACCAAAATCTTTCTTTCATATCCATGTACATTTTGGTGTTACCCGGATGAATGGAATATAGTGAGTTGTGTGCTTCCTGTAAAATCAGTTTCCGAAGCTCCGGATCTTGTGGAACACAGATACGTTTTCCATGCCATAAAGTACCTTGTTCGTCTTCATGGAATCCTTTGGCTTTTCCTTTGCCTATCTTTTCCTTGATCTCTTCAATTTCTTTGTCTGTCTTTTGGGCTTCCTTGATATTTTCCAACAAAGTGGGTTGAACATCCAAAGACATGAGATGTCCTTTAGGCACAATCTCCAATCTGAGATCTCTAAATTGGGCACACAGATCATCTGGCAACTCTCCCCTAGTAAGGCCATTTACAAATACCTTACGGCTTAGAGCATCTGCTACAACATTTGCTTTACCGGGGTGGTATTGCAAACTCAAGTCATAGTCCTTGATGAGTTCTAGCCATCTTATTTGTCTCATGTTGATTTCTTTCTGGGTGAATGTAAGGTTCCCAACCTTTAATAAGGTAGAGTCCCCTGTGTTTACAATGCTAGTCCCTGGATCAATAGCTAGCATCCATAGTTAAGATGTAATATCAAGAAACAAGGGTCATAATACAACTTTATAACCAGGAATAAAATAATTTATTACATCTTACATAGCTCATTTGGCTATCTCATTACAATGCAGCAGAATAATACAATAGCATGGGGTCCTTCATCTTCAAAGTACCACAGGCAGACATGTTGGTTGTAGACTTGTAATCCTAATCAAGAAATTTCATTAACACCAAACAAACCTACAACATAACAAGTTACAGCCACAAGGGTCAATACATTTGAATTGTATTGGCAAGTGATACTATGGTAGTATAGTGGAGTCTAACATCTATATGCATTTGGCAAAGTGGAGTTGAGGCTTGCATTGCTCAAAATATATTTTTCCTTATCATTTGAAAACACTATGTTTTTGCTTTGGTAAAATCTTTCCCAAGGCATCTCCCAATCAAAGATTGAAGATCCTTTAACCCTTGTTCAACCACAAGTTTTTAACTTAGAAATTTGGATGATGAGATTCTTGATAGCTTCCATGTCTTGATGCTCAAATTGTCCTTTACCAGGGACATGGCTAAGTACTTAGATTTTACACTCTGCAGAGGTGGTGCACTTTCCCCACAAGACTTGGTTTCACCAAGACAAGATCTTTCAGAAGCCTTCCCTTAGACCAAATGGACGCGCTCCAACCTATCATCCCACTACCACCAACTGTCCAAATGGCTAAGTTCTAGCAACCTATGTGATCCAGGCAGAGCCCATAATGCCAAGTGGCTGCACTTGAAGCTTCTCAACATTTGACATCTCAAATCTCTTTGTTCCTGGGTGGCAATCCACAAGTGTGATACACAAGGTAAACCATATCCATGGGCCTTGTGTAACCACTCAACCAAAAACCACCAAGCAATTACCATTCCACCCAGGTGATTCATTAACTTAGTTGTTTTATTAAACAAAAACACAAGTCCTCAGACTTAGAAATTTTTCCATAGTAAGAATGTATATTCCACCCTTGTTTTCTATTAGCTAAGCTAAGCTTGATAGTAGTAGGAATCTTAACTTAGGAAATTTTACTAAGGTTTCATCTACAAGGTTTTCCCATAGCATGGTTTATACTTAGCAAAAATTCCATGCAAGTTTTACTTAGAAAACTCTAATGCATAGTGAAGTAATGGGACAAAAGTATGAAGCATCACTTGCCTTTTTGGTAGAGAGTATAAGTTCACCCTTGATCTTTGCAATGTTCACACTTCAAGTCACTACAATTCAATCATGCAAACAATATTTCAATCTACCATTCAAGCAAAACATCACATAAAATGATAAAGTCAAAGTAATGCATGCAAACATGCCAAGCTTTGTTTTATTTGAAAAAGTGGTTAATAATGGGTCATAAACATTTGAAAGCACCTAATGGTCATTTTATAAAGTGGCAAAGTTATTTGCAAAAGATTTCACTTCATAAACCATTTTCAAAACAAGGTATCATTTTATGTGGTGTAGAAATGTTTTTACTAAGGCATTAATCTATAGGGTTCACAAAATACATTTTCAAATCATAAAACTTGGTGTTTAGGGTCAGAGAGTTTAAAACAAAACATTTCCCAAAGGTTTTCTTCCAAAACCATTTTTAATAAATAACCCATATTTTTATTTGACTAGAATTGGTTTTAAATCCAAGAATCATTCTTTTTCTTCACCAAATACATTTTTGAAACCACAAAGTGATTCCTATTGTCAGTAGGTTCAAAATGCACCATTTGCAAAAGATTTTAACCCCAAAATCATTTTGGAATAATTTTTATAATCTAAACAAGCATACATATGTTTCTGCAAAAACAAACATTTTAACAGAAAATTCTTGCTAAACAAATGGCATGGTTGGCTAGGGCTTGTTCCACTGATTCCATTGATATAAAATTTGCAAAATTTGGATGTGTGGATCAAAAGTTATAAGGTTTGCAAATTTGCATCTAAATCAGATTCTAAAATCTGTTTTAAATCAAACCAGTGACACGCGTCTGTTTCTGGTTCGCTGATACCGGTTCGCGTGGATTGCGCAACTACAGCCGTTGGATCTAACTGACATCGCACGGCGCAGGTTCACTCTTACCCCTTCGGTTAGTCAATCTATCCAAGCCATCAGATGCAGATCTAACGGTTCCTATCGCTTTGACCAAATAGCAGCGGCGCTGGCAGCGACTGTGCGGCGGCGGCGCTCTGGCGGTGAGGTTGCCGGTGATACAGGAGGTTAGAGGAGGAGTGGGGTGGCTCACCGGAATCGTCGAAGCTTGCTGATGCTCAACGTGGTACTGGCTGGTGAAGGGGCGCACGAGATCGTCCTTAATCGCTCACCAGAGTTGAGCTGGACCTCGGGTGCGGTCAGACATCGACGGGGGCGAGGCTACGGGTCCTGCACGAGTGGATGGCGAGCACCTGGATGTTCACAAGGCACAGGCGAACAAAATGGTATGAGGCTCTGGTCGAGGCACGCACGGGTTCAGGTGATGAGGCTCACCGGAGTTGCTTGCAGACGGCGGTGCTGACAGTTGATGTCGTTGCCGGCGCTGTGAGGCACGCGCGAGCGAGCTAGGGATGCAGAGAGATGCGCCAGGGCTTGGGGAGTATGTGAGTGTGGTCAAGGAGGCGAGGGGTGGCAGGATACGGCCGGAATCGAGGGGAAAGCTCGTCGGAGACAGTGGTCGTGCAAACCAAATCAGGGGCAGCCTGGGGGCAGAAAGAGTCGGGCGAGAGAGGGGAAAGAGAGGGGAGATGCTGGCGTTTAATCAGGCATGGTCGCGGAGAGATTATGGCGAGGCATTGAAGCGAATTTAACCGCGGCATCAACGGAAGGAAACGGCCGGCGCGGTCGTCGCGGGGAGGAAGAAGATGAGCTGGCGGTGGGGTCCGCTGGCAGCGATAGAGAGAGAGGGGAGGTGGGGGTCCGCGTGTCATTGACTCTGTGGGTTCTGTTTCTGGTGAAAAACGTTTCGCGCGTGGGGGGGGACTGGGCTGCGACTGGGCTGTTGGGCCGATTGGGTTGGGTTGTTGTTTGGTTCATTTTTTTCTTTCTGATTGCTTTTGTCCTTTTTCTGTTTGAATTTCCTGTTTTGAATTTCAAACAACAAATAAAACATCCAAAACAATTCAAACCTCCTCCAAACTTGTATTGAGTTTTGGTTATGTTTAACAACATAAACCAAAGTCCCAAAATAAAATAATATTTTATTCTTTTTAGGATCTATTTAATAATTAAATAAAATAGACCTTAATTATTAATTCAAATAGGTTTTGATTTATTTAATAAAATCTCTATTTGAAATCCAAATATTAACAAAACCAAATCAGTAGGTTTTATTTGAAAATAACAAAACACTTGGAAAACTTAAAAATAATTTAATAAGTTTTAGTATTTATTTAAAATGGGAAAAGCCTTTACTTTAATAAATTTGGTTTATTAATAAACACTCATTTTTTTTATTTAAATAAACCTTTACTCTCTTTATCAAATAGAAGCATTTTATTTCAAAAGCTTGGCCAAGTTTTCATTTGGCTTTATAAAATAATCCTTATTTATAATTCTGCCTTTTTCATTTGAAAACCAAATCTTTTATTAAAAGATCCAAAAATAGTAATTCCAAATAATTTTAACTTTATTGTTTATTTATCTTTTTAAATCCCTTTAGGATTTTATTTGATCAAATAGGTTTAAAGGTTTCCAATTGGAATCAAAAAGTTTCTTCTCACCTAGAAATTCAACAAAGTTTTATTTTATTCATTTATTTTTCACATAACAAGATTTGGAAAATCTTGGGATGTGACAGTGAAGATATACTTCAAACTTTTGTGATCTGTGAACACTTCACATCGTTTTCCCAGAAGATAATGTCTCCATGTTTTGAGTGCATGGACAACAGAGGCTAACTCTAAATCATGAGTAGGGTAATTTACCTCATGAGTTTTGAGTTGTCTCGAGGCATAAGCCACAACTTTCCCTTCCTGCATTAGCACTGCACCTAATCCATGATGAGATGCATCACAATACACTTGGAAATCCTTCTCCAAATCTGGCAGACATAAGACTGGTGCTGTCACTAGTCTCTTTTTCAATTCTTGGAAACTGAGTTCACATCCTTTAGACCAAGCAAATTTCTTGTCTTTCTTTAACAATTATGTCATTGGTTTAGCTACTTTGGAGAAATTCTCAATAAACCTTCTGTAGTATCCTGCCAAGCCAAGGAAACTACGAACCTCTTTTACTGACTTAGGAGATTCCCATTTAGTTACAGCTGACACTTTAGCAGGATCAACTACTACACCATCTCCTGACACAATGTGTCCAAGAAATCCAACTTCATTTAACCAAAATTCACATTTTCTGAATTTGGCATATAGCTTATGTTCTCTAAGCTTCTCAGGTATCAAACGCAAATGTCCTTCATGCTCTTCTTTGCTCTTGGAGTAAATCAATATGTCATCGATGAAAACAACAACAAATTTGTCAAGGAACTCCATGAACACCTTGTTCATCATATTCATGAAGTATGCTGGTGCATTGGTCAAACCAAATGGCATCACGGTATATTCATATAATCCATACCTAGTGGTGAAAGCTGTCTTAGGTATGTCTTGTTCTCTTATCTTGAGCTGAAAATAACCTGACCGGAGATCAATCTTTGAGAACACACAGGCTCCTTGTAACTGATCAAACAAGTCATTGATTCTCGGCAAAGGGTACTTGTTCTTGATAGTCACCTCATTGAGTGAACGGTAGTCTATGCATAACCTTTGACTTCTATCTTTCTTTTCCACAAACAAAACTGGTGCTCCCCAGGATGAAGAACTTGGTTGGATAAATCCTTTCTGCAACTGTTCTCCAAGTTGTTTCTTGAGTTCTTTCAACTCATCAACTGACATCTTGTATGGTCTCTTTGCTATTGGTCCTGATCCTGGGAGCAAGTCAATAAGAAACTCCACATCTCTATCTGGTGGCATTCCCGGCAATTCTTCCGGAAACACATCCTGATACTCAGTCACAATTGGCACACTTTCTATGCTAACCCCCTTAAGAGAATTTAGCTTACTCCCTTTCGATTCAAAGTTAGACTTGAATCTTATCCGTTTCTTTTCCGGGGTTGTGAGTGCGATAGTACGATTGGCACAATCTAGTACTCCTTCATACTTGGTCATCCAATCCATTCCCAAAATTACATCCAGTCCTTGGGAATCTAGGATTATCAAACTCACTGGAACTTATGCTTTCCAAACTCTATCACTAGATCCCGGCATCCAAGACTTACTATCATATATCCACCGGTAGAACTTACTTTTATTGGACACCCAATGTTTTCAGTTGGAAACCCATTTCTATCAACAAATGCTTTTGATATGAATGAATGTGATGCACCAGTATCAAAAAGAACAAGTGCTGGAATAGAATTGAGTTTGAACTTACCAGCCACAGCATCATACTCCTCATAGATTTCTTCCACATTGATGTGGTTCACTTGTCCCTTTTGGAAAGGGTTGGGCTTGTTGGGTCCTTCAACTTTCTTTTCCGGGCATTCATTAGCATAATGCCCCATCTTCTTGCACTTAAAACATTCAACCTGACTAAGATCCTTCTTGACAGGCTGGCTTCCACTACCACTTCCACTTCCATTGTGGTGGCTCTTATATCCACCCTTATGATTTTTGTACTTGTCATTGTCATGACTACGGTGATGCTTGTTGTCATGATGACGGTTGTGGTTGTGGTGGTTGTTGTACTTTCCATGCTTGTGGGATCCAGAATTCCCACTATCATCATAATGGGAATGCTTGTGAGACGATCCCGAGCTGTGCTTATCAGAGTTGTGCTTTCTCTTCCTGCTTTCAACCTGTTTCATCTTGCTCTCCAAGATGGCAGCCTTGTCACAAAGATACTGGTAAGTGGGGACATAGGCCACAGATAGCTGCAGGTTCATTTCATCGTTCAGTACTTCGAGAAACTTCTCTCTCCTCTTAGCATCAGTGTCAACTTCATCTAGTGCATAACGCGCCAGATTGTTGAACTCCTCAGTATACTCTGCCACGCTGCGGTGGCGCTGCTTCAAGTTATGAAATTCCTTCTTCTTCAAACTCATCACTCCGGATGAGATGTGAGCAGTATGGAAACCATCTTCAAAGATAACCCGTGTCACATCCGCAATGGGAGTGGTGATCTGGAAGTTATACCACCATGTAGCTACTGGTCCTTCCAACAAGTGTGCTGCAAATCTTACTTTCTCTTCATCAGTACAGCCAACAGTTACCAAATCCTTGTTTACTGAGCGTAGCTAATCATTGGCCACCATGGGATCAGTAGTTCCTGAGAACTTTGCTGGCCTCAGTCTTAAGAACCTGGTAAGCATGTCAAAACCCGGTGGATTGTTCTGATTGTTGTTGTTATTATTATTATTGTTGTTGTTGTTGTTGTTCTGGTTCTGTATGAACGTGGTCATCATCTGCATCAGCTGCGTCTGAGCTGTCATCATCTGCTGCATATTAGGGGTGATATTGTTGTTGTTAGGGTTGGGATTGGCACGTCGGGGAGGCATCTGTGGTTTTCAATAAGGATAAGAATGAGATACCCATAGATGCTATCATGCACAATACATCACATAACAATCACCAAACATGCATCATAAAAGTTCAACAACATAGACAACAAGTTTTGAAAAGTAAACACACAAATAGCAAGCCATCCACATGTTGGATGGTCATTGCGACTCAATAATCAAAGCATGGTAAATAAATGATAAATGAGTAGTCATCACTACTCATCTGCATCAACAAGTGTAAGACCTGCATTCTCCATAGCGGTCTTGTATTCCTCGACATTGGTGGTCAAGGCCTCTACCTTGGCTTTGAGAACCCTCTTCTATGAACGAAGTCTCTCAATCACACCTTGCTGATGCTCGAGCTCGAAGTCCTTGGCTTCTAGTTCTGCAGTCATGTCTCGAATCCTCTTGTTCCTATATTGGACTCTCTTCTCTTGACTCTTGAACTTTCTATCTTGACTCTCAAACTTGGCCTCCATTTCCTTGACTATCTCATCTTGCTCCGCGAAGAGCTTGTCCTTCTCACGAAGCTGCACCTGGAGTTCGTCATTGCTAAGCATGACGTTGGTCCTATCGGTGTCTAGGTGCCTAAGAAGAACCTATAAGTCCTGGAGGTACAGACGAATCGGCTCTATCGTCTCTCTAGCAATATCCTCGAACTCAATAGCCTCACCATCCTCGTCACGACTACCGAAGGCGTGGAAGTGAGTACCTCTAACCTCCCGAGAGTGTCTCCCTAACAAGCGTCCAAGCAAATCCTGCATGACTACCTCTAGGCCTCTCTCCTTGTCATCATGCATGAGCTTGAAAGTGATGGCCTCCATGGCTGGCTCAGTCTGACGTCCTGGATGAGTAACCTTGAAGCCCCAAAGGTCCTTCCTCTCGAACTTGGTGAGGGGAAGCATCATGATGGTAGGAAGTGGGAGATTGAGCACACTAGTAAGCTCAATAAGACGAGTGCCAAAATGAGTTCCCTTGAACTCTTCAGCCGTGCTGATAGTAACATTAGGCATCTATTTTATAAGATAGAATAAGTTAGAATCAACATTCATAGAGATGAATCACAAGACAAGGCATTACAGCCATATCTTTGGAAATCAAAACACACAAGTCATGGCATACAAAAATCCATTACAAGCATCCAAGGTTCAACTTATTTTAAACAACATTTTTGGAAAATATAAAGATAAGTGTGGTGGTCCAACTAACGAAGTACGTTATAATCCCATCTCACTTTCCATGTTGGCTAACAGGGCATCCCTAGAGGCAATCTGTCTATCCAGATCACATGACTCCATTGCTAAGTCTATGATGTCCTCCCTTAAACTTTGGTTGGTAGCCTCTAACTCTTGGGTATGCTTCTTTTCTTCCCTAAGGTCATTCTGGGTGTTGAGCATTCTGCACTTGATTCTATTACCAAGCTCTTTGATGGCCTTCCAAGCTGCATCCCTTGCTGAATCAAAGAATGTGGTGTGCATGACTGAGTTGGTGACCATGCAGAATCCTGATTCCTTATGGTTGTCTTCCTTGTTTTTATACAAGTGAAGTTGCACCCACCAGTATTCAACTCCTTCATCCATCATAGGAAAACCTTTGTACACAGCTGCACCATGTATTCCCATGGCAACCATGAGGTCCTTGAGAGCCTTGGGGAATTCTGTCTCACACTCTAAAGTCATAGTCATGAGTGGTCCCTTCCTCACGGCTTCGTTGATGGAGTTCATCTACAAATAGAGATGAGAAAGAAGATTAGAAAAGTTTACGAGAAGAAAATACAAGTGTGGAAGTTGTTGAAAATTTTCCTTAGTGGTTTCCAATCATAGGGTCATAATCCTACAGGCAACATAGTGCTCTGATACCATCTGTAATATCCCTCCTTTATGAAGGAAAAGATCCCTGTGATTGCAATGCTAGTCCCTGGATCAATGCTAGCATCCACAGTTTAAGATGAAGTACACAGAAACAAAGGTCATTACTACATATCATTCCAGAGACAAACATAGTCTTTTACAAACTCCATGGCCACAGGCCTAATACAAGAGTTCAAATATATAATAAGATAATTAAGTCTTCATCTTCATGTGCCACAGGCAAGCATGTTGAGTGTAGACTCATAACCCCTAATCACCATCAGAATAACCTGCAACATCACAAGTTACAGCCACAGTGGGTCAATACATTGGAATAGTATTGGCAAGTGATACCTTAGTATAATATTGGCAACTAGATACTATATGCATTTGGCTAAGTGTAGCTTAGGCTTGCTTTGCTCAAAATAGGTTTTGCCTATTAGTTGAAAACACTGAGTTTTTCTTTGATAAAACTTTCCCAAGGAAACACCAATAGAAATTGGTGTACCTTCACCCTTGTTCAACCACAAGTTTTTACTTAGAAATTGGGATGAGGAGATTCTTGATAGCTTCCATGTCTTGATGCTCAAGTTGTCCTATACCAGGGACATGGCTAAGTACTTAGATTTTTCCATCTGCAGAGGTTGTGCACTTTCCCCACAAGACTTGATTTTCACCAAGGCAGGACCTTTCAGAAGCCTTCCCTTATACCAAATGGACGCGCTCCAAACCTATCATCCCACTACCACCAACTGTCCAAATGGCTAAGTTATTGCATCCTATATGATCCAGGCAGAGCCCATAATGCCATCTGGCTGCACTAGAAGCTTCTTAACATATGGCATCTCAAAACCCTTTGTTCCTAGGTGGCTTTCCACAAGTGAGATACACAAGGTAAACCATAGACATGGGCCTTGTGTAACCACTCAACACAAACCATTCTTTCCATTCCACCCAGGTGTTTCATTCACTTAGTTATTTTATTAAGCAAAAACACAAGTCCAAAGACTTAGAAATATTTTCTCATAGCATGAATATATAATCCACCCTTGGTTGCTACTAGCTAGGCTAAGCATGGCATTGGTAAGCATCTTAACTTAGAGAATCTCTAACAATTCTACAACTACTAGGATTTCCCAAGCATAGCATATAGATCAAAATATTCATGCAAGTCTAGCAAAATATTTATAGTGCATAGTTGAGAAACATAGGAATAAAATCATGAAGCACCACTTGCCTTGGTAGTTTGGGGAGTAGCAACAATCCTCACAATGACAATCACTATTTGCACCAAAATCTACGCATAAAATAATGGCACCAAAATCATATACAAAATATATACAAACAAAAATATAGGAATGCATGCAAATGCCATGTGATGATTTCCTACACCAGACAAGACAAGTAAACAGTACTGAGTCATAAACAAGTTCAAAACATGCCCAATAAACTTTATTTGAACAAAAAAACATTTCTCAAATAATTACTATACACAAAATATGCCTACACAAGTTTCTGCAAAAACAACCATTTTTTACAGAGGCAAAATATTAAACACATTGCATAAACAGAAAGGGTTTTCTCTCCTGATTCCATGTAAGGTTCCCAACCTTTAATAAGGTAGAGATCCCTGTGTTTACAATGCTAGTCCCTGGATCAATAGCTAGCATCCACAGTTAAGATGTAATATCAAGAAACAAAGGTCATAATACAACTTTATAACCAGGAGTAAAATAATTCATTACATTTTACATAGCTCATTTGGCTATCTCATTACATTGCAGCAGAATATCTATAAGCATGGGGTCCTTCATCTTCAAAGTGCCACAGGCAATCATGTTGGTTGTAGACTTGTAATCCTATTCAACACACTTCACTAACATCAAACAAACCTGTAACATAATGAGTTGCAGCCACAAGGGTCAATACATTTGAATTGTATTGGCAAGTTTCACTACTAAGTAGAAATATGTGGATTCTATCATTACATGCATATTTGGCTAAGTGGGGTTCAGGCTCATTTACAGAAAGCAATATAGTTTTATCCTATCTTTTCAAAATAGTTTTTGTTCTTTGTCAAATCTTTTTGAACTTCTTGGAAAACTCCAAGTGCTTCTAATCCCTTGTTGTCACCCTCAATTTTTAACTTTGAGAAATTGGAATGTCAAGATCTTCCATAGCTTCAGGCCTTAGTTGCTCAGTATTGTCCATAACCGGGGACACGGCTAAGTACTTAGAATTTTGATCTTCTACAGAAGTTGTACACTTTACCCACATGACACAATCTCATCTTGATGCCACCAGTGGCCGCTGGATAAGTACTCACCAAGATGGAGTACTGGCAGATTGAGAATGTGACAAAGTCTTTCCATAGGAGTCCTCCCAATACACAATGCTAGCTTGTCTTCCAGGCACCAATGTAGGGTTTCCAGTTCCCTAGCACAAATCTAGTTAACATGAAGATGCCAATGCATGGGTCTTCCACTATGTAGTTGACTAAGCCAGAGCCCATTTAGCATGTGGCTGTACACGGAAGCCACTGTATGAGAAACATGTTCAATCTCTAAGTCCCTAGGTGTTTTCTTCTAGTGCACAACAAAAAGAGATAACCATATAAACATGGTTCCTTTTGTTGCCACCTTGTCCATCCTTGAGTATCCTTGTCCACCCAGGTGGTTCATTGAGTACTTGTTTTATTATATAAAACATAAGTCTTTTCAATACTTCATATAATCATAACATGTATCCCATCCCAAATATATAGCTGGGCTAAGCTTACTACAACTACATTGTTTCCACTAAGGAATATATATAAGGGTATCCTATTAGGATTTAGCATAGCATAAAATATAGAAATCATTATCATGCATGTTTCAAAAATCCACTAAGTGTAATGAAAATAATAGGACTTCGATGATAGTGTCACTTGCCTTTTTAGTAGAGAATGTTGGTTCACTTATTGATCTTGCAAATATCACACTCTTCTAACTTCACTATAAATCAATCAAGCAAACATAGATTCAACTAGCATTCCAACCAATATTCAAACAATTTAACACACATAAAATAATAGAAACAAAGTCATGCATGCAAGCATGCAAAAGATAGTTTTATTTGCAAAGGTGGTTTCTACTAGGCTCTAAACATTATAAAGTTCAAAGTGATCATTTACTAAAGTGGTAAAACCATTTGCAAAAGGGTTTTATCTATAAACCATTTCTTAAATCAAATCATTATTTCAGGTGGTGGAAAATGCTTTAGCAAAGCAATAATTTTATATTGTTCACCAAATAAGTTGTTAATTCACAAAACATGGTGTTTAGGGCCAGAAGGTTTGAATCAAAGCATCTCCCAAAGGTTTTACTCAAAAATCATTTCCATATCAAAATCAATATTTTTATTTGACTAGAAATGAGCTAATTCAAGTATTTACTCCTAAACTTCACAAAATTCATTTTTAAATCCATGAGTTGGTTCCTAAGGTCAGTAGGTTCACAACAATCCATTTTGCAAAGATTTCATCTCAAAAACATAACTAGAACAATTTTTATATTCATAACAAGCCTACACAAGTTTCTGCAATTTCAACCAATTTTCCAGAAGCAAAACATTAAACAAAGTGCATGGTTGCAAAGTACTTGTTCTACTGATTGCATTGATATAAAATTTGCAAAATTTGGACGTGTAGATTTAAAGTTATGATTTTTACAAGTTTGCAACTTAATCAGATTCAAAATTCTGTTTTAAACAGAACCAGTGCCACGCGGCGTGTTCTTATTGGCCGGTACCGTTTCGTGCGGATCGGCCTCTATGGATCATTGGATCAACTTAAAACGAATGGATCAGATGGGCGCGTACCCCTTCGGTTAATATCTAATCTTATCCTTTGGATCTACATCCTACAGACTACAACGCGTTGACCATTAGCGAGCGGCGCTAGCGGCGGCTGGCGGCAGCGCACGCTCAGGCGGCGAGCTTGCCGATGATGCAGGGAGCAGGGAAGAGGGGGAAGGGGCTTACCGTGCTCGTTGGGAGATGGTGAAGCTCAACGCGTGGTCGGCTTGGCAAGGGGCGCACCAGAGAGGCGACGATTGCTCGCCGGAGTTGGTGGCGGCGTCAGGCGGCTCTGGAGGTCGTCGAGGGCGATGCTGCAGTTCACCCCGAGGCAAAACAAAGGCGTGGTTAGATGCGGGCGAGTGTGGCGAGTGAAGGACTGTCATCGGGAAGGAGAGGGGCGGACGGCTGCTTACGAGAATACTTCGCCGGAGCGTCAGCAAACGGCGGTGGCGTTCAGATGATGTCGAAGCCGAGGTTCTAGGGCACTCGCAGGCGAGTTCTAGACACTGGCAGATGCGCCTGGGGGTGGAGAATAAAATCGTGTGCAGTGGGAGGCGAGAGGTGGCGGGGTGTGGCCGGAATTGCTCTGGGACGCTCGTCGGAGCAGTGGCGGAGCAAGAGAAAATCGGGGCAGCCTGGGGGCTGAGGGGAGGAGCTGTCTGGGGGGAAAGAGAGAGGAGTGCGGGAGGAGTAAGTACGCGTGATAATTGGCAAGAATTACTCGCGCTATAACTCGTATTGACGCCGGAGTTAATCAGCAGCAACGGCAAGGAACGGCTGGCGCGAGGTTGATGACGCTGAGGTGGCGTGGGGCCATGCTGACAGCGAGAGAGGGAGAGAAAGAGTGGGGCCGAGCACTCAGTGACTGGGTGGGTTCTTTTCCGGGTGAAAACTTTTCGCATGTGGGGGGGGGGGTTAGTTGGGCTTGCTGGGCTGTTTGCTGGGCTGGGTCCGTTTCTATATTTTTTCTATTCTGATTGCTTTTTCTTTTTCTATTTGATTTTCTGTTTTGATTTTATTCAAACAATTCAAACACTCAAATGAATTCAAACTTCCACCAAACTTTGTATAATTTTTTTGTTCTGTTTAACAACACAAATCAAAGTCCAAAAATAAAACAATACTTTTATTCTTTTTGGATCTATTTAATAATTAAATAAAATAGTCCTTAGTTATTAATTCAAATAGAATTTAATTTATTAAAATCTCCATTTGAAATCTAAATAATATCAAAACCATTTCAGTAGGTTTTATTTGAAAATACAAAACACTTGGAAAACTTATTTAAAATAATATATCAAGTTTTAGTGTTTATTTAAAATGGAAAAGCCTGTACTTTAAAATTGGGTATTAATAAACCCTCATTATTTTATTTAAATAAACCTTTACACTTATAATCAAGATAAAATATTTTATTTCAAAAGCTTGGCGAAGGTTTAATTTGGCTCTATAAAATAATCCTTATTTATATTTCTACCTTTGCTTTTGAAAACGAAATCTTTTTATTAAAGATCCAAAAATAGTAATTCCAACTATTAAAACTTTCTTTATTAATTGTTTATCTTTTTTAAATCCCTTTAGGATTTATTTGATCAAAATAGGTTTGAAGGTTTCCAATTGGATTCAAAAAGTTTCTTCTCACCCTAAAAATCAACAATTGTTTATTTTGTTTATTTATTTTTCACATAACAAGATTTGGAAAATCTTGGGATGTGACAGGCTACCACCCTTAAAATAAATCTCGTCCCGAGATTTGGGAAGGCTAGAGGTTACAAGTTGGCTTCAAGGCAACTAGGGTACTACCACCCTTAAAAATAAAGTCTCATAGGGTTACATTGATGGTTCACTTGACTATGGGTTCAATACTTAATATCCAGACAAGGAATCCTTATTTGACTCAACTAAGTTAACTAGTTTCTGACATCCACTTCTTCTATCTCTTCAAAGTTTCCATCCATGTCAATGTGGTTCACATGTCCTTTCTAGGTCATATTGGAGTTATTTCCATTGGCTCTTCTAGCATCCTTTTTCTTGTTCTTCTCAGGACAGTCTGATGCATAGTGTCCAAGTTCCTTGCAATTATAGCATTGCAACTGACTAATGTCTTTCTTCCTAAAAGTGTCTTGTTAATTCTGACTAAGGTCATCTCCATTGTCATTATCATTTCCATTACTATCACTTCCATTGTTGTTGTGGTGATTCTGATGTGTTTCAGAATCTTCATTGTTCTTTTTGAATGAATGCTTCATCTTTGGTGATCCTGAGTGATTCTTGAGTTTATGCTTCCTCTTTCTGTTCTCAACTTGATTCATCTTGTTTTCCAAAATAGTGGCTTTGTCACAGAGTGATTGATAAGTTGGGACATAGGCAACAGCTAGCTGTAGGTTCAACTCATCCTT
The DNA here is from genome assembly GCA_916181665.1 of Avena sativa. Lineage (NCBI taxonomy): Eukaryota > Viridiplantae > Streptophyta > Magnoliopsida > Poales > Poaceae > Avena > Avena sativa. The sequence continues at coordinate 145,597,633 of OV702294.1, read as the reverse complement.
AAGTCCTTCAAGAAATTTTTCTTTTCTCTTAGCATCTATATCAACTTCATCCGGTGCATATCATGCCAGATTGTTGAATTCTTCAATATACTCCGCCACACTAAGGTGACGCTGTTTCAGATTGTGAAACTCCTTTTTCTTCAAGTACATCACTCCAGGTGAGATGTGAGTTGTTCTGAATCCATCCTCAAAAATAGCCCAAGTTACATTTTCAAGGGGAGTGGTGATCTGAAAGTTGTCCCACCATGTTGCTGCTGGTCCTTCAAGTAGAAATGCTGCAAACCTAACTTTTTCTTCATCGGTGCAACCAACAGTCACTAAGTCTTTGTTTACTGAACGTAACCAATCATTGGCTTCCATTGGATCAGTTGTTCCAGAGAATCTTGCAGGCCTAAGTTTCAGAAACTTGGTGAGCATGTCAAGTGCTGGAGGATTATTCTGATTGTTGTTGTTATTGTTGTTGTTGTTGTTGTTGTTGTTGTTGTTGTTGTTGTTCTGATTCTGTATATATGTGGTCATCTGTTGCATCAACTGTGTCTGAGCTGCCATCATCTGCTGCATCTCATGGGTGATGTTGTTTTGGTTGGGGTTGGCACGACGAGGAGGCATCTGTTGGTTTGATAGGGACAAGTATTGGTGGATAGGTTTTAAGAAGTCCTAACACCCATCTCAAAACAACCAAGTTCAATCAAACAATCAACAAGAAACTATTCACTTAACAACTTATGAGCTTAACTCATGAGTTGAAGGAAACCACAAGTTTTCTTGAAAATATTAACTTAGTATAGTCATACCTCATAGGTCAATATGATCCATACTCTAACTTCATATCAATGTCTTTGGTGGGCAATCTAATGTCTCTTGGTTTTTCACTTGTAGTTCTTAGTGATGTCTAAATTGAAGTCCTTGGTGAAAATGTTGAAGTCATTAGAGTTGAAGATGTTGAAGTCATTAGAGTTGAAGATGTTGAAGTCATTAGAGTTGAAGATGTTGAAGTCATTAGAGTTGAAGATGTCCTTTGCACATGGTGAAGTCTTCGGCCATGGGGTAGGTTTTATCCATCAAGTTGAAATAGAAGAGATGTAGAATCAAAACCAAAAAGGTTGAGGAAAGAGTTTACAAGATTGTTTGTAAATAATTTTTGGAACAAATACAACTCCTATTTTTCTAAGGGGTTTTGTTCAATCCTAGGGTTACAAATCCTACAGGCAACACAATGCTCTGATACCATCTATAAGGTTCCCAACCTTTAATAAGGTAGAGATCCCTGTGTTTACAATGCTAGTCCCTGGATCAATAGCTAGCATCCACAGTTAAGATGTAATATCAAGAAACAAAGGTCATAATACAAATTTATAACCAGGAGTAAAATAATTCATTACATTTTACATAGCTCATTTGGCTATCTCATTACATTGCAGCAGAATATCTATAAGCATGGGGTCCTTCATCTTCAAAGTGCCACAGGCAATCATGTTGGTTGTAGACTTGTAATCCTATTCAACACACTTCACTAACATCAAACAAACCTGCAACATAATGAGTTGCAGCCACGAGGGTCAATACATTTGAATTGTATTGGCAAATTTCACTACTAAGTAGAAATATGTGGATTCTATCATTACATGCATATTTGGCTAAGTGGGGTTCAGGCTCATTTACAGAAAGCAATATAGTTTTATCCTATCTTTTCAAAATATTTTTTGTTCTTTGTCAAATCTTTTTGAACTTCTTGGAAAACTCCAAGTGCTTCTAATCCCTTGTTGTCACCCTCAAGTTTTAACTTTGAGAAATTGGAATGTCGAGATCTTCCATAGCTTCAGGCCTTAGTTGCTCAGTATTGTCCATAACCGGGGACACGACTAAGTACTTAGAATTTTGATCTTCTGTAGAAGTTGTACACTTTACCCGCATGACACAATCTCATCTTGATGCCACTAGTGGCCGCTGGATAAGTACTCACCAAGATGGAGTACTGGCAGATTGAGAATGTGACAAAGTATTTCCATAGGAGTCCTCCCAATACACAATGCTAGCTTGTCTTCCAGGCACCAATGTAGGATTTCCAGTTCCCTAGCACAAATCTAGTTAACCTGAAGATGCCAATGCATGGGTCTTCCACTATGTAGTTGACTAAGCCTGAGCCCATTTAGCATGTGGCTGTACACGGAAGCCACTGTACAAGAAACATGTTCAATCTCTAAGTCCCTGGGTGGTTTTCTTCTAGTGCACAACAAAAAGAGATAGCCATATAAACATGGTCCGTTTTGTTGCCACCTTGTCCATCCTTGAGTATCCTTGTCCACCCAGGTGGTTCATTGAGTACTTGTTTTATTATATAAAACATAAGTCTTTTCAATACTTCATATAATCATAGCATGTATCCCATCCCAAATATATAGCTGGGCTAAGCTTACTACAACTACATTGTTTCCACTAAGGAATATATATAAGGGTATCCTATTAGGATTTAGCATAGCATAAAATATAGAAATCATTATCATGCATGTTTCAAAAATCCACTAAGTGTAATGAAAATAATAGGACTTGGATGATAGTGTCACTTGCCTTTTTAGTAGAGAATGTTGGTTCACTTCTTTATCTTGCAAATATCACACTCTTCTAACTTCAATACAAATCAATCAAGCAAACATAGATTCAACTAGCATTCCAACCAATATTCAAACAATTTAACACACATAAAATAATAGAAACAAAGTCATGCATGCAAGCATGCAAAAGATAGTTTTATTTGCAAAGGTGGTTTCTACTAGGCTCTAAACATTATAAAGTTAAAAGTGATCATTTACTAAAGTGGTAAAACCATTTGCAAAAGGGTTTTATCTATAAACCATTTCTTAAATCAAATCATTATTTCAGGTGGTGGAAAATGCTTTTAGCAAAGCAATAATTTTATATTGTTCACCAAATAAGTTGTAATTCACAAAACTTTGTGTTAGGGTCCGAAGGTTTGAATCAAAGCATCTCCCAAAGGTTTTACTCAAAAATCATTTCCATATCAAAATCAATATTTTTATTTGACTAGAAATGAGCTAATTCAAGTATTTACTCCTAAACTTCACAAAATTCATTTTTAAATCCATGAGTTGGTTCCTAAGGTCAGTAGGTTCACAACAATCCATTTTGCAAAGATTTCATCTCAAAAACATAACTAGAACAATTTTTATATTCATAACAAGCCTACACAAGTTTCTGCAATTTCAACCAATTTTCCAGAAGCAAAACATTAAACAAAGTGCATGGTTGCAAAGTACTTGTTCTACTGATTCCATCGATATAAAATTTGCAAAATTTGGACGTGTAGATTTAAAGTTATGATTTTTACAAGTTTGCAACTTAATCAGATTCAAAATTCTGTTTTAAACAGAACCAGTGCTACGCGGCGTGTTCTTATTGGCCGGTACCGTTTCGTGCGGATCGGCCTCTATGGATCGTTGGATCAACTTAAAACGAATGGATCAGATGGGCGTGTACCCCTTCGGTTAAGATCTAATCTTATCCTTTGGATCTACATCCTACGGACTACAACGCGTTGACCATTAGCGAGCGGCGCTAGCGGCGGCTGGCGGCGGCGCACGCTCAGGCGGCGAGCTTGCTTATGATGCAGGGAGCGGGGAAGAGGGGGGAGGGGCTTACCGTGCTCGCAGGGAGATGGTGAAGCTCAACGCGTGGTCGGCTTGGCAAGGGGCGCACCAGAGAGGCGACGATTGCTCGCCGGAGTTGGTGGCGGCATCAGGCGGCTCTGGAGGTCATCGAGGGCGATGCTGCAGTTCACCCCGAGGCAAAACAAAGGCGTGGTTAGATGCGGGCGAGTGTGGCGAGTGCAGGAGTGTCATCGGGAAGGAGAGGGGCGGACGGCTGCTTACGAGAATACTTCGCCGGAGCGTCAGCAAACGGCGGTGGCATTCAGATGATGTCGAAGCCGAGGTTCTGGGGCACTTGCGGGCGAGTTCGAGACACTGGCAGATGCGCCTGGGGGTGGAGAATAAAATCGTGTGCAGTGGGAGGCGAGAGGTGGTGGGATGTGGCCGGAATTGCTCTGGGACGCTCGTCGGAGCAGTGGCGGAGCAAGAGAAAATCGGGGCAGCCTGGGGGCAGAGGGGAGGAGCTGTCTGGGGGGAAAGAGAGAGGAGTGCGGGGCGAGTAAGTACGCGTGATCACTGGAAAGAATTACTCGCGCTATAACTCGTATTGACGCCGGAGTTAATCAGCAGCAACGGCAAGGAACCGCTGGCGCGAGGTTGATGACGCTGAGGTGGCGTGGGGTCGTGCTGACAGCGAGAGAGGGAGAGAAAGAGTGGGGCCGAGCGCTCAGTGACTGGGTGGGTTCTTTTTCGGGTGAAAACGTTTCGCGCGTGGGGGGTTTAGTTGGGCTTGCTAGGCCTGTTTGCTGGGCTGGGTCCGTTTCTATACTTTTTCTATTCTGATTGCTTTTTCTTTTTCTATTTGATTTTCTGTTTTGATTTTATTCAAACAATTCAAACACTCAAATGAATTCAAACTTCCACCAAACTTTGTATAATTTTTTTGTTCTGTTTAACAACACAAATCGAAGTCCAAAAATAAAACAATACTTTTATTCTTTTTGGATCTATTTAATAATTAAATAAAATAGTCCTTAGTTATTAATTCAAATAGAATTTAATTTATTAAAATCTCCATTTTAAATCTAAATAATATCAAAACCATTTCAGTAGGTTTTATTTGAAAATACAAAACACTTGGAAAACTTATTTAAAATAATATATCAAGTTTTAGTGTTTATTTAAAATGGAAAAGCCTTTACTTTAAAATTGGGTATTGATAAACCCTCATTATTTTATTTAAATAAACCTTTACACTTATAATCAAGATAAAATATTTTATTTCAAAAGCTTGGCCAAGGTTTAATTTGGCTCTATAAAATAATCCTTATTTATATTTCTACCTTTGCTTTTGAAAACCAAATCTTTTTATTAAAGATCCAAAAATAGTAATTCCAATTATTAAAACTTTCTTTATTAATTGTTTATCTTTTTAAATCCCTTTAGGATTTATTTGATCAAAATAGGTTTGAAGGTTTCCAATTGGATTCAAAAAGTTTCTTCTCACCCTAAAAATCAACAATTGTTTATTTTGTTTATTTATTTTTCACATAACAAGATATGGAAAATCTTGGGATGTGACATTCCAATGATATAAAATTTGCAAAATTTGAACGTGTGGATCAAAAGTTATGAATTTTACAAGTTTGAACATCTAATAGATCTAAATCCTGTTTTTAAAACAAAGAACTAGCCACGCGGTGCTCTTTTATTGGTTGATACCGATTCGCGCGGATCGACTAACGTGGACCGCTTGATCTAAATGAAATCGCACGGCCAGATCTGTCACGTACCCCTTCGTTTAAGTGATCTATCTAACGCGTTGGATCTGGATCTAACGGCTCGCGATCAAGCGACCAAAGACTAGCGTAGCCAGCGGCGGCGATTGGCGGCGGCGACTCTGTCAAAGATGTTGCTGGCATTCTAGGTTGCACGGGAGAGATAGAGGTAGCTTAGCGAGTTCTCCGTGCGCTGATGATGCTCAAGGTAGGCTTGGTTGATGAAGGGGCGCTCGAGGTCGACAGGTATTGATCGACGGAGTCGCTACTGTAGTCGGGCGTGTGCTGCTGGAGACGGTGGCGACGCTACGGTTCGCGCTAAGGCACGAGAGAGGTGGAGTTAGATGCGTGCAGACGAGGCAAGTGTGTGAATATGAACGAGAGAGGGAGGCGCGGTCAGTACAAACCAGGAGATCTCGTCGGAGTTTGCGGCTGCGTCGGGCACTTGCGTTCATCGTCGTTAGCGAGGCTCCAGATAGTCCTAGAACGCACTAGTGGAGTTAGAAGATGCGCAAGGTTGATGCGATCATGCTGGCAAGATTAGAAGGCAAGGGGCGATGAGTGCTCACCGGAATCGTACGCCGGAGTGGCTCGGTATCGCGGCGGTGCAAGCGAGATTGTGGGCAGCCTGGTGGTGGAGTGGGGGCGCTAAGTGAGGGGAAATGGTCGTAGAGGGGTGGAGGTTAAATAGCCGGAGCATGGGCAAGAATTACGCGCGGCATCAATGGGATTGAAGAGCATTTGCTTCGGGAGGAAACGGCCGCGGTGGCGCTGGTCGCAGGCGAGATTTGGGGACGACGGGGGTGATGTGGCTGCGGGGCCCAGTTGTCAACGAAGGGGTGTGCGCGAGCGTGGTGAGAAAACAGAGGGAAAGGGAGGACCCGGGTGGGCTATTTCGCTTGCTGGGCTGGAATGGTGGCGCCAGGCCCAGTTGGGTTTTCTAAATCCTTTTCTTTTTCTGAGTTGATTTTCTGGAATCATTTTCAAACAAATTCAAAAGCATTTGAAACCCAAACATTTTCTGGATTTTTGTAAAGTGTAAACTTCATAATATTGGACATAAAACCTTGCTGTCTAATTGGACTAGCTTGGTCTTTATGAAAAATCAAAATAAACAGTGTCTTAGCACTTGATTTGAATAGGTTTTAAAATTGGTTCAAAACCATATTTGTTTTGTAAATTTTTGTCCAAACCTTGATCACAACCAAACCCATCCTATGAACTCACAACAAAGGTTTTGAAACAAAAATTCCCTCACTAGAGAGAGGCATTGAAATAATGTTTGTTCACATAAAATGATAGCACCCAGTGCTTCTGTTTCGTTGAAATGAGTTTGAAATTGAACTCTAAATGACATGCATGCATGAATGATATGCAATCTTTGGAAACATGATTTTAGGGATGTTACACAAAGAGAGGGGGAGGCGCGGTTAGGAATTACGAGGGGATCTCGACGGAGTTGAAGCCGAAGACGGTGGCGCTCAGTTGATGTCGTTGTCGATGCTCTAGGTCACGACAAGACATGTGGCTAGGGTCAATGTATGCGCACAACGATGGTGAACAAGTGAGTGTGAACTAGAGAGGATGGGGAGGCGTGTACTCACCGGAATTACTGCCGGAGTGCGTCGGTGCAGTGAGTGTTCGGGCGAGTAATTTGCTCAGCCTGGTGGCGGAGAGGGTGTGGCGTCTTAGGGGAAAGATAGAGGGGAGAGGGGCGCTTTATCGTGCATGGTCGCAGGGGCGAATTACTCGCGGCATTTAAGGTAATTCAAGAGGCGAAATCAACGCTGAAATGGGAGAGAGAGGGGGGAACGGGTCAGCGTGGGTGGAGACGAAGGTGACTTGGCGGTGGGACCGGTTGGTTAGTGGGGTGCGGGTTACGCGTGGGGTCCTGCGATCAGTGGCTGCGCGGGCACGTTTGCGGGTGAGAAAAACGATTCAGGGAGGGGGAGAGGTGGGCTGCGCTGGGCCTGAGGCTTTGCTGGGCCGGGTAGGTTTAGTGGGTCGGGTCTCTTTTCTATTTACTTTCTTTCGTGATTCTTTTTATTTTTCTTTTCTGATTTTCTGTTTTCAAATTCAAACCCTCATTTGAATTCAAACGTTTCCCAACTTTCAGTATATTTTAATGTTGTTTATTAATGTATTTTAAAGTTTATTTTATAATCTTTTCTTATATTTCCCTAGGGTTTATTTTTTATTTTAAATAGACATTTTGTCTTTATTAAATAGGATTTTAAATATGGTTTAAACCCATATAATTTTATTTGAATATTCTTTATCCCTTTATTTAATTTGGATTATCTTTATTCCATTTGCTTAAGGATTTAATCCAAGTTTTAAATTGTATTTTAAATAATTTTCTTTTATTCCTTTATGGTTTATTATTTATTTAAAATAAGCACTTGTCTTTATTCAAATAAGATTTTAAATATATTTTCAAACTTCTATTTGAATTCCAAATTTTACCAAACCTTTTTTTATTAGGTTTTATTTATTCATTAGTGTGTTAAATATTTTTAACATGATTTAATATCCATTTTAAATTGGGTAATCAAATATGGTTTTAACCCATATAAATTTTATTCAAATAATTCTTTTATTCTTTTTAAATTAATTAAATAACTTTTAAACCACTTTGGCAAATTACAATTTATTATTTTCTCATGAATTAATTAATCATTTACATTAGGAATTTCGTCTTTATTCAAAACCAATATGATTTAAGTCCATATAAGTTCTTATTTAAATAATCTTTATTCCTTTATTTTATTTGTTTAGGGATTTGGCCAAGATTTAATTTGGCTTTTAAATATTCCTTATTTATTTATTTATTTATTTATTTATCTTGTAAAATCCATATCTTTTTATTTATAGATCCAAAATTGGTGATTCGAATTTGTATAATTTTATTTAATAATTTTTTATCTTTTTAAATCCTTTTAGGATTACTTGCTGAAGATTTGGTATGGATTTTAATTAGGAGCTTTATTTGCTTTGGAAATTATTTCCTTTTATCTTATTAAATTCATAAGTTTTTATCCATGGCTCTAAACTAAATAAAACCAATTTCCATGGTTTTATAATATTTTTGTTTATCATTTTGATCATTTATAAATGTTTGTTGCTGAATTTTTATATGGATCAAATCCATAGTCTTAGAGAAATCTTGGAAATGATTTCTTTCATTAGGGTTTTAGGGTTTTGGTTTATTTTCCCAAGTGTTTAAATTTCAAGATACATTCATTGATGAATGCATTTCACTTGATTTAAATTTTGTTGGATTCCCTTTTATTCAAATTTTGTTCAAGAAGGGTTTTGATGTTTCCATTTTGAAACAAAAAGTTTCTTTTCACCCTAATTTTCAACAATTATTTATTTTGCTTATTTATTTTTCACATTTAAAAATTTGGAAAATTTTGGGATGTGACACTATACGGCTACCTATGTAAGGCATGCCACGGTCTTCAAGGGTATGAACGTTGTTCTTCATCTCTGTTACTTATGTCTACATAGATTAGATCTTGGTTGTCAAGTTCACGTAGGTAGAATTTTTTTGTTTTCTGCTGCAAACCCAAGAGTGGTATCAGAGCCAGATCTATGGGTAGACATGACGTACGGATAGAACACATAGAAATATGTGGGTGTTTATTCTATAGTTGTGACCCTCCTTCGTGTTCTCGTCATATCGCGGAATTGATTGATGAAGCGGCCCGGACCGACCTTACGCGTAAGCTTACACGAGACTAGTTCCACACTCAACATATGGCTTGTTCTGTATAAGTGGCTGGAGGTTGTCTGTCTCTCTTTCAATAGTGGATATGACTTTTAAACACGAGGGCCTTGAAAAGGGAGCAAAGAGGCAATCATTGAATCGATGTTGTGGATCAACGTTCATAGGTGGGAAGGGGTTCTGCCATGAAAGCCCTAAAGCCGCGTAAAACTTGCAAAAAAGGGATAAAGTAAGAGGCATCTAACTTTTTTGCAAGGGCATGTGTTGTGACATGGTAATGGTAAGTTTATGAAACAATTGTCCATTGGAGCTCTCGATGGAGATCAACATGCTACAACCATGTCATAGCACCATACTCATGTAGTATATGTTTGCACATCCTGCTTGGCATAGTATACTAGTTATACGATGGTATCTAAATAGGATGATCCCTCACAAATTCCAATGATATTGTTCCCCTTGAGTGTGCACTATCAAGAAAGTTCTTCGGTATGAGGCAGTCTGTGACGATCGGGTGTCATACATACCTACGTTCGCATAAAGTGGGTGTAAGAAAGTGTACCCAACAATATACACAAGTTTGAATTGACGAGCCTGGCATGTGCAGACATTGCCTTAGAACACAGAGACCGAAAGGTCAAGCATGAGTCACATGGGGATGTGATCGACATTCAGAATGTCCACCTTTGGAGCTATGTTATTGTCTGTCACGATCGGGGATGATGTAGTGAGATGGGATCATGTGATCACTAAGACGAATGGAAGGATGTTCGTCTTGAGTGGGAGCCATGCTAACTTAAGTTTAAAGGTCAAACTTAAAATGTGTGCTCAGTATATTATGAACATGGTCTATACTCTTTGCAAATCCATTATAGATGTCTCGCCCACCCACCTTCAACGTTAGTTCATTCCTATAGAAGGACAAGCTAAAAATCGATGGGTCAAACTTCACCGCCTGGCACCGCACCTTGAGAATCCTCCTCACCCCCTACAAGCTCAACTATGTATTAGAGGCAGAACTACCCACCAAACCCGTTGATACCGCCACCGAGGACGAAAAATATTGTCTGCCAGTCCAAGGCGTATGATTCCTCCCTCATCCAGAGTGGAATGCTCTATGCCATGGAGCTAGAGCTTCAAAAACATTTTGAGAAGATGGCTGCATTTGTGATCCTTGAGGATCTCAAAGCCGTCTTTGCTTCGTAGGCTCGTGCAGAGAGGTATGAAGCTTCAAAGCTCTTCTCAGCCAAGATGGAAGAGCATAGCAGTGTGAGCGAGCACATGGTCAAAATGTCTGGCTACATTCAACGCTTGAACACCCTGGATTGCAAAGTATCGGACAAGCTCATGATTGATAGGGTGTTGCACTCGTTTCCTCCTAGCTACAAAGATTTCATGATGAACTACAACATGCAAGGGATGGTCAAGACCCTTCCTGAGTTGTTAGCCATGCTCAAGACTGCTGAGGTAGAAATCAAGAAGGAGCACACGGAGTTGATGGTCAATAAAACCACCAACTTTAAGAAGTCAGCACCATATAAGGGCAAGAAGCCTAGGAGGGATGGTAAGCAAGTTGCTCGTTCCCCTAAGGGCCCAAAGCCAAAGACCAGCATCGTGTGATACTACTACAAGGAAGACGGGTACTAGAAGCGCAACTGCCCCAAGTACCTCAAAGATAAGAAAGCTGACAAGTTTTCCGCAAAAGACAAAGGTATATGTGATATACATGTTATTGATGTGTTCCTTACAAGAACCAGGAGCAACACATGGGTATTTTATACTGGTTTTGTTGCTCATATTTGTAACTCCCACCAGGAGCTACAGAATAAGCAGTGTCGGGGGAAGGACAAAGTGACGATGCGCGTTAGCAACGGATCGGAGGTCGATGTCAAGGCTGTCGGTGATTTGTCTCTACGTCTGCCTTCAGGATTAATATTAGTTTTGAATAAGTGCTACTTTGTACCCGCTTTAAGCATGAATATTGTGAGTGGATCTTGCTTATTGCAAGATCGTTATTCATTTAAATCTGGAACAAGTGGTTGTTCTATTTTTATGAATGATGTCTTTTATGTTCATGCGTGTGTATGCAAAGGTTTATTCTTACAAGATCTTGATGACAATACACACATCCATAACATTGATGCCAAGCATATCAAGCATGATGACGATAATACCATGTATATATGGCATTTCCATCTTGGTCATATTGGCGTAAAATGCATGAAGAAGCTCCATTTTGATGGACTTCTGGGATCACTAGATTTTGAATCTCTTGATACAAGCAATCCTTGTCTCATGGGCAAGATAACCAGGACACCCTTCTCTGGTACTATGGAGCGGGCAACCGACCTATTGGGAATCATACATACTGATGTGTGTGGACCACACTACTAGGAAACTAGCTATAGATAGACAGACCTTATGTGGCGCATGGTTCTAATCATGCGCCACAAAAGATGTCCAGTGGAGCATCTATGTCAATGTGCCACAGAACCCTCAAACTTCTGTGGCGCCTGGAATTTGGCAATACGCCACAAAAGTAAGGTGGGACCCACACCAGGCCTTGGTATATGAAACATCTGTGGTGCATTTGAGCATATGCGCCACAGAAGTTGGCACTTCTGTGGCACATATACCCATATGCGCCACAAAATCATCAGGTAGGACCCACAGCAGGCGGTCTTTGACCGTGATCTGACCAACCATTTGTGGCGCATATGGTGATATGCGCCACAAAAGTTTATATCTTATGTGGCGCGTATCACCTTATGCGCCACAGAACATGGATGTGCGCCCCACAGTCTGACCACCTATTACCTACAATATGCGCCACAGAATGGTGCGTGCTATTCAGAATATATTGAGAATTTCTAGTACATTTTCCTCTTGCTTTTCCAAACTAAACAAGTACCAGTGGCATAGGTAGAATACTAGATAATATACTAGATAGACAGTGACATACATCATTGCAAATGCAAAAACTAAGGATAGCCCTTGAACAGCAAAACAACAATGGCATACATCATTGCAAATGCACAAACTATAACAAACATTGCAAATTACTTCACAGAGCTGGAGGCGATGGCGGTGGAAGATGCCAGACCTCCCTATTCACGCGCGCCCGCAGCCTGCGGATGTGCTCCTCCATGGACACATTGGGGTCGAGCATCGCCCGCCACCTGATTAGTTCCGCCATGCACGCCCTCTTCTCCAGGGATGCGAGAACGGCATACAACCTCATGGCCTTGTTGTAGAGGGCCTCGTGTCGCAGCCTGGCCTCCTCCTCGATTAGGTTGACCTCCAAATCCCGCGGCGGCTGACTCCGAGCACTGCCCCTCAACCTCGTCCCTCCAATGCGAGTAGGCTGTAGGGGACACGAGCGGGTTGTGCTCTCCAACGAGTCTCCCGATGAGTTGTGGGAAGCCATCAGGGACACGGACGCTGCTTTTGACAGGGAGTGTGGTAGATATATAGAGGGGTGTCATTAAAGCAGCTAGCTGCCACCTTTAATTTTGTTCAGATCTGGATGCAAGGTTCTGTGGCGCATATGGCCTATATGCGCCAAAGAAGTTTGATATTTTGTGGCGCATATCACCCATATGCGCCACAGAACCCTGAGTCCAGATCTGCTTTTGACCGGGCTCTGACCGACCATATGTGGGCCCATAATCTGGCCACCTATGGCCAAGGTTTTGTGGCGCATATGGACGATATGCGCCACAGAAGATCAAACTTCTATGGCGCATATCAGCTATATGCGCCACATAACCCTGCGTCCAGATCTGCACAAAAAGGTGGCAGCTTTGCACCCCTCTATCTACCACCATCCATTTCACATCCTTCTTTCTCCTCCACCCAGCTCGTTTTCCTCCCCTCTCCCACCCCATTGTGCCCATAATTTTCTACATTTTGTTGTATTTAAACCTACTATAGTTGATAGATTGGTTAGCGAAAGCCTTTCTCCCACTTGTAGATCTAAAACACACTTACTTTTCTCCTCCACATCTCTATTTGTGTACCATTATCTCTCCATAAATCTATTGGTCCACACTCTCTCACATCACGGTCTCGACTCGGTATTCAATCTACTCGGTGAGTAATTGGCCATGAATGTGCATGTTTTTTAGGTGTAAAGCTTGTCACGTGGGTGGTGTGTACATGCGATGCATGGCACCAAGATGATGTTTGTGCATGAAGCTTGTGTGGTGCATGAATGTTTGCATGGGAAGAAGTTTCTTGTTGTTGCTTGTCTGCCCCGGTGTGGTGCGTGGATGTTTGCCAAAAATTTGATTCATTTCTGTTTCGGCAAATTTTTGCACCACCCATATGTCCTACTTTTAGGAAAGGTCATGCCGAATTTTTCCGACGACCATGCATGTGTGTTTGTGTGCATAAGGTCTGGTTTCTAATTAACCTACTCTGTCTTTTGCTCTATACGTGCATACACCACGCAGGAAACCATGGTCGTCAGGATGAGAGAAGGTCGAGTTACTAGGTATAAGAAAGACATGAAGGGGGACATGATTCAGAACAACAATACCCAGATAAGATGTCCATGTCGAACATGCAAACTCCAGTGCTGGATCGACCCTGATTCTAGAAAATTGGAGGATCACCTGCTCAGGCGCGGTTTCATGCGCGACGACTTCGATGAGGAGACGGCAGTAAATGGTGGTGGTCATCATGAAGACGTGGGCGGGCGAGAGGACGAAGAGTCTCCCGTCGGGCATGTTCATCATGACGAAGAATATACCGGCGGGCATGATCATCATGACAAAGAAGGAGATGTCAATGGGCATGACCATCATGAAGAAGGAGAAGAAGCGAACACTCAGACCCTGCTAACTTTGGTGTTAAGGGACCATCATGTTTAGGAACTGCTTCTCAAGGAGACGAGCAACGCCGAAGCTGCAGCCAGAGAGAAAGCCAAGCTGGCGAAAATGGAGATAGATGGGATGACTCCATTGTATCCTAGGTGTCGGCCCGAGGATACACGCTTGAGTGTAACGCTCAAGGCTATAGAGATGAAGGCGGAACACAAATGGACCGACGTGAGCTTCAATGCTAACATGGAATTCTGGTGCGATCGTCTTCCTAACGGGAACACATTGCCAACAAGTATACAGGAGGCCAAGAAAATCATGTGCCCTCTCGACCTACCGCACTTTAAATACCAACCATGCATCAATGATTGTGCACTTTATCATAACGAGTACGCGGAGAGAACCACATGTCCGGTGTGCGGCCATGGACGGTACAAGAGAGGGAACAAGAAAGTTCCTCGAAAAGTGGTATGGTACTTTCCTATCACTCCCCGTCTACAAAGATATTTCGTAGATCCTAAGGAAGCAAAGCTAATGAAATGGCACGATCCGGAGAAGATGATCCGGAGAAGGGCAAGATCCTAACACACCCTTCAGATTCTAGCCAGTGGAATGCATTGGACATCGAGTTCGAAGAGTTCGGGGGCGATGCAAGGAACGTCAGGCTGGGTATGAGCACCGATGGACTCGATCCTTTTGGCAACCAAAGTACAACGCATAGCACCTAGCCCGTGTTTGTATGGCCATACAACATCCCCCCATGGTTCTGCACAAAGCAAAGGTATGTACACATGAGCATTCTTATTTAGGGGCCAAAACAGCCAGGTATCGATCTGCATCTTTATATCGGGCTGTTGAAAGAGGAGTAAGCCACGCTGTGGGAGACGCCAGACCGTACATGGGACGACTACACTAAAGAATATTTCCCTCTGAGAGTCGCGTTGCTCACGACGGTGCAGGACTATCCTGGTTACGCATATGTATCGGCCCAGGTGAACCATGGACACAATGCATGTGTCAAGTGCATGGATAAGACCCCGCATCTCCAGCTACCAAAGGATCTCGGGTCTTCGAAAACCGTGTTACAAAGGACTCGAAAGTGGCTTCGCATGGATCACCCATGGAGAAAAGGCGGTGACCTATTCAATGTTAAAGACGAGCTCGAAAGAGCTCCATGTACGAGCTCCAAAAACTGCACTGCCTTATATGAATCTTATTCTCCGGACCATTCCGGAACCTATCGTGATGTCCCGGATCCCATCCGAGACTCCGAACAAAAACTCATAAACGACATATCCAATCTATCCTAGCGTCGAGACACGCTAAGTGTGTGACCCTGCGGGTTCGAGAATATGCAGACATGATCTTCTATCAATAATCAACAGCGGGGTCTAGAAACCCATATTGACTCCCACACATTCATCGATGATCATATCAGATGAACCACGATGTCAGGATTCAATCAATCCCATATATATATTCCCTTCGTCTCGCGATATTTTACTTGCCCGAGATTCGATCGTCGGTACCGTCATACCTAGTTCAATCTCGTTCACAGCAAGTACTTTACTCGTTCCGTAATACGATATCACTTTATGATTAACTCCTTAACCACATGCTTGCAAGCGGTGTTGATATCGATTACCGAGTGGGCCCGAAGTATATCTCTCCGACTTGGGAGGGATAAATCCCATCTCGATACATACAACCCAACAGGCACTTTCTGATCACTTGAGAGACACCTTTATGATCACCCTCTCATAGGATGACGTTTGATGACCTCAAAGCTTTCTTCCGATACCAGGGAGTTGTATTATCTCATGGTCTAAGGAATACAATATTTGACATAAGAAAAGCTTCGCAAAGATGAACACGATGACACGATCTAATTGCTTCGCTTAGTTTGGGTCTGTCCATCATATCATTCTCCCAATGATATGATCTCATTATTAATCGACAACTCATGTCTATGGTTAGGAAACCTTAACCATCATTAATCAATGAGCTAGTCCATAGAGGCGTACTAGGGACCCGGTGTTGTTCAGAAACCACACAAGTATTAAAGTTTCTGCTTAATACAATTCTAGCATGGAATATAAACATTATCATGAACAAGAATTATAATAATAACATCTTTATTATTGCCTCTAGGGCATAATTCCAACAGTCTCCCACTTGCACTAGAGTCAATAATCTAGTTTACATTTGGCAACAATCTCACACCCATGGCACTGAGGTGCTGATCATGTTTTACACGTGGAAGAAGTTTAGTCAATGGATCTACGACATTCAGATCTGTATGTACTTTGCTAATCTTCAGATCTCCATCTGCTATATAATCTCGGATTATATGAAACTTGCGGTTGATATGCTTGGTCTTTGGATGATATCTTGGTTCTTTAGCAAGTGCTATGGCGCCAGTGTTGTCACACAATATCTCCAGTGGGTCCAATGCACTTGGAACCACGCCAAGCTCAGTGATGAAGTTTCTGATCCAAACTCCTTCACTTGACGCTTCTGCAGCAGCCATGTATTCCGCTTCTACTGTAGATCCCGCGATCACGCTTTGCTTGCAGCTTCTCTAGCTCACAGCTCCTCCATTCAAAATATAAACGTATCCTGTCTGAGATTTAGAATCATCCTTGTCGGTGTCGAAACTAGCGTCGACGTAACCTTTTACGACGAGTTGTTCATCACCCCCATAGACTAATAACATTTCTTTAGTCCTATTTAGGTACTTTAGGATGTTCTTCACGGCTGTCCAGTGTTCCACTCCTGGATCACTTTGATATCTGCTCGTCAAACTAAGAGCATTGGACACATCCGGTCTAGTACACAGCATGGCATACATGATAGAACCTATGGCCGAGGCATAAGGCACTTTTCTCATAGCTTCCCTATCATTTACCGTAGCTGGATACTGAGCCTTGCTCAATGTCTTACCTGACAACATAGGCACTGAACCTTTCTTTGCCTTATCCATTCTGAACCTTTTCAGAACTTTGTTTAGGTATGTACTCTGGCTTAAAGCTATCAGGCGTCTTTGTCTATCTCTATAGATTTTGATGCCCAATATATAAGCAGCTTCACCTAGGTCTTTCATTGAAAAACACTTGTTCAAATAACTCTTCACATCGTTAAGCATGTTAATGTCATTTCCAATAATCAATATGTCATCCACATATAGTACCAGAAATGTCACCGAGCTCCCACTCACTTTCTTGTAGATACAAGCTTCGTAGCAATTTGGAACAAATCCAAAGCTCTTGATCACTTGATCAAAACGAAGGTTCCAACTCCGAGATGCTTGCTTCAGTCCATAAATGGAACGCCCAAGCTTGAATACTTTATCAGCATCCTTAGGATTGACAAAACCTTCGGGTTGCATCATATACAACTCTTCATCAATGTTGCCATTGAGGAACGCAGTCTTGACATCCATCTGCCATATTTCATAATCATGAAACGCAGCAATTGCTAATAAAATCCGAATGGACTTAAACATCGCTACGGGAGAGAAAGTCTCATCGTAGTCAACACCTTGAACTTGTCGAAAACCTTTCGCGACAAGCCGTGCTTTATAGACGGTAACATTACCATCCGCGTCCGTTTTCTTCTTGAAAATCCATTTGCACTCAACGTCCTTTCGGTCGCTAGGAGGGTCCACCAAAGTCCATACTTGGTTTTCGCTCATGGATCCCAATTCTGATTTCATGGCTTCTAGCCATTTCTCAGAGTCTGGGCTCATCATCGCTTCCTCATAGTTCATAGGATCACTGTCATCTACTAACAAGACAGTTAAGACAGGGTTGCCGTACCACTCAGGAGGGGCACACGACCTTGTCGACCTACGACGTTCACTAGCAGCATCGTCCGAAGCTTCATGATCCTTATCATTAGCTTCCTCTATTATTGGTGCTGGCAGCAGTGGAACAATTTCAGGTGCTGCGCTACTCTCCAATTCAAGAGAAGGTTCAATAACCTCGTCTAGCTCTACTTTCCTCCCACTCACTTCTTTCGAGAGAAACTCCTTCTCAAGTAAGGAACTGTTCTTTGCGACAAACACTTTGCCTTCGGTTCTGTGATAGAAGGTATACCCAATAGTTTCCTTAGGATATCCTATGAAGACGCATTTCTCCGCTTTGGGTTCGATCTTGTCCGGCATCAACTTCTTGACGTAAGCTTCGCATCCCTAAACTTTAAGAAACGACAACTTAGGTTTAGCACCAAACCACAGTTCATACAATGTCGTCTCAACGGATTTAGATGGTGCCCTATTCAAAGTGAATGCAGCGGTTTCTAATGCATAACCCCAAAATGATAACGGCAAATCAGTAAGAGACATTATTGATCGGACCATATCTAATAGAGTTCGATTCCGGCGTTCAGACACACCATTGCGCTGTGGTGTTCCGGGTGACGTGAGTTGCGAAACAATTCCGCTTGCTTTAAGATGCGTGAGAAAATCATAACTCAAATACTCGCCCCCACGATCGGATCGTAGAAACTTAATCTTTCTGTTACGATGGTTCTCCACTTCATTCTGAAATTCCTTGAACTTTTCAAATGTTTCAGATTTATGTTTCATTAAATAGATATACCCATATCTACTTAAGTCATCGGTAAAAGTGAGAAAATAGCGATATCCACCGCGCGTCGAAACACTCATCGGTCCGCATACATCGGTATGTATGATTTCCAACAAGTCCGTTGCTCGCTCCATCATTCCGGAGAACGGGGTTTTGATCATCTTGCCCATGAGGCATGGTTTGCATGTGTCAAATGATTCAAAATCAAGAGACTCCAAAAGTCCATCAGAATGGAGTTTCTTCATGCGCTTTACACCAATATGACCTAGACGACAGTGCCACAAATAAGTAGTATTATCACTATCTACTTTGCATCTCTTAGCCTTAATGTTATGGATGTGTGTTTCATCCCTTTCGAGATTTAGAAGAAATAAACCATTCACAGTAGGTGCATGACCATAAAAGATGTTACTCATATAAATAGAACAACCATTATTCTCCGATTTAAATGAATAACTGTCTTGCAATAAACAAGATCCAGAAATAATGTTCATGCTCAACGCAGGCACATAATAACATTTATTAAGGTTTAAAACTAATCCCGAAGGTAAAACTAAGGAGAGCGTGCCGACGGCCATCACATCAACTCTTGATCCGTTGCCAACGCGCATCGTCACCTCATCCCTCGCAAGCCGCCGTCTATTCCGTAGCTCCTGTTTCGAGTTACAAATATTAGCAACTAAACCAGTATCAAATACCCAGGCACTACAACGAGGGCTAGTAAGGAAAACATCAATAACATGTATATCAAATATACCTTTGATGGTGCCAGCCTTCTTGTCCGCTAAGTACTTCGAACAGTTGCGCTTCCAGTGATCCTTGTCCTTGCAATAGAAGCACTCAGTGTCCGGCTTAGGACCAGACTTGAGCTTCTTCTCAGCAGGGGCAACGCGCTTGCCGCCGCCTTTCTTGAAGGGCTTCTTTTCACCCTTACCTTTCTTAAAGGAGGGCTTGTTGACCATCAACACATGATTATCCTTTTTGATGTCCACCTCCGCAGCCTTCAGCTTTGCGAAGAGCTCGGTGATCGTATCAGTGGAACCAATCTGATTGTGAGTCACTACAAAACTTTTGTAGCTGGGAGGGAGTGATTGCAGAACCCTGTCAATCTTGAGATCCTCTGGAATCTTGTAGTCCAGTTGCTCAAGGCGTTGAGTGTAGCCCGACATATTTATGGCGTGCTCACTAACGGAACTCCCTTCCTCCATCTTGCAGTTAAAGAACTTCTCAGAGTTCTCATATCTCTCAGAACGGGCCTGAGTCTGAAACATGGTTTTCAGCTCCTCGAGAATATCAAAGGGCCCGGGATAGTCATCAAAACGATTTTGAAGGTCCGATTCCATAGAAAACAACATGGTGCTCTTAATCACACCATAATCATCTTTGCGCGACTGATAGACAGCTTTCTCATCAGTCGGCGCAGTAGCAGCAGGGGCATCACCTAACGCATTCTCAAGGACATAGTCCTTTTGACCGCCAGAGAGAATGATTCTCAGATTGCGGAACCAGTTGGTGAAGTTAGACCCATTGTTCTTAAGCTTTTCTTTCTCAGCAAAAACTTTGAAGCTGAAGTTGGACTTAGCCATGTGATCTACAATATTTGCAAGTACAAATTAGACTATGTTCATGATAACTAGTTCAACTTTTAATCAAATTACTAGATGAACTCCCACTAAATTCAACATCCCTCAAGTTGTTTAGTGAACATGATCCAAATTCACCACACCTAATCCGATCATCACGAGAAGAGATGTGGTTTCAATGGTGGACAACGAAGTGTCGATCATATCATTCATATGACTCATGCTTAACCTTTCGGTTCATGTGTTCCGAGGCCATGTTTGTACATGCTAGGCTCATCAAGTCAAACCCAAGTATTTCTGCGTGTGCAAAACTGGCTTGCACCCGTTGTATGTGAGCATAGAGTCTATAACACCCGATCATCACGTGATGCTTGGACACGACGAACTTTCACAACGGTGCATACATGGGGAGAACACAGTTTTATCTTGATCTTTAAGTGAGGAATCATCTTATAATGCTACCGTCGCGATCTAAGCATAATAAGATACATAAAAGGATAAACATCACATGCATATAACTTTATGTGACATGGTATAGCCAATCTTCGCGCAATGATCTCCATCTTGTGCGTGCCGGCATGATCTCCATCACTCCACCATGATTGCCTCCACCACGAATAGCAACTACAACTATTGCTAACTACTTAGCGATAAAGTAAAGCTATTACATGGCGTATAAGAAGTTGACTCGCAGGTCATACACAATTACTCCCTCTATCCCAAGGCTTAAGGCCTATATTATTTTTGAAAAGTCAAGCCAACTAAACTTTTACCAAACTTTTATAAAAAACTATCAATAAACATGATATTTTATACAAATCATATGAAAATATATGTCATTATCTATCTAATGATATTGATTATGTATTTTGCATATTAATAATTTTTGATAAAAACTTGGTCAAACTTGACATAGTTTGACTTTTCAAAAAAAATATAGGCCTTAAGCCTTGGGATGGAGGTAGTATAAAGACAACCATATGGCTCCTGCCGGTTGTGTACTCATCGACATGCAAGTCGTGAAACATTACAAAACATGATCATCGCATACAATATACACATCACATCTTGGGCCATACCATATCACAGAAAACACTCCCTGCAAAAACAAGTTAGACGCCTCTACTTTGTTGTTGCATGTTTTACGTGGCTTATGGGAGTAGCAAGCTAAGAATGATTCTTACCTACGGAAAGCCACAACGGTGATATTATGGTTGCCAAACTCCGGTGTTAAACCCATGACAACTATAGTGAGAGAAATAGGCATCCACCAGCCGCATGTGTGGAACAAGCCACACGTCAAGTGCGGAGCCGGTCTCGCGAACGACGTCGCGTAAGGTTGGCCTAGACCGCTTCAATCTCACTATCCCGCGTCATAAGAAGAACACAAACAAGAGGCTTGCAACATAAAACATCAACGCCCGCAACAACCATGTTGCGTTCTACTCGTGAAACACATCTACGCATAGATCTAGCTCTGATACCACTGAAGGGTTTCGCGGCATAGTAAATCAAAATTTTCTACGGATGCGAACAGAGGAAAGCCAAGATCTAATCTAGGAGATGCAAACAACAATAGGGATTAGATGAGATCTTCATACCCTTGAAGATTCGCACAGCGGAACATTCGTTGGAACGTGGGTGATGTAGTCGTACTCGCTTCTCCTCCTCGCGATCCGATCCGATCTAGCACCGCAGGTGGCGATGCCTCCGTGAGATGCACACGTGCAGCACCTCGACGTCTCCTCCTTCCTTGGTCCAGCAAGTATGGTGGAGATATGGGTTGGATCTACAACGCGACGGCGCGGTGCAATTGGTGGAGAGTTTCTGCAGCAGGGCTTCGCCTACACGCAGTCGGGAGGGAGAGAGAGAGAGGAGGGAAGCAGGGCGGCTAGGGTTGAGGGGAAGGTGGGGGGTGGTGCGCCCCCAGCCCTCTTTATATAGAGGGGTGGGGCGGCAACCCTAGCCCCTCCCCCAAGCCAAAACCGGCGGCCAAGGAGGAGGAGTGGGGGGCAAGGAAACCCCCCCTTCTAGAAGCTCCAATTAGGGTTTTATCCCTTCTTGGCCGGCTGGGCCCTATGGGGCCTTGTGCCCCTGGCCCAATGCGGACAGGGCACTCCCTCATAGGCCCATGCCCCCTCCTGATAGGTGGGACCACGTTGGTCCCCCTCCGAAAGGTTCTAGAAGCTTCCGGTACAATACCGATTAACCCGGAACAATTCCAAACTCCAAAAACTGCACTGCCTTATATGAATCTTATTCTCCGGACCATTCCGGAACCTCTCGTGATGTCTCGGATCCCATCCGAGACTCCAAACAAAAACTCATAAACCAAATATCCAATCTATCCTAGCGTCAAGACACGTTAAGTGTGTGACCCTGCGGGTTCGAGAATATGCAGACATGATCTTCTATCAATAATCAACAACGGGGTCTGGAAACCCATATTGACTCCCACACATTCATAGATGATCATATCGGATGAACCACGATGTCAGGATTCAATCAATCCCATATATATATTCCCTTCGTCTCGCGATATTTTACTTGCCCGAGATTCGATCGTCGGTACCGTCATACCTAGTTCAATCTCGTTCACAGCAAGTACTTTACTCGTTCCGTAATCCGATATCACTTTGTGATTAACTCCTTAACCACATGCTTGCAAGCGGTGTTGATATCGATTACCGAGTCGGCCCGAAGTATATCTCTCCGACTTGGGAGGGACAAATCCCATCTCAATACATACAACCCAACAGGCACTTTCCGATCACCTGAGAGACACCTTTATGATCACCCTCTCATAGGATGACGTTTGATGACCTCAAAGCTTTCTTCCGATACCAGGGAGTTGTATTATCTCATGGTCTAAGGAATACAATATTTGACATAAGAAAAGCTTCGCAAAGATGAACACGATGACACGATCTAATTGCTTCGCTTAGTTTGGGTCTGTCCATCATATCATTCTCCCAATGATATGATCTCATTATTAATCGACAACTCATGTCTATGGTTAGGAAACCTTAACCATCATTAATCAATGAGCTAGTCCATAGAGGCGTACTAGGGACCCGGTGTTGTTCAGAAACCACACAAGTATTAAAGTTTCCGCTTAATACAATTCTAGCATGGAATATAAACATTATCATGAACAAGAATTATAATAATAACATCTTTATTATTGCCTCTAGGGCATAATTCCAACACGAGGAGCGGCGAAGAAATCGAGGAGCTTCTGAATAATTTGGAAGAGTGCCCTGCGCCAGGAAATAAGCAACCGAGGACAAAGCCGCTTCTAGGTGTATGGAAAGTGAGGTCTGTTTTCTGGGACCTGCCATACTGTAAGGTCCTCCACACGCCCCATAACCTCAATGTAATGCACATCACGAAGAACGTTATCGAGAGTCTGCTTGGCACTCTGCTCAACATGCCGAAGAGGACCAAGGATGGGACGAAAGCAAGAAACGACCTAAAATTGCTTGGCATCAAGAAGGACCTTCAATACCCTGATAGTGATGATGATGACGATCAGACGGAAGGGACTCAGGGTCACCACAAAAGGGTTAAGAAGAATGAGGTGGTTGTGCTTCGTGCTGCCTGCTTCACTTTGTGTCAGGAGGAGATCGAGTAGTTTTTTAGGTGCCTCCTAGGAGTCAAAGTTCCTCACGGTTACTCGGGAACGATAAGCAGATATCTCGATGTAGCGAAAAATAGGTTCAGCGGAATGAAGTCCCACGACTATCACATGCCGATGACACAGATACTTCCAGTTTCCATACGAGGGATAATGGACAAGCACGTCCGTGAGACGCTATTTGTCCTGTGCAACTTTTTCGACGTCATCTCTAGGAAGTCGATCGGCATGAAACAGATCGATAGGATATAGGAAGAGATCGTGGTGATACTATGCGAGCTCGAGATTTACTTCCCGCCCGCATTCTTCCATCATGGTGCATCTGCTTGTCCATGTCGTGGATGACATCATCCAGCTCAGTCCGACAGTCCTGCACAACATGATGCCGTTTGAAAGACTGAACGGTGTCATCAAAGGGTTCGTTCGCAATAGGTCCCGTCCAAATGGAAGCATATACAAGGGCTTTCTGATCTACGAGTGTATCTCTTTCTTCCAGAACTATCTAACCACTAAGAACGAGGATGTTGGAATACCCACCAAGAAGCACCTTGGCAGGCTCGCTGGGTATGGTCACCACGAGGGCCACCACTCATCGCATGTCGGCATTGCTAATCGACGCGCCAACTTTGGCAGGGCACACCGAGTCACGCTACAACACATTAAATTGGTCAGCCCTTCGGTGTAAGAGCACAAAAGCTTGATCGAGTAGGAGTACATGGACTAGGCCCGCCCGAGGAAGAAAGGAGACGTAACAGGAGAGCACAACTCCAGCTTCATGGGTTGGTTCAAGAAAAGGCTGTCGGACAATCCCCCGCAGACGCCTTCTACGGAAGATCAACAACTCATATTCTACTTGGCATAGGGCCCAGCGCATAACGTAAAGACCTATCAGTCGTACGACATCAACAGTTACAGATTCTACACGGAGGAAAATGACATGAATAGCAAATATCAAAACTCAGGAGTAACTATGATGTCCTTCGCCGATGACGAGACTACTATCATGGAAATATTATACGGAAGGATCGAGGAGATATGGGAACTCGACTACTATGGAGAGATAGTACCGATGTTCCGTGTTAGATGGGCCAAGAACATCGAAAAAGAAGGCCGGTATTTCACCACCTGCGTTATACCCGATGCCAAGTCGACAAAGAACGCCTCCGCGAGAAATGAGCCGTGGATACTCGCTAGCCAAATTGATCAATGTTTCTTTATTACCGACTCGTCAAAGCCTAGTCGTGTTGTAGTGAGGAGGGGCAAGAGGAGCATCATTGGAATGGAAGGATCCGCCAACGAGCAAGACTTTGACAAGAACGGCGATCCGAAGATCGAAGAGGAATTCGACAAGTACTTCAATATGCCTACTACTACTATAGTAAGAAGAAAGACCACACTACCTACTAAAGGTTGTCCGTTCACGAGAAGAAATTTCATAGTGCCGGGCTAAAGTATTCAACCGCGAAGAAAAAGGGAAAGAAGATTGTGAAGAGAGGCTAGCTCGAAACATCACATGATGACGTGTGATCTTTTTTGTGTATTTTAGTTAGAGACTAAAACATATATCGTGATATTCATATGGGTATATATATGCATGTGTATGTTCTTGGTTTTAAATATATTTGTAACATATATATTTGTTCTTGCTTGTTTTAATATAACATAATTAAATATATTTGTCACATATAATTAAAAATATTTTTTAATAAGGAAAAAAAGTCTGAGACAGCCAGGATTCGAACCTGGGTTGCCTAGGTTTAGAGCCAGGACATGTGACCACTAGGCTAGGTGAGTGTTTGATGCAAACTATGACGCCGCGCTGCTTTTGGACCAAGCGCACATGTTTTATGGCGCATTCCTACAATATGCGCCACAGAAGTTTCACACTTAGCCAAAATACGGTTCGACCTTCCCCTTCCCCACTTCATTCCAACCTTTCCCCAAATTAACATCCCACGAGCCCGCTCCCCAGAACACTAGTGCCGCCCGCACGCACCCTAGAGCCGCCCACATGCACCAGAGGAGGAGGATGAGGCTAGCCAGCCATTGCCGCCCGCACTCACCGGAGGAGGAGGGAGCCAGCCGTTGCCGCCGTCGGAGCCTGTGGAGGAGGAGACCGTCCCGCGCGTGACCTAGAAGGAGAAGGGCCGTCCTGCAGCAGGAGCACCGCCGCCACGACCACCTCCCCATCCCGCGCCATCTCGTCATCGCAGGTACATGCTCTCTATCTTGGTTTATGTCCTGCTGATTTGGATTAGGGTTAGGGTTAGCGCACAGTTCGATATGTGTTCTATCTTGGTTAGCGCATCAAAGTTGGGCAGAGTTCTAAGCACCAAGTCATAGGACAAAAGTTTGTTGAGATTAGAATTTGTTCCCCATTGTGTGTTCAGTGCTTATAAAATTCCCATTTGATTGCACTTATATGACAGTTGGAGAGACTTCTCCCTAAGTGCCACTGACTGAATGTTTTGCAAGATTACACTGATTTATCCATGGTTGCAGGAGTTTTTTGGGGCAGCACTTTGATGTGTTAGCTACTTTAGTTCACAAGGCCATGTTTGTGCTAGTCATTGCACTCCCTAAGTGCTACTGACTGAATATATTGCAAGGATACATTGATTTCTTCAGAGTTGTTGTGCCTGTTGTTTTTAGTTTTGACATTGCAAGCTCTGTCTAGTTAAGACTTTAGCAGCTGCATTTTCCAAGGAATAGTAGTTTCAAGTTTCAGTAACAGCAAACAGATAAAGTTGTCTTCGCATCTGAATAATTGAAAGCTTAAGCGTATTTTTTTGAAGAAATCCTTAGGATATGTTAAAAAGACTTTCTGGACATAAGCACCCTAATTACACTAAATGTAATACTCAGGCATCTATGACTTACTTTCCTGATATAAGCATTCTATTTAGATTGGTTGATTGGTTCATGTTGTCAGAATAGTTTAGGTTAGTATATCCTTCAGAAAACTTGTGATTTCTCTACACATATTTGTTCATAAGAAAAGTTTAAGCACCAAAGCATAGTGCATAAGCTTTTAGAGGTTAGAATTGGTTGCCCATTTGTTTGTTCAGTGCTTATACAATTTGATTTGTTTGCACTTATTTGACTTTAACCTGAACAGAGAGACTGGAAGAGACTTCTCTGTATATGCTACTGATTGCTACGAGGTTGCAGGAGTTGTTTTGGGCAGCACTTTGATGTGTTATCTAGTTTCAGTTTATAAGCCCAAGTTAGAACATGAGATAATTTGTCTCATTTTAGCTTCCTGATAGCACATGAGATAAGAAAGGAAATTGTGCATAGTGACCTGTCCATATGTCTCAATGATTCCTCAGTTAATATGACAGGAAAAAGAATAACACCCTGTAGAAACAAGTTTACTTTTTGCAAGCACATCTTTGTATTGAACAAGATTAGAAAGAAAATTGTGTTGCTGCTATTTATGTATATGATATGGTGCTAATGTTGTTTATTTATATGAAATGGTGTTGTTGTTTTTTGTATATATGATATGGTGCTTCTACAGTTTTTGTATATGAAATGGCGGTGCTGTTGTTTATGTATCTGATTGATGATGGATGATGGGGCTGTTGTTTATGTATTTGATTGATGATGGATGGGGTCAATGGGGCTGTGGGGCTATTTTTTTTGCAGGGATTTCAATTGAGTTGCCCGTTTCTCCTGAAGTGTTCATTCACTTCCGTTTCGGTTGAGAAATGGGCACTCGTAGGTCCAAAAATTAGCAAAGGCCATGCCGAATTTTTCGGTCGATATTTGTGCTAACTTTTTGCCTCTTTTTTAATAATAAACCGCAAACATGTCGACCAACGACGAGGCCGGTCCTTCTAAGCACATGAGCGTCGAGGATCTATCCCGAGAGGCCAACAAGTCGTTCTGGGGGGCGTCCCAAGAGCATGAGGAGGCAGAGGATATGAGAATGACACCACCACCGGTGACCGTCTTCGGAGGTGCTGGGGCAATGAGGGAGATCTAGATTATGAGGAGGACGATGACGACGACTACGATGGAACTAGTGAAGGTGGGGAGGAGGGTGACACCACCACCGATGGCGGCGAGCACACGAATGGTGGTAGCGGCAACCCGGCCGCTATACAGAAGAATAAGAAGGATATTAAGGATCAAAAGCCGCAAGTGCTCGCCAACGTATGTGATGAGTTCACTAAGGTCATAGAAAGTGTCTAACCCATTGCGCCTGCATCGATTGAGAGTGGGTACGACATGCAACTCGGGTGCATCCTCCAAGAAAGCATGTCTATCAACACGAAGTACATCCGAAGTGCTGCTAATCGGGCTTTGGTTGAGAACCTCCTTAAGAAGCTTCACAAGAGATACACATTCCCAGAGAAGTTCAAAAACCTGGAGAGAAAGAACCTGGTGAACAAACTAGCACTGACAAAGATGAGCAACGCCTTGAGCAGCTGGAAAACCCGGGTAAAGAACAACATTGACAAAGGTGAAAGCTGGCAGATTATAAGTAGGAAAAATCCGGTGCTCGACGAAGAAGAGTTCAAGATATTCAAGGCGGACTTAGCTACCGCTGACTCTAAAGCATGGATTGCGTGGGGAAAGAGTATGCGAGGGCAGAACATAGGTAACCACCGGCTTGGAAGCGGCGGATACATAGGGAAACGACCCATTTGGGACAAGGAGGACGTTTATCTTGAACTGCTGGGTAAAGATAACCACTACTACCTGGACCCGATTATAGGGGAGTTTGTCACTAATGACCCGGAGGTGAAGGACTTTGAGGACGAGTTGGTAAGGAATTTACCGCGGATCTCTCAAGAGTTTCTAATTAAAATAATTAAGCCAAGAATCTAAATTCATGGGTTCACCTCTCCTTGTCTCTCTGCAGGAGAAGGAATTGAACGCTACTGGTGACTTTTCGTCCCAAGATTCGACGACGGAGCCATGGGACACTGTTTTCAACAGGGCGACGGATGCCTACAAGAAGAGGGACAAGAATTTGTCACCAAAATCAGCTGGCCATGTGTCCGGCTTCGGTACGAGCATGAAGTTTGCCGAGTACTACAAAGAGGACGCAAAGAAGATGAGGGAGAGGAAGAACCAGTTGGCGGCTAAACATAAAGCCGAGGTTGAAGAGCTGAAGTTGAAGGTGAAGACAATAGAGGAAAACATGGACGAGAAAACAGTGGACATGTTAGTGGATGAGAAGCTCCACGCGATCATCCCCCCTGGGTTATTCAAGGGGCTAGATGTTTGGAATGCGGCAGGTCGACAGGGGCCGATATATGTGCCCAGCTTTAGCGGCAGCAACTCGAGCATCAACGTTAACACGTCGCCGGACTTGGTGACCCTGCAGGCCACCATCGCCGCGGCGCAGCCACAAGAGCTGGTCGTCACACAGCTGCCCCCTGCTGCTCCCGCCAAAAATACCAAGCCGCAACCGGCGGTGGCACCACCGCGGGAGAATGCTGATGATAGTCCTGCCGCCGGGACCGGCCGTGTGTCGACATTATCCGAGCTCAACGCCCTCACCAAGGTAACTAATTAGTTACTCCGCTTCATCTTCTTTATGCGCCTTTGGTGACTGCCACCTCGATCATGATGTCCAACATATGTGTTTTGACTCAGGATGCTGCTTGCGTACTACTCCACAAAGTTGCTGCCGGCGAGTTGATGGATGTTTCCAAGGGCAATATCATACAACCGGCGAACCGCACGATGCACAACAATCCACACGATGCCGTGATGAGGGTCCGGATTGCTCGGGTGTTGCTAGGGTGCGATGACATGGACCCCCCCCTTTCAACCTCAGGGAGCCGACGAACACAAGACCCTTGCAGAATGCCACAGCTGGCCCTTGACATGGCTGAAGACTCAGATTCATCTTGTGGGGTGCACCGGCGCCACCTCGATCGTACGGCCACCACCTCGGAAGCTAGTCGTCATCGTCGCCACCACCAGTCGCCACCAACAACTATTGGGAGCGTGTGAGCCTCCCCAAGGCGAAGCCGTCGCACTGCAACCGCCGTCGCCCCCGCCACCACCATCACCACATGGTAGCAACAACAAAGATGATGAAGAATTTGTCAATGTCGACGACTTCATCAACACCAGTGCCAACAAAGGATTGGAAATGCTTGTTGTGGATGAAGAACCATTCGTCTCTCGCAACAGTAAAGGTGGGCGTCCCACTACATGCACACAACGCCTGGTCTTCCGTGGTTTTTCTCAAGCGACGCCTCTGGTCGCCGATCAACAGGAGAAACCTGTTGGATTCATCTTTAGCCCTGACACACTCCAAAAGGCGGCCGTTGAGCACTTAGCATCCCCAATGGAGGAGCCTCCTCAGAAGACAAAGAAGCACAGGAAGAGAGGTAAGAAAGCCGAGAGCCAACCTGCTCCGAAGAGGATCCAGGCTAAGGATGACATCGTACCAGCCCGCGAGGATGGCTTGCCTAGGATGCATGTAGCCGGTGAAGCGATACTGACTCCGGATTTGCTTCGCCTTTCATATGGACATATGCTCGCTTTGAATGATGGTATCAAGACACTAGAGGGCATGCTTCTTAAAGACAATGATCCAAATTACCCGGTTTTCACTATCAAGGTGCCATCGGACGTGGACTTCGTCCATGAAGCCCCTGTGGACATGTTCTTCATAGCGTACGAGGACGTCTTCAAGCTGTTTCTCTCGAAACGGCTGGACTA
The DNA here is from genome assembly GCA_916181665.1 of Avena sativa. Lineage (NCBI taxonomy): Eukaryota > Viridiplantae > Streptophyta > Magnoliopsida > Poales > Poaceae > Avena > Avena sativa. The sequence goes on along the minus strand of OV702294.1, from coordinate 145,567,195 downwards.
TAACATGGCCCGCCTATTCGCGCTCAATATGGCGATGAATACCAAGAGAGAGCAAACCCCCTACATCGCGATAGTGGATCCCTACTACATGCGTGATAGCTAGTTAAGGGAAGGATCAGAGACGCGTGCCATGGCGACGGCGTACCTTGAGAAGCTCATGGTGGACCACAAGAGGACGAACACACTTATTTTGCCTTTCTTTCCCGAGTTAGTACACACACACCCGCTAGCATTGGTAACTTAGGCTTTCTTATAGCTTTCTTCCTTTGCCCTTTTCCAACATCCCGTTCCAATCGTGTTGTGTAGAGACAAATACTGCACACTCATCGTCATTTCCACAAAGTACTCAATAGCAACGTATTTCGACTCGGGGAGTAAGAAGAAGAAAGACTACACCAGAATAAGGGGTGTTCTGAATGAGGCTCTCGAGGGCTATGCTAGAAAGGGATTCCCATTCGTCAGCAAGGGGGGATGTTTCAACAATGACAAACACGTGTTCAAGCACGTGCTCAAGTTCCCCTGCGTCAAGGAGCCGGCTACTCGCAGCGCCAAGGAGGCCTTCTACGTCATGCATCACCTTAAAGGGTTTGTCCGGGATTGCCAGAACCTAACTCTGCCATCTAGTATCCGAGCATGGGCCGAAAGGCGCAAACCGACGATGATAATCTTAGAGAAGACTTCCATCGCATCCAGGTTAAGTTGTCGGAAATCATCATGGAAGATGTCAACACAAGGGGAGGGGTCCTAATACACAACAGAGGGTTGACTAAGAGGAAGATTGAAAATATTCTTCGTAAGCAGGGTGACAACAGGCATGGATGACGAAGGATGGTTATCTACCATTCCCAAAGCCAAGCGTTAGCAGTTCTCAATGATTGTTGTGTGCTCCTAGAATTATCATAGATGTCCGTGTGTAGTGTTGTGTCACAAACTATACTAATGTGGTTGTATGTTGTAAAATTCACTATTATGGTTATTATCGTCAAACTTCTATGATTGTGATCGATGTGCTATCTTTTATGCTTACTGATCTTTTGCTTTAGTTTATGTGAACATATATGCATGTGAACCAATTTAGTTCTTTCTATTGCATGATTTACTAATATGCCTTATCTATAGAGATGACGAAGTGGTACGTGGTATACAAGGGTTGGGTTTCAGGAGTCTACGATGAGTGGGAGGACTGTCAGAAATAGGTGAACAAGTTCAACGGTAACAGCTACAAAGGATACACGACTCGAGAGGAGGCGGTAGCCAAGTGGAGGAACCACCTATGGAAGGAGAAACTGATGAAGATATTGCTAGTGCTCTTGCTCTTGCTCACCGTCATCATAGTTGTATTCTGTTTGATTATAGTGTAAGCGGTGACCACTTCATTTGTAATGTGAGATGGTGAACTTTGTACCAACACTTATATAAATATTTGCCACTTGTCACTTGTATTGTAATATGATGACCACTTGTGCACCTCGATCGGGCTCTAAGTAGTGTGATGGCACTATATTCATGTTTGTATTATGTTTGTTTTAATATACTAAGTGAAATATACTGTTTCTATGGCTATGTGTATAATACCTATATAATACATGTATAACACCTGTATAACACCTAATTATGGACCAGTACTGTTTTTTTAATACTTGGAATACTGTGGCGCATCCTTTTTAACCTTCTATGGCGCATACAACTTCTGTGGCACATTTGCCATAATGCGCCACTGAACAACGGCATGTGGCGCATGGGGCAGAATGCGCCACAGAAGTTCTCATCAGTGGCGACATAACAGTGGCACATCCAATATGCGCCACAGAAGGCCAAAAAGGATGCACCACTGATGAAGGTTTTCCTACTAGTGCCGATGAGTGTCTCAACATGCAATGGGTATCGTTTTTTGTTACCTTTACTGATGATTTGAGTAGATACGGGTATATCTACTTGATAAAGCATAAGTCTGAAACCTCTAAAAAGTTCAAAGAATTTCAGAAAGAGGTAGAGAATCAACTCAACAAGAAGATTAAGCACCTCCAATCAGATCGGGGAGGCGAATACTTGAGTTATGATTTTGGCATGCACTTTTGAGACGGTGGTATAGTACAATAGCTTACGCTAGCCAGAACACCACAACTTAATGGTGTGTCGGAACAACGTAACCACACTCTATTAGATAGTGTTCGTTCCATGATGTCTTTGACTAATTTTTCTATGTCATTTTGGGGCGAACCATCCAAATCCGTGGAGACAACACCATATGAGATATGGCGTGGCAAGAAGCCAAATTTTTTGTTCTTGAAGGTTTGGGGATGTGAGGCTTACGTTAAGAAACTACAACCTAACAAACTGGAACCTAAAGCGGAAAAGTGCATCTTTGTATGATACCCAAAGGAGACTATTGGATATGTAGGGGTTCGTAGCATGGAAAACAAAAAAATTCTACCGCATGCACACAAACAAGCCAAGATCTATCTACTAGATTGTAGCAACGAGTCGATAGAAGCACTCACCCTCGAAGATTCCAAAGCGGTTAACGAGAGCAGATTCTCGTGGGTGATGTAGTCGTACACTTACCGATCTCAAGATCGCGTAGACGATCCTTCCGGCGCTGCGTTCCGGCAGCACTTCCGCAGTCGGTCACACATTTGGTACTCGATGAAGACCTTCCTCTCCCTTGTTCCAGCAGGCAGCGGAGGTTGTAGTTCTCCATTCGTGATTCCGACAGCACGACGGCGTGGTGTCGGAAGTAGAGGGAAGATCCCGCAGGGCTTCGCCTAAGCCGATGCGAGTTATGGTGGATTAGGGTTTCCCGGAGATCTAGGGTTTAGATGACCGGGAGGAGGAGGAGGTGTCGGCGGCGGCTAGGGCGGCGGCGACGAACCGGCGGCGGCGCGGGGAGGCGGCGCGCGGGAGGCGGCGGCGGCGAGCGGCGGCGGCAGCTTGGGCACGGCAGCGGCGGCGCGGGTGTGGGGAGGGCTTGGCTCTTGTGGTGTTGGGCAGCCCTCCCCCTCTAGTTATAAGAGGGAGGGGCAGCCTTGGGAGGGGTGGGTTTGAATCCAAACCCAAACCCAAGTTGGATTGAGAGAAAGACTTGTTTCTTCTTCCACTAGGAAACCATTGTTCCAGATTGACTTTTCAAACATCCCGTTTGACTTTCAATTTAGAGCTTTATGTATCTCTTGCAAATGCCAACACCAAGTGACCTAGGATATGATCCAATCATTCCACATATCCATGACACAGTCATGGATCATTCCCCTTCCAGACCGGTGATCCTTCTAGAACCTTCTAGAACCTCTCCGATGAAATCATCAGAAACTTCCCGAACTCCAAAATCGGACTTTCCTTATATGAATCTTATTCTCCGGACCATTCCAGATCTCCTCATGGTATCCCGGATCCCATCCAAGACTCCGAACAACATTCAGTATCCCTTATTAACATTCCATATCTACTAAACAACATCGAATCCTTAAGTGTGTCTCCCTACGGTTCGTGAATTATGCGGACATGACCGAGACACTTCTCCAATCAATAACCAATAGAGGAATCTGGAAATTCATATGGCTCCCACATATTTATACGATTACTTTGCGATCGAATGAACCACTTACATACAATACCAATTTCCCTTTGTCTCATGATAGTTTACTTATCCGAGGTTTTGATCGTCGGTATCTCTGCATACCTAGTTCAACCTCGTTACTGATAAGTACTCTTTTCTCGTTCTCGTGATATGTGATCCCTTGTGAGCCAGTCACATGCTTGCAAGATAATTGGATGACATTCCACCGAGAGGGCCCAGAGTATATCTATCCGTCGTATGGATGGACAAATCCCACTCTTGATCCATGTGCCTCAACCTATACTTTCCGAACACTCAATGCCACCTTTATAGCCACCCAGTTACGGTGTGGTGTTTGATGTCATCAAAGCATCCTTCCGGTGATGATGATTAGCATGATCTCATGGTCGAAGGAATTAGGTTACTATGTATCAGAAAGCTTATAGCAAAAGAACTATTGAAATGACTTGATCTTTATGCTACGCTTATCTACAGGAGTATGTCCATCATACCATTATCCTAATGATATGATCTTGTTGTTAACAACATCTCAATGTTCATGATCGAGAAACCACGATCATCTATTAACCAACAAGCTAGTATTATTAAAGAGGCTTTACTAGGGACTCTAATTTAGTTTACAAATCACACAAGTATTAATGTTTCCGGTTAATGTTGTTATAGCATGAATATAAACATTTATCATAAACACAAAGATATAATAATAACCACTTTTATTATTGCCTCTAGGGCATATCTCCAACAGGATATACCTTCTACAACAAAGCCGAAGGCAAAACGTTTGTCGCTAAGGATGACATTTTTCTAGAGAAACAATTTATCGCGAAAGGAGTTACTGGAAGAAAGATAGAGGTAGATGAAATCGTTGACCCTTCTCTCCAAATACCAAGTAGTGCAACAGAAACTATTCTAGAACTGCCCTCTACAGTGTAAGAAGAAACGAATGATACAGATCATAACATTGAAGCTCCTACGGTTTGGAGATCTACAAGAGCTTGTTCTATCCCAGGTTGGTACACTAGCCTTGTGATGTCAGTCTTATTAAATGAACAAGAGCAACCCAAAACCTACAAAGAAGCAATGGAGAGTGCCGACTCCGAGAAATGGATACAAGCCATGAAATTCGAGATAGGATCCATGCATGAGAACCAAGTATGGAACTTGGTAGGTCTCCCTGAAGGTCGAAAGGACATGGAGAACAAATGGATCTTTAAGAAGAAGACATATGCTGATGGAAATGTGATTTTCCATAAGGCAAGACTTGTCGCAAAGGGTTTTCGACAAGTGGAAGGAATTGACTACAGCGAGACATTCTCTCCTGTAGCAATGTTGAAATCTATCCGGATCTTACTAGCAATTGCTGCATATCATGATTATGAAATATGGTTGATGGATGTACAAAACGCCTTCCTCAATGGTCATATTGATGAAGAGTTGGATATGATGCAACTAGAGGGGTTTGTCGATCCTAAGGATGCTGAAAAGGTATGCAAGATTGAGCATTCCATTTATGGACTAAAGCAAGCATCTAGGAGTTGGAACAAGCAATTTGATCAAGTAATCAAGAGTTTTGGATTCGTCCAAAATAATCAAGAGGCTTGTGTTTATAATAAAGTGAGCGGGATATCGGTGGCATTCCTAGTGGTATATGTGGATGAGATACTGCTGATTGGGAATGATATGGATTTATTAGAGAGCATAAAGGAATATCTGAGTAGTTAGTTTTCCATGAAGGATCTGGGTGAAGTGACTTATATATTGGGCATTAATATCTATAGAGATAGATCAAAACTGTGAGATCCAAGCACATGACTTAATATGATTGATATGATACTCATACCAATAAGTTGCAACTTCTTTTCCAGAAGCTCATTTGAAAAGAACTCTAAGGTTAAGTGTGCTTGGCCTAGAGCAATTCTAGGATGGGTGACCAACAGGGAAGTGGGTACCGAGTGCGCATGAGTAAGGACAGAGTGCGCAAAAAATACTAGTGTTGGTCTATGGGGCCAGTCTAGATATCCTATTAAGCTACCAGGAGTGACACCCCCAGGGCCAAGTGGACGGGCTGTTATAAAAACGCCTGATAGTGTTAAGTCATAGTACATACATAAATAAGATCTTGAAGAAGTTCAAAATGGAAAATGTCAAAAGGGGTTTTGTGCCTTTTGTAAAAGGTGTGTCATTGAGTAGACACAATGTCCATCTATAGATGCTGATAGAGAGAGGATGGTTCATATCCCCTATGCTTCTGCCATAGGTTCTATCATGTATGCTATGTTGTGTACTCGACCCGATGTGGCCCTGGCTCTCGGTTGGACAGGTCGTTTCCAAAGTGATCCAGGAATGGAACATTAGATAGCTGTGAAAAATATCCTAAAGTATCTGAAAAGAACTAAGGATATGTTCCTAGTCTATGGAGGTGAAGATGTACCTCTGAACGTAATTGGTTACGTGGATGCGAGCTAGAACATGGACTTCGATGACTCGAAGCCTTAGAAGGGATTTGTCTTTCTGGTGAATGGTGGCGCGGTAACCTGGAGAAGTGTGAAGAAGCCAGTGGCGGCACAGTCTTCAATGGAGTCGGAATACATCGCAGTTAACTCTGCGGCAAATGAATCTGTGTGGCTACGGAATTTTGTCATCGAACTGGGATTTATTCCTAATGTGGATGACCATGTGACAATATAATGTGACAACACATGTGCAATAACAAATGCGTCAGAACCAAGAACTCATTCCATATCCAAGCACATCCAGCTTAGATTCCACGCCATTAGACAAAATGTTGAGAATGGCAAAGTAAAGATTTGCAAAGTGCACATGGATCTGAATATCGCAGATCCGTTTACCAGAAGTATTCCACAAGCCAAGAATGATAAACACCGGGATAGTATTGGTGTTAGGCCATTGCCTATTGTAAAACTAGATTAATTTGTACTCTAGTGCAAGTGGGAGACTGAAGGAGATATGCCCTAGAGGCAAATAATAAAGAGTTTTTATTTGATGTATCTCTTGTTCATAATACATTTCTTACATGCTATAATTGTATTAATACGAAATGTTAATACACATGTGGTATGTAAACAACTAGGTCTCTAGTTATCCCTAGTAAACTAGCTCATTGGGCAAGTGATGATCTTATGGTTTTGAGATCATGGTGATAGTGTCGATTGACAATGAGGTCACATCATTGGAGAATGATGTGATAGACATCCACCCAAAGTTAATCACAATGAGATCTAGTTACTTAAACATTCATCATTGGTAATAACATAGAAACATCGTGGCTTATATCTTTTGACTGTGAGATAATGCATAATCACTGTTTTGGAGGGAGACTTTGATGATATCAAGTATCAAGCCGTCAAAGGGTGACCATAAAGGTCATTGGGTTTCTTGAAGAAATGGGTAGAGGAGTTTTTATAAAGACCATGATTTGCCAATCCAAGTAACAGATAGATACACGTGGTCAACTCGGTGACGTTGCATTAACGAAGCTTGCAAGCATATGATTGGATCACGGAATGGAATGACACGGGAACAAGTAAACGAGTTCATCGGTAACAAGATCAAACACAAGTATGGATATGCTTGAGATCAAATCTTGGATGACCTAGGTATCGTATGGCAAAGGGAATAGGACTACGCAATTAAGGTTCAAACGATGAGATTAATCGTGAGGGCACGGGGATCATTATGGACATCCAGGTACTGATGTTGATCATTGATATAAGAGTCTTGGTCATGTCTGTAGCATCTCCAAGCCGAAGGGTGGCACACTTAAGGGTGGGGACACATTGGGATTGAACCGGCACCGAAGGATTAATGAGAGAGAGAGAGAGATTTCGGAAAGGTTTCGGGTAACATCCGATGATGATCGGAAGGTGACCGAAAGGAGTTTTGGTGTATGAAATATAGTAATATATGTGTTTAATGTTAATTAGTTGAATTAATATTAAAACATATTTTATTTTATATTTATTGGACAGTCTTATTATTATTGGGCCACTCTAGAAGGGCCCATAGGGCTAGGCGACTAAGGGAAAGAGGGAGGAGGGGCCACCATCCAAAACCCTAAGGGTTTCCCACCCGTGGGGTGGGGCCTAGGGCCATGGCGGCTTCCCTTCCCCTGGTGGTGGCTTGGGGGATCCCACCCCTAAGCCCTAGGGTTTGACCCTACCCCCTCCCTACTATAAATAGAGGAGTCGCTCCCCTCTATTTGCACTACAACAACAAGTTCTCTCCTCTCCCTCTAAACTCTAGAGCTCTCCCTCCATTATATTGGACCTGGCTACTGAGTTTAGTTCTCCACCTCCGCACTATCATCGTGCGCAGGACGTTCCGACTTCCTTCTTCTTCCGCTGCTCTGCTGGATCGAATCCCGGGATACGTCCCTACACCATATGTGTGTAGAGCTTTGAGACATAACCTTTGAGGCGCTGTCTTCATTGCTATACGCCTACCTGCATAAGGCGTGCCACGATCTTCAAGTGTATGAACTCTGTTCTTCATCTCCGTTTCTTGTGTCTACATAGATTAGATCTTGGTTATCGAGTTCGCGTAGGTAGAATTTTTTTGTTTTCTGTTGCGAACCCCAATAGTAGAATCAAGGGAGAAAATACCAAGTATAAATATGCGAGATACCTCCCAAGGTGTGGAGCCGGTAAAACCACCAAGTTCAAAATCTCAATAAGATACACCACAGAAATCCGTTTTTGATGAACTAGAGCTTGTTATGGAGATAACCACAAGCTCTAGAACCTCACGTGGATAAGATCCAAATAACAATCAAGAAAGATTATGCTAAGGATGCAAATGTTTGAGCTCTCTCCGAAAGGTATGATCGAGTTACTCACTCGAGAGTCCCCCTTGATAGTATGACTATCTATCCTAAACTCGGGTTTCTAACTAACAACATGAAACTAGCAAAAGAGAAAACCTATCAAGATTATACCTTTGTCTTGCATGTTCCACTTGAGCTTTATGAAGACGGTCTTGTCCTTCTCATCTCAAGATGGAACACCTTTCTTGATTGCTCTTTCTCGTGCTAGCTTGATCAAGACTTGAGAATGACTCCCCCATATTCCCATGGGAGAGTCTCTTGTTTCGCATGTATTCACTTATCCATGATCAACAAGGAGGGCAAACTTCAAGCATATGATCTTCTTGAGTGTTGATCCAACTTGAACCAAAACTTTGAACTTTGTCTTGATAACTGACGAGGTTTGATCTCATCAATGCCCATTGTTATGGACTTGGGTTTTGGAGAAGATGGGGATGCTGGAGATCGCGGAACGGTTAGCAAACAAGCAACACGGGGACACGAGGTTTACCCAGGTTCAGGCCCCCGGAGGGAAAACCCTACTCATGCTTGTCTGCTCTTGATTACGGCGGAACCGAAGGTTACATGGGTGTGCAGATTCGATCTGGCGTGGAGGTGTGTATGCGAAAGTATGAGAGAGAGAGATCTAGGTCGTGCCCTCCTAGCCTTTATATAGACTCAGGCAGGTCCCGGGCATAGACCTAGTCGGTTACAAGTTCTAGGGTTTTACCCCTTTGAATTTCCTATCTACGCTAGTCTTGCTCTCCAAGGATCAGAAGACGTCGTGGGCCTTGGCCACCCAAAAATCTTCATGGGCCGGCGTACATCTGTCGTGGGCCTTCCTTGGGCTGGACCAGGTATGCTGAGATCACGTACCCGTAGGGTATAACCATGTCAGTAGCCCCCGAGTGATCAGTCGAATCGTAGATTCGGCTGAGGACTTTTCAATCCTTCGGGTGCAACTATGTATTAACAGTATGTGTGTAGGGATTGTTGATGTGTGTGCCTGAATCACCCGACGGATCAGGGTCAGTTAACTGTCTTAGGACGAAACAACACGATCTTCCTCAGGTTCGAGTCCCTTAACTCGAACCCGGAACATATGCTGGCGTAATTCGACTCAGACCGCGAAGGACTTACAGGAGTGGAATTCCAGGGATTTTAATTGATGTACCCAACGTGTCCGTCGGGATTTTTTCATCGCGCCTGCTGGCACGGGTTTATACTAGCAGAGTGCAGTCGTGTGCGTTGCCAGGCCATCAGATGATATCTGTAGGTCTTATCTTTATGTCGCAGACACAGCATCCGAATGTTTATCACCGCGGAGGTGTTTCGGGTGGCCAAGGAGAACGTTGCTCGCTTAGCGTCTTGTTGGGGCAGAGTTGCCGAAAAGTTTTTGCATGCTGATCCGAAAGATCGCAATCGAAGAATTCATAGGGTGCGCGACCAGCGCTCCCTATGGGAGTAGGCCCCGAGTGTCTGTTCGAGTCGTAGACTCAAGCGGAGACTTTTATTCAGGCGTTGTTCAGTGTTAAGTCCGTAGGACATAAAAAATTTCGGATGCTTAAATCCATCCTCCCTATGGGAGTAGCCCCCGAGTCCGTAGTGGAGTCGTAGACTCGACGTAGGACTCGAAGAAATAGTTCGCTTTTATTCATCTTTAGGGTGCGCGGCCAGCGCTCCTAATAGGAGTAGCCCCCGAGTAATTTAGTTGAATCGTAGATTCGAGTGAGTACTCTTAGCTTTGAAGCCGAAGAGTTTGTAGTTGTTGCTAGTATAGCTTTTGATGACGTCAGCGCTGACGATCAGTGACCTCAAACGTCTGCTGCACCAGAGATGACTTGACTAGATGAACGTGGGTCCCACTTGCTGACCTTGAATTGACCGGTCACGCGCGGCATGGAGATAATTACGGTGTCGCCTCGATTTCCACGCGTAGTGGATGGCGTGGTAACGACGGTTCGTTGTGATGCTGACACGTGTATGGACAGATCTGCCGTTGGCGTTAGGTCTTCTTGATGGACGGTTGTCGTGCGTCGACTTCGTTGTTATAATCATTGGGGAAAGCTGCAGTTTGTTTTCACCGCATCGATCCTTGTTTTCACTGCCTCCTTGTGCTCTAAGAGTTCTTGCTGCGCGCTGAAATATCCTTCCACATTTCCTTCTTCCCTTCTGCGCTCTCACCTCCGGCGCCGCTGTAGCGCGATGGGGAAACCGAAGAAGTCATCCATCTGCAGCTGGTACCAGCGCCGCCAGAGGGAAGAAAGGCGTCGCCACTACCCGTGTCACCGACGATGGTTGGCGGCGATCAGAGACGCGGGAGAGTGACCTCCGCAAGCTTCGCGAGCGGGGCTTGATCCCGCAAGATAGGGAGGTCGTCAGACTCCCGGGCAACAAGGTAATCCCCCGTCCCCCCGCTGAGTATCGGGTTATGTTTCTCACCTTCGTTATTCGTGGGTTTTCCTTCCCAGTCCACGACTTCCTTCGTGGGCTGCTCTTTCTCTACGGCATCCAGCTACATCATCTTTTCCCCAATTCTCTTCTTCACATTGCTTGTTTTATCACTTTCTGCGAGTGCTGGCTCGGCATCGAGCCGCACTTTGGCCTCTTTCGGAAACTCTATTCCGTGAAGAGGCAATCCGGTTCAGATGGTGTGTATCACATTGGGGGTTGCATCATCTCCCTCAAGGCCAATATTCTTTTCTTTTCTTTCTCTATGTCCGAATCTGTCCAGTACTGGCGGAGGCGATGGTTTTACATTCGCGACTCCATAGTGGCTGGGCAGCATTTTGGTCTTGCTCCTTTCGACTCCTCCCAGATAATCGAGCCGAAAAGGTCCTGGAAAAACCAGATCTTGGATGGCGAGTCAGCGGAGGTAGAGGCCCTTTACAGTCGGGTGGAGGATCTCCAGTTGACTCCTGAGAAAGAAGTGAACGGCGTGGATATTATCCGCATGTTTCTCGAGCGTCGGGTGCAGCCCCTCCAGGCTAGGGCGCACCCAATGTTTCTTTATGCTGGGCGCCGTGATCCGACGAGAGTTTCGGCCGAGAAGCTTTCCTAGGGTGATCTCGACAGGACCCTTCGTACGCTGTTGAAGTACAAGGCTGGAGAGGATATCCCGGGGAAGTCGCTGACTCCGCCGTTTTCTTCGACGTTGGCCGTTCCACAGGTGTAGATTCGTGCGTGTAGCGCTTTTCGTCGACTGCATATTTATTTTCCTTTGTTTGCTAACAAAGTCCCTTCTTTTTTGCAGAGATTCAAGGTGCCGGGCATGGTGCCGCCATTGCCCGAATTATTTCCGGATGCTCCGGATAATGACGTGGTGGATTCCGTGTCCGAACTGCCTTCAGCATGATCGCCAGCTGAAGAGGCCAACGAGTCGAGCAAGGACCATACTCGCAAACGATCGCGGAGCTCCAGCGAGTCTTCAGATGCATCGACTCCTCCGACTCCCAGAAACCCTCTGTGCCTTGAGCGTCACAGTGACGGGCATGGAGGTTCTTCCTCTCCTATTCCTGCTCTTCCCGTGCGAGCTGTAGCGCCGCATCCGCCAGCGAAGCGGAAGAAGGAAGAAAAGAAGGAAGAGAAGAAAGAAGAGAAGAAGAGGGAGAAGAGAGCCCGAAGGACTCCTCCCGTCTTCGACCTGAGCTCACTGGACTCGTAAGTTTATTTTATACTGCTATCCTTTTTGCTGTTGACTTTTGTACTTGTGCTAATTATTTCGTGTGCAGGCATTCCTCCCACGACTCCTCCAGCGATGGTGCTCGGGAGATGATGGGAGAGTTGAAGGTTGTGTCTCCTCCTCCTCAGATGGTGTCTACCTCTGAGGGTGCTGCGCCGGTCCCTTCTCCGTGGGAGACTCAGGTGGTTGCGCCTCAGAAGGCTGCAAGCGGGCCTTCGGAGTCGCCATCGGAGCATGTAAGTACTTCTGTTTCCTGCCACAGGGGGAGCCCCCGAGCGTTTGAAAATTTTTCTTGTCTTGTTCTTTCTTCGAGTCTTCGAGGGGAGCCCCCGAGCGTTTTCGTGTGCGAATTTTGCTTTTGTTCTTTTGTATTGGGTGCAGCCCCCAAGTCCTTTTCCTTACTGGTAGTTCTTCTTCCTGCAGCCTTTTGTGCAGGATGCGAAGCGACTGGTGCAGGAGCACCTGGTGCTGGAGGCCAACCTCCAACAGCTTCGAGGTATCTGTATGCCTTGGTGCTTCTTTCTTTTTTGTATTATTGTCTTGTTTTCTGACGCTTGTATGATTTGAATGCAGAGGAGCATAACACCTCCCTCCGTGAGATTGATGCTCTCAAGAAGAGCCTTGGTCAAGCGGAGAAGAAGGCCGAGGCTGCCGCTGCTGCGAAAGAGCGCCTCGAGCTGGAGCTGGCCAAGGCAGCCGAGGCTAAGGAGCGCCTGCAGCAGGAGGCCACGGACCGCGAGGAGCAGCTTGCCACTGCTGTGACTGCGCATGAAAGAGAGCTGGCAGGCAAGCTCATGGCTGCTTCCAAGGCTGTTTCGGGTGAGTACCTTATTTTTGCTCCTTTCTTTTTGTTTGCTTGTCTTTCTTCTGCGTTACTTTCTTCATTCCTTTTCTTTTTTGTCTTAGATGCCACAGGCATCGAGTTTGACCGCAGCGCTCTGGAGCACGGGAGTGCTCTAGATGATGCTACTGCAGCGGTCGAAGATCGCTGCAGCACCGTCGTCAACTCACTTGCCAAGGCAAAGGAGTTCCTTGGCCGCTTCTACAAGGAGCTTGTCCCCAAGGGCGCGGCCCTTGATGATGTTGACGCCCTGGCGGAGGCTTTGTCAGCCGAAGCGCCTGCGGCGTACAAGCGCAAACAGAAGGGCATCGGCGCGTCCGTCGGGCTGGCGATGGCCTTGGCGGCTGGAGCGGAGCTGGACCTTCCCCAGATTACCTCCCGAATGCCGACGACCGCGGATGGATCCGAAGTAGCTTTTGCTACCTATTCTGCTCGCTGCAAGCGATATGGGTCAAAGCTGATTGGTCTGCTGTCCGAGTATGCGTGCGGCAGCAGGGGGAAGCCAAGGCGAGGCAATCCGGTTCCTAGGCTACTCAGGGTGCCGCATCTTAGGCGTTGTAGCTGTAGGATAGTTTGTAGTCTTCTTTTGTTGTAATTATGTTGAGGAACGAAATCATTGTGCCACGTAGTGGCCTTTATATTCTTAATGAATTTTGTTGAGTTGTGCTCTTCTCCGTCTAAATGTTTATGTCCTTTTCTTTTCTGCTGCTCTAGGTTTCTTCGAGTGCTGATCCCGTTGACGCCTCGCCTGCAGCGCGGCTGCGTCCGTCTTTGGATGATTCTTCACAACTTGCTTTTCTTCAAGACCGTGTTCGTAGTCTTGAGAGGGAGTTACTTGGGGTGCGTGGTCACTCCGACGTTTGGAAATCGAAGGCAGATTGCGGTGCAGCCAGAGAGGAGTACTTGATGGGGGAGATGCTTCGACTATCTGAGAAGCTTCAATGTAAGTTGTTCTTTGTTTCGAGCTGTAGCTCAGTTCTTCGGATGAGCCTACTGACCTTGCGTATTATTTTGTGCGAGTATCGCAGGTGCTAACCTTGCTCCAAGGGAGGAGAAAGAGCGTGTCACTGTTCGGGTCAATTGCTTGACTCAACAAGACATGGAAGCTGGCGGGTTCTTCTGGATGGATCGTGACCGCGCTATGGTCCTAGCGATGGTACAGGATCGTGTGCACCAAGTTTCGCGGGTGCTTCGTCAGGTGCAGACGTCACTTGCGTCAGTGCTGCATGTCATGTTTCCTTTGGATGCCGCGCCAACAAGTCTTGCCGGTCTTCTGTCGAAGTTTCGGAACGTGAGTAATGTTAAGGAGTTGGTGCGGCAATAGCTCGTCGCAGGAGTGAAGGCTGTTTTGTCCCTTGTGAGGCTGCACCGCCCTGATGTGGATTTGTCTGTTATAGCTGCTGGGCCACCTCTTCGGCCAGATGGTGATGAGTGGGATATGCGTCCGCATTATGCGGCTGTGAGGCAGTATGCCGAACAGGTTGTAGATTTGTTTGAGCAACGTGCTCAGGTTATTCTTCAAAATAGGTAGTACCTGTAAAAGAGATAGATGTAAAATTTGTATGTATGTGTCTGGGCGTTTTGTGCCCCTTTGTTATAAAGATGTTGTTATTTGAGCATGTAGTGCTTTGTTTGCGTACGTGTCCTTTTCGTTAACCTGACGTGATCATCTACTCAGGTATACACGTGTTATCCTCAGTCGATGAAATCGTGAGGTGGGGGGAGCCCCCGAGTGCGTTTTGTAGCATGTAGTAAAGGTATAAATAGTGAAATGAAATTTTTGGGGCGAGACACTTAGCTTTATTTATATCGTAATGGAGGAAATACATTATTCGGCTGAGTAGCCTTGGCTGAATAGCCTTATTGAAAGTAAAGGGGTAGATAGCTAGGGGTAGAATCATCGCAGGTGCGCGATGTTCCATGGGTTGGAGTATGCGACTCCAGACTCCACGTGCTTGAGGCGATAGGCGCCACCTGGGATGACTTCGGTGATGATGTAGGGTCCTTCCCATGGCGACTCAAATTTCTTCGGTCGCTCTTGCTTGAGTCGCAAGACGAGGTCTCCTTCGACAAAGGACCTTGGGCGTAGCCGGCGGCTGTGATAGTTGCGGAGACTCTGCTGGTACACCGCTGATCGAGCTGCTGCTACGTCTCTTGCTTCTTCAAGTGTGTCGACGGCGTCTTTGAGTGCAGCCGTGGATTCGGCTTCGCTATAAGCGATGACCCGGGGGGCCTGGTGGCGTACTTCGGCTGGTAGCACGGCCTCGGCTCCGTGCACCATGAAGAATGGCGTGTAGCCGGTGGAGCTGTTTGGCATAGTCCGCAAGCTCCATAGGACGGATGGTAGCTCTTTCGTCGAGGCTCCAGCTTTTCGTTCGAGTGGGCTCATGAGGCGCTTCTTGATGCCAGCGCCGATTAGGCCGTTGTCCTTTTCCACCTGCCCGTTCGTTTGCGGGTGTGCCACTGAGGAGTACGTGATGTTGATCCCGAGGCCTTCGCAGAAGTCTTGGAATTCCTTGGAGATAAAGTTCGATCCATTGTCGGTGATGATGCTGTGCGGTACGCCGAACCTGTAGACAATGGACTCAAAGAATTTTACAGCGGTCTTGCCCTTTTGGTTAGTGACCGGCATGGCTTCGACCCACTTGGTGAATTTGTCGACTGCGACTAGGAGGTAGACGTGCCCCCCTTTCGAAGACTTTGGCAGTTTGCCAATCATGTCGAGGCCCCATTGAGCAAAAGGCCAGGATATAGGTATGGGCCTGAGCTCTGATCCGGGTGCGTGTGGTTTGTCGGCGAACCTTTGGCACCCCTTGCATCTTCGGACGATGTCCTTTGCATCGCTCATGGCCGTTGGCCAGTAGAATCCAGCTCGTAGAGCTTTGGCGACAAGGGAGCGGCTGCCTGCGTGATGGCCGCAGATGCCCTCGTGGATGTCTTGGAGGATGGTTTTCCCATCACCGATGGTGACGCATCTTTGTAGTACACCTGTAATACTGCGCTTATACAACTCACCATTGATGATGGTGAAAGCTTTCGACCGGCGAGATATGCGTCGGGCATCTGTCGGGCTGTCAGGCAGTTCTCCGTTGATGAGGAACTGGAGGTATGGTCGTGTCCATGTTTCTTCGACTGCCATCACCTGCATTAGGTTGACCATAGCGACTTCTGTGTCCATTTTTTCGGGTCCTTCATGACCTTCGGGCAGCGTAGCCCCCGAGTGTTCTGCTTCTTCGGGTGATCCCTTGGGGAATTTTCGCTTGATGGATGGCACACAGATCTGTTCGAGGAACACACCTGGTGGCACCTTTGCGCAGGTGGAGCCGATGTTGGCGAGTATATCGGCCTCCTCGTTGCTTTCTCTTCCAACGTGCCGAAGCTCGCAGCCGTCGAATTCTCCTTCGAGTGCGTTGTAGAGCGCGCGATACACGATCATGTTTTCGGCGTGTGCGTCGCACTCATTCATCGTCTGTTGGACGACGAGGTTGGAGTCACCGTAGATGACCAGGCGCGTTGCGCCGCAGATTTTTGCCATCCTCATGCCATGGATGAGGGCTTCGTATTCGGCCTCGTTGTTGGAAGCTCAGAATTTCATACGAAGGACATACTTCATCTTGTCGCCTTGCGGGGAGGTCAGTATGACTCCAGCTCCTGCCCCGGCTTCACGCTTGGATCCGTCGAAGTGCATCGTCCATGACTGCGACATGTCTAGGGTGTCTGGTAGTTGTAGCTCCATCCAGTGTACAAGGAAGTCCGGTAGGACCTGCGACTTGATTGCTAGTCGTTTCTCGTAGACGATGTCTAGAGGTGATAGCTCAATTTCCCACAGGGCCACGCGTCCTGTGGCCTCTGGGTTGTTCAGGATGCTGTTCAAAGGTGCCTCGTTGACCACCATCACCTGATGCTCCTGGAAGTAATGGCTCAACCGACGAGCCGTCATGAACACGCCGTAGGCGAGTTTTTGGTAATGGGGGTATCTCTGTTTTTTGGTAGTAAATTGGGTGTTGGACCCCATGGGTTTTGCCTTCTTCGGGTCGTTCGACCACTAGCACGGTGCTTACCACCTGATGAGTGGCTCCTATGTATAGCAACAGAGGCTCGCGCTCCTTTGGTGTGACCAAAACGGGCGAGGTAGAGAGTAGTCGCTTGAGACTTTCGAATGCGTCGTCAGCTTCGGGCGTCCATTCGAATTTATCTGCCTTGCGTAGCAGCTGGTAGAATGGCAGGGCCTTCTCGCCCATGCGGGTGATAAACCTTCTCAATGCCGCTATTCGCCCTGCAAGCTGCTGGACACCCTTGAGGTTCTTTGGCTTCTCCATTGCCATGATGGCCCGAATTTTCTTCGGGTTCACCTCGATCCCTCGCTGGGAGATGAAGTAGCCAAGGAGTTGTCCTGATGGGACGCCGAAGGCGCACTTTTCAGGGTTGAGCTTGATCCTGTAGCGGTCGAGATTATCGAACGTCTCGTGGAGATCGTCGATGAGTGTTTTCGCCTCCCTGGTTTTGATGACTATGTCGTCGACATAGACTTGGATGTTGCGACCGATCTGGTCTTTCAGGCATGCATGCATGCATCGCTGGTACGTGGCACCTACGTTCTTTAGCCCGAAGGGCATTGTGTTGTAGCAGAACACTCCGAACGGTGTGATAAACGCTGTTTTCTCCTGATCTTCGACCTTGAGTCGAATCTGGTTGTAGCCTGAGTAGGCGTCGAGGAAGGAGAGTTTCTCGCATCCTGCAGTCGAATCGATGATCTGGTCGATCCGAGGAAGAGGGAAGTGGTCCTTTGGGCAGTGCTTGTTCAGCGACGTGAAATCCACGCACATCCGTAGGATGTCCGTATCCTTCTTTGGGACCATCACTGTATTTGCAAGCCACTCGCTTTCTTTGATCTCCCTGATGAAGTCTGCAGCGAGTAGTCTGTTGATTTCTTTTCCTATAGCTTCGGCCCGTGGCTCGGGCAGTCTCCGGATTGACTGCTTGACGGGCTTGGTGTCTGGAAATACGTTGAGTGCGTGCTCGGCGAATTCCCTGGGAACTCCTGGCATGTTCGCAGGACACCAGGCGAAGATTTCCCAGCGCTCACGGAGCAATTCGACGAGCGCGCTTTCCTATGCGGGGCTGAGGTCGTTGGCGATCAGCGCCGTCTTGGAGGCATCTGTCGGATGGACCTGCACCTTTTTTGTGTTGACGGTGGAGTCGAAGGACATGTCGGGTGCGTTTTGCCTTGCAACTGGGGGTGCCCCGTTATCCGTCACCTCACGGAGCTTTACGAGCTCGTCTTGCATGCCGAAGGACTGGGAGATTCTATTGAAATCCCTGTCGCATTGGTCCGATCGGGTGAAGCTCCCGTGGACTGTGATGACGCCCCTTGGTCCTAGCATCTTGAGTAGTAGGTATGCGTAATGTGGGACGGCCAAGAACCTTGCGAATGCCACACGCCCGAGGATGGCGTGGTACTGTGATGGCCAGTCCACCACTTCGAATTCGAGCCGCTCGAGTTGGAAGTTATCCGGCTTGCCGAAGATGACATCAAGCCAAATTTTGCCCAGGGGGAATATGCCCTTCCCTGGAACGATGCCGTGGAACGTTGTGTCTGATTGCTCCAGGCTGCACTACGGGATCCGCATTGCTGCTAGAGTGCTTGCGAACATCAGGTTGATGCCGCTGCCGCCGTCCATGAAGACGCGGCTCATCTCGAAATCTCCGATCTGCGCCTCTAGCACCAGGGTAGCATGACCTGGGCGAGGGATCTGGCAAGGGTGATCCGAACGGCTGAACGTGATGCAGGACTCCGATCCGCTGAGGTACTCAGGGATGGCGGGTGGAGTTACTACGGCCAAGTTGATCTGGCGAGTGATTTTCTTCTGCACTCTATTCGTGGGGCGCCCCTTCTGGATCATCAGTGCTCCTTTCGGCGTGGGATACCCGTTCCCGGTGTTGTTCTGTGCTGGTGCGACTGGCTGGTGCGGACCTCCCACAGGTGGTGGTGGGGGAGCTCCATGTGTTATTTCACCGGGCGCGGGTGCGTTTCCGAACGCAGGAATTGGGATTTGCTGCCTCATCTGGACCATGCTTTCGCTGAGCTTCTGGAACTCGCGGCAATCCTTAAGCATGTGGCTCGCCTTATTTTTGCCATCCTGCTTGTCGATGTAGAAGTGGATGGTGCATGGACCAGAAAGTTTGTCGTATGCCGAGGGTCCGTTGTCGCGGTCGCGGCGCTGCCACGACTGTGCTGGGCGTCCACCATCGCGGAAGTTTCCTCCGCGGTATCCTCCGCTGTTGCGGTTGGCGTCATTGCGGCGGTCGGCGTAGCCGGCCGCGACCTTGTCGGGTCCGTCGCGATCGTCGTAGACGCACGATCTTCTCTTGCTACGGCGCTCCCGTCATCGGAGGTAGTCGTCTTCTTCTTCCGAGTGTGCTCGGTGGACGGAATCTTCGCCGTCGGCCCACCTGTTGGCGATATCCATGAGGTGGTCGAGTGTTTTGGGCTTAACGCGTCCGAGTTCCTCCTTGAAGTCCTGGCGCTTGACGCCGTCCTTGAAGGCGTTGATGGCCCTTTCTTCGGAGATGTGTGATGCGGAGTTCTTGGTGTTGGACCAGCGTAGTATGTACGAGCGAATGGATTCGCCCGTTCTTTGAGTGTAAGCTCGCAACTCTTCGATTGAGGCGGGCCTCTTGCTAGTGCCTTTAAAGTTTCGGATGAAGCTGTAAGCCAGCTCCTCCCAGCTTCGTATGGACCCTGAGGATAGACTGCTAAGCCAGATCCAGGCTGCGCCTGTCAGCTGCAGCTGAAGGCATTGCATGGCGGTCTCTTTGTTGCCGCCGTGTAGCTTGACGGATGACAGATGGTCGCTGAGCCATGCCTTTGGGTCTTGTGTGCCGTCAAACTTCGGAGTATCCGAAGGGAGTTTGAAATTACGTGGCATCTTTGTTCGTCGAACAGATCTGCTAAAGCATCGGGCCCCGCAAAGTTCTCATTCGTCTTCGTCCATCTCGGATTCAGACGAGCATGCGCGCTTGGCTCGCGATTTGTCTATTTTGCGCTGTGTGAGCGCGTCCCTGGCGTCGTAGTCGCGGTTATGATGACGCGAGCTCTTCTTCCTTCGAGGAAGGTCGTGTTCCCCTTCTTCTTCGGATGAAGGGGTGGGGCTACGATCGTGCCTGGCCGGAGCTTTCTTCTTCGGCTCCACAGGAGCTTCCTGGTGGAGCGCGGCTCCGACAAGTCCAAGTCCGGTAAGTGCGGACTTATGCATGGCTCTTTTTGGGTCCCCCTCCGGAGGTGGGTGGGCCGCGAGATACGCAGTGGCTGCCATGATCGCAGCTTGTGGCGTTTTCGGGATGACGTTGTCGTCGGCGTCCATCTCCATGAAGGATGTGTGGAGAGTTCGAGTCACCTCACGGCGCTCCTTGGGATCCATGTTCTCCACCCGAGAGCGGTGCTTGTTTCCTTGGTTGCCATTCGTGCTAGAGCCGGGGCCCATGGCGGAGAGCGCAGCTCGTCGCGCGCTGGACTCGGAGGCTGCTTGCTTGCGTTTGTCAAGCGTTTCTTGCATCTTGACTTGTTTCTTGTGCTCCTCGATGAGGAGGAAGTGGTACGCCATCAGTAGTTCTCGTGAGGCGTCTACAGGCAAGACTGTGTTGCCTGCCACGGCGGAGCGTGCTTGGGCCCATCCCTCCTTGTTGAGGCGGATGACGTGGCCGTTGTCCTCTCCTTCGGGTTGGGGGAGGGACTGGCTTCTTCTGTTCCCGCCGTTTCTGTCCTGCGGGTTGGGGTTCGAGTTGGGCGGCGGGTTGGGTGGTTGCTGATCCACGTCGCTCTGGATGACTACGGCGCATTGGTAGCGCTCATAGATTGGTTCGCTGCTGCCGCAACTTTCGGATCCGGAACTGTAGGTCCCTTCATCCGATGGCGGATCGCACAGATCGGAGTTGTAGCTGCTGCTGTTGTAGGACTCATCTGTTGATGACGATGTGCGTAGCACAGGGTGTGGAGCCCACGAAGCGGGTCTGATCGATGGTAGGGGCACCCGTTCAGGGAGGCGGAGGGTGCCAGTCTGACCCACCTGGAAGTAGAAGCTCCCGAACAGGATCTCGAGTCCGTCGCCTATGGGCTCGAAGTCTTTCATGGTGGCCGGCGAGTGGGCGGTGAAGTCGAAAGCGCCGAAGAGGAGGTGGCTCTCCGTTGCCGCAGAGTTGTAGATCGTTCGGGTTGGGACCGTCACGATCGCACAATCAGCGTCCCCAGTTCCCACAGACGGCGCCAATTGACGAGGTTTGATCTCATCAATGCCCATTGTTATGGACTTGGGTTTTGGAGAAGATGGGGATGCTGGAGATCGCGAAACGGTTAGCAAACAAGCAACACGGGGACACGGGGTTTACCCAGGTTCAGGCCCCCGGAGGGAAAATCCTACTCCTGCTTGTCTGCTCTTGATTACGGCGGAGCCGAAGGTTACAGGGGTGCGCAGATTCGATCTGGCGTGGAGGTGTGTATGCGAAAGTATGAGAGAGAGATCTAGGTCGTGCCCTCCTAGCCTTTATATAGACTCAGGCAGGTCCCGGGCATAGACCTAGCCGGTTACAAGTTCTAGGGTTTTACCCCTTTGAATTTCCTATCTACGCTAGTCTTGCTCTCCAAGGATTCGAAGGCATCGTGGGCCTTGGCCACCCGAAAATCTTCATGGGCCGGCGTACATCTGCCGTGGGCCTTCCTTGGGCTGGACCAGGTATGCTGAGATCACGTACCCGTAGGATATAACCATGTCAATAACCCTTGAATATCTCATTGGTTTAAGCTTATTCTTCTTCCTTTCTTCATCCTTCAATATTGAAGTCAACAAATGGTTCAATTGATGCCAATGGAAAAAATTTATAAGTGTAACTCAATGCAAACATTAGTTCAAGAAATTATCATTAATTACCAAAATAATACATGGGGGCACATATGCACTTTCACACGTATCCTTAGACCATCATATTATTTGATTCATGACTATGTGAAGGTGCAATATGTTCTTAATTATATTTTGATACCGATGTTGACAAATTAAAGGGACTAATTACGCCACCAAGTGTATGAGCATGTTTTCAACGAGGATCGATGACCTTTGGAAACTAAAGTACCCAAGAAAGTTCTTCGTGAAAGAGTTCTTGCATAAGTCTTTCTTTCTGCCAAGTAATAGGTATCATGTACTATTGGGAGGGATCATTGCGAGCCAAAAGAAAAAGCTCAAGTCATGCATATTTCCAACCATTTGTTCATTCCGAAATCTAAAAAAATTACCAATACAATCCCAAATCATTTTATAGAAAAA
Source organism: Avena sativa (assembly GCA_916181665.1). Classification (NCBI taxonomy): domain Eukaryota; kingdom Viridiplantae; phylum Streptophyta; class Magnoliopsida; order Poales; family Poaceae; genus Avena; species Avena sativa. Next base: position 145,544,956 of record OV702294.1, on the reverse strand, counting down.
AAATGCAAGTTAAGGTGGACGAAGTTTCCAACCAATCTGTCTAAAGCCTTTAGGCTACGGATAGTTTTTGGCCATATCAGCTTACTCTTTTTCTGGGTGCTCTCAGGTTCGATTGACCATGCCTAGAGTGTCCAAGCTCCCCTATTCCCGCTGGCTTTACTGTCGTGGGAAAATGCCACAATCAAAGCCTCTTGCTACTTTGTCAGGTGCTCTCTAGTTGTAGAGTTTACTCTGAGGCCTCGCTCCACTAGATTCAGCTTTGATAGTTGATTCGAAACCTCTAGGACATTTTTCCCGGAGATTTTGGATGTCCTTTTTTTCTACAGGAAAAGAGCTAGTTTGAGACATGCTATAAACTACCTTGCCTCTTTGTGAATAGGATTACCTTTACCATTCATTAATTTACATACATGAGAAAAGGCCTCCCCACTTTCCTCAGGGCTGGCCCTTGGGCGGGACTGGTGGGGCAGCCGCCTCGGGCCCAAAAAAGTAGAGTCCCAAAAAAATATAGGCCTAGTATACATGTAAAAAAGACAATTTTTTATTGGGCCGGTAGCCAACCGGCAACCGCTCGAATCCCCGATCCTCAACGATCGGACTCCGAGTCCCAGGTATTGATTGACTCCCACTCTCCTAGGCAACGACTTGATGCTCCCAGTCCCAGTCCCAAACGACATCGCTTCTCAGGGGCCATGTCATGTCTTCCCGACTCCCGAGTCCCGTCCAGGTCCTGTCGCCTGATCGTCACACCTGGATCAGATCGCCCTGCCGCCAGGCCCAAAAAATCCTCCTCAATGATCAAAATGTCGCCAGGCACGCATAAATCAAAAAGGCCATCGACGATCGCAATCGACCGCCTCGGCTCCTCGGTTGTTGCCTGCCTGCTGGTCCGCCCTTGCCTAGCCCATGCCTCTGCTGGTTACACCTTAATTTATAGTTCTTAATTCTAATTAGTAATCGTTGTTCTTAACTTCTTGTTTGTAGCAAGCGAGGTTAACTGATTATGGTGTCCGAAATTATTGAAGAACTATTTGAGATCTGTAATGTCTCGGGAGATATTAAATGGTTTGGCAACTTTATGCTTGCTTCTAGGAATTTTCGGAGGAAATTTTAAGATATCATGTAAACATTGTTATTTTTATGTGAATATTATAGTTGGTAGTATACTTATATTATTTATCCCTGTTTTCATCATCTTATATATGCATAAATGTTTTATAATAAGGAGCCCAAAATTTTAGTTTCGCCCCGGGCCCACAAAATCTCAGGACCGGCCCTGACTTTCCTTTATCCTTTCTTCAACCATTAAATTCCTCAAGGGCTCCTTTAGTTTGAAGGAAACATAAAGAAAATGCATAGTATTAGGAAATTTTACTACTGTTCACACCTTTGGTTCATAGGAATGGCACAAGGGAAAAGTAGAGTAATTTTTTCTCTAGATCTCACTTTCAAGGTAAAACATAAAGGAAATGAAAAATTCACTTAGACCTCATTCTTTAAATTCTATGCACAAGGAACGAGTTTTACACCTGCCATCCTTTCTTATTCCTTTGATTTTCCTTTCCTATGAATCAAAGAGGCCCTGAGAGATTTACGAGGGATTTGAGAGAGGAGCTGATCTTAACCATACGAGTCTTTGTTCTTTTTATAGGCCCCATTTGAAACACGGGATCTCAATATACAGGAATAGGAAAAATGTAAGAATTCAGATGTCACGTAACCTGAATTCCTATAGGAACCAATACCATATGAAAATTTCAAGACCCCGTTTAAAACAGAGGATCTCAAAACATAAGAGTAGGAAAAATAAGATTCCATGTAACTTGAATTCCTATAGAAACCAATACCATAGGAGAACTTTAAAGCGTCGTTTGGATGCAACACATAAAAAACATAGAAAGTGTTGACACAAAGAGATGAAAACATGCGATGAGACCTCATGTTAGTTTTCATCCAAAATTTCTATAAAACAGCTTATTCCATAGAAATTTTAAAGGAATCTAGAATGCATATTCCTCCAATCTAAATGGTGCTACGGTGATTTTTTATATAGAATCATGTCCTCTAAATTTCCTATACTTTTCCTTGATTTCAAACGGGGTCTTACCACTTATCAGTTTCTTCCGGTATTCCACTGCAATCCTTTTCCGCGTGAAGAACTTGATGTGACCTTGATGGGAGGCTGTGAAAAGGAATCTGTATTGCTTAAAAGGGCGTTCAGACTTGCTGAGCCGTAGTCAAAAGTCAACAGCCGTAGTACTTATCCTATTGAATGGAAAATCCTACGATGATGGTCCATCCTGGTACACAACTAGAACATACTCTGTCTGTTATGAGTAATAATGGTGGCTGCCACAATCGTATACTTCCTCCGTTTTAAAATATAAAATGTCTTAATTATAAATAAAATATATCTAGACTTGTTTTATTATGTAGATTTATTCTAAACATGAGTGAACCTGCATATTAAAAATAGTCTAGATATATTTGCTTCACAAAACTAAAATATCTTATATTTTAAAACGGAAGGAGTAGTATGTAATGGTGTCGTGTATACTAAATATTGCAAGTAACTTTTTATGTTGTTGTGAAGTTGCTCCATCCAATTTTTTTTGATTCATATGGATATATCAGACTGTTTTCATGCCAAATTTAGGCTTGCTTGACAATACGTATTGGGATATCTATGCTTTTTTTGGTGTGGAGACACACTTCCGGCTCAATGGGCAAATGAAGATTCGGTTCAAGATTGGTGGGTGAGGATAGGAAGGCCTTGACTTCTTTGACTATGCTTATTTCGTGGAAAGTATGAAAAGAGCATAATGCTAGTATTCCCTCCGTTTCAAAATATAAAATGTTTTAGGTTTGTGAAGAGAATGTATCTAGATTTGTTTTAGTTTGTAGATTCACTCTAAACATGAGTGAACCTATATACTAAAAGAAGTGTAGATATATTTACTTTACAAAGCTAAAACATCTTATATTTTAAAACGGAGGGAGTGGAATTTAAGGCGATCATGGGTTCATGGCAATCTCCATTATCGTTAAGGTGAAAAATGAGGCGAAGGCTGAGGACGGAGGGGGCTTGCCTGTTCCCCAGAGTCTGCTCCAGTTCGTGCTCCCATTCCGCTCGTTTATCATACTTCTTCCGTCATGGTTTAGAGGGCGTCTTATAAAAACCATGCGTTTTAAAACTTTTCTTTTCCTATGCGCGTTAGACTTAATCACATAATTAATGTCCAATTTTTTCTCCCCACTTTCTACTCTATGCAGTCAAGGAATTAATTCTTGCGTGCAACTCTACCAATGCATGCGTCTAAACTCTTTGTGTTCATGAGTAATTACGTTTAATAGGACGGCGAATAATTAATGGTGCTATTTGTTTCCAGCGAATTTCCATGTTTTTGACACAAATCTAGTCGTAATCAGCGTCCACCTAGATTCCAACAATCTCCCTAAAACATCCTCCAAACCGTGACGGAGAGAGCAAGATTGTTTGGCATCGGTCTTGCTTCCGACCGGTAAAAAAAGTTTAGATCATACATTTACTTCTCCTTTCCGCTGATGCTAAATGAGCGGAACATGAGCACAGATTGGAGCGGACTCGAGGCGTAGGCAAACACCGTCCTTGGAGGACTGCCGGAGCAAGATTCTTTTTTTTTAGCAAGATTCTTCAGTAACATAATATACCGGGAGAATAGGCGGAAATCCCTTTTGGCTTATGGAAGTATTTGCATGTATATTGGAATGTTAAAAAATCAAAAAAAAATGTCTACATGTATATTTGAATATTTTATGTTCGTTTCCGAGTTTTCGGGATGAAAGAATATTTTATACCATGTATAAAAAATAAAAAGTCTGGTGACTACGACTATTCACAGAACAATTTTTGTCTTATTTGCACAGGACATGTAGAATGTTATTTTATCCGAAAATTTGTGATCAGACATAAAATATTCGAATATATATATACATTATTTTAATTTTTTTAATATTTTTTAAATATGTTTTCTCACAATGAGCGTAAATGAATAGCCACCTCCGAGAGTAGGCTCCTTTGTATTCTACTCTTCTAAGACCTCTACAATTTACTAATGCAAATGCTAATTCTTTTGCCTTGTTAGAAAAATTAGGCTTAGCTTGTCTGTGAATCTCTTAGGCTGATAAGTTTCTTCTGTGTATGAGGTCAGCGATTGCGTCAGTTGCTCTGAACAGTCACACACACGTTCCATGCATGTTCTGATTAAATGCACTGCTCATAGACTGAGCAAATATTATCGAACAGCTCAGCTCGGCTCAGCTCAGTCACAGAGCAGAGTCACGGAAGAGTTCAACCGGCACACTCTCGCTTCACCGCCATGGCCCTCAGCCTTCGAGCCGCCGCGTCACTCCCCGCCCCGCCGCTGGGCCCGCCCCGAGGCCGACGCACCGCCTCGGTGGTCCGAGCCACTGCGTCCCCTCCTCCGGCGCTCCACAACCGGAACCGCCCGCGCCCGCAGAACGTCTCCGGCGAGTTCTTCGTCGGTGAGTGAGATCCATGACCCGACCTGTACATGTTCCTGATGTCCCTGCTGACGGGGGTGCGTGTGCAGATGAGCGGTGCATCGATTGCGCCACCTGCCGGTGGATGGCGCCGGAGGTGTTCAAGCGGGTGGACGGCATGTCCGCCGTCTCGGCGCAGCCCAGCTCCGACGAGACCAGGACAAAGGCACTGCAGGTAAAAATCATCATAACCACTACCATCAGCCATTCCCAGCCTCCAATCAAAATGCCCTCTTGTCATAGAGCTGCGATTATTCAGTCAGTGCAGTACAGCTGTTGCAGAGTGCAGACTAGTTCTTCAGTTCCATCATGCTTAAGCACGAAGAAAAAATTACTGGAATTGCTTGCTCTTTCAAGAATAATTGATCATGTACTTTGCAGGCCTTGCTATCCTGCCCGACGGCCTCGATCCATACTGACAAGCCTGCCAAGGACATTCTCCAAGTGCAGAACACGTTCCCTCTTGCCATCGACGACGATCTCCCTGTATAAGCATTTTCATCTATACTCCCCTCTCCTTTTTCTACTAAAGAAAAAATTCAGCACCAAAAGTTGTGTGCTTGTTACTTATTACTCCCTCCGTTTCAAAATATAAGATGTTTTAGATTTGTGAAGAAAGTGTATCTAGACTTCTTTTAGTATGTAGATTCACTCCAAACACGAGTGAACCTACATACTAAAAGTAGTCATATGGAGCAACATTCAGGGTGTTTACCTCTGCTAAAACATCTTATATTTTGAAACGGAGGGAGTAGTATGTTGGCTAATCATTTTCTACCCCTATATATTTCAGGGTGTTTACCTCTGCGGTTACCATTCTGAGGACTCATATGGAGCAACATCTTATCTTATAGTTCACCCAGAAGGGAACATATTGGTTGACAGGTAAAGAAATTCCAAGCAACTTATGAAGTCTCCCCCTCAGCTATAAGGGCTATGATCCCGATAAAAATTCAGTTTGTGTGCATAGTAGTAGTATTGAACAATTTGGGTAGCATTAACTATAAGAGAAATAATGAGTAGATCCCATAATTCACATCTGTGGTTCAACTTTGGTTGTTAATTGATGTTGCTATAATACTCTGTAATTTCTGTAGATGCCCAAATAACAACTGATTGTGTTCTGATAATTTCTTAATATTGCAGTCCAAGGTATACGCCGAGACTGGCGGACAAGATTGAAAAGCTTGGTGGAGCACGCTACATGTTTTTGACTCACATGTATGTTCAAATCTACACAATTCTGTATTTATTTATATACCGTCTTCCTAATAAGGAGACTGAAGAGTATCTAACTATTCACCAAACAGTGATGATGTAGCGGATCATCGGAAGTGGGCCAAGGAGCTAAAATGCGAGAGAATCATCCATTCAGGAGATGTAAGACCCTCACCTAGAAGGCTAGAACCACATTGACTTGTAGAAATAACTTCACAGTATTGGATTGGTTAACATTTTTTAGACCATGAAGCTATTTGAATTTGCATTACAGCTCAAAATAATCTTAAGTTCTAATTTGCTATCTGATACAGGTAGTGGATATTACTGCTGATGTCGAGTGGAAACTTACTGGAAATGGCCCCTGGAATATTGGCCGATTTTGAACTAATTCATACCCCAGGGCACACCGAAGTAAGAAATTCAACTCAAGGAATGAAATTAGATTTAATAATGGCCTGCAGTATTCAGATATTGATGGGTTTTATTGATTAAAAAGTATATGCATTATATTATAAGTTATAGATAGATGCATAGTTACATTGTACCGTCCCAGATTAATTTTCTTAAACTTCAGAGATACTTAACCTGATTTTCTTTTGTTTTTGTCAAATGTACTATTATGCTGATCTTTGTAAATGTGAGATGTAGTCATGGCAGAAGTAATTCATGTTACTTTTTTCAGCAACAGTTATCTGATCTTCTTTTAACACATTTTTCTGTAGGGCTCGGTCTGCTTGTTGTACAAACCGCTGAAGGCATTATTCACCGGCGACCACGTCGCGAAGTCTGAAGAATCAGACGATCTGAACCTCTTTCGGATTTACAGCAAGCAGTCAGGTAGTAGGATCGCCCCTTTTCCCTACCCATTCCAACTTGTTGACGACCAATGTCTGATTGATCTGTCTGCTGCACAAACTTGCAGTGACTTTGCAACTGGACAGCATGAGGAAGTTGCTTGACGCAGACTTCGTGTGGTATTTACCTGGTATATATTCAGCCCTACAAGTACTGCATATACAAGATATAAATTACAAAAACAGGGATATATTTTCCCACTAAAATTTGAGTTATTTCTCTGTAGGGCATGGCTATCGGATCCGATATGAAGATGTGCAGGCGAAGAATTCAGCTATTGAGTCTCTCCTAGCTAACTACACAATTTAGGTGCCCGTACGATCCTGGGCTATTACTTAGTTATGTACGCCCTCTGTTTCAAAACATAAGATAAAAAAGTCTAAGATACATTTTATTCACAAATCTAAAACATCTTATATTTTGAAACAGAGGGAGTAGTAGTACTTGATATCTCTTTCGCTCTCCTGGTTGTCCAAGGTTTGAATATGCTTATACCAGGTTAAGAATGTTGTTTTTGCTGCATGTTGCACCTTGATTATTGAAGGAAATCAAGCATCTGTACCAAAAGCTTTGTTGAATGTTTGCAAATTTGTAGAGGAATAACCCAAATGGGCTGTAGGTCTGGCACTTCCTAGTGAGGAACAGAAGATGCACCAGACCTCCGAGCATGGACTTGACTTGTTTTCCGTAGAAACTGTTAGAGCATCTCCCCTCAGTTCGTCGGATGGATGAAAATTTCGGGATATAAAAGGACTGGTTTACTCAGCTTAAATAAACCAGTTAGTTCAGTTTCTACTGACTCCGCTTTATTTGTATCAATTCTCGCACCAACATTCTTGGTAGAAGGCTCTAATGAGGCGTTGCTGAAGACTGCCACCAAAAGAGAACAGCATAACCAAGGTATGGAGACCGGTGGGGACACGAGACAATCCGAATCATTCCGGCAATGAAAGCACTTTTCTTATTTACATAGCAGACCATCATCAGGAGTGAAACAAACTCTAGTACCTAAGGGTACCAACACAATCAGAAGCAAAAAATTTATCAGATGCCTGCCAGGCTATGACATTCAGCCACTCTTGTTGCACAAGGAAAAGGCACCATATTCAGGAATTGCTTGAGTTTATCTAAGCATCTAATACTACAGATTAACAAATTTTTCCACCAGGACATAGAGAAGCGGGTGACTCCAAGAACAAGAATGCCACCTAACAGATAATAGAACACACAATACTGTCTTATTGTCTACTTCTCAAATTCAAACTAACAAACTTAGATAATTATCAATCCTATACAATGGACACTTCGGCAGGTTGATGATATCCGAAAGTAGCACAAGTAGCAGGAAAAATAAACAGCGGGATTGTACGGAGAACAACTTGATGGACGCCAAGAAATGTGCTTAGCATCACTGCCTGAAATGCTGCAAAACAAAGATACTTCAGTCACAAATAGCCTTCCAAACAACAGCACATATTTATATCCAAACAATGAACCAACATAAGTTCTGCCATAACTCACATCATCCTGTCCACGAACATCCCTCCATTTCTCTGATACTTCCTGCTTCACTTCTTTAGCTGTAGAAAGAAAGACAAAGCAATCAGTGTATTGCCAGAAGGCAATGAAATTCTACATGTTAACAGTGTACTATTATATATCTTTGAAATAGGAAAAACAAATATTCAATTCGATATCAACCGTAACAGGTGAAACATGAAACGGATACAACACATTCCGTCCCAACTATACTAGCAATGAGGGCATAGCTAGTTGAAAACACAACACTGGGCATAGCTAGTTGAGAACACAACACTGAGCTAGTAATGCTACATTCACACTAGGTCATTCTAACAGATTTTCAGCTGAGAAACTGGTGAAAAATGAAATACACAATATTCACATTATGAAATCACAGTGCGCTGTTAGTACCTTTAGACGAGAGATTCTCAAAAGTCCTGTTGGTCCTCACAGCAAACCTCTGGAAGGCACGGCTGCAAAATAAGAAACATCTCCCTAAGAATCCAACAGAGAGAAGTAAAACAGGAAGTACAGCTTAAAGGGAAGCTGAAAATAATGCTATCTATACAGGGCAAAAAATCATCAGTGATGTGTTTTTGCATCCCCACGGGAAAGGAACCCATACTACATGAAACAGAGGGATGCACAACAATACCATAAATAGACAAACAACATATCACAAATACTACATGGACCACTGTTTTTGAATCAAAGACATGCTCCAACAACAACTCAGTCCCTTACGATCATTTTCACATAAATCATTACAGGTCTGCAAGAACTCATCAACGTTGTCATAAACACTTCAATACAAACACATAATCATGCAACTTATTTATGGCAACTCAGTCCCTTAGATGTTCTTTCAATGCGATCATTTCCGCAAGAATCATTACAGGTCTGTAAGAACTCATCACTGTTGCCATGAAAAAATCATTACAACCAAACAGCCAGCCTAATAAAGCAAGTAACCGACAAACAGAATTCAGTCAAAAACATCAACTTGGACCATTAGATTTCCTTCACTAGAATGATGGCATGTCTGTTATTGTCATTGCATCAAAAGCTAACATATTACCATGCATAACATTAACTATGAAAGAACCTTGTAACAGAACACACGAAAAGGGCAATTCTATGGACAACATGATTATGTGGCTACAAAATTAAACCAGATAGCATATTCATGTTGCTTCGACAGGAAGTGGTGAAATTTAGTTCCTCGACGTCCGGTGGTATCAAAGAAATTCCGCCCCGGATAGCGAGAGGAACCACCAAGCATATAGCTTCAACCTTGCAGGAGCCCACGAAACACAAGAAGTTCCTGAGCATAAACTAAGGCAAGCAGCACAAACAACAAACCTTGCGCTGGGCAGGGAACCAAAAGTAGACAACTAATACCAAGTGCCAATGCATATGCCGACTAAGTCCCTTAGATGTTCTTTGTATCATGCGATCATGCTCACAAGAATCATTACAGGTCTGTAAAAGGCTCATCATCGTCGCAGGCACAACAAAAACGGTAACACGATACAACGAAAAAGTACGATTGGACAAGGTGACTCCTTGGATCTAGTCCTACATAACGATATGAACTCAAATCACCCTAATACAAACAGATGGCACGCATGCGACAACAATCTAACAACAGAAGCATGTATGTAAGAGCCGTGCTGCGCCCAGCGTCACAGGAAACCCTACGAGGGCGCATGAAAAAGGGCAAGCCCACGATACAACGAGATGCTGTGGCTTCAAGGGAACGAGTCCACTGGGAACCGACCGGAGAACTGATCCTCCCAAGGACCAGATGACGAAGCGCGACGAATCCTAATCGCATCAGATCAACGACGAAACCCTAACGAGATGAGGATGGATAGATTTGATTTCTGAAGGGAAGGGGGGAAGGGAGGGGCGCATACTTGTTGGCGAGGCCCTCGACGAGGAACTCGTTGACGACGTAGCTGAGCGCCCTCCCGAACAGGTTGCCGCCGGCCATGGCTGACGAGAGGGGGAGAACCTTCGAGAAGGGACTGCTGCGGAGGCGCCTGGTCGGTTGGTGAATGCGATGCGAGAATAGGGCAAATCGGTATGGATTTTTATATCCAGGAAGAAGGTGGGGAATTGCCGATTGCGGGCCGTTTTGGGCAGACGGGTTCGATGCGAGAAAACCCTAGACAGCCCAAGACCCAGTTTTCGGCCTGTGGGTTGGGCTGGGAGGCTTGTGGGCTAGGCCCAGTTGATGAAAGAGGTGGGCCCAACGGGCCAGTAACTGACTTTTCCATAAATATAGCGACCCCGTCCAGATCCGTCCGTGGCGGCAGTGGCGAACCGTCACACTGACCAGTAGAGAGTACGGACACAGATTCAGTCCGCGCGTACGGAGAGCGAGTGATCGGCGATCGCTGACTGGACAATGGCGGGCTGGAGGAAGGCGTGTCTGTCGGTGCTGGACCGGAGCGGCGGCGGCGGCGGGGGCAGCAGTGGCTCCCTCCAGGCTCACCTCCACGGTATCCTGTCCCTGTCCCCGTCCTCCTCCTCCTCGTCCCTCGCCACCAGCTACAACAACAAGCGGGCCAGCGGAGGAGGCGGCAAATACGGCGGCGTGAGCAGCAAGGCCGTGCTGGCCTGCTTCTCCTTCGTGCTGGTGTTCGCCTTCTTCTACGTCTCCGTCACCCGCGGCCCCACCGCCGACGGCTCCTTCCCCACCCCGACGGCGTCGTCGTCTTCGTCCGGCGCGCTGCTGTCGTGGCTCTCGTCGTCGTCGAACTCGAGTTCGTCGACGAAGAAGCCGCTTCCACCACACCCTCCCGTTCCTCCTACATCTGTGAGTAGTAGCACTGGCATTGCCCAGCAGAGCAGTGCGCGAAATGAGACCGTGGCGGTGCAGGGAAATGCGGACGAGTCGGCGCCGGCGGTGGACTCCGGGCAGCCGGTGCCGGAACAAACGGCCAAAGAGCAGGGATTCCTCCGTGACGCCGGAAATGCTACCATCGTCGGATCGGATTCGGACAGGGAACCCGTCACCAACGGCACGAATGCACAAGAGGCAACTGCAATGCCGACGCAACCGTGGTGGAGAGCGGACGGGGCGAATTCCTCGGTTAGGCTCGTCGTCGGCGAGCCCGCAGACTCCGACGGAAACTCTACTGACACGGTTGTTGTCAGCTCGGGTAAAGAAGATAGAAACGCGAACGCTAGCAGCGTCGACAATGTGCTACTGCCGAAGTCGACGCGGCAAGCGGTGGTGATACCATCAACATCGCCGCCGGATCAGCGAAAGGAGGACAGACACAGGCGCAAGAGAGCAGCCATGGCGAGGCGCAGGCATCACTCGACCAGGCGACGGAAGGATATGGTCCTGCCCGTGCAGGAAGAATCTGCCGCCTGGCACAGCGACGGCGCGAACACCAGCGAGGGCGTCGGGCCCGGCAACCACCGGGTGGTGTGGACGTCGGGCGTACACGACCTTGTCAGCTTCGCCAAGTGCGACCTGTTCAGCGGGAGTTGGGTGAGGGAGGAGAGCTACGCGCTCTATCCTCCGAGGTCGTGCCCCCACATCGACGACGACTTCAACTGCCACAAGAACGGCCGGCAGGACACCGGGTTCCTCAACTGGAGGTGGCAGCCCAGCGGCTGCGACATTCCCAGGTGCTTGTCTGAAATTCAGTTAATTTCTCTTGCGACCCTACATTGAGTTATGTGATACACTGCATGATTTTCTTCTCTTGTTGCGTTGGTTAGGATGAATGTGACCGATTTCCTGGAGAGGCTGCGAGGCCAGAGGATCATATTCGTCGGCGACTCGCTCGGTCGCAACATGTGGGAGTCTCTCGTCTGCATTCTGCGCCATGGCGTCAAGAACAAGAAGAGCGTGTACGAAAGGTCCGGGAGGAACCAGTTCAAAACCAGAGGATACTACTCCTTCAAGTTCAGGGTACAGGCTCACTGAATTGCAGAAACTCTGAACTTGTCCTTCCTTACAAAGACAACAACAAAAGCTATATGAACATTGATGGTTTTATTATGACACAATGTTACTTGATTGCAGGACTACAATTGCTCTGTCGATTTCATAAGATCGATATTTCTGGTCAAGGAGCTGGTTCGCGAGAGCAAAACCGGTACAGTACTGGACGCGAAACTGAGGCTGGATGAGCTAGATGCAACAACTCCAGCGTACCAGACTGCGGACATCGTCGTCTTCAACACGGGACACTGGTGGACTCACTCAAAAACATCAAAAGGGTATGCAACACTTCCCCCACAACTCAAGTTCTACTACTACATGAAAACTGATCTGCTAGTCCATATCAGTGCAGCAGTTCCCATCCTGATTGGTGAATTTTCTATGATTGCACAGGCTGAACTATTATCAGGAAGGCAATCATGTGCACCACAGCCTAGAGGTGATGGATGCATACAGGAGAGGGCTAACCACATGGGCTAGGTGGGTCGACAACAACATCGACTCAACAAGAACTCAGGTTGTATTCAGAGGATATTCACTGACACACTTCAGGTAAGAGGTTGCCACCACGCCGCCAGGTCAATGGCAGAAGTACCTTCTTCATCTTCTTCTCACGATCGATTTCACCGCAGGGGAGGACAGTGGAATTCAGGAGGGAGATGTCACAGGGAGACCGAGCCAATATTCAACCAGTCATACCTTACCGAGTACCCTGAGAAGATGAGGATCCTGGATCAGGTGCTGAGCAAGATGAAGACCCCTGTGATACACCTCAACATCAGCAGGCTCACCGATTACAGGAAAGACGCTCACCCGTCGGTGTACAGGGTGCGGTACGACACAGAGGAGGAGCGGATGGCGGCGGTCACGAAGCAGGACTGCAGCCACTGGTGCCTGCCGGGCGTTCCAGACACCTGGAATGAACTGCTGTATGCTTCGCTGCTCCAGGCAGGCAAAGGTTCCTGGAGGTTATGATACCATGGTTAGAGGAATTTTGTTCTTCTAGATTGCAAGGCACAGATAGAATTTACAAGTAGTTCATGAAGTTCTATTATGTGATTAGAGGTGGATAAAATAGCAGGAAATCCTGCATTCAGGTAGACCCAGTTAGCAGCTACTAATAACCATCATAAGACAACAACATTTTAGTTGTTCTTTCCCCTGTAGTTCATGTACATAGGAGGCCACAATAACTGATGCAACATGTGAAATTGGATATTGGAAGTTGTGAACTCATCGCACAGGTCGGCACTCACAGATTTAGTATATATATGTGCATGGAATTAATTGGTAATCCCTCTATTTCATAGTGTAGTATGTTTTGGCAAACTAATTATGGAACAAAGGATGTAGATCATTATGTTCTCAAATTATTCTACTACATCACCTTATCACAAGACGAGTGAAGCTTGTTGCTTATATATGCCTAAGAAAAAGCTAACAGAATAAATTATCATTTCAAAAATCTTACTAGAAGATTAATGCGTCAAATAAGCATTTGTGATACCTTTCATGGCTCACAGAGTGGTGGAACACACGTTCCAGCACTTCGCTAGCTGCCTTTTCAATTGTACACCCCATGAAGGTCCCTTTGGCAACAGTCTAACCTTCAGGAGTCGGTAGAATAAAAGGACTGAATGATAGGTCAGGTCTTCAGTTCCAGACAAAGTACTCATACTTGTTTGCACCACGGCTGATCTTGTTTCAGTAAATCATTGAGGACTTGCACAGAAGATATGCTCAACTCTTCCAGACAGCCAGAAGAGAACATTCTCATCTCAGTTTTAGACCTTATTGTCATCTTTCAGATAATTGGTTTTTATCTCGCAAAAGAAAAACCAGGAAATTTCTGCCTCAGTGGAAACATATGGATTCTCACAGCAATACATAATTAGTATACATTCTTTTAGCAGCACAGATCTCTGTAGTATTTGACATATTTGAAATAGAACATGATATATTCCAAATTATACTGGCTTACATACCCAACATACACAACTTCTTTGGAAGCAACATATATAACAAGCTGCTAATCAGTAAGACAATAGCCAAGAGAATCAAATGAGACACTATAAAGTACTTTTGCTGGATAAACATCTACCAGTTATAGTAGTGCTTCCAGAGTACATAAAACAAACATCGGCTCAACAAGGAGATTCATGGATTCATCACATGCAGATACTTCTGATTATTTGGCTTCCACCTGATACAGTGGAAGGAGGGAAAGGGAAAAAAGGGGTAGACTCCTGCTGGAGTTCACCATTGCCGTTTTGTGACTTGCCGGTTATTGCGTACCTCAGACGACCACCTGGGAGCTCAGGAAAGGCACCATAAAACTGAAGCGCTTCTTCAGCAGCAGCTCAGCTTTGTGGATCATCCCCACCCTGCTTCTGCTCTCAAGAACTATGAAGATGCTCAAGCCATGCATCTTCCATAGTCAGTAGAGGCTGTGAACAAGGAGGGGGGAAGGGCTACCTTATATGCTTATGAGACTGCTGATGTCTGCAGGTACTTTTCCAGGTAAATATATTGCAAGAACCAAGAATATGCATGGTGGCATTTTAAATTGCCTAGGGAAGCATGCTTTAGTGGAGAAAGGACAAGGAATGTAAACTAAAGTTTACTGTGTTGAGTGCTCCTTTGCTGGAATTCACACTGATGCTGTTCTTGCCTCACAGGTCACTACATGTCAATTCCAGCTACATTCTCTCTAGGGAAATTCCCATTCCACTTCCAGGCCCAGTGTTATCCAATGTAATTCACACACAAGAACAAATCTAAAACTTATATTGTAAAATATGCAGGGCATTTGCATAAGCTACTGCAGAAGCTGCAATCAACATCCAATTCCAGGGCATCTATACTTGTAAACGCCGTGTTACCTCTTCCATTTGTCATTTGATTCTCACTCATTGATCCATGCTTCCATTGACATTAGCCTTTTCAGTTTTATCTAGTCGCACCTCTTAACCAATTGCCAGTTGTACTTTCTTATTAAAAAATGACAGTTGTGTCAGTATAATTATCCTTACCAAGCAGGTATTTCAGCATCAGCAAGTGATATTTACCAACAAAAAGAAGTTCAGCAACTGATTATGTGGGACTGAATCTACTGATCACCATGAGGAGGGATAAAATATAAAGGTAAACTAAGCCTTTACAAAAAGCTGGAGAAGCACTCTCCACCTCTAAAGCTATGCCTTTTAGAATATGGTGTTAGAGGCTTAGAGCAATGTGTCCTTCCTGTACAGCCACTACCTCGTGCTTATCCGAAGTGTTGCATTTGTAAAGTAGAAGCCCTCTATCTAATTAAATCATCTCGCATTCCAATGCTATTAAAGTAGACAAGATCACCAGATCTCCGTTCCAAGTAAGATTAGCACTCTCGAGTACCAGCGAGCCATCATTGAATATAAGGAAATAGATACAAAAACTTCAACTATGTATAGTTATTGGACGACTGTTTCCACCAGGACAGCAAAGAAATCACTACCACCAATCGTGGGGCTCCACCGTTCCACCAAAGTGGGATTTAATCGTTGGGCACAATCAAGTGGACCAATCAGATGGACACTTTCTAAACGTTAGTTCTTTTAATAGGTGGCTGAGGCATGCACATAGTGAGTGCCCTCTCAGAAATGCACCGATCAGTGACATCATAGACAAGAACCAAGGTTCTTCCTACCCATAGTGATCGGTTGGTAACCATTGGAAATGGAAGATGCAGCACCAGGTTGATTCTATGAAATCCAGGGCATGCACGTGGCAGACAGTGGTGGGGGCAGGGGCTAGGGCTCCCCTCATGCTCTCACAAATGCATGTATACATGCTTACTAATCCTCTGTATTTCAAAGAAACTTACTTAGTAATACATGGTTTGGCCCCTACTAACATGCTTTCTCCACTTGGTCCCCTCCATCCTACATTTATGGCTCCACCACTGGCTGCAGATACTGGAGTTATGTTTTTAACCCAAGTTACTTAAGTTGTCACTGACACTTCTTACCAATTGTTACAATAAAAGCAGCATATTCTGAAACGATTAATCCTCAAGGTATGAGCAAGCAATCAATTAAGTATATTTTCCCGATTCTCAGTTCCCACACCCTGCAACACCTCTCTGTCCTATCCATGTGGCACCACCAGCCAGCCGGCGCCCTCCTGTTGGCTGCAGGCACCCCCAGGGCACACCTCACCAATCCTTACCGAGTTAGCATACATGTGGTCTACTTTCCTTCTACGTACTACACAATCTTGAGCCATGAATGGTGTTCGTTATCATTTGAAGTAAACAAGAGTAATAACTGGAAACATGTTGGTCTAAAACAAATAGGAACTTAAGGAAATTCCATGTACAAAGCACTTATCATCAAAATAAGAACAGAATACCATGTTGAGGGTCAAAGCCTGTAATTACACATGGGTCAAAAGTGACAAGACGAGGTTTGTAAGCCAAAAGGGAGTAAAATAGGTAGATCACAGCCCATATAAAAAACAGTTGAATTCTGGAACGTAAGACATTATATCTCTTCCCAGACCAATATATATATAATTAGGTGTAGCAGTCACATCAAAGAATCCCTGAGTAGCCAAACCATTCATAATCAAACCACAGAAGGGCACAATACCATCAGCTGAGTTCTGGAAAGTCAACTATATTGTCAATTCGATACAACAGCGCTGCCAAAGACGAGTAAGATCAAACTAGCAATCTTAAGAAGACAGTAACACAACATCTCTGCAATCAAAATTCAAGCATTAAGTTGTCACGTAGGCCTTTAGGTCTTGGGTCACTGAAGCAACAGCATTTTCAGAACAAAAAAAGCACATCCAGTAGGATGAATCCAACACATACTATAAAACAGATTTCATAAACTGACCTAGTTCCAATTATGATACCTTTGGAGTTCCTCTTTTTATCATGTTTGTGCACAGACATGATAAATTAATACTGCGAACAGGGCCTTGTGTACACAGACCCGAAGAATACTCATGTTCTCTCTCTATTTTATACTCATATAGTTCATTTTTTCTTTCCAAACGACAGCCAAATGCTAGGTTTCGCCAATAGTAACTACAATCAGTCAGTGTGACAAACTAATGACAACAATCATGACCTCACAAACATTGAAGAAATATGAACTAAGAAGCTGGTACAAGTGCTACCAATCACATGCATTACCTACAACCAATGCACTTGAGGTATCAGATCCTTTTCAACCATCACAATTGTGGTTATTGGTGATATTAGGTGGATGCTATGTTTGCCTCTAATGTAATGAACACTTCTTAGTAAAATAAGTTAAAGGCACAAAAACATCAAAGTCACTAAGCTATCCAAGACTGAACACAGAACTACTCTTACAATCCACCGATTCTTGGTTACCTGAATGCACAAAAAGGTAATCCTTATCATTGTTGTAGCCAGTAGCAATCCTTATCACTGAATGCACAAATAGGTAGGACTATAGAGCAAAACCCAAACAAACGAAGCATGATTATCAAAATTATCTTCAAATGTTACCCATAGTTATGTATATCATTCTCACACTTAATGTCAGATTTGATTTCATATCTTCATTATGTTCAGCTTTTACATAACAGTTCTGTAAACTGGACCAGTTGATCTAGCTGAACAGTTCGGTTAACCCTCTTTGACTAGCACCAAGGCAGGACTGGAAGCTTTGTGGCAAATGCAATGAAATAAAGTAGATAAAGTAGCACTACTGAAGCGTGGTTTGGATATTGCTGCATGGGTCATGTCAACTAGTAAGATCTACTAGACATCAACAGACTCTTAACTTATCAAATTGACAAATTTACTTGTCTTTCTGGCCTGTGAGGCTATGACAATTACCCAAAACCTCATTTCATCAATGCAAAACTATGATCTAACACTTCAAAGAATCATGATTAGCATGTTGGCCATACTGGGAATAGAGTGCATGGGCTGGGATAGTATAATCTATAACCATACACCAGTTATTGAAATGTGATTAAGAAGTAAAACTAGAAAGGAGAGTTACAGCATACTGTAATTTCCAGACAGGATTATGACCAATGAAAGCTCAGTAAGAATGCGATCCAGATTGATGTCTAGATTGTTGCTGAAGCACTGGTATGATGCACCTGTTGGAACTTTAAAAAGTTCATTCTCAAATAACATCAACAGAGATCTTCTAAGTTTTTCACTGAAGACATTTACAACAAATACTAATGCCTAATATAAAATAGACATTAAGCTACTATAAGCTCATCATTCCAAATAACTTAACATAAATTCAAAGAGCTACATGAATGAAATCAATTTGGTTCATTCAGGATATAAGCCATTCTATGCCATAGTGATACTTGAACTGAGCACAATGATGGTTCAGGACTTGCTTGGGTGGTTGACTAGGTTCTCCGGTTGCCACACGCGGAGAAGGCGATCATAAAATGAACAAGTAGCAACAACTGAAGAGTCTGTGTTATGTTCTGCCACTTCACTTGTCTGCCAATCTGCGCCATATGCTAAGGACTCATGCTTGCAATATGTTTCCATTACTGTAGGATCTCCAGTACCAACCTTAACAATGGCAAACCCATTGTGCATGCATGCAGCCAATATGACATCCGGGATACTAGGATGATATTTAATCCTCCACACACCACCCCCTAAATTTAGGGACTTCTCATTCACAGGTTTCACCATTGATCTCATGTCCCAAACTCTGAGATATTCATCATAGCTTCCGGTGACAAGCATGTTCCCTTCCATTGGGTTCTGGGTAATGCAACATACACCCATAGTATGAGACTTTTTATTCCGAAACACAGCGTTCGATGGGCTTTCCCGCAAGTCCCAGCAACTGAAAGAGCAGTCGTCTGATCCACTGTACAACAAGTGTGGCCTTGCACGATCAAAATAGCATGTCCAAACTTCATACTGATGAGCGGCCCACTGTTCTGATACCTCCAGGTGGTCTTCTCTCATGGAAATGACAGATAGTGAACCATCTGATAATCCAACGGAAAGGGAGTCGGCATTTTGGTTCCAGTCCACATACAAGCACATTGAAGAAGAAACGTCTCCGGCACAGACATCTGTGAGAACAACACCTGTGCAATTTGGTCACAGGAAGAACTTGTATCAGCCCTCAAGATGTGTTTATATAGGGTCACATAAGACATGGCAGACAAACTGCATATATGAGCTCTCCCAATCCCCGTACAGAATAAACTAGGCCAATTTGTTAATTAAACAATGGGATTACAACCAAATTTGAGCAATGTACTTTTAAGAAGACTGGCAGAGAACCCGAAATTACTTTGATTGCCAACAAACATTGCTACTGCATAGCCCCTCCCTGAACCACAAATTACTTTGATTGTCAACACACATTGCTCACCACCATCCACCTGAATGACTGGCTCAATTATATCCATGAATTGTTCTTATAACTAATGGAAGCCTGGTCAGCAGACAGACCCAGTTACACTATCGCTTGACCCTGTTTTGGCATAACAACATTCTGTTTTGATATTCACGAAGATAAGAGCAGGAGCAAACAACACCTTCGTCCGAGCCATCCTCCTGCTCCAGGCGCCGGAGCACGAGGCGGCCGTGCGCGTCGGCCTGTGCGAGCAGCGGAGCAGTGGGGCTCCACTTCATGTCGAAGACACCGGCAGTCTCCACCGAGTGGAGCAGCCGGAGCCGACGGGACTCATCCTCCGCGCCGGCGTTGACAGAGAAGAGGGACACGGTGCCCGCGCGGTCCTGCTGCTGCTCCTCCCCCGCCTGCTCCTGCAGTGTGTATGTGGCTGCGGCGAGGATGTGGCGGAAGTGGCGGTGCGGGCAGAACTCCACCGCGTCGGCGTTGCCGCCGAGGTGGCAGGACCCCACATCCATCCTAGACCTCGCTTTCCCCTCGCGGCGGCGGCGGCGGCAAGAGTCGAGAACAGGATCCCAAATCGCTTCAGAGGCAGGGGCAAAAGAGTCAGTCGGTCATTCATCAGTCAAACCTAGTCATAGTTACCTATCCTAATCATCTGGCGGGTGCGAGCTAACGGACACCAATGAGCACCATAGCCGCGGCGATTTCCGTAACCGCCGCCGCCAGCCACGGCGGTGGCCGGAGACACCGACGTGGATCCGTCTCCGTGCGCTGCTCCTCCGCGGCCGACGAGCGGCAGGTCCTCTTCAGCCGCATCGCCCCCGTCTACGACCAAGTCCGTACACTCCCGCTCCTCTCCCTCTTCCCGCTCTCGCGAAATTAGTGCAGATACTGACGACAGCGCGGCGCCGCGTTCCTTGTAGCTCAACGACGTGCTCAGCCTGGGGCAGCACCGGACGTGGAAGCGCATCTGCGTATCTTGGTCCATGTACATTTCATCGCCACTGCTAGTCATACCAATGTGAATTTAAATGTCGTCCAGTTCTGCAACCGATTGATGCAAAAGATTGTTCTCTGGATGGATGTCAGGGCGAAGAGAGGTGATCGGGTTCTTGATCTCTGCTGCGGGAGCGGGGATTTGGCGTTCCTTCTGTCTCAGAAGGTCGGCCTAGATGGAGAGGTTGGTGTTGAACTGTCGGACTAACTTCATGGTTCAGTATTTCCAAAGTAATCTGATAGTCCAACTTCTCAAATGTGGCAGGTGATTGCTGTCGATTTCTCAAGGCAGCAGCTGCAAACTGCTGCTAGCCGTCGGGACCAACGCTGGAAACGTTGCTATAAGAACATCAAGTGAGCACCCTCAATGTGAGAGCTTGCGAAAAAATTGAACTTCCTGCTATGTGTAGCTTTGTGAGGATGTATTTTTGTCAGGTTAACAGGTTAATTGCTTGGCTAGCTAACACATGCTTGCTTCTGACTCATGCGATCACAGTTGGATCGAGGGTGATGCACTTGATTTAACTTTCCCAGACCGGTACTTTGATGCCGTTACAGTTGGTTATGGATTGCGCAATGTGGTTGACAAACCCAAAGCAATGAGAGAGATTTGTAGGGTCCTACAGCCAGGTTGGGTATAGATAGAGTTAGTTAAAGTTTTATTCCAGTTCAGCATGAATTCTCATGGTTTAGTTTTACTGGACTGCAGGATCAAGAGCATCTATACTAGATTTTAACAAGAGCTCGTCATTTTTCACGGCATCATTGCAGGTAAAAAGTTAAGGCATCTTGGATGCATCGCATAGATGAATTTGGCATGTTTTTGTTTCACTGACAAAGACCAATTCTTCGCTGCTCCATCATGATATTCTAGCAACATCAAATAGTTACATGCTGGCATCTTATCCGATTTTTTTTTTAAATTGTCCTACAACCTTCACTAACCAATGTGATATTTTTTCTTGGACAGGGTTGGGCAATCGATAATGTTGTTGTTCCTCTAGCTAGTAGCTATGGGCTCAAGGAAGAGTACAAGTACTTGAAAAGCTCCATATCAGAGTATCTTACAGGTCTGAATACATGTTCCATTTGTGTTATCTTGAGAGAGATATCACATCATCAAGTAAAATAAACTGTTCTCCCTCTGTTTCATACTATAAGATGTTTTAGGTTTGTGAAAGAAATGAATCTAGACCTCTTTTAGGGTGTAGGTTCACTCCGAATCTACACACTGAAAGAGGTCTAGATACATTCCTTTCACAAATCTAAAAAATCTTATATTATGAAACGGAGGGAGTACATAAGAATAAAGCTAGACTACTGTTGTTCTTTATCTGTTCTAGTGTCGTTAGGTGGTTGTTCCAGTCGTAGAAGAAACTGATCACAGCCTGGCCTTCCCTTTGTACCATTCTGTAAATCAATTCGGCATCGATGGTTTGTATGTTGCTTAAATAGAAACTGGATGTGTGCACGGCATGATGCATAGGCCACTATGGTAGCCCAAGTACACTGATGGGCATCTCAACCTGTCCTGATGGGGTACAATAGGACACCTCCTACCTCTTTCACACACAAAGACACATCATCATATAGATAGATGGATTTAGTCTGTTGTTATTTGTTATTATTTTTTGAATGAAATGATCCATTATTTTCTTCCGAACACTGGAGTGGTTTGTGTCATTTTGCAAGTGAATATGTGCTGCTTCGAGATTTTATAGCTCCTTTATTTACATCAAGCTTGCGTTTTTTTATCTCTCGTCTAGGAGAGGAGTTGGAGAAGTTAGCAAAAGAAGCTGGGTTCTCTTCTGCCAAGCACTATGAACTTGGTGGAGGGCTCATGGGGAACCTTGTCGCAACTCGTTGACTAGAATTGTAGAAATGAAACGTGATCTTTATGATTTGTCCGAAACTGTAAGTCCATTCCTTTTCATCTACGTTGTTTGAATATTCAGTTTTGCGTATAATATTATGCTTCAAACTTCCCAAATGTGTATTCTCTTGCTTCAAAGTGTCATTACTTACAATTTGTATGAGAACCATTAAAAATTAAAGCCTAGCTATATGGCTATAAAGAAAGCGCTTACGGGAGGCAAACCTGGTATGATATATGATATTTATATTTATTAATTTCGATTTTAGAATAATTCAGTATTATTTATTCTCTGTACTAGTTGAATAAATTGCCAGGAATTACTCTTGTGACAGTTATTGCAATACGATTGCTAGAATGTTGATTTTTGCAATTTTACTGTGATTGCTGAAATTATCATAATTCAGTAGAGATGTGGAAAAATATGAATTTTTCTCATAGTATGCACTATTATGTTCTCTATATGCCCAATTATTTTCATAATTTATTACAAAAGTGTAAGCCGCATTCCGGAGTTGTGCAGAGCGTAACCACATCGATCTCCCGTTTGCAGCCAAGTAATTATCTGATTAAAGATCTAATACCACTTAAGCCGCACTGATACAAAGATGGTGGTTCTTAATAGATTGATTTAAGGACAGCTATGAAACATCTTATGGTACACGGCAGAGGTACAATGAAGTTCTTAATAGATTGACTTAAGGACAAATATCAAAGTCTTTCTTAAGGACGAGTAGCAAAGTCCTCTCCATAGATATTGCTGGTCTTGGAGTTGAAGTTAAAGCCAGATTGCTAGGTTGGATGCCGTACTAAGGAGGTTGTTTCCTAGGTTAGAATCCAAAGACATGTTGTAAAACTGAGCAGTTGGTAATAACCACTTCTTGTGGGAGATACGGTGGTAGCAAATTAAGATCATCTGATTCAATATAGTACTCCCTCCGACCCAAATTAGTTGACTTAAATTTGTGTAAATTCGTTGTACCTAGACATGATTTAGTATTAGATACATCCATATCTTGACAAATTTGAGTCAACTAATTTGGGTCGGAGGGAGTACCGAATTTGAGATCCGGAGTTCTGAAGCCAGAATTTGTGACAATCTCCTGTGTAGCAAGCACAGTATATACGAACATAATGAGCAAATGCTGATTTACACAAGCTACGCCGTCGGGTAGGATGGCTGCATGGCCAGTCCGCAGAGGCCTTCCTCGCCGGCTATGCCCCTCTCCATCCTAATAAACCCATCCTCACCCCACGACGTGCCCCATGAGTTCTTCATCACCCAGAACTTAGTCCCATTGTCAGACACACCGTATCCGACTGCCGCGATGCCATGGTCAAGGTCTGTGCCGCATTTTCCAGAGAGCACACCACCCTTGTAAAACCTGAAGAGGTCATCACCTCCGTCAACAGCCACGGACACGGGCTGTGCCGCCACTGCCTTTTGCAGCGACGCCTCGTCGTTGGCCGGCACATCCTCGTGACCTGTGATGGATGCTGCAGCGCTGGAGGCACTGTTGGAGTTGCAGGTACTGTCGGCGCCGATGTAGGGGTAGTTGGTCTCAGTGGTGAGGCCGTTGTTCTTAACGATGAACTCAAAGGCATTGTCCATGAGCCCGCCTCCGCAGCCATTGTCTGAGGTGTCGCAGTCCACGAGCTCCTGCTCCGCTAAAGAGATCAGTTTACCAGTGCTCAGCTGCACAATGCCTTCCATGGAGGCAACTGTGGAGAACGCCCAGCAACACCCTGGAATATATACATGAATTAGTAGTTAGTCGATGTCCAAGAGTGTCCCACATATACAAACGTAATATAATTATGGAATAATTTGCTTGTGTCGAATAAAGTTAATGTACAGTAGCATATTGTACACTTCATGGGTTCTCATTTTCAATAAAATTTACAAATTCTGAAAATTTCAGTCATTTAGGTGACATGTGAATTGAGCAGAGTTCAAATTTGAGCTTACCACATTGGCCTTGGTCCTTGATGGGAGTGACAGCACCTTTGGTTCTCCAGTCAACGGAAGTCGGGAGAGCATCGAGGCTGACATTTGCGTACCTAAAGCTTGTCGTCCTCCTCCCCTTGCTGCCGCCCACCGGAAGTTTATACCCCGTGTGAGTAGACCTGAATTCATCGTTGGTCATATCTGTGAATTGGTTGGCCTCGAGCCAGAATTTGTCGTTCCTAGCGTTCACCGACTCTATGAACGCTACGTTGGCCTTGAACACCTCTAGCCGCCGTGCTTTCTCAGCTGCATTGTTGTACACACGCCCATACTTGGCCATCCATTGGTCGTGCCTCACGACAATGGTGCTATCGTCTGCGAGGTCACGTGCTGCCAGAGCGCTAAGAACGCAGGCGCATAAGACGATGGCAACAAGAAAACCCATCAAGTAGCTAGCCATAGCAGGCTGGAGTTAGAAGTTGAGATCAAATGGTCGAGGCTCGAGGTGGATATGGTGATCTGTGTTATGATAATTGTGGGTGTAATGTGGATTATATATAGATGAGAAGAGGTTTAGATGCCTTGGCTGTAGTGAACTGCTGAGGATTTGGGGTAGCAAGACAGCGATTTCCTGCGTGCCGTGAGAGGACTGAAGAACAGTTTTTATTAAAGAAAAGCATGGACTAGCTTTGGGGATGAGCTGTGAGAACACTATTTAATATTGTTGCACTGGTGGATGTTGAACATTGTTTTGTCTAAACAAACTCGTTGGGGCAAGAATTTTTCGAGGGTGTGACTTTTTTGTTAGCACGTGAGTATCAAAATCAGCTCACAGACATAATTGACTATCATTCGTGCTGCGACTGTTTCGACAGCTATGCGCTTTTAGTGGGTTCCACCACATAATTCCATCTGTCTTATATTTGAGTATATCATCTCTCTTTTCCCCCTCTATTTTTATCCTGATAGCTGCGTTTCATTGTGTCGACAAGCACACGGTCGCCAACCGTATGGAGTCGTCGCTTTCGGACTGCTCCTACACTATGAAAATATGAGACGGACACTAACTGTGAATTCAAAAAATATGAATATTTTGAATTTGTTTTCCTCTACATGTTCCCGAATTTGCATTTTTGGTTGGGAGTTTTATTGCAGAAGGTTGTTCCATTTCGAGTAGTGTCGCTGGTGCTGGCTTGGCCTAGCCAGAGGTTGGCAACGTGCTGCCATTTTCTCTGTTTTGTTGTTGTGTCTGTGCTCCTCTTATAGAGCTGTGTGGCTGTGCTCCTCTTATAGAGCTGGTGGTTGCCAGCAGCATATATCCCCAAACTCAAAATACTTCATCTATAAACCTTTGTCCTATGGGCTACGGCCCTTTTCTCTGAATATTTGCAGTTTTGCGGATCTCATATGGAATCAATGCTTCAAGCTTCCCGATATGTGCGTTTCTCCTGCTTGAACAAGAAAGTAACTCAGCAGCAGGGCATGGAAACATGCATTCTGTGGCTTCCAGTTCAGGAGCCACAATAAAAATCAGAGTTCTGAAATGGGAATGCAGTTTTTCTGATCCCAAATGGAACCAACGCTTCAAAATCCCCGGCTGTGCATTTCTCCTGCCTGAACAAGACCACACCAAGGGCATGGAAACATGCATGCAGCCTGCCGTCCAGTGCATCAGGCCGTTCAATCAAAATGACAGTTCTGAATCGCAAGCCGCCAGTTCGCATACTGGCGTGCTGTGCTCTTCTGCAGCGAGTGAGCAGTCTGACTGGAAATCGGACCAAAAAATTACAGGCACCTCGATCGTCATCTGATTGGTAATTGGAACTCGGAAGGGGTTTAATTGGGTGAGAATTTCAGGCGCGAGTTCTTCCCCTCAGGTGCACTTCTTACTACTGAATTCCGGATCGTCTGCCCTCGTCAGTTTAATCGGTCCCCATCTCGGCAGTTCGGACCTACGCTGGTATTTATGTTCGGCACTTCATTACCATTGACTCTTGTCAAGCTCCTTCCGGTAAATGCTCCATGAACATGAGGAAGCAAATAATTCACAGTAAATCATCGATCTTTAGTTTCACAAGCTACCGACAGAAGGAAAAAAAAAAGGAGGTTCACAAAAGCTACAACGAATTCTTGAATTAATCGAGCAGAAACCATGAACTGCCTCAAGTTCCTAGCCACTAGCTAGCTAAACAATCTGGAGCAGCGAACATAAACAATCATAATCCACCACGCATTACTAGATCTCACCTAATAATAATAAACCATAATAAAAAGAAAAGAAAAAGGACCCATGAATCAATCAAAACCTTCTACACCACCAGCTTCAGTTTCGTCGTAGCAGGAACAAATGGGTTCAATAATAAGCATATATATGTGGGAGGAGGGGCTATATATATGTAGGAGACGATGGCACGCTGAGGAGGACTCCGCTAGCTAGCTAGCTAGTTCCTGATCATGTTGTCCATGGCGAGGATGGTGCTGAGGTTCATGGGGCTGATGTGGTCGGTGGATCCGTGCATGAAGTTTCCGACGATGATCCGGTTGGCCCGCTCCGTGGGGTGGAAGGCGTCCCAGTAGGCGTAGACGTCCCTGTTGGCGCACACGTTGGATGCCGGCGTGCAGAGTCCGATCCCGTTGTAGGGGCCCTGCCCGCAGCATGCCACCTTGGCGGTGACGAAGCCGTACTGCTGCGGGTTGAACATGAAGTCGAAGCTGACCCTGTTGGTGTTGGCGGCGATGAAGACGTCGTCGTGTCCCACCTCGCCGTTGAGCTCCCCCAGCATCCGCTCCAGCTGCGGGTTGAAGAGGTCGGCGGCGCGGGTCAGGTCCGGCGCGCAGGAGCCGTCCAGGCTGTGCAGCGCCAGCTCCGCCGGCACGCACCCGATCATCCCTGTTCCGGTGACGATCACGCGCCGCGCCCCCAGCTCGTACAGCCTCTGCACCATATGCATGCATGCGTGTTTTTGGTTAGACACAGAGGAGCGGTAAATCAATGGTGGTCGGCCACTTGGCATGGCCCCCCCTAATCGGAACCCTACACGTAGCATGTTTGGATAACGCGACTGCTCTTGCACGCGAAGCCGCATGCATATGCACGGGCGCGACTGCGCTTGCATGTGACAGGAGTAAACTCATCGCAACAAAGGAGTACTACTACTACTACATCGTGGGCAGGAGTGTAGTACAACAGTAAACTGTAAATCACAATCGTCTTACTTATCCAGTTTTTTACTGCCTTGCAATAGATCAGAGTTCAGGGTGCGGTTTTGTACGTGGTGGGCGCGCACTGTGCACTGTGTACTGGCTGAGCTATTGATTGCCTGGGCAGAAGGTTGTTGGTGTACCCGATCCACATGCATGCATGCATGCATCGAGACACGATAATGCTGAGACAGACATCCTCCACCCTACTACGCGGCTACGACGGCCTAGTTAGTGGTGTACTGCTAGAATTATCTTGTTTGAGAAACTAAGTAAATGTTGTGCTTATTGTGACACTAGGGAGCAGTAGAGCCTACAAAACTTAAATTGTCAAGGACTTCAGATCTGAAGCACAGAGTCAGATCTGGTACGAACCCCTTGTGCTCGTTTTAATTCTCCCGACGTACTTACTACTCTAGTAGCTCATTGTAATGAAAATCCTGCAGCAGCAACTCGGAAACACTACGGGTGGGTCGAATTTCGTATTGCAGCTTAAGACATGATGTGTCTTCATTAGTGCCTGGTGGGTTCTATCGCCAGCTTTGGAGTAAAAGTAATCTCTACTAGTAGACACACTATGAATCGAAACGTATATATTGACTGGCAAATTAATTTATTACTCCAAAGAAAAATTCACTGTGGTGCGGGCGCTACTATTGACATTACTAACAAGGTAACACTGGTGACATGAAACGTGAAATGATTGTATATACTATGTGTGGATTCTGCTCCAACAGTGAGGATATACATCTCGGACTGTTTCTGAAACCGGCCATGACTCATGAATGGAATGGTTTCTTTCTTCCCCTCATGCATGGGCGGCTGCGGCTAATAACTCTTACCGGAAACAGTGCGGTACTGAATCTGGCGTACTACTGCGGAAACTACTACAGGCCGGGCCAGTTCATTGTATGTCTGCGGAACATACTACCCAAAGAGACTCTACCGACGGAAATGTTCACCGCCCATCTCATGTTTCCGATACCAGCAGACAGCAGCCTACAGACTCGACGCTTTCCGCTACTGTTTTAGCCGGCATGCAGCGTCTCGCTCTCTTGCGCATTTTGGGCAAATTTAGGCATACCACTCTTGTATGTACACCGTTGTAGTGACAGGAGAAAAGAGAGCGTCCCGATAAGATTTATTTCTCTCCTAATCATGTTTGTTGGATTATGATGCTATAAAACATGTATGCATAAGTGTATTATATGCTAAATGGATCATAAACATGTCTTGTGGGAGGAAAAGCTTATTATCATACCGCGAGGACTTTCTTGTACTCGGAGATGATGAAGGGCACGTAGTCGTGGATCTCGTACTGCTGGGACCTGGCGGAGAAGGGCACGAGGTAGTAGTTGTTGACGAAGTCGTTGCCGCCGAGCGTGATGAGCACGAGCGCCTGGTTCACGCGCTGCCTCGCCGCGTCCTCGCCGATGAACCCGGCCAGCCGCCGCTGGTAGTCCTCGAAGTTGTCCAGCTGCTGCCCGATCCTGATGATGTTCACCTGTGTACGTACACGCGTCAGAGATGATGATTGATTACACGCGCAGCCAACAATCAATGCCACCTGCGTCATTGTACGTACAGCTGGTAGTAGGAGGAGTTTGAGGATGGATGGGGGCTTACGAATTGTACGCCCGTGTCGTTGAGGATGCCGACGCCGGCGGACGCGAAGTTGGCGCCGACGAGCAGGTTCTCGCCCCGGAGGTAGGGGCTCAGGTACGGCAGCGCGGGCTGAGCCCCGAGGTACTCGCCTGCAGCAGATCAGCATGCGTATTAATTAGCACGGCGTCAAGGTCTGATGCATGATGCATGGTGTGTAATGGGTTAAGCTAGAGGGTATGGTGGCGTAGAACTAGAACGTACTGATGATGTCGGGGATGTTGAGCCCGTTGGAGAACCTCCCCGTGGGCATGTGGGTCGGGAAGTCGATGCCGTAGGGCGGCGCGTCCGCGCGCGCCGTCGTCATCAGGTAGTTGTTGTTGCCGTTATCGACCAGGGAGTCGCCGAACACGAAGAAGGCGCGCGCCGCCGACGCCGCCGGCGCGCCGGCAGCCGCCAGGACCAGGAGTAGCGCCACCGCGACGACGGCGAGGGTGTCCATGGAGGCCATGGAGGACTACTTGGGGTCGATCTTGGACACGAGTAACTGGTGACTATCGAACTGACGGCTACCGTGGGCAGTGGCTAGCTGCGACTTGGCAAGACTACTCGCACGCGCGCCGTGGACACGAAAGGTGGCGAGCGCTCTCTGCCTCCTCTTATAGATAGAGGCCTGAACCTGAAGACGCTCTCTCTCTTTCTCTCTAGCTGTCTCGCAACCTCAGAACGCCGAGTTATGGAGGCCGGCGTAGGTGGGTTAGCGGGCGGGGGACAGGGGTGGTGAATTGCTCACGACGGAGCTAGGAAGGACCACCGCGGGCCTCGCGTTAAATGAGATCAACTGCGGCTTGATCGATCGGTGGTTGAGGTGCTCAATGCGCAACGCCACTTGGCTCTCGGCCGAGTCGGCTCTTGCCTTGCGTCGGATCACGTGCCGCTGCGCACGACAAGACGCTGCCTATTATTGCCCGGAGGATACAGGGCGGCTTCGGGCTCAGACTTGCTTGAGAGCCGCCATGCACGGCGCTGGAACCCAAGTCTCCTCTGAAGGTCTCCTCCGCGCAGTCTTTCAGAATTCAGACGACGCAGGGCTGTCAACGTCTGCCGTCACTGAGGCCTGCCCGCTCGTTTCTTTGTTTTTTCGTTTCTCTAGCTCACGAGTTTGTGACGTTCCGCTGGTTTAGCTTGGAAAAATAATATGTGTAGCCATGGATGGAGAGATGAGAGTTCATGAGAGTGACATGTTAAGATATTCATTCCCCAACAACCCCAAATGTTTCATATTATTGTGACAAAATTGAGGACTGCAGTGAAAGGATGTGCACAAAATTCTGCAAGATATAGACGGGGCAAGTCCCCTAGGAAAATTTGTTAGGAGTATTTCTGCAAAAGAGAGGAAGAAATGTATTCATGACATCCTCTCTAAAACTCATGCAACTATAGTTTCCTTTCAAGGCAAACCAACCTGTGTTTGGATGGCTAAGGGGATGGTTGTACCCCCGGTCCACCAGAGTTCAAACCCCAGGTTTGACACTGTGTGTTGCATAAAAGACGAAATATTCTTTTAGTGAGAGGCGACGTTCCCGTCGACAACGAAGCGTCTGTGGTGACTTCGTCAATTTCAAGACCCGATCCGCCGGCTCAGTCTCTTGGAGGTGCTCATAGGTAGGGTGTGCGTGTGTGCGTTTATAGGGGGTGGGTGCATGTACGTGTTGTGAGCGTCTTCGATTGTATCGTGTTTCTCAAAATAAAAATAGTTTCCTTTCAAGAGACAAAATAGCAGAACTTGTCCTCGTCCTTTCTTGATTCTATTAGTTTGAATATAAACTTGTCCTGGAATTTCTTCCCATCCATAGGGACCGTAGGAGGAATTCTAGTTGGAATAGAATTAGATTACTTTGACATTTTATCCTAGGAAATAAAAAATCTCAATTTCTTGTGTCATCCAAAGTAAAATAGATGGTATAATCTGGAGACACATTTCTGTTTGAGTTCCGCTATGAAGAATGCAAGGACGAATTTATAACTGGGTCAATAACCAAGAGAATTTGATCATGTCCACTATAGATAAGGTGTTCTGTGACACGGAGCTAGATGTTTTCTTTCCTTTAGCTAGTAATCAAGCTTGCACTAGCTAGGCAGTGACCACACTCCTCTCCTTTGGGATTGTGGAGAAGGACTCACTCCAAAAAGTCATATCTATAAATGTGAGAAATGGTGGATTCTTAGATAAGATTTTAGTGATCTACTCACTAAAATATGGAATGCCCCCACTAAAGGAAAGACAAGTTTAGATATATGGCAGGAAAAAGGCAGGAGATTAAGTAAACAACACCAAAGGCTGGAGTAGGAACATTAAGGCTGGTCTTAGATAGATAAAAAGGAGATGATGGAGGAATATGATTGTCTTGACATCAAGGCAAAAACAAAACCTCTATCGGATCAAAAGGAGACGATGGAGGAATATGATTTATCTTTTCCCTCTATTTGAAGGCCTCTTGTGTACTTCTGCAAGGGTTAGTCCATCATGGTCAATAATATTGTATATCGAAAATCTGCATAGGAACTAGGGAGCGTGCATAACATTGAAATAGATAAATCATCATCATATTTTATCACCATGGATTGCAAGTCAGAAATTATCCCTCTAAAGATAGAAAGATGATTCGTTACCGATCCACCTTTTTGCATCTTGTGCGAGAACAACTTCATCTTCACGTACATTTTACTGGTCAGATCCTTTGACATGCAGATCAGTTCTAGTTTCAAACAGGGAATGCTGCAAATTTATCTGCTAGCACTTGCTACAAAATATTACTAGACAAATGAAGTTGACTCAGAGATAAAGCCTTATGATCTTTCCACTTTTCTTTATCGGACCATGCTTTTGCGTCTTTCTTGTTGAATCCATACAACGCTTTATCCTAATTAGAAGATTGGGCGAGGATCTCCCGCATCTTTACTTGCCACTGAGAGTACCTTGTGGAGAAGTCTAGTTGTGATAGATCGAACTTCAATGAAGGGATGTCACAAACCCTAGATTAAAACCTGGCTTTGATACCACTTTTTATAAACGATGCAAGCAAAATGAAGAACGAAAACAAGAACACACGAATGGGACATAAGATTTTAACATGGAAAAACTCTCCAACAAAGAGAGGAAAAAACATGGGCACCAAATAGAGAAACTTCACTATATATGGAGTGTTTACACAACGTCGAGGATTCTCATATGCGACTTATCCCAACGGACAATGGGCCTCGCTCTGCTCCGTCAGAAGTTAGCCTTCTTATGAATTTTGATCAAAACTTCAACATAATGTGTGGCAAGATTGTCGCATACACTATCCTCAATAAGAAGTGTGAATAACCATTTGGTAAGGAGAACATTATTGTTTTTTACTTCAACATCTTGAACTCTAGGACACATTAGTCCTTCAAACAATAAATGATGCTTTTAGCAAGACGGTATTTCTTGTTAATACCATCCATTGATAGGAAAATATGGATCTGAAATAATCTAGGGTATGTTTAGATTGTAATCAAAACCTATCTGAAAGGATACGGATGTCGCCTAGAGGGGGGGTAACTTTCAATGTAAAGAGTTTAGCATATGTTACCGCGAGGAGGAACATTGGATATATAATATAATCATGATAATCCAAATGGCTTGGCTTGACACAAATAATTGATGAAGATCCCTCAATTCTTCATAATGTAACCAAGTCTCCAATGCCCTCCAACAATATCTATTGATCAAGTTTTGGCTTATTGGTCCCCAACCAAGTTGGGTCCTAAGAGGTTAGTCACAATAGGCTTGGCAACCCAAATGGTTCTTTTCTTGAACCCACATTGAGCACCAATAAATTTGGCAAGCACATTGCCAACCTCATCCTTACAAAGAGAATAAGAATCATTAATAATGATAGGGTTGGATGAGGAGATACCAATAGTGCATGAGGAAGTAATGTGCCCCTTCTCACGGCATATGTAGCAAGTTCTACTCTTGCCATCTTTCTTCTTAGGTGAAGCCACAACTCAAGGAAGAGCTCGAGTAGTCCTCTTAGGAAGAGGCCCGTCAATGACTTGAGGTGGAGCTTGAGGCCGCTTCCCTTGTTGCTTCTCACTAAGAGGATTTTTCTTCAATGGGCAAGATATAACATGGTGCCCTTCTTCCTTGCACTTGAAGCAAACAATGTTGGCCGGATTCTTGACTTGATCTTAGCCATTCTTCTTGTTGTCCTTGTGCTTCAACTTGATAGTGGACTTGTTCTTGATATTGGAGTTGAATCCAAGCCCACTCTTGTCATTGGGGGAACTTTGCACACTCAAGATTTTGTTGAGTGTGGCCTTCCCTTGGTGACCCTTTTTCAAGTCATTCTTCAAAGAAGTGACTTGAGCCTTGAGCTCTTTGATTTCCTCTACATGGTTATTTTTAACAAAAGTACTAGAGGAAGTAGATGCTACATTGTTAGAGCAACAAGGCACGGAATGTAATTCATCACGAGATATAGCATGGTTGAGAGTGGATGAATTACAAGGACTAGCACATGGCAATATAACATTTGGAGTAGATATAGTTCTAATGTCCCCATGAGGCCCACTAGATGTTACCTTTGACACGATGGCCTCATGAGCTAACTTTAGCCTTCCATGGGAGACTAGAAGATCCTCATGCGAGCTTGAGAGCTTTGATGTGGACATCCCTTCTAGTGATACAACCGTTGTACCTACAGCTACACACATACAAGGACCCATCACAAGATCTCGTGCCAAACAACTTAACTATCAGGTACTTTCGTTTCTTGGAACTATCCCTCACATACATGAGAATATGATGCTGCCTAAGTCAGATGTATTTCTTACTCTTAGGAATGATGGACCAAGCATGGATGAGAGGGACAAGCATTGGAGCATGGCCATGCATGGAGATGGCAGCAAGCATGTGATGATCCAAGAGAAGGCCACTGATGAAGATTTCAGAACTTTGAGGCCACCATAATGAAGAAAGAAGGCTTGGACAAAATATTCAAGATTAATACTTAACGAATTCGTCCATAGCTTAATATGGTGTTGCGACACCTTTATTTTGGGCCAGGCCCATATAATTTTCGCAGGATTTTAAATAGCTACTTTTTAGAGTCCGTATTTGAGGGGAAAAGGACTTCTAGGGTTGGATTCGGCCACCACTTCCATGGCTGGCCGAAACCCCACCTTTTCGCCCTTAAATACTCCCCATAGCCGTCACCTTAGACTCGGATTTTGTTTAGACATTAAGTTAGCCATCATAGCAACTTTGCCAAGGCTCGAGCGTCGCAGAGGCCTCTTGTACTTCACACCTATACAGGATCCCACCTCTTCAATAAAGCTTTCCTCTTAATCCGCAATATCTTGATTGCAATATTGGTTCTTACTTGTTCTCGATTTCAGGTAGGAATTAAGACCCTCGTTGGTCAGGCTGATCGTGTTCCCGCAGGATCGGTAACCTCCAGGAGATTGGCCTAGCGATTGCATTGGCGCTCGTGCTCGCACGTGTAGTCGGATCGTCAAGCCCGAACTCCACCAAATCGATTGTCTTCATCTCATCGAAAGATCGGACACCTTTGCCCTATCAAGTGGTATCAGATTTCAGGTTGCTCGGTGAGATTTTACTGTTTTCGTAGATTAGATCTGTTTTTACCTATAACCCACGAAAAAGCCAAAAACACAGTTAGAGTTTAGATCCATCCCATAACCAATCTACGCCTCGCATTATCTTTTCAGTTTTTGCATTGTTGAATTTGTGTCTACATCGTCGCGTCGAGTTGCTAGTCTTAGTGTTTCGTCCCTTAGAGTTTTGAGTTCTGATCATAGTAGTCACCGCCACACTCGCCAATCACCGCCACCATATTCCGCCACCATATTCCGCCGCCATACACCCTGCCACCATAAACCCTAATACTCCGCCACCGCCTTCCTACCGCGACACAGATCTGATCAGTTTTCCTGCCGTGGTACGAGTCCGAGTAGAGTTATTGTTTCCTAGTTATTTCTTTTTACTTTCCTTCTTTGTTGTTTCCGTGCTCAGCTAAAGTCCGTGTCGAGTTAAGAGTTCGGCCGTAAGTCCAGAAGGAGAGCAAAAAAAGTCTAGAACCGCCTCCAAAATTTTTTTCTGGCTATACTGTTTTTCGACCCCGGGGATCACTTTTCTCCATCGGCCGTTATAGCGAAATTTTTTTGGCGCCTGCGCGCTTTCCGGAGCAAAATAAAAAAATTCGATTTTTTTTTTGGAGCTAACCTATTTTTAGACCCCGTAGATCAGTTTTAGACACTCGCCATCATAGTGATTTTCCACCTCTCGGTTCGCTTTTCAGGGTACCATATCATCATACAGTGCTTGTTGTGTCGCGTCGTGACATCGTTGGTGATCTAGGCTCGCGTCTCTAGTACGGTCTAGCCTAGGACCAGCACAGTACCGTCGTTGAGCATTCTTTCAACTTTTGCATTGCTGTTTTGATAATTGCTAACCCCCTTTGCTAAGCCTTCCCAGAGCTCCACAGATATTCTCCACGTGCGGTGTCTCGACTCCCGGTAATCGCTGGGTTCAATCTCTGGACCCACTGATCCTCGCGGTTACACATCGCCTTTTTCCTGCTGTTTGGTAAGAACTTGTAAGAGCTTCGTATATTGCTTGACGGATTACGCGTGCCTTCCACCCTATTTCCGTAGTATATACCTGTGCTTTTTAAAGGACTAACCATGACAGATACTTCGCGGAACCCTGCCACAATGACGAACGAAGAACTACATGCCCACTTCTCCGCGCTCTTGGTCAGTCGTGCTGAAGACGTGGATACACGCCTAGGGGAGTTTGACACCAAGCTCTCCAACGCCATGGACAAGATCGATGGGCTCGAGAAATCCTTTAACGCCAAGCTTGATGCTCGGTTCAAGGAGATTTTGAACAGATTGCCGGCACCCGCAACCACACATGGCGCACGGCGCGTTCCGATCACGGGTCGGACTACTAGTTCGGCTGCCGCCGCACCCCAGGCGGCTACCGCTGTAGCTGACGCACCTCAGACTTCCGCCGCGGCTGCTGCTGCGACATTGGGGACAGACGACGGGTACTACTACGACCACGACGACGACGATTTTGACGAGGAGGTTGAACAACCTCCACATGTACCTGCTGGACGTCCCCGACATTACCACCGCAACGCCCAACCACCGGTACGTGATGATGAGCATGTTGCTAAGCTTAAATTACATATTCCATCTTTTGAGGGTAAATATAATCCTGATGCATATCTTACATGGGAGATGGAAGTAGAACAACGTTTTGCATGTTTAAAATATCCTGAGAATATGCGTGTTAGTGCTGCTACATGTGAATTCACTAAATTTGCTTCCCTTTGGTGGTCTGAGTATTGTCGTTTAAATCCTACTACTATTCCTAGTACTTGGACTGCTTTAAAAACTGCTATACGTGTTCGTTTTGTACCTCCCACTTATCAACATGATTTACTAAAGAATCTGATACGTTTAGAGCAAGGGAAAAATTCTGTAGAAGAGTATTATCAGGAATTGCAAACGGGGATGGTTCGGTGTGGTCTTGTTGAATCTACCGAACAAATGCTTGCACGTTTCTTTGGTGGATTAAACAAGGACATTCAGCACATATTAGATTATAAGGACTATAATTTTATCACTCATTTGTTTCATCTTGCTTGCAAAGCTGAACGTGAAGTGCAGGATCGCCAAACAACATGGAGGAGGACTAATAATTTTGCAGGTCGCACATCCACTTGGACATCCCGACAGTCCGCGCCTCCTTCTCGTGATTCGCCACCAACTCCTACCACATCCAAGACCACCACAAGATTTCCAGCTGCTCCTCCACCGTCGTCCAATGCTCCTGCTCGTAGTGCATCTTCTATGGCTTCCACGGGTAAGACCAAGGATATACAATGCCGCAAGTGCTGGGGTTTTGGTCATATTGAGAGGCAGTGCACAACACAACGTGTGATGATGGTGCGGGATGATGGTCAGTACGATTCAGCAAGTGACTTTGATGAAGATACATTAGCCCTTATTTCTGCTAGAGAGGGAGACAATTCTGATGTTGATGAAGAGACAGAGGTAATGGGAGCTGAAGCTGCTGATCAATACAAGAGCTTAATTACACATCGTGTGTTGAGTGTGTAATTGAGAAAATCTGAGCAAGATCAACGCCACAACCTGTTCCAAACACGTGGTGTTGTCAAGGAAAGAGCTATACGGATCATCATTGATGGAGGGAGTTGTAATAATCTGGCTAGTGTTGACATGGTAGAGAAGCTTGCACTCCCAACAAGACAATGCCCACATTCATATTACATCCAATGGTTTGAGAGTTCTCGCAAGATCAAGGTAACAAGAACGGTACGCGTGCATTTTACTATTGGTACATATTCTGATTTTGTTGATTGTGATGTTGTACCTATGCAAGCTTGTTCTTTATTACTTGGTAGACCATGGCAATTTGATAGAGAATCTGTTCATAATGGCAAAACTAATCACTATTCTCTTATGCATGATGGAAAGAAAATTGGTCTCAAACCTATGACTCCCGAACAGATTTTAAAAGATGATCTTGCTAGAGTTAGTAGAGCTAAAACTGAGGAGAAAAATAAAAGTGAGAATCAGATTGTTGCTGCAGATTTTGTACCACCAAAAAACACTAAATCTGATTCTACCCATGCTACTGAAATTCGTTTGAAGAGTCCATGTATGCTTGCAAATAAAATTGATATTGCTGAACTAGATGTAAACAATACTCAATGTTATGCAATTGTCTGCAAAGAGGTTTTGTTTTCATTTGAGGATATGCCTCCTTCTTTGCCACCCGCTATTGCTAACCTTTTGCAGGAATATGAGGACGTCTTTCCCGCTAAGCTGCCACCAGGACTACCTCCTATTAGAGGAATTGAGCACCAAATTGATCTAATTTCTGGTGCTACGTTGTCCAACCGCGCGCCATATAGAACCAATCCAGAGGAGACAAAGGAGATACAACGCCAAATTCAGAAACTACTCGATAGAGATCATATTCGTGAGTCCCTTAGCCCCTGTGCTGTTTCTATTATTTTGGTACCTAAGAAAGATGGTTCTTCACGCATGTGTACTGATTGTAGAGCTATCAATAATATTATTATTCGCTATCGTCATCCTATTCCATGTTTAGATGACATGCTTGATGAATTGAGTGGCTCTACCATGTTTTTTGAGGTTGATTTGCGTAGTGGTTACCACCAAATTCGTATGAAATTAGGAGATGAATGGAAAATAGCATTTAAAACTAAGTTCGGTTTATATGAGTGGTTAGTGATGCCGTTTGGTTTAACTAATGCACCTAGCACTTTCATGAGATTAATGAACGAAGTTTTACGTGCTTTCATTGGACGTTTTGTGGTAGTCTACTTTGATGATATTCTAATTTATAGCAAATCTTTAGAGGATCATTTGGACCATTTACGTGTTGTTTTCAATGCTTTACGTGATGCACGTTTGTTTGGTAACCTTGAGAAGTGCACCTTTTGCACCAATCGAGTTGCGTTTCTTGGCTATGTTGTTACATCACAGGGTATTGAAGTGGATCCAGCCAAGATTGAAGCTATTGAGAATTGGCCGCAGCCCAAGACGGTCACACAAGTGAGGAGTTTTCTTGGCCTCGCTGGTTTTTATAGGCGCTTTGTCAAAGACTTTGGATCAATTGCCGCGCCGCTGAATGAGCTTACCAAGAAGGATGTGCCCTTTGTTTGGGGCGATGCACAACAACAGGCCTTCGTCATATTGAAAGATAAGCTAACACATGCTCCCTTACTCCAACTTCCTGATTTTACTAAGATTTTTGAGCTTGAATGTGATGCTAGTGGAATTGGTTTGGGAGGGGTGTTATTACAAAAGGGAAAACATGTTGCATATTTTAGTGAGAAATTGAGTGGGGCTAGTCTGAACTATTCTACTTATGATAAAGAATTATATGCGTTAGTTCGGACATTAGAAACTTGGCAACATTATCTATGGCCTAAAGAATTTGTTATACATTCTGATCATGAATCTTTGAAGCATATTCGTAGTCAAGCTAAGTTGAATCGTCGTCATGCAAAGTGGGTTGTATTTATTGAGTCTTTTCCTTATGTTATCAAACACAAAAAGGATAAAGATAATATTATTGCTGATGCTTTGTCGCGCCGTTATGCTTTGTTATCTCAACTTGACTTTAAAATATTTGGATTGGAAACTATTAAGGAACAATATGTGCATGATGTTGAATTTAAAGATGTGTTGCAGAATTGTAGAGATGGTAGAACATGGAACAAGTTCGTCTTCAATGATGGATTTGTGTTCCGCGCTAACAAACTATGCATTCCAGATTGTTCTGTTCGTCTTTTGTTGTTACAGGAGGCGCATGGAGGAGGATTGATGGGACACTTTGGTGTTAAGAATACGGAGGATGTTCTTGCTGCACACTTCTTTTGGCCACGTATGCGTCGAGATGTTGAGAGATTTGTGGCACGCTGCACTACTTGTCAAAAAGCTAAGTCTCGCCTTAATCCACATGGTTTATATATGCCTCTTCCTGTTCCTAGTGTTCCTTGGGAGGATATTTCTATGGACTTTGTTTTGGGATTGCCACGAACACAGAAGGGGAGGGATAGTATTTTTGTTGTTGTGGATCGGTTTTCTAAGATGGCACACTTTATTCCTTGTCATAAAATGGATGATGCTGCGCATATTGCTGATTTGTTCTTTCATGAAATTGTTCGTTTGCATGGTGTGCCAAATACTATTGTTTCTGATCGTGATACTAACTTAGCCACTTTGAGATGTTTATGGGCTAAGTTGGGGACTAAATTGCTGTTTAGTACTACATGTCATCCCCAAACTGATGGACAAACTGAAGTAGTAAATAGAACTTTGTCTACTATGTTGTGGGCTGTTTTAAATAAGAACTTAAAATTGTGGGAAGAGTGTTTACCTCATATAGAATTTGCTTATAATCGTTCGTTGCATTCTACCACAAAGATGTGCCCGTTTGAGATTGTGTATGGTTTTGTTCCTCGTGCACCTATTGATTTATTGTCTTTACCTTCTTCGGTGCAAAATAATTTGGATGCTACACAACGCGCTGCAATGATATTAAACTTGCATAAGACTACTAAAGATAACATTAAACACATGAATGCTAAGTATAAACTTGCTGGGGATAAAGGGAGAAAGCATGTTGTGTTTGATGTTGGAGATCTTGTTTGGTTACATTTGCGTAAAGATCGTTTTCCTGATTTACGCAAGTCTAAGTTAATGCCGCGTGCTGCTGGTCCATTTAAGGTGTTAGAGAAAATAAATGATAATGCATATAAACTTGAGTTGCCTGCAGACTTTGGTACGGTTAGTCCTACATTTAACATTGCAGATTTGAAGCCTTACTTTGGTGAGGAAGATGAGATTGCGTCGAGGACGACTTAAATTCAAGAAGGGGAGCATGATGTGGACATCCCTTCTATTGATACAACCGTTGTACCTACAGCTACACACATACAAGGACCCATCACAAGATCTCGTGCCAAATAACTTAACTATCAGGTACTTTCGTTTCTTGGAACTATCCCTCACATACATGAGAATATGATGCTGCCTAAGTCAGATGTATTTCTTACTCTTAGGAATGATGGACCAAGCATGGATGAGAGGGACAAGCATTGGAGCATGGCCATGCATGGAGATGGCAGCAAGCATGTGATGATCCAAGAGAAGGCCACTGATGAAGATTTCAGAACTTTGAGGCCACCATAATGAAGAAAGAAGGCTTGGACGAAATATTCAAGATTAATACTTCACGAATTCGTCCATAGCTTAATATGGTGCTGCGACACCTTTATTTTGGGCCAGTCCCATGTAATTTTCGCAGGATTTTAAATAGCTACTTTTTAGAGTCCATATTTGAGGGGAAAAAGACTTCTAGGGTTGGATTCGGCCACCACTTCCATGGCTGGCCGAAACCCCACCTTTTCGCCCTTAAATACTCCCCATAGCCGTCACCTTAGACTCGGATTTTGTTTAGACATTAAGTTAGCCATCATAGCAACTTCGCCAAGGCTCGAGCGTCGCAGAGGCCTCTTGTACTTCGCACCTATACAGGATCCCACCTCTTCAATAAAGCTTTCCTCTTAATCCGCAATATCTTGATTGCAATATTGGTTCTTACTTGTTCTCGATTTCAGGTAGGAATTAAGACCCTCGTTGGTCAGGCTGATCGTGTTCCCGCAGGATCGGTAACCTCCAGGAGATTGGCCTAGCGATTGCATTGGCGCTCGTGCTCGCACGTGTAGTCGGATCGTCAAGCCCGAACTCCACCAAATCGATTGTATTCATCTCATCGAAAGATCAGACACCTTTGCCCTATCAAGCTTGATATGACTTTCTTCTAATTTCCCATAATTGCTAGTTAGCAAAGCAAGTTGAGCCTTTAGCTCAACATTCTCCTTAAAAATAGATGCTTCACCAGAAATAGAGTTAGTAGCACAAGCATCAACATTATTACCAAGAGGTGAGGGCAACTTGGCAAGCTCTTTTGAATATTAAGCTTTAAGTTGCTCATGCGACTCGGTGAGTTTGATGATCTCCCTCTTAATGACCCGAGAGCCATTTTCAAGGTGCTTAAAATCCTCAACAAGTTTAGCATAAGCAACTTCAAGTTCATCATTTTTAATCTTGAAGGAGTTATCCACCGCAAGTTCTCTATCATGGTATTCCTTTACTCTAGATAATTCTAGAGCAAAAGTCTCCTCAAGAGATTCTTTGGTGGTTTGTTCTTCTTCAAGGGAGTCCTTTAGTTGTGCAATTTCATTAGTATACTCAAGCTCAAGCGCAAAATTTTGAGAAATAATATTCTCTTGATCCTCAATTAGTTTCTTGCCTTTAGTAGCACAAGTCAAGATTTCAAGAAATTTGGAGAAAGCAATTTTATTTATATGAAGAGCGGAAAAGACAATATCTCCCATCTCTAGAATAGAGGCAATATCATAATCACCTAGATGATCATCATAATTATCATTCTCAACCTCATCATCATCATCATCATGAGATACAATGAGATCCAAAGAGGTTACCTTTGTTCCCTTAGCCATAAGGCATATGTGAGAACCGGACGAAGGTGATGATCAGATTGCTCTTGTAGCTCTATTCAAAAACTTGTCTTGTCCCTTGGAATCTTCATTTTCCTCTACATGGTTAGAAATACAAGCAATAGAGGAAGTAGAAGCATTTTTGTCATGGCAACAAGACAACCCAAGCATATCATCATGAGATTTATTCAAGTAATTTCTACATGATATGTAAGGACTATTAACACAAGCCTGTAAGAAGTTTGTAGTGCTAGAAGTGTTAAAGTCTAAAGATAGATCATTGTAACTAGATAGAGATGAGGGATTATAAATAGTAAGCATACTATCCAAATTGAAATTTCTATCACCACTCACCATATCATTACCTTGTGAAAAATCACATGTTGGTGAAGTGGTAGAAGATGAGAACTCATCTTGACCGGAAGTGGAAGCAACACAATCATCCTCAACAATATTGGACACAACATATTTATCTTAAAGTTTTGTCCATAACTCATGAGCGCTCCAAAAAGGAATGATTGAAGAGGTAACTAAATAGCTCAAAGCATTAACAAGCACATTAGAAGCTTGAGCATCGAGATATAAGTTTTTCTCATCCTCACAAGATAGATTTTTGAAATCCATAGTTGGAGAAAAACCTATATCTACAATACGCTCCAAATTTGGGTCCATGTCCCGAAAATGAATAAGCATACGAGTTTTCCATATATCATAATTTGTGCCATCGAATATGAACATGTCATTGTGCACTAATCCTCTAGCCGACATCTTTACTCTCAAGGCGGTGAAGCCTAAAATGAGAGACCGGGCTCTAATACCAATTGAAAGGATACAGATGTCGTCTAGAGGGGGGGTGAATAGGCGATTAAAACTTTTCCGAGAGTGGCTCAGCAAAGGCGGAATAAAACTAACGTTTGCTTTGTTAAGAACAAAACCTAGAACAATCTAGGGTTCACCTATGTGCACCAACAACTTATGCTAAGCAAGACAAACAACTA
The DNA here is from genome assembly GCA_916181665.1 of Avena sativa. Classification (NCBI taxonomy): domain Eukaryota; kingdom Viridiplantae; phylum Streptophyta; class Magnoliopsida; order Poales; family Poaceae; genus Avena; species Avena sativa. The sequence continues at coordinate 145,501,708 of OV702294.1, read as the reverse complement.
TGTGATAGCAAGATATATACTTCAAGCACGAAGGCTATCACAAAGTAAAGTGCATAAGTAAGAGCTCGGGTATAGAGATAGCCGAGGCACGCGGGGACGATGATATTTTACCGAGTTCCTCCCAATATGGAGTACGTCTCATTTGGAGAGGGGGTGGTATCTAACCACCTACGCCACAAAAGGCCTCCCTTATTCTCCGGTGAATCTCACCCCAACGGGATCGATCCACGCTTCCACTATCGGTGCACTTGTCGGTGGCAAACCGGAACCTCTCACAAGGTTGGGGCACTTCTCCACAACTTAATTGGAGGATCCCAACAAACTCCACCAAGGCCACAAGGTTGGGGCACTTCTCCACAACTTAATTGGAGGCTCCCAACAAACACCACCAAGGCCTCAACCTGCAACACAACAAACCGTCTAGGGTTCCAAGAACCCAAGAGTAAAAAGCTTCTCACCTTTCACTCAAACAAATCCTCACCGAGAACTCAAACAGATGCACCAAATGTAATGGCAAGAACACAAGAAGTGCTCAAATCCTTCTCTCCCAAATTTCACCAAAGCTACAAAAGCTTGTGGGGGAATAAGAGACGAAGAACAATGGAGGAAATCCACAAAAGACTCCAAAATCTAGATCCCAAGATGTTCCCCTCACTTAGAGGAGAGATTGATTGGTGGAGTTATAGATCTAGATCCCCTCTCTCTTTTACCTCAAGAAGATGCAAGAATCATTGGAGGGATTGAGATATAGCAAGCTTCAAAAGGTCAACAATGGTGGGGAAAACTTGCAAGAGAGCTGGAGAACCATTGGGGAAGAAGGGCCCCTTAAATAGGTCCCTAGAAATCCAACCGTTAGGCCCAGGAATCGCCCGGTCCGGAGTCTCCGGACTGGGACCAGAGTCTTTGGTGTACCCAGGCCAAACGGGGACAATCTGGAGGACGTACTGGACACGGTCCGGAGATAGACCGGAGATTTAGTCCGGAGTCTCCGGTCTTACAAAAACTGGCAGAAAGACCAATACGAAAACAAGCATAACTTTTGCATCTGGACTCCGATTTTGATGATCTTGGGCTCGTTTTAAAGAGGACAATAAGCTATACAATATCATACAGAAAAACATCATAGTACAGCAAGGGAGTATAGAACCAAATGGCAAAAGGTTTAACCTCTCTCAAAAAGACAAACCGGTAAAACCTCCAACATCGAAAACATAGTAGAGAATGCATATGAAATCCGTTTTTGATGAACTAGAGCTTGTCCTGGAGATTAAAAAAGCTCTAAATCCTCACATGGGTAAGAACCAAATAATTGAAGGTTTTACCTATCTCTAAAAGACAAACCGGTAAAACCTCCAATATCAAAAACGCAATAAGATGTAAAAGCGAAATCTGTTTTTGATGCACTAGAGCTTGTTATGAATATTACCACAAGCTCTAGAACCTCACATGGATCATATCAAAATAACAACCAAGAAATAATGATGCTAAGTATGCAAAGGTTTGAGCTCTCTTCAAAATATATGATCGAGTTACTCACTTGAGAGCCCCTCTTCATAGTACGGTTGTCTATCCTATAAACCGTTCTCCCCAACTAACACCACGAGACCGGTAAGAAAGAAACCCTATCAAGATCATACCTTTGCCTTGCGCATATCCCACTTGATCTTGATGTATACCATCTTGTCCTTCTCAAGATGGAACACCTTTCTTGATTGCTCTTGCACGCACTCGGTTGATGAAGACTTGCAAGTTGCTCCCCCATACAACATGGGGAAACCTTTACTTTGACCTTGTATTCATCGATCCATGATCACCGAGGATGGCAAGCTTCAAGCATGAGATCTTCTAGATATTGCACATCTTTAGCTTGCACATCATTTCTTCTTTTCTTCATTATGTTGATGCCTTGAAGGTGCACCAGAGATATTACTCCATCTTATTCTTTAAGACATACTTGTCATAGGTTTAACCCTCACATGACCAATCTGTGGATCACTCTTTGAACACCTTGGTCACCACTTGATCCTCTTCACTTTCTTCTTCTCCAAAACTTGAAGCCAACATATGGTTCAAGCATTGCCTATGGACAATTCCTACAAGTACAACTTGATACAAGCATTAGTCCATAGAGATTGTCATTAATTACCAAAACCACACATGGGGGCCACATGTTCTTTCACTATCATATGAGTATTTTGGTCATGAACAAACGTTTGGTTCATGTTGGGACAATGGCTAATACTTTGCCATGCCAGTGCTCTCATGTCTACCTTAGTTTATGTTTCTTTTCAATGTTTCTCAATTCAAGGGAAAGCAAAATCTTGGGTAGCAAAAAATAATCCAACATTCCTTACCCTTCACAACATGCATTTCGAATCTTGGAAGAAAAATAAACCGGATAAGGACAAGATGTCCACGAGATTAAGACGGGTGTTTTTCCTTTTCAGATATTGTAACATTATTCTTCAATATGTTTCTTGTTTTATAAATCTTATGATGGACTAGAACTCCTAGGTAAGGAACGTTAGTCTAACAACTAGTAACTTTGGGAAAGGATAGAGGAGTCTAGATCTAAACTTTCACAAAAGGATATTTGATTCCCACTTATTTTATTTTGTGCATCTTGTTACTCTTTGGTGTTTGGGAAACATGGATGAAAAGAGTATGTACTTGAGCCAATTCTTTGTGGAGAGGGCTTTGGGAAAGGTTCAGGAGCTTCCAATTAAGTCATGGAGTAGTGTAAAGGTTCAGTGACCGCTATCAAAGGTGTCACTAGTAGAACAAGGCACTACCCTTGGTAGGAATGCTCGAAAGAATAAGATGAGTCCTTTGTGTCTTTTGTCACCCATTTTGGACCAACTTACAATCATGCAAGGAGAACCCCCTGATGACTAAAGAACTAGGCGCATGCGTCCAGTTTTTAGCCGGAGCCAGCTGGAATCGGGCGACAATGCAGGAGAGATAAGCACTATTACTAGAAGAATCTAGAAGTTTCCTTGGAGTAGGTCCAAAATTGGAGACGGGTCACTCAAGGCCAAGGTCTAGCCGGTTTATGACTAACCGGGTCAAGCAAGAAGAGAATGCATAGTCCGTCTAGACTATCATGAAGGACGCTAAATGGAAGCCGTTTATGCTCACAGACCAAGATATAGCCGGCTAATGCTCGAAGATGAAGGGAAGTTCGTTTGCAACACGGAAGGATCAAGGCAGCGTTGTTTAGGAGTCGACACAAATATTTCTGTATGAATCTAGTAGAAAGCTAGATGAAGATTTTCCTAGTTGACAAGAATTTCGACTTGGAAACGTGTAAAGAGATCTCCAAAAGAAAATTCGGCCACCTCATATATATGTGTGAGGTGATAGCCGATTGAAATTAAACAAACAATCATCAAACATCAATATATCTACCTTTTACTCCTCAAAGCCATTGTCCCCGGCCCATCCCCACCCCTTAGTCGACCACTTCGACCCCTTCACACCTTAGTTTATTTTTCATGTCAATGTTGGTCAACTCAAGGGGAAGCAAAAAAAACCTTAGAAAATATTTTGGCTCTTAAATAAAGACATCATCAAATAATAAGGACAGGATGTTAACGAGATTGAACATAACCGAACCGGTACGCGACGGAAGGGGCGATTAGGAGGCAATTTCATATCCCCGGCCGCCTCCCGTTGGCGCTGCCGATCTGCTCCAAATCTGTGGCCTTCAGGCCATGGAGGAGGGGTGTGTCTCGGCCCCTGTCGGCGAGAGGGCTTCGTTTTTCTAGTTTTAGGGTGAAGGTTTGGTGGGACGGCGCTCAGGTGGTGGCGGAGACGTCTTCTTTAATAAAGTCTCCCCGGCTTCATCCCCATCTCAGTGATGACGTCGTGAAGCTTGTGGGAGTGGTGTGGTCTTCAAAGACTTCTTCTGGCTATGGGGATCTTTGGATCGTCAAGGAGATTCATTGGCGGTTCATCCTTCTTCTTCGTCTCCGGAACAGACTTGGCCTTTTGGGCCCGTTCGGTGACTTTCCATCCGCAACCAATAACGTCATGATGGCTTTGGGAGGAGCTGCAGCAGCGGCGCACCGTCGACATGGTTTGGAGGTTGAAGATGAAGGGCATCTCGAGGATTTCGATATAATTTTCGTTTTCATTGAGATGTTTTGTACCGTTCAGTATTTCTTTTAATACTACAAGTCCTTTTCGCAAAAGAAAAGATGTTAATGAGAATAGAAGGGTGTTTTCCTTTTCAGATATTGTGTCATTATTCTTCAGTATGTTTCCGTTCCGCGTTAATGCTTAACGACTGTGGACTGGAATTCCTAGTATGGAATATATGTGAAACCCCGGAGACACCGAAATATCTCATTGTATTTGTGCATCACCTTCGAACTTCGCCAAAAGTAGAATATATACTTGACCAAATTTGGTCTTGAGCCCAGTGGCATTGTTCAGATGGATCGGAATGGCTAAATTAAGTTGCATTTAATTGGCTGTAGCTAGGTTGCCTGTGTTAGAATCCGATATTGGGCACGATCATTAGTACTACCTCCTTCACGGTTTGCAGGGCGCATAATCAAATTTAGGTTTTTCTAAAACTGCAACGTTTCGAGGCGCATAAGAATTAATTATTAATTAATGTGACACCTTTCCTCCCAACTTCCTATGCATGCAACAGTTTCCCACCAATGCATGCGCCTTAACCGCTCACTAATAGGCCTAATTTTCAGCCAATACATTCACGCCTAGGTCCGTGAGATTTTTGTAGAGCGCCCTACAAACCTTGAAGGAGGGAGTACTATCGATAAGGCTGGTCATAGTAGGAGTAACTTCACTAGTAACTAAGATTCTAAGTCAGTATTTCTGCTTATGTGACAATGATTTAATAAAAAGAGAGATTGATTGAGTAACTAGTTATGTTACTGTAACATCACACATATCAAGACAAAGTGTGTCTACAACCTAATTAATATGACATTACATGTTATCACACCTAAATTATTTTTCACTATGAAGGTAGTAACTTAGACTAGTAACATGTTACTACTCTAAGTTACTTCCCACTATGACCAACCTAAGGCTAGTCATAGTGGGAGTAACTTGAGTAGTAACATATACATGTATTGCCAAATAAGTATTTAGATGACATGGCATGCAATTAAATAATGAGAGAGAGGCTTGTGGTAACTAGCTATGTTACCATAACATCACACATTTTAAGACAAAATGAGTGTACTCCCTCCGTCCGCAAATAAGTAGACGTTTAGGAATTTTAAGACAAATTATAGGATGAGGTAGAAAGTGCATTGAGAATGTGTTATCTATGTTCTCTCTCATCTTTAATTCTCCCACCTTCAATGAGGTAAGTACATGTATAAAATGAGGAGACCATTTGCTAAATGTTATTGGGCTTGATTTTCGTAAAACAATTTTTTCTGCTTTAAAGTGCATTGGGAGAGTAAAGGTACACTCTTTTGTGGACAAATTTTGAACCCAAATGTACACTTATTTATGGACAGAGGGAGTATATTGCAATAAATAAGCCTTTGCATGACATCACACAAATGTTATTTTCCACTATGGGGAGATAGTAACTTAGGCCTTTCACAATGAGAGTATCTTAGTGCTCCATCCTAGGTAAAATGCTCATGTGGCACCCTATTTAATGATGAAAGAAAAGTGGGTTGTATCTTAGCTAAGATACACCACTTGCACGCTATCATAGGCAAAAAAATTGGCTAGTCCAATCACACACATGCATGAGCACAAAATCATTAAATATAACACCTCTAAGAAACACCATCTAAGATACACCCTATTGTGATAGTTGTTTCTTAAGTTTTAACTAGCAAAATGCCCATGCGTTGCTGCGAAAGAAAAAATAATATAGTTATATCAGTACGAAATACAAGCTTTTATAGTAGTAGCGCATAGCGCGTATAGTTATATGAGTACGGAACACAAGTTTTTATAGAAATAGTTCGCAAATATGTCATAAAAATTAGGTAGCTTCAACACGCCTAGCGCGTATAGTTATATAAGCACGGAACACAAGTTTTTATAGAAGTAGTTCACAAACGTATCACGAAACGAAAAGCAGGTAGCTTCAACACGCCAGCCCGCAAGACAAATAGCTATAGCCAAACTTTTAGAAAAAAAATATCATAACAAATATGTTTTTTATTGAGAATGTTTTTCTCTTTCTTTCTTCTATCTTTTTTTTCTTATTTTTTTATTGACACATCCATGACTTGAAACTGCGTAGCAAATCACTCTAAAAAAACATCCTCGAAAAATTTCTACCCCTTTCGCAACCAGAGAAGTTTACGGTCGTTATCATGCCCAAGCATTCTCTTAATCAAAGTCCTCTTTTCATTTCAAAAGGATCCCGTCTTCCTTCTATTTTTATGCTCAAGCATCCTCTTAATCTGATCTCACCTTAGAGTCCTTCCTTTCATTTCAAAGGATCCCATCTTTCTTCCATTTTTATGCTCAAGCATCCTCTTAATCTGATTTCAGCTCAGAGTCCTCTTTTCATTTCAAAGGATCCCGTCTTACTTCTATTTTTATGCTCAAACATCCTCTTAATCTGATCTCACCTCAGCATCGTTTAACTCTTTGCCTAATATAGGCCTTTATTCAGTCCAAGCAGTCCGCGCGACATAGTCCCTTTTAATCTTTTGCCCATCATCGGCACACACCATCAACTTTGTTGCTGCTTGCTGACAGGAAAATTTTAAACGTATATAAATTGGTGATATTTGTTGTAGCCGAACGAGGTGGGACTATTCATGAACCAGAAAAATAGAAGTCTCGGTATATCGCTCTGGCGTATGAACGCAGCAACCCAATACCCTTTAACCGGCCTAGCTATACCAGCAGAAGAGGCCCATCCGAAGCAACCTAGCCTTATCCTTTCGATCGAGAGGCCATACCACAAGACCATGTCTGCACGCTTTTCTCGTCTCTCGTCTCTCTAACCCCGGAATCTACATCCTCGGCCGCGAGCGACGCCAATGCCGTTTAGGGCGGGCCAACGCGCCATTCAAGACACGCTGGCGGACCTTGCCTTGCGCAGCGACGGGTGACCAGTCATGCCGTCGGTGCGCAACGACGAGCGGCTTCATCCTAGGCGTGAGCTCGGCTACCCACCTCTACATCCTCGTCCACGAGCGGGCGGCGCAGGGAGTGGCTTGCGCGGCGACGGGCGGGTTCATCCCGCGCGTGAGCTCTCAGTGGTGGGGAGGATGGCCTGCGTGGGCAGGTGGTGGCGAGTGGCTTGCGTGGCGGCGGGCACGCGAGTGGGTTGCAGCGAGTGCCTTGCCATATCAAAGAAGCAGGCATCTCTCAAGCGTCTCAAACCAGATATCTGCGCCACCGCTTGGGAGCTCTGTTCCTCTCATCCTTGTGTCCCATTAGCCTGGGAGGGCAGGGGAGAGGCGAGCTCATCGCTGATTATTGATTTTCCCGTGGCAAAGGCGTAGAAGGATCTGGCTGGAGTATTCATGATGCGCGTGGCAGCTCGAGCTTTGCCTATGCCGGCAGCTTCTTCCAGACGACTCACGATTAGAAAGAACCTCAGGCCGTAATTTGTACCCAGGCATATTCTTAAGCTTCTATGCGAGTTTGCAAAGAAATTAGCACCTTGAGATCGGTCAGAAAATCATCGCACAATGGATCAACGCCTATCGGCTTTATGGGGATGGACTCCGTCAGAAAATCGGCGCGTGCTAAACGGTGGGCAAAACGACCGAGACAAAAACAAACGAAACGGTAGTCTGGCAGTGGTCCGTATTAGGTGATTTGGTGGGAGGATAAAATCGTTCAAAAAAATGTTAGACCGGAAGAAATACTTCGTACTTTATTATTAGATATAGATATAGATAGCTTCTATAAAAACGTGTTAAGATACACCCCATTGGAAAAGGCCTTAGACTAGTAATATACGCATGTTACTAATCTAAGTTACTCTTCACTATGACCAGCCTAAGTAGAATACTGCTTGTACCAATGCTGGACAATTAAAACCGAAGTTAATGGCCATTTAGTCCCGACATGAGTATACGTAGTAAGGTGGTACTACTACAGCAACCGAATTTGAACTGAATAATCTTCTCGTGAATCATGACCACGCTATACGTAGTAAGGTAGGAGCGAAACTAAGTGAAGAACGCCTGTCAGCTACGCTCGATCCATGTCGCACGGCAGGGGCCACATTCGTAGGTCCATGGACTCCACACCACACACACTGTAGAACTGAAAAACGCCATTGTGGTTTTCCACCCATCACCAAATTCGAACCGAAACAATAATCTTCTTCTGGATCGTGTGAGTTCGTGACCACTCTATACGTGAGGCCTCTGGAGCTAGTTTGTCCACGGTAGCTAAGCTAGCTTGCCAGAGTTCAGAGCGTAGCTAGCCTTTGCCACTTCCTCCGGTACAGAACCACAGAGAGTTGGGAGTAGCTAGCTAGCGCGTCCCGGCGTCCGTCCATGGACTTCACACACTGTACCACGTAGAACTGCAAACGCCATTGCAATCTTCATCCCCTTGAGCACACGCTCCCTGCCGTACCAGCAAGCGTTGGAGAGGCGCTGGCATGCAGCTGGTAAAGCCTCTCACCAACCGGAAACTCCCACCAGAAAAGAAAAGAAAAGAAAAGAAAAGAAAAAAGAGAGCTTGATATGGCTCTCGTGATTCAGTCGTGATATACAGCGTGTATGTGTATGTACTGCTGGCCACCATTACTCGCCGCTCAACGGCCATCCATATCCATGCTAGCTGAAGGAGCCCGTAGGCCGTACGTACGTACATGTATCTGAAAGATGGTTGGGTATGCTGCATGTTCCAAAATATACCATAGTCGGCAAAGCTACACGTACCGTACGTACGTACGTAGACAGCTGCACCAACCCCACCCCACATTCATTGTGCAGTGGCTGAAATGACGCACTGCGGGCTGCCGGTAGCGGATGCTATACGTATTGCAGGACGCGTCTCGCGCGCTGTATGTGAGATTCATGACGCGGTGGGGTAGAAATTTACTCTCGGTGACGTAGGCGATCATATCGACCCACCCCAGCTACCAGTCTACCACGGCGAACGAACCGATCGATCATGCGCCGGTCGGTCGGTCGCACGCCGAGGGGAGAAGGATATGTCGATCGAGGTGCAGTAACAGCTCATCTAGCTGTTTCGCCGACCATGAATTGATCGGGTTCGTCGTGGTACGTCCTATCCTATCTTCTTCTGATCCTGTCCATTTACATGCACGCGAGCACGACGAGCGTACCGCTTCATCTTTCATCAGACCGGGCTATAAAAGGCAGGAAGAAGGTTGCGATTTCTTGGAGGAACCAGATCGATGGTGCTACAGTATATATACAGGTCCCCGAATTTACAGTATATGAGGCGAAGACAGGTCAGTGATACTACAATACAACGCGATGATAGTAACTTCAGAAATCTGTACTGCCGGACTACTGGTTCAGAGAAACAACGGACATTAACTCCGCACCACCCGCATTCTTGAATTTTCTGAATGTCCGGACGCACAGCCGTTTAATTTCTGCGCCGCGGAAGCTTCCCCGAGCAAAGCCAAGAGAGTAAAACCTTCTTCACTTCACTACCTACAAACCACGGAAGAGTTAACGCGGAAATTTGTACGGGAACAGGACGCGGGTTAACTCGATGCTGGCCAGGCCAGCTGCTGCCGATGGATCCAGCTACCAACCGTAAAGCCTGCGCCAGGCATTCATCTCGCGCAGTCAGGCAGGCTCAGCGCCAGGCCCAGCGGCGGTTACAGCCTGACCTGGCTCCTGTACCCTGGTGGTAAAGAAGATCGGCCTGGTCTCTGACAGCTCGATCGTACCGTCGCCAGCTCGCGTGAATCGATGGTGATCGCGCGCCGTGGTGTTTGCGATGCAGAGATGGATCGGAAGAGAAGTTGCGAGAGACTGTCCCGCCGTGGATCGAAGATTCCGTTCCGGCTTCCGGCCGGCCGGTCGAGCTTCTGCCCACGCCGGGGGAAATAAGTTTCGACTGTGCGAATAGTGGCGGCAAGGGTCATCCAGATCCGGTTCTACCGGGCTGGTTCGTGCGTGCATGTGATGTGCCGCTGTGCAGTTTGCTCGATCCCATCCGCGTGACTGTGACTGTATCGCTAGCTCAGCTGTGCGTCTGTGTTAACTCTAGATGGTGGGTTTTCTCAGGGACCAGATGAGGAGCGGTGTTGCAGAGTTTGTTTACCTTGCGAAGGGCAGGCCGCCAGGCCTTACTGTATGCGCGCAGCCATGAAACCAAGAGATCGTGGAAACGCGATCAGGTTCAGTCTGTGCTGTTAAGGCCAACGGGCCGAGCAGTACCTCGAATGTTTAGCGAGTCTAGAATTTGGAGCCAGTCAGTCAGTCATACTCCGTTGTTCGGGTAAGAGAGCTACCTGACTGCGGCGCGGCAACTGAAGGACTGAAAGTATCCGACGTCTGCAGTCAGCGGCCATCTACTCGCGCATCGCTGTTTTTGAGACTCGAGAAGACTCCAATGCCGTTCTACAGCTAGTTTGGTTAGGCCGTGGCCCATGGCGGTTTGGTGGGTGCTACCGCCAAGCGTGCGGGTTGGTGATTCCTATTTGACGCCTCCAGCAACGCCCACGCACTACCCGGGAGCCCCCATGCTCCGCTCCGAGCGGGAGATAATCACTCCCGCCTGAAGCATTTTCCCCCTCACGGGCCGCCCAGATGCGGCCCAATAAAGAAGTACCTTTTCTTCTTTCTTTTTTATTATGTTTTCTTTTTCTAGGTATATAAAAGTTTAAATTTTAAAAGTTATTTAAATTTAAAAAATGTTCGGAACTGAAAAATATTCGAATTAAAAAGTTCAAACTTGTAAAATATTCAAACTTAAAGAATGTTTGAATTAAAAATGTAACACACACACATATATATTTATGTAACACATGAACGCTGATCTTGAACCGCATAAATAGTTACCTAGAACCGCGTGCACATTTAATTTGATCCTTATGATTTCCGCAAAAAGAATGATCCTTATGAAAAAAACTATTCTGAACGGTGTGAATATGTCATCCTATAAACAAAAATGAATTCTAAGATTAATAAAATAAAGACATAGGTTAATGGGATGAGCCAGACGTGAATCGTTTTGAAATGCTTGAGGTGTCAATATAAGCAATTGTAACTAACCAACCAGTCCGCTACAATGACTTCTCCCATCACATTAGGTTTTTTTCCCTCTCGTCGACTTTGTTGGTGTTGAGACTTCGAGACTCCCGACCACAGTCCCATCCCGTCGACGTTGTTGCTCGCCGGCCAAGTTTTTCCCGTAGATCCTTGCCTTGCCGAGCTAGGGTTTGGCTTTTTGTTTAGTTGCTCGCAGTTAGCCTTATCGAGCTAGGGTTCCATGCAGGGGCGGATCCATGTATTGCCAAGGGGGTGCACAGGACCCAGGGAAAATTCAAATTTCTTAGCTAAATGACAGATTTTTACCGTGTGTGCACCCCGAAATAAAAGTTTTTACATGATGTGGCACCATGTGTGCACCATGATCCATTCTGCTCTAGCTCCGCCACTGGTTCCATGGATCCAGGAGCTTTGGCTTTGGGGGATTGGAGAAGGATGATTTGGAGAGGATGATGAAGAAACTAGGGTTTCGTGAGGAGGACCTGGATGATGTCGTTTATGAGGATCAGTCACGTGGCTAGCATGGGATCTGGCGCAGGAGGTGAAGTTTCGTGCTCTTGATAACAAATTATTCACTTTACAATTCTCGTGCTTGGGCGATTGGGACAAGGTTATGGAGAGTAGTTTGTCGACTTTTAGGGATCATCCGATTCTTATGCCTATTTATGATGGTTTTATCAAGCCTTCGGAGATTGACCTCAACACCTCAAAATCTGGATACAAATCCATGACCTCCCGAAAGCAAGCAGAATTACAATAGTGTCGGGGTTTATGATGATATGGCGGTTGATCCAAAATCACTGGCGATCTAGAATCCAAATGCTAATGTGGGTAAGCCTATTAGCGATGCTCCTATGGTCACTACTATTGTGAATCAATTTCAAGTGGCTAATATTTTCTTGTCAGCTACCATGAGTTCCCCACCCAAAAGGGATCCAAATAGGAAGAAAGGTGATCAGGAGGAAGAGGAAAGTGTGAAGAGGGTTGGCAACGATACTACTCTTAACTCGACAGGATCCGTGACGGAGCACCGCCAGGACCAATGAATCTTTTGGGTCTGAACTTTCGAGGAGGGGGAATCCTCGTACGGTTCGTGAATTGGCGACCTTGATACAGTCATATTCCCCCCCCATGGTGGTATTTCTTTGCGAAAACCTGATAAAATGAGAAGTCTGCAACATAGATTTGGCCTAAGAGGATTTAAAGGGGTGGATAGCTCAGGTATGAGTGGATGCTTGGCACTATATTGGCATGATTCTCTAATGGTTGATCTGCAAGATGTGGATGATCGTTTCATCGACATGCTGATAAGATCTTCTACCGATGATGTGCAATGGCGATTGACATGTGTTTATGGCAAGACTAGGGTGGAGCAACGGTATGTTATCTGGTATAATATGCTTGATTTGCATAATATCTGTAATCTTCTATGGTTGGTCGTGGGAGACTTCAATGAATGCATGTGGAGTTTTGAACATTTTTTAAATACTCTGCGTTCAGAGCAGCAAACAGAGGATTTTAGAGATACCCTTGAGGTATATGGGCTAATTGATCTTGGGTTCTCAGGTGTTCCGTTTGTTGGAGATATGCCCAAGAGGCAATAATAAAGAGGTTATTATCATATCTTTATGTTTATGATAAATGTTTACATCCCATGGTATAATTGTATTAACCGGAAACATTAATACTTGTGTGATTTGTAAATATGTAAGAGTCCCTAGTAAAGCCTCTTGTTAAACTAGCTTGTTGGTTAATATATGGTCATGGTTTCCTGACCATGAACATCGAGATGTTATTAACAACAAGGTCATATCATTAGAAGAATGATGTGATGGACATACTCCTATAGTTAAGTGTAGCAAAGATCAAGCCATTCAAATAGTTCACTTGCTATAAGCTTTCAAATACATAGTAACCTAAATACTTCGACTATGAGATCATGTTAATCACCATCACTGGATGGATGCTTTGATGATATCAAACACCACTTCGTAACTAGGTGGTTATAAATGTGGCATTGAGTGTTCGGAAAGTATGTGTTGAGGCACATGGATCAAGAGTGGGATTTGTCCATCCATATGAAGGATAAATATACTGTAGGCCCTCTCGGTGGAATGTCATCCAATTGGCTTGCAAGCATATGACTGGCTCATAAAGGATCACATATCACAGGAACGAGTAAAGAGTATTTATCGGTAACGAGGTTGAACTAGGTATGCAGAGATACCGACGATCAAACCTCGGATAAGTAAAGTATCACGAGACAAAGGTAAATTGGTATCGTATGTAAATGGTTCATTCGATCATGAAGTAATCATAGAAATATGTGGGAGCCATATGAATTTCTAGATTCCTCTATTGGTTATCGATCGGAGAATATTCTCGATCATGTCTGCATAATTCACAAACCGTAGGGAGACACACTTAAGGATTCAATGTTTTTAGTAGATATGGAAAGTGAGTAAAGAGACCGAATGTTGTTCGGAGTCTCGAATGGGATCCAGGATATCACGAGGAGATCCAAAATGGTCTGGAGAATAATATTCATATAACGAAAGTCCAATTCCGGAGTTTGGGAATGGTTTTGATGTTTTCACCGGAATGTTCTAGAAGGATCTAGAAGGTTCACTGATCCGGAGTGGGAAGGGTACATGGATGTGTCATGACAAAGTGGAATGGTTGCATCATATCCTAGGTCACTTGGCTGGTCAATGAGAAGAGAGAAATCAAACTCTAGTTTGAACAGTCAAACGCCAATTTGAAAAGTCAAATCCCAACATTGCCTAGTGGAGGGAGGGAAGGAATCCTACCTAAGGGAGGATTCCTCCCTCTCCCTTCCCGCAGGCCACAAGGTGGAGTTTGGGGAGGACTCCCCTCCCTAAACCGCCCCTCCCTCTCATAAATAGAGGGAGGGGCGCCCCTTGCACCCCACAAGAAACCCTAGGCCAGCCGTCGCCCCCCTCTAGATGTGGCTGCCCTAGATCTCCTCTAAACCGTTGTTTAGATAATCCCTAGCCGCCGGCTACCTCTAAACCCTAGATCGTCGAGGTCCTCTCTCTACTCCACCATACCCGCTCTGGCTTAGGCGAAGCCTTGCGGGATCACCCCTCTACTTCCAACACCACGTCGTCATGCTGCCGAAATCGCGAGGAGAGAGCTACAACCTCTGCTACCTGCTGGAACAAGGGAGAGGAAGGTCTTCATCGAGTATCATATGTGTGACCGACTGTGGGAGCGCTGCCGGAACACGGCGTCGGAAGGGTCGTCTACGCGATATTGAGATTGGCAAGTGAACGACTACATCACCCATGAGAATCCGATCTCTTTAACCGCTTGGGATCTTCAAGGGTTAGTACTCTATCGACTCGTTGATCCAATCTAATAGATAGATCTTGGGTTGTGTGTGTTCATGCGATAGAATTTTTTGTTTTCCATGGTATGAACCCCTTAAGTGGTATCAGAGCCGTGTCTATATGTACATCTGTTGCACGAGTAGAACACAATGGTCATTGTGGGCGGTGGTGCTTTTGTTATCAGTTGCTTCTTGTGTACTTACATGACATCGTTCATGAGACTTATGGTTGTATCAACGTTGTATTGCATAAGTGGCTAACCTTACATGACATCGTTCATGAAACTTGTTCCACGCTCGACATGCAACTTGTATTGCATAAGTGGCTTTGCGGGTGTATGTATCTCCCATCATAGTGAAGATTCAATTTACAACGGGCACTTGACAATACTTGTATCAACATTGTGGTAGATGTTCGTAAGTTAGAACGATTCTTATGTGAAAGACCTAGCCACGTAAAACATGCAAATAAAGATTAGAGGCGTCTAACTTGTTTTTGCACGGCTTGTGTTGTGATGTGATATGGCCATGATTGTGATTATATATGATGTATGCAATGATCCTTATTATAAGTTGGCAACCGGCAGGAGCCTTACGGTTGTCTTTTAATTTCGTTAAGACATGCGTGTATATTATTCAAAGTAGTTGTAATATTTGATGCTGGTAGACAACAACCATGGAGAGGCGCCATTGACCTTGACGCCACGCCGGTGATGATGGAGATCATGTTCGTGCCTGGAGATGGAGATCGGAAGCACAAGAAGAAAGGCCATATCATATCACATATTATGAATTGCATGTGATGTTAATCCTTTTATGCATCTTGTATTGCTTAGATCACGGCGATAGAATTATAAGATGATCCCTCTCACAAAATATCAAGTAATAAAATGTTCGCCTTTAGTTAGCACCGTTGCTAAACTCGTTGTTTTGAAGCACCATGTGATGATCGGGTGTGTTAGATTCAACGTGTGCATACAATGGGATCAAGCCAGATTTGTTCAGGCAGAAACTAAGGTTAATCTTGACGAGCCTAGCATGTACAGACATGGTCTTGGCACACGGATCACCGAAAGGTAAAGCATGAGTCATATACTAGATATGATGAACATGTTGATTGTTCGCCTTTGAAACTACATCATCTCTCGTGATGATCGGACTTGATGTAGTGGATTTGGTTCGTGTGATCACTAAAACAATATGAGGGATATTGTTTTGAGTGGGATTTCAACATTAATATGATTAAAAGTTGAACACTATTTATCATAAATTAAATCGAAGTGAATTTTCATAGTTGTTGTAGTTGTTGGTATCTATTTACCACCTTGCGCTTAGTTATAATTGAGATAATAGAACTATAGAATTCTGGTTAGTTACTTTACGAACTGGTATAGTATTGTTTTGAAGTATTAATCTAAAGTTTAAAAGTACTATTGAAAACTTTAAGTAAGTTCGGGTTATTCCCTGAAGTTTAATAATTGGTATTAAATCAAGAGTAATAATTCTAGTGTTAGTATATATGTATCATGTTTGTCTCCATGATTCTTGATATTCTTAATATCAAGGTTATCGGGGAGCTGAAAGAATTGTTTCAGAAACCATCATGTGTGGAAGATATTGCGATATCTAAAATGATGTTTTGGTTGCAACACGAAAGAGTATAATATGGAAAAAAATTATGTTCTCATATTTGATGAGAATTTACAAAAGGTTGGAGACACTAGTTGTCCTAATCCTCCAAAAGGTTTTGGAGAGAAATATTATACTCGCGATTCACCGTTGTAAGATAAATTAGCTTGATCATGAATAGTTTCATGATAATAATGAATATTGATGTAGGTAAAATATTTACTACACTAAAAGATTACTAAAGAATAGAATTTGAAAGAACACCAAGCATTTGAAGATGGTGATCTACTTTAAAGTGCAAGTCCAAAGACATTGGTTTTTAACTATACACGCTTTGGACTATGCGTCATGAGTATGACGTCACTGTTGATGTTGATAGATTCTTTTGAAAAGAAAAAGAAATGTTGAAAGAGAAATCTAAGAAATATTTGCCAGAAAAGAAAATACTAAAATTGTTCAGCTTAATTATATAGAGGATATACGTGTTTTGGATGTATTCTTTGCTTGTTAAATAATGTAGTTCTTGAGTATTGGATACTGAATTTGTTGGTGTGAATCGTCATATGAAACAACACAATTCATGAACTACTATGGCCTAAGTAACTGTCAAAAGAATATGTGATGATATTCATCGAAAACAAATAAATAGTTATTGTGTTTCTCGTTGATATCAAATCTTACCTTCAAGATTTGTTTTATCAGGTATTATGAGAACAAAATATAGTTCAAATAATTTCCATATTCTATAAAAGATGGATGATATATAAGTCTGGTTGGAGAAATCACATCCATAAAACTAATGCTAAAAATGTCGAAAGACGGATGATTGAAAGATTACTTAGAAAGTGACATCGCCGTTCAAATTTTAGTGGAAATAAAACATGAATAAACTCCATGTGGATGGAATTTTGGAGTCTTTTGATTTCGATCAAATGACGCTTGTGAAACTTTCCTAAAGATAATTAAAAATCCATTCATAGGCCAAAAGTGAACGAATGACTTGCTTATTGGAACATGTACATATAGATGTATGAAGCACATTATGTGTAGTCGAGAGTGATAGATTTAAACTTCATATGCTTTCTCCAAAAATTTGAGTGAATATATGTATAATTACTTAAATAAGGATTAAGTATGAAACATTTGAAAAAGTTCAAAGACTTTCAAGATGAAGTGGAAAATCATTGTAACAAGAAAATAAAGAGTTTATGATTCGATCATAAAGGAAGATATTTTAAGTTACAAAGTTTAAAAAAACACCTAAGATTCTAGGAATCGATCCATGGATTTACATTTCTCGAAACACAATAAGAGTATGGACTGTTCGAGATATGTAATGAAACCTTGTTTAAACATGGTAAGATCAAAGGTGTAATTTATAAAACTGCTATTATATTTTAAAGATTAAAAGCTTTAGAGACTACCGCTTTTTCACTAAAAAGAGCTCCATCATGATCCGTTGAAATGATACCATATAAAGTTGTGGTTTGGGATAAAACCCAAGCTTTCCTTTCTTAAACATTGGTATGCTATGCTTAAGTAAGATGTTTGCAACCAAAGTCGGATAAACATGTGTTTGTATATTATTTCGAATAACTGTTGAGTATTACTCCATAACACCAAAGACAAAAGTGTTTGTCACTTAGAACGTCGAGTTTCTTAAGAAGGATTTTTTTGTGAAAAGTTAAGTGGGAGGACAATAGAACTTTTATAAGGTTAAAAGAACCTTAACTATATGTGCTGAGTTGCGCAGCACCGGAAAGCGTCTCGGAGGCAGTAATACGTTGTAAATGTATCTATAATTTTTGATGTTCCATGCTTGTTTAGTATCAACTTTGCTATGCTTTGTCTACACTTTTAGGTATTTTTATACATTTTCTGGGACTAACCTATTAACAAGATGCCGTAGTGCCAGTTGCCTGTTTTCTGCTGTTTTTGGTTTCAGAAAAGCTAGTAAGGAAATATTCTTGGAATTAGACGGGACGAAAGCCAAAGTCAATATTTTACCAAAGAGAACACAAAGTCTGGAGGGGAGACGAAGTGGGGCCACGAGGTGGCCACACCCTAGGGCGGCGTGGCCTGGGGGCGCCGCCACTTGGTGTGGGCCCCTTAGGAGGCCCCCTGCCTCACCTCTTTGCCTATAAAGTCACCCCAATGCAGAAACCCTAAGGACCCGATCAGATCTCCACGAAATAGTCCGTAGCCATCGCCACCATCGTCCCTAAATCGGGGGGATCTGAAGCTCTTCCCGACACCCTGCTGGAGGGGAGATATCATCCTGGAGGCCTTCTTCATCACCATGTCATCCTCTGGTATGATGCGTGAGTAGTTCACCCTTCGACTATGGGTCCATACAGTATCTAGATGGTTGTTTCTCCTCCTTTGTGATATTATGTTTAGATCTTGTGAGCTATGTTCATGATCAAGGTCATATATTTGTAATCATACATGTTGTGTTTGCGAAGATCTGATGGATATTGACATACTATGTCAGATTGATCATTTATTCTATCATGTCTGTATTATTTGTGATCTTGCATGCTCTCCGTTGCTAGTAGCTATATTGGCCAAGTAGATGCTTGTGACTCCAAGAAGGAGTATTTATGCTCGATAGTAGGTTCATGCCTCTAGTAATTTGGGGAAGCGGCAAAAATCTCTAAGGTTGTAGATGTGTTGTTGCTACTAGGAAGAAAACAAAAATCTTTTGTTCATGGAACAATTGTATTGTTTACTTTACACACATTGATTAATGCAATTATCCGTTGCTTGCAACTTAATACTGGAAGAAGTTCAGATGATAACCTGAAGGTGGATTATTAGTCATAGATGCAGTTGGATTACGGTCTATGTATATTATTGTAATGCCCAATGAAATCTCATAGGAGTCATGATGTCTAGTATTTGCATTGTTATGCTTTCTCAACCTGTCAATTTCCCCGTTGTAATTTATTCACCCAGCATGTTATTTATCTTAAGGAGAACACTTCTAGTAAACTGTGGACCCCGGTTCACTCCTTTACCATTGATACACCATCTATTGTTACCGTTTACTTTCTACAAGCAACTATTATCTTCCATACTATGCGTTTAATCTTTTGTTTTCAGCAAACCAGTGAGATTGACAACCTCACTGTAAGTTAGGGAAAAGTCTTGAGTTTGTGTTGTGCAGGATTCCAAGTTGTTAGCAACACCTTGGAGTTGTTTCCTTGCTCCTGCTGGTTCGATAACCTTGGTTTCATAACTGAGGGAAAACTTGCTGCTGTGCTCATCACACATTGCTCTTGGGGTCTCCCAACGAGGCTCTATAGTCAACTGAGCCACCATCAAGATTTTCTAGCGCCGTTGCCGGGGAGTTAAGGACGGCTTTGCAAGGGGAGTCTCTCACAACCATTGTCTTTACTTTGTTTTTGTTTTGCTTAGTTTCTTTTGCTCTGTTTTGCTTGTTTATTTTTTTCAAAAATATAAAAAAATAGTTTTGTTTGGTTTGGTTTTTCTTTTCAAAAACACGCAAACAAAATTTCCTAATATAGTTGTTGGTCTGTTATTGCCTTGCTTTGTCATGCTTTCTATCAATGGTTGGTTTCTTTGAAACTAGTTCTTATTGGCAAGGTGGATTCACGGAAGAACAAAAATATTATTATAAGGAACACCGCTTGTCACAAAAGAGAAACACTTCACTACACCACATCAAAATATCCCCAACAGACAAGTTGGTCGGTAATACGGCCTTCACCGACCGAAAGTCGGTCGAGGATGAGTATTGCCGACCGACACGGTCGGTCACCGTAAGTCCGGTCGGCAAAGGTCTTTCCCGACCGACATTACTTTCCCGATCGACGGTTCGACGACACTTGAAAACTTTCCCGACCGACATATTCTTTACCGACCGACATTGTTTTGCTGACTGATTTGTGGTTGGTAAAAGTTTTCCCGACCGACAAATCCGTTAACCCATGACGCATAATACTTCCTTATGACGTTTTGTCAGTGTTAGTTTTGCTGACCAACATTTGGATATTTCAGATATTTAAATTTCAATACATTCTCATATTTCCACACAATCATATGTGCATGTCAGAAAATAATAGCAGACATGACACACTAATATGCATAAAAATCTTATAATTCATATTGTCTCAACTGATTACAATATAGTCAAGTTCACAATAGAACACAGTAGATTACTTGTCACCCCATAAGTAGGCAGGATTACAAAATGAAAGCCACGACTACCATATGACCTAGTTACACAATTCGTCCTGTTGGTGGGAAACATCCAGCTACTTGGTTTTACATGTTTGAAGGAACACCTGCAAAAACAAGAACAAACTAGACAGATAAGCGAGCTTCGCCTCGCCGCCTCCATCACGTTTCAACAATATTTGATATGTGCGATGGTTTTGCATCTACATGTGTTTTTAGACTTGTCACTATTCTTTGTAACATGTTTTGTTTTTTATACTATTTTAGTGTCGTTGTGAGCAAAATAGAAGATATAATAAAGGTGCACAAATCTAAGTTGTTCAAAAGTCTCATGGTCATGCTTTGCCACACCCTATGTAATTAGGTTATCATGTATTGCACTTGTCATTGATATGTTTGGCGAGCAAAGATGTGTAATAAGCAAATGCACCAGTTAAACCTTCATGACGACGACATTCAAGTGATTTATCACTATTGCCACTTTAGTCAATGCTACCCCCTTGGTTCCTAAATACAGTATAAGATGTTTTGGCAAGCCAAATTGACATGCCAAAACGGCTTTAATTTAGGGAAAAAAAGGAAATAATTACATCACAAAAGTATAAGATTCTTCTCAAGGTCTTTACCCTGTTGCCATGAATAACCAATATCAACTCTACAACATATACATAAAGTTGTTATAAACTATTGGAAGCAACAACAGAAAACTAATATGGATCTTCCATATGATTCTTGAACTGCAAGTTCTAAAACGCCACATTGGTTTTTTCATGAATTTGAATTCAACTTGACAATAGTTTTATTTTGCCTTTCAATTACGATGTCGTTGGTGCGAGAGCCCCTTACTTTGGTGAGATAAATAACACACTGATAGAAAAGCACTGGTTGTGTCTTTCTGAACAATAGATCACCTAAGATAACAAAAAAATTGATGCGCCTTGTAATTTCCTTGTCTGCACATAGGCCCTTCTTATGCACCGCTGAGGCGCTGACATAATTATTATTTTCTTGACGATACCCAGCAGCGTCAAATTTACCATCAATATTACCATTAATATCACCAAGGCCTTGCGATTGCACACGGCTGCCTCACTACTCAAACGAACTAAGCTGATGGGCTATCTGTATTAGAATAAAATTGCATGTTAGTGACAGGCTATGAGGTAAGAAAAGAGTAAGACGACCTTACAAAACCACAGATCGGCAGGAGTACGCTGAAACTATACTGAGAAACCCTGAAAATCATTCATCGGCAGAGATCAATGATTTTTGGTGCCATGGTCCCAGATTTTGCTGTACATGGTAAGCAAAATTAAGATAGCGTGGCAAGCAATGCGAAGAGATCAATCATTGGCGGTGAACCTAATTGAGAAGGGAGGTTTCCAATCTGGTCGGAGATCGTGGCACACTAGAAGGGAGAAGAGCTTGGTTCTGAGGTGGTCGGTGTAGCCAAAGAACGTCGGGGCAACCTCCACTTCATCCTATATGACATGCGGGCCTCATCGCTGCATTGCCTCCGGCGAGGTCGGGACTGTTCTCCATTTAGACCGTCAATATTTAGACCGTCGACATAGATGCGCTAAAACAAATCAAGAAATTTTTTTACTACTAAAATGATACTCCACTCCAAAACTACTCCTAAACTTGAAATAATTTACACACTGGAGCAAAAGGATCCGACAGACACTCGATTACTTGCACTGAGTTTTAGGCTGCAGGAAAGAGCAGTTAACTGAAGTTGAGCAATCTAAGGAACTACACCCAACTGAACCGTGTTTAGGTGTCCATTATATTAGTTCAGTGTTTCCACTATTGGTTCATTATTTGGATGATACAGACAAAATTTATATGAAAACATGAAGGGATAATCTTGGGAAAAATGCAGCAGCAATGCATTGTCATTTGACATCTTCACTCGAACAGGATATGTACATTTTTTTAAACAAAATGAGCAAGTGTTGCAAGTCTACAAAATAGGTGTCGGGCTTAGTGTGTAATACCATCACCAAAGAGTTCTTCTGGATAGCTCTTAGATCAAGCATCGTTGGTGAAATATAGTGTGGTAAGTGCCTCTTGGCATTGTTCATTCTTGATCTCCATTAGACAATCTTATGCCTGTAAGAATTTTTTTTGTTAGCATAAAAATGTAGGCAAACTGAAGGAGTCAAACATCAAAAGCTGCTAACAAACCATAACATTTGATTACTCTAAAAAAACCATCTCCACACCGAAGGAATATTTAATTCTATGTACTGATTGCTGAAGGGTTCCGATGGAAAATAAACTATCCTTATATCTATAGTATAAGTAATCTTACCTACAGCTGAAGTTAGCACCCAAATGGTCTATGAAGAAACCAAATGTTCAGATGCCTGGGAGAAAAAAAGCTCCCTCTAGACAACAATGGTGAAGAGCCTGACATCTTGATCACTGACGCAGTTTTGTATCACAGCAGCAGGCGGACAACTTGATCACTGAGATGTAGAATGGTAGCAGCATTCCCTAGGTATAAACTATTTCAGTCAATTTGTGAGACAAATACATTCATCCACAATTTGTGAGATAAAGCAGTGAAGAAGAATATCATTTTGATAAAAAACATGAAGTAATGAATAGCATCTATTAATATCGTAAATAAGATATTTGCTAAAGAGCAGTGCTCGTAACACATAAACCGAGAGCCATTCTACAGCACAATACTTTTGAGCAGGTACTACACTAACTTCAGAAGACAAAGCTTAGATAGTAAGTATCCCTTAGCTGTTTTCGTTAAAAAAGAGTCAACTCTAACAAATAGCATTTTCTGGAGCCTAGAAGGTCTTATGATCGCTATTTTAAAGATAACATTAACAAAATATGGGAAATCACGACATATTCTAATGCAGATGTCTTATAGAACTTCATTGAAAAAAAGATGTCGTGTAGAAAGTGCACAGATGTACCAACCTCAACTATGTACCTACACATGAATCCCTCCAGGTCTATATCCATGTACAAAGACAGAAATTAGGTAAGCAATGCACACTTGCATAGTGTTCCAGATCTAGCCAGTAACCCAGTCCATTTAGGAACTGCATTTGTAACGATGCCCAAAATAACCGCAGAAACTACATCATTATCCGTATATCTCCCACCAGCCAATGTGCTGACTATGTCATTAACCTACAAAATATCAATAACCATCCTGCATACAAAAGAATATACACGGAAAAAGTTTGCACCCCCCTCAACAGAGAGAAGATCGACGAAAAACAAATGTGACGTCATGATACACAGAAATTAGCAGCTCAACAGTATGTAAACTGCCACCGTCCACCGGTATAGTTTTCAGATAACTAATTTAAGAAAATTGTAACATCATACAATGAGCAGGAATTGCAAAATAAAAAAAAACCTATAAAAATATAAGGCCAAAGGTTCATGGGAGGTGGATAAACTATGTATACAAATAATAATCAAGGCAATCGACCACCTTCACAAGTATTATTATTTGTCACACATAGAATTGGCTTCATGGTGGCACTATCTTTTTATTCAAGCAAATAAGCAGCAACCCTCTTTGGTTGGAAAACACAATCGAATATTAAATAGCTGTTCATGGCAATGCCGTTCGCAAAGGGTACAAGCAAACTGATTTCTAGTAAGAAGTAAAACAAAAACTTCAGTTTAGAGACAGTTTAGAGGAGTTTTAGCCAGTTATAGTATCTGCATTGACAATGGGGTCTTCTCTCAAGGTATATTTAGAGGAAAAAAATTATAACATATGTAATGTGAGAACAAATAAATGTGTCGCGCCTTACTCTGAAGTATGAATACAAAACCATCATAGTGAAGAATCAGGCATGAGAGATAGAGTGAGGGAGGGGATAAACACGTACCTTGCTTCAATATGCATCAGGGGCCAGAACATGTGAGACCATGCAGCAGTCCATCAGATACCCAACTATTACAACCCTTAAAGCACCAATCATCAATCAATTCATATCAGATATCATCCATCTAAAACATATGGTTCCGGAAGGGAGACCAGTGGGGCTAAGGCGTTGCCGTCGTCGCATTGGAGGGCTCGATGGCACATCAGCCGATCCCCTCCTCGCGAACCTCCGCGATGGAGCTGGAGGAGGAAGTGGCACCGGCGCGCGGGCTTAAGGGCGCATCAGCCGACTCCTAATCATCAACCAATGTGACGGCGTTGGAGGAGGATGCGGCGCTGGGGTGTGCCAACACGGAGGAGGACGATGGGGGCATGGATGTGGGTCCTTGAGCGCGGTTGCCGCCCGCGAGGAAGGAGCCAGGCAGCGGGATGAGCGGCGGCGGGGTGAGCGTCTGGAGGAGCAGCGGGGTGAGCGACTGGACGAGGGGCGGGGGCGGGGGCTGGGACACTCCATGAAATACAAGCTAAACATTCTCATTGTTTCTTTTCAGTCATGGGTCGATCCAGAACCTGCAGCTAGACTGGCAGCGTGATATACATTACATTAAGTTTGAAGAGTAAGACGAGGAAACGAGGAAATGAGGAAGAAGAGGACCATCCAGACAATCAGGAATTACTATGCATTGAAGTGTGCTTAATGTAAAATTCATTCTTTGACTTACCCAATCACTAGACAATAGTATCATCAAAATTACTATGCATATTATATGCACACAACCAAACCAAAAAGAAGACTATCAAACAATTTTAGAACATTCCAGTATCCAGGATCATGAGCATTTATGTGTGAAACTAATACTACAGGAAGGAAGAGCAGATAGAACATAAGTACAGAAGTTTTACTCACATCATATTCAGTTGATGTCTTCGAAACTAAAATATCTGAGTTGCGAGATGAGCTAGATGTTGGGGATATGCTATATGGGTATCCTCATAGCATGTCTCTTATCCGACTAACCCGGGTGGCCCATAGTCGGTAGCATGGCCTATGGCCTGCTGGGCGGCCCAGTTAGGTGGATCCAAAAGGGAGGCCCATGCCGGATAAAGGAAGGCTACGGTGGAGTCACCAGCGTACCCGGAGCCTTGGAGTACAAGATACACAAGACTAGTGATAGGCGGTGTAGGACTCTGTAACCTGTCCGGCTAGGACTCTTCCCTGTAACCCTAGGACCTGGCGACTATATAAGTCGGGCCTATGGGAGCCTTTAGGGCACAACTTAGTATCGTTTTACACATACCTCGCACAGCGAACCTATCTCTGTAACTCGGCGTATTGCCCTTATAGTGATTTATAGCAGGAGTAGGATTCCGCCACTGTTATGGGATCTGAACCTGGGTAAGCTGTGTTACCTCGTACCCGTCAACCGTCCGGCTTACCCCACGTCTCTAAACACACACTGTGAGGACCCCTCTATGGCGTACTCGTCGTCAATACCACGACAGTTGGCGCCCACCGTGGGGCAAGAGGCGCTTCAGGCTCTTCAGCGGGCGAGGACCAAGATCTTTGCGGGAATCAGCGAAACCGTAGCCATCGGCCGTGTTCTCTTCTCCGGCAACGTTCCGATCGTCCCACTGACGAGTTCTGGATCCCGACGAAGACGAACCCTACGCGGTGTTCGATCGTTCCTATCAGAGACATCCACCTCTTCATCGGTGAAACCGACTCGGAAACTAGTTCCCTGGGAGTCGGAGGAGCATCAAGACCCGCACGGACCGCCTACGGGCAGGATACGTTCGCAGAAGGATCGATGTCGGATCTCTCTTCGGAGTTTGCCGACAAAGATCGGAAAGCATCAAGACCCGCACGGACCGCCTACGGGCAAGATACGTTCGCGGAAGGATCGATGTCGGATCTCTCTTCGGAGTTTGCCGATAAAGATCGGAAAGCACCAAGGCCCGCACGGACCGCCCACGGGCAGGATACGTTCGCGGAAGGATCAATGTCGGATCTCTCCTTGGAGTTCGCCGGCAAAGATCGGAAAAATTCAAGACCCACCCAAACCGCCCCTATGCAGGATATAAATGTGGAAGATCACTACAAGTCCGCCGGCTTCGTCCGTGCGTCTGGACAACAGAGATCCAAGTTCGTCGACGTGTTTACCATCTTCGATCTAGCGCGATGCATTCAGAGAGAAGGCGAAAACCCCCGCGACTACCTGGCCAGGTGGCTCCGCATACGAGCCGATCTAGCCAACTACCCCAATGATGATGCTATCTATCACTTTGTGGAAGGACTGGACCATGGCACGCTTCTCTGACATTCTCTAAGACGGCAACAGGCGTCAGGACGCCTTACCTTCGAAGGCATGGTGAACACCGTCAACAACTACGTGGAGGCCGAAGCGGCAGCTCAGACAGCGCTTGCGCTCATTGACGAAGCTCCTCCGATTCAACCACCACCACCGCCTCCGGCCGCCATCGTCGTAGCAGCACCACCACCTCTAGTCATCGTCGAGGCCGCTGCACCTCCACCGCCCGTCATCGAGGAAGTCCTAGCACCCTCCGACTCTGTCATTGATGCGCTTTATGCTGATTTCGGTGCAGATTCAGAGGAGATAGACTTTAGTCTAGAAGAGCTAGACTCCGCTATGCAGGAGATGGAGGAGGAGTACTCGCACGACGATCAAGCTAACAACACCGTCATGTCTTGAGGGGTGTTCGTCACCATTGGGATGGCGATGGATGAAGATCAACCCGGGCACGCTCCGCCTACGGTGCTGGAAAAGGGGAAGGGGCCACTTATTGCTGCTGATGATGATCGCGCAAAGGTCATGCCTCCTCCGCCTAACCCAGTGCAGCAGCCGCAGGAACTCGGCACCGGCCCGAGCAACAAAAACACCGCAAACTTGCCGCCTCCAGCATCCACGTCGGCAGCAGCCCATGTTACTCCAGCTGATAGAGTGATGTACGGCAATCTCCTCGTCGAGCCACTAACCGTTGCTCATATCCGAAACGTGACTCGGCTTGACGAGAAACACCAGCAGCTACTGGAGGAGGCACAAGCCATCGCGGAGCAAGACGCTAAACTAGATCGAGATCTGGTCAACGCGTAGAAGTCCATAGAGAAAGCTAGAGCAATGGAGGTCGAGTACAAGACTCTGCTACAACAGCAGAAGGCTAAGAAAGCTCCGGCTCACGTTATCAACGATCCTGGTGTATGGCGCAACCTAGGATGGGCTCCCTCGAAGCCGGCACAGGCCAAGCCATACATTAACAGTGAAGGCAAGCAGGTGATGCCCACCCCACTCCTTAACCTCGCCGTCGCCAAGACCCTTCTGGAGCAGGATAGATCGCCTGAGGCAGTAGAACAGGTCTATGACCTAGTGGCCAAGGCGGTAAAGCAGCAGGAAAAGGCCACCTCTCAGAGGCTTGAGTCTGACCCAACGCTCTGCTGATCTAGCCAGTACAAACCGCCAAGGGACAGATCTCCTCAGGATATCGGGTCACGGACGGGTTCATCAGAACAAAGACGGAGGGATGCACGCAACAGGAAGGATGCTATCCCCATATCCTCCGACCACAGAGAAAAAGCCCGACCTCGCCGCCCATCGCCACCGCCCCGATCCCCCTGACGTCAGGAAGACTACAAGGCTCACCATTGTACAGATATGCCCCCACCAAAGCAGTGCGGCATCGTCATCCGCGACAATGCGGCACAGACCCGTCATGATGAAGAGCGCCACCAAGGACACAAGAGTAGGTCACACCATGACCCTCCACGTCCGACAAGCAACCGTGACAGGCGTGAGGCGTCGCAGGAGGGTAACAG
Source organism: Avena sativa (assembly GCA_916181665.1). Lineage (NCBI taxonomy): Eukaryota > Viridiplantae > Streptophyta > Magnoliopsida > Poales > Poaceae > Avena > Avena sativa. The sequence goes on along the minus strand of OV702294.1, from coordinate 145,473,641 downwards.
CAAGAAGGCTAACCCACCGCCACCTCCGCCTTTGTCGCCGCCAAGCAGTCACCATGGCGGAAGGGGCCCGCGTCGTTCACGCAGCCCATCCCCTGTTGACAACAAGAAGAAGAACCCGGAGCCGTACGATGCATGTTCGCGGATCGATAAGATCCACGAGGCTCGGGAAGGACCATACCTGGGACCACGTTGCTTTGGACCTGCAATATGGTCCGCAACCTACCCCAAAGGTTTCCGGATTGACAAGACCATCAAGCCCTATGACGGCACCGCCAAGCCTGCCACATGGTTGCAGGACTACGGCAACGCGGTGGAGATTGCCGGAGGCAACCCCAACGTCGCTGTCAAGTACCTCCCGTTAATGTTGGCGGGCACGACCTGTCAATGGATCGACGACTTGCCGGAGAGATCTATCTACAACTGGCTGGATATGCAAGAAGCATTCACCAAGAACTTTGAGGGTACATACAAGCGTCCCTGCACTGTGGGCGATCTACAACGGTGCGTGCAAGAAAAAGACGAGACATCTCGCGCCTACCTCTCCTGCTGGCTGGATATGAAGAATTCCTGCGTAGGAGTGCACGCTCAGACCGCCATGGCCGCCTTCATCGATGGGTTAGAAAGGGGCACGTTGCTCCGACATAAGCTGAAGCGCTTGCAGGACAATCATCAGCTTGACTTGAATCAGATGATTCAGTTAGCTAGTGAGTTCGCAGCTGCTGACGACGATGCTCGTGGCTCTTTGCCGGCAACGGCCGTTCCAACCCAAGCATGGAGGAACAGCAGTACAAAGTGGAAAACCGCTCCAGAAGAAAAAGCAATCTATCGACATGGTCGCTGTCGTGGGAATGGTCACGGCAGATGCTGCAATTGGCAGCGAGTAGTAGAACGAGGGGCAAGGGCGGCCAGCCATCTGCGGTGCGAGATGAGGGCGGAGACTCAGGGTTTTACCCAGGTTCGGCCCCCCGAAGGGTAAAGACCTACTCCTGCTAGATTGTATTATGGAGGTGGTACAATGGGCGAGCTCGGCGGCTAGGCAGCGAGTCGCTTGGGGGTATGATGGAACGTATCTCTACACGCCCCACAGGGAGGTTTATATAGGCTCACCTCCCCTTGGGTTTACATATCTCAACCGATTCAGTTAAAGCTTCGATACTCATTTAACCTAATCCGACTGGGCCTATCTACTCGCCTGGGCCTTCAGCTCCCAGTCGCTTGGTTCCTCGCTGGGCTTCAATCCAGTCGCCGTCTTGCAGGCCCACTCGCCAAGTCTTGGGCCAGTCGGAAACGTCCTGCTGGGTATACCCCGGTAGGCATATCCCCATCAGTAGTCCCCGAGGCCGTCGTCGATTTGGCATAGGTGGCTGCTGGCAGTCGGAGCATACGACTGCTGAGTAGACATCCAGTCGAATCGACGACGGGCTCCTGTATAAAGGAAAAACTGATCACAATGCTCGCAGCTTTGGCGAGTCGAGTCGGCGAAACACTGTCATAGTGGTTGGGTCGGCGAGCCGAGTGGCTGAAGTTGGACCGTTAAACATGGTCAAACTAGCCGTTGGAGTTAATCCAACGGTAACTTTTGGCGTAATCATCGCGCGGTAACGGTTCCCTGATTTGGCGGGTAACAACCGCTATATAAGAGGAATGGCTAGCGATCAGAGGACCACCGTCTCACCATTTCCTCCGACTGCGCGCACCTTTCGCCTCCCTCCGCATCGCGACCCAGCCAACCGGAAATCCTCCGAGCCCCCACAAATCTTTCCGCCATGGCCCTCTCCACCGAACCTTGGGGCAGATCGAAATGCACCAGGGCGCAACTGGCTACCTTTGAGGAGGCCGGGATTTTGCAAGCCGGCTGCTGGCGCATCCCCGCGGCCGGAGAAGTGACTCCGAACCTGTGAGAGAGGGAGTTCATCTGCTTCACCAGCCATCTCGAACGGGGTCTAGGGTTCCCCACGTCCCTATTCTTCCGGCGCTTCTGCTCCTACTACGGGATCCAGCCGTCGGATCTGGGCCCCCATAGCGTCGAGCAGCTCGCCATCTTTGTGGCGTTCTGCGAGTGCTACTTGGGCTGCCGGCCCTACTTCCCTCTTTGGCAAGATCTGTTCCATGGACGGATCAGCCGCGAGGAGGCGGGCGGCCCAATGCTCGCCGCGGGTGGCCTAACCTTCTAGCTGAAATCGAAGGCCTCATTCTTCGACCTGATGCTGCCCGCCAAGGCAGCGAGCGACTGGAAAAAGTCGTGGTTCTACGTTGCCGAGGCGACTCCGGAAGGCGAGACGGCGATTCCGTGGTACTCCGTCAATCGGTCCGAGCCGTGCCGCCTTCAAATCGGCAAGCTTCCCAGCGACCAGCGGATGGTCGTTGACGAGATGCTTCAGACTATCCGCGGTCTAAAGAAGAAGGGCCTCCAGATGATAAACCTGTACAACTGCTGGCTCGGGCGGCGACTCGTCCCGCTGGCCAGGCGCGAGCACTACATGTACCAGTACACCGGCCGGGACGACCCGACAAAAGCTAGCCTGACCGAGTGGAGGCTCGATGACTACACCGCGGCCCTGAAGAAAATCACCCAAGCGGTGTACTTGGACGCTCAAGCTGGGGTCGCCCCCTATACCGCGAAGCGCTCAGCCCCAACGGTAATCACTTCGTATCATTCGCAGTCGCAGTCCTTTTGCAGTCACGGTCATACTAACTTCAACTTGCCTTTGTTGCAGCTGTTCCAAGTGGTGGAAGGGTGGCTCCCGCCCTCGGATGACGAGAATTCGAGCTCGTCCGTCCAAGACATGGGCGGGTCGCCCGCTAGGAGCGACGAAAGCGACAGCGACGACGAGTCCGAGGAGGAAGCTACCCCGCTGGCTCACAAGACCCGTGGGCAACGTCAGCGCGAGCTCGAGGCGAGCAAGAGCCTCGAGCGCCATGATGATGAAGAAGAACTTCCGGAGATGACCTCGCGCCGCCAAGCTACTCCATCAAAGAAGAAGAAGAAGGAGAAAGAGGCGAAGGCCCCTCCAAGAAGGAAGACGAAATCGACGAAGCCGGCCTCGCCACCACACTCGGCAAGCAGTTCCGACGCCCCCAGCCTGGCCAAGGATGAGGCGCCGCCGACGACGGCCGCGCTGGACACGGCCACCATCGAGGTGCCCCTGGTGTCGATGCCTCCGCCATTCGCCCCAGTCTCGGGGCTGGGGGAGGCTCCGGCCGCAGCGACTTCGCCTCGCAGGGAAGCTCCTGTCGAAGAAGTTACGGAGGCTCCGGTCGCAGCTTCGACGATGAAGAAGCCGTCCGTGTCTTGGGCACGCGACGTCCTGGACATGGGGCTCAGCCGCCGACTGGGCCCTGAGCTGGAGAAGCCAGCCGGCCTCCATACGGGGCTGCGCTTCATTCCGGTCGCCAAGTGAGTGCACTCGCCTTCCTTTGTCTCCCATAATCGTTGAATTATCTTGCTTATATAATCGATGTACAGGACCGGAGTGAAGAAGATGGGCCATCCAACCGTGGCTAAGGTGCCGCCCGTCGTCAGCGAGGAGGATTCTTCCCGCAAGAGGAAGGCGGACGAAGTCGTCGTCCCTACGGATGGCGGCAAGAAGGCCAAGGGTGACACCGTCGTCACGATTTCTGACGACACGGCGGCCGCGCCGGCTGGTCCTGCAACGGAGGCGGCTGCGTCCACGAAGGAGGGCGCTCTGTTGCCTGGAACGGCCGAGCCGACCTCCTTTGGGGCGGGTGCCTCTATCGCCACCTTCCCGCGCTTCATGACCAAGGCGGCCGCGGCAAGTAGAACTTCGCCTTCGAGCCACGCTCCAGGAATCGCCGACGCTGAAGTCGACCAGCGCCGTGGGCATACGCCAGCTCTCCTTGTGTCCGTGGATGCAATACAACTCCACGGCATGCTTGGCGCAGCCATCTAGGTACATCCAGTCCCCGAGGATCAGGTCGGTGCTTTGCAGCGGCCTGATTCTTTTAGTGTCTTATATTCACTTTTTCGCGTCCAGTCCCCGAGTGCGCACTCGCTGAATTTCAGCGGGTGGGCGCTTAGGTATTTTTTGCATCCAGTCCCCGAGTGCGCACTCGCTGAATTTCAGCGGGTGGGCACTTAGGTATTTTTGCTTTGATTAACCTTTTTGGTGATGTGCAGGGTCTGCAGCTTGAATCGGCCGACCGATTGGCGGCGAAGCAGCGCACGGAGAAGGAACTGGCCATCGTCCAGGAAGCGAACAAAGGGCTTCAGGATGTTGCCACGAAGGCAGAGGAAGCTCGCTAGGGGCTTATCCCCGCTGGTGAATTGGCGGCGGCGCAGTCGGCTTTGAGTTCAGCCGAACAACGGATCGCCGACCTCGAGCGCCAGCTGCGGGAGGCGAAGGAAGAAGCGAGCTCAGCCGATGGGCGAGCCAAGGCCGCCGTTGCAGCCGCCGAAGAGGATCGCAAAGTGTCGGAAGTCCTTATTGCTGGGCTTCAGGACGACCATACGTCGCTTCAATGCTTCATCACGGATCTCGCCCGCCCGTTGATTGGTAAGTGCGTCTGCCTCTTTCAGTAGTTGTGCCATTTGTGTTGTCCGTCGTATTCATTATTGTCTTCTACCCGCAGGTCGCATCATCGACAGCGTGGAAGAAGCAAGCACGTTCTACGCGCGGCAGTGTGTGAGCACGCTTGTTGATTCAGCAACGTTGTCGGCGACGTGCATCCGTGCCTATCTCCAGGAGATATCGCCCACGGAAGTGATTCCCAGCGACCTCGTTGTGGTGTGGAGGTATTTGGAGAAGGCGCCCGCGGTCGTTGAGTTCATGACGCGGTCGGCGTTTCGGCGCGGGGCGGCGACGGCGCTTAGTCTTGGACTTGCCCACTTCCCCGAGGACTTCGACATCGACGATGTGACGAGTGGCTACCCATCGTCGACTGGCGCGGTGGAGCTTTCCGAAGTCCTCAAGTTGCAAGACTGCGCCGCCAAGTACTCGGAGCGTGTCTTGGCGATGGGCGACCTCCTTCCGTACCAGGAGACGGTCGTCGTGTCTGGCGACCCCGATCCGCCGCATCGTGATCTCAAGGTTGTGCAACCCTTTCGCGCGGCGATGGCGGGTGAACTGACGACGTATCCGTCGAACCCGTACACGCCGTTCATCCGCAATCGCCGGGGAGTTGGCGAGTCGTCGTCTAAGCCTGCAGAATAGGATAGTTTGCCTTGTGGCGTTAGCAGCAGTTCTGCCATGCGGGCATATTTTGTAATGCGAGACAATGCAACATGCTATTGAATGAGATGTCGTGTCTATTTTGGTATTTGTCAAATGTTTGTGATTGTTGTTTGAACGAGTCCCCAAGCGCGTCCGCCCTTTTGTGGGGTTTACCTCGTATGTGATGTGTTTGTTCTCTTTGTGTGTTTTATTATTGTGGTCGACTCGCCCGGACTCGAAGAGCCAGTCGCTAGGCGACTCCCTTGAACGCGCTGTACTTCGCCGTTTTCCCGTGCGCGAACGAGGTCGGGTGGCCGAGTCCCCGAGCGTGGTACTTGGCTGTTCCAGGCCGCCTCAAGGGTGAGTGAGGACTTGGCACGTTAGTTTGTGCGCGTCACTCCTGCCTGGCCCATGGGGTCAGTAGCGTGGCGAGTCCTGGGCATGCTCTCCTACTTGGCGTTTTCCCAGACCGCTCGAGGTGAACTGGTCCGCAGTCCCCGAGCGTGGTACTTAGCCGTTCTAGTCGCTATGTCGAGGATGCGGAGGACCGTGGTCGCTGTAAGAAGCGTAGGCAGTAGTCTTGGTTCGTAGAACCAGTCGAGCTAGGCGACTCCAATGGGGCTCCGGGTAGGCGTTTTTCATGGATGATGCAAGACCTGAGGTGACTCAGTGCTCTTGCACCGCACTACTTAGCCGTGCCGGTCGCTGTACCAAAGGTTGACTTCTGCGGTTAGCGTGATGCTGTTATTACGAGTGCGAGTGGCACAAGACATGGAGAGTAGGCGCAATTTGCGGTAACCGTTTCTTTTTATTTCATAGCGACTGGAAAGTACATATGTGGGGTTCTAGGCGTAGAACTTCCGTAGGAGGTTTACATTCCATGGTCGCTTGACGTCGAGTTCGCCGTCCCCGCGGACGTCGATGAGGTAGTAGGCGTCGTTGCCGAGTACTCGCCCGATGGCGAATGGCCCTTCCCACGGAGGGGAGAGCTTGTGCATGCCCTTCTTGTCCTGGATGAGGCGCAGCACCAGGTCGCCTTCTTGGAAGGTGCGAGTTTTCACCCGCCGGCTGTGATAGCGGCGGAGTCCTTGTTGGTAGATGGTGGTGCACGAACGGGCTAGGTCGCGTGCCTCGTCGAGTTGATCGACTCCATCCTGTCGTGCGAGTTCGTTCGCGGCCTCCGTGTAGTGGATGACCCTCGGCGAGTCGTGCTCAAGGTCGGTGGGCATGACTGCCTCGGCGCCGTACACCATGAATAAGGGGGTGAATCCTGTCGACCTGTTGACCGAGGTGCGGATGCCCCAGATGACGGAGGGTAGCTCCTCGACCCAGCACCCGGCGGTGCGCTCGAGTGGTACTTGGAGTCGCGGCTTCAGGCCGTGGAGGATGCTCTGATTGGCTCGTTCGGCTTGTCCGTTGGACTCCGGGTGGGCGACTGATGCCAGGTCTAGCCGGATGTGGTGTTCCTCGCAGAACTCGGCCATGGCACCTTTGGCGAAGTTGGTGCCGTTGTCCGTGATGATGCTGTTGGGGAACCCGTAGCGATATATGAGCTCGCGTAGGAATTTCGTGGCGGTCTTCCCGTCGCATTTCCGGACTGGCTTGGCCTCCACCCACATTGTGAATTTGTCGACTGCGACCAGGAGGTGGGTGTAGCCGGAGGGAGCCTTCTTGAAGGGGCCCACCATGTCCATGCCCCATACGGCGAATGGCCAGGTGATGGGGATCGTTTTGAGCGCTGAGCTCGACACGTGCGTCTGGTTGGCGTACTTCTGGCACCCGGCGCACCGCTGGACAATGTCGACAGCGTCGGCGTGTGTGGTGGGCCAGTAGAAGCCATGTCGCATAGCCTTGGCGACGAGAGAGCGGGCGCCGGCGTGGTGGCCGCAGTCACCGGAGTGGATGTCGTGGAGGATCTTGCGTCCTTCGGCGGGTTGGACGCAGCGTTGGAACACGCCGGTGACACTGCGCTTGTGGAGCTCGCCGTCGATGATGGCGTAGGACTTGCATCGACGGGCGATCATCCGAGCTTCCGTATCGTCTGCCGGCAAGGTGCCGGCTTCCAGGTAGGCGATGTAGGGCTTGGTCCAGTCGTCTGGCTCGTTGACGAGTGCGACCAGGGCTGCTTCTGGTTGGAGCGGGACTCCGATGTCGATCTCCCTTGGGGGAGAGACTGATGGCTTGGTGATTGTGTCGAGGAAGATGCCAGCGGGTGGTGCGAGTCGAGCCGACCCGATGCGAGAGAGGGCGTCGGCCTCCTCGTTCTTCCGCCTGTCGATCCACTCGACGGAGTAGCCTGTGAAGTGTCCGCCCAGATTGTCCACTGCTTGGTGGTACGCCGCCATGGTGGGGGAGACGGCGTCGCAGGTGCCAGCGACTTGCCCTGCGACGAGGTCGGAGTCACCGTAGCAGCGTAAGCGATTGACGTTCATCTCCTTGGCCGCTCGCATGCCGTGGAGTAAGGCCTCGTACTCGGCCATGTTGTTGGTGCAGGGTGTGAGGTCGAGGCAGAGGATGTAGCGGAGCTTGTCGCCCTTTGGTGAAGTTAGCACGATCCCTGCGCCTGCGCCGTCTGCGTTCTTGGAGCCGTCGAAGTGCAGGCTCCAGTAATGGAGGTATGGCAGCTTCTCTGGCTGCTGGGCTTCTTCCCAGTCGGCGATGAAGTCCGCTAGGGCCTGTGACTTGATCGCTTTTCGCGGCTCGTATTTGATGTTGTGGACGCTGATCTCGACGGCCCATTTGGCGACTCGCCCGGTCGCCTCACGGTTGCGGATGATGTCCTGCAACGGTGCGGAGGAGACGACCGTGATCGGGTGCTCCTAGAAGTAGTGCGGCAGGCGTCGCTATGCCCTGAAGACCGCGTATACCAGCTTCTGGTACTGCAGGTACCGCTGGCGCGACTCGGTGAGGACCTCGCTGATGTAGTAGACCGGTCGCTGTACTGGGTGCTCCTTTCCTTCCTCCGGTCGCTCGACGACCATGACCGCGCTGACGACGCGCTCAGAAGCCGCGACATAGACTAGCATGGGTTCTTTGTTGACCGGGGCGGCGAGTAGCGGTGCGGAGAGTAGCACCTTCTTGAGGTCGCGGAGCGCGTCATCCGCCTCCTTGTCCCACTGGAATGTGGGGTTCTTGCGCATCAGGCGATATAGAGGCATTGCCTTCTTGCCCAAGCGGGGGATGAAGCGACTGAGAGCCGCTACTCGCCCGGCCAGCTTCTGAACGTCACGCAAGCACTCGGGTTTGCCGAGTCGGGCGATCGTGTCGATCTTGGTGGGGTTCGCCTCGATCCCGCGCTTGGAGACGACGTAGCCCAGTAGCTGCCCTGCGGGTACACCGAAGGTGCATTTGCCTGGGTTGAGCTTTATCTTGTATTTTCGCAAGTTGGCGAATGTTTCCGCCAGGTCGGCGAGTAGGTCGCCCTGGCGAGCAGACTTTACGACCATGTCATCGATGTAGACGTGGATGTTGCGGCCAATTTGGCTCGCAAGGCATTCTTGCATGCACCGCTGGTAGGTTGCCCCGGTGTTCTTGAGGCCGAAGGTCATGACGGTGTAGCAGAAGGCTCCGAATGGCGTGATGAACGCCGTCTTCTCCTCATCCTCGACAGCCATTTTGATCTGGTTGTAACCAGAGTAGGCATCGAGGAAGCACAGCGACTCCGAGCCCGCGGTGGAATCAATTATCTGGTCGATCCGCGGGAGGACGAACTGCTCCTTTGGGCAGGCGCTGTTCAGGTTTGTGTAGTCGATACACATCCTCCAGGTCCCGTTTTTCTTCTCGACCAGGACTGGGTTTGCCAGCCACTTGGAGTATTTGATCGGCCGGATGAAGCCTGCAGCGAGTAGACGCTGCACCTCTTCGGCGATTGCTCGGCGGCGCTCTTCATTGAATGGCCACAACGACTGCTTGACAGGTCGCACTTTGGGGTCGGCGTTTAGCTTGTGCTCAGCGAGCTCCCTGGGGACACCGGGCATGTCAGAGGGATTCCATGCGAAGATGTCCCTGTTCTCACGGAAGAACTCGATGAGCGCGCCTTCCTATGCCGGGCTCATGCCCGTCCCGATCGTCACCGTCTGGCTGGAGTCACCTGGGACCAGCTCGACGGTACGGGTGTGCGTGGTGGCCTCAAAGGTTAAGGTGTTTGCGCCCTCCGAGTTGGGCTTCTTGAGTATGGTGGGGTCATCGTTGTTGACCCTGCTCGCGTATTTGGCGAGTTCATCCGCGTGGTTGGTCTCCGCCGCGATGATAGCGTCAGCGAGCTCGGCACCTTTGGCCTCGCACTCGGCGGCCATGTCGGGGTCGCCGTTTATGGTGATGACGCCACATGGCCCGGGGAGCTTCATCGCGTTGTACGCGTAGTGGGGCGCTGCCATGAACTTGGCGAACGCCTGGCGCCCCAGGACGCAATGGTAGGGGCTATCGAAGGGCACGAGCTCGAAGACGATCCGCTCGGTGCGGAAGTTTGCTGGTGTGCCGAAGGTGACTGGCAGCGTGACCTTGCCGATCGGGTACGCCTTCCGACCGGGGACGATGCCATGGAACATGGTGTGGGTCGTCTCGATCATCGACTGCGGGAGCCGCAGCCGCCTGAAGGTGTCCAGGTACAGGATGTTGATGGAGCTTCCGTCGTCCATCAATGTCTTGGGGAGCCAATAGTCGCCGACCTTGGGCTTGACCACCAGGGCGACTCGACCTGGGTACTCGATGCGTGGCGAGTGGTCTTGTCGACTCCAGGTGATGGGCTGCTCCGACCAGTTGAGGAACTGGGGGACGTCCACCTGGGCCACCGTGTTGACGGCGACGGCACGGGCGATGACCTTCTTCTCGCGCTTCGTGTTGAAGCCCGTGAAGGTGTGGAGTGAGCCGGCCACTTTGCCGAATTTTCCGCCGTTTGGCGGGTCGTTGTCGGGGTCCTCCCGTGCTGGCCGCGCCTTCTCGATCTCCCTGAGGGTGTGGTAGTCGGCGGTGGTGTGCGTGGCGGGCTTTCCTTCCCTGCTATGAAACGCACATGGTTGGTTAAGGAGAGCCGCGGGGTCGAACCTTGGCTTGGCCTTGTAGTTGCCGCCGTCGCAGCGTTGTCCTCCGTCGCGGCGGAATCTCTTGGGCTCGCGTTGCGCGTGCCCGGCGTTGGCGACGAAGTCGACTCGCCCGTCACTGCGGCGCTTGCCGGTGAGGCGAGTGTTGCTGTAGCGCAGGTCGGACCGTCGTCCGCTGTCGTTGCCGCTCGTGCGGCGTTGACCTCCTGACTCGTCGTCAGTTTCCTGGTTTGGATCTTCCTCCGTGTACCGTTTGGCGATCTCGAGGAGGTCGGGGATGTTGTCGAGTGTGCGAGAGTGTCGCTTGAGCTTGGCGACCAGGGGCTCGTAGCGGCACGAGGTCTTGAAGCAATGGATCGCGGTGTCCGGGTGGATGCCGACCGCGTTGTACCAGAGTTCTTGCCACCGTTGGACCCAGTTGCGGGTCGACTCGCGGGGTCCCTGGACGCATCGCTCCAGGTCCTCGATAGTGGTGGCGCGGGTGTAGGAGCACTCGAAGTGCCTGACGAAAGCGTCACGCATCTCCTCCCAGGAGTCTATACTGTCCTGAGCTAGGGTGTTGATCCACTGCCTGCACGTCCCCTCCATCATGGGGGAGGTAACGGGCGGCTAGTAGGTCGGTGTGGCCTGCGATCCCCATTGCCATGAGGTATGTGTCGAGGCAGACGACGGGGTCGTACGAGGGATCATACTTTTCTATCTCCTTCGGCGCCTTAAAGTTTGGCGGGTACTTCTCGCCTCGGATCATCGGTCCGAAGCACTTGGGGCCGAGTCGACTGAGCGACCCCATGGGCTCGCCGTCGCGGCGATTGGTTAGGGTGTGCCGCAGGTCGTCGGGCTGGCGTGCGCGCCAGCTTTGGTTATTGATGATGTGGGTGCGGGCGTCGATGGGTTGACCGTTGGCGGCGACGAGGTTGGTCACCGGCCTGGGGTCGTTGGTGGAGAGTGCCGCGTTCGCGGGTCGGTGTTGGAGCTACAGTGGCTCCGGTGGTGGGCAGTTGAGTGTGTTTGCCGCCATTGGGCGGCCGCTCGAGGCCGCCCTGCTTCCCGAGGAACGCGAGTATACTCGACCTTGCGAGTCGGCGCCCGCTCTTTGCTGCTCGACGGCCTTTGCGAGCAGGGCCCTGACGTATTGGATCTGTAGGGCGCCATCGCCGGTGGCCGTGATGCTGTCGGCTGCTGCTCGGCCTGCCACGAGGTTGTCCATAGGGGTGGAGAACAGTGGGAGGCCGTTTGCGTCTCGCTCCCGTGAGGAGACTACTATCCGCGGCTGGTCCCTAGGGGGTGTGCGGTTGGGTGGAGGCGGGGCGCCCATCGCCGTCGACCCTGGCGGGGGTCGGGCGCTTCCTCCTAGTGGCGCGTTCTCGCAGATCGCGCGCTCGGCCACGCGGGCCGGGTCGTTTTCGTCGTCGAAGTTCAGGGCGCACCCCTGAACGGTGGGGTTCAGGCGCGACCTGATCCGCTGTTGGTGGTAGCGTGATAGCTCCTGCGCCATCACCTGCTCGAGGCGAAATTTTTTGCGCTTGGCTTGCTCCTTGCGCACTGCCTCCGCCAGTTTCAGGCGGAGTTCCTCGACCTCCGTCGCCGTGGCGTTAGGAGGGATTGGGGTGGAGAATGGATCCTCCGGCGGATCGGTGCCGGTCGCCATGTAGGTCGCAGCGTGGCGGCTGGTTCCGTCACGGAGGTCGGCGGAGTTCTCCGACCCGGAGTCGAATTCGAAGATCCCGAGGATGGAGGGGTCCTCGAAGTCTCCCACGTTTGAGACCTGAGTAATGGAGCCCGCGGGTGAAGCCGCGGTGATGGACCCGGCGAGTGACGCCGGGGTCGCCGAGTCGGCGTCGTCGTTGAGGGCCGCGTCTTCCGCGGCTGCTGAGTTTTCGGCCACGTCGCTGTGGGCCGAATTGTACTCGGAGGCGAGGCGATGGATCGTGCGGATCTGGCTCTCGGAGAGCCGATCGCGTGGCGGCGACTCGCGGATGCGAGCCGAGTCCTCCGAGACGATGACGTCGGTGAGGCCGACGAAGAGGCTGATCGTGCCGATCGGCAGGATCACGCTGTGCGTGACGGGTCGCGCCGTCGGGACGTAGCTGCTCGGCAAGATTTGGAGCATCTCGCCGATCGCTATCATGCGGCCGGTGGCGACCTCTCGTTGATGGGCAGATTGGATCTCGCCGCAGAACACCGGCCAGACCGGCCAGGCCCCACGGTGGGCGCCACTGTCGTGGGAATGGTCACGGCAGATGCTGCAATCGGCAGCGAGTAGTAGAACAAGGGGCAAGGGCGGCCAGCCATCTGCGGTGCGAGATGAGGGCGGAGACTCAGGGTTTTACCCAGGTTTGGCCCCCCGGAGGGTAAAGACCTACTCCTGCTAGATTGTATTATGGAGGTGGTACAATGGGCGAGCTCGGCGGCTAGGCGGCGAGTCGCTTGGGGGTATGATGGAACGTATCTCTACACGCCCCGCAGGGAGGTTTATATAGGCTCACCTCCCCTTGGGTTTACATATCTCAACCGATTCAGTTAAAGCTTCGATACTCGTTTAACCTAATCCGACTGGGCCTATCTACTCGCCTGGGCCTTCAGCTCCCAGTCGCTTGGTTCCTCGCTGGGCTTCAATCCAGTCGCCGTCTTGCAGGCCCACTCACCAAGTCTTGGGCCAGTCAGAAACGTCCTGCTGGGTATACCCCGGTAGGCATATCCCCATCAGTCGCTATGACTTTTGCAGGACGGGGAGAAGGCAGATAACGTGGCCGAGGAAGGGGAGCGGGCCGCGGGCAGCAACGAGGAAGTGAAACCACCTCGGCACCACTCCGCGTTCCCCAAACCTACGAGGAGTACCACGATATGTTGTGCCTCATACACCTCGACGCCAACGGCAAGGCCACCCATACCAATCGACACTGCAAGTTCGTCAACGACCTCAAGGAAGACCCGAAGTCCGGCTACAAGCAAAGTCGGAAGAACAGACTGCGAGGCAAGGGCAAGGGGAAGAAGAAGGAGGAGGAGTCCAAGGATTCAAGTGACATGGACAAGGACATCGACCCCAAACACGCCGCCAAGAGCGACGACAAGGGCAAAAAAACCTTCGCAAAGAAGGCCCTAGTCTACCACACTTTCATTGGCACCCCCACCGTCTGACAACAGAAGACCTCTCTAAGGATCTGGATGGCCACTCTCCCCCCCAGTTCCCCAGTACCTGCGCTGGTCGGAGGTTCCAATAACTTGGGACAGGACGGACCACCCAGACCTTGTGCCCACGGAGAACCAGTACGCCATGGTCATCAACCCATTGATTGACGGCGTGGAGTTCACCAAGTGCATGGTGGATAGTGGAAGCAGCATCAACATCATGTACCTGGATACACTGCAGAAGATGAACTTGACGGAGGCAAACCTAAGGCGGACCAACACCGTTTTCCACGACGTAGTTCCTGGTCGGGAGGCTCGTTCCCTTGGGTGCATTACACTTTAGGTAGCCTTTGGCGACGTTAATAATTACCGCCAAGAGCGCATGACCTTTGAGGTGGTCCCCTTCAAGAGCATGTACCACGTCATATTCGGCCGCGACATATTCGACACATTCATGGCCAAGCCATGCTTCATCTGCAACAAACTCAAGATACCCGGACCAAACGGCATCACCGTATCCGGAAGCTTTACCAAGGCAAGGGACTGCAGGATCAATGAAGCAGCCGTTGCAGAAGCTGTCCTCTACAGCGAAGAATTCAAAGAGATCCAGAGCAAGGTCAGACTCAGAGATGCCCGTGTCGAAGAAGCAGATCTCCGACTCCGCTCCTGTGTTCAAGGCCGCCATCAAAACCAAGCCGGTGGAACTTGTGGTAGGCGATGCCTCCAAGACCGTCGCCATTGGGACGAACCTGGATCCCAAATAGGAAAGCGCGCTTGTCGAGTTTCTCCGTGAGAATAGGGACATCTTTGCCTGGCAACCTGCCGACATGAAAGGTGTACCTAGGGAACTCGCCGAGCACAGCCTAAACATAGATCCAAAATGTAAACCAGTGAAACAACCTCTACGACGCTTCGGAGATGAGAAGAGACGCGCCATTGTCAAAGAGATAGCTAGGTTACTTAAGGCTAGGTTTATCCGAGAAGTCCTTCACACCCGATGGGTGGCCAATCCTGTACTTGTCCCCAAAAAGGGAACCAATGAATTAAGAATGTGCGTTGATTACACCGGCTTGAACAAAGCATGTCCCAAAGATCCGTTTGCTTTGCCTCGCATTGACCAAGTCATTGACTCGACGGCTGTCTCGGAACTTTTGTGTTTTCTTGATGCATACTCAGGATACCACCAGATCAAGATGAGGAAGTCGGACCAATTGGCCACTTTGTTCACTATCCCATACAACACGTTTTGCTATGTCACGATGCCCTTTGGGCTGAAAAACACAGGTGCTACCTACCAGCGGACAATGCAACGTTGCCTTCATGACCAAATTGGTCGGAACGTTCACGCCTATGTGGACGATATCGCGGCGATGTCTAAAAAATCAAACGACTTAATCTCCGACTTAAAAGAAACCTTTGATAATCTCCAGAAATACAACATGATGCTCAACCCTAAGAAGTGCGTCTTCGGGGTTCCAGCCGGCAAATTGTTGGGCTTCATCGTTTCCTAGCGCGGAATCGAGGTCAACCCGGAGAAAATCAAGGCCATCTTAAACATAAATCGTCCGACATGCCTAAAGGACATTCAACGACTAACAGGTTGTGTTGCAGCAGTTAGTCGGTTCGTCAGCCGACTTGGAGAGAAGGCTTTGCCGCTGTACAAGTTGCTGAAGAAGTCAGACAAATTCACATGGACGGACGAAGCAGATGCAACATTGAAGCAGCTCAAGGAGATTCTTTCCTCAGCGCCCATCCTTGCAGCACCCGAGCCTGGTGAGCCCCTGTTAATTTACATGGCGGCAACCAACCGGGTTATCAACATCGTCGTCGTCGTAGAGCGGAAGGAACCAGGCTATGAGCACGGATTTCAACGACCAGTTTACTACGTAAGCGAGGTCTTGACGGAGTCCAAGCAGCGTTACCCGCACTACCAAAAGATAGCTTATGGGGTATTCCTCGCTTCTCGGAAGCTGAGGCATTACTTTTAGGAGCACCCAATCACAGTGGTGAGCAAGACTCCACTGTCCGACATTATCAATAACAGCGACGCTACAGGAAGGGTCACGAACTGGGACATTGAACTTGCCGCCTTCGAGATCACCTACAAGAGACGCGACACTATCAAGTCACAAGCCTTGGCGGATTTTATTGCAGATTGGACGGAGATGCCAGATGCTACTCCATTGCCATAACCAGAGTACTGGGTGATGCACTTTGACGGATCAAAGTTTCTCAACGGCTCGGGGGCTGGTGTACTGCTACGGTCACCAAAAGGAGACAAGCTACACTACGTTCTGCAGATCCACTTCGAGGCTACAAACAACATGGCGGAGTATGAAGCACTCATTCACGAACTACGTGTAGCCAAAGATATTGGTATCAAGCGCATAGTTTGCTGTGGAGATTCTGACTTGGTTGCCCAGCAGGTGGCTGGCACCTGTAATGCGCGGAACCCTATGATGGCGGCATATCGAGACGAAGTGGACGAGATAGCCAAAAGCTTCTTGGGCTACGAAGTCAAGTATGTGCCTAGGGAGCAAAACGAGGCGGCTGATCTACTATCTAAACTTGGATCAGGGCGCAAGCGAATTCCGCCAGGAGTTTTCCTAGAGCATCTACGCACACCATCCGTGAAGGGCGCTGACATCAACAACCCGGATAAAGCTGACTCTTTCGTCAACATGGTGACAAAGATCCCTCCGGCTTGGACAAAACCGTTCATGGAATATCTCGAACACGGAACTTTGCTCGACAACGAAGTAGAAAGACGGCAAATAGTACGACGAGCAAAGGGTTATACCATAATCAATGGGCAACTCTATAAGAGGAGCACTACTGGTGTATACTTAAAGTGTGTTTCCCAGCTAGAAGGTATGGAAATTCTGCGCGAGATCCATCTCGGAGATTGCGGGCATCACGCCGCTCTCCGATCATTGGTCGCGAAAGCCTTCCGGCAAGGATTCTACTGGCTGACCGCGAAGGCGGACGCCGACAAGCTGGTTGAGACATGCACGGGATGCCAGTATTATGCCCGACAACCACATGTTCCTGCTGAAGAATTGCGAACAATACCAATAACTTGGCCGTTTGCAGTATGGGGGCTAGACATGGTGGGGCCGTTACAGACGACACCGTGTGGATTTACGCATCTGCTTGTAGCAGTTGACAAATTCACCAAATGGATAGAAGCTAAACCCATTAGAAAGCTTGATGGGGCAACTTCCCTCAGGTTTGTCCGGGATTTAGTGGTGAGATTTGGTCTCCCACATAGCATCATCACCGACAACGGAAGAAACTTGTCACTCGGAGAAGTGGAGGCCTATTGCTGGGATAAAGGCATCCGACTTTACCTTGCATCTGTGGCACACTCACAATCCAATGGTCAGGTTGAGCGAGCCAATGGATTAATTCTGCAGGGAATCAAGCCACGTCTTGAGGCACCGCTACATAGAGCAGCTAGAGCCTGGGCGGAAGAATTGCCATCTGTGCTGTGGAGTTTACGAACTACACCCAATAGATCCACCGGCTACACCCCTTACTTCATGGTATACGGAGCAGAAGCCATCTTACCTTCCGACATCCTCCACGATGCACCAAGAGTTGCTACCTACGACGAAGATGACGCTGAAGAATCCAGACGCCTAAATGTGGACCTTCTTGAGGAGGAGCGCGTTTTGGCATGCCAAAGATCCGCCATCCACCAGTAGAAGCTACGCAGCTACCATAGTCGCCGTGTTCGGCATCGCTCGTTTAAAGAGGGGGATTTGGTACTCCGACTTAAGCAGAAGAAGTCGCACAAATTATCCCCGCCATGGGAAGGATCGTTCATCATAAGCAAGGCGCTGCTCAATGGGTCTTACTACCTTGTTAACAATCGTGAACTCAAGGATAGACCCAACGAGGATCATAAGTGTAAGCGACGTGACCCGGATGATGACTACCCGAAGCTTGATCGGCCATGGAACATAGCACAGCTACGTCCTTTCTACACTTAGCATTTTTTATCTAATAGTGTACCTCTTATATGATCAATGAAATAAAGCTCTTTGGTTCACTCATATTGCTGAGTCTTTTACCTCCTTTAGTGTTCATTTTTGGATCATGTAAAACCTTTATGCACAAGTCTTGCGTTTGCACTTGTGAAAATTCCGCCTACGGGCGTTAGCTTAAGTTTTCTGGTATACACGTTCTTTGTCGTTTTTATGTGGATTCTGGAGTAGTGACTTTTGGCACTTGTTGTCGGCGATTTTGTGTTCGGGTTATTGACGGTGCCATTGGGCATCATCACCTAAACGCATGGTTCCAACAACGAGTCTTCCGACTCACGAAAAGTCAAGCATAAGAACCAAAGTAATGGATAAGCCAGCACTTGCTTAAAAATATATACATGCTGGGAATTAGTTCTTAAGTAGCAGGACATAACAATCATTGCTTTCTGCCTTAAGTTACATCACCAAGTTTTTCCCGTGCACACACCAAAGGTGAAACAGAAATTACAAAGTGTTTTTCATTCTTTGGGCGCAGGAGACTTGGAGGCCGCATCGTCCCCAGCCGGAGAATCACCCTCAACGCCGGTGCTGTGATGAGACTCGGAGGAATCTTGGTTGATGCTATCGATGGTGTTCCTGGGCACAAAGACGTCAATGTCCACCAACTCGGCAACTCTGGTGTCATAACCCGCGAGTGATGACAGGATGGCTTCGTGATCAATCTCCTTGCCGTCATCATCCACGTCGGGGATGCCAGAGGTCACCGTATAGATGTAAGCATCGTTGTAGTGTGCCTTCACCATTGACAGCGCCATCCTTGCGCCAGCCCGTGCACATGAAGCTTTCCAGCTCGTGACACGCTCGGGGGCTTGGCGCAGAATCTCCGAGTACTTCATCACGGAGTCCGAGGCCTTGATATATATTTGGAGGGGCGTGGCAATCTCCTTGGCTTGGGCGATGGCGGTGTTGATGAAGTTGCCGACAAGAACCATGCATTCCTTGTCCGAAGGAGGCGAGCGGGTTAAACCCATAGGAGCTGTAAATTCTGACAAGGAGCGCATGAATTCAATAAACTCTAAGTATCCAGACTACAGAAATACAAGGCGGAGGAAACTTACTGAAGATGCTGGCCTTGGCTTGCCAGAGGGTGTCCGCCAGAGATTCCTTCTCCTATTGGAGGAGCTTAAACGCCTCGCTGTGGTGATGGTTTTGCTCATCAGCAGCTTGCTTCTGATCTTTTAAGATCGCAAGCTCCTCCTTCAAGCGATTGATTTCAGCGGAGGCGGAATCCTGCAGGGCCTTCATGGAATCCTCGTGCATTTTCAGCATCTCCTTCCTCTCCTCCTTAAGGATCTTATTCTCGCTGTCCAGCTGCTGAATGTGCTTGGACTGCTCGACAATGTCCTTGGCCTTGGCGACATGTTCTGCAAGTCGGAGAAAACAAAGTACACAGTGAGTACTCGGAGCTTGTGGGCACAAAAACAAGACGGAAAGGCGCAAAAAGAAAACAGACTCTTGTTTTTGATGATATGTTCCTTCAAGATGGCAGTTTTACCCTTTTTGGCTTCAAGATCTGCGTGCATCTTCTGGTACTTGTCGTTGGCCATGCCCCTCCGAGCATTCTCGTTCTATGGAAACAAGTATAAAGTTAAACCGTTGTTTGGTCTGCTTGGAGCATCTAGTCGGAGATTTTCCACCTAGACGCTCGGGGGCTACAGCGAGAGTTTTGAACTTAGCAATATGCTTAGCTTTTCTTTAAGCATCTAGTCGGAGCTAATTCAGTTCTCGATTAGAAGCTTGGGGCTATAGTATAAAGTTTTTTACTCTTAATCTGCTTAGCTTTTCTTTAAGCATCTAGTCGGAACTAATTCAGTTACAACTAGAGTCTTGGGGGCTACAGCATTGAAAACTATAAACACTGTGTATGCTACTCTTAAAGCATCTAGTCGGAATAGTATGTTCCATCTAAATGCTTGGGGGCTACAGTGGGATACTCATATGAAATGCAAAAGGCAAAGTAAAAACTTACAAGTGCAATAATCTTGAGGTTTGTAGCACTCTCGGCTAGCAGCTTGCCGAAGGAAATGCTATTTCCTCGCAAGATGTCCGCTTGTCGGAGTAGCTCACTACTAGAAAAACGCCTATTCGTGGCGCACCTGAAAAGGCCTTCCGTGGCGCACTAGCAGTGCGCCACGGGCCTCGCGCTACGGCTATCTCGTAGCCGTGGCGCACTGCATGGTGCACCACGGTTATATCGAGATAGGCGTGGCGCACTAGCAGGTGCGCCACGGGTAGGGGTATAGGTGCGCCACGGATGTTTTTTTCAAAAATCAATTTTTTTTTGCAAAAAACACCCTCGTTTTGAATTGCAAAAGCAATCGGGTCCGCATCGCCACCGTCGTGCCGCCTCGCTGGAGCATGGTGGCCGTGGCCACGACCTACCACCGCAGGGAGGTGCCGGAGGCCGTGGCCGTGCTACTCCTCGCCGGCATCGAGGAAGAGAGGGAGAAGGAGGTGTGGCTGGAGAAGGGAGGAGGTCGCCACAAGGAGAAGGAGGTCGTCGGCGGTCGTCGGAGCTCGTCGTCGCTCTTCGTGACTGCAAGGAGGAGGAGGCTGCAAGGAAGGAGGTCGTCACCGTCGTGACTGCAAGGAGGAGGAGAAGGTCGCCGCCGCCATCGCCATCGCCATCGTCACTACAAGGAGAGGAGGATGCCGGAGCAAGGAGGAGGAGAAGGCCACCGTCGCCATCGTCAGTGCAAGGGAAGGAGGAGAAGGAAAGGAGGAGGAGGAGGAGGAGAAGAGAGAAGGAAAAGGAGGAGAAGAGAGATGGAAAAGGAGGAGGGAGGAGAATGAAAAGGAGAAGAGGGAGGGAATAGGGGTAGGTGGGCGGGGTGGGGATTCGAAATTTGAATCCCGCCCAAGCTTATCCGTGGCGCACTAGGTGGTGGTGCGCTACGGGTAAGTCGCCCTCTATTTTTTTTCTGCAGGAAAAAACGGTCTTTTGACCATAACTTTTTACTCTTTTCGAATTTTGAAAATCTAAAAAATCTCTAAACAACCGTAGGTGGTTGTGAGCGGATGCGAAATCTCGTTCTCGTCATTTTGGTATATTATACGATTTTTTTCGATATCGTATGCAAAAGTTACGGCCTTTTTACCGTGGCATGACTTTTTTTTGCAGATAAGTCGAAACTCATGTTTGTTAATTTTACTACAAGCTATACCACATTACCTACCTAAATATGAAAGGATTTAATTTTTTGAAGTGTTTATCATTTTCTTTTATTTTTTGCAAAGCCTAAAAAGGCGATCCACGGGGGGGGGGGGGGGGAGTTGGTGCAGGATAGTTAGGCGTAGGCCACTAGGGCAAGGTGCCCTACTACTAAGTTTATACATCCGTGGCGCACATGCCATAGTGCGCCACAGATGTGTCTGGCCGTTTCACAGCAAAGAGGGGCATGCGCTTAGGCGTAGCGCACCCCCTCCATGTGCGCCACGGTTGACACTAACAACCGTAGCGCACCTACCCTATGTGCGCTACGGATGTTTGGCGTGCGGCCAACAGGGCCCTGGCCCACACATATCTGTGGCGCACTATGGTCATGTGCGTCAAGGTTGTTCTACTTACTAGTAGGGCACTGCCCATAGGTGAGCCACGCCTGTTTTAGCCGTGGGGCACTTCAACCATGTGAGCCACGGATGTGCTGATTACCTATAGCCATTTTCCTAGTAGTGGCTCCTCAAGACCGCACGTCGGAGATGACGGTACTCCTCCAGGAACCATAGTTGTGTTACTCGGCGTGAGCGTCGGGTACACTATCTTCGGAAACTCAAAAGGTTTCTGGGGAGTAGAGGCGCCGCCTTCGGCAGAGGTACCAGCTCCCACCACCGCCTTGCCGCTACCGATGGCATCCTTAGCCGGAGCTTCAGCCATTTGTAGAGCAGCGCTCTCCTACGTCGCCTGCTCGCCGACAATAGCGAGTTCGGTAGAGGCGCCAGAATCCACTTTCATGGCGGAAGGACCTGGTGCCTCCTGGGCTTGAGAGCTTGTCGGAGCAGAGGAGGGCTTGACGGCAGGAGTAGCAGGGGCAATGGCAGGGGAGGAGTCGCGATGCAGCATATCTTTGATATTTCTAGAAGCCCCCAGAGTCTTGGAGGTCTTCTTGAGGCTGGTTGTGGCTTTCTTCCTGAAACGTGCAAAGTGCATAAGTACAGGAACAAGACAGATAAATAAGACAATGTCGGAGAATGAGAAGCTTACACTAGGGGGGCGCTTTGGCAAAAATCCTGGTGGCTTTTATCTTTTCCGCCTCCAGGGTGGCGGTAGTCTTCTTGGAGGCTCCACCCTCCGTCTTCTTCTTCTTGCCTCCGTCGGCAGCGTCAGAGGTGGAGCTCTTCCGCTTTCGTGCCAATGGGACATCGTCGTCGGACACGACCGTGACTTCCTTCATCTTTGGATCGTAGATTTGGGCAGCCAGGTTGCCCTCATCTAGATCGCTAAGCTGTTAAGTGTGAAATCACCGTGTTAGATAAGATGGTATTGGCAAGACGGAAAAACTGGAGCAATGTCATAAATGGAAAATAAATACCTACCTTTGGGCACTTGCCGTCTACGAACATGTCGTAGGTGATGGTGAAGCCACGCTTCTTATCCTTCACCTTGACGATGTCCTTAAGGTGGAGCTTGACGGAGTCGCTCGAGAAGTTATCCACGGAGATCCGGAGGGTATCCCTTCGATCACCGGTGTACTCGTGCATGAACTTCGTGCGGTGCTGCAGAGGTTGGATTCGCCTAATGAACCAGCACATGGCTAGGTCCAAGCCGGTCAAACCCGTCTCTACGAACCATTCGATCCTCCTTATTGCGCGAGAAGCGTCGAGGTCGGAGGGAAGGGAGGCATGGGATCTCCATGTGGAAACTTCAGCGGCGGATCCATCCACGAAGTCTGGGTACGTCACTTCTCGACCCGCCAAAGGAATGTCGGGGCCGTAGAAGTACGTTCGCTGCCAGTTTTTGCAGGACTCGTGGCCAACGATGTCGAGGAACCGCCGGCCAGGTCGGATCTTGAAGCTTATGGTGCCACAGTTCCTAAGCTCCTCCCTATTATGTCCGGCTTCACGTTTGACGGTGAAGAAGTACACGAACAAGTCTAACCTAGGCCTAATCCCTAGGTAACCCTCACAAAGTGCCACGAAGTTACTAAGCACTAAGATGCTATTGGGGGAGAGGTTGTGGGGTTGGACCTTGTAGTGATTCAAGACGGAGAGAAAGAAGTGGGAGATGGGCAAGGATACGCCGCGTACCAGCTGAGCCTTGAGGTACACCTTTTCTCCGACTTGGGGAGAAGGTGTCACCTCGCCGGCCGGCGCCGCCCGCCAGGCGAGCCCCTCCGTCGCGGGGAGGTAGCCTTCGGCTACCATCTCTTGGATGTCGCGGCCAGTGACGTCTGAGCCACGCCAGTCGCCCTTGTGCGAGTCTGGCTCTTCTTCCAGTGGTTCCAGCGTCGCCAGATTGTGGTCGTCGCCGGTGGTCTCGATCATCGCCGATGCGAGGATGACCAAGCCCTCTGGAGGCACGACGACAGAGCTCGCCGGCTTCGCCGTGGCTTCGCTCGACGCTGCCATCGATGGGGAGGAGCTGCTGCTGGCCATGGGGGTTGGAAGGATGCGACTGACGCAGATGGAAGCTAGGGTTTTCGAGGTTTCTCGCGGAGAGCTCGAGGAGGCGTGCGGCTAGAGGAAGAAGACGATGATGCGAGAGAATGAGGTAAAAGTGGCAAGTGTCCCACGGTTACTATTTATCATGTGTGAGTTACGAGGCGTCGCTGACCTAAGCCTACGTCGTCATACTGACATGTTAGATGAGTTGTCGCATCGAAGATTCCGGCATGGACGGATTTAATCCGACTATGGAAGAGTACGATGGAAGATTCAGCATTTCTCCAGCTTACAAATCAAAGACGGAGAAAACCTTGCAGGGTTCTTTGGGAGTACTACAAGATATTGCTTGGCGATTTGCCGAAATCCATCTAGACGGAGCATTCCACGTGAAGAGGCAAGACAACGCAAGATCTCGGAGTTCTCTGGGGGCTACTATTGGGGATATGCTATATGGGTATCCTCATAGCATGTCTCTTATCCGACTAACCCGGGTGGCCCATAGTCGGTAGCATGGCCTATGGCCTGCTGGGCGGCCCAGTTAGGTGGATCCAAAAGGGAGGCCCATGCCGGATAAAGGAAGGCTACGGTGGAGTCACCAGCGTACCCGGAGCCTTGGAGTACAAGATACGCAAGACTAGTGATAGGCGGTGTAGGACTCTGTAACCTGTCTGGCTAGGACTTTTCCCTGTAACCCTAGGACATGGCGACTATATAAGTCGGGCCTATGGGAGCCTTTAGGGCACAACTTAGTATCGTTTTACACATACCTCGCACAGCGAACCTATCTCTATAACTCGGCGTATTGCCCTTATAGTGATTTATAGTAGGAGTAGGATTCCGCCACCGTTGTGGGATCTGAACCTGGGTAAACTGTGTTACCTCGTACCCGTCAACCGTCCGCCTTACCCCACGTCTCTAAACACGCACTGTGAGGACCCCTCCATGGCGTACTCATCGGCAATACCACGACACTAGACACAGCTGGTTTGTAGGGCTTTATCTACCAAAATTATCACAAGTGTGCATAACAGAAACAAATAAGGATGTGCATAAAACACACAGGCATGCATGGTGATTACCTTGTTAGATGGCCATGCAATAGACCTTGTGACAACATCACTAATGTATTGTAAATCATCATACTGATATGGCAGAATAGTATGCCTTTTAATGGCAACATTCACAATAACTCATAAGTACCAAGTCCAAGGGGCTCCCCACCCACAGTTGTGTCTGGATCGACTGAGAGAACAGTTGCCTTAGCAACAGGAGTTTCATGACCAGTGCATACATAAAGAAGAACATCTGTCCCAATCTGAAAGAATGATATATATATATGCAATAAGGATGCATGAGATAATTACAGAAACATGAAAGCAAAAGAAAATGTAGTAAGGATGCAATGGAAACTTACAAGGATTTCATCTTGCTGGGTTGAAGAGTTTCTTGGATTTGCAACAAATTTTATTCTCTGAACATTGTCATCTTCACTGTCCTCTTCATCACTTTCTTCCTCAATTTGAGCTCTTGAGTTCTACCGAAAATAATATGTAACTTAATGGATGCATGATGAACATTTAATTCAACGAACATATTAGGTATGTGAAAAACAGTTTATTACTTGTTGAGAATTAGAACCATTTTGCGAGCTAGGAGCCTCCAAATTATGCCCTCCTTGTGAAGTTGAAATCATTTCTAGCATTTTGTTCATTTGTTGCTGCATTTGTTCCATGTGGTCCTCCAAAGTGCGCATGCGATGTTCAGCATCTCGGTGTGCTACCATTTCAACTAGAACACTTGTGTTCACTTTAGCCCGTGTACACGGTGTGCCCACATCTTGAGGTGTTGGCCCTAGACCTAATCCACGGACTCGGCCCCTTGGCTCTTTTAGTCCACAAACTCGTGCAAACATATCACCTTCTTTCAAAGTCTTTTCCTTCCAGTCAGGATGCTCATCAGCTGCAGTTATGAGTTTACTCTACAGATATGCACCACAGTTACTATAATATAGTTTCTAAATGATAAAAACATATCTAGCAGAAGGGAGGAAGACATACAATAATTGGTGCTGCTTGTGGCACATGTTGTCCTTTGTTAGGTCCTTTCTTGAGGGTATGAGTTCTGATAAACACTTTGTCTCTCCGAGGGGCATACCCAAGTTCGTCAGCCTACAATCACTTCTTATAAGTCCTTGAAACACAGTATGAGCTTATTTTCTAGTTGGGACAATGTTTTTATCATTTATTTTGTAACACGGGCATGACTCTTGCTGCCAGCTATATGAGGCACTGCTGACTTGGACCGATTCTCTTTTGCTATAGCACTGCGAGCCTGCAAAAAGAAGAATTTGCATTTGTATTTAGTGGTAGTGAAGCTAGTAAGATGTTGCATTTGCATTTTGTTATAGCATCATATTATGACTTCGAATTCAGGAGATCTCCAATGTTTAAGAAGCTCCTTCCAATCAGCTTCACGGATTCTGTCGTCCCTTCTTACCATAAGCTCTTCATCAGTCAGTTCAGCATCAAACTTGTTCTTTTTTAAATCTGCCTTCCATTCCTTCCATTTTGTGTGTCATGTGTTGATCACATATCTCAAAGCAGTTGAGTCCACCTCATAAAATGCCTATTCAAAGGCAAATGGCGATTAAGTTGTAAATGGTTGTAATTTTTAAATGGCTTTAAGTTGTAAATAATACCTGGACGTGATCCCACACTATCAACTTCTTAGCTTCATCAACTTCTCTCCAATCTACAGTTTTGGTTGGTATGTGCTTCCTGACCAGAGTGCCAATGAAATTTGCAAATTCAGTTGCATCTGGCCCAATTGGCTGGCCATGTTGATTCAATGGAATTTTGATTTTGGGCTTATTCCACCTTGCATATATGTTAGCCTTATTAGTTATGGTTCTGCCACCTTTCTCGGCAACAACAATCGCTGCACAACAAGATAGTGGACATAGTTCAATAAAAATATTCTAGCTACTTACAAGAGGCTATAATCTGAAATAATCAGTTTTCCAATTATACCTTGGGAGTGGCAGTTGCAGCTAACACAGTCTCTGCATTATCAGTATCAGTTTCTTTTGCTGCCCTGGATGGTTGAACACATCTTTCAACTATATTTTGAAGTGCTGAGGATGGTGCCTACATAGATATGTCATAATGTAAGCTACATTTTTCCTGTTTTGTGCATCTGCAAAGAAAAAGGAATGTTTTGAAGCTACATACCTTTATTTTATATGTATTTGGGGGGGTGTTCGCACATTTCACTAAGTGCAACACTTTTCTGGCGTACTGCTGCCAACCTTTTCTCATTTTCTTCAACGTTCCTATTTCTTTGTAGTTCATACTCAAATTCTGTTAGTTGTTCCATGGTGACCGTCTCATCTCTACTCCTTCCTCTTCCGCTTGCCATTTTTCCTGCTGCAAAAGACACTATTATGAATACATTGTTGATAATACAGAGCATATAAGAAAGTACAACCAAGTACATTGCTTATAGTTGCTTAACTAGACTTGATTTAAGAACAAGTGCTTCCATATCTGTCCTACTAGAACCAATGCCTCCGTCGGCAACACTCACACGGATAGTAGTGCATGGATCAAGCAATTTTGCATGCAAAACATTACCAGGCTCAATATTTACATATTCGTTTATGTCATAATACGAAGGTACAACAACAGTAGACCACTCAACATCAATGGGATCTTCAACATAGTAAACTTGAGTTGCCTTTGATGCTAAAATGAAGGGCTCGTCTGGCATTTTCTCACCGGTATTAAATAGATGCTTGAAATTCACAGAAGTGATTCCAAATTGATCGGTCTTTACCCATTTATCTTCTATAACATTATCAACCCAATCACATTTCAGCAAAACTACTTTCCACTCATGTTGATAGTTTAGCTCAAGAATCTCTTTTATAATGCCATAATATGCCTTGTTTCCACTGTTGCTTTGTGCAATGAGAGCTACTCCACTACCTTGAATTGGACGCCCCTCAGCATATGATTTTGTATGAAAGTCTAACCCATTTATTGTGTAGCTACTAAACTTCCTCACAACCATGTTTGGCTCTTTAGCTAATATTTTTATCTCTCGTGGAGCTTCATCACCCATCTTTTCCACATGCAACTTAAACCACTCGTGGAAGCTCTCGTAATGCACACAATTGATTTCACGTATACTTTGAAGACCAGCAGTGGAAAAATAATTAATATGCTCGTTGCAAAGGTAACATTTTTCAATCAGACAAGGAAGACAACAATATTCCAATAGCCAAGATTTTATGTAGTGGATCTTACTTTAAGTATGGTTCTATGTGGTCATAGTTGAATAGGAAATATCTGTGGGCTTGAAGCCAAGTTTTGTTATCTAACATCACTTCACACTTGCCAGCCAACCCTCGACCAGAGTTGTGGAAGAATGAAGTTGCAACAGCATATTCGAAATCTCCATCATTTCTACCTCCTCGGTTAAACCGAGTCTCGCCGTCTAAATAGCAAGAACAAAATGTCAAACTCTCCTCAAACAAATATCCCTCTGCAATTGATCCTTCCACGTGACTTCTAGTATGGACATGGACCTTAAGGTTTCCTATATACCTATAATTACACACACATAGACAACTACACATAAGATTAATTATAAAGTAGTTGTTACTATCCTAAGAAAATTAGTACTACAACATACCTCTCTATAGACCACATGCTACGAAAATATACTGGTCCAGCAACCATTGCTTGGGCTGGAAGATGAACCATCAAGTGCACCATAATGTCGAAAAAGGATGGGAGGAATATGGCCTCAAGAAGGCTTAAGATCTCAGCAATTTCAGCTGCCAATTTTTGCATCTCACTTACACGAATAATAGGTGAGTATATTTTCTTAAAAAATCTGCTAACACGTATCAATACAGCACTCAATATTTCTGGCAAAGTTCTTCTCACATCAAGTGGCAATAAGTCTTGCAGAAGAACATGGTTGTCATGGCTTTTTAATCCAGTTATCTTTCTATCCTTGACATGCACATTACGACGTATGTCAGATGCATAATGGGGAGGAAATGTAGCACTTTTAACTACTTTGCAGACTGTCCTTTGCTGATCTGGCTCCATTGCATAAGGTGCAGGAAGGAAATAGACTTCTTCATCACTAAGATCAATTGGATGAAGATCACTCCTAATCTTGTGTTCTTCAAGGTCATACCGAGAATTAGTGTTATCCTTGCTTCTTCCCTCAACACCCAACAATGTGTTAACTATGTTATCAGACACATTTTTTGTATGTGCATGATATCAAAGTTGTGGTGCATCTTCAAATCCTTCCAATATGGCAATTTAAAAAAATAGAATGCCTTTTCCAAACTATCAGTGGTTCCCCTTCCTTGCTTTTCTTCTTTCTAGGCTTCTTCCCACTAGGATCCTTCCCAAATTTGCTTGGAATATTTTTAGTCAGTTCAAAGATTTCACTACCAGAAAGTGGAATAGGTGTTGTCCTTGTTTCTATTTTACCAAATGTACGTGTGTCATACCTTAAATGGTGTGTTTTTCATGCAAAAACCTACGATGGCCCATATAGCAATTCTTACTACCATTATTCAGCCTTAGCCAATCTGTATTGGAATGGCATTCAGGGCAAGCTCCTTCTCCAGATGTAGCACATGCAAACACATTCCCAAGACCGGGATAATCAGTAACTATGCATATTATGGCTGCATACAACTGAAAGAACTCCCCAGTCGAATCATAATAGGTTCTAACACCATCAACAAACATATCTAGCATGTCATCAACAAGAGGCTCGAAATAGACATCAATATCACTACCAGGAGCTCTTGGCCCAGGAATTAACAAAGATAACATGAAATTTGGCTGCTTCATAACCATCGATGGTGGAAAGTTATAAGGAATCATTAGGACAGGCCAGATGCTGTAACCGAGATTCATGGAACAAAAAGGGTTAAAGCCGTCTGTGGCTAGTGCAAGCCTGATGCTTCGACTATCTTTAGCAAATTTTAGATTTTTTTCTCAAAGTCTTTCCAAAGAAGAGAATCTGCGAGATGCCTAAGTAAACCATCGTCCACATGCTCTTCTGCATGCCATTTTGTGAGAGCCGCAGTTCTGGAGCATGCAAACAACCTCTGAAGCCTTTTCTTTATTGGGAAGTAGCGTAGAACCTTCTTAGGAACCTTGTGGACACGTTTTCCATTTGCATGCTTTCTTTCAAATTTCCATCGTGAGGCTTTAAATTTTGGGCGTGAATTGCCATTGGCATTGTTTTTCCAAAAGAGAATGCAATCATTTTCACATGCATCAATCTTAACATACCCAAGACCCATGCATTTGACTAGTTTTTTAGCTTCATTGCAGTTTTTAGGTATTGCAGAATCTAGGTAAGCCTCTTTAAGCAGATCTAATAGCAAATTAAAACTTTTATCAGACCACCCACCAAGCATTTTGGTGTGAAGAAGTCTAACTAGGAAACGTACCTTTGAAAAGTTTTTACAACCAGGATATAGCTCTTGTCTAGAATCAGCTTCTAGCTTGTGCAGGGATTCTAAGACAGAATCATCCTCATCTGCACCACCATCATCTTCAAATTCTCCCCTATCATCATATAAACCACCACCTAGGTCTCTTAGCAAAGCAGAAATATCATCACGCTCATCCCTCTCTTGGACATCATAAAAATTTGGTGGATCCTGAGAAGAAGTGCCACACTCTCCATGGAAGATCCACTGGCTATATCCTTAGGCAAAATCCTCACAGACCAGGTGCTCACGAACTATTCTTTTTATCTCCAGTAAGAATTCACATAGTTTTTGCAAGGACATAATATTCTGTTCTCCATGGAGGATTTAGAAAATGCATAACCCAAGAATCTAGCTAGCCCTTGTATGTACTATACCTAGGCGCATTCATCCAACCTTTATCCATGTTAATTGCACACTTTATTATTAAGTGATCAGTACAAAATCCTGCCTGAACAATATTAGAACCAGGGGAAATTTATTAGGATTTATACTGGAGTGATCTATATACATGTTTTCCCCGTCTAGCTGGGAAATACATTAATCGATTTGTATTGTTGCTAAAAACATAAAATTTGGATGCACGCATGCGCAAACGAGTTGATGCTACCAGACGGAGACTACGTATAGTTAAGAACTGATTAACTCGACAACCCATTCGCGTGCAACATGCATTATGAGCAATACCATCATGTATTACAAAAGAAACGCCACAAAGCCTTTGTGTTGTAAGAAGTGATAGCACTAAAAGTGAAAATAAGGAGGATAACCGAGCAACCACTCAAGTGACAGCAGCAGAACAGAAATGGAGGAAGGAGGAGAGAGGGAGGTGACCTGTCCGGCTTGGGCGCAACGACGACAACCGCCGGAGAGAGAGCTTCGGGCGGCGAGGCAAGCTTCAGCGCGTGACGGCCGGCAGCACGTCGAGGACGGCACACAAGGTCGAGCGACCGGCCGCAGCTCGGAGCGGCGGCGTAGGCGCGGAAAGGCGGAGGAGAGGGTCGGAGCTCAGAGCGGCGGCACAAGCGGGAGAGGCGAAGGAGAGGTCCGGAGCTCCAGAGCGGCGGCATAGGCACGGAGAGGCGGAGGAGAGTAGAGCGTGTTCTGTTTGATTTGGGGATTTAGGAATTTAGGGTTGGTGAGGGGGAAAGGCAAGAACGTTTCGCGGCTGGGCCAAAATGGAACGGGACAGCGCGCGCTGGACCAAAATGAGGCGGGACAGCGCCAAAATGAGGCAGGATAGCGCGCGCTGGGCCAAAATGAAGCGGGACAACAGGGCGCACGCGCCTCGGCCTACTTGGCGACTAGTAGTCGGTCGGGAAAGTTTTACCGACCGATGCGCGGATGGCGATGCATTCTCTGCCGACCGATTATCCAACGGCGAAGTTTTCTGTATTGCCGACCGACAATCCGTCGCTAACTGGCGGTATCTCCGACCAACTATTCGACAACAACTTTGCCGACCGACATTCTGTCGGCACTAACCAACATTGCCAACCGATGCCTGTCGGCAATCTAGTGATGTGGTGTAGTGCTTATGGGAACAAATTGATAAATTGAATACCATTGCTAGAAACATGTGCTCTACTTATAGTGTTACTTATTGCTTTGATAAATCTTGTTGTTGTAGGAGGTATAAACACCTCCCTTTTCAATATGGCTATAATGATAATGTTACCATATCTTCTTATGTTAAAGGAAATTATGACTTTTATGATGTGGAACAAATTGAAGAATTTATTTCTTGGAAGGGTGATTTTAACTTGCTAGTTTGCTTGAAAATACTGATGATTCACCTTATAAATTTGAGGTTTATGATATACTTAAAATTTTCTTTGATAATTATAAGAAAGAAAATGGCTATATTCTTGAATATATTAATAGATACTTTCCACAAACGAAAGTGACTAATGCCTTGCAGAAGCTTATGGAAGAAGAAATTACTGAACCTAAAATCTCATTAGATGAAAAAGAGGAGGAGAGTGATGATCAAGAGGAGGAAGAATGGATTAGCTACCCATGCCTATCTTCTAATGAGAGTAACTCTTTATCCCTTACATTATTTGATTGTCCCCCTTGCTCACCAAAGGAGGATGGATGTTATGTTCCTATGGATCCTTTTGAAATATCTACTTTGTGTAAAACCTGTGATAATAATTGTGCTCCTGTTATCTATGATAATCCTTTATTTGCGCATAATTTCGAAATGCATGGTACAAAAGAGTTTTGCTTCGAAAATGTTTATGATAAAGCTCTAGATAATGGTCCTATATTGGTTGATAATATTAATAGTACTACTATTGAAAATGAGATTGGAGAGGTCTTGACTTTATCCTGTAACCCATACCTCTTGAGAATGATCAGTCATCTTGTTATAAAATTGTTAAAAGTGGGTTTGAAGGTTTTAATCCCACTATTTTTGAGTTTGATAAAAATTATGTGTTCGTAGATCATGAAAAGCATACTTTATGTGATAGTTATATTGTTGAGTTTATTTATTAGGCTACTAAAAATTATTATGAGAGATGAAAATATGGTTATAGAAGTTTTCATGGTACTGAAACACCTCTCTATGTGCTGAAAATTTTGAAGTTGCTCTTGTTTTATCTACCAATTCTTGTTACTATGTGCTTCTTTGATTTATTTTCTTACAAGATGCCTATGCATAGGAAGTGGGTTAGACTTAAATGTATTTTGAATTTGCTTCTTGATACTTTCTTTTACTTCAATTCATATTTCTTATGTGAGCATCTTCTCAAACTATCAAGCCTAACTTAAAGACGTTAAAGAAAAGTACTTCTTGGAAGATAACCCAATAGTTTTATTGAGTCTTTGAAGTTATTACTTCTGTAATAACCTCTCCTTATCCTTTTTGTGTGGTTTTTGTGCCAAGAATAACCTCTAATGAAAGAGACGTAAGATTTGGGGAAGTTGCTGTCCTGAAACAGATTTTTGTGCTTCACTATAATTTTTTTTGAAAAATCTCTATATGTCGGATTGAGCTGTAATTTTCTGAGTAAATGCCCCAGGTTGTTTTCTAACTTTCGTTAGTTCAGCACTTTTCAATTTTAGCAATAGAAGGTCTTCGAAAAAATTGGTTTTTACCTACTGGTCTGTTTTGACAGATTTCTGCCATTATTTGCATATGTCTTTTTATCAGTTTCTTTTTGAGTTCTCCTTGATCACTGAACTTTTTAAAGAAATTGCTACAGTACCTTGTGTTTTAATGAAAGTTTTACTTGTGTTGAAACTAAGCTAAAGGCCTATTCTTTTGAATACACTAATGTTGCTAATGAAGATTGTGTGAAGTTTTGTATGAAGGAGATTTTCAAATGTAGGGGAAGAAAGATATGATGAGATGAAGAATGGATAAAATATCAAGCTTGGGCATGTCACCCCGTGTCACTCCAAGAAATATTCAAGAGGTACAAGCGTCAAATATTGGGGATGCCCAATGCATCCCCTTCTTCATTAATAAAAAGCGCAGGTCTCTTTCTAGACACTTTGTTTTTATTGTTTCATACACTGTTGTGTTGTTCTTGGAGAGTCTTAGTTTTGGTTTTGGTTTTCATTTGCTTAGTTTGCTTAAATAAATTAGTTGGACCCCCGCATTCGCTCTGTTGTTTCAAATAAGTTGATTGGTGTTAGAAAAGAGTAGAAAGTTTAATGCTTAAGTGGTACAAAAGGGAGCTTGTTTTGACTGTGACTTAGACTTTGTCATGTCATGCTAGATGTTGTTTTGACCTTATGCTTAGTGATTATTGCTGTAGCATGACTTGTTCCAAACAATTGAGATTGCTTAATGTGCCTTTAAAGAATCATTCGTTGTTTTAGCATACAAAAGCATAATATTGTGGTATTCTCCTTTGATGCTTTGTTTGGGTTGACTTCGAACATGCTCACACTATGTTATGACTATGAACTAGTCACCCACTACTAGAATTTGCAAAGAGCCCTAGGGCTAAAATGGCTCCCTAGATCTGAAAATGAACAACCTAGGGATAAAAAATATCCCTAGAGTGAGATTTCATGACCCAAGGGAATATGTTGTTTCCCTAGTGTTTACTGCCAACCCAAGGGATCCATCCGTTGGTGGAACCATCTCCAATCCACATGGGCATAGTTCCCTAGAGCTCATCCCATGAACCCTTAGGAAAGATTCATACCTAGGGTAGTTCAACCAAACTCTAGGGACCATACGGCGGGAGAAAACGGCTACCCCATAACGTCGTAATATAACCCTAGGGTTAGGGTATTTACCCTGGGATCGTTGGATTGAAGTTTTTAGTTAAATATATTTTACCGCTACGGTAAACAATATCTAAGATAAAGTCAAGTATATACGAAATAATAAACAAAATTAATAATGATTAAATATATCAAATATAGATTAACGTAAATTGGTGAAACTTAGTGTATAGTTAAATTAGTGTGTGTGATTTGCTCTAATTTGAGGCTGCCTGGCCAAAAAAAATGGTATTGGCGGGTACCACCCCGCCAAGTGACACGCGCGCACGGGAACGAACGGATTTTTTTTCTTCTGGAACGCTCCAAACCCACCCACCTGTGTCGAGCGCGCCACCAAAAGAAAGATCCCCAATCTCGCGCCGCCCCGCCCGCCCGTGAGAAGCCGCCGCTGCCGCCGCTGCAGCTTCAAGCCCTCGTCTTCGTGGTCGTCGCCGGTGTCATCGCCATCGCCGCCGCCGGCGTCATCGCCGGCGGCCGCTCCTCAAGCCGTAGTCGCCGCCGCCCGTTCAAGCCATCTCCGCTGCCTCCGCGGCAGTTCTCCGTGCGCGGTGACGGATTCTATCTGGCCACCCTCGACGTGCAGTCTGCTGTAAATCTAGTCATGTGATTCAATCCTTTCTTGGTTTGTTCAATACTGCTCGATTTCTTTTTTTTATAATTTGTTTGCTTCAGATTGCTCTATTCTTCCAAGCAATTCTAATCTTCTGCTATGTCCTGGCGTGCATTTGTAGGATTCTTGAAGACATCGGACGAAGACTTGGTCTGGACGATTCAACGAAGAAGAGCAGAACCAAGGCTCGATTAGGTGAGCTCATGTGGCTATGTTCACTTACTTTTTATATGGGTTAGATGGATTCCGTTTAGGCATATAAAATTGAGCTGTTTGGAGACTTTCCGTGGATAATATTTATCTATCTAGTGTTGTGATTGAATAAAGATGAAGATTTGCAGCTTTGGGTTAGTAAAAAAAAGAACTTATTGATAGTTGCGGAATAAAAATAGGCTGATCATAGTATATGACTGTATGTTTAATATATTGTTCTGGATAACCATTGCTTTGATCTTGCCTAATGTAGCTAACTAAGCACTGTTACTCTGTCCTTTTGACATTCATATTGTGCTGCCAGTTTCCCAATTATTAAAACATGTCTCTAGAAGAGCAACGTAGTTGGATGTACAATGGGTAGGATGAACATAGGCGCCATTCTGAAGAGTGGGTGCGCAATACAACGGCTTTTCTGGATCATGCTTTCCAGATTATGCCTAATGCTGATAGGTTTGGTGTAAAGTGCCCATGCACAAAGTGTTGTAATGGAATCAGGAGGAAGAAACAACTAGTCCGCGCTCACCTTTGTCAATATGGTTTCATGCCAAATTATACTAGATGGACATCACATGGCGAGCGCCAGATAGTTAATGCAACTAGAGTGGAAGAGAAAACTTGCACAAGTACTGAGCCACTAGCTGATATGCTGGCTGACATAATTGGGAGTGGAACATATTTTGATGATATGGAGACTGAACCAACAGCATATGCCAAGGAGTTTTACAAGATGATGTCTACTGCTGAGGAAGTTATTCATGATCACACTCAAGTTTCTCGTCTCGAAGCTGTGACACGTCTTATGGGAATAAAAGCACAACATAATTTACCAGCAGATTGTGTCAACAACATATTAGGCCTCGTTGGTGATCTATTGCCAAAGGAGCATAAGATGCCTGCAAGCTTTTATGAGTGCAAGAATATACCACTTTATGCTTTGGCAATCTCATGTCCCTTGAGTATGAGGGTCATTCCTCATGATCATTTAGTTTTTGACTTGTTATACCACTTTATGCTTTGATTGATAATGTTTTGTCGCTCTGCATGATTATGGCCATTATTGCTCTCTTATTTGGTCGCTCCCAGTCTTTTGCTAGCCTCTACTTGTATTGAGTAAGCTCTACTCATGCATCCAACTCCCAAGAAACCAAGTTATTCCAAAGAGTCCACTATAAATTCCTATGCATGGTGTGTTACACTATTCTAAGTATATTCTTGTTTTATCTATCTTCCAAATTAAACTTGTTATGAGAAAATTAGTGATTAAAGCTCTCACAGACTTGATGGCACACTTTATTTTTCTTGCCCCTAATAAACTTGAACCATTGTGTCATCTATGTTGTATATGCTTGCATTTATAAGTTGGAAATTAGCAGAACCATGCTATCATGGGGAATGCTTTCAACACCTATACATATTACCCAGTTGATATCATGATCTTTTGTTTATGGATGTCGGTGGTGTGAAATAAAAGGGGAGCCTATAAGTTCATGGAGTATTATATATGTGTTAGAGAAACGCCTAGGCGGCTAGCCTAAGCCATGCCTAATCATGGTGGAAACTTGAAGCATCGCTATAGTGAGCAATCCATGAAGCATCCTCAGAAAAAAATATAGAAAAAAGAGAGAAAAAGAAAAAATATATATGCACCATGCTCATGGTAAATAAAAGGATCGCTGAGATGCTCACTATCTGTTGTCTTGTCATTTTTATATGGAATAGCTCCCGTGTCATGGGGCAAGGGGTACCCGTTGGCGGTTCTCTATGATACACATATACTTATAATGACAACAACTTGCTTGTGACTAAAGTTGAGTATCATGAGGAATGACCCTCATACTCAAGGGACATGAGATTGCCAACTCATGATTTGCCAAGCATATACTCCATATTTGTTTCACTTTAACCTTAATCACTTTAAGATGCTTATGATAGGGGCAATGAGATCTGAAAGCTAATAAGTACCATAATTTTTGGAAGCTCTTTATGAAACTTGAAATCCCGGCTTCCCTTTATGAAGGGTATTTCTTCCTACTTTTATATTGAGTCGACACCTTCTATATTTATGCACCAATTAAGAGAGCATAGTTGTCATTCTTAGTTTTATGTGCATTGTCCCAAAACTTATTGATTGATTCATAATGTTGATATTGCTTGTTCTTGAACTATTTGTATCTAGTCACCCTTATGAACTTTCAACGTGTCCTATGCATTTATGTTTTTCTACTCCATGAGGGACAAGCTGAATACCACTATGCTATGTTTTCTATATGTGAAACAAACAAACGTCTTTTAATGCATTATTATTCATGATCTTTGTTTGTATCTTTTCATGTTGCAACAGAATTGCTATATATTATTGTTAGAACTACATCTTTCATGCTCATGTTTAGAGTACTTTGATCCCAACTTTCAAAGCATTGCAAATGGTTTGATCAAGATTGTGATGGTGCATGTCACCTCAAAAAATATTTTTTATCACTTACCTACTCGAGGACGAGCAGGAGTTAAGCTTGGGGATGCTTAATACGTCGTAAATGTATCTATAATTTTTGATGTTCCATGCTTGTTTAGTATCAACTTTGCTATGCTTTGTCTGCACTTTGAAGGTATTTTTATACATTTTCTGGGACTAACTTATTAACAAGATGCCACAATGTCAGTTGCCTATTTTCTGTTGTTTTTGGTTTCAGAAAAGCTAGTAAGGAAATATTCTTGGAACTGGACGGGACAAAAGCCAAAGTCAATATTTACCGGAGAGAACACAGAGACCGAAGGGCATCCAAAGGGGGACACGAGGTGGCCACACCCTAGGTCCACGCGGGCACCCCCTAGGGTGTGCCGCCACCTCGTGTGGGATCCTCGGGCGCCCCCCTGCCTCGCCTCTTAGCCTATAAAGTCACCCCGATGCAAAAACCCTAAGTACCCAATCAGATCTCCACGAAACAGTCTGTAGCCGCCGCCACCATCGTCCCTAGATCTGGGGGGTCTGAAGCTCTTCCCAGCACCCTGACAGAGGGGAGAGATCATCCTGGAGGCCTTCTTCGTCACCATGTCAGCCTCCGGTATGATGCGTGAGTAGTTCACCCTTAGACTATGGGTCCATACAATAGCTAAATGGTTGTTTCTCCTCCTTTGTGCTATCATGTTTAGATCTTGTGAGCTCCGTTCATGATCAAGATCATCTATTTGTAATCATACATGTTGTGTTTGCGGGGATCCGATGGATATTGAGATACTATGTCAGATTGATTATTGATTCTATCATGTCTGTGTTATTTGTGATCTTGTATGCTCTCCGTTGCTAGTAGCTATCTTGGCCAAGTAGATGCTTGTGACTCCAAGAAGGAGTATTTATGCTCGATAGTAGGTTCATGCCTCTAGTAATCTGGGGAAGTGACAGAAATTTCTAAGGTTGTAGATGTGTTGTTGCTACCAGGGAGAAAACAATAATCTTTTATTCATGGAACAATTGTATTGTTTACTTTACACACATTGCTCTGTTGCTTGCAACTTAATACTGGAAGGGGTTCGGATGATAACCTGAAGGTGGATTACTAGTCATAGATGCAGTTGGATTACGGTCTATGTATATTGTTGTAATGCCCAATCAAATCTCATAGGAGTCATGATGTCTAATATTTACATTATTATGCTTTCTCAACCTGTCAATTGCCCCACTGTAATTTGTTCATCCAGCATGTTATCTATCTTAAGGATAACACCTCTACTGAATTATGGACCCTGGTCCATTCCTTTACCATTGATACATCATCTACTGTTACCGTTTACTTTCTACAAGCAACTATTATCTTTCACGCTATACGTTTAATCCTTTATTTTCAGCAAACCAGTGAGATTGACAACCTCACTGTAAGTTGGGGCAAAGTCTCGAGTTTGTGTTGTGCAGGATTCCAAGTTGTTAGCGACACCTTGGAGTTGTTTCCTTGCTCATATTGGTTCGATAACCTTGGTTTCATAACTGAGGGAAAACTTGCTACTGTGCTCATCAAACCTTGCTCTTGGGGTCTCCCAACGAGGCTCTACAGTCAACTGAGCCACCATCAGGCACATCCGGTTGGGTCCCCTCCTAAATCATGTTGCCTCTTGATAACGGAGATCCCTTGGCGCGGGGCTCGCCCATCGCGTAGACGTGGCACCCCGGTTGTCAGGGCTCCGACAACGGCGTGCCGTAAATGCGTTGACTTTGCACGTACAGTCCTTTCTTGGGACCATTCCACGGGAAAGGAAACTAGAGAGAGAGAGGGGATTTTTCTCTAAAGAAACTGCCTTAGAGAATATCTTGATTGGTGTGTTTTATTCCTCCATGGGAACCCCTTTATATAGGCAGAGGGATTAGTGTAGGGTTTCGCATCATAGTAAATCAAAATTTTCTACGGATGTGAACGGGGAAAGCCAAGATCTAATCTAGAAGATGCAAACAATGAGGAGGGATAGATGAGATCTTCATACCCTTGAAGATTCGCACAGCGGAACGTTCGACGGAACGTGGGTGATGTAGTCGTACTCGCTTCTCCTCCTCGCGATCCGATCTGATCCAAACACCGCAAGTGGCGATGCCTCCGAGAGATGCACACGTGCGGAACCTCGACGTCTCCTCCTTCCTCGGTCCAGCAAGTGGGGTGGAGAGATGGATTGGATCTACAACGTGATGGCGCAGTGCAAGCGGTGGAGAGTTTCTGCGGTAGGGCTTCGCCTACGCGCAGTCGGGAGGGAGAGAGAGAGGAGGGGCAGCAGGGCGGCTAGGGTTGTGGAGGAGGTGTGTGGGGAAGGGTGCGCCCCAGCCCTCTTTATATAGAGGGCTGTCCGGCTGCCCTTGACCCTCCTCCAAGCCCTAGGGCCGGCGGCCACATGGGTGGAGTGGGGGGCAAGTCCCCCCCTTCTAGAAGCTCTCCCTAGGGTTTCCCCTAGGGCTTGGCCGGCTGGGCCTATGGGGCCTTGTGCCCCTGGCCCAATGCAGCCAGGGCACTCCCTCATAGGCCCACGCCCCCTCCCGACAAGTGGGGCCATGTTGGTCCCACTCCGGAAGCTTCTAGAACCTTCCGGTACAATACCGAACAATCCAAAACAATTCCGAAATCCAAAAACTGCTTTCCCTTATATGAATCTTATTCTCCGGACCATTCCAGAACCTCTCGTGATGTCCTGGATCTCATCCGAGACTCTGAACAAAAAATCATAAACCAATTATCCATTCTATCCTAGCGTCGAGACACGTTAAGTGTGTGACCCTACGGGTTCGAGAATATGTAGACATGATCTTCTATCAATAATCAACAGCGGGGTCTGGAAACCCATATTGACTCCCACATATTCATCGATGATCATATCGGATGAACCATGATGCCAGGATTAAATTAATCCCATATATATATTCCCTTCGTCACGCGATATTTTACTTGCCCGAAATTCGATCGTTGGCATCGGCATACCTAGTTCAATCTCGTTCACAACAAGTACTTTACTCATTCCGTAATCCGATATCACTTTGTGATTAACTCTTTAACCACGTTCTTGCAAGCGGTGTTGATATCGATTACCGAGTGGGCCCGAAGTATATCTCTCCGACTTGGGAGGGAAAAATCCCATCTCAATACATACAACCCAACAAGTACTTTCCGATCACCTGAGAGACACCTTTATGATCACCCTCTCATAGGATGACGTTTGATGACCTCAAAGCTTTCTTACGATACCAGAAAGTTGCATTATATCATGGTCTAAGGAATAAAATATTTGACATAAGAAAAGCCCCGCAAAGATGAACACGATGACACGATCTAATTGCTCTGCTTAATTTGGGTATGTCCATCATATCATTCTCCCAATGACATGATCTCATTATTAATTGACAACTCATGTCTATGGTTAGGAAACCTTAACCATCATTAATCAATGAGCTAGTCCATAGAGGCGTACTAGGGACACGGTGTTGCTCATAAACCACACAAGTATCAAAGCTTCCGCTTAATACAATTCTAGCATAGAATATAAACTTTATCATGAACAAGAACTATAATAATAACATCTTTATTATTGCCTCTAGGGCATAATTCCAACAATTAGTGCCCTCCCATCTGGGTGTTCCATGTGGGACTAAAATTGACAAAGGAATAAGCAAAACAGGGCTACCAGCCGGCTGAGCCAATGGGGCAGCCGGGTGGGCCACCCCGACCAAGGCCCAGCTCGGCGGTGCTCCAAACAGCAGCGACAACTCCTAGGCACGCACGTAGCCTGGGTGGGCTGGCTTTAGCCCATGTGTAGCGGCTAGCGGCGGAGGCGGCTTGGCCTAGGTGGCCGGCGTTCCCCCGTGGCCCAGCGTGGTAGTAGGCGACCCCGGGTGGGCTGGCGATCGGCCCGGTAGCGCTTGGCGCTTGCCTAGGCTCCTGCCTACCTGGGTGGGCCAAACGACGATCGCGGCCTAGTTGCGCGCGATGCTACTCCTTGCGTACCGCCACCCTGGGTGGCACCCATTATCGGTCGCTCGCCCACATCGGCTGGTCAAACCAACCCAGTGCTATTTTTTCTATCTTTTTCCTGCGGCTTTCTCCTGGGCCAATTTCCTCCAGGATTTTGGCCTAATGAGAAAGTTGTTTCATAAATTTTAATTTAAATATTTATATAGTATAAGTTAATTCACAATTAACATATAATAAATGCATATTATAAATTGCCATTTATGCGAAACACCTTTCGGTCTTTTCCTTTCTTTCTCCAAATAAATTTGGATCTCTCCAGAATGATTCCGGTTTCTCTCTCTTTTATGATTCCATCTTATAGGAAGATCTCTAAGCATCGTAATGCTCTTAAGCGTGCGTCCATACAGTTCGGGATTGTCATAGACATGATCTCCATCAATGATCAACGGCGGGATCGGGATGCCCGTGTTGACCCCTAAGCACTCCACGAATCACCATCGGGTCGAACCTTAAACGATGTGTCATATTCCTTTTGTCTCTATGATACTTGCATTGTCCGAGATTTAATCATC
Source organism: Avena sativa (assembly GCA_916181665.1). Taxonomy (NCBI): domain Eukaryota; kingdom Viridiplantae; phylum Streptophyta; class Magnoliopsida; order Poales; family Poaceae; genus Avena; species Avena sativa. The sequence goes on along the minus strand of OV702294.1, from coordinate 145,432,034 downwards.
GACATCACCATGTCGATTTTAACCTCGTTACTAACAAATGCTACTTTACTCGTTCCGATAAGTGATATCTCCGTGACCTAGTCACATGTTGTGCAACATATAGATATAACTTATCTGAGTGGGCCTAGAGTATCTTCCATCACACGGATGTACAAATCCCGTTCTTGACACATACGCCTCAACCCGCCCCTTTGATTACTTGATCACACCTTTATGATCATCATTCTACCGAGTGACGTTTGATGCTCTCAAGGCACTCTCGGGTGACAGTGATTATGTACAGTGATTATGTATGGTCTCATGGTCTTAGGAACAAGTCACTACATTTTTGACAATTGCAATTGTGAACTTTGTGATATGATCGTGTTGCAACAATCATTGGTGGGAAATGTCCATCACGTCATCCTCTATGATATGACCTCATTGTAAGTTGGCTTTAATAGCACCATGATTAGAAAACCTTGATCATCAGCTGCCCAATGAACTAGTTGAATAGAGGCTACTAGGGACCTGGGTTTGTTTACATATCACACATGTATCAATGTTTCCGCTTGATACAGTTATACATGATATAAAGCTATTATGGACTAATGAAATATGGTAATAAAATCCTTTATTATTTGCCTCTAGGGCATATTTCCTTCACGAAATGGCAGGCAAAATGCCAACCTAGAACAAAAAATTCATCAATATGGATGGCCGCACCACTCTTTTCAAGTTTGTGCTCGCTTCGCGAGTTATTTATCACCTTACCCCCACTCAACATTCCCTCGGGTGTCACAAATATCATGAATAAGACTAAGAGAGCACCCACCGATAAGGTCATGGGTGGCCAATGCAAGGTGAATTGGGAAACAGTTTGCCTCCCTAAAGCCCTTGGTGGGCTTGGTATTCTCAACGTTGAAAAATCCTGTGAGGCTCTTAGGTTGAGATGGCCATGGCTTGACTGGAGGGGCCTGATGAAAATATTGATTGGTTCGGGGAACCCATGCTCGGAGGAGGACATGAAGCTCTTCTACACTGCCACCACAATTTTGATTGGAAATGGTAAGAAGACACTGTTTTTTGATGCTCCGTGGCTAAATGGTTCTAAACCAAAATACATTGCACCTCTCATCCATGCGGTGTCAAAAAGGTAAAAATGGAGGGTCAACAAGGCTTTGCATTTAGATGATTGGATTGCTAAGATCAACCTCATCGAGGACTTATCCTTTGCCTACTTCGAGCAATTCGTCAATCTTTGGGTCCAACTCCAAAACACCAACCTTGTTGAAGATGTTGAGGATGGTATCACTTGGAGGCTAACGGAAAATGGTCAATACTCGATGACTTTGACCTACGAAGCACAGTTTTTCTGTGCCATCTACACCAATATGAAAGTGATTTGTAAAGTTTAGGCGTCCCCAAAAATCAAGTTCTACGCGTGGCTTGCAATTAAAAATAGGCTTGGACGACGGACCACGGAGAATAGAGGACGACCAAATTGCGGCTTTTCCCACTTTGTAAAAGATCTACAAACTCTATTGATCATCTATTTGTTGATATCTGCTACACCACTAGACTATGGGGCTTATTAAAACATTGGTCGGCCTCCACTTCATTGACATCCACCAATGGACAAAAAAATCCCTAGGAGAATGTTGGCTTGGTATGACCAGCTCCTCCACCCCAAACCGAAAGGCCACTTTGCTTATCTCTTCGGAGATTGGAAATGAATACAATGCAAGAGTTTTCTACAACAAGCATGCTCTCCCTATATTGATTTTTTATAAGATTAAGGAGTTTTAACTTTAGGTGGCCGTGTTGGGAATATGCCCTAGAGGCAATCATGTATGATGATATTTCCCATTGTATTCATAAAGTTATTAAGTAGTCCTTGTACGAACATCTGATGTGTATCATTGAATATGTGATTCGGTAGTGGAACTATGCATTCATGTTGTTTGTACTAAATATCCTTGGTCATTGAGGTTGTGCTGGACACACAACTTAGACCAATGTGAAAGTTGGCTTGATGACTCGGTTCCACTTGTCATGGGCATGGAGATGCTATTCCAACTTACACAGATTCGGCTAAAGAGTTTAGCGAGTCGGATTGACCCATAATGAGGTGCAACGAACTAGCTGTCATTTGTATATCTCAATCAATGTAATCCTTAGACCGGAGGTTGTTGCATAGTCCGAGTTGAGGATCACCGACTTAGGTTCTGTCAAACGCTGATCCGTAACTGGGCAGTTATAAAGGCAGGGTTCGGGTCGACTGAGAATCAAGCTGCGTGATGTGAATAACCAAGATGGGATTTTGCCCCTCCACTCGGAGAGATATTCTCTGGGCCCTCTCGTGAGATATGATTCGGAAAGCATGGTCATGCACGACTCGGTTAAGTGTTAACCGAGGCGATCGACTAAGAGTTAGTCGGGTGAATCACTTATCTCGGATCGAGAAGAGAGTCGGACTATTTAAGGGATGACATATATTCGCCTATAGTCTGACAAGATATATCGTGAGGCAAAAGGGACTCGGACGTAAGTCGCATTGGAAAGGCAAGTCGTCATGACTCTTTGGTACTTGGGAGTCGGCACGTTCTGCTAGGAGCCGCTACCGACTAATCGATTGTGAGTCGGACTCCAATCGTGTCCAAGTAACCATAGCCTGCGGGGTCACACACTTAAGAGCGGGAGCAAGTTTGGATTGGATCCGAATCTGTAATCTGGTTGGGTTGGACCTACACCAGATTAGGACTGAGTTAGTGAGTTGGACTCACGGTCACTAGTTTTATATGGGCTTTAGTGAATGGGTCGCGCGAGCAGAGCCCACGTTCACTCCCTATATATAGTGGAGCACCTTAACCCAGAAAGGTTAATCGTTGTTCGGTTAGGTCATTCCATGTGTTGGAAACCCTAGCTCCACAGCAGTCCAGCCGCCATAACGAACCTAGCAGTTCGCCGCCGGCGCTCCTCCTTGTACGTGTGGATACCAGCAGAGGTGCTGTGCGATCAGCACCAGGACGATCGGATCGTTAGGACTGCACTGCATCAACTGACGCGCTTCATCAGTAATCCGCAACTACGCGTCTAGTGGTAAACCTCGTGGCCTTCTACCTCAGCTAGATCTTGGGATCACCGCGTTAGAGGAAAAGTTTTGTTTTATCTCTTCGTGGCCCAACAGGCCGTGGGTGCTAAGAGTTTGAGTGGTTTGATGCCGAGCTAGGCTCACGACCAAGGGGAGCAAGACGGTCCTGATCAACTCATGTCTCTCGATCCAACCCATGTACCAGATGGGGATGTACCTGCTCTCGGAGGGGACCCATGCAGACTTCGCTAAGGAGCTATCTAGGTTCTTCTTGGTAGCGAGGGATGGAGACCAGAGGTGCCATATGGTTAAATGAGCAGACTTATGCACCCACAAATGTCTTGGGGGCATAGTGATTCTTGACTCATGCGCTTTAATGTGGCCCTGATGCTAAAATGGGTCTGGAGCATCCTTAGGGATGATGGGGGCTCTGGCTTCAACTTATCAAGGCCAAGTACCTCCACGGTCGCCCTATTTTAGCTTGCGAATGTTGGGAGGGGTCCCAGTTCTGGAGGGCCATTCAGGATATTAAGCATTTATTGGGCAGGGCATCTCCTTTGCCATTGGTGACGGTCACAAGGTGCGACTCTTGTGTAGCTTCTTGGCACTCTCGTGTAGTTGTGTTCATGATGGAATCACTCCTCTGGATGATATGAGTAATTATTATGCAAAATGAACAAAAACCTTAGTGATGCCACGAGTGTCCATCACAGCCCGATAAACTAATGCATTTTTTTGGCATGCTCTCAATTACTCAAGAATTGAAATTCTTGAAGGACAAGGAATAGAAAGGTAGTGCTTGCAAAGTCTTAATTTATTGATGTGGGAGAATTGATATACTTTAGTGTATATGTTTTTCATGACAAACTCTCACACTCTCAATTTTACATGATTATACTTTATTGTTCAAAAGCAAGCTTGTGAGTTGATTACATGACATGGAATAGAGTTTACTCATTTGAATCATCCATGCTAACAATAAATTTGCTACGCTATAAGGATTCATGAAACCCATATGATATGCTTGCTATTACTCAATCTATGATGAAGTTTTCCAGATTAATAAAGTGGAGGAAACATGAGACTACCAATCTTGAGTAAGATCATCATCTCGTTATTTTAGTATAAATGTTGAGTTCCTTTTTTATTTTAGTTTTCTTGCTCGAGGATGATCAAGTTTAAGCTTGGGGAGTTTGATGGATGTGAAATATATCCATCCACATCCACATTTAAACTGGATACTATTCATATTTTTAATGAAATATCTCTCTAAACCCTGCCACTAATGCCTAATGATCAAAGGGGTATGCAATCATTTCTTTATATTTTCCCTGCACATATAATGACGTTTGATGATGGGAATCACTACATTAAAGTCAAAGTTATGAGATTTCCAATGACCCAAAGAAACCAGGAGTCGTGAAGTGGAGGTAGAAGCTTTAAGGACCAACTATTGCGGGAATAAAATTCTGGCCATATAATTGCCACCGACACCGCTAGGTCAAACAGAACAACTTTCATGAAGGGACCCCTATATAAAGAGGCCTCGAGCAACGATAAACAAGAGTCGCACCCCACAGAACACAACATCGAAGAGCCGCCAGAGGAATAGATCTAGATCTAATATCCAAACCCTTCTCCTCCACCATAGCCATATCCCACCACTTGTAATAGTAGATCTCATCTCCAATTGTCGACATTGTAAGACTATTTGCTATCAATCTCATGATTTCCATTACAATGCTTTTGGTTTTTGATTTTATCTCTATGTGTGAGTAATTCTCCTTGGGCTAAGGGCTTTGGCCTAGCCATGTAGCTTTGTGCATGTTATTTATCATAGATGGGATCATGTATTAGTTTGTACGACATGATGATTATTGTAGCCTCCCTTGCCTCAATCTAAGGATTTGTCAGGTACCCAAGACCCCAAGGATTGATCCAGGTATATGGAGTGTGAGTAATGACTAATCTGCATGATGGGAACCCCAGTGACAGAAAGGGCAGTATGGCTGTATGTGAGGGATTTACTTGGGATTAACGGTGACATCACTATGCATATCATTAGTTCTCTTTCTTATATGGGTGAGACTAGTAGGTTATTGCTATAAGCGGTTGCGGAGGCAATAGAAATTATGGATGCACTTCCCACATATAATTATCTTGCTCTAACAATTACATGCATACTTTATTATTATCTTTTATTCCCATCAGATGTTTTGCACAACTACTGGTCAAACCGAAAGCCCTAGGCCCTCTCTCTCCATCATCAACAACAACAAAATATCGCAAATGCTTGGTCCAGTAAAACACAAAAGGGATTTTAAAACTCCCGAAGGTCCGTTAAATTAACCTTACTATGCTTTCTGCTTCCCGATGATTCGATAACCTAGGTCTACTAGGGAAAAGAGCCATACTACATACGTAATCTGGATCAAATATATCAAACCCTTTTTCTGGCGCTGTTGTCAGGGAAGCAATAGCTACCCTGGAGAGGTTAGTAGGAACCGTGATAGTTTTAATTCTTGTTTTTAATTTTGTTAGTTTTCTTTCAGTTTTTATTTGAAAAAACAAACAAATTAGTTAGTCTTTTAATTATTGTTTTTACCATCATTAGTATTTGTTTAAGAAAAAACAAAAACATAGGAAATATGGCTAAAAAGAAGCTTGGGGAGTTTGCAACTCTCAGTAACTTTTATTTGTGTACTCCTATTACCCAGCCAGCAATTACTGTTGAGGACTATGAAATTAAGCCCCACTATTTAAGTTTGGTTCAATAAAATAAATTTGGAGGCTCTGCTGTTGAGGATGCAGGTATGCACTTGAATACTTTCACTAAAATATGTAATATGATGTGCATTAAAGATGTTGACCCCTATGTGGTCAAGTTGCGCTTATTTCCTTTCGCTCTTAGAGGAAGAGCAAAAAAAATGGTTGCTATCTTTGGCTAGAAATACTGTTGCATCATGGGTGGAGTGTACTTATTTATTTATGACTAAAATTTTCCCACCTGCAAAGACTATGCAACTAAGCTATAATATTACTGGTTTTAGACAGGAAGAGCATGAGCCACTAGCGCTTGCATGGGGGAGAATGAAAGAATGCATGAGAATCTGTCCCAGCCACGAGATGGAAGATTGGTTAATTATTCATTTATTTTATAATTCTCTTAACCCTATATCTAAGTCTATGCTTCATACTAAAGCTGAAGAAACATTTATGGGTAAAAAAATTACCGAAGCAAAGTAGCTGCTAGATAATATGCATGACAACCATGCCCAATGGCATGTGGAAAGATCAAACACAAAGAAGGTGAACTGCATCACACCTCAAGAAAATGAAGAACTCAATGCTAAGTTGGATGATCTCATATTAGCCGTCAAAGATAAGGAAACCAAGGTAAGAGATATCCCAGAATCAAATATTGAAGAAATAGACTTGATAGCTCGTAATGATTATAATCCTGCTTGGAAGAAGAACTATAATCCTAATTTCTGAAAACATTATTATAGTCCTGCAGGCAACTCTAATAATAATATGGGATCAAGTAATGGTAGTCTCCAAGAAACTCTTAAGTCTTTTATGGGCTCACAAAATAAGCAAAATAATATCCTTGTTAAAATAATGGAGAACCATGATGCTATGTTTGGTAAATTATCTAACAAAGATGTAAGTTTGAGGAATAATTTGCAGGCCCTCCAGGAAAGGACAAGGATTGTTGAGGCCCAACTAGGTAAGATAACCTAGAGTCAAACTCTCATTCTAACTAAATTTGTAGGTAAAGCTAAGCCCAATCTGGTTAAAGACCTCAAGATGATAAGAATCCAAAGGGAGGAGTCTGAAGAACTTGACTATAGCAATATTCCTTCACCAAATTACATGGTTGAAGATCTTGTGAAAAGGATCAATATCAAGATTCCGGTAAGTGAAGAAAATGAGGAAGCTATGTATCAACACTTCATTAATCAGGTAGTAATAAAGGTACGTAAGCTTGAGGAAGAATATAAGAAAATTCCTGAAAAATACCTATTAAGATTGATGATATATTTGAGCCTACTATTAAGATTAAAATTGGGACTAATGAAATAGCTGCACTTTGTGATTTAGGTGCAAGTGTTTCAACAATTCTAAAAAGTTTTTTTAATAAGTTAAATCTTGGCTCTTTTGAAATCACCGAGTTAAAATTACATCTAGCAGATTCTACATATGAACAAGCAATAGGAATTAAAGAGAATATTTTAGTATATATTAAAGGCTGTCCTTCTCTTATTGATTTTGTTACTGTTGACATGCCTAAAGATGATACTGCTCCTATCATATTAGGCCGTCAATTCTTAATAACTATTAAGGCTTTGATTAATCTACATGAAGGGAACATGAAGCTTCAATTGCCTTCGCGGGATCCTTTTGTTATTCATTTTCCCAGGAAGAAGAAAGCCAAGCATGACGAGAAGGAGGGCATCACTTTGAAGGCCAACTATTTTGGAGTGGGTGTTCCACTCATTTGGCCTAAGTGAGCAACATCAAGGTCAAGTTATTGACCATAAAAGAGCGCAGCATGGGAGACAACCCATGTGAAATAAATGTTTGAGTAAAGTTTTTGAGTTTTAGTTTAAGTTTCATGTTGAATAAAGAGTGCTAAAAAACTCCAGTTGAGAAGGAGAGATTCGGTGGTACTAAAATTCTTGTTTTATACATGCTATTGTTGGTCAACAATTTAGATTGTCATTTTTCTGTCAAAACATGATGTTTCGCTAAGTTTCAGGTTAAAAAAGAATTCTAAAAAAATAGAATTTTTTGACGACTATAGTACCTTTAACAACCAACTATACGGCAGGAATTAAAATTCCAGACGTATAGTTCCGGCCATATAGATATGTATACCATCAACAAATTTTCTTTCCCAGATACAGAAGGTTTAACGACCAACTATACTGCGGGGATAAAAATCCCGGCCGTATAGATATCACCGCCTGAGAAAAAACCCTAAAAAACCCTAAATTTTGCCGTAAACCCAACTATATGATGGGAACAAAATGTTCTGGCTGTATAGTTACAACCGTATAGTTTCGTCGGACCACAAAAATTCCACGGAAAGGTACCCCTAACAGCAAAACTTCAATCCTTTTTTCTCTCTTCTATCTCCAAACTATCTCAAAACCTTAAGGGATGTTCATCTCTACTCAATTTCATTCGATTTCTGACACGTCAGAAACATATCTATAATTTCTGATATTCCATGCTTGTTTAGTATCTACTTTGCTTTTCTCTGTCTATACTTTGAGGTGTTTTTATATGTTTTCTGGAACTAACCTATTAACAAGGAGCCATCAACAAGTTTTCTGGCGCCGTTGCTGGGGAGGCTAAGGACGTCTTCACAAGGGGAGTCCTCCTCAACCTTTCTCTTTACTTTGTTTTTAGTTTGCTTAGTTTCTTTTGCTTGGTTTGGTTTGCCTCTTTTATCAAAAACTCAAAAAATAAATAGTTTAGTTTGGTTTGATTTCTCTTATCAAAAACACAAAAAAATTAGTTCCTGCCCTAGTTTCTACCATGTCTGGTTTTGGTCCAATCTTTGTGACACCTATGGAAAAGATCTTTACTTTTAAGCAAAAAAGTGAAGAGAGTTTCAAAGAAGCTTGGTCTAGAATCTCTGCTTTACAAAGGGAAACTGAGCCTAAGATGAGTCTTAGCTTGGTTATTAATAGTTTCTACCGCGATATTGCTCTTTGTTATAGATATGCTTTGGATGTTGTGGCTGAGAAATATATATTTCAATGTACCGAGGATGAAGCTTTTGATGCCATAAAAAAGTTGATTATAATTTATAATACGCCTGGCATGTCTGGTTCCTCTTTCATAGATATTTTTGCTAGGTTGAACACTTTTGAGTCCAGTACTGCTGCTTTGAACAGTTGCTATCACACACTTAGGGAGTACCATAATTATGTTCCAATGAATTTCGAGCCTTCAAAGTGGTTTCCCACAATCAAAGTCACTATAAATAGTGCAACTTTTGATGCTCGTTGTGATATCATGTCTGAATTTTGCCTTATGCCTAAAGATTTTTATGAGTCTTTGAGTCTTTGGGTACTTTATAAAGGAGGAGAGGAAATATATCTTACTAATAATGCCACTTTATTTCCCATTGGAATAGCCGAAGATGTGTTTATAAAAATCTCAAGGAAAATGGTGTCTACTGATTATCTTGTTATTGAATGTGTAGGCAAAGGATATATTACACTTGGAAGATCCCTGTTGAAACATCTTGAAGCAATAATAGATGTGGGAAAAGGCATCATGCATTTTGCTCCTACAGTAAGCAATCATATTTTCCCTAAAGAGAAGAAGAAAGGTAAGAAAGGTAGGAGTAAGAGAGTTAATGCTTCTTCATTTGAAAATACTTGATTTCATGCTTCTTGTGCCTAACTTAAAGGCATTAAAGAAAAGTACTTTTTGGGAGATAACCCAAGAGTTTCCTTGAGTCTTGGAAGTTATTACTTCAATAATGAACTCTCCTTATCCTTTTTGTTTGCTTTTTGTGCCAAGAATGACCTCTAATGAGAGGGAAGTAAGATTTGGGGAGTTGTTGTCCCAAAACAGATTTATGTCCTCCAACATAAAAATTCGTAAGGAGTCTCTGTAAGTTGGATTGAGCTGAATATTTACGAATAAATCCCCCACTATGTTAGCTAACTCTTGTTAGTTCAACACTTTTTGATTTGATCAACAGAAGGTCTTCGAAAAAATCGGTTTCTACCTGCTTGTCTGTTTTGATAGATTTCTTCCACTATTTGCATTTGCTTCTTATTGATTTATTTTTGAGTTCTCTTTTGGGGAATTGAGCTTTTTGAAGGAGTTGGTACAGTATCTTGTGTTTTAGTGAAGTTTTTTGTTGTTCTAAAGCTAAACCCGAAGGTCTATTATCTTTTGAATACACTAATGTTGCTAATGAAGATTGTGTGAAGTTTTGTATGAAGGAAAAATTCTAGGTGTAGAGAGAGAATGATGTAATAATATGAAGAATGGACAAAATCTCAAGCTTGGGGATGCCACCCCGGTGTCACCCCAAGAAATATCCAAGAGGTACAAGCGTCAAAGCTTGGGGATGCCCAAGGCATCCCCTTCTTCATCAATAAAAAGCTCAGGTCTTTCTAGACACTTCGTTTTTATTGTTTCATGCACTGTTGTGTTGTACTTGGAGCGTCTTAGTTTTCATTTGCTTTGCTTAGTTTGTTTAGTTTGCTTGAATAAATTAGTTTGGATCCCTGTTCTCGCTGTGTTGTTTCAAATAAGTCGATTGGTGTTGGAAGGAGTAGAAAGTTCTTGCTTGAAAGTGCAAGAGGAGCTTGCTTTGACTGTGACTTAGACTTTAGCATAACATGCTAGGTGTTGTTTTGACCTTATGCTTAGTGATTATTGCTATAGCATGACTTGTTCCAAACAATTGGGATTGCTTAGTCTGCCTTGAAGGAATCATGTGTTGTTTTAGCATACAAAAGCATAGTATTGTGGTATTCTACTTTGATGCTTTGTTTGGGTTGACTTGGCACATGATCACACCATGTTATGACTATGAACAAGTCACCATAGCCTCTATGATCATTTAGTCCTTGACTTGTAGTACCACTCTATGCTTTGATTAGTAATGTTTTGTCGCTCTACATGATTATGACCATTATTGCTCTCTTAGTTGGTTGCTCCCAATCTTTTGCTAGCCTCCACTTGTATGAGTAAGTTCTACTCATGCTTCCAACTCCCAAGAAACCAAGTTATTCCAAAGTGTCCACTATAAATTCCTATGCATGGTGTGTTACACCATTCCAAATATATTCTTGTTTTTCTTCTATCTTCCAATTAAAAAGTATTTTGTTATGTGAAAACTTAGTGATTAAAGCCCTCACAAACTTGATGGCAGACTTTATATTCCTTGCCCCTAATAAACTTGAACCATTGTGTCGTCTATGTTGTATATGCTTGCACTTATACGTTGGAATTAGCAGAACCATGCTGTCATGGGGAACGTTTTCAACATTGCACTTGTACTTTGTACATAGTTTATATCATGCTCTTTTGTCTATGGATGTCGTCGGTGTGAAATAAAAAGGGAGCTTGTAAGTCCATGGAGTTATGTATTTTGTGTTAGAGAAACGCCTGGGCGGCTAGCCTAATCCATGCCTAATCATGGTGGAAACTTCCAGCATCACCATAATGAGCAATCTGTGAAGCATCCTCAATAAAAAGCTATGCACATAGTAAATAAAAAGATCGCTGAGATGCTCATTGTCTGCTTGTCTTATCATTTTGGTTATGGGATAGCTCCTGTACCATGTGCAATGGGTACCCCGTTGGTGGTTCTCTATGATACACATGTACTTACTATGACAAGAACTTACAGGTGACTGAAGTTGAGTAGCATGAGGTGTGGCCCTCATATTCAAGGGACATGAGATTGCCAGCTTATACTTTGTCAAGCATATACTCCATAGTTTGTTCACTTTAACCTTAATCGCTTCAATATGCTTATGATAGGGGCAATGAGGGCTGAAAGCTAACAAGTACCATAATTTTTAGAAGCTCTTTTTGAAACTTGAAATCCCTGCTTCCCTTTATGAAGGGCCTTTCTTCCACTATTATATTGAGTCTCCACCTTCCACCTTTAGGCCCCATTAAGAGAGCATAGTTGCCATTCTTAGTTCTATGTGCATTGTCCCAAAACTTATTGATTGTGCATATTGTGATATTACTTGTTCTTGTGCTATTTGTATCTAGTCACTCTTATGAACTTTGAAGGTGTCATATGCATCTTTTTGTTATTCTATGAGGGACAAGATGATTTCCACTATGCCATATTTTCTGTATGTGAAACAAACAAACGTTTTTCAATGCATGTTATTCATGATCTTTGTTTGTAGACTTTCATGTTGCATGCATAGTTACTTTATCTTATTGTTAGAACTCCATCTTTCATGCACATGTTTAGAGTTCTTTGATCTCAGCTTTCAGTGCTTGTAAATGGTTTGATCTTGGTGGTGCATGTCACCTCAAAAATTATTCTTTTATCACTTACCTACTCGAGGACGAGCAGTAGTTAAGCTTGGGGATGCTTGATATGTCGGAAACGTATCTATAATTTTGATGTTCCATGCTTGTTTAGTATGTACTTTGCTTTGCTTTGTCTACACTTTGAGGTGGTTTTATATGTTTTTTTGGAACTAACCTATTAACAAGGAGCCATCAATTTCCTCACACACACAAGTGATCTACGATATGTTTCTCCTCCGATCCTCCAATTACTTTTTGCAAATTCATATTTGATCTATTGTCATTATCAATCTAGGGTGAGACTTATTTAAAACTAATTGTCATGTTTATCTTGCCTAGATTATTATTATGAGGAGATTCTTTAGTGTGCTATGATGAGGAATATGTTATGTTTATTACTATTGGATCAAAAAGTTTTATTTTTATTTTTGTCTTTCTTATTATTTTTAGAAGATAAACACAAGGAGCCAAATGCGTGCTCGTGCCGCTGCGAGTTCTTCTCAGGCTACTGCTGCAGCTTAGGACCGCATGGGGATAGGGTTCAGGAATGAGCTCCAACGTGATCGCTTCAACAAGATTAAGAACCGAGAAGTGAAGGCAACCAAGTGGGCTTGTCCCGTTATATTGAACCAACTCGGTATTTCTAATGACTTTCAATTTACTTTGCAATAGGTTTGACCTGCAAAACTTTGCATTTCATGTTGTGCCTACTTATCACCGGTTAACTCTTGAATTCTTAAGTTCTTTGACAAGCACCATTAAAACATGGCACAAAGAGGACACAATTTCTTTCCGACTTATGAACAGCAATTATACATTAACACTTGATGAATGGTGCAATTGTCTTAGTTTACCAAACAATGATGCTAATGCTTTACGCGCATATTTTACTGGCATTGAGCCTTCCCTAGGCCACTATTATAATAGAATGAGTTTCACTTCTAGAGTCAACAAGGGGAAGAATATTCAGCATCCTGCTATTTGATATTTGTTCTATGTTATTGCTAACACATGGCAGACATGAAATGAGTTTACAAGACTCAATGAGGAGGACATATTAGTCCTCACAAAAGCTGCTTTCAACAACAACCTGTCACTCAACTTGTGCGCAATTCTTGTGCGCTATGATGACCCACAAGTGTAGGGGATCGCAACAGTCTTCACGGGTAGTATTACCCAATTTATTGATTCGACACAAGGGGAGCCAAAGAATACTTGCAAGCCTTAACAACTGAGTTGTCAGTTCAGCTGCACCTGGAAATAGTTCTTGCTCACAGAAGTTTATCAGTAGCAACAGTTTGTAGTAGCAACAGCAACAGTGAGACAATAGCAATAGTAACAGTAACGGTAACACACTACTAGAGAAAAGCCTATGCGAGGCGCACCTAAAAGCCTATCCGAGGCGCATATCATATGCGCCTCTAGCTTCAAGCCTCGAGTATTTCTTATGCGAGGCGCATATGATATGCGCCTCCTATACTTCACATATGCGAGGCGCATATCGATATGCGCCTCGCATATGTGAAGTATAGGAGGCGCATATCATATGCGCCTCGCATATGTTTTACAATGCGCCTCGGATATGTATAGTATATGCGCCTCCTATAGTATCCTATATGCGCCTCCGGTAATATTTTCGAAATTCAAATTTTACAGACCACTATAAATAATAATATACAGATATTCAAATATACAATATAGTCCAGAATACAGTATAAAGAGCACAGAATTTTTCAGAAACTTGCAATTTGCCAAAGCATAATAGAACCAACATGAATACAATACATTACACATCAATCATGACATACAAGTTCATACATCAAGTGTTTGTGCCACAAGTTCACACCTCCGAGTACAAGTTCACAATCACATTACACCTTCGAGTACAAGTTCACAATCACATTACAACTCCAACGACGTAGCTCTACCTAGATGAAGTAGAACACATAACCTACAATGAAGAGCAACAAGGTGGTGATCACGAGGAAGTTCCTCCACTTCTTCCTTCCATGCCTCCTCCACTTCTCTTCCGCCACCTCTCTACTCTCATAGCCTTGGTAGCTGTTGCCCGAGAAGTTGTTCACTTGCTTCTGGCAGTCTTTCCACTCCTCGTACACACCTGGAACCCGACCGACGTACACAACATAACACCTCGGCATCTCCTACACATAATAAAGATGATATTACTTATGTCAGTGGAAAGCAATAGCTAGCAGTTCACAAGATAGAATCATGCATATATATATATATGGGTGCAACAAAATGTAAGAAATCACGTTCTAATCATCGGCATTTCGAAGAAAGACAAAAAAAAAGCAAACCAAGAATGACTTGGATTAGTGCCTCATACTTAGATTGGGCACGGAAATAACAATGCTCGCTGTTCGATCTCATGCGGCAAGTAGAGTATATGCCCAAATTACTAGTCTACTTGGCACACAAGATCGAACAGCGGCATAGTCATACACGTGACACCACAACACGTTCTAATCATCGGCATTTCGAAGAAAGACAAAGAAAGCAAACCACAAGAAAGTAAGGAAGCAATGACAAATGAAAAGCAACAAGCACTTAAAATAGTTCGTAACACAAATAACTAGCTAGTGTCTCTCACAATCAAGTTCAACGGTTGACGAAACATATTCTAGAGGTTTTGCTAGGCAAGTTTAACATAGTGATAAGAGGTTACAACACGAGTTCGGAACTAACAGCTAGGTACCCAGGCAATGCAATCATGAAGTCTTCTTCGGCTCTTGAGTCAGCTTTGGGGGGGCATTGATGAAGCCCGACCGAGTTTTCGCCATTTGCATGAACATCCTGCTGTCACCCTGCTGCGTTAAGCGTTCGTCTATCTCCCTGTTGGACGGTGTATAGCCGCCGTGGAAGGTGCCTCCGGTTTTTATGACTCCCTGGTACACGATTGTCGCGATCTCCTCCTGGATGTTGAAGAAGTGTTGCCTGAGGTTGCGAGCCTATATGCATGCAAGCTTTTCAGCCCACTTCACGAGGTCAGATGGCAGCATTTTGGTCTCCATGTCATTGAAGAATGCCTTCATGTGGTAAATGGCGTAGAAGGCATCCTTCCCACTGCCAGGCGGCTGCTTGACGCAGGCAAACTTCATCGTGTGGCGGAACACGTGCGCGCCGAACTTTACATGTGGCCTTGCTGGTTTGACGCCTCCCGCTGCGACGTAGCCGGTGAGAGCGCCATCAAGAATTTTCTTGATATTGGTGTAGTTTTTTTGGATCGCACTGTTTGAGTCGAGGTACTAGGTTGTTGAGTGTTTCAAATTCAAGCTTATGAGCACACAGCCTGTCCGATCATCCTCCGTGATGGGATGGTAGGGAAGGAGAATCACATCCTTGTCCGAGTATGTTTGCAGGAAGTTTGAGAGGTAGTCGGTCGCCAGATCTATGGCCTCAGCATCTTTCAGGACGGCGTCACGCATGAAGTAGGGATCCACTATCTGGATGCCCGGGATCTTGTCTCTGGTGATCTCCATGGCCATATTGAGGGAGAACAGCCGGACCAGGGTATTGTGCAGTCGAAACCCGTTCAACATGTCAAACAGGTCGGTATGCCGCACGTAGAAGATATCCCCGGGGGGTACAGTGACGAAGCACAGCATATGAGAAGGCACCTTAGCCTTGAAAACGAGGTACGACTGATCGTTGTCGCGAATGCGGCACTGCTCAATTGTGAGACATCCATAATGAATACTACGCATATGCGAGCCTGCGACCTCGAGCATCGATTTACACATCATCGGTACACCTGCCACGTGCTGCTGATTCCTGGCTTGCCCCACAGCACCGTCCCGGAAAAGAGGATTTGGATCCTGGCCCCGATCACCCTTAGGCTTCCTTTTGCGACCCTTCTTGCTCTTTACGGCTTCGGCCACTGCGTTCACCTCACCGACCGTCTTATGGAGGGTGCCGGGGCTGATCAAAGGAACTACTGGCCTTGGAGGCTCGGTGAAGGGGACATGTGGCGGCGTCTCCTGACTAGTTGGGAAGAGACGCACCTTGCAAGGGGGTTTCGCTGGTGCTAGTTGGGTCTCGGCAACTTGATGTGTGCCTGATGGTCCCGGCTCATACAAATCAGAAAACCTTGTGTTAACAAACTGGTCACCGTAGTTCGGGTCAATTTCTTCATCATCATCGGGATTCTGTGCCATGTTGTCCAAGTCTCCCATCTCGAAGTCTTCATCATGTGCTGGTTGTGCTGCCTCTAGGGTGATGTTGAGCTGGTCCTCTGTCCCCAAACGGATCTGGCTCTTCGGCCATAGGTACAAGTAGCCGAAGCCGGTATTGAGGACCGCTGCCGTGTCCTCATCATCCCATCCTTGAGGTTGAGAGGGAGGTTCCACTTGCTCGTAGCCCGGAAGCACCATACTGTATTTGACCCTCATCATGTCAGGTGGCATTGTGACATTGTGCATTTTGCGGTTCTCTAGTTGAACAATAGTACCCTTGGAAACATCCATCAACTGGCCGCCCACCCAATGCATTAGAGTGCAAGGAGTGTCTCCCTGCGAAAGATCGACATGTAGGCCGAGCGTTAGAAAAACAGAGATCAAGTCATCGGTGTGGTTGAGCCTCCCAACTCTCGCTTTAATTAGTTAGTTACCTTGAGGGCGTCAAATTCGGCCAATGTCGAGGCACCGACGCCGACAGGCTTGACCACGCAAGTGGCGGAGTGGCTGCCTGATGGCACGGTGGCGCGGGCCGGCGCCTTCGCCGTAGTGGGCAAGTTAAGCTCCGGAGCTAGAGGAGTCTCCACCACCACCGGCCCTGCTGGAGGAGTCACCAACGCCTCCGGCCGCGCCACATTGTCCGATTGGGCGCTGTTGAGGTTGGGAACCGGTGGCGGCCCCCGTTTACCACCCTTCTGCCACTTGTTGTACTTTTCCATGTAGACGGGAAGGATGGTGTTGAGCTTCCCGTTCACTTGTGAATGGACTTGTGACTGGACTTGTGTCTGGACTTGTTCTTGGAACTTTGTCTCGGCAGCCGACACAGCCTTGTTCACGGCATCTTGGACTATATTTGGAAAGGCTTCCACCTGTTCCCTTAGGAGTTTTACCTCGGCGCTTTCGGCCTTCTTGCCCTTCCGCTCCGGGGTGCCATAGTACTCGGACCATGATATGCCGCCAAAGCCGACCACACGACCAGCCGACGGGGCCGCCAGGAGATCGACACTCTTGGTCCGGTTCAGCGCCCTATTAAAAGTGGTGTCCCACTTGGCGACAGGCGGTGGCGCTGACCCCTGGGATGAGGAGCTCCTACACTCCTCGTCCTGCGCACAAGGAACGCGAAGCATTTGATCAGAAAACTAGACTTCATTGATTAATCATGAATGCAATTAATCGACTTGCATGCAAACTACTTACATATTTTTGCATGAATCCTTCACCCTCGGAGCAAAGGGGTCGGCGGGCTCCAAAGAATAATCAGAACCCCCTTTCGGCGGGGCAAACCGGGCCCTGACGAAGTTCTTTGCCTGCTCCTCCTTTATGTCGTCAAAGGGACGTGTCAACCCCTTTGCACGAGCGTCGGCGTCCTCCTTATCCCATTTGGGCCTCGCGGCTCTATAACCGCCGGAGCCGAGATGGTGGGTACCAATGTTTCGGGATCTCATATTCTTGCCCTTCTCAGTCCTGGCCTTGCCCAAGGCAGAGTTACATCTGGCCTTGAACAATTGTAGTCTTCTTCCTTGACCAGAGGCTCCTTCTTGACGAGCTCTGGATAACTTAGCTTCTCCTCGAAAATCAGATTCTTCACCCGAGCCTTCCAATTTGACAAGGCCTTGGTCATCCTCCCGAGGGCATACTTGTTCACCGGATTCCCTTTGAGATTGTCATTATTATACTTGTTTTCCTCATCACCCGGGAATGCGTATCTTGCGTGCAGCTTCCGGAAAAGCTGGATGAGGAAACCCTTGTTCTCTTCGGCCTTCAGGTTCTCCATGTTGATCGTGACGGTGTTCCGGAGGATTGCCGCGAGCTGGTTAGAGTAACCCCCAACAAATTCTTCTGGCTCCAAAGGCGCACCTTTAGGGCTCACGCTTGTGATGATGGACCTTTTGAGGTCGACCACGATTGGGGTCCGATCCTTCCGAGACTTCTTTGATGCGCTACCATCGTCTGTAGTAGCTTCACCGCCGCCATCAGTGGTAGTGGCTTCGCCATCGGCGTCCCCCATCTCCTCATTGCCCGACGAGGTATCCTCGTCCTCCTCCATCTCGTCGTCCCGCGGAACAAATTCCGGGGCCTCTAGGGATTCCATCTCCGCCTGCTGCTCCCAAAAGGGCTTCTGGTTAGAAGGGCCCGGATCCGACATTTCTAAACACACAAATAAATGAAACTAATAAGCACAAAAATTCACAGAAAATTTTGGCATGAACTTTGCTAATTTTCTATGTCTAGGAGTGCCAGAAATTCGCCGGAACGGAAATGAATCAACATTTCGGCGAAACATTGGCAACTCAAAAAGAAAAACCTGCACAAAAAGGATCAACTGCCATCATCACAGCCATTTTGCTAGCATACATACACAAACACCATGTATATATATCATGCTCCAGGCCATACATACACAGAGGCACCAACCCTGTATACACAAATTAACCCTGTATACACAGAGGCACCAACCCATACATACCAACAGATTTTTAGTCATAACAGTTCAAATGCTAGCATGATTTAGAGATCTGAGAACAACAGGTGTATCAGAAAAGGTTCTCTTCAAATACTGAAATCCTCCAACACCAGGTGCTAAATAATATAGATATATCTTCATGGTTTTACACTCTCTAAGCTAGTAGTACAATAATACATATGGCAAGCATGACTTCAAAGATCTGAAAGCACTACTGATCACCAAATCAGAGAAAATAGTACAGTTACCAGGAGCTACTGATCTAAAACTATAGCACTACTGATCACCAAACTAGGTTGTTCCAATATTTCTATAAACTAGAATCGACTGAATTATAGCTACAACAATTCCTATAGTCCAACCTTGGGCAAGAAAATTAGTCAAACTGATCTGAAATTTTTATGCATTAAATATAGAATTTGGACTTATAAATCATTGTTGATGAATTCTCAGTTATTTAGAGTTGAACTTAAGGATCTACAAGCAGTACTTGGATCTCTTATTTTATAGGTTTGTTCCACTCTTGCCTCATGTGTTAGTTTGATGTATGGTTTTAATTTCTACATACTTGAATAATTTGAGTCTATTTCCAGTGTGTCAAGTTTTAACCCTGAACAATCAGTGGCAAAGCTAACAAGACAAGCACTTTCAGGAGAACACGCGGCCAGTTCAAATTTGGTCTGCCACGTCTCCTGTCTAAAGCAATGACCATGGTGGTGTATGCTTGTGAGAGAAAGACCTGAGCATGAACTACCCATTACTTGGTACTTTTTTGCTTTGTATTACAGAATTTTATTATTATCTTCCTGCGAGATATCTAGAAAGAAGTGTTAAATACATTATGTTAGTGTAGTTATCAAAAGCACTTAGGAAGTCCATAATTTTATATGTCAAGAGTAAAGTAAAAAGAGTACAATAACATTTCAATAAGAGTAAAGAGAAATCAGTGCATTAGTATTTAAATACATTATGTTAGTGCAGTCCAACTGATTGAGGTGAGCTACACTTCCCTTTGTTCCAGGACGGAAATATTGCTACTCGGCCATGTTCTAGGGAGCCTTCCTCTCCAAGTCTTGAAGCTGATATGATAATCATGCTTCCAGGCACCAGTTTAGATAGGGGATTACTTTACGATGTATCATCTGTTTGCTTGTCAACAACCTGTGCTTAGATAGGGGATTACCAATTTGTTTGCTTGGTAATTTTCTCTAAATTTTGTTGTAGTCAGTTAGATTAGTGGTTTTATATTGTTTAGCCTTAGGGGCCATTGTTGCCTGGTAATTTGATTACCATGACACATGTCATCTTCATTTCTTACTATATCCTTCACATATAAGCATGATTTGACCCAGAACCCTCCCTGGAACATTGTTGCCTGGTAATCAAAATTTACATGGTCTACCTTGGAACAGACACACCTATCAATTTACATGGTCCAAATATACTATACGGGTGATCACATATCAATGCAAGCTCAAATCAAAATGGGGGCACTCGAACCACGGCGTGCGGGAATAGGTCGTTCTTCCGCCGGACAGTAAGGCCCATCTCCTCCGCCATGTCGAGCTCACCCGGCTTCGCCCCACCGGGGAGCTCCCAGTCGAAGTGGTAGAGAAACCCTAGAAGGGGAGGAGAGGGTAAGAGGCGTGGGTGGGTGGGGGGCGGGGACTCACCGGAGAGAGGGGAAGAGGCGTGGGTGGGTGGGGGGCGTGGGTGGGTGGGAAGCCGGCGTCGGGCTCCTCCTTCACGGGGCGGCGGCGTCGGGCTCCTCCTTCACGGGGACGGCGGCGTCGGGCTCCTCCTCCACAGGGCGGCGGCGAGCTCCTCCTTCACGGGGACGGCGGTGTCGGGCTCCTCCTCCACAGGGCGGCGGCGAGCTCCTCCTTCACGGGGCGGCGGGCTCCTCCTCCACGGGGCGGCGGCGGGCTCCTCCACGGCGGCGACGGCTTTGATTGGCGTCGGGCTCTGAGATATGTGAAGTCGTGTATGTACTAGCTGCTAGCGCTGTGTGACTTGATCGATGTGTGTCGGTTATGAGAGGCGCATATCGCAAAGTGCGCCTCGTATAATATTACGCGAGGCGCATCTGGGCTAAATGCGCCTCGCATAATATGCAATCCTAGACAAATAGGGCAGTGCGCAAGTTTCTATCAACTATCACACAGCAGCCTAGTGGTAACATGCCTTGTCCTTCACTGTTGGCCACCCAGGTTCGAATCCTAAGGGGGGCAAATTTTTGGAATTTTTTTTAAAGGCCAATTTTCATGTAAAAGCATACAAATATGAACTACAAAATATACTACAAATATTTTAAATATTCAAATATTGCTAAAACAACAAAAGTGTGTATTCTCAATGAATGTGTCTTGTCGATACATAATATTCTCAATGCAATATTATTATAACACACACATAATGAAAATTAAGAATGTTTTAATACATAATAGTAGGCCACACACATGACGATTCTTGACAATGGTCGGAGCGCGCTAGCGTTTCTTGACAATGGTCGTCTTCTTGCCCTTCTTTGTCGCAGTTGCATAGGTTAGGTCCGGGACGTCTTCACTACTTCTCTTGAACGGAAGTCCTTTCTTAGGTAGGGTTGTGGTGTACGGTGTTTGGTTGCCATACCCGTCTTCTATCTTCGGGTCGCCGTTCTGGTCAAAGTCTTGCTCGTTGGCGACTCCGTCCATTCCGATAATGTTCCTTTTGCCTCTCCTGACGACAACCCGGCTAGGCTTGACGGGTCTTTGATGTACCAGCATTGGTCGACTTTGCTAGCCAAAACCCAAGGCTCATTTCTTGCGGGTGAGTTCGCGCTGGTGGTCTTTGACGGTATAACCATCGTGGTGAAATACCGGTCTTCTTTCTCGACGCTCTTGGCCCACCTGACACGGAACATCGGCACCTTCTCCGTAACATAGTCGAGCTCCCAAATCTCCTCGATCCTTCCATAGTATCTTTCCGGGATGTCGCCGGTGTAGAATATCCCTGTTACCCCTGAGTTCTGGTAATCGCAGTTATTGTCTTTTTCCTCTGTTTAGAACGTGTATCCGTTGATATCGTAAGCCTGATAGGTCATGAGGTTGTGCGAGGCGCCCTGTGACAATGAGAATATGAGTTTATCTTCCTCCGAGTACTCGCCCTGCGGTGGATTATCTATGACCTTCTCCCTAAACCACCGCGTGAAACCGGAGTTGTGCTCCTTGATAACATCTTCCTCCCTCGGACCTGGCGCCCCTGATCAGCGTAATCCTTCTTGATAAACTCTTTGTGCTCATGTATGTATGGATCAACCACCTGCAGGTGTTGTAGCGCGACCAGGTTTGCTCTTTCAAAGTCCTTGGTTCGGCCCTCCATGTCGACATGCTTTGCACGTCGACCCTCGCGGTGACTGTTGAGCCACGCGGAGATAAAACAAAAAAATTCCTCTAACGTGGTGATCCCAAGATCTAGCTGAGGTAGAAGGCCACGAGGTTTACCACTAGACGCGCTGTTGCGGATTACTGATGGAGTGCGTCAGTTGATGCAGTACAGTCCTAACGATCCGATCGTCCTGGTGCTGATCGCACAGCACCTCTGCTGGTATCCACACGTACAAGGAGGAGCGCCGACGGCGAACTGCTAGGTTCGTAACGGCGGCTGGACTGCTGTGGGGCTAGGGTTTCCAACACATGGAATGACCTAACCGAACAACGATTAACCTTTCTGGGTTACGGTGCTCCACTATATATAGGGAGTGAACGTGGGCTCTGCTCGCGCGACCCATTCACTAAACCCCATATAACACTAGTCACCGTGAGTCCAACTCACTAACTCAGTCCTAATCTGGTTTAGGTCCAACCCAACCAGATTACAGATTCGGATCCAATCCGAACTTGCTCCCGCTCTTAAGTGTGTGACCCCGCAGGCTCATGGCTACTTGGACACGATTAGAGACTCACAATCGATCAGTCGGCAGCGGCTCCTAGCAGAACGTGCCGACTCCCAAGTACCAAAGAGTCATGATGACTTGCCTTTCCAATGCGACTTACGTCCGAGTCCCTTTTGCCTCACGATATACCTTGTCAGACTATAGGCGAATATATGTCATCCCTTAAATAGTCCGACTCTCTTCTCGATCCGAGATAAGTGATTCACCCGACTAACTCTTAGTCGATCGCCTCGGTTAACACTTAACCGAGTCGTGCATGGCCATGCTTTCCGAATCATATCTCATGAGAGGGCCCAAAGAATATCTCTCCGAGTGGAGGGGCAAAATCCCATCTTGGTTATTCACATCACGCAGCTTGATTCTCAGTCGACCCGAACCCTGCCTTTATAACTGCCCAGTTACAGATCAGCATTTGACAGAAACTAAGTCGGTGATCCTCAACTCGGACTATGCAACAACCTCAGGTCTAAGGATTACATTGATTGAGATATACAAATGACAACTTGTTCGTTGTACCTCAATATGGGTCAATCCGACTCGCTAAACTCTTTAGCCGAATCTGTGTAAGTTGGAATAGCATCTCCATGCTCATGACAAGTGGAACCATGTCATCAAGCCAACTTTCACATTGATCTAAGTTGTGTGTCCAGCACAACCTCAATGACCAAGGATATTTAGTACAAACAACATGAATGCATAGTTCCACAACCGAATCACAAATTCAATGATACACATCAGATGTTCATACAAGGACTACTTAATATCTTTATGAATACAATGGGAAATCCCATCATACATGATTGCCTCTAGGGCATATTCCCAACAGTCTCCCACTTGCACTAGAGTCAATCTTTCGACATCACATGTCTAAGCATCTAATTCCCATGGCTCTCTGGTGTGCCTCATGCTTCGGCTGGGGTAACGGCTTTGTCAACGGATCCGCAATATTTGCATCCGTGTGTACCTTGCATAACTTGATATCACCCTGATCCACGAACTGGCGAATCAGGTGGTACCGCATGAGTATATGCTTGTTCTTCTGGTGCTGTCTAGGTTCCTTGGCTTGTGCAATAGCACCATTGTTGTCACAATACACGTCCAACGGATTGGACGAGCCCTGAACCACACCAATATCCATGAGGAAATTCCTCATCCAAACAGCTTCCTTTGCTGCCTCCGAGGCGGCAATATACCCAGCCTCTGTTGTAGACGCAGACACAGTCTCTTGCTTGGAACTCTTCCAGCTCACAGCACCTCCGTTTATAATAAACACGTATCCAGATTGCGAACGAGAATCATCAGAGTCGGTAAGATAACTCGCATCCGTGTAACCCTTTACACTGAGTTCATCTTCACCACCATAAACCAAGAACATATCCTTAGTCCTTCTTAAGTACTTTAGGATATTTTTAGCCGCTGTCTAGTGGATCTCTCCAGGATCAGCTTGGTATCTTCTCACAACACTTAGAGCATATGAAACATCCGGCCTAGTACAAATCATGGCGTACATGATGGATCCGACTGCAGAAGCATATGGAATCGCACTCATCCGACTTCGCTCATCAGCTGTCGAAGGACACTGAGTCTTGCTAAGTTTTACACCATGGGACATCGGTAAGAACCCCTTCTTAGACGATTCCATGTTGAACTTCTTCAAAACTTTGTCCAAATAAGTACTCTGACTCAATCCAATGAGCCTCCTTGATCTATCTCTATAGATCCGGATTCCGAGGATGTATGTTGCCTCACCCAAGTCTTTCATTGAGAAACTCCTTTCCAATGATTCCTTGGTTTCTTGCAACATCTGGACATCATTTCCAATCAGTAATATGTCATCCACATATAAGATTAGAAAATTTACTTTGTTCCCACTAAACTTCTTGTACAAACAAGAATCATGATCACTCTTGATGAAGCCAAACGATTTGACTACCTCATCAAAGCGAATATTCCAACTCCGAGATGCTTGCTTCAACCCATAAATGGATTTCTGAAGTTTGCATACCTTGTCAGCATTAGCCGGATCGACAAAACCCTCGGGCTATATCATATACACGTCCTCGGTTAAATTTCCGTTAAGGAAAGCCGTTTTGACATCCATCTGCCATATCTCATAGTCGAAATAGGCTGCTATAGCTAACATGATCCGAACTGATTTAAGCATCGCTACAGGCGAGAAAGTCTCGTCGTAATCAACTCCTTGAACTTGTCGGAACCCCTTCGCGACAAGGCGTGCTTTATAGACGGAAACATTTCCATCCATATCAGCTTTCTTCTTAAAGACCCATTTGCACTCGACGGGTCTTGCACCGTCTGGCAGATCAACCAAGTTCCAAACTTGATTTTCATCCATGGACTTTATCTCGGATCTCATGGCTCCAAGCCATGACTCGGAATCAGATCCCACCATCGCTTCCGAATAATTTGCCGGCTCATCACTGTCTAACAGTAACACATCACGAACACTTCGTAATCTTGCCGATCTTCGTAGTACAGGTGCTGCTGCCGGCTCAGCTGCCACGACCGGCTCAACCTCCAAGGTTTTTGCCGACTCGATACTAGCCGGTTCCTCTCAAATTTCTTCGAGTTGCATCGTGCTCCCACTTACTCCCCGGCTGAGAAACTCTTTCTCAAGGAAGACACCGTTCCGAGCGACAAACACTTTGCCCTCTTCTCGGTTGTAGAAGTAGTAACCCAAGGTTTCCCTCGGATACCCCACGAAAATACACTTATCCGACTTGGCTGTAAGCTTGTTCGACTGAAGTCGCTTGACAAATGCTTCACAACCCCAAATCTTAAGAAAAGACAAACTTGGCTTTTTGCCTGTCCACATCTCATGCGGTGTCTTCTCTACCGACTTTGATGGTACTTTGTTTAGTGTGAACGCCGCTGTTTCTAGACAATAACCCCAAAATGATAAAGGCAGATCTGTCCGACTCATCATTGATCGTACCATGTCCAACAAGGTCCGATTCCGCCTTTCCGAAACACCATTCCTTTGTGGCGTTCCTGGCGGAGTAAGTTGAGGAACTATTCCACAACTTTTCAGATGGTCATCAAACTCATGGCTCATGTACTCGCCTCCTCGGTCCGACCGAAGAAACTTTATTTTCTTGCCGAGTTGATTCTGTGCTTCATTCTGGAATTCTTTGAACTTTTCAAAGGCTTCCGACTTATGTTTCATCAAGTAGATATATCCATACCTACTCAAATCATCAGTGAAGGTAATGAAGTACTCATAACCACCCCTGGCTGTCGTGCTCATTGGTCCACATACATCACTATGTACTAGTCCCAACAAGTCGGACGCCCTTTCGCAACTCTTTGCAAAAGGTGTCTTGGTCATTTTGCCGAGTAGGCAAGATTCGCATGTCTCGAACGACTCCAAGTCGAACGAAGTTAGGAGTCCATCATCATGGAGCTTCTTCATGTGTTTCCAACTTATATGACCAAGCCGACAGTGCCAAAAGTAAGTCATATTCAGATCATTTGGTTTCAACCTTTTAACATTTATGTTATAAACCGACTCACCATCAAGATTCAAAATAAATAACCCGTCCTGGACGGGTGCAAAGCCGTGAAACATATCATTCAAATACAAAGAACAACCATTATTCTTGATATTCGACTCATAGCCTTGCCTCATCAAACATGAAGTAGAAATAATGTTTCGACTGAGCACTGGAACATAATAACAATTATTCAGTTCCATAATGAATCCGGAAGGTAAATGAAGTTGCATCATGCCGACTTCCAACACAACAACTCTTGCTTTGTTGCCGACTCGAATATCAACCTCACCTCTTGCTACGCTCCTAGTTCTTACCAGCCCCTGCAACGAGTTGCAGATGTGAATAACTGATCCGGTATCATATACCCAAGAACTATTAGGTGCATCAGCAAGATATATGTCTATAACATTGCAAACAAGTGTACCTGAGTCGGAAGTCATACCTCCACTCTTGGCTTTGTCGGCCAAGTACTTGCTGCAGTTCCTCTTCCAGTGGCCATCCGCCTTGCAGTAAAAGCAAGTGGATCCGGCTGAAGGAGATGGTTTAGTCCCTGAGGAAGAGCTTGGGACCGGGTCCTGAGCCTGCTTTCCCCCTGACTTAGCCTTCTTCTTACTCCAAGAACTCTTCTTGAACTTAGCCTTATTTTGCACCATCAACACTTGACTGGTGCCCTTCTTGAGATCCGCCTCTGCCTGCTTGAGCATCCCTTGCAATTCAGTGAGCTTCTTATCCATACCATGCATGTGGTAGTTCGAAATGAACTGCACATATGCACTAGGAAGAGAGTTCAGAATTATATCCGTAGCGAACTCTTCGCTAATGGGGTAGTCAAGCCTCTCCAAAGACTGCACGTAACCAACCATTTTGATCACATGCGGACTCAGTGGATCACCATCCTTAAGCTTGCAACTCAGTAAAGCCTGAGAGACTTGATACCTCTCAGTCTTCGCCTGAGCTTGGAACATACTTTTGAGGCTTTCGATCATATTGTAGGCCTCAACATGCTCAAACTGCTTTTGCAAGTCCGGTTCCATGTGAGCAAGCATATCCGTGGACTCATCCTTAGCCCGACGGTAGGCATTGGTGGCTGCGACAGTCGCATTCTCATTCGGCTCATCTGGATGTGGGTTGTCTAGGACATGGTCCTTCTTTTCTTGTTTGAGAACAATTCTCAGATTTCGATACCAGTTGGTAAAATTAGTGTCGTTCAGTTTATCTTTCTCAAGAATGGTTCTCAACGCAAAACCGGATATCTGAGAGTGACTGCTACTTGGTGCCATGATCTACAACAGAAAATATGCAAAAACACTTAAGACATGTATTCATAAAAGAGCAAGCATATTAAACATTTTAATATTTTATGCTCCCACTAGAACCAACACCCCTCTGATGGTTACTTAGTGATTCAGGATCCTAAATAAGCAATTCGGCTAGTGAGCTTTAGCATCACCGCTAGCCGCCAAGTGATCTAGGTAGACAACTCCTTGTCAATCGCATCTCATGTGACTCCTGTTGGACGGGTGGCATCACATGCCCCGGCTCCTATCCGACTTTTCCCCGAGTCCCACAACCGTTGTGATAGACCCGTCTAGCTTACCGAGTGTTTCTGCAGTAAGAGTCCGACTCGAACCCACCTAGTCGGAAAGAATTGGCAGCACCTCAATTTTATGAGCCCACTACCAAAAATATCTGACTTGTGATGGTGCAAACACTGGCGGGAAAACCGACTAGACCTTCTTTGAGGGATTAAATTTTACCGACTATCTAATAGAGGTAAAACTGAGACATAACAATAACACAAAATAAAGCAATTATAGTGTGAAATGGTGTGTCTCTCTTCATGGAGATCTCCATCTCCACAAATCCTGTAATTCAACTCGTGCCAACTCTTGTCACTTGCCGTCTTACTCCATGTTGCCGACATGTACAACGCCTTGCATGCCTTCCGGGTTCTCCAAACAGCTACACTAGCTTAGTAAAGTAGATTACATAGAGAATCCGACACGCAGGTCATTATACAATAAAATGACAGCACCTAGGCTCTAGCCGGCTGACATAAACCGTGATTCGCAGATCACGTATGGATTACACACATACATCACATGCACATGAACCATACCATTCACAACTTCCTGCAAAAACAAGTTATGCATAGATACAATATCTACCGGCGTTGTGAAACTCGCAACGACATCTAAGGCGCTACGATAGGGCGAAGCCGGCGGTCCCGCTAGCCGGATAGCGGGCAGGGATCGAAGGGGCAGCGCCCCTCGCGGGTGCGGGCAGCGCCCGACGATTTTTTCCGAAAACGTAGATCTCATCTACGATCCGGACATGGATTCCGACCATCGTTCCGATTCGATCAAACTCTTTGATCTTCGATCACCGCTTCTGGATTTACGTGTCACAGTCTACCCCGATGGCGGAAGCCGACCGGTAGGGGTATGTCGTTCCACGACCTCAGCAATATGATCACGAAAATCAGATCTACCATTCCCCAAGCACAGTTGATCCAATCAACTTCGTACAAAACCGATCTATCTCATAGATCGACCACCAAACAGCATATAGATCTCATCTACATCCTACCGCATATCACATATGCGAGATCTCGAGCCTAAAACCAGAAGCTATCACTCTGATACCACTGTTGAGCCACGCGGAGATAAAACAAAAAATTTCCTCTAACGTGGTGATCCCAAGATCTAGCTGAGGTAGAAGGCCACGAGGTTTACCACTAGATGCGCTGTTGCGGATTACTGATGGAGTGCGTCAGTTGATGCAGTGTAGTCCTAACGATCCGATCGTCCTGGTGCTGATCGCACAGCACCTCTGCTGGTATCCACAGGTACAAGCAGGAGCGCCGGCGGCGAACTGCTAGGTTCGTAACGGCGGCTGGACTGCTGTGGAGCTAGGGTTTCCAACACATGGAATGACCTAACCGAACAACGATTAACCTTTCTGGGTTACGGTGCTCCACTATATATAGGGAGTGAACGTGGGCTCTGCTCGCGCGACCCATTCACTAAACCCCATATAACACTAGTCACTGTGAGTCCAACTCACTAACTCAGTCCTAATCTGGTTTAGGTCCAACCCAACCAGATTACAGATTCAGATCCAATCCGAACTTGCTCCCGCTCTTAAGTGTGTGACCCCGCAGGCTCATGGCTAATTGGACACGATTAGAGACTCACAATCGATCAGTCGGCAGCGGCTCCTAGCAGAACGTGCCGACTCCCAAGTAACAAAGAGTCATGACGACTTGCCTTTCCAATGCGACTTACGTCCGAGTCCCTTTTGCCTCACGATATACCTTGTCAGACTATAGGCGAATATATGTCATCCCTTAAATAGTCCGACTCTCTTCTCGATCCGAGATAAGTGATTCACCCGACTAACTCTTAGTCGATCGCCTCGGTTAACACTTAACCGAGTCGTGCATGGCCATGCTTTCCGAATCATATCTCACGAGAGGGCCCAGAGAATATCTCTCCAAGTGGAGGGGCAAAATCCCATCTTGGTTATTCACATCACGCAGCTTGATTCTCAGTCGACCCGAACCCTGCCTTTATAACTGCCCAGTTACGGATCAGCGTTTGATAGAACCTAAGTCGGTGATCCTCAACTCGGACTATGCAACAACCTCAGGTCTAAGGATTACATTGATTGAGATATACAAATGACAACTTGTTCGTTGTACCTCAATATGGGTCAATCCGACTCGCTAAACTCTTTAGCCGAATCTGTGTAAGTTGGAATAGCATCTCCATGCTCATGACAAGTGGAACCGTGTCATCAAGCCAACTTTCACATTGATCTAAGTTGTGTGTCCAGCACAACCTCAATGACCAAGGATATTTAGTACAAACAACATGAATGCATAGTTCCACAACCGAATCACAAATTCAATGATACACATCAAATGTTCATACAAGGACTACTTAATATCTTTATGAATACAATGGGAAATATCATCATACATGATTGCCTCTAGGGCATATTCCCAACAGTGACCCCATCCAGCGAGCCTCCCGAGGTGCTTGTTGAATGGCATACCAAGAGGGGTCTCGGTTTGTAGAAAGTTCGAGCAGAAAGAGATGAACTCTTCGGCCAGGAAGCCGTTTGCTATGCTTCCATCTGGACGGGACTTGTTCTTAACGTATCCCTTGATGTGTCCATTGAGCCTTTTGAACGGCATCATGCTTCGCAGAAACGCAGGACCGAGCTGGACGATATCCTCCACGACATGGAGAAGCAGATGAAGCATGATGTCAAAGAAAGCGGGGGGGAAATAGATCTCGAGCTTGCACATTATCACCACGATCTCGTCCTGTAGCCTCGTGAGCTGCTTAATGCCTATCGACTTCCGAGAGATGACGTCAAAAAAGTTGCAGAGGCCAAACAGTGTTTCACGGATGTGCTTGTCCATTATACCTCGGATCGCGACCGAGAGTACCTGCGTCATTAGCACGGCGACGTCGTGAGACTTCATCCCGCTGAAGCGCTGCTTCGCCTCGTCTAGCCATCTGCTTATCTTCCCCGCGTAGCCGTTCGGAAATTTGACTCCGAGGAGGCACTTCATAAACTGTATGGCCTCCTTCTTACTCAGAGTGAAGCATGAGGCCTTGAGCTTGACCTCTCCCTTCTTAACCTTTTTCCCCTTGCGACGACGGCTATTCTGTGTTTCTGTCTCCTCCACCTCGTCCTCCTCCTCATCATCGCTAGGTGGTGGTTGAAGTTCATCCCTGATGCCCATATGCTTCAAGTCGTTCCTTGCCTTCGGCCCATCTTTGGTCTTGTCGGTGTTAAGGAGGGTGGCAAGCAGACTGTCGCCCACGTTCTTCGTGATATGCATGAGATCAAGGCTATGAGGCACGCGGAGGATCTTCCAGTATGGCAAGTCCCAGAAAACAGACCTCGCCTTCCATACCTTCAGCAACGGCTCTGGCTTCTTCTGGGTCTTTCCTGGCGCAGGGCACTCCTTCCAGTTATTCAACAGCTTGTAGATTTCCGCGCCACTCTTCTGGTGTGGGATTCCTCGGAGCTCGATTGTCCCATCGAACAGATGTCCTAGCTTTCTCCAGGCGTGATTCTTGGGAAGCCACCTCCGAGCCCCAAGGAACACGGTTTTCCCGGACACGGGATCTTTCTGTAGCTGGCGGTACGTTGTATTATCCTTGCACCTAACGCACCCATAGAATCTTGGACCACCTGCCCCGAGAAGTATCCGTAACCAGGATAGTCTTGCACCACCGTGATCACCGCCGCTCTCATGTCAAAGTACTCTTGTCTCGAGGCGTCCCATGTACGGGCTCCTTCTTCCCATAACGTGGCCAACTCCTCTTTCAACAACGTGAGATACAAATTGATGTCTGTACCAGGTTGTTTTGGCCCTTGAACGAGCATACTCATGGTTACGTACTTCTTCTTCATGCACAACCAGGGAGGGAGGTTGTAGATCCATACAAACACGGGCCAGGTGCTATGTGTGCTGCTCTGGCTTCCAAACGGATTGAGTCCGTCAGTGCTCACGCCCAGCCTGAGGTTCCTTGACTCTTTCCCAAAATGTTGGTAATATTGTAGGTCCAACGCCTTCCACTGGCAAGCATCTGAAGGGTGCCTCAACATTTCCTCCTTCTCCGGATCATCGTCTTCCGGCCTCTTTCTTTCCGCGTGCCAGCGCATGAGCTGTGCTTCCTTAGGGTCTGTGAAATACCGCTGCAAACGAGGAGTTAGAGGAAAGTACCACACCACCTTCCTAGGAGATTTCTTGGTCCCTCTCTTGTATCGAGAGGTCTTGCACACCGGACACGTGGTCTTCTCCGCGTCCTCGCCTCGGTAGATGATGCAATCATTTATGCAGACGTGGTATTTCACGTGCGGTAGATTGAGAGGGCACACGACTTTCTTCGCCTCAGCGATACTAGTCGGACATGTGTTCCCCTTCTTGGGAAGAATATCGTGCCAGAATACAATGTTGTCGTCGAAACATTCGTCGGTCATTTTGTGTTTCGCCTTCATCTCTAGAGCCCTGAGCGTTACATTTAGACGGGTATCCCCGTCGTTGCATCCGTCAAACAATGGAGTGACCGCGTCTTTCTCCATTTGCTCTAGTTTAGCCTTCTCTCTACCGGCGGCTCTGGCGTTACTCGTCTCCTTGAGAAGCAGATCTTGGACATGAGGGTCTCGCAACCAGCTCGAATCATGGTCGGCACCACCTTGATCATCTTCGTGTCCATGCCCGACGCCACCTTGATCATCTTCGTGTCCATGTCCAGTGCCACCACCCTGATCTTCGTGATCGTGACTGGCGTCTTGATCTTCGTGATCATCACTGGCATCTTGATCTTCGTGATCATCACGTATCCATCGAGTGTAGCCATCCATGAAACTACGTCGAAGCAGGTGCGACTCCAGCATTCCGGAATCATGCCTTATCAGATACATCAGCTTGCAGTCCCGACATGGACATCTTATCTTTGTCTTGTTTGCACGTTCCATGTCGGCCCTCGCGCATGTCATCCACCTATCCACGCGGGCTTTGTTGATCAGTGGTCGGACCATGGCCGCCTGCGTGGTACAAAGAGCAAGAGAATAATTAGAGCATATATGGACATGGATCGCCGGAAAAATTCGGCATGACCTCCCCTAAAAAGAGGACATCCGCGAGTGCCAGAAATTCGCCGGAAAAGAAATAAATCGACATTCCGGCGAAACATTGGCATCTCAAATGAAATCCCTGCACAAAAAGTAGCACCACAACATAATCATATAGTCGGTGTCTCCGACAACGCGCATACATGCAAGCAACGCCTTCACGCTTCCTCCAACAACGACTTGCGCAAGAGAGCCGGAGGAGAAGTAAATGGACATGTTGTAGATCTAGAGGAGAAAGAGACTTCACTTACATATGGGTGTCAACCAATGGATGTTGAGCAAGCTTCTATGGTGAATCAATGGGGGAAATGAGGTGGGGAGGAGGAGGGGGGCGACCAGATTTGTCTTGGTGGAGGAGGAAGAAGTGACACAAGTGAGTGGGGTGGTAGTTGCCTCCATGTGCAAAAAGCTGGAAAAAAGTGGTGCCAGCTTATGCGAGGCGCATATTGCACAATATGCGCCTCCTATAATTCAAACTATAGGAGGCGCATATAGCAATATGCGCCTCGCATATGTGGCCACCTACCAGCGCTCGGGCCCGCATGAGTTACTTGAGGCGCATATGGCCATATGCGCCTCGCATATTATCAAATATAGGAGCCATATGCGCCTCGCATATTCGTGCACCTACCAACACGCGGGCCCACACAGAATATGCGAGGCGCATTCTGGCCATATGCGCCTCGCATATTATCAAATATAGGAGGCGCATATAACCATATGCGTCTCGCATATTCGTGCACCTACCAACATGCGGGCCCACACAGAATATGCGAGGCGCATTCTGTCCATATGCGCCTCGCTTATCTGATATATAGGAGGCGCATATGACTAGAATGCGCCTCGCATAATATGGGGCTGCTAGATTCTGTCCGTACAGGGATTATAGGAGGTGCATTCTTATCATATGCGCCTCGCCTATTTTTATACTAGAGGCGCATATCGCAAAGTGCGCCTTGCCTATTTTTATAGGAGGCGCATATGCTAAATGTGCCTCGCATAAGCATGTCTCCTATAGCCTTTTCTCTAGTAGTGACAGTAGGATTCGAGTGCGGTAGGCATAGGGATGGATGGACAGGCGTTGCATAGACGAGTCTAAACATGTAAATTTAAGGTCTAGGGCATTGCAGATAAATAATAACAAGCATCCAAGTACTAAACAATCCTATGCATGTGCTCCAAATATAGTCATACGTGCTCGCAATGAGAACTTGCACAACATCTTCTGTCCAGCCAGCCCATGGCAGCGGGGCCTCTAGGGAACTACTGGCAATTAAGGTGCTCGTTTTAATAAAGCATCGGGGCAAAGCATTAACACTCCATGAACACATGTGATCCTCACACCACAGCCATCCCCTCCGGTTGTCCTAGTTATTGTCACTTTGGGGCCTTTGGATCCGGACAATGATATGTGTATACAACTTGCAGATAAGATCACAAACAATACTATCATAATGATTCAATAATAAGTTCAAATCTAAGATCATGGCACTCGGGCCCTAGTGACAAGCATTAAGAACAACAAGTTGCAACAAAGTCAAATAGCACTAATAGAGATACTAGGCACTATGCCCTAATAGATCTTATTCGATTACATGATAGAACTCATCCAATCCCTACCATCCCCAAGCCTACAGTGGGGGATTACTCACTCATGGATGGGGGAAACATCGATGGTTGATGGAGATGTGTTGGTGATGACGATGGCGATGATCCTCTCCAAATTCCCCCGCCCCAGCAAGGTGCCAGAACGGAGTTTCTGGATCCGAATCTTGGTTTCTGGTGGCGGCAGCGGAGCAGAACTCTTTCTGGAAAACTATCGAACCCGCCCTAAGTTTTTAGGCCAGAAGGCAACTTATAGGCGCAGAGGGAGGCCGAGGAGCTGCCTGGGGTGGCCAAACTCCCTACAGGCGCGGGGTCAGGTGGGCCCGCGCCTAGGGTGGGTCTGGGACCCCTAGGACTCCTCTATGTCTCCCCTTCTGGCTCCGTGGATCTTCTGGTGAGAAATAGGTTTTGGCATATTTTCTGGGATTTTTCCTGATAGTTCATTTTCTGCACAAAAACAAGACACCAAGGTAATTCTGCTGAAAACAGCGTCAGTCCGTGTTAGTTGTATCCAAATCACACAAGTATAGAGGAAAAACAATAGCAAAGTGTTCGAGAAAGTAGATACGTTTTGGACGTATCAACTCCCCCAAGCTTAGCTTATTGCTTGTCCTCAAGCAATTCAGTTGAAAACTGAGTGCGATAAAAGAACTTTCACGAACACTTTGCTTCATATGATGTAAATATTCTCAGCACAGGAGTAGATGCTTAGAAAGTTCATAATAAGGAGTATGCAACTAAGTCTACTCAATAGTCATTGCAAGCTATGAAGAGAAAACCAACTTAATAATAATAAGTAGCATGAAACATAAACATAAGGGACATTGCAATGCTCATAATAAGGTATGATAGAGTGGTATCTCGCTTGCCTTTGTTTGAAGAGCACAATATAAATGCCAAGGCACCTCTAAAGTTCATATGAAGACTAGAAGTAAAGATATCAGAGATACAAGCATCAAAGTCATGACATAATTAACCAAGTTTTGGAACAAACACAAAAATGACAACTATGCTCTCAAGAAGGTGCTCATAGAATAAGTGATGACTCAACAAGGTTGTGAAAACGGTTTTGTGAGGTTTGAAAGGCTTCCCAATGCTGAAAGGAAGGTACTCAATAGCTTTGAGCTCTCATTGCCCCTATCATAGGCATCTTCATGTGGTTAAGGTAAAAGTGAGGTCCATTCTGAATCATATGCTTGACAGACCATAAACTGGAAATCCCAAGTCCCTTGAGTACGAGGGCCGCTCTACATGCTACTCAACTTTGGTCACCTAAAAGTTCTTGTCATTATAAACACATGCATATCATCGAGAACCGCCAATGGGGTACCCCTTGCACATGGTATAGGAGCTTTCCCATAACCAAAATGACAAGGCAAGCAGACAATGAGCATATCAACAATCTTTTTATTTACCATATGCATAGCTTTTTATTGAGGACGCTTCATAGATGCTCATTATGGTGATGCTGCAAGTTTCCACCATGATTAAGCATGGCTTAGGCTAGCGGCCCAGGCATTTCTCTAACACAATATATAAACTCCATGAACTCACAACCTCCCCTTTTATTTCACATCATCGATATCCGTAAACAAAAGAGCAAGGAATCAACTGGATGAGATATCCAAAAAGTTTTGAAAGCGTTCCCCGTGACATCACGGTTCTGTTGACTCCCAGTATATAATTAGCAAGCATATAACTTTCATGGACAGGTCACAATGGTTCAGGATTATTAAGTGCAAGGAATAAAGTGTGCCATCAAGTTCGTGATAGCTTTACTAACTAACTTTCTCAAAATAGACAAACATTTTATTTTGGAATAAAACATGGCATATGGAATATGCGCTGAAGTAGCAATTGATGCTAATAGGTAGGTATGGTGGACACAGCTGACAATATTGGTTTTGGTAACTAGGAAGCACAGGTAGAGCATGTACTCAGTGCAAGTGAAGGTTAGCAAAAGAGAGGGAGCAACAAATGAGAGAGCAATATCTGTCATAATCATGCTTGCAACAAAACAGGACTAATTATGGCATGGCAGTGATGCAAGAACTCTAAGGCAAAATAAATCATCAAGGCTTACTGACTATTGATTAGTCATATGCATGCGTGAGCATGTGCCAAGTCGATTCACATGAACAGTCAGAGGAGGATACCACAATATCATACAAAAGTATGAATAAAACAATGCAAGCAAACATTCATATGACATGATACAAACTATTAGCAAGCTGGAGCTAATCATAGACAATCAAGAACTACTAAGCATCCATAATGACATACACCTTACACAAACAGACTAAGCATGCTCACAATGATGAGTATATGTATAAAAATGAAAACAAATAGATTTTGTTACCAACCTCTTACCACACCTCGAGTTGTCTTAATCTTCATTATTGCCCTTCACTTGTGTGACTTGAATAATTAATATGAAACGAAATCCACTAAGGACGGTTGAACCCTGCAAAGAACTCACAAAACCAAAGAAGAACAACAAATATTTTTGGTCTCTCGATTTTTTTCAAACAAGCCAACAAAGCAAAAACAAGCAAAGCAAAAACAAAACAAACAAAGCAAAAGAAAACCAAAAACAAAAACTAAGACGCTCCAAGAACAACACAACTGTGCATGAAACAATAAAAACGAAGTGTCTAGAAAGACCTGAGATTTTTATTGATGAAGAAAGGGATGCCTTGGGCACCCCCAAGCTTTGACGCTTGTACCTCTTGAATATTTCCTGGGGTGACACGGTGTGTCTCCCCCCAAGCTTGAGCTTTTGTCCATTCTTCATCTCATTACATCATTCTTTCCTTACACCTGAAAGTTTTCCTTCATACAAAACTTCACACAATCTTCATTAGCAATATTAGTGCATTCAAAAGATAATAGACCTTTGGGGTTTAGTTTTAAAACAGCAAAACTTTTACTAAAGACACAAGCTACTGTATCAATTCCCTCAAAAATCTCAATTTCTCAAAAAGAACCTGAAAACAAATCAATAAGAAGCAAATGCAAATAATGGCAGAAATCTGTCAAAACAGACCAGCAGGTAGAAACCGATTTTTCCAGATACCTTATGTTGCTCAAAAAAAAGTGTTGAACTAACAAAAGTTAGCTAACATACTGGGTAATTTATTCGTAAATTTTCAGCTCAATCAGACTTACATAGACTCCTCACGAATTTTTATGGTGAAGGATAGAAATCTGTTTCGGGACAGCAACTCCCCAAATCTTACTTCCCTCTCATTAGAGGTCATTCTTGGCACAAATAGCAAACAAAAAGGATAAGGAGAGGTCATTACTTAAGTAATAACTTCCAAGACTCAAGCAAACTCATGGGTTATCTCCCAAAAAGTACTTTTCTTTAACGCCTTTAAGTTAAGATTGGAAAGGAGAAAAATAAAAGTGAGCAAGTATAACCACAGTGAAAGCATTATTTTGTTCATTAAAATCCTTTTGTTAACAAGGTTGATCAAGTTTTGTTACCAAAACAATCTTATATGAAACAAAACTTTGCATTCCACAAGGCCTCATACTTGATAGCAATGGTCCCAATCATAATAGTTTCAAAAATTTCTTGTGGAATGGGACAATATATTTCTCCAACCTTGATGCCCTCAATATTTTCAATGGAATTCAAGCAATAGCTCTTAACAACCTTCTTGGGGAAATAGACAGTGTGCTCTTTGTCATTAATATTGAATGTTACTTTTCCTTGATTGCAATTGATGATAGCACCTGCAGTATTAAGAAAAGGTCTCCCAAGAATAATAGACATATTATCATCTTCAGGCATTTCAAGCACAACAAAATTAGTTAAGATCATGCAATTATGAGCAACTTGAACAGGAACATCCTCGCATATACCAACAGGAATAGTAGTTGACTTATCATCCATTTGCAAAGAAATATCAGTTGGTATCAACTTTTCTAGCTGGAGTCTCTTGTAGAGAGAAAAAGGCATAACGCTAACTCCAACTCCCAAATAACATAAAGCAGTTCTAACATAACTATTCTTAATATAGTAAGGAATAGTTGGTATACCTGGATCACCAAGTTTCTTTGGAACCTTACTATTGAAGGAATAATTAGCAAGTAGAGTAGAAATCTCCTCATTAGGAATCTTCCTTTTATTAGAGACAATATCCTTCATATACTTTGTATAAGGAGGCAACTTAATAGCATCAATCAAAGGAATTTGCAAAAATAAAGGTTTCATCCACTCACAAAACTTGTTGTAGTGTTCTTCCTCCTTTGACTTGTGTTTCTTACCTATAAAAGGCATAGGTTTCTGCACCCAAGGTTCTCTCTTTTACCATGTTTATTAGCAATAAAATCTTCTTTTGTGTACCTAGTGTTCTTAGTGTGTTTCTCAGGTTCTTCCTCGCCTTCCTCCTTATCAGGAGACTCATTATTATTACCACTCTCAGTTTCAGCATCAGAGACAGATATACTATTAGGATCTACAGCAGGTTCAAGTGGTTCCTCAACTATCTTGTGTTTCTTTTTCTTCCTCTTACGAGGACTACCACTATCCTCACCTTGTTGGGAATCCTGCTCTATTCTTTTAGGGTGTCCTTTAGGATATAAAGGATCTTGAGTAGCTACACCACTCCTAGTTCTAATTCCATAAGCATGTTTATCTCCTGAAGCATTAACTAGCATATCCTTTTGCACCTTAGCAAGTTGATCAAGTTGGGTTTGAACCATTTGAAAGTGTTTACAAAGCATTTTAATATCATTATAAGTTCTTTCCACAATATGTTTCAACTCATAGATAGCTCTAGAGTTTTCCAATAAATGATTCTGAACTTGTTTATTAAAATGACCTTGTTTAACAATAAAAATGTCAAGTTCCTCTAAGCATTGATCAAGAGGCTTACCATAAGGAATATCACCTTCATCAAAGTGTTGGAGAGAGTGTACCTCAATAGTAGATGAGTGGGGAATTGGCTTACATAATTCTTCTATAGGAGGTAGATTCTTCACATCTTCAGCTCTAATACCTTTCTCCTTTAGACACTTCTTAGCTTCCTTCATCACTTCATCATTTAATGCAATAACTCCCCTCTTCTTTGTTGTTGGTGTTAGAACTGGTTCAGGAACAACTAGTTCAGGAGTAATAGGATCAGGTGTATTTAGCTCAGTTGAAGTCCAATCATCATAATTCTTGCTTATCTTGGTCATTAATTCTTTAGCATCTGTAGAAGTCCTTTTCCTTAAAACACAATCAGCAAAGCTATCTAGGTAAGTCCTAGAATCATCAGTTAGTCCATTATAATAAATATCAAGAAGCTCATTTTTAGGTAATGGACATCCAGGATGTGCATGAATCAAGGAACAGAATATTTTCCATGACTCGGGGAATTTATCTTCTTCTCCCTATTTAAAATCAAAAAGTCTCTGCAAAGCAGCATGTCTAGCACTGGGAGGAAAATATTTATGGAAGAAAGAAGCAATCAAGCAATCATGACTATCAATGGAACTAGGAGGTAATCTATTAAACCAAGCCCTAGCTTCTCCTTTTAGTGAAAAAAAGGGAAGATCTTAGAAACAAAGTACTTGCGCATCTTAAAATCATCAGAGAACAAAGCACTCATAGTAGAAAGCTCATTCATATGAGCCACAACACTCTCATTTTCAGTCCCACAAAAAGGTTCTTTCTCAACAATATCTAAATAAGACAAATCAAGAGAGAAATCATAATATTCATCTTTAATATATATGGGAGAAGTGGCAAACTTAGGATCAGAGGACAACTTAGGCATAATAGTACGTCTAGCACGGAGACTCTTCATAGCACTAGTACCATGTGTGTTTCGGCACTCTTCAACAAAATCATCAGTGAACTCAATGTAACCATCATTAATATCATAAATCTCACTAGCCTCGGGTGAGCTAACAGGTGTAACGGTTTCTTCACTAGGAGTTTTGGTATTTCCTAGACTAGCCATAGTAGCATCTAGAAAAGGACCTAATGAACCACTCGCATCAAGCATAGTAGAAGTAACATCATGAGTATCAAAAGTAGTTTCAGATTCAGCAGTAGTAGCAGTGTGTGTAGCTTGAGTATGTGGTGGTGGTGTGACAAGCTTACTTATAACAGACGGTGAATCAAGAGCAGCAGAGGTGTTTAGGACTGTACCTCTTCTTGTAGTAGATGGTAAAATAGGGAACTTTCCATCACGAGACTTACCCATGATGAAAGGAGTAGCAGTGTCCAAGTGAACTTACAAATAAAGCTATGCTCCCTGGCAACGGCGCCAGAAAATAGTCTTGATGACCCACAAGTGTAGGGGATCACAACAGTCTTCGCGGGTAGTATTACCCAATTTATTGATTCGACACAAGGGGAGACAAAGAATACTTGCAAGCCTTAACAACTGAGTTGTCAGTTTAGCTGCACTTGGAAATAGTTCTTGCTCACAAAAGTTTATCAATAGCAACAGTGAGATGGTAGCAATAGTAACAGTAACGGTAACAGTAGGATTCAAGTGCGGTAGGCATAGGGATGGATGGATGGGCGTTGCATGGACGAGTATAAACATGTAACTTCAAGGTCTAGGGCATCGCAGATAAATAATAACAAGCATCCAAGTACTAAACAATCCTAGGCATGTGCTCCAAATATAGTCATACGTGCTCGCAATGAGAACTTGCACAACATCTTCTGTCCAGCCAGCCCGTGGCAGCGGGGCCTCTAGGGAACTACTGGCAATTAAGGTGCTCCTTTTAATAGAGCACCGGAACAAAGCATTAACACTCCGTGAACACATGTAATCCTCACACCACAGCCATCCCCTCTACTTGTCCCAATTATTGTCACTTTGGGGCCTTTGGATCCGAACAATGATATGTGTATACAACTTGCAGATAATATCACAAACAATACTATCATAATGATTCAATAATAAGTTCAGATATGAGATCATGGCACTCGGGCCCTAGTGACAAGCATTAAGAACAACAAGTTGCAACAAAGTCAAATAGCACTAATAGAGATACTAGGCACTATGCCCTAACAGATCTTATTCGATTACATGATAGAACTCATCCAATCCCTACCATCCCCAAGCATACAGCGGGGGATTACTCACTCATGGATGGGGGAAACATCGGTGGTTGATGGAGATGCGTTGGTGATGACGATGGCGATGATCCTCTCCAAATTCCCCCGCCCTAGCAGAGTGCCAGAACGGAGTTTCTGGATCGGAATCTTGGTTTCTGGTGGCGGCAGAGCGGAACTCTTTCTGGAAAACTATCGACCCCCCCTAAGATTTTAGGTCAAAAGGCAACTTATAGGCACGGAGGGAGGCCGAGGAGCTGCCTGGGGTGGCCAAACCCCCTCCAGGCGCGGGGTCAGGTGGGCCTGCGGTTGGGGTGGGTCTGGGCCCCCCAGGCCTCCTCTCTGTCTCCTCTTTTGGCTCCGTGGATCTTCTGGTGA
This sequence comes from Avena sativa, assembly GCA_916181665.1. Taxonomy (NCBI): domain Eukaryota; kingdom Viridiplantae; phylum Streptophyta; class Magnoliopsida; order Poales; family Poaceae; genus Avena; species Avena sativa. The sequence continues at coordinate 145,390,104 of OV702294.1, read as the reverse complement.
GAAATAGTTTTTGGCATATTTTCCGGGATTTTTCCTGATAGTTCATTTTTTGCACAAAAACAAGACACCAATGTAATTCTGTTGAAAACAGCGTCAATCCGTGTTAGTTGTATCCAAATCACAAGTATAGAGAAGAACAATAGCAAAGTGTTCGAGAAAGTAGATACGTTTTGGACGTATCACGCTACTTGGAGCACCAGGCCTCCCAAAGACAAGGACCAATCACAGGTGGAGGCGTCATCGTTGTGCTTTCCATTGCCCTAGGCATCGACCTAGGTGAGATGTAACCATTGTTAGGTAAGCGGCGTGTTGGTTTCTCTACTTTAAAAGCTTGTGGAATGCTCACTATGAGAGGTGGTGGTTTTTACTAGAATATTGCAGGAGCTGGGCGTCTCTACCCTGCTCCTTTTCCTAATGGTCTCTTCTCTATCGAGGAGGGACATTTGCTATATGATGTGCAGGTTGAACAACATCAACCCGATGAGGAGATTCCAGATGAGGATGAGGACCAAGAAGAGGAGCAAGAAATTCCTTATCAAGAGGAGCATCCACCAAACCGGTTCGCTACATATCAAGACTTCCAAGAACTTGGAGGGAATGTGGAGGGGATGCATAATCTCACTCTGAACCTACGAGAAACCACTAGTAACTTATTAACTCATTTTGCGAACTGGAGTTACAACTTTTTCCCGCCACCTCAATGATTTGAAGGGCTTGCAAAAGCCTAAGCTTGGGGAAGTTTCCTCATTATCTTTATTTGGCGTTCATTTGCTTTATTTTATTTTGAGGTTATGTTTCTTATTTTGAGTTTATAAGCACTTGAGTTGGTTTCCCCAACACTTTATCTTTAGCTATTTTTTTTTGAGATTTCCAAGCCGATCTTTGTCTCCAAATTTCTATTCTTTAATCCCCTCTCTCAAAAACAACAAAAATATTTTTCCATTTGTATTTATTTCCCCTTTTTATTTTATCCTCAAGGTTATCACGTATTTGCAGGAGAGTGATCGACTTCGAGTTTCCAAGAAACAAATCAAAAGGGAAGAGAGAAGTGGAACCAAACATGAGAGGTAATCCTTATGACTCCTCACTTTTGAAGTTTGAGAAACCTATGCTGGTTAGTAGTAAATGTTAAGATACTATATTGGTGGAGTGAGTCTTTATATTGGAGTAAAATTTTGTTTGCATGGGTATTTAGTTGAGTATGTTTTGTTCCAGCTCTTGTAGTTAACCAAGTCTTGCCTAAAAATTTGCTAAATAATTGAAACAAGAAAAATTCTCACAATTGAAGGCTTGGGTGTTGTAGTGTTTAGTCTTAAAAGCTTATTCCTAGAGACACTCAACACCACAGAAAATAATGATTGACTTGATAGCTTTCTTTGAAAAGATTTGTTCAATTGAATTAATCCTTAGCGGTATCTTTGAGCATGCCAAAGTTTGACTTGTGAATCATAAGAATGATATAGCTTTATGAGTGTCAAAATTCATGGGATGCCAACAACTCCGCTAGCCTATGAATGATCCTCATGGAGGAAACTCCTAGATTTCGGCTATGAGTTTTATTAAACATATGTAGCAGCAATGCTATAATGGGTAAGATTCTTGGCACTCTCGTGTAGCTGCGTTCATGATGGAATCACTCCTCTGGCTGATATGAGTAATCATTATGCAAAATGAACAAAAACCTTAGTGATGCCACACGTGTCCATCACAACCTCATAAACTAATGATTTTTTTGGCATGCTCTCAATTACTCAAGAATTGAAATTCTTGAAGGACAAGGAATAGAAAGGTAGTGCTTGAGAAGTCTTGATTTATTGATATGGGAGAATTGAGATACTTTAGTGTATATGTTTTTCATGACAAACTCCCACACTCTCAATTTTACATGATTATACTTTATTGTTCAAAGGCAAGCTTGTGAGTTGATTACATGACTGCGGTGATCCAGCATACCACTGCATGTGTAGTACACTATAGTCGTTGACATGACATCCATAGAACACCGTTCCGTAAATATCACATCCCTCGGAGTGGTACAACAGAAACATGCGGGTCCATATTACAAACATACATACATTATTATTATTATAATACCAGAAGTTCAAGACTTCCAAAAGATTCAACTTACAAACCAAAATATAAGTGTTCTAGCAGAAGTTTCAAAGTGAAAACTTAAACTCCAAATTGAGCTCAACAACTTATTTTATATATTGTTCATGTTGCTCGGCTTAATTGGCTCCTAGAACTATGGTAATTATTCTGACTCTTGGTACTCTGCTCCGTAGACGATATCGTAGTCCTACCCTTCTACGGCTCCATACATATTGGGCTCTTCATAGAAGACCTCCTCTTGGCTCTCAGTTGCATACATTGGAGTATCTTCGGGATCCTCAGAGTCTAAGTAAGGGATCAAAGGAAAGGGTGAGTAACAGCGTTACCCAGCAAGTTCATTATATGCAAGGTAGAAAGTTTGATGCTCTATCTACCACCTTGGACGATAAGTCCTTGGCACTATGCATTTTTTGTAAATCTTTCTTCAAAGGTTGATTTTATTATGAAAATCTATGACCATCATCCTTCATAGGTTGACTAGAACTTCCATGGAGTTCCTTTCCTGCTGCGTTCGTAGCTCCTTCCTGGAATAGAGAGTAACAAGTTACAATTCTTACACTCTGTAGAGGTGCGGCACTTTACCCATGAGAGATCAACTTCCTTGTTGCACAACCGGGCATACTTTCTCATCCACGATTCCATGATGTGGGTCCCGGTAGTTGGTCCAAGCCAAATACTGCCCTCTCCGCGACCCCATATGTCTGCACGATCCTTCAGGGCTGGCTCACCTCCGTTAAGCCCCCTTTCGGGCAGGCTGAAACCCTGATGAGTTCCCGAAGACTCTATGACCTGGTGATGCCCTGGCAAGTGCCATATTAAATGGACTATACCACTAAAAACCATTCATAGATAATCTAGACACCAAAAGTGTGGGGCATAAGGGTGCCCACCCATATGTTGGATCCACACAAGGAATCACAACGTCACGTTAAGGTCGTCTTGCCTCCATACGAGAGGAAAAGGATACATCTTACTTCTCCGTCCCATTCCAATTCTCATGGTTAACGCGTTATATACGGCGCAAGAATCACTCACGACATTAGTTGTTAAGTCCTAGATAATATGTTCCTTTACCACCGGAACTTTCATAGTGGGTTATTACCTCATGGTAAATAACCTATAATCATATTATTATGAAAATTAATGTTTTTTGACCTTTTTCAAATGCAGGTGATGACAACACTGGATTTGCAAAATACTTTATAGAAAATAATCAAAGGACATGAGCAAGTGTGAACTTGCCTTGTGATTGCAAGGTAGTGAAGTCGGATGCTTGCACTGGACCTTGAGCTTCTATGTCTACAAAACATCATTATTGTCCAGTAAGGATAATATTTAAAGAGGCAAAATGAATATGCATAGTAATGCAATGCATTATTCTCATTGATTTTCTTTGTGTGTTTTACCCATTATTTTAGTTACAAGAATTCCTTTTAAGAATAAAGGATTCCATTTTAAGAATAACATTTATAATTGTTGAATATTATATTTGCCATTTATTAAGATAATAATTTATAAAAATTTAATATAAATTCCTATATTTAATAATTCCTTTAAGGATTAATATTTAAATAAAGGAATTTATTTTTATGAACCAAACATTTATTTAGTATTTTTCTAAAATACTACAATATTAATATATAATAAAAGTGATTTTTATTTATTTTTATCTTCTTTAATTAATTTTATAAAATTCAATAAGGACTATATATATCAAAAATTCTTGACCAAAAAGTACATCTAAAAAAATTTATTTCTTAATTTTATTAAATAGGTTGGATTATTATCAATCCAAAAATATTTTATTTATATTTTTTGGAATTTTATTTTATTTTCTAGAATTTATTTAAGTTTAGGGGTATTTTGGTCTTTTATTAATTATTAAAAACTTCTTTTAAGTTTTTGGGCTGAAACAATTGGGCTTATTGGGGTGATTTGGCCCAAGTGGCCTAGACCAAAAGGATACCCCGAAGGGGTCCTGGCCCTCTCAGCCCACTCCCTCTGTCTCCCTCTCTCGTCCTCATCTCCTCTCCCTCTCGACCCCGTGGGGTGATGGCGTCGCCGCCGAGCGATGCTCGCCGTCGTGGCCCTCCCTGGCCGCTATCGTGGTGCAGGGCAAGGTTGTCGACTATGTTGGTTCATCTCCTCCGCCTCGATTTGACTTTAGAGATCTCATGTGGCTATGCTAGCTCCGTTCTCGAACCCTAGGGTTTGGGGTTGGGTGCTGCCACCGCCGCTGCTGATCCTCCTATGGTGGTGTGCGGTGTTGTGCGCTACCGTGGCCGCCGCCGTGGCTGGTGCGGGTTGCAGCGCCCCTGGGGTGCTCCCCGTGTTGCCACGAGCTCGTCGGCCCCTCTGTTTCCTCTTCAATTCATCAGCGAGGACCACCGGTGAGTTGTGCTTCTGTGAACCCTAGTGCATCTAGACACCTCGAGTTCCTCTATGTGTATCTAGTGGCCAATCTATATTTTGTGGTTGCACTGATACTAGGGTTCATCTCTATTGCTGGTAGAATGATGTTATGGCCTGGTAATGATGCTTGGTGAGAATTTGTGTGCTCTGCACTTCAGTACTTATGGTCATCCTTTGATTATGTGGTGTTGTTATTGGTCTAGGCTAATACTAGATCAAATACTAGGGTTTCATAGTATTGCCTCTGGTTATTACTATGATGGCTTAGTGTGTTCATCTTTGTCAATATCTTGATACTAACAGTGACCCTGGCAGTGATGATTCACTATCTTAGTGTTGGTTGGCTTGCCTGTTTATGCTTAGTCTGAATTTTATTCAATAGAATCAAATGATTCTTTGAAGATGAATAGATAAATATGATATGATCTCTAAGTATGGTCTCAAGGAAATGATTTGATAGTTGATTTGTGTAGATTGGACTATTTGATTGTCTTAGTGATAAGATCAGTGCTTATGAAACCTTCTTAGAATGGCACAAAACTAGATCTTGTTACTGACTTTACTTATGGTCATTTCTGGAATTTGATATATGCTTATAAATAAGTTGGGAAACTTATTGTTTAATCAGGCCTATGATGCTGGTCTGAGGCTCTAGGATCTAGAGTCCTAGTTGGTTAAGTGAATGGGTTTGTTTGTAACTTATAAAATTTGAGGTGCTACTCCTTCTGGGAGATGTGCCCTGATCTTGTAAGAACAAATAATAACTTTACAAAAGTTGCCTTTGATATCACCAATTATATGAGGCTGGTGTGAGAACTTGGTGTTTTTGCTAGAGTTTAATTCTGTTCTTTTAAATTTAAAACCTCTAGGATAGATTCACCCCACCAGGGTGATTATTGAGAGGTTGTTTGATGAGACACCACATGATCCTACGTGGATAAGATGAATAAATCATGTGGTGGTTTTATGATACTCACTACAAAATCTGTTGATTGTTGTGGTTGGTGGTGATGTTGGTGCCACTGGTTCGATCATGTCCTTCACCTCCTAATGTTGTTCTTGGTTCCCTTGGTTCCTATGCTTGGCCTTGATATAGCCTCCTCCTCCTAGCTCCTATGGCTTGGCCTTGATGTCCAACTGATTCTTCCCCCTCCTTATGTCACCATCTGGTGATGTTCGGTTGATCTTTGGTGGTGCTTTGGTTTGGCTGGTTTTGTTGTGGCTAGACTGTTGGCTCTTGGTGTGGTATGAGCAATGGAATGGTGCGCTTGTGCTTGCTCACGGTTGTGTTGGGATCTTTTGCTTGTGTAGGCAGTTGTGGCTGTGTTGACAGCACATCCATGCATTTAGTTGTGTGAGCTGCTTGTGTGTCTGCTGCACTCTTGTGGATATGCTCAGGGAAATGTTATACCTTTTTATCTGGTTACCATTTATCTGCCTGGTGAAACTTGCCCCTCTTACTAATTGGAATCATTTGACTTGTGGCTTATTTATTATGAAAGATTTAATTCTTTCATATTGGTGAAACTTGCCCCTTAAGATTTACTCAATGATGTAAAATGGAACAGTGCATCTCACTTTTCTCTACTAAGAGTAAAAATTATTTTTCTTTGTTTTTCTTTTAGTTTGTTATTTGTTTTGCAGGTACAAGATTTGAAGAATCAAGATTATAATAGGTTTACTTTTAGATAGAATAGTTTCTTTGTAATCTTTATTTGATTCTTTTGTAAGAAAGATGTATTAGTTTAATAATAAATGTAATTTCCTCTTTTTGTAATTTCACTCTTATAAAGATTATTTATTAACTTTATAAGTTACATTTTGTAACTTATTAATGAAATGAATATATGAAATGATTATACGAAATAAATATTCATTTGTTTAATTATCAATCTTACATAGATTTTCTGGTTACTATATATTGTTTCTTAATTGAGTAATATTACTAAATCATAACTCTATTATTTTACAATGTAATTTCAAATCTTAAGTTTGAATTCAAATTCCTTTCCCCAAAACACACTAATCCATAAAGATCATGTCAAAGTTTATAACGATCATTCTCCAAGGCTATTCCTAAACTTAAAGAGTGAAAGAAACTTTGATCACTTTAAGTTTATATTTGGCGAAAAATTTACCCACATTTTTACAAATGAATGCATGCAATTGCATAGATTCCTAAATCTACCCTTCGTTAGTTCCTAAATGTTGGGATGTTACAGACTTCCCCCCTTAAATTAAACTTCGTCCCAAAGTTTGTTGAAGTGTACCTGAACAGTTCTGGATAGGCTTTTCTTAAATCATCTTCTTTCTCCCAAGTGGCTTCTCTCTCGGGATGATGTTCCCACTATACCTCACAATACTTGATTGCCCTGTTCCTCAACCTTTTCCAGTTTTCTTCCAAAATTTTACAGGGTTTTTCAACATAGGTCAGGTCTGCTTGTAATTCTATCTCTTGATGTGTGATTGCACCATCAGGAACTTTAAGACATTTCTGGAGTTGTGACACATGGAAAACATTATGAACTTGAGCCAATCTTGAGGGTAACTCTAAAGCATAAGCTATAGTCCTGTTCTGACTCAGTATTTTGAATGGACCTATATATCTTGGACTCAACTTTCCTTTAACTCCGAACCTTATAACTCCTTTCATTGGGCTTACTTTCAGATATACCATGTCTCCCACTTAAGGATGCCATGATCTTCGACTTTGATCAGCATAACTTTTCTGCCTACTTTGAGCTATTTTCAATCTATCCTTGATTTTATCAATGATATCTTGTCTTTCCTTGAAATAGTCTGGCGCAAATTCTTTGCTACTTCTAGGCTCATACCAACATATTGGTGATCTACATTTCCTTTCATACAGTACTTGATATGGAGCTGCCTTCAGACTACTCTAATAACTGTTATTGTAGGAAAATTCTGCCAACGGTAGATGATCTTCCCAGGAATCTCCAAAATCTAATGCACAAGCCCTTAACATGTCTTCAAGTATTTGATTGGTTCTTTCCGTTTGACCCCCTGTCTCTGGATGATAAGTTGTGCTAAAATCTAACTTTGAACCAAGTGCTTCATGTAATTGCTTCCAAAATGCTGAAGTAAACACTGATCCCCTATCAGTTACAATCTTCTTGGGCACTCCGTGCTTACTTACGATTTGTTTGATGTAAACTTCCACTAACTTCTCAGCATTATCATTCTGATTTACCATAATAAAATGTGCACTTCTAGTGAGTCTATTGTAGCATCCCAATTGTCTAACAATTGCAATGCTACTAGCCTAGTCTATATAAATGCTACTTCCTATATATAATTGTTGCATCATAATTATATCATGCTCATGTCATCATGCCACCTTGCATTTGAGCATCATATAAAACCCTCTTTCTTTGGTTCTTCTCTCATATGCATTATTAATTGTATTTGCCTCTTGATATTGTGTTTGGTTATTGATATATTGTTTAATTCCCAAGTTGAGTTGGGGGCATATCTTTTATTAACTCCACCACCTTTCTAAGTCATCACCCCATCATTCCACCATTCCACCATATATGAGCATTGCAACTTATTTGGTTTTACCTCTAGCTCATGTGGGTTGGGATGGATCCAATTCTATTTTCCACATGCTCTCATATTAGCATCATGTTGTTTTCACATTATTGATATGTGGGGCCACTTTTGCATGCATTATGAGTAGTGCTCCTTTTCCTAGCTTTCATATGGATTATTATGGATTGATGCTCATGTTGGGATATTTTTGGGACTATTAAACATCTAGTGGAATATACACACTAGCAAGTCCCAATTATAATCAAATATGATCATCTCCATCTACTCCACTTGGAACTTTCATTTAAATTCTTTTGCTTGGCCTTACTCCACATTTTGGGTAATGCATAGGAATAATGCCATGTTTATTATTTTGTTTTCACAAGGTTAAAATATGGCATTAAATACTTGCATGGGCCATGCAACCTTCTCCATCTTTTGTCCTCCTTGTTTTTATTTGATTTTTGAGTGAATCATCCTCTATCCCTCTCTACCACTCCTTTTGCTTGATCTAGTTTGGTCTTGCTAAAAAGTCACCACCATCTCTCTCTACCACTCTTCATGCTTGATCTTGTTGGATTCATGTTAAAAACCTACACCTAATCTAAACCCTACACCTAGTTGCCTCTTTTTCTTCTAACCCTAATTCTAAGCCCTAACCCAACCTCACCTCTCTCACCATCTACCCTCACCTTCTGCCTCCCCCTCTCCCTGCCACCAAGCCCCACCTAGCTACCATCTACCTCACCCCACCTTTCTCCTAAACCCTAACCGAGCCACCCCCTTTTTCTAACCCTAACCCAAGTGCACCCGAGCCTCCCATCTCTCTCTCTCTCCCTCTCTAGCTCTCTCTCCCTGCCTCAGCAGCCCCACCCCGAGCTCCCCTCACTCCCTGTCCCCACCTGGCTACCCCTCTCCCTGGTCCCTCTCTTTCCATCTCTCTAGCTAAACCACAAGAAAGGAGATAGAAGGAAGCCCCACCCGAGCCCTCTTTTGCACCACACCAAACCCATGTGCTCCTCCCTCCCCTCTCTCCCCAACCACCCCAGCTCACCATAACCATCTCAGATCGGATCTGGGAGGCGCCCAGGTCCTCCTCTACCTCCCTTCTTCCTCCCCAAGCTTGCAAGCTTTCAATCATGCCCCTAAACCCTAGACATGGCCACATCTTCCTCTCGATGATCTGGAGCGCGTCAAGCAGGCCCTCGAGTACTGGCGTGCCCCTCTGCTTCTTCTACATCGTCTAACTCCGCTGGAAGCCATAGGAAACCGCCGGAGAAGCCCCGCCGCCGCCGTGCCCATGAGCACCAGGATTACTCCGGCCCCGCTACTTCCTCGCCGATCTACGCTTCCCCGAGTCCGCTAGCTGCACCTGAGGGTCGTAGGTGAGCCCACCGACCTCCTGGACATCATCTTCCTCCCCCTCTCACCTTGCATCGCCGCCGCGCTCCGTCGAGCAGCCTGCGTGCACCACCGCGCGCCATGCTCTGGCAGACAGCAGCAGCCGCAGCATCCGTCCGCCTCTGTTCCTCACCCTGCCCCGCGTGTTGTAGACCACCTCCGTGCAAGATCTATGAATGAAAGTTGTAGCCCGTGGTTTCCTCTACGTTTTTCGTTTTTGGGGCGACGCGTTTCGTCTAGCGGAGGTGTCGCCACCGTCGCCGGAAGACGGCCAGACCCGCCGCCGTCAGAGCCACGTCCGTCATAGCGCAGCAGCAGCCGATGTCGTTTTGCGCTTAGCCCCCTCCCCTTTTTCCCGCCAAAACCCGCAGTCCCAGTGGCCCACCTGTCACCCTCTCTAGCTGTTTTACAAAAAGGAACCAGGAGTGTCGGGTTTTCACAGCGCACTCCCTAGGATCACCCACGTGTCAACCACCGGCTGGCCGCGCGCGCAGTGGACCTGCAAGACTACGGTCCCCACCTGCCATTGAGCGTGGGTACGGTCGGGCTCGGTGAGAAAAGTTGCCTCGCTGTTTTCTTTTGCCAGCTCAGCATCTCCGCGTCGGGCCCTATTGTCAGCGGCTCGGGCTAGTTCCACCTGGGTACAAAAAGTCCCTGTGTAATTCTGTTTTAATAAAACAATTTCAGAAAATGTTTTTATAAATGATTTAATTTCTGTTTTAAATAACTTTTAAATTATAAATCCAAATAATACATGTAATATATGTTTTGAAATCAGAAAAATGTGAGGAATTCAAATATGCCCTTCAAAATATATTTGGACACTTTAATTTTCGAGTTGATTAAAATTACAATAAAATGCCCTTTTCATTAATTAATTAATAACTTTTGTTTTATAACTCCGAATTTGACAAATAATATGTCTAAATCGATCAGCGCGACGAGCCTGTTCTATCTATGCATTCCATGTTCTGAATTGCAGCATGCATCATGTAAATATAAAGTTTACAGCAACTTATTTGAGGTTAAAATGTGACTAAAACTCAATAAAAGGCTTTATTCTTGTATTCCACACTCACCCATGCCATGCTACTTTATTGCCATGCAAATTGTGCATCATTCATCATGGCATGATTGGTTGCTTGTCGCATTTTCATTCATATGCTTGTGCACTCTATTTATGTTGGCCCTTGTTTGTTTGGTTCTTCTTCGAATAGACGCTGAGCAGGGGATATATCAAGAAACCCAGGAGCACTACCCAGATCCGTCCCTCGCTTCAACTGAGCTGCCAGGCAAGCACTACCACATGCTTGCATACATATAGTACCTATTGCCTCTATCTTACTCTTGCATCATTGAGTCGCGATTGCATTAAACTGAATCCCAAGTACTGCATGGCCTTTACTTTTAAACCCCACCGAAGCTTGTTCCTCCATCCCATGAGCCATTACTACAGGAGTTGTTTGAGCCATGCGAGTCGTAGAACAGCCTGTGTAGGGTATGTGAGTGTCTGATGGATAACGAGGTACCTAAACAACTTAACCTGAGTAGTAATGGGATAACTAATGAAAGTGGCACCGGTGAGCAATATCTGCTATTTGGTTTTTCATGCTCACTTGTGTCCCGTAGGACCCCGAGTACTTGATTCCTGTTCCTTGAATATTCCCGCTATCCACATCCAGGAGGCCTATGGACCCCCCTGAGCCAGAGCTTGATTCATTCTTATTTCTTGGGGCCACAAAGTAGTTTGGGGCTTTATTACTATCCTGTACTTATGCCATGCTTTACTGCTTTATTTAAGATTGTGCGAGGAGCACCTGTACTGTTTAGGTAAGCGGAGTGTTTTTGCGGTATCGACAAGCCCAGTCACACTTTCGGGTTCCCAGTCGTTTACAGCCATTGACGCAAACCTTGAGTCCGTCTCGGAGCCGGCCAACTTCGTTGCGGGTAGCTTAATGGGGTGGCCCCCTGAAATATTTCTGAATCCTGTGATCGCTTTGTCGTGAATGCCTCGTTGGGTTTTGATTTGGTTTTTCGAGGTTGATCGAGTGTGTGTTGCTATTTGTGCACCCCTGCAGGGTAAAACTTTCTGAAAGCCGTGTCCGTGGTTATGGACGACTTGGAGCACAGTTTCTCGATCATAGACAAGTATAACTAAAGTACCGCTTTAATTTTGACTAAGTATCTGACTAGTAAATAGTACAACACTCATGGAATGGATAATAAAACTGCCAACGGATGGGGGGGTTGTTCGTCCGCTTCCTCGTTGGTAAGCGAGGAGGAGGATGGATATGTTAAAATTACTGTTATAACTGTTGGTATTAATTCACGGACATCCGTCTATCTTTGGTTAGGCGGATGGTTAGAGAGTATCTATAGAATTGTTAGGTATTATCTTTTGCTGCAATTGCGTCACCCCAGGTTGTGTTCCCTTTAGAGGCATAAAGACTTGCTGAGTACCCCTAGGGTCGCACACGATAAATTATTTGATTCAGATGAACAGGTGAACTCGCAAGATGGATACTGGGTGGAGGAGACGGACGATGTTGGCAACGATCACTTGGTGTAGAGATTCCGGGAACGGGGATCCGTGAGATCTGTGGGCGGGATGTGTTTATTTATGGGGCATCTTATGCCGATTTGCTTCTTATCCGTACTCGGATCTTGTTTTCCGCTTCCGCCTGATACTCTGATGTTTGATGTATGAGGAGATATCCTAAACTATTATATCTATCTAGGATATTTGGATCTTGCCGTATGGCGTTGCAATATTTCTATTTCTTTTAGATGGAATGGCTCTGAGGACTGTTGTATGGTGGCTTGCATACATACTCATTTGTGTATGTAGTTGATCCCTTCGCCTGCCGATTACGCCGCTCGTTCTTGTCCCGATGTTTGGAAACGGTTAGGACGGCCGAAAGGTCTACCTGTGAGTGGCATTTGGGCCCCACCGTACTATTTTAACCATTTCCGGACATCCAGGCTTGTAACTAAGAGCGTAATTCACCGAGGTAGTTACAATTGGTATCAGAGCCATCCCGCCCTTCAGGGTCTCAGCCAAATGGTCGTTGTCAGTCTAGCAAATATTTTTGGTAGCTATGTATACTAGGGAAAAACAAAACGCGAGAGTAGGACTGCTTCCACTTTTCTTCTTACCTAACCACCCACCCTTTTCTGGTAAGGAAGTGTAACGTTTTCAATCCTCTTCTTAAAATTCAAACTAGGATTCACGTGTTCTGGGTTTCCGTAGTACCATAGAAAGTGTGTGAGTGTGTGTGTGTAATTCCTTGTCTATCTGTTGCATCCAAGTTGTTATCACAATCTGCCTTTGGTTATCAACTGTTGGTACATTCCATACTGACAGGCTTTTGAAAACCGGCGCGATCTATCTGACTTCTTGTTAACCGGTGCCATCTTCTTAAGGGTGTTCGTCCTTCCAGCATGCTTTCACAGAATGTGGAGTTGCTAATCTCTACCTGATAAGTGTTTTTGCGCATCTATTGGTATTTTAATGCCGAAAAATGCGGAAAAATTTTCTTTGATACATCTGTGTTTCCACACTCCTTTCCAGTCGTGTGCGAAACATTATCTATCTCTCTTTTATCAGCATGTCCATGCTAACTCATTCTTTTGTCACCGGCGCTTAATCCTGGAGTTTCATTTCATCTCCTTTTCTCTTGGGCTAATTACATAACATGTGTCGATCCGATGCTGGTGATTGTAATTTGGTTCTCGGCATAGCTATGTGACACTTATCATGAGTGGAATATGGAAAATGCAATCACCGCTATCCTCCAAATGGTGACGGTTATCTCCTGTGATTTTGAGTACACCGTGATCATATCTATGCATATTCAAGCATCTTTGGCAATCCGGAGTTTCTCAAGGCACTACGGCGGTCTATCATTTGTCCATCATGCTGCACATCTTTTTGAACTCCATATCTGCAAAATTCTCTTTGAGACGAGGGAATTGCATCTTTTCGTCTCTGGTAGCTTTGCTTAAGGTATGATCTATCGTTTTTTCTTTATCCAAGATCTCTTTATCTTTGTAACCGGTGATCCGATCGACAATGTGAACCAGGTGACATCTCTTTTTCTTCCGAAGGACCAGATAATCTATTCTTCAAGTGCATCTTCTTCAACACGAACCCGTGCTCTTAATATTGATCTTTCTAAGAGCGTTGAGCTCAGGAAGTGTTCGAGCATTTGTTCGTTTCTCTCGTCTTGTGAACTTGATATTCTGGGAATATCCTGTTAATCCATGGTGGTATATGTTGATAATATGCTTGCCTATTCCATATCAATGGAAGGACATGGAAGTTCATCTGTGTCTCTTTCTCTCAAGCTTCGTGAGCACTGCCTGTGTGCAAAGTCTCAAAGTGAGAATTCTGGCTTCTTGAAGTCACCTATCTCGACCACGTCCTTCTGCTAAATAGATCGCTTCAATTCTGGAATCAGCAAGTTCATTGTTAATTCCATATTCCATCTTCAATCAATCCCGGAGTTTTTCCTTGTTGGCAAGTTATCATCGTCGTTCCGCCGTAGATTTCCTCAAGACTGCTAAATCTTTCTCAATCATTTCAAGAAGAACATGGAGTTCTTTCACCTCTATATCGTTAAGTAATCTTTTGAAACCCTCTCATTCTATCATCTATGCTCAATCCACCGGAGCCCATGAAGATTTTTCAGATCTTTTGTAATCCTTATGTGCAAGTGGTGCTATCTTTTTATTTATCTGTGGAATCTTGCAGTTCTCTTCATGATCTTCCTTCATATCTTTCTGGTGGATGGTTACTTATGATATGACGACAACATCATCACCCTTATCTATCTTGAATCCGGTGAATTGTTTGCATCAATCTTTGCTTTCTTACGGAGTTCCATGAGCTCTTCTTATCAATACCTTCAGTCTGTTTCGGTAGTTGGGTTGCATGGTTTTCTTATTCATGTGCGGAGTAATGCTTTGAGTGCGGGATGGAGTAGCTACCATACCACTACTCTTATCATTCGCTCTTGTACATTGAATTGGTGAATTAATGTGATTTCACTCATTCCACGGAAGTTAGAAGTGGCCTTTATCCCTTGATACTTTTACTTCCGTCCTTGTTTTTCCGGAGTGCTCTCTCGAAGAAAGTAATCAATAATCTCTTGTTGGTGGTCTGTCTATTCTAGATGGAGTATAATCTACAATTATCTGGTGGAAACAAACGCAAACTCTTTTCGGTCCTCGTCTTTCTACCGATGCTCTACATCCACAAACAAGATGAAAGGAAACTATCTCTCTCTTTGTTTCATCAATTCTTTTTCTGTGGTAAAGCCAATTATGGTTGAGGACATCAGCCGCAAATCTATTGCGTTAGCCTCAAGGCTAAAGAAAGCAATAAGTATCTCTACGATAAACTCCAGATCCTCCATATTCTTTGCTTCTCGGGATTCCACCATGATCTGGCTTCACATCCACCTCTGGAAGTTATATCTGCGCACCTCAATTGCGTGATCCTGTGGTTCTTACCGGCGCAACAAGAATCTAATCCGACGATGTCTAACTAAATCTTTCTGTTGATATCAAGGGACTCTATTGTTTGAAGGCAATATTGTTTCCGTACTTCATTTCTCTAATCCGAGAGAGGATACGATGCTATTGTCATAGTGGTTCAAAACCTCTCCAATCTAGCTCTTTTTCTTCCAGCGAGACAAAGATTCATCCTCTCTAGTATCGGTAAATCTGTAATCTTAACGGTGTGTTTTTCTTTATTCATGAAACATCATCCTTTCCTTTCTTTCACAAGGGGTTCTATTCTTTTATCTTGTTTCTCGAAAACCGGAGCTATGTCCATCCTATCCTTCTTGTCTCACGACAATCCTTCAATTCTTCTAACCCTTTGTGTCTCAAGCAAAACGCAAGACTCGCAACAAGTCTAGCAAGTTTTGCAAGGTGTAGTGGTCGCACCATTCCGTTGTTCATCAACTTGGGAACGTGAGGGTCACCTTCGTTCGAACACCCGCCTCTCCTTGTGTTGTTTTCTTTTTCCTAGGAATCTCGGGGCGAGATTCTTGTTTAGTGGGGGAGAGTTGTAGCATCCCAATTGTATAACAATTGCAATGCTACTAGCCTAGTCTATATAATGGCTACTTCATATATATAATTGTTGCATCATAATTATATCATGCTCATGTCATCATGCCACCTTGCATTTGAGCATCATATAAAACCCTTTTCCATTTGGTTCTTCTCTCATATGGATTGTAAATTGTATTTGCCTCTTGATATTGTATTTGGTTATTGATATATTGTGTAAATGCCCAAGTTGAGTTGGGGGCATATCTTTTATTAACTCCACCACCTTTCTGGTCATCACCCCATCATTCCACCATTCCACCATATATGAGCATTGCAACTTATTTGGTTTTACCTCTAGCTCATGTGGGTTGGGATGGATCCAATTCTATCTCCACATGCTCTCATATATGCACCATATTGTTTCCACATTATTGGTTTATGAGAGCCACATGGCCACCTTTGCATGCCTTGTGAGTGGAACCCTTTTCTAGCTTCCATATGGGTTTTTTGGGGGTTTATGCTCATGTTGGGATATTTTGGGCTTACTAAATACCTAGTGGCACATACACACTAGCAAGTCCCATTTTTATTCAAATATGGTCATCTCCATCTACTCTACATGGGGCATCTTTTTAATTCTTTTAGCTTGGCTTATTCCATATTTTTGGAATGCATATGTATAATGCCATGCTATTATTATTGTTTTCACAAGATTAACTCATGGCATTTAATACCCATGCATGGGCCATGCAAATCTCACCATCTTTCCCTCCTTTGGGTTTTTCATGTATTTTTGCAAGTGAAGCATGGATCTTTGAGAGTCCATATCATGTTGGCCCTATTCTTTTGCTTTTGACTTTAAAAACCTCACATGCCTCTCCTTTTCACCTCCATCCTGGCATAATCAAGGGTGATCATAGCTAAGCTCTACCCTAAACCCCCTCTCTCTATTTCTATCTCTAAACCCTACCACCACCATGTTCCACTCCAACAACCCTCACCACCTTTTTATCTCTTCTACTCCTTTTCTTGATCTTGTTTGATCTTGCTAAAAACCACCACCACATCACCCCCTCTCTCTTTCCTCTTCCCTCATCAAAACCCTAAGCCACCCATCTCCCTCTCTCTCTCACCCTCTCCTCTCACCATGCCGAGGTATCCCCTCTCCCTACCATGCTGGCCCCACCTGGCCCTCTCTCTCCCTGGCCCACCACCCCAGCCTCTCCTCTCTCTAACCTAGCTAACCCAAACCCTAACCCTAGCTAAACCTAACCCGAGGCCACCATCTAACCAACCCGAGCTAGCCCCTCCCTCTCTTCTCTCTCTCACGCCAGCCCCACCTTGCAGCCTCTCTGCCTCGCCCTGGTAGCCCCTGCCCCTGCCGTGCCCACCTGCCCAGCCCGTGCACGTGATCGAGGAGGAGGTGGAGAAAAAGGTGCCGAAGCTACTTTATCTACCCACCCCCGCACGGCATCTACCTTCCTCCCTCTCGCTTGCCCTCATCCACACGACTCCTCTGCCTCTCCTAGGTCCGCCCAGAGCCCTGCCTCTCCTCCCCTTCCTCTTCATCGACGCCCAGCTCTGCCGCCAGCCGCCGCCGTCTACCCCGCCGTCTCCTCGTTCCAGCCAGCGAGCACGACGTGGGAGTGGTCGAGGAGACTGAGAAGGCCGCCCTGCATCGCCCAGTACACGCCTGCGAGGAGGAGACGACCCCAGTACGCACCACCACCAGCGCGCTCACCAAAACCCTAGATCGTCGGGCGTCTGCTTCCTCGCCGTTCCGGCGAATCCCAAGCCGATCCACCGCCATCAACCTCCCCTAGGTGAGTACCTCGTCCTAACGGACATCTCCTTTGTCGCTGCCGCGGTCTGTGTTCGCCGGAGTTTTCACCGAACGTCCTCCGTGCACGGCAGCCGTTGTTGTCTGTGAGTCGATGCGCCTCGCAGAGGCTTAGCTAGGCCTCGCCCGCTCCTCTGTCACCATCCTGTAGCCATCCGCACTGGCCACCATCCCCTGTGCCAGCGCCCGCGACCTGGGTTCGATTCCCCGCCCCGCGCCGCGCACCGATCGGTCGTCAGATCGCAGAGAAGAACAACAGTGCCGCCGCGTGTTTGCAGGAAACCCCCTAGTTTTTTTAGCTGCTCAACCCGCACTCCTCGCTAGCCCCACCTGTCAGCCGCCGTGGCCTTCTTCCAGGAAACCCCCCAGCCTCTTTTATCTTAACCCGCGGTCCAGCTGGCCCCGCTTGTCAGCCCCTTCAGTTCCAACCGCTGTCACGTGGGCCTCTAGCCGCTGGCCCCATCTGTCACCCTCGGTGGCTAGGTGGAGCCGCGGTAGCAAAAGCTTCCCCGCGCGCGTGTACCCCGCCAGCGTCTGGCCCACCTGTCAGTGACTCTGGCTAAGTCGAGCTGGGTGACAAAAGTTTTTCTCAATCTTTTCAAGAAGAACATGGAGTTCTTTCACCTCAGTCTCGTCAAGTAATCTCTTGAAACCCTCTCGCTCTGTCGTCTATGCTCAATCCACCGGAGGCCATGAAGACCTTCCAGATCTTGTATTCCTTCTGTTCAAAGTTGGTGCTATCTTTTCTGTAGCTGTTGAATCTTGCAGTTGTTCTCCGTAATCTTCCTTCATATCTTTCCGGTGGCTTGGTACTTCCGACATGACGACAACATCATCATCTTTATCTATCTTTGAATCCGGCGAATCGTTTGCATCTATCCTTGTTTTCTAACGGAGTCCCATGAGTTATTGTCAATACCTTCAGTCTGTTTCGGTAGTTGGGTTGCATGGTTTTCTTATTCATGTGTGGAGTAATGCTTTGAGTGCGGGATGGAGTAGCTACCATACCACTACTCTTATCATTCGCTCTTGTACATTGAATTGGTGAATTAATGTGATTTCACTCATTCCACGGAAGTTAGAAGTGGCCTTTATCCCTTGATACTTTTACTTCCGTCTTTGTTTTTCCGGAGTGCTCTCAAAGAAAGTAATCAATAATCTCTTGTTGGTGGTCTATCTATTCTAGAGGGAGCAAATCTTCAATCATCTGGTGGAAACAAACGCAAACTCTTTTCTGCCCTCGTCATTCTACCGATGCTCGGCATCCCCAAACAAGATGAAAGGAAACTATCTCTCTCTTTGTTTCATCAATTCTTTTCTTGTGGTAAAGCCATTTATGGTTCATGCCATCAGCCGCAAATCTATTGCGTTAGCCTCAAGGCTAAAGAAGCAATAAGTATCTCTACAATAAACTCCAGATCCTCCATATTCTTTGCTTCTCGGGATTCCACCATGATCTGGCTTCACATCCGTCTCTGGAAGTTATATCCGCGCACCTCAATTGCGTGATCCTTTGGTTCTTACCGGCGCAACAAGAATCTAATCCGACGATGTCTAACTAAATCTTTCTGTTGATATCAAGGGACTCTATTGTTTGAAGGCAATATTGTTTCTGAACTTCATTTCTCAAATCCGAGAGAAGATACGATGCTATTGTCATAGTGGTTCAAAACCTCTCCAATCTAGCTCTTTTTCTTCCGGCGAGATAAAGATTCATCCTCTCTCGTGTCAGTAAATCTGTAATCTTAACGGTGTGCCTTTCTTTATCCATGATACATCATCTTGTCCTTTCTTTCACAAGTGGTTCTTTTCTCTTATCATGTTTCTTGAGAAAACCGGAGCTATGTTCGTCCTATCCTTCTTGTCTCACGACAATCCTTCAACTCTTCTAACCCGTTGTTTCTCAAGCAAAACGCAAGACTCGCAGCAAGTCTAGCAAGTTATTCCGTTGTTCATCAACTTGGGAACGTGAGGGTCACCTTCGTTCGAACACCCGCCTCTCCTTGTGTTGTTTTCTTTTTCCTAGGAATCTTGGGGCGAGATTCTTGTTTAGTGGGGGAGAGTTGTAGCATCCCAATTGTCTAACAATTGCAATGCTACTAGCCTAGTCTATATAAATGCTACTTCCTATATATAATTGTTGCATCATAATTATATCATGCTCATGTCATCATGCCACCTTGCATTTGAGCATCATATAAAACCCTTTTTGTTTTGGTTCTTCTCTCATATGCATTGTTAATTGTATTTGCCTCTTGATATTGTATTTGGTTATTGATATATTGTTTAAATGCCCAAGTTGAGTTGGGGGCATATATTTTATTCCACTCCACCACCCTGTCTTTCACCACCTTATAATTCCACCATCCCATTATCCATGAGCTTGTATTTTATTTTCTTTTGGTATTTAATCTAGCTCATGGGAGATAGGATGGATCTACTTCTACAAATCCTTAGCTTGGCCCTTACTCCATCTTTTGAGGATGCACATAAATAATGCCATATCATCATTATTTTGTTTTCACAAGATTAACACATGGCATTAAAATACTTGCATGGGCCATGCAACCATCTCCATCTTTTGTCCTCCTTTGTTTTTATTTGGTTTTTGAGTGAATCATCCTCTATCCCTCTGTACCACTCCTTTTTGTTTGATCTTGTTTGAGCTTGCTAAAAACCCTACACCACTTCCACCCCATTCTTGTATGATCTAGCTTGATGCATGCAAGAACCAAAACCCTGGCTCATTCTTTGTTCTTCTCCTGACCTTGTTCATCTTTTCTTTTGCATGTGATCACATGTGGCCTATATCTCCTCTCTCTCTTTTCCCTTCTAGCTGTCTCTAGTCCTCTCTCCTTACCCTAGTTCTAATCCACCCTCACACCAAACCTCATCTCACCCCCTCTATCCAAAACCCTAACCCTAATCACCTACCCCTCTATCACCATCCACCCTACCTAGCTAAACCGAGACCACCTCTCTCTAACACTAAGCAAAACCTAGCCCGAGCCCCATCTACCCTAGCCCGAGCTACCCTCCCCCTCTCCCTCTCTCTTGGCTTCCCCCTCTCACCCTACCAGGCAGGCCCCACCACGTCACACCCTCATCTGCCCCCACTTCTTTCTTTGGCTTCAAGACAAGGAGAAGAAGGAGGGAGAGAAGACCTAGCCCGATCACTCCTTCCTCACCTTTTTGCAAAACCACCACCATCCCATGTGCCTCTCCCCTCTCTCCCTTATCTCCCCAACCACCCCAGCTCACCATAACCATCTCAGATCGGATCTGGGAGACGCCCAGGTCCTCCTCTACCTCCCTTCTTCCTCCCCAAGCTTGCAAGCTTTCAATCATGCCCCTAAACCCTAGCCATGGCCACATCTTCCTCTCGATGATCTGGAGCGCGTCAAGCAGGCCCTCGAGTACTGGCGTGCCCCTCTGCTTCTTCTACATCGTCTAACTCCGCTGGAAGCCACAGGAAACCACCGGAGAAGCCCCGCCGCCGCCGTGCCCGTGAGCACCAGGATAACTCCGGCCCCGCTACTTCCTCGCTGATCTATGCTTCCCCGAGTCCGCTAGCTGCACCTGAGGGTCGTAGGTGAGCCCACCGACCTCTTGGACATCATCTTCCTCCCCCTCTCACCTTGCATCGCCGCCGCCCTGCGTCGAGCACCCCGCGTGCACGCGTGCCGCTGCAGTCACCGTCGGCGCGCGCGTCCGTCGCGTCTGCAGCCCATCTGCTGCCTCGGTTCCCCTAGGTTTTTTCCGCGCGCTGTAGACCACCTCCGTGCAAGTTCTATGAACGAAAGTTGTAGCCCGTGGATTCCTCTTCGTTTTTCGTTTTTGAGGCGACACGTTTCATCCAGCGGAGGCGTCGCCACCGTCGCCGGAAGACGGCCGGATCCGCCGCCGTCAGAGCCGTGTCCGTCAGCGCGCAGCAGCAGCCGCTGGCCTTTTTGCGCTGGAGCCCCTCCCTTTTTTCCCGCCTGAACCCGCCGTCCCCGGAGCCCCACCTGTCAGCCGTAGTGACACTTTGCAGTAAGGCCCCCGCGCTTTGTGGCTTCTCAACCCGCGCTCCCCTGGATCGCCTACGTGTCGCCCACCGGCTGGCCGTGCGCGTGAGTGGCCCCGCGGCTCGGCTGGTCCCACCTGTCGGTCTCGGTGGCTAGGCAAACACGCGGTAAGAAAAGTCCAGTTCTGTCCCCGCCACGCCGGTTGCTGCTGAGTCAGCGCTGGACCCGCGCGTCAGTGACACGGGCTAAGATCCTCTGAGTACAAAAAGTCTGTATGATTTCTGTTTAAATAAAACAATTTCAGAAAATGTTTTTATAAATGATTTAATTTCTGTTTTAAATAACTTTTAAATTATAAACCCAAATAATACAAACAATATATGTTTTTGAATCAGAAAAATGTGAGGAATTCAAATATGCTCTTCAAAATATATTTTTGAACACTTTAAATTTCGAGTTGATTAAAATTACAATAAAATGCCCTTTTCCTTAATTAATTAATAACTTTTGTTTTATAACTCCAAATTTGACAAATAATATGTCTAAATCGATCAGCTCGACGAGACCTTTCTATCTATGCATTCCATGTTCTGAATTGCAGCATGCATCATATAAATATAAAGTATACAGCAACTTATTCAAGTATAAAATGTGACTAAAACTCAATAAAAGGCTTTATTCTTGTATTCCACACCTCACCCATGCCATGCTACATTATTGCCATGCAAATTGTGCATCATTCATCATGGCATGATTGTTTGCTTGTCACATTTTAATTCATATGCTTGTGCACTTTATTTATGTTGTCCCTTGTTTGTTTGGTTCTTCTTCGAATAGACGCTGAGCAGGGGATATATCAAGAAACCCAGGAGCACTACCCAGATCCTTCTCTCGCTTCAACTGAGCTGCCAGGCAAGCACTACCACATTCTTGCATACATATAGTACCTATTGCCTCTATCTTATTCTTGCATCATTGAGTCGCAATTGCATTAAACTGAATCCCAAGTACTGCATAGCCTTTAATTTTAAACCCCACCGAAGCTTGTTCCTCCATCCCATGAGCCATTACTACAGGAGTTGTTTGAGCCATGCGGGTCGTAGAACAGCATGTGTAGGGTATGTGAGTGTCTGATGGATAACGAGGTACCTAAACAACTTAACCTGAGTAGTAATGGGACAACTAATGAAAGTGGCACCGGTGAGCAATATCTGCTATTTGGTTTTTCATGCTCACTTGTGTCCCGTAGGACCCCGAGTACTTGATTCCTGTTCCTTGAATATTCGCGCTATCCACATCCGGGAGGCCTATGGACCCCCCTGAGCCAGAGCTTGATTCATTCTTATTTCTTGGGGCCACAAAGTAGTTTGGGGCTTTATTACTATCCTGTACTTATGCCATGCTTTACTGCTTTATTTAAGATTGTGCGAGGAGCACCTGTACTATTTAGGTAAGCAGAGTGTTTTCGCGGTATCGACAAGCCCAGTCACACTTTCGGGTTCCCAGTTGTTTACAGCCATTGACGCAAACCTTGAGTCCGTCTCGGAGCCGGCCAACTTCGTTGCGGGTAGCTTAATGGGGTGGCCCCCTGAAATATTTCTGAATCCTGTGATCGCTTTGTCGTGAATGCCTCGTTGGGTTTTGATTTGGTTTTTCCGAGGTTGATCGAGTGTGTGTTGCTATTTGTGCACCCCTGCAGGGTAAAACTTTCTGAAAGCCGTGTCCGCGGTTATGGACGACTTGGAGCACAGTTTCTCGATCATAGACAAGCATAACTAAAGTACCGCTTTTAACTTGACTAAGTATCTGACTAGTAAATAGTGCAACACTCATGGAATGGATAATAAAACTGCCAACGGATGGGGGGTTGTTCGTCCGCTTCCTCGTTGGTAAGCGAGGAGGAGGATGGATCTGTTAATATTACTGCTATAACTGTTGTTATTAATTCACGGACGTCCGTCTATCTTTGGTTAGGCGGATGGTTAGCGAGTATCTATAGAATTGTTAGGTATTATCTTTTGCTGCAATTGCGTCACCCCAGGTTGTGTCCCCTTTAGAGGCATAAAGTCTTGCTAAGTACCCCTAGGGTCTCACACGATAAATTATTTGATTCAGATGAACAGGTACACTCACAAGATGGATACTGGGTGGAGGAGATGGACGATGTTGGCAACGATCACTCGGTGTAGAGATTCCGGGAACGGGGATCCGTGAGATCTGTGGGCGGGATGTGTTTATTTATGGGGCATCTTATGCCGATTTGCTTCTTATCCGTACTCGGATCTTGTTTTCCGCTTCCGCCTGATACTCTGATGTTTGATGTATGAGGAGATATCCTAAACTATTATATCTATCTAGGATATTTGGATCTTGCCGTATGGCGTTGCAATATTTCTATTTCTTTTAGATGGAATGGCTCTGAGGACTGTTGTATGGTGGCTTGCATACATACTCATTTGTGTATGTAGTTGATCCCTTCGCCTGCCGATTACGCCGCTCGTTCTTGTCCCGATGTTTGGAAATGGTTAGGACGGCCGAAAGGTCTACCTGTGAGTGGCATTTGGCCCCACCGTACTATTTTAACCATATCCGCTCATCCAGGCTTGTAACTAAGAGCGTAATTCACCGAGGTAGTTACATCTATCAACAATTACCCATATCATATCCTTCCATTTAGGTGTCATGGACAATCATGTGATGAAGTCCATACCAATTTCCTCCCATTTCCATTTGGGAATTTCCAAAGGTTGCAATGGTCCTGCTGGACTTTGATGTTCAGCCTTCACCCTTTGGCAAGTATGGCATTATGACACATATTTTGCAATGTCTCTTTTCATGTTATTCCACCAGAATAATTCTTTCAGATCCTTGTACATCTTAGTACTTCCTGGATGTATGGAATATGGTGTTTCATGTGCTTCTTGGAGTATTACTTCACGAATCTCAGTCACATCTAGAACACAAAGACGATCTTGGAACCATAAGTACTCATAATATCGTAGGCGAAAAACTGATGTTTGCCCTTGAGATATCCTCCGAATTTCTTCAACAATGAAAGGATCTTCTTCTTGATGTCTAAAAATTTAATGCTTAAGATCACTATCCTGCTCTGCAACTACCTGCATAGTAGCTAATCCTCCAAAAGTTTTTGTTCTAATAAATTGAAGTTCCAATCTTTCCAAATCCATCTGTAACTCTTTTGGTATCTCCCGATTGCTAGGCTGAATATCTGCACTTTTACAACTTAAAGCATCTGCTAAAACATTTGCTTTTCTCGGGGTATAGTTGATTGTTAAATCATAATCTTTGATTAGTTCCAACCAACGCTTTTGTCTCATATTCATTTCCTTTTGGGTAGAGAAATATTTGAGACTTTTGTGGTCAGTATATAACTCACATCTGGCTCCATAAAGAAGAAGCCTCCATCCTTTCAGAGCAAAGACTACTGCTGCTAACTCCAAGTCGTGAGTTGGATAATTGACTTCATGTGGTTTTAGTTGTCTTGATCCATAAGCAATTACTTTCCGATCTTGCATTAACACACAACCCAGACCTTCTTTAGATGCATCACAGTATACTGTAAAGTCTTTCCCTGTTTCTGGAACTGCTAGGATTGGAGCGGTAGTTAATCTGGTCTTTAACTCCTGAAAACTTGCTTCACACTTCTCATCCCAATTGAATGGTGTATTCTTCCTTAATGATTTGGTCATTGGTCCAGCTATTTTGAAGAAACCTTCAATGAATCTCCGATAATAACCTGCCATCCCCAAGAAACCTCGAATTTGTTTCACATTGGTTGGTGTAGTCCATTCTAGTACCGATTGAACTTTGGATGGATTTACAGCAATTCCATCTTTACTGATCACATGACCGAGGAATTCTACCTCATCTAACCAGAATTCACACTTACTGAACTTAGCATAAAGTTTATGTTCTCTTAGGGTCTGCGATGCTATTCTCAAATGATCCGCATGCTCTTCCTTATCCTTGGAATATATCAGAATATCATCAATGAAGACTATGACAAACTTATCCAAATATGGCATGAAGATTTTGTTCATCAGGTTCATGAATATTGCTGGTGCATTGGTCAAACCAAATGGTACTACAAGATATTGATGGTGTCCATACCTTGAGACAAATGCGGTCTTTGGAACATCTTCTGGTTTGATTTTTATCTGATGGTATCCGGATCTTAGATCGATCTTAGAAAATACTCTAGCTCCTTTCACTTGATCAAACAGATCTTGAATTGTTGGTAAAGGATACTTATTATTTATGGTAACATTGTTCAGATTTCTGTAGTCCCCACACATCCTTCTTCTACCATCCCTTTTATCCACAAAGATCACCGGTGTTCCCCATGGGGATACACTTTTCTAAATGAATCCTTCTCTGGCTAACTCATCAATTTGCTCTTTGAGTTCTTTTAATTCTTTTGGTCCCATCTTCTATGGTGCTTGAGCTATTGGTGTTGTACCTGGAATTAGATTAATAGTGAACTCTATTTCCCGATCTGGTGGCATTCCAGGTAGCTCTGCTGGAAAAACATCTTGAAACTCATTTACTACAGGAATATCTTCCAACTCAACCTCCTTCATTAAGTTCAACTGAAGATCCACCACAATATGACTGTGCTTATCTGCTTGGTAAACTATCCTTGCTCCACTTGGAGTTTTGATTGAGACAGTTTTCTCCTCACAAATAATCTGAGCCCCGTGTTCAGTCATCCAATCCATCCCCAACACTACTGCAATTCCCTTCAAAGGAATCACATAAAGGTTCACAAAGTATGTACAACCACATATCGAAATAACCTGATCTTGTTTAATGTGGCGTACAATCACATTTCCCCCTGCCGTAACTACGATCATAGGGTTTTCTAACGTTGCCCTTCTAATCCTGAATTTATCACAGAATTCTTCAGAAATGAATGAAGTAGCTGCACCAGTATCAAATAGAACTTTGTCGGGATTGGTAAGGATATTGAGCGTACCTATCACTGCATGCTTAGAGTTATCCACCTCCTCTAGGGTTGCGCAATTCAGCTTCCCGGTAGGTCTGTTCCTCTTGCCATTGTTGTTCTTGACATTATTTCCTCCTTTATTTGGCTACTCGGTGCCTCCACTATCTTGTCTTCCATCTTTAACATGCCAACCTCCTTGTGGTTTGCTTGGACAATTTGGCTTTATGTGACCCCTATGGCCACAAGCATGGCACATAATTACTGGTTTCTGGCAATCCCTGATCATATGCCCTAGAAGTTTGCAATTGTGGCATATAATATTCTTTCCGTTTGGATTTGCACTATGGTTGGAATTGTTGCTGTTATATGGTCTATTCCTTGGCTTGAATTCCAGATTGGGCTTGGGTTACTTGTCTATATCCTCCTAGTTTCCTTCTTAGCTCTCTTCCTTCTATCCTCTTGCACATTCTTATAGTCATCTTCAAAAGTGATAGCTGCATCCAGCAACTGCTGATACGTTTGCTTATTAGCCAACCTTAACCGCATCTTCACAAATGGATTTAACCCTCGCAGGAAACGCTTCTTCCTCTTTTCTTCAGTATTAAGTTCTTCCTCAGCATAACGAGACAATTGGCTAAACTCCCGAATATACTTCATGACACTAATATATCCCTGCTGACGCTCCTCAAATTCTATCCGCTTCAACTCCATAACACTTTCCGGAACATGATATTCACGAAACCTCTGCTTGAACTCTTCCCAAGTATACTCTCTTCCTGGATGTTGCATGGCTAACTGATTTTCCCACCATGATGCTGCAGGTACTGTCAGAAGATGAGTTGCATACCTCAGTTTTTCCTCATCATTACAACCTACAGTCTTTAGATTTCTTTCTGTATCTGCTAGCCAATCTTCTGCATCCATTGGTTCAGGGGCTGATGCAAAAGGTAACGGCCTTGCATTCTGGAAGTCAGAAAGACTAACTCCTCCACCTTCAGGTGTTCTCTGATTCCCAGCTCGTCCAAACAGCTCTTCCATAAACTTGTTTTGGTTTTCTTGCATCATTTGCATATACTGCATAAAGTTCTGCCCCATTAACGGCCTCATTGGTGGTGGTGGTAATGTTCCCTGATTTCCTGCATCTGCATCGGCCTTCTCCTTGGCCTCATGTTCTATTCGCTGCTGCTCAGATTCGGTTTCTACACCCGTGTCCATGACCCCCTAGTCCTGCAACATAAAGCGAATACTCATAATTACACCATGCACATGTGTTCTGAGCTCGAATTTACGCACAGAACTAGTCACACAATGAAAATCCAAATAAAATCCAAATATGCATTTCACATATTATACATTACAAGCCTCATAACAAAGTACAGAGTCACCATACTTGTACCGTATGGGTACAATAATGACTTAACAACACTTTCTTATTTATCTATCTACATCATTTTCTCAGATTAAAATACACGATACATGATACTTCCTAATAAGTCGTCTGCTTCTAGTATCCACGACACTCATTATACATGCCCGCAGTCCAACCGTGATGACGTGACGTTTGTCGCACAGTTTGTGGAACAAATGGCCTTCTAGAAGGAACATACTCAGTATCTGAAGTGTCAGGACTTGAGTCATTACTCAACCTGACCGCATTGACTCCCTCCAGCTCAGCTGAAAAGTCTTCAGAAACATATTCAACATTATCACCCACTTGCATCTCCTGAGCTTCATTCCTTGAGTCATCAACAGAATACGCAGATCCTGCTGCTCCCCGGGTGCTCTATTGGGCAAGATAGTTAAACACCGGATAATGTATATTCCCTGGGTTTTGAGAAGGTGTTGATGATTCAAACACTATCTCCTCAGGATCTTCTTCTTCATCCTAATTATCTATAAATATGGTATTTCTACTACTGTTACTAGGATTGTTTCTTGTACCCATCCAACTAGATTGTCCAACATTTCTGTCAGACCCATCTATGGACATCTGATTTCCTTGAGATCCTTCAAATGATCCCATTCTCCAACCATCAGAATTCTCGATAGTAAGTTCTGAATCAGAACCTTCCTACGAACCCTGTGGTACTTCATACCTCATATCTAAAGTAGGATCATATATAAGTTCAGGCCTCGGTGAATAAGGATATGGTGTAAATGATTCAAGATCTATAGGTATATCCTTAAAGATTGGTTTTGTACTACTACTTGCTTCCTTATCCAACTGGAATGCTAACTGCTTCCTTCTTTCCGGATCAGTTAGATCCTCTAACATGTCATTTTTATCTTCAACAATAACTTGATGTGTCTTATAAAAAGACGCAAAAGTGTTCAATATCTATCCATAAACTTGGAAGCTAACTTAGGATGCTTCTTAACCAAGGTAAGATGATCCGGTACAGGCTCCGAGTCTATAAAATTATGAGGGATCACAGAAAATGCGCTACCTTCTAACTCCTTGGCTTTATGCTCCCGGATATTAGCTACCGCCTCCACAACAGCAACATGATATGCTGCTAAGTGACTCCTACTGACATGGTTATACCCTACGGGTATGTGACTTCAGCATACCTGGTCCAGCCCAAGGAAGGCCCACAGCAGACATACGCTGGCCCATGAAGATTTTCGGGTGGCCAAGGCCCATGACGCCTTCGGATCCTTGGAGAGCAAGACTAGCATAGATAGGAAATTTAAAGGGGTAAAACCCTAGAACCTGTAACCGACTAGGACTATGCCCGGGACCTGCCTAAGTCTATATAAAGGCCAGGAGGGCACGTCCTAGATCCCTCGACTCATACTTTCGCACACGCACCTCCACGCCAGATCGAATCTGCGCACCTTGTAACCTTCGGTTCCGCCGTAATCAAGAGCAGACAAGCAGGAGTAGGGTTTTCTCTCCGGGGGCCTGAACCTGGGTAAATCTCGTGTCCCCTGGTTGCTTGTCTATTAACCGTTCCGCGATCTCCAGCATCCCCATCTTCTCCAAAACCCAAGTCCATAACAATGGGCATTGACGAGTCGAAACCTCGTCAATTGGCGCCGTCTGTGGGAATCGGGGCTGCTGATTGTGCGATCGTGACGGTTCCGACCCGATCGATCTACAACTCTGCGGCGACGGAGAATCACCTCCTCTTCGGCGCTTTCGACTTCACCGCCCACTCGCCGGCCACCGTGAAAGATTTCGAGCCCGTAGGCGACGGACTCGAGATCCTATTCGGGAGCTTCTGCTTCCAGGTGGGTCAAACTGGCACCCTCCGCCTCCCTGAGCGGGTGCCCCTACCATCCATCAGGCCCGCCTCGTGGGATCCACACCCTGTGCTACGCACATCGCCATCAACAGATGAGTTCTACGACAGCAGCAGTTGTAACTCCAATCTGTGTGATCCACCTTCGGATGAGGGGACCTACGGTTCCAGATCCGAAAGCTGCGGCAGCAACCGACCAATCTGCGAGCGCTATCTATGTGCCGCAGTCATCCAGGGCGACGAGGAAACACCTAACCCGCCGCCCAACAGGAACCCCAATCCGCAGGACAGAAACGGCAAAAACAGAAGAAGCCAATCCCCCCCACCCGATGGGGAAAACAACGGCCACGTCATCCAACTTAGCAAAGAAGGATGGGTACAGGCACGCCATGCCGTAGCAGGTGACATAGTCCTACCTGCAGACGCCTCACGTGAACTACTGATGGCATACCACTTCCTCCTCATCGAGGAGCACAAGAAGCAAGTCAAGATGCAGGAGACACTCGACAAACGCAAGCAAGCAGCCTCCGAGTCCAGCGCGCAACGAGCAGCGCTCTCCGCCATGGCACCTGGCTCTAGCACCAACAGAAACCAGGGAAACAAGCATCGCTCTCGGGTGGAGAACATGGATCCCAAGGAGCGCCGTGACGTGACCCGAACTCTCCACACATCGTTCATGGAGATGGACGCTGACGGCAACGTCATCCCGAAGACGTCGCAAGCCGCGATCACGGCAGCCACTGCGTATCTCGCGGCTCACCCGCCTCCGGAGGGGGACCCGAAAAGAGCCATGCACAAGTCCGCGCTCACCGGACTCGGACTTGTCGGAGCTGCGCTCCACGAAGACGCTCCTGCGGAGCCAAAGAAAAAAGCTCCGGCCAGGCGCGACCGGAGCCCCACCCCTTCATCCGAAGAAGAGGAGGAACACGACCTTCCTCGAAGAAAGAAGAGCTCGCGTCACCGTAAAAGCGACTACGACGCCCGAGACGCGCTTACACAGCGCAAAATCAACAAAGCGCGAGCGAAACGTGCATGCTCGTCTGAATCCGAGATGGACCAAGACGAAGGAGAACTCTGCGGAGCCCGATGCTTCAGCAGATCTGTTCGACGAACACAGATGCCACGCAACTTCAAGCTTCCTTCGGATACTCCGAAGTTCAACGGCACCCAGGATCCAAAAGCCTGGCTCAGCGACCATCTGTCATCCGTCAAGCTGCACGGAGGCAACAAAGAAACCGCCATGCAATGCCTTCAGCTGCAGCTGACAGGCGCGATGCGGGTCTGGCTCAGCAGCCTATCATCAGGATCCATCCGAAGCTGGGAGGAGCTCGCTTACAGCTTCATCCGAAATTTCAAGGGCACTAGCAAGAGGCCCGCCTCAATCGAAGAGTTGCAAGCCTGCACTCAGAAAACGGGTGAATCTATTCGCTTGTACATACTACGTTGGTCTACCACCAAGAACTCCGCAGCACACATCTCCGAAGAGAGGGCCATCGACGCCTTCAGGGACGGTGTCAAACGCCAAGATTTCAAGGAGGAACTTGGGCGCGTCAAGCCCAAGACACTCGACCACCTCATGGACATCGCCAACAGGTAGGCGGACGGCGAAGATTGCATTCACCGAGCACAATTGGATGAAGAGGACGACTACGGCCGAAGACGGGAACGCCGCAGCAAGAGGAGATCGCGCGTCTACGAGGACCACGACGGACCCGACATGGTCGCGGCCGGCTACGCCGACCGCCGCAACGACAACAGCCGCAACAGCGGAGGATACCGCGGAGGAAACCTCCACGACAGCGGACGCCCAACACAGTCGTGGCAGCGCCGCGAACGCGACAACGGACCCTCAGCATACGACAAACTTTCGGGTCCATGCACCATCCACTTCTACATCGACAAACAGGATGGCAAAAAGAAAGCCAGCCACATGCTCAAGGACTGCCCCGAGTTCCAGAAACTCAGCGAAAGCATGGTGCAGATGAGGCAACAAGCCCCAATCCCTGCGTTTGGAAACGCACCCGTGCAAGGAGAAATAGCGCTTGGAGCTCCTCCACCACCGCCTATTGGAGGCCCAAACCATCCAGTCGCACCGGCACAGAACAACGTTGGGAACGGGTACCCCCCACCGAAAGGAGCACTAAACATGATCCAGAAGGGACGCCCCACGAATAGAGTGCAGAAGAAAATCACCCGACAAATCAACTTGGCCGTGGCAACTCCGCCTGCAATCCCTGAGTACCTCAGCGGATCGGAGTCCTGCATCACATTCACTCACGCAGATCACCCTTGCCAGATCCCTCGCCCAGGTCATGCTGCCCTGGTGTTGTAGGCGCAGATCAGAGGCTTCGAGATGAGTCGTGTCTTCATGGACGGCGGCAACGGCATCGACCTAATGTTCGCAAGCACGCTAGCGGCAATGCGGATCCCGCAATGCAGCCTGGAACAGTCAGACATAACGTTCCACGGCATCGTTCCAGGGAAGGGCATATTTCCCCTGGGCAAAATAGGGCTCGACGTCATCTTCGGGAAGCCGAATAACTTTCGGCAGGAGCGACTCGAATTCGAAGTGGTGGACTGGCCGTCGCAATACCACGCCATCCTGGGGCGTGTAGCATTCGCAAGGTTCCTGTCCGTCCCACACTACGCATACCTACTACTCAAGATGCCAGGACCGAGGGGCGTCATCACGGTCCACGGGAGCTTCACCCGATCAGACCAATGCGATAGGGATTTCAACAAAATCTCCCAGTCTTTTGGCATGCAAGACGAGCTTGTAAGGCTCCGCGAGGTGACGGACAACGGGGCACCCCCAATCACAAGGCAGAACAGACCTGACATGTCCTTCGACTCCACCGTCAACACCAAGAAAGTGCAGGTTCATCCGACGGATGCCTCCAAGACGGCGCTGATCGCCAACGACCTCAGTCCCGCATAGGAAGGCGCGCTCGTCAAATTCCTCCGTGAGCGCTGGGAAATCTTCGCCTGGTGTCCTACGGACATGCCAGGAGTTCCTAGGGAATTCGCCGAGCACGCACTCAACGTCTTTCTAGACACCAAGCCAGTCAAACAGTCCATCCGTAGACTGTCCGAACCACGAGCCGAAGCCATCGGCAAGGAAATCAACAGATTACTTGCAGCAGGCTTCATCAGGGAAATCAAGGAAAGCGAGTGGCTGGCAAACATAGTCATGGTCCCAAAGAAGGACACGGACATCATGTGGATATGCGTGGATTTCACGTCACTAAACAAGCATTGCCCAAAGGACCACTTCCCTCTTCCTCGGATCGATCAGATCATCGATTCGACTGCAGGTTGTGAGAAACTCTCCTTCCTCGACGCCTACTTAGGCTATAACAAAATTCGACTCAAGGTCCAAGATCAAGAGAAAACGGCGTTTATCACACCGTTCGGAGTATTCTGCTACAACACAATGCCTTTCGGGCTAAAGAACGCAGGTGCCACGTACCAGCGATGCATGCAGGCCTGCCTCAAAGACCAGATCGGTCGCAATGTCCAAGTCTACGTCGACGACATAGTGATAAAAACCAAGGAGGCAAGGACACTTATCGACGATCTCCGCGAGACGTTTGACAACCTTGATCGCTACAGGATCAAGCTCAACCCCGAAAAGTGCGTCTTCGGCGTCCCATCGGGTCAGCTGCTTGGGTACTTCATCTCTCAGCGAGGGATCAAGGCGAACCCGAAGAAAATCAGAGCCATCATGGCAATGGAGAAGCCAAAAAACCTTAAAGGCGTCCAGCAACTCGCAGGGCGAATAGCGGCGCTAAGCAGATTCATCAGCCGCATGGGCGAGAAGGCCCTGCCATTCCACCAACTGCTGCGCAAAGCAGATAAATTCGAGTGGACACCAGAAGCCAACGACGCATTCGAAAGCCTCAAGCGGCTTCTCTCCACCTCGCCCGTCTTGGTCACGCCAAAGGAGCGCGAGCCTCTGCTGCTGTACATATCAGCCACACATCAGGTGGTTAGCACCGTACTAGTGGTCGAATGACCCGAAGAGGGCAAGACCCACGGGGTCCAACGCCCAATCTACTACCTCAACGAGGTACTCACTCCAACTAAACAGCGGTACCCTCACTACCAGAAACTTGCCTACGGCGTGTTCATGACGGCTCGACGGTTGAGCCACTACTTCCAGGAGCATCAGGTGATGGTCGTCAACGAGCCCCCCTGAATAGCATCCTAAATAACCCGGAATTCACAGGACGCGTGGCCCTGTGGGGCATCGAACTGTCACCTTTGGACATCGTCTACGAGAAGCGACTCGCAATCAAATCTCAAGTCCTTCCGGACTTCCTGGTACATTGGATGGAGCTGCAGCTGCCAGACACCCCGGACATGTCACAATCATGGACGGTGCACTTCAACGGCTCCAAGAGAGAAACTGGAGCAGGAGCAGGGGTCGTACTGACCTCCCCGCAAGGAGACAAGATGAAGTACGTCCTTCGGATGAAAATCCGAGCCTCCAATAACGAGGCCGAATACGAAGCCCTCATCCATGGCATGAGGATGGCAAAGATAAGCGGCGCAACACGCCTGGTCATCTACGGTGACTCCAACCTCGTCGTCCAGCAGACGATGAATGAGTGCGACGCACACGCCGAAAACATGATAGCGTACCGCGCGCTCTACAACGCACTCGAAGGAGAATTCGACGGCTGCGAGCTTCGACACGTCGGAAGAGAAAGCAACGAGGAAGCCGACAGACTCGCCAACATCGGCTCCACTTGCGCAAAGGTGCCACCAGGTGTGTTCCTCGAACAGATCTGCGTGCCATCCATCAAGCGGAAATTCCCCAAGGGATCGCCCGAAGAAGCAGAACACTCGGGGGCTACGCTGCCCGAAGGTCATGAAGGACCCGAAAAATTGGACACCGAGGTCGCCATGGTCAACCTAATGCAGGTCATGGCAGTCGAAGAAACATGGACGCGACCATACCTCCAGTTCCTGATAAACGGAGAACTGCCTGATAGCCCAACAGATGCCCAGCGCATATCTCGTCGGTCAAAGGCCTTCACCACCATCAATGGCGAGCTGTACAAGCGCAGTATTACGGGTGTACTACAACGGTGCGTCACCATCGACGACGGCAAAGCCATACTCCAAGACATCCACAAGGGCATCTGCGGCCATCACGCAGGCAGCCGCTCCCTTGTGGCCAAAGCTCTACGAGCAGGATTCTACTGGCCAACGGCCATGAGCGACACAAAGGACATCGTCCGAAGATGCAACAGATGCCAACGGTTCACTGACAAACCGCACGCACCTGGGTCCGAGCTTAGACCCATACCCATAGCTTGGCCTTTTGCTTAATGGGGCCTCGACATGATCGGCAAACTGCCGAAGTCCTCGAAAGGGGGACACGTTTACCTCCTGGTCACAGTCGACAAGTTCACCAAGTGGATCGAGGCCATGCCGGTTACCAACCAGAAAGGCAAAACAACCGTCAAGTTCTTCGAGTCCATTGTCTACAGGTTCGGCGTACCGCATAGCATCATCACCGACAATGGATCGAACTTTATCTCCAAGGAATTCCAGGACTTCTGCGAAGGCCTCAGGATCAACATCACGTACGCCTCAGTGGCACACCCGCAAACGAACGGGCAAGTGGAAAAGGCCAACGGCCTAATCGGCGCAAGCATCAAGAAACGCCTCATGAGTCCACTCGAATGGAAAGCAGGAGCATGGACTAAAGAGCTACCATCCGTCCTATGGAGCTTACGGACCATGCCAAACAGCTCCATAGGCTACACATTGTTCTTCATGGTACACGGAGCCGAAGCCGTGCTGCCAGCCGAAGTACGCCACCAGGCCCCTCGGGTCGTCACATACAGTGAAGCCAAATCCACGGCTGCACTCGAAGATGCCGTCGATACACTCAACAAAGCAAGAGACA
Source organism: Avena sativa (assembly GCA_916181665.1). Classification (NCBI taxonomy): domain Eukaryota; kingdom Viridiplantae; phylum Streptophyta; class Magnoliopsida; order Poales; family Poaceae; genus Avena; species Avena sativa. The sequence goes on along the minus strand of OV702294.1, from coordinate 145,354,586 downwards.
TAGCAGCAGCTCGATCAGCGGTGTACCAGCAGAGTCTCCGCAACTACCACAGCCGCCGGATTCGCCCCAGGTCCTTCGTCGAAGGAGACCTCGTCTTGCGACTCAAGCAAGAGCGACCGACAAAATTCGAGTCACCATGGGAAGGGCCATACGTCATCACCGAAGTCATCCCAGGTGGCGCCTATCGCCTCAAGCACGTGGAGTCCGGAGTCGCATACTCCAACCCATGGAATATCTCGCACCTATGACGATTCTATCCGTAGCAACCTACCCCCTTTACTTTCAATAAGGCTTCCAGCCAAGGCTACTCAGTCGGACAATGTACCTCCTCCATTACGATATAATTAAAGCTAAGTGTCTCGCCCCAAAACTTCAGTTCGCTATTTTGCAACTTTACTACATGCTACAAACGCACTCGGGGGCTCCCCCACCTCACGATTTCATTTACTGAGGATCAAACGTGTACACCTGAGTAGCTGACAACGTCAGGCAAACGAAAAGGACATGTACTCAATCAAAGCACTGCGTGCTCACAACAAACAAACCTTTACAACAAAGGGCACAACACGCCCAGCCGAAATATACAAAGTTTACATCTATCTCTTTTTTCAGGTACTACCTATTCTGAAGAATAACCTGAGCACGCTGCTCAAACAAATCTACGACCTGTTCGGCATACTGCCTTACAGCTGCGTAATGTGGACGCATGTCCCACTCACCACCATCAGGCCGAAGAGGTGGCCCAGCGGCCACAGCAGCCAAATCTATGTCAGGCCGGTGCAGCCTCACAAGAGACAAAGCAGCCTTCACTCCTACGACGAGCTGTTGCCGCACCAACTCCTTGATATTGCTTACGTTCCGAAACTTTGATAGAAGACCTGCAAGGCTTGTCGGTACGGCATCCAAAGGGAACATGACGAAGCACCGAGGCAAGCGACGTCTGCACTTGGCGAAGCACTCGAGAAACCTGGTGCACACGATCCTGCACCGTCGCCAGAGCCATGGCACGGTCACGATCCATCCAGAAGAAGCCACCGGCCTCCATGTCCTGTTGAGTCAGGCAATTGACCCGAACAGCAACACGCTCCTTCTCTTCCCTCGGAGCAAGGTTCGCACCTGCGACAATTGCAATAAATAAGCGCAAGGCCAGCAGGCTCATCCGAAAAACCGAGCTACAGCCCGAACCAAAGAACAACTTACATTGCAGCTGCTCGGACAGCCGAAACAGTTCCGCCATCAAGTACTCCTCTCTGGCTGTACCACGATCCGCCTTGGACTTCCAAACGTCGGCATGACCGCGCAACCCGAGCAACTCCCTCTCTAGACTATGCACACGATCCCGAAGAAAAGCGAGTTGCGAGGAATCATCCAAAGATGGTCGCAGCGGCATTGCAGACAGGGTGTCAACAGGGTCAGCACCCGAAGGAACCTAGAGCAGCAGAAAAAGAAAGGGACACAAACATTCAGACAATGGCAGAGCACAACTCAGAAGAATTCATTAAACATATAAGGCCACTACGTGGCACAAGGATGGTGTTCTTCAAAATATTTACAGCAAAAGCAGACTACAAACTATCCTACGTCTACAAAGCCTAAGACGCGGCACCCTGAGTCGCCTCGGAGCCAGACTGCCTAGCTTTGGCCCCGCCCTGCTGCCGCAGTGCATACTCAGATAGCAAATCAATGAGCTTGGGCCCATATCGTTTGCAGCGAGCGGAGTAGGCAGAAAAGGCTACCTCGGATCCATCTGCAGTCGTCGGCATCCGGGAGGTGATCTGGGGTAGGTCCAGCTCCGCTCCAGCCGCCAAGGCCATCGCCAGCCCGACGGACGCACCGATGCCCTTCTGCTTGCGCTTGTACGCTGCAGGCGCTTCGGCTGACAGAGCCTCCGCCAGAGCATCCACATCATCGAGGGCCACACCCTTAGGAACAAGCTCCCTGTAGAAGTGGCCAAGGACCTCCTTCGCCTTGGCAAGGGAGCTGACGACGGTGCTGCAGCGGTCTTCGACCGCTACAGTCGCATCATCTAGAGCACTCCCGTGCTCTAGAGCACCGCGGTCAAACTCGATGCCTGCGGCATCTGAGACAAAAAATAAGAAGGAAGACATAAAGAAAAGTAGCACAGAAGAAGACACGAGGCATGAAGAAACAGGCTGAAATACAGCACCTACCTGAAATAGCCTTGGCAGCAGCCATGAGCTTCGCCGCCACTTTTCTCGCGCGCGCAGCCGCAACAGTGGCCAGCTGCTCCTCACGGTCCGCGGCCTCCTGCTGCAGACGCTCTTTCGCTTCGGCTGCCTTAGTCAGCTCTAGCTCGAGGCGTTCTTTCGCACCAACGGCAGCCTCGGCCTTCTTCTTGAGAGCGTCGACATGACGGAGAGAACTATTATGCTCCTCTACACTCAAAACAAGAAACGTCAGAAAGCAGGACCGGGATAAACGAAAAAAGCACCCAAAGGCGAATAGGTACCTTGAAGCTACCGAAGGTTAGCCTCCAGCACCAGACGCTCCTGCACCAGCCGCTTGGCCTCCTGCACAAAAGGCTGCAGAAAAAGGAAATAGCAGTAAGAAAAGGACTTGGGTGCTACGCCCAACACAAAGGAGTAAAAACAAAATCAGCACACGAAGACACTCGGGGGCTCCCCCCGTGACATGAAGCAGAAAAACTTACATGCTCTGATGGCAACTCCGAAGGCCCGCCTGCGAAATTCTGAGGCGCAACCACCTGCACCTCCTGCAACGGAGGATCCGGAGCCGCGCCACCCGAAGTCGCCACCGTCTGAGGAGGAGGAGACGCAATTTTTGACTCCCCCATCATCTCCCGCGCACCATCACTGGAGGAATCGTGGGAGGAATGTCAGCATACGAACCGATCAGCACAAACGCAAAAATCATGAAGGAAAAGGACAATAGTACAACAAGAAACTTATGAGCCGAGCGAGCTCAGGTCGAAGACAGGAGGAGTCCTTCGGGCTCTCTTCTCCTCCTTTTTCTCTTCCTTCTTCTCCTTTTTCTTTTCTTCCTTCTTCCGCTTCGCTGGCGGGTGCGGCGCTACAGCCCGCATAGGAATGGCAGGAATGGGAGAGGAAGAACCTCCATGACCGTCACTATGACGCTCAAGGCCCAAAGGGTCTCTGGGAGTCGGAGGAGTCGAGGCATCCGAAGACTCACTGGAGCTTCGTGATCGTTTGCGCGTCTGGTCCTTACTCGACTCATCGGCATCCTCCACCGGAGATCGCGCCGACGGCAGCTCGGACACGGACTCAACCACTTCATTATCCGGTGCAGCCAGAAATAATTCGGGCAATGGAGGTACCATGCCCGGTACTTTGAAGCTCTGCAAAATCAGAAGGAACTTTGTTAGCAAACGAAGGAAATAAATACGCAGCCGACAAAAAGCACTACGTGCACAAATCTACACCTGCGGTACGACCAACGTCGAAGAAAATGGAGGAGTTAGCGATTTCCCCGCGATTTCTTCTCTGGCCTTGAACTTCAGCAGCGTGCGAAGGGCCCTGTCAAGATCCCCCTCGGAGATTTTCTCAGCCGAAACCCTCGTTGGATCACGGCGCCCAGAATAAAGAAACATCGGGTGCGCCCTCGCTTGGAGAGGCTGCACCCGACGCTCAAGAAACGTCTGGATGATGTCCACGCCGTTCACCTCCTTCTCCGGAATCAGCTGGAGATCCTCCACCCGACGGTAAAGGGCCTCTATCTCCGCCTTCTCACCGTCCAAGATTTGGTTTTTCCAAGACCTTTTCGGCTCAATCATTTGGGAGGGGTCAAAGGGAACAAGACCAAAATCTTGCCCGGGCACTACGGAGTCGCGGATATAAAACCATCGCCTCCGCCAGTACTGGACAGATTCAGACATGGAAAAAGAAAAGAAGAGAAGATTGGGACTAAGGGAGATGATGCAACCCCCAATGGGATACACACCATCCAAACCAGATTGCCTCTTCACGGAATAGAGCTTCCGGAAGAGGCCAAAGTGCAGCTCAATGCCAAGCCAGCACTCGCAAAAAGTGATAAAACAAGCAATGTGGAGAAGAGAATTGGGAGACAGATGATGAAGCTGAATCCCATAGAAGAAGAGCAGTCCACGGAGGAAGTTGTGGACTGGAAAAGAAAACCCACGCATAACGAAGGCGAGAAACATAACCCGATACCCAGATAGGGGACGGGGGATTACCTCATTGCCGGGGAGTTTCACGGCCTCCCTATCTTGCGGGATCAGGCCCCGCTCGCGAAGCTTGCGGAGATCGCTCTCCCGCGTCTCTGATCGCCGCCAGCCACCGTCGGTGACACGGGTAGCGGTGGTGCCTTTCTGTCCTCCGGCGGCGCTGGTCCCAACGATAGACGAGGATTTCTTCGGTTTCCCCATTGCGCTACAACGGCGCCGGCGGTGAAAACGCAGAAACGACGACGGAAATGTGGAAGGAAATCCTAGCGTGCAGCAAGAATCGCTAGAGCACAAGGAGGCAGTGAAAACAAGAACTGATGCGGTGAAAACAAACTGCGGCTTTCCCCAATGATTATAACAGCGAAGACGACGCACGGCAGTTGTCCATCTAGAAGACCTAACGCCAACGGCAGATCTGACCGTACACGTGTCAACATCACAACGAACCGTCGTTACCACACCGTCCACTACGCGCGGAAATCGAGGAGACGCCGTAATTATCTCCACGCCGCGCGTGACCGGTCAATTCAAAGTCAGCAAGTGGGACCCACGTTCGTCCAGTCAAGTCATCTCTGGCGTAGCAGACGCTTGAGGTCATTGATCGTCAGCACTGACGTCATCAAAAGCTATACTAGCACCAACTACAATTCTTCGGCTTCACAACTAAGAGTACTCACCCGAATCTTCGATTCGACTAAATACTCGGGGGCTACTCCTATCAGGAGCGCTGGCTGCGCACCCGAAAGAAGAATAAAGACAAAGTATTTCTCTGAGTCCTACGTCGAGTCTACGACTCCACTACGGACTCGGGGGATACTCCCATAGGAAGGATGAATTTAAGCATCCGAAAATTTTCGTGTCCTACGGACTTAACAACTGAACAATGCTTGAACTAAAGTCTCTACTCGAGTCTACGACTCGAACAGACACTCGGGGGCTACTCCCATAGGGAGCGCTGGTCGCGCACCCTATGAAATCTTCGACTGCGATCTTTCGGATCAGCACGCAAAAACTTTTTGGCAACTCTGCCCCAACAAAACGCTGAGTAAGCGACAATCTCCTTGGCCACCGGAAGCACCTCCGTGGTGACAAATGTTCGGATGCTGCGTCTGCGACGCAAAGATAAGACCTGCAGATATCATCTGATGGCCTAGCAACGCACATGACTACGCTCTGCTAGTATAAATCCATGCCAACAGGCGTGATGAAAAATCCCGACAGACGCGTTGGGTACATCAATTAAAAACACTGGAATTCCACTCTTGTAAGTCCTCCGCGGCCTGAGTCGAATTACGCCAGCATATGTTCCGGGTTCAAGTTAAGGGACTCGAACCTGATGAAGATCGTGTTGTTTCGTCCTAAGACAGTTAACTGACCCTGATCCGTCGGATGAGTCAGGCACATGTATCAACAATCCCTACACACATATACTGTTACTACCTAGTTGCACCCGAAGGATTGAAGAGTCCTCAGCCGAATCTACGATTCGACTGATCACTCGGGGGCTACTGACATGGTTATACCCTACGGGTACGTGACTTCAGTATACCTGGTCCAGCCCAAGGAAGGCCCACAGCAGACATATGCTGGCCCATGAAGATTTTCGGGTGGTCAAGGCCCATGACGCCTTCGGATCCTTGGAGAGCAAGACTAGCATAAATAGGAAATTTAAAGGGGTAAAACCCTAGAACCTGTAACCGACTAGGACTATGCCCGGGACCTGCCTAAGTCTATATAAAGGCCAGGAGGGCACGTCCTAGATCCCTCGACTCATACTTTCGCACACGCACCTCCACGCCAGATCGAATCTGCGCACCTTGTAACCTTCGGTTCCGCCGTAATCAAGAGCAGACAAGCAGGAGTAGGGTTTTCCCTCCGGGGGCCTGAACCTGGGTAAATCTCGTGATCCCTGGTTGCTTGTCTGTTAACCATTCCGTGATCTCCAGCATCCCCATCTTCTCCAAAACCCAAGTCCATAACAATGGGCATTGACGAGTCAAAACCTTGTCACCTACCTTCACCTATAGGTAGATCGTGATATAATCCAAGCTCCTCTGGGAGTTGGATACTCACATGATACTTGGATAACATCCGACCATCATAATAGGTTATGGTATTCACTAGAATTCTAGTTGGACAACTAAAAATCTTTAAGAGTTGACGAAGTTGGTCCGTGAACGATCCTTGGTAATCATCGAGAGTCTCCTCTTTCCTTACAAAAGTCTGTTTTGGAAACTTTGGTGCCATAACTCTGTATGTCAAAAATATTTTTATTAGTAACCAATAATATATTGCATCATAACAAAGAATTATCGCACTAAAACATATAACAGAATATTCTCATTCGAATACCCATTATATTTCTTTTAGAGAATTCTTTATCGTTGCTACACACTCCTACAGGTAATACCCTTTACTAGGTTTCCAACCTAAGGTCAAAGCAATTTGCTCTGATACCAATTGCGGTGACCCAGCATACCATTGCATGTGTAGTACACTATAGTCGTTGACATGACATCCACAGAACACCGTTCCATAAATATCACATCCCTCAGAGTGGTACAACATAAACATTGCGGGTCCATATTACAAACATACATACATTATTATTATTACAATACCAGAAGTTCAAGACTTCCAAAAGATTCAACTTACAAACCAAAATATAAGTGTTCCAGCGGAAGTTTCAAAGTGAAAACTTAAACTCCAAATTGAGCTCAACAACTTATTTTTATATATTGTTCATGTTGCTCGGCTCAATTGGCTCCTAGAACTATGGTAATTATTCTGACTCTTGGTACTCTCCTCCGTAGACGATATCATAGTCCTCCCCTTCTACGGCTCCATACATATTGGGCTCTTCATAGAAGACCTCCTCTTGGCTCTCAGTTGCATACATTGGAGTATCTTCGGGATCCTTAGAGTCTAAGCAAGGGATCAAAGGAAAGGGTGAGTAACAGCGTTACCCAACAGGTTCATTATATGCAAGGTGTGAAGTTTGATGCTCTATCTACCACCTTGGACGATAAGTCCTTGGCACTATGCAGTTTTTGTAAATCTTTCTTCAAAGGTTGATTTTATTATGAAAATCTATGACCATCAGCCTTCACAGGTTGACCAGAACTTTCATGGAGTTCTTTTCCTGACGTGTTCGTAGCTCCTCCCTGGAACAAGGAGTAACAAGTTACAATTCTTACACTCTGTAGAGGCGCGTCACTTTACCCATGAGAGATCAACTTCCTTGTTGCACAACCGGGCGTACTTCCCCGTCCACAATTCCATGATGTGGGGCCCATTAGTTGGTCCAAGCCAAACACTGCCCTCTCCGCGACCCCATATGTCTGCACGATCCTTCAGGGCTGGCTCACCTCCGTTAAGCCCCCTTTCGGGCAGGCTAAAACCCTGATGAGTTCCCAAAGACTCTATGACCTGGTGATGCCCTGGCAAGTGCCATATTAAATGGACTATACCACTAAAAACCATTCATAGATAATCTAGACACCAAAAGTGTGGGGCATAAGGGTGCCCACCCATATGTTGGATCCACACAAGGAATCACAACGTCACGTTAAGGTCGTCTTGCCTCCATACGAGAGGAAAAGGATACATCTTACTTCTCCGTCCCATTCCAATTCTCATAGTTAACGCGTTATATACGACGTAAGAATCACTCGCGACATTAGTTGTTAAGTCCTAGATAATATGTTCCTTTACCACCGGAACTTTCATAGTGGGTTATTACCTCATGGTAAATAACCTATAATCATATTATTATGAAAATTGATGTTTTTTGACCTTTTTCAAATGCAGGTGATGACAACACTCGATTTGCAAAAAACTTTACAGAAAATAATCAAAGGACATGAGCAAGTGTGAACTTCCTTGTGATTGCAAGGTAGTGAAGTCGGATGCTTGCACTGGACCTTGAGCTTCTATGTCTACAAAACATCATTATTGTCCAGTAAGGACAATATTTAAAGAGGCAAAATGAATATGCATAGTAATGCAATGCATTATTTCTCATTGATTTTCTTTGTGTGTTTTACCCATTATTTTAGTTACAAGAATCCCTTTTAAGAATAAAGGATTCCATTTTAAGAATAACATTTATAATTGTTGAATATTATATTTGCCATTTATTAAGATAATAAATTATTAAAATTTAATATAAATTCCTAAATTTAATAATTCCTTTAAGGATTAATATTTAAATAAAAGAATTTCTTTTTATGAACCAAACATTTATTTAGTATTTTTCTAAAATACTACAATATTAATATATAATAAAAGTGATTTTTATTTATTTTTATCTTCTTTAATTAATTCTATAAAATTCAATAAGTAATATATATATAATTCTTGACCAAAAATTATATCTATAAAAATTTATTTCTTAATTTTATTAAATAGGTTGGATTATTATGAATCCAAAAATATTTATTTATAATTTTTTGGAATTTTATTTTATTTTCTATAATTAATTAAGTTTAGGGGTATTTTGGTCATTTATTAATTATTTAAAACTTCTTTTAAGTTTTTGGGATGAAACAATTGGGCTTATTGGGCTGATTTGGCCCAAGTGGCCTGGACCAAAGGGATATCCCGAAGGGGTCCTGGCCCTCTCAGCCCACTCCCTCTATCTCCCTCTCTCGTCCTCATCTCCTCTCCCTCTCGACCCCGTGGGGTGCTGGCGCCGCCAGGTGATGCTCGCCGTCGTGGCCCTCCCTGGCCGCTGCCATGGTGCAGGGCGAGGTTGTCGACTACGTTGGTTCATCTCCTCCGCCTTGATTTGACTTTGGAGCTCTCCTGTGGCTATGTTAGCTCCGCTCCCAAACCCTAGGGTTTGGGGTTGTGTTCTGCCACCGCCACTACTGATCCTCCTATGGTGGTGTGCGGTGTTGTGCGCTACTATGGCCACCGCCGTGGCTACCGCCTTGGCTGGTGCGGGTTGTAGCGCCCCCTGGGGTGCTCCCCATGCCGCCACGAGCTCGTCGGCCCCTCTACTTCCTCTTCAATTCGTCAGCGATGACCACCAATGAGTTGTGATTCTATGAACCCTAGTGCATCTAGACACCTCGAGTTCCTCTATGTGTATCTAGTGGCCAATCTATATTTTGTGGTTGCACTGACACTAGGGTTCATCTCTGTTGCTGGTAGAATGATGTTATGGCCTGGTAATGATGCTTGGTGAGAATTTGTGTGCTCTGCACTTTAGTACTTGTGGTCGTCCTTTGATTATGTGGTGATGTTATTGGTCTGAGGCTAATACTGGATCAAATACTAGGGTTTCATAGTATTGCCTCTGGTTGTTACTATGATGGCTTAGTGTGTTCATATGTTGTCAGTATCTTAATACTGACAGTGACCCTATCAGTGATGATTCATTGTCTTAGTGTTAGTTGGCTTGCCTGTTTATGCTTAGTCTGAATTTTATTCAATAGAATCAAATGATTCTTTGAAGATGAATAGATAAATATGATATGATCTCTGAGTCTGGTCTCAGGGAAATGATTTGATAGTTGATTTGTGTAGATTGGACTATTTGATTGTCTTAGTGATAAGATCAGTGCTTATGAAACCTTCTTAGAATGGTACATAAGTAGACCTTGTTGCTGACTTTACTTGGTCATTTCTGGAATTTGATAGATGCTTATAAATAAGCTGGGAAACTTATTGTTTAATCAGGCCTATGTTGCTGGTCCGAGGCTCTAGAATCTAGAGTCCTAGTTGGTTAAGTGAATGGGTTTGTTTGTAACTTATAAAATTTGAGGTGCTACTCCTTCTGGGAGATGTGCCCTGATCTTGTAAGAACAAATAATAACTTTACAAAAGTTGTCTTTGATATCACCAATTTTATGAGGCTGGTCTGAGAACTTGGTGTTTTTGCTAGAGTTTAGTTCTGTTCTTTTAAATTTAAAACCACTAGGATAGATTCACCCCACCAGGGTGATTATTGAGAGGTTGTTTGATGGAACACCACATGATCCTATGTGGATAATATGAATATATCATGTGGTGGTTTTATGATACTCACCACAAAATCTGTTGATTTTTGTGGTTGGTGGTGATGTTGGTGCCACTGGTTGGATCTGTCCTTCACCTCCTGATGTTGTTCTTGGTTCCCTTGGTTCCTAAGCTTGGCCTTGATCTAGACTGATCCTCCTAGCTCCTGTGGCTTGGTCTTGCTGTCCACCTGATTCTTCCCCCTCCTTATGTGACCATCTGGTGATGTTTGGTTGATCTTTGGTGGTGCTTTAGTTTGGATGGTTTTGCTATGGCTAGACTGCTAGATCTTGGTGTGGTATGAGCAATGGAATGGTGTACTTGTGCTTGCTCATGGTTGTGTTGGGCTCTTTTGCTTGTGTAGGCAGTTGTGGCTATGTTGACAGTACATCCATGCATTTAGTTGTGTGAGCTGCTTGTGTGCCTATTGCACTCTTGTGGATATGCTCAGGGAAATGTTCTACCTTTTTATCTGGTTACCATTTATCTGCCTGGTGAAACTTGCCCCTCTTACTAATTGGAATCATTTGACTTGTGGCTTATTTATTATGAAAGATTTAATTCTTTCATACTGGTGAAACTTGCCCCTTAAGATTTACTCAATGATGTAAAATGGAACAGTGCATCTCGCTGTTCTCTACTGAGAGTAAAAAATATTTTTCTTTGTTTTCTTTTAGTTTATTCTTTGTTTTGCAGGTACAAGATTTGAAGATTCAAGATTAGACTAGGTTTACTTTTAGATAGAATAGTTTCTTTGTAATCTTTATTTGATTCTTTTGTAAGAAAGATGTATTAGTTTAATAATAAATGTAATTTCCTCTTTTTGTAATTTCACTCTTGTAAAGATTCTTTATTAACTTTATAAGTAACATTTTGTAACTTATTAATGAAATGAATATATGAAATAAATATTCATTTGTTTAATTATCAATCTTACATAGAGTTTCTGGTTACTATATATTGTTTCTTAATTAAGTAATATTACTAAATCATAACTCTATTATTTTACAATGTAATTTCAAATCTTAAGTTTGAATTCAAATTCCTTTCCCCAAAACACACTAATCCATAAAGATCATGTCAAAGAACGATCATTCTCCAAGGCTATTCCTAAACTTAAAGAGTGAAAGAAACTTTGATCGCTTTAAGTTTTTATTTGGCGAAAAATTTACCCATATTTTTACAGATGAATGCATGCAATTGCACAGATTTATAAATCTACCCTTCGTTAGTTCCTAAATGTTGGGATGTTACAATGACATGGAATAGAATTTACTCATTTGAATCATCCATGTTAACAATAAATTTGTTGCGCTATAAGGATTCACGAAACCCGTATGATATGCTTGCCATAACTCTATCTATGATGAAGTTTTCCAGATTAATAAAGTGGAGGAAACATGAGACTACCAATCATGAGTAAGATCATCATCTCGTTATTTCAGTATAAATGTTGAGTTCCTTTTTGATTTTGGTTTTCTTGCTCGAGGATGATCAAGTTTAATCTTGGGGAGTTTGATGGCCGTGAAATATAGCCATCCACATCCACATTTAAACTGGATATTATTCATATTTTTAATGAAATATCTCTCTAAACCCTGCCACTAATGCCTAATGATCAAAGGGGTATACAATCCTTTATTTCTATTTTTCCCTACATAAATAATGACGTTTGATGATGAGAATCACTAAATTAAAGTCAAAGATACGAGATTTCCAACGACCCAAAGAAACTATACATGAAGTGAAGGCAGAAGCTTTAACGACCAACTATACATGAGAAATAAAATTCCAGCCATATAGTTGCCACCGACACCGCTAGGTCAAACAGAATAACTTTCGTGAAGGGACCCCTATATAAAGAGGCCTTGGGCGACGAGAAACGAGAGCCACACCCCCCAGAACACAACACCGAAGATCCGCCAAAGTAATGGATCTAGATCTAATCTCCAAACCCTTCCCCTCCACCATAGCCATATTCTACCACTTGTAATAGTAGATCTCATCTCCAATTGGCGATATTGTAAGACTATTTGCTATCATTCACATGATTTCCATTACAATGTTTTTGGTTGTTGATTTCATCTCTATGTGTGAGTAATTCTCCTTGGGCTAAGGGCTTCGGCCTAGCTATGTAGCTTTGTGCATGTTATTTATCGTAGATGGGATCATGTATTAGTTTGTATGACATGATGATTATTGTACCCTCTCTTGCCTCAATCTAAGGACTTGTCAGGTACCCAAGACCCCAAGAATTGATCCAGGTATAGGAGTGTGAGTAATGACTAATCTGCGGGATGGGAACCCTAGTGACAGAAGGGGTAGTACGGTTGTATGTGAGGGATTTACTTGGGATTAACGTGACATCACTATGCATATCATTAGTTCTCTTTCTTATATGGATGAGACTAATAGGTTATTGCTATAAGAGTTTGCGGAGGCAATAACAATTATGGATGCACTGCCCACATATAATTATCTTACTCTAACAATTACATGCATAGTTTATTATTATCCTTTATTCCCATCAGATGTTTTGCACAGCTACTAGTGAAATTGAAAGCCCTAGGCCCTCTCTCTCCATCATCATCAACAACAAAAGATCGCAAACTCTTGGTCCGGTAAAACACAAAAGGAATTCTAAAACTCCCGAAGGTCCGTTAAAGTAACCTTACTACGCTCTCTACTTCGCGAGGATTCAATAACCTAGGTCTACTAGGGAAAAAGAGCTATACTACATCTGTAATCTGGATCGAAGGTATCATCGTTCACTTGCCAATCTCAAGATCGTGTAGACAATCCATCCGATGCCACATTTCGGTAGCGCTTTCGAATTCGGTCACACGTACGATACTCGACAAAGACCTTCCTCTCTCTTGTTCCAGCAGGAAGCGGAGGTTTTAGATCTCCTCGCGATTCCAGCAGCACGACGGTGTGGTGGTGGAGGTGGAGGAGTAGATCCTGCAGGGCTTCACCTAAGCCGGAGCAGGTATGGTGGATTAGAGAGGGCCTCGATGGCTAGGGTTTATACGCTGAGGGAAGGAGGGCATCCGTTGACTTTGGCAAGGCGGCGACTAGGAGATCTAGGGCGCTGTCGACTTGGGAGGTGGTGGCGGCCTAGGGTTTTGGGGTGTGTGGCCAAGGGGTGCCCCACCCCTTGCTTATATGGGAGGGGGAGGCAGAAAGGTGAGGCAGAGTCCTCCCCCAAATCCCTCTTGGCCGACGGTTGGGGAGGGAGAGGGAAACCTCTCCCCTGTAGGTTTCCTTTCCCTCCTCCACTATGACTTTGACTTTTCAAACTAGAGTTTGACTATTCAAACTAGAGTTTGATTATCTCTACCATATCCTTGGATGACTTGACCTAGTGGTTTATGATCCTACTCCATTAGGGTATGATGCATTCCAAGTACCCCTTTCGGGGTGGTGGACCTTCTAGAACATTCTAGAAGCTTCCGGCCAAAACACCGACAATATTTCCGAACCCCGGAAATTGACTTTCCTTATATGAATCTTATTCTCCGGACCATTCCGGATCTCCTATGATGTCCTAGATCCAATCCGAGACTCCGAACAACATTCGGTATCCAACTCATATTTCATATCTACTAAACAACATCGAATCCTTAAGTGTGTCTCCCTACGGTTCGTGAACTATGCAAACATGATCGAGACACTTCTCCGATCAATAACCAATAGAGGAATCTGGAAATTCATATGTGAAAGGATACGGATGTCGCCTAGAGGGGGGGTGAATAGGCGATTAAAACTTTTCCTAGAGTGGCTCACAAAGGCGGAATAAAACTAGTGTTTACTTTGTAAAGCACAACCTAGAAACAACTAATGTTTACCTATGTGCACCAACAACTTATGCTAAGCAATACAAGCAACAAAGTGATAGCAAGATATAGATTACTTCAAGCACGAAGGCTATCACAATGTAAAGTGCATAAGTAAAGAGCTCGGGTATAGAGATAACCGAGGCACGCAGGGACACCATATTTTACCGACTTCCTCCCAACATGGAGTTCGTCTCGTTTGGAGAGGGGGTGGTATCAAACCACCAACGCCATAAAAGGCCTCCCTTATTCTCCGGTGAATCTCACCCCAATGGGATCGATCCACGCTTCCACTATCGGTGCACTTGTCGGTGGCAACCGGAACCTCTCACAAGGTTGGGGCACAACTCCACAACTTAATTGGAGGCTCCCAACAAACACCACAAAAGGCCACAATGCCACCAAGGCCACAAACCATCTAGGGTTCCAAGAACCCAAGAGGGACAAGCTCCAATGAGCAACTCAAACCAAATCCTCCGAGGAGAACTCAAACCGATGCACCAAATGCAAATGGCAAGAACACCATAAAGGTGCTCAAATCCCTCATTCCCAAGTTCCAACAAAGCTACTAAAGCTATTGGGGGAACAAGAGAGGAGGAATCAAAGAGAGACACAAAATCCTCCAAAATCTAGATCCCCAAAGATACACTCACAAAGAGATGTTTTGGTTTGGTCAAAACGTAGATCTAGATCTCCTTCAACTACCCCTCAAATATATGCAAGAATCAATGGAGGGATGAGTAGAAATCAAGCTCAAAGAGTAAAGCAAATGGGGGCAAAGCTTGCACAAAAGGAGGAGGAAGAAGTAACCCTAAATGAAAATGGACAAAAGACTTATATAGAGCTAGCCAAAATATGGCCGTTGGTGTATTTTTTTGGGTGGTTCGGTACTACCGAATTTTACCGGTAGTACCGCACCCTGCGAGCACAGCCAGGAAAAAACAAATCAATGGCAAGCAAGTGGAGCAGAGCAAGCAGCAGCGATGCAGAGTAGCAGCAGAGCATGCAGGCCATGTGCGGGGCAGAGCAGCTGCGCATGCGCATCAGCAGTCCCAATCGGCAGCAGCGGCAGCTAGCAGCGCAACAGCGGTCAGCGGCAGCAGCGCACCAGCGCATGCGCATGCGTAGGTGGAACAGCGGCAGCAGCATGGAAGCTGCAGGCAGGCAGCGCGCGCGGCCAGGTGCGGGCCCCTCCTCGCATGCAGCAGCGCAGCGCAGGCAGCAACTCGTAGCAAGGCGCGCGGTGCGGCGGGCCCAGCGGCAGCGAGCCTACAGGAACGCGGGCAGGCGCACGCGAGTGAGAAGCGAGCGGCAGCGCAGAACAGCGCGGGCCCACGCGGGAGTGGCAGCGCTGTGGCACACGCACATCGCCGAGCAGCACCAGCAGCAGGCACGCGCAAGTGGGCATGCCGATTTGGGCAAGATGCATTTGGAAAAAATCTGGGCCGACCGGTAGCCAAACCGGTACAGCCGGTGCGCGTACTGGGCCAGATAGAAAATGGGCTGCGCGCGCCAGGCCCGAGCGGTACTGGGCTACGGTAGTACCGCTCGGCCCAGTTTTTCTTTTTCTTTTTATTTAAAACGACAAATATTCAAACGGTCATAACTTTTAAATGGTAGCTCCGATTGACCCGATTCCATTTGCGTTGGATAGAGGACAACATGGGCTTCTCAATAAAAAGTGGAAATATTGATTATCACCAACTGAGAAAGTATCAAGTAGAATAATGTGAGATATCTCACTTGGTGAGAAACCGAAAAGCCGCATAAATCAAAATCGCAACAAGATATATATGGGAGATCCGATTTTGATGAACAAGAGCTTGTTATGGAGATTACCACAAGCTCTATATCCTCACATGGATAAGACCAAATAACAACCAAATACGATGATGAAAGTATGCAAAGGTTTGAGCTCTCTCCGAACGATGTGACCGAATTACTCATACGAGAGCCCCTCTCGATACTACGGTTATCTATCCTAAACCCGGTCTCCTACACACAACAAGAGACCAGCAAAAGGGAAAAACCTATAAAGATTATACCTTTGCCTTAAGCATTCCACTTGAGCTCGATGTAGACGGTCTTGCCCTTCTCAAGATGGAACGCCTTTCTTAATTCCTCATCATCGACCTTGCATATTGAGCTTGCCCAACATATCTTCTCTGCATTTCATCGACCTTGAAGCCAACACATGCTCCAAGCGATGCCAATGCACAAATCCTACAAGTATAACTTAATACACACATTAGTCCATAAAGATTGTCATTAATTACCAAAACCACACATAGGGGCCCAACATGTTCTTTCAATCTCCCCCATTTTGGTAATTGATGACAATCCCTTTAAGAGGGTTTATACAAGGAATATTAATGAATAAAATGTTAATACCAATATCAAACACTACAAAAGTATGTGATATTGGTACCACCACCATATATAGAGCAAACTCCCCCATAATCTATGCATGTGTGATGAACTTGAATTTCATTGCATATATTGCCAATCATTATCATTGGTGGAGTTTCCTCTATATATACTGTTGGAATTATGCCCTAGAGGCAATAAAAAAGATGTTATTATTATAATTCTTGTTCATGATAAAGTTTATATTCCATGCTAGAATTGTATTAAGCGAAAACTTTAATACTTGTGTGGTTTGTGAACAACGCCGTGTCCCTAGTATGCCTCTATGGACTAGCTCATTGATTAATGATGGTTAAGGTTTCCTAACCATGGACATGAGTTGTCAATTAATAATGAGATCATATCATTGGGATAATGATATGGTGGACAGACCCAAACTAAGCGAAGCAATTAGATCGTGTCGTCGTGTTCGTCTTTGCGAAGCTTTTCTTATGTCAAATATTGTATTCCTTAGACCATGAGATAATACAACTCCCTGGTATCGGAAGAAAGCTTTGAGGTCATCAAACGTCATCCTATGAGAGGGTGATCATAAAGGTGTCTCTCAGGTGATCGGAAAGTATCTGTTGGGTTGTATGTATCGAGATGGAATTTATCCCTCCCAAGTCGGAGAGATATACTTCGGGCCCACTCGGTAATCGATAACAACACCGCTTGCAAGCATGTGGTTAAGGAGTTAATCACAAAGTGATATCGGATTACGGAACGAGTAAAGTACTTGCTGTGAACGAGATTGAACTAGGTATGACGGTACCGACGATCGAATCTCGGGCAAGTAAAATATCGCGAGACGAAGGGAATATATATATGGGATTGATTGAATCCTGGCATCGTGGTTCATCCGATATGATCATCGATGAATGTGTGGGAGTCAATATGGGTTTCCAGGCCCCGCTATTGATTATTGATAGAAGATCATGTCTGCATATTCTCGAACCCGCAGGGTCACACACTTAACGTGTCTCGACGCTAGGATAGATTGGATAATTGGTTTATGAGTTTTTGTTCGGAGTCTCGGATGGGATCCGGGGTATTACGAGAGGTTCCGGAGTGGTCCGGAGAATAAGATTCATATAAGGCAGTGCAGTTTTTGGAGTTCGGAATTGTTCCAGGTTAATCGGTATTGTACCGGAAGCTTCTAGAACCTTCCGGAAGGGGGCCAACGTGGCCACACCTTCCGGGAGGGGGCATGGGCCTATGAGGGAGTGCCCTGGCCGCATTGGGCCAGGGGCACAAGGCCCCATAGGGCCCAGCCGGTCTAGAGAGGTTTAAACTCGAGATAGACCTTCTAGAAGGGGGGTTTCCTTGCCCCCCACTCCTTATCCTTTGGGGCCGCCGGTTTGGGCTTGGGGGAGGGGCTAGGGATGCCCCCCTCTATATAAAGAGGGGTGGGGGCGCACCAACCCCCCACACCTTCCCCTCCAACCCTAGCCGCCCTGCTGCCCTTCCTCTCTCCCTCCCGACTGTTTGTAGGCGAAGCCCTGCTGCAGAAATTCTCCACCATATACACCACGCCGTCGTGTTGTAGATCCAATCTATCTCTCCACCATACTTGCTGGTCCGAGGAAGGAGGAGACGTCGAGGTGCTGCACGTGTGCATCTCACGGAGGCACCGCCACTTGTGGTGCTAGATCGGATCGGATCGCGAGGAGGAGAAGCGAGTACGACTACATCACCCACGTTCCGACGAACGTTCCGCTGTGCGAATCTTCAAGGGTATGAAGATATAATCCAATCTCTCTCGTTGTTTGCATATCCTAGATTAGATCTTGGCTTTCCCTCTGTTTGCATCCGTAGAAAATTTTGATTTACTATGCCGCGAAACCCTTCAGTGGTATCAGAGCTAGATCTATGCGTAGATGTGTTTCACGAGTAGAACGCAACATGGTTGTTGCGGGCGTTGATGTTTTCTGTTGCAAGCCTCTTGTTTGTGTTCTTCTTATGACGCGGGATAGTAAGATTGAAGCGGTCCAGGCCAACCTTACGCGACATCGTTCGCGAGATCGGCTCCGCACTTGACGTGTGGCTTGTTCCACACATGCGGCTGGTGGATGTCAGTTTCTCTCACTATAGTTGTCATGGGATTAACACCGGAGTTTGGCAACCATAATATCACCGTTGTGGCTTTCCGTAGGTAAGAATCATTCTTAGCATCTACTCCCATAAGCCACGTAAAACATGCAACAACAAAGTAGAGGCGTCTAACTTGTTTTTGCAGGGAGTGTTTTCTGTGATATGGTATGGCCCAAGATGTGATGTGTATATTGTAAGCGATGATCATGTTTTGTAATGTTTCACGACTTGCATGTCAATGAGTACACAACCGGCAGGAGCCATATGGTTGTCTTTATAATTGTGTATGACCTGCGAGTCAACTTCTTATACGCCATGTAATAGCTTTACTTTATCGCTAAGTAGTTAGCAATAGTTGTAGTTGCTATTCGTGGTGGAGGCAATCATGGTGGAGTGATGGAGATCATGCCGAAACGCACAAGATGGAGATCATTGCGCCGCTATACCATGTCACATAAAGTTATATGCATGTGATGTTTATCCTTTTATGTATCTTATTATGCTTAGATCGCGACGGTAGCATTATAAGATGATTCCTCACTTAAAGATCAAGATAAAAACTGTGTTCTCCCCAAGTATGCACCGTTGCGAAAGTTTGTCGTGTCCAAGCATCACGTGATGATCGGGTGCTATAGACTCTACGCTCACATATAACGGGTGCAAGCCAGTTTTGCACACGCGGAAATACTTGGGTCTAACTTGACGAGCCTAGCATGTACAGACATGGCCTCGGAACACAAGAACCGAAAGGTTAAGCATGAGTCATATGAATGATATGATCGACACTTCGTTGTCCACCATTGAAACCACATCTCTTCTCGTGATGATCGGATTAGGTGTGGTGAATTTGGATCGTGTTCACTAAACAACTTGAGGGATGTTGAATTTAGTGGGAGTTCATCTAGTAATTTGATTAAGTTGAACTATTTATCATGAACATAGTCTAAATTGTACTTGCAAATACTGTAGATCACATGGCCAAGTCCAACTTCAACTTCAACGTTTTTGCTGAGAAGGAAAAGCTTAGAAACAATGGGTCTAACTTCACCAATTGGTTCCGCAATCTAAGAATCATTCTATCTGGCGGACAAAAGGACTATGTCCTTGGGAAAGCGTTAGATGACCCCCCTGCTACAACTGCGCCGGCTGATGAGAAAGCTGTCTATCAGTCGCGTAAAGATGATTATGGTGTGATTAAGAGCAACATGTTGTTTGCTATGGAACCGGAACTTCAAAATCGTTTTGAAGACTATCCCGGGCCCTTTGAGATTCTCGAAGAGTTGAAAACCATGTTTCAGACTCAGGCCCGTTCTGAGAGATATGAGATCTCTGAGAAGTTCTTTAACTGCAAGATGGAGGAAGGGAGTTCCGTTAGTGAGCACGCCATTAAGATGACGGGCTACACTCAACCCCTTGAGCAACTGGAATGCACGATTCCAGAGGAGCTCAAGATTGACAGGGTTCTGCAATCACTCCCTCCCAGCTACAAAAGTTTTGTAGTGACTCACAATCAGATTGGTTCCACTGATACGATCACCGAGCTCTTCGCAAAGCTGAAGGCCGCGGAAGTGGACATCAAAAAGGATAATCATGTGTTGATGGTCAACAAGCCCACCTTTAAGAAAGGTAAGGGAGCAAAGAAGCCCTTCAAGAAGGGCGGCGGCAAGCGCAATGCCCCTGCTGAGAAGAAGCTCAGGTCTGGTCCCAAGCCGGACACTGAGTGCTTCTATTGCAAGGACAAGGGTCACTGGAAGCGCAACTGTCCGAAGTACTTAGCGGACAAGAAGGCTGGCACCATCAAAGGTATATTTGATATACATGTTATTGATGTTTTCCTTACTAGCCCTCGTTGTAGTGCCTGGGTATTTGATACCGGTTCAGTTGCTAATATTTGTAACTCGAAACAGGAGCTACGGAATAGACAGCGGCTTGCGAGGGATGAGGTGACGATGCGCGTTGGCAACGGATCAAGAGTTGCTGTGATGGCCGTCGGCACGCTCTCCTTAGTTTTACCTTCGGGATTAGTTTTAAACCTTAATAAATGTTATTATGTGCCTGCGTTGAGCATGAACATTATTTCTGGATCGTGTTTATTGCAAGACGGTTATTCATTTAAATCGGAGAATAATGGTTGTTCTATTTATATGAGTAACATCTTTTATGGTCATGCACCTCTTGTGAATGGTTTATTTCTTCTAAATCTCGAAAGGGATGAAACACACATCCATAACATTGAGGCTAAGAGATGCAAAGTAGATAGTGATAATACTACTTATTTGTGGCACTGTCGTCTAGGTCATATTGGTGTAAAGCGCATGAAGAAACTCCATTCTGATGGACTTTTGGAGTCTCTTGATTTTGAATCATTTGACACATGCGAACCATGCCTCATGGGCAAGATGATCAAAACCCTGTTCTCCGGTATGATGGAGCGAGCAACGGACTTGTTGGAAATCATACATACCGATGTATGCGGACCGATGAGTGTTTCGACGCGCGGTGGATATCGCTATTTTCTCACTTTTACCGATGACTTAAGTAGATATGGGTATATCTATTTAATGAAACATAAATCTGAAACATTTGAAAAGTTCAAGGAATTTCAGAATGAAGTGGAGAACCATCGTAACAGAAAGATTAAGTTTCTACGATCCGATCGTGGAGGTGAATATTTGAGTTATGATTTTCTCACGCATCTTAAAGCAAGTGGAATCGTTTCACAACTCACGCCACCCGGAACACCACAGCGCAATGGTGTGTCTGAACGCCGGAATCGAACCCTATTAGATATGGTCCGATCGATGATGTCTCTTACTAATTTGCCGTTATCATTTTGGGGTTATGCATTAGAAACCGCTGCATTCACTTTAAATAGGGCTCCATCTAAATCCGTTGAGACGACACCGTATGAACTGTGGTTTGGTGCTAAACCTAAGTTGTCGTTTCTTAAAGTTTGGGGATGCGAAGCTTACGTCAAGAAGTTGATGCCGGACAAGCTCGAACCCAAAGCGGAGAAATGCGTCTTCATAGGATACCCTAAGGAAACTATTGGGTATACCTTCTATCACAGAACCGAAGGCAAAGTGTTTGTCGCAAAGAATGGTTCCTTTCTTGAGAAGGAGTTTCTCTCGAAAGAAGTGAGTGGGAGGAAAGTAGAGCTTGACGAGGTTATTGAACCTTCTCTTGAATTGGAGAGTAGCGCAACACCTGAAATTGTTCCAGTGCCGCCTGCACCAACAATAGAGGAAGCTAATGACAAGGATCATGAAGCTTCGGACGATGCTGCTACTGAACGTCGTAGGTCGACAAGGTCGCGTGCCCCTCCTGAGTGGTACGACAACCCTGTCTTGACTGTCTTGTTAGTAGAAGACAGTGAACCTACGAACTATGAGGAAGCGATGATGAGCCCAGACTCTGAGAAATGGCTAGAAGCCATGAAATCCGAATTGGGATCCATGAGAGAAAACCAAGTATGGACTTTGGTGGACCCTCCTAGCGATCGAAAGGCCGTTGAGTGCAAATGGATCTTCAAGAAGAAAACGGACGCGGATGGTAATGTTACCGTCTATAAAGCACGGCTTGTCGCAAAAGGTTTTCGACAAGTTCAAGGTGTTGACTACGATGAGACTTTCTCTCCCGTAGCGATGTTTAAGTCCATTCGGATTTTATTAGCAATTGCTGCGTTTCATGATTATGAAATATGGCAGATGGATGTCAAGACCGCGTTCCTCAATGGCAACATTGATGAATAGTTGTATATGATGCAACCCGAAGGTTTTGTCGATCCTAAGGATGCTGATAAAGTATGCAAACTTCAGCGTTCCATTTATGGACTGAAGCAAGCATCTCGGAGTTGGAACCTTCGTTTTGATCAAGTGATCAAGAGCTTTGGATTTGTTCCAAATTGCTACGAAGCTTGCATCTACAAGAAAGTGAGTGGGAGCTCGGTGACGTTTCTGGTACTATATGTGGATGACATATTGATTATTGGAAATGACATCAACATGCTTAACGATGTGAAGAGTTATTTGAACAAGTGTTTTTCAATGAAAGACCTAGGTGAAGCTGCTTATATATTGGGCATCAAAATCTATAGAGATAGACAAAGACGCCTGATAGCTTTAAGCCAGAGTACATACCTAGACAAAGTTCTGAAAAGGTTCAGAATGGATAAGGCAAAGAAAGGTTCAGTGCCTATGTTGTCAGGTAAGATATTGAGCAAGGCTCAGTGTCCAGCTATGGTAAATGACAGGGAAGCTATGAGCAAAGTGCCTTATGCCTCGGCCATAGGTTCCATCATGTATGCCATGCTGTGTACTAGACCGGATGTGTCCAATGCTCTTAGTTTGACGAGCAGATATCAAAGTGATCCAGGAGTGGAACACTGGACAGCCGTGAAGAACATCCTAAAGTACCTAAATAGGACTAAAGAAATGTTCTTAGTCTATGGGGGTGATGAACAGCTTGTCGTAAAAGGTTACGTCGATGCTAGTTTTGACACCGACAAGGATGATTCTAAATCTCAGACAGGATACATGTATATTTTGAATGGAGGAGCTGTGAGCTGGAGAAGCTGCAAGCAAAGCGTGATCGCGGGATCTACAGTAGAAGCGGAATACATGGCTGCTGCAGAAGCGTCAAGTGAAGGAGTTTGGATCAGAAACTTCATCACTGAGCTTGGCGTGGTTCCAAGTGCATTGGACCCACTGGAGATATTGTGTGACAACACTGGCGCCATAGCACTCGCTAAGGAACCAAGATATCATCCAAAGACCAAGCATATCAACCGCAAGTTTCATATAATCCGAGATTATATAGCAGATGGAGATCTGAAGATTAGCAAAGTGCATACAGATCTGAATGTCGCAGATCCATTGACTAAACCTCTTCTGCGTGCAAAACATGATCAGCACCTCAGTGCCATGGGTGTGAGATTGTTGCCAAATGTAAACTAGATTATTCACTCTAGTGCAAGTGGGAGACTGTTGGAATTATGCCCTAGAGGCAATAATAAAGATGTTATTATTATAATTCTTGTTCATGATAAAGTTTATATTCCATGCTAGAATTGTATTAAGCGGAAACTTTAATACTTGTGTGGTTTGTGAACAACGCCGTGTCCCTAGTATGCCTCTATGGACTAGCTCATTGATTAATGATGGTTAAGGTTTACTAACCATGGACATGAGTTGTCAATTAATAATGAGATCATATCATTGGGATAATGATATGGTGGACAGACCCAAACTAAACGAAGCAATTAGATCGTGTCATCGTGTTCGTCTTTGCGAAGCTTTTCTTATGTCAAATATTGTATTCCTTAGACCATGAGATAATACAACTCCCTGGTATCGGAAGAAAGCTTTGAGGTCATCAAACGTCATCCTATGAGAGGGTGATCATAAAGGTGTCTCTCAGGTGATCGGAAAGTATCTGTTGGGTTGTATGTATCGAGATGGAATTTGTCCCTCCCAAGTCAGAGAGATATACTTCGGGCCCACTCGGTAATCGATATCAACACCGCTTGCAAGCATGTGGTTAAGGAGTTAATCACAAAGTGATATCGGATTACGTAACGAGTAAAGTACTTGCTGTGAACGAGATTGAACTAGGTATGACGGTACCGACGATCGAATCTCGGGCAAGTAAAATATCGCGAGACGAAGGGAATATATATATGGGATTGATTGAATCCTGGCATCATGGTTCATCCGATATGATCATCGATGAATGTGTGGGAGTCAATATGGGTTTCCAGGTCCCGCTGTTGATTATTGATAGAAGATCATGTCTGCATATTCTCGAACCCGCAGGGTCACACACTTAACGTGTCTCGACGCTAGGATAGATTGGATAATTGGTTTATGAGTTTTTGTTCGGAGTCTCGGATGGGATCCGGGATATTACGAGAGGTTCCGGAGTGGTCCGGAGAATAAGATTCATATAAGGCAGTGCAATTTTTGGAGTTCGGAATTGTTCCAGGTTAATCGGTATTGTACCGGAAGCTTCTAGAACCTTCCGGAAGGGGGCCAACGTGGCCACACCTTCCGGGAGGGGGCATGGGCCTATGAGGGAGTGCTCTGGCCGCATTGGGCCAGGGGCACAAGGCCCCATAGGGCCCAGCCGGTCTAGAGAGGTTTAAACTCGAGATAGACCTTCTAGAAGGGGGGGGTTTCCTTGCCCCCCACTCCTTATCCTTTGGGGCCGCCGGTTTGGGCTTGGGGGAGGGGCTAGGGCTGCGCCCCCCTCTATATAAAGAGGGGTGGGGGCGCACCAACCCCCCACACCTTTCCCTCCAACCCTAGCCGCCCTGCTGCCCTTCCTCTCTCCCTCCCGACTGTTTGTAGGCGAAGCCCTGCTGCAGAAATTCTCCACCATATACACCACGCCGTCGTGTTGTAGATCCAATCCATCTCTCCATCATACTTGCTGGTCCGAGGAAGGAGGAGACGTCGAGGTGCTGCACGTGTGCATCTCACGGAGGCACCGCCACTTGTGGTGCTAGATCGGATCGAATCGCGAGGAGGAGAAGCGAGTACGACTACATCACCCACTTTCCGACGAACGTTCCACTGTGCGAATCTTCAAGGGTATGAAGATCTAATCCAATCTCTCTCGTTGTTTGCATATCCTAGATTAGATCTTGGCTTTTCCTCTGTTTGCATCCGTAGAAAATTTTGATTTACTATGCCGCGAAACCCTTCATATACCACATGCTAAGCAACAACAAAGATGCAAGAGCATGAGAGACAAATGCACAAGAATAAACTCAATGCATAACCCAACTTCCCTTAAACCCTCTCAAACTTCTCCCCCATTGGCATCGATTGCCGAAATGGGTGACAAGTTCAAGAAGGCAAATGTAGTAATAATTCCTCCAAAGGTGTGCCTTCGCACATATCCAATGATGAATACTTGGGAGGGAGTAGAACTATATCGAGGATCCGAAAATTGCCAAAATAAAATAAAATGATGCATCACAATTGACGCAAGCAATCACAAGATCCGACAAATCAATTGAAAACAACAAATGAGTTCAAAAGAAACCAACAAGATGTTATGATATGAGCAAAAGAGTGCTTCAAATAACAAATAGAGAAGCTCCCCAAGATAAATGCATTGGAATACATAATGCACAAATATGGAATCCTCGCTCCCCCATAAGCATTTAAAACACTACAAATGAAAGATCGAATAAATGCTTAAATAAAATAGAGAAGCTCCCCAAGATTTGTGCATACTTAGGATCATTGTATATCAATACAAAAATGCACAAATATGGAATCCTCACTCCTCTATAAACCTTTAAGGCACAATAAATGAGAAGAAAGATGAATGAGCATTATTAAATGAATTAGATGAGCTCCCCAAAGATAATGCACCAATTAGGATAATTGCATTTGGGAACAAGGTGCATAATCATGGAATCCTCACTCATCCAAGTTCATTTAACAATACAAGGCATGAGAGAACAAATATGAGTGCCCAAAGATGCAAACAAGAGGAACAAGCACTCATAGGCAATTAAATTTGGAAGCCACCGAAGAATCAAAAGAAATAGAACGGTGGTCTCCAAGGATTAAACATCAACTAAAATTATCTCCTCATATGTGTATATGTCTCTAAGTGGAAAATATCACAAAGACATATTCCAAAAAAAGATATGCACACATAAAGAAGATTATACAAGAAAGCACATGAAATGGAAAAAATGAAGTCATAACATTTATCAATAAGATTTTTTGCTTCAAAGCATGGCCAAAGGCTCACATATGTCTTATTGTACATTAATGAACTTCAAACACCAACACACTACATATATTACAACTTTCACCAAGGGAAGAGGAGAAAGTTGGAATATATGGAGAAAGGCAACAAGTATCACAAGAAAAATTTAACTAGCAAAATCTCACTATTGCACATGAGATAAGTTGATGAAATGATAGCCAATAAAATTGCTAGATTGACATATTTGGGATTGGAGGATCATATGCATGATTTTGTATAGTCCCAATTATATATACTCATCTCAACTTATACACATATACAATAGAGAGTTCTCTTAATTCCATGGCTAGAGATACAACAATTACAAATACATTAATTCATGCTAGAAGGCAACCGACAAACGGTTGGAATCAAGATATGTGAGCATAAGAAAGAGATACTTGTTACCGAGATATAATTGGTAGGATGTAGAGGATATGAATTCGTTGGTCATCCTATAGCTTGCCTATGTGTGGGCTTACTATAGGAGTGTGTCCATCATATCATTCTCCTAATGACATGATCTTCTTATTAATGACAACTAATGTCCATGATCAGAAAACCATGATCTTCTTATTAATGACATCTAATGACAAGGTGGTGATACAGAGGATTTACTCCACCCGTGTCTCTGACTCAATTTTTTCTCTTATCGTCTTTCTTTAGTAGTGGTCCCCGTTGGTGAGACAGCGTGATCAGGAGGCTCTCGACGACACTCTTCGGGCCTTGAGGACGACGACGTCCCTCTTCTCGGCGCTAGTTCGCTCATGACGATGTCTACCCCGGGCGGCGTCTCGAGTGTTGTCGTGGTACCTTCGCTTTCTTTTTTGCTTTGGGCTTTGATGTGCCGTGGCCCCAGCGAACGTGCAATTGTTTTCTCTTTCCTTTTGGCCTCGGCCGGTTGTCGTGGTTGGATGCTTGTATGAACCTGAATGTTGCTTTATTTATAAAGCGGGACGAAAGCCTGATTCGAGTGATTAATCTGGTTGTAAAAACTTTTATTTATTGTCAAACTTCTTTTTAATTAATAGAATGAAGCAAACCTTTTGCATCTATTTTAAAAAACAACAACTAGAATGTGACAAAAATAGTTTGGAACTTTTTTCTGTCTTTATCAGGATGAAGCTGCCGATCCACCGGAGAACATCCAGAAGGCGAACCAAAGTACCAAACCATTGCGTTGGCTTCTTTGAGTTAGACCGAAACCACTATACCCATCCTACACGCACTCGCCAAGCTCAGCCATCAACTGCAATCGCCGAGTTGCGATTTTCTCCACAAATCTTATCACCTTTTTGCACGACCGAATCAAAATCTTTATCGGGATCGATGCCCAAACACTGGCTGTGGCCTAGCAGACTGCACCCTGATCCGATAGCTGATCATATCGGATGAACCATGATGCCAGGATTCAATCAATACCATATATATATTCCCTTCGTCTCGCGATATTTTACTTGCCCGAGATTTGATCGTCGGTATCGTCATACCTAGTTCAATCTCGTTCACAACAAGTACTTTACTCGTTCCGTAATCCGATATCACTTTGTGATTAACTCCTTAACCACATGCTTGCAAGCGGTGTTGATATCGATTACCGAGTGGACCCGGAGTATATCTCTCCGACTTGGGAGGGACAAATCCCATCTCGATACATACAACCCAACAGGTACTTTCCGATCACCTGAGAGACACCTTTATGATCACCCTCTCATAGGATGACGTTTGATGACCTCAAAGCTTTCTTCCGATACCAGGGAGTTGTATTATCTCATGGTCTAAGGAATACAATATTTGACATAAGAAAAGCTTCGCAAAGACGAACACGATGACACGATCTAATTGCTTCGTTTAGTTTGGGTCTGTCCACCATATCATTATCCCAATGATATGATCTCATTATTAATCGACAACTCATGTCTATGGTTAGGAAACCTTAACCATCATTAATCAATGAGCTAGTCCATAGAGGCATACTAGGGACACGGTGTTGTTCATAAACCACACAAGTATTAAAGTTTCCGCTTAATACAATTCTAGCATGGAATATAAACTTTATCATGAACAAGAATTATAATAATAACATCTTTATTATTGTCTCTAGGGCATAATTCCAACAACTTTACCCCGACGATGTCGCGGTTTTCGTTGCTCCTATCAAGGATGATGTCCACAACCTTGCTACCATTCTCAATGTTTTTGAAGAGGTCATCAGGCTGTGTATGTACTTCCAAAAGAGCTTCGTCGTCCCTATTCACCATGGGAACATCTACCTTAATAGCATCCTTGTGGGCCTATTGGTGAAGCGGGCCTCCTTTCCCATGAAATAAATTGGGATCCCTCTCCCGGTTTAGAGCTTTCCGCGAGTTGATTTCCAACCCCTTGAGG
Organism: Avena sativa; assembly: GCA_916181665.1. NCBI lineage: Eukaryota > Viridiplantae > Streptophyta > Magnoliopsida > Poales > Poaceae > Avena > Avena sativa. The sequence goes on along the minus strand of OV702294.1, from coordinate 145,325,909 downwards.
ACAAAATGACATGAACAATTCCATCTTGGAACAAAAAAAATCATCAACATGGCTGGCCACACCGCCCTCATCAAGTCCGCGCTCGCTTCACAAGGAATTTATCACCTTACACCGCTCAACTTTTCCTCGGGTGTCACAAATAGCATGAAGAAGATTGAGAGAGCTTTCCTTTTTCAGCTAATGATAAGGTCACGGGTGGCCAATGCAAGGTGAATTGGAAAACAGTTTGCCGCCCAAAGCCCTTAGCGGGGTTGGTATTCTCAATGTTGAAAAATTCTCTGGGCTCTTAGGTTGAGATGGCCATGGCTTGAGTGGACGTGCCCGACAAAAAATGGATTTGTTTGAGAAACCAATGCTCGGAGAATGACATATGGAGCTCTTCTACACCACCACCACAATTTCGATTATAAATGGAAGAAGACACCGTTTGGGGATGCTTCGTGGCTAAATGGTTCTAAACCAAAAGACATTGCGCCTCTCATTAAGGCTCCATGTCCTTGGATGTCAAGAAGAAAAAAAATGGAGGGTGAACAAGGCTTTGCATGCAAATGATTGGATTGGTCAGATCAACATCATCAAGGAATTCTGCTTTGCCCACTTCGAGCAATTCATTGATCTTTGGTTCCAACTCCAAAACACCCACCTTGTTTAAGATGTTGAGGATGGGATCACTTGGAGGCTAACGTAAAATGGTTAGTACTCGGTGGCTTTGGCCTATGAACCACATTTTTTCGGCACGATCTACACTAATATGAACAAAGTGGTTTGGAAAGTTTGGGAGGGGGGGGGGGCAAATCAAGTACTTTGCGTGGCTTGCGTCTCAAAATAGGTTTTGATCGAACGACATACCTCTTAGAGAAGAGAGGATGGAAAAATTACGGCCTTTGCCCACTTTGTAGAAGATCCACAGTCAGTTGATCATCTCTTCGCCCATTGCCTCAACACCACTGTACTATGGGGCTTACTAAAACATTGGCTCGACCTCTACTTCATTGACTTCCACCAATGGACAACAAAATCCCTAGTAGAATGGTGGCTTGGCATGACGAGCTCCTCCGTCCCAAACCGAAGGGCCATTGCGTCCCTCACCTAGCGTACCTCTTGGGAAATGAACGCGACGTAAGAGTTTCCCGCAACAAGCATACTTAGTCTAGTGATTTTGATAAGATTAATGAGTTGACACTTTGGATGGCCGCGGGTGCTTAAGAGTTTGACTGATTTGATGCCGGGAGAGTAATCTGGTTGTAATTTTTTTTGTCAAACTCCTCCTTAATTAATAGCATGAGCCAAAACTTTTGTCTCCTCTAAAAAACAACTAAAATGTGACAAAAATAGTTCAGAACTTTTTTGTCTTTATTTATCAGGACGAAGCTGCCGATCCACAGGAGCACATTCAGAAGGCGAACCAAACCATTGCGTTGGCTTCTTTTGAGTTAGACCGAAACCACTATACCCATCCTACACACACCCGCCAAGCTCAGCCATCAACTGCAATCGCCGAGTTGCGATTTTCTCCACAAATCTTATCACCTTTTTGCACGACCGAATCAAAATCTTTATCGGGATCGATGCCCACCCAAACACTGGCTGTGGCCTAGCAGACTGCACCCTGGTCCCTCCACCACGCGTTGCCACCATGCCTGACGAGCGATCGACCGACCTCAAGTAAGTCCAGCGATGCGGGCACATTCAGGAGCATGCATGCATGCATGTGTGCGTCTCCAGAGTACAGGGTGATCCAGACTGTGAGTGACCGGCCTCGTGGGGTAAAAGTAAGTAAAAGGGGATGCACGGACAGGTGGACTGGGTAGCGTGCGACAGCATGAGCGCCCCACTATTAGCAAAAAGCTAGCTGACGAAGAAAATCATGGCGAGCTCCTCCCCAGGCTTCAATTGATCCTATCATTGTGTTCCTCTACGACTACGAGCCCAAGCAAGACCCATGGAATGGAATGATCAAGCAGGACTGCCTGTGCCTGAGCTAGAGCTCAAGCATCTGTGAGCACTCAGCAGTGATCGATCGATGTTTTGAGTTTAACGCTCTGTAAAGCAAGCATGATGGCTAATTAATTAGCCCCCTCTCTCTAGTCATTGTTATTACGGGGAAAGAAAGAGCTCGATTGTGGTAGTACTAATAACAGGAAATCATAGGGCTAGAATGTACTGACATTGTATGCTACCTAGATTCTCCCAATAATGCGTACCAGAACTAGTGCAGGGCTAGCCTTAATTGTATCACCAAACGATGAACGCCGCAGATAGCCATCCATCTGGGACGACGCGATGGAAGGTCCGCGTACGTCTCCACGGGTAGGAGACAGCGACGGGAGAAGGGGGAGTCGGTTAAAGGCAGCAGCGCCTGTGTGCCTCAGGAGAGGAGGAGGAGGAGGAGGATCAGTTCAGGTGTAAGCATCACTCACTCGTATAGTTGGTGCCGAGTAGTTGCCATTGTAAAGTACTAATACGGGCGGCTCGTTCACAGGCGGGTTGCATGCATGCCTACTTTCTGGTCGTGGATCAGTCGTATTTTTCGTTTAGTGTATCGAATCGATCATCCATGTCGAGCCCTATTTTGTAGCGTATCGTCGATGGTGACACTCGCTCGAGCTCGAGACACGAAACGACGCTCTGGGCTCGAGCTTACGGTCAATGGGGGAGTGGGGAGGCGACGACTTCTTCGCCGAGTATATGGTTCTTTTTTGTTGTTGCATGGATCGCGACGTCGTCTCTCGTATCGTACGCTGGCTGGAGTTATTTTTTTGTACAGAAAGTTCCAAACAAAACCCAAGCTCTGAAACACGAAAGACTTGCCAAATTTGGGACAATCTTATCCGTATTCCACCCGAAAATTCCGTAGCGTGCTCGCGCTCTTCCGGGCTTCTCCGGTTCATACCGGCGCGGTCTCCGAGGCTGCTGGTATCCGAGGGGCGTGGACGTGAAAAGTCACAGAAAACGAGGGGTGTAAGTGCACAAAAGCCACCTAAAGCCCCAACCACCCTCAGCATCGGTGTGTGTGTTCGCGTCTCGCTGCGCTCTCACACACTGCCCCTCCCCCCCCCCTCCCCTCCGTCCTCAGATCCCACCACACCCCGCGCCTCGCCGCCGGCCCTCCCCGCGCTCGAAACCCCTAGCCAGGGGCGGCCTCCTCCGCGCCGGGGCCCGCGCGCGCGCGGAAATGGAGGCGGCGCTGGAGGCGGCGCGCGCCAAGGACACCAAGGAGCGCCTGGCCGGGGTGGAGCGCCTGCACGAGGCGCTCGAGGCGGCGGCGCGCCGCGGGCTCACCGCGCCCGAGGTCACGGCGCTCGTGGACACCTGCATAGATCTGACCAGGGACGCCAACTTCCGCGTCGCGCAGGGCGGCCTGCAGGCGCTCGCCGCGGCCGCCGTGGTGGCCGGGGAGCACTTCAAGATCCACCTCAACGCACTCGTCCCCGCCGCAGTGGAGCGGCTGGGGGACGGAAAGCAGCCGGTCCGCGAGGCCGCGAGGCAGCTCCTCATCACCCTCATGGAGGTACTACTACGCTCCCTTTTTTTTTTCATCTGCTGTGGTCTCATTTCTTATCTAGTCTAGTCTATACAATATACATTCGGGGGTGGGTAATGCGCGTGCTTTGCTCGACTTGGAAATTTGGGTCGAGGGTTCGTTCAGAAGAATGCTCGGGATTCAGAGCTTGTGTACGGGGCAGGGGCACCGCTGACTTGGCCGTTGCCGAGTCAAGCTGAGCTGAGCTCAAGTGAAAATTCTCAAGCTCTATTTAGCAGCGCAACATAAAGGATAGTCAGCCGTAGTATCAAACTAAACTAGCTGCTTAGGTTTTGTCTGAATTATGTGCTATTGAGCTCAAGTACTATCCCAAAAACCAATCTTCTTATCTTCTGGTGAAATTTGGTTTGTTGCGTCAGGAGGAAAGATAAAAGCTGGGTTTCAAACGAAGGTTTAAACTTCGTATATACACTCTGGTTTCTGCTGAACTGTTTCAAGATTGCTCTTTTGTGGTGTTGAAAACTATAATATGCCTAGGTGTTGTGAATCTCATAAGATATTCTTAAGGCTTTGATATTCATCACAAAGTAATATATGCCATCTTTTCTCTTTACGTTGTCTTATTACTGTGTTACCATTACTAAACAACAATTACAGGTTTACTTTCGTCCAATGCCTATCAAAGATCAAGCTAAACATGCTTGCCTTGGTCTCAAAGTTCTGGATTTATTATCGAGTAGCCTTTCTGACTCTATCCATATCTCAGATTTCTTCACCAACTATCATTGTCGAAAGGGCTGGAAATTATGCATGGGCTCATAAGAGTTGGAGAGTTCGGGAAGAGTTCGTACTTACAGTGGCAACTGCAGTTGGACTTTTTGCTTCTACGGAGCTTCTCATGCAGCGGGTTTTATTGTCACCTGTAAGTCTAGGCATCGAGATGATTTCTTTGAATACAACTTTCTGAATATCTCGGACTTCCATAGATAGATATGCTCAGACTATCTGGCCTCACAGGTCTTGCAGTTGATGAATGACTCGAATCAAAGTGTTAGAGAAGCTGCTATATCTTGTATTGAGGTTAGAAGGCTTCATCTCGTATATACCTGCTTCCTTTGATGCTTTCATCTTGTTTCTACTCATATTCCTTTCATTTTCGGGCTTTCACATTTTCCAACATTTATCTTGCTGAATTTCTTGGAATAGTTCTGTCCCTTGTTTGCAAGCTGGATAGGCTGAACCTTTCCTATACAAGCAAATGTGCTCGAACAATTAATGTCATTCCAAAGCCTTTTACTTCTAGTTGCTTTTTGGTACTACCCTGCACTGAGTTTTATCGCTTTTTATGTGTTTTATGTATCACCTTTTTTTTCTAAATATAGTAGTTTATCCCATGCTTTGAAACTCTTGGAGTAGTAATTTGGCGATACTGACTAATGTAGACTGTACCCACCATCCATGCTATGTGAAAATGTATGGTATTCCTAATATCACAGTTTACGATTACAGGAAATGTACAAGAACATGGGATCTCAGTTCCATGAAGAGTTGCAGCGCCATAATCTGCCTCCATATATGGTATTATGTTTGGCCATTAGATTCTTTTTGACAGCTATTTTTTTTAGTACTACTGTACCACTCTTAGTACATCTAGGCATTTTGGAATAGAGTCTGGTACCGATTTATGTGATTGAACTATGTGTCCATGTTTTAAAGGTCTGGAAAGCAGTAAACCTGGGTTGCCCTAATTTGTGTATTATCTAATATCTGCAGCTAAAAGAAATTAATTCAAGATTGAATAGAATAGAACCAAAGGTTCCCTCATCTGATGGTGCTGCAACACAATATAAGGTTGCTGAATCTAGATCAGTTAGTGTTAACCCAAAAAGAGGCAGTCCAAAGACAAAAAGCACAACGAGGGAAAGCACATTATTTGGAGGTAAGCTCTATATTTCCCGTCAGAAGTTCAAACATGAGCATTTGAATATACATTTGCATTTGAACTATGGTTTCAAGCTAGGACATTACTGATTTATAACTGCAATTAGTCTAGATAATGTTTTGTGTGGACATTTGCAAATGATCAGATGCTTCTACCATCTCATAATAATAGGATGGACCCAGCTATAAAAGGGACTCATTTTCCAAACAGAACTAATCAGCATTGTAGCACCCATATTCCTTGTTCTTGCGTGTCCTCGCCACATGCATCAACAATCCTTGAAACCACACATTAACCCCCCTCCCCCCTCCCCCTTTCATGCTCTGACCGCTTATGTGGCCCGTTGACCATGCCACCATTTTCAGTAAGCAGGGTCCGCATGTTGTCCACCCTCTCTTCTTTCTTTTTTGTTGCTAACTCGCTTCACCACGCTCCTTGTGGCTACTCACATCCATGCACAACTCATCCCCTATCGCTACTTAGTGAGAGGAATGAAAGAGCTGGCCACAGGGATGATGCAGAGACGGAAGTCACAATTGGAGGCTCAGGGCTGACGGAGATCTTACTATCAGTGAACATGCGCAGATCAGATCTACGCACAAGGTCTGAGAAATGTCCTGCTGATTGGTTGACACACTGGCACGGTTAACACAGCACATAAGTGGCTAGATCTAGCAAAATCATATCCAAGAACGACCAGTGAACCAGTTAACAAGTTTAGGTGGGTGAATGTGATTTCAGAATTTGTGGACTTCAGTGACCAGGGTGCACAAGTTTTACTGGGGGTGCATTTTACTCTTTACCAATTTAAAATGGGCCTTGTCTCAAAATACAGGTCTTGTAGAGTAAAAGTGTAAAATAGATACCTGATTAGATGAGTTCTGAAGTAAATAAGGATTTTTTCTTTCTGATACTCGACTGGATGAGCTTGAGTTCAAGCAGGTACTTTTATTGGTATGACCTGTCAGGATAATAATGGAATGGAACAGCTATTATGGTATTACATTCACATTATTACTATGAAAAATATAATATATTCTTAATTTGAAATGCAATGGCAGACTGGTAGTTGCTAGACCATTGCCATAGAGGGCACATCACATGGTTATAACATGCATATCAGCCCTTACGAAATATGAAATTATGTTCGGAAGCCGTAGGGCATACCATGTGTTCATTACATGCATCTCAGTCCTTAATTTGTCTTTGGAAAGCAAAACCTTTATGAATTCATAGTCTGAAAGTACTCATGAATGTAACAACATTTGAGGATCCATTTCATGTGTTTTGAGATATATCTTTTTTTATTGAGATCAAGTACTACTATTCTTGTTTCTTCATTTACTACTCCCTCCGTTTAGAAATATAAGATGTTTTAGGTTTGTGAAGAAGATGTATCTAGACACGTTTTAGTGTATAGACACTAAAATGTGTCTAGATACATCTCCTTCACAAATCTAAAACATCTTATATTTCCAAACGGAGGGAGTATATTCTTACATTTTCTCAGTATGTAACCCAGCCACTCATTTGAGCTTTGTTCCCTGAAACTTCTTTTGAGTATTTGACCTATCAAGCTATCACAAGGAATTGTTATTTCACAAGTCAATGTCCTTCTGGTGATATTGCTAGGTGCCACTTGCTACACATGCAACATATTTCTCAACTGTATTTTCATGTGTTATTTACAGGTGACACGGATATAACAGAAAAACCAGTCGAACCAGTAAGAGTTCACTCAGAGAAAGAATTGCTTCGGGAGTTTGAGAAGATTGCAGCTACTCTTGTTCCAGAAAAGGACTGGTCAGTTCGTATTGCTGCCATGCAAAGGATTGAAGCCCTGATCTATGGAGGTTGATGTCCACACCTATATCCTATGTTTCTAAAGAAAAAGCTCAGTGCAATTAGGCTAGGCTATAAGTATTTCTGCAGCAAAGATTTTGCAGAAAGTCTTGACTGCACAGCTTTCTGCATGTTTTCTCTAACCGGAAAGGGACCCTCGTTTGTAGGACTGATGACTAGGAGTCTAGGATGGTAACATTTCCCCTTTTATTCACTGATAACTATGTTGTCCATACTGATTCAAGCTCTTGAAGTATTTGGTGAAGCGGAATAGAGAGGTCCATCTTTATAAAATCTGTGGACTATCCTTTATTGTAAACAGCCTTTTGTGTAGTAAATATCCCATTGCATGATCTTGGCCATTAACTCAAAAAGGAAAAAAAATGTATCATAGTCCAGTTACAACATAATATATAGCTTGTGTATAGTTGTCATAGTCCAGTTACAACATAATATATAGCTTGTGTATAGTTGAAATTTTTGTCAATTTAAACCTTGTTTATCATGGGCAGCACACTGTTGTCATTCATTGCTATTATGATGTTGGATACTTAGCTTTAAAATGTTCTATTTCTCTTTTTCCAGGCGCTATTGATTACCCGTCATTTCTTGTGCTCTTGAAGCAGATGGTTCCTCCATTGTCCACTCAGCTTGCCGATCGGCGGTCTACAATTGTAAAGCAGGTATTCATCCATTTATCGTTCTTTTGATGAGTATGTTTTTTCGGGAAACCTCATTTGATAAGCATGGAATCGATTGTTTCCAACATTTGAATACTTGACCAACACGAATGTGTTCAAATTGAACTCTTACCAACTCTCTTTCCTTTATGCCCAGGCATGCCATCTACTTAATGTGCTATCCAAAGAACTCCTTGGTGACTTTGAGCCATGTGCTGAACAATTTATTCCGGTAAGTTGTCCTAGCAGGTTACTTTTCTACTTTACCATATATTATCCGATGCATTTAAAATCATTTGTGAAACTTTCAGATGCTCTTCAAGCTTGTCGTCATAACTGTGCTTGTCATTGCTGAATCTGCAGATACCTGCATAAAAACTGTGAGCAAGTTCGATTTCACTATATTTACATTTAATCGATGACATATTGACATTTGTTTAATCTTTTGCTAACATGGGAAAATCTTGCAGATCTTACGAAACTGCAAGGTTGCACGAGCTCTTCCTCGTGTAGCTGACACAGCTAAGAATGACCGAAGTGCAGTTCTCCGTGCTAGGTATGTATGTTCACACTGTCCAGTGTCCATGTTTCTTCAATCTACCCAAGCTTAGATTGTACCATGCCAGGTGCTGTGAATATGCTGTTCTAATATTGGAGTATTGGGCTGACGCCCCGGAAATACAGCGATCAGCTGATTTATACGAAGATCTGATAAAGTGCTGTGTAGCAGATGCAATGAGTGAGGTACGATCTGGTTTGCTTATCCGTGCTGCATATGGTTTGTTTATTTTCATTTGAAAATAAGGGGGTGGGATAAATTGTTCAACATTTCACACTACCGGACCAGGGACGAAGCTGCCTCATAGGCACTGGTGTCAGCTGACCCCAATGAAAAAGTGCAAAACCTTCACTAATTAGTACTAACTCATGATGATTTTATAGAAGCTGACCCCACTGTCATAGAGAGGATATAGATATGACCCCATCGGCATTTGTTTCTAGCTTCGTCCCTATACCAGACACATAACTATCTGTGTATGCTAGTATCTTTAGAATTGAAGGGTCTGGCCACGGTTCCATTCCATTGAAATGAAACCAAACAAAATGTTAGTTTCATACAGCCACAAAAACAAAACAACAAAATGTGTGCTCAAGCTGCAATCCTGAAGTAATGTCCACTGCGGCCCTGAATCAATCATTACACTTTGGCCTAACCGCAACTAGGTGCAGCCACAATTACAGAAACGATTGATATTCATTGCCGAGACAGAACTATCGCTGTTATTTTGTGGTCTCTTTGCAAATATACACATAAAACAATGGATGCATTTGGAAATATGTTAGCTTATTTGGCATTAAAATGAAGAAGAGAGGTTGCTTTCTGCTTGTAAGCGAAGTATAGGAATAAAATAATCCATTTCTTAGACCAGTTAAATTATGGGCTAGAGGATTTATAATGCTGTAAATGGCAAGTCTATATTTTGAGTTCAAGCTTTATATTGGTAATATATGATATTGTACCTGCTTGTGATGGCATAATTGTTAAAAGTAAAATAGCCTGCTAGTACAGTGGGGTCATTTTGGTTCTGCCCACATTCATTCTGATTTTTTTTTGTTCAACTAGGTCCGTGCAACTGCAAGAACTTGCTACAGATTGTTCACAAAGACATGGCCTGAGCGTTCACGCCGTCTTTTTATGTCATTCGATCCTGCTATACAGAGGGTACGCCATACTGCTTTCCCTTTGTGTTTTTTCTCCTCTTACAGATTTTTGTATAAGAGTTAAACATCCCAAATTGTAATTGTGCAATAAACAACCATTGCAGACAATAAATGATGAGGATGGTGTGCACAAACGTTACGCTTCTCCCTCACTACGTGAGAGGGTTGTGCAGCCTTCTCGTGCTTCATCTCATGTAAGTGGCACACATATGCCAGGATATGCCACTTCAGCCATTGTTGCAATGGACAAGGGTGCAGCTATTTCTTCAGATTCATCCCTTCCATCCAACAATCTTCGTTTATCGCACTCAAAAACAAGCAGCAGAATTCCTGAAAGAAGCCTAGAAAGTGTGCTTAACTCTAGCAAAGAGAAGGTTTCTGCCATTGAAAGTCTGCTGAAAGGTGCAAGCATATCAGATAGGCAAAATCTCTCAGTTGCACGCTCAACAAGCTTGGACCTTGGTATGCTTTAACCCACTTAGTTGTAAACTGCTTTTAAGAATTTTGAATACTCTTTTATAATCTATTTCGTAGCTCATTTCTACTTTTTATATGGTAATATAGGAATCCAGTTTCTTATTTTTTTGTAATCCTAGTGCAGGGGTTGATCCTCCGTCATCTCGTGATCCTCCTGTTCCTCTCGCAGCACCAGCTTCAAATCATCTATCCTCGCAGAACTCTGCATTCTTGGATTCAACCATTCCTAGCGTCACACGAAATGGAAGTTCCCGCTTACTGGATACAATGACAACACAGTTGTCCACTAGAGAGCGATCAAGATCACCATATTTAAGTAATCTGCCATCCGAGTCCATGGCAGGCTTATCGCTACCTTATGTGAGAAGATCCGTGGAGAGGCTTCAAGATGTAGGCCGCATGGATGAGAGTAATGATATCCGGTCAACTAGGCGATTTCCTCAAATGCACACCGAGAAAAACTATGTTGATATGCCTTATAGGGATGCACCCGGTCACAGAGATTCACATAATAGCAATGTCCCAAATTTCCAGAGACCTCTTCTAAGAAAGCAAGTAATATCAAGGGCTTCTGGAAGTGGCAGACACAGCTTTGATGATAGCCAGTCACCATCTGGTGATGTGTCTAGATATACAGATACCCTGGTTTCTCTACATGATGCACTTTCTGAGGGTCTGAATCCTAGCTCGGACTGGATAGCAAAAGTCTCAGCTTTTGATTTTATTCGGAATATAGTGCAACAAGGTCTGAAAGGTGCGCAAGAAATTAGTCAGAATTTTGAAAAGGTCATGAAGCTGTTTTTCCGTCATTTGGATGATCCTCATCATAAGGTTGCACAAGCGGCCTTTTCTGCACTTGCAGAGATTATTCCAGCTTGCAAGAAGCCATTTGAGAGTTATGTTGAAAGAATTTTGCCACATGTTTTTTCCCGCCTTATTGATCCAAAAGAGTTAGTAAAAAAACCATGTTCGTTGACGCTGGAGATTGTTGGTCGGATATATGCTATTGATATGTTGTTACCTGCCCTAGTACGGTCACTAGATGAACAGAGGTCCCCAAAGGCAAAACTGGCTGTTATTGAATTTGCAAACAAATCGTTCGGCAAGTACACTGTAGATTCTGAAGGCTATAGTAACAGCGGCTTCCTTAAGCTGTGGCTTTCAAAATTGGCACCTTTAGTAAATGAAAAGAATGCAAAATTGAAGGAGGCGTCTATTTCTGGCATCATATCTGTGTATTCTCAGTTTGATTCCACAGCAGTGCTAAATTTTATATTAAGCTTGTCAGTTGAAGAGCAAAACCTATTGAGGCGTGCCTTGAAGCAAAAAACACCTCGTATTGAGGTTGATCTGGTGAACTACTTGCAGAGCAAGAAAGAACGCCCCCGTCCTAAATCTTATGACCAAGCAGATTTTGGAACTTCTTCTGAAGATGGTTATGCACAGACAGTTAAAAAGAGCTATCCTTTTGGGCGGTATTCTTCTAGTTCACTTGATGCCGAAGGGCCAAAGAACACAAATACAGTGCAAGAGTCCACACTGCATAATTTCTCTATGGGTCGAACAACTTCCGATATGAGCGTAGATACTAATCAAAGCTCGGATCTGGCTGCAGGAACAGAAGTTCTTTTATCTAGAAGTAGAGAATCAAAGAAGAATACTAGCTCAATTGTGGAAGACAATCGTTCTTGGACAGACTATCCTGAAAAAACTGATGCCTCCTTAGACGGCGGAACTGCTCTGAGCACTCCTCGCTTAGACTTTACTCAGCTCCGCAATCCTGATGGGCATAATGCCATTGGTTTAACTACTGTAAAAAACGTTCAAGATGCAGATATGATTGTAAACCTTAGTTCTATAAAGACCAGCCTTCATGCTGATAACGGCTTGAGCATACCACAACTTCTCCATCAGGTACTAATGAAAAATCCTTTCAGTTTATCATACTTCCCTAAATCTTGGTCAAGTGCTTTATTTATTTTTCTGATTTTTTTAGATAAGCACCGACACTGAAGTATCATGTTTGGAAAAGAATACATCATTACAACAGTTGATTAAAGCTTCTCTTCGTAATGACAGCTCCATTTGGTCAAAGGTTTGCAATCTGATTTCGTTACAAAGTTCCTTACGTTAATCCCACCTCTTCAATTACTAAGGGAACCAAAATCCTTGGTTTGAAATGAATTTCACTTATGCTTTTGCAAAGCAAAATTTGCTAAATCCCAAGAAATACTTGAATAAGTTTGAACAACATGGTTGCACTTCAACTGATTTAGTTATCTGTGGCATTCTCTGTGAGATGCAAATGCACAGGAGTATATCATGTTATATTTTCTTAAACCTTTTTCTCGTTGTGTGGATATACGAAATCAGTACAGTTGTGTTACTTGAGGTGTTAAAATTACCTGAATACCCCCTCTGTCCCAAAATAATTGAAGTTCTAGTTTTGTCCTAAGTCAAGCAATTATTTAGTTTGACCAAGTTTATAAAAAATGTATCAACATCTGGAACACCAATTTAGTTTTATTATATTCAGCATACGATATATTTTCATACCATATGGATTGTACGTTGTAAATATTGACAATTTTTTCTTTAAATCTGAAGTTTGACTTGGGACAAAACTGGAACTTCGATTATTCTGGAGCGGAGGGAGTACATACTAAGCTAAACCTGAGCAGTTTCAACTGTTTGCACTCTAATTCAAGCCTTTGAATTTTTTGACAGTACTTCAATCAAATATTAACAGCTGTACTTGAGGTGCTGGATGACTCTGACTCATCTACAAGGGAGCTTGCTGTATCTTTAATTGGCGAGATGCTCAACAATCAGGTCTGTTGTCGAAAGTTTATGCACCTAAGATTAGTATAATTAATCGTCTCCTTATTTTGGCAAGTAATGATTATTTTGCTTTCAGAAAGATGCTATGGAAGAATCTATTGAGATTGTTCTTGAAAAACTCCTGCATGTGACCAAAGATATGGTCGCAAAGGTATACCTGCCTTTGTTTTTAATCATTACAGTATTTTGACTTATTCTCGGTTCCTTTTGTGTTTACTGAATGTTTTTTGTGGCTACGCAGATTTCTGACGAGGCAAACGGATGCATAAATGTTCTGTTGGCAAAATACGACCATTTCAGATGTCTTGCTGTGCGTACCAATCATTTCTCTTATATATCAGTGTTAATTTTGTTTCTTCTTGGTGTAAGTGTGTAACTAACTTTACTTTCATGGTCTTTCATTCTAATGCAGGTTGTAGTACCTCTTTTGGTCAGTGATGATGAAAAGACACTTGTTGTGTCTATCAACTGTTTGACAAAGGTATCTCCTCTAGAGTATTAAAATTCAATAGGTTGTAGTGGGCAGCAGTACTGCCTTTGAACATGTTTGAGAATCTAGTTAAGTTCTTTATTTAGTTGTAGAGTGTTTCTCGCTTATTGGAAACAACAAAACAAGTAAATTGAACATATCTTGAACAACCAGTTTTGACTGCTAATATCTGCTGGTAATCTTTGCAGCTTGTTGCACACCTTTCTCAGGAGGAGTTGATGGATCAATTGCCTACATTTTTGCCAGCACTCTTTGATGCTTTTAGCAACCAAAGTCCAGATGTTCGAAAGGTGGGTGCTAATGTACTGTAGATAATTAGATATTATCATGGTCTTCTATACATTTTCATTTGGTTAATACTTCTCAAGTTTAGAAGTAATAAGGAATTTATTTTGTAATGTGTACATGTCATGTACCTTCTACATAATGTTTTTTCAACCACTGAGGGGATGGCCAGGTTGACACGTCTGTAGGGCATTGAGGTACTGAAATGAGGAGGGGACTAAGATGAGCAGATAGACTAAATATTCTTCCTCTGCTAGTTGTGTCAAGAGATGATGAAGTGAGTAGGGGACACGGATTATTAAGTACAAAATTTATGCTAGCTCAACTAACTAAATGTAGCACTATCTCAGTCAACTCCTGTGCGGTTGCCAACAATGTTATCGCTGCTCGCTGCCCCTTGTGCTACCTGTCGGCCGTAGGCCCATGGTCCACACTCCTAGCAGTATGCCTCGCGGAAGCTATGGCTCATGATCCAACTATGTTCAGCCTGTGGGTAGAATAGGAACAAGAAAAGGAAGGGCAAGTGGAACGGAATCCTGTCATTTGGCTGAAAATTAAGTTCATTAGGGATGGCACTTCCACGCTCCCTTTCCATATTGTTCCCGAGTATGAAATCACTTACATGATCTTGCCAACTGAAATCCATCAGTGATCTATGATCTGTTCTGCTGATCTGGATCAAGAACAGTCATAGTTGCTGAATTTAGGATGCTGAAATGGACTTAGCATGAAACTGATTCTGGATAAAGTGTGTTATTCCCCTTATCCATTACATGACATTACCTCCATTTTGTAGGTACTGCAGTCTAGTTGGTTTATATATATGTGCATGCATTCTAGTTTATCAATGATTATTAGCACCATATCTAGTTAGCTTACCATTATTTTATATTCTGATTTCAATTATTTGACAACCAAAATCTCCTTGATAGATTTAACTGTTTAGCTTACATTCTTGGAATATTCTCATAGCACCTTGTATTAGAATAATTAATTTCCTTTGATCGTTGCAACTTTGCTTTCCTAATTAATTGTGTTGCTGTAAGCGTATACCACTCTTTAAACTTCTTATGATCTATGTCACGCCCTAGGTGGTGAATCTCCTAGACCTCAAGAGCTGCAATTGCAGCATTTCATCTGCTTTTGATTGCATTCTTCATGCACACGTTCATATCTGATATTTGTTTACACATTTTTTTAGACTGTTGTATTCTGCTTGGTGGATATCTACATCATTCTTGGGAAAGCATTTGTTCCGTACCTGGAAGGGCTTAGCAGCACGCAGCTGCGCCTAGTAACCATCTACGCAAACCGGATATCGCAGGCACGGTCTGGTGCGCCAATTGACGCTAACCAATGAGCTGTAACATCTCTTGTTATTATTCTTCGTCTTCAGTATGCATGCATATTTGTTTGGTAGGTAGTGGTGAGAGGTTTTTGGGGGGTTCCGTTTGTTTTGTGTATGTGTATAGTATAAGCAAGCGCTCCCCTTGTTGTATTGGGAGTTCCTGGGCTTTCTTTCTCTGTGTGATTATTATGTATTCCTTCTTTTTTTGGGGGGTTTAGCATGGGGAGAGTGAGTATTATTGACGAGCGTGTCCTATCTTTAGTTGTTCGACTCAGTTAAGCTGTACAAAGAAAGGAAATGTAACTTAATGGTGAGTGTGCAAGTTCTCTCGGGACCATTTTGATTTTTTCCTTGATGATGGAATTATTGACTGTGAACTCTTTGAGTTGTGGACTTGTCGTGAACTGTACTGTCCCCAGAAAGCACGAGCTTAATTAGTTTTCAATGATACGAATGAACAGGTCTAAGTATGAGCTTAACTTGATTGACCAAACTGAGAGTTACTACATCTCTGAAAACCTCGGTCAAAACCACAAGTCTACATCTGCAAACATGAGCTTAGCATGTTTTGACCAAACAAACGATGCAATGCACGCCGGTCCAGCGCCTCAGGGCGTCACAGTCTCGAGCTGGATGGGTAGAGCGGATGGTCGCACACGCCAATACGCCAAGAAGAGATCTTGGTGGCACCAGATGCACGTAGACATCTGGCACCAATACGCCGCGCCGTTGCGAGCTTCTGATTCGGAGTTCTGCTGCCGTTGAATCCGTAGCAGCAGGAGAGCTCCGGCCTCCGGTCGTATCGGGCGTTCATGCGGCTGTCGTACGTCTTGTGGCACCGGCCTCTTGGTTGGTTGATGGTCCGGTTGGTTGTTCCACGGCCGAACCGAGCGCGAACGTTCCTTGATTTCCGTGGTTTCGCCGGCAGTAAAGTTTTCGCCTGCCGGCGTGCAGCGGGAACCTGTGCTTGAAAAAACTTGCAAAAAGGCGGTACGTACGACTGCGTTCGCATTCTGATGGTGCTAGCGTTGATGGTTCGTGGCAGGGAAGAGCGTGTTTCGACGACCCCCAGATTTGAACTTGTTCGCATCTCGTCAATGCCTTCGAGGATTCGAACTCGTTCGCATCTGTTTGCACGTCCCTGTGCACAGTTCTGGCTGCTGCTAGCAGCCTAGCACTGTAGCACACAGCATGACTGACGATATTGTTTGTACTGCTACTACGTTCATGTACGTGCACAAGCACAAGTATAGCTGCTAGCTAGCAGCCTCCTCCTCCTAGCCATTTCTTCTGGAAAGAAAGCTCAGCTAGCAGCCTTGCACACATGACTGGCAATACAGTATCCATCAGCATCAGCCGCCAAGCCAAAAATTAATCGATGGTAATCGCCCACGTGTTCGCATGGAATCTCACTCCACCGCGCGCGCGCATGAGTCCATTCATCAGATCATAGTCTACTCCATAATCCATATGCTTGCATGACACTTCACCGCGCAATGACGTAAAACTTGACCTACATACCCCCCCTGGGTCACCCAGCTCCTATATATGTATGTACGTGACTACACACGTAGATGCATCTGATCGAAACCCTTGAAAATAAAAAGATCGAGTCAGTGTCGATTAGCCATTATTCCCAGAGTAACGACTAATCTACCGCAGCAACCTTAACAAGTCTAGTGCTTCACAATTAATCCAGAAATGGCCGCGTCGTCCCTGGCCTTCGTGGCGCGCCGTGGCGAGCCCGAGCTGGTCGTGCCGGCCGGCCCGACGCCGCGAGAGCTCAAGCGCCTCTCTGACCTCGACGACCAGGAGAGCCTCCGCTTCTACCGCTCCGTCATCTACTTCTACCGCGCCTCCCCGTCCCGTCCGCGCGCCGACGAAGACCCGGCCAGGGTCATACGCGACGGTCTCGCCAGGGCGCTCGTGCACTACTACCCCATCGCCGGCCGGATCCGCGAGATAATGCCCGGCAGGAAGCTCGTGGTGGACTGCACCGGCGAGGGGGTTGTGTTCGTCGAAGCCGACGCGGACGTCTCGTTGGACGAGTTCGGCGATGCGCTGTGCCCGCCCGTCCCTTGCGCCGGCGAGCTCCTCTGCTTGCCCGAGAGCAACTCCGCCGCCGTCGTCGACCGCCCACTGCTCTATGTTCAGGTAATTATTAGGCATGCATTGTTGCATGGACAGCCGTTTTTTGCTTCTATATTAGTAGTCTGTATGTATATACTACTTCGTGACGCTGATCGGACATGCATATGTGCATGATGGCGTGAAGGTGACGAGGTTGAGGTGCGGAGGCTTCGTGTTCAGCATCCAGGTGTGCCACAGCCTCGTCGACGCGCCGGGGACCACGCAGTTCTTGCAGGCCGTCGGAGAGCTCGGCGGCGGCGGCATGGAGGCGCCCAGGGTGCGGCCCGTGTGGGCGAGGGAGCTGCTGGACGCGCGCGACCCTCCGCGTCCCGACTACCACCACCCCGAGTACGAGCTCATGACCAACGCGGCCGACGACAAGCTCCGTCCGGGCGACAGGCTCGCGCACCGGGCCTTCCGCTTCGGCCCCGAGGAGATTGCCTCGCTCAGAGAGCAGCTTCCTCCACGGACGAGGGCCCGGTGCTCCCGGTTCCTGATAGTGTCGGCGTTCGTGTGGCGCTGCCGGACCGTCGCGCTCGAGTACGAGCCCGGCGACGAGGTGCGGTTCATGTTCGTGGTGAACGCCCGCGGGAAGCGCGACCGCCCTCTCCCGAAGGGGTTCTACGGGAACGCGCTTACGCTCGGCGTAGCGCAGACGACGGCCGGCGAGCTCTGCTCGGGACCGCTGGGCCGCGCCGTGGAGCTGATCGCGGCGGCCAAGGCGCGGATCGCGTCCGACGACTACGCGCAGTCGGTGGCGGACGCGCTGGTGCTGCGCGGCCGGCCGCGGTTCACGACGGCGCGGACGTACCTGGTGACGGACCTGACCAAGTCGAACCTGCACGAGGTGGACCTCGGGTGGGGGATGCCCGTGTACGGCGGTCCGGCCACGACGACGCTGGCCACGTTCCACATCCCCGTGCCGGGCGGCGGGATCACCGTGCCGATGTGCCTGCCGCCACGCGCCATGGAGAGGTTCGCGGCCAATGTGCGCGCGGGGCTCTCGCAGGCTTCTTCGCGGCGTGGGCGTCCTGGTAACGTCGAGTCCGCCGTACAGTCCAATCTGTAACAAGCAACTAGCTCGTGCAAGCGTTCCCATGCATGTTCGGAGCCTCCTAGTCCAACATTGAAATAACTCCTGCAGGGCTAGATAATTGGTACCCACCAGGTCATTACTGAATTTTTCATAATTATATGTTTTTCGTGGTTGGGGTGTGTGTAATTCTCAATCGACCAGGAATTAGCTTAATTTTCAGTTCGGATGATGTCGTTCAATCCTAGTTGCAAAATTATCAGACCTACTCAAACAACATTCATGCCTGGAAGGCATATTCTGGAGGGGGTAGTGGTTTTGCATGAGACAATTCATGAGCTTCATAAGAAAAAGTTGGATGGGGTTTTATTCAAAATTGATTTTGAAAAAGCATATGATAATGTTAAGTGGCCCTTTATGCAACAAGTTCTTCGTATGAAAGGTTTCCATCCATCATGGTGTAAGTGGATTGATAATTTTGTTCGTGACGGGAGTGTGGCTGTAAGGGTTAATGATAATATTGGCCATTACTTTCAAACTAAAAAAGGGCTTCGACAAGGAGATCCGTTATCTCCTTTGTTGTTTAATATTGTGGATGATTTGCTTGCTAAGGGAATGGTCAGGTCGCAGGTTTGATACCCCATCTTGTCGAGGGGGGTGTTTCCGTACTTCAATATGCGGATGACACGATCATATTCATGGAACACGATTTTCAAAAAGCGGTAAATATGAAATTGATTTTATGTATTTTCGAAAAACTCTCTGGTTTAAAGATCAATTTTCATAAAAGCGAGATCTTTTGTTTTGGCAAAGCTGCAGAACAACAAGATACCTATAAGGAAATCTTCGGGTGTGAGGTTGGTGCCTTGCCTTTTAGATACCTTGGGATCCCTTTACATCATAGGAAACTACGGAATTCTGAGTGGAACCCCGTGGAAACTAGATGTGAAGGAAAGCTAAGTTGCTGGAAAGGAAAACTTTTATCATATGGTGATAGACTTGTTTTGATTAATTCGGTTTTATCGAGCTTGCCTATATTTATGTTATCTTTCTTTTTAATACCTAAGGGTGTTAGGAAAAGGATAGATTTCTATCGTTCACGCTTCTTTTGGCAAGAGGATGAACATAAGAAAAAAAATATAGACTTACTAAGTGGAATATTATTTGTCGCCTGAAAGACCAAGGCGGTTTGGGGATTGCGGTGTTAGAGTTAAAAAAAGATGCTTACTAAGCAAATGGCTTTATAAGATATTGAATGAAGATGGGGTATGGCAAGAGATTCTTTACAACAAATACTTGAAAAATAAAACATTAGCGCAAGTTGAAGTTAAACCAACTGATTCTCCTTTCTGGAAAGGACTAATGGAGATGAAAGATGAGTTCTTTGCGTCTGGTACTTTCAAGATAGGAGATGGGAAAGGAACTAGATTCTGGGAGGATACTTGGTTGGGAGAGTTGCCTCTTGCAAACCAATATCCATCCCTATATAGCATTGTTCATAGGAAACACGTTTTGGTTAACTCAGTTCTCTCGCATAACCCTCTAAACATTACTTTTAGACGGAGTTTAATGGGAGGTAAATGGGGTGCATGGCTGCACTTATGCGAGAGATTGATGGCTGTAAGTTTGACGGATAATCAGGACAGTTTCATGTGGAAACTAACGGAGAATGGGGTTTTTACGGTGAAATCGATGTACAAAAACCTCATGAATGTTCATCCAAGTTTTCCCTCGAAGTATTTGTGGAAGTTAAAGATTCCCTTGAAAATAAAGATCTTCATGTGCTTTATTAATACTGGAGTGTTGTTAATAAAAGATAATCTTGCTAGGCGTTTGTGGAATGGATCAAGGAAATGTTGCTTCTGTGACGAAGACGAAACAATATAACATCTCTTTCTTTCATGCCCTTTTGCTAAAGTTATTTGGCGTTTAATTTTTTGTACTTATAATTTACCACCTCCAACTAGTATTACTAATATGTTTAGTAACTAGTTAAATGGGGTAGATAAAATAAACAAGGACAGAATCAGAATTGGCATTTCGGCCATATGTTGGTCAATTTGGAGATGTCGTCTCTTTTTTTAACCATGACGGAGTTCCATCTTTTTTGCAGGTTGTTCTTACGGCAGTACATTGGATTCAGCTCTGGGCTTTCCTTCTCCCAGAGCATCTGCGGCAACCCATGGTTACTGGATGCACCCGTCTTGTGACGGTTACTTCGGATTTTTTCAGCCAGGCTTCGTGGCGTCTTTCTAGCAGATTGACAGATGCCTAGTTGTTCTAGGTCTATCTCGTGTGAGATCCTCTTGTGTTTAGTCAGACAGTTGGTGTATGTATCAATCATGTCTGTCAAGTGATTTGTAATACTCTACTTTTTGTTACTTTAATAAAAGGGCCGTGTGCATCCTAGGATGTAGAGGCCGGGGAAATCCCCATTTCGAAAAAAAATGTCGGGAGTACTAAAAAATCTCAGTTACAACCATACTTACAACTCACAAAACGAATGAATCATGATGCAAATCTAATGAATTTAGGACATGACTGAGCTCTTACTTAATTCCCCTTCGACCGAGAATTAGCAAAACTGATTCATGTGTCATTGCGTGCATATATTTGTTTTCTTACATTTCACAGATGCATGCACAAAATAAACATATAAACGGACATATGTGATCTACTCCCTCCGTTTTTTATTACTTCGCGTTCTAGAATTTTTTAGAATCAAACTTTGTCAACTTTAATCAAGAATATAGAAAATTATATCAACATTCATTATTCTAAATTCATATATTATAAAAATATTACTTACAAAGATTCTAACACTATAAGTTTCACATTGTAGATATTTTTATTTTTTGCTAAATATTTGATTAAACTTTAAAAAGTTTGACTTTGACTAAACCCAGAACCGATCTAATTATAAACGGAGGGAGTAGCACAGACACACCCCTGGACCGGTTACCTGATTTGCCAACCGAGTATTCTGTTGTCTCTGTCACCCGTTGTACTCACGACTTGATAACTCCGATGACTTTTCCACAGTAGTGCCACTGATGTATACGTCTGTTGCATCACGTCCAAGATCATCAGCCGCATCGCCGGTGACAATGGCCACCTCCCGTACGAGTGGGCTGTGTAGGACGTGTTTGTCAAAACCCTTTGCAAGGAACCGTTTCAAGAAAACATGCACACCGGCAAAGCGCAAGCACAACCATCCGTCACTATGTCACGGTTGATTTTCTAAGGCATTTTGTTAGAGGCATTTTGTAAAAATGCCTAAAAAAACTATATTTTGAGGCACTTTTTAAAAAGTGCCGGTAGAAAACAAATTTTAGGGGCATTTTTAAGAAATGCCTGCATAAATAAGATTTTCCGAAGCACTTTCCGAAAATGCCGGCATGATCCGATTTTTTGTGGCACTTTTCGATAGTGCCGGCAAAAATACGTGCTTGTTTTACAAAAAGAACCCTGTCTCTATTAAGCTAAGCAACCGACACTTCCACCTCTCTCTCTTAGCCAGCCGATCTAATCTCCGCCACCACCACGTGCTAACTCTCCCCCACCGCCATCCATGGAACACTCGCCGCCGCGGTTCAGCGGTAGCTGGCGAAGCGCGGGAGAGGGCATGCGCGTGCATCCGCGGCGAGTGCCCCGGCGCCACCACGGCCTCGTCACCGCCAACGACATCGCCCACCCAGTACAACTTCTTCCTTCGGTACCTTCTCCGCTCGTCGTCTGCATCAGCGGCAAGGGCCCCGGCGCCACCATGGCTTCGTTGCCGCTAACGACCCTGTCCACCGGGGACGGGAAACCACCGCTTGGAACTCCTTTGACCACCTTCCACTCCCTGGTTGTTTCCCCTTGTCCCGTCACTTCAATTCAATTCTCATTTGCCTACCATTTGGTCGCGACCTTGAGCTGCTTGCCTGCTAATTAAAACGACAACTTGATGAGAATATTCTGAACTAACTAAAGATAGTGTGCTTCCCCTTTTATAAATAGATACATGCTTCGTGGTATTAATTATAACTGAAAAATGTGCTTATTCAGCATGAAAAGAAATGGATGAGAGGATATTTAAACCATGTATATATTGTGTTGCTATTTGTTCTGATTCTTATCATTTCATAGTGTTTTACACCGAAAAAGAAGACACAACTGAAGTGTTTGATAGTGATTGGCTGAAACTGCATATGTAATGTGCAGTTCTTATAGGATATGGGGTTTATAGACTTAAACATGTAGGCAAAGTTTATATAATTACAACCAATGTTGTATCTGTAAGAAATGGTATTCACTCATAAACTTACAACCAATATTATATTTATAAGAACTGTTATTCACTCCTAAACTTACAACTCCTAAATCGAGTTTACAAGGGTGCTGCTGGATTGGGTTACTCATGGCCTTGGTAGAATGGTGACCTCTGGATTGGGTTTGTGTAGTGGATGAGGTGGATCGGGTGCAGGCGCTGGCACGCCGATAAACAGGATATTAAAGATGATTTACCTTCTTGTTCCTTCATCTCTTTCTAGCTACCGATCTGGTTGCCATTTGATCTACTATCCCCACAAGCCTTTTCCAGCTAGCATCTTGCTACTGGATGGACAAAGTTGATGCAGTCCTGGAGAGGACTTGGATATGGAGTGACCGGAACAGGCTCATATCTCATAATGCAAGTATTGTTAGCCATTCACATCATTGTATCATATATTCTTTTTTTGCAATATCTAGACCGTAGTACCATACACAACCTTATAGCACTATGCCAACTAGTGTGATGCAAAATTAATCAGATGCTACTATGCAAAATATCATTGTTTGTGTTGTGGTTGCATCTTTCTTATTTGTGGGAAGCCAATAAAATTTACCGGAATTTATCTTTGTGCTCTATATCTTGCAGCTTTTCTAGGTTGTGATTTGACCAAGAATTCAGAGAAATAGGCAAATGTTCTCTACTCTCTTTTTATGATACTTGTTTAATGGTAAGCTTACTATACGTTACAACCATTAATGACTATGACAATTTCTAAAACTGTTAAGTACTGAGTATATTCTATGGAGAAAGATCACTACTGCGGGTTATTAGAATTGTTTAATATACTGATAATAAACATATTCAGCAAAGATAGGCATGCGACCAGTTTCATCACACAAACAGGTCCAATGGATTATTTTGCAGCCCTTCTATGTTCACGCCTAAGACAAGCTTACTGTCATACCAAGTTCAAGGTATGTTCTATATCATGACGGGTGTTTGAAGAATATGTGAAATAAATTTTATTTATGATGATATGGTTACTTCTCTCACTAAAAATTATAAACTGCACTTGATGTTAACTGGACCCATCTATCTGATTTTGACATGAAGATGAAAGTTTTACCGTATCTTTAGCCATCCTTTGCTATAAAATATATAATGTTGCCATGAACATGAAATTTTATATTTCCAGGACGAAAAGAACCAGCACGAGGTAATGATGGAGCAAGGCTACTGGGCCAATATGTTGTTGGATACTAACGTGAAGCATGTACATGTGCAACAGTTTAGAATTATGTAGTTCCAAATGACTGAATTTAATTCTGTAACTTGTATTGAATGGTGCAAATGATGGAACTTGAGTGATTTTTGAATGTATTAAATAAAATTATATGTATTATGTAGAATCATTAGTTGTTCGTCATAATATATATGAAAAGTGCCTAAAAAACTTGAAAATTTACGTTTGAAAGTGTCTGAAAATTATTGCCTTTAAATATTATTTGAGGCATTACTGTATACTACCTGAAATTTTTTTTGAGGCATTTTGAGAAGTGCCTAAAATTATTTTTTAAGGCACTTTGAAAAGTGCCAACAAAAATTATTAGAGGCATTGCTAATAGTGCCTTAAATTATATTCCAAGCCTATTTGTAAAGTGCCTCGAAAAGTTTATTATTAAAGGCATTTTTAAAAATGCCTCAAAAAATCAATTTTCAAAGGCACTTTTCAATAGTGCCTTAAATGATTTTTCCCTACCCCATTTGATGTGGTATTTTTTTTATTGCCTTCAAAGATTTTTAGAGGCATTTTTGGTATTTTCTAAGGCAAATTCTTATGCCCAAATAATCAACAGTGATGTAGTGCGTCCCACTTCGCTAGCCAAAATCCTGAAAACACCCTACCCACGACTTGATTACCCGTTGTGCCCACGACTTGATTACTCCAAGGACTTCTCCGCAGTAGTAGTGGTACTGATGTACGTCGTCTCCGTCTGCTGCATCGCGTCCAAGTTCATCAGCCGCATCGCCGGTGACAGTGGCCACCTCCCGTACGAGCGGGTTGTGCAGGGCGTGCTTGTCGAAACCCTTGCCGAGGAACCGCTTCAAGAAGCAGAGCTGGACCAACCTCGCCCACGCCGACGTCTCCTCCGGATCCGGGCACTGGCCGTGCTTCATGTTGGCGGCGAGATTGGGCACTCTGTCATCCGGTTCAAGCATGTTCTTGGGTGAGGCATGCCGCGTCAGGATGCGCTCCGCCCACATGGCCACCACCACGCCGGCGGCCGTCCGAACAGCAAGGTCGTCGCTCTCGAGGAGCTCGGCAAGGTTGTGTGGCGGGATCATGGTCTCTTCCCACTCGTACGGGCAGGCGTTCAAGCCGACGAGGATGCTGAGGAGCAACGTCCAAGCGGACACGGCTGCATCCAGAACCTCAGGGGTCATGGACCACCTAGTCCGATCTGTTTCGGCGATCTCGGGGTCGGGGGCTGCTAACCTCGGGTTGAACACGGTCATGACGGCCTTCATGGCCTGATGGGTGTCCTCCGGCCGGCGATTTCCGGCGAAGGCGACGGCCGCGAGGCTTTGGAGAGCGGCTACCAGCGTCGCCGAGTCGGACGACTCCTGCAGCGTCTCCGAGTCAGATCGCTTGGTATCGCCCGGTGCCCGTGCGTCGTGTGTACCTTGTACACAGCGGGAAGACGATCTGGAGTAGGACAGGGAATCGAAATCTTCCTCCTTTTCCACTTTCGATCGGAGCTGGTTTTTGTTTTGCGCTTGGGGTTTCGTTACGTGAGCAGCTCGATCGATTTTGTCGTGGACTGGGCGTGAACGGGCTTTCGCTGGGCAGCCTTTTAGCGTTCTGGGCTTTCCGTTTCTGTGTTTTTTGTTTGGAAAGTGCCTAGGGTCCCCCGGGATCAAACCCCCGATCCCCCAGGTCCAGAGCGTGACACATGTCCAGTTAGCCTTCTTCAATCCTATTTTTGCTTTTATCAAGCACAATGCAGCAAAAAAAAAACATTTTGTTTGTATCATTTGGAGCAAAATCTGGTTTCCACATAAAATCTGCTTTTGCTTCCATAAAGCACAACTAAAAAAAACATTTCGGTTGTATTGTTTGAAGCAAAATCTGGTTTCCACATAAAACCCGCTTTTGCTTCCATAAAGCACAACTGGAAAAAAAAGTGTCGGTTTGTATCGTTTGCAGCAAAAAAAAAGTTCCACATAAAATCCACTTTTGCTTCCATAAAAAAGAAAAGTAGTAGAACTAACGGTGATTGAAGCAAAAAGGATTCGCTCATGAAGCAAAAAGGGCCGGTTCCAGCAGTCCCGCCCGTCGTCGTAGCAATGCTGTACAATCATTGTAGCAACACTGTCCGTCATCGCTAGCAAAGGTTTTAGACGATTGTAGCAAAACTGACTTCGCCGAAGACATTGTAGCAAAAAATATTAGGACTTTTGTAGCATCGTAGCACATGACAATTGTAGCAAAAAGCAAAAATCATGGAGCTCAACAGCAGAGACATCTTGCTAGGGACGTCTGTGTCCGGCGACGCCGAGCCAAAGGCGAGCCTCGTCTTCCTCGATACCGGACTGCAGGATACCACGTAGATGAGCGTTGTCGCTGGAGACAAACATCCGAAGCCATGGCCAGGAGGTCCGAGTCGTCGGCGTCGCAAGCCACGGGCCGACGCGGTGTAGAACCTCCAGATCGACGGTGACCCGGACCACAAGGTGGTCCGATAGAGGACCTCCAGGTCGGCGACGGCCATGGGGCACATGGAGGAGCGGCGGAGAACCTCCTAGTCAACGGTGGCCCGGGAAGCAGGGCGATTCGGCAGAGGACCTCCAGGTCGGCGGAGCGTCGGCGGCAGCCAAGGGGCATAGGTCGGAGCAGCGGAAGAGCTCCAAGTCGGCGGCGGTCGGGCAGCGCAGTGGAGGATTAATTGGAGCGAGCGGAGCCGTGGAGAACGATAACGAGAGATCGAGGGTGGGCCTCACGGGGACGTTGCGCCTTCGTCGGGGACACGCGTCATGCGATCGACCCGGGGGACGCGTCGCGTGCGATCCCCCGGCTTATACGAAGCGTTTTTCTTTTTGTTTTAGTGGAAAACTAAATACATAAAAGTACACGGGAAAATACAAATTTGTTAGCATGTTTAGACACCAGTAGCTACATGTAAATTACTAGTTACAGAACACCTATATACATGTTCTGGTCTTGTATGCAAATTACTAGGATAGCACCCACCGCATAGTAGACCACTTCTTCCATTTGGGGATTTTGTCTTCTTTGATGATCGGCAACCGGTTTTCAACACCATCTTCCATAAATATTCGATGAGTAAAAATAGAGGGAAGTGTCCTTTTCAAGTTGAATATTCTAAAAAAAGTCATCCATAGAATAACCAAAATCTTTGCGGTGGATTTTTAGAACCATATCATAACTTTCTTCTCTTACTCTTTTGAAAGGTTAGAACTTATAATAAGAGGGAAGTTACCTGTTTCATCTAAAAACTCTTACCTTGTTTCATCTAAAAACTCTTACCTTAGTTCCTATGGTAAAGGTTTCAGCTCAAACGGTGGAATTTCTTCATTTCCTTTTATTTCTGCTACCTCATATGCTTCATTGATTGGAGACTCTACTATTGAAGTTCTATCGAGGTAGACATCAAGATCCTCCTTTTCTCAACCATCGAGGGTTTCATTGTGATTCGTGAGTCACCAAGCTTCTTTCTATCTCATCCTTCGGAGTACCAAAGAAGATAGAAGCTAGCTCGATGATCATCTTCCCTTCCTTCTCACAAGTTCCTTGTGATAGGGATAGTTCTTTAAATGGCAGAAGTGGAACTTAATTTCTTCCTTCCCGAACTTGAGAGATATAATCTCCTTCTTGCAATCAATATTTGACTCTGCAGTGTTCAGGAAAGGTCTTCCAAATATATCATGGAATATGAACTCAAGTAAAGGGAAGTTTGTTTATTTATTAGGGAGGCAAAGGATAAACTTATCTGGTTTCCTTATCTCCATCTTCCAGGTTGACTAGAGAGGAGCAGTTCCTTGACTGGAAACACTACTTGAAAGCAACAATAATGTTGTAATGTCCGGTCACGCTACAAGTGCCACTCAACAAAGCGATAAAGGTATTCCCTTGACTCCACCCCAAAGACTGGGGGCAAGGGTTGATGGTTAATAATTATGTCTTAGAGAAGTCCCGGGAGCCCCTTGATAGGGGAATGGGGGTAGATGAGGGTATAAACTATATCTTACGGTAAGCCCCGAGATTGGGGTTTGGGGTTGATGAAGTCTAGTAGGACATCTCAATCTAGTTATGAACTCATTAGGAAGCCCCAAGATTGGGATTTGTGGTTGATCAAGACCACCAAGAATGTTTACAAACTTAGTCCCTTCGGGGCCCCATGATTGGGGTTTGGGGTTGATGAGTTCGGTTTCGTAATCAATAAAAAGTAGAAGCCAAAGCTAGTATTTGGACAAAGAATAGATCTAGCCATTCCAATCCTTTTGGAAGGGGGATGAGGAGAAGGCCCATAGGACAATTCTCATGGGGGGAACCTTTTCCCCTTAATGAATTTTCTTTCTATCTTGTTTTTGTTAGGGTATGGTCTCATTTGTTAAGTAAGGCCGAATGACTTACTTTTGTACTACTACCTAGAAAGAGTACATGTTAGATAAAGGAGAAAGCAACTGATTCCTTATTGCATGAACTTGAATTAGATTTGAGTCATGTATGGTTCTAGCGTGATTAAACGGGGGTTTCATCATGAGTCACCAATCTTCTTTCTAGCTCATCCTTCGAAGTACCAAAGAATATAGAAGATAGCTCGATGATTGTCTCCCCTTCCTCCTCACAAGTTCCTTATGATAGGCTTGGTTATTTAAATGGAAGAAATGGAACTTAATTTCTTCCTTCCTGAACTTGAGAGATATAGTCTCCTTCTTGCAATCAATATTCATCCTTGCAGTGTTCAAGAAAGGTCTTCCAAATATACTAGGTAAAAAGGAATCACTTGGCATGTCAATAACTATGAGATCAATAGGATAAATGTGGGTACCAATAAAAACATTAACATTACTAATGATACCACAAGGATTCTTAGTTGATCTGTTAGCAAGCATGATAGTCACATATCATCAGGCCTAATTTCAATGGGTTATATCGTTATGAATTTCATAATACAAAGAGTAAGGAATAACATTGAAAGTTGAGGCAAGATCACATATAAAGCTTAGTAATATACTCCTCGAGAAGAACATGGTAACATGGGTTTACCAGTATCCTTACCTCTAGTCTTACCTTCTATAAGATGTGAAGCCTCTTTCTCTAGTTTAACTAGATTGTTCCTTGGAGGTTCAGGTTCAACTAATTCTTTGAACGCACCTATATTTGGTTCATAGTGCACAAGCTTATCTCTAACATCTTTGCACGTTTCTTTTCCTCACACCTCATTTTGTATCTCCTTTTTGTGCCTCACGAAAGGCAACATTTCCATGTATGGGGTTCTTGCTTTGGGGTTTTGATCATCATGCTTTTTGGCTGAGACCACAATTTCATTCTCAGTGGGTTCCTATTAGTCTTCGCACTTCATTCTTAGTGGGTACATGTAGAAGCTCCATTTTCGGGTGACATGTGGATAGTCAAATAAGCTGAACATTTAGCTCGTCTTATTACCCCGACTCTTACGACATGTGCGCTTCTATGAAGATTTTATTTTATCATGTACAATTGTAATAGGAAGCAATAAAAAAACCTACATAAAGGATCAAGAAATAATGATTGGTCTTTCATTGATATGTACAAATTCAATATATCATATTATTTAGGATCACCAAAGGATTGTAAGTTTATTTGATCTCTCGATAAAAATCTCAATTTGTATCCTCTATTTTTTATTTCCTTTGTTTGGTAATGCAGGGGAAAAGAGGAGGCAAGAATAAAATCAAATGTTATTATTTTAAAACACACACACACACACTTGCTATTCTTTGTTTGTATGTGGCACATTATGAGTTACGATTGAAAAAATGTTTCTAATGTACTTTTTTTGAAAAGGGGTGCTGCGCCCTGGCCTCTACATCAACGGATGCACAGAGCCTTTTATTGCATAGAATTTTTCAAAGAGTTTAATATTCAGAACTTACAATTCATGGATCACATAAGGTGAACACAAATATCAGACAGCGAAATAAAATAAGAATTCGTCTAAGCATCTAAAGATGTAATTGGTGAGGGGTCAAAGGGCTCTCACAGCGATCTGCGACGCTGGCCGTCGGATGGTGGTGCTGGGGTGAATCAGAGCCGTTAGTTTTTTTACAGCTAGGTATAAATGACACCCCAAACCAGTTGAAACCCTAGCCGCCTCAGTCTCTCCCCAATCCCAACCCATAGAAACCCTAGCCGCCATCACTCCCGATGCAGCCCACGTCGCTCCTCGCTACCCACGCGTGCCCCCTCCCTGTCGCTCCTTCCTCCCAACGTGCGCCTCCTCCTTCCCTCCTGCGGCCGTCCGCCAACCTCCTCTCCACCCTGCACCGCCCGAGGTGCACGGTCCAGCCCCCATCGCCCCCACCCCTTCTCACTCATCCTCCCCCTCTCTCCAATCCCCGCTGTCATCCATCCTCCTCCTCCCTACTCCTTGGGTGTGGGGCTTAGCAAGGAGGCAGGAGCAAGTGGGGAAGAGGACTATAGGAGCTGGCCGCCTCCGCTGGCCTTCTCCTCCGCGCGTTGGTGGTCCGTACTCACCTCTTCCCCTTCTTCTCCTGCTGGAAAGGCCAAAGAGGAGGCTCGGGAATGGAGGAGGTCGCCCTCACATCGTCGGCAGGTATAGCTACTCACCACCCTCTTCTTTGAACATCTCTTCCTGTTTTTTGCCGCTGATCTACAACATTTTTCTCCCTATTGGGAGGTTGCAGGCGTGCATGGAAGTTGTTTTCTGTAAATGCCAAAAGGCGCTTGCTTATGTTCAATCATTTGTTCCATACATGTGTTATTGGTTATACTTAAGTGAGCTTGCTTATTGGTGAAAACCATGAACCTGTATGTGTATTTTCATTTACTGTTTGGCTGTTCTTTAGTGCTACGAATATATAATTTTGATTTTCAATTGGTACATGTGATACACACATAACAGTACATGGTGTAAAGGCCAACGAGGAGGCCCGTTTGTTATGGTTAATAAGTGATACTGCTGCTACTAACTTGCTGATATTCCAAATCTTGAGTTAGAATCAGAAGCTGCGAGGCTGAGAAGCATGTATCCTCGGGTAAGCAAGCTACGGGCGGCTGCTTTTAATTTTTTAACTCATGTGTTATGTTCATCTCAGATTGTAATACAGTCATAAGATATTCTCTGCAAGTGCCATGGGGATTCAGGAAATTGATGATCATGTAGCCATTGAGCACTTGAAAAGAGGAAATAATTATGGTAGTATTTTTAACTCTCTTTGTCTTTAATACATGGCATTTTATTGCTTATTTATATATACTACTGTATCTGTGTCGCTGAATCGGTGCATCATAGATATTCAACATTGTATTGTGATTTAGGACTAAGTTTTCTATATGAAGCTACTATCAAGTTAGAGGTTCTGTTCTTCATTACATTTCATGTTTAGTGTGAATGCTACATTTATCTACAATGTGGACTCACTAATATATCCAAAGAAATTATTTTTATGTTATTATGTGTACTGCACTTATAAAGTATATTAACCTTTAAAGAATTATTGGCATAAATTGGGAACTAAATCTCACCTCGGTGGCAGGGGAGGCTAGCTAGCTAGCATCGGATCAAAGAGTGCAATGGTGGCCAGTCCTTTCTCTCCCTTATTATCCTTTGATTTTTCATGTGTGATCTGGATTTGGTATCTGATGCTTGTTTTAAATATGCTTAGTATTGCCCAGGTCGCGAGGTAATGCCATGTGGTGGTTGCTGCATATATGCAGAACCAAAGGGTGCAAATATAGGGATTTTCCAACAAATATGGTATTTTTTAGTGTGTTGTTGCCTCTATTTTTGTGTGTTTCTATTTTCCTCAGAGATACTCATGAACAATTGACGTTTCAACGTATTTTGGGCAGGTTGGTAAGCTCCCTTCCGCTCACCAAAATCTTTGGTTGTATTTCAATGGGTACCATGGAACATGCTCCTGCTAACTTTGGTTGTATTTCTATTTTTTGTTTAGCACAATACAATTTTACTGGTCTTCTTTCCACTTCTCACTATGGGGAAATATGTGGGACTCAAAAAATCGTCAGGTATATATTCACTGACTAATAATAAAATCCATGTAAATGAGGGTTAGATTGGACAATATAATGTGGAATTGTTGTCCGTGATGATTATATGTGAGAATATAGATAATTCTAATGCGCCACTTTTGTTAAGAACATGTATTTGTTTTGGGTCTTTTAGAACAGAGATATATTTGTTCTGCAGGTGTCCATGCTCTTTTGGTGCGTTAGAGGTGTTGCAGGATGATTATAGGTACAAATTTGACATTGCCTAAGCTCTTCTTATGGATGGGTCATGGTTGTAACTTTAAGATTCTTCAATCCAATGGAAATGTCCCAATTAAATTTGTTATTTGATGAATTAGTGATTTCTGCTAATTTTTCGAGCTAGACATCAGTTGAGCATGAGGCTCTTGGTACAAGCTCTTGGTAGTGGGTATAGATCGTTCTATTTTTTTGGTAAAATAGCTCAGGTGTGTGGTAACTTACAATGACAAAATAAACAAACACCATCAATTGTTGCAGAAATTAGAAATTATAAAAGACTTGAATTTTCTTTATTTAATGTTTTTCGTCCATTTTTTCAGCTATAGGTGTGGAGTCTGTTGAAACCTGCAGGGATGTTGTTCGTTCCTTCCTGATTTTTGTTTTACGTAGTTTGGCATTTTGGATCTGAAAAGGATTCAAAATAAGGCCGTGATGATTGAGGCTAAGGCAGATAAGCATATGGAATGGACAAGAAATAAATTTTTAATAGAGATACTGCATGCTATCATGTGTTGTCATAAAGATCTATTCCCAGTTTTCTATTTTTCATTCTATGATGCTGAATTTGGATTGCTCATAAGGCATTTGTTTCACTTTCAGCATTCTATGGGAAATTGTGATCGAGTTCACCATATAGGACTACATTCAAGGTACATGCTATGTCCTTCATTAACTATTCCTTTTTTTCCATTCACTATATTTTTTAAATGTTAAGTGGCTGTAAAAAAAAGGTTCTATTTGGATGATATGCTTTTTGTTCCTTTTGACATGCACCAGATGCTAATGATATTTTATTCTGGAGTATCACATTTACCGAGGAATGATAGGTTATTTCAGCAGCGAGGGGCAATGTAGTGTTCAGTCTGCAGGGTAGATAGAGTCTAGAATGACCTTCCTTTAATCATGCTTGAATAATCTCTTCTGTATCATGGCCTTACAAGATTTGGGTGTCACGTTTGTTGCTGCTGCTAGGTGATTCTTAATTATGTTGCGTCCAGGAGCAAGACTGACTATTGGGAATTATTTCTTCATATTCAGAATTCTTGCACTATGATAGACAAATAGTTTTTGTTACTCTGAAGGTACATGTACGCTAGAAAATTCTTATAATTGTCTTATAACTTACTTCTAATTGTGGGTTCTTTTTAAATTCACGCTTGATGATGAAATATTGGTTTGTCATTTGAAGTCTTGTTTGTATAGTGATGAGGATATTTTATTTTTCTTCATTGTTCAGATATAAGTTGACTCATGTTTAGTTCTAATTTAATATAAAGTAGCACTATTTTGTTATGTACCTGGTTTTATTTGATTAGATGCGGGAGCCACGCAGCCGGCCGCTCGCACCGCCGTCGCCGGTAAGAGTGTCTGGTCACCGGCGGGAGAAGTGCAGCCTACCGCGTGCCGTGCCATCGCAGTACTTCGATAGTTCTAACAAAAATGGATCATTTAGTTTTGTATCCCTGATATTATGATTGTTCACCATTTAATACTTGGTTACTGGTTTGCCTAGATCCCTTTCAGGGGAAGCTTGAAGGCATCATATCTAGGAAAAATTGTATGCTCAAATGTACGATCAGGATTTTCAAATTTTCATATGTTGGATACTTTTTTCCGGTATGATATGTGTGTGATCCTTTTGTAATCTGTATTCAATTCCATTATGAAAAGACTCTGTTTATGATGGCATGATAATTCCGAGTTTTTCTTCTCTTTTAATGCTTTTACATCTATATTACTATCTATCTCAGGTCTCTAAGGTTAATCTTTAACTGGATAAAATATTCTACTGTGGAAGAGCATTGAGGAGGTGTTGACAATGAACCTGCTGGGAAGGAACTCACTGTCTTCGGCTCTTGCTGTGTGGAATTCCCCCTTCACGCTCATTGTCGTGGCTCCATGTGTGACCAGCCATTCAGGCTGTGGTACAAACATGTTTTCCTCATATGAATTATTTATGCTGATGCAGAGCAAGATTAACTTATATCTTTTCAATTCCGTATGATAAATTATATATCCTATACCCTGTTATGCAGGATGTAGCCTTCCCCATTCAACTCTTCCTAACAATTTGGAGCTTGGATTGAAAATACAACCGGAAGAATGGTTATTATAGTAAGTAGTAGTGTTGAGTTATCTGCTAGCTTTGCTAGAACTTCCTGTTTCTTAATCTGAATCTAGAAGGTATGGAGACCAATACATTCAGTTATTTGTCTCTGGTAGGCTTTCCCAAATTACACTTTCATTGATATTTCAGGCCATGGTCTTCTTTTCAGTATGATTAATTCTAAAAAGAATATCTTGGGTATGTTGTTGCCAAAATTAATGTATAAGGTATTCTCCCAATCTTATTACGTTGGATATTGGTTGCGATTTACAGGATAAAACAAATCACAACCCTGTACCTGTAGTGAATATGTGCATCCTTTCTCCTATTTACATGAATTTTTTATACAGATGGCGGGACATAAGATTATAATCTAAAACCAATTCTGTGAATTGTTTGTAGAATGACTTAATCCATAGAATAAATAACTTGATTCTCCGTAGAAAGACAAACTTGCATGTCAGCTCTTAAAGATGTTTTATATTGATCAATACCAAGGAGTAAATTATTGTGCTAAGCAAGCATCATTTACATAGCTAGCTCCTGGATATTCGAAGAACCAATGATATAAATTGGTTTAGTACCTCCCTAGGACTCATTTTGTGGCTCTGTTATGTTCCTTTTGGCTAAATGTCATGTTATTCTATTTATATTTAAACATTACTAGAGACATGTTAAATCTGTACCCATGGTGAAGTTTTTTCAGTTTACTGAGACTAAGATCTTTAGGAGATTGCTTCATTTTATACTTGTATGTTTTCTGCATCTCCTTGGCCCCTGCGTTAGATTTATCTCCATAGCTCTGTGGTTCTTGTACCTACTTCCTGGTTGTTCTACTTTTTATAGGTTAAAGAATAGAATTCATGTTGTTCAGAACATTTCACTTTTAGGACGGTCTATTGCTGAGATAAATGTCCAGGTTGATCTAGAGACAAAGACCATTCTTGAACTGACTTGGTTAAATATTTGGGACCATGATGTATGTGCATGCATTAATTAGTATTATTGTGTTCATCGGTGTTATTTGTGCTAGAGCATGACTAAACGTTTTAATTCTCTATAGAAAACTAAGTTCTTCTACACTATTATCACAAAGACGTGCCACAAAACCACAGTTCCATATGGCGCTGGATATAAGTGCTTGGCCCTGGTTTGTCAAGGTGAAGGAGGATGCTGCCAACTTGGTTACCCGATTTGTAAATAAGGTATGTAATGTTGTTTCTCTATATCGCTCCATGCAAAGCTCTGTACTTCTGTTTCTAGAAGAATTTATAGATAAGGAAGATATAAAGTATGTGTGGAAGTCAAGTTTAAATTTGCATCGAGCAAAGGGAGAATCCTAATGCTCCTTTTAGCAACCATTTAGATAAACTTGCTTTAAGATTCAGAGTTACTTAGTTACTGAAGAATCAAACCGTAAAACCTGCAAGAAAAACTTTAGATTTTTGTGTAGAAAAACTAAATGTTATCATGGTTTACAAGAAGCACTAAAAAGTCCTATTGGTTTGAAGTTTATTTCTAGAAAATTCCATACAGATAGATACATCATTTATCTTTGCTTATGCTTGAAGCATTTATTCCTGTATTCTTTTCATTTTCTTATTCTAGAAAAAGTAATTTATTGTACTTGATTTCTCAACGGCTCTGTCCATCTTCTTAGTTCTGAAGAAATAATTCTTTATAGTACTTGATTCTCTACTCCCCCATTTATCCTTGCAGAAAAGAAGAAATTTTCATTGGCTTTAAAAGGCTCTTCGAATGCATCATCGTTGGTCAACTACACCATATACCTCACCTGGGAGAATTTGTCACTTAGCTTGGTTCCATTTTATTTTCTAGAACAATAAATCCACCTCCCATATCCCATGAATCTGCGCCCCTTACTGTTGAATCAAATGATCAGGTGCTACAAGTTCCATGCCGCTGGTGAAAAAAGACAAACTTTTAGAACACAACCAACAGTGTGGTCGTAGGACACTACTACGTTCTCTGCATGATTAGCAATCTCCCACTAGCATGGTGTTTAAGTTACCGCAAACCGAACTTTCTATTTCTTTATAGTTTTAGAACATCGGTGGTGGAAAGAAGAAGGCACCATGTAACACCAACTGTTTCCATGTTTCAAAGAACTCTGCTGCCTTTTGATGTTGCTACTACCCATTGATATAAATGTTATTTCTTTTGTTGTCCAGCACAGACCAACCTTAAGATTAGATCTAACTTCGGCTATAGTTCGTTCTGAGTGTTCAACTTATATTTTTTGAATTTCTTCATATCACCACTGAATTATAATCTCATTTGAAATTATCTATCAAACTTGAGCCTTCACTCTATGGACAGCCATTTGGTACATATTTTTGTCAATTATAATAGCCAAATTGGTTTTGGTACATATTATCGGTCAATTATTATCGCCATATTAGCTCAAAATCAACGGGATCGTGCGCCAAGGCGTACCCCTAAATCTAGTACTCAAATAAAATGTATGGTGATTAAGAAGAATGATGCGGGTAGATAAGGGAATAATATCACAATATATTATGTGCTTAAATGTGCTGCGGGCAACCCATGGGAAATATCAACAGGTTCCGTTTAGTCATTCCACTCCTCCTGCCAGCAATGTTCTCCAAGGTATGGCTTTGTTTTCCTAATACTAATCTCAGGGACCAGCTCATATTTGTTTGGTAGCATCGAGGTAGTTGACATGGTGTCAATACTCACAAGTCACACAATCACCGGACCTTTTTCTTTGGATATTGGCATGCGATTTTGGCAAAACGGAACCTGCTTTGCGTATATCGCTTTCGAAATAGACTTTCGCCCCGCTTTATAAATAAAGCAACCGTCCAACACAAGTATTACAGTACATAGACATCCACACACCACATGCTGGGACCACAACACAAAACGACCCAACTCGGATGAAACTCAAAAGGAAGAGAGGAACTACGCCTCGCCAGGAGAGAGGATGCCGTAGAGACTATGACGGACTATGGGGGAGCCGCCTCCAAAAGCCGGCGAAGAGTCGCGTCCTGCCTCGCCTTGTCCTGCTGTCTACACAACGGGTACCATAGCTGCAGAGAAGCCAGAAAGTGAAAAACCGAGTCAGACGCACGCCTAGGGAGAATCTTCTCGATAACCATCTTATTCCGAATGTTCCAGAGGGACCACGACATCGCCGCAAACACTAGCCAGAAGAGGCGACGGCCCTTTCCAGCTCTGTTTGCTTGGGTTTCTAGGAAGTCACCGAGGTCATGGGCCAGCCAGTCCGGGCCCAAAGCCTCTCTGATGAAATTCCATAGAAAGCGGGCCGCGGGACAGGTGAACATTATATGGGTGCCCGTTTCGGGGATCCCACATAATGGACATAACCCATCCCCCGGTCCATGTCGCTTGGCCACCTCAACCCCCGACGGGAGCCTATTGGGGGAGGACCGCATGGCCAAATAGGGCCCGATAGGCCGAGCCGACCGAGAAGGATCCGGACGGGGTGAGGGTCCAAGATACATTATCGGGTCCGTCAGCCAAGGAGGCCGGGAGCTTCGCCCTGAGTTCCCTCCATGCTTCCGTTTCCTCCGGGCCGAAGGTACGACGGAACGAGATGTTCCATGTACCTCCGTGTGCCGTGTTGGATACGCGAAGCGCTGGGTCGGAACAAATGGCGAATAGGCTCGGGTATGCCTCCCGCAACGGGCGCTCTCTGAGCCAGGAGTCCAGCCAGAACATGGTCCCCTCCCTGTTCCCAATAGAGAAGGCGAGACCCAGCCTGATCTCTTTCTTTATCTCCTGAATGGAGTGCCATAACTGGGAGCCATCACGTCGATCACAATCCAGAAGGGGCCGACCTCGCAGGTATTTGGCCTTGATGAGTTTGAGCCAAAGGCCGCCATCATCATGCAGGATACGCCATACCCATCTAAGCATTAAGGCCTTGTTGAATTGACGGGATGCGAGGATACCTATGCCCCCAACATCCTTGGGGGCGCAAATGTCTGCCCATTTGACCATGTGGTATTTCTGGCGATCTAAGGAGTCTTGCCAAAAGAACCTAGACAACTCCTTATCAAATGTCCCATGCACCCCCCTCGGGGAGGAGGTACATGCCCATCATGTACATGGGTAGGCTGGACAGACATGAGTCGATCAGGACGGTCTTGCTGCCTTTAGATGTGAATCTGCCCCACCAAGGTTCGGACCTCGAGCGCACCCTGTCCGCGAGCGGGTCCAAGTCCCTAATAAGGATCCTGGTGTCACGGACCGGTATCCCCAGGTAAGTGATAGGGAAGGAGGCAAGCCGACAATTGAAGTTGTCAGATATCCTCTGCTGCTCGTCCTGGGATAACCCCAGGGCGATGATCTCGCTCTTGTCAAAGTTGATCCGGAGGCCAGACATCTCCTAGAAGCAAAGGAGGAGGAATTTGAGGTTTGCAATGTCTAGATTTGAGCCTTCAATCATGATCATTGTGTCGTCTGCGTATTGGAGCTGGGTGATGCCACCCCCGGGGATAAGGTGGCCAACCACACCGGAGATGTGGCCGGCCGCCTTGGCTTTTTCAAGCATTTCCACAAGGGCATCAACAGCCGCGTTGAAGAGGAGGGGGGACAGGGGGTCCCCCTGGCGGACACCACAGGAGGGGCGAAAGTATGGCCCGATCTCGCCGTTGATGTTAATTGTGTTGCTCCCGGTCATGATAAACTGCATTATCCAAGTGATCAGGCGGTCGTCGAATCCTCGTTTAATGAGGACCTGACGAAGGAACCGCCGGTCCAAACGATCATAGGCCTTCTGGAAGTCTAGCTTCAAGAAGATGCCCTTCAATCATTTGGACTTGATCTCATGGATAATCTCATGTAGGGCCAGGATCCCATCATGTATGAATCTGCCCTTGAGGAAGGCAAATTGATACTGGTGGGTGAGGCGCTCCATGACCGGGGCAAGGTGAGAAGCGCAGACTTTCGCGAGGATCCACTGAATGACATTGAGGACCGTGATGGGCCTGAACTGGCGAATATCTGAGGCCCCTGATACTTTAGGGATCAGCGTGATTACGCCCAGATTCAGTCTCCCCATCACGAGGGTTCCAGTGTAGAATTCCTGGAACATGGGCATGACAACCGGCCGTAGTTCCCTCCAGAAAGTATGGAAGAAAGCTACTGGTAGGCCATTAGGGCCCGGGGCGGAGTTGGCCTTCATGGCCTTCACCGCCCGCTCTACTTCCTCTGGTAGGAATGGGAGGGTGAGCTCCGCATTCTCGTCAGCTGTGACTGGCCCTAATTGGCCAAAAGTTCTCAGCCAACGCGACCCCCGTAAGGGGTCCTGGCGAGAAGAGCTCCTTGTAAAAGGAGTAAATATGGGCGGAGAGCGCCCCCGCATTCTCGATGAGGAGCTCACCATCCCAGAGGCAGGGGATCGAGCATTTCCTACGGCGTCCATTGGCCACCGCATGGAAGTACGCTGTGTTTGCATCTCCTTGGAGGAGCCAGTTCTGGCGGCTGCGCTGCCGCCAGAACAGCTCCTCCCTCTTGTAGATCTCGTGAGGAGGTCTCTAAGGCATAACGGTGAGACCACTCATCAGCGGAGAGGCCCACCGAGTCTGCCGCCAGGTCTAGGGTACGGATCTCCTCCAGCAGCGCACCCTTCTGGAGTCGCGTCGTTGCACCCAAGTTTGCCCCCCAACCCCTCATGAATTGGCGGGCAATCTTGGCGCAGTGATGCCAGACGTCCACCGCATTAAAGCGTCTAGGAGGGGCAGCCGCTTCCGCCCTCCACTTGGCCTGTACCGCTTCCACAAATCCTGGCTGTTGAAGCCAGAAGTTCTCGAAGTGAAAGCGGTTCAGCCGTGGTGGAGAGCTCCCCCTGTCGAAAGCAGCAGTGGAACATGATCCGAGCCTACCCTGGTAATGGCGCGGAGGGAGCAGAGAGGGAAGGTGACTTCCCAGTCCACGAAGACCAATACGCGGTCCAAGACACTCCTGACAGGGTCAACCCTGTTGTTCGTCCACGTAAAGTGGGCTCCCACTCGCGTGATCTCTCTAAGAGCGAGGTCAGCGATACAATCGTTGAACATCCGCATGCGTGGAACATACATGTTGTGGGAGCTTTTATCTTCATGGGAGCGAATCGGGTTGAAGTCACCTGCCACAACAACCGGAGTGGAGCAGCGTTCCACCTTATCCTTCAGTTCCTCGAGGAAGGCTGGGGAGCGGCTATGGTCCGCAGGGCCATAGACGATGATGTCCTCCCATCAGAGGTTGGATCGTCTATGTGTGAGGGACATGCTCACAAAGAATTCCCCGCGGTCCATATCCTCCACCTCGAAGGTATCCTCCTTGGCACCAAGGAGGATGCCTCCTGAGTGACCTACCGCCGGGAGCCAGTTCCAAGCGAATTTGTGCCGCGGCAGACCTTGGAGTTCCGAGATCTGGAAGTCTTGTTTAATTGTCTCTTGGAAACCCACGATGTCAACATTCTCCTGATGCATGTAGTCCTTAATTTGGCGTTTACGACCGTCATTACCAAACCCCCGAATGTTCCAGATGAGTGCTATGATAGCGGGCCAACTCATTGGATAACATTCTTGGGTTTGGACCCCTTAAGGGGGACAAATCTTGTCTTCCCGGCCGACGGAGGCCTAGAGCTCGGTCTAGGCGGCCTCCCTAGAGATCCCCCAGCTAGGGGGATCTCCTAGGTGGCGGCAGAAGGGCGCCGCTGTGGAGAATCCACCATCCTGGATCCGGGATCAGATGTCCCAGTTCCTGACGGTGTCGAGGTTTCCCCCTGCTGGCGTGCACGCACAGCGGCGAGGGACCCCTCGTAAATCTCCCTAGCTCTAATCGCCCCGATCTGTTCGAGCTTAGGGCCTCGTTCCCAACGGAAGACCACGCCACAATCCGCGGAGAGCGGGTCCATGGCCATGTGGCCGGTGAACCCCTCAGACTGCCTGAAGTTGGAGCCGTACTGGGCGATCTGGATGTCGAGAGGGCCCTGCGGGGGGCATCAGGGGCAGCTGGTGAGACAAAGACGGTGCAGCAGTAGTCATGCCCGTAGGAGGAGGAGCCGAGGGAGAAGGGGCCGGGGTCCGGGACTCCCCTCCCAGATCGTCATCGTCGGAGTCCTCTCCAGATGAGCTCCCCCCTCCTGTAGAATGGTCGGCAGAGGGGGGGACCGAGGGAGGGGGGATTCCGTCAGCGGCCTGGTCCTCGTCCAGCTCAACTGTCAGGATCCTCCCCTCCATACCGAAGTAGAAGGGGGAGGGGCCCTGGAAGCAGAGCTGGGTCAGGGCAGAGAACCTGCATGCGGATCGGGCCCGACCCCACGCGAGAGGCCTCGTCAACCATGACCAGCTTGCCCACCGCCTGAGAGACGAGATCCAGGATGGGCGACATTCGCACCCGCGCCTCCTCAGGAAAGCCATGGATCCGCACCCACACTGCCGAGAGAGTCGAGGTCGTCGCGGGATGGGCGGTCGAGGGCTCGATGGAGATCTGCACCCTACTGATCGGGAGGGTAAGGGCGGTACTGCAGGCACTGATGGAGAGGATCTCGGCAGACGGGAAGGTCACCGCAAACTGGGTCGGGGAGATCTCCCGAACACTCCAGACGTGCCCCGACATCATCTGCCGGAGCTCCTCCTGGATGAGCTCCACGGAGATCACCACCGAGGCTGGGAGCTCCTGCCCCTCCACCACTGTGACCACAACCAAGTTCTTGGGCACCGTCATCGCCCCCCCGATATCAATGTAGTAGAATCCCCCGACAATGGAGTGAGCGAGGTACTCCAACTGCTGGGAGGCCTGGCCCGGGAGGGCGGCTCCTAAGAGTGCGGTGCTAGGACCCGGTGCCGCTGCCGACTTCTTCTTCTTCTTCTTCTTCTTCTTCTTCTTTTTCTTCTTCGCCGGTTCATGAGGGCCATGGGATTTGTCACGACGAGGGGAGCGAGGGCGGGGAACCTCCCGGTCCCGGCGCCACTCCGGCGCATCCTTGCCCGCCTCAGCACGAGGCCCACCCTCCTGGAGCAGCTCCTGCGGGTACCGTCCCTGCCTGAGTACCCGTGGGCATCCTGCCCCCGCTGGCCCCCATGGGAGGGCGATCTGCCGCGGCCCTAGGAGCGAAGGGGAGAAACAGCGCGCCTCGGGGACCTCGGCTGGGGTGGAGAGCGGCGGCCCGGTGGCCGGTACGGCTGTGCCCGCGTCGGACGCGGCGGCGAGGGGCGACGAGGAGGAGTACTGTGGCACGGGGGGAGGGGCTGCGGGGCCTCTTGCGGGAGAGAGCCTCGGCATACGTCATCGGGCCGGCGGCGGGAGGGGCAGAAGGTGCAGTGGCCGGCGGCGGGGAAGATGGAGTGAGGGGGTTGCGTGGTGGCAGCGTCGGGGCGGATGAGGAGAGAGCAGAGGAAGCGATGACCCGGTGTGACCAGGAAAGAACCCTAATGGGTTGGGACCTGACCGCGGTAGCCCCAAAACGGCCCAACTGGCCCCCGCTCGCGGGCCTATCGGCCCGCAAACGCACGTCCTGCCCGCGCCAGGCCTGGACCGGGACTGGGCCGG
This sequence comes from Avena sativa, assembly GCA_916181665.1. Lineage (NCBI taxonomy): Eukaryota > Viridiplantae > Streptophyta > Magnoliopsida > Poales > Poaceae > Avena > Avena sativa. Next base: position 145,283,203 of record OV702294.1, on the reverse strand, counting down.
CCACGGGCCCAATCCCCACCATCATCCCAGACACGCGGGCGGCGACCAGAGCCAATTGAGCCTGGGGACATGGCGCCGCTGGGTGAGCGGCCGCCGGCGCTGGCGCCGACGAAGGAGGGATCTCCAGGGGGCGGTGTTCCCTCCGTCGCCACGCTAGCACCCGCGACTGCCCTCCGGAGTGGCAGCCCATGCGACGACTGCGAGCGGCGGCTGCGGGGGGGGAGCGCTGTGCCGGCAGAGGGGGGAGGAGGCCGGCGAGGCCGCGCTGCCGATCTGGGAGACCGGACATGGCGCACCGCCGCCAGGAACTCCGCCAGCGTGAGTGACGCCGAGGGAGAGCACCAGCGGGCTGACTCCTCCGCCATCGCCCCTGCCTCCTCTTCCTCGTTAGCAACATCGGCCCAGCGGCGCCCGCGGAGGTCCTCAGCGCCCTGCGCCGTGACGTGCGACGGCGGCGAGACCATCTCACCCCCGGCAAGCGCCCAGGAACCTGCAAGGAGACGGCTTTCGCCGGGGCGAGGGGCGTACCTGTGAGGCAGCGCCGGCGAGTGCAGCAGCACCTGCGGGGGAGCCACGGGTGCGACGGGGACGGGGCAAACAGGGGAGCCGAAGGGCGGGCCCCCCCTACCAGCCGGCGGCGCGGGGCGCCGGCGAGCTAGGGGCGAGCGCACGCAACATCCAGGTCGCCATCCACATCTACTGTGGAGAACCCACTTCGACGCCTTCCCCGTTTTCGCGTATATTGCTCTAACATTTGAATGTTCTTTGTGTCACTACAGGAATTAGCTAAGAAGCCAACGGCCTTTGCCGTGGCATGGGATAAATAGCAGTTGGCTTAGGAATACGCCGACGGCTACCGTCGACTTCCGGCCGTCAGCAAAGGCGGCATCGGCATAGCTCTGGCCGTCGGCATTGCTGACATGTGCCAAGGTTTGGCTCACCGTTGTCCTGGTCGTTGGCGCATGACTTCTAACGAATGTCCGTCTGATGGGGTCGAAGCTATGCGAGGCCATCGTCTTAGCTTCCCACATGGCACCGGCACATGCCAGGAGCTCGCTGGGCGGGGCTATGCCAACAGCCAGACCATCTGCTCAGGTGCGAGCTATCCTGACGGCCAGGCCATTGGCTTAACTGCCCACGTGGCACAGCCTCGGAGCTCTGGACATCACACATGCACATGGCTATGTCGATGGCCAGGCCATCGGCACATAGGATTACCATGAAAAAATAAATAAAACCCAACTATTTGACTTTTAACAACAAATAAACAAACAAGCACAGCAGTCTGATCATGAACAGACCAATGAGAGCTAATAAGAAACAAAGGAGCCTGTTGCTATACCATGCCATGGCTGCACGTGTCATTGGCTGCACCTGCTGACCTGCACCTACAAAATCGACAGCGAGTCAATAATCGAAACCAAGAAACGAGATTGCTACACATCAATCTATCTTGGAACAGAGACACATGACATCAAGGACTTGGCAAGCATGGCATGTGCTCAATATAATTACATAAGAATTCTCAATGTAATTGGCTAAAAACTTGTCAAGCATGATCAAAATTTATCACATAATCTAGGAGACTATATATGTGTTCAAACTTTATTACTACTCCGATCCTAAATAAGTGTCGCCATTTTGAACTAGAGTTAGTTCAAAACCATGACACTTATTTAGGATCGGAGGGAGTACATAATAACACTGCTCCAATTATGAAAACAAGTATATGTTAGTTGCTAACAAGTATCGCTTTTATATCCTCAAGACATGATCACAAGCTAGATATAGACATGAAAACATCCAGGTCAGTTCTGAAAACAAGAACATTTTTGTTGCTAACAAGTAACCAGGTTTAGCTAAAATAATTTTTTTTGAAACGAGAGGATGATTAAACAAAGCACATTCAAATCCAAGCTATGCCGACGGCCGTCCTCGGGATATCTCCAGCTACGCCGACGGCCGATCTGCGCCGAGTTTTATTTCCTACCATCGGCACCTAGGACCTATGTCGTCAGCATAACAAAGGCTGTCAATCGTAGTTCATTTTGTCCGTCGAGCCATTTTTCGTTCTATATATTGTATGTCACCTTATTATTTCTCTGACGTTGAATATCTCATTTGATATAGAGTGTAACAGATTATGATATCTATGACATGTTCGTTTTGGTATTCAGGTGATATCAGTGAAACATGACTAGCAAGGTGTACACTGTGGTCTATGCTTCTTGCTTCATATTTGAGCCTCACATAATTTTCTTCAATGATATATTATCAGAACATCTACTTGATGTAATAGTTATTAGTTATTTTAGTTTGTAGCATGTATTTTCGCAGAACGCGCCAGTAATTATCTAGTTTCCACTAAAAAATAACTAATCGCCATCCGAGCAAAATCACAATGCTAAAGTATTGGATAGCTCAAATTATTTCCTAGCTTGGCCAATGGCTAGGCAATGCCTCCGTCGTGGACATTTCCACGCCTTAGCTCCAGCTCCTTGGCGGCAGCGAGCTCCTTGCCTTTGCCCCAGAGGAACGCGTAGAGCCCCAGCACGACGAGCGCCGCCCCGAGCACACCGCCAAGGTAAACCTGGGTGCCGAGCACGACGGCGTCGACGACGGTGGTCGCCACCAGCGAGAGCGAGTTGAACATGGGCGGGTACACGGGCCCGCGTCGCGCCACCGCCCAGGACACCAGCACGAACGTGGCCCCCGTGTTGAACACCCCGGAATAGACAACCGTGGCCAGCTGCATGTCCCAGCGCAGCCTCCAGGTGGACCAGCCCCCTTCGGCGCCGGCACCTGACATGGCGACCGCCACGGCGGCCGCAATGGCGGACAGGACGCTCCCGGCGGCGCACGTGAGCGTCGTGGCCCAGTACCTCGACGGGAACACCACGGCTACCCTGGCCTGGACGACGAACCAGAGCGCGTAGCTCACGCAGCTCCCGCACAGAAACAGCGTGCCAACGGCCATGTTTCCGTGGACGACGGCGGCGGGGTTGGCGTGGGAGTGAGAGGATGGCCGGAGGTGCGGGAGGAGGAGGTGGGCGCCCTTGCAGAGGCTGACGACCATGGTGCCGGCGACTCCCGCGACGGCGCCGAGGAGCTTGGTCCTGCCGGGCCAGGAGGCGAGGGAGAGGCGCTCGGCCCGCAGCGCGACGGCGATGAGGAATGTGGCGACGGGGATGAGGTTGAGGAAGTCGACGGCGTAGGCGGCGCTGGTGGCGCGCAGGCCGAAGTAGTAGAGCCCCATCGCCAGGAGGACTCTGCAGTGCATCATCATTCTCACGTGATGTTTGAGAGGAATTGATTGTGACAACGTTAGTGTAGAAGTGTGTTGGTTCATATATATATAGTTGGATGCGAACCCGAAGGTGGCGTTGATGGAGATCCAGCCCATGACCGCCAGGTTCAGTTTCTTCAGCAGATCCCTACAAGAATCAACGCGAGGAACAAATGTAAGAACATATGGATGAATATATCGCAACTATATTTGCAAATGAAAGCCATAGATTATTTAAGCTGGCCATTGCATTTGGCGGCGGCATTTTCAGTAATTCTTTCTAATATTTTAGATGCTATCTAAAATATTAGAAAGAATGTACTCTTCTATCCAGCGCAACTATAGCAGGCTAATCCATTTAGATTTTTAATAATCAAGAAAAAATTTAGTTATGTCTTGCCAAAAATGGAAAACCTATGACTCAAACATGTTTCGAGCTATATATAAAGTATTTAATTATTCAACACAAACGAGCATTCAACTGGCAAGTGTTATCAAATCAGATTGAAACAAAAATTCAGATAGTTGGTGCTGACTCCAATTCTCCTCTGTTTTAGCGGCTAATAAAAGACAATTTTGGGGCTAATTCGTGCTTAGCGAGGCTATTAACGTTTTTTGCATTTAGCCTACAAAGGACCCAATATATATGTAGGAAAAGGAGGTCTCCCAAGAAAGGAATGCATGCGAGACATTGTTCTACCCAAGAAAGGAATTAAACTTTGTTTCCGTATATTGTGGCGCGTACAGGTTGTCAGGCACCACACAGACTTCTAGTAATACTCACTGCAATTAATCTCTTGTGCTTATCAAGCACCTGACGAGCGAGAGATCATGTTCAGACAGTAACATTTTATCCAAAAAAAGTTCAGACAGAAACAAAACACAACGTAGAAATACACAAGCAATTAGTTGGTGTACACTTCCCAAATTGACACACCGAGTAATGAAAGGTTTCCATGTAAGTCGATCGATACAGCATGCATGATCAGATCGATGAGCATACAGCTAGCTGTCTGCATGCATGTCTAGCGCTTTCAGGAAAGGAAACTGATTGGCCCAAAAGCCAAATGAAATATTTCCAGTTTCGGTGGTGGAATGTTTGTCATAGCGTCGTCGGGTTCCGCTAACTAATTTTTTGAGGGATTTTCTGCTACTCCTTCCGGCCCATATTAATTGACTCAAATTTGTTTAGATTTAGATGAATCTAAACACTATTTAGTATATAGATTCATTTAAATTTTGACAAATTCAAGTCAATTAATATGGATCGGAGGGAGTAATTAATTATCACTTCCATTCTAAAATAAGTAGTGACTTGAGTTTTATCTAAATTCGCATGTATCTAAATACTAAAACATGTAAATAGATATAAATCTAAATAAATACAAGTCACTTATTTTAAGATCATGGTTGATTAGGACATCGGAAGTTGTTAATGAGATTCCGCGAACTCGCCTACTCCCTGAGACATGATTACAGACTTCTTGATACTGCAATACATGCACCCCTGGACACTGACACATGCCGCCAGCTCCCCTGTGTAATTGTTGTTGTCAAGTCATTATATGTTATATTGTGTGGTGCCCCCACATTATATAGGAGGTAAAATCTACTAGTGTTGGACTTTTATACTACTCATATCCTATCTACACTAGTTACAGTAGAACTTAGAACACCAATTTCTCAACGGTCTAATATGCTAGTATTACACATATACTTCCTCTGTTCCATATTTCTTATCGCTAAAACGGATGTATCTGACACTAAAACATGTCTAGATATAGTGACGGACCTTCATGGAGACTAAACTGGGCCATGGCCCCACCAACATTGTCCCAAATTCTCTAATTACTACTATTGTTAAGACTAAATTAATGAAAATTAGAAATAGTTATTGCTATTAAATGGTCTAATCAACATCTTGGCCCCCCTTAATTTCTCTTCAAGGTTCGCCACTGTCTAGATACATCTATTTTCGTGATAATTAATATAGATCAGAGGAAGTAATAAATATGTAGAAGTGGGATAAGTGGGATCTTGTTTTCACACCACTAGGTTAACTCTAAACTAAGTGGGATAAGTGAACAAGTAGGATTTGACAACTTACTTATCTCACTTGTCCCATTTAATTTTGGTTTATAAAGTTAAACTAGGGATGTAGAGGCGGTATCCCACTTGTTTCACTTGTGCATCTATCTCTACATGATATTATGTTTTACTACTATAATCTCATTGTATTTATTGGTTTGTAATCTCAATATAAAATTATGTATCAGATCTATTTAACATTAATTTTTGTAGTTTTGTAGTATGGTATGTTACGATATCTATCTGTAAGATACTCTATCATCTCTCTTATAATTAGTTGCGGTGACACATCAGTTTTCTGCAATCCCTAAGTTATTCCAAATTGATCTTTTGTGCAGCGCCTATGCATGGACAGATCGAGACATGGGGACGGCATGCATAGCCAGGTCCATTAGCTAGATCTGCAGGCATGCATCCATGTCTACTATTACTGTCAGGAAGTACTACTTCCTCAGTTTAATAATGTATAGGGTATTCAATTTTTTGTTCTTCTAAAACACATGTATGCAAATACTATGTACCCCTTCCGTCCAACAAATAAGTATACTTCTAGTTTTTGCTAAGTCAAACTTTATTAACTTTGACCAACCTTATATAAATATAACAACATATATTACATAACTTTTTTATATTATGAAACTAAATTTGAAAATAAATCTAGTGGCTCCAATTTAGTGTTATAAATATTACTATGTTTTTCGATAAAGTTAGTCAAAAAAATTCTAAATTTAACTTAAAACAAGGCTAAAAATACACTTATTTGCAGAGGTAAGGAGTATTCACTCATTTTAAAGTGTATCTATTCTATTTTAAAATATCCAAACGTCTTATACTAGTGCACGGAGGGGGTGCGTGTCAAGAATCTCCAGATCAGTCCATGTTGTATCGCCTGCCACCTGTCGACCGATGGTCGTGTTTTTCGTCGCGACAAACTGACGAGTGGATTTCTCGTCTGTAATTGTGCATACGTGTGCGCGTGTCCTTGCATGCATGCTGTTCGGTCTATCTTCAGCCTAGCTGCTACATGCATGGCGCGCGGGTCGTGGCGATGAATTAAGGAGGTAGTAGAACCAAAATAATGTTCACGAATGCAGACAGTCATGCACGTAGCAGCCAGCAAATTAATGGCATGCTAAATTCCCAGCCAACCGCACGCGTTCGTACGTACCTCTCGAAGGCGACGGCGAGGGGCGCGACGACGGCGGCGGCGACGAGGTTGCGGTAGACGAGGAGGACCAGCGGGTGCATGCCGGCGTTGAGCGCCACCTTCGACATCAGCATCGTCACCACCGTGAACACCTGCACCAGCACCATCCCCGCCGGCAGCGCCACGCGCTCCACCCGCCTCCTCCGAGCCTCCCTCTTCGCATCCGCCATGACGGCGGCTACCGCCTCCACGCCAACGGCGCCGCCACCTACCGCCATGGCCAGGCAAGGAGTGAGTGTGAGCTCAATTTCTTGACCCGAGTTAACGCCGGGGAGAGGAGCTTGAAATAGATACTAGCCCAGAGCAATACCGTGGGCTGGCTGGCTGGCTGGCTAGTGTGGCTTTGCCTTTGAGTGGTGTTAGTGGGTTTGTTTCGATCTATATACGGCTTCAAATTCGATCTAGGCTATTTTTCACTGCCCTGCAAAAAAAGACAGAGAAATCGACCCAGATACACCAATTAGGGAAGATCTTGTAATAAGACATCCAATAGTGACATCTTCGTTCCTGGTTGAAACAAATTAAACAGAGAGGATATTTGGAAATATCTTTAGAAAACGAGTCATTAAATTTTATATTTTGGCAAGGATATCCTGGAATTAAATACAACAAGTCGTGGTTAATATTTGATGGCACGCATGCAGGATAAACGCTGAGGTGGAGGAAAGAATTTTTTTAAGAAAAAGTTTGTAATTAAGAGATGATGTCTTAGCAACAATCTCTCTCACTATATATTTAGAATATGTGATTACTAAAGATAAAGCTAAGAGATCTGTCGAAAAAAGTATTTTTTTGTCCCTATATACTAATCTAGCAACCACACAATACATCCAAGTTAAGGAGTGTGGACTTTTGCTCACCAGGTGCTTCCCTCCCCCCCACCCCCACCCCCAAGGCCCCAACAACCACCCACCCCACCCCCATTGGCTACCATCCAAAAATTTTAGAGCAACCACATATATTTTATTAATTGAAAATCAAGTTACATGAAGTAACACATGTGAACACTATAAGACATACCGGAATAAAATGATTATCTTGAAAATATTGTAGATAAAATCTAAAAGATCGAGAGATACAAAATGGTCCCTAGTATTTTCTGCAACCACCGAATCTAGCGGCCTCCACCAAACTCCAGTGCCGTTGAGACAAACACTGGAAGAGACGCCGAGCCTTCACCATTGTAAGATATAAAAAAGCACAATTGTCAACAAGGCTTTATGAGTCGATGAATAGGCATGTTGCACGCAACGAGGCAAATGTTGTTGTGGTACGCCGACCGGGGGACGTCCCCGTGTTGTCTTGGACCAAGATCTGTCGCCTCCCATCGACGAAGTCGGAGAGAAACGACTGATCCACCACCTCCGGACCAATATCCTTGCTTCAGAGAAATCACCTCGCCCCGGATGCGAGCACCGTCGCAGATAATGACGAGCGCCCGACGACACAACGAGAAACTAATCTCGCTAGATCTAAAGAACGACGAGAAGACCAAGCCATCGATCTGAAGGACCGACTAGCACACGTTGCCATCAACTCCGAGGCTTCGTCGTGAAAGACGCCGCCGGTGTGGGAATATAGTTGACGCAGATTTATTTGCCCATACGCCGCTTCCACCACCCAATGATGCACCACAGCAGAGAGACCCTAACCCTAACTATTAGACGGAGAAACGAGACCCCCTCCCTTCTGCCGTCGGAGCGGCAAACGGAGGGAGAGGGAACCAGCGTTCCCGCCGAAGATCTCTGAAGGAGTTTCTCCGCCGCCGCATGTTAGGGAAGAGAGGCGGAAGCATTTTTTCTTCCCGCTACCATCCGATTTTGAGATACCGGGGTTATCTTGCAGGTTGTGGTTAGACTCGCTATGGTATATACTACTCCCTCCGTTTAGAAATATAAGATGTTTAAGGTTTGTGAAGCTAATGTATTTAGATAACTTTTAGTGTGTAGGTTCAAATAAATCTACATACTAGAAGATGTTTAGATACATTTACTTTATAAACCTAAAACATTTTATATTTACAAATGGAGAGAGTATAAAGTTAGACTAGAAGCTAATTTCTCGTCGACACAACAGGTACAAGTGTCAGCGGTGCAGCTGTTGACGATGACAAGGTCTGTAGACGCGTCAGCCGAAACTTATTCATTGCCACTTAAATGCAAAAACTGCTGCGAAAAGTCTTGACGAAACCAACTAGTATGTACAGACACCATCAACCAGCGAGGTGCATGTGCTTTCCTTGCATCGCCGCTTCAATGTGTTTCGCCCTAAAAGCGTGTGTCAGGCGGGAAAAAATGGATGTCCATCAGGCTTGCGAGCAACGAGCTGACTCTACTGTGCGGGTCGTCGGCTCGTCCCTATACAATTGTTTCTACATTTTTTTTTAATCGAACGTTAAAAAGGTTAGGGCATGTTTGATTCAAAGGATTTGTATAGGAAATTTGTAGGATTAAATCCTATAGAAAAATTTTCTATGATGGTTGTTTGATTTGTAGGATTGATTTCTATAGGAAACTTTTCTAGGAAATTATTTGCACTAGATTGCATAGGAAATCTAACATTCACCCAAAGCTCTTTCTTAGAATCCTTTGATAGAACCAAACAAACTTTGTTGCATGTGGGTTTCTATAGGATTGAAGTGGACATGACATTGCAATCCTATGGTTTTTCTATTCCTTTGTTTCATATAAAAGTATAGGAATAGGAAAAACATAGGATTGAGATGTCATGCCAACTTGAATCCTATGGGAATAGGAATTTTGTTTGATGTAGCAAAGGAATTTTTCCATGAGGTGTGATCTAATGGTTCTTTCCTATAGGAATTGTACTACAAGATTCCTATAGGATTAATTCTTATAGGATGTGTTCCTATGAATCAAACAATGACATAGGAAAATTTTCCATAGGATTCAAATCCTACACAATTTCTATGCAATTCCTATGAATTAAACAAGCCCTTATTGTGTCCAGCGCGCGTAAATTTCTGCTGCTGGGTACCCATAATCAGGTGAAGTGCTCCCAGGCCCGGTCCAGAGATTTTTGGGGCCCAGGACAAAACAAAAATTCGAGGCCCCTTCATATAAAAATCAAGGCAACAATACCAATATATGTATGTGGCGACGAATGAGTGTCGTAGCATCGTATCGTCTCTATATGTTTTTATATGACTTGTTGCTACGCTTATAACCATTATTTCGCTACGGCCACAATAGCTGGATAGGGGCCGCTAAATAGTTTTAAGTTTACCGTCCTTACACCTTAAATTTTAAGTTCAATCGACTAAAATAATTTGTCTCAATTGACCAAAACCTAACACATTATGTTTCCCCACTTTCACGAACTCGAAGTTGTCTCGGTTGGCCCGGCGAGAGACAACTCATTCATCTCGCTTGTGGTGCTAGAACAACTAGATCAAGTATGCATAGAAGCATAGATAAAGATAGAAATATACTAGAGCAACTCAATAAAATCTTACGAATATTAGATCGGTCGAACTCATATGTCACGGGATAAATCTCAGGATTAGTAGGTTAATCTCAAAATTCATAAATCCAAATAATATTTATCCCTTGATAAGATCTACTCAATCGATTATCCATGGATTTGTTGCAACAAGAACACCCAATATTAATCATCATCTATAAGTCATTATCAAATCATTCCGTCATCATAACGAAATTAGGGAATCTATAAATATAGAATAGAGACTAACCTTCGCTTAGCTTAGTTCGGTGGAATCAGTCAGTGGCCGGACTTCTCTTGGTGCCAGGGAGTGTGGGGCAGTGGGTGTCGAGCGACCGTACATGTGTAGAAATAAGCAGGAGTATAACCGATCCATGATTTTAGAGAAAGACGAACAAGCAAGGCGGCGCATTTTCCCGTGTACGGCACAGAGAAAAATTGTCACATCCTCGTATCGCAGGCTCCGGCTCGCGATCAGGCTCAACGTCGTCAGCCCGTGTCTTCATGGGGCCCATGGAGCTGCTTACTAGGCCCGCTATAGTTTTGTTTGCGTTGCTTCAGTTGACCTGTGGCTTCCCGTGTTTGCACATCGAGGCAAGACCCTGTAGGGTAGCACTACACATACCTGGGGGCCCCTAATTTTCACGGGCCCGGGGCGGCCGCCCCTCTAGCCCTGTTCTAGGGCTGGCCTTGAGTGCTCCGTTCAAAAATATAAGACATTTTAGCTTTGTGAAATAAACATATCTAGATCCCTTTTAGTGTATAGATTCACTTCGAACATTTATGAATCTATATATTAAAAGACGTCTAGATATATTTGACTCACAAACCTAAAACATCTTATATTTCTAAATAGAGGGAGTGTAACACAGCGTGCACATAATAGAAAGATAATTTTATTAACTTGCCAACTGTTAATAAATTTGTGAAACGAAATTAAGGTATTGGGAATCCGTCTATACTCTAAGGTATGGGGTACCCATCAACTGTGTTACACAACGCAGAATTAAGGTATGAGAAATCCGTCTACCCTGAGGCTACTTATTTTTTGAAAGGCAATTTGCTGGTCTTATAGGGAGCCCGTTCTAAAGTTTTTGTGAAACAAAAGTATCTAGACATTTTTTTCTATGTACATTCGGATTGAACTTACATATTAAAAGATGTCTAAATATATTTATTTAACAAAAACTAAAACATCTTATATTATGAAACGGAGGGAGTGGAATATTTACAGGTTGCCAAGGGCAAGGAACAACCAAAAGGAAATTTAGAGAACAGAAGCATGTCCAAAACCATGTGCACTACATGCTGAAAGCCGTTCAGGGAGGTTCCCAGACCATATCTCTCTCAGCTTTCTTGCTCCTGCAAAAGCCCACTCATTTGCATCGTCGTGGATTCCGCGGGCACTAGATCATGTAGGCGCGTGTTGCCGCGCCCGTCCAGAATAGATTGTTAGAAAATTATGAAAATACATTTTAACATCCACACGTTCTGGTGATAATATATGGTCTTATAAACCTGGTGATAGTATATGGTCTTATAAAAATACATTTTGACATCCACACGTTCTGGTTATAAATACATTTTATCCATCTCATGTGAGTTGATAGAATACAAATAATTTCCAGCAGGTTTCACCATGCATTCGTTGCCCCATTCAGTGAATTTGTCCAATTTATTATTTATTTTAGGACAAATCCTTCCTCGTCGTTTCCTTTCAAACCTTTGTCAAATATTTGGCTTCTAAAATTTTGTTGAAAAGATAAAATAGACTTGCTAGTTCAGAAGAGAAAAATGATAAGTTGAGTAAGCAAAAATTCAAAGGTAAGTTTAAGTTGAACACTTATGAATGATTCTTCAGCAACATGTCACATGGGAAATTCAAAGGAAATGCCTTTATCCAAGTGTTAGGCACTAACTCATCAATCCATTCATAAGCCAGTTCACTATCAACTTTCAGTTTGTCCATATTGTTCTGCCACATTGGAATATTAGTTGACATGGAAATAGTGCATATGTCATATTTCAGAGTCTATCCTCTATGTCGTGCCTTTTGGAAGTTTTCTAGCATATGCTTCATAGTAAAATTGTGTTTTGTATCTTGAAATACTATTTAAACAACGTTGATGAGACCATGCAATAAAATAGTGCAAAAATACCATTAAAATCATCCAGATTACTATTTTTCTTGCCTTCAAGAAATCTTGGAAAATTAGCACTCAAATTTTCTAATACTTCATTAGATCATGGGAAAATAACATAAAGTTTTCTACTATTTTTCTTGCCTTCTAGATATCATGGAAAATAACTTACATTTTTTCTACTATTTTACTTGCCTTCTATAAATAAAATAAAACTAATATAAATTTTCTTACTAATTTTCTTGCCTTCTAGAAAATATGGAAATTTAGCATTCAATTTTTCTAATATTTTCTTGACTTTTGTAAATCATGGAACAATAACATACATATGTTTACAATATTTCTTACCTTTTAGAAATCATGGAAGAATAACATATGATTTTATACTATTTTACCCGCCTTCAATAAGTCATAGAAAATTAGCATTTGATTTTTTTTATATTTTCCTTGTCTCCTATGAATCGAAAAAATAACATACTGAAAAATTATGGAAAATGACATATATTCTCTATAATTATTCTTGCCTTATAGAAAACAAGAGAAAATATAAAAATTTCTAGTAATATTTTTCTTGCCTTCTATAAATAATGAAAAATTAACACAACTTTTCTAATATTTGTTTGCCTTCTATAAATCCTAGAAAAATAGTATACAAGTTTCTACTATTTTTCTTGCCTTCTATAACACATGAAAAATTACAAAGAATATTTATAATATTTATCTTGCCTTCTATAAATTAGGGAAAAGTAACATACAATTTTTCTACTATTTGTATTGTATTGTAGAAATCATGGAAAATAACATACATTTTATACTATTATTATTGTCTTCTACATATCATGGAAAATTAGCATTTGAGTTTCTAATATTTTTATTTTATTCTATAAAACATGGAAAATAACATACACTTTTACTCTATTTTTCCTTCACGAAATCTTAGAAAATTGATATGCAATTTTCTACTATTTTTCTAGCCTTTTGTAAATCACGGAAAAATATATTTTAAATTTCCAATGTATTATTTCCTTCCATAAATTAAGGGAAAATAAAAATATTATTTTTTATTATTTTATTTCTTTTTAGAAATCATGGAAGTATAATACTCATATTTTCTACTATTTTCCTTGCCTTCTAGAAATCATGGAAAATTAGCATTCAAATTTTCTAATACTTTTCTTCCCTTATATAAATCATGGAAAAATAACATACATGTTTTCTACTATTTTGGTTGCCTTCTAGAAATCATGGAAAAACGAGATACAATTTTCTACTATTTGTCTTGCCTTCTGTAAATCATGGAAACATAGATTCCAAATTCATGAAACCCTACCGTATGTTTATCTCCCACAATAGTCTAGGGATATGTGTTGGTTATGTTCAATCATCTCTTAGATTGGTGATAAACAAAGATTGTATATTCCACTTCAACTAACCCAAATACAATGGGATAAATGCAATCACTTGGGATTAATTCAAAGTGCTACGAGTAGATGGCCTTTGCACATAGTTTTAATATGGAAACAGTATAAGCATACGAGTGGCATGCATCCTGCTAAGAAACCCCTTTCAGAAGCATCGTAGCTCCAATATACATTGGACAAATGCTCCTTTGGTTCTATTCCCTCCGTTTGGAAATATAAGATGTTTTAGGTTTATAAAGGAGATGTATCTAGACACATTTTAGTGTCTAGATTCATTTGAACCTATGCACTAAAACGTGTCTAGATACATCTTCTTTACAAACCTAAAACATCTTATATTTCTAAACGGATGGAGTACGTGTCTAGGATTGTCTAAAAGAACATTGTCGCACTGCCACTATCACAGAATAGCTACCTAATCCTGCCCACTCGTTTCACCTCTAAAAATCCCTAAATCTCGACTAATTAGATTCTACTTTGTGAACCCTAGCAAAAAAATCCACATCGATCAGAGAATAGGCTCAGGAGAAAAATTTGGGGCGTATCGTAGTTTTTGGCTCTCCGTTCCAGTCGTGGTAGTGTAGGTGAGCGGCGTCGCGAAGGAAATGACACCACATATGATTTTGACGCTGCCAACTACTTGCTCCAGGTGGGGATTGAAACCACTCCTCCGTGTTAAGTTCCAGGCAGGAGACAAACATGTAAGGCCTTGTTCGGTTTAGGATGGGTTAAAGAGGATTGGCAAGTATTGGGGTGGCTTAAATCCCATGCAAGTCAAAATCCACCCCAATCCACCTCATTCCACTCTAATCCTCTTGAGGAGAGGATTAACCGAACATAGCCTAAGGATGAAAAATAAAATTGGGGACAAGCGGTCCCTTTTGTCAATTTTCCACGCAAGACATGCGGAGAAGGACCCTGCTCAGAAATAGACAGGTCGTTCTAGAGAAGGGATTTTATGCACATGGGTACAAGTGCTCCCTTAATTTTCAGATTTTTGAAAATTTCAAAACCCAACACTTCTATGTCTCGAAAAATTATGGCGTTAAATATGTAGATGGATATATACAGGAGGAGTGTACGCAAAAAAGTCCCGTTAAAAAATTATATTTTGAAAGATATAAAAAAGGCAAAATTCTGACAGTAAATAGTAGTAAAAATAGTATAAAATAGTTTTTTGTCAGAAAATTATATTATTTGTATTTTCTAAAATACAACATATTTTTAACGGAACATTTTTGCGTACACTCCTCATGTGTATATCTGTCTATATATTTAACGCCATAAATTTTGAAGACATAGATGTGAAATTTTAAAAAATCTGAAAGTGAAAGGGAGCATGGGCGTCCATGTGACTTTCCGGTTGGTTCTAGGCTGATTGTTCATTTGTCGCTCAAAATTTAAATGGCAAGTAGGGGGTTGGTCTTTCCTCTGTACCATTGCGGCCATGCATCATTCCAAAGTATTGTTGTCATTTCTCTAATCATTTTAGGGGTCGGTTTGCTGAGTAGAACGCCATGTTTAGACAATGTTTTCCGCAGCAACGCGCTGGGTATATATGATACAGTGGGTATATCTTTGATGGAATGTTGTATATGATTAAACCATATATTCTTTTGAAAAATACATTTTAAAGGAAAATCTTCATCCACATTTTAAAGGAAACTTTTCATCCACACAAATCTTTTGAAAATAATCGTTTGTGTTCATGCAATCAAGCAAAGTTAATTTGGTCCAAAAGAAATATTGCATGATTAGTGCGACTTTGGGTGGATCAGGCGACCACGTTATGCGTTTTGCTCAGAATCGGTACAACTTCCCATTGATCATCGTTAAGCCAAGCTGCCATGCCTTACATTTCCGCACGGATTAATCGACTCAGTTATGCCAACTCCATATGTAGTTTGCACTTGCTACGAAACTACACCGGTTTCAGAAAGAAACAGGAACCCTTACCCTGCAAAACTACTAGACTCTGCCGTCCATTCCATCAAAGAGACCTGACCACATTCCTTTGACCTGCGGCAACTGCGCCACGAATGCTTGCCACGGAGGGTAGCCCACGCCGCTGCAAGCAAGAATCGCTTCGGATGAACAACGAGTCCAGAGAGCAGAAGCGCTTCGGTTGCCGAGAAGAAACAAGACGAAGAAGACTACCTTACCTCGTTGCCCGGAGCCGCGGAAGGGGTAGGGGAAGGCTTGTTTGCGGCGGAGCATCGGGCGCCGCGCCCTGCTCTGCTGCTGCGGGATAAGGCGAAGGAGGCCGACGGCTTACGGGAAATCGGCGGCAGCGAGAGGAGAGGGGTGGAGAGGGAGGCGGTGGACGGCGAGGGGATCGGCCGCACCGCCATCGTCTTGCAAACAGGTTTGCTCGAGCTGCCTGGCCAGACCGGAGCCTCTCGCTGCGACGGAGGGTAGGATTCCCTTTCTTTTCCTCTGCTTTTTTTAACCGCCACTCGATTTGTGGCGGCAATCGCAACAGCAAGGGAGGCTGCAGGCAAGGCAAGGCCCTGGCCTGGCCTTGTACCAGCAACCACTCTGCCGTACCAAGGCACCAGCTTCCCTCCGCTCTACGTTTTGCCTGGCTTTCTGAATGCCAAGTTGCTATGCATTCTCTCCAATTAAAAAAAGAAGAAGTTGCTGTGTATTCTGGTAGCAATAGAAGATAAATTCAAATTAAAAAAGAAGATGTTTCTGTGTTATTTATGCTCCACAGTCCAGAATCCAGAGGCAGAACAAATATCCAAATGGAATTGCAAAAATTGCAGCAATGGTTACACTTCCTACAACTGGGAAGCTGATGGATTGATCTGACACTGAACAAATCCGAAATATTTGCTGATATATTTGAGTTCCTAAACAAAAAGCTTGTCCTAATGAATTGTCAAGAACAGGGCTTCGACTGAAATTATGGTTACACTCCGTCAAAATCTGAAAGCTACCGCAGTTATCCCCATGCCGATTTCTAGCACACAACCCAAACAAACTCCACACATTTGGTGCTATTTGAGTTCCCGAGACAGGAAAAATTATCCAAATAAATTTAAAAAGGAAAATCCTATCGAAAATAGTATGGTTACAATGTCTCAAAGGTGCAAGCTTAACTCGGTAAGCTACATGAGAATTTCAAGCACACAAGCTGATTTTCGCTATGATAGCAGAGTTGCAGAGACTATGCCGTATTGTAGGCAAACTTCAGCTTCTTTAACTGCTCCTCCAGCAATGGGTGGCACTTCTCGAACGACAATGTCCTCAGGGAGACCGGCAAGCCCTTATGTGGCAACGACTGAATCTTCGGACAGCTGAATATCCGTAGGAACTGGAGAGAGGACAGAGTGTGCAATTCTTCAGGGAGTGCAAGCAGATTTCCACAGTCCTGAAACAACAACTCCTCCAATGATGGAAAACACTGACACAACTTGTTGCGCGGACCATGAACAATCACAGAGTCGCTGGACTGGTACAGGACAAGGGTTTTAAGAGTAGGTACTGAACTTCTCATCATCAGGCTAAGAAGAGAGGTACTACTGATGGTTAGACACACTAGCTTTTGCAATCCCTGGTCTTCACCGTTGTCGAGAAACATCGACGGATCAAGGTCTGTCAATCTAGGACAGTTCACAATGTGCAGATTGATGAGTGATGAAAGGTAGTGCAATCCACCCAAGGATTGCAGGCTGCTGCAGTTATCCACATACATCCCTCGGAGCGATCGTAGCTGCGAAACTACTTCTGCTGGAAGGGATAGTAAATTAGGACAATCGTATATAACCAAACTTACGAGTGAAGCCAGATTATGCAAGCAGGATGGAAGTGATCCATCAACATAGCCGCATGACCTCATAAGCAATTCTTCCGTAGATGGTGGAAGTGTCAGTCTCCTTGTGTGTGGAAGTTCTGGACAATTTTGTATTTCCAATATGCGAAGAGAAGCAAAGCCCCGAAACCTCTCCACAGGGACCAATGCTAGCTTTGAGCAGTTCATAACTGTTATTTCATTGATTCCCTGCAAGCTCTCTGGCTGTAGACACTCATCGAGACTCCTCAAATTTCTGCATCGTATGATGTGCAAACTCCTAAGGGAAGAAGGGAGGCTGGTAACTTCAGTTAGGAAAGGGCAGTTCGAGAGACTGAGTTCAGTCAAGTAGCAAAGAGTTCCAGCTTGCAACCAAGATGGTGTTTGGATGCCGCTGTAGTACTTCAGTTTCAAACTGGAAAGGTTGGGATGTGGCTCAAGTGATTCGGCAATCATGCTTGCTTTTGTACACTCAGTATTGCTAAATTCTGCATTACCGACATGACTTGGAGACCATTCCATAATCAACCATTGTAGGTGTGCTTTTGTGTTCATCTTGGCTTTTAAAGCATCATCCTTCACAACATTCTCAAGATTCCTAACATGTAAAATTTCAGTCAGCTGTGTCATGTCCTTCAGTTCTGCGATTCTATGCCCTTGTCCTTTTGGAATTTCAAATATGAAAGAGCTTTCAAGTGATGTCAAACTACTAATATTGCTCATCACCGAAGTAATCGGTTCATTCATGTAACATTTCCTCAGATTGGCTAATCTAGTCAAGCCCTTGGGATGGTTCTTCAGAGGGACGTTCAGTGCATTCAGAATTTGCAGATTGCTTAGTTGGCAAATGGATTCAGGCAACCACTGGATCTTTGTGTAAGAGATATCAAAATATCGGAGAAGTTTTAGATTGCCAATATTCCTAGGGAGCTCTTTGATCACACATTCCCGAAGCACCAGCAAGCGGATATTACCAAGTTTATCAAACAAATTAATGAGTGAATAACTCAACTCTTGCCCAGACATACCGAAGATCAAAAGCGACCGCAGCTTTGAGTATCTACCCAATTCAACAAACTTGCCCAGTTCAAGATGCTTGGTGCACACTGACAGATGGCGAACAGTGGAAGGAATTTTCGGAAGGCATTTCTCATCAGTCAGACAAAAACACTCATCTATAGAGAGTGACTGTGCTAGATCAGACATCAGGTCGTGCATGACATAACATAAGTCACTGAACATGTGTTGCTGAAAAAAGGACCTGCTGAGCAATTCTTTCAAGCATTTGTTCCCAAAGTCCTCTCGAGGCGAGATGAAGCCTTCTGCAACCCACATGTCAATCAGAGTCTCCTTGCTGAAGATATGCCCTTTTGGAAAAATCGCACAGAACCTGAAGCATTGCTTGAGGTGTGGTGGGAGGTACTGGTAACTCAGTCGGAGAGCCGGGAGAATGCCTCCTGCGCCTTGCTCAAGCTCCCACAACCCATTTTCCATGACTATGCTCCAATGCTTTGCGGTCATGTCAGAGCTCAGTGCCCCACCGACAGTCTTGGCAGCCAGAGGGGAGCCCTTGAGCTTATGGACAATCTTCTTCCCAATGGCCACCAATTCAGGATGTTCTGCAGGGTCCTCGTCACCAAATGCATACTGCTCGAACAGCTCCCAGTAAGCCTCCTCCGGTAACCCATCCAGACATACCAGCTCCGATGCTCCAGCCGCATCTGCAACCTTGGAAGAGCGGCTGGTCACCAAGATGACACTTCCAGGATGCCCATACTTCAGCGGCGCAATGAGCGTCTGAAACTCTGCACTGTCCTCACACCAGGCATTATCAAGGACAAGAAGGAACCGCTTGGATCTGACCAAATCCCTGACAACCACCTGAAGTGAGTCCAAATTGACCAGACCAGGTTGCGCTGCCGCCCCCTTGGTCGCCGACTCCATGATCTCTTTCGTCGCCAGTGTGACGTCCAGCGATTCCGGCAGGCAAACCCACATCCTCGAGTCGAAGTGGTCCTGTACCCTTTGGTCATTGTACACAAGCTGCGCCAGAGTAGTCTTCCCCACGCCGCCCATGCCGAGAATCGCCAAGACGGCCACGCCGTCACGGTTCTTCCGTCGCTTCGCGTTGCTGCAGTCACCCCCTGAATTATGGGCACAGACTGGATTCAGAAGTAGACGGACCACATCCTCGCGCTCCCGGTCTCTGCCAAGGACCACGGGCCTCCCGACGAACGAGCTTGTTTCCCGGAGCGTGCGCCGAGCCGTCGCCTTGCCAGGCGCGTCCAGAGAGGCGATGGCCCGCTCCAGGTCGGTGGAAGCGTACTCGAGCCGAGACCTGACGCCTCTGGCTCTATCCGCGGCGCCGGTGACCAATCCACGCAGGAAACTGCGCACGGAAGGGAAGAACCTCTGGCTTGACTGCTTCTCGGTCGTGGCGAGCTCGTCTGCGAGGTCCTCGGCGTCGTAGGCGGCGTCCTTGAGCTGGGTGAGGAGATCGGCGATACCTGGGTTGGCGAACCTCCACTGCTCCCCTCGCTCAACCAGCGCGTGCACGCGGGACAGCACGGAGCGCAGTCTGTCTACGTCGTCGCCGAGGCCGGCGTGGGCGCCCCACGCGTCGGCGGCGGCCGACAAGCCGGTAGTCAGGAGCCAGTCCATGGAGGGGGTGGCCGAGTAAAAAAGTGGTGGGAAAGGCAGAAGAGGATAGAATGGGGAACGGAGGGCCTATTTGGCAAGCTCTGGATTCAACATTTCTCCGATGCTACTCCTCCGTGTCAAGAACTCGAGATATATAGATTTGCCAAGAGTATCTCCACTCTCCTACCCAGCACACCGATCCGGACTCAAATTTTGGTCCGGACACCGAAAATCGGCCCAGTCGCGTACCTAAGGAGCTGTTTTTGTCCGGATTTCGGCGTGTTTTGGTCCGGCCTACCCAGGCCGAACCCAGGTTTCCGGGTATGCCCTGGGGACGTCGGACGCCGAAAAAAGGGCGTGGGCTAGCTCTGTCAGCGAGACAGTCCCATTTTCATCCACTCCACTCGCCCAGACTGCCGCAAGAGCTCTGTCGCCATGGCTTCGCCGACTACTTCGCCGACCAGCCACTCCATGGACAGTTTGCTCAAGGAGGACGAGCCATACCATCTACAGGGTCCTCTTACCGAGTCTGATCATCAGGTGCCTCCAACATGGGCTGCATTCATCGCAATGCGTCAGGAGATCCGAGATCCGGCGATGCATCAACAGCTGCAGGATGATCTTATCGAGCACCTATGGACACGCAGGGGCAACACAACGTAGATGCTAAGCATGAACTGGCCGAAATATGTTGTAATTTTATTGCAGGCCGAACTATGTTTACAGTACGCCGAACTCTGTTTAAAATTTTGCCGAACTTTGGTCTCAAAGTGTTCTGTAATCATCGTATAACGAACCATGCCAAAATTTGGGCGAATTTTAGCCGAATTTGAGCCGAATTCTAGAGGGAACGGGCGACCCGGGAACTCGGCCTGGGTACGCGAGTGGGAAACTGGGCGTACCCAGGCCGAAAACTTGCGCCGTCCAGGCGAAGTTTGGTCCGGATTTCGGCCGGGTTCGGCCAACGAGTGGAGATGCTCTAAGGGAAAATGAGACACCTCTCCCGAGATCAAATCTGGCCAACGGACCGGCCCGGCACGGCCCAGACACGGCACGCCTTAAACGGGCCTGGCCCGACACGGCCCGCAGCGGCCCGCCTAGCTCGCATGCCGTGCCAGGCCGGCACGCGTGTCCGGCTGTGCGGCCCAAGCCCGGCCCCGGCGTCTGACGGGCTGGCTCGCGGCACGGTTTGGCCCGTGAAGCACGCAGGCCTGTTGTACTTTTTCGGTGGCCCGTCAAAATAAACCTTCAATAATAATTGAATCAGTAGTATATCAGCTAGCGTTTGATGCTCTAGTGGTTGAGCGCACTGCGGAACAGCACAAGCCACGTGTCGGCCCGCCCAGGAACGGCCCGTTGGCCAGGTTTGCCCGGGATCGTGTGATTCCTATCCCCGGGTGGAAGTGTCGCTCGGTCCCGCGTATCCCGGGTCCATCACTTCCGTTTATCCTCACATGCGACAGGATTTCCCTTCTACTCGTTCTCCTAATCAAAATCCATAGTGTCGCCCCTGTCCTTTAGCGATGCGCTGCCCTGCTCCTTCCCTGGTGCGTCGCCCCTGCCTCCCCTCCCTCGGTGCGCCGCCCATGCCTCCCCTCCCCCGGTGCGCCTCCCTTGCTCCTCCCCCACCACGCGTCCATCAAGCTGCCCCCATACCTCGCTGCGATCGGAGGTACTGCTATGGGGAGACGGCGGTGATGCTTCTTGTTGGCTCCGAAGATGCTCCTCGTCGTCAGCCTACGATGCTTCCAGCCACAGGCAGATTTGCTTCCCAACCCGGGGTACTGCAGCTACAAAGGGGTAGCCATCGATGCTACCCACAGCGGAGAAATTGCTAACCCGCGGTGCCCGTCGTTGCTACCTCTGGTGCCCGTCGTTGCTACATCCGGCGCTCGCCAATGCTACATGTGTTGCTACCTCCGGTGCCCGCCGATGCTACCTTCGACCTGGTCGTTGCTACATTCGGTGCTCGCCGATGCGACCTCCGGCCCCCGTCGTTGCTACCTCCGGCGCCGTCCATTGCTACCTCCGGCCCTGTCGTTGCTACCTCCGACGCCCGTCGATGCTACCTCCGACGCCCACCGTTGCTACATACGCCGCTCGGCGATGCTACATGCATTGCTACCTCCGGCGCCCGCTGACGCTACCTCCGTCCCCCATCGTTGCTACCTCCGGCGGCCGCCGATGCTACCATAGGCGCCCAAGGATGCTAGTTGCGTCCCTACCCTCGTGTGTTCTCTGGCGATGGCGATGTTGCTGCCATGGGAGGCGGCGGTGCTTCCTACAGGGAGGGTGGGAGTGTAGCGAGCGCAACCTTATCGGGAGATCTTGCCAGAGGATTTGCAGGAGTGCCGTCGTGTCTCCCGTAGAGACTATGACGGGGAAGGAGGAGGGTGGATGCTGATGCGCGATGTTGGGGATGTTGTTCGTGGTGGGCTGAGTCAACACGGGATTTGATCCCGGGGCAGGACACGTGTCGCTCTCTCCACCCGGGGATCGCAGACTTTTATCCCCCGGGGGACGCATAGTAGTGCCCATTTGCTAGGGGCGTGTTTGGTGGGTCGCATGCTCGTTTCCCGCACCGGGCCAATAGAAATAAGCCTGTTTAGAGACTCGCACGTTGGGCCGATCTCGCATCGCATGGTCTTAAAACATCCCAAATCATGGCCCGCTAGAAACGTCAAAATCGGACATTTCCGTGAGGACAGGACCTGGGGAGCCAAAAGCGAGCACGCGGTTGCACGTGGGGGGAGGCGGGAGACGTCGTGACGCATCGGGAACGCGCGCCATAAATCCCCTCACCGCTCGCTCACCGCTCTCTCTCTCCCTCCCATTCACAACCGCCCCCTCCTCCTCCTCACCGTCGACGGTTCCTCTCCTGTCGTAAGAACGAAGACCACCAGCGCGACAAGAAGACGGGGGTAGATCAAGGAGGCTACTTTGCTTTTCATGGTCGGAGCAGATCTACTACTACGACTGCGGCTGCTTCTTCTTCTTCAACCCGAAGCTCGAATCCTACAACAATGGAGGTAAGGCCTTGAACCACCGACTCTCTAAGGTTTTAGCAGCTCAGATCTTCCTCCTATGGACTCATTCCCCAAGTATGAGTGACATGCACAGTAGATTTCGACCTATATGTGCTAGTTATGGTCGATTCGATGTGTTAGGGTCTTTTTTTGCTTGTTGTGCCTTCGTAAGCACTAGATCTATTGATGCATTGGTTCCATCTATGCTTGTTAGTGGCTAGATTCCGGCAGATTTGGTTATTAGGGTTCCTTCGATTGGGAAATTGGGGATTTTGCACTGTTCATCTTCTTGTATCTAGGCCGATGATTAAAACTGTCACCGAATGACACTGAGGGTGATTCTGTACTACCTTCAATCGTTCATAACAAACCATGTCGTGCATTGTACTAGGTAGTATAGAATCCTCTCCCCGGTGTTTGTGGGCACCTCATATATGAGGCCTTCATTACTTTGCACAACACTCTTCATGATCTCCTTGTACGGTCGATGATTAATTTGCATTATGTGGCCAAGATCCCAATAGGTTGCATTTCTAGCGTGCCTGTTATGATTGATCTTGGACACACAATGCCTGATATGAGGCATAATTTATGTGACTGCCGATGATTAGATACACACTGCAATCTACTAGAAGTGTTGATGCTTTTGAACCCGGTTCTGTCATCTATTCTAGATGATGGAACTTGGTTCGGTAGTATCATCGCTTCATGTTGTCATTGCTTTGTGCTATGAGGAAATTGTACTTTATTTCATGAACGCAGCTTGTAATGACACCTAGTACAATGTGTTCATAGAGCTGGTGCTATATGAACCGGATGGTATGCACAAAATATTGGTTGTGCACGTCATCTGATTCCCTGTAGCACCAGCTGTACCTTGTTTGTGCTAGTTATTCTAAAGATGGGCATCATTTTTGCTTTATTTGGCCGATGATTACTTAAATAGCACAATGACATGCAAGGGATCCTCTCCATGAACAAATTTGTGTGCTAAGCAAATCCATTGTTCATTTTTGTTGCTCATGGAGAGAATCTCTTTGCTTGATGTGCCATTGCATATTTTAT
The DNA here is from genome assembly GCA_916181665.1 of Avena sativa. Taxonomy (NCBI): domain Eukaryota; kingdom Viridiplantae; phylum Streptophyta; class Magnoliopsida; order Poales; family Poaceae; genus Avena; species Avena sativa. The sequence goes on along the minus strand of OV702294.1, from coordinate 145,259,071 downwards.
TTTTTTGGACAGGTAAGACCCACAAGGGCCTAGAGTCTGCATTAACTAGCGGTGGGTGAAACATTTACAACAAGGGCCCCAGAGAATAAGGATAAATCAAATAGGCCCCTACAAATTGCAAGAAACACCCTAACTAGGATCGCAGAAACGCGATCGGATCCAAAGTCGCCGACAATGACCCGGGACCTCCATGCGCGGCCACCACTACTACCACCGGGGATAAAACCACTTGGGTAAGCAGCGGCGATGATCGCCTTGCCAAGATCCAAAATACCTCCCACTTTGGAGGAAGAAGATGCTCGAGGTTCGCAAGCCGAGCGCAGTAGGGTCACCCTTGTGACCGCAAGAAGCAGCGGCTCGCCTCGCCATTGCTGAGAAGCTTCTGCAGAGGGCGCAGACTCAAGGGACCCTCGGCACCACCTCCAAGAACTAGTAGCCTCGCTAACATCGGCATCTTCTTCCTCGCCACCATGACCGGCCGAGAAGAAGGACAAGGGAGCAAAGCCACCAAGCATATGGAGATGGTGCCAGGCACGACATATTGAAGGAGCGGCAAAGCAGCGGTCGCAGATACCCTTCCCCTCGCCACCACGGCGGGTCAGAAGGAGTGTCGCGGCACCATTCACTCAACTCCACAGAAAGGAGCCCATGTCGTGATGTTGCGTCACCTCTCCACCACGGCCGGCTAGAAGCAAACCAACAGCGCCATTCCACTCCGCCTCAAGGACACCAGGATACAAGGCAGGTTTATTTGAGGCTACCCTGCTCACCGACGCTGTCACAAGCTCCGGCGGTCGAAGCATAAGGACAGCGGGGCAAGACCCTAGTCTCCAAATCCGCTTGCCAAGATCTAGGAGAAAGCAGCCACCGAGCAAGACGTCCACTACTAGCAAACAAGCTAAAACCCTAATCCTATCTACTCTGGCGCCAACTCTCGGCCACCGCTCGCCGGCTAGTCCGGCAAGGGCACCATGGGAGGGGCCCGGCTTCGGGAGGAAGATGACCAGAGGCTGCCTCTAGGTTCATGTGAAGCGGTGAGGAGGGGTAGGGGTAGTTTGCATCGGTCGTGCCATTACATATGAGGCCATGTGTTATGACGATCACATGTGTTACGTTTATTTATCATGTTTGATCACATGTGTTACGTTCATTCATCACATCTGATCACATGTGTTGATTCTTATTGTAGTGCTCGAAGACGTTGATCGGAGGTGCACTCCCCACCAATGGAGGAGCATGCTCCTATAGAGGTTTGTAGCATGGAAAACAAAAAAATCTATCGCATGAACACAAACAAGCCAAGATCTATCTACTAGATTGTAGCAACGAGTCGATTAGAGTACTCACCCTCGAAGATTCCAAAGCGGTTAACGAGAGCAGATTCTCGTGGGTGATGTAGTTGTATACTTGTCGATCTCAAGATCGCGTAGACGATCCTTCCAGCGTTGCGTTCCGGCAGTGCTTCCGTAGTCGTTCACACGTTCGATACTCGATGAAGACCTTCCTCTCCCTTGTTCCAGCAGGCAGCGGAGGTTGTAGTTCTCACCTCGCGATTCCAGCAGCCCGACGGCGTGGTGTCGGAGGTAGAGAGAAGATCCTGTAGGGCTTCGCCTAAGCCGGAGCGAGTTATAGTGAAGAATTAGGGTTTCCGATGATCTAGGGTTTAGAGGGCCAGAGAGGAGGAGGCGTGGCCGACGGTGACTAAGGCGGTGATAGCGAGCCGACGGCGGCGCGACGGCGGCGGTTGCGGCGCGCTGCGGCGGCTATGTGGGGAGGGGTTGGTGTTGTTGTTCCTTGGGGCACCCCTTCCCTCTATTTATGATAGGGAGGGCAGCTTGGGATAGGGGAGTTTGAATCCTTCCCCAACTCCCTCTCCTAGTTGGCTTGTGGTGGAGGGAAAGAAGGATTCTTTCCTTCCTCCACGAGGATACATTGTCCCAGTTTGACTTTTCAAACTTGTCTTTTGACTTTCAATTTGGAGCTTAATTTCTTTCTTATAAATGTCCAACCAAGTGAACTAGTACATAATGCAATCATTACACTTACTCATGAAACATTCATGTACCCTTCCCCTTCTAGTCTGGTGAACCTTCTAGACCCTTCTAGATCATTCCGATGAAAACACCGGAATCATTCCTGAACTCTGAAATTGAACTTTACTTATATGAATCTTATTCTCCGGACCATTCCAGATCTCCTCGTGATATCCCAGATCCCATCCGAGACTCCGAACAACATTCGGTCTCCCTACTTACATTCCATATCTACTAAACAACATTGAATCCTTAAGTGTGTCTCCCTACGGTTCGTGAATTATGCACACATGACCGAGACTCTTCTCCGATCAATAACTAATAAAGGAATCTGGAAATTCATATGGCTCCCACATATTTCTACGATTACTTCATGATCGAATGAACAATTTACATACGATACCAATTTCCCTTTGTCTCACGATACTTTACTTATTCGAGGTTTGATCGTCGGTATCTCTACATACCTAGTTCAACCTCGTTACTGATAAGTACTCTTTTCTCGTTCCCGTGATATATGATCCCTTGTGAGCTAGTCACATGCTTGCAAGCTAATTGGATGACATTCCACCGAGAGGGCCCAGAGTGTATCTATCTATCATATGGATGGACAAATCCCACTCTTGATCCATGTGCCTCAACACATACTTTCCGAACACTCAATGCCACCTTTATAACCACCCAGTTACGAAGTGGTGTTTGATGTCATCAAAGCATCCATCCGGTGATGGTGATTAGCATGGTCGAAGGAATTAGGTTACTATGTATCAGAAAGCTTATAGCAAGTGAACTATATTAAATGAGTTGATCTTTATGCTACGCTTAACTATAGGAGTATGTCTATCACATCATTCTCCTAATAATATGACCATGTTGTTAATAACATCTCAATGTTTATGATCAGGAAACCATAATCATATATTAACCAACAAGCTAGTTTAACAAGAGGCTTTACTAGGGACTCTTTTATGTTTACAAATCACACAAGTATTAATGTTTCCTGTTAATACAAGTATAGCATGGTATGTAAACATTTATCATAAGCATGAAGATATGATAAAAAACACTTTATTATTGCCTCTTGGGCATATCTCCAACAGTCTCCCACTTGCACTATAGTCAATAATCTAGTTTCAAACCTTTGTGCATTCAACACCTATGGCTTTCTGGTGTTATATTTACACGAATGCTAGTGGTCAACTGATCTCCGGATCCGACACTTTCAGGTTCGTGTGTAATTGCATGTCTTTGCGTCTCTACGTATCACTCATTCTCTAATGAGATGGCTTTGTATAAATTCGGTCATTTGGTGAGACCTTTAGTTCCTTGGGGTTAAAACATGTTGATAACATTGTCGTATGATATATCTTCATGGTACTATCCCGCTGTGAACAACACCTAGTTTGATAACAAACTACTTGAGACAAATGCCCTCTTTTACTGCTATAATAGCAGTCATATACTTAGCCTTTTGTTGTAGTATCTGTCTTGACTTTGGAACTCATCCAAATCCATTATGGAACTTACTTTCCATTATATTATGCCACCCTTAGTTTAGATTGAGATAAACTTAATTTGTACTTTGTGACAAAACTAGTATCAATGTAATACTTTTACAATGAACTAACCATCTATTTGTCACTTCTACAAAATAATATATTCTTAGTTCTTCTACAAGATCTTAAGAATATCTTTACTATCGTCCAATAACCATCTTATGAATCATTCTAGTATATGATCATAACATTTAGATCATAGGACATATCTGGATTTGTACACATCACATCATGATTGATAAAATACTCTTTGTGATTTTATCTATCAAGTATCAAAAACACTTGAATCTTGATTCAATCCTTCCTGTACAACAAGAACCTTTCTTGTAGTTTCTATATTGAACTCATTAAATATCTCATCTATGTACTTCTGGCACAACCATATTAGTGTCTCAATTTATCCATATAGACATTGATGCCAAATATTCAGGTTCTGCCTAAGCCTTTTGATGACCCACAAGTATAGGGGGTGTATCGTAGTACTTTTGATAAATAGGAGTGTCGATCCCAACGAGGAGCAGAAGGTGTTGAACAGTGGTATGGAGTAGGAAATCCCTGTGAATACTTAGCAAACAGATTTTTAGTGGTTTTCTGACAAGGCAACAAAACAAGGAGCAAGTAACAAAGGTAATGAACAAACAGAGCAAGTGGCCCAATCCTTTCTTAGCAAAGGACAAGCCGGTGGAAATACTTATAAGGACCAAACGTTCTCGAGGACACATGGGAATTCTGTCAAGTGCTTTCGCTTCAAGTAGTTGAGTACTCTTCTTTGGTGTTTGTAAGTGTTGTATGGGTGAACCTGTGCTAACATACCGCCCTTCCTATGACTAATACATACTTGTGATTAAACCCCCTACAAACATCCGTAACTATAGGAAAGTAATTAAGATATAAATCTAACCACAACCTTAAACTCTGAGATCCTACACTCCCTTGTGCAAAGGTGTCCTGACGGGGGTTCAGGTTTCTGTCACTTCGGCAACCCCACTATTAGTAGCCAAATACACAATGCATCCCCCTAGGCCATAAATGGTGAAGTTTCATGTAGTCGATGTTCACATGACACCACTAGAAGAATAGCACCACGACTTAAATACTAAATTGAATAATAACTCAACCCAGATCCACTAATAACAACATGACTTTTCCCATGTCCTCAAGAACTAGACGAACTACTCACAAGACATCATATGGATCAAGATCAAAGATGATATGATAATGGATAACAATCTGAACATAAACAATAATCCAATGGTTCCACTCACAAGCATCAACTACAATAGTAATCAACACAGGGAAAGTTTCCCCTAAGAACTAAAGCAATATCCAACACAACTGTTACAGCGGGACGGAGTGGTGATGATGGTGCTGGTGGAGATGATGGTGTGGATGATGATGATGATGATGATCCCGATGAAGCCTAGCTTGATGACGGTGTTGATGGCGACGGTCTCCCCTCTCCGGGAAGGAATTCCCTCGACAGAAATCTGTCTGCCGGAGAGATCTTTCTCTCTCGTTGTTTTCCACCCCCAGAGGCGGCGAAAATCTATCTGTGGTCGCTCCCATGGTATTAGGGTTCCGTAGGGAAGATATAGGCGAAGGGGCGGAGTCGGAGGCCGGGCAGGTGGGCCACAACTGCCCTAGGCGCGGGGTCAGGTGAGCCTGGGGGGTGGGCCCCCTGAGGCCCATCTCCCTCCCTCCTTCTGCCTTCCTTCGTCTTCTGGTAACATAATATGTTTCCATATTTTTCTGGTATTTTTCTGATCTTTGCAAAATTGGACCGAAACGCCTTCTTTTCCATCACAATCCAGACTCCGGCAGTCCATCCTCCAAGAATCATCCCAACATGCATAAACAGATGAAAAAGCCATAAGTAACACCTCATAACAAGACAAACATCAATGAATAGAGGTAAATTATGATATGGAATGGTGATGCAAATTGGGCGTATCAACTCCCCCAAGCTTAGACTTCGCTTGTCCCCAAGCGAATACTGAGCTCAGTAAACATGTCCACATGTTTATGGAGTGAAGTGTCGATAAAAGAATACGAACAAGAAGCATCACACTTACCACTGCACAACTCATAGAAGAAAGCAACTCACCATTATATAACTTAGCTTGCAACCAAGTACAACAGTCACAATAGAGATGCATAAAGATAAATGATAATTGGAATTGGCAAACTTGTTCTTGGTCATAGAACACCTGGCAAATAGTTTCACAAAAGCTTTTTGTAGAAGTTTCAAAACAGGAGCACTCTTTGCTCAAAAAGGTTTTTTCACAAGTGAAGTCTTTCAAAGTAATACTCAATAGATGAGAGTTTTGTGCAAAAAAGGAAGATAAATAACATGATTGAATAAATCACCATATGAAAGCTTGAAACACAACAACTCAAATGCTTGCTGGAGATAGAGAGGAAGTAGGTTTACTGACTCAACTGGTAACTAGGAGAAAGGTCCCTTTATAGAGGGTAGTAGGGATTACAAGTCATAAAGAGCTTCCAAAAGATTATGGTACTTACTAGCTTTGGGCCCTCATTGCCCCTATCATAAGCATCTTGAGATGATTAAGGTTAAAGTGAACAAAGACAGAGTATATGCTTGACGAAATATAAGTTGGCAATCTCATGTCCCTTGAATATGAGGGCCACTCCTCATGCATACTCAACTTTGGGCCCAGTTAAGTTCTTGTCATTGTAAGTATTTGCATATCATTGAGAACCGCCAATGGGGTACCCCTTGCACATGGCACAGGAGCTTTCCCATAACCAAAATGACAAGGCAAGCAGACAATGAGCATCTCAGCAATCTTTTTATTTACCATATGCATAGCTTTTTATTGAGGATGCTTCATAGATGACTCACTATGGTGATGCTGCAAGTTTCCACCATGATTAAGCATGGCTTAGGCTAGTGGCCCAGGCGTTTCTCTAACACAGAATACAAACTCCATGGACTTACAAGTTCCCTCTTTATTTCACACTTTTGACATCCATAGACAAAAGAGCACGATATCAACTGTGTACAGAGTACAAGTGCAATGTTGAAAACGTTCCCCGTGACAGCGTGGTTCTGCTAATTCCAACGTATAGACGCAAACATATACAACTCCGATGTTCACAATGGTTCAAGTTTATTAGGGGCAAAGAAATAAAGTGTGCCATCAAGTTCGTGAGAGCTTTACTAACTAGTTTTCACATAGCAAAATACTTTTTAATTCGAAAGGTAGATGAAGCTTGAGAATTTGCTAGGAATAGCAACAACTATTAGGTAGATATGGTGGACACAAGTGGCAAATGTTTTTGGTTCAAAGGGTTTTGGAAACATGAGAAGTATACCTTCGGAAAACTGGTTTTTGGCTAGCAAGGCTGGGTAGCAAGCAAGATAGTTGAAAGAAACAAGCAAACACACAAGTAATAAATCCAAGCATGCAATCTTCCTTGAAGACACAAAAGGATCTTAAATAAAGAATATTGAGCTTATGAGCCAACAAGAAAGAAAACAAATGATACAAAATACCTATAAGCTTTTTCTTTCTTTTCCTCTTTCCTAGTAATGCTACTGACCAGAACTCGGTTTGCTAAAACCAATTTAGATCCACTTGATGATCCCAAAGTGGTGCCAATACTGATCAACAAGATCCATCATATAATAGAGATTGCAAACTAAAATAAGAAGTGCAAAAAGTAAAAAATGAGACTTCTCATTAATATTCCAATAAAGGCACTCACACCAAGGGATACATAGATAACCAACTAAAGGAGAGATACTTCCACATGCAAACCAAACTATAAGATAACCCCCTTTACCATAGATATGAATCCACTAAAAAGTTAAAAGATAAAAGATAATGGTGGTGATACCGCGGCACTCCCCCAAGCTTGGAACAAGCCAAGGGGATGCCAAACCTGATGATGAATTACTCCCTAGGTGGTGGTGGTGTTGCCTTGTCATCATCAAACTTCCAAGGCAATGGTTCCCCATCCAAAAAGGATGTCCTTGTCTCCGCAATCCTGAAACTAGCAGCAGAGTTTATGCGATCAAATCTAGCCTCATACTCACAGTTTTGGTTCTGTATGTCATAGAGTTGTGCTTGCAATTGGTTGGTGGTCCGACGGAGTGAAAAGATATCTTCTCGGAGCTCAGATACTTCTCCCTCGTGCTTGGTGATGAGTTCTAAACTTATCTTGTGAATAATATCCACCTCGCGTTCTGCCATCTTCTTGTACCTGAAAACTTCCTGTTCTAATGCTTCTATTCTGTCTTGTAGACTGCCTTCTCCTTTAGGGCCTTGAACTTATTTAATCTGTACCTTCCCCTCCTTGAGGATCAACTCTTTGGGATGAATCCTCAACTCATACATGTACGGGTTGAGGGCGTCCGTAGAGGAACCCTCCGTGGCTGATCCAGAGGAAGACATTGAGGCTCCAAATCTGAGAATTTTCCTGACAGAAATAGATCGAAACGAAAACACGATGTTTTTATATTTTGAAGGTATGGCTTATTTTGAAGGTATGGCTTCCATCCATTTTGAAGGTATCAGCAACAAGAATATAAAAACAGCAACAATAAAAATATATTTTGAAGGTATCAACACTGTTTGTAGGTATGGCTTCCACCCATTTTGTAACATAGTCAACAGCAACAAGAATATGAGTATACCCTTTTGAAGGAGGAAAATGCCCCATAAAGTCAAATCCCCAACAATCAAAAGTTTCAATAACAAGAGAATAATTCATAGGCATTTCATTGTGTCTAGATATGTTACCTACTCGTTGGCATTCATCACAGGATAAGACAAACTTCCTTGCATCTTTAAAAAGAGTAGGCCAATAAAATCCAGATTGTAAAACCTTTTGTGCAGTCCTATCCCCAGCATGATGTCCTCCATAAGCACTGCCATGACATTTTCTCAATATCTCTTGTTGTTCAAATTCTGGAACACATCTTCACATAATTCCATCTACTCCTTCTTTATATAAGTGTGGGTCATCCCAAAAGTAATGCCTTAGATCATAAAAGAATTTCCTTCTTTGTTAAGCTATAAAGGTTGGAGGCAAATACTTGGAAACAATAAATTTAGCATAATCAACATACCAAGGACTCTCATGTGGACTTACCCTTATTGCAGCTAACTGCTCATTTGGAAAACTATCATTAACACGCAAAGGGTCAAAAGAAATGTTTTCCAAATGAGATAAATTATCAGCAACAGGATTATCAGCACCTTTCCTATCCACAATATGCAGATCAAACTCTTGCAAAAGCAACACCCACCTTATAAGCCTAGGTTTAGCGTCCTTCTTTGTCACAAGGTACTTAATAGCTGCATGATCAGTATGAATAGTAACCTTAGAGTCAACAATATAAGGCCTAAACTTATCACAAGCAAAGAATACAGCTAAGAACTCTTTTTTAGTAGTAGCATAATTCTTTTGAGCAGCATCCAGAGTCTTGCTAGCATAATGAATAACATTCAGCTTCTTGTCAACGCGTTGTCCAAGGACATCACCCACAGCAAAGTCACTAGCATCACACATGATTTCAAAAGGTAAACTCCAGTCAGGTGGTTGGACTATAGGAGCAGTTGTCAAAGCCTTCTTCAAAGTTTCAAAAGCTTCCTTACAATCATCATCAAAAACAAAAGGTACATCTTTTTGAAGAAGATTATTAAGGGCTTTGAAATTTTGGAGAAATCTTTAATAAACCTCCTATAGAAACCAGCATGACTAAGAATACCACGAATACCTTTGATATCTCTAGGACAAGGCATCTTCTCAATTGCTTCAATTTTGGCTCTGTCAACTTTAATGCCTCTTTCAGAGATCTTGTGTCCAAGAACAATCCCTTCATTAACCATGAAATGGCATTTCTCCCAGTTAAGAACAAGGTTGGTTTCTTCACATTTCTGCAAAACTTTATCAAGGTTGTGCAAACAGTTATCAAAAGAAGTTACATAGACGGAAAAATCGTCCATGAAACCTCCACAATTTCTTCACAAAAACCATGAAAGATAGCAGACATACAGCTCTGAAAGGTAGCAGGAGCATTACATAAGCCAAAAGGCATACGCCTATAAGCATAAGTACCATAAGGACAAGTGAAAGTGGTTTTCTCCTGGTCCTGTGCTTTCACAACAATTTGAGAAAACCCAGAATAACCATCAAGAAAGCAAAAATGAGTCTTTTTGGATAACCTCTCAAGCATTTGATCAATAAAGGGCAAAGGATAATGATCTTTCTTAGTAACTTTATTAATCTTTCTAAAATCAATGCACATTCTATACCCAACCACTACACTTTGGGGTATAAGCTCATTATCCTCATTAGGCACAACAGTTATTCCCCCTTTCTTGGGAACACAATGAATAGGGCTAACCCATTGACTATCAACAATAGGATAAATAATACCAGCATCAAGGAGTTTTAATACGTCATTTCTTACCACATCCTTCATCTTAGGATTTAGACGGCGTTGGTGCTCAACAACTGGTTTTGCATCAGGCTCAATATTAATAGCATGCTGACATATAGTAGGATAAATTCCTTTTAAATCATCAAGAGTATAACCCATAGCTCATCGGTGCTTCTTCAGTACTTCCAATAACCTTTCTTCTTCCTTCCCTGAAAGTTTAGAACTAATATAATAGGATATATTTTCTTATCATCAAGATAAGCATATTCAAGATCATCAGGTAAAGGTTTTAATTCGAAAACAGGATCCCCTTTAGGTGGTAGTGTGGTACCCAAATCTTCCTGTTGGGGATATTCTATATGGGTATCCTTATAGCATGTCTCTTATCCGGCTAACCCGGGTGGCCCATAGTCGGTAGCATGTCATATGGCCTGCTGGGCGGCCCAGTTAGGTGGATCTAGAAGGGAGACCCATGCCGGATAAAGGAAGGCTAAGGTGGAGTCATCAACGTACCCGGAGCCTTGGAGTACAAGATACACAAGACTAGTAATAGACGGTGTAGGACTCTGTAACCTGTCCGGCTAGGACTTTTCCCTGTAACCCTAGGACCTGTCGACTATATAAGTCGGGCCTATGGGAGACTTTAGGGCACAATCTCAGACGATCATAGATAACTTCACACAACCTCGCACAGCGAACCTATCTCTGTAACTCGGCGTATTGCCATTATAGTGATTTATAGCAGGAGTAGGATTCCGCCACCATCGTGGGATCCGAACCTGGGTAAGCTGTGTTACCTCGTACCCATCAACCGTCCGCCTTACCCCACGTCTCTAAACACGCACTGTGAGGACCCCTCCATGGCGTACTCGTCGGCAATACCACGACAGTTGGCGCCCACCGTGGGGCAAGAGGCGCTTCAGGCTCTTCAGCGAGCGAGGACCAAGATCTTCGCGGGAATCGGTGAAACCATAGCCATCGGTCGCGTTCTCTTCTCCGGCAACGTTCCGATCGTCCCTCCGGACGAGTTCTGGATCCCGGTGAAGACGAACCCTACGCGATGTTCGATCGTTCCTATCGGAGACATCCACCTCTTCATCGGCGAAACCGACTCGGGCACTAGTTCCCTGGGAGTCGGAGGAGCATCAAGGACCGCACGGACCGCCTACAGGCAGGATACGTTTGTGGAAGGATCAATGTCGGATATCTCCTCGGAGTTTGCCGGCAAAGATCGGAAAAATTCAAGGCCCACCCAAACCGCCCCTGTGCAGGATATAAAGGTGGAAGATCACTGCAAATCCGCCGGCTTCGTCCGTGCGTCTGGACAACAGAGATCCAAGTTCGTCGGCGTGGTTACCATCTTCGATCTAGCACGTTGCATTCAGAGAGAGGGTGAAAACCCCCGCGATTACCTGGCCAGGTGGCTCCGTATACGAGCCGACCTGTCCCACTACCCCAATGATGATGCTATCTATCACTTTGTGGAAGGACTGGACCATGGCATGCTTCTCCGACATTCTCTAAGATGGCAACAGGCGTCAGGACGCCTTACCTTCAAAGGCATGGTGAACACCGTCAACAACTATGCGGAGGCCGAAGCGGCAACTCAGACAGCACTTGCGCTCATTGACGAAGCCCCTCCGATTTAGCCACCACCACCACCGCCTCCGGCCGCCATCGTCGCAGCAGCACCACCACCTCCAGTCATCATCGAGGCCGTTGCACCTCCACCGCCCGTCATCGAGGAAGTCCTGGCACCCTCTGACTCTGTCATTGACACGCTTTATGCTGATTTCAGTGCAGATTCAGAGGAGATAGACTTCAATCCCGAAGAGCTAGACTCCGCTATGCAGGAGATGGAGGAGGAGTACTCGCGCGACGAGCAAGCCAACAACGCTGTCACATCCCGAGGGGTGTTCGTCACCATTGGGACGGCGATGGATGAAAATCAACCCGGACGAGCTCCGCCTATGGCACTGGAAAAGGGGAAGGGGCGCTTATTGCTGCTGATGATGATCGCGCAAAAGTCATGCCTCCTCATCCTAACCCAGTGCAGCAGCCGCAGGAACTCGGCACCGGCCCGAGCAACAACAACACCGCAAACTTGCCACCTCCAGCATCTACGTCGGCAGCAGCCCAAGTTACTCCAGCTGATAGTGTAGGGTTTCGTAGCATGGAAAACAAAAAATTTCTATCGCATACAAACAAACAAGCCAAGATCTATCTACTAGATTGTAGCAACAAGTCGTTGGAATAACTCACCCTCGAAGATTCCAAAGTGTTTAACGAGAGCGGATTCTCGTGGGTGATGTAGTCGTACTCTTGCCGATCTCAAGATCGCGTAGACGATCCTTCCGGCGCTGCGTTCCGACAGTGCTCCCGCAGTCGGTCACACGTTCGGTACTCAACGAAGACCTTCCTCTCCCTTGTTCCAGCAGGCAGCGGAGGTTGTAGCACTCTCCTCGCGATTCTGGCAGCACAACGGCGTGGTACCGGAAGTAGAGGGGAGATCTCGCAGGGCTTCGCCTTAAGCCGGAGCGAGTATGGTGGACTATGAGAGAGCGCTCGGTGATCTAGGGTTTAGACACACCAAGGAGGGGGCTAGGCCGGCGTCTAGGGTTTGACCTAGGCGGTGGCGGCGAGTTGCCCTAGGCTGGCGGCGGCTATGGAGGGCGGCGGCGGCTAGGAGCTAGGGTTTTGGGTGGAGATCTTGTGTGCTAGGAGGGGCAGCCCTGCCCCTCCTTATATAGGTGGAGGGGGCGCTCCAGGGGAGGGGAGTCCCTCCCCAACTCGGTTTCCCAAGTGGGCCGGCGGTGGAGGGGAGGAACTCCTCCCCAAGTAGGTTTCCTACTTCCCCTCCACCTTCCAAAATAGCCGTTTGACTTTTCAAATTGGCGTTTGACTTTTCAAACTAGGATTTGATTAAACCCTTTATTTTGTTCAGCGATGACACCTAGTACATGATGCAATCATTCCAACTTGGTATGACACATTCATGTACCCTTCCCCTCCGGAGTGCCGGACATTCCGGAACCTTCTAGGACATTCCCGATGAAAACACCGAAACCATTCTCCAACCCCGAAACATGACTTACCTTATATGAATCTTATTCTCTGGACCATTCCGGATCTCCTCGTGATATCCCGGATCCCATCCGAGACTCCGAACAACATTCGGTCTCTTACTCATCATTCCATAACTACTCAAACAACGACGAATCCTTAAGTGTGTCTCCCTACGGTTCGTGAATTATGCGGACATGATCGAGACACTTCTCCGAACAATAACCAACAGAGGAATCTTTAAATTCATATGGTTCCCACATATTTCTACGATTACTTTGCGATCGAATGAACCACTTACATACGATACCAATTTCCCTTTGTCTCACGATAGTTTACTTATCCGAGGTTATGATCGTCGGTATCTCTGCATACCTAGTTCAACCTCATTACTGATAAGTACTCTTTTCTCGTTCCCGTGATATGTGATCCCTTGTGAGCCAGTCACATGCTTGCAAGCTAATTGGATGACATTCCACCAAGAGGGCCCAGAGTATATCTATCCGTCATATGGATGGACAAATCCCAATCTTGATCCATGTGTCTCAACCAATACTTTCCGAACACTCAATGCCACCTTTATAGCCACCCAGTTACGGTGTGGTGTTTTATGTCATCAAAGTATTCATCCGGTAAAGGTGATATGCATGATCTCATGGTCGAAGGAATTAGGTTACTATGTATCAGAAAGCATATAGCAATTGAACTATTTAAAATGACTTGATCTTTATGCTACGCTTATCTATAGGAGTATGTCCACCATATCATTCTCCTAACGATATGATCTTGTTGTTAATAACATCTCAATGTTCATGATAGGGAAACCACAATCATTTATTAACCAACAAGCTAGTGATGTATAGAGGCTTTACTAGGGACTTCAATTTAAGTTTACAAATCAACACAAGTATTAATGTTCCTTGTTAATACTATTATAGCATGAATGTAAACATTTATCATAAACACAAAGATATAATAATAACTACATTTATTATTGCCTATAGGGCATATCTCCAACAGTCTCCCACTTGCACTAGAGTCATCTAATCTAGATTACATGGTAATATACCGAACACCCATGGCAGTTTGGTGCTGGTCATGTTTTGCCCTCGGGAGAGGTTTAGTCAAAGGATCTGCCACATTCAGATCTGTGTGTACTTTGCAAATCTTTATGTCCCCATCTTGGACATGTTCTCGAATAGCGTGAAAACGTAGCTTGATGTGCTTCAGCTTCTTGTGTGACCTTGGTTCTTGCGCATTGGCTATGGCGCCCATGTTATCACAGTAGATAGACATTGGGTCCAGCGCACTAGGAACCACACCCAGCTCTGTAATGAACTCTTTCATCCATATCGCTTCTTGTGAAGCCTCCGAAGCAGCCATGTATTCCGATTCAGTTGAAGATCTCGCCACAACGCTTTGCTTTGCACTCCTCCAGCTAACTGCTACACCATTCAAAGTAAATACGTATCCAGATTGTGATTTAGAATCATCCGGATCGGTGTTCCAACCAGCATCGGTGTAACCATTAACAACGAGCTGTTCATCACCTCCATAAGAAAGAACCATATCCTTAGTTCTTCTCAAGTACTTAAGGATGTTTTTGACCGCTGTCCAATGATCCACTCCTGGATCACTTTGATATCTACTAGTTAAACTAACAGCATATGCAATGTCGGGTCTAGTACATAGCATGGCATACATTAGAGATCCTATGGCTGAGGCATAGGGAGTCTTACTCATCCTTTCTCTATCTTCTGCCGTTGTCGGACTTTGAGTTTTACTCAAGGTCGTATTGGGCAACATGGGCAAGAACCCTTTCTTGCTATCTTCCATTCCAAACCTCTTTAGAACCTTGTCCAAATATGTACTTTGTGACAATGATATTAGGCGTATCGATCTATCTCTATAAATCTTTATGCCTAATATGTAAGCTGCTTCTCCAAGATCCTTCATTGAAAAACTATTATTCAAATATTCCTTGACACTATTAAGAAGGTCTACATCATTCCCAATCAACAATATGTCATCTACATATAGTATTAAGAATGGTACAGAGCTCCCACTCACTTTCTTGTAAATACAAGCTTCTCCATAAGTTTGTATAAAACCAAAACTTTTGATTACTTTATCAAAACGTTGATTCCAACTTCGGGATGCTTGCTTCAATCCATAGATGGACCGTTGAAGTTTGCATACCTTGTTAGCATCTTTAGGATCGACAAAACCTTTGGGTTGCATCATATACAACTCTTCATCAATGTCTCCATTGAGGAATGCTGTTTTGACATCCATCTGCCATATCTCATAATCATAATATGCAGCGATTGCTAACATAATCCTCACAGACTTTAGCTTCGCTACCGGTGAGAACGTCTCATCGTAGTCAACTCCTTGAATTTGTCGAAACCCTTTTGCGACAAGTCGAGCTTTATAGACAGTAACATTACCATCAGCATCTGTTTTCTTCTTGAAAATCCATTTGTTCTCGACAGCCTTCTGGCCATCCGGTAAGTCCACCAAAGTCCATACTTGGTTTTCGTACATGGATCCAATCTCGGATTTCATGGCTTCTTGCCATTTATTGGAATCTGGGCTCATCATCGCTTCCTCATATGTCGCAGGGTCATCGGTGTTGTCCACCAACATGACACTCATAACGGGATCATACCAATCAGGAGTGGTATGAGTTCTTGTTGACCTGCGAGGCTCTGTAGCAACTACAACCGAAGTTTCATGATCATCATCATTAGCTTCCTCTCTTATTGGTGTAGGCACCACTAGAACTTCTTCCGGTGCTGCGCTACTCGCAATTTCGAGAGAAGGTTCGACAACCTCGTCGAGTTCTACTTTCCTTCCAGTCACTTCTTTCGAGAGAAATTCCTTCTCTAGAAAGGATCCATTCTTGGCAACGAAGATTTTGCCTTCGGATCTATGATAGAAGGTATACCCAATAGTTTCCTTCGGGTATCCTATGAAGACGCATTTCTCCGCTTTGGGTTCAAGCTTGTCCGGCTGTAACTTCTTTACATAGGCTTCGCAACCCCAAACTTTAAGGAACGACAATTTAGGTTTCTTCCCAAACCATAATTCATACGGTGTCGTTTCAACGGATTTAGATGGTGCCCTATTTAAAGTGAATGCGGCTGTTTCTAATGCATAACCCCAAATGATAGCGGTAAATCTGTAAGTGACATCATAGAACGAACCATATCTAAGAGAGTTCGATTACGACGTTCGGACACACCATTACGCTGTGGTGTTCCCGGCGGTGTCAATTGTGAAAGTATTCCGCATTTCTTCAAATGCTCGCCAAAGTAGTAACTTAGATATTCACCTCCACGATCAGAACGTAGAAATTTAATCTTCTTGTTACGTTGATTCTCTACCTCACTTTGAAATTCCTTAAACTTCTCGAAAGTTTCGGACTTATGTTTCATGAAATAGATATACCCATATCTACTCAAGTCATCCGTGAAGGTAAGAACATAACGATAACCACCGCGCGATGCTACACTCATTGGACCACACACATCGGTATGTATGATTTCCAATAAGTCTGTAGCTTGCTCCATCATACCAGAAAATGGAGTCTTAGTCATTTTACCCATCAGACATGCTTCGCATCTATCAAGTGATTCAAAATCAAGTGATTCAAGAAGTCCATCGGAATGGAGTTTCTTCATACGCTTCACTCCAATGTGACCAAGACGACAGTGCCACATATAGGTCGAGTTATCCCTCGATTTCAAACATTTAGCCTCAATGTTATTAATATGTGTATTTCCACTATCGAGATTCAATAAGAATAGACCATCTAACAAAGGTGCATGTGCATAAAACATATTACTCATATAAATCGAACAACCATTATTCTCAGACTTAAACAAGTAACCGTCTCGCAATAAACAAGATCCAAATATAATGTTCATGCTTAACGCAGGCACCAAATAACAATTATTTAAGTATAAAACTAATCCCGATGGTAGATGAAGGGGTAGCGTGCCGACCGCGATTACATCAACCTTTGATCTGTTTCCCACGCGCATCGTCACCTCGTTCTTCGCTAGCTTCCGTTTATTCTGTAGCACCTGTTTTGAGTTAGAAATATGAGCAACCGAACCAGTATCAAATACCCAGGCACTACTACGAGTACTAGTGAGATACACATCAATAACACGTATATCGGATATACCTTTCTTCTTGATGTTGTTGTTCTTCAAATCCGCCAAGTACTTTGGGCAATTCCGCTTCCAGTGACCTTCTCCCTTGCAGTAAAAGCACTCAGTATCAGGCTTAGGTACAGCCTTGGTCTTCTTCGTCGGCGCGGTAAGTTTCTTACCACCCTTCTTGAAGTGTCCCTTTTGCTTAGACTTGCCTTTCTTGAATTTGGTGGTCTTATTGACCATCAATACTTGGTGCTCTTTCTTGATCTCCACTTCTGCAGATTTCAACATGGCAAAGAGTTCTGGCAACTGCTTGTTCATGTTTTGCATATTGTAGTTCATCACAAAGTTCTTGTAACTTGATGGTAGTGATTGGAGGACACGATAAATCCCCAAAGCATTAGGAATCACTATACCTAAGCTTTGAAGTTTGTTTGCGTGTCCAAACATCTTAAGCACATGCTCACTGACGGAGCTGCCCTCTTCCATCTTGCAGTTAAAGAACTTTTCAGAAGCCTCATAGCTCTCAATTGCCGCGTGAGTCTCAAAGATCAATTTGAGATCACAGACAATGTCATGTGGGTCTGAATTCTCAAACTTTTTCTGAAGCTCCGATTCTAAACCATACAAGATAGCACACTGAACTGTGGAGTACTGAGTCTTCCGAGCGAGGTAAACATTCTTTACTTCATCGTTAGCAGTAGTTGCAGGTGGGTAACCTAGCGGTGCATCCAGCACATAGGTCAAATTACCAGCTGTGAGGACAATCCTCAAATTGCGGAACCAATCCACGAAGTTGCTTCCATTGTTTTTCAACTTTTCTTTCTCTAGGAACGCATTAAAATTGATGGTAGGGGCCGCCATTGATCTACAACATATTTGCAATAGTTTAGACTAAGTTTATGACAAATTGAGTTCTAATTAATAGTTAAATTAATCTAGGTGAACTCCCACTCAAAACAACATCCCTCACATTGTTTTAGTGATCACACGAACCAAATCCACCACATCAACACCGATCATCACGAGAGTTGATGTAGCTTAAATGGCGAACAATCGACATGTTCATCATATCTACTATATGATTCATGCTTTACCTTTTGGTGATTCGTGTTCCAAGACCATGTTTGTACATGCTAGGCTCGTCAAGATCAAACCTTAGCTTCCGCATGAGCAAATCTGGCTTGCTCACGTTGTATACACTTGCGGAATCTAACACACCCGATCATCACGTGGTGCTTCGAAACAACAAGATTTAGCAACGGTGCTTACTAAGGGTGAACACTTTAGAACTTGAAATTCATGTGCATGAGGGATCATCTTATAATGCTACCGTCGTTAACTAAGCAATACAAGATGCATAAAGGATTAACATCAGATGCAATTCATAATATGTGATATGATATGGCCTTTCTTGTTTATGCTTCCGATCTCCATCTTCAAGCACGAACATCTCCATCATCACCGGCATTGCATCAAGGTCAATGACGCTTCTCCATGGTTGTCGTCCACCGGCTTCAACTATTACAACTACTTTGAATAGACACGCGGGTCTTAACATAAATTAAAGACAACCATATGGCTCCTTCCGGTTGCCAACTTACAATAAGGAACATTGCATACATCAAATATAATCACAATCATGGCCATATCACATCACAGCTCACCTCTGCAAAACAAAGTTAGACGCCTCTAATTTCTTTGCATGTTTTACGTGGTTTGGGGCTTTCAATAAGTGTCGTTCTAACTTACGAACAAGAACCACAACATTGATACTAGTATTGTCAATCACCCGTTGTAAATTGAATCTTAACTATGCTGGGAGAAACAGGCACCCGCAAAGCCACTTATGCAATACAAGTTGCATGTCAAGCGTGGTGCAAGTTTCATGAACGATGTCATGTAAGGTTAGCCCGGGCCGCTTCATCCCAACATCCCGCAAGATGCAAAGTACACAAGAAGCAATCGACAACAAAAGCATCAACGCCCACAATGACCATTGTGTTCTACTCGTGCAACAGATCTACATATAGACACGACTCTGATACCACTGTAGGGTTTCGTATCATGGAAAACAAAAAATTTCTATCGCATACAAACAAACAAGCCAAGATCTATCTACTAGATTGTAGCAACAAGTCAATGGAATAACTCACCCTCGAAGATTCCAAAGTGTTTAACGAGAGCGGATTCTCGTGGGTGATGTAGTCGTACTCTTGCCGATCTCAAGATCGCGTAGACGATCCTTCCGGCGCTACGTTCCGATAGCGCTCCCGCAGTCAGTCACACGTTCGGTACTCGACGAAGACCTTCCTCTCCCTTGTTCCAGCAGGCAGCGGAGGTTGTAGCACTCTCCTCGCGATTCCGGCAGCACAACGGCGTGGTACCGGAAGTAGAGGGGAGATCTCGCAGGGCTTCGCCTTAAGCCGGAGCGAGTATGGTGGACTATGAGAGAGCCCTCGGTGATCTAGGGTTTAGACACACCAAGGAGGGGGCTAGGCCGGCGGCTAGGGTTTGACCTAGGCGGCGGCGAGTTGCCCTAGGCCGGCGGCGGCTATGGAGGGTGGCGGCGGCTAGGAGCTAGGGTTTTGGGTGGAGATCTTGTGTGCTAGGAGGGGCAGCCCTGCCCCTCCTTATATAGGTGGAGGGGGCGTGCCAGGGGAGGGGAGTCCCTCCCCAACTCGGTTTCCCAAGTGGGCCGGCGGTGGAGGGGAGGAACTCCTCCCCAAGTAGGTTTCCTACTTCCCCTCCACCTTCCAAAATAGCCGTTTGACTTTTCAAATTGGCGTTTGACTTTTCAAACTAGGATTTGATTAAACCCTTTATTTTGTTCAGCGATGACACCTAGTACATGATGCAATCATTCCAACTTGGTATGACACATTCATGTACCCTTCCCCTCCGGAGTGCCGGACATTCCGGAACCTTCTAGAACATTTCCGATGAAAACACCGGAACCATTCTCCAACCCCGAAACAGGACTTTCCTTATATGAATCTTATTCTCCGGACCATTCCGGATCTCCTCGTGATATACCGGATCCCATCCGAGACTCCGAACAACATTCGGTCTCTTACTCATCATTCCATAACTACTCAAACAACGTCGAATCCTTAAGTGTGTCTCCCTACGGTTCGTGAATTATGCGGACATGATCGAGACACTTCTCGGAACAATAACCAACAGAGGAATCTGGAAATTCATATGGGTCCCACATATTTCTACGATTACTTTGCAATCGAATGAACCACTTACATACGATACCAATTTCCCTTTGTCTCACGATAGTTTACTTATCCGAGGTTATGATCGTCGGTATCTCTGCATACCTAGTTCAACCTCATTACTGATAAGTACTCTTTTCTCGTTCCCGTGATATGTGATCCCTTGTGAGCCAGTCACATGCTTGCAAGCTAATTGGATGACATTCCACCAAGAGGGCCCAGAGTATATCTATCCGTCATATGGATGGACAAATCCCACTCTTGATCCATGTGTCTCAACCAATACTTTCCGAACACTCAATGCCACCTTTATAGCCACCCAGTTACGGTGTGGTGTTTTATGTCATCAAAGTATTCATCCGGTAAAGGTGATATGCATGATCTCATGGTCGAAGGAATTAGGTTACTATGTATCAGAAAGCATATAGCAATTGAACTATTTAAAATGACTTGATCTTTATGCTACGCTTATCTATAGGAGTATGTCCACCATATCATTCTCCTAACGATATGATCTTGTTGTTAATAACATCTCAATGTTCATGATAGGGAAACCACAATCATTTATTAACCAACAAGCTAGTCATGTATAGAGGCTTTACTAGGGACTTCAATTTAAGTTTACAAATCACACAAGTATTAATGTTTGCTTGTTAATACTATTATAGCATGAATGTAAACATTTATCATAAACACAAATATATAATAATAACTACATTTATTATTGCATCTAGGGCATATATCCAACAGATAGAGTGATGTATGGCAATCTCCTCGTCGGGCCACTGACCGTTGCTCATATCTGGAATGTGACCGAGCTTGACGAGAAGCGCCAATAGCTGCTGGAGGAAGCGCAAGCCATCGCGGAGCAAGGCGCTCAACTAGATCGAGATCTGGTCAACGCACAGAAGTCCATAGAGAAAGCTAGAGCAATGGAGGCTGAGTACAAGACTTTGCTGCTGCAGCAGAAGGCTAAGAAAGCTCTGGCTTGCATCATCAACGATCCTGGTGTACGACGCAACCTAGGATGGGCTCCCTCGAAGCCGGCACAGGCCAAACCATACATTGATAGTGAATGCAAGCAGGTGATTCCCACCCCACTCCTTAACCTCGCCGTTGCCAAGACCCTTCTGGAGCAGGATAGATTGCCCGAGGCAGTGGAACAGGTCTATGACCTAGTGGCCAAGGCGGTGAAGCAGCAGGAAAAGGCTACCTCTCAGAGGCTTGAGTCTAACCCAGCGCTCTGCCAGTCTAGCCAGCATAACCGCCAAGGGACCGATCTCCTCTTGATGTCGGGTCCCAGACGGGTTCATCGGAATGAAGACGGAGGGATGCGCACAACAGGAAGGATGCCATCCTCATATCCTCCGACCACGGAGAAAAGACCCGACCTCATCGCCCATTGCCACCACCCCGATCTCCCCGACATCACGAAGATTACAAGGCTCACCATCATACGGATATGCCCCCGCCAAAGCAGTGCGGCATCGTCATCCGCGACAACGCGGAGCAGATCCGTCATGACGGAGAGCACAGCCAAGGACACAAGAGCAGGTCACGCCATGACCCTCCGCGTCCCACAAGCAACCGTGACAAACGTGAGGCGTTGCAGGAGGGTAACAGCAAGAAGGCTAACCCACCGCCACCTCTGCCTCCATCACCTCCAAGCAGTCACCATGGCGGAAGAGGCCCGCATCCTTCACGCAGCCCATCCCCTGTTGACAAAAAGAAGAACCCGGAGCCGTACGATGCACGTTTGCGGATCGACAAGATCCACGAGGCCCAGGAAGGACCATACCTGGGACCACGTTGCTTTGGACCTGCAATACGGTCCGCAACTTACCCCAAAGGTTTCCAGATTGACAAGACCATCAAACCCTATGACGGCACCGCCAAGCCAGCCACATGGTTGCAGGACTACGACAACGCGGTGGAGATTGCCGGAGGCAACCCCAACGTCGCCGTAAGGTACCTCCCATTAATGTTGGCAGGCACAGCCCGTCAATGGATCAACGACTTGCCGGAAAAATCTATCTACAACTGGCTGGACATGCAAGAAGCGTTCACCAAGAACTTTGAGGGTTCATACAAGCGTCCCTGCACCGTAGGCGATCTACAGTGGTGCGTGCAAGAGAAAGACGAGACATCTCGCGCCTACCTCTCCTGCTGGCTAGATATGAAGAATTCCTGCGCAGGAGTGCATGCTCAGACTGATGGGTTTCGCGGCATAGTAAATCAAAATTTTCTACGGATGCGAACAGAGGGAAAGCCAAGATCTAATCTAGGAGATGCAAACAACGAGAGAGATTGGATTAGGTCTTCATACCCTTGAAGATTCGCACAGCGGAACGTTCGTCGGAACGTGGGTGATGTAGTCGTACTCGCTTCTCCTCCTCGTGATCCGATCCGATCTAGCACCACAAGTGGCGGTGCCTCCGTGAGATGCACACGTGCAGCACCTCGACGTCTCCTCCTTCCTCGGACCAGCAAGTATGGTGGAGAGACGGATTGGATCTACAATGCGACGGCGCGGTGTATATGGTGGAGAGTTTCTGCAGCAGGGCTTCGCCTACACGCAGTCGGGAGGGGGAGAGAGAGAGGAGGGCAGCAGGACAACTAGCTCTTGGAGGGGAAGGTGTGTGGGGGTGGTGTGCCCCCAGCCCTCTTTATATAGAGGGGTGGGCGGCTGCAACCCTAGCCCCCTCCCCCAAGCCAAACCGGCGGCCCCAAGGAGAAGGAGTGGGGGCAAGGAAACCCCCCTTCTAGAAGCTCTATCTCGAGTTTAAAACCCTCTTGGCCGGCTGGGCCCTATGGGGCCTTGTGCCCCTGGCCCAATGCGGCCAGGGCACTCCCTCATAGGCCCATGCCCCTCCCGGAAGGTGTGGCCACGTTGGTCCCCTTCCGGAAGGTTCTAGAAGCTTCCAGTACAATACCGATTAACCCGGAACAATTCCGAACTCCAAAAACTGCACTGCCTTATATGAATCTTATTGTCCAGACCACTCCGGAACCTCTCGTGATGTCCCGGATCCCATCCGAGACTCCGATCAAAAAACACATAAACCAATTATCTAATCTATCCTAGCGTCGAGACACGTTAAGTGTGTGACCCTGCGGGTTCGAGAATATGCAGACATGATCTTCTATCAATAATCAACAGCGGGGTCTGGAAACCCATATTGACTCCCACACATTCATCGATGATCATATCGGATGAACCACGATGCCAGGATTCAATCAATCCCATATATATATTCCCTTCGTCTCGCGATATTTTACTTGCCCGAGATTCGATCGTCGGTACCGTCATACCTAGTTTAATCACGTTCACAGCAAGTACTTTACTCGTTCCATAATCCGATATCACTTTTTGATTAACTCCTTAACCACATGCTTACAAGCGGTGTTGATATCGATTACCGAGTGGGCCCGAAGTATATATCTCCGACTTGGGAGGGACAAATCCCATCTCGATACATACAACCCAACAGATACTTTTCGATCACCTGAGAGACACCTTTATGATCACCCTCTCATAGGATGACGTTTGATGACCTCAAAGCTTTCTTCTGATACCAGGGAGTTGTATTATCTCATGGTCTAAGGAATACAATATTTGACATAAGAAAAGCTTCGCAAAGACGAACACGATGACACGATCTAATTGCTTCGCTTAGTTTGGGTCTGTCCATCATATCATTCTCCCAATGATATGATCTCATTATCAATTTACAACTCATGTCTATGGTTAGGAAACCTTAACCATCATTGATCAATGAGCTAGTCCATAGAGGCGTACTAGGGACACGGTGTTGTTCACAAACCACACAAGTATTAAAGTTTCCGCTTAATACAATTCTAGCATGGAATATAAACATTATCATGAACAAGAATTATAATAATAACATCTTTATTATTGCCTCTAGGGCATAATTCCAACAGTCTCCCACTTGCACTAGAGTCAATAATCTAGTTTACATCTGGCAACAATCTCACACCCATGGCACTGAGGTGCTGATCATGTTTTACACGTGGAAGAGGTTTAGTCAATGGATCTGCAACATTCAGATCTGTATGTACTTTGCTAATCTTCAGATCTCCATCTGCTATATAATCTCGGATTATATGAAACTTGCGGTTGATATGCTTGGTCTTTGGATGATATCTTGGTTCCTTAGCGAGTGCTATGGCGCCAGTGTTGTCACACAATATCTCCAGTGGGTCCAATGCACTTGGAACCACACCAAGCTTAGTGATGAAGTTCCTGATCCAAACTCCTTCACTTGACGCTTCTGCAGCAGCCATGTATTCCGCTTCTACTGTAGATCCCGCGATCACGCTTTGCTTGCAGCTTCTCCAGCTCATAGCTCCTCCATTCAAAATATACACGTATCCTGTCTGAGATTTAGAATCATCCTTGTCGGTGTCGAAACTAGCGTCGACGTAACCTTTTACGACGAGCTGTTCATCACCCCCATAGACTAAGAACATTTCTTTAGTCCTATTCAGGTACTTTAGGATGTTCTTCACGGCTGTCCAGTGTTCCACTCCTGGATCACTTTGATACCTGCTCGTCAAACTAAGAGCATTGGACACATCCGGTCTAGTACACAGCATGGCATACATGATGGAACCTATGGTCGAGGCATAAGGCACTTTGCTCATAGCTTCCCTATCATTTACCGTAGCTGGACACTGAGCCTTGCTCAATATCTTACCTGACAACATAGGCACCGAACCTTTCTTTGCCTTATCCATTCTGAACCTTTTCAGAACTTTGTCTAGGTATGTACTCTGGCTTAAAGCTATCAGGCGTCTTTGTCTATCTCTATAGATTTTGATGCCCAATATATAAGCAGCTTCACCTAGGTCTTTCATTGAAAAACACTTGTTCAAATAACTCTTCACATCGTTAAGCATGTTGATGTCATTTCCAATAATCAATATGTCATCCACATATAGTACCAGAAACGTCACCGAGCTCCCGCTCACTTTATTGTAGATGCAAGCTTCGTAGTAATTTGGAACAAATCCAAAGCTCTTGATCACTTGATCAAAACGAAGGTTCCAACTCCGAGATGCTTGCTTCAGTCCATAAATGGAACGCTAAAGTTTGCATACTTTATCAGCATCCTTAGGATCGACAAAACCTTCGGGTTGCATCATATACAACTCTTCATCAATGTTTCCATTGAGGAATGCAGTCTTGACATCCATCTGCCATATTTCATAATCATGAAATGCAGCAATTGCTAATAAAATCCGAATGGACTTAAACATCGCTACGGGAGAGAAAGTCTCATCGTAGTCAACACCTTGAACTTGTCGAAAACCTTTCGCGACAAGCCGTGCTTTATAGACGGTAACATTACCATCCGCGTCCGTTTTCTTCTTGAAAATCCATTTGCACTCAACGGCCTTTCGGTCGCTAGGAGGGTCCACCAAAGTCCATACTTGGTTTTCGCTCATGGATCCCAATTCGGATTTCATGGTTTCTAGCCATTTCTCAGAGTCTGAGCTCATCATCGCTTCCTCATAGTTCGTAGGTTCACTGTCTTCTACTAACAAGACAGTCAAGACAGGGTTGCCGTACCACTCAGGAGGGGCACGCGACCTTGTCGACCTGCGACGTTTAGTAGCAGCATTGTCTGAAGCTTCATGATCCTTGTCAATAGCTTCCTCTATTGTTGGTGCAGGCGGCACTGGAACAATTTCAGGTGCTGCGCTACTCTACAACTCAAGAGAAGGTTCAATAACCTCGTCTAGCTCTACTTTCCTCCCACTCACTTCTTTCGAGAGAAACTCCTTCTCAAGAAAGGAACCGTTCTTTGCGACAAACACTTTGCCTTCGGTTCTGTGATAGAAGGTATACCCAATAGTTTCCTTAGGGTATCCTATGAAGACGCATTTCTCCGCTTTGGGTTCGAGCTTGTCCGGCATCAACTTCTTGACGTAAGCTTCACATCCCCAAACTTTAAGAAACGACAACTTAGGTTTAGCACCAAACCACAGTTCATACGGTGTCGTCTCAACGGATTTAGATGGTGCCCTATTTAAAGTGAATGCAGCGGTTTCTAATGCATAACCCAAAAATGATAACGGCAAATCAGTAAGAGACATCATTGATCGGACCATATCTAATAAGGTTCGATTCCGGTGTTCAGACACACCATTGCGCTGTGGTGTTCCGGGTGGCATGAGTTGCGAAACGATTCCGCTTGCTTTAAGATGTGTCGTGGTGGTGGCACGGCAGATGCCATGGGTAGGCTAAAGTATGGGGCCAATGGATGCTAGAGGGATCTGGGGAGGGAAGATGTAGTTGATTCCACACACAGAAGACTAAGGCAAAGATCTTTATTTCTTCTTCCTTGGGTTACAAGTGCTCCTTGAGCTGTATTCAGGGAGAAGAGAGGAACTTTACCAGCCTAATGGCTCTAACCTTAGTCGATCCTCGCTTCAGAGTCCAAGCCTCTCCTTATAAAGGAGAGCCTTGGGTTCCTCTAGGGCTGACGTGGCAAGCATATTCGAGGAATATGCTTGTCCCAATATAGTAGTTCCGTGCCCCCCTTTCCCTGTCGCTCCCCTAATGGCGACAAGGTTCCAGAGGGCCCCTCCTGTGCGCCTCGGGCTTCTGGACTGTCACCTCCGTGACCTCCTTCTGCCTCTCTGTCCCTCTGCGTCTTTGTCTGTAGTGTTTGGCTTTGCTCAGATTCTCCCTAGCCTGCAACTAGGGTTTGACTTCAGCCTCTCCTTCTCCTGCAAGCTTCATATTATTCGGCCCTGCCTCCTGTAGTTCGGCCTGTCCTTCATCTGTATTAAGATTACTCGGTTTAACCCAGCCGAGTTACGAAGTATCTCGGCCGGGTAATGTCTTGTCATTACTATGAGGGTCTTGCCCTTTCCTATCTCGGCCGACCTCTACATGATTCGGCCGGCTCAGATAGTAACTCGGAAACCAAACGGGGAATGTCCTTTCGTCTATCCCCATCTTTACCCTATCCGGGGTTATCTCCCCGACATTAGTCCCTGAAGCTGGTAGGGCCCCGCCGATAATCTCGGCCGGGTCGTAGCAGTTTCATGACACATGTCCCGTATCGTTTCCGAGTTGCTCCTTGCTTGTTCGAGGTTTCGTTGTATCTTCTCGTATACGCCTCGTCCTACGTGTCATCCCCATCATTACTTCTCTAGTTTTTTGTTCCTCTACAGTAATTTCTGACAGGCTACAATTACTACTATGCCTGTCACGCCGGCGCTGCGTCGCCTCGTGCTCCGTTTCCGCTTGGGATCGTGATCTTCTCTGCTTTCGTGTCTCCCTAGGTGTGGTTCCACTTAACAACGTGCGGTCGTGCCGCACACACGATCCACGCGATCAACCGCCGCACCCACGATCCCACTACCTCGCTTGTGGATCGATTATAAAGAGGGGCACGGCGCCTGGGAACTCACTTTCCCCTTTTCATTCGCCTACGCCCTTCTTCTTCCTCTCGCATCCGCGCCCTCTCGCAGCTCCGCCGCCGCGCGCTCATCAGAACTTCCGACGGCGAGGACTCCGCCGTGTTGTTCCGTCCGCCTCGTCCACGTTCGCCAGCTCCGGCGCCGTCGTCGGTGAGTTCTTTCCGGCCGTGTTGCCTAGGTTTTACCCTAGATTTCTCTGTTTCGATCTTATATTCGTGCGGCGGTTCTTCTGCTCCTCCGCCGCCGTTCCTGTGCGAAATCACGACGGGGCCTCGTAGCTCTAAACTTTCCTCCGCCGCCAGCTCTTCCTCCGTCGATCTTTCCGGCGAACCTATGTCTAGCTCCTTTAGTGGTGCCCTGGTAGAGGATGACGATGCTGGCTCTGGGCCCGAGCGAGGCTCGTGGCAAGGCTCCTCCGATACACGCCGCGAGATCGAGTGGCTTATACGAACTCGGAGGATTCCCGCCGAGGTCTCCTGTCATTTACCCGGCAGCGAGTCCTCTCCGGATATTAGGGAGGGCGAGTATGTAGTTTTTATGTCACATTTCTCGCGCGGCTTTGGTCTCCCTCTTAGCGATTTTGCTAGAGAGTTTCTCGACTACTTCGGCCTTCAGCCGCATCATCTTCCTGCAAATGCCATCGCTTCTTTTTCTGCTTTTATCTCCGCCTCGGAGGGATACTTCGGCCTATGGCCGTCCATGCACGTCTGGTCGAAGTTCTTCCAGATTCGTTCTAACGTAGTCCCTGACAAGTCTCTGCACCCTTCCGAAAAACTGCTTACTCAATGTGGGGCAGCGTCTATTACACCTCGGAGGAAGTCCGTATTTCCTCGTGTCACCGGGTTAGAGTCGTGCAAGAAGTGGCACAAATCCTTCTTTTACGTCAAGAACAGAGGGACGGAGGACAAGATTCGGCTCCCTGCCTTCTCCATTGGTCCGCCTTCTAAGGTGAATTGGACTTACAATCCGAGGAAAAGTCATGCCTTGGCCGAGGCCTTTGAGATTCGGCTCAAAGAGTTGATCCGTGCCGGGTTATGCGGCGAAGATCTGATGGCTACCTTTATCAGTAGCCGAATCTGCCCATTCCAGAAGCGGACTCACAAGATGTGCTACATGAGTGGTCCTCTTGACCCTAATCGAGTCTCGACCGTGGAGCTGGACAACTATCTTATCTATAAGCGTGTCCGAGCTATCTTCAAGACGGAGATGCCTGAGGATTGGGCTTGGGGATTGAAACCGTTAATCCGTGATCGTCCGCCTCCCAAAGTAAGTTTTAACCAATAACGCTCTGCTATCCAATTGCTTTTGTAACGGTTTTCGCTAATTTTCTTTTTTTTTGTCTTGCAGAGGTTCGCAGAGCAGAAGAATGAGGATGCCGAAGTTTTGTTGCTTCTGTGGCCTGCGGACCGGAGCACCCCGGATACTGGTGAGCCGGACTCGGAAGAGTTCGTCCCTAAGTCGGATCCTGCCCCGGCTCGAGCTCGTGGCAAGACCTCGGCCCACGAGGAGGAAGGTGATTCGGACGAGGTCCAAGTTCTTGAGGTAGTTGCCGCAATGCCTATTTCTTATGCATTTCCGGCTTCTACTTTCCCAGCTAATCCGGTCGGTCAGGTTCACAACGCCGAGCCTATTGCTTCTCGACCCCCTGTTACCTCGGGGAAACGCGGGGCTCCTGCTAGTGCCTCAGAGGCGGCCCCCAAGAAACGAATGAAGAAGTCTGCTTCGAATCCTCCCAGGCGCAAGACCATGCATGGGGTCACAGGGTAAGTTCCTTTTGCTCGTATTTCTTGTTTCCCTCTTTCTGTTTTTCATCTTGACACCCTTTTTTCTTTCTTATTTTCGCAGTGCTCCGCTTTCCGTTAAGCCTGGCGGTCCTAGCATGACTAGCCGCCCGATTCGGCAGCCGTCTCCTCCGCCCGTTGAAGATACTAGGATTCCCAGTCCTGCTCGTGTTGCCTCTCCTTCAGCTCCGAATCAGTCGCCCCCTCGTCGCGATGTGCCTGAAAATCCTTCTGTTGACATCGATTCCACTCGGCCCTCCGAGATTTCCGTCGAACCCGTTGCCCCCTCTGTGGATCCGAGCGCCTCTACTGAGCCTCTATCTGCCCCAGCAGTCTCTACTGCAACTCCAGCTCCGGCCGAAGAGGTCGTTATCTCGGCGCCTTCTACGGCCGTGACTCCTGCTGCTCCTAAAGATACCGTTCCCATTACCGAGGTATCGGCTCCTGCTGATGCCTCTTCTAAGGCAAGAAAAACTATTGCCATCAAGGCCTCCTCTTCCCAGAAAGGTCTTGTCAGCTCTTCTCAGCCGAGTATTGTCGACGTGCTGTGCAAAGGAACTGCGCCTACCAAAGCCTCCGTTACCTCGGCTGCCAGCACCCAGCTTGCTCTTCATAAAAGCCCTGCGGCCGCAGTGGTTACACAACATGTCCGAGGTAAAGTCTTAACTCGGACGGCTAGTGGGAATAGCCTCGGCTCGCTGGTGGAGTATGCCAATAATTGGAATGCTGCTGATCAGTTTGAGGGTAATCCAATTAGTCAGCCCTTTCAGCTTTCCGACATCAGCGGCCGTTTTGATCAAGCTGCCAAGTTCATCCTTGACACCAACAAGATGAATGAGGTAATTGCTATTTTGCGGAGTTTAAATTAGTTCTCCAAATGTTAGTATACGCTCTAGTCCCCGAAACTTGCAAGGAAATAACTTGTTATATGCTTGGAAGTTTAATAATGCTTCACTTAATCTAATTTTATCTCTAGGGTTCGAATTTATATCCGACTAGATTTGTCTTGAAGTTTGCTTGATTCTCGTTTAAGTTGATCTTGAAATATTCAGCCACCTATATTTGGTTTTAGTCGCACTTGACTCGGATCTGTTTTAGCTTCTAATATCCAGCCACCTAGATCCGAGTTAAGTTCTGCTTGGCTCGGATCTGGTTTAGCTTCGAATATCCAGCCACCTAGAGCCGGGTTAACTTTTGCTTGACTCGGATCTGGTTTAGCTTCGAATATCCAGCCACCTAGATCCGAGTTAAGTTTTGCTTGACTCGGATCTGGTTTAGCTTCTAATATCCAGCCACCTAGATCCGAGTTAAGTTTTGCTTGACTCGGATCTGGTTTAGCTTCGAATATCCAGCCACCTAGATCCGAGTTAAGTTTTGCTTGACTCGGATCTGGTTTAGCTTCGAATATCCAGCCACCTAGATCCGAGTTAAGTTCTGCTTGGCTCGGATCTGGTTTAGCTTCAAATATTTATTCATTGTTTTGCTCCATTGTTCAGGTTGCACATGACAGGCGGACTGCCGAATTTCAAAGGTTGCTTTTTTCGCACCGCAAACTGGAAGAGAAATACGAGAAAGTCCTTCCTGTGGTAAAAAAGGCTGGTAAGTTGATAGTTCCTTTTCATCATTTTCGACATTCTTATTCTTTTGTCCGCGAGGTGTCGGCTCACTTTTTTGGTAAATAGGTAATATCAATAATCTCAACATTCGTCTTGAGAAGAAAGTCAAGAGCTTGGAAGGTTAATTTCCCTCTTACCCTACACCTTTTCGCCCTTTAGAATACGCGCTAAACTTTTTTATTTCGTTTGGCTGTGGTAAAGCCGAGTTGCAAACCTTCGCAACATCTCACCAAGATTGCACACCTATGCCTGACGTGATGCTGCATTTTTTAGAACAAAGCGCTACTCATTCGGCGCAGCTAAAAGAAAAAGATGATGAAATAGCTCGCCTGCGGGCCGAGGTGGAGACGCTTAAGCTCTCTCAGAAATCTGAACTAGAAAAGGTCGATCAAGAATTCTCCGAGGAGAAGAATCGGCTGGCTTTGGAGCTGCAGAAGAATAAAGAACTCCTCGAGGCTGCCGAACTGAAAACTCAGGGAATGAGCGAGGAAATCGCTCGCTTTGAAAAGAGCAAGATTGATTGGGCCAAAGACCTTCAGATAATGATGAGTTATATTCATCGTAAGCTTCTTAGCATGGCTGAATTATATTTTTCTCTTTGTCCCTGCTGCCACCTGACACGTTCGTGTTTTGCGCAGATCATTTTCCCGAAGCTAAACCCGTGAGTTCTAAAGCGGTTCTTGCGGCTCGTGTGCGCCGAGGTGTCCCTGTTGCCGCTGACTCGGAGTATTCGATGGAGGATTTGCTGGTTGTTGTTGGTGCTGCAGTTGGTCCAATGAAGATTATGGGCCGGGATTTGGTGAAGGCAGCTATTCGAGCTTACCATGTTCTCTGGCCGAACACTTCTGGGACCCCTGATATCAATGAGGTCGAATTACTGGTGAAAAGACTTATGGCATCTGAGAGGCAACTAAGTCTCTGGAGGGAATCAGCCAGACGAGCTGGCGCTGATATGGCTCTAACTGTTATTATGTCATGGTACAAAGACATCTCTCTTGATATGTTGAGAAATCTGCGCACTGGTTCTCGTTGGGTTGAGGACCCCACTTTCGTCTCTCTTTGGCAAGCTCGCGCCTTCCAACTCGTCGAGTATGCCGACGTGCACACCTGGAATGAAGGGCCGAGTTTCCTTCCAAACCCGGACGAGGAGGTCATAGTCGAGGATGCATCAGATGACGATTCAGTTGAGCAAGGGGGAGATGAAGATGACTCGGCCACTTCTGGTGACTCCAGTTCGAGCTCGGATGACAACGGCGACGCGCGATCCTCCTCCAAGGGTACCGGGCATTCCACTGCGCAAACTGATGCTCCTCAGCAGCCTCAGGCTTCGGCCGAGGTTGCACCTAGGTCTGCGGAGCGCGAGGTAACATCGGCCGAAGTTCCTCCTACCTCGGAGTCCCCAGCCCCTGACCAAGTTGCCGCCTCTCCAGCTAAAAACGTTTAAGTCATTTCCTATCCCTGGTATGCCGGGCGTACGATGTAGGTGAAACATTCATCTGTCCTCTGTATGGAATGAATTTCTTTTGCCGTGTGCTGCTGAGACACATGTTTGTAATTGTTATCACTTTGTCTAAGTGGTCTTGTTTGTCCGAATCTTTTGCTGTGTTGGGCAGCGATTTCTTAATTTGGGGATGTATCTTTATCTTTGTATTCGTGGTTTACCCACTTAATCCAGGTGTGAGCTTCGTATATCATATTAGTTTGGACTGTTGTTACTTTCAAAGTCGAAGTTCGATACTTTCTTTGTATCAAAGGCTAACCAGGACTTCGGAACAAAATATAGCAGTCCCCGAGTTAGTGCCTATGGCGCCGAAGTCTAGCATATAAACCGAACTGCGGAAATAACATAAGACGGTTGGCGAGTCGCTGCTCAAGGTGCCGAGGTTTAGTGCACAGAAATTGTAATATCATATGGCAGTCCCCGAGTTACTGCTCTGGATGCCGAGGTTTAATACACAAGATGAAATTGAAATGACCTATGGCAGTCCCCGAGTTACTGTTCTAGACGCCGAGGTTTGATTCATAAGATGAAATTGAAATAACATATGGCAGTCCCCGAGTCACTACTCTAGACGCCGAGGTTTAATACATAAGATGAAATTGAAATAACATATGGCAGTCCCCGAGTCACTGCTCTGGATGCCGAGGTTTTAATACATAACATGAAATTGAAATAACATATGGCAGTCCCCGAGTCACTGCTCTGGATGCCGAGGTTTTAATACATAACATGAAATTGAAATAACATATGGCAGTCCCCGTGTCACTGCTCTGGATGCCGAGGTTTAATACATCATTGGTCCTTGACCTTGAAATACTATGTTATGAGTAAAATGGACGAAGCAAGGCTACATTCCATGGCCGCTTCGTTTCTTCGCCAGCTTTGTCTGCCTTGTTCCTTCCGGGGGATTGAGCGTCAATTAGATAATAGGCATCGTTATGTAATGCTTTGCTCACGATGAATGGTCCCTCCCATGGAGGTGACAGCTTGTGCATGCCGGTCGTGCGTTGCACCAGTCGGAGGACTAAATCTCCTTCTTTGAATACCCTTGGATTCACCTTCTTGCTGTGATATCGTCGCAAGTTCTGCTGATAAATAGCTGATCGTGATAGTGCCAGTTCTCTGGCTTCTTCTAGCAGGTCTACAGTATCTTGCCGAGCTATTTCGTTTACCTCTGAGGTTGTATACTGAGTAACTCTTGGCGAGTCATGTATTATGTCGGCTGGAAGCACGGCCTCTGCCCCGTATACCAGAAAGAATGGTGTATAGCCTGTTGATCTATTCGGAGTAGTCCTGAGGCTCCATAATACGGCTGGGAGTTCCTCAATCCAACATCCTGCCGACCTTTGCAGTGGTTCAACAAGTCGTGGTTTTATTCCTGACAATACTAGTCCATTAGACCTTTCCACTTGCCCATTAGATGCTGGGTGAGCCTCAGAGGCAACATCTAGTCTTATGTGTTTCTCTCTGCAAAATCTGGCGAAGGCTCCTTCTGCAAAATTTGTGCCATTATCTGTAATAATACTGTGCGGATACCCATATCTTAAAATAATATCTTTGAGAAATTTCACTGCTGTGGGCCCATCGCATTTTTTATTGGTTTCACTTCAATCCATTTTGTGAACTTGTCCACCATAACCAATATGTGGGTCATTCCCCCTCGGGCCGGCTTAAATGGTCCCACCATATCTAAGCCCCACACAGAAAATGGCCAAGTGATGGGTATTGTTTTTAACTCGGCCGATGGCATATGTATCTTGGCTGCATATCTCTGACAACCATTGCATTTTTCAACCAACTCTTTGGCTTCTTTCAATGCCGTCGGCCAATAAAATCCATGCCTGAATGCTTTGGCTACCAAGTCACGAGATGAGGCATGGTGTCCACACTCTCCTTGATGTATATCTAGGAGGATCTCCTGGCCTTCTGCCGAACTCACACATTTCTGCAATACGCTTGTGACGCTTCTTTTATATAGCTCATTGTTTATGATCGTATAAGCTTTCGCTCTCCTTATAGTTTGTCTTGCTAATACTTCATTGCTCGGTAACATCGCGTCTTTAAGGTAAGAGAATATGGGTTGCGCCCATAGCGGTGTGATTTTTTCTGGTGTGGTCTCACTGTCTATTTCCATGTTTTCTGCCGACATATCTACCTCGGCCTTCTCCATAAGTGTGCTTACTTCTGTTGTCCTCCTCTTGGGGGGTTCCGAGTCATATTGCTGGTCTACTTCCATCGGCACATTATCTTCTGCTGAATTTGCCGGAATAAAGATAGATTCGGATTCTGGTGACGGGATTATTGATGGTTTTCTGAGGTGTTCCAGGGCAATACCCGGGGGAATTGACTGCCGGGTTGATCCGAGTTTTGACAACGTGTCTGCGGCATCATTTTCTGCCCGAGGTACGTGGTGAAATTCACATCCTTCAAAGTACCCACTGATCTTTTACACATGAAATATGTATAAAGCCATATTATCATCTAACGCATCCCAATTGCCTGAGACTTGCTGTACTACTAGATCCGAGTCCCCATAGCATAAGATTCGGCGTATGCCAATCTCTTTTGCTACTTCCAATCCATGGACCAGTGCTTCATATTCGGCTACGTTGTTGGATGCGGCAAAATGTATTTGTAGCACATATTTCAGCTGATCTCTTTTAGGCGAGGTTAACACTATTCCTGCCCCCAAACCATTTCTTAATTTGGAACCATCGAAATGCATCGTCCAATAATTTGGATCTGGTAATGGTGGCTCATATTGCACTTCGGCCCAATCTACGAAGAAGTCGGCGACTGCTTGAGATTTGATTGCATCTCTCCTATCAAATTGTGGAGCGTATGGTGACAACTCGATTGCCCATTTTGCTATTCGGTCACTTGCATCTTTGTTGCTCAATATGTCGGCTATGGGTGCTTCACAGATCACTTTGATGGGATGCTCTTCGAAGTAATGTTTAAGCTTTTTTGCCGACATATACACTCCATAAGCCATCTTCTGATAATGTGGGTAATTCTGTTTTGAAGTGCATAACACCTCACTTAAATAATACACCGGCCTCTGTACGGACTTATCATCTTCAAGTCATTCTACTACGACTACAACACTCACTACTCTGTTGGTAGCCGCTATATAGAGTAACATAGGCTCTTTTCATAATGGAGAAGCCAAAATAGGTGTTGTGACCAACATTTTTTTCAACTCATGAAACGCGTTGTCCGCTTGTGGAGTCCAAACGAATTTATCTGATTTCTTCATGAGCTGATATAGTGGTAGCGCCTTCTCTCCCAGCCGACATACAAACCGGCTGAACGAGGCTAGACAACCCGTGAATTTTTGTACATCATTTAAGCATCTTAGCAATTCCATTCTTTCTACTGCCTTTATCTTTGTTGGGTTGGCCTCTATACCTCGGCTAGATACAAGAAAACCGAGTAATTTTCCTGCCGGCACGCCAAACGTGCATTTTTCTGGATTAAGCTTCATTCGGAACCTTCTCAGGTTCGCAAAAGTCTACCGTATATCTTCCAGCAACGTTTTGCTTTTCTTGGTTTTGATGACCACGTCATCTACATATACTTGTACATTTTTTCCTATCTGATCGTGTAGACATTTTTGCATACATCTCTGATATGTTGCTCCTGCGTTTCGCAGGCCGAATGGCATTGTGCGATAGCAATAAGCCCCGTATGGGGTAATAAACGCAGTCTTTATTTGATCGGCCGGATTTAACGGTATCTGGTGGAAACCAGAATACGCGTCTACAAATGACAATAACTCACAACCAGCGGTCGAATCAATGACTTGGTCTATTCTAGGTAATGGAAAAGGATCTTTTGGACACGCCTTGTTCATGTTCGTGTAATCGATACACATTCGCCATACAATGGCTACATTGGGATCATCCTTCTTCTTTTCTACTAGCACCGGATTCGACAACCAATCCGGATACAGCACCTCCATGATGAACCCGGCTGCGAGGAGCCGAGCTATTTCATCCCTTATTATTTTTCTCCTGTCTTCGGTGAAGCGGCGGAGAGGTTGCTTCACCGACCTTGCTCCTGTCCTTACATTCAAAGAGTGCTCAGCCAACTCCCTCGGAACGCCTTGCAGATCCTGAGTTGACCATGCAAATATGTCCCGATTCTCACGGAGGAAGTTGGTGAGCTCGCTTTCCTATTTAGCGTCCAGGCCTGCACCAATAGTAACAGTACGCTCCGGGAATTGCTCATCTATCTGAAACTTCTTCGTTTCTTTAGTCGGCTGAAAAGAGACACTGCCATGCGGGTTGGCTAGTGCCGGCATGTTCAGCTGCGCCGACTGAGCGAGGGCTGCTACCTCCTGAATCCTTCTTTTTTCTCTTGCTATAACCAATGATTCGGCCAAATTTGACCCGGCTGAAGCACACTCCATTGACTTCTTGTAATCCCCTGCAACCGTTATCTCTCCTTGTGGTCCGGGTAGCTTCATTTTCAGATAACTTACATGACAGCTACCCATGAATTTGGCCAATGCTGGCCGTCCGAGTAAAGCATGATAACAACTCTCTAGATCCACCACCTCAAACTCTAAGTTTTCTGCTCTGCAGTTATCTCTTGTGCCGAATAACACATCCACTCGGACCTTGCCAATGGGTTCACATGAAAGCCCTGGCACTATCCCATGGAAAGTGGTCCTCGTGGATTGCAACATGTTCTGCGATATTCCAAGTTTACGCATGGTATCTTTGTACATGATGTTCATACTGCTTCCATTGTCAATGAGTACTTTTGAGAATTTCACATTGATGCTCGGTCCAACAAATGTCGGATCCAACACGAGTGCATATGATCCGGGATTCGGCATTATCTTGGGATGATCCTTTATGCTCCAAGTTACTTCCTGATCCGACCAAGGCACATATCTTGGTACCGCCGGCATAACTGCATTTACTTCCATATGCCGGCGTTGCACACTCTGTTTGTCTTGTTGTTCCGTTGTGAACACGCAATAAGACTGATGATGTTCTCTGTAATCATTGCGTCCAGTTTTCGCCGGATTTGTCCTTCCATCCTAGACTTGGTTCATCACTTGATGTACCGCGTCTCTCCGATCCGAGTTATCGTACCTCGGGGGAGGGGGTGGCAACATCAGTTGCTGTGCATTTACTCCAGTCAACTGTGGTTGATGCTGCTGATGTACTTGATGGGGTGCCTGAATACCTCCGGGTTCCCCATTGCATTTTTCATCCATGCACATTGGCGGGTCGTATGGTTGGCTGGCCTGGACAAGTTTGACGTGTGAAATTTACATGGCTGATCTAACATAGATTCGAACGTGTACTTCGGCCTCTCTTGCCACTGTTTCTTTTGTTCTGGGGTCCACTGCCTTTTTCCTTCATTCCTTGGTGTCCACTGCTGAGGACCATTCTTCTGCCGTTGAGTTGCTCCGTGACTCGGTGGATCTTGCGCTACTGCCGCCACTTGGGCCAAATTATATCTATAATCCGGCCTTTCCTCTCTTCTTCTTCCTCTGAAATCACTGCGCCTGGATGACCCGGCCAAATCTCTTGCATAATGGTCATGTTGCTCGCGATGATCTGCCGACATTAATTCTGGTTGCGTTGGGTCTCCTAATGCGTAGGAGTCCGCTATTCTGATAGTTTCTGTCAGTGTGGTTGGCATATCTCTTTGCAGACGTTGCCACAATACGCTGCCATAACGGCATCCTTGCGCGAACCAAGCTATTGCTTGCGATTCTATGACTCCTTCGCATGAGTTTCTCAAGTTGCACCACCGAGTTAAAAACTCTCTATCTGTTTCATTCGGCCTCTGCTTGCACATGGCTAACTGTTGTGGCCTGTTTGGCCTCTTGTATGTACTGGTAAAGTTGCTGACAAACATTTCCTCAAAATCCAGCCAACAGTTGATACTGCCTGCTGGTAGATTATTCAGCCACACCCTAGCTGGTCCCTCCAGCATTTGTGGGACGTACCGTACTGCCCATCGTAAGTTTCCACCCGCTATTTTCACTGTAGTAGCATAGTCAATTAACCAGTCTTGTGGTTTGGTACTCCCATTATATGTTTTCGTGCCCCTTGCCAGCTGAAAGTTCGGCATAGGTGGTTCGCCCATGATCCGTGGTCCAAAGCATGTCGACCCTGGTGGACCCTGTTCTTCCAACAACTCGGACCTATATAGCCGGTCCAGCTTCACTCTTGCATCATTTGACGGCAAATCTCTGTACAGAACTCTGTCCTGTATTCCATAGTGATTGTTTCCGCCATGGATCGCATATTCCATCTCAGAATAACCATCATTGTATCTTTCATTAATTTGATTCTGGCGAGCTGGCCTCGTTTCTCTTTCCTGCTGGGGTTCATGCCTTGGTTGTGGGTTGAGTGGCAGTTCTCTCCTTACTTCTACCGGGGTATTGTTCTTCTGATTGCCTCTCGCGGGTTCTCTTCTGCCGAGATCTCCATTGCCTCGGCTTCCACCGTCTTTCTCAACACGGCCGTGGTTCCTCTCCCCACTGTTACCTCGGCTTGCATTGCCTCTGTTCTCATTTGCCTTTCCGGCCATTGCCGGATCATATGGAACAATTTGCTTGTTCCTCTTTCCTGAGGTTACTGCTTTGTCCCTTCGTGCATTATTTCCGGGTGAAGATGCCGCCGCCACGGACAAGGCAGGTGCTGCTCCTGCCGAGTGAACCATTCGCGAGGCCCCCGGCCTCGCCGGGTTTGCCCTGAGCATTTCTTCGTTCTGCTGGTTCGCGATGCGGACCAGCTCGTTCACTCTTTCTTGTTGTTTCTGTCGGGCTTCGCCGGTCAACCCCTCTAACTCTAATGCTGCGGCATTTGCCGCTCTTAGGTTTTTTGCCGGGGTACTGTACCTCGGCAAGCCCAAATCCACTGATTCTGCTTTATGAGCATCATGCTCTTTGTTGATGTCATCCATGAGGTTTTTCCCTCTCAATCTTAATTCGTCCACCCGTTCGGGCACGACGTCAAGCTTATTAGCTTTGGCATATTCTCGCAGGGTCCTGTTTAAGGACTCCCGCAAGGCCGACACCTTTTTGGCCTCTACCAGCACCTTTTGCCTGGTTTCCGATAACTCTGCCTGAGCATTTGCCGGATCAAGTATCGGCGCTACAGGTGTAGTCAAGTTTTCTATGGTCGCCTGAAGAATGTTCTCTGGCCTTTCCAGAGGTGGCCCTCTTACTCTTGGTGCCTTTGGGGTGGTGTCCTGCACCTCGGTCGGGTTGGTCGCTGGCGGGATTACCTCGGTGGGTAGTGGTGCTGTCTGCCTGGGTGCGCCCTGTACACCGGTGGCGGGTTCTCTGCTTGACCCGGCAGCTGCTACTCCAGTTTGCACCCCGGCCGCGACCATCACCTCGACGCTGCCTGCAGGATGCGCTCCGGGCGGACGGCTTGCAGCGTTAAGAGGTGGATCTCCTGCAACAACAAATTGGTGAGGATAAACGCCGGAGATGTCGACGCCAACGTAAACCTTGTGCCCGCCCAAGCTGATGAAGACACCGTTGCGCGGGGGAGTTTTTCCCCTGAAGCTGCCCACATTGTCGCTGACGTAGTCACAGAGACCAAATCTCTGGACCAAGCCAGAAACAACGCGCTCGCCCGTGTTGATGAAGTTTCCCGTCCGGATCGTAACTCTAGCTAGCACCGCTGCTGGCCCCACGGTGGGCGCCAACTGTCGTGGTGGTGGCACGACAGATGCCATGGGTAGGCTAAAGTATGGGGCCAATGGATGCTAGAGGGATCTGGGGAGGGAAGATGTAGTTGATTCCACACACAGAAGACTAAGGCAAAGATCTTTATTTCTTCTTCCTTGGGTTACAAGTGCTCCTTGAGCTGTATTCAGGGAGAAGAGAGGAACTTTACCAGCCTAACGGCTCTAACCTTAGTCGATCCTCGCTTCAGAGTCCAAGCCTCTCCTTATAAAGGAGAGCCTTGGGTTCCTCTAGGGCTGACGTGGCAAGCATATTCGAGGAATATGCTTGTCCCAATATAGTAGTTCGGTGCCCCCCTTTCCCTGTCGCTCCCCTAATGACGGCAAGGTTCCAGAGGGCCCCTCCTGTGCGCCTTGGGCTTCTAGACTGTCACCTCCGTGACCTCCTTCTGCCTCTCTGTCCCTCTGCGTCTTTGTCTGTAGTGTTTGGCTTCGCTCAGATTCTCCCTAGCCTGCAACTAGGGTTTGACTTCAGCTTCTCCTTCTCCTGCAAGCTTCATATTATTCGGCCCTGCCTCCCGTAGTTCGGCCTGT
Organism: Avena sativa; assembly: GCA_916181665.1. Taxonomy (NCBI): domain Eukaryota; kingdom Viridiplantae; phylum Streptophyta; class Magnoliopsida; order Poales; family Poaceae; genus Avena; species Avena sativa. The sequence goes on along the minus strand of OV702294.1, from coordinate 145,217,999 downwards.
CCTTCATCTGTATTAAGATTACTCGGTTTAACCCAGCCGAGTTACGAAGTATCTCGGCTGGGTAATGTCTTGTCATTACTATGAGGGTCTTGCCCTTTCCTATCTCGGCCGACCTCTACATGATTCGGCCGGCTCAGATAGTAACTCGGAAACCAAACGGGGAATGTCCTTTCGTCTATCCCCATCTTTACCCTATCCGGGGTTATCTCCCCAACAAGATGCGTGAGAAAATCATAACTCAAATATTCACCTCCATGATCGGATCATAGAAATTTAATCTTTCTGTTACGATGGTTCTCCACTTCATTCTGAAATTCCTTGAACTTTTCAAATGTTTCAGATTTATGTTTCATTAAATAGATATACCCATATCTACTTAAGTCATCGGTAAAAGTGAGAAAATAGCGATATCCACCGCGCGTTGAAACACTCATCGGTCTGCATACATCGGTATGTATGATTTCCAACAAGTCCGTTGCTCGCTCCATCATACCGGAGAACGGTGTTTTGATCATCTTGCCCATGAGGCATGGTTCGCATGTGTCAAATGATTCAAAATCAAGAGACTCCAAAAGTCCATCAGAATGGAGTTTCTTCATGCGCTTTACACCAATATGACCTAGACGACAGTGCCACAAATAAGTAGTATTATCACTATCTACTTTGCATCTCTTAGCCTCAATGTTATGGATGTGTGTTTCATCCCTTTCGAGATTTAGAAGAAATAAACCATTCACAAGAGGTGCATGACCATAAAAGATGTTACTCATATAAATAGAACAACCATTATTCTCCGATTTAAATGAATAACTGTCTTGCAATAAACACGATCCAGAAATAATGTTCATGCTCAACGCAGGCACATAATAACATTTATTAAGGTTTAAAACTAATCCCGAAGGTAAAACTAAGGAGAGCGTGCCGACGGCCATCACATCAACTCTTGATCCGTTGCCAACGCGCATCGTCACCTCATCCCTCGCAAGCCGCCGTCTATTCCGTAGTTCCTGTTTCGAGTTACAAATATTAGCAACTGAACCGGTATCAAATACCTAGGCACTACAACGAGGGATAGTAAGGAAAACATCAATAACAAGTATATCAAATATACCTTTGATGGTGCCAGCCTTCTTGTCCGCTAAGTACTTCGGACAGTTGCGCTTCCAGTGACCCTTGTCCTTGCAATAGAAGCACTCAGTGTCCGGCTTAGGACCAGACTTGAGCTTCTTCTCAGCAGGTGCAACGCTCTTGCCGCCGCCTTTCTTGAAGGGCTTCTTTGCACCCTTACCTTTCTTAAAGGTGGGCTTGTTGACCATCAACACATGATTATCCTTTTTGATGTCCACTTCCGCGGCCTTCAGCTTTGCGAAGAGCTCGGTGATCGTATCAGTGGAACCAATCTGATTATGAGTCACTACAAAACTTTTGTAGCTGGGAGGGAGTGATTGCAGAACCTTGTCAATCTTGAGCTCCTCTGGAATCGTGCATTCCAGTTGCTCAAGGCGTTGAGTGTAGCCCGTCATCTTAATGGCGTGCTCACTAACTGAACTCCCTTCCTCCATCTTGCAGTTAAAGAACTTCTCGGAGATCTCATATCTCTCAGAACGGGCCTGAGTCTGAAACATGGTTTTCAGCTCTTCGAGAATCTCAAAGGGCCCGGGATAGTCTTCAAAACGATTTTGAAGTTCCGGTTCCATAGCAAACAACATGGTGCTCTTAATCACACCATAATCATCTTTGCACGACTGATAGACAGCTTTCTCATCAGCCGACGCAGTTGCAGCAGGGGGGTCACCTAACGCTTTCCCAAGGACATAGTCCTTTTGACCGCCAGAGAGAATGATTCTTAGATTGCGGAACCAATTGGTGAAGTTAGACCCATTGTTTCTAAGCTTTTCCTTCTCAGCAAAAACGTTGAAGTTGAAGTTGGACTTAGCCATGTGATCTACAGTATTTGCAAGTACAACTTTAGACTATGTTCATGATAAATAGTTCAACTTAATCAAATTACTAGATGAACTCCCACTAAATTCAACATCCCTCAAGTTGTTTAGTGAACACGATCCAAATTCACCACACCTAATCCGATCTTCACGAGAAGAGATGTGGTTTCAATGGTGGACAACGAAGTGTCGATCATATCATTCATATGACTCATGCTTAACCTTTCGGTTCATGTGTTCCGAGGCCATGTCTGTACATGCTAGGCTCGTCAAGTAAAACCCAAGTATTTCCGCGTGTGCAAAACTGGCTTGCACCCGTTGTATGTGAGCGTAGAGTCTATAGCACCCGATCATCACGTGATGCTTGGACACGACGAACTTTCGCAACGGTGCATACTTGGGGAGAACACAGTTTTATCTTGATCTTTAAGTGAGGAATCATCTTATAATGCTACCGTCGCGATCTAAGCATGATAAGATACATAAAAGGATAAACATCACATGCATATAACTTTATGTGACATGGTATAGCCAATCCTCGCGCAATGATCTCCATCTTGTGCGTTCCGGCATGATCTCCATCACTCCACCATGATTGCCTCCACCACGAATAGCAACTACAACTATTGCTAACTACTTAGCGATAAAGTGAAACTATTACATGGCGCATAAGAAGTTGACACACAGGTCATACACAATTTATAAAGACAACCATATGGCTCCTGCCGGTTGTGTACTCATCGACATGCAAGTCGTGAAACATTACAAAACATGATCATCGCATACATTAGACACATCACATCTTGGGCCATACCATATCACAGAAAACACTCCCTGCAAAAACAAGTTAGACGCCTCTACTTTATTGTTGCATGTTTTACGTGGCTTATGGGAGTAGATGCTAAGAACGATTCTTACCTACGGAAAGCCACAACGGTGATATTATGGTTGCCAAACTCCGGTGTTAATCCCATGACAACTATAGTGAGAGAAACTGGCATCCACCAGCCGCATGTGTGGAACAAGCCACACGTCAAGTGCGGAGCCGGTCTCACGAACGACGTCGCGTAAGGTTGGCCTGGACCGCTTCAATCTCACTATCCCGCGTCATAAGAAGAACACAAACAAGAGGCTTGCAACATAAAACATCAACACCCACAACCACCATGTTGCGTTCTACTCGTGAAACACATCTACGCATAGATCTAGCTCTGATACCACTGATGGGTTTCGCGGCATAGTAAATCAAAATTTTCTACGGATGCAAACAGAGGGAAAGCCAAGATCTAATCTAGGAGATGCAAACAACGAGAGAGATTGGATTAGATCTTCATACCCTTGAATATTCGCACAGCGGAACGTTCGTCGGAACGTGGGTGATGTAGTCGTACTCGCTTCTCCTCCTCGCGATCCGATCCGATCTAGCACCACAAGTGGCGGTGCCTCCGTGAGATGCACACGTGTAGCACCTCGACGTCTCCTCCTTCCTCGGACCAGCAAGTATGGTGGAGAGACGGATTGGATCTACAACGCGACGGTGCGGTGTATATGGTGGAGAGTTTCTGCAGCAGGGCTTCGCCTACACGCAGTCGGGAGGGAGAGAGAGAGGAGGGCAGCAGGACGGCTAGCTCTTGGAGGGGAAGGTGTGTGGGGGTGGTGCGCCCCCAGCCCTCTTTATATAGAGGGGTGGGCAGATGAAACCCTAGCCCCCTCCCCCAAGCCAAACCGGCGGCCCCAAGGAGAAGGAGTGGGGGGCAAGGAAACCCCCCCCCCCTCCTAGAAGCTCTATCTCGAGTTTAAAACCCTCTTGGCCGGCTGGGCCCTATTGGCCTTGTGCCCCTGGCGCAATGCGGCCAGGGCACTCCCTCATAGGCCCATGCCCCCTCCCGGAAGGTGTGGCCACGTTGGTCCCCTTCCCGAAGGTTCTAGAAGCTTCCGGTACAATACCGATTAACCCGGAACAATTCCGAACTCCAAAAACTGCACTGCCTTATATGAATCTTATTCTCCAGACCACTCCGGAACCTCTCGTGATGTCCCGGATCCCATCCGAGACTCTGAACAAAAAACTCATAAACCAATTATCTAATCTATCCTAGCGTCGAGACACGTTAAGTGTGTGACCGTGCGGGTTCGAGAATATGCAGACATGATCTTCTATCAATAATCAACAGCGGGGTCTGGAAACCCATATTGACTCCCACACATTCATTGATGATCATATCGGATGAACCACGATGCCAGGATTCAATCAATCCCATATATATATTCCCTTCATCTCGCGATATTTTACTTGCCCGAGATTCGATCGTCGGTACCGTCATACCTAGTTCAATCTTGTTCACAGCAAGTACTTTACTCGTTATCCGATATCACTTTGTGATTAACTCCTTAATCACATGCTTGCAAGCGGTGTTGATATCGATTACCCGAGTGGGCCCGAAGTATATCTCTCCGACTTGGGAGGGACAAATTCCATCTCGATACATACAACCCAACAGATACTTTTCGATCACCTGAGAGACACCTTTATGATCACCCTCTCATAGGATGACGTTTGATGACCTCAAAGCTTTCTTCCGATACCAGGGAGTTTTATTATCTCATGGTCTAAGGAATACAATATTTGACATAAGAAAAGCTTCACAAAGACGAACACGATGACACGATCTAATTGCTTTTCTTAGTTTGGGTCTGTCCATCATATCATTCTCCCAATGATATGATCTCATTATCAATTGACAACTCATGTCTATGGTTAGGAAACCTTAACCATCATTGATCAATGAGCTAGTCCATAGAGGCGTACTAGGGACACAGTGTTGTTCACAAACCACACAAGTATTAAAGTTTCCGCTTAATACAATTCTAGCATGGAATATAAACATTATCATGAACAAGAATTATAATAATAACATCTTTATTATTGCCTCTAGGGCATAATTCCAACACAGACCGCCATGGCCGCCTTCATCGACGGGTTGGAAAGGGGCACGCTGCTCCGACATAAGTTGAAGCGCTTGCAGGACAATCACCAGCTTGACTTGAACCAAATGATTCAGTTGGCTAGTGAGTTCGCATCTGCCGATGACGACGCTCGCGGCTCCCTGCCGGCAACGGCCGTTCCAACTCAAGCTCGGAGGAACAGCAGTACAAAGCGGAAAACCGCTCCAGAAGAAAAGAAATCTACCGACATGGCGCTATGACTTTTGCAGGACGAGGAGAAGGCGGACAACGTGGCCGAGGAAGGGGAGCTGGTCGTGGGCAGCAGCGAGGAAGTGAAACCACCTCGGCGCCGCTCCGCGTTCCCCAAACCTACGAGGAGTACCGCAATATGCCGTGCATCGTACACCTCGACGCCAACGGCAAGGCCACCCATACCAATCGACACTGCAAGTTCGTCAACGACCTCAAGGAAGACCCGGAGTCCGGCTACAAGCAAAGTCGGAAGAACATACCGCGAGGCAAGGGCAAGGGGAAGAAGAAGGAGGAGGAGTCCAAGGATTCAAGTGATATGGACGAAGACGTTGACCCCAAGCACGCTGCCAAGGCGACGATAAGGGCAAGAACCCCTTCGCAAAGAAGGCTCTAGTATACCACACTTTCCTTAGCACCCCCACCGTCCGACAACAGAAGACCTCTCTGAGGATCCTGATGGCCACTCTCCCACCAGTACCTGTGCTGGTCAGAAGTTCCAATAACTTGGGACAGGACGGACCACCCAGACCTTGTGCCCACGGAGAACCAGTACGCCATGGTCATCAACCCATTGATTGACGGCGTGGAGTTCACCAAGTGCATGGTGGATAGTGGAAGCAGCATCAACATCATGTACCTGGATACACTGCAGAAGATGAACTTGACGGAGGCAAACCTAAGGCGGACCAACACCGTCTTCCACGGCGTAGTTCCTGGTCGGGAGGCTCGGTCCCTTGGGTGCATTACACTTCAGGTTGCCTTTGGCGATGTTAATAATTACCGCCAAGAGCGCATGACCTTCGAGGTGGTCCCCTTCAAGAGCGTGTACCACGTCATATTCGATCGCGACATATTCCACACGTTCATGGCCAAGCCATGCTTCGTCTACAACAAATTCAAGATACCCGGACCAAACGGTATCATCACCGTATCCGGAAGCTTTACCAAAGCAAGGGACTGCGAGATCAATGAAGCAGCCGTTGCAGAAGCTGTCCTCTATAGCGAAGAATTCAAAGAGATCGAGAGCAAGGTCAATAACTCAGAGATGCCCGCGTCTAAGAAGCATATCTCCGACTCCGCTCCCGCGTTCAAGGCCGCCATCGAGACCAAGCCGGTGGAACTTGTGGTAGGCGATGCCCCCAAGACCGTCGCAATGGCGACGAACCTGGATCCCAAATAGGAAAGCGCGCTCATCGAGTTCCTCCGTGAGAATAGGACATCTTTGCCTGGCAACCTGCCGACATGAAAGGTGTACCTAGGGAACTTGCCGAGCACAGCTTAAACATTGATCCAAAATGCAAACCAGTGAAACAACCTCTACGACGCTTTGGAGATGAGAAGAGACGCGCCATTGGCAAAGAGATAGCTAGGTTACTTAAGGCTAGATTTATCCGGGAAGTCCTTCACACCCAATGGGTGGCCAATCCTGTACTTGTCCCCAAAAAGGGAACCAATGAATTAAGAATGTGCGTTGATTACACTGGCTTGAACAAAGCATGTCCCAAAGATCTGTTTGCTTTGCCTCACATTGACCAAGTCATTGACTCGACGGCTGGCTCGGAACTTTTGTGTTTTCTCGATGCATACTCAGGATACCACCGGATCAAGATGAGGAAGTCAGACCAATTGGCCACTTCGTTCACTACCCCATACGGCACGTTTTGCTATGTCACGATGCCCTTTGGGCTAAAAAACGCAGGTGCTACCTACCAGCGAATAATGCAACATTGCCTTCACGACCAAATTGGTCGGAACGTTCACGCCTATGTGGACGATATCGCGGTGATGTCTAAAAAGTCAAACGACTTAATCTCCGACTTAAAAGAAACCTTTGATAATCTCCGGAAATACAACATGATGCTCAACCCTAAGAAGTGCGTCTTCGGGGTTCCAGCCGGCAAATTTTTGGGCTTCATCGTTTCCCAACGTGGAATCGAGGTCAACCAGGAGAAAATCAAGGTCATCTTAAACATAAACCGTCTGACATGCCTAAAGGACATTCAACGAATAACAGGTTGTGTTGCAGCAGTTAGTCGGTTCGTCAGCCGACTTGGAGAGAAGGCTCTGCCACTGTACAAGTTGCGGAAGAAGGTGGACAAATTCACGTGGACGGACGAAGCAGATGCAGCATAGAAGCAGCTCAAGGAGATTCTTTCCTCAGCGCCCATCCTTGCAGCACCCGAGCCTGGAGAGCCCCTGTTAATCTACATGGCGGCAACCAATCGGGTAATCAGCATCGTCGTCGTGGTAGAGCGGAAGGAACCAGGCTATGAGCACGGAGTTCAACGACCAGTTTACTACGTGAGCGATGTCTTGACAGAGTCTAAGCAGCGTTACCCGCACTACCAAAAGATAGCTTATGGAGTATTCCTTGCTTCTCGGAAGCTGAGGCATTACTTTCAGGAGCACCCAATCACAGTGGTGAGCAAGACTCCACTGTCCGACATTATCAATAATAGCGACGCTACATGAAGGGTCGCAAAGTGGGGCATTGATCTTGCCGCCTTCGAGATCACCTACAAGAGACGCGACGCTATCAAGTCACAAGCCTTGGCGGATTTTGTTGCAGATTGGACGGAGATGCCAGATGCTACTCCGTTGCCAGAACCAGAGTACTGGGAGATGCACTTTGACGGATCAAAGCTGCTCAACGGCTCGGGGGCTGGTGTATTGCTACAGTCACCAACAGGAGACAAGCTACACTACATTCTACAGATCCACTTTGAGGCTACAAACAACATGGCGGAGTATGAAGCACTCATTCACGGACTACGTGTAGCCAAGGATATTGGCATCAAGCGCATAGTTTGCTGTGGAGATTCCGACTTGGTTGCCCAGCAGGTGGCTGGCACCTAGAACGCGCGGAACCCTATGATGGTGGCATATCGAGACGAAGTGGACGAGATAGCCAAGAGCTTCTTGGGCTACGAAGTCAAGTATGTGCCTAGGGAGCAAAACGAGGCGGCTGATCTGCTGTGTAAGCTTGGATCAGGGCGCAAGCGAATTCCGCCAGGAGTTTTCCTAGAGCACCTGCGCACACCATCCGTGAAGGGAGCCGACATCGACAACCCATATAGAGTTGACTCTTTCGTCAACATGGTGACCAAGGTCCCTCCGACTTGGACAAAACCGTTCATGGAATACCTCGAACACGGAACTTTGCCCGACGACAAAGTCGAAAGACGACAAATAGTACGACGAGCGAAGGGTTATACCATAATCAATGGGCAACTTTACAAAAGGAGCACTACTGGTGTATACCTAAAGTGTGTTTCCCAGCTAGAAGATATGGAAATCCTGCGCGAAATCCATCTCGGAGATTGCGGGCATCACGCCGCTCCTCGATCGTTGGTCGCGAAAGCCTTCCGGCAAGGATTCTACTAGCTGACCGCGAAGGCGGACGTCGACAAGCTGGTTGAGACATGCATGGGATGCTAGTATTATGCCCGACAACCACATGTTCCTGCTGAAGAATTGCGAACAATACCAATAACTTGGCCGTTTGCAGTCTAGGGGCTAGACATGGTGGGACCGTTACATACGACACCTTGTGGGTTTATGCATCTGCTTGTAGCAGTTGATAAATTCACCAAATGGATAGAAGCTAAACCTATTAGAAAGCTTGATGGGGCAACTACCCTCAGGTTTGTCCGGGATTTAGTGGTGAGATTTGGTCTCCCACATAGCATTATCACCGACAACGGAAGCAACTTGTCACTCGGAGAAGTGGAGGCTTATTGCTGGGAGAAAGGCATCCGACTTGACCTTGCATCTGTGGCACACCCACAATCCAATGGTCAGGTTGAGCAAGCCAATGGATTAATTCTACTGGGAATCAAGCCACGTCTTGAGGCGCCGCTACATAGAGCAGCTGGAGCCTGGGCGGAAGAATTGCCATCTGTGCTGTGGAGTTTACGAACTACACCCAACAGATCCACCGGCTACACCCCTTACTTCATGGTATATGGAGCAGAAGCCATCTTTCCTTCCGACATTCTCCACGATGCACCAAGAGTTGCCGCCTATGACGAGGATGACGCTGAAGAATCCAGACGCCTAGATGTGGACCTTCTCAAGGAGGAGCGCGTTTTGGCATGCCAAAGATCCGCCATCTACCAGCAGAAGCTACGCAACTACCATAGTCATCGCGTTCAGTATCGCTCGTTTAAAGAGGGGGATTTGGTGCTCCGACTTAAGCAGAAGAAGTCACACAAATTATCCCCACCATGGGAAGGACCTTTCATCATAAGCAAGGCGCTGCTCAATGGGTCTTACTACCTTGTTGACAATCATGAACTAAAGGATAGAGCCAACAAGGATCATAAGCGTAAGCGACGTGACCCGGATGATGACTACCCGAAGCTTGATCAGCCATGGAACATAGCACAACTACGTCCTTTTTACACTTAGCATTTTTTATCTAATTGTGTATCTCTTATATGATCAATGAAATAAAGCTCTTTGGTTCACTCATATTTCTGAGTCTTTTACCTCCTTTAGTGTTCATTTTTGGATCATGTAAAACCTTTATGCACAAGTATTGCGTTTGCACTTGTGAAAATTCTGCTACGGGCGTTAGCTTAAGTTTTCTGGTCTACACGTTCTTTGTCGTTTTTATGTGGATTTTGGAGTAGTGACTTTCGGCACTTATTATCGGCGATTTTGTGCTCGGGTTATTGACGGTGCCATTGGGCATCATCACCTAAACACATGGTTCCGACAACGAGTCTTCCGACTCACGAAAAGTCAAGCATAAAAACCAAAGTAATGGATAAGCCAGCACTTGCTAAAAATATATACATGCTGGAAATTATTTCTTAAGTAGCAGGACATAACAACCATTGTTTTCCGCCTGAAGTTACATCACCAAGTTTTTTTCCCACGCATGCACCAAAGGTAAAACAAATATTACAAAGTGTTTTTCATTCCTTGGGCGCAGGAGACTTGGAAGCAGCATCGTCACCAGCCGGAGAATCACCCTCAACGTCGGCGCTATGATGAGACTCGGAGGAATCTTGGTTGACGCTGTCAATGGTGTTCATGGGCACGAAGACTTAGATGTCCACCAACTCGGCAACTCTGGTGTCATAACCCGTGAGTGATGACAAGATGGCTTCGTGATCAATTTATTTGCCGTCATCGTCAACGTCGGGGATACCAGAGGTCACCGTGTCGATGTCGGCACCTTCGTAGTGTGCCTTCACCATTGACAACGCCATCCTTGTGCCAGCCCGTGCACATGAAGCTTTCCAGCTTGTGACACGCTCAGGGGCTCGGCGTAGAATCTCCGAGTACTTTGTCACGGAGTCCGAGGCCTTTATGTAAATCTGGAGGGACTTGGCAATCTCTTTGGCTTGGGTGATGGCGATGTTGATAAAGTTGTCGGCAAGAACCATGCATTCATTGTCCGAAGGAGGTGAGCGGGTTAAACCCATAGGAGCTGCAAATTCCGACAAGAAATGCATGAGTTCGGTAAATTCAAAGTATCCAGACTACAGAAATACAAGGCGGAGGAAACTTACTGAAGATGCTGGCCTTAGCCTGCCAGAGGGTGTCCACCAGGGATTCTTTCTCTTGTTGGAGGAGCTTAAATGCCTCGCTGTGGCGTTGGTTTTGCTCATCAGCAGCTTGCTTATGATCTTTTAAGATCGCAAGCTCCTCCTTCAAGCGATTGATTTCTGCGGAGGTGGAGTCCTGCAGGGCCTTCATGGAATCTTCATGCATTTTCGGCATTTCCTTCCTCTCCTCTTTAAGGATCTTGTTCTCGCTGTCCAGCTACTGGATATGCTTGGACTGCTCGACAATGTCCTTGGCCTTGGCGACATGTTCTGCAAAGTCGGAGAAAACAAAGTACACAGTGAGTACTTGGAGAATGTAGGCACAAAACCAAGACGGAATGCGCAAAAAGAAAACAGACTCTTGTTTTTGATGATCTGTTCCTTCAAGATGGCAGTTTTACCCTTTTTGGCTTCAAGATCTACGCACATCTTCTGGTACTTGTCATTGGCCATGCCCCTCCGAGCATTCTCGTTCTATGGGGAAAAAGGTAAACCGTTTTTTAGTCTGCTTGGAGCATCTAGTCGGAAATTTTCCACTTAGGCGCTCGGGGGCTACATCGAGAGTTTTTTACTTAGCAATATGCTTAGCTTTTCTTTAAGCATCTAGTCGGAGCTAATTCAGTTCTCGATTAGAAGATTGGGGGCTACAGCATAAAGTTTTTTACTCGGAAAATGCTTAGCTTTTCTTTAAGCATCTAGTCGGAACTAATTCAGTTACAACTAGAGGCTTGGGGGCTACAGTATTGAAAATTATAAACACTGCGTATGCTACTCTTAAAGCATCTAGTCGGAATAGTTTGTTCCATCTAAATGCTTGGGGGCTACAGTGAGAGTTTTTTCTAACTTAGTCACTTTTAGAGCATATAGATGCAAAACCTATGGTTTTCCGTCTACATCCTCGGGGGCTACAGTGGGATACTCATATGAAATGCAAAAGGCAAAGTAAAACTTAAAAGTGCAATGATCTTGAGGTTTGTAGCGCTCTCGGCTAGCAGCTTGCCAAAGGAGATGCTATTTCCTTGCAAGATGTCCGCTTGTCGGAGGAGCTCCTCAAGACCACACGTCGGAGATGACGGTACTCCTCCAGGAACCAGAGTTGTGTTACTCGGCGTGAGCACTGGGTAAACTATCTTCGGAAACTCAAAGGGTTTCTAGGGAGAAAGGGCACCGCCTTCGGCAGAAGTACCAGCTTCCACCACCGCCTTGCCGCCACCGATGGCATCCTTAGCCGGAGCTTCAGCCATTTGTTGAGCGGTACTCTCCTGCGTTGCCTGCTCACCAACAACAGCGAGTTCGGTAGAGGTGCCAGAATCTACTTCCATGACGGAAGGACCTGGTGCCTCCTTAGCTTGTGAGCTTGTTGGGGCGGACGAGGGCTTGACGACAGGAGTAGCAGGGGCGATGGCGGGGGAGGCGTCGCGATGCAGCATATCCTTGATATTTCGAGAATCCCCCAAAGTTTTGGAGGTCTTCTTGAGGTTGGTCGTGGCTTTCTTTCTGAAATGTGCAAATGCATAAGTACAGGAACAAGACAGACAGATAGATAATGTCGGAGAGTGAGAAACTTACACTAGGGGGGGTGCTTTGGCAAAAATCCTGGTGGCTTTTCTCTTTTCCGCCTCCAGGGCAGCGGTAGTCTTTTTGGAGGCTCCACCCTCCGTCTTCTTCTTCTTGCCTCCGTCGGCAGCGTCAGAGGTGGAGCTCTTCCGCTTCCGCGCCAACGGAGCTTCGTCGTCGGACACGAACGTGACTTCCTTCATCTTTGGATCATAGATTTGAGGAGCCATGCTTATCTCATCTATGTTGCTAAGCTGTTAAGTAAGAAATCACCGTATTAGATAAGATGATATTTGCAAGACGGAAGAACTGGAGTATATGTCGTACACGGAAAATAAAAACCTACCTTTGGGCAATTGCCGTCTACGAACATGTCGTAGGTGATGGTGAAGCCACGCTTCTTATCCTTCACCTTGACGATGTCTTTTAGGCGGAGCTTGATGGAGTCGCTCGAGAAGTTATCCACGGAGATCCGGAGGCTATCCCTTCGATCACTGGTATACTCGTGCATATACTTTGCGTGGTGCTGCAGAGGTTGGATTCGCCTGATGAACCAGCACATGGCTAGGTCCAAGCCGGATAAACCCGTCTCTACGAACCATTCGATCCGCCTTATAGCGCGGGAAGCGTCGAGGTCGGAAGGAAAGGAGGCTTGGGATCTCCATGTGGAAACTTCAGCGGCAGCTTCATCCGCGAAGTCCGGGTACGTCACTTCTCGGCCCGCCAGAGGAATGTAGGGGCCATAGAAGTACGTCCGCTGCCAATTTTTGCAGGACTCGTGGCCGACAATGTCGGGGAACCGCCGGCCAGGTCGAATCTTGAAGCTTATGGTGCCGCAGTTCCTAAGCTCCTCCTTGCTGTGTCCGGCTTCACGTTTGATGGTGAAGAAGTACACGAACAAGTCTAACCTAGGCCTTATCCATAGATAACCCTCGCAAAGTGCCGCGAAGTTGCTAAGCACTAAGATGCTATTGGGGGATAGGTTATGGGGTTGGACCTTGTAGTGGTTTAAGACGGAGAGGAAGAAGTGGGAGATGGGCAGAGAAACGTCGTGTACCAGTTGAGCCTTAAGGTACACCTTTTCTCCGACTTGGGGAGAAGGTGTCACCTCTCCGGTCGGCGCCGCCCGCCAGGCGAGCCCCTCCGTCGCGGGGAGGTAACCTTCAACGACCATCTCCTGGATGTCGCGGTCGGTGATGTCCGAGCCACGCCAGTCGCCCATATGCGAATCTGGCTCTTCCTCTAGTGGCTCCAGCATCGCCAGATTTTGGTCGCCGCCGGTGGACTCGATCACCGCCGATGCGGGGATGACCAAGCCCTCTGGGGGCACAACGACAGAGCTCGCCAGCTTCGCCGCGGCTTCGCTCGACGACGCCATGGATGGGGATGTGCTACTGCTCGCCATGGAAGTGAAGGATGGATGCGATTGGTGCAGATGGAAGCTAGGGTTTTCTCGAGGTTTCTCGCGGAGAGCTCGAGGAGGCGCACGGCTGGAGGAAGACGATGATGCGAGGAGAATGAGGTAAAAAGTGGAAAATGCCCCACGGTTACTATTTATCATCCTCGGCATCAAGATTCGTGTAGCTTAATCGGACGATTGCCGCATATAAAACATGTTCGCGAACGTGCGCGGAAATTTCGCCACATCTCCAACCGTCGCCGCCAACGGTTCGTTTCGCTCGCGCGGGAAAATTGGATATGATTGCGTTCTCTGCATGTGTGAGTTACGAGGCGTCGCTGGCCTAAGCCTACGTCGTCCTAGCTAACATGGGTAGATGAGCCGTCACATCAAAGATTTCGGCATAGACGGATTTAATCCGACTACGGAAGAGTACAATAGAATATTCAGCATTTCTCCGGCTTACAAGTCGAAGACGGAGAAAAACCTTGCAGGGTTCTTTGGGAGGACTACAAGATGTTGCTTGACAATTTGCCGACATCCATCTAGACGGAGCATTCCACGTGAAGAGGCAAGACGGCGCAAGATCTCGGAGTTCTCCGGGGGCTACTGTTGGGGATATGCTATATGGGTATCCTTATAGCATGTCTCTTATCCGGCTAACCTGGGTGGCCCATAGTCGGTAGCATGGCCTATGGCCTGCTGGGCGGCCCAGTTAGGTGGATCCATAAGGGATGCCCATGCCGAATAAAGGAAGGCTACGGTGGAGTCATCAACGTACCCGGAGCCTTGGAGTACAAGATACACAAGACTAGTAATAGACGGTGTAGGACTCTGTAACCTGTCCGGCTAGGACTTTTCCCTGTAACCCTAGGACCTGACGACTATATAAGTCGGGCCTATGGGAGCCTTTAGGGCACAATCTCAGACAATCATAGATAACTTCACACAACCTCGCATAGCGAACCTATCTCTGTAACTCGGCGTATTGCCATTATAGTGATTCATAGCAGGAGTAGGATTCCGCCATCGTCGTGGGATCTGAACCTGGGTAAGTTGTGTTACCTCGTACCCGTCAACCGTCCGCCTTACCCCACGTATCTAAACACGCACTGTGAGGACCCCTCCATGGCGTACTCGTCGGCAATACCATGACACTTCCATAGGTAGATTATGCTTAAGCTGTTCCGACTGACGAAGGAAAACTTCGTCAGTCTCATTTCTTTCCTTCATGAAGACATCACTTTCATGGTCTTCCATGAACTGCTGCAAAGCATTTTTAGGAGCAAGAGAAATAGCAGACAATTGTTCAACCCTGAAATACTCATTAGGTAATTCATTTTCATAAGGAGTTTTGGCAAATTTGGAAAAAATAAACTCATAAGATTCTCCAGAAAACTTAGTCAAAACTTTTTCCTTCCTACAATCTATGATAGCCCCACAAGTATTAAGGAAGGGTCTACCAAAGATGATAGGATAGGTTTTACTAGCTTCTTTACCAAGTACTAGAAAATCAGCAGGATATTTAATCTTACCACAAAGGACCTCCACATCTCTTACAATACCAATGGGGAAAACTTGCTCTCTATTAGCAAGGTGAATAACCACATCAATGTCCTCAAGCTCACAAGGACCAATCTCATGCATAATTTCCCTATAAAGCTCAGAAGGAATAGCACTAGAACTAGCACCAGTATCACATAAACCATAATAGCTGTGACTACCAATTCTAACAGAAAGCGTAGGAACACTAGCTTTTCTAACTTTCTAAGGATGAGAAACAATATTAGTAGCGTCTTCACAAAAGACAATATGCTTATCCTCTATATTTCTAGTGACAAGATATTTCATAACAGCTACCACAGGCTCAATATCAATAAGCTCATCAGACCCTACAGTTTTCTTTGCGCTTTTGCTAACCATAGTAGCCATAATAGAATGCTCCCTCACCTTGGAAGGAAAAGGAGTTTTCTCAATATAAGGTTCAGGCAAAAATAGGATCAACAGTACAAACCTCTGTACTATTAGGAACATGGGTGACAGTGTCTTTATAAGGATCGTCGTACTTGTCCCACTCTTTCTTTGGAAGTTCAATATAAGAGGCAAAGGCATTAAAACATTTTGCAAGAACTTGGGGATAAAATCCAAACTCATTGCTAATATCACGGAACTTATCAGTTCCCATAAAAGATTCAATGCATTCATAATTATAGTTTATACCTCACTTTCTTCCTTTGTCATTCTCCCAAGCCTTAGTGTTATCTTGAATACGGTATAAGAGATCCCATTTAGCTTCTTCCTTCATACGTGTGAATGATACATCAAGCATCTAGTAAATCTTTATCATGAAGAGAAAGCCTAGCATAAAAATTATTGAGAATAATATAATTAGGGAGTTCATGAATAGGACATTTAAGCATGAGTATCTTCAATCTCCCCCAAGCTTGAGTTGTACTTTCTCCATCAAGAGGCCAAAAGTTATATATAAGATTTCTATCCTTATGGATTTCACTGGGAGGATAAAATTTAGAGTAAAAGAGAGATGTCATCTCCTCCCATTCCATGGATTGTCCATTCTTCAGCATCTTATACCATTCTTCAGCTCTCCCTTTCAAGGATATGGAGAGTAACTTCTTCACCTGTTCAGTTGTGATACCTGCCCACTTAAACAACCCGCACAATTCATGGATAAAAAGCAAGTGATCACCAGGATGGACAGTTCCATCCCCAAAATAATAATTATCCATAACACGATTAACAATACTTGTAGGTATCTTAAAAGGATCTATTTCAACAGGAGGTGGTTCATCTACTACCCTAGCAGTGGTAGTAGTTTTCCCAAACAGAAAACCAAGTGGGTTATCCATATTGGAAACAAAGTAACAAGCAGTAACAAAAGCAATACTCACAGTAAAAGTTTCCCTTACCAGTTCCACTCTTCAATAGCGCTTCACTCCCCGACAACGGCGCCAGAAAATAGGCTTAATGACCACAAGTATAGGGGGTGTATCGTAGTACTTTCAATAAATAGGAGTGTTGATCCCAACGAGGAGCAGAAGGTGCTGAACAGTGGTATGGAGCAGGAAATCCCCGCGAATACTTAGCAAACGGATTTTTAGTGGTTTTCTGACAAGGCAACAAAACAAGGAGCAAGTAACAAAGGTAACGAACAAACAGAGCAAGTGGCCCAATCCTTTCTTAGCAAAGGACAAGTCGGTGGAAATACTTATAAGGACCAAACGTTCTCGAGGACACATGGGAATTCTGTCAAGTGCTTTTGCTTCAAGTAGTTGAGTACTCTTCTTTGGTGTTTGTAAGTGTTGTGTGGGTGAACCTGTGCTAACATACCACCCTTCCTAGGACTAATACATACTTGTGATTAAACCCCCTACAAACATCCGTAACTACAATAAAGTAATTAAGATATAAATCTAACCACAACCTTAAACTCTGAGATCCTACACTCCCTTGTGCAAAGGTGTCCTAGCGGGGGTTCAGGTTTCTGTCACTTCGGCAACCCCACGATTAGTAGCCAAATACACAATGCATCCCCCTAGGCCTATAAATGGTGAAGTGTCATGTAGTCGACGTTCACATGACACCACTAGAAGAATAGCACCACGACTTAAATACTAAACCATTGAATAATAACTCAACCCAGATCCACTAATAACAACATGACTTCTCCCATGTCCTCAAGAACTATACGAACTACTCACAAGACATCATATAGATCAAGATCAAAGATGATGTGATAATGGATAACAATCTGAACATAAACAATAATCCAATGGTTCCACTCACAAGCATCAACTACAATAGTAATCAACACCGGGAAAGTTTCCCCTAAGAACTAAAGCAATATCCAACACAATTGTTACAACAGGACGGAGTGATGATGATGGTGCTGGTGGAGATGATGGTGTGGATGATGATGATGATCCCGATGAAGCCTAGCTTGATGACGGTGTTGATGGCGACGGTCTCCCCTCTCCGGGAAGAAATTCCCTCGACAGAAATCTGTCTGCCGGAGAGATCTTTCTCTCTCGGTGTTTTCCGCCCCCAGAGGCGGCGAAAATCTATATGTGGTCGCTCCCCTTGTATTAGGGTTCCGTAGGGAAGATATAGGCGAAGGGGCGGAGTCGGAGGCTGGGCAGGTGGGCCACAACTGCCCTAGGCGTGGGGTCAGGTGAGCCCGTGCCTAGGAGGGTGTGGGCCCCTCGAGGCCCCACTTTGTCCCTCCTTCTGCCTTCCTTCGTCTTCTGGTAAAATAATATGTTTCCATATTTTTATGGTATTTTTTTGATCTTTGCGAAATTGGACCGAAACGCCTTCTTTTCCATCACAATCCAGACTCCGGCAGTCTATCCTCCAAGAATCATCCAACATGCATAAACATATGAAAAAGCCATAAGTAATACCTCATAACAAGACAAACATCAATGATGCAAATTGGGCGTATCACCTTTCATCGAAATGAAATTCTGAAATTGTATCAATAAAAGATACATCATTTCCAATCAACAATATGTCTTCCACATAATGTATTAGAAATATGTCTTAGCGCTCCCACTTAATTTCTTACAAATGCAAGCATCTTCACCGTCTCCGATGAAATTAAACTCTTTTAACAGTTTCATCATAGTGAAGATTCCAACTCCGTGATGCTTACTTCAACCATTGAAATTTGCATACGCTTTTAGCATCCTTTGAATTAACAAAACCCTTTGGATCGTGTCATGCACACGTCCTAGGTAACCATTCTATTAGAAGAACTTGTTTTGTTTATTTAACTACCACATAACAAAATTATATGTAGTGGTTGCTACATTAATCTGTCTAGACTAAATATCACTTAATGAAAGATCAGATCTTGTCATAGTCAACTCTTTGAACATTGTCATGAACTCTTTCTCAACATGTCGACAATTTAATATATGTGAAACATCCATGTCTATTTCTTTATAGATCCAAATATGACTATAAGGTCTTGCACCGTTTCAAAGGGTCTTTCAAGTTCAAATGTTGATCTCTCGTGTATGGAACTATCACGGATTTTATGGCTTCAAACCATTTGACGGAGTCAGGGCCCATCATCGCTTCTTTGCATGTAGTCGGTTCATCATTTTCAAATAATGATCCAACTCTTAGATCTTGGTATTTGATTGTTTACCCGACCTACTTTGTTCAATAGGAACTTAGACCTCCGTGACCACAACCTTAGAGGCACGTGAGCCATGAGCATTGTTACTGCCTCCGGAACGCTTTCCGGTGCTGCGCAACTTTGCACATATAGCTAACGTTCTCTTAACCTCATCAAAGTTCTACTGTCCTCCCACCTAACCTTTTCATGGAAAATTTTATTCTAAAAGAAACTTGAGGTTCTAAGTGACAAACACTTTTGTCTTTGGTGTTATCGAGGAATACTCAACGGTTATTCAAAATAATATACAAAGAAATATTCATCCAACTTTGGTTGTAAGCATATTATTCATGCGTAGCATACCAATGTTTAAGAAAGGACAACTTGGGGTTTATCCCAAGCCATAACTTTATATGGTGTCATTTCAATGGATCACGACGAAGCTCTTTTTAGTGTAAAAGTGGTAGTCACTAAAGCTTTTATCTTTAAAATATAATGGCAGATTTATAAATGACACCTTTGATCTTACCATGTCAAACAAGGTTTTATTACATATCTCGAACACACCAAACTCATATGGTGTTTCGGAAAACGCAAATTCATGGAACGATTCCTCAAATCTTAGGTGTTATGCTAAACTTGTAACTCAAATATCTCCCTTTATGATCCTATCATAAATTCTTTATTTCCGTGTTACATTGATTTTGCACTTCATCTTGGAAGTCTTCGAACTTTTCAAATGTTTCATACTTCATCCTCATTAAGTAAATACTCATATATTCACTCAAATTTTTGGAGAAAGTATATGAAGTTGAAATCCATCGCTCTTGACTACACATAATGGGCTTTATACATCTATATGTACAAGTTCCAATAAGCTAGTCATTTGTTCACTTTTGGCCTATGAACGGATTTTTAATTATCTCTAGGAAAGTTTTACAAGCGTCGTTTGATTGAAATCAAAATACTCCAAAATTCCATCCATATGGAGTTTCTTTATGTTTTCTTTCTAATATAATTTAAACAGAGATGTCACTTCCTAAGTGATCTTTCAATCAATTGTCTTTCGATATTTTTAGCATTTATTTTATGGATGTGATTTATCCAACGACATTTGTAAATCATCCATCTTTTTATGGATTACGACAATTATTTGAACAACCCTTTTGTTCTCATAATACCTAATAAAACAACAAGCTTTTATGTCAACGAGAAATACATTAACACTTTATTTGTTCTCGATGAATATCATCACATATTCTCTTGCTAGTTATTTAGGTCATTGCAGTTCATGAATTGTATTCTTTCGTATGACGATTCACACCAACAAAATCAGTATCCAATACTTAAGAACCACATTGTTTAACAAGCAAAGAATACAACCATAACACGTTTATCCTCTATATACCCAAGCTGAAGAATTCTAGTCTTTTCTTTTCTGCCATATATTTCTGAGATTCTCTTTCAGTATTTCTTTTTTTTAAGAATCTATCAACATCAATAGTGGATCCATACACATGACACATAGTCCAAAGCATGCATAGTTAAATACCAACGTCCTTGGATTTGCACTTTGAAGTAGATCACCATCATCAAATACTTGGTGTTCTTTCAAATTCCATTCTTTAGTAATCTTTTAGTGTAGTAAACATTTTACCTACATCAAATATTCACCCTTATCATGGAACTATTC
This sequence comes from Avena sativa, assembly GCA_916181665.1. Classification (NCBI taxonomy): domain Eukaryota; kingdom Viridiplantae; phylum Streptophyta; class Magnoliopsida; order Poales; family Poaceae; genus Avena; species Avena sativa. Next base: position 145,197,508 of record OV702294.1, on the reverse strand, counting down.
ATGATCAAGCTACTTTAGCTTATAACGGTGAATAGCGAGTATAATTTTGCTCTCCAAAACCTTTTGGAGGATTAGGACGACAAGCATTTTCAACCTTTTGCAAATTCTCATCAAATATGAGAACATAAACTTTGCCATATTATACTCTCTCATGTTGTAACCAAAACATCATTTCAGATATCGCAATATCTTCCACACATCATGGTTTCTGAAATAACTCTTTCAGCTCCTAGATAACCTTGATATTAAAACAATCTTTTGAATATCAAGAATCATGGAGACAAACATGATACTTATATACTAACATTGGAATTGTTACTCTTGATTTAATACCAATTATTAAACTTCACGGAGTAACCAGAACTTACTGAAAGTTTGTAATATGACTTTTAAAATTTAGATTAACACTTCAAAACAATAAGATACCAGTTCGTAAAGTAACTAACCAGAATTCTATAGTTCTATTATCTCAATTATAACTAAGTGCAAGGTGGTAAACGGATGCCAATGACTACAACAACTATGCAAATTCACTTTGATTTAATTTATGATAAATAGTGTTCAACTTTTAATCATATTACTGTTGAACTTCCACTCAAAACAATATCCCTCACATTGTTTTAGTGATCACACGAACCAAATACACTACACCAAGTCCGATCATCACGTGACATGATGTAGTTTCAAAGGAGAACAATCATCATTTTCATCATATCAATTACATAACTCATGCTTTACCTTTCGGTAATCCGTGTTCCAAGACCATGTCTTTACATGCTAGGCTCGTCAAGATGTAACCTTAGTTTCCGCATGAGCAAATCTGGCTTGCTCCCGTTGTACACACCCGATCATCATGTGGTGCTTCGAAACAACGAGCTTTGGCAACGGTTCCTACTAAAGACGAACACTATAACTTGATATTTTGTGAGAGGGATCATCTTATAATGCTACCGTCGCAATTTAAGCAATACAAGATGCATAAAAGGATTAACATCACATGCAATTCATAATATGTGATATGATATGGCCTTTCTTCTTGTGCTTCCGATCTCCATCTTCAAGCATGAACATGATCTCCATCATCACCGGCGTGGCGTCAAGGTCAATGGCACCGCTCCATGGTTGTCGTCCACCAGCATCAACTATTACAACTACTTTGAATAATAGACATGCAGGTCTTAACGAAATTAAAAGACAACCATAAGCGGTTTTCAACTTACAATAAGGATCATTGCATACATCCCATATAATCACAATCATGGCCATATCACATCACAGCACACCCCTGCAAAACAAAGTTAGATGCCTCTGATTTTCTTTGCATATTTTACGTGGTTTGGGGCTTTCAATAAGTACCGTTCTAACTTACGAACAAGAACCACAGCGTTGATGCTTGAACTATCAGGTGCCTGTTGTAAATTGAATCTTTACTATGATGGGAGAGACAGACACCCGCAAAGCCACTTATGCAATACAAGTTGCATGTCGAGCGTGGAGCAAGTCTCACGAACGATGTCATGTAAGGTTAGCCCGGGCCGCTTCATCCCACCATACCGCAATATGCAAAGTACACAAAAAGCAACTGATAATAAAAGCACCACCGCCCATAATGACCATTGTGTTCTACTCGTGCAACAGATCTACATATAGACACGACTCTGATACCACTGTAGGGGTTCGTAGCATGTAAAACAAAAAAAATTCTATCGCATGAACATAAACAAGCCAAGATCTACCTACTAGATTGTAGCAACGAGTCGATTAGAGTACTCACCCTCGAAGATTCCAAAGCGGTTAACGAGAGCAGATTCTCGTGGGTGATGTAGTCGTACACTTGCCGATCTCAAGATCGCGGAGACGATCCTTCTGGTGCTGAATTTCGGCAGAGCTTCCGCAGTCGGTCACACGTTCGGTACTCGATGAAGACCTTCATATCCCTTGTTCCAGCAGGCAGCAGAGGTTGTAGTTCTCCCCTCGCGATTCCGGCAGCATGACGGTGTGGTGTTGGAAGTAGAGAGAAGATCCCGCAAGGCTTCGCCTAAGCCAGAGCGGGTTATGGTGGAGAATTAGGGTTTTTGGCGATCTAGGGTTTAGAGGGCTGGAGAGGAGGCGTGGTCGGCAACGACTAAGGCGGTGCCGGTTGCGGCGCACTGCGGCGGCGGCACGACGGCTATGTGGGGAGGGGCTGGTGTTGTTCCTTGGGGCACCCCTCCCCTCTATTTATGAGAGGGAGGGCGGCTTGGGAGAGGGGAGTTTGAAACCTTCCCCAACTCCCTCTCCTAGTTGGCTTGTGGTGGAGGGAAAGAAGGATTCTTTCCTTCCTCCACCAGGATACATTGTCCCAGTTTGACTTTTCAAACTTGTCTTTTGACTTTCAATTTAGAGCTTAATTTCTTTCTTATAAATGCCCAACCAAGTGACCTAGTACACGATGCAATCATTCCACTTACTCATGACACATTCATGTACCCTTCCCCTTCCGGTCCGGTGAACCTTCTAGACCCTTCTAGATCATTCCGATGAAAACACCGGAATCATTCCGGAACTTCGAAATTGGACTTTACTTATATGAATCTTATTCTCCGGACCATTTCGGACCATTCCGAGACTCCGAAAAACATTCAGTCTCCCTACTTACATTCCATATCTACTAAACAACATCGAATCCTTAAGTGTGTCTCCCTACGGTTCGTGAATTATGCAGACATGACCCAAGACTCTTCTCCGATCAATAACCAATAGAGGAATATGGAAATTCATATGGCTCCCACATATTTCTATGATTACTTCGTGATCGAATGAACCATTTACATACAATACCAATTTCCCTTTGTCTCACGATACTTTACTTATCCGAGGTTTGATCGTCGGTATCTCTGCATACCTAGTTCAACCTCGTTACCGATAAGTACTCTTTTCTCGTTCCCGTGATATGGGATCCCTGTGATCTAGTCACATGCTTGCAAGCTAATTGGATGACATTCCACCGAGAGGGCCTAGAGTATATCTATCTATCATATGGATGGACAAATCCCACTCTTGATCCATGTGCCTCAACACATACTTTCCGAACACTCAATGCCACCTTTATAACCACCCAGTTACGAAGTGGTGTTTGATGTCATCAAAGCATCCATCCGGTGATGGTGATTAGCATGATCTCATGGTCGAAGGAATTAGGTTAATATGTATCAGAAAGCTTATAGCAAGTGAACTATATTAAATGACTTGATCTTTATGCTACGCTTAACTATAGGAGTATGTCCATCACATCATTCTCCTAATGATATGACCCTGTTGTTAATAACATCTCAATGTTCATGATCAGGAAACCATAATCATATATTAACTAACAAGCTAGTTTAACAAGAGGCTTTACTAGGGACTCTTTTATGTTTACAAATCACACAAGTATTAATGTTTCTGGTGAATACAATTATAGCATGGTATGTAAATATTTATCATAAGCATGAAGATATGATAAAAACCACTTTATTATTGCCTCTTAGGCATATTTCCAACAGCTCCAGGGATGTTGATGAGGGTAGTGGCTCCATGAGGGGGAACGATGGATGTGAGGGCAGCAGTATCAAGAGGGCGAGGGGCAGGCCTCTCAAGATAGGGCACTTTCACGACCAGGTAGGTCTAACCCATTTTGCCAAGGTGATCTTGGCACCTGGGTTAGACATGCTGCCAATCCCAGATGGCTTCAGGCCTTTCCTCGGAAATGTACCAAGGACGATCGTGCGAAAGACGAACACCGGATGTAGTTGGATGGTGAAGATCCGGATGTCAGCGGCAGGATCTGTCTTGACCAGGAGTGGCCTGGCTTCGCCATTGCACACCAGGTGAAGATCGGGTTCTTCTTGACCTTTAAGGTGCTGAAGGGTGACCTGTTCAAGGTCACCATCTTTGACTACACCATGACTGAAGTCATGAAGAAGTGCCCACAACATGATCCAGCCTTTGCCATGATCGACCTGCAATCTTTGTTGTCTACTTTGTTGTATGTTCAATTGTTGTGAACTTATGGCGTGATGTTGCTACAATGTTTATGTTGCCTACTTGGTATGTGTTAGATGTGGTTAAGACACAATTATTGTGTGTGGTAAGCTCACAATCTGGGGAAGAGGTTACTAGAGCACATGTCATAGCTAAAACCAAACATCCATATTTCTTTCTCTCGGGCCTAATACAACCCTCCAAACAACAGGGCCTCAATTCTGCCCAAGTGCTAAACAGTGTCAATGCAGGGAACCAAATAAGGAGGAGAATTTGGTCCAAATCCTGATCCCGGTGTGCATTCCCCGCGCATGCAAATTGCACGCACCATAAAAAACTCGCTCCGGAACCAAACACACCCTAGTTCTCCATCGACTGAGTTGTCTTGTGTCATCTTTCTCACCATTAGATTTGTCTCATGATTTGTGCAATGTGAGAGTTATGTATAATTTTTTTACGGGAGTAACATATGAGTTGTAACTACTTTATAGCTAAGTTTATAAATACTTCCTCCGTTTAGAAATATAAAACATTTTTGTTTTGTGAAATGAATATACCTAGACGTCTTTTAATATATAGGTTCACTCCGAACATCTACGAACATGTACACTAAAAGACGTCTAGATATGTTTAATTCACAGAGCTAAAATATCTTATATTTCCGAACAGAGGGAGTAGGTTGTAAGTGAGAATTAGTATAAATTTTATAAGTTGTAACTGAGAATTAGCATAAATAGTAGGATGATGTCAACCTACTGACTTAGACATAAGAAGTTATTAATCTCATGAGATATAGACGCTCCCCAAAATATAAGACCTTGTAGAAAATTTTGAGAGCTTAGAAAAAAAGTAAGTTTTTATCCCGATTGTTCTTTGTGAATTTCATGTTCTATCGCTCTTCCCCATGTCGATGCTTTGCTTCCATGCGTGCTTAGCCAGAACCTCGCCCCCTTCTTTTGTGTTGCTCGGGTTCTGCTCATCCCGCTCTTCTTTGGATCGCCTAGGGAGTTAATGCCCTTCTGCTCCTAGAGCGTCGCTCCCCTACCTCCCACTCTACTCCTAGGGATTTGCCCCCTCCAGTTCTGGTCTCATGGTGATACCCCTCTCCTGATCTACTCCTGCTCGCCTAGAGCGTCGTCGCTCTCCCTCTTTGATCATGCTAGGAGGCTAGCAATCTTGTCTGTTGGGGTGCCTAGCGATCTCATTTTTCGGGGCGGTCGCTAGGGCCGGCTGACTATCTCGTCTGCTAGGAGGTAGTCGGTGATCTCGTCTGCTAGGGGCGGCCATCGATTTTGTCCTTGGTTTGTTAGCTCCCGCTCTTCATGGACGAGTACTCCGGCAAGGCACCTATACCCAGATCTCTATGATTGTGCTCTTCTCCTCCGGCCCTGCAACAATTAGTGACCCACATAGTATGGTAATTCCGAACCTCAACTGTATTTTACTCATAGATGAACAAGGACATGGATGAACAAGTTCTCGTAGATCAACAATATGAAATACATGGATGAACAAGGTATCGTAGGTGAGCAATATGCAATTAGAAAATGAAATAGAGGCAAGCATAATTCAGAAAAGGGGGACAAACTCAGATGTAGTACATATTGACAAAGGTTGAAATAACACTACATATTGTAGAGTGATAGAGGCTGAAACTCAAATGAAGTACTCAGATGGGGTACAACAATGTTGACAATGCCACCAAAATTCCATACTATAGAGTGACATGCTTGCAACAAACTAACAAAATATAAGTTTCCTGGCAATAAATCTACGAGTCAATGCATATAAATGTATAGGTCGAACCACTGACAAAACACTGTGTGAAGTGCCAAGACCTACCATGGTAACTTCTGCATTTAACAAGGAAATTAATGCCCGAAAACCAAGTCCGGCACATATTAGCTATTTGTACTCCTGGCAATCATATCTCATATGATATACTAACAACGAGTGCTTTTATCTAGGAATGCAGAAGTGGGACAAGTGGGATGTCACTTTTAGATCACGAACTAAATCTAAACTAAGAGAGATAAGTGAGATTCGTGCACTTAGTTAGTCTAGGGGTCTAAAGGTGGGATCTCATTTATCTCACTTCTGCATCCTTACTTTTGTCACTATAACAACATTTACCAAGTAGTGTAGCGGTTGCACAAGCAGTGTACCACAGTAGTTGAACATCATTGAGTACTTGTATTATTTACAAGCAAGTAAGAAAAACTTATTTTCTATAGTACTTGCATTATTTACAACCAAGCAAAATTTTAGTTACCTGGTAGTCTAGGAGTAATAAACTGAAATATATATGTCCAAAATATACTATAAGTAATAACAAGCTGACAGAACACTGTGTGAAGTGCCAAGACATACCATGGTAATTTTTGCAGTTAACATGAAAATTAATGCTTGAAAACCAAGACCGACATATTTGTTATATGTACTCCTGGCAAAACACATCTCATGTGAGATATTAACAATAAGTGTTTTTTCTAGGGATACAGAAGTGAGACAAGTGGGATGTCACTTTTAGATCCTAGACTAAATCTAAACTAAGTGAGATAAGTGAGATTTGTGCACTTAGTCTAGGGGTCTAAAATTGAGAGCCCATTTATCCCACTTCTGCATCCTTACTTTTGTCACTATTGAAAGAACATGTGGGCCCCCATGTGTGGTTTTGGTAATTAATGATAATCTTTATGGACTAATGTGTATATTAAGTTGTACTTGTAGGAATTGTCCATTGGCATCGCTTGGAGCATGTGTTGGCTTCAAGGTCGATGAAATGAGAAGAAGATGTTGTGCAAGCTCAAAATGCACCATCCATAGAAGATCTCATGTTTGATGCATGCCATCCTCGGTGATCATGGATCGATGATGAGGAATCAAGAAAGGCGTTCCATCTTGAGAAGGTCAAGTTCGTCTACATCGAGCTCAAGTGGAATGCTCAAGGCAAAGGTATAATCTTGATAGGTTTTCCCTTTTGCCGGTCTCATGTTGTGTGTGGGAGACCGAGTTTAGGATAGATAACCGTACTATCAAGAGGGGCTCTCGAATGAGTAACTCGATCACATCATTCGGAGAGAGCTCAAACCTTTACATACTTGCATCATAGTATTTGATTGTTATTTGATCTTATCCATGTGGAAATATAGAGCTTGTGTTAATCTCCAAAACAAGCTCTTGTTCATCAAAATCGAATCTCTCGTTTGTATCTTGTTACGATTTTGATCTTGGCAGCTTTTAGATTTCTCACCAAGTGAGGTATCTCACATTATAATACATGATACATTCTCACTTGGTGACAACCAATATTTTCCAACGCAATTAGAATCGGGTCAATCGGAAAAACCAATCAAAAGTTATAGCCATTCAAATATCTGTCTATTTAATTGAAAAAGAAAAGGTTTCTGCTCTCTAGGCTGAACGGTAGTACCGCCCAGGCGGGGCGGTACTACCGCCTGCCCCTGTGCGCCTCCCCATTTGCTTCTGCCTCGCTAGGTAGTCAAATCCGGTACTACTGTCTGGCCCGGTACTACCGCCCTGGTGGGGTGGTAGTACCGGCCCAACTCCAGGCTACACTGTCCAGCTCCCGCATGGCCTCCTTCCTATACGCGTGCCGCTCAAACCACTGCCGCGCGCTGGGCCAGCTGCTTCACGCGCGCATTGACCCACCACTGTCGTCGCCTCGCTGCGCGCGCCCGTACTCGGCCCCACTCGTCCACGTGATTCCCGCGCTACCGCACTGCCTCGCGCGCTCGCTCGCTGTTTCCCTCCCCACGTTGACCCACACCTAGTTCCCGCTCGCGTCGCTGGGCCCGTAGCCGCTCGCACGCGCCTCACGTCATGCGCTAGCTCGCTCGCTCCTGCTCGTGCAACGCACGCTGGATCGCTTGCGCTGACCAGCTGCTGGCCCCACGCGCTGGGCCCTGGTGCTGCCGCCGCCTGCACATGCCTTGCATCGCGCGCTTCTCGCCCCAATTTATGTCGCTCGCCTGTGTTTTTTCTGGATGTGCTTGCAGGGTGCGGTAGTACCGGGATTTTGCGGTACTACCGGACCGTTCCAAAAAATCGCCCCAACGGACAGATTTTTGGCCCCTCTTTAAATAGCTTCCTAATCTTTCCTTTAGGGTTGCTTCTTCTTCCTCTATTCTTTCTCAAGCTTTGCCCCATATTCTTATCCCCTATTGAGCTTGATTCTATGATTTCTTTCCAATGATTCATGCCAATATTTGAGAGGAATATAGAGGAGATCTAGATCCACGTTTTGACCAAACCAAAACATCTCTTTGTGAGTGTATCTTTGGGGATCTAGATTTTGGGGGATTTTGCGTTCCCTTTGTGTTCTTCCTCTCTTGTTCCACCAATAGCTTTAGTAGCTTTGTTGGAACTTGACATTGAGGGATTTAGGCATCTTTGTGGTGTTCTTGCCATTTGCATTAGGTGCATCGGTTTGAGTTCTCCTCGGAGGATTTGGTTCGTGTTACTCATTGGAGATTGTCCCTCTTGGGTTCTTGGAACTCTAGACGGTTTTTGTGGCCTTGGTGGCGTTTGTTGGGAGACTCCAATTGAGTTGTGGAGAAGTGCCCCAACCTTGTGAGAGGTTCCGGTTTGCCACCGACAAGTGCACCGACAGTGGAAGTGTGGATCGATCCCGTTGGGGTGAGACTCACCGGAGAATAAGGAAGGCCTTTTATGGCGTTGGTGGTTTGATACCATCCCCTCTCCAAACGAGACGTACTCCATGCTGGGAGGAACTCAGTAAAATATTGTCGTCCCCGCATGCCTCAGTTATCTCTATGCACGAGCTCTTTATTTATGCACTTTACATTGTGATAGCCTTCGTGCTTGAAGTAATCTATATATTGTTATCGCATTGTTGCTTGTATTGCTTAGCATAAGTTGTTGGTGCACATAGGTGAACCCTAGTTGTTCTAGTTTGTGCTTGAAAAATTAAATGCCTATTTAATTCCGCCTTTATCGAGCCACTCTTGGAAAAGTTTTAATCGCCTATTCACCCCCCTCTAGCCGACATCTATATCCTTTCAACTATAATAACATTTATCAAATATTATAGCAGAAGCACAAGCAGTGTACCATGGCAGTTGAACATCATTGAGTACTTGCATTCTTTACAAGCAAGTAAACAAAACTTATTTTCTACAGTACTTGTATTATTTATAACCAAGCAACATTCCAGTTAGCCGATATTTTAGGAGTACTAAACTAAAATATGGATGTCTAAAATATACTAGAAGCAGCAACAAGTGTGTGCATGGAAGTTACATAAGAAAAGGTAGAGAAATAGTGAACCTAGGATAGGTTGGAACGCTTACCCAAGCATAGTGCACACCACCCTTGACCTCACCGTCTTCTCCACATGCCAGCTAAGATGACAGCACAATAGTAGAATAGAGGAGGGATGCGTGGGGGAGTAAGGTAGTGGCATGGGGGAGCAAGCGGCGACGACGTGTTGGGGTGCATCGAGGAAGACGATGATAATGGTGGGGCGTGAGAGTAATAAGGCGAGTGGGCAAGATGGGAGGGGAAATGGGAGCGAGGCATTGTCTGCAACACGAGTGAGGCGACGTTCATAACCCAAGTGAGGGTAAAATCAAAAACTCATGAAATTCAGTAACATGAAAAAGTTTGATTATCGATCCCTTAAAGGTCTTATATTAAAACACAGAGGGAGTACATGACAGCAGGTTAGCAAGTGAGTTAGGTCCCGTCAAAAGAAAAGTATTGCATTTAAATACTCATGCGGATGCAGCTAATTGGGCTATTTTGGTCTCCCACAATTATTACAATCCAATATTTGTTCATACCCAAACAAACTTTCATAATATTGCATGAACATCTCCATGAGGGCCCTCCAACATAGTAATCTGTTTTTTTCCTTTTTTTTGTTTGCCATAGCATGGGAATATGAGGTATTGGTCCCCTTCCAAGATGTCCCTCTCTTTAGCTCTCTGTCTAGTATTGGTATCTTCATTTCTCCACATTTTTTGAAGCTCACCTAAAATAATTTTCATCTGCTTCTTAGCCCCAGGAGATAGAGGTTGTGTTTCAGAGAGGATATCTGAAAGGGCATGTATGCCCCATGTGTGGTTTTGGTAATTAATAACAATATCTATGGACTAATATGTAAATTGAGTTTCACTTGTAGGTTTGTCCATTGGCATTGCTTGGGCCATGTGTTGGTCTCGAAGATGAAGAAAGAGAAGAAGAAATTTCCAAGGGTTGTGTGCCCATTAGAATCATGAAGAAAGAAAGAGATTGAAGGTTGATTAAGACAAGTACAAAGAGTTGCATCAAGATGGATCAACCTCAAGAAGGAATGAAGAAGGGCAAGCTCAAGATGCGCCCTCTCTTGAAGATCTCATGCTTGAAGCTTGTCATCCTCGTTATCATGGAGTGATGAAGACAAGTTCAAAGAAGAGGTTTCCCCATGGAGTATGGGGAGAAATTTGCAAGTCTTCATCAAGCAAGAGCGAGCAAGAGCAATCAAGAAAGGTGTTCCATCTTGGGAAGGTCAAGACAGTCTACATAAAGCTCAAGTGAAATTCTTAAGGCAAAGGTATGATCTTGATATGGTTTCTCTTTTACCGGTCTCATGTTGTTAGTTGGGAGACCGGGTTTAGGATAGATAGTCGTACTATCAAGAGGGGCTCTCAAGCGGGTGACTCAATCGCATTGTTCGGAGAGAGATCAAACCTTTGCATACATAGCATAATATTTTTTGGTTGTTAGTTGGTTTTTGTCCATGAAAGGATCTAGAGCTTGTGGTTATCATCATAACAAGCTCTAGTTCATCAAATAAGGATTTCCCTTGCATATCTTATTGCGATTGTTGATCTTGCGAGTTTTACTGCTCCACAACTTGGGAGATACATCACATATATATCCATGGTATTTTATCCCTAGGTGATTCTACTCGTCGTTATCTTTCCAACAAAATTGGTTTCATCTCGTTTGGAGTTCAGATGCAAAAGTTATTGCAGTTTTGGTTTCTGGAGTTTTCCTGACTGGAAGTTCCAGCTAGCCACCGGTAGTACCGCTAGGGATTTTTGTCACCGGTAGTTTCGGTGGAAGTTCCGACGCTTCTTTCGCTCAGCTTATGTATCTTCTCTGTCTGGTTTGTTCTATTTATTGGAACTTTGATCAGAAGTTGAACCAGAAATACCGCTCGGGCATATTTGCAGCCAGTAGTACCGATTGAAATTCCGGCTCTACTTCTGCTCAGCCTTTGTAACTCTCTGTTTGGTATGCTCTAATTTATCAGATCTTTGGTCAAATTTTCTGCCGGTAATACCGGTCTCAGCGGAAGTTCCGGCGGACCGGCAGAAGTTCTGGCCAGGCTCGGTTTTCCGTCTTTCGCATCGTTATTTTCTAAACGTTGGCTGGATGCCATCGGAAGTTCCGACCTCCCACCGGAAGTTCCGATCAGGGTCATAAATGCCCAAATGGTTAGATCTGTGAGCCCTTTAAAAGGGGATCCTCTTCCCCTTCGTGGGCCTTGCTCTTTTCTTGGTTCTTGGCTTTCTCTCTCTCCTTCATTGTTGACCTTGAAGAGCTTTCCCTCTCCCCTTCCCCCTCCTATGATTCTTGCATCTTTTTGAGGTATTTGAGAGAGGAGATCTATATCTACAACCCCCCAAACCAAATCCCTTCTTTGTGAAGGAATCCTTGGGATCTAGATCTTAGAGAGTTTTGTGTTCTCCTCTTGTGTTCTTCCTCCTTTATTCCCCCAGTAGCTTTTGTAGCTTTGTTGGAATTTGGGAGTGAAGGACTTGCCCTTGCATGTGTTTTATAGGTTTGAGTTCTCCATGGAGATTCGGTGAGTACAATCTTGTGGGCTTGTTTCTCTTGGGTTCTTAGAACCCTAGACGGTTGTGGTTGGTGTGTTGACTTCTTGTGGCCTGCATTGTGGAGTGGCCTCAAGCTTGCGGCCTGTTGTGGCTTTGTTGCCTGTTGTGGCTTTGATGCCTGATGTGGCTTTGTTGCCTTTTATGGTCTTGTAGCCTTTTGTTGCTTTGTTGTTGGAAGCCTCCAATTGAGTTGTGGAGATAGCCCCAACCTTGTACGGGTTTTGGTGACCGCCCTCAAGTGTCCCTTAGTGGATCGTGAGTAGGCCTTTATGGCGAGCTCACAGAAGAATAGGGTGAGCCTGTTGTGTCATTGGTAAGTTGCGTGCCTTCGCATCCGGGGTGAGTCCTTGTGTGGCGTTGGGTGAGCATCGAGCCACCACACCCGAGGTGAGCCATCTGTGGTGTTTAGAGAGCATTGCACCATCGCACCTCTCCAATGGAGACGTAGCTTCTTTGGAAATGAACTTCGGGATAAAAATCTTCGTCTCCGCGTCCATCAGTTATCTCTCAATCAAGCCCTTTACTTATTCACTTTATTTTGTGATAGCCATCGTGTTTGAAGTATTTCATCTTGCTATCACCTTGTTGCTTGTATTGCTTAGCAAAGGTTGTTGGTGCACTTATGTGAACTTAGTGGTTAGGTTTTGTGCTTAATAAATTAAATGTTAGTTTTATTTCACATTTATTTAAGCATAAACCGTAATAATTTTAAAAGCCCATTCACACCCTAGGCGACGTCCATTGCACTTTCAATATCCAATAAATCATACTCAACAATAATTGTTTTTTTATGTTTATTTTGTTTAGCTTCAACAATGATAGCCCACACTCTAATAGTTCTCCTAAGGTTTCTCACTTTATATTGCCATATATATATGAATCTAGAAAAGTTAAAAGGAGAGTTCCAACTTTTTGTAACTCCCTAAAACCTTCCATTTGCACTAACCACTTCTCAAAACAAAATTGTTTGATAGTAGGAGTTTTGAACTTATAGGTATAAAAAATAGAGGTGTATGCTTACTTCCCTACTCTAGGTAACGTCCTCAGAGATATTGCTGGAAACATACCTTCCTTGCAAGTAGTATTAAAGACATTATCTATTGTAGTCGTAACCAAATTATCATGGTTATTAGCCCAAGTGAACATCTTACACATTGTATAAGTCTACTAAGTCAACTTATTGACCCAGTCATTGAATAGATTATCCCAATGTTAATTAATATTACCAATACTTTTTTACTTTATTGTAGAGGTCCCAACCTTTAATAAGGTAGAGATCCATGTGTTTACAATGTTGGAGATATGCCCTAGAGGCAATAATAAATGTAATTATTATTATATCTTTGTGTTTATGATAAATGTTTACATTCATGCTATAATAGTATTAACAAGGAAACATTGATACTTGTGTGATTTGTAAACTTAAATTGAAGTCCCTAGTAAAGCCTCTATATAATACTAGCTTGTTGGTTAATAAATGATTGTGGTTTCCATATCATGAACATTGAGATGTTATTAACAACAAGATCATATCGTTAGGATAATGATATGATGGACATACTCCTATAGATAAGCGTAGCATAAAGATCAAGTCATTTTAATAGTTCAATTGCTATATGCTTTCTGATACATAGTAACCTAATTCCTTCGACCATGAGATCATGCATATCACCTTTACCGAATGGATGCTTTGATGACATCAAACACCACATCGTAACTGGGTGGCTATAAAGGTGGCATTGAGTGTTCAGAAAGTATTGGTTGAGACACATGGATCAAGAGTGAGATTTGTCCATCCATATGACAGATAGATATACTCTAGGCCCTCTCGGTGGAATGTCATCCAATTAGCTTGCAAGCATGTTACTGGCTCACAAGGGATCACATATCACGGGAACGAGAAAAGAGTACTTATCGGTAACGAGGTTGAACTAGGTATGCAGAGATACCGACGATCCTAACCTCGGATAAGTAAACTATCATGAGACAAAGGGAAATTGGTATCGTATGTAAGTGGTTCATTCGATCGCAAAGTAATCGTAGAAATATATGGGAGCCATATGAATTTCCAGATTCCTCTATTGGTTATTGTTCGGAGAAGTGTCTCGATCATGTCCGCATAATTCACGAACCGTAGGGAGACACACTTAAGGATTCGACGTTGTTTGAGTAGTTATGGAATGATGAGAAAGAGACCAAATGTTGTTCGGAGTCTCGGATGGGATCCGGGATATCACGAGGAGATCCGGAATGGTCCGGAGAATAAGATTCATATAAGGAAAGTCCTGTTTCGGAGTTGGGGAATGGTTCCGGTGTTTTCATCGGGAATGTTCTAGAAGGTTCCGGAATGTCCGGCACTCCGAAGGGGAAGGGTACATGAATGTGTTATATCAAGTTGGTATGATTGCATCATGTACTAGGTGTCATCGCTGAACAAAATAAAGGGTTTAGTCAAATCCTAGTTTGAAAAGTCAAACGCCAATTTGAAAGTCAAACGGCTATTTTGAGAAGTGGAGAGGGAGGTGGAAACCGAGTTGGGGGAGGAGTTCCTCCCCTCCACCGCCGGCCCACCTTGAAGCCGAGTTGGGGAGGGACTCCCCTCCCCTTGGCCACGCCTCCCACCTATAAAGGGAGGGGCAGGGCTGCCCCTCCTAGCACACAAGATCTCTACCCCGCAAACCCTAGCCGCCGGTGTCGCCACCTCCTGCTGCCGCCGCCGCCCTAGGGCAAACCGCCGCTGCCGCCTAGTTAACCCTAGCCGCCGGCTTGCCCCCTCCTCGGTGTGTCTAAACCCTAGATCGCCGAGGGCTCTCTCATAGTCCACCATACTCGCTCCGGCTTAAGGCGAAGCCCTGCGAGATCTCCCCTCTACTTCCGGTACCACGTCGTTGTGCTACCGGAATCACGAGGAGAGTGCTACAACCTCCGCTGCCTGCTGGAACAAGGGAGAGGAAGGTCTTCGTCGAGTACCGAACGTGTGACCGACTGCGGGAGCGCTACCGGAACGCAGCGCCGGAAGGATCGTCTACGCGATCTTGAGATCGAGAAGAGTACGACTACATCACCCACGAGAATCCGCTCTCGTTAAACACTTTGGAATCTTCGAGGGTGAGTTATTCCATCGACTCGTTGCTACAATCTAGTAGATAGATCTTGGCTTGTTTGTTTGTATGCGGTAGAAAATTTTTGTTTTCCATGCTACGAAACCCTACAGTGGTATCAGAGCCGTGTCTATATGTAGATCTGTTGCACGAGTAGAACACAATGGTCATTGTGGGCGTTGATGCTTTTATTGTCGATTGCTTCTTGTGTACTTTGCATCTTGCGGGATGTTGGGATGAAGCGGCCCGGGCTAACCTTACATGACATCGTTCATGAGACTTGCTCCACGCTTGACATGCAACTTGTATTGCATAAGTGGCTTTGCGGGTGCCTGTTTCTCACAGCATAGTTAAGATTCAATTTACAACGGGTGATTAACAATGCTAGTATCAATGTTGTGGTTCTTGTTCGTAAGTTAGAACGACACTTATTGAAAGCCCCAAACCACGTAAAACATGCAAAGAAAGTAGAGGCGTCTAACTTTGTTTTGCAGGGGTGTGCAGTGATGTGATATGGCCATGATTGTGATTATATTTGATGTATGCAATGATCCTTATTGTAAGTTGGCAACCGGCAGGAGCCATATGGTTGTCTTTAATTTATGTTAAGACCCGCGTGTCTATTCAAAGTAGTTGTAATAGTTGAAGCCGGTGGACGACAACCATGGAGAAGCGTCATTGACCTTGATGCAATGTCGGTGATGATGGAGATCATGTTCGTGCTTGAAGATGGAGATCGGAAGCACAAAGAAGAAAGGCCATATCATATCACATATTATGAATTGCATGTGATGTTAATCCTTTATGCATCTTGTATTGCTTAGTTAACGATGGTAGCATTATAAGATGATCCCTCATGCACATGAATTTCAAGTCATAAAGTGTTCACCCTTAGTTAGCACCGTTGCTAAAGCTTGTTGTTTTGAAGCACCACGTGATGATCGGGTGTGTTAGATTCCGCAAGTGTATACAACATGAGCAAGCCAGATTTGCTCATGCGGAAGCTAAGGTTTGATCTTGACGAGCCTAGCATGTACAGACATGGTCTCGGAACACGGATCACCGAAAGGTAAAGCATGAATCATATAGTAGATATGATGAACATGTCGATTGTTCGCCTTTGAAACTATATCAACTCTCGTGATGATCGGTGTTGATGTGGTGGATTTGGTTCGTGTGATCACTAAAACAATGTGAGGGATATTGTTTTGAGTGGGAGTTCACCTAGATTAATTTAACTATTAATTAGAACTCAATTTGTCATAAACTTAGTCTAAACTATTGCAAATATGTTGTAGATCAATGGCGGCCCCTACCATCAATTTTAATGCGTTCCTAGAGAAAGAAAAGTTGAAAAACAATGGAAGCAACTTCGCGGATTGGTTCCGCAATTTTAGGATTGTCCTCACAGCTGGTAATTTGACCTATGTGCTGGATGCACCGCTAGGTGACCCGCCTGCAGCTGATGCTGCCGACGAAGTAAAGAATGTTTACCTCGCTCGGAAGACTCAGTACTCCACAGTTCAGTGTGCTATCTTGTATGGTTTAGAATCGGAGCTTCAGAAAAGGTTTGAGAATTCAGACCCACATGATATTGTCCGTGATCTCAAATTGATCTTTGAGACTCACGCGGCAATTGAGAGCTATGAGGCTTCTGAAAAGTTCTTTAACTGCAAGATGGAAGAGGGCAGCTCCGTCAGTGAGCATGTGCTTAAGATGTCTGGGCACGCAAACAAACTTCAAAGCTTGGGTATAGTGATTCCTAATGCTTTGGGGATTTACCGTGTCCTCCAATCACTGCCACCAAGTTACAAGAACTTTGTGATGAACTACAATATGCAAAACATGAACAAGCAGTTGCCAGAACTCTTTGCTATGTTGAAATCTGCAGAAGTGGAGATCAAGAAAGAGCACCAAGTGTTGATGGTCAATAAGACCACCAAATTCAAGAAAGGCAAGTCTAAGCAAAAGGGACACTTCAAGAAGGGTGGTAAGAAAGTTACCGCGCCGACGAAGAAGGCCAAGGCTGGACCTAAGTCTGATACTGAGTGCTTTTACTGCAAGGGAGAAGGTCACTGAAAGCGGAATTGCCCAAAGTACTTGGCGGATTTGAAGAACGGCAACATCAAGAAGAAAGGTATATCCGATATACATGTTATTGATGTGTATCTCACTAGTACTCGTAGTAGTGCCTGGGTATTTGATACTAGTTCGGTTGCTCATATTTGTAACTCGAAACAGGTGCTGCATAATAAATGGAAGCTAGCGAAGAACGAGGTGACGATGCGCGTGGGAAACGAATCAAAGGTTGATGTGATCGCGGTCGGCACGCTACCCCTTCATCTACCATCGGGATTAGTTTTATACTTAAATAATTGTTATTTGGTGCCTGCGTTAAGCATGAACATTATATCGGGATCTTGTTTATTGCGAGACGGTTACTTGTTTAAGTCCGAGAATAATGGTTGTTCGATTTATATGAGTAATATGTTTTATGCACATGCACCTTTGATAGATGGTCTATTCTTATTGAATCTCTATAGTGGAAATACACATATTAATAACATTGAGGCTAAACGTTTGAAATCGAGCGATAACTCGACCTATATGTGGCACTGTCGTCTTGGTCACATTGGAGTGAAGCGTATGAAGAAACTCCATTCCGATGGACTTCTCGAATCACTTGATTTCGAATCACTTGATAGATGCGAAGCATGTCTGATGGGTAAAATGACTAAGACTCCATTTTCTGGTATGATGGAGCGAGCTACGGACTTATTGGAAGTCATACATACCGATGTGTGTGGTCCAATGAGTGTAGCATCGCGCGGTGGTTATCGTTATGTTCTTACCTTCACGGATGATTTGAGTAGATATGGGTATATCTATTTCATGAAACATAAGTCCGAAACTTTCGAGAAGTTTAAGGAATTTCAAAGTGAGGTAGAGAATCAACGTAACAAGAAGATTAAATTTCTACGTTCTGATCGTGGAGGTGAATATCTAAGTTACGAGTTTGGCGAGCATTTGAAGAAATGCGGAATACTTTCACAATTGACACCGTCGGGAACACCACAGCGTAATGGTGTGTCCGAACATCGTAATCGAACTCTCTTAGATATGGTTCGTTCTATGATGTCACTTACAAATTTACCGCTATCATTTTGGGGTTATGCATTAGAAACAGCCGCATTCACTTTAAATAGGGCACCATCTAAATCCGTTGAAACGACACCGTATGAATTATGGTTTGGGAAGAAACCTAAATTGTTGTTCCTTAAAATTTGGGGTTGCGAAGCCTATGTAAAGAAGTTACAGCCGGACAAGCTTGAACCCAAAGCGGAAAAATGCGTCTTCATAGGATACCCGAAGGAAACTATTGGGTATACCTTCTATCATAGATCCGAGGGCAAAATCTTCGTTGCCAAGAATGGATCCTTTCTAGAGAAGGAATTTCTCTCGAAAGAAGTGACCGGAAGGAAAGTAGAACTCGACGAGGTTATTGAACCTTCTCTCGAACTTGCGAGTAGCGCAGCACCGGAAGAAGTTCCTGTGATGCCTACACCAATAAGAGAGGAAGCTAATGATGATGATCATGAAATTTCGGTTGTAGTTGCTACAGAGCCTCGCAGGTCAAAGAGAACTCGTACCACTCCTGATTGGTATGATCCCGTTATGAGTGTCATGTTGGTGGACAACACCGATGACCCTGTGACATATGAGGAAGCGATGATGAGCCCAGATTCCAACAAATGGCAAGAAGCCATGAAATCCGAGATTGGATCCATGTACGAAAACAAAGTATGGACTTTGGTGGACTTACCGGATGGCCGGAAGGCTGTCGAGAACAAATGGATTTTCAAGAAGAAAACAGATGCTGATGGTAATGTTACTGTCTATAAAGCTCGACTTGTCACAAAAGGGTTTCGACAAATTCAAGGAGTTGACTACGATGAGACTTTCTCACCTGTAGCGAAGCTAAAGTCTGTGAGGATTATGTTAGCAATCGTTGCATATTATAATTATGAGATATGGCAGATGGATGTCAAAATAACATTCCTCAATGGAGACATTGATGAAGAGTTGTATATGATGCAACCCAAAGGTTTTGTCGATCCTAAAGATGCTAACAAGGTATGCAAACTTCAACGGTCCATCTATGGATTGAAGCAAGCATCCCGAAGTTGGAATCAACATTTTGATAAGGTGATCAAAAGTTGGTCTTATACAAACTTATGGAGAAGCTTGTATTTACAAGAAAGTGAGTGGGAGCTCTGTAGCATTCTAAATACTATATGTAGATGACATATTGTTGATTGGGAATGATGTAGACCTTCTTAATAGTGTCAAGGAATATTTGAATAATAGTTTTTCAATGAAGGATCTTGGCGAAGCAGCTTACATATTAGGCATAAAGATTTATAGAGATAGATCGAGACACCTAATATCATTGTCACAAAGTACATATTTGGACAAAGTTCTAAAGAGGTTTGGAATGGAAGATAGCAAGAAAGGGTTCTTGCCCATGTTGCCCAATACGACCTTGAGTAAAACTCAAAGTCCGACAACGGCAGAAGATAGAGAAAGAATGAGTAAGACTCCCTATGCCTCAGCCATAGGATCTCTAATGTATGCCATGATATGTACTAGACCCGACATTGCATATGTTGTTAGTTTAACTAGCAGTTATCAAAGTGATCCAGGAGTGGATCATTGGACAGCGGTCAAAAACATCCTTAAGTACTTGAGAAGAACTAAGGATATGGTTCTTTCTTATGGAGGTGATGAACAGCTCGTTGTTAATGGTTACACCGATGCTAGTTGGAACACCGATCCGGATGATTCTAAATCACAATCTGGATACGTATTTACTTTGAATGGTGCAGCAGTTAGCTGGAGGAGTGCAAAGCAAAGCGTTGTGGCAAGATCTTCAACTAAATCGGAATACATGGCTGCTTCGGAGACTTCACAAGAAGCGATATGGATGAAAGAGTTCATTACAGAGCTGGGTGTGGTTCCTAGTGCGCTGGACCCAATGTCTATCTACTATGATAACATGGGCGCCATAGCCAATGCGCAAGAACCAAGGTCACACAAGAAGCTGAAGCACATCAAGCTACGTTTTCACGCTATTCGAGAACATGTCCAAGATGGGGACATAAAGATTTGCAAAGTACACACAGATCTGAATGTGGCGGATCCATTGACTAAACCTCTCCCGAGGGCAAAACATGACCAGCACCAAACTGCCATGGGTGTTCGGTATATTACCATGTAATCTAGATTAGATGACTCTAGTGCAAGTGTTTACAATGTTGGAGATATGCCCTAGAGGAAATAATAAATGTAATTATTATTATATCTTTGTGTTTATGATAAATGTTTACATTCATGCTATAATAGTATTAACAAGGAAACATTAATACTTGTGTGATTTGTAAACTTAAATTGAAGTCCCTAGTAAAGCCTCTATATAATACTAGCTTGTTGGTTAATAAATGATTGTGGTTTCCATATCATGAACATTGAGATGTTATTAATAACAAGATCATATCGTTAGGAGAATGATATGATGGACATACTCCTATAGATAAGCATAGCATAAAGATCAAGTCATTTTAATAGTTCAATTGCTATATGCTTTCTGATACATAGTAACCTAATTCCTTTGACCATGAGATCATGCATATCACCTTTACCGGATGGATGCTTTGATGACATCAAACACCACACCGTAACTGGGTGGCTATAAAGGTGGCATTGAGTGTTCGGAAAGTATTGGTTGAGACACATGGATCAAGAGTGGGATTTGTCCATCCATATGACGGATAGATATACTCTAGGCCCTCTCGGTGGAATGTCATCCAATTAGCTTGCAAGCATGTGACTGGCTCACAAGGGATCACATATCACGGGAACGAGAAAAGAGTACTTATCGGTAATAAGGTTTAACTAGGTATGCAGAGATACCGACGATCATAACCTCAGATAAGTAAACTATCGTGAGACAAAGGGAAATTGGTATCGTATGTAAGTGGTTCATTCGATCGCAAAGTAATCGTAAAAATATGTGGGAGCCATATGAATTTCCAGATTCCTCTATTGGTTATTGTTCGGAGAAGTGTCTCGATCATGTCCGCATAATTCACGAACCGTAGGGAGACACACTTAAGGATTCGACGTTGTTTGAGTAGTTATGGAATGATGAGAAAGAGACCGAATGTTGTTCGGAGTCTCGGATGGGATCTGGGATATCATGAGGAGATCCGGAATGGTCCGGGGAATAAGATTCATATAAGGAAAGTCCTGTTTCGGAGTTGGGGAATGGTTCCGGTGTTTTCATCGGGAATGTTCTAGAAGGTTCCGGAATGTCCGGCACTCAGAAGGGGAAGGGTACATGAATGTGTTATATCAAGTTGGTATGATTTCATCATGTACTAGGTGTCATCGCTGAACAAAATAAAGGGTTTAGTCAAATCCTAGTTTGAAAAGTCAAACGCCAATTTGAAAGTCAAACGGCTATTTTGGGAAGTGGAGAGGGAGGTGGAAACCGAGTTGGGGGAGGAGTTCCTCCCCTCCACCGTCGGCCCACCTTGAAGCCGAGTTGGGGAGGGACTCCCCTCCCCTTGGCCGCGCCTCCCACCTATAAAGGGAGGGGCAGGGCTGCCCCTCCTAGCACACAAGATCTCCACCCCGCAAACCCTAGCCGCCGGCGCCGCCACCTCCTGCTGCCGCCGCCGCCGCCCTAGGGCAAACCGCCGCCGCTGCCTAGCTAACCCTAGCCGCCGTCTTGCCCCCTCCTTGGTGTGTCTAAACCCTAGATCGCCGAGGGCTCTCTCATAGTCCACCATACTCGCTCCGGCTTAAGGCGAAGCCCTGCGAGATCTCCCCTCTACTTCCGGTACCACGCCGTTGTGCTACCGGAATCACGAGGAGAGTGCTACAACCTCCACTGCCTGCTGGAACAAGGGAGAGGAAGGTCTTCGTCGAGTACCGAACATGTGACCGACTGCGGGAGCGCTGCCGGAACGCAGCGCCGGAAGGATCGTCTACGCGATCTTGAGATCGGGAAGAGTACGACTACATCACCCACGAGAATCCGCTCTTGTTAAACACTTTGGAATCTTCGAGGATGAGTTATTCCATCGACTCTACAATCTAGTAGATAGATCTTGGCTTGTTTGTTTGTATGCGGTAGAATTTTTTTGTTTTCCATGCTACGAAACCCTACATACAATGCTAGTCCCTGGATCAATAGCTAGCATCCACAGTTAAGATGTAATATCAAGAAACAAAGGTCATAATACAACTTTATAACTAGGAATAAAATAATTCATTACATGTTACATATCTCATTTGTCTATCTCATTACAATGCAACAGAAATAACTATATAGCATGGAGTCTTTCATCTTCAAAGTGCCACAGGCAATCATGTTGGTTGTAGACTTGTAATCCTAATCAACACACTTCACTAACCTCAAACAAACCTGCAACATAATAAGTTACAACCACAGGGGTCAATAAATTTGAATTGTATTGGCAAGTGATACTATGGTAGTATAGTGGTAACTATCATCTATATGCATTTGGCTTAGTGGAGCTTAGGCTTGCTTTGCTCAAAATAGATTTTCCTTATCATTTGAAAACACTAAGTTTTTGTTTGTCAAAATCACCCAAGGCATCTACCAATAGACATTGGAGATCCTTTACCCTTGTTCAACCACAAGTTTTTAACTTAGAAATTGGGATGAGGAGATTCTTGATAGCTTCCATGTCTTGATGCTCAAATTGTCCATTGCCGGGGACACGGCTAAGACTCGACATGCATCGAGACAAGATCTTTCAGAAGCCTTCCCTTAGACCAGAATGGACGCGTTCCAAACCTATCATCCCCTACCACCAACTGTCCATTTGGCTAAGTTATTGCAACCTATATGATCCAGGCAGAGCCCATAATGCCAAGTGGCTGCACTCGAAGCTTCTCAACATTTGACATCTCAAATCTCTTTGTTCCTGGGTGGCATTCCACAAGTGAGATACACAGGGTAAGCCATTGAAAAATGGGCCCTGGTAACGACTCAACAAAAATCCAACCAAGCAATTACCATTCCACCCAGGTGTTTCATTCACTTAGTTGTTTTATTAAACAAAACACAAGTCCTTGACTTAGAAATATTCCATCGCATGAATATAATCCACCCTTGTTTTCTGTTTGCTAGGCTAAGCATGATAGTAGTAGGAATCTTAACTTAGGAAAATTCTACTAAGGTTTCATCTACTAG
This sequence comes from Avena sativa, assembly GCA_916181665.1. NCBI lineage: Eukaryota > Viridiplantae > Streptophyta > Magnoliopsida > Poales > Poaceae > Avena > Avena sativa. The sequence continues at coordinate 145,174,253 of OV702294.1, read as the reverse complement.
GATTTCCCATGGTATAGTTTATACTTAGAAAATTCCATGCAAGTCCTACTTAGAAATATCACTAATGCATAGTGAAAATAATAGGGCAAAAGTATGAAGCACCACTTGCCTTTTTAGTAGATAATATAAGTTCACTCCTTGATCTTGCAATAGCCACACTCTTCAAATTTTACTACAATTCAATCAAGGCACAAATTCAATCTACCATTCAAGCAATTCATCACATAGAATAATAAAAACAAAGCAATGCATGCAAGCATGCCAAAGATTGTTTTATTTGAAAAAGTGGTTTCTAATGGGTTATACACATTCTAAAACACCTATTGGTCATTTATAAAAGTGGTAAAACCATTTGATATTAAGTTAGTGAAAAATGGTCACTTTAAGTCATTTTTTTGCTAGAAATGGTTTAAATTAAAGTAATACTTTCTAGTGTTTGACAAATATATTTTTAAACACAAATGTTAGTGTTTTATAGTCAAGTGTTTATTATTAAAACCATTTGCAAAAGGTTTTACTTATAAACCATTTTTAAATCAAAGCATTATTTTATTTTGTTGGAAATGCATTTAAACAAAGTAATAATTTTATAGAGTTCACCAAATATATTTTTAATTCCAAAAACTTGGTGTTTAGGGTCAGAGAGTTTATTTCAAATCATTTTCCAAAGGTTTTACTCAAAAAGCATTTTTAAAACATATTCAACATTTTTATTTAGCTAGAAATGCTTTAATTCAAAGGAATAATTCTTAAGTGTCACAAAAAATATTTTTAAACCCAAAAGTTGGTTTCTATGGTTAGTAGGTTCAAAACAATCCATTTACAAAAGAGTTTACCCTAAAAACATTTTTAGAATGAATTTTATACACCAAATATGCCTACACATGTTTCTGCAAAAACAACTAACTTTTCAGAAGCAATTCACTAAACAAAGTGCATGGTTGGAAAGTATTTATTTTGCTGATTCTATTGATATAAAATTTGTAAAATTTGGACGTGTAGATTTAAAGTTATGAATTTTACAAATTAATATATCTAATAGAATCAAATCTGTTTTTAAAACAACACACATGCCACGCATCGTGTTTTCATTCGTTGGTACCGGTTCGCACGGATCGGCCTATGTGGTGCGTTGTATCTAAGTTGCATCGCATGGCTCTGATTGACCATAACGGTTAGATTAAGTCAATCTATCTACGCCGCTGGATCAAAATCTAACGGTGCAAACCCTAGTGGCCAAAGATGGGCGGCGCAACGACGACAGCTGGCGGCGGCGCGGTCAGACGAGGACAGAGCTGGCATTACAGGAAGCGAGAGGTGGAGATAAATAGCTCACCAGACTCGCCGTGATGTGCTGGTTCTCGAGGTGGTCGCCGTTTGTTGAGGGGCGCACAAGGTTGTTAGGGATTGCTCGTCGGAGCTGTGCTTCTCCTCGGGCACGCTCTATCGTCCACGGAGATGAGGCTACAAGGCTCGGGAAGGCAAGCGGAGTGTACCGTTAGGTTCGTACGCGAGTCGCAAACATGTGAGCATCAAAGAAAGGGCAAGGGGAGGTTTGTGCTCACCAGTAGTGCTCGCCGGAAATCGAAGAAGACGGCGGCGTGCACTGTCGATGTCGTTGCTGAGAATCTGGAGCATGCGCGGGTGAATGGAGGGTGCCAGTGGATGCGTATGGTGATGGTGAACAAGCTCGTGGAGTCTGGGAGGCAAGGGGAGGCGTGGGTTGGACGGAATTTCTCGCGAAGCTCGCCGGAGCAGTGTAGGTCTTCGAGCAAAATCAGGGCGGCCTGGAGGCAGAGGGTGGGTGGCGTCTGGGGGAAATGGAGAGGGGATACTGGTGTTTAGTAGGTCATGGTTACAGAGGAGAATTACTCGCGGTGTTACTCGAATTAACACGATTGAATCGTACCAGAAACGGCCGAGAGAGAGGGGGCGGGGTCAGTGCGAGGTTAGGGATGATGACTTGGCGGTGGGGCATCGTTGTCAGCGAGTGAGAGGAGCGTTCAGTGGGGTCTGGTCGTCAGCGGCTGAGCGGGTCGAATCGTGAGTGAGAGAAAAACGATTCGGGGGAGAGAGTGGGCTGGCTGCTGGGCCTGGTGGGCTGGTTGGGCTGGGTTGATTTCTTTCCTTTTTTTTGTTCTATTTCATTTTTCTTTTTCTGTTTTGATTTTGTTCAAACAATTCAAACAAACATTTGAATTCATAAACTTCCAAACTTTTCAGTAAGTTTTTAATATGTTTTAAACATGTATTTAAAGCCCTTTTTAGGAATAATTCCTTTATTTATTTATGGTTTATATTTTATTTGAAATGGGCACTTTCCTTTATTAAATAAGATTTAATTATATTTTCAAAACCTTATTTGAATTCCAATTTTTCACCAAACCTTTTCAGTAGGTTTATTTATTTGATAGGGTGTTAAATAATTCACTTTGAATTGAATTATTTAAAATATATTTAATATGAATTATTAATCATTTAAATTGAGCATTTGTCTACATTCAAATAATATCCAATATGGTTTTAAATCCATATAAATTTTATTTAAATGATTCTTTTATTTCATTAAAGTTAATTTAAATAACTTTTATTCCACTTGGGCAAATTCCATTTATTATTTTCCCATGATTTAATTAATCATTTCTATTAGGGATTTTGTCTTTATTCAAATAGAATAGAATTTGGTTAATGTCATATTATTTTATTTGAATATTCTTTATCCCTTTATTTTATATGATTTATCTTTATTTCATTTGATTATGGACTTGGCCAAGTTTTATTTTGGCTTTTGAATATTCCTTATTTATTATTTCTTTCTTTCTTATAAAATCCATATCTTTTTATTTAAAGAACCAAAATTGGTGATTCCAATTTGTAAAATTTTATTTAGTATTTGTTTATCTTTTTAAACCCTTTTAGGATTAACTTGCTCACAACTTGGTATGGATTTTAGATAGGTGCTTTATTAGCTTTAGAAATATTTCCTTTTACCATATTAAACTCACAAGTTTTTATCTATAGTTCCAAATTGAATAAAATAATTTCTATGGTCTAATAATATTTTTATTTATCATTCTTGATCATTTATAAATATTTTTTGACCAATTTTTATATGGATCAAATCCATAGTCTTTGATATATCTTGGAAATGATTTTCTTCCTTTAAGGTTTTGGGTTTTGGTTTATTTTTCCAAAGTGTTTAAACTTTAAGATTCATTCTTGATGAATGCATTTAACTTGATTGAAATTTGTTGGATTCCATTTTATTCAAGTTGTTCAAGATGGGTTTTGGTGTTTCCATTTGGAATCAAAATTTCTTTTCACCCTAAATTTCAACAATTATTTATTTTATTTATTTATTTATTTTTCACATTTCAAAATTTGAAATTTTTTGGGATGTGACATTTACTTTCTCTAATGAGATCAGAGTCACCTCCAGTGAGTGTAGATCCATCCCAAGATGCCGTCAGATTATGCAACTCGGTGATGAACTCCAACTTAAACTCATCATAAGATGAAATCCAACTTAAACTCATCATATGTTGACCCATAGACTAATACAAATCTCCATACACGAGCATCACTCTTATTCGTAATCAGATAGGACACATAATATTTATGTACATTGCCTAAAAAATATGTATGTATATCCCCGTAAATTATATCAAACAAACATTCGTTGATTCCTACAAGGATACCTCCAGCGGTTCCAAAAGCAGGAAGCCAATTCCACACACATATGCATTCTTGCAATCTATTCCTTGCAATTAAGCAGTAGTGGAATCAAGCTTTTTGATTCATGAAAACTAATAAGATCTAGGCATGACTCTCTAATGACTTCATGCACTCCAGATAACTTATCAGGTCTGTAAGACCTCTTGGATTTCATATAAGACGTATTATCATTAGATCTAAAAAATAATTTTTTTGCTACTACCCGTTTTACAAAACATTCAATACGAGGGGATTCCTCTGCTATATTTCCTTTATTTCAAGGGCAGTCACATGTAGCATTTATATAGCACTATTAGTAGGATTAGATGAACTAGGAACATCAACCAATATCAATATTAGTAGGAAGGAACACATCAAGGTTGTTTTCTCTAAGTATTACAAGCCTACTAGACTCAACATGCTTAATAGCAGCAACATTAACATCTACCATTTTCATCGGCTCCTAAACAGATCCATCATTTCTTGACTTTTCTATCAAAGAACTATTGCTAAGAATTGCAAAGGAATTACAAGTTTACCTGCAAGTGCCTCCAGATTCTTGCTTCTCTTTAGTTATCGACCTTCTTTATAACAGACTTGCCATCATTCTTGATCATGTTGCTCGTCCTGTTTGCTTGGACAGTCCCCACTTTTGCTTCCCTTCACGATTTCCAGCAAGCGTGTCCACTATGTTGGGAAACATCAGTTTTCTATATTAATATTGCTTCAATTTCTTTCCCCTTTATTTGTTAGCATTTTATCTATCATCTTCTTTTTTGGACACAAGGAGGTCCCAAAGAATCCAAGCTTTTATTATAATATAGAACTCCAATTTTTTTCTGGTTCATACTCCAAACACAACTCATACTCTGAAGAATAGAGTTCAAATAACTTGTGCCTAGATACAACCATTGATAAGCTAGTAAACAATCATGTTGTCTAAGTAGAAGAACACAAATTGACGTGATATATGAAGTGACTAAATTGTTCAAAGGAGTGAAGCGTGCGTTCGGTTGTACATGGGTGACGTTGGAAGTTGGAACTTATAGCACCATTATCGGCTAATCAATTTGTTTATTTTTAAATTATAACTAAAATTGAGCCTATTTTTTAGCGGAATCCAGCCTAATTTAGAAACACGAAAAGCCAAAGCACGACATAGCGGTTTTTTATGCGGCACGACCGCTCCTCTCCTCCCCCCAACCTTATCTCTTCCCTCCGCTTGTCCACCGCCACCCAAGATCCGGGCTGCTCCTGAGCCTCTCTCGCCGGAATAGCTAGCTGGAGGTGGCGGAGGAGCGGTGTCGGGGTAGCTGTAGGCTTTAGGATCTTTAGGGTAGTTAGGTTTGGGATTTTTGCCTGAGGATGGCTTCATGCTGTGAGGAGGCTGGAAGTTCTCTTCCCCGAGTCTTGCAGCCACCGGTGGCGCTTCTTCCTCGACTCGGAGCTCTGGTGGTCGGAGCTCTGGCCAAAGTGATGGAGTGCTACCTCCTCTTCAAATAAAGGGGCGTATGGATCTAAGTGTTGTCCTGGGTCGCAGAGATTGCTAGCGGTGACGCCTCTCCCGACCGTCCGTGGTGGCGAGGAGGAGAGGGGTTGTGTCGTGATGGGTGGTGTGTTGGGTTATCTTCTAGCCGGCCATGGAGGAGAGGGGAAGGGACCCTGCACTGATTCGTCCTCTGCTTCCTGGAGAAGGTACTACCGATCTCTGGTCCATCGCCGTCACATCTTCTTTGGTTTCTCCTCCTCATCTTGGGCACGAGCTCCGAGGAGGGAACTCGTTCTCTATGTGCGGCGGAGATGGACTTTGGCTTCTTGTTGCTGGTGCTCCTACTCAGTCCTTCTTCTCCTGGGCACTGTGGTTGCGTCTGGATGGTTGGGTTCCATGGGGAGTAGCAGCGATGATTGGTCGATGGCTGTGACTGATGATCACACAATGTGCCTGGTTTGGCCATTGATCTTTGATGCCTAAGATAGGCATCCTCAGACGCAATGGAAGCGTCAAAGCAACCTCTGAGAATGGAGGCCCTCACCAGATGGTGCGACGATGGCATTCAACACCAACCTCTTCCCAAGTGGTTTCGTCCCCAGCGAAGATGACAGCGGTCATCGGTGGACACTCATCTCTGAATCTGTGCAGTGAGGTGCAGGGACCTGATTGCTTTCTCAAAAAGTTTCTGAGGTCCTCTGTGTTTGTTTCCAGGACCTGGTTGTAATCTTACCTTTACTTTTGGTCCTTGTTGTAATCTGTACCACTGCTTGGTATTAATGCAGCCGTTTAGGTCCTTCGGAACCTTTCCCATTTAAAAATAGGACGCGCCTACCCAGCGGACGCCCTGAAAACGATCAAATCTGGCGGGCGCTTCCGACAGCGACCCTGTGTTCCGACAATGACCCCGCGTCGCCCCGCGCGCGCCCCCTCCCACACCGGTGGCGTGACCAGGTCCAAAAAAGGAAACCTGGCTGGACCATCTTCCTCTCCAAGCAAAAACCCGAAATCCCCCCTAGATCTAGTGTTTTACCCTTCCCCGATTGCTCACCTGCCCATCTCGCCTTCATCCTCTAGCACCCTGCTACTGAAAAGCGCCATTGAAGCTCCACCTTGATGCCATTGCCCAGCGCCCTGCTACTGAAAAGCAAAAAACCAACACACATGCAAAAACATCAGGTACTTCTCAAAATCATCTCTTCAAATCACTAGGATTTTGGTAGAAACATCTCTATACTGTTCTCAGTATGAAAATATACTGCCGCACAACATGGATCTAAAAAAGAAACAAGTCATCTATAACTACTCCTCAGTTTTGCATCTGACATATGTCCAATCTTGTTCAAACTATAAGAAACCAATCATCCTAAGCTTCATTGACAATATATGTTGATCCCTGCATTAAAAACATCTAATTTAGGACAACTAACAACTAAATAGACATGATTTCCTATTAATTGCTTCATCCTAACAACTAAATCTTATAACATCATGAATATTTTGGTTAAACAGATCCGAAACCATGGATATCAACCTAAATGCAGAACCAAATCAAGAAATAGAAGAAGACAATGCTGATGGTTCACACACAAATGCTATCGTGCAAGTTGTAAATGAAGGTATGATGATTATATGCAATTCAGCAGTATTTTTACATAAGTTATCCATGCTTGCATGTAGAGGTTATCAACAAGCTAGATCATAAGTTATCCATGCTTGCATGCAGAAGTTATCTATGCTTACATCCATATGTTATCAACTAGCTAGAACAGAAGTTATCCATGCTTACATCCATATGTTATCAACTAGCTAAAACAGAAGTTATACATGCTGTAAAATGAAAGTATGATGATTATATGCAATCCAGCAGTATTTTAACATAAGTTATCCATGCTTGCATGCAGAGGTTATCAACAAGCTAGAACATAAGTTATCTATGCTTGCATGCAGAAGTTATCCATGCTTACATCCATATGTTATCAACTAGCTAGAACAAAAGTTATTCATGCTTACATCCATATGTTATCAACTAGCTAAAACAGAAGTTATACATGCTTACAAAAGCACAAGTTATCAACTAGCTAGAATAGAAGTTATCCATGCTTACACACATATGTTATCAACTAGCTAAACCATGGATATTGACCTAAATGCGGAACCATATCAAGAAATAGAAGAAGGCCATGCTGATGGTTCACAAACAAATGCTATCGTGCAAGTTGTAAACAAACGTATGATGATTATATGCAATCAACTTATCCAGCAGTATTTTAACATAAGTTATCCATGCTTGCATGCATAGGTTATCAACAAGATAGAACATAAATTATCCGTGCGTACATGCATAAGTTACCCACCATATAGAACATAAGTTATCCGCTATCTAAAACTGCAGTTATACATGCATATGAGCAGAAGTTATCCATGCTTACAGTTATACATACATATGAGCAGTACATGCTTAAATGCACAAATTATCAACTAGCTAAAACAGAACTTATCAATGCTTATATAAAGAAGTTATCCACTATATTATACTACAGTTAAACATGCTTACATACTAGAATAGTTATCCAGCAATATGAGTAGAAGTTATCACTAGCTAAAAATATAGTTATCCAGGAACATAAGTACACGTTATCCACTAGTTAAAGTTATAGTTATTCATGCCTATATGCAGAAGTTATCCATAACTATGAGTACAACTTATCGATGTAGACCATTGCAAAAAACAGATGACATGTTCACAGAATACTTGCTAGTATAAAAAGTTACCCACCTATTATAACTGGTGTTATCCATGACTTCTCATTATATATACCCATTCCTGCAAAAAAACAGAAATAATAACTTGTGTTTATTTGCATAACAGGTGATGTCCAAATTGAAGAACATACTGACAATGACTGCATGTATACTATAGTTGAACAAGCTGCACAAGAAACAACAACGGGTGGGACAATCGAAGAAACAGCAGTACACACAGCAGATTCAAATGAGGATGGGGAAAATAATGCAGAAAATAATGATGCAAGAGATGAAGTACATTCCACACCGCAACCACCAACAAATGGAATGCGCTTTGACAGTTTTGAATCAGCTAGAGAACACTACAGGGCGTATTCACAGCGAAAGGGTTTCGGAATAAGGATAGATTGGTCAAGAAAAGACGCAAGAAATGAGCTAAACAAGGCATATCTTGTATGCACAAAAGCTGGTAAACCTCACGAAGAAAAGGAAGACACCCAGAACCCAAAATCATGTGTCAAGAAGAGGAAAAAATACACATCCAAGGATTGGGTGCACAACACACTTGTATGTAAAGAGAAAGGATGCATGGTGGTATGTTCAGCATTCATCGGATGATCATAACCATCCCCTGAATAAAACCTTCATTAACAAGGTTCTTGCGTTCACACCGAAACATACCAGCAGAAGAAAAGGTGTTCTTGCGGATGCTTCATGCATGCAACATCGAAACATGCCGACAGATGCAGCTGATGGCAAGTTTCTACGGCAGTCTGAATGATGTGCCATACATATAAAAAGATGTGGCGAACCTAAGAGCTTCTTTTCGCAGTGAAAACAATCACCACGACATGCAAGACACCTTGGCATACTTCGAAAAGATGAAGGCAGAAGATCCAGATTTCTTCTATAAATTTACACTTGATGAAGACGACAGGGTTGAGAACCTGTTTTGGGTAGACGGGGCATCACGAAGAGCATACAAGTCTGGATACAACAATTGCATATCGTTCGACACTACCTACCAAACGAATCGGTATAAACTACCATGCGCTCCATTTATTGGGATAAACAACCATGGACTATCGGTTCAGTTTGGATGCGGCTTCGTGCGTCGAGGGCTCAAGGATAACTTTGTGTGGCTGTTTCAAATGTTCAAACTGGCAATGGACGGCTTAGCACCAAAAAATATAATAACAGATCAAGACGCTGCCATGGCTGGTGCTATAAGCGTTGTTTCCCCGGATGCAACTCACAGGAATTGCAGATGGCACGTCATCCAGAATGTAACTGAGAAAATAGGGACATTCATGGCCAACCACCCAGAGCTGCTCGACGCTTTCAATGCATGTGTGAACAACAGCTTATCACCCGAGGAATTTGAGGAGGCTTGGATGCATATGATAAATACTCATAATGTCCGTGACAATGTGGATTTGTTCTCACTGTGGGAACAAAAAAAGGTTTGGGTACCAACGTACTTTATGCACGCCTTTTTTCCCATTCCTTCAGACTACAACAAGAAGCGAAGGGTTCAACACAGTGCTCAAGCGTTACGTCAAACCAAGCAACTCCATTTATGAGTTTGTACAACAATACATGTCAATACAAGAAAAGATTTACAATGCTGAGCTAAAGGCAGAGTGTGATACAGCTTTGACAGACCCGGAGTGGTGGTGTGGAATCATTATGGAGAGACAAATGGCAAAAGCATACACAAGGAAAATCTTCTTCAGGTTTCAGAGCAAAATGCGAAAGAGCATGTCATACCAATGCGACCACCTCAACGGATACCAATTTGAACTGAGCATAACAGGGATACCGGTTCCACACTATGGTTACAGAAGTTATAGGGTATTCGCAAACTGGGAACAAGGAACATATGAATGCAACTGCTGCAAATTCGATCGTGATGGTATGATATGCTGCCACATTATAAAAGTGATGACGCATATAAAAGTCCATCAAATCCCAGAAATGTACATACTGAAAAGGTGGACATTGGACGCGGAAACTATCCTAGCTGAACCACATGACAAACAAAAACAAGGGAAGAAAGAGATGCCTGAAGACTCAAGAAATATGATGGTGTTTGCATCATTCAGACAAGAGTTTGCCAGAGCTGCAAAGATAGGAGTAAAGACAGATGATGGAAGAAAAATCATCAGGAAACACTTGAAGGAAATGAAACAAGAGCTAGATGTGATAGCAAGAAGATAAGAGAAGAAGAAAAGAGAGGCCGAAAATGAAGCGATTACTATGCCATCGTCTAGTGCTCCAAACGAAGCAAGCGTGACACCTTCGACAACTACCCCACCAAACAGGGCACAGTCAACAAGCAGCTATGCAGCACTTCAAACAACAAGCACATCAGGATCTCACATGTCATCAACAAAGCACATTCAGAACCCAGAGAAGTCAGTAACCAAAGGGAGACCACGACAAATGGCAAACAAAAATCCACTAGACCTTGTTACAAAGAAATCAAAGAAATGCAGCCACTGCGGTGCAGAAGGTCACACCATCCGCAAATGCCAGGAAAGGTTGAAGCTCCTAGGATATCAAATCTAGAATGTTTATGTAACAGAAAATGATAACGATATATTTGTTGTTTCTATATATGATAGTTCATGTTGTACATTCTGTGGTTTTCAAGTTATACATGCATATGAGTACAAAATATCCACAAGATAACACATAAGTTATCCATGCATATGAGTACAAGTTATCCATCACATAACACGCCACTTATCAATGCATATAAAAAATAAAAGGTTAGCCACTGGTTAAATCTACAGTTATCAATGCGTATATATAAAAAGTTACCAAACACTAAACATTAATATACTATTTAAAAACAGAAGTTATCTAGACATATGACTACAAGTTATCAACCAACGAACACAACAGTTATCCATGCATACTAATAAAAGTTATCAGGCAAATAAAAAGTATATTTATCCATAACTATATGTTGAAATTATACCACAAACAAATTAATAGGAAAATTATCAAACAGAATTGACACTAGAAAGAAAGCATAAAAACACTCATATATACAAAAACCCCGTATAAGGTGGGTAATTTATTTAACACAGTATGGATAACTAACAGAAATATGACATGATAACAAACATTTAAGAGTGTGGATAACAAACATGTAAAAGTATGGATAAACTTGGGAAAAATATACCTCAGAACTTATTTTATTCCAAAAGTGACCTCCAATTAAGAAGAACATTACGAGGATGGTTCAACCAAAAAGAAGTCATCTTTTTCTTAATTCCCGGCATCATATCTTGAGAAATACAAGACACAACGCTTCCATTACACAATTCAAGGTTCTTAAGCATGAAGAACCCACAGTCAGTGCTGAAAAACAAAAATTAAATAGTGAATAAACAAACATAGTATCAATGATTATACAAAAATAAAATAAAATTACATGCGTACAAATCTAACCGGCCAACTAACCTGTCAACTTGACTAGGAACAGGGACATGCATCAACTCAAAATCTTCAATCTGTCTTCTAGAAACAGAATAATTAACGATATATATATTTTCTTTATTACTTCCATTAGTTTGGTCTCATGTTCAATCATTTCTACATTAGCTTCACCACGGAGCGAGTCAAGAATCTCAAACCTTTTGGCAGACATATTAACAGAAAGCATGTACCAATGGCCCAAAGAGTCCTTTTTAGTCCCTAGCTCCTGAAGGACAGCAAAGCAAAGCTACAGAAAAAAATGAACATAATATAAGTAAATGCACGTGTAGAAAAAACAGTGGTTATCCAGACAGAAATGAAAGAGTTATCAACACAACATAAGCAATGGTTATCATACACTATGCCTGAACTTATCAACTGCATACTATAAAAAAAATCAAATTAGACAGCATACCATATGTTTGTGGCTCGGTTTATAGTTATCATCTCTCCTGAACGACCTCCGAAAAAGATTTGCAGTGAATCTTCCCTCCAACAGATATTTAGTAACGATATAAAAAAAATTATCTTGTTGGATGGGCAATTATCTTGTATTGTAGAAATAGCAAGATCACACATATTGTTAGAAAGCTCGCCATATGGCATCACACTTTCAGCAAAATCACTAGTTGTCAACCACATTGGATCAATGTTACAAATTGATGTGCTGCAAAAAAAAATTAATGATTAGAATACAAGTTATCCAATATGAAAACCAGTAGTTATCACCAACAAACAGTGCAAGTAATCAACCTGTAGTAATACAAGTTATCAAACCAGTACAAAAAAAAGTTCAACTTATCCACTGAAATAACAACAAAAGAGTTACCGAACAAAACTAGTACTGACCAAACAGTATTAGTACAACTTATCATCGAGGTACAAATAAAAAGGTAAAGTTATCAACCCTAAATATTAAAAATGATCCATAATGAAAACCATAAAGTTCAGCAACTAGAAGAATAAAATAATACACAAGTAGTAATACAGGTTAGTAAAAAACTAACAACAAAGAAAAAGTCCAAGTTATCCACTGTTAAACTAAGAGTTATCCACTAAAATACTACAAGTGACCCACCAGTAATACTACAACTTATCAATCAGATAACATATAAAGTCAAGTTATCAAGCATGAAACATTAAAAGTGACCAATGGTAGCATTTAAACCTTACCCACAGAGAATACTAAAAAGGATAGAATATTATAAAAAAGAATATGTACATACTTTTTAATCTTCGACTTATTCACATTATGCGTGTGTATGATAATCTTCTTATACAATGCATCTTCTTTTGCAGTTGTCTTAATATAGGAGAATGGAGGAAGAAGAGACTTGGCAGGATGAATAAATCTAATAGTACGCAGCCGCGTCGCAGGTGTAACACTACCAGAAACAGCAACTGGAAGAGCAGAACTGATACCAGGAGTAGAATAATCAGGAACAACTACAAAAAAACAAAAAAATAGTACAACTCATAAAAAAATATACATTAAAATACATAAGTAACTAAACAATTTTGTTTAGATACCTGGAACAGAACAACTAGTCTGGTTTAACTGTTTGGTATCTTTCGTAAAACTCTGAACAACTTGATAACCAATCTTTTCACCCAACATATCATCAAGAGAAATAACTATATTTTCATCATTTACCGCCTTTTTGCAATTACAATCAACTTTTTGTTGATACACTACAAAAAGAATAAAGAACGGATAAAGGAAATGTCTAAATGAAAAAGGATAGAAATGGCAGAACCCACGTGGAAAAAGAAAGAAAACCACATGTTTATCACCATAAAGAAAAAATTAAAAAACATAACATATATAAAACAATAAAAGATAGTTTAATTACATCACACAAACATAGAGTCATACAAATTACAGCACAAATTGTTCCATCAACGACATATCATAAAATAAAAGTTCCCATAAGTTGAAACCTAATTTTAACTACGACTGTCATAAAACAGATCCAAATAGCCATGCAACCGAATCATGATCTTCAAGTTTGAAACCTAAGCCCCAAAACAGCCATCGCAACGATGATCTTCAATTTTCTCATCCAAAAGGGACATTTAACTAGATCCGTCCGCACCCTCATTTTTATCACCACCCATTTTCGGTAAGTTCAATAAGTTAACAGCTGCATAGAATATGTCCCAAAAGAAAGACAAGAAGAAAAAAGGACAAAACAAAACAAATTGTTAATATCATATAATCTGTTACTAAAAGTTATCAGCATAAAAACAATGTAGGTTACCAACATAAATAAGCTAAAGTTATCATCACTGGTATATAAAAGTGATCAAGGGCATATAAATAAAGTTATCAGTACAAACCAAAAATGCACAAAATGATAAAGACACATCATACACTATGAAATAAATCATAATTAAGAGAATAAAGTTTTACATTACAAAAAAATCATATAAGACAAATATATAATAAAGTTGCAAGCATTTTAAAACTTTGAAAAACAAAAAACAGTGTAGCTTACCAACATAAATAAGACACAGTTATCAGCACTAATATATAAAAGTGATCCAGGGCATATATATAAAGTTATAAGGTTGAAAGTGTGCACCAGTGCTGGGAGAAGGTGCCCAAGACAAAGGAAGAACATCTCCTGCTTCAAAAACATGGAATAAATCACCGGGATCAGCAGAAATGTGATGAGAAACAGGGACAACACTAGAATCACCTTGTGCAACAATACGAAGATCAGGCTGAGCAGGAGCAGGCTGTGCAGGTGCACTAGCAGTAGCAGTAGGCTGCATAGAGACACCAACAGTACGAGCAGGCTCTGCACGGGCACCAGCAGTAGGAGAAACAGGAGGATCCACATCAGGCATAGAATACGACACAACATCCCTATAAACATGCAATGGTATCCCAGCAGCAAGACTCAACTTTCCATCACGAGCAACCAATTTTGCTTTCTTGATAATAGTGACTTCAGTTTTAGAACTTCCATCACCACTCAAAGGACCAGCAGATGTCTCGAGCACACTGGACTGCTTCCTAACAGGGGGTCGAAAAGACTAGACGCAGGAACCAAATGAGTAGATAAAACAGGTTGTACATCTTCTTAGGTACTATCATCCAAGACAGAAGGCTCCTTTTCACTCTCACCCTGGGTTGATGGATCTCCAAGCGAGCAAACAACATGACTTACAGCAACATCAACAGAAGTAGCACCTGCTGCAATGTTGGTGAACAGCGATGACGCAGGAACAAGAACAACACCATCAGGACAAACAAAACCACCTGCACCTGCATCAACATTGGCATCAACTTGAGGGGCATCATCAACATTGGCATCAACATGAGGGGCATCTCTAGTGGCATCAGCAACTTCCGTGATGTTCTCCGTCTCGTCTGCCATGATATTTACAAAGCTGCTGCTAACAGGCTGATCAATGGTATGCATAATCACTGCAGCTTCCGAGACTGGTTCAGATACATCCATTGCCACATCAATAGATAATCCTACTACAACTATAGCAGGTGCACTCGTCACAGCAACGTCTTCAGAAGCACCACCATTGCCACATGTTTCTTCACCAGATATAACCACTTCAACATTCAAAACAGGCGCATCCACAATATCAGGAGTTGCAACAACATTAGAATGTCCTTCAACACGACTAGGCGAAGGAATAGGAGAGGATGCATCAACATCTATAACAGATGTGCCTTCATCTGCAGAACGCTGTTTTGCCAACCGTGGTGAAGACCTTGATGCAGGCACCGATGCCTTCTTCGGTAATTTCTTGCTGTAATAAATAATTGCCAACAAAAAACAAAAAATCAGAACATAATAAATAGAAAACAGAAAAGTTACCAACATGAACAGAAACAAGTTATCAGATGAAATATACTACAGTTATCCAGTGAGAAATGCTACAGTTATAAACACTAACATAAAGAAGTTATCATGTGAAAAATGCTACAGTTATCAACAATAACATAAAGAAGTTATCATGAGAGAAATGCTACAGTTATCAGTATAATCATAAACAAGTTATCAGATGAAAATTGATACAGTTATCATAATAAACATAAAAAAGTTATCGGATAACAAATGATACAGTTATCAATATACAGTTATCAACATAAAACAGAAAGGTTACCCACATTAACTAAAACAAGTTATCAGATGAAAATGATACAGTTATCAACACTAAGGTAGTAAAGTTATCCAATGACTGAGATAAATAATTATGCCCACTCATACCTATCTGAAACAGCAGTCCGCATCATGGCAGGAGTAAGGCCCAAATCTTTGCAGACAATAGACTTGATCTCATTATCAATATCTTCAACAGTACGCGAATTGATCACATTATCAACATCCTCAACCGGACGTGACTTCTTCTTCCTAGACCTTTCATACACACCAATAGGTTTTTTTCCACAACAGGAGTATCAGTCACCCGGTTTACAGGTGACACAGGATCTACAACAGGTGACCTAGCTTCCGGTGGTGACACAAGATCTACAACAGGTGACCTAGCTTCCGGTGGTGACATATGACGATCATCAGGTGATCTTGCTCCTGGACTATTATTGTGCTCTCCATTAGAATCCGGGAAAGTCAAAGATAGCTGGAGATTGGAAGAACCACCAGCACGACCACCAACAACACCCTTACCCTTCCTGTTAGCACGGACAAAACGTTCAACATCATCATCTCCACTACTGTCAGAACTGCTGCTGTCTGAATCCCTCAAAATTGTATTATCACTAGGAAGAATAGGAGACAAGACTTCATTAGTGCGTGGAACATTCCTTCCACGAGTGATAGAACGAGTAAGTCTAGCTCCACGGACACCACTTGAGGTAGCACCACGGGCACCACCTGAGCTACCACCACGAGCACCATTTGAGCTAGATCCACCCATGAATATTCCTCCAATGGGTTGCGTTGCAAGTTGACCACCAAACTGGGCAGTAAACTGTTTCGCCATTTCAGCACCAGCATTGCCTTGCACAAGGTTACTCATTAACCCAAAAATACCGGATGCAAAACTGCCAACAAGATTTGCTATCTGCGACTTTTGCTACACAAATAAAAAGAAAGGAAACAACAAGAACATTACCAAAACAAGAAGCAAACAAAAGTAACATGGCAATAAAAAGATAAGTACAATTTCAAAATGCTAAAAATATCACCTCATTTGAACAACTAGGGTTTGCACAAGTGTCAAACCATTTGTTAAACTCTTGCATGCCACCAAAAAGACCAAAGCTCATGCCATACCGAGGCTTCAACTGCACAAAGAAACAGATACAGAATTAGCAAATGTGATCAACAAGTTTTCTACTTATTACCCAACTTAATCACATGATAACCTACATGTTACCACCCAATAAACACATAAGTTACCCACTATTTATACTCAGTGTAATCAAACAGACATACAACATGTTACCAACAGTTAAACATAAAAAGTTATCAACAACATAAAAACACAAATGCTACAAAATATATTATACACCTCAAGCTTTCCATATGCATTCCCATCATTCTGCGGATCAGCAATCAACACTTCATCAATTAACTCTCTTGACCATATGTTCACAGCATAACGCCCTTCCGGCAAATCAATATCCAAACTACTAACATCTAGTGAGTCAACATAAAGCAGCTGCAAAGAAAACAAATTAAAAAACAGATAAGGAATACAATAAGTACACTAACTAAAACATAAAACAAATTTCAATATAGAAAGTATTATTCACACAATATAAAAACAGCAACGTGTACCTGCAACAGAAAAAGGCAAGCCTGCGTATGACTACCACTAGAAAGCTCCTCATGCAGCTGGTCAGCAACAAACTTGCACCACTAGAACTTAGACACATTTCCAATGTTGTGCTGAAATTATAGAATCAAAAAGAAACTATCAACATAACATCAAAACTTGCACATATATTACACACCACCACAGAAACATAAAAAAATGTAACCACCCCTATAACACACAAGTTATCATCACAACAACCAGAAAGTTATCAACACAAAAACATATAAGTTACCAGCCAAACTCATATATTGAAAATGAACATACATTACACCCAAAACTTACCATGATAGGGTAGCACTTGTGGCAAACACGGTTTCGGGTGGTGGGTGATAAAAGTGTAGACACAATGTACATCACATATACTTGCTTGAACTCATCTCCAGATGAAGTCATATCCTTCAACATTTCGAAAACTCGAGTTCTCAAAGGTGTGCCAGAATCATCAGGAAAAAGAGCAGGGGCAAGAGAACCCTGAATTTCTGCATCAGCATAATAAGGAACCGACTCTTCACCAAACGGCAAACCCAAACAACTGAATACACTATCCTCGTTGAGGGGTATCCTTCCTCGACCCGACACAACAAATTCACGTGTATGCTTGTCATATAAACTAGCAAACCAAGTCATAACTGCGTCGTGCAGTGATGAACACTTGATATCTAACAAACTATCAAACTCCATTGATTCAATTGCTGCCTTCTAATCATTCGATAGAAAATCCAGTAAACCGATCACAGCAGAAGGAGATGCCCTGTTACGTTTACGGGCAGGTTGTTTTTCACCCTTAACAACATTATCAACAACCTTCCGTTTCCTCGGCATCGTGGCAACTACAAACAATTTAAAATGAAAAAATAAATACAAAACTAAACCATAATGATACACAAGAATTCATAGAAAAAAATAAAACAATACCATCAGTACATAAGTTATCAATCATAATAACCTAATGTTATCATGCAAACATAACACAAATTACCCATGATAATAAGCTAATGTTATCATACCAACATAACACTAGTTATCCATGTCAAAACATACACATTATCATGCATTTTGCTCAAAAATAGACATGGATTTTTTTACCACATAACAGTTTACAACTGCTGTTATCAACATATCCTGTCCAATGTTACCCATGCACATTTTTTATGTTATCAAGGGATCATATACCACTGTTACCCATGGCTATATCTGTTGTTATCAAGCAATAATGTTTAGAATCCCCATTAGACCATGATGTTATCATACCAACATAACACTAGTTATCCATGTCAATACACACACATTATCATGCATTTTGCTCAAAATACACATGATTCAAAAATTTAGCTAATAACACTTTAGTACTTCTGTTATCAACAAATCCTGTCCAATGTTACCCATGCATATTTCTGAGGTTATTAAGGAATCATATCCCACTGTTACCCATACATACATCAGTTGTTACCCATGCCTAGATCTGTTGTTATCAGCCAAAATGTTCAAAATCCCCATTATACCATGATATTATCATACCAACATAACACTAGTTATCCATGTCAAAACACACACATTATCATGCATTTTGCTCAAAAATACACATGATTAAATTTTTTAGCACATAACACTTTAGTACTTCTGTTATCAACAGATCCTGTCCAATGTTACCTATGCATATTTTTGAGGTTACCAAGGGATCATATCCCACTGTTACCCATACATACAACAGTTGTAACCCATGCATAGATCTGTTGTTATCAGCCAAAATGTTCAAAATCCCCATTAGACCATGATATTATCATACCAACATAACACTAGTTATCCATGTCAAAACACACACATTATCATGCATTTTACTCAAAAAACACATGATTAAAAAATTTAGCACATAACACTTTAGTACTTCTGTTATCAACAGATCCTGTCCAATGTTACCCATGCATATTTTTGAGATTATCAAGGGATCATATCCACTGTTACCCATACATACAACAGTTGTTACCAATGCATAGATCTGTTGTTATCAGCCAAAATGTTCAAAATCCCCATTAGACAATGGGGGGGGGGGGACATCACACATGATCACATCATCTGAACATCAAAACTACAGCAAAACGCAGCAGATCTAACAAGGCAACATTACTCAAAAAGGGGATCAGAGGCAGCATTTCAAACCCTATGCATGCAGGAGCCAGACAAAATTACAGGGCAAAAACGCACGCAATAGAACTTACACATGAACTTAATCCGCAGGACCTACAGGAATCAACCCTAACCACAAACCCGACGAAATGAAACCGCCAGAAAACAGAGAATGACAGAGGACAAGGGTGGGAGCAGCGGAGAAGAGAAACTAGAGGAGGAGGAGAGAACTTGCGAGCACACCTGGAGGAAGTAGACGCGTCGGCGACGACAATGGCGAGCAGAATCGACGAGCAACCGACTATAACTGCAGTATCCGCCTTCAAATCGCCGGAGGAGAAGAAGAGGAGAGAGGGCACCGCGATTCCCGAAACGGTCGGGAGAAGTGGGAGGGGAAAGTGGGAGGGGTGGAGAGGATGACGAGTGGGGCCCAGGTGAATAGGGAAAAGGGCCCCAGGTGTGCCGCATTGATAGAGGGCAACCAATCATGCGGCCCGCGCAACGTTGTTCGAAACCGTTCGATGCGAGATCAATGGCTCCTGGCGGCCCGCCGGGTTTTGCCAATATCAGACTGGTCTGAGTATAGAAAAACCGTAAAAATAATAAGTTAGAAACACGAAAAGCTGCATAGGCCTGCCATAGACACAGGTACAGCAAGCCCGTGACCCCCGGCCCCAGCAGGCAGGCTCAGGCCCAACCAGAAAGAGTGCGCACCACATCGGGAACCGCGCGAGGAAAAACCCTCCTCGGCCATTACCACCTCCGGCTGCTGCTCGCGCCCCGACATTTCCCAAAACCCCACTTCCTCCCCGTCTCTCGGCCCCTCTCGGAGTCGCGAGCAGGAGAGGCGGCGGCAAAACCCTAGCTCCGCTCCGGGCCCGCGCCCGCGCCGTCGCCGTCGCCATGCAGCGGCTACTGGCGGGCTCGATCCTGGCCGCCACGCCGCGGTGGCTCCCCCTCGCCGACTCGATCCTCCGGCGCCGCCGCCCGCGCTGCTCCCCGCTCCCCGTCCTGTGAGCTTCCTCACTCCTCGCCGCATATGTTTTGTGACTTGTGGTGCTCTGTTATTTTTTTTCTGTTGGTGGCATTGGTGTGGATTTTAGACTGCGGCCACCGGCACCGCGGGGGGATATGTTTTTGAAATTTCGTACTGCAAGTATGTAGATATTTTAAAACGCACCGTGCGCCTGGATAAATCTATTTGAAACCTGTGAAAAAACCCTCTCCAGGCTTGGACGATTCGACTGGCTTAAAATTGCAATATAAACATTGGCTTAAAAATTGGTCATACTTCATGTCAGGGGAGTTTGTTCGTTATACATGGGTTGACTAAACTCTATTCCTTAGCAAAGCGCCTATCTATATGCAGCCTATTCAAATTAGAACTCAAGTTCAAATGCTGAAATGTTGGACATCAAACAGAGGGTCATAGGAAGAGATTGCTCCTGTTATATTCACTAAATGCACACATGTATGCAAGTGGCAGTGCGCCACGCTGTACGCAAGCTTTGTTATCAGGGATGAAACCAGTGAGTAGAGTGCTGAGCGATCTTGTCCTGAATACACGTCTTGAAAATCCAGTTATGGTAACTAAGCAGTTATGTGATATAATTCAACAATACAACTAATGTCACCTATAAGAGGCAGCTCAATTTCAGTTGAGTAAACCTTGACAGATACACATAAAGCATATCATTTTTTGCACTATGTACATGAACTTTTGGCACTGAAGAGTGAAGTACTTCAACTCGCTTTTTGATCAAAGTTGGATACAATCTGGCCTACTTAGAGGTTTAGACTGCTTTGTTAATCTCGATGACCGTCTTTGCTCCAGGCTATTCAACAGGTCTTGGTCCAAACCAAGGAAGGTTTCACGACGCGTTTCAATGGTGTCCATTAAGGCGAACAAACAGGGGAATATCTGCAATGAAGGCATGCTGTCCCATATTATTTGGTGGAAAGAGGTGCTTGGAAATGTTTGGCTTCCCTGCTTCTGAGACGTTTCTTACTTCCATATTCTGATGATGATGCTTCTATTATGTTTTTTAATTTGTCCAGAGAATGGAGAGCTGCAGGAAACCATCATCTGTGCAATTGACTCAGAGACTTGTGTATTCTAATATATTAGGGTTGGATCCAACTTTAAGGAATGGAAGGTGAAGCAGATGCTTGACACATGCTTAAGATAATTATGTAATTGTCATTTCCAACAAGTTGTATTTTTTATAAATAATCTTGCTTTTTGAAGGTTAGCATGATATTTATACTGCTGCCCCAACTCCTGTGTGAATCGTTCAGTCCTTTTGGTTCTCTTATTTGTATTACAGTTTGCATTTTATAGCTTTGCCTAGTTATCTAGACATGTAATAACAATCATGGTAAAACTTCTGTGTCAAAAATATGTTTTACAGTTTCAATTTTGAGATGAACCTATCTTCCCAGCTCTGAGAAGTTTAATGTGATTTTATATAACCTTCCATGAAATCGGGTTCATGTTCTTGGTATTTTCTTTGTCACTAGCAACTTGACATGATCCTTTGCAGCTTGAAGGATGGAACCCTGAACATGGAGATGTTACAGTTCAAATCGAAGTTTCCTCGTGAGATTCTACTTTGCAGAGTACGCAATTACTCTATCTTCCTATTAATTCCGTATACTCGATCATCAATTGTGGCCTTCCAGGAAATATGGAACTTTGTTGTACCACTTTGCTCTTATGCTAGCTTTTGGGTGAATGGGTTTGTTCATGAAAGTAAATATAATGTCACGTTCAAAAGGTCCTGCGCTCTATACCTGGCTGATGATGTATCAGGAAAAAAATGCGGCCATTTCGAGTGCATGCCTTAGGACTGCTCCGTAGATATGAGGGAGATTGTTGAAGTACATTGCGTACATTCTCTCAATATCGTAAGATTTTGGGTGGTCTGTTCAGTGCATGAAACTCAATAACTGTAATCCATAGAATTTCTAGGGAAGGGAATACAATGTTAAAAAGTTATCAATGCCCATATCTTGAGATCTTTTTAACACAGACATGTGATGATGTGCTTTATGCATTTCTTTTAAATCTTTGAATGTCACATACCTGTTATGGATGTTCAGTTTGTAAGGTTGGTGCATAAAGATATATGGCCTAGTTGCTTCCCTAGTTTCATAATCCACATTGGACTGCTTGTTCAACCTGGAAAACGCAGAGCAGGTATCTGTGCTGGCCTGGTTTTGTTCAAGAATTGTCATGCGTGAGTACAGATCTTAACCGGTCATAACATGGTTGAACTCTGGTTGGCACAAAGCCGTGTGCTAGTTGCAACGGACGCACACTTGCCTGCGTGAAAAATGTTCTGCATTCTCTAGGATTCTGTACTTGGAAATTCATGTTAGCGTGCTGACTGCTAGTGCATGTGTGGCTTTCCTCCTTTGGAGGGAAGAAATAAGCTTACTTAACCTTGATTTATCTCTATTATACTTCAATGCTTAACTGTTTTATTATATTATGTTGAATCACTAGTTGGATCCTGGTGGTTTGAGTGCTGAAAAGTGAAAACCACCAAATTGACACACCCACTCGGTCGATCACCGGTCTGTTGTAAACCTATAAGGGTTTCACTACATGCCCTTATCTTGATTCCCAGTTACCCAACTGGATTCACTTTCACCATTTTATGGAAAGTAACGTTCAGACATTTTGTATTTTTCTCCACTATATTTTGACCCCCCCCCAAAAAAAGCTGGGAAACTCATCTGAGCTTGTTGCCTGTTTATGCATTTGATGCTTTATTTGTTCAGGTAGGAGATTTCTACGAAGCCGTTGGGTTTGATGCCTGCATTCTTGTAGAGCACGCAGGCTTAAATCCTTTTGGAGGCCTGCGTTCTGACAGTATTCCAAAAGCTGGATGTCCAATCGTGGTATGCTGTTACATAAAATTGTGTATGCTATATACTTAGTATATGCTTAGAGGACCATTGTACTAACCTGTTTAGAGAATCATTAAAATCTTGCATCAGTGTGTAAACAAGTGTCATGAAGGAATCAGAGAATGAAACATTATATTTTCTATAATGAGCAGATCTTGTTACGTCTACTTATATTTATGAAGGCACATAGGTATTAATCTATTTGGCATTTACTGGTGCTACTTGTGCATGCATGATTTACTTTTTATTGAGTACATATATATGTAACAAAGTAATGTAATCTATTTGGCAGTTGCTGGTGCTACTTGTGCATGCATGATTTGCTCATAATTTAATTTTTTATTGAGTACATATATATGTAACGCGAGCAAGTTGCTTTGCAGAATTTGCGGTGAACTTTCAGTTAATATGGTTCTTATTTTAATTCATATCTTAATGTTCTGTTGCAAATAGTATAGCATGAGATTTTTTTTTTGCAGAATTTGCGGCAAACATTGGATGATTTGACTCGGTGTGGTTATTCTGTGGTATGGTTCCAACTCATTACTTATTTCCTTGATACATAGCATCGTGGAAACGAACTTTGCACTGTTATATAGGAATATGGATGTAACTAAGCCACTAAGGTCTAAAACCAGTGTTCAAACTATGGATAATCCATAGGTTCAATGAACCAACAGGAAATGCCATTTGGGAGTTGCATTGAGTAGTGAGTCTCGCTGAACCTTGTTGAACACTGGCTTTAAGCGTAAATGGGGTAAAAATTGAATGCCTGTAAGACAGATAAATGATGTATTTGTTTCTGCTTAGATGATTTACTCATGTCCTGATGGTGAATTTTATGCTGTGCTTTTTATTAGTTACATCCGCTTGCACATCCCCTCACTGATAGGCAGGACTGAATATTCTGGTTACATGAGCAATATGAACTTTTCGTACATGAACTGATCACATGATTATGCATCAAGTAAGATTTTTTTTCTGGTCTAGTTTTTCAATGTTTTTTTTTTCAGATTTAGTTTTTTTATGGAACCTTGATTGATAATGTTGGTCAAGTGTGTCTAATGTAATGCTTCCATTTTTCTCTTTTATGAGCAATACCATACCATGCTTTGTAAACTTAAACAATATTACAGGCTTTCACAATTAATATACTATCACTTTAGGCATGCATAATGCATTTAACCACACACTTTATTGGTGATTATCTTTTAAGTGGCATTACATATTATTGTTGCCTTTTACTTTTGCCCTGCAGTGCATAGTTGAAGAAATTCAAGGCCCAACTCAAGCACGTGCTCGGAAAGGTCGATTTATTTCTGGGTAATTGCACAATGATATGATCGATTCTAGAACTTTTGTTAACTTATTTAATAGTGAGCTGTGGGTGCTGTTTAAGAAGTTTACTACTCCCTCCGTCTCAAAATAGATGTCTTAGGTTTTTTAAAATTTGGATGAATCTATATACTATATAGTGTCTAGAATCATCTAAATTTTGACAAATTTGAGACATCTATTTTGAGACGGAGGGAGTATTTTACAATGTTTATCGATTATTCCGTGCATTTATTCACGGGCCAACTTCAAAAGTCTTACATAGTTGACAGCGAAATATATTTTATTTCCCCCATCACATACAATAATCACTGAGATATCTCGTCAGAACTTTGATATCTGATATAGTGTTTATAATCTAGTGATGTAGTGTTTATCCCTCTTGAGTCTGTTTCTTGTTGCAATGGTGACTTTTGGGATCAAATAGTTGGTACTGGTACCTGCTGGTGCCACCCATCGCTTTTTTACTGCGATTGAGATGGGATCTAATACTAGGAACTCCATGTTACATGTGATGGTTTGCAATTACTTCAGTTCATTATCTTAACTTCTACCTTTTTGTTGCAGCCATGCGCATCCTGGTAGTCCTTATGTATTTGGTCTTGCTGAAGTAGACCATGATCTTGAGTTTCCTGACCCGATGCCCGTAGTCGGTATGTTGTACTTCCAGATTTCAATTCAACAGCTCTTAGTTTAGTACTCCCCCTGTCTCAAAATAGATGCCGCAAAGTTGTCTAAATTGAATGTATCTAGACACTATTTAGTACTAGATACATCCAAATTTAGATAAATCTCAGACATCTATTTTGAGACGGAGGGAGTATATTATTGTGCTTTCTTCTCCATTGTTACTAGACTGCCAATCAGCTGTCGATATGTTTGTTTCTTAAAAATTTCATGTGCAGCTTGGTGTGCTTTGTGTTGAGAGTTCTATAGTAGTAAATGGTATCTGCATGAAATTTGGTTGGTGAATGGTCAAGTAAATTAGCTGATATGAATGTTAACTATTGTCTTAGTTATTACCCTTAAATCTTGGAATGATACTCTTCGAGTTGTACAATTCTTTATATATAAAGGTTTTATGTTCGTCTTAGATGAGAGTTCAGGTGGCAACTTACGATATAGAAACCTGCAACCTTGAAGGTACTGAAAATATTTTGTTTGTGTGAGCTGTTCAGAAATATGATGCGCATAATTGCACTCAGTCAACATTATAGAACTTTGACAACTAATACGTGTATAATTACTATATGAATTGAGTATGCAAGAATAATATTATTGTATTTATCTTGTAAAACCTTTTATGTTATATTTTTTTTTACTATTTGGCTATATTACAAGCAAACATCATATAAAAATGGTTTTTACTATTTGGCTATATTACAAGCAAACATCATATAAAAATGGCACATTGGAGACTGAAAGTCAAACACAACTTACATTTCGGATGGAGGAAGACGCCACTATTCATGCTTTCAAGTCTTACAATATTTTTATCATTTATTTGTGTTCTTGACTTTTGCATTTCCCCAGTTATTAAATAATGAATTCCATGAGACACTCGGCTTTAGTTCCAGCGTGGAAGTATTGTACATCCTGATGTTCTCATGTTACAGGGATTTCACGCTCTGCCAAAGGGTATTGCTTGATTTCTGTGCTAGAGACGATGAAAACATATTCAGCTGAGGAGGGCCTAACAGAGGAAGCTGTAGTCACTAAGCTGCGCATATGCCGTTATCATCATCTGTACCTCCACAGTTCTTTGAGGAATAATTCTTCAGGTTTGGATTTATATTCCAGAGCAATTTGCTTCCCTCATAAATTTAGTACGTTTGACCTACACAATTTCTTGGGAACCTGGAAACCAGAAAGTTGTAACTTATCCTGTTATCATTATCATTTGTTTATTTAGAATTTATCACATCTAAGATTTAGATATTCACTTGCTTTGTTTCTGGAATATGCACCAAAATCATTTTCTATTAGAAGAACACTGAGAAGGCACCATACCTTACAAAGTTGAAACCAAAACCAAACAAAACTGGAAAGCTAGCCTACCAAACCAAACCGAAAAAATCTGAGCAAGCCTACAAAACAAAGCCAAACGAAACAAATAAAACCTGCGCTATGATAAGCTAAACCTAGCTGCATTTAAATCTTATAATTTTCACTGTGTCAGATACATTGGTACTGTCAATATGGATCACTGTGCTGGCAATTAGTAACTATTTACGGAGAATGTTCTATAGCTTCTCCATCTGCCTCCATTTTGACAGTTAGCTCCCTCGTGGCTTGACCCTTTGAAAGGATACATATGCCGCCTAGAGGGGTGGTGGTGGTGGTGAATAGACGGTTTTAAAAACTTTTCCGAGAGAGGCTCGACAAAGGCGGGATTAAACTAGCGTTTACTTTGTCAAGCACAAAACCTAGAACAACTAGGGTTCACCTATGTGCACCAACAACTTATGCTAAGCAATACAAGCAATAATGTGATAGCAAGATATAGATTACTTCAAGCACGAAGGCTATCACAATGTAAAGTGCATAAGTAAAGAGCTCGGGTATAGAGATAACCGAGGCACGCGGAGACGACGATATTTTACCGAGTTCCTCCCAACATGGAGTACGTCTCGTTTGGAGAGGGGGTGGTATCAAACCACCAACGCCACAAAAGGCCTCCCTTATTCTCCGGTGAATCTCACCCCAACGGGATCGATCCACACTACCACTATCGGTGCACTTGTCGGTGGCAACCGGAACCTCTCACAAGGTTGGGGCACTTCTCCACAACTTAATTGGAGGCTTCCAACAAACCCCACAAAGGCCACAAGGTTGGGGCACTTCTCCACAACTTAATTGGAGGCTCCCAACAAACGCCCAAGACCACAACCTGCAACACAACAAACCGTCTAGGGTTCCAAGAACCCAAGAGTAAAAAGCTTCTCAACTTTTACTCACCAAATCCTCACCGAGAACTCAAACCGATGCACCAAATGCAATGGCAAGGACACAAGAAGTGCTCAAATCCTTCTCTCCCAAATTCCACCAAAGCTACAAAAGCTTATGGGGGAATAAGAGAGGAAGAACAATGGAGGAAATCCACAAAAGACTCCAAGATCTAGATCCCAATATGTTCCCCTCACTTAGAGGAGAGATTGATTGGTGGGATTGTAGATCTAGATCTCCTCTTTCAAATCTCTCAAGAATATGCAAGAATCATAGGAGGGATTGAGAGGAAGCAAGCTCAAGAAGGTCAACAATGGAGGGGAAAACTTGCAAGATTGGTTGAGGAACCATTGGGGAAGAAGGTCCCTTATATAGGTCCCTCCAAAATCCAACCGTTGCAGCCCAAAAACGCGATTTCCAGTACTACCGGATTTTTTCCCGGCACTACCGGACATTCCCTGGGTTCCTGGGGCGCCAAACGCATTTTTCTCTGTGCTCCCCGGTACCAAAATGTGGTACTACCGGACCCTGGTACTACCGGATCCTGGTCCGGTACTACTGGTCATCACAGAACAAAAACAGCCATAACTTTTGCATCCGGACTCCGATTTCGATGATCTTGGGCTCGTTTCGAAGAGGACAACATCTACAAGATCATGCAAAGAAACATCATAGTCCAGCAAGGGAGGATAGATCCAAATGACGAAGTCAAAAACCTTCTGCCGCGCTAGGTACTAAAATGCGCTTTTTGGTACCTAGCCCGACAGTGGCTTTTGTCAACTTGTCAAAAACCTTCTGCCGCGCTAGGTACTAAAATGCGGTACTACCGCTTTTTGGTACCTATCCCGGCAATGGCTTTTGGCAACTTGCCAAAACCTTCTGCCGTGCTAGGTACTATTGGCAACTTGCCAAAACCTTCCGCCGTGCTAGGAAATAAGACCAACAGTCAAACGGCTATAACTTTTGATTGGTAACTCCGATCGACCCGATTCCAATTGCGTTGGAAAGAGGACGACATGAGCTTTCCTATAAAAGGTGAAAATATTGGTTATCACCAAGTGAGAATGTATCAAGTATAATAATGTGAGATACCTCACTTTGTGAGAAACCGAAAAACCGCAAAGATCAAAATCGCAATAAGATATAAAAGAGGGATCCGATTTTGATGAACAAGAGCTTGTTATGGAGATTACCACAAGCTCTATATCCTCACATGGATAAGACCAAATAACAACCAAATACGATGATGCAAGTATGCAAAGGTTTGAGCTCTCTCCGAACGATGTGATCGAGTTACTCATTCGAGAGCCCCTCTTGATAGTATGGTTATCTATCCTAAACCCGGTCTTCCACTAACAATATGACACCAACAAAAGGGAAAACCTATCAAGATTATACCTTTGCCTTGAGCATTCCACTTGAGCTCGATGTAGACGACCTTTCCCTACTCAAGATGGAACGCCTTTCTTGATTCCTCATCATCGATCTATGATCACCGAGGATGGCAAGCATCAAACATGAGATCTTCTATAGATGACGCATTTTGAGCTTGCACAACATATCTTCTTCTCATTTCATCGACCTTGAAGCCGACACAAGTTCCAAGCGATGCCAATGGACAATTCCTACAAGTATAACTTAATACACACATTAGTCCATAAAGATTGTCATTAATTACCAAAACCACACATGGGGGCCCACATGTTCTTTCACCCTTTCTTACTTAACCATCTGGGTGTTTGCTTCCTTTTCAACATTTATGATAACATTAATATTTGTTAGATATGTTGCATCCCAAGATTTCCCTACTGTGTCACTGGGATGTCAATGCAAGAAACATCGTGATAACAACATCGTTATTTGTGGAGGCATAGTTTTGTTATTAGGATGAGAATTATTATTTAGCATATATCCATAATCTATGTATGTTTTTTTATCTACCTTTTCATGGGAGACATTTCCTGTCATTTGCTCATGGTATAGGGACATCACGCTGGGGGGAATTCGGCGAGGGAGGGCTCTTGTGGGGAGAGTGCAGCGGAAAGTCTTTTGACTGGTTTGATGGTTCTCCTATTGAGGATCTTTTATCCAAGGTCTGTATCTTATTTATTGATATGACATTGTTTAAACTGCATGTTCATCGTTATCTCATTTCTATAATCCATATTTTGTGATCAATTGTTATTATTGTGCCATCAATTCTATATTTTTCTCAATTAGCTTTGGATGTTGGTTCATAATTCTTAAAACGAAAAGCTTTCATTTGTCAAGGTAAGAGAAATATATGGCCTGGATGAGAAGACTAGTTTTCGCAATGTCACTATCTCATTGGAAGGGAGGCCTCAACCTTTATATCTCGGAACTGCTACTCAAATTGGTATGCAGATGCTTATTGGCTACTGTTGATCTTTCTGAAGAGCCTTCTAAGTGTAGGAATCTTATTTCTGAAATTCATGTGCTATCATAGGAGTGGTACCAACTGAGGGGATTCCCAGTTTACCAAAAATGCTACTCCCTCCAAACTGTGGCGGGCTTCCATCAATGTAAGTGTTGTTATTTGCTAGAATAACAGCAGAACGATGCTTGTGGCACGAACTACATCGATATCTTTGAGGCCACAAACTTGTTTTGTTTATGATTTTTTGGTCAGCATTAGTTAATAACAATTCTAATTATGTTACGATTTATTCGCATGCTAGTCGTCTAGGTAACTAACTGAACAGTTGACTGACCCATGCGTCCTTGTATACCTGTGTTGTTTCTGAAACTTCAGTGGCATATAGTTACCTAAAATGTGAGTTATGTGACAAAAAATGATACAATCGATTCATATTGAAAAGTCTTCCCCATAATGTCACTTTTGTCATATAATCCACAACTTTATTGGGTGTAATTGTTGTCCACCTTAACTTGGATGCATGGGCCTTACAGAAGAAACAGTGGGAGCACCACTTTCAAATGTAGTCGTGTTCTGTAATCCCAACTCCTATTGCTTGTGAATTTTTAAAGCAGTGAGCCATTGAGTACGGCAAGCGACATCATTTAGGAATCACTACATGTAGGGTGTCAAGCGGGGCAGGTTGCAGCACTGCTTTTTAACTAATCCTTCATTAATTTTGCTAACTTTTGGGACCTCCTTTTGCCTATATTTACTTTTGCGGGCCGTTATGCGGGTGCCGCTTGCCACCCTAACTACATGTTGCCCTTTGCATCTGCTCTTTACTTAAATTGTACCACCTTTTGCAGAGACCACCAAAACTGTATCACTAATTCACTATGCTGTGCATTATATCGTAGCACATGGGACTACATTTGTATGGGATACCATAGTTTCTCTTTGGGGCAGAACTTTTGCAATCCATTTCTTTCATGTGTTTGCTTTAGTTGTTGATAGTTGCTTTTTTATTATGATACACAGGTATATTAGAGATCTTCTTCTTAATCCTCCATCTTTTGATGTTGCGTCTGCAATTCAAGGTAAAAATCGGTTCGTAGTTCCCATGATTTATTTAGTTCTTGCACTTGCCTACAGTTGAAACATTGAGTTTTCTGTGGAAGGTAATGTTTATTTGATGGAGCTTGATTCAGCACTTCTCTTCAAAAAGTTTGTGAACTTTGAAGCAGAAGTTGTTATGAAGTATTTTGATTTCACAGGACCTTTATAATAATGTTTAAAATGCGTCTTTATTTTTTCAAGATTAAAAAAGATTGTCTCTATCAGGTCTAGAAAACTCGTGGTCAATCACCATTAGACATATCAGTACATGCTTCTTGGTGATCTCACCATGGCACAAGATTAATGCTCCTGATTCCTGAATATACATGGTTTTGTTGCACTTTCTGTTTGGCATCAGCATGCAATACATGGTTGTGTGGCAATTTTGTATTTTCCATTTGTCCCAGTTTATCAGAGAAAAGTTTATTGTCAGCGATGTCACTAATGTGCTCGAATTTTAACTCAACTCTGTAACCTTATTCTTGCAGATGCTTGCAGGCTTATGGGCAGCATAACTTGTTCGATTCCTGAATTTACTTGTATACCATCAGCGAAGGTTCCTTCTTAACATTCTAGTTCTAGAGTAAATAGGGCAAATGATTGCACCGTTGGTTATCTTAGGTTATTTTCATGCATGCATGTTCATCCCAGACAAGTAAATTTACATTTCATAAAATCAGACGTTAGCAGTTATAGACTACCATAGATTTTTATTTTTGCTTATTGGCATCTGTTTATTTCTCTTTTGACAATCTTTTTAGCTGGTGCTCATCAATTTATTTGTATTCTAAACCATGCCATTTGGTCCTTTCACACCCATGCTTGCTTTGTGGGAGTTTTTCACTCTTTTTTTTGTTGTACTTCAGCTAATTTGTGTGCCTTATATTGATCTAGTATATTTGATTTTGCAGCTTGTGAAATTACTTGAGTCAAAAGAGGTTAATCACATCGAATTTTGTAGAATAAAAAATGTCCTTGATGAGATTATGTTAATGAATGGAAACGCTGAGCTTTCAGCTATCCAGGACAAATTGCTCGAACCTGCTTCAGTGGTTACTGGTTTGAAAGTTGATGCTGATATACTAGTAAGTCTTTCTCGGTATTCATGAGACCAATTGTGCAATGCTCATGTATATTAATATTTCTAACAGTTATTATCTGCGCAAGGATCTCCTATATTGTCAATCATTTTTCCCTCCCCCAGTCATTGATCTGAAACATCTCTTTTTTGTTGTTGCAGATTAAAGAATGCAGATTTATTTCACAACGTATAGGTGAAGTGATATCTTTAGGTGGCGAAAGTGATCAGGCAATAACTTCATTGGAGTATATTCCCAAGGAGTTCTTTAATGATATGGAGTCATCTTGGAAGGGTCGTGTGAAAAGGGTCCATGCTGAAGAAGAGTTCACCAATGTTGATGCGGCTGCCAAGGCATTATCAACTGCAGTATGTTTCAAGCAATGTATTTCTATACATAAATTGGGCTTTAAGCAAAAACAAAGAGTAAAAAATACTCTAGTGGGCGTCTGCATTTATTGAAATTATCTGCATGGAAATACTGTGACTACTGTTTGAATTTATCTGCATGGAGATAGTGTTTCTTACTATTGAACTTATGTACATGGAAATAATGGTGTACTTCATTTACCAGAAACATCAGCATAATGATACATATAGATATAGGTACTATAGCTGTGTTATTCAACATGGGATATTATTATGCTGCGATTTATGACTTCATCCTTCCGTCTCATCTTTGGCTTGAGTTATACTAATGCATATCAATCTTCTCAGGTCACTGAAGATTTTCTGCCAATTATTGTAAGAATAAAATCTGTGATGTCCTCACATGGAGGTTCCAAAGGGGAAATCTCTTATGCAAAAGAACATGCAGCTGTTTGGTTTAAAGGGAGGCGATTCACACCAAATGTTTGGGCCAACACACCTGGTGAACAACAGATAAAACAGCTAAAGCCTGCGATTGATTCAAAAGGTAGAAAAGTTGGGGAAGAATGGTTTACAACAACCAAAGTCGAGACTGCTTTAGCCAGGTAGGCAGGTACTGACCCAACTGATAATAGCCACTTGCTGACCTCGCAATGTCTCTTAATAAATGTTTCACTGCTCTGGCAGCCATCATGCGATCGCTTTCTTAAACGTCATAAAATTAGCTCAATATTCAAAATTTCTGTACCATTGGAAAATGAACCTTACTGTGGTCATAGAGGATGCTACTACTAGTTGGTAATGAAATATTTATATGATTAAATGCTGAAAATATCTATATGATTAAATGCTGAAAATGTCATGTATGTTAATTAATTTTACGTACCTCTGTTATGTTTAGCTGTACTGCTTTATTTGAACAATAATAGAAGTATCTTCTGAGATAGTTTTAATACTCCCTCTGAAAAATGTAGGTCGTTTTAGAATCTATGCTAGTAAAATATGTTTATGTTTTACCATCAACATCGAAAATAAGACCAACATTTGCTACAGCTATATTGATATTACTAGATTCATGAATTATATTTTTAATATTTTCATCGAGATAGATAGTTAATGTGGTATACATTCTAGAGTGGGAATTGTAGTAGAACACTACAGTCACCAATATGTACTGAAATTGTGCTAGTATTTTTTTTCAGGTATCATGAAGCTTGTGATAGTGCAAAGGGTAAAGTTCTTGAGCTGTTGAGGGGTCTTTCAAGTGAATTACAGGACAAGATCAATATCCTTGTCTTCTGCTCGACGCTGCTCATCATAACGAAAGCACTTTTTGGTCATGTTAGGTGATTACTTTAGGCCTTGTTTCTAAAAGCATCATATTGAGTACTTTACTATCGTGTATTTTCTCTTTTCGTAAGCCTATAGCATGCACTGTTAGAGCTTATCCATTCTTCCTATTCTGTTAATCTTGTGCCTAACCAAGGTTTAGATTTTTGGCACCCAAGCACCATCAACAAAACAACTGTTGGACTGGTTACTAGCAGGGGCTGGTAAAGTGCCATTCAGTCAGCTTTTTTATGGCGAAAAGTTTATTCTACATGTAAATTCAGCAGCTCTTTAAACTACCTATAACTGAACGGGTCAGTTCTTTTGCATGAATCCTGGCATTGTGTCTGCTACTCTGCTGTGACTGTCAATGGCCAAAATTCAGTTTCCTAGTTAACTTCTTGTTAGGCCACTGATATGCAACTTGGATATTTAGGTATGCATATTATGCAGTTTAGATATCTGCTGGAACCTATTGACTAATATGGACTATAGGCATTTGCATTGAATTCGCTAATAGTTCACACCTTTCCATTCTGTACAGTAGACATTTTATGAGGCATAATATTTCCATGTATGCTCATATATTTCTGTCTTGGCAACCCATCTATGCACAATGATCTGATGTCATGCATTTTTCTGGTACCTTGAGCAGTGAGGGTCTAAGAAGGGGCTGGGTGCTTCCTGCTATATATCCCTTATCAAAGGTACTATTTCTTTCATCATCTTTTCACTCTGTTTTGGGTTCAGACAATAATCTCAAAGGGGACTAGGTGGATTAGGACACTGCAATTTTTCTTCATTTCATTCACGAGTTACCCCCTCCGTCCCGCACTATAAGACGTTTTGGCAAGCTGTTTTAGCTTGCCAAAACGTCTTATATTGTGGGTTGGAGGGAGTATGGATTAAGTAGCTAAGTTTCATCTTCCACGCATGTATATGCAACACTGTTAAATATAGCTAGTTGAAGCCCACATTTTCCACGTACATCGTTGCTATTATGCTCTGGCCAGTCATGGTTACCTTCGACAGTTCGAGAATGACTGGGATTAGTCCAGTCATGACATAAATATAGCATATAAAACTGGAGGACAGATCAGTGACGGCCCACCATTGAAGCCCAGGGCTGTTATCCCACGATGCCATGTAACAATCTGTACCATCTATCTCTGGGTCCGCATTCATTGATTAAAACAACTTAACAATGAATATGATTTTGAATGGAAGAAGGTGTAGGTATGATGAGAGCCTCAAACATTTGCACTGGTTTGAGTTTAGAAGCCCTGAATACACTAGGTGTTCTTTCAGGTATAAAACAATCCATCTGCATGATTTGGAGACAACAATCCTTTCTGATGAACATAACTGTTATAATCTATGCTCTGTACCACTAACGTATTTGCTAGTTCTTAAAATATTTTAAACTTAAGTGTCAATGTTTATACAGGATTATGCGGAAGAAAGCTCAAGTGAAATGGATTTATTAGAACTCTTTCCTTACTGGCTTGATACTAATCAAGGGAATGCAATACTGAACGATGTCAACATGAGATCTTTGTTTATTCTGACTGGTCCAAATGGTGGAGGTAAATCTAGTATGTTGCGATCAGTCTGTGCGGCTGCATTGCTTGGAATATGTGGCCTGATGGTGCCAGCTGCTTCAGCTGTCATCCCACACTTCGATTCCATCATGCTGCATATGAAGGCCTATGATAGCCCAGCCGATGGGAAAAGTTCGTTTCAGGTGCCAATTTTTTAGCTTTGCATATTTCAATTCGTAAAATCTGCGGTGCTGTACTCAAGAACATAGGTACTATCACTATTTTATATTGTTAAGATTTCTTTGGATTATGGAGTTAAACCTGGTAAAGTTAATTTATTTATGTTATTTAATTTTGCTGTCGAGCTTTCTCATTATCACAGGAGGAAACTCACATGTTAGAAACTATATATATGAATGGAGAATAATCTTGAAGAACAAAACAAACTGTGCTGCATGTTCAAATCCTGCAATGATAAATGGATCCTTCCAGCTGACTCGTTTTTCTACCAGTTTGGTGTATTTTAGTTGCTAAGCATGGATGCTAATTAGATCGCTTTTACACATGTTATGCTGAAGCAGGTTTTACTTGTGTTGACATTTTCTTAAGTATGAATTTAGTTGTACCAGTGTACCATAAGTATTTGTATTTGGTTCTCTGCATATGATAATATTATTTTTTGATATGTAAAATAAACTTTCTAACGTCCCATGGAAATGCTTTGATTTCTCAATATGTTTCTTTTCAGATTGAAATGTCAGAGATACGATCTTTAGTTACACGGGCTACTGGTAGGAGTCTTGTTCTTATTGATGAAATATGTAGGGGCACAGAAACTGCAAAAGGAACCTGTATAGCTGGTAGCATCGTTGAAAGACTGGATGATGTTGGCTGTCTAGGCATCGTATCAACTCATCTGCATGGCCTTTTTGACCTGCCTCTTTCACTCAACAATACTGATTTCAAAGCTATGGGAGCAGAAGTGGTCAATGGGTGCATTCAGCCAACATGGAGACTTACTGATGGGATCTGTAGAGAAAGCCTTGCTTTCCAAACAGCCAGGAAGGAAGGTATGCCTGACTTGATAGTTAAAAGAGCGGAGGAACTATATTTGACTATGAGCAGAAGCAACAAACAGACATCACCAACAGTCCACCATGGGCCTTGCGTTGCCAACTCTAATGTAAATGGCTTGGTTGTTAGGCCTGATGGTGTGGGAAATGGATTTGAAC
This sequence comes from Avena sativa, assembly GCA_916181665.1. Lineage (NCBI taxonomy): Eukaryota > Viridiplantae > Streptophyta > Magnoliopsida > Poales > Poaceae > Avena > Avena sativa. Next base: position 145,137,637 of record OV702294.1, on the reverse strand, counting down.
TTCCATCAGGTGCTTTTGGACTGCTGCAAAAGGATGTTGAAAGCATTGTTACCACAATATGCAAGGATAAACTGCTAGATCTCTACAACAAAAGAAGCATCTCAGAGCCGGTTGAGGTGGTCTGTGTTACTGTAGGTGCTAGCAGCAACCGCCACCTTCAACCGTTGGCAGGTCCAGCATCTACATCATTATCAGACGTGACAAGAAGCTCTATGTTGGACAGGTATTTCCTTAAATCATACATTCATGTATTATTCTGTTCCTTGGTCTAAGGGGCATGAAATAATTGACTCCACTCTGCCTGCAGACGGATGATCTTGTGGGCCGTCTTCGTTCTCATAGATCCAAGGAAGGAATGCAGGATGCCACGGTCTTGTATATCGTGGTTCCTGGCAAGAGTGTTGCATGCCAACTGGAGACCCTGCTGATAAATCAGCTTCCCTCGAAAGGTTTTAAGCTCACCAACAAGGCAGATGGCAAGCATCGAAATTTTGGTATGGCTGTTACCTCTGGAGAAGCCGTTGTTGCCCACTGAACCGGTCGAGTGAACATCCAGTTTAACACTTCAAGGGATGTGAGTTTGGATGGTGCTTCTTCCTAATCTCTTTTGGCTTATGGGAGGCAGGAGCTAACGGGTACCAGGTCGTCCGCCCCAAATTTTGTCTGATTGGTAGTAGCGCCCAGCTATGTTCATAGTAGGGGTAAACTTTCTTCAATGTGTAAGGATTTGCTAATGCAAACATTTTGCAATCTAATAGTAGATGTTCATTTTCGTGCAACGGTGCAGTCTGAGACCTTAAGTTTTCTAGCCTACGTCGGTCTAAAACCGGTATGTCTGACATATATGACATGCATGCACTGGATGGTAAGGGTATCTTTTCATATAAATACCGAATCTGAATTCATGCAGAAATAGGGATCTTGGTACAGTATACATGCATGTGACAGAGTACATGGATAGGTTTAGATCAGCGCATCTACAAGTCTGTTTCCCTCCGTATGCCCAGCGCTCCACTCACGTGCGAGATTCATGAAGAGAACGATGAGGCAGGACGCGACGAGGATGCCTAGGATCCCCGAGGCGAACGCGACGACAGTCAACATCGTCGTTGGACGGGAGCCGAACACGTCTATTATCAGATAGAGGGAGAATAGCGATGCAGCCGATGAACATGACGAACACGCGTCTGCTACACTCCTGGGGCTCCGCCGACGATCTGCGGCTGCGTCGAGAGTTGTTTTCTGGCTACAACTCAAGAAACCGTTGGTGATGATACGGACGAACGGATCAAAAAGCTGTTCGTGATGATATATATGGACGACGAAGCGATCGACGGCATCCTTTCTTTGTCCATATGTAATGCAAATCGCAATGTTGAAAACGTACCGGGTTCGGTTCATATATACTCCGATCCTGCTCTGCCCTGTGCGACTGCTGCGGAGTACTAGTGTATATGCATGGTGTGGAGTCCATGACCCTTTCCGATCCTGCTCTGCCCTGTGCGACTGCTGCGAGAGTGAGCTTGTGGACATGCCAATATGGCAGCAAGGAAATTTTAGATTTGCGGAATTGTAACTTGTATTATCTTAGGAGATTACAAAGTGTTTATATAGGGCAAGCCACAAGCGGTCGACCTAAAATCTAACTTAGGGTACAAGGACTCTAGTCTAACATCCCCGCAGTGTCAACATGGGGTTTGACAACGTTATAGACTGAACCGAATATCAGAGAATGACGAGGTAGCAAGACCCTTGGTAAAAATGCACAGAAGTCGGAACATGAAGTACTCGAACTTTCCCCAATGCAACCTTCTCGTGAACAAAATGAATATCAATCTTGATGTGCTTGGTCCTGCAATGCTGAACTGGATTTCTTGACATGTAAATAGCTGAAATATTATCACAATAGTAGTGGCATGCTGAATGGGGCGATGCAACTGTAACAGGAGCTATCGTAACCAAACTGTTTCAGCAACTGTGTGTGCAACGGCCTGATACTCTGCTTCAGCCGAAGACCCAGAGACCGTAACCTGTCTTTTAGAGGACCAGGAAATTAAATTATTACCAAAAAAACACAAAATCCAGACGTAGATCTATGAGTATCCAGGCAACCAGCCCAGTTTGCATCGAAATAAGTTGTCAATGAAGTGGGAGGTGAAGAGTTTAGGTGAAGACTATGATCTAAAGTGCCTTTGAGGTAACGAAGAATGCGTTTGACATGATTGTAATAGGGAATGCGAGGGTCATGCATATAAAGACAAGCTTGTTGGACAATAAAGGAAATTTCCAGATGTGTGAGAGTGAGATACCGCAGAGCACCTGTTAAGCTACGGTATAAACTAGAATCAAAAAAAGGTTCACCGTCAAAGAAAAGTTTGAAAGTGGTGCCGACAGGGGTTCGGGAGGGCTGGCAATCAAGCATACCTGATCGAGATAAAAGGTATAATATATATTGGCGTTGGGAAAGAAAGAGACCATGAGAATCACGAGTAACGGAAATATTGAGAAAATGATGAAGAAGACCGAGATCAGTCATGGAGAATTCTGTGTTGAGAAGAGAAATGATGTGATTAGGAAATCTCTGGAAGGAAGCAATGAGAACAATGTCATCTACATAAAAAAGGAGATATGAGAGTCTTTGTGGTAGATAAAAAGAGAGGTATCAGAGTGTGAGGGAGTAAATCTGAGTGTTTGAATGAAGGCTGAGAAGCGCTTGAACAAGGCATGTGGCCATTAGAGTGAAATTTGTGATGAAAGACCCACTTCCCAGAGACAATATTAGCACCGGGTGATTGAGGGAAAAGATGCCAAGTATGATTATCAAGAAGTGCATTGAATTCATCCTTCATGGCAGTGGTCCAATTATGGTCAAGAAGAGCAGCTTTGTATGAGTTTGGAAGAGGGAAAGAGTGGTAGTGGCATGGATATTAAGGCGGAAGGTAGGTAGGAAAAAACTAGACTTTGCACGAGTACGCATGACGTGGTCGTTGGTGGGTGTCGACGTGGGAACAACTCATGGAGGAAGTGTGGATGGAGCGGACACAGAAGAAGATGACATGACGACATGTTCTACCACGGTAGGATTTTGAGGTGCGTCGGCTGCCGCGGAAGAGCTGGGAGCGAAGATCAGATGTCGTGGCAGAGCGGGATGCCACGATAGAGGTTTGGCTAGTTTCGTCTACCGTGAAAGGGGACGACAGAGAATTTTCTGCCGCGACAGGGTTTTGGCTGATGAGTGTGGAAAGAATGCTATTGTTGTGGGATCAAGAAGGGGAAGATGATGGATAGGGTGGGGTGGTGTTTGTAGAGGATTTGTCAGCAAAAGGAAAAAATATGTTCTATGAGTGTGACATGGCGAGAGATATCGATGCGACCAAAGATCAAATCAAGGCAACGATAAACTTTATTCTCGTCATAATAACCGAGGAAAACACATGAGAGGGATCGTGGTGCTAGTTTGTTGGGGGGGGGGGGTGGAGTACAAATTAGGAAAGCAGAGGCAGCCAAAAACACGAAGTTCAGAGTAGTTTGGGTGGGAAAGAAAAGGAGAGAAATATGGTGTAGATTTTGGGTTAGATGTAAAGGGTCTAATGTTGAGAAGATAGGTGGAGGTGAGAATAGCTTCAGCCCAAAAGCGGGGAGGAGTGGATGAGGATGGTTCAGACTATGTCATTTAAAGTACGAAGAGAGCGTTCAGCCTTGCCGTTCTGAGAAGAGGTATAGAGACAGGTAAACCGAGGGAGAATGCCATGATGGAGAAAGAAATTGCGATTTTTAAAATTGTCGAATTCTCGTCTATTGTCACATTGTATAAAGCGAATGGGAAGGAGAAAATGGATGGAGACATATCGTTGGAAATTCAGGAAAATAGTATGAACATAATATTTGTTGTGGAGGGGAAAAGTCTAGACAAAGTGAGTGTAATCGTCGAGTATGACTAGATAGTATTGAAAGCCAGAGACACTAACATGCGGTGATGTTTGATACGTCGTAAACATATCTATAATTTTTGATATTCCATGCTTGTTTAGTATCAACTTTGCTATGTTTTGTCTACACTTTGAGGTATTCTTATATATTTTCTGGGACTAACCTATTAACAAGATGCCGCAGTGCCAGTTGCATGTTTAATTTTATGTTATTTTTTGTTTCAGAAAAGCTAGTAAGGAAATATTCTCGGAATTTAACGGGACAAAAGCCAAAGTCAATATTTTACCGAAGAGAACACAGAGTCGGGAGGGGAGACGAAGTGGGGCCACGAGGCGGCCATACCCTAGGGCGGCACGGCCTAGGGGGCGCCAGCCCTAGGTGTGGGCCCCTAGGGTGCCCCTGCCTCGCCTCTTCGCCTATAAAGTCACCCCGATGCAGAAACCCTAAACACCCGATCATATTTCCCACGAAACAGTATGTAGCTGCCGCCACCATCGTTCCTAGATCGGGGGGATCTGAAGCTCTTCCTGGCACCTTGCCGGAGGGGAGAGATCATCCCGGAGGCCTTCTTCATCACCATGCCACCCTCCGGTATGATGCATGAGTAGTTTACCCTTGGACAATGGGTCCATACAGTAGCTAGATGGTTGTTTCTCATCATTTGTGCTTTTATGTTTAGATCTTGTGAGCTTTGTTCATGATCAAAATCATCTATTTGTAATCATACATGTTGTGTTTGCAGGGATCCGGTGGATATTGAGATACTATGTCAGATTAATTATTGATTCTATCATGTCAGATTGATTATTGATTCTATCATGTCTGTGTTGTTTGTGATATTGCATGCTCTCCGTTGCTAGTAGCTATCTTGGCCAAGTAGATGCTTGTGACTCCAAGAGGGAGTATTTATGCTCGATAGTAGTTCCATGCCTCTAGTAATCTGGGGAAGTGACATAAATCTCTAAGGTTGTAGATGTGTTGTTGCTACTAGGGATAAAACAACAATCTTTTGTTCATGGAACAATTGTATTGTTTACTTTACACACATTGCTTAATGCAATTATCCGTTGCTTGCAACTTAATACTGGAAGGGGTTCAGATGATAACCTGAAGGTGGATTATTAGTCATAGATGCAGTTGGATTATGGTCTATGTATATTGTTGTAATGCCGAATCAAATCTCATAGGAGTCATGATGTCTAGTATATGCATTGTTATGCTTCCTTAATCTGTCAATTGCCCCGCTGTAATTTATTCACCCAGCATGTTATCTATCTTAAGGAGAACACCTCTAGTGAACTGTGGACCCCGATCCAATCTTTATCATTGATACATCTGGTACTGTTACCGTTTACTTTCTACAAGCAACTATTATCTTCCATACTATACGTTTAATCATTTGTTTTTAGCAAACCAGTGAGATTAACAACCTAACTGTAAGTTGGGGCAAAGTCTTGAGTTTGTGTTGTGCGGGATTCCAAGTTGTTAGTGATGACCCACAAGTATAGGGGGTGTATCATAGTACTTTTGATAAATAGGAGTGTCGATCCCAACGAGGAGCAGAAGGTGCTGAATAGTGGTATGGAGCAGCAAATCCCTGTGAATACTTAGCAAACAGATTTTTAGTGTCCCAATCCTTTCTTAGCAAAGGACAAGCCGGTGGAAATACTTATAAGGACCAAACGTTCTCGAGGACACATGAGAATTCTGTCAAGTGCTTTTGCTTCAAATAGCTGAGTACTCTTCTTTGGTGTTTGTAAGTGTTGTATGGGTGAACCTATGCTAACATACCGCCTTTCCTAGGACTAATACATACTTGTGATTAAACCCCCTGCAAACATCCGTAACTACAGGAAAGTAATTAAGATATAAATCTAACCACGGCCTTAAACTTTGAGATCCTACACTCCCTTGTGCAAAGGTGTCCTAACGGGGGTTCAGGTTTCTGTCACTCCGGCAACCCCACGATTAGTAGCCAAATACACAATGCATCCCCCTAGGCCCATAAATGGTGAACTGTCATGTAGTCGACGTTCACATGACACCACTATAAGAATAGCACCACAACTTAAATACTAAACCATTGAATAATAAATCAACACAGATTCACTACTAACAACATGACTTCTCCCATGTCCTCAAGAACAAGACGAACTACTCACAAGACATCATATGGATCAAGATCAAAGATGATATGATAATGGATAACAATCTGAACATAGACAATAATCCAATGGTTCCACTCACAAGCATCAACTACAATAGTAATCAACACCAGGAAAGTTTCCCCTAAGAACTAAAGCAATATCCAACACAATTGTTATAGCGGGACGGAGTGGTGATGATGGTGCTGGTGGAGATGATGGTATGGGTGATGATGATCCCGATGAAGCCTAGCTTGATGACGGTGTTGATGGCGACGGTCTACCCTCTCCGGGAAGGAATTCCCCCGGCAGAAATCTGTCTGCCAGAGAGATCTTTCTCTCTCGATGTTTTCCGCCCCCAGAGGCGGCGGAAATCTATTGTGGTCGCTCCCCTGGTATTAGGGTTCCGTAGGGAAGATATAGGCGAAGGGGCGGAGTCGGAGGCCGGGCAGGTGGGCCACACCTTCCCTAGGCGCGGGGTCAGGTGGGACCGTGCCTAGGGGGTGTGGGCCCCCTGAGGCCCCCACTTCGTCCCTCCTTATGGCTTCCTTCGTCTTCTGGTAAAATAATATGTTTCCATATTTTTTTGATATTTTTCTGATCTTTGCGAAATTGCACCGAAACGCCTTCTTTTCTATCAGAATCCAGACTCCGGCAGTCCATCCTCCAAGAATCTGTTGGAATTTTTGCCTAAAATAGGCCCAGCCCATTTTTTATATGCCAATAAATTCCTGAAATCCTAGAGGCCCATTTGGCCCATTCATGCAAGGCAAGAGCTGGGACAAATGTTTAGTCCCACATGGCTAGTTGAGTGAAAGTTGGACCAGCTTATAAGGTGAGCTCTCCTATCACTTGGTAAAAGGATGAGAAGGAGAAGGAGAGAGTTCCACACGCGCGCTCCTCCTTCTCGCTCGCCTCGCCACGCCACGCCTCGCCTCGCCTCGCCTCGTCACGTCACAACGCACGCGCGCGCGCCGCGGGTTGCGGGAATCTCGCCGAGCCGAGCTTTATTTTGCCACGCATGAATGGTATATGAACAGATGTACAGAAGCTGAAACGTTTGCTTTGAGTGGACTTTTAATACGAGTTAAATGAATACGAATCGAGTGGAGCCTGTCCGGTGGGCTGCCGCCTGTTCGCTTCATCTTCCGTCCATTCGTTTCATCTTCTGCGCAGTCTGTCTACCTTCCCCTCTGTGCCTATAAGAGAGAGAGAGGTCGCGCCTCCTCTCAGTTACACTGTCACACATCCTTTGTGCCTCCAGTTCTAGAGCACTGCGCTACCTAGATCTTCCCCATCCCGTCTTGCGGCGTGAACCGCGAGCCGGGACAGTAGGCCTCCGAGACCCCGCTGCTTCGAGTCCTGTACGGGAGAAGGGCGATAAGGTTTTTGGGGAGCGCTATCAGCGCGACTACTGGCTTCGTCACGGACTCCCTCACAGACAACGACTGCGGCGACGTCTTCCCCGGTGAGGACTTCTTCCCCGACATCAGCACCCTCTTCCTCGACGACATGACCAACGACGGTTCCAACACCGGCGGTTCCTCTTCTGCTACTGCCGTGTATATCTTCTGTCTCAATCTTGTTCTGATCATATCCAAAGTTTTATGCCTTGCAGTTTGTTTAGTTATATGTATTAACATGTATTCGCTATTTCACATGATTAGTATATTGCCTATTATTCTAATCATGTTTTATCTAGCGTTTATTATGGACAATTCGCTTGGTAAATTGCTCTATTATTCAACAATCCAAAAACCTTATTTCAGGCAATTTGCCCCAAGTGGCTTTGTTGCTTCTATGAAGCCACCTGTGTTTGAAGGTGTGAATTACAAACGATGGCGTGCGAGAGCAGTGCTCTGGTTTTAGACCATGAGCTGCTATAACGCCATCTATGGCGCACCTGAGGGGGAACTTAATCCCGCTCAGGAAGAGGCGTTCCAAAAACTTGATACCACTTTCAAGGCTGCCTTGATCAGCATCCTTGGCGACAATATTGTCGATTCATATCTGTCATTTAGCAATGGCAAAGATACGTGGGATGCGCTCGAGAGAAAAATTGGAGTCTCCGATGCTGGCAGTGAACTGTATGTCATGGAACAATTCTATGACTATAAGATGGTTGATGACCGTTCCATTGTGGAGCAGGCTCATGAGATACAGTCACTTGCTAGGGAGCTTGAGCACTTCAATTGTGTGTTACCGGACAAGTTTGTTGTCGGAGGCATCATTGCCAAACTTTCCCAGTCATGGAGGAATTTTGCTACTTCTCTGAAGCACAAGAGACAAGAGTTCTCCGTGACGGATCTCATTGGGACTCTTGATGTGGAAGAGAAGGCAAGAGCAAAAGACACACGTGCTCGAGGTACCGAGGGAGGTTTTAATGCCAATCTGGTACAGAAAAGGAACTTCCAGCCTCACAAGTTCAAGAACAAAGGCAAGCTTGACGACAAAGGAAAGTTTGATGGAAAGAACAAGGCCTCTCAGTCCACCAGCTTCAAGAAGAAGACTGATAAGAGGAAATGTGCTTGTCATGTGTGCGGTGATCCTAATCATTGGGCTCCTGCTTGTCCCAACCGCTTTGACAAGCGCCAGCATGGGAAGGGCAGCAAGACTGCTAATGTTGTCATGGGCGACGTTGAGATGAAAGATGTTGGGTATGGTATATTACCTACTGTTCTTTCATTATGTCATTCTCCTGATTGGTGGATTGACACGGACGCTAATGTACATGTCTGTTCTGATATTTCCATGTTTTCTTCATATCAGGTCAGAGGGACTCAAACCATGCTGATGGGGAACGGCTCGCATGCTTCTGTTCATGGTGTTGGTACGGTCGATCTGAAGTTCACTTCAGGAAAGACCGTGCGCCTGAAGAACGTGCATCATGTTCCCTCAATAAATAAAAATCTGGTTAGCGGATCTCTTCTGTGTCGAGATGGTTACAAGATTGTATTCGAGTCCAATACATTTGTAATTTCGAAGTATGGAACCTTTGTTGGTAAAGGCTATGAGTGCGGAGGCTTGTTCCGCTTATCTCTATCAGACATTTGTAATAAAGTTGTTAATCATATTTACACGAATTTTGAATCAAATATCTGGCACTCTCGTCTTTGTCATATTAATTTTGGTTGTATGACGCGGCTAGCCAAAATGAATTTAATCCCTGATTTCTCAACTGTTAAGGGATCTAAGTGCCAAGTCTGCGTGCAATCTAAACAACCTCGCAAGTCACATACGACTGCAGAAATGAGAAATTTAACACCACTAGAGCTCATACATTCTGATCTTTGTGAGATGAATGGTGTGTTGACAAAAGGTGGAAAGAAATATTTCATGACTTTGATCGATGACTCTACAAGATATTGTCATGTGTATCTTCTGAAATCAAAAGATGAGGCTTTGAGTTTCTTCAAAATCTATAAAGCTGAGGCAGAAAATCAACTTGATCGAAAGATTAAGAGGCTTAGGTCTGATCGTGGTGGAGAGTATTTTTCCAACGAGTTTAATTCCTTTTGTGCGGAACATGGCATAATTCATGAGAGGACGTCTCCCTACTCACCCCAGTCAAATGGAGTAGCCGAAAGAAAGAACCATACTCTAACAGATTTGGTTAACGCCATGTTAGACACATCGGGTCTTTCTAAGGAATGGTGGGGGGAGGCACTATTGACCGCCTGTCATGTCCTAAACCGAGTTCCCACAAAGAACAAATAAATTACTACATTCGAAGAATGGGAGAAGAAAAGATTAAAACTCTCTTACTTACGTACTTGGGGTTGTTTGGCAAAGGTTAATGTACCAATCCCCAAGAAACGCAAGCTTGGACCAAAAACCATTGATTGTGTTTTTCTGGGCTATGCTTTTCATAGCATTGGTTATAGATTCTTGATAGTAAAATCTGAAGTACCTGACATTCATGTCGGTACAATCATGGAGTCGACTGATGCAACTTTCTTTGAGGATATCTTTCCAATGAAGGATAAACCTAACTCATCAAATCCGGAGATACCTAGTTCATCTAATCAGGAATTTGCTATATTCTCTGAACCTACCATTCCGATTGAACACTCTGAAAGTCCTAAGGAGGATGATAATGAAATTCCTAAAAGGAGCAAGAGACAAAGGACTGCAAAGTCTTTTGGTGATGATTTCATTGTGTACCTTGTGGATGACACTCCCACTTCCATTTCAGAAGCTTATGCATCTCCTGATGCTGACTACTGGAAGGAAGCTGTTCATAGTGAGATGAATTCCATCTTAGCTAATGAAACATGGGAGATCACTGATCGTCCTTATGGGTGCAAACCTGTAGGATGTAAATGGGTGTTCAAGAAGAAACTAAGGCCCGATGGTACTATTGAGAAGTACAAGGCAAGGCTTGTGGCCAAGGGTTATACCCAAAAGGAAGGTGAAGATTTTTTTGACACTTACTCACCTGTAGCAAGGTTGACCACCATTCGAGTACTACTTTCTCTGGCTGCCTCACATGGTCTTCTCGTTCATCAAATGGACGTTAAGACGGCTTTCCTAAATGGAGAGTTGGATGAGGAAATTTATATGGATCAACCAGATGGTTTTGTAGTAGATGGTCAAGAAAGAAAAGTGTGCAAGCTACTGAAAAAAGTCTTTGTATGGTCTTAAACAAGCACCTAAGCAGTTGCACGAAAATTTTGATAAAACCTTAACCGCTGTAGGCTTTGTTGTAAACGAAGCTGACAAGTGTGTATACTATCGCCATGGTGGGGGTGAGGGAGTCATCCTTTGTTTATATGTTGATGACATACTGATTTTCGGAACCAACCTTAATGCAATTAAGGAGGTCAAAGATTTCTTATCTCATTCCTTTGAGATGAAGGATCTGGGAGTAGCTGCTGTCATCCTGAACATCAAGCTATTGAGAGATGATGATGGTGGGATTACACTGCTTCAGTCCCACTATGTGGAAAAGATCTTGAGTCGTTTCGGGTATAGCGACGTCATTTTTTCTCCTACACCGTATGATCCTAGTGTGTTGCTTCGAAAGAATCGAGGAAATGCTAGAGACCAACTAAGATACTCTCAAATCATTGGCTCGCTTATGTATTTAGCTAGTGCCACGAGACCTGACATCGCCTTTGCTGTAAGCAAACTCAGTCGATTTGTCTCAAATCCAGGAGATGATCACTGGCATGCTCTTGAAAGAGTTATGCGATATCTAAAAGGCACTGCGAGCTATGGCATACACTATACCGGGTATCCGAGGGTACTAGAGGGTTATAGTGATTCAAATTGGATATCTGATGCTGACGAGATAAAGGCCACGAGTGGATATGTTTTCACACTTGGTGGTGGCGCTGTTTCTTGGAAGTCTTGCAAGCACACCATCTTAACGAGGTTAACTATGGAAGCAGAACTCACAGCACTAGACACGGCCACTGTTGAAGCAGAGTGGCTTCGTGAACTCTTGATGGACTTATTTGTGGTTGAAAAACCTATACCCGCAATTCCAATGAACTGTGATAATCAAATTGTGATTATTAAGGTGAACAGTTCTAAGGATAATATGAAGTACTCAAGACATGTGAAGAGGAGACTGAAATCTGTCAGGAAAATGAGAAACTCCGGAGTTATTGCATTGGATTATATCCAAACATCTAAAAACTTGGCAGATCCCTTCACAAAGGGTCTATCACGCAACGTGATAGAAAATGCATCAAAGGAGATGGGTATGAGACCCACAATTTGAGCTTTCCACAGTGGTAAACCACTCTATGTGATCGGAGATCCCGTGAATTAGAATTGGGAGACAAGCTGTTGGTTAGCTGAGAGGAAAGTATCCCTACTTTAATAAACACCACTCCATAAAGATGCAATACTTTCCTATTCTGCACGGCAGGTTGATTTATTATCTTAATGTGTTCTAAGTGGCTTATCCTAAGCAAAGATGTTGTCCTGCAGAACATCTTTTGAAGAACACACCTATATGAGTCTGACTATTAAAACGTCGCAATCTATGAGAGTAGGGTGCTCTCTAATAAACTCATGAAAGGTCATGGAGTATGACGTATAAGCTCCACCCACGGGGAAGTCCCACGGTAGCCTAGTATCGGTCAAGACTTTTTGTAAAGCTAGGTCCGCGGCAAACTTGCAGTTCAAGGCATAGTCCACTGTACAAGTTGTGGCCTAGTATAACATAAAGCTCTAGGTGGAAGTTCAACTTAACAGTCTCCACTACAGTACTGGTATATAAACAATGTTTTGGAACCAAAGGCAAACTTCATATGCCTCTGGGATCTGGTGGGGGATTGTTGGAATTTTTGCCTAAAATAGGCCCAGCCCATTTATTATATGCCAATAAATTCCTGAAATCCTAGAGGCCCATTTGGCCCATTCATGCAAGGCAAGAGCTAGGACAAATGTTTAGTCCCACATTGCTAGTTGAGTGAAAGTTGGACCAGCTTATAAGGTGAGTTCTCCTACCACTTGGTAAAAGGATGAGAAGGAGAAGGAGAGAGTTCCGCACGCGCGCTCCTCCTCCTCGCTCGCCTCGCCACGCCTCGCCTCGCCTCGTCACGTCACGTCACGAGCGACGCGCGCGCGCGCCGCTGGTTGCGGGAATCTCGCCGAGCCGAGCTTTATTTTGCCACGCATGAATGGTATATGAACAGATGTACAGAAGCTGAAAAGTTTGCTTTGAGTGGACTTTTAATACGAGTTAAATGAATACGAATTGAGTGGAGGCTGTCCTGTGGGGCTGCCGCCTGTTCATTTCATCTTCTGTGCAGTTTGTCTACCTTCCCCTCTGTGCCTATAAGAGAGAGAGGTCGTGCCTCCTCTCAGTTACACTGTCACACATCCTTTGTGCCTCCAGTTCCAGAGCACTGCGCTACCTAGATCTTCCCCATCCCGTCTTGCGGCGTGCACCGCGAGCCGGGACAGTAGGCCTCCGAGACCCCGCTGCTTCGAGTCCTGTACGGGAGAAGGGCGATAAGGTTTTTGGGGAGCGCTATCAGCACGACTACTGGCTTCGTCACGGACTCCCTCACAGATAGCTACTGCGGCGACGTCTTCCCCGACGAGGACTTCTTCCCTGACATCAGCACCCTCTTCCTCGACGACATGACCAACGACGGTTCCAACGCCGGCGGTTCCTCTTCTGCTACTGCCGTGTATATCTTCTGTCTCAATCTTGTTCTGATCATATCCAAAGTTTTATGCCTTGCAGTTTGTTTGGTTATATGCCTTAACATGTATTCGCTATTTCACATGATTAGTATATTGCCTATTATTCTAATCATGTTTTATCTAGCGTTTATTATGGACAATTCGCTTGGTAAATTGCTCTATTATTCAACAGAATCATCCAACATGCATAAACAGATGAAAAATCCATAAGTAATACCTCATAATAAGATAAATATCAATGGATATAGGTAAATTATGATATAGAAAGGTGATGCAAATTGGGCGTATCAACTCCCCAAGCTTAGACTTCGCTTGTCCCCAAGCGAATACTGAGCTCAGTAAACATGTCCACAGGTTTATGGAGTGAAGTGTCGATAAAAGAATACGAACAAGAAGCATCACACTTACCGTTGCACAACTCATAGAAGATAGCAACTTACCATTATATAACTTAGCTTGCAACCAAGTACAACAGTCACAATAGAGATGCATAAAGATAAATCATAATTGGAATTGGCAAACTTGTTCTTGGTCAGAGAACACCTAGCAAGAGTTTCACAAAAGCTTTTTGTAGAAGCTTCAAAACGGGAGCACTCTTTGCTCAAAAAGTTTTTTCACAAGTGAAGGCTTTCAAAGTAATACTCAATAGATAAGAGTTTTGTGCAAACAAGGAAGATGAAGAACATGATTGAATAAATCACCATATGAATGCTTGAAACACAACAACTCAAATGCTTGCTGGAGATAGAGAGGAAGTAAGTTTACTGACTCAACTAGTAACTAGGAGAAAGGTCCCTTCTTAGAGGGTAGCTAGGATTACAAGTCATAAAGAGCTTCCAAAAGATTATGGTACTTACTAGCTTTGAGCCCTCATTGCCCCTATCATAAGCATCTTGAGATGATTAAGGTTAAAGTGAACAAAGATGGAGTATATGCTTGACGAAATATAAGTTGGCAATATCATGTCCCTTGAATATGAGGTCCACTCCTCATGCATACTCAACTTTGGGCCCAGGTAAGTTCTTGTCATTGTAAGTATTTGCATATCATTGAGAACCGCCAACGTGGTACCCCTTGCACATGGTACAGGAGCTTTCCCATAACCAAAATGACAAGGCAAGCAGACAATGAGCATCTCAGCAATCTTTTTATTTACCATATGCATAGCTTTTTATCGAGGATGCTTCATAGATGACTCACTATGGTGATGCTGCAAGTTTCCACCATGATTAAGCATGGCTTAAGCTAGCGGCCCAGGTGTTTCTCTAACACAAGATACAAATTCCATGGACTTACAAGTTTCCTCTTTATTTCACACCGGTGACATCCATAGACAAAAAGAGCACGATATCAACTATGTACAGAGTACAAGTGCGATGTTGAAAACATTCCCGTGACAGCACGGTTCTGCTAATTCCAACGTATAGATGAAAGCATATACAACTTCGATGTTCACAATGGTTCAAGTCTATTAGGGGCAAAGAAATAAAGTGTGCCATCAAGTTCGTGAGAGATTTACTAACTAGTTTTCACATAACAAAATACTTTTTAATTCGAAAGGTAGATGAAGCTTGAGAATTTGCTAGGAATAGAAATTGCTACTAGGTAGATATGGTGGACACAAGTGGCGAAAGTTTTTGGTTCAAAGGGTTTTGGAAACATGAGAAGTATGCCTTCTCAAAACAGGTTTTTGGCTATCAAGGCTGGGTAGCAAGCAAGAGAGTTGAAAGAAACAAGCAAACATACAAGTAATAAAGCCAAACATGTGATATTCCTTGAAGACACAAAATAATCTTAAATAAAGAATACTAAGCTTATGAGCCAACAAGAAAGAAAACAAATGATACAAAATACCTGCAAGCTTTTTCTTTCGTTTTCTCTTTCATAGTAATGCTACTGACCAGAACTCGGTTTGCCAAAACCAATTTAGATCCACTTGATGATCCCAAAGTGGTGCCAATATTTATCAACAAGATCCATCATATAATAGAGATTGCAAACTAAAATAAGAAGTGCAAAAAGTAAAAGATGAGACTTCTCATTAATATTCCAATAAAGGCACTCCCACCAAGGGATACAAAGATAATCAACTAAAGGAGAGATACTTCCACAAACCAAACTATAAGATAACCCCTCTAGCACAGATATGAATCCACTAAAAAGGTTATCACTAGCCTGAGGGCGGTGTTCTTGCGTCTCCAGCCTCTCCCTTTATTTCCCCTTTCTAGTTAAGTTTCATTTTGGTTTGTAATATGGAGTCTAAGCTGCTTTGATCCCCTAGGTGGATCGGTATTCTGTGTGACATGAACTTGTGTGGTTGTTGTTCCATTATCTATTGATAATGGAACCCGATCCCTCTCTCTAGGGGATTGTATGAAAAAAAACTAAAAGGGTAAAAGATAAAAGATAATGGTGGTGATACTACGGCACTCCCCCAAGCTTGGAACAAGCCAAGGGGATGCCAAACCTGATGACGAATTACTCCCTTGGTGGTGTTGGTGTTGCCTTGTCATCATCAAACTTCCAAGGCAATGGTTCCCCATCCAAAAAGGATGTCCTTGTCTTCGCAATCCTGAAACTAGCAGCAGAGCTTATGCGATCAAATCTAGCCTCATACTCACAGTTTTGGTTTTGTATGTCATAGAGTCGTGCTTGCAATTGGTTGGTGGTCTGTCGGAGTGAAAAGATCTCTTCTCGGAGCTCATCTACTTCTCCCTCGTGCTTGGTGATGAGTTCTGAACTTATCTTGTGAATAACATCCATTTCGCGTTCTGTCATCTTCTTGTACCTGAAAACTTCTTGTTCCAATGCTTCCATCCTGTCTTCCAAACCGCCTTCTCCTTTAGGGCCTTGAACTTCTTTCATCTGTACCTTCCCTTCCTTGAGGATCAACTCTTTGGGATGAATCCTCAACTCATACATGTACGGGTTGAGGATGTCCGCAGAGGAACCCTTCGTGGGTGATCCAGAGGAATACGTTGAAGCTCCAAATCTGAGAATTTTCCTGACAGAAACAGATCAAAACGAAAACACGACGAGAACACGGTGCAAGAACCTTGGGGGATCCGGGGGGTTATATATTACGAAGTTTCCATGCATAAGGAAGGTTTTGACACGGAAACAAGGCAGAGACGGGGTTCGAGGGGGTCAAACCCCCTCCAGGCGCGGCCAGGCTAGGCTCGCGCCTGGGGTGGGTTTGTCCACCCCAGACTCCGGTTCCTCTTCAGTTTCGTCTCGTATCTTCCCTTATGTATTAAAAGCATCAAAAATATAAAAAGATTGGAGTTTCATGAACCTTCTGTTTTCACCATTTTTACCTATTCAAAGAAGAACTCTGCAGTTTCTGGTGTTTGGTTTCTGATAAATTCTTCTGGAGTCACCATTTGAATAACATCCACATCTTCATTATTAGAATCTCCTTAATATAATGTTTTAGTCTTTGACCATTAACCACCTGTGTTGTGTCATCCTTCAGAGAAGAAATTTTGATGGCACCTGAACGGTACACTTCCTTGATAACAGAAGGTCCTTCCCATTTGGAGAGTAGTTTCCCTACAAAAAATCTGAGACGAGACCTATACAAAAGAACTTTCTCACCGACATGGAACTCCCTTTTGAGAATTCTCCTATCATGCCATCTTTTTAATTTTTCCTTAAAGAGCCTAGCATTTTCGTAAGCTTCCCCTCTCCACTCATCTAGATTACTTAAATCAAGCGGTCTTTTCTCACCAGCAAGTCTAAAATCTCTATTCAACTCTTTCACTGCCCAATAAGCTTTGTGTTCTAATTCTAAAGGCAAGTGACAAGCTTTCCCATAGACCATTTTGTAAGGAGACATCCCCATAGGATTTTTATAAGCAGTTCTATAAGCCCACAAAGCGTCATTCAACTTTTTAGCCCAATTTTTCCTAGATCTATTGACAGTTTTTTGCAAGATAGATTTAATTTCCCTATTGGAAAGTTCTACTTGCCCACTAGTTTGGGGGTGATAAGCTAAAGCAATTCCGTGGTTTACATCATACTTAGCGAGAGTTTTTCTAAAACCCCCATGAATAAAATGAGAGACTTCATCAGTCATGAGATATCTAGGCACACCAAACCTAGGAAAAATGACATCTTTAAGCATTTTCAAAGAGGTCTTACCATCAGCAATGTTTCTAGGTATGGCTTCCACCCATTTTGTAACATAGTCAACAACAACAAGAATATGAGTATACCCTTTTGAAGGAGGAAAAGGCCCCATAAAGTCAAATCCCCAACAATCAAATGGTTCCGTAATAAGAGAATAATTCATAGCCATTTCATTGTGTCTAGAGATGTTACCTACTTGTTGGCATTCATCACATGATAAGACAAATTTTCTTGCATCTTTAAAAAGGGTAGGCCAATAAAATCCAGATTGTAAAACCTTTTGTGCAGTCCTATCCCCAGCATGATGTCCTCCATAAGCACTGCCATGACATTTTCTCAATATATCTTGTTCAAATTCTGGAACACATCTTCGCATAATGCCATCTACTCCTTCTTTATATAAGTGTGGGTCATCCCAAAAGTAATGCCTTAGATCATAAAAGCATTTCCTCCTTTGTTGAGCTGTAAAGGTTGGAGGCAAATACTCGGAAACAATAAAGTTAGCATAATCAGCATACCAAGGACTCTCATGTGGACTTACCCTTATTGCAGCTAACTGCTCATTTGGATAACTATCATTAACAGGCAAAGGGTCAAAAGAAATGTTTTCCAAACGAGATAAATTATCAGCAACATGATTATTAGCACCTTTCCTTTCCATAATATGCAAATCAAACTCTTGCAAAAGCAACACCCACCTTATAAGCCTAGGCTTAGTGTCCTTCTTTGTCATAAGGTACTTAATAGTTGCATGATCAGTATGAATAGTAACCTTAGAGTCAACAATATAAGGTCTAAACTTATCACAAGCAAAGATTATAGCTAAGAACTCTTTTTCAGTAGTAGCATAATTCTTTTGAGCAGCATCCAGGATCTTGCTAGCATAATGAATAACATTCAGCTTCTTGTCAACATGTTGTCCAAGGACAGCACCCACAGCAAAGTCACTAGCATCACACATGATTTCAAAAGGTAAACTCTAATCAGGTGGCTGGACAATAAGGGCAGTTGTCAAAGCTTTCTTCAAAGTTTCAAAAGCTTCCTTACAATCATCATCAAAAACAAAAGGTACATATTTTTGAAGAATATTAGTAAGGGGCTTTGAAATTTTGGAGAAATCTTTAATAAACCTCCTATAGAAACCAGCATGACCAAGAATACTACGAATACCTTTGATATCTCTAGGATAAGGCATTTTCTCAATTACTTCAATTTTGGCTCTATCAACTTCAATGCCTCTTTCAGAGATCTTGTGTCCAAGAACAATCCCTTCATTAACCATGAAATGGCATTTCTCCCAGTTAAGAACAAGGTTGGTTTCTTCACATCTCTGCAAAACTTTATCAAGGTTGTGCAAACAGTTCTCAAAAAGAAGTTCCATAGACGGAAAAATTGTCCATGAGAACCTCCACAATTTCTTCACAAAAACCATGAAAGATAGCAGACATACATCTCTGAAAGGTAGAAGGAGCATTACATAAACCAAAAGGCATACGCCTATAAGCATAAGTACCATAAGGACAAGTGAAAGTGGTTTTCTCTTGGTCCTGTGCTTTCACAGCAATTTGAGAAAATCCAGAATAACCATCAAGAAAACAAAAATGAGTCTTTTTGGACAACCTCTCAAGCATTTGATAAATAAAGGGCAAAGGATAATGATCTTTCTTAGTAACTTTATTAATCTTTCTAAAATGAATGCACATCCTATACCCAACCACTACTCTTTGGGGTATAAGCTCATTATCCTCATTAGGCACAACAGTTATTCCCCCTTTCTTGGGAACACAATGAAGAGGGCTAACCCATTGACTATCAGCAATAGGATAAATAATACCAGCGTCAAGGAGTTTTAATACCTCATTTTTTACCACATCCTTCATCTTCGGATTTAGACGTCGTTGGTGCTCAACAACTATTTTTTGCATCAGGTTCAATATTAATAGCATGCTGACATATAGTAGAAGAAATTCTTTTTAAATCATCAAGAATATAACCCATAGCTCCTCGGTGCTTCTTCAATACTTCCAATAACCTTTCTTCTTCCTTCCCTGAAAGTTTAGAACTAATAATAACAGGATATATTTTCTTATCATCAAGATAAGCATATTTAAGATCATCAGGTAAAGGTTTTAATTCGAAAACAGGATCCCCTTTAGGTGGTAGTGTGGTACCCAAATCTTCCACAGGTATATTATGCTTAAGCTGTTCCGGCTGACGAAAGAAAACTTCATCAATCTCATTTGTTTCCTTCATGAAGACATTACTTTCATGGTCTTCCATGAACTGCTGCAAAGCATTGTTAGGAGCAAGAGAAATAGCAGATAGTTGTTCAACCCTAAAATCCTCATCAGGTAGTTCATTTTCATAAGGAGTTTTAGCAAATTTGGAAAAATTAAACTCACAATATTCTCCAGCAAACTTAGTCAAAACTTTTTCCTTCCTACAACCTATGATAGCCCCACAAGTATTAAGGAAGGGTCTACCAAAGATGATAGGATAGGTTTTACTAGCTTCTTTACCAAGTACTAGAAAATCAGCAGGATATTTAAGCTTACCACAAAGGACCTCCACATCTCTTACAATACCAATGGGGCAAACTTGCTCTCTATTAGCAAGGTGAATAACCACATCAATGTCCTCAATCTCACAAGGACCCACTTCGTCCCTCCTTCTGGCTTCCTTTTTCTTCTGGTAAAATAATATGTTTCCATATTTTTCTGGTATTTTTCTGATCTTTACGAAATTGCACCGAAACGCCTTCTTTTCCATCAGAATCCAGACTCCGGCAGTCCATCCTCCAGGAATCATCCAACATGCATAAACATATGAAAAAGCCATAAGTAATACCTCATAATAAGACAAATATCAATGGATAGAGGTAAATTATGATATAGAAAGGTGATGCAAATTGGGCTATCAGTTAGCAACACCTTGGAGTTGTTTCCTTCCTCCTACTGGTTCAATAACCTTGGTTTCATAACTGAGGGAAAACTTACTGTTGTGCTCATCATACCTTCCTCTTGGGGTTTCCCAACGAAGCTCTACAGTTGACTGAGCTCATCAAGACGTTTTTTGGCGCCATTGTCGGGGAGTTAAGGACAACTTTGCAATGGGAGTCTCTCACAACCATTCTCTTTACTTTGTTTTTGTTTTGCTTAGTTTCTTTTGCTTTGTTTTGCTTGTTTCTTTCTTTCAAAAATACAAAAAAATAGTTTCATTTGGTTTGCTTTTTCTTATCAAAAACACAAAAAAATTAGTTCCTACTATAGTTTTTGGTCTGTTATTGTCATGCTTTCTATCAATGGTTGGTTTCTTTGAAACTAGTTCTTATTGGCAAGGTGGGTTCATGGAAGAACAAAAATATTATTATAAGGAACACCGCTTGTCACAAAAAGGGAAACACTTATGGGAACAAATTAATAAATTGAATACCATTGCTAGAAACGTGTGCTTTACTTATAATGTTACTTATTGCTTTGATAAATCTTGTTGCCGTAGGAGGTATAAACACCTCCCTTTTCAATGTGAGTATAATGATAATGTTACCATATCTTATTATTTTAAAGAAGATTATGACTTTTATGATGTGGAACAAATTGAAGAATTTATTGCTTGGAAGGGTGCATTTAAACTTGCTAGTTTGCTTGAAAATACTAATGATTCACCTTATAAATATGAGGTTTATGATATACTTAAATCTTGCTTTGATAATTACAAGGAAGAAAATGGCTATATTCTTGAATATATTAATATATGCTTTCCATAAATGGAAGAGACTAATGCCTTACAAGAGATTATAGAAGAAGAAATTGCTGAAACGGGAAGCTCATTAGATGAAAAAGAGGAGGAGAGTGATGAACAAAAGGAGGAAGAATGGATCTACCCATGCCTACCTTCTAATGAGAGCAACTCTTTATCCCTTACATTATTTGATTGTCCCCCATGCTTACCAAAGGAGGATGAATGTTATGGTCCCGTGGATCCTTTTGAAATATCTACTTTGGGTAAAACCTGTGATAATAATTGTGCTCCTGTTATCTATGATAATCCTTTATTTGCGCCTAATTTCGAAATGCATGGTACTAAAGAGTTTTGCTTAGAAAATGTTTATGATAAAGCTCTAGATGATGGTCCTATATTGGCTGATAATATTAATAGTACTGGTATTGAAAATGATACTGGAGAGGTCTTGACTTTATCTTGGAACTCCATACCTCTTGAGAATGATCAGTCATCTTGTTATAAAATTGTTAAAAGTGGGTTTGAAGGTTTTAATCCCACTATTTTTGAGCTTGATAAAAATTATGTGTTTGTAGATCATGAAAATCATAATTTATGGGATAGTTATACTATTGAGTTTAGTCATAAGGCTACTGAAAATTATTATGAGAGAGGAAAATATGGTTGTAGAAGTTTTCATGGTACTGAAACACCTCTCTATGTGCTGAAAGTTTTGAAGTTGCTCTTGTTTTATCTACCCATTCTTGCTACTATGTGCTTCTCTGATTTATTTTCTTACAAGATTCCTATGCATAGGAAGTGGGTTAGACTTAAATGTGTTTTGAATTTGCTTCTTGATGCTCTCTTTTACTTCAATTCATATTTCTTATGTGAGCATCTTCCTATGCCTAACTTAAAGGCGTTAAAGAAAAGTACTTCTTAGGAGATAACCCAATAGTTTTAGTTGAGTCTTGGAAGTTATTACTTCTATAATAACCTATCCTTATCCTTTTCGTGTGGTTTTTGTGCCAAGAATAACCTCTAATGAGAGAGAAGTAAGATTTGGGGAAGTTGCTGTCCCAAAACAGATTTTTGTGCTTCACTGTAAAAATTCGTGAAAAATCTCTGTATGTCGGATTGAGCTGCCATTTTCTGAGATTATGCCCCAGATTGTTATATAACTTTCGTTAGTTCAACACTTTCTGATTTGAGCAATAGAAGGTCTTAAAAAAATAGGATTTTGCCTGCTGGTCTGTTTTGACAAATTTCTGCCATTATTTGCAT
Organism: Avena sativa; assembly: GCA_916181665.1. NCBI lineage: Eukaryota > Viridiplantae > Streptophyta > Magnoliopsida > Poales > Poaceae > Avena > Avena sativa. The sequence continues at coordinate 145,115,261 of OV702294.1, read as the reverse complement.
TTGCCTCTTTATCGGTTTCTTTTTGAGTTCTCCTTGATCATTTGAGATTTTTTAAAGGAATTGATACAGTATCTTGTGTTTTAATGGAAGTTTTACTTGTGTTGAAACTAAACTCAAAGGCCTATTATTTTGAATACACTAATGTTGCTAGTGAAGATTGTGTGAAGTTTTGTATGAAGGAAATTTTCAAGTGTAGGGAAAGAATGATATGATGAGAAGAAGAATGGACAAAATCTCAATCTTGGGGATGCCACCCCGTGTCACCCCAAGAAATATTCAAGAGGTACAAGCGTCAAATCTTGGGGATGCCCAAGGCATCCCCTTCTTCATCAATAAAAATCTCAGGTCACTTTCTAGACACTTCGTTTTTATTGTTTCATGCACTGTTGTGTTGTTCTTGGAGCGTCTTAGTTTTCGTTTTTGGTTTTCATTTGTTTAGTTTGCTTGAATAAATTAGTTGAACCCCCACATTCGCTCTTTTGTTTCAAATAAGTTTATTGGTGTTGGAAAAGAGTAGAGAGTTTCATGCTTATAGTGGTACAAAAGGGAGCTTGTTTTGACTGTGACATAGACTTTATCATGTCATGCTAGATGTTGCTTTGAACTTATGCTTAGTGATTATTGTTGTAGCATGACTTGTTCCAAACAATTTAGATTGCTTAATGTGCCTTGAAAGGATGTTTTAGCATACAAAGGCATAATATTGTGGTATTGTCCTTTGCTGATTTGTTTGGGTTGAATTGGCACATGCTCACACCATGTTATGACTATGAACCAGTCACCTTAGCCTCGATGATCATTTAGTTTTTGACTTGTGATACCACTTTATGATTTAGTTGATAATGTTTTGTCGCTCTGCATGATTATGGCCATTATTGCTCTCTTAGTTGGTCGCTCCCAGTCTTTTCCTAGCCTCCACTTGTAATGAGTATGAGCTCTACTCGTGCATCCAACTCCCAAGAAACCAAGTCATTCCAAAGAGTCCACTATAAATTCCTACGCATGGTGTGTTACACCATTCCAAGTATATTCTTATTTTATCTATCTTCCAAATTAAACTTGTTATGAGAGAATTAGTGATTAAAGCCCTCAAAAACTTGATGGCACACTTTATTTTTCTTGACCCTAATAAACTTGAACCATTGTGTCATCTGTGTTTTATATGCTTGCACTTATAAGTTGGAAATTAGCAGAATCATGTTGTCATGGGGAACACTTTCAACACCTGTACATATTACCCAGTTGATATCATGATTTCGACAGTGTGAAATAAAAGGGGAGCCAGTAGGTTCATGGAGTATTATATATGTGTTAGATAAATGCCTGGACGGCTAGCCTAAGCCATGCCTAATCATGGTGGAAACTTGCAACATCACCATAGTGAGAAATCTATGAAGCATCCTTAGAAAAAAATATAGAAAAAAGTATATGCACCAGGCTCATGGTAAATAAATGGATCGCTGAGATGCTCACTGTATGTTGCCTTGTCATTTTGATATGGGATAGCTCCTATATCATGGGGCAAGGGGTACCCCGTTGGCAGTTCTCTATGATACACATATACTTACAATTGACAAGAACTTGCTTGTGACTAAAGTTGAGTAGCATGAGGAACAACCCTAATACGTTGGAAACGTATCTATAATTTTTGATGCTCCATCCTTGTTTAGTATCTACTTTTCTTTACTTGTCTACACTTTGAGGTGCTTTTTACATGTTTTCTGGTACTAACCTATTAACAAGTTGCAACAATGCCAGATGCCTGTTTTCTGCTATTTTTGGTTTCAGAAAAGTTAGTAAAGAAATATTCTCGGAATTGGACGGGACAAACGTCAAAGTCAATTACTTTCTGTGGGGAACAAGAAGTCTAGAGGAAAGTCGGAGGGGACGGCCAGGGTGGCCAGACTCACCCCAGGCGCGGGTGGGCCCTACTCCGCGCCTGGCTAGGGTTTGACCCCCTGGTCGGCGCCTCGGCCTTCCCCTTCGCCTACAAGAAGCCCCCGATGCAGAAACCCTAAGCACCCGATCAAATCTCCACGAAACCGTCTGTAGCCGCCGCCACAATCGTCCCTAGATCGGGGGGATCTGAAGTTCTTCCCGGCACCCTGTCAGAGGGGAGATCATCCCGAAGGCCTTCTCTTCGGTATGATGCGTGAGTAGTTCCACCTTGGACTATGGGTCCATGTAGTAGCTAGATGGTTGTATCTCCTCCTTTGTGCTTTCATGTCTAGATCTTGTGAGCTCTGTTCATGATAAATATATAATCTATTTGTAATCATGCATGTTGTGTTTGCAGGGATCCGATGGATATTGAGATTATTATGTTGGTTTGATTAATGGTTTTGTCTTTATGAATCTATCATGTCTATGTTGTCTGTGATCTTGCATGCTCTCCGTTGTTAGTAGCTATCTTGACCAAGTAGTTGCTAGTGACTCCAAGAGGGGTTATTTATGCTCGATAGTGGATTCATGCCTCTAATTTACAAGGGAAGTGACAATAATCTCTTCGGTTGTATATGTGCTGTTGCTACTAGGGAGAAAACAACGGTATCTTGTTCATGGAACATGTGGACTATTTACCTTACACACTTTTCTTAAAGCAGTTGTCTGTTGCTTGCAACTTAATACTAGAGTGGGTTCGGATGATAACCTGAAGGTGGACTTCTAGTAATAGATGTAGTTGAATGGCGGTCTATGTATCTTGTTGTATTGCCCAAACGAATCTCATAGGATCTTTTTGACTAGTAATTGCATTGTTATGCCTTGCTCAGTTCCTGTCAATTGCCCTGCTGTAATTTGTTCACCCTTCATGCCATGTTGTTTATCTAAGGAGAGCACCTCTAGTGAACTATGGACCCCGGTCCAATCTTTACCATTGATACATCTTCCATTGTTACTTGTTTACTTGCTGCAAACCACCATTACCTTCCACACCATAGGTTTAATCCTTTGTTACAGCAAACCGGTGAGCTTGTCAACCTCACTGATTCGTTGGGGCAAAGTCTTGAGTTTGTGTTGTGCAGGTCTCCGCGTTGCTTGCAACACATGTGTGATGTTTCCTTCCTCCTACTGGTTCGATAATATCGGTTTCTTACTGAGGGAAACTTGTTGTTGTGCTGCTTCACACCTTGCTCTTGGGGTTTCCAACGAAGTGTTCCACGACAAGTGCTGGGCGCCATCAGACCCTCATACTCAAGGGACATGAGATTGCCAACTTATGATTTGTCAAGTATATACTCCATATTTGTTTCATTTTAACCTTAATCACTTCAAGATGCTTATGATAGGGGCAATGAGAGCTGAAAGCTAATAAGTACCATAATTTTTGGAAGCTCTTTATGAAACTTGAAATCCCTGCTTCCCTTTGTGAAGGGCCTTTCTTCCTACTTTTATATTTAGTCTCCACCTTATATATTTATGCACCAATTATGAGAGCATAGTTTTCATTCTAGAATCTTATTGATTGATTCATAATGTTGATATTGCTTGTTCTTGAACTATTCGTATCTAGTCACCCTTATGAACTTTGAAGGTGTCCTATGCATTTATGTTTTGCTACTCCATGAGGGACAAGCTGAATGCCACTATGCTATGTTTTCTTTATGTGAAACAAACAAACGTCTCTCAATGCATTGTTATTCATGATCCTTTGTTTGTATTCTTTCATGTTACAACATAGTTGCTATGTCCTATTGTTTGAGCTACATCTTTCATGCTCATGTTTAGAGTACTTTGATCCCAGCTTTCAATGCTTTGTAAATGGTTTGATCAAGATTGTGATGGTGCATGTCACCTCAAAAATTATTCTTTTATCACTTACCTACTCAAGGATGAGCAGGAGTTAAGCTTGGGGATGCTTGATACGTCGTAAACGTATCTATAATTTTTGATGTTCCATGTTTATTTAGTATCAATTTTGCTATGTTTTATCTACACTTTGAGGTATTCTTTATACATTTTCTGGGACTAACCTATTAACAAGATGCCACAGTGTCAGTTGCCTGTTTTTTGTTGTTTTTGGTTTCGAAAAAGCTAGTAAGGAAATATTCTCGGAATTGGACGGGACAAAAGCCAAAGTCAATATTTTACCGAAGAGAACAAAGAGTCCGGAGGGGAAACAAAGTAGGGACACGAGGAGGCCACACCCTAGGGAGGCGCGGCCTAGGGGGGCGTGCCAGCCCTAGGTGTGGGCCCCTCGGGCGGCCCTTGCCTCATTTCTTCGCCTATAAAGTCACCCCGATGCAGAAACCTTAAACACCCAATCAGATCTCAACGAAACAGTCCGTAGCCGCCACCACCATCGTCCCTAGATCGGGGGGATCTGAAGCTCTTCCTGGCACCCTGCTGGAGGGGAGAGATCATTCCGGAGGCCTTCTTCATCACCATGCTAGCCTCCGATATGATGTGTGAGTAGTTCACTGATACGTCCAAAACGTATCTACTTTCCCAAACACTTTTGCTATTGTTTCTCCTCTAAACTTGTGTGATTTGGATACAACTAACACGGACTGACGCTGTTTTTAGCAGAATTACCTTGGTGTCTAGTTTTTGTGTGCAGAAAATCAACTATCAGGAAAAATCCCGGAAAATATGCCAAAAATCCTATTTCACCAGAAGACTCATGGAGCCAGAAGACGAGACGAAGGAGGGCCACGAGGGGCCCACACCCCCTGTCCGCGCGGGCCATCCTAGACCGTGCCTGGGAGGGGTGTGGCCACCTCGGGCACCCCCTTGGCCTCCCTCTTCGCCTATAAGAAGCCTCTTGACCTAAAAACCGAGGGGGGTTCGACGTTTTTCCAGAAAGAGTTCCGCTGCGCCGCCACCACCAGAAACCACGATTCGGAACTAGAAACTCCGTTCTGGCACCCTGCGGGACAGGGAATTTGGATAGGATCATCGCCATCATCATCAACAACGCCTCTCCATCAACCATCCATGTTTCCCCATCCATGAGTGAGTAATCCCCCGCTGTAGGCTATGGGGATGGTAGGGATTGGATGAGTTCTATCATGTAATCGAATAAGATTGTTAGGGCATGGTGCCTAGTATCTCTATTAGTGCTATTTGACTTTGTTGCAACTTGTTGTGCTTAATGCTTGTCACTAGGTCCCGAGTTCCATGATCTCAGATCTGAACTTATTATTGATTCATGATGATAGTATTGTTTGTGATCTTGTCTGCAAGTTGTGTACACATATCATAGTCTGAATCCAAAGGCCCCGAAGTGACAAAAATTGGGATAATCGAAGGGGATGACCGTGATGTGAGGATCACATGTGTTCAAGGAGTGTTAATGCTTTGCTCTGGTACTCTATAAAAAGGAGTACCTTAATTTCCAGTAGATTCACTTGAGGCCCCGCTGCAACGGGCTGGCTGGACAAAAGATGTTGTGCAAGTTCTCATTGCGAGCACATATGACTATATATGGAACACATGCCTATGATTGTTTAATACTTGGATGCTTTATCTTATTTATCTGCAATTGCCCTAGATCTTGAAGTTACATGTTTAGAATTGTCCATGCAACGCCCGTCCATCCATCCCTATGCCTACCACACTCATATCCTACTATTTGCTACTATTGTTACTATTGCCCTTGTTTTACTGCTGCTATTTCTTTTCTATTGCTACTGATAAACTACCGTGAGCAAGACTATTTCTAGGTGCAGCTGAATTGACAACTCAGTTGTTAAGGCCTATAAGTATTCTTTGGCTCTTCTTGTGTCGAATCAATAAATTGGGTTATACTACCCTCGAAGACTGTTTCGATCCCCTATACTTGTGGGTCATCATTCACCCTTGGACTATGGGTCCATAGAGTAGCTAGATGGTTGTTTCTCCTCCTTTCTGCTTTCATGTTTAGATCTTGTGAGCTCCGTTCATGATCAAGATCATCTATTTGTAATCATACATGTTGTGTTTGCGGGGATCCGATGGATATTGAGATACTATGTCAGATTGATTATTGATTCTATCATGTCAGATTGATTATTGATTCTATCATGTCTGTGTTGTTTGTGATCTTGCATGCTCTCCATTGCTAGTAGCTATCTTGGCCAAGTAGATGCTTGTGACTCCAAGAGGGAGTATTTATGCTCGATAGTAGGTTCATGCCTCTAGTAATCTGGGGAAGTGACAAAAATCTCTAAGGTTGTAGATGTGATGTTGCTACTAGGGAGAAAACAACAATCTTTTGTTCATGGAACAATTGTATTGTTTACTTTACACAAATTGCTTAATGCAATTATTCGTTGCTTGCAACTTAATATTGGAAGGGGTTCGGATGATAACCTGAAGGTGGATTATTAGTCATAGATGCAGTTGGATTACGGTCTATGTATATTGTTGTAATGCCCAATCAAATCTCATAGGAGTCATGATGTCTAGTATATGCATTGTTATGCTTCCTCAATCTGTCAATTGCCCTGCTGTAATTTGGTCTATCTATCTTAAGGAGAACACCTCTTGTGAACTGTGGACCCCGGTCCAATCTTTATCATTGATACATCTGTTAATGTTACCATTTACTTTCTACAAGCAACTATTATCTTCCACACTATACGTTTAATCATTTGTTTTCAGCAAACTAGTGAGATTGACAACCTCACTGTAAGTTGGGGCAAAGTCTTGAGTTTGTGTTGTGCAGGATTCCAAGTTGTTAGCAACACCTTGGAGTTGTTTCCTTCCTCCTACTGGTTCGATAACCTTGGTTTCATAAATGAGGGAAAACTTACTGCTGTGCTCATCATACCTTCCTCTTGGGGTTTCCCAACGAAGCTCTGTAGTTGACTGAGCTCATCAACATTCATAAATCACAATGTATTAATTCGAATGGATAAGTACTGGTAGAAGTAGATGAATTAAAAGGAAGACGAACATGTTTGCCTATTTGGCATGACTCACAAACTAAAGGATCATGACGATCTTTATAAAAGGATATAGCAAATTCACTAAGAAGCGTGACAAAACTTTATTATTTGGATGCCCGAGACGGTGATGCCAAAGATCGACGGAAGCCAGCATGTAGGATGGTGTTGTGATGTCAGGGGCTCTTTGAACAGAATATAGATCACCAGAACTATTGAATCATGCGACCTCCACCTTGGTGAGGTAATCCTTCACAGATAAGCCAAAGGGATCAAACTCGACATAGACAAAATTATTGTATGTGAATTTTTGAATGGAAATTAAATTTTTGATAAGGGAAGGTGCAATTAGAACATCTCGAAGGAGTGGTGTTGTTGAGGAGGGTAATTGAGTGTGGCTGACACAAGAGATGGTATGGTGGAACCATTGCCGGTTGTGATGGAGGAAAAAGGAGAGGAAGTAAAGGATGACAACATATTACTCGAGTTAGACATATGACTAGAAGCACCAGAATTGAAAATCCAATCCGTACATGAGTTTTCTTGAGAAGCAAAGTGATTCATGGCTTGCAAAAAGGTGGCTTGGTCCCTATTCGGCGTCGGAGTGGGAAGGAGCGGTGATGCAGGCACATGTGATGACGTAGTTGGTAGAGTGGGAAGCTGGTACTACATGTAGTTTCCAACTACGGGTGTTGGAGCGGAGGTGCCATAGGGGTAGTAGGTTGAGGTAGCATGGTAAACCTGTGTAGGTGGGCGCGATCCGAGAAGACCCGAGGAGCCTGTGTGGGGCTGCATGCCCGACATCCACTGGCTAGAGTAGGCGGGTGGCGTGCCGATTGGAGAGGGAGCCATCCAGGGCATCGGCTAGGTCTGTACCATCCCTATCCAGGGGTCTTGAGAGGGGTGCTAGCTTGGAGGCACAGGTGGAGGGATGATGCTGGAGGAGGGTGTGGTCGCTATTGCAGGGCATGGTGGCCGATACGTAGGGGTTTTGCAATGGTAATTCAGGCTAGGATGCCACCCAAGAGGAGGTTGCACCGGTGACGTGGGCGATACGGCAGCAGGGGCCAGGGGCTGTGAACTTGGAGTGGAGACGTGTAACATCCCAACATTAGAGCTTAGAAATAAGCTCAACACAGATGTGTGCATTGCATTCATGCATAGAAAATCCGAATAATTTTCACGCTTTTAAATAAAAAACTTGCCAAAGTGATTGAAGCTTCTCTCAACTTGATGGAATTGAAGTAGATCATCAAGTTGACTGCGATAAGTTTCAATATGACCTTTGCTAAAACCTTATTTTGGGTAAGGGAGATTTGATCTAAGGGTAGATCAAATGTAATAAAAGTTAAACCCTAATACATTACTTAATGGATTGTATTTGATCCTTAAGTAATCATATCCCAGTATTCATTACACAACCCATGAATACCAAGTTATAAACATAACTTAAGTAATAGGAATGTAACAACTAAATCTTGATATATCTTAATCTCATCTACTTATCCCATGAGGATCATGGTAATACCTAACCTTAACTCTTTAGTGAGGTTGAGTAGGAAGGAAACCAAGTCAAGATCATTCACCATATATCTTTCTGTCCATATCAATCTTTACCATTCCTATTGGAATCATATTCCAATATTTGTTGTTCATCAATGTTGAGTAATCAACTATTGATTCACCAAGTCTTAACCTATCAACTCTTGACCTAGCAACTCCTGTCCTCATTATAGCATTCACTTAAGTCCTTTAGAGATTGAAGTAAGAAGAGGTAAGTGGCAATGCTAGTTTTAGATATCCTCTATAGGATGGGAGTGATTGAAGGGAATCAAATCAATATGGTAGTTGATGGAGTTAACTCACTCCTGAATGGATATAAGAGTTATATGGAAGATATAATTATGGTAACAAATAGGATTATAAGGATGAACATTAAAGATAGATACCAAGGAGTAATCCTATTGGATTAAGTAAGCATAGTCCATGAATAACATCCCTTAATCCAATAGAGATACTAAGAAGATAATTATAATACAAGTGTAATGTTGTATGGATGAAGACTTGATTAGCCAACTCGAAACCTAAAGCCTAAATGATCAAAGGATTATAATGATCATGCTTTAGTCACCAAGATTGAATCCTTATATCATGTATAAGTGACATTGGTGAATAGAACATGATTAAACCTTAGTATAGATATATTATACTAGATTAGTCATTATAAGTCACATCAATATAATGTGAGGTTGGAGTATTAGATACTGGAGTCAAGTAGAGACAAGATAGTATGATTAAAATGATGTCAGAGCAACATTGGATTATAGAAGTAGTAGTTTCCTCTTGGGAAATACTAACACTTGAGGTGAAGTAGTTTGATATAGACATCTATTAGAGAAATATTAGTGATGGATGATAAGAGAAGAGTATGAAAGGAGTTAGAAGTAACTACTTGTTGGATGGGAGATTATCAACAGTAGAGTAGTTGATATAACCAGGTTGGGATAGGTGAAGATTATGAAAAGCTTTAGTGTCAAGCTCAATGGATTTATCAATGGGTTTAGAAGAATAAAAGGTGGATAAAAATATTCATGTGAAGTAAAGCTCATCATGTTAACACATGATGATGGATAGGAAGAAGTAGAATATCTAGGAAAGGAATTCCTTAATCAGAAGTCCAGGATTGTGAATTATAGAAGATAGGAATTCTTGGTAAACACTCAACTTTAAATCTTAAACCAAACATAATATTCATTTCATATTATTGATCTATCATCTTATTTCCACAATGCTTTATAGGAATATTTTCCTATAGCAAATCACTTAAGCACATCTTTGTCATTTTCAATTATCATAACCATATGTGCTTAGGAGTTATCTTTATCAATTCTTTTCCATCAGGCATTCAAGATAATAACTTTCTATTTTAAAGGGTGATATCATTAAACATCACAAACATAAAGACAATTTATCTTAGCCACTAATCTTTATTCACATTAACAAAAGAATATAAGTGTATTTAGTACCATAAACCCTAGGGTAAGCATTTACAATTCAAACCCTAACTCTTATGTTAGTTATAATAAAATATATATACCTTATTATTCTCTAGACAAATGGGAGTAATATTAACCAGATAATTTCCTTTATATATCATACATCAAATAATAATAAATGATCATTCTATAAAGATTTCCCTCCAAACTACAAGCTAATTAGAATTAAGTTTTATAAACAAATAAGAAAATATCCTAAAATAAATCCATGGCTTATTATGGGAAGAAAATTAATAACAAAGACCTTTACACAATATTAAAAAGGATTTTTATAAAGAAAATAGAGAAACATAACAATATATAATAAAGGTTCACAAAATGATCATAAATACATTTCAATATTGCTACAATTATCTAGCAGATAAAATTATATGGGAAATATTCAAAGAAATGAAAAATACAAATCTTAAAACAAAGATGTAAATACAAAACAAGAAAGGAAAACAGAAAACAGAAAAGAGTAAAAAAATGGACTCAGTCCAGAAACTGGCCGTGGCCCATTTCCCTCTACCCTATCTGTTGCCCACGAGAAGCCACAACGATCCAATCTGGCCCAAGCCAGCCCAACTAGGCCCATGTACCCCTTCAATCTTTTTCCTCCTTTCTTCTTCCTCTCGCCAGAAAGCACGCCGGCGAAGCAGCTGCCTGGCACCACGTCGGTCGTCCATCGTCGTCGCGATACCCGCTGACGCCAAGATCCACGCCGCCGTTGTTCGTTGCCTATAAGAAGACCACCGACGCGCCGGAGATCCTTATCCTCACCCTTTTCCCCATTTCTTCCTCTGTCTGAAAACCTAGCTCGCCGATATTGTTCGCCGTCGCTGCTAGAGGCCACCCCAGGACCAGACGCGTGTGCTACGAGCTTCACCAGGATGTGCTGCATCTTCCTGGTGAAGGAATCGAGCCGGGAGACCGTAATCCTCCGTTCCGATTCTGTCTTCCCGAAGTCCGGCCACCGCTATCGCCATCAACTCCGGTCACGATTCGCCTTCCTATCACCTTCTTCGCATTCCTGGTGAGCTTGCGCATCTCGCTATCTTCTCCGATTAACTCTTAGCCCTCTCTATCGTCTTGCCCGCGAAGATCAGAGCATGCCACCGTCGGAGCTAGTCGGAGTTGGTGCTCCGATGACCAAAAACCAGCTGCGCCGCCACTATTAGACTCCCCACATCTTGCTGAGTCGAATGGGACCAACTCCGCGTGCCCGCATGATCCCAATCCGAGGATCAAACCATGATATGAGGATCATCCTTGGATGATGTCAGCGTGACATCACGCTGATGTCATATATCATTTTATCATTTCATAAATTGTGTTATTAATTTATGTAATAAATAAAAACCTTAGATATGACATGGCAAAGGTCCCACCAGTCAGTGACTGGGGTAGGATTAGCTCTGGTAGGAAAAACCCCTCACTTCATGCTGACATAAGCATTACCTAATAAACACATTTAGTTATTTAATTAAAAAATTCATAAAATGATTAAACCTTATAAAATCAATATCTTTTGTTTCATAATTCAGAAAATTATGTGTAACATATGAAAATTTTCAGAAAAATAAAATCTATAACATTAAACTATTATCAAACATTATTATGTTAACCATTTAAATAAATATTATTTAATAAATATTTTATAAGTAATAAAACTTTGATAATTCATATTCTAATAATGGTAAATGTTAAAAATATAAATAAAGTACCAAAAATCTTAGAAAAATAAGAACCATAATTTAAAACTATAATCATGCATTATTATTTCACTTAAATAAATATCTATTATTTATTAAGTGTTTATAAAGTAATAAATCTTATAAAAATCATATCTTATTATTTATAAATCACAAAAATAAATTTAATATACCAAAATGATCACAAAAATAATACCTACATGTTAAAAATATAACATTACACTTTTGAGTTAAATACAAATTTAAATACTTTAATAAATTGAATTTAAACCTATTTCCTGAGTTATTAATTCATATAAGGGTAAATAAAAATTGCTAATATTTCTAAAATGAGTCAATTGAGTCTTATAAATAGTATTAGTCTTAAATATTGATAATATAAAGTCAAAATGGTTCAACACATTTTAAATACAATCTTATTGAGTTATCATTCAACCATAAGTGTAAATTATTTTCTAAAAAGATCCTTATTAAATATAAAATCCTCAAGACTAAATTGTAACTAAATAAAATCTTTTCCATTACTTCAAATACAAGTTTATAAACATGCCACCACACTATGGTAAATCCATAAGTAGTTAAATAATATTATTACCTTGATTATAAACCATAACCACTCATTTATAAAAACATAAATGATTCTATTCCATTATAATCCTGAGAAACCACTATACTCAAACAGAAGTAATACCATTCTTAAATAACTTTAAGTAAACATTATGAAGTGAACAAAGTATAGATATAATAAGCATTACACCTAAAATCCATCTATATTTTAAAGTTAACTTTAGTCTGCAAAACTTTAAGTATAATGCTAAAGACCTTATTATATGTTTTATAGTTAACTTTGGTCTAATTTTAATTAAGATCTAAAGCATCTCAAGTCCAAATTATTCAAGCAAGCACAAACAACATCGACCACATTTGATTAACCACAAAGATTGTTTAGACCTTAGAAAAGGAATCTTTTCTTCAAAAGTCATTCGTTTTGTCACTTCAATCAACAAACCTTATAATAAGATTTCCAACTCTTAACAAATTAAATTCAAGAACCCTCATCATAACCAATAGATGACAATTACTCACAATCACATTGTTTCAAACTTTACTTGTATACCTAGGATTGTAAACACTTAAGTTCCTTATTAATTCCAATACTTGTAAAATAAAATTTGAAGTTAGACAATTATAATATAACCAATCTTGAGTAACATTTCACGTTGGTGTGTATTTCATTGTTTTATGTTATTATAATTACATGTTGTTTCACACACACTCATAAGCCTTAATAAGAAGCACAAGTGTGAAACTTAATCTAAAAGGGCAACACATTCCAAAGAAACCCTTTCTAGTATCCAACCCTAGAACAACGTTATCCCCGGGATTTGAGTTTATCAACTTGAATTACATTACTTATGCATAAACGCATCTTGCTTCTTTAAACATTAGTCCTTACCGGACCAATGATGCTGATTTCAGATATTGGATCTTTTATATTGTCTCAAAGACCGTGAGTGCATAATCTTGCAATCACACAAGGTAAGTTCACACTTGCTCATGTCCTTTGATTATTTTCTATAAAGTATTTTGCAAATCCAGTGTTGTCATCACTTGCATTTGAAAAAAGACAGAAAACACTATTTTCATAATAATGTGATTATAGGTTATTTACCATGAGGTAATAACCTACTATAAGAGTTCTGGTGGTAAAGGAACATATTATCTAGGACATGGTAAATAACCTACTATAAGAGTTCTGGTGGTAAAGGAACATATTATCTAGGACTTAACAACCAATGTCGCCAGTCATTCTTGCGTAGTATATTACGCGTTGACCATGAGATTTGGAATGGGGCGGAGAAGTCAGCTGTAACTTTTCCCTCTCGCATGGAGCCGGATGTGCGGGTCATGGCTGTTATCACTCGTAGCGTGCATATTAATTGGTAATTCATAGATGATATGCAACATATGGGTGGGAACCCTCAACGTCCCACGATAGTTCCGGCATCTGAATGGTCTGTACTGCCAATAGCCGTAATTCAATAGGTGGGCTGGCGTACACCAAGGAGACATGCGGGGTCGCGGAGAAGGCAGTGATTGGCTTGGATCTTAGTCTGGGCCTCACACCAAGGAAGTGTGAACGAACCTGCAATTCGGATGTGCAACAAAGCTAAGGTCTCTCATGGGTAAAGCAACGCACCTCTGTAGAGTGTAAGAACTATAACTTGTTACTCCATATTCCGTGAAGGAGCTGCGAACGCGACGAGAAAGGAACTCCATGAAAGTTCTGGTAAACCCGTGAAGGCTGACGAACATAGCTTTTCCGAATAAAAGCAACCTTTGAAGAAATGTTTACAAAAACTTACATTGCCTATGACCTTCGGTCTGTGGCTGTAGATATAGTGCATCAAACACTCCTTTTCTAGTGAACTTGCTGAGTACGCTCGTACTCAATGTATCTTCTTAACCCTTGCTAGGTTCTAAAGCCAGTACAGACGATGTCTACATCGAGTTATGCTCCAGGAATCATCACTAGAAGCTAAAGTTCTTCAATGAAGTCAAGAAAGTCAACATATACATCAAATCAAGTGAAGACGAAGTTACTGATTAGATATGAATATAATCTCTAGCCATAGAACCTATTTCTATAGTGTATTGCAATAGCAGCAATGCTAGACCATTAGTTAAATACTAGTCTTATTAGTATGGTAGTTTTTGAGTTGTTTATTCCTAATTCTTCTTTGCAAGGAGTTTCTTTCTCTCTCTTTAACCTAGAGTGTTCTCTGGATCTTGTGTAAAGAGTTGAGTTGTAACCTATAGTCATGTCTTGGACCTGCTGTGTTTCTGTTGTACCACTCTGAGGGATGTAATACTAGTGAATGCTGTTTCATTGGTGTTATGTCAACGACTATAGTGTACTGCATCATACAGTGGTATGATGGGTCACCGCAAGACGAAGACTTGAGGACGCGCCTCCTTGCGCGACTGCGTGTCATCGCCCCCTGCAGGAGGGATCAAAACTGTGCGAAGGTGGAATGCGGGCGCATCAAGGGGATGAAATATGCCTGCTTCTCGAACTGTTCGTCGAGCCTGACAAGGAGCACACTGATGAGTTAACGTTCGTCGATTGGAGCGCCAAGTTCGCGGAGCTCATCGAAGATTGATTGAATACGTTGGCAGTACACACCGACGGAGGAGGTGCCTTGGACGGTGTTGAGAAGCTCGGTGTTGAGGATGTTGGCCCGGATGTCAATGTTATCCTAGAAGAGTTGACGAAGAGCCTCCCATAGAGCGGCGGTGGTGCCGACATCGCGGAACACGAGATTGAAGATCTCAGTGGAGACCTATAGATCCAATGGATGATGGTGAGATCTTGTTTGACCCATTGAGGATCATTATGTTGGGGAAGCAAGTCCAAACAGACATGGCCCCGGAGATTGCAGCGGCCAGGATGAATTTCGAAGAGGTGGCGCCAGTAGTAGTAATTGTGGGTTGCAATATCTAATGTAATTGGGATAAAGGGAGTAACATCAGAGATTGTGTCAGTAAAGGAGATTGATGAGGCCATGGGGGTATTCACAATTAATATATAATAAGCGCATATTATGAATTGCAATTTATCGAATACACCTTTCGGTCCTTTTCTTTCTTTCTTCCTCCAAACAACTTCGGTTCTGTCTTCAGAATGGTTCCGGCTTTCTTTTTTTCTACTGTGATTCCAACTTACAGATGATCTCTAGCTCATCGTACCATTAAGTGTAACTCCCCTACGGCTTGATAATGGCAAAGACATGATATCCATCAATGATCAATAACGGGATCGGGGATGCCCATAATGACCCCCGCGCATTACATGATGACAATGTCGTTTGAACCGTAAACATCGAGTCCAATTCCCTTTATTTCTTCGATATGAATTGTCCGAGATTTGACCATTAGTATCACATACCTTTTTCAATCTCATTACCGACAAGTTCTGTTTTACTTGTTCCCGTGATATTACATCCCCGTGACCTAGTCACATGTTGCAAAAATATGGATGTAATCTCACCAAGTCGGTCTTATGTATCTTACCCGTCACTCGGGTGAACAAATACCGCTCTTGATTCATATAGGGTTCATAACATGGAAAACAAAAAAATTCTATCGCATGAACACACAAAACCAAGATCTAATCTATGGCAAAGCCAAGATCTAATCTACAATATCGGTGCAACGAGATTGTAGAGAACTAACCCTCGTAGATCCAAAGCGTTAATGAAATTAGATCTCGTGGTTGATGTAGTCGATCACTTGTCGATCTCAAGATCGTGTAGACGATCCTTCCGACGCCGCATTCCGGCAGCGCTTCCGCAGTCGGTCACACGTACGGAGTCGATGGAGACCTTCCTCTCTCGGTTCCAGCAGGGCAATGAAGGTAGTAGATCTCTTTGGAATCCCAACAGCATGACAGTGTGGTGGTGGTGGAGGAGGAGAGATTTCTGCAGGGCTTCGCCTAAGCCGGAGCAGGATGGTGGAGAAGAGAGATGGGTGTGGCGGCTAGGGTTTAGGCACAAGGGAAAGGGGTGTGTGTGTGGGGGGGGGGGGTGCGCCCCTACCCCTCCTTATATAAGTGGGGGCGGTCGACCAAGGGTTCCCAACCCTAGCCGTGTCCCTCCCCAACTCGGCTAGCAAGGGGAGAGGTGGAAACTTTCCTTTCAAGTTTTCTCTTTCCTTCCCAAACTAGGATTTGACTTTTCAAACTAGGATTTGACTTTACAAACTAGGGTTTAACCCCAATTTCCTAGTGCTTGGCCGATTTTCCCTTGGGCTTGGTGCGGCTAGCCCCTAGGGCATGCCGCATCCCAAGTGACCCCTCCCGGGGTGGTGGTTCCTCTAAAATATTCTAGAAGTATCCGGTCAAAACACCGAAACTTTTCCGAACCCTGGAAAACTACTTTCCTTATATGAATCGTATTCTCCGGACCATTCCGGAACTCTCGTGATGTCCTGGATCCAATCCAATACTCCAAACAACATTCGGTCTCCAACTCATATTCCATATCTACTTAAACAACATCGATTCCTTAAGCGTGTCTCCCTATAGTTCGTGAACTATGCATACATGATCGAGATGCCTCTCCGGTCAATAACCAATAGAGGGATATGGAAATCCATATGGCTCCCACATATTTCAACAATGACTTCGTGATTGAATGAACCATTTACATATGATATTGATTCCCTTTGCTGCGCGATACTTTACTTATCTGAGGTTCGATCGTTGGTATCTCTATACCTAGTTGAACCTCATCACCAATAAGTACTTTTTACTCATTCCGTGATATGACATCCCTTGTGACCTAGTCACATGCTTGCAAGCCAACTGGATGACATTCCACCGAGAGGGCTTAGAGTATATATATCCATCATATGGATGGATAAATCCCACTCTTGATCCATGTGCTTCAACACATACTTTTAGAATACCCAATGCCACCTTTATAACCATCCAGTTACAGAAGTGGTGTTTGATGTCATCAAAGTACTCGTTTGGTGATGGTGATTAACATGTTCTCATGGTCGAAGGATTAGGTTACTATGTATCTGAAAGCTTGTAGCAAAACGAACTTAATGACTTTTATCTTATGCTATGCTTACTATGGGTATGTATCCATCACATCATTATCCTAATGATATTATATTGCTATTAATAACATCCAATGTTCATGATCATCTATTAATCAACAAGCTAGTTTAACAAGAGGCTTACTAGGGACTCTTTTAGCTTTACAAAACACACAAGTATTATTGTTTCCGTTTAATACAATTATAGCATGAGATATAAACATTTATCATAAACACAAAGATATAATAATAACCACTTTATTATTGCTTCTTGGGCATATCTCTGACAGTTAATAGGCCTCAATTGTTCATCTAGAATACCCAACACACACCTTTATAATCACCATTCTACCGAGTGACATTTGATGCAGTTGAAGCAGCCTCGAGAGACAGTGATTAATATGATCTCACGGTCTAAGGAGAATGAGACTACGTTTCTAAATATTACAACGATGAACTTCGTGACTTGATCATGTTGCAATCTTTGAGTAATGTCCATTACATCATTCACTAGTGATATGACCTCATTGTCAACTGGCATAGAAGCTCCATGATCTAGAAACCTTGATTATCGGTTGTCCAACAAACTAGTATGAATAGAGGCTACTAGGAACTTCTGTTTCATATCACACCTTTATAATTTTTCCCACTTGATACAGTTATAGCACAATATAAAACTATTACAAACAAATTGAGATATGAAAATAATACCCATTTATTATTTGCCTATAGGGCATATCTCCTTCAAGTTCATCGACCAGAGAAGGTTTTGGCGCGAATTGGTTTTAATTACACATAGTGTAGATTCACAAAAACTACAATTTACATAGTGATATAGGGGTTCTGATGCAGGAAACAAAATGTTTACTACGTGGGAAACCCTAATTGCCCAAGATCTATCTACTAGTAATGCAGTAACAAAGGAAGACATCAATAATGCACCCTTGAAGACCGAGAGAGCGTTATGCTTATGCAAAAGCGTGGTTGATGTAGTCATACCCGTCCGACCTCAAGGTCGTGAAACTCCACGCACGTTACCCCTTGTCCAGGTCCTCACACGATGGCCTGGGTAGCTCCAAGTGTAGCCCCATGGACTTGCCACACACATACGATGCAAGAAAACGACTTCCAAGATCGGATCCCGCCGAGGTTGTGAAAGTAGACCTCCTGGCTGGAATCCTGTCAGCACAACGACATGCCACAGAAGAGAAGGCCTTGCCTGTATAGTCCTGACTTGGGACCACACACTAGCAAATGCAACTTTAGAGAGAGAGAGGGATATTTCAACCAAAGGAAATATCTGAATTTATTGTGTGTTTAATCCCACCCATGAAAACCTCCTTATATAGGGGAAGAGAGGAGTCCCCTCAATTTTAGGTGTCCCATGTAGGACTAAATTTACAAAGAAATAAGGGAAAAAGAGGGGTTGCCACCGGCTGGGCCAGCAGGTGCACCCGAGTGGGCCTCCCGTGGCGGCCCAACGCAGCAGCAGTAGGGAGCAGCCGACCTGGCGGGCTGGCCAGGCGCCGTGGCCTAGCTCACCCCACAGCGGCAGCACAACCCGGGTGGGCCGGCGCGCGTGTAACCACGGCCCAGCTAGCTGCGGCGGCCTTGCTCGGCAACCCGCCCGAGACGGAGGGGAGATGCGGCCGAGTGTGCCTTTGCGCGGCCCACCGTGCACCCTCTCCTCCACGCACCAGGTCGCGATCCTACTGGGCCGGGAAGGCGCTCCTCGTCGGAGTCGTTGACATAGTAGGGGGCCGCGATGACGCGCGCACGCGGCGCGGAAGGCGAGCTCTAGTAGTCAATGTCGAAATCGTTGCGAGGAGCTTCCACCGTGGCGGGGACGACGGGTCCGTGCAAGGAGCTCCCACCGGCCACACGAGCACGCGCTGAGATGAAGCCCGGGGGCGCGTACACGCGAAGCTTCGGCGGCAGCGACTCCTCGTGGTTCGTCCAACGCCGAGCCACCCGCTTTTTGGCGGCCTCCAAGCGGATGAAGGTGTCACGAGCTTCCCCGCCTCCGGATCGACGCCCCCAAGCCAGTAGCTGCCGCCGTGGCTCGACATCGTAGGGAATTGCCCGTCGGAGCGGTGGGCTCGCGGCGGCGGCGCTAGGGTTGGGGTGGCGGAGGAGTGCGGGTTTGGACCGTCACTCGCTTAGTGCTTCCCTATATGTACCGGCCATAGAGAGTGCTAAATGGGCCGCGATAAAAGTTTTACAAGTCAGGCCGTGTATACGGGCCTCGCTAGAGCGGCAAGATTCGCATGGACTTGTAAACTTGCCGGAATTTTACGGTTTCGGTCGGTTCATAGATGGTTCAATGATCTATTTATAATTTTTATTACTTTTGAGTCTTTTTATACCGTTGTTGATGATTATTAATAGATTTGAAAGAAAAAACTCACGGACCTTTTGAACCGACCCTTGTTTACGCATTCGTGTCTGCGAGCATTGATTATTTTCCAGTTCAAAAAAGCGCAGTACTCCGACCGGACTGCCTTCTACGGAACAGAAACGCCCGTACAGCTGCCGTGGCGAGTAAATGAGCTACTGTAGTACATTTACGGTACGGCGATGGCGACGTACTGCCACCTTTTTGTTAGTGTTAACTAACGATACAAGAAACCATAAATTTGCAGTACGACACGCTTCCACCGTGCAGTGTCCCATAATACATGCCACTCTGTACGTAGTATGTATCTCACTCCACGATACTACAAGAAACCTTCGAGGCTTCGCTCATCATCACCGCCTTTTCTCCGTTCCACGCGACGCACGCACGCACGCACGCACGTACGTACGCAACCCCACCCCCATTCCATCCAGTCCACTGTCCACCACGCGCGGAGCCGGAGCGAGCGGCGGGCGGGTATACCCCGAAGAAACGCGAAAGCGAGTGGAGCAAGAACAAAACAAGGAACAGTTCACGGGACGAGCTGGTAAATCTCCGCCAACCTCTCGCCCCCCCCCCCCCCCCCCCCCCCATCCCACTGCACACTCTGCGACACTGCTGGCTTAGCTGTTCCGACCCCGCCGCCACCGCCACCGCCACCACCACCGCCGGCGAATGCTCGCCGCAGGTGAGCACTCCCTGATCCCTCTTCGCCCTTCTCCTCACTATCGTCCCCTTCCATGGGACACCCGAGATGAGTGGGGTTCTTTCCTTCTTTTCTCGTTGAGGATTTCCTGCCTTTCTGTTTTACATGATATTTTCTTCCTTATCTGGTTTAAGTCCTGGTTCCCCGAGCTTTCCTCTGCGGAATTCATGCCGCGGAGTGCCGGATGTGCGACATTGGGGTTCAGGCCATATCTCGTTCACAGGCGAGGCGTTTGCGATCTAATAGGACTAACTCGCGAATGTCCCAGCC
Source organism: Avena sativa (assembly GCA_916181665.1). Classification (NCBI taxonomy): domain Eukaryota; kingdom Viridiplantae; phylum Streptophyta; class Magnoliopsida; order Poales; family Poaceae; genus Avena; species Avena sativa. The sequence goes on along the minus strand of OV702294.1, from coordinate 145,094,667 downwards.
CTGCGCGGAAAAGGAGAATGTGGAGTGGAGAGATCTGGGCTCGATTTTTATGATCCCCTGGACCAAAAATCCTTCCATCGATGACCGGCGTAAAGGCGCCACTTTTTACCCAGTTCCTCCCGTCCCTTTCCGCTCCCGCGCCCGAGAATTTATTGCTCGGGCCCTGCTCGCTGTATAAAGATTCCCTTCGCCTCTGTAGTCTGTACCCGGCGGCCTCCGTAGATGTCGGCTCGTTCACGGATTAAATTGGGGGAGCTCTCGGCTGCATTCCGCCAGGAAGGCTTCGAGTTCTTGGTCTGTATTGTATCCTCTTCCTCCCCCCTGGTCCGGTTTTCTCTTTTCTTTTGCTTTCTGGCTTCAGCCTTCGGTTGGTCCTCTGTCTACGTTACGTCTCCTTCAGTCATCCACCCCACTTTTCTACATCGTCTTCGTATCGTACGTCCTCTCCTCCAATTTTTCTTTTTTGAATTGTGTCTCCTCCACTTTCATTACCGTCTATTTCTGCCCATGGAATTGCTGAAGAATTTGCGGCCTTAAAAACTGCGCTGCTGCTGCAGCGCAGGATTCCTCCGAGTCCGAGGCCTTAAAATACGTACAATCTCGTCGCTCTCAACGCATACTACTTCTGTAGCCATCCCTGCCCTTTTTCTTTTCATCGACTGGTTTCATATAGTATTTTTTCTTGAAATATGTGATGTTGATAGAAACATTCTCAAGTTTACAGCTCAAGTTTATTTTTCACCTTCTCTCTCATGTCATGTGAGCTATGATTCTGTGAACTCGTGCTTGCTGAAAAAGTGCAGCCTTAAAAAGCCTTTTTCTTGCTGCAGAGATTCCTTTGGATGGTAATCATGGATTAGCTCACTCCGATCCAATGCACTCTGCCTCTGCTGCATCATGTTGCATCCTGCTCCCTGCTACATTCTACTTTTCCATCCTGTGCGTCGCTCTCAGCAGTCAGCCCCCATCGTTTATTCGTTTTATCGTTTCGTGTGACGTGCCATTTCGCCTTCTCCTCTCGGCCTTAAACAAGAACAGGGCCACGAACAGCGACACTAGCTGTGCCCATCTGGCCTACTAACGCCTGCAAAAAAAACCCAGCCTTACCCATGTGTGTGTGTTGAGGTTTTCTTGAATCTTGAAAGGACGCCATCGTGCTACAGTAATACCGCTGGCCCCTCTCTGTCCCTTGGGTTCAAATTTAAGGCCTCAAATGCTAAGAGCTTGCCAGCACCACTTCACTCTGTGCTATTGCTTTCCTGCCCTGCTTGCTAGTTGTCTGTACCACCTGCTTGTAATGCTCTTGTTATTTTAGTTTGCTTGATTGATTGGCCTTGTGGATCTTAGGTACACTACAAGCATTTTTGGCTCGTAATGTTTTAATTTCCTTCATGGCATCTCGCTGAATCGTAACTATGTCTTTTTTTAGGAATCCAAAATCTCTGTTCGATGCTGTGATGCTCGAGGGTAGTGTGTTTGACCAGAACAAGGCGATGATCAACTTGTTCGAACTGAGTGCAGGGATGGCCAGCACCAAGGTGCTCAGTGAGAGACCTCACAGAGAAGGTACGTACATAAATTCCTCCCGTTTTATGCTTATTTTTCGCAGTGCTGTTGGTCTGCAAGGATTTGTGCAATACCGTACATGTTGCGGATGGGGTAATATTTGGACGTCTCTGCCTGGGTTGTAATGTTTTTGGACATTTGCTGGCGCAAATGTTGCCCATCTCTTCCTTTTGTGGGGGCTAGATGGTATTGGCATTGCGTCTCATATTTGAAATATGCAAAAAATATTCTTCCTATTTCTTTGAAAGACACTGCTCTAAAGGCATTTAGATCATTGACTGTATTAGTTTTTTTGTTACCTTCTTTTGTCAGGCATTCAGGTTAATTTTTGTATCATTTTCAAACTATTTATTTGATTTAGTTTTGACTGTTCAGGTTCTCCACTTCATAGAAGCCAGGCAGATGTCAAGAGGTCTGGTGATCCTGCTAAAGTTTGTGTAGAGGATAAACTGGTGAGTGCTGTATCATGATTCATTGTGTCCTGGTCAAATTTTCTAGTAAATCTATGTCATGTTTTAGTTTCTAATTTTTAAATTTTGATGCAGGAGACTAGTACTAGAAACTCTTTAAGCAACAAATCAGATAAATCGCCCATGAAGACCCTACTAGCAAAGGGGATAGCCAAAGAAGTAGAATCAAAGAGGAAGCCACCAAGTGTTGTTGCCAGATTGATGGGCCTTGAAGATGATCTACCTGCTCAAGAACAGGCACTAAATTCTGCCAAAAGAAATTTGAGGAGAAGTCATTCACATGATAATCTGGCAGCAACAAACAGGACCCTGCAGCAGCAAGGGCACCATCACTACAACAGAAAAACACGGGACACACACATAAGCCCCAAGGAAACAGTTGAATTTAAGGATGTGTATGCAGTCTGTGAAGAACCATCACGAACACATCATATTCAGGACCAAACTTTTTCTGGGGGGAGATCTTCACGGAACAAGAGCGACACAAAGCTAGAAGTTGTTCGACAAAAGTTCATAGAGGCAAAGCGCCTTGCCACAGATGAGAATTTCCTTCATTCAAAGGAGTTTCAAGAAGCTCTCGAAGTTCTAAGTTCAAATAAGGATCTGTTTCTGAAGTTCCTTGAAGAACCAAGTTGTGTTATCTCGAACCCGCTGAATGGACATCGCACAATGCCAGCTCCACCTCAGACAAAACACATTACTGTGTTGAAACCACTTAAATATGTTGAGAATAAAGGGGTAAGAGAAAGTAGAACACACCGAGTTAATGGAGAAAATGACTTCGTGATGGGAAAGTCTCATAAGAGATCTCAGTCAGCAGAAGATACCTTGTCGCAAACAAATAGGATAGTTGTCCTAAAGCCTAGTCCTGGGAAGCCTAATAGAACACATGCCAGGCTAACTCCCAGGTCAGCTCCGTCTGAACAGGCTCAGCGGACAGACTTTCTTGGTGATTTAGAAGATGATATATCCACCCTAAGATATGATGCATTGAATACTTCAGTTCTGGGCCTGCCAGAGGATCGTCATCGGCGGGATGAGTCTTTGCTGTCTTCTGTATACTCAAATGGGTATATTGGAGATGAGAGCTCTTTCAGTAGGTCAGAAGGTGATTACATTGATGAAGATGGTGGTGGCCTAAGTGACTCGGACGTAGTCAGTCCAGCGTCACAAAATTCATGGGATTATATCAAAAGATATAGCAGTACTTACTCATCTTCAACTTATAGCAGGGCCTCTCATTCATATTCAGCTGAGTCATCTGTGATCAAGGAAGCCAAAAAGCGTCTTTCAGATAGATGGACAAAGGTAGCATGTGATGAGGTCATTCAAGAAGTAAAGTTGCCAAGGAGCTCAAGAACTTTGGGTGACATGCTCTCCATCCGTGAGTCCGAGAAAGAAGAAACTGTTGCTGTATTAAACCCTGCTTCAAGTAGCCAGTCATGCTGCACAGAAAATGAGTTGGCCATGCAAGCTAATTGCATATCTACATTTGGAGAAGCAGAAAATGGGGAGAGCTCTCCGAGAGAGTTAGCGAGATCGAAATCTCTCCCAGTGTCATCAGCAATGTTTCATAACATGGTGGTGCCCGCAAATTCTGAAGGCTGCAAAACATCGAAGGTGGATGCAAGGCCAGGAAAAGGAAAATTATCATTCAAGGGGAAGGTATCAAGTTTTTTCTTCCCGAGAAGTAAAAGTGTGGCAAAAGAGAAAACCATCCTTCCATCTGATACCTGTGATGAGAAGGTTGAAGCCAGTTTTCCTGGTGAAAACCAATTAGAGACTGATCATGACCTTGAACTTGATGATCAAATGGCATTTTGCAATGACAAATTAGCCGATAATTCCACCGTACAAACAAGTTGTTCTTCAAAAGTACGCACTTATCTCAAACTCTACCTTTATGCCTTTCTATTAGTTTGTGTTAGGTTGCATTCTTCTCCCATGCAATATCTTTCTGTTACTATGACAATGAGTATTATGATTTTGATGCCAAAGAATATTGTTGTGCTTACTCCCAATAAATGGTCAATGTGTAGCAGGATTCTGGTTCCACGGAAGCACCTTCTGACTGTCCAAGTCGGTATACTGATGAACTAAGATCAAAGAGTGGCCTAAAATGCATGCGTGACGAGCCTAGTCCTACTTCAGTTGTAGATGCATCATTTGAAGACAGCAAAACTAATGAACCTGAATCATCAAGAAGCATCCCATGCTGCAAGGAGAGTAAGTTCTTCCTCCTGTTCTGACTGTTGAACTTTCCGTTCCTATACTAACTACTTGTTTCTGTTACACCACAGGGTTTCCCTTACGATCTCCTGCCACCGAGACTGTTTCCCGCTCGTTATCATGGCAGGATACCAACCCAAGTTCGGTGTTAGATGGCTCTGTGAATTTCTCCAATGCAGACGATGATGAATCAGAGTGTTATGCCCTTGTACAGAAGATAGTATCAGCTGCTGGACTAGGCAATCTGCAAGTGAGTACGGTTTTCACAGGTTGGTATCTGGCTGATTGCCCTCTTGATCCTTCACTGTGCGAGCAGTTCTTGGACCGTAAGGAGGAGGCTGCCAGATCAAGGGAGCGCAGGTCGAACCAGAAGCTTCTTTTCGACTGTGTAAACATGGCATTGGTCGAGACTGGCCAAGACGCCTTACAGAACACCTACCCATGGGGTAAAGCGTGCTCCCGGGCGTGGAGGGAGTCTCGAGATTTAGGGGAAGAAGTGTGGTGCCATGTCAGGAATTGGCTTTACGGGGCGGAGAGGTTTGCGGCGAACGAGCATGGCGATGCCGCGGCAATGTTGGAAAGAGTTGTGCACCAAGAGGTGGAAGTGGGAGGCTGGATGAAGTCAGAGAGATCGGAAACCGATGAGATCATGAAGCAGATGGCAGCTCGTCTGTTGGAAGAGCTCGTCGGAGAAGCGGTGGCGGATCTCCTCGCGGTTTGTTTTCCTCAGCAAGGTATTCCAGTGCCAATGCCAAATCTCTAGGAAGCAATTGATCTGTGTGTTGTGTCCGGATGGATCATATGAGGAGTTGATAACTGCTACTCCATATTAAAATTGTTTTGCTGAGGGGATCATTCGGCATCTTCATACTACTACTGTAGCTTGTAACGTGAGTCCATGTAGTTGCTTCTGCATATACCTGCAGTGTCCCTGCAGATTGCACAACTCTTATTGGCCAGATCATGTTAATTAATCGTAGTGCAGCTCTGTGTAAGTCCGACTAGTTTACTCATAAACTCTGACATTAACATATTGTACTGTCACAGCACACAGCAGCAAACTCTGTCAAAGGATGAAAAAAACTGCAAGGTCCATGTGTGTGTGTGTTTGACTTTTAAGATGAAACAGAGCACTGCTCCCTATACATTAAGTAGTACATTCAAACAAATATACTACACTGTACTAGTTCATACTTGTGTCAGTTAGCATGCCTGTTGTCTCGAGCGGTTCGTCAACCCGTACGGATTAGGAGCAGGATTAGTTTTAATGAAGCGATCTAGGATGAGAATCCTTTTGGGGCAACAAGATGACAACATGAGCCAAGACAAGGCAGTGACCAGTTGACTGTCTCTCTTGTCGGCCCTGCACATTCTTCGGGTCTGGGATTTTCTAGTCTTGATCGCATACTTTTGTTGCATCAAGGTGCTGCAGTAGTACTAGTAGTTTAACAAGTGTTGGGTGGAGAGATGTTTTCTCTTGACTTTCGAGTCTAATCAATCTGCTATATGGTTTTGTGTGATGGAAAGACTTTTAGGCTACTTTGGTTTATGGGATTTTTATAGGATTTTTGTAAGATTTGAACCGTGTAGAAAATTTTCCTACATGATCTGTTTGATTCATAGAAACTAATCCTGTAGGAATCTTGTACTGTAAATTTGATTAAAAATAGCATTAGGTCATACCTCATAGAAAATTCTATTACTTCGTTACAATCAAAGAGAATTTCTCTTTCCATCTGATTCAATTGGACATGGCATAATCTTACTTCCTTCGATCCATATTAGTTGACTCAAATTTTTCTAGATATGGATGTATCTAGCACTAAACCTTGACTAGATAAATTCGTATTTATATGAATCTAAGTCAACTAATATGGGTTGGAGGGACTATATATTTCCTATTTATATACTTTTTTGATAGGAAGTACCAATGGAGTTTGAAATAAATTTGCTATATGCGTCAATCGATGTAGAGGTAGGACGCCTCATTTTGAATAGATTCATCCAATTTTGGCAAATCTGAAACGTCTATTTTGGAACGGAGGGAGTACTAAAAAAAGCTCTTATTTCGTCTTTATATGTTTTTTAAGACAATTTCGTTTTTATATGTTTTTTTTTTGAGGAATTTCGGTTTTATATGTGGTTGTTAGGGACTAGTGGTTGTTCCTCTTTCTTTTTCTCGTGACTACTGGGCTCTGAGGGGCTGCATAGTGAGCCTCAAACAAGCGACAGTTTTCTGTGCCGGGTCCCCAGGTTAGAGCCAGGCCTCGGCAGCTAGGACGCCGGGGCAAAACAGTGCTATACTAGCCCGCCTTCTGTTGATACCCGGTGCTGGGCCACTGCCCACTGGCAAAGCCAGAACAAACGCTGATGTGGACACTGTTACGGCGTCACGCGGGCAAGCAATGCAGCTATAGTGAAGTAGATCGGTGAGCCCATGTTCATCTATACATGCATTATTCCCGTTTTATAAATATAAAACGACCATACATATCCAAACAAGTTATGAAACTGAGTCATCAAAAATAAAATAGAAGTCAGCTGGGAGTGGAGCATAAGAATGCCCAGACCAAAAAAAAAGATGGGGCGAGCGTTGGGCGCCTCGAAAACCCTGAAGAAGAAGAAGAGACGCTCAACGGCTGGTCGAGGGAGGAAGACGGTGCCCGCCTCTAGCAAGACTTTAAGGATACCATTCAGCTGCCCATGTCCCGTTGTCTACACAAAACGTATCACTGCTGCAAAAAAAAGTGAAAATTTCAAAATAGAGTCAGCGGCCGCTGTAAAAAGATCTTCTCAATCATTATTTTATTACCTATTGTCCATAGGGTACAAGACATCCCGAGAAAAACCAGCTAGAACAGGCGTCTTCTCTTAACGGTATGGTTCACTTGAGTTTTCACTTTACAGGAACTCACCAAGTTTTGGGGTGTGCCGATCAGGGCCCAAGGCTTCTTGGAACATGGTACAGCCTCATGGTACGGTCAACGGTGCTTGTTAAATTGTCGGTACCCCTTGTTTCAGTTTTTTTCTCATTTTCTTTTCTCTCAGGTGCGTGGATATTTGTATTGAGGGTTTTTATGGCTTCCGATCAATATTTGTGTCCAAAATAATAGCTCTAATTTATTTGTCCATCGACCTCTTTAAATATAGGATCCCGATAAAACAAACATAAAAGACACGCGCGATCACGGTAAAATATCCAAATTCTAATACTACTAATACAAAAACATAAGGTAAAATATGATGCAAAATGCACTTATCATTGGCCTATAAGTTGTGGATCAAGAATCCTCAAGCAAGTTTGTAAGGGTTCATGTCGCTGCCTTCAAGGGTGTCCCCCTTGGTGGATCAAAGCATTTCTCATTATGGGATGGCTCAAGGATAATATAGTTAGCCAATCTGGCTATTGGTGGGCATTGTGCCACCACACCACTTTTCAAAGGGGATTAGCGCCCTCCAAATGTGTGAATTTCGAGATAGATCCTCGAATCCATTGTGGTTATCTCTTATCCCATTAATTACTTGTTATTAGATTATTACCTTGTTTATCTTGTGAACCTAGTTGTATCCTGTCATATAGGTTGCTCTCGGCTGCATATCTAGAGATCCTACAATTTGCCAAGAAAATGACAAAAACGTGTAGTTGTTATTCACCCCTCCTATATTTGACCTCTTCGATACTTTCACAAGGGATATTATTTTCCAACATGGGTGGCTGCTTATTCTATGGATAGGCCCTCCACCCCATTCACCATAAGAGTTCTGTGAGACTTTTATATACCTATAGTATGTCCTTTTTACTTTCTATATTACACGGTTATGTGCCTTGTATTGATGTATAAGATGGGTGTGAACTCTTGTAGTTTTTATGGCCTGGTGCGAAAATTTTGAGTTTAGTAAAACACCCTTTAATAAAAAAGGAGTGCTACCTTTTATGCCGATTTCGTCTAATTTCGAATGATTTCTCGAATTGAAGAATTGAGTCATCGGCTGTACATTCTTTAAATTATTATGGCTATTAATATTTGTATATCCAACAAATTTATGTAGATGGCAAGGCCTTATGAATCTATTTCTATTGTGTCTTAAGTAAAGTTTTATATATGTTTTTTTAAAGAGGTTAAAACCACTGGTCACGGTTTTTTATAAATTTATTCAACAAAGGTCTCACAACAACAAACAACAAATAAATCTATGCCACCATGCATCAAGGCCTTGTGACCTAAACTCACAACAATGCCCATCGGTTAGATCCAGATTCATCACCAAGTCAGAGGCACACAAGCCACAACCGCTGACCCATCTTCATGGAAGAGATCAACTTAAACCACGCCAGGCCTATCGTCAACACAACCAAGGCGCCAGATAGTGTCACTACCCTACAAGTGTACACTAGAAGAAATATGTTTATTTATGATGCTCTATTTGTGACGACTTAGTAAAAATCATTAGAAAATCATCTAAATTTCACAAAATATGACGCTATATAAACCAAGACTCGGTGTTGTCAACATCTAAAAATCACACAGGTCCACCTCGAAATCACTCCAACCAACACCTTCTCCAAAAAAATGCCCCGGGAGAGAGAACAATGTCGAGCATCGCCATCGTTTCGTCTAGGAAACCTAGATCTAGGGTTCCCCTGGAGTAGCCCGAGCGAAGCGGCCACTCCTGCAATGAAGATGCCTTTAAAAAGATAACAATGCTAATATATGATACCGTTGTCTTCCATGAATGAACTCAAACCTCAGTTTTCACTAACAATCGCGCGTCCCCATACTCATATCTGGATGAAGCACCATCACTCCACATGTGCTCCACTAGATCTTGCTACAATTATTGATGCATGTGCAGGTCCCCAGACGCATAGCGAGGAAGGCAGCCTATGACGCCGACATCTCGTGATCAACAACTGATAGAGGACCTTGTCTAAAATATGGTTAATGTCAATCACCGGTTCGTCCCGATCACTCTCAATGACTATGTTGTGCAGGATCACACAAGAATTGATAGGGCAAAGGTGTCCGATCTTTTGATGAGATGAAGATAATCGATTTGGTGGAGTTCGGGCTTGACGATCCGACTACACGTGCAAGCACGAGCGCCAATGCAATCGCTAGGCCAATCTCCTGGAGGTTACCGATCCTGCGGGAACACGATCAGCCTGACCAACGAGGGTATTAATTCTTACCTGAAATCGAGAACAAGTAAGAACCAATATTGCAATCAAGATATTGTGGATTAAGAGGAAAGCTTTATTGAAGAGGTGGGATCCTGAATAGGTGCGAAGTACAAGAGGCCTCTACGACGCTCGAGCCTTGGCAAAGTTGCTATGATGGCTAACTTAATGTCTAAACAAAATCCGAGTCTAGGGTGACGGCTATTGGGAGTATTTAAGGGCGAAAATGTGGGGTTTCGGCCAGCCATGGAAGTGGTGGCCGAATCCAACCCTAGAAGTCCTTTTCCCCTCAAATACGGACTCTAAAAAGTGGCTATTTAAAATTCTACAAAAATTACATGGGCCTGGCCCAAAATAAAGGTGTCGCAGCACCATATTAAGCTATGGACGAATTCGTGAAGTATTAATCTTGAATATTTCGTCCAAGCCTTCTTTCTTCATTATGGTGGCCTCAAAGTTCTGAAATCTTCATCCGTGGCCTTCTCTTGGATCATCACATGCTTGCTGCCATCTCCATGCATGGCCATGCTCCAATGCTTGTCCCTCTCATCCATGCTTGGTCCATCATTCCTAAGAGTAAGAAATACATCTGACTTAGGCAACATCATATTCTCATGTATGTGAGGGATAGTTCTAAGAAACGAAAGTACCTGATAGTTAAGTTATTTGGCACGAGATCTTGTGATGGGTCCTTGTATGTGTGTAGCTGTAGGTATAACGGTTGTATCAATAGAAGGGATGTCCACATCATGCTCCCCTTCTTGAATTGAAGTCGTCCTCGACGCAATCTCATCTTCCTCACCAAAGTAATGCTTCAAATCTGTAATGTTAAATGTAGGACTAACCGTACCAAAGTCTGCAGGCAACTCAAGTTTATATGCATTATCATTTATTTTCTCTAACACCTTAAATGGACCAGCAGCACGCGGCATTAACTTAGACTTGCGTAAATCAGGAAAACGATCTTTACGCAAATGTAACCAAACAAGATCTCCAACATCAAACACAACATGCTTTCTCCCTTTATCCCCAGCAAGTTTATACTTAGCATTCATGTGTTTAATGTTATCTTTAGTAGTCTTATGCAAGTTTAATATCATTGCAGCACGTTGTGTAGCATCCAAATTATTTTGCACCGAAGAAGGTAAAGGCAATAAATCAATAGGTGCACGAGGAACAAAACCATACACAATCTCAAACGGGCACATCTTTGTGGTAGAATGCAACGAACGATTATAAGCAAATTCTATATGAGGTAAACACTCTTCCCACAATTTTAAGTTCTTCTTTAAAACAGCCCGCAACATAGTAGACAAAGTTCTATTTACTACTTCAGTTTGTCCATCAGTCTGGGGATGACATGTAGTACTAAACAGCAATTTAGTCCCCAACTTAGCCCATAAACATCTCCAAAAGTAACTAAGAAATTTAGTATCACGATCAGAAACAATAGTATTTGGCACATCATGCAAACGAACAATTTCACGAAAGAACAAATCAGCAATATGTGCAGCATCATCCGTTTTATGACAAGGGATAAAGTGTGCCATCTTAGAAAATCGATCCACAACAACAAAAATACTATCCCTCCCCTTCTGTGTTCGTGGCAATCCCAAAACAAAGTCCATAGAAATATCCTCCCAAGGAGCACTAGGGACAGGAAGAGGCATATATAAACCATGTGGATTAAGGCGAGACTTAGTTTTTTGACAAGTAGTGCAGCGTGCCACAAATCTCTCAACATCTCGATGCATACGTGGCCAAAAGAAGTGTGCAGCAAGAACATCCTCCGTCCTGTTGACACCAAAGTGTCCCATCAATCCTCCTCCATGCGCCTCCTGTAACAACAAAAGACGAACAGAACAATCTAGAATGCATAGTTTGTTAGCGTGGAACACAAATTCATCATTGAAGACGAACTTGTTCCATGTTCTACCATCTCTATAATTCTGCAACACATCTTTAAATTCAGCATCATGCACATATTGTTCCTTAATAGTTTCTAATCCAAATATTTTGAAGTCAAGTTGAGATAACAAAGCATAACGGCGTGACAAAGCATCAGCAATAATATTATCTTTACCCTTTTTGTGTTTGATAACATAAGGAAAAGACTCAATAAATTCAACCCACTTTGCATGAAGACGATTCAACTTAGCTTGACTACGAATATTCTTTAAAGATTCATGATCGAAATGTATAACAAATTCTTTAGGCCATAGATAATGTTGCCAAGTTTCTAATGTCCAAACTAATGCATATAATTCTTTATCATAAGTAGAATAGTTCAGACTAGCCCCACTCAATTTCTCACTAAAATATGCAACAGGTTTTCCCTCTTGTAATAACACCCCTCCCAAACCAATTCCACTAGCATCACATTCAAGCTCAAAAGTCTTAGTAAAATCAGGAAGTTGGAGTAAGGGAGCATGTGTTAACTTATCTTTCAATATGTCGAAGGCCTGTTGTTGTGCATCGCCCCAAACAAAGGGCACATCCTTCTTGGTAAGCTCATTCAGCGGCGCGGCAATTGATCCAAAGTCTTTGACAAAGCGCCTATAAAAACCAACGAGGCCAAGAAAACTCCTCACTTGTGTGACCGTCTTGGGCTGCGGCCAATTCTCAATAGCTTCAATCTTGGCTGGATCCACTTCAATACCCTGTGATGTAACAACATAGCCAAGAAACGCAACTCGATTGGTGCAAAAGGTGCACTTCTCAAGGTTACCAAACAAACGTGCATCACGTAAAGCATTGAAAACAGCACGTAAATGGTCCAAATGATCCTCTAAAGATTTGCTATAAATCAGAATATCATCAAAGTAGACTACCACAAAACGTCCAATGAAAGCACGTAAAACTTCGTTCATTAATCTCATGAAAGTGCTAGGTGCATTAGTTAAACCAAACGGCATTACTAACCACTCATATAAACCAAACTTAGTTTTAAATGCTGTTTTCCATTCATCTCCTAATTTCATACGAATCTGGTGGTAACCACTACGCAAATCAACTTTAGGAAACATGGTAGAGCCACTCAATTCATCAAGCATGTCATCTAAACATGGAATAGGATGACGATATCGAATAGTAATATTATTGATAGCTCTACAATCAGTACACATGCGCGAAGAACCATCTTTCTTAGGTACCAAAATAATAGGAACAACACAGGGGCTAAGGGACTCACGAATATGATCTCTGTCGAGTAGTTCCTGAATTTGGCGTTGTATCTCCTTTGTCTCCTCTGGATTGGTTCTATATGGCGCGCGGTTGGGAAACGTGGCACCAGGAATTAGATCAATTTGGTGCTCAATTCCTCTAATAGGAGGTAGTCCTGGTGGCAGCTCAGTGGGAAAGACGTCCTCATATTCCTACAAAAGGTTAGCAATAGCGGGTGGCAAAGAAGGAGGCATATCCTCAAATGAAAACAAAACCTCTTTGCAGACAATTGCATAACATTGAGTATTGTTTACATCTAGTTCAGCAATATCAATTTTATTTGCAAGCATACATGGACTCTTCAAACGAATTTCAGTAGCATGGGTAGAATCAGATTTAGTGTTCTTTGGTGGTACAAAATCTGCAGCAACAATCGGATTCTCACTTTTATTTTTCTCCTCAGTTTTAGCTCTACTAGCTCTAGCAAGATCATCTTTTAAAATCTGTTCGGGAGTCATAGGTTTTAGACCAATTTTCTTTCCATCATGCATAAGAGAATAGTGATTAGTTTTGCCATTATGAACAGATTCTCTATCAAATTGCCATGGTCTACCAAGTAACAAAGAACAAGCTTGCATAGGTACAACATCACAATCAACAAAATCAGAATATGTACCAATAGTAAAATGCACGCGTACCGTTCTTGTTACCTTGATCTTGCGAGAACTCTCAAACCATTGGATGTAATATGAATATGAGCGTTGTCTTGTTGGGAGTGCAAGCTTCTCGACCATGTCAACACTAGCCAGATTATTACAACTCCCTCCATCAATGATGATCCGTATAACTCTTTCCTTGACAACACCACCTGTTTGGAACAGGTTGTGGCGTTGATCTAGCTCAGACTTGCTCAATTGCACACTCAACACACGCTGTGTAATTAATCTCTTGTATTGATCAGCAGTTTCAGCTCTCATTACCTCTGTCTCTTCATCAGTATCAGAATTGTCTCCATCTCTAGCAGAAATAAGGGCTAATGTATCTTCATCAAAGTCACTCGCTGAATCGTACTGACCATCATCCCGCACCATCATCACACGTTGTGTTGTGCACTGCCTCTCAATATGACCAAAACCCCAGCACTTGCGGCATTGTATATCCTTTGTCTTACCCGTGGAAGCCATAGAAGATGCACTACGAGCAGGAGCATTGGATGACGGTGGAGGAGCAGCTGGAAATCTTGTGGTGGCCTTAGATGTGGTAGGAGCTGGTGGCGAATCACGAGAAGGAGGCGCTGACTGTCGGGATGTCCAAGTGGATGTGCGACCTGCAGAATTATTAGTCCTCCTCCATGGTGTTTGGCGATCCTGCACTTCACGTTCAGCTTTGCAAGCAAGATGAAACAAACGAGTGATAGAATTATAATCCTTATAATCTAATATGTGCTGAATGTCCTTGTTTAATCCACCAAAGAAACGTGCAAGCATTTGTTCAGTAGATTCAACAAGACCACACCGAACCATTCCCGTTTGTAATTCCTGATAATACTCTTCTACAGAATTTTTTCCTTGCTCTAAACGTGTCAGATTCTTTAATAAATCACGTTGATAAGTGGGAGGTACAAAACGAACACGCATAGCAGTTTTTAAAGCAGTCCAAGTACTAGGAATAGTAGTAGGATTTAAACGACAATACTCAGACCACCAGAGGGAAGCAAATTTAGTGAATTCACATGTAGCAGCACTAACACACATATTTTCAGGATATTTTAAACATGCAAAACGTTGTTCTACTTCCATCTCCCATGTAAGATATGCATCAGGATTATATTTACCCTCAAAAGATGGAATATTCAATTTAAGCTTAGCAACATGCTCATCATCACGTACCGGTGGTCGGGCGTTGCGGTGGTAATGTCGGGGACGTCTAGCAGGTACATGTGGAGGTTGTTCAACTTCATCATCAAAATCGTCGTCGTCGTGGTCGTAATAGTACCCGTCGTCTGTTCCCAACGTCGCAGCAGCAGCCGTGGCGGAAGTCTGAGGTGCGTCAGCTGCAGCGGTAGCCGCCTGGGGTGCGGCGGCAGCCGAACCCGTAGTCCGACCCATGATCAGAACGCGACGTGCGCCATGTGTGGTTGCAGGTGCCGGCAATCTGTTCAAAATCTCCTTGAACCGAGCGTCAAGCTTGGCGTTGAAGGATTTCTCGAGCCCATCGATCTTGTCCACGGCGTTGGAGAGCTTGGTGTCAAACTCCCCTAGGCGTGTATCCACGTCTTCAGCACGACTGACCAAGAGCGCGGAGAAGTGGGCATGTAGTTCTTCGTTCGTCATTGTGGCAGGGTTCCGCGAGGTATCTGTCATGATTAGTCCTTTAAAAAGCACAAGTATATACTACGAAAATAGGGTGGAAGGCACGCGTAATCCGTCAAGCAATATATGAAACTCTTACAAGTTCTTACCAAACAGCAGGAAAAGGCGATGTGTAACCGCGAGGATCAGTGGGTCCAGAGATTGAACCGGACGATTACCGGGAGTCGAGACACCGCACGTGGAGAATATCTGTGGAGCTCTGGGAAGGCTTAGCAAAGGGGGTTAGCAATTATCAAAACAGCAATGCAAAAGTTGAAAGAATGCTCAACGACGGTACTGTGCTGGTCCTAGGCTAGACCGTACTAGAGACGCGAGCCTAGATCACCAACGATGTCACGACGCGGCACAACAAGCACTGTATGATGATATGGTACCCTGAAAAGCGAACCGAGAGGTGGAAAATCACTATGATGGCGAGTGTCTAAAACTGATCTACGGGGTCTAAAAATAGGATAGCCCCAAAAAAAAATTCGAATTTTTTTATTTTGCTCCGGAAAGCGCGCAGGCGCCAAAAAAATATCGCTATAACGGCCGATAAAGAAAAGTGATCCCCGGGATCGAAAACTAGTATAGCCAGAAATTTTTTTTGGAGGCGGTTTCAGACTTTTTTTTGCTCTCCTTCTGGACTTACGACCGAACTCTTAACTCGACACGGACTTTAGCTGAACACGGAAACAACAAAGAAGGAAAGTAAAAATAAATAACTAGGAAACAATAACTCTACTCGGACTCGTACCACGACAGGAAAACTGATCGGATCTGTGTCGTGGTAGGAAGGCGGTGGCGGAGTATTAGGGTTTATGGTGGTAGGGTATATGGCGGCGGAATATGGTGGCGGAATATGGTGACGGTGATCGGCGAGTGTGGCGGTGACTACTATGAGCAGAACTCAAAACTCTAAGGGACGAGACACTAAGACCAGCAACTCGACGCGACGATGTAGACACAAATTCAACAATGCAAAAACTGAAAAGATAATGTGAGGCGTAGATTGGTTATGGGATGGATTAAACTCTAACTGTGTTTTTGGCTTTTTCGTGGGTTATAGGTAAAAACAGATCTAATCTACGAAAACAGTAAAATCTCACCGAGCAACCTGAAATCTGATACCACTTGATAGGGCAAAGGTGTCCGATCTTTCGATGAGATGAAGATAATCGATTTGGTGGAGTTCGGGCTTGACGATCCGACTACACGTGCGAGCACGAGCGCCAATGCAATCGCTAGGCCAATCTCCTGGAGGTTACCGATCCAGCGGGGACACGATCAGCCTGACCAACGAGGGTCTTAATTCCTACCTGAAATCGAGAACAAGTAAGAACCAATATTGCAATCAAGATATTGCGGATTAAGAGGAAAGCTTTATTGAAGAGGTGGGATCCTGAATAGGTGCGAAGTACAAGAGGCCTCTACGACGCTCGAGCCTTGGCGAAGTTGCTATGATGGCTAACTTAATGTCTAAACAAAATCCGAGTCTAGGGTGACGGCTATGGGGAGTATTTAAGGGCGAAAAGGTGGGGTTTCGGCCAGCCATGGAAGTGGTGGCCGAATCCAACCCTAGAAGTCCTTTTCCCCTCAAATACGGACTCTAAAAAGTGGCTATTTAAAATCCTGCGAAAATTACATGGGCCTGGCCCAAAATAAAGGTGTCGCAACACCATATTAAGCTATGGACGAATTCGTAAAGTATTAATCTTGAATATTTCGTCCAAGCCTTCTTTCTTCATTATGGTGGCCTCAAAGTTCTGAAATCTTCATCCGTGGCCTTCTCTTGGATCATCACATGCTTGCTGCCATCTCCATGCATGGCCATGCTCCAATGCTTGTCCCTCTCATCCATGCTTGGTCCATCATTCCTAAGAGTAAGAAATACATCTGACTTAGGCAGCATCATATTCTCATGTATGTGAGGGATAGTTTCAAGAAACGAAAGTACCTGATAGTTAAGTTGTTTGGCACGGGATCTTGTGATGGGTCCTTGTATGTGTATAGCTGTAGGTACAACGGTTGTATCAATAGAAGGGATATCCACATCAAGAATTCATCACCTCCCACATCTGATATTTCGACTAGGTCAGAGCAGGGTACCGGACAATAGCAAATTGAGCTTGGAGCATACCAAACGCTCGCTGTACGTCCTTTCTGAAAGCTTCTTGCTCCTTGGAAAAGTTGAAATTCTTGCCCACAACAGGGTTTAGGATAGTCTTCACAAATGTTGACCATCTTGGATAGATGTTATCTGCCAGGTAGTATCCCTTGTTATGGTGGTGCCCACTGATCACATAATTCATTTGGAGAGCATGACCTTCAACAAGCTTGGCAAAAACATTCGAGCACCACAAGTCGTCGATGTCATTATAAAATCCTGCCATATCGAAGAAGGCATGCCAAATTGTGGGTGAGTGGCCACAATTATTGCTCTAGCTGGTAGTTGCATGTGTAGTACATTTTTTGGCCCGTGGCTCGCGAGAAAAGCCCGGCATAGGCCCAGGCCCATGTCGGCCCGTGAAGGATAGGGGCCATGCCGATCCATGAAGGAGCGGGGTCGTGCGTGTGTCGCGGTCTTAGGCACGCGAGCCTGCCCGGGCACAGCCCGTCAAGCTTGCACCACGGCGAAGAACTCAGAAAGATAACATCAGTCCATCAAGAGTCAAAACCGGCACCTCGTTGATTCCCACCATCCGCTCTAGTGATAAAGCATTGAAATATTAGTGTTATGAAAAACGGTCCTAGTTAAGAGCTTCTTTTAACAGGCCTCTAGAAAATAATGACAGCCCACGCGCCTAACGTGCCGCAGGCCAGCTCGTTTGGTGCTGGTGCCGTACCCAGGCCTGAGAGGCAGACCCCTGTCGACACGGCCCGGCCCGCAAGCTACAAGGGGTGGCATGCCGTGCCAGGCTAGGCTTGCGACGGCAATGCCGGGCCGGTGCCGTGTCCGGCCGGCCCGTTGGCCAGGTTTAGTGAGTGGCTGACGGACTGATCACAATAGGAGGCCGCGGAGTGTGCGATCCAGTCCCTGCCAAGAATAATTGATACAGTATCAATTATCATCCACTCCACTGGTGACGTCTGGAGCAGTCGGCATGGTCTCTGAAAGCACCAGCCTGGCTTTGCAGCGCAAGAAGGTATGCGTGATCGGCGCCGGCATGGCCGGGCTGGCAGCAGCACGCGAGCTGCGTCGCGAGGGCCACGCCGTGACGGTGCTTGAGCAGAGCGGCGACGTGGGCGGGCAGTGGCTGTACGACCCGAGGAGCGACGCCGCCGACCCGCTCGGCGCCGAGGAGCCCGTGACGGTGCACAGCAGCATATACGCGTCCCTCCGGGTCATCAGCGCCAGGGAGAACATGGGCTTCACCGACTTCGTCTTCGCGCCCAAGGACGGCCGCGACCAGCGTCGCTACCCTGGCCACCGCGAGGTGTACCTCTACCTCAAGGACTTCTGCGACGCCTTCGGGCTCATGGAGTCCGTCATGCTCAACACTCGCGTCCTTCGTGTCGCCATGGCGATGGCGCCGCCGAGTCCGGCTTGTCGTCAATGGGCAGTGAGGTCCGTACGCCTCGGGAAGTGCGATGACGAGGAGGCGGCCACGGACGAGGAGGAGTTGTTCGACGCGGTCGTGGTGGCGAACGGCCACTACTCGCAGCCGAGAGTGCCGAGCATCGAAGGCATGGATGCGTGGACCGGAAGGCAGATGCACAGCCACTCGTACAGGACGCCGGTGTTGGTCGGGTGCGGGGAGAGCGGCAAGGACATCGCGATGGAGCTGCGAGGGGTCGCCAAGGAGGTGCACCTCGTCGCCAAGTCCATGGAGGAGGTGACCCCGGGGCTCGCCAAGGTGCTCGCCAAGCACGGCACCAACCTGCGCATACAGCTGCGTCTGGACCGTCTGTGCGAGGACGGGCGGGCGGTGTTCGGCGACGGCTCCGGCGTCCTCGCCGACGCCGTCATCTACTGCACTGGGTACGATTACTCGTTCCCGTTCCTGGACACGGCGGGAGCGGTCACCGTCGACGATAATCGCGTGGGTCCGCTGTTCGAGCACGTGTTCCCGCCGTCTCTGGCGCCGTCGCTCGCCTTCATCGGTATACCCATCAAGGTATGTGAAACCGTATACAGGGCTGACGACTCAATACAGAGAAGAAGGTACGTACAAAAAGGAACAGAGCTGAAGAATTTTGAACGCAATTCCTGTATTTCGCGTCAGTACCATTCGTGAAAGTGAAATAACAGAATCTCTATTGCGTCAAAAACCACTCGTGAAAGTGAAGTAACAGAATCTCTATTGCGTAAAACAAAAATTGAACGCAATTTTCTAGCGGAGCTTGGAGCTTGCCCTGGATCTCATGATGACACCTTGTTGATCTTTCCGACGCCTATAACAAATCAACGCTCTGCCTTTCTTTTTTCCAGGTATTTACTCCTTGGTTCTTCGAGGCGCAATCGAAATGGGTGGCGCAGGTGCTGTCCGGCAAGAGGACCCTGCCGTCGGAGGAGGAGATGCTGCGGTCCGTGGAGGAGTGGTACCGCTCAAGGGAGATCACCGGCACGCCCAAGAAGTACACCCACGACGTGAGCGATCTGGATATAACGGTACTGCTCCATTGATCCGTTCGTTGATGAACCCGCGCGGGTACGTATTTCGGAGATTTGAGTCGGCGTTATATATGTTTGTTTCATGAACTATAATTTGCAGTACATGGACGAGTTCGGGCACAAGTACTGCGACTTCCCTCGCGTGGAGAGATGGAACTTCGAGCAGTTGGTGGCGTCGTACATCGACATGGTTGAGAACCTCGAGACGTTCCGCGACGATTACCAAGACAACGACGCCATTCGCAAGGTTGCTGAGGAGTGGCACTTGGCCGCACACATCAAGGGCCATGCCGCACACTGATCTTCATATGTCACCGGTATTCCCTGTCACCACGTCTTTGATGCAAACCTGTCGGCCCGAGTCTCCTATGGTACAAATAAACACTATTACAACCTTCGTGGTTGTGATTGCTGAAGAACCTGAAAACTCCCTTTCGTCGGGATCCTTGATTTGTCATAAAATGTTTGGTTGATTCGCTAGCTTGCTTGTCACCATTACGATGTGTATAGTTCATACTCTTTCTTGATGTATCATTCATGAAATTAAGCTATTGTAAATAACTAGCATGGTGGCCCTCGCAAATGCGAGGGCATCATCTTCATTTTTTTTGTATGCATCCTATGATAGAAGATTGTTATGGTCCTATAGTCATTTGTTGTATATGTGTATAATTTCTTGTACATGGGATACCTGATTAATAGGTAGATAATTAAATAAATAGTTCTTATTCTATGTAACATATGAGCCATCACTTATATATCAAGTACATAATTATATAATCTAACTCCCCTATTCTAGTATTACCCAACTAATAGTTAGAAAATTCAATAAGTATTTTTTTATTATATATGACATGTGACCATTGGAAAATATATCGTCTATATAGTTATGGACCATGACTCTGTTATTCTATTATGTAGTTGTTGTTCTAAAAGTTATATTTTTAGCTTTTTTCCCATGTCTTGATCTATTATACATAATTTGATGAATAATAAGAAAAGTATGTTGTTCCCAAGAATAATGGATTGCAGACTGTTTTAGAAAATAATTTTTTAAACATGTCTTAATGGTTGCGTCAGTCTACTCTACTTTGATGCATTAATGTATTCATCTAGAGGAGAAAATATTTTTTTTGGCTCAAAATTAACTTATGATTGGTCGGTTTTACAAGTATGATCATAAAAATCTGGAAAAAGAATTACCAGCAAAAGAATCTGATTTTTTATTTTTTTTAATAATTTGCTAACATAGGGGGAAACCATGTAATAATTGTCCTACAGTGAAAAATGAATTTACATGGATGCCATAGTTGTACCAACAGTTATCTGCGTTGACTGAGGTTGATATTATAATTCTGTTTGTACAAATACAAATCTAAAAAATAATTTGTTTTAGTAATTTTTTGGGATAGTTGTAGTAATTTGCTAACCTAGCGAAAAATCATGTAGTTTTCTTTAAAAAATGAATCTTACTTGGATCATAGTGTCTTGTCGACGGTTTTCTGTATTTCTTGGACCACGGAGAATTTGCAAATTCGGTACTTTTTAGCTCATCATCTCTTTTTCTATCGTCCTAGTGTAAATTTTCCTCCAACAATATGTCTTAAACCGTCAAGAAAAAATATAGCTCTTGTGCTTGCTAATCATTCTAAGAAATTTCCTACTCTAAACCTCATAGAACTCTGATGGTAGTTTGAACATCTCCACATGCATGGTCATAATTAAACAATTGTTTTTTCTATGACTGTACATGTACATGCATTAGTATTGCAGCGATCAGCAATGTGTCCTGAGATTGTGGACGTCTTGTTTTTGCATGCAACACGTGATGGTCGATAGACCAGTCCCGTACAGTACACAACGGTGAATATGACTATATAATGACCAACCTGGATTTTCTTTTCAACGTCCATGCTTGAAACGGACTCTACCTGGGTTCACATATCATGAAAAATATATAGTAATTTCTTCGATTCATATTAGTTGACTTAAATTTTGTCTAAATTTAATGAATCTAGACACTATTTAGTATATAAGTTCATTCAATTTTTTGATAAATCCAAGTCAACTAATATGTGTAGAAGAGAGTATATCATTTTCAAGTAAAACGTGGCGCTTAACTGCATATAAATTGGAAATCTAGAATCCTTTTATATGACCGGTACACATATGATATACGTCATCATCAATAGGCCTAGATGCAAAAGCATGTAAACCTTTGTGGGGTGTCTTTTATTTGACCGGTAAAGATATGTTGTATGTTGTCAACATATATTGTGTCAAATAGGTTACGTAATTAATAATCTTATGTTAAATCCTAACCTTTAGCTTTAGATCGAACCATCGTGCTAATTTAGATGATGTGGATCAACCGTAGTGCTAATTTAGATGGCTGCAGGAACCAACATGGTGGTCATGGACCCCAGCGGATCCACGGCGGTACTGCTGAAGATTGTCTCCGTCTTCTCCTGTAACATCAACATGCATGAGCATGACCAATTAGCTGGTGTTAGACATGGAGATCTCATCGAAAAATTTGATTTATGATGTCCGACTCAGCAGATTATCCTGGACACGGACGCCGACGGTTCCATAAGGTGCGTGCGCTCCTGCATGACAAGGTACGGCATAGACGCTTCCGATCGACCATCTGGTGCGTATGTGTCTTTGATCTGCTGAGTCCTAACGCTGCCCCGACTGTGAGAGGGCGCCGCCAAACAACCTAGTCCCGTAGAACAACATGAGATCGAGAAATTCGCCATGTTCATGAAAGTTCCCAGCCGCTTCGCCACAATACCAAGGTATATAATCTTGATACTGTGATATGGAGAAGAAAAGATTTGCATAATCAGATCTGGGCACGATGTTTTTTTTTCTTTTACATGATATAAGATAGCGATCCTTGATTCTATACGTGGAAATCCGGCCGGCCGGCCCACCAGATTTATCCTACCTGTAAGAGTCCAAAGGGACTCGTGACATATATGTTTGTCCGGTAAAAACCTCAACAATAAAGTACCGTAATCGTTTTGTTTTAAAAAAAAAGTAACGTAATCGTTTGATAAATCCTAACCGTAAATTACAGATCTAACAGTTAAAGTGATTCTGATGATGTGGACCAACGTGGTGCCTCGAAACACATTCTTATATTGCTTTTAGTATATAATAGATTATCCACCACGATGATCGGATAAGCAATAGAAGGAAATCTGAAGTGCATACGGTTGCATTGTTTTGCAGGGGCAACAATCCTCAATATCTGTAGCCACCATTCTCCATGTTACCCGCAAAAAAAAGATTACCACGAATTAGAAAATCACTGTAGTTGAGTATAGTGGATTTTTTATGTTCACACGTGAATGCCTTCTTCCATACTATTGTACTCTTCCCCTCTTGAGGTTTTTACTCTTACACTTACAAATTTATAGTCAAGTGTCAACAACACTCTCTGCTGATGTCTTATCTACAGCAACTTTAAAATAATACAACATGTCAAAATTTTCATTTTATTTGCCTTGAATCAGGTCCGAAGCCATTTTGTTAACATATAAAACACTACGATAAAAATTACCACATTAAGTTTGTCTTCAAACTTCATCTCAATTCAACAGGTTCAACTGCTTGATCCTTTCTCACGCAATCAAATACGATAGCGGTAATCCTCCTAGTTAAAGCAACTCTTATTTTCTCGCTTAAAGAATTATTATGACGGTTCTGTTTCTGGGTATTCACCTTCATCTGCATTGGATAATGACTTAAGAAATTATAATACATCTAAAATGATAAAATATGGAAACAAATTAGAGAATAGGATACCATAACTAAAATGGGTGTTCACCCCCATGGAAGATGTATGTAGTCTCCATTTACACATATTAGTTTTGCTATAATGCACCTTAAGTATTTTTTGGTCACTCTTTTCTATGATATAAACACAACTTTTATTGCACTCTCAAAGACATTCCCATAATCAATTGTAGTTGTCCTTGTCAAAGTGTATGATTGGTATGCCCTCAGCTTCATCATTATATTTGTAACCCTTTTTCTCATCTCATGTGAGGCTCAAAGTTTGAATCAACCAAATTCCATACTTTTCATCTTACCGGGATCACCAGCCATATATGGATATGCTTTCTCATCATAGTTATCTCCAAAATTATCCTCTGCACCTCATTTTATGTCTTTATGCTTGCTCGTTGATGCATCATATACTTAAAGAGAAGCTTCTTGATTATACTAGGTTGATCAAGGAGAAGCATCTCGTTTGCGCTTAGTTGACTTGTTTGTGTACATGATGGTATAGAATCATTGGCAACACTTCCTTCACCATTTTTTTTGTTAACAATGTGGACCGACATCAGTACAGTATGCCCACGTTTCTACCCCACATCAGGAAAAATTCTCGCAAGTTCTAACATCAAATCGTCATAATTGCTACCTGGGCATAGATTCCTCGTTTTAGCTACATGGAACTTGCCAAATTCCATGTACAAGTGATTGAAATTTAGTCATGCCGCTTCTAATGTCAAACAATAATCAAAACCAGTGCTAACCATAAATCTACTATGATGAGAGGTTTCTGTTTGACACCCTGAATCTTCAATAGGAATCTAGATGCAACAGACGCACCATGGTTATCAACATATTTCCTCATGATTATTACATGATTTTAATCTCTAACTAATCAAATCTGAGAAGGGATTTCAATTCTTACCGTTTAGGGATGATGAGCGACGGAGTCACCAGGCCCCAGAGCTATAGAGCTTTGATGTACACATCCTCTCCCCTGCGTTGATCCCTTCTACAATCTCCAAATGTGTAGGATCTATCTTCGCGTCTAGATTTTATTCTCTTCACATCAACTGTGTTAGGTATGTCGATAACAGTCCGTGCTCACGAACTTCACTTCTATCCATTAGAGCATGATGGGGCAAGGGACTACGAGCAAAAGGGAGGACATGAGAGAGGCGAGGCATGCGCGGTGGAGAACAATTGGCTAAGGGAAGGGCTAGATAGGTGCATATTGGTGGGTGATGAAACAATAGCAGTGGGAGGGGGGTGTTGTGGGTAGTCGCGGCATTAGACGTTGGGAGTGGCTTACGAAGGGCAGAGTGGTGCATAAAATAGGACATTAGGAACATAATTGACACACTATGCACCCAAGTTCGACCCCTCGCAGTGGAGCTAAAGATCTAATCCTGCTTGTTTGTATGGTAGTAGATCGATTATGAAGTCTCCCCGTCTTAGCGCAGTGCTAAGGTGACGAGTCGATTACTAGGTTTTTGTTATGCGATTGTTGGATACCATCAAGGTTGAGCCTGGCTAGCTTTATATACATAGACTTCTAGGGATTACAGATCTGATCTATTCCGGTTTAACAATAGAGTTCCTATGCAAGATAGTTTACTACTTGTCTTGCACGTCAAGCCGTAGCCACTGCCTTGCTCGGCCCGCCACAGACCACATCATGTAGGTTTTGGCCGTGTTTGTTTCCATAGTAGGATTACCTAGTAGGTATACCCACATTATTAACCCAAGCGAGTGCATGACTACTTTTTGTCTTCCTAGTTTCAAGATCTTTGTTTGCTCCTACACCTGAAATAAACAAAGAAAAAGACAAGCTAGAATATTGATGCTCGTATTTCATAATGCACCCCATTTCTGCATAGGCTAAAGTTTCTTAGATGAAATGTCATCACTCTTATGACTTCTCATAATAACTCGACATTTCTAATAAACCATCCCTCCATCAAAATCTCTAGAGCTGGTGCAAACTGACAGTCAACTAGCAACCCAATTGAGTGATAGATTTATGATAAGATGTGACTGGTCACTTGTCTTTCAATGGACTAATCCACTTGGAGAACTACTAAGTGTGAACTCTATAGGGTTTAAAACCAATTGATATTTCATCAGCACGGGAACCGAGAAGTGATATCCACAAGAATAGGGGATCGCTGAAATCTTCAATGAAAAATATTACCCAAATTTATAGTTTGACACAGGAGGAGCAAAAGAATACCAATAATACTTTAGCAATTGATACGTCAGTATCAACCACACTTGTGTATCAATATTCTCAAGAAATAAGTGGTGATTGCAGAAGTTGAAACAAAATAGTAAAAAATAACAGCAGATTTCTAGTTTTTTTTTAGAAGTAGTGAACTTGTAACTTTCAGTGGCTAAAAGAGTAGGTATGAGGAGATAGCGGGGTATTTCACGAATAAGATTAATCATATAATATAATACAAATAACATGGTGTGCTGGGGTTCGGGGCAGAAAATCAATAATTTACTACGCGGGAACCCCGAATGCCCAAGATCTATCTACGAGTAATGCAGTAACGGCCGAGAGGTTTCGAATACATACCATTGTAGTAGTCCGAAAGCGGTTAACGTTCCGAGGGAAATGTGGTTGTAATAGTTGTGCTCGTATCCGACCTTAAGGTCGCGAAGCTCCTCACAGGTCACCCCTTGCTCCATCATCATGCAACAATCCGGCTCACGACATCCAAAGTGCCCCAAGTGTTGCACCTCGTGGCACATACACATACGGTGTATGAAGAGAACCTCTGTCTTCCCGATCATGCTGGGAGTACACTGCAGAAGTAGATCTCCGGCTATGGAATCCTTGCAGCGCAACCGCGTGCTGCAGATGCGTTGTCTCTTGCGCGAACAGCCCTAGGTCGTGCCAACGCGTGGAGACAACTAGAGAGAGATTGGAGAGGAGGAGGATGAGAGCTCCCAACTCGTGGGATCTGTCGTATTGGTGTGTCCTCCAAAGGAGAGAGGGGGCCTCTTTATATAGGGGGGAGGGCGCAACCTTGCCTCTCCCCCAAGCCAACCAGGCGGCGGCCCAAGGGGGGAGGAGGCGGCGGCCAAGGGGGGAAGACCTAGGGCACCCCAAACCCTAACCATAGCCATCATACAGGGAGGGGCAATCCTAGGCGCCAAACCGTAGGCCCCAAGGCCCTTCTCCCTTCCGGTTTCCCTCATGGGCCCTTTTTCCCTAGGGAAGTTGGCCCATTAGTGGAATACCCCTTTCAAATTAGATTTTAATATTATATTTAATATTAATTACATTAATTAAGATGTAAATACATATTACCAAATCCGATTCGACCTGAAACACCTTTCGGTTCCCTTTCTATATCCTCTGAACAACCTCGGAATCTCCCGGAACAATTCTGGTCCTCCCACCAGAACTTTTCTGGTTTCCTTTCTTTCTCCGAACAACTTCGTATCTCTCTCCATGGAACAATTCCGTCTTTCTCTTTCTCATCTATGATTCTAACTTACAGATGATATCAAGCTCGTCGCACCCTTAAGTGGATCCCCTCACGGCTCGAGAATGATACAGACATGACTAAGACTCCTCTTGTGTCAATGATCAACATCGGGACCGTGATGTCCATAATGACCACATGTCCATTCCAGATTGACGATGTCATTTGAACCGTAAATGTCGAGTCCACTTCCCTTTGTTTCTTCGATACTACTTGTCCGAGATCCGATCGTTAGGTATCTCCATACCTTGTTCAATCTCGTTACCGACAAGTATTGTTTACTTGTTATCGCGATATTACATCCCCATGACCTAGTCACATGTTGCAACATTTATGGATGTAATCTCACCAAGTCGGCCTAATTGTATCTTACCCGTCACTGGGTGAACAAATCCTGCTTTTGACATGATCTCTTCAACATGTTCCTCCGGATACCCAACGACACCGTTATAATCACCATTTCACTGAGTGACGTTAAGTGCCATCAAACTAACCTCGGGAGACAGTGATTTGATATGGTCTCATGGTCTAGGGAAAAGGAGACTTTGTTTCTGACTATTGCAACGATGAACTTTGTGACTTGATCGTGACGCAATCTTTGAGGAATGTCCATCACATCATTCACCAATGATATGACCTCATTGTCAACCAGCGCTATAACTTCATGATCAGGAAACCTTGATCATCATGTTGCCCAACAAACTAGTAATATAGGCTACTAGGGACTTATGTTTCATACCATACCTGTATCAATGTTTCCACTTGATACAGTTATAGCACACCATGAAACTATTACGAACTTATTGGGATATGACAATAATAACCCTTTTATTATTTTCCTCTAGGACTTATTCCCTTCATGGTGTTCATCTCTAATTTTGGTGTGTGTAGGTGTGCTTTCTAAGTATAGTTATGTGTACTAACCAAGAGAATTTGCACAGCATCTATTTTTCTACCTGCCCATTTCACTAGTAAACTTGAAGGCACTTAAGGTCTACCCTTTTAAATAGCCCGGAGAAATGAATTAACACTCCATGAACACACATAATCCTCAAACTATCACATGTCCCTCTTCTCCCCCCTAATTGTCGCTTTAGGATTCACATGATCTACATAACAATAGGTAATACACTTGCAGGTAAATACCAAACTCGTATATATGATGGGGAAATAAAAGTCCAGTACTGAAATCATGTCACTCGGGACATAATAACAAGGATTAAACATAGCAAAAGTTCATCAACACTCATACATGAACATCCTCAAGATAAACACCTAAAATATTGAAATATATGTATGATTACATGATCAATCTTATCCAATCACCGTCCACCTCACATGCCTAGGGAGAACTACTCACTCATGGTGATGAAGAGTGAGCATATGGTTGATGGAGATGATGTTGGTGATGATGGTGGTGAAGATGGCGTCAAAATCTTCCTCTCCGGTGTGGAGAGCAGGATCAATCTGACCCCAAAAACGAAGACCGTGATGGTGACATTGCTCTGTTTCGCGAAAACCTCCATGGTTATGGACAGGTAGTTTTTTAGGTATATAAAGGGGTACACGAAAGGGGAGAGGAGGTGACGCTCGAGGGCCGAACGGTCTAAGTTGGCGCAAGCCCCACCAGTGGTCACGCCACATGGGCTCATTTGGGCCTCGTGGCCTCTCTTTTGAGTTTCCAAGTCCCAGGGTACTTGTTCTGATGAAAAAAATGACATGGTAGTTTTCTCCGATTTAATTTCCCGCGAAAAAATACATAAAGAAGACTTCTCTAAAAAACAACGTCAGATTCAACGGTTTTATCCCAGTCCGATGAGATTCTGGAGCAAACCACCGAGCAAAGTAGTTGGAAAAGTAGATACATTTAGAATATATCAAGACGGCCCAACAACTTTTACCCTCCTAGTAAATTAAATCCTACAATATAATTAGAGATTTACCCTATGTTTATAAGGAGAGGAGGTCCATGTAAAACTTATTAAGCTCGTGCACTGCCTCTCTTTCTTCTCCCTTTAGCCGCTGCCATTCTTCAATCTCATGACCATGCCTCCCAAGGGAAAATGCACGACCAAAAAATCCAAAGAAACTGCACCCAATACATGCAATTGGGGTTTATCTTCCATTGGCGACGATATCATCAAGTATTTCATCAAATATTGGTTGATCCTGAAGAATGAGGGTGATTGGTGTGCTCTGGGACAGAAACCACTCTGCAAACCGACGACGGCTAGTAGGTCTTCTTCACTGTTTGGCTTTGAGCGTGGATTCACCCCTCCGGGTAGTAAGTTCTTGCGTGAGATCCTCCACTTCTATCATCTTCTA
This sequence comes from Avena sativa, assembly GCA_916181665.1. Taxonomy (NCBI): domain Eukaryota; kingdom Viridiplantae; phylum Streptophyta; class Magnoliopsida; order Poales; family Poaceae; genus Avena; species Avena sativa. The sequence goes on along the minus strand of OV702294.1, from coordinate 145,065,484 downwards.
CCTTAGGACGTGACCCCAACTCCATCACCCACGTCACTATGTACACGAGCCTGTGCGAGGGCTTGTCCCTCATCGAGTCATCGATCATGCTACGATGCTCTCCTGCAATGTCTTCCTGGAGGAGGGCGAGGATATCGATTCTACAACTCCATCTATGGAATCCTCCAATTCATCAAACGAGGAGTATGAGGCTCCAGCACCTACAAGTTGTACACTGACAAGAGGGAAACCTGGAAGGTCGGGGACCTCATGAACAACAAAGGACAACACCTCCGAGCCGTAGAAGAAACATCATCATCTTTAAAAGCCCATATTGAATATATTGTGGATGATAACGAGTCATCCAAGAACTCCATGAATGACGGTACCTCCTATTTTCGCGAAGTTGTTGCTGTTCACCCAGATCTCGTCATCAGAGCATTGATCGAGGTGTCTTGTGACTCTTGTGATCATGAGCTTCCTCCTGTGGTCGAGGGATAAGTTCTTGTTAACACAATTCATTTTCTTGAATTCTTCATAAGTATTATCCCCGGCTTGTTAACAGAAACATTAAGGTTTTGCTTCAGGACTATGGCCAACCATGTGTGTTCCTCTCCCGATGCCATTCTTGCTGCCAAGTTCCCTGCCGCCAAAGCCACTGAAGCTGAGGTGATTCCTTCAGGCTCTGTCCCTACTCCAGTCTCCAGGTACAGAACCCACCAAGGACATCTCTACAGTACCCATAATAGTTCACATTTGGTATCCACCCGTGAGCTACAGTACCCATAACCGTTCGCATTTCAGAGCAAGTACAACAATGCTTAGTCAGCTGGCTATAACAGTTTTCAATGCATGAAAATCCTATGTGGAAGGGAGAGAATAGATGAGAGAGAGGGGAGCCGGCTCTTGCTGTGTCGCCGGCTACAGCACAGGGTTTGAGGCAAAAGAGCACTGCATGTAGTCTTAACCCAATAGCATGCATCTTAGAATAATTAAATTCTAATTAAAGCCTATTAATAGCCAGACTAATAGCCAGCCTATTGTACTAGTAGGCTTTTATGATGACTTTAGATGACATGTCATGTCTATATAGCCAACAATGAGCTCTTCTATTAAACTTGCTCTCACAAGGTGCTCACGGTCTTTGAGATGAGCATAGATGTGAGAGGCTTTTCGTTCGTGATCTCCACTTTCTACGGGAAGGAGAAAATCTGAAACAGAAGCAGAGAGCCTTTCAAAAAAGAAAGTCCAATTGTACTGTACTTCACTAGCAGGAATGATCTTACATTGTACATGGAAGTTGACACGCTAGATCGATCAAGTGCCATATATGTCACCGGTAGAACACCACCGGCGGCAGCCTAAACCCAGAGTCCCGCAGGAAGGGGATCTCCTGTGGCCGGTTCTCGAGGTCCCGGTAGAACTCGTACTCGTCCTCGTAGTCGTGCAGGTCCAGCTCGCCCTTCTGCAGCGTGTGGTAGTGGTGCCGCGCCGCCGCGTCCTTGCCGAACCCGAACACGGACACCCGGTCGCACACGCCGGCGGCCGCCACCACCGCCTGCATCCCCGACGAGTAGTGGAACATGCCCTCCTCGTGCCGTCGCCCCCACTCCTCCGCCGGCCGCCCCGTCTCCCGCGCGAACCGCCGCAGCGAGTAGTACTTGACGATCCGCGCGCACAGCGCGTCCAGACGCGGGTCCGTCACGATCACCGGCGCCGGCGCCTCGGTGCCGGAAGACGAGACGGAGGAGGCGTTGCACGCCGCGTGCTCCACGAAGTGCGCGCCGCTGCACATGTACGTCAGGATGGGCACGGCGTCCCCGTAGGCGCGGCAGTAGCAGTCGGCCCTGCCGGCGGCGCACCACCGGCTCAGCACGTTGCTGTTGACGAACGCCAGCCCCGTCTTCACGCCCACGTGGCGAGCGTACCGCGCGTCGCCCGCCGGCGCGTTGTTGATCCGGACCACGAGCTCGTGGCCGTCGATGAGGTCGCCGTGCTCCGACGCCAGCAGGATGCCGCTGTTGCCGACCACGGCGCACGACGCGTACTTCTTCGGGCCGCCGACGTCGTCGTCAAGGATGCCTCCGTGCCGGTCGATGGGGCGCTTGATAAGGTCCACGAGCTCGGACATGACGCCAGGGTCGAACCGTTGCCGTCCGAGCCAGTCGCGCAGCCCGCGGAGCGCGACGTCGCGGTGCACCATCGGAGCTCTCGACAGGTGGTTACCCTCGAGCAGCTTCTCTGCGGCCTGGATCACGGCCGCCGCCGCCGGGTCGACGGCCGCGAGCTCCATGATCGCCGCGTCGTTGTCTGCATTGCCAGGCGCGGCGGCGACGAGGGGAGACTGGCTGCCGAGAGCGGAGTGGCGCAGGGAGCACCGGATGGAGATGACCATGAAGACGGCGACGAACAGGGTGATGCTGCATGCCGTGTGGCTGCCATGCCTCTTCATCTTGGTATCTTCCTTCCCAAAGTATCTGGCTAGCTAAGCTCTCATGCATGCACGCGTGCCCGAGGCTGACCGTCGCTAAGCTTCCAAACGGGTCTATAATATGTCGTGCGTCAGGGGAGTATATACGGTTCCATTTCATACGGCTGGGAAAGTAATGGATTTGTTTCGGCAAGGATCCGGTGAACTCATCAGTCGAGGAAGAAGACGACATCGTGTCAAACCCGGAGATACGCGCGCTCAATCAGGTCCACATTCTCTGCTGGTCCACTGCATAAATTACCATTTCCATGGCAACCATCGTACAGAAATGGATCTCTTAGCGGATTACTTTATGGACATTATTTTCCTGGATGCAAGTTGAGAATGGACAGGTTCATGTGGGGGAGCAGACGATATGCGACCGGTTGCCGAAGGTTCCAAGAGCTGCCTACCCCAGGAGGCTGTGTTCCTAGCTAAGCTTGGTGGTGATCGAGCAACTTGCGTGGGGAGGTCGGCGTCATGTTCCTAGCACGCTCGCATGGAATATTGAGATGGTGTGCGGCTTCATCGTCCCCGGCACGTCGATCTGGTGGAAAGATACCGGCCAGTGCTAGTCTAAGATGGCAGGCTGATCGATATTCAGTTATCCAAACATAATTTTATAGACCCATTTTGTGAATGCTACAGTTAAGAGAGATGGGTCGATGGATTCTTTGGAGCGTGACCGTATATACTTACACCGACGGTGGTAGATAGGATTTCATCACTCAAGTTAGGAGTTCTTCCAATTGTCCACTTCTTGTCTCGTGGCCTAACTACTGGAACTCGGCCAGAAACATACTCCCGCGTTGTGGCCTCAATCCTCACGATAATAGGTGACCTCGCTGCGTCTAAGGTGTCGATTGTTATCCTAGCAAAGTCCCACTTCTAATTCATTTTCTAAAATCTAGTATAAATTTTGCTGCACCTCCGTCGTGTCGCCGCCTCCTCGCCGTGCTATCGCCTCTCCCCCTTTGGGAGTAACCTCTACATCATCATCTACAATAGATCCTTATCATCTCCACTGCAATTTCTTAACAAACATGATGTTCGATGCAATACTATTCTCACGTGATCTATTGTGTCTAGTTTTGAGTAGTAAATTGTTCATGAAAATGGTGAAATAGCTGTTTATTGGTTGCACACAAGTATGTTATTTTTTGGAAATGGGCGCTTGTATTAACATAAAAATGTTTAATGTTTACACTCGGCCTCTGCATAACTAAGATGCACACAGCTACATGAACGATAGAACAAGGGAATAAAAGGAAGAAGGGCATTACAAAAATGCACCATCGAAATAATTATCTTCAATCTAAAGTAGATCAATCCTCAAATCACGTGGCCATCCATGTCGGGAGAAAATATCTCTCGCCGTGTCTTCCAGTTACGTACATCCCACCATAAATAAGTCACAAAACTCCATGCGTTGGAGAATAGTCCATAATCGGAGGATAGCCGTAGCTCGATAAATAACCTGCAGAGGAGAAGACGCAATGTTATTAAAAATCTTGTCATTTCTACAAAGTCATAGCGACCATATAATGGCAAGCGCTCCCACCCTAAACAAAGTTCTGTACTTATCAACAATTCCATGCAGCCAATTACCAAAAACATTGGTTACCGAACGTGGAGGAGATAAACCAGAAGCTATTTGGATGAATGACCATATAGAACGAGCAAATTTGCAATGGAAGAATAAATGAAGAATTGTCTCATGGTGATGACAAAAAACGCATTGTGTACTTCCATGCCAATTCCTCTTTATAAGATTATCTTTTGTTAAAATTACACCCTTCCATAGATACCATGCAAATATCTTCGTGTTAAGGCGTATTTTCATTTTCCAAATTTTACTATTATCATTGACCGGGATATCAGATTGTTCTAGGATAACATAGTGAGCCAACAGAAAATTTACCACTTTCAAGTGATTTCCATTTGAAAACATCAACACCGTCCGACAATTGTATCGTGGATAATAGTAATAGTAGATTGTTCCAGGATACCAGTCGAGGACCAACGAGACTTCTTCTGAAAGACATATTGGGAGGATTTTGTTTCATCACTGTGGAAATTGTATCCTCTTTGTGTTTGACAATCGAATGTAGAGCTGGATATTGTTTGCAAAGAGTAGTTTGGACAAGCCACTTATCTTCCCAAAATCTAATCTGATCCATCCTTAATCTCAAAAGCACCAAAACGAAAGAAATGTTTTTTGGTGGCCATAAGACCCGACCAAAAATGTGAATCACCAGGTTTCCAAACCACTTGAGACATAGCTTTGGACCCCACATATTTCCTCCATAATATGATTTGTCATACACCATCTTCCGTAAATAGTTTAAAAAGGCATTTGCCCAGAAGCGCGGTGTTTTTGACTTGCAAATCATGTATGCCTAGTCTACCATACTCCTTCGGGCGGCAAATGACATTCTATCTAGTCAGTCGATACTCTTTTTTTCACTATCCCCTTGCCAAAAGAATCTTGAACGGAAATAATCCAATTTGTTCAAGACACCTTTTGGTAATTGGAAAAAAGAGATCATATACAGTACCATATTAATAAGTGCTGAATTTATAAGTACTAGTCTTCCACCAAGGGATACCAATTTTCCTTTCCAACTATTAAGACGTTTTTGTAGTCTTTCCTCAACAAGTTTTTATTCAGCAATTGTGAGACGCCGATAATGAATCGGTATCCCAAATAGTTGATTGGAAATTGCCCCTGACCACTGCCAAAAAGTTCAGCATATAGGTGGGTATCGTTTTGGGCCTTGCCAAAACAATACAAATCACTCTTATGAAAGTTAATTTTAAGTCCAGATAACTGCTCGAAAGCTAATAATATTAATTTCAGGTTTCTAGCCTTCTCTAGATCATGTTCCATAAAAATGATTGTGTCATCGGCGTATTGAAAAATAGAGAGACCGCCATCAATAAGATGTGGAACTAATCCTTCAATTTTCCCATCAGCCTTTGCTCTCTCAATAAGGATAGCCAACATATCAGTCACTATATTAAATAGTAAATGCGATAATGGATCCCCTTGTCTCAGTCCTTTCTTGGTCTCGAAGTATTTGCCAGTATCTTCATTTATTTTAATGGCAACACTATCCCCAGACACAAATTACTGAATGAGAGCGCGCCACTCCTCAGAAAAACCTTTCATGCGGACTGTTTGCTGGAGGAAAGACCAATTAACCTTGTCGTATGTTTTCTCAAAGTCAATCTTGAACAGTACAATATTTAATTTTTTTAAGTATAGTTCATGGATTGTTTCATGCAAAATTACAACACCATTTAGGATATTTCTTCCTTGCGTGAACGCAGTTTGAGACGGGCTAACAATATGGTCAGCAACTGAATTTAGTCTAATCGTGGCAACTTTAGTAAAAACCTTAAAGCTAACATTAAGCAAGCAGATTGAGCGATATTGTTGTATACGTTCTGCATTATTAACCTTAGACAGTAAAATTATATTGCAAAAGTTTAGTCTAAAGAGATCTAACTGTTCGACTTATAAAAAACCCAAACAAATGCATCAGGTCCTCCTTGATAATATCCCAAATTTTTTGGTAAAATTCCGCTAGGAAGCCATCCGGCCCTGGAGCTTTGTTTTGTTTCATTTGGAAAACAGTTTTCTTAACCTCTTCCTCGGTATATGAGGCAGTAAGAAAGATGTTTTCTTCGACAGAAATCTGGAGGATATCGGCCGTTTGGGACTCCTCCAGAGAGAATGAATTTTTCGCTAGGCCCCAAACAAGGATTTATAGTAAGCATTAATATATGACTTCAGCTGCTCCTGTCCCTCAACCATACCTTTATCCTAGATCAGAGAGTGAATAAGTTACTTCTTATGCTTGTTATATTATCTGGTGATTTTATGTACTAATGTATGTGTGCATGCGTAAGTTGGAGATACATAAGGTTGTCACCGCTACATGTAACTAGGAGAAATGGCTGAAGATGTCTAAAATTCTTAAGCTTACATGATTATTAATAATGTGTTGTTAAAAGGAGGATAAACTAATGAGGACCTAGAAATTTATAGTGGTGGTTGGACTTTATGTCTTAATAACTCTCTTTCTTGTACGGAAATGGATTTAAGATTAATAACTAGGGGTGTGATTGCACGTGTACACGGTTCTACCTATTTATGGCCCCTCTCTAGATGGAACATAGATTTTATATGAGCTTCACTAGCGGAAATTCACTTTGGCTCATAGGTGTAGATGCACCCACCGCCAAAATGACGTATTTCAAAATGTTTAAAAATTCATTAAAAATATCCGGGTGTACATGCTAATATTCTATGTTCGTAGACGAAGTTTCATGAAGAAAGTACATTTTATGTGGCTTGTATAAAAAGATGATTTTCTATGTTGTAAAATAGCTTTTAACAAGACATAGTTTTGTATTTTTACATATACCACAAAAAATGTTTTTCACCGCAAAATTTTTGTGTGAGAACATAGTCTGTCAAGATGTACATCCAGGATTTTGTTTTGGATTTTTTTCAACATTTTGAAATTCATATAAAATATATTTTTCATAATAGGTTCATCTAGACCTTGGAGCCAAAACTCCATGTCTCTTTACTAGTCATAGAAAACCAATATGAATGGAATAGCCATTTGCCTAGAACATTTTGTCCCTTGAGTTATCTTCTTTTACTTTTGGTTGCATAATTTTTCTTTGCATAAGTCTCTCTTGCATATTAAATTCCAATACCTATTTGTTTTAGTTTACAACGTTCTAGTTATTAGTATCACATAATTAAAAACTTGCATATTTATTTTACTGCATTTCACAAATATCCATATAAATGGGTTAGTGGGCCTTATAGAATACATAGTTTACCTTCAACTTTTTGTGGGTTTGACACCCAAATACTTATCAAATAGTGCTACAATGAATCACTGCACTTGGGGATCATCAGTCAACCTTCACCGGATTGCTTCGGGCCAATCAGACTCAACCTTGAAGTTGTTTGGAGATGAGCTTCCGGAAAATGAGTTGCAAATTGTTGGTATGAGTATTCTATATCAATTTTATTAAACCATGGGCCAGGATCTCACATACACACCACCTTAGAAGATCGACATGAAAGTTTGATTGTAGAAGCATTATATATAAGTTCATCGATTAATGGAAGTGTTCGCTTTAAGGTGACCCACACTCAAAAAAGTGCGTTAGGGAGTCTTCTTCATTTATTTTAATGACTCGAGCTTCATGAACATGATGATCATGTTCTTTAAGATGCTATCTTGCTCGGTGAAGAACAAGAGTGTAAGCTTGGGATGCTGATGAGTGCATTTTTCATCAAGTTTTACCTCATGTTTTTTGCATAAGTAGTATTAGAATTTTAGTATTTTATTGCGCTTGCATGCACACTTTCTGCTAATTTACACAATATCCCAAATTTAAAGAGGTTGATGGCCAAATTAATAAGAAGATCATTTTTACCCAAATAAGTATGTTAATTGTAGGAAATAAATATCTTCCTTACAACTATCCACACACCCTGGCTCAAAGCAAGGAGAAAATTCGTGAAACATGACTTACTAGGACATTAATGAGAACTCGTATGGGCAGGTGTCGCCGTACGCGTCACCATATGAGGTGTCGTTGGCTTCGTCTCGTCAAGTATTTTCTCCCTCTGTGATCAGATCAGAAGTTAGACATACAAAAATGCCATAAAACATAAAAACCTCACCTCTAGAGGGATCTAGAGGGGAACTTCTAGAAAGTCATCTGTCTCCATTTGTGCTTGGATCTTGGAGGCTACAACATCGATCTTCATCGTCAACACCATCATCCTCATTACCATAGCTATCCCATTCATTGATCTTGTTGTAGTTACAACCCTAGTATGGATTTGCACGTGTATTCATTTAATCCTTCATGCTCTATTCATATTATCATGATGATGTTGATTCCCTCCATGTGTGAGTACTTTACTTTGTTCTTGGGGATATGAACAAACCTTACAACTATTATGAATTGAAATAAAGATATGTTTTTTACTTGTATAAGTGTGTAGTAACTTGCATCTTGATATTATACGAATGTCGACTGCATATTTGCCCCTTGGGATTTAATGAAAGTTATCGTTGGTGAATGGTCGACGATGGGCGGACATAACCGTGACATAGTTGCCGCTCTTAAGCCATGCATGCATCAACAAGCGAGCATGGAGATCCAAGGGTGGATATCCACAACCATGTGGTAACATTAACTGCTAGTGTAGTCTGGGCGGCTGCATAAATAAGATCATCTGTGTCTGCAATCAATTGAACACGGTCCTTATGGAGCACTAGTGGTTGTTGTGAGTGTGGGACCCCGGAATTACGGTCCAAGAAGTCCCCGTTATGCCTGCAAAGCACGTTCCCATGATCATAACCGACAAGTACCAGTACTGCATCCTTAATTTAACGAGTAGAAGACTTACATAATTGCCTCTATGGCGTACAATCAATAGTAGCGGATCTCCATCAAACGCAGAGCCCATGTCATGCCTTAACCTGCAGGCATCTGACTAGGGAGACAACCTAGTTCGCATAGACATCCACATCTTCATTCTTTGCTTCTGAAAATCTGGTCAAGTAAATAGCCAGGGACAATGCCAGTGAGTACTTTGAATATACTCGCAAGACCACTAAAATAAGGTAAACAAGGATAATACAATTTTGGCTGTGGCGAGATAGCTCTAAACTACAGTTGTTTTTAAAAAGCCTAAATGGGCATCGCTATATCTTGGTTGAAAAAGAGTTTATGGAAAAACATGCCTTTTGGAAACTGGATACATCCATATCCTTTATAAAACCTTTATAAAACATTTTTAGAGAAAAGCCTTTCTGAAAACCTCTTGGACCCTTTATGGTCAAAGCAAAACCTTAGCATTTTACTCTTTTTTATTTCTTCATCCCATTCCAAGGGTACTCCTAGCAATCACCTTTCCAACCGTCCTTAACCATCGACACTGCTATTCAAATAGATTATACTCTGCCGAGTTGGTGCATTTTACCCACAAGAATCAATACATCTGCCGGGATTCAACCACGGCCCGCTACTCAAGTAAACGGGGGTTTGTATAATCACACCTAACCTTTCATTTGTCATCCCTAGCAAAGATAGCTTTTCCTTTTGGGTTTGTTCTCCCCGACAATGAGTATGTGGCAGTTTTGGGCCATAGTCCTCCCTTATGCACATCCGTATACCCAAACTTGTAGCTTCACAATATACGTAACTTGCTCCACTTCCTTCTCCACTCCTAAGTCATACCATCCGCGGGAGACCCAATTGTTGCACCGGCAAATTGCCGAGACAATCTGCAGACTCTAGATCCATAGACCTGTCAGAGAGCCCACCTGGAATTCCAGGGATTTCTCCCCTTAAGCAAGTGTAGGAGCTGCCCCGGCTAAGGACAACAAACTACGAGCTAAGCCCTAACCCCTAGGGTAATGTGGTTGTATGGATAAAATTGTTCCGATAAAGGCATAGAATATCCCTTCTCTTTCTCTTGTCCAATCTTGCTTCTTTCTCATCCTCTTCATTTCTTTAATAAAAACATCCACTTGGAAACAATGCCTCTTTCCAAGGGTTTTCATATTTTTGAAATATTTGTAGTAGGGTAAACCCCAAAATAGTTTTATTCGTCAAAAACCATGGGTCTCAAGGAGGTGAGATGCTAGTCATCCAATCCTCGATCTAAAGGGGTAAAGTAGGTGTTAATAAGGGTTTATGTCCTACTGGACACTCATTCATAACTTGGAGGAGCCAAGTTATTATCATTGTATTATTTAAAACAAACCATGCAATTAACCATGCATTTTATAAATGATATACAAAACAATTGATAAAAAGGAGTTGGGAAAGTATCGAGATGTAGGAATGGTGGATTGCCTATGACCAGCGAGATGTCCCTGGGCTTCTTATCTAGAATATCAGAATACCAATAATAATAAGATCTCTTCTTCTCGTCATCAATACAATCGCAACTATCGCCGTCATCGAGAACACATACAAACACGCAATACCACAATCATTACAAGGACTACAAGCATCAAACAATACATCAAGCAAATGAAAATCACATAATATAATTCTGTAAGGTTTGGGGTAATTGGCTTAAAGAGATTGGAATTGACTTGGGAGCATTTGTAGAAGTCTCTTAATGATTTAAAGTCGAGAAATTACTTAGTTGAGGGGTTTTAGACTAAGGCCAGGTTATTTATGATATCATTGTATAAAAATGATACCATCAGGTTAAAAAAATGAAACCAACAAAAGTGGTTTCACTATTTTATCAAATTTCTTTGATTTACTATGATTTTACTAGTGTTAAAACTCTAGTTTCAGGAAATAATTCACAAGAAATTATCTATAGGTCCAACAATTAATTCCTCTTGGGATCAAGCAGGATTTGATGGACTGGTTCAATGAGAGTTGGAGTCACTTTAAAATATTTACCAGAATGCCCTTGTGAAAATCCCAAAGCCAGTTCTAGATGATATTTGTCTTTTTCACTAGATTTAATATGCAGGGGATTTTGGTATGATTCCAAAGACACATCCTAGGTATTTGCAATACATATATATATAAATTGTAATCACTAAATTAGGTGATACATAACTACTGGAGTGATTTTATTAATGAATCAATCATACACAGAATAGTTTAATTCACCATAAATCAACCAGGGCTTTATAATTTTTGGGATGCTATGGTGTGAAGGGTAAGGTGGTGTATGAGCCTTGAAAGTTGTAATTAGGTCAATACCTCCTTTGGTTTGACCCAAAGAATTTCCTAAAGGCTGAAATGGCTTGATTTGGTTATTTTTGGCACAGACAAATTAGGAAGCATTTTTGGCTGAGGTCAAAGTTACATGCAAGGCATCACAGATACCTTATAGTACAAGGTGGAATGGTCCCATTTGGGTACCCCCAAAATTCCACAAGGTGGAATGGTCCCACTTGTTCAAAAAGGATCTAATAATAATTATCAAAAAAGGTACCAATATTATTTTGGGTATTTCTTGGGTTGTATGTTTAATAAAACATGTAGGTACATATATGAAATTTTATCTGTGTACCAACACGGAGATGGACCGCTCGAGCGCCACCCGCACGAAAGAGGCACGGTTTAAACACGCAGATATGGGCCCGCTGGTCAGGGGAGCGGGCGCCGAACCGGTATGGAATGATCCTAACCATGGGATTAAGACAAGATTTGCGGTCCAAGGATCGTCTCCTACCTCTGGCCGCGAGAGAAAGGAATAAACCCTAGAGGGGTTCGGGAGAGTGCGACGGCTCACCTGGGTAGCTCCTGCGGCGAAGGTGAGGCGACGAGGCAAAGCGGCTCACTTCAGCGAGCCAGGAGAGGGGCAAAAGGGACAAGTTCTGCACCGGGATTGTTCTCGCGTGTGAGAACCTGCGACAACCTCATAACTCGTCGAGGTTGCTTCCAGGGCGCCTACATGCGGGAGAGAAGGGTCGGGGATGTTAGTGCTAGCTCAAAGGAGGACATGCATGCCAAGGGAGAGAGGAGAAAGGCAGGAAGGCGACCACAAAGTCTAGTTCTTGGACCGAGGGAGTAAGGTTTTCTTCACCAAGGCGAGACAGGTGGTGGGAGGAGCTCTGGAGCTTGAGGAAGGTAGATCAGGGGTAGCGGACCTCAGTAAGGCCACATGTAGGAAGAGAAGAGTAGGGAAGGTGGAGCTGCACCAATATCTCGAAAAAACGGTTGGGGCTTGATTTGTATCTTTCTTTGTCTAGAGCAGAGGATTGGAAGGTGAGGGGATCTCAGGGGAGATGAGTGAGGAGGGAGGGAAGCAAATGAGCCAGAGAGGGGTGTTGTTTTGGCATTTTTTCCTTATAAAACAAGGAGGGGGGGCTCATGATGGAACATGTAGGGGTTCGTAGCATGGAAAACAAAATTTTCTACCGCATGCAAACAAACAAGCCAAGATCTATCTACTAGATTGTAGCAACGAGTCGATAGAGGAACTCACCCTCGAAGATTCCAAAGCGGTTAACGAGAGTGGATTCTCGTGGGTGATGTAGTCGTACTCTTCTCGATCTCAAGATCGTGTAGACGATCCTTCCGGCGCCGCGTTCCGGCAGCGCTCCCGCAGTCGGTCACACGTTCGGTACTCGATGAAGACCTTCCTCTCCCTTGTTCCAGCAGGCAGCGGAGGTTGTAGCACTCTCCTCGCGATTCCGGCAGCACGACGGCGTGGTACCGGAAGTAGAGAGGAGATCTCGCAGGGCTTCGCCTTAAGCCGGAGCGAGTATGGTGGTCTATGAGAGAGGCCTCGGTGATCTAGGGTTTAGACACACCAAGTAGAGGGAGCTAGGCCGGCGGCTAGGGCAAGGGGATTGCCCCAAGTCGGCGGCTTGGGCAAACCCTAGGGCGGCGGCGGCTATGGTGGCCGGCGGCGGCTAGGGTTAGGTTTAGAGGGGCAAGGTGTGTTTGGAGGGGCAGCCCTGCCCCTCCTTATATAGGTGGAGGGGGCGCGCCAAGGGGAGGGGAGTCCCTCCCCAACTCGGTCTCCAAGGGCCGGCGGTGGAGGGAGAGGGACTTCCTCCCCAAGTAGGTTTCCTACTCTCCCTCCACCAAACAAAATAGCCGTTTGACTTTTTCAAATTGGCGTTTGACTTTTCAAACTAGGATTTGATTTATCCCTTTATTTTGTTCAGCGATGACACCTAGTACATGATGCAACCATTCCAACTTGTAATGAAACATTCATGTACCCTTCCCCTCCGGAGTGCCGGACATTCCGGAACCTTCTAGAACATTCCCGATGAAAACACCGGAACCATTCTCCAACCCCGAAACAGGACTTTCTTTATATGAATCTTATTCTCCGGACCATTCCGGATCTCCTCGTGATATCCTGGATCCTATCCGAGACTCTGAACAACATTCGGTCTCTTACTCATCATTCCATAACTACTCAAACAACATCGAATCCTTAAGTGTGTCTCCCTACGGTTCGTGAATTATGCGGACATGATCGAGACACTTCTCCGATCAATAACCAATAGAGGAATCTGGAAATTCATATGGCTCCCACATATTTCTACGATTACTTTGCGATCGAATGAACCACTTACATACGATACCAATTTCCCTTTATCTCACGATAGTTTACTTATCCGAGGTTTTGATCGTCGGTATCTCTGCATACCTAGTTCAACCTCGTTACCGATAAGTACTCTTTTCTCGTTCCCGTGGTACGTGATCCCTTGTGAGCCAGTCACATGCTTGCAAGCTAATTGGATGACATTCCACCGAGAGGGCCCCGAGTATATCTATCCGTCATATGGATGGACAAATCCCACTCTTGATCCATGTGTCTCAACCCATACTTTCCGAACACTCAATGCCATCTTTATAGCCACCCAGTTACGGTGTGGTGTTTGATGTCATCAAAGCATCCTTCCGGTGATGGTGATAAGCATGATCTCATGGTCGAAGGAATTAGGTTACTATGTATCAGAAAGCTTATAGCAAATGAACTATATTAAATGACTTGATTTTTATGCTATGCTTAACTATAGGAGTATGTCCACCATATCATTCTCCTAATGATATGACCATGTTGTTAATAACATCTCTATGTTCATGATCAGGAAACCATGATCATATATTAACCAACAAGCTAGTTTAACAAGAGGCTTTACTAGGGACTGTTTTTATGTTTACAAATCACATAAGTATTAATGTTTCCTGTTAATACAATTATAGCATGGTATATAAACATTTATCATAAGTATGAAGGTATGATAATAACCACTTTATTATTGCCTCTTGGGCATATCTCCAACAGTCTCCCACTTGCACTAGAGTCAATAATCTAGTTTCAAACCTTTGTGTATTCAACACCTATGGCTTTCTGGTGTCGTATGTACACGATTGCTAGTGGTCAACTGATCTCCGGATCTGACACTTCCAGGTCCGTGTGTAATTGCATGTCTTTGCGTCTCTACGCATTACTCATTCTCTAATGAGATGGCTTTGTACAAATTTGGTCCTTTGGTGTGACCTTTAGTTTTTTTTTGGGTTAAAAACATGTTGATAATATTGTCGTACAATATATCTCCATAGCATTATCCCTGCTGTGAACTACACCTAGTTTGATAACAAACTACTTGACACAAATGCCCTCTTTTGCTGCTATAATAGCAGTTATATACTTAGCCCTTTTGTTGTAGTATCTGTCACAATATCTTAACTTTGGAACTCATCCAAATTCATTATGGAACTCTCATTCCATCATATTGTGCCACCCTTAGTTTAGATTGAGATAAACTTAATTTGTACTTTGTGACAAAACTAGTATCAATGTAATCCATTTACAATGAACTAACCATCTATTTGTCACTTCTACAAAATAATATATTCTTAGTTCGTTTACAAGATCATAAGAATATCTTTACTATCGTCCAATAATCATCTTATGAATCATTCTGGTATATGCTCATAACATTTAGAGCATAGGACATATCTGGATTTGTACATATCACGGTATGATTGATATAAATAATCTTTGTGATTTCATACATCAAGTATCAATCTATACTTGAATCTTTGTTTCACTTACCAAGTGTCAATACACTTGAATATATCATCAACATTGAACTCATTCAATCCTTTCTGTGCGACAAGAACCTTTCTTGTAGTTTCTATATTGAACTCATTCAGTACATAATCTATGTACTTTCGGCACAACCATATTAGCGTCTATTGATGCCAAATATTTGGGTTTTGCCTAAGTCTTTCATCAGGATGAAATTCTTAATATGTGTTAATAAAAGATACATCATTTCCAATCAACAATATGTTTTCCACATAATGTATTAGAAACATGTCTTAGCGCTCCCACTTAATTTCTTGCAAATGCAAGCATCTTCGTCGTCTCCGATGAAATTAAACTCTTTTAGCAGTTTCACCATAGTGAAGATTCCAACTCCGCGATGCTTACTTCAACCATTGAAGTTTGCATATGCTTTTAGCATCCTTTGAATTAACAAAACCCTTTGGACCGTGTCATGCACACGTCCTTGGTAACCATTCTATTAGAAGAACTTGTTTTGTTTATTCAACACATAACAAAATTATATGTCGTGGTTGCTACATTAATCCGTCTAGACTAAATATCGCTATGAAAGATCAGATCTTGTCATAGTCAACCTTTGAACATTGTTGTGAACTCTTTCCCAACATGTCGACTATTTCATAGATGTGAAACATCCATGTCTATTTCTTTATAGGTCCAAATACGACCGTAAGGTCTTGTACCTTTCTAGAGGGTCTTTCAAGTTCAAAGCTTGATCTCTCGTATATGGAACTATCACGGATTTTATGGCTTAAGCCATTTGACGGAGTCAGGGCCCATCATTGCTTCTTTGCATGTAGTCGGATCATTATCGTTAAATAATGATTTAACTCTCAAATCTTGGTATTTGATTGTTTACCCGACCTACTTGTTTCAATAGGAACTTAGATCTCCGTGACCACAACCTTTGAGGCACGTGAGCCATGAGCATTGTTGCTGCCTCCGGAACACTTTTCGGCGCTGCGCAACTTTGCACATATAGCTAAGGTTCTTTTAACCTTATCAAAGTTCTATTGTCCTCCCACTTAACTTTTCACGAAAAATTCCTTCTCTAAGAAACTTGACGTTTTAAGCGACAAACATTTTTGTCTCCGATGTTATGGAGGAACAATTATTCGAAATAACATACAAAGACAGGTTCATCCGACTTTGGTTGCAAACATCTTTCTTATGCATAGCATACCAATGTTTAAGAAAGGACAACTTGGGTTTTATCCCAAACCATAACTTTATATGGTGTCAATTCAACGGATTATGATGGAGCTCTTTTTAGTGGAAAAACGGTAGTCTCTAAAGCTTTTAATCTTTAAAATATAATGGCAGTTTTATGAATTACACCTTTGATCTTACCATGTCAAACAAGGTTTAATTACAAATCTCGAATGCTCCATACTCTTATGGTGTTTCGAAAATGCTAATCCATGGAACGATTCCTTAAATCTTAGGTATTATGCTAAACTTGTAACTCAAATATCTTCCTTTATGATCTTATCATAAACTATTTATATTCTTGTTACAATGATTTTGCACTTCATCTTGAAAGTCTTTGAACTTTTCAAATGTTTCATACTTCATCCTTATTAAGTAAATATTCATATATTCACTCAAATTCGGAGAAAACATATGAAGTTGAAATCCATCGCTCTTGACTACACATAATGGACTTCATACAACAATATGTACAAGTTCCAATAAGCTAGTCATTCGTTCCCATTTTGGCCTATGAACGAAGTTTTAATTATCTCTAGGAAAGGTTAACAAGCGTCATTTGATCAAAAATCAAAAGACTCCAAAATTCCATCCATATGGAGTTTCTCCATGTTTTCTTTCCAATATAATTTAAACGGCGATGTCACTTCCTAAGTGATCTTTCAATCAATCGTCTTTCGACATTTTTAGCACTTATTTTATGGATGTGATTTATCCAATTAGATTTGTAAATCATCCATCTTTTATGGATTATGGCAATTATTTGAACAACCCTTTTGTTCTCATAATACCTGATAAAACAAATCTTGAAGGCAAGCTTTGATGTTTAACGAGCAACACAATAACCCTTTATTTGTTCTCAATGAACATTATCACATATTCTTTTGCTAGTTACTTAGGCCATTGTAGTTCATGAATTCTGTTGTTTCGTATGACGATTCATACCAACAAATTCAGTATCCAATACTCAAGAACCACATTATTTAACAAGCAAAGAATACAGTCATAACACGTATATCCTCTATATACCCAAACTGAACAATTCTAGTCTTTTCTTTTCTGCCATATGTTTATGAGATTCTCTTTCAGTATTTCTTTTCTGTTTGAAAGAATCTATCAATATTAATAGTGGAGCCATTTACATGACACATAGTCCAAAGCATGTATAGTAAAATACCAATGTCTTTGGACTTGCACTTTGAATTAGATCACCATCATCAAATGTTTGGTGTTCTTTCAAATTACTTTCTTTAGTAATCTCTTGGTGTAGTAAACATTTTACCTACATCAAATACTCACCCTTATCATGGAATTATCCATGATCAAGCTACTTTTAGCTTATAACGGTGAATCGCGAGTATAATTTTGCTCTCCAAAACCTTTTGGAGGTTTAGGACAACTAGTGTCTCCAACCTTTTGCAAATTCTCATCAAACATGAGACTTTTGCCATATTATACTCTATCATGTTGCAACCAAAACTTTGTTTCAGATATCACAATATCTTCCACACATTATGGTTTCTGAAACAACTCTTTCAGATCCTAGATAACCTTGATATTAAGACAATCCTTTGAATATCAAGAATCATGAAGATAAACATGATACTTATATACTAACACTGGAATTGCTACTCTTGATTTAATACCAACTATTAAATTTCACGGAGTAATCGAAACTTACTAAAAGTTTGCAATGGAACTTTTAAACTTTAGATTAACACTTCAAAACAATACGATACCAGCTCGTAAAGTAACTAACCAGAATTCCATAGTTCTATCATTTCAATTATAACTAAGCGCAAGGTGGTAAACGGATGCCAATGACTACAACAACAACTATGCAAATTCACTTTGATTTAATTTATGATAAATAGTGTTCAACTTTTAATCATATTGCTGTTGAACTCCCACTCAAAACAATATCCCTCACATTGTTTTAGTGATCACACGAACCAAATTCACCACATCAAAACCGATCATCACGAGAGTTGATGTAGCTTCAATGGCGAACAATCAACATGTTCATCATATCTACTATATGACTCATGCTTTACCTTGCGGTGATCCGTGTTCCGAGACCATGTCTGTACATGCTAGGCTCGTCAAGATCAAACCTTAGCTTCCGCATGAGCAAATCTGGCTTGCTCACGTTGTATACACTCGCAGAATCTAACACACCCGATCATCACGTGGTGCTTCGAAACAACGAGCTTTAGCAACGGTGCTTACTAAGGATGAACACTTTAAAACTTGAAATTGTGTGCTTGAGGGATCATCTTATAATGCTACCGTCGTGAACTAAGCAATACAAGATGCATAAAATGATTAACATCACATGCAATTCATAATATGTGATATGATATGGCCTTTCTTCTTTGTGCTTCCGATCTCCATCTTCAAGCATGAACATGATCTCCATCATCACTGGCATTGCATCAAGGTCAATGACGCCGCTCCATGGTTGTCGTCCACCAGCTTCAACTATTACAACTACTTTGAATAGACACGCGGGTCTTAACAGAATTTAAAGACAACCATATGGCTCCTGCCGGTTGCCAACTTACAATAAGGAACATTGCATACATCAAATATAATCACAATCATGACCATATCACATCACAACACACCCCTACAAAACAAAGTTAGACGCCTCTAATTTTCTTTGCATGTTTTACGTGGTTTGGGGCTTTCAATAAGTGTCGTTCTAACTTACGAACAAGAACCACAACATTGATACTAGTATTGTCAATCACCCGTTGTAAATTGAATCTTAACTATGTTGGGCGAAACAGGCACCCGCAAAGCCACTTATGCAATACAAGTTGCATGTCAAGCGTGGAGCAAGTCTCATGAACGATGTCATGTAAGGTTAGCCCGGGCCGCTTCATCCCACCATCCCGCAAGATGCAAAGTACACAAGAAGCAATCGACAACAAAAGCATCAACGCCCACAATGACTATTGTGTTCTACTCGTGCAACAGATCTACATATAGATACGGCTCTGATACCACTGTAGGGGTTCGTAGCATGGAAAACAAAATTTTCTACTGCATGCAAACAAACAAGCCAAGATCTATCTACTAGATTGTAGCAACGAGTCGATAGAGGAACTCACCCTCGAAGATTCCAAAGCGGTTAACGAGAGCGGATTCTCGTGGGTGATGTAGTCGTACTCTTCCCGATCTCAAGATCGTGTAGACGATCCTTCCGGCGCCGTGTTTCGGCAGCGCTCCAGTCGGTCACACGTTCGGTACTCGATGAAGACCTTCCTCTCCCTTGTTCCAGCAGGCAGCGGAGGTTGTAGCACTCTCCTCGCGATTCCGGCAGCACGACGGCGTGGTACCGGAAGTAGAGGGGAGATCTCGCAGGGCTTCGCCTTAAGCCGGAGCGAGTATGGTGGTCTATGAGAGAGGCCTCGGTGATCTAGGGTTTAGACACACCAAGTAGAGGGAGCTAGGCCGGCGGCTAGGGCAAGGGGATTGCCCCAAGTCGGCGGCTTGGGCAAACCCTAGGGCGGCGGCAGCTATGGTGGCCGGCGGCGGCTAGGGTTAGGTTTAGAGGGGCAAGGTGTGTTTGGAGGGGCAGCCCTGCCCCTCCTTATATAGGTGGAGGGGGCGCGCCAAGGGGAGGGGAGTCCCTCCCCAACTCGGTCTCCAAGGGCCGGCGGTGGAGGGAGAGGGACTTCCTCCCCAAGTAGGTTTCCTACTCTCCCTCCACCAAACAAAATAGCCGTTTGACTTTTTCAAATTGGCGTTTGACTTTTCAAACTAGGATTTGATTTATCCCTTTATTTTGTTCAGCGATGACACCTAGTACATGATGCAACCATTCCAACTTGTAATGAAACATTCATGTACCCTTCCCCTCCGGAGTGCCGGACATTCCGGAACCTTCTAGAACATTCCCGATGAAAACACCGGAACCATTCTCCAACCCCGAAACAGGACTTTCTTTATATGAATCTTATTCTCCGGACCATTCCGGATCTCCTCGTGATATCCTGGATCCTATCCGAGACTCTGAACAACATTCGGTCTCTTACTCATCATTCCATAACTACTCAAACAACATCGAATCCTTAAGTGTGTCTCCCTACGGTTCGTGAATTATGCGGACATGATCGAGACACTTCTCCGATCAATAACCAATAGAGGAATCTGGAAATTCATATGGCTCCCACATATTTCTACGATTACTTTGCGATCGAATGAACCACTTACATACGATACCAATTTCCCTTTGTCTCACGATAGTTTACTTATCCGAGGTTTTGATCGTCGGTATCTCTGCATACCTAGTTCAACCTCGTTACCGATAAGTACTCTTTTCTCGTTCCCGTGATATGTGATCCCTTGTGAGCCAGTCACATGCTTGCAATCTAATTGTATGACATTCCACCGAGAGGGCCCAGAGTATATCTATCCGTCATATGGATGGACAAATCCCACTCTTGATCCATGTGTCTCAACCCATACTTTCCAAACACTCAATGCCATCTTTATAGCCACCCAGTTACGGTGTGGTGTTTGATGTCATCAAAGCATCCTTCCGGTGATGGTGATAAGCATGATCTCATGGTCGAAGGAATTAGGTTACTATGTATCAGAAAGCTTATAGAAAATGAACTATATTAAATGACTTGATTTTTATGCTATGCTTAACTATAGGAGTATGTCCACCACATCATTCTCCTAATGATATGACCATGTTGTTAATAACATCTCTATGTTCATGATCAGGAAACCATGATCATATATTAACCAACAAGCTAGTTTAACAAGAGGCTTTACTAGGGACTCTTTTTATGTTTACAAATCACACAAGTATTAATGTTTCCTGTTAATACAATTATAGCATGGTATGTAAACATTTATCATAAGTATGAAGATATGATAATAACCACTTTATTATTGCCTCTTGGGCATATCTCCAACAGAACATGTACATGAGGAGCAAGAGGAGGGGTGAAACTATGGCTGGTTTCATCCTGTGGGCGTGGGGAGGAGTCTCTGGTCTTGTGTAGGGCATATACGATAGGTGGCAACAGCTGCAAGTTAATGTGGGACAAGAAATGACTTATGTATTTCTTTTCTTCATATCCAAGCACTAGGGTACACGGATGTAAGTGTGCTACAGTGGCATGCTACAGTGTAGCATGACCAGAGAGGGTGAGAGGTGTGTTGGGAAAGTTTGCAAGGGCTGTGGGAGAGGTTTGGTGTGTTTTTACTTGATGAATTTGCGTAGTTTGCAGAACTGATCAAAAAGATGGTTATGAAGGAAGTCTATAAAATTTACTTATGCAAGATGAGGCAACGGTGTTGATATATAAGGTATAGCTCCAGGAATTATTTGAGATTTTTCCAAATATTTATAGTCCACTTAAAATCACTTATTTAAAAAGTTCTGAAATCGTTTTTAGAAGATCATTTGATATTTTTGAATCGGGAAAGTGTGGTTTTTGTGTGATATGGTACTATATACCAAAATACACTTTGGAGAATTTTCCTGGAATTTATTGATATGGAAAAGTATTTTTAAGCTATTATTTCTTGTTTCTGCCATTTAAGAAAAAGGGAAAAAAGAAATAATAAAGCATATCAAAAATATTTATTTTTTATATGGGCAGGTAGGATATTATATATAGGCCTCAAGTGTGCCTTTATTTGGCAAAGTGGTTTGGAGAGAAACAAACTTTCCTTTATAGGAGAAGTTTTGGAAATTTGGCAAAAGAGGGAAATTAGATATTTTTATGGCCCAATAATTATGGAAATTATTTGAGAAATACTTATATCCAAGGTTTATGATGTAAACTTAGGGTATGCATCATTAGCAACCTTGGGTTTGCAAAATGTAACTTGGTTTTGGAAGAAGGGATGGATTTGATGATCTAGGGCACCAATATTTTTATGCCACCTAAACCTTGTTGGATTAGGGATCCTATAGCTCACCTTGGATCATGGGATAGATGAATGAGTAGACCAAGTTATGTAGATGATCAAGGAACCAATAGTTGGGCTTGATTTTATTTGAGGTAAAATAGGGATGATGTCAGACTTTGTTCAAATTAAGGCTGACATAATAGATTATCATATAGTCTCATAAACCTTGTGGGTTTAAGAAGCAAAAGGCTATCATGGAAAAAATTAAAGGGTCGGTTTATAGACCATGGTTAGTATATCATAACTATGCCAAGAGTTTGTCAAGGTAGGATGACATAAGGATGTGAGCTTCTGCCAAAGTAGGACAACATAAGGGTGATAAGATTTGTAGAAACATGATATTTTCTTGTCTACAAAATCATCAAGGATGAGTGGGTCCAAGAAGGTGAAATGGATCGTATGGGCACCTAGAGGGGGGTGAATAGGTGCTAACCAATTTTTAATACTTTTTAAATTTTAGGCTTGACACAAAGTAAATTCTCTAGATATGCAACTACGAGAATTTCCCTATATGCAACCCTAACTACTAAGCACGTAAAGAGAGGAGTGAGGAAACCGTAGTGGAGCACGCGGAGACACATGGATTTGTTTTATCGTAGTTCCTTCCTTGTTAAGAGAAGTACATCTGCGTTGGAGGGGTGGGCAGTTCTAAGACCACCACGCCACAATAGGCCTCACCCTATTCTCCGATGGATCTCGCTACGAGAGGCCTGATCCACCTTCTCCACTATTGGATCCCTTCGAGGCGGGAACCGGTGCCTTTTACAACACTATCAGGGCACACACCCACAACCGAATTGGGGGCTCCCGAGATGACAACAAGCTGCCACAAGAACAAGGTTTATCAATATAAACGAAAACAAGGATCTAGGTATTTGCAAGAAATACTAGATCGGTGGTTCTCCAAATGAATGGAGAGGAGATGAAGCGCTTGATTGCTGATGATGATGATGGAGTTCTCCTCCTTCGATTCCCCAAGGGACGGGGCCTTTGGGTGGATCTAGGTGGAGCTCTCTTGGATGAAGATTTCAGGTCTAATCTTGTCTTTTTTGAATGAATCAAGTATTCTGGCAGGAGGGGGAAGGCTGGCTTAAATACCCCCTCCCCAGATCTGGCCGTTGCACAACTTTGGGGGCGGATTCCGCCCCCTGGGAAAACTCCGCCCCAAGAGCGGATTCTTCGGGGGAACCTCCGCCCCCTCTCTAGGGCTGGCGCCTGCGAAACTTGGTGAAGATCTTGGGGGGCGGATTATCCGGCCCCCTCCAGGGGCGGATTATCTGGCCCAGACGGAAAGTCCGGCCAACACTCCGCCCCCTCTCTGGGGCTTGCGCCTTGATGATGAGCAAGGGGGCGGACTATCCAGCCCCCCTGAGGGGCGGATTATCCGGCGGGGCCGGAAAATCCGGCCAAAACTCCGCCCCCCTTCTGGGGCTTGCGCCTGCTTGGGAAGAGGGAGGGGCGGATTATCCGCCCCTGGGGGGCGGATTATCCGCCCCACAAAGCAGAGTCCTTTTCCCTTTATCCCAAAGGGAGCCGCAACACTTCAACACACATTAAATAATCCTTGATATTGTTATCTAACACACAAAACACTAGGGATTAAGAAATGTTCTTTCAATCTCCCCCTTTTTGGTGTTAGATGACAATACTAGGATTTGCAATGAAACCGGCTAATCGCCACCTTAAAGTGAAGGGCGCTCCCCCTAGATGTGTGCATATTTAAAATTTGCATTTGAATACAAATACACACACTAGAGAGAACACAATTCCATACCAAAGATAATTTGAAACAAAGGTGGGTTGGGAAACAAGGTCATACCACCGGGATGTGATTATAGCCAAAGAATATAATTAGCTTGAGCGCCTTCAATTGTCCCAACAATACTGACAGTATTGATACAAACATTAGATAGGCCCATGATTCTAATATGTCTCCATAGATAAATCCAGAATTCCATGAGATCCACAATAGATAAATCCAGACTTTCATGATTACCATACATAGTACCAAATCTAGGGGAGCACAACAAAGTCTTACAAAATCAAACACAAATGGCAAATGAGTTCACGCTAAAAGGCACAAGCAAGCAAATAAAGCGACTGAAGAAAAAACTTGCGCCCGACCCTTGCAAATCCACGAGACCTAATAGAACTACTTCTCCCCCTTTGGCATCGAAATGCCAAAAAGGAAGAAGAGCGATGCTAACGCCCCTGAAGATCACTCCTCCTCATCCTCGTCGTAGTCATCCCCGTCCCCTTCCTCTTCATCATACTCATCGTCATCGTCATCAGCGGGAGGAGTGGGTGCCCTCGGTGGTGGAGGAAAGAGGCAACTCTCGAGCTCGCCATAGTTGATCCCTGAAGTGTTCCACTGAGCTTATGGGTCCTGAGCAGTGGGAGGAGGTGGGTGGCCAGTGGCACCGGAGACATGGTGGAGAATAAGCTACTGAGTGTGATCCCGCACATGATCCCTGCGGTACGCCTCATATTGGCCCTTGCGAGTGTCAATGCCCATGCAAAGAATGTGCCGCTGGAACCAAGTGAGCTGCTTAACCTCCCGTGCCATTGGGGACACCGCTGAACGACGACCACTAGCCCGAGCATCACGCATGAAGGACTCCGGGGCAGTGGAAGGGTGATGGGTCTTCTGAGCCTTGTTGTAGATTTTCTTGTGTTTGTGAACACCATCCATAGCAGTGCCAAAATCCTCATGGGGTAACATATGCTTGACAAGCATCATAATGAAAGGAGAATAAGGAATAGAAAGCATGTTGATCATAGCATCCGTCATTTCATGATATATGTAGTCCATGACATCCAGCTTGTAACATGTGGCTGATCTAGGGTTGGTGGCACACTCGTGAGCAAACGCAAGGAGAGGAACCAGGTGGCCACGGATCCTGTCATTGTTGCCACCACTAGGAGCGATGCAGTCCCGAAACATGCCAACAAGGGAGGCATACAAGGGAGAGAGTCCAGCGAAAGTACCAGCAATACCATCAGGAGAAAGGCAAGGGGCCAGCACAGTGTCCTTGGATGGCTTTAGTGGAGTAATGATGCGGTGACCAGAGGGAGTGTCATGACCATGGAATGCATACCCAAGAACCTGCCCAAAGGTGCGAAAGTCCGACTGAATCATTGTAGTCCCGGTCATCCACTTCATAGTGCGGCGCTCATCACCGCAGATCACAAGTGTGGAGAAAAACTAGCGCACCACAGATGAGTCATAGTTGCATTGAATGGTCATGAGGTGGTGAAGCCCCATCTTGTTGGTCACATCCAATGCCTCAAGGAGCCGTGCCTTGGATTGAGCCTCAGTCAAGTTGATGGGGTGCATGGGGCGAATCCTGAGAGTGGCATACACATCAACATGAATAGCGCGAAAATGGGCATTCCAAAACATAGAGTCCTCGGGTGGGCCATCACTGTCAGCCTCATCATAGTAATCTGTCTGGCGGATGGTGGCATACTGAATGCTGTCCATAGACTTGTAATTGGGCTGACACTGTTTGCCCTTGCGAGATGCGGTCCGCTTAGTTTTCTTACTTGCCTCTGCCATCCTTGCATCCTCTCTTGCTGCCCTGCTGACCTCGGTTTCGTCAATGAACTTCCCTTATGCGGTAGTCTTGAGATAACGGGCACGGGGACGACGGGCGAAGGTCTTGGTAGGCTTGGAACCACCTGTGAAAAGCATTTAGAGAGATAGCATGGAGATGAGCATACACACAAGTCCAGGAGAAAACATGGAGAAAGAGTAGCAAGGCAACCCATAACCAACGATGTGTATTGCAGGAGCAGAACCAAAACAGACCAGAGTTTTAATCTCCAGGCCGGATTATCCGGCCCTGGCAGGGGCGGATAATCCGCCCCCCGCATAAATTTTCTGGATTGGCCTAGATCTACCATGGCAAAACAGATCGGGTACTAGGGTTGCGATTCTACTGATTCTAGCATGTAAGGAACAACACCAAGGATCTTCTACAATGAGATATCCACCAAATAAAATGCATCCCATACAAAAGGAGAGAGATGAGGGAGTTACCCTCACTCATTGGAGGAAAATCGCGGAGGAGAAGATACCCAGAGGCGAGGTGAAGAAGATCCGGGGAGAGCCCGGAGAATCCGGTGGTCGAATCGACTCCGGGAGAGGCGGATGCTCCGGCGGCGGCTGGGGGCAGAGTTAGGGTTGGGGGAGGACTGGCTGCTCTATTTGAGCCTACCCTCCCCGACCCAGCCTATATGGGGCTGATTTCGCCCGGGGCGGATAATCCGCCCCCACTTAGGGCGGATAGTCCGCCCCCCCTGAAAATTCTGTCAAGTGCAGATTCAGGCCGGAGCAACCTTGCAAAACCCCTTGATGGTGTTTTTAGGACTTGTGTGCAAGAATAGATGGTTCAAGGAGGGAGAGAAAGGCTTGGGTTGAGAGCATCAAACTGAGATGGTACTACACACCCAAAGTTGCAAGAATCAAATCAACCAAAACCAAATTTGAGTGTGTTTTCCATAAAAACAAGAGATGTGCAGGAAAAACCAAAGAGACCCAAGAGAAACCAACTCTTCTCTAGGAAGAGGGCGGTGGCCGAAGCCACCATGTTGGAGCGCATGGCATGACACCGCGAAGATGTATCTTGAGTTCAAAACCAATGCTCATCGATGACCCACATATCACAAAGTGATATTAAGGGAAATGATTTTACTTGCTTTCGGCATTATGGGGGGAGGGTTGGCCCAATCAATTAGGACCACACTCCCCTATGTCTATGCCCGCATCTAAACCAAATACATGAATAAGAGCAAGTGAGTGTGCAAGGGTAGTAAGGCCAAGCTCCTTGAATATATGATATTTAGCTCATTCCTCAAATAACAAAATCTTGCTTCATCAAGGGGCTTCGTGAAAATATTAGCAAGTTGGTTCTTCGTGCTCACAAAAGATAGGGCAATATCACCACGAGCAACATTATCCCGAATGAAGTGGTTGCGAATCTCAATATGTTCTGTTCTTGTATGCTGCACGGGATTGTAAGCAATTTTGATAGCACTTTCATTGTCACATAATAGAGGCACTTTGTCACAATTGACACCATATTCCTTTAAAGTTTGCCTCATCCATAATAATTGGGTACAAGCACTTGCAGCAGCAACATATTCAGCTTCGGCGGTTGAGAGTGAAATACAATTCTGTTTCTTTGAAGACCAACACACTAGAGACCTGCCCAAGAATTGACATGCACCAGAGGTTGATTTCCTATCATGTTTGTCACCAGCCCAGTCTGAATCAGTGCAACCACATAGAGAGAAACTTGAACCCTTGGGATACCATAACCCAAAATTCGGGGAATGAACCAAATATCTGAAGATTCGTTTGACCGCCACTAAGTGGCTTTCTTTAGGAGCGGCTTGGTACCTTGCACACACTCCTACACTTAACACAATATCAGGCCTAGATGCGCAAAGGTAAAGGAGAGAGCCGATCATGGATCGATATACCTTTTGATCCACGTCTTTACCCTTGGGATTGAGCTCAAGATGACACTTTGTTTGCATAGGAGTAGCAACACCATTGAGATCCGTCATCTTGAATCTTTTGAGCATATCTTGGATGTACTTAGCTTGATTAATAAAGGTTCCCTCTCTAAGTTGTTTGATCTCAAATCCAAGAAAGAACCTCAGCTCACCCATCATGGACATCTCAAACCTGTCAGTCATAAGCTTTGAAAATTCATCGTTAAAAGCTTGGTTAGTAGAGCCAAAAATAATGTCATCCACATAAAGTTGGCATACAAAAAGCTCCCCCTTAACCTTATTAGTAAAAAGAGTGGGGTCGATTTGCCCAACTTCGAATCCACGGTCTAGCAAAAGTTCTTTAAGGTGCTCATACCACGCACGTGGGGCTTGTTTAAGGCCATAGAGCGCCTTATCGAGTTTGTAGACATGGTTCGGAAATTTGGGGTCCTCAAACTCCGGGGGCTACTTGACGTATACTAACTCATGTAGAGGACCATTAAGGAAAGCGCTCTTAACATCCATTTGTTGTAATTTAAAATTATGATGGGCTGCATATGCAAGAAGGATACGGATGGACTCAAGACGAGCCACAGGAGCATAAGTCTCGCCAAAATCAATTCCTTCCACTTGGGAGAATCCCTAAGCCACGAGTCGTGCTTTATTCCTCACAACAATGCCATTTTCATCTTGTTTGTTCTTGAAGATCCACTTGGTGCCGATAACATTGCGGCAATCCTTTGGTTTCTCTACGAGCTTCCAAACTTTGTTGCGTTCAAAGTTATTTAATTCTTCATGCATTGCAACAACCCAGTCGGGGTCTTCAAGAGCATCAAAGACCTTCTTCGGTTCAACCATGGAAATGTGAGCTTGATGATCACAGAAGCTTGCAAGTTCTCTTCTAGTAGATAATCTTCTTCGTAAATCACCAACAACCTTGTCAAGAGTGTGACCCCTTAATTCAAGGTTCCGATCAACACGAGCCTTGCGACGAGCCTCAATGTCTGTATTGTTTCTAGAAGAAGTGGATTCAGTATTTGTATCCTTGTCTTGATCACTGCCTTGCCCTTGATCTTGATCTGCATTAACACCTGAAGATTGCTGCTGAGTTTGTTCTTCAGGGCCGGATAATCCGCCCCTTGGAGGGGCCGGACTATCTGGCCTGGGAGGTGAAGCACCAGAGCCTTCTTCCTGAGAGTCCCTGACAGGAGTTGGAGACCCAGGGCCAGATAATCCTCCCTCGGGGGCCAGAGAATCCCAGTGAGCTTGTTGTAGGCTCTATAAGTGTGGGATTCAGCACCGTAACCAACAAAGATACCTTCTAAAGCCTTGGATTCAAATTTTGACAAACAAACACCTTTACTAAGAAAGAAGCACTTACACCCGAATACCCTGAAGTATGAGATGTTGGGCTTGTTACCGGTAAGTATTTCATAAGGAGTCTTGTCCAAAATCTTTTGGAGATAGAGCCGGTTCAAAGAGTGACAAGCAGTGGATATGGCTTCAGCCCAAAAATTATACGGAGACTTGAATTCAGCCAACATTGATCTTTCCATATCCATCAACGCCCGGTTCTTCCTCTCGGCTACACCATTTTGTTGAGGGGTGTACGTAGCGGAATATTGATGTCTAAACCCCTCTTCGCTAAGAAACTCATTCAAAGTGTAGTTCTTGAATTCGGAGCCGTTGTCACTTCTTATTGCCAAGATAGGAACATTGTGTTGACGTTGGACTTCATTTGCAAAGTCAATGACAGTTTGTTGAGTCTCGCTTTTTAGCTTGAAGAAATAAACCCAAGTATATCTCGAGTAATCATCGACAATGACCAAGCAATATTTCTTCCCACCAAGACTTGCATGAGAGGGAGGACCAAATAAATCCCCATGAAGTAATTCCAAGATCCTCTTTGATGACACAATAGTCTTTCTCTTGTGGGGAGAGTCATGCATTTTTCCTTCAACACAAGCCCTGCAAACGCGATCTTTGGCAAAGGAGACATTTTCTTTTAGTCCAAGGATGTGGCCACCCTTCTGGAGACTTTGCAAAGTTCTCATGTTGACATGGGCTAAACGGCGATGCCACAGCCAGCCCACGTCAGCCTTTCCGAATAGACACATTGAACCCAAAGTGGTTTTCCCCGAGAAGTCCACCACATACAGGTCATTTTCGACATATCCAACAAAAGCGACCTTTAGAGACTTGCTCCATAAGAGTACCACCAAATCATCATCGATAAAAACAGCAAAGCCCATCTTGCCAAGGGCACGAACAGAAAGAAGGTTGTAACCGAGGGTCTCAACAAGCATGACGTCCACGAGAGAGATATCGTGGGCAACCACAACCTTGCCAAGACCCAATACCTGAGATTTATACTTATCACCATAGGAGACTGTGATATTATCATGATTTGGACGCATCTTCGAGATGATCTCCTTGCTTCCGGTCATATGACTAGTGCATCCACTATCCAGCACCCATTTCGACCCACCGGAAGCATAGCCCTGCAAGATAATTACTTCTTGGTTTTAGGTACCCATTTTTCAATGGGTCCTTTCATGTTAGTAACAAGGGTCTTTGGGACCCAAATAGACCAAACAATATATTCATCAAAGGGACCGACATAATAAGCATAAACATCGCCATAATCATCACAAAAAAGTTCATAATTTGGATTGTGAGACCCTGCAAAACCAATATTGTTAGTCTTATCTTTTGTGACATTCTTCTCAGCGGTTCTTGTCTTTGATTGCACATTCTTGGACTTGTTCTTCTTGTTTTTCTTTGTCTTGGACTTGGATACATACCCAAGTCCCTCTTTACCATGATTTGACCTTTGCTTGCCAAGAACCTCATCAAGTACACCTTTGTCCTTGGGAGTGGTGTCCTTGATCACTTCTTTTTCCACACTAGCATTTTCCTTGTGACTATATGTTAAGTTGGATGAGCTAGGGACATCATATTTGGCCAATCGAATTTGAAGCTGATCATGTGACTCATTGAGAATGGAGAAATCGTTTTTCAACGCCTTATGAGCATTGTCAAGTTTCTCCAATTCCTCGGAGAGTCTATCATGAGTAGCCCCAAAGTCAATCTTTTCCTTCTTTAACTTCTTTGCTTTGGTGATTGCATTGTCACGTTCCTTAACAAGTTTAGTCACAATTTCTTCATGTGACTCTTCAATAGACTCAAGCCTCTCTTCAAGAGATACCCGAGCCTCTTCTTATTCTTCAAGAGCATTTTTTAAGGATGCAATTTCCGTTGTGTCCTCCCTTTCAATTCTGCCCTTTTCTTCGAGGAGAGCTTCGTTTTGGGCCAGCTGATCCATAAGAGCTTCAAAACGAACTTTGTGCTCACCTTGCAAGTTAGTGTAGAAGTAATCCAGAGCAATAATCTCTTCTTTAACCTTAAGACTAGTAGGATCATCCATGTCAATCATAGTCTTAGGAAAAGAAGAGTTAGAAGTTGTTACCTCAGAGCTTCTTGCCATGAGACAAGTAGCATTCTTGTTGATGATGTTTTCATTCGGAGAGTCGAAGAGAGATGTTGCTGTAGATGTGGTGGCTATATCAGCCACCTCTTGAGTGTTATCGTCCTCGTCCTCATCTTCACTTCCCGATGAATATTCTTCTTGAGCCACTAGAACAATCTTAGGTTGCTTCTTGAAAGGAGCATTCTTCTTAACAAATTGTTTCTTGCGTGGAGCCTTTGACTTGTCCTTGAAAATAACTCGTCCTCCATTATCTTCCATACTTTGATATGGACACTCAGCTACAAAGTGCAGCTGGTCACCACAATTGAAGCATGTTCTCAGCTTGGGACCATTTTCTTTTCTTCCATAGGCTCCACTCTTGCGTTCTAGTTCAGCTTTAGCCTTGGCTGGATCTTTCCAAAAGTTTCTTGCATAAAGAGCCAAGTATTGTCCGTGGATCCTTTTTATATCCTCGGGACAGTCCAGACCTTCTACCGCATAATCATCATGCTCAATCACACTAGTCTTCAAGGCCATGTTGACCCCCTTTTGCATCCCCATAGCTCGAGCACGAGCATCTTCGGCATTCTTGGCAGCCACTTTGAAAGCAGCCATTTCTTGCATTACCTCATTGGATGACATGAGGTGATAATTATGGCTACCTTGGAGACTTTTCAAATCTGTGGGCTCGAATGGCATAAGAGCACTGACATATTTGCGCTTGATCCAGGCATCATCAACATGAGCTGCACCGTGGTTTCTGAAGGTTGTGGCTATTGCCTTGAGCCTCCTATACATGTCCTCGTGGTCTTCTCCATCCAACATATAGAATCCTTCAGCTTCGTTGCTCAAAGCATCATATCTATTCCTTCTCATACTTTCATTTCCAATGAAGAGATCGGTAAGGGCATACCAAGCTTCTTTAGCTGTGCTAAGATGCTGAATGTGTGGCATATCCTTGTCACCCACACCAAGCTGTATCATGTGTAGAGCTGTAGCGTTGAGTTGGCTATCAACAATTTCTCTTCTTGTGAGATTGTTGGGATTTCCAACATGGAGACCATTTTCTATGATTTTCCACAACTCAATAGAGGAGCTGCACACATGAGACTTCATCAAAAATTGCCATTGAGAAAAAGTAGATGCAGAAAGTTTGGGTGGATCACCCCTATTATGTATATGTGGGTAAGGGATAGGTGGATCAGGAGAATACACATGAGAGACCTCATTGTATCCATCCTTACCGCTATCCTTTTTCAAGGAGGAACTCTGGCTAGTATCATCACCAACCACTTCGTTATCTTTGGAAACAGTTTTACCCATTTCCTTGGATTGCGGAGTGGTATCCTCAGAGTTAGATGGAGGTGATGCTGCAGATGTGGAGAGACGCATTATCAATTGACGCATCTCTTCCATCTTAGCCCCCATTGAACTCACCAAGGTTGTTTCCAACGTCTTGAGATTGTTCATGGTGACTACCTCCGGAGCATCATTCCCATCTACCTTGGAATCCATACTTCTATTAGGCGATTAAGCCCGAAATAAGAGCCGGGGCTCTGATACCAATTGAAATGGATCGTATGGGCACCTAGAGGGGGGGGGGTGAATAGGTGCTAACCAATTTTTAATACCTTTTCAATTTTAGGCTTGACACAAAGTAAATTCTCTAGATATGCAACTACGAGAATTTCCCTATATGCAACCCTAACTACTAAGCACGTAAAGAGAGGAGTGAGGAAACCGTAGTGGAGCACGCGGAGACACAGGGATTTGTTTTACCGCAGTTCCTTCCTTGTTAAGGGAAGTACATCTGCGTTGGAGGGGTGGGTGGTTCTAAGACCACCACGCCACAATAGGCCTCACCCTATTCTCCGATGGATCTCGCCACGAGAGGCCTGATCCACCTTCTCCACTATTGGATCCCTTCGAGGCGGGAACCGGTGCCTTTTACAACACTATCGGGGCACACACCCACAACCGAATTGGGGGCTCCCGAGATGACAACAAGCTGCCACAAGAACAAGGTTTATCAATATAAACGAAAACAAGGATCTAGGTATTTGCAAGAAATACTAGATCGGTGGTTCTCCAAATGAATGGAGAGGAGATGAAGCGCTTGATTGCTGCTGATGATGATGGAGTTCTCCTCCTTCGATTCCCCAAGGGACGGGGCCTTTGGGTGGATCTAGGTGGAGCTCTCTTGGATGAAGATTTCAGATCTGATCTCGTCTTTTTCAAATGAATCAAGTATTCTGGCAGGAGGGGGAAGGCTGGCTTAAATACCCCCTCCCCAGATCTGGCCGTTGCACAACTTTGAGGGCGGATTATCCGCCCCCCACTTGGGGCGGATTATCCGCCCCCTGGGAAAACTCCACCCCAAGAGCGGATTCTCCGGGGGAACCTCCGCCCCCTCTCTAGGGCTGGCGCCTGAGAAACTTGGTGAAGATCTTGGGGGCGGATTATCCGGCCCCCTCTAGGGGCGGATTATCCGGCCCAGCCGGAAAGTCCGGCCAACACTCCGCCCCCTCTCTGGGGCTTGCACCTTGACGATGAGCAAGGGGGGCGGACTATCCGGCCCCCCTGAGGGGCGGATTATCCGGCGGGGCCGGAAAATCCGGTCAAAACTCCGCCCCCCTTCTGGGGCTTGCGCCTGCTTGGAAAGAGGGAGGGGCGGATTATCCGCCCCTGGGAGGGGCAGATTATCCGCCCCACAAAGGCAGAGTCCTTTTCCCTTTATCCCAAAGGAAGCTGCAACACTTCAACACACATTAAATAATCCTTGATATTGTTATCTAACACACAAAACACTAGGGATTAAGAAATGTTCTTTCAGAAGGGTTTAGCCAAGGGAAAGAGTGTAATTTGGTAGTATGCAAGATGTACCACAAGATGGTTCAAGTACATTTTCAAAAATTCACACTGATTAAACTAGGTGGAGTCTCAAAGATTGAACCCAAATAAGGATTCCAGACTTAGTCAAATTTGGCAGATTTGTGGATTTGGACAAGTATGGAGGAGGGAAAGATTTGGAGAGGATGCAAGGGTCCACTCTCATCATCAGGTGGATGATGATGAAGTATATATTTAGTAGAGGGGATCCATGCTTATTTTTGGTATTTATTGAGTTGGATGCTAATAGGAATGATTAGCTCTGATTTGATCTGGTTAAGGGGATTAGGGGGTCATTCTAGGGACTAGGGATAGATCAAGCTTAGTACGATTGGTTAATATTGGTGATCTTAACTATTTATTTGATCCTAGGGGTATGAGCTCCTAGATTATCTCACTCTAGTTCCTAAGCAGGCGAATCAATCAGCAGATCAAAGCAATCTATTAGACAGCAGATCAAGGCAACTCTTCTTATCAAGCATTCAACCAATACTGAGGTTACCATCAAGCCTAGCTCTAGGTAAGGATGGGTATTTTGAAGAGGTTGTGTTTTGAAATAAGATAAGGACCTCTTGGTATTTCTACCAAGATTAGAATAAAAAGAGTTTTATAGAAGTTCTGTAAAACCTAGAGGTAAGCATAGTTGGAAGTTCTGTCTTAAAATCATAAGGAGGTAGATTATAGTATAGCTCTCCATAATTTTGGTAATAGAGACTAGTAAATCATTTGTAAGACAAAATTATCTTGGCTCAAGTTTTGAAAGTCAGAACATTTGAGAATATGAATGATAAGCCAAGACCTCTCTTTTGTAAAATAGTTTTTGCTAATTCAAGGTTTGAGGTAAGGAGTGTATCATTTATTACACATTCAGATGCAAGAGCACAGGCCAACAAGTAAACAAACATTGCAACACTTAACAAGAAATATTTTTTGTTCCCCTGATTTTTGCCTTTTGGATAATAAATCAGGGTTGCTAAAATTGGAATACTACAGTGAGTGGTGTGATGTCCGCATATCCTGGGCACACCTATATGTGGGGCTTCGTCTGTGCTATCCTATCTCTTAATCATATTCTACGAATACTAGTGGTGGATCTGATACTCGTTGAGAACACTTTTAGCCATCATTTTGATTGATTGCTCTATGTCTACTTTCTACTTGCTTTCTTTTAGACATATTGTTTGTTCTCATTCATAATCAATTTCGACACTCTCTTGCTTTGGACCAAAGATAATTTGAAGGCACACTTTGATAAATCAATAAGAAGAAGCATAAAGACCATTATGAAGAGCCCGCCATAGTTTTATACTCTTACTTCAAAACTAACTAAATACAACTTATGCACTTGCAGGCATCCTGGGGTGTGCTTGCTAGAGGCCGGGGGCGGTGGGAACCTTCGTCCGGTGGCCGACAACGAGGCTCACCTTGGTGATTTCTTTTTTAGTGATTTGTCGGTCTAAGGAGTGAGAGGGCACTCAGAAATTTGCCAAAAATCCCAAAATTATAAGCAATTTTACGTTTGTTGACCATTAACATCGTGCCATGTCAGAAACCCTATTAAATTGCACTAACTGACCGATTGTTATTTAAAAAAGAGTACTTAAAAAAATAGATGGTCAACCAGTGGATTTTTTTAAAAAAGTGATGGTTTTCTAAAACCCTAACACCAAATGCGAAAAAATTATGCAGTGTTTTTTTTTTCAATTTTCTCTCCGCTTACCGATCTTTCAGTGAGAAGACTAGCGATATGCCCGGTTCCCGAGGCAGGCGCGTTGAGAAACTATGCCAGGCCGAAAGCAATACGTGAAGTTCACGATTGACCGCACGTGCAACTGAGCGCTAGTACAAGTTAACAACAGCTTAAAGTTGTGAACATGAGCGCCTACAGTACGTCTTGTCACAGCTCATGCATGTACGCCTTACGGCCGTAGAGCAACGAGATCATGGCAGCGCACCACAGCCACAAGCCGGCGTCGACTAACGGCAGCGTCAGCCTTGGCCTTAGAACGGTCTTGGCCTGCCTGCTCTCCGCCGTGCTCTGCTTCGCTGTCCTCCTCCGCTTCTCCCCGCGCGGCGCAGGCGAGAGGGTTTCGCCTCTGCTCCAGTACATCACCAGCACCTACAACCAAGGTACGTGCGTTTGTGTGTACCGATGAACCTCCTCGCGCATGAGCTCTGCCGCTGCTGCTGAATCTTGTGCTTGTTGGTCGCAGGAGCGTCGACGTACAGGAGCTGCGACTACTCGGAGGGGGAGTGGGTGCGGGCGCCGGGGCACGCCCGGCGGTACAACGCCACGGAGTGCAACGTCAAGGACAGCGAGAACTGCCTCCGGAACGGGCGCCCCGACAGCGGCTACCTCGACTGGCGGTGGCAGCCGGCGGCGCCGGGGTGCCATCTCCCGGACTTCGACGCCGCGGCGTTCCTCGCCGCCGTGCGCGGCAAGCACGTGGCCTTCTTCGGCGACTCGATGGCGCGGAACCAGGCGGAGTCCCTCGTCTGCCTCCTCGGCGCGTCCTTCCCGTACCGCCTGGTGTACCGCGACCCGGAGCCCAAGACCCGCAAGTACTGGCGCTGGGCGTTCCCGTCGCACAACGTGACGGTGTCCGTGTACTGGGCGCCGTTCCTGGCGCGCGCCACGGGGAAGCCGGACAACTACAACATCCCCTACAACTCGGTGTTCCTCGACGCGTTCGCGGAGCGGTGGTCGGCCGACGCCGACACCATGGACGTGGCGGTGGTCAGCACGGGCCACTGGTTCTGGATCCCCAGCATCTACTACAACGGCAGCGAGGTGCTCGGCACGCACCGCCTCCCTGACCTCAACCACACCGAGATCGGCATCTCCGCGCCGTACCGGGAGGCCATCAGGATGACGATACGGCGCCTCCTCGCCGGCTCTGCCCCCCGTGCGCGCACGGTGGTGGTGTCCACCTTCTCGCCCTCGCACTTCGAGAAGGCGTGGGACGACCCCACGACGTGCGCCAGGACGGTGCCGTACAAGGAGGGGGAGAAGGAGGTGGACGCATTGCACGCGGAGCTTCGGGGCATCGTCAGAGAGGAGACGGCGGCGGTCGTCAGGAACGGCGGTGGGGCCACGAGGATTGAGGTGATGGACGTGACGAAGCTGGCGACGATGCGGCCGGACGGGCACCCCGGTGTTTACATGAATCGCGACCCGTTCGCGCGCGGCGTGCCGAAGCGGCTGCAGATCGACTGCCTCCACTTCTGCCTGCCAGGGCCGGTGGACACGTTTAATGAGATTCTGCTTCAGCTTCTAACGAAGTGTCAGTGAGGTGGCAAGTGCGAAAGTGGGTGGCAGTGGCACGGCCGGCCGTTCGCATGTGGTCGATCATGCACAAATGTTTGAGCACCGACTAATAGTTGGAAATCGATGATAACCCCTCCCAGTTCTTCATCTGCCGCCGCCATCTTAAGCGCCCTCAAATGTGAGGGCATTGTCAAGAGCGTTTCCATTTAGAAAGTTCCAAATAGATATATACAGAAATTGTCTTTGACTCCCGAGCTCTAGAACTCCTTTCAATTAAAAAAATCAAAAATCATATTTACATGTTTCAAAAAAATCCAGCTTAGGAGTAGAGTGAGACAGAAATGGGCATTGACCCCCGAAAATAGAGCGCCCAATCTGTCGCCTCCCCAAGTGAGGCGACCAGGCGGCCCCCTCCACCCTCGGTGAAATGGGCATGACCCTTCGGGTGTCCATCGTTAGTATATATGGTGCGGCCTAACAGAGGGCTCATACGAAGATACATCAAGATCCATAAAGCCCATGAGGATTCAAAAGATACGAAGCCTACAAGAACACAGACCCCTGGTGATACAAGACAAGGAAAGTCCAAGACTAGATACAAACTCTAACATGTAAACCAACTCGTATTGGTACCTGAGACCTAGCATCCACATATATAAAGACTAGAAGAGACCAACGATTAGGGCACGCTACACGCTACACCCGATACGATACACCCTACCCGACAATACATCTAGACAATACACATGTCTTTCTCTCTCTCAGCAAGATCGCATGTAGTCGACTCAACGAGTTTGTACTCTCCAATGATAATACGAGCAGACAAGCAGGAGTAGAGTTTCCTCTACGAGTGCCTAAACCTGGTTAAATAGCCTCCCTTGTTTGTCTGTTAAGCCGACAAAATCACCAGCGCTCTCTTTTCCATGAAACCCTAAGTCCATAACCATAGGCATTGCCGAGGTCACCCCTCGTCACTCGGCGTCCAAGATCCTCCCACCCAGAGTCCCTCCCGCCGCTTCCGTCAGCAGGTGTCGCCGTTTCGTGGTGGTGTCACGGCAGATGCCATGGGATGGCTTAAGTTGGGGCCATATGGACGCAAGAGGAATCTGGGAGAGAGAGAGAGAGAGTGCGGTGGATCCACACACAAAGAACTAGGAAGGGCACAAGAACACTTGATGTTTTCAAGAATAGATCTCTTATTCCATCTCACTATGTGGTTACAAGGGCTCCTTGAGCTGCTTCCCAAGTTGCTAAGGAGAACTCAAGTAGAAGAAGTGCCAGCCTTGTGGCTCTTGTTGCGCCTGCCCCTATCCCTGGCTCAACCCCTCTTTATATAATATATGGGAGTAGCTAGGTTACAATGTGGGTTCTAGGGTTTACAGAGTGGGATTCTACTTTACCCAGCGGGCCGGGTTACAGGGCCCGCTCTCTGGTCCAGGACCGAGTCAACAACGCATACCCACCAACGGTACCATAGTACATTGGCGCAAGTTCTTTAGGCGTCATCTAGTGCTTTAAGTGTCACCCGACGCTTTAGGCATCACCCGGCAACGCTCTCCTCATTGTTTATCTCTGGCCCACTTGTGCAGTGGACCTGTAGCACCGTCAGAGCCATGCGCCAGCCTGTTTGGTGACACATGGAGCTAGAGGCATATGCTGCAAGGAGCGTCTCTCTCTTTGTGACTCGGCTCCACCTCGATGACTCGGCCTTGATGTACCCGCGAGTAAGAATCATTCATATGCTTATGCCGACGTATGTTATATGTCAGTGATACGCCCAATTTGCATCACCATTCTATATCATAATCTACCTCTATCCATTGATATTTGTCTTATTATGAGGTATTACTTATGGCTTTTCATCTGTTTATGCATGTTGGATGATTTTTGGAGGATGGACTGCCGGAGTATGGATTCTGATGGAAAAGAAGGTGTTTTGATGCAATTTCGCGAAGATCAGATAAATACTAGAAAAATATGGGAAAATTATATTTTTCTAGAAGATAGAGGAAGCAGAAGGAGGGACGAAGAAGGGCCGCAGGGGGCCCACACCCCCTAGGCACGGGCCCATCCTAGGCCGCGCCTAGGGCAGGTGTGGCCCACCTTCCTGGCTCCCGACTCCGTCCCTTCGCCTATATCTTCCCTACGGAACCCTAAGGCTAGGGGAGCGACAACAGATAGATTTCTACCGCCTCTACAGGGTGGAAAACACCAAGAGAGAAAGATCTCTCCGGCAGACAGATTTTTGCCGGGGGAATTCCTTCCCGAAGAGGGGAGATCATCGCCATCAACACCATCTTCAAGCTAGGCTTCATCGAGATCATCATGATCATCATCCACACCATCATCTCCACCAGCACCATCATCACCACTCCATCTCGCTGTAACAATTGTGTTGGATATTGCTTTAGTTCTTAGGGGAAACTTTCTCGGTGTTAATTACTATTGTAGTTGATGCTTGTGAGTGGAACCATTGGATTATTGTTTATGTTTAGATTGTTATCCATCATCATATCATATTTTATCTTGATCCATATGATGTCTTGTGAGTAGTTCGTTTAGTTCTTGAGGACATGAGAGAAGTCATGTTGTTATTAGTGGATTTGTGTTGAGTTATTATTCAATGGTTAGTATTTAAGTTGTGGTGCTATTCTTCTAGTGGTGTCATGTGAACGTCGACTACATGATACTTCACCATTTATGGGCCTAGGGGAATGCATTGTGTATTTGGCTACTAATTGTGGGGTTGCCGGAGTGACAGAAACCTGAGCCCCCGTTAGGACACCTTTGCACAAAGGAGTGTAGGATCTCAGAGTTTAAGGCTGTGGTTAGATTTATATCTTAATTACTTTCCTATAGTTGCAGATGTTTGCGGGGGTTTAATCACAAGTATGTATTAGTCCAAGTAAGGTCGGTACATTAGCACAGGTTCACCCACACAACACTTACAACACCAAAGAAGAGTACTCAGCTATATGAAGCGAAAGCACTTGACAGAATTCCCATGTGTCCTCGAGAAAGTTTGGTCCTTATAAGTATTTCCACCGGCTTATTCTTTGCTAAGAAAGGGTTGGGCCACTTGCTACGTTTGTTCTTTGTTACTTGCACTTTGTTTTGTTGCCTTATCAGAAAACCACTAAAAATCCGTTTGCTAAGTATTTGCAGAGAATTCCTGCTCCATACCACTAGTCAATACCTTCTGCTCCTCGTTGGGATCGACACTCCTATTTATCAAAAGTACTACGATACACCCCCTATACTTGTGGGTCATCAGTCAGCCGAGCATTGCCGTTGTTACTCAGCTATTATTAACTCTCCCTATGTCGGCCAGACTCGGCTATGATTACTCCGAGTTAACCTTAAGTTTCACCTCTTATGACACTATTGGGGGGTTAACCCCCTGACACGTCGGGCCTTGCATGTGCGATGCCCCAAGGCCGGCGGTTGCGGCTTCTTCTTGTTCCCTCTCTAGGAGCTCGGCTTGGGGGAGCGCTCTCGATGGCGGAGCAGTCAGGAAGGCGGCCTCCCGGTGCTTCCCTATACGGCAGTGTGGCAGGTGGCGTGGCCGGTTGATGGTGCAGGTGGCGAGGTGCCGAGGGTTGGCCAGCGGAGCCCTGCAAACCTATATCTAGGCCCTTTTGGGCTCGATATGGGTTAGGGCGTGCATGGTCCGACTTGACCTCGTCGCTTCTAGGTGGTCCGCAAAGCGGCTAGTGGTGAGGGTGGTGGTGACTATGTCGCTCTTGCTGCAGTGTGGTGGGAGAACTTCACGGGTCCGTTTTGGTCCGGCCGAGCCTATAGAGCATTCGCAATAAGATGATAATTGTGAAGATATATTGTCATTGTGCTTCTGACTCGGCTTCCAAATTCCTGGTAGTTTTGTTGCTCTGGTACCCGCTATGTAGGCAGCCGGACAAGGCGAAGCTAGACGAACTTCTTCAACACCTTCTGGTGGCGGATCGCCGGATCTTCACCTCGTGCAGCCGTTGAGTGTTTAGGGCTCTTCATTTTTTTGCATTTTCTCTTTTGAGATCCTGATTTTGCTCTTATTTTTTACATGTTCGTGTTGTTGTCCTAGCAAATGTCGTTTTTAATAGTAACTTATAATTTTATTTACTCTCTCCATACCGGATTATTTTGCTAATAAAGGTTTTGAAGGTATACCCAATTATTAGAGTAGATGGTTTGTTTTATTTATATAAGAGAATCTCCACTCGGGTCCCTAAAGGGCTATTGGGCTGACGACACTCAAAATAATGCCTTGCCACCGCTCCCAATTCTTTTTTCGCGCCGGTGCGACCCATTTTGTTATCTGACGTCCTAGGCCAAACCCAACCCATGGGGGAGGGGGCTATCAGGGGCGCCGGATGGAGCTAAAACCGACACGGGCTAGCCCCAGCAGTGAGATAGGTGCTTTGGATGCGGCGGCGCGCCCTTTTGTTCCCGCCCAACTTTCCCATCCTTTCCCTCTCCGCCATTGCCATCCACAGATCACCGCCCTCTCTCACCATGAACACCCCATGATGGGCCTATCTCACCCTCGAGGAGACAGAGGCAATGTGCGCCTACAGCTATCCATGTCCACCGGGCTACCTGGTGCCCCCGACTGGATGCTAAGCGTCGGAGGGGGTGCATGTCCCTCATGTTCCTCGAGTTTCCGCCCGCCGGGTGTTGATGCATGTAAAATGCATACATGAACTTGGTAATTTGTTGATATGAATTCCCACATATTTGCATCATATTAGTAGTTATTACCAATGTTCTTAATGATTTTGAGGATTTTCTAAACAATACCCTCTCTTTTGGTTTTAACTCTATCTGGCAGAAAAATCTTCTATTAGTATTTTTGGCTTTCTAGGAGCTACGGAACTTGAAACGGGCACCTCGGGCCCAACGAGCTGTTAGATAATTTTCATACGAATCCAAAAAGCTAAAGTAGGGCCCGAGGTGCCCAACGAGCTGAAAATGGAAGCCCATTTACTTTAGGTCACTCCACTTGTGCTATCTCAGCCGTCTAAACTCCAATACCGTCGATTCCACCGCCATTCGCTTTGTTTTGACCTAAAACCGTCTACATATACCCCCTGATAGCCTTTCTCGAGACGAACGGAGACGGAGATCGAAAACCAAGTAACAGGGAGCCAGTAGGCTACCGTCCTAAGGAAGATTGGAGGGGGAACTGCTGCCGGAATCGCCTCTGGCCACCTCTCCTCCTTCACCAATGTCTCCTCATCACTCCCCATGATGAGAGGGGAGTAGTACACCACCTGGACTATTTGTTTGTGATGGTAACTTGATCTAATCTCTCTATGTATGATCATTGTTGAAATCCATATGACGTGCCTTGCATGAGTATGGATCTATATATGTAATTCATATGGTGGATATTGTTGTATGAGATAATACTTGTTATGCATTTACCATTGTGTTGGATATTTTACGGTTTGTCATACTTCGGAAATATTCTATGATACATGTAATGGTTTGATGTATACACAATGGCTTGTTTATCCATGTCATTAGGTGATCGACACCACCAAGTGGAGGTAGATGAGAGAGATGTGGTAATGCACACAACATATGAATCATTGCACTAGTGTTTGAAATGTTTTCCATTAAGAAGTATGATGTATGTAGGTAAAGGGTGGCCGAATGACAACGACATATGTATTGAGTGACATCATGCAATCAAACAATATTTATCTAGTTGTAAAAAAGATGGGAGTATGATGTGTGGTGTGACAATAACCAAATTCTATCCTTATTACAAGGGTGACCTAGAAGCACAAAGGATTACTTCTTTCAACTATGTGTTTTAAGGCATGTGCCCACCATAAAGTTCCATTAAAACATGACAATAGTGTGTACTTTTATTATCTATAACATGATCATCACCATAGATGGAGAGCGGGGATTGAGTGAACCCATGAACCCATGTCCATTGTTCTTATAAGAGAAAACATTTGTCTGGTCCTCTTGGATTGAAGAGTATTGGAACACTTTTACATTCTTACTTTGCTACATTACACTTCCAAGCCTTAAATCAACCACCTTGTTCCTTAAACTTGTTTAGTGCATAATCAACAAAAACTTGTAACACTTTAGTTGTAGAGAATAGATAGCTTTTCCTTCTTTCTCTTGCGGATCGATACCCTAATTCCACATTGAGAGGTACTACAATGATCCCCTGCTCTTGGGGGTTATTAGGCATCCATCACGAGCCACTACTACCTGGAGCTTAAGCCGGAACATCAGATGGATCCCAATTGGTGCCCCGATAATATCGCGACCTGGAACACGTTCTTCACCAATCGGCAGGAAAGAGAGCTCACCAGGTACGAGGATGACGACTCTCCTTTGGTGAACCACAACGAAGCCGACCATCTACTGTGGTGGGTGAACCGGACTTTCGCTGGTATGATGCGCCACATCGCCGAAGGAGATCACCCTCTCCTGTGGTACATGCACTTTTAGCCACCACGGAGCCCAAGCAAGGGCAACAGCGGCCACACGCCAACTTGGAAGCACCGGCGACCCGGAGGAGATCCCGGGGTAGCGTGCGGACATGCGCACCTCTTTGTACCACGCGGGGGACGACTCGGTGGCTTGCTGTAGCAGCTGCAGCCATCGGTCTTCGTAGCTGATCGACGGTATCCCCTACCCTCCGCAAACCGGAGAAGGGCCGAGGTTCTAGCCGCACGCGCCAAGCGACGACGATGACGACCTCGTGTATTACTAGGCACGATTATAACTAGTTTTTATTTTTTGCACATGTAAAATTGTCACCAATAATACCAAACTTGTTATCTTGGGTACACGACTTGGAGCTTACGCCCCCTCCCAATTCGTGAACCAATCCAGTGCTCCCCATATAGCCAAAATCAGGCTGCGCCAAACATTATGGACGCGTTTGG
The DNA here is from genome assembly GCA_916181665.1 of Avena sativa. NCBI lineage: Eukaryota > Viridiplantae > Streptophyta > Magnoliopsida > Poales > Poaceae > Avena > Avena sativa. The sequence continues at coordinate 145,021,216 of OV702294.1, read as the reverse complement.
TAACCTGCATCCACTTTTTAGTCCAGTCCGACAGTGTTGTGGCCGGCACTGCCAGCCTCATATAAGCCTTGAGCTATGAATTGCATACTGTTTGGTAGCATGTAGTACATGTGACTCAATTGAAGGATGCAATGATAAAACAAGGGAACACATGGTCACCTTGAAATATGGTATCCACCTCACGCTATTGCGTTATCTTTTCTTGTGTTTGACCCGTAGGCGACTAGATCATCTCCTCTCTCATCACACCGATTGCATGCAACATTCGGTTGAAATAGCGCGATATTGTCTCCATGCTTCTTCTGAAAGTGTTGTGGGTGACCCTATACCTATGGTTATGGTCAACCACATAAAGGAACATCATGACTTGTTCTTCCACTGAGGTGTGGATGCTATCTACCAAAAGTCCACCCATACTTAATCTTGTGACAAGTGTAAAGAAGGGGGCTCTTCTCATCCTAAGCATGTTCTAAGACTCTATATCGTTGTAGTTGTAGATGTAGTTCAGATTGGCCATACTCACTTGATCTCGGGCCAACATAGGACCGTACATGAGTCTAGGAAACGCAGCCCGCCTAACATCTCTCTTGTGCAACAACAGGATCTAGGCTTAAATCGCTGCTACAAGCGCAACTGCCTGATGGATAAACGACATCCTGTCGGCCTAACAAACCGGAGCTACGGCGAGTTGTTTCTAAATTGGTGCTTCAGCCCTACTAGAAACAGTAGTGTAGAGAGTATCACGGTGGTTACCTCACCCATGGCGATGCGCGTCCAGGGAGAAGGAGGGAGATGCGCTTCGATGCTGCTGACCGACGCTCACCACACCGAGTTGGAAGAACCATCGGATACGGTAGATCTACGTCGCCGCCGCCTCCGTCGCTCATGTTGTGGAATCAAGAGGTGTGTGGGGGGGAGGGATTTGGGGGGGACAACGCTAGGGTGAGCCACCCCAGCAGGTAAGGGTACTCTTGGCGCGAAGCAGGACCGGGAAACTTCCGTTTTCCGCGTGCGCCCCCGCGGATGGCGCGTGCATGCCACGAAATAGGGACGGACCCAAGTAGAGCCTAGTGGGGGCCTTTGAAATGTCAAGAACATTTATTTAAATTTTTATTAAACATTATTTAAGTTTATTAAATTTAAGCAAGTTGTGTCCCCACTTCAATGGTTTGCCCCCACTCTAAATTTTTTCTGGGTCCACCCTGCACGGAAACGTTTAATTCGAGCGATCTAGTTGGGCCTGGCCCTTATAGAACGTGTTGGCCACAACGCAACAGTCACACGGGAAACCAAACGGACCGATTTCATCGTGCCCTAACCTGTTTAGAGAAATACAGGCTACCAAACACGCCTGGAGGACGTGTTGACACTGGACATGCTCTAAGCCAAAAACCGTTTGGAGGTTGTCCAAACATTCGGACGGGCCAGCAAAAGGCAAACCTACCCTCCCGTGCCTCCTCTCCCGTTCCAAATCTCGAGAAGCCCTTTTCGGGAAACGCACCGCAATTTCTCCACCAAACCTCATGAAACGCGTAGCAACAAGCAAAGAACTTGCCCAAACGAGTGAGCCACACGAGGTTCTGGTTTCGTTCGGGCAACAGCTTGGCTAGCAAAAACTTGTTTCGATTAACCTCAACTTCGCCAAGTTACGGAGAAGAAGCTCGGCATTTGTCTCCGACGTCGCCGCATACAAATATGCGAGCTGATTCTCGTGACCGCCATACCCTTTTTTAAACGCCGCCAGCGCGCCCCAACGGTCGTCCGGAGCAGCGCTCGCTTCTAGAACCCAGAGAGGGCACCGGTCCCCGGCGCGGGGCCCATGGCCGTAACCCGTCAGTGCACGACAGCCCTGCGATCCTCGCATCGACTGCTCCGACCACCACGGTCGCAGCGCCTGCCGTGCCTGTTCATTCTTAAAGGGGCACGCGTCCGAGCAAGCTGGAGTGAACACTACCGCCTGACGCCCTGGCCGACAGAAACAGAGAGCAGAGAGAACGAAGGAAAAGCAACACGAGCTCTGCGCCGCCGTGGAGCGTCTCCGTCCTCCGAGCAGCGCTAGCACCGCCGGTGAGTCCTTCTTTCCTTCTTCCCTCCATTCCTTAGCTTGACGGCATTGGTGAGCCAGTGACCCTCATCGTGCTAAGCAGAATTCGACTGTAGCCTACTGAAGAAGCTGTTGTGTTCGCCGAGAGCAGCGACGGCATTGCGGCTGCAGGAGGCGATATGATCAGTATACAGAGCCCAGAATTGCACAAAGACGGCGGTGAGTACGAGGCGAGGAAGAGGCGGTCGCTGAGGGCGCGCTACGTCTACGGGCTCATCTTCTTCGCCACCAACCTGCTGGCCTGGTTCATCAGGGACTACGGGGCCAAGGTCTTCCACGGAGTGCACCGTGGGTTCCTTTCTCTTCCAGAGATCCTCTCCGTTTGCCACTTTCTAGTACATGTGCAGCTTGAGGCTCTGCCATGAATTTCAGATGCCACATTCTGAAACCTGCTGTGCTGTGCCGTGCTGTTTCAATTTTCAGATAATTCGGTTTGTGGAGCAGGGGACTCGAAATGCTTCCAGTCTGGAGGAGTGCTTCGGGTGAGCTTAGGCTGCTTCGTATCCTTGATTTAACAACAAGCAGGGTATGGCCTGAGTTCTTGAACCGCAAATTTGAATTTGCTTGGTGTAGTTTGTTAGGCTGCTTCTACTGTTTGTGTTCCTTCTGTTCACTTCCTTACATCAAGTGTCAGATATTTTTCTGGGTGATGTTTGCCACAACATTTGGAACCCGCAAGCTCCAGGGAGTCCGTAATTCGTGGCATACTGGATGCTGGGTTCTCAAGTTTCTTGTGTATGCCGTGTCGATCGTCACCCCATTTGTCATCCCCAACATATTCATACAACTTTATGGTAAGATTTTTATTGTCTCATTAATTGGTCATTTCACCATCCATAAGGTGTTCTGCTACAATGTAGTTGCTGCAGAGAATGCAGGATATCATTGCACCCATAGATTTGCAGAACCATGTACTGAAAGTTGTTGCTTGGGGTAAAATTAGAAAAGAGAGGAAAATACGGAATTGATTTTCAATACGCACTTGAAAAATCGGAAATTTTAGATGATCGTGGGGCCAACCTGTGAGCTAGCAAATTTCTGGCAGGTGTATGTTGTAGTATAAAAAAGAAGAGTAGGGTTTAAAAGTTAAAACAACACCCCTGGTTATACTTTGCTTCTATATACCACAAAAGTTAACAGAACTTTGTCATAAACTTCTTCAGATTTACCAATGTACATGTAGGAGTTCTTCATATTTTCTCAACACATCGAACTGTGCCTTTTAATTTGTTGAAGCTCATATATTTCTTGTAAGGGTGGTATGGTCATTCCACTATGGTCAAACCAATTGGCCCTAGCCAGAGTGGTACAGTGACCCCATTTCATCTCTTTGCAATGGTAGTACAGTAATTTGAATGTTTGCAATGGTATTTTGACAATTTCAAATATTTGGAATGGTACATATGCAATTCTCCCTTTTCTCTAAGCATTATATATATCAGAGACCATGATGTAGGTAAAAACGCCAAAGTAGAAACTTACAGATCCTTTTGTTTGGGGAAACATATCGGAAACATGGCATGAAAACCAACTGTCACTTGATTCTGTAGTGCTAGTTCCATTAAAACTTTCCATCTGAGTAATAGGTCTAAACGATAGTGGGCTGAAAGAAATCTATTCCATATCCTCTGCAGGTGAAATTGCTCGTATGGGTGCCGGGTAATTTTAATGATTCTGGCATGTTGCAACATTGTTTATGTTTCTAATAAACTCACATCGCATTGCAGATTATAGTTAATTTAATTTTCATGTTTTCTCCAGAATATTTCTCATTCTCCAGCTTATAAGCATGCTCCACCTCATATCTTGGTGCAATAAACGTTGGATGCCAGATCCGGGGTCAAATCAGTGGTACATGATTATTTGAATACTCTAACGTTCAGCTAACAGTGTTTTAGGTGTCTAGTTAGCTCAGTGCAATATTAAGCAAACTATTTCAAGGCATGAGACAGATGACCTGTTTTGCGCTTTTCAGTGGCCTGTTCGGACTGTTCTTATCGACTGTCTCCTTCATTGCTTCATTTGCCGGAGTTGTCGTGTTATATATTCTGTACGTTCCAAACTCATCATGTGTGTTCAACATCTTCACTATTATATGGACGGCAATCCTAGTGAAGATAATGATGGCGGTGTCACTACATTCAAAGGTGCGAGAATAATACAGCTCCAGGCCTCATTTTAGTTGTAGAGTAGTCACTGGTAGAATATTTCAAGCAGGAAATTTTTCTTGGATAAATGTTGACAGAAGAAATGGTTCAGAAAAATATTCAAATAGTATTAAACACACATAATACGAAAAAATCAGATGAATAAGTGGTGCTAGGAACAAAATAAGTTTTAATCGTAGATTTGGGGAAATGATCAATTGGCACAAGCAGGAAAGGACAATGTTCTGTTACAGTGAAGAAAATGGTAAATGATCAAAGGTATATGAAGTTTGGGGCAAATGATCAGTTCTCTCCTCTGTTGCCTCGCTTCCTGCACCACGCTAAAACCTACTAAGTTCAGAGTAACAAAGCATCGCAATTTGATGGCTATATGTTGCAAGTTTCTAGATAAACCTTAAATCGATATTGCTCTGCTTTTTACTGTCTTACAACTGCAATTAATACAATACAATACAATACAATACAACACAATACAATACAAGTGCTCTAATGTTGCAGTGCGCCACCTCTATGTTTAATGATACCCGGAACGTTTTGCTCTGGTTTTCTGTCTGACATTGCTTCAACCTATATGAGGTGTATGGTTTTAAATTACTTTGCTTTTCAAAAAGGTTAATGAGGGTCTTCTGTCTTCTGGAATCATGGGCTCATATATTGTGTTCCTCTGTTGGTCTGCACTACACAGGTACTACCCTATCCTTATATTTTTCTTCCTCATTTTTATTCTACGGTTCAGTTATACAACGCTCATTTTCATTGCTTGCAATGCACAGCGAACCACGAACAGGAAAGTGCTACACTGAGATGAAAATTGGCAAGGATGGTAATTGGGCTACTATCGTTGTAAGTAAAAAACTTGATGTTCCTTGAATGTTCATGCCATTTATAATATCAGACTCAAGATTGCTGCTACTTGTTGTTGAGTTTTGTTCTTAATTCTCAAAAGGCTATTTCTACAAGGTTGTTCCGTTGTAAGACCTTCAGTTACTTAATTTCGAAGGTTTTATAAACCACCAAAATCATGCTACCAGGTTATTTGTTTCTACCGTGATCCCGAGCTTTGAGATTATTTTTCTCAAGGTTCATGGTTAACCTTCTAAAGTTCTGAACCCTGGTATTTCTACAGAATTTTCACCGTACATTTGCATGGTGTCAAGATCCCAACCTGTATATTTGTAAACACTGCCTAGTGCCTCACCTCAATGAGTGGGTTCTATTGTTCAGATATATTTGTGATACTTACCGTGTAGCATTGTAAATGATGGTAGATTGGGGCTACCAACATATTACTGATAGAGCGCTCTCCCAATATATGTTAAGTATGTTGTGATGGTAAATGCAATCTCAGTGTTCTAATTGACTGGTTTGTGCTTTTCTAGAGCTTCATTATTGCAATTTGCTCCATTGTGATGGCCACATTTTCGACTGGAATCGATAACAGATCCTTTCAGGTAAGTTTAAAGTATCAACTTTCTGCATTGTATATAATTTCTTGATGGATATGCAAATGATCCTTTCTCTGCACCTTGTAATCTGCGACAAGTAATTTGGGACAGAGGGAGTACATAAGACTAAAAAAGATGATGTTCATCGTTGACCATTTATACTTTTATGTCTGAATGAGTTCGTTATTTAATGTTAACTATGATGAATCTCTTCAATGCTGTTCACATTACCCACCATGCTAACAAAGATGTTATGTTTTCAGTTTCGAAACGACGAGATACAGTCGGAGGAAGATGCCCCTTACAGCTACGAGATTTTCCACATTGTGTTTGCAGTGGGAGCTACGTACTTCGCGATGTTATTCATAAGCTGGGAGCTCAACCATCCAATAACAAAAAAGTAAGACATACTGTGCAGAAAAGCACCTTTCCTTAGATGTAATCTGAAGTGACAAAATTCTTGATTGTCGATGGACGATGGCATTCCCATGTAGTGCAGTTCTTGTCATCAGTGAGATACTGCTACATTTTGACCTCATATAGGTTTGAGGACAAATGCATCCAGTAACATCATCTCACGTCTTCTCAATCAGGTGGAGCATAGATGTTGGGTGGGCTAGCACATGGGTGAAGATCATGAATGAATGGTTGGCAGCTTGCATATATGGTAAGTCGCCATTTCCTGCTGCTAGCCATACAGCTCGGTTAACTAAAATCTTTGTTTCCACTTCACATACAGTAATATTTAACCTTAGAGAATCTGGATGTGCCTTTTTCTTTCAAGAAACTTGCTGGCTCTGTTGCCTGCGCATTAGTTACTCCTACTTATTCTGCATGTGGTACTAGATGACATGGTCTGATTGTATTATTGATGCAGTAAAACTGTCTCCTTTTTTGTATGCAGTTTGGAGACTGATCACTCCAGCTCTACAGTGGAAGCAACCTGCAAATGATGTAGAGTCCGTGACACGTAACCCCACAATATAGTCTTGATGATAGCTAATTATTTTCTGACAATTTTCTTCTACTTCCTTCCACCAAACAAATTAGTTGGCTTGGATTTGTCTAGATTCGATTGTATTTAAACATGATTTAGAATTAGATTCATCCGTATTTTGACTCAAATTTATCTAGATACGGATGTATGACTAGATATATTTGTATCTAGATAAATCTAAGTCAACTAATATGGGTCAGAGAGATTACAAGGTTTGCCGCAACCTACAACAATTCAATCGAATCAGACGGAGTACTAAAATAGGTCATCCACAAATTAACGGAGCATTTCAAGTGCTTGAATGGGCCTTGGTTGCAAATTTTGCAAAATCTCTATGGACTGCTGCTCCTGTTGAGAGGCCGCAATACTTCGTGGGCTACTCATGCAAAATGAGGGCCCATCTCAGATATGTCCCAGATTTGTTTCCTTTTTTATTTAACAAAGTGAATATATTAATTTTGTGAAGATAGCAATTATAAGCAGTCTCTACTGCAACAAAATGTCCTAAAGATATTACGAATGCACATAGACTAAAACAAAAAGAAGAAGAAGAAAATCCCGCTACAGTGATCAATTCCACTCATTGTAGTTGCAGCACTAACAACCGGTCCACTGCCAAGGCAACATCCGAGATCCAAAATTTCCAAAAGCGATGTCTCCAAAAAGAAAACAATGCTACCTTTGAGAAAATCCACACTCAAAACAATGACCTCAACAAGATCATTGTCGGGCACAACCAATTAAGATCAGACTTTTAGTTTTTCACCATGAAAGATAAGACTTTGTGCTCCTCTTGTGTTATCGTTCCCGTTGTCGATGCCACTGGTATAAGTCACGAATTACCAAGCAAAGTCCACATTGATATAAAGACTCGATCTACCATTTCAAGGCCTCAAACTCAGCCGTCATGACATTCTCCACCATTATCTTCATCTTAGAAATTGAAACACCGACTTGGCCCATAATGACAATAGACAACAATGCTTTGCGTTACACCCTCTTGAATCCGCACATGATACAATAGGGACGTACACGATCAAATCTCGTTCGATCCAGCAATCACACTAAAACACGACTATGTACGTGCATGCATATTAGACAAATTTGAGACATTTTTTCCTGGATGGAGCTAGTATCTTTTCTCGCAGTCTCTTACAAAGCATGCAAAGCAGATAAACAAAAACAGTCAGTTTCAGTCCCGGTCTCCCCTCCGCTCTGCCCGTTGTTGTCGATCCCGATCCGAAGATGTAAGAAGTGCATCGATTCGATTCGTTAACCGGATGGCACGCTTCCCATTGAGTAAACGTCTTGGTAGAATCAGCCGATTGTTATACTAAACACTTATACCCTTTATAAACACGATTTGTCAATAAATATTGATTAGTACTTTTTATATAATCTCCAAAGAACATTAACAAATAATTTAATCATATTTTTTTGGTTGTATTTAGTTGCATTACCAACATGTAATAATATAAACTTAATGTTCACTATTACATTGAAATGACGATATTTGGAAAAGATCGAATGTCAATTTTTATAGATACAATAGTAAAGTAAAACTTAATTAGAAGATATGTTATTTTCATAGTTTGAAGCATTACACTAACCCTAATTTTGAATATATGAAGTAAGTCATAAAAGGATGAAAAAGATGAATGCACATATGCATATTTATCGGTATCTATTTTAGTAACTTCATATATCCCTATAGAGGATCTGAGAATGTGGATGTCTAACAAATATCCTAATAAAGGATACCGAACCACATTGTCTTGTTTAGATGCAATTGAAAACAAACTCTAGAGTAAATGGGATCTCAACAAGAGCTTTGTTCTTAGATTTGTTCTCCCCCTCACTAGTTGGTATCAGGGCCGTATCCGAGAATAGGGAGGCCCGGTGCGAAACTAGAAATTAGGCCCTCAGCGGAATTATTGGCAATTCGGAAAAGACGATTTCTGTAATATATATATTTTTTGGTTGGTGGTAGTACGATTTTTGCAAGAATTCCATCCTATAAAAAAACATTATGAGAACTCAAAACTACCACATTGTACTTCTGTCAAAAAAGTACTACCACATTGTCTAGCAGAAACGCACTATCTTTCCAACATTCTTTTAGGAGAAAAAACTCAATTAATACTTCATAATAAACCTTGTCCAAAATCTCATGTATCAAAAATAAGACATGGAGACAAAATAGGATCTATCAACTTCTGAATTGATTTATTTTGAAAGCGAACCATCTGATGGTGGGCACGTGTTTCTCTAGTACTCTAGTTGCTCCTACTCTTGATGAATCGGCATTCGGTGACTAAGAGTGTGTTTGGTAGACTGGGCTATTTCGGATTCACTCTCTCAGTTAAGATATCTCATCTCATACAAGTTGGACTCATATTTTATGGTTTGTTTGGTAGACCCAGTGTGCTGAAAAATGTTGTACTGATACTCTGTTTGGTAGCCCGTATTTTATGGTCATATTTTATACTCTGACCCAAAAACTGAGAAATCATAGAACAGTCCAAACATTTACACGAAGGCCCCTAAACAAAAATAAATAAAGCAACCAGGCCCTCGTCTCCGCCACACTGTGTGCTGGGAGCTGTTCATCGCCGGTGACGAGCGGTGGTTGCTCAGCGGTGGGGCAACACGGTGGTTGGAGTTTGACGCGGCGGTGGGCGGTGGCGCGACCTGCCGCGGCTGCCTCTGCGTGCAGTGGGCGGCGGCGCGACCTACTGCCTCTCCCTATCGGGGGTGCAGGTCAGCGCGGAGCGGCCAGACCATCGGCGGTGTCTGGCCGTGGGGTTCCGGAGGGAGACGAGGAGAGCGGCCAACGCGTCGGTAGCGTCGAGTGTGGTTTGGGCTGGCCGCGTCGGGGCAGCCAGTGCGTCGGTGGCGGTCTGCGTGTCGAGGGGAATGAGGGGAAATGAGGAGAGAGGCCGGGGTCGGGGGTCGGGTGGGAGGGGGCCCCGCAGGCGCTGCAGTGTATTGTGGGATGCACTTAACCCGGGCGAGTTGCGAAGCTCGATTTGAGCTTCTCTCCTCAGCCCGGCTGAGAGCCTTTTTCGGAATGAGGTGGGCACTATTGAGATGGTCTGACCTGGACTAACAAACAACAAAAAGGCCTCTTAACTAGGTTGGACAGAGAATATCTGAATTCACCCGGTCTACCAAACATACTCTAAACACTCTGAATGCACCCGAAAGAAAAGAAGGAGAGCTACGATTGGAAGATGTGCAAAATTGTATTCACGCCGGAAGAGAAATTGAAAGGAAAAGAACGAGATGAAGGATCGTGCATGAGTTGTGGGCCTCTGGAGTTAATCCCGTTGCAGGCTCCCAGGCAGTCATATTGTTCGATGCATCCGGTAGTTCCAACTAAGCTGGTGATTAGCAGTAATTTGGAGGCCCTCCTAATTTGGAGGCCCCGTGCTGTCGCACACTTCGCACGTGTGTCCCGTACGGGCCTGGTTGGTATTACCTTTTTTAGGGGAAAGTTGGCATTACCTTTGTTCCTAAATGTAAGCATTTCTAGCTATTCAAATTAAATTACTAAAAAGGCTTACACTTCGAAATGGAGGGAGTAATACTCATTAATTTGTTGTGAAACATTTCAATGTAATTCTCTAGGGTTTTTAGTCTTTTTTGATAGAGGGTATATTAATATCAATGACTAGTCGAAACACTAAGAATGCACAAAAACCAAGAGCCAAAAAGTAAAATAAAATAAAAAAGAAACAAGATCCGCCACAATAATTAACGACTCACAATAGAGGAAAACAGTGCTGCACTGCACCAATCATCAGTTATCATACGTGTGGCGCAGTCCATGTCTTAGAGTAATTCCAACAGGCGCGCTAAATTGCGCCAGCGCAGAAAAAACTGTAGATTTAGCGTGGGGAGTAAAAAAATGGGGCTCCAATAGAAGCTGTAAAATACCGCGCGCTCGAAAAGTTTTAGCGCACATACAAGAAAACGCTAAATCACGCGAAGCCCAACTGCCGAGCGGAACTTTGACCCGCGCGAATTGGAGTCGTCCAAGCCTTCTCCCTGGCGGCTGCCAACGAGGAATCTGGATGGAATCGGTTCGCCGACCGCCGGAATCCGTCCGCCGCCCGTTGCTCGCTGTCGAGCTCGACCACCACTCGCCGGAATCGCCGTTGCAGAGGCGGCCCTCGTCGGGGATGCCGGAGCGTGGCTCCCATCGCCGCTCCCGTCCCGCTGGAGGAGGCCCTCGTCGGGAACGCCCGCGCGTGGCTCCCATTGCCGCTCCCGTCCTGCTTCCTTTTCTAATTGTATTCAACTAATTTTAGTGTATTTTTAGTCTATTTCTTTTGTCCCGTTTGATCTTATTTTGATGTACATATGAGAAAAAGGTGTTTTTGGGGCTGTATTTTAAAGCTTCTGGCGGAGGGCTACTTTTCGCGGACTATATTTTAGCGCTTCCGCTAGAGGTATTGCCTCTCCCGCGTGCTAAAAAAAGGATCCAGCACAGTGCAACGAGGTTTTATAGCGCCAAAATTTGCAGCCTCTGTTGAAGTTCCTCTTATGACACTATCCACTAGATATGTGCTACTCAAACACTGAATTCAGGATTCGCAAAAAGAAAACACTAAATTTAGGTGAGTCCTTACATACTTCAAAATCCAAAATGTATCCAATCATGCCCATTAGATGTGGTTTGACCAAAATGTATAATTTTACTAAATACTCTGTCTGTTTTAAAATATAAGATGTTTTAGCATTTTTTTTTCTGAAACACATGTGTCTAGACGTTTTTAGTGTGTTATTCACTTATTTTGCTATATAGACTAAAAGACATCAAGATATATGCACTTCGTAAAAATACTAAAATATCATACATTTTGAAACCGAGGAGTACACACTACTACCATCGTGGTGAGCGCCTCTCCAAAACCCTCCCTTTGTAGCTGAATGCTGAATGGGCTTTGGAAGCAAACTTCGGATATGCATTGTGGACCGCACTTGCCTAGGTCATACTGTTGAATTACTCCATGGGCTACGTGTGGGCTGATACGAAGGCCCATCTCAAGACCTTTTCTCCCTGGCCTAATACAGCAAGGGAAAAAACAAACATTTAGCTCTCGCGGTCTCTTGCAAGGCAATGCAAAGCACCATGAAGATAATCAGTCAGTTTCAGTCTCAATCGCTCGAAAATCAAAACGCAAAGTCTGTTTACGCGTCTAGCATCAACTTCTCCACTCTCTGTCTCTGCCCGTTGATGTCGATCCCGATCCAGAGGTGGAAGAAGCGCATCGATTCGATTTGTTAACCGGATGGCACGTTTTCCTTGCGTAAACATCTTGATAGGATCGGTCGATCATTAGTCCTGCTGGAATTCCATATGGACCATAGACAATGAGCTTAGCCTGGCGTGAAGCAACTCTACAGACTGCACTTCTTGACTCGCTGTATTCCGGTGTGGCCATTTCCAAGTTCAGGATACTCACAGCATGACCACTGAAGTGAATTAAACACCGTACACCGGAGTATTAGTACTAGTGTGTGCTAGTAGCTAATTAATCGTCTTGGAAACGGTGGCTCCGATCAACTGTGGCGGCGCCGATTCGCGCGCGGGCGGTGACTATTCTATCGCGATTTGCTCAACGAACACGCGTTGTTCTTCAGAGATCTGCACTGTGGGCATGTGCAGGCACAGGTACAGGTACACAGCTAGGCGTCATTATTCAGCACATGCAGTGTTCAGACCTCGAGGCGTTCCTTGGTTTCTACCGCGTGATGTATGCAGTTCCAGGATAGCTGATGCAAGCACAGGATAGCTGATCCAGCCTCTCTGAGAACTGGATACATACTGATCCTCTTCCAAATCCATTGTTATATATATCTTGACTGTACTTGCCCTTACATTATACTATATCAATCAGCTATGTTGTCACCACCTCTAGATTCTGCGTAGCCTAGCATAATTTAGATTTGTTTGACGGTTTCTTCACCTGTCCAAGATTCTGACACTCTCAATGCCCCAGCAACATTTAACAATGATGATATAGCTAAAAGATGAAGTGTAATTGGAGGTCCAGTACCATTCCATGTTACTACCACAATGTTTAGAATCGCACATGTCACCAGGGCAAAACAAAAACAACGGAACAACTCATCGCGAGTGGCGGCTCCACAAACCGCCGTGTCTGAAAGAACATCATGTCCCGTCTGAAATGCCAAAGTGTTCGCCACTTGGTATCATTACAGTATTACACGACAGTGTTGACATTTGACTTGACAGGATCAGTGGCAAAATGGGAGCGAGAAAGCAGACGGCGAGGAGACAATACACATGCCCTCGCCACGCGACGGAGTGATCATGGTCGCCCGCCGTGTCGCCTCGTCCAGCCACCACGTATGTACGCACGTCGCCAACAAGCGAGCATTCCGGCGTCTGTCGCCGGTTGGTTCTTCCTCGATCTGACGCGCGAGCTAGCATGACTGTCGAAACTCGAAAGGCACCGGCCAAACGCGGGCAACTGACACTATATGTAAGCCTCCTACAGTTACCAAATCTAGAAAGCTAAGATCAATCATGCTTAGGAGCGATTGATTTGGGTAATGTAGAATAAGCAGTTTGAGCGCTAGTGCTGTTTTCCACAGGATGTACGTGCGCCAACAATATGATGTTTATTTTTTCAAAATTTCTACAGCACATGCAGAATAAAAAAGGTGCTCCAAGAAAAACAAAGGTGTGGCTAATAAGCAGAGCCTGACGTGTCCAATCATTTTGATCAGGACAGACAAAGTGTGTCGGGATCATGCAATGCATGGTGGTAGGTAAAGACCAAGAAAGCACAAATGAACAGTTTCGACACTAGGAGTAGTAGTATGTAGTATGGTTTGGGAACGAACTGAACGACGGAAAAGTTGATCTAGTCATGATCAAATCGTTCCTAACATGTTATCCAATATTAGTTTCCTTCTCTCAGCTTACTAATCAACACAGTTGATGCTACACATGCTAACTGATTATCCACCCCGTGAAATTTGCGCATACGGCTAGATTTCTCACCGATTTCACAGTTTGAGCAAAACATCATAGTATTATCACTAAAGGTTCATTAATTACTGTTGGTACTTCACTTACTTACACAGCTTGTGTTACTCCTACTACTACCTTTTCAAGTTTTTACAGTAGCATTTATGTCATGTCAAGAAAATATTCTTTCCAAACACTTTAGGCGCCAGTCCTCCTTTTGAACTGATGGCTAAGCTACACAGACCATCCACAACTTTTCCCCATGCGTGTAATCCATATCCGATACTATCAAGCTACTTTTAGACCAGTAACATCGTGTAGATCACACATACTACACAGGAGTAGATAACTACTTGCACCATCTCTGTTCTTCACCCAATGATACGCCCCCTTTCCCCTGCCGAATAATAATGCACTCCACAAGTCACCAGCAACTCACCAGAACTAACTACCAACAGTATCTCGAGTTTTAAAATGGTCCACGTAACACATTATACTGCCAACTTGCAAACGTTAGGGCCGGCCGTGTTCTTGCGTACGTACGGAGCTAGCTAGCAGTGCTTGAATTTGGTTGAGTTTAGAGAGGGTGTTATAATGAACCAAACCTCCTTGGATTTTTACCTTTTGTGGTAAAAATAAATAAAAACCGACGCAAACATAGAGAGATAGGCATGTTGGCACCCGTAGAGAGTCCATCGTATGGGCAAGAGTCTGAGAGAGTTCATACTATTGTAATGCGACCATTTGGTAGACATCATGCCTCGAAGACTTGTAGCATAAATAATACTTTTTTTGACTTGCATAAATAATACTTTTGATATCGACTAATAACAGATGATGGCTACTGGAGCATGGACTGATATTAGGTCGGATTGTACTCCAACTATATTAAGAATAACGCCACAATAGTTTGTATGGGTGCATGGAGTCATATTGCTTATATAATAACAATATGTATGGCTAGGGATGGTCTCAAACCCATATTGTATCCGGTCCAAACTATATAATCATGTTTTTACCATTTAAACAAAACTATACTAAAAGTTACATGTTGGAACCCAAACCAAACCTAACCATATGCATTTTTCATCCAAACCAAACTAAAGTATTTCTTTTTACAGGTTAAAGCCATGGATTCAAATTGGAGCAAAACTAGAAAGCTCATCAGGATCGGCATGAAGACATGTCAAATTTAGTTAAGATGGGGAAGGAAGCTTTAGTCTAGTAGCGCCGGGATGGGAAGCATGTGGCTCGGCATCAAAAGCTCTGGTCAGCATGGAGTACTGCAGTCATAAAAACGCTCGTGTGGTCATTGTCATTAGGTCGGTCAAAATTGGTCCATGCCTAGCAGGGAGGCGGTGCGTGAGTAGGCTAGGGACCTATGGTTGGGGCAGCGGCGGAAGAAGGACTCTACACGGTTGCGGTGGTCGAGCTCATGTTGATTGTTTTTTCTTCTTTTCTCTTTAACTCTATGCTAGTTTACGCTCATGTTAAATCAGTCTCAAACCAAACTGAGCATGTTAGTTTCCAACAATTCTAGCCCGAAAGATTTGAGATCAAACCCTCGACTCCTATCCTTTTTTCCTATAGTCCAAACCAAACTGGACTTCTTTTTTATCATGAACTCATCCTGACCGATCCAATATAGACCAAATAGAAAACTAGACAAAAAAACTTAAATTCTGGCTGAACTATTCTCAACTCCTTCAATAGGTGTCCATCACATTTATTTATACTATACATTTATTCCCTTTATAAACACGTTTGTCAATAAATCTCAATTGGTATTTTTATATAATCTCCAAATAACATTAATAAATAATTTATTCATGTTTGTTTTGTTGTATTTAGTTGCTTTACCAACATGTAATAATATAAACTTAATGTTCACTATTACATTCAAATATCGCCAAAAATCAAATGTCTATTGTTACAAACACAATGCTAAAGTAAAACTTAATTTTACCTCGAAGATATGTTATTTTCATAGTCTGAAGCATTACACTAAACCTAATTGTGAATATATGAAGTAAATCATAAAAGGATGAAAAAATGAAAGCACATATGTATAGTTGTCTGTATCTATTTTAGTATCTTCATATATCTTGATAAAGGATTTTAGAATGTGAATGTCTAACGAATATCCTAATAAAGGATATAGAACGTCATTGTCTTGTTTACATGAAATTGGAAACAAATTCTAGAGTAAACGGGTTTCAGCGAGAGCTTTGTTCTTAGATATGCTCCCCATCACTAGTTGGTACTACCTCTGTTCCTAAATGTAAGCATTTCTAGCAGTTTAAATTAAACTACTAAAAAGGCTTACATTTTTTTTTGGAATAGATGGAGTATTACTCATTAGTTTGTTGTCAAACATTTCAATGTAATTCTCTAGGGTTTTCATTCTTTTTTATCAGGTATGTTTGGTTCATAAATTGATAATCTATATATATATATATATATATATATATATATATATATATATATATATATATACTTTTAGGAGTACGTACTGCTAGCCCAGTCCAGCGCTTAATCAACCATAAACCCACTCCCTACCGAGTTCCTAACTAAACCCGTTTAGGTCAGGATTAATTTTCCTCCACGTATACTTTGAAATCAGGTTGAACCGATTCCTCTTTTATGGGACGCGGCCGTGACCTCCTAGACATATACTCCCTCCGTTTGGAAATATAAGATGTTTTAGGTTTGTGAATGGGATGTATCTAGACACCTTTTAGTGTCTAGATTCGTTTGAACCTATACACTAAAAGGTGTCTAGATACATCTCCTTCACAAATCTAAAACATCTTATATTTCTAAACGGAGGGAGTACGTGGGAAAAAATTGACGCTCGTATGCCCTAGCTCGATCTCATCTAATAGCCGTCACCGGAGACTATTCCGCCGCCATCCTGGTCTCGGCAAGATGGACCAGGGGCCTCTGCAACAATTAGATTATATATATACAAGATATAAATTACACTCGGTCTCTACAACAATTAGGTTAGTTTTGGTTCTATCTAGTCCACACCGAAACACTCACTAGATTATAATAGTAAACATAACGAGTATGATTTTGTGTGGGCGAACCCAATTTTTAGCTTATTGTGGAAAGGCGGGAAACACTCCAACCTCTACAACAATTGATTCACACATGCATTTTATTAGAAAGTTTTATGAAGTGTTCTACAAGAAAGAGACTCATATAAATTCTCAAATAAACATAATAGATATTACATAACATACTTATGAAACACTGTGGTTGCGATCTCTCGATCTCTCTCTGAATCTCGAACGAGTTCCTGACTGAAAGTGAAAAACGAACAGAGACACAGTATTTTGGTGCAGTGTTCGGAGAACTGCTTTTCATTATCTTCTTCTCCTTTTATTACATAAGATGATCGTGGAGCTTCTCCACTACTTGGACGTGCCATCCCATGCCCGGAGATCGCTCAGCTCGATCCTGAATCTACGGCATGAATCGCACAAGACGCTCATGCAGAACTACCCTGAAACTTAGCTAACCAAAAACGACTAAGTCCTAATCTGAACCTGAACCGGTACCGTGTGTTGCAACGGCCAGACCTGAGCTGGGTTCAGAGAAACTGCAGGCAAGCTGAGGTTTGGACAACATTTCTCCCCCTCAAACCTGCTGCTTGATCTTCAGAACGCCGATCTTCTGATGAAATTAGACAAACTTGTTGCGGCCTAGAGCCTTGGTGAGGATATCAGCAAGCTGTTCTTCAGTGCTCACATGCTCGACCTCCAATGTTCCATCTTCGATCTGCTGTCTTGTGTAGTGGAATTTAGTGTCAATATGCTTGTTGCGGCTGTGATGCACCGGATTCTTGCAAAGTGCTATGGCGGACTTATTGTCGATGAGGAGCTTGAACCTTGGCTGCTCCTTGCCAGTGAGCTCACTGACGAGCCTGTTCAGCCACACACCTTGGCATGCTGCTCCCGCCGCTGCAACATACTCAGCTTCGCAGGAGGATGTTGCCACCCCTCCTTGCTTCTGGGAACACCATGAAATCAGATTGTTGTTGAGGAAGAACACGAACCCTGTGGTGCTCTTGCGATCGTTGACGTCCCCGGCGTGATCGCTGTCGCTATAGCCAACGAGCTACGGTGCTCTTCCATTCACATAACAGCAGCCATAATCCTGTGTGCCAGGGATGTAGCGCAGAATCTGCTTGACGGCTGCCCAGTGTTCCTTCCCAGGTGCCTCCATGTGCCTGCTCACGACGCCCACGGCATGGGCAATGTCAGGACGTGTGTTCACCAGGTAGCGGAGGCTACCGATCACACTCCTGTACTCAGTAGCGTCGACAGCAGCTCCATCGACCACCTTCCGCAGCTGGAGACGCTGCTCCATGGGTGTGCTGCAGGGATTGCACACACTCAGACCTGCACGCTCCAGTATCTTCCCGGCGTACGCTGCCTGTGACAACGTGATCTCCCCCGGTCGCTGCTGCACCTCGATCCCCAAGTAATAGCTCAGGCGACCGAGATCGCTCATCTCGAACATTTGTTTCATCTGCATCTTGAACTGCTTGATCTCGTCAGTGTCGCCCCCCGTGATCACAAGGTCATCAACGTAGACGCCGACGAGCAGAAAGGATTCAGAGCCGCCACGGCGGTAGACGCCGTGCTCGAGGGTGCATCACGTGAACCCAAGTGACACCAGTGTCGCGTCGAGCTTCGTGTTCCAAGCGCGTGGAGCTTGCCGAAGACCGTATAGCGCTTTGTCCAGCTTGAGAACCTTGGTGGCGTCCTTGTCAATGGCGAAACCAGGAGGCTGCTGTACATACACCTCCTCGGTGAGAACGCCGTTCAGGAACGCCGATTTCACGTCCATATGATGCACCTCCCAACCGCCGTGCACGGCGAGCGCAAGCAGCAGGCGCACGGTCTCCATGTGCGCCACGGGGGCGAAGACCTCGTCGAAGTCCACCCCCTGGCGCTGTGAGTACCCTTTCGCCACCAGCCTCGCCTTGTGCTTCACGACAGCTCCTGCAGGATCACGTTTTACCTTGAAGACCCACTTCATGCCGATGGCGCGGTGTCCCCTGGGCAGCGACGACGGCGACCAGGTGGCGTTGTCCTCGATAGACTTCAGCTCGGCTTCCATCGCGCTTCTCCAAGCAGGATCATCAAGTGCTGCTTCAAGACTTGCAGGTTCATCGGCCGTGGTTAGGCCGAGAAACTCATCTTGTTCCATCGGGAGTGTGGTGTCGTACAGGTTCGTCAGACGCCGGTAGCGGCGAGGGCCGCCGTAGTCGGTGTCCAGGTTGCTGTCGTGACTTGGTGGAGTAGCAAACTCCACTGCTGGCATCGGCGGAGTAGCCGGCTCGGGTGCTGAAGACGCTGGCGATGCAAGCACTGGAGTAGCAGGTTCAGGTTCAGTTTCTGAGACTGAATCCGCTTCTGAACCTGTGCTGCCTGTTGTGACAGGGCTTTGTACCCGCTCCATCGCAAAGTGCTCGATGGTGTACTCGACGGTGAACGATGACGGTGCGGTGAGCTCGTTGGCGTTCCGCTCCTTGCCCCAGCTCCACGGTCGACGCTCCTCGAACACGATGTCGCGGGTTACGTAGACGCGCTCGCCCATAGGGTCATAGACGCGGTATGCCTTGGAGCCCTCCTCGTAGCCGACGAAGATCCCTGGCGTGGATCGATCCGCCAGCTTGCTTTGCCCCAGCCCCAGCTTCTTGACGTGTGCAGTACAGCCGAAGATGCGCAGATGGCCCACGTTTGGCTTCCTGCCGTGCCACGCCTCGTACGGGGTACCGCCATTGAGGCTCCTCGACGGTGCTCGGTTGAGCAGGTAGACGGCAGTTTTCACCGCCTCTCCCCAGAACGGCCCTGGCACTCCCAGTGCCTTGAGCAAGCACCTGGCCATCTCGATGACGGTTTCATTCCTCCGCTCTACCACGCCGTTCTGCTGGGGCGTGTAGGGCGCGGTGGTGAAATGCTTGACGCCGTTCTCCTCGCAGAACTCGGAGAATTCTATCGAGTTGAACTCGTCGCCGCGGTCGGACCTGAACGCGAGCAGTTTGCTCCCGTGCTCGTTTTCTGCCAGTGCTTTCACCTTCTTGAAGAAGCGCAGGGCCTCGTCCTTTGTCCTGGTCAGCTCGAGCCACATGTACCGTGAGTGATCATCGACAAGGAGGAGGAAGTACTTCTTACCGCCGGCCGTCGGCGGTGTGATCGGTCCACACAGGTCCATGTGCACCAGCTCTAGTGGCTTCTCTGCGCGAAACGCCGTCGCCCTTGGGAATGGCGTGTGGTGCTGCTTGCCGATGGCACACCCGTCGCAGAATTCCTCCACATGCTCGACCAGAGGCATGCCACGCACCAGGTCCTTGCGCGCCAGCGAGTGCAGCGCGCGGAAGTGCAGGTGGCCGTAGCGGCCGTGCCACAACCGCGCCGCGTCGTCCTTCTGTGCCAGCAGGCTGACAGGTGAGGAGATCTTCAGACGTACCGTGTACAGCCTGTTGCCGGTGCGATTGACGTGCGCCAGAATCTTGCGTGGCCTGTCGAGGATGCACATGACGCCGTCCTCGATGGTGATCTTGCAGCCGTTCTCATCGAGCTGCCCGAGCGAGATGATGTTGCTGCGTAGAGAGGGTATGTAGTAGACCTCCCCAAGAACGCGGTGGTCACCGGTGAGACACTCGAAGACGACAGTGCCGCGCCCCTGGATCCTGACTACGGACCCATCTCCGAAGCGCACCGTGCCGTGCACGGACTCGTCCAGCGCATGGAACATCTCCTTGCAGCCCGTCATGTGGCTGCTGGTGCCGGAGTCCAGGTACCAAACACCTGCAGGGGATGGCACGGGCACAACCCTCTCTTCGTTGAGGTTCACCTCATGCGCATAGATGGTGTCCGCGATATGCACCAGTGTGCATACCTGTGCCATCAGGAGTCCTGGCTCGGCTGCTTCTTCCACGGCGAGGTTGGCCTGGGCCTGAGTCTCCTCGTCGCGTTTCTTCTTGCGGCATTCCTTCGCCCAGTGGCCAGGTTTGTCGCAATAGCGGCAGTTGCCGGCTCGGCGAGGCGTGGTCTTGCCTCCCCCGCTCTCAGGTGCCTTCTGTTTCCCCTTCTGGTTAGAGGCGGAGCCCTGCCCGCGCTGCTTCTGGCGTGATGCCCACTCCTCCTCAGTAAGGAGTAGACGCCGCCAGTGTCCTGCTCCTGCGATCCCCGCCCTTCTGACGCGGCGAGGCGCCCGCTCAGCTCCTCCAGGGACAGCGTGCTCAGATTGAGCAGCATCTCGATGGAGGATGCCATCTGCGCGTAGCGTGGGGGCACGACACGGAGGAGCTTCTGGACGGCGTCGAGCACCGTGGTGCTCTCCCCCAGGGTCTGCAACTCGCTGAGCAGGTTAGAGAGGAGGAGAGAAAAGTCCTCGACGCTCTCCCCGCTCTTGAACGCGATTGCCTCGAAATCCTTGCGGAGTTTCTGGCGTCGCGCTTCCCTGACGCGGTTGTCGCCGACGCGCATCGCCGCCAGTGCATCCCATGCGGCCTTGGCGTCGTCCTTGGCCGCCAGCGTAGCCACCATATCTGGTGGGACAGAGCGGAGGATCGCACCAAGAGTCTGTCGCTCCTGGCACTCGGTGGCATCGCCGGCGTCGACGGCCTCCCACAGACCGGCGCCCTGGAGCGCGATCCGCATCAGGATCCGCCACTCCTGGTAGTTCGTCTTGGTGAGCGTGGGGAACGTGACGCCGCCGCCGCCGCCCCCAGACTCCCGCACAATCGTCTCCCGCACCACGACCTCGCCTCCACCGCCATTTCGCCTGACCTTGCTCCGTCCGCGGCTCGGTGAGCGCACGCGACGGGAGGACTTTCCTCCTGAGGGTGACCGCGAAGTGGCTGCCGCCGGAGCGACTGTCGCCGGTGGAGTCCCAACCATGATCCACGGGCTCTGATACCAAATGTGGTTGCGATCTCTCGATCTCTCTCTGAATCTCGAACGAGTTCCTGACTGAAAGTGAAAAACGAACAGAGACAGAGTATTTTGGTGCAGTGTTCGGAGAACTGCTTTTCATTATATTCTTCTCCTTTTATTACATAAGATGATCGTGGAGCTTCTCCACTACTTGGACGTGCCATCCCACGCCCGGAGATCGCTCAGCTCGATCCTGAATCTACGGCATGAATCGCACAAAACGCTCATGCATAACTACCCTAAAACTTAGCGAACGAAAAACGACTAAGTCCTAATCTGAACCTGAACCGGTACCGTGTGTTGCAACGGCCAGACCTGAGCTGGGTTCAGAGAAACTGCAGGCAAGCTGAGGTTTGGACAACAAACACAAATCCTATTGCTAGATCTCCAACGATATTGATTGAAGTTATCCAATATGTTTAATATGTGCTACTCAAACACTGGATTCGGGTACGAGAGTCCATAGACAAGTCAAAATCCAAAATGTATCCAGTCGTGCAAGAGAGCACTTCTCAAAATGTACTACGCCCATTAGATGTGGTTTGTCCAGAATTAATTTATACTTTTACCAACACACTACCTGAAACCTCTTCCATCATGAATGGGCATTTTGAGGAAATTTAGCAAAACCATTCCAGGCTGCTCTTTCCTTGGCTAAATCGTTGAATTACTCCATGGTGTACGCGTGGCCTTATACAAGGGCCCATCTCAAGATTTTTTCTCACCTGGCCTAATACGGGGAAAAATGTAGAGTCTCACTCGCTCGGAAATCAAAATGCAACCCCTCAAAACAATAAATCAAAATGCAATGTTTGATTACGCGTCTATCATTGTCACCGATTCCCCTCCACTCTGCCCGTTGTTGTCGATCCCGATCCGGAGGTGGAAAAAGCACATCCATTCGATTTGTTAGCCGGATGGCACGCTTCTCTTGCGTAAACGTCTTGGTAGGTCGTTTGGTAGTCCTGGCAGGATTCCATAAGGATCACAGACAATGAGCTTAGCCTGACGTGAAGCAACACTACAGAGTACGGACTGCAGTTCTTGACTTGCTGTATTCCGGTGTGGCCATTAGGTTCAGGATACTCACCGCATGGCGGCGCGATTTGCCCAACGAACAGGCTAAATAAACTACTACCCTATCACGCGTTCTTCAGAGATCTATACTGTGTGCATGTGCAGGCACAGGTACAAGCAGGCCCGTATGGGACACAAGTGCGAAGTGTTCGATTGCACAGGGCCTCAAATTAGGAGGGCCTCCAATTTTTTATGTTAAACTACTACTGCTAGTTATTGGTTTAGTTGAGACTAATCAATACATTGATCAATAATAGTGCTGCCTAGTAGTCTGCCACCAAATTAATTGAGGCCCCAACTCGGTGCATGCTTCACTCTTTCTCTCTTCTTACTTTTTCTCTTTCACTTCTGGATTTTTATAGCGAGCATAGTTCTGTTCGTTTTCCAATCACTGCTCGTGGACTTAATAATTTCTTGGCTAGTCCAGAATTAAATCTACTCCTTAATTGTTACATTGAGACTAGTCCCAATATAAATTGTTGCGTCGGACATGTATAAAAGATAGATGCAACCTGAATGTACTCTCTTCGTTTTAAAATATAAGATATTTTAGCTTTGTGAAACGAATATATCTAAACATTATTTGGTGTTTTCTTTTTCAATTTCACATAGTACTATAAACTACTTGTTCGGATCCCCTCGCGGCTTGCTTCCGCCTCTACAATGGTGCATCGAATGGAGTTGGAGGCCCGATCACGAGTGCCTGGTCGCCGAATATGGTTCCATAAGAGCAGCAACCAGAGTACTTCCACATCTTGTAAAAAAACCAGAGTACTTCCACACGTGCCGTCGGCTGATGGCCTTCTTCCAAAGTCAATGAAATTTGTTTAGATTACATGACATTAGGGTATCAAGTGAGATCCCACCAAAGTTCCACATTTAGTTCATTTGTCAAAATCTAGTTTAAATTTTGAACAAAAATTTACACTAGATTTTGACAAATGAACTAGAAGTGGAATTTTGGTGGGATCCCACTTGACACCCTACATGACATATTGGGTAAGGTACCCGGAAAACCTTGGGTAAAGTTTCTTGCGAAGAACTAATTGAAGAATTTGTCTCAAGAAGGTTAGATTAATGGAACTTTTATGCTGAGGAATGTATCAGTAGTACTTTTTTGTTAAGGTGTTATTCCTTTCAAAAATTGTACCACCGATATGATATATAAACAAAACAGCCTTTTCCTCATTGCCAATAGTTAAGTCGAGGGCCTAATTTTTGGTTCTGCACAGGGCATCCGTTTTCTCAGGTACGGCCCTGGGTACAAGTACACAGCTAGACGGCATATTCAGCACATGCAGTGTTGACACATCGAGGCGTTCCTTGGTTTCTACTGCGTGATGTATGCAGTTCCAGGATAGCTGATGCAAGCACAGGAGAGAGATCCAGCCTCTCGAGAACTATGGTAGCCAGGCAGATTTGAGGACCTAAAATTCAGATTATACATACCGGATGCCAGTTGCTCCAGGTAGCTGTTATGCATCTGATCCTCTTCCAAATCCATTGTTATATATATCCTGACTGTACTTGCTCTTACGCTACAATCCATATCTCAACGGTCTATATTGTCACCACCTCTAGATTCATTTAGATTTGTTTGACGGTTTCTTCACCTGTCCAAGATCCTGAAGCTCCAGCGGCAATTAACAATGACGATATATCTAAGGGGTTTGATCCAGTACAATCTCCTCCTGCTAAACTCATACAAATACGTCCATGTATATATTGAACCTGTATCAAATAGAGTATTTTCTTTAGAGTCGTACATATCGGGATCTGTAGTTATACGCAATTTTTATGCACATGATCCGGCATGCCCCCATCAACGGCCATCGTCACGACCGTCGCCGCCGCCGGCGGCCATCATCACGACCGCCGCCTCCGCCGGACTAATCGCTGGATAGTCCAGCAAGCCGTCGGACAAGTCGCCAGACAATCCAGTCACCGCAGCTGCCTCTGCATGTCGTCGCGCCAGCCCCGCTGACACATATACGAGGCCAACCGAGGCATACGTCGCCCGGGGCAAGTCACCGGCTCGCTCCACCATTACCACCGTGGCCGGCATGACCGTCACCGGTAATGATCCTGCGTACAATCATACTATTTTTCTCTGTAGAGCTTGTACCAGGACAAGGACAGGTATAGTTAGAAAAACTTATTATTTATCATTTAGTTGAGTTATATGAGATTCTTTAGACGGTTATATATACGTGTATATACCGATTACGAAGGGGTATCAAGTCGTCATTGTGTTTGATATTGTTACGAGTCTAGGGAGAGAGAGAGGGTAGGCCCTATAACTAAAAGATGACGTATAATTGAATAATTAGAGGTCCAGTACCACTCCATGTTACCACAATGTTAGAATCGCACATGTCACCAGGGCAAAATAAAACAACGGAACTCATTCGCGAGTGGCGGCACCACAAACCACAATGTCTGAAAGAACCCACGGACATCATGTCCCGTCTGAATGCCACACCTGCCAAAGTGTTCGCCACTTGGTATCATTACAGTGTTACACGACAGTGTTGACATTTGACTTGACAGGATCGGTGGCAAAATGGGAGCGAGAGAGCAGACGGCAAGGAGACAACACATGCCCTGGTCAATCATCGTCGTCCGCCGTGTCTCCACGTCCAGCCACCACGTACGTCGCCGCCGGCGAGCGAGCATTCTGGCGTACGTCTGTCGCTGGTTGGTTCTTCTCTGACGCGCATATTTCACGTCGAAAGGTGGGCAACTAACAATGTTCTTGGTTTCTTGCTTTGATCCACGAAAGTACGTAAGACCCCAACAGTTACCAAATCTGGAAAGCGAAGATCAATCATGCTTAGGAGCGAGCGATTGATTTGGGTAATGTAAAATAAGAAGTTTGATGCAAGTGCTATCTTCCACAGACCACAGGACGTGCGCCAACCCTATGATGACTTTTTTTTTCAAAAATTCTACAGCAGACGCAGAAAAAGGTGCTCCAAAAAAAATAAAGGTGTGGCTAATCAGAGCCTGACGTGTCCAATCATTCGATCAGGACAGACAAAGTGTGTTGGGATCATGCAATGCAAGGTGGTAGGTAAAGACCTAGAAAGCACAAATAAACAGTTTCGGCACTAGGATATATGGTTTGGGAACGAACTGAACAAGGGAAAGTTTGCTCTCGTCGTTATCAATTTGTTCCTAACTTGTTATCCTTCTCTAAGCTTACTAGTTAACACGGTTGATGCTACAAATGCTACTCCCTCCGATCCATATTAGCTGACTTGGATTTGTCAAATTTGGATGGTGCGCAGTTGATTGCCCCTATTCTCGAGTTCGTGGATGCCGAGGCGGCGGCCCCGGAAGGTGGACTACGCGGGTGGCTCTATGGCGGGCGACGTGGCGACAGTGATGGTCCCGCCCCTTGGTCACTTGGGTGGCAGTGAGCGGACATCGGGAGTTCCTGGTGGTGGCGGCGCTTCGGCAATGGCATCTTCTAGATCATGTTGTGAAGGCAAGGCGTGGTGGCATGGGATAGTCCGACGTGGGTGTGGGTGCAGGTTTTTTTTTGGCGAAAGCTCCGCGTTTTGACACCAACGGTGGCGACGCCTGTGGACGCCGTTACTCTCTTGGGGGCGCCGTTGTGGGTACATGTTCCGCGTTAGGGCTTCGGATGAAAATTCTTGACCGCAAGTCTCGTCGACAGCGGCGTGGCGCGTCGTTACCCTCTTGAGGGCATCCTCGTGGAGCTCTACTCTCCTAGTTCTCGTTCTTATGTCGTTGGTGGCAAAGTCGTGCCTTTTCTTGTACCTTTTTTGTTTATCTTTGATCTACTTGTTTGTTTATCTTTGATCTACTTGTACAAGAGGTTCTCCTATTAATCTTGTATCTGTTTGGCTGGATGTGACTTTATTTATAAAACAGGACCAAAGCCTATTTCAAGCAATACGCTCTGGATTACGCTTTGCCGACGCTTATTTTATTTTGCACGTTCGACATCTATCTCTCCTTCTTTAAGGGGTGTGTCGCTTTTGAGTGTGGCCGCCACTTGCTTTTAGCTGCCCTTACGTAGGAGTAGTGCGATCTCTCCGTGTAGTAGCTTTGCAGTTCTGCGGTACACGTACGTACCTGCGCGTGTTTCTTGACATACATATCTTTCGCGTGGTTCTATATATGCATGAACCATCCCATCTCGGTGTCCACAATCTCTCGTGGATAGATCGACTTGAGAAATTTTAGGCAGCCCTTACGTGTGGAAGATAGCTAGATAGATAGATGATGCGGAATTTGTCGCAAGATGGTCATTTTTTCCTCATAAAAAGTTTGGATATGATGCTCGATCTTCCCGTTGCCAGCCAATGAGTGTTGCCGCCAGCCGCCGGCCGCAGAACGGATAAGAATGACAGGGGGCTTGATTTCGAGTTTCGGTATACACATTGCTTTACAAGATATCTTTTCTCCCAAAGTGACTTGATCGCCGGATGTCTCGCGAGACCTAGACGTCCTTTGCTGGGCTGTGGATCGGAGCTTCAGCAGAAAAAAAGTGTGTAAAAATAAACACACCTGTAGTCCGATGAACCTCAGGACTCGGGATATATGGAGTAGCTTCTTTTTTTTAAAAAAGATTCGGATCTATTTCATGAGTTCACAAGAAGTACAAAGCACCTCAAACATAATAAAAATTACATCGAGATATTTGGACCATCTAACGACCACTACTGCCGCCAGAGCGAGCCGCCGACGCGCCGCCCGCCGCTTCCTTACCGGAGCCGGCTTGACGTTGTTGATAACAGTCGGGAAGTCTCCGTGCACGTGCCCCTAAGAACCAGCGCCCCAGAGCTGAAGCAGTCGCCATTGAACCCTTTAATTGATCTGAAACTTGTAACACCAAACCTAGAACACACGTAGACTGGACGAGAGCCACCACTCCATGAAAGTGGTGATCAGATGAATCCCCGCCCTCCTCAACGCCAGCGGCAAGATCATCGCAGACGGGGTGAAGAGGAGACAGGTATACCTTATTCTTGTCCTGCTCAACGCCGCTATAGCCACCATAGCGTCGATGACGGTTGACCAAACTCTAACTTTAGGGACCTTCTATAACGCCGAGCGTAGGTCCGAGGTCCCCACCCCCTCTCGTCGCCGGAGCGACAAACAGAGGAGGCTGGGACCCGTCAATTCCTAGACGTAGACAGGGAGGATGAACTAGATTGCGGCGGCTACTAGGGTTTTCACCCTAGCCGCCGCCTCTCTTTTTCTAACAGGAGAAGGACTCGTTCAAGGCAGAGATATATGGAGTAGCTTTGACGCTCATGCCTGGTTCCTCAACTCCAACCATCATGTTTAAGTCAGTATAATACTCCATAAACTCGATTATGTAAACAAACCCTCTCTTTCAGTGCATAATAATTAGTGACCATACCGTATTTTGCAACAATCAAAACACTGGACCAACACTGCACCTTAAGCGACTCCACCGATCAATCGTTTCTCTCACTACAGGAATGGCGTTGTGTGCCGACGGCCGGCAGCTACGCCGACGGCCAAAGGTCGGGGCCGTCGGCGTAGCACTGGGCCAGGCCAGCCCAGCTTCCGAGCCCTCGGCGTACCGCAGCCGTCGGCGTAGCGGCAGGTACGCCGAGGGTGACCGTCGGCGTAAACATAGCCCTCGGCGTACGGGGTGGCAGCGTGGCACTAGACAGGTCAGGCCGGGACAGGCCCTAACAGCGTTAGCGTTACGCCGAGAGCCGCTGTCGGCATAGGCTACGCCGACGGTCACCCTCGGCGTACGTCCTGCCTACGCCGACGGTGACCCTCGGCGTACCTATGCACTTTTTTTCCTTACCAAATTATTTGTATTTATTTATTAGTATCAATTATTTAGGTTCTATTTTATCAATTGGATGGATTCGTAGCCTCCGAATAATAGTCTTCACGCCCACATAAAATGTCGAATCTTCTCACAAGTTGAGAAATTTGCATGTTTGTGTGTTATTATCACATGTGCATGAAATTTGTATTTCACAAATTTTTGTGAAGTTGTTCAAAGATTCAATCACATGTGCGTGTCCCCCCTCGCATGCATGCGGAAGCGTAGGTTCCGGACCCGTATAAGGGGGAATCTCCCCGTTGAGGCGAAGCTAATATGGTTTTCCATCACCCTATGACCTAAACAAACACAAAACATATGTGTGTGAGTGTGGTGAGAGGTTGGTATAGGTGCTTGCATGTGTCCCCCCTCGCATGCATGCGCTCTAACCTAGAGGCGAAAGTTCCGGACCCGTATGAGGGGGGAATCTCCCCGTTTAGGTGAAACCGGGTAGGATAGTGCCCCAACTTGTGAACCAACATGGTTTTACATCACCCTATGACCTAAACAAACACAAAACAATAGAGAGCTACGCCGGGCTACCCCTGTCAGAGGAACGTCTAGGGGGGTAGACGATCCGAGTGTGCACAGGTCAGGGTTTCGCTAGAGGAAGACCACGAGAACATTGGAATGAGATGAAAACTTGCATGTGCCCCTAGCATATGTGTGTGAATGTGGTGAGAGGTTGGTATAGGTGCTTGCATGTGTCCCCCCTCGCATGCATGCGCTCTAACCTAGAGGCGAAGGTTCCGGACCCGTATGAGGGGGGAATCTCCCCGTTTAGGTGAAATCGGGTAGGATAGTGCCCCAACTTGTGAACCAACATGGTTTTACATCACCCTATGACCTAAACAAACACAAAACAAGAGAGAGCTACGTCGGGCTACCCCTGTCAGAGGAACGTCTAGGGGGGTAGACGATCCGAGTGTGCACAGAGATCAGGGTTTCGCCGGAGGAAGACCACGAGAACATTGGAATGAGATGAAAACTTGCATGTGCCCCTAGCATATGTGTGTGAGTGTGGTGAGAGGTCGGTATAGGTGCTTGCATGTGTCCCCCTCGCATGCATGCGCTCTAACCTAGAGGCGAAGGTTCCGGACCCGTATAAGGGGGAATCTCCCCGTCGAGGTGAAACCGGGTAGGATAGTGCCCCAACTTGTGAACCAACATGGTTTTACATCACCCTATGACCTAAACAAACACAAAACAATAGAGAGCTACGCCGGGCTACCCCTGTCAGAGGAACGTCTAGGGGGGTAGACGATCCGAGTGTGCACAGATCAGGGTTTCGCTAGAGGAAGACCACGAGAACATTGGAATGAGATGAAAACTTGCATGTGCCCCTAGCATATGTGTGTGAGTGTGGTGAGAGGTTGGTATAGGTGCTTGCATGTGTCCCCCCTCGCATGCATGCGCTCTAACCTAGAGGCGAAGGTTCCGGACCCGTATGAGGGGGGAATCTCCCCGTTTAGGTGAAACCGGGTAGGATAGTGCCCCAACTTGTGAACCAACATGGTTTTACATCACCCTATGACCTAAACAAACAGAAAACAAGAGAGAGCTACGTCGGGCTACCCCTGTCAGAGGAACGTCTAGGGGGGTAGACGATCCGAGTGTGCACAGAGATCAGGGTTTCGCCGGAGGAAGACCACGAGAACATTGGAATGAGATGAAAACTTGCATGTGCCCCTAGCATAATTGTGTGAGTGTGGTGAGAGGTCGGTATAGGTGCTTGCATGTGTCCCCCCTCGCATGCATGCGCTCTAACCTAGAGGCGAAGGTTCCGGACCCGTATAAGGGGGAATCTCCCCGTCGAGGTGAAACCGGGTAGGATAGTGCCCCAACTTGTGAACCAACATGGTTTTACATCACCCTATGACCTAAACAAACACAAAACAAGAGAGAGCTACGTCGGGCTACCCCTGTCAGAGGAACGTCTAGGGGGGTAGACGATCCGAGTGTGCATAGAGATCAGGGTTTCGCCGGAGGAAGACCACGAGAACGTTGGAATGAGATGAAAACTTGTATGTGCCCCTAGCATATGTGTGTGAGTGTGGTGAGAGGTTGGTATAGGTGCTTGCATGTGTCCCCACTCGCATGCATGCGCTCTAACCTAGAGGCGAAGGTTCCGGACCCGTATAAGGGGGAATCTCCCCGTCGAGGTGAAACCGGGTAGGATAGTGCCCCAAGTTGTGAACCAACATGGTTTTACATCACCCTATGACCTAAACAAACACAAAACAAGAGAGAGCTACGCCGGGCTACCCCTGTCAGAGGAACGTCTAGGGGGGTAGACGATCCGAGTGTGCACAGAGATCAGGGTTTCGCCGGAGGAAGACCACGAGAACATTGGAATGAGATGAAAACTTGCATGTGCCCCTAGCATATGTGTGTGAGTGTGGTGAGAGGTTGGTATAGGTGCTTGCATGTGTCCCCCCTCGCATGCATGCGCTCTAACCTAGAGGCGAAGGTTCCGGACCCGTATGAGGGGGGAATCTCCCCGTTTAGGTGAAACCGGGTAGGATAGTGCCCCAACTAGTGAACCAACATGGTTTTACATCACCCTATGACCTAAACAAACACAAAACAAGAGAGAGCTACGCCGGGCTACCCCTGTCAAAGGAACGTCTAGGGGAGTAGACGATCCGAGTGTGCGCAGATCAGGGTTTCGCCGGAGGAAGACCACGAGAACATTGGAATGAGATGAAAACTTGCATGTGCCCCTAGCATATGTGTGTGAGTGTGGTGAGAGGTTGGTATAGGTGCTTGCATGTGTCCCCCCTCGCATGCATGCGCTCTAACCTAGAGGCGAAGGTTCCGGACCCGTATGAGGGAGGAATCTCCCCGTTTAGGTGAAACCGGGTAGGATAGTGCCCCAACTTGTGAACCAACATGGTTTTACATCACCCTATGACATAAACAAACACAAAACAAGAGAGAGCTACGCCGGGCTACCCCTGTCAGAGGAACGTCTAGGGGGTAGACGATCCGAGTGTGCACAGAGATCAGGGTTTCGCTGGAGGAAGACCACGAGAACATTGGAATGAGATGAAAACTTGCATGTGCCCCTAGCATATGTGTGTGATTGTGGTGAGAGGTTGGTATAGGTGCTTGCATGTGTCCCCCCTCGCATGCATGCGCTCTAACCTAGAGGCGAAGGTTCCGGACCCGTATGAGGGGGGAATCTCCCCGTTTAGGTGAAATCGGGTAGGATAGTGCCCCAACTTGTGAACCAACATGGTTTTACATCACCCTATGACCTAAACAAACACAAAACAAGAGAGAGCTACGCTGGGCTACCCCTGTCAGAGGAACGTCTAGGGGGGTAGACGATCCGAGTGTGCACAGAGATCAGGGTTTCGCCGGAGGAAGACCACGAGAACATTGGAATGAGATGAAAACTTGCATATGCCCCTAGCATATGTGTGTGAGTGTGGTGAGAGGTTGGTATAGGTGCTTGCATGTGTCCCCCCTCGCATGCATGCGGTCTAACCTTGAGGCGAAGGTTCCGGACCCGTATGAGGGGGGAATCTCCCCGTTTAGGTGAAACCGGGTAGGATAGTGCCCCAACTTGTGAACCAACATGGTTTTACGTCACCCTATGACCTAAACAAACACAAAACAAGAGAGAGCTACGCCGGGCTACCCCTGTCAGAGGAACGTCTAGGGGGGTAGACGATCCGAGTGTGCACAGAGATCAGGGTTTCGCCGGAGGAAGACCACGAGAACATTGGCATGAGATGAAAACTTGCATGTGCCCCTATCATATGTGTGTGAGTGTGGTGAGAGGTTGGTATAGGTGCTTGCATGTGTCCCCCCTCGCATGCATGCGGTCTAACCTTGAGGCGAAGGTTCCGGACCCGTATGAGGGGGGAATCTCCCCGTTTAGGTGAAACCGGGTAGGATAGTGCCCCAACTTGTGAACCAACATGGTTTTACATAACCCTATGACCTAAACAAACACAAAACAAGAGAGAGCTACGCCGGGCTACCCCTGTCAGAGGAACGTCTAGGGGGGTAGACGATCCGAGTGTGCACAGAGATCAGGGTTTCGCCGGAGGAAGACCACGAGAACATTGGAATGAGATGAAAACTTGCATGTGCCCCTAGCATATGTGTGTGAGTGTGGTGAGAGGTTGGTATAGGTGCTTGCATGTGTCCCCCCTCACACGCATGCGCTCTAACCTAGAGGCGAAGGTTCCGGACCCGTATGAGGGGGGAATCTCCCCGTTTAGGTGAAACCGGGTAGGATAGTGCCCCAACTAGTGAACCAACATGGTTTTACATCACCCTATGACCTAAACAAACACAAAACAAGAGAGAGCTACGCCGGGCTACCCCTGTCAAAGGAACGTCTAGGGGAGTAGACGATCCGAGTGTGCGTAGATCAGGGTTTCGCCGGAGGAAGACCACGAGAACATTGGAATGAGATGAAAACTTGCATGTGCCCCTAGCATATGTGTGTGAGTGTGGTGAGAGGTTGGTATAGGTGCTTGCATGTGTCCCCCCTCGCATGCATGCGCTCTAACCTAGAGGCGAAGGTTCCGGACCCGTATGAGGGAGGAATCTCCCCGTTTAGGTGAAACCGGGTAGGATAGTGCCCCAACTTGTGAACCAACATGGTTTTACATCACCCTATGACATAAACAAACACAAAACAAGAGAGAGCTACGCCGGGCTACCCCTGTCAGAGGAACGTCTAGGGGGTAGACGATCCGAGTGTGCACAGAGATCAGGGTTTCGCTGGAGGAAGACCACGAGAACATTGGAATGAGATGAAAACTTGCATGTGCCCCTATCATATGTGTGTGAGTGTGGTGAGAGGTTGGTATAGGTGCTTGCATGTGTCCCCCCTCGCATGCATGCGCTCTAACCTAGAGGCGAAGGTTCCGGACCCGTATGAGGGGGGAATCTCCCCGTTTAGGTGAAACCGGGTAGGATAGTGCCCCAACTTGTGAACCAACATGGTTTTACATCACCCTATGACCTAAACAAACACAAAACAAGAGAGAGCTACGCTGGGCTACCCCTGTCAGAGGAACGTCTAGGGGGGTAGACGATCCGAGTGTGCACAGAGATCAGGGTTTCGCCGGAGGAAGACCACGAGAACATTGGAATGAGATGAAAACTTGCATGTGCCCCTAGCATATGTGTGTGAGTGTGGTGAGAGGTTGGTATAGGTGCTTGCATGTGTCCCCCCTCGCATGCATGTGGTCTAACCTTGAGGCGAAGGTTCCGGACCCTTATGAGGGGGGAATCTCCCCGTTTAGGTGAAACCGGGTAGGATAGTGCCCCAACTTGTGAACCAACATGGTTTTACGTCACCCTATGACCTAAACAAACACAAAACAAGAGAGAGCTACGCCGGGCTACCCCTGTCAGAGGAACGTCTAGGGGGGTAGACGATCCGAGTGTGCACAGAGATCAGGGTTTCGCCGGAGGAAGACCACGAGAACATTGGAATGAGATGAAAACTTGCATGTGCCCCTATCATATGTGTGTGAGTGTGGTGAGAGGTTGGTATAGGTGCTTGCATGTGTCCCCACTCGCATGCATGCGGTCTAACCGTGAGGCGAAGGTTCCGGACCCGTATGAGGGGGGAATCTCCCCGTTTAGGTGAAACCGGGTAGGATAGTGCCCCAACTTGTGAACCAACATGGTTTTACATCACCCTATGACCTAAACAAACACAAAACAAGAGAGAGCTACGCCGGGCTACCCCTGTCAGAGGAACGTCTAGGGGGGTAGATGATCCGAGTGTGCACAGAGATCAGGGTTTCGCAGGAGGAAGACCACGAGAACATTGGAATGAGATGAAAACTTGCATGTGCCCCTAGCATATGTGTGTGAGTGTGGTGAGAGGTTGGTATAGGTGCTTGCATGTGTCCCCCCTCACACGCATGCGCTCTAACCTAGAGGCGAAGGTTCCGGACCCGTATGAGGGGGGAATCTCCCCGTTTAGGTGAAACCGGGTAGGATAGTGCCCCAACTAGTGAACCAACATGGTTTTACATCACCCTATGACCTAAATAAACACAAAACAAGAGAGAGCTACGCCGGGCTACCCCTGTCAAAGGAACGTCTAGGGGAGTAGACGATCCGAGTGTGCGCAGATCAGGGTTTCGCCGGAGGAAGACCACGAGAACATTGGAATGAGATGAAAACTTGCATGTGCCCCTAGAATATGTGTGTGAGTGTGGTGAGAGGTTGGTATAGGTGCTTGCATGTGTCCCCCCTCGCATGCATGCGCTCTAACCTAGAGGCAAAGGTTCCGGACCCGTATGAGGGAGGAATCTCCCCGTTTAGGTGAAACCGGGTAGGATAGTGCCCCAACTTGTGAACCAACATGGTTTTACATCACCCTATGACATAAACAAACACAAAACAAGAGAGAGCTACGCCGGGCTACCCCTGTCAGAGGAACGTCTAGGGGGTAGACGATCCGAGTGTGCACAGAGATCAGGGTTTCGCTGGAGGAAGACCACGAGAACATTGGAATGAGATGAAAACTTGCATGTGCCCCTAGCATATGTGTGTGAGTGTGGTGAGAGGTTGGTATAGGTGCTTGCATGTGTCCCCCCTCGCATGCATGCGCTCTAACCTAGAGGCGAAGGTTCCGGACCCGTATGAGGGGGGAATCTCCCCGTTTAGGTGAAACCGGGTAGGATAGTGCCCCAACTTGTGAACCAACATGGTTTTACATCACCCTATGACCTAAACAAACACAAAACAAGAGAGAGCTACGCTGGGCTACCCCTGTCAGAGGAACGTCTAGGGGGGTAGACGATCCGAGTGTGCACAGAGATCAGGGTTTCGCCGGAGGAAGACCACGAGAACATTGGAATGAGATGAAAACTTGCATGTGCCCCTAGCATATGTGTGTGAGTGTGGTGATAGGTTGGTATAGGTGCTTGCATGTGTCCCCCCTCGCATGCATGCGGTCTAACCTTGAGGCGAAGGTTCCGGACCCGTATGAGGGGGGAATCTCCCCGTTTAGGTGAAACCGGGTAGGATAGTGCCCCAACTTGTGAACCAACATGGTTTTACGTCACCCTATGACCTAAACAAACACAAAACAAGAGAGAGCTACGCCGGGCTACCCCTGTCAGAGGAACGTCTAGGGGGGTAGACGATCCGAGTGTGCACAGAGATGAGGGTTTCGCCGGAGGAAGACCACGAGAACATTGGAATGAGATGAAAACTTGCATGTGCCCCTAGCATATGTGTGTGAGTGTGGTGAGAGGTTGGTATAGGTGCTTGCATGTGTCCCCCCTTGCATGCATGCGCTCTAACCTAGAGGCGAAGGTTCCGGACCCGTATGAGGGGGGAATCTCCCTGTTTAGGTGAAACCGGGTAGGATAGTGCCCCAACTTGTGAACCAACATGGTTTTACATCACCCTATGACCTAAACAAACATAAAACAAGAGAGAGCTACGCCGGGCTACCCCTGTCAGAGGAATGTCTAGGGGGGTAGACGATCCGAGTGTGCACAGAGATCAGGGTTTCGCCGGAGGAAGACCACGAGAACATTGGAATGAGATGAAAACTTGCATGTGCCCCTAGCATATGTGTGTGAGTGTGGTGAGAGGTTGGTATAGGTGCTTGCATGTGTCCCCCCTCGCATGCATGCGCTCTAACCTAGAGGCGAAGGTTCCGGACCCGTATGAGGGGGGAATCTCCCCGTCGAGGTGAAACCGGGTAGGATAGTGCCCCAACTTGTGAACCAACATGGTTTTACATCACCCTATGACCTAAACAAACACAAATCAAGAGAGAGCTACGCCGGGCTACCCCTGTCAGAGGAACGTCTAGGGGGTAGACGATCCGAGTGTGCACAGAGATCAGGGTTTCGCCGGAGGAAGACCACGAGAAGATTGGAATGAGATGAAAACTTGCATGTGCCCCTAGCATATGTGTGTGAGTGTGGTGAGAGGTTGGTATAGGTGCTTGCATGTGTCCCCCCTCGCATGCATGCGCTCTAACCTAGAGGCAAAGGTTCCGGACCCGTATAAGGGGGAATCTCCCCGTCGAGGTGAAACCGGGTAGGATAGTGCCCCAACTTGTGAACCAACATGGTTTTACAT
The DNA here is from genome assembly GCA_916181665.1 of Avena sativa. Lineage (NCBI taxonomy): Eukaryota > Viridiplantae > Streptophyta > Magnoliopsida > Poales > Poaceae > Avena > Avena sativa. The sequence continues at coordinate 144,984,531 of OV702294.1, read as the reverse complement.
CACCCTATTACCTAAACAAACACAAAACAAGAGAGAGGTACGCTGGGCTACCCCTGTCAGAGGAACGTCTAGGGGGGTAGACGATCCGAGTGTGCACAGAGATCAGGTTTTCGCCGGAGGAAGACCACGAGAACATTGGAATGAGATGAAAACTTGCATGTGCCCCTATCATATGTGTGTGAGTGTGGTGAGAGGTTGGTATAGGTGCTTGCATGTGTCCCCCCTCGCATGCATGCGCTCTAACCTAGAGGCGAAGGTTCCGGACCCGTATAAGGGGGAATCTCCCCGTCGAGGTGAAACCGGGTAGGATAGTGCCCCAACTTGTGAACCAACATGGTTTTACATCACCCTATGACCTAAACAAACACAAAACAAGAGAGAGCTACGCCGGGCTACCCCTGTCAGAGGAACGTCTAGGGGGGTAGACGATCCGAGTGTGCATAGAGATCAGGGTTTCGCCGGAGGAAGACCACGAGAACATTGGAATGAGATGACAACTTGCATGTGCCCCTAGCATATGTGTGTGAGTGTGTTGAGAGGTTGGTATAGGTGCTTGCATGTGTCCCCCCTCGCATGCATGCGCTCTAACCTAGAGGCGAAGGTTCCGGACCCGTATGAGGGGGGAATCTCCCCGTTTAGGTGAAACCGGGTAGGATAGTGCCCCAACTTGTGAACCAACATGGTTTTACGTCACCCTATGACCTAAACAAACACAAAACAAGAGAGAGCTACGCCGGGCTACCCCTGTCAGAGGAACGTCTAGGGGGTAGACGATCCGAGTGTGCACAGATCAGGGTTTCGCCGGAGGAAGACCACGAGAACATTGGAATGAGATGAAAACTTGCATGTGACCCTAGCATATGTGTGTGAGTGTGGTCAGAGGTTGGTATAGGTGCTTGCATGTGTCCCCCCTCGCATGCATGCGCTCTAACCTAGAGGCGAAGGTTCCGAACCCGTGTGAGGGGGGAAACTCCCCGTTTAGGTGAAACCGGGTAGGATAGTGCCCCAACTTGTGAACCAACATGGTTTTACATCACCCTATGACCTAAACAAACACAAAACAAGAGAGATCTACGCCGGGCTACCCATGTCAGAAGAACGTCTAGGGGGGTAGACGATCTGAGTGTGCACAGAGATCAGGGTTTCGCCGGAGGAAGTCCACGAGAACATTGGAATGAGATGAAAACTTGCATGTGCCCCTAGCATATGTGTGTGAGTGTGGTGAGAGGTTGGTATAGGTGCTTGCATGTGTCCCCCTCGCATGCATGCGCTCTAACCTAGAGGCGAAGGTTCCGGACCCGTATGAGGGGGGAATCTCCCCGTTTAGGTGAAACCAGGTAGGATAGTGCCCCAACTTGTGAACCAACATGGTTTTACATCACCCTATGACCTAAACAAACAGAAAACAAGAGAGAGCTACGCCGGGCTACCCCTGTCAGAGGAACGTCTAGGGGGGTAGACGATCCGAGTGTGCATAGAGATCAGGGTTTCGCCGGAGGAAGACCACGAGCACATTGGAATGAGATGAAAACTTGCATGTGCCCCTAGCATATGTGTGTGAGTGTGGTGAGAGGTTGGTATAGGTGCTTGCATGTGTCCCCCCTCGCATGCATGCGCTCTAACCAAGAGGCGAAGGTTCCGGACCCGTATAAGGGGGAATCTCCCCGTCGAGGTGAAACCGGGTAGGATAGTGCCCCAAGTTGTGAACCAACATGGTTTTACATCACCCTATGACCTAAACAAACACAAAACAAGAGAGAGCTACGCCGGGCTACCCCTGTCAGAGGAACGTCTAGGGGGGTAGACGATCCGAGTGTGCACAGAGATCAGGGTTTCGCCGGAGGAAGACCACGAGAACATTGGAATGAGATGAAAACTTGCATGTGCCCCTAGCATATGTGTGTGAGTGTGGTGATAGGTTGGTATAGGTGCTTGCATGTGTCCCCCCTCGCATGCATGCGCTCTAACCTAGAGGCGAAGGTTCCGGACCCGTATGAGGGGGAATCTCCCCGTCGAGGTGAAATCGGGTAGGATAGTGCCCCAACTTGTGAACCAACATGGTTTTACATCACCCTATGACCTAAAAAAACACAAAACAAGAGAGAGCTACGTCGGGCTACCCCTGTCAGAGGAACGTCTAGGGGGGTAGACGATTCGAGTGTGCACAGAGATCAGGGTTTCGCCGGAGGAAGACCACGAGAACGTTGGAATGAGATGAAAACTTGTATGTGCCCCTAGCATATATGTGTGAGTGTGGTGATAGGTTGGTATAGGTGCTTGCATGTGTCCCTCCTCGCATGCATGCGCTCTAACCTAGAGGCGAAGGTTCCGGACCCGTATGAGGGGGGAATCTCCCCGTTTAGGTGAAACCGGGTAGGATAGTGACCCAACTTGTGAACCAACATGGTTTTACATCACCCTATGACCTAAACAAACACAAAACAAGAGAGAGCTACGCCGGGCTACCCCTGTCAGAGGAACGTCTAGGGGGTAGACGATCCGAGTGTGCACAGATCAGGGTTTCGCCGGAGGAAGACCACGAGAACATTGGAATGAGATGAAAACTTGCATGTGACCCTAGCATATGTGTGTGAGTGTGGTCAGAGGTTGGAATAGGTGCTTGCATGTGTCCCCCCTCGCATGCATGCGCTCTAACCTAGAGGCGAAGGTTCCGAACCCGTATGAGGGGGGAATCTCTCCGTTTAGGTGAAACCGGGTAGGATAGTGCCCCAACTTGTGAACCAACATGGTTTTACATCACCCTATGACCTAAACAAACACAAAACAACAGAGATCTACGCCGGGCTACCCATGTTAGAGGAACGTCTAGGGGGGTAGACGATCCGAGTGTGCACAGAGATCAGGGTTTCGCCGGAGGAAGTCCACGAGAACATTGGAATGAGATGAAAACTTGCATGTGCCCCTAGCATATGTGTGTGAGTGTGGTGAGAGGTTGGTATAGGTGCTTGCATGTGTCCCCCCTCGCATGCATGCGCTCTAACCTAGAGGCGAAGGTTCCGGACCCGTATAAGGGGGAATCTCCCCGTCGAGGTGAAATCGGGTAGGATAGTGCCCCAACTTGTGAACCAACATGGTTTTACATCACCCTATGACCTAAACAAACACAAAACAAGAGAGAGCTACGCCGGGCTACCCCTGTCAGAGGAACGTCTAGGGGGGTAGACGATCCGAGTGTGCACAGAGATCAGGGTTTCGCCGGAGGAAGACCACGAGAACATTGGAATGGGATGAAAACTTGCATGTGCCCCTAGCATATGTGTGTGAGTGTGGTGAGAGGTTGGTATAGGTGCTTGCATGTGTCCCCCCTTGCATGCATGCGCTCTAACCTAGAGGCGAAGGTTCCGGACCCGTATGAGGGGGGAATCTCCCTGTTTAGGTGAAACCGGGTAGGATAGTGCCCCAACTTGTGAACCAACATGGTTTTACATCACCCTATGACCTAAACAAACATAAAACAAGAGAGAGCTACGCCGGGCTACCCCTGTCAGAGGAACGTCTAGGGGGGTAGACGATCCGAGTGTGCACAGAGATCAGGGTTTCGCCGGAGGAAGACCACGAGAACATTGTAATGAGATGAAAACTTGCATGTGACCCTAGCATATGTGTGTGAGTGTGGTTATAGGTTGGTATAGGTGCTTGCATGTGTCCCCCCTCGCATGCATGCGCTCTAACCTAGAGGCGAAGGTTCCGGACCCGTATGAGGGGGGAATCTCCCCGTCGAGGTGAAACCGGGTAGGATAGTGCCCCAACTTGTGAACCAACATGGTTTTACATCACCCTATGACCTAAACAAACACAAAACAAGAGAGAGCTACGCCGGGCTACCCCTGTCAGAGGAACGTCTAGGGGGTAGACGATCCGAGTGTGCACAGAGATCAGTGTTTCGCCGGAGGAAGACCACGAGAAGATTGGAATGAGATGAAAACTTGCATGTGCCCCTAGCATATGTGTGTGAGTGTGGTGAGAGGTTGGTATAGGTGCTTGCATGTGTCCCCCCTTGCATGCATGCGCTCTAACCTAGAGGCGAAGGTTCCGGACCCGTATAAGGGGTAATCTCCCCGTCGAGGTGAAACCGGGTAGGATAGTGCCCCAACTTGTGAACCAACATGGTTTTACATCACACTATTACCTAAACAAACACAAAACAAGAGAGAGGTACGCTGGGCTACCCCTGTCAGAGGAACGTCTAGGGGGGTAGACGATCCGAGTGTGCACAGAGATCAGGTTTTCGCCGGAGGAAGACCACGAGAACATTGGAATGAGATGAAAACTTGCATGTGCCCCTAGCATATGTGTGTGAGTGTGGTGAGAGGTTGGTATAGGTGCTTGCATGTGTCCCCCCTGCATGCATGCGCTCTAACCTAGAGGCGAAGGTTCCGGACCCGTATGAGGGGGAATCTCCCTGTTTAAGTGAAACCGGGTAGGATAGTGCCCCAACTTGTGAACCAACATGGTTTTGAATTACCCTATGACCTAAACAAACACAAAACAAGAGAGAGCTACTCCAGGATACCCCTGTCAGAGGAACGTCTAGGGGGGTAGACAATCCGAGTGTGCATAGAGATCAGGGTTTCGCCGGAGGAAGACCACGAGAACATTGGAATGAGATGAAAACTTGCATGTGCCCCTAGCATATGTGTGTGAGTGTGGTGAGAGGTTGGTATATATGCTTCCATGTGTCCCCCCTCGCATGCATGCGCTCTAACCTAGAGGCGAAGGTTCCGGACCCGTATAAGGGGGAATCTCCCCGTCGAGGTGAAACCGGGTAGTATTGTGCCCAAACTTGTGAACCAACATGGATTTACATCACCCGATGACCTAAACAAACACAAAACAAGAGAGAGCTACGCTGGGCTACCCCTGTCAGAGAACGTCTAGGGGGTAGACGATCCGAGTGTGCACAGAGATGAGGGTTTCGCCGGAGGAAGACCACGAGAACATTGGAATGAGATGAAAACTTGCATGTGCCCCTAGCATATGTGTGTGAGTGTGGTGAGAGGTTGGTATAGGTGCTTGCATGTGTCCCCCCTCGCATGCATGCGCTCTAACCTAGAGGCGAATGTTCCGGACCCGTATGAGGGGGGAATCTCCCCGTTTAGGTGAAACCGGGTAGGATAGTGCCCCAACTTGTGAACCAACATGGTTTTACATCACCCTATGACCTAAACAAACACAAAACAAGAGAGAGCTACGCCGGGCTACCCCTGTCAGAGGAACGTCTAGGGGGGTAGACGATCCGAGTGTGCACAGGGATCAGGGTTTCGCCGGAGGAAGACCACGAGAACATTGGAATGAGATGAAAACTGGCATGTGCCCCTAGCATATGTGTGTGAGTGTGGTGAGAGGTTGGTATAGGTGCTTGCATGTGTCCCCCCTCGCATGCATGCGCTCTAACCTAGAGGCGAAGGTTCCAGACCCGTATGAGGGGGGAATCTCCCCGTTTAGGTGAAACCGGGTAGGATAGTGCCCCAACTTGTGAACCAACATGGTTTTACATCACCCTATGACCTAAACAAACACAAAACAAGAGAGAGATACGCCGGGCTACCCCTGTCGGAGGAACGTCTAGGGGGGTAGACAATCCGAGTGTGCACACAGATCAGGGTTTCGCCGTAGGAAGACCACGAGAACATTGGAATGAGATGAAAACTTGCATGTGCCCCTAGCATATGTGTGTGAATGTGGTGAGAGGTTGGTATAGGTGCTTGCATGTGTCCCCCCTCGCATGCATGCGCTCTAACCTAGAGGCGAAGGTTCCGGACCCGTATAAGGGGGAATCTCACCGTCGAGGTGAAACCGGGTAGGATAGTGCCCCAACTTGTGAACCAACATGGTTTTACATCACTCTATGACCTAAACAAACACCAAACAATAGAGAGCTACGCCGGGCTACCCCTGTCAGAGGAACGTCTAGGGGGGTAGACGATCCGAGTGTGCATAGAGATCAGGGTTTCGCCGGAGGAAGACCACGAGAACATTGGAATGAGATGAAAACTTGTATGTGACCCTAGCATATGTGTGTGAGTGTGGTGAGAGGTTGGTATAGGTGCTTGAATGTGTCCCCCCTCGCATGCATGCGCTCTAACCTAGAGGCGAAGGTTCCGGACCCGTATGAGGGGGGAATCTCCCCGTTTAGGTGAAACCGGGTAGGATAGTGCCCCAACTTGTGAACCAACATGGTTTTACATCACCCTATGACCTAAACAAACACAAAACAAGAGAGAGCTACGCCGGGCTACCCCTGTCAGAGGAACGTCTAGGGGGGTAGACGATCCGAGTGTGCACAGATCAGGGTTTCGCCGGAGGAAGACCACGAGAACATTGGAATGAGATGAAAACTTCCATGTGCCCCTAGCATATGTGTGTGAGTGTGGTGAGAGGTTGGTATAGGTGCTTGCATGTGTCCCCCCTCGCATGCATGCGCTCTAACCTAGAGGCGAAGGTTCCGGACCCGTATGAGGGGGGAATCTCCCCGTTTAGGTGAAACCGGGTAGGATAGTGCCCCAACTTGTGAACCAACATGGTTTTACATCACCCTATGACCTAAACAAAAACAAAACAAGAGAGAGCTACGCCGGGCTACCCCTGTCAGAGGAACGTCTAGGGGGGTAGACGATCCGAGTGTGCACAGAGATCAGGGTTTCGCCGGAGGAAGACCACGAGAACATTGGAATGAGATGAAAACTTGCATGTGCCCCTAGCATATGTGTGTCAGTGTGGTGAGAGGTTGGTATAGGTGCTTGCATGTGTCCCCCCTCGCATGCATGCGCTCTAACCTAGAGGCGAAGGTTCCGGACCCGTATAAGGGGGAATCTCCCCGTCGAGGTGAAACCGGGTAGGATAGTGCCCCAACTTGTGAACCAACATGGTTTTACATAACCCTATAACCTAAACAAACACAAAACAATAGAGAGCTACGCCGGGCTACCCCTGTCAGAGGAACGTCTAGGGGGGTAGACGAACCGAGTGTGCACAGAGATCAGGGTTTCGCCGGAGGAAGACCACGAGAACATTGGAATGAGATGAAAACTTGTATGTGCCCCTAGCATATGTGTGTGAGTGTGGTGAGAGGTTGGTATAGGTGCTTGCATGTGTCCCCCCTCGCATGCATGCGCTCTAACCTAGAGGCGAAGGTTCCGGACCCGTATGAGGGGGGAATCTCCCCGTTTAGGTGAAACCGGGTAGGATAGTGCCCCAACTTGTGAACCAACATGGTTTTACATCACCCTATGACCTAAACAAATAGAAAACAAGAGAGAGCTACGCCGGGCTACCCCTGTCAGAGGAACGTCTAGGGGGGTAGACGATCCGAGTGTGCACAGATCAGGGTTTCGCCGGAGGAAGACCACGAGAACATTGGAATGAGATGAAAACTTGCATGTGCCCCTAGCATATGTGTGTGAGTGTGGTGAGAGGTTGGTATAGGTGCTTGCATGTGTCCCCCCTCGCATGCATGCGCTCTAACCTAGAGGCGAATGTTCCGGACCCGTATGAGGGGGGAATCTCCCCGTTTAGGTGAAACCGGGTAGGATAGTGCCGCAACTTGTGAACCAACATGGTTTTAAATCACCCTATGACCTAAACAAACACAAAACAAGAGAGAGCTACGCCGGGCTACCCCTGTCAGAGGAACGTCTAGGGGGGTAGACGATCCGAGTGTGCATAGAGATCAGGGTTTCGCCGGAGGAAGACCACGAGAACATTGGAATGAGATGAAAACTTGCATGTGCCCCTAGCATATGTGTGTGAGTGTGTTGAGAGGTTGGTATAGGTGCTTGCATGTGTCCCCCCTCGCATGCATGCGCTCTAACCTAGAGGCGAAGGTTCCAGACCCGTATGAGGGGGGAATCTCCCCGTTTAGGTGAAACCGGGTAGGATAGTGCCCCAACTTGTGAACCAACATGGTTTTACATCACCCTATTACCTAAACAAACACAAAACAAGAGAGAGCTACGCCGGGCTACCCCTGTCAGAGGAACGTCTAGGGGGTAGACGATCCGAGTGTGCACAGAGATCAGGGTTTCGCCGGAGGAAGACCACGAGAACATTGGAATGAGATGAAAACTTGTATGTGCCCCGAGCATATGTGTGTGAGTGTGGTGAGAGGTTGGTATAGGTGCTTGCATGTGTCCCCCCTCGCATGCATGCGCTCTAACCTAGAGGCGAAGGTTCCGAACCCGTATGAGGGGGGAATCTCCCCGTTTAGGTGAAACCGGGTAGGATAGTGCCCCAACTTGTGAACCAACATGGTTTTACATCACCCTATGACCTAAACAAACAGAAAACAAGAGAGAGCGACGCCGGGCTACCCTTGTCAGAGGAACGTCTAGGGGGGTAGACGATCCGAGTGTGCACAGATCAGGGTTCCGCCGGAGGAAGACCACGAGAACATTGGAATGAGATGAAAACTTGCATGTGCCCCTAGCATATGTGTGTGAGTGTGGTGAGAGGTTGGTATAGGTGCTTGCATGTGTCCCCCCTCGCATGCATGCGCTCTAACCTAGAGGCGAATGTTCCGGACCCGTATGAGGGGGGAATCACCCCGTTTAGGTGAAACCGGGTAGGATAGTGCCCCAACTTGTGAACCAACATGGTTTTAAATCACCCTATGACCTAAACAAACACAAAACAAGAGAGAGCTACGCCGGGCTACCCCTGTCAGAGGAACGTCTAGGGGGGTAGACGATCCGAGTGTGCATAGAGATCAGGGTTTCGCCGGAGGAAGACCACGAGAACATTGGAATGAGATGAAAACTTGCGTGTGCCCCTAGCATATGTGTGTGAGTGTGGTGAGAGGTTGGTATAGGTGCTTGCATGTGTCCCCCCTCGCATGCATGCGCTCTAACCTAGAGGCGAAGGTTCCAGACCCGTATGAGGGGGGAATCTCCCCGTCGAGGTGAAACCGGGTAGGATAGTGCCCCAACTTGTGAACCAACATGGTTTTACATCACCCTATGACCTAAACAAACACCAAACAAGAGAGAGCTACGCCGGGCTACCCCTGTTAGAGGAACGTCTAGGGGGGTAGACGATCAGAGTGTGCATAGAGATCAGGGTTTCGCCGGAGGAAGACCACGAGAACATTGGAATGAGATGAAAACTTGTATGTGGCCCTAGCATATGTGTGTGAGTGTGGTGAGAGGTTGGTATAGGTGCTTGCATGTGTCCCCCCTCGCATGCATGCGCTCTAACCTAGAGGCGAAGGTTCCGGACCCGTATGAGGGGGGGATCTCCCCGTTTAGGTGAAACCGGGTAGGATAGTGCCCCAACTTGTGAACCAACATGGTTTTACATCACCCTATGACCTAAACAAACAGAAAACAAGAGAGAGCTACGCCGGGCTACCCCTGTCAGAGGAACGTCTAGGGGGGTAGACGATCCGAGTGTGCACAGATCAGGGTTCCGCCGGAGGAAGACCACGAGAACATTGGAATGAGATGAAAACTTGCATGTGCCCCTAGCATATGTGTGTGAGTGTGGTGAGAGGTTGGTATAGGTGCTTGCATGTGTCCCCCTCGCATGCATGCGCTCTAACCTAGAGGCGAATGTTCCGGACCCATATGAGGGGGGAATCTCCCCGTTTAGGTGAAACCGGGTAGGATAGTGCCCCAACTTGTGAACCAACATGGTTTTACATCACCCTGTGACCTAAACAAACACAAAACAAGAGAGAGCTATGCCGGGCTACCCCTGTCAGAGGAACGTCTAGGGGGGTAGACGATCCGAGTGTGCATAGAGATCAGGGTTTCGCCGGAGGAAGACCACGAGAACATTGGAATGAGATGAAAACTTGCATGTGCCCCTATCATATGTGTGTGAGTGTGGTGAGAGGTTGGTATAGGTGCTTGCATGTGTCCCCCCTCGCATGCATGCGCTCTAACCTAGAGGCGAAGGTTCCGGACCCGTATGAGGGGGGAATCTCCCCGTTTAGGTGAAACCGGGTAGGATAGTGCCCCAACTTGTGAACCAACATGGTTTTACATCACCCTATGACCTAAACAAACAGAAAACAAGAGAGAGCTACGTCGGGCTACCCCTGTCAGAGGAACGTCTAGGGGGGTAGACGATCCGAGTGTGCACAGAGATCAGGGTTTCGCCGGAGGAAGACCACGAGAACGTTGGAATGAGATGAAAACTTGTATGTGCCCCTAGCATATGTGTGTGAGTGTGGTGAGAGGTTGGTATAGGTGCTTGCATGTGTCCCCCCTCGCATGCATGCGCTCTAACCTAGAGGCGAAGGTTCCGGACCCGTATAAGGGGGAATCTTCCCGTCGAGGTGAAACCGGGTAGGATAGTGCCCCAACTTGTGAACCAACATGGTTTTACATCACCCTATGACCTAAACAAACACAAAACAAGAGAGAGCTATGCCGGTCTACCCCTGTCAGAGGAACGTCTAGGGGGGTAGACGATCCGAGTGTGCACAGAGATCAGGGTTTCGCCGGAGGAAGACCACGAGAACATTGGAATGATATGAAAACTTGCATGTGCCCCTATCATATGTGTGTGAGTGTGGTGAGAGGTTGGTATAGGTGCTTGCATGTGTCCCCCCTCGCATGCATGCGCTCTAACCTAGAGGCGAAGGTTCCGGACCCGTATGAGGGGGGAATCTCCCCGTTTAGGTGAAACCGGGTAGGATAGTGCCCCAACTAGTGAACCAACATGGTTTTACATCACCCTATGACCTAAACAAACACAAAACAAGAGAGAGTTACGCCGGGCTACCCCTGTCAAAGGAACGTCTAGGGGAGTAGACGATCCGAGTGTGCGCAGATCAGGGTTTCGCCGGAGGAAGACCACGAGAACATTGGAATGAGATGAAAACTTGCATGTTCCCCTAGCATATGTGTGTGAGTGTGGTGAGAGGTTGGTATAGGTGCTTGCATGTGTCCCCCCTCGCATGCATGCGCTCTAACCTAGAGGCGAAGGTTCCGGACCCGTATGAGGGAGGAATCTCCCCGTTTAGGTGAAACCGGGTAGGATAGTGCCCCAACTTGTGAACCAACATGGTTTTACATCACCCTATGACATAAACAAACACAAAACAAGAGAGAGTTACGCCGGGCTACCCCTGTCAGAGGAACGTCTAGGGGTAGACGATCCGAGTGTGCACAGAGATCAGGGTTTCGCCGGAGGAAGACCACGAGAACATTGGAATGAGATGAAAACTTGCATGTGCCCCTATCATATGTGTGTGAGTGTGGTGAGAGGTTGGTATAGGTGCTTGCATGTGTCCCCCCTCGCATGCATGCGCTCTAACCTAGAGGCGAAGGTTCCGGACCCGTATGAGGGAGGAATCTCCCCGTTTAGGTGAAACCGGGTAGGATAGTGCCCCAACTTGTGAACCAACATGGTTTTACATCACCCTATGACATAAACAAACACAAAACAAGAGAGAGCTACGCCGGGCTACCCCTGTCAGAGGAACGTCTAGGGGTAGACGATCCGAGTGTGCACAGAGATCAGGGTTTCGCTGGAGGAAGACCACGAGAACATTGGAATGAGATGAAAACTTGCATGTGCCCCTAGCATATGTGTGTGAGTGTGGTGAGAGGTTGGTATAGGTGCTTGCATGTGTCCCCCTCGCATGCATGCGCTCTAACCTAGAGGCGAAGGTTCCGGACCCGTATGAGGGGGGAATCTCCCCGTTTAGGTGAAACCGGGTAGGATAGTGCCCCAACTTGTGAACCAACATGGTTTTACATCACCCTATGACCTAAACAAACACAAAACAAGAGAGAGCTACGCTGGGCTACCCCTGTCAGAGGAACGTCTAGGGGGGTAGACGATCCGAGTGTGCACAGAGATCAGGGTTTCGCCGGAGGAAGACCACGAGAACATTGGAATGAGATGAAAACTTGCATGTGCCCCTAGCATATGTGTGTGAGTGTGGTGAGAGGTTGGTATAGGTGCTTGCATGTGTCCCCCCTCGCATGCATGCGGTCTAACCTTGAGGCGAAGGTTCCGGACCCGTATGAGGGGGGAATCTCCCCGTTTAGGTGAAACAAGGTAGGATAGTGCCCCAACTTGTGAACCAACATGGTTTTACGTCACCCTATGACCTAAACAAACACAAAACAAGAGAGAGCTACGCCGGGCTACCCCTGTCAGAGGAACGTCTAGGGGGGTAGACGATCCGAGTGTGCACAGAGATCAGGGTTTCGCCGGAGGAAGGCCACGAGAACATTGGAATGAGATGAAAACTTGCATGTGCCCCTATCATATGTGTGTGAGTGTGGTGAGAGGTTGGTATAGGTGCTTGCATGTGTCCCCCCTCGCATGCATGCGGTCTAACCTTGAGGCGAAGGTTCCGGACCCGTATGAGGGGGGAATCTCCCCGTTTAGGTGAAACCGGGTACGATAGTGCCCCAACTTGTGAACCAACATGGTTTTACATCACCCTATGACCTAAACAAACACAAAACAAGAGAGAGCTACGCCGGGCTACCCCTGTCAGAGGAACGTCTAGGGGGGTAGACGATCCGAGTGTGCACAGAGATCAGGGTTTCGCCGGAGGAAGACCACGAGAACATTGGAATGAGATGAAAACTTGCATGTGCCCCTAGCATATGTGTGTGAGTGTGGTGAGAGGTTGTTATAGGTGCTTGCATGTGTCCCCCCTCACACGCATGCGCTCTAACCTAGAGGCGAAGGTTCCGGACCCGTATGAGGGGGGAATCTCCCCGTTTAGGTGAAACCGGGTAGGATAGTGTCCCAACTAGTGAACCAACATGGTTTTACATCACCCTATGACCTAAACAAACACAAACAAGAGAGAGCTACGCCAGGCTACCCCTGTCAAAGGAACGTCTAGGGGAGTAGACGATCCGAGTGTGCGCAGATCAGGGTTTCGCCGGAGGAAGACCACGAGAACATTGGAATGAGATGAAAACTTGCATGTGCCCCTAGCATATGTGTGTGAGTGTGGTGAGAGGTTGGTATAGGTGCTTGCATGTGTCCCCCCTCGCATGCATGCGCTCTAACCTAGAGGCGAAGGTTCCGGACCCGTATGAGGGAGGAATCTCCCCGTTTAGGTGAAACCGGGTAGGATAGTGCCCCAACTTGTGAACCAACATGGTTTTACATCACCCTATGACATAAACAAACACAAAACAAGAGAGAGCTACGCCGGGCTACCCCTGTCAGAGGAACGTCTAGGGGGTAGACGATCCGAGTGTGCACAGAGATCAGGGTTTCGCTGGAGGAAGACCACGAGAACATTGGAATGAGATGAAAACTTGCATGTGCCCCTAGCATATGTGTGTGAATGTGGTGAGAGGTTGGTATAGGTGCTTGAATGTGTCCCCCCTCGCATGCATGCGCTCTAACCTAGAGGCGAAGGTTCCGGACCCGTATGAGGGGGGAATCTCCCCGTTTAGGTGAAACCGGGTAGGATAGTGCCCCAACTTGTGAACCAACATGGTTTTACATCACCCTATGACCTAAACAAACACAAAACAAGAGAGAGCTACGCTGGGCTACCCCTGTCAGAGGAACGTCTAGGGGGGGTAGACGATCCGAGTGTGCACAGAGATCAGGGTTTCGCCGGAGGAAGACCACGAGAACATTGGAATGAGATGAAAACTTGCATGTGCCCCTAGCATATGTGTGTGAGTGTGGTGAGAGGTTGGTATAGGTGCTTGCATGTGTCCCCCCTCGCATGCATGCGGTCTAACCTTGAGGCGAAGGTTCCGGACCCGTATGAGGGGGGAATCTCCCCGTTTAGGTGAAACCGGGTAGGATAGTGCCCCAACTTGTGAACCAACATGGTTTTACGTCACCCTATGACCTAAACAAAGACAAAACAAGAGAGAGCTACGCCGGGCTACCCCTGTCAGAGGAACGTCTAGGGGGGTAGACGATCCGAGTGTGCACAGAGATCAGGGTTTCGCCGGAGGAAGACCACGAGAACATTGGAATGAGATGAAAACTTGCATGTGCCCCTATCATATGTGTCTGAGTGTGGTGAGAGGTTGGTATAGGTGCTTGCATGTGTTCCCCCTCGCATGCATGCGGTCTAACCTTGAGGCGAAGGTTCCGGACCCGTATGAGGGGGGAATCTCCCCGTTTAGGTGAAACCGGGTAGGATAGTGCCCCAACTTGTGAACCAACATGGTTTTACATCACCCTATGACCTAAACAAACACAAAACAAGAGAGAGCTACGCCGGGCTACCCCTGTCAGAGGAACGTCTAGGGGGGTAGACGATCCGAGTGTGCACAGAGATCAGGGTTTCGCCGGAGGAAGAGCACGAGAACATTGGAATGAGATGAAAACTTGCATGTGCCCCTAGCATATGTGTGTGAGTGTGGTGAGAGGTTGGTATAGGTGCTTGCATGTGTCCCCCTCACACGCATGCGCTCTAACCTAGAGGCGAAGGTTCCGGACCCGTATGAGGGGGGAATCTCCCCGTTTAGGTGAAACCGGGTAGGATAGTGCCCCAACTAGTGAACCAACATGGTTTTACATCACCCTATGACCTAAACAAACACAAAACAAGAGAGAGCTACGCCGGGCTACCCCTGTCAAAGGAACGTCTAGGGGAGTAGACGATCCGAGTGTGCGCAGATCAGGGTTTCGCCGGAGGAAGACCACGAGAACATTGGAATGAGATGAAAACTTGCATGTGCCCCTAGCATATGTGTGTGAGTGTGGTGAGAGGTTGGTATAGGTGCTTGCATGTGTCCCCCCTCGCATGCATGCGCTCTAACCTAGAGGCGAAGGTTCCGGACCCGTATGAGGGAGGAATCTCCCCGTTTAGGTGAAACCGGGTAGGATAGTGCCCCAACTTGTGAACCAACATGGTTTTACATCACCCTATGACATAAACAAACACAAAACAAGAGAGAGCTACGCCGGGCTACCCCTGTCAGAGGAACGTCTAGGGGGTAGACGATCCGAGTGTGCACAGAGATCAGGGTTTCGCTGGAGGAAGACCACGAGAACATTGGAATGAGATGAAAACTTGCATGTGCCCCTAGCATATGTGTGTGAGTGTGGTGAGAGGTTGGTATAGGTGCTTGCATGTGTCCCCCTCACACGCATGCGCTCTAACCTAGAGGCGAAGGTTCCGGACCCGTATGAGGGGGGAATCTCCCCGTTTAGGTGAAACCGGGTAGGATAGTGCCCCAACTAGTGAACCAACACGGTTTTACATCACCCTATGACCTAAACAAACACAAAACAAGAGAGAGCTACGCCGGGCTACCCCTGTCAAAGGAACGTCTAGGGGAGTAGACGATCCGAGTGTGCGCAGATCAGGGTTTCGCCGGAGGAAGACCACGAGAACATTGGAATGAGATGAAAACTTGCATGTGCCCCTATCATATGTGTCTGAGTGTGGTGAGAGGTTGGTATAGGTGCTTGCATGTGTTCCCCCTCGCATGCATGCGGTCTAACCTTGAGGCGAAGGTTCCGGACCCGTATGAGGGGGGAATCTCCCCGTTTAGGTGAAACCGGGTAGGATAGTGCCCCAACTTGTGAACCAACATGGTTTTACATCACCCTATGACCTAAACAAACACAAAACAAGAGAGAGCGACGCGGGGCTACCCCTGTCAGAGGAACGTCTAGGGGGGTAGACGATCCGAGTGTGCACAGAGATCAGGGTTTCGCCGGAGGAAGACCACGAGAACATTGGAATGAGATGAAAACTTGCATGTGCCCCTAGCATATGTGTGTGAGTGTGGTGAGAGGTTGGTATAGGTGCTTGCATGTGTCCCCCCTCGCATGCATGCGGTCTAACCTTGAGGCGAAGGTTCCGGACCCGTATGAGGGGGGAATCTCCCCGTTTAGGTGAAACCGGGTAGGATAGTGCCCCAACTTGTGAACCAACATGGTTTTACGTCACCCTATGACCTAAACAAACACAAAACAAGAGAGAGCTACGCCGGGCTACCCCTGTCAGAGGAACGTCTAGGGGGGTAGACGATCCGAGTGTGCACAGAGATCAGGGTTTCGCCGGAGGAAGAGCACGAGAACATTGGAATGAGATGAAAACTTGCATGTGCCCCTAGCATATGTGTGTGAGTGTGGTGAGAGGTTGGTATAGGTGCTTGCATGTGTCCCCCTCACACGCATGCGCTCTAACCTAGAGGCGAAGGTTCCGGACCCGTATGAGGGGGGAATCTCCCCGTTTAGGTGAAACCGGGTAGGATAGTGCCCCAACTAGTGAACCAACATGGTTTTACATCACCCTATGACCGAAACAAACACAAAACAAGAGAGAGCTACGCCGGGCTACCCCTGTCAAAGGAACGTCTAGGGGAGTAGACGATCCGAGTGTGCGCAGATCAGGGTTTCGCCGGAGGAAGACCACGAGAACATTGGAATGAGATGAAAACTTGCATGTGCCCCTAGCATATGTGTGTGAGTGTGGTGAGAGGTTGGTATAGGTGCTTGCATGTGTCCCCCCTCGCATGCATGCGCTCTAACCTAGAGGCGAAGGTTCCGGACCCGTATGAGGGGGGAATCTCCCCGTTTAGGTGAAACCGGGTAGGATAGTGCCCCAACTTGTGAACCAACATGGTTTTACATCACCCTATGACCTAAACAAACACAAAACAAGAGAGAGCTACGCTGGGCTACCCCTGTCAGAGGAACGTCTAGGGGGGTAGACGATCCGAGTGTGCACAGAGATCAGGGTTTCGCCGGAGGAAGACCACGAGAACATTGGAATGAGATGAAAACTTGCATGTGCCCCTAGCATATGTGTGTGAGTGTGGTGAGAGGTTGGTATAGGTGCTTGCATGTGTCCCCCCTCGCATGCATGTGGTCTAACCTTGAGGCGAAGGTTCCGGACCCGTATGAGGGGGAATCTCCCCGTTTAGGTGAAACCGGGTAGGATAGTGCCCCAACTTGTGAACCAACATGGTTTTACATCACCCTATGACCTAAACAAACACAGAACAAGAGAGAGCTACGCCGGGCTACCCCTGTCAGAGGAACGTCTAGGGGGGTAGACGATCCGAGTGTGCACAGAGATCAGGGTTTCGCCGGAGGAAGACCACGAGAACATTGGAATGAGATGAAAACTTGCATGTGCCCCTATCATATGTGTGTGAGTGTGGTGAGAGGTTGGTATAGGTGCTTGCATGTGTCCCCCCTCGCATGCATGCGGTCTAACCTTGAGGCGAAGGTTCCGGACCCGTATGAGGGGGGAATCTCCCCGTTTAGGTGAAACCGGGTAGGATAGTGCCCCAACTTGTGAACCAACATGGTTTTACATCACCCTATGACCAAAACAAACACAAAACAAGAGAGAGCTACGCCGGGCTACCCCTGTCAGAGGAACGTCTAGGGGGGTAGACGATCCGAGTGTGCACAGAGATTAGGGTTTCGCCGGAGGAAGACCACGAGAACATTGGAATGAGATGAAAACTTGCATGTGCCCCTGTAATATGTGTGTGAGTGTGGTGAGAGGTTGGTATAGGTGCTTGCATGTGTCCCCCCTCACACGCATGCGCTCTAACCTAGAGGCGAAGGTTCCGGACCCGTATGAGGGGGGAATCTCCCCGTTTAGGTGAAACCGGGTAGGATAGTGCCCCAACTAGTGAACCAACACGGTTTTACATCACCCTATGACCTAAACAAACACAAAACAAGAGAGAGCTACGCCGGGCTACCCCTGTCAAAGGAACGTCTAGGGGAGTAGACGATCCGAGTGTGCGCAGATCAGGGTTTCGCCGGAGGAAGACCACGAGAACATTGGAATGAGATGAAAACTTGCATGTGCCCCTAGCATATGTGTGTGAGTGTGGTGAGAGGTTGGTATAGGTGCTTGCATGTGTCCCCCCTCGCATGCATGCGCTCTAACCTAGAGGCGAAGGTTCCGGACCCGTATGAGGGAGGAATCTCCCCGTTTAGGTGAAACCGGGTAGGATAGTGCCCCAACTTGTGAACCAACATGGTTTTACATCACCCTATGACATAAACAAACACAAAACAAGAGAGAGCTACGCCGGGCTACCCCTGTCAGAGGAACGTCTAGGGGGTAGACGATCCGAGTGTGCACAGAGATCAGGGTTTCGCTGGAGGAAGACCACGAGAACATTGGAATGAGATGAAAACTTGCATGTGCCCCTAGCATATGTGTGTGAGTGTGGTGAGAGGTTGGTATAGGTGCTTGCATGTGTCCCCCCTCGCATGCATGCGCTCTAACCTAGAGGCGAAGGTTCCGGACCCGTATGAGGGGGGAATCTCCCCGTTTAGGTGAAACCGGGTAGGATAGTGCCCCAACTTGTGAACCAACATGGTTTTACATCACCCTATGACCTAAACAAACACAAAACAAGAGAGAGCTACGCTGGGCTACCCCTGTCAGAGGAACGTCTAGGGGGGTAGACGATCCGAGTGTGCACAGAGATCAGGGTTTCGCAGGAGGAAGACCACGAGAACATTGGAATGAGATGAAAACTTGCATGTGCCCCTAGCATATGTGTGTGAGTGTGGTGAGAGGTTGGTATAGGTGCTTGCATGTGTCCCCCCTCGCATGCATGCGGTCTAACCTTGAGGCGAAGGTTCCGGACCCGTATGAGGGGGGAATCTCCCCGTTTAGGTGAAACCGGGTAGGATAGTGCCCCAACTTGTGAACCAACATGGTTTTACGTCACCCTATGACCTAAACAAACACAAAACAAGAGAGAGCTACGCCGGGCTACCCCTGTCAGAGGAACGTCTAGGGGGGTAGACGATCCGAGTGTGCACAGAGATCAGGGTTTCGCCGGAGGAAGACCACGAGAACTTTGGAATGAGATGAAAACTTGCATGTGCCCCTAGCATATGTGTGTGAGTGTGGTGAGAGGTTGGTATAGGTGCTTGCATGTGTCCCCCCTCGCATGCATGCGCTCTAACCTAGAGGCGAAGGTTCCGGACCCGTATGAGGGGGGAATCTCCCCGTCGAGGTGAAACCGGGTAGGATAGTGCCCCAACTTGTGAACCAACATGGTTTTAAATCACCCTATGACCTAAACAAACACAAAACAAGAGAGAGCTACGCCGGGCTACCCCTGTCAGAGGAACGTCTAGGGGGTAGACGATCCGAGTGTGCACAGAGATCAGGGTTTCGTCGGAGGAAGACCACGAGAAGATTGGAATGAGATGAAAACTTGCATGTGCCCCTAGCATATGTGTGTGAGTGTGGTGAGAGGTTGGTATAGGTGCTTGCATGTGTCCCCCCTCGCATGCATGCGCTCTAACCTAGAGGCGAAGGTTCCGGACCCGTATAAGGGGGAATCTCCCCGTCGAGGTGAAACCGGGTAGGATATTGCCCCAACTTGTGAACCAACATGGTTTTACATCACCCTATTACCTAAACAAACACAAAACAAGAGAGAGGTACGCTGGGCTACCCCTGTCAGAGGAACGTCTAGGGGGGTAGACGATCCGAGTGTGCACAGAGATCAGGTTTTCGCCGGAGGAAGACCACGAGAACATTGGAATGAGATGAAAACTTGCATGTGCCCCTAGCATATGTGTGTGAGTGTGGTGAGAGGTTGGTATAGGTGCTTGCATGTGTCCCCCCTCGCATGCATGCGCTCTAACCTAGAGGCGAAGGTTCCGGACCCGTATAAGGGGGAATCTCCCCGTCGAGGTGAAACCGGGTAGGATAGTGCCCCAACTTGTGAACCAACATGGTTTTACATCACCCTATGACCTAAACAAACACAAAACAAGAGAGAGCTACGCCGGGCTACCCCTGTCAGAGGAACGTCTAGGGGGGTAGACGATCCGAGTGTGCATAGAGATCAGGGTTTCGCCGGAGGAAGACCACGAGAACATTGGAATGAGATGAAAACTTGCATGTGCCCCTAGCATATGTGTGTGAGTGTGTTGAGAGGTTGGTATAGGTGCTTGCATGTGTCCCCCCTCGCATGCATGCGCTCTAACCTAGAGGCGAAGGTTCCGGACCCGTATGAGGGGGGAATCTCCCCGTTTAGGTGAAACCGGGTAGGATAGTGCCCCAACTTGTGAACCAACATGGTTTTACGTCACCCTATAACCTAAACAAACACAAAACAAGAGAGAGCTACGCCGGGCTACCCCTGTCAGAGGAACGTCTAGGGGGTAGACGATCCGAGTGTGCACAGATCAGGGTTTCGTCGGAGGAAGACCACGAGAACATTGGAATGAGATGAAAACTTGCATGTGACCCTAGCATATGTGTGTGAGTGTGGTCAGAGGTTGGTATAGGTGCTTTCATGTGTCCCCCCTCGCATGCATGCGCTCTAACCTAGAGGCGAAGGTTCCGAACCCGTGTGAGGGGGGAATCTCCCCGTTTAGGTGAAACCGGGTAGGATAGTGCCCCAACTTGTGAACCAACATGGTTTTACATCACCCTATGACCTAAACAAACACAAAACAAGAGAGATCTACGCCGGGCTACACATGTCAGAGGAACGTCTAGGGGGGTAGACGATCCGAGTGTGCACAGAGATCAGGGTTTCGCCGGAGGAAGTCCACGAGAACAGTGGAATGAGATGAAAACTTGCATGTGCCCCTAGCATATGTGTGTGAGTGTGGTGAGAGGTTGGTATAGGTGCTTGCATGTGTCCCCCCTCGCATGCATGCGCTCTAACCTAGAGGCGAAGGTTCCGGACCCGTATGAGGGGGGAATCTCCCCGTTTAGGTGAAACCGGGTAGGAAAGTGCCCCAACTTGTGAACCAACATGGTTTTACATCACCCTATGACCTAAACAAACAGAAAACAAGAGACAGCTACGCCGGGCTACCCCTGTCAGAGGAACGTCAAGGGGGGTAGACGATCCGAGTGTGCATAGAGATCAGGGTTTCGCCGGAGGAAGACCACGAGAACATTGGAATGAGATGAAAACTTGCATGTGACCCTAGCATATGTGTGTGAGTGTGGTGAGAGGTTGGTATAGGTGCTTGCATGTGTCCCCCCTCGCATGCATGCGCTCTAACCTAGAGGCGAAGGTTCCGGACCCGTATAAGGGGGAATCTCCCCGTCGAGGTGAAACCGGGTAGGATAGTGCCCCAAGTTGTGAACCAACATGGTTTTACATCACCCTATGACCTAAACAAACACAAAACAAGAGAGAGCTACGGCGGGCTACCCCTGTCAGAGGAACGTCTAGGGGGGTAGACGATCCGAGTGTGCACAGAGATCAGGGTTTCGCCGGAGGAAGACCACGAGAACATTGGAATGAGATGAAAACTTGCATGTGCCCCTAGCATATGTGTGTGAGTGTGGTGATAGGTTGGTATAGGTGCTTGCATGTGTCCCCCCTCGCATGCATGCGCTCTAACCTAGAGGCGAAGGTTCCGGACCCGTAGGAGGGGGAATCTCCCCGTCGAGGTGAAATCGGGTAGGATAGTGCCCCAACTTGTGAACCAACATGGTTTTACATCACCCTATGACCTAAACAAACACAAAACAAGAGAGAGCTACACCGGGCTACCCCTGTCAGAGGAACGTCTAGGGGGGTAGACGATCCGAGTGTGCACAGAGATCAGGGTTTCGCCGGAGGAAGACCACGAGAACGTTGGAATGAGATGAAAACTTGTATGTGCCCCTAGCATATATGTGTGAGTGTGGTGATAGGTTGGTATAGGTGCTTGCATGTGTCCCTCCTCGCATGCATGCGCTCTAACCTAGAGGCGAAGGTTCTGGACCCGTATGAGGGGGGAATCTCCCCGTTTAGGTGAAACCGGGTAGGATAGTGACCCAACTTGTGAACCAACATGGTTTTACATCACCCTATGACCTAAACAAACACAAAACAAGAGAGAGCTACGCCGGGCTACCCCTGTCAGAGGAACGTCTAGGGGGTAGACGATCCGAGTGTGCACAGATCAGGGTTTCGCCGGAGGAAGACCACGAGAACATTGGAATGAGATGAAAACTTGCATGTGACCCTAGCATATGTGTGTGAGTGTGGTCAGAGGTTGGTATAGGTGCTTGCATGTGTCCCCCCTCGCATGCATGTGCTCTAACCTAGAGGCGAAGGTTCCGAACCCGTATGAGGGGGGAATCTCCCCGTTTAGGTGAAACCGGGTAGGATAGTGCCCCAACTTGTGAACCAACATGGTTTTACATCACCCTATGACCTAAACAAACACAAAACAAGAGAGATCTACGCCGGGCTACCCATGTCAGAGGAACGTCTAGGGGGGTAGACGATCCGAGTGTGCACAGAGATCAGGGTTTCGCCGGAGGAAGTCCACGAGAACATTGGAATGAGATGAAAACTTGCATGTGCCCCTAGCATATGTGTGTGAGTGTGGTGAGAGGTTGGTATAGGTGCTTGCATGTGTCCCCCCTCGCATGCATGCGCTCTAACCTAGAGGCGAAGGTTCCGGACCCGTATAAGGGGGAATCTCCCCGTCGAGGTGAAATCGGGTAGGATAGTGCCCCAACTTGTGAACCAACATGGTTTTACATCACCCTATGACCTAAACAAACACAAAACAAGAGAGAGCTACGCCGGGCTACCCCTGTCATAGGAACGTCTAGGGGGGTAGACGATCCGAGTGTGCACAGAGATCAGGGTTTCGCCGGAGGAAGACCACGAGAACATTGGAATGAGATGAAAACTTGCATGTGCCCCTAGCATATGTGTGTGAGTGTGGTGAGAGGTTGGTATAGGTGCTTGCATGTGTCCCCCCTTGCATGCATGCGCTCTAACCTAGAGGCGAAGGTTCCGGACCCGTATGAGGGGGGAATCTCCCTGTTTAGGTGAAACCGGGTAGGATAGTGCCCCAACTTGTGAACCAACATGGTTTTACATCACCCTATGACCTAAACAAACATAAAACAAGAGAGAGCTATGCCGGGCTACCCCTGTCAGAGGAACGTCTAGGGGGGTAGACGATCCGAGTGTGCACAGAGATCAGGGTTTCGCCAGAGGAAGACCACGAGAACATTGGAATGAGATGAAAACTTGCATGTGCCCCTAGCATATGTGTGTGAGTGTGGTGAGAGGTTGGTATAGGTGCTTGCATGTGTCCCCCCTCGCATGCATGCGCTCTAACCTAGAGGCGAAGGTTCCGGACCCGTATGAGGGGGGAATCTCCCCGTCGAGGTGAAACCGGGTAGGATAGTGCCCCAACTTGTGAACCAACATGGTTTTACATCACCCTATGACCTAAACAAACACAAAACAAGAGAGAGCTACGCCGGGCTACCCCTGTCAGAGGAACGTCTAGGGGGTAGACGATCCGAGTGTGCACAGAGATCAGGGTTTCGCCGGAGGAAGACCACGAGAAGATTGGAATGAGATGAAAACTTGCATGTGCCCCTAGAATATGTGTGTGAGTGTGGTTAGAGGTTGGTATAGGTGCTTGCATGTGTCCCCCCTCGCATGCATGCGCTCTAACCTAGAGGCGAAGGTTCCGGACCCGTATAAGGGGGAATCTCCCCGTCGAGGTGAAACCGGGTAGGATAGTGCCCCAACTTGTGAACCAACATGGTTTTACATCACCCTATTACCTAAACAAACAGAAAACAAGAGGGAGGTACGCTGGGCTACCCCTGTCAGAGGAACGTCTAGGGGGGTAGACGATCCGAGTGTGCACAGAGATCAGGTTTTCGCCGGAGGAAGACCACGAGAACATTGGAATGAGATGAAAACTTGCATGTGCCCCTAGCATATGTGTGTGAGTGTGGTGAGAGGTTGGTATAGGTGCTTGCATGTGTCCCCCCTGCATGCATGCGCTCTTACCTAGAGGCGAAGGTTCCGGACCCGTATGAGGGGGAATCTCCCTGTTTAAGTGCAACCGGGTAGGATAGTGCCCCAACTTGTGAACCAACATGGTTTTACATCACCCTATGACCTAAACAAACACAAAACAAGAGAGAGCTACGCCAGGATACCCCTGTCAGAGGAACGTCTAGGGGGGTAGACGATCCGAGTGTGCATAGAGATCAGGGTTTCGCCGGAGGAAGACCACGAGAACATTGGAATGAGATGAAAACTTGCATGTGCCCCTAGCATATGTGTGTGAGTGTGGTGAGAGGTTGGTATATATGCTTCCATGTGTCCCCCCTCGCATGCATGCGCTCTAACCTAGAGGCGAAGGTTCCGGACCCGTATAAGGGGGAATCTCCCCGTCGAGGTGAAACCGGGTAGTATTGTGCCCAAACTTGTGAACCAACATGGATTTACATCACCTGATGACCTAAACAAACACAAAACAAGAGAGAGCTACGCTGGGCTACCCCTGTCAGAGAACGTCTAGGGGGTAGACGATCCGAGTGTGCACAGAGATGAGGGTTTCGCCGGAGGAAGACCACGAGAACATTGGAATGAGATGAAAACTTGCATGTGCCCCTAGCATATGTGTGTGAGTGTGGTGAGAGGTTGGTATAGGTGCTTGCATGTGTCCTCCCTCGCATGCATGCGCTCTAACCTAGAGGCGAATGTTCCGGACCCGTATGAGGGGGGAATCTCCCCGTTTAGGTGAAACCGGGTAGGATAGTGCCCCAACTTGTGAACCAACATGGTTTTACATCACCCTATGACCTAAACAAACACAAAACAAGAGAGAGCTACGCCGGGCTACCCCTGTCAGAGGAACGTCTAGGGGGGTAGACGATCCGAGTGTGCACAGGGATCAGGGTTTCGCCGGAGGAAGACCACGAGAACATTGGAATGAGATGAAAACTTGCATGTGCCCCTAGCATATGTGTGTGAGTGTGGTGAGAGGTTGGTATAGGTGCTTGCATGTGTCCCCCCTCGCATGCATGCGCTCTAACCTAGAGGCGAAGGTCCAGACCCGTATGAGGGGGGAATCTCCCCGTTTAGGTGAAACCGGGTAGGATAGTGCCCCAACTTGTGAACCAACATGGTTTTACATCACACTATGACCTAAACAAACACAAAACAAGAGAGAGATACGCCGGGCTACCCCTGTCGGAGGAACGTCTAGGGGGGTAGACAATCCGAGTGTGCACACAGATCAAGGTTTCGCCGGAGGAAGACCACGAGAACATTGGAAAGAGATGAAAACTTGCATGTGCCCCTAGCATATGTGTGTGAATGTGGTGAGAGGTTGGTATAGGTGCTTGCATGTGTCCCCCCTCGCATGCATGCGCTCTAACCTAGGGGCGAAGGTTCCGGACCCGTATAAGGGGGAATCTCACCGTCGAGGTGAAACCGGGTAGGATAGTGCCCCAACTTGTGAACCAACATGGTTTTACATCACCCTATGACCTAAACAAACACCAAACAATAGAGAGCTACGCCGGGCTACCCCTGTCAGAGGAACGTCTAGGGGGGTAGACGATCCGAGTGTGCATAGAGATCAGGGTTTCGCCGGAGGAAGACCACGAGAACATTGGAATGAGATGAAAACTTGTATGTGACCCTAGCATATGTGTGTGAGTGTGGTGAGAGGTTGGTATAGGTGCTTGCATGTGTCCCCCCTCGCATGCATGCGCTCTAACCTAGAGGCGAAGGTTCCGGACCCGTATAAGGGGGAATCTCCCCGTCGAGGTGGAACCGGGTAGGATAGTGCCCCAACTTGTGAAACAACATGGTTTTACATCACCCTATGACCTAAACAAACACAAAACAAGAGAGAGCTACGCCGGGCTACCCCTGTCAGAGGAACGTCTAGAGGGGTAGACGATCCGAGTGTGCACAGATCAGGGTTTCGCCGGAGGAAGACCACGAGAACATTGGAATGAGATGAAAACTTCCATGTGCCCCTAGCATATGTGTGTGAGTGTGGTGAGAGGTTGGTATAGGTGCTTGCATGTGTCCCCCCTCGCATGCATGCGCTCTAACCTAGAGGCGAAGGTTCCGGACCCGTATGAGGGGGGAATCTCCCCGTTTAGGTGAAACCGGGTAGGATAGTGCCCCAACTTGTGAACCAACATGGTTTTACATCACCCTATGACCTAAACAAAAACAAAACAAGAGAGAGCTACGCCGGGCTACCCCTGTCAGAGGAACGTCTAGGGGGGTAGACGATCCGAGTGTGCACAGAGATCAGGGTTTCGCCGGAGGAAGACCACGAGAACATTGGAATGAGATGAAAACTTGCATGTGCCCCTAGCATATGTGTGTCAGTGTGGTGAGAGGTTGGTATAGGTGCTTGCATGTGTCCCCCCTCGCATGCATGCGCTCTAACCTAGAGGCGAAGGTTCCGGACCCGTATAAGGGGGAATCTCCCCGTCGAGGTGAAACCGGGTAGGATAGTGCCCCAACTTGTGAACCAACATGGTTTTACATCACCCTATGACCTAAACAAACACAAAACAAGAGAGAGCTACGCTGGGCTACCCCTGTCAGAGGAACGTCTAGGGGGGTAGACGAACCGAGTGTGCACAGAGATCAGGGTTTCGCCGGAGGAAGACCACGAGAACATTGGAATGAGATGAAAACTTGTATGTGCCCCTAGCATATGTGTGTGAGTGTGGTGAGAGGTTGGTATAGGTGCTTGCATGTGTCCCCCCTCGCATGCATGCGCTCTAACCTAGAGGCGAAGGTTCCGGACCCGTATGAGGGGTAATCTCCCCGTTTAGGTGAAACCGGGTAGGATAGTGCCCCAACTTGTGAACCAACATGGTTTTACATCACCCTATGACCTAAACAAACAGAAAACAAGAGAGAGCTACGCCGGGCTACCCCTGTCAGAGGAACGTCTAGGGGGGTAGACGATCCGAGTGTGCACAGATCAGGGTTTCGCCGGAGGAAGACCACGAGAACATTGGAATGAGATGAAAACTTGCATGTGCCCCTAGCATATGTGTGTGAGTGTGGTGAGAGGTTGGTATAGGTGCTTGCATGTGTCCCCCCTCGCATGCATGCGTTCTAACCTTGAGGCGAATGTTCCGGACCCGTATGAGGGGGGAATCTCCCCGTTTAGGTGAAACCGGGTAGGATAGTGCCCCAACTTGTGAACCAACATGGTTTTAAATCACCCTATGACCTAAACAAACACAAAACAAGAGAGAGCTACGCCGGGCTACCCCTGTCAGAGGAACGTCTAGGGGGGTAGACGATCCGAGTGTGCACAGAGATCAGGGTTTCGCCGGAGGAAGACCACGAGAACATTGGAATGAGATGAAAACTTGCATGTGCCCCTATCATATGTGTGTGAGTGTGGTGAGAGGTTGGTATAGGTGCTTGCATGTGTCCCCCCTCGCATGCATGCGCTCTAACCTTGAGGCGAAGGTTCCAGACCCGTATGAGGGGGGAATCTCCCCGTTTAGGTGAAACCGGGTAGGATAGTGCCCCAACTTGTGAACCAACATGGTTTTACATCATCCTATGACCTAAACAAACACAAAACAAGAGAGAGCTACGCCGGGCTACCCCTGTCAGAGGAACGTCTAGGGGGGTAGACGATCCGAGTGTGCACAGAGATCAGGGTTTCGCCGGAGGAAGACCACGAGAACATTGGAATGAGATGAAAACTTGCATGTGCCCCTAGCATATGTGTGTGAGTGTGGTGAGAGGTTGGTATAGGTGCTTGCATGTGTCCCCCCTCACACGCATGCGCTCTAACCTAGAGGCGAAGGTTCCGAACCCGTATGAGGGGGGAATCTCCCCGTTTAGGTGAAACCGGGTAGGATAGTGCCCCAACTAGTGAACCAACATGGTTTTACATCACCCTATGACCTAAACAAACACAAAACAAGAGAGAGCTACGCCGGGCTACCCCTGTCAAAGGAACGTCTAGGGGAGTAGACGATCCGAGTGTGCGCAGATCAGGGTTTCGCTGGAGGAAGACCACGAGAACATTGGAATGAGATGAAAACTTGCATGTGCCCCTAGAATATGTGTGTGAGTGTGGTGAGAGGTTGGTATAGGTGCTTGCATGTGTCCCCCCTCGCATGCATGCGCTCTAACCTAGAGGCGAAGGTTCCGGACCCGTATGAGGGAGGAATCTCCCCGTTTAGGTGAAACCGGGTAGGATAGTGCCCGAACTTGTGAACCAACATGGTTTTAAATCACCCTATGACATAAACAAACACAAAACAAGAGAGAGCTACGCCGGGCTACCCCTGTCAGAGGAACGTCTAGGGGGTAGACGATCCGAGTGTGCACAGAGATCAGGGTTTCGCTGGAGGAAGACCACGAGAACATTGGAATGAGATGAAAACTTGCATGTGCCCCTAGAATATGTGTGTGAGTGTGGTGAGAGGTTGGTATAGGTGCTTGCATGTGTCCCCCCTCGCATGCATGCGCTCTAACCTAGAGGCGAAGGTTCCAGACCCGTATGAGGGGGGAATCTCCCCGTTTAGGTGAAACCGGGTAGGATAGTGCCCCAAATTGTGAACCAACATGGTTTTACATCACCCTATGACCTAAACAAACACAAAACAAGAGAGAGCTACGCTGGGCTACCCCTGTCAGAGGAACGTCTAGGGGGGTAGACGATCCGAGTGTGCACAGAGATCAGGGTTTCGCCGGAGGAAGACCACGAGAACATTGGAATGAGATGAAAACTTGCATGTGCCCCTAGCATATGTGTGTGAGTGTGGTGAGAGGTTGGTATAGGTGCTTGCATGTGTCCCCCCGCGCATGCATGCGCTCTAACCTAGAGGCGAAGGTTCCGGACCCGTATAAGGGGGAATCTCCCCGTCGAGGTGAAACCGGGTAGGATAGTGCCCCAACTTGTGAACCAACATGGTTTTACATCACCCTATGACCTAAACAAACACCAAACAAGAGAGAGCTACGCCGGGCTACCCCTGTCAGAGGAACGTCTAGGGGGGTAGACGATCAGAGTGTGCATAGAGATCAGGGTTTCGCCGGAGGAAGACCACGAGAACATTGGAATGAGATGAAAACTTGTATGTGCCCCTAGCATATGTGTGTGAGTGTGGTGAGAGGTTGGTATAGGTGCTTGCATGTGTCCCCCCTCGCATGCATGCGCTCTAACCTAGAGGCGAAGGTTCCGGACCCGTATGAGGGGGGGATCTCCCCGTTTAGGTGAAACCGGGTAGGATAGTGCCCCAACTTGTGAACCAACATGGTTTTACATCACCCTATGACCTAAACAAACAGAAAACAAGAGAGAGCTACGCTGGGCTACCCCTGTCAGAGGAACGTCTAGGGGGGTAGACGATCCGAGTGTGCACAGATCAGGGTTCCGCCGGAGGAAGACCACGAGAACATTGGAATGAGATGAAAACTTGCATGTGCCCCTAGCATATGTGTGTGAGTGTGGTGAGAGGTTGGTATAGGTGCTTGCATGTGTCCCCCTCGCATGCATGCGCTCTAACCTAGAGGCGAATGTTCCGGACCCGTATGAGGGGGGAATCTCCCCGTATTAGTGCGACTAATAAAACAGACGATTGGGTACGGAACACTCATTTGTTAGTGAATGAGTTAGCGCGTGGTTCGAAGGCAATGGTTCGGGCACTTTGTCCCTGCGCTCATTGCACTAAGCGTCATCGTCAGGGAAAGGAT
Source organism: Avena sativa (assembly GCA_916181665.1). Classification (NCBI taxonomy): domain Eukaryota; kingdom Viridiplantae; phylum Streptophyta; class Magnoliopsida; order Poales; family Poaceae; genus Avena; species Avena sativa. The sequence goes on along the minus strand of OV702294.1, from coordinate 144,955,126 downwards.
GACATGTACAAACACCTTCTGCAATATGGGTACATGTCTAACTATGTCACGCAAGTCGACTTTGCTCGGTACGAACATGACAGAGGTGAGGTGATGCGTCAGCGGCTCAATGGCAATGAGCACGATGGGATTAGAAACATGCTAGATGATCTTATCGATGCCGACCAGCCGAATTCGCCACCTCCACGGGAGGAATCACCAGAACCGGAGGAACCGCTAGAACCGGAGGAACCAGAGCCAACCGCGAAGGCCTTCCTTGATATGATGGCCGCGGCTAAGAGGCCTCTATACGAGGGTGCAAAGATTTCTTAGCTCGATGCCATCTCTCAGTGTCTAGCCGACAAGTGCCAGTACTCCGCCACCCGTTCTCACTTTGAAGCTAATCTGAGAACATGTGGTAACATGTTGCCCGAAGGGCATTGTTTGCCTAAAACCTTTCACAAAACGAAGAAACTCATGAAGGAGCTCAACATGGATTATGAAAAGATAGATTGTTGTCCAAAAGGTTGCCTTTTGTTTTGGAAACAGTTTGAGGGTGACAAGTACTGCTCCATTTGTAAGGCCTCTAGATATGAAGAGATAAAGGGGAAGGATGGTCAGGTGAGGCAGTCGAAGGTCGCTAAGAAGATACTTCGGTATCTCCCATTCATAAAAAGAATCCAGCGGCTTTACTTGAGCGAGGAGACTGCCAAACAGATGACGTGGCACAAGAAGGGGAAAAGATACGAGGACGGGCACGGACGGAAGAAGATGGGACATCCATCTGACGGTAAGGCATGGAAGAACTTCGATGACAAATACCCCCGGTGGGCAGAAGAGGCTCGGAATGTTAGAATTGCGATAGCAACAGATGGCTTCAACCCATATGGTATGTCAACGGCCTCGTACAGCTGCTGGCCGGTGTATGTTATTCCGCTCAATCTCCCTCCCGGAGTATTAATGCAACGGAAGACCATGTTTTTGTCGCTGATAATTCCAGGACCTGAGTATCCGGGGAAGAACTTGAGTGTCTACATGCAGCCGATTGTGGATGATTTGAACCACTCTTGGATACACGGGACGTTGACATACGACCGAGCATCAAAGAGAAACTTTTTGATGAAAGTTTGGTTACAATATACTATGCATGACATGCCCGGGTACGCCCTAACGTGCGGATGGTGTACAGCTGGTAAGTGGCCATGCCCAGTGTGCAGGCACCGACTTGAGTTCCTTTGGCTAAAGTCGGCTCGCAAATATGTTGCGTTTGACACGAATCGACAGTACCTCAAAAGAAATCATCCGTTCAGAGAAGATAGAAAGAACTTCAAGAAGGGCAAAGTTATGCATGAAGTAAAAGAGGTACCAAAGTTCGAGGGTGCAGCTGTTGATGCCGAGATACGTGCTCTCGTGCCCGCGGCGCCAGGAACTGGCCATCAATTTGCGGGATATGGTGTAACGCATAATTGGACTCACGTGGCAGCCTTAACGAATCTCGTGTATTACAAGGACCTCGAACTTCCCCATAACATCGATGTGATGCACACCGAAAAGAATGTCGGGGAGTCCCTTTTTCACATAGTCCTGAACATTCCTGGGAAGTCAAAGGATAATGTCAAGGCTAGAGTCGATGTTGAGAATCTTTGTGATAGGAAGAGATTACACATGCAGCCTCCTACTGTCCGTCGAAAGAATTGGTTCAAGCCGCATGCCTACTACTGCCTTGATAATGTCCAAAAGAAGGAGTCATTTAGGTGGCTCAAATACGTCGTGATGTTCCCTGACGGTTATTGTTCGAATATAAGTAAGGGAGTCAATCTTTTGACGGGACAAGTCAACGGGCTCAAGAGTCACGACTATCATATATGGATTGAACGGCTGATGTCGGTGATGGTTCGAGGGTATCTCCCCGAAAAAGTATGGCGAGTGCTTGCGGAGTTGAGCCATTTCTTCCGCACCCTCTGTGGGGTGTTCACCAAAGGAGCTGATTCCCTTGATTACTACAGAAGGTTAGAGAATGTATACGAGCTGACCTTCAATCGTACGAATGTCGAACTCAATCTTGTTGTGTTCAAGTGCCACTGGTTTGACCCAAGGGGTGGACTGAGAAGTACCCCTTCCATTGGGTTAGTTGAAGTTAGGCCTTCAACCACCTATAGCGGAGCGACGTCTTTGTTGTTGCTCACCAAGCCAACCAAGTTTATTATTTGCCCTACCCATGCCAGAAAGCGGAACTCCAGGGCTGGGAAGTCGTGTTCCAGGTATGGCCACATGGTAACCTATCGATTCCCTCCGAGGACGATTACAACAACATTAACCCTGTAACGTACGAGGGAATTTTCTATCAAGAGCAAGAGGACTTCGGACACTTTGATTTAGAACCGGTTGATCTTGAGGACCTTGGGAATGATGTAGAAACTCGGGGTGAGTCAGTGGTGAATCTACATGACATAAGTATGCTCGAGAAGCTCCATACCGAGAATGACAACGATGATGAGCCTACACCCTTCGACGAGAATCCAGATTTCTACTCAAAAGATAGTGATAGTGAGAATGAGAATGAGAATGAGAATGAAAATGATAGTGAGTATTTATTTTTTAATGCATTTTATTTTGTCTTTGTGCTTAACTGTTTTCTTAATTGCATTACGCCTTTATTCTTTGTGTATACATTTTATTATGTCTTTGTGCTTAACTGTTTTCTCTTACTTAATGCAGGTGATTGAACAATATGAGCAGCGGCAAGGCAACCAGTTCGTCCTTGCTTAATGCGCTGAAGCAGCGCAAGAAAAGAGCTACACGGAGTGGTAAACAGCCAAATCCCAATCCGTGTTACCCCGATCTTGCTCCTGCTGGCGGAGGACAGGGTCGAGGCCGAGGTCGAGGAGGACGAGGACGAGGTGCCACGGGAGGAGGCGTGGACTTTGACCCACCACCCTCTGCTTCTGGCGACGTGGCTCCTGAGTTGTTCCTGACAGAGCAGCCTTTCAGGGCCGAGAGGGAGGCAGAGTCCGAGAGGGAGGCAGAGTCTGAGAGGGAGGCGAGGACCGAGAGGGAGGCGGGGACCGATACGGAGGCGGACACTAGCCGCGAGTTGGTGGGGCCGAAGAAATTGCGGAATCGTCGGGAATCGGGAGTCCCTGACGAGAAGTTTGAACCTAGGACTCAAGAGGCGAAAGCCCTTATTATTCCAGATGGCCTTGAGTAAGTGTACTAATTTGGCAATTTAAAACATTTTATTTCATGTTGGTCATAAATAATTATTGTGTACTAATGTTTATTTTTGTGCAGCAATTGGACATTTCCTCCGGGGACCAAGGCTCGCCTTCCTAACAGCCTCGTTGGAGCTCTGATTAGGAAGTTCTGGCCGGGCTATCACATTACCCCCGAGGGTGACAGGAAGCTAGCTACTACTTGGGCGGACTACCAGACTACCCGTGTCCCGGGCTTTCCGACAGCTGCTGATGCTGTCATCACCAAGTTTTGGGTAAGGCATATTTCTCGAGTTATGTTCATACTTGATGACCCCACCGTGCTAACTCATGACTCTTATGCATGATTGAAGTGCTTTCACCGTGTGGCCGAGGAGGACCAGGAGAAGGCGCAGAGGACTTTGCTTGGGGCTTGTGTGAAGTTGACCCCCCAGGTGTGGTACAACCAGAAGGTCACGGCCGCTAGCCACTTCTGGGCTGACATGGGCGTGAGGGTCAGGAAGGAAGACATTGTCGGTAGGAACCCTAATCCTGAGTACTCGATGACGCCAGAAGAGTACATGTCGGTGAGTAAAATGTCAATGAGATTCTACATTGCTTCTAAGTTGCCATTGCATTGTCTGGAGTTGAGTATTGCATTTTCAGGTTATCCCCGATTGGGCCGAGCCGCATCGACTCGCATGGGAGGAGCTGGTTAGAACGAGGTGGCTCAGAGAAGACGAGGAGTTTGCAGCCTTGTCGAGGCGGAACGCAAATAACCGAGGCGATGGTGAAACGCACTGCGCGGGAAACCGCAACTTTGACCGCTTCAAGGGGAAGGTGGTACGTATATACATGGAACGACCTGCGTGTATTTCTCGTCATGTTTGTACTTCATATGCATAATATTTCTTTTCACGATACAGGTGGCCGAGGCACAACCCGGGGAGGTGATTCATGACGTCGCCGTCTATGAGATGATGCGGCGAAAGAAGCCCAATTACTCGGAGCCTCAATCCTCGTTGCCCGTGTACTTCGACACTGCCCAGAACGACTTGGGGAACTACAGCACGATGGTGAAGGCTCGTCACCCCCATGTGGATGACCCCATTCATGCGGAGATCGACAAGGAGTCGTTGGTCCTGTCGGGGCACGGATTGCAGCATGGACGCCTCAAGATTCTGAATAAGAAGGTCAAGCCTACCATCAGCACGAGCTTCAGCCGTCTCAAGGCTACCTACCCCGCCGACGGCCCCCCTATCCCGCCTCGTGGCCAGCCTCGTCGCTCCGCCGAGGATGTAAGTTTTTCTCGTTCTCATCATCTTTATGACTTTTTTTCCTGCATGGCTAACCACTGACAAGATTTCTTGTATTTGAAATTGTAGCCTGAGTTAGACGCGGCCTACGATACCGTTTATGAGGAATATCAGGTGGCCTTTCGGCAGCATCAAGAGGCGCTTGCGATCTATATGCAATACGTAAATGTAAGTCCGAACCTTTATTTTTGCAAAAGATACAAGTCCCACTTCCCCCCGTTTGTTGTACTACGGCCTGACTTCTAAACTATCTTGCAGGACATGATGGTGAATATTCAAACTGGCCAGAATAGAGATTTGGGGCCCGTGCCTCCCATGCCAGGTCCGGCGCCATTTTTGCAATCGAAGGAAAGCTTCGCTAGGACCTACTACGCATCGACACCGGTAAGTTCTTTGCTAACCCACTGGTTATCGCTTTACTTTGCCTCGCAAGTTGCTAACATGTAGGCAACATGTAGGGAACAGGAGCTTCTGGGAACCGGCACTTTGGCCACGCCTCGCCGGATGGGCGTCAGATCACACCGCTTCATGACGATGGTCCATCTCCTGGCCATTCCGTAGGTGGTTCTCCCGAGCTTCACACTTCTACTCCCTCGCCAGGTGGCTCTTCTGCTGCTTCTACTGGACGCAACCCTCGGCAGAGGTCGCCACTTTTCACCAGGGGAGATCTCGGGTACACCCCCTCTCCTCCAGAGTTGTAGGCATGTGTGATGATGTATGAACGATGTATGGATGATGTATAAACAATGTTTAATATGAGCATGTGTGATATGAACAATGTTTAATATGACCATATGTGATCTTGTATGACTGATGTGCTGCTGTGAGTGCTGCATGTGTGCTGCTATGAGTGCTGCTGTGAGTGCTGCATGTGTGCTGCTATGAGTGCTGCATGTGTGCTGCTGTGGAAAAAAAACTGTGAGTGTTGCTGCTGCTGAAAAAAAAACTGGGAAGGTGCTACGCCGACGGCAATGCCCTCGGCGTAGCCCTATGCCATGTGCCATATGGTCAGGGCTACGCCGACGGCACTGCCCTCGGCGTAGCACCTGCCCCTATGCCGAGGGTCGGCCGTCGGCCTAGCGCCAGCCTGGGAGGCCCAGGCGGTGGACACGCGTCCACATACGCCGAGGGCGAGGCCGTCGGCGTAGCCCCTTCTGGGGAGGCCCAGCGGGTGCCACGTGGCCACCATACGCCGAGGGTAGGGCCGTCGGCGTATACGGTGCGCCGTTAGCGGCCGTCTAACGGCAGCGCGCCGACGGCCGTTACGCCGACGGGCCCGCCTCGGCCGTCGGCGTAGGGCTACGCCGAATGTTTTCTGCTACGCCGACGGCCGTTTTTGCTCCGCCGAGGGAGACCTTCGCCGAGGGGGCTACGCCGACGGCAGCCCTCGGCGTAGCGTATGCCGACGGCAAAGCAGGCTACGTCGAGGGCTTTTTGCCGTCGGCGCTGTAGTGTCTTCTTGAAAAAGGAAGTGATTGATTGGTGGAGTCGCGTAAATATGCAGTGCTGGTCACCAATGTTTTAATCGGTGCAAAGTACGGTAAGGATGCTAATTATTGTGTGCACTGAACTGAAGATACGGCTTGTTTACATATAGTAGTAATCGAGTTTATTATTCAGCCGACTTAAAGGATGGTTAAAGTTCGGGAACCATGAGCGTCGAAGCTACTCCATATAACCTGCGTTTATGTTGAAGCCTCACGGACCACCGACGAGGCAGCGATGAACTCCAGCAGAGCACGTATGTCTCGGTCTCGCGAGACATCCGGCGATCAAGTCACTTTTTATCTGACAGCACACGATCATACACCGCATGTGAACGGGGCGAGGGTCACAGGCCCTGTCGGGTCCAGGACGGCGACGGCAGCCGCCGATGGCGAGGCTGCGAGAGAGAGACGGGGGCTCGGCAATTCAGCATGTACACGGATTCCGCCCACCACCGAGCTGGAAGCGAAAGCAACACCACTCTTGAAATAGGCTTTCGCCCCACTTTATAGATAAAGCTCAACGGACAAACAGATACAAGGTGAAGAGAGAAACCTCTTACAAGCAGATCAAAAGGTAGACATGAAAGCCTAAGAAGCAACTAGCTTGCCACCGAAGACGACGAAGCTAAGGAGACCGGAACTCCACGACAACGCCTCCAAGAAGGTTACGACGCCGCAAGCGCCGCAACCGCTGAGACCATAGAGGTCAAAGGTTTTCACCCGGAGCCCTAATGTGGTGAGAGTAGCCACAACAACGCCTCCAAGAGGGAAACGACACCCACGGACATCGCTGTTGTCGGCGCCGAAGCGCTAGGCTTTCGCCTGGAAAAACTCTCACCACAGACGATCCCTCAGACCACCACCAGTCTTCGAGCTGAGCTTCCAACCGCGATCTGGGTGCTGCCACCACCAGGAGCCCCCGAAGTTAGCTCCTTGCCACCCGGATGGACCAAAGAGAAAAACCATCACCACCGCAACCCCGCCCCGCCGTCGAGACGCCCGTGCAGACCACCTTCCGGGGCCGCCGCCCCGGCATCCTCGAACTCGTGCCAAGGCTCCGACAGACAACACATCGCAAAGCCGCCGGGTCGGACAAGGTAAGGCGGCATCGGGGAAGCCGGAAGCAGGCCACAGGACCACCTAGGGAAGGGGAACCGCCCTTCATCACCTACGGCGATAGCCGTCCGGACGCGGCAGCAGTGCCAACCAAGCCCGGATCAGGCCCGGCCCGCCGGCCAGGCCCAGATCTGGCCCGTCGGTTCCGCCGCAGCGCTGCAGCAGCCAGGCAACCCCGTCGCCGCCGTCCTGCTTCCCGAGCTGCCCTCCCCTTGCCGCCACTGCACAGGCCATGCCGACATGCCCCGCCACCGGAGGGCCTCGACCGCGCCGCCGCAACCCCGTCTGCCTCAGCAGGGCACCGGCCACACGAGCGACCCCACCAGAAGCTTCCCCGCCGCCGTGCCGCGCTGGGGCCAAGCGCCTGGCGCGCCGCCACTAGACGAGCCCGTCGCCACCGCCATGCCGCACCGCCACCAGCAGCACCACCCCGCGGTGGCACCCCAGCAGCAGGGAGAAGAAGTCCCGCCGTCGCCAGACCGCTCGGTCTTTGCCGGACGGCGCTCGCCGGCGGCGGCGGGGGAGGAGGGGAGGGAGGGGGCGGGCGGGGGGCGACTAGGGTTTGCGCCTCCGTCGCCCTCGCGGGGGGCGACGCGAGACGCCTCCTTTTTGTTTTCTTCGTCTCTGTGACTCGCGAAAGCAACACCACAGCCACGCGCGCGCGCCCAACACCGAGGAGGAGGCGTGGAAAGGAACGGGACTGTTTTGCCACCCTCCCCTGGGTATCTTATCAAGAGGCATATCATATATTTTTCTTCATATTTTTTCTACGGGATTTTCCGGAGTTTTGAGACATGGTTATAGAGATACCCGGAGAGAGTGTTGTAGGTGGTGCACCCACACCAGCCGAAGCCGATGAATCGATTTGCCAGAGCCGAGACCAAGGGCACTAGGGCAGCGCGGCTATTTGGACAAAATTGATCCAAAAAAACATAAAATAAACTTGTGGCAAAAGTATGCCATGACCTACGATGTTGCACTGCGTTGTATAACACCATGACTATAACACCATGACCGATGACGCCATACTTTGCAAGTACAACACCATGTCCGAAGATGCTGCACTGTGTTGTACAATGCCACGTGCGGTGGCGTTACATTGCACTATACAGCAGCGCAAAAAGGATTAGATCTAGTGAAATATTTTACCGTGAGTTCAGTTTATAATTTGTTTTAACTTTGGGTCAATTTTGTTCAAATTCCCGGGCAGCGCACTAGTATTACTATGGCCGCTTTCCGATTTGGCACGTGACCGTGGTAGAGTAGTAAGCGGGCGATGGTACTGTCAAGGACTTGTCACCCACCCATTAGCTCGATCGATTGAGAAACCGAAGGTCGGCGGGAAGATAGGATCAGATCCTTGGCGAATATCGCGTCCCAAAAAGTGCCATGTAGGCTGGTCTCAACTGTATACCTAGGAAAGGTAAGAAAAAAAGGAGGCACATGCCGACCTCATCGTCACCCAGGCCCGGACCTCCATATGTTTGTGTCCATTGTGCTACCAATCTAAGTTTGCAAAATATATTGCAGCACTACATACTCCATGTCCCCACGTTCTACTTTTTTTACCACAACGGTGTGTTTAGAGCATCTCTAACCAAAACATCAATTTCGGTTAAATGATCGTTTAAGCCGAACCCCTGTCGGCATTAGATGATATAATTTTTTAGGAGCTGCCCCAAAATTCGGCCTCCACTTTCTCATATTTGCTTGACCGTCCAAACTGAGTGAGCAAAATTTCCCCTCCATTTTCTCATTCTGACCCGCCCACTTTCCCGCCGAATCTCTCCGTCGGCGCAATCGTTGGCCCCTACCCCGGGCGGAATGGCACCGGACGCGATTCTGCACCGCCTCCGGAGTTTCTAGTTGATGTGACCCCGTCGAAGTTGACCCCGCGATGCCTCCGGTGGTGCGAAAGCAGTTGGGCAACACCCTCGTGGTGTAGGCGACAAGAAAGGTCAGCAAGACGACCACAACAGTGACGAAGGTGGGTCGGCTTCCCCTGCATCGGTGTTGAGCGGCCTGTGGGCAGGGAACCCGATGAAGGCCATGATGGATCTCTCTGCGACGGTGGAGAAGAATAAGAGGAAGGCCACACCTGGACGGCTTCTTCGACCACGACAACCCTCAAGGCGATTGCTTCCGCCTGCACGCCCGGTGGCGTGTGCGGCCGTCGCACGCAGCTTGTGGCTAAGTCGCCGACCGCGAGGTGGTCGACGAAATGCCCGGCCATGCGCAACCAACTGAGATCGAAATTACCATCGCCGAATTCATGTCTCAATTGGATTGTTCGCAGGTTGAAGGGCTCGATGATCTCAACTATGATCATAAGGAGGAAGAGTTGATCGAGGAAGAGGTGGTCGAGGTGGAGATGATGTCCACAACGTAAACATGCTATGTTGTGCTTTTGGCTCAAAAAACTTGGTCTATGTGGTCCCTTTTGGATGATCTATATGCATGTTTGAATTTGTTGTATTCAAATATTTGTTTGATCATATGCCATGGTATAATTTATTGTATGAGATAGAGGTTTGAAAATGAAGCTCAATTTTTTTAATCATCTAAATACAGGGGTTTGGAGGTTGGCCGCCATCTTTCAGATGATCAAAGGATGATGTTTCGGTTAAAGATGCTCTTAGATTACTTTGCAAAACGTCTATGATGTCCAAAGTTCAGTTTTCTAGCAAGAGACGATGAGACTGGCTTTACTCAACAGATCAAATCACGGAGGATCCTTACGTAATCTATATCCAGTACCTATCCTGTAGTCCTGGTTCTACATGCTTTACCGAAACGGACCTAACACTTCCCGCCCGCCGCTCTTCTCACGAACGACTTTATATTCTGAGATATAGTGTGTACTCCATACATTTATTCCTCTGATCTGAAAAGAACGTGCAGTCGCTACTCTCGCTCTTCAGCAACTCCCACTAGGGCAGATACAACATTGAGAGGCAGTCTAAAGTGCCTCCAATAGTCCAATTAGTGCTACAAATAAGTTTTTGAGGCACTAAAAAAAACGCCAGGACGGTCGTGTAGGTAAAAATTATTAGTGGCATTTTAAAAGCTGTCTCTAAAATCTCACATTTTAAGGCACTATTATTCAAAGTGCCACAAATAGCTACAATTAGAGGCAATTATAAAAATGTCTCTAAGAAAAGTGCCTCTGTTTATTGAACGTGCCATAGTGTCCATCGGCCCTCGCTCGTTCGTACCACCGACAAGCAAGCAATCTCTGCTGGATCTGTCCTCGTAATAACCCATCATTACTGTACGAAACGATAACGCGGACAGGGAAGATGCCATCAACCCTTTGTCATATCCATGGCCATTTGTCATATACCGTGCAATCTTTTGCATGGCCATGATATCGCCTCTGCAAAAAGAAATATTTTTTTTATTGCCAATACATGTAATATATGCTTTTCAGCATATCAAAAAACCCTTTTTCTTGTTGATGAACAAAATGCGAGTAGTGTCGGCAACATTTACCTCTCTTAGGGTAACATCACCGAAAATCACGATCACCGCTTTGCTAAACTTGTACGTTGACTCAAGGCAAGTGGTATCTTTCATACGCATGTACTCATCTACTAGATCACCGAATACTCCAGATACAAGCTTGTAAATAGCAATGGAACATTTATGGTAAAAATTAAAGCCAATCTTATCAGTGCAATCGTTCTTGCATTCGAAGTACGGATTGTAGTCCCTCATAGCATCGAGAATTGTTAAAAACAAGTTCCTTGACATCCTATGCCAAAATATCTGCTACGCGTATAGTTGTTCCCTAGGATAGAAGTAGTCATTGTACGACCGTTCATGACCACCTTCTCGATCACACTTCAAGTTGGCTTTTTGTCCCTTCACGGAGGCCCTATAGATAGGATACATGCTCTCAGTGTGGTCATGGATGAGGGTGTACGCTACCATTAGGATCTCCATATCATGGTCATAGTGTCATCTGATGATGTGTCCATGACATGCTTGAAGAAGAACTTGATGGAGTCCGAGCTAGTTTCCATCGATCTGGTTGTGCAAATGGTCAAACATGTTGTGCATGTTGCGGTTCGACGCAAAGTCCGAGCCTACTGCCACCGAAAGGGCCCTGTCCTGCCTGACTCCTGAAAGAGAGCCGGAGCAGCAAGAGAACCCTGTCAACGGGGGCAACCGGAACAAAAACACCGCTCGACGGGCGGGGACAATTGCTCTTCTGGCAGTGCCAACTGGTACCAAAGCCGGCAAGAAGCCTTCTCACTAGGCTGGGAAGAACGGTCGACAACAGAGCAGCTACCGCTATGGCGAGATAGCAGTACAGTCGGGCGCCAGCATCGCTGGCGCATAAAGGGTGGGGGTCGATTTGGGTTGAATGATTTTCAGCCACTGGCGAGAGCCCGGAAGGACAAGAGGACGACGCCACGCGATGTCCAACATGACACAAAGCCATCCCAAATAGGCTTGAAATGGATAGTCACAGACCAACCCGAAACGCTCAATCTGTTTGGACCACGCCGTTATGCCCCGTTGCTTATCTGTGCGGACACATTTGGCTCTCTGGTAGAGCTATCACCGTCACTACCATGTCACTACTGTCAAGCTCCATGCACTAGCCAATGCAACCAAAAGTTTGAACAGATGGAAAGGGCTAGTGCAATTCACTTATACACTTCAACACCCCCTCTCACGTGTGACGGGGAGAAGTCAACACGTGCAACCGGAAGAGAGCGACGGCGCGCGAAACTCACGTATGACTCAAGAGGCCTATACGTGGACACAGAGGAGTTTAGGGTTTATGACTCAAGAGGCCTATACGTGGACACAGAGGAGTCAACAACAATTTTAGGATAAATTGCGAAAGTCAGGACTCGAACTCGAGACCTTAGGCTCTGATACCATGTCAAGCTTCATACACTAGCCAACGCAACCAAAAGTTCGAACTGATGGAAAGGGCTAGTGCAATCCACTTATACACTTCAACAACTACTTCCCTCGGTGATATGGCCCGATTCGTGTGCTTCTCGCAACATCTCTAGCACTAGCAGACACCGCATATCGGTCGACCCGTTAAATTTTGGCATGATATCCGGTATCGATTAAAAATGGCATTTTCAGATATCTTAAAAGGGAAGATACCGCAAAAAAAGGTTCCCGCATCGAGGCTCATCCATCCTGCATATATTCGTGCGAACCAACCTCCAAGCGCGCAGAAATCCCGCCGCCGCAGTAGATTATGGTTGCGTCTGCCGCTGGATATCAAATGGCCATAGCCTACCGCCGCACCGACCCCCACCTACCCATGGGCCGGCCAATTGTGTCAGAATTTGGCTGGCAGCGGCGGGAGATCTAGGGCTCGAGCTCACGCTTCGCCGCCATCGGAGGAAGAAGCCGCGCGTCTTCGCTCCGAGCAGGAACACACGCGCGACTCCCTCTCCCGGGGATAGGGTTCGGCTGCGGCACCCACGATGCTGAGGCGGGTAGCTCCCGTACGCCGGCGAGCGCTGGCCCGGTCGTCCGTTCTCCCGCGCCTGCACCCGCACCCGTCGCCGACGACGGCGAGGAGGAGAGCGAGAACGCCACCGTCCGCCAGGTGATGTTCAACTCGCTGGGGACCTCGTCTTCGACGTATGGGACCGCGCGAAACGACACCGTGACAAGCACTTCGCCGAGCAGCGGATGATGCGCCGTGTCTGCCGACGCTTCGCACGCAAGCACCAGTAGGCCGTCGCCGCCGTAGATGCTCCGGTGAGTAGGTACCGCCGGTAGATGCTAGGGTTAGTATAGATACATGGCGCGGCATCGATTTTTGATGTACATATGTCGATCTTGATGATCAAAAAACTTTTTCGTATATATGAATCTGGTGCCAATATGATGTTTTTAAATATACAATTCCGTTTTAATGCATCCGTTCCTCGCTACTATTTTTCATAAATCCCTTGTCTCGTTTCTACGCTGCTGCTAGGCGGTCGCTGATCTCCGGAAGAGACGAACTGAACGCGGCGATGGGTTGCTCAGTATAAATTCTCGCCTTACAAAGGGCACTACTTTTTTTCCAACTAGTTTCGCGTGTCATCTCAATGTGATAAGTTATAAAAACCTGTGTACAAAGTCCGTGCAGTTTTTTAACTATTCTCGAACAGATGCCGGAGACTTTTTTTTTTTGAAGTAGATGCCGGAGACTTTTTCCCCTGGAAAAAGGGAAGTCAGAGTTGTCAAGTTATTATCCCCATATATGATTTGATGGATTCCTCGGCGGTTGCTCTAATTGGTTAATACGGTGCAAAAAAAAAAAAGGAGTACGTTGTTGCAGAATACTAATATACAGTCCACATAGTTTCAAGATCGAGATCCAGCAAATGGCGTGCGTACTTCAACGATGCTGACATCGACTTCTTTATACCTCGGAAATGGAAACATTTATTTATACATGCGAATTTTGTTGACCTAGCCAGATAAACTACCCGTGTATACTCCCTCCATTAGGGATTATAAAGCATAAGAGTTTTTTTAAATGTTAGAAATTAGAAGTCCTTTCTTATTTATTACCATCTCTCATCCAATGCATGGTCTTTTTTTCTTTCTGTTCTCTCATGCATGTATAACTATTGGTGCATGTAGTAATCAAAAGGGTGAGTTATTGATTTTTTTAATCCTATCAAAGTGGTCCATAGACGTTATAATCCTTAACATAGGGAGTAGTAAGTACGACGAATACTTGAATACTAATGGGTTACGTTGTTTAGTCTACTCTAGATGGGGACTAAACCGAAAACAATTCGAATGGGGCATGTCATGTTTGAATTTAAGCGAAGCCCGCTATAACATTTTCAGCGAAGCCTACGAGACCTTTTTTGTTTGTTTGTTGGCGGAACATTTTCTTACCGGTCGGACACAAAGGAGCCAAAAAATCATCGGATTGGATCGAATTTTAATCCGGTGAACCCAAGCCATACTTAGCGTTGGGAGAAGGGGGGGGGGGCTATTGGGGGCACCGACGAAAGGAAAAGGGCGAGTGAGCCAGCTCCGTTGTCGAGACAACGCATACTCCTTGCCCAGATTCCCCTTTTCGCCTCTCCCCCTCTTCTACCTCGTCACCATGTCGTCGCCGTATCACCCCCGCCCTACTCCGTCCAAAGCTCGCCGCTAGCAGTGACGCCCTTCACCGCACCAACCTCCATCTTTCTGTTCACCGAGTTTCCGAGGTGATTCAGCGCCGCGAGTAGCTTCACGGCCAGATTCTCGTCCACCATGCCCGCGAGGTGTTCGACATTTTGTCTACTCAGTGATTGACTCCGACGATGAGGAGATGTCTCCCGTTCTGATGGAGGATGAAACGGCCGCTGTCGTCGACAATGCGGAACACTTGAAGATCCTCGTTTGTCTGTCTGGCCTGTACGCGCAGAATGCAAAGACGCGGTGGCTCGGCACCAGGACGCCACTAGAGCAAGCCGAGACAGTGGTTAGAGGGCCACAACATGTTGTACGATAACAACTTCGCCGACGATCCATTGCACGATGAGACGGTATTTCGACGCCGTGTCAGGATAGGCCAGAAGCTTTTTATCGAGATTGTGCATGCCATCCGGAAGTTCGACACTTACTTCAAATGCAAGAAGGAATGCACTGTCACAATATGATTTTGATCAATCCAAAAGTGCACTGTCGCTTTGAGGATGTTTGCATATGGAGCTCATGGTGATACACAAGATGTTTATCTACGCATGGCCGAGTCCACCACCATTGAGTGCATGCACAAGTTCTATAGGGCAGTGGTTGCATTGTTTGAATCAACACACTTGAGATCATCCAATATTGAAGACACTAATTGGATTCTAGCAATGAATGAAGCCAAAAGATTTTCTGGGATGCTTGAAAGTATCGACAACATGCATTGGGCAAGAAAAGGCTGCGCATTTTCTTGACAGAAAATGTACAAAGTCCATAGCTTACAGTGTGATACTTGAGGCAGAGGCCACGCAAGATCTCTAGATTTGGTATTCCTTCTTCATAATGGCAGGATCTCACAATGACACCGACGTCCTGCAGTGCTCAAATGACTTTGCCAAACTTGTTTAAGCTCATGCTCTCCTGAAGTGCTCGATGTCTTTTATCAAGCATATTGCTCCATTTTTTGATAAAGTGAATATAGTAATATCTATAGAAGATATCAATTATACCAGGCTTCTCCAACAACATAGTATCAAGGACTAGTAGAGACACTAAGGGTGTGTTTGGTAGCCCGGGTGTGCTTTCTAGTCTCATACAAGCTTAGCACAGCTATGTGGAGCTCATACAAGTTGCATTATTGTGTTGTGTTTGGTAGGTCGGGTGAGTTGAGATGAGCACAGCTGAGATCATGTTTGGTAAGTCGGACTAGTTGAGCCTAGCCATACAACAATAAAAGCAATATGGTCCCTGGATACAAAATAATAAAAGCAATCGGGTCCTTGGAGAGCCACCGCCGGCGGGAGGATCCGTCGCCGGCGCTCCAGGAGGCCAAGCCCCTCGCGCTCGAACTCCTCGTCAACAGGACGCCGCCGGGATTTCATGGTCGAGGTCCTCCTCAACGGGCCGCCGCCGGGAAACGAGCCAATGCGGCCAGGGCGCCCGTCTTCTCCGTCGACAGGAGCTGCCCCCACGCGCCTTGGCCATCGTCGCCGCGTGCGGCCGCCTCCAGGAGACCAAGGTCCTCCTTCCCCGCTGCCAGGAGACCGAGCTCCGACGAGAACACGCGCCTCCAGGACTCGACGGGGCTGAAACGGTCGAGGACGGGAAAGGCAGCATGTGGCCTCCACACGCGCCACCAGGACCTCGACAGGGATGGGAACAAGGACGGTAGAGCTCGTCGGGGACGACGACGAGGGCGGTGGAGCTCGGACGGGGAGGGTGAAGGTCGAGATCGAACGGGGGCGGTGGAGCTCAAGTCGGGACGAGGCTTCACATCGTGCGAGGAGGGGTGAAATGAGGGCGCGGGCCGTCGACTCCTATCGGGCTGGAGCGCTGGCGTGGGACGGACTCAGCACTGCCCGGTTGTGAAGCTCGATTCCAGCTTCCCAACTGGACAGGGCTGAGGGGGCTTTTTCGTATAAGGTGGGCACTGCGAGTTGCAGCCGAGCCGATCTAACAAACAACAAAACACAGGATGAGGTGAGAATATCTGGTTACCCCAATCTACGAAACACACCCTAAGGATGCACACTACACTGCATGGATTATCTGGCTCACAACGTACTACTGCTAGTAATACCGTGGCTGCGCCGATTCACTCGCGGCGGTGACTATTCTATCGCGATTTGCTCAACGAACACGCGTTCTCCAGAGATCTGTACTACTGTGTGCATGTGCAGGGCACAGATACTGAGATACAGGTACACAGCTAGGCGGCATTCAGCACATGCAGTGTTAAGACATCGAGAACTATGGTAGCTGATGTATGCAGTTCCAGGATAGCTGATGCAAGCAAAGGATAGCTGATCCAGCCTCTCGAGAACTATGGTAGGCAGGAGGTTTGGTAACCTAAAATTCAGAATATGCATACTGGATGCCGGTTCCTCCAGGAGGCTGTCATGCATCTGATCCTTTTCAAAATCCATTGTTATATAAGTATATCTTGACTGTACTTGCCCTTACATTATAATATATATCAATCAGCTATGTTGTCACCACCTCTAGATTCTGCGTAGCTTAGCATAAATTTAGATTTGTTTGACGGTTTCTTCACATGTCCAAGACCCTGACACTCTCAGCGCTCCAGCAACATTTAACAATGATGATATAACTAAAAGATGACGTGTAATTGGAGCCCCAGGAGCACTCCATGTTACTACACCAATGTTAGAATCGCACATATCACCAGGGCAAAATAAATCAACGGAACTCATCGCGAGTGGCGGCTCCACAAACCGCCATGTCTGAAAGAACATCATGTCCCGTCTGAAATGCCACACCTGCCAAAGTGTTCGCCACTTGGTATCATTACAGTTTTACACGACAGTGTTGACATTTGACTTGACAGGATCAGTGGCAAAATGGGAGTGATCATGGTCGCCCGCCGTGTCGCCTCGTCCAGCCACCACGTATGTATTTACGTCGCCGACGAGCGAGCGTTCTGGCGTCTGCCGCCAGTTGGTTCTTCTCTGAGAAACTCGAAAGGCACCGGCGAAAGGCGGGCAAATGACAGTGTTCTTCTCGCTTTGGTCCTCGAAAGTTTATGTAAGCCTCCAGCAGTTACCAAATCTAGAAAGCGAAGATCAATCATGCTTAGGGGCGATTGATTTGGGTAATGTAAAATAAGCAATTTGAGCGCTAGTGCTGTTTTCCACAGGATGTACGTGCGCCAACAATATGATGTTTATTTTTTCAAAATTTCTACAGCACACGCAGAATAAAAAAGGTGCTCCAAGAAAAACAAAGGTGTGGCTAATCAGAGCCTGACGTGTCCAATCATTCTATCAGGACAGACAAAGTGTGTTGGGATCATGCAATGCATATGGTGGTAGGTAAAGACCAAGAAAGAACAAACAAACAGTTTCGGCACTAGGAGTAGTAGCACTGTATACGGTTTGGGAACGAACTGAACAAGGAAAAAATTGCTCTCGTCGTTATCAATTTGTTCCTAACATGTTATCCAATATTAATTTCCTTCTCTCAGCTTAGAGCATCCCCGCTCGTTGAGCATTCTTAGACCGAAAACCGAACCTGACAGGACGAAACTCGTTTTCGGCATGGAAACGTCGAGTTTTCCATTGCCAGGCCGAGTTTTCGAGACGCCATTTTCCATCCAAATTGGCTCATATTTATCCAGTTTTTGACATAGTTCGGCATAATATGGATACAGAGCACAATTCAGCCTAGTTCGGCATAAAATTGACCATAGTTCGGTATAAATTTAAACATAGTTCGGCGTAAATTTAAACTTAGTTCGGCGTAAATTTAAACATAGTCCGCCCAAACATAGTCATCGACACTGTCACCCAGCGCTCCATATGCAAGCAACCTCATCGACACTGTGGACATCTGCAGTGAGGAAAACCCAACCATGCCGGTGCAATCCTTCTTACACAGGAAATAGGGGTCGAATTCACGGATGGCATGCACGATCTTGAGGAAGAGCTTCCGGCTCATCCTGAAACGACGCCGAAACACTGTCTCTTCGTGGAGCGGCTCGTCGGTGAAGTAGTTGGCATACAACATGCAGTAGCCCTCTATCCTTGCATTGCCTTGCACTTCCGGCGATCCTTCGCCGAACCTCCACGCTTCGGCTTCGCCGTCTGCAGGTACAGCTGGTCAAGGGAGGCGAGGATCTGCATGTGCTCTACAACGATGTTCTCTCCTCCAGCAACACGGCGAGCATCTCCTTGTCGTCGGAGTCCATGGCCGAACCGGCAAAAGGCCGAACACTTGGCGGGCGAGGTGGTTGGAGCTCGCGGCAAAGCCAAGCTATGGTGAAGTTTGGGCGGTGAAAGCGGGGGCGGAAGGGGCGGTGACTATGGCGAGCCTATCTAGAGGCGTGGGTATGTCTCTGCGTGGAGGAGCTCCGCTGGCGAAGTCATAGCGGCAGAGACAGCTGGAGAGCTTTTCACCGCAGTCTAGGCAAGTGGATGTGTGTGTATGGGGGGAGGGGGATTCGGCCTTCTGTCGCCGACAGAGCTGGCTCATGCCCGTTTTCACTTTGTCCGGCGTTCCTAGGGCGTTTTCGGGATGTTGGGAATGGTCCGGACCAAAGTTCGTTCAAATCCGAAGAAGCCGGGGTCATGTGAACGCGACTGGGCCAATTTTTAGCGTCCAGACCTAAATTTCGTCCTAGGATCGGCGTTTTGGGAAGCCGAGTGAAGATGCTCTTACTAATTAACACGGTTGATGCTACACATGCTAACTGATTATCCACCTGTGAAATTGGATTCACCGATTTCTCGTTTTGAGCAAAACATCATACGATGATACACGCAAGAAATAACTGTTGGAGTACTTTACTTACACAGCTTGTGTTACTCCTACTTCTCTAAGTTTTTACGGTTGCATTTCTGTCATGTCAAAAAATATTCTTTTCAGATACTTTTAAGCGCCAGTCCTCCTTTTGGACCGATGGCTAAGCTACACAAACCATCCACAACTTTTGCCCATGCGAGTAATCCATATCCGATACTACTATCAAGCTACTTTGAGACCAGTTACATAGTGTAGATCATACACAGGAGTAGATAACTACTTGGACCATCTCTGTTCTTCGCCCAATGATATGCCCCCTATTTCCTTCCGAATAATAATACAGCCCACAAGTCACCAGCCACTCACGAGAACTAACTACGAACAGTATCTCGAGTTTTAAAATGGTCCACGTAAGGCTACTCATAGTGGAGTAATATAAATCACTATAAATGTTACATAGACTAAAATAATGATTTGACAAATAATTAATAAAGAAAGACAAATAGAGTAACATAATATGTTACCATCACATCACACCTTCCAATACAAATGAGTCTATGAAACAATACTCTACGTTACTACACTAAGTTACTTCTACTATGAAGATACTCCCTCCGTCCGCAAATAAATGTACTTCTAGCTTTGTATTAAGTCAAAGTTAATAAACTTTAACTAACTTTATAGAAAAACGTAATATTTATAGCGTTAAATTGATACTACTAGAGATGTTTTTGAATTTAGTTTCATAATATGTCAATTTAATTTAATATATGTTGCTATATTTATCTATAAAGTAGGTCAAATTTGATAAAGTTTGATTTAGCCAAAAGCTAGAAGTACACTTATTTGTAGACAGACTGAGTAGTAACTTAGACCAGTAACAAACACTGTGACCAGTCTAACACATTATACCGCCAACTTGCAAACATTAGGGCCGGCTGTGTTCTTGCGTACTTACGGAGCTAGCTAGTAGTACTCCCTCCATTTCGGATTATATGGATTATATGACAAAATTATCAAAACATCAAGACCTAGGTGATTGTGTATTGGCTATGAAAAAGAGTGAGACACACTAATTTAGCCTCCATGGACATGCACAATTAAGAGACTACACTAGCATGCAACAAGTTCACCGCATGAAAAAAAAAGTTCCACCATTTTCACACCGTATGCATGCATGGAAAACCAATCTTAGGGGAAAATGGACTGTTTGAATAATTATAGGGTAGTAAATCAGGGCAATGAATGCATAAGTCTAATTTTTTGGAATTTCTCTAAAAACAAAATTTGTCCTATAATCCGGAATGGAGGGAGTACTTGAGTTTGGTTGAGTTTAGAGAGGGTGTTATAATGAACCAAACCTTCTTGGTTTTTTACCTTTTGTGGTAAAAATAAATAAAAACCGACGCAAACATAGAGAGATAGGCATGTTGGCACTCGTAGAGAGTCCACGTATGGGCAAGAGTCTGAGAGAGTTCATACTATTGTAATGCGACCATTTGGTAGACATCATGCCTCGAAGACTTGTAGCATAAATAATACTTTTTTGACTTGCATAAATAATACTTTTGATATCGACTAACACATGGCTACTGGAGCAATTTTAGGCCGGATTGTACTCCAACTATATTAAGAATAACGCCACAATAGTTTGTATGGGTGCATGGAGTCATATTGCTTATATAAGGGCATCTCCACCGGGCCGACCCAAACGGTTTGCACGTATTCGAAACTATCTGCACGACGCGTGGGGCGTACCCGGCGGGGCGACCAATCAAAACGTGTCCGGCCCGACCCATCTGTGCATCTAATCTGGGGCTTGGTGGCGTCGGCCGGACACGCGCGGACAACACGAACGTCATGTTTGCGCGTGCCACTGGTCCACCCGCCAGCCACACGTGGCATTGCTTTCGGACGTGGTCAGCAGCACCGATTCAGACGCAATCGCGGCAGCGATTCAGAGGCGTTGCGTGGAAGGCTGACCGGCGGCAACCTGCGCCATCAACGGTTTGTGAGGGCATGGAGCTGGCGCACCTCCAACAGTGGGATCCGTGGACTGTGTGGGCGATCAACCCGCCTGCACCCGCTCCCGCTCCGGCCCTGCGCCCCCCCAACCTCTGGCCGCCACCGGAGTACATCGAATTCGACCCATAGATGGACGAGGCGGCACCGGCGCGCGAAGACCGGTAGCTAGGGCTAGGATTAGTTTAACTTATGTTTTTTATATTTTGAATGTAAATAAGTATAAACTTTGCCAGTTTTTCGCGAGTTGTTTGTGTTTGAATCTGAAAAAAAAATTGCCTCGCCCAGCATGGACAAATGGGTCGCGCCGCTGGGCGCGGCTGGCCGGACAGGCCAGACCCCCTACCCATATTGACCGCGGTCCGATCCAAACGGACACAAACAGACCGTTTGGGTGACCGTATGGATCGGCCTGGTGGAGATGCCCTAATAACAATATGTACGGCTATGGATGGTCTCAAACCCATATTGTATCCTGTCCAAACTATACCATCATGTTTTTACCATTTAAACAAAACTATACTAAAAGTTACATGTTGGAACCCAAACCAAGCCTGATCATATGCATTTTTCATCCAAACTAAACTAAAGTATTTCCTTTTATAGGGTGAAGCCATGGATTCAAATTGGAGCAAAACTAGAACGCCCATCAGGATTGGCATGGAGACATCTCAAATTTAGTGAAGATGGGGAAGGAAGATTTAGTCTAGCAGCGTCGGGATTGGAAGCATGTGGCTCAGCATCAAAAGCTCTGGTCAGCGCCAGAGTACTATAGTCGTAGCAACGCTCGTGTGGTCATTGCCATTAGGTCGGTCAAAATTGGTCCATGCCTAGCAGGGAGGCGGTGTGTGAGTAGGGATCTATGGTTGGGACAGCGGCAGAAGAAGGACTCTAGACGGTTGCGGTGGTCAAGCTCATGTTGATTTTTTTTTCTTCTTTCCTCTTTAACACTATGCTAGTTTACGCTCATGTTAAATCAGACTCAAACCAAACTGGGCCTGTTAGTTTCTAACAATTCTAGCCCCGAAGGTTTGAGATCAAACGCTCGACTCCTATCATTTTTTCCTATAGTACAAACCAAACTGGACTTCTTTTTATCATGAACTCATCCTGGCCAATCCAATATAGACCAAATAGAAAACTAGACAAAAAAAACTAAAATTCTAGTCGAACTATTCTCAACGTCTTCAATATGTGTCCATCACATTTATTTATACTATACATTTATACCCTTTATAAACACGATTTTTCAATAAATCTCAATTGGTATTTTTTATATAATCTCCAGATAACATTAATAAATAATTTATTCATGTTTTTTTATTGTATTTAGTTGCTTTACTAACATGTAATAATATAAACTTAATGTTCGCTATTACATTCAAATATCGCAAAAATAAAATGTTTATTGTTACAAACACAATGCTAAAGTAGAAGTTAATTTTACCTCAAAGATATGTTATTTTCATAGTCTGAAGCATTACACTAAAAATAATTGTGAATATATGAAGTAAATCATAAAAGGATGAAAAAAAATGAATGCTCATATGTATATCCGCCTGTATCTATTATAGTAACTTCATATATCTTGATAGAGGATCTTAGAATGTGAATGTCTAACGAAAATCCTAATAAAGGATATCGAACGTCATTGTCTTCTTTACATGAAATTGAAAACAAATTCTAGAGTAAACGGGTCTCAGCGAGAGCTTTGTTCTTAGATATGCTCCCCCCTCACTAGTTGGTACTACCTCTGTTCCTAAATATAAGCATTTCTAGCAGTTTAAATTAAACTACTAAAAAGGCTTACGTTTTTTGGAATAGATGGAGTATTACTCATTTCTTTGTTGTCAAACATTTCAATGTAATTCTCTAGGGGTTTCATTCTTTTTTATTAGGTATGTTTGGTTCATAAATTTTTATTTTTGATAAAGGGGATATATTAATATATATATATATATATATATATACAAGATATAAATTACACTCGGCCTATGCAACAATTAGACTAGTTTTGGTTCTATCTAGTCCACACTGAGACACCCACAAGATTATAATAGTAAACAGAATGAGTATAATTTTGTGCGAGCGAACCTAAATTTTTAGCTTATTGTGGAAAGGTGGGAAACACTCCGACATCTACAACAATTGATTCACACATGCATTTTATTAGCATGTTTTATGAAGTGTTCTACAAGAAAGAGACTCATATAAATTCTCAAATAAACATAATAGATATTACATAGCATACTTATGCAACACAAATCCTATTGCTAGATCTGCAACGATATTGATTGAAGTTATCCAATATGTTTAATATGTGCTACTCAAACACTGGATTCAGGTACGAGAGTCCATAGACAATAGACAATCCAAAATGTATCCAGTCGTGCAAAGAGAGCACTTCTCAAAACGTACTACGCCCATTAGATGTGGTTTGTCCAGAATTAATTTATACTTTTATCAAATACACACTACCGAAACCTCTCCCATCCTGAATGGGCATTTTGAGCAAATTTAGCAAAAGCATTCCGGACTGCTCTTTCCTAGGCTGAATCGTTGAATTACTCCATGGGCTACGCGTGGCCTTAGAGCATCTCCACTCGTCTACCCACGACGTTGATCCGAACGGCGATAATTGACCCAGTCGTGTATCCAATGACCTGTTTTCGGCGGATTTGGGTCAATTTTGGTCCGGACTATCCAGGCCGAACCCAGGTTTCCGGGTACGCCCTTGGAAGGCCGGACGCAGCGAACTCGGCGGAAAAAAACTAGACGACACGTGGACCCGCCAAGTCAGCGACGGAAGCTGACCCGTCGTCATCCTCGGAACCACGCAGCGCCTGCCGAACATTAACTGCCCGTCGCGTCGGCAAGCGTCGCCGAATTACGGCGCCACTGTCAATTCCTCGGCTCCCGCGACGGACCGACGGACACTAACTTCCCGCCGTTTCCCCTTTTCCCGCCCACGCCGCTACACCCCTCCCGCCCTCGCCGCCCACCACGGCCTTTATAAGCCGTACCCCTCGCCGGAGATCTTCACACTCTCTCACAGCTCCCCCATTCCACAAGGCCAAACTCCGGCGAACCCAGTCTCACAGCTTCTCTTCCCAGCCATGGCCGAGCGGTACCCCGGCGACGGCGCGGCGGCGAACGGCTTCGGCCAGCGCACCCTCCAGGCTTGGGAGGCGCGCATGTTGTACGACGCCGGCTATATGGCGCCGCCGGACACGCGGATGCCTTCGGGGTGGAAGCTAAGCGTCGGCGGCATACCTATCCCGCCGGCGTCGACACCGGAGGAGCTGCCGTATGATGTCCAAGAGTACATCGGCGGCCTGGACGACCCCTCCGAGACCGAGAGTGCCGACAACCTCCTGTTCTGGGAGCAGTTCTTCGCGAACCGGCGCGAACAGGAGATCGCCCGCCACGAGGGGCCGCCGAACGAGTCGCCGCCGAAGCGGAACAACTCGGCTGGCCACCGGCGTTGGTGGACGCGCCAGGAACACGCCATGGCTCGGCTTTCCGAGCACACCGACGCCGGCGGCCAGGTCGGGCCGGCGTCCTCCACCGAACTGGATGCCGAGGAGGATGGCGAGCATGAGCTCGTCCTCCTCCACGTCGGCATCCCACTCCTCCGGCTCGGCGCCGCTGCGCACGCCGACGGCAGTCAAGCGCGAGGCGGACTCGCCTGTGCGCTCGCCGCTGCGGACACGCTCGCGTGGCATCGTCATCGGCGAGCCGCTGCCGATGGCGTCGCCAACCGGCCGCCTGCGTCTCCGCCGCCCCAAGACAGAAGACTCGGCGCCGCCCCAAGACGGCGCCTTGAGGATGGCGCTGGAGCAGTCGCTCCGCGACATGACGCCGCAGCCGCCGCCGCCGCCGGTGGAGCCCTCCTTGCCGGACATCCTACCAGCCGTGGAGGTTCGGCGACCCAGGCCAAGGGAGCTCCCGCCAGAACCAGCCGCCGAGCGACGACGACGGCGGCGACGGCGACGAGGATGACGGACGCGCCGACCCCGGCTACACGGCGTTCTACAGCAACTTCGGCATGTAGGACGGCGAAGGCCACGGCGGCGGCCTTTTTTAAGTTTATTATGTACTAATTTAGTTTAAATTTGATGTAATCCTCCTATATTCGCCTATCTTATTGAAATTCTCCCATCTTTAATGAATTTTAGCCGAACTTGGAAACTCGGACTGGGTACGCGAGTGGGAAACTGGGCGTACCCAGACCGAAAACTAGTTCTGTCCGGTCAGAAAACGGTTCGATTTTTGGCCTGAGTTCGCCCAACGAGTGGAGATGCTCTTATACGAGGTCCCATCTCAAGATCTTTTCTCACCTGGCCTAATACAGCATGGGAAAAAATGTAGAGTCTCACTCGGTCAAAAATCAAAATGAAACCCCTCAAAACAATAAATCAAAATGCAACGTTTGTTTACGTGTCTATGTCATCGCCGCTTTCCTTCCACTCTGTCCGTTGTTTTCGATCCAGATCCGGAGGTGGAAGAAGCGTGATTTGTTAGCCGGATGGCACGCTTCTCTTGTGTAAACGTCTTGGTAGGATCGGTCGTTTGCTAGTCCTGACAGGATTCCATAAGGATCACAGACAATGAGCTTAGCGTGACGTGAAGCAACACTACAGAGTACAGGCTGTAGTTCTTGACTTGATGTATTCCGGCGTGGCCATTTTCAGGTTTAGGATGTTTTTTTTAAACGAAAACAAAAGCTTTGTCTCAATCTATTAATTAAGCAAAAGAAAATTGTCCAGTAAATTAGCAGAAAACCGGACGAAAACCTTCATAACGAAACAACATGTGGATAAAATCGACGGATGCAACTCCTCCCGAACACCTAGACAGATCAACCAACACTCTCAACCCGCTACAACCACAAACACTCAACACATTTCTCAGCACGTCGCAAAGGAAACTCAACTGAAACATAAGTGGAGAACCATCCATCAGAATGACTGAAAGTGGAGAACCATCCATCAGAAGATGCCTTCCTTGTGGCGCCACTCTTCTTGATTTTGATCTTGAGACACTCCTTCACCTTCTTCATTTTTTCCTGGTATCCTTGATCGACAAGAGACGAGCAATCTCTTTACCGGATCCAGAGCTAGCCGTCTCTAAAATGACAAGAAGGTCACAAAGCTCTTTTACAAAGACGATCTCAAGAGACAGACGGCTGGCTGGGCTCTGGAGATTGTGGCATGGAAGCCACCGTTGAGGGCCCAAGCGAGTCCATCTCCAAATACACCATCGACAGGGGAGGAGCCGACTCTCCACGTGACGGTGGATACTCACCGCAGGTTCAGGATACTCACCGCATGACGGTGCTAGCTAATTTATCATCTTGGAAACTGTGGCCCGGTCAACTGTGGCTACGCTGATTCGCGCGGCCGTGACTATTCTATCGCGATTTGCTCAACGAACATGCTAAATAAACTACTTTCTCCGTTCCAGAAATAACTGATTTGATTTTGCTAAAATTCGAATGTATCTAGACGTATTTTAGTGTATAGATATATTTGAATTTGAACAAACTAAAGTCACTTATTTCTGGATAGAGTTCACGCGTTCTTCAGAGATCTGTACTGTGTGCATGTGTACACAGCTAGGCGGCATATTCAGCACATGCAGTGCTGACACATCGAGGCGTTCCTTGGTTTCTACTGCGTGATGTATGCAGTTCCAGGATAGCTGATGCAAGCACAGGAGAGAGATCCAGCCTCTCGAGAACTATGGTAGCCAGCCAGATTTGAGGACCTAAAATTCAGATTATACATACCGGATGCCAGTTGCTCCAGGTAGCTGTTATGCATCTGATCCTCTTCCAAATCCATTGTTATATATATCCTGACTGTACTTGCTCTTACGCTACAATCCATATCTCAACGGTCTATATTGTCACCACCTCTAGATTCATTTAGATTTGTTTGACGGTTTCTTCGCCTGTCCAAGATCCTGAAGCTCCAGCGGCAATTAACAATGATGATATAACTAAGGGGTTTGATCCAGTACAATCTCCTCCCGCTAAACTCATACAAATACGTTCACTTATATATATTAAACCTGCATCAAATAGAGTATTTTTTTAGAGCCGTACATATCGAGATCTGTAGTTATACACAATTTTTATGCACATGATCCGGCATTGCCCCCATCATCGGCCATCGTCGCGACCGTCGCCGCCGCCGGCGGCCATCATCACGACCGCCGCCTCTGCCGGACTAGTCGCTGGATAGTCCAGCAAGCCGTCGAAACAAGTCGCCAGACAATCCAGTCGCCGCCGCTGCCTCTGCATGCCGCGCCAGCCCTGCTGACACATATACGAGGCCAACTGAGGCATGCGCTGCCCGGGGCAAGTCACCGGCTCGCTGGACCCAACCACCACCATTACCACCGCGGCGGGCATGACCGTCGCCGACAATGATCCTGCGTACAATCATACTATTTTTTTATGTAGAGCTTGTATCAGGATAGGTATGGTTAGGAAAACGTATTATTTATTATTTAGTTGAGTTATATGACATCCTGTAGACAGTTATATATACATGTATATATCAATTACGAAAGTGTATCAAGTCGTCATTGTGTTTGATATTGTACGAGTCTAGGGAGAGAGGGGGTAGGCCCTATAACTAAAAGATGACGTATAATTGAATAATTAGAGGTCGTACCACTCCATGTTACCACAATGTTAGAATCGCACATGTCACCAGGGCAAAATAAAACAACGGAACTCATTCGCGAGTGGCGGCACCACAAACCACAATGTCTGAAAGAACCCACGGACATCATGTCCGGTCTGAATGCCACACCTGCCAAAGTGTTCGCCACTTGGTATCATTACAGTGTTACACGACAGTGTTGACATTTGACTTGACAGGATCGGTGGCAAAATGGTAGGGAGAAAGCAGACGGCAAGGAGACAACACATGCCCTGGTTAATCATCGTCGTCCGCCGTGTCGCCTCGTCCAGCCACCACGTACGTCGCCGCCGGCGAGCGAGCATTCTGGTGTACGTCTGTCGCTGGTTGGTTCTTCTCTGACGCGCATATTTCACGTCGAAAGTACGTAAGCCCCCAACAGTAACCAAATCTGGAAAGCGAAGATCAATCATGCTTAGAATATCTCTAGTGGCTTGTCTATATGCCCGTCTAAAATGATTTGGACGACCGTGGCTGAAAAAAACATTTTCAGTGGTTCGTCTAAACGAAGGTCTAAATATAGACGTCCTCCCAAACCTGCTACCCATCGTCCATATATGGACGACGGTGCCACGGCCGTCCAAAACAACTTCTCGCCTGGGAGCTCACTCCCGCGCCCATCCGGAGCAGTTGGAGAGGTAGGACGCGGGCGGCACTCGCGCGAGGTCGCCGTCCCTCCGCTCGCCGGCTCCATGTACTCTCCTTTTCCATGTAGATTTGGCGAGAGGGAGAGAGAAATTGGACGGGAACGAGAGGGTGCTCGACCATGGTGCCTAGGCGCACGCTAGATCCGTCCGCCGACAACCAATTTTTGCTGGATCCGGCGTGGTCTCGTCTGGTCCTGTTGGGGACAGGCTCGGGCATGGAGGGGGCATGGGGCCGTGCGAGGCGTCCGACCGAGCGGTGAACAGGGAGGAGAATGGGAAGGGGCATGGCGGCGGTTGGGGAGGAGCAGCGACAGGGGCATGGTGGAGGGCTACAGCTACTCCGACGATGTTGAAGAGAGGCTTGTCTAGTACTGACTTGTTGCTGCTTGTGCATCGATACAGAATATAGAGATGGAGTGATGTACTACTATATGTTGCTGAGCATTGCTTGTATCGCTGCATAATATACAAATATTTGCTTGTATTGATAATTATGTTGTTGTCTTGTTTGCTACTGAATATTGCTTCTAAATTTTAACGGTAGTTATAAAAAAATTACTAAAATATTTGAGGAAGAATGTAGACGTCCTACATATACACGTTCCGCTGAAAAACTAAGATCGTCTATATTTTCTCTTCTTTTAGTTCAGATTTAGACGTTCTACTAGAGATGCTCTTAGTAGCGGTTGATCTGGGTAATGTAAAATAAGAAGTTTGATACAAGTGCTATCTTCCACAAACCAGAGGATGTGCGCCAACCCTATGATGATTTATTTTGTTTCAAAAATTCTACAGCAGACGCAGAAAAAGGTGCTAACAAAAATAAAGGTGTGGCCAATCAGAGCCTGACGTGTCCAATCATTCGATCAGGACAGACAAAGTGTGCTGGGATCATGCAATGCATGGTGGTAGGTAAAGACCAAGAAAGCACAAATAAACAGTTTCGGCACAAGGTAAAGTCGACCTAGGATATATGGTTTGGGAACGAACTGAACAAGGGAAAGTTTGCTCTCGTCATTATCAATTTGTTCCTAACTTGTTATCCTTCTCTAAGCTTACTATAGTTAACACGGTTGATGCTACAAATGCTAGCTGATTATCCGCCTGTGAAATTTGAGCGTGCGGCTGTATTTCTCGCCGATTTCACATTTTGAGCAAAACATCATGCTAGCAAGAAATAAATGTTGGAGTGTACTTTATACTCTACTTACACATCGTGTGTTACTCCCACTTTACTACTCTCCTTATCTAGAAATAACTGACTTGAGTTTGTTTAGATTCGAATGTATCTACACTACAGCACGCGACAGCTACGTCGATGGCAAAAAGCCCTCGGCGTAGCCAGCTTTGCCGCCGGCATACGCTACGTCGAGGGCTGCCGTCGGCGTAGCCCCCTCGGCGAAGGTCTCCCTCGGCGGAGCAAAAATGGCCGTCGGCATATCAAACAACCGTCGGCGTAGAGCTACACCGACGGACGAGGCGGGCCCGTCGGCGTAACGGCTGTTGGCGAACGGCGGCGCTGCCGTTAGACGGCCGCTAACGGCACACTGTATACGCCAACGGCCCTACCCTCGGCGTACGGTGGCCACGTGGCACCCGCTGGGCCTCCCCAGGAGGGGCTACGCCGACGGCCTCGCCCTCGGCGTATGTGGACGCGTGTCCACCGCCTGGGCCTCCCAGGCTGGCGCGAGGTTGGCGCTAGGCCGACGGCTTGCCCTCGGCGTAGGCGCAGGTGCTACGCCGACGGCAGTGCCCTCGGCGTAGCCCTGATCATATGGCACATGGCAGAGGGCTACGCCGAGGGCATTGCCGTCGGCGTATCACATGCACAGTTTTTTTTTTGAATTTTTCACAGCAGCCATACATCATCCATGCATACATCCATACATCATCATCCATACAGCCATACATCATCCATACATCCATGCAATATATTCCAAATCAATTGAAACAAGATCACATATGCCATACATGTATCAACATCAGTCATACAAGATCATCCATACATTAGTCATACAAGATCATCGACATCATCACACATGCCTACAACTCTGGAGGAGAGGGGGTGTACCCGAGATCTCCCCTGGTGAAAAGTGGCGACCTCTGGCGAGGGTTGCGTCCAGTAGAAGCAGCAGAAGAGCCACCTGGCGAGAGAGTAGGAGAAGTGTGAAGCTCGGGAGAACCACCTACAGAATGGCCAAGAGATGGACCATTGTCATGAAGCGGTGTGATCTGACGCCCATCCGGCGAGGCATGGCCAAAGTGCCGGTTCCCAGAAGCTCCCGTTCCCAACATGTTGCCTACATGTTAGCAACTTGCGAGGCAAAGTAAAGCGATAACCAGTGGGTTAGCAAAGAACTTACCGGTGTCGATGCGTAGTAGGTCCTAGCGAAGCTGTCCTTCGATTGCAAAAATGGCGCTGGACCTGGCATGGGAGGCACGGGCCCTAAATCTCTATTCTGGCCAGTTTGAATATTCACCATCATGGTCTGCAAGATAGTTTAGAAGTCAGGCCGTAGTACAACAAACGGGGGGAGGTGGGACTTGTATCTTTTGCAAAAATAAAGGTTCGGACTTACATTTACGTATTGCATGTAGATCGCATTCGCCTCCTGATGCTGCCGAAAGGCCACCTAATATTCCTCATGAGCGGCATCGTAGGCCGCGTCTAACTCAGGCTACAATTTCAAATACAAGGATTCTCGTCAGCGGTTAGCCATGCAGGAACAAAAGTCATAAAGATGATGAAAACGAGAAAAACTTACATCCTCGGCGGAGCGACGAGGCTGGCCACGAGGCGGGATAGGGGGGCCGTCGGCGGGGTAGGTAGCCTTGAGACGGTTGAAGCTCGTGCTAAGGGTAGGTTTGACCTTCTTATTCAGAATCTTGAGGCGTCCATGCTGCAATCCGTGCCCCGACAGGACCAACGACTCCTCGTCGATCTCCGCGTGAATGGGGTCATCCACATGGGGGTGACGAGCCTTCACCATCGTGTTGTAGTTCCCCAAGTCGTTCTGGGCAGTGCCGAAGTACACGGGCAACGAGGGTTGAGGCTCCGAGTAATTGGGCTTCTTTCGCCGCATCATCTCATAGACGGCGACGTCATGAATCACCTCCCCGGGTTGTGCCTCAGCCACCTGTATCACGAAAATAAATATTATGCATATGAAGTACAAACATGACGAGAAATACACGCGGGTCGTTCCATGTATATACGTACCATCTTCTCCTTGAAGCGGTCAAAGTTGCGGTTTCCCGCGCAGTGCGTTCCACCATCGCCTCGGTTATCCGCGTTCCGCCTCGACAAGGCTGCAAACTCCTCGTCTTCTCTGAGCCACCTCGTCCTAACCAGCTCCTCCCATGCGAGTCGATGCGGCTCAGCCCAATCGAGGATAACCTGAAAATGCAATACTCAACTCCAGACAATGCAATGGCAACTTAGCAGCAATGTAGAATCTTATTGACATTTTACTCACCGACATGTACTCTTCTGGCGTCATCGAGTACTCAGGATTAGGGTTCCTACCGACAATGTCTTCCTTCCTGACCCTCACGCCCCTGTCAGCCCAGAAGTGGCTAGCGGCCGTGACCATCTGGTTGTACCACACCTGGGGGGTCAACTTCACACAAGCCCCAAGCAAAGTCCTCTGCGCCTTCTCCTGGTCCTCCTCGGCCACATGGTAAAAGCACTTCAATCATGCATAAGAGTCATGAGTTAGCACGGTGGGGTCATCAAGTATGAACATAACTCGAGAAATATGCCTTACCCAAAACTTGGTGATGACAGCATCAGCAGCTGTCGTAAAGCCCGGGACACGGGTAGTCTGGTAGTCCGCCCAAGTAGTAGGGACACATGCAAGTTTTCATCTGATTCCGATGTTCTCGTGGTCTTCCTCCGGTGAAACCCTGATCTCTGTGCACACTCGGATCGTCTACCCCCCTAGACGTTCCTCTGACAGGGGTAGCCTGGCGTAGCTCTCTCTTGTTTTGTGTTTGTTTAGGTCATAGGGTGATGTAAAACCATGTTGGTTCACAAGTTGGGGCACTATCCTACCCGGTTTCACCTAAACGGGGAGATTCCCCCCTTATACGGGCCCGGAACCTTCGCCTCTAGGTTAGAGCGCATGCATGCGAGGGGGACACATGCAAGCACCTATACCAACCTCTCACCACACTCACACACATATGCTAGGGACACATGCAAGTTTTCATCTGATTTTGATGTTCTCGTGGTCTTCCTCCGGCGAAACCCTGATCTCTGTGCACACTCGGATCGTCTACCCCCCTAGACGTTCCTCTGACAGGGGTAGCCCGGCGTAGCTCTCTCTTGTTTTGTGTTTGTTTAGGTCATAGGGTGATGTAAAACCATGTTGGTTCACAAGTTGGGGCACTATCCTACCCGGTTTCACCTAAACGGGGAGATTCCCCCCTTATACGGGTCCGGAACCTTCGCCTCTAGGTTAGAGCGCATGCATGCGAGGGGGGACACATGCAAGCACCTATACCAACCTCTCACCACACTCACACACATATGCTAGGGACACATGCAAGTTTTCATCTGATTTCGATATTCTCGTGGTCTTCCTCCGGCGAAACTCTGATCTCTGTGCACACTCGGATCGTCTACCCCCCTAGACGTTCCTCTGACAGGGGTAGCCCGGCGTAGCTCTCTCTTGTTTTGTGTTTGTTTAGGTCATAGGGTGATGTAAAACCATGTTGGTTCACAAGTTGGGGCACTATCCTACCCGATTTCACCTAAACGGGGAGATTCCCCCCTTATATGGGTCCGGAACCTTCGCCTCTAGGTTAGAGCGCATGCATGCGAGGGGGGACACATGCAAGCACTTCATGTGGGCGTGGTGAGTGCTATTCAGAACCACATGCGATAATAACACTTACAAACATATAGAAATTTCTCGGGGTGTGAGAAGATTCGCAACGACATTTCATGTGGACGTGTAGAGTGCTATTCAGAGGGTACGAAATTATCCAACTAATAAAAAAATATAAATAATTGATACAAATAAAAAATAAATGAAAAATACAGAAGGCTACGCCGAGGGTGACCGTCGGCGTACGTTGCTGGTACGTCGAGGGTCGCCGTCGGCGTATGCTATGCCGAGGATCGCCGTCGGCCTAACGGACGGCACCGTTAGCGCGCCGTTCGTGCTGGCCGGCATGTGCCACGCGTCCGCTTGCTACGCCGAGGGTGACCGTCGGCGTAATGTATACTACGCCGACGGCTTGGCTACGCCGAGGGCTGGCTAGTTGGGCTGGCCTGGTCCGGTGCTACGCCGACGGCCCCGACGTTTGGCCGTCGGCGTAGCAAACGGCCGTCGGCGCATCTGGCCATTCCTGTAGTGCTAGATGCATTTTATGTATAGATACATTTGATACAAACCCAAGTCAGTTATTTCTAGACCCAGAGAGTAAGTTTTTTACAGTTGCATTTCTGTCATGTAAGAAATATTCTTTCCAGATACTTTAAGCGCCAAGTCCTCCTTTTGGACTGATGGCTAAGCTGCACAAACCATCCACAACTTTTCCCCATGCGTGTAACCCATATCCGATACTATCAAGCTACTTTTAGACCAGTAACATCGTGTAGATCACATACTACATAGGAGTAGATAACTACTTGAACCATCTCTGTTCTTCACCCAATGATACGCCTCCTTTTCCCAGCCGAATAATAATGCGCTCCACAAGTCACCAGCAACTCACGTGAACTAACTAGCTAGTAGTAGTATAGTACGAACATTATACTGCCAACAACTTGCAAACGTTAGTGCCGGCCGTGTTCTTGCGTACGTACGGAACTAAGCTAGCAGTATATATATAATTTTGTAGCGGCGATATATATAAAGCGTGCGTGATGTGTCGATCGCATACGGCCAAATACGCTAGCTTTGGATTACGCTTTGCCGACGTTTTTGTTTATTTTGCACGTTCCATCATCTATCTCTCCTTCTTTATTAAGGGCCGGGGTGTGTCGCTTTTGAGTGTGACCGCCACCACTTGCTTGAGCTGCCCTTACGTAGGATCGGAGTAGTGCGATCTCTCCGTGTAGCTTTTTTTGCACTTCTGCGGTACACGTACTCGTATGTGCGCGTGTTTTCTTGACATACATATCGCTCGCGTGGTTCCATGCATGAACCATCCCATCTCGGTGTAGGTGTAAGACGTCCATGGGACAAGCGTGGATAATTGTCTCCACGATCTCCTGTGGATAGATCGACTCGAGAAAATTATTAGGCAGCTCGTGGAAGTTAGATAGATAGATAGACAGATAGATGATGCGGAACTTGTCGCAAGATGGTCATTATTTCTCCCTCATAAAGTGTTCGGATACGATGCTCGATCTTCTAGTTGCCAGCCAATGAGTGTTGCCGCCAGCCGCGAGCCACGGAACCGATAAGAATGCAAGCGGCTTGATTTCAATTTTTGGTACGTACACACTGCTTTACAAAAATCTCTCTTTTCTCTGAAGGACTACTATTACACTACTAGGGAAGTATATAGCAGTGTAGTAGCAAACAGCAATGTGACTTTGCCGTGCGGAAAAAACGAAAGGGAGAGGTGGTTGTGGCAAAACCACTAGGGTTCCAATCTGCGTGAGTTGGAAAGCTCTTTGGCTGCCCAAGTGTCCAAACTGAACAATTGAATAATGCAACAAACACTGGGTTACGTACTTTCACATCATCCTCAAAAGTGATTTCAATCAAAGAGATAAACTTGTTGAGATATGTATTGGCCATGCATGGTCTTAAAGTGGATGACCAAATTTTATATACTACTAGTTCTCTTTTTCTTTTGTTTCCAAAATGAATTGTGAGGATGGCGCAAAACTTCAAACAACATACCCATACGCAATATGTTAAGGAGATTAGTTCACAACAAAAAGAAGTAAAATCGAGATGTTGAGGATAAGACTGGAACCAAGACTATCATGGTCATTGTCTCCAACCATGCACATATCAATGAGCTGGCACACACCAAACATTCTTGTTTCGGTGCCTCAAGGAAAGGACAATCCCATATCGCCTTACATGCCTGGTATAATGGTATCTTGAGTTGAACCACGGGTTTTCACCCAAAGCCCGAGCTTCGAGGGCTGGAGGCAGAGTCTGATACTCTAGTTAATAATGAAATAAAAAGGCGTATGCATTGTTTTGATACAGAGGCTGGGGCGGTGCCTCCGTTTCGAAAAAAAAGCTCTAAGATGGAAAGGGTACAAACAAGTAGCGTCATGCCAACAAATCAATGACGGTTTGGGTGGGGTTTACACCGTAACCAACACCACAACCACTAGCGCCGGTTATGTCACCCATACCCATAGCAACGACACAAGGCACCCTTTACCCATAGCAACAACATATAATCCGATGAAACACAACAATGAGGGAACACACCACGAATGCGATCTCATTTTTCATGCGCGGGCACCTACACCATGTACGATCCCATACTTGGGCAGCCAGTAGATTCCTAAATACCTACGAGCAGTACTACTAGTACTCTCCCCGATCCATAATAAGTGTCGTTGATTTAGGTCAACTTTATTACTAAATTAGCGATAATATTATGGATTGGAGTGAGTAGTAAACATCATGCCATGTTGGAAGCAATGTAATGTGGTACAAATGCTTGGTGCCATAAACAGTTGTAGAAACATCATGTTTGATTCAAATGATTTATAAAGGAATTTTGTAGGATTCTTACCTATAGGATTTTTTTCTATAGAGGCCATTTGATTCAAAGGATTGAATCCTTCAAAATTTCTATGGATTTCCATAGGATTTTTAACAAGAGGTTAGACCTCTTGGAAAATTTTATATGTGTCTATGACAACTATGCCATATACTCAATCTATATATAAATTTCCTGTGTTTTTCCTGTTATGCAATCAAACGACTCCTGCAGCTAATTCCTGCGTTTTTTGTTCCTGTAGAATTTCATATATCATGACATGCCATTCTTGTGGGTTTTCTATTCTTGTGCTTTTAAAATCCTTTGAATCAAACATGCCCTCTCCGGTGTACATCCATTCAAAACTCACGAAACTAAAAAAAGACAAGGATGGTCGGCATTGGTCGATACTCCTTTGTGCCCTTCGAAACGAAGAGGCATAGATCGATCCCTGCCATTGTTGTGTTTTCATTTTCGTGAGTTGCAGGTAGTGGGTATACCCAAGCAAAACTGATTTATAAGATGAATGTGTGGACAATACTGTACTGTTGAAGCTGTCAATTTCGCGCTTTCTTTTGCACTAGTAGAGTTAAACGATCGATGGAAATTAGGAGATCGGTCATTAGACGCATCGCCTGAAATTTACTAGTCGGTCCAGCGGAGACCAGCCAAACACCCTGGACATATATCCAAACGAACGAACCAACACATGTTCGAAACAAGCAAAAGGAGACGAGATGTCCATGATCTAGCAGTCCATCACGTCCCAAACTCCACTGACTCCGAAACACGCAACGCCGGCAGGCAGGCAGGCAGGCAGCCACGCTCCGCACCGGACGTGCGTACGTGTCGCTCTGCGTAGCCGCAACGCGGACCTGCCTCCACCATCGACGAGCCCCCGCCTACTACTCTACTATCACGGTCGGTCACTTGCCAAATCGGAACGCGGCCGGCCACAGTAATAATGTCCATATTAATTGACTTGGATTTATCAAAATTTGAATAAATTTATATATACTAAATAGTGTCTATATTTATATAAATTTAGACAAACGTTGGTCAATTAATATGGGTCGGAGGGAGTACTCCGACTCGGCTCGATCGGTCGATCCACCGGCTTGGGCTGGTGTGGGTGCGCCGCCCACAAACTGGCTCCCGCGTGGCGTCGTCCCGTGCCTTTCCGCGCCTCCTCCTCCTCGGTGTTGGGCGCGCGCGCGTGCTCGTGGGGTTGCTTTCGATTCCAGCTCGGTGGTGGGCGGAATCCGTGTACATGCCGAATTGCCGAGCCCCCCGTCTCTCTCGCAGCCCTCGCCATCGGCGGCTGCCGTCACCGTCCCGGACCCGACAAGGCCTGTGACCCCTCGCCCCGTTCACATGCGGTGTATGATCATCTGCTGTCAGATAAAGAGACTAAAGTGACTAGATCGCCGGATGTCTCGCGAGACCGAGACGCGCTCTGCATGCTGGAGTTCACCGTCGCCTCGCTCGTCGGTGGGCTGCTGTGTGGATCGGGGCTGAATAATAAACTCGATTACTATGGTTCGATATATGGAGTAGTTCGATATACTTCATGGAGTAGCTTCGACGCTCATGCCTGGTTCCTGAGCTCCAACCATCCTTTAAGTCGGCTGAATAATAAACTCGATTACTATGTAAACAAGCCGTATCTTCAGTTGAGTGCACACAATAATTAGCATCCGTACCGTACTTTGCACCAATCAAAGCATTGGACCAGCACTGCACCTTACGCGACTCCACCGATCAATCACTTCCCTTGTTGGAAAAAAAAAAGCATCCCTCGCCGCCACTTTGTGGTTTCTTGCGAGATGGCGCATGCGACACATGAATCGTGCCGTATCTGTCCATCCTTTGCCCGCTCAAATGCCAGTAATAAGCCTAATCCGCACCAAACTCCCCCAAGTTCCACGGAGAACTCCATCTGCGTGCGTCAAGAACTTGTCGCCGATCAATTAGCTCGATCGACCGACAAGGTAAAGATCGGCGGCCAGATAGGATCAAATCGTCGGCGAATATTGCCCTCTAGCTAGGCTCGTCTCAACTGTATACGAACCTAGGAAAGGTTAAAAAGAGAGGCACATGCCCACCTCACCGATCTCTCGGTGCCGTGACAGTGCCGGCCGGGATCCTCAATCCTCGTCCTGCGCGCGCGTGAACTGCTTGCTGCGCGCACGTAGGCGTCGTCCCCTTGGCCACTTGTAACGAGTCGATCTCGGCACAAGAGATTCTTGCTTTGGTTCCACTCTTGTCTGTCCGCGTTATCGTTTCGTACAGTAATGATGGCCGATCCAGCAGCAGAGATTGCTTGCTCATCGGTGGTACGAACAACCGAGGACCGATCGAGCTTGAGAGTAGTGACTGCGCGTTCTTTTCAGAGGAATAAATGTATGGAGTACACACCATATCTGACTGAGAATATAAAGTCTGTTGGTGAGAAGAGCGGCGGGCGGGAAGTGTTAGGTCCGTTTTCGGTAAAGCATGTAGAACCAGGACCACTGGATACTGGATAGTATAGATTACGTAAGGATCCTCCCGTGATTTGATCTGTTGAGTAAAGCTATTCTCATCCTCTTTTGCTAAAACACTGAACTTTTTGGCATAGTAGACGTTTTGCGCGTAGTAATCTAAGAGCGTCTCTAACCGAAACATCATCCTTTGATCATCTAAAAGATGACGGCCAACCACCAAACCCCTGTATTTACATGATCAAAAAAAATTGAGCTCCATTTTCAAACCTCTATCTCATAGTACAACAAATTATATCATGGCATATGATCAAACATTTGACCATCCGAATGACTTAACTGCAACAAGTAACAAGTATTTGAATACAACAAATTCAAACATGCATGCATATAGATCATCCAAAAGGGACCACGTAGACCAAGTTTTTGGAGCCAAAAGCACAACATAGCATGTTTATATTGTGGACATCATCTCCACATCTTCCTCGATCAACTCTTCCTCCATATGATCATAGTTGGGATCATCGAGGCCTTCCACAAGCGAAGAACCTAATTGAAACATGAATTCGGCGATGGTAATTTCGGTCACAGCCAGTTGTGCATGGCCGGGCATTTCATCGACCACCTCGTGGCCAGCGACTCAGCCACGAGTTGCGACGTCCGCGCGCGCCACCGGCCTAGGCGTGGAGGCGGCAGCAGAGTCCTTGTGAGCAGTCGTGGTCGAAGAAGCCATCCTGGTCGACGACGCGGCCTTCCTCTTATTATTTTCCGTCGTCGCCACGAAGGGAGCCATCATGGCCGCCATCGGCTTCCGCGCCTGCATGCTGCTCAACACCGATGCAGGGACGGCAAACCCACCTTCGTCGCCATCGTGGTCGTCTTGTCGTCCTTTCCTGTTGCCCGCACCACGATGGTGTTATCCAAACGCTTTCGTTGATGGATAAAAGGCGGATAGTATCAGCAGCATCTGGCTCTCTCAGGTAAATATAACTGAAACCCGCAATTACCATTTTGCAGAACTTGTACATCGACTCAAGGCAAGTGGTCTCGTTCATGCGCATGCACTCATCCACTAGATCACCGAATACTCCATATACAAGCACGCATTCATCCACTAGATCACTGAATACTCCATATACAAGCATGCGAATAGCAGCAGAACATTTTTGGTAAGAAGTGAAACCAATCTTACCAATATAATTGTTCTTGCATTCATAGTACGGATCGTAGTCCCTCATGACATCGAGAATTGTCAAGAACAAGATCATTGACATCCGAAAGTGACGCCAAAATATGTGCTCTTGGTATAGTGATTCCCTGGGATGGTAGTCATTGTATAGCCGTTCATGACAACCTTCTTGATCGCGCTTCAAGTTGGCCTTGCATCCCTTCACCGAGCCCTGGCAGATGGGCTGCATGCTCTCGGCGTGGTTATGGATGAGGGTGGCATCTACCACCATCGGAGTCGTTATCTGACGATGTGTCCACAACATGATTGTAGAATAATTTGATCGACTCCGAGCTAGTTGTCATCGGTCCGGCTATGCAAATGGTCGAACATGTTGTGTGCGCCGCAGTTCAACGTCGGGTCCGAGCCTACTGGCGCCAAAATGGCCATGTCCTGCCCAGATCTCAAAAGAAAGCCGGAGAACCAAGAGAACCCCGCCAACATGGGGGACCGGGATGAAGACACAATTCGACTGCGGGAACGGTCGCACTTCCCGGGCTCTTCTGGCGGTGCCAATTGGCACCAGAGCCAGCAAGAAGCCTTCAACGGGGCTGACGAACAAAGGCCAGCGACAGAGCGGCTACCGCGATGGCGAGATAGCCGTCAAGCGGGCGGCAGCGTCGATGGCGCATAGATGATGGATGTTGATCTGGGGTGGAATGACTTTCAACCAGGGGAGGACGAGAAGATGACGAACCTGGACGCGCACGCTTCTGAACTGGCACAAAATCAGCCAATATTAGACTCAAAATGGGTCGACACTGACTAGTTCAGAAAGCTCAGTATATTTGGATCGTGCCGCTA
The DNA here is from genome assembly GCA_916181665.1 of Avena sativa. NCBI lineage: Eukaryota > Viridiplantae > Streptophyta > Magnoliopsida > Poales > Poaceae > Avena > Avena sativa. The sequence continues at coordinate 144,914,523 of OV702294.1, read as the reverse complement.
GGCCACATCTCCTATCCGTATGAACACGTTTGGGCAGCCTCGGGTCGTCTAGGTCGCCCAACGAAGATGCCCTATGCTTCCTGCTAGGCGCTCGCTGATCTCGTGAAGAGACAAACTAAACGCGGCGATGGGTTGCTCGGTATAATTCTGGCCTTTCAAAGGGCACTATTTTCCAATGTCCCCGCGTGTCATCTAAGAGCACTTTCACTCAAGTTGGGTGTTTGCTTCCGTCGACCCTTCATCGAGCCTTCACGCTTCGGAGTTGCAATCTGCATGTATAGCCGTGCGGGAGAGGTGAGGATCTGCTTATGCTCTGCATCTTCGGCGGCAGCGACGTTCTCCTCCTCCAGCAACACAGCGAACATCTCCTCATTGCCGGAGTCCATGTCCGAACGGATAAAATTCCGAACACTCGGCGGGCGAGGTGGCGGCAGCTCAGAGCGAAGCTAAGCTACGATGAAGGTTGGGCGGCGAGAGGTGGCCTAGGCCGAGGGGAAAGGGTGCAGCAACGACGACGGACCTATCTATAGGCGTGGATTCGGCTCGGCGTGGTGGAGATTCGCCGGTGAAGGCATGGCGACAGGGGCAGCTAGGGAAAGCTCTTCGCCGCGGGAGAGGCGACTGGTAGTAGGAAATTGGGTTATCGCGCCGATAGGGTTGTCCTGTAAGGTTGATCTCCACACGATCGATCCCAACGGCTCGACCGTACCCTTGACCACGTCCTGATCGAGGATGCCCAGCCTCCCTGGTTGGTGGGCCCCTGTCAGGTGGGGGCCGATGGCACAACTAACGAGGTTCGTTGTGCGCCACTCCCCACGCCCTTCAAGATCGAGGACTCACGCAGAGTGACGGGAAGCACCACCGACGCCGCTGATACGTCGGAAACGTATCTATATTTTTTGATGCTCCATGCTTGTTTAGTATCGACTTTGCTTTGCTTGTCTACACTTTGAGATGCTTTTTACATGTTTTCTGGTACTAACCTATTAACAAGTTGCCACAGTGCCAGAACCTGTTTTCTGCTGTTTTTGGTTTCAGAAAAGTTAGTAAATAAATATTCTCGGAATTGGACGGGACAAAAGCCAAATTCAATTACTTTCCGTGGGGAACAAGAAGTCCAGAGGGGAGCCATAGAGGCAGGCTAGGGCGCCCAGACTCCCCTAGGCACGGGTAGGGCCTACCCCGCGCCTGGGAGGGGTGTGGGGTCCCTGGCCGCCGCCTCGATCTCCCCCTTTGCCTATAAGAAGCCCCCGATGCAGAAACCCTAAGCACCCGATCAAATCTCCACGAAACCGTCTGTAGCCACCGCCACCATCGTCCCTAGATCAGGGGGATCTGAAGTTCTTCTCGGCACCCTACCGGAGGGGAGATCATCCCGGAGGCCTTCTCTCCGGTATGATGCGTGTGTAGTTCCACCTTTGACTATGGGTCCATGTAGTAGCTATTTGGTTGTATCTCCTCCTTTGTGCTTTCATGTATAGATCTTGTGAGCTTCGTTCATGATCAAGATCTAATCTATTTGTAATCATGCATGTTGCGTTTGCGGGGATCCGATGGATATTGAGATTATTATGTTGGTTTGATTAATGGTTTTGTCTTTATGATTCTATCATGCCTGTGTTGTTTGTGATCTTGTATGCTCTCCGTTGTTAGTAGCTATCTTGGCCAAGTAGTTGCTAGTGACTCCAAGAGGGGGTATTTATGCTCGATAGTGGGTTCATGCCTCTAGTTTCCAAGGGAAGTGACAATAATCTCTTCGGTTGTAGATGTGATGTTGCTACTAGGGAGAAAACAACGGTCGCTTGTTCATGGAACATGTGGACTGTTTACCTTACACACTTTGCTTGAAGTAGTTGTCTGTTGCTTGCAACTTAATATTGGAGGAGGGTTCGGATGATAACCTAAAGGTGGACTTCTAGTCATAGATGAAGTTGGATGGCGGTCTATGTATCTTGTTGTATTGCCCAATCGAATCTCATAAGATCTTTCTGACTACTAATTGTATTGTTATGCCTTGCTCAGTTCCTGTCAATTGCCCTGCTGTAATTTGTTTACCCTTCATGCCATGTTGTTTATCTAAGGAGAGCACCTCTAGTGAACTATGGACCCCGGTCCAGTCTTTACCATTGATACATCTTCCACTGTTACTTGTTTACTTGCTGCAAACCATTACCTTCCACACCATACGTTTAATCCTTTGTTACAGCAAACCGATGAGCTTGACAACCTCATTGATTCGTTGGGGTAAAGTCTTGAGTTTGTGTTGTGCAGGTCTCCGCGTTGCTTGCAACACCTGTGTCACATTTCCTTCCTCCTTCTGGTTCGATAACCCCGGTCTCTACTGAGGGAAGACATGCTGATGTGCTCATCACACATTGCTGTTGGGTTTCCAACGAAGTGCTCCACACCAGCACCATCAACAAGTTTTCTGGCGCCGTTGCCGGGGAGGCTAAGGACGTCTTCACAAGGAAAGTCCTTCACTTCCTTTCTCTTTACTTTGTTTTTAGTTTGCTTAGTTTCTTTTGCTTGTTTTTGTTTGCCTCTTTTCAGAAAACCCAAAAAAATTAGTCTAGTTTGGTTTGCTTGCTCTATTCAAAAATACAAAAAAATAGTTTCTACTCTAGCAGCTGCTGCTGTTTTTGGCTTCCCCACCTTTGCCAAAATGAACTCTGCTGAGAATACCAAGTTGTGTGACTTCACTAGCACCAACAACAATGATTTCCTAAGCACTCCCATTCCTCCACCTGCTCCTGATGCTACCTTTTATGAAATTAAGCCTGCTTTGTTAAATCTTGTGATGAGAGAGCAATTTTCTGGTGCTGGTTCTGATGATCCTACTGCCCATCTCAATAGCTTTGTTGAACTTTGTGAGATGCAAAAATATAAGGATGTAGATGGAGACATTATTAAGCTCAAGCTTTTTTCCTTTCTCCTTGAGAGGAAAAGCTAAAGAATGGTTGCTTTCCTTGCCTAAAAATAGTATTGATTCTTGGACTAAGTGCAAAGATGCTTTTACTGGAAAATACTATCCTCCTGCTAAGATTATATCTATGAGAAGTGACATTATGAAATTTAAACAACTTGATAGTGAACATGTTGCTCCATCTTGGGAAAGAATGAAATCTTTGGTTAAGAATTGCCCTACTCATGGACTCATTACTTGGATAATATCCAGACTTTTTATGTAGGTTTGAACTTATCCTCAAGAAATTTGTTGGATTCAGCTGTTGGAGGTACCTTTATGGGCCTCACTTTAGGAGTTGCAACAAGGCTCCTTGATAATATGTTGGTTAACTACTCTAAATGGCATGTTGAGAGAGCTCCACATGGTAAGAAGGTAAATTCTGTTGAGGAAACTTCCTCTTTGAGTGAAAATATTGATGTTATTATGGCTATGCTTGTTAATGGGAAAGCTCCTCTAGATCCTAATAGTGTTCCCTTAGCCTCTTGGTTACTCAAGAAGAGCAAGTTGATGTGAACTTCATTAGAAACAACAATTTCAAAAACAATGCCTATAGGGATAATTTTGGTAGCAACAACAATTATAGGCCTTATCCTCCTAGTGGAAATGTTTATCATGGTAGATCTGGAATGCCTAGTGAAGAAAGAATTCTAGAAGTAGAGAGATCCACTAAGAATTTTATGCAGATGTAATATGAGCAAAATAAGATTTTCACTAAAACTATGGAGGAACAATCTATTATCTTGAAAAACATTAGCCATCAGCTTGAGAATCTTAATAGAGAAATTCCTAGTTTACAGTCAAAAATTTTGAGTGCTGAGAAAAATATATCCTCTTTGTCTGAAGCTCAGTCTTCCTTGATTAATAAAATGGCTGCTAAACCTGAAACTATGGAAAACACCTTTGCCACTGCTCATGCCATACAAGTTACTATTGATGAAAATGTTAGGCTGTTAGCTCAACTTCATGCTAAGTGGGAAAGGGAAGCTAAAATTGATAGAAACAATAGTGTGTGCACCATCACCACTAAACCACGAGTAGTCCCTATTTCTCCTCCTACTATGCCTCCTATTGATCCTACTACTAGTGATGCCAAGTTTGACTTTGATATTCATGGTTGCAATATTTCTGAAGTGATTATGTTTCTACAAAAGCTTGCTAAAAGTCCTGATGCTAGTGATATGCATGTTGCTTTCACTAAACACATTATAGATGCTCTTGTTAAGATTAAGGAAGAGAAGCTAAAACACAAAGCTTCTATTCCTAGGAAAGTAGAAGATAGTTGGGAACCCATTATTAATATGCAAGTGAATGACTTTGATCTCAAAGCTTCATGTGATCTTGGTTCTAGTATCTCTATTATGCCTAGGAAGATTTATGAAATGCTTGATTTGCCACCATTGGAAGATTGTTACTTAGATGTCCCACTCAATGATAATGCTACGAAGAAACTCATGGGGAGTATTAATGATATTCTCATTATGGTTAACAATGCTTATGTACCTGTTGATTTCTATGTTTTGGATTTTGAATACAATGTTTCTTGTCCTATTACTTTGGGAGACCTTTTCTTAGAACAGTTGGTGCCATCATTGATATGAAAGAGGGCACCATTAAATATCATTTTCCATTCAAGAAAGGTATTGAACACTTCCCTATGAGGAGAGATAAGTTGCTTTTTGCTCCTCATTTGAAAGCAAGGTTTGATGTTAATGCTTATTCATTTGAAAATACTTGATTCTTCTTGCTTCTTGTGCCTAACTTAAAGGCGTTAAAGAAAAAGTACTTGTTGGGAGATAACCCAAGAGTTTCCTTGAGTCTTGGAAGTTATTATTTTAGTAATAACCTCTCCTTATCCTTTTTGTTTGCTTTTTGTGCCAAGAATGACCTCTAATGAGAGGGAAGTAAGATTTGGGGAGTTGTTGTCCCGAAACATATTTCTGTCCTTCACAAAAAAAAATTCGTGAGAATTCTCTATAACTCGTATTGAGCTCAAAATTTACGAATAAATCCCCTAGTATGTTAGCTAACTTTCGTTAGTTCAACACTTTTTTATTTGAGCAAGAGAAGGTGTTCGACAAAATTGGTTTCTACCTGCTGGTCTATTTTGACAGATTTCTGCCATTATTTGCATTTGCTTCTTATTGATTCCTTTTTTGAGTTGTTTTTGGGAAATTGAGCTTTTTGAAGGAGTTGCTACAGTAGCTTATGTTTTTAGTGAAAAGACTTGCTGTTCCAAAGCTTTGCCAGAGGTCTAATATCTTTTGAATAAACTAATGTTGCTAATAAAGATTGTGTGAAGTTTTGTATGAAGGAAAAATTTCAGGTGTAGAGAGAGAATGATGCAATGAGATGAAGAATGGACAAAATCGCAAGATTGGGGATTCCACCCCGACGTCACCCCAAGAAATATCCCAAGAGGTACAAGCGTCAAAGCTTGGGGATGCCCAAGGCATCCCCTTCTTCATCAATAAAAATCCCAGGTCTATCTAGACACTTCGTTTTTATTGTTTCATGCACAGTTGTGTTGTTCTTGGAGCGTCTTAGTTTTCGTTTGCTTTGTTTAGGTTTTTTAGTTTGCTTGAATAAAGTAGTTTAGACCCTCGTTCTCGTTGTGTTGTTTTGCAACTAAGTTGCATGGTGTTGGAAAGGAGTAGTAAGTTCTTGCTTGAAGTGCAAGAGGAGCTTGCATTGACTGTGACTTAGACTTAAGCATGACATGCTAGGTGTTTTTTTGACCTTATGCTTAGTGATTATTGTTGTAGCATGTCTTGTTCCAAACAATTGGGATTGCTTAGTGTGCCTTGAAGAAATTATGCGTTGTGTTAGCATGCAAAAGCATAGTATTGTGGTATTCTCCTTTGATGTTTTGCTTGGGTTGACTTGGCACATGCTCACACCATGTTATGACTATGAAAAAGTCACCATAGCCTCTTTGATCATTTAGTCCTTAACTTGTAGTACCACTCTATGCTTTGATTAGTAATGCTTTGTTGCTCTGTATGATTATGGCCATTATGCTCTCTTAGTTGGTTGCTCCCCAGTCTTTTGCTAGCCTCCACTTGTATGAGTAAGCTCTACTCATGCTTCCAACTCCCAAGAAACCAAGTTATTCCAAAGTGTCCACTATAAACTCCTATGCATGGTGTGTTACACCATTCCAAGTATATTCTTGTTTCCCTCTATCTTCCAATTAAAAACTATTTTGTTATGTGAAAACTTAGTGATTAAAGCCCTCACGAACTTGATGGCACACTTTATATTCTTTGCCCCTAATAAACTTGAACAATTGTGACATCTTTTTTGTATATGCTTGCACTTACACGTTGGAATTAACAGAACCGTTCTGTCACGGGGAACGTTTTCAACATTGCACTTGTACTTTGTACTCAGTTGATATCATGCTCTTTTGTCTATGGATGTCACCGGTATGAAATAAAGAGGGAACTTGTAAGTCCATGGAGTTTGTATCCTGTGTTAGAGAAACACCTGGGCCGCTAGCCTAAGCCATGCCTAATCATGGTGGAATCTTGCAGCATGACCATAGTGAGCTATCTATGAAGCATACTCAATAAAAATCTATGCATATAGTAAATAAAAAGATTGCTGAGATGCTCATTGTCTGCTTTCCTTGTCATTTTGGTTATGGGAAAGCTCCTGTACCATGTGCATGGGGTACCCCGTTGGCGGTTCTCAATGATATGCAAATACTTACAATGACTAGAACTTACCTGTGACCGAAGTTGAGTATGCATGAGGTGTGGCCCTCGTATTCAAGGGACTTTATATTGCCAACTTTTACTTCTTCAAGCATATACTCCATCTTTGTCACTTTAACCTTAATCATTTCAAGATGCTTATGATAGGGGCAATGAGGGCTGAAAGCTAACAAGTACCATAATTTTTGAAAGCTCTTTTTGAAACTTGTAATCCCTGCTTCCTTTACAAAAAGGCCTTTTTTCCACCATTATTGAGTCTCCACCTTCTACCTTTAGGCACCATTAAGAGAGCATAGTTGTCATTCTGTGTGCACTGTTTCAAACCTTATTGATTGATGCATATTGTGATATTACTTGTTCTTAGGCTATTTGTTTCTAGTCACCCTTGTGAACTTTGAAGGTGTCCTATGCATCTATTTGCTACTCTATGAGGGACAAGCTGATTGCCACTATGCTATGTTTTCTGTATGTGAAACAAACAAACGTTTTGCAATGCATGTTATTCATGATATTTGTTTATAGATTGTCATGATGCATGCATAGTTACTATGTCCTATTGTTAGAACTTCATCTTTCATGCACATGTTTAGAGTTTTTTGATCCCATCTTTCAATGCTTGCAAATGGTTGGATCCTTATTGTGAGGGTGCATGTCACCTCAAAAATTATTCTTTTTATCACTTACCTACTCGAGGACGAGCAGGAGTTAAGCTTGGGGATTCTTGATATGTCAGAAACGTATCTATGATTTTTGATGCTCCATGATTGTTTTGTATCTACTTTGCTTTGCTTGTCTACACTTTGAGGTGCTTTTTACATGTTTTCTGGTACTAACCTATTAACAAGTTGCCACAATGCCAGATGCCTGTTTTTCTATTGTTTTTGGTTTCAGAAAAGTTAGTAAAGAAATATTCTCGGAATAGGACGGGACAGAATCCAAAGTCAATTACTTTCCATGGGGAACAAGAAGTCCAGAGGGGAGTCGGAGAGGTGGGCTAGGGCGCCCAGACCCCCGTAGGCACCGGTGGGCCCTGCCCCGCGCCTGGGAGGGGTGTGGGGCCCCTGGTCGCCGCCTCGTTCTCCCCCTTCGCCTATAAGAATCCCCCGATGCAGGAACCCTAAGCACTCGATCAAATCTCCACGAAACCGTCCGTAGCCACCGCCACCATTGTCCCTAGATCGGGGGGATCTGAAGTTCTTCCCGGCACCTTGCCGGAGGGGGATATCATCCCGGAGGCCTTCTCTCCGGTATGATGCATGAGTAGTTCCACCTTGGACTATGGGTCCATGTAGTAGCTAGATGGTTGTATCTCCTCCTTTGTGCTTTCATGTATAGATATTGTGAGATCCGTTCATGATCAAGATCTAATCTATTTGTAATCATGCATGTTGTGTTTGCAGGGATCCGATGGATATTGAGATTATTATGTTGATTTGATTAATGGTTTTGTCTTTATGATTCTATCATGTCTGTGTTGTTTGTGATCTTGCATGCTCTCCGTTGTTAGTAGATATCTTGGCCAAGTAGTTGCTAGTGACTCCAAGTGGGGGTATTTATGCTCGATAGTGGATTCATGCCTCTAGTTTCCAAGGGAAGTGACAGAAATCTCTTTGGTTGTAGATGTGTTGTTGCTACTAGGGAGAAAACAACGGTCTCTTGTTCATGGAACATGTGGACTGTTTACCTTACACACTTTGCTTAAAGTAGTTGTCTGTTGCTTGCAACTTAATACTGGAGGGGGCTCGGATGATAACCCGAAGGTGGAATTCTAGTCATAGATGCAGTAGGATGGCAGTCTATGTATCTTGTTGTATTTCCCAATCGAATCTCATAGGATCTTTCTGACTAGTAATTGCATTGTTATGCCTTGCTCAGTTCCTGTCAATTGCCCTGCTGCAATTTGTTTACCCTTCATGCCATGTTGTTTATCTAAGGAGAGCACCTCTAGTGAACTATGGACCTCGGTCCAATCTTTACCATTGATACATCTTCCACTTTTACTTGTTTACTTGCTGCAGACCATTACCTTCCACACCATACGTTTAATCCTTTGTTACAACAAACTGGTGAGCTTGAAAACCTCACTGATTCGTTGGGGCAAAGTCTTGAGTTTGTGTTGTGCAGGTCTCCGCGTTGCTTGCAACACCTGTGTGACGTTTCCTTCCTCCTTCTGGTTCAATAACCTCGGTCTCTACTAAGGGAAGACTTGCTATTGTGCTCATCACACCTTGCTCTTGGGGTTTCCAACGAAGTGCTCCATGTCAGCACCATCAGCCACCACCTCGTTCACCCACGCTCACGCCGTCGCCCTCTACAATGGCCACTGGCTCGGTATGTCTCTCTTCCTCACCGATCTCTTCCCTCTCCTCTCAGTTCTTGGACAAGATCTCGTATAGACAAAGTGCGACCGAATTGATCTAGACTAGATGATCCTAAGGTAAATTTTAACATTGGTATCAGAGCACCTAATGCTAGATCTATTTGGGTAGAAAGAAATTAAAGGAGAAAAGGTTTTATTTCTATTCCTAGTTCATCCCCTGCAAATCCCGAAAAGAAAATCAAAAAATAAAAATCCCAAAAGTCAATCCCCAAACCCTAATCCTAACAGAGAGAAGGGGAAGGGCAAAGACCTTACCTGGCAGCCTCGTGCTCGCTGGCAAAGCGCACCGCCGGAAGTCCGCGCATGTTCCTATCGATCCAGTGCACATCGGCATGCTGAGGCACTGGACAAAGAACACGGGCGGTGTGGGCACACGCCTCGCCACTGCCGAAAGAACAGAGCCCTTTCGGGGGCAGAGGGTGCACCACCGCACCGCCGGGAGAGGGCACCGCCACTGCACTGCTTGACGGTGGTGCGCCCACCCTCGGGTGGACGCACAGCCGACAAGGGGGGCAGGGGGCGTTGTCGTTCGTCAATGTCTCCATCTCTGCATCTGCTGCTTGCGTGGTGGGGAGTGGTGGATGTGACAGAGGGAAGGAGAAGGAAAGGGCATCGCGTGAGAGGATGGAGGGGCTCGTCGCCGGCGATGCGCTAGGCGGCACGGCCGCCTCGCCTCGCTCGCGAGAGAGCGCCTGCGCCGCCAGGGAGCGCGCGAGACAGAGAGTGGGAAGGGGAGAAATGGGGATTAGGGTTTCGGGGCCGCATGGGCGACCTGGTTTTGTCCGAGCGAGGGCCACGAGGAGCCGTCTGATGGCGTTGGCAAGATCTGACGGCCAGGAGGCATGCACACGAGGCTAGGGCGGCGCAGGGCCACTTGGGCCGCAGTTGGGCCGCATAGAGCGCTGCAGGCAGGCCGCTATCTGCCGCCCAAAGCGGAGGGCTAAGAGAAGAACGTTGGCAGGCAGTGGGCCACCGGCATGACAGGCTGCTCTGCAAATTTTCTCTGTTATTTTTTCTAGAGCAAAGATTTAATGCAAAAAATTCATACATATTTTTCTATTCAAAATATTCTAACGAAATTTTGTTTAGAGAATATTAAAGTGACAGAAATATTTCTATAAAGTATGAAAGTTCATGAATTTTGTATTCATATTCCGCTGCAAATAGTTAAAGGTAATTGCTTAAATGCAATAAAGAGACAATTAAATTTTTAAAAGATGTGATAAAGTGATATTAAATGAAATTATGATTCTGTTATTATATGACCAACGTTATTAATAGCATGATCATGATTTGTTATTTTATGTTAAAAGGTGCATTTATCTATGTAAATAGTTAAAAGTGTTTATTAAAGGTCTAAAGTGAGAATTAAATTTTAAAAGTATGTTAAAGTGATTATTGAAAAAATTATGGTTCTGTTATTTTATGACTAACGTTATTAATAACATGATCATGTTTTGTTGCAATAATATGTGCATTTATCTCTATTATCTGCCCAACGGTGATATAGATTTAATTGCATAAACGGTTGTATGTTTTAATTTATACCAACGTTGTATTAATGCATGCAATTGTTGTTATGGTTACATATCATTGTGGTTTAAAGAAGAAAAGATGATGATGTTGCATGGTAGAAAAACAAAAGGGACCATGCTCTATTGGAGATGGCATATACCTTAGAGAACCAAAAGATGTTTAATACCAACAAGAGTTGCATTATTTTTTATAAAGAACACAATTGAGAACGCTAATGCAGGCTCAATTGCAATGTGTGCTTCTGTATGGGAGTTTATAGAAAAGATAAAGAGCCAGTTCACTAGTTCTTCAAAATACATATGCCCACCTGCTGAAATAGCTGGTGACAGAAAGGTACAATGGAGGTGCACATGGCATAAGAGACTCCGGATGAGCAACTTGGCAGCTAAGCTTAAGCCCATGGATGCTGATTTGGAGCTAAAGGCTGCACTCCTTGTTCACTTGGTGATGACTTCACTGCCTCAACAGTTTGACACCTTTGTTGTCAATTATAGCATGTCCCCAGAAAAATGGGACATAGAAAAGACTAAAAGCCTTCTTTACACAGAAACTTGATAAGTGTATCCCGTGTGGATATGGCAAGTGTGCCATATGGTTTAATAATGCTTATGTGGGTGTTCTTTTGCTTCACAATGAGCTTTATTTGTTATCACTATGTGAAAAAAGTGTTTTTTGTGTGTATAAAAGAAAAGAAAGCGAACTCATGACTCGTCAAAGTTATGGTACTGTCGATTAGGCCATATTTCGACAGAAAGAATAGAAAGCCTTATTAAAAATAATATTCTTCCTCCGTTAGAGTTCTCAAATATCGAACAATGCATAGATTGCATAAATGGAAAGTATGTAAAGCAAATCAAAAGGGTGCAAACCGAAGTACATCAACACTAGAAATCATTCACACCGATGTTTGTGGACCATTTTTTGTGAAACGTGTGGATGGTTATGTTTCGTTCATAACATTCACAGATGATTACTCCCGATATGGTTATATTTATCCAATTAAAGAAAGATCTGAGGCATTGGATAAATTTAAGATATTCAAGGCTGGAGTTGAAAATCAGCATGATAAAAGAATTAAAATAGTCGTGTCCGACCGTTGGGGGGAGTACTATGGTCGGCACACTCCATATGGTCAAGTACCTGGACCTTTTGCAAGGTTCCTATAAGAAAATGGAATAGTCGCCCAGTATTCTATGCCAGGCGAACCTCAACAAAATGGAGTAGCTGAAAGGCGTAACCGTACCCTTATGGATATGGTGCGCAGCATGATGAGCTATTCCACTCTCCCATTGGGATTATGGATGGAGGCGCTTAAAACCGACATTCACATTCTCAACAGAGTATCAAGCAAGTCGGTGCCCAAAACACCATACGAGTTGTGGACAGGCAGAGTCCCCTCTCTGCGCCACTTGAGGGTCTGGGGGAGCCCAGCTGAGGCAAAAGTTTTTAATCCAAATATTGCAAAGTTAGACCCCAAAATAGTGACTTTCCACTTTATTGGCTATCCCGATAGATCAAAAGGTTATCGTTTCTACTGTCCTAATAAATACATAAAGTTTGTAGAAACGAGACATGCAGTCTTCTTAGAGGACAAATTGACGAGGGGGAGCACGGTAGCTCGGAAAATCGATCTTGAGGAGAAGAGGGTGCATGCACCTAATCTGATGAATCATGAGCCATTTTTCTCGCTACCTGTTGTGCCACCATCGATAGCCCTTGAGGTTGTGGTGCAGGAACCTGTTGTGACTCCACATGTGACAACAATGGGAGAAGGTTCAGAACCTGTCCGTCAAGAGCCACCTGAACCCACTATTGAGCACGAAAGGGATCCGGAACAGCCACAAATAGAAAATGTGCCAGAACTGTTGGAATTATGCCCTAGAGGCAATAATAAAGATGTTATTGTTATAATTCTTGTTCATGATAAATTTTATATTCCATGCTAGAATTGTATTAAGCGGAAACTTTGATACTTGTGTGGTTTATGAACAACACTGTGTCCCTAGTACGCCTCTATGGACTAGCTCATTGATTAATGATGGTTAAGGTTTCCTAACCATAGACATGAGTTGTCGATTGATAATGAGATCATGTCATTAGGAGAATGATATGATGGACAAACCCAAATCAAGTAGAGCAATTAGATCGTGTCATCGTGTTCATCTTTGTGAAGCTTTTTCTTATGTCAAATATTGTATTCCTTGGACCATGAGATAATGCAACTCCCTCGTATCGGAAGAAAGATTTGAGGTCATCAAACATCATCCTATGTGAGGGTGATCATAAAGGTGTCTCTCAGGTGATCGAAAAGTACTTGTTGGGTTGTATGTATCGAGATGGAATTTATTCCTCTCGAGTCAGAGAGATATACTTCGGGCCCACTCGGTATTCGATATAAACACCGCTTGCAAGCACGTGGTTAAGGAGTTAATCAAAAAGTGATATCGGATTACAGAATGAGTAAAGTACTTGTCGTGAACGAGATTGAACTAGGTATGCCGATACCAACGATCGAATCTCGGGCAAGTAAAATATCGCGTGACGAAGGGAATATATATATGGGATTAATTGAATCCTGGCATCATGGTTCATCCGATATGATCATCGATGAATATGGGGGAGTCAATATGGGTTTTCAGATCCCGCTATTGATTATTGATAAAAGATCATGTCTGCATATTCTCGAACCCGTAGGGTCACACACTTAACGTGTCTCGACGCTAGGATAGAATGGATAATTGGTTTATGAGTTTCTGTTCAGAGTCTCGAATGAGATCTAGGACATCACGATAGGTTCCGGAATGGTCCGGAAAATAAGATTCATATAAAGGAAAGCAGGTTTTGGAATTCAGAATCGTTTCGGAGTATTCGGTATTGTACCGGAAGGTTCTAGAAGCTTCCGGAGTGGGACCAACGTGGCCCCACTTGTCGGAGGGGTGCATGGGCCTACGAGGGAGTGCCCTGGATGCTTTGGGCCAGGGGCACAAGTCCCCATAGGCCCAGCCGGCCAAATCCTAGGGGAAACCCTAGGGAAACCTTCTAGAAGGGGAGGAGACTTGCCCCCCCACTCCACCCTTGGGGCCGCTGCCCTAGGACTTGGAGGAGGGGCCAAGGGGGCCGGTCAGCCCCCTATGTAAGGTGGGCAGGGGGCGCACCCTCCCCTCACCCCAAACCCTAGCCGCCAGCTGCTGCCCTTCCTCTCTCTCTCTCTCTCTCTCTCTCTCTCTCTCTCTCTCTCTCTCTCTCTCTCTCTCTCTCTCTCTCTCTCTCTCTCTCTCTCTCTCTCCGACTGCGTGTAGGCGAAGCCCTGCTGCAGAAACTCTCCACCATAGTACCACACCGTCGTGTTGCAGATCCAATCCATCTCTCCACCCCACTTGCGGGACCAAGGAAGGAGGAGACGTCGCGGCACCGTACGTGTGCATCTCTCGGAGGCGCCGTCACTTGCGGCGTTGGATCAGATCGGATCGCGAGGAGGGGAAGGCTAGTTTGACTACATCACCCACGTTCCGTTGAACATTTCCATTGTGCGATTTCTTCAAGGGTATGAAGATCTCATCTATCTCTCTCGTTGATTGCATCTCCTAGATTAGATCTTGGCTTTCTCGTTCGCATCCTTAGAGTTTTTTTGATTTACTATGATGCGAAACCCTTCAGTGGTATCAGAGCTAGATCTATGCGCAGATGTGTTTCACGAGTAGAACGCAACATGCTTGTTGCGGGCGTTGATGTTTTCTGTTGCAAGCCTCTTGTTGTGTACTTCTTATGGCGCGGGATAGTGAGATCGAAGCGGTCCAGGCCAACTTTACGCGACCTCGTTCGCGAGACCGGCTCCGCACTTGACGTGTGGCTTGTTCCACACATGCGGCTGGTGGATGCCAGTTTCTCTCACTATAGTAGTCATGGGATTTACACCGGATGTTAGCAACCATAATATCACCGTTGTGGCTTTCCGTAGGTAAGAATCGTTCTTAGCTTGTTACTCCCATAAGCCACGTAAAACATGCAACAACAAAGTAGAGGCGTCTAACTTGTTTTTGTAGGGAGTGTTTTGTGATATGGTATGGCCCAAGATATGATGTGTATATTGTATGCAATGATCATGTTTTGTAATATTTCACGACTTGCATGTCGATGAGTACACAACCGGCAGGAGCCATATGGTTGTCTTTATAATTGTGTATGACCTTCGTGTCAACTTCTTATACACCATGTAATAACTTTACTTTATCGCTAAGTAGTTAGCAATAGTTGTAGTTGCTATTCGTGGTAGAGGCAATCACGGTGGAGTGATGGAGATCATGCTGGCACGCACAAGATGAGATCATTGCGCGGAGATTGGCTATACCATGTCACATAAAATTATATGCATGTGATGTTTATCCTTTTATGTATCTTATTATGCTTAGATCGTGACGGTAGCATTATAAGATGATTCCTCACTTAAAGATCAAGATAAAAATTGTGTTCTCCCCATGTATGCACCGTTGCGAAAGTTCGTCGTGTTCAAGCACCTCGTGATGATCGGGTGCTATAAACTCTACGTTCATATACAACGGGTGCAAGCCAGTTTTGCGCACGCGGAAATACTTGGGTTTGACTTGACGAGCCTAGCATGTACAGACATGGCCTCGGAACACACGAACCGAAAGGTTAAGCATGAGTCATATGAATGATATGATCGACACTTTGTTGTCCACCATTGAAACCACATCTCTTCTCATGAAGATCGGATTAGGTCTGGTGAATTTGGATCGTGTTCACTAAACAACTTGAGGGATGTTGAATTTAGTGGGAGTCCATCTAGTAATTTGATTAAGTTGAACTAGTTATCATGAACATAGTCTAAATTGTACTTGCAAATTTTGTAGATCAAATGGCTAAGTCCAACTTCAACTTCAACGTTTTTGCTGAGAAAGAAAAGCTTAAGAATAATGGGTCTAACTTCACCAACTGGTTCCGCAATCTGAGAATCATTCTCGCTGGCGGACAAAAGGACTATGTCCTTGAGAAAGCGCTAGGTGACGCCCCTGCTATTGATGCGCCGGCTGATGAAAAAGCTGTTTATCAGTCGCGCAAAGATGATTATGGAGTGATTAAGAGTACCATGTTGTTTGCTATGGAATCGGACCTTCAAAATCGTTTTGAGGAGTTCGCCGGGCCCTTTGAGATACTTGAGGAACTGAAAACCATGTTTCAGACTTAGGCCCGTTCTGAGAGATATGAGATCTCTGAGAAGTTCTTTAACTACAAGATGGAGGAAGGGAGTTCCATTAGTGAGCACGCCATTAAGATGTTGGGCTACACTCAACGTCTTGAGCAACTGGACTGCAAGATTCCAGAAGAGCTCAAGATTGACAGAGTTCTGCAATCATTCCCTCCTAGCTACAAAGGTTTTGTAGTTACTCACAATCAGATTGGTTCCACTGATACGATCACTGATCTCTTCGCTAAGCTGAAAGCTGCGGAGGTGGATATCAAGAAAGATAATCATGTGTTGATGGTCAACAAGACCCCTAGCTTCAAGAAAGGTAAGGGTGCAAAGAAGTACTTCAAGAAAGGCAGCGGCAAGCGCGTTGTCCCTACTGAGAAGAAGCTCAAGTCTGGACCTAAGCAGGACACTGAGTGCTTCTATTGCAAGGACAAGGGTCACTGGAAGCGCAACTGTACGAAGTACTTAGCGGACAAGAAGGCTGGCACCATTAAAGGTATATTTGATATACATGTTATTGATGTTTACCTTACTAGCGCTCGTTGTAGTGCCTGGGTATTTGATACTGGTTCAGTTGCTAATATTTGTAACTCGAAACAGGAGCTATGGAATAAACGGCGACTAGCAAGGGATGAGGTGACGATGCACGTTGGCAATGGATCAAGAGTTGATGTGATGGCCGTCGGCACGCTCTCCTTAGTTTTACCTTCGGGATTAGTTTTAAACCTTAATAAGTGTTATTATGTGCCTGCGTTGAGCATGAATATTATATCTGGATCGTGTTTATTGCAAGACGGATATTCATTTAAATCGGAGAATAATAGTTGTTCTATTTATATGAATAACATCTTTTATGGTCATGCACCTTCTATGAATGGTTTATTTCTTCTGAATCTCGAAAGCAATGAAACACACATCCATAACATTGAGGCTAAGAGATGCAAAGTAGATAGTGATAATTCAACTTATTTGTGGCACTGCCGTCTAGGTCATATTGGTGTAAAACGCACGAAGAAACTCCATTCTGATGGACTTTTGGAGTCTCTTGATTTTGAATCATTTGACACGTGTGAGCCGTGCCTCATGGGCAAGATGATCAAAACCCCGTTCTCCGGAATAATGGAGCGAGCAATGGACTTGTTGGTACATACCGATGTATGCGGACCAATGAGTGTTTCGACGCGCGGTGGATATCGCTATTTTCTCACTTTTACTGATGACTTAAGTAGATATGGGTATATCTATTTATTATTTAATGAAACATAAATCTGAAACATTTGAAAAGTTCAAAGAATTTCAGAACGAAGTGGAAAACCATCATAACAGGAAAATTAAATTTCTACGATCCGATCGTGGAGGTGAATATTTGAGTTATGATTTTCTCACGCATCTTAAAGCAAGCGGAATCGTTTCGCAACTCACGCCACCCGGAACACCACAGCGCAATGGTGTGTCTGAACGCCAGAATCGAACTCTATTAGATATGGTGCGATCAATGATGTCTCTTACGGATTTGCCGTTATCATTTTGGGGTTATGCATTAGAAACCGCTGCATTCACTTTAAATAGGGCACCATCTAAATCCGTTGAGACGACACCGTATGAACTGTGGTTTGGTGCTAAACCTAAGTTGTCGTTTCTTAAAGTTTGGGGATGCGAAGCTTACGTCAAGAAGTTGATGCCGGACAAGCTCGAACCCAAAGCGGAGAAATGCGTCTTCATAGGATACCCTAAGGAAACGATTGAGTATACCTTCTACCACAGATCCGAAGGCAAAGTGTTTGTTGCAAAGAACGGATCCTTTCTTGAGAAGGAGTCCTCTCGAAAGAAGTGAGTGGGAGGAAGATAGAGGTAGACGAGGTTATTGAACCTTCTCTCGAGTTGGAGAGTAGCGCAGCACCTAAAATTGTTCCAGTGCCGTCTGCACCAACAAGAGAGGAAGCTAATGACGAGGATCATGAAACTTCGAATGATGCTACTTCTGAACGTCGCAGGTCGACAAGGTCGCGTGCCACTCCTGAATGGTACAGCAACCCTGTCTTAACTATCTTGTTGGTAGACAACAGTGAACCTGCGAACTATGAGGAAGCAATGATGAGCCCAGACTCTGAGAAATGGCTAGAGGCCATGAAATCCGAATTGGGATCCATGAGCGAAAACCAAGTATGGACTTTGGTGGACCCTCCTAGCGACCGTAAGGCCGTTGAGTGCAAATGGATTTTCAAGAAGAAAACGGACGCGGATGGTAATGTTACTGTCTATAAAGCTCAGCTTGTCGCAAAAGGTTTTTGACAAGTTCAAGGTATTGACTACAATGAGACTTTCTCCCATAGAGATGTTTAAGTCCATTCGGATTTTATTAGCAATTGCTGCATTTCATGATTATGAAATATGGCAGATGGATGTCAAGACTGTGTTCCTCAATGACAACATTGATGAAGAGTTGTATATGATGCAGCCCGAAGGTTTTGTCGATCCTAAGGATGCTGATAAGGTGTGCAAACTTCAGCGTTCCATTTATGGACTAAAGCAAGCATCTCGGAGTTGGAACCTTCGTTTTGATCAAGTGATCAAGAGCCTTGGATTTGTTCCAAATTGCTACGAAGCTTGTATCTACAATAAAGTGAGTGGGAGCTTAGTGACATTTTTAGTTCTATATGTGCATGACATATTGATTATTGGAAATGACATTGGTATGCTTAAGGATGTGAAGAGTTATTTGAATAAATGTTTTTCAATGAAAGACCTAGGAGAAGCTGCTTATATATTAGGCATCAAAATCTATAGAGATAGACAAAGACGCCTAATAGCTTTAAGCCAAAGTACATACCTAGACAAAGTTATGAAAAGGTTCAGAATGGATAAAGCAAAGAAAGGTTCATTGCCCATGTTGTCAGGTAAGATATTGATCAAGGCTCAGTGTCCAGCTACGGTAAACAATAGAGAAACTATGAGCAAAGTGCCTTATGCCTCGGCCATAGGTTCTATCATGTATGCCATGCTGTGTACTAGACCGGATGTGTCCAATGCTCTTAGTTTGACGAGCAGATACCAAAGTGATTCAGGAGTGGAACACTGGACAGTCGTAAAGGACATCCTAAAGTATTTAAATATGACTAAAGAAATGTTCTTGGTCTATGGAGGTGATGAGCAGCTCGTCGTAAAAGGTTACGTCGACGCTAGTTTCGACACCGACCCGGATGATTCTAAATCTCAGACAGGATACGTTTATATTTTGAATGGAGGAGCTGTGAGATGGAGAAGCTGCAAGCAAAGCGTGATCGCGGGATCTATAGTAGAATCGGAATACATGGCTGCTGCAGAAGCGTCAAGTGAAGGAGTTTGGATCAGGAACTTCATCACTGAGCTTGGTGTGGTTCCAAGTGCCTTGGACCCACTGGAGATATTGTGCGACAACACTCGCGCCATAGCACTGGCCAAGGAACCAAGATATCATCCAAAGACCAAGCACATCAACCGCCGATTTCATATAATTCGAGATTATATAACAGATGGAGATCTGAATATTAGCAAAGTACATACGGATCTGAATGTCGCAGATCCGTTGACTAAACCTCTTCCACGAGTGTTAGATTGTTAGATTGTTGCCATGGGTGTTAGATTGTTGCCAGATGTAAACTAGATTATTGACTCTAGTGCAAGTGGGAGACTGTTGGAATTATGCCCTAGAGGCAATAATAAAGATGTTATTGTTATAATTCTTGTTCATGATAAAGTTTATATTCCATGATAGAATTGTATTAAGCGGAAACTTTGATACTTGTGTGGTTTATGAACAACACCGTGTCCCTAGTACGCCTCTATGGACTAGCTCATTGATTAATGATGGTTAAGGTTTCCTAACCATAGACATGAGTGGTCGATTGATAATGAGATCATGTCATTAGGAGAATGATATGATGGACAGACCCAAATCAAGCAGAGCAATTGGATCGTGTCATCGTGTTCATCTTTGCAAAGCTTTTTCTTATGTCAAATATTGTATTCATTGGACCATGAGATAATGCAACTCCCTGGTATCGGAAGAAAGCTTTGAGGTCATCAAACGTCATCCTATGTGAGGGTGATCATAAAGGTGTCTCTCAGGTGATCGGAAAGAACTTGTTGGGTTGTATGTATCGAGATGGAATTTGTCCCTCCCGAGTCGGAGAGATATACTTCGGGCCCACTCGGTAATCGATATCAACACCGCTTGCAAGCACATGGTTAAGGAGTTAATCACAAAGTGATATCGGATTACGAAACGAGTAAAGTACTTGCCGTGAACAAGATTGAACTAGGTATGCCGATACCAACGATCGAATCTCGGGCAAGTAAAATATCGTGTGATGAAGGGAATATATATATGGGATTAATTGAATCCTGGCATCGTGGTTCATCCGATATGATCATCGATGAATATGTGGGAGTCAATATGGGTTTCCAGATCCCGCTGTTGATTATTGATAAAAGATCATGTCTGCATATTCTCGAACCCGTAGGGTCACACACTTAACGTGTCTTGACGCTAGGATAGAATGGATAATTGGTTTATGAGTTTTTGTTTGGAGTCTCGGATGAGATCCAGGACATCACGAGAGGTTCCGGAATGGTCCGGAGAATAAGATTCATATAAAGGAAAGCAATTTTTGGATTTTGGAATCGTTTCAGAGTATTCGGCATTGTACCGGAAGGTTCTAGAAGCTTCCGGAGTGGGACCAATGTGGCCCCACTTGTCGGAGGGGTGCGTGGGCCTACGAGGGAGTGCCCTGGCTGCTTTGGGCCAGGGGCACAAGGCCCCATAGGCCCAGCCGGCCAAATCCTAGGGGAAACCCTAGGGAAACCTTCTAGAAGGGGGGGAAAGACTTGCCCCCCACTCCACCCTTGGGGCCGCTGCCCTAGGGCTTGGAGGAGGGGCCAAGGGGGCCGGCCTGCGTGTAGGCGAAGCCCTGCTGCAGAAACTCTCCACCATAGCACCACGCCGTCGTGCTGCAGATCCAATCCATCTCTCCACCCCACTTGATGTACCAAGGAAGGAGGAGACGTCGTGGCACCGTACGTCTGCATCTCTCGGAGGCGCCGTCACTTGCGGCGTTGGATCGGATCGAGAGGAGGAGAAGGCTAGTTCGACTACATCACCCACGTTCCGTTGAACGTTTCCGCTGTGCGATTTCTTCAAGGGTATGAAGATCTCATCTATCTCTCTCGTTGATTGCATCTCCTAGATTAGATCTTGGCTTTCCCGTGCGCATCCGTAGATTTTTTTGATTTACTATGCTGCAAAACCCTTCAAGAACCTGAGGCACGAAATGAACAAGACTTTGACGAACTCAGAAGGTCTAAAAGATAAAGAAGACCGGCCATTTCTAAATAAATATACAAAGTTTATAACACAGAAATAGTTCATATGGAAGGTGATCCCACCTCATATGAAGAAGCCATGAGAAGCCCTCACTCAGCCAAGTGGGTGGAGGCAATGAAATATGAAATGAAATCAATGAGTTCCAACAATGTTTGGGACTTAGAGGAAATTCCTAAAGGAGCCAAAACAGTAGGCTGCAAATGGGTCTACAAAACAAAGTATGACTTTAATGAGAATGTAGAAAAGTACAAAGCAAGACTTGTGGCAAAAGGCTTTACTCAAAGAGAAGGGGTAGATTACAATGAGACCTTTTCTCCGGTCTCATGTAAGGATTCCTTCAGAATCATAATGACACTAGTTGCATATTTTGATTTAGAGTTGCATCAAATGGATGTAAAGACGACATTTCTAAATGGAGATTTAGAAGAAAATGTTTACATGAAACAACCCAAGGGTTTTTTCATGGAAGGGAAGGAACATCTGGGATACCGCCTAAAAAAATCCATTTATGGGTTAAAACAAGCCTCTAGACAGTGGTATTTAAAGTTCAATGATACAATTAAAAGATTTGGATTTAAAGAGAATGTTGAGGACAACTGCATTTATGCAAAGTTTAAAAGTGGGAATACATTTTCCTAATTCTGTATGTGGATGATATCTTGCTTGCTAGCAGCGATGTAAGTCTACTACTAGAAACAAAAAAGTTCTTGTCCTCAAATTTTGATATGAAAGATCTTGGTGAAGTTTCTTATGTTTTGGCATAGAAATTCACCGAGATAGAAAGAATGGAGTGTCAGGACTGTCGCAGAAGGCATATTGTGAAAAGATTTAAAAAAAATACAATATGCATGCGAGTAATGCCACACCTGCTCCTATAGTTTAAGGGCGATAGTTTCGGAAAATTTCAATGTCCAAAAAACCAATATGAGATCGACCCAATGAAGTCAGTACCATATGCTTCGGCCATTGAAAGCTTACAGTATGCACAAGTGTGCACTCGCCCTAACTTAGCTTTTATCACCGGGGTACTCAGTAGATATCAAGAGAATCCAGGCATAGAGCACTAGAAAATGGTAAAGAAAGCTTTGCATTATGCGCAAGGCACAAAATGCCTCATGCTAATATATAAAAGATTCGATTCCCTAGAAATAAGAGGGTATTCAAATGCAGATTTTGCGGGAGATAAAAATGATAAAAAGTCCACGACAAGATATGTCTTTACTCTCGCAGGAGGTGCTATTTCATGGAGAAGCGTCAAACAGTCAATAGTTGCATCATCTACGATGTATACAAAATTTATAGCATGTTATGAGGCCATGGGGCAGGCGTTATGGTTAAAGAAATTTCTACCCGACTTGAGAGTGGCAGACTGCATTAGCAGGCCACTAAAGATGTACTGTGACAACGAGCCGCGGTATTCTATGCTCACAACAACAAGTCGAGTAATGCTACAAAGTCAATAGATATAAAGTATTATGTTGTGAAGAATAAAGTCCAGGATTAAACTATAAGTCTCGAGCGTATAAGGACAAAGGATATACTTGCGGATCCGCTAACGAAAGGCTTACCTCCCAATGTGTTCAAGGAACACTTAGCCGTCATGGGATTAAGGGAAAGCCTATGATTCCTGGACTACAAAGGCTCAAAAATAAGAGGGTTTATTTCAAAACAGAAAAGTATATAGTGATTGTCTGATTCTATCAGCAATTGAGTTGTGACAATAAAACATGTACTTTGTACTGATCCGTGATGAAACGAGTAAAGTATAAAGTTAAAAGTAAAGTTGAGATAAGGGGGAGAATGTAAGACCACATCCTGATCGGGGACGCCCAGCCTCCCTGGTTGGTGGGCCCCTGTCACTTGCGCGTATATAAAGAGGTGGGGGCCGGTGGCACAACTAGCGAGGTTCGTCGTGCGCTACTCCCAACGCCCTTCCGATCGAGGACTCACGCAGAGTGACGGGAAGCGCTACCGATGCCGCCGCCTCGCTCACCCACGCTCACGCCGTCGCCCTCTACCATGGCCACTGGTTCGGTATGTCTCTCTTCCTCACCAATCTCTTTCCTCTCCTCTCAGTTCTTGAACAAGATCTCATATAGACAAAGTGCTACCGAATTGATCTAGACTAGATGATTCTAAGGTAAATTTTAACATGGCCCACCAATGTTTTCGTTTCGTTCGGCGTTTTCAGGATGTTTTTGGCCCCCCGAAATCGGGCTAGGGACTTCGGACGAAAGTTAGGCTAAATCCAGACAAAACCGGCAAACTAGGAGCCCGACTAAACCAATTTTCGGCGTTCGAAAAAAAATAGTTATGACAATGACTTCGTGGAACCGAGGGAAGATGCTCTAAATATGATAAGTTATAAAAAAACCGTGTACGAAGTCCGTGCAGTTTTTAACTATTCTCGAGCTGGTGCCTCGGTCTTTCAGGAGACCTTTTTTTCCCTTGGAAAAAGGGAAGTCGGAGTTGTCAAGTTATTATCCCTCCTACATTATGATTTGATGGATTCCTCGGCGTTGCTCTAATTGGTTACTGCGGTGCAACAGAAACGTTGTTGTACAATACAATATACTACAGTCCACAGAGTTTGAAGATCAGATACAGCAAATGGCGCGCGCACGCCAAAGATGCTGACATTGCCTCTTTATACCTCGGAAATGGAAATATTTATATTTATTTATACACACGAATTTTGTTGACTTGGCCAGATAAAATACTCGTGCACAAGTACGACGAATACTTCAATAGTGACGTGATACGTTTTTAGTCTACTCTGGATGGGGACTATATCCAAAATAATTCGGATGGACGTGTCATGTTTGAATTATTTTCCCTCAAAACACAAGGATTCAATAGAGGTTATGTCGAAATCCATCACACTTATTCCGATGTTTTTATCAGAATAAGAGAGATCTCGATCCCTCTACACTCATTTGGTTTTGCACGAAAACTTTCTGGATTTTTTATGCATGAATGCAATGCACACATATGTGTAATCTTCATTTCTAGGTTCTAATCCTGGGATGTTACACGAACATGTTGTGTGTGTCACAGTTCAACGCCGGGTCCGAGCCTACTGCCGCCGAAATGGCCCTGTCCTGCCCGGATCTCGAAAGAAAGCCGAAGCAGCAAGAGAACCCCGCCAGCAGGGGCGACCGGGATGAAGACACAATTCGACTGCGAGGACGGATGCATTTCCCGGGCTCTTCTGACGGTGTCAATTGGTACCAGAGCCGGCAAGAAGCCTTTGACGGGGCTAACAAACAACGGCCGGCGACAGAGCGGCTACCGCGATGGCGAGATAGACATCAAGCGGGCGGCAGCGTCGATGGCGCATAGAGGGTGGAGGTTGATTTGAGGTGGAATGACTTTCAGCCACGGGAGGACAAGAAGACGATGAACCCGGACACACACGCTTTCGAGCCGGCGCAAAACTAGCCCAAATTTAGATTTGAAATGGGGTGCTCGGTCTATTTGGATCCTGCCGTCCAAACCCAAAACCAGCCCAAATTTAAACGCAAAACCGTCCGGACACGTTTGGGCAGCCTCTGGTCGTCTAGGTCGCCCAAGGAAGATGCCCTACGCTGCCTGCTAGGCGCTCGCTGATCTCGTGAAGAGACGAACTAAACGCG
Source organism: Avena sativa (assembly GCA_916181665.1). Classification (NCBI taxonomy): domain Eukaryota; kingdom Viridiplantae; phylum Streptophyta; class Magnoliopsida; order Poales; family Poaceae; genus Avena; species Avena sativa. Next base: position 144,889,717 of record OV702294.1, on the reverse strand, counting down.
GCGATGGGTTGCTCGGTATAATTCTCGCCTTACAAAGGGCACTATTTTCCACTGTCCCTGCGTGTCATCTAAATATGATAAGTTATAAAAAAACCGTGTACGAAGTCCATGCAGTTTTTAACTATTCTCGAGCTGGTGCCTCGGTCTTTCAGGAGACCTTTTTCTCTGGAAAAGAGGAAGTCAGAGTCATCTAATTGGTTAATGCGGTGCAACAGAAACGTTGTTGTAGAATACAATATACAGTCCACAGAGTTTCAAGATCAGATCCATGGCGCGCGCGCGCGCCAAAGATGCTGACATTGCCTTTTTATACCTCGGAAATGGAAATATTTATATTTATTTATACACGCGAATTTTGTTGAACTGGCCAGATAAAATACCGGTGTACAAGTACGACGAATACTTCAATAATGACGGGATACGGTTTTTTAGTCTACTCTGGATGGGGACTATATGGGCGTGTCATGTTTGAATTTCATCTAAGTCCGGGGGTGACTATTCGCTGGAAAACTCGCCGAGGTAGGTAAGAGCAAGTCTAGCAGGCCCTCAATAGCCACCTCAATAGGAACTATAGGGGAAAGAGAGTGCAAAACAAGGCTCCAGCGCTCCCCTATACATGTCCCCGACGAATCCGCGCCCCCAACCCAGCTCTCCTTCTCCCCTATGTATTGGGGGAGTGGAGGTCTCCCCTATATGTTGGTTCTATGTGGATGAGTGAGTTATTGGGTAAAAAAACTTATAAAGTGGGCTCTCCCCTATTAGAATATATGTGGTTATGATATAGGGGAGATAATTTAGGGTAGCTGCTGGAGGTAAGCAAAATTTAAGGGAAGAACATTTTTAGGGGAGGCCCCTATATACACATATAGAGGAGAAAATATTGGGGTGCTACTGGACTTGCTCTAACAGAAGAAGCTTGGCCAAGTCGACGAGGTGCACTGCTGTATTGCAGTACTCCATCCGTCCGTAAATAAGTGTACTTCTAGCTTTTTTTTAAGTCACACATAATTAAATTTGATCAACTTTATAGAATAATATAGAAATATATGTTACATTAAATTGATATATTATAAAATTAGATTTAAAAATAAATCTAATATTATTAATTTGGTGTCATAAATATTGATATGTTTTCCTAAAAGTTAGTCAAACTTAATAAAATTTGACTTAAAACAAGACTAGAACTTGCGGAAGGAACTACGCCAGTACGGTCCACGTGAAATTGCCGATGCACACATGCGTCGTCGACAGATTCCCGCGGTTTCACGGTTTGTGTCTCCCCAGTCGCATTGATCCAGGTAAAAGAAAATGGAAGATTAGCAGTAGGTGATGAGTAAACTAGAAGGCACCCTCCTCGTCCGTGCGCCTCCACGTAGCGCCTCGTCGTCCCTACCTAGAGAGCAGCATCTGCATCGCACGCACGCACGTAAAGGCGCACAGCTTTTTTGGCGACGATCTCCCCAACCCATCACTCGCTCGCTGGCCCCAAGGCACGGGCTCTCCTGCTGCTCCGACCACGGTGAAACCTCTCGGCTCTTCACGGCGATCGAGTCACAGCCGGCGAGATTATCTCCCCGGAGTTTTCGCTAGTAAAATAGTTCCGGCCAGCGTGTGAACTCTGGGCGATGGCGTCTCGTCACGATGCCCGTTTCTTTAACCCAAACGTGCGCGTCTGCCTTTCCCTCCCCCGCCGTCCCAGCCCGTGCAGTCGCGTGGGCGTTCGCAGCCGCTGAGCTCACCCGTGATGACACGACAAGATCAATCAATCAATCAGTCGGTCAGTCGGTCACTCCATGGCCCATCCAAATCCGTAGACTGATTACCCTACCCTAGTGTTTTCTCTTCTCCAGGAGCAGATATACTCCTACTACCGGTTTCTATTTTTTTCTCCAAGCAAAAAAAATAATACTTATACGCTGGCCGGAAGGTCCAGAACATCTGTTTGTCCCTTCTCGTCGTCACTGCCGCGGAGAACTCTGTGCCGTCCAGTGCTAAACTCCAGCACGGAGTTAATTACGAGAGACAAGAGAAAATAAAGACTGGAGTTAGGAGTTTGGGAGAGCACAAACAAAGCAGCCCAAAAGTGCCCGGTGGGTCCCGCCGGATTAGGACGAAAAGCAAGAGAGTGAGGGGGTGGGGGCGTGGGGGAGGAGGAAAGAAAGGAAAGGGAAGGCTAGATCGAGGGGAGAGGGACCGCCCGCGATTGCTACCCTTCGCAGGCGTGCTTGCCTGCCATTTCCTTCCTTCCCTCCGCCCCCCCTTCCACGCTAATTTCTTCTCCTGCTTCCACCTCCCCCCTACCTCGCTCGCTCGCTCGCCGTCATCACACCGCCTCTCCCTCCCTCCTCTTCTCAACTCTCTCTGCTCGGCGACGACGCGCCCGACCGTCTCTTCGTCGCCCATTCCTCCATCCCCGCCGTCAGCGGATACGCCCGGCGCGGCCAGTGAGTGAGACGGCAGGAGACCGCAACCCCGGTGTCCGCGGCGGCGGCATCGGCGGGACTCGGGAGTGACAGCTCGAAACAGAACGCGGTGAGTTCGCTGACCCTGCTCTTGCTGCGTGAACTGCGTCAGTCCGCATTACCGTGCCCCCCTGGTGCTCCGCGCTGTTCCCTGCGCTGCTGGCTCGTGGTCGTGGGTGTGGGGGTGGCGTTACTGTTGCGCAGCTTTGCTCGCTCCCTCCTTGTACAGATCTGTATCCGGGGCGGGCGGGCGGGGTGGCGGTGGTGCGCCGCGGTGTAGTTCCTGGGTCCCTCCGATGGGCCGGGGAACTCCCGTGATTTGAGGGGTCTTTGCTTCCTACTTGTCGCGGTCCCGCCTCGATTCTTCTTACTTATTCTGGCTTTCTGCGCGTCTGCGGATTGGTAACTGCGTACTCCTGTTCCGGTTTCTCGATTTGTCTGCCTGAGCTAGCATTTCAGCAAGCGGACGATTCGGATTCCTGTCCCCTTCCAGCGCTTCTTCCCAGTTTCAGGTTCTTGATTTGGAGGTGCCCTCTTCGCTCCTGAATTCGAGATTCTTATTGCTTCATTCCCGTCTCGTGTTTATCCCGTTACCGTTCAGTCAGTGTCCATTTCTCTGAAAACGAAGGCAGATAGTTGTGTCTTTACAATCTTCTCCAGTTCCAGATTACAAGCATTTCTCTCGCCTCGCGGCAATCTTCTCACAACTCTTTTGCTTGCATCCCACTCCAGGAACTCTACACAAGGCGCGGAGATGCACAGGGCTATAGCAACCATTTCGCTTATTCTTCAGCTGTGAGCATTGGTTGATCCGCGGGAGGCATGGACCCTGGGACGACGGCCTCGGCGTCCTGGGGTTTGCATCTCGGCCTGCTGCTGCTCTTCCTGCTGGCCTCCGGCTCCCAGGGGCTGAACCACGAGGGCTGGCTCCTCCTGGCTCTCAAGAGCCAGATGGTCGACACTTTCCACCACCTTGACAGCTGGAACCGGGGGGGTCCGTCGCCGTGCGCGTGGAAGGGCGTAAGCTGCTCGTCGACGCCGCCCGTGCCGGCAGTGGTGTCTCTCAACCTCAGCAACATGAACCTGTCGGGCACCGTCGGCGCGGCCATTGGTGGTTTAGCTCAGCTGACTCAGCTTGACCTGTCCTTCAACGAGTTCTCTGGTAGTATCCCTGCGGAGATTGGGAATTGCTCGAGACTGATGGTTCTCAGCTTGAACAACAACAACTTTGAAGGTTCGATCCCTCCCGAGCTCGGGAGGCTGTCCGTGCTGACCACATGCAATCTGTGCAATAACAGGCTCCATGGTCCAATACCTGATGAGATCGGTGACATGGCATCGCTTAGGGACTTGGTAGGGTACAGTAACAATCTCTCTGGTTCTATACCACATTCTGTTGGCAGGCTCAAGAACCTCAACAGTATCCGGCTGGGGCAGAATCTCATATCTGGCAACATTCCTGCCGAGATAGGTGAATGCCGTAACCTGACCGTTTTTGGTCTTGCGCAGAACAAGTTAGAAGGGCCTTTGCCTAAAGAGATTGGGAAGTTGAGTCTGATGACAGACCTAATACTGTGGGGAAATCAGCTCTCTGGTGCTATTCCTCCGGAGATCGGGAACTGTACAGATCTCACCACAATTGCCCTCTATGATAATGATCTGGTTGGCCCTATACCTGCAACAATTGGAAACCTCAAGTACCTTCAGAAGCTGTACCTTTACAGGAACTCGTTAAATGGTACCATTCCATCTGAAATTGGAAGTCTTTCTCGTGCGGAAGAGATTGATTTTTCAGAGAACTTCTTAACGGGAGGGATACCACCGGAGTTAGGCAACATACCAGGATTGTATCTACTCTACCTCTTCCAAAACCAGCTTACTGGATTTATTCCTAGGCAGTTGTGTGGATTGAAGAACTTGAGTAAGCTTGATCTGTCAATCAATTCACTCACTGGCCCGATTCCAGCTGGATTTCAGTACATGAGTAAGCTAATCCAGTTGCAACTCTTCAACAACATGCTATCAGGCGACATACCTCCAAGGTTTGGCATCTACAGTCGACTTTGGGTGGTGGATTTCTCAAACAACAACATTACAGGACAGATACCTCGAGACCTTTGCATGCAGTCAAACCTTATTTTGTTGAATCTGGGGTCTAACAGGTTGTCTGGGAACATACCCCATAGAATCAGCAGCTGTAAATCCTTGGTGCAGCTTCGTCTCAGCGACAACAGTCTGACAGGAAGCTTCTCTACTGATCTCTGCAATCTGGTGAATTTGACGACAATTGAGCTGGCTCGGAACAAGTTCAATGGCCCTATTCCTCCTCAGATAGGGAACTGCAAGGCTTTGCAAAGGCTTGACCTTGCAAATAATTATTTCACGTCTGAGTTGCCCCGAGAAATAGGCAATTTGTCAAAGCTTGTTGTCTTCAATATCTCATCCAATAGACTAGGAGGAAGCATACCGCTGGAGATATTCAATTGTACAATGTTGCAACGTCTTGACCTCAGCCAGAATAGCTTTGAGGGTTCATTGCCAAATGAAGTTGGCAGACTGCCTCAGCTGGAGCTTCTCTCCTTCTCTGATAATAGATTATCTGGTCATATCCCACGTATTCTTCACAAACTATCACATTTGACAGCACTGCAGATTGGTGGCAATCAATTCTCTGGTGGAATACCAAAGGAACTGGGCCTGCTCTCAAGCTTGCAGATTGCCATGAATTTGAGCTACAATAATCTCTCTGGCAACATACCATCAGAACTTGGTGGCCTTGCATTATTGGAAAATTTGTTTCTCAATAATAACAAGCTGACAGGTGAAATCCCTGATACATTTGTAAACCTGTCAAGTTTGCTTCAGCTCAATGTCTCCTACAATGATCTCACTGGTCCTCTCCCCTCTGTGCCACTTTTTGACAACATGGTTGTGACCAGCTTTATTGGAAACAGAGGACTCTGCGGTGGACAACTTGGGAAGTGTGGGTCTGAGTCACCCTCTTCTTCCCAGTCATCCAACTCAGTCAGTCGCCCTATGGGCAAGATCATAGCAATTGTTGCTGCCATTATCGGAGGAATTTCACTTATTCTCATCGCCCTACTTTTGCACCACATGAGAAAACCACTAGAGACAGTAGCTCCTTTGCAGGACAAGCAAATTCTTTCTGCTGGGTCTAACATTCCTGTTTCAGCGAAGGATGCATATACATTTCAGGAATTGGTCTCTGCTACAAATAATTTTGATGATAGTTGTGTCATTGGACGGGGAGCTTGTGGAACTGTGTACAAAGCCGTCCTGAAGCCTGGACAGATAATTGCAGTCAAGAAGCTGGCTTCCAACAGGGAAGGAAACAACACAGACAACAGCTTCCGTGCAGAGATCCTGACTCTTGGAAAGATAAGACATCGTAACATCGTGAAGCTATACGGTTTCATCTATCACCAGGGTGCAAACCTTTTGCTGTATGAGTACATGTCAAGAGGCAGCCTTGGAGAGCTGCTTCATGGACCATCTTCTTCTTCGCTCGACTGGGAGACGCGCTTCATGATAGCCCTTGGGGCAGCTGAAGGGCTTTCATACTTGCATCATGATTGCAAGCCTCGGATCATCCACCGTGATATCAAATCCAATAATATTTTGCTCGATGAGAACTTTGAAGCTCATGTTGGTGACTTTGGGTTGGCCAAGGTGATTGACATGCCATACACAAAGTCGATGTCTGCAATTGCTGGTTCATATGGCTATATTGCACCAGGTGAGTCTCCAGTTTTCTCTACATCCTAATAAACAAATTCCATGTGCATGTCCTTGCTTATCTTGTGCCCTGTATGCTTTACTTGAATCTGTGGTTGGGCAATCTATAGTCAGTGATTACTTTCAGTCCAATCACTGAAACATAGACTAGACAAGCGGTTTGGTGTTGTACAAAGTACTGATCCAGTTCTTTTATCATTGTTATCAGAATACGCATACACCATGAAGGTCACCGAGAAGTGTGATATATACAGCTACGGAGTCGTGCTGCTGGAGCTGCTAACCGGTCGAGCGCCCGTTCAACCGATAGAACTGGGGGGCGACCTGGTAACGTGGGCGAAGAATTACATCAGGGACAACACTCTGGGTCCAGGGATCCTCGATAGTAATCTGGATCTGGAAGACAGAGCGGCCGTCGATCACATGATCGAGGTCTTGAAAATTGCTTTGCTGTGTAGTAATCTGTCGCCGTACGAGAGACCGCCGATGCGGCATGTCGTAGTTATGCTAAGCGAGTCTAAAGACAGGGCCCGGGTGAGCTCTGCATCCTCCTCGCCTGCTTCTGATGATTCTTCGAAGAAGGATAGCTCGTGATGTACCTATAATAAGTTCAATTAGTGAAGGCAATGCCTGTTGCTCCCTTGTTGTTACTAATGGTAGTAGGAGTTTTGGCCTTTTGGGAGCCTGCACCTCATTCTTTCTGTTGTTATTTTGTAGGGAGGTAAATAATACTGACTGATACTGTGTCGTTCTGTATGTTAGTCTCTGGAAGTCTGAAGAAGGTTTCAGAGTTCTGAGGGTAACCTGGTGTAGTTAAGCCAGAGTTCTCCCTGGACTTGGTGTCGTGTGCCTCGTAGTTAGGTTTAGGTTTAGTATATTTCTGAATGATGAAATCTGAATGTGCTTTTGGTGAAACGTGGTACTCTGAATATCCCTTGAGCTGTTCATTCACAATCACAATGTAAGCTGATTGACCAATAATTCTCACATGTTTCCTCCATGCGCATGTTCCATCGTTGCCCCGCTGCTTCTGTGCATAGTGTATTCTCACTTGATTCTAAGAGCATCTCCACTCGTTGGGCAAACCCAGACCGAAACCGGACTTATTTTAGCCGGACGAAACACGTTTTCGGCCTGGGTCCACCGAGTTTTCCACTCGCGTACCCAGGCCGAGTCCCAAGTTCGACGAAATTCAGTTAAACTCAGCGAAATATGGTCGAATATAGGCGGATTTTATTAAGTAGGACAAGGGCACACATATTATATCGGATTAAAAACTAGAAAAATGCCGCCGCCGTGGTCGACGCCGGACGCCGCAACTACAGGCCGAGGCGGGGGTGGTTGTCGGCCTAGATGTGCTCCATGACGCCGACGAGAGTTCGCCCTGAAACTCTCCAGAAGCAGCGGCGAAAAGCCACATTGTGACGCGGCGACGGCGAGCCCGGCGGTCCGTCGTGTCGGGCGAGTTCCTCAAGGCGCGTGGCGGCGAAAAACTGCCTCCAGAAGACTAGGTTGCCAGGATCCTCGGCGAGATCCGGGTCTTGCATGTCGGCGATAGCCGCCTGGATCTCTCCGGCGAGGTCCTCTTCCTCTGATGTAATTTCGCCGTCCGGATCTGCTTTCGCTGATGCTGAAATCGTGAATGAATAAACATATATGCTATCATTTTTATATGTTGTGTTTTTATAATATCTTGTTAAGTTGTTTGGATTAATGGGTGAGTATTACCCGCGGTTTTTTATCCTCGACGGATGCGGGTAAGGGATAAAATCTATACCCACGTACGGGTAAAGATACAGGTTACAGAAAAGATCTGAGATTACGGGTACGGATTTGATTAAGCTTCACTCGCAACCAACAGCCAACAGCGGCGGGTGCCATCCGTACTTCCAAGTGTGGTGGAATTTCAGTGCAGTGGCAGAGTCAGCCCACACCACTAGCAACACATCCCCGTCAGGCGATCACCATGGCGTCAGAGGAAGCAGAGAGCCTGCACGTCGTCCTCTTCCCCTTCCTCGCGCGCGGCCACATCCCCGCCTTCCTCCGCCTCGCCGCCCTCCTCCACGAGCTGCGCCCGGGCATCACCGTGACCCTCGTCTCCACCCCGCGCCTCCTAGCTGCCCTCTCCCTCCCCGCCACCACGCCTCCTATCCGTCTCCACGCGCTCCCCTTCGCGCCCGCCGACCACGGCCTGCCCCCCGGCGCCGAGTCCCTCGCGGACCTCCACGTGCACCAGTTCATCACCTTCTTCCAGGCGTCCGAGTCACTCCGCCCCGCCTTCGAAGGATTCATCTCCGGCATCCGGTCCCCGGTCTGCATCATCGCCGACGCCTTCTTCGCGTGGACGGCCGACGTCGCCCGCGCGCGCGGCGCGTTCCACGCCGTCTTCCTCACCGGCGGCGCCTTCGGCTTCTCCGTCTTCTTCTCCGTGTGGGAGCACCTCCCGCACACGCTCGCCGCCGCCGGGGACGAGTTCCCTCTGCCCGATTTCCCGAGCGTCGTCCTCCACCGCACGCAGATCCCGCGGTACATGCTCTCGGCGACCGGGGCGGATCCCTGGACGGCCTACTTCCGGCGGGTCATCACGTTTTGCCGGAAAACGGACGCGGTCCTGGTCAACACCGTCCAAGAGCTCGAGTCCTCCGGGCTGGACATGCTCAGGAGAAACTTCGGCGTCCAGCCATGGCCGATCGGGCCAATTCTCGCGGCCCCGACAACGTCGGAATTGCAGGACGACGCCAGCATCATCCGGTGGCTGGACGCGCGTCCGCCGCGCTCTGTGCTATACATATCCTTCGGTTCGCAGAACAGCATCAACGCCGATCAGATGGCGGAGCTGGCGCTGGGGCTGGAGGCCAGCGGACGGCCGTTCCTCTGGGTCCTCCGTCCTCCGCTGGGTCTCGACGCGACGGACGGCTTCAGGCCCGAGTGGCTCCCGGCCGGATTCGAGGAGCGAACGGCCAGGGCCAACAGGGGATTGCTGGTGCGCGGCTGGGCGCCGCAGGTGCGGATCCTGGCGCACGCGTCCACCGGCGCGTTCATGAGCCACTGCGGGTGGAACTCCATCCTCGAGAGCCTGTGCCACGGCGTCCCGCTGATCGGGTGGCCGCTGGGGGCCGAGCAGTTCTTCAATGCGAAGCTGGTGGTGGAGTGGGGCGTCTGCGTGGAGGTAGCGCGTGGGAACATGGACAGCTCGGCCGTGGCGAGGGGGGCCGTGGCGGAGGCCTTGAGGACGGTGATGGGGGAGACGGAGAAGGGCGACGAGATGAGGAGGAATGCCGCGGTGATCTCGGGTGCGATGGCGGACGCATGGGAGGGGCGGCGCGGGTCGTCGGCGGCGAGCTTGGAGGGGTTCCTCAGATGCGTTGAGACGTCCGCTTCGATATCATTTCCCTGAGGCCCTTTCCCTGACAAAATTTAAGTTCGTCTATTTCTTTCCGGCAGATTATCCGAAAATTGTCAAACTCATTGCGCGAAATTGACCATGGGATTTGCGGCTGGGTTTTTGCGGCTCATCAGCGCCACTGATTGTCTTTAAAGTGGGCAGATATGAATCGATACACCGAAAGCGAGGAATTCAGAAATAATTGCCATCAGCTGGGTTTTTGCGGCTCATCAGCGCCACTGATTGTCTTTAAAGTGGGATTCACATTCAGAACGTGTTTGGTTCACACATTTTTGACCGGTATCCCGTTACACTGTAATCTCAAACCGTTATTCTTGTTCGGTTCGTTTTGACCGTAATCAAGTTCCCTGTAAACGAGCACACCGTAAGTCAAATTTGATACCGGCCTCCCCCAACCGGAAACAGATCGTGTATGATTGTTTCCGCCGCTATCAAGCGACAAAGGTTAGCCTGTCTGGTTTTACAACCTCCCATCCTTCTCCGGCGCCTATCCTTCTCCACCGAGTTGCGGCGATGGCACCGACACCGGTGGTGGTTCAAGCCCTCAGATTTTTCATCGATGTGCTCTACTAACAGTAGCGGCAACGACTCCATGACCACCGATCTCCTCTCCTGCTTGGCACAATCCCCCTTTCCAGATCCCCAAACGTCGTCGTTCTCCTTCTCATCAGGCGTGCTCCTCCTCTTCCCGGCCATCCACCACTCCTCCGCACAGATTTGTGTTTTGGTTAGACTTTCTCTTCTTCTCCACCATGTGAGCATGTTCGTGCAAGGTTGTGAATATATACGTCCCCTCCCCTTACATGTGTGAACCAAACAAATTTGGACTTTCCCCATTCCATTATCAGTACCCCCGTAATGTAATTCCAATACCATTTGCGTTAACAAAGCTGAACCAAACACGTTCTCGGAAATAATTGCCCTTCGGAATGAGATTTGCATTGTTGATCAGTTGGGTATTTGCGCCTCATCATCGCTCGGATTGCCGTTCGAAATGGGATTCACATTCAAAAATAATTGCCCTTTAGAATGAGATTCAAGTTGCTAATCACCTAGGTATTTGTGCCTCATCATTGCCATGGATTGCCCTTCGGAATGGTATTCACATTTTAGAAATAATTGCCCGTTGAAATGGGATTCACGTTGCTGATCAGCTAGGAATTTGCGCCTCATCGTTGCCATGGATTGTCAAACATAGAAGTAATTTATTGGAGGACTCTGGTCTTACCTATAGGTGGAGTGTCCTTCCTCGTTAGAGCCATCCTTAGATAACTAAAAGGATGCCCTAAATCGGTATTGCTTGAAAGTTACCTCAAATATATCGAATTATGGTAGATTTCCTCCTCACTTTTTCGTGTTCTATCCTCTGTATTGTCTCGAGCTAGGGCACGCACCAATAGTGTGGTGTCACGAGTATGCAAGGTGGCTTGACAACTACGGATTATTGGCTAAAACAACCCACGAGCCAATGATTCGATGCCATGTAAGAGCAAACTAAATGTTAGTTAGAAGGCGAGGGTGAATCTAGAAGCATTGAAGAGACCCCTAGGGTGAAAGTTGTGAGGTGAGATAAAGGTGGAGTTGGTAGGGGCCATGGTAGCACCCTGGAAGAGGTCAACGAGATCTTAAGGCTGCAACAAGAAGGGAAACATGGAGTTGTATTTTCTGATGGTTGAGAGTGAATCTAAGTTGTGTGTGCAATGTAAGCTTATCTCTATGGCAAGAACAAGGGGACAACACCTTTACAAAAAGTTGGTTAGTTGTCGAGAATCAAGGCCGACTAGTAAGAAGATATTGTGTGAGTGCATGTATGCGACGACGATATATGTGTACATTTGCTTCATATTGAGTTTGTCTTGTACGAGGTTTAAACTTTCTAACGTTTGAGTCAGAATAGTTGAATCAATTCCTTGCACAAAATTTCCCAAGGGACAGAAAGATATGAATCAATCAAACGAAACTGAGGAACAAACATGATGGTGCTTAAGAAATAATTTCCCTTCAGAATGGGATTCACATTTCTGATCAGCTGGGTATTTGACGCCTCCTCATTGACATGGATTGCCAAAGGACGAAGCAACCCATCTTGTGGCCAAATTAAAAAATTCGAGGAATCCAGGTCCTCCCAGTAGGATATGTTTTTTCAAAAGAACTTGAAATAGCGCAACATTACGGAGAACTCCAAAAAAAAATTTATAAAACTAATTCATTGGAGGACTCTAACAATTGTATATTACGCCTTATTCATTTCATTACGGTATTACATGTAGGTGGACTATATTCATTATTGGATCCATCCTGAGATTACTTAAAGTATACCCCAAATCGACATTGCTCAAAAGTTACCTCAAATATGTCGAATTGTATTAGATTTCCTGTTCACTTCTCGTGTTCTAGCCTCCATATTCTCCGGAGCTAGGGCATAGACCGGTGCTGCGGTGTCGCAAGTATGTAAGGTGACTTCACAACTATGGATAATTGGGCTGGAGTAGTCCCACGATCCAATGAGTCGATTCTAAGGAAGAGCAAACTAAATGTTAGTTACAAGGCGGTGGTGAATCTAGAAGCGTTAAGAAACCCGTGTTGGAATTATGCCCTAGAGGTAATAATAAAGATGTTATTATTATAATTGTTGTTCATGATAAAGTTTATATTCCATGCTAGAATTGTATTAAGCAGAAACTTTGATACTTGTGTGGTTTATGAACAACACCGTGTCCCTAGTACGCCTCTATGGACTAGCTCATTGATTAATGATGGTTAAGGTTTCCTAACCATAGACATGAGTTGTCGATTAATAATGAGATCATGTCATTAGGAGAATGATATGATGGACAGACCCAAATTAAGCAGAGCAATTAGATTGTGTCATCGTGTTCATCTTTGCGAAGCTTTTTCCTATGTCAAGTATTGTATTTCTTAGACCATGAGATAATACAACTCCCTGGTATCGGAAAAAAGCTTTGAGGTCATCAAACGTCGTCCTATGTGAGGATGATCATAAAGGTGTCTCTCAGGTGATCGGAAAGTACTTGTTGGGTTGTATGTATCGAGATAGAATTTGTCCCTCCCGAGTCGGAGAGATATACTTCGGGCCCACTTGGTAATCGATGTCAACACCGCTTGCAAGCACGTGGTTAAGGAGTTAATCAGAAAGTCATATCGGATTATGGAACGAGTAAAGTACTTGATGTGGACGAGATTGAACTAGGTATGCCGATACCAACGATCGAATCTCGGGCAAGTAAAATATCACGTGACGAAGGGAATACATATATGGGATTAATTGAATCCTGGCATCGTTATTCATCCGATATGATCATCGATGAATATGTGGGAGTCAATATGGGTTTCCAGATCCCGCTGTTGATTGTTGATAGAAGATCATGTCTGCATATTCTCGAACCCGTAGGGTCACACACTTAACGTGCATCGATGCTAGGATAGAATGGATAATTGGTTTATGAGTTTTTTGTTCGGAGTCTCGGATGAGACCCATGACATCATGAGAGGTTCCGGAATGGTCCGGAGAATAAGATTCATATAAAAGGAAAGCAGTTTTTGGATTTCGAAATCGTTTAGGAGTTTATCGGTATTATACCGGAAGGTTCTAGAAGGTTCCAGAGTGGGACCAACGTAGGCCCACTTGTCGGAGGCCTGCGTGGGCCTAAGGGGAAGTGCCCTGGCCACTTTGGGCTAGGGGCACAAGGCCCCTTAGGCCCAGTCGGCCAGCCCTTAGGGGAAACCCTAAGGGAACCTTCCAGAAGAGGGGGGATGACTTGCCCCCCACTCCACCCCTTGGGCCGCCGCCCTAGGGCTTGGAGGAGGGGTCAAGGGGCCGGCCATCCCCCTATATAAGGAGGGCAGGGGCGCAGCCTCCCCCCACTCCAACCCTAGCCGCCATCCAACTGCTGCCCCTCCACCTCTCTCTCTCCCGACTGCGCGTAGGCGAAGCCCTGCCGCGGAAACTCTCCACCATAAGCACCACGCCGTCGTACTGCAGATCCAATCTATCTCTCTACCATACTTGATGGACCAAGGAAAGGAGGAGACGTCGCTGCACCGTACGTGTGCATCTCTCGGAGGCGCCGCCACTTGCGGCGTAGGATCAGACCGGATCGCGAGGAGGAGACGGCGAGTACGACTACGTCAACCACGTTTTGTTGAACGTTTCCGCTGTGCGATTTCTTCAAGGGTATGAAGATCTCATCAATCTCTCTCGTTGATTACATCTCCTAGATTAGATCTTGGCTTTCTTGTTCGCATCCGTAGGAAAGTTTTTGATTTACTATGCTGCGAAACCCTTCAACCCCTAGGGTGAAAGTTATGAGGTGAGATAGAGGTGGCGTACGGAGGGACCATGGTAGCACCCTGGAAGGGGTCAGCAATATCAGAAGGGTGCAAGAACATGCGTTTGTATTTTCTGATGATTCTGGGTGAAACTAAGTTGTGTGTGCAATGTCGCCACTAGGTCATAACCACTAGGTCGTGTGTCAAAAAAATTAGGTTAGCCTCCATTGAAAAAAAAACAAGAGATGAAGAAGTTCAAGTAAGAAGCTAAATCAAGTACTAGGCTCTGGTCACAAGGTCGTGACGTCCAGATCCACTACCTTGTCTCCTTCAAGCCGTGATTTCACCATCTTTCGTGAGATTGTTCCAATCCCTATTTCTTGTGCCCCAAATCTTGTTGTTGGCATCCAAAATCCGTATGTATCTTGATGTATGAGATCCTCTAGTGCTCTTTAGAGAAAAATAGGTTGTATCCTTATTTGATAATAGTGGAAGAAGATTTGGGTGGCTTCGTCCCGTGTTTTTCTTGTAAAGTTGAGAGGTTTTTCACTAAAAAAAGAATTGGTGTATCCGTGTGTTGATTTGCTTATTGCTACACATGTGTGCCTGCAGAAATCAGCTACATGTGTGTTGAGCGCACCCATGACTTGTCCTTCGTTGGGGTAGTAATGTTTCTCCATATATGTTTGATCCATATGTTTTCCTCCATGATTGAGCAATGATGCATGGATTTAGTACATGGGTGGATCTAAAATTTACATGTTATTCCACTAGGTATTTTCATATCACGTTTTAGTATGCTAATTCGCCAACGTAATATGTGAATTATGTGATGCAAAATCACTATCATAAGAAAGTACTTTGGAATATAGCCCTTTGGAGGTAGCGCGCACGAACATGGAGAGATCACTCATGACCACAGGCGGGCGGAGGCCTTGAGGATGGTGATGGAGGAGATGGAGAAGGGCGACAAGATGAGAAGGAATGACAGGGTGATCTCGGGTGCTATGCAGCAGCGCCGGTCGCTGACGGCGAGCTTGGATGGGTTCCTAAGATGCGTTGAGACGTCCTCTTCGATAACATCCTGTGATAGAATTTCAGTTTCTTTTTAAAATATTATCCACAATTTTTGTATCGCACTTTTACGTGGTTTAAACTTCTTGACGAAATCAGAATATTTGAATCAACTCCTTGCATGAAATTTCCCATGGGACACAAAATTATACGATGGTGGAATAGGAAGGGGCCATGGTAGCACCCTAGAAGAGGTCAACGAAATCATAAGGGTTCAAGATGATAGGAAACATGAAGTTGTATTTTCTGATGGTTCGGAGTGAATCTAAGTTTTGTGTGCCGGTGCGTTGTAACCTTATTTCTATGGAATGAACATGTGGAAAACACCTTTACAAAAATTTGCTTAGTTGTTGAGAATCAAGACTTACTAGCAAGTAGATGTTGCATGAGTGCTTGTATGTGGCGGCATATATGTGTTACATTTGCTTCAAATTGACTTTGTCCTATTAGGGTATCAAGATATCACACCATTGAAAATAAAAAGTGGTTGGAAAAATTAAAGTTCAATTGTTTTGGTAGGAAGAACCAAGTCTAATTGAAAGGGGCCCGAATGGATAGGTCCTCGGTAAGGTCCAAGAATAACAAATCTAATATACATGCCAATGCTGCCACCAAATCACAGAATGCGTGTAGGTGGAAGACATATTATCATTGAGTTGATGGTTACATACTGCTCTCGCCGTTCCGATGAGTAAGGCATATTTCATTTTGTTAAGAAAAGCCTTTTGAAAGGGCATGTATGCCCCCATGTGTGGTTTTGGTAATTAATGACAATCTCTATGGACTAATGTGTAAATTGAGTTTCACTTGTAGGTTTGTCCATTGGCATCACTTGGGCCATGTGTTGGTCTCAAGGTTGGAAGATGAAGAAACGTCCAAGGGATTTGTGCCCATTGGAATCATGAAGAAAGAAGGAGCTTGAAGGTCGATCAAGGCATGTGCAAAGATTTGCATCAAGATGGATCAACCTCAAGTAGGGATGAAGAAGGGCGAGCTCAAGATGCGCCATCTCTAGAAGATCTCATGCTTGAAGCTTGCCATCCTCGTGCTCATGGAATGATGAAGACAAGTTCAAAGAAGAGGTTTCCCCATGGATTATGGGGGAGCAATTTGCAAGTCTTCATCTTCATCAAGCAAGAGCATCCAAGAGAGCTGTTCCCGCTATAGAAGAACAAGACGGTCTACATCAAGTTCAAGTGGGATGCTCAAGGCAAAGGTATGTTCTTGATAGGGCTTTTCTTTTGCCGGTCTCGTATTGTTAGTTGGGAGACCGGGTTTAGGATAGATAGTCGTGCTATCAAGAGGGGCTCTCAAGCGGGTGTCTCGTATGCGTCGTTCGGAGAGAGCTCAAACCTTTGCATTCATAGCATCATCTTTCTTGGTTGTTTTTTGGTTCGTGTCCATGAGAGGATCTAGATCTTGTGGTCACCATCATAACAAGCTCTAGTTCATCATCTAAGGATCTCACTTGCATATCTTATTGCGGTTTTTGATCTTGCGAGTTTTCTGGCTCCACACCTTGGGGGATACTTCACATATATATTCATGATATTTTCTCCCAAGGTGATACCCAATATTCTAACAAAATTGGTTTCATCCCGTTTGGAGTTCGGATGCAAAAGTCATTGCGTTTCTGGTTTTCTGGTTTCTGAAATTTCCCTGACCGGAAGTTCCGGCTTACCATCGGAAGTTTCGCTAGGGCATTTTTGCCGACGAAAGTTCCGGTGGAAGTTCCGGGTCTTCTTCCGCTCACGCTCAGTAACCTTCTGTTTTGGATGTGCTATTTGACGGAACTTCAGTCGGAATTTCCACCGGAAGTTTCGCTCTCACCGGAAGTTCCAGCCAGTGACCGGAAGTTCCGCTCAGGCCGAAAGTTCCGGTTGAATTTCCTGCTCTTGTTCCGCTCACGTTCAGTAACCTTCTGTTTTCGTTGTGTCTATTTGACAGAACTTCTGTGGGAACTTTCACCGGAAGTTTTGCTCCCACCGGAAGTTCCGGTGAACCGGCGGAAGTTCCGGCCATGATTCGTTTTTCCAGTTTCTCGCTCTGCAGTTTTTGACCGTTGGCTGTGTGCCACCGGAAGTTCCGGCCTCCCACCGGAAGTTCCGGCCAGGTGTCGTGAATGCCCATAACGGGCAGATCTGGGAGCCCTTTAAAAGGGGCTCCTCTTCCCCTTCGTGGGAACTAGCTTTTCTTCTTGGTTCTTGGCTTTCTCTCTCTCCTCCATTGTTAACCTTGAAGAAGCTTTCCCTCTCCCTTTCCCCTCCTATGATTCTTGCATCTTTTTGAGGGATTTGAGAGAGGAGATCTAGATCTACAATCCCCCCAAGTCAAATCCCTTCTTTGTGAAGGAATCATTGGGATCTAGATCTTGGAGAGTCTTGTGTTCTTCCTCCCTTATTCCCCCAATAGCTTTTGTAGCTTTGTTGGAATTTGGGAGAGAAGGACTTGCCCTTGCATTTGGTGCATAGGTTTGAGTTCTCCTCTTGTGTTCTTCATCCCTTATTCCCCCAATAGCTTTTGTAGCTTTGTTGGAATTTGGGAGAGAAGGACTTGCCCTTGCATTTGGTGCATAGGTTTGAGTTCTCCTCGGAGATTCGACGAGTTCAAGCTTGTGAGCTTGTTTCTCTTGGGTTCCTTGGAACCCTAGACGGTTGTGTGGTTGGATTGTTGACCTTTTGTGGTCTTGTTGACCTTTTGTGGTCTTGTAGCCTTTTGTGGCGTTGTTGGCCTTTTGTGGCATTGTTGGACTTTTGTGGCTTTGTTGTTGGGAGCCTCCAATTGAGTTGTGGAGTTAGCCCCAATCTTGTACGGGTTCGGTGACCGCCCTCAAGCGTCCCATAGTGGAGCAAGTGCCCGCCTTTTGTGGTGCGCACTTGGGAGAATAGGGTGAGCCTTTTGTGGCGTCGGTGAGTTGCGTGCTTCCGCATCCGGGGTGAGGCCTTGTGTGGCGTTGGGTGAGCATCGAGCCACCACACCTCGAGGTGAGCCATTTGTGGCGTTCGGAGAGCATTGCGCCATCGCACCTCTCCAACGGAGACGTAGCTTCTTTGGAAGTGAACTTCGGAAAACAAATCTTCGTCTCCGCGTCCATTGGTTATCTCTCAACCGAACCCTTTACTTATGCACTTTACATTGTGATAGCCATCGTGCTTGAAGTATTTATACCTTGCTATCACCTTGTTGCTTGTATTGCTTAGCATAGGTTGTTGGTGCACCTAGGTGAACTTAGTGGCTAGGTTTTGTGCTCAATAAATTAAACGTTAGTTTCATTCCGCATTTACTTGAGCCTAAACCGTAATAATTTTAAAAGCCTATTCACCCCCCCTCTAGGTGACTTCCTTTGTACTTTCACCTTTGACAAACAACTATTCTTAGTATGTAATTTATGTGATGCAAAATCACTATCATAACAAAGTACTTCTGAATATAAATCTATTGACACAAAATTCATGTCATATGAACTTTTTTATTTAGTTATTAATTTTTAGTTAAACCCATGTCTTAATAAAATGAAATACACATTACTTCTTTGAAATGGAGGGAGTAGGTTTAGTTTTAATGATCATGTTGATCATTTTTGGGATGATAACCAACCTAGTTTTTTACTACCTAAGCTCATAAACGATGTAACGGCATTTGAGAAGTAATAAAGCTCGCAAAAAGGATTTTCCTCAAAAAAAAAAGCTGAAGAGCTTTTGGTTACCTCGAAACCATGATTTGGGCACCAAGTTACTATCACCAAATATGACTTGCTACCAGATAAATGCCTTAAGAGTTGTATGTTGACATATGGCCACGTATAGTAGCATATAAAAGAAATGGAACAAATTTGTAAAACGCATGACCTATAGTTTTCTTAGTGTGTGCACATAAGCACATGAGCTACTTTGTGATCATACGTGAACTCTAGATTTCTGGTATTCAAGCTGCAACTAGGGTGTCAAGCGGGGCGAATTATGGCACTGCTTTTTAACTAATTCTTCATTAATTTTGCTAGTTGTTGAGACCTCCTTTTGTCTATATCTTCTTTTACGGGTCGTTATGCGGGTGTTGTAACCCTACCTAACGTTGTTGGATGTATGAACCGAACAATGTGGTCGACGCCAGCGGGAGCCAGGAGTATGAACCTAACTCCATGGGACATGATAGCCATTTGTGTCTAGTTATACGTTATGCATGTTATTTAATGGTAAAAGATAGAGTTATTGTATCTTTTATTACACACTACCATAGGCAAAAAGAACTTGATTTGTGTAATGGCACGCCTACAAAAGACTAGAATTAATACTCCCTCCGATCCATATTAGTCACTTAAATTTGTCTAGATACGAATCACTATGGCACACAGGCTCTCTGCCGTGTGGGAAAAGACACGACAAAGGCCCCTCGGAACACGGCAAAGTCTTTGCCGTGTGTATGCGCACGACAAAAGCCACACGGCAACGATAGCCACGACAAAGGCTCTTTGTCGTGTGTCTTTGCGCCCGAAACACGGCAGAGCCTTTGCCGTGTGTTTAATGCATCGACACGGCAAAGTAAAGTACTTGACGGTTCCGTCCGTCTGGCGGAGCCGACACATCTTTTCCGTGTTCATCCTTTGCCGTGTGTTACGACTCTTTACCGTGTACTCGTTCTTTGCCGTGTGCCTTATCTTTGTCGTGTCCTCTCTCTTTGCCGTGTGCCTAACCTTTGCCGTGTTGATCATCGTTGTCGTGTGCATTCTTTTTGCCGTGTGTATGCTCTTTGCCGTGTTCACTCCTTGTGACATTGCCCAGCGGCGCACAGGTGGCTCACACGTGGCTCCTAGTGACCATTTGGCACTACACACGGCAAAAGAGCTGTCTTTTTCAAAAAACAAATCTGTTTCCAGTCATTTCCTGCAATTCAAAACATAATATATATATATGATCTATAGATCATCAACAACAATAATATACTCATGAACAACAATAATATACTCATCAATAACAACAATATAATCATCACCAACACCAAAATGCATCACCAACACTAGCAAACATCATCACCACGAAAGCAAGAGATTTGACAAATATTACAAGTGTCAAATGCTAGTGTTTATTCTTGTCACAAGGTCATGCCACAAGTGTCAAATACTACCGAGTGCATAACCAACAAGTTATAAGACCTAAACTAGACAAATATTACAAGATCATCAACTCCGAGTGCTCCACAAGCTCATGCTCCATCGCGAGATCCTACAAGTTTAAGACAAGTACATAAATATGACAAGTAAAATCATCAATATGTACAAGTTTCTAGGCAAGTTGATGGAAATGGAAATAACATGGGATTTTGATGACTCTCATGGCAAATTACATCAATATGACAAGTAAAATCACGAATATCTACAAGTCCCATGGCAAGGCTAGAATTTCTATAAGTGTCATGGCAAGGCTAAAATTTCTACAAGTGTCATAGCATGGCTAAATTTTTGACAATGGCATAGAATTATCTATAAGTGTCATGGAATTGCTAAATTTGCTATAAGTATTATGGCAAGGCTAAATTTTCTACAAGTGTCATGGAATTGCTAAATTTTCTATAAGTATCATGCCAAGGCTAAAATTTCTACAAGTGTTAGCATGGCTAAAATTTCTACAAATGCGATGGCATGGCTAAATTTGACAAGTATAAGAAAACAAACCTGGAGGACTCTGATTCAGCCTCCGGACGAGCGACGGATTGTTGACGGTGAAAGACGGCGGCGCCTAGTTGCTCGATCCACCCGCGGACCCATCAGGCGGCGGCGTCGCATTGTCCATCTGCAACATTGGAAATTGTGAGCATTAGACAATAAGGCAAGATTGAAAATTGCGAGCATTGGACAATAAGACACTTGATCACTTACCCACGAGAAGGCAAAAGGAGGAGTGGGAAGAGTCCCTGGTTGAGAATTGATGAGCATTTGCTGTGTCATCCACCGCATCATCTGGCCCTGTTGCTCCAGCTAACCCCTGCTGATGGGCCATCTGCTGCTCCAGCTGATGTTGCCGCTGCTCGACCGCCTCTCTGCGTGCCCTATCAGCGGCCATCTCCTCCTACGTCGTGTCGCCACGATTAGATGAACATTGCAACACAAAACATGTAGTAAAACATAGATGACCGAGGAAGAACATACCCGTAACTGCTCGAGAGCTAGAACCAAAGGCCGTGGGTCTCTATAGCAAGTTGGTCGCTCGTCCTACCACGCCGGACCTGGCGCATAGATGGAACGGTCTTAGGGTCGACGGACCCGTGACCGATCCATAGGCGACCATTCTTCTGGCCTTCTCCTGCCAGCACGGCGACCTCGGGGTCGAAGACGGTCTCAGGGTTAGAATCTTCTCCATGCATGCACCTCCTTGAACTTCTCAGGGTACTTCTCACCCCGGAGCCTGGCTCCCTCGTGAAGGGTTTCGCAACATAGTAAATCAAAAAAATTCTACGGATGCGAACGGGAAAGCCAAGATCTAATATAGGAGATGCAATCAACGAGAGGGATAGATGAGATCTTCATACCCTTGAAGATATCGCACAGCAGAAATGTTCAACAGAACGTGGTTGATGTAGTCGTATTATCCTTCTCCTCCTCGCGATCCGATCTGATCCAACGCCGCAAGTGGCGACGCCTCCGAGAGATGCACACGTACGGCACCGCGACGTCTCCTCCTTCCTCGTTCTAGCAAGTGGGGTGGAGAGATA
Source organism: Avena sativa (assembly GCA_916181665.1). NCBI lineage: Eukaryota > Viridiplantae > Streptophyta > Magnoliopsida > Poales > Poaceae > Avena > Avena sativa. Next base: position 144,868,024 of record OV702294.1, on the reverse strand, counting down.
GATTGGATCTACAACACGATGGCGTGGTGCAAAGGTGGAGAGTTTCTGCGGCAGGGCTTCGCCTACGCGCAGTCGGGAGAGAGAGACCTGGAGGGCAGCAGGTAGGCGGCTAGGGTTCAAGGAGGGTGCGCCCCCGCACTCTTTATATAGAGGGCTGGCCGGCCCCCTTGCCCCTCCTCCAATCCCTAGGTCCGGTGGCCACAAGGGTGGAGTGGGGGGCAAGTCTTCCCCCCCTTTCTAAAAGATCCCCTAGGGTTTCCCCTAGGGTTTTGGCCGTCTGGGCCTATGGGGCCTTGTTCCCTTGGCCCAATGCGTCCAGGGCACTCCCTCGTAGGCCCATCCCTCCTCCTACAAGTGGGGCCACGTTGGTCCCACTCCTGAAGCTTCTAGAACCTTCCGGTACAATACCGAACATTCGAAACAATTCCGAAATCCAAAAACTGCTTTCCTTTATATGAATCTTATTCTCCGGACCATTACAGAACCTCTCGTGATGTCCTGGTTCTCATCCGAGACTCCGAACAAAAACTCATAAACCAATTATCCATTCTATCCTAGCGTCGAAGCACGTTAAGTGTGTGACCCTACGGGTTCGAGAATATGCAGACATGATCTTTTATCAATAATCAACAGCGAGATCTGGAAACCCATATTGACTCCCACATATTAATCGATGATCATATCGGATGAACCACGATGCCAGGATTCAATTAATCTCATATACATATTCCCTTCGTCACGCGATATTTTACTTGCCCGAGATTCGATCGTTTGTATCGACATACCTAGTTTAATCTCGTTCACAGCAAGTACTTTACTCGTTCCGTAATTCGATATCACTTTGTGATTAACTCCTTAACCATGTGCTTGCAAGCGGTGTTGATATCGATTACCGAGTGGGCCCGAAGTATATCTCTCCGACTTGGGAGGGACAAATCCCATCTCGATACATACAACCCAACAAGTACTTTCCGATCACCTGAGAGACACCTTTATGATCACCCTCTCATAGAATGGCGTTTGATGACCTCAAATCTTTCTTCCGATACCAGGGAGTTGCATTATCTCATGGTCTAAGGAATACAATATTTGACATAAGAAAAAGCTTCGCAAAGATGAACACGATGACACGATCTAATTGCTCTGCTTGATTTGGATTTGTCCATCATATCATTCTCCTAATGACATGATCTCATTATTAATCAACAACTCATGTCTATGGTTAGGAAACCTTAACCATCATTAATCAATGAGCTAGTCCACAGAGGCGTACTAGGGACACGGTGTTGTTCATAAACCACACAAGTATCAAAGTTTCCGCTTAATACAATTCTAGCATGGAATATAAACTTTATCATGAACAAGAATTATAATAATAATAACATCTTTATTATTGCCTCTAGGGCATAATTCCAACACCTCGTTCATCCATAGGCTCCCGTTCCTAGGCTCGTCCAACGTGTGTGTCTTCTTCCAAACGGCAAACACGGACGGCTCTTGACCTGTCTTTATTTTCTGCACAAAAGAGCACGAAGTTAAGTGAAGGGGGACTCCAAAGGGCGAAGTAAAGAATAACATTACAAGCAAGAACAAATAAAGAATTTTCTCACCTCTTTTGCCTAAGAAGGGCGAGGGGATGCTGCCTTGACGGTGTGATCCACCCCCATGTCCTCTCGCCGCTTATTTGCATCGGCGTGTTTCTGGAGGTAATTGGGGTGTGTCCACCATGCTACCATTGCCGTGAAGCACCACTCGTCATTACCCATGAACTAAGGAGGGTTCTACATCCACAAGACACACGTATTAGTACAATAGAAAATAGAATAAGGTCAAGAAATCAATAAAACAAAACTGCAACTACCTGCAGGTACTGCCACGGCTCGAAGAGCATCTCCCGGGCTTGGCTCTTGTTCATCCAAATCTTGCGATCGCCGAACCAGTTGCGGACGCAGTTCACACGTGCCTCGTAGTGCATGTCTTGCACCTTCCTCTTGGCAAGCTCGTGAACAATCATCAAACACTCCCTTTTGCGCGCCCTGTCCATGTCGAAGAACTTCTACAAGTATGCACATAGGGAAAAAAGGGGGTCAAATCCACGAGTTCAAGTATATTTCATCCTCAAGGCGATTGAATTATGACAAGCGAAACAAACTTACCCAGAACAAAACCTGAACCTTCTCCGTGATGGTGGTGTACTTTTTTTCGGGATCTTGGGCATAGTGGTAATGCTTCCAAGTCCAAGCCACATCCTTTGAACCATTTGGGAGAGTGACAATCCTAGGAAAATACTTTCTAACCAAGGCTCCAAGGATGCTTGAGTAGCCACGATATGGCTTGATCCCATCCTGATATAGAAAGGCACTGCAAAATGAAAAGACAAGGTCAGTATGTGATAAAAATTACAATATATGGTTTAGGGTCAAATCATGCACCTCGACCCAGCGGGCACGAGTACCTTGTCCGCATAGGGATAAGGTAGGTCGGGGAGTCTTTAAACCCCACGCCGATACGGAGCCTTCTCCTGTGGCACCAGGCTTGGATCCATGGCCGCGTACTCCTCAAGGTACTGCGTCTCATTCTCCGGAGGCGCCCACCTCAAGGACGTGTCAAGCTCGTAGGGTAAAGACCCCAACCCCTCATCCTCCTCCTCCTGCTGCTGCTCCTGCTCCTCCTCGTCAGAATCCGAGTGCGTCCCCTCATCCTCCTGACGCCGAACTGGCTCCTCCTCCTCCTCGTCCTCCCCCTCCTTCTCCTGCTCCTGCTCCTGCTCGTCCTCCTCGAAGACCGGAGGGAGACTAGGAGTCCTCGCACGCCTCCCACGCCCCCGCCGCTATGAAGTGCGCGGTGGAGCACTAGCACTAGCACTAGTAGGCTGCTTCCCCCTGACATCTTTTGAACCACCGGTCACAAGTTTTGCCAAGCTTTTCAGCTTTCTTGTAACTCCCTTTCCCTCGACATCTTTCAATCACCTGCAAAACAGAGTGAAAAGAGTAGTTTATTAGTACACATCAGTGACACAAGATTCATAACAGTACAATAATACTCAAGTTTTAAACACACACTATATTCGTATCAGCAAAGACGAAAGAAGAGAAATACTTCCATGATCCATATAGCATGCGTATGAGACGCGGCAAGCCAATGAAAGGATTCGGTCTCCATGGCAACTACTCCTTGAAAGGAATCGTTGTCGTGGATCGAGAATCCTTTCCTGGGCTTGCCACCGTCACATCCACATGCTATATGAATCTCGAAAATACCTATCCTCTCTCGACTTTGGGGCTACGAGATGAAGCCTTCCTTGTGTTTCTTCAAAGACGAAAGGAAAGAAACCATTGCACGGTTCATATAACAATGTCGCCCATGCTATACGAATAGTGAAGTAGTGTCTTTCCTTTTGACTTTAGGGCTATCTAATCTATTCCATTTAAGTCACGCTAGCTAATCTATTCGTATCGGCAAAAAAGAAAGAAGAGAAATACTTCCATGATCCATATAGCATGGGTATAAGATGTGGCAAGCCAAGGAAAGGATTCGGTCTCCACGGCAACAACTCCTCGAAAGGAATCGTTGTCGTGGATCGAGAATCCTTTCCTGGGCTTGCCACCGTCACATCCCCATGCTATATGAATCTCGAAAATACCTGTCCTCTCTCGAATTTGGGGCTACGAGATGAAGCCTTCCTTGTGTTTCTCCAAAGACAAAAGGAAAGAAACCATTTCACGATTCATATAACAATGTCGCCCATGCTATACGAATAGTGAAGTAATGTCTTTCCTTTCGACTTTAGGGCTATCTAATCTATTCCATTTAAGTCACGTTAGCTAATCTATTCGTATCGGCAAAGACGAAAGAAGAGAAATACTTCCATAATCCATATAGCATGGGTATGAGACGCGGCAAGCCAAAGAAAGGATTCAGTCTCCAAGGCAACGACTCCTCCAAAGGAATCGTTGTCGTGGATCGAGAATCCTTTCCTGGGCTTGCCACCGTCACATCCCCATGCTATATGAATCTCAAAAATACATGTCCTCTCTCGACTCTGGGGCTACGAGTTCTTACAAATACAAAGACAAAAGGAAAGAAATTTTATTATATAGAATAGAGTTCTTACAAATACAAAGACAAAAGGAAAGAAATTTTATTACATAGCCCGGCGGGATTACATAGCAAACACTACTACAGATATTATTATTACTACATGGATCAGAAGCCTGAGTCGGGATTATGAATTGGACGAGAGGTTTCATCATCGCTATCATTTTCCGGCCACCAATAATCATCCACGAAACCTGGAGGTGGTCCCTGTGGATCGTTGACGTCAAGGCCTGCATGGAACGCCTCGAGCAAACTCACATCTTGTTGGTTGTGAACCTCCTAAGCTTCATCTTGCGCAGTGTCTTCCTCCTCAGCTTCTTCTTGCTCATCGTCTATGACCATGTCACCATCGGCGGACAAGTCGATAGTGAATTGCCCGAGGAGCCCTTCTTCCTGATAAAACTCGCCATCATTTGTTGAGGGGTCTAGGCGGCTGTAATCATCCTTGTTTGGCAAGGGCGGCCTATTGCGTGTCGTACCGTCATCACAACATCCCAGTCCTGTAGACGTTTTGTCGGGTTTTGGCATGGGTACGGAAGATAGAATACTTGGAAGGCCTGAGTAGCCAAAATGTAAACATCATCTCCCGCATAAACGGAGTTTCTCTTAACTTCGACCAGTCCAATTTCAGTATCCCGTTTCACCTTATGTGGTTCAAACCAATGGCATTTGAATACAACGGGATTTAGCCCTTTGCCAAAACCGTAATTCAGCTCATATATACCCTCGACTCTTCCATAGTACTGGAGGCCATCTGAGCCTTCACAAAAGACCCCGCTATTTGTTGTCTTCCGGTTGGGCCGGCTAGTTGTGTATTCTTGCGTATGGAAGCGATACCCATTCACGTCATAAGTATTGAACGTGTCGACTGAATGGTTAAAGCCCCTGGCAATATTTCTTAGCTCGGGTTGCATCTCTTTGTCAGTTCTTGCCTACAAGTTAGAACGAGAAGTTTAGCATAAGAAGTTTATCACAATAAGTGTAGCACAGCAAGTTGGCTCGAATAGTACCAAACCACAGAACCAGCTGACGAAACCGAAACCACCACCCTTATCGAAAAGATCCTGCTCCCCTTAAGGGTTAGGCTCCCTATTTGGATTCTTCCAATGTGCACTCTTGAATCGTCTATAACAATTTAAAGGAGAGTTAGGCACGGACATAGCAGTGAATGTTTGCGGAAAACTAAATGGTGAGCAGTTACTCGATGTACGGCTTCACTTCTTCCATGGTGTTCAAGACATACGAGTGGATCAACTCCCGCTCAAGTTTTTTCATTGTGAACCTCTTTGTGCCACTTGATTTGCCACCTAGCCCAACGAAGATGCTAAGATTGGGTACATCTTCAGGGTTGGCAGCATTGTAACGAAACACTGGGTTGTGCTTTGTGGGAATATTGGCATCATAGTGCTTTGTGTGAAGTTTGCAACCTCCTCGTTAAGGACTGCCTTGGCTATGGATGCCTCGATCTTGCATTTATTGCCTGTTTTCTTACGAAGCTTCTTTGTTCCTATCTCGGGCGGAAACTGCCAACGGGCCCACACAGGTCCCCCCTTTAAAGCCTCGTCCGCAAGATGCAAGATCATATGTTGCATCGGATTGAAGAACCCTCGCGGAAGGAGCATCTCTAGATTGCAAAGCAACTCGGGTGCCTGTTCATGTAGCTTCTCAAGCACTTTACGGTCTAACTCCCTAGCACAAATCTGGCGGAAGAAAAAGCTCAACCTCGACAGCACTCGCTAAGTCTCCTCATCGACATAGCCTCGAATCATCACCGGCATTATCCGCTCAAGCCATACGTGGTAGTCATGACTCTTGAGCCCTTGTACTCGCAACGTTTCCATGTTCGCACCCCTCATCCAGTTGGCCGCATACCCATCAGGGAAAAACAAACTTTGCGCGATCCACTGGAAGATCTCCCTTCTTTGGGGCTTTGTTGGGCAGAAAGGAGCCTTTGGCTTAGACCACATTTTTCTGCCTTTGGCTCCGGGTGGCTACATGTTCAACTTTGGCCTATCGCACAATGCTTCTTGATCAATTCGAGCCTTAATGTTATCTTTCGTCTTCTCGGTTTGCATTATGGTGCTCCAAAGGGCCTCGCCCATCGGTGTGCATTACATCAATGTTATGCGGGAGCTCAAGATCCTCAAAGTAAGGGAGCTTCCATAAGCACGGAATGTGGGTCCACTGGTGCGTATCCCCGTATCCCACGAAACCATTCCCATCGGAGTTTGGCTGGAGAGCTTCTAACTCAGCCTTGATTTCCTTTCCGGTCTTTAGACGTGGCTTTGGATCATGGACAACACGGCCTTTCTTGCACCTCTTTTTGTCACTCCTATATGGATGATTCAGCTCAAGACACTGTCGATGTTGATCAAAGCAGGAATACTTTCCTCCCTTCGACAGCCAGAAGAAAGTCAGAGCTTGCATGCACACTGGGCAAGGCCACTTCCCATGTGTACACCAGCCGCAGAACAACGCACGTGCTGGTAGGTCATGCAGAGAGGTATGGTACCAGACATACATATCGAAGTGCTCGTTGTTTGAAGCGTCAAATGTTCGGATCCCCCGACCTTCCCAGCCACGAAGCAAGTCATCCACTAGCGGTTCTAGATACACATTCATGTTCTTACCCGGGTATTTCGGCCCTGGGATTATCATCGAGACAAACATGTTCTCTGATCTCATGCAGACGCCAGGGGGGAGGTTTAGGGGAATAACAAACATTGGCCAGCAACTGTATACTGAAGCCGACATGCCATATGGATTGAACCCATCGGTTGATATGGCAACTGCTACGCTCCTCTTGTCACCGGCTTTGTCAGGATATTTCTTGACAAAGTTCTTCCATGCACTACCATCCGACGGATGTATCATCTTGTTGAGGTATCTGTTCCCTTCTACTGCCCACTTCATCTGCTGGGCAGTATCCTCGGTCATGAAGAGTCGTTGGAGCCTCAGTATGATTGGAAGATACCGAAGAATATTTTGGGCAACCCCGGTCTGCCTCTTCTGACCATCACTATTAGGATCAACCTCAAAGTACCTAGAGGACTTGCAGCGGATACAATAATTTGTCTTAGCATGCTCCTTTGTGAATAGCATGCGTCCCTTCGGACAAGCGTGTATCGGCTCATATGACATCTTAAGGTCACGGAGGAGTTTGGTCGAATAGTAGAAGTTCTCCGGCAAGAGGTGCCCTTACGGCATAATGCTGCCAACGACGGCAAGCATATCATCAAAGTCATCTCTGGTCAAGTTCATGTGGCTCTTGAAGGCCAAAAGGCGAGCTATGGCATCCAGTTGGGTAACATATGTATGTGCATGAAGGGGTCTCTGTGAGGCAAACAAAGTCTCGTAGTACTTTGCCATGTTTTCCTTCGGCTCCTCACTTGTCTCCGCCTCATGAGGTGTCTCCGCTTCTACATGGCATTAGCATTCACAAAGTTGTCTATGCACCTATCAAAACCAGCATCAAATTCTCCCCTTGGCTGACTCTGCTGTTGACCCTGCCGTGACTCCCTCCTAGCACGTTTCGCTAACTTTTCACCATGGAATGTCCAAGTCTTGTAGGATGGTGTGAACCCGTAATTGAGCAGGTGAGTACTCACATCATCCTTCGAATGTGTATTCAGGTTCTTGCATCTTGCACAGAGGCAGAAAATTCTTCTGGGTCTGATGGGGACGGCAAATTCCCGGTTCACAAAGTCCTCGGCCTTTTCTTGCCATTCTAAGGTAAAGTCCCACTTACTGACATAGCCATCATACATCCAGTCACGATTCTCCATCCTCTAATCAGTACCAAAAACGACATATATAATGCTTTCAATTAATCATGCCATATAAATAAATCTAGTATTAGTTCGGTTAATTTTAGCAAACATATATTTTACGCCATACATATATCCACCTATCTCTCTAATAGGTAAAGAGGGTCCTATCAACCGTCGAATCCGTATATTGAGTATGTTCTCCCTGCTCTACCCCGATCCGACACAGAATTTCGGCAGCACCTCCCCGCTGCTCTCCCGATACATGTCTCGGCAAAAATCCAAGAGGGATGTGCATCCGGAGAACAACAGGGAGACGCTGCCGAAATCCTATCTCGGACCGGAGTAGAACAAGGAAAACATACCCAACTACGCATCCGCCGGCTGTCCCGATAAATGTCATAAGAGTTACGCTTCATAATATGCGAGACCACTAATGCATATTTATCCGTGTAACCCTTACGGCCGGGAAGAGACGCCTAGGTAACGCGAGAGACTTAGTGATCTACACACGAAAATAACCCTAGGTACAAGATAGGAGAATAGATTTTTACCCTGCAAGCGTGATCAAGAGGTGAAGAAGATCAACGACCCTCCCGCAAAATGACCTACGCCATCGATAGCCCCACCGTCAGACTCGACACATATCCTGCACGAAGAAAAATTACTAAATTACTACTATAGACATGCCAAAAATTTACACATAATTCCTAAATTACTACTATACACATGCATATATGAAACAACATATATACATACTACTATACATATATGTAACAAATACATGGGACAAATACATGCTATATATATATAACAATATATACTACACATACATATACTACACATACATACTACACATACATATATATATATATACAAACTATACAAACTATACATATATATATACAAACTACACATACACATGTAACAAATATATACTACACATATATACTAAAAATATACATGTATAGGCACATATCGATGGTGATGGGGCGCGCTGGCGGTGGGTGGAGGGAGGCTGGACCGGGCTCCTACCAGTGGAGCCGTCGGCGAGCTCCCAGGGCCGGGGGCGATGGCTGGGCGCGGAGGCGGATGGGGCGGGGCGGATGGGGCCGAGGTGGGTGGAGGGGGGCTGGACCAGGTGGAGGAGGAGCCGGCAGCGGCGACGCGGGGGCAGGTAGACGGCGGCGACGGCACGGGATCGAGGCGGCAGCGGGCTTTGCCGTGTACATCCTGGAACAAACACACGGCAAAGACTCTTTGCCGTGTACCCTAAACAGACACACGGCAAAGGACTTCTTTGACGTGTGTTTTCTCCTTTGCCGTGTGCCTTCTGCTATTTTCTAATTTTCGTTTTGTTTTTTCTTTCATTTGTATTTATTTTATGTTTAAGTGAAATCTTTCTTGGCTTTTTGTTAGTATTGAGACTATGGAAATACGAACTTTGCACTAGACCATAAACTTGCATGTGTCCCCTTATACGAACTTGCATGCATGCGCTCTAACCTAAAATGCCTAGGGGTAGACGATCCGAGTCCCGCAGATCAGGGTTTCACCAGAGAAAGTCCACAAGAACGTCAGAATCAGATGAAAACTTGCATGTGTCCCTAGCATATGTGTGTGAGTGTGGTGCAAAGGTTGGTATAGGTGATTGCATGTGTCCCACCTCGCATGCATGCGCTCTAACCTAAAAGCGAAAGGTTCTGGACCTGTATAAGCGGGAATCTCCCCGTTTCGGTGAAACCGGGTAGGATAGTGCCCCAACTTGTGAACCAACATGGTTTTACATCATTCTATGACCTAGTAAAACACAAAACAAGAGAGAGATACGCCGGGCTACCCCTGTTAGAAGAATGTGTAGGGGGGTAGACGATCCGAGCCCCAGATCAGGGTTTTGCCGGAGGAAGACCACGAGAACGTCGGAATCAGATGAAAACTTGCATGTGTCCCTAGCATATGTGTGTGAGTGTGGTGTAAGGTTGGTATAGGTGATTGCATGTGTCCCCCCTCGCATGCATGCGCTCTAACCTAGAAGCGAAAGGTTCTGGACCTGTATAAGGAGGAATCTCCCTGTTCCGGTGAAACCAGACCGTATAAGGGGGTGCATGTATATAGTGATCAAGACCACAATAACCTATGATCATATGTGTGTGCTCATGATCCTATGAAATAATATCACCTAACATATATGTCATACATAGTAAAAGCCTTGCTAACTAAATGAAAGAAAAAGGTGAAAAAATGCTTTGCCGTGTATACAGAGTAATACACACGTCTTTGCCGTGTACCTGACGGCGAGGGCACACGGCAAAGATTCTGCCGTCAGCCCCTGCCGGCGGGTGACCCCGTGAGGCCGCGGGGCCCACTTCTTTGCCGTGAATATATCTTTGTCGTGTGTCTTCATTGACTTTGCCGTGCTGATTTTCTTTGCCATGTGTTCTCGTCTGTCCATTGTTGTATTTATTTATTTGCCGTGCACCTGTTCTTTGCCGTGTTCCTCTTGGTTTACACAGATCTTTGCCGTGTTCCGGGCCTTTTGGCACACGGCAAAGAGCTGGGCACATGGCAGCGAACATTTTTTCCGTAGTGAATATATCTAGCACTAAAACATGTTTAGATACACTCATATTTAGATAAATTTAAACGACTAATATGGGTTGGAGGGAGTATAACCATCCTAAATATACTTACAGTTGTTTCTTAGACTTTAATGGCTCTAGTGAAAGGCCTTGCGCGATGTGGTCGAGCCTTTGGTGCGAGGATACGGAGGGCACCGGACTAGACCATTGGACGCCGTGGCGGCCGATTGAACTCGATCGTCGACGTCTTTCTGCAATCAGTCCACATTACACACGAAGCGAAGTTCCTTACGTAGTTACCTGACGTTACAACTCGAAGCATCGCTCAGATCCCAAACCAAAAATGGACGCCGCCTGCGTCTACCTCGGCGTAGCTCTCGTGTCGCTGTTCATTGTGCTTGCCAGCCGGAGGCTTTCGCAGGCGCATGGTGGCGACGGCCGCCTGCGCCTGCCGCCGGGGCCGTGGCAGCTGCCAGTGGTCGGCAGCCTGCACCACTTCACAGGGAAGCTCCCTCACCGCGCGATGCGTGATCTGGCTCGGCGCCACGGGCCGGCCATGCTGCTCCGGCTCGGCGAGGTGCCCACGCTGGTGGTGTCCTCCCGGGAGGGCGCCCGCGAGGTGATGAAGACCCACGACACGGCGTTCGCCACGCGGCCCCTGAGCACCACCATGCGCGTCATCACGAACGGCGGGCGGGACATCGTGTTCGCGCCGTACGGGGACTACTGGCGCCAGCTACGGAAGATCGCCGTCACGGAGCTCTTCACCGCGCGCCGCGTCCTCTCCTTCCGCGCCATCCGCGAGGAGGAGGTCGCCGCCGTGCTCCGCGAGGTCGGCGAGGCGGCCGAGCGGCCCGTGGAGATGCACGCGCTGCTGTCCGCGCTCGTGGCGGACAGCACGGTGCGCGCCGTGATGGGCGACCGGTGCAAGGAGCGCGACGCGTTCCTCCGGGAGCTCGACCGCTCATTGAAGCTCTCGGCGGGGTTCAACCCGGCCGACCTGTGGCCTTCGTCGCGGCTCGCCGTGCGGTTCAGCGGCGCCGCGCGCCGCGCCAAGGAGTGCCGCGATGCCGTGTACGGCATCCTCGATGGCATCATCCAGGAGCACCTGGAAAGGATGGACAGCGGCAGAGGCCACGACGACGACCTGCTTGACGTGCTGCTGAAGATACAGAAGGAGGGTGGCCTCCAGTTTCCGCTTGACATGGACGCCATCAAATCCGTCATCTTCGTAAGAATTCTTGCTTACTTGCTTTAGTGACTTCTATAACTATTTTTGCATCAGCAGTGTTATCATCATCATGCGAATTTTTAGCGTAAGTTGGCGTGTTTTTCTTGACAAACTATCTATGCAATGTTTTTCGTATATATGTTTTGTTGACGATCTCAACTATCTATGCTAAACTATTGAAAACCGGTGATTTTTCAGTCTAGACTGAGCTACTGAACCTACGGTTCCGGTCGTATAAAGAAAACTGTCTGAAGTTTTAGGTCTAAACGCAACCGTTAATTTCAGTAAACTGAAATTTAAGGCTGCCAAGCGGAAGTGTGTAATTTTAGCAAACGTTAAATTGTGAGTTCTATTCGATAAGTTATACAGTACAAAAAGTCAGGTTCAGATGATGTTACTAGTTGATTCTTCTCAGCTTAGTTCTACATCGATTGTGGATGGTCTAGAGCGTCTTATAAGAGTGAGAGTGATTTGTTTCAGAATAAGTGAATCGGATTTGTTTACATTCGCATATATGTAAACATGTTTCATGCAAATCTAGAAAAATCCTTATACAGTAACTTGTTTCTGGACGTAGGACGGAGGGAGCAGTACTCATTTGTGGAAGAGAGTCCAAGACGAGTTTAACGTTTTGGCTAACGAACTCTAGTGAGTTCCGAATACTTTAGAAGTTCTATAAGAAATTTTGAAGTTTTCTAGTGGACACATACAAATGTTCTTGATAGGAAACTAGGGTCCTACCAGGTCTCGGCCTTAGGTTGTAGGGGTGGAAGGGAGGGTGGCGAGGAAATTGGCGCGGAAGACAGCGGCTGGGCGCCGTGGCCGCGCGAGGAGGGAGGAGGCGGCTGTGGCGTAGTGAGGCGGCTAGGGTTTTGGAACTCCGACTCCTGAGGGAGTCGGCAACAAATATGTTTATTGCTTATTCCATACGTAGGGATTACATGTGTTTATATAATAGTCTAGCTAATCAAAACCCTAAATAAGTTGGGCCAAGCCCCTAAACCGGTCCACTATTGGGCCTCTTCCGGCTGTAAGTCAGCCCGGTCATAACATCTCTCCCCGCCTGTGTAAACAGCTCGTCCTCGAGCTGGATATCTGAAAACTGGTGGTGAAACTCGTCGAGCTTCTCCCATGTAGCGTCTTCCACAGAAAGACCAGTCCGCTGCACCAGGACATGCCAGATATCGCGGCGTTGCTGTGCCTTCAGCACCTTCTCGGGTCATGGCAGGATGCGGCCATCATCCGTAGGAGGGAGAGCCGGTGGCGCTGCAGGAGGATCTCCATGGTAGGTCTTCAACAAGCCGACATGGAATATGTCGTGGATGCGGGCCCCAGGCGGCAGCTCCAGGCGGTAGGCGAGCGGACCGACGCGCTCCAGCACACGAAAGGGCCCGGCGTAGCGAGGGCCTAGCTTGCGCTTGGCGCGTGGGTCTAGGGACTGCGTCGTCCTGTGAAGGAGGCGCAGCCACACCCAGTCGCCCTCCGCGAACTCCGCCTCGCGATGATGGGCATCATAGTACTTCTTGGCCAGTTGCTATGCTTGGTGAAGACGTTGGCGCGCCTCGGGCAAGATATCGCCGTGGGTGCGGAGCAAGTTGCCCACGGCCTCGGTCTGAGCCGTCCCGGGCTCGAACGGCAGCATCTCTGGGGGCAGCCGCCCGTAGACCACCTCGAACGGCATGGTGTGTAGGGCGGTGTGATATGAGGTGTTGTAGCGGTACTTCGCCCATGCCAACTAGTCCACCCAAGCGCGTGGACGGTCACCTGTAACACAGCGCAAATACATCGAAATCACCTTGTTAACCACCTCTAATTGGCCATCCGTCTGAGGGTGGAACGCCGTGCTCAGGCGAAGCTTTACGTCGGCCATCCGAAAGAGATCCCGCCAGACGTGACCAGTGAAGACTGGGCCACGATCGCTGACGATGGACAAAGGGAACCCGTGGAGGCAGACGATGTCGTCGAAGAAGGAGCGAGCCACGGACGTGGCGGTGTACGGGTGGCCGAGCGCAATGAAGTGTGCATACCTGGAGAAGCGGTCGACCACCATGAGGATGACGGACTTGCCGCCCACCTTGGGCAGCCCCTCGATGAAGTCCATCGAAATATCCGCCCACACACGCGAAGGCACATCCAGGGCTGTAGGAGACCGGCTGGCCGCAATGTCTCTGTCTTGTTGCGTTGGCACGTCACACACGACCGTACTCAAGCCTGTACCAATGCACGATCGCCAGGGATGTAGAAGTCCGCACGAAGACGATGGAGGGTCTTCTGCACACCCTCATGGCTGGCCGAGTGTGCCAAGGACAAGACCTGGTGGCGAAGGTCGTCGTGGTCGGGCACGAAGAGGCGGCACCCGTGGAGGAGCAGCCCGTCGGCCTGGCGCCAGGGCGCCGCCAGCTCGCTAGCGTCAAGGCGCTCGCGTAGTCCCTGTGCGTCCTCGACCGTCGAAGTAGCCCGGCGGATTTCGTCATGAGAGCAAACGAGGGCCTGGAGCGGACGCACATGACAGTTCCCAAGGAGGCGACGTCCTCCGGAACCTCCTCAGTGTCGCGGCATGACAGGGCGTCAGCCACCGTGTTGAGACGGCCCGGATAGTACTCGACGGTGAAATCGTAGCCAAAAAGCTTGCTGATCCACTGGTGTTGCGGAATTGTGGATAGGTGCTGGTTCAGCAAGAACTTGAGGCTGTAGTGATCCATGCGAACACAAAACGGACGACCCCAAAGATATGGCCGCCAGTGACGCACGGCCTGGACCAGCCCGATGAGCTCGCATTCGTACGCCGCGATCTTGTGATGGCGAGCGACGAAGGAGTGGCTAAAGAGGCTAGCGGCCCCTCGCCCTAGTGGAGGACGGCGCCGAAGCGGATGCCGGAGGCATCGCAGTCCACCACGAACGGGCTGTCAAAGTCCGGCAGTTGAAGCACGGGCCTCGTCGTGAGTGCCCGCTGGAGAGCCTGGAACGCCTCAGTCGCCTCCGCATCCCAGGCGAAGGCGCCGCGACGCAGAAGACGCGTCAGTGGCGCGACAGGCGCCATATCCGGTAGTAGGTGGATGTGGTGGTCACAGGGTCGTGCCGGCAGGAGGCCCTGTGGCTCGTCGAAGATGTCGCTGTGCTACTACAGGAGGTCGACCAGGAGGGGGTGTGCCTCGTCAAGCGTGACCGCCATCAGCTGAAGCCGAGGGGTCGCGGGCCCTGAACCCCCGATGCCCGTCCACTAGACGCGGCGGCCTCCCTCGCGCTAGAATATGAGGGACGGCACGACGAAGTCCCAAAGGATGGGGCCCAGTATGGACAGGAAGTTGACGCCAAGGATGAAGTCATAGCATCCCAAGTCGATGTCGACGCAGTTGATGGAGAAGTGCTCGTCGCCGATGAGGATGGGAACATGCCGAGCCACGCCCTGGCAAGCAAGGCGGTCCCTGTTGACGACGGTGACGCTGAACTGCTCGGCTCCCAACGGCTGCAGCGCGAGATGACGCATGGCGTCCCCTGACAGGAAGTTGTGCGTCGATCCCGTTTCGACGAGTGCGGTGAGGTGCTTGCCGTTGATCGTCACCGGAAGAAGCATGGTCTTCACCGTCTTGATGCCCGCCATCACGTGGAGGGAGACGACGAAGGCAGTCGCGTCGACCGGCCCGAAGGTCGTGACGCCGGCCTCAGAGGGTGTCGTGGCGTCGAGCTTGGCGGTGAAGGCCTCCACCTCCCCGTTGTTGACGGACTCCAAGTAGAAGAGGCGGGCGCACACGTGACCTGGCACGTATGTCTCGTCGCAGTTGAAGCACGGACCCTTGCGGCGCCGCTCAAGATGCTCGGCCGAGGTGAAGCGATGGAAGGGCGCGTCGGCGCTAGCAGGGCCGCGGGTGCGGCCGGCAGGGGTCATCGGTGCGGGGTGGGGCGGGGGTCGCGCGCCTCGGCCCTGGAAGGACTGCTGCTGGGATAGGGCGCGCTGCTCATAAGCGCGTGCATAGTACATGGCCGTCTGCAGGTCTTGTGGGTCGCGCATCTCCATGTCGACGCAGATGTGGTCGGGTAGGCCGCCGACGAAGAGCTCGGCGCGCTGGCGAGCCGTGATGCCCGATGCATGGCACCCTAACGTCTGGAAGCAGTCGGCGAAGTCCTGCATCGAGGAGGTGAAGGGGAGGCGACCGAGCTCAGCCAGCCGGCTCCCGCGTATCGGTTGGCAGACCGAAGGAGGCAAAGGTCACGGAAGCGCTCCCACGGAGGCATCCCGCCCTCGTCCTGCTCGAAGGCGTAGTACCATGTCTGGGCGGTGCCGCGGAGGTGGTAAGAGGCGATTCACGTGCGGTCGGATGCCAGTGTCCGCTGCCCCCTGGAAAACTGTTCGCACTGGTTGAGCCAGTTCAGGGGGTTGACAGTGCCGTCGTAGGTGGTGAACTTCATCTTGGTGAAGCGAGGCGGCTGCTGGACGTGTGGAGCGGCGGTGTAGGCGCCCTCGTGACTAGGCCATCGGGGCGGGGGCGAGCTGTGTGGCACCAGGGATCCCCTGGCGTAAGGGTCGGCGTACCCACCGAATCCAAATGCGGTGGTCGAAGGCGACGCTGACGGCTGCAACAACGTCGGCTGGGCAGGCGCCATTGTGAAGACGAGCGCGTCGAGCCACGCCGGTAGCTGGGACGGCAAGGCTGGGAACCTGATCTGGTTGATCGGGATCCCCTGGTGAGAGGCGGTGGTCGGCGGGGGCGGTGCGAAGGCCGCGGCCGGCGGTGGTGATGACGGCGCGTCGGGCCCTTGGCTCAGCGGTGGCGGCACGTAGGGTCCCTAGAGGAAGGTCTGGAGGTTCGAGCCCGCCAGGGTCAGATCGCGGATAGCCGTCGACATCTCCGTCGGAGAGAGGACGGGGCGGGTCGAGTGCCGGCGGCGAGTGGATGGAGGCGGCCGGTCCCGAGGTGATCAGCATCGAGTGGATGGTGGCGGTTGGCGCGTCGGTGGTGTCGGCGACGAAGGTAATGGGAATGCCAGAAGACATCGTCGATCCTGAGCAATCTGATACCAAATTGATAGGAACTAGGATCCTACCAGGTTTCGGCCTTAGGATGTAGGGGTGGAAGGGAGGGTGGTGAGGAGCTTGGCGCGGACGGCGGCTGGGAGTCGTGGCCGCGCGAGGAGGGAGGAGGCGGCGGTGGCGTGGGAGGCGGCTAGGGTTTGGGAACTCAGGAGTCGGCAACAAATATGTTTATTGCTTATCCCACATGTAGGAATTACATGTGTTTATATAATAGTCTAGCTAATCAAAATCTAGATAAGTTGAGCCAAGCCCTTAAACCGGTCCACTATCAGCCCGGTCATAACAGTTCTCCATATACCTGCAAAGTTTTGTTAAATTATGTATATTGGGCTACAAAAAGTCCCAAAATTATATACCTGGATCTAACAAGAAAAAAATATCTCAATTTTGCTCCCTCAGTTTGTTCTTTCTGTAGATCGCGGATGAGAAGATATTTTTTGATAAAAATTTATTCATAGATATTAGACATGTATATACACTTCTTTTTTATATATTTTTAGTTGAAAATGAAGTTTCTTTTAAAAAAACAGTTAGCTCCCTAGAGCTCGCGATTCAAAAGAATTATTCGGAGTAGGTTATACTGCTCTTTGTTGGGCCGGGATAGTAGTGTAGCAGTAGCAGGCCAGTGGTGCAATAGGGGTTGGAACGCTGATTTAGTGAGCCCAAGACTGTGAACAGACGCTGCAGAAGATTTTCACAAATGTTTGTTACCTGTTCTAAAACAGTGTGTATCTCTACAAGTACTACTCCCTTCATCTCAAAATATGTGTTGCGAATTTGTCAAAATTTGAATGTATCTGACGGAGGGAGTAGTACTTTCGAAAAGAAGATCGCCATGTATATATGCTTACCAAATTAACCATTTCTATGGTTTCTATCTACTGTGAAAACTGACCTATATATGCTTATCTGGATCCAACGAATGGAACACAAGTCGCGGCTATTTCCTCGTGCCGAACACCTCACGAGTCTCATGTCACCGACTCCACAAATGTTCCTCACGCAGGACATATTCGGCGCCGGCAGCGAGACGGCGGCAACAACGCTGGAGTGGGCCATCGCAGAGCTGATCAAGAACCCAAACATCATGCAGAAGGCGACGGCCGAGGTGCGGCAGGCCTTCCACTCCCGCGGCGCCGTAGCCGAGCACGCTCTGGGCGAGCTCCACTACCTGCACCTCGTCGTCCGGGAGACGCTGCGGCTGCACACGCCCCTGCCGCGCTGCTCCCGCGAGAGTGCCAGGAGCCGTGCCGGGTGCTCGGGTACGACGTGCCGCGGGGCACGCAGGTGCTGGTCAACGCCTGGGCTCTGGCCCGCGACGAGCGCTACTGGCCCGACGCGCCCGAGGAGTTCCGGCCGGAACGGTTCGAGGGCGAGGGCGCGGCGGCGGACTTCGGGGGGACCGACTTCGCGTTCCTGCCGTTCGGCGCCGGCCGGAGGATGTGCCCTGGCATGGCGTTCGGCCTCGCCAACGTGGAGCTCGCGCTCGCCAGCCTGCTCTTCCATTTTGATTGGGAGCGGACAGGCTCGGCGGAGGCGTTCGGGATCACCGCGCGGCGGAGGGGCCAGCTCCTGTTGCGCTCTGTTCTCCGAGTGCCGGTTCCCGGAGTTGCCAGCACAGTTATGTAACTTCACTTTTCTGAATCGCTCTCTGCTTCGGCAGTGTATTTGATCACAGGTTTTGTTAACGAAGGTGGTGAAACTGTTCCCGGAGTCTAGTACGGTTGAACCTGATAATTCTAACTTTCCTCTGAAATAACAGAAATCCTACACTTGAGAAGCTCTAGGAGATCCCGTAAACGGTCGTAATCCGCAAATTAACAGCTCGTTTTGGTTTTCGACACAAAAAGCCCTGAGCAAATCCCAAGTTTTTGGTTTCCGCCTTTCCGGCAGAAAAAGGCCGAGCGGATTCAAACATACACCCGAATTTATTTTTAAGGATACGAAAAAATCGTGTAGTGGAGCTATTTGCATCAGAAGGACATTTCAGCTGGCTCCTTTCCCGTTCTCATGCTGCCGTCGATCCGACCCAGAGATTTACGAACGGTTTTGGAGCCAAACTCTTATCCTCCGTCCATGCTATTTGAGATATGAGTCTATGGGGTCCCATATATGTCCTACCTAAAAAATGAATTTGTACCACCATTTATCACATGACTGTATATATAAGGTGTTGGTGCGTTATAGATCCAGCCTATAGAACTACATGTGTAAAGTGTTGGAACTTTACAGATTCAGAATAATTTAACAAAAAACTTTATAGATCTAGGTCAAGACAAAGTTTAAAATAATTTTATACATATTGAATATTAGACTCTATTTGAAGAGTACATCGCGAGGAAGTCAAATATGCAAACAAAATTAAATTTGCATTTCTTGTGTGAAAGTTATACTAGATTTCAATTTATTAGTATATTTGAACAGAGGAGTCTAATAAAGTAGGTGACATGTTGGTGGGTCCTCCTGCTCCAGATCCCAACAACAACCAACGGTCAATACCGCCGTCAATCTACCTTCCCGCACTCTTCAGTGCCGCTGCGACAGACGACGATTATCATGACCGAGAAAAAGAATGAGATGAAGCTTCGCAAGCATAAGTCCAATTTGGAGGAGTGGAGGATCCAAATCGAGAAGAAGAAGATAATGATGGAGCTCATTGTCGAGAAGAACAAGATCATGATAATGGATCCAAAAAAAAATTGAATTCATACCAATTGGAGCTGTGGAAACCACTAAGAATGAAGATCTTGGAAGAAAGAAAAAAAAATCAGTTTTTGATGGTGGTTCTCGAGCTAGTGGTGGTGGATACCTCGGCGAAGGTTGCGGACAACGGTGCAACTTGTTGGTCACTTCTGTTGAAGGTCATTACAACGTGACAGTTTGATGTAAAACTATGAACTATTGCATCGATTGTTTGCCTATTGCATAAAAGCAATGCAAACCGAAATAAATGGTGCCGGTTTGCGCCTACGCTTAACAGAGTCTATATTCCACGCGTAAAACAGATTTACGGGCGCGGGATAGATACAGCCACGAGCGTAAACTGGCCCCTAAAACCTGGTTTCCGCGGCATGTAATAAACGTGTTTTACGGACGCGTGTTTACGTGATTTGCTAGAGTCGCTCATACGTGACGGTTTGTTACGGAATTGAATTAAAGTATAGCTAGCGTTACTCCTGAAACAAACACGTGATCATCGAGCGGTTTGTCTGTGCGTGTTCCTGAACCATCGCCACCTACTAGTAAGCTGTAAAACACACCACCTGTTTCGAAGCTGTCAGGTCAGGTGCGATCCATCCATCCCCAAAAGAAGAAGAATCGGGTTCCTTTCCTTCCAAACCCCGATCCCACGAGGGGAGAGTCGTGCCGGCAGGGATACAATGATGAGGCAGGTAGCCTCCTTGGCACATCTCCAATCCGTATCGACTGCGACCTGTCATGTTCACATGTCCCAAAAGATACACGATATGGATCAGAGAGGTTACGCACGGATGATAATCCTGTAGCAGCAGCAGTGTTCTCATTGACATGGGACGCTCATCTCATCCTAATCACCTTTGTCTCACATGATTAAAATCTTCTCCCGTATGAGCGACCTCTAAAGTGCAAAATCGCTTTGCGGATTGGTTCGACCGGCGATGTAGACGTGACACCCTCCATGTATCCAACTCGACAGCGCTCTTTCTGCATCATGATGGATCGGAACCTATCCAATGGAAGCCAGACAACGCCGGCAACAACTACGAACTACTCCGGTACGGCTAGTAGAAAACCGGCCATTTGTCCAGCCCATTAGTCCTGGCTGTGGCCGGGACCGAGACTAATGGCCCGTACCGGACGGCTCGAGCCACCTCAAATCATAGGTTCCAGCACGTTAGACCCCATTAGTCCCGGTTTAAGACATAAACCGGGACTAAAGGGCTCTGGCCCTGCTGCTTGCGTCATCATACTCGCTGACCATCGATGAACCGATCGGATTAACCAACCAAAGTTGGCTCGGTCATTATGTATTGAACCGAAGAAAAAGCCTCTATAACGGGCAAACCCATTAGTCCCGGTTTGTATCTTAAATCGGGACTAGTGGTCTGGCCCTATATATATGGCACAACCCCTTCCCCCTCTCAACTGTTTTTTTTCTTTGGTGGGAGAGGTGGTGTTGTGCTATTTTTTTCTTGTTCATATGCACTAGAGGTGTTTGGTGAAATGTCCATTAGAGCGATGCGAGTTTAGGTCACACAAGACAAACATGATATAAGGTGTCTGAGCCACACTTAAGTTTTTCCATCTTTGTTTCCAAGTGTAATAAAAGGTTAGCAACTATTTTCTCGTTTATACCATGTGGTACTAATTTTAGCATAGTGATTGCGTTTGATATATATTTGTATGATACAGATGAGTCATCCATGGATATACGGTGACCGACGCTCTGCCGCTTTTAGAGAAGGCGTGTGTTCTTTTCGACTTGTGGCCGAGGAGAACAAGCGGCGGGATGGTTTTATGTGTTGTCCATGTGTTGATTGTAGGAATGAGAAGGCTCATACTTCTGCAAGAGTCATTCAGAGCCACCTGCTTCGGTCTGGTTTTATGTCCGGCTATAATGTTTGGACCAAACATGGAGAAAGAGGGGTTGTGATGGAAGACGGCGATGAAGAAGAGAACGATGATGCCAACTACCGATCTATATTCCCTGAATACGTTGATACCGCAATGGAAGACAATGAAGAAGAAGGAGGTGAAGAATGGGAACCAAACCGACCCGCTGATGATCTTGGTCGGGTCATTTCTGATGCAAAGCGAGACAGCGACACAGAAAAGGAGAGGTTGCAGTTTTTGCAGATGTTACAGGACCACAACAAATTATTATACCCAACTTGTGAAGATGGCCATAAGAAGCTGGGTAGCACACTGGAATTGCTGAAGTAGAAGGCAGAGACCGTTGTGACTGACTCGGAATTTGAGAAGTTGCTGGTACTCATGAAGAAGTTGCTTCCAAGAAATAATAAATTGCCCGCCAGTACATACGAAGCAAAGAAGCTCGTCTGCCCTCTAGGATTAGATGTGTAGAAGATACATGCGTTCCCTAATGACTGCATCCTCTACCGCGGTGAGAAGTACGAGAATTTGGATAAATGCCCAGTATGCACTGCATTGCGATATAAGATCAGAAAATATGACCCTGGTGAGGTTGATGGCCAGCCACCCAGGAAGAGGGTGATGACCCACAAGTATAGGGGGTGTATCATAGTATTTCGATAAAGTGTCAATCCCAACGAGGTGCAGAAAGTGTTGAACAGTGGTATGGAGCAGGAAATCCCTGTGAATACTTAGCAAACGGATTTTTAATGGTTTTCTGACAATGCAACAAAACAAAGAGCAAGTAACAAAGGTAACGAACAAACGGAGCAAGTGGCCCAATCCTTTCTTAGCAAAGGACAACCCGGTGAAAATATTTATAAGGACCAAACGTTCTCGAGGACGCATGGGAATTCTGTCAAGTGCTTTCGCTTCAAATAGCTGAGTACTCTTCTCTGGTGTTGTAAGTGTTGTGTGGGTGAACCTGTGCTAACATACCGACCTTACTTGGACTAATACATACTTGCGATTAAACCCCCTGCAAACATCCATCACTACAGGAAAGTAATTAAGATATAAATCTAACCACATCCTTAAACTCTGAGATCCTACGCTCCCTTGTGCAAAGGTGTACTAACGGGGGTCAGGTTTCTGTCACTCCGGCTACCCTACAATTAGTAGCCAAATACACAATGCATCTCCCTAGTCCCATAAATGGTGAAGTGTCATGTAGTCGACGTTCACATGACACCACTAGAATAATAGCACCACAACTTAAATACTAAACCATTGAATAATAACACAACACAGATTCACTACTAACATCATGACTTCTCCCATGTCCTCAAGAACACAACGAACTACTCATAAGACATCATATGGATCAAGATCAAAGATGATATGGTAATGGATAACAATCTGAATATAAACAATAATCCAATGATTCCACTCACAAGCATCAACTACAATAGTAATTAACACCGGGAAAGTTTCCCCTAAGAACTAAAGCAACATCCAACACAATTGTTACAGCGGGACGGAGTGGTGATGATGGTGCTGGTGGAGATGATGGTATGGATGATGATGATCTCGATGAAGCCTAGCTTGATGATGGTGTTGATGGTGATGGTCTCCCCTCTCTGGGAAGGAATTCCCCCCGCAGAAATCTGTCTACCGGAGAGATCTTTCTCTCTTGGTGTTTTCCGCCCCCAGAGGCGGTGGAAATCTATCTATGGTCGCTCCCCGAGACTTAGGGTTTCGTAGGGAAGATATAGGCGAAGGGGGAGAGTCGGAGGCCGGGCAGGTGGGCCACACCTGTCCTAGGCGCGGCTTGGGGTGGGCCCGCGCCTAGGGGGGTGTGGGCCCCCTGCAGCCCCTCTTTGCTCCTCCTTCTAGATCCCTCATTCTTCTGGCAAAATAATATGTTTCCATATTTTTCTGGTATTTTGCCGATCTTCACGAAATTGCATCGAAACGCCTTCTTTACCATCAGAATCTAGACTCCGGCAGTTCATCCTCCAAGAATCATCCAACATGCATAAACAGATGAAAAACCATAAGTAATACCTCATAATAAGACAAATATCAATGAATAGAGGTAAAATATGATATAGAATGGTGATGAAAATTGGCCGTATCAGAGGGTTCCTGCCAAGGTGATGTGATATGCTCCTATAATACCATGATTGAAACGTTTGTTCGGAAACAAAGAGCATGCCAAGTTGTTGCGATGGCACATGAAAGAACGTAAGAAAGACGGGATGTTGAGGCACCCCGATGATGGTCGGCAGTGGAGAAAAATCGAGAGAGACTTCCCGGACTTTGCTGGTGACACAAGAAACTTATGGTTTGGTCTAAGTACAGATGGCATGAATCCTTTTGGGGAGCAGAGCTACAGTCACGGCACCTGGCCCGTGACTCTATGTATCTACATCCTTCCTCCTTGGTTGTGCATGAAGCGGAAGTTCATTATGATGCCAGTGCTCATCCAAGGCCCGAAGCCCGGCAACGACATTGATGTTTACCTAAGGCCATTAGTTGATGAACTTTTACAATTGTGAGCCGAACCAGGTTTACGTGTGTGGGATGAGCACAAACAGGAGCCATTCGACCTACGAGCGTTGCTGTTCATAACCATCAATGATTGGCCTGCTCTTAGTAACATCTCAGGACAGACGAACAAGGGATATAATGCATGCACACACTGTTTAGATCAGACTGAAAGTATATATCTGGATAAATCTCGGAAGAATGTGTACCCGTACAATCGTCGTTTTCTTCTGCCCAGACATCCCTTAAGGAAAAAATGCAAGCATTTCGATGGCGAGGCAGATCACTGGAAGAAGCCTGCCCCCCGAACTGGTGCTGATGTATTTGGTATGGTCAAGGATTTAAATGTAATATTTGTAAAGGGTCCCGGAGGACAACCTGTTCTGAAAGACGCCGACGGACGCGCACCCATATATAAGAAGAAATCTATATTTTGGGAGCTACCCTATTGGGAAGTCCATTAGGTTCGCTCTGCAGTCGACGTGATGCACCTGACGAAGAATCTTTGCGTGAATATTCTAGGCTTCTTGGGATTGTATGGGAAGTCAAAAGATACACTGGAAGCACGGGAGGACCAGCAACGTCATAAAGGACGAGACAACAAGCATCCAGGGCAGTTTTAAGGGCCTACCAGCTACGCTCTTACCAAGGAAGAGAAGGAAATCTTTTTTGAAGTCCTTTTCAGTATCAAGGTCCTGTCTGGCTTCTCGTCTAACATAAAGGGAATAGTAAATATAAAAGAGAACAAATTCCAAAACCTAAAGTCCCATGACTTCCACGTGCTTATGACGCAATTGCTTCCGGTTGCATTGAGGGGGATTCTAGCGGAAAATGTTCGACTGGCCATTATGAAGGTATGTGCATGCCTCAATGAAATTTCTCAGAAGGTAATCAATCCAGAAAGTCTATCGGGGTTACAGATTGATGTGGTCTAATGTCTGGTCAGCTTCGAGTTGTTGTACCCTCCATCTTTCTTCAATATTATGACGCACCTCCTAGTTCACCTAGTCGAAGAGATTAGAATTCTCGGTCCTGTGTTTCTACACAATATGTTCCCCTTCAAAAGGTTTATGAGAGTCTTAAAGAAATATGTTCATAACCATGCTAGGCCAGAAGGAAGCATCTCCAAGGTCTATGGAATAGAGGAGGTCATTGAGTTTTGTGTTAATTTCTTCCTGACCTTAAGCCGATTGGTGTTCCTGAATCTCGGTATGAGGGGAGGCTGACTGGAAAAGGCACACTAGGAAGTAAAACAATGGTATGTATGGACAAGGATTCTTTCAATAAAGCACACTACATAGTTCTACAGAATTCCACCTTGGTGGCTCCGTATATCGAGAAACACAAGATTATTATACGCTTGGAAAACCCGGAGAAGTCTGACTCCTCGATTAAAGTGGAACACGAGGACACTTTCGGCAGTTGGTTGCAGAAACATCTCATGAATAACAACACTGTTGAAGATCAGTTATACTTGTTGGCGCGGTTACCATCTTTGACTATATGTACTTTCCAAGGGTACGAGATAAATGGTAATACATTTTACATGATCGCCCAAGATAAAAAGAGCACCAACCAAAATAGTGGTGTCCGCTTTGATGCAACAATGACAATGGGCAGAAGGACACATATTATGGGTACATAGAGGAGATATGGGAACTTGAGTATGGACCTACTTTTAAGGTTCCTTTGTTTCGGTGCAAATGGGTCAAGATCACAGGAGGCGGGGTACATGTAGACAAAAAGTATGACATGACAACAGTGGATCTCAACAATCTTGCGTACATGGACGAACCATTCGTCCTAGCCAACAATGTGGCTCAGGTTTTCTATGTGAAGGACATGTCTACGAAACCGAGAAAAAGAAATCAACAAAAGAATACATCATCCGATGAGCCAAAGCGCCACATAGTTCTTTCAGGAAAAAAAACATCGTGGGAGTGGATGACAAGACCGATATGTCAGAAGATTATAATAAGTTTCATGAATCCCACCCTTCAAAGTGAAAACTGACCCAAGCCTCCTGCTAAATGATGAAGATTCTCCATGGCTACGACGCAGAAGAAAACAACAACACTAGATACGGATGTTGGTGATCTATGTAATATATTAAACCTTTTATGTAATCATATTGTGAATCATATTGTAAATAGAGGGAAAGGCCTATCAATAGAGGGTTCATCTTTAGTCTCCGACTGAAGGGATTGCGGCAGGCTAGGCCAGGCAACACTAATGATAGGGGTGATTGTCGACATTATGTCGTGCGGCTTGTACCTTGTGCGACATTATGTCGTGCGACATTATTTCATCTTTAGTCCCAGTTAGAGACGCCAACCGGGACAAAACACGAGTGAACACTAATAATAGGGGTGAGTATCGATATTATGTCGTGGGTGTCGACACTATGCTGAGCTGCTTGTACTATAAATAGGCCAGTCCTCCAACCAGTTTGAGGCATCTCCAAGATCGATGGTTTGCGAGAGCAGGGACACGACTACAACCATCTTGAGGGAGATGCCGCCGGAGCCCAGTCCTCCGGCATCTCCAACAAGCTGCCATAGAGGCATTCCCTAATATGTGAAACTAGCTAGTTAGCTCACAGACGTATTGATCTAGTTAGAGAAGTTACAAGCTGCAAGATGGTGTGCGAAATCAGGGACACCACTACGGCCAGTTTCAGGGAGATGCCGCCGGAGCCCAGTCCTTCGGCATCTCCAAGAAACTGGTCATAGAATCCCTAATATGTGACCACACGTGTTTAGAGATCGGATCTTCATGGTAAGTACGAATCGGGACAACATCTTCATAGTTTGGGGAAGTCGTAGTATGAATCAAAACTAAAGGCCCCCCTTTAGTCCCGGTCTAACCACAAAACGGGACTAACACTCAAGACATTTATTAATATTTAAAAACTAAGACTACGAAATCGGGACTAAAGGCCTCCTTTAGTCCCGGTCCAACCACAAACCGGGACTAACACTCAATACATTTATTAATATTAAAAACCGGGACAAACCGGGACTAGCTAACACTTAGGACTAAAGCTGCTCCCTTTAGTCATAATCATGCCTAGTCCTATAGTATGCAACTTCAGGGTCTTCTTCGTTATCGTCATCATCATCGTCATCGTCACCTGCCACTCCGGGGATCCTCAGCCCAGCCATGGAATATACCGGGGGCACCTACCACTCCGGCCTCGGATTCATAGAGGGTGGGGGAGGGGCCTTCTTGTGGCTCTATGGCGGGTGGACTTGTGGGCACCGCAGACGAGGATGGTCTCCCCCGACGATGTAGCGCATCACGCTGATGATAGTACGGTTTGCCCACCAAAGACGGCGGCCGGCTTCATTGTGGTTCACCGGGGGCGGGCCATCACCATCGTACCTGGCGAGCTCCTTTTCCCGTCGGTTAGCGAAGAAGGCATTCCAGGTGTCGTAGTTGTCGGGATCCCTCTAGGGATCCAATCGCTGCTCCGGCGTTAGCTCGTGGTAGAAGTGGTTCGTGATGGCCGCCTGTCGGGCGAAGCCTTGAGGCACAGGAGGGACAGGAACCCCTCCAGCGCTCAGCATCCAGCCGACGGGAGGCTGATAGCCTGGTGGGCAAGGGTATCTTGTGGCGCATAGCGCCTTGGTCTCCTCGAGGGTCAGAATGGCCCAGTAGGCGCTGTCCATTTCTGTGAGAGAGGAAGGTGTGGATGTGTGCATAACCATGGCGCGGTCGGCCTATATATAGATGGAAAGGGCGGGAAAACATGGCGGAAAGCGGTGGCAAATGGCGGGAAGTATCTTTAGTCCCTGTTAGTGGCTACAACCGGGACTAAAAGCTCGGTTCAGAAGAAAGGGCGGAAAAACTTGGCGGGAAGCGGTTAGAAATGGCGGGAAATATCTTTAGTCCCTGTTAGTGGATACAACCGGGACTAAAGCTTATTCAGAAAATGGATTTGGATTAATTATTTAAATTCAAGAACTTTTCATGTTGAAAGTTTAGTGAGATTCAAAAATATGCAAAAAATAATAGTTAGTGCGTTTTTAAATTGATAATGGCAAAATGGTTAATAATTTAACTATTTAAAATAAATATTTTATAAAACAAAAAATGGATTTGGATTAATTATTCAAATTAAAGAACTTTTTATGTTGAAAGTTTAGTGAGATTCAAAAATATGCAAAAAATAATAGTTGATGCATTTTTAAATTGATAATGGCAAAATGGTTAATAATTTGACTATTTAAAATAATTATTTTATAAAACATAAAATGGATTTGGATTAATTATTCAAATTCAAGAACTTTTCATGTTGAAAGTTTTCTCAAATTCATAATTATGCAAAAAAGTATAATTTAAATGTTTTAAATGATATATTCGAAAATTTGAAAAAAAAGCCACACCGCGTGCAAATTTGGACCTTTAGTCCCGGCCCAGGTTACCAGCCGGGACTAAAGGGTCTAGCCCAGCGCGCGAAATGAAACGCCTTCCCCTCTAGTCCCGGTGCGTGGCACCAGCCGGGACTAGAGACCCCCTGTAGTCCCGGCTGGTGCCACACACCGGGACTAGAGGGGGGGGGTATAAATTGAGGCCTTATCCCTCGGTGCGTTCCACGCACCGGGAGAAGTGGAGGACAGAGAGACGACGAAGCGCCGCCAGGATTCCCTCCACGAACTCCGACGAACCTCCATGCCCGCCGCGCCTCCCTCTCTCCGTCGGCCTGCCGCCACCGCCGAGCCCGCCGCACCCCGCGCCCTCGCCCACGCCCGCCCCCGAGCTCGGACGCGCACCGCGCCACCGCCGCCAACTCCGATGAAGCGCCAGCCGCGAGGCTGCCCGCTGCCAACTCCCGCGCCTGCCGCCAGCGCCACCACCGGTCGCCGCCACCTCCGGGTTTAGGGTTTAGGGTTTATTTGTTAAGTTCAAATAAATATTGTGTGCATTTTGCAGGAACTATGGATCCACCTAGTCCAATCCGCAGAGACCTAGATTCGGAACACTTGCTCGAGGATATGATTCATGATGCCGATGAGGGATCTCCCTCATGGTATCTGAACTCATCCGGTAAGGGAGAGGAGACCAACAGATAAGAGGAAGAAGCCCATGGACGCGTAACGCAGACCGACGAGGTATATATATATGATGTCCGACGATCGTTACTAGATGTACCTAGTTGTATATATATTATGTTGACGAATGTTTCTTCCCTTAGGCCTCTACATCAAGCAAGAAAACCAAGCGCGGCCCAACCAAAAAGTTGCCCTAGGGTACTGTTTATGAAATTATAGAGGTTTCGGGAGATGGCGAACCATTTGAACCAAAAAAACAAAACAAATATTTATACAACAATGCGGAGTTGTTGCTAGAGATCGCACCCCGATCACTGTTCGAGAGTGGAATAAGCCCAAAGAGGCGGAATGGAGTGATGTGTATATCGATGATAGATTCAAAGAGCAACTATTTACTGATCTAATGGCACATTTCAAGCTGCCAGAATGTGACACTGATGACGAGACGACTGAAATGAGAAAGAAAGTCAAGCAGTTTGCACTGAAGAAGATGGCCGAACTATTCAAAAACTGGAAGAAGTCATTATGGCAACAGTATCAGAAGGACAAGAAAACCCCATTATTCGAAGGCTATCTAGTGAAGCAGCAGCCTTACTGGGATGCATTTGTAGAGTATAGGGGGTCAGGAGTTGCATAGAAGTCTAAAAAAACAAGATAAATGCTACAAAGAAGATAACATGGGGCCAGGGGGCTACGCGGCTGCCATGCCTAAGTGGTATGCAAAAGAGAAAGAGCTTCATGCTAAAGGGATCATTCCAGAACCAATTTTCGCGAAGAATGGGATTTGAGGGCAAGAAATTGGTTCCTTGGGCATGGGAGTACATATGACGAACTTACAGGGGACCTTGTTTGCAGTGATGGGATAAAGGTACCCAGGAGTGCATGGCTAAAAGTGGTGAAAGATATCAAAGATGGAATAAAATAGTTTCATCCCGATAGAGAGAAAGACTTGCTGACCTTGGTCCTCGGGAATCGTGAACATACAGGACGAGTCTGAGGCCTTGACGGGAGTTTCACGTGGGAGACTTGGTTTCCTAAGGACCAAGGTACCTATAGAAGCCGAGCAAGAGAAAAGCTGCGACGGGAGGAGGAGGACACAGACAAGTTCAACCAGCTACTAGCAAGACTTGACAAGCAGCAGCAGCAAATCGACGAACTTAGAGGAATAGCGCGCTTGCAAGATCCTCCACTCGATATTACCGCCAACCCATATCAACGGAGAAGCAGCGTGGCTGAATCGGAGGTCCCCTCTAACGATGCATCCTATACAGATGGCGGTCTCGGCTACCCCGTGGATGGAATTAAGGAGCAGATACCTTGTGAGCTCCATAATAAATTGAAGAACGTATCTGTGAAGGTGGCGGTCGGATCGACTTTGACTTGTCCACCCGACGCACGTTGGCATGGTCGTGAGATTCCACCTGGCTGTGATAAAGTCGGGATAGATCAAATCGTAAAGGAGTGGGAGTCAATGGAGCTTGACATCCCTGGACCTGAAGGTGAGATCACACTCGGAGAAGTACTTGGTGGGATCATTCTATGGGACAAGAACAACATACGGTATCCAGGCTCGGCCCCAAGGATAACACTACCGCCTCCGAGTCGTCGCAGGTCTCCTTCACCTCCAAAAATCCCACCCCATGATGACTACAACCACCACATCCCGAGTCCATCTTGATCTCCGCCGCAGGCTCAACAGTCTTCGCCACCCGCTAAGGACAACAAGAGGAAGCGTGCCCCGTCAGTGAGTACTAAAGGACGCGACAACCCAAAATGGAAAATGTCGCCCCTCCCAACAGTGCCTCATAAGAATCTTCCCATCAGACCTTACGATCATACTGATGCAGAATCTGCAGCGATAACAAAGGCCGAAGTGGCGGCGCATTTTGAGAAGAAGAAACCTGAGCCTGCTCCGGTATAAAACGAGAAGCAAAAGGCATATGCAATTGATTATTTGAACACAAAATCGCAATATAAGCTGCACCATAAGCCAGATGACTATCTACGCACACTTCAGAAAGAAGTGGCGAAGAGCAAATCAAGCAAATCAAGTGCAAGCGGTAAAAAATCAGCAAACACAGGTGCAAGCGGGACCAAAACTGCAATCAGTAAAAAATCAGACGTTCCCCTTCTCGGACAACAGGCCAAACAAATGATCGCACCCCTCAAGGTGGTTTCAGAAAACGTTCCCCTCCTCGCACAACAACCAGTAGACATGTCGATAGCTGCGGAGTTGGCGGCCAGTATGGAAATTAGTCTTGATAAACTGTTAGGCCCCCAACTCGACCTTCTACCCAAGATGCCAATAGCCCATAAATATGTCGCAGGTGAGGATTTGGTCACCAAAAAGAGGCTGAAAGAACTGCCAACACAAATGCAGAATCTCCATCAATGGTACTTGGCGGTCATAAAGCAGGGGAGAATATTTATCGTAGCCAATGTCCCACGTGAGTACTACTTCAGACCCGAAGAGGTCCATATTGAGTTTCCAGAACTGTTCCACTTATACCATCTCGACGCCCTGGACAAATCCATCCTCAGCTGCTATTGTCTGTAAGTTGTTGAATTCATTGTCTACATGTTCGGTTTTTCAGTTGTTCAGTTAAGAACATGTAATTATCCTTATTATGTAGAATGAAGATGCTGGAATGTAAAAGAAAAAGAATCTATAATATTGGGTTCATTGACCCAGATAAAGTGCATATAGCCACGCTAAGGGATAACCCCGAGGAGACGGAGGAAAACATTCTAAGGTTTCTACTAGAGCAAAAAAATTGTGACCACATATTGTTTTCTTCCAATTTCAGGTGAGGGTCTTACTCTGTTGATTAGTCGATGCTAATAAGTGTAACTGATGAGTTACTGATGTATATATAAATGTTTGCAGCTTCCACTGATTCTGCTAGACATTCAACTTGATAAGGGAAGCGTTGATGTCATGGACTCATCAAAGAGAAACCTGGAAGATTTCCGCAGCATGCAGGACATGCTTCAGAAGTAAGTTTCGCGCTATATCGGTCTCTTTTGTTGATTTCCTAAGATATCAGGTGATGAATAACTCATTCATTCATTTTCTTCGTCGGGCAGAGTTTGGATCTGGTTCAAGCGCGAGGTTACGGGTGTATTTAGTGAGAAGCTGACGTTTAAGACGGTCTCTCGAAGTAGCACGTGATATGTTCGCGCATCTCTTTACTTTTAGTTTTAATACAATAATAATGCTAGATTATTATTTTAATTGAATTCTATTCTCGTAAAGTGCGCGAGGCAGCCAACAGGGGTCAAATCTATGTGGATTCTACGTATGCGAGTTCATTCGCACGTTTACCACCAAACATAATGATTATAAAATCGACGTAAGCAATGCATTCACACCATCATTTTATTGCCGTCACCTTTTGTCATCATGATTGATATTCATATCGATCTCCTTTTTCTTATATATAGTTCGAGAGAATGTGGGATCAACTACAACCAGAGCAACGCGTACTAGCAATTGTGAAGGAGCTTGCTGGATTTATTTTTAAAGAGATCGTAGACGATGCCGAAGAATTTAGTGTACATATGCGCTACTGATCTCCATGTAATCGAACATACGTGCTGTAGTCCCGGTATTTTGTTATCTCCATGTAACTATATAAATTATATATATTTGTATGTTCGATATCGTAATACAAGTTATCTTATATATGCACGACTGTGTACGATATATATGTGATGGCGTAGAAATATTCAAAAACTATGTTGAAATGAAAAATAAGTAAATAAAAAAATTCTACCACGGCAGAGAAAGGGCACAAAATACTCTGCGATAAAAAACCACTAGTCCAAGGTAATGCTCTGTCGTGGCAGAAAAAAACGCAAAATGCTGCCACGGCAGAGACCCACTAGTCTCGGTCCTTAACACCAACCGGAACTAATGGGGGTGCACCCTGAGTACACACGGGCATCCACGTGGACATCCACTAGTTCCGGCTGGTAAGTGGACCGGGACTAATGGTGAGCCTCTAGTCCCGCTTGATTAGTCTCAATTCCACAACCAGAACTAAAGGCCCTTATGGACCAAAACTAGAGACCCTGTTTCCACTAGTGATTGTTTCTTCTTAATTCAGATTGCCAGGGTGGAGGCCATCTTCTTAGGTAACGAGATCTCTCGCGGACGCCGATCCTGAAACCTCGTCGTTGGGATTCCTACAAAATTCCCGATGAACGATTGCTCGAGTCGAGTTGCACTAATTGGTTCTTAATTAATTATATTTGGCTTAGAGATAAGCTGGGTAGTACGTACTGTGCTGAAAGCAAGCAAAGTAGTGCTCGCTTTTCTTCTTATCCACAAGCATCATTTCGGCAGCGCAGCCATAGAGCGATCGACAGGTCCTAATCACCTTTGTCTCACATGATTACGATCTTCTCCTCCCGCAGTCTTATACAATTGATCATGATATTCGTCTCGGACGGGTGCGCCCAGCTACGTATCGAGGGCTCTTCTTTTCAACAAAGAAGAAGCAATCAGTGGTATATTTTAACTGGGAAGAAAGATCGGCCTAGATCCGCCTGAGTCCACCGAGCTATGGAAGTAGAGTGGTAAGATAAAGCAACCTCGAATAATTTTCTGGACGGAACATTCTTTTTTTCCAGGTATAGTCGCGCACGTAGCTGGGTTTTGTTCCCTTTGTAGGTTTAGTCCTGTAGTAGAGTGAAGAGTGAAGATTCTGCTGAAAGATACATATATACTACCACGAGTGTGATGTAATCTCCTCGGTAGAGTAGATGAGAACTAGGGAGACGAGAACGCGATATACTCCCTCCGGTTGATGTTTTAAATTTGTGAATGAGATGTACTTTCTCAGTCCGCAAATAAGTGTACATCTAGCTTTTGTCTAAGTCAAACACAATCAAATTTGACCAACTTTATAAATAAATATAAAAACATATATTACATTAAATTGACATATTATGAAACTAGATTTAAAAATAAGTCTAATGGTAACAATTTAGTCTAATAAATGTTGATACGTTGTTCTAAAAAGTTAGCCAATATAATAAAATTTGATTTAAAACAAGACTAGAAGTACACTTATTTGCGGACGGAGGAAGTATCTAGACATCTTTTAGTGTCTAGATTTGTTTAAACCTATACACTAAAAGATATTTAGATACATCTCTTTCACAAACCTAAAATATTTATATTTCTAATAAGTAGTACTCCGTAATTTGTATCACTCTCCGGACTTCCTCAGGCAGCGCGAGACGTCTTTGTTCCGGTCGAACAGGACAACACCAAGAACAGCGAACCACCGCCGTGCTCAAAACGGCCGGGAGGATCGGCGGCGACTGTTCCGGGGTCGCGGCTTCCCTTCTAATTACCCGGCCACGGTTCTTTCGCGTTCGCTAACGCCGAAACACGACAGCGGTGCCGGTGGGCGCTGGCCGGCCGGACGCTCCGTGCCGTTCGCGTAACGGCGCACGACGTTTGTCCCGCTCGCTGTCAGGTGCTGAACGACGCGTTGCTTCGCTTGGGTTTTATGGGTTCAGTAAGAAAGTCCAGCACTTCAATATTTTCTGTACTAATTCATCCGTTTTAAAATATATTAAAATATAAGATGTTTTAGGTTTATAAAAAAAATAAATCTAGACTTGTTTTAGTATGTAGGTTAATATAAGATGTTTTAGGTTATTAAGAAAAATAAATCTAAACTTATTTTAGTGTGTAGATTCATCTCATAATTGAGTGAACCTACATACTAAAACAAGTCTAGATTTATTTTCTTCATAAACCTAAAACATCTTATATTTTGAAACGGAGGGAGTATATGTATATGTAGATGTCTCTGTTAAAATTATTTTTTTCATAAAATTTCCAATATTTCCTTTCCTACATGTATATGTACATGTAGATGCCTAAGTCATCCTAAGTTATCCCTCATATATTATTATCACATATTTTTTAGTAGGGCAGAACCCACTTTATATTTTTTTCCCACCCTGACACCTCACTCATCCCTTCGAAAGGGATAAAATCCCCAAATCGATAGTGTTATGGAGGAACCAGATCCACCACCACCGCCGCCAGCCACCGATCCCCGCAGACGGCCGCCGCCCACCGATTCCGGTCGCACCCCTCGTTACCAGCCCTCCCCATGCTCTTGGCAGCTACCACGACATGAGATTCACGACGGCTCCTTCTGACAGGGTTGATATATGGGAGGCGACCAATGCCACGATGTTGAGGGGAGAGAGAGGGGTTGGGTCGAGGACCCCGACCTATATGGGAGGTTGTAGGGGCGCTGCTAGAGGGTGGTTTTTCACTCTCTCTCCCACCTACATCTGCTATCGGGGGAGCTTTTGGGGCTCGACTGGACTTGCTCTAACCGAGCAAGGGCATCTCCACCGACATGACCCAAACAGGCCGATTTTTTCCGTTTGGATCGGTTCACGGATAATTTTGGGTCATGGTCTAGCTTGTGCAGCCAGCGCGTCCAACGGCGCAACCCATATGTTCGCGCTGGCCAAAATTTTCATCTCTTTACACATTTTAGCACACGGTATAAAGATAAATGTACAATTTGACAAGCAAATAAACTAGATTAGATAATAAAATTAAAATAGTGCTTGCATATGTATAGTTCATACTCACATGGTTCCATGAAGACAACCAAATGTCATCAAATTATAAAAAACAAATAAGGAATTAACTGTTTTGGTTTCCGCACTAGCTCATATATGCTCAATCAAATCTAGTTAAAGCCGATCATGAGGGTGCCTGTGATGCAAATTGTCGTGTACATGCATGAAATCTTTTCAAGATGCTAGACCTGGCTCTGGCTCAATCAACTGACCCTGAAAATCCCAGCCTTAGTCGAAGATGTTGTCATCATGCTCTTTCACGACGATCATGTTGTGCGTGATCATACAAGCAGTCATCACATCCCATATCCTCTCCGTGCTCCAGGTTCTAGCAGGGTATCAAAAAATAGCCCACCTTGACTGAAGCACACCAAATGCTCGCTCCACATCTTTCTAGCGATCTCTTGCTCTTTCACAAACCTCTTGTATTTCTCATGTTCAAGGTTGCAGATTGTCTTCATAAAGGTGGACCAGGAGGAATAGATACCTTCAGCTAGATAGTAACCCATTTTATAAGGATTTTCATTGATCTCATACGAAACATGTGGGGCATAGCCTTCTGCCAGCCTAGCAAACACCAGAGACCGCTGCAGCACACTAATATCATTGTTTGATCCAGTCATGGCAAAAAAAGGAATACCAAATCCAAATATAGTGTGATGCAACAACCTCTAGTATGACAATGCATCCCTCCACATGCCCTTTAAACTGCCCTTGCTAATCAAAAGAATAGTTCACCCACTATCAATACATGCAGTCGATGCGGCCAAGCATCCGAGGAAACCCCTACTCTTGTTGATGGACAAAATGCGGGCGGTGTCTTCGGTGTTTGGCTCTCTCAAGTAAACTTTGCCAAATACCGCAATAATTGCGCTGTAAAACCGGTACATGGCTTCATGCCATTAGTAATCGCTCATGCGCATATAGTCGTCGAGGAGATCACTAGGCAGTCTGTATGCAAGTTGCCGAAGAGAAACAGAATATTTCTGGTAAGAGAAGAAGCCAGTCTTACCGATACAATCTACTTGGCCTCGAAGTAGTCATCGTACTCTCTCACCCTATTGAGAATATCCAAGAACAATTTCCTGGACATACGATAACGACGACGGGATGCCTTATCTTTGACGACCGGATCAGTTGGGTGGAAGTAGTTTTCGTAAAGGTGTAGGTGGCCAGCTTCTCGGTCGCGTTCGTGGTTGGTTTCGTGCCGCTTCGCCGAGCCGGCGCGTATGAAGTACTGGTGGTGCAATGATGTCTACACACTTCTATTCTTATAGACAGTTGTTGGGTCTCCAAGTGCAGAGGTTTGTAGAACAACAGCAAAATTCCCTTAAGTGGATTACCTAAGGTTTATCGAACTCAGGGAGGAAGTGGTCAAATATGTCCCTCTCAAGCAACCCTGCAATCAAGATACAAAAAATATTTTGTCTTTACAACACATCCAATACACTTGTCAGGTGTATAGGTGCACTAGTTCGGTAAAGAGATAGTGAAATACAAGTAGTATGGATGATTATAAGTGATAACGGTGCCAGAAAAGAGCTTCTGACGGAGAGGAAAAGACTAAAGATGAAAAGATGGAAGCAATCAAACATATAACAGATCTAGATGTAAACAGTGTTTCAATGTTTAGAAACAAGGCCTAGGGATCGTACTTTCACTAGTGAACACTCTCAATAAATATATTCTCTCCATGATAATATCCTAAACTACTCTTCGGCTGGACACTCTAATTCATGGTAGGGCTACAAAAGCACACCTTAAAGTCCACCTTCCCTATCTAGATAACCCCACGCTGTCACCTTGAGCGCTCGATGGTTTCAACAAACACCACAATTTTATAAAGACATCCAACTTCAAATATAACTCATGAATATATATGTAATCTAGCTTAAGTGCCACACACGGCGTGCACGCTGTCACTTTCACACACATGAGGAAAAACATAGATCTATTAAAGCAATTGCGTATTTATGTAACCTCTAGCCTAAGTGCCACCACGGCGTGCACGCTGTCTCTTTCACACACGTGGGAAAAGCAGAGATTGATTTAAGCACTCGAGTAACAGAGTAGATCTACTTGATTACAAAGCTCATGATCACAAAATCATGCATAGAGAGAGATGAACACATAGCTACCGGTAGAGCCCTTAGCCTCGAGGAAGAACTACTCCCTCCTCATCATGGGAATCAGCAACGACGATGAAGATGGTGGTGGAGATCGATGAAGATGGCTCCGGGGGCACTTCCCCGTCCCAGCAGGGTGCCGAAACAGAGACTTTTGTCCCTCGAATCTCTCCTTCGATGGAGACGGCGCTGCGGAACTTTTCGTCATTTTTGCTGGATTATTTAGGGTTTTTGGGTCGGGGTTTCTTATAGGCGAAGGAGGCAAGGTCGGTGGAGGCCCAGGGGGCCCACATCCCCTGGTGGCGCGCCCAGGGTGGGCCCGCGCCACCCTAGGGTGTGGCCACCTTGGTGCCCTACTCCGTCTCTGCTTCGATTTTCCGTATCGTTTCGGGAAAGTTATGAAGATTGACTTTTGTTCCGTCTAATTCCGAGAATATTCATTTTTTAGCTTTTCTGAAACCAAAAATAGCAGAAAACAGGTAACTGGCATTATGGCATCTTGTCAATAGGTTAGTTTTAGAAAGTGTATAAAAATACCTCAAAGTGTAGACAAAACATAAGACAAATGATATAAAACAAGCATGAAACATAAAAAAAATATAGATAAATTTACGACTTATCATGCACCATCTATGCAGCGACCAACAGAACCTAGGTCTCACCGTCGGACTCCTCTGCGAATGATGACTCGATGAAATTCTTATATATGAACTCGATTGACTGCTACCCATCTATTATATAGTCGTCAATGGCAATGCCAACGCCCTCAGGGACTAGATAACCTAGAAATGACTGGCGAACGTACCTTAAGCGCGATCAGGCAAAAGTCCGAGCATGTTGTGTGCGACGCACCCTAGAGGTTGTCGCACATCCAGTACATAGGAGGCAGCCGGGCAACGGGATAGACATGGTCAACTCTGGCAACACACGTGGCTTGCGGTGCTGCTCGATATTGCGGAGGCGACAACGATAGTGTCTGCTCTGGCCGCGAATATGGAGGATGGATATTTGGAAAAGAAGAGTGTCTCTTGTGCCACTGACGAGAGGGTCGAGCGGACTAGAGAGGACGTGGAAGAACAAACGCGCTGTCATGAAACCGTGAGCGAAAATTTAATAAATGGATAGGTCAATCTACACGGGATAAATTGCCACGCTGTACCGACACACAGCTATCCGCCGGTTCGATTCGGACGCGTTCGAACCGTTATACCCTACCGTAACCGCGTCAGTATACCCGGGCGTGGTTTGATCGACCGGTCGTCCGGCCTTGGCCGCTATTGTCTGCGTGCAAGGACTTTGAACGTGTGTACGCGTATGTACAGGGTTACTGTTATTGCTGTACTGTAATTGATGGTAGTACCCAAGAAGGTATTGAGGCGTACGTTTGGTGGTTGCGACTTTGACACGCTCGTTTGGTCATTTCGTGGCGTGATGGCAATGACGCGTATCCAGCATCAATGCGAGTGGTTTTCATCAGCACTGGTCCGTGTCAGCTTCATCCTTCA
This sequence comes from Avena sativa, assembly GCA_916181665.1. Classification (NCBI taxonomy): domain Eukaryota; kingdom Viridiplantae; phylum Streptophyta; class Magnoliopsida; order Poales; family Poaceae; genus Avena; species Avena sativa. The sequence goes on along the minus strand of OV702294.1, from coordinate 144,828,886 downwards.
GTGTACTGCTCGGCTAGGGCATCTGCGTGCGCGGAACAGGCGCATGCCGGCGAGGAGAGACAGGCGCGAGCGCTCTCCCGCCATTCCACAACAATGGATAACCACGTCTAGCAGCCTTATATTGAGCAAGGTGTGGCACTGGCGAAGCTGGGGCGATAGTGAAGGGGCTATGGACGAGGCGAAGTCCTCGTCAGCAATGACGAAGGGAGTGTATAGGGCGAATAGGAACTGATATAATGACGTTTCAGCCCTATACAGAGATCATTTATGTCCATGAGAAGGCTTCATCTGCTTCAGGTAGCGGCACAAATACACCATGCAGTCATAGAGGCAATGATGGCGGCAGCAAGAGCGAGGGATCAAGCCAACTTTGACGCCGAGAAGTCTATATAGCTTTTCCATGAACAAGATGTATGGCTACTAATTCTATCTATACAAAACAAGTTTTATTTCTAAAAATGCTTGGGGGTGATCGTTGGGAGGGGGTGCTGGTGCGAGCAACCCACCCGAAATTGTTGACATGTTAGTTAGATGCCCCTAAACAGCTGTCGACGCACTTCTCAACCACCCTTTGGAGGGTCTGTGGAGATGCTCTTAGATGATCGCGACAAACCCTAGGCATGGACAGTCCGGTCCGGCCTAGCTCAAAAAAGAGCCCAATGGGCTTTTCTAATCTGCGGGCCAGGCTTGGGACCAGAAATTGGTGGCCCGATGGCAGCCTGAGCCAAGTGTGGGACTAAAAATCTAATTTTTAGGGAAGACCCGGTCCGACAGCCCGATATACCTTGTCTTGTGCGGGCCGGTCCTGGGACGTGTGACATGCGGGCCTTGGATTTATGTGTGGGCTTTTTCGGCCTGGCCCAAAGCCCGGCCCAAGAAACGTCCAGGTATAGGACTATGATCGTGACACCGTCAAAAAAACCTAGGTTAACGTTAAACCCGTCAACGAACGACCGAGTTCCCGTCCGGGCCGGGGCAACCAAACCCAGGCCATGGACCACCTGCAAGCAAAACGCGCCGCTCCTTCCTGGTTACCCTGACGTATACTTTCCCCATTTTCCTCCCACTACGACCTCCCCACCGCAGCCCCCAGATCGGCAGATCCATCCTCTCTCCCATCCACCCGCATGGCCAGCGCCTCCCCACGCATCCCGGGGGCAGCCTCCTAGCATGGGCCAGTCCCCCTCCTCCCCCCTCTCCAAATCCTCCTCCAGCCCTCCCCCGCCGCTGCGCCGCAGGTCGCTCTCCTCCATGGCGCCGCCCATGCCCGTCCCGCCGACGGGGGGCGCCTCCTCCTCCTTCGCGCCGCCGCCGCCAACGCGGGACCACACGCAGGACCTCCCCGACGAGATCCTCACGCTCGTCTTCGCCTCGCTCACACCCGCCGAGCGCAACGCCTGCTCCCTCACCTGCGCGCGCTGGAAGGAGGTCGACGCCGCCACGCGCCACCGCCTCTCCCTCGACGCGCGCGCCATGCTGGGCTACGCCGCTCCGGCCATCTTCGGGCGCTTCACCGCCGTCACCAAGCTCGCGCTCCGCGCCGCACGCGGCTCCGGCGCCGACAGCCTAAACGACGGCGGGGCCGCCGCGGTCGCCTCCACGCTGCCCTCGGACCGCCTCGCCAGGCTCAAGCTCAGGGGCCTCAGGCAGCTCTCTGACGCCGGCCTTGGCTCCCTCGCGGCCGCAGCGCCCGCGCTCCGCAAGCTCTCCGTCGCGTCCTGCACCTTCGGGCCCAAGGCCTTCGTGGCCGTGCTCCAGTCGTGCCCCCTCCTCGAGGACCTCTCCGTCAAGCGCCTCCGCGGCCTTCCGGACACTTCCGGCGCCGGGACCACCATCACAGAGGAGATCCTGTTCCCGCCCGCCTCGTCCCTGCGCTCGGTGTGCCTCAAGGATCTATACAGCGCCCTCTGCTTCGTGCCGCTGATTGCCTCCTCGCCCAACCTTCGCTCCCTCAAGATCCTGCGGTGCTCAGGTGCTTGGGACCTGCCATTGGAGGTCATCGCTGCCCGTGCGCCTGGCCTTGTTGAGATCCACCTTGAGAAGCTACAGGTCGGTGACCGTGGGCTTGCTGCCGTCTCGGCCTGTACCAATCTGGAGGTGCTCTTCCTTGTCAAGACCCCTGAGTGCACCGACGAAGGCATAGTCAGTGTTGCGCAGAACTGCCACAAGCTACGCAAGCTACATATTGATGGTTGGCGCACAAACCGGATCGGCGACCGCGGGCTCATGGCTGTTGCACGAGGATGCCCAGACCTTCAGGAGCTTGTCTTGATAGGGGTCAACCCCACCGTGCAGAGCCTCCGGATGCTTGGTGACCACTGCCGCGTATTGGAGCGTCTCGCACTCTGTGGCTGCGAGACTGTGGGTGATACCGAGATTATTTGCCTGGCTGAGCGCTGTGCTGCTCTCAAGAAGCTTTGCATCAAGGGATGCCCAGTCTCAGACCGTGGGATGGGAGCACTGAATGGGGGTTGCCCTAGCTTGGTCAAGGTGAAGTTGAAGAGGTGCCGTGGTGTATCGTATGAATGCGTCGAGCAACTGAAGATTGTCAGGGGGGATTCGTTCTCGATCAGCTTGGATATTGTATTGGAGCATGATGCAGGGACCGTAACTGGAAATGGTGTGCAAGAGACTGGACAAGCACAGGTAACAGAGCTAACTGGACAGATGGCGGCCATGGCCATGGACCTTCCGACGAATGCTGCTGGTGCTCAATCTTTCGCGACGAGTAGTAGGATGCGGAGCGTCATGTCGGCACTTAGAAGGAGGTTTGGCAATCCACCGCCTATGTGATGTGGGATGGAAATCGATGAACTCCTTTGCTGTTTTATGGTTTCTAGTCTCATATTCATGTTCCTTAGCTTATTACATTTTATATCCAGCCCACGCAAAAATATCTCCGTTATGGACAATTCTGTGTTTTACTGGCGAGCTGATAGCATCACCAGTATTTGCTCCCGTGCTGTGATCCTAAATTGCTCTAGTATAGTTCCGCTGATGATGATCAGCATGCTTCCTTGCGTACACACAGACCTATTTTGTTTGCTTGTAAACATGAACTTAAAAATTATTACCTTCACCCAAACACATAGGCAAGTTTAGATGACAGAGTACACCATTGGCACATGGTGTGCAACTGTGCACAATAGTCTTGAGTTAGGTTTGACACAGGAACATGCATAGTTGAAATTGTTATTCAGTTTATCCAACTTGTTATCCATAAATATGCATATGAAATGGTGTATCGTGAACAGCAAAGATAACGCATATGTTAAACCAAGCGCTGTTTTTCTGCTATTATTTGACAAAGGTATTGGATAGCGATATGTAGTTGTTGCTTGGAAGTTTAATCAGCAGTGATAGTGATAATTCCCATGGTGAAGGGTTTCATTTAATGTAAGTGGTAGGCGTGCATCTTTGCCCTTCATGTATTTAGGAGTACTACTTGCATGTAATTGGATTGGTTCGACTCTAAGTCATCTCGACCGATTCATAATAACCCTTCTAGAAACAAAGTACTAAAAGTCAGCTATTATTTATGATCTTCTGTTTGAAATGATAGTATTGAGTATGTGCTTTTGTAGATACTTTTCAGGTCTAGTGTTTACACTGTGAGCATTTTGTTAGTTGCTGTCACATGACTCGGTTGTTGGCGTTCAGAATTAACATATGACTGCATCATTGTGACATGTGGGTAGCATGATAATTTTTAAACGTACCTGTAGATTTATCGTTTCAGTAGTTGTCAAGACGCTCTCTCATGTAGACATCACAACCAGCTCAAAGGAAAGAAGGTTATGAAACTGAGGTAGTCTGGCATATTTCAGCTTCTCCTGTCCGCCTTTCTAATACTCCTACTTGGGCTGGGAGTAGTAGATATTTGTTGTGCTTTTGCCTAGTCCTTGAGAAGATTATTAGTACTACTAGTAGCTTTCAGTGGCAGGTGTAGTGTGAAGTCTTGCACACGCGTTACAGGTTAGTAGACTTGGACCTTGGACATTCTTCTCCAAGACTTACTCAATGAATCTTCTCTTGTGCTTGTAGGTCAAATGCTGCACCTTTTTTAGATGCTTCATTTCCTTGCCATTGCCCGTTGTGGCTTGAAAGCTTAACAGTGAGTTTTCTCTGGGACATAAAAACGGGTTTGTATGTTTCGGTCTGATTCAAGCTGGCATAGAACTACTTGCCAATACTCTTTTGATCTGTTTAGCCTGCCAGAAGACCATCAGACTGCGAAAGGGTCAGAAAACCTTTTTTATTTAACACAAACACAATATCTGGGCTAGTTGGTCAAACCAGGACATCTGCTTTTTTATACTACTACTTAGCGCGCCAAACGTTTATACTACTACTTAGCGCGCCAAACGTAGCAGCTGACAGTATAAAATACTCTTTTGGAGTGATGCCAAGCTTGTTCCAGGAAACTCTCCCCAGAACACGAGCGCCCATATCGTGGACGTTCTCAACGTGGCCGATCGACTCGATCGATTGCTGGCACTGTGAGAACTTGCTGTGCCTCGTGACATTCATTAATCCAGAACGTGAAGCGTGTCGGTTCTTTTGTCTGCTTCTATTAATTTTTTCCCTGTTCATTTTGCTTTGGATGCTCCTCTTCTGCACGGAAACTGGGGTAGGTTTGCCCTTAACCCTGACGTTGTCCGTGCCCGGGGAGCTCTGCATCCGTTCAACTCTCGTCTCCCCGGGCATGGCCGCAGTTATATCTCTCCACAGAGTTTAATAGTATTCCACTTTTTGAATTTCACCATCTCCTCGTTTCAGATTTCAAAACGTGTACAGCATTGCAGCGGTCGCTTTCATCTCGGCTGCATTATTTCCTCGATCCGTTTCCACAGTTTCGCCAGTCTTATCATATGGATATGCATTATGAAGCCTTTTTTTTTTGGATTAATGCATTATGGAGCTAGATAGAAAACTAACCAGACGTGTTCGTTGAAAGGTACTCCCTCCATTTCAAAATATAAGATGTTTTAGGTTTGTAAAAAAAATGAATCTAGACTTGTTTTAGTACGTAGGTTCACTTAACTTTGGGATGAATCTACACACTAAAAGAAGTTTAGATTCATTTTCTTTTCAAACCTAAAACATCTTAGTATATTTTAAAACAGAGGAAGTATTATGGAGCGTATGTACTGCTCCCTCCGTCCCAAAATAAATGTCTCAAATTTGACAAAATTTAAATGAATCTAGACACTATTTAGTATATAGATTTATTCAAAATTTGAAAAACCTAAAGCATTTATTCTTGGACGGAGGGAGTATATGTTTTCTTGCTCTGTTTCGTTGATCCTTCCTTATCGCGTGCCTCATTGTCCTTGATGAGATATTTCGCGGTCTCTTGATATTCTGTACTTGGCGTTCGCGGCTGCGAAGAGGACATTTGCTCTGCAATTAAAGACGTCGCGGTATGTCCAGTTTAAAAATTAAGCGTGGCTGCTTACGCAGGTGTGCTCAGTGCTCCTGGCAAACATATCTCGCTTCACGCTAGCAACTTCCTTTGGTCCCTGCGACTGCGATGCTATCTGAGGTAAAACGTTGCGAGTCCAAAGCTTCCGGCGCTTGATTATCTGATGACGACTTCCCCGATCGGGCGGCCCCAAGCGGCATGGCCGTGTGGCGTGCGCTGCACTGTCCAGGGTGACAGTCCTGTCCATGTACGCAGCGCACCAGATAATTATCCTGACGAGGAAACTGATCATCGCTGCTACGGGAAGCTGACGACGGTAGCCAAGACCAGTAGGACACCGTGACAAAGTTGGGTGCCGAGGTCATGTGATGACGTCTTTTTCAACCAAGTCTCAACCACCCAGAATCTCTCTCTGTCTCGCTTGGTCATGCACGGTTCTGGGTTTGGTACAAATTCGGTAGAGTACTAGTAGGTAGGATAGGACGTACTCCCTCCGGTTAGAAATATAACACATTTTAGCTTTGTAAAATAAATATAGCTAGTTCTCTTTTAGTGTATAGGTTTACTCTGAACATGTATGAACCTATATACTAAAATACGACTAAATATATCCGATTCATAAAGCTAAAACGGTCTTATATTTCTGAACAGAGGGATTTCTACTTATTTATCCGTGAAGTCGTGACGTTAGAGATTACCAAACCCGAAATGGAAGTTACCCGCCAAAATGATACTCCCTCCGTTTCATAATACAAGCTTTTTTAGCAAACTAAAACAGTTTATTAGAAAAACTTATATTATGGAACAGTGGTAGTAGTATATATATACATGACAATGCTAAGTGATCTGATTCCCATTAATGTGGAAAAAGACGTAGCTCAGGCCTTTGCTCAAACCCTAAGTTGTAGGTTGGGGAATTTTCCTCTGAAATATTTAGGGGTTCATTTACACTATGCTAAACTTAGAAAAGAAGATCTACAACCTATTGTAGACAAGACTTTGAAAAAAAGCAGCAGGATGGAGAGGGAAGCTGCTGAATCATGCCAAACTAGTAGGAGCGTGTTGGCCATCATTCCTCTTTACCTCATGAGTGTTATTAAATTCCTTAAGTGGGCTATAACTTTGATAAAAATTCTTAAATGGCCCATTGTTTGTGGGATGATTATGAGGGACACCATAAGTACCATCTAGCTAACTGGGGTCTGGTGTCTCATAAAAAGGAGTTTAGGAGGCTAGGTATTCCAGATTCATCTGTGATGAATAGATGCCTCCTAGCTTCCTGGGTTAAAATGTACCAGCTAGATGACAATAAATTGTGGAAGAAGATTATTGATCTTAAGTATGATGTTAATCATCCCAATATCTTTGCTTGTTCTAATGTTAGAGTCCCCCCTTTCTGGAAAGGAGTGATGTGGGATCCTAAAGCATCACATATGGGCAACCAATGGAAGGTGGGGAATGGTAAGAAAGTAATATTTTGGGAAGATCACTGGTTTGGGTGTTGTAGTCTTGCCATTCAGTATTGGGACATTTATGTTATTCTGAATGAGTAGAATTCTGTTAGATCTAGCCTAACCTTGGTAGATGCTCTGTAGTGGTCGAACACGTAGATCTGAGAGGGAGAGAGACACTACCTGCGCCCTGGCTTGACAAGCATGAACCAGAGGGGATTCTGGAGCCAGTGCCGGAGCTAGACCCGCCGTCGTTGGCCATGGGAAAAAGGGGCGACGGCGTGAGCGTGGGTGGTTGAGAGCGGTGGCGGCGGAGCTTCCCGTCGGCCTAGCGCGAACCCTAATCGGTGGGTGTGTTGGTGGGGGGCTGCGGCGCACGATGAACCTCGTACCGTGTGCGTCCGCCCCCCCACCTCTTTATATACGCGCTGGCGACAGGGACCCACAACCATGGATAGGGTTGGGCGCCCCCGATTAGGGCGCGATGAGGGACTCCGTTCGGGCCGTTGGGCCCGAACGTGGGAGAGATCTATCCAACATTCTCCCCCTAGATCTCGACTTTACTTTTAACTTTGTACTTTACTTATTTCATCACAGAATGATACATAGAGCATGTTTCATCGTCTTAGCTCAATTGCCGATGGAATCAGACAGCCACTTTATACCTTCATGTTTTGAAACAAATCCTGTTACTTTTGGGCCTCTATAGTCCAGGAATCATAGGCTTCCCGTTAAACCCATGCCGGCTATGTGCTCCTTGAACACATTGGGTGGTAAGTCTTTCGTTAGCGGATCCGCAAGCATATCCTTTGTCCTTATATGCTCGAGACTTATAGTTTGATCCTGGACTTTGTCCTTCACAACATAATACTTTATATCTATAGACTTTGAAGCATTACTCGACTTGTTGTTGTGAGCATAGAATACTGCGGGCTCGTTGTCACAGTACATCTTTAGTGGCCTGCTGATGCAGTCAACCACTTTCAAGTCGGGTAAGAATTTCTTTAACCATAACGCCTGTCCCATGGCCTCATAACATGCTATAAATTCTGCATACATCGTAGATGATGCAACTATCGACTGTTTGGCGCTTCTCCACGAAATAGCACCTCCTGCGAGAGTAAAGACATACCCTGTCGTGGACTTTCGGTCGTCTTTATCTCCCGCAAAATCTGCATCTGAATACCCTTTTATCTCTAGGGAATCAGATCTTCTATATGTAAGCATGAGGCCTTTTGTGCCTTGCACATAACGCAAAGCTTTCTTTACCATCTTCCAGTGCTCTATTCCTGGATTCTCTTGATATCTACCGAGTACCCCGGTGATAAATGCTAAGTCAGGGCGAGTGCACACTTGTGCATACTGTAAGCTTCGAACAGCCGAAGCATATGGTACCGACTTCATTTGATCGATCTCATATTGATTCTTTGGACATTGGGATTTCCCAAAACTATCGCCCTTGACTATGGGAGCAGGTGTTGAATTACTCGCATGCATATTGTATTTCTTTAAAATCTTTTCACAATACGCTTTCTGCGATAGTCCTAACACTCCATTCTTTCTGTCTCGGTGAATTTCTATGCCCAAAACATAAGAGGCTTCACCAAGGTCTTTCATGTCAAAGTTAGATGACAAGAACTTCTTTGTCTCTAGTAGTAGACTAACATCACTGCTAGCAAGCAGAATGTCATCCACATACAAAATTAGGAAAATATATTTCCCACTTTTGAACTTTGCATAAATGCAGTTGTCCTCAACATTTTCTTTGAATCCAAATCTTTTAATGGTATCATTAAACTTTAAATACCACTGCCTAGAGGCTTGCTTTAACCCATAAATGGATTTCTTTAGGCGGCATCCCATATGTTCCTTCCCCTCCATGAAAAAACCCTTGGGTTGTTTCATGTAAACATTTTCTTCTAAATCTCCATTTAGAAATGCCGTCTTGACATCCATTTGATGTAACTCTAAATCAAAATGTGCAACTAGTGCCATGATGATTCTGAAGGAGTCCTTACATGAGACCGGAGAAAAGTCTCATTGTAATCTACGCCTTCTCTTTGCGTAAAGCCTTTTGCCACGAGTCTAGCTTTGTACTTTTCTACATTCCCATTGGAGTCATACTTTGTTTTGTAGACCCACTTGCATCCTACTGTTTTGGCTCCTTTGGGTATTTCCTCTAAGTCCCAAACATTGTTGGAACTCATCGATTTCATTTCATCTTCCATTGCCTCCACCCACTTGGCTGAGTGAGGGCTACTCATGGCTTCTTCATATGAGGTAGGATCGCCCTCCATATGAACTACATTGTAAACTTTGTAGATTTCTTTGGAAATGGCTGGTCTTCGTTCTCTTTTAGACCGTCTGAGTTCATCAGACTCTTGCTCATTCCTTGCCTCAGGTTCAGGCACATTTACACTAGGTGGCTGTTCTGGCTCCCTTTTGTGCTCAACAGTGGGTTCAGGTGGCTCCTGATGGACAGGTTCCGAACTTTCGCCCATTGTTGTCACGTGTGGAGTCACAACAGGTGCCGGCACCACAACCTCAGGGGTTGTAGATGGTGGCACAACAGGTAGCGAGAAAAATGGCTCCTGAATCATCGGATTAGGTGCATGCACCCTCTTCTCCTCAAGATCAATTTTCCTAGCTACTGTGCTCCCCCTCATCAATTCGTCCTCCAAGAAGACTGCATGTCTTGTTTCTACAAACTTTGTGTATCTGTCAGGACAGTAGAAACGATAGCCTTTGGACTTATCTGGATAGCCAATAAAATGGCAAGATACTGTTTTGGGGTCTAACTTTGCAATGTTTGGATTGAAAACTTTTGCCTCAGCTGGGCTCCCCCAGACCCTCAAGTGGTGCAGAGAGGGGACTCTGCCTGTCCACAATTCATACGGTGTTTTGGGCACCAACTTACTTGGTACTCTGTTGAGAATGTGAATGGCGGTTTTAAGCGCCTCCGTCCACAATCCCAATGGGAGGGTGGAATAGCTCATCATGCTGCGCACCATATCCATAAGGGTACGGTTGCGCCTTTCAGCTACTCCGTTTTTCTAAGGTTCGCCCGGCATAGAATACTGGGCGACTATTCCATTTTCTTGCAGGAACCTTGCAAAGGGTCCTGGTACTTGACCATATGGAGTATGCCGACCGTAGTACTCCCCCCCATGATCGGACCGAACTATTTTAATTCTTTTATCATGCTGATTTTCTACTTCAGCTTTGAAAATTTTAAATTTATCCAATGCTTCAGATCTTTCTTTAATTGGATAAATATAACCATACCGGGAGTGATCATCCGTGAATGTTATGAATGAATCATAGCCATCCACACTTTTCACCGAAAACGGTCCACAAATATCCGTGTGGATTATTTCTAGTGTAGCTTTGCTTCGGTTTGCACCCTTTTTAATTTGTTTGTCATACTTTCCCTTAATGCAATCTATGCATTGTTCTATGTCGGAGAACTCTAACGGAGGAAGAATGTCATTTTTAACGAGGTTGTCTATTCTTCCCCTCGAAATATGGCCTAGTCTACAGTGCCATAGTTTCGATGAGTCAAGAGTTCGCTTTCTTTTCTTTTGTTCTTTGTTCGACAAGGGAACTTTTTCATTCACATCACACACAGAAAGAACTTTCTCATGCAGGGATAACAAATATAACTTATCAAATAATGTAGCAACACCCACACATTTGTCTTTCAACCAAATGGCACACTTGCCATTTCCGAAATAACATTCGTAAGAATCTTTGTCCAAACAGGAAACACTTATTAAATTTCTATGTAATGAGGGAACGAAAAGCACATCTTTGAGCAAAAGGAAAGAGCCATCAGCCAGCTCCAGAGGGACGTCACCAATGGCCTCCACTTCTGCTTTTATTCCATTCGCCACTTCAATGTGTCTTTCTCTTCTTGGCGTGGTCCTTGTCGAATGGAACCCCTGTAAAGAGTTGGCAACATGAACAGTTGCACCAGAATCAATCCACCAAGTGGATCTAGTAAACTTTTCATACAGAGATTTATTAACAAAAGAAACAATATCTTTACCATTTTTGGCCATGATGTACTTCAGCCAAATCGGGCAGTCTTTCTTGTAGTGGCCCGGCTTTTTACAGTGATGGTACTGATCTTTCTCCCCAGGGGTGGACTGGTGATGCTGGTACTGGTGCTGCATTGGAACCTTGCCATGTGGCTTGGAGGATGAGCCACCATGGTTGCCGCTTGTGAAGCCTCTCTTCCTATTGTCCTTCACGAAGTTCAGGGAACCGCCGTGAAGGGCTTTCAGCCTTTCCTCTTCTTGGGAGCACATCCCAATGGTCTTTTCTATGTCCCACTTTTCAGGGGACATATTATAGTTTATCACAAAGTTTTCAAAAGGCTGTGGAAGTGAGGCCATCACAAGGTGCACCAAGAGTGTTGGCTTTAGCTCGAGGTCCTCATCTATGGGCTTGAGCTTCGCTGCCATGTTTGACATCCTCAAGATGTGCTCTCTTATTCCGTGGGGTCCTCCCGTATACTTTTCAGTCACCAGCTGCTTTAACAGCTGAGTCGCATACATCTTTGAAGAGCCACTAAACTGGCTCTTTATCTTGGCGAGATACTCGCCCACGGTAGCACACTCTCCAATTGAGCCCACTATTGCGTTCTCAATTGTGTTCTTTACGAAGGCCAGACACTTCTTGTTGGCGTTCACCTATTTCTGGTTATCAATCGAGTAGGCTAGCTCCAATGGAGCATGGTCCCTCTTCCTTTTCTCAAAGTCAGCACTTTCCTCAGCGGCTCCTCTGACCGGGTCAGCGGGCTTGACTGGTTTCTTGGTGTCAACCATCCAATCCACTTCGGCGCATACGAACGCCAAATCAACTTTCTTCCTCCATTCGGAGTAGTTGTCCCCCCTTAGGAGTGGGATGTCCTTCAAACAGGCCATGAGGTTGAGACCTCCTGAAAATCACAAAAGATGTGAGATCACCAAAGAAAACAACTGTATGCTTTAATTCAACATTGGTATAAATTAAGCATGTAATCGTTTTGTGCTATTTAAAATTACATCACCGTTGGACAGAAATAAATTTAAATGCACCTTTAATACTCAATGGAAAAGATTATGGTCATGTTTATTAATAATGTTGGTCAACTAATAGCATGAGACATAATCACTTTAATTACTTTATCACATCTTTATAACAAAATTTAAACAAACTTTGTTGCACTATTGCAATTTAAATCATCTATTTGCAGCGGAAAATTAATGATAACTTTCTTTATACTTTAAACTTTACAGAAAAAATTCTGCCTTTAAATCATTCTCTAGTCAAAATATACTTGCAACAAGGTGACTAGAAAAAAACTATGCAAAAAACTGTCCAAAACTTGATGAAAAACATCAAAAAGAGTTTCTGTAAATAGAAAAGACTAAAAAACAGAAAAAAAACTGTTCAGAACGCCCTACTGGGCCTTTACCGCACGCGCGGCCCAGCGCGTGTGGGGCTATCTGCGCCGCGCGCTGCGCCTAACCAGCCAGCCTAAGCGGCCAGCGGCCCGCTACGGCCTGGCTGCGCGCCGCTCCCGCCCGCGCGCTCGCTATCACGCTGCCGCTCGCGCACGTCCACGGCGGCCTGCCGGCCCATCAGCCCAACGCAGCCCGCTTGGCCCGCCAGCGTCTGCCACCGCCCGCAGCCGCTCGATCTGAGCCGTTCAGCCCGCTTACCCTAGATCCTACGGTCCCCCGCCATTCTCGCTTGAATAAAAGGACCCGGCCGCCGATGCCCCCCTAAACCTAATTCACTTTCCCCCCCCACCCGCCCACCGCGTGCCCACCGTGGCGGCGCCGCGTGACTCGCGCGGCTGCCCCGCGTGGACACCGCGTCCGCCCCGCGCCCCCTTCTGCGGCGGCGCCGCATTTTCTCCGCGGCCCCAGCGCCTCTCCTCCGCGACGGCGACGTGGGAGGTTGCCGAGGTGGCTGCGCCCCTCCTAGGTGAGGCGGCTGCGCCCCTTCCCGGCGAGGCGGCTGCGCCCCTCCCTCCCCACTCTCCTCTCGCGGCTCGGGAGCCCGCTGGTGGAGGTGAGGTGAGGCGGCCACCCCCGCGCGGCGACGGTGCCGGCGGCGGCGCGCCCCTCCCTCTTCCCCTCCCCCGTTCTCTCTGTCCAACACCCTCCTACCCCGCGAGAAGCAGAGCAGAGAGGAGGACGGCGACGCTGCCTCCCTTGTCTTCTTGTCGACGCGCACTTCCACCCGAGGGTGGGGGCGCCACCGTCAAGCGGACGAGGTGGGAAGATCTCTTTGCCGGCGCACTCCGGCGTCCGGTGTTCGTTTTGGGGTTTTTCTTTTGGTTTGGGATCTGGGAGGTGGGATTTTCTCTTGCGGGATCTTTCTGTCTATCTTGCGGGATCTGGGAGGTGGGGTGGGGTTTTCTTTTGATTTGCGGGTTACGACTTGGGATTTTCTTTGCCCCCGAAGGGGTGTGTCCTTCTTCCCTACGCCTCGGCTTGCCGATGCGCATAGGGATCAAGGGGAACGGCGCGGCCAGAGGGGCGAGGCGCACTTTTGGATCTAGGGTTTTCTTTCATTTTTGCTTTTCTACCAAAGAAACTAGCATCTAAGCGCTCTGATACCATTGTTAGATCTAGCCTAACCTTGGTAGATGCTCTGTAGTGGTCGAACACGTAGATCTGAGAGGGAGAGAGACAATACCTGCGCCCTGGCTTGACAAGCATGAACCATAGGGGATTCCGGAGCCAGTGCCGGAGCTAGACCCGCCGTCGTTGGCCATGGGAAAAAGGGGCGACGGCGTGAGCGTGGGTGGTTGAGAGCGGTGGCGGCGGAGCTTCCCGTCGGCCTAGCGCGAACCCTAATCGGTGGGTGTGTTGGTGGGGGGTTGCGGCGCACGGTGAACCTCGTACCGTGTGCGTCCGCCCCCCCACCTCTTTATATACGCGCTGGCGACAGGGGCCCACAACCATGGATAGGGTTGGGCGCCCCCGATTAGGGCGCGATGAGGGACTCCGTTCGGGCCGTTGGGCCCGAACGTGGGAGAGATCTATCCAACAAATTCATGCATAACTGAGGTGTGGGATGGGGAATCTCTTAAATTTACCTTTAGAAGATGCTTTGATAAAAAACTAATGATCCAGTGGTATGAACTACTTTTGATTGCTCAAACTCTACAACTTATTGTAGAGGATGACTCCCTTGTGTGGAAACTGGAGCCTAATGGTCAATATAGTGTAAAGTCTTTATATGCAGTTTTGAATTTTAAGGTCATGTTCAAGCAATGTGGGGATTGACCCCCCCCTCCCCCTAAATTCATTTCTTTCTTTGGCTCCTAGCTCATAACATGATACTCACTAGAAACAATCTTGTTTAAAGGAAAAATGTTGATGATCTGACTTGCCTTTTTTGTAATGAGACTGAAGCCCGCAATCATCTCTTTTTTGATTGTGTTGTTGCGACGACTTCTTGGAAAGGGATTATTAGTATAACTGGTTTGACAGTCAATTTGATGTCTTTTGACAGCATAGTTGTTAAATGAAAAAACAACAAGCTCTTTAGAGTTGAAAATGTGGTGTATGCGACGATACTTTGGGGTATATGGAACGTGAGGAATGACTTATGTTTCAACCGTTCTATATGACCATGAATGCAGGAACTCTGGAGGAGATGTGCCTATAACCTTGCTTAGTGGAGCATTCTGTTGGGAGAAGGGAAGAGAAAAGCTGGAAGCAGTAGTGACCAGGCTGGAATATTTGGCGCGTGCTCCACTTATGCTGCTATGGCCAGATCCTGGCTGAATATGGAGAAAAAGATTGTGACACAGTCGATGGTGTCATTCTAGAACCTCGCTCGTTGGGAGGGGAAAGATTGGAGGACTTGGAAGATCATTGCAGAAGAACCGGCGAGGACCCTCGGCGCGAAAGCTTTGATACTAGTTGGAGATGGCGAGCAATGAGAGTGGTGCTTTTCTCTAACTGGTTTCAGTTTCTCTAGCTGTTTTTGTTGTAGTAGTGTATGTAATTTGGTGGATACCTGGACTGTGCTGTGCGTGTGTTTGGAGGTAGTAGCCTCGGGTATGTGTGTGGTCTGGTCGTTGCACTCTGCAAGTTGGGCCTGAGTGCTTGAAACGCTGTAAGAAACTCGTTTGGTTTCAGTAATGGGTACCATGACAAGGCCCTTTTAATCTAAAAAAACATGACGATGCTAAGGATGATGGAGATGCAGCGACATTGTCTCGGACGCAGGTGGAGGAGTTCGTCGTCGTTTGCCTCGCTTCTGGTTTTCTGAAAGAGGAACCAACGGCCTAGCATGGAGCATCGTGTCGCTTGGGGTAATCTGAAGTTCTTCTCGGTAGAACAATTCTAAACTTCTTTACGACTTTGGACAGAAAAAGAAATCTACCACTTAGAAAATTCTTTTTTTTTGGAGATCACACTTAGAAAATTGCTGACTTGGAACAAAAACAGCTATCTGAGTCAAAGCCTGGCGGTACACTGGAGGCAAAATTCGTATTTCCGCTCTGATTCGTCGGTTTCTCTCGTCTGTGTTGACCTGTGGTGCAATGGTCGGCATGTAAAAATACCAAGCGGGACAGCACCTCCTTTCCGAGGAAAAGCCAAATAGCTACTTTCATTACTTTGGCAAAATAGATACATCGTCTGGCAGAAATGGCGACTAGGAAATCAGGAGGTTCCTCGTGCCACACAGCGGGCATAGGCCTCTCTGAATGTCTAGCTAAATAATCTGCCGTTACGCTGCCTTCCATAGGACAGTGGTAAAAATTAACCGCAACAAAATTATGACAAAGAGTAGTGCAGTCTTCATAAATTGCTGCAGCTGGTCCGAATGAATGAGATGCTTCCATTTTGCATGATTTGGATGACATCAAGACAGTCTGAATTTAAACCACTCTGTTGCAACTGATCTTCCTTCCCGTACCTGAGTCAATGTCAAATCCAGCATCCACATTCAGTTTAACAAAATATTGCTTCGGTTTCATCCAACCATGCCCCTGAACTTACCCTGTTTCTTCTTCTTCTTCTTCTTCTTCTTCTTCTTCTTCTTCTTCTTCTTCTTCTTCTTCTTCTTCGCACTTGAGAAGTTTGTTGCCAAAACTGAAATTGGCAATGCCGGGTGGGACCCCCCTTCACTAATAACATAAAACGTTTTGGCAAACTAAAACTGTTGCGTGACAAAACCTTATAGTATTAGTCAACGGAGGGAGTACAATATTAGCCTTATGTGACAATAGTAAAAGAGTCTAGCTGGTAGGATAGTTCCCCACGAAATAAACAGTTCCACGATTCTATATCTGTTTCAGTACAACTGCCGGGGCTGCACGTCCGACTAGGAAAGCTTGTGGTGTTTTGGTTCTGCCAATCGATAGTTTATGACCTTGCGTATTGTTGTTCGGTGCTTCGAGATGATGATATCCAGTGAATCTTGTTCATGGTCATGGATCCTTCCGTCTTAATCTTTTGCACTCCCTTTTTTTTTCATCGACAACGCAATGACAACTTGCCACCCAAGGGAAGTTTCCTTGGTCTCTATGGATGCAGCGGTATCAGGTTCTCACATACTACAGGATGGGCGGCTCGAGTGGCTTTTCAAAAGGATTGAGGTTAGTCTAGTCTGCGCAAGCTCAATCTTTTGCATTCTTTCCCTGAGTTGCAATGGACCGTCGAGATTCAAAAGACGACGTCCTCAGAGAACCTTGATGTAACTTTACTACTCCCTTCAATCCATATTAGTTGTCACTAAAATGGATGTAACTAAACATGTTTTAGTGCTAGATGCATCCATATCAATGACAAGTAATATAAATCGGAGGGAGTAGATTTTATCTCGTATTTATTGTTTATATTTGTTCGACCCTATGTGCCGCGTTTAATTAATTAATAAAGTTAGGTCTTGCTAAAAGGATAATAATTGCCAACGAGAAAAAAATCACATAGAGCCCTAGACATAATCGGGATCCACGGTACACGGTAGCATGAAGACACACTCCCTTAAACAGATCTTTGAATAGATTCTCTACTTTAGCAATCATTGTTGTAGCTTCATTCCCAAATTCTGAGCTAAATCGATACACAATGTATTTCAGCTTGAATTGTGGGTCCAAAATCACCGGAATTGAAATATTTAACCAGGATAGCTTCCAATATCTCTTCAGTTTTCTCTTCATGTACATGACCACTTCACCGAGATCAGTGTCTCTTCATAGTGTTGCTGATCTAGGGTGTGCTTCAGTTTCCAAATTTCATGGAAATACAAGTTCGCGGTGGGGTATTTTGTACCCGATACGACATTTGTGGCTTCGTAAAATACCTTTAGCAACCTGCAAATAACATCAGCATTTTCCCAATCCTCAAATGATGGTTTCAAGGGCCGATAATTTGGATCTTGAATGGCTAGTGAATCGAACACTCCACGATACTCTCTTGCTGTATCAATCATCATGAAGGCCGAGTTCCAACGAGTTGGCGTATCAAGACTTGGAGTTTTACCACATGATACGCCTAGTTGGTCAACTATTTGTTCAAACTTCTCTTTTCGGGCTTCCGAGCTTCGAATATACTTGACGCTGCCACGTATCTTGTCGGTCATTGGGTCTAGAAATTTCAGCCCGGCTTTGCATACCAGGTTGATGACATGACCAGCACAACGTTGGTGGAACAGCTTGCCACCAACAAGTAGCAACTTCTTGGTCAACAAATGAGCTTTTAGCAATTTAATTATTGCGCCATTGTTGGATGCATTGTCAAGCGTCATCGCAAAGATTTTGTCTTCTATGCGCCACTCCCTTGCAAAATTCACCATGACATTGAACATTGCAACTGCAGTGTGGGGTGTCTCCATAGCAGTGAATTTGACTATCCTCTTCTGTGGCTTCCATTCCTCATCAATAAAATAGGCAGTAATGCAGATGTACCTCACTGTTCTATTGGAAGTCCACATGTCTGAAGTCAAAGATATCTTAGATTTCAAGTTTCCAAAGATCCCTTGTAGGTTGCGCTTCTCTTCCTTGTGAAAGTACTATATCTTCCCATGATGTTTTTTGGTGTTAAATGACAATCCCAACCGTGTTTTAACTGTGCTCTTGAGTTTCAGGGGAAACGTCGTTGTTGTCTCATTCTATTGTGATGGATGCTCTCTTGTGATCTTTTGAAGACGGTGGCCTTTTTAGTCTTCTTCTAGTTTCTTTCTGGTTGATGTTTTTAGGTCACCGTACTATTAAGAGGGGGTCCATTTTGGAAGGCTGTGGGAAATCACTTGTTCTTGCACAAACCTATATGCACCGCCACAGCCATCCCATTATCCCATGAGAGAGAGCGTTTTCCTGTTCTGTTGGGGCCTTTTGTGTCTCACCGGAACTTCCGGTCTAGACCGGAAGTTCCGCTCTAACTTTTTCTGCGGGCAGCTCCTCTGTTTGTTCCGACGCTTGTTCCGCCCAAGTTCTGGTGGCGGTTCAGTAACCCTCTGGGCGAAATGTGCTATTTAGCCGGAACTTGGCCGGAACTTCCATTTGTACTAGCCCCGCCAAAAGTTCTTGAGCGGAACTTCCGCCTGAGTCCGGAACTTCCGCCTGAGGCCGGAACTTCCGGTCTGACCCGCTCGCGACCCAAAAGTTCCACTGCTTGTTCCGCCCAAGTTCTGGTGGCGGTTCAGTAATCTTCTGTTTAGAAGTGTGCTATTTGCCGGAACTTGATCGGAACTTGATCGGAAGTTCACCGGAACTTCCGGTCTGTTTTGACCGGAACTTCCGGTTGCGCTTCTGGAGCGTGCGTCAACGGTCTTATGACCGTTGGAGCCAGGCTCAGGCGGAACTTCCGGCCTATCACCGGAACTTCCGGTGAGGTCGCGGGGGTTGTACCGGTTCAGTGCGAGGGGGCCTATTTAAGGCACCCCTCTTCTTCCTCCCACTCTCTCTCGAATTTTTCTCTCTCCTCCATTAAAGCTTGAGCTTCACCTCACTAGATCTCACTCTCTAGCCACTCAAATGACCTGATCTTTTGAGAGGTGAGGGAGGTGACCTAGATCTACACTTCCACCAAAGAAGAATTGATTTCCCCTTCCATCCTTTGTGGATCTTGTTGCTCTTGGGTTTCTTGGAACCCTAGACGGTGTAGGGCATCCCCGGAGCTGAGGCATGTGTTGTAAAGCTTCGAGGTGTCGTTGAGGGCCTCCAATTGAGTTGTGGAGCCTCCCCCTCAACCTTGATGTAAAGGTTTCGGTTGGCGCCTTCAAGGTCACCGGTCAGTGGATTGTGAGGCCTCCTTTGTGGGGGAGCTCACCGGAGAAGAAGGTGAGGCCTTTGTGGCGCTCGGGTGACCTTGTGTGGCCCCGACACCTCTCCAACGTAGACGTAGCTCCTTGGGAGTGAACTACGGGAATTACATCTCCGTATCCCCTCGCGGGTTACTTCGTTCCCTTCCTTTACTCCTTGCTTTTACTATTTCTTGTTGTTGGTTTCAGTTTCCCTGCTTTAGGTTGTTCACTTAGTTGCTCTCTAGATAACTTTCTTTCTTGTT
Organism: Avena sativa; assembly: GCA_916181665.1. Taxonomy (NCBI): domain Eukaryota; kingdom Viridiplantae; phylum Streptophyta; class Magnoliopsida; order Poales; family Poaceae; genus Avena; species Avena sativa. Next base: position 144,809,486 of record OV702294.1, on the reverse strand, counting down.
GAGCCTAAAATTGAGAAACAAGGTAAAATTGGGTAGACGCCTATTCACCCCCCCTCTAGTCGTATCAAGTCGGTACTTTCAATTGGTATCAGAGCCCAGGCTCTTACTTCGGGCTTTACCGCCTAAGAGACTATGGCCGACGAAGGGGGTAGTGAAACTGAAAAAGCCAAGAACTTGGCCACTATGGATGACCTCAAGCAATTGGAGTCATCCATGATGTCCAAGTTCGAGGAAATGATGACTCTCTTGCAGTCTCTCAAGCTAAACCCCATAGTTGCTATTGACACACCCCAATCCAACGAGGTTCCTCCCACCGTTACGGTGTCCGCCCCCGGGGTAACTCCCCCGGCTGCTACCACTCACTTGGGACTTGGTTTTGTTGCTCAAACCTCTACCAAGGTGCCAAGTGAGAACATCGAGGAGCCCGAGAATCCAACTTCCAAAGGGGAGAATGGAGGGAAGGACTACTCGGCGGTACCCCCACCGCCGAAGTACACTCCGGATCCACCCATTCCCATGCCACACATTATCCCTCAAGGAGCACCACCTATGTTAGATACGTCTAATTTCTCCAATTGGCAATATCTAATGCGCTCACATATTTCCAGCTCTTCCATTTAGTTAATGAGGATTGTGGAGGATGGATTCTCTCCATTTGACCCAAAGCAGCTGACACGAGGTGAAGTGGTGGACAAGCAACTCAATGCTACAGCTTTGGGAATGATTCAAAAGGCTTTGACTCGAAAGGATTTTGCTCACATTCGCCAATTTGACACCGCCAAGGGAGCTTGGGATCAACTCACCGAGCTCTTTGTTGGGAATGCTAGCATCCAAAGCTCCAAGTTTGATGAGATCAACAACGAGTGTGATGGTTTCGCAATGCAAGATGATGAGACCCCTGAAGACATGTATAGGCGCCTCAAGGTCCTTTGTTCTACTATGAGGGACCTTGGGGCTCACTATGTTGATGACAAGTTTATGAAGAGGAAGTTCATTCAAGCTCTTCTCCCATTTGAAGAACAAAAGCTCAACTCTATCAAGGGAAGAACCAACTTTCACTTAATGACCTCCCAAGAAGTCTTGAGTGAAGTAATTGCCATGACTATTGCTAAGAAGAATGCGGAGTCCGCTCGAGCTAGAGCCATTGGATCAACAAAAGTGAACCTTGCTTTGAAGGCCAAGGCTATTGAAGTTGATGATGATGATACATCAAGTGAGTGGTCCCAAGCAGACCTCAAATGTGCCTTCAACGAACATCTTGCTCTCGCTTCAAGGGCTTTTTGGAACAAGTCCGGATTCAAGTCAAGATCGAGGGACAACTCAAGGTTCAACTCACCCAACAAGTCTCCCAAAGCAAGGTCTTGCTACAATTGCAACGACAAGAGTCACTTCGTGGCCAAGTGTCCCTTTGAGAACCGTGAAGACAATGGTGGTCGTCTCATTCGCAAGGTCAAGTCAAGATCTCCTCATCCCATAAACAAGAACTACACCGTCAAGAACGCCACTAACAAGGAACGAGCAATTGTGGTCCATGAAGAATATCTTTCGGGCACGGATGAAGATGATGATGATGAAGTTCATGGTGGAGAGATTGTGGGGGTTGCTGCTATTGCCACTACCTCAACTCCTCGTCTATCCCTCTTCGACTCGCCAAATGAAAATGTCATCTCCTCCAACCAAAAGTGCTTCATGGCCAAGGCCACCGATGTATCACCGAAACCCACTCCTCAACCCATCTCTAGTGAGCCTTCCTCTCTTGATCTTGTTGGTCTAGAGGTGAAGAAAGAGATGATTGACATGTGTGAATTTGTTGCTACCTTAGATGAAGAAACTAAAAACTGCTTTGAGTCCTTACTTGCTCAACTTGAGAATGCTAGGGATGCCTTAGATGAAAAGGAAGAACTTCTTGACTTGCTAAGTAAAAATGAAAGAGATGCCGCTGATGAAATTGCCTCTCTCACTCAAAGTCTTCAGGATGAACAAAATATGAGAATTAATCTTGAAGAAAATGTGTCTAAACTTGTAGATGATCATAACAACACTTTGACCTCTACTATTAAAGAACGTGACCATGCTCTTGCTTTGATTAAGATTCTCAAGAAAGAAAATGCTGAGTTTGTGGGTGGTCATGATAAGACTCAAAAGGATATTGAGAAACTCAAAGAGGAACACAAAGCCTTGGAGAGTAAATTCACAAGTCTTTTTGAGGCTCATGAACAGCTTCAAACTCAATTAACTTGTGATCTTTCTAAGTCTTCCGCTGTGCAAATTATAGACTTGTCTAGCTCTCCTAACCCTTGTTGCAAGCATGAGCATCTCATAGAGGAGGTCAAGGTTTTGAAGGATCAACTTGCCAAGACCAAGAAGAAGAAGAAGAACAAGAAGAAGAAAAAGAACAAGAGCATGGCCCAAGGAGTACCAAATGGCCTAACTCTCTTGCAAAGTGACAACTTTGCCGGAAAGAACAATCCCTCTTATATTCTTTGCAAATCTTATGATGGTCATGTATATGCTAGATATGTGGGGACATCTTACACGCATGATTATCATTGGGCCATTTGGGTGCCAAAGGTTCTTGTCACTAACAAAAGGGGACCCATTGCAAAATGGGTACCTAAAACCAAAGCTTGATTTTCTTGTAGGACTATGCTTCCGGCGGATCAAAATGGGTGCTTGATAGTGGTGCCACAAGTCATATGACCGGAAGCAAGTCTATCATGACTGAGTTGAGACCCAATATTGCCAACACCATGGTCTCTTACGGTGACAAAAAAAGCTCTCAGGTTTTGGGTTTTGGCAAAGTGGTGGTAACCCCGGATGTATCCTTGGTTAACGTCATGCTTGTCAAAACTCTTGGTTACAACTTGCTCTCAGTTCGTGCTCTTGCTCTTATGGGTCTTTCTTCTTTCTTTAATTCTCATTCCGTGGTCCTCATGTGGAGCAAGTCTCTCAAGGTGGCTTTTGTAGGATATGTAGAACATGACTTGTACGTGGTGGACTTCTCAGGGACCACTACTCCTCATGCTCTATGTCTCTATGCTAAAGCCGACAAGTGCTGGTTGTGGCATCGCCGCCTAGCCCATGTTAACATGAGAACTTTGCAAAGACTTCACTCCAAGGGCCACATCCTTGGTATTAACGATGTTTCTTTTGCCAAAGATCGTGTGTACAGGGCTTGTATTGAAGGGAAGATGCATGAAACTCCTCACAAAGCGCTCAATCAAATCACTACCGAGAGATGTTTGGAGCTCTTGCATATGGATCTCTTTGGTCCTCCCTCTCATGATAGCCTTGGAGGCAAGAAGTATTGCTTGGTTATTGTGGATGATTTCTCAAGATACACTTGGGTGTTCTTTTTCAAGTACAAGAGTGCGACTCAACAAACCGTCATTGACTTTGCAAATGAGGTTCAACGGAAGCACAATGCAACTATTCTCTCAATTCGAAGTGACAATGGCACCGAGTTCAAAAACTATACCTTGGATGAGTTTCTCAGTGATGAAGGAATCAAGCATCAATACTCCACTCCCTACACCCCTCAACAAAACGGAGTTGCTGAAAGGAAGAATCGTACTTTGATGGATGCGGCTCGGTCTATGCTAGCTGAGTTCAAGTCTCCATACAACTTTTGGGCCGAGGCCATCTCCACTGCTTGCCATGCAACCAACCGGCTTTATCTCTGCAAGAACAAGAACAAGACCCCCTATGAACTTCTCACTGGGAAAAAGCCTAATGTTAGCTACTTTCGGGTGTTTGGGTGCAAGTGCTACATACTCAAGAAAGGAGTTCGGTTGTCAAAGTTTGAATCCAAGGCTCAAGAAGGAATTTTCGTTGGTTACTCAAATCAGTCCCACGCTTATAGAGTCTACAACAAAGCCAATGGAAGAGTTGAAGAGACGAGCAACGTGAAGTTTGATGAAAATCATGAGTCCCTTGTGAGGCAAGATGGTGTTTGTGGTCCAAGTGATGAAATTCCTCCCAAGGCCATAGGAAGAATGGGTGTGGGTTTCCACCTCCCCATTGAGGATCCCCTTATGGACGAAGGAGAAGGACCAAGCTCTACTCAAGTGGAGCCCTCACTCTCACAAGATCATCTTGCACCTCAAGGACCTACTTTCTTGGCACAAGCTCCCTCAAGATCTTCTGAAGCTTCCCATGCTCATGACTCTCCAAGCTCTAAAGAACAAGCTCTTCATCAACAACATCAACCTCCCCACGTTGGGGCTCCTCCTCAAGGCACCTCTCACGGACAAGCTCTTCATCAACCTCCCCAAGATGGGGCTCCTCCTCAAGGTCATGTTTCTTCCCAAGGTCAAGCTAGTCAAGATCAAAATCAAGTCAATGTTCCTCAAGGATCCTCTCCGAGTGATGATATCCCCGAAGTGGAAATTGATGAAGATGACCCTCGTGTTCGTGCTTATAGTCAAGGGGGCGGCTCAATTGATGGAAATGACCAAGTGGTAGCTCAAGAATCTCGAATTGAAGCACAAGCTCGTCGTCAAGCCTATCGTCTCGCCAAGCTTGTTCGAGATGGCCATATCCTTGATAATATCTATGGAGATTTCAATAAAGATTCCACCACTAGGAGGCAATTAGCTTCCTTTTGCTCTCACCATGCGTTTATCTCTCTTGTGGAACCACAGAAAGTCGTCGAAGCTCTTGAAGATGATGATTGGCTTGATGCTATGAACGAGGAACTTCACAACTTCAAGAGGAACAATGTTTGGACATTGGTTGAGCGGCCTAAAGACTGCCAAAACGTCATTGGAACCAAGTGGGTCTTCAAGAACAAGTGCGATGCGAATGGAATTGTCGTGCGCAACAAGGCAAGGTTAGTTGCCCAAGGATACTCACAAGTTGAGGGCATCGACTTCGGTGAGACTTACGCCCCCGTTGCTCGCCTTGAATCCATTCGTATGCTCCTTGCCTTTGCTACCCATCACAACTTTAAATTGTATCAAATGGATGTCAAGAGTGCTTTTCTTAATGGTCCTTTGAAAGAGTTGGTAAACGTCAAGCAACCTCCAGGCTTTGAGGATCCACTTTTTCCGAACCATGTCTACAAGCTCAATAAGGCACTCTATGGCCTTAAGCAAGCCCCGCGTGCGTGGTATGAGTGCCTTAGGGAGCTCTTGTTAGACCGTGGCTTCGAAGTGGGCCTCATTGATCCCACTCTTTTTACTAAGAAAGTTGGAGGCCACTTGTTCGTATGCCAAATCTATGTTGATGACATTATCTTTGGGTCTATTAACAAAACTTTTAATGAGGATTTTGCCAAGCTCATGACCGACCGCTTCGAGATGTCCATGATGGGGGAGCTGAAGTTTTTCCTTGGATTTGAAGTCAAACAATTGAGGAAAGGGACTTTCATCAACCAAGCCAAGTACATCCAAGACATGCTCAAGAAGTTCAAGTTTGATCAAGTCAAAGGTGCCAAGACTCCCATGCCAACTAAGGTTAATCTTGATCTCGATCCCAAGGGTAAGGAGGTGGATCAAAAACTCTATCGATCGATGATTGGTTCTTTGCTCTATCTTTGTGCATCCCGACCGGATATTATGTTGAGTGTGGGTATGTGTGCAAGATTTCAAGCCGCACCAAAGGAAAGTCACATGGTGGCTGTCAAAAGGATCTTTCGATATTTAGTTCATACCCCAAACTTTGGGTTGTGGTACCCCAAGGGAGCCAGCTTTGATCTCATTGGTTACACGGACTCGGACTGGGCTGGTGACAAAGTGGGAAGAAAGTCAACCTCCGGAGCTTGTCAGTTTCTCGGAAGATCCTTGGTTTGTTTGTCCTCGAAGAAGCAAAACTGTGTGTCTATGTCTACTGCCGAAGCTGAGTATATCTCTGCCGCAAGCTGCTGTGCTCAATTGCTATGGATGAAGCAAACCTTGAAGGATCTTGGACTATCTTTTGACAAGGTGCCTCTTCTTTGCGACAATGAGAGTGCAATTGCTATTGCCCACAATCCCGTGCAACACAACCGGACCAAGCACATTGAGATTCGTCATCATTTCATTCGGGACCATGTTGCTAGAGAAGACATTTCCTTGGAGTATGTTCCCACCAAGGCAAATCTTGCGGATCTTTTCACGAAGCCCCTTGATGAAGCAAGGTTCCGAGAGTTAAGGGATGAGCTAAATATCATTGATTCGAGCAATGTTGCTTGAGCCCTTGCACACCTACCCGTGTCTCAATGTGTATCTTGTTTGGGTGTAGGCATGGATTTAGGGGGAGTGTAGTTCCTCTTATGAACAAACACTATCCCTATTATGCGCACATTAAAGTTTTCATACTCTATAGTCTCTAAAGGAGACCATTTGAGCTTCATGATGAGTGTTGGTAATGAACCCAAGATATATCTTCGCGGTGTCAAGCCATTTACTCTTATATAAGGTGGCTTCGGCCACCGACTCGTTTTATTTGGTTCTTTGACCTTTTTGTTTGTCATGTGTTTTTGTTGTTTTTGGTTCTTCACAGTTTGAGCTATCTATCCTAAGCCTTTCCTTACCTCAAGCCCTCTCTATTCCCTGCACAAGTTCTTCCTTGTTATCCTATCCTGAGATGTTCTTTCTGGCGTCAGCGGAACTTCCGGTCAGTCTGACCCGGAAGTTCCGGTCCACCGGAAGTTACGGTCCCTGACCGAACTTCTGGTGGTGCTCCCTGTACTATAAAAGGTGGGCCCTGGGGGAAAACGGGATCTTCTTCCTTTTCCCCCCAAGACCCATCTTCTATCAGGAGCGCCGCCGGCCAGGACGTCTTCAAGAGGGCGCTCCGGCCCTCTCTTCTCCAACCGCTCCTCTCCAGATCTGCTCCGTGGGATCCTTCCCCACCTCGATCTCCCGCCATGGACTCCGGTATTTGCTCTTAACTCTCTCCATTAATGGAGATATTGCTCTCCCCATGGCTTGAGTTAGGGCACACCTTGTCTAGGCTAGTTCTTTGGCTAGAACTTGTTGGAAGATCTTGGTAGGCCTAGGGTATCATGCTAGAGTAGATTGGTCCAATACATCCTTGGAAAAATTTGTGCATTGGTGGTCTTTAGATCTACATCTAGGGAACTCTTGTTGAAACTGTCAGTTCGTGGCCTCACCGGAACTTCCGGTGAGCCACGACCGGAACGGTCTAGACCGGAAGTTCTGACGTTTCAGCGGAAGTTCCGGCTACACTGCAAATTTTTTTTCCTGTTTGTATTTTTCCAATCTAACTCTTTTTGTTTCCGCTTCCGAACTTGTGCACTTATCCCAACTTCCCTCCCTATTCTTGTTCTTTCTTCTCAGGGGAAGGAGAGACTCGCCAAGGCAAGCGTGCCCGCCGACCATCCGCTGACATTCCTCCTGAGATTGATGAGGAAGATGCTGAAGTTGTGCGTCCGACCGCTCAGACTTCTCGCTAGAAGGCTGCTGCTGCTCGCCGTGCTGCTGCTGCTGCTGCAGGGAAGAGGCCTGCTCTTTCTCAGAAGGCCACTGCTGCAGGGCCAGACATGACCACAGCCAAGATTTCCAAGTGGACTCAGAAGGCTTATGCTGCATTCAGGGCTACAGATCCCTACCTCGTGCCTCGTGATCGTCTCTGCCTGGATCCTCATTTCCACACCTGTCGTCAGGAGCAGATTTACGAAGAAATTTATGCATCGAAGAAGAAGTTTGTGGTTGCTCCTCAGAAGTACATCAATGTGCCTCACATGGAAGAGAAGCAAGTTTACTTTGGGGAAGCTCTTGATATCTGTCAGAGGTTTGGGTTGATTCCCCTCATGGAGCACCGTCAGAACTTTGATGTGACTGCTATTGCTCAGTTCTACTCCACTCTGTATCTTCACATGCATTCATCTACTGAAGGAGTGATGAAGTGGATGACCAGGGATGTGTTTCTTACCGCTACTTGGGCTGAGTTTGCTGAGCTTCTTGGTTATCCCATTCAGCCTGGCCGCGGGGCAAATGGTTGGCGTGTTCATAGTCCTATAGCTGCTGATCCTGAGGTCCTGGAGCCTCTCTACATTGAAGGATGGGGAAGTGTTGGGTTTGTGAATCATCTGCTGCCAACTTATGACATTATGCGCCGGGTGTACTTGAACACCATCTCTCCCAAAGCTGGCAACTTTGATCAGTTTCATGGATATCAGGTTGACCTCATGCATCAGACCCATCTTCGCCGAGGCACTAGCAGGTCAATGGATGTTATGCACTTCATCTTCTTAGAGATGTGGGGGGCTCTCATCGAAAAGCGCTCCTGCATCTATGCTCCCTTCATTCAGACTCTCATCAATCACAAGTGGCTCGAGAAGACTGGCACCTCCTTTCCTCAAGACAACATCACCATTCATGAAGAGAAAAGGCTCCGTGTGAGTAAGCACCAGAAGCCTCGCACTCGGGAAGAAAAGGAAGCTGCTCTCAAGAAGTCTCGAGATGTTGCTAGTGGTCCCTCCTCTGCTCCTGGTGGCTCTAGTGCTGGTGGTCCTTCTCTCCAGAGGCAGCCATCTTGGGCAAAGAAGCTGCTTGGGAAAGTGAAGAAGACTTTCTGCTTTCTGCAGGACCGCGAGTATCAGGCTTATGTTGACCAGCATCACAATGTTCAACGCCAGAAGGCCATCATGGCAGCCCTCAACATTCCTTGCTCACCGGTCTCTAGCTCTGTCACTGCTCCCAAGGAGGATTGGATTCGCAACAACTGCAACTGGTCTGAAGATGAGTCTGAGGAGGAGGTCACTGGTCCGCCTGAGTCTTCCCATCCTTCCCCTTCTCATGGCTGGGACGAGTAGATTGATCTCCTCTCCCTTTTTGGTGTCTCGATGCCAAAGGGGGATAAGGATGTCTATTAGGGTGTCTACGGGATTTGCATGGGTTGAGTCGCGAGCCTGTTCTTGCCTTTGATCTTTTCTTACTCGCGAACTCTCTAATTTATGTCCGTGAACTTATGTGTGCTTGTGGACCATGTGGTATGTTATGTTTGAGACTATGTGGTATCTTTGTGGTATCTTATTGTCATCTCTTGGGCTGTTACTATGGTGGTGGAGCATCTTTGCTCTTGATGTTATTATTACTCCGTTTGTCTCCACCACATTTAGTTGGTTCTGGTATGTTCTCTATCTCCTTTTGTACTTGTGCTATCTTTGCAATTGTTAGAGGGAGCCTCCGTGTATGTGTGCTAGTTCAGTCCTTAGGGGTCTTCTCTCTACCTTGCACACATACAGGGGGAGCCTGCCCCGTCCATTGCAAAGATTGCTGTGTTTGTATGCAAATCTGTGGGATTGTCATCTAACACCAAAAAGGGGGAGATTGAAAGGACTATATCTTCCCATGATGTTTTTTGGTGTTAAATGACAATCCCAACCGTGTTTTAACTGTGCTCTTGAGTTTCAGGGGAAACGTCGTTGTTGTCTCATTCTATTGTGATGGATGCTCTCTTGTGATCTTTTGAAGACGGTGGCCTTTTTAGTCTTCTTCTAGTTTCTTTATGGTTGATGTTTTTAGGTCACCGTACTATTAAGAGGGGGTCCATTTTGGAAGGCTGTGGGAAATCACTTGTTCTTGCACAAACCTATATGCACCGCCACAGCCATCCCATTATCCCGTGAGAGAGAGCGTTTTCCTGTTCTGTTGGGGCCTTTTGTGTCTCACCGAAACTTCCGGTCTAGACCGGAAGTTCCGCTCTAACTTTTTCTGCGGGCAGCTCCTCTGTTTGTTCCGACGCTTGTTCCGCCCAAGTTCCAGTGGCGGTTCAGTAACCCTCTGGGCGAAATGTGCTATTTAGCCGGAACTTGGCCGAAACTTGGCCGGAACTTCCATCTGTACTAGCCCCGCCAAAAGTTCTTGAGCGGAACTTCCGCCTGAGGCCGGAACTTCCGGTCTGACCCGCTCGCGACCCAAAAGTTCCGCTGCTTGTTCCGCCCAAGTTCCGGTGGCGGTTCAGTAATCTTCTGTTTAGAAGTGTGCTATTTGCCGGAACTTGATCGGAACTTGATCGGAAGTTCACCGGAACTTCTGGTCTGTTTTGACCGGAACTTCCGGTTGCGCTTCTGGAGCGTGCATCAACGGTCTTATGACCGTTGGAGCCAGGCTCAGGCGGAACTTCCGGCCTATCACCGGAACTTCCGGTGAGGTCGCGGGGGCTGTACCGGTTCAGTGCGAGGGGGCCTATTTAAGGCACCCCTCTTCTTCCTCCCACTCTCTCTCGAATTTTTCTCTCTCCTCCATTAAAGCTTGAGCTTCACCTTACTAGATCTCTCTCTCTAGCCACTCAAATGACCTGATCTTTTGAGAGGTGAGGGAGGTGACCTAGATCTACACTTCCACCAAAGAAGAATTGATTTCCCCTTCCATCCTTTGTGGATCTTGTTACTCTTGGGTTTCTTGGAACCCTAGACGGTGTAGGGCATCCCCGGAGCTGAGGCATGTGTTGTAAAGCTTCGAGGTGTCGTTGAGGGCCTCCAATTGAGTTGTGGAGCCTCCCCCTCAACCTTGGTATAAAGGTTTCGGTTGGCGCCTTCAAGGTCACCAGTTAGTGGATTGTGAGGCCTCCTTTGTGGGGGAGCTCACCGGAGAAGAAGGTGAGGCCTTTGTGGCGCTCGGGTGACCTTGTGTGGCCCCGACACCTCTCCAACGTAGACGTAGCTCCTTGGGAGTGAACTACGGGAATTACATCTCCGTGTCCCCTCGCCGGTTACTTCGTTCCCTTCCTTTACTCCTTGCTTTTACTATTTCTTGTTGTTGGTTTCAGTTTCCCTGCTTTAGGTTGTTCACTTAGTTGCTCTCTAGATAACTTTCTTTCTTGTTGAGCCTAAAATTGAGAAACAATGTAAAATTGGGTAGACGCCTATTCACCCCCCCTCTAGTCATATCAAGTCGGTACTTTCACCTTGAAAGCCTTCACACAATCATTCTTCATTGTTTTTCTACAAACAAACTTGAAGCTTGGATTTAGACTAGATACAAACCTTCTAAAACCATCATACTCCACCAAAGAAAAGGCCAACTCATGCAGCACGATCATCCTCATGAGTTCCCTTCGTGCTAATGCTTGATTAAAGGTCCAATGGCCTATTGCGACTCCATCCGGGCTCATGATTGAGGCACTCAGCTGTCCAAAAACTCTCAGCGCCTTCCTTCTTTCTTTGCACCTCTTCAGGTGTTTGCGCAATGAGCTTGTTCCATGTTTACGCTCAGCACAATTTTCCTTTCACAATGCTTGCACACAGCAGCTATAACTATGCCATCAACACGCATAGGGTCATATTCTTTCCACACCTTTGATATAAATCTTCTTCCAGGTTCAGAGAATGTTCCCATGTCAACATCCTCAACTCCCTCATCTTCATCATCAGAATCTCCCGCAGCTTCTTCTTCTTCCCCATCATCATCATCATCTTCTTCTTCCTCTTCTTCATCGTCCACATCTTCTTCATCATCACCATCTTCTTTGAAATCTACCATTTCAGTATCATGTGAACGCCCTTCTGAGAAAGGACTAACGAGTTAACATTACAAGTACATGTGAACTTATCAACTCTTAAGTTGCATCCCTAGAAAAGAAACAAAAAAAGCTCACCATGATAAGCTCTGCAGATGTTTACTGAAGAAGGAGACAACCAAGGGGGTGGTGGAGCCCTTGTCATTGTTGCACTGGATATCAACAATGAGATACCACTTCGGTTCGCTCCATGAGACCCTTCTTCCTCTTCCATGATAAGCGCTGCAAATGTTTATTAAAAAATCAGTAGTTAGCACCTTATATTAGCCAAATTAATACTGTTAATACTGTTAGCACCTTATATTGCACCACATCATCAAGCCAACATTTTCAACAGAGAATAAATCTGAACACATAGTATGTTCAGTATACGAACAAGCAGAACATTGGTTTGTTGGTCCAAAATACCCATGCCTCCTTGGTGTTCAGATCGAAGTGCAGCCTAATTGATTTTTTTATGCTGAACCGATCCTTTAATCGAAGATCCAATCAGCTCCAAAATGACATGCTTTTTTTTTACTTTTTATGTCTATAAACTTTCGATCTGGCAAAACAAACAGCCTGTCACCATCATTTTTTCATCCATTTGTTTGATCGGATCTGGTGCATAGTAGTTCAGTTGAACGCTGCTATCCTATGTTCTACACCATCCGATACACTAGGCCAGTAGTTTGGCCCTTTCGCTCTATACTTGAGCCTTTCATGCTCGAATCCCTCCTGTGCAAATTGACTTCTTTTCTTTTGGTTATTCTATCCATTCACTCACATGTTCTACTGGTTCAAAAATCAACTCTGAAAATTTTGCAGGAGCGGTCTCTTATGCAACTGTCCCTACAAGCCTCAAAGGAGACTCCCAGTACCCGCTCTACATCTCAAACAACACAAAATCGATTCTAAATCACCCTCACTGTTGTTTTGCAAAACTAAAGCAGAATGATTGCAGATCATATTGACATGTACAGGCTGGACCTTAAACTGCAAAATAAATCCCAAAATCTGCACTAACCAAGAACCAAGAATCTAGAAATCTAGAAATCTACCGTGGGGGAGGGGAGGAATAAGATCAAAGGGACCAGGGTCTTGTAGTAGGACGAGCCACCGGGACTCACCGAGTTGCGGAGCTGTGCAGCGGCCAAGACGACGACCGAAGACACTCTAGGAGCGGGACGGCGACCGGGAACTGGAAGGCGATCGTCGGCGGCTGAGATGGCCAAGGTGGGGCGGGGGTTAGGCGATCGTCGGCGGCTGAGATGGCCGAGGTGGGGCGGGGGTTGGGCGCCCGGGGCGGCGACTAGGGCAAGCCGCGCGAGCTGTTCGCAGTGTGGCTGCTCGCGTGAGTCACATCGACGGAAAATCAGGTCGACCTCGTCGACCCATTGGGTTAGTCAAGGCCGGCTCCGTTGGCCCAAAAGATGTTTAGGTCCGATCCGTGCGTCCCAATGGCCTCGATTTTTTGGGTCGGGCCAGTGACCCGACGGGCCGACCTGGCCCATTCCCATCGTGACACGGTAGCATGAAGACACACTCCCTTAACAACCATACACACTCAAGACGAACCAACACCTAGTGTAGATGGACAGCCCTATGCGTCCCCCGGGGGATATGTGGTTTTTATCCCCCGGGTCCCTAGCCAACCACGTGTCCGTTTTTGGATTCAAAATCCCGCTTTTGCTACATTTGCCCCGCTTTTGCTACATTGTAGCAAAAAACGGTTCAGTCCAGAAAATAAAAAAACAGACTGGACCTCGCCAGAGATTTCGCCGGAGACCTCGCCGGCGACCGTGTAGCAAAAAAGTTGAGCTAATGTAGCAAACCCGACCTCACCGGAGACTCGCCGGAGGCTTTCGCCGGTAGACCTCACCGGAGACCGTGTAGCAAAAACGTTACGCTTTTGTAGCAAAAACGCAAAATGGTGGTAGCAAAAAATTTGTGCTAATGTAGCATATCCGATCTCGCCGGAGACTCGTATGAGGTTTTCATCGTTAGACCTCATCGGAGACCATGTAGCAACAAATTTGCGCTATTGTAGCAAAACCACTAAACAGGTGTAGCAAAAAAAATGTCCTATTGTAGCAAATTTAACTTCGCCGGAGACCTCGTCAGAGATCTCGTAGCAAACTATTTATACTATTTTAGCACCACCGTCGGCCGCATGTAGCAAAACACGACACCACTTGTAGCACCACCGCTGCTGCACATAGCACCGCTCACGACCCCATGTAGCAAACTTTGATTACGTACGTAGCAGCGCTGGTGATCTTTGGTAGCAACGCTGATGCCCTTGGGTAGCAACACAGTCACGCGGCTGAGCAACTTCGCCGGAGAGAGGCCATGGAGGAAATGTGCCACGACCTCCTCAACGTCGACACACGCAGCACGGGCCAGCCATGACGGAAAGGCAGCAGGCGCGCAGTAGGGAGGTGGGAGGAAGGAGCTGCTCCGGCCAACGGCAACGTGCAGCAGGGAGGCGGGGCAGGAGTTGCTCCGGCAGACTATTGTAGCAAAACAACAAAACAGTGGTAGCAATTTTTTTTGCTAATGTAGCAAAAGTCGACGGAGAAATCGCCGTCAGACTTTGCCGAACACCTCGTAGCAAAAACATTGGACTATTGTAGCAAAAACATGAAATAGTTGTAGCAAAAATATTATCATAATATAGCAATTCGATGGCGACATCGCCGGAGACCCACCGAAGACAGTGTAGCAGAACTACAGATCGGTTGTAGCGAAACTATAGAACAGTGGTAGCAAACGACTCCTATGCTTGTAGCAACTCTCACCGGAGACCTCACGAAGACATCCTAGCAGGAAACCGGCGGGGCTGGGCGGCAGGCGAGCACGTAGGGCAGTAAGCCAGTGGCACGGCAGGTGACCTCACCGGCGATACCTCCTCATGTGGCGGCGTGGTCGTGCTTGCAGGAGTAGAGCTGGCGACGGGCGAGCTCGCGAGGCTTCCTCGAGGACATGGTCTATGGTGAGGTGGAGCGAGCAGCCGGCCGAAGGTAGAGCTCGATTCCACGACCAGCGACGGCGGCGAGGGCTGGCGGTAGGGCGGGTCAGCGGTCCGCGTGGCAGGGCGAGCTCGAGGTAGGGAGGGGCGGGCGGCGGTGCTGGCGGGCGAGACCTGCAGTGGGCGGGCGGCGCTGGCGGCGCGACCTGCAGGGGCAGGCGGGCGGCGGTGAGACCTGCAGGACCCGGCGGCGACGCGACCTGCTAGCGGCAAACGGAGCGGCCTAGCGCCGGCGCGGCGGCGCACGCAGCGGAGCAGACTGGGCGGACAAGCGTTTTGGGGCGATGCTGCTAGCAGTTCGTGGCTGGAAGAAGATAAGAATAAGAGAAGTCAATGGAAAACGCAGTTAGCAGCTAGCAGTTCCGTAGCAGTCTCACGCACGCAAACGAAATGACCCGGGGGATCGGAACGACGCGATCCCCCGGGGTACGGTATCATTTTCCAAGTGTAGATCCAGGTTAAGACGCAATCTATCGTATCAACATCCTAGTGCGTGACGACGCGTAGAGATCAGAAAGTCAACGTCTGATCTCCGTAGATGTTCTTAGGTCTACTAACGTGGGGATAATAAGTACTCCCTCCGTTCAAGAATAGACGTATTTGGTTTTTCAAATTTTAAATAAATCTATATCTAAACAGTATCTAGGTTATTAAAATTTTGATAAATTTGAGATATCTATTTTAGAACGGAGAAAGTAAAAAAAAAAATATCTAAAAATGGGTAGTACTAGCCCAACTTATGGTCAAGTCGACGCTGCAACCAACTGAACCGCGTGCCAATTAATTATTGCCGCCAGTGACGCCGATCTGGAGAGAGAGAGACCCCAGGCCAGGCTGGTTCGTCTTCGTGCCAAGTTATTGCCCGCAAGGCTCCGGCCACCACCACCACCGTCCAGATCAACGTGCTTCTGCTTCTGCCGTGGCTATTCATTCCGCCGCCTATCTTCCGCACCGGTAATGGGGACGGAGTGATCTGCGGCACCTGCGGTTCCCTTTCTTCATCAGCTTTAGTTTGATGGGTTCGTCCGTTCGTGCGTTCCACTAGCTAGCCCGACTACCGAGGCACACCCAACGGCTAGGAATCTCGCGAATGGCAACCTTTCCCGCACCACATGATGTTTCTCGTCGTCGCCGCCGGCTAGCTTTCTCACGGCGTCAGGCGAGGGAGGCTTCAGAGCAGGATAAGATACGTACCAGCTTTTGTTAAACTGAACTTTATTCGAGGCATAAAAAGTTGGCATCAGCTAGTACAGTATATTATCTGCCTCCGATCGACGACGGCTTCAAACGCACCGACCCGTCTCGTTATCCGCCGTTGACACGCGAGATAACGACCGAACGTCGTCTAAAAAAACAAGGATGGCAGATGATCAACGAAAGGTTCATGGTCAAGAGCTTGTTAATCATGATAATGTGTAGTACTAGTATTAAACTAACCAGTTGTTTGAAAACGTAGGTAGGAACATGGACAGTTGGAGTATGGGTAGATGCAGGATTAGGATGACACATGTTGTTTCGTAAAGAATACGATGACATGATTGGCTGAATGTGACGGCGACCAAGAAAAATGCGAATGAATGAAATGCTTAAAAGCGATGTTTTGATGCCTTGCACGAAAATTCCTATAGCATGATGACGCAATTGTTAAACTAATATGATGTAATAGGATCGGTGTGTCGGTTTGTACGTAGAGTCCGGCCTGCATACAAAGTCCTTGTCGTTACCGACAAGGCAATGTAAATCTCCTGTACTATTCATCTGATATATATACATCACGCACGGGCCAGATTTGGTACCGCTGCATATTCAGTATATTACGTTCGTGTTTTATATGGTATCAGAGCCGATCTTCCTGATCGCATCTGAAAAAACGCCATGAGCTTCGCCTCTTCCTTTTCAGCGCCTGCGATGGCGGCTGGATCGCTCGGAGGGATCGTGACCGAGAAACTGACGAGGGAGAACTATCTGATCTGGCAATCCCAGGTCTTGCCGGAGATTCGAGGTGCCCAACTCATGGGGTATCTTGATGGATCTGTGGCGGAACCGGCAAAGGAGATCAAGACGAAGGACAAGGATGGGGTCGAGGTGGCGATCTCAAATCCTGATTACGCGCGATGGATCGCTCAAGATCAATTTGTGCTTGCTTACCTTCTCCGGAACATGACGAGAGAGGTGCTGACGCAGCTGGTAGGACTCACGAGTTCCGTTGCTGTGTGGAAGAAGGTGACGGAGATGTTCTCATCACAATCAAAAGCTCGGATAGTGCATCTTCGCACACAACTTACTCAAACAAAGAGGGAGAATTTCACCTATTTTGATCGCATAAAGTCTCTGACCGATGAGATGTCAAGCGCTGGCAAGCCCCAAGATGATGATGATGTCGCGTCCTACGTGCTTGCTGGACTGGATGATGAGTACAATGGCTTCGTGGCAGCGATCACGGCCTTGATTAGAGCTCAGCAATCTGTGAGCCTCGGTGATCTATATTCATAGTTTCTCTCATATGAATCTCGCCTTGATAGCCAAAACCCTAGCGGTGGTAATGGTGGTGATCCCTCCGCCAATGCCGCAACTCGCGGAAATTGGAATCGCAACAAGAGTGGTCGAGGTGGTGGCCGAGGTAACTTTGGTGGTGGTGGTGGCCGTTCACAAAACGGTGGTGGAAACCACTACTACGGTGGCAACAATCAGGGAGGCGGCGGCAATAATGGTGGCGGCAGCTATGGTGGCGGAAATTATGGAGGTTACCAGCAGCAGCGCCAAGGTGGAGGCCGTCCCAATGGTCAACAGGGTCGTGACGTCACATGTCAGATTTGTGACAAAGAAGGACATCCTGCGTTTCGATGTTGGAAAAGATTCAACAAGAACTTTCAGAGTCCCCAACGCTCTGTTAATGCGGCTTCGGGGTCGTATGGTGTAGACCCTGCCTGGTATACTGATACGGGTGCCAGCAATCACATCACAGGAGAGCTAGATAGATTGACCATGCGTGAGAACTACAATGGTCAAGACCAGATTCATGGGCCAAACGATAAAGGTATGGATATACATCACATTGGTCATTCGTTATATCATACTCCCAATCATAATTTTCGTCTCAATAATATTCTACATGTTCCCGATGCCACCAAAAGTCTTCTTTCTGTCCATCATCTTGCAAAAGATAATCATGCTTTCCTTGAGTATTGGCCTAATTTTTTCTCCATCAAGGACCAGGACACGAGGAAAATTCTTCTTCAAGGTAGATGCGTGGGGGTCTCTATCCTATGCCGTCTCCATCTTTTTCATTGAGGAAGCAAGCTTTGGGGGTTCAATCTTCGTCGCATTGGCATAGACGACTAGGTCATCCGTCTTCAATCGTTGTTCAACAAATTCTCCGAGATAATAATATTCCCTTTAGTGAGTCAAATAAAGAGTCAGTTTGTGATGCTTGTCAAAAGGCCAAGAGCCATCAGTTACCCTATCCTAAATCTTTTAGTGAATCTTCTGCTCCTTTAGAGCTTGTATTTTCTGATGTATGGGGTCCTGCTACTCCCTCTGTTGGAAGAAACAAGTATTATGTCAGTTTTATTGATGATTATAGCAAGTTCACTTGGATATATTTGCTTAAAAATAAGTCTGATGTGTTTCAGAAATTTCATGACTTTCAGCATCACGTAGAATGACTCTTTGCTAAGAAGATTTTGGCTCTTCAATCCGATTGGGGTGGTGAATACCACAAACTTAATTCCTTTTTTCAGCGAGTAGGCATCTCGCATCATGTCTCTTGTCCTCATGCGCATCAACAGAATGGCTCAGCTGAGCGTAAGCATCGGCATATTGTCGAGGTTGGTCTCTCGTTACTAGCTCATGCTTCTATGCCTCTTAAATTTTGGGATGAGGCGTTTCAAACGGCGGTTTTTTTGATAAATCGTCTTTCTAGCCGTGTCATTAATAATCAAACTCCTATTGAGCGTCTTTTTAAAAATAAGGGTGATTATTCGTTTTTACGAATTTTTGGGTGTGCTTGTTGGCCCAACCTTCGTCCTTACAACTCTCGCAAGTTACAATTTCGCTCTAAGCAATGTGCTTTTCTTGGGTATAGTGGTCAACATAAAGGCTATCGATGTCTTGATATTTCTACCGGTCGTATTTATATTTCTCGTGATGTTGTTTTCGACGAGTCTGTTTTTCCTTTTGCCACCCTTCATCCTAATGCTGGTGCTCAACTTCGTGCTGAAATCAGTCTTCTTCCTTCAAATCTTGGTCTTATGTTTGGGAGTACTGATGTACGAACTGATGATGATATTAATCCTGCTAATTACCCGATTGCTGAGTCTTTTGTGCAGGACACAGCTGATTTTCTGGAGTCAGATGGGTCTGGTCGTGGTTTTGAAGACAGTTCGAGCGAATCTGGCTCAGGATCGCTCGCCCAAGCTAACGTGGACCGATCGCTTCGGCCAGGTACAGGCGCAGGTGGGTCTCCCACTGGCCCACGACGCGTGGCAGACTCTAACTCGTCTGCTGTTTCTCCCGTGAGCATGCAGCGCATGGACTCCTCGTTGGCTGCATCTCACCCCAGCTCTGGATCTTCTGTGGGCGCCACTTCTTCCACGGGTGCACACAAGGAGACACATGGATCTCCTGCGGTCGAGCCTGTGGTTTTTTCTCCTGACAACACGAGGTCCTCTACAGATACGGGATCTTCTGAGTCTGCGGCAGCTGTGCAGTCTCCTGTGCTTGAACGTCCACGAACACGTCTACAACATGGTATTGTGCGGCCGCGGATAATCAGAGATGGGCGTATTCGGTATGATAATCTCCGTTTTGCCAACTTCTGTTCTACTGGTGAACCAGAGAGTGTTGAGGAGGCATTGGGTGACCCTAGTTGGAAGGCAGCAATGGATGATGAGTTCTCTGCTCTTATGCGTAATAATACGTGGCACTTAGTTCCTGCTAATTCTGGGAGGAACGTCATAGACTGTAAATGGGTTTATAAGGTGAAACGAAAAGCTGATGGTACCATTGATAGGTACAAGGCTCGACTTGTTGCGAAGGGATTCAAGCAACGCTATGGAATTGACTATGAGGACACTTTTAGTCCTGTAGTTAAGGCGGCCACTATTCGATTGGTTTTGTCTTTGGCAGTGTCACGGAATTGGAAGCTCAGGCAACTTGATGTGAAGAACGCGTTCTTACATGGTGTTCTGGAAGAAGAGGTCTATATGCGGCAACCTCCTGGTTATATTGATGCTTCTCGCTCAGAGTATATTTGTAAGCTTGATAAAGCTCTTTATGGTCTAAAGCAGGCTCCTCGGGCGTGGTATGCTCGGCTCAGTTCTAAACTTCAACAACTTGGTTTTTCTGCATCACAGGCTGATACTTCGTTATTTTTCTACAACAAGGGGGAGTAACTATCTTTATGCTTATCTATGTTGATGACATTGTTGTAGTCAGTTCCTCAGATACAGCTGTTGATGCACTTCTCCATGATCTTGGTATGGATTTTGCATTAAAGGACTTAGGAGAATTACACTTCTTCTTGGGAATAGAAGTTAAGAAGGTTCATAATGGTATTGTTCTATCTCAAGAGAAATATGCAAATGATTTACTTGCGCGTGTAAACATGAAGTTGTGCAAAACTGTTGACACTCCTTTGTCAACTTCAGAGAAACTATCTTTGACTGATGGTGAAGTGTTGAGTAGTGAAGATTCTACTCGCTATAGGAGCATTGTAGGAGCTTTACAGTATATTACCTTGACTAGACCTGATATTGTCTATTCTGTCAATAAGGTGTGTCAATTTCTGCATGCGCCTACTACAGTTCACTGGACAACAGTTAAGCGGATTTTGAGATATCTACGAGGAACCATCTCTGTTGGCTTGAGATTAAGTAAGTCTGAGTCTATTCTTGTCAGTGCATTCTCTGATGCTGATTGGGCAGGTTGTCCCGATGATAGAAGATCTACAGGTGGTTTTGCTGTATTTTTTGGGTCCAATTTAATCTCATGGGGAGCTAGAAAACAAGCTACAGTTTCCCGATCAAGTACAGAGGCTGAGTATAAAGCCATGGCAAATGCCACTGCTGAAGTAATTTGGATACAAACCTTGTTAAAGGAGCTAGGAGTACCACAACCGAGGCCGGCATGTTTGTGGTGTGATAATATTGGAGCTACGTATCTATCTGCTAACCCTGTGTTTCATGCAAGGACAAAACATATAGAGGTGGATTATCACTTTGTTCGTGAGAGAGTAGCTCAGAAACTTTTAGACATACGGTTTATACCTTCAGGAGATCAACTAGCGGATGGTTTTACTAAGGCACTTTCTACTAGTCGATTAGAAGACTTTAGACGCAATCTTAACTTAGATAAGTTATGATTGAGGGGAAGTGTTAAACTAATATGATGTAATAGGATCGGTGTGTCGGTTTGTACGTAGAGTCCGGCCTGCATACAAAGTCCTTGTCGTTACCGACAAGGCAATGTAAATCTCCTGTACTATTCATCTGATATATATACATCACGCACGGGCCAGATTTGGTACCGCTGCATATTCAGTATATTACGTTCGTGTTTTATAGACCCCTATGATACAAACGTCTCACTTAGATATTTTCTTGTGAATGGATTCCTAGCTAGAGGCCTAAACATTTTTTCGACTCAATCAAATCTGATCGATAATAGCCTCTTCGTTCGCCATTAATTGGGGCCAGCTGAAGCATGAATCACGAGGCGAAAACAGATGGATTATGAATTTAAGCACCCTGAAGGCGAGAAAAACAAAATCCGAACTTTGTTTTCTACTCCTCTTAATAACAGAAGAAGCAACACAGAAAACTCCACTAATGGATCACCACCGGCGACTAATTTTTTTTGGTACTAAACAACCAGCACCCTGCTGCACGTTGCTTGCCCTGCCACACGTACGATCTCTCTATAACCGGGGCGGTGAGACTTGGCGACCACGGGACGCTGCATCCAGCAGCCGGCCATCCAAGCTTGCAGTTGCAGGCAGCACCAATGGTGGCCGTCTTCAACAAGGACGTGCTGAGCTGGTACCTGATCACGCTCAAGATCAAGGAGACCGTCGACGCCAACCTCAAGAAATCCCCGTCGCCGCAGTGGCAGTCGCTTCCCCTCAAGCTACGGGTCGCGAACGGCACTAGTACAACACCGGGAGTAGGAGGAGGAGAAGCTCAGGTCCGGCTGTCCCCGATCCCGGCGCAGTCGCCGGCGCACAGCCCGAAGCCGCAGGACTCGGAATGGGTGGTGACGATCCGCGGGAAGCTGGCGCAGGCGCGCGCGGAGGAGGCTGCGTGCCCGTGGGCGCGGCTGTCCGTGTACCGCGTGCCCAAGACCCTCCGCGAGGGCGACGAGCGCGCGTACATGCCGCAGGTGGTGTCCATCGGCCCGCTCCACGCTGGCAAGCGGCGGCTGCGCGAGATGGAGCGGCACAAGTGGCGCGCGCTGCACCACGTGCTCAAGCGCACTGGCCACGACGTGACCGCCTACCTTGACGCGCTGCGGCCCATGGAGGACCGCGTCCGCGGCTGCTACGACGGGCGCGTCGCCTGGATGCCCAGCAACGAGTTCGTGCAGTGCCTGGTCCTGGACGGCACCTTCGTGCTGGAGCTCTTCCGCGGCGCGCTGGACGGCGCCAACGGGTTCGCGGACGAGCTGGGCTACTCCCGGCACGACCCTGTCTTCGCCATGCGGGGCGCGATGCACGCCATAAGGAACGACATGATCCTGCTGGAGAACCAGATCCCGCTGTTCGTGCTGGACCTGCTGCTGGGGACCCAGCTGGGCCGGCCCGGGCAGACGACGGGCGCCGTGGCGAGCCTGGCGGTGCGGTTCTTCGACCCGCTGATGCCGACGGACACGCCGATGCACCGCAAGGAGCGGTCGAGGCTGGAGTCGTCGGTGAGCGCGGGCGCGGCGGCGGCGGCGGCGTTCGACCCGCTGTCGGACCCGATGCTGCACTGCCTGGACGTGTTCCGGCGCAGCCTGCTCCGGGCCGGGCTGCAGCCGACGCCGCCGCCCGTGGCGCGGCTGTGGCTGAAGAAGTGGTCCGGGCAGCGGCGCGTGGCGGACAAGCGGCGGCAGCAGTTCGTGCACTGCGTGTCGGAGCTGCGGGAGGCCGGGATCCGGTGCCGGCGGCGGAACACGGACCGGTTCTGGGACATCAGGTTCGAGAAAGGGGTGCTGCACATCCCGAGGATCCTCATCCACGACAGCACCAAGTCGCTGTTCCTGAACCTGATCGCGTTCGAGCAGTGCCACATGGACACCGCCACCCCGGGCGGCAACAACATCACATCGTACGCCATCTTCATGGACAACCTCATCAACTCGGCGGAGGACGTCAAGTACCTGCACGACAGGGGCATCATCGAGCACTGGCTCGGCAGCGACGCCGAGGTGGCGGAGCTCTTCAACAGGCTATGCCTGGAGGTGGTCTTCGACATCAACGACAGCTACCTGTCGGGGCTGTCGGACCAGGTGAACAGGTACTACGACTACAAGTGGAGCACGTGGGTGGCCAGCCTGCAGCATAACTACTTCACCAACCCGTGGGCTATCGTCTCCGTCGTCGCCGGTGTCTTCCTCCTCCTGCTCACCACGATGCAGACCTTCTACAGCGCATACAGCTACTACCGACCGCCAACCTAGCTCATCGGAGCTGCAAGGCCTCAATTTCAGGCCGTGGGTGATCCCTTGCAGAAGATTGTCCAAAATCTGACCTTTTTTTTTTTTTTTGGCTTGCATTGCAGTTTTGATTGGTTATTTCCTCAAGGAAAGAATTTTTCCCTTTGAGTTGCATTGTCAATAGAATAATACCGGATTTTGATGAATTCATCTTTCGATTTGTATATCTATAGAAAGGATTTGGATGCTGCACATTTTGTGTACTCCTACCTGCAATTTTAGGGAATGAACGATGAACAAGATAATGGCAGCATCTTACTAGTCACCAGTACGACGGTGTCCCTAGTGTGCAGGCAGTATCGGAGCTACAATGCCTTATTTTCAGGCTGTGGATGATGCGTGCAAGTGCAAGCCTGCATTTCTACTCATTGTGGTGTCAATTCTTCAAGCGAGCAGTCTCAGCAAAAAGGTCAAAGTTCAGAGCAGTTCTGAAGGCATATGCATGTCATCTTTAAAATTCATGAAAAACACCCCATTCTTGATTTTTCAGAAGATCCGTGCACTTCAAAGACTAGGAACTAAGTCACAGGACCATGAGGTGCCTTTCTTATTGCCACCATACAACAATTACACAAGAATTAAGCTCCAATTACATGCTTCATAGCATCATCTGGCATAACAAAACAATGAACCATACTACTACTACTACTTACCATCAACTTCAAGATATATAGGACATGTTGATCGCGTGTAGTTCTGTAGCAGCTTCTCTCATGTTCATTCGCTCATTAGGGGACTGGCTCGCGCAGGAAAGTGCAACTTTCAGCAATGACAACAGACATTGGTGGACTTCGTTTTCTTCTTCCAGATTAGCCCGAGAACAGTCCTGGTATTCTTCCACGAGAGAAGCATCGAGGATATGAAGTATCTGATCCGGAAAGTTCCTCCTGACGAAGCTGACGATGCTAAGCTCGTCGCAGAACATGGGATCGCTTGGCCTTTTTCCTGTTAGTATCTCCAGTAGTACTATCCCAAAACTGTACACGTCTCCAGATGTTGATAGGAAAGTACATCCGGCGTACTCTGAATACCAGGTAAAATGGGTAACATTAGGTATCTAGTTTCATGTAAACATCCATTTCGTTACCGCGTAAGAAAATTTACAGGAAGAAACATGTATGTTACCTGGAGCAATATATCCAATAGTCCCCTTCAGAGTTACTGTACCAACTGAACTCGAATCTCCAGGTGCTGCTGGCTTGGATTTCATGTAGAACCTTGCAATGCCAAAGTCTCCCAAATGAGCTGTCATGTCATAATCCAGGAGGATATTGCTGGGCTTCAGATCACAGTGAATAATAGGACTCTCACAGTCATGGTGTATGTATTGCAACGCATCAGCTATATCAACAGCTATTTTCATTCTTTGAGATAGGTCTAGTCGATTTCGGGCATTTCTGTCTCCTTCCCAGTGCAGCCAAGTATCCAAGTTGCCATTGGGCATGAACTCGTAGACTAGAGCCTTGAAATCATTGCCTCGATTATCAACTGTTGAGCATGCAGTCAGAATGGGAAGAAGATTCCTGTGCCGAATGTTTCTCAATGCTTTACATTCTGAGACGAAACTTTTATCCGCACCTTGCATGTCAAGGTCAAAAACTTTCACTGCCACAACCATGTGTTCTTTGGTTAGCTTTCCTCTGTACACTGAACCGCAGCTTCCTCTCCCAATCAAGTTAGGCTCTGCAAAGTTCTCTGTAGCTTGTGCTAGATCCTTATAAGAAACTTTAGGGAATCGTTCACCCGAAGAAGGCAATGACGACTGATTCCTCAACATCCTCTTTCTGAAGAAGGTTAAGTACACCAGTAATATGAGTGACATGATGCCTAATATGGGTACCAACACTTTGAGCAAATAGTTTTCCCATCTAGATCTTCTCTGAGAAACAGTGGGGCATGAAGGCATATGTAGGTCCAGTACACCTCCGCAAAGCCGCCAATTGCCTTTAAGAGAAATGGCTGATGAATTCTTGAATACTCCGTTTATTGGCACTTCTCCTTCAAGTTGATTGTCGGACAGATCCAACTGGGTGAGAAGTTGAAGTTTGCTTATACCAATTGGGATAGAGCCTGAGAGGTTATTATGTGAAAGGTTGAGCACGATCAAGCTGTTAAGACTTCCCAGAGATATGGGAATGCTTCCTGAGAGAAAGTTCCAGCCCATTTTGATGGTTTGCAATTGCTGGCACGTGCGCAAAGTAGCAGGAATTTCCCCAGTAAGTTTGTTGGATGAAAGATCTAGATAGTTGAGCTGTTGAAGATTATTGATGTAAGGAATTTGGCCTTCTAGACTGTTGTGGGATAATGAACATTGAGCAATTGTGGCTACTCTGAAAACCTCTTGTGGTATATGGTTTTGAAGATTGTTATAACTGAGGTCCAAATATAAGAGTTGCTGAAGGTTTTCTATACTTGATGGTATGGGACCGTGGAACTGGTTATTTCCTAGAAACAGTTCCGACAACTGGGAGTTATTGCCAATGGAAGTTGGAATCTTCCCAGTAAAGTAGTTGTGTTGAAGATACAAACCTTGTAAACTAGCAAGATTTGCAATCCACCCATCAATCGGACCACTAAAATTGTTTTCTTCCAGTCCTAGTTTAGTTAGTCTATGGAGGTTTCCTATGCTTGATGGAACTAATCCGTATAGCATGTTCCTACCAAACACGAGATTGTCAAGATTAGACGAAAGGTTGCCGACAGAATTTGGCAAGACTCCTTGTAGTAGATTTCCATATAGTGAAAGCATCTCTAGAAGAGTGCAGTTGCTCAAGGCATCCAGGAATTCCCAGCCCCGACTGTCATTTGTTTCAAGACTATTTCCATCGAGACCTAGCGTATTGAGCTTCCAAAGTTTACCAAGAGAAGGCGGGATTTGTCCTCTAAACCCATGATTATATGACAAGGATATGTGCTGTAGCTCGGATGCATTGCCTAATGAGTCTGGGATAAGACCTTCCAGCATGTTACCGCCCAAAAAAAGACGTTGGAGGTTAGGCAGAGCATCACCAATGCTAGATGGTAGAGAGCCAACTAGCATATTCAACTCCAAGGCTATTTGATTTAGCAGAGACAGATTAAAGACGGACTCTGGGATTCTACCTGATAGCTTGTTTTCACCGAGTAAGTTTGACATTTTGGATAATTTCCCAACCTCATCAGGAATGGTTCCCTCGAGCTGGTTATACATCAGAATAATATGTTCTAGAGAAGTGATATTACCAAGGCCTGGTGGGATGACCCCGGTAAGATCATTGTAGGGAAGCCACAAACGTGTCAGATTGGAGAGAAGGGCTATTTCTGCAGGGATTTCACCCACCAATAAGTTTCTTGAGAGGTCCAACACCCTTAAGCTGGAGCAGTTTGTGAGTGTGACTGGAATACTCCCCTGCAGTGAGTTGTAACTCAGGTCAAGAAACATCAGCTCTTGCAGGCGGCCAAGATTAGGTATCTGACCAGAGAACTTACTTCTGGAGAGGTTAAGAGAAGCAAGATATGACATGTTTCCAAGGGAAGGAGAGATCTGCCCGACCAAACTCTGCTCCGACAGGTCCAGCACCTCAACACGATCACGTTGTGTGAGGCTGCACTTCACGCCCTGCCAGTTGCAGAAGTGAATACTGGTGTTCCATGAGCTGAAGGCCCCTTTCGGATCGTCGGTGATGGCGCGCTTGAAATCAAGGAGCGACAGCATATCCGTATCGTTCCCAAGGAGGGCAGCGCAAACGATGCTTCCAGCTCCATAAGACAATAGCAGAACCGCCAACACTATGAGCACGAAGAATTTCATGGCATAGCTTTGTCGCTCACTATTTTGCATAGCTTAGTTTTCCCTTCGGCGAGTAATTAAGTAGCTCGGAGACTAAGCTGGCGTTACAGAGCATCAAACATTGAATTGTCCTGCTTACATTGACAGTTTCGACTTTCGAGCCCTTGACAAATATACTCTAGTGCCGGCCGGCCTAATTTGTTATTAGCAGACTCAGTCTTGTATATGCATGAGTAGATCCCAGTTCTTTGTCGTTTCTACACTTTGTTTGGAACACTTCGAGGCCGTATAGTTCTACCCCATAGTATAAAGCTTAATTCGACGCCGTATAGTTCTAAGTAAGGGTTTAAATAAGTGCATCGTCAGTACTCAGTACATCCAAACATTTCAACTACCGTGTTTTGTACTCCTTCAGTCCTTCTCAGGGGCTCGGGACTCTACTATGCGCACGCGTGGAAGCAGAATTCCCCAAATTTCAACTCTAATTAAACAATCTTTCGGCAAATATAAAATCTCCTTTTCAACTCGATCTGTAAAAGGAAAAAATCGCACCTCAGATTATAGGGTGCGGGGCCAATCGCCATCACCGGCGACGGAGAAGACGGGTGCGACGCCCTCAGCGCCGCCGGAGAATGAAGCAGCCATCGCTGTCAGCTGACAGCGGAGCAGGACGCGCCCGCGGGGAGAGGACGGCGCAGGGGTGGTGGTGCCGCCTGGTCTGGGGCCAATGGAGGTGCTGCTAGGGTTCCGTTGGACGGCCTGGGGCAAGCACCGGTGTGCGGGGTGACGGCGTGGCCACCGGTGTGCGCTGCGCTCGCCCGCAGGTGCTGCTGCTGGTCCTCTTTCTTCTCTGTCGAAGCCTCGTCGAAGATTAGGGAAAAGGAACGACCGACCAAAGACATCACCGGGCACACAAAAAATCTTTTGAAAGCCACAAAACCTTGCACGATCAGAATTATATTTAGCGAAAACGGAGTAGAGATTTGGTGCACCGGTGGTCTTTAAAAAAATTGAAAATCATATTTCTAAGTTTCAACAAAAATCTGAAAAATGACCTGATGTGGTTAAAGATGTCTCCCGCTAACATGCAAAATATCAATTTCAAAGAACTTTGTATTATGAGCTACATAAAAATGTCAAAAGTGTGGATCTAAGTATGCATATTTTCAATCTCCAAAAATTCATCAGATTTTATCATTTCCGTATAGCCCATAATATGAAGAATTCTGGCTTGTGATTTTACATGTTTGTAGGATGCAACCTTGACTATGTCCATAATTTTGTATTTGTTTTGAAACTTATAAATCTGATTTTTCTTTTAAAAGAAGAGAGCACCACAACTAAGGAGCCAAGACACTTCCGGTTAACATAGTTATTTTTCCTGAAAAAAAACCAAACCTCTTGTCTCTCATTGTTCTATTATATAATCTTCTCTTGCAAGCTAAAACAACTTGCTAAAAATACGTATATTATAAAATAGAGGGAGTAACGAAAACTGCTAGTGGCTCCCGAGCTCCAGTGAGCTCGTATTTTGGAAAAAAAAGATATTTTTAGGACTCTAAAATTATGAAAAAAAATCAAGCACAAAGATTTACACATTCCCAAGGTGCACAAAACTTTTCAGACGAAAATACATTTTATTTTTAGAGATACGTTTTAATAAATTTTGGATTTTTTAAAAACAAAAAAATTATGAATTTCTATTTTTTAAAATACCGAGCTCACTGGAGCTCGGGAGCCACAAATCCACTCTCAGAGAGTAGTAACTATGTTAGTAGACTTATTTTCAAACCTATTGTTCATGTCACTATAGTGATTGTCCTTTACGTTGTGGTGTAATTTTTCAATACCTATAGTTGCATTTTTCTTTGATTTTCTATACTTTCATGAGAATTGAACCAACATGAAAAGACCGAAGTACACATTGCTTTATCCTCCTTCCTTCTTGGACCAATGTTTATGGTGCTCCCCTCCTCGACTCCTCATGCTTGTCCAATTCGTTAATCACTTGGATATGTAGCTGGCAACACAGAGTGTTCTTCGGTGCTAAAGAAGCGTACTCCAAACAATAAGCCATGTAGCGCACTATCGAGAGGTCGATCCATCAAGTTATAGATGAGAGGTCACCCTTCTTGCTTTTCCCCAGGGCTGGACTCGACTACGCTCTAGCGCAAGTGTTGCATTTTGGTCCTCTTTCTTCTCTCCGAAGCCTCTTTGACAAATAGCTAAGGGTAAACATCAAGGGTAAGGAAAAGGAACAACCGTTAAAATACATCAATTGGCTTCTACTTGCCAGAGGAAAGACGCGACAGAGGAAGAGCACACACAAAATATTTTGAAAGCCACAAAGCCGTGCACGATCTGAAATCATTGCCTTGCAAGTTCTTTTTAAAAGGGAACAATCCAATTGTTCATCTGCCAGTTTTCTTCGAAATTTTCACTACTTTCTTAACAATTGAACCAATATGAAAAGACCAAGGTGCACACTACTCTATCCACCAGCCCAAGGTTTTCAGCGATCCCCTCCTCGACTCTGCTTGTCTAACTCGTCAATGTGTGTGGTAGCTAAAAACATTGAGTGTTGTTCAGGGCTAAGGCAGCATACTCCGAGTGGTAAGCCATGTAGCAAACTAGCAAGAGGTCTACTAGAGGAGGAACAAGCCAAACCTGCGAGAAGGAAGGTCAAGGGAGTGATGGATCCCTAC
Organism: Avena sativa; assembly: GCA_916181665.1. Lineage (NCBI taxonomy): Eukaryota > Viridiplantae > Streptophyta > Magnoliopsida > Poales > Poaceae > Avena > Avena sativa. The sequence goes on along the minus strand of OV702294.1, from coordinate 144,779,842 downwards.
CCACTAGGGTGGGACCATGTTTACATCACACCTTCTTACATTATCATGAATTCATCCTCGTTAATGTGTAAACTTGGTAACCTAGAGGTGCTACTTTCAAATAAGGGAACACATGTTGGTTAACTCTAGCTAAAATTTCGATGCAAGACTTTTTTGGCACATGGGTTTCCACTAATGGCTTAGAGCAGTGGCATAGATAGACGGGAATGGATGGGAGGCACAAAACTGAAAATCTAAATCTTGGAAGGGGAAAATGATTCCATATTTTGTCATCTAAGTCCCTAACTTTTTTTCCTTCAATGATTTGTCCAACTCTAGGGAGGGGGTGCCCCCTACCTACACATAGCTTCACTGGTGGCCTAGAGTACTACAAATGTGATCCAACAGTGTTGATGAGTGCATTTTTCATCATATTCTATCTTATGTTTTTGCATTATTAGTGGTAGGATTTTTAGTATTTATCGTGCAAGCGCGTATCTTTTATGCTTCTTTCACACGGATCCTATATTTAAAGATGTTGATGGACAAATCAATTAGAGCTATTATTTTTGGGTCATGTTCAAGCATGTGAACCATTATCAGACACATTGGAGCATTCCCACATGTAAGGAATATATATTGATCTAATTGAGGTCTAAGTCACCACCCCTCGTAGTTAGGAGATAGGCTCCTCGAGAAAATGGGACATGTATAGTGGAAACAACAACCCACATGGAGGTTCCAAAAGGTGGATGCAGAATGCGTCGACTTTACGACGAACATATCTCATGGCATGGTGTCCATGCGTATTTGGGCAGTGTTGTGACCACCATGTTCTCTTAAAACCTTCCACACCGTCAGGACGTCCCATCCGCCGAGGCGATCCCGCGGGTGATAGGGCACGCGGACTCGCGCTCAACGCATGAGATGAAGCATGCAATGGGAGCCGACATGACTAGATGGGCATGGACGGGGCGACTCACGATAAACCGAGAAGGGGAGAAATCAACGGTACATGTAGAGCTTACAGGTGGGGAATGCCAACGTGGTCTACCAGGTTGATATGTCATATCTAGTCCGTTAATCTAATTGTGAGATGATCAAACTAATATGGACCATAAGATTTCGTTATGCGGGAATGATCATAGGGTGCTAAGGTTGACATAGAAAAGTTTCAAGTTTGCTATTTTATAGGTAGACATGGAGACAACGGCCGCTAAACCCAGCCGCCACCTCCCACTTCCACACCTCCATTGGCCAGTTCCCCCTCCTCCAGCCGGCCTTGCCTGTGTCGAGACTCGGGAGGGGTGGGAAACTCGATCTTTGAGTGGAGGGTTAATAAAATAGTGATTTTAATAGATTGGGTTAGGACTTTGCTAGCCGTTTCCCTCTTTCTTGGCCTCCGCGTAAATGGAGATGATATCGTCTACAATAAGTCATCTTCGGCCTTCGTTCGACAACGAGATCTTCTTTCTAAGTTAACGGTGATATTAAAAGATTAAAATGTTCTAGGCATGAGCCTTAAGATCTTTTTTCGCTAGATCTATTTTGGATTTTTCCCTTGGTCATCAAATAAAGAGTGACGATCTCGATGATTTGCTAGTTTCTATTAGACTTTGTTTTTTAACCGGAGACTATTTATCTATCTTTACCATATTAGCTACTATAAATATGTGATATTGATTTTAAAAAAAATGTGTACATGCATACAAAAGGAGGCATAAAGATCAAGCAATCGGATTTCATGATTCCTGCCATCGCAAAACGTAAGTCTCGCGACTCATCACCGAAGAGATCGCCCACTCATCTACCGCCACGTCTCGATTCCCGAATACCAAAAGGAAACCCATGACACGTTTTCCTGGTGGGCCCCACGATGGCGCGATACATGGTTGCCGAGCAGAGGCATCCTTTTCCAATTGAATCGCCTCCCGTCTCGATCACAACGAAGCTGCCGCCCACTGCTCCTCTTCCATGTCCATCATGTCAGGAAGTAGTAGGCCATAGCCCGGTGCCCGGCCGGCGAGGACCAAGTGGCGAGTTAAGCAGCGCGCTGCAGGGGAGGCGATGGCGGAGCCGTCGGTGAAGCGGTTGGCGCGGCTGGCGATCACGGCGCTGCTCCTCGCCGTGATGGCGATCTCCGGCGCCGCGCTGCTGCTGCTAGCCTGCCCCGGGTCGCCCCGCTGCTCGGCGGCCTTCGGGTCGGCCCTGATGGCGCCCGCGAAGCTCCGGGGCTGCGGGGTCTCCGGTGAGTGCGACATCTTCGAGGGCGAGTGGGTTTGGGACGACAGCTACCCGCTCTACGAGTCCAAGGACTGCCCGTTCCTGGACGGCGGGTTCCGGTGCTCCGAGAACGGCCGCCCGGACGCGTCCTACACCAAGTGGCGGTGGCAGCCGTCGTGCTGCGATCTCCCCAGGTTGGTTCGAAACTTCAGATTAGTTGCTACTTCGCCCATGCTTTGTGTCTTGCTTGCTTGAACGGTTGAACCCCTCCGTTTGCGTGATGCGGACTTGCAGAATTATTTTTAGCCCACCTAGCCAAGTAAAGTTAAGCTGATTATCTTAGGAATTCTTACGGAAGCGAATCTTTGTTATGATGTAGCTTTGCGGTTGATGAAACTGAATAACAGTGGCTTGCAGTACTGAAACTGAAAGTTTATGCAATCCGTGATGATTTATAAGTTAAATCCATTTATTCAGAAACAATTATAGCACTAATCATTACTCAGAAAGATCAACTTTGATTGATGAGAATTTCCTTCAGTGCAAAAATACCTTTCTCGCTAGAATACATATATATCCACGTCCACGATTTTGTGGCCCTGCAAGAGTTAGCTAGGTAAGCTGAAAAGCGTGATCTTATCATGTGGTTTTGGCCCCAAGGGACAATCTGAATATCGATCCATACACTTCCATATATTCTGGCGTAGGCTTCTGATTTAACTACAACCTTTCTTCTGTGACCCCTTAGGTTTGATGCTAAGAGTATGCTGGAGATGCTACGGAACAAGAGAGTAGTATTCGCCGGTGATTCGATCGGGAGGAACCAGTGGGAGTCTCTGCTCTGCATGCTCTCTACCGGTGTTTCAGACAAGAGCTCCATCTATGAGATCAATGGCAGGCCCATCACAAAGCACGATGGTTTCTTCATATTCAAGTTTAGGGAGTACAATTGCACTGTGGAATACTACAGGTCTCCTCTCCTGGTCCCTCAGGGCCATGGACCTGCTGGAGCCCCCAAGTTTGTTAAGAGTACAATCTGGGTGGACTCCATGGATTGGATGTCTGGCCGGCGTAAGTGGAAAGACGCTGATCTGTTAATCTTCAACTCTGGGCATTGGTGGACCAAGGACAAAACAATCGGATGGTACGCAAGCTTGCAATATATTTGAGTTAATTCCACACTGAACCAGTTTTTTGGGGTTGGTTCAGAGTGTCATAAAAATAGAATGTGGTTCAACTCTTCCTTTTCTTGTTTTGTAAATTACTTTACTGTCATAAGTACACCGTGATCTACTATAGAACCAGGCTTATACTTTTATACTGTATACCAGGGGTGCTTATTTCCGAGAAGGAGATGAGGTGAAGCTGGATATGACTGTCAGTGATGCTTACAGAAGGTCAATACAGACACTGTTCGACTGGGTGCGCAAGGAAGTTAACACGACCAAAACCCAGGCCATCTTCCGTACATATTCTCCTACTCACTTCAGGTCTGTACTGTACCACATTGCTACTGACCTAGTGTTTATTGATAACTGATAACTCACTCACCCTGTTTTCCCATGATCGATCACTGATTTTAGCGGTGGTGACTGGAAAAATGGAGGGGATTGTCAGCTGGAAACTCTTCCAGACAGGAGACCGGTTAAATCGATGGAGCAATGGGCCGACAGGCTACAGCCAGTGTGCGATGTCCTGGGGAACAACCAAAGGCCCAAGCTGCCTGGGTTGGACATACTGAACGTGACGCAGATGACGGCCCAACGGAAAGACGGCCACCTCTCGGTGTTCAGAAGTTCTTTGAGTTCAAGGCTTGCCTACCTAAACAAGACATCAGGGGTCAAAGAAGTAGAGGATTGCAGCCACTGGTGCCTGCCTGGTGTCCCTGACACATGGAATGAGCTTCTCTACGCCCTCTTCATGAAAAGACAAATGATGTTGGACGAAAACTCAAGTGACACCGTTTCTGGCTCAAGAACATTGAACAGTACGGACCGACAAAGTGCAGGGGATGTATCTACTTGATGTTGATCTCTGGCTGAAGAGGGTATTTGGCGTAGTAGGTTATAGCAACATTGGTATTAGTTGAGGGGAATCGGGGTGTAGGGCTCGAATACATTTGAGATATCGCTTAAACCATACTCTTGGTCATATTCTTGCCAGGTTCCAGGTCATAGCACATAGTGTGTAGATAGGCATACATGTGAACTAGTTTTTCTTTGACAAAGGGAGTTTATAGTTATCCATTGTATCGACTCATTTGGCTATGATCTATCCACGTCTTTCTGATTCTTTCTGGCCATGAGATGGAGTCCGGGGAGGACACATGGCGCCATCGCAGCGGAGTTTCCTCTCTGGGGAGACGGTCCAACCGTATGATCGGGCACCACACTAGATCCCCCCGCGGCCATCTAGCACGTGCCCTTGTCCTACCCCGTGTCGTGACGGTGGGCCGCATCCCCACTCTGGTCCTAGCGTCAGTGGTTGTGGGTGACATTGTGCTGAGTTAGAGGCGTTTGCAGCGCGGGAGAGGTCCGTACCTGTCGGGTGGTGAGGCCCGACGCGGTCAAAGGTGGCGTCTCTGTATCATGGACGTGCGCGGTTCATCACGCAAAGAACATGCGGTGGACCCTGTTCGTGTGGCAGAATGGCTCTCACATATGGTATTTGTACGCGCGGATCTGGCTCTATATTATATTTGACAAATTCATTACTGATGAGCTCGATTGCTCAATGTCTACCTTCTCTTATTAGTTTTCTAAATTTAAGGTGAGAAGTTGGACATTGATTGATATTGTTCATCATTATGTTCTCAATTACTATGGCTTAAGATTGGTTTGTGGCTTTGGGTTGTGCACATGGTGCTAATCATGCCTTAATCTAGTTGTGGGGCCTCTTAATTAAGTGTGCACATGTAGTTAAGGATGCTAATGTGCTTGTTCTTACTTTCCAAAAATAGGAATCATGCCTAAGCATGTACTGCTAGTACTATGAATAGGTTTTGACCCCTAGACCAATTTCTAAATTCCTCTCTCTATACTTCTTCTACTTATACTAGTTTAGATATAATCCTTGAAGAGTAGATCTTATTATTCCTTGTTGTCGATGAAGATCTTCTGGTTCAGATGCTCTTCTCCTCCTTGCCTTGTCCTCCTAGTGTTTCTCTTGCTCTCAGATATCTATGTCATTACTAGAGTATGTTTCTAGTTTGTGTTCGTTTGTGAGTTGTCTGGTTTGGGGTTTGAATCGATGGCTATTTACAATGTCCTCCGGGCACTACGACATTGACACCTCCTATGTTGCATGGCTTTCTAAGAAACTTGGTTTTGTGTGCAACCTTCTCTGTATTTTGGTTTAATGAACATGTGCAGTGCATTTAGTGGTATGCAGGAGATCTATTGTAGTACCTTTCAAATAGAAAAGGTTGTCAAACCAATGAGGATATGAAGGTATTGGTTAGGAAGTTTAACAAGTAAAGCAACAAAAGATGCAGTAGTTTTGTATTTTTGGGTTTATAGTTTGCAAAAGGTAAATTGTTGTAAAATAAACTGCAAGAAAGTAAGAGAAAGCCCAATCCTCTATGTATCAAGATGACAAGCTGGAGTGTGTACTTATATGTGACAAATGTTACCAAGGGTGGCATGGATATACTCAACATAAAGATTTGTAAAGCAGCATGATAACCATCCTATCAAATTGTATTCTTGTTGGACATAACCTAAAATAGGTGCAACATTATATCTATGCAAGTACACTCCTAATGATTGGTCCTAAGGCTATTTTCATGTATAAACAAAGGATTCATTAATACATAAATGTCTAACCATTGCTTAAAGTTCTAAGGTCCCAATCAAGAACCCCCTAATGTAACTCAAAGTCCGAGGAGACAGTTTCTGTCATTGCGTCCATCCCTACTTTGTTCATCACATTAAGGTGCAACCCTATGAGCACATAAAGGTGAAGTAACATGCAGTTGACATTCGCATATTACCATCATAGAACCACATAAAAGATTAAAACTTGACTACTCATTGTATACTATATAAAAATCATAGCCAATTCATGCCCTCATGAACATGGGAAACTACTCACAACGGATCAGTGGCATATGGATTACAACACAATCTAAAATTATAACTTCACCACAAAATAATGACAAGTTACCAGGCATAAAATACACACAACACGTAAACAATAATCCGGGGTCCGATCTCGAGATGGAGATGGTGTTGATAACGTGTTGGTCTTGTAGACACCCTCCCCCTATGCCAAGAAGGAGATGGTGATGATGCTCCACATTTTTTTCCTTGGCGACGGCCATGGGACAACAACATCTGCCCTCTCCCGAGGTAAAAGAATACTTTTGCCTCTGCCTCAGAAAATTCTCATAAAAATATGGCGTAGGTTTCTCGATAAGATAGAAACGTACATAAGAAGGAGGGACCGAGTGAGGCTCGAGGATCAAATGGGCCAAGGTGGCGCAGTCCCCTCCTTAGGTCACTCCACCTTCCCTTTCTTGGGCCTCGTGCCTCCTATCGTGTGTGCTAGGTGCCTAGGGTCTTCGTTCTGGTGAAAAACTTTCGTGTTATTTTTTCCCAAATTAATTGATGTCCTGATGGTCCCTGTAACATCAAAATACGAAAAAGGAGGTTTTTCCGCATTCCAGATATTAAATACCAAAAGAAGGCACTTTGTTGGAAAGTCTCATCAATCATCTAAAAAGGCATAAATAATGAAATATTAATGTAAATAACAATATAAACTTGTCCTGTTTGTTGCTATTATGATAATACAAAATGCCCATATCAGTTGTGCATAGGGTGTTACATGCCTTAATCTAGTTGTAGTGTCTCTTATTTGAGTGTGCACATGTAGTTAAGCATGCTAATGTGTTTGTTCTTGCTTCCTAGAAATAGGAATCATGCCTAAGCATGTTCTACTGGTACTATGAATAGGTTTTGACCCTTAAATCAATTTCTAAATTCCCCTCTCTACACTTCTTCCATTTCTACTGGTTTAGCTATAACTTTGGAAGAGTAGATCTTTTTCTTCCTTATTATTGATGAAGAGATTCTGGTTCAGATGCTCTCCTCCTCTTTACCTTCTCCTCCTAGTGCTTATCTTGCTCTAAGATATCTCTCTCTCTCTCTCATTACTAGAGTGTGTTTCTTGTTTGTGAGTTGTGAGTTTTGGGGTTTGAATGGATGGCTATTTATAGTGCCCTCTAGGCACTGTGGTACTGGAACGTCCTATGTTGCATGGTTGTCTAAGCATCTTGGTCTTGTGTGCAAACTTATTTGTATTTTGGTTAAATGCACGTGTATAGTGCATTCAGTGGTTACTTAATTAAAGGCTGCTAGATAGGTTATGAGATTGCCATATTGGGCATGTCAGTTTGGAAACTTCGATTTTTTCTGATACTCAATTTGGATAGTGCCAAGTGGATTTATTGTCTTATTCACTTGTCCTTTAGTTACATATTTAATATTTGATTTGATTTGGTTTAAACTAGTGGCTTAGAGTCTAGTTCATTCATTCATATCAACTAGGATTGAATTATTATTACTGTCATTTATAGTTTAATCTAGCTAACTTCCAATGTTAATTAAGGTCAATTGTGTGGCTTTCTATCTAAATCCAAGAATAGTCTTGGTTTTTTTGTTGTCTTGTTCTATGATGATCTTATGGTGCTTCTTTGCTTGGTCGTCTGCTATAACTGCGTACTACTGCCTTCTAATTTCCTATGTTGATCATGATCTTCTAAAGATCTGTACTGATGCCTTTTACCCATTGATATACTTTTTTGACCATATGGTCCTTGTTGCCTCTCTATTGTTTAGACCAAATGGTCCTTGTTGCATCTCTATTGTTTTTATGACCTCAATCTGTCATTTTCATTTCGGGAGTTGGTTTCCCTTGGATTTTACATTAAATGGTTTCATCGTATGATGAATCCAACATTTTAACATTAATCCAGTAATTCTTGTCTTTAAGCATTTTGTTTCCTTTAACCTAACACAAATTAGTTTCTCACTAATTAGTGTTAGGTTTCCTTATTCTTGTAATTTTATTCTTTATTTTAGTTTGTATCAAACCTTGTACCGATTTTATGATGAATAACAATCTGGTTTTGAACATTGTCCTATTTTCCTTGTATTTTTCTAAATTTATTCTACTTGTTATGAATTGTTGAATTTGAACTCATGTTTGAATAATTCAAACCTCCATTTGGAATTAAGTTATATTGTATTTTCTAGTTTAGTTTAGAACTAGTATTTCTGTGTGTATACGCAAAATACTCATTTTTTGTGTTTATTAAATTTTAATTTTCTAAAAATTGAAAATAAGAAAATTTCATGTGAAAATTTAGATCAATTCCTACTGATGACCTAACCCTAATGCATTACTAGCCTAAGTTTTAATCCCTTTGTCCATTTCAAACAAAAGCTCGAAATTTCCCCATATTCTCATATGCATGATATGCAAATGCATATATTCTATATCTACTCCTTCCGTGTCCTATTTTTTCGGACCATTAAAACATTTTTGTGTCTGTTTTTCTCGACGCAAATTTAGTGACTTTACTTCTGAAAGAACATGTGGGCCCCATGTGTGGTTTTGGTAATTAATGACAATCTCTATAGACTAATGTTTGCAGTAAGTTACACTTGTAGGAATAGTCCATTGGCATCGCTTGGAGCATGTGTTGGCCTCAAGGTAGAAGAAATCAAGAAGAAGAAGAAGAAAGTGAAGAAGATCAAGTGTTGACCAAGTGTTTACCAAGGCTTCAAGAGTGACTCGGAGATTGGTCAAGTGAGAGTTGGGCCTATAACAAGTGTGTCTTGAAGAATAAGATGGAGTGATGCCTCGTTTGTATCTTCAAGATACCAACATAATAAAGAAAGAAGAATAAAGAAAATAAGATCAAGGGTGTCTTGAAGAAGAAGATAGAGTTCATCATATGTATCTTCAAGACATCATCCAAATGGTGTTAGAAGAAATATTGTGCAAGCTAAAGATGTGCCATATCTAGAATATCTCATGCTTGAAGCTTTCCATCCTCGGTGATCATGGATCGATGAAGACAAGGTCAAAGTAAAGGTTTCCCCATGTTGTATGGGGGAGCAACTTGCAAGTCTTCATCAAGCGAGTGCATGCAAGAGCAATCAAGAAAGGTGTTCCATCTTGAGAAGGACAAGATTGTCTACATCAAGATCAAGTGGAATATGCGCAAGGAAAAGGTATGATCTTGATAGGGTTTCCTTCTTACCGGTCTCGTGGTGTTAGTTGGGGAGACCGGTTTATAGGATAGATAACTGTACTATCAAGAGGGGCTCTCAAGTGAGTAACTCGATCATATCTTTCAGAGAGAGCTCAAACCTTTGCATACTTAGCATCATACTTTCTTGGTTGTTATTTGGATCTTATTCATGTGAGGTTCTAGAGCTTGTGGTAATATTCATAACAAGCTCTAGTTAATCAAAAACGGATTTCCCTTTTATATCTTATTCCCTTTTTTATCTTTAAGGTTTTCCGGTTTCTCACCAAGGGAGGTATCTCACATTGTAATACGTGAAATATTCTCATGGTATTAGTTGGGTAGCCCTTGTTGTCCTCTTTCTAACAAAATTGGTTTCAGGTCAATCAAAGTTTCCAAACTCTAGATATCACCATTTGAAGTTTGCCTCTTATTTGGTTCAGACCGGATATTTGGCTGGAATCTCCGGTGTATACTGGTAGACCGGAATCTCTGGACTGAAAAGTCCGGTGTCTTCGGTGTTCTCAGTTCCGGAGTTCTTGCCAAGTCTCCAGAGGGAGCATCAAGACCTGCCCCGGGACATTCTGTATAGGGGTCCGGAGATGGTCCGGAATCTCCGGTGTGAGATTTGTGCAGACCTGAGTCTCCGGTCTCCAGACCGGAGTCTCCGGTGTGGAAACCCCCCAACATGCAGAAAACGGTCAGAAATCAGTGGGCCTATAAAAAGAGGCCCTTCTTCCCCAATGATCTAGCACGAGTTCTGCAAGCCCTCCCCTCCATTGTTGACCTTCTTGAGCTTGCTTACCTTCAATACCTCCTATGGTTCTTGCATATACTTTAGGGATTTGAAAGAGGAGATCTAGATCTAGAACCCCACCAATCAATCTCTCCTCTATGTAAGGGGAACATATTGGGATCTAGATCTTGGAGCCTTTTGTGGATTTCCTCCATTGTTCTTACTCTCTTATTTCCCCATAAGCTTTTATAGCTTTGGTAGAATTTGGGAGAGAAGGACTTGAGCACTTCTTGTGTTCTTACCATTGCATTTGGTGCATCGGTTTGAGTTCTCGGTGAGGATTCGATTAGGTGAAAGTTGAGAAGCTTTTTACTCTTGGGTTCTTGAAACCCTAGACGGTTTGGTTGTTTTGCAGGTTTGTGGATTACTTGGGACCTCCAATTAAGTTGTGGAGCTTTCCCCAAGATTGTTTGTTGGGAGCCTTCAATTGAGTTGTGGAGAAGTGCCCCAACCTTGTGAGAGGTTCCGGATTGTCACCGACAAGTGCACCGATAGTGTAAGTGTGGATCGACCCGTTGGGGTGAGATTCATAGGAGAATAAGGGAGGCCTTTTGTGGCGTTGGTGGTTTGATACCACCCCCTCTCCAAACGAGACGTACTCCACATTGGGAGAAACTCGGTAAAACATCGTCGTCTCCGTGTGCTTCGGCTATATCTATATCCGATCTCTTACTTATGCACCTTACTTTGTGATAGTCTTCGTACTTGAAGTCTATATCTTGCTATCACATAGTTGCTTGTATTTCTTAGCATAAGTTGTTGGTGCACATAGGTGAACCCTAGTTGTTCTAGGTTTTGTGCTTGACAAAGTAAACAATAATTTTATTCCGCCTTTGTTGAGCCACTCTCGGAAAAGTTTTAAACCGCCTATTCACCCCCTCTAGACGGCATTTGTATCCTTTCAGCTTCTGTAAGTCAGCGAGTGACCTAGCCCTGCTCATTTGCCCTCCATTACAGATCCAACACATATGATTGATTGAACATTCGAGTTAAAACTAAAACTTCGAAGAAAAAAAGAAAATGTTCCATTAAGTCAGACATACTTGATTATGTATCATCACTAGTTTGTGATTAAATAACATTTTATGTTGTAAACTCAAAAGGCTATTTGTTTAAGCCATAGGATCAGTATATGGATATGAGCACTACAAGAAGTAGCTTCATTGTTGACAACAATTTCGGTTGGCATAGGCCGCCACCCTCGGCTTAGCCCTGTTGGCGAAGCCCACATCAGAGTAGGTCCACAGCCGTCGGTGACGTTTTGGCCACCCGTCGGTTTATGTCGTCCGTCACCGTCAGCACGCCAACCTGACAGACGATGAATTAACGGTGAGCGAGGAGCTATGCTGGTGGCATAGCATCGGCTTATGAGGGGCACATGGCCGCACCTGGGGCCTAGGGGCAGCATCCGTCAGCTTACGAAGACACGTGCCAACACCTGGGGCCGGGGGGCAGCAGCTATGCTAACGGCATAGCCGTCCGCTTAGAGGAGGCATGCGTCGGCACCTGGTGGCCTGGTGGCAGAAGCTATGACGACGGCCTAACCGCCGGCTTAGGGGGGCAATGCGGCGGCATCTGGTGGCCTGGGGGTACAATCTTTTGGTCGTCTCAGCTTGTTGGTTGTTTCTTGTAGGTGGGGGTCATCATTCGCCAGCACGTCCGAATACAAAAAGGAAAGAAGTGGAGACACTGTGGATTCCACGAGCGTGACTGCGTGAGAGCACGATAGATCGCCAGGAACGAACGATCACCATATACAGATGAAACGCTACCGTGCTGACCACTACGCATCCCTAGCATTAACTAGGCTAGCGTGATGCTCGATTCGGGGACGACTAATTAGCAAGCACCGGCCGAGGAGGCGCGGGAGCCGCGCGCGAAGATGTTGGGGCCGTCGGTGAAGCGGTTGGCGCGGCTGGTGATCACGCGGCCGCTGGAGAAGGCCGGAACGGTCCTACTCCTCGCCGTGATGGCGGCCGCCGCCTCGCTGCTGCTGCTCGCCTGCCCCGCGTCGCCCCGCTGCTCGGTGGCCTTTGGGTCCGCTCTGTCGGCGTCCAAGATGCTCTGGGTTTTCGGGGATAACAACGTCGCGCCCGCGCTCGAGGTGTCGGCGTCCAGTGATGGTGATTGCGACATCTTCGAGGGCGAGTGGGTTTGGGATGACAGCTACCCGCTGTACGAGTCCAAGGACTGCCCGTTCTTGGACAGCGGGTACCGGTGCTCGGAGAACGGCCGGCCGGACGCGTCCTACACCAAGTGGCGGTGGCAGCCGTCGTGCTGCGATCTCCCCAGGTTGGTTCGAAACTTCGGATTAATTGCTACTACCTCCGCTCCCAATATATTTGATGAGTTAATTCCACACTGAACCAGTTTTTTGTGTGGTTGGTCAGCCTTTTCAGTTTGTGCCAAATACCTGGTCCAAAGTGTCATAAAGAAGTACTGTTACAATTTTATACTGTATACCAGGGGTGCCCTACTTCCAAGAAGGAGATGAGGTGAAGATGGATATGACTATTAGTGATGCTTACAGGAGGTCAATACAAACACTGTTCGACTGGGTTCGCAAGGAGGTTAACACGAGCAAGACCCAGGCCATCTTCCGTACATATTTTCAGGCTCACTTCAGGTCTGTATGACATTGCTAGTGACCTAGTGTTGATAAAACTCCCTCCATTTCAAAATATAAGATGTTTTAGATTGTGAATAGAATGTATCTAGACTACTTTTAGTAAGTAGGTTTACTCAGGTTTGAAATAAATCTACATATTAAAACTCTAGATATATTTGCTTCATAAAGCTAAAACATCTTATATTTTTAAACAGAGGGAGTAACTGGATAGCTGGCTCACCCTGTTTTCCCACGATCGATCATGGATTTTATTTCTGTAGCGGTGGTGACTGGAAAACTGGAGGGGGGTGTCAGCTGGAAACTCTTCCAGACAGGAGACCGGTTAAATCGATGGAGAGATGGGCCGACAGGCTACAGCCAGTGGACGATGTTCTGGGGAACAACCGAAGGCCCAAGCTGCCTGGGTTGGACATACTGAATGTGACGCGGATGACGGCCCAACGAAAAGACGGCCATCCTTCGGTGTTCAGAAGTCCTTTGAGTTCAAGACGAGCCTATCTGAACAAGACATCAGAGGTCAAACAAGATTGCAGCCACTGGTGTCTGCCTGGAGTCCCTGACACCTGGAATGAGCTTCTTTACGCCCTCTTCATGAAAAGACAAATGATGGCTGACTAAAGTCACCCCGTTTCTGGTTACAAAGTGCAGGGGATGTATCTACCTGATGCTGATCTCTTGCTGAAGAGGGGATTTAGTGTAGTAGGTCATACCAATATTTGTATTAGTTCAGGGAAAGGGGGAATACCGGTGGTATACTAGAGCGCTCGAATACAACCAGGCAGTGAGAGATCGCTCAAACCATAATCTTGCCCATATTCTTGCCAGGTTCAAGGTCAGAGAAAGTAGTGTGTACATAGTCATACATGTGAATTAGTTTTTTTTTCAACAAGGGAATATATTAGCATGAAAATATATAATTACATCCAGCCTCTGTACCAACATAATGTGCGAACTAGTTGAGACATCAGTGTACACATCTAAAAAGTTTTAAAAATATAAAAGACCCCGTCACACTGATCAACCACTCGCAACAGCTATACCCAAACCACCACAAAAATCCGGGTTGAAAAAATGGTACTTCGAAAACAATGCTTTCAAGAAGGAAACATGCATGTGAATTAGTTGCCCCTGGTGATGCCTTTAATCCACTTCTGATTAGAGTGCACTATACTAGTTAGAAGAGATTTGAACACAAAACACATTAGTCATAATTGTTATGATATAGCGAATTCCAATCTTGCACCCAATATTTCTCAATTTGTATATTGTAATTATCCCATGAAACTTGATCTACTCTATTTTACTCTTTACTTGTTACTTCTGTTATGTTTTACTCCACTTTTCTCCAATTCTAACCGACTAGACCACATGGCAGTAGGTTGATTACAATCCGATAAAAAGCGTAAAATCACCGGGAGTATGTGTGCCTCCTCTCGGCCACCCCTAACATCCACTGGCAGTGGATAGTGTCACAGTGCATGATAGTAGTTTAGTTGTTTATTTATTTATAGAATCTTAATGTGAAATTGTGTGATACTTATTAACCATTAAATTTTCTCGCATGGTGAGTTATGATGCAACCATATCACGAGATTACTATTTTCTTGTTCTTAATTTATATACTCTCTCCGATTTATATTACTTGTCATTCAAATGGATGTATCTAGCACTAAAATATATCTAGATACATCTATTTTACTGACAAGTAATATGGATCGGAGAGAGTATTTTTTTTGAGAGAAGCCGGATCAATTATAGAATTACACACAAACTACAAAGTGTCCAAAACATAATAAAAATTATATCAAGGTTCTTTGACCAACTAACGACCATAAGTGCCGGCGAGCGAGCCAGCGACACGCCTCTGTTGCCACTCCTCTACTGGAGCTGGCTTGACATTGTTGGTAAGTCTTCATGCATATGGCCCTAAGAACCAGCTTCTACGTCATGATACATTTTTTTCAAAAATGGATTAAGGACCCCGTGACGAGGTTTAATCTCATCAATGCCCATTGCTATGGACTTGGGTTTAGAGAAGATGGGGATGCTGGAGATCGTGGAACGGTTAACAGACAAGCAACCAGGGGACACGAGATTTACCCAGGTTCAGGCCCCCGGAGGGAAAACCCTACTCCTGCTTGTCTGCTCTTGATTACGGCGGAACCGAAGATTACAGGGGTGCGCAGATTCGATCTGGCGTGGAGGTATGTATGAGAAAGTATGAGTCGACCGATCTAGGTCGTGCCCTCCTGGCCTTTATATAGACTTAGGTAGGTCCCGGGCATAGTCCTAGTCGGTTACAAGTTCTAGGGTTTTACCCTTTTGAATTTCCTATCTACTCTAGTCTTGCTCTCCAAGGATCCGAAGGCGTCATGGGCCTTGGCCACCCGAAAATTTTCATGGGCCAGCGTACATCTGCCGTGGGCCTTTCTTGGGCTGGACCAGGTATGCTGAGGTCACGTACCCGTAGGGTATAACCATGTTAGTATCCCCCGAGTGATCAGTCGAATCGTAGATTCGGCTGAGAACTCTTCAATCCTTCGGGTGCAATTATGTATTAACAGTATGTGTGTAGGGATTGTTGATGCGTGTGCCTGACTCACCCAACGGATCAGGGTCAGTTAACTGTCTTAGGACGAAACAACACGATTTTCCTCAGGTTCGAGTCCCTTAACTCGAACCCGGAACATATGCTGGCGTAATTCGACTCAGGCCGCGGAGGACTTACACGGGTGGAATTCTAATAATTTTAATTGGTGTACCCAACGCGTCCGTCGGGATTTTTCATCGCACCTGTTAGCGCGGGTTTTTACTAGCAGAGCGCAGTCGTGTGCGTTGCCAGGCCATCAGATGATATCTGTAGGTCTTATCTTTGTGTCGCAGACACAGCATCCGTATGTTTGTCACCGCGGAGGTGTTTCGGATGGCCAAGGAGATCGTTGCTCACTCAGCGTTTTGTTGGGGCAGAATTGTCGAAAAGTTTTTGCATGCGAATTCGAAAGATCGCAGTCGAAGATTTCATAGGGTGCGCGACCAACGCTCCCTATGGGAGTAGCCCCCGAGTGTCTGTTCGAGTCGTAGACTCGAGCGGAGACTTTAGTTCAAATATTGTTTAGTTGTTAAGTCCGTAGGACACAAAAAATTTCGGATGCTTAAATCCATCCTCCCTATGGGAGTAGCCCCCGAGTTCGTAGTGGAGTCGTAGACTCGACATAGGACTCGAAGAAATATTTTGTCTTTATTCGTCTTTCGGGTGCGCGATCAGCGCTCCTGATAGGAGTAGCCCCCGAGTATTTAGTCGAATCGAAGATTCGAGTGAGTACTCTTAGCTGTGGAGCCAAAGAATTGTAGTTGGTGCTAGTATAGCTTTTGATGACATCAGTGCTGACGATCAATGACCTTAAGCGTCTGCTACGCCAGAGATGACTTGACTGGACGAAACGTGGGTCCCACTTGCTGACCTTGAATTGACCGGTCACGCGCGGTATGGAGATAATTACGGCGTCGCCTCGATTTCCGCGCGTAGTGGACGGCGTGGTAACGACGGTTCATTGCGATGCTGACACGTGTATGGCCAGATCTGCAGTTGGCGTTAGGTCTTCTGGATGGACGGCTGCCATGCGTCGTCTTTGTTGTTATAATCTTTGGGGAAAGCTATAGTTTGTTTTCACCGCATCAGTTCTTGTTTTCACTGCCTCCTTGTGCTCTAACGATTCTTGCTGCGCGCTGGGATTTCCTTCCACATTTCCATCTTCCCTTCTGCGCTTTCACCGTCGGCGCCGCCGCAACGCGATGGGGAAACCGAAGAAATCGTCATCTGCAGTTGGGACCAGCGCCGCCGGAGGAAAGAAATGCGCCACCGCTACCCGTGTCACCGACGGTGGCTGGCGGCGATCAGAGACGCGGGAGAGTGATCTCCGCAGGCTTCGCGAGCGAGGCTTGATCCCGCAGGATAGGAAGGCCGTCAGACTCCCCGGCAACGAGGTAATCCCCCGTCCCCCCGCTGGGTATCGGGTTATGTTTCTTGCCTTTGTTATTCGTGGGTTTTCCTTCCCAGTCCACGACTTCCTTCGTGGGCTGCTCTTTCTCTATGGCATCCAGCTACATCATCTTTCGCCCAATTCTCTTCTTCACATTGCTTGTTTCATCACTTTCTGCGAGTGCTGGCTCGGCATCGAGCCGCACTTTGGCCTCTTCCGGAAGCTCTATTCCGTGAAGAGGCAATCCGGCTCGGATGGTGTGTATCCCATTGGGGGTTGCATCATCTCTCTTAAGGCCAATATTCTTTTCTTTTCTTTCTCTATGTCCGAATCTATCCAGTACTGGCGGAGGCGATGGTTTTACATTCGCGACTCCACAGTTGCTAGGCAGCAATTTGGTCTTGCTCCTTTCGACCCCTCCCAGATAATCGAGCCAAAGAGGTCCTGGAAAAACCAGATCTTGGATGGCGAGTCAGCGGAGATAGAGGCCCTTTACCGTCGGGTGGAGGATCTCCAGTTGATTCCTGATAAAGAAGTGAACGGCGTGGATATTATCCGCATGTTTCTCGAGCGTCGGGTGCAGCCACTCCAGGCTAGGGCGCACCCAATGTTTCTTTATGCTGGGCGCCGTGACCCGACGAGAGTTTCGGCTGAGAAGCTTTCCCAGGGTGATCTCGACAAGGCCCTTCATACACTGTTGAAGTACAAGGCTGGAGAGGATATCCCGGGGAAGTCGTTGACTCCGCCATTTTCTTCGACGCTGGCTGTTCCACAGGTGTAGATTCGTGCGCGTGGCGCTTTTCTTTGATTGCGTGTTTGTTTTCTTTTGTTTTCTAACAAACTCCCTTCTTATTGGCAGAGCTTCAAGGTGCCGGGCATGGTACCTCCATTGCCCGAATTGTTTCCGGATGCGCCGGATAATGAAGTGGTGGAGTCCGTGTCCGAACTTCCTTCGGCGCGATCGCCAACTGAAGAGGTCAACGAGTCGAGCGAGGACCATACTCGCAAACGATCGCGGAGCTCCAGCGAATCTTCGGATGCATCGACTCCTCCGACTCCCAGAAACCCTCTGTGCCTTGATCGTCATAGTGACGGGCATGGAGGTTCTTCCTCTCCCATTCCTGCCATTCCTGTGCGGGCTGTAGCACCGCACCCGCCAGCGAAGCGGAAGAAGGAAGAAAAGAAGGAAGAGAAGAAGGAGGAGAATAAGGAGGAGAAGAGAGCCCGAAGGACTCCTCCTGTCTTCGACCTGAGCTCACTGGGCTCGTAAGTTTCTTGTTATACTGCTGTCCTTTTTCCTTCTTGATTTTGCATTGTGCTGATTGCTTCGTATGCAGGCATTCCTCCCACGACTCCTCAAGCGATGGTGCTCGGGAGATGATGGGGGAATCGAAAATTGCATCTCCTCCTCCTCAGACGGTGGCAACGTCGGGGGGCGCCGCTCCGAATCCTCCTCTACAGGAGGTGCAGGTGGTTGCGCCTCAGAATTTCGCCAGCGGGCCTTCGGAGTCGCCATCAGAGCATGTAAGTACCTCTGTTTCGTGCCACGGGGGGAGCCCCCGGGTGTCTTCGTGTGCGAGTTTTGCTTTTATTCCTTTGTGTTGGGCGCAACCCCCGAGTCCTTTTTCTTATTAGTGTTTCTTTTTCTGCAGCCTTTTGTGCAGGAGGCCAAGCGGCTGGTGCAGGAGCGCCTGGTGCTGGAGGCTAACCTTTGGCAGCTTCAAGGTACCAAGGCGCCTGGTGCTTCTTTCATTTATTCTGGTTCTGCTCTCTGACGTTTGCTTGTTTGAAATGCAGAGGAGCATAATACTTCTCTCCGTGAGGTCGACGCTCTCAAGAAGAGCCTTGGTCAATCGAAGAAGAAGGCCGAGGCCGCCGTTGGTGCGAAGGAACGCCTCGAGCTAGAGCTGACTAAGGCAGCCGAAGCGAAGGAGCGTCTACAGCAGGAGGCCGCAGACCGTGAGGAGCAGCTGGCCACTGTTGCGGCTGCTCGTGAGAGAGAGGTGGCGGGCAAGCTCATGGCTGCTGCCAAGGCTGTTTCGGGTAAGTGTTGTATTTGTGCTTGTTTCTTCGTGTTTCTTGTCTTCTTCTGTGCTGCTTTTCTTCATGTCTTCTCTTTTTTTTGTCTCAGATGCCGCAGGCATCAAGTTTGACCGCGGCACTCTAGAGCACGGGAGTGCTCTAGATGATGCTACCGCGGTAGTCGAAGATCGCTGCAGCACCGTCGTCAGCTCCCTTGCCAAGGCGAAGGAGGTCCTTGGCCGCTTCTACAAGGAGCTTGTTCCTAAGGGCGCGACCCTCGATGATGTGGATGCCCTGGCGAAGGCTTTGTCAGCCGAAGCGCCTGCGGCGTATAAGCACAAGCAGAAGGGCATCGGCGCGTCCATCGGGCTGGCAATGGCCTTGGCGGCTGGAGAGGAGCTGGACCTGCCCCAGATCACCTCCCGGATGCCGACGACCGCAGATGGATCCGAGGTAGCCTTTGCTGCCTACTCTGCTCGCTGCAAGCGATATGGGCCGAAGCTCATTGATTTGCTGTCTGAGTATGCACTGCGGCAGCAGGGCGGGGCCAAGGCTAGGCAGTTCGGCTCCGAGGCGACTCAGGGTGCCGCGTCTTAGGCGTTGTAGACGTAGGATAATTTGTAGTCTGCTTTTGCTGTAAATATTTTGATGAACAAAATTCTTGTGCCACGTAGTGGCCTTTTATGTGCTGAATGAATTCGCCTGAGATGTGCTCTACCACTGTCTGAATGTTTATGTCCTTTTGCTTTTCTGCTCTAGGTTCCTTCGGGTGCTGACCCTGTTGACACCTCACCTGCAGCGCAGCTACGGCCATCTTTGGATGATCCTTCGCAGCTCGCTTTTCTTTGGGATCGTGTTCGTAGTCTTGAGAGGGAGTTGCTTGGGTTGCATGGTCACGCCGATGTTTGGAAGTCCAAGGCGGATCGCGGTGCAGCCAGAGAGGAGTACTTGATGACGGAACTACTTCGGCTATCTGAGCAGCTTCAATGTAAGTTGTTCTTTGTTTTGAGCTGTAGCTCAGTTCTTCGGATGAGCCTGCTGGCCTTGCCTTTTAATTTGTGCAATTGTCGCAGGTGCTAACCTTGCTCCGAGGGAAGAGAAAGAGCGTGTCGCTGTTCGGGTCAATTGCTTGACTCAACAGGACATGGAGGCTGGCGACTTCTTCTGGATGGATCATGACCGTGCCATGGCTCTGGCGACGGTGCAGGATCGTGTGCACCAGGTTTCGTGGGTGCTTCGCCAAGTGCAGACGTCGCTTGCCTCGGTGTTGCACGTCATGTTTCCTTTGGATGCCGTGCCGACGATCCTTGCGGGTCTTCTGTCAAAGTTTCGGAGCGTGAGCAATGTCAAGGAGTTGGTGCGGCAACAGCTCGTCGCCGGAGTGAAGGCTGCTTTATCTCTTGTGAGGCTGCACCGGCCTGATGTAGATTTGACTGTAGTGGCGACTGGGCCACCTCCTCAGCCGGATGGTGGTGAGTGGGACATGCGTCCATATTATGCAGCTGTAAGGCAGTATGCCTAACAGGTCGTAGATTTGTTTGAGCAGCGTGCTCAGGTTATCCTTCAGAATAGGTAGTACCTGTAAAAGAGATAGATGTAAAATTTATATATTTCGACTGGGCGTGTTGTGCCCTTTGTTGTAAAGGTTTGTTTGTTGTAAGCACGCAGTGCTTTGTTTGAGTACGTGTCATTTTCGTTTGCCTGACGTTGTCAGCTACTCAGGTGTACACGCGTGATCCTCAGTCGATGAAATCGTGAGGTGGGGGGAGCCCCCGAGTGCGTCGTAGCATAAAGTAAAGTTGCAAAATAGCGAACTGCAGTTTGGGGCGAGACACTTAGCTTTATTTATATCGTAATGGAAGAAGTACATTGTTCGGCTGAATAGCCTTGGCTGAAAAGCCTTATTGGAAGTAAAGGGGTAGGTAGCTAGGGGTAGAATCGTCGCAAGTGCGCGATGTTCCATGGGTTGGAGTATGCGACTCCAGACTCCACGTGCTTGAGGCGATAGGTGCCATCTGGGATGACTTCGGTGATGACGTAGGGTCCTTCCCATGGTGACTCGAATTTCTTCGGTCGCTCTTGCTTGAGTCGCAAGACGAGGTCTCCTTCGACGAAGGACCTTTGGCGCAGCCGGCGGCTGTGGTAGTTGCGGAGACTCTGCTGGTACACCGCTGATCGAGCTGCTGCTATGTCCCTTGCTTCGTCGAGTGTGTCGACGGCGTCTTCGAGTGCAGCCGTGGATTCGGCTTCGCTGTAAGCGATGACCCGGGGGGCCTGGTGGCGTACTTCGGCTGGTAGCACGGCCTCAGCTCCGTGCACCATGAAGAATGTCGTGTAGCCGGTGGAGCTGTTTGGCGTAGTCCATAAGCTCCACAGGACGGATGATAGCTCTTTCGTCGAGGCTACAACTTTCCGTTCGAGTGGACTCATGAGGCGCTTCTTGATACCAGCGCCGATTAGGTCGTTGGCCTTTTCCACTTGCCCGTTCGTTTGCGGGTGGGCCACTGAGGCGTACGTGATGTTGATCCCAAGGCCTTCGCAGAAGTCCTGGAACTCCTTGGAGATGAAGTTCGATCCATTGTCGGTGATGATGCTGTGCGGTACACCGAACCTGTAGACAATGGTCTCGAAGAACTTGACGGCAGTTTTGCCTTTCTGGTTGGTGACCGGATGGCCTCGATCCACTTGGTGAATTTGTCGACTGCGACCAGGAGGTAAACGTGCCCTCCTTTCGAGGACTTTGGCAGTTTGCCGATCATGTCGAGGCCCCATTGAGCAAAAGGCCAGGCTATAGGTATGGGTCTGAGTTCGGACCCGGGTGCGTGCGGTTTGTCAGCGAACCATTGGCACCCGTAGCATCTTCGGACTATTTCCTTTGCGTCGCTCATGGCCGTTAGCCAGTAGAATCCGGCTCGTAGAGCTTTGGCGACAAGGAAGCGGCTGCCTGCGTGATGGCCGCAGATGCCCTCGTGGATGTCTTGGAGGATGGCTTTTCCGTCACCGATGGTGACGCACCGTTGTAGTACACCCGTAATACTGCGCTTGTACAGCTCGCCATTGATGATGGTGAAGGCTTTTGACTGGCTAGATATGCGTCGGGCATCTGTCGGGCTGTCAGGTAGTTCTCCGTTTATCAAGAACTAGAGGTATGGTCGCGTCCAAGTTTCTTCGACTGCCATGACCTGCATCAGGTTGACCATGGCGACCTCTGTGTCCAATTTCTCGGGTCCTTCATGACCTTCGGGCAGTGTAGCCCCCAAGTGTTCTGCTTTTTCGGGTGATCCTTTGGGGAATTTCCGCTTGATTGATGGCATGCAGATCTGTTCGAGGAACACACCTGGTGGCACCTTTGCGCAGGTGGAGCCGATGTTGGCGAGTCTACCGGCCTCCTCGTTGCTTTCTCTTCCGACGTGTCGAAGTTCGCAGCCGTCGAATTCTCCTTCGAGTGCGTTGTAGAGGGCGCGGTACGCGATCATGTTTTCGGCGTGTGCGTCGCACTCGTTCATCGTCTGCTGGACGACGAGGTTGGAGTCACCGTAGATGACCAGGCGCGTTGCGCCGCAGATTTTTGCCATCCTTATGCCGTGTATGAGGGCTTCGTATTCGGCCTCATTATTGGAAGCTCGGAATTTCATCCGGAGGACGTACTTCATCTTGTCGCCTTGCGGGGAGGTCAGTATGACCCCTGCTCCTGCTCCAGCTTCACGCTTGGAGCCGTCGAAGTGCACGTCCATGACTGCGACATGTCTGGGATGTCTGGCAGCTTCAGCTCCATCCAATGTACCAGGAAGTCCGGAAGGACTTGAGATTTGATTGCGAGTCGCTTCTCGTAGACGATGTCCAAGGGTGACAGTTCGATGCCCCACAGGGCCACACGTCCTGTGGCCTTTGGATTATTCAGGATGCTGTTCAGGGGTGCCTCATTGACGACCATCACCTGGTGCTCCTAGAAGTAATGGCTCAGCCGCCGAGCCGTCATGAACACGCTGTAGGCGAGTTTCTGGAGTGAGGGTACCTCTGTTTTGTTGGCGTGAGTACTTCGCTGAGGTAGTAGATTGGGCGTTGGACCCCATGGGTCTTGCCCTCTTCGGGTCGTTCGACCACTAGCACGGTGCTGACCACCTGGTGTGTGGCTGATATGTACAGCAGCAGAGGCTCGCGCTCCTTTGGCGTGACCAAGACGGGCGAGGTGGAGAGAAGCCGCTTGAGGCTTTCGAATGCGTCGTTGGCTTCCGGCATCCACTCGAATTTATCTGCTTTGTGTAGCAGCTGGTAGAATGGTAGGGCCTTCTCGCCCATGCGGCTGATGAATCTGCTTAGCGCCGCTATTCGTCCTGCGAGCTGCTGGACGCCTTTGAGGTTTTTCGGCTTCTCCATCGCCATGATGGCTCTGATTTTCTTCGGGTTCGCTTCGATCCCTCGCTGAGAGATGAAGTATCCAAGCAGCTGACCCCTATGGGATGCCGAAGGCGCACTTTTCGGGGTTGAGCTTGATCCTGTAGCGATCAAGGTTGTCGAACGTCTCGCGGAGATCGTCCATAAGTGTCCTTGCCTCCTTGGTTTTTATCACTATGTCGTCAACATAGACTTGGACGTTGCGACCGATCTGGTCCTTGAGGCAGGCCTGGATGCATCGCTGGTACGTGGCACCTGTGTTCTTTAGACCGAAGGGCATTGTGTCGAATTTGGTTATAGCCTGAGTAGGCGTCGAGGAAGGAGAGTTTCTCACAACCTGCAGTTGAATCAATGATCTGTTCGATCCAAGGAAGAGGGAAGTGGTCCTTTGGGCAATGCTTGTTTAGTGACGTGAAATCCACGCACATCCGCAGGATGTCCGTGTCCTTCTTTGGGACCATCACTGTATTTGCAAGCCACTCGCTTTTCTTGATTTCTCTGATGAAGTCTGCAGCGAGTAGTCTATTAATTTCCTTGCCGATAGCTTCGGCTCGTGGCTCGGACAGTCTCCGGATGGACTGCTTGACGGGCTTGGTGTCTGGGAAGACATTGAGTGCGTGCTCGGCGAATTCCCTGGGAACTCCTGGCATGTCCGCAGGACACCAGGCGAAGATTTCCCAGCGCTCACGGAGGAATTCGACGAGCGCGCCTTCCTATGCGGGGCTGAGGTCGTTGGCGATCAGGGCCATCTTGGAGGCATCCGTCGAATGGACCTGCACCTTCTTTGTGTTGACGGTGGAGTCGAAAGACATGTCAGGTGCGTTTTGCCTTGTGACTGGGGGTGCCCCATTGTCCGTCACCTCACGGAGCCTTACGAGCTCGTCTTGCATGCCGAAAGACTGGGAGATTTTGTTGAAATCCCTGTCGCATTGGTCCGATCGGGCGAAGCTCCCGTGGATTGTGATGATGCCCTTCGGCCCTGGCATCTTAAGTAGTAGGTATGCGTAGTGTGGGACAGCCAGGAACCTTGCGAATGCTACACGCCCAAGTATGGCGTGGTATTGTGACGGCCAGTCCACCACTTCAAATTCGAGTCGCTCCTGCCGGAAGTTGTGCGGCTTCCCGAAGATGACGTCGAGCCCTATTTTGCCGAGGGGGAATATGCCCTTCCCTAGAACGATGCCGTGGAACGTTGTGTCTGACTGTTCCAGGCTGCATTGCGGGATCCGCATTGCTGCTAGAGTGCTTGCGAACATTAGGTTGATGCCGATGCCGCCGTCCATGAAGACGCGACTCATCTCGAAACCTCCGATCTGCGCCTCCAGCACCAGGGCAGCATGACCTGGGCGGGGGATTTGGCAAGGGTGATCCGCACGAGTGAATGTGATGCAGGACTCCGATCCGCTGAGGTACTCAGGGATGGCAGGTGGGGTTGCCACAGCCAGGTTAATTTGTCGGGTGATTTTCTTCTGCACCCTATTCGTGGGGCGTCCCTTCTGGATCATCATTAATGCTCCTTTCGGTGGGGGGTACCCGTTCCCAGCGTTGTTCTGTGCAGGTGCGACTGGTTGGTTTGGGCCTCCGATAGGCGGCGGTGGAGGAGCTCCATGTGCTATTTCACCTGGCGCAGGTGCGTTTCCGAACGCAGGGATTGGGGCTTGTTGCCTCATATGCACCATGCTTTCGCTGAGTTTCTGGAACTTGCGGCAATCCTTGAGCATGTGGCTAGCTTTCTTTTTGCCATCCTGCTTGTCGATGTAGAAGTGGATGGTGCATGGACCCGAAAGTTTGTCGTATGCTGAGGGTCCGTTGTCGCGGTCGCGGCGTTGCCATGACTGTGCTGGGCGTCCGCCGTAGCGGAAGTTTCCTCCGCGGTATCCTCCGCTGTTGCGGCTGTTGTCGTTGCGACGGTCGGCGTAGCCGGCCATGTCGGGTCCATCGCGATCATCGTAGACGCGCGATCTCCTCTTGCTGCGGCGTTCCCGTCTTCGGCCGTAGTCGTCCTCTTCATCCGATTGTGCTCGGTGAATGCAATCTTCGCCGTCGGCCCACCTGTTGGCGATGTCCATGAGGTGGTCAAGTGTTTTGGGCTTGACGCGCCCAAGTTCCTCCTGGAAATATGGGCGTTTGACGCCGTCCCTGAAGGCATCGATGGCCCTCTCTTCGAAGATGTGTGCTGCGGAGTTCTTGGTGTTAGACCAGCGTAGTATGTACGAGCGAATAGATTCGCCCGTTCTCTGAGTGCATGCTCGCAACTCTTCGATTGAGGCGGGCCTCTTGCTGGTGCCCTTGAAATTTCGGATGAAGCTGTAAGCTAGCTCCTCCTAGCTTCGGATGGACCCTGATGATAGGCTGCTGAGCCAGACCCGCGCCGCGCCTGTCAGCTGCAGCTGAAGGCATTGCATGGCGGTTTCTTTGTTACCGCCGTGCAGCTTGACGGATGACAGATGGTCACTGAGCCAGGTTTTTGGATCTTGCATGCCGTTGAACTTTGGAGTATCCAAAGGAAGCTTGAAATTGCATGGCATCTGTGTTCGCCGAACAGATCTGCTGAAGCATCGGGCTCCACAGAGTTCTCCTTCGTCTTCGTCCATCTCGGATTCAGACGAGCATGCACGTTTGGCTCGCGCTTTGTCGATTTTGCGATGTGTAAGCGTGTCTCTGGCGTCGTAGTCGCGTTTATGGTGATGCGAGCTCTTCTTCCTTCGAGGAAGGTCGTGTTCCTCTTCCTCTTCGGATGAAGGGGTGGGGCTCCGGTCGCGCCTGGCCGGAGCTTTCTTCTTCGGCTCCGCAGGAGTGTCTTGGTGGAGCGCAGCTCCGACAAGTCCGAGTCCAGTGATTGCGGACTTATGCATGGCTCTTTTCGGGTCCCCCTCCGGTGGTTGGTGGGCCGCGAGATACGTAGTGGCTGCCATGATCGTAGCTTGCGGTGTCTTCGGGATGATGTTGCCGTCAGCATCCATCAACATGAACGATGTGTGGAGAGTTCGGGTCACATCACGGCGCTCCTTGGGATCCATGTTCTCCACCCGAGAGCGGTGCTTGTTTCCTTGGTTTCCGTTCATGCTAGAGCCGGGGGCCATGGCGGAGAGCGCAGCTCGTCGCGTGCTGGACTCAGAGGCTGCTTGCTTGCGTTTGTCGAGTGTTTCATGCATCTTGACTTGCTTCTTGTGCTCCTCGATGAGGAGGAAGTGGTATGCCATCAGTAGTTCACATGAGGCGTCTGCAGGCAGGACTATGTCGCCTGCTACGGCGCGGCGTGCCTGGACCCATCCTTCTTTGCTAAGTTGGATGACGTGGCCGTTGTTTTCCCCGTCGGGTGGGGGGGACTGGCTTCTTCTGTTCCCGCCATTTCCGTCGTTTCTGTCCTGCGGGTTGGGGTTCGTGTTGGGCGGCGGGTTAGGCGTTTGCTGTTCCTGGATGACTGCGGCGCATTGGTAGTGCTTGTAGATTGGTCCGCTACTGCCGCAGCTTTCGGATCCAGAACCATAGGTCCCTTCATCCGAAGGTGGATCGCACAGATCGGAGTTGCAGCTCTTGCTGTCGTAGGACTCATCTGTTAATGACGATGTGCGTAGCACAGGGTGTGGAGCCCATGAAGCGGGCCTGATTGATGGTAGGGGCACCCGCTCAGGAAGGCGGAGGGTGCCAGTCTGACCCACCTGGAAGCAGAAGCTCCCAAATAGGATCTCGAGTCCGTCGCCTACGGGCTCGAAATCTTTCATGGTGGCCGGTGAGTGGGCGGTGAAGTCGAAAGCGCCGAAGAGGAGGTGACTCTCCGTCGCCGCAGAGTTGTAGATCGATCAGGTCAGGACCGTCACGACCGCACAATCAGCAGCCCCGATTCCCACAGACGGCGCCAATTGACGAGGTTTAATCTCATCAATGCCCATTGCTATGGACTTGGGTTTTGGAGAAGATGGGGATGCTGGAGATCGTGGAACGGTTAACAGACAAGCAACCAGGGGACACGAGATTTACCCAGGTTCAGGCCCCCGGAGGGAAAACCCTACTCCTGCTTGTCTGCTCTTGATTACGGCGGAACCGAAGATTACAGGGGTGCGCAGATTCGATCTGGCGTGGAGGTATGTATGCGAAAGTATGAGTCGACCGATCTAGGTCGTGCCCTCCTGGCCTTTATATAGACTTAGGCAGGTCCCGGGCATAGTCCTAGTCGGTTACAAGTTCTATGGTTTTACCCCTTTAAATTTCCTATCTACTCTAGTCTTGCTCTCCAAGGATCCGAAGGCGTCATGGGCCTTGGCCACCCGAAAATCTTCATGGGCCAGCGTACATCTGCTGTGGGCCTTCCTTGGGATGGACCAGGTATGCTGAGGTCACGTACCCGTAGGGTATAACCATGTCACCCCGACATCTACATCGGTTGATGAACACAAACTTTTATTAAGAGTTCATCATCAAAAGGTTTACCAATCAAGAATCACATAAAGTTGATACATGCACCAACCAGCGGAACAAAAGAGACATACAACCCCTAAACATCCTGTAGTTGACTAGTATGCCGCCAGCACGACTGGGTGAAGATATCTTGAGCGACCATCAGGACATGGTTGTACCTAGTAGCCATAATATCCCGCTGGTCTTGCGGTTGGAAAAAATCCCATAGCTGCACCCAATGTGCCACCATATGACTCACCTGCAAAAGATTGAACATTTTGTTTTTGTTAAACAAAATATCGTTCCTGTATCGCCAGATAGACCAACACAAGGTCGAGACTCCAATTCGAATTCTGGCCTTGGACTTCTTTCCAACACCATTTAAACAATTTCCAAGCATATTATTTATACTAGCTAGATGGGAGAGATCGAAATCAAAATTAACAATGCACCACAGTAGGCTAGCAAATTTAAGGGAAAAGATATAAACAAATGTTTTATGGTCTCCTGTGAGCCACAAAAACAAAACTTGCTACATCCTACCCAATTCCTTTTAAACAAATTATCCTTTATAAGACAAACTTTGTTATTCAGGAACCACTTGAAAATTTTAATCTTAAGTGGAATATTTAGTTTCCAAAGGTATTTCCAAACAAAGATCATATGGTCATTCATAAGGTCGTCATACATGGATTTCACCAAGAACACCCCGGACTCTGTTAAGTTCCACACAAAACTTATCTTGGTCCTTAAACAATTGCAACATCATAAGCCTCTGGCATAAGTGTAACCAATCAGATCACGTGTTGCCACTAAGTACTCTCCTGTAACCAATATTTAGTGGTACTTGAGCTAGTACGTGCGCAACATTCACACTCATCCGTTGCACAATATTATATAAGGATGGATATTATCGTAACGGGGGTAAATCTCCCAACCATGTATCCTAATAAAACCTAGTACTAGCTCCGTTCCCAATTTGGAAGTGTCCTCTGGCAAAGAACTCATTCTTTACCTCCGTAAGTACCTTTCAAAATAGAGAATCGATCGGTTTCTGTTGAAATTCGGACAATGTTTTCCGACTTAAATATTTATTATGTAGCAAATTTTGTTAAAACCCTATCTCATTGAGTAGTTTGAAAAGCCATTTTCTTACTAAACACGTATTTTTATTTCCAATACCTCAACATCTAGACCTCCCTGATCTATAATGTTTTTATTCTCATCACTTTGCCCAAAAAAGAGAGACCTATAGAAATTTAACCACTTCCTTACCCCCTTGGTATTTCCAGAAACGATAGCATGAACATGTGTAAACCAAGCGTTCACCATATGATAAAAGCTTTCCTTTCCAGCATCCCAGCTTCCCTTCGATTCTAGTCTCTACTTGATAATAATCTGAATTTTTTTATTTTTCTATAATTAATGGGTATGCCTAAATATCTAAAAAGGCAAAGAACCGGCCTCACAACCAAATATTTGTTTGCAGTGAAGTTCCTCCTCTTTTTGTTTTCCAAAATAGAAAATCTTGATTTTATGAAAATTGATTTTTAACCCTGATAATTATTCAAAGATATATAACATTAGTTTCATGTTCATTGCTTTCTGTAGGTCGTGTTCCATGAATAATATAGTTACACATATTTTATAATTGAGACCCCTCCATCAACTAGATGAGGAATACGGCCTTCAACTTGTCCATCCTTTTTATCCCTTGCAATTAGGATGGCTAACATATTTACAATTATATTAAAAATTATCGGGGATAACGGGTCAACTTGACAAAGACTTTTTATGGTTTGAAAGTCCAATATCATCATTAACATGTATTCCGACACTCCCCCCTGTACATACTGCTAAATCAATTTGCACCACTCTAATGTAAATCCCTTCACGCGCAAAGTTTGTTGGTGGAAGGACCATTTGACTTTATCATGAGCCTTCTCAAAGTCAAATTTTAAACAAAACCACATCCTTTTTTTGAAGGTCATGGATGGTCTCATGCAAGAAAACCACTCCCTCAGGATATGTCGCTCATGCATAAACGCAGATTAAGTTGGTCTAGTTACTTTAGGGGAAATCCACATAATGCGATTAGAACCCATTTTAGTAAAAAAATTAAAGCAAACATTCAATAAACATATTGGTCATATTGTTGTATTTGCACTGAATTTTATTTTTTCATAAGTAAGGTGATAACACCAAAATTCAATTTAACCAGAGGCGAATCCCTTCTATGTAATTAACTAAACAGTGCCAAAAGATCATGTTAGATCACTTCGGCCGGGAATCCATACGAGTCAGATGCCTTATTATGTTCCATTTGGGATATAGACTCGTGCACCTCCTCGGAGAAAGGCGTCGTGAAGATACTATTCTCCTCAATGGGAAGCTGCGTTATGTCATGAGTGACCCCCTTCACCATGGAAATATTTGTTGGAGAAGGCGTCCCAAGTAGCTTTTTATAAAATTTAGTAATGTGAAACTTTAAATTTTCTTCGTCCACAATCATTCGGTCATATTTCTCTAGTTGAAAAATAATTTTCTTCACGTGCTAACCATTTGTAATCAAATGGAAGTACTTAGTATTATTGCCCCCCTTTTGAATATGTTTTAGTATCTCCTTTGAGTCTATTTTGTCTCCTCATCCCTCCTAAGATATTAATGCAATCATTGACATCCCTTAATGTCTCCTGCTCATTTTTATACTGAACATAACAGTTTCGGCCTTTGTGTCAAGACGATCAATAATAGTGAGCAATCTTTCTTTTTCTTTCTTATATTTCCCACTAAAGATTTTTTCCCAACCCTTTAGAAAATGATGCAGGTGACGTAATTTATTTTTCTATTGCTCCATAGGAGAACAACTCGGTAACCGCAGCCCACCCAACCACAATCATCTTATAAAAGCCTTCTTGGCATAACCAATACAACTCAAAAGAAAAAATAAGGCTTGTTACCTAAACGTTACTTTACACCAGAATAAGTAAGTAGGAGTATGATATGTTACAACGCGTGTAGAGGTCGCACAGAAACGAGTGGAAATTTCTGTTTGCACTCTACACTGATCAAGATACGATCTAGTTTTTTTATAAGTGTGTTTTTATCTATGATTAACCTTTGTAAATTGTCGTCCCGAGAGAACAATTTCTCTAAGATTAGGGTTCTTAATAATTGCATTAAATACAAAAGTCAAATGTGTTTTTATTATTTTTTTCATCCCTGGACTGTATGATGTTAAAATCTCCACGTACCAACATAGGTAAAGGTTCCGACTCACATATATGAATCATCTCATCGAGAAACTACGGTTTATGTGTGTCCTGTGCTACCCCATAGACAGACACAAGAATCCACTCAAAACCAATTTTTCTTACACTTAACATGCAAATTTACATAATAGTCCCCAGTGGTCACCTGTAGGACCTAGAGCGTATCAATATTAATGTTGACCACATAAAATCCAGTTCAACCGCAAGTTGTTTTAAAAAAGGTATAGTAAAATTCGATCTTCCTGTATCAAATAACGCAATGAAGTCTAAGAGATATTTCCTTAAAGATTCCTTGACAAAATTTTGTTTAGAAGGGTCTATAAACCTCTCACTATTCCAAATCATTCATCTAAGACTCGGTATAATGAGAAAGTTATTTTGTTTGCTTCCTAGTGCTCCTTCGCACATTGGAAACATCATAGACCTTTTTCTGACGTGGTTTCTTAGGACTGGAGTTTAGTATTGGATGATCCAATCTATCATCCAATATAATCTCCCCCTCCTCGTCGTCAACCATTAAATTAGAGGGGCCAATATCCTCATCTATAAAATAAAAAATGTTCTTTCATAATATTGTGATAGTTCTATCTTCTTCCACTTTTTTAAACCCCTAACAAATTCTAGAGATGTTGGAGATATGCCTAAGAGGCAATAATAAAATGGTTATTATTATATCTTTGTGTTTATGATAAATGTTTATATCCCATGCTATAATTGTATTAATCAGAAACATTAATACTTGTGTGTTTTGTAAACATAAAAGAAGTCCCTAGTAAGCCTCTTGTTGAAACTAGCTTGTTGTTTAATAAATGATCATGGTTTCCTGATCATGGACATTAGATGTTATTAATATCAAGATCATGTCATTAGGAGAATGATATGATGGACACGCTCCTATAGTAAGCATAGCGTAAGATCAAGTCATTTAGAGTTCATTTGCTACAAGCTTTCAAATACATAGTAACCTAATACTTTGACCATGAGATCATGTTATCATCATCACCGGATGGATACTTTGATGACATCAAACACCACTTTCGTAACTGAGTGGTTATAAAGGTGGCATTAGGTATTCTGAAAGTATGTGTTGAGGCACATGGATCAAGAGTGGGATTTGTCCATCCATATGACGGATAGATATACTCTGGGCCCTCTCAGTGGAATGTCATCCGATTGGTTTGCAAACATGTGACTAGGTCACAAGGGATGTCATATCACGAAACGAGTAAAGAGTACTTATTGGTAACGAGGTTGAACTAGGTATAGAGATACCGACGATTAAACCTCAGATAAGTAAAGTATCGCGCGACAAAAGGAATCGGTATCGTACGTAAATGGTTCATTCGATCACGAAGTTATCATAGAAATATGTGGGAGCCATATGAATTTCCAGATTCCTCTATTTGTTATTGATCAGAGAAGTGTCTCGATCATGTCTGCATAATTCATGAACCATAGGGAGACACACTTAAGGATTCGATATTGTTTAGTAGATATGGAATATGAGTTGGCAACCGAATGTTGTTCGGAGTTTCGAATTGGATCCAGGACATCACGAGGAGATCTGGAATGGTCCAGAGAATAAGATTCATATAAGGAAAGTCCAATTCCGGGGTTCGAAAATGTTTTCGGTGTTTTCACCAGAATCTTCTAGAAGGTTCTAGAAGGTCCACCACCCCAGAGGAGGGACACATGGATGCGCCATGACCTATTGGGGCATGCGGCATGGTGTCCTTGGTCAAGTTGGCCAAGGCTAGGAAGTGGGAATCAAACTCTAGTTTGAATAGTCAAACTCCAATTTGAAAAGTCAAATCCCAATTTGGAAAGTCAAAGTCCAAGTGGAGGGAGGGAAGGAAACCTACACGGGAGAGGTTTCTCTCTCCCTCCCCAAGCCTCTGGCCACCAACAGGAGTTGGGGGAGGACTCGGCCTCCCCCTTTCCGCCTCTCCCTCCCATATAAGCAAGGGGTGAGGCGCCCCTTGGCCCTCACCCCAAACCCTAGGCCGCCGTCTGCCCCTCTAGCCGTCGGCACCCTAGCCCTCTAAACCATCGCCGCCGCCTAGCCCTAGCCCTTTCCACCGGCGCTTCCTCCCCTCAGTGTCTAAATCCTAGCCGCCGAGGATCTCTCTAAATCCACCATACTTGCTCCGGCTTAGGCGAAGCCCTGCAGGATCTACTCCTCCACCTCCACCACCACACCGTCATGCTATTGGAATCACGAGGAGATATACAACCTCCAATGTCTACTGGAACAATGGAGAGGAAGGTCTTCATCGAGTACCGAACGTATGACCGACTGCGGAAGCGCTGTCGGAACGCGGCGCCGGAAGGATCGTCTTCGCGATCTTGAGATCGGCAAGTGAACGACTACATCAACCATGAGAATCCGATCTCGTTAAACGCTCTGGATCTTTGAGGGTTAGTACTCTATAAAATTGTTGCACCGATCTCATAGATTAGAGCTACGAACACCTACAGTTGTATCGGAGCCGTGTCTATGCATAGATCTGTTGCACGAGCAGAACACAATGGTTATTGTGGGCGTTGATGCTTTTGTTGTCGATTTCTTGTTGTGTACTTTGCATCTTGTAGGATGGTGGGATGAAGCAGCCCGGGCTAACATTACATGTCATCATACATGATACTTGCTCCATGCTCTACGTGCAACTTGCGTTGCACAAGTGGCTTTGCGGGTGTCTATCTCTCCCACCATAGTGAAGATTCAATTTACAACGGGCACTTGACAATACTTGTATCAACGTTGTGGTTCATGTTCGTAAGTTATAACGGTTCTTATGCAAAATCCCCAACCACGTAAAACTTGGAAAGAAGATTAGAGGCATCTAACTTGTTTTTGCAGGGCTTGTGTTGTGATGTGATATGGCCATGACTGTGATTATATATGATGTATGCAATGATCATTATTGTAAGTTGGCAACCGGCAGAAGACTTATGGTTGTCTTTAAATTTCGTTTAAGACGTGTGTGTCTATTCATCAAAGTAGTTGTAATAGTTGCTGTTGGTGGAGGACAACCATGAAGCGGCGCCATTGACCTTGACGCCACACCGGTGATGATGGAGATCATGTTCGTGCTTGGAGATGGAGATCGAAGGCACAAGAAGAAAGGCCATATCATATCACATATTATGAATTGCATGTGATGTTCATCCTTTTATGCATATTGTATTGCTTAGATTGCGGCGGTAGCATTGTAAGATGATCCCTCTCACTAAATATCAAGTAATAAAGTGTTCATCCTTAGTAGGCATCGTTGCTAAGACTCGTCGTTTCGAAGCACCACATGATGATCGGGTGTGATAGATTCTACGTGTGCATACAATGGGAGCAAGCCAGATTTGCTCATGTGGATACTAAGGTTAACCTTGACGAGCCTAGCATGTACAAACATGGTCTCGGAACGGAATACCAAAAGGTAAAGCATGAGTCATATGATTGATATGATGAACATTGATGACCCACAAGTGTAGGGGATCGAACAGTCTTCACGGGTAGTATTACCCAATTTATTGATTCGACACAAGGGGAGCCAAAGAATACTTGCAAGCCTTAACAAATGAGTTGTCAGTTCAGCTGCACCTGGAAATAGTTCTTGCTCACATAAGTTTATCAGTAGCAATAGTTTGGTAGTATCAACAGCAAAGCAACAACAACAGTGAAACAGGAGCAATAATAACAGTGACAGTAAACAGTGAGATTCGAGTGCGGTAGGCATAGGGATGGATGGACGGGCGTTGCATGGACGAGTCTAAACATGTAACTTCAAGATCTAGGGCATTGCAGATAAATAATAACAAGCATCCAAGTACTAAACAATCCTAGGCATGTGCTCCAAATATAGTCTTACGTGCTCGTAATGAGAACTTGCACAACATCTTCTGTCCAGCCAGCCCGTGGCAGCGGGGCCTCTAGGGAACTACTGGCAATTAAGGTGCTCCTTTTAATAGAGCACCGGAGCAAAGCATTAACACTCCGTGAACACACGTGATCCTCACACCACAGCCATCCCCTCCGGTTGTCCCAATTATTGTCATTTTGGGGCCTTTGGATCCAGACAATGATATGTGTACACAACTTGCAAATAAGATCATAAACAATACTATCATAATGATTCAATAATAGGTTCAGAACTGAGATCATGGCACTCGGTCCCTAGTGACAAGCATTAAGCACAACAAGTTGCAACAAAGTCAAATAGCACAAGAGATACTAGGCACTATGCCCTAACAATCATATTCGATTACATGATAGAACTCATCCAAACCCTACCGTCCCCAATCCTACAGCGGGGGATTACTCACTCATGGATGAGGGAAACATTGGTGGTTGATGGAGAAGCGTTGGTGATGACGATGGCGATGATCCTCTCCAAATTCCTCGTCCCGGCAGGGTGCCAGAACGGAGTTTCTGGATCCGAATCTTGGTTTCTGGTGGCGGCGGTGGAGCGGAACTCTTTCTGGAAAACTATCGAACCCCCCTCGGTTTTTAGGTCGAAAGGCAACTTATAGGCCCAGAGGGAGGCCGATGAGCTGCCTGGGGTGGCCTCACCCCCTCCAGGCATGACCAGTGGTGGGCCCGTGCCTGGGGTGGGTCTGGGGCCCCCAAGCCTCCTCTCGTTCTCTCCTTCTGTCTCCGTGGATCTTATGGTGAAATATTATTTTTGGCATATTTTTCGAGATTTTTCCTAATAGTTGATTTTGTGCACAAAAACAAGACACCAAAGTAATTCTGCTGAAAACAACGTCAGTCCGTGTTAGTTGCATCCAAATCACATAAGTTTAGAGGAGAAACAATAGCAAAGTGTTCGAGAAAGTAGATACGTTTTGGACGTATCAACTCCCCCCAAGCTTAGCTTATTGCTTGTCCTCAAGCAATTCAGTTGAAAACTGAGTGCGATAAAAGAACTTTCACGAACACATTGCTTCATATGATGTAAATATTCTTAGCACAGGAGTAGATGCTTAGACAATTCATAATAAGGAGTATGCAACTAAGTCTACTCAATAGTCATTGCAAGCTATGAAGAGAAACCAACTCAAGAATAATAAGTAGCATGGAACATAAACATAAGCAACATTGCAATGCTCATAATAAGGTATGATAGAGTGGTATCTCGCTTGCCTTTGTTTGAAGAGAACAATATAAATGCCAAGGCACCTCTGAAGTTCACATGAAGACTAGAGATAAAGATATCAGAGATACAAGCATCAAAGTCATGACATAATTAACCAAGTTTCGAGACAAACACAAGAATGCCAACTATTCTCTCAAGAAGGTGCTCATAGAATAAGTAGTGACTTAACAAGGTGGTGAAAATGGTTTTGTAAAGTTTGAAAGGCTTCCAAATGCTGAAAGGAAGGTACTCATTAGCTTTGAGCTCTCATTGACCCTATCATAAGCATCTTTATGTGGTTAAGGTGAAAGTGAGGTCCACTATGAATTATATGCTTAATAGACCATAGACTGGAAATCCCAAGACCCTTGAGTGCGAGGGCCACTCCGCATACTACTCAACTTTGGGTCCAGGCAAGTTCTTGTCATTGTAAGTATTTGCATATCATCGAGAACTGCCAACGGGGTACCCCTTGCATATGGTACATGAGCTTTCCCATAACCAAAATGACAAGGCAAGCAGACAATGAGTATCTCAGCAATCTTTTTATTTACTATATGCATAGTTTTTTATTGAGGATGCTTCATAGATTACTCACTATGGTGATGCTGCAAGTTTCCACCATGATTAGGCATGGCTTAGGCTAGCGGCCTAGGCGTTTCTCTAACACGGAATACAAACTCCATGGACTCATAAGCCCCCCTTTCATTTCGCATCGTTGGCATCCGCAAACAAAAGAGCAAGGTATCAACTAGATATAAATGTATCTAAAAGGTGTTGAGAGCGTTCTCCATGTCAGAACAGTTCTGCTGACTCCCAGCATATAACTTTCATGGACTAGTCACAATGGTTCAGGATTATTAAGTGCACAGAATAAAGTGTGCCATCAAGTTCGTGAGAGCTTTACTAACTAACTTTCTCAACACAGACAAACATTTTATTTTCGAAGAAAACATGACATATAGAATATGCACTGAAATAGCAAATGATGCTAATAGGTAGGTATGGTGGACACAGCTGGCAATATTGGTTTTGGGGAGTTGGAAGCACAAGTAGAGCGCATACTCAGTGCAAGTGAAGGCTAGCAATAGAGAGAGCGACAAACAAGAGAGCAATAGCTGTCATAATCATGCTTGCAAAAAAACAGGACTAATTATGGCATGAAAGTGATACGAGAACTCTGAGGCAAAATAAATCATCGAGGCTTACTGGCTATTGATTAGTCATATGCATGCGTGAGCATGTGCCAAGTCGATTCACATGAACAGTCAGAGGAGGATACCACAATATCATACCAAAGTATGAATAAAACAATGCAAGAAAACATTCATATGACATGCTACAAACTATTAGCAAGCCAGAGCTAATCATAGACAAACAAGAACTACTAAGCATCCATAATGACATACACCCTACACAAACAGGCTAAGCATGCTCATAATGATGAGTATATGTACAAGAATGAAACAAATAGAGTTCGTTATCAGCCTCTTACGACTCTTCGAGTTGTCTTAATCTTCATTATTGCCCTTCA
This sequence comes from Avena sativa, assembly GCA_916181665.1. Taxonomy (NCBI): domain Eukaryota; kingdom Viridiplantae; phylum Streptophyta; class Magnoliopsida; order Poales; family Poaceae; genus Avena; species Avena sativa. Next base: position 144,742,224 of record OV702294.1, on the reverse strand, counting down.
CTTGTGTGACTTGAATGATAACATGAAACCAAAATCCACTGAGAATGGCTAAACCCTGCAAAGAACTCACAAAACCAAAGAAGAACAACAAATATTTTTGGTGTTTTCGATTTTTTAAAGAAGGCGACCAACACAAAACCAAACGAAGCAAAACAAAACCAAAAAACAAAAACTAAGACGCTCCAAGAACAATACAACTGTGCATGAAACAATAAAAACAAAGTGTCTAGAAAGACCTGAGATTTTTATTGATGAAGAAGGGGATGCCTTGGGCACCCCCAAGATTTGACGCTTGTACCTCTTGAGTAATTATTGGGGTGACACGGAGTGGCTCCCCCCAAGCTTGACCTTTTGTCCATTCTTCATCTCATTACATCATCTTCTCTCTACACCTGAAATTTTTCTTTCATACAAAACTTCACACAATCTTCATTAGCAACATTAGTTTATTCAAAGATACTAGACCTCTGGCAAAGCTTTGGAACAGCAAGAATTTTCATTAAAAACAAAAACTACTGTAGCAACTCCTTCAAAAAGCTCAATTTCCCAAAATGAACCCGAAAAGGAATCAATAAGAAGCAAATGCAAATAATGGCAGAAATCTGCCAAAACAGACCAGCAGGTAGAAACCGATTTTTCCGAAGACCTTATGTTGCTCAAATGAAAAAGTGTTGAACTAACGAAAGTTAGCTAACATACTGGGGGATTAATTTGTAAATTTTTAGCTCAATCCGACTTACAGAGACTCCTCACGAATTTTTATGGTGGAGGACAGAAATCTGTTTCGGGACAACAACTCCCCAAATCTTACTTCCTTCTCATTAGAGGTCATTCTTGGCACAAAAATAAAAAACGAAAAGGATAAGGAGAGGTCATTACTGAAGTAATAACTTCAAAGACTCAAGGAAACTCTTGAGTTATCTCCCAACAAGTACTTTTCTTTAACGCCTTTAAGTTAGGCACGACGAAGAACAAAGATTGGAAAGGAGAAAAATAGAAGTGAGCAAGTATAACCACTGTGAAAACATTATTTTGTTCATTAAAATCCGTTTGTTAACAAGGTTGATCAAGTCTTGTCACCAAAACAATCTTATATGAGACAAAACTTTGTATTCCACCAAGTGATTATGTTACCTCAAAGCTTGATAGCAATAGTCCCAATCATAATAGTTTCAAAATTTTCTTGTGGAATGGGACAATACATTTATCCAACCTTGATGCTCTCAACATTTTCAATGGAGTTCAATCAATAGCTTTTAGCAACCTTCTTGGGGAAATAGACAGTGTGCTCTTTGTCATTAATATTAAAAGTCACTTTTCCTTTATTGCAATTTATGACAACACCTACAGTATTAAGAAAAGGTCTCCCAAGAATAATAGACATATTATCATCTTCAGGCATTTCAAGCACAACAAAATCAGTTAAAACCATGCAATTATGAGCTACTTGAACAGGAACATCCTCACATATACCAACAGGAACAGTAGTTGACTTATCAGCCATTTGCAAAGATATATCAGTTGGTATTAATTTTTCTAGCCGGAGTCTCTTGTAGAGAGAAAAAGGCATAACACTAACTCTAGCTCCCAAATCACATAAAGCAGTTCTAATATAATTATTCTTAATAGAGTAAGGAATAGTTGGTATACCTGGATCACCAAGTTTCTTTGGAACCTTACTATTGAAGGAATAATTAGCAAGTAGAGTAGAAATCTCCTCATTAGGAATCTTACTTTTATTAGAGACAATATCCTTCATATACTTTGAATAAGGAGGCAAATTAATAGCATCAGTCAAAGGAATTTGCAAGAATAAATGTTTCATCCACTCACAAAACTTGTTGTAGTGTTCTTCCTCCTTTGACTTGTGTTTCTTACCTGGAAAAGGCATATGTTTCTACACCCAAGGTTCTCTCTCTTTACCATGTTTATTAGCAGTAAAATCTTCCTTAGTGTACCTAGAGTTCTTAGTGTGCTTCTCAGGTTCTTCCTCAATTTCCTCATTATCATGAGCATCATTCTTATCACTACCACTCTCAGTTTCAGCATCAGAGACAGATATACTATTAGGATCTACAGCAGGTTCAAGTGGTTCCTCAACTATCTTATGTTTCTTTTTCTTTCTCTTACGAGGACTACCACTATCTACTTGCTGGGAATCCTGCTCAATTTCTTTAGGATGTCCTTCAGGATATAAAGGATCTTGAGTAGCTATACCACTCCTAGTTTTACTTCCATAAGCATGTTTATCTCCTGAAGCATTAACTAGCATATCCTTTTGTACCTTAGCAAGTTGATCAAGTTGGGTTTGAACCATTTGAAAGTGTTTACAAAGCATTTTAATATCATTTGAAGTTCTTTCCACAATATCTTTCAACTCATTGATAGCTCTAGAGTTTTCCAATAAATGATTCTAAACTTTTTTATTAAAATTACCTTGCTTAACAATAAAAATGTCAAGTTCCTCTAAGCATTGATCAGGAGGCTTACTATAGGGAATATCACCTTCATCAAAGTGTTGGAGAGAGTGTACCTCAATAGTAGATGAGTGCGGAATTGGCTTACATAATTCTTCTATAGGAGGTATATTATTCACATCTTCAGCTCTTATACCTTTCTCCTTTAGACACTTCTTAGCTTCCTTCATCACTTCATCATTTAATGCAATTATTCCTCTCTTCTTTGGTGTTGGTGTTGGAATTGGTTCAGGAACATCTAGTTCAGGAGTAATAGGCTCAGGTGTATTCATCTCAGTTGAAGTCTAATCATCATAATTCTTGCTTATCTTAGCCATTAGTTCTTCAGCATCTGTAGGAGTTCTTTTCCTGAAAACACAATCAGCAAAGCTATCTAGGTAGGTCCTAGAATCATCAGTTAGTCCATTATAATAAATATCAACCAACTCATTTTTAGGTAATGGACATCCAAGATATGCATGAATCAAGGCACAGAACCTTGTCCATGACTCAGGCAATTTCTCTTCTTCTCCCTGTTTAAAATCAAAAAGTCTCTGCAAAGCAGCATGTCTAGCACTAGGAGGAAAATATTTATGGAAGAAAGAAGCAATCAAGCAATCAGGGCTATCAATGGAACCAACATGCAATCTATTAAACCAAGCCCTTGCTTCTCCTTTTAGTGAAAAAGGGAAGAGCTTAGCAACAAATTACTTGCGCATCTTAAAATCATCAGAGAATAAAGCACGCATGGTAGAAAGCTCATTCATATGAGCCACAACATTCTCATTTTCAGTACCACAAAAAGGTTCTTTCTCAACAATATCTAAATAAGACAAATCAAGAGAGAAATCATAATCTTTATCCTTAATATCTATGGGAGAAGTGGCAAACTTAGGATCAGAGGACATCTTAGGCATAATAATACGTCTAGCAAGGAGACTCTTAATAGCACTAGTATCATGTGTGTTTCGGCACTCTTCAACAAATTCATCAGTGAGCTCAATGTAACCATCATTAATATCATAACTCTCACTAGCAGGTGAGCTAACATGTGTAACAGTGTATTCACTAGGAGTTTCGGTATTTCCTAGACTAGCCATATTAGCATCTAGAAAAGGACCTAATGAACCACTCACATCAAGAACAATACAAGTAATATCATGAGTATCAAAAGCAGTTTCAGATTCAGCAGTAGTAGCAGTGTGTGTAGCATGAGCATGTGGTGGTGGTGTGACAAGCTTACTTATAACAGACGGTGAATCAAGAGCAGCAGAGGTGTTTAGGACAGTACTTCTTCTTGTAGTGGATGGTAAAATAGGGAACTTTACATCACGAGACTTCCCCATGATGAAAGGAGTAGCAGCGAACAATAATAGATCCAAATGAACTTACAAATAAAGCTATGCTCCCCGGCAACGGCGCCATAAAATAGTCTTGATGACCCACAAGTGTAGGGGATCGCAACAGTCTTCGCGGGTAGTATTACCCAATTTACTGATTCGACACAAGGGGAGCCAAAGAATACTTGCAAGCCTTAACAACTGAGTTGTCAGTTCAGCTGCACCTGGAAATAGTTCTTGCTCACAGAAGTTTATCAGTAGCAACAGTTTGGTAGTAGCAACAGCAACAATGAAATAGGAGCAGTAATAATAGTGACAGTAATAACACCTGAACCCATCTTTATAATCACCCTGTTACGGTGTGACGTTTGATGTTATCAAGAAACTCTTTCGGTGTTAGTGATTGACATGATCTCATGGTCTAAGGATTAGGATCACTTCGTAAGTTGTTATAGCAATATAAACTCAATGACTTTGATCGTAATGATATACTTCGGATGAATGTTCATCACACCATTACACTAATGTTGTGACCTCGTTATTAACAACATCCAATGTCCATGATCAGGAAACCTATGATCATCTTGTTAATCAACGAGCTAGTTTATAAGAGAGGCATAACTAGGAACTTCCTTTTGTTTATTAAACACACATGTATTAACGTTTCCGTATTAATACAATTATAGCATGTAAAATAAACATTTATCATAAACAAGGAATACAATAATAACCACTTTATTATTGCCTCTCGGGCATATTCCCTTCAGTCTCCCACTTGCACTAGAGACAATAATCTAGTTTGAAAACTTTGTGTATTGAACACCTATGGCTTTCTGGTGTTCCATATACGCAATTGCAAGTGGTTAACATAATCTACGGATCTGACGCTTCAGGCCCGTGTGTATTTGCATGTCTTTGCGTCTTCACGCATCATTCATTCTCCAATGAGATGGCATTGTATAAATTTGGTCTTTCGGTGAGACCTTTAGTTCCTTGGGGTTAAATCATGTCGATACTATTGTCATACAATATATCTTTAGTGTTAGACCGTTGTGAACCACACCTTAGTTTGATAACAAACTTCTTGACACAAATTCCCTCCTTTGCTGCTACTATAACAGTCATATACTTAGCCTTTTTGTTGTAGTATTCATCACAATGTCTTAACTATGGATTTCATCCAAATACATCATGGAATCTTCTTTCCATTACATTGTGCCACCCATAGTTTAAATTGAGATAAACTTAATTTGTATCTTGTGACAAAACTAGTGCTAAACTTAAATAAAACCATTTTAACAGAAGCAAATCATTAAACACATTGCATATTTAGAAAGGGCTTGTTCCCCTGATTCCATTGATATAAAATTTGTCAAATTCTAACGTGGGGATCAAAAGTTATAGCCAAAACAAATTCAAACATCTAATAGATTTAAATCCTAATTTTAAACCTAAACAGCTGCCACGCGTCTTAATATGATTGGCCCGTACCGCTTCGCATTGGATCACGCTTCTGAGCCGCTGGATCTAACTTAATCGCGCGGCTCAGATCCAATCTTACCGCTTCGCTCACGTTCTATCGTATCCGCAGGATCTAGATCTAACGGAGCTCAACACTTTGACCATCTAGTGGCGACGCTGGCGGCGGCGACAGGCGGCGGCGCCTCTGTCAGAGATGCTAACGGCGTTCTAGGTAGCGTGGGAGAGGGGTAAGGGGCTTACCAGACTCGCCATGTGCTGCTGATGCTCAAGGTGGCGGTGGTTTGGCAAGGGGCGCACGGAGATGGTCGCTAGAGCTCGTCGGAGTTGCGGGCGGCGTCTGTTGCTTGTTGTCGAATACGTTTCCGAGGCTCTACGTTGACCTAGCACAAGCCAGAGGGTTTAGGAGATGCGCAAGGGCATGGCGAACAAGACAATATCAAAGGGGAGGCAAGGGGCGGTCTCATTTTACCTGAATCGCACGTCGGAGTCGAGCGGCGGCTCAGGTGCTCGCGGGTGAGAACGAAGACGTCGCTCTGGGTCACGAGAAAGCAAATGGAGGGCATTAGCAAATGCGCAAGGTCATGCTGGTCACAGTGGTTTGAACTAGAGGCAGAGGGGCGGTCTGTACTCACCGAGATTCGTCGCCGGAGTTGCTCTGTCTGCGGCGGCGCAAAGGCAATTGCGGGCAGCCTAGGGGCGTATCTGTCTGGCTTTGTTGGGGGAAATGGCCGCGAGGGGGAGGTGGTCTTATATCCAGATCGGGGGCGAGGATCGCGCGGCGTATCAATGGCAATTAAGCGCGTACTGATTGCGGTGAGGTAACGGCGGAGCGAGCGTTGCGGCCGCGCGTGATTGACGACGAAGACGACGTGGTCGCAGGGTCCACTCGTCAGCGAGTTAAACAGAGAGGGGTGGGGTCGTGTAGTCAGTGACCTGGTGGGTGCGTCCGCGAGTGAGCGAGAGAGAGGGGAGACCCGGGTGGGCTTAGTGGTCTGGATTCGTAGTTGGGCCAAATAGGTGGCGCTGGCCTTTTTCCATTTCTTTTCTCCTTTTCTTTTTCTGTTTTGATTTTCTGAAATGATTTTCAATTCCAAATCAAATGAGTTTGAATTCAAATTTTCTCTAGGTTTTTATTCAGCAAACCTTGCACTCAAATGTGTGTCAAACACTACTGTTTATTCAAAACACTTTGATCAATTGAAAATAAAATAAAACCAAGCCTTTATGATATATATATACAATAGGCATAATATTGGTTTTATTTATTTATTTTGTTTTGAAACTTTGTTCAAACTTTTGATGGTGCCTAAGTTTGAATTTCAAACCTTACTGAATCAAAACAAGTATTCTTCTCATTGGAAGATAGCACTAAGGATAGAGTAAACTTACATGAAATAATAAGCATAAATGCTTCTGTTTTGAAATGATTTGTTTGAAATGAATTTCATATGATCATGGATGCATGGATGATATGCATGAGTTTGAAACATGATTTTAGGGATGTTACAGGAATACGGTAATTATTTGAACAACCTTTGTTCTCATAATACCTGATTTAAATAACAATTATTAAAACAAATCTTGAAGTCAAGCTTTGATGTCAACGAGAAATACAAACAACGGTTTGTTTGTTTTCGATGAACATCATCACATATTCTCTTGCTAGTTACTTAGGCCATTGTGGTTCATGAATTGCGTCGTTCTGTATGAAATTTCATACCAACCAATTCGGTATCCAATACCCAAGAACCACATTGTTTAACAAGCAAAGAATACAACCATAACATGTATATCATATATATACCTAAATTGGATATTTCCAATCTTTTCTTTTCTGCCAAATATATTTTATAGATTCTCTTTCAGCATTTCCTTTTCCTTTTAAAAGAATCTATCAACATCAAAAGTGGTGCCATATACATGACACATAATCCAAAGCGTGTATATTAAAATAATAATACCTTTGGACTTGCACTTTGAAGTAGATCACCATCATCAAAATGATCGGTATTCTTTCAAAATCCATTCTTTAGTAATCTTTTAGTGTAGTAAACACTTTACATACATCTTCTATTCATACTTATCATGACAACATTCATGATCAAGCTACTGTAGCTTATAAAGGTGAATCGTGAGTATAACATTACTTTCTAAAACCCTTTTGGATGATTAGGATGTCTAGCATCTCCAACCTTCGTAAATTCTCATCCAATATGAGAACATATATTATACTCTATCATATTGCAACCAAAACATTGTTTCAGATATCGTTATATCTAGCACACATGATGGTTTCTGAAACAATTCTTTCAGCTCCTAGATAAACTTGATATTAAAACAATCAAGAATCATGGAGGCAAACATGATACTTAAGATACTAACACAGGAATTGTTACTCTCGATTTAATACCAACTATTAAATTTCATGGAGTAAATAGAGTTTGCTGAAAGTTTGCAATAGGACTTTTTAAACTTTAGATTGACACTCAACCCAATACGATACCAGTTCGTAAAGTATATATCCAGAATTCTATAGTTCTATTATCTCAATTACAACTATGCATAAGGTGGTGAACGAATGCCAATGACTACAACAAATTATGCAAATTCACATTGATTTAATTTATGATAAATTGAGTTCTACTAATCCAAATTAGAAATGAACTCCCACTCAAAATCGACATCCCTCGTGTATTTTTGGTGATTACATGAACCAAATCCACTACACCAAGTCCGATCATCACGTGAGTCGGTGTAGCTTCAAAAGCGAGCATCCATATGGTCATCATATCAAAACATATGACTCATACTTAACCTTTCGGTCCGTGTTCCGAGGCCATGTCTGTACATGCTAGGCTCGCCAAGTAAGAACCTTAGTATTCGCGTGTGTAACTGTCTTACACCCGAGATATGCTCGTGGATTCAAGTACACCCGATCATCACGTGATGTCTTGAAGCGACGAAACATTGTCGATGCATACTTAAGGAAGAACACATTCTTATTGTAAGATCCCTCCTTTGTAAAGGAAAGGATCCCTGTGATTGCAATGCTAGTCCCTGGATCAATGCTAGCATCCATAGTTTAAGATGAAGTACACAGAAACAAAGGTCATTATTACATATCATTCCAGAGACAAACATAGTCTTTTACAAACTCCATGGCCACAGGCCTAATACAAGAGTTCAAATATATAGTAAGATAAATAAGTCTTCATCTTCATGTGCCACAGGCAAGCATGTTGAGTGTAGACTCATGACTCCTAATCATCATCAGAATATCCTGCAACATCACAAGTTACAGCCACAGTGGGTCAATACATTGGAATAGTATTGGCAAGTGATACCTTAGTAGAATATTGGTGGACAAAATACTATATGCATTTTGTCTAAGTGTAGCTTAGACTTGCTTTGCTCAAAATAGGTTTTGCCTATTAGTTGAAAACACTAAGTTTTTATTTGTCAAAATCTTTCCCAAGGAACCACCAATAGACATTGGGGTCCTTCACCCTTGTTCAACCACAAGTTTTTACTTAGAAATTGGGATGAGGAGATTCTTGATAGCTTCCATGTCTTGATGCTCAAGTTGTCCAATACCAGGGACATGGCTAAGTACTTAGATTCTTCCATCTGCAGAGGTTGTGCACTTTCCCCACAAGACTTGATTTTCACCAAGATAGGACCTTTCAGAAGCCTTCCCTTAGACCAAATGGACACGCTCCAACCTATCATCCCACTACCACCAACTGTACAAATGGCTAAGTTATTGCAACCTATGTGATCCAGGCAGAGCCCATATTGCCAAGTGGTTGCACTAGAAGCTTCTTAACATTTGGCCTTTCAAATCCCTTTGTTCCTGGGTGGCTTTCCACAAGTGAGATACACAAGGTAGACCATAGAAATGGGCCTTGTGTAACCACTCAACATAACCCATTCTTTCCATTCCACCCAGGTGTTTCATTCACTTAGTTGTTTTATTAAGCAAAAACATAGTCCAAAGACTTAGAAATATTTATTCATAGCATGAATATATAACCACCCTTGGTTGCTACTAGCTAGGCTAAGCATGGCATTGATAAGACTTAGAAATATTTCTAGTAATTTTATAACTACTAGGATTTCCCAAGCATAGCATATAGATCAAAAATAACCATGCAAGACTAGCAAAATACTTCTAATGCAAAGTTGAAAAACTTAGGAATAAAATCATGAAGCACCACTTGCCTTGGTAGTTTGGAGAGTAGCTACAATCCTCACAATCACAATCACTATTTGCACCAAAATCTACACATAAAATAATAACACCAAAATCACATACATAATAAATACAAGCAAAAATATATGGATGCATGCATAATGCCATGTGATAATTTTCTACACCAAACAAGACAAGTGCACAGTACTGATTCATAAACAAGTTCAAAACTTGCCAAACAAACTTTATTTGAACATTAAAACATTTCCCAAATAATTGTTATACACAAAATAGGCCTTTCATAAACAAAATAATTTCCCAAACACATTCATAAACAAAATCAAAACAGAAAAATCAAATGGAAAAAAGAAAAAGAAACAGGAACAAAAAATATAAAACAGACCCAACCCATCTGGCAGCCCACTAAGGCCCAATAGCCACTCCCTCTCTTTTCCCTCGCGAGAAAACGTTTCGCACCAGAGAAAGAACCCGCAGTGTCACTGACTACTGGCCCCCACCTCTCCTCTCTCCCTCTCGCTGACAACGGACCCCAGCACCACGTCATCGTCTTCCTCGCGTGAAACCCGCCCCCCTCTTTCCTCCTCGCCGTTACTGACATTTGAAGACGGCTTCAATATGCGTTGATGCCGCCACTGTGCCCTATTAACCGCCCTGGTCTCCTCTCCCTTCTCCCCCAGACCTCACCCCACAGGAGCCACCAGGCCGCTGGAATTTTAACCTCGAAGTCCCTCTGCCCGACGGTACTCCGGCGATGAATCCGACCAGACCTCGCCTCCCCTCGCCTCCTCGAGCACACAAGCGTGACCCCCAGACCCTGGCGCACCTCCCAGTGGCATCAGCTCGCCCTCGCGCGCCCCAGAACCTTGGCAACGACGACGACCACCGCCGCCACCGTCTGCTTTCTCTCCGGCGAAGCCTCTGGTAAGAATCTAACCACCCCCATACCTCCCGTTGATACATACATGATCGCAGACCTTGTCCGCATCTAACTCCACTTTTTACGTGTCCTAGCGCGCTTCGTAGCCTCGCCCCCGTCGACATCTGAGCGAGCCCAAGGCGTAGCACAACTCCGGTGAGCGATTAAGGTCATCCTCGTGCACCCCTTCGTCAGCAAGGACCACCTTGAGCTTCACCACGCCACGGCGAACTCGGTGAGCATCTCCCTTCACTCTCTCACCTCCTGTAGCGTCGACACCGCCACTGTCTGACAGCTCCGCCACCACCTGCCGCTGTCAGCGCCGCCCACCTTTGACTAACACATGTGCACCGTTCGATTTGGATCCGACGTGTGTGATAGAAACTTAACTGAAGCGGTATGGAGCCACCTGTGACACTTGATCTAAATTAGATCCAACGCACCAGAGAGCGCGATCCAGCCGAAGCGGTACCGACGAATAAGAACTAGACACGTGGCCCTGTTCGTTTGAAATAAAAACAGAAATGTCTATTAGATGTTCCAATTTGTAAAATCCATAACTTTCAAACCACACGTCCAAATTTTGCAAATTTTATATTAATGGATTCAGAAAAACAAGTACTTTCTGACCATGCACTTTGTTTAATAAATTGATTCTGTTAAATTGTTTGTTTTTGCAGAAACTTGTGTATGCATGTTTAGAATATAAAAATTGTTCTAAAATGATTTTTGAGATAAAATCTTTGGCAAATGGTTTGTTTTGAACCTACTGACCATAGAAATCAATTTGTGGTTTCAAAAACATATTTGGTGAAGCAAAAGAATAAACTTTTGATTTAAACCATTTCTAGTCAAATAAAAATAATGTTTATTTATTAAAAATGCTTTTTGAGGAAAACCTTTGGGAAATGTTTTGATTTGAATTCTCTGACCCCAAACACCAAGTTTTATGATTTGAAAATGTATTTGGTGAACCCAATAAAAATTATTACTTTGCTAAAGACATTTTCAACCACATAAAATAATGACTTGGTTAAAAAATGGTTTATGAAGTAAAATCTTTTGCAAATGATTTTGCCACTTTATAAAATGATCATTAGGTGTTTTCAAATGTTTATAACCTATTAAAAACCACTTTTCCAAATAAAACAATCTTTAGCATGCTTGCATGCATTGTTTTGTTTCTATCATTTTATGTGATGTTTTGCTTGAATGGTAGATTGAAATATTGCTTGCTTGATTGAATTGTAGTGGAATTTGAAGAGTGTGATTACTGCAAAGATCAAGGAGTGAACTTGTATTCTCTACCAAAAAGGCAAGTGATGCTTCATACTTTTGTCCCACTATTTTCACTATGCATTAGTGATATTTCTAAGTAAGACTTGCATGGAATTTTGCTAAGTATATACTATGCCATGGGAAATCCTAGTAGATGAAACCTTAGTAGAATTTCCTAAGTTAATATTCCTACTACTATCATGCTTAGCTTAGCTAGTAGAAAACAAGGGTGGAATATATATTCACACTATGAAGTATTTCCATGTCAAGGACTTGTGTTTTGTTTAATAAAACAACTAAGTGAATGAATCACCTGGGTGGAATGGAAGGAATGGTTTGTGTTGAGTGGTTCACAAGGCCCATTTCTATGGTTTACCTTGTGTATCTCACTTGTGGATGGCCACCCAGGAACAAAGAGATTTGAGATGTCAAATGTTGAGAAGCTTCAAGTGCAGCCACTTGGCATTATGGGATCTGCCTGGATCATATAGGTTGCAATAACTTAGCCAAATGGACAGTTGGTGGTAGGGGATTGATAGGTTGGAGCGCGTCCATTCTGGTCTAAGGGAAGGCTTCTGAAAGATCTTGTCTTGGTGAAACCAAGTCTTGTGGGGAAAGTGCACCACTTCTGCAGAGTGTAAAATCTAAGTACTTAGCCATGTCCCTGGTAAAGGACAATTTGAGCATCAAGACATGGAAGCTATCAAGAATCTCCTCATACCAATTTCTAAGTTAAAATCTTGTGGTTGAACAAGGGTTGAAGGATCACCAATTTCTATTGGGAGATGCCTTGGGTGATTTTGTCAAGCAAAAAATTAGTGTTTTCAAATGATAAGGAAAATCTATTTTGAACAAATCAAGCCCTAAGCTCCACTTAGCCAAATGCATATAGATGATAGACTCCACTATACTACCATAGTATCACTTGCCAATACAATTCAAATGTATTGACCCTTGTGGCTGTAACTTGTTATGTTGCAGGTTTGTTTGATATTAGTGAAGTTTAATGATTTGGATTACAAGTCTACAACCAACATGTCTGCCTGTGGCACTTTGAAGATGAAGGACCCCATGCTATTGTTATATTCTGCTGCATTGTAATGAGATATGTAAGATGTAATAAATTATTTTATTCCTGGTTATAAAGTTGTATTATGACCTTTGTTTCTTGATATTACATCTTAACTGTGGATGCTAGCTATTGATCCAGGGACTAGCATTGCAATCACAGGGATCCTTTTCCTTTATAAAGGAGGGATCTTACAGATGGTATCAGAGCATTGTGTTGCCTGTAGGATTTGTAACCCTAGGATTGGACAAAACCCCTTACAAAAATAGGAGTTGTATTTGTTCCAAAACTTATTTACAAACAATCTTGTAAAAGTCTTTCCTCAACCATTTTGGTTTTGATTCTACATCTCTTCTATTTCAACTTGATGGATAAAGCCTTCTCCGTGGCCAAAGACTTCACCATGTGCAAATGACTTCATCAACTCTAATGACTTCAACATCTTCAAGTGATTTCAACCTTATTCTCAACAAGGACTTCAACTTGGATGTCACTAAGGACTACAAGTGAGACAAGAAATATTGCTCAAAGACTTGAAGACTAAGTAAACACAACTTGGAAATCATCATCACCTTTGAAGATTTTGTGACCAAGAATTTTCCCAAGGAAACCATGATCTCATGCAAGAAGAATCAACTAAGAAGGAAGGAAAGATTTCAAGTGAACCATATAGATGGACCACCATATTAAGTATAGATCAAACACACTAACTTATGTGGTGTAACAAAATATTTTGTTGCCTAAAAATGTGCTTGAACTTTGTTGTTTGAGTGAAATGTTTGTTTGTGATTTCTTGCACATTGCTTGTGTGAATTGTGATGTGTGTAATTAGAATTATTTCCTTAGAAATATCTTGCCTATTCTAATCCCAATCCAACCCAAACAGATGACTACTCCAGGAAATTCCAACATCAAGGATGGTGACAACAACAACAACCAAGAGGACAACATGAGAGAACTCATAGTAACCCAAACCCAGTTGAACCAAGTGACAACTCAATTTTTAGCCAACACCAGTGAGGTAGATCCAACCATGCAAAGGTTTTTGGAAACACAAACCCAATTGTTGCATAAGGTGACAAACCAAATGATCAACATGGGAGACAACTCTTCCCAAGGAGCTTGTGACAACAAGGATGACAATGAAGATATTCTAGAAGGAACCCAAGCTTGCAATGTGTGTGGAGACAAGGATCACACTTCCAAGGAGCATGAAGATCAATGCCCCAATTGTGAAGAGAAACATTCAATTGACCAGTGCCCCACATCTCAAGCCACTTGTTTCTTATGTGAAGGAAATAATCATGTCCCTATCCAATGCCCCATCTATTCCATAGTTCAACAAAGGAAACAAGGTGGAGTGCAACAACTGATTGCAGACTACCATGAGAGGGCAAAGTCTACCAAGAAAGATGAAGACAAAGGAAAATCTCAACTTGTACCTCCCAACAATATGACCCAATTTAAAGGACCAAAGAGGAGACATATGTGTTATCCAAGGAAAAGGTCAAGGATACCAGGAACTTTTCCTACCTTTAAGATAACATATGAAGAACATGAATTAGAAGCACTCCTAGCTTTGGAGAAACCCAAGAAGAAAAAGTATAAGGACATTAGCCAAGTGTGGTGCAACAACTGCAAAGAGCTAGGCCATTATGTGTCAACTTGTCCACAGAAGATACATGAAGAACTCAATCTTATCACATGTTACAAATGGATTGAATATAATCCAAATCCAAATAAAAATAAAAGGATAAAGAATCCTCCAAAATAAAATAAAATGGCATAAACCAAAATTCTATTTGAATAAAGACAAATCCAATTTTTTTTAAATGATTAATAAATCATATTAAAAACATTTCCAAATAATCCAAAGTGAATTATTTGACACCCTATTAAATGAATAAAACTTACTAAAAAAGTTTTATGGAAAAACAAAATTTAAATAAGGATTAAAAAATGTATTTGATCTTATTTGAATTAAAGCAAAGGCTTGTTTTAAATAACTAAAAGACACTAAAAGAATAAGATATTTATTCTAAAAATGATTTCAGATTGTAATATTAATTAGTGTTTGAATCCACACAAAATTTGAGATAAGTTTGAATTCAAATAGATGTTTGAATAGACTAAACAAAATCAAAACAGAAAAATCAAATGGAAAAAAGAAAAAGAAACAGGAACAAAAAATATAAAACAGACCCAACCCATCTGGCAGCCCACTAAGGCCCAATAGCCACTCCCTCTCTTTTCCCCCGCGAGAAAACGTTTCGCACCAGAGAAAGAACCCACAGAGTCACTGACTACTGGCCCCCACCTCTCCTCTCTCCCTCTCGCTGACAACGGACCCCAGCACCACGTCATCATCTTCCTAGCGTGAAACCCGCCCCCTCTTTCCTCCTCGCCGTTACTGACATTTGAAGACGGCTTTAATACGCGTTGATGCCGCGACCATTACTCGCCGCGACTGTTACCTATTAACCGCCCTGGTCTCCTCTCCCTTCTCCCCCAGACCTCACCCCACTGGAGCCACCAGGCCGCTGGAATTTTGACCTCGAAGTCCCTCTGTCCGACGGTACTCCGGCGACGAATCCGACCATACCTCGCCCCCCCTCGCCTCCTCGAGCACACAAGCGTGACCCCCAGACCCTGGCGCACCTCCCAGTGGCATCAGCTCGCCCCCGCACGCCCCAGAACCTCGGCAACGACGACGACCACCGCCGCCACCGTCTGCTTTCTCTCCGGCGAAGCCTCTGGTAAGAATCTGACCACCCCCATACCTCCCGTTGATACATACATGATCGCAGACCTTGTCCGCATCTAACTCCACTTTTTACGTGTCCTAGCGTGCTTCGTAGCCTCGCCCCCGTCGACATCTACGCGAGCCCGAGGCACAGCTCAACTCCGGTGAGCGATTAAGGTCATCCTCGTGCGCCCCTTCATCAACAAGGACCACCTTGACCTTCACCACGCCACGGCGAACTCGGTGAGCATCTCCCTTCACTCTCTCGCCTCCTGTAGCGTCGACACCGCCACCATCTGGCCGCTCCGCCACCACCTGTCGCCGTCAGCGCCGCCCACCTTTGACTAACACATGTGCACCGTTCGATTTGGATCTGACGTGTGCGATAGAAACTTAACTGAAGCGGTATGGAACCACCTGTGCCACTCGATCTAAATTAGATCCAACGCACCAGAGAGCACGATCCAGCCGAAGTGGTACCGGCGAATAAGAACTAGACACGTGGCCCTGTTCGTTTGAAATAAAAACAGAAATGTCTATTAGATGTTCCAATTTGTAAAATCCATAACTTTCAAACCACACGTCCAAATTTTGCAAATTTTATATCAATGGATTCATCAAAACAAGTACTTTCTGACCATGCACTTTGTTTAATAAATTGCTTCTGTTAAATTGTTTGTTTTTGCAGAAACTTGTGTATGCATGTTTAGAATATAAAAATTGTTCTAAAATGATTTTTGATATAAAATCTTTGGAAAATGGTTTGTTTTGAACCTACTGACCATATAAATCAATTTGTGGTTTCAAAAACATATTTGGTGAAGCAAAAGAATAAACTTTTGATTTAAACCATTTCTAGACAAAAAAATAAGGTTTATTTATTAAAAATGCTTTTGGAGGAAAACCTTTGGGAAATGTTTTGATTTGAACTCTCTGAGCCCAAACACCAAGTTTTATGATTTGAAAATGTTTTTGGTGAACCCTATAAAAATTATTACTTTGCTAAAGACATTTTCAACCACATAAAATAATGACTTGGTTAAAAATGGTTTATGAACTGAAATCTTTTGCAAATGATTTTGCCACTTTATAAAATGATCATTAGGTGTTTTCAAATGTTTATAACCTATTAAAAACCACTTTTCCAAATAAAACAATCTTTAGCATTCTTGCATGCATTGTTTTGTTTCTATCATTTTATGTGATGTTTTGCTTGAATGGTAGATTGAAATATTTCTTGCTTGATTGAATTGTAGTGGAATTTGAAGAGTGTGATTACTGCAAAGATCAAGGAGTGAACAAGTATTATCTACCAAAAAGTCAAGTGATGCTTCATACTTTTGTCCCACTATTTTCACTATGCATTATTGATATTTCTATGTAAGACTTGCATGGAATTTTGCTAAATATATACTATGCCATGGGAAATCCTAGTAGATGAAACCTTAGTAGAATTTCCTAAGTTAAGATTCCTACTACTATCATTCTTAGCTTAGCTAGTAGAAAACAAGGGTGGAATATATATTCACACTATGGAATATTTCCAAGTCAAGGACTTGTGTTTTGTTTAATAAAACAACTAAGTGAATGGATCACCTGGGTGGAATGGTTTGTGTTGAGTGGTTCACAAGGCCCATTTCTATGGTTCACCTTGTGTATCTCACTTGTGGATGGCCACCCAGGAACAAAGAGATTTGAGATGTCAAATGTTGAGAATCTTCAAGTGCAGCCACTTGGCATTATGGGCTCTGCCTGGATCATATAGGTTGCAATAACTTAGCCAAATGGACAGTTGGTGGTAGGGGATTGATAGGTTGGAGCGCGTCCATTCTGGTCTAAGGGAAGGCTTCTGAAAGATCTTGTCTTGGTGAAACCAAGTCTTGTGGGGAAAGTGCACCACCTCTGCAGAGTGTAAAATCTAAGTACTTAGACATGTCCCTGGTAAAGGACAATTTGAGCATCAAGACATGGAAGCTATCAAGAATCTCCTCATCCCAATTTCTAAGTTAAAATCTTGTGGTTGAACAAGGGTTGAAGGATCACCAATTTCTATTAGGAGATGCCTTGGGTGATTTTCTCAAGCAAAAAATTAGTGTTTTCAAATGATAAGGAAAATCTATTTTGAGCAAAGAAAGCCTAAGCTCCACTTAGCCAAATGCATATAGATGATAGACTCCACTATACTACCATAGTATCACTTGCCAATACAATTCAAATGTATTGACCCTTGTGGCTGTAACTTGTTATGTTGCAGGTTTGTTTGATATTAGTGAAGTTTAATGATTAGGATTACAAGTCTACAACCAACATGTCTGCCTGTGGCACTTTGAAGATGAAGGACCCCATGCTATTGTTATATTCTGCTGCATTGTAATGAGATATGTAAGATGTAATAAATTATTTTATTCCTGGTTATAAAGTTGTATTATGACCTTTGTTTCTTGATATTACATCTTAACTGTGGATGCTAGCTATTGATCCAGGGACTAGCATTGCAATCACAGGGATCCTTTTCCTTTATAAAGGAGGGATCTTATAGGGGAGGTGGGAGGATGCTCACCAGAATCGCCGTGACGAGGAGATGCTCAACGTGTGCTCGGTTGGCGAAGGGGCGCTCGGAGTCGTCGCGGATTGCTCGTCGGAGAAGTCCCTGGCGACGGTGTTCTCTGTTGGCGACGGAGTCGACGTTCTGGGCCACGCTAAGACGAGAGAAGGGTGCCGTTAGATGCGCAGGACACTGGGGATCTCATGCGTATCAAACAGAGGAAGATGGGAAGCTAGGACTTACGGGGAACGGTCGCCGGAGTTCGAGCAGAGGGTGGCGGAGCTCAGTCGTTGACGCTGCCGAGGCTACAGATCATGCGTGAGCAAACGGAGAGTGTCCGTAGGTGCGCACGGAGATGTAGAACAAGCCAGTATGAACCATAGGCAGAGGGGAGCGCGGTGCTCACCGGAATTCGATGACGAACTCATCGGAGCAGAGGGCGTCCAGAGAGAAATTCGAGCAGCCCGGTGGCTCCGGTGAGGTGTGGTTTGGGGAAAAAGGAGGAGGGAGGCATGGTGCTTAAGTAGGCGAGGACTGGGCGTGAACTACTCAGGCATTGAACGGGAATTGAAGCCGCGAATTAAACAGGAAACGGTCGAGTAATTTGGGGAAGAACTCGTCGCCGGGTGGAGACGATGGCCGTTGCGTGGGCCGCGTTGTCAGCGAGAGAAAAGAAGAGGGGGTGGGTCCAGACAGTCAGCGACTCTGTGGGTGTGGGTGCGAGTAAAGAAAAACGATTCGCGGGAGGGAGTTGCTGGGCTAGCTGGGTCGAGTTGGGCTGGGTTGGGCCATATTGGCTGTTTGCTTATTTTTTTCCTCTTTGCTCCTTTTCTTTTTATGTTTGATTTTCTAGAAATGGTTTTCAAACTCTATTTCAAATCAGTTTGATTTCAAACCTTCTCTGGATTTTTGTATAGTGAACTTTGTACTCAAATAAGTGTCAACCACTTTTGTTTACTCAAACATACTTGGGTCATTTGAAAAATAAAATAAAACCAAGCCTTTATGAGATATAAAAATAGGCATAAATTTGGTTTTATTTCATACTTTGTTTTGAAACTTTGCTCAAGCTTTTGGAAGCACTTAAGTTTGAATTCAAAACATTACTGAATGCATACCTTTCTCAAAAGAAGGTAGCACTAAGGTTAGGGCATACTCACATAAAATAATGAGCAACATATGCTCCTGATTTTGAAATGGTTTTGAAAAGGAACTCTAAATGATCATGGATGCATGGATAATATGCATGAGTTTTGAAACATGATTTTAGGGATGTTACAAATCTAACCCCCTTAAGGTGAATCTCACCCTCGAGATTTGGGTTGGCTAGCAAATAGGTGAGGGTGGTCTTTCCGAAGATCATCTTCTCTTTCCCAAGTTGCTTCTTCTTCAGAATGATGGTTCCATTGAACTTTGCAGAATTTGATAGTCTTAGTCCGAGTAACTCTTTATGCAGTCTCAATAATCTTGATAGGTTTCTCCTCATAAGTGAGGTCACTCTCCAATTGAACCTCTTCCAAAGGTATAGTATCCTTCAAAGAAGTTTCTTCCATTTCTGGATGACATTTCTTAAGCTGAGTCACATGAAACACATTGTGAATAGCTGACAAAGACTCTGGCAATTCAATCTCATAAGCTACTTCTCCTTTATGACTCAGAATCTTGAATGGTCCAACATATCTCGGGGCCAATTTACCTTTGACACCAAACCTATTCACCCCACGAAGTGGTGACACTCTAAGATAAGCTCTGTCACCTACTTCATAGGTGACTTCTCTATGCTTAGGATCTGCGTAGCTCTTTTGTTGGGACTGTGCTATCTTCAACCTATCCTTAACTAGCTTGACTTTCTCTTCAGCCTCTTTGATTAGTTCTGGTCCAAATAGACTTCTTTCTCCCACACCATTCCATAGTAATGGGGTGGTACACTTTCTCCCATAGAGAAACTCAAATGGTGCCATCTCAATACTGGCTTGATAGCTATTATTGTAAGAGAATTCTGCGTAAGGCAGACTTTCATCCCAACTGGCTCCATAGTCTAGAGCACAAGCTCTCAGCATTTCTTCAAGAATCTGATTGGTCCTTTCTGTTTGTCCATCAGTCTGGGGATGAAAAGCAGTGCTGAATTCCAACCTCGTTCCCAATGATTCATGTAGTTGCCTCCAAAAATGAGAAGTGATTTGAGTTCCCCTATCAGACACAATGCTCTTGGGTACTCCATGTAGACATACAATTCTACTCATATAGATCTTGGATAACTTAGCACTTGTATAAGTTGTTTTCACGGGTATAAAATGAGCCACTTTAGTCAAGCGATCCACTACTACCCAAATAGAATCATATCCTGACCGGGTCCTTGGCAATCCGGTGATGAAATCCATACCAATCTTGTCCCACTTTCAATCAGGAATAGGTAGTGGTTGTAACAATCCTGCTGGTTTCTGATGTTCCGCTTTCACTCTACTACATACATCACACAAAGCAATATGTTCGGCGATGTCCTTCTTGAGATTATTCCACCAAAATCTTTCTTTCATATCCGTGTACATTTTGGTGTTACATGGATGAATGGAATATGGTGAGTTGTGTGCTTCTTGTAAAATCAGTTTCCGAAGCTCCGGATCTTGTGGAACACAGATACGTTTTCCATGCCACAAAGTACCCTATTCGTCTTCATGGAATCCTTTGGCTTTCCCCTTGCCAATCTTTTCCTTAATCTCCTCAATTTCCATATCTGCCTTTTGGGCTTCTTTGATCTTGTCCAACAAAATGGGTTGAACGTCCAAAGAAATGAGATGTCCTTCAGGCACAATCTCCAATCTGAGATCTCTAAATTGGGCACACAGATCATCTGGCAATTCTCCCTTAGTAAGGCCATTCACAAAAACCTTATGGCTTAGGGCATCTGCTACAACATTTGCTTTACCGGGATGGTATTGCAAACTCAAGTCATAGTCCTTGATGAGTTCTAGCCATCTTCTTTGTCTCATGTTAATTTCTTTTTGGGTGAAGATATACTTCAAACTCTTGTGATCTGTGAACACTTCACATCGCTTTCCCAGAAGATAATGTCTCCATGTTTTGAGTGCATGGACAACGGAGGCTAATTCTAAATCATGAGTAGGGTAGTTTACCTCATGAGTTTTGAGTTGTCTCGAGGCATAAGCCACAACTTTTCCTTCTTGCATCAGTACTGCACCTAACCCATGATGAGATGCATCACAATACACTTGGAAATCTTTCTCCAAATCTGGCAAACATAAGACTGGTGCTGTCACTAGCCTCTTCTTCAATTCTTGAAAGCTGAGTTCACAACCTTCAGACCAAGCAAATTTCTTGTCTTTCTTTAGCAATTCTGTCATAGGCTTAGCTACCTTGGAGAAATTCTCAATGAACCTTCTGTAGTAACCTGCTAAGCCAAGGAAACTACAAACCTCTTTCGCCGACTTGGGAGATTCCCATTCAGTTACAGCTGAAATTTTAGCAGGATCAACTGCTACACCATCTCCTGACACAACGTTTCCAAGAAATCCAACTTCATTCAACCAAAATTCACACTTGCTGAATTTGGCATAAAGCTTATGCTCTCTAAGCTTCTCAAGTATCAAACGTAAATGTCCTTCATGCGCTTCTTTGCTCTTGGAGTAGATCAAAATGTCATCGATGAAAACGACAACAAACTTATCAAGAAATTCCATGAACACCTTGTTCATCATATTCATGAAGTATGCTGGTGCATTGGTCAAACCAAATGGCATCACGGTATACTCATATAATCCATACCTTGTGGTGAAAGCTGTCTTAGGTATGTCTTGTTCCCTTATCTTGAGCTAGAAATAACCTGACCAGAGATCAATCTTTGAGAACACACAAGCTCCTTCTAACTGATCAAACAAGTCGTTGATTCTAGGCAAAGGGTATTTGTTCTTGATAGTCACCTCATTGAGTGAACGGTAATCTATGCATAACCTTTAACGTCTATCTTTCTTTTCCACAAACAAAACTGGTGCTCCCCAAGATGAAGAACTTGGTTGGATAAAACCTTTCTGCAACTGTTCTCCAAGCTGCTTCTTGAGTTCTTTCAACTCATCCACTGACATTTTGTACAGCCTCTTTGCTATTGGTCCAGATCCTGGTAGCAAATCAATAAGAAATTCCACATCTCTATCTGGTGGCATTCCTGGTAATTCTTCCGGAAACACATCCGGATATTCACTCACAATAGGCACACTGTCTATGCTAACCCCCTTAAGAGAATTTAGCTTACTCCCTTTTGATTCAAAGTTAGACTTGAACCTAATCCTTTTCTTTTCCGGGGTTGTGAGTGCAACAGTACGATTGGCACAATCTAGTACTCCTTCATACTTGGTCATCCAATCCATTCCCAAAATTACATCCAGTCCCTGGGAATCTAGGATTATCAGACTCACTAGAAACTTATGTTTTCCAAACTCTATCACTAGATCTCGGCATCCAAGACTTACTATCATATCTCCACCTGGAGAACTTACTTTTATTGGGCACCCAATGTTTTCAGTTGGAAACCCATTTCTATCAACAAATGCTTTTGATATGAATGAATGTGATGCACCAGTATCAAAAAGAACAAGTGCTGGAATAGAATTGAGTTTGAACTTACCAGCCACAACATCAGATTCCTCATAGATCTCCTCCACATTAATGTGGTTCACTTGTCCCTTTTGAAAAGGGTTGGGCTTATTGGGTCCTTCAACTTTCTTTTCTAGGCATTCATTTGCATAATGCCCCATCTTCTTGCACTTGAAACATTCAACCTGACTAAGATCCTTCTTGACAGGCTGGCTTCCACTGCCACTTCCACTTCCACTGTGGTGGCTCTTATATCCACCCTTGTGATTCTTGTACTTATCGTTGTCATGACTACGGTGGTGCTTGTTGTCATGATAACGGTTGTGGTTGTGGTGCTTGTTGAACTTCCCATGCTTGTGGGATCCAGAACTCCCACTGTCATCATAATGGGAACGCTTGTGAGACGATCCCGAGCTGTGCTTGTCAGAGTGCTTTCTCTTCCTGCTTTCAACTTGTTTCATCTTGCTCTCCAAAATAGCAGCCTTGTCACAAAGAGACTGGTATGTGGGAACATAGGCCACAGCTAACTGCAGGTTCAATTCATCATTCAACCCTTCAAGGAACTTTTCCTTCCTCTTAGCATCAGTGTCAACTTCATCCGGTGCATAACGCGCCGGATTGTTGAACTCCTCAATATATTCAGGCACGCTACGGTGGCGCTGCTTCAAGTTATGAAACTCTTTCTTCTTCAAACTCATCACTCCGGATGAGATGTGAGCAGTACGGAAACCATCTTCAAAGATAGCCCATGTCACATCCGCAATGGGAGTGGTGATCTGGAAGTTATCCCACCAAGTGGCTGCTGGTCCTTCCAACGAATGTGCTGCAAATCTGACTTTCTCTTCATCAGTACAGCCAACAGTTACCAAGTCCTTGTTCACAGAGCGTAGCCAATCATTGGCCACCATAGGATCAGTAGTTCTTGAGAACTTTGCTAGCCTCAGTCTTAAGAACCTGGTAAGCATGTCAAAGCCCGGTGGGTTGTTCTGATTGTTGTTGTTGTTATTATTATTATTATTATTATTATTATTATTATTATTATTATTATTGTTGTTGTTGTTCTGATTCTGGATGAACGTGGTCATCATTTGCATCAACCGAGTCTGAGCTGTCATCATCTGCTGCACCTCAGGGGTGATGTTGTTGTTGGGGTTGGGATTGGCACGTCGGGGAGGCATCTGTGGTTTTAATAAGGATAAGAATGAGATACCCATAGATGCTAACATGCACAATACATCACATAACAAATTACAATCATGCATCATAGTAATAAAAGTTCAACAACATAGACAACAAGTTCTGAAAAGTAAACACACCAATAGCAAGCCATCCACATGTTGGATGGTCATTGCGACTCAATAATCAAAGACATGATAAATAAAGGTAAATGAGTAGTCATCACTACTCCTCTGCATCAACCTCCTCGTCAACAAATGTAAGACCTGCATTCTCCATTGCGGTCTTGTATTCCTCAACATTGGTGGTCAAGGTCTCTAATTTGGCTTTGAGATCCCTCTTCTATGAACGAAGTCTCTCAATCACAGTCTGCTGATGCTCGAGCTCGAAGTCCTTGGCCTCTAGTTCTGCAGTCATGTCTCGAATCCTCTTGTTCCTATCTTGGACTCGCTTCTCTTGACTCTTGAACTTTCTATCCTGACTCTCAAACTTAGCCTCCATCTCCTTGACTATCTCATCTTGCTCCGCGAAGAGCTTGTCCTTCTCACGAAGCTGCACCCGGAGTTCGTCATTGCTAAGCATGACGTTGGTCCTATCAGTGTCTATGTGCCTAAGAAGAACCTCTAAGTCCTGGAGGTATAGGCGAATCGACTCTGCCGTCTCTCTCGAAGTGTCCTCAAAGTCAATGGCCTCACCATCATCATCACGTCTACCAAAGGTGTGGAAGTGAGTACCTCTAACCTCTCGAGAGTGTCTCCCTAGTAAACGTCCAATCAAATCCTGCATGACTACCTCTAGGCCTCTCTCCTTGTCATCATGCATGAGCTTGAAGATGATGGCCTCCGTGGCTGGCTCAGTCTGGCGTCCTGGATGATTGACCTTGAAGCCCCAAAGGTCTTTCCTCTCAAACTTGGTGAGGGGAAGCATCATGATAATAGGAAGAGGGAGATTGAGCAAACTAGTGAGCTCAATAATACGAGTGCCAAAACGAGTTCCCTTGAGCTCTTCAGCCGTGCTGATGGTAACATTAGGCATCTATTTAATTAGATAGAAAAATTTAGAATCAACACCATTTAAGACAAATCACAATACAAGGCATCACATGCATAACTTTGGAAATCAAAACACACAAGTCATGGCATACATGGATTCATTACAAACAACCAAGGTTCCACTTATTTTAAACAACATTTGGGAAATAAAATGATAGGTGTGGTGGTCCAACTAACGAAGTACGTTACAATCCCATCTCACTTGCCAAGTTGGCTAACAGGGCATCCCTAGAGGCAATCTATTTGTCTAGATCACAAGACTCCATTTCTAAGTCTATGATGTCCTTCCTTAAGCTTTGGTTGGTGGCCTCTAACTCTTGGGTATGCTTCTTTTCTTCCCTAAGATCATTCTGGGTGTTAAGCATTCTGCACTTGATTCTATCACCAAGTTCTTTGATGGCCTTCCAAGATGCATACCTTGCTGAATCAAAGAATGTGGTGTGCATCACTGAGTTGGTGACCATGCAGAATCCTGAGTCCTTGTGGTTGTCTTCCTTGTTTTTATACAAGTTAAGTTGCACCCACCAGTACTCAACTCCTTCATCCATCACATGAAAACCTTTGTACACAGCTGCACCATGTATTCCCATGGCAACCATGAGGTCCTTGAGAGCCTTGGGGAACTCTGTCTCACATTCCAAAGTCATAGTCATGAGTGGTCCCTTCTTCACGGCTTCGTTGATGGAGTTCATCTACAAATAGAGATGATAAAGAAGATTAGAAAAGTTTATGAGAGGAAAAGACAAGTGTGGAAGTTGTCGAATTTTTTTTCCTTAGTGGTTTCCAATCCTAGGGTCATAATCCTACATGCAACACAGTGCTCTGATACCATCTGTAAGATCCCTCCTTTGTAAAGGAAAGGATCCCTGTGATTGCAATGCTAGTCCCTGGATCAATGCTAGCATCCACAGTTTAAGATGAAGTACACAGAAACAAAGGTCATTATTACATATCATTCCAGAGACAAACATAGTCTTTTACAAACTCCATGGCCACAGGCCTAATACAATAGTTCAAATATATAGTAAGATAAGTAAGTCTTCATCTTCATGTGCCACAGGCAAGCATGTTGAGTGTAGACTCATGACTCCTAATCATCATCAGAATATCCTGCAACATCACAAGTTACAGCCACAGTGGGTCAATACATTGGAATAGTATTGGCAAGTGATACCTTAGTAGAATATTGGTGGACTAAATACTATATGCATTTTGGCTAAGTGTAGCTTAGGCTTGCTTTGCTCAAAATAGGTTTTGCCTATTAGTTGAAAACACTAAGTTTTCTTTGTCAAAATCTTTCCCAAGGAACCACCAATAGACATTGGGGTCCTTCACCCTTGTTTAACCACAAGTTTTTACTTAGAAATTGGGATGAGGAGATTCTTGATAGCTTCCATGTCTTGATTCTCAAGTTGTCCAATACCAGGGACATGGCTAAGTACTTAGATTCTTCCATCTGCAGAGGTTGTGCACTTTCCCCACAAGACTTGATTTTCACCAAGACAGGACCTTTCAGAAGCCTTCCCTTAGACCAAATGGACGCGCTCCAACCTATCATCCCACTACCACCAACTGTCCAAATGGCAAAGTTATTGCAACCTATGTGATCTAGGCAGAGCCCATATTGCCAAGTGGTTGCACTAGAAGCTTCTTAACATTTGGCCTTTCAAATCCCTTTGTTCCTGGGTGGCTTTCCACAAGTCAGATACACAAGGTAGACCATATAAATGGGCCTTGTGTAACCACTCAACATAACCCATTCTTTCCATTCCACCCAGGTGTTTCATTCACTTAGTTGTTTTATTAAGCAAAAACATAGTCCAAAGACTTAGAAATATTTATTCATAGCATGAATATATAACCACCCTTGGTTGCTACTAGCTAGGCTAAGCATGGCATTGATAAGACTTAGAAATATTTCTAGCAATCCTACAACTACTAGGATTTCCCAATCATAGCATATAGATCAAAAATAACCATGCAAGACTAGCAAAATACTTCTAATGCAAAGTTGAAAAACTTAGGAATAAAATCATGAAGCACCACTTGCCTTGGTAGTTTGGAGAGTAGCTACAATAATCACAATCACAATCACTATTTGCACCAAAATCTACACATAAAATAATAACACCAAAATCACATACATAATAAATACAAGCAAAAATATATGGATGCATGCATAATGCATGTGATGATTTTCTACACCAAACAAGACAAGTGCACAGTACTGATTCATAAACAAGTTCAAAACTTTCCAAACAAACTTTATTTGAACATTAAAACATTTCCCAAATAATTGTTATACACAAAATAGGCCTACACATGTTTCTGTAAAAACAACCACTTTAACAGAGGCAAAACATTAAACACATTGCATAGATGGAAAGGATTTTCTCTCCTGATTCCATTGATATAAAATTTGTCAAATTTGGACGTGGCATTCAAATGTTATGATTTAAACAAGTTTGACATCTAATAGATCTAATTCAAACTTTTTAAAACAAATCTCGTGCCACGCGGCGCTTTCTAACTGGCTGGTACTGCTTCACGCTGGATCGCGCTTCCGAGCCGTTAGATCTAACTAAAATGTGTGGCTCAGATCTCTACTTACCCCTTCGACTATGTTCTATCGTGCTCGTCCGATCTACATCGCACGGATCTCAGCGACTGACCAACAAGTGGCGGCGCTGGCGGCGGCGACAGGCGGCGGCGCGCTCTGTCAGCGGCGGAGCCGGCGAACTAGGTCACGCAGGGAGGTGGGAGGATGCTCACCAGAATCACCGTGACGAGGAGATGCTCAACGTGTGCTTGGTTGGCGAAGGGGCGCTCGGAGTCGTTGCGGATTGCTCGTCGGAGAAGTCCCTGGCGACGGTGTTCTCTGTTGGCGACGGAGTCGACGTTCTGGGCCACGCTAAGACGAGAGAAGGGTGCCGTTAGATGCTCAGGACACTGGGGATCTCATGCGTATCAAACAGAGGAAGAGGGGAAGCTGGGACTTATGGGGAACGGTCGCTGAAGTTCGAGCAGAGGGTGGTGGAGCTCAGTCGTTGACGCTGCCGAGGCTACAGATCATGCGCGAGCAAACAGAGAGTGTCAGTAGGTGCGCACAGAGATGTAGAACAAGACAGTATGAACCATAGGCAGAGGGGAGCGCGGTGCTCACCGGAATTCGACGACGAACTCGTCGGAGCAGAGGGCATCCAGAGAGAAATTCGAGCAGCCTAGTGGCTCCGGTGAGGTGTGGTTTGGGGAAAAAGGAGGAGTGCTGCATGGTGCTTAAGTAGGCAAGGACGGGGGCGTGAATTACTCAGGCATTGAACGGGAATTGAAGCCGCGAATTAAACAGGAAACGGCCGAGTGATTTGGGGAAGAACTCGTCGCCGGGTGGAGACGATGGCCGTTGCGTGGACCGTGTTGTCAGCGAGAGAAAAGAAGAGAGGGTGGGTCCAGACAGTCAGCGACTCTGTGGGTGTGGGTGCGAGTAAAGAAAAACGATTCGCGGGAGGGAGTTGCTGGGCTAGCTGGGTCGAGTTGGGCTGGGTTGGGCCAGATGGGCTGTTTGCTTATTTTTTTCCTCTTTACTCCTTTCCTTTTTCTGTTTGATTTTCTAGAAATGGTTTTCAAACTCTATTTCAAATCAGTTTGATTTCAAACCTTCTCTGGATTTTTGTATAGTGAACTTTATACTCAAATAAGTGTCAAACACTTCTGTTTACTCAAACATACTTGGGTCATTTGAAAAATAAAATAAAACCAAGCCTTTATGAGATATAAAAATAGGCATAAATTTGGTTTTATTTCATACTTTGTTTTGAAACTTTGCTCAAGCTTTTGGAAGCACTTAAGTTTGAATTCAAAACATTACTGAATACATACCTTTCTCAAAAGAAGGTAGCACTAAGGTTAGGGCATACTCACATAAAATAATGAGCAACATATGCTCCTGATTTTGCAATGGTTTTGAAAAGGAACTCTAAATGATCATGTATGCATGGATAATACACATGAGTTTTGAAACATGATTTTAGGGATGTTACACTTATCTTGATATCTAAATGAGGGATCATATTATTATGCCAATAAAACGCCAAACAAGCAATATAAGATGCAATCAAAACATCACATGTTTATAAGTGAAATGATATGGTTCCCGCATATGATGTCCATCATGTGCATCGTGGTATGATCTCTATCATACCTTTATGTGTAAGGCCAAGGTCTATGGAACTTACATGCTATGTGTGTTGTAAGAGTATCATCTCATACTTCTACTTACAACATCACCATATCATAACACTATCCCAACAACAATCTAAACTAGACGCCTCTAATTTATCCATTGCAAGTTTTACGTGGCTTAGGGCTTTCGAAGATAGAACCATTGTCGTGGTGGTGACACGACAGATGCCATGGGTAGGCTAAAGTATGGGGCCAATGGATGCTAGTGGGATCTGGGGAGGGAAGATGCAGTTGATTCTACACACAAGAGACTAAGGCAAAGATCTTTATTTCTCCTTTCTTGGGCTACAAGTGCTCTTTGAGCCGTATACAGGGAGAGAAGAAGAACTTTACCAGCCTAACGGTACCTAAATGAGCCGATCCCTTCCTCAGGGTCCAAGCCTCCCCTTATAAAGGAGATCCTTGGGTGCCTTTAGGGCTGACGGGGCAAGCATATTCGAGGAATATGCTTGTCCCAAAATAGTAGTTCGGCGCCCTCCTTTCCCTATCGCCCTTCTAACCACGGCAAGGCTCCAGAGGGCCCCTCTGCGTGCCTCGGGCTTCAGGACTGTCGCCTCCGTGACCTCCTTCTGCCCCTCTGACGCTCTGCGCCTTTGTCTCTGGTGCTTGGCTCCGCTCAGATTCCTTCTAGCCTGCAGCTAGGGTTTGACCTTGGGTTTCTCCTTCTCCTGCAAGCTTCGTATCATTCGGCCTTACCTCGCGTAGCTCGGCTCGTCCTTCACCTGCATTAAGATTACTCGGACTAACCCGGCCGACTTACGTAACATCCTGGCCGGGTAATGCCTTGCCTTCGTCATAATGGTCCTGTCCTTCCCTGTCTTGGCCGACCTCTATAGGATTCGGCCGACTCAATCAATAACTCGGAAACAAGATGGGCAACTTCCTTTCATCTTTTCCCGTCTTTACCCTACCCGAGGTCATCTCCCCAACATTAGTCCTCAAAGCTGGTATGGCCCTGCCAATAACTTCGGTCGGGCCGTATCAGTTTCAAGAGATTTCTTTTGCCTTGTTTCCGAGTTAATTTGCTTGTGGTATCATCCTATCTTCTCGCGTACGCCTCGTCCTACGTGTCTTACTCATCATTGTATTTCTAGTTTTTTGTTCCTCAACAGTATTTATTGTCAGTCTACAGCTACTGCCGCGCCTGTCGCGTCGGCTCTGCGACGCCTCGCGTGCCGTTCCCATCGGGGATCGTGGCTTTCTTTCCCGCTGTGTGGCCGCTGGTGCGGTTCCCCTCATCATCGTGCGTTGGTGCTACATACACGATCTACACGATCAACTGCCTCACGCACGATCCCACTACCTTGCAAGTAACGCGGTTATAAAGAGGGGCGCGGCACTGGGGGATTCACTTTCCCCTTTTCGCTCGCCCGTGCCCTTCTTCTTCCTCTCGCCCTTGCGCCCGCTCGCGCTTCTGCCGCTGTGCGCTCGTCTGCGTTCTTGGTAGCACGAATCCAGCCGCACCACTCCGTCGTCGTTGTTGCTGCTCGCCCTCCTTGGCGCTGTCGCCGGTGAGTTTCTCCGGTCCCATCGCCTGGCTTTTCCTCTAGAGATCACAACTCCTCTTCTGTCATTGCGCGGCAGTTCTGTCTCTGCTCCGCCGCCGTTTTTTGGATAGAATCACGACGGGGCCTTGTAGTTCTAAATTTTCCTCCGCCGCTAGTTCTTCCTCCGCGGATTTCTCCGGCGAGCCCATGTCTAGCTCCGTCAGCGGTGCCCTGATAGAGGATGATGATGCTGGCTCTAGGCCCGAGCGAGGCTCGTGGCAGGGCTCCTCCGTTACTCGCCGTGAGATCGAGTGGCTTATCCGGACTCGGAGGATTCCCGTCGAGGTAGCTTGTCGCTTACCCGGCAGCGAGTCCTCTCCCGACCTTAGGGAGGGCGAGTATGTAGTTTTCATGTCGCATTTCGCGCGCGGCTTTGGTCTCCCTCTCAGCGACTTTGCTAGGGAGTTTCTTGATTACTTCGGCCTTCAGCCGCATCATCTTCCTGCCAATGCCATCGCCTCTCTCTCTGCTTTTATCTCTGCCTCGGAGGGATACTTCGGCCTATGGCCGTCCGTGCATGTCTGGTCGAAGTTTTTCCAGATTCGTTCTAACGTTGTCCCAGACAAGTCTCTGCACCCTTCCGAGAAGCTGCTTACCCAATGTGGAGCAGCGTCCATTACACCTCGGAGGAAGTCCGTATTTCCTCGTGTCACGGGGCTAGAGTCGTGCAAGAAGTGGCACAAGTCCTTCTTCTATGTCAAGAACACGGGAAAGGAGGATAAGATTCGACTCCCTGCCTTCTCCATTGGCACGCCTTCCAAGGAGAACTGGACTTATAATCCAAGGAAGACTCACGCTTTGGCCGAGGCTTTTGAGATTCGGCTTAAGGAACAGATCCGCGCCGGGTTACGCGGCGAGGATCTGATGGCTACCTTCGTCAGTAGCCGAATCTGCCCATTCTAGAAACGCACGCACAAACTCTGCTACATGAGCGGTCCTCTTGACCCCAACCGAGTCTCGACCGTGGAGCTGGACAACTATCTCATCTTTAAGCATGTCTGAGCTATCTTTAAGACGGAGATGCCTGAGGACTGGGCTTGGGGATTGAAGCCGTTCACCCGCGAGCATCCCCCTCCCAAAGTAAGCTTAATCACTAATGCTTTGCTTTCCAATTGTTTTCGTAACTGTTTTTGCTAATCTTCCTCTTTCTTGTCTTACAGAGGTTCGCAGAGCAGAAGGATGAGGACGCCGAGGTTTTGTCACTTCCGCGGCCTGCGAACCGGAATACCCCGGACAGTGGGGAGCCAGACTCGGAAGAGTTCGTCCCCAAGTCGGATCTCGCTCAGGCTCGTGCTCGTGGCAAGACCTCGACCCACGAGGAGGAAGGTGATTCAGACGAGGTCCAAATTCTAGAGGTAGTTGTCGCAATGCCAATTTCTTATGCATTTCCGGCTTCTACTTTCCCAGCTAATCCGGCCGGTCAGGTTCACGACGCCGAGCCTATTGCTTCCCGGCCCCCTGTTACCTCGGGGAAACGTGGGGCTCCCACTGGTGCCTCAGAGGCGCCCCCCAAGAAACGAATGAAGAAATTCGCTCCGAATCCTCCCAGGTGCAAGACCATGCCCGAAGTCGCAGGGTAAGTTTCTCTTGCTCGTATTTCTTGTTTTTCTCTTTCTGCTTTTTAACCTGACCTTTTTTATTTTCACAGTGCTCCACTTTCTGTTAAGCCCGGCGGTCCCAGCATGACGAGTCGTATGACTCGGCAGCCGTCTCCTCCGCCTACTGAAGATACCAGGATTCCCAGTCCTGTTCGCGCTGCATCTTCTCCAGCTCTGAATCGGACGCCACCTCGCCACGACGCACCTGAGATTCCTCCCGTTGACGATGACTCCACTCAGCCCACAGATATTTCTTCCGAGCCTGCCTACTTTTCTGTGAACCCTGATGTCTCTACTGAGCCTCTTTCTGCCGCCGCGGTTTCCACAGTGACTCCTTCCCCGGTCGAGGGCGTCCATATCTCGGCGCCCTCTGCGATCGTGATTCCTCCGGCTCCTAAAGACGTCGTTCCCATTGTCGAGGTATCAGCTCCTACTGATGCCTCTCTTAAGACAAGAAAAGCCATCGCCACTAAGGCTTCCACCTCCCAGAAAGGTCTTGCCGGCTCTTCTCAGCCAAGTATTGCCGATGTGCTGCGCAAAGGAACTGCATCCGCCAAAGCCTCCGTTACCCCGGCCGCCAGTACCCAGCTTGCTCTTCATAAAAGCCCTGCGGCAGCGGTGGTTACACAGCACGTCCGAGGTAAAGTCCTAACTCGCACGGCGAGTGGGAACAGCCTCGGCTCGCTGGTGGAATATGCCAATAACTGGAATGCTGCTGATCAGCTCGAGGGTAATCCAGGCAGTCAGCCATTTCAGCTTTCCGACATTAGCAGCCGCTTGCATCAAGCCGCCAAGATCGTTCTTGATAGCAACAAGATGAATGAGGGAATTGCTGTTTTACGGAGTTTTGATTAATTCTCCAGATGCTATTATATATATTCTAGTCCCCAAAGCTTGCAAGCGAATGACTTGTTATTCGTTTGAAAGTTTTATGATTCTTTATTCAGTTGAATTTTATCTTAGGATTCGAACTTCTATCAGCTAGATCTGCCTTGAATTCAGCTTGATTTGTCTTTATCTGAATTTTGATGATCCAGTCCCCTAGGTCTGGGTTAAGTTTTGGTTGACTCGGATCTGTCGTAGCTTCGAATATCCAGCCACCTAGATCCGGGTTAAGTTTCGCTTGACTCGGATCTGTCGTAGCTTCGAATATCCAGCCACCTAGATCCGGGTTAAGTTTCGCTTGACTCGGATCTGTCGTAGCTTCGAATATCCAGCCACCTAGATCCGGGTTAAGTTTTGCTTGACTCGGATCTGTCGTAGCTTCGAATATCCAGCCACCTAGATCCGGGTTAAGTTTTGCTTGACTTGGATCTGTCGTAGCTTCGAATATCCAGCCACCTAGATCTGGGTTAAGTTTTGCTTGACTCAGATCTGTCGTAGCTTCGAATATCCAGCCACCTAGATCCGGGTTAAGTTTTGCTTGACTCAGATCTGTCGTAGCTTCGAATATCCAGCCACCTAGATCCGGGTTAAGTTTTGCTTGACTCGGATCTGTCGTAGCTTCGAATATCCAGCCACCTAGATCCGGGTTAAGTTTTGCTTGACTTGGATCTGTCGTAGCTTCGAATATCTAGCCACCTAGATCCGGGTTAAGTTTTGCTTGACTCGGATCTGTCGTAGCTTCGAATATCCAGCCACCTAGATCCGGGTTAAGTTTTGCTTGACTCGGATCTGTCGTAGCTTCGAATATCCAGCCACCTAGATCCGGGTTAAGTTTTGCTTGACTCGGATCTGTCGTAGCTTTGAATATTTATCTACCATTTGCTTTATTTCTTAGGTCGCGCATGATCGGCGGACTGCCGAGTTCCAAAGGCTGCTTTTTGCGCATAGGAAGTTGGAAGAAAAGTACGAGAAGGTTATTCCTGTGGTAAAGAAAGCCGGTAAGTCGATAAACTCTTGCCTCTGAAGCTTTTATTTTTTGTATACGAGACGTTGGCTCACTTTGTTGTTAAACAGGGAACATCAATAATCTTAACATCCGCCTTGAGAAGAAGGTTAAGGCCCTGGAAGGTTAGTTACTCTTTGACTCTACATACTCCCCTTTGGAATGTGCACTAAGTTTCTTTTTAACTCTTTTGGCTTTGGTAAAGCCGAGTTACAAACCTTTGCAGCATCTCACCAAGATTGCACGCCCATGCCTGATGTGATGCTGCATTTTTTAGAACAAAGCGATGCTCATTCGGTGCAGCTAAAAGAAAAAGATGATGAGATAGCTCGCTTGCACGCCGAGGTGGAGGCCCTTAAGCTCTCTCAGAAGTCCGCATTAGAAAAGGTCGATCAGGAGTTCTCTGAGGAGAAAAATCGGCTAGCTCTGCAACTGCAGAAAAATAAAGAGCTCCTCGAGGCTGCCGAACTGAAGACACGGGGAATGAGCGAGGAGATCGCTCGCTTTGAGAAGAGAAAAATGGACTGGGCGAAAGACCTTCAGATAATGCTGAATTATATTCATCGTAAGCCTCTTACCGCGGCTGTGTTATCTTTCTTCCTTTTCCTACTGCCGACTAACGCAGTCGTGTTTTGCGCAGATCACTTTCCCGAAGCCGAGCCCGTGAGCTCTAAAGCGGTTCTTAGTGCTCGTGTGCACCGAGGTGTTCCTGTTGACGCGGACTCGGAGTACTCGATGGAAGATTTCCTTGTTGCTGCAGGCGCTGCAGTTGGTCCGATGAAGATTATGGGCAGGGATTTGGTGCAGGCAGCTATCCGAGCCTACCATGTTCTCTGGCCGAATACCTCTGGGACTCCTAATATTGATGAGGTCCAATTGCTGGTGGAAAGATTAATGGCATCTGAGAGGCAGCTAAGTCTTTGGAGGGAATCAGCTGGACGAGCTGGTGCTGATATGGCTCTCACTGTTATCATGTCATGGTATGAAGATATTTCTCTTGATATCTTGAGAAACTTGCGCACTGGTTCCCGTTGGGTTGAGGATCCAACCTTTGTCGCTCTCCGTCAAGCTCGTTCCTTCTAGCTTGTTGAGTATGCCGACGTGCATACCTGGAACGAAGGTCCGAGTTTCCTTCCTAACCCAGAAGACGAGGTCGTAGTTGAGGATGCGTCGGATAACAACTCAGCTGATCAAGGAGAAGATGAAGGTGACTCGGCTACTTCTGATGATTCTAGTTCGAGCTCAGATGGTAACGGCGCCGCGCGATCCTCCTCCAAAGGTACTGGGCATTCTGCTACGCAAACTGACGCCCCTCAGCAGCCTCCGGCTTCCTCCGAAGTCGTTCCTGGGTCTGTGGAGGGCGAGGCAACCTCGGCCGAGGTTCCACCTATCTCGGAGTGCCCAGCCCCTGACCAAGTTATTGCCTCTCCAGCTAAAAACCTCTAAGTCATTTCTTACCCCTGGTATGCCGGGCGTATGATGTACGTGGAATATTTGTCCGTCTTTTCTATGGTATGAATTTCTTTTGCTGTGTGCGGCTGAGACATATATGGTTGTAATTGTTATCACTTTGTTTAAGTGGTCTTGTTCGTCCGAATCCTTGCTTTGGCGGCCTGCAGTTTCTTGAGTTTGGGATATATATTTGCCTTTGTGCTCCCGTGGTTTAGACTATTAATCTGGGTGTGGACTTCGAATATCATACGAGATTGAGTTGTTTTTACTTTGGGTGCCGAAGTTTGATACTCCCCTTGTGTCAAAGGATAACCATTACTTTGAAACAATATAGGGCAGTCCCCGAGTCACTGCCTATGGCGCCGAAGTTTAGTATATAAACCAAATTTCAGAAATAATATAAGACAATCGCCGAGTCGCTACTCAAGGTGCCGAGGTTTAATAAATCACCCAAATCTAGAAAGAACATGTAACAGTCCCCGAGTCACTGCTCATGGTGCCGAGGTTTAGTATGTGAATTAAGCTTAGAAATAAATCTGGGGCAGTACCCGAGTCATTGCTCAGGGTGCCAGGTTTTAATACATAACCCAATCTTAAAAACAATCTAGCGCAATCCCCGAGCCACTGCTTGAGGTGCCAAGGTTTAATACATAAAATTGAAATAACATATGGCAGTCCCCGAGTCACTGCTCTGGACGCCGAGGTTCAAAACATAATTGGTGCTTGATCCTGAGATACTACTTTGCAATGTGTCACTGATGACTGCTAAGAGTAAAATGGACGAAGTAAAGCTACGTTCCACGGCCTTTTCGTCTCTTCGCCGGCTTTGTCTGCCTTGTTCTTTCCTGGGGATTGAGCATCGATTAGGTAATAGGCATCATTGTGCAATGCTTTGCTCACGATGAATGGTCCTTCCCATGGAGGCGACAGCTTGTGCATGCCGGCCATGCGTTGCACCAGTCGGAGAACTAAATCTCCTTCTTTGAACACTCTTGGATTCACCTTCTTGCTATGATATCGTCGCAAGTTCTGCTGATAAATAGCTGATCTTGATAGCGCCAGCTCTCTGGCTTCTTCTAGCAGATCAACAGTATCTTGCCGAGCTACTTCATTTACTTCTGAAGTTGTATATTGGGTAACCCTTGGCGAGTCATGTATTATGTCGGCTGGAAGCACGGCTTCTGCCCCATATACCAGAAAGAATGGTGTATAACCTGTTGATCTGTTTGGAGTAGTCCTGAGGCTCCAAAGTACTGCTGGTAGTTCCTCAATCCAACATCCTGCCGACCTTTGTAGCGGTTCGACGAGTCGTGGTTTTATTCCGGACAGTACTAGTCCATTAGACCTTTCAACTTGCCCATTGTATGCTGGGTGAGCCACAGAGGCAACATCTAATCTTATGTGCTTTTCTTGGCAAAATCTAGCGAAAGCTCCTTCTGCAAAGTTTGTGCCGTTGTCTGTAATAACGCTGTGCGGGTACCCATATCTTAAGATAATATCTTTGAGGAATTTCACTGCCGTGGGCCCATCGCATTTTTTTATTGGTTTCACTTCAATCCATTTTGTGAACTTGTCCACCATGACCAATATGTGGGTCATCCCACCTCGGACCGGCTTAAATGGTCCCACCATATCTAAGCACCACACAGAAAATGGCCAAGTAATGGGTATCGTTTTTAACTCGGATGATGGCATGTGTATCTTGGCTGCATATCTCTGACAGCCATTGCATTTTTCAACCAGCTCTTTGGCTTCTTTCAACGCTGTTGGCCAATAAAACCCATGCCTGAATGCTTTGGCCACTAAGGCTCGAGATGAGGCATGATGTCCACATTCTCCTTGATGTATATCTAGGAGGATCTCCTGGCCTTCTGCCGAACTCACACATCTTTGCAATACACTTGTGATGCTTCTTTTGTAT
Organism: Avena sativa; assembly: GCA_916181665.1. NCBI lineage: Eukaryota > Viridiplantae > Streptophyta > Magnoliopsida > Poales > Poaceae > Avena > Avena sativa. The sequence continues at coordinate 144,704,701 of OV702294.1, read as the reverse complement.
AGCTCATTATTTATGATCGTATAAGCTTTAGCTCTTCTTGCTGTCTGTCTTGATAACACCTCATTATCCGACAAAGTCGCGTCTCTAAGGAAAGAGAATATGGGTTGCGCCCATGCAGGTGTGATTTTCTCCTGTGTGGTCTCACTGTCTATTTCCATATTTTCTGCCGACATAACTACCTCAGCTTTCTCCATAATCATGCTTACATCAGCTGTCTTTCTCTTTGGGAATTCCGGGTTATATTGCTGGTCAATTTCCATTGGCACATTATCTTCTCCTGACTTTGCCGGAATAAAGATGGATTCGGACTCTGGTGATGGTGTTATCGATGGTTTCCTTAGGTGCTCTAGGGCGATACCTGGGGGAATTGACTGCCTAGTTGATCCTAGCTTTGACAACGTATCTGCGGCATCGTTTTCTGCCCGAGGTATATGATGAAATTCACATCCTTCAAAGTATCCACTGATTTTTTGCACGTGAAATCTATACAAAGCCATATTATCATCCAATGCATCCCAATTGCCTGAGACTTGCTGTAGTACTAGATCTGAGTCTCCATAGCATAAGATTCGGCGTATGCCAATCTCTTTTGCCACCTTTAATCCATGGACAAGTGCTTCATATTCGGCTACGTTGTTTGACGCGGCAAAATGTATCTGCAGCACATATTTCAGCTGATCTCTTTTTGGCGAGATTAACACTATTCCTGCCCCCAAACCATTTCTTAGTTTGGAACCGTCAAAGTGCATCGTCCAATAATTCAGGTCTGGCAATGGTGGCTCATATTGCACCTCGGCCCAATCTACGAAGAAGTCGGCCATAGCCTGAGATTTGATTGCATCCCTCCTATCGAATTGCGGGGCATAAGGTGATAATTCAATTACCCATTTTGCTATTCGACCACTTGCATCTTTGTTACTCAATATGTCGGCTATGGGTGATTCACAAATCACTTTGATGGGGTGCTCTTCAAAGTAGTGTTTAAGTTTCTTTGCCGACATGTACACTCCATAAGCCATCTTCTGATAATGCGGGTAATTTTGTTTCGAGGCTAATAGTACCTCGCTCAAGTAATACACCGACCTTTGTACTGACTTATCATTTTCAACTCGCTCTACGACGATTACCCCGCTTACTACTCTGTTAGTGGCTGCTATGTAGAGTAACATAGGCTCTTTTGACAATGGAGAAGCTAAGACATGCGCTGTGACCAACATCTTTTTCAATTCATGAAATGCACTGTCTGCTTGTGGAGTCCAAATGAACTTATCTGATTTCTTCATCAGTTGATAGAGTGGTAGTGCCTTCTCTCCCAGCCAACATACAAATCGGCTGAGTGAGGCTAAACAACCTGTGAACTTTTGTACGTCATTTAGACACCTCGGCAACTCCATTCTTTCTACTGCTTTTATCTTGGTTGGGTTGGCCTCTATACCTCGGCTAGATACAAGAAAACCGAGTAATTTTCCTGCTAACACGCCAAATGTGCATTTTTCCGGGTTAAGCTTCATTCGGAACCTCCTCGGGTTTGTGAAAGTCTACCGTATATCATCCAGTAGTGTTTTGCTTTCTTTGGTTTTGATAACCACATCATCCACATATACTTGTACATTTTTTCCTATCTGGTCATGTAGACATTTTTGGATGCATCTTTGATACATTGCTCCTGCGTTGCGCAGGCCGAATGGCATTGTGCGATAGCAATAAGCCCCGTATGGGGTAATAAACACAGTCTTTATTTGATCGGCCGGATTTAACGGTATCTGGTGAAAACCAGAATACGCGTCTACAAATGACAATAGTTCACAACCAGCGGTCGAATCAATGACTTGGTCTATTCTAGGTAATGGAAAAGGATCTTTTGGACACGCCTTGTTCAGGTTCGTGTAATCGATACACATTCGCCATACAATGGCTACATTCGGATCATCCTTCTTCTTTTCTACTAGCACCGGGTTTGACAACCAATCTGGATACAGCACCTCCATGATGAACCCGGCCGCAAGGAGCCGAGCTATTTCATCCCCTATTATTTTTCTCCTGTCTTCGGCGAAGCGGCGGAGAGGTTGCTTCACCGGCCTTGCTCCTGGCCTTACATTCAGAGAGTGCTCAGCCAACTCCCTCGGAACACCTTGCAGATCCTGAGTTGACCATGCAAAGATATCCCGATTCTCACGGAGGTAGTTGGTGAGCTCGCTTTCCTATTTAGCATCTAGGCCTGCACCAATAGTAACAGTACGCTCTGGGAATTGCTCATCTATCTGAAACTTCTTTGTTTCTTTAGTCGGCTGAAAGGAGACACTTCCATGTGGATTGGCTAATGCCGACATATTCAGCTGCGCCGACTGAGCGAGGGCTGCTACCTCCTGAATCCTTCTTTTTTCTCTTGCTATAACCAATGATTCGGCCAAATTTGACCCGACTGAAGCACATTCCATTGACTTCCTGTAATCCCCTGCTACTGTTATCACTCCTTGTGGTCCGGGTAGCTTCATTTTCAGATAACTTACATGACAACTGCCCATGAATTTGGCCAATGCTGGCCGTCCGAGTAAAGCATGATAACAACTCTCTAGATCCACCACTTCAAACTCTAAGTTTTCTGCTCTACAGTTATCTCTTGAGCCGAATAACACATCCACTCGAACCTTACCAATGGGTTCGCACGAAAGCCCTGGTACTATCCCATGGAAATTGGTCCTCGTGGATTGCAGCATTTTCTGCGATATTCTGAGTTTATGCATGGTATCTTTGTACATGATGTTGATACTGCTCCCATTGTCAATGAGAACCTTTGAAAATTTCACATTAATGCTTGGTCCAACAAATGTTGGATCCAACACGAGTGCATATGACCCCAAACTCGGCATTATCTTGGGGTGATCCTTTATGCTCCAAGTTACTTCTTGATCTGACCAAGGCATATATCTTGGTACTGCCGGCATAACCGCATTTACTTCCATATGCCGGCGTTGCACACTCTGCTTGTCTTGCTGTTCCGTCGTGAACACGCAATAAGACTGATGATGTTCTCTGTAATCATTGCGTCCATTATTTCCTGGATTCGTCCTTCCATCCTGGCCTTGGTTCATCACTTGATGTACCACATCTCTCTGGTCCGAATTATCATACCTCGGGGGAGGAGGCGGTAACATCAGTTGCTGTGCATTTGCTCCAGTCAACTGCGGCTGATGCTGCTGATGTGCCTGGAGAGGTGCCGCCTGAATGCCTGCGGGGTTTCCCATTGCATTTTTCATCCATGCACATTGGCGGGTCGTATGGTTGGCTGGCCTAGCTGGGTTTGACGTGTGAAATTTACACGGCTGATCTAACATAGATTCGAACGTGTACTTCGGCCTCTCCTGCCACTGCTTCTTTTGTTCTGGTGTCCACTGTCTTTTTCCTTCATTCCTCGGTGTCCACTGCTGAGGACCATTCTTTTGCCGTTGAGTCGTTCCGTGACTCGGCTGATCTTGCGCTACCGCTGCCACTTGGGCCGTATTATATCTATAATCCGGCCTTTCTTATCTTCTTCTTCCTCTAAAGTCATTGCGCCTGGATGACCCGGCCAAATCTCTTGCATATTGGTCTTGTTGCTCCCGATGATCTGCCGACATTAATTCTGGTTGCGTCGGATCTCCCAATGCATAGGAGTCCGCTATTCTGATGGTTTCCGCCAATGTGGTTGGCATATCTCTTTGCAGTCGCTGCCATAACACACTGGCATAACGGCATCCTTGAGCAAACCAAGCTATTGCTTGTGATTCTATAACTCCTTCACATGAGTTTCTCAGGTTACACCACCAAGTTAAAAACTCTCTGTCCATTTCATTCGGTCTTTGCTTGCACATGGCTAACTGTTGCGGCCTGTTTGGCCTCTTGTATGTACTGGTAAAGTTGCTAACGAACATTTCTTCAAAATCCAACCAACAGTTGATGCTGCCTGCGGGCAGATTATTCAGCCATACTCTAGCTGGTCCTTCCAACATTTGTGGGACATACCGTACTGCCCACCTGCTATTTTCACAGCAGTGGCATAATCAATCAACCAGTCTTGTGGTTTGGTGCTTCCATTATATGTCTTTGTGCCTCTTGCCAGCTGAAAGTTCGGCATAGGTGGTTCGCCCATGATCCGTGGTCCGAAGCATGTCAGACCCGGTGGACCCTGTTCTTCCAGTAACTCAGATCGGTACAGCCGGTCTAGCTTTACTCTGGCATCATTTGATGGAAAATCTCTATACAGAACTCTGTCTTGCATTCCATAGTGGTTATTTCCACCATGGATCGCATATTCCATCTCGGAATAACCATCATTGTACCTTTCATTCACTTGATTGTGGCGAGCTGGTCTTGCTTCTCTTTCCTGCCGAGGTTCATGCCTTGGCTGCGGGTTGAGCGGTGGTTCTCTCCTTACTTCAACCGGGATATTGTTCTCGTGATTGCCTCTTCCGAGTTCTCTTCTGCCGAGATCTCCATTGCCTCGGCTTCCACCGTCTTTCTCAGCACGGCCGGGATTCCTCTCACCACTGTTACCTCGACTTCCATTGCCTCTGTTCTCGTTTTCTTTCCCGGCTATCGCCAGATTATACGGAACGATTTGCTTGTTTCTCTTTCCTGAAGTCACCGCTTTGTCTTCTCGTGCATTGTTTCCTGGCGAGGATGCTGCTGCCATAGACAAGGCAGGTGCTTCTCCAGCCGAGTGAACCATTCGTGAGGCCCCTGGCCTCGCCGGGTCTGCTCTGAGCATTTCTTCGTTTTGCTGGTTTGTGATGCGTACCAGCTCATTCACTCTTTCTTGCTGTTTCTGCCGGGCTTCACCGGTCAATCCCTCTAACTCTAATGCTGCGGCATTTGCCACTCTCAGGTTCTTTGCCGGGGTACTGTACCTCGGCAAGCCCAAATCAACTGATTCTGCCTTATGAGCATCATGCTCCTTGTTGATATCATCTATGAGGTTCTTCCCTCTTAATCTCAACTCGTCAACCCGTTCGGGAGCGACGTCAAGCTTGTTAGCTTTGGCATATTCTCGCAGGGTCCTGTTTAAGGACTCCCGCAAGGCCGACACCTTTTTTGCCTCTACCAGCACCTTTTGCCTGGTTTCTTCTAACTCTGCCTGAGCATTAGCCGGATCAAGTATCGGCGCTACAGGTGTAGTCAGGTTTTCTATGGTTGCCTGAAGAATGTTTTCTGGTCTTTCCAGAGGTGGCCCTCTTACTCTTGGTGCCTTTGGGGTAGTATCCTGTACTTCGGCCTGGTTGGTCACTGGAGGGATTACCTCGGTGGGGTGGTGGTGCCGTCTGCCTGGGCGCGACCTGCACGCCTGCGGCAGGGTCTCTGGTTGATCCGGCACCCGCTACTCCCGCCTGCACTCTGGTTGTGACCATCACCTCGACGCTGCTCACCGGATGCGCTCCGCGCGGACGCCTCGCAGCGCTAAGGGGTGGCTCTCCTGCAACGACAACCTGGTGAGGATAAACGCCAGAGATGTCGACGCCGATGTAGACCTGATGCCTGCCCAAGCTGATAAAGACACCGTTGCGCGGCGGAGTTTTTCCCCTGAAGCTGCCTGCATTGTTGCTGACGTAGTCACAGAGATTAAATCTCCGGACCAAGCCAGAAACAACGCGCTCGCCTATGTTGATGAAGTTTCCCGTCCGGATCATGACTCCAGCTAGAACCGCTGCTGGCCCCACGGTGGGCGCCAACTGTTGTGGTGGTGACACGGCAGATGCCATGGGTAGGCTAAAGTATGGGGCCAATGGATGCTAGTGGGATCTGGGGAGGGAAGATGAAGTTGATTCTACACACAAGAGACTAAGGCAAATATCTTTATTTCTCCTTTCTTGGGCTACAAGTGCTCCTTGAGCCATATAAAGGGAGAGAAGAAGAACTTTACCAGCCTAACGGTACCTAAATGAGCCGATCCCTTCCTCAGGGTCCAAGCCTCCCCTTATAAAGGAGATCCTTGGGTGCCTTTAGGGCTGACGGGGCAAGCATATTCGAGGAATATGCTTGTCCCAAAATAGTAGTTCGGCGCCCTCCTTTCCCTGTCGCCCTTCTAACCACGGCAAGGCTCCAGAGGGCCCCTCCGCGTGCCTCAGGCTTCAGGACTGTCGCCTCCGTGACCTCCTTCTGCCCCTCTGCGCCTTTGTCTCTGGTGCTTGGCTCCGCTTAGATTCCTTCTAGCCTGCAGCTAGGGTTTGACCTTGGGTTTCTCCTTCTCCTGCAAGCTTCGTATCATTCGGCCTTACCTCGCGTAACTCGGCTCGTCCTTCACCTGCATTAAGATTACTCGGACTAACCCGGCCGACTTACGTAACATCCCGGCCGGGTAATGCCTTGCCTTCGTCATAATGGTCCTGTCCTTCCCTGTCTTGGCCGACCTCTATAGGATTCGGCCGACTCAATCAATAACTCGGAAACAAGATGGGCAACTTCCTTTCATCTTTCCCCGTCTTTACCCTAACCGAGGTCATCTCCCCAACAACCGTTCTTACCTACGAACATGAACCACAAAGAGGATAATCAAATTGTTGACAACTCGTTGCAAATTAGATATTGACTATAGTAGGAGAGACAGACACCCGCTAGCCACTTATGAAAAACTAGTTGGATGTCAAGCGTGGAACAGGTCTCATGTGCGAGGACATGTAAAGTTTGTCCGGGCCGCTTCATCCCACTATGCCACCAATATCCAAAGTACAACTAAGAAGCAATAAAATGATCATCATCGCCCACATACTCATATGTGTACTACCCATGCAAAGTATCTACGCATAGATCCGGCTCTGATACCACTGTAGGGTTCGCAGCATAGAAAACAAAAAAAAATCCTATGATGGGAACAACTATGTACCAAGATCTATCTACTAGATACAAACAATGGGCGGATGTACATCCATAGAGAACATACCCTTGAAGACCGACAAATCTTAACGAGTCCTCGTGGTTGATGTAGACGATCTCTTGCCGATCTCAAGATCGAGAGGAAGTCCTAGCGCCGCAAAACAGCAGCGCATCCGTGCTCGCACACACGTTCGAGGCACCGAGAAACCTCCGCCTCCTCGCTCCAGCGATGCAGCGGAAGCACAACTCTTTCTTGCCGAATAGCCACCGGGAACATGTATCTCGCTAGTCCGAGACCATGGGGGATAAATTCTAGAGGGGGAGAGAGATCCTTCACGAGGAGGTGTGAGTCAGAGAGAGGGAGGAGGGGCTCCTTTTATAGGGAGAGGGGGGCACCCAAGGGGCCATGCGCCCAGCCATGGGGCTGCCCCCACCTCTTCCACATTCATGTGGGTGGACACTCCACTCACTCAAATGCCTTTCAATTCCCTCCACTCAAAAACCCACTCAAATTCCCATTAAATTTCCACCAAATTTAATGCAAACTCTCATTAAATAAAACTCCTTTTATTTATTCAGAATTTTGTCAATTACTTTAATGACAAACATTCTCATATAACCCCTTGCTAGTATTTCATTTCACATGCAGAAACACTTTCTGCAATTTCACCTGAAAACCCGTTTCGGTATCTAGTGAAATAAATTCCTGCGCTTGTTATTCTTTTCGGCATGAAACTTTTTCTCCAATTGGATGTCGGTGTCTCTTAAGTGTTTCACCCTACAGTTCGCGAATAATGCAGACATGATCGAGACCCCTCTCGGATCAATAATCAGAAGCGAGATCTGGAGACCCATACTGACTCCCACACATTCAACGATGACTTTCTTGTGATCATCGAAACCTTTTATGCTAGTATCTTAATCACTTTGTTTCGCGATATATTACATGTCCGAGATTAGATCATCGGTATCTCCATACCTAGTTTGATCTCGTTATTGACATGCACACTTTTCTCGTTCCCGTGATATAACATTCTAGTGATTAAATCACTTGCTTGCAAGCTAATCAATGTGATATCACCGAGAGGGCCCAGATCATATCTATCCGTCACCGGGATGAACAAATTCCACTCTCAATCCATGGGCCTCAACATAACACTTTAGTAGTTCTGAACCCATATTTATAATCACCCTGTTACAGTGTGACGTTTGATGTTATCAAGAAACTCTTTCGGTGTTAGTGATTGACATGATTTCATGGTCTAAGGATTAGGATCACTTCGTAAGTTGTTATAGCAATATAAAGTCAATGACTTTGACCGTAATGCTATACTTCGAATGAATGTTCATCACACCAACACTAATGTTGTGACCTCGTTATTAACAACATCCAATGTCCATGATCAGGAAACCTATGTGAAGGGAATATGCCCTAAGAGGCAATAATAAAGTGTTTATTATGTGTATTCCAAGTATATGATAGATGTTTATTTTGCATGCTATAATTGTATTAATACGGAAACATTAATACATGTGTGTTTAATAAACAAACAGAAAGTTCCTAGTTATGCCTCTCTCATAAACTAGCTCGTTGATTAACAAGATGATCAAGGTTTCCTGATCATGGACATTGGATGTTGTTAATAACGGGATCACAACATTAGTGTCATGGTGTGATGAACATTCATCCTAAGTATAGCATTACGATCAAATTCATTGAGTTTATATTGCTATAACAACTTACGAAGTGATCCTAATCCTTAGACCATGAGATCATGTCAATCACTAACACCAGAAGAGTTTCTTGATAACATCAAACGTCACACCGTAACAGGGTGATTATAAAGATGGAATCAGAACTAATAAAGTGTTATGTTGAGGCTCATGGATCGAGAGTGGAATTTGTTCATCCCGATGACGGATAGATATACTCTGGGCCCTCTCGGTGATATCACATTGATTAGCTTGCAAGCAAGTGATTTGATCACTAGAATGTTATATCACGGGAACGAGAAAAGAGTGCATGTCAGTAACGAGATCAAACTAGGTATGGAGATACCGATGATCGAATCTCGGACATGTAATATATCGTGAAACAAAGGGATTAAGATACAGGCGTAAAAGGTTCCGACGATCATAAGAAAGTCATCGTTGAATGTGTGGGAATCAGTATGGGTCTCCAGATCCCGCTTCTGATTATTGATCCGAGAGGGGTCTCGATCATGTCCGCATTATTCACGAACCGTAGGGTGACACACTTAAGAGACACCAACATCCAATTGGAGCAAAAGTTTCATGCCGAAAGAATGAACAAGCGCAGGAATTTATTTCACTAGATACCGAAACAGGTTATTCGGGTGAAATTGCATAAAGTGGTTATGCATGTGAAATAGAATTCTAGCAAGGGGTTATTTGTGAATGTTTGTCATTAAAGTAATTGACAAAATTCTGAATAAAATAAAAGAGTTTTATTTAATGAGAGTTTGCATTAAATTTGGTGCAAATTTAATGGCATGTTTGAGTGGGATTTTGAGTGGAGGGAATTTAAAGGAATTTTGTGAGTGGAGTGTCCACCCACATGAAGAGGGGAGGGCAAGGGGGCAGCCCCCATGCACCGGCCACCCCCTTGGGGTTCCCCCCTCCTCCTATAAAAGGCACCCCTCTCCTCACTTCTCACTCACACCTCCTCGTGAAGGATCTCTCTCCCCCTCTAGAATTTATCCCCCATGGTCTCAGACTAGCGAGATACATGTTCCCGGTGGCTATTCGGCAAGAAAGAGTTGTGCTTCCGCTGTATCGCTGGAGCGAGGAGGTGGAGGTTGCTCGGTGCCTCGAACGTGTGTGTGAGCACGGATGCGCTGCTGATTTGCGGCGCTAGGACTTCCTCTCAATCTTGAGATCGGCAAGAGATCGTCTACATCAACCACGAGTTGAACTCGTGAAGCTTTGTCGGTCTTCAAGGGTATGTTCTCTACGGATATACATCCGCCCGTTGTTTGTATCTAATAGATAGATCTAGGTACATAGTTCACATCGTAGGAAATTTTTGTTTTCTATGCTACGAACCCTACAGTGGTATCAGAGCCGGATCTATGCGTAGATGCTTTACACGGGTAGTACACATATGAGTATGTGGGTGATGATGATCATGTTGTTGCTCCTTAGTTGTAATTTTGGATATTGGTGGCTTAGTGGGATGAAGCGGCCCGGACAAACTTTACATGTCCTCGCACATGAGACCTGTTCCACGCTTGACATGCAACTAGTTTGCATAAGTGGCTAGCGGGTGTCTGTCTCTCCTACTATAGTCAATATCTATTTTGCAACAAGTTGTCAACAATTTGGTTATCCTCGTTGTGGTTCATGTTCGTAGGTAAGAACGGTTCTATCTCGAAAGCCCTAAGCCACGTAAAACTTGCAATGGATAAATTAGAGGCGTCTAGTTTAGATTGTTGTTGGGCTAGTGTTATGATATGGTGATGTTGTAAATAGAAGTATGAGATGATACTCTTACAACACACATAGCGTGTAAACTCCATAGACCTTGGATTTACACGTATAGGTATGATAGTGATCATACCACGATGCACATGATAGAGCTCATCTGCAGGAACCATATCATTTCACTAATAAACATGTGATGTTTGATAGCATCTTATATTGCTTGTTTAGCGCTTTGTTAGCATAATAAGATGATCCCTCATTTAAATATCAAGATAAGAATGTGTTCTTCCTTTAGTATGCACCGATTATGTTTTCGTCGCTCCAAGACATCATGTGATGATCGGGTGTTCTTGGATCCACGACCATATTTCGGGTGTAAAACAGTTACACACGCGAATACTAAGGTTCTAACTTGGCGAGCCTAGCATGTACAGACATGGCCTCGGAACACGGACTGAAAGCTTAAGCATGATTCATATAGTTGATATGATGCCCATTTGATGCTCGCCTTTGAAGCTATACCGACTCACGTGATGATCGGACTTGGTATAGTTGATTTGGTTCATGTAATCACCAAAAAGGCACGAGGGATGTCGTTTTTGAGTGGGAGTTCATTCGTAATATGGATTAGTTGAACTCAATCTATCATAAACTTAGTATAAACTTTACAAATTCTGTTGTAGATGGCACCACCTGCTTTTAATTTCAATGTGTTCATGGAGAAAGAGAAACTTGCAACGAACGGTAGCAACTTTACCGAATGGGCCATGAATTTGAGAATTCTCCTCTCTGCTGCACAAAAGAAATATGTGCTAGAAGCGCCACTAGGCCCCCCACCTTTTGAGGATGCCCCTGACGAGGAGAAGAATGTCTATCAGACTCGTCAGGAGGACCACAACTTAGTTCATTGCGGCATATTGTATGGGCTAGAGCCGGAACTTCGAAAGCGTTTCGAAAACGGCAATGCTTTTGATACAATGGGTGAGTTGAAAATGATTTTCGACACACATGCTACTGTAGAGAGCTAGAACGCTTCAGAAAAGTTCTTTAGCTGCATGATGGAAGAGCACAGCTCCGTTAGTGAGCATGTACTCAAGATGTCGGGTTACGCCGATAAGCTTGTGTCCTTGGGAATATCGATTCCCATTGACTTAGGCATACATCGTGTTCTGCAGTCTCTGCCACCTAGCTATAAGAGCTTTGTGATGAACTATAATATGCAAGGCATGAAGAAGTCTCTCCCTGAGCTTCTGTCAATGCTTAAAACTGCAGAAGTGGAGATCAAAAAGGAACATCAAGTGTTGATGATCAATAGGAACACTGGTTTCAAGAAAGACAAGAAGGGAAAACGGAAGGGAAGTAAGGGCGGTAAGCCGGTTGCCGTGCCTGAAAAGAAACCCCGAGTTGGACCTAAGTCTGATACCGAGTGCTACTATTGTAAGGGGACTGGCTACTGGAAGCGCAACTGCCCCAAGTATTTGGCAGACAAGAAGGCCGGCAAGGCAAACAAAGGTATATATGATATACATGTTATTGATGTGTACTTGACTAGTGCTCGCGGTAGCACCTGGGTATTTGATACCGGTTCAGTTGCTAATATTTGTAACTCGAATCAGGGGCTGCGGAACAAGCGACCGCTAGCAAGGGGTGAGGTCAAGATGCGTGTCGGAAATGGATCAAGCGTTGATGTGATCGCCGTCGGAACGCTGCCTCTCCATTTGCCGTCGGGATTAGTTATAAACTTGAATAATTGTTATATGGTGCCTTCACTGAGCATGAACATTGTATCTGGATCGTGTTTGATGCGAAGTGGTTATTCATTTAAATCCGAGAACAATGGTTGTTCCATTTATATGAATGAAATCTTTTATGGTCATGCACCGATGATGAATGGTTTATTTCTATTAGATCTCGATGATAATGTTACACATATTCATAATGTTGATGCTAAAAGGATTAAACTTAATGATGATATATCCGCATATATGTGGCACTGCCGTCTAGGTCATATTGGCGTTAAACGCATGAAGAAGCTCCATTCGGATGGACTTTTGGAATCACTTGATTTTGAATCATTTGATACATGTGAGCCATGCCTTATGGGCAAGATGACTAGAACGCCGTTTTCCGGTTAAATGAAACAGGCGACAGATGTATTGGAAATCATACATTCTGATGTATGTGGTCCAATGAGTGTGTCAGCGCGAGGTGGATATCGTTATTTTGTTACTTTCACAGATGATTTGAGTAGATACGGTTATATCTACTTAATGAAACATAAATCTGAAACCTTTGAAAAGTTCAAGGAATTTCAGAATGAAGTGGAAAATCATCGTAATAGAAAGATCAAATTTCTACGGTCCGGCCCTGGAGGTGAGTATCTAAGTTACGAGTTTAGCACTCACATGAAAGAGTGTGGAATTGTTTCACAACTCACACCTGCCGGAACACCACAGAGAAATGTCGTGTCGGAACGTCGTAATCGTACTTTATTTGATATGGTTCGATCTATGATGTCTCTAACGGACTTGCCGTTGTCATTTTGGGGTTATGCACTAGAAAGTGCTGCATTCACTTTAAATCGGGCACCATCTAAATCCGTTGAAAAGACACCGTATGAATTGTGGTTTGGAAACAAACCTAAGCTGTCATTTCTTAAAGTTTGGGGATGCGATGTTTATGTGAAGAAACTTCAACCGGATAAACTCGAACCCAAAGCGGAAAAACGCATCTTCATAGGATACCCTAAGGAAACTATTGGGTATTCCTTCTATCACAGATCCGAGGGCAAGGTTTTTGTTGCCAAGAATGGATCCTTTCTAGAGAAAGAGTTTCTCGCGAAAGGTGTGAGTAGTCGGAAGGTAGAACTCGAAGAGGTTATTGAACCTTCTCTTCAAAGTATGGCGAGTAGCGCAGCGCCGGAAGTTGTTCACCTGTTGAAGAAGGAACTAATGATAATGATCATGAAACTCCGAAAGAGAGTACTACCGAACCTCGCAGGTCTAGAAGGACGCGTGCAGCTCACGAGCTGTACGGAAATCCTGTTATGAATTTCATGGTTGATGAAAATGATGACCCTGCGACATATGAAGAAGCGATGATGATCCTGGATTCCAACAAATGGTTAGAAGCCATGAAATCCGAGATGGAATCCATGTATGAAAATCAAGTTTGGAACTTGGTGGAATTACCTCACGACCGAAAGGCCGTGGAGAACAAATGGATTTCAAAAGGAAAACTGATGCTGATGGTAATGTGACCGTCTATAAAGCTCGACTTGTCGCAAAGGGGTTTCGACAAATTCAAGGAGTTGACTACGATGAGACATTCTCTCCCGTAGCGATGCTAAAGTCAGTTAGGATCATGTTAGCAATTGCTGCATATTTCGATTATGAGATATGGCAGATGGATGTCAAAACCGCGTTTCTCAATGGTAATATTGAAGAAGAGTTGTATATGATACAACCAAAGGGTTTTGTCGATCCTAAGGATGCTAACAAGGTGTGCAAGCTTCAGCGATCCATCTATGGATTGAAGCAAGCATCACGAAGTTGGAATCTCCGCTTTGATGATGTGATCAAAGAGTTTGGATTTGTCCAAACTTATGGAGAAGCTTGTATTTACAAGAAAGTGAGTGGGAGCAAGTGGCATTTCTGATATTATATGTGGATGACATATTATTGATCGGAAATGATATAGATCTTTTAAACAGTGTTAAAAGTTATCTAAACAGCAAATTTTCAATGAAGGACCTAGGTGAAGCGTCATACATATTAGGCATAAAGATCTATAGAGATAGATCTAGACGCCTAATAGGGCTATCACAAAGTACATACCTTGATAAGATTTTAAAGAAGTTTAAAATGGACAGAAGTAAGAAGGGGTTCTTACCTATGTTGCAAGGCAAGACATTGAGTAAGACTCAAAGTCCGGCTTCGGCGGAAGAAAGAGAGATAATGGACAAGGTCCCCTATGCTTCAGCCATAGGCTCTATAATGTACGCCATCCTATGTACAAGACCAGATGTGGCACATGCTATTAGTTTGACTAGTAGGTACCAATCGGATCCAGGTTCAGAACACTGGATAGCGGTCAAATATATCCTTAAGTACTTACGAAGAACTAAGGATATGTTTCTTGTATACGGAGGTGAAGAAGAGCTCGTCGCTAAGTGTTATGTTGACGCTAGCTTTGACACCGATCCGGATGACTCTAAGTCTCAATCCGGATATGTATTTCTCATGAATGGCGGAGCGGTTAGTTGGAGGAGCTCCAAACAACCTATGGTGGCGGGATCAACAACGGAGGCCAAATATGTTGCTGCTTCAGAAGCGGCTCAGGAAGCAGTTTGGATGAAGGAGTTCATATCCGAACTAGGTGTGGTTGCAAACGCGTTGGACCCAATGGTGATCTATTGTGACAACAATGGTGCCATTGCCAATGCCAAAGAGCCAAGGTCTCACAAGCATTCCAAGCATATTAAGCACCGGTTTCACTCCATCCGCGAGCATGTCAAGGATGGAGATATAAAGATTTGTAAAGTACATATGGATCTCAATGTAGCAGATCCGTTGACTAAAACTCTCCCTAGAGCAAAACATGATCAACACCAGAACTCAATGGGTGTTAGATTTATCACTATGTAACTAGATTATTGTCTCTAGTGCAAGTGGGAGACTGAAGGGAATATGCCCTGAGAGGCAATAATAAAGTGTTTATTATGTGTATTCCAAGTATATGATAGATGTTTATTTTGCATGCTATAATTGTATTAATATGGAAACATTAATACATGTGTGTTTAATAAACAAACAGAAAGTTCCTAGTTATGCCTCTCTCATAAACTAGCTCGTTGATTAACAAGATGATCAAGGTTTCCTGATCATGGACATTGGATGTTGTTAATAACGGGATCACAACATTAGTGTCATGGTGTGATGAACATTCATCCGAAGTATAGCATTACAATCAAAGTCATTGAGTTTATATTGCTATAACAACTTACGAAGTGATCCTAATCCTTAGACCATGAGATCATGTCAATCACTAACACCAGAAGAGTTTCATGATAACATCAAACGTCACACCGTAACAGGGTGATTATAAAGATGGATTCAGAACTAATAAAGTGTTATGTTGAGGCTCATGGATCGAGAGTGGAATTTGTTCATCCCGATGACGGATAGATATACTCTGGGCCCTCTCGGTGATATCACATTGATTAGCTTGCAAGCAAGTGATTTGATCACTAGAATGTTATATCACGGGAACGAGAAAAGAGTGCATGTCAGTAACGAGATCAAACCAGGTATGGAGATACCGATGATCGAATCTCGGACATGTAATATATCGTGAAACAAAGGGATTAAGATACTGGCATAAAAGGTTCCGACGATCACAAGAAAGTCATCGTTGAATGTGTGGGAATCAGTATGGGTCTCCAGATCTCGCTTATGATTATTGATCCGAGAGGGGTCTCGATCATGTCCGCATTATTCACGAACCGTAGGGTGACACACTTAAGAGACACCGACATCCAATTGGAGCAAAAGTTTCATGCCGAAAGAATGAACAAGCGCAGGAATTTATTTCATTAGATACCGAAACAGGTTTTCGGGTGAAATTGCATAAAGTGGTTATGCATGTGAAATAGAATTCTAGCAAGGGGTTATTTGTGAATGTTTGTCATTAAAATAATTGACAAAATTCTGAATAAAATAAAAGAGTTTTATTTAATGAGAGTTTGCATTAAATTTGGTGCAAATTTAATGGCATGTTTGAGTGGAGGGAATTTAAAGGAATTTTGTGAGTGGAGTGTCCACCCACATGAAGAGGGGAGGGCAAGGGGGAAGCCCCCATGCGCCGGCCACCCCCTTGGGGTTCCCCCCTCCTCCTATAAAAGGCACCCCTCTCCTCACTTCTCACTCACACCTCCTCGTGAAGGATCTCTCTCCCCCTCTAGAATTTATCCCCCATGGTCTCGGACTAGCGAGATACATGTTCCTGGTGGCTATTCGGCAAGAAAGAGTTGTGCTTCCGCTGCATCGCTGGAGCGAGGAGGCGGAGGTTGCTCTGTGCCTCGAGCGTGTGTGCGAGCACGGATGCGCTGCTGATTTGTGGCGCTACGACTTCCTCTCGATCTTGAAATCGGCAAGAGATCGTCTACATCAACCACGAGTTGAACTCGTTAAGCTTTGTCGGTCTTCAAGGGTATGTTCTCTACGGATATACATCCGCCCGTTGTTTGTATCTAATAGATAGATCTTGTTACATAGTTCACATCGTAGGAAAATTTTTGTTTTCTATGCTGCGAACCCTACACTATGATCATCTTGTTAATCAACGAGCTATTTTATAAGAGAGGCATAACTAGGAACTTCCTTTTGTTTATTAAACACACATGTATTAACGTTTCCGTATTAATACAATTATAGCATGTAAAATAAACATTTATCATAAACAAGGAATACGATAATAACCACTTTATTATTGCCTCTCGGGCATATTCCCTTTAGTCTCCCACTTGCACTAGAGACAATAATCTAGTTTGAAAACTTTGTGTATTGAACACCTATGGATTTCTGGTGTTCCATATACGCAATTGCAAGTGGTTAACATAATCTACGGATCTGACGCTTCAGGTCCGTGTATATTTGCATGTCTTTGCGTCTTCACGCATCATTCATTCTCCAATGAGATGGCATTGTATAAATTTGGTCTTTTGGTGAGACCTTTAGTTCCTTGGAGTTAAATCATGTCGATACTATTGTCATACAATATATATTTAGTGTTATCCCGTTGTGAACCACACCTTAGTTTGATAACAAACTTCTTGACACAAATTCCCTCCTTTGCTGCTACTATAGCAGTCATATACTTAGCCTTTTTGTTGTAGTATTCGTCACAATGTCTTAACTATGAATTTCATCCAAATCCATCATGGAATCTTCTTTCCATTACATTGTGCCACCCATAGTTTAAATTGAGATAAACTTAATTTGTATCTTGTGACAAAACTAGTATCAATGTAACGCATTACAATGAACTATTTGTAATTGTTTGTCACCTCTACACAAATATATTCTTAGTTCTTCCAAAAGATCATAAGAATATTCTCACTATCGTCCAATGATCATTTTATGATTCATTCTGGTATATGCTCATAATACTTAGAGCATAGGACATATCTGGATGTGTACATATCATGGTATGATTGATCAAAACATTCTCGTGATTTCACTCATCAAGTGTCAAAGCACTTGAATCTTGTTTCACTTATCAAGTGTCGATACACTTGAATATTGATTCAATTCCTTTCCATGCGACAATAACCGTTTCTTGTCGTTTCTATATTGAACTCCTTCAATATCTCATATATGTACGTTTGGCACAACCATATTAGCGTCACAGTCTATCCACTATAGACATTCATGCTGAATATTCGGGTTTTGCCTAAGTCTTTCATCGAAATGAAATTCTTAACCTTTGTCAATAAAAGATACATCATTTCCAATCAACAAGATGTCCTCCACATAATGTATTAGAAATATGTCTTAGTGCTCCCACTTAATTTCTTGCAAATGCAAGCATCTTCATCGTCTCCAGATGAAAATTCCTTTTCATCGCGGTGAAAATTCCAACTCCGCGATGCTTACTTCAACCATTGAAGTTTGCATGCCCTTTTAGCATTCTTTGAATTTAACAAAACCCTTTGGACCATGTCTTGTACACGTCCTAGGTAACCATTCTATTAGAAGAATTTTGTTTTGTTTATTCATCTATCATATACCAAATTATATGTAGTGATTGCTATTTTAATCCGTCCAGACTAAATATCGCTATGAAAGATCAAATCTTGTCATAGTCAACTCCTTGAACATTGTCGTAAAATACTTTACCGACATGTCGACTATTTCATAGATGTAAAACATCCATGTCTGTTTCTTTATAGATCCAAATACGACCGATAGGTTTTTACACCTTTTAGGAGGGTCTTTCAAGTTCAAAACTTGATTTATCGTGTATGGACCTATCACGGATTTAGGGCTTCAAGCCATTTGACGGAGTCAGGGCCCATCATTGCTTCTTTGTAGTCGGTTCATCATTGTCAAACAATAATGATTTACTCTCAAATCTCAATCATTTGACTGTTTATCCGACCTTCTTGGTTCAATAGGAACTTTAGACCTCCGTGACCGCAACCTTTGAGGCACGTGATCCATGAGCATTCTTGTCACATCCCAAGATTTTCCAAATCTTGTAATGTGGAAAATAAATGAATAAAATAAAACTTTGTTGATTTTTAGGGTGAGAAGAAACTTTTTGATTCCAAATGGAAACATTCAAACCTATTTTGATCAAACAAATCCTAAAGGGATTTGAAAAGATAAACATTTAATAAAGAAAATTTTAAATAAGTGAAATTACTATTTTTGGATCTTTTAGTAAAAAGATTTAGTTTTCAAATGAAAAGGAAGAAATATAAATAAGGATTATTTTATAAGACAAATTAAAACTTGGCCAAGCTTTTGAAATAAAATATTTCTATTTGATAAAAGGAGTAAAGGTTTATTTAAATAAAATAATAAGGATTTAATATCCAATTTTATTTAAGTAAAGGCTTTTCCATTTTAAATAAACACTAAAACTTATTAATTTATTTTAAATAAGTTTTCCAAAGTGTTTTATATTTTCAAATAAAACCTACTGAAGTGTTTTTGGTTTTATTTTAGATTTCAAATGGAGATTTTAAATAAAAAAAATCCTATTTGAATAAATAACTAAGGATTATTTATTTAATTATTAAATAGATCCTAAAAGAATAAAAATATTATTTTATTTTGAGACTTGGAATATTTCTGTTAAACAGAACTAAACTCAATACAAAGTGTGGTAGAAGCTTGATTTGAATTAGTGTTTGAATTGTTTGATTGAATTTCAAAACAGAAAATCAAATGGAAAAAGGGAAAAGTTTCAGTACAAAAAAAATGCTAAAGGAATCAGCCCAGCCGGCCAGCCCAACAAGGCCCAACCAGCCCACTCCCTCTCTCCCCGCAGAAAACGATTCGCACCTACTTACTGACCCACGCAGACACCGACGAGTGGACCCTCTCCCTATCTCTCTCCCTCGCTGACAGCAAGGCCCCACCCCTCCTGTTCATCGTCTTCAACCATGACTCCGTCGCCCTGCCGTTGCAGCCAGTAACGCCGGCGTTGAATACGCGTTGATGGAGGCCTTGATTCCTCCCAGTAATCGCGCACATTTAACCACCCGTGGCTTCTCTCTCTTTGCCCCCAAGCATCCCCTCCCCTCTGCCTCCAGGCTGCGGCAATTTCGCCTCGCATTGCCACTGTCTTTGGCAAGTGCCGCAAGCAATTCTGGCCAGTATACACCGTCCCTTGCCTCATCGACCAAGATCACACACTCCCCAGACCTAGGCGCACCTCCCCGTAGCATTAGCTCGCTCGCGCGTGCCCCTGAGCATCGACAACAACGACAACCTGAGCGCCGCCGCGTCTGCTTCTTTTTCCGGCGACCTCCCCTAGTAAGTTTCGACCGCCCCGGCACCTCCTATTGATGCTCACTTCATCAGCAGATCAAACCGCGTCAAACCATGCCCTTATTCTTCCTCAGGGTGATCTGCAACGTCGCCCTCGATGACCTCCAGAGCCGCCTGACGCTGCCACCTACTCCGGCGAGGAATCCCCGTCGCGTCTGAGCGCCCCTTGCCAAGCTGACCACACATTGAGCATCACCGCGACTCTGTGAATCTGGTAAGCATCTCCCCCACTCCTCTCACTTCCCGTAGCCACCGCACCACCGCTATCAGAGCGCCACCGCCGCGCGCCACCGTCGTCGCGCCGCCAGTTCTTGGCAAGGTGATAGGAGCCGTCCGATCTAGGTCGTAGAGACGCGATAGAGTCACTTAACGACGAAGGGGTACGCAACCTGTGCCGCTCGATCCAACTTGATCGAACACTCCAGCGAACTCAATCCGCCCTAAGCGGTACCGCCCAATAAGAACACGCCGCGTGGCCCAGCTTTTGATTTAAAACAGAATTTGAAATCAGATTGTTATACAAAATTGTAAAATCCATAACTTTAGTTCTACACGTCCAAATTTTGTAAATTTTATATCAATGGAATCAGAAAGACAAGCCCTAGACAACCATGCAATTTGTTTAGTAAAAAGCTTCTGGTAAAATGTTTGTTTTTGCAGAAACATTTGTATGCTTGTTTAGGTTATAAAAATTATTCCAAAATAATTTTGGGGTTGAAATCTTTGCAAAATGGTTTGTTGTGAACATATTGACCTTAGGAACCAACTTATGGATTTAAAAATGTATTTTGTGAAGTTTAGGATTGAATAATTGAATTAGCTCATTTCTAGTCAAATAAAAATATTGATTTTGATATGGAAATGATTTTTGAGCAAACCCTTTGGAAAATGTGTTGATTCAAACCTACTGACCCTAAACACCAAGTTTTGAGAATTAACAACTTATTTGGTGAACAACATAAGTTGCTTTGCTAAAAGCATTTTTCCACCACATGAAATAATGATTTGATTTAAAAATGATCTATAGATAAAAACCTTTTGCAAATGACTTTGCCACTTTAGAAAATGACCACTTTGAGCCTTACAATGTTTAGAGCCTAGTAGAAACCACTTTTGCAAATAAAATTATCTTTTGCATGCTTGCATGGATAACTTTGTTTCCATTATTTTATGTGTGCTTAATTTTTTTTAATATTGGTTGGAATGCTAGTTGAATCTATGTTTGCTTGATTGATTTGTAGTGAAGTTAGAAGAGTGAGAGATTAGCAAGATCAAGAATTGAACCAACATTCCCTACCAAAAAGGCAAGTGACACTATCATCCAAAGTCCTACTATTTTTCATTACACTTAGTGGATTTTGAAACATGCATGAGAAAGACTACTATATTTTGCTATGCTAAATCCTAATAGGATACCCTTATATATTCCTTAGTGAAAACAATGTAGTTGTGAAAAGCTTAGACCTGCTATATATTTTGAGATGAGATACATGTTGAGATTTATAAAGTTAAGAAAAGACTTATGTTTTATATAATAAAACAAGTACTCAATGAACCACCTGGGTGGACAAAGATACTCAAGTTTTGGACAAGGTGGCAACAAGAGGAACCATGTTTATATGGCAATCTCTTTTTGTTGTGCACCAGATGAAAACCACCTAGGGACTTAGAGATTGAACATGTTTCTCGTACTGTGGCTTCCGTGTGCAGCCACATGCTAAATGGGCACTGGCTTAGTCAATTACATTGGGAAGACCCATGCATTGTCCTCTTCAGGTTAACTGGAAATGAGGGAACTAGGAACCCTACATTGGTGCCTGAAGACAAGCTGGCATTGTGTATGGGAGGACCCTATGGAAAGACTTCGTCACATTCTCAATCTGCCAGTACTCCATCTTGGTGAGTACTTATCCAGCGGCCACTGGTGGCAACAAGATGAGATTGTGTCATGTGGGTAAATGTACAACTTCTGCAGAAGATAAAATTCTAAGTACTTAGCCGTGTCCCCGGTTATGGACAATACTGAGCAACTAAGGCCTGAAGCTATGGGAAATCTCGACATTCAAATTTCTAAAAGCAAAACTTGAAAGTGACAACAAAAGACTTGAAGCACTTGGGGTGTACCAAGGAGCTCAGAGAGATTTTAACAAAAGACTTGAAGCACTTGGGGTGTACCAAGGAGCTCAAAAGATTTTTTTACAAAGACTTGAAGCACTTGGGGTGTACCAAGGAGCTCAGAAGATTTTGACAAAAGATCAAAACTACTTTGAAAAGATAGGATAAATTATTGCTTTCTGCAAATGAGCCTAAAACCCTACTTAGCCAAATATGGATGTAACGATAGGATCCACTTATATTCTACATAGTAGTGAAACTTGCCAATACAATTCAAATGTATTGACCCTTGTGGCTGTAACTTGTTATTGTCAGGGTCCCAACCTTTAATAAGGTAGAGTCCCCTGTGTTTACAATGCTAGTCCCTGGATCAATAGCTAGCATCCACAGTTAAGATGTAATATCAAGAAACAAAGGTCATAATACAACTTTATAACCAGGAATAACATAATTTTATTACACCTTACATAGCTCATTTGGCTAATACAATACATTGCAGTAGAATTTCTATAAGCATGGGGTCCTTCATCTTCAAAGTGCCACAGGCAGACATGTTGGTTGTAGACTTTGTAATCCTAATCATCAAACTTTTCTAACAACAATCAAACCTGCAACATACAAGTTACAGCCACAAGGGTCAATACATTTGAATTGTATTGGCAAGTGATACTATGGTAGTATAGTGGAGTCTATCATCTATATGCATTTGGCTAAGTGGAGTTGAGGCTTGCATTGCTCAAAATAGATTTTTCCTTAACATTTGAAAACACTAAGTTTTTGCTTGACAAAATAATCTTTTGCAAGGCATCTCCCAATCAAAGATTGAAGATCATTTAACCCTTGTTCAAACCACAAGTTTTTAACTTAGAAATTTGAATGATGAGATTCTTGATTGCTTCCATGTCTTCATGCTCAAATTGTCCTTTACCAGGGACTTGGCTAAGTACTTAGATTTTACACTGTGCAGAGGTGGTGCACTTTCCCCACAAGACTTGGTTTCCCAAGACAAGATCTTTCAGAAGCCTTCCCTTAGACCAAAAATGGACGCGTTCCAACCTATCAAACTCTACCACCAACTGTCCATATGGCTAAGTTCTTGCAACCTATGTGATCCAGGCAGAGCCCATAATGCCAAGTGGTTGCACTTGAAGCTTCTCAACATTTGACATCTCAAATATCTTTGTTCCTGGGTGGCCATCCACAAGTGAGATACATAAGGTAAACCATAGACATGGGCCTTGTGAACCACTCAACCAAAATCCACCAAGCAATTACCATTCCACCCAGGTGTTTCATTAACTTAGTTGTTTTATTAAACAAAAACACAAGTCCTCATACTTAGAAATTTTTCCATAGTGTGAATATATTTACACCCTTGTTTTCTATTAGCTAAGCTAATCATGATAGTAGTAGGTATCTTGACTTAGGAAAATTTCTACTAAGGTTCATCTACTAGGTTTTCCTATAGCAAGGTTTATACTTAGCAAAAATTCCAT
Organism: Avena sativa; assembly: GCA_916181665.1. Lineage (NCBI taxonomy): Eukaryota > Viridiplantae > Streptophyta > Magnoliopsida > Poales > Poaceae > Avena > Avena sativa. The sequence continues at coordinate 144,681,240 of OV702294.1, read as the reverse complement.
GCAAGTTTTACTTAGAGAAAATCACTAATGCATAGTGAAAGTAATGGGACAAAAAGTATGAAGCATCACTTGCCTTTTTGGTAGAGGGTATAAGTTCACTCCTTATCCTTGCAACAATCACACTCTTCAAGTCACTACAATTCAATCAAGCAAGGCACAAACTCAATCTACCAATCAAGCAAAACAACACATAAAATCATAGAACCAAGATAATGCATGCAAGCATGCCAAGGATTGTTTTATTTGAAAAAAGTGGTTCCTAATGGGTCACAAACATTTGAAAACACCTATTGGTCATTTTGTAAAGTGGCAAAGTCATTTGCAAGAAGTTTCACTTCCTAAACCATTTTCAAAACAAAGTATCATTTTATGTGGTGTAGGAATATTTTTACTAAGGCATTAGTCTATAGGGTTCACCAAATATGTTTTCAAACTATAAAACTTGGAGTTTAGGGTCAGAGAGTTTAAAACAAAACATTTCCCAAAAGTTTTCTTCCAAAACCATTTTTAATAAATAAACCACATTTCTATTTGACTAGAAATGGTTTTAAATCAAAGAATCATTATTTTGTTTCACCAAATACATTTTTGAATCCACAAAGTGTTTCCTATGGTCAGTAGGTTCAAATCACATCATTTGCCAAAGATTTTATCCCCAAAATCATTTTTGAACAATTTTTACAATCTAAACAAGCATACAAATGTTTCTGCAAAAACAATCATTTTTCCAGAAGCTTTTTGCTAAACAAATGGCATGGTTGGCTAGGGCTTGTTTTGCTGATTCCATTAGTATAAAATTTGTAATTTTTGGACGTGTGTATCAAAAGTTATAAGAGTTTCAAATCTGCATCTAAATCAGATTCAAATTTCTGTTTTAAACAATCTGGTGACACGCGTCATGTTCCTATTCGCAGATACCGTTTCGGGTGGATCGAGTGATGCAGGCCGTTGGATCAAGTTGAATCGCACGACACTGGCTGCATACCCTTTCAACGTTAAGTGATCTAATCGCGTCACTTCGATTTGGATCTAACGGCTCCTATCCAATAGCCAAGAACTGGCGGCGCAAGGTCAACGGCGAGCGGCGGAGCGGCCAGATGGTGGCGGCACTGGCGAAGCAGTAAGCGAGAAAAGGAGGGAGTAAGCTCACCGCGTTCACCGAAGCTTGGGGAAGCTCAAGGTGGCACTGGCTGGCGGAGGGGCGCACGGGACTGTCCTTAATTGCTCGCCGGAGATGAGCTGGACCTCGGGCGGCTCTGGAGGTCGTCGAGGGCGAGGATGGGGGGCACCCTAGGACAAACGGGAGGCACCGTTAGGTTTGCAAGAGCATGGCGATCATTATCGCGTCCACAGGGAAGAGAGGGGAGGTCTGGCTTACCTGGGAGACTCGTCGCAATTGGAGACAGACGGCGGCGCTGGCTCGGGGTGACGCTGTCGAGCTTGCAGAGCTCGCGCGGGTGAGCTGGCGATGCAAAAAGGTGCGCCAGGGCTTGGGAAGTATGCGAGTGTGGTCAAGGAGGCGAGGGGTGGCAGGACACGGCCAGAATCGTCGTCGGAGTGTCGTCGGACAGTGGGCGGTGTCTGGCGAAATTCGACAGCCTAGGGCGCACTTGGGGGAGGGGACAGAGGGGAAATGGAGGAGAGTCGTTGGCATTTAAATGTGCATGGTCACTGCGAGTAATGGTGGCCGCGTTAAGACGAATTCAAGCCGCGAAATCAAAGCCAGAAACGGCGACGAGGGAAGGAAGAACAGGTCGTGGGTGTGGACGATGAACAGGAGAGGGTGGGGTCGGCTGGTCAGTGAGAAAGGGAGTGAGGGGGGAGGGTCCACTTGTCATTGGTTCTGCGGGTGCGAGTTCGAGTGAGAAAACGTTTCGGCAGAGGGGGAAATAGGTGGGCTTGCTGGGCCTAGTTGGGCTGGCCGGCTGGGTCAGGTCTGTTTTCATATTTTTTTCTGTCTGAATCTTTTTCTTTTTCCATTATCAATTTCTGTTTTGAAATTTCAAACAATATTCAAACATTCAAATCACATTCAAACATTCAACACACTTTGCAATTGAATTTGGTTCTGTTTAACAACATAAACCAAAATCCAAAATAAAATAATATTTTTATTTTAGAGTCCATTTATAATTAAATAAAATGGACACTAGTTAATAAATCAAATGGGTTTTAATTTATTTAAAAACTCCATTTGAAATCTAAATATTTTCAAAACCAAATTAGTAGGTTTTATTTGAAAATAAAAGATACTTGGAAAACTTGTTTAAAACAAAATAACATTTTTATTTTAGGGTCCATTAATAATCAAATAAAATGGGCCTTAGTTATTAAATCAAATAGGGTTTGTTTTATTTATTTTCAAAACTCTATTTGAAAACCAAAATAATACCAAAACCATTCAGTAGGTTTTATTTGAAAATAAAGAATACTTGGAAAACTTTATTTAGAATAAATAAATAAGTTTCAGTGTTTGTTTAAAATAGTAAAACCTTTTTATTTTTAACAAACTTGGCTATTAAATCCTTATTATTTTATTTAAATAAACCTTTAATATTTTTATCAAAACAAAACATTTTATTTCAAAAACTTGGCCAAGGTTTATTTTGGCTCCATAAAATAATCCTTATTTATAAATCTACCTTTTCTTTTGAAACAAAATCTTTTATTTAAAGATCCAAAAATAGTAAAACCAAATATTTTTATTTTCCTTTATTAAATGTTTAATTTTTTAAATCCCTTTAAGATTTATCTTGATCAAAATAGGTTTTGAAAGTTTCAAATTGGATTCAAAAGTTTCTTCTCACCCTGAAAATCAACAAAGTTTTATTTTATTCATTTATTTTTCACATTACAAGATTTGGAAAATCTTGGGATGTGACAGGCTACCACCCTTAAAATAAATCTCGTCCCGAGATTTGGGGAGGCTAGGGTTACAAATTGGCTCAAAAGCAACTAGGGTACTACCACCCTTAAAAAATTTCCTACTAGTTTACATATTGACTTGCTTGGGATCTTGATGTAACTTTCCTGGACAGAAGTTTGCATAGTGGCCTAGCTCCTTGCATTTGAAACATGTGACAAGGCTGAGATCCCTCATAGGCTTGTTTATCTTGGGCTTCATCTTTTCTGGACAGTTGCTTGCATAATGTCCTAGCTCTTTGCAGTTGTTGCACCACACTTGGCTAATATCTTTCTTTTCCTTGGGTAACAATTCTTCTTGTTTATTTCCTTGGTTCTTCTTCTTTTCTGGGCAATCACTGGCATAGTGTCCCTTCTCTTTGCAATTGTAACATTGCAACTGGCTTATGTCCTTCTTCTTCTTTTTGGGTCTCTTCAAAGCTTGGAGTTCTTCTATTTCATGTTCTTCATATGTTTTCTCATAGGTAGGAAATCTTTCTCTCTTCTTGGGGCATTGGTCTTCATGTTCCTTGGATGCATGATCCTTGTCTCCACAAATATTGCTAGCTTGGGTTTCTTCTAGAATAACATCTTTGTCATCCTTGTTGTCCTTAGCTCTTTGGGAAAAGTTTTCTCCCATGTTGATCATTTGAGTAACTAATCCTTGCAACAATTGGGATTGAAGTTTCAAAATCCTTTGTATGGCTGGGTCTAGTCCATTGTTGTTAGCTAAAAGCTGAGTTGTCTCTTGGCTCAACTGGTTTTGGGTTGCTATAAGTTCTCTCATGTTGTCCTCTTGGTTGTTGTTGGTGTCACCATCCTTGATGTTGGAGTCTCTTGGAGTACTCATCTGTTTGGGTTGGATTAGGATTAGAATAGGCAAAAGATTTCTAAGGGAAATAGCTCTAATCACACACATCACAATTCACACAAGCAATGTGCAATCAATCACAAACAACTTTTCACTCAAACAACAAGGTTCAAGCACATTTTTAGGCAACAAAATATTTTTGTTACACCACATAAGTTGGTGTGTTTGACTTTAACTATAAATGGTGGTCCATCTATATGGTTCACTTGTGATCTTTCCATCCTTCTTGGTTGATCCTTCTTGCATGAGATCATGGTTTCCTTAGGAAAATTTCTTGGTCACAAACTTCAAAGGTGATGAGGGTTCTTTCTAAGTTTGGGTTTCCTTAGTCTCCAAATCTTGAGCAAGATTTCCTTGTCTCTCTTGTAGTCCTTAGTAGTATCCAAGTTGGAAGCCCTTGGTGAATATACTGAAGATGTTGAAGTCATTAGAGTTGAAGAAGTTGAAGTCATTAGAGTTGAAGAAGTTGAAGTCATTAGAGTTGATGGAGTCCTTTGCACATGGTGAAGTCTTTGGCCATGGGGTAGGTTTTTCCATCAAGTTGAAATAGAAGAGATGTAGAATCAAAATCAAAAGGGGTTGGGGAAAGAGTTTACAAGATTGTTTGTAAATAAGTTTTGGAACAAATACAACTCCTATTTTTCTAAGGTTTTTTTTGTCCAATCCTAGGTTTACAAATCCTACAGGCAACACAATGCTCTGATACCATCTGTCAGGGTCCCAACCTTTAATAAGGTAGAGTCCCCTGTGTTTACAATGCTAGTCCCTGGATCAATAGCTAGCATCCACAGTTAAGATGTAATATCAAGAAACAAAGGTCATAATACAACTTTATAACCAGGAATAACATAATTTTATTACATCTTACATAGCTCATTTGGCTAATACAATATATTGCAGCAGAATTTCTATAAGCATGGGGTCCTTCATCTTCAAAGTGCCACAGGCAGACATGTTGGTTGTAGACTTTGTAATCCTAATCATCAAACTTCTCTAACAACAATCAAACCTGCAACATACAAGTTACAGCCACAAGGGTCAATACATTTGAATTGTATTGGCAAGTGATACTATGGTAGTATAGTGGAGTCTATCATCTATATGCATTTGGCTAAGTGGAGTTGAAGCTTGCATTGCTCGAAATAGATTTTTCCTTAACATTTGAAAACACTAAGTTTTTGCTTGACAAAATAATCTTTTGCAAGGCATCTCCCAATCAAATATTGAAGATCCTTTAACCCTTGTTCAAACCACAAGTTTTTAACTTAGAAATTTGAATGATGAGATTCTTGATTGCTTCCATGTCTTGATGCTCAAATTGTCCTTTACCAGGGACATGGCTAAGTACTTAGATTTCACACTCTGCAGAGGTGGTGCACTTTCCCCACAAGACTTGGTTTCCCAAGACAAGATCTTTCAGAAGCCTTCCCTTAGACCAAAAATGGACGCGTTCCAACCTATCAAACTCTACCACCAACTGTCCATATGGCTAAGTTCTTGCAACCTATGTGATCCAGGCAGACCCCATAATGCCAAGTGGTTGCACTTGAAGCTTCTCAACATTTGACATCTCAAATCTCTTTGTTCCTGGGTGGCCATCCACAAGTGAGATACACAAGGTAAACCATAGACATGGGCCTTGTGAACCACTCAACCAAAATCCACCAAGCAATTGCCATTCCACCCAGGTGTTTCATTAACTTAGTTGTTTGATTAAACAAAAACACAAGTCCTCAGACTTAGAAATTTTTCCATAGTGTGAATATATTTCCACCCTTGTTTTCTATTAGCTAAGCTAAGCATGATAGTAGTAGGTATCTTGACTTAGGAAAATTTCTAGTAAGGTTCATCTACTAGGTTTTCCTATAGCAAGGTTTATACTTAGCAAAAATTCCATGCAAGTTTTACTTAGAGAAAATCACTAATGCATAGTGAAAGTAATGGGACAAAAAGTATGAAGCATCACTTGCCTTTTTGGTAGAGGGTATAAGTTCACTCCTTGTCCTTGCAACAATCACACTCTTCAAGTCACTACAATTCAATCAAGCAAGGCACAAACTCAATCTACTAATCAAGCAAAACAACACATAAAATCATAGAACCAAGATAATGCATGCAAGCATGCCAAGGATTGTTTTATTTGAAAAAGTGGTTCCTAATGGGTCACAAACATTTGAAAACACCTATTGGTCATTTTATAAAGTGGCAAAGTCATTTGCAAGAAGTTTCACTTCCTAAACCATTTTCAAAACAAAGTATCATTTTATGTGGTGTAGGAATATTTTTACTAAGGCATTAATCTATAGGGTTCACCAAATATGTTTTCAAACTATAAAACTTGGTGTTTAGGGTCAGAGAGTTTAAAACAAAACATTTCCCAAAAGTTTTCTTCCAAAACCATTTTTAATAAATAAACCACATTTCTATTTGACTAGAAATGGTTTTAAATCAAAGAATCATTATTTTGTTTCACCAAATACATTTTTGAATCCACAAAGTGTTTCCTATGGTCAGTAGGTTCAAATCACATCATTTGCCAAATATTTTATCCCCAAAATCATTTTTGAACAATTTTTACAATCTAAACAAGCATACAAATGTTTCTGCAAAAACAATCATTTTTTCAGAAGCTTTTTGCTAAACAAATGGCATGGTTGGCTAGGGCTTGTTTTGCTGATTCCATTGGTATAAAATTTGTAATTTTTGGACGTGTGGATCAAAAGTTACAAGAGTTTCAAATCTGCATCTAAATCAGATTCAAATTTCTGTTTTAAACAATCTGGTGACACGCGTCATGTTCCTATTCGCAGATACCGTTTCGGGTGGATCGAGTGATGCAGGCCGTTGGATCAAGTTGAATTGCACAGCACTGGCTGCATACCCTTTCAACGTTAAGTGATCTAATCGCGTCACTTCGATTTGGATCTAACGGCTCCTATCCAATAGCCAAGAACTGGCGGCGCAAGGTCAACGGCGAGCGGCGGAGCGGCCAGATGGTGGTGACGTTGGCGAAGCAGGAAGCGAGAAAAGGAGGGAGTAAGCTCACCGCGTTCGCCGAAGCTTGGGGAGGCTCAAGGTGGCACTGGCTGGTGGAGGGGCGCACGGGACTGTCCTTAATTGCTCGCCGAAGATGAGCTGGGCCTCGGGCGGCTCTAGAGGTCGTCGAGGGCGAGGATGGGGGCACCCTAGGACAAACGGGAGGCACCGTTAGGTTCGCAAGAGCATGGCGATCATTATCGCGTCCACAGGGAAGAGAGGGGAGGTCTGGCTTACCTGGGAGACTCGTCGCAATTGGAGACAGACGGCGGCGCTGGCTCGGGGTGACGTTGTCGAGCTTGCAGAGCTCGCGCGGGTGAGCTGGCGATGCAAAAAGGTGCGCCAGGGCTTGGGAAGTATGCGAGTGTGGTCAAGGAGGCGAGGGGTGGCAGGACATGGCCGGAATCGTCGTCGGAGTGTCGTCGGACAGTGGGCGGTGTCTGGCGAAATTCGACAGCCTAGGGCGCACTTGGGGGAGGGGACAGAGGGGAAATGGAGGAGAGTCGTTGGCATTTAAATGTGCATGGTCACTGCGAGTAATGGTGGCCGCGTTAAGACGAATTCAAGCCACGAAATCAAAGCCAGAAACGGCGACGAGGGAAGGAAGAACAGGTCGTGGGTGTGGACGATGAACAGGAGAGGGTGGGGTCGGCTGGTCAGTGAGAAAGGGAGTGAGGGGGGAGGGTCCACTTGTCATTGGTTCTGCGGGTGCAAGTTCGAGTGAGAAAACGTTTTGGCAGAGGGGGAAATAGGTGGGCTTGCTGGGCCTAGTTGGGCTGGCCGGCTGGGTCAGGTCTGTTTTCATATTTTTTTCTGTCTGAATCTTTTTCTTTTTCCAATATCAATTTCTGTTTTGAAATTTCAAACAATATTCAAACATTCAAATCACATTCAAACATTCAACACACTTTGCAATTGAATTTGGTTCTGTTTAACAACATAAACCAAAATCCAAAATAAAATAATATTTTTATTTTAGAGTCCATTTATAATTAAATAAAATGGACACTAGTTAATAAATCAAATGGGTTTTAATTTATTTAAAAACTCCGTTTGAAATCTAAATATTTTCAAAACCAAATTAGTAGGTTTTATTTGAAAATAAAAGATACTTGGAAAACTTGTTTAAAACAAAATAACATTTTTATTTTAGGGTCCATTAATAATCAAATAAAATGGGCCTTAGTTATTAAATCAAATAGGGTTTGTTTTATTTATTTTCAAAACTCTATTTGAAAACCAAAATAATACCAAAACTATTTAGTAGGTTTTATTTGAAAATAAAGAATACTTGGAAAACTTTATTTAGAATAAATAAATAAGTTTCAGTGTTTGTTTAAAATAGTAAAACCTTTTTATTTTTAACAAACTTGGATATTAAATCCTTATTATTTTATTTAAATAAACCTTTACTATTTTTATCAAAACAAAACATTTTATTTCAAAAACTTGGCCAAGGTTTATTTTGGCTCCATAAAATAATCCTTATTTATAAATCTACCTTTTCTTTTGAAACAAAATCTTTTATTTAAAGATCCAAAAATAGTAAAACCAAATATTTTTATTTTCCTTTTTTAAATGTTTAATTTTTTTAAAATCCCTTTAAGATTTATCTTGATCAAAATAGGTTTTGAAAGTTTCAAATTGGATTCAAAAGTTTCTTCTCACCCTGAAAATCAACAAAGTTTTATTTTATTCATTTATTTTTCACATTACAAGATTTGGAAAATCTTGGGATGTGACAGTTATGTTGCAGGTTTGTTTGATATTAGAGAAGTTAATTAGGATTACAAGTCTACAACCAACATTGAAGATGAAGGACCCCATGCTTATAGATATTTTGCTGCAATGTAATGTAATAGCCAAATGAGCTATGTAAGATGTAATAAAATTATATTATTCCTGGTTAAAAAGCTGTATTATGACCTTTGTTTCTTGATATTACATCTTAACTGTGGATGCTAGCTATTGATCCAGGGACTAGCATTGTAAACACAGGGATCTCTACCTTATTAAAGGTTGGGACCTCTACAGATGGTATTAGAGCATTGTGTTGCCTGTAGGATTTGTAAACCTAGGATTGGACAAAAACCCTTAGAAAAATAGGAGTTGTATTTGTTCCAAAAACTTATTTACAAACAATCTTGTAAACTCTTTCCTCAACCATTTTGGTTTTGACTCTACATCTCTTCTATTTCAACTTGATGGATAAAGCATACCCCATGGCCAAAGACTTCACCATGAGCTAAGGACTTCATCAACTATAATGACTTCAACATCTTCAACTCTAATGACTTCAACATCTTCAGCATTTTCACCAAGGACTTCAACCTTGGATATCACTAAGGACAAGTGAGACAAGAAATCTTGCTCAAAGATTTGGAAACTAAGGAAACACAACTTAGAAGGAGCCATCAACACCTTTGAAGTTTTTGTGACCAAGAATTTTTCCCAAGGAAACCATGATCTCAAGCAAGAAGAATCAACCAAAGAAGGATGGAAAGATCACAAGTGAACCATATATATGGACCACCATATTTAGATAAGTCCAACACACCAACTTATGTGGTGTAACAAAAATATTTTGTTGTCTAAAAATGTGCTTGAACCTTGTTGTTTGAGTGAAATGTTTGGCTTGTGATTTCTTGCACATTGCTTGATTGAATTATGATGTGTGTGATTAGAATTATTTCCTTAGAAAATCTTTTGCCTATTCTAATCTCAATTCAACCCAAACAGATGACTACTCCAAGAGACTCCAACATCAAGGTTGATGACAACAACAATAACCAAGAGGACAACATGAGAGAACTCATAGGAACCCAAAACCAGTTGAACCAAATGACAACTCAATTCATAGCCAACACCAGTGGGGAAGATCCAACCCTGCAAGGATTTTTGGAGAACCAAGCCCAAATGTTGCATAAGGTGACAGATCAAATGCTCAACATGGAAAGCAACTTTTCCAAAGGATTATGTGACAACAAGGATGACAAAGATTTTATTCTAAATCGAACCAAATCTTGCAATATTTGTGGAGACAAGGATCACACTTCCAAGGAGCATGGAGATCAATGCCCCAACTGTGAAGAGAAACATCCAGTTGGCCAATGTCCCACATCTCAAGCTACTTGTTACTTATGTGAAGGAAATAACCATGTCCCTATCCAATGCCCCATCTATTCCATAGTCGAACAAAGGAAACAAGGTGGAGTGCAACAAATGATTGCAAACTATCAAGAGGGATCCAAATCTACCAAGAAGAATGAGGACAAAGGAAAAGCTCCACTTATACCTCCATGCAATACAACCCAATTTAAAGGACCAAAGAAGAGGCATATGAATTATCCAAGGAGCAATAGAAGGTCCAAGAAACAAGTATACATTCCTACCTATAAGATAACATATGAACAACATGAACTAGATGCACTCCTAGGTTTGGAGAAACCCAAGAAAAAGAAGGACAAAAGCCATGTACAATGTAATCATTGTAAAGAAATGGGACACTATTCCAGTGAATGTCCAGATAAATAGAAGTATAAAGAGATTGGCCAAGTATGGTGCAACAACTGCAAAGAGCTAGGCCATTATGCAGCAACTTGTCCACAAGAGATACGTGAAGAACTCAAACTTATCACATGTTACAATTGTGGTAACCAAGGACATTATGCAAGCAACTGTCCAGAAAAGATGAAGCACAAGATAAACAAGCCTGTGAAGGATCTCAGCCTTGTCACATGTTTCAAGTGTGCAAACAAAGGACACTATGCAGATGTTTGCCCAGAGAAGTTTCCCCAAGATCCCACGAAGGCCAATATGTAATTTAGTTGGAAATTTTTTTTAAGGGTGGTAGTACCCTAGATGCTTTGAGTCTACTTGTAACCCTAGCCTTCCCAAATCTCGGGACGAGATTTATTTTAAGGGTGGTACCCTGTCACATCCCAAGATTTTCCAAATCTTGTAATGTGAAAAATAAATGAATAAAATAAAACTTTGTTGATTTTTAGGGTGAGAAGAAACTTTTTGATTCCAAATGGAAACATTCAAACCTATTTTGATCAAACAAATCCTAAAGGGATTTGAAAAGATAAACATTTAATAAAGAAAATTTTAAATAAGTGAAATTACTATTTTTGGATCTTTTAGTAAAAAGATTTAGTTTTCAAATGAAAAGGAAGAAATATAAATAAGGATTATTTTATAAGCCAAATTAAAACTTGGCCAAGCTTTTGAAATAAATATTTCTATTTGATAAAAGGAGTAAAGGTTTATTTAAATAAAATAATAAGGATTTAATATCCAATTTTATTTAAGTAAAGGCTTTTCCATTTTAAATAAACACTAAAACTTATTAATTTATTTTAAATAAGTTTTCCAAGTGTTTTATATTTTCAAATAAAACCTACTGAAGTGTTTTTGGTTTTATTTTAGATTTCAAATGGAGATTTTACATAAAACAAATCCTATTTGAATAAATAACTAAGGACTATTTATTTAATTATTAAATAGATCCTAAAAGAATAAAAATATTATTTTATTTTGAGACCTGGAATATTTCTGTTAAACAGAACTAAACTCAATACAAAGTGTGGTAGAAGCTTGATTTGAATTAGTGTTTGAATTGTTTGATTGAATTTCAAAACAGAAAATCAAATGGAAAAAGGGAAAGTTTTAGTACAAAAAAAATGCTAAAGGAATCAGCCTAGCCGGCCAGCCCAACAAGGCCCAACCAGCCCACTCCCTCTCTCCCCGCAGAAAACGATTCGCACCTACTTACTGACCCACGCAGACACCGACGAGTGGACCCTCTCCCTATCTCTCTCCCTCGCTGACAGCAAGGCCCCACCCCTCATGTTCATCGTCTTTAACCATGACTCCGTCGCCCTGCCGTTGCAGCCAGTAACGCCGGTGTTGAATACGCGTTGATGGAGGCCTTGATTCCTCCCAGTAATCGTGCACATTTAACCGCCCGTGGCTTCTCTCTCTTTGCCCCCAAGCAGCCCCTCCCCTCTGCCTCTAGGCTGCGGCAATTTCGCCTCGCATTGCCACTGTCTCCGGCAAGTGCCGCAAGCAATTCCGGCCAGTATACACCGCCCCTTGCCTCATCGACCAAGCTCACACACTCTCCAGACCTAGGCGCACCTCCCCGTAGCATTAGCTCGCTCGCGCGTGCCCCTGAGCCTCGACAACAACGACAACCTGAGCGCCGCCGCGTCTGCTTCTTTTTCCGGCGACCTCCCCTGGTAAGTTTCGACCGTCCCGGCACCTCCTATTGATGCTCACTTCATCAGCAGATCAAACCACGTCAAACCATGCCCTTATTCTTCCTCGGGGTGATCTTCAACGTTGCCCTCGACGACCTCCAGAGCCGCCTGACGCTGCCACCTACTCCGGCGAGGAATCCCCGTCGCGTCTGAGCGCCCCTTGCCAAGCTGACCACACGTTGAGCATCACCGCGACTCCGCAAATCTAGTAAGCATCTCCCCTACTCCTCTCGCTTCCCGTAGCCAACGCACCATCGCTAGCAGAGCGCCACCGCCGCGCGCCACCGTCGTCGCGCCGCCAGTTCTTGGCAAGGTGATAGGAGCCGTCCGATCTAGGTCGTAGAGACGCGATAGAGTCACTTAACGACGAAGGGGTACGCAACCTGTGCCGCTCGATCCAACTTGATCGAACACTCCAGTGAACTCAATCCGCCCGAAGCGGTACCGCCCAATAAGAACACGCCGTGTGGCCCAGCTTTTGATTTAAAACAGAATTTGAAATCAGATTGTTATACAAAATTGTAAAATCCATAACTTTAGTTCTAAACGTCCAAATTTTGTAAATTTTATATCAATGGAATCAGAAAGACAAGCCCTAGCCAACCATGCAATTTGTTTAGTAAAAATCTTCTGGTAAAATGTTTGTTTTTGCAGAAACATTTGTATGCTTGTTTAGGTTATAAAAATTATTCCAAAGTAATTTTGGGGTTGAAATCTTTGCAAAATGGTTTGTTGTGAACATATTGACCTTAGGAACCAACTTATGGATTTAAAAATGTATTTTGTGAAGTTTAGGATTGAATAATTGAATTAGCTCATTTCTAGTCAAATAAAAATATTGATTTTGATATGGAAATGATTTTTGAGCAAAACCTTTGGAAAATGTGTTGATTCAAACCTAATGACCCTAAACACCAAGTTTTGAGAATTAACAACTTATCTGGTGAACAACATAAAATTGTTGCTTTGCTAAAAGCATTTTTCCACCACATGAAATAATGATTTGATTTAAAGATGATCTATAGATAAAACCCTTTTGCAAATGACTTTGCCACTTTAGAAAATGACCACTTTGAGCCTTACAATGTTTAGAGCCTAGTAGAAACCACTTCTGCAAATAAAATTATCTTTTGCATGCTTGCATGCATAACTTTGTTTCCATTATTTTATGTGTGTTTAATTTTTTTTAATATTGGTTGGAATGCTAGTTGAATCTATGTTTGCTTGATTGATTTGTAGTGAAGTTAGAAGAGTGAGAGATTAGCAAGATCAAGAAGTGAACCAACATTCCCTACCAAAAAGGCAAGTGACACTATCATCCAAAGTCCTACTATTTTTCATTACACTTAGTGGATTTTGAAACATGCATGAGAAAGACTACTATATTTTGCTATGCTAAATCCTAATAGGATACCCTTATATATTCCTTAGTGAAAACAATGTAGTTGTGAAAAGCTTAGCCCTGCTATATATTTTGAGATGAGATACATGTTGAGATTTATAAAGTTAATAAAAGACTTATGTTTTATATAATAAAACAAGTACTCAATGAACCACCTGGGTGGACAAAGATACTCAAGTTTTGGACAAGGTGGCAACAAGAGGAACCATGTTTATATGGCAATCTCTTTTTGTTATGCACCAGATGAAAACCACCCAGGGACTTAGAGATTGAACATGTTTCTCGTACTGTGGCTTCCGTGTGCAGCCACATGCTAAATGGGCACTGGCTTAGTCAATTACATTGGGAAGACCCATGCATTGGCCTCTTCAGGTTAACTGGAAATGAGGGAACTAGGAACCCTACATTGGTGCCTGAAGACAAGCTAGCATTGTGTATGGGAGGACCCTATGGAAAGACTTCGTCACATTCTCAATCTGCCAGTACTCCATCTTGGTGAGTACTTATCCAGTGGCCACTGGTGGCAACAAGATGAGATTGTGTCATGTGGGTAAAGTGTACAACTTCTGCAGAAGATAAAATTCTAAGTACTTAGCCGTGTCCCCGGTTATGGACAATACTGAGCAACTAAGGCCTGAAGCTATGGGAAATCTCGACATTCCAATTTCTAAAAGCAAAACTTGAAAGTGACAACAAAAGACTTGAAGCACTTGGGGTGTACCAAGGAGCTCAGAGAGATTTTAACAAAAGACTTGAAGCACTTGGGGTGTACCAAGGAGCTCAAAAGATTTTTTTACAAAGACTTGAAGCACTTGGGGTGTACCAAGGAGCTCAGAAAGATTTTGACAAAAGATCAAAACTACTTTGAAAAGATAGGATAAATTATTGCTTTCTGCAAATGAGCATAAAACCCTACTTAGCCAAATATGCATGTAATGATAGGATCCACTTATATTCTACATAGTAGTGAAACTTGCCAATACAATTCAAATGTATTGACCCTTGTGGCTGTAACTTGTTATGTTGCAGGTTTGTTTGATATTAGAGAAGTTTATTAGGATTACAAGTCTACAACCAACATGTTTGCATGTGGCACTTTGAAGATGAAGGACCCCATGCTTATAGATATTCTGCTGCAATGTAATGTAATAGCCAAATGAGCTATGTAAGATGTAATAAAATTATATTATTCCTGGTTAAAAAGCTGTATTATGACCTTTGTTTCTTGATATTACATCTTAACTGTGGATGCTAGCTATTGATCCAGGGACTAGCATTGTAAACAAAGGGATCTCTACCTTATTAAAGGTTGGGACCTCTACAATTCTGGCTGCCTCCGGAACATTTTCTGGCGCTGCGCAACTCAGCACATATAGATAAGGTTCATTAACCTTATCAAAGTTCTATTGTCCTCCCACTTAACATTTATGAAAAAATCCTTCTTCAAGAAACTTCACGTTTCAAGCAACAAACCCTTTTGTCCTTGGTGTTATGGAGGAATAACCAATTGTTATTCGAAATAACCTACAAAGACATGCTCATCCGACTTCGGTTGTAAACATCTTACTTTTGTTTATCATACCAAAATTTAAGAAATGACAACTTGGGTTTTAACCCAAACTCGCAGATCTGGGAATAATGATTCCTAATGCGTTGGGTATTCATCGTTGCGCATGGATAAGTCGTTGCCAGAACTCTTCTCCATGTTTAAGTCTGTGGAAGTAGAGATCAAGAAAGAGCACCAAGTATTGATGGTCAATAAGACCACCAATTTCAAGAAGCAAGGCAAGCCTAAGAAGAAGGGTAACTTCAAGAAGGGCGGCAGGAAAGCTGTTGCGCCTGCAAAGAAAACCAAGGCTGGTCCTAAGTCTGATACTGAGTGCTTTTACTGCAAGGGATAATGTCACTGGAAGCGGAATTTCCCCAAGTACCTGGCAGATCTGAAGAACGACAACATAAAAAAGAAAGGTATATTCGATATACATGTTATTGATGTGTATCTTAGTAGTAGTAGTATTAGTGCCTGGGTATTTGATATTGGTTTGGTTCCTCATATTTGTAACTCGAAATAGGTGCTGCAGAATAAGCGAAGATTAGCGATAGACGAGGTGACGATGCGTGTTGGAAATGGCTCCAAGGTTGATGTGATCGCTGTCGGCACGCTCCCTCTTCATCTACCATCGAGATTAGTTTTATACTTAAATAATTGTTATTTGGTACCTGTGTTAAGCCTGAACATTATATCTGGATCTTGTTTATTGCAAGACAGTTACTTGTTTAAGTTCGAGAATAATTGTTGTTCGATTTATATGAGTAATATCTTTTATGGTCATGCGCCTATGATAGATGGTCTATTCTTATTGAATCTCAATAGTAGTGATATAGATGTTCATAATATAGATGCTAAATGATTGAAATTGAATGATAATTCTACATACATGTGGCACTGTCGTCTTGGTCACATTGGAGTGAAGTGTATGAAGAAACTCCATTCCTATGGACTTCTTGAATCACTTGATTTTGAATCACTTGAAAGATGCGAAGCATGTCTGATGAGAAAAATGACTAAGACTTCATTCTCTGGTATAATGGAGTGAGCTACGGACTTATTGGAAATCATACATACTGATGTGTGTGGTCCGATGAGTGTGGCATCGTGCGGTGTTTATCGGCATGTTCTTACTTTTACGGATGACTTGAGTGTAGGGTTCGCAGCATAGAAAACAAAAAATTTCCTACGATGTGAACTATGTACCAAGATCTATCTATTAGATACAAACAACGGGCGGATGTATATCTGTAGAGAACATACCCTTGAAGACCGACAAAGCTTAACGAGTTCAACTCGTGGTTGATGTAGACGATCTCTTGCCGATCTCAAGATCGAGAGGAAGTCCTAGCGCCGCAAATCAGCAGCGCATCCGTGCTCGCACACACATTCGAGGCACCGAGCAACCTCCGCCTCCTCGCTCCAGCGATGCAGCGGAAGCACAACTCTTTCTTGCCGAATAGACACCGGGAACATGTATCTCGCTAGTCCGAGACCATGGGGGATAAATTCTAGAGGGGGAGAGATATCCTTCACGAGGAGGTGTGAGTGAGAAGTGAGGAGAGGGGTGCCTTTTATAGGAGGAGGGGGGAACCCCAAGGGGGTGGCCGGCGCATGGGGCTGCCCCCTTGCCCTCCCCTCTTCATGTGGGTGGACACTCCACTCACAAAATTCCTTTAAATTCCCTCCACTCAAAATCCCACTCAAACATGCCATTAAATTTCCACCAAATTTAATGCAAACTCTCATTAAATAAAACTCTTTTATTTTATTCAGAATTTTGTCAATTACTTTAATGACAAACATTCACAAATAACCCCTTGCTAGAATTCTATTTCACATGCATAACCACTTTATGCAATTTCACCTGAAAACCTGTTTCGGTATCTAGTGAAATAAATTCCTGCGCTTGTTCATTCTTTCGGCATGAAACTTTTGCTCCAATTGGATGTCGGTGTCTCTTAAGTGTGTCACCCTACGGTTCGTGAATAATGCGGACATGATCGAGACCCCTCTCGGATCAATAATCAGAAGCGGGATCTGGAGACCCATAATGATTCCCACACATTCAACGATGACTTTCTTGTGATCGCGGAACCTTTTACGCCAGTATCTTAATCCCTTTGTTTCATGATATATTACATGTCCGAGATTCGATCATCCGTATCTCCATACCTAGTTTGATCTCGTTACTGACATGCACTCTTTTCTTGTTCCCATGATATAACATTCTAGTGATCAAATCACTTGCTTGCAAGCTAATCAATGTGATATCACCGAGAGGGCCCAGAGTATATCTATCCGTCATCGGGATGAACAAATTCCACTCTCGATCCATGAGCCTCAACATAACACTTTATTAGTTCTGAATCCATATTTATAATCACCCTATTACGGTGTGACGTTTGATGTTATCAAGAAACTCTTCTGGTGTTAGTGATTGACATGATCTCATGGTCTAAGGATTAGGATCACTTCGTAAGTTGTTATAGCAATATAAACTCAATGACTTTGATCGTAATGCTATACTTCGGATGAATGTTCATCACACCATTACACTAATGTTGTGATCCCGTTATTAACAACATCCAATGTCCATGATCAGGAAACCTTGATCATCTTGTTAATCAACGAGCTAGTTTATGAGAGAGGCATAACTAGGAACTTTCTGTTTGTTTATTAAACACACATGTATTAATGTTTCCGTATTAATACAATTATAGCATGCAAAATAAACATCTATCATATACTTGAAATACACATAATAAACACTTTATTATTTCCTCTCAGGGCATATTCCCTTCAGTCTCCCACTTGCACTAGAGACAATAATCTAGTTACATAGTGATAAATCTAACACCCATTGAGTTCTGGTGTTGATCATGTTTTGCTCTAGGGAGAGTTTTAGTCAACGGATTTGATACATTGAGATCCGTATGTACTTTACAAATCTTTATATCTCCATCCTTGACATGCTCGCGGATGGAGTAAAACCGGCGCTTAATATGCTTGGAATGCTTGTGAGACCTTGGCTCTTTGGCAATGGCACCATTGTTGTCACAATAGATCACCATTGGGTCCAACGCGTTTGCAACCACACCTAGTTCGGATATGAACTCCTTCATCCAAACTGCTTCCTGAGCCGCTTCTGAAGCAGCAACATATTCGGCCTCCATTGTTGATCCCGCCACCACAGGTTGTTTGGAGATCCTCCAACTAACCGCTCCGCCATTCATGAGAAATACGTATCCGGATTGAGACTTAGAGTCATCCAGATCGGTGTCAAAGCTAGCGTCAACATAACACTTAGCAACGAGCTCTTTTTCACCTCCGTATACAAGAAACATATCTTTAGTTCTTCGTAAGTACTTAAGGATATCCTTGACCGCTATCCAGTGTTCCGAACCTGGATCCGATTGGTACCTACTAGTCAAACTAATAGCATGTGCCACATCCGGTCTTGTACATAGCATGGCATACATTATAGAGCCTATGGCTGGAGCATAGGGGACCTTGTCCATTATCTCTCTTTCTTCCGCCGAAGCCGGACTTTGAGTCTTACTCAATGTCTTGCCTTGCAACATAGGTAAGAACCCCTTCTTACTTCCGTCCATTTTAAACTTCTTTAAAATCTTATCAAGGTATGTACTTTGTGATAGCCCTATTAGGCGTCTAGATCTATCTCTATAGATCTTTATGCCTAATATGTATGACGTTTCACCTAGGTCCTTCATTGAAAATTTGCTGTTTAGATAACTTTTAACACTGTTTAAAAGATCTATATCATTTCCGATCAATAATATGTCATCCACATATAATATCAGAAATGCCACATTGCTCCCACTCACTTTCTTGTAAATACAAGCTTCTCCATAAGTTTGGACAAATCTCTTTGATCACCTCATCAAAGCGGAGATTCCAACTTCGTGATGCTTGCTTCAATCCATAGATGGATCGCTGAAGATTGCACACCTTGTTAGCATCCTTAGGATCGATAAAACCCTTTGGTTGTATCATATACAACTCTTCTTCAATATTACCATTGAGAAACGCGGTTTTGACATCCATCTGCCATATCTCATAATCGAAATATGCAGCAATTGCTAACATAATCCTAACTGACTTTAGCATCGCTACGGGAGAGAATGTCTCATCGTAGTCAACTCCTTGAATTTGTCGAAACCCCTTTGCGACAAGTCGAGCTTTATAGACGGTCACATTACCATCAGCATCAGTTTTCCTTTTGAAAATCCATTTGTTCTCCACGGCCTTTCGGTCGTGAGGTAATTCCACCAAGTTCCAAACTTGATTTTCATACATGGATTCCATCTCGGATTTCATGGCTTCTAACCATTTGTTGGAATCCGGTCTCATCATCGCTTCTTCATATGTCGCAGGGTCATCATTTTCATCAACCATGAAATTCATAACAAGATTTCCGTACAGCTCGGGAGTTGCACGCGTCCTGATAGACCTGCGAGGTTTGGTAGTACTCTCTTTCGGAGTTTCATGATCATTATCATTAGTTCCTTCTTCAACAGGTGAAGCCAACTCCGGAACAACTTCTGGCGCTGCGCTACTCACCATACTTTGAAGAGAAGGTTCAATAACCTCTTCGAGTTCTACCTTCCGACTACTCACACCTTTCGCGAGAAACTCTTTCTCTAGAAAGGATCCATTCTTGGCAACAAAAACCTTGCCCTCGGATCTGTGATAGAAGGAATACCCAATAGTTTCCTTAGGGTATCCTATGAAGACGCATTTTTCCGCTTTGGGTTCGAGTTTATCCGGTTGAAGTTTCTTCACATAAACATCGCATCCCCAAACTTTAAGAAATGATAGCTTAGGTTTGTTTCCAAACCACAATTCATACGGTGTCTTTTCAACGGATTTAGATGGTGCCTGATTTAAAGTGAATGTAGCAGTTTCTAGTGCATAACCCCAAAATGACAACGGCAAGTCCGTCATAGACATCATAGATCGAACCATATCTAATAAAGTATGATTACGACATTCCGACACACCATTTCTCTATGGTGTTCCGGCAGGTGTGAGTTGTGAAACAATTCCACACTCTTTCATGTGAGTGCTAAACTCGTAACTTAGATACTCACCTCCACGGTCGGACCGTAGAAATTTGATCTTTCTATTATGATGATTTTCCACTTCATTCTGAAATTCCTTGAACTTTTCAAAGGTTTCAGATTTATGTTTCATTAAGTAGATATAACCGTATCTACTCAAATCATCTGTGAAAGTAACAAAATAACGATATCCACCTCGTGCCGACACACTCATTGGACCACATACATCAGAATGTATGATTTCCAATAAATCTGTCGCCCGTACCATTGAACCGGAAAACGGCGTTCTAGTCATCTTGCCCATAAGGCATGGCTCACATGTATCAAATGATTCAAAATCAAGTGATTCCAAAAGTCCATCCGAATGGAGCTTCTTCATGCGTTTAACGCCAATATGACCTAGACGGCAGTGCCACATATATGCAGATATATCATCATTAAGTTTAATCCTTTTAGCATCAACATTATGAATATGTGTAACATTATCATCGAGATCTAATAGAAATAAACCATTCATCATCGGTGCATGACCATAAAAGATTTCATTCATATAAATGGAACAACCATTGTTCTCGGATTTAAATGAATAACCACTTCGCATCAAACACGATCCAGATACAATGTTCATGCTCAGTGCAGACACCAGATAATAATCATTCAAGTTTATAACTAATCCCGACGGCAAATGGAGAGGCAGCGTTCCGATGGCGATCACATCAACGCTTGATCCATTGCCGACACGCATCTTGACCTCACCCCTTGCTAGCGGTCGCTTGTTCCGCAGCCCCTGATTCGAGTTACAAATATTAGCAACTGAACCGGTATCAAATACCCAGGTGCTACTGCGAGCACTAGTCAAGTACAGATCAATAACATGTATATCATATATACCTTTGTTTGCCTTGCCGGCCTTCTTGTCTGCCAAATACTTGGGGCAGTTGCGCTTCCAGTGGCCAGTCCCCTTACAATAGTAGCACTCGGTATCAGACTTAGGTCCAACTCGGGGTTTCTTTTCAGGCACGGCAACCGGCTTGCCGCCCTTACTTCCCTTCCATTTTCCCTTCTTGTCTTTCTTGAAACCAGTGTTCCTATTGATCATCAACACTTGATGTTCCTTTTTGATCTCCACTTCTGCAGTTTTAAGCATTGACAGAAGCTCGGGGAGAGACTTCTTCATGCCTTGAAAATTATAGTTCATCACAAAGCTCTTATAGCTAGGTGGTAGAGACTGTAGAACATGATGTATGCCTAAGTCAATGGGAATCGATATTCCCAAGGACACAAGCTTATCGGTGTAACCCGACATCTTGAGTACATGCTCACTAACGGAGCTGTGCTCTTCCATCATGCAGCTAAAGAACTTTTCTAAAGCATTGTAGCTCTCTACAACAGCATGTCTGTCGAAAATCATTTTCAACTCACCCATTGTATCAAAAGCATTGCCGTTTTCGAAACGCTTTCGAAGTTCCGGCTCTAGCCCATACAATATGCCGCAATGAACTAAGTTGTGGTCCTCCTGACGAGTCTGATAGACATTCTTCTCCTCGTCAGGGGCATCCTCAAAAGGTGGGGGGCCTAGTGGCGCTTCTAGCACATATTGATTTTGTGCAGCAGAGAGGAGAATCCTCAAATTCATGGCCCATTCGGTAAAGTTGCTACCGTTCGTTGCAAGTTTCTCTTTCTCCATGAACACATTGAAATTAAAAGCAGGTGGTGCCATCTACAACAGAATTTGTAAAGTTTATACTAAGTTTATGATAGATTGAGTTCAACTAATCCATATTACGAATGAACTCCCACTCAAAAATGACATCCCTCGTGCCTTTTTGGTGATTACATGAACCAAATCCACTATACCAAGTCCGATCATCACGTGAGTCGGTATAGTCAAAGGCGAGCATCAAATGGGCATCATATCAACTATATGAATCATGCTTAACCTTTCGGTCCGTGTTCCGAGGCCATGTCTGTACATGCTAGGCTCGCCAAGTTAGAACCTTAGTATTCGCGTGTGTAACTGTTTTACACCCGAAATATGGTCGTGGATCCAAGAACACCCGATCATCACGTGATGTCTTGGAGCGACGAAAACATAATCGGTGCATACTAAAGGAAGAACACATTCTTATCTTGATATTTAAATGAGGGATCATCTTATTATGCTAACAAAGCGCTAAACAAGCAATATAAGATGCTATCAAACATCACATGTTTATTAGTGAAATGATATGGTTCCCGCAGATGAGCTCTATCATGTGCATCGTGGTATGATCACTATCATACCTATACGTGTAAATCCAAGGTCTATGGAGTTTACACGCTATGTGTGTTGTAAGAGTATCATCTCATACTTCTATTTACAACATCACCATATCATAACACTAGCCCAACAACAATCTAAACTAGACGCCTCTAATTTATCCATTGCAAGTTTTACGTGGCTTAGGGCTTTCGAGATAGAACTATTCTTACCTACGAACATGAACCACAACGAGGATAACCAAATTGTTGACAACTCGTTGCAAAATAGATATTGACTATAGTAGGAGAGACAGACACCCGCTAGCCACTTATGCAAACTAGTTGCATGTCAAGCGTGGAACAGGTCTCATGTGCGAGGACATGTAAAGTTTGTCCGGGCCGCTTCATCCCACTATGCCACCAATATCCAAAATTACAACTAAGGAGCAACAACATGATCATCATCGCCCACATACTCATATGTGTACTACCCGTGTAAAGCATCTACGCATAGATCCGGCTCTGATACCACAGTAGGGTTCGTAGCATAGAAAACAAAAATTTCCTACGATGTGAACTATGTACCAAGATCTATCTATTAGATACAAACAACGGGCGGATGTATATCCTAGAGAACATACCCTTGAATACCGACAAAGCTTAACGAGTTCAACTCGTGGTTGATGTAGACGATCTCTTGCCGATCTCAAGATTGAGAGGAAGTCCTAGCGCCGCAAATCAGCAGCGCATCCGTGCTCGCACACACGTTCGAGGCACCGAGCAACCTCCGCCTCCTCGCTCCAGCGATGCAGCGAAAGCACAACTCTTTCTTGCCGAATAGCCACCGGGAACATGTATCTTGCTAGTCCGAGACCATGGGGGATAAATTCTAGAGGGGGAGAGAGATCCTTCACGAGGAGGTGTGAGTGAGAAGTGAGGAGAGGGGTGCCTTTTATAGGAGGAGGGGGGAACCCCAAGGGTGTGGCCGGCGCATGGGGGCTGCCCCCTTGCCCTCCCCTCTTCATGTGGGTGGACACTCCACTCACAAAATTCCTTTAAATTCCCTCCACTCAAAATCCCACTCAAACATGCCATTAAATTTCCACCAAATTTAATGCAAACTCTCATTAAATAAAACTCTTTTATTTTATTCAGAATTTTTTCAATTACTTTAATGACAAACATTCACAAATAACCCATTTCACATGCATAACCACTTTATGCAATTTTACCCGAAAACCTGTTTCGGTATCTAGTGAAATAAATTCCTGCGCTTGTTCATTCTTTTGGCATGAAACTTTTGCTCCAATTGGATGTCGGTGTCTCTTAAGTGTGTCACCCTACGGTTCGTGAATAATGCGGACATGATTGAGGCCCCTCTCGGATCAATAATCAGAAGCGGGATCTGGAGACCCATACTGATTCCCCACATTCAACCATGACTTTCTTGTGATCGTCGGAACCTTTTACGCCAGTATCTTAATCCCTTTGTTTCACAATATATTACATGTCCGAGATTCGATCATCGGTATCTCCATACCTAGTTTGATCTTGTTACTGACATGCACTCTTTTCTTGTTCCCGTGATATAACATTCTAGTGATCAAATCACTTGCTTGCAAGCTAATCAATGTGATATCACCGAGAGGGCCCAGAGTATATCTATCCGTCATCGGGATGAACAAATTCCACTCTCGATCCATGAGCCTCAACATAACACTTTATTAGTTCTGAATCCATCTTTATAATCACCCTGTTACGGTGTGACGTTTGATGTTATCAAGAAACTCTTCTGGTGTTAGTGATTGACATGATCTCATGGTCTAAGGATTAGGATCACTTTGTAAGTTGTTATAGCAATATAAACTCAATGACTTTGATCGTAATGCTATACTTTGGATGAATGTTCATCACACCATTACACTAATGTTGTGATCCCGTTATTAACAACATCCAATGTCCATGATCAGGAAACCTTGATCATCTTGTTAATCAACGAGCTAGTTTATGAGAGAGGCATAACTAGGAACTTTCTGTTTGTTTATTAAACGCACATGTATTAATGTTTCCGTATTAATACAATTATAGCATGCAAAATAAACATCTATCATATACTTGGAATACACATAATAAACACTTTATTATTGCCTCTCAGGGCATATTCCCTTCATTGAGTAGATATGGGTATATCTATTTCATGAAACATAAGTCCGAAACTTTCAAGAAGTTCAAGGAATTTCAAAGTGAAGTTGAGAATCAACATAACAAGAAGATTAAATTTCTGCGATCTGATCGTGGAGCTGAGTATCTAAGTTACAAGTTTGGCGAGCATTTAAAGAAATGCGGAATGCTTTCACAATTGACACCGTCGGGAACATGATAATGTAATGGTGTGTACGAACGTCGTAATTGAACTCTCTTAGATATGGTTTGTTCTATGATGTCTCTTACATATTTACCGTTATCATTTTGGGCTTATGCATTAGAAACAGCCACATTCACTTTAAATTGGGCACCATCTAAATCCGTTGAAACGACACCATATGAATTGTGGTTTGGGAAGAAACCTAAGTTGTCGTTCCTTAAAGTTTGGGGATGCGAAGCTTATGTAAAGAAGTTACAACCTGACAAGCTTGAACCCAAAGCGGAAAAATGCGTCTTCATAGGATACCCTAAAGAAACAATTGGGTATACCTTCTATCTTAGATCTGAAGACAAAGTTTTCGTTACCAAGAATGGATCCTTTATGGAGAAGGAATTTCTCTCGAAAGAATTGACTAGAAGGAAAGTATAACTAGACGAGATTGTCGAACCTTCTCTCGGATTTGAGAGTAGCTCAGCTCCGAAAGATTTTCATGTGCCGCCTGCACCAATAAGAGAGGAAGCTAATGATAATGATCATAAAACTTTGAGAAAAGTTACTATGGAACCTCGCAGGTCGACAAGGAATCGTACCACTCCTGATTGGTATGATCCTATTATGAATGTCATGTTGGTGGACAACACCGATGAACCTGCGACGTATGAGAAAGCAATGATGAGCCCAGATTCCAACAAATGGCATGAAGCCATGAAATCCAAGATTGGATCCATGTACGAAAACCAAGTGTGGACTTTGGTGGACTTACCGGATGGCCGGAAGGCTATCAATAATAGATGGATATTTAAGAAGAAAACATATGCTCATGGTAATGTAACCGTCTATAAAGCTCGACTTGTCGTGAAAGGGTTCTGAAAAATTCAAGGAGTTGACTACGATGAGACTTCCTCACCAGTAGTGAAGCTAAAGTTTGTGAGAATTTTGTTAGCAATCACTGCATATTACGATTATGAGATATGGCAGATGGATGTCAAAACGGCGTTCCTCAATGGTGACATTGATGAAGAATTGTATATGGTACAACCCAAAAGTTTTGTCGATCCTAAAGATGCTAACAAGG
Organism: Avena sativa; assembly: GCA_916181665.1. Lineage (NCBI taxonomy): Eukaryota > Viridiplantae > Streptophyta > Magnoliopsida > Poales > Poaceae > Avena > Avena sativa. Next base: position 144,655,452 of record OV702294.1, on the reverse strand, counting down.
TTTGAAAACTTCAACGGTCCATTTATGGATTGAAGCAAGCATCCTAGAGCTGGAATCAACGTTTTGATACGGTGATCAAAAGCTTTGGATTTATACGAACTTATGGAGAAGCTTGTATTTACAAGAAAGTGAGTGGGAGATCTGTAGCATTCCTAGTACTATATGTGGATGACATATTGTTGATTGGGAATGGTATAGAACTTCTTAAAAGTGTCAAAGACTATTTGAATAATAGTTTTTCAATGAAGGATCTTGGAAAAGTTGCATACATTTTAGGCATCAAGATTTATAGAGATAGATCAAGACGCTTAATAGCGCTTTCACAAAGTACATATTTGGACAAGGTTCTAAAGAGGTTTGGAATGGAAGATAGCAAGAAAGGGTTCTTGCCCGTGTTGCCAAATACGATCTTGATTAAAACTCAAGGTCCAGCTACGGCAAAAGATAGAGAAAGGATGAGCAAAACTCCCTATGCCTCAGCCATAGGATCTATCATGTATGCCATGCTATGTACAAGACTAGATATTGCATATGTTGTTAGTTTGACTAGCCAATATCAAAGTGATACAGGAGTAGATCACTGGATAGTGGTCAAGAATATCCTAAAGTACTTGAGAAGGACTAAGGATATGGTTCTTTCTTATGGAGGTGATGAACAACTCATTGTAAATGGTTACATCGATGCTAGTTGGAACACCGATCTGGATGACTCTAAATCGCAATCTGGATACGTATTTATTTTGAATGGTGCAATAGTGAGCTGGAGGAGTGCCAAGCAAAGAGTTGTGGCAAGATCTTCAACTGAATCAGAATGCATAGCTGCTTCAGAGGCTTCACAAGAAGCGATATGGATGAAGGAGTTCATTGTGGAGCTTGGTGTGGTTCATAGTGCGTTGGACCCAATGGCTATCTACTTTGACAACATGGGTGCCATAGCCAATGCACAGGAGCTAAGGTCACACAAGAAGCTGAAGCATATCAAGATACGTTTTCATGCTATTCGCGAGCATGTCCAAGATGGTGACATAAATATTTGCAAAGTACACACAGATCTGAATGTGACAGATCCGTTGACTAAACCTCTCCCTAGGGCAAAACATGACCAACAGCAGAATGCCATGGGTGTTATATACATCACAATGTAATCCAGATTATTGACTCTAATGCAAGTGGGGGACTATTGGAGATATGCCCAAGAGGCAATAAAAATTATTATATCTTTGTGTTTATGATAAATGTTTACATCCCATGCTATAATTGTATTAATCAGAAACATTAATACTTGTGGGTTTTGTAAACATGAAAGAAGTCCCTAGTAAGACTCTTGTTGAAACTAGCTTGTTGTTTAATAGATAATCATGGTTTCCTGATCACGGGCATTAGATGATGATGTTGGCTCAGTTGATTTGAGCTTCATTGGGAGACCCCAAGAGGAAGGTATGATGAGCACAACAGAAATTTCTTCCCTCCGTAAGAAACCAAGGTTATCGAACCAGTAGGAGGAAGGAAACGACTCAAAGGTGTTGCTAGAAACTTGGAGACCTGCACAACACAAACTCAAGACTTTGCCCCCAACAAACAGTGGGGTTTTCAATCTCACCGGTTTGCTGTAACAAAGGATTAACTGCATGGTGTGGAAGGTGATAATGGTTTGCAGCAAGTAAACAGTAACAGTGGAAGATGTCTCAATGGTGAAGATTGGACTGGGGTCCATAGTTCACTAGAGGTGTTCTCCTTATATAAACAAACATGGCATGCTGGGTGAACAAATTACAGCAGGGCAATTGACAGAACTGAGCAAGTCATAACAATGCAATACTAGACATCAAGATCCTATGATATTCAATTGGGAAATACAACAATATACATAGACCGCCATCCAACTGCATCTATGACTAGAAGTCCACCTTTGGGTTATCATCCGAACCCCCTCTAGTATTAAGTTGCAAGCAACAGACAACTGCTTTAATCAAAGTGTGTAAGGTAAACAATCCACTTGTTCCATGAACAAGAGGCCATTGTTTTCTCCCTAGTAGCAACACCACTTCTACAACCTTAGAGATTTCTGTCACTTCCCTTAGATTAATTAGAGGCATGAACCCACTATCGAGCATAAATACCCCCTCTTGGAGTCACTAGCAACTACTTGGACAAGATAGCTACTAACAACAGAGAGCATGCAAGATCACAAGCAACACAAACATGATAGAATCAATAAGACAAAACCATTAATCAATCTGGCATAGTAATCTCAATATCCATCGGATCCCCACAAACACAACATGCATGATTACAAATAGATGAGATCTTGATCATGAACAGAGCTCACAAGATCTAGACATGAAAGCACAAAGGAGGAGATACAACCATCTAGCTACTACATGGACCCGTAGTCCAAGGTGGAACTACTCATGCTTAATACCGGAGGCTGGCATGATGAAGAAGAAGGCCTCTAGGATGATCTCCCCTCCGGCAGGGTGTCAGGAAGAGCTTCAGATCCCCCGATCTAGGGACGATGGTGGCGGCGGCTATAGACGGTTTCGTGGAATATTGATCGGGTACTTAGGGTTTAGGCATCGGGGGCTTCTTATAGGCGAAGAGGCAAGGTAGGAGGGCGGCCAGGGGGCCCACACCCTGCCCATGCGCGACCCAGGGTGGGCCCACGCCTGGGGGGGTGACCGCCCTGTGGCTCCCATCCGTCTCTCCTCTAGACTTCGTGTTCTCCTCGGTGAAATATTGACTTTGGCTTTTGTCCCGTCCAATTCCGAGAATATTTCCTTACTAGATTTTCTGGAACCAAAAACAGAAGAAAACAGACAACTGGCACTGTGGCATCTTATTAATAGGTTAGTACCAGAAAACATATAAAAACACCTCAAAGTGTAGACAAAGCAAAGTGGATACTAAACAAGTATGGAACATCCAAAATTATAGATATGTTTACGATGTATCAAGCATCCCCAAGCTTAACTCTGCTCGTCCTCGAGTAGGTCAGTGATAAAAAGAATAATTTTGAGGTGACATGCACCATCATAATCAAGATCAAACCATTTGAAAGCATTGAAGCTGGGATCAAAGAACTCTAAACATGTGCATGAAAGATGGAGTTCTAACAATAATACAAAGTAACTATGCATGCAACATGAAAGTCTACAAACAAAGATCATGAATAACATGCGTTGAAAAATGTTTGTTTGTTTCCCATACAGAAAACATAGCATAGTGGCATTCAGCTTGTCCCTCATAGAGTAGCAAATAGATGCACAGGACACCTTCAAAGTTCATAAGAGTGACTTGATACAAATAGCACAAGAACAAGCAATATCAACAATATGCATAAATCAATAAGTTTTGGGACAATGCACATAGAACTAAGAGTGGCAACTATGCTCTCTTAACTGGATCCTAAAGGTAGAAGGTGGAGACTCAATATAAAAGTGGAAGAAAGGCCCTTTATAAAGGGAAGCAGGGATTTCAAGTTTCAAAAAGATCTTCCAAAAATTATGGTACTTGTTAGCTTTCAGCCCTCATTGCCCCTATCATAAGCATCTTGAAGTTATTAAGGTAAAGTGAACAAACTATGGAGTATATGCTTGACAAAGTATAAGTTGGCAATCTCATGTCCCTTGAATATGAGGGCCGCTCCTCATGCTACTCAACTTTAGTTACTTGCAAGTTCTTGTCATAGTAAGTATATGTGTATCATAGGGAACCACCAATGGGTACCCCTTGCACATGGTACAGGATCTATCCCATAACCAAAATGACAAGGCAAGCAGACAATGAGCATCTCAGCATTCTTCTTATTTACCATGGGAATATGATGCTTTTTTTCTCTCTTTCCTCTTTTCTCATTTTTTTATTATTTTTCTCAATCTCTTTTTTTCTGTAAGGTTCCCAACCTTTAATATGGTAGAGATCCCTGTGTTTACAATGCTAGTCCCTGGATCAATAGCTAGCATCCACAGTTAAGATGTAATATCAAGAAACAAAGGTCATAATACAACTTTATAACCAGGAATAACATAATTTATTACATCTTACATAGCTCATTTGGCTATTACATTACATTGCAGCAGAATATCTATAAGCATGGGGTCCTTCATCTTCAAAGTGCCACAGGCAAACATGTTGGTTGTAGACTTGTAATCCTATTCATTACACTTCACTAATATCAAACAAACCTGCAACATAACAAGTTACAGCCACAAGGGTCAATACATTTGAATTGTATTGGCAAGTGATACTATGGTAGTATAGTGGAGTCTATCATCTATATGCATTTGGCTAAGTGGAGCTTAGGCTTGCTTTGCTCAAAATAGATTTTCCTATCAGTTGAAAACACTAAGTTTTTGTTTGGCAAAAATCACCCAAGGAACCACCAGTAGGAATTGGTGAACCTTAAACCCTTGTTCAACCACAAGTTTTTAACTTAGAAATTTGGATGATGAGATTCTTGATAGCTTCCATGTCTTGATGCTCATATTGTCCTTTGCCAGGGACATGGCTAAGTACTTAGATTTTACACTCTGCAGAGGTGGTGCACTTTCCCCACAAGACTTGGTTTCACCAAGACAAGATCTTTCATAAGCCTTCCCTTAGACCAAAATGGACGCGCTCCAACCTATCAAACCCCTACCACCAACTGTCCATTTGGCTAAGTTATTGCAACCTATATGATCCAGGCAGAGCCCATAATGCCAAGTGGCTGCACTTGAAGCTTCTCAACATTTGACATCTCAAATCTCTTTGTTCCTGGGTGGCCATCCACAAGTGAGATACACAAGGTTCACCAGTCCCCTGGCCTTGTGTAACCACTCAACACAAACCATTCCTTCCATTCCACCCAGGTGATTCATTCACTTAGTTGTTTTATTAAACAAAACACAAATCCTCAGACTTAGAAATTTTTCCATAGCATGAATATATGTCGTGGGAATGGTCACGGCAGATGCTGCAATCGGCAGCGAGTAGTAGAACGAGGGGCAAGGGCGGCCAGCCATCTGCGGTGCGAGATGAGGGCGGAGACTTAGGGTTTTACCCAGGTTCGCCCCCCCGGAGGGTAAAGACCTACTCCTGCTAGATTGTATTATGGAGGTGGTACAATGGGCGAGCTCGGCGGCTAGGCAGCGAGTCGCTTGGGGGTATGATGGAACGTATCTCTACACGCCCCACAGGGAGGTTTATATAGGCTCACCTCCCCTAGGGTTTACATATCTCAACCGAATCAGTTAAGGCTTTGGTGCTTGTTTAACCTAATCCGACTGGGCCTATCTACTCGCCTGGGCCTTCAGCTTCCAGTCGCTTGGATCCACGCCGGGTTTTGATCCAGTCGCCGTCTTGCAGGCCCACTCGCCAGTTCTTTGGGCCAGTCGGAAACGTCCTGCTGGGTATACCCCGGTAGGTACATCCCCATCAGTAGTCCCCGAGGCCGTCGTCGATTGGGCGTAGGTGACTGCCGGCAGTCGGAGTATGCGGCTTCAAAGTAGGCATCCAGTCGAATCGTCGGTGGGCTCCTGTATATAGGAAAAACTTGTCATTCTGTTCGCAGCTTTGGCGAGTCGAATCGGCGAATCGCTGTTCGTAGCGAGTAGGTTGGTGAGCCGAGTGGCTGAAGTTGGACCGTTAAGCGTGGTCAAACTAGCCGTTGCGGTAATCCAACGGTAACTTTCAGCGTAATCACCGTGTAGTAACGGCCTCCTGATTTGGCGGGTAACAACCGCTATATAAGGGGAATGGCAAGCGATCAGAGAGCTATCTTCTCGCCATTCTCTCCGACTGCACGCATTCTCGCCTTCCTTCGCTTCACGATCCAGCCGACCCGAAATCCTCCGACCCCCCACAAAGTCCTCCGCCATGGCCCTGTCCACCGAACCCTGGGGAGGTCCAAATGTACGAGGGCGCAACTGGCGTCCTTCGAGGAGGCCGGGATCCTGCGCGCCGGCTGCTGGCGCATCCCCGTGGCCGGAGAGGTGACCCCGAGCCCGCGCGAGGGGGAATTCATCTGCTTCACCAGTCACCTGGAGCGGGGACTGGGATTCCCCACGTCCTTGTTCTTCCGGCGGTTCTGCGCCTACTACGGGATCCAGCCGTCGGATCTGGGTCCCCATAGCATCGAGCAGCTCGCCATCTTTGTGGCGTTGTGCGAGTGCTACTTGGGCTGCCGGCCCTACTTCCCTCTTTGGCAAGATCTGTTCCATGGACGGATCAGCCGCGAGGAGGCGGGCGGCCCAATGCTCGCCGCGGGTGGCCTAACCTTCCAGCTGAAGTCGAAGGCCTCATTCTTTGACCTGATGCTGCCCGCCAAGGCAGCGAGCGACTGGAAGAAGTCGTGGTTCTACATTGCCGAGGCGACTCCGGAAGGTGAGACAGCGATTCCGCGGTACTCCGCCAACCGGTCCGAGCCGTGCCGCCTTTAAATCGGCAAGCTTCCCAGCGACCAGCGGATGGTCGTTGACGAGATGCTTCAGACCATCCGCGGTCTGAAGAAGAAGGGCCTCCAGACGATAAACCTGTACAACTGCTGGCTCGGGCGGCGACTCGTCCCGCTGGCCCGGCGCGAGCACTACATGTACCAGTACACCGGCCGGGACGACCCGACAAAGGCTAGCCTGGCCGAGTGCAGGCTCGATGACTACACCGCGGTCCTGAATAAAATCACCCAAGCGGTGTACTTGGACGCTCAAGCTGGGGTCGCCCCCTATACCGCGAAGCCCTCAGCCCCAACGGTAATCACTTCGTATCATTCACAGTCGCAGTCCTTTTGCAGTCGCGGTCATACTAACTTCATCTTGCCTTTGTTGCAGCTGTTCCAAGTGGTGGAGGGGTGGCTCCTGCCTTCGGATGACGAGAATTCGAGCTCATCCGTCCAGGACATGGGCGAGTCGCCCGCCAGGAGCGACGAAATCGACAGCGACGACGGGTCCGAGGAAGAAGCTGCCCCGCTGGCTCGCAAGACCCGCGGGCAACGTCAGCGCGAGCTCGAGGCGAGCAAGAGCCTCGAGCGCCATGATGATGAAGAAGAACTTCCGGAGACGACCTCGCGCCGCCAGGCTACTCCGTCAAAGAAGAAGAGGAAGGAGAAGGAGGCGAAGGCCCCTCCAAGAAGGAAAACGAAGCCGATGAGGCCGGCATCGCCACCACACTCGGCAAGCAGTTCTGACGCCCCCAGCCCTACCAAGGACGAGGCGCCACCGGCGGCAGCCGTGCTGGACACGGCCATCGTTGAGGTGCCACTGGCTTCGATGCCCCCGCCATTCGCCCCAGACTCCGTGCTGGGGGACGCTCCGGCTGCAGCAGCCTCGCCTCGCAAGGAAGCTCCTGCTGAAGAAGTTCCTGGGGCTCCTGTTGCGGCTTCAACGACGAAGAAGCCATCCGTGTCTTGGGCACGAGACGTCCTGGAGATGGGGCTCAGCCGCCGACTGGGCCCTGAACTGGAGAAGCCGGCTGGCCTCCGCACGGGGCTGCGCTTCATTCCTGTCGCCAAGTGAGTTTGCTCACCTATCTTTGTCTTCCATAGCAACTTGAATTATCTTGCTCACGCGATTGATTTACAGGACCGGAGTGAAGAAGATGGGCCACCCGACCGTGGCTAAGGTACCATCCGTCGTCGGCGAGGAGGATCCTTCCCGTAAGCGGAAGGCGGACGAGGTCGTCGAGCCTACGGATGGTGGCAAGAAGGCCAAGGGCGATGATGTCGTTATGATCTCTGACGACACGGCAATCGCGCCAACCGAGCCCGCACCAGAGGCGGCTACATCCACGAAGGAGGGCGCTCCCCTGCCCAGTGTGGCCGAGCCGACCTCCTTTGGTGCGGGTGCCTCCATCGCAACATTCCCGCGCTTCGTGACTTCGCCATCGAGCCGTGCGCATGGGGTCGCCGACGTAGAAGTCGAGCAGCTTCGTGGGCACACGCCAGCTCTCCTCCCGTCCATGGATGCGATTCAGCTTCATGGCATGCTTGGCGCAGCCATCCAGGTATGTCCAATCCCCGAGGATCAGGTCGGTGTATTGCAGCGCGCTGATCCTTTTAATGTGTAGCCGCTGTCTTTCGCGTCCAGTCCCCGAGTGCGCACTTGCTGAATTTCAGCAGGTGGGCACTTAGGAGTTTTTGGTTGCCAGTCCCCGAGTGCGCACTTGCTGAATTTCAGCGGGTTGGCACTTAGGAGTTTTTGGTTGCCAGTCCCCGAGTGCGCACTCGCTGAATTTCAGCGGGTGGGCACTTAAGAGTTTTTGGTTGCCAGTCCCCGAGTGCGCACTCGCTGAATTTCAGCAGGTGGGCACTTAGGATGTGCTTTAACTAACTGTTTGGGTGATGTACAGGGTCTGCAGCGTGAATCGGATGACCGGTTGGCCGCGAGGCGCCGCACGGAGAAGGAGCTGGCCACCGTCCAGGAGGCAAACACGGTGCTTCAGGCGGTTGCCGCAAAGGCGGAGGAAGCCCGCCAGAGTCTTGTCCCAGTGGGTGAACTGGCGGCAGCTCAGTCTGCATTGGGCTCGGCGGACAAGCGAATCGCTGAGCTTGAGCGCGAACTGAAGGAGGCGAAGGAGGAAGCGACCTCAGCGGACGGGCGGGCCAAAGCCGCTATTTCCGCCGCCGCGGAGGATCGTAAGGTGTCCGACGCCCTTGTTGCTGGTCTTCAGGACGACTATACTGCGCTTCAATGCTTCATCACGGATCTCTCCCGCCCCTTGATTGGTGAGTGTGTCCGCTTCTGCAAATAACGTGTGTTCTGTTGTGATACTCGATGTACTAATTGATTTCTTCCATTCGCAGATCGCATCCTTGATAACGCGGAAGAAGCGAATTCGTTTGACGCGCGACAGTGCGTGTCCATGCTCGTGGACTCGGCGACGTTGTCGGCGACGTGCATCCGTGCCTATCTCCAAGAGATATCGCCCACGGAAGTAATTCCCAGCGACCTTGTTGAGGTGTGGAAGTATTTGGAGAAGGCGCCCGCGGTCGTTGAGTTCATGACGCGGTCGGCGTTTCGGCGCGGAGCGGCGATGGCACTTAGTCTTGGGCTTGCCCACTTCCCCGAGGACTTCGACATTGACGATGTGACGAGTGGCTACCCATCGTCGACTGGCGCGGTGGAGCTTTCCGAGGTCCTCAAGTTGCAGGACCGCGCCGCCACGTACTCGGAGCGTGTCTGGGCAATGGGCGACCTCCTTCCGTACCAAGAGATGGTCGTCGCGCCTAGCGACCCTGAGCCGCCGCATCATGACTTCAAGGTCGAGCAGCCCTTCCGCGCAGCGATGGCGGGTGAACTGACGACGTATCCGTCGAACCCGTACACGCCGTTCATCCGCAATCGCCGGGATGTTGGCGAGTCGTCGACTAAACCTGCAGAATAGGATAATTTGCCTTGTAGCATTAGCGGCAGGTCTGCCATGCGGGCATATTTTGTAATATGAGACAATGCAACATGCTATCGAATGAGATGTCGTGTCTATTTTGGTATTTGTCAAGTGTTTGTGATTGTTGTTTGAACGAGTCCCCGAGCGCGTCCGCCCTTTTGTGGGGTTTACCTCGTATGTGATGTGTTTGTTGTTTTTGTGTGTTTTATTATTGTGGTCGACTCGCCCGGACTCGAAGAGCCAGTCGCTAGGCGACTCCCTTGAACGCGCTGTACTTCGCCGTTTTCCCGTGCACGAACGAGGTCGGGTGGCCGAGTCCCCGAGCGTGGTACTTGGCTGTTCCAGGCGCGACTCGAGGGTGAGTGAGGACTTGGCGCGTTAGTTTGTGCGCGTCACTCCTGCCTGGCCCGTGGGGTCAGTCGCGTGGCGAGTCCTGGGCATGCTCTCCTACTTGGCGTTTTCCTGGACCGCTCGAGGTGAACTGGTCTGCAGTCCCCGAGCGTGGTACTTAGCCGTTCAAGTCGCTATGTCGAGGATGCAGAGGACCATGGTCGCTGTAAGAAGCGTAGGCAGTAGTCTTGGTTCATAGAACCAGTCGAGCTAGGCGACTCCAATGGGGCTCCGGGTAGGCGTTTTTCGTGGACGATGCAAGACCTGAGGTGACTCAGTGCTCTTGCACCGCACTACTTAGCTGTGCCGATCGCTGTACCAAAGGTTGACTTCTGCGGTTAGCGTAATGCTATTATTACGAGTGCGAGTGGCACAAGACATGGAGAGTAGGCGCAATTTGCGGTAACTGTTTCTTTTTATTTCGTAGCGACTGGAGAATACATATGTGGGGTTCTAGGAGTAGAACTTCCGTAGGAGGTTTACATTCCATGGTCGCTTGACGTCGAGTTCGCCGTCCCCGTGGACGTCGATGAGGTAGTAGGCGTCGTTGCCGAGTACTCGCCCGATGGCGAATGGCCCTTCCCACGGAGGGGAGAGCTTGTGCATGCCCTTCTTGTCCTGGATGAGGCGTAACACCAGGTCGCCCTCTTGGAAGGTGCGAGTTTTCACCCGCCGGCTGTGGTAGCGGCGGAGTCCCTGTTGGTAGATGGCGGTGTGTGACCGAGCCAGGTCACGTGCCTCGTCGAGTTGATCGACCCCATTTTGGCGGGCGAGCTCGTTTGCGGCCTCCGTGTAGTGGACGATCCGCGGCGAGTCGTGCTCGAGGTCGGTAGGCATGACTGCCTCGGCGCCGTAGACCATGAAGAAGGGGGTGAAACCCGTCGATCTGTTGACCGAGGTGCGGATCCCCCAGATGACAGAGGGCAACTCCTCGACCCAGCACCCGGCGGTGCACTCGAGTGGTACTTGGAGTCGCGGCTTCAGGCCATGGAGGATGCTCTGGTTGGCTCGTTCCGCCTGGCCGTTGGATTCCGGGTGGGCGACTGACGCGAGGTCGAGCCGAATGTGGTGCTCTTCGCAGAATTCGGCCATGGCTCCTTTGGCGAAGTTGGTGCCGTTGTCCGTGATGATGTTGTTTGGGAACCCGTAGCGATATATGATCTCGCGTAGGAATTTGGTGGCGGTCTTCCCATCGCATTTCCGAACTGGCTTGGCTTCCACCCACTTTGTGAATTTGTCGACCGCGACCAAGAGGTGTGTTGGGGTTCATAGCATGGAAAACAAAAAATTTCTACCGCATGCAAACAAACAAGCCAAGATCTATCTACTAGATTGTAGCAACGAGTCGATAGGGGAACTCACCCTCGAAGATTCCAAAGCGGTTAACGAGAGCAGATTCTCGTGGGTGATGTAGTCGTACTCTTGCCGATCTCAAGATTGCGTAGACGATCCTTCTGGCGCTGCGTTCCGGCAGCGCTTCCGCAGTCGGTCACACGTTCGGTACTCGATGAAGACCTTCCTCTCCCTTGTTCCAGCAGGCAGCAGAGGTTGTAGCACTCTCCTCGCGATTTCGGCAGCATGACGGCGTGGTACCGGAAGTAGAGGGGAGATCTCGCAGGGCTTCGCCTTAAGCTAGAGCGAGTATGGTGGACTATGAGAGAGCCTTGGTGATCTAGGGTTTATACACACCAATTAGAAGGAGCTAAACCAGCGGCTAGGGCAATTAGAAGCTCTAACTCGGCGGCTTGGGAGAAATCCCTAGGCTGTGGCTAGGGTTTAGGTTTAGAGGGAGGCAACTTGTGTGTCTAGGAGGGGAACCATGCCCCTCCTTATATAGGTGGAGGGAGGCGCCGGCCAAGGGAAGGGAGTCCCTCCCCAACTCGGATCCCTAGTGGGCCGGCGGTGGAGGAGGAACTCCTTCCCAACTCGGTTTCCCACTTCTCCACTTTCCAAAATAGCCGTTTGACTTTTCAAATTGGCGTTTGACTTTTCAAACTAGGATTTGATTAAACCCTTTATTTTGTAGAGTAATGACACCTAGTACATGATGCAATCATTCCAACTTGCAATGACACATTCATGTACCCTTCCCCTCCGGAGTGCCGAACATTCTGGAACCTTCTAGAACATTCCTGCTGAAAACACCGGAACCATTCTCCAACCCCGAAACAGGACTTTCCTTATATGAATCTTATTCTCCGGACCATTCCGGATCTCCTCGTGATATCCCGGATCCCATTCGAGACTCCGAACAACATTCGGTCTCTTACTCATCATTCCATAACTACTCAACAACATCGAATCCTTAAGTGTGTCTCCCTACGGTTTGTTAATTATGCGGACATGATCGAGACACTTCTCCGATCAATAACCAATAGAGGAATCTGGAAATTCATATGGCTCCCACATATTTCTACGATTACTTTGTGATCGAATGAACCACTTACATATGATACCAATTTCCCTTTGTCTCACGATATTTTACTTATCCGAGGTTATGATCGTCGGTATCTCTGCATACCTAGTTCAACCTCGTTACTGATAAGTACTCTTTTCTCGTTCCCGTGGTATGTGATCCCTTGTGAGCCAGTCACATGCTTGCAAGCTAATTGGATGACATTCCACCGAGAGGGCCCAGAGTATATCTATCCGTCATATGGATGGACAAATCCCACTCTTGATCCATGTGTCTCAACCAATACTTTCCGAACACTCAATGCCACCTTTATAGCCACACTGTTACGGTGTGGTGTTTGATGTCATCCAAGCATCCTTCCGGTAAAGGTGATATGCATGATCTCATGGTCGAAGGAATTAGGTTACTATGTATCAGAAAGCTTATAGCAAATGAACTATATTAAATGACTTGATCTTTATGCTACGCTTAACTATAGGAGTATGTCCATCACATCATTCTCCTAATGATATGACCCTGTTGTTAATAACATCTCTATGTTCATGATCAGGAAACCATGATCATATATTAACCAACAAGCTAGTTTAACAAGAGGCTTTACTAGGGACTCTTTTATGTTTACAAATCACACAAGTATTAATGTTTCCGGTTAATACAATTATAGCATGGTATGTAAACATTTATCATAAGTATGAAGATATGATAATAACCACTTTATTATTGCCTCTTGGGCATATCTCCAACAGTCTCCCACTTGCACTAGAGTCAATAATCTAGTTTCAAACCTTTGTGTATTCAACACCTATGGCTTTCTGGTGTTGTATGTACACGATCGCTAGTGGTCAACTGATCTCCGGATCTGACACTTCCAGGTCCGTGTGTAATTGCATGTCTTTGCGTCTCTACGCATCACTCATTCTCTAATGAGATGGCTTTGTATAATTTTGGTCCTTCGGTGACACCTTTAGTTCTATGGGGTTAAAACATGTTGATAATATTGTCGTACAATATATCTTCATAGTATTATCCCGTTGTGAACTACACCTAGTTTGACAACAAACTACTTGACACAAATGCCCTCTTTAGCTGCTATTATAGCAGTCATATACTTAGCCTTTTGTTGTAGTATCTGTCATAATGTCTTAACTTTGGAACTCATCCAAATCCATTATGGAACTTACTTTCCATTATATTGTGCCACCCTTAGTTTAGATTGAGATAAACTTAATTTGTACTCTGTGACAAAACTAGTATCAATGTAGTACTTTTACAATGAACTAACCATCTATTTGTCACTTCTACAAATAATATACTCTTAGTTCTTCCAAAAGATCATAAGAATATCCTTACTATCGTCCAATGATCATCTTATGAATCATTCTGGTATATGCTCATAACATTTAGAGCATAGGACATATCTGGATTTGTACATATCACAGTATGATTGATATAAATACTCTTTGTGATTTCATACATCAAGTATCAATCTATACTTGAATCTTTGTTTCACTTACCAAGTGTCAATACACTTGAATATATCATCAATATTGAACTCATTCAGTCCTTTCTGTGTGACAAGAACCTTTCTTGTAGTTTCTATATTGAACTCATTCAATACATCATCTATGTACTTTCGGCACAAACACATTAGCGTCTATTGATGCCAAATATTTGGGTTTTGCCTAAGTCTTTCATCAGGATGAAATTCTTAATATGTGTTAATAAAAGATACATCATTTCTAATCAACAATATGTCCTCCACATAATGTATTAGAAATATGTCTTAGCGCTCCCACTTAATTTCTTGCAAATGCAAGCATCTTCATTGTCTCCGATGAAATTAAACTCTTTTAACAGTTTCATCATAGTGAAGATTCCAACTCCGCTATGCTTACTTCAACCATTGAAGTTTTGCATATGCATTTTAGCATCCTTTGAATTAACAAAACCCTTTGGACCGTGTCATACACACGTCCTAGGTAACCCTTCTATTAGAAGAACTTGTTTTGTTTATTCAACTACCACATAACAAAAATTATATGTAGTGGTTGCTACATTAATCCGTCTAGACTAAATATCGCTATGAAAGATCAAAATCTTGTCATAGTCAACCTTTGAACATTTTTGTGAACTCTTTCCCAACATGTCGACTATTTCATAGATGTGAAACATCCATGTCTACTTCTTTATAGATCCAAACACAACTGTAAGGTCTTACACCTTTCTCGAGGGTCCTTCAAGTTCAAAACTTGATTTCTCGTGTATGGAACTATCACGGATTTTATGGCTTCAAGCCATTTGACGGAGTCAGGGCCCATCGTCGCTTCTTTGCATGTAGTCAGATCATTATTGTCAAATAATGATTTAACTCTCAAATCTTGGTATTTGATTGTTTACCCGACCTACTTGTTTTAATAGGAACTTAGATCTCCGTGACCACAACCTTTGAGGCACGTGAGCCATGAGCATTATTGCTGCCTCCGGAACACTTTTCGGCGCTGCGCAACTCTGCACATATAGCTAAGGTTCCTTTAACCTTATCAAAGTTCTATTGTCCTCCCACTTATCTTTTCACGAAAAAATCCTTCTCAAAGAAACTTGACGTTCTAAGCGACAAACACTTTTGTCTCCGGTGTTTATGGAGGAATACTTAACAGTAATACAAAGACAGGTTTATCCGACTTTGGTTGCAAACATCTTTCTTATGCATAGCATACCAATGTTTAAGAAAGGACTACTTGGGTTTTATCCCAAACCATAACTTTATATGGTGTCATTTCAGCGGATTATGATGGAGCTCTTTTCAGTGGAAAACGGTAGTCTCTAAAGCTTTTAATCTTTCAAATATAATGGCAGTTTTATGAATTACACCTTTGATCTTACCATGTCAAACAAGGTTTTAATTACATATCTCGAGCGCTCCATACTCTTATGGTGTTTCGGGAAATGCAAATCCACAGAACGATTCCTTAAATCTCAGGTATTATGCTAAACTTGTAACTCAAATATCTTCCTTTATGATCTTTATCATAAACTATTTATATTCTTATTACAATGATTTTGCACTTCATCTTGAAAGACTTTGAAAATTTTCAAATGTTTCATACTCCATCCTTATTAAGTAAATATTCATATATTCACTCAAATTTTCGGAGAAAGCATATGAAGTTGAAATCCATCGCTCTTAACTACATATAATGGATTTCATACAACAATATGTACAAGTTCCAATAAGCTAGTCATTCGTTCCCTTTTGGCCTATGAACAAAGTTTTAATTATCTCTAGGAAAGTTTCACAAGCGTCATGTGATCAAAAATCAAAAGACTCCAAAATTCCATCCACATGGAGTTTCTTCATGTTTTCTTTCTAATATAATTTAAACGGTGATGTCACTTCCTAAGTGATCTTTCAATCAATTTGTCTTTCGACATTTTTAGCACTAGTTTTATGGATGTGATTTCTCCAACGAGATTTGTGAATCATCCATCTTTTATGGATTACGGCAATTATTTGAACAACCCTTTTGTTCTCATAATACCTGATAAAACAAATCTTGAAGGCAAGCTTTGATGTTTAACGAGCAACACAATAACCCTTTATTTGTTCTCGATGAACATCATCACATATTCTTTTGCTAGTTACTTAGGCCATTGTAGTTCATGAATTGTGTTGTTTTGTATGACGATTCACACCAACAAATTCAGTATCAAATACTTAAGAACCACATTGTTTAATAAGCAAAGAATATAGCCATAACATGTATATCATCTATATACTTAAACTGAACAATTCTAGTCTTTTCTTTTCTGCCATATATTTATGAGATTCTCTTTCAGTATTTATTTTCTGTTTGAAAGAATCTATCAACATCAACAGTGGAGTCATACATATGACACATAGTCCAAAGCGTGTATAATTAAATACCAATGTCTTTGGACTTGCACTTTGAAGTAGATCACCATCATCAAATGTTTGGTGTTCTTTCAAATTCCTTTCTTTAGTAATCTATTGGTGTAGTAAACACTTTACCTACATCAAATATTCACCATTATCATGGAATTATCCATGATCAAGCTACTTTTAGCTTATAACGGTGAACTGCGAGTATAATGTTGCTCTCCAAAACATTTTGGAGGATTAGGACAACTAGTGTCTTCAACCTTTTGCAAATTCTCATCAAATACGAGAACATGACTTTTGCCATATTATACTCTATCATGTTGCAACCAAAACTTTGTTTCAGATATCACAATATCTTCCACACATCATGGTTTCTGAAACAACTCTTTCAGATCCTAGATAACCTTGATATTAAGACAATCCTTTGAATATCAAGAATCATGGAGACAAACATGATACTTATACACTAACACTTGGAATTGTCACTCTTGATTTAATACTAATTATTAAACTTCACGGAGTAACCAGAACTTACTGAAAGTTTGCAATAGGACTTTTAAACTTTAGATTAACACTTCATAAAGTAACTAACCAGAATTCTATAGTTCTATCATCTCAATTAAAACTAAGCGCAAGGTGGTAAACGGATGCCAATTACTACAACAACTATGCAAATTCACTTTGATTTAATTTATGATAAATAGTGTTCAACTTTTAATCATATTGCCGTTGAACTCCCACTCAAAACAATATCCCTCACATTGTTTTAGTGATCACACGAACCAAATCCACCACATCAAAACCGATCATCACGAGAGTTGATGTAGCTTCAATGGCGAACAATCAACATGTTCATCATATCTACTATATGACTCATGCTTTACCTTTCGGTGATCCGTGTTCCGAGACCATGTCTGTACATGCTAGGCTCGTCAAGATCAACCTTAGCTTCTGCATGAGCAAATCTGGCTTGCTCACGTTGTATACACTCGCAGAATCTAACACACCCGATCATCACGTGGTGCTTCGAAACAACGAGCTTTAGCAACGGTGCTTACTAAGGATGAACACTTTAAAACTTGAAATTGTGTGCTTGAGGGATCATCTTATAATGCTACCGTCGTTAACTAAGCAATACAAGATGCATAAAAGGATTAACATCACATGCAATTCATAATATGTGATATGATATGGCCTTTCTTCTTGTGCTTCCGATCTCCATCTTCAAGCACGAACATGATCTCCATCATCACCGGCATTGCATCAAGGTCAATGACGCCGCTCCATGGTTGTCGTCCACCAGCTTCAACTATTACAACTACTTTGAACAGACAAGTGGGTCTTAACAGAATTTAAAGACAACCATATGGCTCCTGCCGGTTGCCAACTTACAATAAGGAACATTGCATACATCATATATAATCACAATCATGGCCATATCACATCACAGCACACCCCTGCAAAACAAAGTTAGACGCCTCTAATTTTCTTTGCATGTTTTACGTGGTTTGGGGCTTTCAATAAGTGTCGTTCTAACTTACGAACAAGAACCACAACATTGATACTAGTATTTTCAATCACCCATTGTAAATTGAATCTTAACTATGTTGGGAGAAACAGACACCCGCAAAGCCACTTATGCAATACAAGGTGCATGTCAAGTGTGGAGCAAGTCTCATGAACGATGTCATGTAAGGTTAGCCCGGGCCGCTTCATCCCACCATCCCGCAAGATGCAAAGTACACAAGAAGCAATCGACAACAAAAGCATTAACGCCCACAATGACCATTGTGTTCTACTCGTGCAACAGATCTACATATAGACACGGCTCTGATACCATTGTTGGGGTTCGTAGCATGGAAAACAAAAAATTTCTACCGCATGCAAACAAACAAGCCAAGATCTATCTACTAGATTGTAGCAACGAGTCGATAGGGGAACTCACCCTCGAAGATTCCAAAGCGGTTAACGAGAGCAGATTCTCGTGGGTGATGTAGTCGTACTCTTGCCGATCTCAAGATTGCGTAGACGATCCTTCCGGTGCTACGTTCCGGCAGCGCTTCCGCAGTCGGTCACACGTTCGGTACTCGATGAAGACCTTCCTCTCCCTTGTTCCAGCAGGCAGCGGAGGTTGTAGCACTCTCCTCGCGATTCCGGCAGCATGACGGCGTGGTACCGGAAGTAGAGGGGAGATCTCGCAGGGCTTCGCCTTAAGCCGGAGCGAGTATGGTGGACTATGAGAGAGCCTTGGTGATCTAGGGTTTAGACACACCAATTAGAAGGGGCTAAACCAGCGGCTAGGGCAATTAGAAGCTCTAACTCGGCGGCTTGGGAGAAATCCCTAGGCTGTCGCTAGGGTTTAGGTTTAGAGGGAGGCAACTTGTGTGTCTAGGAGGGGAACCCTGCCCCTCCTTATATAGGTGGAGGGAGGCGCCGGCCAAGGGGAGGGAGTCCCTCCCCAACTCGGATCCCTAGTGGGCCGGCGGTGGAGGAGGAACTCCTCCCCAACTCGGTTTCCCACTTCTTCTCCACTTTCCAAAATAGCCGTTTGACTTTTCAAATTGGCGTTTGACTTTTCAAACTAGGATTTGATGAAACCCTTTATTTTGTACAGTAATGACACCTAGTACATGATGCAATCATTCCAACTTGCAATTACACATTCATGTACCCTTCCCCTCCGGAGTGCCGAACATTCCGAAACCTTTTAGAACATTCCTGCTGAAAACACCGGAACCATTCTCCAACCCCGAAACAGGACTTTCCTTATATGAATCTTATTCTCCGGACCATTCCGGATCTCCTCGTGATATCCCGGATCCCATCCGAGACTCCGCACAACATTCGGTCTCTTACTCATCATTCCATAACTACTCAACAACATCGAATCCTTAAGTGTGTCTCCCTACGGTTCGTGAATTATGCGGACATGATCGAGACACTTCTCCGATCAATAACCAATAGAGGAATCTGGAAATTCATATGGCTCCCACATATTTCTACGATTAATTTGTGATCGAATGAACCACTTACATACGATAACAATTTCCCTTTGTCTCACGATATTTTACTTATCTGAGGTTATGATCGTCGGTATCTCTGCATACCTAGTTCAACCTTGTTACCGATAAGTACTCTTTTCTCGTTCTCGTGGTATGTGATCCCTTGTGATCCAGTCACATGATTGCAAGCTAATTGGATGACATTCCACCAAGAGGGCCCAGAGTATATCTATCCGTCATATGGATGGACAAATCCCACTCTTGATCCATGTGTCTCAACCAATACTTTCTGAACACTTAATGCCACCTTTATAGCCACCCTGTTACGGTGTGGTGTTTGATGTCATCAAAGCATCCTTCCGGTAAAGGTGATATGCATGATCTCATGGTCGAAGGAATTAGGTTACTATGTATCAGAAAGCTTATAGCAAATGAACTATATTAAATGACTTGATCTTTATGCTACGCTTAACTATAGGAGTATGTCCATCACATCATTCTCCTAATGATATGACCCTGTTTTTAATAACATCTCTATGTTCATGATCAGGAAACCATGATCATATATTAACCAACAAGCTAGTTTAACAAGAGGCTTTACTAGGGACTCTTTTATGTTTACAAATCACACAAGTATTAATGTTTCCGGTTAATACAATTATAGCATGGTATGTAAACATTTATCATAAGTATGAAGATATGATAATAACCACTTTATTATTGCCTCTTGGGCATATCTCCAACAAGGTGGGTGTAGCCAGAGGGAGCCTTCTTGAAGGGGCCTACCATGTCCATACCCCACACAGCGAATGGCCAGGTGATGGGGATTGTTTTGAGCGCTGAGCTCGGCACGTGCGTCTGGTTGGCGTACTTCTGGCACCCGGCGCACTGCTGGACAATGTCGACAGCGTCGGCGTGTGCGGTGGGCCAGTAGAAGCCATGTCGCATAGCCTTGGCGACAAGAGAGCGGGCACCGGCGTGGTGGCCGCAGTCACCGGAGTGGATGTCGTGGAGGATCTTGCGTCCTTCGGCGGGTTGGACGCAGCGTTGGAACACGCCGGTGACACTGCGCTTGTGGAGCTCGCCGTCGATGATGGCGTAGGACTTGCATCGACGGGCGATCATCCGAGCTTCCGTCTCATCTGCCGGCAAGGTGCCGGCTTCCAGGTAGGCGATGTAGGGCTTGGTCCAGTCGTCTGGCTCGTTGACGAGTGCGACCAGGGCTGCCTCTGGTTGGAGCGGGACTCTGATGTCGATCTCCCTTGGGGGAGAGACTGATGGCTTGGTGATCGTGTCGAGGAAGACGTCGGCGGGTGGTGCGAGTCGAGCCGACCCGATGCGAGAGAGGGCGTCGGCCTCCTCGTTCTTCCGCCTGTCGATCCACTCGACGGAGTAGCCTGTGAAGTGTCCGCCCAAATTGTCCACTGCTTGGCGGTACGCCGCCATGGTGGGGGAGATGGCGTCGCAGGTGCCAGCAACTTGCCCCGCGACGAGGTCGGAATCTCCATAGCAGCGTAGGCGGTTGACATTCATCTCCTTAGCAGCTCGCATGCCGTGGAGTAGGGCCTCGTACTCGGCCATGTTGTTGGTGCAGGGTGTGAAGTCGAGGCAGAGGATGTAACGGAGCTTGTCGCCCTTTGGTGAAGTTAGCACGATCCCTGCGCCTGCGCCGTCCGCGTTCTTGGAACCGTCGAAGTGCAGGCTCCAGTAATGGAGGTATGGCAGCTTCTCTGGCTGCTGGGCCTCTTCTCAGTCGGCGATGAAGTCCGCTAGGGCCTGCGACTTGATCACTTTTCGCGGCTCGTATTTGATGTTGTGGACGCCGATCTCGACGGCCCACTTGGCGACCCGCCCGGTCGCCTCACGGTTGCGGATGATGTCCTGCAGTGGTGCCGAGGAAACGACCGTGATCGAGTGCTCCTGGAAGTAGTGCGGCAGGCGCCGCTGGGCTCTGAACACCGCGTATACCAGCTTTTGGTACTGGGGGTACCGCTGCCGCGACTCAGTGAGGACCTCGCTGATGTAGTAGACCGGTCGCTATACTGGGCGCTCCTTTCCTTCCTCCGGTCGTTCGACGACCATTACAACGCTGACGACGTGTTCGGAAGCCGCGACGTAAACCAGCATGGGTTCTTTGTCGGCGGGGGCGGCGAGTAGCGGTGCGGCGAGTAGCACCTTTTTGAGATCGCGGAGCGCGTCGTCCGCCTCCTTGTCCCACTGGAAGGTGGGGTTCTTGCGCATTAGGCGGTATAGGGGCATCGCCTTTTCGCCCAAGCGGGGGATGAAGCGACTGAGAGCCGCTACTCGCCCGGCCAGTTTCTGGATGTCACGCAGGCACTCGGGTTTGCCGAGCCGGGCGATCGTGTCGATCTTCGTGGGGTTCGCCTCAATCCCTCGTTTGGAGACGACGTACCCCAGAAGTTGTCCTGCAGGTACACCGAAGGTGCATTTGCCTGGATTGAGCTTTATCTTGTATTTTCGCAAGTTGGCGAACGTTTCCGCCAGGTCGGCGAGTAGGTCGCCCTGGCGAGCGGACTTTACGACCACGTCGTCGATGTAGACGTGGATGTTGCGGCCAATTTGGCTCGCAAGGCATTCTTGCATGCACCGCTGGTAGGTTGCCCCGGTGTTCTTGAGGCCGAAGGTCATGGCGGTGTAGCAGAAGGCTCCGAATGGCGTGATGAACGCCGTCTTCTCCTCGTCCTCGACAGCCATTTTGATCTGATTGTAACCAGAGTAGGCGTCGAGGAAACACAGCGACTCCGAGCCCGCGGTGGAATCGATTATCTGGTCGATCCACCCTTGTTTTCTACTATCTAAGCTAAGCATGGTAGTAGTAGGAATCTTAACTTAGGAAATTTCTACTAAGGTTACATCTACTAGGATTTCCCATAGCATGGTTTATACTTAGCAAAATTCCATGCAAGTCCTACTTAGAAATATCACTAATGCATAGTGAAAATAATGGGACAAAAGTATGAAGCATCACTTGCCTTTTTGGTAGAGGGTATAAGTTTACTCCTTGATCTTTGCAATGTTCACACACTTCAAGTCACTACAATTCAATCAAGCAAACAACATTTCAAACCACCATTCAAGCAATTCAACACATAAAATAATAATAACAGAACAATGCATGCAAGCATGCTAAAGATTGTTTTATTTGGAGAAGTGGTCTTCTAATGGTTCATAAACATTTGAAAACACTTAATGATCATTTTATAAAGTGACAAAATCATTTGCAAAAGATTTCACTTCATAAACCATTTTTAGACTAAGTCATTATTTTATGTGGTGTAGAAATGCTTTTATTAAGGCAAAATTCTATAGGTTTCACAAAATATGTTTTCAAACCATATAACCTTGTGTTTAGGGTCAGAGAGTTTATTTCCAAAACATTTCTCAAAGGTTTTCTTCCAAAACCATTTTTAATAATCAAACCATATTTTTATTTGACTAGAAATGGTTTAAATCAAAGATTCATTCTTTTGTTTCACCAAATACATTTTTGAAACCACCATTTGTTTCTTATGGTCAGTAGGTTCAAAACACACCATTTTCCAAAGATTTTATCCTCAAAAACATTTTGGAATAAATTTTATAACCTAAACAAGCATACATAAGTTTCTGCAAAAACAAACATTTTACCAGAAGATTTTTACTAAACAAAGTGCATGGTTGGCTAGGGATTTCTTTTCTGAATCCATTGATATAAAGTTTGCAAAATTTGGACGTGTAGATTAAAAGTTATAGATTTTACAAAATTGAGCAACTAATAGATCAAATTCTGTTTAAATCAAACAGACTGGGACACGTGGTTGTTTCTCATTCGCCCATACCGTTTCGTCCGGATCAGCTACTCTGGCGCGTTGGATCTAAAGTAGATCGTGCGGCTCAGAAGCAAACATACCCCTTCGTTTAAGTTTCTTTCCTATCCACTAGATCTAGATCGGACGGCTATCATCTGCTTGCCACTAGCTGGCGGTGGTGAATGGCGGCGGCGTGCTCTGGCAGTGACCTTTCTGGTGATACAGGAAGCTAGGGAGAGAGGGAAAGGGCTCACCGAGTTCGCTGCGCTTCGCCGATGCTCAACGTGTTCTTGTTTGATGAAGGGGCGCTCGAGATCAACCGGAATTCCTCGCCGTAGTTGTCGTCGGCGTCTGATGCTTGTTGTCGTCGTCGAAGGCGAGCCTACGGGTCCTGCGCGAGTGAATGGCGAGCACCTGGATGTTCATAAGGCACAGGCGAACAAAATGGCATGAGTCTCTGGTCGAGGAGCACACGGGTTCAAGCGATGAGGCTCACTGGAGTTTCTTGCAGACGGCGGTGCTGTCAGTTGACGTCGTTGCCGGCGCTATGGGTCAAGCGCGGCCAAGTCAAAGCCACTAGAAGATGCGTCTGGAAGAGGGGAGCAGGCTGGAGTGCTTGAGGGGACAAGGGGCGGCAGGGTTCGGCCGGAATCGATGCTGGAACTTGTCGGGGCAGTGGAGCTTCGTAGAGAAATTAGGACGGCCTGGGGGCGTGCTAAGGTGGGGAACTGAGGGGGAAACGTAGAGGGAATGCTGGCGATTAATAGATCATGGTCTAGGGGCGGAATCACTGCGTCATTGAAGAGAATTGACGATGTGAATCAATCGGCAGTAACGGGGGGGAAAGAACTGGTCGCGGGTTAACGACGAGGTGAGCTGGCGGTGGGGTCCGCTTGGCAGTGTGAGAGAGGAGTGGGGGAATGGGGTCTACGCGTCAGTGTCTCCGCGGGTAGTTTATTTGGTTGAAGCGTTTTTCTGCGGGAGGGAGCAGTGGGCTGGCTGGGCTTAGTTGGGCCAGGCTAGTTGGGTCGTCCAGATTCATTTTCATTTTTTTGATCTGTTTTCTTTTCCGTTTTCTTATTTGATTTTCTGTTTTGATTTTGTTTAAACAACTTGAACACTTATTTAAATTAAAACCTTTGCCAAAATTTGGGTAGGTTTAAATATTGATTGGTAGCACATTCTGGTGTTAATTTTGGAAATTTATTTTATTCCTTTTGGGATCTTTTTAATTAATAAAAGGGCCCTTGTTTTAAATAAAAATAGGATTTAATAATGTCTTTAATTTCTATTTGACTTCTAAATTCTTCCAAAACCTTTTAGTAAATTTTGTTTACTTAAAAGGGTGTCAAATAATTCATCTTGAATTATTTGGAAAATTTAATATGATTTAATAATCATTTAAGATTGGGTATTTGTTCTAATTCCAATGGAATTTGATATAGTTTTAATTCCCTAAATTTTTATTTGTAAGGTTTATTTTATTTTGGAAATTCTTTATCCTTTTATTTTATTTGGATTTGTATTATATTCATTCCATTTTCTTAATAGATTTGGCCAAGATTTGATTTGGTCTTTAAATATTCTTTATTTAATATTTCTTTCATCATCTTATAAAATCCTTATCTTTTTTATTTAGAGATCCAAACTTGGTGGTTCCAATTTGTAAAATCTTATTTGATATTTATTTATCCTTTTAAATCTCTTTTAGGATCATTTTCTAATCAATTGGTTTGGATTTTAGATAGGTGCTTTGTTAACCTTGGAAATTTAATTTCCTTATCTTATTATATTCATAAGATTTTATTTATGGTTCCAATTTAAGTGAAACCAATTTATATGGTTTTATAATATTTCTATTTGTCTTTCTTGATCATTTGTAAATGTTTGTTGACAAGATTTTATATGGATCAAATCCATAGGATTGGAGATAACTTGGAAATGGTTTTTATTCCATTTGGGTTTAGGGTTTGGTTTTATTTTCCAAGTGTTTAAATTTCAAGATACATTCATTGAGGAATGCATTTCTCTAGATTTGGATTTTTGTTGAATTCAAACTTTAATTAAAGTTTGTTCCAGATGGGATTTAAGTTTCCAATTAAATTCAAAAGTTTCCTTTCACTCTAAAATTCAACAATAATTTATTTTATTTTATTTATTTTTCACATTACAAGATTTGGAACATCTTGGGATGTGACATTTTCATAAGAAGAATGCTTCGTAGAAGTCACTATGGTGATGCTGCAAGTTTCCACCATGATTAGGCATGGATTAGGCTAGCGTCCCAGGCGTTTGTTTAACACAAAATACATAACTCCATGGACTTACAACCTCCGCTTTTATTTCACACCGATGACATCCATAGACAAAAGAGCATGATATCAACTGGATCAAGATCCAAAAAGTGTTGAAAGCGTTCCCCATGACAGCATGGTTCTGCTAATCCCAACGTATAAGTGCAAGCATATACAACATAGATGACACAATGGTTCAAGTTTATTAGGGGCAAGAAAAATAAAGTGTGCCATCAAGTTCGTGAGAGCTTTAATCACTAAGTTTTCACATAACAAAATACTTTTTAATTGGAAGATAACTGAAAACAAGAATATACTTGGAATGGTGTAACACTCTATGCATAGGAATTTATAGTGGACACTTTGGAATAACTTGGTCTCTTGGGAGTTGGAAGCATGAGTAGAGCTTACTCATACAAGTGGAGGTTAGCAAAAGACTGGGAGCGACCAACTAAGAGAGCAATAATGGCCATAATCATGCAAAGTGACAAAACATTAGTAATCAAAGCATAGAGTGGTACTAAAAGTCGAGGACTAAATGATCATAGAGGCTATGGTGACTTGTTCATAGTCATAACATGGTGTGAGCATGTGCCAAGTCAACCCAAACAAAGCATCAAATGAGAATACCATAATACTATGCTTTTGCATGCTAAAACAACACATGATTTTTTTCAAGGCACACTAAGAAATCCCAATTGGTTGGAACAAGTCATGATACAGCAATAATCACTAAGCATAGGGTAAAAACAACACGTAGCATGATATGATAAAGTCTAAGTCACAGTCAAAGCAAGCTCCTCTTGCACTATCCAAGCAACAACTTTCTACTCCTTTCCAACACCAATCGACTTATTTGAAACAACGCAGCGAGAGCGGGGGTCCAAACTACTTTATTCAAGCAAACTAATCAAAGCAAATGAAAACTAAGACACTCCAAGAACAACACAACTGTGCATTAAACAATAAAAACAAAGTGTCTAGAAAGACCTAGGATTTTTATTGATGAAGAAGGGGATGCCTTGGGCATCCCCAAGCTTTGATGCTTGTACCTCTTGGATATTTCTTGGGGTGACACCGGGGTGGAATCCCCAAGCTTGAGCTTTTGTCCATTCTTCATCTCATTACATCATTCTCTCTCTACACCTGAAATTTTTCCTTCATACAAAACTTCACACAATCTTCATTAGCAACATTAGTGTATTCAAAAGACAATAGACCCTTGGGTTTAGCTTTATAACAGCAAAACTTTTCACTAAAAACACAAGCTACTATAGAAATTCCTTCAAAAAGCTCAATTTCCCAAAAAGAACCCAAAAAGGAATCAATAAGAAGCAAATGCAAATAATAGCAGAAATCTGTCAAAACAGACCAGCAGGTAGAAATCGATTTTTTCGAAACCTTTTGTTGCTCAAATCAAAAAGTGTTGAACTGACGAAAGTTATATAACATACAGAGGGATTTATTCGTGAATTTTCCGCTCAATCCGACTTACATAGACTCCTCACGAATTTTTATGGTGGAGCACAAAAATCTGTTTCGGGATAGAAACTCCCCAAATCTTACTTCCCTCTCATTAGAGGTTGTTCTTGGCACAAAAAGCAAACAAAAAAGATAAGGGGAGGTAATTACTGAAGTAATAACTTCCAAGACTCAATAAAACTCTTTGATTATCTCCCAACAAGTACTTTTCTTTAACGCCTTTAAGTTAGGCACAGGAAGCAAGAAATCAAGTATTTTCAAATGAAGAAGCATTAACATCAATACTTGCAAACTCTTCAACTATGAAGGGTATCTCACCCAAATGAGTTTTGGAGGATCCCTTCTCATCTCTCTTTGGTTCACTACTTTTATCAAAAGGATTTTCAGGAACAATCCAATCAAAATTCTTTTCAAAGGCTTCATGCATCCCAATAAGCTTAAAGGGTATGGGTATCTTAATTTCCTCTCTAGGTTTGGTTTTATCTGAAGTACCCACAACATCTACACATGAGCCTAGCATATTAAAATGCTCAAAGACTTTTTTGGCTTCTTTAGCAACACCATGGGACTCTTTTAGTAAAGTTTCAAGGATAAATTCTCTCTTTTTAGCATTCTTTTCTTCTTTTAGTTTAAGGAACAAAATTTGCATCATGGGGTTAAGGCTAACAAACCTACCCTCCAACATATGAACTAAAGAAGCTGCAGCAATTTCATAATTAGGAGCAAGCTCTGCTATAGATCTATCCTCAATATCCTCATGCTTACTAACATGATTAAATAACTCTTCAATATTTTCTTTCCCATTATGGAGCCACTACCTATTGAAAGGCCCTACAGGGCTAACTTGGGGAACAACATGGTGAGCTAGAGCAAGGAGACAACTAGAGTGGGGACTAATTTTTTTGTGTTTTTGATAAGAGAAAGCAAAGCAAACTAAACTGTTTTTTTGGAGTTTTTGATTAAAAGAGGCAAACAAAACCAAGCAAAAGAAACTAACAAAACCAAAAACAAAGTGAAGAGAAAGGTTGAGAAGGACTCCCCTTGTGAAGACGTCCTTAGCCTCCTCGGCAACGGCGCCAGAAAAAGCTTGATGTTGTCTCAGTTGATTTGAGCTTCGTTGGGACACCCCAAGAGGAAGGTCTGATGAGCACAGCAGCAAGTTCTTCCCTCAGTAAGAAACGAAGGTTATCGAACCAGTAGGAGGAAGGAAACAACTCAAAGGTGTTGCTAGAAACTTGGAGACCTACACAACACAAACTCAAGACTTTGCCCCAACGATAAGTAAGGTTGTCAATCTCACCGGTTTGCTGTAACAAAGGATTAACTATATGGTGTGGAAGGTGATAATGGTTTGCAGCAAGTAAATAGTAATAGTGGAAGATGTATCAATGGTGAAGATTGGACCGGGGTCCATAGTTCACTAGAGGTGTTTTCCTTAGATAAACAGACATGGCATGCTGGGTAAACAAATTATAGCGGGGCAATTGACAGGACTAAGAAAGGCATAACAATGCAATACTAGACATCAAGATCCTATGGGATTCGATTGGGAAATACAACAAGATACATAGACCGCCATCCAACTGCATCTATGACTAGAAGTCCACCTTTGGGTTATCATCCGAACCCCCTCCAGTATTAAGTTGCAAGCAAAAGACAACTGCTTTAAGCAAAGTGTGTAAGGTAAATAATCCACTTGTTCCATGAACAAGAGACCGTTGTTTTCTCCCTAGTAGCAACAACACATCTACAACCTTAGAGATTTTTGTCACTTCCCTTAGATTAAATAGAGGCATGAACCCACTATCGAGCATAAATACCCCCTCTTGGAGTCACTAGCAACTACTTGGCCAAGATAGCTACTAACAATGGAGAGCATGCAAGATCACAAACAATACAGACATGATAGAATCAATAAGACAAAACCATTAATCAATCTGACATAGTAATCTCAATATCCATCGGATCCCCGCAAACATAACATGCATGATTAAAAATAGATGAGATCTTGATCATGAACGGAGCTCACAAGATCTAGACATGAAAGAACAAAGGAGGAGATACAACCATCTAGCTACTACATGGACCCGTAGTCCAAGGTCGAACTACTCACGCTTCATACCGGAGGCTGGCATGATGAAGAAGAAGGCCTTCAGGATGATCTCCCCTCCGGCAGGGTACCGGGAAGAGCTTCAGATCCCCTGATCTTGGGACGATAGTGGGGGCGACTATAGACGGTTTCGTGGAATATTGATCGGGTACTTAGGGTTTAGGCATCAGGGGCTTCTTATAGGCAAAGAGGTGAGGCGGGAGGGTGGCCAGGGGGCCCACACCCTGCTCAGGCGCGGACCAGGGTGGGCCCATGCCTGGGGGGTGTGGCCGCCCTGTGGATCCCCTTCGTCTCTCCTCTGGACTTCGTGTTCTCCTCGGTGAAATATTGACTTTGGCTTTTGTCCCGTCCAATTCCGAGAATATTTCCTTACTAGCTTTTCTGGAACCAAAAACAGAAGAAAATAGGCAACTGGCATTGTGGCATCTTGTTAATAGGTTAGTACCAGAAAACATATAAAAACACCTCAATGTTGTGGCATTGTGGCATTGTGGCATCTAGGGACTAGTACTAAATATCACAGAGACTTGGACCCCTACCAGGTCGGGTCACTTCACACATATAATCACATAGAGGATGGTGATGTTGTCGACTAGCGTGGTACTCGCATGGTTTGTCCCTATGTTGAAGTCGTGACTCTAAACCACACTAATCAACTCATGTCAGACCTTGAAGGGGATCCAAGCAAACACACATCACTCTAGCAGGTGATACGACAAGACATCCCTATCGGCTCACATTGGTAGCGTCCTATACGACTTACAATGCATCAATGTAAAATGGACAGTGAACCTAGATAGCTACATGGTGGATTGCTATTGGTCTAGCATTGGGTTGAGTTCAGCTAACCTGGGGTCAGTGGAGTGGCTATTATGACCTTCTTAGAGCGCCACCTACTCAGAGGATTTTTTCACAACACATGTAGACTAGAACATTCCCCCCACGCCAGGAGCTGGCTCACTAGAGCACAATACATTTCAATATGCACGACTGGTTTTGTCATCGACAGATCAAGCTAAACATTTACTTTCTCCTGGTGAAAACCTATGGTTTCGCTTCTAGACTAGATTAGGTGGCAACAACATCGTGCAACATGCCCTTTGTAGAAGATATTTCATGGATTGAAACCCTGCTTTGGGGATGATAGCCCATGTTTGACCTTTGATTGGGGGAGTTGACAACATCTGTGTACGAGTTGGTGGTTGTCGATGCACGAAATGTGTCCATCATGTATATGAGGGTACACATAGTATAAAGCGAGGGGATAAGATGGTATACAGATCACGCATATGATCTTCAACGACGATGAGACGCTAGGAGATGCAAATTGGTCAAGTTCAGGTCCCTGATGCAATTAACAACCCTACTTCACGCTTTGCCCATGGTTCTTTTCATAGTATCAATATGGTTATATATAATCGAGATTTGTGGTTATAGGCTAAATCCTAGATCAACTAGAGCTTCAAGGGTGTTTTGTGGCATCTATGTTGCTTGTTCCTCGCCATGCATGGCCTATGGGTCCTTTGCATCTATGCTTTATCTTGCCCTAAGTTGAGATCATCCGACCTACCTTCAAGATCCTACTAAACCAAGCTAGGAAAATATCTATTTGTCCGTCCTCCTTCCCGACTTCACACCATCCTATTTCTGGATCGATTTGGATCTAGGTGTGCATGAAGAAAGAGCGAGAAGTTAGGCAAACCGATAGGCGACGATGGTTTGCAACTAAACATGCAGGTTGGACCTCGAAAGCCGCACTGACAGGAGGAGACACGAGCACGAATCTCTAACACAACGGATGCCTAGGATAAACCCGGAAAGCCCACGCATATGTAGACTGTGATTTTCGCGCGCCCTTCCCTTCGTATAATACTGATCAAGCTATCTAGGCCCCCTTCTTTTCAGCTTCTTGGCCAGCTTCTTCTAGAAGCTAACCTCGACCAGCTTCTCCCAGAATCAAGATCCCCTCAACCCCTTCATATTTTATATCGATGCATCATACTGATACAAGAACACGACACAGCATATTCGCAGATTCATTACACCCATGAAAACCAAAAATAGGAAGACAACATAATTTAAGAACAACAAGCACAACGTCGTGTTCAAGGTCAGGACTCACAACCACCTAGTTATTCCTAGCTTGCATGATCTGCATTACCATTATCATTATGATTCAATAAATGAAAATCAGTTGTGATTTGTGACCTGTGACCACGTACCTAGCGAGACATGCTGGGCAGTTTATATAAATTAAACCATGCAAAGCACCTGAGTTAAGCGTACGGGCGTGTAATAGTGGATGGGAAAAGGAAACACGTACAACTAGAAAAGTACACACGACAACAACAATATCAACCAAACCAGCCGTCGCAACGACGAAGCAGCTGCGCCGTGTCGCCTAGGTACGTTCACGAGACGGGCGCACAGTGCTTTTCTCCTTTTTTTAACACCCTGTACGTACGTGTGTGCCCGTGCCCTCGCCGGCCGGACTAGCTAGCTGGGCCTTACGGTTTCGTCAGCGCCGAGTAGGTCCGGTACTGGTACTCCTCCGCCGCCTTTGCCTCCTCCCTGCTGCCGGCGTCGACACTACCGCCGTAGTAGCCCTTGTGGTGGTCGCACGGCACGTGGAAGCTGACGGGGCACGTCATCTTGGTCCACCAGTTCTCGTGGAAGAACTCGGCGCACTCCTCGTACGACCGCTGGTTGGCCGCCCACGGGATGCAGTTGTGGTCGACGTTGAGCTTCCCCTCGTTGATGAGGTCCCAGCAGGACAGCCCCAGCCACGTGAAGTAGTTGCCGGAGAGCGTGAGGTTGGCGAGGCTGCCGTCGTAGGCGAGGCGGCAGAGCGCGTCGGGCACCACGCCGTACAGGAGGTTGTCCGCCAGGTTGAGCTGCTCCACGTTCCGCAGACACGCGTAGGAAGACGGGATGGTGCCCGTGAGCTGGTTCGTGCCGGCGTCGA
This sequence comes from Avena sativa, assembly GCA_916181665.1. Classification (NCBI taxonomy): domain Eukaryota; kingdom Viridiplantae; phylum Streptophyta; class Magnoliopsida; order Poales; family Poaceae; genus Avena; species Avena sativa. Next base: position 144,623,723 of record OV702294.1, on the reverse strand, counting down.
TCACCGTGGCCTGGGCGAGCAGGCCGAGCTCGTAGGGGAGGCAGCCGCTGAGCATGTTGTTGAGGAAGAGCACCTCGAGGAGCGTGTCGGCGGCGCGGCCGATGGACGTCGGGATGGGCCCGGTGAACTGGTTGTTGGCGAGGGAGAGGTAGTTGACGGGGGAGTCGCCGAGGTTGTCCGGGAGGTCGCCGGAGAACTGGTTGTTGTTGAGGAAGATGGCCTCCACGTCCGGGAAGGTGGACGAGGCGAAGAGCGCCGCGGGGAGCTCGCCGAAGAAGCTGTTGAAGCGGATGTCGATGAAGGTGGCGTTGGTGAGGCCGAGCACGTCGGTCGGGAACGGGGCGGGCGCGAGCTTGTTGTTGCTGAGGTCGAGCTCGTAGAAGTACTGCAGCTTCTTGAGGTTGGGCACGGCGCCGCCGAAGTTGTTGGAGTTGGCGTGGAAGAGCGCCAGGTCCGGGAGCGCGTCCACGAAGCCCTGCACGGAGTCGCAGTGCAGCTGGTAGCCGTTGAGGTCGACGGACGCGACGGTCCTGTCCTTGACGTTGCGCGGACGCTCGCAGTAGAAACCCTTGTAGGAGCCGCAGAGGTCGGTGCCGGACCAGGTGTTGGTGACGCCCTTGGGGTCGCGGGTCACCGTCCTCCGGAACTTCTGGATCACGAGGTACGCCCTGTACAGGCGTAGGTTCTCGAACTCGCACGCCCGCGGCTCGGACGACATCGGCGGCGGCGGAGGCGCTGGGTATCTGATGGGGTGCTTGTCCACGCCGACGACGCCGGCGTCCCGCCCGGTGGCGTCCGAGGTGCGCGCCGCGAGCGCAATGCAGGAGACGGCCAAGGCGCACAGGAGAGCGAGGCGGCTGCCGCTCGGCGGACCTGCCATTGCTCTGATCGCGCGATGCTGTGTCGGTGGCAGAACCGGCAAGTTTGGCGCGGAGTTGCCCTCGATCGCGCGAACTGAGCTGTGTGGCCTGGTTCTCGATCAGTGCGCCCAGTGGTACTCCTATATAAACACTTGCACCAGGGAGCAAGCAGGGTTAAGCATGCAGACTACCACCTACTCAAAAGGCTGGAACCTGTCTTGCGTTGGCTGTTGCTTACTGTAGTGAGAGTTGGATAGCTGTAGGAGTTCCATCGCTGTACTGCTCCGCCTCCAAGTTATTGCAGAGCTCATATGCATGCATGTGCGCGGTGGCACAATTAAGGCCAACCCCCAGATAAATGTAGAGCGCGACATCGTGACCGAGTGGACTAATCGTCTCATCCTCAGGGCGGGAAATATACCACTACCAGGTCTTCTCCAGAATTTCGGGTGAACTGGCTAGATCAACTCAACATGATATCATACTCAAATAGTTTTAAGTTCAAGACCCAACCAACGCACTACTAGCATTTCGACCCACACTACGATCTCACCGTATGTTCATGTCTTTGATCACTTTTTGTTTGATCACTTTTTGTTTGATCACGCAATACATGTCTACGATCGATGCAATACATGTCTTTGATCACTTTTTGTTTCATTTGGTTATCTGTTTCAATGCTTGCATTTCCAACATTTTTTTTCAACTACCATACTGCCCTTAATCTAGTTGATATTGACAATAGCAACAATACAGGGCCCAAAACGTTCACAGGGAATATAAGAAATATACCAAGAATATTCCACAATACAGATTCATGTAGAAGTTGAAGGAAATGAACCATGGCTGAATTAGCACCGACCAAGTACCATGTTATTCTTTATTCTTAGGCCTTCGTATGTCACCCAGCTCCATTACTTGTATCCGCACCATTTCTTTGTTGTGAGGATGGAACACTTCGGTAAACCACAAAATTATACATATACAAACCACAGAACAAATATAGTGCAACACAGCGGTAGTACATTCCATTTTCAGCTTCCTGGTATCGTCCTGGAGCGTATGATTTGTTGCCTCTAGCCTTATGTTGCTTACGAAACGATCATCAATGTGTGGCTTTGCTGACTCTAGCTTGATTCCTGCTAAAGGTTGTGCATGGAGCTTTGATCTCCAAAGTGAAATGATAGATGTGAGTCATCGGATTCAAATATTAAGCATCAACATAGAAGAATTCTCAATAGCGTGTGATACTTACATCAACATAACCCAATAGCTTGGGTCGCAAATTTGAACTTGTTTTTTATTGGTTTATTTGCCTCAGTCAATGGCTCTTATCTTGTCAATTCTGGCCTCCTAAACTGATATATTTCAACATGGCAAGTTCATGTTCTGCAACAACTGAATGGTTTGAGGACCTACCGCCATTATTTTCCCTCTTGTTTCCAAGGCATGCATCATTGTTGTCTCAAGTCTGTCAAAATATATAATGTTAATATCACATAATGTACAAATGCAACAAGAAAGGGGAAGTTAAGAAATTCAAGTAGTTGTACCCATTTCCATCTCGCATCCATTTCATCGAAGAACTTCAGGTTGTAAAGCCGACCGAGCAAAATAATAATGGGATCATATTAAACTAGGAGGCGAGTATTTGCTAAGAAGTTGATGGATTCATATGAAACATTAGAGAAATTTAGCTAGATAAAATGGTTCTGCTTGGACATATGTATGCACACATACATACATGCACTTCTGTTGTAAACATTGTCAGTAGTAGTAAATGACTTGAATTATGGATATAGATGATCCTGCCAATGGAATTAGGTTCCGAGCCTTTCTCATTAGATCAAGTATATATGCATTTGAATGAGGGCTAACAGCTTTAGAACTGCATGTTAGATCTCTAAAAAAATATAAAGTGGCATGTTCTGAAACTAAAATGCTATAATATTACTTTATTATAAGTGTTTTGCTAACATGATTATTTATCTAAATCGGAAATACATCTGACCGTCGGTATTCAGACCCCGAGATCTAAAACTCAAGCATGAGATAAGATTCATGATGTTTTCTCACAGCAGCCTATAGCAAAGTTACATTTGTGAATTTAGAAACTGCAATATGTACTACCAAATAGGATTTCTATGGTATTACTCTAAGGATAGATGTCATGTTGCATACTAGTCCGAGTAAAGGATAGATTGGTGTTGTGCCAACATTAGAATATGGGAAGCATGCACATGAACATTTTGTCCAATACATGGCTACACATTAGTACCTAAACTTGATCGATACCTACGCACACTATTTTTATAAAAGCAATTGTCCATTAATACCACACCCTACACTTTCCCATTATTATTTTTAGCTCAAGGGAATTGTTGTCTAGTATAAAAAATATTAATTGGCTTAACCCTTTATTTCGGAGTTGTAGCACCACTACCGTTCAGTTATCGACAACGAAGTATTTTAGAGTTGAAGCACCACTACTATAGCGTATATTCAGTTATCATCAACAAAACTTAGTTTAGGAATGCACCTAAATCAAGACGCATGCTAACTTCAAGTTTGCCTCCCGGTAAACGCTTTATTAAAAGCCATATAACTAGACTCCGATGTTCCATATTTTATCAACCTGGATTCCAAGGGATATCGACCTGAGGTGTAATGGTACTTACCTATAGCATATTTTGGTTGGAGTCGTGCTCGCTTGCGGTGCATGGACGTCATGTAGTTGAATAAGTTCTTGCTTTCATGCAAGTGTTGATGCACCAAGTGTGGTGAGCAGGAGCATGTATCCTTACATAGCTACAACGATTGGCTATCATCGTAGGGAAACACTTCATAGTATTGGTCTCGCACCTTAGGGAAATACTCATAAGTGTCATCCCCCTCTAGTTCATCACCCTTGTTAGAAAGTTCATCACCCTTGTTAGAAAGTTCATCAAATCTAGAGTTATCATACCACTCAGAGAAAGAAGCATCATCCACAAACATATCATTGGTGGTTTCCATTCAGATCCCTGCATATTAGCGCAAGATTCATAGAAAAATTCTATCTCTAGGTCATCACTATTAATGCTCTCCAAATGAGTGTCTAGGCACATGTCCTCCTCAGATCAATTATCAACGCTTTTATCATGATAAGAATCACTACTATAGAGAGAGGCATCATATAAAAACTTCGTATTTGTAGTGTGTCGCTCTTTGTAAACCTCACCTTCTTTGTGCTCCTCTTTTTCATCTCGCGATTCCTGCAAATGGTTATCTTCGAGCACTACGTCTTTACACTGCGCCTTACATTCTACTGCAAGTGCACTCTCGCTAAGATGTCATTGATAATACTCAACAATACATTGCAGGGTTCCATATGCAATTTGTAAAAAATCACTATTGCTACTCATCATAAGTACCATAATTATTCGGAATAGCCCATGGAACATTCATAAAGAACATACTCTATCACTTTACTATTAGCATTGCTAATATTATAAGACGTTAAAGATTCATCAGACATATGAGAACATTAAAGTAAAAAAAAAATGCGGACAGACATATAGTGAAGACACAATATTTTATACGAATAAGATAATGTGTTAGAACAATAGATTATCTGATAATACATATCGTATACTTTACATCATCGGTAGTTATGAGTTCTTCGTTGTACGCATTGTATTCTTCTTTGGCAGCTATCCATATGAATTATATGTATCTCTTCTCAAGTTACACATGTTCTAGGAATAGACATCTTGGAAGAAATGATTAGTAACAAGTGTTTTTTAAAAACAAATCTTTGTAATTTTTTGTTATTTCCTTGATGTAAATAAAATATTAAGATAATAACAACAATTGGAAATAAACTATCTGCTAGTGGGAGGGCAGTGACCAGATGCTTTCGTCCCTAGCAATGGTGCCAATTTGATGGCTAGTTTTCTTGTATCAATAATACGGTTACTATAGTACTTATAGCATAAAATATTCCCCAATTTACATAGTCCCTTGGAAGCTTCATAGAATGGAAATCACATAGCCCCACGGTTTTCAGTGCAACCATGTTCACACCCAAACCGTATTTTGGAAATAGCCTACTCTATAAGTTGCTATGAAAAATGGTAATTAAAGAGAGGGTTTGTAAGATAAACTCTAATAATTGCCCTATTTTGGGGCTTTGCCCCATAAAAACTACCAAATAGGACACCTTTTGGCAAAAAAGGCCTCCAACAGGTGCCCCATCCGCATTTGGTGCCCTAATTTTTTGGGGCAGTGCCCCCTCGTGAGGCATATTTGCGGCAACCATGCGGCTACCGCATTTCCCCAATCCATCCGCACGTGCGTCCAACTGCCTATTGAAAAGTTCCTGCCCATCCCTCTCGCCGGTACGCGCTGGCCGCCGGCGACCGCAGCGCCATGGACAGACTCGGCGAAGCCCCCTTCCTCCTCCACCCCTCTAGCCGATGATTTGACGGCTCCAACCACCTTTGTTGCGTCTGCCGTGGCCCCGGCAAACCCTATGCCACCGCTAGGCCATCGCGGCTCCTTCCAAGTCCCCCGTGTTGCCGTCATCCCATTGAATCCCAGCGAGGGCGTCACTGGCAAGACCACAAAAAAGGGGGAAAAGGCATCTCCGTACACCCACCGCAGCCATGCAATGGCCCACTATATTGGCCTCCGCCGAGAAGGGGAAGACACGGAAGCCGGCTGCCATCCGTGGGAACAAGTCGTCGTAAGTGAGTGCGGTTCGTCGCCTGCTTTCGAGGCTGATGATCTGCCACCACCGTCGTTTGTCCTTACGCCCGCACCTGACATGTTTGACGGAATGTCACAAAGGTATTGTCGCTAGTTGCCATCCTCCTTTTCTAATTATTAGCTTGTGTGTTAAATTTGCTATTTTATGATTTATTAGTTTAGGTGATGAGTCCTTTTGGACACCATGAATGTGTCTTCTCATCAAGATTTTGTTGGTTCACAAGAAATCCCATCGCAAGAGTATGAACAACATCTCGATGAGATGGACGAGGGTTTTGTGGACTCGGATCAATTGGCCCGAAGAACAAGCAATTATACCAAAAAAATAAGACCTCGTGATAGTCTCGGCTTGGAAGTAGGTAAGTCTTGATGCGGATGCGGGCACGGAGCAGCCGAAGAAGTAATACTAGGAGAGAATGAAGGAGTTTTTCGATTCTCGAAACCCACATGGCAATGAAAGAACCTCCAAATACATTCATCATCGGTGGAGTACCATATACTCGAATTGCCAAAAGTGGTCGGTGTGTTTGGCTAATGTGAAACTACCAATGAGGATGGTGGGGTGAGTGTTTGCAACATATGTTTCACATTACTTTTATTTTGTTTGAGTGTTCTATGTAGCTAAAAATTCCTTCTTTGTCAAATGTAGAACACAATGGCACAAAATATGTTTAGAGGAAGAGTGACCAAGGATGGAGAGAAGGATAGGAAAGGAAGAGCTTTCACTTTACATCATTGTTGGGCCGAGCTTGAGAATGATGAGAAGTGGAGAAACCGTGATATGAATGAAGGCACAAAGAAGAACATGATGAAATCCTTCATGGGTGACCTTGTTGATTGTGAAGGATATGATTCAAGTGATGAAGAAGGTAATAGAAGCCCAACACCCCACTTAGTAAAAAAGACCAAGAAATTGGATGGAAGAAAATTGCCAAAGAGAAGATGAAGGGCAAGAAGGCCAGAGATGATGAAATCCAACAATCATTCAACAAACTTATGGAGATCCGCGAGTATTTTAACGAGGAGAGTAAGGCACAAAGAATGAAAGAATTAGAGGAACTCAAGGCATCCAAAGAAAAGAAGGCGGCGACTGAGGAAAGGATGGCGGCAGCTGAAGAGCTCAAAGCCCAAAACGAGAGTAGGAAGGTCAACATGGAGGATAGGAAGGTGGCATGGGATAAAGCACAAAAGGTGATGGGGACCGAGCGAAAAGTAAACACTAAAGAGATGAATGCAAAGAGAAAGATAGTGTTATGACTCCCAAGCAAAGTGGTGTACTGATACGTCGGAAACGTATCTATAATTTATGATGCTCCATGCTTGTTTAGTATCTACTTTGCTTTACTTGTATACACTTTGAGGTGCTTTTTACATGTTTTCTGATACTAACCTATTAACAAGCTGCAAAAATGCCATATGCCTGTTTTCTGCTGTTTTTGGTTTCAAAAAAGTTAGTAAAGAAATATTCTCGGAATTGGACGTGACAAACGTCAAAGTCAATTACTTTCTGTGGGGAACAAGAAGTCCAGAGGGGAGCCATAGGGGGCGTCCAGGGCGGTCAGACCCACCCCAGGCATGGGTGGGCCCCACCCCCGCTCCTGGCTAGGGTTTGGCGCCCCTGGCCGCCACCTCGGCCTCCCCCTTCGCCTATAAAAATCCCTCGATGCAGAAACCCTAAGAACCCGATCAAATCTCCACGAAACTGTCTGTAGCCACCGCCACCATCGTCCCTAGATCGAGGGGATCTGAAGTTCTTCCCGGCACCCTGCCGGAGGGGAGATCATCCTGGAGGCCTTCTCCCCGGTATGATGCGTGAGTAGTTCCACCTTGGACTATGTGTCCATGTAGTAGCTGGATGGTTGTATCTCCTCCTTTGTGCTTTCATGTATAGATCTTGTGAGCTCCGTTCTCGATCAACATCTAATCTATTTGTAATCATGCATGTTGTGTTTGCGGGGATCCGATGGAAATTGAGATTATTATGTTGGTTTGATTAATGGTTTTGTCTTCGTGATTCTATCATGTCTGTGTTGTTTGTGATCTTGCATGCTCTCCGTTGTTAGTAGCTATCTTGGCCAAGTAGTTGCTAGTGACTCCAAGAGGGGGTATTTATGCTCGATAGTGGGTTCATGCCTCTAGTTTTCAAGGGAAGTGATAATAATCTCTTCGGTTGTAGATGTGTTGTTGCTACTAGGGATAAAACAACGGTCTCTTGTTCATGGAACATGTGGACTATTTACCTTACACACTTTTCTTAAATCAGTTGTCTGTTGCTTGCAACTTAATACTAGAGGGAGCTCGAATGATAACCGGAAGGTGGACTTCTAGTCATAGATGCAGTTGGATGGCGGTCTATGTATCTTGTTGTATTGCCCAATCGAATCTCATAGGATCTTTCTAACTAGTAATTGTATTGTTATGCCTTGCTCAGTTCATGTCAATTGCCCTGTTGTAATTTGTTTACCCTTCATGCCATGTTGTTTATCTAAGGAGAGCACCTCTAGTGAACTATGGACCCCGGTCCAATCTTTACCATCAATACATCTTCCACTGTTACTTGTTTACATGCTGTAAACCATTACCTTTCACACCATATGTTTAATCCTTTGTTACATCAAACCGGTGAGCTTGACAACCTCACTGATTCGTTGGGGCAAAGTCTTGAGTTTGTGTTGTGCAGATCTCCACGTTGCTCGCAACACCTGTGTGACGTTTCCTTCCTCCTTCTGGTTCGATAACCTCGGTCTCTACTGAGGGAATACTTGTTGTTGTGCTCATCACAGCTTGCTCTTGGGGTTTCCAATGAAGTGCGCCACCACTGTCAAGTTCTTTGGCGCCATCAAGGAGTCACCAACAAGTTTTCTGGCGCCGTTGCCGGGGAGTCTAAGGACGTCTTCACAAGGGGAGTCCTTCACTTCCTTCCTCTTTACTTTGTTTTCAGTTTGCTTTGTTTCTTTTCCTTGGTTTTGTTTGCCTCTTTTCAAAAAACCCAAAAGAAATTAGTCTAGTTTTGTTTGCTTGCTTTATTCAAAAACACAAAAAAATTAGTTCCTGCTCTAGCTGCTGCTGCTGTGTTTGGCTTGCCCACCTTTGCCAAAATGAAATCTGATGAGAACACCAAGTTGTGTGACTTCACTAGCACCAACAACAATGTTTTATAAGCACTCCTATTGCTCCACCTGCTCCTGATGCTACCTTTTATGAAATTAAGCCTGCTTTGTTGAATCTTGTGATGAGAGAGCAATTTTCTCGTGCTGGTTCTGATGATCCTGCTGCCCATCTCAATAGCTTTATTGAACTTTGTGAGATGCAAAAGTATAAGGATGTAGATGGAGATATTATTAAGCTCAAGCTTTTTCCTTTCTCCTTGAGATGAAAAGCTAAAGAATGGTTGCTTTCTTTGCCTAAAAATAGTATTGATTCTTGGACTAAGTGCAAAGATGATTTTATTGGAAAGTACTATCCTCCTGCTAAGATTATATCTATGAGAAGTGACATTATGAAATTTAAACAGCTTGATAGTGAACATGTTGCTCCTGCTTGGGAAAGAATGAAATATTTGGTTAAAAATTGCCCTACTCATGGACTCACTGCTTGGATGATTATCCAGACTTTTTATGCAGGTTTGAATTTCTCCTCAAGAAATCTGTTGGATTCTGCTGCTGGAGGTACCTTTATGGGCCTCACTTTGGGTGCTGCAACAAGGCTCCTTGATAATATGATAGTTAACTACTCTGAATGGCATGTTGAGAGAGCTCCAAATGGTAAGAAGGTAAATTCTGTTAAGGAAACTTCCTCTTTGAGTGAAAAGATTGATGTTATTATGGCTATGCTTGTTAATGGGAAAGCTTCTCTAGATCCTAATAGTGTTCCCTTAGCCTCTTTGGTTTCTCAATAAGAGCAAGTTGATGTGAACTTCATTAGAAATAACAATTTCAACAACAATGCCTACAGGAATAATTTTGGTAGCAACAACAATTATAGACCTTATCCTCCTAGTGGAAATGCTTATCAGGGTAGATCTGGAATGCCTAGTGAAGAGAGGATTCTAGAAGTTGAGAGATCCACTAAAAACTTTATGCAAATGCAATATGAGCAAAACAAGATTTTCACTAAAACTATGGAGGAACAATCTATTATCTTGAAAAACATTAGTCATCAGCTTGAGAATCTGAATAGAGAAATTCGTAGTTTACAGTCAAAAAATTTGAGTGCTGAGAAAATATATCCTCTCTGTCTGAAGCTCAAACTTCCTTGGTTAATAAAATGGCTGCTAAACCTGAAACTATGGAAAACACCTTTGCTACTGCTCATGCCATACAAGTTACTATTGATGAAAATGTTAGGCTGTTAGCTCAACTTCATGCTAAGTGGGAAAGGGAAGCTGAAATTGATAGAAACAATAGTGTGTGTACCATCACCACTAAACCTCAAGTAGTCCCTATTCCTACTCCTACTATGCCTACTACTAGTGATGCTAAGTTTGACTTTGATATTGATGGTTGCAATATTTCTGAAGTGATTATGTTCTTGCAAAAGCTTGCTAGAAGTTCTGATGCTAGTGATATGCATGTTGCTTTCACCAAACACATTACAGATGCTCTTGTTAAGATTAAGGAAGAGAAGATAAAACACAAAGCTTCTATTCCTAGTGTGGCATCCCGCAAAACCACTACTAGAAAATCGCGTTGTTTTTGTGCATTGCATCGTCATCATCATGCATTGTTTGTATGAAACTATTTCGAAACGCCTATTTTTGTTTTCTAAATAGCCCCCGTCTTTTTCAAATTAAAAACATCGGTCTGTTCCGGTCTTTTATTTGTCTAAAACTATTTACAAAATTTAATTAAAGAAAACCCTAGTCTAAATTTCTAGTCCTAAGTTCACCCAAAACTATCATACCCACCTATTCTAGCTCGCCACCTCACCCTGGCCCCAATCCCTACCCACCCCGCCACCTCATCAATCCACCACTCAACCCCCCACTCCTTCTCTCACCACAGCCTCACCCTACCCCTCTCTCCCTCTACCCACCGACACCCTGGCCCCACCCCAACGCACACCCGCGGCCCCGCCCCACCAACCTCTGCTCCTCTTCCTCACCCTCTCCGGCCTCCCCGCCCCGCCGCTCGAGCTCACCGCCACTACCGCCAAGCATCCCGCAGACCCCCTCCTCCGCAGCGCCCATCCGCCTCGGCGCCTCCCTCCTTCCGCCTCCCAGGAGCCGCCTCGCCCTCCTCCTTGCCGGGCCAGGAGCTCGCCGGCCCGCTCCACCCGCACCTCTCCGTCGAGCTGGCCCGAGCCGCCTCTCCTCTCTCGGCCGCGCGCCTGCATCCTTCTCCGGCCGCCCGCGTCGTCCCCTCGGCCGTCCATGTCCGGCACGCTGCGAGCGCCCTCCCCCCAAGCTCTGGCCGCCGTCGGTCCCTCTCCTCGCCCTTGAGCCGCCGCCGCCCGCGGGCCCTCACCGCTCATCGACCGGACCTGCAAGACCCCGCCCTTCCGCTCAGCGCTGGCCAGCGCGCGCCTCTGCAGGGCCCGCCTTCCTCCCGCGTCGTCTCCGACCGCCGGGCCCCTCCTCCGTTTCGTCCCCGTCGTCGGCCACCTCGCCGTTCTACGCCTTCCGAGACCAAGATCGCCACCGCAGGCCCACTTCATGTACGACGGATGCCTCACGTGGACGCGCGCACGGTGCTCTGGAATCTGGGGGCGTCCAAGTGTGATGTGAAGAGAGCTGATGGACAACCCCGATGGCAAGTCGGGTACCATGGTGTCGCCAGTGTACATGCATCCTTATGTGTTTATGCGATGTTCCCCAAAACACCCGAATCCAATACAAGATCGACATCGGCAAACCAAGAGGGAACCCCAAGATCTTCGAGAGAAACTTCGACTTTAGATCCAAGTTCACCGACGATCGAAGACGAAACACCAAGACCGTCGACATGGAATCGAATGACGTCAAGTTCTTCGTCCCGGCACGCCAAGTTCTTCCTCTCGAACCCGAGGACGCCGAGATCCGGGACGCCAAGATCTCCGCCGTGAAACGACAAGACCAACGACCCGACCCGAGGACCCGACAAGATCTTCGCGCCGGCAAGAACGACCGCTTGGACCCAAGTTCTCCATCTTGTATCTGAACCTGATCCCCGTCGAACCCTGAGACCGAACCCCAAACCCCCGAAACCAAGATCGTCGAACCCTAATGTGTGATTCCCTTACCGAGCCCTATTTTATAAAATGAAATATAAACTCGTGGCATATTAAATTGATCATGCATGCATATTGTCATGTGGTTTGGGGGCCTTTTGCCGATTCATCTCAAAATTAAGTATGGGGTCATATGCGGGCATGTCTAGCCTAATACTGACTCCATTTAAATTGGTGTAGCGAACCGGTGCTATATTTTGCCATGTTAAGACAACATTTAAATTGTGGGGCTTCTAAACAACATGAACCTATTAATTAATTGTCGGGGCCTCGGTTCCACTTAATATGACCTAAATGCATCGCATCTTGCCATGTCAAACATCATACATGCATCATGCCCGATCTTCTGTCATAGTATTAAATAGTGCATCCGGTGTTTATTCTAGTGTTTTGCGTCTTCGCGGATAAGGCCGTTGAGTTGATGCGAGTGTCGACCCGATCTTCGGTCGAACCTTCGGCAATGTTTTCAGGCGAGCATCTCCCCCCTTTCTACCTATCTTACTTTTATAGTATTTATTCCCTCCTGTTGATCTCTTGCTATCTGTGTTGCAATGCTCTAGTTTTCGTACCCGTGATATCCCTTGCAACCTTATATTGCCCTGGACACCTCCTATTACCTGTTGTTTGGTAGATAGTTGGACTTGCGCGTCGTAGTCGCTTGCTCAAGTGCTGTTGCGTGTTGTCAAGTGCCACAGTTGTTGGAGTTTGGCCGCATGTTGGTGTTGGAGATGATCATGGCTTTACCTTTCGTTCACTTTAATTACTGTTTAACAACTAAAATTGAAGTAAGTAAGCAGAGGCATCGGTGGGTGATAGATAATGTTGGTTTCCGACCGCCCACTTGTGTCCCGTAGGACCCCGAGTTCTTGACACCTGTTCCGAGATCGAGCGCGCTAACCACAGGTAGGGAGATATGGGCCCCTATTGATTATTACCTGATTTCAAAGTATTGTACTGGGGGCCACAAACTAGTTTGAGGTTTTATTTACTATCCTGTACTTATGCCATGCTTTACTGCTTTATTTACGATTGTGCGAGGAGCACACTGTACTGTTTAGGAAGCGGAGTGTTTTCGCGGTATCGACAGTCCCAGTTTTGGGATTTGCTGTCGTTTACAGCCACTGACGCAAACCCTGAGTCCGTCTCGGAGACCGGCCGACTTCGTTGCGGGTAGACTTAGTGGGGTGGCCCCCCGTGCTTGCTTTGGGTCTGGGAACGTCATGACTTAGGCCCCGCCGACATACCGATGGGTGTATGTTAACTGATCTGGCAAAAAGGGTCGAAGTGCTTGTGGATACTTTGGTGCACCCCTGCAGGGTTAAATCTTTTCGAGAAGCCGTGTCCGCGGTTATGGACGACTTGGAGCACAGTGCTTGATCATAGACAACTATAACTAAAGTTTACTGTTATAAATTATCTTGTATCCGATATGACTAGTAATCAGCTTCAGTATAACGGAATGGCTAAATAAAAGTACCAACCACTGCGGGGTTTTGGGGTTATCTCATGCTAATTGTATCTGACTAGTAAGTGTTGCAACTATCACGGAATGATTAACTAAAAGTGCCCACTGCTTACTTTATCAGGATGGTTGGCTAAACCTGACTAGTAATTGCTGCAAAGATAACTGAATAACTAAAACTGCCAACTGTGTGAGTTCCTCGGTTGACTTCCTCGATTGGTCTCGAGGGGGAAATACCAGGATGGGTTTGTTTGGCGTTGGGATCAGGTTGGTTCCGAATAGGTCTTTCTTACCCCTCTCTGATAGCCGCCAGTTATATCGAGTCTCTATAGGTTGTTTAGTGCATGCTGCGCTGCCGCTCAGTCCACCATACCTTTGTAGGCGAGGACCGCCGAATTCTAGCCTCGCCGTGTACTGGCCTCAGTACTGACGCTCCTCTTTTTCCTTTGCCCTTGTCGGCACCCCTTTTGTTTAAGCAGGTTTTGAGATCGACGTCGTTAGCAGGGTTACCCTTCTGGCTTGGCCTGGGCAGGGTTATGGACGCCATTGGTTATTCTTCAGGGCTCTTAGCCCCATTTGCATCTTGTCCGTAGTCGGACGTTGTGTCATTCTCAAGGTGGTTTGGATCTTTGTATATTATACCTGTATTCTTGACTCTTCGAGTCGCTGTTATATATATCTGTTCTGTGGGTCCCATCGAGGACTGTTGTGTAATGTTATTACTTCGTTTTCCACCCGCACGAAAGTGCCTGGTGGGCACCTTTGAATCGTTTCTATGCGGGTTTGGCGGTTTTCGCTAAAACTTGCATAGGGCCGATTCTGAGGGTGTTACAGAGTGGTATCAGAGCCCAGCAGTTGCGATACCCCACAAGTCCAGCCTGTAGGATAACCTAGCTAACGGCCGAAGTAGAGTGTCAAAACTATTTTGCAAAATCGGTTGGATAGTTCTGATTAGGTCTGATTTTACTCCTTACCCCTCTGCTATTTTCCTCTTACCTCTACGCGTTTTGAATCCGCTCTCTTCTCTTTCTTCGAGTCCAGGAATTCTCGTGGTTGGGTTTTCGTCGTACCTTCAGGGTTTTGCTTCCTCCTTTGGTAACGGTGTTGCTACATCTGGTCTTCATGCTATCCGAGGAACCCTTCGTCTGGTGGACTTATCTTTGTTCCTTCTCGTGCCTTCCGGTGTTTTCCGACGCGACGACATCATCTACGCCAGATCCGATGCAGAGTCTGCATCACTCCTTTGTTTCTGAACCTCGATTATCGAGATCTTCAGTCTGATTCCGAGAATGGTTGCACGCTTTTCTACTGATTGTGCGGAGTAATAGTTTGGGTGCGTGATGGATTGGCCCCCATGCCGACTACCCCTTCTATTCGCTCTTGTACATTGAAGTGGATGAGAATGCATCGGTCCTCTCTTTTTATCGAAGCTAGAGGTGGCTTTATTTGTGGATACCTTTACCTTCGTCCTTTGTTTCCGGAGTGTTCTCTCGACGATCACGGACAACGACCTCTTGTTAGTGGTGTCGAGAGGATCTACACGATGCGAGAAGAGGCAGATCGCCGACCTTCCTTCCGGTACCATGAGGCGGATCTCGAGGGCGAGATCCATTGTTAGTGGTGTCGAATTGTGGCATCCCGCAAAACCACTACTAGAAAATCGCGTTGTTTTTGTGCATTGCATCGTCATCATCATGCATTGTTTGTATGAAACTATTTCGAAACGCCTATTTTTGTTTTCTAAATAGCCCCCGTCTTTTTCAAATTAAAAACATCGGTCTGTTCCGGTCTTTTATTTGTCTAAAACTATTTACAAAATTTAATTAAAGAAAACCCTAGTCTAAATTTCTAGTCCTAAGTTCACCCAAAACTATCCTACCCACCTATTCTAGCTCGCCACCTCACCCTGGCCCCAATCCCTACCCACCCCGCCACCTCATCAATCCACCACTCAACCCCCCACTCCTTCTCTCACCACAGCCTCACCCTACCCCTCTCTCCCTCCACCCACCGACACCCTGGCCCCACCCCAACGCACACCCGCGGCCCCGCCCCACCAACCTCTGCTCCTCTTCCTCACCCTCTCCGGCCTCCCCGCCCCGCCGCTCGAGCTCGCCGCCACTACCGCCAAGCATCCCGCAGACCCCCTCCTCCGCAGCACCCATCCGCCTCGGCGCCTCCCTCCTTCCGCCTCCCAGGAGCCGCCTCGCCCTCCTCCTTGCCAGGCCAGGAGCTCGCCGGCCCGCTCCACCCGCACCTCTCCGTCGAGCCGGCCCGAGCCGCCTCTCCTCTCTCGGCCGCGCGCCTGCGTCCTTCTCCGGCCGCCCGCGTCGTCCCCTCGGCCGTCCATGTCCGGCACGCTGCGAGCGCCCTCCCCTCCCCCAAGCTCTGGTCGCCGTCGGTCCCTCTCCTCGCCCTGGAGCCGCCGCCGCCCGTGGGCCCTCACCACTCATCGACCCGACCTGCAGGACCCCGCCCTTCCGCTCAGCGCTGGCCAGCGCGCGCCTCTGCAGGGCCCCCCTTCCTCCCGCGTCGTCTTCGACCGCCGGGCCCCTCCTCCGTTTCGTCCCCGTCGTCGGCCACCTCGCCGTTCTGCGCCTTCCGAGACCAAGATCGCCACCGCAGGCCCACTTCATGTACGACGGATGCCTCACGTGGACGCGCGCACGGTGCTCTGGAATCTGGGGCGTCCAAGTGTGATGTGAAGAGAGCTGATGGACAACCCCGATGGCAAGTCGGGTACCATGGTGTCGCCAGTGTACATGCATCCTTATGTGTTTATGCGATGTTCCCCAAAACACCCGAATCCAATACAAGATCGACATCGGCAAACCAAGAGGGAACCCCAAGATCTTCGAGAGAAACTTCGACTTTAGATCCAAGTTCACCGACGATCGAAGACGAAACACCAAGACCGTCGACATGGAATCGAATGACGTCAAGTTCTTCGTCCCGGCACGCCAAGTTCTTCCTCTCGAACCCGAGGACGCCGAGATCCGGGACGCCAAGATCTCCGCCGTGAAACGACAATACCAACGACACGACCCGAGGACCCGACAAGATCTTCGCGCCGGCAAGAACGACCGCTTGGACCCAAGTTCTCCATCTTGTATCTGAACCTGATCCCCGTCGAACCCTGAGACCGAACCCCGAACCCCCGGAACCAAGATCGTCAAACCCTAATGTGTGATTCCCTTCCCGAGCCCTATTTTATAAAATGAAATATAAACTCGTGGCATATTAAATTGATCATGCATGCATATTGTCATGTGGTTTGGGGGCCTTTTGCCGATTCATCTCAGAATTAAGTATGGGGTCATATGCGGGCATGTCTAGCCTAATACTGACTCCATTTAAATTGGTGTAGCGAACCGGTGCTATATTTTGCCATGTTAAGACAACATTTAAATTGTGGGGCTTCTAAACAACATGAACCTATTAATTAATTGCCGGGGCCTCGGTTCCGCTTAATATGACCTAAATGCATCGCATCTTGCCATGTCAAACATCATACATGCATCATGCCCGATCTTCTGTCATAGTATTAAATAGTGCATCCGGTGTTTATTCTAGTGTTTTGCGTCTTCGCGGATAAGGCCGTTGAGTTGATGCGAGTGTCGACCCGATCTTCGGTCGAACCTTCGGCAATGTTTTCAGGCGAGCATATCCCCCCTTTCTACCTATCTTACTTTTATAGTATTTATTCCCTCCTGTTGATATCTTGCTATCTGTGTTGCGATGCTCTAGTTTTCGTACCCGTGATATCCCTTGCAGCCTTATATTGCCCTGGACACCTCCTATTACCTGTTGTTTGGTAGATAGTTGGACTTGCGCGTCGTAGTCGCTTGCTCAAGTGCTGTTGCGTGTTGTCAAGTGCCACAGTTGTTGGAGTTTGGCCGCATGTTGGTGTTGGAGATGATCATGGCTTTACCTTTCGTTCACTTTAATTACTGTTTAACAACTAAAATTGAAGTAAGTAAGCAGAGGCATCGGTGGGTGATAGATAATGTTGGTTTCCGACCGCCCACTTGTGTCCCGTAGGACCCCGAGTTCTTGACACCTGTTCCGAGATCGAGCGCGCTAACCACAGGTGGGGAGATATGGGCCCCCCATTGATTATTACCTGATTTCAAAGTATTGTACTGGGGGCCACAAACTAGTTTGAGGTTTTATTTACTATCCTGTACTTATGCCATGCTTTACTGCTTTATTTACGATTGTGCGAGGAGCACACTGTACTGTTTAGGAAGCGGAGTGTTTTCGCGGTATCGACAGTCCCAGTTTTGGGATTTGCTGTCGTTTACAGCCACTGACGCAAACCCTGAGTCCGTCTCGGAGACGTGGTCGACTTCGTTGTGGGAAGACTTAGTGGGGTGGCCCCCCGTGGTTGCTTTGGGTCTGGGAACGTCATGACTTAGGCCCCGCCGACATACCGATGGGTGTATGTTAACTGATCTGGCAAAAAGGGTCGAAGTGCTTGTGGATACTTTGGTGCACCCCTGCAGGGTTAAATCTTTTCGAGAAGCCGTGTCCGCGGTTATGGACGACTTGGAGCACAGTGCTTGATCATAGACAACTATAACTAAAATTTACTATTATAAATTATCTTGTATCCGATATGACTAGTAATCAGCTTCAGTATAACGGAATGGCTAAATAAAAGTACCAATCACTGCGGGGTTTTGGGGTTATCTCATGTTAATTGTATCTGACTAGTAAGTGTTGCAACTATCACGGAATGATTAACTAAAAGTGCCCACTGCTTACTTTATCAGGATGGTTGGCTAAACCTGACTAGTAATTGCTGCAAAGATAACTGAATAACTAAAACTGCCAACTGTGTGAGTTCCTCGGTTGACTTCCTCGATTGGTCTCGAGGGGGAAATACCAGGATGGGTTTGTTTGGCGTTGGGATCAGGTTGGTTCCGAATAGGTCTTTCTTACCCCTCTCTGATAGCCGCCAGTTATATCGAGTCTCTATAGGTTGTTTAGTGCATGCTGCGCTGCCGCTCTGTCCACCATACCTTTGTAGGCGAGGACCGCCGAATTCTAGCCTCGCCGTGTACTGGCCTCAGTACTGATGCTCCTCTTTTTCCTTTGCCCTTGTCGGCACCCCTTTTGTTTAAGCAGGTTTTGAGATCGACGTCGTTAGCAGGGTTACCCTTCTGGCTTGGCCTGGGCAGGGTTATGGACGCCATTGGTTATTCTTCAGGGCTCTTAGCCCCATTTGCATCTTGTCCGTAGTCGGACGCTGTGTCATTCTCAAGGTGATTTGGATCTTTGTATATTATACCTGTATTCTTGACTCTTCGAGTCGCTGTTATATATATCTTCTCCGTGGGTCCCATCGAGGACTGTTGTGTAATGTTATTACTTCGTTTTCCACCCGCACGAAAGTGCCTGGTGGGCACCTTTGAATCGTTTCTATGCGGGTTTGGCGGTTTTCGCTAAAACTTGCATAGGGCCGATTCTGAGGGTGTTACACCTAGGAAAGTAGAAGATAGTTGGGAACCCATTATTAATATGCAAGTGAATGACTTTGATCTCAAAGCTTCATGTGATCTTGGTTCTAGTGTCTCTATTATGCCTAGGAATATTTATGAAATGCTTGATTTTCCACCATTAGAAGATTGTTATTTGGATGTCCCACTCAATGATAATGCTAAGAAGAAACACATGGGGAGTGTTAATTATGTTCTCATTATGGTTAACAATGCTTATGTCCCTGTTGATTTCTATGTTTTGGATGTTGAATACAATGCTTCTTGTCCTACCACTTTGGGAAGACCTTTTCTTAGAACAGTTGGTGCCATCATTGATATGAAAGAAGGCACCATTAAATATCATTTACCATTCAAGAAAGTTATTTAACACTTCCTAAGGAGAGAGAAGTTGCTTTTTGCTCCTCCTTTGAAAGCAAGATTTGATGTTAATGCTTCTTCATTTGAAAATACTTGATTCTTCTTGCTTCTTGTGCCTAACTTAAAGGCGTTAAAGAAAAGTACTTGTTGGAAGATAACCCAAGAGTTTCCTTGAGCCTTGGAAGTTATTACTTCTGCAATGACCTCTCCTTATCCTTTTTGTTTGCTTTTTGTGCCAAGAATGACCTCTAATGAGAGGGAAGTAAGATTTAGGAAGTTGCTGTCCCGAAACAGATTTCTGTCCTCCACCAAACAAATTCGTGAGGAGTCTCTATAACTCGGATTGAGTTCAAAATTTACAAATAAACCCCCCACTATGTTAGCTAACTTTCGTTAGTTCAACACTTTTTGATTTGCGCAACAGAAGATGTTCGAAAAAATTGGTTTCTACCTATTGGTTTGTTTTGACAGATTTCTGCCATTATTTGCATTTGCTTCTTATTGATTTCTTTTTGAGTTCTCTTTAGGTGAATTGAGATTTTTGAAGGAGTTACTATAGTAGCTTGTGTTTTTAGTGAAAAGCCTTGCTGTTTCAAAGCTTTTCCAGAGGTCTAATATCTTTTGAATACACTAATGTTGCTAATGAAGATTGTGTGAAGTTTTGTATGATGGAAAAAATTTCAGGTGTAGAGAGAGAATGATGCAATGAGATGAAGAATGGACAAAAGCTAAAGCTTGGGGATTCCACCATGATGTCACCCCAAGAAATATCCAAGAGGTACAAGCGTCAAAGCTTGGGGATACCCAAGGCATCCCCTTCTTCATCAATAAAAAGCTCAGGTATGTCTAGACACTTCGTTTTTATTGTTTCATGCACAATTATGTTGTTCTTGGAGCATCTTAGTTTTCATTTGCTTTGCTTAGTTTATTTAGTTTTCTTAAGTAGTTTGGACCCCCGTTCTCGCTGTGTTGTTTTACAAATAAGTTTCCTTGGTGTTTGGAAAGGAGTAGTAAGTTCTTGCTTGAAGTGCAAGAGGAGCTTGCATTGACTATGACTTAGACTTTAGCATGACATGATAGGTGTTGTTTTGACATTATGCTTAGTTATTATTGCTGTAGCATGTCTTGTTCCAAACAATTGGGATTGCTTAGTGTGCCTTGAAGAAATTATGTGTTGTTTTAGCATGCAAAAGCATAGTATTGTGGTATTCTCCTTTGATGCTTTGCTTGGGTTGACTTGGCACATGCTCACACCATGTTATGACTCTCAAAAGTCACCATTAGCCTCTATGATCATTTAATCCTTGACTTGTAGTACCACTCTTTGCTTTGATTAGTATTCTTTGTTGCATTGCATGATTATGGCCATTATGCCCTCTTAGTTGGTTGCTCCCAGTCTTTTGCTAGCCTCCACTTGTATGAGTAAGTTCTACTCATGTTTCCAACTCCCAAGAAACCAAGTTATTCCAAAGTGTCCACTATAAACTCATATGCATGGTGTGTTACACAATTCCAAGTATATTCTTGTTTTCAACTATCTTCCAATTAAAAACCATTTTGTTATGTGAAAACTTAGTGATTAATGTTGGAACTATGCCCTAGAGGCAATAATAAAGATGTTATTGTTATAATTCTTGTTCATTATAAAGTTTATATTCCATGCTAGAATTGTATTAGGCGGAAACTTTGATACTTGTGTGGTTTATGAACAACACCGTGTCCCTAGTACGCCTCTATGGACTAGCTCATTGATTAATGATGGTTAAGGTTTCCTAACCATAGACATGAGTTGTCGATTAATAATGAGATCATGTAATTAGGAGAATGATATGATGGACATACCCAAATCAAGTAGAGCAATTAGATCGTGTCATCGTGTTCATCTTTGCGAAGCTTTTTCCTATGTCAAATATTGTATTCCTTAGACCATGAGATAATGAAACTCCCTAGTATCGGAAGAAAGCTTGGAGGTCATCAAACGTCATACTATGTGAGGGTGATCATAAAGGTGTTTCTCAGGTGATCGAAAAGTACTTGTTGGGTTGTATGTATCGAGATGGAATTTGTCCCTCCCGAGTCGGAGAGATATACTTTGGGCCCACTCGGTAATTGATATCAACACCGCTTGCAAGCACGTGGTTAAGGAGTTAATCACAAAGTGATATCGGATTACGGAATGAGTAAAGTACTTGCTGTGAACGAGATTGAACTAGGTATACCGATACCAACGATCGGATCTCGGGCAAGTAAAAATATCGCGTGACGAAGGGAATATATATATGGGATTAATTGAATCCTGGCATCGTGGTTCATCTGATATGATCACCGATGAATATGTGGGAGTCAATATGGGTTTCCAGATCTCGCTGTTGATTATTGATAAAAGATCATGTCTGCATATTCTCGAACCCGTAGGGTCACACACTTAACGTGCCTCGACGCTAGGATAGAATGGATAATTAGTTTATGAGTTTTTTTGGAGTCTAGGATGAGATCCAGGACATCACGAGAGGTTCCGGGATGGTCCAGAGAATAAGATTCATATAAAGGAAAGCAGTTTTTGGATTTCGGAATCGTTTTGGAGTATTCGGTATTGTACCGAAAGGTTCTAGAAGCTTCCGGAGTGGGACCAACGTGGCCCCACTTGTCGGAGGGGTGCGTGGGCCTATGAGGGAGTACCCTAGCCGCTTTGGGCCAGGGGCACAAGGCCCCATAGGCCCATCCGGACAAACCCTAGGGGAAACCCTAGGGAAACCTTCTAGAAGGAGGGAAGACTTGCCCCCCACTCCACCCTTGGGTACGCCGCCCTAGGGCTTGGAGGAGGGGCCAAGGGGGCCGGACAGCCCCCTATATAAGGTGGGAAAGGGGCGCACCCTCCCCTCACCCCAAACCCTAGCCGCCAGTTGCTGCCCTTCCTCTCTCTCTCTCTCCCGACTGCGTGTAGGCGAAGCCCTGCTGCAGAAACTCTCCACCATAGCACCACGCCGTCGTGCTGCAGATCCAAATCCATCTCTCCACCCCACTTGCTGGACCAAGGAAGGAGGAGACGTCGTGGCACCGTACGTGTGCATCTCTCGGAGGCGCCGCCACTTGCGGCGTAGGATCGGATTAGATCGCGAGGAGGAGACGGTTAGTACGACTACATCAACCACGTTCTGTTGAACGTTTCCGCTGTGCGGTTTCTTCAAGGGTATGAAGATCTCATCTATCCCTCTCGTTGATTGCATCTCCTAGATTAGATCTTGGCTTTCTCGTTCGCATCCGTAGAATTTTTTTGATTTACTATGTTGTGAAACCCTTCAGTGGTATCAGAGCTAGATCTATGCGTAGATGTGTTTCACGAGTAGAACGCAACATGCTTGTTGCGAGCGTTGATGTTTTCTGTTTCAAGCCTCTTGTTGTGTATTTCTTATGGCGCGACATAGTGAGATCGAAGTGGTCCAGGCCAACTTTACGCGACCTTGTTCGGGAGACCGGATCAGCACTTGACGTGTGGCTTGTTCCACACATGCGGCTGGTGGATGCTAGTTTCTCTCACTATAGTAGTCATGGGATTTACACCGGATGTTGGCAACCATAATATCACCGTTGTGGCTTTCCGTAGGTAAGAATCGTTCTTAGATTGTTACTCCCATAAGCCACGTAAAACATGCAACAACAAAGTAGAGGCGTCTAACTTGTTTTTGCAGGGAGTGTTTTGTGATATGGTATGGCCAAAGACATGATGTGTATGATGTATGCGATGATCATGTTTTATAATATTTCACGACTTGCATGTTGATGAGTACACAACCGGCAGGAGCCATATGGTTGTCTTTATAATTGTGTATGACCTGTGTGTCAACTTCTTATATGCCATGTAATAGCTTTACTTTATCACTAAGTAGTTAGCAATAGTTGTAGTTGCTATTCATGGTGGAGGCAATCATGGTGGAGTGATGGAGATCATGCTGGTGCGCACAAGATGGAGATCATTGCCGGAGATTGGCTATACCATGTCACATAAAATAATATGCATGTGATGTTTATCCTTTTATGTATCTTATTATGCTTAGATCGCGACGGTAGCATTATAAGATGAATCCTCACTTAAAGATCAAGATAAAATTGTGTTCTCCCCATGTATGCACCGTTGTGAAGTTCGTCGTGTTCAAGCACCTCGTGATGATCGGGTGATATAAACTCTACGTTCACATACAACGGGTGCAAGCCAGTTTTTGCACACGCGAAAATACTTGGGTTTGACTTGACGATCCTAGCATGTACATACATGGCCTCGGAACACACGAATCGAAAGGTTAAGCATGAGTCATATGAATGATATGATCGACACTTTTTTGTCCACCATTGAAACCACATCTCTTCGCGTGATGATCGGATTAGGTGTGGTGAATTTGGATCGTGTTCACTAAACAACTTGAGGGATGTTGAATTTAGTGGGAGTTCATCTAGTAATTTGATTAAGTTGAACTAGTTACCATGAACATAGTCTAAATTGTACTTGCAAATTTTGTAGATCAAATGGCTAAGTCCAACTTCAACTTCAACGTTTTTGCTAAGAAAGAAAAGCTTAAGAATAATGGGTCTAACTTCACCAACTGGTTCCGCAATCTGAGAATCATTCTCGCTGGCGGACAAAAGGACTATGTCCTTGAGAAAGCGCTAGGTGACGCCCCTGCTATTGATGCGCCGGCTGATGAAAAACTGTTTATCAGTCGCGCAAAGATGATTATGGAGTGATTAAGAGTACCATGTTGTTTGCTATGGAATCGGACCTTCAAAATCGTTTTGAGGAGTTCGTCGGGCCCTTTGAGATACTTGAGGAACTGAAAACCATGTTTCAGACTCAGGCCCGTTCTGAGAGATATGAGATCTTTGAGAAGTTCTTTAACTGCAAGATGGAGGAAGGGAGTTCCGTTAGTGAGCACTCCATTAAGATGTTGGGCTACACTCAACGTCTTGAGCAACTGGACTACAAGATTCCATAAGAGCTCAAGATTGACAGAGTTCTGCAATCACTCCCTCCTAGCTACAAAGGTTTTGTAGTTACTCACAATCAAATTGGTTCCACTGATACGATCACTGAGATCTTCGCTAAGCTGAAAGATGCGGAGGTGGACATCAAGAAAGATAATCATGTGTTGATGGTCAACAAGACCCCTAGCTTTAAGAAAGGTAAGGGTGCAAAGAAATCCTTCAAGAAAGGCAGCGGCAAGCGCGTTGCCCCTGCTGAGAAGAAGCTCAAGTCTGGACCTAAGCCGGACACTGAGTGCTTCTATTGCAAGGACAAGGGTCACTGGAAGCGCAACATTCCGAAGTACTTAGCGGACAAGAAGGCTGGCACCATTAAAGGTATATTTGATATGCATGTTATTGATGTTTACCTTACTAGCGCTCGTTGTAGTGCTTGGGTATTTGATACTGGTTCAGTTGCTAATATTTGTAACTCGAAACAGGAGCTACGGAATAGACGACGGCTAGAAAGGGATGAGGTGACGATGCGCGTTGGCAATGTATTAAGAGTTGATGTGATGGCCGTCGGCACGCTCTCCTTAGTTTTACCTTCACGATTAGTTTTAAACCTTAATAAGTGTTATTATGTGCCTGCGTCGAGCATGAACATTATATCTGGATCGTGTTTATTGCAAGACGGTTATTCATTTAAATCGGAGAATAATGGTTGTTCCATTTATATGAATAACATCTTTTATGGTCATGCACCTGCTGTGAATGGTTTATTTCTTCTGAATCTCGAAAGCAATGAAACACACATCCATAACATTGAGGCTAAGAGATGCAAAGTAGATAGTGATAATTCAACTTATTTGTGGCACTGCCGTCTAGGTCATATTGGTGTAAAACGCATGAAGAAACTCCATTCTGATGGACTTTTGGAGTCTCTTGATTTTGAATCATTTGACACGTGCCAGCCGTGCCTCATGGGCAAGATGATCAAAACCCCGTTATCCAGAATAATGGAGCGAGCAACGGACTTGTTGGAAATAATACATACCGATGCATGCGGAACAATGAGTGTTTCGACGCGCGGTGGATATCGCTATTTTCTTACTTTTACTGATGACTTAAGTAGATATGGGTATATCTATTTAATGAAACATAAATCTGAAATGTTTGAAAAGTTCAAAGAATTTCAGAACGAAGTGGAAAACCATCATAACAGGAAAATTAAATTTCTACGATCCGATCGTGGAGGTGAATATTTGAGTTATGATTTTCTCACGCACCTTAAAGCAAGCGGAATCGTTTCGCAACTCACGCCACCCGGAACACCACAGCGCAATGGTGTGTCTGAACGCCGGAATCGAACTCTATTAGATATGGTGCGATCAATGGTGTCTCTTACGGATTTACCGTTATCATTTTGGGGTTATGCATTAGAAACCGCTGCATTCACTTTAAATAGGGCACCATCTAAATCCATTGAGACGAGACCATATGAACTGTGGTTTGGTTCTAAACCTAAGTTGTCGTTTCTTAAAGTTTGGGGATGCGAAGCTTACGTCAAGAAGTTGATGTCGGACAAGCTCGAACCCAAAGCGGAGAAATGCGTCTTCATAGGATACCCTAAGGAAACGATTGGGTATACCTTCTACCACAGATCTGAAGGAAAAGTGTTTGTTGCAAAGAACGGATCCTTTCTTGAGAGGGGGTTTCTCTCGAAAGAAGTGAGTGGGAGGAAGGTAGAGCTAGACGAGGTTATTGAACCTTCTCTTGAGTTGGAGAGTAGCGCAGCACCTGAAATTGTTCCAGTGCCGTCTGCACCAACAAGAGAGGAAGCTAATGACGAGGATCATGAAACTTCGAACGATGCTACTACTGAACTTCGCAGGTCGACAAGGTCACGTGCCACTCCTGAATGGTATGGCAACCCTGTCTTAACCGTCTTGTTGGTAGACAACAGTGAACCTGCGAACTATGAAGAAGCAATGATGAGCCCAGACTCTGAGAAATGGCTAGAGGCCATGAAATACGAATTGGGATCCATGAGCGAAAACCAAGTATGGACTTTGGTGGACCCTCCTAGCGACCGTACGGCCGTTGAGTGCAAATGGATTTTCAAGAAGAAAATAGACGCGGATGGTAATGTTACTGTCTATAAAGCTCGGCTTGTCGCAAAAGGGTTTCTGCAAGTTCAAGGTGTTGACTACGATGAGACTTTCTCTCCCGTAGCGATGTTTAAGTCCATTCGAATTTTATTAGCAATTGTTGCATTTCATGAAATATGGCAGATGGATGTCAAGACTGCGTTCTCAATGGCAACATTGATGAAGAGTTGTATATGATGCAGCCCGAAGGTTTTGTCGATCCTAAGGATGCTGATAAGGTGTGCAAACTTCAGCGTTCCATTTATGGACTAAAGCAAGCATCTCGGAGTTGGAACCTTCATTTTGATCAAGTGATCAAGACCTTTGGATTTGTTCCAAATTGCTACAAAGCTTGTATCTACAAGAAAGTGAGTGGGAGCTCGGTGACATTTTTATTACTATATGTAGATGACATATTGATTATTGGAAATGACATTGGTATGCTTAACGATGTGAAGAGTTATTTGAATAAATGTTTTTCAATGAAAGACCTAGGAGAAGCTGCTTATATATTAGACATCAAAATCTATAGAGATAGACAAAGACGCCTAATATCTTTAAGCCAAAGTACATACCTAGACAAAGTTCTGAAAAGATTCAGAATGGATAAAGCTAAGAAAGGTTCATTGCCCATGTTGTCAGGTAAGATATTGAGCAAGGCTTAGTGTCCAGCTATGGTAAACGATAGAGAAACTATGAGCAAAGTGCCATATGCCTCTACCATAGGTTCTATCATGTATGCCATGTTGTGTACTAGACCGGATGTGTCCAATGCTCTTAGTTTGACGAGCAGATACCAAAGTGATCCAGGAGTGGAACACTGGACAGCCGTAAAGAACATCCTAAATTATTTAAAATAGGACTAAAGAAATGTTCTTGGTCTATGGAGGTGATGAGCAGCTCGTCGTAAAAGGTTACGTCGACGCTAGTTTCGACACCGACCCAGCTGATTCTAAATCTCAGACAGGATACGTTTATATTTTGAATGGAGGAGTTGTGAGCTGGAGAAGCTGCAAGCAAAGCGTGATCGCGGGATCTACAGTAGAATCGTAATACATGGCTACTGCAGAAGCGTCAAGTGAAGGAGTTTGGATCAGGAACTTCATCATTGAGCTTGGTGTGGTTCCAAGTGCCTTGGACCCACTGGAGATATTGTGCGACAACACTGGCGCCATAGCATTGGCTAAGGAACCAAGATATCATCCAAATACCAAGCACATCAACCGCCGATTTCATATAATTCGAGATTATATAACAGATGGAGATCTGAAAATTAGCAAAGTACATACGGATCTGAATGTTGCAGATCCATTGACTAAACCTCTTCCACGAGCAAAACATGATCAACACCTTAATGCCATGGGTGTTAGATTGTTGCCAGATGTAAACTAGATTATTAACTCTAGTGCAAGTGGGAGACTGTTGGAATTATGCCCTAGAGGCAATAATAAAGATGTTATTGTTATAATTCTTGTTCATGATAAAGTTTATATTCCATGCTAGAATTGTATTAAGCGGAAACTTTGATACTTGTGTGGTTTATGAACAACACTGTGTCCCTAGTACGCCTCTATGTACTAGCTCATTGATTAATGATGGTTAAGGTTTCCTAATCATAGACATGAGTTCTCGATTAATAATGAGATCATGTCATTAGGAGAATGATATGATGGACAGACCCAAATCAAGTAGAGCAATTAGATCGTGTCATCGTGTTCATCTTTGCGAAGCTTTTTCCTATGTAAAATATTGTATTCCTTAGACCATGAGATAATGCAACTCCCTGGTATCGGAAGAAAGCTTTGAGGTCATCAAACGTCATCCTATGTGAGGGTGATCATAAAGATGTCTCTCGGGTGATCGGAAAGTACTTGTTGGGTTGTATGTATCGAGATGGAATTTGTCCCTCCCGAGTCGGAGAGATATACTTTGGGCCCACTCGGTAATTGATATCAACACCACTTGCAAGCACGTGGTTAAGGAGTTAATCACAAAGTGATATCGGATTACGGAATGAGTAAAGTACTTGCTGCGAACGAGATTGAACTAGGTATGCCGATACCAACGATCGGATCTCGGGCAAGTAAAATATTGCGTGACAAAGGGAATATATATATATGGGATTAATTGAATCCTGGCATCGTGGTTCATCCGATATAATCATCGATGAATATGTGGGAGTCAATATGGGTTTCCAGATCCCGCTGTTGATTATTGATAAAAGATCATGTCTGCATATTCTCGAACCCGTAGGGTCACACACTTAACGTGCCTCGACGCTAGGATAGAATGGATAATTGGTTTATGAGTTTTTGTTCGGAGTCTAGCAGAACCGTGCTGTCACGGGGAACGTTTTCAACGTTGCACTTGTACTTTGTACTCAGTTGATATCATGTTATTTTGTCTATGGATGTCACGGGTGTGAAATAAAGAGGTAATTTGTAATTCCATGGAGTTTATATCCTATATTAGAGAAACGCATGTGCCGATAGCCTAAGCCATGCCTAATCATGGTGGAAACTTGCAGCAGCACCATAGTGATATCTATGAAGCATTATTCTTATAAAAAAGAGACACACTGAGAAAAGAGGAAAGAGAGAAAAAAGCACCATATTCCCATGGTAAATAAGAATATTGCTGAGATGCTCATTGTCTGCTTGCCTTGTCATTTTGGTTATGGGAAAGCTCATGTACCATGTGCAAGGGGTATCCCGTTGGAGGTTCTCAATGATATGCAAATACTTACAATGACAAGAACTTACCTGGACCCAAAGTGGAGTATGCATGAGGTGTGGCCCTCGTATTCAAGGGACATGAGATTCCAACTTATACTTCGTCAAGCATATACTCCATCTTTCCCATTTTAACCTTAACCACTTCAAGATGCTTATGATAGGGGCAATGGGGCTGAAAGCTAACAAGTACCATAATTTTTGGAAGCTCTTTTTGAAACTTGTAATCACTGCTTCCTTTACAAATAAAAGGCCTTTCTTCCACCATTATTGAGTCTCCACTTTCTAACTTTAGGCACCATTAATAGAGCACAGTTGTCATTCTGTGTGCAGTGTTCCAAAGCATATTGATTGATGCATATTGTGATATTAATTGTTCTTGTGCTATTTGTTTCTAGTCACCCTTGTGAACTTTGAAGGTGTCCTATGCATCTATTTGCTACTCTATGAGGGACAAGCTGATTGCCACTATGCTCTGTTTTCTGTATGTGAAACAAACAAACGTTTTTCAATGCATATTATTCATGATCTTTGTTTGTAACTTGTCATCTTGCATGCATAGTTACTATGTCCTATTGTTAGAACTCCATCTTTCATGCACATGTTTAGAGTTCTTTGATCCCAGCTTTCAATGCTTGCAAATGGTTGGATCTTTATTGTGAGGGTGCATGTCAGCTCAAAAATTATTCTTTTTATCACTTACCTACTCGAGGACGAACAAGAGTTAAGCTTGGGGATGCTTGATACGGCGGAAACGTATCTATAATTTTTGATGCTCCATGCTTATTTAGTATCTACTTTGCTTTACTTGTCTACACTTTGAGGTGCTTTTTACATGTTTTATGGTACTAACCTATTAACAAGTTGCAACAGTGCCAGATGCCTATTTTCTGCTGTTTTTGGTTTCAGAAAAGTTAGTAAAGAAATATTCTCGGAATTGGACGTGACAAACGTCAAAGTCAATTACTTTCCGTGGGGAACAAGAAGTCCAGAGGGGAGCCAGAGGGGCCGGCCAGGGCGGCCAGATCCACCCCAGGCACGGGTGGGCCCCACCCCCGCTCCTGGCTAGGGTTTGGCGCCCCTGGCCGCCACCTCGGCCTCCCCCTTCGCCTATAAAAATCCCTCGATGCAGAAACCCTAAGAACCCGATCAAATCTCCACGAAACTGTCTGGAGCCACCGCCACCATCGTCCCTAGATCGAGGGGATCTGAAGTTCTTCCCGGCACCCTGCCGGAGGGGAGATCATCCCGGAGGCCTTCTCTCCGGTATGATGCGTGAGTAGTTCCACCTTGGACTATGTGTCCATGTAGTAGCTGGATGGTTGTATTCCTCCTTTGTGCTTTCATGTATAGATATTGTGAGCTCCGTTCACGATCAAGATCTAATCTATTTGTAATCATGCATGTTGTGTTTGTGGGGATCCGATGGAAATTGAGATTATTATGTTGGTTTGTTTAATGGTTTTGTCTTCGTGATTCTATCATGTCTGTGTTATTTGTGATCTTGCATGCTCTCCGTTGTTAGTAGCTATCTTGGCCAAGTAGTTGCTAGTGACTCCAAGAGGGGGTATTTATGCTCGATAGTGGGTTCATGCCTCTAGTTTCCAAGGGAAGTGATAATAATCTCTTCGGTTATAGATGTGTTGTTGCTACTAGGGATAAAACAGCGGTCTCTTGTTCATGGAACATGTGGACTATTTACCTTACACACTTTTCTTAGAGCAGTTGTCTGTTGCTTGCAACTTAATACTGGAGGGAGCTCGGATGATAACCTGAAGGTGGACTTCTAGTCATAGATGCAGTTGGATGGCGGTCTATGTATCTTGTTGTATTACCCAATCGAATCTCATAGGATCTTTCTGACTAGTAATTGCATTGTTATGCCTTGCTCAGTTCCTGTCAATTGCCCTGTTATAATTTGTTTACCCTTCATGCCATGTTGTTTATCTAAGGAGAGCACCTCTAGTGAACTATGGACCCCGGTCCAATCTTTACCATCAATACATCTTCCACTGTTACTTGTTTACTTGCTGCAAACCATTACCTTCCACACCATACGTTTAATCCTTTGTTACATCAAACCGGTGAGCTTGACAACCTCACTGATTCGTTGGGGCAAAGTCTTGAGTTTGTATTGTGCAGATCTCCACGTTGCTCGCAACACCTGTGTGACGTTTCCTTCCTCCTTCTGGTTCGATAACCTCGGTCTCTACTGAGGGAATACTTGTTTTTGTGCTCATCACAGCTTTCTCTTGGGGTTTTCAACGAATTGCTCCACCACCGTCAAGTTCTTTGGCGCCATCAAGGAGTCACCATGTACATCGTGTGATTCTCTAGATACTATAGCGTTATTTACTATACAATGGCCGATCCCTCACACCATTTTCTCCCAATTTTCCACATGGCATAAGAAAACTCAATTTTCCTCCTCCCATTACACACTATAGTGGAAATATAAGATATTTAAGATTATAATTGAAGATCGGACCAAAGGCATTAAGTTCTACGTACAACTATGCTCCTCCATATATGCACTTCTCAAGAGATATCAGCCATGCCAGTCGAAGGTCAAATGACTCACACAAAATAACCGTCTAATTAATGTGTGAACTTAGGGAGTTGGATGTGTCCAACTATAACAATGGATTATACATCGTCAATCACTAAGACAATAAAATAACATGATTAGAACAAAGAATTGATTAAACATAACCATAGATACTAGATCACTACACCATCCAATAATACTCAAGTAATCATAACTTTAAAAGGGGGTTCAAGCCATGTTACAAACCATCATTGAGACCATGATGGGTAAGGAAGAAGAAGTAGCGGTGATGAAGATGGTGATGGCATCTGCGGCAGCGGCGGTGCATGGACAACACTGCGGTGGTGGTTCCTTGGTGTCTTCCTCCCCGACCTTCAAGGTTGAGATGGATATTGAGGTGGTATGGCCGCAAGGCTCCACCTTGTTGATGTTGGAGAGGGAGTGGTGTTGATGGAGAGATGAAGACGTGTTGCATTCCCAGCGGTAGCTAGGGTTTACCTCACTTTAAATAGGCTTTTAGAGGTCGGCTTCATGATCCTGGAGAGATCTGTGGCGAATATTCCCTAAGACCCTTCACAAAGTTTGTTCTATTTGACGTTCTGGAGCCAACGGTGGGGGGTACGGCCATCCCAGTCAATACCGTAGCTTCTTATAACCCCTGAACTCATAGAATTTTCGTCATCATTTTTCAATACGAACTCCGATTGAAGTGTTTTGGGGATCGTTGTATTCGTATGGACGAGAGCTGCTACAACACCATAGTCTTGGATATTTATTTTGTGTTAGTGGAAAAATATTACCTTTTCCACTCTTCATATGGTTAAGTTTGCTGACTTTAACTTCTCCATATTGCATCCTTATACTTATATTATCCGGTTTTATTCCATGATTCTCCATTACACCTAAAAACAAACCAGAGACAAGGAAAACTAATAAAATCCTAATAGTACTACTATATGTTTAGTGCTCACATAAAAATAAATGAAACAGGTAATCATGTATAATGGCATAACAATAGATAGATGGAGCACCAGAGGAGTGATTTAATAAACATAAAGTATGCTTAAAACTCTATATAAAATCCACCCATCAATCTTTGCATCGCTTCAGGATCAAAGTTCTAGCCAAGTGTTGTTACTTCTTGGAGGGTGTGCACTTCCTAGCCGCTAAAGAGTCACTTGGAAACCTTCATGGTACTTAGATAAGGTGCCAAAAGTTTGTGATGATTGATGATCGTCTACTTCGTGTGAAGACTGTCTTAGTGGTTGGGCATGTACTAAGTGTCCTAGTTCAAATAAAAGTAGGTTGGTCTTTGTAATCAAGGATTTTTTTTTATCCTATCCTTCTCCAACAAGGATGTAGGTGCGCCAACTATCCAAACCACAAGATACATCTTCTTGTTTGCGATCACCTTACTTTGCTCATTTACTTCTTTGAATCTAAGTTTCTATTAAGTTATATCTTTGGTAGAATTACATGCTTAGGGTGTTTAGCCAACCATTAAAAACAACTTGTTATAAGTGTCAACTACCACTAATATTTTTGAACACCGCATATTCGCCCTCTCTAGTAGATGTAGATAGTATTTCACCTTAGCCACCACCATCCGCTCCTCCTACCTCGCCTCATCCATGCGCCACAACTTTGGAGGGCACCGGTTGGGTTGTTCCTCTCCTAATTCTTTTGCAATGGGGTGTGCTCCATGACAAGGTTGTAGGTCTAGCGGTGGCTCTTTGGTTTAGTGGCACTCGTAGTGCACAAGTCCTCGGGAGTGGGCAGCGGTGTTGTAGGGCTTTGTCGTGGGGTTAACCGGTGTGCCAAGTGGTGAGGTAGTGGGTCTGATCCAATGAGCTTGCGATGGTTGTCTGACGGCTCTGATATGTGGCGGTTTTCTGCAATGGTGGCTGGTGGGCCTTATTTGCTCGATCTAGAGGTGTTCTGGTAGCTAGTGACGATTTGGGGGTCCTTGTTTGCATGACGGGAAGCCTAGGCATGATAACACGCTAAGTGTTGGGCTCGGGCCTTGCAACCCATATCCGACAACTTTGATATCATTTATCACACTTTCTCAGTGAAGGTCCTCTGACGAGTCGGGGAGTGTTCTCTATTCTCGTCAATCTACGCCAAGCATGGCACCCGGATGTCGGGCGGCCACCCTCGATGGTATTTCTTGTTTCCTAGAGGCAGGGGCGGACCCAGAAGAAATTACGAGTGGGGGCAAATGAATTAACTGGGGGCCTTTCTTCTATAAATTTGTAAAATTTAAAGAAATTTCTTCCAAATATGAACAAATAGTGAAGGAATTTAAAATTTTGAGTGGGGGCCTAGGCCTCCACTTAGCTACACTTGGGTCCGCCCCTGCCTGGGGGCTAGGAGGTGGCTTAGTGCGTAGCACTGTGCCCTAGTGTCTGGTTTTGGCATAGTCTTCGAATGCATGGTGTCAATGGTCTGTGTGCGGCTTACGATGGTCATCTACCCGGTCTTTGAGAAACGAGTGTGTGGTTCATGACTAAGAATGTAGAAGTGGGACGGGTGGAATTCCACTTTAATATCTCTATTTTACCTATATAAACTAAGTGTGACAAGTGGGTTCCCACTTATTTTCTTAATGAAATTATATTCAACTTATCTCACTTAGTTTTTTAGAGTTGGAATAGAGGTGTAGAATTGGGATCACTTGTCCCACTTGTCCTACTTCTCTATAGAAAATCTTTTTTGAGGTGGAGCCACGTGTGTAGCCAATAATACAACATACTCCCTACGTCAGAAATAAATGATTTAGATTTATTTAGATTCACATGTGTATGTAGACAAATTCCAAATCATTTATTTTTAAACGAAAAAAGTACAAGTATGCAAATTTTCAATGGAAAATACATGTATTCCAAGTATTTTTCATGTGGCCTAGTCAGTGTTCGTAATGGGTAAGCTAGGCCACCATCGGGCGGGCCCGTTGGAAAATACTTGGAAATCATACATTCTTCAACCGCGGTAGAGATTACGAACACTGACTAGGCCGTATTTTGGTCCATGCTATGGGTAAGCTAGGCCACCATCGAGCGGGCCCGTGGGCCGTATTCTATATGGGCTTATATCCATCCATCCGGGGCTGTATAAAAGACGCCACTGTACGCAGTGCACTGCCGAGCCCTTTTCTTCTCCTCTGCATCGATCTGAGCTCATGATGCATCAGTAAATTATCATTAAGTTAATAACTTTTAAGTAGTAACCGATTCAAGAAGATTCACCTATTAAGTTTTTCTTTTGCAGGGAACACCTATATTAAGTTAGTAAGGTACTCCCTCCGAGGAGGAGTACTATACTCTCTGAACAGAATGGACTGAATTTTCGCCATTGTGTTTATTTCCTTAGATTGAAGAATGTATGCTTATGAGAATGGACTGAATTTTCGCCATTGTGATTCTGCTGGGAAGAAGTGTATTCTCTGAATGTGTTTGTTCGGATTTCAGAGAAGTATATAGCACCTGAAGTATATAGCGCCTGATCCAGAACCATGAAGATGCAACTGCAATTTGTCTCACTGATGGTATTGCTTTCAAAGGATATTGTTTAACACTACTAAATTGTGTATGCAGAGTATCGTGTGGAGCTTGTCAAAGGTCATATTTGTAATCTTTACTACTTTTAGTTCTCTTTATACCGCTGTTGATAATTATTAATAGATCGGTTGAATTTCGAAAAAGAAAAGATAAAGGCTGAAATGGCAATTGGAGTACGTAGTAGAGACTTAGCACGCATACTGCATATCTGACTGCAATGGAGCCCTCATTGCTGAGATTTCGTTCATACTTGGTTTTTGGTCAGAATGCCAAGCTGCCACTCGTATAAGAGTGGCACTGGACAAATACATACCTGAACTCATATCCTTTTCCTTGCTCCAAATTCGTGACAACAAGAGATATGTTTGATTCGCAAAAAAAAAAAAAGAGACATGTTTATCAGAAAAAACTTCAATAGAGTGCTGGCATTTCCTGCATACGGTAGTATGGAACGGACCATGTTGGGACAAGTCCTTTTTTTTCTTCCTCTTCGAAGTTTTCTCCAGAACTACCGACATCTGGAAACAAAGAAATGGTAAAAAAGTATCAGCACTCTAGACCCTCTCTTGCTTCTTGAAAGGATGGGAGATCAATTTTTTGAAGGAATTCCGGTTTCTACTAGATTTGGAGAGGTCGGGCCACTTAGTCCCCGCTTGTTTCCCTGGATTTTAACCATTAAATATTACGGACCAACTTAGATCTTACTAAAACCCCGGTATGCTCCATAATTTTCGGACGTGATCGGTAAACGAAACAATGAAACAAGCGGGGCCTTATGGTTGAAACCATTGGCCTCTTTCTTAGTGTCTCTGTTTTATTCTATATAGGAGGCTTTCGTGCAGGATAAGATGCAGGGGAAAAGTTTTAATGTGCATTTAGTATTTATATAGGCACCATGGTGTTTCAAACTAGCAACACTCCTTCGAGATCTCAAATAATATTCAAATGTTCATTCCAAATGTTCTAACTACGAAGAGCTTCCAAGCACCATTTCCTTCGGGTTAAAATTTTAAACTAAAAAAGGCCACGACAATGACATTGATAACCGCAAGAAATCTTTGCACCAGGACCACCACAGAATTACCAACTGTTTTGGCTCTAGTCTCTAAGACCATCCACTATGGTGGTGTGATTCAAGATTCAAGCAAAAGAAGGAATCGACCGGATTCTGCTGCTATGTCTATTGAGTCGCTTGTGGCAGTAAACGTGGGGCCTATGTATTTGCAGCAAATCCATTTTTTCCTTGTATATTTCCTCTAGCATATGCATGTGATTGTTCTCTTGTTTTTTTCCTGTAGATCGGAAATTATATTATATAAGGCTTTGAACCGAACCAACATCCAGCATCGCTTCGCTAGGTGGTCCAATAATCTATTTATAATTTTTGTTACTTTTAGTATTTTTGTATTGCTGTTGATGATTATTAATATATTGATGGAATTTCGCAAAAAAAAACTTCGAACCGCACATAGTGGATGGATGATCTAAGTATCTCCACACCCCATGTAAACTTAACGAACCTAGTACGCCGCGGATTTTTAGGGCATGACCCAATGACAACTTGCCATGTGGCAATGAAAAAGTGGCAGTTGTCATCGACGGTCCACCGAAAGATCGAACTATTACCGATTCATTCGCTTCACTTAGTAACTTTCCGAACTGTTCACTCCGTTCGCTTCACTTAGTAACTTTCCAAACTGTTCACTCGATATAATTTTCCAAATGAACAGAGCCAAAAATATTTGACAACTAATTCGACTTCCAAATTCTCTTCTTTAAACGTGCAGCCAGCCTATCCATGTCACTAGAAGAACCCCAGGAAAAGGGAGGAGTTAAAGTCACGGATTAGATGGATGGATGACTTGAGCTATACTACATTTTTAGAGGTTGGGATCCTGCATTATGGTTTTATCCAAAAGCATCGATCAAGCGAATGTTTGCAGTCCATTTTTCAGAGCCGCGATGCAGTACTAGTGTGTTGACGAAATTGTAGACAGTCTGACATAGAGATAATAACCACACACACACACACAGCAGCGATATGCTATCTTGTGAAAGCAACCAAATTTTCTGGAGTGGAGGCCTTTGTGTGCTCCTCTTGCAGATCATCTGGAACCGGCGGGGGCAGGCTGAAGAGCGCGGTAAAACTGCAAGTTTCAGCAGCAGTAGAAGCAGCTGTGGTTTTCTCTTTTCCGGTTGCCTGTCGTTTGCAGGCACATGCCAATTGCCGCCGTGGCTCCGCTGCAACAGGCACTTCCGTTATATATACAGACACTGCGCCACAACATTCGCAGGAGGCCCGCAGCGTCGCGCCGAACTCGCCAGCTCCGTAGACATACACACACACACACACACACACACACACACACACACACACACACACACACACACACACACACACACACATATGTGAAGCACAGGCACGAGACCGTAATCATTTGTTCTCGGATAATGGCAGGTCCTCCATTGAGCCGCAGCCGCTCGCTTCCGCGGCGCCTCGCTCTCTTCTGCTTCTTGGCCTCCTGCATTGCGCTCGCGACGCGCACCGCCGACGCCAGCCGGCGTGACCTCATCGGCATCAGCATCGGCGGCGGCGGGGGGATCAGCATCGGCATCGGCGGCGGCGGGGGCAGCTCGCCGTCGCACCAGCAGCCGCCATCGCCGCCGTCGTCGTCCGAGCCGCAGGCGTGCGACTTCGAGAACGAGCGGATATACAGGGCGTACCTGGTGATCCAGAGGTTCAAGAACACGATCACCAGCGACCCGCAGGGCATCACCCGCAGCTGGACCGGCACCGACGTCTGCGGCTCCTACAAGGGCTTCTTCTGCGAGTCGCCGCCCTACGTCAAGGACCGCGCCCTCGCGTCCGTCGACTTCAACGGCTACATGCTGCGGTCCGCCAGCGTGGTCGGGTTCGTGGACGCGCTCCCGGACCTGGCGCTCTTCCACGCCAACTCCAACGACTTCGGCGGCCTGGTGCCCAACCTCAGGGCGCTGCAGTACTTCTACGAGCTGGACCTCAGCAACAACAAGCTCGCCCCCTGCACGTTCCCGACGGACGTGCTGGGCCTCACCAACGCCACCTTCATCGACATCAGGTTCAACAGGTTCTACGCCGACCTGCCGTACGGCCTCTTCTGCTCCTTCCCGATCGTGGAGGCCATCTTCGTCAACAACAACCAGTTCTCCGGCAACCTCCCGCCCAACCTGGGCGACTCGCCCGTCAACTACCTCTCCCTCGCCAACAACAGGTTCACGGGGCCTATCCCGTCGTCCATCGCCCGCGCCGCAAACACGCTCCTGGAGGTGCTCTTCCTCAACAACAGGCTCAGCGGCTGCCTCCCCTACGAGCTCGGCCTGCTCGCCAAGGCCACGGTCATCGACGCCGGCACCAACCAGCTCACGGGCACCATCCCGGCGTCCTACGCGTGCCTCCGCAAGGTGGAGCAGCTCAACCTGGCGGACAACCTCCTCTACGGCCTGGTGCCCGACGCGCTCTGCCGCCTCGCCTACGACGGCGGCCACCTCGCCAACCTCACCCTCTCCGGCAACTACTTCACGGGGCTCGGGGCCTGCTGCTGGGACCTGCTCAAGAACGGGAAGCTCAACGTCGACCGCAACTGCATCCCGTACGCGCCCAACCAGAGGTCGCCCCAGGAGTGCGCCGGGTTCTTCCACAGGACCAAGATGACGTGTCCCGTCAGCACCCACGTGCCGTGCTACCACAAGAGCTACGGTGTCGACGCCGGCGCGGAGGAGGCCAAGGCCGCGGCGGAGGAGTACAAGTACCGGACCTACTCGGCGCTGAAACCGTGATGCTGGGTGCAAGTTTCTCAGACGCGAGGACACACGTACATGCATGCATGTGTCGAAAGAAATTACTCCACTAAGAGAAAATGCACTGTGAGTCTCGTGAACGAAAGCGACAAGACGCAGCTGCTTGTTGGCTAATTGCGATGATTGGTTTGTGTTGATATTGTTTGTCGTTTGTACTTTCTATAGTTATACTTATATATGTTCCCTTTCTCATACTACCAGCAGCAGCACATTGCGAAGAATCTTCTTCAGTTGCTGATGATTGGTCGGGTGCGGCAACACGTAGCTTAGCTAGCTAGGCTGATGGTGTTCGTGCGCGCGGCCTCTTTTGATTTCCTTTCGTTGCAGCCGATACTTGCTTGGAACTTTTTCACGTTTGGATGCTTTTGCTCCTTCTTGTAATCATTGTGCGTGGCTCGTGTTCGCAGCTTCATTCTCTAAGTTCCCTTTTCTTATCTAACGATTCAGAAAAGTGTAACTGAATTTTAGTGAAAATTGCGAACTTGTAATAATTTTCTAGAAAAATGCACCCAGGTTGAAAAGTGCAACTAAAGTTCAGTAAAAAGATGTATGTGCAATTGCAGTTAGTGAAGAGTGGAACTTGCATTTTCCTTGAAAAAAAATGCAATTGGGAGGACGTACCTTCCTCTGCAACGACAAGCTCGAGGTCCATGTTGTCGCATACGATCTTTGTGGATCCCTTCTGCATCATTGCTGCATTATATAAGGTGACGGTGGAGCGAGAAGGGCACCACCACCAAGGCCACCTTCTTTCCATATCGATCTCACAACAATTTTGAGACACCTTCGACGTTATGCTGCGAGGTGTTGGTGAAGCCTCAAGCGGCGGGTTGGGAATATTTTGGTGAGAAACAAGGTTGGCTTTACGATAATGAATTTGTAGAGGAGTTTCGTTGGATCGTGAGGTTGTGGATGGCCACGGCATAGATAGCTGAGGGCAACAGGTCAAGAAGTCACTGTTTGCTTAATGGAGAGAGAGAGATATAGAGAGAGAGAGAGGATGGTAGAAGGAAAAAAAGGTTAGTGGGAGCCCACATAAGTGCCAACAAGTGGACCTCCTCTGCCAGTTTTGCTATCAAACCGTGCGAATTGGCTAATTTAGGTTCTGTGTGAAAGATTAATTCACAAGTTGAGGTTTTGTGAAAATAAAGATCAAAAGGTTGTGGCAAACTAATATAAGGGACTTCAAGGTGTGGTTTTGTGTAATTAAATTTAGTATATATTGTGCCAAAAATTTGGCTAGGTTAGTACATGGTCACAAAAGTAGAGAATCTAGAATGAAAATAGAAGGTGTGCTCAAAGTCTAAACCACTAGGCTATATCGACGAACGAGAACTATTATTGGTGTATAGTGGAAATAAAAGGAGGCATCCACATGACTCACTTTGATTTAAATGCGGTGTGTTCTCGACCTTGAGGGAATTTGTTCCATGCAATCTATGTAAAGGAACAATAGATATATGTATTGCCAA
Source organism: Avena sativa (assembly GCA_916181665.1). Classification (NCBI taxonomy): domain Eukaryota; kingdom Viridiplantae; phylum Streptophyta; class Magnoliopsida; order Poales; family Poaceae; genus Avena; species Avena sativa. The sequence goes on along the minus strand of OV702294.1, from coordinate 144,583,329 downwards.
ATTTTTGCTAATTCCTAATACTCTAAGATTTCTTTAAGTATAAGTTGATCTCACACAGCACTTTCCAAGCAAGCAGTATATGAAGAAAGTGGGACTAGAACGACCAAGAACGGGCAATAATTAGACTTCCTCATCAGTTGTTTGTCTTGGAATTAGGTACCATCGGGCTCATGGACTATGCACTCACAAAAGATTGAATCCGTCTTGTAGGTAGAGGTACCTTCTAAACATGCACCGTGGTTTAAACACCAAAATGCAACTTCAGTTGATTTAGTGAAAGTTCTAACTTGAACACGTGTAACATGGGGTCAAATACATAAAGGCACCACACTCGTGGTACCTAGAAAAGATTAGGAAGACTTTTTTTATGAAATATCACTGATGTGTTCAAAATCAATCAGCATTACAAAGAGGACCAAAAGTAATAAAAGTTACAAATATATCATTGGAACACCTTGCCAAGGATACAAACCGAAGGCTCACCGCCGTTTTCGCAGCCAGCCAAAACTTGTCATAGTAGAGCTTGTTGTAACAGACAGACAGGAAGACGACGAGCTAAGACCACAAAGGACCAGCGCACCAAAGCAGCAACTATCACCAATGATGACAACCGTAGATCGGAAGAGACTGACCTGAAATCACACAATGAACACAAAAACAGATCGGATCCCACGAGAACCATTGGACACACGAGTTCACACACCCTCCATCAATTTTAGATGCACCATCGGAGTGGGGATGGAACAGAAAGGACCTTATTCTGACTTCAGGATGTAGCTGCCGCTTCAACATCCCAAAGAAGACACTAAAAAAGGCTAAATAAAGAACGGAAAACTCTGGCCGGAGGCCATGGTCCGCTATACCTTCAAGGCCCCAAGGACACTGGAGGCGGAGCGGACTAGTAACGTCATCAACGAGAGGGACAGAACCCTAGATAGATTTTGTTGTCGCCTCCATGATCGCCTTATTTTCTTCACATACTAGTTCGGTTTCGTGTGGACAAACCACATCTAATGGATCTTCCACACTTGGATACATTTTGTATTTTGAATTTTCTATGAACCCTCATACCTAAATTCAATGTTTTTTTAATCCTAAATTCAGTGTTTGAGTAGCACATATCAAACATATTGTAATATACTTAACGTCTTATAATATGAAATGGAGGTAGTAATAGATAGATTCACAAGGCATGGACTGCACCACACATGAACCAAACATGTCTGAATTTGACCTAGCCTTGCCACCTAGTCTCTAATTTTTATTGTCCTTCAGTGCACAAAACACATGCTTCCTCCCTTTTCCTCCACCATGCAGAGGCATATAAATCCATGGACTTTGGGTGCAAGCAGTTGGAGTTGGTAGAATTGGATACATTCAGCTAATATTGTTGGAGATCTAGCAATAGGATTTGTGTTGCATAAGTGTGCCATGTAATCTCTATTATGTTTAGATGAGCTTTTATCTGATTCTCTTTCTCGTAGAACTCTTCATAAAACTTAATAATAAAATGCATGTGTGCAAGGTCGGAGTGTTTTCCCTTTCAACAATAAACTAAAATTCAAGTTCACCGGCAATAAATCATAATCCTTCCATTCACTATTATAAGTCCTTGTGGATATTTCTATGCGGACTACATACAAACCAAAATTAATGTAATGTAAGTTATGCTAAGCTACAAAGAATCTACATGTGACCTGGATCAAAATCAGGCGATGCTTATGTACATTATTTGTTGAAATTTGTGGATATATATTATTTGCTCGGGTATTAAGCCAAACCCCTTTTTCACTCGAGGACAAATGATGACTCATTGATGCATGTTACAAACACTATTTCCATGTGACCATATATGAAACAAACCCTGCTTATGGTAAGCACCATTAGGCACGTCGACCACGACAAATCAATGATGCGACTTCCATGGTGCTGATAGGGGCGGCCATATAAGGAATGGTGCGCTCAAAGGTTTCAAAAAGTCATGTTGAGATTGAAATCGATATGCATAAGAAACAGTAAGCGGCTATCTTCGGGTACGTTCACAATGGAGGGGGAGATGATGATGTTTCATGACATGTGCGATTAAGGTTTAGTTTGCGTGGAGTTTTCCACCCCGAAATTGTGTGCATGACATTTGTGAGCTAGTTGATCGATATAGTGCAACATTCTTTTCCTCTGTTGTGACTCCTTAATTATAGTGGCAGGGTTTTGTTTATTTTTTATTTTACTTTACTTTTTTATTTTGTTTATGTGCATCCTTAGTGTCTCGACTAGTTCTTTGCATTATGTTGTTGCTGGAGACCGCGTATAATTGGTATCTTCTAGATATTAATATATTTCCTTATCAAAAGTAAAATGAAGCAAACATGGTTTATAAAAAAACCTAGATAATACATTGAAATAATTGACAACAAACTAATGTTTAAGACAAACTATTGAGGGGAAGAGCAAATCTAAGAACAAAGCTCTTGTTGAGACCCGTTTACTATATAATTTATTTTTGATTGCATCTAAGCAAGACAATGTTGTTCTGTAACCTTTATTAGGATATTTAATATACATCCACATTCTAAAATCTTCTATCAAGATATATATAAAGTTACTAGAATAGATGCAAAGAAATATACATATGTGCATTCCGTATTTTCATCCATTTATTATTTACTTTAGATATTCAAAATTAGGTTTAGTGTATTGCACCAAGCTATGAAAATAAAATACCTTCAAGGTAAATTTTAGTTCTACTTAGTATTGTATTCGTAACAATAGACATGTGAATTGTAATAGTGTACATTAAGCTAATATTATTAAATGTCAGTAATGCCACTAAATACAACAAAACAAACATGATTAAATTGGTTGTTAATGTTATTTGGTTATTACATAAAAATTACCAATTAAAATTTATTGACAAACTTGTCTATAAAGAGTATAAATGTTTAGTATAAATATGTGATGTCCACATATTGGTAGATCAGGCCTCTTGTTGGCTATAAGAAAGTGACACGTCATATATAACCAACTCTATAACTAATATTTACAATAGTTGGCTACAAAAGCATACTACTTAATCAATACGTGGTCCACATGTCACTCTCACAAAATGCCTAGGAGCATGTGCTAGAGCTAGCTATTATCTTAGAGACCGCTTACATTCTGTCTCCTCTTCTCTCCCTTTCACCTCACCCAAATTATATTATTTTATTTCTTATAACCAGCTGGCTATTCCCTATTATACTTGCTCTTAGAACTACTAATACCTTGGTCTAAAGAGAGTGATTTTGATGGTCACGGTACCCCGTGAGCACGGTCTGTCTGCCTTTGATAGGTTTTTGATTGAATCTTTGTAATTATATTCCTCATGTGGTCCTCACCCTACATGTGTTTCAATAATTATTGGCTGAGACTAGTTATCCAATCCATGACCGTTGTCTTGTTCACGCGCGTGTCTTTAGTTTTCGCGCCAGCTAGGTCGGTCTGCGTGAGAGAAACCTAGCTGCCCTCTAATATACGGTTCGATGCATGTAAAGTGACATGAACCACATTAAGGAGAAACACATGTAGAACAATAAAACAACCACGTCAAAAGGTGTCCATCATGCAAACATTATGACACACACTAGTACATTTTTTGGTGGGTTGAAGTTACACGGTTTGGTCATGTAGCTTGAAAGCAGCAGAGTTCCCTCTTGCTAGCATAGGCTCAGATGTTGTATCGGGTACACGTTCGAACATAATCAGAGTACCAAAATCTACACTTTCTCGCTTATGCTAACCGATGATTATCATCTTTCATGCAATTCATGGGGTGCAATAACCAAGTTTAATCGAAGGAAACTCTAAATCAAATATTGAAAGGAAATAACCTCTATTTCTAATTCCTATGTTTGGATGTGCATGGAATTTGTTGTTGGAATCAAAGGGTGTCCGCTAGTTCCAAATCATTTTTGGATGTACAAACCATGAAATTTAATGTTTTATTGAGTTTTGACAATATAAACTTATTTACATGTATAGAAAATAGTATGTGCATACTTCATGTTTATATATTATTTTCACACATAATAAAATTAAATAACATGAAGAAAGTCACGATGCCGACAACAACAACAACAATAACAATAACAACAACAATAACAACAACAACAACAACACAAGTATAATAATTTTCAAGTACGTATGCCAAGCATGACACAAAATAGTTTTCAAGTACCAACAACAATCACAACATGGATACTAATTTTGTCTCTAGCAAATAACATAACAAGTGGATAGTTTATGTCTCTTACACATAGCACACACATAACACAAGTGGACATTTTATAAACAACAAACTACATAGTAGTTCATAACAACAACCATTCATCATAGCAACCATCAAGGCATTCTCGAGGAACACCATGAATGCTTCGAACAAGCGCTCATTGAAGATCAACTTCGCATAAGTTGTTACCATATGAGAATCCCCAAGCCATGTACTTTCTGGAGTGCGTCAAGGATTTCAGTTGGAGGGGTTACCTTTGGTATAGGAAGTGGTTGATTGTCTCCAAAGCATCATCAAAATATGTCCTCATCTGACCATAATGCACAAGATAGCATCACCAAACGTCTCTCTTCTGAGGCACCTTGGGAAATTCTTCATCAACCAGTATGTCTTGTTCTTGAACACTCTTATCCCTTATCCTAGAACCTTCACCGGTCGCATGGTCTTTTGAATATAAAAAAAATTGACTACCAATGATTACATCGAAAGAGACTGTCCTAAAGTCACACCAATGAACACGAAAAATGACCGGTTCCCGGGTGATGAGGGGTAGCCTCGACAAACGCCCATTGTTATGCACTTAGGGATTCGTGGAAAAGAGAGCACTGGTGATTTCGTCAGTTGATCATACAAACAAGGGAGTCGATGTCGTCTGATTATGGAGAATATGATTACAAAATTGTCGATTCGGTAGTTATGATCTAGATTGCGGTGTATTGGTGTTTGATAGAAATATAAGGTTCCTCTATGATGGCTCAGTTGATGTGGAGCCTATTGGGAACCCCAAGAGCAAGGTGTGAAGCAGCACAGCAGCAAGTCTTCCCTCAGTAAGAAACCGGGGTTATCGAACCAGTAGGAGGAAGGAAACGTCACACAGGTGTTGCAAGCAAGGTGGAAACCACCACAACACAAACTCAAGACTTTGACCCAACTAACAGTGAGGTTGTCAATCTCACCGGTTGCTGTAACAAAGGATTAAATGTATGGTGTGGAAGGTAATGGTTTGCAGCAAGTAAATAAGTAACAGTGGAGGATGTATCAATGGTAAAGATTGGACCGGGGTCCATAGTTCACTAGAGGTGCTCTCCTTAGATAAACAACATGGCATGAAGGGTAAACAAATTACAGCAGGGCAATTGACAGGAACTGAGCATGGCATAACAATGCAATACTAGACAAAAAGATCCTATGAGATTCGATTAGGCAATACAACAATATACATAGACCGTCATCCAACTGCATCTATGACTAGAAGTCCACCTTCAGGTTATCATCCGAACCCCTTCCAGTATTAAGTTGCAAGCAACAGACAACTGCTTTAAGCAAAGTGTGTAAGGTAAACAATCCACTTGTTATATAAACAAGAGACCATTGTTTTCTCCCTAGTAGAAACAACACATCTACAACCTAAGAGATTTCTGTCACTTCCCTTTGAAACTAGAGGCATGAACCCACTATCGAGCATAAATACCCCTCTTAGTGTCACTAGCAACTACTTGGCCAAGATAGCTACTAACAATGGAGAGCATGCACGATCACAAACAACACAGACATGATAGTATCAAATAGACAAAACCATTAATCAATGTGACATAGTAATCTCAATATCCATGGGACCCCTGCAAACACAACATGCATGATTACAAATAGCTTAGATCTTGATCATGAACGGAGGTCACAAGATCTATACATGAAAGCACAAGGAGGAGATACAACCATCTAGCTACTACATGGACCCGTAGTCCAAGGTGGAACTACTCATGCTTCATACCGGAGAAGAACGGCTCCGGGATGATCTCTCCTCCGGCAGGGGCCAGGAAGAACTTCAGATCCCCCCGATCTAGGGACAATGGTGGCGGCGGCTACAGAAGGTTTCGTGGAGTTTTGATCGGGTGCCTAGGGTTTCTACATCGGGGGCTTCTTATAGGCGAAGAGGCAAGGCTGGGAGGCGGCCGGAGGGCCCACACCCTACCTAGGCGCGGGGTGGGCCCACCCGCGCCTAGGGGGTGTGGTGGCCCTGGCTCGCCTCTCCGTCTCCCCTCTTGACTTTGTGACGCCCACGGTAAAATATTGACTTTGGCTTTTGTCCCGTCCAATTCCGAGAATATTGATTTTCTGCCTTTTTGGAACCAAAAATAGAAGTAAATAGGCAACTGGCACTGTGGCAACTTGTCAATAGGTTAGTTCCAGAAAAGATATAAAAACACCTCAAAGTGTAGACAAACAAAGCAAAGTAGATATTAAACAAGCATGGAGCATAAAAATTATAGATACGTTTCCGACATATCAAGCATCCCCAAGCTTAACTCCTGCTCGTCCTCGAGTATGTAAGTGATAAAATAATAATTTTTGAGGTGACATGCACCGTCAAAACCAATATCAAACCATTTGCAAGCATTGAAAGCTGGGATCAAAGAACTCTAAACATGTGCATGAAAGATGGAGTTCTAACAATAAGACAAAGTAACTATGCATGCAACATGAAAGGCTACAAACAAAGATCATAAATAACATGCATTGAAAACGTTTGTTTGTTTCACATACAGAAAACATGGCATAGTGGAATTCAGCTTGTCCCTTATAGAGTAGCAAATAGATGCACATGACACCTTCAAAGTTCATAAGTGTGACTAGATACAAATAGCACAAGAATAAGTAATATCATCAATCAATAAGTTTTGCGACACTACACATAGAATGACAACTATGCTCTCTTAATGGTGCCTAAAGGTAGAAGGTGGAGACTCAATATAATAGTGGAAGAAAGGCCTTTCATAAAGGAAGCAGGGATTTCAAGTTTCACAAAGAGCTTCCAAAAATTATGATACTTGTTAGCTTTTAGCCCTCATTTCCCCTATCATAAGCATCTTGAAGTGATTAAGGTTAAAGTGAACAAACTATGGAGTATATGCTTGACAAAGTATAAGTTGGCAATCTCAAGTCCCTTGAATACGAGGGCCACACCTCATGCTACTCAACTTTAGTCACCTGTAAGTTCTTGTCATAGTAAGTACATGCGTATCATTGAGAACCGCCAACGGGGTACCCCTTGCACATGATACGGGAGCTATCCCATAACCAAAATGACAAGGAAAGTAGACAATGAACACCTCAACGATCTTTTTATTTACTATGTGCATAGCTTTTTATTGAGGATGCTTCACAGATAGCTCATTATGGTGATGTTGCAAGTTTCCACCATGATTAGGCATGGCTTAGGCTAGCGGCCTAGGCGTTTCTCTAACACAAAATACATAACTCCATGGACTTACAAGCTCTCTCTTTATTTCATACCGCTGACATCCATAGACAAAAGAGCATGATATCAACTGTGTATAAAGCACAAGTGCAATGTTGAAAACGTTCCCCGTGACAGCACGGTTCTGCTAATTCCAACGTATAAGTGCAAGCATATACAACATAGACGACACAATGGTTCAAGTTTATTAGGGGCAAAGAATATAAAGTGTGCCATCAAGTTTGTGAGGGCTTTAATCTCTAAGTTTTCAGATAACAAAGAGACTTTTTAACTGGAAGATAGCTGAAAACAAGAATATACTTGGAATGGTGTAACACACCATGCATATGAGTTTATAGTGGACACTTTGGAATAACTTGGTTTCTTGGGAGTTGGAAGCATGAGTAGAGCTTACTCATACAAGTGGAGGCTAGCAAAAGACTAGGAGCAACCAACTAAGAGAGAAATAATGGCCATAATCATGCAGAGCAACAAAACATTACTAATCAAAGCATAGAGTGGTACTACAAGTCAAGGACTAAATGATCATAGAGGCTACGGTGACTTGTTCATAGTCATAACATGGTGTGAGCATGTGCAAAGTCAACTCAAACAAAGCATCAAAGGATAATACCACAATACTATGCTTTTGCATGCTAAAACAACGCATAATTCTTTCAAGGCACACTAAGAAATCCCAATTGTTTGGAACAAGAAATGCTACAGCAATAATAACTAAGCATAAGATCAAAACAACACCTAGCATGTCATGCTAAAGTCTAAGTCACAGTCAATGCAAGTTCCTCCTGCACTTTCAAGCAAGAACTTCCTACTCCTTTCCAATACCAAGCAACTTATTTGAAAACAACATAGCGAGAACGGGGGTCCAAACTACTTTATTCAAGCAAACTAAAAAAACTAAGCAAAGTAAACGAAAACTAAGACGCTCCAAGAACAGCACAACAGAGCATGAAACAATAAAAACGAAGTGTCTAGACAGACCTGAGCTTTTTATTGATGAAGAAGGGGATGCCTTGGGCATCCCCAAGCTTTGACGCTTGTACCTCTTGGATATTTCTTGGGGTGACACCGTGGTGGCATCCCCAAGTTTGAGCTTTTGTCCATTATTCATCTCATCATTCTCTCTCTACACCTGAAATTTTTCCTTCATACAAAACTTCACACAATCTTCATTAGCAACATTAGTGTATTCAAAAGATAATAGACCTTTGGGTTTAGCTTTGGAACAGCAAAACTTTTTACTAAAAACACAAGCTACTGTAGCAACTCCTTCAAAAATCTCAATTCATCAAAAGAGAACTCAAAAAGGAATCAATAAGAAGCAAATGCAAATAATGGCAGAAATCTGTCAAAACTGACCAGCAGGTAGAAACCGATTTTTTCGAAAATCTTCTGTTGCTCAAATAAAAAAGTGTTAAACCAAAGAAAGTTAGCTAACATACTGGGGGATTTATTCGTAAATTTTAAGCTCAATCAGAATTACAGAGACTACTCACGAATTTTTATGGTGGAGGACAGAAATCTGTTTCGGGACAGCAACTCCCCAAATCTTACTTCCCTCTCATTAGAAGTCATTCTTGGCACAAAAAGCAAACAAAAAGGATAAGGAGAGGTCATTACTGAAGTAATAACTTCCAAGACTCAATAAAAATCTTGGGTTATCTCCCAATAAGTACTTTTCTTTAACGCCTTTAAGTTAGGCACAATAAGCTTGAGAAGATTCTCACATAAGAAATATGAATTAAAGTCAAAGAGAGCATCAAGAAGCAAATTCAAAACACATTTAAGTCTAATCCTCTTCATATGCATCGGAATCTTGTACACAAATAAAATCACAAAGAACAAAGTGACAAGCATAGGAACATAAAACAAGAGTAACTTCAAAACTTTCAGCAAATAGAGAGGTGTTTCAGTACCATGAAAAATTCTACAACCATACTTTCCTCTCTCATAATAATTTTCAGTAGCCTCATGAAAAAACTCAACAATATAGCTATCACATAAATCATGATTTTCATGATCTACAAGCACATAATTTCTATCAAGCTCAAAAATAGTGGGATTAAAGCCTTCACAGGTTTTACCCAAACTAGATATTTCAAAAGGATCCACAGGAATATAACATTCATCCTCCTTTGGTAAGCATGGGGGATAATCAAATAATGTAAGGGATAAAGAGTTACTCTCATTAGAAGGTAGGCATGGGTTGATAATCCATTCTTCTTTCTTTTGTTCATCACTCTCCTCCTCTTTTTCATCTAATGAGCTTCCAGTTTCAACAATTTCTTCTTCCATAGGGCTGCTATAAGGCATTAGTCTTTTCCATTTGTGGAAAGCATCTATTAAAATATTCAAGAATATAGTCATTTGCTTCCTTGTAATTATCAAAGCAAAATTTAAGTATCTCATAAACCTCAAATTCATAAGGTGCATCATCAGTATTTTCAAGCAAACTGGCAAGTTCAAATGCACCCTTGAAGGCAATAAATTTTTCAATTTGTTCCACATCATAAAAGTCATAATTTCCTTTAACATAAGAAGATATGGTAACATTATCATTATGCTCACATTGGAAAGGGAGGTGTTTATACCTCCTATAGCAACAAGATTTATCAAAGCAATAAGTAACATTATAAGTAGAGCACACGTCTCTAGCAATAGTATTCAACTTATCAATTTGTTCCCATAAGTGTTTCCCTTTTTGTAACAAACGGTGTTCCTTATAATAATACTTTTGTTCTTCTGTGAACCCACCTTGCCAATAAGAACTAGTTTCAAAGAAACCATCCATTGATAGAAAGCATGACCAAGCAAGGCAATAACCGACCAGCAACCAGAGTGGGAACTAATTTTTTTGTGTTTTTGATAAGAAAAAGCAAACCAAACTAAACTATTTTTTTGGAGTTTTTGAAAAAAAGAGGCAAACAAAACCAAGCAAAAGAAACTAAGCAAACTAAAAACAAAGTAAATAGAAAGGTTGAGGAGGACTCCCCTTGTGAAGACGTCCTTAGCCTCCCCGGCAATGGCGCCAAAAAACTTGTTGATGGCTCAGTTGATGTGGAGCCTGTTGGGAACCCCAAGAGCAGGGTGTGAAGAAGCACAACAGCAAGTCTTCCGTCAATAAGAAACCGAGGTTATCGAACCAGTAGGAGGAAGGAAACGTCACACAGGTGTTGCAAGCAACATGGAAACCTGTGATACATCCAAAACGTATCTACTTTCTCGAACACTTTGCTATTGTTTCTCCTCTAAACTTATGTGATTTGAATACAACTAACACGGACTGATGCTGTTTTCAGCAGAATTACCTTGGTGTCTAGTTTTTGTGCAGAAAATCAACTATCAGGAAAAATCCCGGAAAATATGCCAAAAATTATATTTCATCAGAAGATCCACGGAGCTAGAAGACGAGACGGAGAAGGAGCTTGGGGGGCCCACACCCCTGCCAGGCGCGGGCCCACCACTAGTCGCGCCTAGGGGGGTGCAGGCACCCCCTCGGCCTCCCTCTGCGCCTATAAGTTGCCTTTCGACCTAAAAACCGAGGGGGAGTCGATAGTTTTCCAGAAAGAGTTCCGCTACGCCGCCGCCACCAGAAACCAAGATTCGGATCCAGAAATTTTGTTCTGGCACCCTGCCGGGACACGGAATTTGGGGAGGATCATCGCCATCGTCATCACCAACGCCTCTCCATCAACCATCAATGTTTCCCTCATCCATGAGTGAGTAATCCCCCGTTGTAGGCTTGGGGATGGTAGGGATTGGATGAGTTCTATCATGTAATTGAATAAGATTGTTAGGGCATAGTGCCCAATATCTCTATTAGTGCTATTTGACTTTGCTGCAACTTGTTATGCTTAATGCTTGTCACTAGGGCCCGAGTGCCATGATCTCAGATATGAACTTATTATTGAATCATTATGATAGTATTGTTTATGATCTTATCTGCAAGTTGTGTACACATATCATTGTCCGGATCCAAAGGCCCCAAAGTGACAATAATTGGGACAACCGGAAGGGATGGCTATGGTGTGAGGATCACATGTGTTCACGGAGTGTTAATGCTTTGCTCCAGTGCTCTATTAAAAGGAGTACCTTAATTGCTAGTAGTTCCCTAGAGGCCCCGCTGCGAGCACGTATGACTATATTTGGAGCACATGCCTAGGATTGTTTTTATTTATATGCAATGCCCTAGATCTTGAAGTTACATGTTTAGACTCATCCATGCAACGCCCGTCCATCCATCCCTATGCCTACCGCACTCAAATCCCACTGTTTACTGTTACTGTTACTATTGCTCATGTTTCACTGTTGTTGTTGCTTTGTTGTCACTACTACAAACTGTTGCTACTGATAAACTTCTGTGAGCAAGAACTATTTCCAGGTGCAGCTGAATTGACAAATCAGTTGTTAAGGCTTGCAAGTATTCTTTGGCTCCCCTTGTGTCGAATCAATAAATTGGGTAATACTACCCGCGAAGACTGTTGCGATCCCCTACACTTGTGGGTCATCAAGACTATTTTATGGCGCCATTTCCGAGGAGCAGATTTATTTGTAAGTTCACTTGGATCTATTATTGTTCACTGCTACTCCTTTCATCATGGGGAAGACTCGTGATGGAAAGTTCCCTATTTTACCATCCACTACAAGAAGAGGTACAGTCCTAAACACCTCTGCTGCCCTTAATTCACCGCCTGTTATAAGTAAGCTTGTCACACCACCACCACATACTCATGCTACACACACTGCTACTACTGCTGAGTCTGAAACTGCTTTTGATACTCATGATGTTACTTATACTGTGCTTGATGCGAGTGGTTCACTAGGTCCTTTCCTATATGCTACTATGGCTAGTCTAGGAAATACCGAAACTCCTAGTGAAGATACTGTTACACCTATTAGCTCACCTAAGTCTAGAGAGAGTTATGATATTAATGATGGTTACATTGAGTTCACTAATGAATTTGTTGAAGAGTGCCGAAACACACATGGTACTAGTGCTATTAAGAGTCCCCTTGCTAGACGCACCATTATTCCTAAGTTGTCCTCTGATCCTAAGTTTGCCACCACTCCCATAGATATTAAAGACAAAGGTTATGATTTCCCTCTTGATTTATCCTATTTAGATATTGCTGAGAAAGAACCTTTTTGTGGGACTGAAAATGAGAGTGTTGTGGCTCATATGAATGAGCTTTCTACTATTTGTGCTTTATTCTCTGATGATTTTAAGATGTGCAAGTACTTTGTTACTAAGATCTTCCCTTTTTCACTAAAAGGAGAAGATAGGGCTTGGTTTAATAGATTACCTCCTGGTTCCATTGATAGCCCTGATTGTTTGATTGCTTCTTTCTTGCACAACACAAACTCAAGAATTTGCCCCAACTAACAATGAGGTTGTCAATTTCACCGGTTGCTGTAACAAAGGATCAAATGTATGGTGTGGAAGGTAATGGTTTGCAGCAAGTAAACAAGTAACAATGGAGGATGTATCAATGGTAAAGATTGGACCGGGGTCCATAGTTCACTAGAGGTGCTATCCTTAGATAAACAACATGGCATGAAGGGTAAACAAATTACAGCAGGGCAATTGATAGGAACTGAGAATGGCATAACAATGCAATACTAGACAAAAAGATCCTATGAGATTCGATTGGGCAATACAACAATATACATAGACCGCCATCCAACTACATCTATGACTAGAAGTCCACCTTCAGGTTATCATCTGAACCCCCTCCAGTATTAAGTTGCAAGCAACAGACAACTGCTTTAAGCAAAGTGTGTAAGGTAAACAGTCCACATGTTCTATGAACAAGAGACCGTTGTTTTCTCCCTAGTAGCAACAACACACAACAACCGAAGAGATTTCTATCACTTCCCTTGGAAACTAGAGGCATGAACCCACTATCGATCATAAATACCCCCTCTTGGAGTCACTAGCAACTACTTGGCCAAGATAGATACTAACAACGGAGAGCATGCAAGATCAAAAAAACATACATGATAGTATCAAATAGACAAAACCATTAATCAATATGACATAGTAATATCAATATCCATCGGATCCCCCAAACACAACATACATGATTACAAATAGATTAGATCTTGATCATGAACGGAGATCACAAGATCTATACATGAAAGCACAAGGAGGAGATACAGCCATCTAGCTACTACATGGACCCGTAGTACAAGGTGGAACTAATCACGCTTCATACCGGAGAAGAAGGCCTCCGGGATGATCTACCCTCCGACAGGGTGCCAGGAAGATATTTAGATCCCCCTGATCTAGGGACGATGGTGGTGGCGGCTACAGAAGGTTTCGTGGAGTTTTGATCGGGTGCCTAGGGTTTCTGCATCGGGGGCTTCTTATAGGCGAAGAGGCAAGGCTGGGAGGCGGCCGGAGGGCCCACACCCTACCCAGGCGTGGGGTGGGCCCACCCGTGCCTAGGGGGTGGCCCTGGCTCGCCTCTCTGTCTCCCCTCTAGACTTCGTGATGCCCACGGTAAAATATTGACTTTGGATTTTGAATGGTTTTCGCAGCATAGTAAATCAAAAAAATTATACGGATGCAAACAAGAAATCCAAGATCTAATCTAGGAGATGCAATCTTCGAGCGAGATAGATGAGATCTTCATACCCTTGAAGAAATCGCACAGCGGAAACGTTCAACAGAACGTGGGTGATGTAGTCAAACTAGCCTTCTCCTCCTCGCGATCCGATCCGATCCAACACCGCAAGTGGCGGCGCCTCCGAGAGATGCACACATACAGTGCCGCGACGTCTCCTCCTTCCCTGGTCCAGCAAGTGGGGTGGAGAGAAAGATTGGATCTACAACACGATGGCGTGGTGCTATGGTGGAGAGTTTCTGCGGCAGGGCTTCGCCTACGCGCAATCGGGAGAGAGAGAGGTGGAGGGGCAGCAGGACGACGGCTAGGGTTGGAGGAGTGGGAGGGGGAGGGTGTGCCCCTGCCCTCTTTATATAGGGGGCTGGCCGGCCTCCTTGTCCCCTCCTCCAAGCCCTAGGGCGGCGGCCCCAAGGGTTGGAGTGGGGGCAAGTTTCCTCCTTCCTTCTAGAAGATCTACCCTAGGGTTTCCCCTAGGCTGGCCGGCTGGGCCTTTGGGGCCTTGTGCCCCTGGCCCAATGCGGCTAGGGCATGTCCCCTTAGGCCCACGCAGGCCCCCGACAAGTGGGCCCACGTTGGTCCCACTCCGAAACCTTCTAGAACCTTCCGGTAAAATACTGATAAACTCCGAAACGATTCTGAAATCCAAAAACTGCTTTCCTTTATATGAATCTTATTCTTCGGACCATTCCGGAACCTCTCGTGATGTCCTGGATCTCATCCGAGACTCTGAACAAAAACTCATAAACCAATTATCCATTCTATCCTAGCGTCGAGGCACGTTAAGTGTGTGACCCTACGGGTTCGAGAATATGCAGACATGATCTTCTATCAATAATCAACAGCCAGGATCTGGAAACCCATATTGACTCCCACATATTCATCGATGATTATATCGGATGAACCACGATGCCAGGATTCAATTAATCCCATATATGTATTTCCTTCGTCACGCGATATTTTACTTGCCCGAGATTCGATCGTTGGTATCGGCATACCTAGTTCAATCTCGTTCACAGCAAGTACTTTCCTCATTCCGTAATCCGATATCACTTTGTGATTAACTCCTTAACCACGTGCTTGCAAGCGGTGTTGATATCGATTACCGAGTGGGGCCGAAGTATATCTCTTCGACTCGGGAGGGACAAATTCCATCTCGATACATACAACCCAACAAGTACTTTCTGATCACCTGAGAGACACCTTTATGATCACCCTCACATAGGATGATGTTTGATGACCTCAAAGCTTTCTTCCGATACCAGGGAGTTGTATTATCTCATGGTCTAAGGAATACAATACTTGACATAAGAAAAAGCTTTGCAAAGATGAACACGATGACACGATCTAATTGCTCTGCTTAATTTGGGTCTGTCCATCATATCATTCTCCTAATGACATGATCTCATTATTAATCGACAACTCATGTCTATGGTTAGGAAACCTTAACCATCATTAATCAATGAGCTAGTCCATAGAGGCGTACTAGGGACACGGTGTTGTTCATAAACCACACAATTATCAAAGTTTCCTCTTAATACAATTATAGCATGGAATATAAACTTTATCATGAACAAGAATTATAATAATAACATCTTTATTATTGCCTCTAGGTCATAATTCCAACAGTCTCCCACTTGCACTAGAGTCAATAATCTAGTTTACATCTGGCAACAATCTAACACCCATGGCATTAAGGTGCTGATCATGTTTTGCTCGTGGAAGAGGTTTAGTCAACGGATCTGCGACATTCAGATCCGTGTGTACTTTGTTAATCTTCAGATCTCCATCTGCTATATAATCTCGAATTATATGAAAACGGAGGTTGATGTGCTTGGTCTTTGGATGATATCTTGGTTCCTTAGCTAGTGTTATGGCGCCAGTGTTGTCGCACAATATCTCCAATGGGTCCAAGGAACTTGGAACCACACCAAGCTCAGTGATGAAGTTCCTGATCCAAACTCTTTCACTTGACGCTTCTGAAGCAACCATGTATTCCGCTTCCGTTGTAGATCCCGCGATCACGCTTTGCTTGCAGCTTCTCCAGCTCACAGCTCCTCCATTCAAAATATAAATGTATCCTGTCTGAGATTTAGAATCATCCGGGTCGGTGTCGAAACTATCTCGACGTAACCTTTTATGACGAGCTGCTCATCACCTCCATAGACCAAGAACATTTCTTTAGTCCTATTTAAATACTTTAGGATATTCTTTACGGCTGTCCAGTGTTCCACTCCTGGATCACTTTGGTATCTGCTCGTCAAACTAAGAGCAATGGACACATCCGGTCTAGTACATAGCATGGCATACATAATAGAACCTATGGCCGAGTCATAAGGCACTTTGCTCATAGTATCTCTATCTGTTACCGTAGCTGGACACTGAGCCTTGCTCAATATCTTACCTGACAACATGGGCAATGAACCATTCTTTTCTTTATCCATTCTGAACCTTTTCAAAACTTTGTCTAGATATGTACTTTGGCTTAAAGCTATTAGGCGACTTTGTCTATCTCTATAGATTTTGATGCCTAATATATAAGCAGCTTCTCCTAGGTCTTTCATTGAAAAACATTTATTCAAATAACTCCTCACATCGTTAAGCATACCAATGTCATTTCCAATAATCAATATGTCATCCACATATAGTACTAAAAATGTCACCGAGCTCCCACTCACTTTCTTGTAGATACAAGCTTCATAGCAATTTGGAACAAATCCAAAACTCTTGATCACTTGATCAAAACGAAGGTTCCAACTCCGAGATGCTTGCTTCAGTCCATAAATGGAATGCTGAAGTTTGCACACCTTATCAGCATCCTTAGGATCGACAAAACCTTCGGGCTGCATCATATACAACTCTTCATCAATGTTGCCATTGAGGAACGCAGTCTTGACATCCATCTGCCATATTTCATAATCATGAAATGCAACAATTGCTAATAAAATCCGAATGGACTTAAACATCGCTACGGGAGAGAAAGTCTCATCGTAGTCAACACCTTGAACTTGCCGAAACCCTTTTGCGACAAGTCGAGCTTTATAGACAGTAACATTACCATCCGCGTCCGTTTTATTCTTGAAAATCCATTTGCACTCAACGGCCTTACGGTCGCTAGGAGGGTCCACCAACACTTGGTTTTCGCTCATGGATCCCAATTCGGATTTCATGGCCTCTAGCCATTTCTCAGAGTCTGGACCCATCATTGCTTCCTCATACTTCGTAGGTTCACTGTTGTCTAACAACAAGACGGTTGAGACAGGGTTGCCGTACCATTCAGGAGTGGCACGTGACCTTGTCGACCTACGAAGTTCAGTAGTAGCATCATTCGAAGTTCCATGATTCTCGTCATTAGCGTCCTCCCTTGTTGGTGCAGACGGCACTGGAACAATTTCAGGTGCTGCGCTACTCTCCAACTCGAGAGAAGGTTCAATAACCTCGTCTAGCTCTACCTTCCTCCCACTCACTTCTTTCGAGAGAAAGTCCTTCTCAAGAAAGGATCCGTTCTTTGCGACAAACACTTTGCCTTCGGATCTGTGGTAGAAGGTATACCCAATCGTTTCCTTAGGGTATCATATGAAGACGCATTTCTCCGCTTTGGGTTCGAGCTTGTCCGGCATCAACTTCTTGACATAAGCTTCGCATCCCCAAACTTTAAGAAACGACAACTTAGGTTTAGCACCAAACCACAGTTCATACGGTGTCGTCTCAACGGATTTAGATGGTTCCCTATTTAAAGTGAATGCAGCTGTTTCTAATGCATAACCCCAAAATGATAACGGCAAATCTGTAAGAGACATCATTGATCGCACCATATCTAATAGAGTTCGATTCCGGCGTTCAGACACACCATTGCGTTGTGGTGTTCCGGGTGGCGTGAGTTGCGAAACGATTCTGCTTGCTTTAAGATGCGTGAGAAAATCATAACTCAAATATTCACCTCCACGATCAGATCGTAGAAATTTAATTTTCCTGTTATGATGGTTTTCCACTTCGTTCTGAAATTCCTTGAACTTTTCAAACGTTTCAGATTTATGTTTCATTAAATAGATATACCCATATCTACTTAAGTCATCAGTAAAAGTGACAAAATAGCGATATCCACCGCGCGCCGAAACACTCATTGGTCCGCATACATCGGTTTGTATGATTTCCAATAAGTCCGTTGCTCGCTCCATCGTACCGGAGAACGGGGTTTTGATCATCTTGCCCATGAGGCACGGATCGCACGTGTCAAATGATTCAAAATCAAGAGACTCCAAAAGTCCATCAGAATGGAGTTTCTTCATGCGTTTTACACCAATATTCCCTAGACGGCAGTGCCACAAATAAGTTGGATTATCACTATCTACTTTGCATCTCTTAGCCTCAATGTTATGGATGTGCGTTTCATTGCTTTCGAGATTCAGAAGAAATAAACCATTCACAACAGGTGCATGACCATAAAAGATGTTATTCATGTAAATAGAACAACCATTATTCTCCGATTTAAATGAATAACCGTCTTGCAATAAACACGATCCAGATATGATGTTCATGCTCAACGCAGGCACATAATAACACTTATTAAGGTTTAAAACTAATCCCGAAGGTAAAACTAAGGAGAGCGTGCCGACGGCCATCACATCAACTTTTGATCCATTGCCAACGCGCATCGTCACCTCATCCCTTGCTAGCCGCCGTCTATTCTGTAGCTCCTGTTTCGAGTTACAAATATTAGCAACTGAACCAGTATCAAATACCCAGGCACTACAACGAGCGCTAGTAAGGTAAACATCAATAACATGTATATCAAATATACCTTTAATGGTGCCAGCCTTCTTGTCGGCTAAGTACTTCGGATAGTTGCGCTTCTAGTGACCCTTGTCCTTGCAATAGAAGCACTCAGTGTCCGGCTTAGGTCCAGACTTGAGCTTCTTCTCAGCAGGGGCAACGCGCTTGCCGCTGCCTTTCTTGAAGGATTTCTTTGCACCCTTACCTTTCTTAAAGCTAGGGGTCTTGTTGACCATCAACACATGATTATCTTTCTTGATATCCACCTTCGCAGCTTTCAGCTTAGCGAAGAGCTCAGTGATCGTATCAGTGGAACCAATTTGATTGTGAGTGACTATAAAACCTTTGTAGCTGGGAGAGAGTGATTTCAGAACTCTGTCAATCTTGAGCTCTTCTGGAATCTTGCAGTCTAGTTGCTCAAGACGTTGAGTGTAGCCCGACATCTTAATGGCGTGCTCACTAACGGAACTCTCTTCCTCCATCTTGCAGTTAAAGAACTTCTCAGAGATCTCATATCTCTTAGAACGGGCCTGAGTCTAAAACATGGTTTTCAGTTCCTCAAGTATCTCAAAGGGCCCGGCGAACTCCTCAAAACGATTTTGAAGGTCCGGTTCCATAGCAAACAACATGGTACTCTTAATCACTCCATAATCATCTTTGCGCGACTAATAAACAGCTTTTTCATCAGCCGACGCATCAGTAGCAGGTGCGTCACCTAGCGCTTTCTCTAGTACATAGTCCTTTTGACCGCCAGCGAGAATGATTCTCAGATTGCGGAACCAGTTGGTGAAGTTAGACCCATTGTTCTTAAGCTTTTCTTTCTCAGCAAAAACATTGAAGTTGAAGTTGGACTTAGCCATTTGATCTACAAAATTTGCAAATACAATTTAGACTATGTTCATGATAACTAGTTCAACTTAATCAAATTACTAGATGAACTCCCACTAAATTCAACATCCCTCAAGTTGTTTAGTGAACATGATCCAAATTCACCACACCTAATCCGATCTTCACGAGAAGAGATGTGGTTTCAATGGTGGACAACAAAGTGTCGATCATATCATTCATATGACTCATGCTTAACCTTTCGGTTTGTGTGTTCCGAGGCCATGTCTGTACATGCTAGTCTTGTCAAGTCAAACCCAAGTATTTCTGCGTGTGCAAAACTGGCTTGCACCTATTGTATGTGAATGTAGAGTTTATAGCACCCGATCATCACGAGGTTCTTGAACACGAAGAACTTTCACAACGGTTCATACATGGGGAGAATACAATTTTATCTTGATCTTTAGGTGAGGAATCATCTTATAATGCTACCGTCGCGATCTAAGCATGATAAGATACATAAAAGGATAAACATCACATGCATATCATTTTATGTGACATGGTACAGCCAATCTCCGCGCAATGATCTCCATCTTGTGAGCTCCAGAATGATCTCCATCACTCCACCATGATTGCCTCCACCACAAATAGAAACTACAAGTATTGCTAACTACTTAGCGATAAAGTAAAGCTATTACATGGCGTATAAGAAGTTGACACACAGGTCATACACAATTATAAAGACAACCATATGGCTCCTGCCGGTTGTGTACTCATCGACATGCAAGTCGTGAAATATTACAAAACATGATCATTGCATACATCATACACATCATGTCTTGGGCCATACCATATCACAAAACACTTCCTACAAAAACAAGTTAGACGCCTCTACTTTGTTGTTGCATGTTTTACGTGGCTTATGGGAGTAACAAGCTAAGAACGATTCTTACATACGGAAAGCCACAATGGTGATATTATGGTTGCTAAAATCCGGTGTAAATCACATGACACCTATAGTGAGAGAAACTGGCATCCACCAGCCGCATGTGTGGAACAAGCCACACGTCAAGTGCGGAGCCGGTCTCGCGAACGAGGTCGTGTAAAGTTGGCCTGGACCGCTTCGATCTCACTATGCCGCGCCATAAAAAATACACAACAAGAGGCTTGCAACAGAAAACATCAACGCCCGCAACAAGCATGGTGCGTTCTACTCGTGAAACACATCTACGCATAGATCTAGCTCTGATACCAATGAATGGTTTCGCAGCATAGTAAATCAAAAAAATTCTACGGATGCGAACAAGAAATCCAAGATCTAATCTAGGAGATGCAATCTACGAGAGAGATAGATGAGATATTCATACCCTTGAAGAAATTGCACAGTGAAATCGTTCAACAGAACATGGGTGATGTAGTCGAACTAGCCTTCTCCTCCTCGCGATCTGATCCGATCCAACGCCGCAAGTGGCGGCGCCTCCGAGAGATGCACACGTATGGTGCCACGACGTCTCCTCCTTCCTTGGTCTAGAAAGTGGGGTGGAGAGATGGATTGGATCTGCAGCACGACAGCGTGGTGCTATAGTGGAGAGTTTTTGCGACAGGGCTTCGCCTACGCGCAATCGGGAGAGAGAGAGGTGGAGGGGCAGCAGGATGGCGGCTAGGGTTGGAGGAGTGGGAGGGGGAGGGTGCGCCCCTGCCCTCTTTATATAGGGGGCTGGACGGACCCCCTGTCCCCTCCTCCAAGCCCTAGGGCGGCAGCCCCAAGGGTTGGAGTGGGGGGCAAGTTTCCCCCTTCCTTCTAGAAGACCTCCCCTAGGGTTTCCCCTAGGCTGGCCGGCTGGGCCTTTGGGGCCTTGTACCCCTGGCCCAATGCAGCCAGGGCACTTCCCCTTAGGCCCACGCAGGCCCCTGACAAGTGGGCCCATGTTGTTCCCACTCTAGAACCTTCTAGAACCTTCCGGTACAATACCGATAAACTCTGAAACGATTCCGAAATCCAGAAACTGCTTTCCTTTATATGAATCTTATTCTTCGGACCATTCCGAAACCTCTCGTGATGTCCTGGATCTCATCCGAGACTCCGAACAAAAACTCATAAACCAATTATCCATTCTATCCTAGCGTCGAGGCACGTTAAGTGTGTGACCCTACGGGTTCGAGAATATGCAGACATGATCTTCTATCAATAATCAATAGCGGGATCTGGAAACCCATATTGACTCCCACGTATTCATCGATGATCATATCGGATGAACGACGATGCCAGGATTCAATTAATCCCATATATGTATTCCCTTCGTCACGCGATATTTTACTTGCCCGAGATTCGATCGTTGGTATCGATATACCTAGTTCAATCTCGTTCACATCAAGTACTTTACTCGTTCCGTAATCCGATATCACTTTGTGATTAACTCCTTAACCACGTTCTTGCAAGCGGTGTTGATATCGATTACCGAGTGGGCCCGAAGTACATCTCTCCGACTCGGGAGGGAGAAATTCCATCTCGATACATACAACCCAACAAGTACTTTCCGATCACCTGAGAGACACCTTTATGATCACCCTCACATAGGATGATGTTTGAGACCTCAAAGCTTTCTTCCGATACCAGGGAGTTGTATTATCTCATGGTCTAAGGAATACAATACTTGACATAAGAAAAAGCTTCGCAAAGATGAACACGATGACACGATCTAATTCCTTTGCTTAATTTGGGTCTGTCCATCATATCATTCTCCTAATGACATGATCTCATTATTAATCGACAACTCATGTCTATGGTTAGGAAACCTTAACCATCATTAATCAATGAGCTAGTCCATAGAGGCGTACTAGGGACACGGTGTTGTTCATAAACCACACAAGTATCAAAGTTTCCTCTTAATACAATTCTAGCATGGAATATAAACTTTATCATGAACAAGAATTATAATAATAACATCTTTATTATTGCCTCTAGGGCATAATTCCAACAGATTTTGTCCTGTCCAATTCCGAGAATATTGATTTTCTGCCTTTATGGAACCAAAAACAGAAGAAAACAGGCAACTGACACTGTGGCAACTTGTCAATAGGTTAGTTCCAGAAAATATATAAAAACACCTCAAAGTGTATACAAAGCAAAGCAAATTAGATACTAAACAAGCATGTAGTATCAAAAATTATAGATATGTTTCAGACGTATCACTATCCGTCGGCTCCTCCCAGCCTTTATATGAGAGGCTGAGTCCTGGATCCGTATATGGATAGATTACAAGGTGTGATTACAAAACTATAACTATGTCGATTCTTACATTTATGTTCTTTGCCAAGTCAAGCTTTTGTTTGTCGGATGCTTCCTGGAGTCCATATCTTCCATGGGCCTCATGGGCCATATCCCTAATGAACCTAGGGTAACCAATCATGGGCACCCGATAAGTCATACCCATGTCACCGGGAGATCCGCCATACAAACGATTCCACGTGTCCCCCGTTGGAGCTAGATGCACCATCAGAGCGGGGATAGAGCGATAACGACCTTATTTTGTTTCGAAGATGTATCGGCCATCTCAACATCCAAAAGAAAATAATTAAAAAAGGCTAAAGAAAGAACAAAAAATGTACCGTCGATGAGGGGCCATGGTCTGTCATGCCTCCATGGCCCCCATGCCATTGGAGACAGAGCGGACCGACATCATCGCTGGCAAAAGAGACGAAATCCTATATGGGTTTTGGTTGTCGCTTGGACTGCCCTCTCGTTGGCCCCTTCGCATACCTTCTCGATTACAATACTTGATACTTTCTGGATTAACCTAATAGATTAGGCAGACTGGATAGTCTAGACATAGACATAATAAGAAGGAAAGTCCAATAGCTTGTTGCATGGCCAGACCAGACCAGGAATAGTTGGTGGTAGGAGACATTGTGTCATTGAAATTCTCCTGATGTATTATGTCGAATTAATTCATGCGTAAGAGTACTTGCACTCATGCCATATGGTCTAGCTAGACATCTGCTTCTCTATGACGATCTTAGTTTCCTTTAATTTAAAGGAATTGTGTAGGATTTTTGGAATGTATGGTCATTTTCAGTTTTTCCTACGAAAGTGTGGTTTGACTCAAAGGATTGGAACACTTAGAAAATCCTTCTAAGGATTCTTATGCACTCTATTTGGAGGAAAAATTACATCTACTCCAACTTGTTTTACAATTCCTTTGGTTTTCTTTGCATATTTGAACAAACACTACAAGATCCAATATCTTATAGTTTCGTAATCATGTAGGATTCAAAAAGACATTTTGCCAACTGGTCTATTCCCTCTTTTAAGATAAATGGAAATACATGGGTATTTAGAAACAATTACAAAGGCCAAGATATGAACTAGAAAAAAAGGGGAAAACAAATTGGTATGAATATTTGTTGTATGACCACATCATCAAGACCATATTAAGGGGCAAAAGACTACCCATTCACTAGGATAAGTTTTGGAAATAACAAGTTATATGCACCACAAAAACTAAACCAACCACCAATAAACAACACTTACCACAACAACACCATCGACCCACGATAGATCTAACATCTATCGTTGGTAATTATAAGCACTCCCACTTCAACAGAACACAATCCTAGAGAGCCCACTAGTAGGTGTGAATTCAACATCGATGTCTGATGTATAAATTGATCATCTCCCCTCATATTGTCACAATCATCATTCCCACATAGACCTGTCCAAAAATGTATAAAAGAGCACATAGTAAATATAGTCGCAATAGGAGATATCACCAAAACATGTTCAAATGTAATCATGTTCCTATCATTCCAAAGCCAACAAGCTACAACATATAGAATTTTTCCATTTAGAAAGAAGTAGAAGAACCAAGAAGTTTGCCGAAGTGAAGAAGGGCAAGAAAAAGTACCAAGTATAGCTCCTAGAGTACCCCAAACCACTCTAGCATGGTAGTAACCAAAGAATGAATTTTTGGTAGATTCATTTTAATCACAAAAGGAACATAAAGGATGACTATTTTCCTTTATTCATATTATCTCTGGCTAAAATGGCATCTTGAGATAATTTCCACAAATAAAACTTTATTTTCAAGGAGATTTTCGCATTCCAAATCCATTTGTTATCCTATTCAGATAAATCTTTTCCCAAATATTGGTATATGAATTTACTAGAAAAATACCATTCACAGTTAAGTTGTGGATCACACCATCTCAAAACATTTTAACTAGGACCAATAGTGCACAATTTTTTATATGATTCCACTAGCAAAACAAGAAGTAATATTCTTCTAAGGGTATATTAAACTCATTCACCACCTTTTCAAAGGTCCAATCCCGACCCTAACAAATATCATAAAGCATAGGATGCGATGTGCATAAAGGATCATCATGAAGCCAAGGGATCAAGCCAAAATCGCACCAAGTCACCCTTATTCAAAACAATTTTTCTACCAGCAAAGTAAACATCTTCGACTTTCATAAGTGCTTTCAACAAGGAGAATCATGCACCCTAGTTTTAGCAGATGCTACAGACTTGTTCCTCAAATATTTAGCTTTCACAATCTGTTTCCAAAGTGCAAATTGAGTTTCCAACTTCCACCACTACTTGCAAAGTAAACTCAGTTGTTTTCTTTATCAATTCTTTCACTCCAAGACCCCCTTTACACTTAGATCTACAGTTTCTAGTCCACTTTACAATATGTTATTTCTTTTTTTACCATCCTAAAAATAATCTCTCTTCTGTTTATCCAACTTTTCCACATATCAGGAAAATGGACATGTAAAAATAGGAATTCCAGATAGACCGGAGTATTACAAAGTTAATCACCCACGAAGCAGGATCACCAATCCAAGCATCTGACTTTCTAAGTATATTTGCATCGAAGAAATCCTGGTTCACATTTTGTAAGCTTGCAGGAGTAACAGGCACGCCAAGATATTTCATAGGCAATTGACTACTTGACCATCGAATAAATCAGAATACAATTCTTTCGCATTATTGTTGGCACAATAGTGAAGATTTCACTTTTCATGAAGTTTATATTTAAACCTGACGTAAGCTCAAACATATACATAAAAAGTTTGAGATTCACATCCATCTCGTGATTCACATCGCTCGATATACCTCCGTTTGAAAGGCCCGGGATAACTCCGACGGACCATGATTGTTCGTACGCGCGCGGAATGTTCTCCGAGTCTCCATCGATTTGGCGCCACACAAAACAACCGGCGAGAACATGACAGCACCATGCATGCTCTTGTAACCGTATATGCCCATGTACTACTTCCACCGGTGAAGTCGGCTAGAATAGCAACGTCGCAACTTGCGTCCATCATGGCATAGTATATATATATGCATATGTTTGGATATATCGGGGTATATAGTATTGTGTAGCGTACTACATGCGGAGGGCGTGGGGTAGGGTGGTTGCGACGCCCCTTTCGCGCCCCGCCTCCGTCTGCCTGGCTGGCTGTTCACTTTGTTGCTAGCTTCTCCTGGTGCGACATGCACGGCACGGCATGCCGCATGCCATTATTGCGAACGCACCCGTCGATCCACGTACGGATGGATGGGGGTGAGGCCAAAACCGATCGACGCGATTGGCCTTAGAAAAGAGAGCTGAGCTTACGTCGGATACGGTAGAGCCATGCATAGAGGTTGACGCTCGCGGTCACGGGCTGGATCGAGCACAATAATGCGGCGCCCTTGTCTTGTCCGGTCCCCTCGCTCGCCGAACGCGCGCGGCGCGAGCGAGCGCCCGGCGGCATGTGCACAAGCGCTCGCTCCGCCTCCTCCTCCCGGCGGGTCCCTCGGCCGGTGAGCAGTCCGTTCGGCCGGCGAGCGGAATATATGGAGGGCGGAGGGGGGCTGTGCGCTAGCTTGCGTCGCAGGGCACGGTGTCGCTGTCACGCGACGAGCGGATGCATATAGTATATGCCACCGCGCGTTTGCCTTCATGTCATGTGCTACGTACGACTGTCGTCGATTAGCATCTGAATCTGAATCCACGTGCTCGTCGGCACAAAGCCTCGAGATATAAGATTTTTCACAATGGTTATTTCTTAGCATAGTATCCTAAGTGATTTGTCTATGTGGCATTCTGTCATTTAATAAAAAAAAATGATGTTGTTCTATCTTAGCTAAGATACATCCCTTGCACGGTATCATAGACAAAAACCTTGGCTAGATCAATCGCACACATACATGAGAATAAAATTATTAAATACAACACCACTAAGAAACACCATCTAAGAAACAATGCATTTTCGTTGTTGTTTCTTAAGTTTTAACTGCTCATATGAAAAAGTGCTAAGATATACCCATTGTGAAAGGCCTAAGTATATCATCACGACGTTCATGGCTAAATTTTGTCTGTCATCAGTAAAAAAAGCATATGTCCACGTGTGCCATCAATATTTGCAGTTGCAGGCTTTGACATGCTCATGGGATTATGGTTTTTTTTTGCCAAAATCCCACCGATCTATTACTCCCCTTGACCCTTGTCTATTATAAGTGTCGGAGGAAGTAATAATAATCAACGGCATTACAAAGAGCACTAAAAGTAATAAAAGTTACAAATCGGTTTTTGGACCATCTACCGACGACTACAAACATTAGCACGATTCGAAGTCACGCCGCCGTCCTCGCTCCCCATTACTGGAGTCGGGCAACTTTTTTCATGCTAAGACCCCAAAGAACCAACGGACTAGAGCAACAACCATCGCCAATGATAACAAGTGTAGATTGAAGGAGACTGATCTAAAACCATATCAACGAACACGAAAACCGATCTGATCCCAAAAGACCCGCCAAACACATGACTCCACGCATCACTAGAACGAGGATAGGACAGAGAGAACCTTACTCTGGCTTCTAGAAATAGAAGCTGCCTCACCTTCCAAAGAAGACACTAAAAAGTTTAAACAAGGGATAAAACCTAGAGACGTGTTTTAGTGTCACGCCACCTCTCTCCTGCCTTACGCGCATGTACCGGTTCGGTGGCTAGGCATGTAAGTTAACAATTATACGCGTGTATAGGTCTAGTGGCTAGGCATGTAAGTGTTAGATTGATCTCTCGATCGGGCCCAACGGCCCGATTGACCGCTTGTGACTGATGACCCACAAGTATAGGGGATCGCAACAGTCTTTGCGGGTAGTATTATCCAATTTATTGATTCGACACAAGGGGAGCCAAAGAATACTTGCAAGCCTTAATAATTAAGTTGTCAATTCAGCTGCACCTGAAAATAATTCTTGCTCACAGAAGTTTATCAGTAGCAACAGTTTGGTAGTAGCAACAGCAAAACAACAGCAACAGTGAAACATGAGCAATAGTAAGAGTAACAGTAAACAGTGGGATTCAAGTGCGGTAAGCATAGGGATGGATGGACGAGCATTGCATGAACAAGTCTAAACATGGAACTTCAAGATCTAGGGCATTGCAGATAAATAATAACAAGCATCCAAGTACTAAACAATCCTAGGCATGTGCTCCATATATAGTCGTACGTGCTCGCAATGAGAACTTGCACAACATCTTCTGTCTAGCCAGCCGTGGCAGCGGGGCCTCAAGGGAACTACTGGCAATTAATGTGCTCCTTTTAATAGAGCACTGGAGCAAAGCATTAACACTCTATGAACACATGTGATCCTCACACCACAGTCATCCCCTCTGGTTATCCCAATTTCTGTCACTTCGGGCCTTTCGATCCGGACAATGATATGTGTACACAATTTGTAGATAAGATCACAAACAATACTATCATAATGATTTAATAATAAGTTCAGATCTGAGATCATGGCACTTGGGCCCTAGTGACAAGCATTAAGCACAACAGGTTACAACAAAGTCAAATAGCATTAATAGAGATACTAGGCACTATGCTCTAACAATCTTATTCGATTACATGATAGAACTCATCCAATCCCTACTATCCCCATAGCCTACTACGGGGGATTACTCACTCATGGATGAGGGAAACATCGATGGTTGATGGAGAGGCGTTAGTGATGACGATGGCGATGATCCTCCCCAAATTCCTCGTCCCGGTTGGGTGCCAGAATGGAGTTTCTGGTTCTGAATCTTGTCTCTGATGGTGGCGGCGCAGCGGAACTCTTTTCTAGAAAACGTCGAACCCCCCCCCCTCAGTTTTTAGGTCAAGGGGTAACTTATAGGCGTAGAGGGAGCCCGAGGGGGTGCCTGGGGTGGTTGCACCCCCCTAGGTGTGGGTTGGGCCCACCCGCGCCTAGCAGGGGTGTGGGCCCCCCAGGCCTCCACTCCGTCTCTTCTTCTGGCTCCGTGGATCTTCTGGTGAAATAGGATTTTTGGCATATTTTTCAGGATTTTTCCTGATAGTTTATTTTCTGCACAAAAACTAGACACCAAGGTAATTCTGCTAAAAACAGCGTCAGTCCGTGTTAGTTGTATCCAAATCACACAAGTTTAGAGGAGAAACAATAGCAAAAGTGTTCGGGAAAGTAGATACGTTTTAGACGTATCAACTCCCCCAAGCTTAGCTTATTGCTTGTCCTCAAGAAATTCAGTTGAAAACTGAGTGCGATAAAAGAACTTTCATGAACACATTTGCTTCATATGATGTATATATTCTCAGCACAGGAGTAGATGCTTAGACAATTCATAATAAGAAGTATGCAACTAAGTCTACTCAATAGTCATTGCAAGCTATGAAGAGAAACCAACTCAATAATTAGTAGTATGAAACGTAAACATAAGCAACATTGCAATGCTCATAGAAAGGTATGATAGAGTGGTATCTCGCTTGCCTTTGCTTGTAGAGCATAATATAAATGCCAAGGCACCTCTGGAGTTCAAGTGAAGACTAGAGATAAAGATATCAGAGATACGGGCATCAAAGTGAAGGGGTCCGTAGCATGGAAAACAAAAAAATTCTACCGCATGCACACAAACAAGCCAAGATCTATCTACTAGATTGTTGCAACGAGTCGATAGAAGCACTCACCCTCAAAGATTCCAAAGCGGTTAACGAGAGCAGATTCTCGTGGGTGATGTAGTCATACACTTGTCGATCTAAGATCGCGTAGACGATCCTTCCGGTGCTGCGTTCCGGCAGCGCTTCCGCAATCGGTCACACGTTTGGTACTCGATGAATACCTTCCTCTCCCTTGTTCCAGCAGGCAGCGGAGGTTGTAGTTCTCCCTCGCGATTCCGGCAGCATGATGGCGTGGTGTCGGAAGTAGAGGGAAGATCCCGTAGGGCTTCGCCTAAGCCGGATGCGAGTTATGGTGGATTAGGGTTTACCAGAAATCTAGGGTTTAGAAATCCGAGAGAAGGAGGAGGAGGTGTCGACGGCGATGGACCGGCGGCGACGCGAGGCGGCGGCGGCACGGCGACGGGTCAGCGGCGACGGGCTCGGGTGGAGAGGGCTTGGAACTTGTGTGTTGTGTTGGGGCAGCCCTCCCCCTCTATTTATGAGAGGGGAGGCAGCCTTGAGAGGGGTGGGTTTGAATCCAAACCCAAACCCAAGTTGAATTGAGAGAAGGACTTGTTTCTTCTCCCACTAGGAAAACCATTGTTCCAGTTTGACTTTTCAAACTTCCGTTTGACTTTCAATTTAGAGCTTTATTTCTCTCTCGCATATGCCAACACCAAGTGACCTTGCATATGATCCAATCATTCCACATACCCATGACACATTCATGGACCATTCTCCTTCCGGACCGGTGAACCTTCTAGACCCTTCTAGAACCTCTCCGATGAAATCATCAGAAACTTTCCCGAACTCCGAAATAAGACTTTCCTTATATGAATCTTATTCTCCGGACCATTCCGGATCTCCTCGTGATATCCCAGTTCCCATCCGAGACTCCGAACAACATTCGGTATCCCTACTAACATTCCATATCTACTAAACAACATTGAATCCTTAAGTGTGTCTCCCTACGGTTCGTGAATTATGCGGACATGATCGAGACACTTCTTCGATCAATAACCAATAGAGGAATCTGGAAATTCATATGGCTCCCACATATTTCAACGATTACTTTGCGATCGAATGAACCACTTACATACGATACCAATTTCCCTTTGTCTCATGATAGTTTACCTATCCGAGGTTTTGATCGTCGGTATCTCTGCATACCTAGTTCAACCTCGTTACTGATAAGTACTCTTTTCTCGTTCCCGTGATATGTGATCCCTTGTGAGCCAGTCACATGCTTGCAAGCCAATTGGATGACATTCCACCGAGAGGGCCCAGAGTATATCTATCTGTCATATGGATGGACAAATCCCACTCTGGATCCATGTGCCTCAACCCATACTTTCCGGACACTCAATGCCACCTTTATAGCCACCCAGTTACGGTGTGGTGTTTGATGTCATCAAAGCATCCTTCCGGTGATGGTGATTAGCATGATCTCATGGTCGAAGGAATTAGGTTACTATGTATTAGAAAGCTTATAGCAAACGAACTATTGAAATGACTTGATCTTAATGCTATGCTTATCTATAGGAGTATGTCCATCATACCATTCTCCTAATGATATGATCTTGTTATTAACAACATCTCAATGTTCATGATCGAGAAACCACGATCATCTATTAATCAACAAGCTAGTATTATAAAGAGGCTTTACTAGGGACTCTAATTTAGTTTACAAATCACACAAGTATTAATGTTTCCTGTTAATACTATTATAGCATGAATGTAAACATTTATCATAAATAAAATGATATAATAATAACTACTTTTATTATTGCCTCTAGGGTATATCTCCAACAGTCTCCCACTTGCACTAGAGTCAACTAATGTAGATTACATGGTAATATACCGAACACCCATGGCGGTTTGGTGCTGGTCATGTTTTGCCCTCGGGAGAGGTTTAGTCAACGGATCCGCCACATTCAGATCTGTGTGTACTTTGCAAATCTTTATGTCACCATCTTGGACATGTTCTCGAATAGCATGAAGACGTAGCTTGATGTGCTTCAGCTTCTTGTGTGACCTTAGTTCTTGCACATTGGCTATGGCGCCCATGTTATCACAGTAGATAGACATTGGGTCCAGCGTACTTGGAACCACACCGAGCTCTGTAATGAACTCCTACATCCATATCGCCTCTTGTGAAGCCTCCGAAGCAGCTATGTATTCCGATTCAGTTGAAGATCTCGCCACAACGCTTTGCTTTGCACTCCTCCAGCTAACTGCTGCACCATTCAAAGTAAATACGTATCCAGATTGAGATTTAGAATCATCTGGATCGGTGTTCCAACTAGCATCGGTGTAACCATTAACAACGAGTTGTTCATCACCTCCATAATAAAGAACCATATCCTTAGTTATTCTCAAGTACTTAAGGATGTTTTTGACCACTGTCCAATGATCCACTCCTGGATCACTTTGATATCTGCTAGTCAAACTAACAGCATATGCAATGTCGGGTCTAGTACATAGCATGGCATACATAAGAGATCCTATGGCTGAGGCATAGGGAGTCTTACTCATCCTTTCTCTATCTTTTGCCGTTGCAGGTCTTTGAGTTTTACTCAAGGTCGTATTGGGCAACATGGGCAAGAACCCTTTCTTGCTATCTTCCATTCCAAACCTCTTTATAACTTTGTCCAAATATGTACTTTGTGACAATGATATTAGGCGTCTCGATCTATCTCTATAAATCTTTATGCCTAATATGTAAGCTGCTTCGCCAAGATCTTTCATTGAAAAACTATTATTCAAATAATCTTTGACACTATTAAGAAGGTCTACATCATTCCCAATCAACAGTATGTCATCTACATATAGTATTAAGAATGCTAAAGAGCTCCCACTCACTTTCTTGTAAATACAAGCTTCTCCATAAGTTTGTATAAAACCAAAACTTTTGATTACCTTATCAAAACATTGATTCCAACTTCGGGATGCTTGCTTCAATCCATATATGGACCGTTGAAGTTTGCATACCTTGTTAGCATCTTTAGGATCGACAAAACCTTTGGGTTGCATCATATACAACTCTTCATCAATGTCTCCATTGAGGAACGCCGTTTTAACATCCATCTGTCATATCTCATAATCATAATATGCAGCGATCGCTAACATAATCCTCACAGACTTTAGCTTTGCTACTGGTGAGAAAGTCTCATCGTAGTAAACTCCTTGAATTTGTCGAAACCCTTTTACGACAAGTCGAGCTTTATAGACAGTAATATTACCATCAGCATCTGTTTTCTTCTTGAAAATCCATTTGTTCTCGACAGCCTTCCGGCCATCAGGTAAGTCCACCAAAGTCCATACTTGGTTTTCGTACATGGATCCAATCTCGGATTTCATGGCTTCTTGCCATTTATTGGAATCTGGGCTCATCATCGCTTCCTCATATGTCGCAGGGTCGTCAGTGTTATCCACCAACATGACACTCATAACGGGATCATACCAATCAGGAGTGGTACGAGTTCTCGTTGACCTGCGAGGTTCCGTAGTAACTTCAACCGAAGTTTCATGATCAACATCATTAGCTTCCTCTCTTATTGGTGCAGGCGCCACAGAAACTACTTCCGGTGCTGCGCTACTCGCAAGTTCGAGAGAAGGTTCAACAACCTCGTCGAGTTCTACTTTCCTTCCAGTCACTTCTTTCGAGAGAAATTCCTTCTCTAGAAAGGATCCATTCTGGGCAATGAAGATTTTGCCCTCGGATCTATGATAGAAGGTATACCCAATAGTTTCCTTCGGGTATCCTATGAAGACGCATTTTTCCGCTTTGGGTTCAAGCTTGTCCGACTATAAATTCTTTACATAGGCTTCACAACCCCAAACTTTAAGGAACGACAATTTAGGTTTCTTTCCAAACCACAATTCATACGGTGTCATTTCAACGGATTTAGATGGTGCCCTATTTAAAGTGAATGCGGCTGTTTCTAATGCATAACCCCAAAACGATAGCGGTAAATCTGTAAGTGACATCATAGATGAACCATATCTAAGAGAGTTCGATTACAACGTTCGGACACACCATTACGTTGTGGTGTTCCCAGCGGTGTCAATTGTGGAAGTATTCCGCATTTCTTCAAATGCTTGCCAAACTCGTAACTTAGATATTCACCTCCACGATCAGATCGTAGAAATTTAATCTTCTTGTTACGTTGATTCTCTACCTCACTTTAAAATTCCTTAAACTTGTCGAAAGTTTCGGACTTATGTTTCATGAAATAGATATACCCATATCTACTCAAGTCATCCGTTAAGGTAAGAACATAACGATAACCACCGTGCGATGCTACACTCATTGGGCCACACACATCGGTATGTATGATTTCCAATAAGTCCGTAGCTCGTTCCATCGTACCAGAAAATGGAGTCTTAGTCATTTTACCCATCAGACATGCTTCGCATCTTTCAAGTGATTCAAAATCAAGTGATTCAAGAAGTCCATCGGAATGGAGTTTCTTCATACGCTTCATTCCAATATGACCAAGACGACAGTACCACATATAGGTCGAGTTATCGCTCAATTTCAAACGTTTAGCTTCAATATTATTAATGTGTGTATTTCCACAATTGAGATTCAATAAGAATAGACCATCTATCAAAGGTGCATGTGCATAAAACATATTACTCATATAAATCGAACAACCATTATTCTCGGACTTAAACAAGTAACCGTCTCGCGATAAACATGATCCAGATATAATGTTCATGCTCAACGCAGGCACCAAATAACAATTATTTAAGTATAAAACTAATCCCGATGGTAGATGAAGAGGTAGAGTGCCGACCGCGATCACATCAACCTTTGATCCATTTCCTACGCGCATCGTCACCTCGTTCTTCGCTAGCTTCCATTTATTCCGCAGTACCTGTTTCGAGTTACAAATATGAGCAATTGAACCAGTATCAAATACCCAGGCACTACTACGAGTACTAGTGAGATACACATTAATAACATGTATATCGGATATACCTTTCTTCTTGATGTTGCCGTTCTTCAAATCCGCCAAGTACTTTGGGCAATTCCGCTTCCAGTGACCTTCTCCCTTGCAGTAAAAGCACTCAGTATCAGGCTTAGGCCCAGCCTTGGTCTTCTTCGCCGGCACGACAACTTTCTTACCGCCCTTCTTGAAGTTTCCCTTTTTCTTAGGCTTGCCTTGCTTCTTGAATTTGGTGGTCTTATTGACCAACAACACTTGGTGCTCTATCTTGATCTCAACTTCTGTAGATTTCAACATGGAGAAGAGTTCTGGCAACGTATTGTCCATGTTTTGCATATTGTAGTTCATCACAAAGTTCTTGTAACTTGGTGGCAGTGATTGGAGGACACAGTGAATCCCCAAAGAATTAGGAATCACTATACCCAAACTTTGGAGTTTATTTGCGTGCCCAGACATCTTAAGCACGTGCTCACTGACGGAGCTGCCCTCTTCCATCTTGCAGTTAAAGAACTTTCCAGAAGCCTCATAACTCTCAACTGCCGCATGGCCTCAAATATCATTTTGAGTTCACAGACAATATCATGTGGGTCATGGTTCTCAAACCTTTTCTGAAGCTCCGATTCCAAACCATACAAGATAGCACACTGAACTGTGGAGTACTGATTCTTCCGAGTGAGGTAAACATTCTTTACTTCATCGGTAGCAGTAGCTCCAGGCGGGTCACCCAGCGGTGCATCCAGCACATAGGTCAAATTACCAGCATTGAGGACAATCCTCAAATTGCGGAACCAATCCGCGAAGTTGCTTCCATTGTTTTCAACCTTTCTTTCTCTAGGAGCGCATTAAAATTGATGGTAGGGCCCGCCATTGATCTACAACATATTTGCAATAGTTTAGACTAAGTTTATGACAAATTGAGTTCTAATTAATAGTTAAATTAATCTAGGTAAACTCCCACTCAAAACAATATCCCTCAAATTGTTTTAGTGATCACACGAACCAAAAACACCACATCAAAACCGATCATTACGAGAGTTGATGTAGCTTCAATGGCGAACAATCAACATGTTCATCATATCTACTATATGACTCATGATTTACCTTTCGGTGATCCGTGTTCCGAGACCATGTATGTACATGCTAGGTTCGTCAAGATCAAACCTTAGCTTCCGCATGAGCAAATATGGCTTGCTCACGTTGTATACACTCGCAGAATCTAACACACCCGATCATCACGTGGTGCTTCAAAACAACGAGCTTTAGCAATGGTGCTTACTAAGAATGAACACTTTAAAACTTGAAATTGTGTGCTTGAGGGATCATCTTATAATGCTACTGTCGCAAACTAAGCAATATAAGATGCATAAAGGACTAACATCACATGCAATTCATAATATGTGATATGATATGGCCTTTCTTATTGTGCTTCTGATCTCTATCTTCAAGCACGAACATGATCTCCATCATCACCGGTATGGTGTCAAGGTCAATGGCGCCATTTCATGATTGTCTTCCACCAGCTTCAACTATTACAACTACTTTGAATAAACATGCAGGTCTTAACGGAATTTAAAATACAACCATATGGCTCCTGCCGGTTGCCAACTTACAATAAGGAACATTGCATACATCATATATAATCACAATCATGGCCATATCACATCACAGCACACCCCTGCAAAACAAATTTAGACGCCTCTAATTTTCTTTGCATATTTTACGTGGTTTGGGGATTTCAATAAGTGTCGTTCTAACTTACGAACAAGAACCACAACGTTGATGCTTGAACTATCAAGTGCCCGTTGTAAATTGAATCTATACTATGATGGGAGAGACAGACACCCGCAAAGCCACTTATGCAATACGAGTTGCATGTTGAGCGTGGAGCAAGTCTCATGAACGATGTCATGTAAGGTTAGACCGGGCCGCTTCATCCCATCATACTGCAAGATACAAAGTACACAAAAAGCAATTGATAATAAAAGCACCACCGCCCACAATGACCATTGTGTTCTACTCGTGCAACAGATCTACATATAGACACGGCTCTGATACCACTGAAGGGGTTCGTAGCATGGAAAACAAAAAATTTCTACCGCATGCACACAAACAAGCCAAGATCTATCTACTAGATTGTAGCAACGAGTCGATAGAAGAACTCACCCTCGAAGATTCCAAAGCGGTTAACGATAGCAGATTCTCGTGGGTGATGTAGTCGTACACTTGCCGATCTAAGATCACGTAGACGATCCTTCCGGCACTGCGTTCCGGTAGCGCTTCCGCAGTCAGTCACACGTTCGGTACTCGATGAAGACCTTCCTCTCCCTTGTTCCAGCGGGCAGCGGAGGTTGTAGTTCTCCCTCGTGATTCCGGCAGCACGACGACATGGTGTCGGAAGTAGAGGGAAGATCCCGCAGGGCTTCGCCTAAGCCGGATGCGAGTTATAGTGGATTAGGGTTTCTTGGAAATTTAGGGTTTAGAAATCCGGGAGAAGGAGGAGGAGGTGTCAGCAGCGGCTAGGGCGGCGGCGATGGACCGGCGGCGCGGTGAGGCGGCGGCGACGGCGAGCGGCGGCGGCGGGCTCGGGTGGAGAGGGCTTGGAACTTGTGTGTTGTTTTGGGGCATCCCTCCCCCTCTATTTATGAGAGGGGAGGTAGCCTTGGGAGGGGTGGGTTTGAATCCAAACCCAAACCCAAGTTGGATTGAGAGAAGGACTTGTTTCTTCTCCCACTAGAAAACCATTGTTCCAGTTTGACTTTTCAAACTTCCGTTTGACTTTCAATTTAGAGCTTTATTTCTCTCTCGCATATGCCAACACCAAGTGACCTTGGATATGATCCAATCATTCCACATACCCATGACACATACATGGACCATTCTCCTTCTGGACCGGTGAACCTTCTAGACCCTTCTAGAACCTCTCCGATGAAATCATCGGAAACTTTCCTGAACTCCGAAATAGGACTTTCCTTATATGAATCTTATTCTCCGAACCATTCCGGATCTCCTCGTGATATCCCGGATCCCATCCGAGACTACGAACAACATTCAGTATCCCTACTAACATTCCATATCTACTAAACAACATCGAATCCTTAAGTGTGTCTCCCTACGGTTCGTGAATTATGCGGACATGATCGAGACACTTCTCCGATCAATAACCAATAGAGGAATCTGGAAATTCATATGGCTCCCACATATTTCAAAGATTACTTTGCGATCGAATGAACCACTTACATACGATACCAATTTCCCTTTGTCTCACGATAGTTTACTTATCCGAGGTTTTGATCGTCGGTATCTCTGCATACCTAGTTCAACCTCGTTACTGATAAGTACTCTTTTCTCATTCCCGTGATATGTGATCCCTTGTGAGCCAGTCACATGCTTGCAAGCCAATTGGATGAAATTCCACCGAGAGGGCCCAGAGTATATCTATCCGTCATATGGATGGACAAATCCCACTCTTGATCCATGTGCCTCAACCCATACTTTCCGAACACTCAATGCCACCTTTATAGCCACCCAGTTACGGTGTGGTGTTTGATGTCATCAAATCATCCTTCCGGTGATGGTGATTAGCATGATCTCATGGTCGAAGGAATTAGGTTACTATGTATCAGAAAGCTTATAGCAAACGAACTATTGAAATGACTTGATCTTAATGCTATGTTTATCTATAGGAGTATGTCCATCATACCATTCTCCTAATGATATGATCTTGTTATTAACAACATCTCAATGTTCATGATCGAGAAACCACGATCATCTATTAATCAACAAGCTAGTATTATAAAGAGGGTTTACCAGGGACTCTAATTTAGTTTACAAATCACACAAGTATTAATGTTTCCTGTTAATACTATTATAGCATGAATGTAAACATTTATCATAAACACAAAGATATAATAATAACTACTTTTATTATTGCCTCTAGGGCATATCTCCAATGTAAAGTCATGACATAATTAACCAAGTTTTCGAACAAACACAAGAATGACAATTATGCTCTCAAGAAGGTGCTCAATGAATAAGTGGTGACTCAAAAAAATAAGTGAAAAGGTTTTGTAGAGTTTGAAAGGCTTCCAAATGTTGAAAGAAGGGTACTCATTAGCTTTGAGCTCTCATTGCCCCTATCATAGGCATCTTCATGTGGTTAAGGTGAAAGTGAGGTCCAGTCTGAGTTATATGCTTGACAGACCATAAACTGGAAATCCTAAGTCCCTTGAGTACGAGGGCCGCTCCGCATGCTACTCAACTTTGGTTACCTGTAAGTTCTTGTCATTGTAAATACATGCATATCATAGAGAACCGCCAACTGGGTACCCCTTGCACATGATACAGGAGCTATCCCGTGATCAAAATGACAAGGCAAGCAGACAATAAGAATCTCAATGATCTTTTTATTTAATATGTGCATAGCTTTTTATTGAGGATGCTTCATAAATGCTTATTATGGTGATGCTGTAAGTTTCCACCATGATTAGACATGGCTTAGGCTAGCGGCCCAGCCGTTTCTCTAACCCAATGTATAGACTCCATGAACTCACAAGCTCCCTTTTTATTTCACACCGACGACATTCGCAAACAAAAGAGCAAGGTATCGACTGGATATGTATCCAAAAAGTGTTTAAAGCGTTTCCTGTGAAAGCACGGTTCTGCTGGCTCCCAGCATATAATTTGCAAGAATATAACTTTCATGGACAGGTCACAATGGTTCAGGATTATTGAGTGTAAGTAATAAAGTGTGACATCAAGTTCGTGAGAGTTTTACAAACTAACTTTCTAAAAACCGACAAACATTTTATTTGGAAGAAAACAATGCATATTGAATATGCACTGAAGTAGCAAATGGTGCTAATAGGTAGGTATGGTGGACACAGTTGGCAATAATGGTTTTGGGGAGTTGGAAACACAGGTAGAGCTCACACTCAGTGCAAGTGAAGGCTAGCAATAGAAAGGGAGCGACAAACGAGATAGCAATAATTTTTATAATCATGCTTGCAACAAAACAGGACTAATTATGGCACAAAAGTGATACAAGAACTTTGAGGCAAAATAAATCATCGAGGCTTACTGACTATTGTTTAGTCATATGCATGCGTGAGCATGTGCCAAGTTGATTCACATGAAACTTTCAGAGGAGGATACCACAATATCATACAAAAATATGAATAGAACAATGCAAGTAAACATTCACATGACATGCTACAAACTATTAGCAAGCTGGAGCTAATCATAAGCAAGCAAGAACTACTAAGCAGTCATAATAACATACACCTTACACGAACAGGCTAAGCATGCTCAGAATAATGAGTATATGTACAAAAAATGATAACAAATAGAGTTCATTACCAGCCTCTTACCACACCTCAAGTTGTCTTAATCTTCATTATTTCCCTTCACTTGTGTGACTTGAATAATAACATGAAACCAAACTCCACTAAGGACGGCTGAACCCTGGAAAGAACTCACAAAACCAAAGAAGAAGAACAAATATTTTTGGTGTTTTCGATTTTTTTAAAAGCAAGCAAACAAACCAAGCAAAAGCAAACAAAGCAAAGGCAAACAAAGCAAAATCTTTTTGGACTTTTTTCTTTTAAGGCAAACCAAAACCAAAAATCAAAGAGACAAACCAAGAGAAACAATGAAAATATTTTTGGTATTTTTGTGTTTTTGAGAAAGCAGCAACAAGAACCAAAAAGAAAGCGAAACAACGGATATACAAAGAATCGACCGAACATGATATATAGATGAGCTTGATGTCGGTATACCTCCCCCCAAGCTTAGGATTTTGGCCTAAGTGCGGATCAATAGCACGGGTAGTAACCCCAAGCTGGTGGGTCATCATAGGAATGATTGTAGTCAGGCACTTGCGATGAAGAAGAAGACGCGCCCCAAACAAATGAGGGTTGCTGGTATGAAGACTCTCCCAAGTTGGAGGGCTTAACCGAGTCATCTTCGGCATATTCTCCAACATTCTCCTCTTGCTGGGAGAGCTCTGCCACATATGTGTCAACCTCCTCCTCCGTGAGCGACCATCCTTGCCTGTTATCAAAGTTAAACAAAGCAGGTGCAGGCAAATAAACTATTTTCTCAGTCCTACCCCCTCTCCAACCTCGCTGAGCAAAATATAGTTCAAACGGTAAACTTCTCACATTAGCCCCCAAGGAAA
The DNA here is from genome assembly GCA_916181665.1 of Avena sativa. NCBI lineage: Eukaryota > Viridiplantae > Streptophyta > Magnoliopsida > Poales > Poaceae > Avena > Avena sativa. The sequence continues at coordinate 144,542,510 of OV702294.1, read as the reverse complement.
CAAAACCATGCTGAATCATAGATTCAAGATCAAGTCTCTCAATGGGGAACTGATAATCTGAATGGTGAGGCTCTAAACCATGGAAAGCCAGCAACCTAGAGGCAATGGGACCTCCACAAATTCCACCCTTCTCGCGGTTAGTGGTGAGACGGTAAGCTATCAAAGCACCCAGGTTATAAGATCTATCCCTATTCAAAGCAGCTGCAATAAAAGCTAGATCAAAGGAGGATAGCTTCCTAGCAATCTTTCTAGCAAGAACACACTTGGTAATGAAATAGGCAAAATATCTAATAAAGGGGAACCGAATGTTCCGAATTTTACCACTTTCCTTCGAGAAGTCGAAACCTTGGCAAATCTCAGTATATAAATCCATAAGTAACTTGGGCCTCTCCTTGATCTTCTCACAAGATCCCCAACAAGGAACTCTAATAGCTACACAGAAATCAGCAAACGGCAGGTCGACATCTATATTGTATATTTTGTAATGGACCATGGGATTAGATGGAGACCAAGTAAACCGAAAGTCCTGCACAACAGCCATGGTTAGCTTAACATATTGAAAAGATTCACCTTCAAAAAAGTGTTCCAACCCTGCATTGGTAATCATAGTTTGGAAATCCTGGAGGATTCCCATGGTTCTCATAAATTCCTGGCATGGATATATGGAAGGGAAAACTCCTTCCTCATGATGAACTTTCATTGGCTTAGGTACCATCAAGTCATATTGATTCAGTGGATATGCACTCATCTTCCTTGCTGAAATTTTTAGACAAACATCAAACCAAGTGATTTACAAGTTGATAAATGATGAGAAAGTACTATAGGAACTTGCTAGAGGGATACACATGCATCAAAATGAAATATCTAAGCATAAAACAAGCATGCATGCTCACACAACCTGACACCTATAGAATCAAAATACTCAAGATACAATCTACCAATCACAAATCTAATTGGACAAGTGGAGGAGGCACATACTAGGAGCAATCCCTCCAAAAATCAGCGACAAAGATGGGCTGAGCAAGGAGATCGAAAATCGCGAGCAAGAACAGCAAGAACTCGAGCTTGAGAAAGTTTTCTGGTGTTTTTTAGGAGAGAGAAAGAAGATGACTTTGAGGAGGCACCTGGGAGGGGCCCACCACCTAGGCGCCACCTGTAGTTAGGCCGCGCCTACCAGAGGTGTGGGTGCCTGGGGTGGCCCCCTGGGTCACTCCAGGTGTCCCTCTGGCCCTTTTTTGAGGAAAAATTTATTTTGAATTTTTTGGAATTTTTCGGGAAACTTTATTTTTTGCCAATTTTCAGGGTATGAAAATTGATTTTCTCGCAGAAACAGACTTTTTCAGAAGAAGCAAAATCAAACAAAAACCAAACTACAGAAGTTCTAAGACACTCTAACAAGCAAACAACTAGCTAACAAGAGCAAAAGCAAAGACTAGGAAGGACAAAAGTAAAAGAAAGCAAGTATAACCATAGTGAAAACATTATTTTGTTCATGAAAATCCTTTTGTTAACAAGGTTGATCAAGTCTTGTTACCAAAACAATCTTATATGAGACAAAACTTTGTATTCCACCAAGTGATTATGTTACCTCAATCTTGATAGCAATGGTCCCAATCATTATAGTTTCAAAAATTTCTTGTGGAATGGGACAATATATTTCTCCAATCTTAATGCTCTCAACATTTTCAATGGAATTCAGGCAATAGCTCTTAGCAACCTTCTTGGGGAAATAGATAGTACGCCCTTTGTCATTAATATTGAAAGTTACTTTTCCTTAATTACAATTGATGACAGCACCTGCAGTATTAAGAAAAGGTCTCCCAAGAATAATAGACATATTATCATCTTCAGGCATTTCAAGCACAACAAAATCAGTTAGAACCAAGCAATTATGAGCCACTTGCACAGGAACATCCTCACATATACCAACAGGAATAGTAGTTGACTTATTAGCCATTTGCAAAGATATATCAGTTGGTATCAAATTTTCTAGCTGGAGTCTCTTGTAGAGAGAAAAAGGCATACCACTAACTCCATCTCCCAAATCACATAAAGCAGTTCTAACATAATTATTCTTAATAGAGCAAGGAATAATTGGTATACCTGGATCACCAAGTTTTTTTGGAACCTTACCATAGAAGGAGTAATTAGCAAGCAAAGTAGAAATCTCCTCATTAGGAATCTTCCTTTTATTGGAGACAATATCCTTCATATACTTTGAATAAGGAGGCAACTTAATAGCATCAGTCAAAGGAATTTGCAAGAATAAAGGCTTCATCCACTCACACAACTTGTTGTAGTGTTCTTCCTCCTTTGACTTGTGTTTCTTACCTGGAAAAGGCATAGGTTTCTGCACCCAAGGTTCTCTCTCTTTACCATGTTTATTAGCAATAAAATCTTCCTTAGTGTACCTAGTGTTCTTGGTGTGCTTCTCAGGTTCTTCCTCAACTTCCTCCTTATCAGGAGCATTATTTTTATCATTACCACTCTCAGTTTCAGCATCAGAGACAAATATACTATTAGGATCTATAGCAGGTTCAAGGGGTTCCTCAACTATTTTATGTTTCTTTTTATTTATCTTACGAGGACTACCACTACTCTCCCCTTGCTGAGAATCCTGCTCAATTCTTTTAGGGTGTCCTTCAGGATATAAAGGATCTTGAGTAGCTATACCACTCCTAGTTCTAATTCCATAAGCATGTTTATCTCCTAAGGCATTAACTAGCATATCTTTTTGTACCTTAGCAAGTTGATCAAGTTGGTTTTGAACCATTTGAAAGTGTTTACAAAGCATTTTAATATCATTAGAAGTTCTTTCCACAATATCTTTCAACTCTTTAATAGCTCTAGAGTTTTCCAATAAATGATTTTGAACTTGTTTATTAAAATTACCTTGCTTAACAATAAAAATGTCAAGTTCCTCTAAACATTGATCAGGAGGCTTACCATAAGGAATATCACCTTCATCAAAGTGTTGGAGAGAGTGTACCTCAATAGTAGATGAGTGGGGAATTAACTTACATAATTCTTCTATAGGAGGTAGATTCTTCACATCTTCAGCTCTAATACCTTTCTCCTTTAGACATTTCTTAGCTTCCTTCATCACTTCATCATTTAATGCAATAACTCCCCTCTTCTTTGGTGTTGGTGTTGGTGTTGGAACTGGTTCAGGGACAACTGGTTTAGGAGTAATAGGCTCAGGTGTATTTAGCTCAGTTGAAGTCCAATCATCATAATTCTTGCTTATTTTTGCCATCAATTCTTCAGCATCTGTAGGAGTTCTTTTCCTGAAAACACAATCAGCAAATCTATCTAGGTATGTCCTAGAATCATCAGTTAGTCCACTATAATAAATATCAAGAAGCTCATTCTTAGGTAATGGACATCCAGGATATGCATGAATCAAGGCACAGAACCTTGTCCATGACTCAGGCAATTTCTCATCTTCTCCCTGTTTAAAATCAAAAAGTCTCTGCAAAGAAGCATGTCTAGAACTGGGAGGAAAATATTTCTGGAAGAAAGAAGCAATCAAACAATCAGGGCTATCAATGGAACCAAGAGGTAATCTATTAAACCAAGCCCTAGCTTCTCCTTTTAGTGAAAAAGGGAAGATCTTAGTAACAAAGTACTTGCGCATCTTAAAATCATCAGAGAATAAGACACTCATAGTAGAAAGCTCATTCATATGAGCCACGACACTCTCATTTTCCGTCCCACAAAAATGTTCTTTCTCAACAATGTCCAAATAGGATAATTCAAGACAGAAATCATAATCTTTATCTTTAATATCTATGGGAGAGGTGGCAAACTTAGGATCAGAGGACAACTTAGGAATAATAGTGCGTCTTGCAAGTAGACTCTTAATAGCACTAGTACCATGTGTGTTTCGGCACTCTTTAACAAAATCATCAGTGAACTCAATGTAACCATCATTAATATCATAACTCTCTCTAGACTCAGGTGAGTGATACGTCGGAAACATATCTATAATTTTTGATGCTCCATGCTTGTTTAGTATCTACTTTGCTTTGCTATTTCTACACTTTGAGGTGTTTTTATATCTTTTCTGGAACTAACCTATTAACAAGTTGCCACAGTGCTAGTTGCCTATTTTCTTCTGTTTTTTGGTTCCAAAAAGGCAGAAAATCAATATTCTTGGAATTGGACGGGACAAAAGCCAAAGTCAATATTTTATCGTGGGGGACATGAATCCAGAAGATGAGACGGAGAAGCAAACCAGGGCGGCCAAACCCCCCTAGGCGCGGCCAGGGGTGGGCCCACGCCTGGGCAGGGTGTGCCCCCCTTGGTTGCCCCCTGCCTCGCCTCTTCGCCTATAAGAAGTCCCCGATGCAGAAACCCTAGGCACCCGATCAAAACTCCACGAAACCATCTATAGCTGCCGCCACCATCGTCCCTAGATCAGGGGGATCTGAAGCTCTTCCTGGCACCCTGTCGGAGGGGAAATCATCCTGGAGACCTTCTTCTCCGGTATGATGTGTGAGTAGTTCCACCTTGGACTATGGGTCCATGTAGTAGCTAGATGGTTGTATCTCCTCCTTTGTGCTTTCATGTATAGATCTTATGAGCTCCATTCATGATCAAGATCTAATCTATTTGTAATCATGCATGTTGTGTTTACGGGGATCTGATGGATATTGAGATTATTATGTTGGTTTGATTAATGGTTTTGTCTTTATAATTGTATCATGTCTGTGTTGTTTATGATCTTGCATGCTCTCCGTTGCTAGTGGTTATCTTGGCCAAGTAGTTGCTAGTGACTCCAAGAGGGAGTATTTATGCTCGATAGTGGGTTCATGTCTCTAGTTTCCAAGGGAAGTGACAAAAATATCTTCGGTTATAGATGTGATGTTGCTACTAGGGAGAAAACAACGGTCTCTTGTTCATGGAACATGTGGACTGTTTACCTTACACACTTTGCTTAAAGCAGTTGTCTATTGATTGCAACTTAATACTGGAGGGGGTTCGAATGATAAACTGAAGGTGGACTTCTAGTCATAGATGCAGTTGGATGGCGGTCTATGTATCTTGTTGTATTTCCCAATCGAATCTCATAGGATCTTTCTAACTAGTAATTGCATTGTTATGCCTTGCTCAGTTCCTGTCAATTGCCCTGCTGTAATTTGTTTACCCTTCATGCTATGTTGTTTATCTAAGGAAAGCACCTCTAGTGAAGTATGGAACCTGGTCCAATCTTTACCATCAATACATCTTCCACTGTTACTTGTTTACTTACAGCAAACCGGTGAGCTTGACAACCTCACTGATTCATTGGGGCAAAGTCGTGAGTTTGTGTTGTGCAGGTCTCCATGTTGCCAGCAACACCTGTGTGTCGTTTCCTTCCTCCTACTGGTTCGATAACCTCGGTTTCTTACTGAGGGAAAACTTGCTGCTGTGCTGCTTCACACCTTGCTCTTGGGGTTTCCCGACGAAGATCTCCCACTTGGACTAGCGCTGCATCAAAAAGCTCAAGCCTGGGGATGCCACCATGGTGTCACCCCAAGAAATATCCAAGAGGTACAAGCGTCGAAGCTTGGGGATGCCCAAGGCATCCCCTTATTCATCAATAAAAAGCTCAGGTTTGTCTATACACTTCATTTTTATTGTTTCATGCACAGTTGTGTTGTTCTTGGAGCGTCTTAGTTTTTGTTTGCTTTGCTTAGGTTGTTTAGTTTGCTTGAATAAAGTAGTTTGGACCCCCGTTCTCACTGTGTTGTTGCAAATAAGTTGCTTGGTGTTGTACAGGAGTAGGAAGTTCCTTCTTGAAAGTGCAACAGGAGCTTGCATTGACTGTGACTTAGACTTTAGCATGACATGCTAGGTGTTGTTTTGACCTTATGCTTAGTGATTATTGTTGTAGCATGTCTTGTTCCAAACAATTGGGATTGCTTAGTGTGCCTTGAAGAAATTATGTGTTGTTTTAGCATGCAAAAGCATAGTATAGTGGTATTCTCCTTTGATGCTTTGGTTGGGTTGACTTGGCACATGCTCACACCATGTTATTACTATGACAAGTCACCATAGCCTCTATGATCATTTAGTCCTTGAGTTTTAGTACCACTCTATGCTTTGATTAGTAATGCTTTGTTGCTCTGCATGATTATAGCCATTATGCTCTCTTAGTTGGTTGCTCCCAGTCTTTTGCTAGCCTCCACTTGTATGAGTAAGCTCTACTCATGCTTCCAACTCCCAAGAAACCAAGTTTTTCCAAAGTGTCCACTATAAAAGCCTATGCATGGTGTGTTACACCGTTCCAAGTATATTCTTGTTTTCAGCTATCTTCCAATAAAAAGCTATTTTGTTATGTGAAAACTTAGTGATTAAAGCCCTCACAAACTTGATGGCACACTTTATATTCTTTGCCCCTAATAAACTTGAACCATTGTGTCGTTTATGTTGTATATGCTTGCACTTATATGTTGGAATTAGCAGAATTGTGTTGTCACGGGGAACGTTTTCAACATTGCACTTGTACTTTGTACTCAATTGATATCATGATCTTTTGTCTATGGATGTCACCGGTGTGAAATAAAGAGGGAACTTGTAAGTCCATGGAGTTTGTATTTTGTGTTAGAGAAACGCCTGGGTCGCTAGCCTAAGCCATGCCTAATCATGGTGGAAACTTGCAGCATCACCATAGTGAGATATCTATGAAGCATCCTCAATAAAAAGCTATGCATATAGTAAATAAAAATATTGCTGAGATGCTCATTTTCTGCTTGCCTTGTCATTTTTGTTATGGGATAGCTCTTGTACCATGTGCAAGGGGTACCCCGTTGGCGATTCTCTATGATATGCAAATACTTACAATGACAAGAAATTACAGATGACTGAAGTTGAGTAGCATGAGGTGTGGCCCTCGTATTCAAGGGACTTGATATTGACAACTTATACTTTGTCAAGCATATACTCCATAGTTTGTTCACTTTAACCTTAATCACTTCAAGATGCTTATGATAGGGGCAATGAGTGATGAAGCTAACAAGTACCATAATTTTTGGAAGCTCTTTTTGAAACTTGAAATCCATGCTTCCTTTATAAAAGGCCTTTCTTCCACCACTATTGAGTCTCCACCTTCTACCTTTAGGCACCATTAAGAGAGCATAGTTGCCATTCCTAGTTCCATGTGCAGTGTCCCAAAGCTTATTGATTGATGCGTATTGTGATATTAATTGTTCTTGTGCTATTTGTTTCTAGTCACCCTTGTGAACTTTGAAGGTGTCATATGCATCTATTTGCTACTCTATGAGGGGCAAGCTGATTGCCACTATGCTATGTTTTCTGTATGTGAAACAAACAAACGTTTTTGAATGCATATTATTCATGATCTTTGTTTGAAGCCTTTCATGTTGCTTGCATAGTTACTTTGTCTTATTGTTAGAACTCCATCTTTCATGCACATGTTTAGAGTTCTTTGATCCCAGCTTTCAATGCTTGCAAATGGTTTGATATTGGTTTTGATGGTGCATGTCACCTCAAAAATTATTCTTTTTATCACTTACCTACTCGAGGACGAGCAGGAGTTAAGCTTGGGGATGCTTGATACGTCGGAAACGTATTTATAATTTTTGATGCTCCATGCTTGTTTAGTATCTACTTTGCTTTGATTTGTATACACTTTGAGGTGTTTTTATATCTTTTCTGGAACTAGCCTACTAACAAGTTGTCACAGTGTCAGTTGCTTGTTTTCTTATGTTTTTGGTTTCAGAAAGGCAGAAAATCAATATTCTCGAAATTGGACAGGACAAAAGCCAAAGTCAATATTTTACTATGGGGGACACGAATCTAGAAGTCAAGACGGAGAAGCAAACTAGGGCGGCCAAACCCCCCTAGGCGCGGCCAGGGTGGGCCCGACCTAGGCAGGGTGTGCCCCCTGGTCGCCCCTGCCTCGCCTCTTCGCTTATAAGAAGGCCCCGATGCAGAAACCCTAGGCACCAAATCAGAACTCCACGAAATCGTCTGTATCCGCCGCCACCATCGTCCCTAGATCGGGGGATCTGAAGTTCTTCCCGGCACCCTGCCGGAGGGGAAATCATCCCGGAGGACTTCTTCTTCGGTATGATGCGTGAGTAGTTCCACCTTGGACTATGGGTCCATGTAGTAGCTAGATGGTTGTATCTCCTCCTTATGCTTTCATGTATAGATCTTGTGAGCTCCGTTCATGATCAAGATCTAATCTATTTGTAATCATGCATGTTGTGTTTGCGGGGATCCGATGGATATTGAGATTATTATGTTAGTTTGGTTAATGGTTTTGTCTTTATGATTGTATCATGTTTGTGTTGTTTGTGATCTTGCATGCTCTCCATTGTTAGTAGCTATCTTGGCCGAGTAGTTGCTAGTGACTCCAAGAGGGTGTATTTATGCTCGATAGTGGGTTCATGCCTCTAGTTTCCAAGGGAAGTGACATAAATCTCTTTGGTTGTAGATGTGATGTTGCCACTAGGGAGAAAACAACAGTCTCTTGTTCATGGAACAAGTGGATTGTTTACCTTACACACTTTGCTTAAAGCAGTTGTCTGTTGCTTGCAACTTAATACTGGAGGGGGTTCGGATGATAACCTGAAGGTGGACTTCTAGTCATAGATGTAGTTGGATGGCGGTCTATGTATCTTGTTGTATTGCCCAATCGAATCTCATAGGATCTTTCTGACTAGTATTGCATTGTTATGCCTTGCTCAGTTCCTGTCAATTGCCTTGCTGTAATTTGTTTACCCTTCATGCCATGTTGTTTATCTAAGAAGAGCACCTCTAGAGAACTATGGACCCCGGTCCAATCTTTACCATTGATATATCTTCCACTGTTACTTGTTTACTTGCTGCAAACCATTACCTTCCACATCATACAGTTAATCCTTTGTTACAGCAAACCAGTGAGCTTGACAACCTCACTGATTCGTTGGGACAAAGTCTTGAGTTTGTGTTGTGCAGGTATCCACGTTGTTTGCAACACCTGTGTGACATTTCCTTCCTCCTTCTGGTTCGATAACCTCAGACTCTACTGAGGGAAACTTGTTGTTGTGCTCATCACACCTTGCTCTTGGGGTTCCAACAAAGTGTCCCGCGTCAACACTGGGTGCACGCATCAGTGAGCTAACAGGTGTAACAGTGTCTTCACTAGGAGTTTCGGTATTTCCTAGACTAGCCATAGTAGCATCTAGGAAAGGACCTAATGAACCACTCGCATCAAGCACAGTAGAAGTAACATCATGAGTATCAAAAGCAATTTCAGACTCACCAGTAGTAGCAGTGTGTGTAGCATGAGTATGTGGTGGTGGAGTAACAAGCTTACTTATAACAGACGGTGAATCAAGAGCAGTAGAGGTGTTTAGGACTGTACCTCTTCTTGTAGTGGATGGTAAAATAGGGAACTTTCCATCACGATACTTCCCCATGATGAAAGGTGTAGCAGTGAACAATAATAGATCCAAGTGAACTTACAAATAAAGCTATGCTCCCCGACAACGACGCCAGAAAATAGTCTTGATGACCCACAAGTGTAGGGGATCGCAACAGTCTTCGCGGGTAGTATTACCCAATTTATTGATTCGACACAAGGGGACCCAAAAATTCCTTGCAAGCCTTAACAACTGAGTTGTCAATTCAGCTGCACCTGTAAATAGTTCTTGCTCATAGAAGTTTATCAGTAGCAACAGTTTGGTAGTAGCAACAGCAAAGCAACAACAACAGTGAAACAGGAGCAATAGTAACAGTAACAGTAAAAAGTGGGATTCGAGTGTGGTAAGCATAGGAATGGATGGACAGGCGTTGCATGAACAAGTATAAACATGTAACTTCAAGATCTAGGGCATTGCAGATAAATAATAACAAGCATCCAAGTACTAAACAATCCTAGGCATGTGCTTCATATATAGTCGTACGTGCTCGCAATGAGAACTTGCACGACATCTTCTGTCCAGCCAGCCCATGGCAGCGGGGCCTCAAGGGAACTACTGGCAATTAAGATGCTCCTTTTAATAGAGCACTGGAGCAAAGCATTAACACTCCATGAACACATGTGATCCTCACACCACAGCCATCCCCTCCGGTTATCCCTATTTTTGTCACTTCAGGGCCTTTGGATCCAGACAATGATATGTGTACACAACTTGCAGATAAGATCACAAACAATACTATCATAATGATTCAATAATAAGTTCAAATCTGAGATCATGGCACTCGGGCCCTAGTGACAAGCATTAAGCACAACAAGTTGCAACAAAGTCAAATAGCACTAATAGAGATACTAGGCACTATGCCCTAACAATCTTATTCAATTACATGATAGAACTCATCCAATCCCTACCATCCCCATAGCCTACTACGGGGGATTACTCACTCATGGATGAGGGAAACATCGATGGTTGATGGAGAGGCGTTAGTGATGACGATGGCGATGATCCTCCCCAAATTCCCCGTCCCGGGAGGATTCCAGAACGGAGTTTCTGGTTCCGAATCTTGTCTCTGATGGTGGCGGTGCAGCGGAACTCTTTTATAGAAAACGCCAAACCCCCCTTAGTTTTTAGGTCAAGGGGTAACTTATAGGCGTAGAGGGATCCCAAGGGGGTGCCTGGGGTGGCTGCACCCCCCTAGGTGTGGGCTGGGCCCACCCACGCCTGGCATGGGTGTGGGCCCCCTAGGCCTCCACTCCGTCTCTACTTCTGGCTCCGTGGATCTTTTGGTGAAATAGGATTTTTGGCATACTTTCCGAGATTTTCCTGATAGTTGATTTTGTGCACAAAAACTAGACACCAAGGTAATTCTGCTGAAAACAGTGTTAGTCCGTGTTAGTTGTATCCAAATCACATAAGTTTAGAGGAGAAACAATAGCAAAAGTGTTCGGGAAAGTAGATACGTTTTGGACATATCAGTGATTGCGCCCTGATCAGGGGCGCCCAACCCTCTAATGGTTGGTGGGCCCCTATGGCAGCGCTATAAAGAGGAGGTGGGGACCGGGGCATGCATCACGAGATTCGTCGCGTCGCCTCTCCCCTTACCCACAACCCTAGTCATATAGGGTTAATGCTAGCTACGGGAAGTTCCACCACCGCCGCCTCCGCTTAGCCCTAGCCCTTCCCGCTCTCGCCATCGACCCCATGGCCAATGGCTCAAGCACATTAAGCACTGGTGAAGGTAACCTCTCTCTCGGACCACCAAGCATTCACAATAGGCTACCGAATCAATCTATAGCTAGCCGTGCTAACAATGGTATCCAGTAGATCCATAGATCCCTTCGAGTAGATAGTTTACAGAGAGAAAAGCATACAGAATATCTAACCCTAAAAGAAGGTGCATTTGGCCTACATATGTGTTGAGGTGGATTGGGTCCTTGAGACCAAGCCACCTCCCATGCCAACAAAGTTAATCCGAGAGGCTGATGATGATGATGCGGCATGGGAAAGAAAGAAAAGGGACTATGCTCCACTGGAGATGTCCTATACATTAGAGAACACAAAGTGGCAGAATGCCAATAAGAAATACATGGAATTTATAAAGAACACGATCGAGTAAGCCATTGGTGGATCTATCGTAGAGTGTACTTCCGTTGTGGAGTAATTGGAAAAGATAAAGAGCCAGTTCACTGGCTCTTCAAAGACATACGCAACCCAGCTCTGGTAACAAAAAAGTACACCGGCGATGGACACGGCATCAGGGAGCATATCCTCCGGGTGAGCAACATGGCTGCCAAATTGAAGCCCATGGGTGCTGGTCTGGAGCTAAAGCCTGCTCTTCTTGTTCACTTGGTGATGGTGTTACTATCTCAACAATTTGACAACTTCGTTGTCAATTACAACATGGCCCCTAAAAAATGGAACATAGAAAAGACCATCGCCATGTGTGCCCAAGAAGAGGAGAGGCTCAAAGCCCAGAATGGTGGTTCCTTGAACCTTGTCAAGGACAATAAGAAGAGGACCTTCACTCAAAGCAACCATAAGCCTCATGGTGGCTCCCCTTCTAAGCCACATGGTAAAGCTCCTATGCACTATCATCCTCAACATAGGCCTGCTCTCCTAGTGGACAAAATGCTTTGTCTCCACTGCGGCAAGAAGGGGCGTTTTAAGAAAGATTGCTCTATTTTTCTAAAGGATCTAATGGCAAGGAAAGGTAACAATATTGTTTCATTTGTAAATGAATACCTTTATACACAGTTTTTAAAATCTACTTGGTGGATTGACTCAGGGCAACTGTTCATGTTGCAAATTCTTTACAGGGATTCCATTTGACGAGGACTATGAAAAGAAATGAAGGATGCGTTGAAGTCATAAATAGAGTCAAAGAAAATGTTGAGGCCGTTGGTGACATCTCCTTGGAGCTTGCCGATGGATCAATGATCTTGCTTACGGATGTTCTCTATGTTCCTTCCTTGCATAGAAATTTAATAAGTGTGTCGTGTTTGGATAAAGTAAACTATCAGTGTCATTTTGGACATGGACAGTGTGCCATTTATTATAATAAAGATTGTGTGGGTGTTTCTTTCCTTCACAATGAGCTTTATTTATTATCCACTAGCGAAAATTTTTATTCTATGTGTAAAGTGAAAAAAAATGTTTCATCATCAGATAAAGATCCAAAGAAAAGAAAGAGAACTCAAGACTCGTCGAAATTATGGCACTGTCGTTTAGGCCATATTTCGAGGGGGGAATAGAAAGACTAGTTAAAAACGATATTCTTCCTCCACTAGAGTTCTCCGACATAGAGCAATGCATCGATTGCATTAAAGGAAAGTATGTAAAGCAAATCAAAAAAGAGTGCAAATCGAAGCACTGAAACACTATAAATTATTCACACTGACATTTGTGGACCGTTTCCAGTGAAAAGTGTGGATGGCTATGATTCGTTCATAACATTCACAAATGATTACTCCCGCTATGGTTATATTTATCCAATTAAAGAAAGATCGAAAACGTTGGATAAATTTAAGGTATTCAAAACCAAAGTTGAGAACCAACACGGTAAAATAATAAAGATAGTAAGGTCTGACCGTGGAGGGGAGTACTACGATCGACACCCCTTATGGCCAAGTCCTTGGACCTTTTGCAAGGTTCTTACAGGAGACTGGCATAGTGGCCCAGTATTCGGGCAAGCCTCAGCAAAATGGAGTAGCTGAAAGGCGCAAATGTACCCTTATGGATATGGTGCGCATCATTGTGAGTTACTCCACATTGCCATTGGGATTGTGTATGGAGACGTTAAAACCTCCATTCATATTCTCAACAGAGTACCAAGCAAGTCGGTGCCCAAAACACCATATGAGCTATGGACAGGAAGAGTTCCCTCGCTACAACACCTAAGGGCGTGGGGGATCCTGGCTAAGGCAAAAGTGTTCAATCCAAATATAGCAAAGCTTGACCCTAAAACAGTCAGTTGCTATTTCATTGGCTATCCTGAAAAAACAAAAGGTTTCCGTTTCTAATGTCCAGTCAAATACACAAAGTTTGTAGAAACGAGACATGTTGTCTTCTTAGAGGACGAAATGATGAGGGGGAGCATGGTAGCTCGGAAAATTGATCTTGAAGAGAAGAGGGTGCATGCACCCGATCCAATGATTCAGGATCCATTCTTCTCGCTACCTGTTGTTCCTGCATCGACAACCCCGGAGGTTGTCGTGCAAGCACCTGTTGCGACTCCACCCATGATAACAATGAGTGAGGATCTAAAACATGTCCGTCAAGAGCTGATCGAACCCAGTGTTGAGCATGAAAGGGAGCAGCAACGACCACCTCCTGAGGATACGCCACATGTTGAGACACATGATGAGCTAGTTCATGAGCCCCCTAGAAGGTCTCAAAGAGCTAGAAAGTCAACAATTTCTAAAGATTATAAAGTCTATACCACAGGAAGAGTTCAAATGGAGAATGATCCCACTACATTTGAAGAAGCCATGAGTATCCCTCACTCATCAAAGTGGCTAGAGGACATGGAAGATTAGATGAGGTCGATGAGTTCCAATGAAGTTTGGGACTTAGATGAAATTCCAAAAGGAGCCAAACAGTAGGCTGTAAATGGGTCTACAAAACAAAGTATGACTCTAGAGGGAATGTGGAGAAATACAAAGCACGAGTTGTGGCAAAAGGATTCACACAAAGAGAAGGAGTAGATTACAATGAGACTTTTTCTCTAGTCTCATGTAAGGATTCCATCGGAATCATAATGGCACTAGTTGCACATTTTGATTTAGAGCTGCATCAAATGGATGTAAAGACGACATTTTTAAATGGGGATTTAGAAGAAAGAGTCTACATGAAACAACATAAGGGTTTTGTCATGGAAGGCAAGGAAAATATGGGATGCCGCTTAAGGAAATCCATTTATGGATTAAAGCAAGCTTTGCGATAGTGATATCTAAAATTCAATGAGACCATTAAGAAATTTGGATTCAAAGAGAATGTTGAGGACAACTGCGTTTACGCAAAGTTCAAAAGTGGAAGATATATTTTCCTAATTCTGTATATGGATGATATCTTGCTTGCTAGCAGCGATTTCAGTCTACTACTAGAAACAAAGAAGTTTTTGTCCTCAAACTTCGACATCAAAGATCTTGGTGAAGTTTCATATGTTTAGGGCATAGAAATTCACCGAGATAGAGCAAATGGGGTTCTAGGACTGTCACAAAAGGCATACCTAGAGAAGATCCTAAAGAAATATAGTATGCATGCGTGCAATACCACACCTGCTCTTATAGTCAAGGGCGACAGTTTTGGGAAATTTCAATGTCCCAAAAGTCAATATAAGATCGATCAAATGAAGTCAGTAGCATATGCTTCGGCCGTTGGAAGATTACGGTATGCACAAGTGTGCACTCGCCCTGACTTAGATTTTATCACCGGTGTATTCGGTAGATATCAAGATAATCCAGGCATAGAGCACTGGAAAATGGTAGTTATGCGCAAGGCTCAAAAGACCTCATGCTAACATATAGAAGGTCTGATTTCCTAGAGATAAGAGGGTATTCAGATGCTGATTTTGCGAGAGACAAAGATGATCGAAAGTCCACGACAGAATACTTGTTCACTCTCGCGGGATGGGCTATTTCATGGAGAAGCTCCAAACAGTCAATAGTTGCATCATCCACGATGTATGCAGAATTTATAGCATGTTATGAGGCCACAGGGCGGGTGATATGGTTAAAAAAATTATGCCCGACTTGAAAATGGCAGATTGCATTAGCAAGCCACTAAAGATGTACTATGACAACGAGCCTGTAGTATTTTATGCTCACAACAACAAGTTGAGTAATGCTTCCAAACCAATAGAGATAGTATTATGTTATGAAAGATAAGATCCATGATCACACTATAAGACTGGAGCATTTAAGGACAAAGGAAATGTTTGTGGATCCGCTAATGAAAGGTTACCATCCAATGTGTTCAAAGAGAACTTAGCCGGCATGGGTTTAAGGGACAGCCTATGATTCCTGAATCATAAGAGGCCTAAAAGTAAAGAGTTTCTTGTTTCAAAACAAGAGGTATATTATAGCTATCTGATTCTATCGACAATTGAGCTGTGACGATGAAATATGCTCTATGTACCGAATAGTGATGAAACAAGTAAAGTATAAAGTTTAAAGTAAAGTTGAAATCAAGGGAGGGACTGTTAGATTGATCTCTCGACCGGGCCCAACTGGCCCGATCGACCCCTTGTGACTACGCCCTGATCGAGGGCGTCCAACCCTCTAATGGTTGGTGAGCCCCTGTGGCAGCACTATAAAGAGGAGATGGGGGTCGGGGCACGCATCACGAGATTCGTCGCGCCGCCGCTCCCCTCACCCACATTCCTTCGTATCTAGGGTTAGCGCTAGCTACGGGAAGTTCCACCACCGCCGCCTCCGTTTAGCCCTAGCCCTCCCCGCTCTCGCCGTCGACCCCATGGCCACCGGCTCCAGCACGTCGAGCACTGGTGAAGGTAACCTCCCTCTCTCTCTCGGACCACCAAGCATTCACAGTAGGCTCTACCGAATCGATCTATAGCTAGCAGTGCTAACAGTAAGTTGACAATCAAAGAAATATTGGAATGAGCAATGTGACACATTCGGTCACAAGCGGCGACACTGCGTCCCTGCGACATGCATGCATCATTTCCTTTGCTGCAAGTTGTTCTACAGATTCATGGTACATAGTGTACTGTACTATCCAAATTCATTTCTACAGAAGTATAGTGAGACCGCGAGTACACACAGAAATAGTAACCAATCCAACAGATTGCCAACTGCCAACTTATACAATAATATACATCTCGAGTGAACAGTTCCTTTTACAAATTTCACAAGTACAGTAACCACCAAAACACTAGTACTTCACATGCCTGAAATTGACCCTTCTCACTGGAAATGAAATAACCCCTCGAAATATGCTTTCGCCCCGCTATATAAATATAGCAACCACACGACCATGACGTATATATACATACCTTAAAAGCAAGCAAGAACAAGCTCTCCCAAAAGTTGCTAACAATACTCAACATACCTTAAAAGCAAGCAAGAACAAGCTCTCCCAAACGTTGCTAACAATACTCAAGAACAAGCTCTCTCAGATTTTGCTAACAATACTGGTAAATTATAAATTTATAATCACAGAGCACTCTGGTAGCAGATTAGCAGTAGCACACAAACACTGCAGTCAAGCACTCGCGTGCAACCAAAGAACTTGGAGGTTAGACAGGCCTTCAAGCAGTTCAACAGAAGGTTCTTGAGTGGTCGCTAGCACTGAAACTCAAGATCTCGCAGGCAGGACAGGTATCAAGTATCAACACCTCCGGGCTATGCCTCGGTTCAAACTCAGGTGCAACCCTTTTATGCGTTCTTTCTGAAGACGAGCCTACTCAGCAAGCTCGCACGCCGTTTCTTCTTCTTATCGGCAGAAAAGGCTACTCGTGGCGACCTCGGAATCACTAGAGGGACGGCTTGTCTCAAACCAATGTTGCCAATGTTGCCAGTTCTGCGACCCGTGTCGGTGCCTTGCTCATGTACAAGGTCCTTCATGGTTGCAGCAGGTCCGCCTTGTTTCTTCCGTGCAACTTCTTCAGAACTGGGAGAACAGAACTCGTGGTAAGGCTTGGCATCCTCTACGGCGGCAACAACTTTGGGAACTGACGGCTTTTCTTTGCCTGAAGCGTCTGCATTTCCCGGGGTTTGTAGAGCCTGCAGTTGTTTGCTTAGGTTCGTCATTGTCTCCTGGCACTCTGCAAGTTTCTCGGCTGCTGCAGATATTGCCAAGTTCTGCAAGAATTTTAACCAATATGGGTTTCCATCACTAACAGCTACATGAAAATGGTGAAGAAAGAACGTACATATTTGTCTTGTGCGGAACATAACCACTGGCAACATTAAAAAATGTAAATATATAGTGATGAGTGAATGTGTACCGACAAACGATTCTAGTGTCATGCAAACGTTTTCCCAACCTTCATTGCTTGATTTATAGTGTTAAGTGATTCATAAAAAAACATTTTTACCCCCTTGACTATAAAATTACACATGTCGATGAATCATGTGACGGTGATAAACTGAGTACTAAGAATGGTCCTTTAGCGACTAGGTGTATTGTATATCTCGTGCAGAACTGCAGGTAGACTTGTAAACCGTTAAGATTTAGAATGTATTGAATTAAACCCAAAGCAAGACAAAGTTTCTGAGGACATTAGATATTACTGTGGCTGGTTGTTTTCCCTCTACTTCAGGTATGCTCTCCATGCTCCCATCAACAGCAGCACTGCATCACAGAACAGGTATTATATATTTATATTTCCTGATTCTAAATTATACCGTACAAGTTGAGAAGAATAAAACTATCGATGATTACCTTTCTACTTCAAGGTACACCGACTTACTTTCCTGATAATTGTCATTCTGCTCTTGTCTTGCAAACAACTCTTCATCAATTTTACAAGTGGCAAACTGAATTTGGGAATGAGTTTCTGGGACGTCAAGAGGGGTCTGGCCCTCAGTTGTTCCAATCAGTTCTTTCTGTACCTCTTGTCCCATTCCTGAATCAATTTCTGATTTTGCACTATGCATTGCTTGCTTCTCCTGCATGTTTACTGTCCTAACTGATTCATTTTCATTGGACGTATTTGTAATGGAATCCACATTGTCTGGTCCGCCAATGCAGAAAAAGCATTGGCTCACTACCCACTCTAGGGTCAAGCAAACCTCATCAATGAACTTCTGAAGATTAGCATTTCCATCTAGTACATCACTGCAGACATGAACCAAGTGCTCCAGCTGTGAAGTGAGTTCAGTTTTCTCACGCAAAACCAATTGACAGCTCGTGACATTGTTTCCAGTGGTTCTTTCAAGCATGCAACTGATCCTTTCAATCAGAGTGGCCACCATGCTATCTATTTCTGCCTGTTGATATGAAAAGCCTGCCGCATCCTTTTCTTTGGCAGTAACCTCACTCCTGAATGCTCGTGTTACTTCATCCAGAATGACATCAACACTTATTTTATTGGCTCGATGCTTATGTATGATCAGCTTCAAAACATCCTGAATCAACTCAGGGTACTTATCAAAGAGACCATCTTCAGAGATTTGATCTGTGGCAACTATTTCTGATAGAACCATTTTGGAATGTGTATCAGATGCACCCGTGCCACATTGATGTGGTGCACCTGAAGACCTTGATTCTATCTCATGTTTCTCAATTTCGGCGAGATCAACAAGGAGCTGCATGTCACTTACTGCCATTCTTCTGCTCTGACTCAGTGACGTCTGTTTCTTCCCAGTTATCAACTGCTCTGGCTTGGAAACTAAAGGACTAGCAAACTGATCAGAATTGTTGCTTTGTTCCAAGTCATGGTCACTCCACAGCTCCTTGAGTTGCCTTTGCACTACTGACAGCTTGGATGCCTCATCTGCGTACTGCGACTTTGCAGACTGGATCTCGCTCTCCTTCCTGGCCAGCAACTGCCTGAGATGTCTGTTTTCATCATCCATTTCCTGCAACTTGACAAGGTAACCTTCAGACACAGAATGCCTCCGACTTGTTGATCTTGGTGATTGCTGCAGTGTTGTACTTGTGTGTGTCCTTCTCGTTCCATTCTCAACAGAACTGGCACCCCGTCGCTCGACCTCATCTTTCATCTTAACCAAGGCTGCAGGACCAGGCAGCCTCTTCTGGACCATTGTCCTCAGCCTCTGGCATTCAGCTTCCAGTGCAGTAATCTTCTGAAGGCTTTCCTGCTGCTGCTTCTGAGCAGCATCAATTGATTGGAGGTCATACTCCCTCTCTTTGTTCCGGATCTCGAGTTCCTTCTGCACCATGCGCGCCTCATACTGAAGGGACGCGCACTGTTTCTGCATGAATTCAAGCTTGGCTGTTGCTTCAGTTAACCTCTGCTCTGAGTGTGCTTTGGATTCATTCAGTTCTCGGATCAACTTGTCCTTTGAGTTGACAGTGTTCTGAAGATTGTAATTTTCAGTGGCGACCTTCGCGAACCGCTTATTTGCAGCTTCTAACTTCTGCTGTAAATCACGTGATCTCTTTTGCTCGGATGAGATCTTGTTAGCTGCTTCGATGATGATGCACTCGTTCTCTTCCCTAACAAGAAGTAGCTGCTCTGTGCAGGACCTCAAAGCATCCTCCATTTCAGTCATTTCCTTCCGAGATGTTTTTTCGCCTATGAAGTGTTACGAAGGCCTTCTGAAATAATCATGAAATCAAAAGCTTACTGATGTAATCGTGGGCCAGGAGCAACTTGTTCATTGAAACATAATAACAACGCATAATTGTACCAAAAAATACATATTTCAGCAGAAATTTAGAATGAAGTTATGAGTAACTACCCTAGCACTGAACCATATTCTGCAAATAATAGACCGTTTGGCCTGCTTGCCTGCAGACTGCACGTGTTCTGACGTTTGAGACTTACCAAACTAATTCAGATTGAGTACTACATTGCAGTAATTTTAAAAAAACGCACTTATGAATTATGGCTAACTATCAGTACATTTTTTTTTTGAGAAACCTGACAGAAATTCTAAAGGTCCAAGCCCACCGTCCCAAATTGAAATTTGACTAGATCAGTAACTCCACATCGATCTATAACCTAGTGTGCCGCGCGGTTACCGGATAGGCTGGACGAAGACTCCTTCCCCGCGCCCCCATTGCCGCCGCCAGTTACCACACTCCGGCCCCGCGGCCCAGGGCGACGCGAACAGGTCAGGCGTACGCAAGGGGCACGAAGCTGTCTCTTCCGTGCGGCATCCAGAACTTCATGCTCCTGCCTCCTTCATCTCCGGCCCCGGCGGCGGCAGGTGCCCTCGTTTTTTTCCCCTCTTTTTTTGGACAAGGGAGAATTGCAGACTTGCAGTTGCAGTCGTTCGGCCGGTTTGGGAAGTGGAATACTTCTACATTTATATGGCTTTGGACCGTTTGGCCCAACTTCAAGCTATTCTTTTTGAAAGCCATCACGGCCCAACTTCAAGCTATTGCATCCTCCTATGTTTGTGGCAAAAAAAAAAAACGAACCCTCATATGCAAGTGTAAATGGGCCGGCAACTCATATTGAGCTATTATTGCTCGTGACTTTGTTTTTTAACAAAAAAAATATTCCTAAAAATCATGCTCGACTCATAATATTTGGAACATTTTATAAAAGAATTATTTTTTTTATGTACCCAAAATTGTGGTCAATGTCAAGTAAAATAAGCACTCAAGCTTTTGTGGAAGATATCATATAAGTCAAGAAAGCATTCATGCAAGCAAAATGTTCATGTTGCTTGTAAAAATTATAAAACATACATAGATGCTTGATAGGAAAAAATAGCTCACCTTTATTTAGTTCTAATGTTTTTTTGGAAAAGATGATACCAACACAATATATAAAGACCCATGAAAAAATAATACTCCATCCGATCCAAATTAATTGACTTAGATTTATCTAGATTCAAATGCATCTAGACTAGTTTTAGTGCTAGATATATCTGAATCTATACAAAACCAAGTCAACTAATTTGGATCGGAGGGAGTACATACAAAAATGTATAGAATGACATAAGTGAAGAAACCACCACAGAAAAAATGACAAGTTAAAGCACTAAAATAAAATAAATAGAAAGAACAAATGAATAACTAAAAAGGATAAAAGATGACTAGAGACACAAAAACAAATCAAAACAAAGTGCTAACGGTTTGTCGGGCCGTGGGGAGGAGTGTGAGTGAGGGTGGGGAGTCTTGCAAAAATCTCTATAGGTCTATTTTGTTCAAATGAATTAGGGATTTTGGAGGATTCTATTTCTTAGGAATTTTTTTCTACAGAGTTTGTTAGGGTTGTAGGATTAGAAACCAAGGATATATCAGTGAGAACTATGACATGCACATGTTTCTTCAAAAGAATTATATGTATTTTCCATGGTGCAACGGAACAACTTCTAATACAGACTCATGTATTTTTTTACTTCTATGGGCTATAACATATCATGAAATCTCAAACTTAGGTTTTCCTTATTCATGTGTCTTTTGAATCGTGCAAACCAAATACACTTTCCGTATTCATGTATTTTCCAAATCTTTTAAACCAAAAAAACATACATATTGGACTTGTGCATTGGAAAGTCAAATCGGTTATACCCGCATGAACAAGTTACTTTGGAATGAATGGAAGTAGCTATAGTGTTATTCTGATTTGTGTCCTCGACATAAAACCATCTGGATACGGGGTTTTCTAAATGCGTGTTATGTAATCAAACATGACTTCGAATGATGGATTTAAAAAAAGTAAATTATTTATCTTTTCTCTATGTTGAACAAACACACGAACAGCCATTTTTTAAAATTGATTTTAGCAGGTTTTCGTTTTATAGCACCGTCTCGCAATGCAAAATCTTGGAATAATTTCACTATTTTACAGAAACATTGGAATTGCAAAGATGACTATACTATGTAGCTGGCTTTTGATTCCTATGCCCCATAAAGAGTCCAAACAGAAGGCTCGATTCCGAGGAAAGAACCAGTGGAGCAGGAAAAAAACCTAGCAATTGCATACCAGCAAGCGAGAAAACAGATGCAGGCGACGATGTTACCTTGTGGCCTTGTTCGATCCAGCACCACCTGCCGGCCGACGACACCGCGCAAGACCGAAACCGGAACCTGGTGGCCGGCTTGCTCAATCTATGTCGCGACGAAGAGGAAAAGGTCGCGGCAGCTGCACGAGGCACCAGCTCGTCGGTCGATCACCAGCTGATGAGAACACACACGGTTATATATGTAGCTGCAAGGCGGTCGACGCCAGACCAGAAAACACACTGTACATTTCACTTTCTCAGCAGCTAGCGGCTAGCACAGGAGCTCTTTTTTCAGCCATTGCTTGGTGGCCTGGTTGTTGCGGCCTAGGGGCCGGCGCAGGGGCTCGGGCCGTCGCCCAGTACGACGGGGGCAGAGCAGCGGAACTGCCGAGGTGCTGTCGACGCCGCCACAGAGCGGGCGTGCCTTTCCGCGAGGCGACGGTCGAGCCGTGCCGTGGCGGTCGCGTGCGGAGCCTGATGGAAGGAAGCAAGGCGGTCTAGCTAGGCTCGGTTGCTCGTCCGGTCGGAGCGCGGACGGCGATTGGGCTAGGTCGGTTGGAGGCGGGGCCTGATGATGGAGTACACGCTGCACCTGACAGCAGGTTCCATCTAGTATCCCGTTTCCCGTGGACGGTCCCGTTGCTTGTCCCCGTGGTTTCCTTGCCCCGGGTCCTCTCGCTTTCGCGAGCTGCTGCGTCGACCCGATGATGATGCTGCTGCTGGGAGGACGAGTGTTGCGGCTTATCTGAATCGCAACGCCTGGTTCGAATCTGGGACAGGGAACCGACGTGCAGGCCTACAGGGGATGGGTGGGTGGATGTGTCGTTGCAACTAAGAACCGTGCACATCTCTCCCCCTGTCAGGGTACCCTTGCAAGTTGCAACGAAGAACCGTGCACATTTCTCCCCCTGTCAGGGTACATGTATGTATTTTGCTATACGCAAAAAAAAAAAAGAACTATGTTTCTTGCATGAATTATTGGGTTATACACGAAATTCTCCGCTACTTTTTGCGACGAAACAAATTCTATCTCACTGGATATTGAGTTTCAGAGAGATGTTAGTGGAAGAAAGCGCTGGGAACAAGGAAATCGCAGTGCAGCGAGGAAGGAAAATATTCAGCTTGACTGTTCAAGAAGCTAAATTTCGAGAAGCACTAGCACTCCCAATCCTCCCTCGTTGCAGTAGTCTATTCTGTTACATTTCTCGAGGTTTCCATGTGGGTTCATGGTGGCAGCTTCGGCAGCCACATCAAATGTTTTAAGATTTGCTTATGGTCTTATTTCTAGTTCTTCTCCGTTTGGTGGTTCACACACGATGGCATCATCGGTGCTGCTAATAATAATCATGCTCTGGCCTCTCCATGGACAAGGAAGGTCCTCCTCCTTCGGTGATGGTAGCAATCAATGTCTCGTTGACCATGATCGATGGCACGTGTGTTGCTCCCTCCGTGAACCGTGATGCTGGGAGGATGAGTGGTGCGGATTATCTGAATCGCAATGCCGGGTTTCAAATCTTGGATAGGGATCGACGTGCTAGCCTGCTGCAGATGTACAGAGGATGGGTGGGTGGATGTGTTGTTGCAACTAAGAACCGTGCACATTTCTCACATTCATCTGACAATTAATATGTACAGTAGATTATCCGATTAGAACATTTCTAGGAGATTACCAGACAACTCGGTACCACGACACTTGTTTCCGGTAAACCACAAACATGTTTTGTGGTATGGCATGTGGGATCAGTCTAGTGCGACATTAGTCGTACCGCAAAACATATTTGCAATTGTTTGGGGTTTAAATTCATAAAAAAAAGTTGGGGGTTTAGGACCAACAACTTCCAAAATCTAAACATTGAGAATTCAATTAACAATAGTGTTGGCTAGACGAAGTAGTGACCAGACTTGCACAAAATTATGAATGATATGCGCCACACCAAGCACCACCGGAGCCACCACCACCAGTACCGGAGCAGCACTGCTTGCCAAAGCACCACCTCTTGTTGATTGCAAGATCTCTGCTCCTCTAATCCCCTCCCCCACTTTCTCCCATTAGAGCATCCTCCTTGACGATGTTGTATGTTCTCATCTTGGTCTTCTCGAGACAATTTTTTCGTTCCTCGAAGTCTGCCTTGCACTTACCATCTTCTCTTATTTGTTGCCACCGTGTCATCTTCTTGTTGCTTCTTCTCGGCTAACTCCTTCCTGGCTTGCAATTGTTGAGCTACCAATGCTTGTTTGGACTTCATCATCTCATTGAATTTCTCGCTCGGGGGCGAGAAAATTACTGCAATTTCTATCGTCCCAGGGCTACTACACTTTGTAGTAGACCATAAACATAGTCCACACAAAAAATCTGGGTTTGAACGATATCCGTTTAGTCCATTCTTTTTGCCCAAATCCGCACAACGACGGTTATTTTGAGGTTTCGAGTCTTTCGTGGTATCTGCTAGTGATCTCTTATACACGACATTCTCCGTACTTATATTTTTGCGACAAAACAAATTCTATCTCATTGGATATTAAACTTCAAAGAAATATTAGTGGAACAAGGGAAGCACTATGCAGTGAGACAAAAGGAAATATTCAGCTTAAATGGACATTTTCTATCTGATAAGCGCCATGTCAGCCACATTAGTTTTTAAGTCTTTATATTAGTTTCTGAACTTTGTCGTGCTTAACTTTTTCTCGAAAAGGAAGGATAAACCATCCATCCTCTCATATGCACAAAACCATGATTTGTTGAAAAAATGCCAAGCAACAAAACTATACTTATTTTTACAAATTGTAGTTGAAAAATAGCAATTAACATGCAAAAGTTGGTTATTGTTGGGGAGATGACCTCGGGTAGGGTAAAGACGGGGAAAGATGAAAGAAAGTTGTCCATCTTGTTTCCGAGCAATTGATTGAGTCGGCCAAATCCTATAGAGGTCGGCCAAGACAGGGAAGGATAGGACCATTATGACAAAGGCAAGGCATTACCCGGCCGGGATATTACGTAAGTCGGCCGGGTTAGTCCGAGTAATCTTGATGCAGGTGAAGGACAAGCCGAGCTACGCGAGGTAAGGCCGAATGATACGAAGCTTGCAGGAGAAGGAGAAACCCAAGGTCAAACCCTAGCTGCAGGCTAGAAGGAATCTGAGCGGAGCCAAGCACCAGAGACAAAGGCGCAGAGCGTCAGAGGGGCAGAAGGAGGTCACGGAGGCGATAGTCCTAGAGCCCGAGGCACGCAGAGGGGCCCTCTAGAGCTTTGCCGTCGTTAGAAGGGCGACAGGGAAAGGAGGGCGCCGAACTACTATTTTGGGACAAGCATATTCCTCGAATATGCTTGCCCCGTCAGCCCTAAAGGCACCCAAGGCTCTCCTTTGTAAGGGGAGGCTTGGACCCTGAGGAAGGGATCGGCTGGCTTAGGTACCGTTAGGCTGGTAAGGTTCTTCTTCTCTCCCTGTATACGGCACAAGGAGCACTTGTAGCCCAAGAAAGGAGAAATAAAGATCTTTGCCTTAGTCTCTTGTGTGTAGAATCAACTGCATCTTCCCTCCCCAGATCCCACTAGCATCCATTAGCCCCATACTTTAGCCTACCCATGGCATCTGCCGTGTCACCACCACGACAGTTGGCGCCCACCGTAGGGCCAGCAGCGATGCTAGCTGGAGTCATGATCCGGACGGGAAACTTCATCAACACTGGCGAGCGCGTTGTTTCTGTCTTGGTCCGGAGATTTGATCTCTGTGACTACGTCAGTGACAACGCAGGCAGCTTCAGGGGAAAAACTCCCCCGCGCAACGGCGTCTTCATCAGCTTGGGGAGGCACCAGGTCTACGTCGGTGTCGACATCTCTGGCGTTTATCCTCACCGGGTTGTTGTTGCAGGAGAGCCACCCCTTAGCGCTACGAGCCGTCCGCGTGGAGCGCATCCCGTGAGCAGCGTCGAGGTGATGGTCGCAGCCGGAGTGCAGGCGGGAGTAGCGGGTGCCGGATCAACCAGAGACCCTGCCGCAGGCATGCAGATCGTGCCCAGGCAGACGGCACCACCACCCACCGAAGTAATCCCTCCAGTGACCAACCAGGCCGAAGTACAGGACACTACCCCAAAGGCACCAAGAGTAAGAGGGCCACCACTGGAAAGACCAGAAAACATTCTTCAGGCAACCATAGAAAACCTGACTACATCTGTAGTGCCGATACTTGATCCGGCTAATGCTCAGGCAGAGTTAGAAGAAACCAGGAAAAAGGTGCTGGTAGAGGCAAAAAAGGTGTCGGCCTTGCGGGAGTCCTTAAACAGGACCCTGCGAGAATATGCCAAAGCTAATAAGCTCGACGTCGCTCCCGAATGGGTTGACGAGTTGAGATTAAGAGGGAAGAACCTCATAGATGATATCAACAAGGAGCATGATGCTCATAAGGCAGAATCAGTTGATTTGGGCTTGCCGAGGTACAGTGCCTCGGCAAAGAACCTGAGAGAGGCAAATGCCGCAGCATTAGAGTTAGAGGGATTGACCGGCGAGGCCCAGCAGAAACAACAAGAAAGAGTGAATGAGCTGGTGTGCATCGCGAACCAGCAAAACAAAGAAATGCTCAGAGCAGACCCGGCAAGGCCAGGGGCCTCGCGAATGGTTCACTCAGCTGGAGCAGCACCTGCCTTATCTGTGGCAGCAGCATCCTCACCAGGAAACAATGCACGAAAAGACAAAGCGGTAACTTCAGGGAAGAGAAACAAGCAAATCGTTCCGTATGATCCGGCGATAGCCGGGAAAGCAAACGAGAACAGAGGCAATGGAAGCCGAGGTAACAGTGGTGAGAGGAATCCCGGCCGTGCTGAGAAAGACGGCGGAAGCCGAGGCAATGGAGATCTCGGCAGAAGAGAACTCGGAAGAGGCAATCACGAGAACAATATCCCGGTTGAAGTAAGGAGAGAACTGCCGCTCAACCCGCAGCCAAGACATGAACCTCGGCAGGAGAGAGAAGCAAGACCAACTCGCCACAACCAAGTAAATGAAAGGTACAATGACGGTTATTCCGAGATGGAATATGCGATCCATGGTGGAAATAACCACTATGGAGTGCAAGACAGAGTTTTGTACAGAGATTTGCCATCAAATGATGCCAGAGTAAAGCTAGACCGGCTATACCGATCCGAGTTGCTGGAAGAACAGGGTCCATCGGGTCCGACATGTTTCGGACCACCTGTGCCGAACTTTCAGCTGGCAAGAGGCACAAAGACATATAATGGGAGCACCAAACCACAAGACTGGTTGATTGATTATGCCACTGCTGTGAAAATAGCAGGTGGGAACTTACGATGGGCAGTGCGGTATGTCCCACAAATGTTGGAAGGACCAGCTAGAGTATGGCTGAATAATCTGCCTGCAGGCAGCATCAACTGCTGGTTGGATTTTGAAGAAATATTCGTCAGTAACTTTACCAGTACATACAAAAGGCCAAACAGGCCGCAACAGTTAGCCATGTGCAAGCAAAGGCCGAACGAAACGGACAGAGAGTTTTTAACTCGGTGGTGTAACCTGAGAAACTCGTGTGAAGGAGTTATAGAATCACAAGCAATAGCTTGGTTCGCTCAAGGATGCCGTTATGCCAGTGTGTTATGGCAGCGACTGCAAAGAGATATGCCAACCACATTGGCAGAAACCATCAGAATAGCGGACTCCTATGCATTGGGGGATCCGACGCAACCAGAATTAATGTCGGCAGATCATCGAGAACAACAAGACCAATATGCAAGAGATTTGGCCGGGTCATCCAGGCGCAATGACTTTAGAGGAAGAAGAAGAGAAGAAAGGTCGGATTATAGATATAATTCGGCCCAAGTAGCAGCGGTAGCGCAAGATCAACCGAGTCACGGAACGACTCAACGGCAAAAGAATGGTCCTCAGCAGTGGACACCAAGGAATGAAGGAAAAAAGATAGTGGACATCAGAACAAAAGAAGCAATGACAGGAGAGGCCAAAGTACACGTTTGAATCTATGTTAGACCAGCCGTGTAAATTTCACACGTCAAACCCAGCCAGGCCTGCCAACCATACGACCCGTCAATGTGCATGGATGAAAAATGCAATGGGAAACCCTGCAGGCATTCAAGCAGCACCTCTCCAGGCACATCAGCAGCATCAGCCGCAGTTGACTGGAGCAAATGCACAGCAACTGATGTTACCGCCTCCTCCCCCGAGGTATGATAACTCGGACCGAAGAGATGCGGTACATCAAGTGATGAACCAAGGTCAGGATGGGAGAACGAATCAAGGAAATAATAGACACAATGATTACAGAGAACATCATCAGTCGTATTGCGTATTCACGACGGAACAGCAAGACAAGCAGAGTGTGCAGCGTCGGCATATGGAAATAAATGCGGTTATGCCGGCAGTACCGAGATATGTATCTTGGTCAGATCAAGAAGTAACTTGGAGCATAAAGGATCACCCCAAGATAATGCCGAGTCCGGGGTCGTATGCACTCGTGTTGGATCCAACATTTGTTGGACCAAGCATTAATGTGAAATTTTCAAAGGTTCTCATTGACAATGGGAGCAGTATCAACATCATGTACAAAGATACCATGCATAAACTCGGAATATCGTAGAACATGCTGCAATCCACGAGGACCACTTTCCATGGGATAGTACCAGGGCTTTCATGCGAACCCATTGGTAAGGTTCGAGTGGATGTGTTATTCGGCACAAGAGATAACTGCAGAGCAGAAAACTTAGAGTTTGAAGTGGTGGGTCTAGAGAGTTGTTATCATGCTTTACTCGGGCGGCCAGCATTGGCCAAATTCATGGGCAGCTGTCATGTAAGTTATCTGAAAATGAAGCTACCCGGACCACAAGGAGTGATAACAGTAGCAGGGGATTACAAGAAGTCAATGGAATGTGCTTAAGCCGGGTCAAATTTGGCCGAGTCATTGGTTATAGCAAGAGAAAAAAGAAGGATTCAGGAGGTAGCAGCCCTCGCTCAGTCGGCACAGCTGAATATGCCGGCATTAGCCAACCCACATGGAAGTGTCTCCTTTCAGCCGACTAAAGAAACAAAGAAGTTTCAGATAGATGAGCAATTCCCAGAGCGTACTGTTACTATTGGTGCAGGCCTAGATGCTAAATAGGAAAGCGAGCTCACCAACTTCCTCCGTGAGAATCGGGATATCTTTGCATGGTTAACTCAGGATCTGCAAGGTGTTCCGAGGGAGTTGGCTGAGCACTCTCTGAATGTAAGGCCAGGAACAAGGCCGGTGAAGCAACCTCTCCGCCGCTTCGCCGAAGACAGGAGAAAAATAATAGGGGATGAAATAGCTCGGCTCCTTGCGGCCGGGTTCATCATGGAGGTGATGTATCCGGATTGGTTGTCAAATCCGGTACTAGTAGAAAAGAAGAAGGATGATCCGAATGTAGCCATTGTATGGCGAATGTATATCGATTACACGAACCTGAACAAGGCGTATCCAAAAGATCCTTTCCCTTACCTAGAATAGACCAAGTCATTGATTCGACCGCTGGTTGTGAACTATTGTCATTTGTAGACGCGTATTCTGGTTTTCACCAGATACCGTTAAATCCGTCCGATCAAATAAAGACTGCGTTTATTACCCCGTACGGGGCTTATTGCTATCGCACAATGCCATTCGGCCTGCGCAACGCAGGAGCAACGTATCAAAGATGCATGCAAAAATGTCTACATGACCAGATAGAAAAAAATGTACAAGTATATGTGGATGATGTGGTTATCAAAACCAAAGAAAGCAAAACACTACTGGATGATATACGGCAGACTTTCGCGAACCTGAGGAGGTTCCGAATGAAGCTTAATCCGGAAAAATGCACATTTGGCGTGCCAGCAGGAAAATTACTCGGTTTTCTCGTATCTAGCCGAGGTATAGAGGCCAACCCAACCAAGATAAAGGCAGTAGAAAGAATGGAGTTGTCAAGGTGTCTAAATGACGTACAAAAGTTCACGGGTTGTTTAGCCTCGCTCAGCCGGTTTGTATGTCGGCTGGGAGAGAAGGCATTACCACTCTATCAATTGATGAAGAAATCAGATAAGTTCATTTGGACTCCACAAGAAGATAATGCATTTCATGAATTGAAAAGGATGTTGGTCACAGCGCCCATCTTAGCTTCTCCACTATCAAAAGAGCCTATGTTACTCTACATAGCGGCCACCAACAGAGTAGTGAGTGCCGTAATCGTCGTAGAACGAGTCGAAAATGATAAGTCAGTACAGAGGCCGGTGTATTACCTGAGCGAGGTGTTGTTCGCTTCAAAGCAAAATTACCCACACTATCAGAAGATGGCTTATGGAGTGTACATGTCGGCAAAGAAACTTAAACATTACTTCGAAGAGCACCCCATCAAAGTGATTTGTGAAGCACCCATAGCCGACATATTGAGTAACAAAGATGCAAGTGGCCGGATAGCAAAATGGGCAATTGAATTGTCGCCTTATGCTCCGCAATTCGATAGGAGAGATGCAATCAAATCTCAGGCTGTGGCCGACTTCTTTGTAGATTGGGCCGAGGTGCAATATGAGCCACCATAGCCAGACCCAAATTATTGTACGATGCACTTTGACGGTTTCAAACTAAGAAATGGTTTGGGGGCAGGAATAGTGTTAACCTCGCCCAAAAGAGATCAGCTGAAATATGTGCTGCAAATACATTTTGCCGCGTCAAACAACGTAGCCGAATATGAAGCACTGGTCCATGGATTGAAGGTGGCAAAAGAGATTGGCATACGCCGAATCTTATGCTATGGAGACTCAGATCTAGTAGTACAGCAAGTCTCAGGCAATTGGGTTGCATTGGATGATAATATGGCTTTGTATAGATTTCACGTGCAAAAAATCAGTGGATACTTTGAAGGATGTGAATTTCATCATATACCTCGGGCAGAAAACGATGCCGCAGATACGTTGTCAAAGCTAGGATCAACTGGGCAGTCAATTCCCCCAGGTATCGCCCTAGAGCACCTAAGGAAACCTTGTCGATAACACCATCACCAGAGTCCGAATCCATCTTCATTCCGGCAAAGTCAGGAGAAGATAATGTGCCGACGGAAATTGACCAGCAATATAACCCGGAATTCCCAAAGAGAAAGACAGCTGATGTCAGCATGATTATGGAGAAGGCCGAGGTAGTTATGTCGGCAGAAAATATGGAAATAGACAGTGAGACCACACAGGAGAAAATCACACCTGTATGGGCGCAACCCATATTCTCTTTCCTTAGAGACGCGACTTTGCCGAATAATGAGGTGTTAGCAAGACAGACAGTAAGAAGAGCTAAAGCTTATACGGTCATAAATAATGAGCTATACAAAAGAAGCGTCACAAGTGTATTGCAGAGATGTGTGAGTTCGGCAGAAGGCCAGAAGATCCTCCTAGATATACATCAAGGAGAATGTGGACATCATGCCTCATCTCGAGCCTTAGTGGCCAAAGCATTCAGGCATGGGTTTTATTGGCCAACGACGTTGAAAGAAGCCAAAGAGTTGGTTGAAAAATGCAATGGCTGTTAGAGATATGCAACCAAGATACACATGCCATCATCCGAGTTAAAAACGATACCCATTACTTGGCCATTTTCTGTGTGGTGCTTAGATATGGTGGGACCATTTAAGCCGTCCCGAGGTGGGATGACCCACATATTGGTCATGGTGGACAAGTTCACAAAATGGATTGAAGTGAAACCAATAAAAAAATGCGATGGGCCCACAGCAGTGAAATTCCTCAAAGATATTATCTTAAGATATGGATACCCGCATAGTGTTATTACAGACAACGGCACAAACTTTGCAGAAGGAGCTTTCGCTAGATTTTGCCAAGAAAAGCACATAAGATTAGATGTTGCCTCTGTGGCTCACCCAGCATCCAATGGGCAAGTTGAAAGGTCTAATGGACTAGTACTGTCCGGAATAAAACCACGACTCGTCGAACCGCTGCAAAGGTCGGCAGGATGTTGGATTGAGGAACTACCAGCAGTACTTTGGAGCCTCAGGACTACTCCAAACAGATCAACAGGTTATACACCATTCTTTCTGGTATATGGGGCAGAAGCCATGCTTCCAGCCGACATAATACATGACTCGCCAAGAGTTACCCAATATACAACTTCAGAAGTAAATGAAGTAGCTCGGCAAGATACTGTTGATCTGCTAGAAGAAGCCAGAGAGCTGGCGCTATCGAGATCAGCTATTTATCAGCAGAACTTGCGATGGTATCACAGCAAGAAGGTGAATCCAGAGTATTCAAAGAAGGAGATTTAGTTCTCCGACTGGTGCAACGCACGGCCGGCATGCACAAGCTGTCGCCTCCATGGGAAGGACCATTCGTCGTGAGCAAAGCATTGCACAATGATGCCTATTACCTAATCGATGCTCAATCCCCAGGAAAGAGCAGGGCAGACAAAGCCGGCGAAGAAACGAAAAGGCCGTGGAACGTAGCTTTACTTCGTCCATTTTACTCTTAGCAGTGACACATTGTAAAGTAGTATCTCAGGATCAACCACCAATTATGTTTTGAACCTCGGCATCCAGAGCAGTGACTCGGGGACTGCCATATGTTATTTCAATTTTATGTATTAAATCTCGGCATCCAGAGCAGTGACTCGGGGACCGCCATATGTTATTTCAATTTTATGTATTAAACCTCGGCATCCAGAGCAGTAACTCGGGGATTGCCATATGTTATTTCAATTTTATGTATTCAACCTCGGCATCCAGAGCAGTGGCTCGGGGATTGCGCTATATTGCTTTTAAGATTGGATTATGTATTAAAACCTGGCACCCTGAGCAATGACTCGGGGACTGCCCCAGATTTATTTATAAGCCTAATTCACATACTAAACATCGGCACCATGAGCAATGACTCGGCGACTGTTACATGTTCTTTCTAGATTTGGGTGATTTAATAAACC
This sequence comes from Avena sativa, assembly GCA_916181665.1. Classification (NCBI taxonomy): domain Eukaryota; kingdom Viridiplantae; phylum Streptophyta; class Magnoliopsida; order Poales; family Poaceae; genus Avena; species Avena sativa. Next base: position 144,509,573 of record OV702294.1, on the reverse strand, counting down.
TCGGCACCTTGAGTAGCAACTCGGCGATCGCCTTATATTATTTCTGAAATTTGGTTTATATACTAGACTTCGGCGCCATAGGCAGTGACTCGGGGACTGCCCTATATTGTTTCAAAGTAGTGGGTATCCTTTGACACAAGGGGAGTATCAAACTTCGGTACCCAAAGTAAGAACAGCTCAATCTCGTATGATATTCGAAGTCCACACCCAGATTAATAGTCTAAACCACGGGAGCACAAAGGCAAATATATATCCCAAACTCAAGAAATTGCAGGCCACCAAAGCAAGGATTCGGATGAACAAGACCACTTAAACAAAGTGATAACAATTACAACCATATATGTCTCAGCCGCACACGGCAAAAGAGAAATTCATACCATAGAAAAGACGAACAAATATTCCACATACATCATACGCCCGGCATACCACGGGTAAGAAATGACTTAGAGGTTTTTAGCTGGAGAGGCAATAACTTGGTCAGGGGCTGGGCACTCCGAGATAGGTGGAACCTCGGCCGAGGTTGCCTCGCCCTCCACAGACCCAGGAGAGACTTCGGAGGAAGCCCGAGGCTGCTGAGGGGTGTCAGTCTGCGCAGTAGAATGCCCAGTACCTTTGGAGGAGGATCGCGGGTCGCCGTTACCATCTGAGCTCGAACTAGAATCACCATAAGTAGCCGAGTCACCCTCATCTTCTCCTTGATCAGCTGAGTTGTTATCCGATGCATCCTCAACTACGACCTCGTCTTCTGGGTTAGGAAGGAAACTCGGACCTTCGTTCCAGGTATGCACGTCGGCATACTCAACAAGCTGGAAGGCACGAGCTTGCCGGAGAGCGACAAAGGTTGGATCCTCAACCCAACGGGAACCAGTGCGCAAATTTCTCAAGTTATCAAGAGAAATATCTTCATACCATGACATGATAACAGTGAGAGCCATATCAGCACCAGCTCGTCCGGCTGATTCCCTCCAGAGACTTAGATGCCTCTCAGATGCCATCAATCTTTCCACCAGCAATTGGACCTCATCAATATTAGGAGTCCTAGAAGTATTTGGCCAGAGAACATGGTAGGCTCGGATAGCTGCCTGCACCAAATCCCTGCCCATAATCTTCATCGGACCAACTGCAGCGCCGACAGCAACAAGGAAATCTTCCATCGAGTACTCTGTGTCCGCGTCAACAGGAACACCTCGGCGCACACGAGCACTAAGAACCGCTTTAGAGCTCACAGGCTTGGCTTCGGGAAAGTGATCTGCGCAAAACACGACTGCGTCAGTCGGCAGTAGGAAAAGGAAGAAAGATAACCCAGCCGCGGTAAGAAGCTTACGATGAATATAATTCAGCATTATCTGAAGGTCTTTCGCCCAGTCCATTTTGCTCTTCTCAAAGCGAGCGATCTCCTCGCTCATTCCCGTTGTCTTCAGTTCGGCAGCCTCGAGGAGCTCTTTATTTTTCTGCAGTTGCAGAGCTAGCCGATTTTTCTCCTCGGAGAACTCCTGATCGACCTTTTCTAATGCGGACTTCTAAGAGAGCTTAAGGGCCTCCACCTCGGTGTGCAAGCGAGCTATCTCATCATCTTTTTCTTTTAGCTGCGCCGAATGAGCAACGCTTTGTTCTAAAAAATGCAGCATCACATCAGGCATGGGCGTGTAATCTTGGTGAGATGCTGCAAAGGTTTGTAACTCAGCTTTACCAAAGCCAAAAGAGTTAAAAAGAAACTTAGTGCACATTCCAAAGGGGAGTATGCAGAGTAAAAGAGTAACTAACCTTCCAGGGCCTTAACCTTCTTCTCAAGACGGATGTTAAGATTATTGATGTTCCCTGTTTAACAACAAAGTGAGCCAACGTCTCGTATACAAAAAATAAAAGCTTCGGAGATAACGCAAGAGTTTATCGACTTACGGCTTTCTTTACCACAGGAATAACCTTCTCGTACTTTTCTTCCAACTTCCTATGCGCAAAAAGCAGCCTCTGGAACTCGGCAGTCCACCGATCATGCGCAACCTAAGCAATAAAGCAAATGGTAAATAAATATTCGAAGCTACGACAGATCCGAGTCAAGCGAAACTTAACCCGGATCCAGGTGGCTGGATATTCGAAGCTACGATAGATCCGAGTCAAGCGAAACTTAACCCGGATCTAGGTGGCTGGATATTCGAAGCTACGACAGATCCGAGTCAAGCAAAACTTAACCCGGATCTAGGTGGCTGGATATTCGAAGCTACGACAGATCCGAGTCAAGCGAAACTTAACCCGGACCTAGGTGGCTGGATAATCAAAACTACGACAGATCCGAGTCAAGCAAAATTTAACTCAGACCTAGGTGACCGGATCATCAAAATTCAGATAAAGACAAATCAAGCTGAATTCAAGGCAGATCTAGCTGATAGAGGTTCGAATTCTAAGATAAAATTCAACTGAATAAAGAATCATAAAACTTCCAAACGAATAAAAAGTCATTCGCTTGCAAGCTTCGGAGAGTAGAATATATATAATAGTATCTGGAGAATTAATCAAAACTCCGTAAAACAGCAATTACCTCATTTATCTTGTTACTATCAAGGACGATCTTGGCGGCTTGATGCAAGCAGCTGCTAATGTCGGAAAGCTGAAACGGCTGACTGCCTGGATTACCCTCGAGCTGATCGGCAGCATTCCAGTTATTGGCATATTCCACCAGCGAGCCGAGGTTGTTCCCACTCGCCGTGCGAGTTAGGACTTTACCTCGGACGTGCTGTGTAACCACCGCTGCCGCAGGGCTTTTATGAAGAGCAAGCTGGGTACCGGCGGCCGGAGTAACGGAGGCTTTGGCGGAGGCAGTTCCTCTGCGCAGCACATCGGCGATACTTGGCTGAGAAGAGCCGGCAAGACCTTTCTGGGAGGAGGAAGCCTTAGTGGTGACAGCTTTTCTTGTCTTAAGAGAGGCATCAGTAGGAGCTGATACCTCGGCAATGGGAACGACGTCTTTAGGAGCCGGAGGAGTCACGGTCGTAGAGGGCGCCGAAATATGGACGCCCTCGACCAGGGAAGGAGTCACTGTGGAAACCGCGGCGGCAGAAAGAGGCTCAGTAGAGACATCAGGGTTCACAGAAAAGGCGGCAGGCTCGGAAGAAATATTTGTGGGCCGAGTAGAGTCATCGTCAAAGGGAGGAATCTCAGGTGCGTCGTGGCGAGGTGGCGTCCGATTCAGAGCTGGAGGAGATGCAGCGCGGACAGGACTGGGAATCCTGGTATCTTCAGTAGGCGGAGGAGACGGCTGCCGAGTCATACGACTCGTCATGCTAGGACCGCCGGGCTTAACAGAAAGTGGAGCACTGCGAAAATAAAAAAGGTCAGGTTAAAAAGCAGAAAGAGAAAAACAAGAAATACGAGCAAGAGAAACTTACCCTGCGACTCCGGGCATGGTCTTGCGCCTGGGAGGATTCGGAGCGGATTTCTTCATTCGTTTCTTGGGGGCCGCCTCTGAGGCACCAGCGGGAGCCCCACGTTTCCCCGAAGTAACAGGGGACCGGGAAGCAATAGGCTCGGCGTCGTGAACCTGACCGGCCGGATTAGCTAGGAAAGTAGAAGCCGGAAATGCATAAGAAATTGGCATTGCGGCAACTACCTCAAGAATTTGGACCTCGTCCGAATCACCTTCCTCCTCGTGGGCCGAGGTCTTGCCACGAGCACGAGCTGGAGCGAGATCCGACTTGGGGACGAACTCTTCCGAGTCCGGCTCCCCACTGTCCGAGGTATTCCGGTCCGCAGGCCACGGAAGTGACAAAACCTCGGCGTCCTCATCCTTCTGCTCTTCAAACCTCTGTAAGACAAGAAAGAGGAACATTAGCAAAAACAGTTACGAAAACAATTGGAAAGCAAAGCATTAGTGATTAAGCTTACTTCAGGAGGGGGATGCTCGCGGGTGAACGGCTTCAATCCCCAAGCCTAGTCCTCAGGCATCTCCGTCTTAAAGATAGATCGGACATGCTTAAAGATGAGATAGTTGTCCAGCTCCACGGTCGAGACTCGGTTGGGGTCAAGAGGACTGCTCATGTAGCAGAGTTTGTGCGTGCGTTTCTGGAATGGGCAGATTCGGCTACTGACGAAGGTAGCCATCAGATCCTCGCCGCGTAACCCGGTGCGGATCAGTTCCTTAAGCCGAATCTCAAAAGCCTCGGCCAAAGCGTGACTCTTCCTCGGATTGTAAGTCCAGTTCTCCTTGGAAGGCGTGCCAATGGAGAAGGCAGGGAGCCGAATCTTGTCCTCCTTTCCCGTGTTCTTGACATAGAAGAAGGACTTGTGCCACTTCTTGCACGACTCTAGCCCCGTGACACGAGGAAACACGGACTTCCTCCGAGGTGTAATGGACGCTGCTCCACATTGGGTAAGCAGCTTCTCGGAAGGGTGCAGAGACTTATCTGGGACAACGTTAGAACGAATCTGGAAAAACTTCGACCAGACATGCACGGACGGCCATAGGCCGAAGTATCCCTCCGAGGCAGAGATAAAAGCAGAGAGGGAGGCGATGGCATTGGCAGGAAGATGGTGCGGCTGAAGGCCGAAGTAATCAAGAAACTCCCTAGCAAAATCGCTGAGAGGGAGACCAAAGCCGCGCGCGAAATGCGACATGAAAACTACATACTCGCCCTCCCTAAGGTCGGGAGAGGACTCGCTGCCGGGTAACCGACAAGCTACCTCGGCGGGAATCCTCCGAGTCCGGATAAGCCACTCGATCTCGCGGCGAGTAACGGAGGAGCCCTGCCACGAGCCTCGCTCGGGCCCAGAGCCAGCATCATCATCCTCTATCAGGGCACCGCTGACGGAGCTAGACATGGGCTCGCCGGAGAAATCCGCGGAGGAAGAACTAGCGGCGGAGGAGAATTTAGAACTACAAGGCCTCGTCGTGATTCTATCCAAGAAACGACGGCGGAGCGGAGACAGAACTGCCGTGTAGTGACAGAAGAGGAGTTGAGATCTCTAGAGGAAAAGCCAGGTGATGGGACCAGAGAAACTCACCGGCGACGGCGCCAAAGCGGGCGAGCAGCAACAACGACGACGGAGCGGTGCGGCCGGATTCGTGCTACCAAGAACGCAGACGAGCGCGCGGCGGCGGAAGCGCGAGCGGGCGCAAGGGCGAGAGGAAGAAGAAGGGCACGGGCGAGCGAAAAGGGGAAAGTGAATTCCCCAGCGCCGCGCCCCTCTTTATAACCGCGTTACTTGCAAGGTAGTGGGATCGTGCGTGAGGCAGTTGATCGTGTAGATCGCGTATGTAGCACCAACGCACGATGATGAGGGGAACCGCACCAGCGGCCACACAGCGGGAAAGAAAGCCACGATCCCCGATGGGAACGGCACGCGAGGCGTCGCAGAGCCGACGCGACAGGCGCGACAGTAGCTGTAGACTGACAATAAATACTGTTGAGGAACAAAAAACTAGAAATACAATGATGAGTAGGACACGTAGGACGAGGCGTACGCGAGAAGATAGGATGATACCACGAGCAAATTAACTCGGAAACAAGGCAAAAGAAATCTCTTGAAACTGATACGGCCCGGCCGAACTTATTGGCAGGGCCATACCAGCTTCGGGGACTAATGTTGGGGAGATGACCTCGGGTAGGGTAAAGACGGGGAAAGATGAAAGGAAGTTGCCCGTCTTGTTTCCGAGTAATTGATTGAGTCGGCCGAATCCTGTAGAGGTCGGCCAAGACAGGGAAGGACATGACCATTATGACAAAGGCAAGGCATTACCCGGTCGGGATATTACGTAAGTCGGCCGGGTTAGTCCGAGTAATCTTGATGCAGGTGAAGGACAAGCCGAGCTACGCGAGGTAAGGCCGAATGATACGAAGCTTGCAGGAGAAGGAGAAACCCAAGGTTAAACCCTAGCTGCAGGCTAGAAGGAATCTGAGCGGAGCCAAGCACCAGAGACAAAGGCGCATAGCGTCAGAGGGGCAGAAGGAGGTCACGGAGGCGACAGTCCTAGAGCCCGAGGCACGCAGAGGGGCCCTCTGGAGCTTTGCCGTCGTTAGAAGGGCGACAGGGAAAGGAGGGCGCCGAACTACTATTTTGGGACAAGCATATTCCTCGAATATGCTTGCCCCGTCAGCCCTAAAGGCTCCCAAGGCTCTCCTTTATAAGGGGAGGCTTGGACCCTGAGGAAGGGATCAGCTGGCTTAGGTACCGTTAGGCTGGTAAGGTTCTTCTTCTCTCCCTGTATACGGCACAAGGAGCACTTGTAGCCTAAGAAAGGAGAAATAAAGATCTTTGCCTTAGTCTCTTGTGTATAGAATCAACTGCATCTTCCCTTCCCAGATCCCACTAGCATCCATTGGCCCCATACTTTAGCCTACCCATGGCATCTGCCGTGTCACCACCACGACAGTTATCGAAATTGAAAACAAGCAAACCCCTAGATGGAGAAGCTAAATTATGATAATCCACCCTTAGGCAAACAGAAATAGTTGGCTTCTCTAGCATTTACATCCAAAAATACAGACAACTCAAAATTACAAAGTGGCCATGAATGGAAGTCAAAATGGTTGAAAAATATATGCCCGATGGAGGGGCTTCCCCAATCCTTACCCCTATCCTCCTTTGCTGTCATAGCCAATTCCTGTGCATTTCTTGATCGAGGTTGCATGTGGGTTCGTGTTATGGCTTTGGCACATCAACTATTTTAAGATTTGTTTGTGATCTTATTTTTAGTTATCCGTTTTTCAGTTCACACACGATGACAACATCGATGTTGCTAACTATAATCATGTTTGGCCTCTCCATGGACAAGGAAGGCCCTCCTTTGGTGCCGGTGGCGAGCGGGTGAGATCAATGTCTCGTTGACCGGGGGTGTTTTCATCTCTATATATGATGGTGTGCTCTTGGGCTTTTCTTCTTCAAAGTTATTTCTTCTAGGCTTCCGTCTACGATTAATCAGGTTGCTAGTTTAGATCTTTGTCTAGTCAAGTTCGCAGACTCTGTGTAATGATCGGTGAAAGGACGGAGAGAGTAACTACAGAGGTGAATATATTTCTATAATTTTCCCATTTTCGCAAGTTTTATACTTATTGGATAAATACAGTATATGCCTTACAACTAGATGAAATAACCTATATGCATTATTTTCTTTATTACCTTTTGAAACTTAGAGAATAGCATTTTCGCTAGGTGTTTAAAAATCGGATTCAAGGGCCTTTGTGTTTGGTGAGGACAGTGGTGTCCTTACCCTTTATTCTCCTTCTTTGCTTGATCTTCTTAAAGAAAATCTAGTCGCACTCAAGTTTGAAAAACAAGGCCTCAAGCAAGGCATCGCCGTTGGTCGCTTTGGTTTGTTGAACACGAGACGCATCCATCTCCTCCTCTGGGTGCTCCGACGTCTCCACTCATCCTGCTGCGATCCATGTGACACCATCTTTCTCCTAGACGATGATTATTAATTAAAGCGCGTGGAAAAGGACGATAAATCGAACATTCCGAATCCGAAGATCATTGGCTGAATTGTCAGCACTCGAAGAAATGCAGAACCGCCAGACACGTTCGCTAGTGGGCGGTGCACGCCTTCATTCATTCCCCGTTCCTTTCTTTACTCGTTCCTCGGGCAGGCCCCATGTGATCGATCCCGAATCGACCCAGCCCAACCAGATCCGCACACGCGTGCACCAGCACCACCACTCCACTCCGCCTCTCGCTTCTTCCTCCCCCCTCCACCTCCAGTGGCGCGGCGCCGACCGGTGCCCCGGACCCGGAGACGAGACTGGAGACCGCCCCCTCCGTGCGATCTCCGGTCCCGATTCCCGCCGAGCCGCAGGTACGAACGAACCAGCACATCTCTCCTCCCCTCCCCTTCGTTACCCTTCACGCTCACCAATCTCCTGGGGCTGTACGTACTGGGCTTTGCTTTCCCTTGTTTATTTGTCTTTCCTGAGATCTGGGGTACCACTGGGATTAGCCCCCGCGTCAGAATCGCCGCAATTTGCTAGGGTTCGATTTCTCAATTGTTGTGTAATTTGAGCTGCGGACATCGGTTTTGAGGTAGTTATATGAGTTTTTTGTGTGTGTGTGATTAGTCATTAATTAAACTCAAAATTAACCTCGAATAATTGACGTTCTGCCTGTGACACCGGGCTCACCATGTAGGGTTCTAGACCCCCACCGCACGCACACATAGAAGATGGGATTAGTTGACCCTGAACCTGCTTGATCGTTCAAGACTCTAGTAGGAACTCAGTTGCATTAATTATTTATTTGTTCATATCCAGGATCTTCAGAAGCGGTTCTCTTGCCTGAAAACAAACACTAGAATTCGGTGTTGTGGATTGAACCAATACGTCGCTCTGACTAGGCTTTGTTTAGTTTGTCGCTATGTGCTAATCCATGTCGTTACTTCATCAGTATATCTCCAACTGTGATTACTGGATGTTGAAAGTTCACCTTAAAGCGGACTGTGGGTATATTTCTTGTGTGCTCCCTGGTATTTAGCTCGACTCGAATATCGGGGAACACACAAAAATTACACTCAATTCAAGCAGGGCCTAGTGTGTATTGGTAGTTATTTCATATGTGCGATTGCATAGTGAGATGATTTTATTTGAAGCCCAAGAACAGAGCTTGCATGGATCTTGGCTACTCATCTAAATATATCTATTGGTGTCTGCTACTACCTATTTGTGCTGGTATTAACTGTTGTACTCATGATTCCTACTTTCTCATGTTAGGTGCACCACTGAAGGCAGGAAATTTTGTACATTGAAACTAGAATTAGACCCTACATGATAAGAAAGCATGGCACCAGGAAGCAAGGCGGAGCAAAAAGCAGCATTAGATGCTGGGGCATGGATGTTCAATGTTGTCACTTCTGTTGGCATAATCATGGTCAACAAGGCCTTAATGGCTACACATGGGTTTAGCTTTGGTAAGAATAGAATGCCACACTTTGTGTTTATCTGTAGAACATCTGGTATCGCTAGAATCTCAAACCAAACTGCCCAGCTGACTTGTAAATCTATTTTTGTCAATGGAAGCTATTATGGCATAATCATGGTCAACAAGGACAGCACGCCTATATCCTTATCTCAATTTTGCTGACATGTAAATCTATTTTTGTCAATGGAAGCTATTATGACATTTATCATGGAACATTGAACTGGTTGAACTTGCCAATTTACAAGGTTGGACCCCATGGAACATTGCTGGTTGAACTTGTGGCAGGATACATATATCCTTATCTGAATTTGTATGGACATATTGTGAAATTTACCGATGAACATTAAACTGGTTGAACTTGCAAATTTACAAATTGAGAGACGCCAAATTTCTAATAGATCAGACAGTTATTTTGACCTGAGTTCCAGTGGAGTTGTGGTGATGAGATTGATAGGGTTTATGGGAACACTAGAAAGAATGTTTGTAAGCTACTATATGTGTACATTGTGTTTCCGATTATAACATGTGCAGGAATTTATTAGAACACCTTATTTAGGGGCTGATGACCAGAAGTTCATAAATGGATATGTGTATTGTGTTGATGATTTCTTTTTCTTGCCACTAATATTGTGTACTATTGTTTTTGTTGGTACAGCTACAACATTGACTGGGCTGCATTTTGCAACCACCACTTTGATGACATTGATGATGAAATGGTTAGGATACGTTCAGCCATCTCATTTGCCTTTGTCGGAACTAGTGAAGTTTGTCTTCTTCGCAAACCTATCAATTGTTGGGATGAACGTTAGCTTGATGTGGAATTCTGTTGGCTTCTATCAGGTAAAATCCGCAACTCCTCTTTTGCTCAATTTATAAATGTAATTTATATACTAAATTGTTTGTTCACCATTTTCTGTCTTCAGATTGCGAAGCTATCTATTATTCCACTTCTATGCATTATGGAGGTCCTATTCGAGAATTTCCGTTACTCGAGGGATACAAAGCTTAGTATAGTCGTTGTCCTTGTAGGTGTGGGAGTGTGTACAGTTTCTGATGTTAGTGTAAATGCACAAGGATTGGTAGCTGCCATAATAGCAGTGTGCGGCACTGCATTGCAACAGCATGTAAGTATTGAGAATGTCAGTGAATTTAATTTATCTGCTGCTGTCTATTATATGTTATTCTGTTGATGGCATCAATTTATAACATATCAATATCTAACGCATAATTTATTTCTTCCTATACTTCAGTCTCTGTAGTGTTCAGGCTTTAATTTGTTCTCGTTAAACTGCAACCTTTCTTCATTAAGGTCCTTGTACAACAAAAAATTGACCACATTGGTTGTGCCTTAGTACTAGGCTGTGTCTGTATGACATTGACATCCAACATAAAGCTTGCATTTGAAAGCCTAGGTTATTGTGCATATTTTATTACCTTATTTACTTAGCTGAAGCTCTTGATGGTTCTCTGATATCTCTTCATAGAATTTTCTTTGACTGTGTTTCAAGGGAGACTAACATATACAGAAAATTTTCTTTGACTGTTTCAAGGGAGACTAACATATTTAGAAAAATTGCCCAATTAGTGCGTAAAAACAGTAAGTAGCTAGTAAATAGGGAAGGTTCTATTCATTTTTCGCTTGTGACCACAGAAGTTTTGTCCTAGACCCAGTTTTTTTTTGCAGGTTTTCAGAACTTATCTTTTTTGTGTACTCGTATTAAATTATTGTCCTTATCCTCTATTTTGCAGTATGTCAATTACCTTCAACGGAAGTACTCGCTCAACTCGCTCAAACTATTGGGTCATACTGCACCAGCTCAAGCAGCTTCGCTGTTGATATTAGGCCCATTCGTGGACTTCTGGTTGACCAGGAATAGAATCGACACTTTCCAGTACACCAGCATAGTGACGGTATGTAACCAACTGAAGAATATATATGGCATCATAATGCTTGCCAACATTCCATGAGTATACGACGGTGCAGTGATCAGAAAATACATCATATAAAAAAAGAAAGACTACTGTAGCTCAGTTGTTGTTGCTTTCGTTTGCTTTTAAAATTCGAGTATGGCAATAATTCTGAATCACTATCTTTGGCACCCATAAAACACAGGTAGTTGATTGCATGATTAAGGTTGTGTAGTTATATAAGGATCTAATTGTCTGCAAAGTTAGCTACTTACTCCATTCACTAATGCAAGACCTTCTAGCTTTTTTAGAAATGCATGTATCTAAACATGTTTTATTGTTTAGGTTCATCCATTTTATTATGAATCTAGTCTACTTTGAAATATCTAGAAGGTCTTACATTAGTGAATGGAGGGAGTAGTATTTTTTATAGAACAAATCTGTATTGGCTGTGTTATACTTTGAGCCTTTGAAGACATGAATGACCGATCTTTGTTTTGTATCAGTTATTCTACTTATGTTTTGCTTTTGGACATCACAATTTTCGTTCCCGGCTGACTCCTTTTCTTCCACCCGCATTTCAGTTCTTCATTGTGCTGTCATGCGTGATTGCGGTCGGAACCAATCTCAGCCAGTTCATATGCATCGGGAGATTCACCGCCGTCACGTTCCAGGTGATCGGCCACATGAAGACTATCCTCGTGCTAACCCTGGGATTCCTCTTCTTTGGGAAAGAAGGCCTGAATTTCCACGTCGCGGTCGGGATGGTCCTCGCCGTGGTAGGGATGATATGGTACAGCAGCGCGTCTTCGAAACCCGGAGGCAAGGAGCGGCAGGGCGTGCCCAGCGAGAAGGCTCAGAAGTCGTCGTCGTCATCAGAGTCGGAACTGGACGATAAAGTATGAGATGAGGGAAGCCTCTGAGGTTCTTAGAATCATCTATTTATACACGGTTCCCCGTCTTGTATCGAATTAAATTAACTCCTCTTTGTACACGGTTCCTTGGAGGAATGTTTCTACAGTGTTGGTAGAGGTGTAGGGCACAGCAGCAGAAAGCGAGAGTTTACGGAATTTCTCAGGAAATACTCCCTACATAGGCCACGTGGGCAGACGTTTTCGGTTTTAACACTTGGTGATTACAATCACTGTCGTTCTTTTGACCATTTGCATCTTGCTTGCCAGGCATAGTCGTTTGACATCGTAAAAGGGCAAACCAGAAAACGCATTTTCAGGTCGCGTTTCACGGGTTTTTTCAGGTTATGAACGGCGGGACGAACCAGAAACCCGCCTCTTTCTCTTGCCGTCGTCCTCCTCCTTTGAGGGCGAGAACGGCCACCATCATGTGTTGACGATGGTTCCCGAGCAGTGTCTCCACATTTGAGTCGTCGGAGGAGGACGAGTCGTCTAACAAAAATTGCTCGCAGGGGTCCAAGTCCATCTACAAATCACGGACGATATTTAGAGCTTGCGGGCTTGCGGAGAGGAGATCTATGAGCTCGAGCTCGAGCGGCGGCGGATTTTACCTTTCACGGGCGGCGGGAGGACGACGGCGGTGGGGCGCGACCAGATCTGTGTCGGGAGGAGTTTTCCGACCCACAGCGGCTAGGGAACAGGGTCGGCGGGCTCCGGCGGCCTTCTGCGCGCGAGGAATCGAGCGGGATCGACCTAAATCTACGGTGACGGGCGACGGCTATGCGGGCAGAAGGGAGGGGAATGAGCTGAAACTTCCCTCCCGCAAACGGAAATGGAGGATATGGTTCGCGTCCAGGTCAGCCTCGAAACGTGGGTTTTTCTGGTTCCGTGGGGTGTTTTCTCGGGGGACCTAATTTTTTTCGGTTCGGTCGATTTTAGGACATCTGTTCTCGCCACTTTTATCACGCGAAATCGAAAAATAGCGGTAATTTTTATGGTTGCCCTTTTATAGTATCTGCTAGAGATGCTCTACTCGTTACTGTAGATGGGAGTAGTGGAGACTGAAAACAAGCTGTAAACTGCAACTGAAGGGACACTTACAGCGAGCAACAGCTGTCGCTGCCGAGCGCTCATTGATGATTCAACTGCACTGCTTCAGCATTCCAGCGTGAGCCGAGTAGTGTCAGTGGAGTTGGGCGTGAGCAGATCGGACCCGACCACCGCGCCGCTGCACAGCTGCACTCTGAGCTTCCTTCCGTGCCACTCGGTGCGCTGGACGCACGCGACATTGCGGTCGGCGGCCGATGAGTGATGGCTTGGTAGCGGCAATGACTTCGATGGTCGGCTCTTGTTAGGTCCTGTTTGCTAGTAATTGTTTCGTTTGGAAATATAAAATATTTTAGGTTATTAAAGCTAATATATTTAGACACGGTTTAGTGTGTAGGTTTAAATAAATTTATATACTAAAAGGTGTCTAGATATATTTATTTTATAAACCTAAAACATCTTATAATTCTAAACGGAGGGAGTACAATATAAGATGTTTTAGTTTCTGTGAAACGAATGTATCTAGATATTTTTAGTGTGTAGATTCAGAGTAAACTTATATACTTAAAAATGTCTAAATACATTCTCTTCACAAAAGGTAAAAACATCTTATATTATAGAATGAAGGGAGTAGTATTTGTGGGATTATGAGAGATAATCCCTAGCAAACACCAAATCCTCAAGTAGTGGACTAACTCAATCCCCGCTAATCCCCACCTTTCTCAAAGTCTTGGGTATCTCTAGTGTTCTACGCGAATGGTCGACCTTTTTTTTGTGAAATTACACGAATGGTCGACCTTTTTTTGTGTGTGGCTGCTCTTCCGTGAAACGGGAGTCGCTTGCTTGGGTAGGAATGATGATTGCGACATTGATAAACATTTTCGATGACAACCTTCGCTCTAGGCACTGCATGTGTAGTCCGTGTGGATAACTAGGTTGGTTGTGTGTGCCCTCGAGCCGGTCGTATTCCACACTGGTCGGTGAGGATGTCTATATCAATTTTAGGCTGATTTCTCACTTATCAACTGCTCAATTATCTCTTACTTTCTAATAAAATTGAGGTTGTATTGCCTTTTTTTTTTAGTCAATCCTGTGCAAGTTACCATTTGAGACTATAAGAGAATTGCCTACCTAAGATATTTACAAAATAGTTTTATTTATACTCGCACCATGCACTGATTGAACAATCTCGTCTGCCATCTCGTTTGCCATTAATTAAATGTAGACTAAAGAAACAACGGAGGCGTTGTGTTGTGCTCAGTTGTGCAGAAATGCGAGTAATAAGACGACAACGACTGAAATGAAAATATTTGGGTAGGGGTACTCCTATTCCTGCCTACTTGTAAAAACCAAAAACATAATAAAGTAAAAAATATTAAAAATATATTTTTATGTAGAGGCAGCACGTATGTATGTGAATGATTTTCGGCGTAGTTTTGGATGAATAGTACAAGGAACCGCTAAGCTACAATCTTTTCTATAATTTAATACCCAAATAACTATAGAACTTAACAGTGCGGTAAATATACTTGCAACAATGCTACAGCTACGGACTCACTCTTACGGAAAGATATTTACGGGATTACGTGGAGAGAAATGAGAGGAATCACGGCCCTACAATCACCGGAAGGAAAAAACTAAACCAACACCATGATTCCACATCAGCCCGTAACTCTTTTCCGTAATAGTATTGCCCGTAACTCTAGCAGTATTGATATACTTGCACGTGTCCTAAAATTTGCGTTAACGAGTGTAATTGGTTGGACAAGCAACGTTTGCTGGAAACAAGTTATGGGAGAGGTTAACTATGATGGGATAATGGGATAACATGTCAGTCACACAGAAGAGTATGGCATCTTTGATGTGTAGATTAAAAAGCCTACAAAGAAAAAGGAGTTGACTGTAAACAAACTTCGGTTAACAAGGAGGAGGATCTGGATATGGATGATGCAGACAATAAAAAAAAGAGATGCAGATGCAGCTGCGGTAAGTACTATTTTTTTTTTGAAAATGAGCGTATTTATTAATATAAAATGTTTAATGTTTACACCTGACCTCTGCATAACTAAGATGCGCACAGCCACGCGAACGACAGAACTAGAAAAATAAAAAATAGATAAGAATTACAAAAAAACACTATCGAAATAATTGTCTTCAATCTAAGATAGATCAATCCTAAAATCACGCGGCCATCCATGTCGGAAGAAAATATCCCTCGCCGTGTCCTCCAATCGCGTGCATCCCTCCATAAATAAGTCGTGAAACTCCATGCGTTGGAGAATAGTCCATGATCGGAGGATAGTTGTGGCTCGATAAATAACTTGTAGAGGAGAAGACACAATATTATTAAAAATCTTGTCATTTCTACAAAGCCATAGCGACCATATAATGGCAAGCGCTCCCACCCTAAATAAAGTTCTGTACTTATCAACAATTCCATGCAACCAATTACCAAAAACATTGGTTACTGAACGTGGAGGAGATAAACCAGAAGCTATTTGGATGAATGACCATATAGAGCGAGCAAATTTGCAATAGAAGAATAAATGACGAATTGTCTCATCATGATGACAAAAAACACATTGTATACTTCCATTCTAATTCCTCTTTGCAAGATTATCTTTTATTAAAATTACACCTTTACGTAGATACCATGCAAATATCTTCGTCTTAAGGGGTATTTTTATTTTCCAAATTTTACAATTATCATCGACCGGGATATCAGGTTGAACCAAAGCTCTATATAGTGAGCCAATAGAAAATTTACCACTTTCTAGTAATTTCCATTTGAACACGTCAACACCGTCCGACAATTGTATCGTGGATAATTGTAATAGTAGATTGTTCCAAGATACCAGTCGAGGATCAATGAGACTTCTTCTGAAAGACACATTAAGAGGGTTGTCTTCCATCACTATGGAAATTGTATCGCCTTTATGTCTAACAATCGAATAAAGAGCTGGATATTGTTCGCGAAGAGTAGTTTGGCCAAGCCACTTATCTTCCCAAAACCTAATCTGTGATCCATCCTTAATCTCGAAAGCACCAAAACGAAAGAAATGTTTTTTGTTGGCCATAAGACCCGCCCAAAAATGTGAATCACCGGGTTTCCAAACCACTTGAGACACTGATTTGGACCCTACATATTTCCTTCATAACATGGCTTGCCAAACACCATCTTCTGTAAGTAGTTTAAAAAGCCATTTGCCCAGAAGAGCGATGTTTTTGACTTGTAAATCATGTATTTCCAGTCCACCATACTCCTTCGGGCGGCAAACCACATTCCATCTGGCCAATCGATACTTTTTTTTCTCATTATCCCCTTGCCAAAATAATATTTAACGGAAATAATCCACTTTGTTCAAGACACCTTTTGGTAATTGGTAAAACGAGATCATATACAGTACCATGTTAGTAAGTACTGAATTTATGAGTACTAGTCTTCTACCAAGGGATAACAATTTACCTTTCCAACTATTAAGACGTTTTTGTAGTCTTTTCTCAACGAGTTTCCATTCAGCAATTGTGAGATGCCGATAATGAATCGGTATTCCCAAATAGTTGATCGGAAATTTCCCCTGACCACAGCCAAAAATTTCAGCATATAGGTGGGCCTCGTTTTGGGCCTCGCCAAAACAATACAAATCACTCTTATGGAAGTTAATTTTAAGTCCAGATAGCTGCTCGAATGCTGATAAAATTAATTTTAGATTCTTCGCCTTCTCTAGATCATGTTCCATGAAAAGGATTGTGTCATCAGCGTATTGAAGAATAGAGAGCCCACCATCAATAAGATGTGGAACTAATCCTTCAATTTGACCATCAGCCTTCCACAACGATGGCAGTGTTTGCGATGAAAATATTCTATGAGAGGAAAGGAAGTTTTTCTTAAAGCGGTTGCACAAGTTATGTATATGTTTACGACAACAATATTTAAGATTTCAAAATATATATTTAAAGGAATTACTGATGCTATTTCACAACTATGGTTGGGTGATGACGATGACTACAAGAGAATGCAGTGGGTAGCTTGGTGAAAAATGTGTATAGCAGAAGGAAGATGAGGAATAGGTTTCTGTGATCTACACACTTTTAATATGGCAATGCTAGCTAAACAATGCTTGAGATTGTTGGAAAGACCAAAATCCCTATGTTCTAGAGTCCTAATAGCAAGATATTATCTTCATGGAAATCTTCTAAAAGCTCAATTGATACCCGATAGCTCGTTCATATGGCAAAGTATAATGGCGGGCTTGGAAACTTTTAAAAGAGGATGTATATGTGGAGAATATGTGATGGATACCAAGTGAACATATGGGAGGATGCTTGGATCCCGACCAGCCCATCTTGGAAATTGGTAACTCCTCGTGATAACATTCTTGTAACCAAAGCTTCTGAACTCATTGTTGACCCAGTTATAGGGCTATAGGATGAAGAGCTACTGTGGAGCCTATTTTGGTATGTGGATGTTAATCAAATTATGGGCATACCCATTACACCCCCTGGAATGGATGATTTTATTGCGTGACATCATACAAGTAACGTTTTCCGGCGCGGTCGGCTTATCATGTTGAATGGAATTATAAATTTGGTCGACAAGAGAGAAGAGATTTAGGGGCGGGGAATTCTGATATTAGCTCAGTCTGGAAAAAATTATGGAAATTGAATATCCCAGCAAAAATAAAAATCTTTGGATGGAGAGTTCTCCACGGTCTTATACCCTGTATTGGTATTTTGGATAATCCACACATCGTTCATAATAGCGGATGCCCGGTGTGTTTAGTGGGCTATGAGGATATTATGCACATCTTATTAACATGCTTACGAGTGAAGCATATTTGGGAAAACTTCGTATTGATTCGGACATTCAGGAGGCTGTCAATTTAGACAGGTCTAAAGCGGTAGGGCTAGAATGTATTATTTGTACACATGAAACTTGGGATCCTCTTGGTGGTATTGGGCTTCCGGAGATTATCTTAACCGGTGCCTGGTATATTTGATGGGCAAGGCTGTCAATTTACCCATGGAGAAATAGTGAAATCCCCCAGCAATCAATGTTGTTGATCGCAGTTCTGGCGACTAATTACTAGAGATATTGCAAGACTCCTGTCAAACGCAAACTTGTTGGTTGGACATGCCCACTTCTAGGCAGGTAAAAATAAATGTGTACGCAACTTTCAGTGTTGAACGAGGGAGTGGAAGTGCGTGTGTTGTCATAAGAGATTTTAAAGGCAAGGTTATTTTTGTCCATACTAATCCGCCTTTTGTAGCAAATGCAAAGACTGCTGAAGCATATACTCTTTGGGAGGGCCTCTTTCTAGCCCAACATATGGGGTGCAACCGCTTTACTATACAATCTAACAATATGGAGGTGATTGAAACAATGAATGATGGGGGCTTTTTGACTACAGCCGCAACAAAAATCTTCTATGCTTGTAACATATTGGCTATGGGTTTCTCTTTGGTCAAATTTGAGTACTCTGCTCGTGAGGCTAATTCAGCGCCACATGAACTTGCTAAGTCTAGTTTCCATTCTTCTAGTTCTTGTACCTAGGACGATGATCCTCCTAGGTTTATTTTTCCTTTTTGATACACGATATAAGCGTGTTTGATTATCAATAAATCTAATGGGGGACTGCGGTGACCCAGCATACCACCGCATGTGTAGTACACTATAGTCGTTGACATGACACCCACAGAACACCGTTCTGTAAATATCACATCACTCAGAGTGGTACAATAGAAACATTGCGGGTCCATATTACAAATATACACACATAATTATTATTACAATACCGGAAGTTCAAGACTTCCAAAAGATTTGACTTACAAACCGAAATATAAAGTGTTTCAGCGGAATTTAAAAGTAACAAATCCAACTAGGAGTTGAGCTCAACAGCTTATTTTATAGAGTTCATGCTGCTCGACTCAGTTGGTTACTACTAATTAGGATACTTAGTTGGACTCGTTATCATCGACACCGTAGCGGATTTCGTAATCCACTCCTTCAACACCTCCGGACAGATCAGGTTTCTCGTAGAACACATCTTCTTGGCATTCAGCTGCATACATTGGCATGTCTTTAGGATCCTCAGAGTCTAAGCAAGGGATCAAAGGAAAGAATGAGTAACAACGTTACCCAACAAGTTCATTATATGCAAGGTGGAAAGTTTGATGCTCTAACTATCACCTCGGATTATAAATCCTTGGCACTATGCAAATTTTTGTAAATCTTTCTCCAAAGATTGATTTTATTCTGAAAAACTATGACAATCAGCCTTCACAGGTTGACCAGAACTTTCATGGAGTTCCTTTCCTGCTGCGTTCGTAGATCCTTTTTGAAACAGGGAGTAACAAGTTACAGTTCTTACACTCTGCAGAGGCGCGTTACTTTACCCATGAGAGATCAACTCCTTGTTGCACATCTGGGCGTACTTTCCCGTCCACAATTCCATGATGTGGGGCCCAGTAGTTGTTCCAAGCCAATCACTGCCCCCTTCGCGACCTCGCATGCCTCCTTGGTGTATACCATGCCCACATAATGAATTGCGACAATGGTTTGTGAAGGGAATATGTCCTGAGAGGCAATAATAAAGTGTTTATTATGTGTATTCCAAGTATATGATAGATGTTTATTTTGCATGCTATAATTGTATTAATACGGAAACGTTAATATATGTGTGTTTAATAAACAAACAGAAAGATCCTAGTTATGCCTCTCTCATAAACTAGCTCGTTGATTAACAAGATGATCAAGGTTTCCTGATCATGGACATTGGATGTTGTTAATAACGGGATCATAACATTAGTGTAATGGTGTGATGAACATTCATCCGAAGTATAGCATTACGATCAAAGTCATTGAGTTTATATTGCTATAACAACTTACGAAGTGATCCTAATCCTTAGACCATGAGATCATGTCAATCACTAACACCGGAAGAGTTTCTTGATAACATCAAACGTCACACCGTAACAGGGTGATTATAAAGATGGATTCAAAACTAATAAAGTGTTATGTTGAGGCTCATGGATCGAGAGTGGAATTTGTTCATCCCGATGACGGATAGATATACTCTGGACCCTCTCGGTGATATCACATTGATTAGCTTGCAAGCAAGTGATTTGATCACTAGAATGTTATATCACGGGAACGAGAAAAGAGTGCATGTCGGTAACGAGATCAAACTAGGTATGGAGATACCGATGATCGAATCTCGGACATGTAATATATCGTGAAACAAAGGGATTAAGATACTAGCGTAAAAGGTTCCGACGATCACAAGAAAGTCATCGTTGAATGTGTGGGAGTCAGTATGGGTCTCCAGATCCCGCTTCTGATTATTGATCTGAGAGGGGTCTCGATCATGTCCGCATTATTCACGAACCGTAGGGTGACACACTTAAGAGACACCGACATCCAATTGGAGCAAAAGTTTCATGCCGAAAGAATGAACAAGCGCAGGAATTTATTTCACTAGATACCGAAACAGGTTTTCGGGTGAAATTGCATAAAGTGGTTATGCATGTGAAATGGAATTCTAGCAAGGGGTTATTTGTGAATGTTTGTCATTAAAGTAATTGACAAAATTCTGAATAAAATAAAAGAGTTTTATTTAATGAGAGTTTGCATTAAATTTGGTGGAAATTTAATGGGAATTTGAGTGGACTTTTGAGTGGAGGAAATTTAAAGGGCATTTTGTGAGTGGAGTGTCCACCCACATGAATGAAGGAGGGGAGGGGGCAGCCCCCATGGCCGGCGGCCACCCCCTTGGGTGCCCCCCTCCTCCTATAAAAGGATCCCCCTCCTCACTTGTCTCACACACCTCCTCGTGAAGGATCTCTCTCCCCCTCTAGAATTTATTCCCCATGGTCTCGGACTAGCGAGATACATGTTCCCGGTGGCTATTCGGCAAGAAAGCGTTGTGCTTCCGCTGCATCGCTGGAGCGAGGAGGCGGAGGTTGCTCGGTGCCTCGAACGTGTGTGCGAGCACGGATGCGCTGCTGATTTGCGGCGCTAGGACTTCCTCTCGATCTTGAGATCGGCAAGAGATCGTCTACATCAACCACGAGTTGAACTCGTTAAGCTTTGTCGGTCTTCAAGGGTATGTTCTCTACGGATATACATCCGCTCGTTGTTTGTATCTAGTAGATAGATCTTGGTATGTAGTTCCCATCGTAGGAAATTTTTTGTTTTCTATGCTGCGAACCCTACAGTGGTATCAGAGCCGGATCTATGCGTAGATACTTTGCACGGATAGTACACATATGAGTATGTGGGCGATGATGATCATGTTGTTGCTCCTTTGTTGTAATTTTGGATATTGGTGGCATAGTGGGATGAAGCGGCCCGGACAAACTTTACATGTCCTCGCACATGAGACCTGTTCCACGCTTGACATGCAACTAGTTTGCATAAGTGGCTAGCGGGTGTCTGTCTCTCCTACTATAGTCAATATCTATTTTGCAAATGAGTTGCCAACAATTTGATTATCCTCGTTGTGGTTCATGTTCGTAGGTAAGAACGGTTCTATCTCGAAAGCCCTAAGCCACGTAAAACTTGCAATGGATAAATTAGAGGCGTCTAGTTTAGATTGTTGCTGGGCTAGTGTTATGATATGGTAGTGTTGTAAGTAGAAGTATGAGATGATACTCTTACAACACACATAGCGTGTAAACTCCATAGACCTTGGATTTACACATATAGGTATGATAGTGATCATACCACGGTGCACATGATAGAGATCATCTGCGGGAACCATATCATTTCACTAATAAACATATGATGTTTGATTGCATCTTATATTGCTTGTTTAGCGCTATGTTAGCATAATAAGATGATCCCTCTTTTAAATATCAAGATAAGAATGTGTTCTTCCTTTAGTATGCACCGATTATGTTTTCCTCGCTCCAAGACATCACGTGATGATCAGGTGTTCTTGGATCCACGACCATATTTCGGGTATAAAACAGTTACACACGCGAATACTAAGGTTCTAACTTGGCGAGCCTAGCATGTACAGACATGGCCTCGGAACACGGACCGAAAGGTTAAGCATGAGTCATATAGTTGATATGATGCCCATTTGATGCTCGCCTTTGAAGCTATACCGACTCACGTGATGATCGGACTTGGTATAGTGGATTTGGTTCATGTAATCACCAAAAAGGCACGAGGGATGTCGTTTTTGAGTGGGAGTTCGTTCGTAATATGGATTAGTTGAACTCAATCTATCATACACTTAGTCTAAACTTTACAAATTCTGTTGTAGATGGCACCACCTGCTTTTAATTTCAATGTGTTCATGGAGAAAGAGAAACTAGCAACGAACGGTAGCAACTTTACCGAATGGGCCATGAATTTGAGGATTCTCCTCTCTGCTGCACAAAAGCAATATATGCTAGAAGCGCCGTTAGGCCCCCCACCTTTTGATGATGCCCCTGACGAGGAGAAGAATGTCTATCAGACTCGTCAGGAGGACCACAACTTAGTTCATTGTGGCATATTGTATGGGCTAGAGCCGGAACTTCGAAAGCGTTTCGAAAATGGCAATGCTTTTGATACAATGGGTGAGTTGAAAATGATTTTCGACACACATGCTGCTGTAGAGAGCTACAACGCTTCAGAAAAGTTCTTTAGCTGCATGATGGAAGAGCACAGCTCCGTTAGTGAGCATGTACTCAAGATGTCGGGTTACACCGATAAGCTTGTGTCCTTGGGAATATCGATTCCCATTGACTTAGGCATCCATCATGTTCTGCAGTCTCTGCCACCTAGCTATAAGAGCTTCGTGATGAACTATAACATGCAAGGCATAAAGAAGTCTCTCCCCGAGCTTCTGTCAATGCTTAAAACTGCAGAAGTGGAGATCAAAA
Source organism: Avena sativa (assembly GCA_916181665.1). Lineage (NCBI taxonomy): Eukaryota > Viridiplantae > Streptophyta > Magnoliopsida > Poales > Poaceae > Avena > Avena sativa. The sequence continues at coordinate 144,486,933 of OV702294.1, read as the reverse complement.
AGAAACATCAAGTGTTTATGATCAATAGGAACACTGGTTTCAAGAAAGACAAGGGAAAATGGAAGGGAAGTAAGGGCAGCAATCCTGTTGCCGTGCCTGAAAAGAAACCCCGAGTTGGACCTAAGTCTGATACCGAGTGTTACTATTGTAAGGGGACTGGCCACTGGAAGCGCAACTGCCCCAAGTATTTGGCAGACAAGAAGGCCGGCAAGGCAAACAAAGGTATATATGATATACATGTTATTGATGTGTACTTGACTAGTGCTCGCAATAGCACCTGGGTATTTGATATCGGTTCAGTTGCTAATATTTGTAACTCGAATCAGGGGCTGCGGAACAAGCGACCGCTAGCAAGGGGTGAGGTCAAGATGCGTGTCGGCAATGGATCAAGTGTTGATGTGATCGCCGTCGGAACGCTGCCTCTCCACTTGCCGTCAGGATTAGTTATAAACTTGAATAATTGTTATCTGGTGCCTGCACTGAGCATGAACATTGTATCTGGATTGTGTTTGATGCGAAGTGGTTATTCATTTAAATCCGAGAACAATGGTTGTTCCATTTATATGAAAGAAATCTTTATTGGTCATGCACCGATGATGAATGGTTTATTTCTATTAGATCTCGATGATAATGTTGCACATATTCATAATGTTGATGCTAAAAGGATTAAACTAAATGATGATATATCCGCATATATGTGGCACTGCCGTTTAGGTCATATTGGCGTTAAACGCATGAAGAAGCTCCATTTGGATGGACTTTTGGAATCACTTGATTATGAATCATTTGATACATGTGAGCCATGCCTTATGGGCAAGATGACTAGAACGCCGTTTTCCGGTTCAATGGAACGGGCGACAGATTTATTGGAAATCATACATTCTGATGTATGTGGTCCAATGAGTTTGTCAGCGCGAGGTGGATATCGTTATTTTGTTACTTTCACGGATGATTTGAGTAGGTATGGTTATATCTAATTGATGAAACACAAGTCTGAAACCTTTGAAAAGTTCAAGGAATTTCAGAATGAAGTGGAAAATCATCGTAATAGAAAGATCAAATTTCTACGGTCCGACCGTGGAGGTGAGTATCTAAGTTACGAGTTTAACACTCACATGAAAGAGTGTGGAATTATTTCACAACTCACACCTGCCAGAACACCACAGAGAAATGGTGTGTCGGAACGTCGTAATCGTACTTTATTAGATATGGTTCGATCTATGATGTCTCTGACGGACTTGCCGTTGTCATTTTGGGGTTATGCACTAGAAACTGCTGCATTCACTTTAAATCGGGCACCATCTAAATCCGTTGAAAAGACACCGTATGAATTGTGGTTTGGAAACAAACCTAAGCTGTCATTTCTTAAAGTTTGGGGATGCGATGTTTATGTGAAGAAACTTCAACCGGATAAACTCGAACCCAAAGCGGAAAAATGCGTCTTTCATAGGATACCCTAAGGAAACTATTGGGTATTCCTTCTATCACAGATCCGACGGCAAGGTTTTTGTTGCCAAGAATGGATCCTTTCTAGAGAAAGAGTTTCTCGCGAAAGGTGTGAGTAGTCGGAAGGTAGAACTCAAAGAGGTTATTGAACCTTCTCTTCAAAGTATGGCGAGTAGCGCAGCGCCGGAAGTTGTTCCGGAGTTGGCTCCACCTGTTGAAGAGGGAACTAATGATAATGATCATGAAACTCCGAAAGAGAGTACTATCAAACCTCGCAGGTCAAACAGGACGCGTGAAGCTCCCGAGCTATACGGAAATCCTGTCATGAATTTCATGGTTGATGAAAATGATGACCCTGCGACGTATGAAGAAGCGATGATGAGCCCGGATTCCAACAAATGGTTAGAAGCCATGAAATCCGAGATGGAATCCATGTATGAAAATCAAGTTTGGAACTTGGTGGAGTTACCTCACGACCGAAAGGCCGTGGAGAACAAATGGATTTTCAAAAGAAAAACTGATGCTGATGGTAATGTGACCGTCTATAAAGCTCGACTTGTCGCAAAGGGGTTTCGACAAATTCAAGGAGTTGACTACGATGAGACATTCTCTCCCGTAGCGATGCTAAAGTCAGTTAGGATTATGTTAGCAATTGCTGCATATTTCGATTATGAGATATGGCAGATGGATGTAAAAACCGCGTTTCTCAATGGTAATATTGAGGAAGAGTTGTATATGATACAACCAAAGGGTTTTGTCGATCCTAAGGATGCTAACAAGGTGTGCAAGCTTCGGCGATCCATCTATGGATTGAAGCAAGCATCACGAAGTTGGAATCTCCGCTTTGATGAGGTGATCAAAGAGTTTGGATTTGTCCAAACTTATGGAGAAGCTTGTATTTACAAGAAAGTGAGTGGGAGCAATGTGGCATTTCTGATATTATATGTGGATGACATATTATTGATCGAAAATGATATAGATCTTTTAAACAGTGTTAAAAGTTATCTAAACAGCAAATTTTCAATGAAGGACCTAGGTGAAGCGTCATACATATTAGGCATAAAGATCTATAGAGATAGATCTAGGCGCCTAATAGGGCTATTGCAAAGTACATACCTTGATAAGATTTTAAAGAAGTTTAAAATGGACGGAAGTAAGAAAGGGGTTCTTACCTATGTTGCAAGGCAAGACATTGAGTAATACTCAAAGTCTGGCTTCGGCGGAAGAAAGAGAGATAATGGACAAAGTCCCCTATGCTTCAGCCATAGGCTCTATAATGTACGCCATGCTATGTACAAGACCGGATGTGGCACATGCTATTAGTTTGACTAGTAGGTACCAATCGGATCCAGGTTCGGAACACTGGATAGCGGTCAAGAATATCCTTAAGTACTTACGAAGAACTAAGGATATGTTTCTTGTATACGGAGGTGAAGAAGAGCTCGTCGCTAAGTGTTATGTTGACGCTAGCTTTGACACCGATCCGGATGACTCTAAGTCTCAATCCGGATACGTTTTTCTCATGAATGGCGGAGCGGTTAGTTGGAGGAGCTCCAAACAACCTGTGGTAGCGGGATCAACAACGGAGGCCGAATATGTTGCTACTTCAGAAGCGGCTCAGGAAGCAGTTTGGATGAAGGAGTTCATATCCGAACTAGGAGTGGTGGCAAACGCGTTGGACCCAATGGTGATCTATTGTGACAACAATGGTGCCATTGCCAATGCCAAAGAGCCAAGGTCTCACAAGCATTCCAAGCATATTAAGCGCCGGTTTCACTCCATCCGCGAGCATGTCAAGGATGGAGATATAAAGATTTGTAAAGTACATACGGATCTCAATGTAGCAGATCCGTTGACTAAAACTCTCCATAGAGAAAAACATGATCAACACCAGAACTCAATGGGTGTTAGATTTATCACTATGTAACTAGATTATTGTCTCTAGTGCAAGTGGGAGACTGAAGGGAATATGCCCTGAGAGGCAATAATAAAGTGTTTATTATGTGTATTCCAAGTATATGATAGATGTTTATTTTGCATGCTATAATTGTATTAATACGGAAACGTTAATACATGTGTGTTTAATAAACAAACAGAAAGTTCCTAGTTATGCCTCTCTCATAAACTAGCTCGTTGATTAACAAGATGATCAAGGTTTCCTGATCATGGACATTGGATGTTGTTAATAATGGGATCACAACATTAGTGTAATGGTGTGATGAACATTCATTCGAAGTATAGCATTACGATCAAAGTCATTGAGTTTATATTGCTATAACAACTTACGAAGTGATCCTAATCCTTAGACCATGAGATCATGTCAATCACTAACACCGGAAGAGTTTCTTGATAACATCAAACGTCACACCGTAACAGGGTGATTATAAAGATGGATTCAGAACTAATAAAGTGTTATGTTGAGGCTCATGGATAGAGAGTGGAATTTGTTCATCCCGATGACGGATAGATATACTCTAGGCCCTCTCGGTGATATCACATTGATTAGCTTGCAAGCAAGTGATTTGATCACTAGAATGTTATATCACGGGAACGAGAAAAGAGTGCATGTCGGTAACGAGATCAAACTAGGTATGGAGATACCGATGATCGAATCTCGGACATGTAATATATCGTGAAACAAAAGGATTAAGATACTAGCATAAAAGGTTCCGACGATCACAAGAAAGTCATCGTTGAATGTGTGGGAGTCAGTATGGGTCTCCAGATCCCGCTTCTGATTATTGATCTGAGAGGGGTCTCGATCATGTCCGCATTATTCACGAACCGTAGGGTGACACACTTAAGAGGCACCGACATCCAGTTGGAGCAAAAGTTTCATGCCGAAAGAATGAACAAGCGCAGGAATTTATTTCACTAGATACCGAAACGGGTTTTCGGGTGAAATTGCATAAAGTGGTTATGCATGTGAAATGGAATTCTAGCAAGGGGTTATTTGTGAATGTTTGTCATTAAAGTAATTGACAAAATTCTGAATAAAATAAAAGAGTTTTATTTAATGAGAGTTTGCATTAAATTTGGTGGAAATTTAATGGGAATTTGAGTGGACTTTTGAGTGGAGGAAATTTAAAGAGCATTTTGTGAGTGGAGTGTCCACCCACATGAATGAAGGAGGGGAGGGGGCAGCCCCCATGGCCGGCGGCCACCCCCTTGGGTGCCCCCTCCTCCTATAAAAGGAGCCCCCCTCCTCACTTGTCTCACACACCTCCTCGTGAAGGATCTCTCTTCCCCTCTAGAACTTATTCCCCATGGTCTCGGACTAGCGAGATACATGTTCCCGGTGGCTATTCGGCAAGAAAGAGTCGTGCTTCCGCTGCATCGCTGGAGCGAGGAGGCGGAGGTTGCTCGGTGCCTCGAACGTGTGTGCGAGCACGGATGCGCTGCTGATTTGCGGCGCTAGGACTTCCTCTCGATCTTGATATCGGCAAGAGATCGTCTACATCAACCACGAGTTGAACTCGTTAAGCTTTGTCGGTCTTCAAGGGTATGTTCTCTACGGATATACATCCGCCCGTTGTTTGTATCTAGTAGATAGATCTTGGTATGTAGTTCCCATCGTAGGAAATTTTTTGTTTTCTATGCTGCGAACCCTACAGTTTGTACAAAACGTTAGATGCCAGAACTATCGTGGGATGATGAGGGTTCCCACCCATATGCTGCATATCCTCTATGAATTACCAATTAATATGCACGCTACAAGGATAACAGCCACGACCTGCACATCCAGCTTCATGCGAGAGGAAGAAGATACAGCTGACTTCTTTGTCCCATTCCAAATCTCATGGCTAACGCGTAATATACGGCGCTAGAATCACTGATGTCAGGGGTTATTAAGTCCCTATTTGATCATCATTGTTTGCATCTAGAACCCTACGTTCTATTGCTCCAATATATCACCACTTAGGATGGTATCTATGATTTCTTTATTTGTGAAAATAATATTTTCTTTCTTTTATATCATATATGATAACACACAATTTGTAAATACTTTGATAAATACTCTTCAAAGGACATGAGCAAGCAATGAACTTGCAACTTGCCTTGTGATGGCAAGGTAGTGAAGTCTGATGCTTGCACTGGACCTTGAGCTTCTAAGTCTACAAAAACATCATTATTGTCCTGTAAGGACAATATTTAAAGAAGCAAAATGATTATGCAAGTAATTTAATGCATTATTTACTTTGATATGCATTTACCCTATTATTATACAAGGTTCTTTTTAATAATAATACAACATTTATAAATATTACTTTTTAATATTTATAACATATATTGAATTAATTTATTTTATTTCCCTTTTATTTGACTTTTATTGATTTAATAATTCTTTTAAGAATTATAAATTATACATTAAAAATTGTCATTAAATATTTATTTAGTATTGTTCATAAAATACTACAATATTAATATATAACGAAAGTGATTTTTATTTATTTTTATCATTTTTCAATGATTTTGTAAAATTCCATAAGGAATATATAAATTACAAAATTCTTATAAAAATTTAAATGTCTAAAATTTTATATCTTATTTTATTTGGGTAGCGTGGATTATTGTGAATCCAAAAATATTTTATTTATAATTTTTGGAATTTTATTTTATTTTCTAGAAATTAATTAAGTCTAGGGGTATTTTGGTCTTTTCCTTTTTATTCAAACAGGCCTGAAAGGATTTCTGGGCTGGCTTAATCTTATTGGGCCCTAGTGGCCCATTAGTCATAGACAAAATAACCACCCCGAAGGGTCTAGCCCAACTCAGCCCATTCCTCACTGCCTCTCTCTCCCTCGAGTTCATCCTTACCTCCTCTGACCCCGAACCCATGGCCAACGATGCCGCCTTCGATGATTCCCGCCGCCGTGGGCTGTTCTGGTCGCTGCCGTGGTGCAACAGGGTTTGGGGGTTGGCGTGGATCCTGGTGCTGCCGCCTCCTTCGCGTGTCGTGGTGATGTTCCTCGCCTCTATGTGTGTTCATGGTCGCCGTCGTGGCGCCGTATGGGTTGCAGCGCCCCTCTTGGGGTGCTCCCCGTGCCGCCATGGACGTCGGCCCCTCTGCTTCCTCTTCTAGTCTCCAGCGAGGACCTTCGGTGAGTTCTTATCCTCTCCCCTTGTGCTCTCTGTGCTCGCCCATCCCATGCTGGATGTTGGCAGTGACCTCTCTGGTTGCTGTCTGGTTCTGATTAGGATGATTTATCCATTTAGGGTTCTTATCCTGTGGTTGATCATGTACTGGATGAATTAGATCATGTCTGGATGGTCTGTAAACATGCTAAATGATTATTGGCCTGAGGCTTGTTGCTTGAGATGAACTATGATGGTTCTGGTGGCTTATTAGATGCTTTTATGCTTGGATTGCATATGATTCAGATGGTATAGTTGCTTTGGAACCATGCTTGGTAAAGTTAGTGACTTGATAACCTTCCACTGTCATTTCATGGTTTAGCAGCATGGTTATGGTGTGATGAAATCACTGTCCTAGTCCTGTTGGCTTAGAAATTAATATATGGTTTGAGTTCATCATGATCTCAAACAGTACAAATAAACATTGGAATGTTTGATTTATGATTCCTAACAGGAAAATGATTAGTAGATTGACTTGTTGAATCTGTGATGATTGGATGTTTATCCTGATTTATATAGAATTGTTCTTGTGACACCATCTTGGTATGGCACACAAGATTGATTCTTATTAATTGATTGGGTTGGTTTAAGCTTAAAACAAGCTTGGATTTATAAGATAAATAGAAATGCTTTTCTCTGAATTCCCTAAGACCAATGATGTTGGTCTGAGGCTTAGGGGTTCAGACCTTATCTAGTTGATTCACATATAGATAGTCCTGGTAATGGTACCAACTATTGTTTTTGAATCAAAGCTTGGTAAAATTGATAGTAAGCTTGATCATTATCTGGATCCAAAAGATTAGTTTATAAGGTTCTACCCTTTCTTTAGGGATGTGCCTAGAAATAGATCATAGCTATATTTATGCTTGAATGGTAATATATAGCCTAACAACCGGAGCAATGATGTTGCTCTGAGCTCTGGTTGGATCCTTGTACTTTGCTGTTTGCTTTTAAAATCTCTATGATGGATTCACCCCATTTGGGTGTTTTCTGAGAGTTTGTTTCATAAAACAACACATGCTTCTGTCTAAATGATGTGATTAGATCATGTGAAGGTTTTATGATACTCAGCACAAAATCTGATGTTTGTGGAGTAAAGTGGTGATGCTGATCTTGTTTTTGCTGAGCTTCTGTGCTTAACCTTGAGCTAGCCTGCTCCTCCTAGCTCCTAGACTTGATCTTGTTGTCCACCTGATCCTTTCCCCTCCTTATGTCACCATCTAGTGATGTTTGGTTGATCTTTGGTGGTTTAGTTTGGCTATTGTGCTTGGTAAGCTGCTGTCTAAGTTGGTTGTTCTTGTGTGCAAGCAGTGGAGAGATGCACAAGTGCCTCTCCACGGATGTGGTGGTGGTTTTGTGAGTTTGGGGCTGTGCTGTGAGGCTGACAGCACACCACATGCATGTTGGCGTGTGTCTTGTCTGTGTGCTTGCTGTGCACCTGTGGATATGTCCAGAAGTTTGAAACTTACTGTTATCTAGTTACTTTCACCTGGCTAGTGAAACTTGCCCCTCTTAGATGTCATTTAACTTCTGGTTTAAAATTTATGAAAAATGGATTCTTTCATATTGGTGAAACTTGCCCCTTTTATAAATTTCTCAATGATGAATTTGTTCAGTGCACCTCACTGACATGTCTGAGAGAAAAAATAATTCTAACTCTAACTTTCCTTTTTCTATTAAGTTTCTGTTTGTTTTGCAGGTACATATATAAAGATGAAGATTTTAGTTTAGGTTTAGTTATAGAATAGTTATAGAATAATCCAATGTAATTTTCTTATTCTTTTGTAATTTTCATTTTATTATTTTGTAATCTTCATTTTATTCTTCTATAATAAATATTATATAATTTTTAATAAAGAAATATTCTTATCCTTTATTCATTTGTTATTGTGAAGTTTGGAAATGATTTCAATAAGTTTCATTTTTGTAATTTATTTATATATTGATAATATGAAATAAGTTTTCATATTCTTAATTGTTTTCTTTAAATAAAGTTTGAGTCAAAATAATTAACTCTTAATTTAATCAAGATTCAAATCTTATTCCTAATTCATTTGAAGTATAATTCAAACACTCAAGTTTAAAATTCAAATTCACTTTCGAAACACATAATTCCACAAAGATCATATCAAAGTTTATAACAATCATCCTTTAAGACTAAACCTAATCTCAAAGTATGAAAGAAACATTGATCACTTTAGGTTTTTATTTGGCGAAAATTTTACCCACATTTTCATAGATAAATGCATGCAACATTCCATATTACTAAATCTACCCTTCGTTAGTTCCTAAATGCTGGGATGTTACAGGGACAAAGTCCCACTGTTTGCCTAAAAAAGTCTAAAAAATATAACTTTAATGTCATGCATGTATGAGTCTTGTATGACTTTTCTTCGTATTGCCTAAGAAGACAGGTTCGGTCCGGTCGCACCATGGAGAAGAGGGTATAGGTCGATGACGATTTCGCAGAAGAAAACCTCCCAAACATATGCCTACCCTAATTAACCATCTAGTCTTCTGACCACGGGTCCTACAGATAGTCACGTCGGCACATACATCGCTACATCGATATCGCCAGCAATGACCGCACGTGACGCTCTGACGTGTCTTCAATAACCGTAAATTTGTATTAGCGATGTACAATGATTAAATTGATTTCCTAGGTCAAGTCCAACGACTAACGATGAATTTAACTCAAAATACAAAAGCATTTCTTAAGAAAAAGTACTCCCTCTGATCCATATTACTTGTCGTTGAAATGGATGTATCTAGCACTAAAACATGTCTAGATACATCCATTTTTGTGACAAGTAATATGGATCGGAGAGAGTACAGAAATTAGTATCCTTGATAGCTGCTTAGGTGTGGATGCTGAAATAAATGTACATGGTTGCTAGAAAGACTATATTTGGTTGTCACATTTTAACCAAGGTAAAATCACAGTGAAAAAACTTGTAATATACACTTGCCAAGTGATACGAGAATGCTTGCCAGGTGATAAACTACACTAGATTGGCAGGTTAAGTCATCAAGAAAATTAAAAGATACACTTGCCAGCTAACGGATGAATTCTTGCCAGATAAAATACACATTATTGGCACATAAATACACACGGCTCTTAGATAAAATATACGAGGCATTTTTCGTTGAAAAAAGCGATAAACTTGTTGGCTTGTCTACATGTGATTACCGAGATAAAAAAGACACGGTTGACCAGTTCTAAAATATATTATTTGCTTAGAAAAAAGAAGCTACCTGGTTAATTTTGAACACAACAAAAAATATATTAATATAGCTACCAGATTGTTTAAATACACTTACAAGGTGTTTTTCGACATAGGTACCAAATTCTTAAAAGATAGCTACCAGATTATTTTTACAAAGAGCTAAACACTGGTCTGGACAGTGAGAATGGTGAGATGGATGCATCATGTCAAATGGACTTTCTCCTCACCAAATTGAAGCGTGAGCTTAGCATCTTTCGGATGACAGTCCTCGCAGTAGCTAGAAAAGGTCTTTTCAAAATAATAGGCTCGCTCTTTCCAAAAACCAGCAAGAGGTTCCCCACTCTTCTTTGATCCTTCTGAGGGCCGAGTGGCAGCCTCAACCTTAGAATTAGTTAATTCAATAAGAGGAAAAAAAGGAGGCCAGGACTTTATTTCGTTGTCCAAACAAATCTCATTCAATCGTTTACTCATGAAATGAGTCCGTTGCAAAGTTCAAGGCCTAAGACGATTCCAAATAGAAAAACTTCAATCTAGTTTCCAACAATTAATGACCCAAATCACGAAATTGCATTTCAATAGAGTTAGAGACGCATCAATTTGCGTCAAAGGTACTAGGTACATAACTGCTCAAGATACCCAAAGTTTCATATCTGAATCAAGTTTTCAAGAAACTGCTTGAGTTTTAGCAAAAGGTGCCCTACGATGGCACATTGATTGGTTGAAAGGGTTGAAAGAAAATGTAGTTCTGAAGGATTATACCTGTTGGTACCAGATTCCTAAAATTTGTGTATCGTTCTCCTTGAATCTTTAAAGAGGACGACATCGAATAGATTTTTGAGTTCAGGTTATTTACTATTAGTAGCCAGATCCTACGAGTCGTGCGGCAGGTGTGGCAGGGAGAAAATCACAAAAAATATTATAATTTTATAGTTTATGAACTAGTCAACTTAATTTTTTGAACAAAAAAAGTTATATGGTTATTGACATATACTTTGCTAGCTTTCTAAACATATTTGATACCGTGGAAGAGAGAATGAGGGTAAACATTGCAAATCGTGTGTACTTTACTTACTAGTAGTATAGTTGGCTCCATAAAGCATCGAATGTCACTATAAAACTCTCCGGTCTTTAATATAGTACATGCAATCTTTATTGCAGCGGTATAAGTTTTTACTAACTTCCACTGTATAGGCCAGGCTGCTTGCTATATAGTGATAGTTTGAACCATGCGCTACCGTCACACGAGAGAAAGCACCGTACAAACGGCTATCCATAGGTTATTTCTCCTTTTTATGCTAGGTTGATCCAAAATATTTATGGCTAATTTATATATAAAGATACTAATTATAAAATAAACGCGACACACCACATTTGAACAACCGCGGCTGAATTTATGTAGGAAATTAATTAAAAAGCTGTCCAAAAAAGGAAAATTCTTATAGGATTCTAATCCTAGAGAATATTCCTATGAAAATCCTTCAATCAAATCAATAGAATAAGGAAAACCCTGTTATATGTTGATCCAAATTCTACAAAATATAGGCCAACTTCTGACGAGTGGAGCGAGGCCCGTCGCCGAAACCACACCTAATTTCCTTTCCCCTGTATCCATCCATGGAACGTGACAAGAAACGTGACGCTGTCGAAAGAAAACAAAAACACACGGAACGTCAGGGTGGCAGACGAGAATCCGCCTGGCGGTCCGGCCAGCCCATCCCAATCCTGCGGTCAAGGACGCCCAGGAGTACCGTTCTCGAGCCCACACGGCTCCACCAAAAGCCCGCTCGGACCCAAGCCCACCACCGGAAGCACAACGCAACCCAACCCAGATGGCGAGACCATACGCGGACAACTGTCCACGGAAGAGAAGGGAAGCAATCCCCGTGGGATCGCGTCCCTCACGGACCCGGTCTTCGTGCACCATCCGAACCGGGAGGCACCAGGGCTCCACCAGAAACAGGAAGGAAGGCGGGTAGCGCAGGAACACCGAGCCCAGCCCGGGTCGGGCCTAGCAACAAACCCTAGTCCGAAGCAACAACACAGGTGCGCTCCCAGTCCATATAACAACCTTCTCCCCCGTCGCGGCGTCTCCCCCGGTTGAGAGAGTCGTGCCCCCGCGTGTTCTCCGCCTACGGCCCCTCCTCTCTCTTTGTATCCCGCAACCAAAAAACTACCCCCCAAAAAAACTCGCAAAACCAAAAAAATCCCCCCTGCCTCGGCGGGATCTACTCCTATCGCTATATACCAATCCGGCAGATAGGGTTTAGCGCCGATTTTTCGGGGAAAAAATTCGAAAAAAACAGGAGCTCGTCGCTAGGCGGAGGAGGCGATGGCAGCGGTGGTGGCGAACGGTGGGTCGGCGGCGGCGGTGGCGGCGGTTGTGCCCGCGGCGGCCCCGGCGGGAGGCGTCGGAGTCGCCGTCGCGCAGCCCCTCCCCACGACCTCGCTCTACGTCGGCGACCTGGAGGCCTCCGTCACGGACTCGCAGCTCTACGAGCTCTTCAGCCAGGCAGGCCAGGTCATGTCGGTACGCGTCTGCAGGGACGTCAACTCGCGCCGCTCCCTCGGATACGCCTACGTCAACTTCAACAACCCCATGGATGGTAAGACGATCGAACCCCCTCCCCTCTCTCTCTCTCGGATATCCGTCTCCGTGGTGCGATTTGTGATTAGATGACTGGTACGGGTTTAGATGTGGTTGAATTGCGGTACGATCAGATATGGTTTCGTTTCGGGGTTGAATAGATCCGATAGCATCTACTTTTGACTTGGTTGTTCAGTTACTCGGTTGTGGATTGTTTTTTTTTTGTTGTTGTAAAAGTTTTGGTAGATAATGAAGCGATTATTATACTAGAAAAAAGGAACAACTTCTTCTGTACAGTCGATTGATTTTTAGGATAGTAGTGGGGAGGATGTTAGGGTTCCCTGAATTTGTTAGTTTTGATGATGATAATTGACTCTCGTTGGTGGTATATTCTATAGAATACTGGAAGTTCTGAATTGCTAGGTTGATTTGCTGTATTTTAGGTGTGTAGGAACATCACTGCCACCGGGGTGTGTGCTGGATGAATTGACGTCTCACTAATTTGATTATAATATGCAGTATTAGCTGGCCCTCAGCTGTTGATGAATTGTTGTTTAGATTAGCTGTTCTGTATATAGAATTGTAATAACACCGGGCAACCCTCTTATGTATGCATGGTAAATAAATATAATGGGGGCACATTATGTGTGCTTTTCTTAGCAGAAGATGTGGTCTAATGATATTTAGGTATAGGTATGTTCGGATGTTGAAAGCTGTCAGGTCAAGTAATTTTAGAATCCACTATTTTTATAAAGTAGTTGTGAAAGCCTCATCAAACTACATCATCTGTCAGCATTGTTGTTGTTCTTTTCCTGTGCTGCTACTATGTTATTACTATGGTTAAATGCGGAGCATATTGTGGTTCTTAATTGATTATATGATTCCATTTGGCAGCTGCAAGAGCAATGGAAGTGCTCAACTTTGCTCCTCTGAATGGCAAGGGCATTCGGGTGATGTACTCCAACCGTGACCCAAGCAGCCGCAGAAGTGGCTCTGCCAATATTTTTATCAAGGTACCGTCGTATCTTTTAATTTGCGTTGCTACCTTAAAATAATCGGATTTTTTGGACTTACCACTGATGGGAGCGCTTTAAACTTTCCTTTTGCAGAACCTTGACAAAACTATTGACAACAAAACTCTTCATGATACATTTTCTGCGTTTGGTCCGATTCTCTCATGTAAGGTTGCCATGGATGATAGTGGCCAATCCAAAGGCTTTGGCTTTGTTCAGTATGAAAAAGAAGAGTCTGCACAGTCTGCCATGAAAAGCCTAAATGGTATGCTTATCAATGATAAGCCTGTTTATGTTGGACCTTTCCTTCGCAAGCAAGAGAGAGACAATTCTTTTGACAAGGCAAAATTCAACAATGTCTTTGTGAAGAATTTATCCGAGTCTACCACAAAAGAGGATCTAGTCAAGATATTTAGTGAATATGGCAATATTACAAGTGCTGTTGTCATGATTGGCATGGATGGAAAATCAAGGTGCTTTGGCTTCATCAATTTCGAGAGTCCAGAGGCTGCTGCTCGTGCTGTTGAGGAACTTAATGGAAAGAAGATTAATGACAAAGAGTGGTATGTTGGAAGAGCCCAGAAGAAATCTGAAAGAGAGATGGACTTGAAGAGAAGTTTTCAGCAAAGCATGAAAGATGCAGCTGATAAGTATCAAGGACAGAACTTGTACTTGAAGAATTTGGATGATGGCATTTCAGATGATCAGCTACGTGAACTGTTCTCTAGCTTTGGTAAAATTACCTCATGCAAGGTGTGTATATGTTGGGAATCATATTTTCTCTCTCTCCTTTGTTTTGTTATCCACTACTAGCACTGAAATTTATATTTATTAGGTAATGCGTGATCAAAATGGTGTCAGCAAGGGGTCTGGCTTCGTTGCATTTTCTACCCGTGAGGAAGCATCTCAGGCTGTAAGTACTGTTTCTTGAATGTTGTGTTGGCTGATGTGCCTCAGACGCTAACATGTTTTTTGTTTACACAGCTAACTGAAATGAATGGCAAAATGATATCTGGAAAGCCATTATATGTTGCATTTGCCCAACGTAAGGAAGACAGAAAAGCGATGTTACAGGTATCATTCCTGTAACCACCTTAATTTGTTTTTAGTGATTTCAAGTTGTTATTAGTAGCGGCCAGTGTAGATAGAGAATAGAAGCACACTAGATGCCATGCTAATATCTGCTTGTATCACTTGGAACGAAGTCAAGTTATGTTTATCTGTCTTTCTCTAACTAAATGTGATGATAATTGTAAATCTTTTTTCTTTATAATCTCACACAAGTGTTCAGATCAAAACTTTTTTGTTCACATTGGAGGCATAAAGGATGTGCAAGATCTCCAGTGTTCCTTAATTTTTTCTTTGTAGCTGGCACTTGAAAAATGTGACTTTCATAGTCTGCACCTTAAATTTAAATTATGGTTTGATATTGTTTCATGTAAAACATAATTGATCAAGGCTCCTGTTTTTGATGAAATTTCTTGAGATTTCGAAAGGCATTGTTGAATTATACTTGACCATCCATTATTAAATTGCTGATGGTATTATTTCATGTCATTCAGGCTCAGTTCTCTCAAATGCGCCCTGTACCAATGACACCTTCTATGACTCCTCGACTTCCCATGTACCCTCCCATGGCTCCTCTTGGGCAGCAACTCTTCTATGGGCAAGCTCCTCCTGCTATGATGCCCCCTCAGGTACTGTTATAAGCCGTATGCTTACTTTAATTCTGAACTTACTTTAATTGTAATAAAGGAGAAGCAATATATTTCCATGGTAAACATAATTTGATAGCATCATATGTCATAATCTTTGGGCAGTTCTGTGTGTGTCAGTAGCTATTCTTTGGGGTTAATGGTTTATTACTTACACTAAGGAAACAATATCAGTGTTCAGTTATCCAATTTATTCTTAATGCCATGTGTTTGGTTGGGTATATACTCTGGAGTACAATTAAATGTAGCAATGTAGCACTCTTCACTTGCCAACACCATTGCATTAGTTCTTCTGGACTGCATGCTCACAGTGAACACTTCAGCATGTCTTGTTCATTTGACAATTCACTAAAAACTGTAGTTTTTCCTTCAGAAGAAAATTGTACTCCCTCCGTCCCAAAATAAGTGACGTGGATTTGTCTAGATTCGGATGTATCTAGACACGTTTTAGTATATAGGTACATGCAAATTTAGACAAACTCAAGTCACTTATTTTGGGACGGAGGGAGTAGTTGTGTATGCTCATTATGTTAGTACATGATTTGTACCGTTGTTCAGTTTACCTAGATTAACTTAAATGAAAAATATGACTGCTGGATATTGATTATATGTTTACTATCATGTAGCCGGGATACGGTTTCCAGCAACAGCTTGTTCCAGGCATGAGGCCTGGCGGTGCACATATGCCAAATTACTTTGTTCCAGTTGTCCAACAAGGTCAGCAGGGTCCGCGCCCAGGTATTAGGCGCTCTGGTGCTGGGTCTGCCCAGGGACAGCAAACTCCTCAGCCATTTCAGCAACAGGTTAGCAACAATGCATTTCATGCCTATAATATCTCCTGCTATTATGTCAATTCTAGGATGTTCGGTGTTATTCATATAATTGTAAACATAAATCAGGTAGTTGACTTTGTTTCATATAGCCTATGCCAACAAGTATGTTGTGCTACTTTTCTTATTGTGTTGGAATTGTGCAATGCTAGGAGGTTTTTGCCATATGGAGTACTGAAAGTGCAACGATATAACTTATCATTGCTTCTGTAACAGATGCTTCCGAGAGGACGTGTCTACCGGTACCCACCTGGACCTGTACGTAACATGCCTGAGGTTCAACCGATGCCAGGAGTTGGTGTTGGGGGTATGATTCAGCCTTATGATATGGCAAGCTTCCCTGTGCGAGATGCTGGCTTGTCACCTGCTAATCCGTTGGGAACTCTAACATCTGCCCTTACAAATGCTACTCCAGACCAGCAAAGAACGGTATGTCTTAGTGTGTCATCATTCTCTACTCTATCTGGTGTTAAATTCTTACCCAGTTCCATGCTAGGCAAATTTGCAGATGGTCACAGTGACTCTAAACTAGATGCCAATGTTTTATTGTTGTTTGGAGACATGTACAGCATACACTAGATGCCCTATTTTACAAAATTCTCTATGCTGCTTTTGTGCCTATTTGCACTGCCAGTTTTCTGATGTTTTTATTTTCATCCAGTTACTTGGAGAAAGCCTCTATCCACTTGTTGAGCAACTGGAACGCAACCAAGCTGCAAAGGTCACTGGCATGCTTCTCGAGATGGACCAGACAGAGGTTCTGCATCTGCTCGAGTCTCCGGAGGCTCTGAAGTCGAAGGTTGCTGAGGCAATGGATGTTCTCCGCAACGTGGCTCAGCAGCAGAATCCGAACGCCCCTACCAGCCAACTTGCTGGGCTATCACTGGCCGACAACATTATCGCTTAGTTAGAGTCGTAGCAATCGAATGATGCTATTCTTTTATCCCCTGTGGTTGAACTTGGGTGAGTTTGAGTTTTTGCGCCGGATGTTGGGCTTTATCTATCTGCCTGTCGCTGACTGGCCAGTTACCTGTTTCCGTGTTTGACTATTGAGGCCTTGGTTGCGGACCTCTTATGTGCTTATGTGTTGCAGACTTTTGCTACTATTTAAAATGAGTGAGAACGACATTGCTGTCCCGTATTTACTTAATTTTTTAGTTCTCTTTGCATGGAATATATCTATCGTAGTAGGTTGCAAACGCACTGCTCTTTATCAGTATTTGTTCTACCAGTTTCTGTCTTTCGGGTATCTGCGTCATTATTTCTTTCACCGGTTTCTGTCTTTCAGTTTAGTCAGTTTTGTACTCCCTCTGACCCATATTAGTTGGCTTAGATTTTGACCCATATTAGTTGGTTTAGATTCATCTAAATACGAATGTATCTAGTTAAATTCTAGTGCTAGATACTATATCTAGATAAATTTGAGTCAAGTAATATGAGTCCGAGGAAGTACATAAGAGCAACTCTAGCAGATCTTGCATAAGCCTGCAAAATCGAGCATGTGGTGCACTGCAAATGTGATCGTAGTCGTGAAGAGCCTGCAAAATCGACCATGTCGGTGCACTGCAAATGCGAGTGATCGTAGTCGTGAAGACTAGATACTGCATCTACTGAACACGCTTCGCTGGAGACTTTAAGCGGAAGATATTTAAATGCGAATGATCCTAGTCGCGTAGACTAGATACCATATCTACCGAACACGTTTTGCCGGAAAATTTAAGCAATGATCCTAGTCGAGTAGTCGTGTAGACTAGATACCGTATCTACCGAACACGTTTCGCCGGAGAATTTAAGCACAAAATATTTAAGGGTGGGTTGGCTTCTTGGAACCAAGTGGAATAAAATAAAACTATTTCTTCTTATGTTCGGTTGTGAAATGAAACGGAACTGAAGGGAATATTCTCGCCATATGAAATACGGTGAAACGGCTATTAATTAGCCTCTATTAATTACAAAGTACTCTAATAATCCAGCTGAAAAATAATTAGCCGTTGTTAATTATTGAGATTAAAAATGCTATTTTGCCACTGTTAATTACGATCTTGAGATATTCCGTTATGTTCTTCAAATTCCCTCAAC
Source organism: Avena sativa (assembly GCA_916181665.1). Lineage (NCBI taxonomy): Eukaryota > Viridiplantae > Streptophyta > Magnoliopsida > Poales > Poaceae > Avena > Avena sativa. The sequence continues at coordinate 144,468,903 of OV702294.1, read as the reverse complement.
TGAACAAAAAATAATGTTCATTACGATTTTAAGATTAAAAAGGCCATTAGGCGCAGTTAATTACGATTTTAAGATTAAAAATGGCATTTTGCCACTGTTGACTACGATATTGAGGCAAAAGATTAACTTTAACCTCGTTCTGTTCTGCTCTCTAATTCCGCCAATCGAAAAAAACGGAACCATTCCGTTCCTCCTTTTTATCCAGACCGAACACGGGAACAAAATCGACCCATTCCAGTAAAATGGAACCATGACATTTCATTCTACTTTGTTCCCAAACCAAACACACGCTAAAAGAACACACTTCGCAGAAGAATTTAAACGTAAGACCAACTTTAGTGCAAGATCAGAGTTTGTACAACTTCTATTTACATTGCAACGTTATCTTGATTAGTGATATCAAATGCAGACTTAGTGTGAATTTCCTAGAGGGTAAAGTGGTGTATGCTCCTAGAATTTGGTAAGCCGGCTCATGGACTTGCGGCTTTGGGTGTAGGTGAAGTTTATGGAGACCATGCATTATGGATGACTGATTTTCCTATTGATGTAACCCGTCTGGCGACCGATGCTTATGCTGTCGTGTCTTAATAGAATACGAGTGTTCTATATCAAAAAAAGCAAAACACAATTTACTACCTAATTTCGTCGCCGCGGAAACTATCTACCAAAATGCGGTCTAGGAAACCTCACCGGTTCCTATTTTTCCTGGCGGAGACATGGGCGGCTCAGTCAATCTCGACGTTGATCTTGGCCTGCTTTGCCGCCTCCCGTCGCCAATCCTTGTCCTTATCAGCGGTGCGGTGGCTTGTCTCCAACACCAAGGCGAGGACAGTTCTGAGGTGGTCGTCGTCGATGAAGTCTCCGTGTGCGAAGCCCTCCTCCCCCTCGAGCATCACGGCGACCTTGTCGATATCCACGTCGTCGACGTAGTCGCCTGGCGCAAACACCGTGACATGGGTATGATCTATCGGGTCCCTATGATTAGTTACCCTAGGTGCATAAAAGCTCATGGCCCACAAAGGCCCAACAGAGTCCAAGAGGCACCCGAAGAATAAAGACTTTCTTATCTATTAAGTACTAATCAGGAACCAGCATAGAGTTCTTATTGTAAACATAAACTTGTAACCTCTCTGGCTACGGATCCAAGACCTACCCTCTCATATAAAGGCTAGAGGACCCGACGGAGGGAGCACCTTAGATTTTCTACAACCCGTCATGAGCTAGAACGCAACTAGCGAACCAACGACTTTGTAGCTGAGCTTTTCCAATAATCAGACTACATCAACTTCCTTGTTTGTCTGATCAGCCGACGAAATCTCCAACGCTCCCTTTTCCACGAAATCCTAAGTCCATAATAATGGGCATTGCCGAGGTTACCCCTCGTTAATTGGCACCTCGTCGACGCCGATCTCCTTCTTCACTGGAACCAGTGCACATGAGCTCGACGCGGACGAAGACGGCGGGCATCAAGAGCTCAATGAGAACACGGACGGCGGGCGCCGGGAGCTCGATGGGGAAGTGAAAGTGTAAGATGGTTAACCTAGAGGGGGGTGAATAGGTTTCTACAAAAAAATTATAATCTTTTGCAAGTTTTAGGCTTTGCGGAATATAAGTGAGCCTAAATGCAAACTAGGTGAGGCAACCTAGATGATGAACAAGATACTTCAAGCTCGAAGGCTATCACAAGGTAAACAACACAAGTAAGAGATCGGTTAAGGAATAACCGAAGCACGCGGAGACGAAGATGTATTCCCGTGTTCACCACCTTTGGGAAGGAGCTACGTCATGTTGGAGAGGTGTGAGGTTCCACGAAGGATTCCTCACGCGCCACAAAGGCCCACCTTCTTCTCCGAGCATATCCCACGAAGGAATAGCTCACTTACTCGTGGTAGACTTTAAGGTAGTCTCCAAACCCTCACAAACTTTCCACGGAGCAAATCACAAGCCGAATGCCTCCGGGCTACCCTAGCCGCCTAGGGTTTCCCACAAACCCAAGAGTAACAAGCTAACTCGATGAACTCAAGGGGGAATGAACTTTGGCTTGGTGGAAACGTATATCAAGACCTCCTCTTCCTTTCTACCAAAGGGATTTGGATTTGGTTGGGTAGAATGGGAGATCCTCAAGCTTTTGTGTTTCAACAATGGGAGAGAGAGAGCTTTAAGAAGGATATAAACTGAATGCCTAACCTACTCAAGGTAGAAGAAGGGATATTTATACTCAAGGAGAAAAACTAGCCGTTTCAGGCCAATTTCGCAAGGTCCGGTTTTAAGTTCGAATGGATCGGTTCACACACCGGACTATCGGTTTTCAGCCTAGAAAACCGGACTTCAACCGAACATGCTCTCTATACCCAGACCCGGATAGATTCGGAGTAAGTAATCCGGAAATCCCGGTTTGGGTTCGGATTTCTGATCCTGACACCAGACGGTCCGGTCTGGGAGCCGGTCTAACCGGTCTGAAAACCGGATCTGCAGAAAAGGGCTTGATGGATAGGATTTCTTCTCTTCTCTCTTTGGTGATGGATTAGGTAGGAGAATGGGATGTGTATATGGCTTAGGTAATCATCCCCAACAAGCTCATCGAGAGAACCCCTCTTAATAGTGCGGAGCTCCTAACCAGACTCAAATTACATAAAAGGGAAAACTCCGGTGCGAAGCTTCGTTATCAAAATGGGGGGGGGTCTCCGATTGACCTTTCATCACTGCATCAGACTAGAACATGTGTAAGACACTATAAGTACCATTAGTCCACTCTAACCATGGTGTCATTGTCAACCAAAAATAGTATAGGGTAAAATACCCTTTCAATCTCTCCTTTTTTGGTTGGCGATGACAAACCGAGCTAGAGTTATCAAGGATATTATAAACAACAATAGACATAGTCATAGCATAATATAAATATTGATGGTTCGCGCACATAGCACAAACTTGTCCAACAGACGGAAACAAGGCAGATAGTTCATACACAAAGCAAAGGGGAAAGCACAATGCCATAAGAAGCAATGAGAAAGCAAGGGGCATTGTGCTAACGACGAACCCCGGAAAACCCCGACAAGGAACCCGTAGATAACTAATAGAACTCTACTCTTCTCCCCATTGGCATGAAGACACCAAAAAGGAAGATGAGTAGAGCGATGCTAACGCATCCCAACTAGAAGATCGGCGGAGGAGACAGAACTGGGACATCTTCCTCTTCAGAGTACTCATCACTATCAGCAACATCATCATTGTCCTCATCATCAACGTTACCCTGAGCAGAGGGACCACTGGGACCACTGGGAGCAAACTGACCGGGAAGTAGCCATAGAACATAGCATCATCAAGAGGCGGCATCTCATAGTTGACATAGGGGGCAGGAGCCATCTCAGGACCATCTGGTGGAGGAGTGACATTCTGGCTCGCAAGAAACTCATTGTGGCGGCGCCGAGTCTCCTGGCTCATCTCCAAAGCCTTGTGGCTCACATCATAGGAAGAACGACACATCTGAAAGAGCCTCTTGAAAAACTTGGCAGCACCACCCTGAGGCCTGGGGTGAGAGGAGGACTCGCCAATGGGACAACGAGAACCAGCCCGAGTAGAAAATAGGGCCGAGGATCATGAGCAGCTTTGGTGCGGTGCTCAGGAGGCCACATCCCAGGAACCTCAGGAGTGTGGGCACGGAGACAAATATTAAGCATTTCTTGTTTTTCTCGCTCGCCCACCATCACACCAGGCGGAACCACCTGATTGAGCAGCTTCTGAATATACACACAGAAAGTGGGAGTCATCCTATCCAAAGCAGCTCGCCGCAGCTCACAGTACACAAAGTCACAGCCATCAATCTTCCAAAGCCGATGAGGGTGACAGTAGTGCAATAGGTTGGCAAAATACCCACAGCAGTTAGTGGAATCTCCAACACAGGGAACAAGGGACTGACGGAAGATACTGGCCAAGGTATGATAGTAGTAGTACATGCCAGTCATGCACGGAGGACTCCACTAAGAATCACTGGGATAGCAGAAAGCAAGAGTCTCAGCAGGCTTGACCTTTTGCGGTGACCACACATACCACTGCATGTGTAGTACACTATAGTCGTTGACATGACATCCATAGAACACCGTTCTATAAATATCACATCCCTCAGAGTGGTACAACAGAAACATTGCGGGTCTATATTACAAACATTCACACATTATTATTATTATAATACCAGAAGTTCAAGACTTCAAAAGGTTTCAACTTACAAACCAAAATATAAAGTGTTTCAGCAGAATTTAAAAGTAGCAACTCTGACTAGGAGTTGAGCTCAACATCTTATTCTATAGAGTTCATGCTGCTCGGCTCCGTTGGTTACTACTGACTAGGATACTTAGTTGGACTCGTTATCATCAACACCATAGCGGATTTCGTAATCCACTCCTTCAACACCTCCTAACAGGTCAGGCTCCTCATAGAACACATCTTCTTGACATTCAGCTGCATACATTGGCACGTCTTCGGGATCCTCAGAGTCTAAGCAAGGATTCAAAGGAAAGGATGAGTAACAGCATTACCCAACAAGTTTATTATATGCAAGGTGGGAAGTTTGATGCTCTAACTACCACCTCAGATTATAAATCCTTGGCACTATGCAGTTTTTGTAAATCTTTCTTCAAAGATTTATTTTATTATATAAAAAAAATCTATGACCATCAGCCTTCACAGGTTGACTAGAAGTTTCATGTAGTTCCTTTCCTGCCGCCTTCGTAGCTCCTTCCCGGAATAGGGAGTAACAAGTTACAATTCTTACACTCTGCAGAGGTGCGTTACTTTACCCATGAGAGATCAACTCCTTGTTGCACAACCGGGCGTACTTTCCCGTCCACAATTCCATGATGTGGGGCCCAGTAGTTGGTCCAAGCCAATCACTGCCCCCTTCGTGACCTCGCATGCGTCCTTGGTGTACACCATGCCCACATAATGAATTACGGCAATGGTTTGTACAAACCGTTAGATGCCAGAACTATCGTGGGACGATGAGGGTTCCCACCCGTATGCTGCATATCCTCTATGAATTACCAATTAATATGCACGCTACGAGGATAACAGCCATGACCTGCACATCCGGCTTCATGCGAGAGGAAGAAGACACAGCTGACTTCTTTGTCCCATTCCAAATCTCATGGCTAACGCGTAATATACGACACTAGAATCACTGATGTCAGAGGTTATTAAGTCCCTAATTGATCATTATTATTGCAATTAGAACCCTAAGTTCTATTGCTCCATTATATCATCACTTAGGATGATATCTAAGATTTCTTTATTTGTGAAAATAATATTTTCTTTCTTTAGAGTATATATGATAACACACCATTTGCAAATACTTTGATAAAGACTCTTCAAAGGATATGAGCAAGTGATGAACTTGCCTGGTGATGGCAAGGTAGTGAAGTCTGATGCTTGCACTGGACCTTGAGCTTCTATGTCTACAAAAACATTATTATTGCCCGGTAAGGACAATATTTAAAGAAGCAAAATGATTATGCAAAGTAATGTAATGCATCATTTCACTTGATATGCATTCTCCCCATTATTATAAAAATTCTTTTTAATAATAAAGGATTTATAAATAATATTTTTTAATATTTATAATAGAATATTGTATTCTTTTATTTTATTCCCCTTTTATTTGAATTTTATTGATTTAATAATTCCTTTAAGAATTATCACTTAAATATAAAAAATTGTTATTAAATATTTGTTTAGTATTTTTCTAAAATACTACAATATTAATATATACTGAAAGTGATTTTTATTTATTTTTATCATTATTCAATAATTTTGTAAAATTCCATAAAGAATATAAAACTTAAAAAATTCTTAATAAAATTTATATGTCTAAAATTGCAGCTCTTAATTTATTTGGATAGTTGGGATTATTGTGAATCCAAAAATATTTTATTTATAATTTTTGGAATTTTATTTTATTTTCTAAAGTTTATTTAAGTTCAGGGCATTTTGGTCTTTTCCTATTTATTAACAACGGGCTCTAAATGGTTTGGGTTGGCCTTTTGGGTTTATTGGGCCCTTGTGGCCCAGTAGGGCATGGTCAAAACAATACCCGAAGGGTTTTTGGCCCACCCAGCCCAACACTCCCTGTCTCTCACTCGAGCTCACCCCTCTCCTTCTCCTTCCCTGACCCCGTGGTCAGTGGTGTCGCCGCCGGCGATTCCCGCTATCATGGACCGCCCTGGCTGGCGCCGTGGTGCAGGAAGAGGTTGTCAACTCCGCTCTTCCCTCCTGTCCAACTAGATTTGGACCTGGAGCTCTTCTGCGACCAGATCGATGCCGTCCCGAACCCTAGGGCTTGGGGTTGGTGTTGATCCTGGCGCCGTCGCTGCTATCGTGCGCTGTGGTGATGCTCCTCGCCCCTAGGCGTGGATATGGTCTCCGCCGTGGCGCTGTATGGGTCGCAGCGCCCCCTGGGGGTGCTCCCCGTGCCGCCATGGTCGTCGGCCACCTCTGTTGCCTATTCTAATTTACAGCGAGGAACTTTGGTAAGTCATTCCTCTTCCCTCGTGCTCTCTGTACTAGGCCATCCTATGCTAGATATTGGTGGTGACCGTCCTGGTTACTGTCCTGTCCTAATTAGGGTTCTTGGTTCTGCTTAGGGTTCATACCCTGATGTGGATGAGATACTGATGAATTGGATAATGTGTTGATTGTCCCTAAGCATGCTAAATGATTGTTAGTTGTGGCTTGCTGCTTAAGATGAACTGTGGTGGTGCTAGTGGCTTATCAGATGATTCTATGGATTAATTTTGATGTGGTCAGATGATAAAGTTGCTATAGAAGCAATACTTGGGAATCTTGTGGTTTACTGTTTCACCACTGTCATTAGTTGGTTAATGACAATGAGTGTTGTGTGATGAAATCACTGTATTAACACTTGTTGGCTTAAGAATTCAGATGTAGTTTGAGATCAAATGGTTTCAAACAGTGAAGATATACATAGGGATTTTCTTAATTATGATTCCTGTGATGACAGGAAAATGATTTACAGTTGGTTGGTTGAATCTGTGAAGATTGAATGTTTAACCTGATTAATGTAGAACTGTTCTTGTGACACCATGTTTGTATGGCACACAAGATTAGATTCTATTTCATTGTTTGGGTTGGTTTAAGCTTAAGATGAGTTTGGCTTTAAAGATAAGTAGAAATTTTCCTTTCTTAAATCCCTAAGACCAATGATGTTGGTATGAGGTTTAGGGATTTAGACCTCTATATGGTTCATTCACATGAATTGATTCTGATAGTGATACCAACAACTATTGCTTGAATCAAATTGGGGAAAGATGCTTATAACCTTGATAACTTATATAGATCCATAAGATTAAATTCTAAGGTGCTACTCTTGTCTTAGAGATGTGACTAGAAGTTTAAATCTTAGCTATGTTCATTCTTGAATTGAAATATAGCTTGATAGCTAAATCAATGATGTTGTTCTGACATTTAGTTGGATCCTTATACTTTTCTGTTTGCTTTTAGAGTTTAAAACCTCAATGATGGATTCACCCCACTTGGGTGCTTTCTGAGAGTTTGAATAAGAGTCAGATCATGTATGTTTGTCTAATCTTAGACAGATAGATCATTTGATGGTCTATTTACTCACCACTGTCACTTGATGTTGTGGTTGCTAGTGGTTAATCTTGTGGTAGCTTGATCTGGTGCTCCCCTGGTATTTCCAGCTCCTGGCTTGTCCTTGATCTAGCCCATCATCTCCTGATCCTAATGGCTTGATCTTGGTCTTGCTATCCACCTGATCTACCCCCTCCTTATGTCACCATCTTGGTGATGTGATCCTGGGCTTTGGTTGGTTTGATCTAGCTTGGCTTTGGCTTGGTTTAGCTGCTGGCTGCTGTGCTTGGTGTGTAAAAGCAATGGAATGGTGTGGGGATTGGTTTCCCACGGCTGTGTTGATGGTTTTGTTTGGTTGTGCTGCTGCTGCTGTGGTGTTGACAACACACACCATGCAGTTTGGTGTGTGTGCTGCTTGTGTGCCTGCTACACAGTTGTGGATATGTTCTGAATTTTGAAAGTTACTTTCATCTAGTTACTTCTACTTGGCTGGTGAAACTTTCCTCTCCTTGCTGTGATTTGACTTATGGCTTAAAATTATAAAAGATGCATTTTTTCATATTGGTGAACTTGCCCCTTATATACTCAATGATGAAAAAGTGAATAGTGCACTTCACTATCAACTTCTGAGAGTAAAAATAATTCTAATCCTAACCTTCTTTTTCTTTTAAGTTTAATCTTATTTTGCAGGAACCAGATTTGAAGATTAAGACTTTAGTTTAGGTTTTATTTTTCTTTATAGATTAGTCACTTGTAATAACTATCATATTCAATTGTAATCTTTAATTTATTATTTTGTACTCTTTATTTTTTTATTCTTTTGTAATAAAGATTGTACTATTATCAATAAATAAACATTATTCTTTATTTACTTGCTATTGTAAAGATTGTGGATGATTCTCATAAGTTACATTTTTTAACTTATTTATTGAATAAAATTATGAAATGGATATTCATATTCTTAATTGCTCTCTTTATATAAAGTTTGAGTTATTATTGGTTAACTCTTAATTAAATCAAAGATTCAAACATCATTCAAAAATCCTTTTGAATTATAATTCAAACACTCCAGTTTTTTTTAAATTCAAATTTCATTTCTCTTAACACATAAGTCCATCAAGATCATCTCAAAGTCTATAACATTCATCCTTCAAGACTATATCTAATCTCAAAGTATGAAAGAAACTTTGATCACTTTAGGTTTTTATTTGCGAAAAATTTACCCACATTTTCACAGATGAATGCATGCAACATTTCAAATTCCTAAATCTACCCTTCGTTAGTTCCTAAATGATGGGATGTTACACCTTCTCACTGTGAACACAGAAGCCTCCTCCCCTACCGGTGTAGCCCATGACATCGACCAAATCATCATAAGTAGACTGAAAACGCCGCGTGCCAGTCATCCAAGTCATAGTATGATCCACGTCATCATGAAAATAGACTGTGCAGAAGAACTGACGAATGAAGTCAGGAAAGTAGTCCTCCTTGAGACAGACGAGGTAAAAGTGACCCGGAACTGAGTGTAAATGTGATCCCACATCATAGCCTGAGTCTCAGTCCAGAATTTATTGTCAGATCCAGTATAGGTGCGATGCTTGAAGCGATGGGGATTCTGCTTGCGGAGAGCCCGGTACTAACCAATCTCCATACGCTTCAGATTTTGACAAGGCACATCCTCATCCTCGGCCTGAGATGCTGGCCGCTTACCCCTGTTGGCCTTGAGTTTGAGACGCCCAGAACTAGTGCTACCCTCAGGTTCATGCTGCACAGACCGAGTGTTGTGACGAGCCCGCTTGATCCTGTTTGCTACCTCGGGCACATACTCATCTCCAGCAGAATCAACCTCTTCATCTGTGAAAAAAGGGAGAGAGGTTGGGGAGCACATAGATAAGTACACATGCCAAAGGGAAGGATGGGAGAAAAAATAAAAACTTGGATTTGGGCAAGTGCATGGTAAAATAGAGGACATTGTAGAGAGGTCCGGTGCCAGGGTCGGAAAAACCGATTTCAGAACCGGATGGTACGGTGCTAGGGTAGGTTGAACCGAATGCAAAACCGGACGATCCGGTGTTAGAGCCAGAAAACCGGACTCAGACCGGACAGTCCGGTGCTACAGCCGGATCAACCGGATGGCAAACCGAGATCCACGAAGGCCAACTATGCAATGTTAAAAATCTTACCAATGACTCAAGTACTTGCACAAATACAGTTCTAAGCAGAGCGGTTAGGACATGGAGGAAGGAGGGTGGAGAACAAGAACAAGGCGGACCCCTAACTTGTCAAATCCAACAAAATGTAGAGGAACACCAAAAAGCTCCCAAACCACCGCGAGATGAAGAAATTCCTTTGGTGAAAAGCCTCCAAAAGTCCTGCCTCACGAAATGGTGGCGCGATCTATGGATGTCAACACCCGAATTTTTAATCCCAGATGCCTGTTATGCCATACATCGCAATCCCAGGATTACCATTTTTGCGAGACATAACAGATTTGGATACCACAGTACATCATCCATTACAAACCATACATAAGGTCTTACACAAATAAGTATCTCATGATCCAGTTCTTAATACAACTCAAGCAACGGAAATACGTAATAATAAAGGTAGCATAGGCGAAGCTCCATATTCGGGGTCACAGGCAATGCTGACGATGGGAGATGATCCTAGTTGTCGTAACCTTCCTGCGGTCCATCATCCTGGTACTCCTCTTCATACTCTGGCCACGGGAATAGCCAGGGACAAAGCCATGAGTACTCTTTAAGTACTCGCAAGCTAATACTAAGAGTTAAGGGGGGTTTTGTAGTAGGACACTAAGCACTAGGGTTGTTTTGCAAAAAGCCAGATTTACCTCTACTAAGTTCAAAAGCGAAGAAAGCTAGTTGAAGTTTTGCAACACCTAAGTGGGAACTTGTATTTCATATCACAACTCTGTTGTGGTCAAGTCAAAGTCTCAATTCATTTCACAAGTCATTTTGAAAACATCTGACGGGGGAACAATATGGCCACTCCAACTGTCCATAACCGCGGACACGGCTATTCGAATAGTTTGACACTCTGTAGAGATTGTACACTTTCACCACAACATTCGATACATCCGTCAGGAACAAATCCTGAATTCACCATACTCAGTATGCGGATAATCAATCCTAACCTTTCAATTACACGCCCTAGTATAGGCACCTCTCCTGTGAGTTTGGCCTCCCAACCATGACCAACTTTCATCTTGGGTACTGCACAAGTGGACAATCTTCACAAGGTAGCCTCAGCTCAGACCTTGGCCGCGAGGGAACCCATACTAAGGTATATAAGTTTCCAGTCAAGCCCTACCCAATTTTCGGGTATTGTGGTTGCACGGTAAAATTGGAATGGTATCGCATCCAGACAACCATCAGTTTTATAAAGGGCTAAGGCTCATGCCTCAACATTTTCATCATCAAAATCATCTGATGTTCGGAAACACATGTCAAAACATTTCAGTAGAATGACTCATCATTCCAAGGTTTTCATAACCATTTTCACCAAGTATTCCCATCTAAAGTTAATCAAGTTTTATGATTGGCACTAGCATCTACAAGTGGGGGTAAGTACTAATGAGGGGTGGTAAACAAGTGGAGATTAATTAAATTCAATCTCATGCCTTAGGATGATATCAAGATTTTCTAGCTTAGGCCAAATTTTATGCCCTAGAATCTACAAGTCACTTAAGTAAACTCTAAGAGAAAGCTTTGATAAAGAAATAAAGTATAAAGCTTGTAAGTAAAACTAGGATTGGGTTATCAAGTGGGTATGATCACATATGCTTAAGGCATATAGTTGGCATGGTAACAAGCAAGTATTAGCTTGCATAAGTAGGGTATCTTGCAAGTGTTAGCTTGCATAGGTTCACTTGGTTAGTAAGGCTTGCATTGATGTAAGATCCCTCCTTTGTAAAGGAAAAGGATCCCTGTGATTGCAATGCTAGTCCCTGGATCAATGCTAGCATCCATAGTTTAAGATGAAGTACACAGAAACAAAGGTCGTTTATTACATTCATTCCAGAGATAAAACATAGTCTTTTACAACTCAGGGCCATAGGCCTAATACAAGAGTTTATGGAATAAGTAAATAAACATAAGTCTTCATCTTCATGTGCCACAGGCAAGCATGTTGAGTGTAGACTCATGACTCCTATTCATCATCGGAGTAACCTGCAACATCATAAGTTACAGCCACAGAGGGTCAATACTTTGGAATAGTATTGGCAAGTGATACCTTAGTAAATTTTAAGTGGACTATATTACTATATGCATTTTGGCTAAGTGTAGCTTGGCTTGCTTTGCTCAAAATAGGTTTTTCCTATTAGTTGAAATCACTAAGTTTTTCTTTGTCAAAAACTTCCCAAGAAACCACCAATAGACATTGGGGTCCTTCACCCTTGTTCACCCACAAGTTTTTCTTAGAAGTTGGAGTGATGAGATTCTTGTAGCTTCCATGTCTTGATGCTCAATTTGTCCATTGCCATGGACTTGGCTAAGTACTTAGATTTTCCATCTGCAGAGGTTGTGCACTTCCCCACCAGACTTGGTTTCCCAAGACAGGACCTTTCAGAAGCCTTTCCTTAGTCAAATGGACGCGTTCCAACCTATCATCCCACTACCACCAACTGTCCAAATGACTAAGTTCCAGCAACCTATATGATCAAGGCAGAGCCCATATTGCCAAGTGGTTGCACTGTAAGCTTTCTCAACACTTGGCCTCCAAATCCCTTTGTGCCTGGGTGGCATACCACAAGTGAGATACACAAGCCATATCCATGGCCTTGTGTAACCACTCAACCAAAAACCACCAATTCAAGTCCCATTCCACCCAGGAGGTTCATTGACTTAGTTGTTTTATTAAGAAAAGCATAAGTCCAAAAGACTTAGAATTATTTTCATCATAACATGTACATACTTTACCAACCCTTGTTTTCTACTAGCTAGGCTAAGCATGGCATAGTAACAATACTTAGGAAATTCCCTAACAATTCTACAATTCTACAACTACATAGGATTTCCCAACATAGCATTTGGCAAAAGTAGCATGCAAGACTTAGCAAAAATAATTCTAATGCTTATTCAAAATAAAAGGAATGGAAATATCATGAAGTATCACTTGCCTTGGTAATGGGGAGAGTATCACTCTTCACAATCACAGTCACTAGCAAAATCTACACATAAAATTTGTAGCACACAATTACACACCTTTTATAGACAAACAAAAATATGAATGCATGCATGCAAGAAAATTCTAAGTGATGATTTTTGAAAACTCCACCAAGCAAGTGTATGATACAGAAACATAACCAAGTCAAAAGTTTGCTAACTAAACTTATTTAGCCCTAAAACAATTTGCTAAACAAAAACTATACTCAAAATGGACCTAAATATGTTTCTGCATACAAAGTCATTTTAACATAAACTTTTTGTTAAACACATTGCAGATTCAGAAAGGGCTTGACTCACTGATTCCAACGGTATAAAATTTGCAAAAATCTAAAGTGGGAATCAAAAGTTATAGCCATTTGAAATTTAGATCTAAATCTGTTTTCAAATTCAGTTTTAATTCAAACCCTAGCCACGCGTCGTGATTCTATTGGCGCGTACCGGTTCGGCCGGATCGTGCTCTGTGGGCCGTAGGATCTAACTATCGCTGCACGGCTCAGATCTAACCATACCCTTTCGTAAAGTGAACTGTTTCTACACGCTAGATCTAAATCTGACGGCTGAGAATCGACTAACCAAAAACGAGTGGCGCTAGCGGCGGCGACAGGCGGCGGCGCGTCTTACTGCGGCGGTGCTGGCGCTCTAGGTCGCCCGGGGAAGAAAGGAGGCGCTTACCAGAACCGCAGTGGCATGCTGAAGCTCGAGGTGGCGTTGGTTCGTCGAGGGGCGCGCGGACACGGCGAGGATTTCTCGTCGGAGTAGAGGCAGACGTTGTGCACGGTCAGTCGTTGACGTTGGCGAGGTTCCTCGTCGCGCTAAGCCAAAATAGGGGTACCGTTAGATGCGCACAACGATGTAGATTCTAGGTGTACCAGTCAGAGGGCAAGGGGTGGTGGCTACTTACGGAGGGAGGTCGCCGGAGTTTGTGCAGAGAACGGTGGCGGCTGGTCGTCGACGTTGCTGAAGCTACGAACCATGCGAGGGAAAATGGGTAGTGTCAGTAGGTGCGCAAAGACTCGCTGAACTTGATAGCATTAACTAGAGGCAGAGGGGAACACGAGGCTCACCGGAATTCGTCGGCGCAGTCGTCGGAACAGCGGCGGCGGCGTGCGAGCTGTGGGCAGCCTGGTGGCGTGAAGGCGAAATTGTTTGGGGTGAAATGGTCGCGAGGATGTGGGGATTTTATAGCCAGAGGCTCGACAAGAAACGCTTGCTGCATCAATGCCAATTAAGCTCGCAAAATCAGTGCAGCAACAGGCAGCGGAGGAGGTCGTGCGCGGAATCTGGGGAAGACGAAGCTGACGTGGAGAGGGCCCGCTCGTCAGCGAAGTGCGCGAAGTGGAGGTGGGGTCCTGTCGTCAGCGGCTGAGTGGGTGTGCTCGCGCGTGCGGAAGGAAAAGAAATGGCCCGGGTGGGCTAGTTGGGCCTGTTTAGATGCTGGGCTAGATTCCTGGCGCCTAGCCCTTTTCTTTTGTTTATTCCTTTTCTTTTTCTATTTCGATTTTCAGGAATGGTTTTGATATGAATTCAAACTCTTTTTGAATTCAAATCTTTCTGGGGTTTTTGCAGGGTGCAGTAGTCTCCAATATAGGCATAAAAGCAAGTGGTTGCTTTGCAAAGGCTTGGTCAAGCTTGGAGATCAAAATAACAGAGACTTGGCACTTGGTTTGCAAAATTTGAAATCTGGTTTTTGAAATCATTTCCAATTTGTAAAACTTGGTTTAAACTCTACACTCAAACCTTTCCTCAAGGAAGGCAACAAACTTGGTTCATAAACAAACTTTCAAAAAGGGATGGCCATTTGATTTAAATCTGCTCACATAAAATCATAGCACTATGTGCTTCTGTTTTTCTGAAATGAGTTTGAAATTGATCTCAAAACTATATGCATGCATGAATGATATGCAAACTTTGAAATCATGATTTTAGGGATGTTACAAATCTAACCCCCTTAAGGTGAATCTCGCCCTCGAGATTCGGATTGGCTAGCAAATAGGTGAGGGTGGTCTTTCCGAAGATCATCTTCTCTTTCCCATGTTGCTTCCTCTTCGGTATGATGGTTCCATTGCACTTTGCAAAACTTGATAGTCTTTGTTCTCGTGACTCTTTCTGCAGTCTCAAGAATCTTGATAGGCTTTTCTTCATAAGTGAGATCACTTTCTAGTTGAACTTCTTCCAAAGGTATGGTATCCTTCAAAGAAGATTCTTCCATTTCTGGGTGACATTTCTTAAGCTGACTCACATGAAATACGTTATGGACTGCTGATAGAGATGCTGGCAGTTCAATTTCATAAGCCACTTCTCCTTTGCGACTCAGAATCTTGAATGGCCCAACATATCTTGGTGCCAACTTTCCTTTGACTCCGAATCTTTTCACTCCACGGAGTGGTGATACTCTAAGATAGGCTCTATCACCAACTTCGTAGGTGACTTCTCTACGCTTAGGATCTGCGTAGCTTTTCTGTCGGGACTGTGCTATCTTCAACCTGTCCTTAACCAATTTGACCTTCTCTTCGGCTTCTTTGATAAGATCTGGCCCAAATAAACTTCTTTCTCCCACACCATTCCATAATAATGGGGTGGTACATTTCCTTCCGTAGAGAAACTCAAACGGTACCATCTCAATGCTGGCTTGATAGCTGTTGTTATAAGAAAATTCTGCGTAAGGCAGACTTTCATCCCAACTTGCTCCATAATCTAGGGCACATGCCCTCAACATGTCTTCCAGAATTTGATTAGTTCTTTCTATTTGTCCATCGGTTTGAGGATGAAAAGCAGTACTGAATTCCAACCTCGTTCCCAACGACTCATGTAGCTGTCTCCAAAAATGGGAAGTGAATTGGGTTCCCCTATCGGACACAATACTCTTAGGCACACCGTGAAGGCATACAATTCTACTCATGTAGATTTTGGCTAACTTGGCACTGGTATAAGTTGTCTTCACGGGTATGAAATGGGCCACTTTAGTTAAGCGATCCACTACTACCCATATGGAATCATATCCTGATCTAGTCCTTGGTAATCCGGTGATGAAATCCATACCAATTTTGTCCCATTTCCAATCAGGAATAGGTAGTGGTTGAAGCAAACCTGCTGGTTTCTGATGCTCCGCTTTTACTCTACTACACACATCACACAAAGCAATATGCTCGGCGATGTCCCTCTTGAGATTGTTCCACCAAAATCTTTCTTTCATGTCCATGTACATTTTGGTGTTACCCGGATGAATAGAATACGGAGAGTTGTGGGCTTCTTGCAGAATCAGTTTCCGCATCTCCGGATCTTGTGGAACACAGATACGTTTCCCATGCCATAAAGTACCCTGTTCGTCTACATGGAAACTTTTAGCCTTCCCTTGGCTAATACTTACCTTAATCTCTTCAATTTCTTTATCAGTCTTTTGAGCTTCTCGAATCTTGTCCAACAAAGTGGGTTGGACATCTAAAGACATGAGATGTCCTTCAGGCACAATCTCCAACCTGAGTTCTTTGAATTGCTACACAAATCATCTGGCAGTTCACCTTTGGTAAGGCCATTCACAAATACCTTACGACTTAGAGCATCTGCTACAACATTTGCTTTACCGGGGTGGTATTGCAAACTTAAATCATAGTCCTTGATAAGCTCTAACCATCTTCTTTGTCTCATATTGATTTCCTTCTGGGTGAATATATACTTCAAACTCTTGTGATCGGTGAACACTTCACAACGCTTTCCCAAAAGGTAATGTCTCCATGTTTTGAGTGCATGGACGACAGAGGCTAACTCCAAATCATGAGTAGGATAGTTTACTTCATGAGTTTTGAGTTGTCTCGAGGCATAGGCCACAACTTTACCGTCTTGCATAAGTACGGCACCCAAACCTTGATGAGACGCATCACAATATACTTGGAAATCCTTTTCCAAATCTGGCAGACATAGAACTGGTGCTGTCACAAGTCTCTTCTTTAATTCTTGGAAGCTGACTTCACAACCTTCAGACCAAGCAAACTTCTTGTCTTTCTTTAACAATTCAGTCATGGGTTTAGAAACCTTTGAGAAATTCTCAATGAATCTTCTATAGTAACCTGCTAAGCCAAGGAAACTGCGAACTTCTTTCACATTCTTGGGAGATTCCCATTCCGTCATAGCTGAAACCTTAGCAGGATCAACTGCTACACCATCCTTTGTCATAACATGACCAAGAAAACCAACTTCCTCTAACCAAAACTCACACTTGCTGAATTTGGCATAAAGTTTATGCTCTCTTAACTTTTCAAGTATCAAGCGCAAGTGTCCTTCATGTTCTTCTTTGCTCCTAGAGTAGACTAAGATGTCATCGATGAAAACGACAACGAACTTGTCAAGAAATTCCATGAACACCTTGTTCATCATATTCATGAAGTATGCTGGAGCATTGGTTAAGCCAAAAGGCATTACGGTATACTCATACAATCCATACCTTGTGGTGAATGCTGTTTTAGGTATGTCTTGCTCTCTTATCTTGAGTTGAAAATAGCCTGACCGGAGATCAATCTTCGAGAACACACATGCTCCCTCTAGCTGATCAAATAAGTCGTTGATTCTAGGCAAAGGATATTTGTTCTTGATAGTTACCTCATTGAGTGAACGGTAATCTATGCATAACCTTTGGCTTCTATCTTTCTTCTCCACGAACAAAACTGGGGCTCCCCAAGATGAAGAACTTGGTTGGATAAATCCTTTCTGCAACTGTTCCCCTAGTTGCTTCTTGAGCTCCTTCAGTTTGTCAACTGACATTCTGTATGGTCTCCTTGCTATTGGTCCAGAACCTGGTACCAAATCTATCAGAAACTCCACATCTCTATCTGGTGGCATTCCTGGCAATTCTTCCGGAAATACATCCGGATACTCACATAAAATTGGCACACTATCCATGCTAACCCCCTTAAGAGAATTTAGCATACTCTTCTTTGCTCCAAAGCTGGTCTTGAATCTGATCCTTTTATTATCCGGAGTCGTGAGTGAGACAGTATGGCTGGCACAATCTATCACTCCTTTGTACTTAGTCATCCAGTCCATTCCCAGAATGACATCCAAACCTTGGGAGTTTAATATTATCAGGTTGACGGGAAACTTATACTTCCCGAATTCTATGACTAGGTCATGGCATCCTGAATTCACTATCATTTCTCCACCAGGAGAACTTACTTTTATAGGACACCCAATAGTTTCTACCGGTAGTTCATTTCTTTCAACAAATGCTCTTGATATGAATGAATGAGATGCACCAGTATCAAAGAGTACAAATGCTGGAATGGAATTGAGTCTGAACTTACCAGCAACAGCGTCAGGTTCCTCATAGACCTCCTCCACATTAATGTGGTTCACCTGACCTTTCTGGAAAGGATTGGGCTTGACAGGTCCTTCAACTTTCTTTTCGGGGCACTCATTTGCATAGTGTCCCATCTTCTTGCATTTGAAGCACTCAACCTGACTGATGTCCCTTTTTGCAGGCTGACTTCCACTTCCACTACCATTTCCACTGTGGTGGCTCTTGTGTCCACTCTTGTGGTTCTTGTACTTGTCATTGTCATGACTGCAGTGATGCTTGTTGTCATGACGGTTGTGGTTGTGGTGCTTGTTGAATTTCCCATGCTTATGGGATCCTGAGCTTCCACTGTCATCATAGTGAGATCGTTTGTGAGACGATCCCGAGCTGTGCTTGTCGGAGTGTTTCCTCTTCTTACTCTCGACTTGTTTCATTTTGTTCTCCAATATAGCAGCCTTGTCACAGAGCGACTGATAAGTGGGAACATATGCCACAACCAGCTGCAGATTCAGCTCATTATTCAAGCCTTCCAGAAACTTTTCCTTTCTTTTGGCATCTGTGTCAACCTCATCCGATGCATAACGCGCCAGATTGTTGAACTCTTCTATATATTCAGCCACGCTGCGGTGGCGCTGCTTCAGGTTGTGAAACTCCTTCTTTTTCAGGCTCATCATTCCTGATGAGATATGAGCAGTGCGAAAGCCATCTTCAAAGATAGCCTAAGTCACCTCATCAATAGGAGTGGTGATTTGGAAGTTGTCCCACCAAGTGGCGGCTGGCCCTTCCAACAGATGCGCTGCGAACCTGACCTTTTCAGCATCCGTGCAGCCCACGGTCACTAAGTCCTTGTTCACAGAACGTAGCCAATCATTGGCCACCATGGGATCAGTCGTCCCTGAGAACTTAGCTGGCCTCAAATGCAGAAATCTGGTGAGCATATCAAAGCCCGGAGGGTTGTTGTTGTTATTGTTGTTGTTATTGGGGTTGTTGTTGTTATTCTGGTTTTGGATGAATGTTGTCATCATCTGCATAAGCTGTGTTTGCGCATTCATCATTTGCTGCATTTCCGGGGTGATGTTGTTGGGGTTGGGGTTTGCGCGACGGGGAGGCATCTGTGGTTTGTTCAAATAGAGATAAGAATGAGATACCCATAGATGTTTTATGCACATTACATCACATAAGCAAACACCTAGCATGCAACACAAAGATAAAAGTTCAACAACAAGATAACAAGTTCTCAAAGTAAAACACACAAGTGGCAAGCCATCCACATGTCGGATGGTCCAATAACAAGTTCACAAATATCAAGTATGATAATAAAAGATAAACGAGTAGTCAAGTCTACTCATCAGCATCAATCTCCTCCTCGACAAAAGTAAGACCTGCGTTCTCCATCGCGGTCTTGTTCTCCTCAATAGTAGTAGTCAAGGACTCGATCTTGGTCTTGAGAGCCCTCTTCTGGGAGCGAAGCCTCTCAATCACCATCTGCTACTGCTCTAGCTCGAAATCCTTGGACTTCAGTTCTTCAGTCATGTCCTGGATCTTCTTGTTCCTATCCTAGACGCGTTTCTCCTGACTCTTGAACTTCCGGTCCTGGGTCTCGAACTTCGCCTCCATTTCCTTGACTATCTCGTCCTGCTGTGCGAAAAGCTTGTCCTTCTCGCGAAGCTGCACCTGGAGCTCGTCATTGCTGAGCATGACGTTGGTCCTGTCCGTGTCCACGTGCCTAATAAGAGACTCTAAGTCCTGGAGATAGAGACGTATCGGCTCTGCTGCTTCCCTCGAGTCGTCCTCGAAGTCGATGGACTCTCCGTCATCATCACGTCTTCCGAAGACGTGGAAGTGGGTGCCTCTAACCTGTCGGGAGTGACGGCCTAGCAGACGTCCTATCAGGTCCTGCATGACGACCTCCATGCCTCTCTCCCTATCATCGTGCATAAGCTTGAAGACAATGGCCTCTGTAGTAGGCTCTGTCTGGCGTCCGGGCTGGTTCACCTTGAAGCCCCAGAGGTCCTTCCTCTCGAACTTGGTGAGTGGGTGCACCATGATGGTGGGAAGAGGGAGATTGAGCAAAGTGGTAAGATCAACGATACGAGGACCAAAACGGGTAACCTGGAACTCCTCAACAGTGCTGATGGTAATAGGCATCTATTTATAAGATAGAAAAGTTAGGACAACACAATTTAAGATAAAACAAGACAAACATTTCATACATCTCCATGGAACACAAAATCACACAAGTCACGCATACATGATTCCATTACATCAATCAAGGTCCAAACTTATTTAAGGTATCATTTTGGAAAATAAGGTGATAGGTGGTGGTCCAACTAACGAAGTGCGTTCACAATTCTATCTCACTGGATCTGTTGGCTAACACAATGTTCCTAGAGGCAATCCACCTATCTTGTTCACATGATTCCATCACTAAGTCTATAATATCTCCCCTTAAGGTTTGGTTGGTGGCTTCCAACTCTTGGGTAAGTTCCTTCTCTTTATCTAAGTCTTTTTGGAGGTTGACTATTCTGCACTTGACTCTAGCACTGAGTTCTTTGATAGTCCTCCAAGCTGCTTCTCTTGCTGACTCAAAGAATGTGGTGTGCATCACAGTGTTGGTGTACATGTAGAATCATCTTTCTTTGTGGTTGTCTTCCTTGTTTTTGTACAAGTGAAGTTGCACCCACCAGTACTCCACTCCTTCATCCATTACGGGAAAGCCTTTGTACACAGCTGCACCATGTGCTTCCATTGCCACCATGAGGTCCTTGAGAATTTTGGGAAACTCAGTTTCACACTCCAAGGTCATGGTCATGAGTGGTCCTTTCTTCACGGCTTCGTTGATGGAGTTCATCTACAATAGAGAGGAGAATGAGAAGATTAGAAAAGTTTACGAGAAGAATAGACAAGTGTAGAAGTAGTTAAATTTTTTTCCTTAGTGGTTTCCAATCCTAGGGTCATAATCCTACAGGCAACACAGTGCTCTGATACCATCTGTAAGATCCCTCCTTTGTAAAGGAAAAGGATCCCTGTGATTGCAATGCTAGTCCCTGGATCAATGCTAGCATCCACAGTTTAAGATGAAGTACACAGAAACAAAGGTCGTTTATTACATTCATTCCATAGATAAAACATAGTCTTTTACAACTCAGGGCCATAGTCCTAATACAAGAGTTTATGGAATAAGTAAATAAACATAAGTCTTCATCTTCATGTGCCACAGGCAAGCATGTTGAGTGTAGACTCATGACTCCTATTCATCATCAGAGTAACCTGCAACATCATAAGTTACAGCCACAGAGGGTCAATACTTTGGAATAGTATTGGCAAGTGATACCTTAGTAAATTTTAAGTGGACTATATTACTATATGCATTTTGGCTAAGTGTAGCTTGGCTTGCTTTGCTCAAAATAGGTTTTTCCTATTAGTTGAAATCACTAAGTTTTTCTTTGTCAAAAACTTCCCAAGAAACCACCAATAGACATTGGGTCCTTCACCCTTGTTCACCCACAAGTTTTTCTTAGAAGTTGGAGTGATGAGATTCTTGTAGCTTCCATGTCTTGATGCTCAATTTGTCCATTGCCATGGACTTGGCTAAGTACTTAGATTTTCCATCTGCAGAGGTTGTGCACTTTCCCCACCAGACTTGGTTTCCCAAGACAGGACCTTTCAGAAGCCTTTCCTTAGTCAAATGGACGCGTTCCAACCTATCATCCCACTACCACCAACTGTCCAAATGACTAAGTTCCAGCAACCTATATGATCAAGGCAGAGCCCATATTGCCAAGTGGTTGCACTGTAAGCTTTCTCAACACTTGGCCTCCAAATCCCTTTGTGCCTGGGTGGCATACCACAAGTGAGATACACAAGCCATATCCATGGCCTTGTGTAACCACTCAACCAAAAACCACCAATTCAAGTCCCATTCCACCCAGGAGGTTCATTGACTTAGTTGTTTTATTAAGAAAAGCATAAGTCCAAAAGACTTAGAATTATTTTCATCATAGCATGTACATACTTTACCAACCCTTGTTTTCTACTAGCTAGGCTAAGCATGGCATAGTAACAATACTTAGGAAATTCCCTAACAATTCTACAATTCTACAACTACATAGGATTTCCTAACATAGCATTTGGCAAAAGTAGCATGCAAGACTTAGCAAAAATAATTCTAATGCTTATTCAAAATAAAAGGAATGGAAATATCATGAAGTATCACTTGCCTTGGTAATGGGGAGAGTAGCACTCTTCACAATCACAGTCACTAGCAAAATCTACACATAAAATTTGTAGCACACAATTACACACCATTTATATACAAACAAAAATATGAATGCATGCATGCAAGAAAATGCTAAGTGATGATTTTTGAAAACTCCACCAAGCAAGTGTATGATACAGAAACATAACCAAGTCAAAAGTTTGCTAACTAAACTTATTTAGCCTTAAAACAATTTGCTAAACAAAAACTATACTCAAAATGGACCTAAATATGTTTCTGCATACAAAGTCATTTTAACAGAAACTTTTTGTTAAACACATTGCAGATTCAGAAAGGGCTTGACTCACTGATTCCATCGGTATAAAATTTGCAAAAATCTAACGTGGGAATCAAAAGTTATAGCCATTTGAAATTTAGATCTAAATCTGTTTTCAAATTCAGTTTTAATTCAAATCCTAGCCACGCGTCGTGATTCTATTGGCGCGTACCGGTTCGGCCGGATCGTGCTCTGCGGGCCGTAGGATCTAACTATCGCTGCACGGCTCAGATCTAACCATACCCTTTCGTAAAGTGAACTGTTTCTACACGCTAGATCTAAATCTGACGGCTGAGAATCGACTAACCAAAAACGAGCGGAGCTAGCGGCGGCGACAGGCGGCGGCGCGTCTTACTGCGGTGGTGCTGGCGCTCTAGGTCGCCCGGGGAAGAAAGGAGGCGCTTACCAAAACCGCAGTGGCGTGCTGAAGCTCGAGGTGGCGTTGGTTCGTCGAGGGGCGCGCGGACACGGCGAGGATTTCTCGTCGGAGTAGAGGCAGACGTCGGGCACGGTCAGTCGTTGACGTTAGCGAGGTTCCTCGTCACGCTAAGCCAAAATAGGGGTACCATTAGATGCGCACAACGATGTAGATTCTAGGTGTACCAGTCAGAGGGCAAGGGGCGGTGGCTACTTACGGAGGGAGGTCGCCGGAGTTTGTGCAGAGAACGGTGGCGGCTGGTTGTCGATGTTGCTGAAGCTACAGACCATGCGAGGGCAAATGGGTAGTGTCAGTAGGTGCGCAAAGACTCGCTGAACTTGATAGCATGAACTAGAGGCAGAGGGGAACACGAGGCAAACCGGAATTCGTCGGCGCAGTCGTCGGAACAGCGGTGGCGTCGTGCGAGCTGTGGGCAGCCTGGTGGCGTGAAGGCAAAATTGTTTGGGGTGAAATGGTCGCGAGGATGTGGGGATTTTATAGCCAGAGGCTCGACAAGAAACGCTTGCTGCATCAATGCCAATTAAGCTCGCGAAATCAGTGCAGCAACGGGCAGCGGCGGAGGTCGTGCGCGGAATCTGGGGAAGACGAAGCTGACGTGGAGAGGGCTCGCTCGTCAGCGAAGTGCGCGAAGTGGAGGTGGAGTCCTGTCGTCAGCGGCTGAGTGGGTGTGCTCGCGCGTGCGGAAGGAAAAGAAATGGCCCGGGTGGGCTAGTTGGGCCTGTTTAGATGCTGGGCTAGATTCCTGGCGCCTGGCCCTTTTCTTTTATTTATTCCTTTTCTTTTTATATTTTGATTTTCAGGAATGGTTTTGATATGAATTCAAACTCTTTTTGAATTCAAATCTTTCTGGGGTTTTTGCAGGGTGCAGTAGTCTCCAATATAGGCATAAAAGCAAGTGGTTGCTTTGCAAAGGCTTGGTCAAGCTTGGAGATCAAAATAACAGAGACTTGGCACTTGGTTTGCAAAATTTGAAATCTGGTTTTTGAAATCATTTACAATTTGTAAAACTTGGTTTAAACTCTACACTCAAACCTTTCCTCAAGGAAGGCAACAAACTTGGTTCATAAACAAACAAACTTTCAAAAAGGGATGGCCATTTGATTTAAATCTGCTCACATAAAATCATAGCACTATGTGCTTCTGTTTTTCTGAAATGAGTTTGAAATTGATCTCAAAACTATATGCATGCATGAATGATATGCAAACTTTGAAATCATGATTTTAGGTATGTTACACTTGAGCAGAGCAGTGGTTGAAGTTCTCCTCGGCTTCTTCTTCGTAGTATCCTCCTTCCTCCTCGTATCCTTGGTCGATACTAGCGTCTATAAATAAATACGAGGTACACAATCACCAAACAATACTTAACTATTTTCAATCATCACACAAAGGTGTTCTATAGATGATCTAGCATCATCACTTAACATTACAAGATTAAGGCATTTGTCTTATTCATTTTAATTTGAGAAAAGTAATTTCTACTCATTGAAAAACTAATTAAGATTTAATATTCTCCAAACCAAACATGGGATCATGTTGACACATGTCATCACCACATATTTCAGTATATGGGAATGTGATTTAAAGTGGTGTCACAATTTGATAAGGTTTAACCTTTTATTTTAAATAAATAAAGTGACTAGAAATGCCTATGTGGCATTCTTTTATTACTTGAACATTATTTCTATAAGTAAACCCATATGTTTTTATATATTCTAAAAGGTATGATCAAATGTGATTTTTGAGAGTTGGAATCAACTCAAAAGCTATTATGGTTGAAATTTGAAAAATGTTTGAATGCAAAAAAGCTACTGACTTGTTATTTTCACCAAGGTTGATCTACACATCCAAATGACTTAAGCATTTCAGTGCCTTTCTAAAAAAATTGGTTTCATGCATTTTGGTTCAGTGAATCGAGCTGGGTTGATTTTTGAAACTAGGTATAGAACTGAGTTTGAATGAAAATAGACAAATCTAATTCAAACGGTTGGGCTGCATGGGAGAGTTTACTGGGACGGCCCAGTGTCACTCCACAGCGCGGGGATTAGCTGACAGGGGGGTTCCACCCTTAGTGGCTCATAACACGCGAAGCGGTACGAGGCGGTGTTGTTCGTTGGATTAGAAGGGCGATCAACGGCTGAGGGTCGTCGTCGACGATGAACATGTCACCGACGAGCTTGAACCCTAGCGACTCAGTGGGGGTTGTGGGAGGCTCACCGGGGCTCGGGCGAGGGTCGACGATGGGGGCGAACGACGAAGTCAACGACAGCGATTATCCTGGCACCGACAGCTCCTCCTAGGGCGGCTCCAATCGACGACGCCTCTCCTCCTCTGCAGCGGCGAACTCCGGTACAATTCTGGCCACCTGGTGCTCGCCTTGCTCCGGGGAAGGGTGTGGGATGTTTCTGAGAGAGAGGGGAACAGACTGGTGTGAAGAAATCGAGGGGGGAGGCCTCTATTTATAGTGGCGAGAGGGGACCGACGGGCACGGGCTAAGCTTGTCGTGGTCGACGGCACATGCAGCTATCAGTGTGGGCGACGGTAGGGAGCGGTGCTATGTTCCCTGGCGAAGCTCAACGGCATGGTGGCGAGGAGTGGGGCGGTGCTGATCGGTCGGAACGCTTCGATGCTCTGGGCGGGTCTGATGGAGGTTTTGATGGCGCACAACGCGCGTGGTCCGCGTGACGGCGAACGGGCGTGTCTGCGGGGTTGCTGGGGTGGTGGTGATCACGCGTGCACGCGGCAAGGGCGGCGCGCGGTCTATGGGCGTGTGTCGAGGGTGGCGCTCTGGCGCACTCTCGGCATGGCTGCAGAGAGGTTTGGCATTTCTTGGGCGTGTGGTCCAGAGGCTGGCAAGGCTCAAGCACTGGACAGGGGGTGGCGGTGGAGTGTTGGCTAGCTCCCAGACATGGTGTTTAGGCTTGGTGCTTGCTCTGGCTAGCTAGCCATGGTCGGCTGGCAAGGGTTCCTTCAGGTTGGCATGGCATGGTGCAATAGGTAGGGGCTAGGGGTGGTCAAGGCACTGGTTGGCACTGGGGGAGAGAAGTGTGATCAATGGTGAACAATGCTTAGCCAATTTACTGCTCAAAACAGTGAAGTTTGGCCAATTTGATTTTCTGTCTCCAAGTGTTTGATGAAATGGCCGCAAGAAATTTATTTTTGAATTTTGAAAATATTTTTGGTGGGTGTGCTAGGCATGTGTTGAGGATTCTGTGGGTGCTTGGGTTTTGAAAATTGAGCTTGTTTGAGTGGTTTCTGAAATCGTGGGATCTTCCCATATGAGATAGATTTAATTTTAAACTCTCCTTTAAACTGAGCATTTGAATGTTTTTGGATAATCACAAAGTGGGTCTTGGTACCTTATTATGAGTACTATCAAGGGGTGCAAAGATCCATACATGTTTCTGTTGAGTTTTGAAAATTAGAGATAGCCAAAGTAGGCATGGGAGTTAATTTGGCCAAAGTGACCATTCACTTAATTTATTCATTTTGAGTTGTTTGTCTTTGGGAAAAGTTTGGAGATTGTTTAGATGATGTTTATTTCACCTAAGAATCATTTTACAAGGAAAGAAACATAGAATCATGGCAACTCATAAGAATCCAAATTTTGAATACACACACATATGAATGCTTTCATATTTTTAGTTGGGAAAGTTTTTGTTAACCCTAATTTTGATGATTAGAGTTTGATGATCCAAGTTTTATATTTTTGGGATGTTACAATGGATCCTAGGGGTGGAATCACCCTAGGAGAGGAGGGGAGGGTGGGGAGGGGCGACAATGGAGGAGGAAGGGTCGGGGGAAGTGAAAGGGAACTGTGGGAGGGAGGGGGAGAGGGAGAAAAGAGAAAAATAAAACAGATATGAACCTCGGTTTTAAGTCTGGTTCAACCGAGATCTAAACCGGATGATCCGGTCCATAGGTCGGAAAACCGGATCCCAACCGAAAAACGATAGTGACACGAGATTCAGATAGACTCGGTTTAGTATAACTGGATTTTCTGGTTTGGGTACGGTTTTCCGAAGCTGGCACCGGGCGGTCCAGTCTGGGAGCCGGTTCAACCGAGCCAAAAACCGAACAACAGAAAAGACACCGAAAATTTTTTAGAAAAAATTTCGAGGATGGCATGTGCATGTAGAGGAAGATAGTAGACTCCAAAAGGGTAGAGGAAGCAGGTGATCTAGGCATGCCTATTGGAAAGAACCAATTTCAATCTCACAAATAGCAACAATAGGCATGATTCGAGGATATCAAGATCTAGAGGGAAGATCAAACTCAGAGAGCCTCAAGATGGAAACCATTGAGATGCAAAGGAGGCTAGGAGATTGCGGGGGATTTATCCCCCTATGTTTAAGCACATGTGTCATGGCGCCTCAAAGATAGATGCTTGGACTCATATCATGACACGAGATCAATTTATGTTGCACACATATGTATGCATCAAACCAAGAATGCTAATATGGCTATCCCTACATGTGCTGCGCAACTAGGCTACATAGCATGTTAAGAGCAAGAATATAGTGCAAGAACCAAATCAATCCAAGTTTTGGGGATCTAGGATACCGAGTTCTCGCCTCAACATGACAAACCGGGCTTCATACAAAGGCTTCGTGAAGATATCGGCCAATTGGAACATCGTACCCACATGAGTGAGATTGATATCACCATTTGTGACATGGTCACGTAGGAAGTGGTGGCGAATGTCAATATGTTTGGTGCGGCAATGTTGGACGGGGTTATTTGCGATCTTTATTGCGCTTTCATTGTCACATAGAAGAGGCACCGTACCAAGAGACACACCATAGTCTTTCAAGGTTTGCCTCATCCATAACAATTGAGCACAACAAGATGCCGCGGATATGTATTCGGCTTCGGCGGTGGATAGGGTTGTGGAGTTTTGTTTCTTGGAAGACCAACTCACCAACGACCGGCCAATGAATTGGCAAGCCCCGGAGGTTTATTTACGGTCAACCTTATCACCTGCCCAATCGGCATCCGAATAGCTAACAAGCTCAAAGGTTGACCCCTTTGGATACCAAAGCCCGAGAGTAGGAGTGAGAACAAGGTACCTAAAAATCCATTTGACCGCCATCAAGTGGCACTCCTTGGGAGCCGATTGAAAATGAGCACACATTCCAACACTTAACATGATATCCGGCCTAGAAGCACAAAGGTAGAGCAAGGAACCAATCATAGAACGATATACCTTTTGATCCACGTCCTTATCACCAATTCCAAGGCCAATTTGTCCATTTAGTGGCATGGGTGTCTTCATGGGATTAGCCTTGTCCATCTCGAACTTATTGAGCATATCCTTAATGTACTTCTCCTGAGAGATGAAAGTTCCATGAGGAAGTTGCTTTATGATGAAGCCTAGAAAGAACTTCAACTCCCCCATCATGGACATCCTAAATTTCATACTCATCAACTCGGCAAAAGCTTTGTTATGAGATTCGTTAGTTCCACCAAAGATAATATCATCAACATAAATTTGAACAATAAACAAGCCACCCCCTTTAACCCATTTGGTGAAAAGTGTGGAATCGACCTTACCCACGCTAAACCCATCCATGAGTAAAAAATCCCTAAGGTGCTCATACCAATCACGAGGAGCTTGCTTTAGTCCATAGAGAACCTTATGGAGTAGATACACATGGTTGGGATAGCGTGTGTTTTCGAAACCCGGGGGTTGAGCTACATATGCAACCTATTTCAAGGGACCATTAAGAAAAGCACTTTTCACATCCATTTGATAAAGCTTGAAGTTATGTAAAGATGCATAAGCAAGCAAGAGACGAATAGCTTCAAGACGAGCAACGAGCGCAAAGGTGTCCTCATAGTAAATACCTTCTATTTGGGCATACCCTTGCGCCACTAACCTTGCTTTGTTTCTTGTGACGACCCCGTTCTCATCTTGATTGTTCTTGAACACCCACTTGGTCCCAATGACATTGATGCGATGATCTTTAGGCCTCTCCACTAGAGACCAAACTTCATTGTGGGTGAAACACTCGAGTTCTTCTTGCATGGCAATGACCCAATTCGGATCCTCCAAAGCCTCATGAACCTTAAGGGGCTCAAAGTTGGACACAAAGGCATGATGCCCACAAAAGGTTGTGAGGTTCTTCTTCCTGGCACGGGTCTCGATCCCTCTTGATATGCTTCCAAGGATATTGTTGACTTGAAGTCCACTTGCAATGGAGGCGGCCTTAATCTTCCGAATTGTGCCTTCATGATCAACAAATTCATATTTTGAGGGGCCTTGATCATTGACACCATCTTGAGCTTGGCCTTGAGATGGAGGTTGATCTTCTACTTGGTCTTGCTCAAGGGTTTGAGGGCTTGATTCTTGTTCTTCGGTTTGCATGGCATCTTGAGTGAGATGTTGATCTTGTGATGCATTTGATGGCTCAAATTGGGTAGAGCTTGGCCTCCTTGAGTTGAGCTTGATTCTCCCCCATCATCTTGTCGAACATGAATGTGAGACTCGGTGGGCAAGATGTGCCCAATACCCATCAACTTTATGACTTGAGAAGAATCACCATCACCTAGAAACTTGTCCCTCATGGGGGCCATTATTCTCCAAAAACTCCACGTCACAAGATACTTCAACACAACCATTGGTCTTGTTGTAGTATCTATAGGCATGAGAGTTTTCCGCATAACCAACAAATATACCCTCTATAGTTCTAGATTCGAATTTACCGAGCTTTTCCTTTCTGTTCTTGACAAGGCACTTGCATCCAAAGACACGGAAGTAGTTGACATTGGGATTCTTACTTGTGAGAATCTTGTATGGAGTCATGTCAAAGGGAGCTCGGAGGAAGAGCCGGTTCGTGTAGTGAACCGCGGTAGCAATAGCTTCTCCCTAAAAATTGTGAGGGGACTTGAATTCACTCAACATTGTTCTTGCCATCCCAATGATTGTCCGGTTCTTCCTTTCAACAACACCATTTTGTTGAGGGGTATAAGGAGCTGAGAATTCATGCTTGATCCCCTCATCTTCAACAAATTCTTGCATGGTGTAGTTCTTGAACTCGGTGCCGTTGTCGGTTCTAATGGTCTTGATCTCCACTTCATGAGTGCGTTGAGATTGCTTGGCGAAGATCATGAATTCCTTGAAGGTCTCATCCTTTGTCTTGAGAAGAAAGACCCAAGTATACCTTGAGTAATCATCAACAATGACAAGACCATATCTTCTTCCATCAAGGGAGTCATATGTTGATGGCTCGAAGAGATCCAAATGGAGAAGCTCCAAGGGTATTGATGTGGCCACCTTGGTAACGAAAGGATGATGCTTCCCAATTTGCTTTCCTGAAATGCAAGCACTACACACACGATCTTTCTCAAAGGATATACCGGTTAGTCCAATAATATGCTCACCCTTTAGGAGTAGATTGAGATTTCTCATGTTGACATGACCTAGGCGATGATGCCAAAGCCATCCTTTGTCAGCCTTGGCCATTAGACATGTAGGAAGAGATTGGCTCTCTTTCGAGAGGTCGACCACATAAAGGTCGTCTTCCATGTGTCCAATGAGAACCAAGCTGAGATCATCACCCTAAAGACCTTCACAAAAGTTCTAGAGAAATAGGAGTCATAGCCGACATCCTCAAGATGTTTAATTGAAAGAAAGTTGTAACCAAGGTTTTCAACATGTAGGACGGTCTCTAGAGTCAAAACCTTGGATATTACCAACTTACCATAACCTAGTACCTTTCCTTTAGAGTTATCTCCAAAAGTGATGCTTGACGTTGAGTTGACATCGTGAATGAATTGGTCAAGCCCACTTCTACCTCCGGTCATGTGATTGGTGCATCCACTATCAAACACCCATTTTGATCCACCGGAGGCATAACCCTACAAAATCAATTCTTTGATTTAGGAACCCATTGAGTAATGGGTCCCCTAGCATTAGCAACAAGATCCTTAGGTACTCAAATTGAGTACCACCTATAAGCATAACCATTTCGAGGGCCAACATATTTGGCATATACATCTCCTTGAGTGCCCTTACATAGCACATAGGAAGGATTAGACTTTCCCGCATACTTGTGATTAGGATTGCCCCTCATGGCTCCCCCATTCACCACATTACTTTTGAATTGGTCAACCACCTTGTCACCTTCTTTTACAAAGGTTATCTTCTTTGGTGGAATGGCATTGCTCATGTTGTTCTTTGGATCAAAACCGACACCTTCCTTGGAAATTCTCGTCTTTTTACGGTATAAAATCTCATCTAGGATCTTTCCCTTGGAGGTAGGTGCACGACGCTCTTTCTCAAGTTTCTCTTTCAACTTCTTATTTTCCTCAATGAGGTGAGCTTGATCAAAGGTAGAGTTAGAGGTACAAGAATCATTTTCAACAATAATTGGATCCTTCAATGTACCAAGAGCCTTCTCATAGGACACCCGAAGTTGATCATGGTTCTCTCCAGGTTTTATGATCTCACGCTTGACAAGCAAACTAGCCTTCTCAAGGTGCTCAAGGTCCTTGGTAAGAGAAGCATGAGCAACTTCAAGCTCTTTCTTTGAGGCATCAAGCTCTTGGGACAATGAGTTAGCCCTATCAATAGTGTCCATGTCTTTTGCTTTATCAATTTCGAAAATTTCAATTTGTAGTTTAAGGAAAGAATTGGTATTCTTTTCCTCACAAAGCTCTTGCTCAAGAAGATTGAATCTTCCTTTCTCATCATCAATATGAGATTACAAGCTATCAATGGCCTCATCGCGTGAGCTAACAAGTTCCATTAATTGCTTGACTCTAGCACGAGCAATGGGAGGAATAGACTTCATGATAGCATACATTTCTTTTATATACTCTTCACCAAATTCATCACTATCACTATCACTATCATGATCACTCTCAAGATCCTCCAAGACGCTAGATAGGGATGGAGGAGAGACAATTACCTTGGAGATTCTTGCCATAAGACAAGAACCGGTGATCTTGGGGATAGGAGAACTCGCGATGTAGTCCTTGGCGTAGTCGTGGGTGAGAGGTGAACCGGGTTCAACATATGCCAAACTGGTCACACCCACCACCTTCTCCTTATTCCCACACTCCACGTCGGACTCGTCCTTGGATCTCCTTGCCATGAGGCAAGTGGCGGTGACCTTGGGAGTAGGAGAGTCGTCGGTGTAGTCCTTGGTGTAGTCATAGGTGAAGAGAGACCCGGGTTTGGCGAAAGCCAAACCGGCCACTCTAACCACCTTCTCTTCATCCTCTTCCTCCTTGTCGGATATGTATTCTTGACCTAGGAAGCCCTTGCCATCACGCCTATTGTTCCTCTTGTATCTTTCGTTGATGGGATTGGGCTTGAATCTTGGTTTGGCACCTTCTTCATACTTGGGCTTGTCAAGCCTCTTCTCATATGGACATTTGTCGGCAAAATGGGTCGACTCATCACAATTGTACCACGTCCTCTTCTTCTCACTTGATCCCATTGAACTTCTCCTTCTTCGGAACTTCATGTTCTTGGTGAAGAGAGCAAGTTGAGAGAGCATATCATCAACTCCATCAACATCACTTTCTTCATCACTAGCAACATCTTCTTGCACATGCTTGGCCTTTAATGCTAGAGAGTGGGAAGACCCAATAGCACGGTTGATCTCCTTGATCTTTTGCCCTTCATCCGCCAAGTTATTCGTTGCAACTAGATAAGAGACTAGATCATCAGGAGTGAATTGATTAGCTCTATCAAGGAGTTGCAAGTTCAAGGCAAGCTTCTGTCGGTGACCACGATCATGGAGACAATTTTGGACTTGATAAGTTCATCATTCAAATTGAATCCATCAGCATACTTCTCACACCCTAGGCCACCAATCTTCACGCGGAGGGCAACAAGTCTCTTGTATGCTTCAGCGATGGTCTCACCATCATGGTTCATGAACATGTTCATCTCTGACTTGGCAGCTTCATACTTGGATTTTTGGATAAGAGATGTTCCCTCTTGGAGAATAATCCTATCCCAAAGATCCTTTGCGGTGGGGATGTCGCTGACTTGATCATGGAGAGTGCAGTGAATGGCACTCCTTATCTTGTCACAAGCCGTTGCATTTAGTTGACGGTCGTAGTACTCTCCCGGAGTGAGGTTGTTGGGATCATGAGGGTGGAAACCGGTGCATACAATATCCCAAAGCTCAACGCTGCAGCTGCGAAGATGAGATTCCATAGAAGCTTTCCAATGAGAGAAATGAGTTCCATCATAATGAGGTGCAGGACCCGAACCATTAATATGAGGCATGATGTTCTTTTGCTTAGGATAAACATAAGGGAATTGATTAGGGGGCGTGGAAGTTTTTGACGAGCCGCCCTCATGAGCGAACTCGGCATCCTTATCCTTTTCAGTGTCCATTGGTCTCCCTTGAGGTACTACCAATGGCTTACCAAGAAAAGCCCCATCACCAATGGCCTTAAGTTGTCCTTCTAGGTAACTCATTCAAACAAGGAGATCGGAATCCGCCTTGGCCTTTTCAAGGGCACCCTTGGCTAAGATTTCACGAAGCTCCTTGACCGAATAAGTCTTTTCCTCCTCATCATCGGAGAAACCATCTTTTCTCTAAGGCGGTAAAGCCCTTAAAAGAGCCCTTGGATCTGATACCAATTGAAAGTGTAAGATGGTTAACCTAGAGGGGGTGAATAGGTTTCTACAAAATTCTTTATAATCTTTTGCAAGTTTTAGGCTTTGCGGAATATAAGTGAGCCTAAATGCAAACTAGGTGAGGCAACCTAGATGATGAACAATATACTTCAAGCTTGAAGGCTATCACAAGGTAAACAACACAAGTAAGAGATCAGTTAAGGAATAACCGAAGCACGCGGAGACGAAGATGTATTCCCGTGTTCACCACCTTTTGGAAGGAGCTACGACACATTGGAGAGGTGTGAGGTTCCACGAAGGATTCCTCACGTGCCACAAAGGCTCACCTTCTTATCCGAGCCTATCCCACGAAGGAATAGCTCACTTACTCGTGGTAGACTTTAAGGTAGTCTCCAAACCCTCACAAACTTTCCACGGAGCAAATCACAAGCCGAATGCCTCCGGGCGACCCTAGCCGCCTAGGGTTTCCCACAAACCCAAGATTAACAAGCTAACTCGATGAACTCAAGGGGGAATGAACTTTGGCTTGGTGGAAACGTAGATCGGGACCTCCTCTTCCTTTCTACCAAAGGGATTTGGATTTGGTTGGGTAGAATGGGAGATCCTCAAGCTTTTGTGTTTCAACAATGGGAGAGAGAGAGAGAGAGCTTCAAGAAGGATATAAACTGAATGCCTAACCTACTCAAGGTAGAATAAGGGATATTTATACTCAAGGACCATTTTAGGCCAATTTCGCAAGGTCTGGTTTTAAGTTCGGATGGACCGGTTCACACACCGGACTGTCCGGTTTTCAGCCCGGAAAACCGGACTTCAACTGAACATGCTCTCTGTACCTAGACCCAGATAGATTCGGAGTAAGTAATCCGGATATCCCGGTTTGGGTTCGGATTTCCGATCCTGACACCGGACGGTCCGGTCTGGGAGCCGGTCCAGCCGGTATGAAAACCGGATCTGCAGAAAAGGGCTTGATGGATAGGATTTCTTCTCTTCTCTCTTTGGTGATGGATTAGGTAGGATAATGGTATGTTTATCTGGCTTAGGTAATCATCCCCAACAAGCTCATCGAGACAACCCCTCTTAATAGTGTGGAGCTCCTAACCGGACTCAAATTACATAAAAGGGAAAACTCCGGTGCGAAGCTTCGTTATCAAAATGGGGGGGGGTCTCCGATTGACCTTTCATCACAGCATCGGACTAGAACCTGTGTAAGACACTAGAAGTACCATTAGTCCACTCTAACCACGGTGTCATTGTCAACCAAAAATATTATAGGGTAAAATACCCTTTCAGGAAGGGGTACGGGCCTACCAGTATCGCGACTCCCGGCGAGAGAACATGGGCGACGGAATGGTGTAGTGGAACGAGCCGCGGATGCGTGCAGCGTCTGACGCTTCTCTACCCTCTCGTCAGGGTCGAGCTCGTGGGTGGGATATCCGCGGCCAATCTGGCTGCCCCTGCGGCCGCGTCGAGCTCCACCCGAGGACATGGTGGTGAGGCATATGAGGATTTGCAGTGGGGGAGAGGGATTGCTCGCCGACGATGCGGCGGATGGGGGGGTGTGACGGAGGGGGATAGGGTTTTGACCCGCACTGGTGGCTCCATGCCGCAAATATACCGCATGATGCAGTGTGGAAGCAGGGCCCGATAAAAATTATGCGGGCCAGATCACTAATGCGGGGTCTAGTCCGGCCCAAAATAATGTCGAAACCCATATATCAACCCAATATTTCGTTGCGGGCTGATATGCAGAGTCTGCTAGAGTTGCTCTAAGTCTACAACCTGCAACAACTGTGGAGTAATCTATTTTTGAAATGGTCTAGAGTACTAATAATTCCATAAAGCCCGAAGTTGTAGGCCTATACTGTAAATCAAACTTGAACAAATTATGCTCTAGTTTAGAATGTTCCATTGTGAAGCACGAGTGATGGGTGCTTGCACTATACACATGCTCCTTCTCCCACACATTGCGTTATTGATGCATTACGACTTTATGCACCGCGGCATTCGCTTGTTTATTGCTTGAAGCTTGCATTTTCGCTCGCCCAAAGGAGCTTCTTGTTATTGTGGCTAGTGGTATTTGGTGGCATGGTGCTGCTTGGCATCGAGGTGGTGTCGGTGGTTGGTGTGATGAGAGTCTGCACATCAATATGCACACCGACAATATTCAAAGTGAGCGCGTTAGTGTCATTTGTGGATTTTCTGGGTAGATCTAAGCTCCTGACTAGGCGATTGGATATTTTTCTGGGTTTTTTAGGGGAGCTAGTGATGGGCTGCTATCGTCGGTTATGTTTTGATGGCTTTGGTTTATATGATTTATGTAATGGTTTTTGCCAGACTTTGTTGTTTTAATAATAGACTGTGTGCATCACTCCATTCAGAGGCCATGGCTCAGTTCTTCTTTTCGAAAAAAACACAAGCAACACGGTTCCTCCTTATCATGCTCAACGTCCGTACTCTGGAATATTAACCTGTACAAGAATAGATTTAGCCGAATTAATTCTTTAGCCAGTGGCATGTCCAACTCTGCCGTATTTGAGGAAAGTGTCGATGATGTCAGAACAATGGAGATCTTCCTCATCCACCACACGTGGATCATCACCACCAACTAGATCAATTAATGATCCTACTAGCTAGATATTTCACGTCACCACCTACTAAAACAATCACTCTAATTTTATGCTACCACCTATTAGAACATGCCACTCAACTAGGAGTACTAGATGGTACAATCCCCACTCAACTATACTAGAAAAATCCCTACTCAACTAGCAGCTTTATAAAAGCAGCCCCACAGTCCACAACGCCAGTCACCGCCATGTCTAGCAGCAAACCGGTCAGACTAGAGGCAACGAGCGTGATCCTTGGAGCAAGGGCGAGAGTTTCACCCTCGTAGACAAGTGGGTCGAGCTGTGCCATAAGAGCGAGCACCTCAGTGGTATCGAGTGGCATGATGTCTGCGCCACCGTCAACGCCCACCGTGTGTTGGAATTATGCCCTAGAGGCAATAATAAAGATGTTATTATTATAATTCTTGTTCATGATAATGTTTATATTCCATGCTAGAATTGTATTAAGCGGAAACTTCAATACTTGTGTGGTTTGTGAACAACACCGTGTCCCTAGTACGACTCTATGGACTAGCTCATTGATTAATGATGGTTAAGGTTTCCTAACCATAGACATGAGTTATCGATTAATAATGACATCATATCATTGGGAGAATGATATGATGGACAGACCCAAACTAAGCAGAGCAATTAGATCGTGTCATCGTGTTCATCTTTGTAAAGCTTTTCTTATGTCAAATATTATATTCCTTAGACCATGAGATAATACAACTCCCTGGTATCGGAAGAAAGCTTTGAGGTCATCAAACGTCATCCTATGAGAGGGTGATCATAAAGGTGTCTCTCAGGTGATCGGAAAGTGCCTGTTGGGTTGTATGTATCGAGATGGGATTTATCCCTCCCAAGTCGGAGAGATATACTTCGGGCCCACTCGGTAATCGATATCAACACCGCTTGCAAGCATGTGGTTAAGGAGTTAATCACAAAGTGATATCGGATTATGGAACGAGTAAAGTACTTGCTGTGAACGAGATTGAACTAGGTATGACGGTACCGACGATCAAATATTGGGCAAGTAAAATATCGCGAGACAAAGGGAATATAAATATGGGATTGATTGAATCCTGGCATCGTGGTTCATCCGATATGATCATCAATGAATGTGTGGGAGTCAATATGGGTTTCCAGACCCCGCTGTTGATTATTGATAGAAGATCATGTCTGCATGTTCTCGAACCCGAAGGGTCACACACTTAACGTGTCTCGACGCTAGGATAGATTGGATAATTGGTTTATGAGTTTTTTGTTCGGAGTCTCGGATGGGATCCGGGACATCACGAGAGGTTCCGGAATGGTCCGGAGAATAAGATTCATATAAGGCAATGCAGTTTTTGGAGTTCGGAATTGTTCCGGATTAATCGGTATTGTACCGGAAGCTTCTAGAACCTTCCGGAGTGGGACCAACGTGGTCCCACCTGTCGGGAGGGGGCATGTGCCTATGAGGGAGTGCCCTGGCCGCATTGGGCCAGGGGCACAAGGCCCCATAGGGCCCAGCCGGCCAAACAAGGGGAAACCCTAATTGGAGCTTCTAGAAGGGGGGGGGGGTTTCCTTGCCCCCCACTCCTCCCTCCTTTGGCCGCCGACCTAGGGCTTGGGGGAGGGGTTAGGGCTGGCGCCCACCCCTCTATATATAGAGGGCTGGGGCGCACCACTCCCCCACACCTTCCCCTCAAGCCTAGTCGCCCTGCTGCCCTCCTCTCTCTCTCCCTCCCGACTGCGTGTAGGCGAAGCCCTGCTGCAGAAACTCTCCACCACATGCACCGCGCCGTCGCGTTGTAGATCCAATCCGTCTCTCCACCATACTTGCTGGACTGAGGAAGGAGGAGACGTCGAGGTGCTGCACGTGTGCATCTCACGGAGGCATCGCCGCTTGCGGTGCTAGATCGGATCGGATCGCGAGGAGGAGAAGCGAGTACGACTACATCACCCACGTTCCGACGAACGTTCCGCTGTGCGAATCTTCAAGGGTATGAAGATCTAATCCAATCTCTCTCGTTGTTTGCATCTCCTAGATTAGATCTTGGCTTCCCTCTGTTCGCATCCGTAGAAATTTTTGATTTACTATACCGCGAAACCCATCAGTGGTATCAGAGCTAGATCTATGCGTAGATGTGTTTCACGAGTAGAACGCAACATGGTTGTTGCGGGCATTGATGTTTTCTGTTGCAAGCCTCTTGTTTGTGTTCTTCTTATGACGCGGGTTAGTGAGATTGAAGCGGTCCAGGCCAACCTTACGCGACGTCGTTCGCGAGACCGACTCCGCACTTGACGTGTGGCTTGTTCCACACATGCGGCTGGTGGATGCCTGTTTCTCTCACTATAGTTGTCATGGGATTTACACCGGAGTTTGGCAACCATAATATCACCGTTGTGGCTTTTCGTAGGTAAGAATCGTTCTTAGCTTGCTACTCCCATAAGCCACGTAAAACATGCAACAACAAAGTAGAGGCGTCTAACTTGTTTTTGCAGGGAGTGTTTTCTGTGATATGGTATGGCCCAAGATGTGATGTGTATATTGTATGCGATGATCATGTTTTGTAATGTTTCACGACTTGCATGTCGATGAGTACACAACCGGCAGGAGCCATATGGTTGTCTTTATAATTGTGTATGACCTGTGTGTCAACTTCTTATACGCCATGTAATAGTTTTACTTTATCGCTAAGTAGTTAGCAATAGTTGTAGTTGCTATTCGTGGTGGAGGCAATCATGGAGTGATGGAGATCATGCCGGCATGCACAAGATGGAGATCATTGCGCGAAGATTGGCTATACCATGTCATATAAAGTTATATGCATGTGATGTTTATCCTTTTATGTATCTTATTATGCTTAGATCGCGACGGTAGCATTATAAGATGATTCCTCACTTAAAGATCAAGATAAAAACTGTGTTCTCCCCATGTATACACCGTTGCGAAAGTTCGTCGTGTCCACGCATCACGTGATGATCAGGTGCTATAGACTCTACGTTCACATACAACGGGTGCAAGCCAGTTTTGCACACGCGGAAATACTTGGGTTTGACTTGACGAGCCTAGCATGTACAGACATGGCTTCGGAACACAAGAACCGAAAGGTTAAGCATGAGTCATATAAATGATATGATCGACACTTCGTTGTCCACCATTGAAACCACATCTCTTCTCGTGAAGATCGGATTAGGTGTGGTGAATTTGGATCATGTTCACTAAACAACTTGAGGGATGTTGAATTTAGTGGGAGTTCATCTAGTAATTTGATTAAAAGTTGAACTAGTTATCATGAACATAGTCTAATTTGTACTTGCAAACATTGTAGATCAAATGGCTAAGTCCAACTTCAACTTCAATGTTTTTGCTGAGAAGGAAAAGCTTAGAAACAATGGGTCTAACTTCACCAACTGGTTCCGCAATCTGAGAATCATTCTCTCTGGCGGTCAAAAGTACTATGTCCTTGAGAAAGCGTTAGGTGACGCCCTTGCTGCAACTGCGCCGGCTGATGAGAAAGCTGTCTATCAGTCGCGCAAAGATGATTATGGTGTGATTAAGAGCACCATGTTGTTTTCTATGGGACCTTCAAAATCGTTTTGAAGACTATCCCGGGCCCTTTGAGATTCTTGAGGAGCTGAAAACTATGTTTCAGACTCAGGCCCGTTCTGAGAGATATGAGATCTCTGAGAAATTCTTTAACTGCAAGATGGAGGAAGGGAGTTCCGTTAGTGAGCACTCCATTAAGATGTCGGGCTACACTCAACGCCTTGAGCAACTGGACTGCAAGATTCCAGAGGAGCTCAAGATTGACAGGGTTCTGCAATCACTCCCTCCCAGCTACAAAAGTTTTGTAGTGACTCATAATCAGATTGGTTCCACTGATACGATCACCGAGCTCTTCGGAAAGCTGAAGGCTGCGGAGGTGGACATCAAAAAGGATAATCATGTGTTGATGGTCAACAAGCCCCCCACCTTCAATAAAGGTAAGGGTGCAAAGAAGCCCTTCAAGAAAGGCGGCGGCAAGCGCGTTGCCCCTGCTGAGAAGAAGCTCAAGTCTAGACCCAAGCCGGACACTGAGTGCTTCTATTGCAAGGAAAAGAGTAACTGGAAGCGCAACTGTCCGAAGTACTTAGCGGACGAGAAGGCTGGCACCATCAAAGGTATATTTGATATACATGTTATTGATGTTTTCCTTACTAGCCCTCATTGTAGTGCCTGGGTATTTGATACTGGTTCAGTTGCTAATATTTGTAACTCGAAACAGGAGCTACGGAATAGACGGCGGCTTGCGAGGGATGAGGTGACGATGCGCGTTGGAAACGGATCAAGAGTTGATGTGATGGCTGTCGGCACGCTCTCCTTAGTTTTACCTTCGGGATTAGTTTTAAACCTTAATAAATGTTATTATGTGCCTGCGTTGAGCATGAACATTATTTCTGGATCGTGTTTATTGCAAGACGGTTATTCATTTAAATCGGAGAATAATGGTTGTTCTATTTATATGAGTAACATCTTTTATGGTCATGCACCTGCTGTGAATGGTTTATTTCTTCTAAATCTCGAAAGGGATGAAACACACATCCATAATATTGAGGCTAAGAGATGCAAAGTAGATAGTGATAATACTACTTATTTGTGGCACTGTCGTCTAGGTCATATTGGTGTAAAGCGCATGAAGAAACTCCATTCTGATGGACTTTTGGAGTCTCTTGATTTTGAATCATTTGACACATGTGAACCATGCCTCATGGGCAAGATGATCAAAACCCCGTTCTCCGGAATAATGGAGCGAGCAACGGACTTGTTGGAAATCATACATACCGATGTATATGGACCGATGAGTGTTTCGACGCGCGGTGGATATCGCTATTTTCTCACTTTTACCGATGACTTAAGTAGATATGGGTATATCTATTTAATGAAACATAAATCTGAAACATTTGAAAAGTTCAAGGAATTTCAGAATGAAGTGGAGAATCATCGTAACAGAAAAATTAAGTTTCTACGATCTGATCGTGGAGCTGAATATTTGAGTTATGATTTTCTCACGCATCTTAAAGCAAGCGGAATCGTTTCGCAACTCACACCACCCGGAACACCACAGCGCAATGGTGTGTCTGAACGCCGGAATCGAACTCTATTAGATATGGTCCGATCAATGATGTCTCTTACTGATTTGCCATTATCATTTTGGGGTTATGCATTAGAAATCGCTGCATTCACTTTAAATAGGGCACCATCTAAATCCGTTGAGACGACACCGTATGAATTGTGGTTTGGTGCTAAACCTAAGTTGTCGTTTCTTAAAGTTTGGGGATGCGAAGCTTACGTCAAGAAGTTGATGCCGGACAAGCTCGAACCCAAAGCGGAGAAATACGTCTTCATAGGATACCCTAAGGAAACTATTGGGTATACCTTCTATCACAGAACCGAAGGGAAAAGTGTTTGTCGCAAAGAACGGATCCTTTCTTGAGAAGGAGTTTCTCTCGAAAGAAGGGAGTGGGAGGAAAGTAGAGCTAGACGAGGTTGTTGAACCTTCTCTTGAGTTCGAGAGTAGCGCAGCACCTGAAATTGTTCCAGTGCCGCATGCACCAACAATAGAGGAAGCTAATGACAAGGATCATGAAGCTTCGAACGATGCTGCTACTAAACGTCGCAGGTCGACAAGGTCGCGTGCCCCTCCTGAGTGGTACGGCAACCCTGTCTTGACTGTCTTGTTGGTAGAAGACAGTGAACCTACGAACTATGAGGAAGCGATGATGAGCCCAGACTCTGAGAAATGGCTAGAGGCCATGAAATCCGAATTGGGATCCATGAGCGAAAACCAAGTATGGACTTTGGTGGACCCTCCTAGCGACCGAAAGGCTGTTGAGTGCAAATGGATTTTCAAGAAGAAAACGGACGCGGATGGTAATGTTACCGTCTATAATGCACGGCTTGTCGCGAAAGGTTTTCGACAAATTCAAGGTGTTGACTACAATGAGACTTTCTCTCCCATAGCGATGTTTAAGTCCATTCGGATTTTATTAGCAATTGCTGCGTTTCATGATTATGAAATATGGCAGATGGATGTCAAGACTGCTTTCCTCAATGGCAACATTGATGAAGAGTTGTATATGATGCAACCCGAAGGTTTTGTCGATCCTAAGGATGCTGATAAAGTATGCAAACTTCATCGTTCTATTTATGGACTGAAGCAAGCATCTCGGAGTTGGAACCTTCGTTTTGATCAAGTGATCAAGAGCTTTGGATTTGTTCCAAATTTCTACGAAGCTTGTATCTACAAGAAAGTGAGTGGGAGCTCGGTGACATTTCTGGTACTATATGTGGATGACATATTGATTATTGGAAATGACATTAACATGCTTAACGATGTGAAGAGTTATTTGAACAAGTGTTTTTTAATGAAAGACCTAGGTGAAGCTTCTTATATATTGGGTATCAAGATCTATAGAGATAGACAAAGACGCCTAATAGCTTTAAGCCAGAGTACATACCTAGACAAAGTTCTGAAAAGGTTCAGAATGGATAAGGCAAAGAAAGGTTCAGTGCCTATGTTGTCAGGTAAGATATTGAGCAAGGCTCAGTGTCCAGCTATGGTAAATGATAGGGAAGCTATGAGC
The DNA here is from genome assembly GCA_916181665.1 of Avena sativa. Classification (NCBI taxonomy): domain Eukaryota; kingdom Viridiplantae; phylum Streptophyta; class Magnoliopsida; order Poales; family Poaceae; genus Avena; species Avena sativa. The sequence goes on along the minus strand of OV702294.1, from coordinate 144,426,033 downwards.
AAAGTGCCTTATGCCTCAGCCATAGGTTCTATCATGTATGCCATGCTGTGTACTAGACCGGATGTGTCCAATGCTCTTAGTTTGACGAGCAGATATCAAAGTGATCCAGGAGTGGAACACTGGACAGCCGTGAAGAACATCCTAAAGTACCTAAATAGGACTAAAGAAATGTTCTTAGTCTATGGGGGTGATGAACAGCTCGTCGTAAAAGGTTACGTCGATGCTAGTTTCGACACCGACAAGGATGATTCTAAATCTCAGAGAGGATACGTGTATATTTTGAATGGAGGAGCTGTGAGCTGGAGAAGCTGCAAGCAAAGCGTGATCGCGGTATCTACAGTAGAAGCGGAATACATGGCTGCTGCAGAAGCGTCAAGTGAAGGAGTTTGGATCAGGAACTTCATCACTGAGCTTGGCGTGGTTCCAAGTGCATTGGACCCACTAGAGATATTGTGTGACAACACTGGTGCCATAGCACTTGCTAAGGAAACAAGATATCATCCAAAGACCAAGCATATCAACCACAAGTTTCATATAATCCGAGATTATATAGCAGATGGAGATCTGAAGATTAGCAAAGTACATACAGATCTGAATGTCGCAGATCCATTGACTAAACCTCTTCCACGTGTAAAACATGATCAGCACCTCAGTGCCATGGGTGTGAGATTGTTTCCAAATGTAAACTAGATTATTGACTCTAGTGCAAGTGGGAGACTGTTGGAATTATGCCCTAGAGGCAATAATAAAGATGTTATTATTATAATTCTTGTTCATGATAATGTTTATATTCCATGCTAGAATTGTATTAAGCGGATACTTTAATACTTGTGTGGTTTGTGAACAACATCGTGTCCCTAGTACGCCTCTATGGACTAGCTCATTGATTAATGATGGTTAAGGTTTCCTAACCATAGACATGAGTTGTCGATTAATAATGAGATCATATCATTGGGAGAATGATATGATGGACAAACCCAAACTAAGCAGAGCAATTAGATCGTGTCATCGTGTTCATCTTTGCGAAGCTTTTCTTATGTCAAATATTGTATTCCTTAGACCATGAGATAATACAACTCCCTGGTATCGGAAGAAAGCTTTGAGGTCATCAAACATCATCCTATGAGAGGGTGATCATAAAGGTGTCTCTCAGGTGATCGGAAAGTGCCTGTTGGGTTGTATGTATCGAGATGGGATTTGTCCCTCCCAAGTCGGAGAGATATACTTCGGGCCCACTCGGTAATCGATATCAACACCGCTTGCAAGCATGTGGTTAAGGAGTTAATCACAAAGTGATATTGGATTATGGAACGAGTAAAGTACTTGCTGTGAACGAGATTGAACTAGGTATAACGGTACCGACGATCAAATCTTGGGCAAGTAAAATATCGCGAGACAAAGGGAATATAAATATGGGATTGATTGAATCCTGGCATCGTGGTTCATCCGATATGATCATGAATGAATGTGTGGGAGTCAATATGGGTTTCCAGACCCCACTATTGATTATTGATAGAAGATCATGTCTGCATGTTCTCGAACCCGAAGGGTCACACACTTAACGTGTCTCGACGCTAGGATAGATTGGATAATTGGTTTATGAGTTTTTTGTTCGGAGTATCGGATGGGATCCGGGACATCACGAGAGGTTCCAGAATGGTCCGGAGAATAAGATTCATATAAGGCAATGCAGTTTTTGGAGTTCGGAATTGTTTCGGATTAATCGGTATTGTACCAGAAGCTTCTAGAACCTTCCGGAGTGGGACCAACGTGGTCCCACCTGTCGGGAGGGGGCATGGGCCTATTAGGGAGTGCCCTGGCCGCATTGGGACAGGGGCACAAGGCCCCATAGGGCCCAGCTGGCCAAACAAGGGGAAACCCTAATTGGAGCTTCTAGAAGGGGGGGGGGGTTCCTTGCCCCCCACTCCTCCCTCCTTTGGCCGCCGGCCTAGGGCTTGGGGGAGGGGTTAGGGCTGGCGCCCACCCCTCTATATATAGAGGGCTGGGGCGCACCACTCCCCCACACCTTCCCCTCAAGCCTAGTCGCCCTGCTGCCCTCCTCTCTCTCTCCCTCCCGACTGCGTGTAGGCGAAGCCCTGCTGCAGAAACTCTCCACCACTTGCACCGCGCCGTCGCGTTGTAGATCCAATCCGTCTCTCCACCATACTTGCTGGACTGAGGAAGGAGGAGACGTCGAGGTGCTGCACGTGTGCAACTCACGGAGGCATCGCCACTTGCGGTGCTAGATCGGATCGGATCGCGAGGAGGAGAAGCGAGTACGACTACATCACCCACGTTCCGACGAACGTTCCGCTGTGCGAATCTTCAAGGGTATGAAGATCTAATCCAATCTCTCTTGTTGTTTGAATCTCCTAGATTAGATCTTGGCTTCCCTCTGTTCGCATCCGTAGAAAATTTTGATTTACTATGCCGCGAAACCCATCACCGTGCTGCTGCCAGACACCGCTTCGACCGCACCATAGCCGAGTGCCAGTTGCGCCTCAATGACCTCAAGCCCAGGTATTAGAAGGGGTCGACGACAAGAGGCATGCCTAGATCTAGGCCTTCTCCGGCTTCACCGCCAAGATGCTGCCAACGTCCGTCAAGGAGAAGGGAGAGGCGAGTGGGCCGGTCAGTGGGAGGATGGTCCCGACGAAGCGTCGCCACTTATCCAGCCTCGAGTAGGTCGTGCTAGACTTTTTTGCTTCTTAGGGACCAACACGTGGTTAGCTACCCATGTGCTTTCCTTTATCTCCCTTATAAAGTTGGTGTCAAGGAGTCTGTTGACTTTGATGCCAACCGCTCAGCTCTTTTCTCGGATAGTCGATGCATCGACTGCTTCACTCGTTGAGTGCATGCTCAGCGAATTCCCTAGTAACTCCTGGCATGTGAAGGAAATATGTCCTAGAGGCAATCATAGAGATGATTATATTTCTTATGTATCCATGAGTTATTGTAATGTTCCTTGAATATCCATATCAGACAACTTGTATTGACTGGCAATTATGTGAATTGTTTGTGAAACTCTTTACTTGTATGGTTATTTAATAGTTGTTCCTAGTCGGAATTTATGTGAGGACACACGTGAATATTAGACTAGCACATCGATTGGTTGATGACTATGTTTCACAAGTCATAGACATGGAGATGTCAAACCAATGATGTGGACACATGTTATGAACATGGGGTTGGACTGACCCAACATGACACTGACAATTAGTTGCAGCTCTCTCTGCACATCGTGTACGTTTTGTCCTTAGACCTGAGATTGTCGCATGTACTTGAGATGTGGATCGACCTACTTTGGGGCTATCAGACGCTGCTCCGTAACTGGGTAGTTATAAAGGTAGCTTTCGGGTTTGTCCTGAAGCATGCTGCAAGGCATGGTCAATCAAGATGGGATTTTCCCCTCTCTACTTGAGAGAGATATCTTTGCACCCCTCGAGTGATCGGATCCAGAAATGCATGGCCGTGCTACATAAGGTTAAGAGTTAACCTAGTAAAGGGATTCATAATCACAGCATCGAGAAAAAGAGGTCAGCTTGGAGCTAGACCAAATATCATGAGGCAAAGGGAAAGATATGTACTAAACCTTGTGATGGTTCGTCCAATATGATCTTTGTATGCGTTTAGGAGTTGGCACGTCTGGCTAGAGGCTGCTACCAATTATTGACAGAATAAGTGTATTCGTGTTATGTCTATATGTATATGAACCTATAGGGTCACACACTTAAGGGACTGAAATCCTAATGAGGATTAGATGCGAATTAGACCAAGCTTAGGCTACTAATAGGCTGCTAATGTAGAAGCCCACTAGGGACGCCTATATAAGAGAGAATGGGGTGAGCTGACCAAGGAGAGACCATTCCACCCATCCGCCACTCCTCACGCCTGTGTTGCACGCGCGGACCTAGCAGTCCGACGTCTGGCGCTTCCACCCTGTACGTGTGGATACCTCGGAGGTGCTGCATCTGTAGCACTTGGACGAGCCGCGCAAGGAGAGCTGCTCGTGGGACGAGGACGAGACGTAGAACATCTATACTGCCTCGAAGCGCTTCATCAAGTTCCTCAACCGCGCGTCTAGTGGTAATCCCGTGATCTATGACAACAGTATTCCTGGTTTACGCGGTAGACAATTTTGATTTGCGCTAGTGTAGCCTACCCGTATCCCTTCAGCATGTCTGCAGGACACCATACGAAGATTTCCCAGCGCTCACAGAGGAATTTGATGAGCGTGAGTTCCTATGCGGGACTCGGGTCATTGGCGATCAAAGTCGTCTTGGAAGGGTCCGTCGGTGGACCTGCACCTTTTTGGTGTTGACTGTGGAGTCGAACGACATGTCAGGTGTGTTTTGCCTGGTGACTAGGGGCAAACTGTTGTCTGTTGACTCCTTTAGCCTTGTGAGCTCCTCCTGCATGCCAAATGACTAGGAGATTCTGTTGAAGTCCCTATTACAGCTGTCTGACTTCGTGAAGCTTCCTAGGATGGTGATGACGTCGTTGGGCCCTAACATCTTCAGCAGGTACGTGCAATGTGACACTGCCAGGAATCTTGAGAATGCCACTCGCCCGAGGATGGCGTGGTATTGTGAGGGCCAGTCCACCACCTCAAACTCGAGCCGCTCGCGCCTGAAGTTGCTGGGGTGCCGAAGATGACGTCGAGCCATATTTTTCCCAAGGGGTATATTCCCTTCCCTAGGACGATGTCGTGGAACGTCGTGTCTAACGCCTCCAGGCTGCATAGCAGGATCAGCATACCCGCGAGTGTGTTGACAAACATCAGGTTGATGCCGCAGTCACCGTCCATGAAGACACGATCATCTCGAATCCCCCAATATGTGCCTCGAGCACCAGGGCAGAGTGACCCAGGCAAGGTATCTAGCGTGGGTGATCCGAATGATCGAACATGATGCATGATTCCGAGCTGCTGAGGTAGTCAGGTATGGCTGGCGGAGAGGTGAAGACCAGGTTGAATTGGCAGGTGATCGTCTTCTACACCCTGTTGGTAGGACGCCCGTTTTGTATCATTATATCCCCCAGCGGTGGCAGGTATGGATCTACTCTATTATTTTGAGCCGACGCAGCTGAAGGCTGTGCGGGTGCTCCAGGTGGCGGAGGTGGAGCTCCATGTGCGACGGCTCCTGGGGAGGGGGCGAATCCTGGATTCACCGCCTGGCGACGCATCTGGGCGTAGCCCTCATGGAGTTTCTGGAACTCCCTGCAGTCCTTGAGCATGTGGCTGGCCTTCCTTTTGCCATCCTGCTTGCCGATGTAGAACTGGATGGTGTAGGGGGCCGATAGTTTGTTGAGTGCGGATGGCTCGTCGTCACGGTTGCGGCGCTGCCATGTTTGTGTTGGCCTTCCACCATCGCGGTAGTTTCCGCCACGATACCCGATGTTGCGGTTTCCATCCTCGCGGCGATCGGTGTAGCCAGCCATGACCATATTGACCTCTTCGTGCTTGTCGTAGACGCGCGTTCTTCTTTTTCCTCGGTGATCGCGTCTGCGGCTGAAGTCATCTTCGTCATCCGAACGTGTTCGGTTGACGACATCCTCGCCATCGGCCCATCAATTGGCAATGTCCATCAAGTGATCGATGGTTTTGGGATTGACGCGCCCGAGCTCCTCTCTGAATTCGTGGCGCCTTACGCCACCGTTGAAGGCGTCGATTGCCCTTTCCTCCGAGATGTTCTTGGCGGAATTCTTGATGACGGACCAACGCTGTATGTATGAGCAGATGGACTCATTGGACCGCTGGCAACAGGCGCGTAGCTCCTTGATTGAAGCCGACCTTTTGCTGGTGCTTTTGAAGTTGCGGATGAAGCTGTACGCCAGCTGTTCCTAGCTGCGGATGGATTCGGAGGGGAGGCTGTTGAGCTAGGCTCTGGCCGCGCCCGTCAGCTGCAACTGAAGGCATTGCATGGCTGTGTTTTTACTCCCGCCATGGAGTTTGACTGACGACAGATGGTCGTCTAGCTAGATCTTTGGCTTCTGCACGCCGTTGAACTTTGGGTTTTCCGAAGGAAGCTTGAAGCCCTTAGGCATCCGTGATTGTCGTACGACCCTGCTGAAGCACCTGGCGCCGCATAGTTCTGTGTCTTCCTCTTTGGACTCCATGGAGCACGCGTGTTTTGCACATGACTTGTCAATCTTGCGCTGTGTGAGCTCGCTACAAGCATCGTAGTTGTGTCTCCTGCACCACGGACTGCGACGACACCGCAACAGGTCATGCTCTTCCTCGTTGGATGAGGGTGTGCGGATCTTGGTGAACTTTATCGCCACCTTTTTCTTTGGCTCCGGGGTCGCTTCATCGTGGAGTGCGGCTTCGACAAGTTCGAGACCTGCAATCGCAGATTTGTGGATTGCGTACCGTGGATCCCCCGCTGATGGCGGGTTTTCTGCCAAGTAGGTGGTGGCCGCCATGACCGCAACCTGTGTCATTTTGGGCATGATGTTGCCTTGCGAGTCCATTGACATGAATGACAAGTCGAGTGCCTTGGTGGCCTTGCGTTACAGAGCGGGACCCATGCGCTCCATGCGGGAGCGATACTTGCGACTGTCGTAGCCTTTTGAGGAGGAGCCACCAACGGAGGAGAGCGCAGCTTGCCGCATGCTTGACTCGTCAACCACACTCCTGTGCTGCTCGAGCTGTATTGCTGCTTGATTTGTCGATTGTGCTCCTCGATGAAGAGCGAGTGGTAGCCCATCAACATGTCGCGGGGGACATCGATCGACAGAGGATTGGTACCTCGTATAGCCTCTTGCACTCTCGCCCACTGATCGTCATTGAGGTTGATCTCGTGATGTACGTGGTTGATACCCTCAGCATTGTTGGGTGCCCTATTCCTGTTGGGATTGGGCGGGGGTGGTCCGTTTCCTCAGTTTGTGGCATTGGGAGCCTACAGGTTGGGAGGAGGATTTGGTGGATTGGCACCGTTGTCGACGTTGCCATCATGGATGGCCGCGCACATGTAGCGATGGGGGAGATCATTGCTCCCGCAACTTTCAGATCCAGAACCGTAGGTTCCTTCCTCCGTAGGAGGGTCGCACAGATCGGAGTTGCAGCTGCTGCTGTCATCCTAATCGCTTGTCAGCGACGGTGTGCGCAGGGCACCGATTGGTGGCACCCACGGAGTAGGTGCGACTGCCGGAGGCAGTTTTATCTCAAGGAGGCAAAGGGTGCCGATTTGTCCTACCTAGAAGCAGAAGCTCCCGAACATCAGTTCGACCCCGTCGCCTATGGAGTCAAAGTTTTGTCAAGTTGCCGGCGAGTGGATGGTGAAGTCGATGGCGCCAAAGAAGAGGTGGTTCTTCGTTGCTGATGAATCGAAGACAGTGGTGGATGGAACCGTCACGATCGCACGATCAGCGCCCCCGGTTCCCATAGACGACGCCAATTGACGAGGGTTCGACTCGTCAATGCCAATTATTATGGACTTGGGTTTGGAGAAGATGGGAATGCTGGAGATCGCGAGACGGTTAATAGACACACAACAATAGGATACAGTGTTTACCCAGGTTCAGGCCCCCGGAGGGAAAACCCTACTCCTGCTTGTCTGTTCTTGATTGATGGCGGAACCGAAGGTTATAGGGATGCGCAGATGCAATCTGGCGTGAGGTGTGTGTATGAGAGTTGGGAGAGATCCTCCTCGTCGTGCCCTCCTGGCCTTTATATGTGGAGGCCAGGTCTCGGGTACGACGAGTCGGTTACAAATTAGGGGTTTACCCTTTAAGATTCTATCTACAACTTGACCGTGTTCTCCAAGGAGTTGACTTTCCCCAGGCTTGGGCCTCTAGAGTCTCCTTGGGCTTTGCGTTAGCAGCAGGTCTCCGTGTGGGCCTTCACTGGGCTGGACCGGGTAGGCCAATGTCAGATACTCGTAGGCATATCCATGTTAGTGTGCATCGCTAGATTCAGAGGACGGGGCTCCGTTCCCCTTTTCAAAAAAACACAAGCAACACTGATGCCTCCTTATCGGGCTCAATGTGTGCACTTTGAAATATTAACTTGTACAAGAATAAATTTAGCCGAATTAACTCTTTCAGCCAGTGGCATCTCCAACTCTAACTGTCAAAACAATGGAGATCTGCCTCATCCACCACGCGTGAATCATCACCACCAAGCTATATTTAGACATCTTGAGTGTGATTGTTTAGAGCAATGTCAATAGGTCAATTAATGATCGATACAAGTACTAGCTAGATATTCCATGTCACCGCTGACTAGAATAATCGCTATAATTCCATGCACTACCTACTAGAACATGCCACTCAACTAGGAGTATTAGATAGTACAATCCCCACTCAACTATACTAAAAAAATCCCCATTCAACTAGAAGCTTTATAAGAGCATCCCCAAAGTCCACAACACCACTCCACAGTCCACAACACCAGACACCGCCATGTCTAGCAGCAAACCGGCCGGCCTGGGGTGCAGCAAGCGCGATCCTTGGAGAAAGGGCGAGAGTTCCGCCCTGGTCGACAAGTGGGTCGAGATATGCCATAAGAGCGAGCGTCTCAGCGCTATCGAGTGGCGCGATGTTTGCGCCGCCGTCAATGCCTACCATGCTGCTTCTAGGCTCCTATTCGACCGCATCGTGGCCGAGTGCTAGCTGCGCCTCAACGGTCTCAAGCCCAAGTATTACAAGGGGGTTGACGACAAGGGGCAGGCCTAGCTCCAGGACTTCTCCGGCTTCACCGCCAAGATGCCACTAGTGTCCGTCAAGAAAAAGGAAGAGGCGAGTGGGCCGGTCGGTGGGAGGATGGTCTCGGCGAAGCGCCGCCACTTATCCAACCTCAAGTTGGTTGTGGTTGTGTACAAGTAGGATGATGTGGGGGGAGAGGACCTAGTGCATGGGGCCGCGAGCAACCGGGGGCAGTGATGATGAAGCTGGCAGAAGTGGTGATGAAGCCGACAGAGGTGTACCGGAGCGTGGAGATGGAGAGGCTGAGCGTGGAGAAGGAGAAGCTGAAGTATGGCTTGTTGTAGAAAGGGATGAAGTAGTTTACATTTAATTATACATGTTTTAATTCTTAAAATTATCTGGTTGATGTAGAAAGGGTTGAAGTAGTTTAGATTTAATTATCTATTCCCTCCATCCCAAGAAATAGGGCGTAAAAAATCCGGATTTTACTCAAGGAATAAGGCGTGGATGGATGTAGATCGGTAACCTTCCGAGTTTGCCCCTCCTTTCCCGTTCTCCAATCTCATAAAAAAACTTTTTGCATTAAACTCGCTTCGACTCCCGCGCCTAATTTAATCCGCCGCTGCTGCCTCCGAAATTTCCCTCCGAGCATGCGAGGATATTAGCAGAAAATCAGGAGATATTTATTGGAGAGCAGTTATTGTGAATCAACCATTGGTTGTGCATGCGGGAGAGATAAAATCTCTAGTCACGCGGAGGTAGTTAATGGAGAGAAATTAAGGGGAGGAAGGGCGCGCATGCAGGGGCATGAAAGGAAAGCTGCCAATTTTCTCTCCACCGATCACTGCCTAAATAACTGCGCTAAGATTTTTACGCCCTAAGACCATGTACTATGTATGCTTAGGCTGGTCCTAGTGCTAGTATCATAAGGTGTATCATGCATACCAACTTGGCAAAAATCTGATGTGGCATCACAATTAATGAAGAGAGAGGTGATTAGAGTATCATAGGTAGATACCGTATCATAGCACGTAAAATTAGAAATCATAATGACAAGTAAATCTTGTACACACATTCTATATAGAGATTCTACAAATTAATAAATATATCACTACTATGATACTAGTCACAATGGGAAATATCATATAGTAGTATCATGCATACGATACTAGTATATGATACCATCTTCATAATGCATAGTATTATATAGTAGTATTATAGTCTTAGTGTATTTATTATTTTGTAGAATCTCAACGTAATTTTGTGTGCAAGATTTATTTGGGATTAGTTTTTCTAGTTCTATGTTCTATGATACCATATCTACCTATGATACCAACACAATCTCTTTCATCATTAATTATAGTGACATAAGCATTTTGCATGCATGTGGTGCATGCTACTACCTATGATACCCCCATTGGGGCTAGTCTAAAGACATAGTATCATATACTAGTATCATATGCATGATACTAGTATTATGATACTCCCACTAGGACCAGCCTTAAAGCGGTTCAATGAGTTGAAGGAATCGGTTTAATACATAGCAGGACGCCGATTCATTGTTTCCTCGAAACAGGCATACGCCCAGCTATATAAATATAGCAACTAAGTTGAGACCGCTGCTGGGCCAGACAACACATCGCCCAAAAGAAAAAACAAAGAAGACTAAAAAGAAAAAAACAGAGAAAGTAAAGCCGACAACAGTGGCTCGACGACAAGGGATGACCCGCAACCGCTGCGCCCTCCGGAGAATTTTCACCACGCTCCTAGCACTCCGAAGTATCACGCACCAAGCAGCACCTCCAAGAAGGAAGCGACGACGATGACGCTGCTGCTCGGACTACTCCTAGGGTTTCCCCTGGTATGCTACAAGAGGTGGGAAAGAGGTACACCCAACGCCCTTCATGAAGGAAGGTGAAACCCGCAGGCGTTACCGCGTCGGTGTCTAGTCGACAAGGATTTCTCCCGACCCTTCACAAAAACCACACTCCTGGACCCTTCGAAGGCTCCACCAAGCTCGACCGCTCACCAACATACGCCACCACGGCCTTGCATTCAACCCCGACATCTCACCGCGACCCACGTTGTGAGGCTGGCAAGAACGAAAAAGGAGGAACATCGGCGAGAGTCGGCAAGATAGCAACACACGGGAGGGAACTTCCTCCACCACCTTCTGGCGGTAGCCGACCGGATGCAGCGAGAGGGGCAAACCAGACCCTCACTGGTCCAGTCGAGCCCAAATGGGCGCGTGAAGCCCTTCCACCGCACTGCAGCAAGGGTGCCACTGTCCTCGCCAACTCCAACACTAGTCCCTCCCCCTCCTCCTACCAGAAGATCCACCACGGCAGATCCCCGCTGCCAAGCAGCAACGCCATCGACCTCGTGATCACCCGGGCTTGCCGGACCACCGCCAGTCTGAGGAGCAACACCACGAGCTACCTCCCGGAGCCACCTCCGCCGGAGGGCTTCCCGCACAGACCACCTTCTAGGGCCGCCGCCCCGGCTTCCACGAACTCGCACCCACGGGGCAGCAAACACCACCATAACAGGACCATTGGCGTAGACGGGGGAGGTCGGCACATGAAGACTATTCTAGACGGCAGGAGGCCGGCGAGCACGACAGCCAAGCGAGCTGTGTGCAAGTTAACCTCGCAAACCATGGCTATGGATGCCATCCGGCCACCAGATCTGGACCCACCTGGTCCGGAACGTGGTTTCCAGCCACCATGGCAAGGAACCGGAGAGCATAGCAACCAGAGCCCGCCAAGGACGTGCCCGCCGCGGCCTGCCAGGCTCAGATCGGGCCCGCGAGGCCCGGCTGCTGCGGTTCCCCCGGCCGTCCGCCGCCGCCCTTCATAGCTCCGCGCCGAGCTCGCCCCCTGCCACCGCCGCCAAGCCACCGTCGTCCTGATGCGCCGCCGTCGCGAAGCGAGCTCGCGCCGCCACCATGGAGCACTGCCGCTGCCCCGCGCAGGGCGCCGAGCGAGCGGGTAAGGGAGGGCCCCCGCCGCCGGCACCGCCCGGGCTTTGCCCGGTGGCTCCCGCCGACGGCGGCGGAGGAGGAGGGCCTAGGGGGAGGGAGGAGGAAGGAAGGATTGGGGAGGCCCGCCCGTCGCCCGCGGGGGACGAGGCGGACGGGTCGGTTCGGTTCTCGTCCGAGGTGGAAGTCTACCGATTCATTGTTTCAGTGCAGAGAAGCGGATCAAGATGTTGGTTCGATTTAAAGAAATCTGTTTGTCAGGAGCAATACAGTGGGTCCACAAGGCAGAGATAGAAGGCTGTGTATGAGGAGAGAGGTTGCCTGATAAAATAAGGTACCATGTCTGACAAACGTCCATTATGGTTTGACTTCAACATACAGCAAAATCGGAGCCATTCCTAACTCTGATAGATTTTTGCTTGAACCGACGCACCATAGTGCATGGTCTAAGCCTTGAGATGGAGGGAGTAAATATTAGTTCTTGGAAGTAGCTAGGTGTGCGGAGAAAGGGCTGAAGTAGTCTAAATTTATTTATCTGTATTAGCTCTTAAAAGTATCTAGCTTGTAGTTAGTAAGTGCTGAAGTAGTCTAGATTTAATCATCTAAGATTTAGTCCTTAGAAGTGGCGAGCTTGGTGTAAGAAAGGGATGAAGTTCCTAGTGTTTCTAATACGTATTAAGAAATTGGCGTGGCGCGGTGACACGCCACACGCCCGTGGCATTAATATGAAACAAATAATTGATGACGAATTGCAATCAAAATTACTAACCGACAAATAATTACCGTAAAATATTTAGGTCGTGCACAGTTGAAAATGCCATTGAAAAGCTACCGTAAAAATTTTACGCACTACACAAAAATCACTACTGGGTAATAACCATTCGAAAATCTACAGTTGAAATTGTAGATTTTATCAGAAAATTACCAAAAGAAAAATTAATACAACATGGCAACTTGTTGTTAGCCTATTGGAAAAAAAAAGACATCTACATTACATCGAGGGCATGAGGACGTGGGGCACGGAGGAGCCCCAAATCATTCCATCCTTTATATGTGTAGATATTCCCAGCACTGGAAGCATTTTTGTGAATGCAGTCCAGAGAAGCATCGCTTACTTTACCGCCACACCCTTGTGTACATCCATGAAACCAACTTTGGGGTTCCCTGTGGCGTACGGTCTTGCTGGAAGCAGCATGGGGAACCTGTTGTCATGCTGCTGCTACTGCTGCTCAAGCAGGATGCACAGCCGCCAAGTAGCTGCCGGCCGGCAGCACCAACTGCATATGAACGGCAACCGGTCAAGAGGCTGGACGTGAAGATGACCAACTGCATATGAACGGCAACCGGTCAAGAGGCTGGACGTGAAGATGTCGTCGTCGCACGTAGTTGTGGAGACCACGAGCATGGAAGAGAAAGACAGTGGTGCCCTCTCTGGAGGAGTGTGGCTGGGAGCAAGGCAAGGATGATTCTCTGTTTGACCTGCTGGGTGAAGCATATATACCAACTAAAGCTAGAACGCAACAGAAAAGGCCACTTTCTTCGGAAGTTCTTTATTTGATTTGAATTTAGCTTCTCCATTTGTTAGACATGCAAGGTTACTTACATGAAGACTAATCCCGGACGCATGCCTCTGATGCTCGGAAAGCTATACATTGCACTAAGAAGCAAAGTATCATGCTTGACAAGCTGGAGGCGGGCAGGAAGGGCCCACGAACCATCCGCTTCTACTTCCCAATGAGAATTTACTAGTTCACTCGATAGCTGGATGACCGGATAGTTTAAACGCTCACGCAATGAACACCTGGATCCTATCTCCCATGCCATCCTCAAAGTCGAGCAGTATCTGGCCGTTCCGGGGGTTGTCTGAGTCTATAGGTGCATCACGGAGCCTTTCCATGATATTTGCTCCAGCCAGTCCTGCAAAGCGTAGAAAGGAAATGATCAAATGAAACATATACAGGCCACAAATTCTTCTCTATCTCAAAAGATTATTTATGTTCCCCACAGGAACAGAAGTACAAACCTGGAATAACTTTTGTCATCCCTTCTAAGAATCCAGCCTGTTGCAGAGAAAGAGGCAATAGTAGTAAGAAAACTAGTGTTATAATGAACCCAGAATCAAGATGTTCTCTAGGTTAGTGTCAATGTCAAAACTCCCAAGTCAATGCTATATACTGAATCGAGAGTAGGCTTGTAAATGAGCTCTTACAGGTATCCTGGCATCCATTTTCTGGACTCCGTCTCTTCCTGTAATCCTTAGTCGAAGCGTGCGGGACCACATCCCGCTTGAAGGACCTCTGCCTCCAGTGGAACCAGTATCATAGAGCTGAGGCAGTATGTCAATAATAGGTTCTTGTGATTTCTCAGTCCTTGACTCGGTGTCTCCTGATCTGCTTGCTTCGCTTGTATAATCATAAAAACCTATAATTGCGATGTACCAGGATAAGAAAAACCTGTTCATATTCAACATAGTTTATGAGAGAGTAAATGCGCACCACTCCCGTAGGATGATTGAGCTGGTGTCGCAATGTAGCGCTTTTCCTCTTCATAATAGTGGTTAAACCCTAGTGTATCCTTGATCTCCTCAAATGATGGCAAACTACCTGGAGGAGGTATGCGACCACCTTTTATAGCAACGAGTGCATCCTGCAGATCAGGGTTTCTTATACAGTTAATTATTGGCAGTGGAAATGTAACTCATCTGTGGCACCACAGTGAACTACACAATTACTACCAGTTCACATACACAGAGGATCGGACCCACATGCCACGTCGCCATATTAAATAAGCACACAATAACAGAAGATAATATGTGAGCGAGGACACATTTTTTTTGTTCGCCGAAAACTTTAGGGAAAATCCATGCGCATAACCCTTTAGAACACAACTACTACAGTTAGTGAAGAAAGAATATACACATGAATTGTTTCTTAAGCATTTCATCTCTCTAAAGTCGGTGTAGAATCTGGCACAAGCATTGTAGGCATACAAATTATAAACAACAAACCTCCATTGCACGCATTGATACCCCAATTAGAGATAATGGGTAGGCTATGATTTTGTAACCAATCTCTTCAAGTTCAAGAGGGCTCAGTATAGGAGTTTTACCACCACCTTCTAACATGTTGGCCTGAAAAAGAAGTACGGAGTATGCTGAGGACAGAACTCTTTCAAGGTGATTAGAAATAATTAGAAAAAGAGCACTACTGTAGTGAGTAGATCTAACCATTTTTGGAACTCCAGGTGAAACTGCACAAAACGCCTTCATCTCTTCCCTTGAAGCAAGGGCATCAATAAATAGAACATCTGCCCCAGCATCAGCAAAAGCACGTGCTCTCCATAATGCTTCATCAAGAGACAAAGCTTGACGAGAGTCTGTCCTTGCCACAATAACAATGTCAGAGCCACTCTCCTTCCTGGCATCTACAGCGGCTTTTATGTGCATAATTGCTTCCTCTCTTGACACAACTTTCCTTCCTTGTGTATGTCCACATGCTTTTGGTGACACCTTCAGAATACTATACATCATATCACAAAAAAAGGAACTAAACGAAAGGGAAAAGGAAGATTTATCACAAAAAACCTCCAGTAATTTTCTAATAATCAATGTAAAACGAAATAAAGTCTGCAAACTGCAATGGAAATGGAAATATTATATAGTTTAAATGCACAGTTCAAAATCGGATAAATGATCCTTGATTGCTAGAAAATATGAAATTATGCATAACTGAATTTGAGATGTCAACTAGGGTCTAGAGCCCAGACTTATTTAAGGCAGTGGCAGGGGTTGGTATCCAACATTTAGTCCAACATGAATCTGAATGGACAACTAGGATGTTACAAAATATAAACAACGTAGTATGTGTGTATGTTGACATTCAGGTGCAGCATTCTAGTCCAGTAATATGATAGTTGTGCACACAGAATAGGTTACTGAAGCAAAAACAGCAATACAATTTTGTAAACAGCACAACACTGAGAGTATCAATGTAACGTAAGATTTCAAGAGTAAGGATCTTAACTTAGCACTTATTTTGGACCAAAGGATGCGACACATACAAATCCTGTGAAAAAGATGTTTTTGCAAAATAATCTAGAGCCCTGGCTGAATACCATGTTGACACGAAAGAATATAACATAGTGCCCTTATTGCTAAAATTTCAAGCACAAAAAATAAAGCCTAAGGGAGGTCATTCACAGTCATTATTCCTTGAAATGCATACCTGATCTTCAAGAATAATTCCAGCAAAACCGGCATTGATGAAGCCTTTCACAGTCCTCTTAACATTCATAGAGTTTCCATAACCATTATCAGCATCACCAATCACAGGTATCGATACCGCTTCGGTGATCAAACGCCCTTGATCAACCATTTCACCATAGGACATGAGACCAACATCTGGCAATCCAAGCCGTGCAGCGGATATCGAGAACCCTGAAAGACAGAATTGAATTAAATTCTGCGCACTTCAAATGTCGTAAACCTCATTTTACATAGCCCTGGGCTAGCACCATAAGCAAACTATTCTGTGGTTCCATTTCAAGGGTTCTGACAATGACTGCACAAAGTGAAACATGGCCTCCCGGTGATCTGGTATGCAATGCCACTAAGCCACTTGATCAGAGTGCCCTCAACAGAACTTAAGAACCACAACCAATACAGACTAGCACAAGAGAAGATTCTCGCGTGAGTCTAAGGTTTCATCGTCTTTATGACATATGGGGCGTAACAGGAAGTACGGCACCTCAACCACTCGCCACTCGGCACGACATTGGCGCGTGTGAGTATCTACGAGCAGGGAATCATAATCCAGCGAATCCATATATACATGGTTACACAGCAAACACCCGTCTCTATACTACTATGAGTGAGTGATGAATGGCAGGGAGTCCAGCAGAAGCAAAAGAGCGAACACGTACCGCTCGTGAAGCAGGCCCTGAACCCAGCGCGCTCAACGAGGCGCGCGCTGAGCGCGTCGTAGCAAGCGGGCGCCTGTTGGGCGCCCGGCGTCTCCAGGACCCGCCTGAGCGCTGCTGCGGGCGGCTCCCCGGCACCGGCGCCCGCGCTCCCTCCGGCTGCGGCATAGGAGCAGCGAGGGGAGATCCGGGCGCTGGCAGACGAGTGAAGGGCTCGTCGTTGGATGAGAGGGGGCGGACGGACGCGGCAGGAGCCGGCGCGGCTTGAGGTGCACGGGGACAGCGAGGCGGGCGGCTGGTGCAGGAGAGCGGCGTAGCACGCCATTTCTGCTGTCTGCTTGCTCTCTGTACAGTACTAAAATCTAGAATTGCCTCTTTCGCCAGTACTGCGCACTAGTCCCAGTCTCGCTGCCTCCCCGGTCCCACTTGACAGAGAACTCCCCCCACAGGCCCACACTCGGAGGCGGAGCTGGTTGAACCCAACCGTGTGAGCCTGTGAGTACGCTCCTGTTGCTATCCCGGCAATTTCTTCTTCGTTTCCGGTCACAACCCTCGCCTCCACCAACCATGCCGCCGCCGCCGCGGGCGCTGCCTGAAGAGCTCCTAGAGGAGATCCTCCTCCGCCTCCCTCCAGATGATCCCGGCTGCCTCTTCCGCGCCTCCCTCTTCTGCAAGCCCTGGCGCAGCCGCCTCACCGGCTCCGCCTTCCCCCGTCGCTACCGCGAGTTCCACGGGACGCCTCCTTTGCTGGGATTCTTCGAGAACGACTTCTCGGTATGCTGCTGGTTCGCTCCCTTGTCCCCCACATCCCCTTTCCTCCCGGTCCACCCCGGCGACCATGAACTCTTGGCGC
The DNA here is from genome assembly GCA_916181665.1 of Avena sativa. Classification (NCBI taxonomy): domain Eukaryota; kingdom Viridiplantae; phylum Streptophyta; class Magnoliopsida; order Poales; family Poaceae; genus Avena; species Avena sativa. The sequence continues at coordinate 144,408,637 of OV702294.1, read as the reverse complement.
ACGACGCCCGACACGGCCTCGTCCTCTTAAATGGCTCCTGGAAGGAAACGGTGGAACTCGTCGTGTGGGATCCCGTGCGCCACCGCCAGTGGGAATTGCCCTTCCCGGAGTTCGACCGGGTATCAGGCAGCGCGGCGGTGCTCTGTGCCGTCCACGGATGCGACCACCTCGATTGCTGTGGGGGGCCCTTCCTCGTGGTCTACGTGGGCACCGATCGAGAAGGGGTCGCACGCTCTTCCGTGTACTCTTCAGAGGCTCGTGCATGGGGGCCAGTGACATCTTGTGAGCACACTGACTTAGTAGTCATTAACGATTGGCCCAAAGCCCTTGTGGGAAATTCATTTTATTTCTTGTGCACTTTGGGCTCGATTATCCTGCGGTACAACTTGCTCAGCCAGGAATTATCAATGGTTACTTGGCCGCCTATGTACAAGTGGGAGCACGACAGTCGTATCCTTATGAGGATGGAGGACGGTGTGCTGGGATGTGCCAGTTTGCAGGAGTCCAGACTTGAACTATGGGCGATGGAGTTTGGCACCCATGGAGCCGTGAAATGGGTGTTACGCAGAGTAGTCGAGCTCGAGAACTGCCTGCCCTCTCGCTCCAGTTATGTGATTAATTTTGCGGAGGGAGTTGGTGTATTTTTTGTGTGGACAAATATTGGTATCATGTACAAGCTTCTCTGTGTTTGCTTTGCTATGATTTGTGACCAAGTAGTATTTCGTTAGCGACATGAAGTTTGGTTGATGATACATAATGAGTGTGAAAAAGAATGGACATATTGGAATCTCATAATAATACAGAGCATATGTTTTCAGATCAATCTGGGGGCATAACGCCTCCATCAACCATGGCCTCCTCAGATAATGTTGGGACGGCCCGAGATGAGCACCGTGACGTGCTGCTGTCAAACTTAAGTGGGGAGGTGGGCGATGACAAGGAGAAATGGGTAGAGAAGGTTGAGGAGGATTGCGGATGGGAGGAGGACGGGTGGGAGGACGAGGAGAAGTTCGAGGAGGAAAAGGGGGCTCGGGAGAAGTGTCAGGTACGAAAGCAGAAAAAACTTGCGCAGGTTCATTTTGAGGATGGGTCTGAGGCTATTGAGGAAGGGGAGTTCGTCCGCGCCCAGATCTGCTTCCACAATGCCCTCTATTACATGTTAGAATTTCTCCTTTCCACTTTCTTACTCCAAAGCCTGCCAGACGTGTACATACAGATGGATCATGGTCTTATGGATACAACTTCCAATTAGCGTTGTTACCTGTATTGGTATTTTCATATGTGCGTAGTTGCTTTGAGATTTTGACTTACATAGTCTTTGGAATGAGCTTAATTGGGTTTAGAAGGTTTTAACTGCTTATGCTCCAAAAATTGAGAATTGGAACCTTGCCTTTTTTTTATGATGTGTGAATTGTGACGAGCGCCAAATCAATGTGCTTCAGGGATTAGTGTTTACCCATTTGAGAACTGTCCATATGTTTCTGAAGTACCGTTTATTTGAATGCTTGAGTAAATGGCACTTACCCAGCTAATACTACCACAGTGGCAGTTTGCAAAAAACTCAGTGAGTGGAATCAGAAAGTCTTACACTAAGTCACACTTTGGACCAACTGGGGTAAGAAATTAAGAATAACTGGCCTGTAGTGCAGTTTATTTATATGTTACCTAGAAATTGCACTTAATTATTACACTCCAGGTGGTTGTGTTATGGAAGGAAATAAACAACTGGCATATTTAGCGCCTTACTGATAAACAAGTATGGCGTAATTTTAATTGTGATGTTCTATTTGAGGTTCATTACCTTTCATGGCCTTATGTTATACTCTTAACATTGATGTACTGATAAATTTAGTAATTACGCCTTGTTGTCACCTAGGGTGTTACATTACGGGAGACTTTCTACAATGTGTATTAGTGCATATTACAAGTATGGACTTGCTTTGTTGTACGAAGCTCAATCCAAGATTGCACCACATCAAAGGTTAGTGAAGGGTGTGGCCAGCAAAGATGATACCAGAAGCACAAAGGCGTCTAGTAGCAATATATGGGAAGGTGATACTAGAAAAGGTATATGGCATTACTACTTTACTCCATAAAATCATACTATGAGTGTTATTTTTATCTGCATATATGTAATTGATAACATTATAGTGGTTAGTAAACTGCTACTCTGTAAGGTACTTTTGCAAATTAAGAGCCATGTTTGAAGATCAGAAATGTCTGGAATTATTTCTCAAATTGCCTCATCATTCTCTTGTAGACTGTTTCATGAAAGTGGTTTTTGGAGTACTATGCATTTTCGTGCTGTAAATTATAGAATGGCATGATATCTGGAACCTTCCGGTGGACGGTTAGTCAGGCGCAGGTGTCAACCCCTCAGTTGGTTCTGGGTTTGATCGTTTGAGTTCTCGGACTCCTCAAGTGCAAGTCAGGGCTCCTGGTGGAAAAAAAATGGTGGATTATTTCGGAGACAGCAAATTTGTTATTGCTCACTCGTACAAAAAGTCTATTCATGGTCGGCCATATTTTTGTTTTGAATGGGTGGGATCTGGTATCATATGTCCTCTGTTAGCCTTCTTGCTTGATTTTTTTATGTCATGCTTACTTGTACACTTGGAATTGCAATGCCTGATTAAACAATCATTGCCTTCATTCTATTTTGCAATTGGCTTTCTTCCAATGTTAGCCTTCTTGGTTGATTTTTTAATGTCATGCTTACTTGTACACTTGGAATTGCAATGCCTGATTAAACAATCATTGCCTTCATTCTATTTTGCAATTGGCTTTCTTCCAATGTACTTGAACGAACTAGCTTTTATTACAATATACAAGCGCCTGTATTTTGTGCAATTAAACATTTTACAAATATTGTGCAACCCACAACTAATGTGAATAATTGGTTGCATTCTAAAAACACCAATTTTCTTAACGGTCCGACATTTTCCTTCTGATTCTTCTGGGATTTAGCATGGTTAAGAAAGGCGTGCACTGAAGCACAACTAGGCTCTAGGCGGCAGCAAAAGCCTTGCGTTTAATCATACTATGTGTGCGCTTAAGAGAGATAGGTGCTAGACAGAGGCAAAACTAGGAATTAACAACTAGCGCTTTTTTTATCCTTGGGATTTAGAGGGTGACATGAGAGATAAGAGAAATTAGGGTAACTTCTAGTCTTCTTTATTCGGTACCTAGGGTCTCCTGGTCTCCTTATATACATGAGGACAACCTCAAATAAGGAAGTACAATCTAACTTTGGAAATGAAAAAGAGTGCTAACATTGGGGCCAAAAGGCAGGCAGGGTTGGCTCTCCCTGCTATGGGCTGTGGCCTGAATCTAAGGGTGGCCCAGCCCCCTGTACTGTTGCGGTGTTGCCCTCACATAACACTACAATAATTGATGGCCATGTTCGATGTGCATTTCCTCATGTCACACTAAATGCCAATATAACCACTTAATGAAGAATAACTCACAGGGCTAACGTGATTCTGATTTTATTCAGATTTGGACCTGGCCTGGAAAATGTTGCATATTGCGAGGACAATACTTGAGAAAAGACCTTGCATCCCTATGGAGAAAGTTGAGATCTTTTCTTCGCTTGCTGAAGTCTCTATGGAAAGAGGTAGTTTCAGCTATCTTACTTACAGTGAATGGTTTTGATACTCATATTGCACATTTTAATTGCAGAAGATATAGACTACTCCCTCCGTGCTTGGCTCAAAGCTTTAGCCATCTTGGAGCATTTGGTTGAGCCTGACCATTGTCGAATTATCTTAATGTATCCTGCTTGTGGTAATAACAGTATCAATTGTGTGCCGTATAGTAGTATGAAACATCATGTTTGCAATTTGAGTCAGTTGGCTTGAAAATTTAGGTGGCTTAAGGTGTTGTTTTCATTGTATTATTCATGTTCTTTCAATTGATTTAGGCATACTGAAATCTTGCACGGGTATCTTCATTGCATAAATCCACATGCTAGTGTATGTGTGAGGATAAACTTTTCGCTGAATAATAACTCTCAGATTATGCTGGCATATTGCAAATTTGGGTTGTGATTTGTTAATTTCCTTAGTTTGTCGTAGAAACCTCCACATATTTCTGGCTTTCAACTCAGCATCCAAGATTGGGGATGCGATCCCATACGGTGTAAAGGTTATATCATTGTACAAGTCGCGTATGCAGAAGCTGAAAGTGGCCAAAGAAGCTCTTTTGGCTGATAAGGGTGATAATGCATCTGCTGCTGAAGTTGACTCGGAGAATTCTTTCCTAGACATCCTTACTAGCATATTCACTGTACTAGAGAAAAAGGTAAATGTGTCAGTTCCTTCATGTTATCTAAATGGTTTACACCATGAACATACTAATACATTAGTACCGGATGATGAACTTATAAGGAACAACAACATGTTTTCATTTTTCTGGATTCAGCTTGAAGACTTGGCGCAAGCAATGCTGACCCCAATCTCAAAGGCAAGTGGTGTGCACAATGTTGTCTATGCTGTGCCAGGAGCTGCATCTTTGACCTCTCAAATTGCTGGACCAAGTAATTCTATGTGTAGAGCAGCAACAATCGAGACTCCCAACCTTGGGACTGCATGCCATGCATGGAACAATCTAATATCAAGCAGATCTCTGCTGAACCTTGTCGCAAGAAACTTTGCATAGGATTGGTGATAGCAGGTAGCGGCGGCACATAAGGTGTTCATCCCGCAGCACAGGGAGGGCGATGCCTCTGTACGAAAGTAGAGTACAGCTCGATTAAGCCTTGTTAGTAAATTATGCCTTGAACCTTTTACTTTTAGCTGGCCATATGGTTCCATCTATTTAGGGTCTATATATATGGAACCATTTACTTGGATGCAAAATTGCAGAAGAATCTCTTCATGGCGTGTACTTACTGGTTTGAACTCTTGTTAAGCTTAAGTTCAGTGCAATTGAAGTGCGGATGGATTGATCCCTGAGTGAACTGTTGTTGGTTCCAGGTTCCCCTAATGATCTGCATTATTATGTATCACTTGTACTCCCTCTGTCTAAGAATAGATGTCTTGGGTTTTTCAAATTTTGGATGAATCTATATACTCCCTCCGGCCCATATTAATTGACTTAAATTTGTCTAGATTTGAATGAATCTAGACACTATTTAGTATATAGGTTCATCCAAATTTTGACAAATCAAAGTCAATTAATATGGATCGAAGGAAGTACTAAATAGTGTCTAGATTCGTCAAAATTTTAACAAATTTGAGATATCTATTTTAGGACAGAGGGAGTAGTACTTTGGAATATCATCCTCCTCCAGTTAAACTGGCCAAATAGGATGTAAATGGCATTTTCATGTTCTTGTATACTACTCCCTCCGTTTAGAAATATAAGATGTTTTAGGTTTGTGAAGTAGGTGTATCTAGACACCTTTTAGTGTATAGGTTCTACACTAAAAGGTGTCTAGATACATCTACTTCACAAACCTAAAACATCTTATATTTCCAAACGGAGGGCTATCATTGCATCCTGCTGTCGTGCATCTGTTATCTTACTCAGATTGTCTTTTTATACCTCTGCTGAAGGAGAAGTGAAGTCATTTCTGCTGTTGGTGATAAAAGGCTTTTGTATAAAAATAAATAAAAGGCTTTTGTATATGGAGGACAGTTGAAGGTGCTCCGTGCGCGCCAGGGCCAAGTTTCGCTTTCGCAGCCTCCCCGGTACCCCACGAGCGGAGCTGGTCGAACGGACCCAACCGTGTGAGACTCCCAGTTGCTAACCCATAAGTTCATTCTTTCCGGCCCAACCCTCGCCTCCACCGGCCATGCCGCCGCCGCCGCCGCCGCCGGCGCTGCCGGACGAGCTCATCGAGGAGATCCTCCTCCGCCTCCCGCCAGAAGATCCAGGCTGCCTCTTCCGCGCCTCCCTCGTCTCCAAGCCCTGGCGCAGCCGCCTCACCGGCTCCGCCTTCGCTCGCCTCTACCGCGAGTTCCACGGGACGCCTCCCTTGCTGGGATTCTTCGAGAACGACGAGACGGTATTCTGCTGGTTCGCTCCTTTGTCCCCCACCTCCCCCTTCGCCCCTGTCCACCCCGACCACCGTAATCTCTTCGCTCTCGACTCCCGTCACGGCCTCGTCCTCTTAAATACTGTCGGCCCGGACGGCGAACCCCTGGACCTCGTCGTGTGGGATCCCGTCGGCCGCCGCAAGTGGGAATTACCCTACCCGGAGTTCGCAGACTGGGGAACCGTCCCAGACAGCGCGGCGGTGCTCTGCGCCGTCGATGGCTGCGACCACCTCCACTGCCATGGCGACCCCTTCCTCGTTGCCTACGTGGGCACCGATGAAGATGGGGCCGCGCACGCTTGCCTCTATTCTTCGGAGGCTCGTGCCTGGAGCCCCGTGACATCTTATGAGCACCCTGACTCCTTCCTCGAGGTTATTACCTCTTGGCCCGTAGCCCTTGTGGGAAATGCCCTCCATTTCCCTTGCAGTTCCAGTCCCAGGATTATCCTGCGGTATGACTTGTTCAACCAGGAACTATCAGTGATTACCTGGCCAGACATGTACAAGTGGGAGTACAATTATATCCTTATGAGGACGGAGGATGGTGTGCTGGGTTGTGCCAGTTTGCAGGAGTCCATGCTTGAACTATGGTCGATGGAGTCTGGCGCAGATGGAGCTGTGAAGTGGGTGCTAAGTAGAGTTGTCGAGCTCGAGAACTGGATACCCTCTTGCACATCTCTCGTGACTAGCTTTGCAGATGGAGTTGGTGTATTTTTCGTGCGGACAAATCTCGCTGTCTTCACAGTTGAGCTTAAATCAGGCCGAGTTAAGAAGGTCTCTAGCTGCGAGGACCGAGTCATTCCATACATGAGTTTCTACACTCCAGGTACTAGCACGTGAAACCTCTCTGTACTTGCTTATGTTTTGCTTGGCTATGATTTGCGAATAATTTAGTTAAAACTAAATAAATTTTCTATTAGTGATATGAAGTTATGCTGATGGTACACAAGAATGAGTTCGTGAAATTGGATATGTTGCAATCTCATATATATATTTGAACTTTTCAGATCAATCTGGATGCCTAGCGCCTCCATCAACCATGACCTCCTCATCAGAGAAGAACGTTGAGACAGCCCGAGAAAAGCACGATGATCGGCTGCTGCTGCACTCAAGTGGGGAGGTGGCCGATGAGAAGGAGAAATGGGTAGAGAAGGCTGAGGAGGATTGCAAATGGGACGAAGGCGGATGGCATGAGGAGGGCTCGGTGGAGGATTGGGAATGGAAGAGGGAGAAAGCTTTGGAGCAGTTTCAGGAGGGGTCCAAGGCGTTCAAGGAAAGGCGATTTGGCCATGCCAGGAACTGTTTCCACTATGTCCTTACAGAAGAGTTAGTGTTTCTTTCTTCTACATGCTGCTCTTAGTTTAAAGCCTTGCTGAAGCATGCATACATATGAGTTACTGGATACAACTTCCATGTGATGAGCTTAACTGGGTTTAAGATGTCCTCATTTGTCAGGCAGCAATACCTGAGAATTTGGACCTACCTTTCTTTTGTCATGCTCTGTGAATTGTGACAAATGCCAGATCAATGTGCATTTGCTTCAGGGTTTGATGTTTACCCATTCGAGAAATGTACATATGTTTCTGAAGTGTCGGCTGTTTTAAATATTTGAGTAAATGTAACATAGATCAACTATTCTTAGCAGAGTTGCAATTTAAAATTTGCAAAAGCCTCATCAACTTTGGTCCAAAATTCTTACACTACTAACTCACACTTTTAACGCACTGGTAAGAATAACTGGCCCAAAGAGCAGTTTTATACTCCGTTGCAGTTTATATGCTGATTAAAAATTGCTCGTAACTAAGAGTATCACACTCTTGGTGGTTGTTACAAAAGGTGACAACCAACAGATAGAGTTAGCACATTCCTGATGAAATAATTGTTTGTAGTTTTGATTGTGTTCTATCTCAGGTTACATTAGCTTTCATGGCCTTATGTCATAGTCTTAACAATGATGGAGTGATAATTTTGTAATCAACGGCTTTGTTTTCACATAGGGTGTTCTATTGTGGGAGACTATCTCCAATATGTATTATGACATATTACAAATATGGTCATGCTTTGTTGTACGAAGCTAAAGCGAAGATTGCACAATACCAAGACTTAGTTGAGGGTTCAGCCAGCAGAGATGATATTGGAAGCTCAAAGGCCTCTTGTAGCAACGTTAGGGAAGATGATACTGAAAAAGGTATATGCCATTACTCCTTTACTCCATCCAACCATATGTACTACGAGATATACTACTACATATTAGCTGCATATATGTAGTTGATTAACGTTATATTGGTTACGATTTATGAACTTGTCTCTTCATCGATTCATAAACACTGAGGAGTCTACATAGTAAAACTCTAGCCTGCAGTGAACTGCATGTGCAAATTAGTAGCCTTGTTCGGAACTAGGAAGTGACTAGAATCATCAATTATCTCATCATTCTGTAGTAGACTGTTTCATCAAAGTAGTTTTGGGAGTACTAAGCATTTTGTGCTATAAATTATTAAATATCAAATGATTTCAAGAATCGTCCAGTGGACGGTTGGTCAATAAGCTGTCAACCCCTCAGTTCACCTGGGTTTGATTCCTCGGATTCATCAGGTGCCTACTCTGTAGGCGCAAGCCAGGGCTCCTGCTGGAAAATATATAGTAATAGATTATTTTGGATACAACAGTTTTTCTTATGGCTCGCTCATAGAGAAGTCTGTTCTTGGTTGGCCATATTTTGGCTTTTGGGCGGGATGGGATCTGGTACCATATGTACGCTATTAGCCTTTTTTTTGTTTTGCTTCCATGCTTACTTGTACATTTGGAACTGCCTGATTAAACATATATTGATATATATGAACCATTGTCTTCATTTGATTCTGCAATTGGCTATCTGTCCAATGTACTTGAAGCTTTTTTAATATACAAGCGCATGTCTTTTGTTCAAGTATGTCCTGTAGATATTGTGCAACGATGTTAGGTAGATTGGTGACACCCTCAACTGAGGAAATACAGTCTGTAACTTTGGAAATGGAAAACTGCCCAAGGCAGGCATGGGTGCCTTTCCCCGTTGTGGCGTGCACCTAAGGGTGGCCTCGCCTCCTGCACTGTTGCCCCCACATCAAATTACAATAATTGATGACCTTGTTCCATGTGCATTCCTTCATGTCACAACACGTAACAGTATAGCCACGCATTGAAGAAAAACTCAGAGCAAGCATGATTCTGATTTTTGTTCAGATTTGGATCTGGCCTGGAAAATGTTACATATTGCGAGGGCAATACATGAGAAGTGTCCTTTCATCCCTATGGAGGGAGTTAAAATCTTCCGTGCTCTTGCTGAAGTCTCTTTGGAAAGAGGTAGTTCAGTTATCTTACCTACTCCTGCATCTAATTGGTCAGTTGTCTTGATACTTATGGCTCACATTTTAATTGCAGAAGACATAGACTACGCACTCCGTTGTTGGTTCAAAGCTTTAGCCAACTTGGAGCATTTGGTTGAGCCTGACCATTGTCAAATTATCTTACTGTATCCTGCTTGTGCTAGCGATAGTATCAATTATGTGTTATATAGTAATAGTAGTGTGATTTGCAATCCAAGTGCTACAGTCACAATGCCTTCTAGGCATGTGTCTTTCTGTATCCTGCTTGTGGTAATAACAGTATCAATTATGTGCTGTATACTAGTACGAAGCATCATATTTGCAGCCCAACAATGGCTGCGCCTTCTAAAGCACGTGTCTTCAGGGTTTTAGGTATACATTTTAGTCAGTTAACTTGAAATCATGGGTGTTCTTTTTATTGTAGTATTCCATGCGCTTTCAATTGATTTGATCTTACTGAAATCTTGCACGGGTATCTCCATCTGCATAAATGCACATGCTAGTATATGTGTGTGGATGAACTTTTCGTTGAAGAACAATTCAGTTTGACAATGCTGGTATATTGTAGATTTTGGCCATTCTTTGCTAATTTCCTTAGTTGGTCCTAGAAACCTCCACATATTTCTGACTTTCAAGTCAGCATCCAAGATTGACGATGCAGTCGCACGTGCTGCAAAGGTTTTTTCATTGTACAAGTCACGCATGCAGAAACATATAAATGCCAACAAAACGTTGTTGGCTGTTAAAGGTGATAGTGCATCTGCCGCTGAAGTTGGTTCAGAAATTTCCTCGCTCGACAACGAGATAGAGCTCCTTTCTAGCATATTCACTGTACTAGTGGAGAAGGTAAATAAGTTAGTTGCTTCATGTTACCTAGATGGTTTACCTCATGAACCTACTAATACAGTAGTACTATATGAAGAAACTTACAGAAAATACATGTTTGAATATTTTGGTTTCAGTTTGAAGAACTGACGAAAGAAATGTTAACCACAACCTCGAAGCCAAGTGGTGCGCGTAACGCTGTCTATGCTGCGCCCAGAGCTTCATCTTTGACTTCAGAAATTGCTGGACCAAGTAATTCTTTGTCTACAACAGCTACAATCGAGACTCCTGGTAGTACTGGAACCGACCTTGAGACTGCAGGCCAAGCTAATGTCAAGCAGATCGCTGCTGAATCTTCTCTCAAGAAACTTGCAGAGGATTCCTCATCACTTGTAAATGGTGATAGCAGCAACAAGTCAGATGTTCATCCCGCAGCACGGGATGGAACCTTTTAGCTGGCTACATGGCCCCTTTTTAAAGGGGATATATGGTCCCACCTATTTAGATGTAAATTTTCCGCGTGTTGTTTTGTCAGAGCTGCTCTGCTTAATGCAGAAGAATATATTCATTTTGGCATGTATGAACTGGTATCAGCTCTTGCTAACCTGATGGGTTGATTCCGAGTTAACAACTACGCTCGGTTCCAATTTGCTGCAATGCTCTGCATTATGCACAATGCTTGATATGATTAGAGGTCCATTGTGAACTGTCCTTGTCGAATTTCATCCTCCTGGTAGTTCAACTGGCCAGAGGGGATGGAAATTACATTTTCCTGTTCTTGCACTCTTGCAGCATCTTTCATTCCGCCATGCCGTCGTGCATCTGTTTTGTTACTCTGATCGCCTCTGGTATGTTTGGTTTTGTGCTATAAATGAACTGACATGTGAGCTCAAATATTGAGACAAATACTTAAAATCAGGAGAGTACTTCGCAGTGTAGATGAGATCTACTGGGAAGGGGAAGGAAAACCTCTTTGTTACAAAACAAACCGTAAGAATAGAGAGAACTCTATTCCACACACTATTGACCAGAGTAAATAACAGTAACAGTCAGCAGTACTACTAGTCCCTATACTCAGGATTTACTGCATTCTGCCCCTGAATTGGCTCAAGCAGACGCTTTAGTCCAAAACATGGCCAAGAAATGTAAACGAGGCCAACGTGACATTCTAGCGACGCAAGGCGTCAGAGAATTCAACGTGTCAAAATGCTTGCATGGGCGTTACCTTTCCCGAGCAACTGAAGGGTTTCGCAGCATAGTAAATCAAAAAAAATTCTACGGATGCGAACGGGAAAGCCAAGATCTAATCTAGGAGATGCAAACAACGAGGGGGGATATATGAGATCTTCATACCCTTGAAGATTCGCACAACGGAACGTTCGACGGAACGTGGTTGATGTAGTCGTACTCGCTTCTCCTTCTCGCGATCCGATCCGATCTAACACCGCAAGTGGCAATGCCTCCGAGAGATGCACACGTGCGGCACCTCGACGTCTCCTCCTTCCTCGGTCCAGCAAGTGGGGTGGAGAGATAGGATGGATCTACAGCACGACGGCGTGGTGCAAGCGGTGGAGAGTTTCTGCGGCAGGGCTTCGCCTACGCGCAGTCGGGAGGGAGAGAGAGAGGAGGGCAGCAGGGCGGCTAGGGCTTGAGGAGGAGGTGTGGGGAGGGTGCGCCCCCAGACCTCTTTATATAGAGGGGTGGACGACTGGCCCTTGCCCCTCCCCCAAGCCCTAGGGCCGGCGGCCAAGGAGGGAGGAGTGGGGGGCAAGTTTCCCCTCCTTCTAGAAGCTCCCCTAGGGTTTCCCCTAGGGCTTGGCCGGCTGGGCCTATGGGGCCTTGTGCCCCTGGCCCAATGCGGCCAGGGCACTCCCTCGTAGGCCCACGCCCCCTCCCGACAAGTGGGGCCACGTTGGTCCCACTCCGGAAGGTTCTAGAAGCTTCTGGTACAATACCGAACAACCCGAAACCAATGGTAAGGAAATCGGTAATCGTTAACTGCTCGGTTGGCTTGGGAGTAGCGATTAATCGGAATTCGAACGATTAACTGATTTAATTGGTCGGATATTAATCGATGCAACCTACAAAAATTAGCACCTAAAACACGTATGACTCCTATTGCACCTCAACCACCTACCATATTAAAGGCAGCCTCGTGCTCCCTGATGAGATCCTCAAGACACTCGAGCTCTTGTATCTTAGGTCTGGTCGGCAACTATGAGGAACTGGTCAACAATGACAAGGAACTGGTTGGTGATGGTTTAAATTGAGCTCCTAGAGGCAGGGATCGAGCGGGAGCTTCGTAAAACCTACTTCATTGGGGCGGGCTAGCAGATGGATGTATTGGATGTACGATATGTGTTGACAATTTTGTAACTTTTTGACCAAGTGTAGTAGTTAATTGGAAACACACCTAGTAATCGGAGTGTCAGAGCTATTAATCGGGCTAAACGATTAACATAAACGATTACTGGTAATCGACATGGCCAGACCCCTAGTAGCGATTAATCGGCCTATTAATCGCTGATTTGGCCTATTTTTTGAACAGTGCCTGAAACAATTCCGAACTCCAAAAACTGCATTGCCTTATATGAATCTTATTCTCCGGACCATTCCGGAACCTCTCGTGATGTCCTGGATTTCATCTGAGACTCCGAACAAAAACTCATAAACCAATTATCCAATCTATCCTAGCGTCGAGACACGTTAAGTGTGTGACCCTTCGGGTTCGAGAATATGCAGACATGATCTTCTATCAATAATCAACAGCGGGGTCTGGAAACCCATATTGACTCCCACACATTCATCGATGATCATATCGGATGAACCACGATGCCAAGATTCAATCAATCCCATATATATTCCCTTCGTCGCGCGATATTTTACTTGCCCGAGATTCGATCGTCGGTACCGGTATACCTAGTTCAATCTCGTTCACAACAAGTACTTTACTCGTTCCGTAATCCGATATCACTTTGTGATTAACTCCTTAACCACGTGCTTGCAAGCGGTGTTGATATCGATTACCGAGTGGGCCCGAAGTATATCTCTCCGACTTGGGAGGGACAAATCCCATCTCGATACATACAACCCAACAGGTACTTTCCGATCACCTGAGAGACACCTTTATGATCACCCTCTCATAGGATGACGTTTGATGACCTCAAAGCTTTCTTCCAATACCAGGGAGTTGCATTATCTCATGGTCTAAGGAATACAATATTTGACATAAGAAAAGCTTCGCAAAGATGAACACGATGACACGATCTAATTGCTCCACTTAATTTGGGTTTGTCCATCATATCATTCTCCCAATGATATGATCTCATTATTAATCGACAACTCATGTATATGGTTAGGAAACCTTAACCATCATTAATCAATGAGCTAGTCCATAGAGGCGTACTAGGGACACGGTGTTGTTCACAAACCACACAAGTATTAAAGTTTCCGCTTAATACAATTCTAGCATGGAATATAAACTTTATCATGAACAAGAATTATAATAATAACATCTTTATTATTGCCTCTAGGGCATAATTCCAACAGCAACCACATTGTACAACTTTGACACAAAACAACACAATCAAGACCAAAATAACAGAAAACAAGAAAAAATAATTCTGACGACGCTAGATCAACAAAAGCAATGATGACCCACAAGTGCTATGTCCTTCGGAGAATTTCGGCGACACACTTATGCTTCGGTATCGCCACGTACCAAGCAACACCTTCACGAAGGGATGCGGCAGCGACGCTACTGCCCGGATTGGTCCTAAGATTTCTCTTGGTATAGGAAGAGGAGTGGGAAAGATGTACACCCGATGCCCTTCAAAAAGGAACCGGGGCGCCCTCAGACATCACCACGTCGATGCTGACCAAACCGACGAGATTTCTCCCGACCCCCAAAAAACCACAACCTCGGAAAAATTCGTATTACTCCACCAAACTTGTGGCCCACCAACATGAGTCACCATGGTCTTGAAGTCACCATCGTTGTATCACCATCGCGAACGTGGCGTGACCGGTCGGGCCGAGACGAAACAACCATAGACAAGGGGCAGCAGCTCCACGGCCACACGAGAGGGAACATTCTCCACCGCCATAAACGATAGTTGTTCAGACGAAGCGGCAAGAGCACACCAGAACAACATTGGAGCGGGAGGGCGGCAAGAGTGTTAGCCCATGTTTTTTTGAAAAACAAGACCTCGTCCGTGTCCTAGTATATTGTATCCCCCTATCCGTCATCGCCATTGAAATGGCAGTATCGAGCTCGACCAACGATCGGTCTTACAAGCGTGTAGGCGAGGGAGGTCCCCATTATCGAGTGCCCTTGCCCTTAGTGCGAGTGGAGGGATGTGAAACAGTTCACAACCCACATTAACTCTATCTACTGTTGCAGCTATACTCGCCGAGTCGTCCTTGCAGGAGGCTTCGGAGGCTTGCCTCCGCCACCCAAAAAATCCCTCCTCGCCGCCTCGTTCACTCTGCAGTCACCAGACGAGGCCCTCGGCAGACGACGACGTTGGGTTTCCACAATAAAGCCATTCCCTAGGCGTTTTTTCTCCTTTCTTGGCCCCAACTAGTTCAGCTGCCGCCGGTCAGTGTTGGACTGGATCAAGAGGACGGATCAAGAGGACGAATCCTAGGTGGACTGGATCAAGAGGACGGATCCTGGGTGCCCGCGGTGCACCTCCCTCAACAGATTCCTCGCACCAATCAGGCAACTTCATGATACCATGTGGACTGCTTTAGCCGGGCACATGCTCTGCAACTCTCCCAAGTGGCGTGCGTGCGTGTTTGGATCTATAGGTGCCAGATCGACATTTATGATAGCCTAAGCGATGTGCTCGTTTGCCTGATTTTCCTCTGCCACATGAGTGCGGACCAATGTGTCGCCATCGTCGATGACACTGTGAAGATCCATGGCCATGTGGCTACTGGCAACCCTGATTCACTTTGGGTTGGCCTTGGCACTTTCATTGTTGTGACTACCAAGATGTTGATGGGGGATCATGGTGATCGTGATTTAAAAAGACTGGATAGGATCTAGGGGTTCCATGTCGCATGTTCGTGGCAAGTCGAGAGTCACTGAAGATTCCAGGGAGTACTGACCGCATCCCGGGAGAAGTATGGTTGCCAGATGATTAGCGTTTTGAAGTAGTGTTCTCGGCGTGTGGGGGCGGTGACACTAGCAGACTTTATTATTGGCTGTCTCAACTTTCGGGTAAAAAACCCTAGGTTAACCTTCAACGGTTGTACTTGGGAATGGTGGCTCCATAGTTGTTCTTGTTGAAGGCATTGTCCTGATATTGGATCCTTTTCAGGGTGAAAACCCGGGATCTGACATAATGGTTATACTAGACGATTGCTGTGTTTATGCACTGTTACCAAGCTAGATGCATCATTCGGAGAACCTTTTTAGGGAGTCTAGGTGTCGTTACCACTAGTGGTGCTCTTACTGCTGCGAGCCTCTAATTGTCCCAGCATGTTTTTTCTTTTGTTTTCACGGTGTGTGCATTTATGTTATTGCGGCAGCTAGGTGTAATTGTATCATCTTGATATTAATATATTTTCTTTATCAAAAAAACTGACACTCAAAGCTAGGCTTGTCATTTTCTCATGTCTTTCTCTTTGGAACTCTTTAAATTGAATCCGTTAGTTCCTTCACCATGGATCACCATTATAATCATCATCTTCTACCAATGTCCTAGCATGTGAGTTCTTGGTCATCGATCGAAGAAGATGTTGACCTCGAATGCTAAATAAGTATCTCACTCCATGAGTGGAGGTGAGTTCCTCCACGAGCCCAGATCGAGAGGTCTCCTAGAATATTGAGAAATTACAAAAAGCTCCTACAATATTTTTGAATATAATAGCCGAGGAGGATATTTTAGAAGGTTCAAAAAATTCCAAGAATTATCAAGGTAGAAGATACTTAAATAGAACTCTAGAATTAGGAAAAATTATAGAGTTTGATATTTAGGAGTAGTATGAAATGAAATATTTAAATTTTGTAGATAATTGTATAATTTTAGATTGTTCCACATGGAAATAATCCAAGGATCTCACAAATATAAATAGAGGTGTCACCCCTTCCCAAACTATGTGACATGGAAGAAGGTAAAAATAAAGTTGTAGGAGCTGTCAAGAAAGAAAGGTTGGATGGCCATTCTAGGTCCATAGTGTATGGGAGGTAGCTACATTAGAAGTGTGTACCAAGATAAAGTGTTGAATAAAAGTTGAGTTACCCGTTATGAGAGTGTGACATCCTAATTTTTGATGCTTCATGCTTGTTTTATATTATTTTTCTTATGTTTTGTCTACACTTTGAGGTATTTCTATACACTTTCTGGAACTAACCTACTGACAAGATGCCACAGTGCCAGTTGCCTATTCTGCTTTTTTTGGTTTCAGAAAAGCTAAAAAATGAATATTCTCGGAATTGGACGGGACAAAAGCCAAAGTTACTATTTTTCCCAGAGCGATACGAAAAATCGAAGCAGAGACGGAGTAGGGCACCAGGGTGGCCACACCCTAGGGTGGCGTGGGCCCACCCTGTGCGTGCCACTAGGGGGTGTGGGCCCCCTGGGCCTCCATCGACCTTGCCTCCTTCGCCTATAAGAAGCCCCCGGGGAGAAAACCTTAGATAGGCAAGCATACATCCACGAAAAGGTCCGCAACGCCGCCGCCACCGAAGGGGAGATTTGGGGGACAGAAGTCTCTGTTCCGGCACCCTGCCGGGACGGTGAATTGCCCCTGGAGCCATCATCATCGACTCCACCACCATCTCCATCGCCGTTGCTGATTCCCATGATGAGGAGGGAGAAGTTCTTCCTCGAGGCTAAGGGCTCTACTGGTAGCTATGTGATCATCTCTCTCTATGCATGATCATATTGTGATCATGAGCTTTGTAATCAAGTAGATCTACTCTGTTACTCAAGTGCTTCAATAGATCTCTGCTCTCCCCACGTGTGTGAAAGTGACAAGGTGCACGCCGTGGTGGCACTTAGGCTAGAGTTCATAAATACTTATCATGTGTATATTTGGAGTTGGATGTCTTTATGAAATTGTGGTGTTTGTTGGAACCATCTAGCGCTCAAGGTGACAGTTTGGGGTTATCTAGATGGGGAAGGCGGACTTTGAGGAGTGCTGTTATAGCCCTACCATGGATTAGCGTGTCCAACCGGAGAGTAGTTAAGAGTAGTATCATGAAGAGAATATATTTATTGAGAGTGTTCACTAGTGAAAGTATGATCCCTAGGCCTTGTTTCTAAACATTGAAACACCGTTTGCATCTAGATCTGTTGCATGTTTGCTTGCTTCCATATTTTTTCCTTTAGTCTTTTCCTCCCCGCCAGAAGCTCTTTTCTGGCACCGTTACCACTTATAATCATCCATACCACTTGTATTTCACTATCTCTTTGCCGAACCAGTGCACCTATACATCTGACAACTGTATTGGGTGTGTTGGGGACACACGAGACTTCTTGTATCTTGATTGCAGGGTTGCTTGAGAGGGATACCTTTGACCACTTCCTCCCTGAGTTCGATATACATTGGGTGATCCACTTAAGGGAAACTTGCTACTGTTCTAAAAACCTCTGCACTTAGAGGCCCAACAACTGTCTACAAGAATAGAAGTGCATAGACATCAAGATCTTTTCTGGCGCCGTTGTCGGGGAGGTAAGGTAAAGGTACTCACATCCTCTGGCGTGTGAGTGCTCGAAGTTATTTCCTTTAGATTCTACAATTTTGTCTTTTTGTTTCTTGTTTTCACTAGTTAGGCTTAATGGAAAAAAACAACAAAATTAGAGAGCTTTATAGTATTTATCTTGAGTTAGGGCATGAAGTGTTTGAAGAGAAAATTAAAAAACCTATGGAGCTTTATTTGCATGCTAATATCAATGTAATTAGTATGAATTCTTTGAACACCATTATTGCTAATGCTATGGAAACGTCTAAGCTTGGGGAAGCTAGTTTTGATGAAAATGATCTATTTTGTCCCCCTGCTTTGGAAGATAGCTATTCTATTGCTTATGATGGTACCAAACCTCCAATTTATGATGATTACAATGATGAATATGATATTTTCAGTCCACCTACTATTGAGGAGAAAATTAATTATGATTTCAATATGCCTCCTATATTTGATGATTATGGTGATGAGAATAACAATAATAGCTATGTTGTTGAATTTGCTCCCACTACAATTAATAAGAATGACTATTCTTATGTGGAGAGTAATAATTATTATATGCATGTGGGTCATGATAAGAATGTTTTATGTGATAGTTATATTGTTAATTTCATTCATGATGCTACTAAAAGTTATTATGAGAGAGGGAAACATGGTTTTATGCATCTCAATAATATTAAGTTTCCCCTCTTTATGTTGAAAGTCTTGAAGTTGCACTTTTTTGCTTTCATATGCCTATTGCTTTGTGCTTTCATGACTTGTTTCTTTACAAGATTCCTATGCATAGGAAGTGGGTTAGACTTAAATGTGTTTTGAATTTTCTTCTTGATGCTCTCTTTTACTTTAATTCATATTTATTATGTGAGCATCTTCTCAAACTATCAAGCTTAACTTAAAGGCGTTAAAGAAAAGTACTTCTTGGGAGATAACCCAATAGTTTTCTTGAGTCTTGGAAGTTATTACTTCTGTAATAACCTCTTCATATACTTTTAATTGATTTAGAATAACCTCTAATGAGAGGGAAGTAAGATTTGGGGAGTTGCTATCCCGAAACAGATTTTTGTGCTCCACTGTAAAAATTCTTGAAAAATCTCCCAGGTTGTTAGCTAACTTTCATTAGTTCAACACTTTTTTATTTGAGCAACAAAAGGTCTTCGAAAAAATCGGTTTCTACCTGCTGGACTGTTTTGATAGATTTCTGCCATTATTTGCATTTTCTTCTTATTGATTCCTTTTGGGGTTCTTTTTGGGAAATTGAGCTTTCTTAGGGAATGCTACAGTAGCTTGTGTATTTAGTGAAAGTTTTGCTGTTTTGAAACTAAACCCAAAGGTCTATTATCTTTTGAATGCACTAATGTTGCTAATGAAGATTGTGTGAAGTTTTGAATGAAGGAAAATTTTCAGGTGTAAAGAAATAATGATGTAATGAGATGAAGAATGGACAAAAGCTCAAGCTTGGGGATGCCACCCCATGTCACCCCAAGAAATATTCAAGAGGTAAAAGCGTCAAAGCTTGGGGATGCCCAAGGCATCCCCTTATTCATCAATAAAAATCTTAGGTCTTTCTAGACACTTTGTTTTTATTGTTTCATGCACTTTTGTGTTGTTCTTGGAGCATCTTTGTTTTTCATTTTAGCTTTCTTTTGCTTTTTTGCTGCAATAAGTTGGTTGGACCCTAGCACGCTTCTTTTGGAGAGAGAGACACTCGGTTTTCATTGCCTAGAACACTCTAGTTTTCACTCTTATTGTTCTGTGAGTGTTCACTTTTGCTAGCACTGCTTTTAGCTTTAGTTTTCTTGTGCTTTCAACTTAGAACTTTTTAGTTCTTCTTTGTGGATGTGTGAGACAAGCTCACTGATCTTTATTGATTATTATCATTGTGAGTTGTTTCAAATAAGTCGATTGGTGTTGGAAAAGAGTAGGAAGCTTCATGTTTAAGTGGTACAAAAGGGAGCTTGTTTTGACTATGACTTAGACTTTATCATGTCATGCTAGATGTTGCTTTGACCTTATGCTTAGTCATTATTGCTGTAGCATGACTTGTTACAAACAATTGAGATTGCTTAATGTTCCTTGAAAGAATGATGCGTTGTTTTAGCATACAAAAACATAGTATTGTGGTATTCTCATTTGATGCTTTGTTTGGGTTGACTTGGCACATGCTCAAACCATGTTATGACTATGAACCAGTCATCTTAGCCTCTATGATCATTTAGTTTTTGACTTGTGGTACCACTTTATGCTTTGATTGATAATGTTTTGTTGCTTTGCATGATTATGGCCATTATTGCTCTCTTAGTTGGTCGCTCTCAGTCTTTTGCTAGCCTCCACTTGTACTGAGTAACCTCTACTCATGCATCCAACTCCCAAGAAACTAAGTTATTCCAAAGAGTCCACTATAAATTCCTATGCATGGTGTGTTACACCATTCCAAGTATATTCTTGTTTTATCTATCTTCCAAATAAAACTTGTTATGTGAAAAAATAGTGATTAAAGCTCTCACAAACTTGATGGCACACTTTATTTTTCTTGCCCCTAATAAACTTGAACCATTGTGTCATCTATGTTGTATATGCTTGCACTTATACAATGGGAATTAGCAGAACCATGCTGTCACGAGGAACGCTTTCAACACTTGTAAATATCTACCAAGTTGATATCATGCTCTTTTGTTTATGGATGTCGTCAGTGTGAAATAAAATGGGATCTTTTAAGTCCATGGAGTTATGTATGTGTGTTAGAGAAATGTCTGGGCTGCTAGCCTAAGCCATGCCTAATCATGGTGGAAACTTGCAGCATCACCATAGTGAGCAATCTATGAATCATTCTTCTGATTGATGCAGCGCTGAGTTGATGTAGGACCGCCTCATTGGGAACCCCAAGAGCAAGGTGTGAAGTAGCACAACAACAAGTTTTCCCTCAGTAAGAAACCGAGGTTATCGAACCAGTAGGAGGAAGAAAACATCACACAGGTGTTGCAAACAACGCGGAGACCTGCACAACACAAACTCAAGACTTTGCCCCAACGAATCAGTGAGGTTGTTAAGCTCACCGGTTTGCTGTAACAAAGGATTAAGCGTATGGTGTGGAAGGTAATGGTTTGCATCAAGTAAACAAGTAACAGTGGAAGATGTATCAATGGTAAAGATTGGACTGGGGTCCATAGTTCACTAGAGGTTCTCTCCTTAGATAAACAACATGGCATGAAGGGTAAACAAATTACAGCAGGGAAATTGACGGGAACTGAGAAAGGCATAAAAATGCAATACTAGACAAAAAAGATCCTATGAGATTCGATTGGGCAATACAACAATAAACATAGACCGCCATCCAACTGCATCTATGACTAGAAGTCCACCTTTAGGTTATCTTCCGAACCCCCTCCAGTATTAAGTTGCAAGAAACAGACAATTGCTTTAAGCAAAGTGTGTAAGGTAAACAATCCACTTGTTCTATGAACAAGAGACCGTTGTTTTCTCCCTAGTGGCAACAACACATCTACAACCGAAGAGATTTCTGTCACTTCCCTTGGAAACTAGAGGCATGAACCCACTATCGATCATAAATACCCCCTCTTGGAGTCACTAGCAACTATTTGGCCAAGATAGCTACTAACAAAGGAGAGCATGCAAGATCACAAACAACACATACATGATAGTATCAAATAGACAAAACCATTAATCAATTTGACATAGTAATCTCAATATCCATCGGATCCCCGCAAACACAATATGCATGATTACAAATAGATTAGATCTTGATCATGAACGGAGCTCACAAGATCTATACATGAAAGCACAAAGGAGGAGATACGGAGTAGCGTCTGATAGCCCCAAAGTAGGTCGATCCACATCTCAAGTACATGCGACAACCTCAGGTCTAAGGACAAAACGTACACGATGTGTAGAGAGAGATGCAAGTCTAATTGCCAGTCTCAAGTTGGGTTAGTCCAACCCCATGTTCATAACATGTGTCCACATCATTGGTTTGACATCTCCATGTCTATGACTTGCCAAACATAGTCATCAACCAATCGATGTGCTAGTCTAATATTCACGTGTGTCCTCACATGAACTCCGACTAGGGACAACTCTTAAATAACCATACAAGTATAGAGTTTCACAAACAATTCACATAATTGCCAATCAATACAAGTTTCCTGATATGGATATTCAAGGAGCATTACAATAACTCATGGATACATATGAAATATAATCATCTCTATGATTGCCTCTAGGGCATATTTCCTTCAGTCTCCCACTTGCACTAGAGTCGATCTAAAATGTATCTAATACCAATTGCTCTCGTGTGCGCTTCATGCGCGGGCTGCGGGAGAGGCTTAGTCAAGGGATCATCAACATTTGAGTCCGTATGTATTTTGCATATCATGACACTACCATCCTCAACGAACTCACGAATCTGATGGTAACGCATGCGAATATGTTTGTTCTTCTGGTGCTGTCTAGGTTCCTTGGCTTGTGCAATAGCACCATTGTTGTCACAATAAACCTCCAAGGGATTGGACGCGCCCTGAACGGCTGAACCACACCGAGAGTGTCGTGGTATTGCCGAAGAGTACGCCATGGAGGGGTCCTCACAGTGCGTGTTTAGAGACATGGGGTAAGGCGGACGGTTGACGGGTATGAGGTAACACAGCTTACCCAGGTTCAGATCCCACAATGGTGGCGGAATCCTACTCCTGCTATAAATCACTATAATGTCAATACGCCGAGTTACAGAGATTAGGTTCACTGTGCGAGGTGTGTGTAAAACGATACTAGGTTGTGCCCTAAAGGCTCCCATAGGCCCGGCTTATATAGTCGTCAGGTCCTAGGGTTACAGGGAAAAGTCCTAGCCGGACAGGTTACAGAGTTCTACACCGTCTATTACTAGTCTTGTGTATCTTGTACTCCAAGGCTCCGGGTACGCTGGTGACTCCACCATAGCCTTCCTTTATCCGGCATGGGCCTCCCTTCTGGATCCACCTAACTGGGCTGCCCAGCAGGCCATAGGCCATGCTACCGACTATGGGCCACCCGGGTTAGTCGGATAAGAGACATGCTATGAGGATACCCATATAGCATATCCCCAACAGTAGCCCCTGGAGAACTTCGAGATCTTGCGCCGTCTTGCCTCTCTTCGTGGAATGCTCCGTCTAGATGGATGTCGGCAAATCGTCAAGCAATATCTTGTAGTCCTCCCAAAGAACCCTGCAAGGTTTTCTCCGTCTTCTATGAGTAAGTCGAAGAAATGCTGAATCTTCCACCGTACGCTCCCGTTGTCGGATTAAATCCGTCCATGCCGGAATCTTCGATGGGACAGCTCATCTACCATGTCAGTTATGACGACGTAGGCTGTAGGTCAGCGACGCCTCATAACTCACATATGCAGAGAACATAATCATATCCGATTTTCCCACGCGAGTGATACGAACCGTTGGCGGCGACGGTTGGAGACGTGGCGAAATTACCGCGCACGTTCACGAACACGTCGTCTACGCGGCAACCGTCCGATTAGCTGCATGAATCTTGACGCAGAGTAAGATAAATAGCGGCCGTGGGACACTGTAACACCCTCAGAATCGGCCCTATGCAAGTCTCAGCGATACCCGCCAAACCCGCATAGAAACGATTCAAAGGTGCCTACCAGGCACTTTCGTGCGGGTGGAAAACGAAGTAATACCATTACACAATAGTTCACGATGGAACCCACAGAACAGATATATACAACACTGACTCAAAGAGTCAAGAATACAAATATACAATACAAAGATCCAAATGACCTTGAAAACGATACAACGTCCGACTACGGACAAGATGCAAATGGATCTAAGAGCCCTGAAGAATAGCCAATGGTGTCCATAACCCTGCCCAGGCCAAGCCGGAAGGGTAACCCTGCTAACGACGTCGATCTCAAAACCTGCTTAAACAAAAGGGGTGCCGACGAAGGGGCAAAGGAAAAAGAGAGCGGTCAGTACCGAGGCCAGTACACGGCGAGACTAGAATTCGGCGGTCCTCGCCTACATAGGTATGGTGGACTGAAGCGGCAACACAGCATGCACTAAACAACCTATAGAGACTCAGTACAACTGGCGGCTATTAGATAGGGATAAGAAAGACCTACTCGGATCCAACCTGATTCTAACACCAAGCATACCCATCCTGGTATTCCCTCTCGATACCAACCGAGGAAGTCAACCGAGGAACTCACACCGTTGGAAGTTTTATTCATTTCGTTATAGTTGCGGCAATTACTAGTCAGATATAGATAGCATGAGTCATCCTGAGATAATAAGCAGTGGGCAGTTTTAGTTAACCATTCAGTTGTAGTTGTAGTACTTACTAGTTGGATACAATGGTAACAGGCGACAACCCAAACCAGCAATTGTTGGCACTTTTTATTTAGCCATTCCGTTATAGTGAAGCTAATTACTAGTCATTATAAAGTCAAATTTATAGCACTACTTTAGTTATAGTTGTCTATGATCGAGATACTGTGCTCCAAGTCATCCATAACCGCGGACACGGCTTTCAGAAAGTTTTACCCTGCAGGGGGGCACAAATAGCAACACACGCACGATTAACCTCGGGAAAAACCAAATAAAAACCCAACGAGGCATCACGACAGAGCAATTGCAAGATTCATATAAATTTCAGGGGGCCACCCCACCAAGCTACCTGCGACGAAGTTGGCCGGCTCCGAGACGGACCCAGAGGTTTGTGCCAATGGCTGTAAACGACTGGGAACCCGAAAGTGTGACTGGGCTTGTCGATACCGCGAAAACATTCCACATTTGTTCCTAAACAGTACAGGCGCTCCACGCGCAATCGTAAATAAGCAGTAAAGCATGACATAAGTACATGATAGTAATAAAGACCCAAACTACTTTGTGGCCCCAAGAAATAAATATGACTCAAGCTCTGGCTAGGGGGATTCATGGTCCCACATGCGGATAGTGAGAATATTCAAAGAACAGGTATCAAGTACTCGGGGTCCTACGGGACACAAGTGGACGGTTAAAAACCAAATAACATCTATTGCCCACCTGTGCCTCTGCATTATTTATTTACTTCAATTTTAGTTATTAAACGGTAATTAAAGTCATGATCAGCTCCAGCATAAAGCATAAGACATTACTCCAACAATTGTGGAACATCGACGGCGCGACGCAACACCTGCACAAGCAACTACGACTCGCAAGGCTGACTATCTACCAAACAACAGGTAATAGGATGTGTCCAAGGCAATTTAATGGCTGCAAGGGATATCACGGGTACGAAAACTAGAGCATCGCAACACAGATAGCAATAGATCAACAGGAGGGAATAAATACTATAAAAGTAAGATAGGTAGAAAGGGGGAGATTTCTCACCTGAAAACATTGTCGAAGGTTCATCCAAAGATCGGGTCGACACTCGCATCAACTTATCGGCCTAATCCGTGAAGAAGCAAAGCACTAGCAGAAACACCGGATGCACTATTTAATACTACGACAGAAGATCGAGCATGATGCATGTATGATGTATGACATGTCAAAGGTGCGATGCAATTAGGTCATATTAAACGGAACCGAGGCCCCGACAATTAATTAATAGGTTCATGTTGTTTAGATACACCGCAATTTAAATGTTGTCTTAACACGGCAAAAATATATCACCAGTTCGCTACACAATTTAAATGGGACCAATATTAGGCTAGATTCGCCCGCATATGGACTCCATATTTAATTATTATAGGTGTGTCGACAAAAGCCCCCAACCCACATGTTATGCATGCGAGTAAGAACAATTTAATGTGCAACAAGTATATGGCATTCATAAAATAAGGGCTCGGAAAAGGGTCACACATCGGATCGATGATCTTAGGGTTCATCGATGGTTCGGGCTCGATGGGGTCTAGGCCATCAGATTTGTCTTCGGAATCCAGGAAGAGGCCTTGGCGTCCCTTGAAGGAGATCTTGTGAGTTCCACGACTTTGATGTCGACGGCATACTCGATACGTCCTCAATCTCGGTCAAGCCGGATGGCGGATTCACGAAGATCTTGCCGGTAGTTGACTCGGGGCGCCACACTTCTGGGCACATCGCCTTCGGGTTTAGGACAAACTTGGCGGAGAGCTTGGTCTTGCCGTGGTTGCAGCGGCACGAGTACGTTTCCTACCATTTTCATGGAGATTCGTCAGCAGCAGGAGCACAAACACAATGGCACAAACATGATAGGCACCAACACCTGTTCGGGGTCATGCTTCTGCCGGAGGACGTGCTAGACGTGTACAGCTCGGCGCGCTACAAGGTCGGGTCGAGCAGAGGGACTCAGGAAGAACTGCTGCCAGGGAGGAGGGCGGCGCTGCGGGTGCAGAGCTGCTGCAGGGAAGGCGCCAGGCCAGGGGCGACGCGGTGGCCAGGAACCGCGCGGTTGGTGGTTTCCTGCGGATGAAGGCGATAGCAGGGCGGCAACGCGCAGGCACGCGTTGGGGAGGACGGGCAGCAGTGATGGCGCATGGCGGCGCCGCGGGGCTCGGGGAAGAGGCGAGGCTCAGGCCGGTCTCGCAGGGCATGAGGCGGCTCAGGCGGAGACGGACGAGGCCGGCGGTGCTGGTCGAAGGTGTAGAGGAGGGCGCCACAGTGGAAGGCGACGACGCACGGGGAGCTCGTGGGGGAGGCGGTCACCGGCATGAGAAGAGGCGAAGGTGGCCGAACCAGAGGCGGCCGGACGCGGGCCGGTTGCAGGGAACGACGGGGAGAGGTCGTCCAGGCGACAACGCTAGGGAGAGCGCGGCCGGTGACTGGCGGCGATGGGCGCAGCGTGGCCACATTAGGAGCCTGCAAGGTTGGGGACGATCTGGCCGCGGAGGAGGCAGCGACGGCTCGCGGGGGAAAAAATCGGAGGCGATCTCGCAGAGGCGGAGTAGCGACGGCCGGTCGCGGGAGGAGAGGCGCGGCGGGCAGTTGGTCCGGTACAGAGGGAGGGAGGAGGAAATGCGTGGTGCGGGACGGGGATTGTGGGAGTGGTGGGGCCAGGGGGAGAGGCCGGATGGGGGAAATCGAACGGGGTGGTGTGGTGTGTGTGCGTGGTGTTGCGTGTGTGGTGTGTGGCTGCAGCGTGTTGGGTGCGTCGCTGCGGCTTGTGTGTGTGTGCTGCAAGCGCTGCGGCGGCAGGTGGTGTAGAGGGATGGGTAGGATCTGGGGTAGGTGGGATTAGGGTTTGGAGAATAGGACTAGATTAGGGTTTCCGGTGAGATTGGGTTGGGCCGATCGGGGTGGTAGGTGGCCTGGCTTTTCGGGCCGGGCTGCCTCCCCCGATCAAAACAGTTTTATTAAAAAAAATTGTTTATTTTAATTTTAGTAAAAGATTTTGTAATTAGTTTTAGACAAACAAAATATCCAGAAACATCTGGGGGTTTAATTTGAAATAGAAGGAGGCTAGTTTCAGAAAACAATAGTCTTTCGCAACATAGTTTCAAGTAAAATATTATGCATGATGATGTCATGATGATGCACATAATAAAACAACAACAATTTTCTAGTAGTGGTTTTACCCGAGGTGCTACAGAAACTTGCCACTTTTTCACCTCATTCTCTCGCGTCATCGTCTTCTTCCTCCAGACACGCGCCTCCTCGAGCTCTCCGCGAAAACCTCGAGAAACCCTAGCCTCTTGCCCGCACCAGTCGTGTCCTTTTCCTTCCTCCATGGCTAGCAGCAGCTCATCTCCCTCAATGGCGGCGTCGAGCGAAGCCGCGGCGAAGCCGGCGAGCTCCATCGTCGTGCCCCCAGAGGGTCTGGTCATCCCCGCATCGACGGTGATAGAAACCACCGGTGGCGACCATAACTTGGCCGCGCTGGAGCCCTTGGAAGAGGAGCCTGATTCGCACAAAGGCGATTGGCGTGGCTCGGACATCACCGGCCGCGACATCCAAGAGATGGTCGCGGAGGGTTACCTCCCTGCGAAGGAGGGGCTCGCCTGGCGGGCAGCGCCGGCCGGCGAGGTGACCCCTTCTCCCCAAGTCGGAGAGAAGGTATACCTCAAGGCGCAACTGGTACGCGGCGTTTCTTTGCCCATCTACCACTTCTTCCTGTCCGTCTTGAACCACTTCCAGGTCCAACCCCACAACCTCTCCCCCAATAGCATCCTAGTGCTTAGCAACTTTGCGGCACTTAGTGAGGGTTACCTAGGGATTAGGCCTAGGTTAGATCTGTTTGTCTACTTCTTCACCATCAAACGTGAAGCCGGACACAGCAAGAAGGAGCTTAGAAACTGCGGCACCATAAGCTTCAAGATCCGACCTGGCCGGCGGTTCCCCGACATTGTCGGCCATGAGTCGTGTAAGAACTGGCAGTGGACGTACTTCTACGGCCCCAACATTCCTTTGTCGGGCCGAGAAGCAATGTATCCGGACTTCGTGGATGGAGCCGCCGCTGAAGTCTCCACATGGCGGTCCCATGCCTCCCTTCCTTCCGACCTTAACACTTCTCGCGCAATAAGGCGGATCGAATGGTTTGTAGATACGGGTCTGACCGACTTGGACCTAGCCATCTACTGGTTCATCAGGCGGATCCAACCTCTGCAGCACCGTACGAAGGTCATGCACGAGTACACCGGCGACCGAAGGGATATCTTCCGGATCTCCGAGGACAACTTCTCGAGCGACTCCGTCAAGTTCCGTCTTAAGGACATCGTCAAGGTGAAGGATAAGAAGCGTGGCTTCACCCTTACCTACGACATGTTCGTAAACAGAAAGTGCCCAAAGGTAGGTATTTATTTTCCGTGTATGACATTGCTCCAGTTTTTCCGTCTTGCTAATATCATCTTGTCTAACACGGTGATTTCTCACTTAACAGCTTAGCGATCTAGAGGAGGGCAACCTGGCCGCCCAAATCTACGATCCCAAGATGAAGGAAGTCACGTTCGTGTCCGACGATGACGCCCTGTTGGCGTGAAAGCGGAAGAGCTTCACCTCTGACGCTGCCGACGGAGGCAAGAAAAAGAAGACGGAGGGTGGAGCCTCCAAAAAGAGTACTGCCTCCCTAGAGGCGGAAAAGAAGAAAGCCACCGGGATGTTTGCCAAAGCGCCCCCTAGTGTAAGCTTCTCATTCTCCGACATTGTCTTGTTTATTTGTCTTATTCCTGTACTTATGCATTTTGCACGTTTCAGGAAGAAAGCCACAACCAGCCTTAAGAAGTCCTCCAAGACTCCTGGGGCTTCTAGAAATATTAAAGATATGCTGCATCGCGAATCTTCCTCCGCCATCGCCCCTGCTACTCCTGCCGTCAAGCCCTCCTCCGCTCTGACAAGCTCACAAGCCCAGGAGGCACCAGGCCCTTCCGCCATGGAAGTGGATTCTGGAGCCTCTACCGAACTCGCAGTTGTCGGCGAGCAGGCGATGCAGGAGAGCACTACTCTTAAAATGGCTGAAGCTCCGGCTAGGGATGCCATCGGTAGCGGCAAAGCGGTGGTGGTTGCTGGTACATCTGCCGAAGGCGGTGCCTCTGCTCCCTAGAAACCCTTAGAACTGCCAAAGATCATCTTCCCGGTGCTTACGCCGGGTAGCACAACTATGGTTCCTGGAGGAGTGCCGTCATCTCCAACACGCGGTCTTGAGGAGCTACTCCGACAAGCAGACATCTTGCGAAGCAACATCGTTTGTTTTGGCAAGCTGCTGGCCGAGAGTGCTACGAACCTCAAGATCATCGCACTTGTAAGTTTTACTTTACCTTTTGCATTTCATATGAGTATCCCACTGTAGCCCCCGAGGATGTAGACGGAAAACCATTGGTTTTGCATCTATATGCTCTAAGAGTGACTAAGCTAGAAAAAACTCTCACTATAGCCCCCAATCATTTAGATGGAATGAATTATTCCGACTAGATGCTTTAAGAGTAGCATACACAGTGTTCATAATTTTAAGTGCTGTAGCCCCCAAGTCTCTAGTTGTAACTGAATTAGTTCCGACTAGATACTTAAAGAAAAGCTAGGAATTTTCCGAGTTAAAAAATTTATACTGTAGCCCCCAAGCTTCTAGATGAGAACTGAATTAGCTCCGACTAGATGCTTAAAGAAAAGCTAAGCATATTGCTAAGTTAAAAAACTCTCGCTGTAGCCCCCGAGCGCCTAGATGGAAAATCTCCGACTAGGGGCTCCAAGTAGACTAAACAACGACTTGACTTTGTATTTGTTTCCACAGAACGAGAATGCTCGGAGGGGCATGGCCAATGATAAGTACCAGAAGATGCGCGCGGACCTTGAAGCTGAAAAGGGTAAAACCGCCATCTTGAAGGAACAAATCATCAAAAACAAGAGTCTGTTTTCTTTTTGCGCATTTCCGTCTTACTTTTGTGCCTTCCTTCTTCGAGTACTCACAGTGTACTTTGTTTTCTCCGACTTGCAGAGCATGTAGCCAAGGCCAAAGATATTGTCGAGCAGTCCAAGCAAATCCAGCAGCTGGACAGCGAGAACAAAATCCTTAAGAAGGAGAGGGAAGAAATTCTGAAGATGCACGAGGATTCCATGAAAGCCCTGCAGGACTCCGCCTCTGCTGAGATCAATCGCTTGAAGGAGGAGCTTGCGATCCTAAAGGATCAGAAGCAAGCTGCCGATGAGCAAAACCTTCGCCATAGCGAGGTGTTTAAGCTCCTCCAACAAGATAAAGAATCCTTGGCGGACGTCGTCTGGCAGGCTAAGGCCAGCATCTTCAGTAAGTATCCTCCGTCTTGTAGCTCTGTAGTCTGGGTACTTAGAATTTTTGAACTCATGCAATCGTTGTCGGAATTTTCAACGCCCCTGGGTTTAACCTGCTCGCCTCCTTCGGACAAGGAATGCATGATTCTTGCCGGCAACTTCATCAACACTGCCATCACTCAATCCAAGGAGATCGCCACACCCCTGCAGATTTACATCAAGGCCTCGGATTCCATGGTGAAGTACTCGGAGATTCTGCGCCGAGCCCCCGAGCGTGTCGCAAGCTGGAAAGCTTCATGTGCACGGGCTGGCGCAAGGATGGCGTTGTCCATGGTGAAGGCACACTATGAAGGTGCCGACATCGACACGGTAACATCTGGTATCCCCGACGTGGATGATGACGACAAGGAGATTGATCATGAAGCCATCCTGTCATCACTCGTGGGCTATGACACCAGGGTTGCCGAGTTGGTGGATGTCGACGTCTTCGTGCCCAGGAACTTTCTTTGCGCCGAGCCTGAATCCTCCGAGTCTCCTCACAGTGGCGACACTGAGGGTGAATCTCCGTCTGGTGATGATGCGGCCTCCAAGTCCCCTGCACCCAAGGAGTGAAAAACACTTTATAATTCTTGTTTCACCTTTGGAGTGTGTATTGAAAAAACTTGGTGATGTAATCTTAAGGCGGAAAACAATGGTTGTCGTATCCTGCTACTTAAGAATTAATGCCCAGTATGTGTATATTTTTAAGCAAGTGCTGGCTTATCCATTACTCTGGTTTTTATGCTTGACTTTTCATGAGTCGGAAGACTCGTTGTCGGAACCATGCGCTTAGGCGATGATACCCAATGGCACCGTCAATAACCTTAGCACAAAATCGCCGACGATAAGTGCCAAAAGTCACTACTCCAGAATCCACATAAAGGTTGTGCATAAAGGTTTATATGATCCAAAAATGAACACTAAAGGAGGTAAAAGACTCAGCAATATGAGTGAACCAAAGAGCTTTATTTCATTGATCATATAAAAAGTACACGATTAGATAAAAAATGCTAAGTGTAGAAAGGACGTAGCTGTGCTATGTTCCATGGCCGATCAAGCTCCGGGTAGTCATCATCCGGGTCACGTCGCTTACGCTTATGATCCTCGTTGGGTCTATCCTTGAGTTCACGATTGTCGATAAGGTAGTAAGACCCATTGAGCAGCGCCTTGCTTATGATGAACGGTCCTTCCCATGGCGGGGATAATTTGTGTGACTTCTTCTGCTTAAGTCGGAGCGATGGTAGCTGCGTAGCTTCTGCTAAATGAGCGATGCCGGACGCGGCGACTATGGTAGCTGCGTAGCTTCTGCTGGTAGATGGCGGATCTTTGGCATGCCAAAACGCGCTGCTCCTCGAGAATGTCCACATCTAGGCGTCTGGATTCTTCAGCGTCATCTTCGTCGTAGGCGGCAACTCTTGGTGCATCGTGGAGGATGTCGGAAGGTAGGATAGCTTCTGCTCCATATACCATGAAATAAGGGGTGTAGCCGGTGAATCTGTTGGGTGTAGTTCATAAACTCCACAGCACAGATGGCAATTCTTCCGCCCAGGCTCCAGCTTCTCTATGTAGCGGTGCCTCAAGACGTGGCTTGATTCCCTGCAGTAATCCATTGGCTCGCTCAACTTGACCACTGGATTGCGGGTGTGCCACAGATGCAAGGTCAAGTCGGATGCCTTTGTCCCAGCAATAGGCCTCCACTTCTCCGAGTGATAAGTTGCTTCCATTGTCGGTGATGATGCTATGTGGGAGACCAAATCTCACCACCGGATCCCGGACAAACCTGAGGGCAGTTTCCCCATCAAGCTTTCTAATGGGTTTAGCTTCTATCCATTTGGTGAATTTGTCAACTGCCACAAGCAGATGCGTAAACCCACACGGTGCCGTTTGCAACGGCCCCACCATGTCTAGCCCCCAGACTGCAAACGGCCAAGTTATTGGTATTGTTCGCAATTCTTCAGCAGGAACATGTGGTTGTCGGGCATAATACTGCATCCTGTGCACGTCTCAACCTGCTTGTCGGCATCCGCCTTCATGGTCAGCCAGTAGAATCCTTGCCGGAAGGCTTTCGCGACCAACGATCGAGGAGCGGCATGATGCCCGCAATCTCCGAGATGGATCTCGCGTAGGATTTGCATACCTTCTAGCTGGGAAACACACTTTAGGTATACACCAGTAGTGCTCCTTTTGTAGAGTTGCCCATTGATTATGGTATAACCCTTTGCTCGTCGTACTATCTGCCGTCTTTCAACCTCGTCGTCGGGCAAAGTTCCATTTTCGAGATATTCATGAACGGTTTTGTCCAAGTCGGAGGGATCTTTGTCACCATGTTGAGGAAAGAATCAGCTCTATCCGGGTTGTCGATGTCGGCGCCCTTCACGGATGGTGTGCGTAGATGCTCTAGGAAAACTCCTGGCGGAATTTGCTTGCGCCCTGATCCAAGTTTAGACAATAGATCAGCCGCCTCGTTTTGCTCCCTAGGTACATACTTGACTTCGTAGCCCAAGAAGCTCTTGGCTATCTCGTCCACTTCGTCTCTATATGCCGCCATCATAGGGTTCCGCGCATTCCAGGTGCTAGCCACCTGCTGGGCAACCAAGTTGGAATCTCCACACCAAACTATGCGCTTGAGTCCAATATCCTTGGCTACACGCAGTCCATGAATGAGTGCTTCATACTTCGCCATGTTGTTTGTAGCCTCGAAGTGGATCTGCAGAACATAGTGTAGCTTGTCTCCCTTTGGTGACTGCAGCAATACACCAGCCCCCGAGCCATTGAGAAGCTTTGATCCGTCAAAGTGCATCACCCAGTACTCTGGTTCCGACAACAGAGTGGCATCCGGCAACTTCGTATGGCTCCGGGTTCTTCTTTTTGTCAACATGGGATGGGCTGCGCGAACGACGCGGGCCTTCTCCGCCATGGTGACTGCTTCGCAGCGACGGAGGCGGAGGTGGCAGTGGGTTAGCCTTCTTGCTGTTACCCTCCTGCGACGCCTCACGCCTGTCACGGTTGCTTGTCGGACGCGGAGGGTCATGGCGCGACCTGCTCTTGTGTCCTTTGTTGTGCTTTCCTTCATGACGGGTCTGCTCCGCGTTGTCGCGGATGACGATGCCACACTGCTTTGGTGGGGGCATATCCGTACGATGGTGAGCCTTGTAGTCTTCATGACGTCGGGGGGATCGGGGCGGTGGCGATGGGCGGCGAGGTTGGGCTCTTACTCCGTGGTCGGAGGATATGGTGATAGCATCCTTCCTGTTGCGCGCATCCCTCCGTCTTTGTTCTGATGAACCCGTCCGTGATCCGACATCCTGAGGAGATCTGTCCCTTGGCGGTTTGTACTGGCTAGATCGGCAGAGCGCTGGGTCAGACTCAAACCTCTGAGAGGTGGCCTTTTCCTGCTGCTTTACCGCCTTGGCCACTAGGTCATAGACCTGTTCCACTGCCTCAGGTGATCTATCCTGCTCCAGAAGGGTCTTGGCGACGGCGAGGTTGAGGAGTGGGGTGGGCATCACCTGCTTGCCTTCACTGTCAATGTATGGCTTGGCCTGTCCCGGCTTCGAGGGAGCCCATCCTAGGTTGGGCCGTACACCAGGATCGTTGATAACGCGAGCGGGAGCTTTCTTAGCCTTCTTCTGCTGCTGCAGCAGAGTCTTGTACTCGGCCTCCATTGCTCTTGCTTTCTCTATGGACTTCTGCGCGTTGACCAGATCTCGATCTAGTTTAGCGCCTTGCTCCGCGATGGCTTGCACTTCCTCCATTAGTTGCTGGCACTTCTCGTCAAGCTGAGTCACGTTCCGGATATGATCAACAGTTAGTGGCTCGACGAGGAGGTTGTCGTACATCACCCTATCAGCTAGGGTAACATGTGCTGCTGCCGACATAGATGCTGGAGGCGGCAAGTTTGTGGTGTTGTTGTTGCTCGTACTGGTGCCGAGTTCCTACGGCTGCTGCACTAGTTTATGCGGAGGAGGCATGACTCTTGCGCGATCATCGTCAGCAGCAATAAGTGGCCCCTTCCCCTTATCCAGCGCCGTAGGCGGAGCTTGCCCGGGTTGGTCTTCATCCATCGCTGTCCCAATAACACCCCTCGGGACATGACGGTGTTATTAGCTTGTTCGTCGTGCGAGTACTCCGCCTCCATCTCCTGCATAGCGGAGTCTAGCTCTTCTGGACTGAAGTCTATTTCCTCGGAATCTGCACTGAAATCAGCATAAAGTGCGTCAATGACAGAGTCAGAGGGTGCCAGGACTTCCTCGATGACGGGTGGTGGAGGTGCAACGGCCTCGACGATGACTAGAGGTGGCGGTGCTGCTGCGACGATGGCGGCCGGAGGCGGTGGTGGTGGCTGAATCGGAGGTGCTCCGTCAATGAGCGCAAGAGCTGTCTGAGCTGCCGCTTCAGCCTCCGCGTAGTTGTTGACGGTGTTCACCATGCCTTCGAAGGTGAGGCGTCCTGACGCCTGTTGCCGTCTTAGAGAATGTCGGAGAAGCGTGTCGTGGTCCAGTCCTTCCACAAAGTGATAGATGGCATCATCATTGGGGTAATTGGCCAGGTCGGCCCGTATACGGAGCCACCTGGCGAGGTAGTCGCGGGGTTTTTCGCCCTCTCTCTGAATGCAGCGTGCCAGATCGAAGATGGTAACCACGCCGACGAACTTGGATCTCTGCTGTCCAGACGCACGGGCGAAGCCGGCGGATTTGCAGCGATCTTCCACCTTTATATCCTGCACAGGGGCGGTTTGGGTGGGCCTTGAATTTTTTCGATCTTTGCCGGCAAACTCCAAGGAGAGGTCCGACATTGATCCTTCCGCGAACATATCCTGCCCGTAGGCGGTC
Source organism: Avena sativa (assembly GCA_916181665.1). NCBI lineage: Eukaryota > Viridiplantae > Streptophyta > Magnoliopsida > Poales > Poaceae > Avena > Avena sativa. The sequence goes on along the minus strand of OV702294.1, from coordinate 144,373,160 downwards.
CGTGCGGGTCTTGATGCTCCTTCGACTCCCAGGGAACTAGTGCCCGAGTCGGTTTCGCCGATGAAGAGGTGGATGTCTCCGATAGGAACGATCGAACACCGCGTAGGGTTCGTCTTCATCGGGATCCAGGACTCGTCGGGGGGGACGATCGGAATGTTGTCGATGAAGAGAACGCGACCGATGGCTACGGTTTTGCCGATTCCCGCGAAGATCTTGGTCCTCGCCCGTTGAAGAGCCTGAAGCGCCTCTTGCCCCACGGTGGGCACCAACTGTCGTGGTATTGCCGACGAGTACGCCATGGAGGGGTCCTCACAGTGCGTGTTTAGAGACGTGGGGTAAGGCGGACGGTTGACGGGTATGAGGTAACACAGCTTACCCAGGTTCAGATCCCACAACGGTGGCGAAATCCTACTCCTGCTATAAATCACTATAATGGCAATACGCCGAGTTACAGAGATTAGGTTCGCTGTGCGAGGTGTGTGTAAAACGATACTAGGTTGTGCCCTAAAGGCTCCCATAGGCCCGGCTTATATAGTCGTCAGGTCCTAGGGTTACAGGGAAAAGTCCTAGCCGGACAGGTTACAGAGTTCTACATCGTCTATTACTAGTCTTGTGTATCTTGTACTCCAAGGCTCCGGGTACGCTGGTGACTCCACCGTACCCTTCCTTTATCCGGCATGGGCCTCCCTTCTGGATCCACCTAACTGGGCCGCCCAGCAGGCCATAGGCCATGCTACCGACTATGGGCGACCCGGGTTAGTTGGATAAGAGACATGCTATGAGGATACCCATATAGCATATCCCCAACAGAGAGCGATCAGGAAATTCCTAATCCAAACAGCTTCCTTTACGGCCTCCGAGGCAGCAATATATTCAGCTTCTGTTGAAGAGGAGGTCACCGTATCTTGCTTGGAACTTTTCCAGCTCACAGCACCACCATTCATGACAAACACATAACCTGATTGCGATTTCGAATCATCTGAGTCGTTAAGGTAACTCGCATCTGTGTAACCCTTTACACTGAGTTCATCCTCACCTCCATAAACTAGGAACACATCCTTAGTCCTTTTCAAGTACTTAAGGATGTTCTTTACCGCTGTCCAGTGACCTTCACCTGGATCAGCCTGGTATCTGCTCGTAACACTTAGAGCATAGGAAACATCTAGGCGAGTACATATCATTGCATACATGATGGATCCAATAGCCGAAGCATATGGAACCCTACTCATGCGCTCATGCTCATCAGTAGTCGAAGGACACTGAGTCTTGCTGAGTTTTATGCCATGAGACATGGGCAAGAACCCCTTCTTAGCCTCTTCCATGCTGAACCGTTTCAACACTTTGTTAATGTATGTACTCTGGCTTAATCCAATTAGCCTCCTTGATCTATCTCTATAGATCTTGTTACCCAGAATATATGCGGCTTCTCCCAAGTCCTTCATCGAAAAACTATTTTTCAATGAGGTCTTAACAGACTCGAGCATAGGAATGTCATTTCCAATCAGCAATATGTCATCTACATATAAGATTAGAAATACAAGCGCTCTCCCACTTTCCTTCTTGTAAACACAAGGTTCTTGTTCGTTTTTGATGAAGCCAAACTCCTTTACAACTTCATCAAATCGAATGTTCCAACTCCGGATGCTTGCTTCAGCCCATAAATGGACTTTAGAAGTTTGCATACCTTTCCAGCATTGTTTGGATCGACAAAACCTTCGGGCTGCATCATATACACGTCCTCAGTTAGGATTCCATTTAGGAAAGCCGTCTTGACATCCATCTGCCATATTTCATAGTCGAAATGTGCAGCAATGGCTAGAATTATCCGTATAGATTTAAGCATCGCTACGGGCGAGAAAGTCTCGTCGTAGTCAACTCTTTGAACTTGTCGAAAACCTTTTGCAACAAGTCGAGCTTTATGGATGTGAACATTTCCATCCATATCAATCTTCTTCTTATAGATCCATTTGCACTCGATGGCTTTAAAACCATCAGGCAGGTCAACCAAGTTCCAAACTTGATTGTCACCCATGGACTCTATCTCGGATCTCATGGCGATCAGCCATTTCTCAGAGTCTGGGTCCACCATCGCTTCTGCATAGGTTGCAGGCTCATCATTGTCTAACAATAATAATTCCCGCGCTTCGCGGAGCCTCGCCGACCTTCGTGGTTGTGGTGCTTCTGTTGCCACGGGTTCCTCAACTTGTTCTGCTACAATAGCATCACTCGTAGAAGTATCCCCAACTGGCTCATCTTGAACTTCTTAAAGTCGCACCGACCTTCCACTTGTTCCCTTTGTGACAAACTCTTTCTCTAGGAAAACACCGCTACGAGTGAAAAACACTTTGCCCTCTTCTCGGTTGTAGAAGTAATACCCTAAGGTTTCCCTCGGATATCCCACGAAAATGCACTTATCCGATTTGGGTGTTAGCTTGTCCGACTAAAGCTGCTTGACAAAAGCATCACAACCCCAAATCTTTAGAAAAGACAAACTGGGATTCTTTCCAGTCCACATCTCATATGGTGTCTTAACTACGGATTTATATGGTACCCTGTTAAGTGTGAAAGCTACCGTTTCTAGAGCATAACCCCAAAATGACAATGGCAAATCCGACTGGCTCAATATCGATCGAACCATGTCCAACAAAGTTTGATTACGCCGTTCAGAGACCCCGTTCCTTTGAGGCGTTCCGGGTGGCGTAAGTTGTGGAACAATTCCGCAACTCTCAAGATGATCGCTAAAATCGTGACTCAAATATTCACCTCCACGATCAGATTGCATGGCCTTTATTTTCTTGCCACGTTGATTCTCTACTTCACTCTGAAACTCCTTGAACTTTTCAAAAGTTTCAGACTTATGCCTCATCAAGTAGACATAACCATATCTAATGAAATCATCAGTGAAAGTAATGAAGTAGTGATATCCTCCTCTGGCTGTCGTGCTCATTGGTCCACATACATCAGTATGTATGATTTCCAACAAGTCTGTCGCTCTCTCGAGTAAACCCGAAAAAGGCGACTTGGTCATCTTTCCAAGTAAACAAGCCTGACATGTCTTGTATGATTCAAAATCAAACGAAGTTAGAAGACCATCACCATGGAGCTTCTTCATGCGCTTTTCACTTATATGCCCCAAACGACAATGCCATAAATAGGTAGGACTCAAATCATTAGGCCGAAGCCTTTTAGCACCAACATTGTAAACAGATGCATCATTAAGATTTAAAATAAATAACCCATTCACAATGGGAGCATTAGCCATAAACATATCATTCTTAGAGATTACACAACCATTGTCTGCACTCGCGAATGAATAACCATCCCCATCAAACATGAAGGTGATAAAATGTTTCGACCCATACTAGGAATGTAATAACAATTATTCAACTCCATAATAAATCCTGACAGAAGGTGAAGTTGCATGACGCCGACGAACAATGCAGCAACCCTTCTTTATTTCCGACGCAAAAATCCACTTTGCCTTTCTGCACTTCTCTAGTCCTTATTAGCCCCTGCATCGAATTGCAAATATGAGCAACCGATCCGGTCAAATACCCAAGAGTTAACATAGGAATCAGCGAGAAGAATGTCCACAACATTTACAACAAGCATACCTGAGTGGGAAGTACTCTTACTTCCACTCTTCTTCAAAGAAGCCTGGTACTTGCTGCAGTTTCTCTTCTAGTGGCCATGTTCATGACAAAAGAAGCACTCAGTGTCTTCTACAGGTCCAGCCTTTTGCTTGGGTGCAGGCTTAGGGATCGTATCCTTAGCCTTGCCCTTCTTCTTCCAAGAAGTACCCTTTTCTTGAAGCTAGGCTTGTTCTGCACATCCATCACATGGCTATGCCCTGCAACTTCTTCATGTCACTTTCTGCTGTTTTAAGTATCCCACATAATTCATTAAGGCCCTTCTCCACCCCATGCATATGGTAGTTCAAAATGAACTGCCCATAGCTAGATGGAAGAGACGCCAAAATGAAGTCAGTGGCCAACTCTTGGCCTAGTGGAAAACCGCTTTTCCAAAGTCTGACTGTAACCAACCATTTTGATCACATGGGGGCCTACAGCTTCTCCCTCTGCCAGCTTGCATTCGACAAAGGACTTGGCAACATTGTACCTCTCAGTCCTTGCCTGATCTTGGAACATGTCCTTAAGCGCGACGATCATATCGTACGCTTCCTGATCCTCAAACTTCTTTTGGAGTTCAGGTTCCATGCATGCAAGCATAAGGCAGCTAACCTCAAGAGAATCATCACATGCTCTCTTGTAGGAATTCTTTAGGGCAGCAGATGCATTATTAGCAGGTTCATTGGGGGTTGGGGTATCCAGAACCGTTTCCTTTTTATCAGACCTGAGAATAATTCTCAGGTTATGGACCCAGTTCGAATAGTTTCTTCCATTTAGTTTATCTTTGTCAAGAATCGAACGCAAAGAGAAAGGTGATGTAGTGTTCGGTGCCATTGATCTACAACAGAAAACATGCAAAATACTAAGCCATGTAACCATGAAAGAGTAAAACATATTAAACGATTTAATAGCATATACTCCCACTTAAATCAATATCCCTCTATTGATACTAAGTGATTCAAGATCCACAATTAACAAGTCGACTAGTGAGCTTTAGCATCACTGCTAGTAGACAAGGTAAATCGGTAAGCAACACTTGCTAATCATATCACATATGACTCTTGTTGTTGGGTGACATCTCTATGTCAAAACTAGGCGCCCAACCTTTATGCCCCAAGGTCCTTAACTGTTAAGATGACCTTGTCAAGTTCACCAACCCTTATGCGTGTAGGTATCCGATACAAACCCATCCAGCCAAGGAAAACCGCGGCACCCTAATTTCATAGGCCCACCAACGATTGTACAGGGCATAGGATGGTGCAAGGTTTGGTTGGGAGGGCATGGTTTAACTTAAACTTTCCGAGGGATTGTTCTACTTCTATCATCTAAGCATGCATAGTATTAAAACACATAAGAAGAGCATTCACATAGATGTGACATAGTATGGCCCATTTTATCATGGTGATCTCCATCGCCATAGAACCTGTCCACCATGATGATCTCCATCTTCATGTTCCATGTGAGCCATATTCCGAGTGATGAGTCCTCCAAGAACTAATACAAGCTATTACTCCTAACAGCTAGTAATCAAAATTACATAGTATTGGGATCATCACAAGTTGGCACGCAGGCCATTACAATAAATGACAACACATATGGCTCCAGCCGTGTTGCCCTACTCATGACACGCAGGTCATGCAAATTTTCATACATGCATCACATACATATATGGGTCATACTGATCACATACATCCTGCAAAAACAAGTTATGCATAGAATCACATTCTACCGGATCATGTGACATCGCAACACATAGTTACCTTAAAGAGATACAAAAGGGGCTACGATTAAGGGGGTCTAGGGGGTCTCCCCCTGCGGGGTTCGAAGGGGCAGCGCCCCTCACGGTATCTCCGGGCGTCCGGAAAACCGTGAAAAATGAGAGATCGAATCTTCACAATTTTCTTTAAGGATTTTGATCGGCAAATCAAATTTACCATAAACCGTCTGTTGTTCCGATCTGATCAAACTCCTTTGATCACGGTACATCGATTTTAGATCTAGGTTCCGATTCGATCAATCATATTGATCTTCGCGTGATTCAACGAGATTTATGTGTCACTGTATACCCCGATGGAGGAAACCGACCGGTAGGGGTAAGTCGTTCGACTACCTCAGAATCACGATCACGAAAAGAAAGATCATAGATCAATCCTAAACCACCGCCATATAAACGATCACATCATTCATATCAATCTGCATATCACCATATGCAAACATCCCGAACCTATAACTGAACAACATCGGCTCTGATACCACTGAAGGGATACATGTAGGCTACACTAGCGCAAATCAAAAAAATTCTACCGCGTAAACCAGGATTACTGTTGTCATAGATCACGGGATTACCACTAGACGCGCAGTTGCGAAACTTGATGAAGCACGTCGAGGCAGTGCAGACGATCTACGACTCCTCCTCGTTCTCGTCCCACGAGCAGCTCCCCTTGCGTGGCTCGTCCAAACGCTACAGATGCAGCGCCTCCGAGATATCCACACGTACAGGGTGGAAGCGTCAGACGCTGGACTGCTAGGTCCGCGCGCGCGACACAGGCGTGAGGAGTGGCGGCTGGCTGGAATGGTCTAAGGTCTAACCTTGGTCAGCTCGGCCCACCCTCCCTTATATAGGCGTCCCTAGTGGGCTTCTACATTAGGAGCCCATTAGTAGCCTAAGCCTGGTCTAATTCGGATCCAATTCTCATTAGGCTTCCAGCCCCTTAAGTGTGTGACCCTATAGGTTCATATACATATAGACATGATACGAATACACTTATTCTGCCAATAGTTGGTAGTGGCCTCTAGCAAGACGTGCCAACTCCTAAACGCATACAAAGATCATATCGGACGAACCATCACAAGGTTTAGTACATGTTTTTCCCTTTGCCTCACGATATTTGGTCTAGCTCCAAGCTGACCTCCCTTTCTTGATACCGTAACTCGGAATCCCTTTACTAGGTTAACTCTTAACCTTATGTAGCACGGCCATGCATTTCTGGATCCGATCACTCGAGGGTCCCAGAGATATCTCTCTCAAGTAGAGAGGGGCAAATATCATCTTGATTGACCATGCCTTGCGGCATGTTTCAGGACAAATCCGAAAACTACCTTTATAAGTACCCAGTTACGGAGTAGCGTCTAATAGCCCCAAAGTAGGTCGATCCACATCTCAAGTACATGCGACAACCTCAGGTCTAAGGACAAACCGTACACGATGTGTAGAGAGAGCTGCAAGTCTAATTGCCAGTCTCAAGTTGGGTCAGTCCAATCCCATGTTCATAACATGTGTCCACATCATTGGTTTGACATCTCCATATCTATGACTTGCGAAACATAGTCATCAACCAATCGATGTGCTAGTCTAATATTCACCTGTGTCCTCACATGAACTCCGACTAGGGACAAATCTTAAATAACCATACAAGTAAAGAGTTTCACAAACAATTCACATAATTGCCAATCAATACAAGTTGCCTGATATGGATATTCAATGAACATTACAATAACTTATGGATACATATGAAATATAATCATCTCTATGATTGCCTCTAGGGCATATTTCCTTCACCTACGACCCGAGTTCAATGGGTTTATGGCCACAGTAGGCGGAGGGATGATGCAACCATGCTCGGTTGAGCTATGGAATTTGTTGGATAATTAGCAAGCATTAGCCAAGGAGGTGGTATAAGATCACCTTCAAGGAGCGGGGATAAAGAAGAGGCACTCTTCACCAGCGGGAACAGGAGTCCACTAAGTGGAAGAGAAGATGAAAAGGAGAAGTGGACACATAAATTGAAGGTGGTTTCCAAAGGAGAGCAACTACTCAGGGAGATCTCAAACAAGAAGATAATGATAACATCCTGAGATGATAAAAGGAAGAACAAAAAGGTGACTACTTCAACTTTGGCAAGAACGGTCGTCTTTCTACGTAATTTAGAAATCCAAAGAGGTGCTAAGAAGGAAATATAAACCCTACTTAACATTAAATAAAAAATTGTGCTAACAAATGCTGGCCAATGAAATTATGGAAGCCTACATGAAATTTTCCCATGCTTCATTGGTAAACTAGCTACTCCACTATGCAGGGCCGGCCCTGGGGTGGGCAGGGTGTGCAGCCGCTCAGGGACCCACAAATACAGGGGCCCACCCTAGATTAATCAGTACTAGTTGTATTATTATCTGATTAATACGTATCACGTATGACAGTCTAGCGACAGGGAAAGAAAAAGGCCTAATGGGTCATGTACGAGGAAGAGTTGGAAACACATGAAAAGGGACGGTCGGCACGCATGCAAAAAATAACTGATCGATGGATTTGTGTCTCCGTGTCCACGTTCCCAATGAGTACTATTTAAAAAAACGAGTATTATTTCTCCTCGTCTACTCAACAGCGCAGGGCCGCCACCGACGGACGCGTGCGGCGTGCAGGGACAAGGCCTTCTTCATTTTTCATTGTGGACATAGCGATCAGTCGACAGGATCAGGCAGTGATATTCCGATCTCACGCTAACAGTTTAAGACATCGTGATTTATGGTTCTTATATTCTCCTAAATTTTTCCTAATTTTAATTTCTAGTCTGTCAGTTTTTCGACTTGTCGTCTCACCGATTTCAATTTCCAGGCCCCGATCAGGAGACTACGCCACATTTGAGAAGGAGTTTTAAGTTAAATACTCCATCAAATATTGAGGTATGTGATCGTATTTCCGAATTAAAGATGATGAGATTCACCTTGTTAGATGGTGTAATGTCTGCTATGAAGATTTACAAGCATGTCAGAGAAGTTGATTGCTATCCTAATATCGTCATTGCTTATCATATCTTATTTGTTGTGGATGTGACTATCACATCGGGTAAAAGAAGCTTTTTAAAATTGAAATTGTTGAACAACTATTTAAGGTCAATGATGACTCAACAGAGTGTAAATGGTTTGGCAACATTATGCATCTAAGTAATTATTAGATGACATCGACCTCATCGTAACTGACTTTGTATCAAGAAATGCTTGAAGAAAATTATAAGGTAATATATCTAAAATGTATAATGCTTTTGTACGTATTTAAGTGTTATTGATAACATATGTTGTTTTAGGCATAAAATTTCATTATTAAGATGTATATATGTTAAGGGCACCAAGGACCCAAGATTTAGTCTCGCCCTGGGCCCTGGAATCTCAGGACCGGCCATGCCACTATGCTCAAGTGACAAAGATTGGGATGCTCAAGTAGTGGTTTGCATGAGTGGTGATAAGTTTTACCATTTTAAAGACCACCAAGAGGTTTCGGATCAATTAATGGTTGATATTAGTCCGGAAGAAAGTGAAGAAGAAGAATTGGATGCGATACATTGGAGAGGTTTCTATGTGCTTCAAAGTTTGTTATGATAAAATTCTCAATATTTAGCAATTTATTATATTTATTAGAAATAAACAATTAATAGTTATAAAAGTGCGTACTTTCTTCTTTTACACCTTGTTGCGTAGGATTTCTATGTATATTACAAAAGAGTCCCCTTGTTGATGTGAAATTTGGAGTGTTTTTAAATCTGTCCTCTTTTCAGATGACCATGAAGCAACATGATGATGACACCATATGGTAAAACTCCCAACATGAATGTTGTGGGAAATTTTCACTATGATGATTTTTATATAAATAACATCTCTATATGAGATCATATGCGACTAGGATAACCCCATCACTGAAGCCCCAAAACAAAACAATGGGCGTCCAAAAGTGGATGACGGGATTAAAATTAACTTTTCCCATAATCGATGGGTTCGACCATGGCTTGGTTCTAGGGACTCATGGGGACACAAATAAGTCCTAAGAAGGTTCTATAGGTGCCCAAGGGCCCTCATGTCCTATATGCAATGTCCCACCCTATATAGGATAAGAAAACCTTTTTTTGGAGGCCACCCATTACCATGTGTGAGAAAACCCGTTGTAGGTGTGGTGTGTAAGGAATAGTATGAGATCAATTATGTAATGATGAATATCCATATTTATTTGGGTTTTCTATCTCAAATGTGTTGTATAATTGTTAACACAATTTTTCTACGCGTAATTCTTGCTATTAGGGGCCGAGTGACATGATTTCAGTATTGAAATTTTATTGTTGATAGGTAGGTAAAATAAGGGAGATATGCTGTAATTTGGGGAGTTTGTGTGTTCATGAAGTGTTAATGCGTTGTTCCGAGTGACTTAAAAATGGCATCCTTAATTTTCCAAAGTTCCTTAATTGTCCCCGGTGAAATAGGAGGTAGTTCAATAGATGTTATGCAAGTTCTAAAGTAAGCACATACAAAAAAGTATGGAACACATGCCTACAATTCAACTTTACTAGAGCTAGATTTGATAGAAGTGATTTTATTGTTATATCAATGATCCCATCTGTGCAACACCCTCCTTATCACACCATGTCTATGTTTTAAAGCTTGCTTGATCTCAACACAACACCGACATCTCTCTTCAATTTTCCACACTTTTACTTTTATATTATTTACTTTTCCGTATCATTTTTAAAATCTTGCCACATCAATTACATTAGTTTATTTAGTGCATAGATAATTAGAATAGACACTCTAATTACTTTACCTTCTTGCTCCTAGAGATCGATACTTTTACTTCCACATTGATATGTGCTACAACTATCCCTTGCAATTGGGGGTTATCAGGGTGTAGAAGGCGGATTCTCCATAGAGGTAATAAATCAAGATACCATTGTCAAGTATAAAATAGTTTGGAAATTATAGATATGAAGATTTGAATGCTCTCCCCAATGTGAAGGAATATGCAAAGTTTAAGGGGGGAGAGAGAGATATTTTCTCATGAGTTAAGAAATACACGTACAAACTGAGAGGATATAGAGTATGACACGTCCCACACTTGAGGAGGTTAGTCTAAATGAACAAGAGAAAGCAGAACATGATGCCGATTTTGGATCAAGAGCACCTCATCTAAAAAAATTTAGTAGGGAGGCAAGTGTGGAGAAAGGAAAAGAAAAAGTGAGCTTAAAGGAGGTAACACGACATGAAGCACTAGTGCAAACAAGTTAAAGTGAGATAAGTTCCCATGACATGAAGAAAAGAAGTAGCAAAATGGAAGGTCTCAAAAGATATAAGGACGTCAAGAATGAGATGATCCACCTGTAAACTATGGAAGTAGGGGGGAGGTATTGAGGACAAGCAATACATACTTGGGAATGTTCTCAAAATATTGAGAAAGGTTAAAAGAATCTTCTAGAATATTTTAGAGTATCATACTCGAGGAGGATATTTGATAAGGTTCTCGAAGATCCAAGAATTATAAAGGTAGAACTCCAGAATTAGAGGAAAGGTCTAGAGTAAGATATCTAGGAGTAGTGAGAACTATAGAGTATTCTAAAATTGGGGTGTAAGTGTTAGATTGTGCCACATAGAAAGAATCTTAGGGTCTTGTACAAGTATAAATAGGGGTGTAGGATCTACAAAGTAAAAAGTTAGGGATGGCCATGAGAAGACCATAATGGGGAGAGGTAGCCACATTACAAATATGTACTAATTTAAAGTATGAAGTCTGAGTTACCCCATCATGAGAGTTTGATCTCCCGGTAGTAAGAAGGTCTTCAAGTAGTGTGGGTAGTAGAGCCACCATATAGGGTTCCTTACAGTCGGTATCAAAGTCAAGGGCGACCCAGGTTTCCTGGAGTCATCGTACACAAATCTATAGTCAAGCAAGGATTTCTCCCGATTTAACCCTTCCTCCACGAGCTCGATCGGTTCCTCCATATTGAGGAAGGTTTGGTCAAAGATGGCTTGGATAGTACCATTAAATACGTTTTCATCCTCAAGGACACTAGAAACAAAGGAGACGAATAATACTTATGGTGAGAAAAAGAGGATCGCTTCGCTCCCTAGGCTACCCTTATTTATAAATCATCGAAAAGTTGGCAAAAATGGTGCCTCCTCAAGTCCCAACACACACCAAGACTCTCAACATTATCTTGTCCCATCAAATACCTAGACACTTAAATCCATAATTGATATGATGCAAGTGTGGGTGGGGGGGGGCTATGCGATTATTAAAGGAGATATGTCCTAGAGGCAAATAATAAATGGGTATTATTGTTATATCTCAATTAGTTCGTAATAGTTTCATATTGTGCTATAACTGTATCAAGTGGAAACATTGATACATGTGTGATATGAAACATAAGTATCTAGTAGCCTCTATTCATACTAGTTCCTTGGGCAGCCGATTATCAAGGTTTCCTGATCATGGAGCTTTCCTGCCAGTTGACAACAAGGTCATATCATTGGTGAATGATGTGATGGACATTACCCAAAGATTGCAACACGATCAAGTCATGAAGTTCATCATTGCAATAGTTAGAAGTGTAGTCTCCTTCTATTTAGACCGTGAGATCATATTAATCACTGTCTCCCGACTGCATCAAACGTCACTTGGTAAAACGATGATCATAAATGTGTACATTAGGTATTCAAGAGGTACAGTTGAGGCTTATGAATCAAGAGCGGGATTTGTTGACCCGCGTGATGGGTAAGATACATAAAGCCAACTTGGTGAGATTACATCCATAATATTGCAACATGTGACTAGGTCACGGGGATGTAATATCGCGGAAATAAGTGAAATAGTACTTGTCGGTAGCGAGGTTGAACAAGGTATGTGATACCAATGATCGAATGTTGGAAAAGTCGTATCGAAGAAACAAAGAAAATCGGAGTCAACGGTTATGGTTCAAATGACATTGTCATCATGGAATGCACATGGGTCAATATGGGCATCCTGGTCCCGCTATTGATCATTGATGAAGATCATGTCTGTGCCATTCCTAAGCCGTGAGAAGATACACTTAAGGGTATGATGAGCTAGAGATCTTCTGTAAGTTGGAATCACATTAGAGAAAGAGAAAGCCAGAATCATTCCAAAAAGAGATTCGAAGTTGTTCGGAGAAAAAAAGGACCGAAAGGTGTTTCGGATAAATGGAAGTTTATAATATGCATTTATTATATATTAATTGTACATTAATATGTACTAAATAAATATTTAAATTAAAATTTATAGGACAACTTTCTGAATAGGCCAAAACCTCGGAGGGAATTGACCCAGAAGGAAGCCACCCCAAAAAGAAAAAAAGGAAACATTAGAAAAACAGCCCCTGTCATGCGTGGACCGAGCAGCTCACGTAAGCAAGCGGGCGTGCTCTAAGCGCCGCTCAGGGCGGCAGGTTGCTGTGCGCCACCCCGCGCACAAGCGGGCTGCAGGAGGGCCGCAGACGCGAGCAGGCCAACCCAGGCCTAGCCACTGCGCTACCGCCGCGTTGCCTGTTGGGCCATCATGAGCTGGTGGGCCACACGAGCAGAAGGCCAGCCCACCCGGGCGCCGTTGTGAGTTGCTGCGCGCAGGGCCACGGTGGGCAGTTGCGGTTGGATGCTGGGCTAGGCACTAGTGTTAGGGCCGGCCCTGGGGTGGGCAGGGTGTGCGGCCACCCAGGACCCCACCCCAGATTAATCAGTACTAGTTGTATTATTACCTGTTTAATACATATCACGTATGACAGTCTAGCGACAGGGAAAGAAAATGGTCTAATGGGCCATGTACGATGGTCGGCATGCATGCAAAAAATAACTGATCGATGGATTTGTCTTCGTGTCCACGTTCCTAATGAGTACTGTTTTAAAAAAACGAGTACTATTTTTCCTCGTCTACTCAACAGCGCAGGGCCGCCACCGACGGATGCGTGCGGCGTGCAAGGCCAAGGCCTTCTTCATTTTTCGTTGTCAACACAGCGATCAGTCGACAGGATCAGGCAGTGATATTCCGGTCTCACGGTAACAATTTATGACATCGTGATTTAGGGTTCTTATATTCTCCTAAATTTTTCCTAATTTTGATTTCTAGTCTGTCAGTTTGTCGACTTGTCGTCTCGCCGATTTCAATTTTCAGGCCCCGATCAGGAGACTACGCCACAGCTAAGAAGGCGTTTTAAGTTAAATACTCCATCTAATGTTGAGGTATGTGACCGTATTTCCGAATGAAAGACGATGAGATTCACCTTGTTAGATGGTGTAATGTTGCTATGAAGATTTACAAGCATGTCAGAGAAGTTGATTGCTATCCTAATATCGCCATTGCTTATCATATCTTATTTGTTGTGTATGTGACTATCGCATCGGGTAAAAGAACCTTTTTAAAATTGAAATTGTCGAACAACTATTTGAGGTCAACAATGACTCAATAAAGTTTAAATACTTTGGCAATATTGTGCATCTAAGTAATTATTAGATGACATCGACCTCATCGTAACCGACTTTGTATCGAGAAATGCTTGAAGAAAATTATAAGATAATATGTCTAAAATGTATACTGTTTTTGTACGTATTTAAGTGTTATTGATACCATACGTTGTTTTAGGCGTAAAATTTCATTATTAAGATGTATATATGTTAAGGGCACCAAGGGACCAAGATTTAGTCTCGCCCTGGGCCCCTGGAATATCAGGACCGGCCCTGACTAGTGTCCCAGCCGGCTGCCCCTCCTTTCCCCCCTTTTTTCTTTTATTCATTAGTCCCATATGGGGAACCCAATGGAGAGGGGACCCCCTTCGCCTAGTCATGGGTGAGATTAAACACATAGTATGAGATATTTTTCTAAGGCATTTTCTTAGAGAACTCTCCCTCTCTCTAGTTGTCTCCATGCGTCGTACGGTCCCAAGAAAGGACTATACGTGCAAGAGACGACGAATCTGCAGCACGTCGTTGCGCTGCAGGGATTCCAAGTCAAAGATCTACTTTCACACTCTCCCCAGGATCGGGGAGCCGAAGGTCGTCATCGTACACCGTATGTGTATGAAACCAGTATGTACTTGAAACCTCGGCTGTTACTACATTACTTCTAGATAGATCTTGGACGGTTGGGACGTTCCAACGTAGGAATATTTTTATTTTCTGCCATGAAACCCCTTCAATTACCACACACACTTTATTTGCAAGGCCTGACAAAATATATCATCTTGAGGAGAGTCATCGTATCTTATGACCAGATGCAGATTGCTTCAATACTATGTGAAAATACCATATCAATGAGGTAGATATCTTGGAGAATGTGGGTCACTCACATAAAAACAATTAATCGATGGATGGAAGATGATGATTTGTATCCTTACTCGTGTTTTAGATGCATAGAGGACATTATTTATACACCTACCGAGTAAAACAACTTGTATGATCCGAGTGGAAAGCATAGTAAGTCACATGTGCCAATTTAGCTAAAAGCATGTTGGATCCCTACGGGCAACTAGAAATTTTGAGATTACATCTGTGACTTAGTCAAATATCCCCTATTGCAATCTTCCTATACCGATTGACACAGATTGCAGTCAGCTAGTATCCATCGTTTAGTCCATGGACTTGTATAGATCTAGTTTTTTTTACATTTTTTCTAAGATCAAGGTGTTAGCATCTCGTGGTAGACTTTGTAAGTTTGTAAAGGCGGATCGTAGGTAGATTAGGGTGAGCCACTGTCTAGCAAATTTTGCTAGGATAGAGAAGATAGTTGTTACTTGGCTCGGATCAGGTCTGATGTTGTTTTTGGGATCTCGAGTCTAAGGTACATGCAATCCCTACTGCTTAATAAAGATCCATTTTTACCCGCAAAAATCCCCTATTGTGGCACCACATCACGTATATCTAGGGGCTTATTGATAATTATAGCCATATATTAGCATGCATATAATATGCACATGAAGAAACGAAGACGTGTTCATGTAAAGAATCTTCCAGAACACCCTACCCCTACATACACAGGATGAACTCGTTCTCATATAGGAAGAAATCACTTTTTGTATTCAAGAAGAATGTTGACTAACACTGTGTTTGGATGTAGGAATTTTAGCTCGGAATTGAATTTAGACCGGAAATTCCAAATCCTAGATGAAAAAGAAATGGACTGCGATTCCATTTCTGCTGTTTGTATGTGCATGGAATCTCCTATTGGAATCGAAGATAATCACCCATTTCCAATTTCTGTTTGGATGTATGAAACATGGAATTGTCTATTTTGTTAACTTTGGACACTCCAACGTATCTATACTACTTATAAAAGAGCAAACATGAATTTACCTACACGCACCCCACCAACTGTACACAAACAGAGTAAAACCACATCCCACTAATCAGATCCCGTGTGCATTTAGCAATTATAATTACCCGCTGCTTTCAGAAAAGAAAAAAACGACCAGGTAAAAAAAAACGACCACAACAACTCATATGGAAACTGATCACCACATCTCGGGAAAATAAGAAAACTGATCACGCCAATCTAGAACTATTATCCCCACATAGCAAAATAGCCTAGCGCTTGGCTGCTTAAAAAAAACTGATCACGACAATCTCAGGAAATAAGGAAACTGATCACGACAATCTTAGGAAATAAGAAAACTGATCACGGCAATCTCGCCATCAACCCTCGCGATCGACCTATCGCAACCTTCTACGGTGTCCTATCCAAGATCCAGTACGACGCCCTCGCACAGAACCTTGAAGACACCATATGCGCCGCATTCCTTGACGATGCCCTCTGCCCATGTCGTCTTCCTCGGCGCCGCCCTTGCCATGACAGCTTAACCAGGCCGCCGCTGCCGGAATACAACTTAACCAACCCCCATCGTTGGAGTTCCTCTCCGCTGGGCAGAGTCATATTGCAATCGGCACATTGCAATCGCTGTTGTGATGCAATACGTGGCATTCAGGAAATTCGATTGATGATGTTTGTCTTTCCAGTTGAGTCCATTTGCTTTCTTACCGTGGCCTTGCTGCAATTATAAGTCCCTCTGTACCATCCTTTCTGCATGTAAGATTATTCGATTGATGCTCTTGTCCATTCTGAATTGCTCTAAATAAATATAGAAAAGCATGTATCAGCTATTTTGAATTAGGTGCACAGAATATAGAAAAGCATGTGCACTATTTTGAATTACACGCAGAGATTGCAATGGATGATCTTCCAAATTTTGATTTTTCATACCAACCTTTTTGTTTTCCAAAACTTCATACCATCCTTTTCTACGCAGCTATCTCCGGATGTCGATGTTGGAGGTAAACGAGTCAATATTTTTTACAGCTCACCATATCCGTAGTTATAATTTCCCCATGGTACTAATAAATCATGGGTTTAGTTTTTAATAATAAGTACAGATTCATTTTATTGTTGTTCCTTTCTTTCTGTATAACTAAGCTTCTTTAATGTTTGATGTCAAACATAGTTTGCTATTTGATTTATTATCTCTCCTTCCTAACCAACGGGGTAAGTTTTTTCTGAATTTGTTTAGATCATATACAGAGTTTACAAGGATTTATAAGAAAAGAAGAAAAAATACTAGAATTATGCAAAAGGAAGGATAACAGAATTGCTGGAACATTCTACTTTGCTAGGTGTACTAAACCAATAACCCCTGCATAAGAATGGAAGAACAGTAGCCTAGAGAAAACATAGAAACTAGGTACCTCTCGAGGTGGCAGTAGTTTTCAAATCAGTGGTGCTTGGTTTGATGGGTGCTATGCAAAGGTGCATCACTGGACATGAAGAGCATGTGAAGGAGGTGGTAGCGTAGACGCCCAAGATGACACTACATGCAAAAGATTACTGTAATCAAAAGATTATAATGTCAAAGGTATATCTCATATCTATGCTGATACACACCACTCAAATATACACACATACTAATTCCTGACGTGGGTGCTACTATATACAACGTTGGGAATCAGATAACTACTTATTTTGTGTTAAAAAATCTCTTCTCTCCAAACTAAGCTAACTGCTAAGTGAACACGATTTTGTGTGAGATGCATATACATAGATAATGTCCCCCTGCCGATCCAAAACAGCTTAGTTGTACTCACGCTACTCCATAGTAATGATGCTGCTAAAAACAAGCAGCTGCCCCTTCCTGGTCTAGGTGATGAAGCTCAGGAGAATTCGATGGTAGACGCAAGATTAGAGTATAATCAAGTGGGAGAAAAAAAGCGTAAGGTGGGATCTTTTCACATTTCAGCACACAAGTCTCTTGTACAGTTGTATTACTGTCTTAAGTATTTTCCTTTTCTCTTTCAAAGTTGGAGATACTAGAGAAGCAGTACGTCGGATGATTCTATTAAACAAGCTGGGGATGATGCTGCTAATAAGGGACGCCCAAGACAACAGTGCACACAAGAAGTTGCAACTTGAAAATATTTCAATACTTGATATGGATGCTGCAAATCATGCTTTGGGAAAATAACAGTACAATAGGATACCATCAGATGTTATGGTTCAAATAGGTTTGATATTTTCAGACAAATGGTCATCTTTAGCTGATCGACACTGCCATTGTATAGGTAACATAACACATCATATGGTTCTTGGATTGACAAGGGTACATGCATGATTATTCAACTGACTAAACTGTCATCGAGCATAGGATTCGTGTGTAATTTAGATTAAATGGTCAAGTATTCAAAAAAATCACGCTTTCTCGATAAATTTGCATACGGACTGAAGCTGGAGATATTAGCAGGTGCAACCCTTTGGCCTTTCCACCGGATATTTTCTACTTATGTTTTTTCCATGGGTACAAACAGTGGGAGCAAACAAAGTATCACTAACCTACGGGGGTTCCAGAAGTGCTTCAGAAGAACAAAAAAATTGTTGAATCTCCTTTGCCTCATTGACTAGAAACTATGTGGCATACTGCAAACTGATTAACGTCAGTTATTCACCACCGATGAAGATACCACTATGTGCCGATTCACTTGCTCCATTTTCAATCAAAAAATATCTATTGAATCGAGAAGAATTGAGACGAAGGGGATGACAAATTACCACTCCTGAGCGAGGTGGAGAGGGGCGTCACCGAGAAGCTTGCGACACGGCCTAAGGTGAACGGCGGCGAGGCAGGGGAGGGACCGTATATTGCAGCGTTGGTGGGGATGCAGGTTAGGGGGAAGCCACTTGAAGGCAGGGGAAGGCCCGATCTTGGCGTCGGCGGAGGGAACGAGGGGAGTGTTGGAGATATGCCCTAGAGGCAATAATAAATGTAGTTATTGTTATATCTTTGTGTTTATGATAAATGTTTACATTCATGCTATAATAGTATTAACCAGGAAACATTAATACTTGTGTGATTTGTAAACTAAATTAAAGTCCCTAGTAAAGCCTCTTCATAATACTAGCTTGTTGGTTAATAGATGATTGTGGTTTCCCTATCATGAACATTGAGATGTTGTTAACAACAAGATCATATCATTAGGAGAATGGTATGATGGACATACTCCTATAGATAAGCGTAGCATAGAGATCAAGTCATTTTAATAGTTCAATTGCTATAAGCTTTCTGATACATAGTAACCTAATTCCTTTGACCATGAGATCATGCTTATCACCATCACCGGAAGGATGCTTTGATGACATCAAACACCACACCGTAACTGGGTGGCTATAAAGGTGGCATTGAGTGTTCGGAAAGTATGGGTTGAGACACATGGATCAAGAGTGGGATTTGTCCATCCATATGACGGATAGATATACTCTGGGCCCTCTCGGTGGAATGTCATCCAATTAGCTTGCAAGCATGTGACTGGCTCACAAGGGATCACATACCACAGGAACGAGAAAAGAGTACTTATCGGTAACGAGGTTGAACTAGGTATGCAGAGATACTGACGATCAAAACCTCGGATAAGTAAACTCTCGTGAGACAAAGGGAAATTGGTATCATATGTAAGTGGTTCATTCGATCGCAAAGTAACCGTAGAAATATGTGGGAGCCATATGAATTTCCAGATTCCTCTATTGGTTATTGTTCGGAGAAGTGTCTCGATCATGTCCGCATAATTCACGAACTGTAGGGAGACACACTTAAGAAATCGATGTTGTTGAGTAGTTATGGACTGATGAGTAAGAGACTGAATGTTGTTCGGAGTCTCGGATGGGATCCGGTATATCACGAGGAGATCCAGAATGGTCCGGAGAATAAGATTCATATAAGGAAAGTCCTGTTTCGGAGTTGGGGAATGATTCCGGTGTTTTCATCGGGAATGTTCTAGAAGGTTCCGGAAGGTCCGGCACTCCGGAGGGGAAGGGTACATGAATGTGTCATGACAATGTGGAATGGTTGCGTCATGTACTAGGTATCATGGCTGAGCAAAATAAAGGGATAAATCAAATCCTAGTTTGAAAAGTCAAACGCCAATTTGAAAAGTCAAACGGCAGTTTTGCTTGGTGGAGGGAGAGTAGGAAACCTACTTGGGGAGGAGTTCCTCTCCCTCCACCCGCCGTCCAAGGAGGCCGACTTGGGGGAGGACTCCCTCCCCTTGTCCAGAGCCCTCCCTCCTATATAAGGAGGGGCAGGGGTGCCCTTCTAGCCTACACCTCTCACACCCAAAACCCTAACCCTAGCCGCCGGCCTCCTGCAGTCGCCGCCGCCCTAGGGTTTCCTCCTAGCCACCGAGTTGGGGCTCTCCCCAAGCCCTAGCCGCCAGCCAAGCCTCCTCCCTTGGTGCCTCTAAACCCTAGATCTCCAAGGCCTCTCTCATAGTCCACCATACTCGCTCCGGCTTAAGGCGAAGCCCTGCGAGATCTCCCCTCTACTTCCGGTACCACGCCGTCGTGCTGCCGGAATCGTGAGGAGAGTGCTACAACCTCCACTGCCTGCTGGAACAAGAGAGAGGAAGGTCTTCATCGAGTACCGAATGTGTGATCGACTGCGGAAGCGCTGCCGGAACGCAGCGCCGGAAGGATCGTCTACGCGATCTTGAGATCGGCAAGAGTACGACTACATCACCCACGAGAATCTGCTCTCATTAACCACTTTGGAATCTTCGAGGGCGAGTTCCTCTATCGACTCGTTGCTACAATCTAGTAGATAGATCTTGGCTTGTTTGTTTGCATGCGGTAGAAATTTTTTGTTTTCCATGCTACGAATCCCTAAAGTGGTATCAGAGCCGTGTCTATATGTAGATCTGTTGCACGAGTAGAACACAATGGTCATTGTGGGCGGTGGTGCTTTTATTATCAATTTCTTCTTGTGTACTTTGCATCTTGCGGTATAATGGGATGAAGCGGCCCGGGCTAACCTTACATGACATCGTTCATGAGACTTGCTCCATGCTCAACATGCAACTTGTATTGCATAAGTGGCTTTGCGGGTGTCTGTCTCTCCCATTATAGTATAGATCCAATTTACAACGGGCACTTGATAGTTCAAACATCAACTTTGTGGTTCTTGTTCGTAAGTTAGATCGACACTTATTGAAAGCCCCAAACCACATAAAATATGCAAAGAAAATTAGAGGCGTATAACTTTGTTTTGCAGGGGTGTGCTATGATTTGATATGGCCATGATTGTGATTATATTTGATGTATGCAATGATCCTTATTGAAAGTTGGCAACCGGCAGGAGCCATATGGTTGTCTTTAATTTCTGTTAAGACCCGCGTGTCTATTCAAAGTAGTTGTAATAGTTGAAGCTGGTGGACGACAACCATGAAGCGGCGCCATTGACCTTGACGCCATACCGGTGATGATGGAGATCATGTTCGTGCTTGAAGATGGAGATCGTAAGCACAAGAAGAAAGGCCATATCATATCACATATTATGAATTGCATGTGATGTTAATCCTTTATGCATATGGTATTGCTTAGTTAACGACGATAGCATTATAAGATGATCCCTCATGCACATAATTTCAAGTTTTAAAGTGTTCATCCTTAGTAAGCACCGTTGCTAAAGCTTGTTGTTTCGAAGCACCACGTGATGATTGGGTGTGTTAGATTCTGCAAGTGTATACAACGTGAGCAAGCCAGATTTTCTCATGCGAAAGCTAAGGTTTGATCTTGACGAGCCTAGCATGTACAGACATGGTCTCGGAACACGGATCACCGAAAGGTAAAGCATGAGTCATATAGTAGATATGATGAACATGTTGATTGTTCGCCATTGAAGTTAATCAACTCTCATGACGATCGGTTTTGATGTGACGGATTTGGTTCTGTGATCACTAAAACAATGTGAGGGATATTGTTTTGAGTGGGAGTTCGTCTAGATTAATTTAACTATTAATTAGAACTCAATTTGTCATAAATGTTAGATGTATATATCTGTATATTGTATTTCCCCCATATGTTAGGGGGCTTCCTACATATTTGCCCTGTACCTGTACTATATATTGTGGCCTTTGGCCCCCAGAGTAATACATGTTGCATATTCCTGACATGGTATCAGAGCTAGGTTAGACAAATCTTTCTGCAACATCACCACCGCCGCCACCATCCCTGTCATCGTCGTTCTTCCAACGTCGCCGCCGCCGGTTGCCGCTCATCTCGGATCTGCCGTCTTCCACGCGATCTGTCGTCTTCCTTTCAGATCGGTTCGCATCGATCTCGTTTTCCAGCAGAATCTTCTCCACGCGACGCTGTTCGAATCAATCACGCGGGCCTGCCGCGTGCCGATCTGCTCCTACTCCACCGCCTGGCCTGGGATTCACCACTCCGCCCGATCAAATCCACACGGGACCACGCACGGGAGGACCCCGCCTTGCTCCGCTGAAGCCAGCTCCCTGCCTTGACTCTCGTGCCCCACACGCGGTACTTCCTCCCTGACGCGTGCTCCCTGACGCGTGCTCCCTGCTCCCTCGACCCTGCAGGAAGCCAGCTCCCCGCCGACCTGCTGCTGCCTTCTGCCGCATCCCGCCTGGCCTGCCGCCGACTGGTTTTCGTCTGCTTACGTCAGGATCTATTAGATCTGGATCTAGATCTGATCTGACAAAAAAAAGAGAGAGAAAAAAGAGAGCGAGAGATATGTCTTCTTCATCGGGTTATGTTGCGATTCGTCGCTGCCTGGTGGTCTTTGATGGCGCGAATTACCCTGATTTCGCTGCCTTTATGCGCGTTCACATGCGCGGTCTCCGTCTTTGGGGTGTGCTCTCCGGCGAGGTCTCCTGTCCGCCGTGCCCCCTGCTCCTGTGGCTCCTATTCCGCCGACGCCGATTGTTCTTGGTGCTAATGCTTCTCAGGAGGCCAAGGATGCTGCTCAGAGTGCTGATGATAGTGCTGTTGCTGCTTATGACCTGAAGTTCAAGCAGTACTCTTCTGATCTCGAGGCCTATCGACACGCTCTGACTGCTTACACTCAGTGGGTTGATGAGGATGCTCGTGCTGCTGCTGTTCTCACCTCCAGTGTTCTGCCTCATTATGCTGCTGAGTTCATGAGTCTCCCTACTGTTGCCGCTCAGTGGGCTCATCTTCGTCAGCGCTATCAGCCATCTGGGGATGCCCTTTACCTGTCTGTGGTTCGCCAGGAGCATGCTATCCAGCAGGGTGATTCTACTATTGATGAGTTCTATACTCAGAGTGCTGCTATCTAGCGTCAGCTTGACTCTCTTCATACTAATGTTTGTGGCACATGCTCGTGTTGCCAGATTGTGCGCTCGGATTTGGAGTTTCACCGCATCTATGAGTTTCTGTCTCGGCTCCGCCAGGAGTTTGAGCCCCGGCGTGCTCAGCTGAATGCTCGTGGTCGTGTTCCGCTCTCTGAGGTATTGTCTGAGCTTCGGGCTGAGGAGACCTGTCTCCGTGGTGCTGGTCTTCTTGCGGTTCCATACGTGCTTGCTACTCGTGGTCATCCTATGCCGTCTGTTCTCTCAACTCAGCCGCGGTCCTCTATGCCGCCGCCGATACTACCCACTCCTCTAGGTCAGGGTCAGAGTCAGCACCAGCCGTTTCAGGGTCAGAGTCAGCACCAGCAGTTTCAGGGCCAGAGTCAGCACCAGCAGGCTCGTGGTCAGGGTCGCCGTGGTTCTCTTCGTCACTGCTCTTACTGCAACAAGGATGGCCACACTTGGGCCACCTTTTATACACGGGATCCCAGTTTACGTCAGCAGCACCAGGCTCATGGGTAGTCGGCTCCTTCTGGATCTTCAACAGTTGCTCTCTCCGATCAGGACATTATCAGGAGTCTTCGCGGTCTGCTTGCTGCTATAGGCTCTTCTTCGACAGGCACTGCTGGTTCTGTGACTGATTCTTCTGGCCCTGTGCGACCACCACCTTCTACATAGTCAGGTACGTCCCCATGGTATCTGGATTCTGGAGCTTATTTTCATATGACCTCTGAGTCTTCTTTTTTGTCCGCTCTTCGTTCTCTCCCTTCTCCTGTCCGTGTTTTCACAGCTGATGGTACCTCTCTTCCTGTTTCTAGTCGGGGCACCCTTTCTACTTCTTCTTTTTCTGTTCATGATATTTCTCATGTCCCTCTTCTTAAGATGAATCTGTTCTCTGCTAGCCAGCTTACTGACTCTGGTTGTCACATCATTCTTGATGCTGATTCTTGTGTTGTCTAGGACCGTCGCACACATGCCCTGGTTGGAGCTGGCCCTCACAGCCGTGACTCTTCAGGACTTTGGGAGTTAGACTGGCTTTGTGTTCCTTCCGCTACCACTTCATCTGCCAGTTCTTTTCCGGTCGTCGCCTCTACTACCAGCTCCTTTCAGCAGTGGCATCATCGTCTTGGTCACCTCTGTGACTCTCGCCTGTCGTCATTAGTTCATCGTGGTCTTCTGGGGTCTGTCTCAGGAGATGGGTCTTTGCATTGTCAGGGTTGTAGGTTGGGTAAACAGATTCAGCTTCCCTATCCTACTAGCGCGTATGTATCTCAGCGACCTTTTGATTTAGTTCATTCAGATGTTTGGGGTCCGGCTCCTTCTGCTTCGAAAGGGGGCCATCGCTACTATATTTTATTCATCGATGATTTTTCTCGGTACACTTGGTTGTATTTTATGCGCTCTCGCAGTGAAGTGCTTTCCATATATCAGCGTTTTGCGGCCATGGTCCGTACTCAGTATTCTACCCCCATCCGTGTTTTTCGTGCTGATTCTGCTGGTGAGTATATCTCCCAGATGTTGCGAGGTGTTCTTGCTGAGCAGGGCACCCTTGCTCAGTTCTCCTGTCCTGGCGCACATGCCCAAAATGGCGTTGCTGAGCGTAAGCATCGCCATCTTCTTGAGACCACTCGCGCTATGATGCTTGCTTCTTCTCTCCCGCCGCATTTCTGGGCTGAGGCTGTCGCTACGTCGGCTTACCTCATCAATATTCAGCCTTCTCCTGCCTTGCAGGGTGGTATCCCTCTTGAGCGCTTATCTGGCCAGTCTCCAGACTACTCCATGCTTCGCTTGTTTGGTTGTGTTTGCTATGTTCTCCTTGCTCCTCACGAACACGCCAAACTGACCGCTGAGTCTGTTGAGTGTGTCTTCCTGGGATACAGTGATGAGCATAAGGGCTATCGCTGTTGGGACCCTGTTGGTCGTCGGATGCGTATCTCTCGTGATGTTACTTTTGATGAGACGCGTCCTTTCTATCCTTGTCCCATCGTTGGTACTTACCCGGTGGAAGATATCTCTTTTCTTCTCTTTCCTGACACACCTCCTTCTACACCTATTGTGTCTTCTTCAGGATCTCCTCCCCCTGATGTCTCTTCTTTGACACCGTCCTCCTCTGCCCGTCTAGTTCTCCTAGTTCTCCTCGTTCTCCGGAGTCTTCCTCTACTATTCCCTCTTCTTCATCGTCGTCTCCTGCATCGTCTTCCTCTGATGATCTTCCCTCTACTCGTCCTGTTCCTCAGCGTCGTGCCCCCAACCGTTACTCTCCTAGTCAGTATGGTCTTTATGTTGCCTCCGAGCCAACTTCTTATCGGGATGCTGAGCATCATCCTGAATTGCAGTTGGCCATGGCTGAGGAGATTGCTGCGCTTGAGTGCACTGGCACCTGGGATCTTGTTTCTCCCCCTCCTGGTGTTCGTCCTATCACATGTAAGTGGGTCTATAAGATTAAGACTCGCTCTGATGGATCTCTTGAGCGCTATAAAGCACGTCTTGTGGCTCGTGGTTTTCAGCAGGAGCATGGTCGTGACTATGATGAGACCTTTGCTCCTGTGGTTCATATGATCACTGTGCGTACTCTTCTTGCTGTAGCTTCTGTTCGTCATTGGTCTATGTCCCAGCTTGATGTTCAGAACGCCTTTCTCAATGGTGAGTTGAGTGAGGAGGTTTATATGCAGCCTCCTCCTGGGTATTCTGTTCCCGAGGGGATGGTTTATCGTCTTCGACGTTCTCTTTATGGCCTCAAACAGGCCCCTCGTGCCTGGTTTGAGCGCTTTGCTTCTGTAGTGACTGCTGCTGGTTTCTCCCCTAGTGCTCATGATCCAGCGCTATTTGTTCACACTTCTCCTCGTGGACGCACTCTTCTTCTTCTATATGTTGATGATATGATCATTACTGGTGATGATCCTGAGTATATCGCCTTTGTTAAGGCTCGTCTTCGTGATCAGTTTCTTATGACTGATCTTGGTCCTCTTCGATACTTTCTTGGGATTGAGGTTTCCTCCACTTCTGATGGCTTTTACATCTCTCAGGAAAAGTATATTCAGGATCTTCTTTCTCGTGCTGCTCTTGGGGATGAGCGCACAGTTGAGACCCCTATGGAGCTTAATGTTAAGCTTCAACTTACTGATGGTGATCCTCTTTCTGATCCGACGCGTTATCGTCATCTTGTTGGGAGTCTTGTCTATCTTGCTGTCACTCGCCTGACATCTCTTATCCCGTTCATATTCTGAGTCAGTTTGTTTCTGCTCCTACCACTGTTCACTATAGTCATCTTCTCCGTGTTCTTCGTTATCTTCGTGGTACGATCACTCGTCGCCTTTTCTTTCCTCGTTCCAGCTCCCTCCAGCTCCAGTGCTATTCGGACGCTACGTGGGCGAGTGATCCTTCGGATCATCGTTCACTTTCTGCTTACTGTGTGTTTCTTGGTGGTTCGCTCATTGCTTGGAAGACGAAGAAACAGACAGCGGTTTCTCGTTCGAGTGTTGAGGCTGAGTTGCGTGCTATGGCCTTGTTGACTGCTGAGGTGACCTGGTTACGGTGGTTACTTGCGGATTTTGGGGTCTCTCTTACCACACCCAGTCTGGTTTTGTCTGACAGTACAGGTGCTATTAGTGTTGCACGTGATCCGGCCAAGCATGAGCTTACCAAGCATATTGGTGTTGATGCTTTCTATACACGTGCTCAGGTGCAGGCTCAGGTTGTTGCGCTTCAGTATGTGCCTTCAGATTTACAGTTGGCGGATTTCTCCATGAAGGCACAGACCAGAGCGCAACATGATTTCTTACTCTCCAATAGGGCTGTCAACGAGCCGAACTCGAGCGAACATTGTTAGGCTCGGCTCGAGCTCGGTAGAAGCTCGAGCCGAGCTCGAGCGAGCCTTGTTTGACCTTCGAGCCTACATCTAAGCTCGAGTTCGGCTCGACCGAAGCTCGAGTAGGCTTGAGCTCGGTTCGTTGAAGCTTGGTAAAAAAAATTTAGTACATCGACATGCAACTACATAGCAAAAAAATAGTAAAGCTTGAAAACGGAATAGCAAAAATGGCTTGGAGTTTCATATAATAGTAATACAGTGCCAACATGCCAGCATAATTATTTTAGCGGTCTTACAACAGATAGAATAATAATAGTAGTCTCAATTTTGCGGCTGTACATAAATCACGAGCTTTATCAAACTGTTTGAGTTCGGCTCGACTAAGCTCGCGAGCTCGAAAACAGGCTCGAGTTTGATTTGTTAGAGAGACGAATCAAGCTCGAGCCGAGCTGTTAACGCGCCGAACTCGCACAGTTTGTCAAGCCCGAACTTCTTTGACAGCCCTACTCTCCAAACTCAGTGTTGTGGATCCCCCATGAGTTTGAGGGGGGGTGTTAGATGTATATATCTATATATTGTATTTCCCCCATATGTTAGGGGGCTTCCTGCATATTTGCCCTGTACCTGTACTATATATTGTGGCCTTTGGCCCCCAGAGGAATACATGTTGCTTATTCCTGACAATAAACTTAGTCTAAACTATTGCAAATATGTTGTAGATCAATGGCGGCCCCTACCATCAATTTTAATGCGTTCCTAGAGAAAGAAAAGTTGAAAAACAATGGAAGCAACTTCGCGGATTGGTTCCGCAATTTGAGGATTGTCCTCAATGCTGGTAATTTGACCTATGTGCTGGATGCACCGCTGGGTGACCCGCCTGCAGCTGATGCTACTGATGAAGTAAAGAACGTTTACCTCGCTCAGAAGAATCAGTACTCCACAGTTCAGTGTGCTATCTTGTATGGTTTGGAATCGGAGCTTCAGAAAAGGTTTGAGAACCATGACCCACATGATATTGTCCGTGAACTCAAATTGATATTTGAGACTCACACGGCAGTTGAGAGTTATGAGGCTTCTGAAAAGTTCTTTAACTGCAAGATGGAAGAGGGCAGCTCCATCAGTGAGCATGTGCTTAAGATGTCTAGGCACGCAAAAAACTCCAAAGCTTGGGTATAGTGATTCCTAATGCTTTGGGGATTTACCGTGTCCTCCAATCACTGCCACCAAGTTACAAGAACTTTGTGATGAACTACAATATGCAAAACATGAACAAGCGGTTGCGAGAACTCTTCTCCATGTTGAAATCTGCAGAAGTGGAGATCAAGAAAGAGCATCAAGTGTTGTTGGTCAATAAGACCACCAAATTCAAGAAAGGAAAGTCTAAGCAAAAGGGAAACTTCAAGAAGGGTGGTAAGAAAGTTGCCACACTGGCGAAGAAGACCAAAGCTGGACCTAAGCCTGATACTGAATGCTTTTACTGCAAGGGAGAGGGTCACTGGAAGCGGAATTGCCTAAAGTACTTGGCGGATTTGAAGAACGGCAACATCAAGAAGAAAGGTATATCCGATATACATGTTATTGATGTGTATCTCACTAGTACTCGTAGTAGTGCCTGGGTATTTGATACTGGTTCGGTTGCTCATATTTGTAACTCGAAACAGGTACTGCAGAATAAACGGAAGCTAGCGAAGAACGAGGTGACGATGTGCGTTGGAAATGGATCAAAGGTTAATGTGATCGCAGTCGGCATGCTACCTCTTCATCTACCATCGGGATTAGTTTTATACTTAAATAATTGTTATTTGGTGCCTGCGTTGAGCATGAACATTATATCGGGATCTTGTTTATTGCGAGACGGTTACTTGTTTAAGTCCGAGAATAATGGTTGTTCGATTTATATGAGTAACATGTTTTATGCACATGCACCTTTGATAGATGGTCTATTCTTATTGAATCTCGATAGTGGAAATACACATATTAATAACATTGAAGCTAAACGTTTGAAATTGAGCGATAACTCAACCTATATGTGGCACTGTCGTCTTGGTCACATTGGAGTGAAGCGTAGGAAGAAACTCCATTCCGATGGACTTCTTGAATCACTTGATTTCGAATCACTTGAAAGATGCGAGGCATGTCTGATGGGTAAAATGA
The DNA here is from genome assembly GCA_916181665.1 of Avena sativa. Taxonomy (NCBI): domain Eukaryota; kingdom Viridiplantae; phylum Streptophyta; class Magnoliopsida; order Poales; family Poaceae; genus Avena; species Avena sativa. Next base: position 144,344,168 of record OV702294.1, on the reverse strand, counting down.
CTAAGACTCCATTTTCTGGTATGATGGAGCGAGCTACAGACTTATTGGAAATCATACATACCGATGCGTGTGGTCCAATGAGTGTAGCATCGCGTGGTGGTTATCGTTATGTTCTTACCTTCACGGATGACTTGAGTAGATATGGGTATATCTATTTCATGAAACATAAGTCCGAAACTTTCGAGAAGTTTAAGGAATTTCAAAGTGAGGTAGAGAATCAACATAACAAGAAGATTAAATTTCTACGTTCTGATCGTGGAGGTGAATATCTAAGTTACGAGTTTGGCGAGCATTTGAAGAAATGCGGAATACTTTCACAATTGACACCGCCGGGAACACCACAGCGCAATGGTGTGTCCAAACGTCGTAATCGAACTCTCTTGGATATGGTTCATTCTATGATGTCACTTACAGATTTACCGCTATCATTTTGGGGTTATGCATTAGAAACAACCGCATTCACTTTAAATAGGGCACCATCTAAATCCGTTGAAACGACACCGTATGAATTATGGTTTGGGAAGAAACCTAAATTGTCGTTCCTTAAAGTTTGGGGTTGCGAAGCCTATGTAAAGAAGTTACAACCGGACAAGCTTGAACCCAAAGCGGAAAAATGCGTCTTCATAGGATACCCGAAGGAAACTATTGGTTATACCTTCTATCATAGATTCAAGGGCAAAATCTTCGTTGCCAAGAATGGATCCTTTCTAGAGAAAGAATTTCTCTCGAAAGAAGTGACTGGAAGGAAAGTAGAACTCGACGAGGTTGTTGAACCTTCTCTCGAACTTGCGAGTAGCGCAACACCGGAAGTGGTTCCTGTGGCGCCTACACCAATAAGAGAGGAAGCTAATGATGATGATCATGAAACTTCGGTTGAAGTTGCTACAGAGCCTCGCAGGTCAACGAGAACTCGTACCACTCCTGATTGGTATGATCCCGTTATGAGTGTCATGTTGGTGGACAACACCGATGACCCTGCGACATATGAGAAAGTGATGATGAACCCATATTCCAATAAATGGCAAGATGCCATGAAATCCGAAATTGGATCCATGTACGAAAACCAAGTATGGACTTTGGTGGACTTACCAGATGGCCGGAAGGCTGTCGAGAACAAATGGATTTTCAAGAAGAAAACAGATGCTGATGGTAATGTTACTGTCTATAAGCTCGACTTGTCACAAAAGGGTTTCGACAAATTCAAGGAGTTGACAACGATGAGACTTTCTCACCAGTAGTGAAGCTAAAGTCTGTGAGGATTATGTTAGCAATCGCTGCATATTATGATTATGAGATATGGCAGATGGATGTCAAAACAGCGTTCCTCAATGGAGACATTGATGAAGAGTTGTATATGATGCAACCCAAAGGTTTTGTCGATCCTAAAGATGCTAATAAGGTATGCAAACTTCAACGGTCCATTTATGGATTGAAGCAAGCATCCCGAAGTTGGAATCAACGTTTTGATAAGGTAATCAAAAGTTTTGGTTTTATACAAACTTATGGGGAAGCTTGTATTTACAAGAAAGTGAGTGGGAGCTATGTAGCATTCTTAATACTATATGTAGATGACATATTGTTGATTGGGAATGATGTAGACCTTCTTAATAGTGTCAAGGAATATTTGAATAATAGTTTTTCAATGAAAGATCTTGGCGAAGCAGCTTACATATTAGGCATAAAGATTTATAGAGATAGATCGAGACGCCTAATTTCATTGTCACAAAGTACATATTTGGACAAAGTTCTAAAGAGGTTTGGAATGAAAGATAGCAAGAAAGGGTTCTTGCCCATGTTGCCCAATACGACGTTGAGTAAAACTCAAAGTCCAGCAACGGCAGAAGATAGAGAAAGGACGAGTAAGACTCCCTATGACTCAGCCATATGATCTTTAATGTATGCCATGCTATGTACTAGACCCGACATTGCATATGTTGTTAGTTTGACTAGAAGATATCAAAGTGATCCAGGAGTGGATCATTGTACATCGGTCAAAAACATCCTTAAGTACTTGATAAGAACTAAGGATATGGTTCTTTATTATGGAGGTGATGAACAACTCGTTGTTAATGGTTACACGATGCTAGTTGGAACACCGATCCGGATGATTCTAAATCTCAATCTGGATACGTATTTACTTTGAATGGTGCAGCAGTTAGCTGGAGGAGTGCAAAGCAAAGCGTTGTGGCGAGATCTTCAACTGAATCGGAATACATAGCTGCTTCGGAGGCTTCACAAGAAGCGATATGGATGAAGGAGTTCATTACAGAGCTCGGTGTGGTTCCAAGTGCGCTGGACCCAATGACTATCTACTGTGATAACATGGGCGCCATAGCCAATGCGCAAGAACCGAGGTCACACAAGAAGCTGAAGCACATCAAGCTACATTTTCACGCTATTCGAGAACATGTCCAAGATGGTGACATAAAGATTTGCAAAGTACACAGATCTGAATGTGGCGGATCCGTTGACTAAACCTCTCCCAAGGGAAAAACATGATCAACACCAAACTGCCATGGGTGTTCGGTATATTACCATGTAATCTAGATTAGTTGACTCTAGTGCAAGTGGGAGATTGTTCGAGATATGCCCTAGAGGCAATAATAAATGTAGTTATTGTTATATCTTTATGTTTATGATAAATGTTTACATTCATGCTATAATAGTATTAACCAGGAAACATTAATACTTGTGTGATTTGTAAACTAAATTAAAGTCCCTAGTAAAGCCTCTTCATAATACTAGCTTGTTGGTTAATAGATGATTATGGTTTCCCTATCCTGAACATTGAGATGTTGTTAACAACAAGATCATATAATTAGGAGAATGGTATGATGGACATACTCCTATAGATAAGCGTATCATAGAGATCAAGTCATTTTAATAGTTCAATTGCTATAAGCTTTCTGATACATAGTAACATAATTCCTTCGACCATGAGATCATGCTTATCACCATCACCGGAAGGATGCTTTGATGACATCAAACACCACACCGTAACTGGGTGGCTATAAAGGTGGCATTGAGTGTTCGGAAAGTATGGGTTGAGACACATGGATCAAGAGTGGGATTTGTCCATGCATATGATGGATAGATATACTCTGGGCCCTCTCGATGGAATGTCATCCAATTAGCTTGCAAGCATGTGACTGGCTCACAAGGGATCACATGCCACGAGAACGAGAAAAGAGTACTTATCGGTAACAAGGTTGAACTAGGTATGCAGAGATACTGACGATCAAAACCTCGGATAAGTAAACTATCGTGAGACAAAGGGAAATTGGTATCGTATGTAAGTGGTTCATTCGATCACAAATTAATCGTAGAAATATGTGGGAACCATATGAATTTTCAGATTCCTCTATTGGTTATTGTTCGGAGAAGTGTCTCGATCATGTCCGCATAATTCACGAACAGTAGGGAGACACACTTAAGGATTCGATGTTGTTGAGTAGTTATGGAATGATGAGTAAGAGACTGAATGTTGTTCGGAGTCTCGGATGGGATCCGGGATATCACGAGGAGATCCAGAATGGTCCGGAGAATAAGATTCATATAAGGAAAGTCCTGTTTCGGAGTTGGGGAATGATTATGGTGTTTTCATCGGGAATGTTCTAGAAGGTTTCGGAAGGTCCGGCAGTCCGGAGGGGGAGGGTACATGAATGTGTCATGATAATGTGGAATGGTTGCATCATGTACTAGGTATCATGGCTGAGCAAAATAAAGGGATAAATCAAATCCTAGTTTGAAAAGTCAAACGCCAATTTGAAAAGTCAAACGGCAGTTTTGCTTGGTGGAGGGAGAGTAGGAAACCTACCTGGGGAGGAGTTCCTCTCCCTCCACCCGCCGGCCAAGGAGGCCGACTTGGGGGAGGACTCCCTCCCCTTGGCCGGCGCCCTCCCTCCTATATAAGGAGGGGCAGGGGTGCCCTTCTAGCCTACACCTCTCACACCCAAAACCCTAACCCTAGCCGCCGGCCTCCTGCAGTCGCTGCCGCCCTAGGGTTTCCTCCTAGCCGCCGAGTTGGGGCTCTCCCCAAGCCCTAGCCGCCGGCCAATACTCCTCCGTTGGTGCCTCTAAACCCTAGATCGCCAAGGCCTCTCTCATAGTCCACCATACTCGCTCCGGCTTAAGGCGAAGCCCTACGAGATCTCCCCTCTACTTCCGGTACCACGCCGTCGTGATGCCGGAATCGCGAGGAGAGTGCTACAACCTCCGCTGCCTGCTGGAACAAGGGAGAGGAAGGTCTTCATCGAGTACCGAACGTGTGACCGACTGCGGAAGCGCTGCCGGAATGCAGCGCCGGAAGGATCGTCTACGCGGTCTTGAGATCGGCAAGAGTACGACTACATCACCCACGAGAATCTGCTCTCGTTAACCACTTTGGAATCTTCGAGGGTGAGTTCCTCCTCGACTCGTTGCTACAATCTAGTAGATAGATCTTGGCTTGTTTGTTTGCATGCGGTAGAAATTTTTTGTTTTCCATGCTACGAATCCCTACAGGGAGGTGCCGGTCTTGGCGCCGGCGGAGGGAAACCTGGGGAGGAGCCGGTCCTGGCGCCATCGAAGGGGAACTTGGTGGGACGCTCCACCGATGGTAGGCATGCAGCAGCAACGGCAGCGGGGTCGATGAGGCCAACTCTTGGGAGGAGGAAGTAAAGACCAGCAACGAGAGCAAATTGGAAGGGGAGGAGTACGAGTGGTGAGTGGGAGGTCACTCCTTTTCTTCAGTCACTCCTTTTTTTCTACGGTAACTCCGTAACAGATACATCAATTTCATTGGATCAAAGAAAGTACATGACTTTTGTAACTAATTATTATATTTTTGATGATCATGAATTTTATGTTAAGGCATATGTATAGATTGTGTGTTACACACATGCTCACATTGTTAGGCATGAGATACATTTAAGCGAATAGCTAAAAAAACTCGCCAGCAGATAAATGGGATTCACAATAGATGTTTTTATTACAGATTTAGAGACGTGCGTGCACGTACAGGCTTACTAGTACACACTAGTATATATGTATATTTCAGTTTTCTAAATAAAGTCTGAACAATAACACCACACATATAATAATTTTCAAGTCCAAAATCATCACACGGGGCATAACTGAACAAAGGACAGGGAGAGGCCATCTTGGGGCCAATCCAGGGCCTTGCCGTCGTTCTCCCTATGGCCTATGTTTGCTCTGGTCGCCGTACCCCTTCCCTATGCTTCCCCTCTCGTCTCCATTCCCCATCCTCGTTGGATTTAGGGTTTGGGGGCAGGGCGCTGGATGTGGGCGGAAGGCATGGCCGCCGCCGGCAAGCTCCAAGGAGGGTGGAGGATACGTGGAAGGTTGGAGGAGGTGGGCGGGGGAGAGAAGACGCTGGGGAGGACTAACCTAAGCCGTCACCGTCACCTTCCTGCGGTCGCCAAGGTGTCGCTGTGGTCGAGCTCCTCTCCTACGCAAACAGGTATGCGCGACCAGCTTTCCGAGCCTTTCCGAGGTCTCTCGCTCGGAAACGGGCGACGAAAAATAACACAGGGAGCGGGCCGGTGCGGAATTGGGTGGCCCTTTCCAGACAACATTTCGTTGACCATCCAAACTACCGAATTCGGCTGGGCCATTTCCAACAGGCCAATTCCAAGCTCCAATTACTACATCCAAACACAGTATAAGAGATATTTTTGTTAGTGATACATCAGAAACGTATCTACAATTTTTGATGCTCCATGCTTGTTTTGTATGTACTTTGCTTTGCTTTGTCTACACTTTGAGGTGTTTTTATATCTTTTGTGGAACTAACCTATCAACAAGTTGCCACAGTGTCAGTTGCCTATTTTCTGCTATTTTTGGTTCCAGAAAAGCTAGTAAGAAAATATTCTCGGAATTGGACGGAAAAAACGTCAAAGTCAATAACTTTCCATGGGGAACAAGAAGTCCAGAGGGGAGGCGGAGAGGCGTGCCAGGGCAGCCACACCCCCTAGGCGCGGGTGGGCCCTGCCCTGCGCCTAGGCAGGGTGTGGGGCCCCTGGCCACCGCCTCGGCCTCCCCTTGCGCCTATAAGAAGCCCCCGGGGAGAAAACCCTAAATAATTCATCATACTTCCAGAAAAACCTCTGTAGCGCTGCCGCCACCAAAAAGGGAGATTCGGGGACAAAAAGTCTTTGTTCTGGCACCCTGCCGGGACAGGGAAGTGCCCTCGGAGCCAACTCCATCGATATACATCCCCATCTTCATCATTGTTGCTGATTCCCATGATGAGGAGGGAGTAGTTCTTCCTCGAGGACAAGGGCTCTACCGGTAGCTATGTGTTCATCTTTCTATCTATGCATGGTCATATTGTGATCACGAGCTTTGTAATCAAGTAGATCTACCTTGATACTCAAGTGCTTTAATAGATCTTTGCTCTCCCCATGTGTGTGAAAGTGACAGCGTGCACGCCATGGTGGCACTTAGGATTGATTCTACATAAATACTCTTTGTGCTTTAATAGATCTATGATTTTCCCCACGTGTGTGAAAGTGACAGCCTGCATGCCGTGTGTGGCACTTTGGCTAGATTGAATATTTGTTATGATTTATATTTGTAGTTAGATGTCTCTATGAAATTGTGGTGTTTGTTGGAACCATCTAGCGCTCAAGGTGACAGTGTGGGGTTATCTAGATTGGGGAAGGCGGACTTTGAGTAGTGCTGTTATAGCCCTACCGATGATTAGAGTGTCCAACCGGAGAGTAGTTAAGAGTAGTATCTTGAAGAGAGGATATTTATATGAGATAGTGTTCACTAGTGAAAGTATGATACCTAGGCCTTGTTTCTAAATATTTAAACACCATTTGCATCTGGATCTGTTGCATGTTTGCTTGCTTTAGTCTTTACCTCACCGGCAATCTATTTTCTGCCACCGTTACCACTTGTATTTCACTATCTCTTCGCTGAACTAGTGCACCTATACACCTGAAAAGTGTATTGGATGTGTTGGGGACACAAGAGACTTCTTATATCTTGATTGCATGATTGCTTGAGAGGGAATACCTTTGACCACTTCCTCCCTGAGTTCGATAAACCTTGGGTGATCCACTTAAGGGAAACTTGCTGCTATTCTACAAACCTCTGCACTTGGAGGCCCAACAACTGTCTACAAGAATAGAAGTGCGTAGACATCAAGCTTTTTTCTAGCGCCGTTGTCAGGGAGGTAAGGTAAAAGGTACTCACATCCTCCGGTGTGAGTGCTCGAAGTTATTTCCTTTAGATTCTGCAATTTTGTCTTTTTGTTTCTTGTTTTCACTAGTTAGGCTTAATGGAAAACAACAACAAAAATTAGAGAGATCTATAACATTTATCTTGAGTTAGGACATGAAGTGTTTGAAGAGAAAATTAAAAAACCTATGGAACTTTATTTGCATGCTAATAGCAATGTTATTAGTATGAATTCTTTGGACACCATTATTGCTAATGCTATGGAAAAGTCTAAGCTTGGGGAAGCTAGTTTTGATGAAAATGATATTTTTAGTTCCCCAGCTTTGAAAGATAGCTATTCTATTGCTTATGATGATACCAAACCTCCAATATATGAATTACAATGATGATATTGATATTTTAAGTCCACCTACTATTGAGGAGGAAATTAATTGTGATTACAATATGCCTCCTATATTTGATGATTATGGTGATGAGAATAATAGTGATAGCTATGTTGTTGAATTTGCTTCCGCTACAACTAATAAGAATACATTTTCTTATGTGGAGAGTAATAATTATTTTATGCATGTGGCTCATGATAAGAATGTTTTATGTGATAGCTATGTTGTTCATTTTATTCATGATGCTACTGAAAGTTATTATTAGAGAGGGAAACATAGTCTTATGCATCTCAAAAATAATAAGTTTCCCCTCTTTATGTTGAAAATTTTGAAGCTGCATTTGTTTTGCTTTCCTATTCTTGTTGCTTTGTGCTTTCATGACTTGTTTCTTTACAAGATTCCTATACATAGGAAGTGGGTTAGACTTAAATGTGTTTTGAATTTGCTTCTTGATGCTCTCTTTTACTTAAATTCATATTTCTTATGTGAGCATCTTCTCAAGCTATCAAGCCTAACTTAAAGGCAATAAAGAAAAGTACTTCTTGGGAGATAACTGAAGACCCACAAGTGTAGGGGATCGCAATAGTCTTCACGGGTAGTATTACCCAATTTATTGATTCCACACAAGGGGAGCCAAAGAATACTTGCAAGCCTTAACAACTAAGTTGTCCATTTAGCTGCACCTAGAAATATTTCTTGCTCACAGAAGTTTATCAGTAGCAACCGTTTGGTAGTAGCAAGAGCAAAGCAATAGCAGCAGTAAAACAAGAGCAATAGTAACAGTAACAGTAAACAGTGGGATTCAAGTGCGGTAGGCATAGGGATGGATGGACGGGCATTGCATGGACGAGTCTAAACATGTAACTTAAAGATCTAGGGCATTGCAGATAAATAATAATAAGCGTCCAAGTACTAAACAATCCTAGGCATGTGCTCCAAATATAGTCATACGTGCTCGCAATGAGAACTTGCACAACATCTTCTGTCCAACCAGCTCGTGGCAGCGGGGCCTCTAGGGAACTACTGGCAATTAAGGTGATCCTTTTAATAGAGCACCGGAGCAAAGCATTAACACTCCATGAACACATGTGATCCTCACACCACAGCCATCCCCTCCGGTTGTTCCCAATTATTGTCACTTCGGGGCCTTTGGATCCGGACAATGATATGTGTACACAACTTGCAGATAAGACCACAAACAATACTATCATAATGATTCAATAATAAGTTCAGATCTGAGATCATGGCACTCGGGCCCTAGTGACAAGCATTAAGCACAACAAGTTGTAACAAAGTCAAATAGCACTAATAGAGATACTAGGCACTATGCCCTAACATATCTTATTCGATTACATGATAGAACTCATCCAATCCCTACCATCCCCAAGCCTACAGCGGGGGATTACTCACTCATGGATGAGGGAAACATCTATGGTTGATGGAGAGGCGTTGGTGATGACGATGGCGATGATCCTCTCCAAATTCCCCGTCCCGGCAGGGTGCCAGAATGGAGTTTCCGGATCCAAATATTGGTTTCTAGAGGCGGCGGAGGAGCGAACTCTTTCTAGAAAACTATCGAACCCCATGATGACCCACAAGTATAGGGGATCGCAACAGTCTTCGCGAGTAGTATTACCCAATTTATTGATTTGACACAAGGGGAGCCAAAGAATACTTGCAAGCCTTAACAACTGAGTTGTCAGTTCAGATGCACCTGGAAATAGTTCTTGCTCACAGAAGTTTATCAGTAGCAACAGTTTGTAGTAGCAACAGCAACATCAACAGTGAAACAAGAGCAATAGTAACAGTAACAGTAGGATTCGAGTGCGGTAGGCATAGGGATGGATGGACGAACATTGCATGGACGATTCTAACATGTAACTTCAAGATCTAGGGCATTGCAGATAAATAATAACAAGCACCCAAGTACTAAACAATCCTAGGCATGTGCTCCAAATATAGTCATACGTGCTTGCAATGAGAACTTGCACAATATCTTCTGTCCAGCCAGCCCGTGGCAGTGGGGCCTCTAGGGAACTACTGGCAATTAAGGTTCTCCTTTTAATAGAGCACCGGAGCAAAGCATTAACACTCCGCGAACACATGTGATCCGCACACCACATCCATCCCCTCCGGTTGTCCCAATTATTGTTACTTTGGGGCTTTTGGATCCGGACAATGATATGTGTATACAACTTGCAGATAAGATCACAAACAATACTATCATAATGATTCAATAATAAGTTCATATCTGAGATCATGGCACTCAAGCCCTAGTGACAAGCATTAAGCACAACAAGTTGCAACAAAGTCAAATAGCACTAATAGAGATACTAGGCACTATGCCCTAACAGATCTTATACGATTACATGATAGAACTCATCCAATCCCTACCATCCCCAAGCCTACAACGGGGGATTACTCACTCATAGATGAGGGAAACATCGGATTGATGGAGATGCATTGGTGATGACGATGGCGATGATCCTCTCCAAATTCCCCGTCCCGGCAGGGTGCCAGAACGGAGTTTCTGGATCCGAATCTTGGTTTCTGGTGGTGGCGGCGGAGTGGAACTCTTTCTGGAAAACTATTGAACCCCCCTGAGTTTCTAGGTCGAAAGGCAACTTATAGGCGCAGAGGGAGGCCGAGGAGCTGCCTGGGGTGACCAAACCACCTCCAGGCGCGGGTCAGGTGGGCCCGCGCCTGGGGTGGGTCTGGGCCCCCCAGGCCTCCTCTCTGTCTCCCCTTCTGGCTCCGTGGATCTTCTGGTGAGAAATAGTTTTTGGCATATTTTCTGTTATTTTTCCTGATAATTCATTTTTTGCACAAAAACAAGACACCAAGGTAATTCTGCTGAAAACAGCGTCAGTCTGTGTTAGTTGTATCCAAATCACACAAGTATAGAGGAAAAACAATAGCAAAGTGTTCGAGAAAATAGATATGTTTTAGACATATCAACTCCCCCAAGCTTAGCTTATTGCTTGTCCTCAAGCAATTCAGTTGAAAACTAAGTGCGATAAAAGAACTTTCACGAACACTTTGCTTCATATCATGTAAATATTCTCAGCACAGGAGTATATGCTTAGACAATTCATAATAAGAAGTATGCAACTAAGTCTACTCAATAGTCATTGCAAGATATGAAGAGAAACCAACCAAATAATAATAAGTAGCATGAAACATAAACACAAGGAACATTGCAATGCTCATAATAAGGTATGATAGAGTGGTATCTCGCTTGCCTTTGTTTGAAGAGCACAATATAAATGCCAAGGCACCTCTGAAGTTCACATGAAGACTAGAAGTAAAGATATCAGAGATACAAGCATCAAAGTCATGACATAATTAACCAAGTTTTGGAACAAACACAAGAATGACAACTATGCTCTCAAGAAGGTGCTCATAGAATAAGTGGTGACTCAACAAAATTGTGAAAACGGTTTTGTGAAGGTTTGAAAGGCTTCCCAATGCTGAAAGGAAGGTACTCATTAGCTTTGAGCTCTCGTTGCCCCTATCATAGGCATCTTCATGTGGTTAAGGTGAAAGTGAGGTCCACTCTGGATCATATGCTTGACAGACCATAGACTGGAAATCCCAAGTCCCTTGAGTATGAGGGTCGCTCCGCATGCTACTCAACTTTGGTCACCTGAAAGTTCTTGTCATTGTAAATACATGCATATCATCGAGAACCACCAACGGGTTACCCCTTGCACATGGTACAGGAGCTTTCCCATAACCAAAATGATAAGGCAAGCAGACAATGAGCATCTCAACAATCTTTTTTATTTACCATATGCATAGCTTTTTATTGAGGACGCTTCATAGATGTTCATTATAGTGATGCTGCAAGTTTCCACCATGATTAAGCATGGCTTAGGCTAGCGTCCTAGGCGTTTCTCTAACACAATGTATAAACTCCATGAACTCACAACCTCCCCTTTTATTTCACATCGTCGACACCCGTAAACAAAAGAGAAAGGAATCAACTGGATGAAATATCCAAAAAGTGTTGAAAGCGTTCCCCGTGACAGCACGGTTCTGCTGACTCCCAGTATACAATAAGCAAGCATATAACTTTCATGGACTAGTCACAATGGTTCAAGATTATTAAGCGCAAGGAATAAAGTGTGCCATCAAGTTCGTGAGAGCTTTACTAACTAACTTTCTCAAAACAGACAAACATTTTATTTTCGAAGAAAACAAGGCATATTGAATATGCACTGAAATAGAAAATGATGCTAATAGGTAGGTATGGTGGACATAGCTGACAATATTGGTTTTGGTGAGTACATACTCAGTGCAAGTGAAGGCTAGCAATAAAGAGGGAGCGACAAACGAGAGAGCAATAGCTGTCATAATCATGCTTGCAACAAAACAAGACTAACTATGGCATGAAAGTGATACAAGAACTCTGAGGCAAAATAAATCATCGAGGCTTATTGACTATTGATTAGTCATATGCATGCGTGAGCATGTACCAAGTCGATTCACATGAACAGTCAGAGGAGGATACCACAATATCATACCAAAGTATGAATAAAACAATGCAAGCAAACATTCATATGACATGCTAAAAACTATTAGCAAGCTGGAGCTAATCATAGACAAGAAAGAACTACTAAGCATTCATAATGACATACACCTTACACAAACAGGCTAATCATGCTCACAATGATGAGTATATGTACAAAAATGAAACAAATAGAGTTCGTAACCAGCCTCTTACCACACCTCGAGTTGTCTTAATATTCATTATTGCCCTTCACTTGTGTGACTTGAATAATTAACATGAAACCAAAACCCACTGAGGACGGCTGAACCCTGCAAAGAACTCACAAAACCAAAGAAGAACAACAAATATTTTTGGTGTTTTCGATTTTTTAGAAACAAGCAAACAAAGAAAAAACAAACAAAAGCAAAGCAAACTAAACAAAGCAAAAATCTTTTTGGATTTTTCTTTTAAGTCAAACCAAAGCAAAGAAACAAAGAAACAAACCAAGAGAAACAACGAAAATATTTTTGGTATTTTTGGGTTTTTAGAAAGAAGCAACAAAAACCAAAAAGAAAGCAAAAACAACGGATATACAAATAACCGACCGAACATGATATATATATATGAGTGTGTGATGTCGGTATACCTCCCCCCAAGCTTAGGCTTTTGGCCTAAGTGGGGCTCAATCCCATGGTGCCCAAGTAGATGCACCTCCATAGTATGTCGAGGAAGCTCCCTCGTCCTGGTACGAGCTCGAGGCCTCCCCTGTATAATGTAATGCGAGGTCATATGAGGGCGCTTCCTCTTGATAGTGCCCATGGAAGTTGAGAGAGCGCAGCTTGTCATCCATCTCCACCTTCGTGCGTGACCAAGGTCCCTGAGAAATACTGAACAAAGTGTATTGGGGTAGAGGGATCTCTCTCTCTCTTCCCCGTCAGTAAACATCATTCTATAAACCAAGTTCTCAAGAGTAGAGCTAGAGGTGACAAAGTGGTGCGCCTTCATGGCAGCAAGATCAAGCCTTAGAGGAACCAAAACTGTATCATGTGGATCAACAACAATGTCCAAGGTAGTAGCAATATGAGTAGCAATAATTCCCCTATAAATGGATCCCTTAGCAGCTAAACGACGAGCAATGAGGGAACCAAGATTATACTTATCCTCACCATAGAGTGCAGAAGCTAAGAAGGCCAATTGATAGTTGGAGATATTACTATTGTTCTCCCTACCAAGAACATTGGTGGTAAGATAGTAGACAAAGTACCTGATGGCTGGAAGTTGAATATTCTTTATCTTCCCTCATTGAGCTCTACGGTCATCATCATTGGTTATTCCTCGGTAAAGCTCCAACAAATCAGCTGGAAGAGCTAGAATATTCTTTGATGACCCAGCTGTACCAAGTCCCAAGGCCTTGCAAAATTTCTTCAAAGACATATAATGAGCCCTGTCATAAATTTTGAAAGACACAGAGGGCTTGAACAGGCTGTTAGTAAAGAAGAAACTCTCTACAAATGTTTTAGTAAGCACAACATATTGTGCACTCTCATCCTGCATGAAACTTGTTAGACCAGCCCTCTCAATCAAAGCCATGAAATCGTTAAGAATCCCAGCAGCTCGCAAGAAAGCTTGGCAAGGAAAGGTGGAGGGGTGCGCATCCCCTTCATCTCCCTCGTCACCAAATCGCGGAGTGATGAGATCCTCATTGTATGAGGGTCTAGTACTGGTAGATGACCTTGGAAGCCTTGCCCTTCTAGGTGCATCACTCTCAAATATATCACCAAAGGTGTGGTGGTCCATGACTTCCCTATTCTGAAATTTTTAAACAACCATCAAACCAAGTGATTTCTAAGTTGATAAATGATGAGCAACTACTGTAGGAACTTGCTAGAGGACTACACATGCATCAAAATGAAATTTCTAAGCATAGAACAAGCATGCAAGCTCAAATAACCTGTCACCTATAGCAGCAAAATACTCAAGATACAATCTACCAATCACAAATCTAATTGGACAAGTGGGGGAGGCACATAATAAGGAAAAATCCCTCCAAAAATCAGCACTTGAGATGGGCTGAACAAGGAGATCGAAAATCGCGAGCAATAACAACAAGAACTCAAGCTTGAGAAAGTTTTCCGGTGTTTTTCGGGAGAGAGAAAGAATGTGGCTTTGAGGAGGCAGCCTGGAGGGGCCAAGGTGGGCCAAACCCCCCCTAGGCGCCACCAGTGGTGGGCCCATGCCGACCACATGTGTGGTGGCCTGGGGTGGCCCCCTGGGTCACCTCTGGTACCTATCTGCCCCTTTTTTCGAGGAAAAATTTATTTTGAATTTTTTGGGATTTTTTGGGAAACTTTTTTTTTGGCCAATTTTCAGGGTATGAAAATTGATTTTCTCGCGGAAACAGTTTTTCGGAAGAAGCAAAAGCAAACCAAAAGCCAAACTACAAGAGCTCTAAGAAACTCAAACAAGCAAACAACTAGCAAAACTAAAGCTAAAGCAAAGACTAGGAAGGAGAAAGGAAAACGAAAGCAAGTATAACCACAGTGGAAACATTATTTTGTTCATTAAAATCCTTTTGTTATCAAGGTTGATCAAGTCTTGTTACCAAAACAATTTATATGATGCAAAACTTTGCATTCCACAAGGTTATTATGTTACCTCATACTTGATAGCAATGGTCCCAATCATAATAGTTTCAAAATTTTCTTGTGGAATGGGACAATATATTTCTCCAACCTTGATGCCCTCAATATTTTCAATAGAATTCAGGCAATAGCTCTTAACAACCTTCTTGGGGAAATAGACAATATGCTTTTTGTCATTAATATTGAATGTTACTTTTCCTTGATTACAATTGATGACAGCACCTGCAGTATTAAGAAAAGGTCTCCCAAGAATAATAGACATATTATCGTCTTCAGGCATTTCAAGCACAACAAAATCAGTTAAGACCATGCAATTATGAGAAACTTGAACAGGAACATCCTCACATATACCAATAGGGACAGTAGTTGACTTATCAGTCATTTGCAAAGATATATCATTTGGTATTAACTTTTCTAGATGGAGTCTCTTATAGAGAGAAAAAGGCAAAACACTAACTCCAGCTCCCAAAACACATAAAGCAGTTCTAACATAATTATTCTTAATGGAGCAAGGAATAGTTGGTATACCTGGATCACCAAGTTTCTTTGGAACCTTACCATTGAAGGAGTAATTAGCAAGTAGAGTAGAAATCTCCTCATTAGGAATCTTCCTTTCATTACTTTGAATAAGGAGGCAATTTAATAGCATCAGTCAAAGGAATTTGCAAGAATAAAGGTTTCATCCACTCACAAAACTTGTTGTAGTGTTCTTCCTCCTTTGACTTGTGTTTCTTACCTGGAAAAGGCATAGGTTTCTACACCCAAGGTTCTCTCTCTTTACCATGTTTATTAGCAATAAAATCTTCCTTTGTGTACCTAGTGTTCTTAGTGTGCTTCTTAGGTTCTTCCTCAACTTCCTCCTTACCAGGAGCATCATTATTATTACCACTCTTAGTTTCAGCATCAGAGACAGATATACTATTAGGATCTACAGCAGGTTCAAGTGGTTCCTCAACTACCTTGTGTTTCTTTATCTTCCTCTTACGAGGACTACCACTATCCTCACCTTGTTGGGAATCCTGCTCTATTCTTTTAGGGTGTCCTTCAGGATATAAAGGATCTTGAGTAGCTGCACCACTCCTAGTTCTAATTCCATAAGCATGTTTATCTCCTGAGGCATTAACTAGCATATCCTTTTGTACCTTAGCAAGTTGATCAAGTTGGGTTTGGACCATTTGAAAGTGTTTACAAAGCATTTTAGTATCGTTAGAAGTTCTTTCCACAATATCTTTCCAATCATGGATAGCTCTAGAGTTTTCCAATAAATGATTCTGAACTTGTTTAATAAAATTACCTTGTTTAACAATAAGAATGTCAAGTTCCTCTAAACATTGATCAGGAGGCTTACCATAAGGAATATCACCTTCATCAAAGTGTTGGAGAGAGTGTACCTCAATAGTGGATGAGTGGGGAATTGGCTTACATAATTCTTCTATAGGAGGTAGATTCTTCACATTTTCGGCTCTAATACCTTTCTCCTTTAGACATTTATTAGCTTCCTTCATCACTTCATCATTTAATGCAATAACTCCCCTCTTATTTGGTGTTGGTGTTGGAACTGGTTCAGGAACATCTGGTTCAGGAATAATAGTCTCAGGTGTATTTAGCTCAGTTGAAGTCCAATCATCATAATTCTTGCTTATCTTAGACATTGATTCTTCAGCATCTGTAGGAGTTCTTTTCCTAAAAACACAATCAGCAAAGCTATCTAGGTATGTCCTAGAATTATCAGTTAGTCCATTATAATAAATATCAAGAAGCTCATTCTTAGGCAATGGACATCCAAGATGTGCATGAATCAAGACACAGAACCTTGTCCATGACTCCGGTAATTTCTCTTCTTCTCCCTGTTTAAAATCAAAAAGTCTCTGCAAAGTAGCATGTCTAGCACTGGGAGGAAAATATTTCTGGAAGAAAGAAGCAATCAAGCAATCAGGGTCATCAATGGAACCAGGTGGTAATCTATTAAACCAAGCCCTAGCTTCTCCTTTTAGTGAAAAGGGAAGATCTTAGTAACAAAGTACTTACGCATCTTAAAATCATCAGATAATAAAACACTCATAGTAGAAAGCTCATTCATATGAGCCACAACACTCTTATTTTAGTCCCACAAAAAGGTTCTTTCTCAACAATATCTAAATAAGATAAATCAAGAGAGAAATCATAGTCTTCATCTTTAATATCTATGGGAGAGGTGGAAAACTTAGGATCAGAGAACAGTTTAGGCATAATAGTACGTCTAGCAAGGAGACTCTTAATAGCACTAGTACCATGTGTGTTTCGGCACTCTTCAACAAATTCATCAGTGAACTCAATGTAACCATCATTAATATCATAACTCTCACTAGACTCAGGTGAGCTAACATGTGTAACAGTGTCTTCACTAGGAGTTTCAGTATTTCCTAGACTAGCCATAGTAGCATCTAGAAAAGGACCTAATGAACCACTCGCATCAAGCACAGTAGAAGTAACATCATGAGCATCAAAAGCAGTTTCAGATTCAGCAGTAGTAGCAGTGTGTGTAGCATGAGTATGTGGTGGTGGTGTGACAAGCTTACTTATAACAGACGGTGAATCAAGAGCAACTGAGGTGTTTAGGACTGTACCTCTTCTTGTAGTGGACGGTAAAATAGGAAACTTTCCATCACGAGACTTCCCCACGATGAAAGTAGTAGTAGTGAACAATAATAGATCCAAGTGAACTTACAAATAAAGCTATGCTCCCCGGCAACGGTGCTAGAAAATAGTCTTGATGACCCACAAGTGTAGGGGATCGCAATAGTCTTCGCGGGTAGTATTACCTAATTTATTGATTTGACACAAGGGAAGCCAAAAAATACTTGCAAGCCTTAACAACTGAGTTGTCAATTCAGCTGCACCTAGAAATAGTTCTTGCTCACAGAAGTTTATCAGTAGCAACAGTTTGGTAGTAGCAACAACAAAGCAATAGCAGTAGTAAAACAAGAGCAATAGTAACAGTAACAGCAAATAGTGGGATTCGAGTGCTGTAGGCATAGGGATGGATGGACGGGCGTTACATGAACGAGTCTAAACATGTAACTTCAAGACCTAGGGCATTGCAGATAAATAATAACAAGAATCCAAGTACTAAACAATCCTAGGCATGTGCTCCAAATATAGGCATACGTGCTCGCAATGAGAACTTGCACAACATCTTCTGTCCAGCCAGTCCGTGGCAGCGGGGCCTCTAGGGAACTACTGGCAATTAAGGTGCTCCTTTTAATAGAGCACCGGAGCAAAGCATTAACAGTCCATGAACAAATGTGATCCGCACACCACAGCCATCCTCTCCGGTTGTCCCAATTATTGTCACTTCGGGGCCTTTGGATCCGGACAATGATATGTGTACACAACTTGCAGATAAGACCACAAACAATACTATCATAATGATTCAATAATAAGTTCAGATCTGAGATCATGGCACTCGGTCCCTAGTGACAAGCATTAAGCACAACAAATTGTAACAAAGTCAAATAGCACTAATAGAGATACTAGGGACTATGTCCTAACAGATCTTATTCGATTACATGATATAACTTATCCAATCCCTACCATCCCCAAGCCTACAGCGAGGGATTACTCACTCATGGATGAGGGAAACATCGATGGTTGATGGAGAGGCGTTGGTGATGACGATGGCGATGATCCTATCCAAATTCCCCGTCCCGGCATGGTGCTAGAACGGAGTTTCTGGATCCAAATCTTGGTTTCTGGTGGCGGCGGCGGAGCGGAACTCTTTCTAGATAACTATCGAACCCCCTCGGTGTTTAGGTCAAGAGGCAACTTATAGGCGCAGAGGGAGGCCGAGGGGGTTCCTGGGGTGGCTTCACCCTCCCTAGGCGCGACCAGAGGTGGGCTCGTGCCTGGCAGGGGTGTGGGCCCCCAGGCCCCTTCTTCGTCTCGTCTTCTGGCTCTGTGGGTCTTCTGGTGAAATATAATTTTTGGCATATTTTTCAGAATTTTTCCTGATAGTTGATTTTCTGCACAAAAACAAGACACCAAGGTAATTCTGCTGAAAACAGCGTCAGTCTGTGTTAGTTGTATCCAAATCACACAAGTTTAGAGGAGAAACAATAGCAAAAGTGTTCAGAAAAGTAGATACGTTTTGAACGTATCAATAACCCAAGAGTTTTCTTGAGTCTTGGAAGTTATTACTTCAGTAATGACCTCTCCTTATCCTTTTTGTTTGGTTTTTGTGCCAAGAATGACCTCTAATGAGAGTGAAGTAAGATTTGGGGAGTTGTTGTCCCGAAACAGATTTTTGTCCTCCACTAAAAAATATCCGTGAGGAGTTTATGTAAGTCGGATTGAGCTGAAAATTTACGAATAAATCCCCCAGTATGTTAGATAACTTTCGTTAGTTCAACACTTTTTGATTGAGAAACAAAAGGTCTTCGAAAAAATCAGTTTCTACCTTCTGGTCTATTTTGACAGATTTCTGCCATTATTTGCATTTGCTTCTTATTGATTCCTTTTTGGGTTCTTTTTGGGAAATTGAGTTTTTTGAGGGAATTGCTACAGTAGCTTGTGTTTTTAGTGAAAGTTTTGCTATTCTAAAGCTAAACTCAAAGGTCTATTATCTTTTGAATACACTATTGTTGCTAATGAAGATTGTGTGAAGTTTTGTATGACAGAAAATTTTCAGGTGTAGAGAAAGAATGATGTAATGAGATGAAGAATGGACAAAAGATCAAGCTTGGGGATACCACCCCGTGTCACCCCAAGAAATATTCAATAGGTACTTTCTAGACACTTCGTTTTTATTGTTTCATGCATTATTGTGTTATTCTTAGAGCATCTTAGTTTTCGTTTTATTAGTTTTCTTGAGTAAGTTGGTTGGTTACACCACACTTCTTTTGGAGAGAGACACACTCTGTTTCCGTTGCCTAGAATACTCTAGTTTTCACTCTTATTGTTTTGTGAGTGTTCACTTTTACTAGCACTACGTTCAGCCTTAGTTTTCTTGTGTTTCCAGCTTGGAACTTTTTAGTTCTTCTTTGTGGATTTGTGATACAAGCTCACTGATCTTTATTGATTATCATCTTTGTGAGTTGTTTCAAATAAGTTGTTTGGTGTTGGAAAAGAATAGAAAGTTTCATGATTATAGTGGTACAAGAAGGAGCTTGCTTTGACTGTGACTTAGACTTTAGCATGTCATGCTAGATGTTGTTTTGACCTTATGCTTAGTGATTATTGTTGTAACATGACTTGTTCCAAACAATTAGGATTGCTTAATGTGCCTTGAAGGAATCATGCGTTGTTTAAGCATACAAAAGCATAGTATTGCAGTATTTTCCTTTGATGCTTTGTTTGGGTTGACTTGGCACATGCTCACACCATGTTGTGACTATGACAAGTCACCATAGCCTCTATGATCATTTAGTCCTTGACTTGTAGTACCAATCTATGCTTTGATTAGTAATGCTTTGTTGCTCTGCATAATTATGGCCATTATTATTCTCTTAGTTGGTTGCTCCCAGTCTTTTGCTAGCCTCCACTTGTATGAGTAAGTTCTACTCATGCTTCAAACTCCAAAGAAACCAAGTTATTCCAAAGTGTCCACTATAAACTCCTATGCATGGTGTGTTACACCATTCCAAGTATATTCTTGTTTTCATCTATCTTTCAATTAAAAACTATTTTGTTATATGAAAACTTAGTGATTAAAGCCCTCACAAACTTGATGACACACTTTATATTATTTGCCCCTAATAAACTTGAACCATTGTGTCATCTATGTTGTATATGCTTGCACTTATACGTTTGAATTAGCAGAACCGTGCTGTCATGGGGAACGCTTTTAACATTGCACTTGTACTTTGTACACAGTTGATATCATGCTCTTTTGTCTATGGATGTCGCCGGTGTGAAATAAAGAGGGAGCTTGTAAGTCTATGGAGTTATGTATTTTGTGTTAGAGAAACGCCTGGGCCGCTAGCCTAAGCCATGCCTAATCATGGTGGAAACTTGCAGCATCACCATAATGAGCTATATGTGAAGCATCCTCAATAAAAATCTATGCATATAGTAAATAAAAAGACTACCGAGATGCTCATTGTCTGCTTGCCTTATTATTTTGGTTATGGGATAGCTCCTGTACCATGTGCAAGGGGTACCCCGTTGGCGGTTCTCTATGATACACATGTACTTACTATGACAAGAACTTACATATGACTGAAGTTGAGTAGCATGAGGGCCATGAGATTGCCAACTTATACTTTGTCAAGCATATACTCCATATTTGTTCACTTTAACCGTAATCACTTCAAGATGCTTATGATAGGGGCAATGAGGGCTGAAAGCTAACAAGTACCATAATTTTTGGAAGCTCTTTTTGAAACTTGAAATCCCTGCTTCCTTTATGAAAGGCCTTCCTTCCACCATTATTTGAGTCTCCACCTTCTACCTTTAGGCACCATTACGAGAGCATAGTTGTCATTCTTTGTGCAGTGTCCCAAAACTTATTGATTGATGCATATTGTGATATTAATTGTTCCTGTTCTATCTGTATCTAGTCACTCTTATGAACTTTGAAGGTGTCCTATGCATATATTTGCTACTCTATGAGGGACAAGCTGATTGCCACTATGCCATGTTTTCTGTATGTGAAACAAACAAACATTTTTGAATGCATGTTATTCATGATCTTTGTTTGTAGCATTTCATGTTGCATGCATAGTTACTATGTCCTATTGTTAGAACTCCACCTTTCATGCACATGTTTAGAGTTCTTTGATCCCAGCTTTCAATGCTTGCAAATGGTTTGATCTTGATTTTGATGGTGCATGTCACCTCAAAAATTATTCTTTTTTATCACTTACCTACTCGAGGACGAGCAGGAGTTAAGCTTGGGGATGCTTGATACGTCGAAAAAGTATCTATAATTTTTGATGCTCCATGCTTGTTTTGTATCTACTTTTCTTTGCTTTGTTTACACTTTGAGGTGTTTTTATATCTTTTCTGGAAATAACCTATTAACAAGTTGCCACAGTGCCAGTTGCCTGTTTTCTGCTATTTTTGGTTCCAGAAAAGCTAGTAAGGAAATATTCTCAGAATTGGATGGGACAAACGTCAAAGTGAATAACTTTCCATGGGGAACAAGAAGTCCAGAGGGGAGATGGAGAGGCGTGCTAGGGCAGCCACACCCCCTAGTCGCGGGTGGGCCCTGCCCCACGCCTAGGCAGGGTGTGGGGCCCCTGGCCACCGCCTCGTCCTCCCCTTGCGCCTATAAGAAGCCCCCGGGGAGAAAACCCTAAATAATTCATCATACTTCCAGAAAAACCTCCGTAGCGCCGCCGCCACCGAAAGGGATATTCAGGGGACAAAAAGTCTTTGTTTCGGCACCCTGCTGGGACTGGGAAGTGCCCCCGAAGCCATCTCCATCGATCTCCATCGCCATCTTCATCACCGTTGCTGATTCCCATGATGAGGAGGGAGTAGTTCTTCCTCGAGGCTAAGGGCTCTACCGGTAGTTATGTGTTCATCTCTCTCTCTCTCTCTATGCATGGTCATATTGTGATTATGAGCTTTGTAATCAAGTAGATCTACCTTGCTACTCAAGTGCTTTAATAGATCTCTACTCTCCCGATGTGTGTGAAAGTGACATCATGCATGCCATGGTGGCACTTAGGTTTGAGTCTACATAAATACTCTTTGTGTTTTAATAGATCTATGCTTTTCCCCACGTGTGTGAAAGTGACAGCGTGCATGCCGTGTGTGGCACTTTGGCTAGATTGGATATTTGTTATGAGTTATATTTGGAGTTGGATGTCTCTATGAAATTGTGGTGTTTGTTGGAACCATCTAGCGCTCAAGGTGACAGTGTGGGTTATCTAGATTGGGGAAGGTGGACTTTGAGGAGTGATGTTATAGTCCTACCGATGATTAGAGTGTCCAACCGGAGAGTAGTTAAGAGTAGTATCTTGAAGAGAGGATATTTATATGAGAGAGTGTTCACTATTAAAAGTATGATTCCTAGGCCTTGTTTCTAAACATTGAAACACTGTTTGCATCTAGACCTGTTGCATGTTTGCTTGCTTTAGTCTTTACCTCACCGTTAAGCTATTTTCTGCCACCGTTACCACTTGTATTTCACTATCTCTTCGCCAAAAGTGTATTAGGTGTGTTGGGGACACAAGAGACTTCTTGTATCTTGATTGCAGGATTGCTTGAGAGGGAATACCTTTGACCACTTCCTCCCTGAGTTCGATAAACCTTGGGTGATCCACTTAAGGGAAACTTGCTGCTGTTATACAAACCTCTGCACTTGCAGGCCCAACAACTGTCTACAAGAATAGAAGTGTGTAGACATCAGTTAGTTCGGTAGGGTACTAAATTAGAGTGATCTCAACTTGAAGACCAAGATAAGACATATATAAAGGACTCGAGGCAATGACAAAAAAGGAAGAAACAGATGCATAAACACCCTTGAAGCTCTAGTCGATCAAAGGTTAGCATGTAGGCCCAAATCTTCATTGTAATCATCTTGATCTTATAAGAAAAATCATCAGCAAATTAAAGTAGGAAGTAGGGATGTTACCAACATTGGGGGCTTGAACATTGGTAAAATCACGTCTCCTGTTGTCTCGCCGTTGTTGGAGTTACTAGGCGAGATCACCTTACCCTCTCGTTTTCTATATGATATCTATATAGTATTATAATTGTTGATAGTTTTTTCCAAAAACTTGGTCAAATTTTATATAGTTTGACTTCTAAAAAAATTATTGGTCTTCTTTCATGGAGCGGAGGTAATACTATATATGCATGATCAGTGGTGTGGACCTTTCTCCCTTTGTGAGAAATTTCCAGCACTGTTTGACATCTATAACCAATAAATTTGTACTATTAGAGATATGCATGTTAGGGAAATGAATGACCGTGGATAGAATTTCATTTTTAGGAGATGGTTGACTCCTATGCTCCAAAATAAATGGAAGAAACCGAGAAACCTTCTTGTGACTAGCACTGAATGATAATCATGAAAGGCCAAAATGGAAGTTCACTAAGTCTTGCAAATTGTCAGTGAAATCTTTGTATCATAAGTTTTATGATACTGGGCTTTGAGTTGGTGGACACGGAAGACTAGAAATCATGCTTGTTTTGAAGAGAAATTGATTTTATCCCCTCTGAGATTGATTTGTTACATGTGTGCTTTCTTGATTTTGTGGGTAGGTCTTCAAAATGATCAGGACATGGGCATGCTGAATGAAGAGGAGGATAGGCTTTAGAGGGTGTCCACCCAGGTGCACAACATGGTGAGGCGAGCAACGACGCTGAGAATGGACACTGGAGGAGAAGATGAAGATGTTGATGTGAGTGGTGACTGAAGTTTGGCGATCGGTCTGGTGTGTTTGTGGACACCTTTGTGGTTGTCTGTCTGGTCATTTTGGGAACTTGTTCGTGTGCTCATGGGGCCAAAACCTATGTGCGATCTCGTTGGTTGAGTCTGTTGACGTGTGTGTTTAAAATTTGGTCATGGCTGTGTTTAGACGGATCCCTAGGTGGTCTTCTTGTTCCTAGCTTTGCTTAGTTTGCTTCTGTTCTACTATTCTATTTTCGTTTGTAAGTTTGGACCTGGGACATCTGTTCTATTATCTACTCATAATGGAACCCGGCTCTTTGTGGAGGCTTATGGAAAAATACCCTCTTATGCATGATCGATGTAAATTGCTCATAGACAGTTGATCCCTAGTTTTTGTACTTTTTGTTTTTTTACTCCTTCCATACCAGGTTATTAGTCTATTACGTATTTTGAGATAAAACTTTGACAAATAATTTAGCCAACAAAATTTTAGTCATATGTCACCAAAAGTACATCATTGGATTCATATTTTAAAGATGTTTGCAATGATATAATTTGGGTGACATATCACTAACATTTTGTTTGCTAAATTACTAGTCAAAATTTTACTTCAAAATACGTAATAGCCTAATAAACCGGTATGGAGGTAATAGGAACCTTTATGTAAAGGGTTAATTGGATCTATGCCATTGTAACTTTCACTCTTTAGAGAAATGCCATTACAAAAACCAAAGTTGGAAATATGCCACTCTAACTATCTTATACCTCTATCTATGCCATTCTCTCTAATACCAGACCATATACTGACCTTATACTTCCATATATACCTGTACACCAACGTATAGACCTTATACTTCCGTATACTTCCGTATATACCTGTACATCAACGTACGGATGCGTCAAGAAGAAAAAATCACTTACGAGTTATGAGCCATACCCGACTCAGGGAGCTCGAAATGGCATCAAAATTCCCCGCTCGAACTCTCCATGGCGGCGGCGGTCAGATCGGCCGGGGTTGGAGGCGATGTAGAGGAGGGTGGCTGGCTTGGACGCGGCCGCTGTTTGAAGAGGTTGTCACGGGTTTGGACGCACGCACGGCTGAAGGAGGGGCACTGCCGCATCGTGTCTGCAGCCGCACCCGATCTCAACTCAGCTCCCTCTCTCTAATCCCTGCTGCTGCCTCGCCATTCCTCTCTCACACGCACCACGCGGCAAACCATAGGCACGGCTCGGGTGGACAATCAGTGGACGGCTTCGGCTTGTGTGCTGATGAGTTCAGGAGCTAATTGAAGATTCAATCGGTGGTTGTTTTCTTCCGATGATGAGCTGTATTAATTCGTTGCTTCTCTCTCTCTCTGAAATTTCGCGTACACAGTGCGCTGGGTGCGTCCAAGCCAGCCAGCCCTCCAGCCACACAGGCGCTCCTCCAGCAATTGAATCGCGCGAGCAGGGCCTCCGACCACGCCGTAGCGCGAGCGCCTACTTCCTCGGATTACTCTAACTCCCTCGGCCGCCTAGGCTCCATGCGAGCGGGGAATTTTGATGCCGGTCGAGGCTTTGAGCTTTCTTGAGTCGGGTATAATGCTGGTAAAAAATGCTGATACATACTGGAGTATAAGGTCCGTATATGATCTAGTATTAGAGAGAATGGCATAGATAGAGGTATAAGAGAGTTAGAGTGACATATTTTCAACTTTCGTATTTTTAATGGCATTTCTCTAAAGAGTGAAAGTTGCAATGACATAGATCCAATTAACCCGAGATAAATGATGAATGTATACCAATAAAAGTTATTTAGAACCTAAAAAGGCTATTTAATGCGGAAACAGTACTCAAGAAGCCACATGTGTCAAGCCCTGTCTCCCTATAACCGCATGTGCCTCTCCGTTCTTGGCATTTTGGCAGAATGGCCACTAAAATTCAAAAGCACCAGAATTAAGGATGGCAATAGGCAGGATATAGGCAGGGTAGAGCAATACCATACTGATACCCATGTAGTCAATGGGTACAAAAATTTATCCATACCCGTACCCGCGGGTATAAAACTTTATGCATACCCATACCCGCCGGGTACCCATATCCATTGGATACCCGATGGGTAGTCCAATAGTACATAAATTATTCACAACTTTACGTTTATCAATAACATATATTTGAAAAAAAGACAATTATCTTTACTTAATAATAGGTAGATGAGTACATGAAAGTATTGAAGTTTAGAATTCGCAATTGCATATTTGTCCATAGGCTTCTTGGCTGCATAGGTTTGACACTCTATAGGTAAGTTTGACGTGTCAGTTTAAACAGACAGGGTATAGATATACCATGGGTATAAGTCTATACTCGTGACTGTACCCGTAACTTAACCGATAGGATATGGGTATTACCCGTGGGAAAAAAGTGTGCCCATACTCTATCTATGCGTGGTACCCATGGGAAAAAAATTGCCATCCTTAACCAGAATGATAGTTGCAAAGCTACTCCATCGACGTTTTAGGAGTTTAATTTGGACTCCCCAAAACACATTCTATTTGGTAGCGGAGGTAGTACTCCCTCCGACCCATATTAGTTGACTTAGATTCATTTATATACGAATATATCTAGTTAAGTTTAATGTCTAGACAAATTTGAGTCAGCTAATATGGGTAGGGAGTACTACGTATATGTGCTGAAACCTAAAACTGACAAAATTATGAATTAAACCAGATTAACTCACTAAAATAGTTACACTAATGAGTCTGATCAGAAAAATAGCTACGAAAGTTTCTCCGATAGATTAGCTTGATATCTTCCTTCTGAAATTCCCAAAACTAACAACATGGTGATGGTGTTTTACAACAAGTCCTACTTCACCGATCACCAGCCATTACTACCTTTCAGAAGGCACCCACCGGTCGTGCATGCTCATGCATGCACAGCTCTAGACTATCCTAAAAATTACTGAACTTGATTAACTTCTAGTTACTCGCACATGGTACGAACGTTACAACAAGCTAGTGGCAATATTGGTTAACCAGTAGGTGCATGATCGAACGATCATCCCATGCCGCTGAACGGCGAGCTCCAGTTATTGGAGTACCCGTCAGCCACCTTGGCGACGCTGACCGATGATGAGCCCTGGGAGAGCTCGTACGCGCGCCTCATCGCCGCGTACGGGTCGACGCCACTGTGATCGGCGCTGTAGCCCACGAGTCTCCCCTCCTCCGCAGTCGCCGTGGTACCGCTGTGCCCCTGGTCGGCAGCCTCCACCGCCGCGCCCACCGGCATCATGTACGCGTTGCCGCCGAGGCCCTGGTACCAGGTGCCGCCACCGTTGCCGTAGACGGCCGTTGATCTGGACGCCGGCAGCTGGAAGAAGTTGTGCGTGCCCAGGTGGAGCTCCTGGTGGGCGTCCTGCGCTCCGTGACCGGCCGCGATCACCGCGTCCTGCTCCGTCTTGCACCACCCGTGCCCAGCGTACGGGTAGTGCGCCGCGAGGTGCTGCACCGCCGCCGACGGCGGCTGCTGGTGTCCGCCGAACGCGATGGACGTCGGCCAGCCGTGGTACCCGCCCATGCCGATGCCGTCGGCGCCATGCAGGTGCGACACGAGGCTGCCGTCCTCCGCCCGCCAGACGCCTGCCTCGGCGAGCTCGGCCGCCTCCTTCAGCCGCCTGGCCGCGCCGCCCACCGGCAGCGTGCTCCCCTCCAGGATGCTCTTCACGTCGTAGCGGCTCATCTCGAAGTTGGTGACGGCGTTGAGCCCCCGGAACTTGATCGCCGCGATGTCGTAGGCCTCCGCCGCCTCCTCCTCGGTCGCTGCACATCCACGAAACGCGCGCACGCGCATGATTAGGGTTAGCTCACCAACGCATCCATGGATGTGTGTACTCCTAGAAGCTACTCCATCGATCGCGTTGCATGCATGCACGCCCGCACGCACGGGCACGGTGGCGCATGCAGCGCGAGCTGTGACGGCGCGAAGCTCAAGCGAGGCACTAGGGTATTCTATGGAGCTCTTGACCGCATGCCCCGGTTTCCTCAGACAGCTCCGAGACACAAGCTTGGAAAGGAACATTTCGGACATAGTTAATGGGTGTACGTACTCCACTATCTTAAGCGTCGTTTGAACGGATAAAAATAATGCCACACTTACGTTCTACGAGACAGAGATTTCGAGAGCTGCAGCCAGGATGGATTAGTAAATAATTAGGGCCTGATGACTTGGTTCTTCAAAGCACAGCACAGCTATACTACTATAGCTAGCTAGCCTGCTTCCAGTTAATTAACAAGTTCTTTACCGCTAAGGAGGATCGTTCTCTTTGCTAGCTAGGAAAGCAGATTTGCTTTGATGTGATAGTTTATGCGGCTTACTGAAGGTGCCGAGGTAGAGATCCTTGTTGCCTGCCACTCTCCCTATCCTTGCTTGCCATCTCCCTTGCTGATGATGCCTGTCGAACCATAAGATATTTGGATATTGGCTTAGCTTGAGGATAGCATTTTTTTACTAGCAATGTAAACAGTAGATTTACCTGGTTACACCGCGATATTTTGAGGCGCCACGAGAAAACCCACTGCTATTCCTGCAGTTCAATGATGATCATATGCATCCATGTGATTGTTAGCCCATTACGTGTTGTGCAATCTTTCAACACATGCGAGATGTTGTAAAATGCAACTTGGGAATGTGTCAAGAAATTTATACTACCTCCTAAGATATGCAATGTACTCCTGTCTGGTCATATGTTTCATTTCCTCTATCTCCTTCTCGTAAGTACTTATCTGCAGAATTTTTCCAGGCGAAAAAAAAAGCAGAATATTAGCAAAAGCTGCTAACACAGAAGGAAACAGAACAATATCCAGTGCAGAATCTTCTTTACTGGGATATTTGTTGTTGTGGTTGTTCCCCAGTATTTTAGAGCTGCCAAATCATAAGCCCTAGCTGCCTTGTCTTCTTTATCGTAACCGCCTACAAAAATTGTTCACAGGGAAGGAATTAAAGTTCTATCCTGGTTCCTGGAATTAGTATGATATAGTTTATTCATGTGGATATGTTAGGTGAATATACTTGCTCAAAAGATTATTATTAGTACAAGATCATATATATAGTTCTTACCTAGATAAACTGTATTCTCAAGATGAGGATTGTGATGTCACATTCCATGGGAGGAAATAGATTTGATCATTGACACAACAGAAAGCAGATGCTTAATTAGCACAAGTGTAGCAACATATTTCATTAAGTAGGAGCAAAATGAAGTTGAAATCTCGTGACTGAGCTACCCGCCCATATATTATCCGGCCGTTCTCATGATGCATATACCTTGTTTCCCCTTGCGAGTTTGCCCTTCTCTTCTGCAGCTATTATCCCAGAGATGTGCCTCATACCGGCCAGTCCATCTATGCCTAGAGAGGGATCGAATTAATAACCCGATCAAAAGTGGGCAAAGTAAATAAACTTTTTCAAGCATAAGTGACACTCTCATTGGCCGAACAAACAACGCAAATCATGGAAATTCTATGCATATGTGTCCCCCCTTTACCTAGTCAACTGTAGCAGTATTAGTACATTTTGTGAGTATCACCTTGTATTACAAGCATTGTGTTACCAAAAGGCCAAGGAAGTGGAAGTTGTATAGTGGGCTAGTAGCATACTACTGTATTACTAATTAAGCTTTGATTTGATTTTATGTTCCTAGCTAGTACTACAATACGTATGTTTTGTGTTCTAGAGAGATCGATCATTGGATCCGTCGAAAATGACATTATTGAAAGGGTCAAAAATTGAAGTGCAATCGACTCTAATAAGCAATGATGATCAGGTCATCGGGAGCCAAAAAAAAGCAAGGAGATCCAAATTACTAGGTCACCAGCAAATGCGAGGAAGATCCAAGCTAACCTTGTTACACCTCGATAGATCGAGGTCCTTTGGCCGAAGGTGTCGATGGATTTCCTCTGGACGGCGTCCCCCGCGCCGGCGCTCGGTGAATCCACCCGCTTGTTCTCTGACGACGTACTCTCCGCTCCCCCGGCCGCCGCGACCACCGGCATCTGCGGGTGCGAGTTCGAGCCCATGCTCATCGAGAGCGCGAGGCCCTGCTGCCCGCGCGCGCCCACGCCGTTGCCGTTGGCCCCCTGCGCGGCCGAGCACGCATAGGTGGTCGCGCTCGCGTCGGTACTCATCTCGTGCTCATGGTGCGCCTGGTTACTGTCGTTCCGGAGCCACGTCTTGATCATGGACAGCTCTATGGTGCTTCCGCCACGGCCGTCCTCGACGCCGTGCGAACCAGCCGCCGCGGCGCCGCCCATCGAGGCTCCTCCGGAGGAGAACAGGTAGCCGCCGGCGTGGTCTTGCACGTCGGAGAAGGAGTTGCCGCCCAGGAAGTCCTCGAGCTTGGGCGCCTCGCCGTCGTCCACCGTCATCCTCCCGCCGCTGGAGCCCACAAGCATTGACAGCTCGGAGGAGCCGCCGTGGTAGTCCAAACCCCTCATTGCCCAATCTACAACCCAATAATCCCATCCAATATCAAACGCTAGAGAAAAAGTATATATGGAGAAGTAGTACACGCGCGCACAGTAGCTCATGAGCTCACCTTGGGTTTCTTGGGTGCCTCCGTTGAAGCCGTCCATGACGCCGTAGTTCGCGTCGGCCCTGAGGCCCGGCATGCCGAGATGCGCGTCCGGCGGCGTCTGGGCTTGCAGGCCATAGAAGTCGCTTCCACCGGAAACGTCGATGGCCGCGGCGGCGGGCGAGCCGTTCTGGTGAGGCTGCTGGTTCCCTTGGCCGGAGAGGGAGAAGCCTAGCCAGTTGTTGGCGGAAGCCATAGCAGTGGAGATGGATCGAGCTAGCTCGCTCGTGTACTTTTATCGATCAGTGGTTGATTCGGAAGAGATGGCAGTGGTGGTCGCTAGCTAGATTCTTCTGATCAGGGCAGTCAAAGCTAGCATCGGTTTGTGGGGAGGTGGCTCGTGGCTGGCTGTGGGAAGAAGTGAGGAAATAATCCTACCTATCTCTCGGCCGGACAGGAGGAAAATGCTGGAGCAGCAGGGGCCATGTACTTATACCAGCATGAGTAGCTAGCTAAGCTAGGCAGTGGGGCCGGCACATGCAGGGCTAATGAACTAGTATAGGGTTACCTGATGCTGCAGCGTGCAGAGTGTACCGGCTTTTTCCCCTTCTGAGCAGATGCAGTATGTATTGAAAACATTCTGAATTCAAACGTGCATGCAAATCCATTCTATTGTATGTTTTCTTTTGCAACTAGATTCGATTTGTATAGATTGGAGTTCTTTTTTGAGAGATACTCCATTGTGTCAGTGGCAACAAAGCTGTGGGTTATTTTGACCATACTAGAAACCCAGAAGTTTGACGCCACACTGCCACAGCCTTCCTACAACTAGTAGTACTACATTTGTGCTTGTATTTTCCATCCTTTTATTAGCAATTTTAAATTCGTTATCATTGCATTAAAGTCCTCTATTTTTCTTGATAAAGTGCCACAATTATCTACAGAGTATTTTACAGAACTAGATGTATCCTACATAATGGTTTTCTCTTACTTTATTAATCGATTAGTGGCTTTTGATCTACCAAAGCAAGTGTTAAGAATCTTGTGTTCGATTAATAATGGTATGATAAGGTATATATCAAACTGTTCTATTATATAACTGCATATCACATATTCTCAGTCATAGGGGCAACATATCCTGTGAATTCGCCGAGTGAATCGATACATCCTTCTCTTATCAGCCAAACGACCGTAATCTTGCGCCTCACGTCCTAAGTCATGGTAATTTACAATTTCTACCCGTTTTTAACCAATCAAACATTTTTCTTTTTGCAAATACCACCATCCCAAGAGAACCTCTACAAAACTTATTTCTCCTAGATTTAGTTTAAGTTTTTCCGGTCTGCGGCAAAGCTGACCCTATGCCGCGGACGACTATAAAGTATAAACATGCATCCACTTAGACTCCATCTACCTCTTTCTACCTTCCTCAATCTCTTTCCATCCCCCCACCTTCATCCCTTGCTCTCCCATGATGCATCTACCGAGTAGCTCTCGAAATTATTAAATGGGTTCATCATGCGGTGAGAAATTATTAAATGGGTTTAACTATCTGGGAATACCGATCCACTATCGGCGTCTCACGATTGCTGAATGGAAACTCGTTAAGGAAAAACTTCGAAAATGTCTTAATAGTTGGAAAGGAAAATTGCTATCCCTTGGCGGAAGACTTGTACTCATAAATTCAGTACTCACCAACATGGTACTGTATATGATCTTGTTTTTTCAGCTACCAAAAGGTGTCTCAAAGAAAGTGGATTATTTCCGATCAAGATTATTTTGGCAAGGGGATAGTGTGAAAAAAAATATTGACTAGTCAGATGAAATGTGGTTTGCCGACCTAAAGAATACGGTGGACTGGGCATACATGATTTGCAAGTCAAAAACACCGCGCTTCTGGGTAAATGGCTTTTCAAACTTCTTACAGAAGATGGCGTTTGGCAAACCATTCTATTGAGAAAGTATGTTGGCTACAAAGTTGTGTCTCAAGTGGTTCGAAAACCCGGTGACTCACACTTTTGGGCTAGTCTAATGGCATCCAAAAAATATTTCTTCTGTTTTGGTGCTTTTAATATTAAGGATGGATCGTAGATTAGGTTCTGGGAAGATAAACCGCTTGGCCAAACTTCTCTTCGTGAACAATATCCAGCTCTATACTCGATTGTTAGACACAAAGGGGACACATTATCCACAGTAATGGAATCCAATCCTCCTAATGTGTCTTCAGAAGAAGTCTCATAGCTCCTAGACTGGTATCTTGGAACAATCTTTAATTGAGATTATCCACGATACAACTGTCTGAGGGTATGAATGAATTCAAATGAAAATTACTACAGAGTAGTAACTTTTCTGTTGATTCAATGTATAGAGTTTTGATCCAACTTGATGTTCCAGTCGATGATAATAGTAAATGTGAGCTTTGAAAGATGAAAATACCCCCTAAAACAAAGATATTCGCTTGGTATCTCCGTAAAGATGTAATTCTTAGGAAAGATAATATTGTTAAGAGGAATTGACATGAAAGTACACAATGCGTTTTTTGTCACCATAATGAGACAATTCGGCATTTATTTTTCCAATGTAAATTTGCTCATGCTATATGGTCAATAATCCAACCTCTGGTTTATCTCCTCCATGTTTGGTAGTCAATGTACTTGGCAACTGGTTGAACGAGGTTGTGGATAAATACGGGACTTTGTTTAGGGTGGGAACGTTTGCTATTATTTGGTCGTTTTGGCTATGTAGAAATAACAAGATTTTTAATAACATTGTGTCTTCGCCTCTGTAGGTTATCTATCGAGCCATGGCTATCCTCCAATCATGGACTATTCTTTAGCGTATGGAGTTCCGCGACTTGTTTGTGAATGAGTGTACACGATTGGAGGACATGGAGAAGGATATTTTCCCCCGACATGAATGGTAGTGTGATCTTCTTATAGATCTGCCATAGCTCGAGAATGTTTATTTTTAGCATGTCTTGTAATTTTTGTACTTTTGCTTTGGTCAGTAGCTTTGTGGTTGATCGGCTGTGTACATTCTAACTATGCAAAGACCAGATATAAATATTATTGTTAACTAATAAAAACGCCCATTTCCCCCCCAAAAAAAATACAGTGAGATGAAGGCGTTGAGGCTACACCACGAGCTAGGCTTGGTTTTTGATTTTGGCACGACCGGAGCCAATAAAGAGGCGCGACGGGAGAGGCACGAAGACATAGTAGAGAGAGAAAAAGTGAAAGAGTAGAAAGAGAAGGTTGGAAGTTCTTAATATACCTTTATGATCCCATGTGTGTGGTTATGTGGCGTCCAAAAATCCAAAAACGAGAACGACCTTGTACCTGACACATCGACCATATGAATTGGGTATACGTAGAGTTATATATTTACTCCCTCCGTCCTTAGATAATTTAATTTCTAGCTGTAGTCTTAAGTAAAAAGGTAAACTTTGACCAATTTTTTTTTCGAGAAAATAGCAACATCTGTTGATTATTAATAGATTGGTGAAATTTCATAAAAAATGTATAATATGAATATATATTTGAATACATATCTAGTGATACTGAACTAGTGTCATAAAAATTATTCAATAAAGTTTGTCAACCTTTAACAAGATTGACTTAAGACAAAAGTTAAAGTACATTTATTTGTGGATGGAGGGAATACATCCATTTTCTTAAATTTCATATCTGATTGCGAGTCTGTGATTACGACACAACATATCTTGGTATCAAAGCTCTGCTGCAGAGTCCTAAATCCATTATTTATCTATTTAATTTGCGAAAAATTCATAAATATATTAATAATTATCAACAATAGTAC
This sequence comes from Avena sativa, assembly GCA_916181665.1. NCBI lineage: Eukaryota > Viridiplantae > Streptophyta > Magnoliopsida > Poales > Poaceae > Avena > Avena sativa. The sequence continues at coordinate 144,309,775 of OV702294.1, read as the reverse complement.
AAAGGTCCAAAGTATAATAAAAATAACAAATAGGTCCTTGAACCACCTAGCAACATAGACACTAGCACGAGCCGAAGGCGTGCCGCCGTCCTCGCACCTCCAACACCGGAGCCATGCAAAGATTGTGATAGTAGAGTTTGTTATAGTTGACAGACGGGAAATTGTCGTGATAAGACCCCAAAGAATAACCACACCAGATAAAAGAACAACCAACGTCAATGATGACATCATATATCAGAAAGGACTGGCCTAAAACCACACCAACAAAGATGAATAATAAAGAGATCACACAAGATCTGTCAGACACATAACTTCACGTGCCCCCAGCGCTAGATGTACCACCGGAGAGGGGATAGCATCGGGAGTATCTTATTCTAACTCCAGGAGTAGTCACTGCCTCACTGTTTTGGCGAAAACGCAAAAGCTTGCTAAAACAAGAAACGAAAACCCTCCCGCCGAGCGCCGACAGGAGGCTGGGATCCAACACCCCTCTGAGGCCCTTGGAGGGCGGGGATGATCGGGAGGGGGGGGGGGACGTGAACCGTAGCCAACGTCTTGATATCACCTACCTTTTTCCTTTGACCGTTTCAAAATATAAGATGTTTTAGGTTTGTGAAGAAAATGTATCTAGACTTCTTTTAGTGTCTATATTCACTCTAAATCGGAATGAACCTACGCACTAAAAGAAGTCTAGATACATTTACTTCATAAAACTAAAACATCTTATATTTTAAAATAGAGGAAGTATTTGCTAAATATACACATTATTTAGCTTCGTATATGTATTTTGTCCGGCGGAAATATGAATAGGAAAGGGTACATTTAGTTTGGTCAAACTCTTGACGCACAACCGTCGAGGCTAAAGTCTCACATGTGGTGACAAACCGACTACCGCGCGCGCGTGCACATCCCTCGTTCTGCTACAGTACGATTTCTGCCTTTTTTAGTGATCCTTCCAATGCAGTATAATCTATACATTGGCCCACTAGGGCGTGGATTCCAAACATGATTACACGTAAATCGTGTTCCTTGAGAGCTCATTACACTTAATCTTGGTTTTGGTCATGTGAAAACAGTAGTCCAATTCTAAAGTTGATTTTTTTAGACAGTCTAAAGATGTCCGGTTTATTGGATATTTATAGGTTTATGATTTAACATCTGTGTTATGTTTATTTGGCTTCCTTTAGACAAGTGCAAGATTGTATCATGAAAGAAAAAGATTTTTAAAAACTTCGAGATTTGCTCATTTTATTTTAGATTTATTTTATAGTCGTTGAAGATGGTTTATGTGTCTCTATCATATACTATTTATTACTATAAATATATGTGGTATTGAATGTCAAAAAAAATGAAATGGATGCATCATGCATATAGCTTATATTAAGCCAGATAGGCTCACCCAATGGAAAGAACATCCCTTTTCGCTCTAGTGGGCCGAATATGCCTGCTCGGCTCAAGCCAATGTGGCCCTTGCTGTTTTACTTATCACTACCACTATACTATCTAAATACTCTTTCTTAAATAGAGCAATATCTCTGCATGTCAAGCAATTATAATTGTTCTTTATGATACACTAAGCATTTTTAAATTTCTCGTCTTACCCTGTCTCATAAATTTGAGTTGTTTGCAGGAAAACCTACATTATGTTTGTATCTTTTTTCAGTTAGTGGGAGGATTAAGTACATATAATCTTTATTTCTAGTGACATTGTTTTTTTAACTAGTGACATATCATGACTGCCCCAAAATTATTTTTCCAAATTTGATGAAATCGATGATCCAATAACTGTTTCATAGGAAACCTAAACCAATTTATGTTCATTAGCACTATTTTGGTCTCCAATAGAAATGTATCCCATTTGGTAACTAATAAGCGAGAAGGACATATAAACATGAAGAGTATGATCTTCCATGAGGAAAAAAGGCATGACCCTACATTTTCATGTCTATGGGTTAAGTGGGCTTCTCGTCTGGTCATTTTTTCTAGTTTCATTTCTTTGATTTTCTAGAGGTACATTGGACCAAGACAGTTGGTTACATAGGATGATAATATTATTGAGTGATTGGGTCCTATATGTTGGGGCAGAGGCCCCAGAAGGTGGGAGTCGCGGTCCTTTGTGGCTGGGTTCATGGCTCAGGCGCTGTTTGGTGGAAAAGACCATGGGGTGGTACTATCGAGGGATTTTACCAACAAGAGAGAGGACGGGTTGATGCATCCATAGAATCTCGATGGTCGCAACCGGACACAAGATTTTATACAGGTTTAGACTCCCAGGAAACATCATTCGGTAAAGATCCTACTAGTGTGAGTGACTAGTTGTATTCCTTGTGTTGAACTATAGGCTCGATACGGGATCTCGAGATCGATGCGATGGGGTGTATGGTGATGAGAGATATGAGTTGGACATGACTCGTCAGGTCCCTCTTCCCTATATACATTGGTGGGGATCTAGGGTTTAAAAGGCACCGAGTTTGTTGCATCTACAAAGATACGACAAGATCAGATCTAAGTCAGTTTACAAGGAGATAATGGGAATTATGTTACAAGATATCTTGACTTTTCTTGTGTACTTCAAGTTGATGAGGACTAGTCCTTGTTCCTCATGTATGTTGAGTATTTGTGCTAGGACGCTCTAGGACCAACGAGCCTTGTTTGACCCCGAGAGGGTACTCAAGATCAGAAATTCACAAAAAGTTCCGCAGCGTCGCCGCCATCGAAGACGAGATTCGGGGGATAGAAGTCTCTGTTCCGGCACCCTGCCAGGATGGGGAATTGCCCCCGGAGCCATCTCCATCGACTCTACCGTCATCTTCATCGCTGTTTCTAACTCCCATGATGAGGAGGGAGTAGTTCTCCCCCGGGGCTAAGGGCTCTACCGGTAGCGATGTGTTCATCTCTCTCTCCATGGTGTGATATTTATGTGATCATGAGCTTTGTAATCTAGTTGAATAAGTAGATGTTACTCTTCATCTATTATGCTACTTAAGTGCTTTTATTAATGTAATCTCCGGAGACACCTTGTCCCACGTGTGTGAAGTTTACAGTGTGCACACAGTGTGTGGCTCTTAGGCTAAAGGTTATAGAAATACTTATCATGAGTTATAATTTGAGTTGGATGTCTCTATAAAATTGTGGTGTTTGTTGGAACCATCTAGCACTCAAGGTGACAGTGAGGGGTTACCTAGATGGGGAATGCGGACTTTAAGGTGTGCTCTTATAGCCCTACGTGGTGAATTGGTGTTCGTGATCCAACCGGAGAGTAGTTCAGGGTAGCATAGTGAAGAGAAGATATTTATGTGTTATCATTATTGAGAGTGTCCGCTAGTGAAAGTATGATCCCAGGCCTTGTTTCTAAGCATTAAAACACCGTTTACAATCAGTACTGCTACATGTTTGTTTGCTGCCTTTTTTATTTTAGATTACAATTACCACTTATAGTCATTCATATTACTTGTATTTCACTATCTCTTCGCCGAACTAGTGCACCTATACACCTGACAAGTGTATTGGGTATGTTGGGGATACAAGAGACTTCTTGTATCTTAATTGCAGGATTGCTTGAGAGGGATACCTTTGACCTCTTCCTCCCTGAGTTCGATAAACCTTGGGTGATCCACTTAAGGGAAACTTGTTGCCGTTCTATAAACCTCTGCACTTGGAGGCCGAACACTGTCTACAAGAATAGAAGCGTGCGTAGACATCAATGATCACGCGCCGTTGATGGCTTAGTTGATGTGGAGCCTGTTGGGAACCCCAAGAGCAAGGTATGATGAGCACAGCAGAAAGTTTTCCCTCAGTTATGAAACCAAGGTTATTAAACCAGTAGGAGAAAGAAACCACTTCCGAAGGTGTTACTAGCAACGTGGAACCTGCACACAACACAACCAAAATACTTTGCCCCAACTTATCAGTGAGGTTGTTAAGCTCACTGGTTTTACTAAAAACAAAGGATTAAACTATAGTGTGGAACAAAGTAATTGCTCATAGTAATTGCAGAAAGTAAACAGTAAACAGTAGATGGAATATCAGTGGGAAGGAATGGACCAGGGTCCACACTTCACTAGAGGTGTTTCTCCATAATATAAATAACATTTTGGGTGAACAAATTACAGCTAGGCAATTGATAAATAGAGAATGCATAACAATGCATGTACATGACACGATGATCACTATGAGATTCACTTGGGCATTACAACATGATACATAGACCGTAATCCAACTGCATCTATGACTAATAATCCACCTCCGGGATATCATCCGAACAATCCTCGGGTGTTAAGTTGCAAGCAACAGATAATCACATTAAGCAAAATGTGTAATGTAAACAATACAATTGCCCTTGGACAAAGGATTGTTGTTTTCTCCCTAGTAGCAACACCACATCTATAATCTTAGAAGTTTCTGTCACTCTCCCAGATTACTAGAGGCATGAACCTACTATCGAGCATAAATACTCTCTCTTGGAGTCACAAGCAAATACTTGCCCAGAGTAACTACTAGCAACGAAGAGCATACAAGATCACAAATAACATAGACATGATAGAACAATAATCAATCTGACATAATACTCAATATTCATTGGATCCTAGCAAACACAACATGTAGTATTACAATAAGATGATCTTGATCATGATAGGCAGCTCACAAGATCTAAACATGACGGCACAAATAGGAAAAACAACCATCTAGCTACTGCTATGGACCCGTAGTCCAAGGATGAACTACTCACACATCACTCTGGAGGCAGGCATGGTGATGAAGAAGGCCTCCGCGATGATCTTCCCTCTCCGGCAGGGTACCGGGAAGAGCTTCAGATCCCTCCCGATCTAGGGACAATGGTGGTGGCAGCTATGGACTTTTTCGTGGAATTCTGATCGGGTACTTAGGGTTTTCGTCTCGGGGGGATTATATAGGCGGAGAGACGATGTCGATGGAGCTCCAAGGGGCCCACACCCTAGGGCGGTGCCCCCTGGCCACGCCTGGCCTGGGTGTGGCTGCCCTGGGGTGCGCCTCCCCTGGCCTGCGGACTTCGTCTCCGTCTCTGAAAAATAGGAAGGTTGGCTTTTGTTTTGTCCAATTCTGAAAATATTTCTTTACTAGATTTTCTGAAATACAAAAATAGCAGAAAATAGGAAACTGGCTCTCTGTGGCACTTGTTAATATGGTAGTTCCAGAAAATTCATAAAAATGCCATAAAGTGTAGACAAAAAATAAGATAATTGGTGCAAAACAAGCATGGAGCATCAAAAATTATAGATACGTTTGCAACGTATCAACCACCATGACCAGACTCGGCGTGAGAAGACGTGCACGGGCGGTATTGTTCGGTATGATCCTCGCCGGAGCGCATCCTTTGCTACTCCTTCGTCGCATTGAGAGGCGCTTATCGAGTCGGTGTGGCATTCTGCTATGGCTGACGAGTTCGCTGCATTACAACAGACTGACATGTGGACCTTGGTTCCACGGCCACCTGGCGTCAATATAGTTGGTAGCAAGTGGATTTTCAAGACGAAGCATCATTCCGACGGGTCTATTGACAAGCACAAAGCAAGGTTGGTAGCCCGTGGATTCACTCAGCAGCATAGGGTTGACTATGAAGATACTTTTAGTCCGGTTGTGAAGCCAGCGACAGTTTGTCTTGTACTATCTGTTGCAGTGTCTCGTGGCTGGAACCTTCGACAGGTAGATGTCAGCAACACCTTTTTGCATGGTTTCTTGGCCGAGAATGTCTATATGCAGCAACCCCCTGGTTTTGAGAATGCCCGGTATCCCTCTCATGTATGCAAGCTTCAACGGTCGATTTATGGGCTGAAGCAGTCCCCACGTGCATGGTATGCGCGGCTAAATCAGCTCTTCATCAGCTCGGATTTGTCTTCTCCAAGGATGATACGTCACTTTTCATCTACTCGCATGATGGGGTGCAAATTTTTATGTTGGTCTATATGGATGATATTGTTATTGCTGGCTCTACTCCAAAGGCTATGGATAGTTTGGTTCGTTCACTCTCTACTAGTTTTTCTATCAAGAATTTTGGACGGTTGGATTACTTCCTTGGATTGGAGGCCACATACAATTCAAAGGGGATGACGTTGACTCAAAGGAAGTATGCACTTGATCTCCTTCCCCGAGTCAATATGGAGAATTGTAATTCAGACACCACTCCTCTTGCAGTATCGGAGACTTTGGCTAGAGACTCAGGTACTCCGCTGAGTTCAGATGATTCACACATGTATCGCAGTGTTGTTGGTGGACTGCAATATTTAACACTCACTTGTCGGGATATCTCTTTTGCGGTAAACAAAGTTTGACAGTTTTTGTCACAGCCCACTGATGTTCATTGGGAGTCTGTCAAGAGAATTATGCGCTATGTCAAAGGGACGTTGACGACTGACTTGCGTATTCACAAGCCATTTTCGGCTGTCATCAGTATTTTCACAAACGCCGACTAGGCAGGTTGTGTGGACGATAGGCGTTCCACAAGTGGGTTTGCAGTATTTGTTGGCGCAAACCTTATTTCATGGAGTTCGAAGAAGCAACCCACAGTCTCGAGATCCAGTACCGAGGCAGAGTATAAAACGTTGGCTAATGGTGTCATAGATTCACTACTCAAAGAGCTTGGTGTATCTCGGCAGCGTACCCCCATATTGTGGTGTGATAATCTTGGAGCTACTTACCTGACGGTGAATCCATTCTTTCACGCTCGAATCAAGCACATTAAGATCGATTTCCATTTTGTGCGAGAACGAGTAGATGTCGACGACTTGGATGTCAGGTTCATCTCCACTCATGATCTAAACGAGCCACACGACAGATGCTAGATAGATTTAAGCCCAATCTCAACCTTGTATGTAGCGGTTTAGATTGAGGGGAGTGTTAGAATTGTAATTAGACTCTAACCCCACCCGCTGTGTATCACGTATACGAGATGTATATGTATGTAATTGTATTGATCATGTCTATATAAGTGGAGCACGTGCGGGGTTTAGACCCACGCACAAAACCCTAAAACAGTTTTTATCTAAACATTTATTGTCGGCGAATGGACATGTGGCCTCCTATCATAAGAATTGATGGATAGACGTTGTCTCCCTGATCGCGTCTCCATGTACTTTTCGAATGCGTCCTATCATCCATCGTGGTATCTAGGCTTCTTATGTTTCACTTCTTATTGTGTAGGCCAATTCTTTGTTGATGTCTACCTTTATGTGCGTGTTTATGGGGTCATGTTGTAAGCTGGGTTCCAACACTTTTATGATTGTTTCCCGGTTTTGGTGTTATTAATTTAATTAATGCCGGGTTATAGTTTTTTTCTCAAAACATCCGGTGGGCCTTGGTTGCACTTTACATATTTATGGGCTGGGCTTCTCACCATAACCGTATGTCATATGTTAATTATTGGGCTGGCCCCGTGTAGTTTTTGACCGTTGGACAGGCCTTGGCCTGATTCACAGATTTTATGCTCAAGAACTATTCCTGTGTACGATATATCCCGCCCCTGAATTTAAATGGAAGGAGGTAGTGTCCGATAGCGCGCGGAGTTATATTTAGACGGAAGGTTCCAAACACTGAAGAGCTACTGTCCGAAGCTACGCACGTCTCTGAAGGCGTACAATGGAATCCGAAGAGCCGGCAGGGATTTGAGCCCGAATTCTCCATCGGAGAGGAAGTCCAAACTGCCTTCAGCTTAGTAGCTTCGGAGGACGCATACCATATCTACTCCAACGCAAATGCTTGCCGTGTCGGGACGGACACCCGTGCCGTCCCGTCGCGCGTGCTGTCGGAATTCCTGCACTGCTGCACCCATAAAAAGCTGACGAACAGTGCATCGATCGCCCGACATTATTATTCTCCTCCTCCCCCGATCTTTTCCTCCTCCTTCCAAGTCCCGATTAATGGCGCGCGTATTCAGCGACATGTCGGCCGCCGACCCCTCGTTCGTCGACCTCGTGCTCCTCTTCCTGCTGCCGCCGCTCCTCGAGTACGCCTGCCGCCTGCACCGGCGTAGCTGCCGCTTGCATGCGAGATTTCGATGTGGAGGTAGTAGTAGCTTCGGCGGCGCGGATGGCAGCGCCGCCGATCATGGTCAGTTGGCGTGCAGCTGCCACCAGATGTTTTTCAGGGTGGAGGGGGAGGAGGACGATGACACATCACGCCAAATAAGCACCGGCATGTGTCGTCGTTTCCATCCGGCGATCAGCCTGGAGTGGGAAGACGCCGCCGACCGAGTCGGCGCGCCCTGGAATCGCCGTATGGCAATGTTCGATAGATTAAGGGCTTATTACACGGGCCAGATGAGATCGACGGCTGCACTTGGTAGAGCGGATCGTTGCACTTCTTGGGTGTGCCGGCGAGATGCCGATGGCGAGATCCAGCTCGTAACCACACGTGAGGCGTCGCGCGACAATTTTAACGGCAGGGAGATCATCCGCACCTTGCGCCCGTACGTGGAGGAGAACACGACTAATAACAGAAAGCGATCCACCAGGAACGCTCACCGGACGATGACTGACAGACTAATAACAGACAATGACGTCGAGCTTTGTACCTCGACGTGCCCAGACGATGGTCCATACGGATTGCCGTCGGCGAGTAATGGGCAATATTCAAGGTCGAACGAATTGGTGCTTCGGTTCTGCATGAACATGGCACGGCACGATGATGAGCTCGATCGAGATTATCCCCAGATAATTTCTGTCGACCACGGCAACTATGGTTATTGGAGTCAGCGATCATTATGGTTCACTCTTGGGGACTTAGATTTCGACGAGTTATTGTCCGAGCAATGGAGCCGACGACAATGGCGGGGCTATTCCTCCGGGGAGATCTTAGTGCAAAACGACGACTCACACGATTGGAGAGAGGAGTCATGCATAGATTCCACCAGTACAACAGTTTCTGAGTTGCACGACGGCTCATGTCTTGGTCAGGACAGCGTGTGTTCTGACACCGACATTGACCTGCATTGCAACGAAACACTGCACGACACGGTGACACCGATAAATTATGTGTTTCCATGGTCAGCAGACAGCGGCGCTGGTGCCTCGTCGTCAACGCAGCTTGACGGCAGCAGCAGCGACGGCGACGCGAGTAGCTCGACGGCAGAGCAACCGGATGGCAGCTGCGACGACATGGATGACCGTGACGACATGGATAGCTCGATCACGACCGAAGAACTTTTGGTGAGGCAACGAGATATCAACGAAGAAACGGATGTTTCCGCAGTGGCATCTGAGGCGCTGCATAACAATGATGGAACCACCAGGAGTAGTACGCCCTGGTGGTTGATACCAGGGTTCAGATTTTTACCCACGGATCGAGAGATCGTGCTATTCTATCTCAAGCAAAAAGTTCTGAATCTAAGACTTCCGGCGCATCACACGGTGGAGGAGGGACACAATGTTTATGCTCTCGACGCCGATGAGATTACACGTAAGTTTCCAACAAATCAATCACCTCTTATTTTTCAGTTTATTTAAACTAAAATGCCTTCACCTTTGTAAAAATAAAAACAGAATTGCTAAAACACACTTGGATTTTTTTCAGTACCATTTTAGTTCGTTGTGTTTTAGTGAAATTTGTGAAATTTCAATCAATTTTGTGAACTTTTAGTCGCTTTTGTGGAGTTTTGGTCACTTTTCTTTGTTATCTCTATTTTTAGTTTTTGTTAGTTTTGTATTTGTTGCAAATGCACTATCACTTTTTGTTCTTTTTTGTTTATTATTTATTTTGTACTTCTTACAATTCAAATTTTGTTTTGGTGCAAATTGCACGTCTTATTTGTGCAATTGTGCTCCGCTTGTTTGTGCATTTGCACTTCAATGGTGTGCCATATAAGTAGATGAAATCAATACTTTCAATCACATATGTCTACACTCTTCTTAGTGAAAAGTGCAACTTGCATATTTTTCACTGAGTAGCACTTTCATGAAAAGGTGCATATTGCTCTTCTTAATGCATCGAAGTTAAAAAAAACGCACACGAGGTATAAGTTAGCAAAATTGATATTCTTTTGTTACGCATAATCATGCTAGCATGATTGTTCTGCCACCATGATCATAAGACCAGGAGGAGGGACGGGCCGAACAGCAGGGCACCAATTTTTGATAACTTTTATGTTTTCCACCGATGGGCCATAGTTTTGATATTCGAAACAGGACATCACAAACTATGACAAAACTACATATGTCGTCTGGTCTCTGAAGGCTAGTACTTATTGAGTAGTAGAGTATTCCAAGTGGACTCAAAGTCTCAAAGCTTCGCAGTATAATTTGGCCCACACCAACACAAACAATTCAGACTTTCAGCACATCTAACATTTTTTTTTTGGGTACTGAAGCTTACCTAAAGTATTTTCTGTCGAGATTGGATCTTACCTATACATTATTACAACTCCTAAAGTCTAATTCTTGTACGTATGTACGCAGTTAATGGAATCAATGGAGACGATGAGCGTCTAGGATTCTTCTTCGTATACAAGCAAGACGCGTACACGTACCGCAACGGGTGCTACTACCCCACCCCGGACGGGTACTGGCGGATCCGCGGCCGGCCCGTCTGCGTGCGGCGCCGCGGCCGCACCGTCGCCTTCAAGACGGCCATGGACTTCTACCGCGGCAGGCCGCCGCACGGGTGCAGGACACCGTGGAGCATGTTTGAGTACTCGCTCAACGCCTGCCAGGCCGATCTCAGGAACTTGGAGCAGCCATGGGTACGTTAATTAGTCTGGACTTTACTTTGGCATCACTAGAAAAACAAACTCTCACAAATTAAACCTTTTGTTCCAGATTATAATTGTTTTTCTGCACATATATCTTACCAAATTGTCTGTCTGGTTCTTGGAACAGATGAACGCCTACGTGGTGTGCAAGGTTCGCCGGAGGGAGAGCAAAACGTCGTCGGCCAAGGAGAAGAAGAGGTGGCGGCGCCCAGGACTGTCGCCGAGGCGCCCTCTTCTGAAGAAGATATCGCCGAGACGCCTCAGACCGGAGATGATAGTTGTGCCGAATGCGGACGTAGCTCCCAAGCGGATCCAGGAGCAAGGAGGAGTCGTCGACGAGGAACCGGGAGTGACTCGGAAAAGCAAACGATCTGATATGTTTTAGAATCTCGTCTGCTGCTTCCACTCTCTCGGTCGATCTTCTGAGATCAAACCAAGGTTTTGGTCATCTACCCATATATAGGAGGTTGTGTAATAGTGTCAGATATAGTGTACCAATTTATAGAACAGGTTAGGTTACCTGGTGTAATATCAAAGGTTAGGTCGTTGTCGAACACCGTACAACTTATAGTATATACGTTTGGTTAAGTGTCAAGATGTAAAGTTCTATGCTCCCCCCAAAAAGATGTAAAGTTCTATGCTCACAAAAAAAGATGTAAAAGTTCTGGAATTACGCGGTGGTGGTTTGTAGGCTTTGCTTCAATAAGGATGTAATGCTAAGGAAAGAGTACATATTCTTCTTCAACATAATGTGGGATGCCAATATCCATACCTCTATGTTCATTAGGATAGTACTCCCTCCGTTCCAAAATATAAGATGTTTTAGCTTTTGTAAAACAATGTATCTAGATATTTTTTATATGTTGGTTCACTCTGAACCTACACACCAAAAGACGTCTAGATACATTCGCTTCACAAAAGCTAAAACATTTTATATTTTAAAATAATAGGAATTCCATGTGAACAAAGTAGAGTATATTTTGTTCACCACGAGATGGCATGCATGAAAAGATACCGTACATCTTACATACATTTGGTCAAGCATAAACATATAAAGTTCTATGCTAAAAAAATATGTAAAGTTTTGGAATTGCCCCATGGTGGTTTGTAGTCTTGCTTGAGTAAAGATCCAAAGAGTACATATTTTTGTACAATACAAAGTAGGAGGAAAATATTCATAACATTGTACCCTATGACATTAATAGATATCATTGTACCCTATCACATGCAAACTTTGGGCACACAACCCAAACAAACAAGAGGAACAAGCATTTCATATAAGGGAAACTGAACAGTCGGAATGACTATCACTCTTTTATTGTTTCCTGCTATATTCTTACTTGTTATTATTTCCCCTTGGTTTTCCTTCTTTGTAATCTCGTGCATGTAAAAACATTGAGCTGCCTTAGCTCTCCCTCTTTTAGTAAATATGTAGGTAGGGGTTTTCCCCTCCCAAATTTCATAAAAAAACCATATTAATAGATACTACCTCTGATTCAAAGCTTAAGGCTTATATTATTTTGAAAAGTCAAGCTATAAAAAGTTTGACCTAACTTTTCGAAAAAACTATCAAGGACTATAATATTATATAGATACCATGTGAAAATATGTTTCAACATGAAATTGAAGCTTGTGATCAACATGTTGATAAGAATATGAATAGTGCTCACAATAAAACTAGTAAATATTGTGAGTCTTTTAAAAATCAACGGAAGGTATGGGTTATGTGTTGGCGGCTGCTACCGAGAAGGTTCAAACAGAGAGACACAAGACCTTTCCATTGGTATATCATCTTATTGAGTCAGCCCTGGTTTTTCTAGTTGCAACAACAACAGTAGAAAGAGCATTCTCGACAATAAAGAATATCAAGACAGATTTGAGGAACAAGATGAATGATGATTGGATGAGTCATAGCATGTTATGCTATATTGGGAGAGACATATTTTCAAGCTCTAAAGATGATAAGACTTTGGATTGTTTTCAAAGTATGAGGTCACACAAGAAAACAAATACCACGTTTAGCCCGTGGTAAGTTACCACCTTATCGATAAAACTTTTGTATCATGTATCCATCCATACTATTTTCTCATTATTATCATTTTGCCTTTGTAGGCGGTTCTGGTTCTTCTCCTATGATTGATTACGAATTTGTACTCTAGTATGAGAGAAAAGCTTCATGTAGGTACTAAAAATGTGTCTTGATTATGCGATTATACCTCGACACTTTTTTATGATTTTGTTAATGTTATTTGGTTAAACATTGAACCGATGTTTCATATCAAAACTAAACTTATGCATTTTTACTGTGATTTGGCCAATATACATCATTATTGAGAGGTTATTCGAATGTATTTTTTTCATAGTTTTGGGGTATTAGAAATTAGCCCTGGTATTTTCTAAATTCTCGGTCCACCACTGTCCGTCGTGGCACGTGTGACAGCACTGGAAGCATGGATGTGTGCCAAGAGAGGACGTTTTTGGCTTAGGGTTAATCGAGGAGGATATCGATCTTCTAAGGAGGTGAGTGTGTGACATACTGGAGCAGGGCGGAGCCCAATACACGCACCATGATGCCCAGGAATACGGGACAATATTTTTTTTACTAGTACCTGTCATCTAAAATAGGTTCGTCCATCATAGGGCCGGGTCATGTGCATCAGGTAGGGCCCTGGTCTCAAGTTTGGGCGCACTGCCACAGGTCCAATGTCCACGCACACGCACGGCCGTGCCTCGGCGTCCCGGCCACGTCCCACTGTAGGAAGTCTCCGCTCGTACGTACAGGTTAATGCGTGTGGCCGTATTGTACGATTGATCAAAAGAAAAAAATCAGAACGAAACTGTCGCCCCTGACTACGACTCTACGAGATCGAGACTCGACTAGAGGATGGCGGCGACGCTCGCCCAACGCGCCGACGCGGGAACGCAGTGCGACGGGACTTACGATCAGGCGATCGCCGGCCGGGTCAACGCCAGCCGACCAGTTCGCCCTTCGTTCTTCCAATCTGGTACAGCCTGCGGTCTCCTTGATCAATTCTATCTATAATTCCGTAGATTGTTTGTCTATTTCAACTGGTATGTAGATTATTTGTCTATTCCATTGGTAATTCAGCTATTCTGAAATTAGTTGTAGTCTCGTGGTTAAAATTTGTATGGTACATGTATGAGTAATTAGCCAAATTCTCAAGTCTGTTCTGAAATATTCGCTAATCAAACACAGGTACATAATGGACAGGTTTATTATCAAAAGAAAACGTACATCATAGGATGTCCCAGAAGACATGAATTGGAAAGAGGAGATACAATATGACCCAGGCAAGAGAAAATTGATAGAACATTATCATCCCAATTTAAAAGAAGTGGTAAGAAGAAAATACTTGGTTAATGGACCATGTCAGCCAAAGGAAATTGCTTTTCCATATTCATCATTTGGAGGAAAAAATAGAAGGTTCAATCCTAATTGGTTTGATGAATTCGGAAGCTGGCTTGAATACGGTGAAGAGAAGGACAAAGCATATTGTTTTTGTTGTTTCTTGTTTAGGGACCGTGGCAGCAAAAAGGAAGCCGGATATGAGGCATTTGTTGTGAATGGTTGGGATAGCTGGCACATGAAGGTGAGGCTAAAAGATCATGTTGGTTATGTGGATAGTGTCCATAATCAAGCAATGAAAAAATGTGTTGATTTGCTAAATAGAGACCAACACATTGATGTTGCTATTAACATTCAAAGTGAAGCAACCAAGAAAGCTTATTTTACTCGACTAAATGCATCAATTGACATAGCTAGATTGCTTCTCAAACAAGGATTGCCTTTTCGAGGCCATGATGAGTCAAAGAACTCCCACAATAAAGATAATTTCTTGGAAGTTCGTGACTTCTTAGCTGATCATGATCCAATTGTAGGCAAGGCTATGGGAATAGATGCTGCGAAGAATGCTATGATGGGGTCTCCAGAGGTCTAGAAAGATATTGCTGAAGGTTTTGCACATGTGATAGTCCAATATATTCTCAAAGAAGTTGGAAATAATGTGTTTTGTTTGCTTGTTGATGAATCTAGGGATGTTTTTTTGCAAAGAACAGATGGCAGTGGCCTTAAGGTATGTTGATAGTTTTGGAGATTCTAAAGAAAGTTTTGTTGGTCTTGTTCATGTGAAAGAAACAACTTCTTCGTACCTCAAGACTGCAATTGACTCTCTATTTGCAAAATACAAGATTAGTTACAATCAAGTGAGAGGACAAGGATACGATGGTGCCAGCAATATGCGAGGTCAGTTCAATGGCCTCAAATCATTGATAATGAGAGAAAATAACAGTGCGTATTATGTCCATTGTTTTGCTCACCATCTTCAGTTAGTTGTTGTGGCTGTGGTAAGAAAGCATAAAGAAGTAAGTAATTTCTTTAGTATGATTACTACCTTGTTAAATGTGGTGGGTGGATCTTCCAAGAGAAGGGACATGATTAGAGATATCAATCTTGAAGAGATGATTAAAGCTTTAGGGTGTGGGCCAGGGCTAAACCAAGAGCAATGCCTTCAAAGACCCGGAGACACTCGTTGGGGTTCTCATGCCAAAACACTTAAAAGTTTGGTTGACTTGTTCTGATCAGTTATTAAAGTTCTAGAATTTGTGGGAGAAGAGGACACTAATAGAACAAATAGAGACCAAGCAAATGGTCTTCTAGTGTACTTTCAGTCTTTTGATTTTGTCTTCTATTTGCATCTCACGTTGACAATCCTTACAACTACAAACACATTGTCATTAGCATTGCAGCGGAAGGATCAAGACATAGTAAATGCCATGAAATGTGTGAAGTCAACTAGAACTGTTTTGAATGATCTTAGAGAACATGGATGGGAATATCTGCTAGTTGAAGTTCATGGTTTTTGTGAGAAACATGATATTTAAGAGTTGGACATGGAACAAGCCTATGTTAATCCAAAAAAGAGAAGACAGGTAACTGGAATTACCAACAAACATCACTATCAAGTTGATTGCTTTAATGATGTTTTTGATTGGCTAGTTCAAGAGCTTGATGGTCGGTTTAGTGAGACATCCTCCAATTTGCTTGTTTGGTCAGCGGCTTTGAGTCCAAGAGACTCATTTCATGATTTTAATTTGGAGAGTTTGATAAACTTGGCTAAACTATATCCTCAAGATTTTGATTCTGGGGAACTGAGAAATCTTGATAAGGATCTACGCCTCTATATTGTTGACGTACGTACAGATGATAGCTTTTCCAATATAGCAACAATCACCGAGCTTTCTAAAAAAATGGTAGAGACAAGGAGGCATATCATGTATCCTTTGTTCTATCGGTTATTGATACTAGTAATTGTGTTGCCTCTTGCCACTGCTATAGTTGAGAGGTGCTTTTCAGCTATGAAATTGGTGAAAACATTTTTGCGCAATCGGCTTAATGATGATAGCTTAAGTGATGATGTTATTTGTTATGTGGAGAAAGAAGAAATGAAGAAAGTCACCAATGATCAAGTGGTTAAGTATTTTATGGCTTTGAAGAATCGAATGTACTAAAACTGTAAAAGGTAATGTTAAAACTTGAGCTATTTGATTAGTATCATTTTTGTCATTCTACTACATTCCACTTGAGAAGTGAATCTACTTTTTATTTTACAGGTTATTGAGCCTTGGTGTCTGATGATTTATTTGGATTTGAAAGTGCGAGACATCTTTTCCAAGTAAATTTGCCCCTTGTTTCATAGATATAGACTATAGTAGCCATTTTGATTTCTTATTACTTGCTCTTTTGTATTTATACGTTGTCCTCTCTTATTGTGAAATATTATTTATGTTAAAAAAATATAAACCGTACCTTTATATAGTAGATTGTTGCTTGAAAACTTTGTGTCATAGTAAAGTGGTGCATCAGGGTGTCACAATCTCTAGCTTCGCCCCTGGGAGCATGTGGCCCATTGTTGGCACATATGATGGCACCTGATGCATGGACGTGTGCCAAGAGGAGACGTTTCTGCCTTTGGGTTGACTGACGAGGACTTCTATCTTCTAAAAGCATCTGTAGAAGACCTGTTATCCCATCGCCCTTTATTTCGCAGATAAAGGCCACAATAATCACGTTTTAACGGCCGGTTCTATTTTGCCGTTTGCTTTCGCGGGATCTGCTCAGCCGTAGCCCTTGCGAGCCTTAAAAACCATGTTTTAGTATTTTGAGCAGATAGTGCGATTTGCAATAATAAAATGTAAACATGAAAGAAATAGAAAATAAAATATGGTTGTTTCATACAACACAATGATGATTCAAATTACAACAATAGTTTCAATCCAAATGATCAAGCGAATAATTCAAGTTACAACACATGAATGAATATGAAATCAAATGCATAGGATTGACAAACTAATGGCCATGCCTCTACACTGGTGGTTAATGAGATCCTGCTAAAGCTTCTCGTGCATGCTAGAGGCTTCAATCGCCCGGTACGTCTAAAGAAATTCTTGGACGGCGAAGGTAGCGATGAACGGATTGCCACTAGATCGAGCGCGTTTGCGTCAAGCATGTTGGATCTTGATTGCTGTCTTTGCACCAGCCGCTTCGAGAAGAACAAGGCTAAGAATCTATGATCAATTCATCACGTGTATACATAATAAAAGATTTGTTTATATTCATCACGTGTACAGAATTACATAAAGAATCCACTCAGGTTTTACAAACAATGCACTAGTTACAGTGGCCTGACTACTTGTCCAAAACAAGTACTCTCTCTGTTTTAGAATAGAAGATGTTTTAGATTTGTGAATAAAATGTATCTATATTTTTTTTAGTAGTAGGTTCATTTCAAACTTGAGTGAACCTATACACTAAAAAAAGTCTAGATACATTTTGTTTATAAAGATAAAACATCTTATATTTTGAAACGGAGGGAGTATGGCAGGGCGGATCAAGCTAGCTAAGGTTCACGCCCTCACAAGGACCAAGGTTAACACATTATCCCGCCCACGGAAGCGTAAAAGTACATGGTGTTGGCAAGGGGATCAAGGTCGTAGCTGTAGAGTGGCCGATACGGCATGAAACCACCACGGGCTGCCGGCGCCGTAGCCTTCTTCTTTTCGCTAGCACTACCTGTGCGCGGCCGCGTGTTGACGCCGCCGGTTTTGTCCGCGGCGCCTCTTCGTTTCGGCCCCACGGACGGCGACGCAACGGCAGCGGCCGCGTCCTCGTTTCCCGCCGGCGCGTCCTTGGCGGCAACCGCCCGCGTCGGATTTGGCTTCATCTTGGTGCTCGCCGCGGCCTGCTTGGCATGTTTCCCGGCTGTACTGCTCCCGGCGAAGCCCACGCAGGCCAGCGGGTTGAGATGTACCGTCCACATGACAGAGTTGCAGCAGGCTTTCAGGGTTCACGCAGGAAGGAGTATATATGATCCTGGCCACGGGCCAAGAGACGAATTGAATCGGAGACGGACGTCCAACGGGACTCCTAACTAATCCACCTTGAACAACCTGCGAATCGAACCCGCACAGCAGTACAAGACTAGTCGGTCTCGGAGTGTCACGGCGAGCGCTCTCGTGCACAACCGATCGATCGATCGAGTCCGGCTGGGAGTGCAACCCAACCCACCCACCTCCTTTATATACACGTCCATGGCCGCGCAGCTTCCAAACCCAAGAATCGCACAGCAACACAGCAGGCAGGCAAGAACCAAAAGCATCGCTCGATCTCGCCGACCGATCCAGCGTCTTCAGCACGATCGATCAGCTCGACCGACCGACATGGCGGGACCGAAGCCGAGCGTCAACCTCGCCCAGGAACTGTTCGGCAACGCCTACCCTTCTGCTCGGGATAAAGTGATCAGACAGAATCAGATGGAGAAGCAGGCCAATGCAAGAAAGCATGCCGCCGACGGCGCGAAGCGAGGTGGATATACTTGGCAGTGGCAGCAGGAACCCGGCATGCCGAGTGGATACAAGACATATGTGTATACTAACAAGTACGGAGCGTCGAGGAGGCAGCAGCGACCTGGTGTGGCAGAGAACAAGGCCGTGCAGGCTCCTCCTCCGCCGCCGCCGCCGAGCGTATTCGACATCAACGAGTTCCCTTCGTTGAACTAGTTTTCTAACGAAGTAGCTTTGTTTCTTACATATTTGTACTACAGTACTTCTTTTATATGCTCGCTAGTTCGTTGTGTACTTCATGTTCATCAACGGGTTTCCTCTGCTGAAGTAGTGATCGACCAATTAAGTAGCATTATCTTGTTTGTTTACATATTTTGTATAGCTTCCCAAATATATGTTCTCTAGCTCTTGTTGTGTAGGTATTATGTCTTGCATATATTCCATCATTGTATGTGGTCATGGCCAGTATCCTTCCGGTACGACCCACAATAATGTAAAATTTTGAATTTATTATCAATCGGCCAATTCTAAATAATCAGTACTACCTCCAATTTATAATAAGTGTTGTTGATTTAGTACATACTTGCACTAAATCAGAGATATTTATTTTTGATCAGAAGGAGTACTATTTTTAAGGTACTTGATGCTCCTGCGGTGGATCTTAAGAATTCATTTAGGTAAACTTGATGTACTAATTTCAAAGCCACTAGTTTCAATGAATCAAGAGTCATTTTACAGTACATCTAGACGCCCTCATCTTTCTTCCAATCATGCATGTGTCCAATCTTCATGCACTCTCGGAAAATTTATAATCTAAGACTTCTCAGAATTTTTTATTCATGCATCTGTCCAATCTTTGGTTGGGGGAGGGGGGCGGGGGGTGGCCCCCTGACTTATACTAAGCTCCGCCACTACTGCTGCTCACTCTCGGATGCCACCTCACACACCTTCCGCGGCGGCAAAACGACTTGATTTAGCGGCACTTGCCAACCCCAAGGACGGCATGACCATGGTCATAGATGCTCTACTTCTGATTTGCCTCGCCCTTCTTGCGGGTCTTATGGGATGCATCGTCACAAGCCGTTCACCGGGGCTTCGGTCACAGGCTTCCCTGTCATCAATTCACCAAGTTCCTTGACCTATCGAGACTAGGCAGACACAAGTCCCCCATACATGGTCTTACGACTTTGCGGAAACCTCTGTTTTTGATAAACAGCCGCCCGGGCCTAGTCATTGCAATGCCTTTTGTGAGGGGCACCCCTTCTCCCGAAGTTACGGGGCTATTTTGTTGAGTTCCTTAGAGAGAGTTGTCTCATGTCCCTAGGCATTCTCCCCTTTCCCGTCCAAGTCTTTGATCCTTCTCCGACACTTACTACCCAACCGGAAAGCGGACGGCTAATGTGTTCCACTTATTTAATATGGGTCTTATGACTCTTTGTCGTGTGGCTCAACAAGCATCAACTGGGTTGTAGTCTGGAAGGCTTGGACGAAGAAGGTTTGAGGGGGTGGGCCAAGTTCTGCTTCGTGACACTGATGCAGATTTTCCGTGTGTCGGGCTATACCGGCCCGGCGGCTCCGCCGGCCCCTACTTTTCCGATACAAGCGCCTCATCCCCCATCGGTCGTCGTTGTGACTACACCTCCTCAGCAAAATATTGTCGCCGGTGTTCATCAGGTTGGCGTTGGAGGAGAGCAGCCTCTAGTTATTTTGACTTTTCGCAAGTACCTTCATTGTTTCTCAGCTTTTCTCACGCGCGGCCGTGGCCACGCTTAATTTTGTGTGGAGATGTAGGAGAATTGCCTTGCTCTTGTTATGGTGCAACCAAACTGTCTGGATTTGTTGCTTGCTTTCACCTCTGCTGAAGAGGACTTGTTCTAGGCTCTGATCCAGTACTACCCCTCTCCCTAAACCCGAGGACGTTTCAGATTGTTTGATATCCTTTCGTAATTAGTATATAATGTTGGAGATATGCCCAAGAGGCAATAATAAAGTGGTTATTATCATATCTTCATACTTATGATAAATGTTTACATACCATGCTATAATTATATTAACCGGAAACATTAATACTTGTGTGATTTGTAAACATAAAAGAGTCCCTAGTAAAGCCTCTTGTTAAACTAGCTTGTTGGTTAATATATGATCATGGTTTCCTGATCATGAACATAGAGATGTCATTAACAACAGGGTCATATCATTAGGATAATTATGTGATGGACATACTCCTATAGTTAAGCGTAGCATAAAGATCAAGTCATTTAATATAGTTCATTTGCTATAAGCTTTCTGATACATAGTAACCTAATTCCTTCGACCATGAGATCATGTTAATCACCATCACCGGAAGGATGCTTTGATGACATCAAACACCACACCGTAACTGGGTGGCTATAAAGGTGGCATTGAGTGTTCTGAAAGTATGGGTTGAGGCACATGGATCAAGAGTGGATTTGTCCATCCATATGATGGATAGATATACTCTGGGCCCTCTCGGTGGAATGTCATCCAATTAGCTTGCAAGCATGTGACTGGTTCACAAGGGATCACATACCACGGGAACGAGAAAAGAGTACTTATCAGTAACGAGGTTGAACTAGGTATGCAGAGATACCGACGATCAAAACCTCGGATAAGTAAACTATCGTGAGACAAAGGGAAATTGGTATCGTATGTAAGTGGTTCATTCGATCGCAAAGTAATCGTAGAAATATGTGGGAGCCATATGAATTTCCAGATTCCTCTATTGGTTATTGTTCGGAGAAGTGTCTCGATCATGTCCGCATAATTTACGAACCGTAGGGAGACACACTTAAGGATTCGATGTTGTTGAGTAGTTATGGAATGATGAGTAAGAGACCGAATGTTGTTCGAAGTCTCGTATGGGATCTGGGATATCACGAGGAGATCCGGAATGGTCCGGAGAATAAGATTCATATAAGGAAAGTCCTATTTCGGGGTTGGAGAATGGTTCCGGTGTTTTCATCAGGAATGTTCTAGAAGGTTCCAGAAGGTCCAGCACTCCGGATGGGAAGGGTGCATGAATGTGTCATAACAAGTTGGAATGGTTGCATCATGTACTAGGTGTCATCGCTGAGCAAAATAAAGGGATAAATCAAATCCTAGTTTGAAAAGTCAAACGCCAATTTGAAAAGTCAAACGGCAAGTTTGCTTGGTGAAGGGAGAGTAGGAAACCTACTTGGGGAGGAGTTCCTCTCCCTCCACCCGCCGGCCTTGGAAGCCGAGTTGGGGAGGGACTCCCCTCCCCTTGGTCGGCGCCCTCCACCTATATAAGGAGGGGCAGGGCTGCCCCTCCAAGACTACACCTCTCACACCCCAAACCCTAGCCCCAAGTCGCCGGCCACCTCCAGTGCAGCCGCCGCCTAGGGCATCCTCTAAGTCGCCGAGTTAGGGTTTCCCAAACCCTAGCCGCAGGCCAAGCTCTCCCCTTGGTGCCTCTAAACCCTAGATCTCCAAGGCTCTCTCTCATACTCCACCATACTTACTCGCTCCGGCTTAAGGCGAAGCCCTGCGAGATCTCCCCTCTACTTCCGGTATCACGCCGTCGTGTTGCCGGAATCACGAGGAGAGTGCTACAACCTCCGCTGCCTGCTGGAACAAGGGAGAGGAAGGTATTCATCGAGTACCGAACGTGTGACCGACTGCGGAAGAGCTACCGGAACGCAGCGCCGGAAGGATCGTTTACGCAATCTTGAGATCGGAAGTGTATGACTACATCACCCACGAGAATCTGATCTCGTTAACCGCTTTGGATCTTCGAGGGGTAGTATTCTATCGACTCGTTGCTACAATCTAGTAGATAGATCTTGGCTTGATCATAGATTAGGTCTTTATTGTGTGTTCATGCGGTAGAAATTTTTTGTTTTCCATGCTACGAACCCCTACAGTGGTATCAGAGCCGTGTCTATATGTAGATCTGTTGCACGAGTAGAACACAATGGTCATTATGGGCGGTGGTGCTTTTATTATCAATTGCTTCTTGTGTACTTTGCATCTTGCGGTATGATGGGATGAAGCGGCCCGGGCTAACCTTACATGACATCGTTCATGAGACTTGCTCCACGCTCAACATGCAACTTGTATTGCATAAGTGGCTTTGCGGGTGTCTGTCTCTCCCATCATAGTATAGATCCAATTTACAACGGGCACTTGATAGTTCAAGCATCAACGTTGTGGTTCCTGTTCGTAAGTTAGAGCGACACTTATTGAAAGCCCCAAACCACGTAAAATATGCAAAGAAAATTAGAGGCGTCTAACTTTGTTTTGCAGGGGTTGTTGGAATTATGCCCTAGAGGCAATAATAAAGACGTTATTATTATAATTCTTGTTCATGATAATGTTTATATTCCATGCTAGAATTGTATTAAGCGGAAACTTTAATACTTGTGTGGTTTGTGAACAACACCGTGTCCCTAGTACGCCTCTATAGACTAGCTCATTGATTAATGATGGTTAAGGTTTCCTAACCATGGACATGAGTTGTCAATTAATAATGAGATCATATCATTGGGAGAATGATATGATGGACAGACCCAAACTAAGCGAAGCAATTAGATCGTGTCATCGTGTTCGTCTTTGCGAAGCTTTTCTTATGTCAAATATTGTATTCCTTAGACCATGAGATAATACAACTCCCTGGTATCGAAAGAAAGCTTTGAGGTCATCAAACGTCATCCTATGAGAGGGTGATCATAAAGGTGTCTCTCAGGTGATCGGAAAGTATCTGTTGGGTTGTATGTATCGAGATGGGATTTGTCCCTCCCAAGTCGGAGAGATATACTTCGGGCCCACTCGGTAATCGATATCAACACCGCTTGCAAGCATGTGGTTAAGGAGTTAATCACAAAGTGATATCGGATTACGGAACGAGTAAAGTACTTGCTGTGAACGAGATTGAACTAGGTATGACGGTACCGACGATCGAATCTCGGGCAAGTAAAATATCGCGAGACGAAGGGAATATATATATGGGATTGATTGAATCCTGGCATCGTGGTTCATCCGATATGATCATCGATGAATGTGTGGGAGTCAATATGGGTTTCTAGACCCCGCTGTTGATTATTGATAGAAGATCATGTCTGCATATTCTCGAACCCGCAGGGTCACACACTTAATGTGTCTCGACGCTAGGATAGATTGGATAATTGGTTTATGAGTTTTTGTTCGGAGTCTCGGATGGGATCCGGGACATCACGAGAGGTTCCGGAATGGTCCGGAGAATAAGATTCATATAAGGCAGTGCAGTTTTTGGAGTTCGGAATTGTTTCGGGTTAATCGGTATTGTACCGGAAGCTTCTAGAACCTTCCGGAAGGGGACCAACGTGGCCCCACCTTCCGGGAGGGGGCATGGGCCTATGAGGGAGTGCCCTGGCCGCATTGGGCCAGGGGCACAAGGCCCCATAGGGCCCAGCCGGCCAAGAGGGGATAAACCCTAGATTGGACCTTCTAGAAGGGGGGGGGGGGTTTCCTTGCCCCCCACTCTTCCTCCATTGGCCGCCGGCCTTGGAATGGGGGAGGGGCTAGGGCTGCCTCCCACCCCTCTATATAAAGAGGGCTGGGGGCGCACCCCCCCCACACACACCTTCCCCTCAAGCCAGTCGCCCTGCTGCCCTCCTCTCTCTCTCCCTCCCTCCCGACTGCGTGTAGGCGAAGCCCTGCTGCAGAAACTCTCCACCATATACACCACGCCGTCCAGTTGTAGATCCAATCCGTCTCTCCACCATACTTGCTGGTCCGAGGAAGGAGGAGACGTCGAGGTGCTGCACGTGTGCATCTCACGGAGGCATCGCCACTTGTGGTGCTAGATCGGATCGGATCGCGAGGAGGAGAAGCGAGTACGACTACATCACCCACGTTCCGACGAACGTTCCGCTGTGCGAATCTTCAAGGGTATGAAGATCTAATCCAATCTCTCTTGTTGTTTGCATCTCCTAGATTAGATCTTGGCTTTCCCTCTGTTCGCATCCGTAGAAAATTTTGATTTACTATGCCGCGAAACCCTTCAGTGGTATCAGAGCTAGATCTATGCGTAGATGTGTTTCATGAGTAGAACGCAACATGGTTGTTGTGGGCGTTGATGTTTTCTGTTGCAAGCCTCTTGTTTGTGTTCTTCTTATGACGCGGGATAGTGAGATTGAAGCGGTCCAGGCCAACCTTACGCGACATCGTTCGTGAGACCGGCTCCGCACTTGACGTGTGGCTTGTTCCACACATGCGGCTGGTGGATGCCAGTTTCTCTCACTATAGTTGTCATGGGATTAACACCGGAGTTTGGCAACCATAATATCACCGTTGTGGCTTTCCGTAGGTAAGAATCGTTCTTAGCATCTACTCCCATAAGCCACGTAAAACATGCAACAACAAAGTAGAGGCGTCTAACTTGTTTTTGCAGGGAGTGTTTTCTGTGATATGGTATGGCCCAAGATGTGATGTGTATAATGTATGCGATGATCATGTTTTGTAATGTTTCACGACTTGCATGTCGATGAGCACACAACCGGAAGGAGCCATATGGTTGTCTTTATAATTGTGTATGACCTGTGTGTCAACTTCTTATACGCCATGTAATAGCTTCACTTTATCGCTAAGTAGTTAGCAATAGTTGTAGTTGCTATTCGTGGTGGAGGCAATCATGGTGAAGTGTTGGAGATCATGCCGGCACGCACAAGATGGAGATCATTGCGCGAAGATTGGCTATACCATGTCACATTAAAGTTATATGCATGTGATGTTTATCCTTTTATGTATCTTATCATGCTTAGATCGCGACGATAGCATTATAAGATGATTCCTCACTTAAAGATCAAGATAAAAACTGTGTTCTCCCCAAGTATGCACCGTTGCGAAAGTTCGTCGTGTCCAAGCATCACGTGATTATCGGGTGCTATAGACTCTACGCTCACATACAACGGGTGCAAGATAGTTTTGCACACGCGGAAATACTTGGGTCTAACTTGACGAGCCTAGCATGTACAGACATGGCCTCGGAACACATGAACCGAAAGGTTAAGCATGAGTCATATGAATGATATGATCGACACTTTGTTGTCCACCATTGAAACCACATCTCTTCTCGTGAAGATCGGATTAGGTGTGGTGAATTTGGATCGTGGTCACTAAACAACTTGAGGGATGTTGAATTTAGTGGGAGTTCATCTAGTAATTTGATTAAAAGTTGAACTAGTTATCATGAACATAGTCTAATTTGTACTTGCAAATATTGTAGATCAAATGGTTAAGTCCAACTTCAACTTCAATGTTTTTGCTGAGAAGGAAAAGCTTAGAAACAATGGGTCTAACTTCACCAATTGGTTCCGCAATCTGAGAATCATTCTCTCTGGCGGTCAAAAGGACTATGTCCTTGAAAGTGCGTTAGGTGACGCCCCTGCTGCTACTGCGCCGGCTGATGAGAAAGCTGTCTATCAGTCGTGCAGAGATGATTATGGTGTGATTAAGAGCACCATGTTGTTTGCTATGGAATTGGACCTTCAAAATCGTTTTGAAGACTATCCCGGGCCCTTTGAGATTCTCGAGGAGCTGAAAACCATGTTTCAGACTCAAGCCCGTTCTGAGAGATATGAGATCTCTGAGAAGTTCTTTAACTGCAAGATGGAGGAAGGGAGTTCCGTTAGTGAGCATGCCATTAAGATGTCGGGCTACACTCAACGCCTTGAGCATCTGGATTGCAAGATTCCAGAGGAGCTCAAGATTGACAGGGTTCTGCAATCACTCCCTCCCAGCTACAAAAGTTTTGTAGTGACTCACAATCAGATTGGTTCCACTGATACGATCACCGAGCTCTTCGCAAAGCTGAAGGCTGCGGAGGTGGACATCAAAAAGGATAATCATGTGTTGATGGTCAACAAGCCCCCCACCTTCAAGAAAGGTAAGGGTGCAAAGAAGCCCTTCAAGAAGGGCGGCGGCAAGCGCACTGCCCCTGCTGAGAAGAAGCTCAAGTCTGGTCCTAAGCCGGACACTGAGTGCTTCTATTGCAAGGAAAAATGTCACTGGAAGCGCAACTGTCCAAAGTACTTAGAGGACAAGAAGGCTGGCACCATCAAAGGTATATTTGATATACATGTTATTGATGTTTTCCTTACTAGCCCTCGTTGTAGTGCCTGGGTATTTGATACTGGTTCAGTTGCTAATATTTGTAACTCGAAACAGGAGCTACGGAATAGACGGCGGCTTGCGGGGGATGAGGTGACGATGCGCGTTGGCAATGGATCAAGAGTTGATGTGATGGCCGTCGGCACGCTCTCCTTAGTTTTACCTTCGGGATTAGTTTTAAACCTTAATAAGTGTTATTATGTGCCTGCGTTGAGCATGAACATTATTTCTGGATCTTGTTTATTGCAAGACGGTTATTCATTTAAATCGGAGAATAATGGTTCTTCTATTTATATGAGTAACATCTTTTATGGTCATGCACCTATTGTGAATGGTTTATTTCTTCTAAATCTCGAAAGGGATGAAACACACATCCATAACATTGAGGCTAAGAGATGCAAAGTAGATAGTGATAATACTACTTATTTGTGGCACTGTCGTCTAGGTCATATTGGTGTAAAGCGCATGAAGAAACTCCATTCTGATGGACTTTTGGAGTCTCTTGATTTTGAATCATTTGACACATGCGAACCATGCCTCATGGGCAAGATGATCAAAACCCTGTTCTCCGGTATGATGGAGCGAGCAACGGACTTGTTGGAAATCATACATACCGATGTATGCAGACCGATGAGTGTTTCGACGCGCGGTGGATATCGCTATTTTCTCACTTTTACCGATGACTTAAGTAGATATGGGTATATCTATTTAATGAAACATAAATCTGAAACGTTTGAAAAGTTCAAAGAATTTCAGAATGAAGTGGAGAACCATCGTAACAGAAAGATTAAGTTTCTACGATCCGATCGTGGAGGTGAATATTTGAGTTATGATTTTCTCACGCATCTTAAAGCAAGTGGAATCGTTTCACAACTCACACCACCCGGAACACGACAGCGCAATGGTGTGTCTGAACGCCAGAACCGAACCCTATTAGATATGGTCCGATCGATGATGTCTCTTACTGAATTGCCGTTATCATTTTGGGGTTATGCATTAGAAACCGCTGCATTCACTTTAAATAGGGCACCATCTAAATCCGTTGAGACGACACCGTATGAACTATGGTTTGGTGCTAAACCTAAGTTGTCGTTTCTTAAAGTTTGGGGATGCGAAGCTTACATCAATAAGTTGATGCCGGACAAGCTCGAACCCAAAGCGGAGAAATGCGTCTTCATAGGATACCCTAAGGAAACTATTGGGTATACCTTCTATCACAGAACCGAAGGCAAAGTGTTTGTCGCAAAGAACGGTTCCTTTCTTGAGAAGGAGTCTCTCTCGAAAGAAGTGAGTGGGAGGAAAGTAGAGCTAGACGAGGTTATTGAACCTTCTCTTGAGTTGGAGAGTGGTACAGCACCTGAAATTGTTCCAGTGCCGCCTGCACCAACAATAGAGGAAGCTAATGACAAGGATCATGAAGCTTCGGACGATGCTGCTACTGAACGTCGCAGGTCGACAAGGTCGCGTGCCCCTCCTGAGTGGTACGGCAACCCTGTCTTGACTGTCTTGTTAGTAGAGGACAGTGAACCTACGAACTATGAGGAAGCGATGATGAGCCCAGACTCTGAGAAATGGCTAGAAGCCATGAAATCCGAATTGGGATCCATAAGCGAAAACCAAGTATGGACTTTGGTGGACCCTCCTAGCGACCGAAAGGCCATTGAGTGCAAATGGATCTTCAAGAAGAAAACGGACGCGGATGGTAATGTTACCGTCTATAAAGCACGGCTTGTCGCGAAAGGTTTTCGACAAGTTCAAGGTGTTGACTACGATGAGACTTTCTCTCCCGTAGCGATGTTTAAGTCCATTCGGATTTTATTAGCAATTGCTGCGTTTCATGATTATGAAATATGGCAGATGGATGTCAAGACTGCGTTCCTCAATGGCAACATTGATGAAGAGTTGTATATGATGCAACCCGAAGGTTTTGTTGATCCTAAGGATGCTGATAAAGTATGCAAACTTCAGCGTTCTATTTATGGACTGAAGCAAGCATCTCGGAGTTGGAACCTTCGTTTTGATCAAGTGATCAAGAGCTTTGGATTTGTTCCAAATTGCTATGAAGCTTGCATCTACAAGAAAGTGAGTAGGAGCTCGGTGACGTTTCTGGTACTATATGTGGATGACATATTGATTATTGGAAATGACATCAACATGCTTAACGATGTGAAGAGTTATTTGAACAAGTGTTTTTCAATGAAGGACCTAGGTGAAGCTGCTTATATATTGGGCATCAAAATCTATAGAGATAGACAAAGACGCCTGATAGCTTTAAGCCAGAGTACATACCTAGACAAAGTTCTGAAAAGGTTCAGAATGGATAAGGCAAAGAAAGGTTCAGTGCCTATGTTGTCAGGTAAGATATTGAGCAAGGCTCAGTGTCCAGCTACGGTAAATGATAGGGAAGCTATGAGCAAAGTGCCTTATGCCTCGGCCATAGGTTCCATCATGTATGCCATGCTGTGTACTAGACCAGATGTGTCCAATGCTCTTAGTTTGACGAGCAGATATCAAAGTGATCCAGGAGTGGAACACTGGACAGCCGTGAAGAACATCCTAAAGTACCTAAATAGGACTAAAGAAATGTTCTTAGTGTAGAGGGAGTGTCCCAACCTTTAAATAATATAAGGTGGAATCCCCTGTGTTTACAATGCTAGTCCCTGGATCAATAGCTAGCATCCACAGTTAAGATGTAATATCAAGAAACAAAGGTCATAATATAACTTTATAACCAGGAATAACATAATTTTACTACATCTTACATAGCTCATTTGGCTATTACAATACACTGCAGCGGAATAACTATAAGCATGGGGTCCTTCATCTTCAAAGTGCCACAGGCAGACATGTTGGTTGTAGACTTTGTAATCCTAGTCAATCAATCTTCACTGAAAATCAATCAAACCTGCAACATTACAAGTTACAGCCACAAGGGTCAATACATTTGAATTGTATTGGCAAGTTTCACTACTATGTAGAGTATGAGTGGATCCTATCATTTCATGCATTTTTGGTTAAGTAGGGTTTGAGGCTCATTTGCAGAAAGCAATGGTTTATCCTATCTTTTCAAAATGGTTTGATCTTTGATCAAGTCTTTGAAAACTCCTTGGTAAGGCCCAAGTGTTTAAGTTGTTATCAAAATCTCCTTGAACTCCTTGGTAAACTCCCAAGTGATCAAGTCCTTGTCAAAATCTCTTGAGCTCCTTGGTAACCCCAAGTGCATCAAGTTTTATCAAAATCTCTTGAGCTCCTTGGTACCCCCAAGTGCATCAAGCCTTTGGTTGTCACTTAAAAAGTTTTTCTTTTAGAAATTGGAATGTCGAGATTTCCCATAGCTTCAAACTTTAGTTGCTCAGTATTGTCCATAACCGGGGACACGGCTAAGTACTTAGATTTTATTATCTTCTGCAGAAGTAGTACACTTTACCCACATGTCACAATCTCATCTTGTTGCCACCAGTGGCCACTGGATTAGTGCTCACCAAGATGGAGTACTGGCAGATTGAGAATGTGACGAAGTCTTTCCAGAGGGTCCTCCCATACACCATTGCTAGCTTGTCTTCGGTACCCATGTAGGATTCCAGGTCCTCATTTTCAGTAGCCTGAAGACAATGCATGGGTCTTCCCAATGTAGTTGACTAAGCCAGAGCCATAAATAGCATGTGGTTGTACACGAAAGCCACAATTGGAGAAACATGTTCAATCTCTAAGTTTCCTGGGTGGTTTTCTTTTGGAGCACAACACAAATAGATTGCCATAGACATGGTTCCTTTTGTTGCCACCTTCTCCAAAACTCAAAGTATCCTTGTCCACCCAGGTGGTTCATTGAGTCCTTGTTTTATTATATAAAACACAAGTCCTTTCTCAACTTCATAAAATCTCAACATGTATCTCTTTTCAAAAATATAGCATGGCTAAGCATGTATCAACTATATTGTTTTCACTAAGGAATGTATAGGGTATCCTATTAGGATTTAGCATAGCATAAGTATAGAAATTCTTTTCATGCATGTTTCAAAATCCACTAAGTATAATGAAAATATTAGGACTTTAGATGATAGTGTCACTTGCCTTTTGGTAGGGAATGTTGGTTCACTTCTTGATATTGCTAGTTTCACATTTTTCTAACTTCACTACAATCAATCAAGCAAACACAATATCAACTAGCATTCCAACCAAACAATCAAACAAACTAACACACATAAAAAAATAGGAATTAAGTCATGCATGCAAGCATGCAAAAGGTAGTTTTATTTGCAAAGATGGTCTCCACTAGGCTTCTAAACTTGTAAGGTCCAAAGTGGTCATTTTCCAAAGTGGCAAAGTCATTTGTAAAAAGGGTTTTGTCCAAAAACCATTTTAAATCCATTCATTATTTTATGTGGAAAAAAATGTTTTTATTTAATCAAAAAAAAACTTCATGCCTTTCACCAAATAAGTTGCTAATTCTCAAAACTTGGTGTTTAGGGTCAGTAGGTTTGATTCAAATCATTTTCCCAAAGTTTTTACTCCAAAAACATTTTCACAACAAAACCATTATTTTTATTTGGTTAGAAATGGGCTAAATTAATTAATCCATCCTAAACTTCACCAAATCCATTTTCAAAACCATGGGTTGGTTCCTAGGGTCAGTAGGTTCACCACAAACTAATTTGCCAAGGTTTCAACCTCAAAAACATTTTTGAATAATTTTTCTAACCTAAACAAGCATACAAATGTTTCTGCAAAAACAACCATTTTACCAGGGGCTTTTTACTAAACAAATTGCATGGTTGGCTAGGGCTTGTTCCACTGATTCAAATGATATAAAGTTTGAAATTTTTGGACGTGTGGATCAAAAGTTATAGGGTTTTCAAATCTGCATCTAAATCAGATTCAAATTCTATTTCTAAATCGTCTGGTGCCACGCGGCGTAATCTTATTGGGCGGTACCGGTTCGCGCGGATCAAGCGATGCAGACCGTAGGATCTAACTTAGATCGAGTGGCGCAGAGGCACACGATACCCCTTCGTCTATGTTCTATCACAGCCACACGATATTGATCTAACGGATGTAATCAACAGACCACTAACTGGCGGCGCTGCGCGCTGGCAGACGACGGCGCTTGCTCTGGCTATGGCGGAACCGGTGATACAGGAAGCAAAGAGAGGCGGGGAGGTGCTC
The DNA here is from genome assembly GCA_916181665.1 of Avena sativa. Taxonomy (NCBI): domain Eukaryota; kingdom Viridiplantae; phylum Streptophyta; class Magnoliopsida; order Poales; family Poaceae; genus Avena; species Avena sativa. The sequence continues at coordinate 144,277,905 of OV702294.1, read as the reverse complement.
ACCGTGCTCAGGGGATCGTGGTGATGCTCGAGGTGGTACTGGTCTGGCGAGGGGCGCACTGGCGTAGGAGTAATCGCTCGCCGGAGTGGAGAACGGCGTCGGGCGGCTCTGGTCCTAGTCGGAGGCAACATTGCAGATCGCCCTAAGGCAAGACAAAGGCATGGTAAGATGCAGGAGGATGTGGCGAGTGTGGGAGCGTGAACGAGAGAGCGCGGGGCGGTCTGTGCTTACCAGGGGACTTCGCCGGAGAGAGGCAGACGCGGCGGCGCTCAGTCGAAGTGGTTACCGACGTTCTGGGGCGCCCGCGGTTGAACGAAGGGCACAGGCAGAAGCGCCTAGGTCTGGGGAGTGTGCTCGTGTGCTCGGGGAGGCAGGGGCGACATGGTGTGGCCGGAATTGACCGGAGACGATGGTCGGAGCAGTGGCGTTGCAAGCTCAAAATTCCGTCGGCCTGGGGGCAGAGAGGGTCTGGAGTGTGGGGGAGATCAGAGAGGGAAGAGAGATGCTTAAGTGCACGCAGTCACGGGCTGAATCAATGCGTGGTTAAAGAGGAATCAAGCGCGCATTCAAACGGAAGAAACGACGACGAGGTTTGGGGAGAAGAAGTCGCGGCGGGTGGGAACGATGACAGTGCTGTGGGGCCTTCCTGGCAGTGAGGGAGAGAGAGAGGGGATTGGGGCCACCAGTCAGTCGCTCTGCGGGTGTGTGTTCTGGTAGAAAACGTTTCGCGCGTGGGGAGGTAAACTAGGCTAGTTGGGCTTGGCCAGCTGGGCTGAGTCCTGATTCTATTTTTTTCTTTCAAATGCTTTTTCTTTTTCTATTTCTATTTCCTGTTTTGAAATTCAAACAACAATCCAACATTCAAAACAATTCAAACACTCAACACACTTTGCAATTGAATTTGGTTCTGTTTTAACAACATAAACCAAAGTCCAAAGATCAAAATTAATAATTTTATTTTAGGATCCATTATTAATTAAATAAATAGACCTTGTTTTAATAAATCAAAATAGGATTTGATTTATTTAAAAACTCCTTTTGAAACCTAAATATTTTCAGAACCAAATCAGTAGGTTTTATTTGAGAATATATAAATACTTGGAAAACTTATTTTAAACAAATAAACAAGTTTTGATGTTTTAGAAATAGAATAACCTTTATTAATAAAACTTGGATATTAAATCCTTATTACTTTATTTAAGTAAACTTTTACTATTTTTCTCAAATAGAATTATTTTGTCTTAAAGGCTTGGCCAAGTTTTAATTTGGCTTAAAATAATCCTTATTTGAATTCTTTCCTTTTCATTTGTAAACCAAATCCTTTTATTAAAAGAAACAAAATAGTGAAACTAAATATTTCAACTTTATTGTTTATTTATCTTTTCAAATTCCTACAGGATTTTATTTGATCCAAATAGGTTTTGAAAGTTTCAAATTGGATTCAAAAAGTTTCTTCTCACCCTAAAAATCAACAAAGTTTTATTTCATTCATTTATTTTTCACATTACAAGATTTGGAAAATCTTGGGATGTGACACTTAGTCTATGGGGGTGATGAACAGCTTGTCGTAAAAGGTTACGTCGATGCTAGTTTCGACACCGACAAGGATGATTCTAAATCTCAGACAGGATACGTTTATATTTTGAATGGAGGAGCTGTGAGCTGGAGAAGCTGCAAGCAAAGCGTGATCGCGGGATCTACAGTAGAAGCGGAATAAATGGCTGCTGAAGAAGCGTCAAGTGAAGGAGTTTGGATCAGGAACTTCATCACTGAGCTTGGCGTGGTTCCAAGTGCATTGGACCCACTGGAGATATTGTGTGACAACACTGGCGCCATAGCACTCGCTAAGGAACCAAGATATCATCCAAAGACCAAGCATATCAACCGCAAGTTTCATATAATCCGAGATTATATAGCAGATGGAGATATGAAGATCAGCAAAGTACATACAGATTTAAATGTCGCAGATCCATTGACTAAACCTCTTCCACGTGTAAAACATGATCAACACCTCAGTGCCATGGGTGTGAGATTGTTGCCAGATGTAAACTAGATTATTGACTCTAGTGCAAGTGGGAGACTGTTGGAATTATGCCCTAGAGGCAATAATAAAGATGTTATTATTATAATTCTTGTTCATGATAATGTTTATATTCGATGCTAGAATTGTATTAAGCGGAAACTTTAATACTTGTGTGGTTTGTGAACAACACCGTGTCCCTAGTACGCCTCTATGGACTAGCTCATTGATTAATGATGGTTAAGGTTTCCTAACCATGGACATGAGTTGTCAATTAATAATGAGATCATATCATTGGGAGAATGATATGATGGACAGACCCAAACTAAGCGAAGCAATTAGATCGTGTCATCGTGTTCGTCTTTGCGAAGATTTTCTTATGTCAAATATTGTATTCCTTAGACAATGAGATAATACAACTCCCTGGTATCGGAAGAAAGCTTTGAGGTCATCAAACGTCATCCTATGAGAGGGTGATCATAAAGGTGTCTCTCAGGTGATCGGAAAGTATCTGTTGGGTTGTATGTATCGAGATGGGATTTGTCCCTCCCAAGTCGGAGAGATATACTTCAGGCCCACTCGGTAATCGATATCAACACCGCTTGCAAGCATGTGATTAAGGAGTTAATCACAAAGTGATATCGGATTACGGAACGAGTAAAGTACTTGCTGTGAACGAGATTGAACTAGGTATGACGGTACCGACGATCGAATCTCGGGCAAGTAAAATATCGCGAGACGAAGGGAATATATATGGGATTGATTGAATCCTGGCATCGTGGTTCATCCGATATGATCATCGATGAATGTGTGGGAGTCAATATGGGTTTCCAGACCCCGCTGTTGATTATTGATAGAAGATCATGTCTGCATATTCTCGAACCCGTAGGGTCACACACTTAACGTGTCTTGACGCTAGGATAGATTGGATAATTGGTTTATGAGTTTTTGTTCGGAGTCTCGGATGGGATCCGGGACATCACGAGAGGTTCCGAAATGGTCCGGAAAATAAGATTCATATAAGGCAGTGCAGTTTTTGGAGTTCGGAATTGTTCCGGGTTAATCGGTATTGTACCGGAAGCTTCTAGAACCTTCCGGAAGGGGACCAACGTGGCCCCACCTTTCGGGAGGGGGCATGGGCCTATGAGGGAGTGCCCTGGCCGCATTGGTCCAGGGGCACAAGGCCCCATAGGGCCCAGCCGGCCAAGAGGGGATAAACCCTAGATTGGACCTTCTAGAAGGGGGGGTTCCTTGCCCCCCACTCTTCCTCCTTTGGCCGCCGGCCTTGGCTTGGGGGAGGGGCTAGGGCTGCCTCCCACCCCTCTATATAAAGAGGGTTGGGGGCGCACCACCCCCCCCACACACCTTCCCCTCAAGACAGTCGTCCTGCTGCCCTCCTCTCTCTCTCTCCCTCCCGACTGCGTGTAGGCGAAGCCCTGCTGCAGAAACTCTCCACCATATACACCACACCGTCCAGTTGTAGATCCAATCCGTCTCTCCACCATACTTGCTGGTCCGAGGAAGGAGGAGACGTCGAGGTGCTGCACGTGTGCATCTCACGGAGGCATCGCCACTTGTGGTGCTAGATCGGATCGGATCACGAGGAGGAGAAGCGAGTACGACTACATCACCCACGTTTCGACGAACGTTCCGCTGTGCGAATCTTCAAGGGTATGAAGATCTAATCCAATCTCTCTTGTTGTTTGCATCTCCTAGATTAGATGTTGGCTTTCCCTCTGTTCGCATCCGTAGAAAATTTTGATTTACTATGCCGTGAAACCCTTCAGGGGTGTGCTGTGATGTGATATGGCCATGATTGTGATTATATTTGATGTATGCAATGTTCCTTATTGTAAGTTGGCAACCGGCAGGAGCCATATGGTTGTCTTTAAATTCTGTTAAGACCCGCGTGTCTGTTCAAAGTAGTTGTAATAGTTGAAGCTGGTGGATGACAACCATGGAGCGGCGTCATTAACCTTGATGCAATGCCGGTGATGATGGAGATCATGTTCGTGCTTGAAGATGGAGATCGGAAGCACAAAGAAGAATGGCCATATCATATCACATATTATGAATTGCATGTGATGTTAATCCTTTTATGCATCTTGTATTGCTTAGTTCACGACGGTAGCATTATAAGATGATCCCTCAAGCACACAATTTCAAGTTTTGAAGTGTTCATCCTTAGTAAGCACCGTTGCTAAAGCTCGTTGTTTCGAAGCACCACGTGATGATCGGGTGTGTTAGATTCTGCGAGTGTATACAACGTGAGCAAGCCAGATTTGCTCATGCGGAAGCTAAGGTTTGATCTTGACGAGCCTAGCATGTACAGACATGGTCTCGGAACACGGATCACCAAAAGGTAAAGCATGAGTCATATAGTAGATATGATGAACATGTTGATTGTTTGCCATTGAAGCTACATCAACTCTCGTGATGATCGGTTTTGATGTGGTGGATTTGGTTCGTGTGATCACTAAAACAATGTGAGGGATATTGTTTTGAGTGGGAGTTCAACGACAATATGATTAAAAGTTGAACACTATTTATCATAAATTAAATCAAAGTGAATTTGCATAGTTGTTGTAGTCATTGGCATCCGTTTACCACCTTGCGCTTAATTTTAATTGAGATGATAGAACTATAGAATTCTGGTTAGTTACTTTACGAACCGGTATCGTATTGTTTTAAAGTGTTAATCTAAAGTTTAAAAGTCCTATTGCAAACTTTCAGTAAGTTCCGGTTACTCCATGAAGTTTAACAATTGGTATTAAATCAAGAGTGACAATTCCAAGTGTTAGTGTATGAGTATCATGTTTGTCTCCATGATTCTTGATATTCAAAGGATTGTCTTAATATCAAGGTTATCTAGGTTCTGAAAGAGTTATTTTAGAAACCATGATGTGTGGAAGATATTGTGATATCTGAAACAAAGTTTTGGTTGCAACATGATAGAGTATAATATGGCAAAAGTCATGTTCTCATATTTGATGAGAATTTGCAAAAGGTTGGAGACACTAGTTGTCCTAATCCTCCAAAAGGTTTTGGAGAGCAACATATACTCGCGATTCACCGTTACAAGCTAAAAGTAGCTTGATCATGGATAATTCCATGATAAGGGTGAATATTTGATGTAGGTAAAATGTTTACTACACCAAGAGATTACTAAAGAAAGGAATTTGAAAGAACACCAAACATTTGATGATGGTGATCTACTTCAAAGTGCAAGTCCAAAGACATTGGTATTTTACTATACATGCTTTGGACTATGTGTCATGTATATGGCTCCACTATTGATGTTGATAGATTCTTTCAAACAGAAAAGGAAATACTGAAAGAGAATCTCATAAGTATATGGCAGAAAAGAAAAGACTAGAATTGTTCAGCTTAAGTATATAGATGATATACATGTTATGGATATATTCTTTGCTTATTAAACAATGTGGTTCTTAAGTATTTGATACTGAATTTGTTGGTGTGAATCGTCATACGAAACAACACAATTCATGAACTACAATGGCCTAAGTAACTAGCAAAAGAATATGTGATGATGTTCATCGAGAACAAATAAAGGGTTATTGTGTTGCTTGTTAAACATCAAAGCTTGCCTTCAAGATTTGTTTTATCAGGCATTATGAGAACAAAAGGGTTGTTCAAATAATTGCCGTAATCCATAAAAGATGGATGATTCACAAATCTCGTTGGAGAAATCACATCCATAAAACTAGTGCTAAAAATGTTGAAAGACAAATTGATTGAAAGATAATTTAGGAAGTGACATCACCGTTTAAACTATATTGGAAAGAAAACATAAAAAAACTCCATGTGGATGGAATTTTGGAGTCCTTTTGATTTTTGATCAAATGACGCTTGTGAAACTTTCCTAGAGATAATTAAAACTTCGTTCATAGGCCAAAAGGGAACGAATGACTAGCTTATTGGAACTTATACATATTGTCGTATGAATTCCATTATGTGTAGTCAAGAGCGATGGATTTCAACTTCATATGTTTTCTCCGAATTTGAGTGAATATATGAATATTAATTAATAAGGATGAAGTATGAAACATTTGAAAAGTTCAAATATTTTCAAGATGAAGTGCAAAATCATTGTAACAAGAATATAAATAGTTTATGATAAGATCATAAATGAAGATATTTGAGTTACAAGTTTAGCATAATACCTAAGATTTAAGGAATCGTTCCATGGATTTGCATTTTTCGAAACACCATAAGAGTATGGAGCGTTCGGGATATGTAATTAAACCTTGTTTGACATGGTAAGATCAAAGGTGTAATTTATAAAACTGTCATTATATTTTAAAGATTAAAAGCTCTAGACTACCGTTTTTCCACTGAAAAGAGCTCCATCATAATCCGTTGAATTGACACCATATAAAGTTATGGTTTGGGATAAAACCCAAGTTGTCCTTTCTTAAAAAAATTGGTATGCTATGCATAAGAAAGATGTTTGCAACCAAGATCGGATGAACATATCTTTGTATGTTATTTTGAATAATAGTTAAGTATTCCTCCATAACATCAAAGACAAAAGTGTTTGTCGCTTAGAACGTCAAGTTTCTTTGAGAAGGAATTTTTCGTGAAAAGTTAAGTGGGAGGACAATAGAACTTTGATAAGGTTAAAAGAACCTTAGCTATATGTGCAGAGTTGCGCGGCGCCGAAAAGTGTTCCGGAGGCAGCAACAATGCTCATGGCTCACGTACCTCAAAGATTGTGGTCACGGAGGACTAAGTTCCTATTGAAACAAGAAGGTCGGGTAAACAATCAAATACCAAGATTTGAGAGTTAAATCATTATTTAACGATAATGATCCGACTACATGCAAAGAAGCAATGATGGGCCCTGACTCCGTCAAAATGGCTTGAAGTCATAAAATCCGTGATAGTTCCATATACAAGAGATCAAGCTTTGAACTTGAAAGACCCTCTAGAAAGGTACAAGACCTTACAGTCATATTTGGATCTATAAAGAAATAGACATGGATGTTTCACATCTATGAAATTATCGACATATCGGGAAAGAGTTCACGACAATGTTCAAAGAATTGACTTTAACAAGATCTGATCTTTCATTAAGCGATATTTGGTCTAGACGGATTAATATAGCAACCACGACATATAATTTTGTTATGTGTTGAATAAACAAAACAAGTTCTTCTAATAGAATGGTTACCTAGGACGTGTGCATGACACAATCCAAAGGGTTTTGTTAATTCAAAGGATGCTAAAAGCATATGCAAACTTCAATGGTTGAAGTAAGCATCGCGGAGTTGGAATCTTCACTATGATGAAACAGTTAAAATAGTTTAATTTCATCAGAGACGATGAAGATGCTTGCATTTGCAAGAAATTAAGTGGGAGCGCTAAGACATGTTTCTAATACATTATGTGGAAGACATATTGTTGATTGGAAATGATGTATCTTTTATTAACACATACTAAGAATTTCATCCTGATGAAAGACTTAGGCAAAACCCAAATATTTGGCATCAATAGACGCTAATATGGTTGTGCCGAAAGTACATAGATGATGTATTGAATGAGTTCAATATAGAAACTACAAGAAAGGTTCTTGTCGCACAGAAAGGATTGAATGAGTTCAATATTGATGATATATTCAAGTGTATTGACACTTGGTAAGTGAAACAAAGATTCAAGTATAGATTGATACTTGATGTATGAAATCACAAAGAGTATTTATATCAATCATACCGTGATATGTACAAATCCAGATATGTCCTATGCTCTAAATGTTATGAGCATATACCAGAATGATTCATAAGATAATCATTGGACGATAGTAAAGATATTCTTATGATCTTGTAAAAAGAACTAAGAATATATTATTTTGTAGAAGTGACAAATAGATGGTTAGTTCATTGTAAATGAATTACATTGATACTAGTTTTGTCACAAAGTACAAATTAAGTTTATCTCAATCTAAATTAAGGGTGGCACAATATAATGGAAAGTAAGTTCCATAATGAATTTGGATGAGTTCCAAAGTTAAGACATTGTGACAGATACTACAACAAAAGGTTAAGTATATAACTGCTATTATAGCAGCAAAAGAGGGCATTTGTGTCAAGTAGTTTGTTATCAAACTAGGTGTAGTTCAAAGTAGGGATAATACTATGAAGATATATTGTACGACAATATTATCAACATGTTTTAACCCTAAAGAACTAAAGGTCACACCAAAGGACCAAATTTGTACGAAGCCATCTTATTAGAGAATGAGTGATGCGTAGAGACGCAAAGACATGCAATTACACACAGACCTGGAAGTGTCAGATCCGGAGATCAGTTGACCACTAGCAATCGTGTACATACGACACCAGAAAGCCATAGGTGTTGAATACACAAAGGTTTGAAACTAGATTATTGACTCTAGTGCAAGTGGGAGACTGTTGGAGATATGCCCAAGAGGCAATAATAAAGTGGTTATTATCATATCTTCATACTTATGATAAATGTTTACATACCATGCTATAATTGTATTAACCGGAAACATTAATACTTGTGTGATTTGTAAACATAAAAGAGTCCCTAGTAAAGCCTCTTGTTAAACTAGCTTGTTGGTTAATATATGATCATGGTTTCCTGATCATGAACATAGAGATGTCATTAACAACAGGGTCATATCATTAGGAGAATGATGTGATGGACATACTCCTATAGTTAAGCGTAGCATAAAGATCAAGTCATTTAATATAGTTCATTTGCTATAAGCTTTCCGATACATAGTAACCTAATTCCTTCGACCATGAGATCATGTTAATCACCATCATCGGAAGGATGCTTTGATGACATCAAACACCACACTGTAACTGGGTGGATATAAAGGTGGCATTGAGTGTTCGGAAAGTATGGGTTGAGGCACATGGATCAAGAGTGGGATTTGTCCATCCATATGACGGATAGATATACTCTGGGCCCTCTCGGTGGAATGTCATCCAATTAGCTTGCAAGCATGTGTCTGGTTCACAAGGGATCACATACCACGGGAACGAGAAAAGAGTACTTATCAGTAACGAGGTTGAACTAGGTATGCAGAGATACCGATGATCAAAACCTCGGATAAGTAAACTATCGTGAGACAAAGGGAAATTGGTATCGTATGTAAGTGGTTCATTCGATCGTAATGTAATAGTAGAAATATGTGGGAGCCATATGAATTTCCAGATTCCTCTATTGGTTATTGTTCGGAGAAGTGTCTCGATCATGTCCGCATAATTCACGAACCGTAGGGAGACACACTTAAGGATTCGATGTTGTTGAGTAGTTATGGAATGATGAGTAAGAGACCGGATGTTGTTCGGAGTCTCGGATGGGATCCGGGATATCACGAGGAGATCCGGAATGGTCCGGAGAATAAGATTCATATAAGGAAAGTCCTGTTTCGGGGTTGGAGAATGGTTTCGGTGTTTTCATCGGGAATGTTCTAGAAGGTTCCGGAAGGTCCGGCACTCCAGAGGGGAAGGGTACATGAATGTGTCATAACAAGTTGGAATGGTTGCATCATGTACTAGGTGTCATCGCTGAGCAAAATAAAGGGATAAATCAAATCCTAGTTTGAAAAGTCAAACGCTAATTTGAAAAGTCAAACGGCAAGTTTGCTTGGTGGAGGGAGAGTAGGAAACCTACTTGGGGAAGAGTTCCTCTCCCTCCACCCGCCGGCCTTGGAAGCCGAGTTGGAGAGGGACTCCCCTCCCCTTGGCCGGCACCCTCCACCTATATAAGGAGGGGCAGGGCTGCCCCTCCAAGACTACACCTCTCACACCCCAAACCCTAACCCCAAGTCGCCGGCCACCTCCAGTGCAGCCGCCGCCTAGGGCATCCTCTAAGTCGCCGAGTTAGGGTTTCCCAAACCCTAGCCGCCGGCCAAGCTCTCCCCTTGGTGCCTCTAAACCCTTGGTCTCCAAGGCCCTCTCTCATACTCCATCATACTCGCTCCGGCTTAAGGCGAAGCCCTGCGAGATCTCTCCTCTACTTCCGGTATCACGTCGTCGTGCTGCCGGAATCACGAGGAGAGTGCTACAACCTCCGCTGCCTGCTGGAACAAGGGAGAGGAAGGTATTCATCAAGTACCGAATGTGTGACCGACTGCGGAAGCGCTGCCGGAACGCAGCGCCGGAAGGATCGTCTACGCGATCTTGAGATCGGAAGTGTACGACTACATCACCCACGAGAATCTGCTCTCGTTAACCGCTTTGGATCTTCGAGAGTTAGTATTCTATCGACTCGTTGCTACAATCTAGTAGATAGATCTTGGCTTGATCATAGATTAGATCTTGATTGTGTGTTCATGCGGTAGAAATTTTTTGTTTTCCATGCTACGAACCCCTACATATACATGTATATATAACTATGTACAGAACCTCATATAACTCAACTTAATAATATGTTTTTCTAGCCGTATATGTACTAGTACGAGCTCTACGTAAAGAAAAAAAAGTATGGCTCTACGCTGGATCATCGCCAGCGACGGCTGTGCCCGCGCGCGGTGGTAGTGGTGGCGGTTGGGCCCGGCGAGCTGGTTACTCGTTCTGGGCGGTGCACGCCTTAGCTTGGCCTTATAGGTGTGTGTGTCGGCAGGGCTGGCGCGGTGGCAGCGGCGGCACATAGAGACGCCGGTGTGGAAGAGCTTGGCGGCGGCGGCCGGACTGTCTGGCAATTTGTCTAGCGGAGGCGGCAGCGAACAGGGAGGGTGCAGGCCGGATCATGTGCATGGAAATTGCGTATAACTACATATCCCGATACATATGTCTCTAAGGGGTAATAGTCTATTTAAATACTAGTTTAATATATACGTAAACGTATTTGTATTTATACGAGTTTAGCGGGGAGAGGAAAGTACTAGATCAATTTAGGTTGGACTTGTAGTCTTTAGAGTGGCTTTTAACTTAGAGGTTTTAGATGGATTTGTTAATTATTGAACTTCAGGCTATGTCGTTTTAATTGCATCTGAACTCTTCTTCGGTCTTTACCGTGGCTTGGATATTCGCAATCTGAAAACTTGCCTTTGAAACGTTGGATTGTTTATTTGTGTATAGACGGTGTCAGTTTACAGGTGGAAACCTTATTTTTCTTACTGTCGATTTCGTTTGCAAAGTGATAAAATTGAATCGGAATTAGAAAAGACTAACATTTTTTACCATAGACTTCTCTAACGCTGTGTCTGGATGTCGTAATTGGGGCCTGGAATCGGCCTTTTGAAAATGGTCCAGCCGAATTCAGGTGTTTGGGTGGCCTACAAATTGGACCGTGGAAACTTAGACCCAATTTCAAGCCGGCACGCGCCCCGTGTTAGTTGTCCACGCTCGTTTCCGAGCGGAGGAGCTCGAAAAGGCTCGGAAACGCAGCCCCGCGTGTACCGCTTCGTCCTCCTTCATCCTTCTTTTCCTCCCCCACGCGACAGGAGGAGCACACCGCGCGACAGGAAGGCGGCGGCGGCTATAGCAAGTCTCCCCTACAGCTCCTCTTCCCCGACCTCCTCCTTCATCCCTCTTTTCTTCCCCCACGCTCTCGAAGCTAGCTGGCGGCGGTCATGGCGTCCGCACCCTCCACCTACCCTGCCCCAAACCCTAGATCGAGCTATGCCGAACGACAGCAGGGAGGCAAACAGAGGCCGGAGGCAAACGGCGGCCACGCCCCTGGCCTGTCCCCAAGCCGGACTCTCCCTGCTCTCTTCTAGTTCGTGTACTGCAGTGTCCTACATGTGGTAATTGTGTTTTTTTTTATTGCAAAACCTGAGGAGAATAAATTGCAAAACCTAAGTGGTTAAGCGACTTGTGTTATATGTGCTAGTATATGTAAGAGACAAAATTTATCCACTTGTGCTATTTGTTAGAGACAATATTATTATCCATGTTGTGATATTTTAATCTTATTATGTATGAAAAATAATAATATAAACATCAAATATGCACAACTATTTCTATACATGTAGACAAGTTCATATTCTCAAAACTTAGCAAAACATTCAATTCTATGGTCAGGACATCCAAACAAGATTTGGAATTGGGTGCTACCCTTTTTCTCCAACCATAAATTCCATACATATCCAAACAACGGAATTGAAAATGAGGCCATTTCCTTTCCATCTTAGATTTGGAATTTTCAGTCCAATTCAATTCTAAGCTAAAATTCCTACATCCAAACACACTGTAAGAAAAATTTGAAGTGAAAATCAGTACAATGTTTTTTTTGCCCAAGATATCTTTGTTTACCATATTTGCTAAAATGTCCCCCCACAGAGTGACCTTGATTTTCTCATCACTTCAAAATTTCAATCATGTAAAAGTGGTCTCAAGGTGATATCAGAAATTAACTAAAAAGGTGATCTTGGATCGTACTACGAGGGCATGCATGCCCTTCACAACAAGTTATACGTAGATTTCGAATAGCAAATCACAACATAACAAATTGTCGTATTTAAGCTTCAAACTATAAAACTTGGTATACCGGCTTAATATTTTTGTGTTTTTTTGTACGTGTCACAACTGGTTATATTAAATTTCAAAATTTACGCACATATTCTTGTATCCATTCTCTACAGGTATGATTGTTTTCACGATACGATTTCGCTAGTGTTTAAATTGGGTTCCAGTGTATCTAGGTTCCAAAAATCCCTTTAACCCGTTCTCCCTCCGTCCTAAAATAGATGTCTCAAATTATCAAAATTTAGATGAATCTAGACACTATTTAGTATGTAGGTTCATCTAAAATTTAAAAAATCTAAGACATATATTCTTGAACGGAGGGAGCACTAAACTTTAAAAATGAAATTGTTCTTTTTCATGACAAAAGTCTCCATACTAGTAGTGACATTTCGGTAAATCTGGATCCTGGAGAATGTGGTTCAGCTCCTTGGTCGAGAAATCGGAAGTCGGAACATGAGCACAACAGAGAATGGCGTAGAAGTTTCAGATGATTTTTCAGAGCAGAAACAAAGCAAACTCCCATATTCAAAAGAAAATTCCCAAATCAAATTAATCTCTTGTACTAGTAAAACAAACTGCATATCGGAATTTCATCGGTGCTGTAAGTATAGAGAAGCTACTGGTTCAGAGCCTTCGGCTCCTTGTTGCACCATGTGCTGTTGCTGCCCGCTCTCGGCTGCCGCCTCGCGCGCCTTCCTCGACCGCAATAGCATGGCGAGCATGGCCGGCGTTGCGTACGGCAGCGTGGAAGCGACTTGATGCGACAGCGGCTCGTGTGTCCCTGCCGTCAACGTCGTCACCCCTCCGGCGTGGATTCCAATCACCGATGGCAGCTGCAGTTGCGCCGAACTGCCCCGCTGCAGCATGTGCGCGCTCATGCCGGCGAGCATGTACGCTCGCCCCGAGCACGCGTAGCTCCGTCGGCTCGAGACGCGCCTCTTCATGTCCTGCAGCTCCATTTCCAGCGCCGCGATCATGGCGTCGCCGCCTCGTGCCGCTTTCAACTGCGCTACCGCTCGCCGCCGGTTCTCGAGTATCTCGACCGCCTCCTGGTGCGAGCCCCGCTCTGCCGCCGCCTTCGCAGCAGCGATGTCCTCGGTGGCCTCGACACGGACGAGCTCCCGCTCCACCTCCAACGACCGTGCCACGTCCCCCGCCTGCTCCGGCCTCCTCACCACCGTGTGTTCGGCCGTCGCATTCACGTCCACGCCGGCGGACGCGTCTCGGTAGACGCAGGTGACTTTGAGCAGAGTGGTGGCATCACCATCACCGTTCGTTTCTTCAGTTCTCGGTACCACCAAGAAGAGCAGGAAACGCCTCTCCTCGCCGGCGTAGAGTTCGCCGGCTACAATCGAGGCAGCGCGGCCATCCTCGTCGACGCGGCTATCATAAAGTCCGGCCTTGACCATAACGACGCGAACACCCGGATGCACGCACGCAACCTCGACACTCGCCTTCTGAACCACGACAGAGAGCAGCCCGCCGACGCACTGCGCGAACGCGTCCTGGACCACCGCCTCGTTCTCGATGAACGAGAACGTGCCACCCGTCGCCTCGGCAACGACGTGCATCGCGGCCGCGTCGTGGTCGCTGCCGAAGCCGAACGTGTGGATGGGCGCAGTGCGATCGCCGGAGGTGCGCGCGAAGTAGGGCGGGACGAGCGCCGCGTAGTTGGGAGATAATCTGCCGAACGCCTGCCTTATCGAGGTGTAGTTGTCCTGGCCATCGGAGAGCAGCACCACGCTCGAGACGCCGCCGTTCGTGTACCGGCGCTCGTCAAGCGCCTTGGCGGCGGTGCGGAGCCCCTCGGCGATGTTGGTGCCGCCGTTGCGCGCCACGAGCGTCTCCAGGGCGCGCGCGCACAGCGCCTTTCCGGCGTCCGACATGCGCACGAGCCTGGTCACGCGGCGCGCCCTTGACGAGAAGGAGATGATGCAGAGGCGGTCGTCAGGGCCGAGGATGCCGATGACGAACAGCATCGCCTGCTTCAGCAGCGCCAGCTTGCTCCCGCGCATGCTGCTGCTGACATCGAGCACCGTCACGAGGTCGAGCGGTGCGCGTGGCGCCGGAGCGTCGCCTTCCGCCTCGGTTCGGCCGGGAGCCTTGAGGTGCACGAGCACGGTGAAGTTGTCGTGCGACGAGTCTCTGGCGATGGCTGAGTAGTCTGTGTGCGTCTTGACGACCACCGCCCCGTTGGATGCCCTGCCTGCAGATGCAGGCGGCGTGCCAGCGGCCGGCGCCACCTGCTCGTCATCGTCGAAGACGACCGCATCCGCTGGGTGGGTGATCAGTCGCCGATATTGTGGTGGCTGCATGACATCCACGGGTGGCAATGGTACCTGCGTGGCCGGCATTGGATTCATCTGCGCAGAGAGCAAAATTCAGAGGACTTCTTTGCTAGGATCAATCACTGTTGAATAAACACAAATTTGACAAAAGAATAACGAAATTAGACGGAGGATTCATTCACCGTACCTGGTCAGGGCCTTCCATCTTGCAAGCTGCTCTGAAAATCGATATAAACAAGCAAAGAAAACCTGTGACAGAAGCTAAGCCGGATGCTTCATCTGAAAGGGAAGAATAACGCGGATGGATACATATCGTAATGGTTGACACGTAGGCTGACCCCGGCTCAAGTGCCCGTTTAAACAATATTAACTGAATTTCGTAGAAATGTAGTCTGTCTTAAACTTCTCCTACCCGTATTTTCGTTCTCTAGCAAGCACCGACATCTAGTCATGGGCTGCACGTCCCAACGAAAGGCCATTGACTTCGTTCGGGAATGGAGAACAGCAAGGATCGATGACTTAGGACTTCTTTTTTCATCGGCGGGACTTAGTTGTGCGAGTTGATAGTATAAAACTATCAATTTTTTCGAATGATACAAGGTGATGTTCCAATCACAAAAAACTATTAGATCGGAATCAAATTATCGCAAAAAACACTAGTTCATGTTTAATCGCGAATTGACACCAATTCTAACAGCAGGACCCACGTGTAAGAAGAAAAGTTGCAGACGTGGACTGGCCCCACCCGTTAACTCTATTAAAAAATAGTCAAAATATCAAAAGGTCAGCTATATTAATATAGCAGCCACACCACCGATATAAAAGATTGAAAAAAAAAAATCCTAGAACAACAATACAAACATGTCTAAAAAGAAAAGACAATGGCAAATGATAATCCGCAACACTGCGTCCAACGGTTTTGGCTTACCACGCTCCAAGCATCCTGAAGCGTCAAATAAAAAGCATCAACTTCAAAAAGGGAAGCACCATCCATACAACACTATTGTTGGGGATATGTATATGGGTATCCTCATAGCATGTCTCTTATCCAGATAACCCGGGTGTCCCACAGTTGGTAGCAAGACCCATGGCCTGCTGGGCGGCCCAGTTAGATGGATCCAGAAGGGAGGCCCATGCCGGATAAAGGAAGACTACGGAGGAGTCACCGACGTACCCGGAGCCTTGGAGTGCAAGACACGTTAGACTAATTGTATACTGTGTAGGACTCTGTAACCTGTCCGGGTGGACTTTCCCTGTAACCTTAGGACCTGGCGACTATATAAGCCAGACCTATGGGACCCTTTAGGGCACCAATTAACTCATACCTCGCACAGTGAACCGATTCCTGTAACTCGGCATATTGCCATTATAATGATTTATAGCAGGAGTAGGATTCTGCCACCATCGTGGGATCTGAACCTGGGTAAGCTGTGTTACCTTGTACCCGTCAACCGTCCGCCTTACCTCACGTCTCTAAACACACACCGTGAAGACCCCTCCATGACGTACTCGTCGGCAATACCACGACAGTTGGCGCCCACCGTCGGGCGAGAGGCGCTTCAGGCTCTACATGTCAACACCCGGATTTTTAATCCCAGATGCCTGTTATGCCATATATCGCAATCCCAGGATTACCATTTTTGCGAGACATAACAGAATTGGATACCACAGTACATCATCCTTTACAAACCATACATAAGGTTTTACACAAATAAGGATCTCATGATCCAGTTCTTAATACAATTCAAGCAGCGGAAATACGTAATAATAAAGATAGCGTAGGCGAAGCTACATGTTCGGGGTCACAGGCAATGCTGACGATGGGAGATGATCCTAGTTGTCGTAACCTTCCTGAGGTCCATCATCCTGGTACTCCTCTTCATAGTCTGGCCACGGGAATAGCCAGGGACAAAGCCATGAGTACTCTTTAAGTACTCGCAAACTAATACTAACAAGTGAAGGGGTTTTTTGTAATAGGACATTAAGCTCTATGGTTGTTTTGCAAAAAGCCAGATTTACCTCTACTAAGTTCAAGAGCACGAGAAAGCTAGTTGAAATTTTGTAACACCTAAGTGGGAACTTGTATCTCATGCCACAACTCTGTTGTGGTCAAGTCAAAGTCTCAAGTCATTTCACAAGTCATTTTGAAAACATCTGACGGGGGAACAGTATGGCTACTCCATCTGTCCATAACCGCGGACGCGGCTATTCGAATAGTTTGACACTCTGCAGAGATTGTACACTTTCACCACAACATTCGATACATCCGTCAGGAACAAATCCTGAATTCACCATACTCAGTATGCGGATAATCAATCCTAACCTTTTGATTACACGCCCTAGTATAAGCACATCTCCTGTGAGTTTGGCCTCCCAACCAAGACCAGCTGTCATCTTGGGTACTGCACAGGTGGACCATCTTCACAAGGTAGCCTTAGCTCAGACCTTGTGCGTGAGGGAACCAATACTAAGGTATATAAGTTTCCAGTCAAGCCCTACCCAATTCTCGGGTATTGTGGTTGTACAGTAAAATTGGAATGGTATCACATCCAGATAACCATCAGTTTTATAAAGGGCTAAGGCTCATGCCTCAACATTTTCATCACCAAAATCATCTGGTGTTCGGAAATACATGTCAAAACATCTCAGTAGAATGATCCATCATTCTAAGGTTTTCATAACCATTTTCACCAAGTATTCCCATCTAAAGTTGATCAAGTTTTATGCTTAGCACTAGCATCTACAAGTGGGGGTGAGTACTAATGAGGGGTGATACACAAGTGGGGTTCTAACTAAGTTCAATCTCATGCCTTAGGATGACATCAAGATTTCTAACTTAGGCCAAATTTTATGCTCTTTATGCAACCTTCAGGTATCCTCCTAGAATCTACAAGTTACTTCAGTAAACACTAAGTAAAAGCTTTGATAAAAAAAGTAGAAAGCTTGTAAGTAAAACTAGGATGGGGTATCAAGTGGGTATGATCACATATGCTTAAGGCATATGGTTGGCATGGTAACAAGTAAGTATTTGTTTGCATCAGTAGAGTATCTTGCAAGTGTTAGCTTGCACATATTAGTATAAGCTTGCCTTGTGCAGAGCAGTGGTTGAAGTTCTCCTCGGCTTCTTCTTCGTAGTATCCTCCTTCCTCCTCGTATCCTTGGTCGGTACTAGCGTCTATGAATAAATACGAGGTACACAATCACCAAATAATACTTAACTACTTTCAATCATCACACAAAGGGGTTCTAGAGATGATCTAGCATCATCACTAACATTACAAGCACTTGACTTAATAATTTTATTTTTGGAAAAGTAATTTCTACTTATTGAAAAACTACTTAAGATTTACTATTCTCCAAACCAAACATGGGATCATGTTGACACATGTCATCACCACATATTTTAGTCCATGGGAATGTGATTTAAAGTGGTGTCACAATTTAATAAGGTTTAACCTTTTTATTTTGATTAAAAATAAGTGACTAGAAATGCCTATATGGCATTTTTTTATTACTTGAACATTATTTTTGTAAGTAAACCTATATATTTTTATATATACTCTGAAAGGTATGGTTGAATGTGATTTTTGAGAGTTGGAATCAACTCAAAAGCTATTATGGTTTAAATTTGAAAAATGTTTGAATGCAGAAAAGCTTCTGCCTTGTTATTTTTACCAAGGATGATCTACAGATCCAAATGATTTGAATCCAACGGGCTTGGATTCAGCATTCCAAGACCTTTCTAACAAAATTAGTTTCATTCAATTTGGTTCACTGAATCGAGCTGGGTTGATTTTTGAAACTAGGTGCAGAAGTGTGTTTGAATGAAAATGAAAAATCCAAATTCAAACTAACGGGCTGCGCGGGAAACGATACTGGGCCGGCCTGCTAAGCACAGTTCTTACACGGGCTGGTTAAGTTGTTGTCCCCATGCGTCAGTGACACAGGGGGTGCGAAGCGGTACGGGGCAACGTGGTGCGTAGGATTAGAAGTAAGATCAACGGCTGAGGGTCGTCGTCGACGATGAACTAGTCACCGGCGAGCGCGAACCTTAGCGGCGCAGTGGGGGTCGTGGGAGGCTCACCGGGGCTCAGGCGAGGGTCGGCGAGGCGGGCGAACGACGAAGTCGACGATGGCGAACCTCCTGGTACCGGCAGCTTCTCCTGGGGCGGCTCCAATCGCTGCCCCCTTCTTCTCCAGCAGCGGCAGGCTCCGGTGAAATTCCTGTGAAGCGCTGCTCGCCTTGCTCCGGGAACGGGATAGAACGATCAGTGAGGAGAGGGGAGTAGAATGGTGTGAAGAGTTTGAGCGGGGGAGGCCTCTATTTATAGTCTCGACGACGAGACCGAACGGGATGGGCAGGCGACGGTGGCGACATGGCTACGGGCTGCTAGAGGCATGGCTGATGGTGGCGATCGATCGGTGGTCTCCTGGCGATGCTCTACGGCTTTAATGCACGTGTAGGGGCGGTGGCAAACGGTCTGGAACACGTGATGCTCTGTGCGGCAGAGGCGGCGTCTTCGACGGCGAGTTGTGGCTGTGAGGCATGGGGCGGCGAACGGGGATGTCTGGCGGTCTCCTGGGACAGTGGTGATCGTGCGTGTGGTCCAGGGGCTGGCATCGCTTGCGGCTGGGAAGGGAGTGGCGGTGGGGTGCTAGCTTGCTTCCAGACAAGGTTGGCGAGGCTAGTGCTGCTCCTAGCTTGCTGTCCACACTGGGGTGACATGGTGAGGCTCGACTGTTCACCATTGATGGCATTGCCAAGCTTACAGTGGGGCTAGTGCTTGGTTAAGTTTGCTAGAGGATCTACTGAGGTTGTTGTGAGCTAGATAGGAAACAAGTTAGGCTCAAATCACTGCTCACAATAGTGTTTAGGATTTGATTGATTTGCATCAGCAAGGTGTTTGATGAAATGGCCGCATGAATTCAAGTTTTGAATTTTGAAAAGAGTTTTGGTGGGTGTGCTAAGCATGTGCTGGGGAGTCTGTGGATGCTTGGGTTTTGAAAGTTGAGCTTGTTTGAGTGGTTTTTGAAAAAGTGGGATCTTTTCATATGATAAAGATTCAATTTTGAACTGTCATTTAAACTATGCATTTAAATGTTTTTGGATGATCACAAGGTGGGCCTTGGTACTCTGTTATGAGTACTATCATGGGGTGTAAAGATCCAAACCAGTTTCTGTTAAGTTTTGAAAGTTAGAGACAACCAAAGTAGGCATGGGAGTTAAATTGGTCAAAATGACCATTCCCTTATTTTGTTTTTTTGATTTATTTGTCTTTGGGAAAAGTGTGGGGATTGTTTAGATGATGTTTATTTCACCTAAGAATCCATTTACAAGCAAAGAAACACACAAACAAGGCAATTCAAAAGAATTCAAATTGGAATGCATACACACATGCATGCTTTCATATTTTTATTTAGAAAAGTTTTTGTTAACCCTAATTTTGATGATTAGAGTTTGATGATCCAAGTTTAGTATTTTTGGGATGTTACGAACCTTCCCCCCTTAAACAAAATCCCGTCCCGAGATTTGAAAAAGGATGAAAAAGATTACCTAGGATTTGAAGAGATCGGGAAACTCCGTCCTGATGTGATCTTCACGCTCCCAGGTAGCTTCCTCTTTGGTGTGGTTGCTCCACTGAATCTTGAGAAACTTGATGCTTCGGGTTCTGGTAGTTCTGAAGGCTTCTTCCAAAATACGGATGGGTACTTCGGGATAGGTCAGGCCATCGTTGATCTCTATGGTCTGATGATCGATATTATGGAACACTTCGGTCTTCTCTAGGACTTAGAGGCACTTGCAAAGTAATGAGATATGGAACACATTGTGCACGGTTGACATCTCTTCGGGCAGTTCCAATTGATACGACACTTCTCCTCGATGGTTCAGAATCTTGAAGGGTCCGATATATCTGGGGGCTAACTTTCCTTTGAGTTGGAAATGCTGCATTCCCTTCAATGGCGACACTTTCAGATATAAAAAATCTCCTATGCTGAAGGCGAGGTCTCGACGTCTCTTGTCGGCGTAACTCTTCTGTCTGTACTGGGATGTCTTGAGGTGCTCACGAATCTTGTGAACCTTCTCTTCTGCTTCTCGCAGGATGTCAGGTCCAAAAATCTGACTCTCTCCTACTTCCGACCAGTTCAAAGGGGTGCGATACTTTCTTCCATACATGAATTCAAAAGGGGCCATTTGCAAACTAGCTTGATAACTGTTGTTGTATGAAAATTCTGCAAACGGCAGACAGTCTTCCCACTTAGATCCATATTCTAGCACACATGCTCTCAGCATATCTTCGAGTATTTGATTTACTCGCTCCGTTTGTCCGTCGGTCTGAGGGTGATAAGCGGTGCTGAAATCTAGGCGGGTTCCTAAACCTTCTTGGACTTTCTTCCAGAATCTTGAGGTAAACTGAGTTCCTCGATCTGATACGATGTTCTTGGGGACTCCATGCAAACTAACTATTCTAGCGATGTATAACTCTGCTAGCTTCAAACTCTGATATGTGGTCTTGACGGGTAAGAAATGGGCGACTTTGGACAATCTGTCCACTATGACCAAGATAGAGTCATTTCCCCTACTAGAAGTAGGCAATCTGGTGACAAAGTCCATTCCAACGGAATCCCATTTCCATTCTGGAATCTGCAATGGTTGCAACAATCCAGCGGGTCTTTGATGTCCTGCCTTGACTCGCTGACATATATCACACTTGGTGATATAGCTTCTGATTTCTCTCTTCATCTTATGCCACCAAAATTGCTCTTTCAAATCTTGATACATCTTAGTTCCTCCGGGGTGGATAGAATAAAGAGTATCATGAGCTTCCTTCAGAATAACTTCTTTCAACTCAGAATCTGCTGGTACACAAAGGCGTCCTTTGTACCACAGAACTCCTTCTTCGTCTTCGGTGAATCCGGGTACTTTGCCTGTACCGATACGACGCTTGATTCCGTCGATACTAGCATTTCCTTTATGTGCCTCTTTGATCTGGCTGATCAAAGTGGGCTGAAGTTCTATGCTAGCCAAACATCCTTCACTTACTAATTCTATTCGAAAATCTTCCATCTCTTTGGGCAAGCTTGGTTGCTCCTTCAAAATCATGGAGTTCAAGCGGCACGGCAATATGCTAAGGGCATCTGCTAACACATTGGCTTTACCAGGGTGATAGTGAATGTCCAGGTCGTAATCCTTGATTAGCTCAATCCATCTTCTCTGTCTCATATTCATCTCCTTCTGAGTGAATATATACATCAGGCTCTTGTGATCCGAATAAATCTCACAACGGTGTTCCATCAGGTAATGCCTCCATGTCTTCAGGGCTAGAACTACGGCTGCGAGTTCGAGGTCATGGGTTGGGTAATTTTGCTCATGTTGCTTCAGTTGTCGAGATAGATAAGATATAACTTTGCCTTCTTGCATTAGCACACATCCGAGACCGATCTTGGATGCATCGCAATACACGTCGAAGGGCTTCGTGATATCCGGCATGATTAAGATTGGAGCTGAAATCAATCTTCTCTTGAGTTCTTGAAAACTCGCTTCACATTTGTCGGTCCATTCAAACTTCTTGTCCTTCTTCAACAATTGGGTCATGGGTCTGGCGATACTCGAGAATCCTTCTACGAACTTGTGGTAGTATCCCGCCAATTCGAGAAATGCACGAACTTGGGTTTGAGTGGTTGGGGCTTGCCAATCTTCGACATCTTTCACCTTGTAGGGTCAACGGCAATTCCTCCGGCTGATAAAATGTGACCGAGGAATCCTACCTCCTGTAACCAGAATTCACATTTGCTAAACTTGGCATACAACTGATGCTCTCTAAGGGTTCCAAGAATGGTCCTTAGGTGTAGCTCATGTTCTTCTTCCGATTTGGAATAAATCAGAATGTCATCGATGAAAACAACGACAAACTTATCCAGGAAGTCCATAAAAATCTTATTCATGAGATTCATGAAATAAGCGGGGGCATTGGTTAATCCAAAAGACATGACAGTATACTCGTATAATCCATATCGGGTGGTAAAGGCAGTCTTTGGAATATCCTCAGCGCGAACCTTGAGTTGATGATAGCCAGTTCTAAGATCAATCTTAGAAAACACTTTGGCACTGGTCAACTGGTCAAACAAATCTTCTATCTTTGTCAATGGGTATTTGTTCTTGATGGTGACATCGTTCAACTTCCGATAATCCGTACACAAACGGTTACCTCCATCTTTCTTGTCCACGAACAAAACAGGTGATCTCCATGGTGACACACTTGGTTGCATCAATCCAATTTCCAACATGGCATCCAGTTGCTTCTTCAGTTCTTCTAGTTCAGACGGGTTCATACTATACGGTCTCTGGGCTATGGGTCCAGTTCCGGGGATTAGTTCGATGATAAACTCGATATCCCGATCTGGGGGCATACCGGCAAAACATCTGGAAATACATCGGGGTATTCACAGACTATCCGGACTTGGTCAATGCTAGGTTGGGCTATACTCTTGTTGCACTTGAATTGACGAGGTAAGGTTTCAGATATATGCTTGACTGATATTCCGGCTGTACTGGTCATGGTTATGGCTTTCTTGACATAGTCAATCAATCCGTTATGTTTGGACATCCAATCCATTCCTAGTACTACTTCCAAACCTTTAGTTCTGAGTACTATCAGATTAGCATAAAAATCTATGCCATGGATTCGGATAGGGACGGCTTTGCAAATTTTCCTAGCCTTGGTGGTTGATCCGGGAATTTGAACGATCATAACATGCTTCAGTTTGGTTGGTTGAATTTTACTAGTGCATGCAAATTCTTCGGTGACAAATGAGTGCGATGCACCAGAATCAAACAACACTCTAGCAAGTACTTAATTAACAGAAAACATACCCAGCACGACGTCTGGCGCTTCTTGAGCTTCTTCAGCATGCATGAGAAAAAGACGGCCGTTGCGGTTGAGCGAATTCCCTGGGGCAAACCTTCTTCCGGTCTAAACACGACGCTGCTGCTGAGCTGGGGCATTTGCATTGGGGGCTGTGGCATTCTTCTTGTTAGGGCACTCGTTAGAGTAGTGACCTTTATTTCCACAGTCATAACAAGTCACTTGCGACTTGTCCTTTGCTGCAACAGGCACAACATTGCTTCCAGTCCTCAGGGCAGTGTTGGTGTTGGCGGTGGCATTGTTGTTGTTGAACTTGGGTGGGGCACGGTTGAAATTGCTAGAGTTGCTAGGGTTGTTGTGATTTCCTCCGGGCCTAGGGTTTCCACGGTTGGGATAGGTCAGACGGTTCATCGGGGGTCTGTTGGTTCTCGGGGTAAATCCTAGGGATGGGTTAGGGCGATACTTTGGGGTCTGATGGGTTCCTGGCTGATGCATCATGCGATGCTTGCGGTTCTCATTGGCTTGGTTGATCTTTCCTTCCATCTGGATGGCAGAGTCGACAAGGGCTTCAATATCAACAAAGGGGATATTGACTAACACCGTCTGCATCTCATCGTGCAGACCATTCAAGAATCTCTCCTTCTTCTTGGCTTCAGTGTCGATCTCATCCGAGGCATACCTAGCTAATGACAAAAATTTGTCACGGTGTTCCACTACGGTCATCCTTCCTTGCTTCAGTTCTTTGAACTCATCTCTCATTCTCTTGATCGAACCCAGTGGCACATGGGTTCGGCTGAACTTGACCTTGAATTCCTCCCAGGTCATCATCTGTCCTCCGGTCATTGCACGAACACTGTTCCACCATGCTCTGGCATCTCCGACTAGATAGTGGGAGGCGAACAGAACTTTCTCGTTGGCTTCCACTCCGGCAACTTCTAAATTATTTTCCATGGTTTGCAGCCAATCGTCGGCATCTAGGGGCTCTTCTGACTTAGTGAAAACAGGCGGGTTAGTATTCTGGAAATTCTTGAGCTTAGATCCATGGTTGTCCTGATTTCCTTGGCCTTGGTTGTTATGGGCCAGCTGGGCTATCTGCTGAAGGGTGGCTAGGTTGGCTTGACGTTCGGCTCTTTCGGCTTCACAGTCAGAAACTAACATTTGCAGGATTTGCAACATCGGGTCCAGGGATGAACCACTTCCTCCGCGTGGCATCTGAAGATTGAGATAGATCATGAGAAAAGAGGGAAAATTCTAAGGTTCTGGGATTTTGAAAAGCTTTTAAAGTTTGACTCAGATTTTCTAGCAACTTGCTTTTCATTCATTCACTCATAGCACACGATACAAACACACACCACAAAACCAGAAAAACAGATGGTTTTAAGAACCATTCTGGAAACTACGATACAGTGGGACCGAATACTACTCACTACGCTAGTGATCAAGTGCTACTACTCCTCGGAGTCGGTGCAGTCGTCATCCTCATCATCATTGATGATGGCGAAATCATCCTCATCGGTGAAGAAGTCCATAGCCTGATCCTCCAGAAAATCATCATCATCGCTGAGATAGGAGTAAGGGTCTCCACGAAGATCCTCTCCGGCATTCTCCCTTTCCTCCAACTGCATGTCTCTCTCGTGGATGGTCTCCTCCAAAGACGAGATACGGTGGTGAAGATAGGCAATGATGCGCTCCTTCTTGTCGAGCTAACATCGGCGAGACTTGCGATCCTTTGATAGCATGGCGATGGTTTGACCCTTCGTCTTGATGATGGCGGACTTGTGATTGGAGTAGTCATGGCAATTGTCCAATTCTTGTTGACGATCGTACATCATGAAGCTAAGGTGGTCCAATTGAGTCTTCAGCTCGGGGTGGTATGGGGCTTCTAGTGGTTGTCCATTTGCATCACGCCTTGGGCAAAACTCAAAGCGGGTTCCCTTGATCTGGTTGATACTCTGCCCACACAGACGGGAAAGAGCTTCCTGCATGGCCCTGGCAAGTCCATCGAGCCAGTTGTTCTCTCTTAAGGTAAACTGAATTCCCTCAGCAGTGGGAGGTTCAATCTTTCCTCGAAGACTTGCAACAATTAGCCACTGCATATCTTCTCATCCTTGATCATTGAGCTGAGCTCCGAAGAACTCGGGGTGCGGACGCTCCAGAAGTTCCGAGAGCTGGTCCAAATCCCTCTCAAAGATAAGGTCTCCTCCATTCCCCAACTGATAAAACTTGCTGTACTTCACGTCCATCTATTAAGAATATAGGATGAGTAAGTTAGTAGAGTGATCAAGTGTGTCAAATTTTATGTATTTTGCAAGAGTTTTTGAAGAACATGAATTTTCATGAAAGAAGCAAAGTGATAAGAATGGGAATAAGTTTTTGTAAATAAATTCTTCCTTTGGTTTTGAAACTAAGTTTTTGATTCCAACGTCCAGCCTAACTAGGGTCTCCTATGGTCAGGATGGCTCTGATACCAACTTGTCAACACCCGGATTTTTAATCCCAGATGCCTGTTATGCCATACATCGCAATCCCAGGATTACCATTTTTGTGAGATATAACAGAATTGGATACCACAGTACATCATACATTACAAACCATACATAAGGTTTTACACAAATAAGGATCTCATGATCCAGTTCTTAATACAATTCAAGCAGGGGAAATACGTAATAATAAAGGTAGCGTAGGCGAAGCTCCATCGTCGGGGTCACAGGCAATGCTGACGATGGGAGATGATCCTAGTTGTCGTAACCTTCCTGGGGTCCATCATCCTGGTACTCCTCTTCATAGTCTGGCCACGGGAATAGCCAGGGACAAAGTCATGAGTACTCTTTAAGTACTCGCAAACTAATACTAACAAGTGAAGGGGTTTTTTGTAATAGGACACTAAGCTCTATGGTTGTTTTGCAAAAAGCCAGATTTACCTCTACTAAGTTCAAGAGCACGAGAAAGCTAGTTGAAATTTTATCACACCTAAGTTGGAACTTGTATCTCATGCCACAACTCTGTTGTGGTCAAGTCAAAGTCTCAAGTCATTTCACAAGTCATTTTGAAAACATCTGACGGGGGAACAATATGGCCACTCCAACTGTCCATAACCGCGGACGCGGCTATTCAAATAGTTTGACACTCTGTAGAGATTATACACTTTCACCACAACATTCGATACATCCGTCGGGAACAAATCCTGAATTCACCATACTCAGTATGCGGATAATCAATCCTAACCTTTTGATTACACGCCCTAGTATAATCACCTCTCCTGTGAGTTTGGACTCCCAACCATGACCAACTGTCATCTTGGGTACTGCACAGGTGGACCATCTTCACAAGGTAGCCTCAGCTCAGACCTTGTGCGTGAGGGAACCAATACTAAGGTATATAAGTTTCCAGTCAAGCCCTACCCAATTCTCGGGTATTGTGGTTGTACAGTAAAATTGGAATGGTATCACATCCAGACAACCATCAGTTTTATAAAGGGCTAAGGCTCATGCCTCAACATTTTCATCACCAAAATCATCTGGTGTTCAGAAATACATGTCAAAACATCTCAGTAGAATGATCCATCATTCTAAGGTTTTCATAACCATTTTCACCAAGTATTCCCATCTAAAGTTGATCAAGTTTTATGCTTAGCACTAGCATCTACAAGTGGGGGTGAGTACTAATGAGGGGTGATACACAAGTGGGGTTCTAACTAAGTTCAATCTCATGCCTTAGGATGACATCAAGATTTCTAACTTAGGCCAAATTTTATGCTCTTTATGCAACCTTCAGGTATCCTCCTAGAATCTACAAGTTACTTCAGTAAACTCTAAGTAAAAGCTTTGATAAAAAAAGTAGAAAGCTTGTAAGTAAAACTAGGATGGAGTATCAAGTGGGTATGATCACATATGCTTAAGGCATATGGTTGGCATGGTAACAAGTAAGTATTTGTTTGCATCAGTAGAGTATCTTGCAAGTGTTAGCTTGCACATATTAGTATAAGCTTGCCTTGTGCAGAGTGGTGGTTGAAGTTCTCCTCGGCTTCTTCTTCGTAGTATCCTCCTTCCTCCTCGTATCCTTGGTCGGTACTAGCGTCTACGAATAAATACGAGGTACACAATCACCAAACAATACTTAACTACTTTCAATCATCACAGAAAGGGGTTCTATAGATGATCTGGCATCATCACTAACATTACAAGCACTTGACTTAATAATTTTATTTTTGGAAAAGTAATTTCTACTTATTGAAAAACTACTTAAGATTTACTATTCTCCAAACCAAACATGGGATCATGTTGACACATGTCATCACCACATATTTTAGTCCATGGGAATGTGATTTAAAGTGGTGTCACAATTTAATAAGGTTTAAACTTTTTATTTTGATTAAAAATAAGTGACTAGAAATGCCTATGTGGCATTCTTTTATTACTTGAACATTATTTTTGTAAGTAAACCTATATATTTTTATATATACTCTGAAAGTTATGGTTGAATGTGATTTTTGAGAGTTCGAATAAACTCAAAAGCTATTATGGTTTAAATTTGAAAAATGTTTGAATGCAGAAAAGCTTCTGCCTTGTTATTTTTACCAAGGATGATCTACAGATCCAAATGATTTGAATCTAACGGGCTTGGATTCAGCATTCCAAGACCTTTCTAACAAAATTGGTTTCATTCAATTTGGTTCACTGAATCGAGCTGGGTTGATTTTTGAATCTAGGTGCAGAAGTGTGTTTGAATGAAAATGGAAAAATCCAAATTCAAACTAACGGGCTGCACGGGAAACGATACTGGGCCGGCCTGCTAAGCACAGCGCTTACGCGGGCTGGTTAAGTTGTTGTCCCCACGCGTTAGTGAGACAGGGGGTGCGAAGCGGTACGGGGCAACGTGGTGCGTAGGATTAGAAGTAAGATCAACGGCTGAGGGTCGTCGTCGACGATGAACTAGTCACCGGCGAGCGCGAACCCTAGCGGCGTAGTGGGGGTCGTGGGAGGCTCACCGGGCTCATGCGAGGGTCGGCGAGGCGGGCGAACGACGAAGTCGATGACGGCGAACCTCCTGGTACCGACAGCTTCTCCTGGGGCGGCTCCAATCGCTAGCCCCTTCTTCTCTAGCAGCGGCGGGCTCCGGTGAAATTCTGGCGAAGCGCTGCTCGCCTTGCTCCGGGAATAGGATAGAACGATCAGTGAGGAGAGGGGAGTAGAATGGTGTGAAGAGTTTGAGCGGGAGAGGCCTCTATTTATAGTCTCAACGACGAGACCGAACGGGATGGGCAGGCGACGGTGGCGACATGGCTACGGGCTGCTAGAGGTATGGCCGGCGGTGGCGATCGATCGGTGGTCTCTTGGCGATGCTCTACGGCTTTAATGCGCGTGTAGGGGCGGTGGCAAACGGTCTGGAACACGCGATGCTCTGCGTGGCAGAGGCGGCGTCTTCGACGGCGAGCGGTGGCTGTGAGGCATGGAGCGGCGAACGGGGATGTCTGGCGGTCTCCTGGGACGGTGGTGATCGCATATGCACGCGGCGAGGGCGGCGCATGGTCTGTGGGCGTGTGTCGAGGGTGGCGCTCTGGCGCATGCTCGGCATGGTTGCTGGCGAGCTGGGCACGGTCTGTGCGTGTGGTCTAGGGGCTGGCATCGCTCGCGGCTGGGACAGGGAGTGGCGGTGGGGTGCTAGCTTGCTTCCAGAGAAGGTTGGCGGGGCTAGTGCTGCTCCTAGCTTGCTGTCCACACTGGGGTGACATGGTGAGGCTCGGCTGTTCACCATTGATGGCATTGCCAAGCTTACAGTGGGGCTAGTGCTTGGTTAAGTTTGCTAGATGATCTATTGAGGTTGTTGTGAGCTAGAGAGGGAACAAGTTAGGCTCAAATCACTGCTCACAATAGTGTTTAGGAGTTGATTGATTTGCATCAGCAAGGTGTTTGATGAAATGGCTGCATGAATTCAAGTTTTGAATTTTGAAAAGAGTTTTGGTGGGTGTGCTAAGCATGTGCTGGGGAGTCTGTGGATGCTTGGGTTTTGAAAGTTGAACTTGTTTGAGTGGTTTTTGAAAAAGTGGGATCTTCTCATATGATAAAGATTCAATTTTGAACTGCCATTTAAACTATGCATTCAAATGTTTTTGGATGATCACAAGGTGGGCATTGGTACTCTGTTATGAGTACTATCAAGGGGTGTAAAGATCAAAACCAGTTTCTGTTAAGTTTTGAAAGTTAGATACAGCCAAAGTAGGCATGGGAGTTAAATTGGTCAAAATGACCATTCCCTTATTTTGTTTGTTTTGATTTATTTGTCTTTGGGAAAAGTGTGGGGATTGTTTAGATGATGTTTATTTCACCTAAGAATCCATTTACAAGCAAAGAAACACACAAACAAGGCAATTCAAAAGAATTCAAATTGGAATGCATACACACATGCATGCTTTCATATTTTTATTTAGAAAAGTTTTTGTTAACCCTAATTTTGATGATTAGAGTTTGATGATCCTAGTTTAGTATTTTTGGGATGTTACACTACAGCGGGTGAGGTCCAAGATCTTCACGGGAATCAGCAAAACCATAGCCATCGGTTGCGTTCTCTTCTCCGGCAATGTTCCGATCATCCCTCCCGGCGAGTTCTAGATCCCGGCGAAGATGAACCCTACCCGATGCTCGATCGTCCCCATCGGAGACATCCACCTCTTCATCGGCGAAACCGACTCATGCATTAGTTCCCTGGAAGTCGGAGGAGCATCAAGACCCGCACGGGCCGCCTACGGGCAGGATACGTTCGCGGAAGGATCGATGTCGGATCTCTCTTCGGAGTTTGCCGACAAAGATCGGAAAATTTCAAGGCCCACCCAAACCTCCCCTGTGCAGGATATAATGGTGGAAGATCGCTGCAAGTTCGCCGGCTTCACCCGTGCGTCTAGACAGCAGAGATCCAAGTTCGTCGTAGTGGTGACCATCTTCGATCTGGCATGTTACGTGTAGAGAGAGGGTGAAAACCCCCGCGATTACCTTGTCAGGTGGCTCCGTATACGGGCCGATCTGGCACATTACCCCAATGAAGATGCCATGTATCACTTTGTGGAAGGACTTGACCAAGGTACGCTTCTCCGACATATGCTAAGGTGGCGGCAGGCTTCAGGACGCCTCACTTTCGAAAGCATGATGAACACCGTCAACAACTACGCGGAGGCTGAGGAGGTAGCCCAGACAGCGCTCACGCTCTTAGACGGCGCCCCTTCGCCTCAGCCACCACCGCCTCCGGTCATCGTCACTGTAGCTGCACCACCACCTCTAGTCATCATCGCTGCTGTCGCACCACCACCGTCCATCATCGAGGAAGCCCCGGCACCCTCCAACTCCGTGTTGGACGCTCACTACGCCAACATCAGCACCGACTCGGAGGAGATAGACTTCAGCCCAGAGGAGCTAGACTCTGCTATGCAGGAGATGGAGGAGTATTACAAACGCGACGAGCAGGCCAACAACATCGTCACGTCCCGAGAGGTGTTCGTCGCCATTGGGACCACGATGGATGAAGATCAGCCCGGACAAGATCCGCCTAAAGCGCTGGACAAGGGGAAGGGACCACTTGTTGCTGCCGACAATGATCGTGCAAAGGCCTTGCCCCCTCCTCATAAACCAGTGCAGCATCCGCAGGAACTTGGCACCGGTCCGAGTAACAACAACACCGCAAACCCGCCGCCTCCGGCATCTACGTCTGCTGCATCCCAAGTCACCCCCAGCTGATAGAGTGATGTACGGCAACCTACTCGTCGAGCCCATGACCGTGGCTCATATTTGGAACATAGTCCATCTTGACGAGAAGCGCCAGCAGTTGTTGGAGAAAGCGCAGGCCATTGCGGAACAAGACGCTAAGCTGGATCGAGATCTGGCCAACACGCAGAAGTCAATAGAGAAAGCTAGAGCCATGGAGGCCGAGTACAAGACTCTGCTGAAGCAGCAAAAGGCTAAGAAAGCTCTGGCTTGCATCATCAATGATCCTGGTGTTTGGCGAAACCTAGGATGGCCCCCCTCAAAGCCGCCACAAGCAAAGCCATACATTGACAGTGAAGGAAGGCATTTGATGCCCACCCCTCTTCTCAACTTAGCCATCGCCAAGACCCTTCTGGATCAGGATAGATCACCCGCAGTTGTGGACCAGGTCTATGACCTTGTGGCCAAGGCGGTGAAACAGCAGGAAAAGGCCACCTCTCAGAGGCTTGAGTCTGACCCAGCGTTTTGTCAGTCTAGCCAACCTAAGCCGCCAAGGGACCAATCTCCTCATGATGTCAGGTCCCAGATGGGTTCGTGAGAACGAAGACGGAGGGATGCATGCAACAAGAAGGACGCTATCCCCATATCCTCCAACCATGGAGGCAAGGCTCATCCTCGGCGCACATATCCACCGCCCCGGTCTCCCCGACATCGCGAATACCCCAAGGCTCACCATTGCACGGACATGCCTCCGCCAAATCAGAGCGGCATCGTCATCCGCGACAACACGGAGCAGACCCGCCATGATGGAGAGTGCAACCAAGGACACAAGAGCAGGTCGCGCCATGAGCCTCCGCGTCCGACAAGCAACCGCGACAAGCATGAGGCATCACAGGAGAGTAACAGCAAAAAATCTAACCCACCGCCACCTCCGCCTCCGTCGCCCCCCTAGAAGCCACCATGGCGGAGGAGGCCCGCGTCGTTCACGCAGCCCTTCCCCTGGTGGAAAGAAGAAAAGATCAAGCCCGGAGCCATACGACGCACGTTCACGCCTGGACAAGATTCACGAGGCCCGGGAAGGACAATACTTGGGACCACGTTGCTTTGGACCTGCAATACGGACCGCAACTTACTCCAAGGGTTTCCAGATTGACAAGATCATCAAGCCCTATGACGACACCGCCAAACCAGCTACGTGGTTGCAGGATTACGACAACTCGATGGAGATCGCCGGAGGTAACCCCAACGTTGCCGTCAAGTACCTCCCGCTGATGCTGGCGGGCACGACCCAACAATGGATTGATGACTTGGTGGAGAAGCCCATCTGCAACTAGTTGGACATGCAAGAAGCATTCACCATGAACTTCGAGGGTACGTATAAGCGTCCATGTACTATTGGCGATCTACATCGGTGCGTGCAGGAGAAAGACAAGTCATCTCGTGCCTACCTCTCTTGCTGGCTGGACATGAAGAATTCATGCGCAGGAGTGCATGCCTAGACCGCCATGTCCGCCTTAATTGATGGGTTGGAGAAAGGTACGTTGATCCGACATAAGTTAAAGCACTTGCAGGACAATCACCGGCTAGATCTCAACCAGATGATCCAGCTGGCTAGTGAGTTCGCAGCTACCGACGATGATGCTCACGGCTCCCTGCCGGCAACGGCCATTCCAACCCAAGCTAGGAGGAATAGCAGCACCAAGCGGAAGAGCCCGCCAGAAGAAAAGCAAACCTCCGACATGGTCGCTATGACATTTGCAGGACGAGGTGATGGCGGACAGCGTGGCCGAGGACAGGGAGCTGGTCGTGGGCAGCAACAAGTTAATGAAACTACCTCGGCAACGCTCCGTGTTCCCCAAACATATGAGGAGTACCGTGATATGACGTGCCTCGTGCACCTCGATGCCAACGGTAAAGCCACTCACACCAATCACCATTGCAAGTTCGTCAACAATCTCAAGGAGGACCCGGAGTCTGGCTACAAGCAAAGTCGGAAGAACAGACCGCGAGGCAAAGGAAAGGGGAAGAAGAAGGAAGAGGAGTCCAAGGATTCAAGTGACATGGATGAGGATGTTGACCCCAAGCATGCTGCCAAGAGCGATGGCAAGGGCAAGAACCCCTTCGAGAAGAAGGCGGCCGTTTTCCACACATTCCTTGGCACCCCCACTGTCCGACAATAGAAAACCTCTATGAGGATACTGATGGCCACTCTACCCCAGTTCCCCAGTACCTGCGCTAGTCGGAGATTCCAATTACTTGGGACAGAAAGGATCACCCAGACCTCATCCCTACGGAGAACCAGTACGCCATGGTCATCAACCCCCTGATTGACGGCAACGAGTTCACCAAATGTATGGTGGATAGTGGAAGCAGCATCAACATCATGTACCTAGATACGCTGCACAAGATGAACTTGACAGAGGCCAACCTAAGGCAGACCATCACCATCTTCCATGGTGTAGTTCCTGCTCGGGAGGCTCGGTCCCTTGGGTGCATCACGCTCTAGGTTGCTTTTGGCAATATTAATAATTACCGCCAATAATGCATGACCTTCGAGGTGGTCCCCTTCAAGAGCATGTACCATGTCATATTCAGACGCGACATCTTCCACACCTTCATGTCCAAACCATGCTTCGTCTACAACAAGCTCAAGATACCCGGACCAAGCGACGTCATCATCGTATCCGGAAGCTTTACCAAGGCAAGGGATTGCGAGATTGGAGAAGCAGCCTTTGCAGAAGTTGTCCTCTGCAACAAAGAATTCAAGGAGATCCAGAGCAAGGTCGATGCCTCGGAGATGCCGGCGTCGAAGAAGAAGATTTCTAACTCCACTCCAGCCTTCAAGGCCGCCATCGAAACCAAGCCGGTGGAACTTGTGGTAGGCGATGCCTCCAAGACCAACGCCATTCGGACGAACCTGGATCCCAAATAGGAAAGCGCGCTCATCGAGTTCCTCCGTGAGAATAGGGACATCTTTGCCTGGCAACCTGCCGACATGAAAGGTGTACCTAGGGAACTTGCCGAGCACAGCTTGAATATTGATCCAAAATGCAAACCGGTGAAACAACCTCTATGACGCTTCGGAGACGAGAAGAGACGCGCCATAGGCAAAGAGATAGCTAGGTTACATAAGGATAGTTTTATCCGAGAAGTCCTTCACACCCGATGGGTGGCCAATCTTGTACTTGTTCCCAAAAAGGGAACCAAAGAATTAAGAATGTGCATTGATTACACCGGCTTGAACAAAGCGTGTCCCAATGATCTGTTTGCTTTGCCTCGCATTGACCAATTCATTGACTCGATGGCTGGCTCGGAGCTTTTTGTTTTCTTGATGCATACTCAGGATACCACCAAATTAAGATGAGGAAGTCAGACCAATTGGCCACTTCATTCACCACACCTTACGACACGTTTTACTACGTCACGATGCCCTTTGGGCTGAAAAACGCAGGTGCTATGTACCAGTGGACAATGCAGCGTTGTCTACACGCTCAAATTGGTCAGAACGTTCATGCCTATGTGGACGATATAGCGGTGATGTCTAAAAATTCAAACGACTTAATCTCTTACTTAAAAGAAACCTTTGATAATCTCCGAAAATACAACATGATGCTTAACCCTAAGAAGTGCATCTTCGGGGTTCCAGCCAGCAAATTGTTGGGCTTCATCATTTCCAAACGTGGAATCGAGGTCAACCCAGAGAAGATCAAGGCTATCCTAAACATAAACCGTCTGACATGCCTGAAGGACATACAACGGCTCACAGGCTGCATTGCAGCAGTTAGTCAGTTCGTCAGCCGACTTGGAGAGAAGGCTCTGCCACTGTACAAGTTGTTGAAGAAGGCGGACAAATTTACATGGATGGACGAAGCAGATGCAACATTGAAGCAGCTAAAGGAGATACTCTCCTTGGCGCCTATCCTTACAGCACCCGAGCCTATGGAGCCTATGTTAATATACATGGAGGCCACCAACTGGGTAATTAGCATCATCGTCGTGGTAGAGCAGAAAGAACCAGGGCATGAGTACGAAGTTCAACAACCAGTTTACTATGTAAGTGAGGTCTTGACGGAGTCCAAGCAGCGTTACCCGCACTACCAAAAGATATCTTATGGAGTGTTCCTTGCTTCTCGGAAGCTAAGGCACTACTTCCAGGAGCACCCTATCACAGTTGTGAGCAAAGCTCCACTATCCGACATCATCAACAACAGCGACGCTACAAGAAGGGTCGCGAAGTGGGGCATTGAGCTTGCCGCCTTCCAGATCACCTACAAGTGACACGACGCTATCAAGTCACAGGCCTTGGCAGATTTCATCGCAGATTGGATAGAGATGCTAGATGCTACCCCTATGCTGGAGCCAGAATACTGGGTGATGCACTTTGATGGATCAAAGCTAATCAATGGCTCGGGGGCTGGTGTACTATTACAGTCACCAACCGGGGAAAAGCTACACTATGTTATGCAGATCCACTTCGAGGCTACGAACAATATTGGCATCAAGCACATAGTTTGTTGTGGAGATTCCGACTTGGTTGCCCAGCAGGTGGCTGGCACCTGGAACACGCGGAACCCTATGATGGCGGCATATCGAGACGAAGTGGACGAGATAGCCAAGAGCTTCTTGGGCTACTAAGTCAAGTATGTACCTAGGGAGCAAAACGAGGCGGCTGATCTACTGTCTAAGCTTGGATCAGGGCACAAACAAATTCCGTCTGGCGTTTTTCTGGAACATCTACGGACACCATCCGTGAAGAGAGCAGACACCGAGAACCCGGATAGAGTTGACTTTTTTGTTCACACAGTGATAAAGTGCGGTGACCCAGCATACCACTGCATGATGTAGTACACTATAGTCGTTGACATAACACCAATGAAACATCGTTCACTAGTATTACATCCCTCAGAGTAGTACAACAGAAACATAGCAGGTCCAAGACATGACTATAGGTTACAACTCAACTCTTTACACAAGATCCAGAGAACCCTCAAGGTTAAAGAGAGAAAAATAAACTTCTTGCAAAGAAGAATCAAGAATAAATAACTCATAGCTACCATACTTATAAAACTAGTAGCTGAACTACGAGGCTTGCATTGCTGCTATTGCAATATTCTACAGAAGTAGGATCTATGGTTAGAAATTCTATTCTTATCTAATCAGCCACTTCGTCTTCACTTGAGTTGATGTATATGTTGACTTTCTTGACTTCATTGAAGAGCGTTAGCTTTTGGTGATGATTCCTGGAGCATAACTTGATGTAGACGTCGTTTGTACTGGCTTTAGAACCTAGCAAGGGTTAAGAAGATACTTTGAGTACGAGAGTACTCAGCAAATTCACTAGAAAAGGAGTGTTTGATGCACTATATCTACAGCCACAGACCATAGGTCGTAGGCAATGCAAGTTTTCGTAAACATTTCTTCAAAGGTTGCTTTTATTCTGAAAAGCTATGTCCGTCAGCCTTCACGAGTTTACCAGAACTTTCATGGAGTTCCTTTCCCGCCGCGTTCGCAGCTCCTTCCCGGAACAGGGAGTAACAAGTTACAGTTCTTACACTCTGTAGAGGTGCGTCACTTTACCCATGAGAGATCTTAGCTTTGTTGCACATCTGAATTTCAGGTTCGTTCACACTTCCTTAGTGTGAGGCCTAGACTAAGATCCAAGCCAATCACTGCCTTATCCGCGACCCCGCATGTCTCTTTGGTGTACGCTAGCCCACCTATTGAATTACGGCAATGACAGTACAGACCGTTCAGATGCCGGAACTATCGTGGGACGTTGAGGGCTCCCACCCATATGCTGTATATCCTCTACGAATTACCATATAATATGCACGCTACGAGTGATAACAGCCACGACCCGCACATCCAGCTCCATGCAAGAGGGAAAGATACAGCTGGCTTCTTCGTCCCATTCCAAATCTCATGGTCAACGCGTAATATACGGCACAAGAATCACTGGCGACATTGATTGTTAAGTCCTAGATAATATGTTCCTTTACCACTAGAACTCTTATAGTAGGTTATTACCTCATGGTAAATAACCTATAATCACATTATTACGAAAATAGTGTTTTCTAACATTTTTCAAATGCAGGTGATGACAACACTGGATTTGTAAAATACTTTACAGAAAATAATCAAAGGACATGAGCAAGTGTGAACTTGCCTTTTGTGATTGCAAGATTATGCACTCACGGTCTTCAAGACAATATAAGATCCAATAGTTGAAATCTGCATCATTGGTCCGATAAGGACTAATGTTTAAAGAAGCAAGATGCAATTATGCATAAGTAATGATATGCATTTTGTAGAACTCTCAATTCGAATCCCCAATACTTTGAGTGAAGTGAATTCAAATGATTATTTTAAGAGTTGGTTTATCTTCAAATTTTACTTTATAACTAATGATCTTTATAAGGAACCTAAGTGAGAATAATTCTTAATACACAGGTAAAGTATAAAGTAATGTGATTATGTTTAATTGTTATTTGGTGATTAAGGTAAGAGTTTTTGTTTTTAGTTGTTAAGAGTTGAAGAATTTATTATGAGATTATTCTTTGAAGTGGCAAAAAGAATAACATTTAAAGAAAAGATTTCCTTTCTAAGGTTTAAACAATCTTCATGGTTAATAGAACATGAGGAATGTCTTTTGGTGTTTGATTTATTATTTTGGATTTGAGATGCTTGTGTCTTAAGTTAAATAGACCAAAGTTAACTACAAAACATAAGTGATTTATTAGACCTGATGTTTATAAGGTTTGAGACTAAAGTTAACTTTAAAAGTTTAAGTAAACTTAAACTGTAATATATTTCAATTATTCCCAAGTTTTAGATTTATGATAAGTATAACTAAGGTGTGGAATTATTCACTTTATTTTTAAGTGAATGATTTAGATTAAATTTGTTTTGCTTATTAAGAAAATACTTTGTATTTATTTAATGTGATCATAATTAGATGGTTTTAGTAATTTGTTAAAATTTAAAGTTATGTTAATAGTGGTCAAGATATAATGATTATTCATCATATTATATAAATGGGTGATACCCAATGTTTATTTAAAAGGATTCTTAATAAGATTTTTAAAAGAATATTTTAAAGTTAAAGGCTATACTTAAGTTTGATTATGAATTCAAGTTATGGGTTTGGAATTAGTATTAAGACACTAATTGCTCAAGGTTTTCTACGAATTGTGTTTATTTCTTTCTTAAGAATTTTTTTAAAGAATTCACAAAATAGGTATTAGGTAAGGATTTATTATTTAAAATATTAAAGCCTTTCCTAATAATATATTTAATATTTTTCTAGTGTAATATATTTATTCAAGACCTTAAAAATGAATTTTATTTATTTTTAAGTATTATCTTTATTTTTATAAAATTCATCAAAGAATTAAGTTTCTTTAAATATTTGCTTTATGTTTTATTTGTAAAACTCTAAGTTGGTATTTTTATAAAATAATAGAGCTATTTTGATACACAAAAATGATTTTTTATTTATCTTTAGGGTTTTTGTTATTTCACAGAATTTCCTTTAGGATTTAATGGTGTTAATAATTATATACTTTATATTTATTTAAAACAATTTAAAATTATATTTTTATTAAGTAGATCTTATTTTTATGATAATTTACATATATTATTTATATATTGTTAGGATTTTTTTATAATTTTCTAGAGCTCAAAAGGTTTAGATGATATTTTGGTAGATTTCCATTTTATCCTTTATTATTTATTTGTAAAATCTGTTTTACTTCATAAATTTGGGCCCATTAGGTAGCCTAGCCCACTGGGTTGGGCTAGACCACTTGGCCTGGTTCTATGGGTCGGTTGACCCTGACCCTAACCCTATCTCCTTCTTCGCTGCTCGTCCTCTCTCAGGCGATGTGGTTGTCGCCATCCCTCTCTGGCTCGATTTCGGCGAACGCCGCCATTTCAGCCGCCGCTGCCAGCCATTGAAGCTCCGTCGCCGCCTAGACAATCGGGTCCTCCGATTCAATTTGTCCCTGAGGCCTTACCGAGATCGCCCCCTCTCATCTCCTTGTGCTAGGGTTCGGTGTTGGGGTTGTCGTGTGTCGGTGGTCTTGTGGAGCTCTTCGTCGGCCTGGACTCAGCTCGACACCAGCGGAAAGGTGCGTAGGTGCAACCCTGGCGTCTCCTTCTCCTGATGCCTGCGGGACGGCTCTGTCAGCGCAACCCAAGCATCGGAGGCTTCCACTGATTCTGTGGTGGTGTTGTTTAGGACCTAATCCATGTCTTCATCTAGCCAACTCTCCAGGTGCTCGACACCATCGGTGAGTTTTGATTCCATGTGACCAGCATTAGTACTGATGGCCCTAATCTATGACTCTGCTATGTTTGTGGCTGATTAATTACTAGCTAGAATTCCTAGATTTGGATGAGCAAGTGCTCAGTGGTATAATTTGGGTTAATGATTGTGCTGCTAGTGTTGGTGAGTGCTGAACTATGGTTCAGTGATGCTGTTCTTAACATACCTAGGATTTTCTATTGGCTCTGATGTACTGGTGTGACTTGCAAATAAATTCTGGATGGATTTAATTGTTGTATATCAAATGTGTATTACTACAACAACCCTACTCTCATAAATTGATCAAAAACATATCTTGCTCACTTACTTGGCTAGCAAATGGTGCAAAGGCTAAGGTTTTATCTTGAGTCAAACACATACTAAGGTGGTTATCCTTAGCTGATCATAAGCTAGGTAAAATGATTGTAGAGATGAAATGATTTCTAGATTGGTGGCTAGGCTTAATCTAAAAAGAGATATATTTGATGCCCTGAATCTGATTCATTGATGATCTTGATCCTCTCTTGAATATAGTTGCATCATTTTTAAATGATTCCTAGAAAAAGATAGCTAGGAAAATGATTTAGATTCTTGTTTGGTTACTTGCAGATGGTTTTGAATGAGTTGATGTGGATCATATCATGCACATGCATGATCTTGGGTCAGACAAGAATTGGAATATGCAAAGTAGATCCTCTTTGGCTATTTTATGGCTTGATATCTAGACAAATGATTCCTAGAAAAGATAATTTTGGGAAAATGATTTGAAATAATACCCCATGGATGTAACTCATTCTTTTAATCATGGGTATTTGGTGTTAATCTTGGCTGGTGATTTCAGTGGCTTCTAATATTAGAATCTTCCTACTGTGGTGCCTCCATCTGGAGTGTGCACAGTGGTGTTTCTAGTATTATGATCTGTTGCTGAATTAGTTAACTATTAATTGCTTGGCTAATAGAGCACCTTGTGGCTTCTGTTAATATGGTCATGTTATTGTGCTGTCTTCCTGGAGGTACACAGCCATATGATCATTTTTTTAAAGACACCTGCTATCATTTGAAGTGACTATTGGATGAACATCATGTTGGAATAACTTTGTTGTGGATTGAGATGCAGCCTATGATGCAAAGGATGAGGCCCCAATATAAGATGAGAATAGATACTATTGTTGCCTATAGCATCTATGCTAATCTGAGAGCACTCTTACTTCTACTCTTTTTTGGAATTTGGTGCAACTATTGCTTGAATTGAAACTGATGAGAGGCATGGGTATGATCTTAGTATATAAACCTATTGCTTGTAGAGTTGTGGTTGTTGTTGGGCTAGTGCTGATCTTGATCAGTTTGGTTGTGCTCCTTGTTGATCTTCTAGCCGGTTCCTTCTGAGCTACTGCCTTCCCTATGGAACTCCTCCCCTCCTAGCTCTTGGATGGATTTCCTAGCAACCGGATGCTGGTGATGTGGTGGTGTGGTTTTCTTGGCCATGGGGTGAAATGGATATCTCTTGTGCTAGTGTTGTATTGTGGCTGGTGCTCTATCTCTTGTGTGCTTTGATGGATTAGGTGCAGTTCTTGAGTCCTTGCTTGGGTGGAGAAGCAAATAGTACTCTAGCAGCTGTGCTACGGCTGCACCCTCCCTTATCTACTTCCCAAACTCTCCTTGCTGTGTTGACACCATAGCTGCTGCATGCAATGACTGTGATGTGTGCCTGATTGTGTCATATGTGGATCAGATTGAGTGAAAAACTTGATATTTGATGTTGATTTACCTTATTACCATTTTACTTGGCTTTGGTGAAACTTGCCCCTTACTAGCCAATGATGCATTAGTCTGAGGCAAAATCAACTGATAAGAACAAATCCTATATTTTTGGCCCATTCCAATCTACTCAGTGATGATCTAGCAGTGCACCTCACTGCAATTCTGAGAGTATAATACTAACCCAATAACCCCTCTTTTACCTTTGATTTGTTCTTTTCTGTTATGTTGTAGGTATAAAACTAATGATACAAGATCAATGAAGACTAGATTAGGAAATAGATAGATTATAGTTTAGGATTTAATCTTAAATGTAATCTTTTATTTATTCTCTTGTAAAGACTCCTTGTAAGAACCTTCTTTTCTTTAATAAAGTTTATTTTTCTTCTGTAATTATTCTTGTAAGGTAATATTTTTCTAATTCCATTCCAGTTGATTTGTTGTTACTGAATTAGGAAAAGAATAAGAAATATTCATTTGTTTATCATATAAAGGGCAATAAATATTCATATTTATTTTAAATATAAGATTTTTTGGTATGGTATTTTTTTGTAATGCCTTTATTATAAAGAATGTTGTAACAGGTATTTATTATAATAAGAAATACTTTTATTCCATGTTTGCAATTTCTTATTCCCCTTAATTATAAATGTTTATCCATTATATGATTGAATATATTTTGTACCACAATTTTTTACTTTATTGGTTAAATACTATTTTCTTAACTTGGAAATATTCCCAAATATTCAAATTTGAATTTCAATTCTCAATTTCAAACATGAATTGAATTGTTTTCCCAAGACACAAGAATATATTAGAAATCATGTCAAAATCCATACACTTGCGCTGATGTTATCATCAGAACAAGAGAGATCCCGATCCCTCTACAGCTCTTTGCGTTTTGCGCGAAAATTCCCCGGATTTTCATATGCATGAATGCAATGCACACACCTGCGTCCTCTATAATTCTATGTGCTAATCCTAGGATTATACAGATTCTCCCCTTAAAATAAACTTCATCCTCGAAGTTCGTATACTCTCACGTTTTGGAATGAGGAACTGGTTTGTATTGGTGATGACCTTTCTCAAGTTCATGGTAACCTCAAATGGAAATAATTGTAATATCCCATATCCATAACTTTTCCTTGAATTCTCCTCCCACTTGGAAATGTCCAACATGTTGTCTACAATGCACTAATGTTCCTCTTACTATATTCCCTTAGGCTATGTCCTTACTAGAGGATCCTTCAATTGGGGTCTCTAATTTAGTTCATTACCCATATTAGGTATCCTAATACAACTCCTTTACTTGATCATCAAACTTCCGGATATACTATATAAGGTCCAGGAAGTATTACTAAATAAACCAGGGTTTTTAACTCTATTAAACAATAACTATGGTCAAAAGTCTAACTTTTGATTTGTGAGGATATTGGTTTATACTGGTAGTCCTTCTAAAAATTGGATTTGAACACATTTAGTACATACCCATTGGAAATTCCTTGTTCCTCTACACATTTCCAATTGGATGTGCTATAGTACCTCTTCAGAATCACTTAAGAATTGTTTCTTTTAGGATTAGTTTGTTAGAACTATTCTATTTTATTACTTCGAGCTTTTACCTTATTAGGCTTTTAGACAATCTTTTGTTATTATCTTCAGTACTTTTATAAGAATAACTTCCTTTTAACCTTATGAAAATAAGGCTTGCTGTTGTTGTTGGTTAGTCCTTCTCCATCCTTTATTAGGAAAGTCAAATAATAATACCTTCATTTCTAAGGTTTACTCTCCCCCTTAGGGTTTACTAATGGTCTTCAAAAGGTCTATATAGTATTCCTTAATTTTATAAATAGAATATTGGTTCCTATCCAGCTTGTGCTCAACCTAATTAGGGTCTGATGAAAGATTATATGGTGTATCCACAAATTTGTGGATCTCCAAAGTGAATCTTTCAGCATTATTTGTCTTACTTACGATGTGGACATTTTCACTTTGATAGGTCAACTTTCGCGAAGAGTCTCAAAAGACGGTCGCTTTCAAAAAAAAATATACTCCTTTGTGTCTTACTTAACTTAGGCCAAATTTTATGCTCTTTATGCAACTTCTAAGAAGATCTGGTTAACTATGTCAACCAACACCGGTTGCGGACAAGATACCAACTGTGGATCAAAGACTAGATGTGGATATTTACCAGCTGCGAACCATCCTAGGGTGTATGTCCCTATGGTTTCTAGCATACTTATGGCATTCCCTCTTAATTATCAGAGCTTGAATACCATTTTGGGGGTTTCAAAGCTACTTCTTTGTATTTATTCATGATACTTCCATGAACTTACATAATTACTCCATTGACTTCTTAGCAGCATACCTACTTTGATTGAACCTTAAGTTCATTAATTCTTGTTGCTCCATATATCTTCTACACTAATCTTCCTTCTTACTGCTGATTAGTAATGATCTGAGCTTGATCCATCCTTAAAATTGGATTGATACTCCTATATTTGGCTTTAGCCTTCAGGTAAGTCTTCATCTTGGTCTTTGAAAACTGTCACTCCCTTACACAAATTCCCGTTTCTATCTAGGTCTATAACATCAAGTAGTAACTAGATGTTGCAACATGCATTTGCACACCAAGTCAAACTTCATGTACATATCTAGTCAATCAAGAAGATCCAAGAAAAAACAAATAAATCCAAATGTGGTACATATAACACACAATATTCTAAGCCCAGAATATAGTAGTTGAGTATAATGTCTCTAGAATTCCGGCTTAGTTGTGTAGTCTATGACACCTCCTCGTATAGGTTTACATCGTGATACTTAGCATATAGGGTCAAACTATTCTTTATTTCTTAATTTACCCAAATTGCTCAATTGTAATAGGATAATCTTAAGCAAAGTGGTCTCAAATTTGGTTTTGACTAGACTTTTGTCTCACCTTTGGGATGATTAACTATATTCAACCTTACCTTATTAGCCATCTAACCTCACATGATCTCTTCAAATGACTAATCAGATTCTATTTGTTAACTAAAA
This sequence comes from Avena sativa, assembly GCA_916181665.1. Lineage (NCBI taxonomy): Eukaryota > Viridiplantae > Streptophyta > Magnoliopsida > Poales > Poaceae > Avena > Avena sativa. Next base: position 144,233,477 of record OV702294.1, on the reverse strand, counting down.
CCAAAGATTATTAGAAATTTTTAGCACCTATGACTTCTATCATAGCTCTAACATATTATTTTCATACCTCTACTCCAATATAAATCACTAAGTACTTGTCATACTTAATCCTACATCATGGTTTCGAAGCTAATCTCACCATGATCTGGTTCTGTCTACCTACACATCTTGATTTAGGGGTTGATCTAACCATGATGACTTTGTTTCTCATTGCACTATTATTAAGTTTTAACATAATTTCACTTCATCACGTAGAATTCTCAAGTGAATCCCACATGATTACTACTCATTACATCAACATTTAACCTAATGATATTCATCATATTGTCTTTGGGTTATCAACTAACACTAAGATTCCACTGTCTCACATGAATTCTAGGGTTAGGCTACACTGTTAAGACTACTTCAATTGATGTCTTACACTTGCTCCTAATCTACTATGGCCAATTGACTTTCCTACAGTATCTTGGTAGGTTATGTCTCCTTCGGAAGACCATAAATAGCACTATAACGAGAAGAAAAATTTTACTCCTAAGAATTATGACTTAAGAATTTTGTGACAAGGTTTATCCTCAAGTGGATACTCATCACCAGTCATAAGATCATTTGGTTTAGATAAGATGGCTCCTATACTCACTATCCAACCTACAGATCTTCCAAAAAGGGTTTCAATCCTAAGGTCAAAGCATAGGCTCTAATACCAACTACAGTGACCCAGCATACCACTGCATGATGTAGTACACTATAGTCGTTGACATAACACCAATGAAACACCGTTCACTAGTATTACATCCCTCAGAGTAGTACAATAGAAACATAGCAGGTCCAAGACATGACTATAGGTTACAACTCAACTCTTTACACAAGATTCAGAGAACCCTCTGGGTTAAAGAGAGAAAAATAAACTTCTTACAAAGAAGAATCAGGAATAAATAACTCATAGCTACCATACTTATAAAACTAGTAGTGAACTACGAGGCTTGCATTGCGCTATTGCAATACTCTACAGAAGTAGGATCCATGGTTAGAAATTATATTCTTATCTAATCAGCCACTTCTTCTTCACTTGAGTTAATGTATATGTTGACTTTCTTGACTTCATTGAAGAGCGTTAGCTTTTGGTGATGATTCCTAGATCATAACTTGATGTAGACGTCGTCCGTACTGGCTTTAGAACCTAGAAAGGGTTAAGAAGATACTTTGAGTACGAGCGTACTTAGCAAATTCACTAGAAAAGGAGTGTTTGATGCACTATATCTACAGCCACAGACCATAGGTCGTAGGCAATGCAAGTTTTCGTAAACATTTCTTCAAAGGTTGCTTTTATTCTGAAAAGCTATGTCCGTCAGCCTTCACGGGTTTACCAGAACTTTCATGGAGTTCCTTTCCCACCGCGTTCGCAGCTCCTTCCCGGAACAGGGAGTAACAAGTTATAGTTCTTACACTCTGCAGAGGTGCGTCACTTTACCCATGAGAGATCTTAGCTTTGTTGCACATCCGAATTGCAGGTTCATTCACACTTCCTTGGTGTGAGGACCAGACTAACATCCAAGCCAATCACTGCCTTCTCCGCGACCCCGCATGTCTCTTTGGTGTACGCCAGCCCACCTATTGAATTACGGCAATGGCAGTACAGACCGTTCAGATGCCGGAACTATCATGGGACGTTGAGGGCTCCCACCCATATGCTGCATATCCTCTAAGAATTACCATATAATATGCACGCTATGAGTGATAACAGCCACGACCCACACATCCAGCTCCATGCGAGAGGGAAAAGATACAGCTAACTTCTCCGTCCCATTCCAAATCTCATGGTCAACACGTAATATACGGCACAAGAATCACTAGCGACATTGGTTGTTAAGTCCTAGATAATATGTTCCTTTATCACTGGAACTCTTATAGTAGGTTACTACCTCATGGTAAATAACCTATAATCACATTATTATGAAAATAGTGTTTTCTGACATTTTTCAAATGCAGGTGATGACAACACTGGATTTGTAAAATACTTTACAGAAAATAATCAAAGGACATGAGCAAGTGTGAACTTGCCTTTTGTGATTGCAAGATTATACACTCACGGTCTTCAAGACAATATAAGATCCAATAGTTGAAATCTGTACCATTGGTCCGGTAAGGACTAATGTTTAAAGAAGCAAGATGCAATTATGCATAAGTAATGATATGCATTTTGTAAAACTCTCAATTCGAATCCCCAATACTTTGAGTGAAGTGAATTCAAATGATTCTTTTAAGAGTTGGTTTATCTTCAAATTTTACTGTATAAGTAATGATCTTTATAAGGAACCTAAGTGAGAATAATTCTTAATACACACGTAAAGTATAAAGTAATGTGATTATGTTTAATTGTTATTTGGTGATTAAGGTAAGAGTTTTTGTTTTTAGTTGTTAAGAGTTGAAGAATTTATTATGAGATTATTATTTGAAGTGGCAAAAAGAATAACATTTGAAGAAAAGATTTCCTTTCTAAGGTTTAAACAATCTTCATGGTTAATAGAACACGAGGAATGTCTTTTGGTGTTTGATTTATTATTTTGGATTTGAGATGCTTGTGTCTTAAGTTAAATAGACCAAAGTTAACTATAAAAACATAAGTGATTTATTAGACCTGATGTTTATAAGGTTTGAGACTAAAGTTAACTTTAAAGGTTAAGTAAACTTAAACTGTAATATATTTCAATTATTCCCAAGTTTTAGATTTATGATAAGTTTAACTAAGGTGTGGAATTATTCACTTTATTTCTAAGTGAATGATTTAGATTAAATTTGTTTTGCTTATTAAGAAAATACTTTGTATTTATTTAATGGGATCATAATTAGATGGTTTTAGTAATTTGTTAAAATTTAAAGTTATGTTAATAGTGGTCAAGATATAATGATTATTCATCATATTATATAAATGGGTGATACTCAATGTTTATTTAAAAGGATTCCTAATAAGATTTTTAAAAGAATATTTTAAAGTTAAAGGCTATACTTAAGTTTGATTATGAATTCAAGTTATGGGTTTGGAATTAGTATTAAGACACTAATTGCTCAAGGTTTTCTAAGAATTGTGTTTATTTCTTTCTTAAGTATTGTTTTTAAAGAATTCACAAAATAGGTATTAGGTAAGGATTTATTATTTAAAATATTAAACCCTTTCCTAATAATATATTTAATATTTTTCTAGTGTAATATATTTATTCAAGACCTTAAAAATGAATTTTATTTATTTTTAAATATTATCTTTATTTTTATAAAATTCATCAAAGAATTAAGTGTCTTTAAATATTCGCTTTATGTTTTATTTGTAAAACTCTAAGTTAGTATTTTATAAAATAATAGAGCTATTTTGATACAGAAAAATGATTTTTTATTTATTTTTAGGGTTTTTGTTATTTCACAGAATTTCCTTTAGGATTTAATGGTGTTAATAATTATTTACTTTATATTTATTTAAAACAATTTAAAATTATATTTTTATTAAGTAGATCTAATTTTTATGATAATTTACATATATTATTTATATATTGTTAGGATTTTTTTATAATTTTCTAGAGCTCAAAAGGTTTAGATGATATTTTGGTAGATTTCCATTTTATCTTTTATTATTTATTTGTAAGATCTGATTTACTTCATAAATTTGGGCCCATTAGGTAGCCCAGCCCACTGGGTTGGGCTAGACCACTTGTCCTGGTTCTATGGGTCGGTTGACCCTGACCCCGACCCTATCTCCTTCTTCGCTGCTCGTCCTCTCTCAGGCGATGTGGTTGTCGCCATCCCTCTCTGGCTCGATTCTGGCGAACGCCGCCATTTCGGCCGGCGCTGCCGGCCATTGATGTTCCATTGCCGCCTGGACAATCGGGTCCTCCAATTCGACTTGGCCCTGAGGCCTTACCGAGCTCGCCCCATCTCATCTCCTTGTGCTAGGGTTCGGTGTTGGGGTCGTCGTGTGCCAGTGGTCTTGTGGATCTCTTCGTCGGCCTGGACTCAGGTCGACGCCAGCGGAAAGGTGTGCAGGTGCAACCCTGGCGTCTCCTTCTCCTGATGCCTGCGGGACGGCGCTGTCAGCGCAACCCAAGCATCGGAGGTTTTCACTGATTCTGTGGTGGTGGTGTTTAGGACCTAATCCATGTCTTCATCAAGCCAACGCTCCAGGTGCTCGGCACCATCGGTGAGTTTTGATTGCATGTGACCAACTTTAGTGTTGATGGCCCTAATCTATGACTCTGCTATGTTTGTTTGTGGCTGATTGATTACTAGCTAGAATTCCTAGATTTGGATGAGCAAGTGCTTAGTGGTATAATTTGTGTTAATGATTGTGCTGCTAGTGTTGGTGAGTGCTAAACTATGGTTCAGTGATGCTGTTCTTAACATACCTAGGATTTTCTATTGGCTGTACTGGTGTGACTTGCAAATAAAATCTGGATGGATTTAATTGTTGTATATCAAATGTGTATTACTACAGCAACCCTACTCTCATAAATTGATCAAAAACATATCTTGCTCACTTACTTGGCTAGCAAATGGTGCAAAGGCTGAGGTTTTATCTTGAGTCAAACACATACTAAGGTGGTTATCCTTAGCTGATCATAAGCTAGGTAAAATGATTATAGAGATGAAATGATTTCTAGATTGGTGGCTAGGCTTAATCTTAAAAGAGATATATTTGATGCCCTAAATCTGATTCATTGATGATCTTGATCCTCTCTTGAATATAGTTGCATCATTTTTAAATGATTCCTAGCAAAAGATAGCTAGGAAAATGATTTAGATTCTTGTTTAGTTACTTGCAGATGGTTTTGAATGAGTTGATGTGGATCAGATCATGCACATGCATGATATTGGGTCAGACAAGAATTGGAATATGCAAAGTAGATCCTCTTTGGCTATTTTATGGCTTGATATCTAGAAAAATGATTCCTAGAAAAGATAACTTTGGGAAAATGATTTGAAATAATACCCCATCGATGTAACTCATTATTTTAATCATGGGTATTTGATGTTAATCTTGGCTGGTGATTTCAGTGGCTTCTAATATTGGAATCTTCCTACTATGGTGCCTCCATCTGGAGTGTGCACAATGGTGTTTCTAGTATTATGATCTGTTGCTGAATTAGTTAGCTATTGATTGCTTGGCTAATAGAGCACCTTGTGGCTTTAGTTAATATGGCCATGTTATTGTGCTGTCTTCCTGGAGGTACACAGCCATATGATCATTTTTTCTTAAAGACACCTGCTGTCATTTGAAGTGACTGTTGGATGAACATCATGTTGGAATAACTTTGTTGTGGATTGAGATGCAGCCTATGATGCAAAGGCTGAGGCCCCAATATAAGATGAGAATAGATACTATTGTTGCCTATAGCATCTATGCTAATCTGAGAGCACTCTTACTTCTACTCTTTTTGGAATTTGGTGCAACTATTGCTTGAATTGAAACTGATGAGAGGCATTGGTATGATCTTAGTATATAAACCTGTTGCTTGTAGAGTTGTGGTTGTTGTTGGGCTAGTGCTGATCTTGATCACCTTGCTTGTGCTCCTTGTTGATCTTCTAAACGGTTCCTTCTGAGCTACTGCCTTCCCTGTGGAACTCCTCCCCTCATAGCTCTTGGATGGCTTTCCTAGCAACCAGATGCTGGTGATGTGGTGGTGTGGTTTTCTTGGCCATGGGGTGAAATGGATATCTCTGGTGCTAGTGTTGTATTGTGGCTGGTGCTCTATCTCTTGTGTGCTTTTATGGATTAGGTGCAGTTCTTGAGTCCTTGCTTGGGTGGAGAAGCAAATAGTACTCTAGCAGCTGTGCTATGGCTGCACCCTCCCTTATCTACTTCCCAAACTCTCCTTGATGTGTTGACACCACAGCTGCCGCATGCAATGACTGTGTTGTGTGCCTGATTGTGTCATATGTGGATCAGATTGAGTGAAAAACTTGATATTTGTTGTTGATTTACCTTATTACCATTTTAGCTGGCTTTGGTGAAACTTGCCCCTTACTAGCCAATGATGCATTAGTCTGAGGCAAAATCAACTGATAAGAACAGATCTTATATTTTTGGCCCATTCCAATCTACTTAGTGATGATCTAGCAGTGCACCTCACTGCAAATACTAACCCAATAACCCCTATTTTACCTTTGATTTGTTCTTTTCTATTATGTTGCAGGTATAAAACTAATGATAGAAGATCAATGAAGACTAGATTAGGAAATAGATAGATTATAGTTTAGGATTTAATCTTAAATGTAATCTTTTATTTATTCTCTTGTAAAGACTCCTTGTAAGAGCCTTCTTGTCTTTAATAAAGTTTATTTTTCTACTGTAATTATTCTTGTAAGGTAATATTTTTCTAATTCCATTCCAGTTGATTTGTTGTTACTGAATAAGGAAAAGAATAAGAAATATTCATTTGTTTATCATATAAAGGGCAATAATATTCATATTTATTTTAAATATAAGATTTTCTGGTATGGTATTTTTTTGTAATGCCTTTATTATAAAGAATGTTGTAACAGGTATTTATTATAATAAGAAGTACCCTGTTTGCAATTTCTTATTCCCCTTAATTATAAATGTTTATCTATTATATGATTGAATATATTTTGTACCACAATTTTTTACTTTATTGGTTAAATACTATTTTCTTAACTTGGAAATTTTCCCAAATATTCAAATTTGAATTTCAATTCTCAATTTCAAACATGAATTGAATTGTTTTCCCAAGACACAAGAATATATTAGAAATCATGTCAAAATCCATACACTTGCGCTGACGTTATCATCAGAACAAGAGAGATCCTGATCCCTCTACAGCTCTTTGCGTTTTGCGCGAAAATTCCCCGGATTTACTTATGCATGAATGCAATGCACACACCTGCGTCCTCTATAATTCTAGGTGCTAATCCTGGGATGTTACACAAAGGTCCCTCCGGCCTGGACAAAACCGTTCATGGAATATCTCGTACACGAAACTTTGCCCATCGACGAGGTCGAAATTCTGCAAATAGTATGTCGAGCAAAGGGCTATACCTAATCAATGGATAGCTCTACAAAATAAGCACCACTGGTGTATACCTCAAGTGTATTTCCCAACAAGAGGGTATTGAAATCCTTCGCGAGGTCCATCTCGGAGATTGCGGGCATCACGTCGCTCCTCGATCGTTAGCCTCCAAAGCCTTCCGGCAAGGTTTCTACTGGCTGACCGCGAAGGCGGACGCCGACAAGCTGGTTGAGACATGCATGGGATGCCAGTACTATGCCTGACAACCCCATGTTCCAGCTAAAGAATTGCGAACCATACCAATAACTTGGTTGTTCGCAGTCTGGGGGCTAGACATGGTTGGTCCATTACAGACGGCACCATGTGGGTTTATGCATCTGCTAGTGGCAGTTGATAAATTCACCAAATGGATAGAAGCTAAACCCATTAGAAAGCTTGATGGGGCAACTGCCCTTAAGTTTGTCCGAGATCTAGTGGTGAGATTTGGTCTCCCACATAGCATTATCACCAACAACGGCAGCAACTTGTCACTCGGAGAAGTGGAAGTGTATTGTTGGGAGAAGGGCATCCGACTTGACCTAGCATCTGTGGCACACCCACAGTCCAATGGCCAAGTTGAGCGAGCCAATGGATTAATTCTGCAGGGAATCAAGCCATGTCTAGAGGCACCGCTACATAGAGTTGTTGGAGCCTGGGCAGAGACATTGCCATCTGTGTTGTGGAGTTTACGAACTACACCCAACAGATCCACCGGCTACACCCCTTACTTTATGGTATATGGAGCAGAAGTCATCCTGCCTTCTGACATCCTTCACGATTTACCAAGATTTGCCGCCTACGACGAAGATGACGCTGAAGAATCCAGATGCCTAGATGTGGACCTTCTCGAGGAAGAGCGTGTATTGGCATGCCAAAGATCCGCCATCTACCAGCAGAATCTACGCAGCTACCATAGTCACTGCGTTCTGCATCGCTCGTTTAAAGAGGGGGATCTGGTGCTCCGACTTAAGTAGAAGAAGTCACACAAATTATCCCCTCCATGGGAAGGACAGTTCATCATAAGCAAGGCGCTGCTCAATGGGTCTTACTACCTCGCTGACAATCGTGAACTTGAGGATATACCCAATGATGATCATAAGAGTAAGCGATGTGACCCGGATGATGACTACCCAGAGCTTGATCGGCCATGGAACATAGCACAGTTACGTCCTTTTTACACTTAGCATATTTTTATCTACTGTGTACCTCTTATATGATCAATGAAATAAAGCTCTCTGGTTCACTCATATTTCTGAGTCTTTTACCTCCTTTAGTGTTCATTTTTGGATCGTATAAAACCTTTATTCGCAAGCTTTGCATTTGCACTTGTGAAAATTCCGCCTACGGGCGTTAGCTTAAGTTTTCTGGTCTACACGCTCTTTGTTGTTTTTATGTGGATTCTGGAGTAGGGACTTTCGGCACTTGTTGTCAGTGATTTTGTGCTTAGGTTTTTGACGGTCCATTGGGCATCATCGCCTGAGCGTATGGTTCTGACTACGAGTCTTCTGACTCATGAAAGGTCAAGCATAAGAACCAAAGTAATGGATAAGCCAGCACTTGCTTAAAAAATATTTACATGCCGGAACCAGTAGTTGAGTAGATGGAAATTACAACTATTGTTTTTCCGCCTTAAGTTAACATAGTAGTTTTTCCGCATACACCAAACCATAGGAAACAAATATTACAAAGTGTTTTTTCATTCATCTGGCGCAGGAGACTTTGATGCAGCATCGTCGGCAGCAGGAGAGCCATCTTCTTCGAAGTCGGTGGTCTTGAGGGACTCAGAGGAGCTCTGATGGTCGTTGTCAATGATCTCCAGCGGCACGAAGACGTTGTGATCGACCAACTCGGCAACCCTGATGTTAAAACCCGTGAGCGATGCCCAGATAGCCTTGTGGTCAATCTTCTGGCCTTCATCGTCTACGTCGGGAAGACCCGAGGTCACTGTGTCGAGGTCGGCATTTTCGTAGTGCGCCTTGACCATCGCCAGAGACATCCTTGCGCCAGCCCAGGTACATGAAGCTTTCAAGCTCAGGATACGCTCGGGGGCTTGACGCAAGATCTCCGAGTACTTCATCACGGAGTCCACTGCCTTGATATTGATATTGAGGAGCTTGGCGATTTCCTTGGCTTGCTTGACGGCAGTGTTGATGAAGTTGTCGGCGAGGACCATGCATTCCTTTGGTGGAGGAGGTGACTTGGTCAAACCAATAGGAGCTGCATTTCCGACAAAGGAGCACATGAGTTCAATAACACAAAGTTCAGAGTATTTGGCTTACAAAAGTACAAGACAGAGAATTGCTTACCAAAGATGCTCGCCTCCGCTTACTGGAGTGTCTCCGCCATGGAATCCCGTTCCTGTCGGAGGATCTTGCGCTGATTTTGTTCATCGACAGCTTTCTTCTGCTCCTTGAGCATCACAATCTCCTCCTTTAGTTGGTTTATCTCCGTGTTGGCAGACTCCTGCAAGGCTGCCATGGACTCTTCATGCATCTTCAGGGTATCGGTCCTCTCCTGCTTAAGGATTTTGTTTTCGCTATCCAGCAACTCAATGTGCTTGGATTGCTCAACAATGTCCTTGGCCTTGGCAATGGTTTCTGCAAGTCGGAGAAATAACAGCACATAATGAGTAGTCAGAGAGTGATGGCACAAGACCAAGATGATTGCGAAATTGAAAGGAAAAACATACTCTTCCTCTTGGTGATTTGTTCCTTCAAGAAGGGAGTTTTACCCTTTTCAGCTTCCAACTCCGCGCGCATCTTGTGGAACTTCTCGTTGGTGACGCCTCTCCGAGCATTCTCGTTCTGTGGAAAGAAGATCACAATCACTTAGTTTCTTGGAGAATCTAGCCGGATAAATATCCACCTAGAGGCTTGGGGGCTACAGTGAGAGTTTTTAACTCGGCATAATGCTTAGTCTTTCTTTAAGCATCTAGTCGGAACTAATTCAGTTTTCACCTAGAAGCTTGGGGGCTACAGTACGAGTTTTTAGCTTAGCAATATGCTTAGTCTTTCTTTAAGCATCTAGTTGGAACTAATTCAGTTTCAACTAGAGGCTTAGGGGCTACAGTATTGAATTTTACAAACACTGCGTATGCTACTCTGAAAGTATCTAGTCGAAATAATTCATTCAAACTACATAGTTGGAGGCTACATTGAGAAGTTTTCTAGCTTAGTCACTCTTAGAGCATTCAGATGCAAAAGCATGTGGTTTTCCGTCTAAATCCTCGGGGGCTACAGTGGGATACTCATATAAAATGCAAAAGGCAAATAAAACTTACAAGTGCGATGATCTTGAGATTGGTGGTGCACTCGGCAAATATCTTGCTGAAGGAAAGACTATTTCCTCGCAAGATATCATCTTGCCTGAGGAGCTCCTCAAGACCGCAAGTCGGAGATGTTGGAGCCTTACCAGGAGACAGAGTTGAGCTACTCGATGTAAGTGTCGGGTAGACTATCTTTGAAAGCTCTGTGGATGTCCTGGGTGCAGAGGCGCCGCCTTCGACAGACGTTCCGCCTACCACCATCGCCTTACTGCTACCGATGGCATCCTTAGCCAGAGCTTCAGCCATTTTGGAAGCAGTACTTTCTTGTATCGCCTGCTCATCGACTAGGACAAGATCCGTGGAGACACCAGGGTCCACTTCCATGGCGGAAGGGCCAGATGCATCCTTGGCTGGAGAGCTTGTCGGAGCGACGGCAGGCTGGACGCTGGGAGTGGTAGGGCGATGGCGGGAGATGCTTGGTGCGACACATCTCGGTGCAACATATCTCTAATGTTTTTAGAAGCCCCCGATGTTTTGGAGGTCTTCTTCAAACTTATACTGGCCTTCTTCCTGAAACGTGCAAAAGTATAAGTATAGGAATAAGATGAGCAATGGACGATGTTGGAGGATAAGAGGCTTACACAACAGTGGGTGCTTTGGTAAAAGGGATCCCGGTAATCTTTCTCTTCTCCGCCTCCAGGGCGGCAATAGTCTTCTTGGAGGATCCACCCTCCGTCTTCTTCTTCTTGCCTCCGTCGGCAGCGTCAGAGGTGGATCTCTTCCACTTTCGTGCCAACGGAACATCGTCGTCGGACACGACGGTGACTTCCTTCATCTTAGGGTCATAGATTTGGATAGCCATGCTATCCTCCTCTAGACTTTAGAGCTGTTAAGTGAAATCCCAAAGTGTTAGATGAGATGATAAAGGCTAGATGGAAGAACTAGAGTACATGTCATACACGGAAAATAAACAGGTACCTCTGGGCACTTGCCCTCATCGAACATGTCGTAGGTGATGGTGAAGCAATGCTTCCTGTCCTTCACCTTGACGATGTCCTTGAGGCAGAGCTTGAAGGAGTCATTCGAGAAATTGTCCTCGGAGATGCGGAGGCTATCTTTCCTCTCCTTGGTGTACTGATGCATCTGCTTCGAGCGATGCTGCAGAGGCTGGATCCGCCTGACGAACCAGCACATGGCTAGGTCCAACCCGGTCAGACCCGTCTCTACGAACCACTCTATCCGCCTTATGGCGCGAGAAGCGTCGTTGTCGGAGGGAAGGGAGGCCTAGGATCTCCATGTCAGGGCTTCAGCGGCGGCCCCATCGACGAAGTCCGGGTACGTTCCTTCTCGGCCGGCCAGAGGGATATCTGGGCCATAGAAGTACGTCCGCTGCCAGTTCTTGCAGGACTCATGGCCGACGATGTCGGGGAACCGCCGGCCAGGCCGGATCTTGAAGCTAATTGTTCCGCAATTCCTGAGCTCGTCCTTGCTAGCTCCGGCTTCCCTCTTAACGATAAAGAAGTATATGAACAAGTCTAACCTAGGCCTAATCCCTAGGTAACCCTCGCAAAGCGCCACGTAGTTGCTAAGCGCTAGTATGTTGTTGGGGGATAGGTTCTAAGGTTGAACCCGGTAATGTTTGAGGACAACAAGGAAGAAGTCAGAGATAGGGAGAGAGAGACGCCGTGTACCTATTGCACTTTGAGGTACACCTTCTCTCTGGCTTGGGGAGAAGGGGTGACCTTGCCGGCCGGCGCCGCCCGCTAGATGAGCCCCTCTGTCGCGGGGAGGTATCCTTCAGCGAGAAGTTCCTTGATATCACCATCGGTGATATCAGAACCACGCCAATCTCCCTTGTGGGAATCGCTTTCTTCCTCCAGCGGCTCCATCCCTGCTCTGATATGGTCGTCGCTGGTGGCTTCCACCACCGCAGACCGAGGCAGCACCACACCCTCTGGGGGCATGTGGATGGAGCCCGCCGGCTTAGCCACGGCCTAGTTCGTCGCTGCCATGGACGGGGTGGAGCTACTGCTCGCCATTGGAGTAGAGGAGAGGTGACTGGAATATTGGAAGAGGTTAGGGTTTTTCGCGTGCATGAGGAGAGCTCGAGGGGGTGCTCGCAGGAGTAAGACGAAGGCGCAGGGGAAGAATGAGGTGAAAACGTAAAAATCCACCGCAGTTGTAATTTATAACCCCTAGCGTCAACATTCGTGCAAGCGATCGAATGGTTGTCGCGTGGGCAACGCGTGTGTGCGTGTGCACAGAAATTTCGCCACGTTCCCAACCGCCACCGCCAACGGTTCGTATCCTTCGCGCGGGAAAAACGTACATGATTGTGTTCTCTGCATGTGTGAGTTATGAGGCGTCGCTGACCTATGTCTACGTCGCTCTAGCTGACACGAGCAGGTGAACCATCACATCGGAATATTCCGGCATGGACGGATCTAGTCCAGCTACGAGAAGAGTACGATGTAAGATTCAGCGTTTCTCCGACTTACAAGTTGAAGATGGAGAAAATTGCAGGGTTCTTGGGAGGACTACAAGATATTGCATGACTATTTGCCGACATCCATCTAGACGGAGCATTCAACTTGAAGAGGCAAGATGGTGCAAGATCTCGGAGTTCTCCGGGGGCTACTGTTGGGGATATGCTATATGGGTATCCTCATAGCATGTCTCTTATCCGGATAACCCGGGTGGCCCATAGTTGGTAGCAAGGCCCATGGCCTGCTGGGCGACCCAGTTAGATGGATCCAGAAGGGAGGCCCATGCCGGATAAAGGAAGGCTACGGAGGAGTCACCGACGTACCCGGAGCCTTGGAGTGCAAGACACGTTAGGCTGATTGTATACTGTGTAGGACTATGTAACCTGCCCGTCTAGGACTTTCCCTGTAAACCTAGGACCTGGTGACTATATAATCCGGACCTATGGGAGCCTTTAGAGCACCAATTAACTCATACCTCGCATAGCGAATCGATCCCTGTAACTCGGCGTATTGCCATTATAGTGATTTATAGCAGGAGTAGGATCCCTGTAACCATCGTGGGATCTGAGCCTGGATAAGCTGAGTTACCTCGTACCCGTCAATCGTCCACCTTGCCCCACGTCTCTAAACACGCACTGTGAGGACCCCTCCATGGTGTACTCATCGGCAATACCACGACAACTGGGTCCTATTGTTTTCCCACCACTTAGAGTAAAGTGGGTAGGGGATTTTCGCAACACCCTCTAGGAAGGAATGGTGCCAATAGAAGATGGCATCGTGTCAGGGTCAGACTAGCCGATAGGGATTTCTCCCGATCCCCGCCGACAAAAAACCCCAGCGCAACAAAGCACCACCACCCAGCTTTGTTGCCCACCTCCATTCGCCGCTATGACCTTGTAGTGACCATCACCTATCTTCTTCATGAACACTGGCGTGTAACATATACGATGGAGTCACATGACATCCGGAACGAGGGATGGCAGCCTCGCAGCCACGCGGGGAGGACCCACCTCCACCACCGAGAGACAGTATAGAGCAAACAAAGTGCAGGGGCACACCAGGCCCAGGTGGCCTAGACGGTCCCAAGCGGTCCCATAAATCCCTTTCCGCCCTACTGCAACAAGCAAGCTGCAACGTGATGTCTACGCACTTCCATTCTTGTAGACAGTTGTTGGGCCTCCAAGTGTAGAGGTTTATAGAACAGCAGCAAGTTTCCCTTAAGTGGATTACACCAAGGTTTATCAAACTCAGGGAGGAAGTGGTCAAAGGTATTCCCTCTCAAGCAATCCTGCAATCAAGATACAAGAAGTCTCTTGTGTCCCCAACACACCTAATACACTTGTCAGGTGTATAGGTGCACTAGTTCGGCGAAGAGATAGTGAAATACAAGTGGTAACGGTGCTATAAAATAGCTTGACGGTGAGGTAAAGACTAAAGGCAAAAGGATGGAAGCAAGCAAACATGCAACAGATCTAGATGCAAACGGTGTTTCAATGTTTATAAACAAGGCCTAGGGATCATACTTTCACTAATGAACACTCTCTCATATAAATATCCTCTCTTCATGATACTACTCTTAACTACTCTCCGGTTGGACACTCTAATCATCGGTAGGGCTCTAACAGCACTCCTCAAAATCCGCCTTCCCCAATCTAGATAATCCCACACTGTCACCTTGAGCGCTAGATGGTTCCAACAAACACCACAATTTCATAGAGACATCCAACTCCAAATATACTTATGATAAATATATATATGTAACCTAGCTTAAGTGCCACACACGGTGTGCACGCTATCACTTTCACACACATGGGGAAAAGCATAGATCTTTTAAAGCATAAAGAGTATTTATGTAGACTCAAACCTAAGTGCCACCATGGCGTGCACGCTGTCACTTTCACACACATGGGGAGAGCCGAGATCTATTAAAGCACTTGAGTAGCAAGGTAGATCTACTTGATTACAAAGCTCATGATCACAATATGAACATGCATAGAGAGAGATGAACACATAGTTACCGGTAGAGCCCTTAGCCTCGAGGAAGAACTACTCCCTCCTCATCATGGGAATCAGCAACGGTGATGAAGATGGCGATGGAGAACGATGGAGATGGCTCCGGGGGCACTTCCTCGGCCCGGCAGGGTGCCGGGACAGAGACTTTCTGTCCCCTGAATCTCCCTTTCGGTGGCGACGGCGCTACGGAGGTTTTTCTGGAAGTATGATGGATGATTTAGGGTTTCTGCATCGGGGGCTTCTTATAGGTGAAGAGGCGAGGCTGGGAGGCGGCCGGAAGGGGCCACACCCTGCCCAGGCGCGGGTCCACCCTAGCCCGTGCCTGGGGGGTGTGGTGGCCTTCTGGCACCTCTCCGTCTCCCCTTATGGCTTCGTGTCCCTCACGGTAAAATATTGACTTTGGCTTTTGTCCCGTCCAATTCCGGGAATATTGAGTTTCTGCCTTTCTGGAACCAAAAACAGAAGAAAACGGGCAAGTGGCACCGTGGCAACTTGTTAATAGGTTAGTTCTAGAAAAGATATAAAAACACCTCAAAGCATAGACAAAGCAAAGCAAAGTAGATACTAAACAAGCATGGAGCATCAAAAATTATAGATACGTTTCCGACGTATCAAACACCCCCAAGCTTAACTCCTGCTCGTCCTCAAGTAGGTAAATGATAAATAAATAATTTTTGAGGTGACATGCACCATCAAAACCAAGATCAAACCATTTGCAAGCATTGAAAGCTAGGAACAAAGAACTCTAAACATGTGCATGAAAGATGGAGTTCTAACAATAGGACATAGTAACTATGCATGCAACATGAAAGGCTACAAACAAAGATCATGAATAACATGCATTGAAAAACGTTTGTTTGTTTCACATACAGAAAATATGGCATAGTTGAAATCAACTTGTCCCTCATAGAGTAGCAAATAGATGCATATGACACCTTCAAAGTTCACAAGGGTGACTAGAAACAAGTAGCACATGAACAAGTAATATCACAATATTCATCAATCAATAAGTTTTGGGACACTGCACACAGAATGACAACTATGCTCTCTTAATGGTGCCTAAAGGTAGAAGGTGGGGACTCAATATAATAGTGGAAGAAAGGCCCTTCAAAAAGGGAAGCAGAGATTTCAAGTTTCAAAAAGAGCTTCCAAAAATTATGGTACTTGTTAGCTTTCAGTCCTCATTGCCCCTATCATAAGCATCTTGAAGTGGTTAAGGTTAAAGTGAACAAAGATGGAGTATATGCTTGACAAACTATAAGTTGGCAATCTCAAGTCCCTTGAATACGAGGGCCACACCTCATGCTACTCAACTTCAGTCACCTATAAGTTCTTGTCATTGTAAGTACATGCGTATCATAGAGAACCGCCAACGGGGTACCCCTTTCACATGGTACAGGAGATATCCCATAACCAAAATGACAAGGCAAGCAGATAATGAGCATCTCAGCGATATTTTTATTTTATATATGCATAGCTTTTTATTGAGGATGCTTCATAGATAGCTCGCTATGGTGATGCTGCAAGTTTCCACCATGATTAGACATGGCTTAGGCTAGCGGCCCAGGCGTTTCTCTAACACAAAATACATACTCCATGGACTTACAAGTTCCCTCTTTATTTCACACCGGTGACATCCATAGACAAAAGAGCCTGATATCAACAGAGTACAAAGTACAAGTGCAATGTTGAAAACGTTCCCCGTGACAGCATGGTTCTGCTAATTCCAAAGTATAAGTGCAAGCATATACAACATAAATGATACAATGGTTCAAGTATATTAGGGGCAAAGAATAAAAAGTGTGCCATCAAGTTTGTGAGGGCTTTAATCACTAAGTTTTCACATAACAAAATAGCTTTTTATTGGAAGATAGCTGAAAACAAGAATATACTTGGAACGGTGTAACACACCATGCATAGGCTTTTATAGTGGACACTTTGGAAAAACTTGGTTTCTTGGGAGTTGGAAGCATGAGTAGAGCTTACTCATACAAGTGGAGGCTAGCAAAAGACTGGGAGCAACCAACTAAGAGAGCATAATGGCTATAATCATGCAGAGCAACAAAGCATTACTAATCAAAGCATAGAGTGGTACTAAAAATCAAGGACTAAATGATCATAGAGGCTATGGTGACTTGTCATAGTAATAACATGGTGTGAGCATGTGCCAAGTCAACCCAACCAAAGCATCAAAGGAGAATACCACTATACTATGCTTTTGCATGCTAAAACAACACATAATTTCTTCAAGGCACACTAAGCAATCCCAATTGTTTGTAACAAGACATGCTACAACAATAATCACTAAGCATAAGGTCAAAACAACACCTAGCATGTCATGCTAAAGTCTAAGTCACAGTCAATGCAAGCTCCCTTTTGTACCACTATAAGCATGAAACTTTCTACTCTTTTCCAACACCAAACAACTTATTTGAAACAACTCACAAAGATAATAATCAATAAATATCAGTGAGCATGTCTCACAAATCCACAAAGAATAACTAAAAAGTTCTAAGATGAAATCACAAGAAAACTAAGGCTAAACACGGTGCTAGCAAATTAAAACACTCACAAAACAATAAGAATGAAAACTGTAGTGTTCTAGGCAATGGAAACAGAGTGTGTCTCTCTCCAAAATAAGTGTGGTGTAACCAACCAACTTATTCAAGCAAACTAAGCAAACAAAAACTAAAATAAAACTAAGACGCTCCAAGAACAGCACAACAATGCATGAAACAATAAAAACGAAGTGTCTAGAAAGACCTGAGATTTTTATTGATGAAGAAGGGGATGCCTTGGGCATCCCCAAGCTTTGACGCTTGTACCTCTTGAATATTTATTGGGGTGGCATCCCCAAGCTTGAGCTTTTGTCCATTCTTCATCTCATTACATCATTCTTTCTCTACACCTGCAAATTTTCCTTCATACACAACTTCACACAATCTTCATTAGCAACATTAGTGTATTCAAAAGATAATAGACCTTTGGGTTTAGTTTCAAAATAGCAAAACTTTCACTAAATACACAAGCTACTGTAGCAAATCCTTCAAAAAGCTCAATTTCCCAAAAAGAACCCAAAAAGGAATCAATAAGAAGCAAATGCAAATAATGGCAGAAATCTGTCAAAACAGACCAACAGGTAGAAAATGATTTTTCCAAAGACCTTATGTTGCTCAAATAAAAAAGTGTTGAACTAATGAAAGTTATCTAACATACCGGGGGATTTATTCGT
The DNA here is from genome assembly GCA_916181665.1 of Avena sativa. Classification (NCBI taxonomy): domain Eukaryota; kingdom Viridiplantae; phylum Streptophyta; class Magnoliopsida; order Poales; family Poaceae; genus Avena; species Avena sativa. Next base: position 144,215,432 of record OV702294.1, on the reverse strand, counting down.
AAATTTTTAGCTCAATCCAACTTACAGAGACTCCTCACGAATTTTTATGGTGGAGGACAGAAATGTGTTTCGGGACAGCAACTCCCCAAATCTTACTTCCCTCTCATTAAAGGTCATTCTTGGCACAAAAAACAAACAAAAAGGATAAGGAGAGGTCATTAAAGAAGTAATAACTTCCAAGACTCAAGAAAACTCTTGGGTTATCTCCCAACAAGTACTTTTCTTTAACGCCTTTAAGTTAGGCTTGATAGTTTGAGAAGATGCTCACATAAGAAATATGAATTGAAGTAAAAGAGAGCATCAAGAACCAAATTCAAAACACATTTAAGTCTGACCCACTTCCTATGCATAGGTACCTTGTAAATAAACAAGTCATGAAAGCACAAATCAACAAGCATAGGAAAGCATGACAAGTGCAGCTTCCAAAAATTTTAACATAAAGAGTGGAAACTTAATATTTTTTACATGCCTAAAACCATGTTTCCCTTTCTCATAATAACTTTCACTAGCATCATGAATAAAATTAACAATATAACTATCACATAAAACATTCTTATCATGAGCCACATGCATAAAATGATTATTACTCTCCACATAATCATAGTCATTCTTATTTATTGTAGTGGAAGCAAATTCAACAAAATAGCTATCATCATCATTCTCATCACCATAATCATCAATTATAGGAGGCATATTGTAATCACAATAAATTTTTCCTCAGTAGTAGGTGGACTTAAAATATCATATTCATCATTGTAAGCATCATAAATTGGAGGTTTGGTATCATCATAAGCAATAGAATAGCTATCTTCCAAAGCTGGAGAACTAAAAAGATCATTTTCATAAAAACTAGCTTCCCGAAGCTTAGACGTTTCCATAGCATTAGCAATAATGGTGTTCAAAAAATTCATACTAATAACATTGCTATTAGCATGCAAATAAAGCTCCATAGGTTTTTTAATTTTCTCTTCAAACACTTCATGTCCTAGCTCAAGATAAACACTATAAAGCTCTCTAATTTTGTTGTTGTTTTCCATTAAGCCTAACTAGTGAAAATAAAAACAAGAAACAAAAAGAAAAAATTGCAGAATCTAAAGGAAATAACTTCAAGCACTCACACCGGAGGATGTGAGTACCTTTTACCTTACCTCCCCGGCAACGGCGCCAGAAAAGAGCTTGATGTCTATGCACTTCTATTCTTGTAGACAGTTGTTGGGCCTCCAAGTGCAGAGGTTTGTAGAACAACAGCAAGTTTCCCTTAAGTGGATTACCCAAGGTTTATCGAACTCAGGGAGGAAGTGGTCAAAGGTATTTCCTCTCCAGCAATCCTGCAATCAAGATACAAGAAGTCTCTTGTGTCCCCAACACACCTAATACACTTGTCAGGTGTATAGGTGCACTAGTTCGGTGAAGAGATAGTGAAATACAAGTGGTAACGGTGCCAGAAAATAGCTTGCCGATGAGGTAAAGACTAAAGGCAAAAGGATGGAAGCAAGCAAACATGCAACAGATCTAGATGCAAACGGTGTTTCAATGTTTAGAAACAAGGCCTAGGGTTCATACTTTCACTAGTGAACACTCTATCATATAAATATCCTCTCTTCATGATACTACTCTTACCTACTCTTCGGTTGGACACTCTAATCATCGGTAGGGCTATAACAGCACTCCTCAAAATCCGTCTTCCCTAATCTAGATAATCCCACACTGTCACCTTGAGCGCTAGATGGTTCCAACAAACACCACAATTTCATAGAGACATCCAAATCCAAATATACTCATGATAATATATATGTAACCAAGCTTAAGTGCCACACACGGTGTGCACGCTGTTACTTGCACACACGTGGGGAAAAGCATAGATCTATTAAAGCACAAAGAGTATTTATGTAGACTCAAACCTAAGTGCCACCATGGCGTGCACGCTGTCACTTTCACACACATGGGGAGAGCCAAGATCTATTAAAGCACTTGAGTAGCAAGGTAGATCTACTTGATTACAAAGCTCATGATCACAATATGACCATGCATAGAAAGAGAGATGAACGCATAACTACCGGTAGAGCCCTTAGCCTCGAGGAAGAACTACTCCCTTCTCATCATGGGAATCAGCAACGATGATGAAGATGGCAATGGAGATCGATGGAGATGGCTCCGGGGACACTTCCCCGTCCCGGCAGGGTGCCGGAACAGAGACTTTCTGTACCCCGAATCTCCCTTTCGGTGGCTGCGGCGCTACGGAGGTTTTTCTGGAAGTATGATGGATGATTTAGGGTTTCTGCATCGAGGGCTTCTTATAGGCGAAGAGGCGAGGCTAGGAGGCGGCTGGAGGGGCCACACCCTGCCCAGGCGCGGGTCCACCCTAGCCCGCGCCTGGGGGGTTGTGGTGGCCCTATGGCACCTCTCCGTCTCCCCTTATGGCTTCGTGTCCCTCACGGTAAAATATTGACTTTGTCTTTTGTCCCGTCCAATTCCGAGAACATTGATTTTCTATCTTTCTAGAACCAAAAAACAGAAGAAAACATGCATCTGGCACTGTGGCAACTTGTTAATAGGTTAGTTCCAAAAAAGATATAAAAACACCTCAAAGTGTAGAAAAAGCAAAGCAAAGTAGATACTAAACAATCATGGTGCATCAAAAATTATAGATACGTTTCCGACGTATTCCAACGCTGTCCCTACTCCTAGATTAGTCATCGTCGCCACTTTCAAGAAGCTCTATAGATGCAGCACTCCATCCTGCATGAGCCCATCTAGGGCCTGCGGTGCCTAGATCTGGCCAGGAATAGTTGTCGGCGACCCACCGCATCCATGGCGCCTCGCTGTAAGTCGGTGCCATAGCCAGCACCAGCTAAACGGCTTGAACCGGCGAGGGTGCTCTGCATCGACAAATGCCTCAAGGGTGCACACCCTGTCATCCTTGGGAGCGAGCATGAACATGGTGATCGAGATGCTTCCTCCAAGCACTGCACCCGGTGATTCGCACCTCCCGTTGCTCCGCTCCTGGAACATGAGGTGAGAAACAAAGTCAGAGTACCGAACGGAAATGAATACGGCAACAGTTTTGAGCTGAAAGCCTGAAATAATGGAATTGAAGATACCGTGCTGACATCGCCGATGTTGACGAGGAACGGTCCAGGGATGGGCTCCATGGGGACGAACTCATTGGTGGCGGGATCCAGCACCTCGAGGCCTCCAACGCACCACATTGAGGATTTTTTTTACAAATATGCCCCTCTGCACACCGTAATGGCTAACAATACCCCTCACCAAACACAATTGACAAATATACCCTAGCAGGAAGTGAGAAAAGTGACACGTGTCACATTTCGCCACAGCAGCTGGCGGAGCATTCATGCCACCAACCCAACTGCCGTAAGGTGCCTTCCGCCGTTGCCACTGGCGGAAACTAGCAGGACCCAGGCAGGCGCTGATAATTAACTCCCTGCTATTAATACGCGTGTGATACTCTGCAGTATAAGTCATTAAATCCCTTCTATAATCATGCACGCGTGAGACCCAATTTTCTACGCCAAATTAACGCATTCCCGTTGTCAAAAGAAAACTACTCTCTGCATGCATGGCAGAGAGTTCAACGTTTATCTTCTAGGAGTAATAAAAACGGTTAGTATGTTCTCTCTACATGCATGACATGCAAGAGTACGACTGTTCCTTTGTTTTTATCCCAAGGATTGCGGTTCCTATTCAGATCTAACTAGTTGGGACCGGCGCGGCGGCACGTCGCGCCCTTGAAGTTGCTCTTGCCATTGAAATCTCAAAGGATGACTTAGAACTTACAGAATGAGCTACCATGATCCTACTTTACGCTCCAATAAAAACTTATGCTGTTAGATTCACCCATAAACAAACATGCACAATATGCTAAGATAATGATTTCATCGATGATAATGATAGAACTCCACGAAACAAAGCTCACAAAGACCATAATCTAGGTACATAGTTTGAATATCTTCAAGAACTAATACACAAATGAGCTACAAGTGCCTCTCTATGACAACCATCGATTCATGTAATTTCCTCCTTTTCACCATGATTGATAGCTACAAGTGCCTCTCTATGATGATAAGTCAATAATACAATAATATTTCAACAGACTGAACCACTGTATCAGCATGTACCTTCTGGAACTGAGAGACATGTTCCATTACATTCACATATGCACAATGCAACCGTGGACATATCCATCAATTTTATCTCATAGAAATTTCCTTTAGTCCGGACAAGGCGCACAATAGCATTATTCACAACAGCATTATTCATTCCTGACCTCTATGAAGGAATCTGTACAGCTTTAAAATCCAAGTCTAATTCTTAGCATAAAAAACATACAATCTTTTTTTGATGGTCACTGGAGGGGACAAAACCCCACCTGAATTTTTCACTTATGTAGCAGAAGACCGATTTGTTGGTAGTATAGTTTTACAGAGGGAGCAGAGAGAGAAAGAGCACAAAGAGAGAGGCCTGGGACAACAACTATCTCCCGAGGTATAGTAGCCAGGAGTCAAGAGTCAGCGACACGCTTAGCAAGCAGTTTAGTTGTCCACAGGCGTGCATCTTCTTGGCAGCCTTTGAGGAGTAGGGGCAGGGAGGGGGGTTCCCCTGGAACACCACCATGTTGTGGTGCTTCCATAGGTGCCAACAGCAAAGGAGAACGAAGGTCGACGCCATCTCATTTGTGACAGAGGCGGGGGCAGGGAAGGAGTGCAGGCGACAAACGCCAGCACCGTGCGGGAGCGCCATCCCGATCCTGCCCCAAAAACGTTGGGCGAAAACACACTCCAGGAAGAGGTGGTTCGTCGTCTCCTCCGAGCCGTTACAGATGAGGCAGGCCGCCTCAGCCGCAGTAAGGATGATCTTCCCGCGCAGGGCGCTGCGTGTTTGGAGACGACATGGAGAAAGGAGCCACCCAAAGAACCGAACCTTCGAGGGGACGCAACTTCCCCAGAAGAAGGCGAAGTAGTCAACCTCAACGCTGCCCAGGTACCATCTTGTACATTGCTGCAGCATCCAGCCCCCCACTTTTCTTCTTGCACTTCACCAACTCTCGGCAGTCAGCCACATCCATCATGGCTAGGACATTGGCAAGGCGTGGCAGGAGGAGGGCCACACTAGTGCAGGCCCCCCCCCTTTAACTCCGGTTGGGAGGGCCCTCTAACAGCGGTTCCCCAACCGCTGTTGAGGGTTCGGTGTTAGAGGGGGGCCCCTTTAACACCGGTTCTTATACGAACCGGTGTTAAAGGGTGGCGCACGTGAGGCTGCCGCAGGCCTCAGGCCCCTCCCCCTTTAACACCGGTTCGTATCCGGAACCGGTGTTAAAGGTTCTTCTGCCACGACAGAGATTTAGGCCGTTTTCCTACCGCGGCAGAACTCTGCCGCGGCAGGAAAACAGTCTAAATCTCTGCCGCGGCAGACTTCTGCCTCTGCCCCGTTCTGGGCGTATTTCTGCGGGAGGGGGGGAGCGAGGGGGAATCGATCGGGAGCGGTATACACATAAATCGTCATCGGTACATACGAGTACATGAATAATTAAGCAACTATTATTATACACAAACATCGTCATCGGCACATACATCGTCATCGGCACATACATCGTCATCGTTCATTTTGGTGGATATCTAAAGAGTTCTCTGCCAGGCGTGACGACCTCATCAAGTATGAACCCCGCCAATTCCTCTTGAATGGCTCGTATGCGTTCAAATGGTAGGAGTTGGTCCCGCATCCGTTCGATCTGAATATATATGAAGACTGGGCCGTCAATATATATATAAGAATAAAACTCAACACAATTGATGGTAATAAAATAATGTTGTGGACTTTGTTTACTTACTCTAAGTTGTTCTAGTGCGGCTTGGCCCGTCGCACATATCGTGTTGCGAATGAATTCGCAAACATAGTACCCACATAAGTTATTGCCGTGTCCCTGATGCGCGCACTTTACGAGAATAGAGAGTTCAATCAAAATAATAATCAATAAAGCATGATATAATGGAATTAGAAGCTAGCTAGTATTACTTATATTTTGGTCTACAAATTTTAGTTCTTCTGACCATTCACCCATGGCCCTGCCCGTGAACCTTTTCCAAACCCTGTCCGACAAAGAAAATGGATAAAGAAGTAATTAATTACTTATTGTCACGAAAGTTGCCGATCTAGTGCGATAATATGATTGAAATTACCTCTGGAGCATCTCTCTAAAGTTTGCCCATATCTCTTTTTCTTTTCGTAACGAGTCCATGACAAGGACTTTTCCTGAGTCGGGTTGAATGACTAGCAGAATAAAGTGGAACATACGCACGCATAACTCATCATCAGTTACACTTAACATCGAGTAAGCTGAAATAGAATGTGTACAAGAGAGAGGGTAACAATACTCACGAGAAGTTGTAAGGCAATAGTATTTCCCTTTTGGTTTGTTGTCTCAGTAAAGACGTTAGCAAGTAATCTTCTGTTTGCCCGGGTTTGGTTTCTACCACTTCTTCATGAACTCTATTTGGGTCAACGAACCCAATGTCAAAAGGGTCTCCTTTCCTGCATTCCATAACCTTTTTCCTGCATAATAGTATATACATATATGGTGAGCATATATATATATACATGCAATTAATAAAGTGAATGAGATGAGATATAAATTATAGAAATAGTACTTACACACAATAAAGGCTGATGGCAGCTTTGTCGAGTTCCTTCTGATTGAATAGAAAATGCAAGTCTTGAATGTTGAAGTCGATCGCGTCATCTCCGCAGAAGAAAATATCATCTCTTATATGCGCCATGATCCATTCTAACTTTCTCGTCTTGCAGAAATGAAGGTACCACTTGTGCAATTTTCGCATCTTTGTTGGTAGAGTCTTGAGCTCCTCTTTCTTGACGAGATTCTTCCCATACTTCCATGGCTGTATGGGGTTGGCATCGCATTTGGGCAAGTTGTCTCCCATGATGTTTAAGTATGCAATGTAAGTCATCCCCATCTCATTGGCCTTTCTTTGTAGCTCTGCCTCGTAATCATTTACGGGAGGAGCGTCCCGTGTGTCGAACATTTGGAGCGGGGCACATGATTGGATTTCCTGCTCTCCGAGCATGGGCACTGTTTTCTAGGGTGCCTCACGACTGCTACTTTCAGTCTCCCTATGGCGCCTTGCATCCGCCTTTAAAATCTGGCGCTCGTAGTTCGGCATAAGTGGGGTTTCAGGTTTCAAAAGATTTTTGTAAAACTTCTCCACCACCGCCGGATCTATTTTCTCCTTTGGCTCGGCCCGTCTAGGTGCAAAGAATTTCTTGACCTGTTCTTCCGAGATCCTATTGGTCTCCTCGTCACTGCGATTCCACGGTAAAACCGGCAATGGCTTGGCGGAAGGCTGCGGGACGTAGTTTTTGAACTCTTTGGCGTACGGTTTCCTGCGGATTTCTTTGTGGCAGTGCTACTGATGCTCCTCGTGGCAGTGCTCTTCCGCTTACGCTGAGGAGATGGCTGAAGCACCGGAGATGGCTGACGGGCCGGAGATGGCTGCCGCGCAGGAGATGGCTGCCGGGCCGGAGATGGCTGCCGCGCAGGAGATAGCTGAAGCGGCTCAGACTGCTGACGCTGCGGAGACGGCGGGGGTGCCAGTGACCTCCAATTTGGAAGCACAATGTGTTCCTTCTTCCAAAGAATGGTTGTTTTCACTGCAAATTTGAGTTGAGTTTCCCCTTCACCTGTAGCATGGTCAAGCTGTGCTTCCTCATATTCCTTCACAACCTCATCCACCCCGACAATAGCATAGCCATCTGGAATCGGTCGGCAGTGGTAAGTTCCACCAGCTACAGGAGGTAAGGCATAGCCGACAGCCACCTTAATGGATAAGCCCATTAATCTCACATGCAGCTCAGCATGTTCGCTCTCCGTGATCTCATCCACGGGGTATCGAGGACCCGTCATTTCAAGCGTGGGCTGCACGTTCTCCGTGGAAGCCACACTGCTTTTCCGCGCAGAGTCTGGGCCGCGGGCAGCTTCCAATGCAGACTCTTCGTGCCGCTGAGATGGGCCGGTAGCTTGATGGCTCTGTTGTGCATTCACTTGCGCCTGCAGCGCCGCAAGTGCATGTTCTATCTGTGTCATCCGCTCTATACGCTCTTTTTCTTTTCTGCCGCGCCATCTGTAAGAGTCGCTCCAGTCGGCAAACTCATCCTTCCACGTCATACCCCCTGTGCCTCGTGCATGTCCAGGGTGTTCTTTTTTACCGATGGCGCGTGTGAGCTGGTCATTCTCTCTGTCGGGATGGAAGGTCCTGGCGGATGTTTCCTCGTATGTCGTGATGAGTTCAGTGACGGGTTTGGCAAGGAGGGTTGGGAAGATACACAATCCTGTTTCTGGGTCCAACCTTGCCCCGATTCTGTAGAACCAAGTCTTTGCACGTAGGTCCCACCCATCTGTCTGGGGTGTGATCCCTCTCTCGCGCAGGGCCTTCTCAGCTTCCTCCCACTTAGGCCTCTGAGATATGTAGCCACCTGACCCCGTCCTCTGGTGATATTCCTTCTTCAGGGCATTAAGCGTATTGGTTTCTGACCTCTTTTTAGCTATAACACTTTTTTTATATGTCTCAAATTCGGGCCAGTGAGGTCTTATCTTCGCATAATATGCGTCTTTGAAATTTGGAGTCTCGCCAGCTTTGACAAATTTGTTCAATTTTGTCTTCCAGTTGCAGAAAGCGTCAGCCATCTTCTTTAGAGTCCACTCTTTGACCTTTTCCTTTATAACCGGGTTGTTTTCATCCTCCTCTGGCGGAAGGGTGAAATTTACCAACAACGAATTCCAAAGCGTTTCTTTGGATCTGTCATCGACAAAGGTACCGTCGCCCTTCTTTGGCTTATTCCAATTTTCAATTATGATTGGGATTTGGTCCCTAACAAGAACTCCAGCCTGACGTACAAATTTGCCTGCGGCCTTCTTGGGCTCCATCGGCCTGCCATCAACACGGGCTGCTTCGATCGTGAACTTTGCACGATCTTTCAACCGCTGGCTCGCGCCTCGCTTGCTCTTTTTCGTAGAAGAAGATGGTTGCTGGCTAGTCGATCCAGAGGGCTAAAAGAAGAAAGAAGCGTTAATTAATTAATACATGTAGAACAAGATTGTTGGTGGAAGTCAGCAGAGGCTTAATCAATGCATATACCTCGCCGGACTTTGTAACCATTAAATTGCGTTCACCGGAGTCTTCATCGGAGTCTTCATCTTCTCCATGACTAGTACTTGAGCTGTCGTCATCATGTCCCTCCAAGTTCAGATATTGTGAGGTGTCCTCATCAATAATGTTCTCCATTATTTCTTCTTCTTCAAGGTTTCTACTAAGTGGATCCATAGTTTCTAAAACAATAATATTATCTAGAGTAAGAGTGTAAACATTCAAGTGGACTTGGATTCATACACAAATATACATATTATTCATACAAAAATACACAAATGAAATTAAAACCCTAAGGATGCTTGATCATTTTAAACAAGTTCCGAGGGGTCGAAACCCTAATCAGGATGAAACTATGTTGCCCGCGAACCCGCCCCGCTTGACACCCTATCTATACTACTACTCCCTCCATAATTACATGCCATCTTAGTTTCGAGTTTCCCGATGTTAGTGAGATGTGCAATGATACACTATATTAAAAAAGACAAGCAAGACTGGTGACCGGGAGCAGCAGGAGGAGGAGGGCCAGGCGCGGGTGGCCTTGTCCGGGAGGAGCGGGGGAGGGCCGGGCACGGCCGGAGCAGGCGTTGGAGGGCTAGGCGCGGGCGTCTAGGCGTCGAAGGAGCGGCGGAGCCCCACCGTGTTAGAGGGAGGGGAAGGATGCGGGGAAGAGAGGGTCGGGGGCGGCGGACCACGAGCTCCGAAGCGGCGGCGGCGAGACGGCGGGTCGGGGGCGGCGAGACGGAGGACCTCGAGCGGCGGTGGCGGCGCTTCGATCTCTCTGCGGCGGTGTGTTCGATCGATCTGGCTCAATGGGGGGAAGAAAGGAAGGGGAAGGTGAAATAAATACACCCCCCCTTTAACACCGGTTCGTTGGCAGAATAGATACAATGTGGAGGGGATGTCCCCAAGATAGGCCCCAGACCGAGGGGAGAAGCCACGACGCAACCCAGAAGGACCATGCATACACCCCGACATCGCTGGCATAACGCACCCCACCTAGGCCACATCGGAGCTCGCACCCCACCTAGGCCGCATCGCGAGCTCGCACCCCATGGCCACCACCGGAGCTTGCACCCCACCTAGGCCGCCCCCGCAGCCGAGAGGGGAGGCCGTCCCGTACCGCGCCTGGGCCCTGGGCCTCCCCGACGAATCCGCCTCCCTGACCCATCCCCTCCACTTCCCTGTCATTGGCCCCAATCCGTGGACGCGCTCGCGTAGCCGCTCCTGCCCGCCACACCCGATGACGCGAGCTACCACGTCAAAGCTGTCTTCGTGTCCGATTTGATCCTAGCTACTACTAATAAGTACAATGGTTTGAAATCATACTTTCTACAAAGCTTGTTTGATTTCATCTTGGTACATCTGTTCGGAGGGGTTCGATGTGGGCTCAGAAATCACCACACCAAAAACACAACATGCACAGAAGTTAGCATCAGCAACTGATTGAACGAACACGCGCTCGCGAGAGACCTCGCGTGGGGAGGCCGGCTCCGGCGAGGAACTGCTCGGGGGCGAGCACGGGGAGGCAACAGCGTCTGCAGGGCTCGATGACGGCCTGCAGATGCGCGACGACAGGCTCTGCAACGGCGGACAGAGGACCGGGTAGAGGCGGCCGGCGACGTGGCACAGCGCAGCCTGCAGAGGGGGGCGCCGGCGACGACTGCGATAAGGCCGCGGCGACCGCCGCAGAGGATGGAGTGGCGCCACCGCGCGAGCTCCACTCTGCCGGCCGGTGGCACCACCGCGCGAGCTCCACACCGCCGCGTGCCAGGAGGAAACAGAGAAGGGGAGGAAACAGAGGGGACGACCAGGCGCGGTCCGCTAGCTCACCACGGCGTCGGGGTTCTTGTAGGCGCCGGCGTCGTCGTCGGCTTCGGTGGCGCGCGCGCGGTGGCGGTGGCGGTCGTCGGCTTCGGTGGCGCGCGCGCGGTGGCGGTGGCGGTCGTCGGCTTCGGTGGCGCGCGTGCGGTGGCGGTGGCGCGCACGCGGTGGCGAGGGCGGCGACGGCGAGGGCTGGAGGGCTTCGGTGGCGAGGGCGCGCGGTGGCGACGGCGAGGGGTGGTTCGATCGATCTGGCTCTGCGGGGAAGAAAGGAAGGGGATGGCGCATTTAATACCCCCCCCCCTTTAACACCGGTTCGGGGCTGGAACCAGTGTTAAAGGGGGGAGGGGAACTCGTTTCGCGCGCGCATTAATTACCCTCCCCCCTTTAACACCGGTTCCAGCCCCGAACCGATGTTAAAGGGGGAGTGGTGCGCGCGGGAAACGAAATAAATGCCCCCTTTAACACCGGTTCCTGTCTGGAACCGGTGTTAAAGGGGGGCATTTATTTCATGCATTAAAGGGGCATTTTTAATTCAAAAAATATGATATGAATTTAGAAAATTCATATCTTTTTCATTTCAACTCAGAAAAATATGAATAATATATCATAATTTTCAGAAAAATAATATCTATCCATTCATGTAAATCATTTTATATTTACTTTACATGAAAATTTTCAAAATAATTAGAACACTTACATATAAATTTATCATTATTCAATTCAAACAAAAATAAATTGTTAAATCCTAAAACTTTGAACATAAGAAATATTAAGCATCTAAAAAATGATTTTTATTAGATCAAATCATATTTTAATGCCGCATCTTTTGTATTAACATTTTTGAATTGATTGGATATTTAAATGTCGCATCTTTTGTATACACTTGAATCTCACCAAGCCTAGCTCAACTTGCATTGTTTTTTGATAAAATAGCATATTGTGAACCTAAAAATGATTTTTGTAAAAAATCATGAGCATCGTATCATGTACTTGTAGTTCATATCTGACCCACTTCCTGCCGATTCGGTAGGAATTTGTCTTTTTCACCAGAGGTGGACGGAAAGGTTTCAGATCCCCCTGTTGGTACATTGTGCATATAAGGTGGTCTAGTATTTTTGTAAAATGTGTTGGTGGTTTTTTGAATTAGCCATTTGGTGGTTGCTTCACAAAACCGTCCGTTTTTTCTGCTCGGAAAATGGAAAATGCCTTTTTGGTGCGATAAAAAGAAAAACTTCCTCTTGCAACATTGTTTGCCATGCCATGATGCACATGTATGCACAATATGGCCATATTATCACAAACTATGCCTTGATTCTAGCCATAACATTGGTCATTTAACCCGAAAGCCAAGAAACCTCAAATGAGATAGGTCATTTTGAGACAGTTACATAAAGCCGAACTGGAACTGAAAATTAAGATACATAAAAGAACTGAAAATTAAGATACATGGCCAGATTAAGTAACAATCGGCCGAACTTGTTTCGGAATGTTGGAGTGATTCAGTCATGCTCCTGCCTACACCTGTAATACTCGCCACTGTAGTCGTCGTACTCGCCGCCGCCGTCATCGCTGTCGTCGTCGGGGTCGCCGTAATTGAACCTCTGGAGAGTACGCGTGGGCTGGACTTGAGGGTAGCGCAGACGGGGGTTAGAGTCGGCGGCAGTGTCATAGGCCATGACGCTCTGGAGAGTCCGACAGCGCCACCATAGCCGACGGCCGGCCTCGTTGAAGTTAGGAGGAGGTGGGCCATCCTCCTCGTGACTGGCGAGCGCCCTCTCATGCCGATCCACGAAGAAGGCTTCCCAAGTAGGGAAATAGTCGGAATGCCATCTGGGATTCCTCCGCTGCTCCGGCGTGAGCTCGAAGTAGTAGTGGTTCGTGATGGCCATCCGGCGCGCCACACCTAGAGGGACAGGAGGAACCGGCACGCCTCCGACGCTCAGCATCCAGCCGACGGGGACACAGTAGCCCGGCGGGCAGGGGTAGTTCGAGGCGCAAAGCGCCTCCGCCTCCCTGGGGGTTAGTGCTACGGTGGAAGCCATGGGAAAGAGTGATGAGGTTGCAAATATGAGTCTAGAGATGTGCAATGACAATGGAGGCCAACCCCCTACATATATATAGTGAACTAGCGGGAAAAACTGGAGGGAAGAACTGGCGGGAAGAAAAATGGCGGGAAGAAAAATGGCGGGAAGAAGAACTGGCGGGAAGAAAAATGGCGGGAAAAAATGGCGGGATGAACCTTTAGTCCCGGTTGGAGACACTAATAATAGGGGTGAGTGTCGACATTATGTCGTGCGGCGTGTACCTTGTCCCGGATGGTGTCACCAACCGGGACTAAAGATGAACCTTTAGTCCCGGTTGGAGACACCATCCGGGAGAAAACACGAGTCAGCACTAATAATAGGGGTGAGTGTCGACATTATTTCGTAAGTGTCAACACTATGTCGAGCTGCTTGTACTATAAATAGGCATCCTTGTGAGTCCAGTCCTCCAGCCAGTTTGAGAGCAGGGACACCACTACGGCCAGTTTCAGGGAGATGCCGACGGAGCCTAGTCCTCCGGCATCTCCAAGAAACTGGTCATAGAGGCACTCCCTAATATGTGACCGCGCGCGTTTGGAGATCAGATCTTAATGGTAAGTACGAATCGGGACAACTTCTTCTCATAGTCCCGGTCCATCCACAAAACATGACTAACACTCAAGACATGTATTAATATTAAAAACATGAACTAGAGTTACATAATATGAGCATGAACTTCTTGGCATATGTCCTTCCTTATGATCGCTTCAGACGTAACCATGGAGCATCTTCTTTACTTAACGGAATGCTTGGGTCAGTTTTCACTGTGAAGGGCGGAATTTCATCAAACTTATTATAATCTTCTGACATGTCTGTCTTGTCCTCGATTCCCACGATGTTTCTTTTCCCTGAAAGAACTATGTGACGCTTTGGCTCATCATATGATGTATTCGTTTGCATATTTTTTTCTTTTTTTTTTGTTCTGGAGGACATGTCCTTCACATAGAAAACCTGAGCCACATCATTGGCTAGGACGAATGGTTCGTCTAAGTTCTTCATAAGATTGTTGAGATCCACCGTTGTCATTCCGTACTTCTTGTCTACCTCAACCCCTCCTCCTGTTAGCTTGACCCATTTGCATCGAAACAAGGGGACCTTAAAATTAGGTCCATAGTCAAGTTCCCATATCTCCTCTATGAACCCATAATACGTGGTCTTTTGCCCATTGTCTTCTGCTGCATCGAAGCGGACACCACGGTTTTGGTTGGTGCTCTTTTTATCTTGGCCTATCGTGTAAAATTTATTCCCATTTATCTCGTACCCTTGGAAAGTACATACAGTCGAAGATGGTGTCCTGGCCAACAAGTACAGTTGATCCCCAACAGTGGTGTTATTCGTGAGAAGTCTTTGCAGCCAGCCGCCAAAACTCGCCATGTGTTCACTTATAATCCATTCATCAGACTGTCCCGGGTGTTTGAGGCGTATTAAATTCTTGTGTTCATTGATATACGGGGCAACCAAGATAGATCTTTGTAAAACCGTGTAGTGTGCTTGATTGAGAGAATGTCCGTCCCTACATATCATTGATTTACATCCTAGGGTGCCTTTTCCACGCAGTCTCCCCTCATGTCGTGATTCTGGAACACCAATCGCCTTAAGGTCAGGAATAAAATCAACACAGAACTCAATGACCTCCTCTGTTACATAGCCCTTGGAGATGCTTCCTTCTGGCCTAGCACGATTATGAACATATTTCTTTAAGACTCCCATGTACCTCTCAAAGGGGAACATATTGTGTAGAAATACAGGACCGAGAATGGCAATCTCTTCTACTAGGTGAACCAGGAGATGCGTCATAATATTGAAGAAGAATGGTGGGAACACCAACTCAAAGCTGATAAGACATTGGGCCACATCTGTTTGTAACCCTGGTAGGCTTTCTAGATCGATTACCTTCTGAGATATTGCATTGAGGAATGCACATAGCTTCATAATGGGTACTCGAACATTTTCAGGTAGAAGCCCCCTCAATGCAATCAGAAGCAATTGTGTCATAATCACGTGGCAGTCATGAGACTTCAGGTTTTGGAATTTTTTTCTCTGCCATATTTATTATTCCCTTTATATTCGACGAGAATCCAGACGGGACCTTGATACTGCTCAGACATTCAAAAAAGATTTCCTTCTCTGCTTTGGTAAGAGCATAGCTGGTAGGAGTTAAGTGGCATCGTTTACCCTTCTCGTTCTCAGGATGCATAGGCTCTTCAGGGGCCTTCAGACGTTGCTGGTCCTGTCGTGCTTCCGGTGTATCTTTTGTCTTTCCATACACTCCTAGAAAGCCTAGCAGGTTCACGCAAACATTCTTCGTCACGTGCATCACGTCGATTGAAGAGCGGACCTCTAAGACTTTCTAATAGGGTAGGTCCCAAAATATAGATTGCTTCTTCCACATGGGTGCGTGTCCGGCATCGTCATTCGGAACAGATAGACTGCCAGGACCTTTTCCAAAGATTACTTCTAGGTCCTTTACCATACCAAATACCTCCTCACCGGTACGGAGGACAGGCTTCCTCCGGGGTTCTGCCAGACGTTTGAAATGCTTGCCTTTCTTTCTTACTGGATGCAGGTTCGGAAGAAATCGGCGATACCCTAGATACACAACCTTCTTACATTTATCCAAATATACACTTTCAGTATCATCCAAACAGTGTGTGCATGCATTGTATCCCTTGTTTGTCTGCCCTGAAATGTTACTAAGAGCAGGCCAATCATTGATGGTTACGAAAAGCAATGCTCGTAGGTCAAATGGCTCCCCTTTATGCTCATCCCACATACGTACACCTGGTTTGGCCCACAGCTGTAAAAGTTTTTCAACTAATGGCCTTAGGTACACATCAATGTCGTTGCCGGGTTGCCTCGGGTCTTGGATGAGCACTGGCATCATAATAAACTTCCTCTTCATACACAACCAAGGAGGAAGGTTATAGATACATAGGGTCACAGGCCAGGTGCTGTGACTGCAGCTCTGCTCACCAAAAGGATTCATGCCGTCTGTACTTAGACCAAACCTTAAGTTCCTTGCGTCACGTGCGAAGTCCGGGTACTCTCGCTCGACTTTTCTCCACTGTGACCCATCAGCGGGGTGTCTCAACATCGCGTCTTTCTTACGGTCTTCCATGTGCCATCGCAACAACTTGGCATGCTCTTTATTTCTGAAGAGACGTTTTAACCGTGTTATTATAGGAGCATACCACATAACCTTGGCGGGAACCTTCTTCCTAGGGGCCTCGCCCTCAACATCGTCAGGATCGTCTCGTCTGATCTTATACCGCAGTGCAGTGCATACCGGGCATGCATCCAAATTCTCGTACTTCTCACCGCGGTAGAGGATACAGTCATTAATGCAGGCATGTATCTTCTGCACGTCTAATCCTAGAGGGCAGACAACCTTCTTTGCTTGGTATGTACTGTCGGGCAACTCATTATTTCTTGGAAGAAGATTTTTCATTTTTACCAACAACTTTGAAAATGCGCTGTCAGTCACACCATTCTCTGCCTTCCATTGCAGCAAATCCAGTGTGGCACCTAGCTTTTTGTGGCCATCTTCGCAAGTTGGATACAACAATGTTTTGTGATCCTTTAACATCTGCTCCAGCTTCTCCTTCTCCTTTTCAGTTTCACATTCTTTCTTTGCATCAGTAATGGCCCGACCAAGATCGTCATCAACGGGCCCATCTGCTCCCTCTTGATTTTCATTATCTATTTCCGTTGCATTATCATCATATTCAGGATACATATTATGATAGTTTTCATCATCCTCTTCTTTTTCGTTGTCTTCCATCACAACCCCTTTTTCTTCGTGCTTGGTCCAACAATTATAGCTGGGCATGAAACCGGATCGAAGCAGGTGGGCGTGGTTCTGGTATTTGAGTAGTCTTTCTTGTTCTGACAGTGAACACACGGATAGCACATAAAACCATTGTGACCACGGTTTGCATTAGCCACAACGATGAAATTTTGGAGGCCCGTAATGTACTCGGAAGTACGGCGGTCACCGTACATCCATTGCCGATTCATCTGCATTAATATGTAGTATATATCAAAAAATAATAGGGAGATGACCATTTATATATATAGTACATCAATGACACATAAAACTATAGTTGCCGACCTGGAACGAGACGGAAAGAGCAACAAGAAAGCTTATTTTAAGCTCTCGGGCATTTCACCGAACACCTTTAGTGCATATGAAAAAAACACAAACTAGCACTCTTCACACCCTCTTGCTAGGCTCTAAAATATGAAAGAATGGAAGAGTGGGGTGTGTGTGGGCTGGGGTGGTGTCTTATATAGCCCCCCTTAACACCGGTTCATGCCACGAACCGGTGTTAAAGGGGTGTGGGTGCGCGGACCACTGCTGCGGGAACCTTTAACACCGGTTCGTGGCCCGGTGTTAAAGGGGGACTCCTTTTTTGTCGGCCCCCCCTTTAACACCGGTTCGTAGAAGAACCGGTGTTAAAGCCCCTTTTCGGGATCAACAAAAGACCTCGTTTCCACTAGTGCTAGCTGCCTCTCTCCAGCATTGTTGAGCCGAGGCACGAGGGCTCGACGGATGCCCCCAACTACGACGTCAATCTAGAGAAAAAGCTAGCTTTAGTCAAAAAGAAAATTTGTTTTCTAAGCTTAACAAAGTGGCTTTGGCATCACAAAGAATATATCTTTATAATTACCCTAAACATATAAAAGCAGAATAGAAAATAAATATACTTGCACGGTACTAATAATTCTATTAACTTGAAAATGGATCGTAAAATGGTCTACATAGAAAGTAAACAATTACATGCTACTTACCACTGGGAGAGCTGAAATCGACGCCAGCCGGAGGTCGATGTAACCAGAGCCGAGTGGAAACAAAAAAGAATCTCTGAGAAGTGAGATAAGGAAAAGAAATTAAGAAGGTACTCCCTCTGTTTTTAATTACTTCGCGTTCTAGCAATTTTTAAAGTCAAACTTTGTCAACTTTGACCAAAAATATAGGTAAATATATAAACATTCATTGTTCTAAATACATATATTATGAAAATATAACTTAGAAAGATTTCAATACTATAAGTTTTATATCATAGATACTTTTATTTTTTGCTAAATATTTGGTCAAACTTTAAAAAAATTGACTTTGACTAAACCCAGAATGCGATCTAATTGTGAACGGAGGGAGTAGTGTATTGGAAGAAAAATGAATATCGAGAGATGGATTATTTATGAACGTCAACAGAATCAGCAGAGACACATGATATATCAGCGAAGATCTGCTTCCAGGAAGAACAGAAAGTGATGGTACAAATAGTCCGGTGTTTCTTGATGAACCGCTTCTAAGTAAACACACAATAAACCATGGCAAACCTGAAAAATATCAACAAACATCAGGCATTATCTAGCAGCAAAAATAGGAAAAGTGATAACTGTTTTGCTAACACTGCTTAAAAGCATCTGAGAAGATCCCAGCTGTCAAAAATTAGGAAGAACAATCCACAACACAGTTGGTACAAATTGAGCCATAGAATTGTAGGCAACACAAAGCAATCCATATGACAACACAAAGCAATCCATATGAACTTGATGGTGATAAACTGGACCATACAATTCGGAATTAATGAACAATGATGTGCCAGTTAATATGACTGTCATTTAATATGTGTACTTCATAAATTATATTACTGAGAATGTTTACATGGTTAAAATATGTAGGGAATAAATTAGTATTATTCAGAAACAAAAAAGGAGGAGAAGACAATCGGCTGTGGCCTGTGGGCACATACCTGCTCTTACTCTTAGCCATGGATAGCTGCTCTTGCTCGGCCTGCCCGCAACCTCGAATCTGACTGAAGAAAACCAGCTCCATGAGCTGCAAAGACCAAGAAACCTCTCTTTTCTCCTAGCGATGTCATCTCCTTCACCCTGACAACTGCCTCATACGATCCCTAAGAACGGTCATGGAACCCAACCTCCCATCCTCATGGTCCGAAGCCAAAAAAGGAAGTTGCGCATAGAAGAAAATAAGACATGGGAAGGAGAGGGAAGGGCAATTTGACTCTCAATCAGCAAAAAGGACCTCATAAATTGTGCCAACCTAGCCTCTCATAATATCATCAAGGATAGTGAGTACCATATGGGCATCATCTTGAATCAAATACATCCACTCAACGGAAAAATAGGAACATAACCAGATCCCATACCTCAGTGCAGAAAATTCTACAGCACCACTTAGCGGCTATAAAACCTGTGCACTACACCGACAAAAGCTTGATAATTCGCCTGCAAAAAGAACACTATCTCAACATCCACCATGGCAAGACTATTTTCAGAGACCAAGTAATGCATTTTAGCAAATCAGAACTATCTCAACATCCACCATGACTACCAGACCAGATTAGGGATGCCAGACTCCTAACTTTACCATACAAATTGCTTCAAATATTGAAGCAAAGTAGCATGATTGCTGATATATGCAATAATACAGGTTGCCAGTTTAGGCGAGATGAAATTCTAAACAAAACAGAATTATGCATGGAAGTTAGCTAAAGAAAATCTCGGGGGAGGAGCAGCCCCAACCTCTACGGAATTCCTACCATTTCCCTGACCATCTCAGGGCCGTGGCCACCTGTCACTACATATAGTTAATTAGTTAAATAGTGCCTCTGCTCAATATGTATGGAATCCGCTGTTTTCCTTTTTGTTGCATTGTTTAGCTCCGAGATTTTGGAGAAACCTACAAGGAACATCAAAGAGGTTTTTGAATTAATTGTCTAATATAGTGGTATGCAAATTTTGTAGAGAAATATCAATCTGATCTCGCAGTCGTAAATTTATAGTATGCTAACCAATTTTAGCACTGAAATTGCACAAGAAACCGGTAAGGCAGAAACATCATTCACATGCAATTCGGTTGCAATATTTGTCCATGAAAATATTCTGTCACCTACATGAAACTATCTGATGCCAATGAAACATCGGTCAAGCACTGAATATCTATGTTTGGGAAAGAATGTACAAAAGCATCTGCAAGGGTCGTTAATGAACCTCCCAGAGTCACAATAGATCTATGTGGCAAACTTGGGCCAGTAATGAAAACCGGAGTGTACATGTCGTTTCTTTCCTCAACATAATCATCCACTTTTAGGTCTTTTTTCATCACTCATGTAGCAAATGTTCACTTTTGACTACACCCTTTTTTCGAAATGGGGCAGAAACCCTGTCCTCTGCATCAATGAATGCATATGGCCTTTTAGCTTCATGTACAAACTAAATAAGGGCAAATACTACCAAGGACTATCTTAATATGTTACAATGCTAGCAATTAACATGTCTAAGCCAGCTTACCCACACAAGTGCAAGCACTACCAGATTCCCACCACTATTATTTCATTTAGATGCTTAGCTACCTACTAAGCTCTTTGTTCCAGTAGGAGAGTCTTGTTGAGGTTCTTAGTGAACCTCTCTAGGCATGGTGTACTATTCTTATAATTTTCTTTGGAATGTGGTACTACTTGTATCAAAACTTTTGACCAAGACAAATTTGCTAATCTGTTGTATGTCAAACTTAGATCAACAAACTTAAACCAAAATGGGAACCTCTCTAGGATCAAACACACCTTAGATCAACAAACTTAAACGAAAATGGGAACCTGAAATAGCAATTTTACATGGAGATTAGAAAAACCTAACCAATCCAATTGATACGATTCATGTTAGGCATTTAACTCCTAAGCAGAGATGAGAATAGATATAAAAGGGATATGGCCGTACTCCAGCCACGACATAATTTCATCACGAATTCCTTCATTTCCTCAACTGTTTGTGCTACAAAATAAAAAAATAGAGCGTCACTTAAAGATTAGTACAGTTTGAAAAGAACAGGGGTGATGTTGGATATCAACAGAGAATAGACATACCCTGCAAGAAGAAGGCGTGGCCAGCGGCGTGTAACATAATTTCACCGACTGAAACGGAATAGCATACGTGGAACCGTACTCACCGCACCGGGCTAAAAATATCAAAAAAATCGAAGTCCAACAATGCCGAAAGTGAACCACACCAAGAACAGCGAGCCATGACAAATAAACCCACCAATGGGCGAACCATACAACAAGGTCGACATGCACTTGTCTTAACCTTGGTGGTCCGCTGAATAAATAGCAAGAGCAGAATTTTGAAATCTGTGAAGAAAACCTAGCTGAAACGGATTGGACAACTTCACAACAACTACACAAACTTGACTGCAGCTCCTTGGAAACAAAAACTATCTCTGAAATTGGACATTCAGATTCTCTCAGTAGTATGGCTGATGATTCTGAAGTTCTACCAACCAAACCAAATTAGATTTGTACACAGCTTGTTAGCTAAAAAATGTTATTCCACGTTTATCTCTTGCAGCCGGTTGCACATGCTTCTTTGTTTCTTAACTCTTGTATCTATGCGGACAGAGTATCCCTGAACTTGAAGTTTAAAAATTCTTAATAAAAGAGTGGATTAGTGCTACAGATCAGTTCAATTTATCCTTTTTCCTTCAGATCAACCAAAAGGACGCACTACTATCGCATAGCGAGATGTGCTTGCATAACTGAAAAATTTACAGTGTATCTGCCCAATGAAATCAGAGTATACTACTCTCATCCAGCCGCATATACACAATATCCGTGACGCTCCACACGAACTGGAAAGAAAATAACAATCACAAAGAACTTGGGGATGCCTAGCATGGGCACTAATAGATGAAACCATGGGAATGAGAACACAAAAATGATACATGTTCATCTCTAAGAACTTCAGGTAAGGAAACTTTCTGAAAACAAAACCATGCGAATATGGATAGACAAAAGAAGATGAAACATGTTCAATTGATTACAATCACCAAAACCTAAGAAAACATTAAGATGAATCAAAGCAACAGAAAAAAGACTGAATCAACCCATGAACACAACTGAGGTCACTCTAAAAACTAATGACCATAAGATACCATACCATTACAAGCATACATCCCCAGCGGGATCCATACTAAAAATGAGACACTGGCAATGGAAATCTCTGTTGACCAGCCAGAATATGAGGGGCATCGAATAACAAATTGAAACAGAAAAGGGGTTGAAACGAAGAAGAAAACCTACCTCTAGTCAAGAGCTCTCCTCCTCTCGCGCGTATGAGGTGCAGCTCCTCCCGCGCGCTCTGGGAACAGGAAGGGCAGCTCACCCTCCCCCACCGCGGTTGGGCGCGCGTCAATGCCGAAGGCAGCCACGGCTCGTCTTGTCTAGAGTTCTGCTCGTGGTGGAGGCGTCGGTGGGTGCTCGGTAGGCGGAACGCAGAGAGGGAGAGGAGGGAGCCAGCCCTAGGTGGGAGATGTGAGGCGCGGCGATGGGGAGGCCTCGAGTCCAGGATCCTCGGGGCGACCCAACTCCATCTGCCGCTGATGCAGAGCATGCTCCACTTGAACCCGCTGCCTCCTCGTCATGGCAACTCCACCCCTACTACTCTCGTCCCCTCTGATGTCCCGCGACGGTCGTCGCTCGACGCGGATGTCCGCTGCTGCTCGGGAAGGAATCTCTCCTCCGCGCGCGCGCCTTTCCGCCTCTCCTCCGATGTTCGCCCGCTCGGTCAGCTCCCCCCGCGGCTGGCCTCCTCCGCTTCCAGTCGTGCGTCCTGCCTCCTCTCCTGCGTGTCCGGCGGGCCAACACCACTCCAGCGTGTCCACGGCCGTGTCTCGTCACCGCAGGCGCCTCTGCCCAAACCACCGCGAACAGTCGCGCGCTGCCCGTCCTCCGCAACCGCGTCGTCCGCCTGAGCTCCCCTCGCCGCGTCTGCGTCCGCGCCTCCTCGCCCGCAGGCTCGGCCGCCCGCGCGCCGCTCTGGTCTCCTCCTCCTCCAGCCGTGCCCCGCCTCCTCTCCTCCGTGCGCTTCCTTTGTGCGCCCGGGCATCGCCAGTACCTCTCCTCCGATCGGCCGCGAGGTTGCGCATCTCCTCGCCGACGCGTCCTTTGGGCATCATCCCCGCATCATCCTCTGCGCCGGCCCTGGCCACCCCGTGCGCATGCCGGCTCCACTCGGACGGCGAAGAGAGAGGAATAAAACAGGAGGCAAGGCGGTTGATGTTCTCCAGAATTCTGAAGAATGGACACGTGGTGAAAAAAAGAGCAAACGTGTACTCCCTCCGTCTGAGATTATAAGTCCCGCACGGATAACTAGGTTGCTAATTTGAACAACAAAATATAAATAATATAGTATAAAAATTATACCATTAGAAACTTTAGAAGTTATATTTTCTAATGATATAACTTTTGTGATATATAAGTTATATTTTATTGGTCAAATTAACAACCTAGGTATGCGCGTGGGACCTATAATCCCAAACAGAGGGAGTACTAAGGATCACAATGTATCGACACAAGAGCAAACTGGATGTTTCGAAAGCTACACGTGGAATACATGACCCATGTTCATGGTCCCAACCACTACTTCACAGCTATGTACACCCCAATGGAACACCAAGACAGCTCACGTGTTAACAACAGTTGAATCTGGCTCCCTAAAAAATTGCACGGCGCATCAAACCAACCTTACACAGAAAAATAAAGAGCACAGAACTATTACATGTCAGCATCTTGTTAATCCCCTGGCCTCCTCAAAAAACAGAGAAAAAAGAGAAACTTCCTGATTTAGGATATGTATATATATATTGGCATTAACCATTGAACGAGAGTCCAGATGCATGCAGTAGGCCAGCAAACATCGCACTAAACAAGATCGACCCCCTTTCGGTGCTAAACCAGATGGTTCCACCATATTCCGCTTCATCGCCTGGTGGGATGCCCTTTCCGCCAAAAAAATCGGGCGGGATGTTATCTTCGACAATCCCTGTGGCGGGAGGAGACAGGAGTCACTTAGCTGACATTGGGTAATTTTGCCAATTTTATTTGCGCGGCAAAGGGGTATATTTGTAAAAAGATCCCACATTTAGGGTGACTTCTTTTGGACTTCTGCTTATGCATAAGCCTGCTTATAGATTCCGGTGGGAAGAAACTGTGGTGGACAGAAGCTTGTAGAAACTGTCGGGAGACTTCTTTTGGGCTTATCTATTTTGGCTTATTTACTGCGATAAGCTGTGACATGTCTGTTATGCCCCTAGACACTTTTAATAAAGTGATATATTGTATACGTACGCTAGTTATAAGTAGAAATAAAGCTAGACATAAAATATAAAACATGATGTTGTAGTATAATTCAAGACATGCCAAAATAATAGAAAGTGTCATACGATTCTGAAATTACAATAAAAATAACATCTCAAGCTACTATTCCTTCAGCGATGCTTTGTCGTAGTGTACCCATGACACTATCAGATGAAGAGGGAGCGGTTGCACCAGTATACGATGCGCTGTCCTCTTGAATATATGAGCCTCGCTCAAAGTTGTGAAAATGTTGATCATATAGCTTACTGTCGCGAATGAAGTTATGCAAACACATGCACGCAGTGATGATCTTCGTTTGCGTCAGAGGATCGTGAAAATGTGGCAATCCTTGCAGAATGCGCCACTTCTTCTTCAGAACGCCAAATGCTCTTTCGACGGCATTACGTAGACATGAATGAAGATGGTAGAATCTCTCCATCATGTTTTGTGGAGGTGCCACTTGGAATTCCGGAACATGGTAGCGCTGTTCTTTGAATGGGGCGAGATAACAGAGTCAACAAGATAGTATTTTCCTGAAAGTAGCAAACAAATCAGAATATAAATATATAGTATTTATCAGCACATATTTTTTGTACGTACTACATATGCGAGAAGATTACCCGTAGGAGGGTGCGGATAGTTGGAGAAATGGGGCCGAGCATCAGTCCATACACGTGTATCATGAACAGATCCAGGCCATCCAGCAACAGCAAATGTGAACCTCATGTCAAATCACATATTGCCAACACATTCTGACTTGTATAACCTTTTCTATTAGTATATTTTTGCCTGTCTTGCGCAGTAACTATCACAGGAATGTGTGTTCCATCAATTGCTCCAATGGCATCTTTAAAATGGGGCCAGAATCTAGGTTGTCTAAGTTTATCATGAACTTGGGTGAAAGTAGGATCATTGGGTCTAATATAATCACCCGCCATACGGTCTACACAGTCTAAAACATGATGAAATTTGTTACTCACAGTAGAAACACTACGCTCAAAACGATCTGCAGCTTGAGTATTGGTTGCGGGGCCCCCCAACATCCAAAGAAACATAGATAGTGATTCTACACTCGACATCTGAGCAGTCGAAAGGAGGCCATAGTCAGCAACAAGAATGGCATGCAACATTTGAAAGACTGGCCTCCTCATTCTAAAAGCCTTGTAGAATCTCTTTAGATCATTCATCCTGTCCTCAACCCATTGTATCCCTGACACCAAAGGTGGCGGTCTTCTAGCAGCATAAGGAACCTTCTCAGTGTCGGCAATACAAGCCGCAAGCATAAACATCATATCAAATTCTTCATCCGAGTCATCATTTGAGTTCATCTGTAATTGTACAAAAGCAAACGATTGTAAGAAGAAACCAAATAACTAGGGATCAAGACAAACTGAAGTTGTACTGAACAAACATAGTTCACGACAAGATATAAATAACACATCTCAGTGAAGATACAAGTTCCTAGAAAATAACACATCTCAGTACGGATACAAGTTCCTAGCAAATAACATAGTTCATTACAGATACAAGTTGCAAACACTACTTCTTGCTATGATGCTCCCATGTCATTTTAATCCATTCTATCCTCTGGGCAGGCGTTGCATCTTCCACCAAACAAGCAAACATCTCACGATACTCCTGTAAAATGAAAAGTTGTGTCGCATAGAAGTACTCCAAACTTCTAGGCTTAGCTCCATCCTGATATACCAAGGAAACCAACCGCCTAATCTCATCCCTAGAAGATTCCTTACTCTTGTCCGGAGATGTCACATAATTCTTACTCTTGTCTTCCTCCATTATCCTAATCCTCTCCTTGTCTTTCTCCCTCTTTTCCATAAGCTCCATCATACGATCCAACCTAGAAGCGCTGCTAGTTGTAGCACTCATCTTTGGCGTGGCTGTGGGAGTAGGTGAGTAGGGGCATCCTCTCTTCTTCTTGCCATGTGTACGCACAGGTGTAACAAGAGGGTCATCAGCCTCACAGCCTGAATCTTCACCATCCACTTCAATGTCCACTCGAGCCTGAGAAGTTGGAGGCACCCTAGCAGCCACATTGGTCACAACATTTTTGTCAAACAGTATCTTTAGGTCCTCCTCATCCTGCACTGGAGCTATCCGAAACTTGGCAGCCTCCGGACACATCTGCATATCACAAAATGCTATTAGAATAACAACAATTGCCAAACATATGCATTGAACAACAACAATTGTCAACCAAGTTATCATCATTACCTGTATCTCATATGTCCACCAATCGTCGCTAGCATCAATGGTATGAGTGACAGGATCTACACCCAAACCAGATGCATGTTGGATTAATCCTTTCCAAACAGTGTAATCCTTCTTGAGTGTTTTCCACCTATTTTTCATTTGTTTCTGGTCATAGTTTCTCTTCGTGCGTTCGTTGAACTTCGTAACCAAATTTAAATAACCATGTTTGGTCAAAACATGTACCGGACGATTATTTGCATTAATCTCTTCGATGCACACGTCAAGAAATACACGATGAGCTACAACATCCCAACTAGCTTTCACCTGTTTTGGCTTGACAATCTAGATATACAACAAAAAATATTATCCACCATTTTTATGTCACACTATCACACACACACACCACTATCGATACACCTGTATCATCTTTTAACATGACATAATTTTTGGAACAGTACAATCATTACACTTAACATCTACTAGCAAGCATATATCCATGAGTTACCTCCTGACGAATCACAATTGTCAGCAAACTGACGAGCAGCAGACCACACGTCTGATTGGTGTGCAAAGCGAACACGATTTATATATGACCGCATAAAATGAATCTGGCTATCAATCCAAGATTCACACAAGATGACGGAGAGAGTGACTATCGTGGAAATGGGAACAGACCAACTGGTCAAAAGGCTCAGAAAAAAAGACGCGCGGCGCATCACATAGCAAGAATCGTATGCATCTACCAAGAACCGTGAGTGAAAAAAAACATTGAAGAACGCTACCTTAGCTGCCTCGGACGACATGCTGTAGGGGACGAGGCCGCGCGCTGAGTCTGGCCGGACGAGTATCTCCTCACCGGCCTGGAGCTTCAGGCGGAGAAGATGGGGCCTCAGGCGGGCGGGATTCGGCCAAGAAGATAAGGCGGCGGGTGGGATCCGGCCGTTGGCGGCCGGGATCTGGTCGCGGCGGCGGTGCTGGAGCGTAGACGGGCTGGAGGGAGGCGGCGGCTCGATGGCTGCGAGCGCCAGTGCTGGGAGAAAGGGTCGAGCGCTGGGATGGTTCGCGGGGGGGTCGGGCAGGACGGGCTCGGGAGCGCTGAGGTTTTTTTTAATTGATTGGTTCCTTGCGGTGGCACTCTGCTGTAATTTTTGACAAGGACATGTCTATTCTTAAAAAAACGGTTCGCGGGCTGGATGAGAAGCTCGGGAAACTGGTCTCGACTAGTTTCTCTTCACTGCATGTAACTTGGCTTCTGAGGCGTTTTTCGGTGAGGAAAATCTGAAGACTTCTTTTCTGCTTATGCGATGGGGAACTTAGAAGCCAGGTTAGAAGCCTAAAAGAGTAAAGTTTATTAGCTAAGTTTGTTGGATCGATCAATATGTACTCGTACTATTAGTTAGCCATAAGATAAGGTTTGTTAGTTGTACGTTTTACTAGCTGAAAACTCGTTGCAAAGACTGTGTCCGACGGGAGTTGCATTTTCTAGATAAGTACCGTTTATTGTTACGGACAAGAAAAATAAAGGGGTTGTTTATGTTTTCTGATTTTCAACGTACGGTATTTTAAAAAGCAAATGTATTTAGACTTTTTTTACTATATAGGTTCATTTAGATTTGGAATGAATCTACACACTAAAAGAAGTCTAGATATTTTTTTTCATAAATCTAAAATATCTTATATTTTGAAACGGAGGGAGTATTTATGAAGAAATGGAGTAGTAGTAACATATCAGACATACACGTACATGTTCGTGTAAGAGCTAAGGGCATCTCCACCGGGCCGACCCATACGGCCATTCCAAACAGTCTGTTTCAGTTTGTTTGGGTCGGGCCCGCGCCCAGCGGCACGATCCATTTGTCCGCGCAGGCGGGCGTTGGCGCCATCGCTGGACAGAGATCAAATCAGTTGAAAATGGCGTCATCGCTGGCCAAAGACGTACACAGATTACTGACAAATAACATGGCATATGTGCGCCATCGCCCTTTGGGTATCGCCAACAAGTGGTCATTGAATCTAAACTGTGCAAAAGGGGGCAATCACATACACAATGTCCAAAAGATGGCAGCTTCCCTGCCCAAAAAGTTGCAACTGCCGTCGTCATTGCCCTTCAGGCATTGCTAGCCTTGATGGCCTGCTGCCTCTTCGCAACCCAAGCCCTATGATCGGGGTCGGCGATGCAATCCAGGTCGGTGAGCATGATGGTGTTCTCCTCGGCCATGATCTTGGCTTCGGCTTCCTTGGCCTTGGCTGATACGTCCAATTTGTATCACCATTTTATATCATAATTTGCCTCTATTCATTGTTATATTTCTTATTATGAGGTGTTACTTATGTCTTTTCATCTGTTTTTGCATGTTGGACGATTCTTGGAGGATGAACTGCCGGAGTCAGGTTTCTGATGGAAAAAGAGGTGTTTTGATGCAATTTCGCGAAGATCAGAAAAATACAAGAAAAACTATGGAAAATCATATTTTCCCAGAAGACGAAGAAAGCCAGAGGGGAAGGCGGAGATGGGCCACATGGGGCCCACACACCCTAGGCGCGGGCCACCCCTAGGTCGCGCCTACAGGGGGTGTGTCCCACCTGTCGCAACTCCGGCTCCGCCCTCTCTCCTATATCTTCTCCTCGAAACCCTAAAACACGGGGGAGCGACCACAAAAAGATTCTGCCGCCTCTGCGGGGCGGAAAACACCGAGAGAGAGAGAGAGAGAGCTCTCCGACAGACAGATTTTTGCCGGAGAAATTCCTTCCCGAAGGGGGGGATCATCGCCATCAACACCATCATCAAGCTAGACTTCATCGGTATCATCATCATCATCCACACCATCATCTCCACCAGCACCATCATCACCACTCCATCCCGCTGTAATAATTGTGTTGAATACTTGCATAGTTCTTAGGGGAAACTTTCCCGGTGTTGATTACTATTGTAGTTGATGCTTGTGAGTGGAACCATTGGATTATTGTTTATGTTCAGATTTTTATCCATCACCATATCATCTTTGATCTTGATCCATATGATGTCTTGTGAGTAGTTCGTTAGTTCTTGAGGACATGTGAGAAGTCATGTTGTTAGTAGTGGATTTGTGTTGAGATATTATTCAATGGTTTAGTATTTAAGTTGTGGTGCTATTCTTCTAGTGGTGTCATGTGAACGTCGACTACATGATACTTCACCATTTATGGTCCTAGGGGAATGCATTGTGTATTTGGCTACTAATTGTGGGGTTGCCGGAGTGACATAAACCTGAACCCCTGTTAGGACACCATTGCACAAGGGAGCGTAGGATCTCAAAGTTTAAGGCTGTGGTTAGGTGTATATCTTAATTGCTTTCCTGTAGTTGCGGATGCTTGGAGGGGGTTTAATCACAAGTATGTATTAGTCCAAGTAAGGTCTTTATATTAGCACAGGTTCACCCACACAACACTTACAAAACCAAAGAAGACTGCTCAGCTATATGAAGCGTAAGCACTTGACAGAATTCTCATGTGTCCTCGAGAACGTTTGGTCCTTATAAGTATTTCCACCGGCTTGTCCTTTGCTAAGAAAGAATTGGGCCACTTGCTGCAATTGTTCGTTATCTTTATTACTTGCACTTTATTTCTTTGCTTTATCAGAAAACCCCTAAAAATCCGCTTGCTAAGTATTTACAGAGATTTCCTGCTCCATATCACTAGTCAACACCTTCTGCTCCTCGTTGGGATCGACACTCCTATTTATCAAAAGTACTGCGATACACCCCTATACTTGTGGGTCATCAAGACTATTTTCTGGCGCCGTTGTCAGGGAGTGAAGCGCTATTGAAGAGTGGAACTGGTAAAGGAAACTTCTACTATGAGTATTGCTTTTTATTTCTGTTTGTTACTTTGTTTCCATTATGGATAACCCACTTGGTTTTCTGTTTGGGAAAACTACTATCACTGTTAGGGTAGTAGATGAACCACCACCTGTTGAGATAGATCCTTTTAAGATACCTACAACTATTGTTGATCGTGTTATGGATAATTATTATTTAGGGGATGGAACTGTCTATCCTAGTGATCACTTAATTTTTATCCATGAATTATGCGGGTTGTTTAAGTGTGCAGATATCACAATTGAATAGGTGAAGAAGAAGTTACTCTCTATATCCTTGAAAGGGAGAGCTGAAGAATGGTATAAGCTACTGAATAATGGACAATCCATGGAATGTGAGGAAATAGTACCTCTCTTTTATTCTAAATTCTATCCTCCTAGTGAAATTCATAATGATAGGAATCTGATATATAACTTTTGGCCTCGTGATGGAGAGAGTACAGCTCAAGCTTGGGGGAGATTGAAGTTACTAATGCTTAAATGTCCTATTCATGAACTCCCTAACAATATTATTATCAATAACTTTTATGGTAGGCTTTCTCTTCATGATAAAGATTTACTAGATGCTTCTTGTGCTGGATCATTCACACGTATGAAGGAAGAAGCTAAATGGGATCTCCTAGACCGTATTCAAGAGAACACTAAAGCATGGGAGAATGACAAAGGAAGAAAGTCAGGTATAAATTATGATTATGAATGCATTAAATCCTTTATGGGAACTGATGACTTCCGTGATATTAGTAATGAATATGGTCTTGATTCTCAAAGTATTGCCAATTGTTTTAAGGCCTTTGCCTCTTATATTGAAATTCCTAAAAAGAAGTGGAACAAGTACCATGCACCTTATAAAGATGTTGTTAATCATGTTCCTGTTAGAAATACCGAAGTTTGTACTACTAATCATATTGTGCCTGAACCTTATGCTGAGAAAACACATTTCCCAGCTAAGGTAAAGGAGTACTCTATGATAATTAGTGCGAATAACAAAGGTACAAAGAAAACTATGGAACCTGATGAGCAAATGAATACTGAACCTATGGTAGCTATTGTGAAAGATCTTGACACTAGAAATATAGAGGATGAGCACATTGTTTTCTGTGATGACGCTTCTAATATTATCTCTCATCCTAGTAAAGCTAGAAAAGCTAGTGTCCCTATGCTTTCTGTTAGAATTGGTGATTATTGCTATTATGGTTTATGTGATATTGGTGCTAGTTCTAGTGCTATTCCTTATGAGCTTTACAGGGAAATTATGCATGAAATTGGTCCTTGTGAGCTTGAGGAAATTGATGTGGTTATTCACCTTGCTAATAAGGAAACCATTTTACCTATTGGTATTGTAAGAGATGTGGAAGTTCTTTGTGGTAAGATTAAGTATCCTGCTAATTTTCTAGTGCTTAATTCTGAAGCTAGTAAAACTTGTCCTATCATCTTTGGTAGATCTTTCTTGAAAACTTGTGGAGCTATTATAGATTGTAAAAAGGAGAAAGTTTTAACAAAGTTTGATGGAGATTCTTATGATTTTAACTTTTCCAAATTTTCTAAAGCCCCTTGTAAAAATTGCTTGCCTAATGAATATTTCAGGATGGAACAACTTGCTTCTATTGATCTAGTTTATGACCTTGGGCCTCTTTTTGATGATTGTAAGTATGCTCATTCTAATGATAGAGTTGTTTCCTATGACAATTATATTGTCAATTTTATTCAAAGTGCTACTGAAATTTATTATGAGAGAGGGAAACATGGTTTTATGCATCTCAATAATGTTAAGTTTCGCCGTTTTATGTTGAAAGCTTTGAAGTTGCACTTGTTTTGTCTTCCTATGCTATTGGCTTTTTATTTCAACAATTTGTTTTCTCATGATACTCCCATGCATAGGAAGTGGGCTAGACTTGTAAGATCCCTCCTTTATAAAGGAAAAGGATCCCTGTGATTGCAATGCTAGTCCCTGGATCAATGCTAGCATCCACAGTTTAAGATGAAGTACATAGATACAAAGGTCATTATTACAGTCATTCCAGAGACAAACATAGTCTTTACAACTCCAAGGCCACAGGCCTAGTACAAGAGTTTGAATAAGTAAATAAATAAAAGTCTTCATCTTCATGTGCCACAGGCAAACATGTTGAGTGTAGACTCATGACTCCTAATCCTCATCAGAGTACCCTACAACATCACAAGTTACAGCCACAGTGGGTCAATACATTAGAATAGTATTGGCAAGTGATACCTTAGTATAATTTAGGTGGACTAGATACTATATGTAATTTGGCTAAGTGTAGCTTGGCTTGCTTTGCTCAAAATAGGTTTGCCTATTAGTTGAAATCACTAAGTTTTTCTTTTTCAAAACCTTTCCCAAGGAACCACTAATAGACATTGAGGTCCTTCACCCTTGTTCACCCACAAGTTTTTACTTAGAAATTGGGATGAGGAGATTCTTGATAGCTTCCATGTCTTGATGCTCAAGTTGTCCTTTTCCAGGGACATGGCTAAGTACTTAGATTCTTCCATCTGCAGAGGTTGTGCACTTTCCCCACTAGACTTGATTTTCACCAAGACAGGACCTTTCAGAAGCCTTCCCTTGGACCAAATGGACGCGCTCCAACCTATTATTCCCACTACCACCAACTGTCCAAATGGCTAAGTTCTAGCAACCTATGTGATCCATGCAGAGCCCATATTGCCAAGTGGCTGCACTAGAAGCTTCTTAACACTTGGCCTCTAAAATCTCTTTGTTCCTGGGTGGCTTTCCACAAGTTAGATACACAAGGTAGACCATAGAAATGGGCCTTGTGTAACCACTCAACATAAATCATTCCTTCCATTCCACCCAGGTGTTTCATTTACTTAGTTGTTTTATTAGGCAAAACACAAGTTCAAAAGACTTAGAAATATTTTCATCATAGCATGTATATTTCACCAACCCTTGGTTGCTACTAGCTAGGATAAGCATGGCATAGATAAGCATCTTAACTTAGAAATTTCTAGCAATTCTACAACTACTAGGATTTCCCAACATGGTATATAAGCAAAATATAGCATGCAAGACTAGCAAAATATTTCTAATGCTTAGTAGAAAACATAGGGATAAAAGTATTCATGAAGCACCACTTGCCTTGGTAGTTTGGAGAGTAGATACACTCCTCACAATCACAATCACTAGCACCAAAATCTACACAAAGAATCATAGCCACAAATCACATACAAAACATATACAGAAAAAAATATATGCATGCATGCAATATGATATGTGATGATTTTTAAAACTCAACAAAGCAAGTGTACAGTACTGGTTCATAAACAAGTTAAAAACTTGCCAAACAACATTTATTTAAACCCTAAAGCATTTCTTAAACAATTCATATAGTCAAATTAACCCTACACAAGTTTCTGCAAATAAAACCATTTTAACAGAAGCAAAACATTAAACACATTGCATATTTAGAAAGGGCTTGCTCTCCTAATTCCATTGATATAATTTTTTTCAAATTCTAACATGGGGATCAAAAGTTATAGCCAAAACAAAATCAAACTTCTAATAGATTCAAATCCTGTTTTTAAATCTAAACAGCTGCCACGCGTCTTATTCTGATTGGCCGGTACCGTTTCGCTCAGGATCGCGTCTGTGAGCCGTTAGATCTACATAATCTGCATGGCCCAGATCTACTCATAACGCTTCGATAAGTGATCTAATCTCACACGCTGGATCCAGATCCAACGGTCCTGGATCAAACGACCAAAGCTGGGCGGCGATGGCGGTGGCTACTGGCGGCGGCGAGCTCTGCCTACGGCTGCGCGGCGCTACAGGTGGCTCTGGGGTCGTCGGAAATGCTTACCAGAAACGTGATGATGCGCTGATGCTCAACCTGGCGACGGCTTGGCAAGGGGCGCACGGAGATGGTCGCTGGAGCTCGTCGAAGTTGCGGGCGGCGTCAGTTGCTTGCTATCGAAGACGTTGCCGAGGCTCTACGTCGACCTAGCACGAGCCAGATGGTTCAGGAGATGCGCATGGTCCTGGCGAACAAGACAGTACCAAAGGGGAGGCAAGGGGCGGTCTCATCTTACTTGAATCGCACGTCGGAGTCGAGCGGCGGCTCGGGTGTTTGCGGGTGAGAACGAGGACGTCGCTCTGGGTCATGAGAAAGCAAACGGAGGGCATTAGTGAATGTGCAAGATCATGCTGGTCACGGTGGTTTGAACTAGAGGTAGAGGGGCGGTCTGTACTCACCATGATTCGTCGCCGGAGTGCGTCTGTCTACGGCGGCACGAGAGCAATTGCGGGCAGCCTGGGGGTGTAGAGGTGGCGCTAGGTGAGGGGAAATGGCCGCGGTGCAGAGGGGGTCTTATAGCCAGAGCGGGGGCGAGGATCGCGTGGCGTATCAATGGCAATTAAGCGCGTACTGATTGCGGCGAGGTAACAGCGGAGAGAGCGTCGCGGCCGCGCGTGATTGACGATGAAGACGACATGGTCGCAGGGTCCACTCGTCAGCGAGTTAAACAAAGAGGAGGTAGGGTCCTGGTGTCAGTGACCTGGTGGGTTCATCCGCGAGTGAGCGAGAGAGAGGGGAGACCCGGGTGGGCTTAGTGGGCTGGATTCGTAGCTGGGCCAAATAGGTGGCGCTGGCCTTTTTCTATTTCTTTTCTCCTTTTCTTTTTCTGTTTTGATTTTCTGAAATGATTTTCAAATCCTAATCAAATGAGTTTGAATTCAAATCTTTTCTAGGTTTTTATACTGCAAACCTTGCACTCAAATGTGTTGAATAAACAGTAGTGTTTGACAAACACTTTGATCAAATGAAAATAAAAATAAAACCAAGCCTTTATGATATATATATAATAGGCATAATATTGGGTTTATTTACTCATTTTGTTTTGAAACTTTGTTCAAACTTTTGATGGTGCCTAAGTTTGAATTTCAAACCTTACTGAATCAAAACAAGTACTCTTCTCATTGGAAGATAACATTAAGGCTAGAGCAAACTTACATGAAATAATAAGCATATATGCTTCTGTTTGAAAATGACTTGTTTGAAATGAAATTCATATGATCATGGATGCATGGATGATATGCATGTGTTTGAAACATGATTTTAGGGATGTTACAAATCTAACCCCCTTAAGGTGAATCTCTCCCTCGAGATTCGGATTGGCTAGCAAATAGGTGAGGGTGGTCTTTCCGAAGATCATCTTCTCTTTCCCATGTTGCTTCCTCTTCGGAATGATGGTTCCACTGCACTTTGCAAAACTTGATAGTCTTAGTCCGTGTGACTCTTTCTGCAGTCTCAAGAATCTTGATAGGTTTCTTCTCATAAGTAAGATCACTTTCCAATTGTACATCCTCCAAAGGTATAGTATCCTTCAAAGAAGTTTCTTCCATTTCTGGATGACATTTCTTAAGCTGACTCACATGAAACACATTATGGACAGCTGACAAAGACTCTGGCAGTTCAATTTCATAAGCAACTTCTCCTTTACGACTCAGAATCTTGAATGGTCCAACATATCTTGGGGCCAACTTTCCTTTGACTCCAAACCTCTTCACTCCACGAAGTGGTGACACTCTAAGATAAGCTCTATCACCAACTTCGTAGGTGACTTCTCTACGCTTAGGATCTGCGTAGCTTTTCTGTCGGGACTGTGCTATCTTCAATCTGTCCTTAACCAACTTGACCTTCTCTCCGGCTTCTTTGATAAGTTCTGGTCCGAACAAACTTCTTTCTCCCACACCATTCCATAACAATGGAGTGGTACATTTTCTCCCGTAGAGAAACTCAAATGGTGCCATCTCGATGCTGGCTTGATAGCTGTTGTTATAAGAAAATTCTGTGTAAGGCAGACTTTCATCCCAACTGGCTCCATAGTCTAGGGCACATGCCCTCAACATATCTTCAAGAATTTGATTAGTCCTTTCTGTCTGTCCATCAGTTTGAGGGTGAAAAGCAGTACTGAATTCCAACCTCGTTCCCAATGACTCATGTAGTTGTCTCCAAAAATGGGAAGTGAATTGAGTTCCCCTATCAGACACAATACTCTTGGGCACTCCATGTAGACATACAATTCTACTCATATAGATTTTGGCCAACTTAGCACTTGTATAAGTTGTCTTCACGGGTATGAAATGAGCCACTTTAGTTAGGCGATCCACTACTACCCAAATAGAATCGTATCCTGACCGGGTCCTTGGTAATCCGGTAATGAAATCCATACCAATCTTGTCCCACTTCCAATCAGGAATAGGTAGTGGTTGAAGCAAACCTGCTGGTTTCTGATGTTCCGCTTTCACTCTACTACACACATCACACAAAGCAATATGTTCGGCGATGTCCTTCTTGAGATTATTCCACCAAAATCTTTCATTCATATCCATGTACATTTTGGTGTTACCCGGATGAATGGAATACGGAGAGTTGTGTGCTTCTTGCAAAATCAGTTTCTGAAGCTCCGGATCTTGTGGAACACAGATACGTTTTCCATGCCATAAAGTACCCTGTTCGTCTTCATGGAATCCTTTGGCTTTTCCTTTGCCAATATTTTCCTTAATTTCTTCAATTTCCTTATCAATCTTCTGGGCTTCTTTGATCTTGTCCAACAAAATGGGTTGAACATCCAAAGACATGAGATGTCCTTCAGGCACAATCTCCAATCTGAGATCTCTAAATTGGGCACACAGATCATCGGGCAATTCTCCCTTGGTAAGGCCATTTACAAAAACCTTACGGCTTAAAGCATCTGCTACAACATTTGCTTTACCGGGATGGTATTGCAAACTTAAGTCATAGTCCTTGGTGAGTTCTAGTCATCTTCTTTGTCTCATGTTAATTTCTTTTTGGGTGAAGATATACTTCAAACTCTTGTGGTCTGTGAACACTTCACATCGCTTTCCCAAAAGATAATGTCTCCATGTTTTGAGTGCATGGACAACAGAGGCTAACTCCAAATCATGAGTAGGATAGTTCACTTCATGAGTTTTGAGTTGTCTCGAGGCGTAAGCCACAACTTTTCCTTCTTGCATAAGTACTGCACCCAAACCATGATGGGATGCATCACAATATACTTGGAAATCTTTTTCCAAGTCTGGCAAACACAAGACTGGTGCTATCACAAGTCTCTTCTTCAATTCCTGAAAGCTGAGTTCACAACCTTCAGACCAAGCAAATTTCTTGTCTTTCTTTAGCAATTCTGTCGTAGGCTTAGCTACCTTGGAGAAATTCTCAATGAACCTTCTGTAGTAACCTGCTAAGCCAAGGAAACTACGAACTTCTTTCACTGACTTGGGAGATTCCCATTCAGTTACAGCTGAAACTTTAGCAGGATCAACTGCTACACCGTCTCCTGACACAACGTGTCCAAGAAAACCAACTTCATTCAACCAGAATTCACACTTGCTGAATTTGGCATAAATTTTATGCTCTCTAAGCTTCTCAAGTATCAAACGCAAATGTCCTTCATGTTCTTCTTTGCTCTTGGAGTAGACTAAAATGTCATCGATGAAAACGACAACAAACTTATCAAGGAATTCCATGAACACCTTGTTCATCATATTCATAAAGTATGCTGGTGCATTGGTCAAACCAAATGGCATCACGGTATACTCATACAATCCATACCTTGTGGTGAAAGCTGTCTTAGGTATGTCTTGTTCTCTTATCTTGAGCTGGAAATAACCTGACCGGAGATCAATCTTTGAGAACACACAAGCTCCTTCTAGCTGATCAAACAAGTCATTGATTCTAGGCAAAGGATATTTGTTCTTGATAGTCACCTCATTGAGTGAGCGGTAATCTATGCATAACCTTTGACTTCTATCCTTCTTTTCCACAAACAAAACTAGGGCTCCCCAAGATGAAGAACTTGGTTGAATAAATCCCTTCTGCAACTGTTCTCCAAGTTGTTTCTTGAGTTCTTTCAGTTCATCAACTGACATCTTGTACGGTCTCTTTGCTATTGGTCCAGATCCTGGTAGCATCAATAAGGAACTCCACATCTCTATCTGGTGGCATTCCCGGCAATTCTTTCGGAAACACATCCGGATATTCACTCACAATTGTCACACTGTCTATGCTAACCCCCTTAAGAGAATTTAGCTTACTCCCTTTTGATTCAAAGTTAGACTTGAATTTAATCCGTTTTCTTTCCGGGGTTGTGAGTGCAACATTACGATTAGCACAATCCAGTACTCCTTCATACTTAGACATCCAATCCATTCCCAATATTACGTCCAGTCCTTGGGAATCTAGGATTATCAGACTCACTGGAAACTTATGCTTTCCAAACTCTATTACTAGATCCCGGCATCCAAGACTTACTATCATATCTCCACCTGGAGAACTAACTTTTATTGGACACCCAATGTTTTCAGTTGGAAACCCATTTCTATCAACAAATGCTTTTGATATGAATGAATGCGATGCTCCAGTATCAAAAAGAACAAATGCTGGAATTGAATTGAGTCTAAACTTACCAGCAACAGCATCAGGCTCCTCATAGATTTCCTCCACATTGATGTGGTTAACTTGCCTTTTCTGAAAAGGGTTGGGCTTGTTGGGTCCTTCAACTTTCTTTTCTGGGCACTCATTTGCATAATGCCCCATCTTCTTGCACTTGAATCATTCAACCTGACTAATGTCCTTCTTGATAGGCTGGCTTCCACTGCCACTTCCATTACCACTGTGGTGGCTCTTATATCCACCCTTGTGGTTCTTGTACTTGTCATTGTCATGACTACGGTGATGCTTGTTGTAATGACGGTTGTGGTTGTGGTGCTTGTTGAATTTCCCATGCTTGTGGGATCCTGAGCTTCCACTATCATCATAATGGGAACGTTTGTGAGACGATCCCGAGCTGTGCTTGTCCGAGTGCTTTCTCTTCCTGCTCTCAACTTGCTTCATTTTGTTCTCCAAAATAGCAGCCTTATCACAAAGAGACTGGTATGTGGGAACATATGCCACAGCCAACTGCAGGTTCATCTCATCATTCAACCCTTCGAGGAACTTTTCTTTCCTCTTAGCATCAGTGTCAACTTCATCCGGTGCGTAACGCGCCAGATTGTTGAACTCCTCAATACTCTGCCATGCTGCGGTGGCGCTGCTTCAAGTTGTGAAACTCTTTCTTCTTCAGACTCATCACTCCGGATGAGATATGAGTAGTACGAAAGCCATCCTCAAAGATAGCCCATGTCACATCTTCTATGGGAGTGGTGATCTGGAAGTTATCCCACCAAGTGGCGGCTGGTCCTTCCAGCAAATGTGCTGCAAATCTGACTTTTTCTGCATCAGTATAGCCCACGGTTACCAAGTCCTTGTTCACAGAGCGTAGCCAATCATTGGCCACCATGGGGTCAGTTGTTCCTGAGAACTTTGCTGGCCTCAATCTCAAGAACCTGGTAAGCATGTCAAAACCCGGTGGGTTGTTGTTGTTGTTGTTATTATTGTTGTTGTTGTTATTATTGTTGTTGTTGTTGTTTTGGTTCTAGATGAACGTCGTCATCATTTGCATCAGCTGAGTCTGAGCTGTCATCATTTGCTGCATTTCTGGAGTGATGTTGTTGTTGTTGGGGTTGGGGTTGGCATGACGGGGAGGCATCTGTGGTTTGTTCAATAGAGATAAGAATGAGATACCCATAGATGTTTTCATGCACAATACATCACATAAACAATCGCAAAACATGCATCATAGCAATAATA
The DNA here is from genome assembly GCA_916181665.1 of Avena sativa. NCBI lineage: Eukaryota > Viridiplantae > Streptophyta > Magnoliopsida > Poales > Poaceae > Avena > Avena sativa. Next base: position 144,175,439 of record OV702294.1, on the reverse strand, counting down.
GTTCAACAATAAAAACGACAGGTTCGCAAAGTAAACACACAAATAACAAGCCATCGACATGTTGGATGGTCATTGTGACACAAATAAAGTATGATAAATAAATGATAAATGAGTAGTCAAATCTACTCCTCGGCATCAACCTCCTCCTCGACAAAGGTAAGACATGCATTCTCCATTGCGGTCTTGTATTCCTCGACGTTGGCGGTCAAGGTCTCTATTTTGGCTTTGAGAGCCCTCTTCTAAGAACGAAGCCTCTCAATCACCGTCTGCTGATGCTCGAGCTCGAAGTCCTTGGCCTGCAGTTCTTCAGTCATGTCCCGAATCCTCTTGTTCCTATCCTGGACTCGCTTCTCCTGACTCTTGAACTTTCTATCCTGGCTCTCGAACTTTGCCTCCATCTCCTTGAGTATCTCATCTTGCTCCACGAAGAGCTTGTCCTTCTCGCGAAGCTGCACCTGGAGTTCGTCATTGTTGAGCATGACTTTGGTCCTATCAGAGTCCACGTGCCTAATGAGAGCCTCTAAGTCCTGGAGGTATAGGCGAATCGGCTCCACTGTCTCCCTCGAAGTGTCCTCGAAGTCGATGGACTCTCCATCTTCATCACGTCTACCGAAGACGTGAAAGTGAGTATCTCTAACCTGTCGAGAGTGTCTCCCTAGCAGACGTCCTATCAGATCCTGCATGACTACCTCAAGGCCTCTCTCCTTGTCATTGTGCATGAGCTTGAAGATGATAGCCTCCGTGGTAGGCTCAGTCTGGCGTCCAGGCTGATTGACCTTGAAACCCCAAAGGTCTTTCCTCTCAAACTTGGTGAGGGGAAGCACCATGATGGTAGGAAGAGGGAGATTGAGCAAAGTAGTAAGCTCAACAATATGAGGACCAAAGCGAGTTCCCTGGAACTCCTCAACAATGCTGATGGTAACATTAGGCATCTATTTATAAGATAGAAAAAGTTAGATCAACACAATTTAAGATAAAACACAAGGCAAAGCATCACATACATAACCTTGGAAATCAAAACACACAAGTCATGGCATACATGGATCCATTACAACAATCAAGGTTCAACTTATTTTAAACAACTTTTGGAAAATAGGGTGATAAGTGGTGGTCCAACTAACAAAGTACGCTTACAATCCTATCTCACTGGATATGTTGGCTAACACAATATTTCTAGAAGCAATCACTCTATCTTGGGCACATGACTCCATCACTAAGTCTATAATGTCTCCTCTTAAGGTTTGGTTGGTAGCTTCCAACTTTTGGGTATGTTTCTTCTCTTCCTTTAGGTCATTTTGGAGGTTGAGCATTCTGCACTTGACTCTATCACCAAGTTCTTTGATGGTCCTCCAAGCTGCATCCCTTGCCGATTCAAAGAATGTAGTGTGCACCACTAAATTGGTGAACATGCAGAATCCTGATTCCTTGTGGTTGTCTTCCTTGTTTTTATACAAGTGAAGTTGCACCCACCAGTACTCAACTCCTTCATCCATCACAAGAAAGCCTTTGTACACGGTTGCACCATGTATTTCCATTGCAACCATGAGGTCCTTGAGAGCCTTGGGGAATTCTGTCTCACACTCCAAAGTCATTGTCATGAGTGGTCCTTTCCTTACGGCTTCGTTGATGGAGTTCATCTACAAATAGAGATGAGAAATAAGATTAGAAAAGTTTACGAGAAGAATAGACAAGTGTAGAAGTTGTTGAAAATTTTCCTTAGTGGTTTCCAATCCTAGGGTCATAATCCTACAGACAACACAGTGCTCTGATACCATCTGTAAGATCCCTCCTTTATAAAGGAAAAGGATCCCTGTGATTGCAATGCTAGTCCCTGGATCAATGCTAGCGTCCACACTTTAAGATGAAGTACACAGATACAAAGGTCATTATTACAGTCATTCCAGATACAAACATAGTCTTTACAACTCCAAGTCCACAGGCCTAGTACAAGAATTTGAATAAGTAAATAAATAAAAGTCTTCATCTTCATGTGCCATAGGCAAACATGTTGAGTGTAGACTCATGACTCCTAATCCTCATCAGAGTACCCTACAACATCACAAGTTACGGCCACAGTGGGTCAATACATTGGAATAGTATTGGCAAGTGATACCTTAGTATAATTTAGGTGGACTAGATACTATATGCAATTTGGCTAAGTGTAGCTTGGCTTGCTTTGCTCAAAATAGGTTTGCCTATTAGTTGAAATCACTAAGTTTTTCTTTGTCAAAACCTTTCCCAAGGAACCACCAATAGACATTGAGGTCCTTCACCCTTGTTCACCCACAAGTTTTTTACTTAGAAATTGGGATGAGGAGATTCTTGATAGCTTCCATGTCTTAATGCTCAAGTTGTCCTTTTCCAGGGACATGGCTAAGTACTTAGATTCTTCCATCTGCAGAGGTTGTGCACTTTCCCCACCATACTTGATTTTCACCAAGACAGGACCTTTCAGAAGCCTTCCCTTACACCAAATGAACGCGCTCCAACCTATTATTCCCACTACCACCAACTGTCCAAATGGCTAAGTTCTAGCAACCTATGTGATCCAGGCAGAGCCCATATTGCCAAGTGGCTGCACTAGAAGCTTCTTAACACTTGGCCTCTAAAATCTCTTTGTTCCTGGGTGGCTTTCCACAAATGAGATACACAAGGTAGACCATAGAAATGGGCCTTGTGTAACCACTCAACATAAACCATTCCTTCCATTCCACCCAGGTGTTTCATTTACTTATTTGTTTTATTAGGCAAAACACAAGTCCAAAAGACTTAGAAATATTTTCATCATAGCATGTATATTTCACCAACCCTTGGTTGCTACTAGCTAGGCTAAGCATGGCATAGATAAGCATCTTAACTTAGAAATTTCTATCAATTCTACAACTACTAGGATTTCCCAACATGGTATATAAGCAAAATATAGCATGCAAGACTAGCAAAATATTTCTAATGCTTAGTAGAAAACATAGGGATAAAAGTATTCATGAAGCACCACTTGCCTTGGTAGTTTGGAGAGTAGCTACACTCCTCACAATCACAATCACTAGCACCAAAATCTACACAAAGAATCATAGCCACAAATCACATACAAAACATATACAAACAAAAATATATGCATGCATGCAATATGATATGTGATGATTTTTAAAACTCAACAAAGCAAGTGTATAATACTGGTTCATAAACAAGTTAAAAACTTGCCAAACAACATTTATTTAAACCCTAAAGCATTTCTTAAACAATTCATATACTCAAATTAGCCCTACACAAGTTTCTGCAAATAAAACCATTTTAACAGAAGCAAAACATTAAACACATTGCATATTTAGAAAGGGCTTGCTCTCCTGATTCCATTGATATAAACTTTTTCAAATTCTAACATGGGGATCAAAAGTTATAGCCAAAACAAAATCAAACTTCTAATAGATTCAAATCATGTTTTTAAATCTAAACAGCTGCCACGCGTCTTATTCTGATTGGCCGGTACCATTTCGCTCAGGATCGCGTCTGTGAGCCGTTAGATCTACATAATATGCACGGCCCAGATCTACTCGTAACGCTTCGATAAGTGATCTAATCTCACACGCTGGATCCAGATCCAACGGTCCTGGATCAAACGACCAAAGCTGGGCGGCGCTGGCGGTGGCTACTGGCGGCGGCGAGCTCTGCCTACGGCCGCGCGGCACTTCAGGTGACTCTGGGGTCGTCGGAAATGCTTACCAGAAACGTGACGATGCGCTGATGCTCAACCTGGCAACGGCTTGGCAAGGGGCGCACGGAGATGGTCGCTGGAGCTCGTCGAAGTTGCGGGCGGCGTCAGTTGCTTGCTGTCGAAGACGTTGCCGAGGCTCTGCGTCGACCTAGCACGAGCAAGATGGTTCAGGAGATGTGCATGGTCCTGGCGAACAAGACAGTACCAAAGGGGAGGCAAGGGGCGGTCTCATCTTACTTGAATCGCACGTCGGAGTCGAGCGGAGGCTCGGGTGTTCGTGGGTGAGAACGAGGACTTCGCTCTGGGTCATGAGAAAGCAAACAGAGGGCATTAGCGAATGCGCAAGATCATGCTAGTCATGGTGGTTTGAACTAGAGGCAGAGGGGCGGTCTGTACTCACCGTGATTCGTCGCCGGAGTGCGTCTGTCTACGGCGGCGCGAGGGCAATTGCGGGCAGCCTGGGGGCGTAGAGGTGGCGCTAGGTGAGGGGAAATGGCCGCGGTGCAGAGAGGGTCTTATAGCCAGAGCGGGGGCGAGGATCGCGCGGCGTATCAATGGCAATTAAGCGCGTACTGATTGCGGTGAGGTAACGACGGTGCGAGCATCGCGGCCGCGCGTGATTGACGACGAAGACGACGTGGTCGCAGGGTCCACTCGTCAGCGAGTTAAACAGAGAGGAGGTGGGGTCCTAGTGTCAGTGACCTGGTGGGTTCGTCCGCGAGTGAGCGAGAGAGGGGAGACCCGGGTGGGCTTAGTGGGCTGGATTCGTAGCTGGGCCAGATAGGTGGCGCTGGCCTTTTTCTATTTCTTTTCTTCTTTTCTTTTTCTGTTTTGATTTTCTGAAATGATTTTCAAATCCTAATCAAATGAGTTTGAATTCAAATCTTTTCTAGGTTTTTATACTGCAAACCTTGCACTCAAATGTGTTGAATAAACAGTAGTGTTTGACAAACACTTTGATCAAATGAAAATAAAAATAAAACCAAGCCTTTATGATATATATATATAATAGGCATAATATTGGTTTTATTTACCCATTTTGTTTTGAAACTTTGTTCAAACTTTTGATGGTGCCTAAGTTTGAATTTCAAACCTTACTGAATCAAAACAAGTACTCTTCTCATTGGAAGATAGCATTAAGGCTAGAGCAAACTTACATGAAATAATAAGCATATATGCTTCTGTTTGAAAATGACCTGTTTGAAATGAAATTCATATGATCATGGATGCATGGATGATATGCATGTGTTTGAAACATGATTTTAGGAATGTTACAAGACTCAAATGTGTGAGATATTTGCTTCTTGATGCTCTCTTTCACTTCAAATATATATCTCTTATGTGAGCATCTTTGAAACTATCAAGCCTAACTTAAAGGCATTAAATAAAAGTACTTCTTGGAAGTTATTACCTCAGTAATAACCACTCCTTATCCTTTTTATTTTGGTTTTTGTGTCAAGATCAAATACTTTTGAGAAGTAGAGGAGTTGTGAAAAGTGGCTGTCCTGGGACAGATTTTTGTGTTGCATTGTAAAGATTTGTGAAGGAGCTCAGTACAACGGATGGAGCTGTAATTTGATGTGCTTGTTCTCCAAGTTGTTACCCAACTTTCATTAGTTTGGCACTTTTTTATTTGAGCAACAGAAGGTTTTCGAAAAAATCAATCTTTACCTGCTGGTCTGTTTTGACAGATTTCTGCCATCATTTGCATTTTCCTCTTATATTGATTCCCTTCTAGATTCTTTTTGGGGCTTCAGGAAAGGAGTTGCTATAGTAACCTTTGTTTTGATGGATTTCAGTTGAAGTGTGAACCTAAAGGTTTATTATTTTTGCATACACTAATGTTGCCAATGAGGCTTGTGTAAGGCCTTGCATGAAAGAAATTTTCAGGATTTGGAGAAAAGGAATCTGCAGAGTTCGTCTTTGAATAGGTAAAAGTGGTGAAAACAGAAGGTTCGTGAAAGCCTAATCTTTTTATATTTTTGATGTTTTTATTACATACGGAAGGTTACGAGGCGAAACAGAGGAGGAAACGGAGGCCAGGGTGGCCACACCCACGCTAGGCGCGGGCCCCAGCTGGCCGTGCCTGGAGGTGGTGTGAGCCCCCCGAGCTCCGTCTCCGCCTCGTTTTCGCACCATTACCTGCCTTATGCATTGAAACTTCATAATATATAACCCTCCGGATCCCCCGAGGTTCGTGTATCGTGTTCTCATCGTGTTTTCGTTTCAATTTGTTTATGTCAAGAAATCTTCTCAAGTTTAGAGCACATGGTCTCCGCCAACGACAAAGGCAAGAAGCCTGAGGAAGATGATCCTCTAAACCCCAAGGAGGAGGAAATCTTGGTTGGGGATGAGGAAGACATGGAGGAGGACGATCATCCGGACACCCCCGCTACTGTTGCAAGCATTGGAGTGGTGGTAAACCCTACTAAGCTTAGGAGGACAGCACAGATGTCTATGTGAGGGAAACCTCCACGTCCTGTATTCGCTCCACAGTCACCTCCTTCACGCACCAAGAACCCCTTCCATACTCTTATACATGAGCAACAATACCAACAGGTGCCCAAAGGGAACTTGCTCTCGGTTTGGGATCTGCCTCGCTCTAACCATGCAGGGAAGGAACACACTAAGAAGGAAGAGTGGGGAAAGAATAACAAGGACTGGGATTCTCGGTCCGATATGATCATGAACCGCTTTGAGCAAAATTTAGAGTTGATTCGTACTCTAACCTTCGAGATTGAGGATTTGAGGAAACTGATTGAAGAGCTTATCAAGAGAACACCATCAACACCGAAGGAGTAATTCGTCATCAAGTTTGGCATCCCCTTGGCTTGTTCCAAGCTTGGGGGAGTGCCGCAGTATCACATCATTATCTTTTATCTTTTCCCTTTTTAGTGGATTCATATCTTTGGTAGAGAACTTATCTTATAGGTTGGTTTGCATGCGGAAGTATCTCTCCTTTAGTTGGTTATCTATGTATCCCTTGGTGTGAGTGCCTTTATGGAATATTAATGAGAAGTTTCGTCTTTTACTTTTTGCACTTCTTTTTTTAGTTTGCAATCTCTATTATATGATTGATCTTGTTGATCAGTATTGGTATCACTTTGGGAGCATCAATTAGATCTAAATTGGTTTTGGCAAACAGAGCTCTGGTCAGTAGCAACACTTTATGAGGTTTGAAAGGAAAAGAGAAAAAGCTTACAGGTATTTTGTATCTTTTATTTTCTTTCTTGATTGGACCATAAGCTTAGTATTCTTTATTTATGTAACATCCTAGCATTAGAGCTTAGAAATAAGCTGAACACAGGTGTGTGCATTGCATTCATGCATAGAAAATCTGAATAATTTTTGCGATTTTTAAATAAAAACGTGTCAAAGTGATTGAAGCTTCTCTTAACTTGATGGAATTGTAGTAGATCATCAAGTTGACTGCGATAAGTTTCAATATCACCTTTGCTAAAACCTTATTTTGGGTAAACATGATTTGATCTAAGGGTAGATCAAATGTAATAAAACTAAACCCTAATGCATTACTTAATGATTTATATTGGATCCTTAGGTGATCATATCATTGTATTCATTATAATCACTCATGAATACCAACTTATAAATATAACACAACTAATAGGAATGTAACAACTAAATCTTGATAAATCTTAATCTCATTTACTTATACCATGAATCTCATGGTAATACTAAACTTTAACTCTCTAGTGAGATTGAGTAGGAAAGAAACCAAAGTCAAGATCATTCACCATATATCTTTCTTTCCATATCAATCCTTATGGAATCCTATCTCAATATCTATTGTTCATCAATGTTGAGTAATCAACTATTGATTCACCCATTCTTAACTTATCCATTCCTAAACCTATCAACTCTTGTCCTTCTTATAGCATTCACTTAAGGCTTATAAAGAAAGAAGTCAGAAGAGGTAAATAGTGATGCTAGTTTTAGATGTTATCTATAGGATGGGAGTGATTCGAGGAAATCAAATCAATATGGTAACAAAGAAGATTACAAGAATGAAGTCTAAAGATAGTTACTAGGAGTAGTCCTATTGGATCAAGTAGGTATAGTCAATGAATTATATCTCTTAATCCAATAGAGCTAAACAGAAGATAATTATAATACAACTGTAATGTTGTATTGATGAATCATTGATTAGACAACTAGAAACCTAAACCACAAAAGATTACAATGACCATTCCTTATTCACCAATATTGAATGCTTATACCATGTATAAGTGACATTGGTGGATAAAACATAATTGAACCATAGTATAGATATATTATCCTAGATTAGTCATTACAAGTCACATTAATATAATATGAGGTTGTAATGTTAGATACTAGAGTTAAGAAGAGACATGATAGTATGAATAAGATGTTGTTAAAATAACATAGGATTATAGAAGTAGTAGTTTCCTCTTGGGAAATACTAAAAACTTTAGGAGGGTAGAATTTGATATAAACATCTACTGGGATAGCATTAGTGTTTGGTGATTAGGGAAGAATATAAGAAGATTATGAAAGCTTTAGTATTAAGCTCATTGGGTTTATAAATGGATTTAGAAGAATAAAGGTGGAGAAGAATATTCTTATGAAGCAAAGATCATCATGTTAACACATGATGATGGATATAAAGAAGTAATATATCTAGGAAAGGAATTCCTTAATTAGAAGTCCAGAATTATGAAGTATGGAATATAGGAATCCTTGTTAAACACTAAACCCTAATTCTAGAACCAAACATAGTATCCATTTTATCTGAATGATTTATCATCTTAAATTCACAATGGTTCATAGGAATATTTTCCTATAGCAAATCACCTGAGCACATCTTCATCATTTTCAACCATTATTACCATAGGTGCTTAGGAACCATCTTCATCAATTCTTTTTCATAAGTTATCCTAGAAAACAATTCTACTACTTTACTTTGAATGGTGATGTTATTAAAGATCACAGACATAAAGACAATGTGATTAACCATAAATCTTTATACACATCAATAAAGGAAATATGAGAATAACATTAACCATATTAAGTTCTAAAAAATTTATATATTAAATAACAATAAAGGATCAAGATATCAAAATTATAAGATCCTAAACAAATCCTAAAACCTAAGACCCTAATTTATACTTATTTTATTTGATATAATAACCTTCATATGATTATGAATATGAAGTATATAAAAAGGTAAATCAATACAATATATTATTATCAAAAATAGTATTAATATCAGAATCTTAAGTATATTCCCATAAACTTACAATTTTCTAAATAAGAAATTCCTAGAAAGTGAAAACAAATGAATAAATACAAAGCTAGCAAATGAAAACATAAAAGGAAAAAGAAATAGAGTCAGTAAAAAACAGAATAAACAACAAATCTGGCCCACGGCCCATTTCTCTCTCCACCTATTCACCGCCCAGCCGCAGCACCCTTCCTCTTCCGCTCCCTTGGCTGCAGCCCATGTCGGCCCACGATCGGCCCACGTACCCCTTCGACTTTCTTTTCCTTTCCTATTCCTTTGGACATAATGCATCGCCGGCGAAGCAGCTGGCTAGCAACGCCTCCACCGTCCACTGTGGTCGCCGTGATTCATGCCAAGGCCACCGACATCGGGAGGGGATAAGAAGGACACGCTGATGCCGCACTCCCTCGTCCCTATCTCCAGTTCTTCCTCTTCTTCCCTGTCTCCTCTCAGTGACCAAACCCTAACTCGTCGGCGACCCTTGTCGCCGTCGCTAGAGGTCGTCCCACGACTAGCTGAGTGTACCACGAGCTCCGTCATGGGGTGTAGCTGCTCGGGCAAGAAGGAATCGAGCAGGCGGGCTCTTAATCAACCACATCGGCTCAATCCTTGATGACCACCGTCGTCGACCATCGTCAATCATCATCGATTTCGTTCCTCCTCGACCCAACTGATACCACTGCGAGAATCGTGGTGAGTTCCTGATCCTCCCGAGGCTCTCCAAATCCTTATTTGCTTCCTAGATCGATCGGCCGTCGTGTAGCAGCGGGCTCTGCCGCTCGTCGTTGTCGCAACTCCGGTGCCGATGACCAATCTTGGGCGGTGCCGCTAGTTTCTTGTCCGCCCTGACGTGTTGATTCGAGCAAACCACTACACGCACCCTATCTCACCCTCTACGGCCAACCTCGTCGTCGTCTGACGTGTCACCGGCGAGGTGATGTCGTTATGATGTCACCTTGGCCATGTCATGTTGTTTGACCGAGTCCGTTGAATGGTCCACGCCAGCGTGGCGCACCAACGTGGCCTAAGCCCCACCTGTCTCTGACCGTGGGTAGATCCTCCTAAGTATAAAAAGTTTTATGTCTATTTGGATAATAAATAAAAACAGATAGAAATGACATGGCAATAGACCCCACCAGTCAGTGACTGGGGGTAGAATAGGCCCTGGTGAGAAAAACCCTTCAGTCTATATTGACATCAGCATTACCTAATAAATACATTTAGTTATTTAATCAAGAAATTCATAAAATGATTATATCTTGTAAATTTGATATCTTTTGTATTATAAATCAGAAAATACATATAATATATGAAAATGTTTAAAAAATAAAATCTACAACTTAAAACTATTATTAAATATTATTATGAGAATTATTTAAATAAATATTATTTAATAAAAACTTTATAAAATTTTAATACTTTGATAATTAATATTTTAATAATAGTAAATGTTAAAAATCTAAATAAAATACTAAAAATCTTAGAAAAATAAGAATTAAAGTTTAAAACTATAATCATGCATTATTATTCATCTTAATTAAATTTTTATTATTTATTAAGTATTTTAAAGTAATAAACCTTATTAAAATCATATCTTATTATTTATAAATCACAAAAATAAATGTAATATACCAGAATGATCACAAAAATAACTACATGTTAAAAATGTAATATTTCACTTTTGAGTTAAATGAAAAGTTAAACACTTTTATAACTTGAATTTAAAACCTATTTCCTTAATTAATAATTCATATAAAGGTAAATAAAACTTGTAAATAATTCTAAAAATTAACCAATTAAATGTAATAAATAGTATTAATCTTAAATACTAACATTATGAGGTCAAAATGATTTAACACCATTTAAATGCAATCTTGTTGAATGATCCTTCAACCATAAGTATAAATTATTTTATAAAAGAATTCTTATCTAATAAAAATCTCCAAGAATAATTTGTAAAGAGATAAAACATATTCCTTTATTGTAATCACAAGTTTATAAACAAATCAAAACACTATAAGTGAGTTAATAAGAAGTAAATAATGTTGTTTACTTATTCACAAACCTTAACCACACCCATATAAGGAGACATATTCCTTTATACCATTTTAATGTAAAGAAATCACTACTCCAATAGAAGTAATGCCATTCTTAAGTAACTTTCAAGAAACATCATAAGGTGAATAAGACATAAGAATAACCAGCATTACACCTAAATTCCATCTATGTTTTAAAGTTAACTTTAGTCTACTAAACTTTAAATATAATACTAAATACTTTATTACATGTTTTATAGTTAACTTTGGTCTGGTATAATTAAGTTATAAAGCATCTAATTACCAAACCAACCTAGTTAAAAACCAAGATAAATAAATCTCAAATACTACTAATTTCATTATTCCAATAAAGACAATTCCTTCTGACTTAAAGACTATAACTAGAAAGAACACCTCATAAGGTTAACTTAAAAGCTTAAATACATCTACTTAGTTGAGAAAGATTTTCTTCAAAATTTATTCATCTTGCCACTTCAATCAACATATGACAATTAATAGTAAACACCTTACTTGATACTTACTTGTATAATAAGATTGGTAATACTTAAATTCTTTATAAGTGACATTACTTGTAAAGTAAAACTTGAAGATAAAAAAATAAGATGGAAACAACCTTGAGTAGTAATCCATACTATGTATTTTATTGTTGTATAAATACATGTTTTATTCCACACACTCACAAGCCTTAATAAGAAGCACATGCGTGAAACTTAATCTAAAAGGGCAACACATTCCAAGGAAAACCTTTCCAATATTCAAACCATAGAACAACGTTATTCTAGGGATTCGCGTTTATCAACTTGCATTACATTACTTATGCATAAAAGCATCTTGCTTCTTTAAACATTAGTCCTTACCGGACCAATGATGCAGATTTCCATTATTGGATCTTATATTGTCTTGAAGACCGTGCGTGCATAATCTTGCAATCACAAAAGGCAAGTTCACACTTACTCATGTCCTTTTATTATTTTCTGTAAAGTATTTTGCAAATCCAGTGTTGTCATCACCTGCATTTGAAAAAGGATAGAAAACACTATTTTCATAATAATGTGATTATAGGTTATTTACCATGAGGTAATAACCTACTATAAGAGTTCCGGTGGTAAAGGAACATATTATCTAGGACTTAACAACCAATGTCGCCAGTGATTCTTGCGTCGTATATTACGCGTTGACCATGAGATTTGGAATGGGACGGAGAAGTCTGCTGTATCTTTTCCCTCTCGCATGGAGCTGGATGTGCGGGTCGTGGCTGTTATCACTCGTAGCGTGCATATTATTTATGGTAATTCGTAGAGGATATGCAGCATATGGATGGGAGCCCTCAACGTCCCACGATAGTTCCGACATCTGAACGGTCTGTACTGCCATTGCCGTAATTCAATAGGTGGGCTGGCGTACACCAAGGAGACATGCGGGGTCGCGGAGAAGGCAGTGATTGGCTTGGGTCTTAGTTTGGGCCTCACACCAAGGAAGTGTGAACGGGTTCGCGGCCCGGATGTGCAACAAAGCTAAGATCTCTCATGGGTAAAGTGACGCACCTCTGCAGAGTGTAAAAACTGTAACTTGTTACTCCCTGTTCCAGAAAGGAGCTGCGAACACGGCGGGAAAGGAACCCCATGAAGGTTCTAGTAGACCCGTGAAGGCTGACGGACATAGCTTTTTAGAATAAAAGCAACCTTTGAAGAGATGTTTATGAAAACTTGCATTGCCTACGACCTACGGTCTGTGGCTGTAGATATAGTGCATCAAACACTCCTTTTCTAGTGGACTTGCTGAGTACGCTCGTACTCAAAGTATCTTCTTAACCCTTGCTAGGTTCTAAAGCCAATACAGACGGTGTCTACATCAAGTTATACTCCAGGAAACATCATCAAAAGCTAACGCTCTTCAAGGAAGTCAACATAGACATCAACTCAAGTGAAGACGAAGTTTCTTATTAGATAAGAATAGAATTTCTAACCATAGAACCTACTTTTGTAGAGTATTGCAATAGCAGCAATGCAAGCCAGTAGTTCAGCTACTAGTTTTATAAGTATGGTAGTTATGAGTTATTTATTCCTGATTCTTCTTTATAAGAAGTTTCTTTCTCTCTCTTTAACCTAGAGTGTTCTCTGGATCTTGTGTAAAGAGTTGAGTTATAACCTATAGTCATGTCTTGGACCTGCTATGTTTCTGTTGTACTACTCTGAGGGATGTAATACTAGTGAACGGTGTTTCATTGGTGTTATGTCAACGACTATAGTGTACTACATCATGCAGTGGTATGCTGGGTCACCGTAGCTGGTATCAGAGCATATGCTTTGACTTTAGGATTGAAACCCTTTTAGGATAATCTGTAGGTTGGATAGTGACTATAGAAGCCATCTTATCTAAACCAAATATTCTTATGACTTGTGACGAGTATCCACTTGAGTATAACCTTGTCACACATAAGTCATATTCTTAAGTCATTATTTCTTAGGAGTAATTATTTATCTTTTCTCAAGTATAGTGCTCTTTAGTGTCTTCCGAGGAAGACATAAACCCACCAAGATGCTTTAGGAAAGCCAATTGGTCGTAGTAGATCAGGATCAAGTGTAATACATCAATTGAAATAGTCTTAAAGGTGTAGCCTAATCATAGAATTTAAGCAAGAACAGTAAAATCTCAGTGTCGGTTGATAACCAAAGGCAACATGATGAATATCATTAGGATAAATGTTGAGATAATAAGTAGTAATCATGTGGGATTCACTTGAGAATTCTATGTGATGAGGTGAAATTATGCTAGGATTTAATGATAGAGTAATGTAAAACAAAGCCATCATGGTTAGATTAATTCTTAAATCATGATGTACAGGTAAAACATAACCAAATTATGGTGAGATTAGCTCCGAAACCATGGTGAGAGTATAAATATGATGAGTAATTATTAAATTATATTTAGATAGAGTAATAAGATAACTTGGTAGAATCAAGATTGAAGTCAAAGGTGCCATAAAATAGTGATAACCTTCAATCTTAGGGGTTCAAAAGAATCTGATTAGTCACCTGGAGAGATCATGTGAGGACAGTTGGCTAATAAAGAAAGGTTGAATATAGTTAATCATTCCAAAGGTGAGACCAAAGGTTAGTCAAAACTAAATTGAGACCACTTTGTATAAAAATTATCCTGTTGCAATTGAGCAATTTGGGTAAATATTGAGACAAAGTATAGTTTAACCCTATGTGCTAAGTATCACGATAAAAACCTACATGAGGAGGTTTCATATACTACACAGCTAAGCCGGAATTCTAGAGATATTATACTCAACTACTATATTCTGGGCTTAGAAAATTGAGTGTTATATGTACCACATTTTAAATTTTTTTCTTGGATCTTCTTGATTGACTAGATTTGTACATGAAGTTTGACTTGGTGTGCAAATGCATGTTGCAACATCCAGTTACTACTTGATGTTATAGACCTAGATAGAGTAAGGGAATTCGTGTAAGGGAGTGACGAATTTCCAAGACCAAAATGAAGACTTACATGAAGAATGAAGTCAAGTGTAAGGTGTATCAAGACAATTTGAAGGTTGAACCAAGTTTGATCATTATTAAATAGTTATAAGAAGGAAGATTAGTATAGAAAATAGAGGGAACAACAAGAAGTAATGAACTTAAGGTTCATTTGAAGTAGGTAATGTTGCTAAGAAGTCAATGAAGTACTTATACAAATTCATGGAAGTATCATGAATAAGTGCAAAGAAGAAGTTTTGGAACCAAAATGGTATTCAAGCTCTGACAATTCAGAGAGGGTGCTATAAGTATGTTGGAAACCATAGGATAATACATACACCCTAGGATGGTTCGCAGCTGGTAATTATCCGCAGCTGGTATTTGATCCATAGCTAGTAATTGATCCACAGTTGGTATCTGGACCGCAGCCGGTATTGGTTGACATAGTTAACCAGATCATCTTAAAAGTTGCATAAAGAGCATAAAATTTGGCCTAAGATAAGTAAGACACAAAGGGGTATAAAAATTGAAAGCGACCGTCTTTCGAGACTCTTCGTGAAGTTAGGTGCATCAAAGCGAAAATATCCGAATGAGTAAGTAAGACAAATAATGCTGGAAGATTCACTTCGGAGATCCACAATTGTGTGGATACACCGTACAATCTTTCATAAGACCTTAACTAGGCAAAGTAAAAGCTGGATAGAGACCAATATTCTACTTATAAAGCAAATAAATACTAAATATGCAGTTTATATGCTATTAGTAAACCCTAAGGGGGAGAGTAAACATTATAAATGAAAGTTGAAGAAGTACTATAGGTAATAATGAAAACATTATCTAAAGCTTGCTAAGCCAAGAGCTGAGGAGTGATAAAATAGATTAATCTTAATAGACTAAGTCTAGAGGAAACAACTCTTAAGTAATACTTAAGAGTGAATAATCATATCCAATTGGACAAGTATAGACGAACAAGAAATTCCAATGGGTTTGGACTAGATGTGTTCAAAACCAATATTCGGAAGGACTACCAGTACAACTCATACAATGGTAAAACAAATATTAGTCTTTTGACTATAATTATTGGCTAACAGAAATTTAAAACTTGTTTTAGTGAGACTTCCCTGACCTTATATAGTTTAGCAAGGAAGTTTGATGATCAAGTAAAGAAGTTGGATTAGGATACTTAATCAGGGAAATCCACTAAAGCAGAGACCTCAACTTAAGCATTTTACAAGGACATATCCCTAAGGGAGTAAAGCAAAAGGAACTTTGGAGTGTTGGAGACAACAAGTTGAAGATTACTAAGTATAATGAGGATTCAAGGAAAAGATCTGAATATGGGATGTTACAATTATCCCCATTAAGGTTAACATGGAGTTGAGACTTGTCATAACCAAAACAAGACAATTCCTCATTCCGAAACGAAAGAGAGTGTGAACTTCGAGGACGAAGTTTATTTTAAGGAGGAGAGTCTGTAACATCCCAGCATTAGAGCTTAGAAATAAGCTGAACACAGGTGTGTGCATTGCATTCATGCATAGAAAATCTGAATAATTTTCGCGCTTTTAAATAAAAACGTGTCAAAGTGATTGAAGCTTCTCTTAACTTGATGGAATTGTAGTAGATCATCAAGTTGACTACGATAAGTTTCAATATGACCTTTGCTAAAACCTTATTTTGGGTAAACATGATTTGATCTAAGGGTAGATCAAATGTAATAAAACTAAACCCTAATGCATTACTTAATGATTTATATTGGATCCTTAGGTGATCATATCATTGTATTCATTATAATCACTCATGAATACCAACTTATAAATATAACACAAGTAATAGGAATGTAACAACTAAA
Organism: Avena sativa; assembly: GCA_916181665.1. NCBI lineage: Eukaryota > Viridiplantae > Streptophyta > Magnoliopsida > Poales > Poaceae > Avena > Avena sativa. The sequence goes on along the minus strand of OV702294.1, from coordinate 144,159,070 downwards.
TCTTGATCAATCTTAATCTCATTTACTTATACCATGAATCTCATGGTAATACTAAACTTTAACTCTCTAGTGAGATTGAGTAGGAAAGAAACCAAAGTCAAGATCATTCACCATATATCTTTCTTTCCATATCAATCCTTATGGAATCCTATCTCAATATCTATTGTTCATCAATGTTGAGTAATCAACTATTGATTCACCCATTCTTAACTTATCCATTCCTAAACCTATCAACTCTTGTCCTTCTTATAGCATTCACTTAAGGCTTATAAAGAAAGAAGTCAGAACAGGTAAATAGTGATGCTAGTTTTAGATGTTATCTATAGGATGGGAGTGATTCGAGGAAATCAAATCAATATGGTAACAAAGAAGATTACAAGAATGAAGTCTAAAGATAGTTACCAGGAGTAGTCCTATTGGATCAAGTAGGTATAGTAAATGAATTATATCTCTTAATCCAATAGAGCTAAACAGAAGATAATTATAATACAACTGTAATGTTGTATTGATGAATCATTGATTAGCCAACTGGAAACCTAAACCACAAAGGATTACAATGACCATGCCTTTTTCACCAATATTGAATGCTTATACCATGTATAAGTGACATTGGTGGATAAAACATGACTGAACCATAGTATAGATATATTATCCTAGATTAGTCATTACAAGTCACATTAATATAATATGAGGTTGTAATGTTAGATACTGGAGTTAAGAAGAGACAGGATAGTATGAATAAGATGTTGTTAAAATAACATAGGATTATAGAAGTAGTAGTTTCCTCTTGGGAAATACTAAAAACTTTAGGAGAGTAGAATTTGATATAAACATCTACTAGGATAGCATTAGTGTTTGGTGATTAGGGAAGAATATAAGAAGATTATGAAAGCTTTAGTATTAAGCTCATTGGGTTTATAAATGGCTTTAGAAGAATAAAGGTGGAGAAGAATATTATTGTGAAGCAAAGATCATCATGTTAACACATGATGATGGATATAAAGAAGTAATATATCTAGGAAAGGAATTCCTTAATTAGAAGTCCAAAATTATGAAGTATGGAATATAGGAATCCTTGTTAAACACTAAACCCTAATTCTAGAACCAAACATAGTATCCATTTTATATGAATGATTTATCATCTTAAATTCACAATGGTTCTTAGGAATATTTTCCTATCGCAAATCACCTGAGCACATCTTCATCATTTTCAACCATTATTACCATAGGTGCTTAGGAACCATCTTCATCAATTCTTTTTCATAAGTTATCCTAGAAAACAATTCTACTACTTTACTTTGAATGGTGATGTTATTAAAGATCACAGACATAAAGACAATGTGATTAACCATAAATCTTTATATACATCAATAAAGGAAATATGAGAATAATATTAACCATATTAAGTTCTAAAAAATTTATATATTAAATAACAATAAAGGACCAAGATATCAAAATTATAAGATCCTAAACAAATCCTAAAACCTAAGACCCTAATTTATACTTATTTTATTTGATATAATAACCTTCATATGATTATGAATATGAAGTATATAAAAAGGTAAATCAATACAATATATTATTATCAAAAATAGTATTAATATCAGAATCTTAAGTATATTCCCATAAACTTACAATTTTCTAAATAAGAAATTCCTAGAAAGTGAAAACAAATGAATAAATACAAAGGTAGCAAATGAAAACATAAAAGGAAAAAGAAATAGAATCAGGAAAAAACAGAATAAACAACAAATCTGGCCCACGGACCATTTCTCTCTCCACCTATTCACCGCCCAGCCGCAGCACCCTTCCTCTTCCGCTCCCTTGGCTGCAGCCCACGTGGGCCCACAATCGGCCCACGTACCCCTTCGACTTTCTTTTCCTTTCTTCTTCCTCTGGACAGAATGCATCGCCGGCGAAGCAGCTGGCTAGCAACGCCTCCGCCGTACACCGTGGTCGCCGTGATTCGTGCCGAGCCACCGACATCGGGAGGGGATAAGAAGGACACGCCGATGCCGCACTCCCTCATCCCTATCTCCATTTATTCCTCTTCTTCCCTGTCTCCTCTCAGTGACCAAACCCTAACTCGTCGGCGATGCTTGTCGCTATCACTAGAGGTCGTCCCATGACTAGATGAGTGTACCACGAGCTCCGTCATGGGGTGTAGCTGCTCGGGCAAGAAGGAATCGAGTAGGCGGGATCTTAATCAACCGCATCGACTCAATCCCCGACGACCACCGTCGTCGACCATCGTCAATCATCATTGATTTCGTTCCTCCTCGACCCAACTGACACCACAGCGAGAATCATGGTGAGTTTCTGATCCTCTCGAGGCTCTCCAAATCCTTATTTGCTTCCTAGATCGATCGGCTGTCGTGTAGCAGCGGGCTCCGCCGCTCGTCGTCGTCGCAACTCTGGTGCCAATGACCAATCTTGGGCGGCGCCGCTAGTTTCTTGTTCGCCCTGACGCGTTGATTCAAGCAAACCACTGCACGCACCCTAGCTCACCCTCTACGACCAACCTCGCTGTTGTCTGACGTGTCACCGGCGAGGTGACGTCGTTATGATGTCACCTTGGCCATGTCATGTGGTTTGACCGAGTCTGTTGAATGGTCCACGCCAGCGTGGCGCACCAACATGGCCTAAGCCCCACCTGTCTGTGACCGTGGGTAAATCCACCTGAGTATAAAAAGTTTTATGTATATTTGGATAATAAATAAAAACAGATAGAAATGACATGGCAATAGACCCCACCAGTCAGTGACTGGGGGTAGAATAGGCCCTGGTGAGAAAAAACCTTCAGTCTATACTGACATCAGCATTACCTAATAAATACATTTAGTTATTTAATCAACAAATTCATAAAATGATTAAATCTTCAAAATTTGATATCTTTTGTTTTATAAATCAGAAAAATACATATAATATATGAAAATGTTTAGAAAAATAAAATCTACAACTTAAAACTATTATTAAATATTATTATGAGAATTATTTAATAAAAACTTTATAAAGTTTTAATACTTTGATAATTAATATTTTAATAATAGTAAATGTTAAAAATCTAAATAAAATACTAAAAATCTTAGAAAAATAAGAATTAAAGTTTAAAACTATAATCATGCATTATTATTCATCTTAATTAAATATTTATTATTTATTAAGTATTTTAAAGTAATAAACCTTATTAAAATCATATCTTATTATTTATAAATCACAAAAATAAATGTAATATACCAGAATGATCACAAAAATAATAACTACATGTTAAAAATGTAATATTTCACTTTTGAGTTAAATGAAAAGTTAAACACTTTTATAACTTGAATTTAAAACCTATTTCCTTAATTAATAATTCATATAAAGGTAAATAAAACTTGTAAATAATTCTAAAAATTAACCAATGAAATGTAATAAATAGTATTAATCTTAAATACTAACATTATGAGGTCAAAATGATTTAACACCATTTAAATGCAATCTTGTTGAATGATCCTTCAACCATAAGTATAAATTATTTTATAAAAGAATTCTTATCTAATAAAAATCTCCAAGAATAATTTGTAAAGAGATAAAATATATTCCTTTATTGTAATCACAAGTTTATAAACAAATCAAAACACTATAAGTGAGTTAATAAGAAGTAAATAATGTTGTTTACTTATTCACAAACCTTAACCACACCCATATAAGGAGACATATTCCTTTATACCATTGTAATGTAAAGAAATCACTACTCCAATAGAAGTAATGCCATTCTTAAGTAACTTTCAAGAAACATCATAAGGCAAATAAGACATAAGAATAACCAGCATTACACCTCAATTGCATCTATGTTTTTGTAGAGGGAGTTGCCCAACCTTTAAATAACATAAGGTGGTGTCCCCTGTGTTTACAATGCTAGTCCCTGGATCAATAGCTAGCATCCACAGTTTAGATGTAATATCAAGAAACAAAGGTCATAATATAATTTTATAACCAGGAATAACATAATTTTATTACATCTTTACATAGCTCATTTGGCTATTACATTACATTGCAGCGGAATAAATACAAGCATGGGGTCCTTCATCTTCAAAGTGCCACAGGCAGACATGTTGGTTGTAGACTTTGTAATCCTAATCAATCAAATTTCTCTAAAACAATCAAACCTGCAACACAACAAGTTATAGCCACAAGGGTCAATACATTTGAATTGTATTGGCAAGTGATACTATGGTAGTATAGTGGAGTCTATCATCTATATGCAATTGGCTAAGTGGAGTTGAGGCTTGCATTGCTCAAAATAGATTTTTCCTTATCATTTTGAAAACACTAAGTTTTTGCATTGACAAAGTCTTTTCCAAAACAACTCTCAATCAAAGATTGAAGATTTCAAAACCCTTGTTCAAACCACAAGTTTTTATCTTAGAAATTTGAATGATGAGATTCTTGATTGCTTCCATGTTTGATGCTCAAATTGTCCTTTACCAGGGACATGGCTAAGTACTTAGATTTTACACTCTGCAGAGGTGGTGCACTTTCCCCATAAGACTTGGTTTCCCAAGACAAGATCTTTCAGAAGCCTTCCCTTAGACCAAAATGGACGCGCTCCAACCTATCAAACACTACCACCCACTGTTCATATGGCTAAGTTCTTGCAACCTATATGATCCAGGCAGAGCCCATAATGCCAAGTGGCTGCACTTGAAGCTTCTCAACATTTGACATCTCAAATCTCTTCGTTCCTGGGTGGCCATCCACAAGTGAGATACACAAGGTTCACCAGTCCTCTGGCCTTGTGTAACCACTCAACATAAACCATTCCTTCCATTCCACCCAGGTGATTCATTTACTTAGTTGTTTTATTAAACAAAACACAAGTCCTCAGACTTAGAAATTTTTCCATAGTGTGAATATATAGTCCACCCATGTTTTCTATTAGCTAGGCTAAGCTTGACAGTAGTAGGAATTCTTAACTTAGGAATTTTCTTCTAAGGTTCCATCTACTAGGTTTTCCTATAGCAAGGTTTATACTTAGCATTAAAATCCATGCAAGTTTTACTTAGAGAAATCACTAATGCATAGTGAAAGTAATGGGACAAAAAGTATGAAGCATCACTTGCCTTTTGGTAGAGGGTATAAGCTCACTCCTTGTCCTTGCAACAATCACACTCTTCAAGTCACTACAATTCAATCAAGCAAGGTACAACTCAATCTACCAATCAAGCAAAACAACACATAAAATGACAAAGTCAAAGTAATGCATGCAAGCATGCCAAGCTTTGTTTTGTTTGAAGGAGTGGTTCCTAATGGATCATAAACATTTGAAAACACCTATTGGTCATATTGTAAGGTGGCAAAGTCATTTGCAATAGTTTTCACTTTGTAAACCATTTTCAAAACAAAGTATCATTTTATGTGGTGTAGAAATATTTTTACTAAGGCATTAACCTATAGGGTTCACCAAATATGTTTTCAAATCACAAAACTTGGGGTTTGGGGTCAGTGAGTTTAAAACAAAACATTTTCCAAAGGTTTTCTTCCAAAACCATTTTTAATAAATAAACCACATTTCTATTTGACTAGAAATGGTTTTAAATCAAAGAATCATTATTTTGTTTCACCAAATTCATTTTTGAATCCAAAAAGTGTTTCCCAATGTTAGTAGGTTCAAATCACAACATTTGCCCAAGATTTCATCCCCAAATTCATTTTTAAACAATTTTCACACCCTTAACAAGCATACAAATGTTTCTGCAAAAACAAACATTTTTCCAGAAGCTTTTTGCTAAACCAAGGGCATGGTTGGCTAGGGCTTGTTCCACTGAATCCATTGATATAAAATTTGTAAAATTTGGACGTGTGGTTTGAAAGTTACACCAATTACAAATTTGCATTCTAATCAGATCAAAATTCTGTTTTAAATCGAATCCCGTCCACGTGGCAGTTTCTGATTGGGCGGTACCGATTCGTGTGGATCGAGTGATACAGACCACAGGATTAAAAGGAGCATGTGCGGCCCAGATGGTCGCGTACCCTTTCGTTGGGACCTAATCCTAGCCAGGTGATTCGCATCCTACGGCTGCAACGCGTTTGCCAGGGACTGGCGGCGCTGACGGTGGCTGCACGGTGGCGCGGCTCTGTCGATGACGCTGCCGGCAAACTAGGAAGCAAGGGAAGGTGGGGAGATGCTCACAGTGATCGCCGTGGAACGCTGGTGCTCAACGTGGTCGTGATAGTCCAAGGGGTGCACGATGCTGTCAGGGATTGCTCGCCGGAGCTGTTGCGAACGGCGGGTGTCTCTGGAGGTCGTCGTGGACAGAGTTGCAGGTCGCGCCGAGAAAACTGGAAGGAAGCATTAGGTGCGTATGAGCATGGGGAGTAAGGGAGTGTCAATGAGAGGGTTTGGGGCGGTCTGGTTTACCAGGGAGGTTTCGCCGGAGTAGACGCGCCATCGGTGGTGCTCAGTCGTGCTTGTTGTCGGCGTTCTAGAGCACGCGCGGACGATTGGTTGGTGCTGGGAGATGCGTAGGGAGATGGGGATCATGCTCGGGTGGTCGAGGGGGCCAGGCAGTGGCTGGGCTCGCCGGAATCGTCGCGGATGATCGTCGGAGACAGGGGGATGTCTGAGCAAAATCTGACAGCCTGGGGGCATGTCGAGGAGGGGCGACAGAGGGGAACCAAAGAGGAGAGGAAGACTATTTATCGTGCGTGATCACTGCAGGTTTTACTCGCGGCATTAAGGCGAATTAAGCCTGAGGAATCAATGGCAGGAGCGGGGAAGAACGGTCGCAGTGGTGAAGACGATGAACAGGGAAGGGTGGGGCATACCTGTCAGCGAGAAGGGAGGTGAGGGGGAGGGTCCACCGGTCATTGGTTCTGCGGGTGTGGTTCTGTGTGAGAAAACGTTTCGGCAGAGGGGATAGGTGGGCTGGAAATGGGCTTGCTGGGCCAGACTGGTTGGGTCGAGTCCATTTCACATTTTTTTCTGTCTGGTTGATTTATCCTTTTCTATTTCCATTTACTGATTTGAAATTCAAACAAACAATTCAATCAACCAAATCAATTCAAACATGCACCACACTTCACAACTTTGAACTTGGTTCTGTTCAGTAACATAATCCAAAAATTCAAAAATAAAATAATATTTTATTCATTTTAGGATCCATTCATTAATTAAATAAAATGGTCCTTTAGTTATTTAATCAAATAGGGTTTGATCTATTTAATAAAACTTCATTTGAAATCCAAATATTTTCAAAAACCAAGTCAGTAGGTTTTATTTGAAAATACAGAATACTTGGAAAGCTTGTTTAAATAAAATAACATTTTTGTTGTAAGGTCCATTATTAATTTAATAAAATGGGCTTTAGTTATTAAATCAAATAGGATTTGTTTTATTTAAATCTTTATTTTCAAATCTAAAATAGCACCAAAACCATTTAGTAGGTTTTGTTTGGGAATATAAAATACTTGGAAAAACTTATTTTAAACAAATAAACAAGTATTGATGGTTTAGAAATAATAAAACCTTTATTAATAAAACTTGGATATTAAATCCTAATTGTTTTATTTTAAATAAACCTCTACTATTTTAATCCAAAGCAAAACCTTTTGTTTCAAAATCTTGGCCAAGGTTTAATTTGGCTTTTAAAATAACCTTATTAAAATTCCTTTTCATTTGAGAACCAAAACCTTTTATAAAAAGATTTCAAAGTAGTAATAAAATATTTTATTTTCCTTTATTAAAATATTTATCTTTTTAATCCCTTTAGGATTTATTTGACCCAAATTGGTTTGAAGGTTTCCAATTGGATTCAAAAGTTTCTTCTGGCTCTGAAAACCAACAAAGTTTTATTTTATTCATTTATTTTTCACATTACAAAATTTGGAAAATCTTGGGATGTGACAGGCTACCACCCTTAAAATAAATCTCGTCCCGAGATTTGGGGAGGCTAGGGTTACATGTTGGCTCAAAACATCTAGGGTACTACCACCCTTAAAAATTTTCCAACTAAACTACACGTCGGCTTGCTTGGGATCCTGGGGAAACTTCTCTGGGCAACCTTCTGCATAGTGTCCTTTATTTCCACACTTGACTCATGGGCCAAGGTTGAGATCCTTCATAGGCTTGTTTAACTTGTTCTTCATCTTTTCTGGACAATTGTTTACATAGTGGCCTAGTTCCTTGCATTTGAAACATATCACTTGGATGATATCTTTCTTTTTCTTTGGTATTATTGCCTCTCGTTTGTTTCCTTGGTTCTTCTTCTTTTCTGGGCATTCATTGGCATAGTGTCCCATCTCTTTGCAATGGAAACATTGCACTTGAGTAATATCCTCCTTGTTAGGGTTGGAGCATTTCTTCTTCTTCTTCTTCTTCTTCTTCTTCTTCTTCTTCTTCTTTTTGGGTCTCTCCAAAGCTAGGATTTCTTCTAGTTCATGTTCTTCATAGGTGGAAGATCTTTATCTCTTCTTGGGGCATTGGTCTTCATGCTCCTTGGATGCATGTTCCTTGTCTCCACAAGTATTGTTAGCTTGGGTTCCTTCTAGAATAGCATCTTTATCATCCTTGTTGTCATTAGCTCTTTGGGAAAAGTTTTCTCCCATGTTGATCATTTGAGTAACCAATCCTTGCAACAATTGGGATTGAAGTTTCAAAATCCTTTGTATGGCTGGGTCTAGTCCATTGTTGTTGGCTAAAAGCTGAGTTGTCTCTTGGCTCAACTGGTTTTGGGTTGCTATAAGTTCTCTCATGGTGTCCTCTTGGTTGTTGTTGTTGTCACCATCCTTGATGTTGGAGTTTCTTGGAGAAGTCATCTGTTTGGGTTTGAAGGGAGATTAGAAAAGACAAAATTATTTTCTAAGGAAACAATCCTTAATCACACACATCACTATACACACAAGCAATGTGCAAACATTTTCAACAAATCATTTCACTCAAACACATAGTCCTAGTACATACTTAGGCAACAAATATTTTTGTTACACCACATAAGTTGGTGGGTTTTGACTTAGCTAAAATATGGTGGTCCATCTATATGGTTTACTTGTGATCTTTCCATCCTTCTTGGTTGCTTCTTCCTACATGACATCATGGTTCTTTGGGAAAAACTCTTGATTACCTTGTCTTCTAGTGAAGTGAACTCCTTCTAACTTTTGCATTCTCTCAGTCTCTAAGTTTTGAGTAAGATTTCCTTGTCTCATATGCAGTCCTTAGTGGTATCCAAGTTGTAAGTCCTTGGTGATCATGCTGAAGATGTTGAAGTCATTAGAGTTGAAGAAGTTGAAGTCATTAGAGTTGAAAGTGTTGAGGGAGTCCTTTGCACATGGTGTAGTCTTGGGCTATGGGGTAGGTTTTTCCATCAAGTTTGAAATAGAAGAGATGTTGAGTTGAAACCAAAATGGTTGAGGAAAGAGTTTACAAGTGTTTTGTAAATAAGTTTATGGAACAAGTACAACTCCTATTTTTCTAAGGGTTTTTGTCCAATCCTAGGTTTACAAATCCTACAGGCAACACAATGCTCTGATACCATCTGTAGAGGGAGTTGCCCAACCTTTAAATAACATAAGGTGGTGTCCCCTGTGTTTACAATGCTAGTCCCTGGATCAATAGCTAGCATCCACAGTTTAGATGTAATATCAAGAAACAAAGGTCATAATATAATTTTATAACCAGGAATAACATAATTTTATTACATATTTACATAGCTCATTTGGCTGTTACATTACATTGCAGCGGAATAAATACAAGCATGGGGTCCTTCATCTTCAACGTGCCACAGGCAGACATGTTGGTTGTAGACTTTGTAATCCTAATCAATCAAATTTCTCTAAAACAATCAAACCTGCAACACAACAAGTTACAGCCACAAGGGTCAATACATTTGAATTGTATTGACAAGTGATACTATGGTAGTATAGTGGAGTCTATCATCTATATGCAATTGGCTAAGTGGAGTTGAGGCTTGCATTGCTCAAAATAGATTTTTCCTTATCATTTTGAAAACACTAAGTTTTTGCTTTGACAAAGTCTTTTCCAAAACAACTCTCAATCAAAGATTGAAGATTTCAAAACCCTTGTTAAAACCACAAGTTTTTATCTTAGAAATTTGAATGATGAGATTCTTGATTGCTTCCATGTCTTGATGCTCAAATTGTCCTTTACCAGGGACATGGCTAAGTACTTAGATTTTACACTCTGCAGAGGTGGTGCACTTTCCCCACAAGACTTGGTTTCCCAAGACAAGATCTTTCAGAAGCCTTCCCTTAGACCAAAATGGACGCGCTCCAACCTATCAAACACTACCACCCACTGTCCATATGGCTAAGTTCTTGCAACCTATATGATCCAGGCAGAGCCCATAATGCCAAGTGGCTGCACTTGAAGCTTATCAACATTTGACATCTCAAATCTCTTCGTTCCTGGGTGGCCATCCACAAGTGAGATACACAAGGTTCACCAGTCCTCTGGCCTTGTGTAACCACTCAACATAAACCATTCCTTCCATTCCACCCAGGTGATTCATTTACTTAGTTGTTTTATTAAACAAAACACAAGTCCTCAGACTTAGAAATTTTTCCATAGTGTGAATATATAGTCCACCCATGTTTTCTATTAGCTAGGCTAAGCTTGACAGTAGTAGGAATTCTTAACTTAGGAATTTTCTTCTAAGGTTCCATCTACTAGGTTTTCCTACAGCAAGGTTTATACTTAGCATTAAAATCCATGCAAGTTTTACTTAGAGAAATCACTAATGCATAGTGAAAGTAATGGGACAAAAAGTATGAAGCATCACTTGCCTTTTGGTAGAGGGTATAAGCTCACTCCTTGTCCTTGCAACAATCACACTCTTCAAGTCACTACAATTCAATCAAGCAAGGTACAACTCAATCTACCAATCAAGCAAAACAACACATAAAATGACAAAGTCAAAGTAATGCATGCAAGCATGCCAAGCTTTGTTTTGTTTGAAGGAGTGGTTCCTAATGGATCATAAACATTTGAAAACACCTATTGGTCATATTGTAAGGTGGCAAAGTCATTTGCAATAGTTTTCACTTTGTAAACCATTTTCAAAACAAAGTATCATTTTATGTGGTGTAGAAATATTTTTACTAAGGCATTAACCTATAGGGTTCACCAAATATGTTTTCAAATCACAAAACTTGGGGTTTGGGGTCAGTGAGTTTAAAACAAAACATTTTCCAAAGGTTTTCTTCCAAAACCATTTTTAATAAATAAACCACATTTCTATTTGACTAGAAATGGTTTTAAATCAAAGAATCATTATTTTGTTTCACCAAATTCATTTTTGAATCCAAAAAGTGTTTCCCAATGTTAGTAGGTTCAAATCACAACATTTGCCCAAGATTTCATCCCCAAATTCATTTTTAAACAATTTTCACACCCTTAACAAGCATACAAATGTTTCTGCAAAAACAAACATTTTTCCAGAAGCTTTTTGCTAAACCAAGGGCATGGTTGGCTAGGGCTTGTTCCACTGAATCCATTGATATAAAATTTATAAAATTTGGACGTGTGGTTTGAAAGTTACACCAATTACAAATTTGCATTCTAATCAGATCAAAATTCTGTTTTAAATCGAATCCCGTCCATGTGGCAGTTTCTGATTGGGCGGTACCGATTCATGTGGATCGAGTGGTACAGACCACAGGATTAAAAGGAGCATGTGCGGCCCAGATGGTCGCGTACCCTTTCGTTGGGACCTAATCCTAGCCAGGTGATTCGCATCCTACGGCTGCAACGCGTTTGCCAGGGACTGGCGGCGCTGACGGTGGCTACGCGGTGGCGCGGCTCTGTCGATGACGCTGCCGGCGAACTAGGAAGCAAGGGAAGGTGGGGAGATGCTCACAGTGATCGCCGTGGAACGCTGGTGCTCAACGTGGTCGTGATAGTCCAAGGGGCGCACGGTGCTGTCAGGGATTGCTCGCCGGAGCTGTTGCGAACGGCGGGTGTCTCTGGAGGTCGTCGTGGACAGAGTTGCAGGTCGCGCGGAGACAACTGGAAGGAAGCATTAGGTGCGTATGAGCATGGGGAGTAAGGGAGTGTCAATGAGAGGGTTTGGGGCGTTCTGGTTTACCAGGGAGGTTTCGCCGGAGTAGACGCACCATCGGTGGTGCTCAGTCGTGCTTGTTGTCGGCGTTCTAGAGCACGCGCGGACGATTGGTTGGTGCTGGGAGATGCGTAGGGAGATGGGGATCACGCTCGGGTGGTCGAGAGGGCCAGGCAGTGGCTGGGCTCGCCAGAATCGTCGCGGATGATCGTCGGAGACAGGGGGATGTCTAAGCAAAATCTGACAGCCTGGGGGCGTGTCGAGGAGGGGCGACAGAGGGGAACCAGAGAGGAGAGGAAGACTATTTATCGTGCGTGATCACTGCAGGTTTTACTCACGGCATTAAGGAGAATTAAGCCTGAGGAATCAATGGCAGGAGCGGGGAAGAACGGTCGCAGTGGTGAAGACGATGAACAGGGAAGGGTGGGGCATACCTGTCAGCGAGAAGGGAGGTGAGGGGAGGGTCCACCGGTCATTGGTTCTGCGGGTGTGGTTCTGTGTGAGAAAACGTTTCGGCAGAGGGGATAGGTGGGCTGGAAATGGGCTTGCTGGGCCAGACTGGTTGGGTCGAGTCCATTTCACATTTTTTTTCTGTCTGGTTGATTTATCCTTTTCTATTTCCATTTACTGATTTGAAATTCAAACAAACAATTCAATCAACCAAATCAATTCAAACATGCACCACACTTCACAACTTTGAACTTGGTTCTGTTCAGTAACATAATCCAAAAATTCAAAAATAAAATAATATTATATTCATTTTAGGATCCATTCATTAATTAAATAAAATGGTCCTTTAGTTATTTAATCAAATAGGATTTGATCTATTTAATAAAACTTCATTTGAAATCCAAATATTTTCAAAAACCAAGTCAGTAGGTTTTATTTGAAAATACAGAATACTTGGAAAGCTTGTTTAAATAAAATAACATTTTTGTTGTAAGATCCATTATTAATTAAATAAAATGGGCTTTAGTTATTAAATCAAATAGGATTTGTTTTATTTAAATCTTTATTTTGAAATCTAAAATAGCACCAAAACCATTTAGTAGGTTTTGTTTGGGAATATAAAATACTTGGAAAAACTTATTTTAAACAAATAAACAAGTTTTGATGGTTTAGAAATAATAAAACCTTTATTAATAAAACTTGGATATTAAATCCTAATTGTTTTATTTTAAATTAACCTCTACTATTTTAATCCAAAGCAAAACCTTTTGTTTCAAAATCTTGGCCAAGGTTTAATTTGGCTTTTAAAATAACCTTATTAAAATTCCTTTTCATTTGAGAACCAAAACCTTTTATAAAAAGATTTCAAAGTAGTAATAAAATATTTTATTTTCCTTTATTAAAATATTTATCTTTTTAATCCCTTTAGTATTTATTTGACCCAAATTGGTTTGAAGGTTTCCAATTGGATTCAAAAGTTTCTTCTGGCTCTGAAAACCAACAAAGTTTTATTTTATTCATTTATTTTTCACATTACAAAATTTGGAAAATCTTGGGATGTGACAGTTTTAAAGTTAACTTTAGTCTACCAAACTTTAAATATAATACTAAATACTTTATTACATGTTTTATAGTTAACTGGTCTGGTATAATTAAGTTATAAAGCATCTAATTACCAAACCAACCCAGTTAAAAACCAAGATAAATAAGTCTCAAATACTACTAATTTCATTATTCCAATAAATACAATTCCTTCTGACTTAAAGACTATAACTAGAAAGAACACCTCATAAGGTTAACTTAAAAGCTTAAATACATCTACTTATTTGAGAAAGATTTTCTTCAAAATTTATTCATCTTGCCACTTCAATCAACATATGACAATTAATAGTAAACACCTTACTTGATACTTACTTGTATAATAAGATTGGTAATACTTAAATTCTTTATAAGTGACATTACTTGTAAAGTAAAACTTGAAGATAAACAAATAAGATGGAAACAACCTTGAGTAGAATTCCATACTATGTATTTTATTGTTGTATAAATACATGTTGTATTCCACACACTCACAAGCCTTAATAAGAAGCACATGCGTGAAACTTAATCTAAAAGAGCAACACATTCCAAGGAAAACCTTTCCAATATTCAAACCATAGAACAACGTTATTCTTGGGATTCGCGTTTATCAACTTGCATTACATTACTTATGCATAAAAGCATCTTGATTCTTTAAATATTAGTCCTTACCGGACCAATGATGCAGATTTCCGTTATTGGATCTTATATTGTCTTGAAGACCGTGAGTGCATAATCTTGCAATCACAAAAGGCAAGTTCACACTTGCTCATGTCCTTTTATTATTTTCTGTAAAGTATTTTGCAAATCCAGTGTTGTCATCACCTGCATTTGAAAAAGGACAGAAAACACTATTTTCATAATAATGTGATTATAGGTTATTTACCATGAGGTAATAACCTACTATAAGAGTTCCGGTGGTAAAGGAACATATTATCTAGGACTTAACAACCAATGTCGCCAGTGATTCTTGCATCGTATATTACGCGTTGACCATGAGATTTGGAATGGGACGGAGAAGTCTGCTGTATCTTTTCCCTCTCGCATGGAGCTGGATGTGCGGGTCGTGGCTGTTATCACTCGTAGCGTGCATATTATTTATGGTAATTCGTAGAGGATATGCAGCATATGGATGGGAGCCCTCAACGTCCCACGATAGTTCCGACATCTGAACGGTCTGTACTGCCATTGCCGTAATTCAATAGGTGGGCTGGCGTACACCAAGGAGACATGCGGGGTCACGGAGAAGGCAGTGATTGGCTTGGGTCTTAGTCTGGGCCTCACACCAAGGAAGTGTGAACGGGTTCGCGGCCCGGATGTGCAACAAAGCTAAGATCTCTCATGGGTAAAGTGACGCACCTCTGCAGAGTGTAAAAACTGTAACTTGTTACTCCCTGTTCCGGAAAGGAGCTGCGAACACGGCGGGAAAGGAACCCCATGAAGGTTCTAGTAGACCCGTGAAGGCTGACGGACATAGCTTTTTAGAATAAAAGAAACCTTTGAAGAGATGTTTATGAAAACTTGCATTGCCTACGACCTACGGTCTGTGGCTATAGATATAGTGCATCAAACACTCCTTTTCTAGTGGACTTGCTGAGTACGCTCGTACTCAAAGTATCTTCTTAACCCTTGCTAGGTTCTAAAGCCAATACATACGGTGTCTACATCAAGTTATACTCTAGGAATCATCATCAAAAGCTAACGCTCTTCAAGGAAGTCAAGGAAGTCAAGGAAGTCAACATAGACATCAACTCAAGTGAAGGCGAAGTTTCTGATTAGATAATAATAGAATTTTTAACCATAGAACCTACTTCTGTAGAGTATTGCAATAGCAGCAAGGCAAGCCAGTAGTTCAGCTACTAGTTTTATAAGTATGGTAGTTATGAGTTATTTATTCCCGATTCTTCTTTATAAGAAGTTTCTTCCTCTCTGTTTAACCTAGAGTGTTCTTTGGATCTTGTGTAAAGAGTTGAGTTGTAACCTATAGTCATGTCTTGGACCTGCTATGTTTCTGTTGTACTACTCTGAGGGATGTAATACTAGTGAACGGTGTTTTATTGGTGTTATGTCAACGACTATAGTGTACTACATCATGTAGTGGTATGCTGGGTCACCGCAATTTAAGATCTTTTGTGTCTTCAAGGAAGATTGCATGTTTGGCTTTATTACTTGTATGTCTGCTTGTTTCCTTCAACTCTTTTGCTTGCTACCCAGCCTTGCTAGCCAAAAACCTGTTTTGAGAAGGACTACTTCTCGTGCATCCAAACCCTTTGAACCAAAACCTGTGCCATTTGTATCCACCATATCTACCTATTGGCATTATTGCTATTCCAAGCAAATTCTCAAGCTTCATCTATCTTTCGAATTAAAAACTATTTTGTTATGTGAACATTAGTTAGTAAAGCTCTCACGAACTTGATGGCACATCTTATTTTCTTGCCCCTAATAAACTTGAACCATTGTGTCATAGAAGTTGTATATGCTTGCATCTATACGTTGGGATTAGCAGAACCGTGCTATCACGAGAAACGCTTTTAACACTTATGGATACATATCCAGTTGATATCATCTTTTGTTTGCGGATGTCATCAGTATGAAATAAAAGGGGAGCTTGTAAGTCCATGGAGTTATATATGTATGTTAGAGAAATGTCTGGGCCGCTAGCCTAAGCCATGCCTAATAATGGTGGAAACTTGCAGCATAACCATAGTGAGCAATCTGTGAAGCATCCTCAATAAAAACCTATGCAAATAGCAAATAAAAAGATCGCTGAGATGCTCACTGTTTGCTTGCATTGTCATTTTGATTATGGTATAGCTCCTGTATCATGTGGAAGGGGTACCCCGTTGGCGGTTCTTTATGATACACATGTACTTACAATGACAAGAACTTACCGGTAACTAAATTTGAGTAGCATGAGGAGCGACCCTCGTACTCAAGGGACATGAGATTGCCAACTTATATTTCATCAAGCATATACTCCATCTTTGTTCACTTTAACCTTAATCACCTCAAGATGCTTATGATAGGGGCAATGAGTGCTCAAAGCTAGTAAGTACCATAATCTATTGGAAGCTCTTTATGACTTGAAATCCCTGCTTCCCTCTATGAAGGGCCTTTCTCCTATTTCTAAGTTGAGCCAGTAAACCTACTTCCTCTCTATCTCCGGCAAGCATTTGAGTTATTGTGTTCTAAGCATTCATATGATGATTTATTCAATCATGTTCTTCATCTTCCTTATTTGCACAAGACTCTTATCTATTGAGTATTACTTTGAAAGCCTTCTTTGTGAAAAACCTTTTATGTTTGAGCAAAAGAGTATTCCTGTTGTAAAACTTCTAAAAAGCTTTTTTGTGAAACTGTTTGCTAGCTGTTCTCTGACCAAGAACAAAGTTTGCCAATTCCAATTATGATTTATCTTTATGCATCTCTATTGTGAATCATCTACTTGTTGCAAGCTAAGTTATATAATGGTGAGTTGCTTTCTTCTATGAGTTGTGTAATGGTAAGTGTGATGCTTCTTGTCTGTATTCTTTTATCGACACTTCACTCCATACACCTGTGGACATGTCTACTGAGCTTAGTTTTCGCTTGGGGACAAGCGAAGGTCTAAGCTTGGGGGGAGTTGATACGTCCAATTTGCATCATCATTCTATATCATAATTTGCCTCTAATCATTGATATATTTCTTATTAAGAGGTGTTACTTATGTATTTTCATCTATTTTTGTATGTTGGATGATTCTTGGAGGATGAACTGTCGGAGTCAGGTTTCTGATGGAAAAAGAGGTGTTTTGATGCAATTTCGCGAAGATCAGAAAAATACCAAAAAAAACTATGGAAAATCATATTTTCCCAGAAGACGAAGAAAGCCAGAAGGGGAGGCGGAGATGGGCCATAGGGGGCCCACACCCCCAGGCACGGGCCACCCCTAGGCCACGTCTACAGGGGGTGTGGCCCACCTGGCCGACCTCTGGCTCCAACCTCTCGCTGATATCTTCTCCTTGAAACCCTAAAACACGGGGAAGCGACCACAGAAAGATTCCGCTGCCTCTGCAGGGCGGAAAACACCGAGAGAAAAAGATCTCTCCGGCAGACAGATTTCTGCCGGGGAAATTCCTTCCCGGAGGGGGGGGGGAGATCGTCGCCATCAACACCATCATTAAGCTAGACTTCATCGGGATCATCATCATCATCCACACCATCATCTCCACCAGCACCATCATCACCACTCCATCCTGCTGTAACAATTGTGTTGAATACTTGCATAGTTCTTAGGGGAAACTTTTCCGGTGTTGATTACTATTGTAGTTGATGCTTGTGAGTAGAACCATTGGATTATTGTTTATGTTCAGATTGTTATCCATCACCATATCATCTTTGATCTTGATCCATATGATGTCTTGTGAGTAGTTCGTTTAGTTCTTGAGGACATGGGAGAAGTCATGTTGTTAGTAGTGGATTTGTGTTTAGATATTATTCAATGGTTTAGTATTTAAGTTGTGGTGCTATTCTTCTAGTGGTTTCATGTGAACGTCTACTACATGATACTTCACCATTTATGGGCCTAGGGGAATGCATTGTGTATTTGGCTACTAATTGTGGGGTTGCCGGAGTGACAGAAACCTGAACCCCCGTTAGGACACCATTGCACAAGGGAGCGTAGGATCTTAGAGTTTAAGGATATGGTTAGGTGTATATCTTAATTTCTTTCCTATAGTTGCGGATGCTTACAGGGGGTTTAATCATAAGTATGTATTAGTCCAACTAAGGTCGGTACATTAGCACAGGTTCACCCACACAACACTTACAAAACCAAAGAAGACTGCTCAGCTATATGAAGCGTAAGCACTTGACAGAATTCCCATGTGTCCTCGAGAACGTTTGGTCCTTATAAGTATTTCCACCGGCTTGTCCTTTGCTAATAAAGGATTGGGCCACTTGCTGCAATTGTTCATTGTCTTTATTACTTGCACTTTATTTCTTTGCTTTATCAGAAAACCCCTAAAAATCCGTTTGCTAAGTATTTACAGAGATTTCATGCTCCATACCACTAGTCAACACCTTCTGCTCCTCGTTGGGATCGACACTCCTATTTATCGAAAGTACTACGATACACCCCCTATACTTGTGGGTCATCATTGGCTTCGACCTCCTTGGCCTTGGCTTTGGCCTCCAGCACCATAGACCTGGCATCGCCCTCCTTGGCATTGGCTTCGGCCTCCGTCGACTTTGCCTTGGCCTCGATCTCCATTGGCCTTGGCGTTGGCCTCCTTTGCCTCAATGGACCTCGTATGCAGCTCGACAAAGGCCTTGGCAGCGTCCTCTTTCTCTTTGTGCCACCTCTCCTTCCTCTCGGCGATGGCCTCTTCCTTCTTCTCCAGGATCTGCTTCAAGGTCTTCTGGAAGGCCAAAGAACCGGCCTGGCGGGCGAGGTTGGCCTTCGTGGCCTTGTGTCCACCGGGTCGGCGGGCACGACTGGCAGTCCTGTCGCTTACAGATGGGATGAAGCCTTCACCATTGTCAGCGACTAGGTCGACGACACCGCCTGTCGAAGCATAGGTCTTGCCTCTCTTCTTGTTCGTTTCTCCCCAAAGGGCAAAGCTAGTCTCCCATTTTTGGTGTCCTTGAGCAACGTCCAACAATGGCTCAACGAGAAAGCCTTGTTATCATTCACCGTCTTAAAATGCTCCATTGCTTTCATGATCTACACACATGGATGCCAACGATGGCTCAATCGGCAAATGCAAATGCAAGACATCGACAAAGAGGGGAAGATGTTTTACCATGTCAAGCGGTTGCAAGCCTCTTATTTTCCTTTTCGTCACCATCTCGTAGGAGCCTTGGAACTTGCTACACTCGGCATGGATGGTGCCCCAACACTTGGAGAGGGAGAGATCATTTTGATCGCTAAGAAAGGCGTCCTTCCCAAATTTCCTATGCTCATGGAAGAACCTGCCCACCTTCTTCCAATAGGCAAAGCCCTTTTGCTCGGCGCCGCATATTGGATCTTGTGAAATCTCTATCCATGCCTTGCATAGGAGCTTGTCCTCGGCGGGGCTGTAGCCCCCGGTTCGTTGGCTCACCTTCTTGTCGTCGACAATTGAGGCTGCAAGTGAAGCGGCCAACAACGCGGTCGTGATGCCCTCGCCCATGGAAGTGCCATCGTTTCCCTCGTTCCCGAACAATGCCTCGTCCGCAATGTTGCATGCATCTTGATGGGTCTCTTGCTATGCCTCCATCTCGGTCTCGCCGTGGCCACCCTCTTTGATCATGTCATTCATGACGTCCTCGCCGTCGTTTTCCACGAAATCCTACACGCCAATTGGCAATCATAAAGCAGCGCGAGCAGTGCACTAGCAATGGCGAAGAAATGTGGCAATCATACCATGTCGTCAGCGGCCGGCCGCTCAGCGCGCATTCCGCCGAACAGGTTGACTGGCATCGGCATGTTCGCGGCAGAGATGGTCCGCCGCTTCGTCGGTACCTCTGGGGTTGCATCCGCGGTGGTTGGAGTGCGGTTCAGGTCGATGGCGGGCTCTCCCACCTTTGATGCCACCGCACGGGGATGGTTGAACCGGGACAGATGGTGGCCTCCAAGCGGCGTGTCCGGCCCTATCGCCCTAGGCTGAGTTGGTGGACGGCCGGTAGGCGTGGAAGTGACGGAGCTGGTAGAGGACATGCCTGCCGTGGCCAGGCCGGGAAGAGAGACGACGCCGGTGAAAATGGTGTCGAACGCCTCCTGCTTGATCATGCTGACGGCGTGCTTGGTAACATTCACTGCCATCTCGTTGGCTTCGACCCTGTTGTGGCTGGCGAGGAGGCGCTCGTTCTCCTCCCGGCGCTCCGTCTCGATCCTAGCAGCGGTGCGTCGATCTCTCGCCGCCAACTGCTGGCCCTTGCGCTTGTTCGACTCGATCTTCCGCTCCTCCGGTGTCTGGTCCTTTGCGGGCTTCCTCGGCCCACCACGCTTCTTGGCAGGGGAGGGCGCAACATCAACCATGACGGCGGGATCCATCGCCTTCCCTTCCGCTCTCGCCAGTGAAAAATTTGGGAGAGGTTTTTTGGAGGGAGAAGTTGTGTGGTTTCTGTGCCACTGGCGGGAGGGACCACCAATAATAAAAGGAGGACGCGCGTCCGGGCCAACGCAACCAAGCCCCAGATTAGATGCATGGATGGGTCGGACCGAACGCGTTTCGCCGGATCGGTCGGCCCGCTGAGATGCCGTGCACGCCCCCGAGCGTCCACGCGGACAAGTTCGGACACGCGCAAACCGTTTGGGTCGGCCCGACGAAGATGGCCTAAAGAACAATCAATCTAAAAACCAAGGTACGGTTTCGCAAAAAAAAGGCCACTGATGGGCCGGCCCATACAGGATGGTGTGCGGGCGGTGCGAGTCCCTGGCGCCGCGGCCAGCAGCAGCTCCCCTAGCTTTCCCCTGGCGGCATGCATGAGTCTGAGGCGCTAAATGGGCCGAGCCCAAGACCTATTTCCTTCAGCGAAACGGTAGCTCAGGACGGCCGGGCGCCGTTCCCTTCTTCCTTCCGCGGCAGCCAAAACCCGAGCCGTGAAAGGTCTAGAAAGAAAATTCCAACCCGTGCCGGCGGCGGCGAGTTCGACTAGATCAGGTTTGTGCGTCGTCGTGCTCGATTCTCTCTCTCCCCAGATTTCTCCGGTCGACTAAATCCTTTCAGTTGCGACTGTCTTCTCTGTTGGTTAAGGTTTGTACGCCGCGGCTCCTCCGTGCTTTGCTTCTGTCTCATGGCAGACGACGATGACGGCGTTCTTCCACCCTACATCGAGGTGGACGAGGAGGAGGCAGCGGCGGATAAGCAGAAGCGCCGCCACGACAGCAAGAACACGAAGCCTCGGGAGAGGATGCCGTGGGAGTTCGCCACGCCAGAGGAGGAGGCCAAGGCGAAGGCGAGACGGGCTCTCCAACGCGAACTTGTCGTGCACGACCCCAAGACAGGAGACACTTGCTGCACCCGCGTCTGGTCCCTTGACCGCACCACCTTCGATCTCGACGAAGAGAGTATGTGCCCATTCTTCAATGTATTCTTCAATGTTATTTATCATAATGCAAATTCCCATATACCACTTGGTTAAGCACAAGTGTGACGATATGGCCGTTCCAAAGTTATCAGTTTTCAATAAATGTGGTATGTGCTTAGACCGTGTGCATTCTAGTGATATTTGGCCAAATGTGGTTTGTGCTTGATGAGGATTAGATTGCTGAGTCTCAACCTATCTTCAGAAAAAATGGAAGAACGCCTTATAGGACATTAAGTGAAGTTACACAGAACAACTAAAACTGAATGTGTTAGAGAAGTAAAGAAGAAAAAGAAAGTGTCCAACATTGAATTCATCTTCTGTGGAACTTAATGAATGAAACCTACTTAACATTCAGTGACCAAGCTTTTTCCTTGCACGGAGAGAGGCGGGGGAAGTAGGAGTGCTTTTCAGTGATTGGGTATACAAAGTGAAGTGTTCTTTATGTGTGAAAAAAGACTGAAGAGATGGATCTAGTACTGTATTTATTTTATGTGTGGAAACATTGAGTAGATTCAGAATCAAATGTATGTGCTATGTTGTAGTAGTTCTTTCCTTCCTGCGGGAACTGGTGAATTTCATTTAGTGCACGTGCATATATGGTTCAATACCGAGGGTACTGATTTTTGTTGTTCAATGCCGACGATACTGATTTTTTAATTCTCCTACACAGTTGCGTGTGCATAGAGCCACAGAGGCTACAATGCTTGTTAACCTGGTGAATAACCTGCACAGTGAGATTTTATGGTAAAACCTATGCATGGAGAAAATCGCAAAGTGGGCTAAATTCACTGTTTCAGTTGGTTCTTTCCTCATTGAAAGAAATGCTCCTGCTATAGTTGAAAAGTTGCAACACTATTTTGTTATCTCCAAAGTTACTAGATCCCATGATGAATTGTAAGAGATCGTCAGGGGTCCTTATTTTCTTATAATTGTCTGCCTTAGCCCTGTCCAATAGTTGGCCCGTTTGAACCTAGAACAATGCTTGTTTTAGGCTGTCATTCACTCCATCTGGAATCATTTTTATGTTTTGCATTGCACTGCATTGTAGAGGTCTAATTTTACAAAGCTCTACCAAATGTATACACTAATCCTGATGTTCTGACATGCTATATAAACTTACTATTGCTTGACCCATTACTAATCTCAACTTCTGTTACCTAAATATTCTTTCCTCATCCTGAACTAACTTCAACTTTCTTTCTCTCAGCACAATATGGTCCTATGCGCTATGTGAATTCAACTATCAGTGATGACCACAGATTGGTTGACTCTTTAAATGTGCTTAGTCTGAAGGTGCTTTCCTCAGATGTTGGCTACCCAATCAATGTCTATGGGACCGTGATAGTCAGAGATGAGTTGGATTATAAATGTGTCAACATCTTCCGACGTGACAGAAACAATTGCCAGCAAGTCAAGTCAAAGGTATTCAATAACAATGGCTTAATGTCATATCTCTCCGTTTCTTTGCATATGCTGATCTGCGAATTTCTTTAGCAGACATGAGATCTGTACCCCTGCTACTAAAAGCATGCTAGCATTCTATCATGTAGACATTTTAAATTTAATGTCATTGCTGCTGTTTGCACGGCTTATCCTGTATTTCTAGGGGCAAACTTAAATACGCAATACTGCTGACAACCGAGGGTTTGTAAATTGGTCGAAGTTTCTGGTAACCGTACAGTTACCGGAAATCTTGGTGACACTTGGTAAGTTCTCGCACTGGCCAAAAATTCCTGAGAGAATCAATTCTAAACTTCATATAGCATAAAAGAGTCTGCTAGTGTTAAGTGGCCAACTCTTCTAACAGAAAAATCATAGGTTCGGACCCCTCTTTCTCTTTGATGTTTTGTCGTTTATTTGTATCCCGACACAAGGTTGACATATCAAACCTGAAGAGCTGAGTTATACTTGTATCACTAAAATGGTGTATTGTACTTATCAGGGGCTCAGGGCCAGGTCCCTATGGCCCATGAGGCCATTTGCTAAGGCCAATGACGACCCATCTAACTTTGATTATGTGGTCTTGCTGCCCAATGGTTCTCGTGGGTCGGCACCAACAATCTCACAACAATGAGAAAAATTACAATTGCTACTAGATTTGATATCGCTAGAGTAGTAAATGCACCGGTGATCCATCACTTACTTTATCAGTATTCAGCTCAGATGGATGTTTTAGTGACCTAAATGAACTTGTCTGCCATTGATCATCTAAATATATTACAGTATATCACTATAATTTTCAGTTATAAATTACCCACTAGTTTTCACATGACAAGTCAGTAGGCAAGAAGTGTTTGACATTTTGCCCTCTGCCTTCAGTATAATCACTGCGCTCTTTAAAATAATGCCATTTATCTTCTTTAATGATTTTTCCGTACTTCAGCAGGTGTTTCATGTATGTGCCGTGGTTCACATATAATTTGCCATATTCCTGATGTAAATTTATTAGGGGCTGAAACTCTGTTTGCATATTTACGATTCGTGAGACCTCTCTTATTTAAGCAATGTCAATGTACATCAAACTTCAACCATAGTGCTCTAACGAACACATTGCTTACTTATTTTGTAAACTTGTTGGTAGAACGAAGATCTGATTCTGACTGGCCCAACTAGAGGAGTTGTTTTTCGTGGTGGAGCTTTCTTTGAGATAAATCTGATGCTCAGAGAAGATGGAGAGGGCAATGACAGACAATTCAGCAAATTATTGATTGATGTGTTACTTAGCAGAATTAACTCTAAGGTTGGTAGCAGGAGTGTTCCTAGCTGGCTTAGTGAAGTAGAACTGGTATTTTCATATGTTAAACAAGCACTGGAGGCCACAGTTGAGATCAAAGTTGTGTCAGGGCCTGAAGTTTTCTATGGAAGAATAACTGCTTGCACCAGAGAAGTTCCAAACAAATTTCTGATGTACGACAGTGATGTTGATGGTGGTATGGCTGTTGGTGATGGCGGAATTGTCCAACTACTGCGACGTGTAGTGGCAGTCTCAGTAGATGATATGCTGATACTCAATATCGGTGCCCATGGTGCTGATCACAATGGTAATAGCTCAAGTTGGATGTTGAAGTTCACTCCAATGATTCAAGGCGAAGATGAGGACAAGTTTACCTGTGGTGTTTACAGTATGAGAGTGAAAGTTATCTGGTCAACCTTGTATTTGCCACGCATGAGGGTTGATCAGTAGCATGCCAATATGTGTATTTTTGTCCATAACCTGTAGCTATACCCAACTCCGCTATAATTAACATGTTAACATGCTTGTCATGTCAGAAGATGAAAGCGCGGCTATGTATTTGTTTTAGCTATTACGGAGTACTACGTATTTTGGACTTGTCACATCACATGTAAGAATGTGTAACTGGGTACATTGTTAAGCTTGAGCGCATGTGTTGTGTGTTGTGTGTGCCATTTGTTTCATCAGTGGGCATGTCGCATTTGATTTTTTTCCTACTTGTTGCTATGTCCTTCCACTCCTTCAATTGGCAATCAGACATGCCAGCTAATGCAACTTAGATGGAGGCGTGAGACCTCTCCGCTTTAGCGCAGTTTGGAACTCAGCAGTAAAAGAAAAAAAACTGTGTCCGATTGCTATAGGATGATCCATACTAATTTGTTAGATCGAGAAGATTTATTTTTTCAGTGAAGTCCAAGCTCTTAGTCACTTCACTGATGTGGTCAAAGGGACATCTAACAAATGAACATCTATAAAAAAATCTTTGTTCTGGTAAAATTTTGTATAGATTGAGTTCTTATAAAAAAATCCGAAAAAAATCAATCTACATGTTGATATTCTTTTATCAAAGTAGAATTACTACAATGAAAAGGATATGCTGATACAAACTTAGGCATACACATCTACAACTTTTTTCAGAATTTCGTATGGTTTCAGAATACCATATTTAATTTTTGAAATTATAAAGATAGCACTCAGCTTAGTTTCCACTTTTAACTTTTATTTGGGCTGCCCTCGCCACCGCTACCGCCATCGTCAGTACTACCCCGAAGAGGTCGCCCACAGCGCCACGGCCAACTCGCCATCGTCCTTGGTTGCCGCCTCTCCACAGCGCCACCGCCATCGATATCCACGGTGACCTCTTCTTCCTTCGCCGTCCCCCTCCCCATCCCTTGTTGCGTTTTCGGATGCTAAACCCCGATTACGTTTGGTGTATGCACATGCGAGAATTCGAATCAAGGCTGCGCTCTTTTGAAAAGTTGATAGTACCGTGATAATCCTTCTTTCACTGGGGATCATAAAACAAAATCTGGTAGATCGGACCAGCTGGGTAGTCTCCTCTTCCTCGGTAGGGCCACCCTTCAGATGCCCTGTTGTTAACTTTATTGTAACTGCCTTTTGGATATCCATTGCCTACCGCACGACCATCTTATGATTCACGTTTTGGAAGTCTGGACAGTAATATAATTTTGATCAATTAGTTTAGATATATGAATGACGGTGATGAGATTTCAGGCACTGGTTATGAAACTCCAGTGTCTTAACTGTTTCTCTGAATAATATGACATGCATCTGTATGTGTTATAAAACTGAATGAATACTGAATGTATTCTCTTTGGTACTATCAGTTTCTGGTTTTATGCTGATAACAATAGGTACCACTGTTAATTAGCGGTGGTAGAGTCAAGTGATATTGTAAATGCTAAATATTACACCGAATAGCTATACACCCTACACTTTTTAGTTTGCCGGTCATATCTACATTAACTAAGACGTTGTGCACTGAGTTCATGGCTGGTGTGCTTTGTTTCCCCTGTTCCAAACAAGTGCCAGGTATCGGTCAATATATTTATCCATTTCGACAATGTGATCGTGCCTTCTGTCCTACTTCACGTTTCAGGGCTCTTAAACAATTGCTTTTAGCTCGACTTTTCTTGTAGTCCAGTTTACATTGCAGTTTAACTATGGAAGCTATGCCATTTAGCCTCAACGAATTGTCGAATTCATAAGGTAGAGTTGTCTATCTACATCTTTTCCTTGTAAATATCCAGTGGCTTTATTCTGTTGAGCAAAAAGTAACATCCAACTTCACAATGAAATGTTAAAAGATTTTTAAAATGAGATTCTTCAGATTGTAAGTTATTCTAGTACTTGCACAGCTTGTTGGTAATCACCCTTATCACCTACTTTTATTTTAGATGTTTCTCATGAAAGAATAAGAAGGTGAGGGCGCCATATCTGAAGTGCTAACAAGTAACTAAGACCAATTTGAATAATCTCAGTAGCATTTTTGGTGGATTGTCCTATATTTTGTAGTGTTAATTTATGCTACTACCTCCGTTTCGGGGCTTAAGGTGCACACGTTTTCCAAAGCAAAGTTTGACCGAAAGAATTGAGCAACAAAATCTTGATTATATTGTACATAATTAGTACCGTTGGATTCGTATTGAAAAATACTTTCCAGTGATACTAGTTTTATACCAAAACTCTTTACATATTTAGAGTAATTCTTGGTCAAAGAAAAAACACGCAAAACGAGGACGCCTTAAGCCCTGAAACGGAGGGAGTATTATACAATTATTAAGATAAAAGTAGCGTTCACATTACCATCAAATATTCAAAGGTTTTCTAAATATGTGAACAAACAACTGTTTTGTTATTTAACAGGTTCAGTAAGTGAAGTCCTGGCCTTTTGAGGTTGAAAGCATTGTGAACTCAGCGGTTCCAAGATTGTTCACACTTGCAGTTAATTTTTGATTGTTTTCAATGTTTTCTATGTGTTAACTAATTCAAAAGTGTAAAGTTATATTTCTACTGTAAATCGCTATAGATGGCTAAATATCATCTAACAAAAAAAAAGAATGATTTGATTCTCTGACTACATATTCGTTATGAGACTCCTTATGAAACATCAGACCAGATAATAGGCCATCATGGACGTGCTCAAGCGGCAATGCAACACCACATACATATTCATGACGAAGAGCTGTGCAGTCGCTGCTATTCTGTTATCTTTTTAAGACTTTATCAATAATGTATTTCAAGCATCTGGCCTGTTAGCCTTTTAAAACTATACAGAAGTTTTGAGGTGATGCCAGAGTGGATAGCAGAAAGGCAGAGGTAAGGAACTGAGGGTGAATGTGTGAATAGCTGAACGGCAATGGTGACGGCATTGGCAGATGAAGAGTTGCATCCTAGGTCGCTCGAGCGGGCGACTCCAGAGGGGACCCCAGACCCTAGAAAACAGCCACCGCTCCCCTGCCTCCCTGGCCGCCGCCGGGCCCGGCCGCGGAAGGCGGTTGTCACTGTGTGCGTACCCTGGCGAAGCCCCTTCACACGGGTGCGAGGTGGCACAGAGTTCGAGCGGAAGATGGCGGCGTGGTTCCGGCGCTCGGGCCCGATCTGGGCCCGACCTAGTCTAGGCGGGCCGCTGTCATGGCGTGTCTGGAGACGGCATTGGCGGCAGTGTCCCTGAAGCTGGCTGGTACCCCTCTGTAATCTCCCTCCTCCCACCCCCTCTTGTCCGCCGCTGGTGGAGGATGCCGGGCAGGTGAGCTTGCGGGCAGCGGCCTGGTGGATCCCAACGGTGGAAGCTGCGAGCCAGGTGCAGCGGCGCGGTGCAGGTTGCTCCCGCCCGCTCGACGCACTCCCGGCGGTGACCGATGGCGCTACACTGGTCGGTGTCCCCTCCTGCGACGACAAGTTCCTAGGCGAGCCCTCACTTCCCTGACGATTCCCCACCAGTTCCAGGCGAGCCCTGCCTTGCACCTGCCGATCCTCTAGGCAACATGGGTGTGAAGTACGTTGGCCTGGGTAGTCTTGGAGCTGAACCCTCCCTGGGGGCATCTGGCAGCGGCTGTGATGTTGCCCTGCTGCTCCGAGCCTCGATGCCCTCGCCATTCTTAGCTGGAGGCAAGGCTAGGCGAGGTCTAATTTCGTTGCGGTCTATAGTCGAGGGCACCTCCTTGCCAAGTTGTAGTCACTTGGTGAGGACGGTCGTGTGTGTATGTGTCCCTCCTTGTGGAGGCTGTACCATTGATGTCTTCTACTTGTTCAGTGAAATGGAACACAAATTCTTTTGCGTTTTCTCAAAAAGAGGAAGGGCGATAGAGACGATGTAACACTGAAGCAAAGAAAAGGAGCGCAAGGAGAAGGAAGGGAACAAAAGCAGTGGCGAGGGAGGGACTGTGAAGGGGAGAGGTCGCAGAGAGCATGCAGGGTTCGGAACAATGGTGTTGTCGGGAGGGAATGAGCTAGGGTTGTCTGTTTGTGGTGCTGGTGGGCATTGAACACCCGGCCGATTGCAGGACGAGATGCTTCAGTGTGATACAGACCCTGGCTAGGATCTGAAGTAGTAATTAGCGCCATACAGTAGTAGGAGATACCATAGTGACTTGGCTTTGGGATGGTTTCTCCGTGGACAATGCCACCTTAAATCATTTTTTTTAGTCTCCATCATTTACTCTCCCTTATTTTAGTAGGTGCCAGTCTTCTTCATCTGGCCGCATTGCATCAATATGGATCAATACTGCATCACCCATCTTTACTTCAGCCTTTCAGACATAACTTCTGGACAAGGAACCTAATTTGATGTTATGAAATATGTGATGTTCAACAATTATTTGTGGTAGTTTTTCGGTATTCCCTCCGTTTCTAAATATGTTTTTGCAAGCCAAGTTGACTTGGCCAAAACGTGTTATACAGAAGACTCACTATCATGAAAAATCCACGACTGAAGATTTATTTAATATTCCATTTCAAATATGTCTTTCCTGTTAATGCTCTTTTTTATATTGTTACTGACTTATATATCGCCATAATTTCAGGAATTCTAAAAGGAGAAATCTGGAAGAATAAGGCCTTTATAATAAGATTCTGACGTGTAGATCCAGTGGTAAGTAATTTACAGTTTTGTAACATGATTTTTTTAATACATTATAATTTTCTAACTTTTTTATTATCATCATTACAGAATCTATGGAAAGATAGACAACACCCGTTGTCGTGTCTTTTTCTTCAACCCTATGTCTTGTTTGGAGGGGTTTTATGCGCCATGCCTTTAGAAACCATAAAACCCTTCCAAACACTTGACCGTGAGGTTATTTATGCCCGAATAGAGCCAAGGAAGATATTCAAACGAGTCAATCTGCCTACACTCAAGAAGTTGTTTTCTATTTTCTAGATAATAATGTACCCCCTCAGTCTCAAAATAGATGTCTTAAATTTGTCAAAATTTAGAATCTAGACACTATTTAGTATATAGATTCATTTAAAATTTAAAAAACCTAAGAAATTTATTCTGGGACGGAGGGAGTAGTTAGGTTGGCGTGCTTTTTTATTGTTGGCATGAGCCATCTGAGTTGTAAATAAAATACCAAAAAAGGTGAAAACTTTTTATGTACATAGGTTTTATAGTTTTCAAACAAGTGCCCATAATACGTGTAGAAATAGAACCACCTGAAGTATACACGACTGTTGGTGTCATTTGACGTGTTGTCCACAACTTAATATGTACGTATTTGTGCATTTTGATAAATATGTCATGCATGTGCTCTAGATATGTACTATGTACGTTGGACCCTTTGAAGCTTGGTGTTCTGAAAGTCTTTGATATACAATTAAACTATTATTTTCTCATATTTTAAATTGAAAGTACTTCTATATTATGTTACAAAAATTGGATGCCGCTTGTTCTGATGTTCTTTATTCCAAATATACAATATAAATTTTGTAAACATATTACTGTTCAATATATATTTTGTTGGAAATTAGGTGCATGTCTTAGATGCCATTGACTAAAAAAGAATCTAAAAGATGCGAGCTCTTACAAGAAATAATCTAGATGGCAAGGCATTTATAAGAATTTAAGCAGTCTCATTCCCTGTCGGAAAGATCTCTATAAGAAGAAAGACACTACCCCTGTTCAGAATAATAAGAGATATAAATTTGGTCAAAATTCAAATTTACTAAGTTTGACTAAATATGTAGAAAAATAGTTAACATCTATTTAAGGTGGATCCATTAATACTTTTTTATCTATTAAATACTACTTTTTCCATAAATTTGGAAGTCTGGGGGGCGTGTATAGAGTTTAGACTCAACGCTAAGAAATGTTGTCGGACAAAGGTTATCACGAAGGTAGGGCTAGCTTATAGATTTCAAAGGATGGTTTATCCAAGAAAAAAAATACTTTCTCCGTTAAAAAAAACTGACTTAGGTTTGTCTAAATTTAAATGCATCTAAACCTGTTTTAGTATATACATCCATTTATTTATATACAAACTTAAGTCGATTATTTCTGGAGGGAGTACTCATAGCTAACAGAATCTTTGTGATGCTAGACACTCGTCTAACCATTACGGAACATGAGTCTAGTACATTACGGAACATCAGTCTAGAAAAAGGGTTCACATGGTTGAGTACTTACGACTCAAGTCTAAGAAGATAAACTACAGTAAGCTATTGAAAGGGCTTGTTAGCCTGTCTCTAAATCCTTGCAATAGTGGCAGGGCATACCCACATATTCCCATGGTTTATTCGAGTCCTTTTACTCAGTCCAGTTAATGTTGCCGTATGTACTCTTAAAAAGTCATAACAAATGTTTGATACTAACATTGAAACCATATGTATCAATTATTTAATTCACTGGACGATAGCACAAAAAAATCTGATAGCTAATTCATAGTCTACTAGGTTACTTGGCAACAACTATAAAATATGGGAAAATTTGCTACAAGACACCGTTATTTTCCGGTGTTTGCCAAATACACTGCACAATTATATCTTTGCCAAATACCATTATAATTTTATGGCATATTTATTAAAACACACTGCAGGACCAAAAAGAAAAAGTTTGACACATTTATTCAAACCCGATCATAACATGGTCACCCAGGCAAAAGTGCCAAAACTTCCTTTTTTTGGCCACGTGGTGTGTTCTAGCAAATGTGCTATAAAATTATAACGGTTCCTAGTACAGACACAATCGGATGGTGTGTTTCAACAAATGAAAGAAAATAACGGCGTCCCGTAGCAAATTTTCTCTAAATATATTGTTCATAACAGAATTTGTTTTAGTATTTTTTCTTGATGTGTTTATTGACTCTAGATTTTCAAATGTATGACAGGTTCGATAGATGTCGCATACATACTTTGTTTTCTCAATTTTCCTCAACACTTGTTGTGTTGCCGGGTTGCATTTAACAGAAATTTGCTCACATATGGTAGAATGTTGCTGGGATATTAGTACTATACTAGGATATTACTACCTTTGTCTGTGTATGTTCTACGTAGCATTATAGACTGTGCGCGGTTACTTTGATTTGTCATAATGATACGAATTGTCACGGAAATCTGGACATACCATATATATATCCAGCTAAATATGCAATATACTAAACGTCATTGGTTAATTTTTTGGTTAAAGTTTACGAGCTTTGACTAGTCGAAGCAGTAGTACAGAAAACTTTTGAGTAACCGTTTGTTTGGAAATCGAGAGACCACGACAGGTAATGGATGCTACTCAAGTTTACGAGCTTTTTCTGACACTTCGCATTTACCATCAGCTATCGCATTTCTTCACTTGTTTATCTCGCAGCGGTGATCTGTGTTCTTTTGAATTATATATATAGAAACTGCTAGGACTATTAGATCCTCGACTGCTATATATGATGATCACAGCTCAAGATGGCATATTTATTTGTTGAGGTGCATGCTAGCTAGATAAGGTACATTTTGGGAGCTGGGTCTGGACTCTTGATCAGTACTCCCTTCGAGTCTGAAAATAAGTGAATTGGATGTCTAAATTCGTACGTATAAAATATATTTAAATACATGCAAATGTAGACAAATTGAAGCCATTTATTATTTTCCGGACGGAGGAAGTAATTGATAATAATGTAGTTGCGTTTACATTGGTTGGACGCTTTGTGATGATTTTGTTTCCAGTTTGTGCTAGCTGACAGTGGACGCTTGTTAATTACGTTTTGGTTGCAGATGGCAAGCTACGACAAGTTCCGGCCGGCTCCCTATCGGCCCCGTGAGGCCTCGTTTACTTGTCTGGTTTTTACCAGTTTCGGCGAGTTTTTTCCCGGTCCAACCCATGATCCCGAAATCTCCCGGACAGCTCCTTTATCTCTCTTGTATTTTCGAGTTTTGTCCCGGCCCATCCCGGAAGTTCCACCCCAACCTCCTGTACGCTCGTGTATTCTCACACACGAGCCCTACCTCGTGTGTCATCGGGGAAAGGGAGCGAGCGGAGTGAGAGGAGACGTCCCAGACTGGAGGCGACAGCGCGGACGTCGACCTAGGGACTCTGCCGACGGGCAGCTCCTCCGGCTTCGGCAATCCCTCTCCCCGGTGAGTCCTCCGCCCCTCACCCACCCACGCCTCTTCCCCTCTCCTCCCCTTCTAGGGTTTCTCAGCCGCCGCCGGCGTCCACCTCCGCCCTCCGGTGCGGTTCTTTGGAGCGGCCCGGCCTCCTCCAGCCCTCCGGTCTCCCTTCCTTCTGTCTGGCAGCAACGCCATTAACTGCATGATCGGCAGCGGCCTCTAGGTAGTTAGCCCCCTTGCATGATTGGGCATCTTCTAGAACACTTCAGAGGTTCTTAATGAAGATCAGTACGTCGGCTGCAATAGTCTATAGAATTACACCTTTGTTTTGGTCCTCGTTTTGCCCTCAGTTCTCAGTTCTCATCTACTCTAATTAGTTATGATATTTGCTCCCAGTTCTTAACTATGCAAATTAGTTATCTGTGACAGTGTTTGCCAGCTATGTTAGGAGACAGAATACTGTCCGTGATGGAATCAGTATGGTATGTGTTTATATATCACAATCTAAATTGTGTTTGAAACTTGTACGTCTACTCCTAAGCCTGACGATGGAATGAAACTGACAGCTATTGTTCTGGTTTTCATCCTTGTGAAGAGCGCAAATGAATTTTCTTCTGAAGATTTACCTGTACAGGTCAACAACAGTGCACATCCAGGGGTAGCAGTAGTAATTAATTGTAAAAGCATGCTTTGAAGTCGAGAAAATTAATATCAGTCCTCCTTGTCACACCTTCTCCATACCCTGGAGCTGTAACTGATTACTTATTGGTATTAAGTTCTCAACAACAAATAAACCATGAAATCAACTAAGTATCTATCCCTCCGTCCCAAAATAGATGTCTTAGATTTGTTAAAATTTAGATGAATCTAGACACTATTTAGTATAATGGTTCATCCAAATTTTGAAAAATCTAAGACATCTATTTTAGGATGGAGGGAGTATTATGGATTTATAAAGATATGAGATAAGCCATATATGTGTTCTCTACTTGTAGATGTTCAATGTTGAATTTGTGTTAAATTGCTGCTTAGTATGTCAATTCAGTTGTATTATTTGGTCCTCGGTATTTATTTAACATGCCGGGGTACTGATCTGTGTGGTGTAGGATGGATAATGGACTCAAGTTCCTCTGCCTTTAAAAAAAATATTTCTAATTAGGTTCTTGCAGTGTACTGAACTATAGTGGCAAGTAGAATTCTCCTAGTTTCTATGATCAGTTAAATCTACCTCTGCATACAAAGTTGTTTGTGTGATATTGTGCTTGTTGCCACGGACTAGGTTTGAATGGGTTTTTCATCATGGTAGCTCTTGCGTACAATGCCAATCTCTATTGAATTCGTGCTTAATATGTCGGATAAAATTCAGGTGTAGTAATTTCTCCTTGATATTTATATATTTAAAATGTCGGAGTAGTTCTTGCACTTAGTCGGATTGATGCTGCTGCATTGCAGTGCTGCTGGTGGGTTGTGATTACGTGGAGATGACAATTCAGTTCCTGCTCAAAATGTATTCTTACTTTTTGCTGATATGATGATGCTTCTTTGTATGCTTCTTCCTACGTAGTCTAAATAGCTGGTACATATTGGTAATTCTGTGGTATAAATTTTAAACAGTATTATATAAAAGACATAGTGCTACTACAAACTGGTGTCAACAAGCATCCCTGCTATTTTTATAGTAGTGTAGCTAGCTAGTTGTGTCGATTGTCCTATTTTTCTTTGTTGTATATGATGTATATGTGACTAACACTTTCTTTTTTTGATGATATACCAGTGTGTCAATAAAAGCATTTAGCGGAGCTAGACAAGGAAATGATCGCATCAACTATTTTTAGAATTGGCATAAAAAAATTATTCTCAGCCAAAATATTATTGTAGAAATAATGTGGCAATTATTTGAGCTTGGGTATGTCGAGCTTATATTTAAACATGTATTCATGAAGTCTATGTTGATATGTTAGCGCCTAATGCAAAGATTCGATTTTTACTTGAGTGACTTGTCAATTAACATGTTGTAGGCTTAAAGTTTCTCTTTTTATCACCTGATGATGATCTGATGTTAATTCTCTCCCGTCCCCTCTCATTTCCAAAATTTAAAGTAAACAAGTGAGTGATTGGGAAGTGAGGGGAAATGTTGGGAAATGATAGGAAATGTGGGGATTGGGTGAAAGGAGGGATTCATCAAATCCCCTCTTATCCCCAAACTCTCAAGGGGTGAAAATACCCTACAAGTAAACAAGGCCTGAACGGGTCGAGCATTGCTAGGACATTTTCATCTGTGATGCAGTCCATCACGGCCAGGATAACCATAGCTGCGCGTGCTGGCAACAGGATGGTGGAAGGAAAGGCCCTGTGTCCTCCCAACGGGCATTTCGTGATCGTGCTGTACCCCCGAGCCAACAGCGAGCTGGATATGCAGGACCGGCGAGGCAAAGTAAGACTGTGCTTCTCCTACCCAAACCTCTACCTCCAGGCCTTCGAAGGGAACGCGGTATGGCGTCCGTTCAGCGACGCGCGCGGTGAACCTGCCAGCCTTCGTTCAAGGCGCTGCTGCGGTAGTCCCGCTGCCCTTCGAGTCGGGTTACCACAACGCAGGCATGGCGGCCAGTTTCACGGACCTGCGCTTTGGTCACGTGTCGGTGATCCATATCTACAAGACACTCAGTCGCCACCCCAACTACGTACCCTGGAGGTGAGGTATCACACAGCTCAGGCGCATCCTGACCAAGTGTTGTGTACTGTTTTCGGAGGGCTTGCGCTTTCCCTAGCTAAAGCGGTCGCTCGTCCGGGTAATGGGCGGACCCACGACGGTGACGGTGGAGTACGTCTACCCTCACTTCAACCGCTGGGATGCTTACTGCGCCGCCATTAGAGCAGGAAGTGAGGCGTTTGAGCCTGAGGCTTTTACCGATCCGAGTGTCACGTGGGAGGAGCTCGTGTTTCTTGTTGGTCTACTGCTGGTTGCTTGAGCATCGACCTGGATCGAGGGAAGGTGACGATGCATGCACTACTGGTGATGTTTTTCGAATATCTCCTTGGCCCGTGTTAATTTCTTCAGCATGATAGATATGACAGGATCGGAGGAAGCCTTGAGTATATTTGCAGGCACACGATAATATACTACTTTTTTACAGGAGGCTCAAATCGATCGTGACTATATATACTTGACAATGCTTTCCTAGCTAGGTCATTATACTACAAGAATTTTTGCTTTTACAGCAGGCCTTACCAGTTGACTTTTGTTGCTTGCTCTACTGTACTGAACTGCTTTCAAGAACCTACGTACATTCTTGAACGAAACAAGTGATATATTGAGTGCAGTTGCATGAAATTATTATCTTTTTGGCACAATGTCGCCCTTCTTTTGCGTGATGATCGATCGACCTGTGTCTCCTACTCGCTCGCACTGGCACGTTTAAAAATGTTTGTTTTTCTTTTCAAAATGGGGAACTGAGCCCTGGCCTCTGCATCAATAGATGCACACAGCCGTTTTATTGCATAATTCAAAGGTTTTATTTATTACAATCATGGATCAGCAATGATTGAGACAGGTATCAACCAACAAAAAATAAAAAGCAACAAGTAGCTATCCATTCTGCAGACGGCTAGTGTGTCGTCACCTAGTAGCCTGAAAATAAAAGTCCTGAGCGACCGTCAGCAGCTGGCCACATCCAGTACGCATGTGCTCCCTCTGATCCGCCGGGAGTAGGTTGGACCAAAGTTGAATCCAGTGCGTCGCCAATCGAATAACCTACAAAAAATTAGTACCGGTTTGCTTGTTAAAAACCAAGTTATTTCTGGACGTCCAAATGGACCAACATAAAGCTGATACCTCAATCCGTATGCGAGCTTTGTTTTTCTTATCAACCCTATTTAGCCAATTTCCAAACATATTCAGAACATTGGAGGGCGGAGATATATTGTATGCAAAGTAAACCATACGCCAAATAATACAAGCAAAAGGATAAGTAATGAATAAATGTTCAATGGATTCCAGTGAATCACAGAAGCAACATTTTTGACTTTCAAGCCAATTTCGTTTGGCTAGGTTGTCCTTTGTTAATAAAACTTTATTTTTGAGGAACCACATGAAAAAAGAAATTTAGAGGAATTTTTAGCTTCCATAAGTATTTTTGCAAAAACCTTGTATGATTGTTCATTTGATCAAGGTACATGGATTTGACTGTGAAAACACATGTGGAAGTAAGTTTCCAAGTAAATTGATCAGGAGTATCACTAAGGTTTACCATCATTAATCTCTGACAAAAGTGTAACCATTATGTCCACTTGTTTCCAGTCAAAACTCTCCTAAAACCAATGTTTAGAGGTGTTTGTTTAAGGACATACGCCACCAGAACATGTTTCCGTTGTACAATATTGTATAGTGTCGGATATTGTTGTGCTAATGATGTGTCACCCAACACGCATCTTTCCAAAAACGTACATTTTCGCCATCTCCAATTTTGAAGCAGCCATTTGTGAAGAACATATCCTTCACATTCATTAGACCTTTCAAAAAGGGGGAGGGGAGTCGGTTGGTTTGGCTTCTATTTGAGACAAAGTTTTACCTTGTAGGTATTTATTGTGTATCATTTGTTGCCACGTTCCTTCCTCTGTAAGTAGTTTAAAAAGCCATTTGCTGAGTAAACACGTATTTTTGATCTCAAGGACCTCCATTCCTAACCCTCATTGATCCTTTGGACGACAAATAATGTTCCACTTTGATAATCTATATTTCTTCTTGACATCATCACTTTGCCAAAAGAACCTAGATCTATAGAAATCCCAACGCATTCTTACTCCTTTAGGTATTTCTAGGAAAGAAAGCATGAACATTGGTAAGCTAGTCAGAACTGAATTAATTAAGACTAACCGATCCCTATAAGAAAGTAGCTTGCCTTGCCAACAACCTAGCTTAGAGACAAAACGACTTTCCACCGGATTCCACTCGGAGTTTATTTCTGTAATGAATAGGTACACCAAGATATCGCAAAGGGAGGGAACCTGTCTCGCAACCAAAAATCTGCTTGTACTCATGTTCCATATCCTTAGCTTTTCCAAAATACAAAATTTCACTCTTATGAAAATTAATTTTCAACCCCGATAATTGTTCAAAAATGCAAAGTAATAGCTTTATATTAACAACCTTTTCCATGTCATGCTCCATAAATAGTATGGTATCATATGCATACTAAAGAATAGATACACCTCCCTCAACTAGATGAGGTACAAGACTACCCACTTGCCCATTCACCTTTGCACGAGCAATAAGAATAGCCAACATATCAACAATAATATTAAAAAGCATTGTAGGCAAAGGATCACCTTGTCTCAATCCTTTTCGTGTCTGGAAATAATGGCCAATATCATCATTTACCCTTATTCCAACACTACCACAAATGTTTAACCCAGTCACACCATTGTGGATAAAAACCCTTCATGCGAAGGACTTGCTGCAAGAAAGGCCATTTTACCTTATCATATGCCTTTTCAAAATCAATTTTGAAGAGCACACCATCTAGCTTCTTACGATGAAGTTCATGAATGGTTTCGTGCAAGACAACTACTCCTTAAAGGATATGTTGTCCCGACATGAAGGCAATTTGGGTTGGTCTAATCACTTATGATCCAAGTTCGTAATGCGATTAGTTGCCACTTTAGTAAAAATCTTAAAGCTAACATTGAGAAGACAAATTGCTCTATATTGCTGAATTTGAACCGCATTCTCCTTTTTTGGTAACAGGGTAATCACCCCAAAATTCAACTTGAATAAGGGTAATTCTCCCATATGCAATTGCCCAAAAAGTGCCATGAGATCGTTTTTAATGACATCCCAAAATATTT
Organism: Avena sativa; assembly: GCA_916181665.1. Lineage (NCBI taxonomy): Eukaryota > Viridiplantae > Streptophyta > Magnoliopsida > Poales > Poaceae > Avena > Avena sativa. The sequence goes on along the minus strand of OV702294.1, from coordinate 144,120,302 downwards.
GATAGAACTCAGCAGGAAACCCATCTGGCCCTAAAGCTTTATTATGTTTCATCTGAGAAATAACATCCAAAACTTTTTTCTCGGTGAAAACCGATGTAAGGATATCATTCTCTTCAGCTGATATCTATGGAATATCCTCATTTTGTTCTTCCATTAAAGAAAAAACTATTATAAGTTGGCTCTCCAAAAAGCCTTTTATAGTACTCTGTGATATATATTTTTAGATTATCTTTCCCTACAATGGTTCCTTCATCCTGTTCAAGTTGAAAAATCCTTTTCTTTCTATGCTTGGCATTTACAATTAGGTGAAAATATTTTGTGTTATTCCCCCCTTTTTGAACATGTTTTACTTTAGCACGCTGAGCCCATTTAGTCTCTTCATCGCGCCTGAGTTTGTTCACACATTTGTTCGCATTTTTTAACCTCTCTTTTTCAAGTCCATTCAACGGACTAGTTTTAGCTTTTATATCTAGTTCATCAATGATGGATAATAATCTTTCTTTCTCTTTTTTGTATTGACCACTTATATTTTTTGCTCATCCTTTCAAGAATCGACGCAAATGTCTAATTTTATTTTGCCACTTCTGAATTTTAAGCATGTCTATTACCTAGAGTGGCCTGAACCTGTCACGCTCAGTTTGTTTCATTTGTAATAAAGCTAGAAACGTGCTGTGTACAAGTTGTGGTGTTGTCCTAGTTTCAGTTTTATCATTTTAGCGTAGCTAGAAACATGCCGAGACTTGGCCATGATCACGTCCGTGAGATGGCACGGGAGAAACAGATCATGGGTAAGAATCTCGCATGAGTTGTTTCCCTTCATAATAAAAGAAAAAAAAACAAAAATACGCAAAGGTTGAGCATGTCACCAAAAACTCTCTCTGTCTGTGTTCTCTTAGTTCTTCAGTTTGTCCGTGTGTCTGTGTTGTCTTAGTTCTTTAGTTTGTCGGTGTGAGGAGAGTTTCAGAGCGGCCTTCATTATCTCCACGAGAAAAACCACCATATCGTGTTGAGTGTTCTTGGGGTTGTGCCCTGACATTTGGTATCAAAGACCCCGGGTTCATGGAGGCGATTTGGTGGTGGTGGTGTTGGTGGCATTGTGGCGGTGGCTGAAGAGACGATGGGCAGACACCTCTCCGAAGAACGACAGCGGAATGAAGAAGTCGTTGTCCAAGAGGAAAGATGCTGATGCAGGTGCAAGCGAAGACACCATCACGATCAGAGCTCCGTCGGGCGGGGGAGTGCCGGTGCACTACCTGTATCTCACCGACACGAATTACAAAGTGTGGGTTGTGAAGATGCGCATCATCTGCTGCTGGTCGGCGATCGAGGGGAAGACGGAGTATGAATAGGCCAGGGATGAGGACACGTTCATCGTGCTCTCACAGTATCTCCCTAATGCCATGGTCTTGGCCATCGCGGAGTCTGCGACCGCGACAGAGGCATCGAAGATGAGCCAACAGATGTGTGTCGGGGAGGACCGCATCAAGAACACTCGAGTCAAGCAGCTGAAGCGGCAGTTGGATCGGCTATAGATGGATGACAACGAGACTGTTGCGGCGTTTGGGAAAAGGCTGACAACACTCATTGCCGAGATCCGTTTGCTAGGAGAGAAAATCGATGAAGAATCGTTCATCGAGGTTTTGCTCAATGATGTTTCTGTCAGGTTCGCAGATGTGGTCAACACCATAGAGCAATGGGGTGACCGCTCCACAATGCCAGTGTCAGAGGATGTGGGATAGCTTGCGGCGCATGAGAATGGCTAGCGTGGCCGTCACCATAGCAATGGCAACAAGGACGATCAGCTCATGATAATGACACAAGCACTAGATAAGCTGATGTAAAACAAAAATAAAAGTGCAAGTGTTGGCAGCTCAGGTGGTTGTTGGGAAGAACCCTGGCAGGAAATCTGACAGGAACAAGAACGACAAGAATGTTGATGGTGATCGTGCCAAAAACAGAATAAGAAAGGGAAGTTTTAGCCAAGGTCAGGTTTTATAACTGTAATGAGAAGGGAAATTTTCAGTCTGACTGTCCTGAACCCAAGCGAGAGAAAACAAATCTCGCAGAGAGGGAGGATCAAGATCAGACACTGTTTATGCTGGAGGCATGTGTGTTGTAGTAGCAGAGTAACACCCTGATGACCCACAAGTATAGGGGGTGTATCGCATTACTTTTGATAAATAGGAGTGTCAATCTCAACAATGAGCATAAGGTGTTGACTAGTGGTATGGAGCAGGAAATCTCTGTAAATACTTAGCAAACAGATTTTTAGTGGTTTTCTGATAAGACAATAAAACAAAGAGCAAGTAATAAAGACAATAAACAAACGCATCAAGTGGCCCAATCCTTTCTTAGCAAAGGACAAGCCGGTGGAAATACTTATAAGGACCAAACGTTCTCGAGGACACATGGTAATTCTGTCAAGTGCTTTCGCTTCATATAGCTGAGTACTCTTCTTTGGTGTTGTAAGTGTTGTGTGGGTGAACCTGTGCTAATGTACCGACCTTACTTGGACTAATACATACTTGTGATTATACCCCCTGCAAACATCCGTAACTACAGGAAAGTAATTAAGATATAAACTTAACCACAGCCTTAAACTCTGAGATCCTACGCTCCCTTACGCAATGGTGTCCTACCGGGGGTTCAGGTTTCTGTCACTCCGGCAACCCCACAATTAGTAGCCAAATACACAATGCATTCTCCTAGGCCCATAAATGGTGAAGTATCATGTAGTCGACGTTCACATGACACCACTAGAAGAATAGAACCACAACTTAAATACTAAACCATTGAATAATAACTCAACACAGATCCACTAGTAACAACATGACTTCTCCCATGTCCTCAAGAACTAAACGAACTACTCACAAGACATCATATGGATCAAGATCAAAGATGATATGGTGATGAATAACAATCTGAACATAAACAATAATCCAATGGTTCCACTCACAAGCATCAACTACAATAGTAATCAACACCGAGAAAGTTTCCCCTAAGAACTAAAGCAATGTCCAACACAATTGTTACAACGGGATGGAGTGGTGATGATGGTGCCGGTGGAGATGATGGTGTGGATGATGATGATCTTGATGAAGCCTAGCTTGATGATGGTGCTGGTGGAGATGATGGTGTGGATGATGATGATCCCGATGAAGACAGTAACCACATGACATGCGATCCTGAGAAATTCGCTAAATTGGATGAGACTGTTGATGGCAAGGTCCGATTTGGAGATGGATCAATAGTGGAAATCCACGGGCGAGGAGTTGTACACTGGAGAGCATCGCGTGCTATCATATGTATACATCATACCTAGACTGAAGAATAACATAATCAGTCTCGGGCAGATGGGAACGACTGCAAGTATATAGGGGAGGACGACATCATGACAATTTGCGACATGTAGAGAAAGGTGCTCGCAAGGGTTCCTCGGACTCGCAATCACATGTACATCCTCAAGATTCAGCTAGTCGAGCCGATGTCCCTGCTAGCACGCACAAATGAGGATGCTTGGCTGTGGCACATGATATTTGGACATGTGATGTTTCGCTCTGTTTGATCTTTGTTAGTTGGAGGGCTCGTAAATAGAATGCCATATATAGATTAAGTGGATCAAATTTGTGATGGTTGCATGATCACCAAGCAGTGTATGCCTTTCCCAACTTAATCTCAGTAGCTAGAGTTGTGGCGTGGTGATCTTTGTGGGCCTATCTCATCACCAACTCCTAGAGGAAAACAATACTTCCTATTGTTGTTAGATGATCACTCTTGGTACATGTGGATCACACTATTATGCAGCAAAGACGAGGCATTCTATGCTCTCAAGAAAATTCAGGCAGCAACTAAGGTTGAGAATGGACTGAAACTGAAGGCGGTGCGGACAAACATGGGTGGCGAGTTCACCTCGGATGAGTTTGCTAAATACTACGATAGCCATGGAATGAAGCACTTCTTGGTAGCTCCATACACTAGTAAGAAATAGGGATTCCGTCGGAGCCACCTGAAGCGATCAGCCCCGATTGCTTTACAAACTGGGACTAAGGCTCACATTAGTCCCGGTCCGTAAGGCCAGGACGATGCACGGGGCATGGCCACGATCGGTCCCGGTCCATGCAGGACCTTTAGTCCCAGTTCGTTGCATGAACCAGGACTAAATGGTTTCTCCGCACACAAGGCATTTTCCTCAACCCCTTTAGTCTCGGTATTCGGGAAGAACAGAGACTAAAGGTCTATGTTCTTGTATATATACCCCTAGCCCCACATGCTTGTGTGAGCTGGTTTGTTTTTCCCCTCTCATGCACAAATGGTGTATGTTGCTTTGTTTTCCCCTCTATGCACAAGAGGTGCTCGATGAAATGCGTGAGAGCATGATTCCACTTGAGTTCACCCAAAACAAACATGATATGAAGTGCCTGATCCACACTTACGCTTTATCCTCTTTCTTTCCTCCTCGGTCGAGGTTAGCAACTTAATCCTTTCATATGTCATTGATACAATGCATGTGTCGATGTACAGTGGTCATTTATCTAGATGTTCTGTAATGGTTTTTCATAAACTTACTTATATAATGCATATGAGCCAAAAATGGATGTACTGTGACCGACGCACTACCGAGTTCATTACGGACCTTCATAATTTTATCGGTGTGGCCGAGGAAAACAGTCTGAATTGTTTTATGTGTTGTCCATGTGTTGTTTGTCAGAATCAGAAGGATTACTCTTCCTCGAGAACGCTTCACACCCACCTGCTTCGGTCCGGTTTCATGCCCAACTACAATTGTTGAACCAAGCACAGATAAAGAGGGGTTATGATGGAAGACAATGAAGAAGAGGATGTTGACAACTATCCTATGTTTCCTGAATATGGTGATACTGCAACAGGTGAAGCTGAAGATGAAGAGGCACCGAATGAGCTCGTTGATGATCTACACAGGGCATTGTTGATGCATAGAGAGAATGCGAAAGTGAAAATGAGAAGTTGAAGTTGAAGCGCATGTTAGAGGATCACAAAAAAATGTTATACCCAAATTGCGAAGATGACAACACAAAGCTCGGTACCACACTAGAACTACTGCAATGGAAGGCAGAGAATGGTTTATCTGACAAAGGATTTGAGAAGCTACTGAAAATAATTAAGAAGAAGCTTCCAAAGGGTAACAAATTGCCTGCCAGTACGTACAAAGCAAAGAAGGTTGTATTCCCTCTAGGATTAGAGGTGCAAAAGATACATCCATGCATTAATGACTGCATCCTCTACTGCGGTGAGGAGTATGAGAATAAGAATGAATGCCCGATATGCGGTGCATTGTGGTATAAGATCAGGCGAGATGACCCTGGTGATGTTGAGGGCGAGCGCCCTAGGAACATGGTTCCTGCAAAGGTTATATGGTATGCTCCTATAATACCACAGTTGAAACATTTGTTCAGAAACAAAGAACATGTCAAGTTGTTGCCATGGTACGAAGAATACCGTAAGAAAGACTCAATGTTGAGACACCCCGCTAATGGGTCGCAGTGGGGAAAAATCAAGAGAGAGTACCCGGGCTTTGCAGATGACGCAAGAAACTTAAGGTTTGGTCTAAGTACAGATAACATGAATCCTTTTGGGGAGCAGAGCTACAGTCATAGCACCTGGCCCATAACTCTATGTATCTATAACCTTCCTCCTTGGTTGTGCATGAAGCGGAAGTTCATTATGATGCCAGTGCTCATCCAAGGCCCAAAGCAACCCGGCAACGGCATTGATGTGTACCTAAGGCCATTAGTTGAAGAACTTTTACAGTTGTAGCACGAAAACAATGTATGTGTGTGGGATGAGCACAAGCAGGAGGAATTTGACCTACGAGCATTGCTTTTTATAACAATCAATGATTGGTCTACTCTTAGTAACCTTTCATGACAGACAAACAAGGGATATAATGCATGCACACACTATTTAGATGAGACTGAAAGTGTATATTTGGATAAATATAAGAAGGTTGTGTACCTGGGGTATCATCGATTTCTTCCGAACAGGAATCCTGTAAGAAAGAAAGGCAAGCATTTGAAAGGTGAGGCAGATCACCAAAAGAATCCTGTCCACCATACTGGTGATGATATGGTCAAGGATCTACAAGTAATGTATGGAAAGGGTCATGGCGGTTAGTATGTTCTGAATGAGCTACCGGACACACGCCCATGTGGAAGAAGAAATCTATATTTTGGGAGCTACCCTATTGGAAGTCCTAGAGGTCCGATCTTCAATCGACATGATGCACGTGAAGAAGAATATTTGTGTGAACCTGCTAGGCTTCCTGGGAGTGCATGACAGAAGATACACTAGAAGCACGGTAGGACCATCAACGTATGAAAGAACCACACAACATGCATCGAGAGAACGAGACGGATAAAGGACGTCGTCCTGCCAGCTATGCTCTTACCAAAGCATAGAAGGAAATATTTTTTGAATGTTTGTTTAGTATCAAGGTCCCGTCTGACTTCTTGTTGAATATAAAGGGAATAATAAATATGACAAAGAAAAAATTCCAGAACCTAAAGTCTCATGACTGCCACATGATTATGACACAATTGCTTCCAATTGCATTGATGGGGCTTCTACCAGAAAATGTTCGAGTACCCATTGTGAAGCTATGTGCATTCGTCAATGCAATTTCTCAGAAGATAATCGATCTAAAAATTCTACCAAGGTTACAGAATGATGTGGTCCAATGTCTTGTTAGTTTTGAGTTGGTGTTCCCACCATCCTTCTTCAATATTTTGACGCATCTCTTGGTTCACCTAGTCGAAGAGATTTCCATTCTTGGTCATGTATTCCTACACAATATGTTCCCCTTTGAGAGGTTCATGGGAGTCTTAAACAAATATGTCCATAACTGTGCTAGGCCAAAAGGAAGCATCTCCAAGGGCTATGGAACATAGGAGGTCATTGAGTTCTGTGTTAACTTTATTCCTGACCTTAAGCCGACTGAGGTTACGGATATAGGCATATAGCTCGAACATTATTGAAAATTCACTAAACCCTAACCCTCTAAAACCTAAAACCTAAGCCTTAACCCCTAAACCATGAAAACCCAAAACCCTCAACCCCTAACCCTGACCAGGCAGGTATGATGCACTTATAGATCAAAATTTGAGATACTTTCATTATTAAATTGCTGCTAAGTCATTCTATTCCATTCCACGAATATAAGCATAAAGATCGAACTTTATTGAAAATTCCCGAAACCCTAAACCCCTAAATCCCTAAAACCCAAAACACAAAACCCCTAACCCCTAAACCCGAAACACTAAACCCCCAAACCCTGACCAAGCAACTAGCATGCACACTTATAGATCAAATTTTTAGATACTTTTATTAATTTGGGTAAAACCATTCTATTCGACGAACATAAGCATAAAGTTTGAACATTATTGAAAATTTCCTAAACCCTCAACCCTAAACAACCCCTAAAACTTAAACCCTCAACCCACATACACCCTAACCAAGCAGGTATCATGAACTTATAGATACAAATTTGAGATACTTTCATTAAATTGCGGTAGCGCTATTATATTCGATGAATATAAGCATAAATCTTGAACATTATTGAAAATTCCCTAAACCCTAAACCCCTAAAACCTAAACCATAATCCCATATCTTGTCTTATCTTATCACTATATAGTGTACGAATGACTTTTAATATTGACCATTGGATCAAGACTCGTGAATCCCAACATTGCTAGTCGTCGGATCTTCTTTTCCATTCTATCAGCATTTGCTAGAAGATACTACTGATATAGGTTTTAGCACAATAAATGCTATGCACAAACCTCAAAACACACTTCTCCATCGTTCTAGAGTCTTCTCCATCATTTCTCTAGACCATGTAACTAAAATTGACATGTTTTTAGTAAATTACCATATTGTCAATTTATTGCAAGAATTTAGCCAGTAATATTGAATGGGTTTATCCATTAAACAGGTTACTTTGTGTGATAATTGGCACAATTTCATATTGAGCCATAATTTTTGAAGTTGCTTCACAACCAAAAACAATGTTGTCACTTGGAAACTGAAAAAAAATCAATTTTGGATTCTACCTTTGTAAGCAAATCTTGATTGGCCAAGATGCATCCAATGTACGGAGTACAAAACATGGACACGGTATCAGCAACTATGGTTGTGACCTTGGTCATCTGGTTTGAAAGACGGCATATGTTTATCAACTTATTAAATGCTTGAAAGCGTCTAGATGTCTGGGTCTATCTGACAGGGACAACATCCCTAAGTGGGAGTAGCGTAACTTAGAAGCTTCAACTTCAAAATTTCGAGAGAGCGCCGAAATATCCCGCCCATCCATTCAAACACCCACCCATTCATTCAAACATCCAGCCTCAAAAATCAATTTATTGCACAAATTTATCCTGGAAGCTTGAAAGGGCGTATACATTTAAAGGTTATACTTTGTGTGTAAAAAGGGGGTGGTGGCATTTTGAGCCATCATCTTTGTAGTTGCTTCACAATAAAAACATTTTAGAAGCTTCGACCTCAAAATTTGGGTATGGCGCCCAAACATCACATGCATCCATTCAAACATACTTCACATTTTTTAGAATACAAAATTCATTTTATATCTCTGCTCCGAAAATAAGAACCCGAGGAGCACTTCAATAATAGAGGGATATAGGTGGTAATTTTGCATTCTCCCACGTGCATCACCCCATCGATGTTTCCCTGCCCTTCTTCAATAAGTATTTATCTACCCGCCCACTTGGCCTTACATTGACTTTGTGGACCCACAATGCAAGTGCCCTGCATGTCAGTGACCCAGAATTAGGGGAAGTAGAGATTCCCATCGTTTGCAGTTCAAAATTCGATTTTTTTTGCCAAACCGAGATAAACTCGTTAAACTCGGTGAATCCGGCTCGGAAACTTCAAATTTTATGAAACTTGGGCATTGTTCATGTAACATCCCATCATTTAGGAACTAACGAAGGGTAGATTTAGGAATTTGAAATGTTGCATGCATTCATCTATGAAAATGTGGGTAAAATTTTCGCCAAATAAAAACCTAAAGTGATCAAAGTTTCTTTCATGCTTTGAGCTTAGGTATAGTACTCTTGAAGGATGATTGCTATAGACTTTGATACGATCTTTGTGGATTAGATTGTTTTGGGAAATGAAATTTGAATTTAAATTTTGAGTGTCTGAATTATAATTCAAAAGGATTTTGAATAATGTTTGAGTATTTGATTTAATTAAGAGATAAGTAATAATAACTCAAACTTTATATAAAGAAAGCAATTAAGAATAAGAATCTCCATTTCAAAATTTTATTCAATAAATAAGTTACACAATGAAACCTATGTAAATAAGCAACAATCCTTACAATAGTAAATAAATAAAAGAATAATATTTCTTTATTGATATTAGTTCAATCTTTATTACAATAGAATAAAAAATAAAAAGTACAAAGAATAAATTAAAGATTACAATTGAATCTGAGAGATATTACAAGTGACTATTCTATGAATAAAAAGAAAAAACTAAACTAAAGTCTTGATCTTCAAATCTGGTACCTGCAAAATAAAAAGAAACTTAAAATAAAAAGAAAGTTAGGATTAGAATAATTTTACTCTCAGAGTTGACAATGAAGTGCACTGTTCACTTTTACATCATTGAGTAATTTAAGGGGCAAGTTTCACCAATATGAAAGAAGATATGTTTCATAATTTAAGCTATAAGTCAAATAAACAGCAAGGGGGAAAGTTTCACCAGCCAAGTAAATGGTAACCTGATGAAAGTAACTTTCAAAACCAGAACATATCCACAACTTGTGCCACAGGCACATAGGCAGCACACACACCAAACTGCATGGGTGTGCTGTCAGCACCACAACAACATCACAATCAAACAAAACCATCAACATAGCCGTGGGAAGCCAATCCCCACACCATTCCATTGTTCTTACACATCAAGCACAGCAGCCAGCAGCTAAACCAAGCCAAAGCCAAGCTATATCACACCAACCAAAGCCCAGGATCACATCACCAAGATGGTGACATAAGGAGGGGGTGGGTCAGGTGGATATCAAGACCAAGATCAAGCCATCAGGATCAGGAGATGAAGGGCTAGATCAAGGACAAGCCAGGAGCTGGAAATACCAGGGGAGCACCAGATCAAGCTACCACAAGCAACCACAACATCAAATAAGTGTGGTGAGTAAAATAGACCATCACATGATCTATCTATCTATCTATCTATCTATCTATCTATCTATCTATCTATCTATCTATCTATCTATCTATCTATCTAGGACTAGACAAGCATTCATGATCTGTCTATTACTCAAATTCTTAGAAAGCACCCAAGTGGGGTGAATCCATCACTGGAGTTTTTAAAACACTAAAGGCAATCAGAAAAGTATGAGGATCCAACTAGATCTTAGAACAACATCATTGACCTAGCTATCAAGATATATTTCAATTCAAGAATGAATATAGCTAAGAATTAAACTTCTAGGCACATCTCTAAGACAAGAGTAGCACCTTAGAATTTAATCTTATGGATATATATAAGTAATCAAGCCTACCATAATTTTTTCCAAACTTTGATTCAAGAAACAGTAGCTGGTATCACTACCAGAACCCATCCATGTGAATCAACAAGATAAAGGTTTAATCCCTAAACCTCAGACCAACATCATGGGTCTTAGGGATTTAAGAAAGGAAAATTTCTACTTATATTTAATGCCAAACTCATCTTAATCTTGAACCAAACCAAACCAAGAAATAGAATCTAATCTTGTGTGCCATACAAAGATGGTGTCACAAGAACATTTCTACATTAATCAGGTTAAGCATTCAATCTTCACAGATTCAAATAACCAACTATAAATCATTTTCCTGTCATCACAAGAATCATAATTAAGAAAATCCGTATGTATATCTTCACTGTTTGAAACCATTTGATCTCAAACTACATATGAATTCTTAAGCCAACAGTGCTAATACAGTGACTTCATCACACAACACTCACTGTCATTAACCAAGAAATGACAGTAGTGTGTTATTAAACCACTAGATTCGCAAGTATTGCTTCTAGAGCAACTTTAATGTCTGACCATATCAAAATTAATCCATAGAATCATTTGATAAACCACTAGCATCACCATAGCTAATCATAAGCAACAAGCCACAGCTAACAATCATTTAGCATGCTTAGGGACCATTAAAACTAGATCCCAATTGATTAGTTATTTAATCAACAACAGGGTATGAACCCTAAGCAGAACCAAGAATCCTAATTAGGACAGGACCGTAACTAGGAAGGTCATTACCGACATGTAGCATAGGATGGCCTAGCACAGAGAGCATGAGGGGAGAGGAATAACTTACAATAGGTCCTCGCAGTAGATTAGAAGAGGAAGCAGAGATGGATGACGACCATGGCGGCACGGGGAGCACCCCCAGGGGGGCGTTGCAACCCACACATCGCCACAGCGGCGACCTTAGCCACGCCTGGAGGCGAGGAGCATCACCACGGCGCATGACAACAGCGGCAGCGTCAAGATCAACGCTAACCCCAAACCCTAGGGTTCGGGACGGCATCAATTAGGCCACAGGAGAGCTCCAGGTCCAAATCCAATTGGACAGGAGGGTAGAGCGGGACCGACAACCTCATCCTGCACCACGGCGATGGCCAGGAAGGACCACGACGACGCGAATCACCGGCGACAGTATCGCTGACCACGGGGTCGGGGAAGGAGAAGGAGAGAGGTGAGCTCGAGAGAGATATATAGAGTGATGGGCTGGGTTGGGCCAGGGACCCTTAGGGGTGGTTGTTTTGACTTTGCCTAATGGGCCATAAGGGCCCAATAAAACTAAGCAGAAAGCCCAAATCTTTTAGAGCCTATTTTAATAAATGTAAAAAGACAAAAATGCCTCTGAACTTAAATAAATACATTTTTGGATTCACAATAATCCAAACTATCCAAATAAATTAAGAGATAAAATTTTAGATATATAATTTTATTAAGAATTTTGTAATATATATTCCTTATGGATTTTTTCAAAAATTCTTGAAAGATGATAAAAATATATAAAAATCACTTTCATTATATATTAATATTGTAGTATTTTAGAAAAATACTAAACAAATATTTAATATCAATTTTTGGTGTTTAATAATAATTCTTAAAGGAATTATTAATTAAATAAAATACAAATAAATTAATAAAAATTCAAACAAAAGGAAATAAAATTAATAAATACAATATTCTATAAATATTAAAAAATATATTTATAAATCCTTAATTAATTAAAATGGATTTTTTCTATAAATTAAATAATGGGGGAAGAATACATATAAAGTTAAATAATGCATTACATTACTTTTGCATAATCATTTTGCTTCTTTAAATATTGTCCTTACCGGGCAATAATTTTGTTTTTGTAGACATAAAAGCTCAAGGTCCAGTGCAAGCATCAGAATTCACTACCTTGCAATCACAAGGCAAGTTCATCACTTGCTCATATCCTTTGAAGAGTCTTTATCAAAGTATTTGCAAATTGTGTGTTATCATATATACTCCAAAGAAAGAAAATATTATTTTCACAAATAAAGAAATCATAGATATCATCCTAAGTGATGATATAATGGAGCAATAGAACTTAGGGTTCTATTTGCAACAATGATGATCAATTAGGGACTTAATAACCCCTAACATCAGTGATTCTAGCGCCGTATATTACGCGTTAGCCATGAGATTTGGAATGGGACAGAGAAGTCAGCTGTATCTTCTTCCTCTCGCATGAAGCTAGATGTGCAGGTCGTGGCTGTTATCCTTGTAGCATGCATATTAATTGGTAATTCGTAGAGGATATGCAACATATGGGTGGGAACCCTCATCGTCCCACGATAGTTCTGGCATCTAACGGTTTGTACAAACCATTGTCGTAATTCAATATGTGGGCATGGTGTACACCAAGGAGGCATGCGAGGTCGCGAAGGGGGCAGTGATTGGCTTGGACCAACTACTGGGCCCCACATCATGGAATTGTGGACTGGAAAGTATGCCCGGGTGTGCAACAAAGAGTTGATCTCTCATGGGTAAAGTAACGCACCTCTGCAGAGTGTAAGAATTGTAACTTGTTACTCCCTGTTCCGGGAAGGAGCTCCGAACGCGGCAGGAAAGGAACTCCATGAAAGTTCTGGTCAACCTGTGAAGGCTGATGATCATAGATTTTCATAATAAAATCAATCTTTGAAGAAAGATTTACAAAAACTGCATAGTGCAAAGGATTGATAATACGAGGTGGTAGTTAGAGCATCAAACTTCCCACCTTGCATATAATGAACTTTTTGGGTAACGTTGTTACTCATCCTTTCCTTTGATCCCTTGCTTAGACTCTGAGGATCCCGAAGACGTGCCAATGTATGCAGCCGAATGTTAAGAAGATGTGTTCTATGAGGAGCCTGACCTATTAGGAGGTGTTAAAGGAGTGGATTATGAAATCCGCTATGGTGTCGATGATAATGAATACAGCTAAGTACCCTAGTTAGTAGTAACCAACGGAGCCGAGCAACATGAACTCTATAGAATAAGCTGCTGACCTCAACTCCTAGTTAGAGTTGCTACTTTTAAATTCCGCTGAAATACTTTATATTTTGGTTTGTAAGTTGAATCCTTTTGAAGTCTTGAACTTCTGGTTTTGTAATAATAATAATGTGTGAATGTTTGTAAAATGGACCCACAATGTTTCTGTTGTACCACTCTGAGGGATGTGATATTTATAGAACGGTGTTCTGTGGATGTCATGTCAACGACTATAGTGTACTACACATGCAGTGGTATGCTGGGTCACCGCAGTTGGTATTAGAGCAAATTGCTTTGACCTTAGGTTGGAAACCTAGTAAAGGGTATTACCTATAGGAGAGTGTAGAAATGATAAAGAATTCTCTAATAGTAATATAATGGGTACTCAAATGAGAATATTCCGTTATATGTTTTAGTGCTATAATTCTTTGTTATGATGCAATATATTATGGGTTACTAATAAAAAATATTTTTCTGATCTACAGAGTGACGGCACCAAAGTTTCCAAAACATACTTTGGTAAGGAAAGAGGAGAATCTTGATGATGATCAAGGATCATTCACAGACCAACTTTGTCAACTTATAAAGATTTTTAGTTGTCCAACTAGAATTCCAGTGAATACTATAGCTTACCATGATGGCCGGATGTTATCCAAGTATCGTGTGAGTATTCAACTCCCTGAGGAGCTTGGATTATATCACGATCTACCTATAGGTGAAGGTAGGAGTACTTAGCAGCATATCATGTTGCTGTTGTGGAGGCGATAGCTAATATCCGGGAGCATAAAGCCAAGGAGTTAGAAGGTAGCACATTTTCTGTGATACCTCATGATTCTATAGACTTGGAGCCTATACCGGATCATCTTACTTTGGTTAAGAAGCATCATAAGTTAGCTTCTAATTTTATGGATAGATATCGAACACTCGTTGCGTCTTTTTACAAGACACATCAAGTGATTGTTGAAGATAAAAATGACTTGTTAGAGGATCTAACTAATCCGGAAAGGAGGAAGCAATTAGCATTCCAGTTGAAGAAGGAAGCAATTAGTAGTGCAAAACCTATATTTAAGGATATACCTATAGATCCTGAATCTTTTATACCATATCCTTATTCACCAAGTCCTGAACTTATACATGATCCTATTATGGATATGAGGTATGCAGTACCACATGGTTCAGAGGATGATTCTGACTCAGAACTTCCTATTGAGAATTCTGATGGTTGGAGAAGGGGATCATATGAAGGATCTCATGAACACCAGATGTCCACAGATGGTTCTGACAGAAATGTTGGACAATCTAGCTGGATGGGTGCAAGAATTAACCCTAGTAACAGTAGTAGAAATGCCATGTCGATAGATAATCAGGATGAAGAATAAGATCCTGAGGAGAGAGTGTTTGAATCATCAACATCTTCTCAAAACCCAGGGAATATACATTATCCAGTGTTTAACTATCTTGCCCAAAGGAGCACCTGGGGACCAACAGGATCTGCGTATTCTGTTGACAACTCAAGGAATGAAGCTCAAGAGATGCAGGCAGGAGATAATGTTGAATATGTTTCTGAAGACTTTTCAGCTGAGATGGAGGGAGTCAATGCGCTCAGGTTGAGTAATGACTCAAGTCCTGACACTTCAGATACTGAGTATGTTCCGTCTGGAAGGCCATATGTTCCACAAACTATGCGACGAATGACACATCATCACGGTTGGACATCAGACATGTATGATGAGCGTAGTTACTACTAGAGGTAGGCAACTATTTAGAGGTATCAAGTATCGTGTATTGTACTCTATGAAATAAGACAGTTAGATAAATAAGGTAGTGTTGTGATTATACCTATATGGTATATGTTGTAATGACTTTGTATTGTTATGATATTATGTATAATATGTGAAATGCATATTTGGATTTTCTTTGGATCTTCATTGTGTGACTGGTTCTATGTGTAAAGTCGAGCTCAGAACACATGTGCATGATGTAATTACGAGTATTCGCTTTATGTTGCAAGACTAGAGGGTCATGGATACGGGTGTAGAAACCGAAGCTGAGCAGCAGCGGATGGAACATGAGGCCAAAGAGAAGGCCGATGCAGATGCAGCAAACCAGGGAGCATTACCACCACCACCACCATCAATGAGGCTGTTAATGGAACAGAACTTTATGCAGTGCATGCAAATGATGCAAGAGAACCAGAACAAGTTCATGGAGGAGTTGCTGGGACGAGCAAATTAGAGGGCACCTGAAGGTGGAGGAGTGAGTTTATCTGACTTCCAGAATGCAAGGCCGTTACCTTTTGCATCAGCTCTTGAACCAATGGATGCAGAAGATTGGCTAGCAGATACAGAAAGAAAGCTGAAGACTGTAGGTTGCAATGATGAGGAGAAATTGAGGTATGCAAATCATCTTCTGACTGGACCTACAACATCATGGTGGGAGAATCAGTTGGCCATGCAACAACCAGGAAGGGAGTTCACCTGGGAGGAGTTCAAGCAGAGATTCCATGAATATCATGTTCCGGAAAGTGATATGGAGTTGAATTGGAGAGAATTTGAGGAGCTTCAGCAGGGATATACTAGTGTCATGAAGTACATCCGAGAGTTTAGTCAACTGTCTCCTTATGCTGAGGAGGATGTTAACACAGAGGAAAAGAGGAAAAAGCATTTTCTGCGTGGATTAAATCCATTTGTGAGGATGCAGTTGAGGTTGGCTAATAAGAAAACTTATCAGCAGTTGCTAGATGCAGCTATTACTTTCGAAGATGACTATAAGAATGTCCAAAAGGATAGGAGGAACAGAGCCAAGAAGGAAACCAAGAGAATTCAGGCAATTAAACCTAAACCCAATCGGGATTTCAAACCCCGGAACAAGACCTATGGCAACAATAACAATAATAATAACAAGGGCTGTGGTGGAAATCAATCCAATCCCAACAGGAATGTTATTTGTAACAATTGTGGAATTCTAGGGAATTTCCAGAGGGAATGCAAGAAGCCTGTAGTGATCTGTTACGGTTGTGGTCAGAAGAGGCATATCAAGCCCGATTGTCCGAGCAAACCACCAGGAGGTTGGCCTACCAAGGGAGCAGGACAAACTAGTGGAGGAAATGGACAGCCCAATAAAGGAGGAAATAATGGCAAGAACAACAATGGCAAGAGGAACAGACCTACCGGGAAGCTGAACTGTGCAACCCTCGAGGAGGTGGATAATTCGGAGCATGCAGTGATAGGTACGCTCAATATCCTTACCAATCCCGACAAAGTTCTATTTGATACGGGTGCAACTACTTCATTCATTTCTGAAGAATTCCGTGATAAGTTCGGGATTAGAAGGGCAACGTTAGAAAGCCCTATGACCATAGTTACGGCAGGGGGAAATGTGATTGTACGCCACATTAAACAAGATTAGGTTATCTCGATCTGTGGTTGTACATACTTTGCAGACCTTTATGTGATTCATTTGAAGGGAATTGCAGTAGTGCTAGGGATGGACTGGATGATGGAGCATGGGGCTCAGATAAATTGTGAGGATAAAACTGTCTCAATCAAAACTCCAAGTGGAGCAAGGATAGTTTACCAAGCAGATAAGCACAGTCATATCATGGTGGATCTGCAGTTGAACTCGATAAAAGAGGTCAAATTGGAAGATATTCCTATTGTAAATGAATTTCAAGATGTTTTTCCAGCAGAGTTACTTGGAATGCCACCAGATCGGGAGATAGAGTTCACTATTGATCTAATTCCTGGTACAACACCAATAGCTCAAACACCATATAATATGGGACCCAAAGAGTTAAAAGAACTCAAGGAGCAAATTGATGATTTAGCCAGAAAAGGATTTATTCAGGAAAGTGTATCTCCATGGGGAACACCAGTAATCTTTGTGGATAAGAGAGATGGTGGAAGAAGGATGTGTGGAGATTATAGAAATCTGAACAATGTTACTATCAAGAATAAGTATCCTTTACCAAGAATTCAAGATTTATTTGATCAAGTGAAAGGATCCGGAGTATTTTCAAAGACCGACTTAAAATCTGGATACCATCAAATAAAAATCAATCTGGAAGATGTTCCAAAGATAGCATTTTTCTCAAGATATGGACACCATGAGTATCTAGTAGTACCATTTGGATTGACCAATGCACCAGCAATATTCATGAATCTGATGAATGAAATCTTCATGCCATATTTGGATAAGTTCGTCATAGTCTTTATTGATGATATTCTGATATATTCAAAGGATAAGGAAGAGCATGCTGATCATTTGAGAATAGCATTGCGGACACTAAGGGAACATAAACTTTATGCTAAGTTCAATAAGTGTGAATTTTGGCTAGATGAGGTAGAATTGCTCGTCCATGTGATCAGTAAGTATAGAATTGCTGTAAATCCATCTAAGGTTCAGTCAGTACTAGAATGAACTGCACCAACCAATGTGAAGCAAATTCGAGGTTTCTTAGGAATGGCTGGTTATTATCGGAGATTCATTGAAGGTTTCTCCAAAATAGCTGGACCAATGGCCAAATTGCTAAGAAAGAATACACCATTCAATTGGGATGAGAAGTGTGAAGCAAGTTTTCAGGAATTGAAGACTAGGTTAACCACAGCTCCAATCTTAGCAGTTCCTGAAAAAGGGAAAGACTTACAGTATACTGTGATGCAT
The DNA here is from genome assembly GCA_916181665.1 of Avena sativa. Taxonomy (NCBI): domain Eukaryota; kingdom Viridiplantae; phylum Streptophyta; class Magnoliopsida; order Poales; family Poaceae; genus Avena; species Avena sativa. Next base: position 144,102,057 of record OV702294.1, on the reverse strand, counting down.
CTAAAGAAGGTTTGGGTTGTGTGTTAATGCAAGATCGGAAGGTGATTGCTTATGGTTCAAGACAACTGAAACCACATGAAGTCAATTATCCAACTCATGATTTAGAGTTAGCAGCAGTAGTCTTTGCGCTGAAAGGATGGAGGCATTTTCTTTATGGAGCCAGATGTGAGTTATACACTGACCATAAAAGTCTCAAATATTTCTTCACCCAAAAGGAATTGAATATGAGATAGAAGCGTTGGTTGGAACTAATCAAAGATTATGATTTAACAATCAACTATACTCCAGGGAAAGCAAATGTTGTAGCTGATACTTTAAGCAGAAAGAGTGCAGATATTCAGCCTAGCAATAGGGAGCTACCAAAAGAGTTACAAATGGACTTGGAAAGATTAGAGCTACAATTCATTAGAATAGAGGTTCTTGGAGGATTAGCTACTATGCAGGTAGTTGGAGAGCAAGACAGTGATCTTAAGCACGAGATTTTCAGACATCAAGCAGAAGATCTTTTTATTGCTGAGGAAATTCGGAGGATATCTCAAGGACAAAAATCAGTTTTTCGCCTTGGAGATTATGAGTCTTTATGGTTCCAAGACCGTCTTTGTGTTCCAGATGTGACTGAAATTCGTGATGTCATACTCAGAGAAGCACATGAAACACCATATTCTATACATCCAGGATGTACTAAGATGTATATGGACTTGAAAGAACTATTCTGGTGGAATAACATGAAAATGGATATTGCTAATTATGTATCAGAATGCCATACTTGCCAAAGGGTGAAGGCTGAACATCAAAGTCCAGCAGGACCATTACAACCTTTGGAAATTCCCGAATGGAAGTGGGAGGAAATAGGTATGGACTTCATCACAGGATTGCCCATGACACCTAATCGGAAGGATATGATATGGGTAATTGTGGATAGACTTACTAAAAGTGCACATTTTATTCTGGTAAATTAGAAAGATAATGACGAGAAGTTAGTAGAAGTTTACGTCAAAGAGATAGTAAGTAAGCATGGAGTACCCAAAAAGATCGTAACTGATAGGGGATAAGTGTTTACTTCAGCATTTTGGAAGCAATTGCATGAAGCACTTGGTTCAAAGTTAGATTTCAGCACAACCTATCATCCGGAGATAGGAGGTCAAACAGAAAGAACAAATCCGATACTAGAAGACATGTTAAGAGCTTGTGCATTAGATTTTGGAGGTACATGGGAAGATCATCTACCATTGGCAAAATTTTCCTACAATAATAGCTATCAGAGTAGTCTGAAGGCAGCTCCATATCAAGTTCTGTATGGAAGGAAGTGTAGAATACCAATATGTTGGTATGAGCCTGGTAGCAGTAAGGAGTTTGCACCAAACTATATCAAGGAAAGACAAGATATCATTGATAAGATCAGGGATAGACTGAAAATAGCTCAGAGTATGCAGAAAAGTTATGCTGATCAAAGTCGAAGATCTTGGCATCCAGAAGTGGGAGATATGGTATATTTGAAAGTAAGTCCAATGAAAGGGGTGAAAAGGTTCGGAGTTAAAGGAAAATTGAGTCCCAGATACATCAGACCGTTCAAGATATTAAGTCAGAACAAAACTATAGCTTATGCTTTAGAGTTACTATCAAGATTGGCTCAAGTGCATAATGTTTTCCATGTGTCACAACTTCGAAAATGTTTGAAAGTTCCGGATGATGCAATCACACATCAGGAGATAGAACTACAAGCAGACTTGACCTATGTTGAAAAGCCCTATAAAATTTTGGAAGAAAACTGGAAAAGGTTGAGGAATAGAGCAATCAAATATTGCAAGGTACAGTGGGAACATCACCCTAAAAGGGTAGCCAAGGGAGAAAGAAGAGGATTTAAGAAAAGCCTATCCAGAACTATTCAGGTACATCTCAACAAACTTCGGGACGAAGTTTAATTTAAGGGGGGAAGTCTGTAACATCCCAGCATTTAGGCACTAACAAAGGGTAGATTTAGGAATTTGAAATGTTGCATGCATTCATCTGTAAAAATGTGGGTAAATTTTCCGCCAAATAAAAACCCAAAGTGATCAAAGTTCTTTCATGCTTTAAGCTTAGGTATAGTCTTGAAGGATGATTTCTATAGACTTTGATATGATCTTTGTGGATTAGAGTGTTTTGGGAAATGAAATTTGAATTTAAAACTTGAGTGTTTGAATTATAATTCAAAAGGATTTTGAATAATGTTTGAGTATTTGATTTAATTAAGAGATAACCAATAATGACTCAAACTTTATATAAAGAAAGCAATTAAGAATAAGAATCTCCATTTCAAAGTTTTATTCAATAAATAAGTTACACAATGTAACTTATGTAAATAAGCAACAATACTTACAATAGTAAATAAATAAAAGAATAATATTTCTTTATTGATATTAGTACAATCTTTATTACAATAGAATAAATAATAAAAAGTACAAAAGAATAAATTAAAGATTACAATTGAATCTGAGAGATATTACAAGTGACTATTCTATGAATAAAAAGAAAAACCTAAACTAAAGTCTTGATCTTCAAATCTGGTACCTGCAAAATAAAAAGAAACTTAAAATAAAAAGAAAGTTAGGATTAGAATAATTTTACTCTCAGAGTTGACAATGAAGTGCACTGTTCACTTTTTCATCATTGAGTAATTTAAGGGACAAGTTTCACCAATATGAAAGAAGATATCTTTCATAATTTAAGCCATAAGTCAAATAAACAGCAAGGGGGAAAGTTTCACCAGCCAAGTAAATGGTAACCTGATGAAAGTAACTTTCAAATCCAAAACATATCCACAACTTGTGCCGCAGGCACACATGCATCACACACACCAAACTGCATGGGTGTGCTGTCAGCACCACAACAATAGCACAATCAAACAAAACCATCAACACAGCCGTGGGAAGCCAATCCCCACACCATTCCATTGTTCTTACACACCAAGCACAGCAGCCAGCAGCTAAACCAAGCCAAAGCCAAGCTAGATCACACTAACCAAAGCCCAGGATCACATCACCAAGATGGTGACATAAGGAGGGGTGGATCAGGTGGATAGCAAGACCAAGATCAAGCTATCAGGATCAGGAGATGAAGGGCTAGATCAAGGACAAGCAAGGAGCTGGAAATACCAGGGGAGCACCAGATCAAGCTACCACAAGATCAAACACTAGCAACCACAACATCAAATAAGTGTGGTGAGTAAAATAGACAATCATATGATCTATCTATCAAGGACTAGACAAACATTCATGATCTATCTATTACTCAAATTCTCAGAAAGCACCCAAGTGGGGTGAATCCATCACTGAAGTTTTTAAAATGCTAAAGGCAATCAGAAAAGTATGAGGATCCAACTAGATCTCAGAACAACATCATTGACCTAGCTATCAAGCTATATTTCAATTCAAGAATGCATATAGCTAAGAATTAAACTTCTAGGCACACCTCTAAGACAAGAGTAGCACCTTAGAATTTAATCTTATGGATATATATAAGTAATCAAGCCTACCATCATTTTTTCCAAACTTTGATTCAAGAAACAGTAGCTGGTATCACTACTAGAACCCATCCATGTGAATCAACAAGATAAATGTTTAATCCCTAAACCTTAGACCAACATCATGGGTCTTAGGGATTTAAGAAAGGAAAATTTCTACTTATCTTTAATGCCAAACTCATCTTAAGCTTGAACCAAACCAAACCAAGAAATAGAATCTAATCTTGTGTGCCATACAAATATGGTGTCACAAGAACAGTTCTACATTAATCAGGTTAAGCATTCAATCTTCACAGATTCAAATAACCAACTATAAATCATTTCCCTATCATCAGAGGAATCATAATTAAGAAAATCCCTATGCATATCTTCACTGTTTGAAACCATTTGATCTCAAACTACATATGAATTCTTAAGCCAACAGTGCTAATACAGTGACTTCATCACACAACACTCACTGTCATTAACCAAGAAATGACAGTGGTGTGTTATTAAACCACTAAATTCGCAAGTATTGCTTCTAGAGCAACTTTACCATCTGACCATATCAAAATTAATCCATAGAATCATCTGATAAACCACTAGCATCACCACAGCTAATCATAAGCAGCAAGCCACAGCTAACAATCATTTAGCATGCTTAGGGACCATTAAAACTAGATCCCAATTCATTAGTTATTTAATCAACAACAGGGTATGAACCCTAAGCAGAACCAAGAATCCTAATCAGGATAGGACCGTAACCAGGAAGGTCATTACCCACATCTAGCATAGGATGGCCTAGCATAGAGATCACGAGGGGAGAGGAATAACTTACAGTAGGTCCTCGCTGTAGATTAGAAGAGGAAGGAGAGATGGCCGACGACCATGGCGGCACGGGGAGCACCCCCAGGGGGGCACTGCAACCCAAACATCACCACGACGGTGACCTTAGCCACGCCTGGAGGCGAGGAGCATCACCATGGTGCACGACAACAGCGGCGGCTTCAGGATCAACGCCAACCCAAACCCTAGGGTTCGAGACGTCATCGATTAGGCCACATGAGAGCTCCAAGTCCAAATCCAATTGGATAGGAGGGTAGAGCGGGGCTGACAACCTCATCCTGCACCACGACGATGGCTAGGAAGGACCACGACGGCGCGAATCACCGGCGACAGCACCGCTGACCACGGGGTCGGGGGAGGAGAAGGAGAGAGGTGAGCTCGAGAGAGAGACAAAGAGTGATGGGCTGGGTTGGGCTAGGGACCCTTCGGGGTGGTTATTTTGGCTTTTCCTAATGGGCCACAAGGGCCCAATAAAACTAAGCAGAAAGCCCAAATCTTTTAGAGCCTATTTTAATAAATGGGACCAAAATGCACCTGAAATTAAATAAATTCTAGAAAATAAAATAAAAGTCCAAAAATTATAAATAAAACATTTTTGGATTCACAATAATCCAAACTATCGAAATAAATTAAGAGATAAAATTTTAGATATATAAATTTTATTAAGAAATTTGTAATATATATATTCCTTTTGGAATTTTACCAAAATTCTTGAAAGATGATAAAAATAAATAAAAATCACTTTCATTATATATTAATATTGTAGTATTTTATAAAAATACTAAACAAATATTTCATATCAATTTTTGGTGTTTAATAATAATTCTTAAAGGAATTATTAATTAAATAAAATACAAATAAATTAATAAAAATTCAAATAAAAGGAAATAAAAGAAATAATATTTATAAATCCTTAATTAATTAAAAAGGATTTTTCTATAAATTAAGTAATAGGGGAAGAATACATATAAAGTTAAATAATGCATTACATTACTTTTGCATAATCATTTTGCTTCTTTAAATATTGTCCTTACCGGGCAATAACGATGTTTTTGTAGACATAGAAGCTCAAGGTCCAGTGCAATCATCAGACTTTACTACCTTGCAATCACAAGGCAAGTTCATCACTTGCTCATATACTTTGAAGAGTCTTTATCAAAGTATTTGCAAATTGTGTGTTATCATATATACTCCAAAGAAAGAAAATATTATTTTCACAAATAAAGAAATCATAGATATCATCCTAAGTGATGATATAATGGAGCAATAGAACTTAGGGTTCTATTTGCAACAATGATGATCAATTAGGGACTTAATAACCCCTGACATCAGTGATTCTAGCGTCGTATATTACGCGTTAGCCATGAGATTTGGAATGGGACAGAGAAGTCAGCTGTATCTTCTTCCTCTCGCATGAAGCCGGATGTGCAGGTCATGGCTGTTATCCTCGTATATTAATTGGTAATTAGTAGAGGATATGCAGCATATGGGTGGGAACCCTCATCATCCCATGATAGTTCTGGCATCTAACGTTTTGTACAAACCATTGCCGTAATTCAATATGTGGGCATGCTGTACACCAAGGAGGCATGCGAGGTCGCGAAGGGGGCAGTGATTGGCTTGGACCAACTAATGGGCCCCACATCATGGAATTGTGGACGGGAAAGTACGCCCGGGTGTGCAACAAAGAGTTGATCTCTCATGGGTAAAGTAACGCACCTCTGCAGAGTGTAAGAATTGTAACTTGTTACTCCCTGTTCCGGGAAGGAGCTACAAATGCGGAAGGAAAGGAACTCCATGAAAGTTCTGGTCAACCTGTGAAGGCTGATGATCATAGATTTTCATAATAAAATCAATCTTTGAAGAAAGATTTACAAAAACTGCATAGTGCCAAGGATTGATAATCCGAGGTGGTAGTTAGAGCATCAAACTTCCCACCTTGCATATAATGAACTTTTTGGGTAACGTTGTTACTCATCCTTTCCTTTGATCCCTTGCTTAGACTCTGAGGATCCCGAAGACGTGTCAATGTATGCAGCCGAATGTCAAGAAGATGTGTTCTACGAGGAGCCTGACCTATTAGGAGGTGTTGAAGGAGTGGATTACGAAATCCGCTATGGTGTCGATGATAACGAATCCAACTAAGTATCCTAGTTAGTAGTAACCAACGGAGCCGAGCAGCATGAACTCTATAGAATAAGCTGCTGATCTCAACTCCTAGTTGGAGTTGCTACTTTTAAATTCCGCTAAAATACTTTATATTTTGGTTTGTAAGTTGAATCCTTTTGAAGTCTTGAACTTCTGGTTTTGTAATTATAATTATGTGTGAATGTTTGTAAAATGGACCCGCAATGCTTCTGTTGTACCACTCTGAGGGATGTGATATTTATAGAACGGTGTTCTGTGGATGTCATGTCAACGAATATAGTTTACTACACATGAAGTGGTATGATGGATCACCGCAATTCATCAAATAATTCATACTTTGTGATAAAATTGGTGCGGTGAGACTTTGAACCATATATAGTCTTTGAACCATAAAAAATTCTTGAAGTGATAAAATTGGTAACACCATTCTATTCCATGAATATAACCATAAAGTTTGAACATTATTGCAAATTCCCAAAACAGTAAACCCTAAACACTAATAAACCCCTAAACCTTGACCAAGCAGGTATCATGCACTTGTAGATCAAATTTGAGATACTTTCATTAAATTGGGAAACACAATTTGTGGCACCCCGGATTTACGGTCCAGGAATCCCTTTTATGCATACCACCACGATCCCATGATCAGTGCATCGTGGAGCATAACTGACAGATATCAAAGTGTACATGAAGGAAATTTGCCCGCGAGGCAATAATAAAGTGGTTATTATCGTATTCCTTGTTTATGATAAATGTTTATTTTACATGCTATAATTGTATTAATGCGGAAACGTTAATACATGTGTGTTTAATAAACAAAAAGGAAGTTCCTAGTTATGCCTCTCGTATAAACTAGCTCGTTGATTAACAAGATGATCAAAGTTTCCTGATCATGGACATTGGATGTTGTTAATAACGAGGTCACAACATTAGTGTAATGATGTGATGAACATTCATCCGAAGTATAGCATTACGATCAAAGTCATTGAGTTTATATTGCTATAACAACTTACGAAGTGATCCTAATCCTTAGACCATGAGATCATGTCAATCACTAACACCGGAAGAGTTTCTTGATAACATCAAACGTCACACCGTAACTGGGTGATTATAAAGATGGATTCAGAACTAATAAAGTGTTATGTTGAGGCCCATGGATCGAGAGTGGAATTTGTTCATCCTGATGACGGATAGATATGCTCTGGGCCCTCTCGGTGATATCACATTGATTAGCTTGCAAGCAAGTGATTTGATCACTAGAATGTTATATCACGGGAACGAGAAAAGAGTGCATGTCGGTAACAAGATCAAACTAGGTATGGAGATACCGATAATCGAATCTCTGACATGTAATATATCGTGAAACAAAGGGATTAAGATACTAGCGTAAAAGGTTCACACGATCACAGAAGTCATCGTTGAATGTGTGGGAGTCAGTATGGATCTCCAGGTCCCGCTACTGATTATTGATCGGAGAAGGGTCTCGATCATGTCTGCATTATTCGCGAACCGTAGGGTCACACACTTAAGGGATACCGACACCATTCGGAGCAAATGATATGCCAGAGAAAGAAAAAGGAAAGCGCAGGAATTTATTTCACTAGACACCGGAACTATTTCGGTTGAAATTGCTAAAACTGGTTCTGCATGTGAAATTGAAATGTTGTAAGGGGTTTTATGTGAATGCTTGTTAATTAAAGTAATTAACAAAATTCTGAATAAATAAATAAAAGAGTTTTATTTAAATGAGAGCTTGCATTAAATTTGGTGGAAATTTAATGCATGTGAGTGGATTTTTGAGTGGAGGCTTTTTAATGGGAGTGGAGGCTTTTCATTTTGAGTGGGAGCTCCACCCACATGAATGTGGAAGAGGTGGGGGCAGCCCCCATGGCTGGGAGCCATGCCCCTTGGGTGCCCCCTCTCCCCTATAAAAGGCCCCCCCTCTCCTCCTCTCAAAGTACACCTCCTCGCGAAGGATCTCTCTCTCCCTTTAGAATTTCCCCATGGTCTCGGATCAGCGAGATACATGTTCCCGGTGGCTTTTTCTGGAAGGATTTGTTTCTTTCGCTGCTTCGCTGGAGCGAGGGCGTGGAGGTTGTCGGGGTACCCGTACGTGTGTGCGATCACGGATGCACCACTGCTTTGAGGTGCTGGACTTGATCGTGCTGGACCGGCTGGACCAGACGGACTTCATCACGATCTTGAGATCGGCAAGCGTTCGTCTACATCATCCACGAGTACAACCTCGTTAACGCTATTCGGTCTTCGAGGGTATGTATTCTATGGATGTATATCCACCTGTTGCTTGTATCTAGTAGATAGATCTTGGTACTTAGTTGTTCCCATCGTAGGAAAATTTTTGTTTTCTATGCTGCGAACCCTACAGTTGTATCAGAGCCGGATCTATGCGTAGAAGCTTTGCACGGGTAGTACACATATGAGTATGTGGGCGATGATGATCATTTTATTGCTTCTTAGTTGTACTTTGGATATTGGTGGCATAGTGGGATGAAGCGGCCCGGACAAACTTTACATGTCCTCGCACATGAGACCTGTTCCACGCTTGACATGCAACTAGTTTGCATAAGTGGCTAGCGGGTGTCTGTCTCTCCTACTATAGTCAATATCTAATTTGCAACAAGTTGTCAACAATTTGGTTATCCTCTTTGTGGTTCATGTTCGTAGGTAAGAACGGTTCTATCTTCGAAAGCCCTAAACCACGTAAAATTTGCAATGGATAAATTAGAGGCGTCTAGTTTAGATTGTTGCTAGGCTAGTGTTATGATATGGTGATGTTGTAAGTAGAAGTATGAGATGATACTCTTACAACACACATAGCGTGTAAGTTCCATAGACCTTGGCCTTACACATAAAGGTATGATAGAGATCATACCATGGTGCACATGATGGAGATCATATGCGGGAACCATATCATTTCACTTATAAACATGTGATGTTTTGATTGCATCTTATATTGCTTGTTTGGAGTTTTATTAGCATAATAAGATGATACCTCATTTAGATATCAAGACAAGAATGTGTTCTTCCTTAAGTATGCACCGACAATGTTTCGTCGCTTCAAGACATCACGTGATGATCGGGTGTACTTGAATCCACGAGCCTATCTCGGGTGTAAGATAGTTACACACGTGAATACTAAGGTTCTTACTTGGCGAGCCTAGCATGTACAAACATGGCCTCGGAACACGGACCGAAAGGTTAAGCATGAGTCATATGTTTTGATATGATGACCATATGGATGCTCGCCTTTGAAGCTACGCCGACTCACGTGATGATCGGACTTGGTGTAGTGGATTTGGTTCATGTAGTCACCAAAAAGGCATGAGGGATGTCGTTTTTGAGTGGGAGTTCATTTCTAATTTGGATTAGTAGAAATCAATTTATCATAAATTAAATCAAAGTGAATTTGCATAATTTGTTGTAGTCATTGGCATTCGTTCACCACCTTATGCATAGTTGTAATTGAGATAATAGAACTATAGAATTCTGAATATATACTTTACGAACTGGTATCGTATTGTGTTGAGTGTCAATCTAAAGTTTAAAGTCCTATTGCAAACTTTTAGAAAAATTCTATTTACTCCGTGAAATTTAATAATTGGTATTAAATCGAGAGTAACAATTCCAGTGTTAGTATCTCAAGTATCATGTTTGCCTCCATGATTCTTGATTGTTTTAATATCAAGTTTATCTAGGAGCTGAAAGAATTGTTTCAGAAACCATCATGTGTGGCAGATATAACGATATCTGAAACAATGTTTTGGTTGAAAAATGATAGAGTATAATATATGTTCTCATATTGGATGAGAATTTACAAAGGTTGGAGATGCTAGACATCCTAATCATCCAAAAGGGTTTTGGAAAGTAATGTTATACTCACGATTCACCTTTATAAGCTACAGTAGCTTGATCATGAAAGTTGTCATGATAAGGATGAATAGAAGATGTATGTAAAATGTTTACTACACTAAAAGATTACTAAAGAATGGATTTTAAAAGAATACCGATCATTTGGATGATGGTGATCTACTTCAAAGTGCAAGTCTAAAGGTATTATTATTTGAATATACACGCTTTGGACTATGTGTCATGTATATGGCGCCACTTTTGATGTTGATAGATTCTTTTAAAAAGTAAAAGGAAATGCTGAAAGAGAATCTATAAAAAATATATTTGGCAGAAAAGAAAAGATTGGAAATATCCAATTTAGGTATATATATGATATACATGTTATGGTTGTATTCTTTGCTTGTTAAACAATGTGGTTCTTGGGTATTGGATACCGAATTGGTTGGTATGAAATTTCATACGGAACGATGCAATTCATGAACCACAATGGCCTAAGTAACTAGCAAGAGAATATGTGATGTGTTCATCGAAAACAAACAAACCGTTGTTTGTATTTCTCGTTGACATCAAAGCTTGACTTCAAGATTTGTTTTAATAATTGTTATTTAAATCAGGTATTATGAGAACAAAGGTTGTTCAAATAATTACCATATTCCATATTAGATGGATGATTTACAAATCTAATTGGAGAGATCACATCCATAAAACGTAATGCTAAAATGTCGCAAGACAAATGATTGGAAGATCACTTACGAAGTGACATCACTGTTTAAATTATATTGGAAAGAAAACGTGAAGAAACTCCATTTTCATGGATTTTTGGAGTTTTTGATTTGATCAAGTGACGCTTGTGAGACTTTCCTCGGGATAATTAAAACTTCGTTCAAAGGCCAAAGAAGAACGAACGACTAAATTATTGGAATTTATACATATCGATGTATGTAGTCCATTAAGTATAGTCGTAAGCGATGGATTTCAACTTCATATGCTTTCTCCAAAAATTTGAGTGAATATTCACTTAATGAGAAAGAAGTATGAAATATTTGAAAATGTTCAAAGACTTTCAAGATGAAGTGGAAAATCATTGTGACAAGAAAATAAATGGTTTATGATTTTATCATAAGGGATTTATTTGAGTTACAAGTGTAACAAGAAAAAAAATGAATTATGATTTTATCATAAAGGGATTTATTTGAGTTGCAAGTTTAGCAAAACACCTAGATTTACATTTCCCGAAACACCATAGGAGTATGGAGTGTTTGAGATTTGTAATGAAACCTTGTTTGACATGGTTGGATCAAACGTGTTATTTATAAAACTGCCATTATGTTTTAAAAAGATTAAAGCTTTAGAGACTACCTCTTTTACACTGAAAAGAGCTCCATCTTGATCCGTTGAAATGACACCATATGAGTTATGGTTTGGGGTAAAACCCAAGTTGTGATTTCTTAAATTTTGGTATGCTAAACATAATTAGGATGTTTACAACCAAAGTCGGATGAGCATGTCTTTGTAGGTTATTTCGAATAACAATTGGTTATTCCTTCATAACACCAAGGACAAAAGGGTTTGTCGCTTGAAACATGAAGTTTCTTGAAGAAGGAATTTTTCATAAATGTTAAGTGGGAGGACAATAGAACTTTGATAAGGTTAACGAACCTTAGCTAAATGTGCTGAGTTGCGCAGCGCCGGAAATGGTTCCGGAGGCTACCATAATGCTCATAGCTTATGTGCCTCAAAGGTTGTGGTCACGGATATGTAAGTTCTTATTGAACCAAGTCGGTCGGATAAACAAATCAAATGCTGAGATTTGAGAGTAAATCATTATTGTTTGACAATGATGAACCGACTACATATAAAGAAGCGATGATGGGCCCTGACTCCGTCAAATGGCTTGAAGCCATAACATCCGTGATAGTTCCATACACGAGAAATCAAGTTTTGAACTTGGAAGACCCTCCGGAAAGGTGTAAAAACCTATCGGTCGTATTTGGATCTATAAAGAAATAGACATGGATGTTTTACATCTATGAAATAGTCGACATATCGGTAAAGTATTTTACGACAATGTTCAAGGAGTTGACTATGACAAGATTTGATCTTTCATAGCGATATTTAGTCTGGACGGATTAAAGTAGCAACCACTACATATAATTTGGTATATGGTAGATGAATAAACAAAACAAAGTTCTTATAATAGAATGGTTACCTAGGACGTGTAGATGACACGATCCAAAGGGTTTTGTTAATTCAAAGGATGCTAAAAGGGGCATGCAAAATTCAATGGTTGAAGTAAGCATCGCGGAGTTGGAATCTTCACCGTGATGAAAAGAAGTTTTCATCAGGAGACGATGAAGATGCTTGCATTTGCAAGAAATTAAGTGGGAGCGCTGAGACACATTTCTAATACATTATGTGGATGACATCTTGTTGATTAGAAATGATGTATCTTTTATTGACAATGGTTAAGAATTTCATTTCGATGAAAGACTTAGGCAAAACCGGAATATTTAGCATGAATGTCTATAGTGGATAGACTATGATGCTAATATGGTTGTGCCAAATGTACATATATGAGATATTGAAGGAGTTCAATATAGAAACGACAAGAAATGGTTCTTGTCGCATGGAAAGGAATTGAATCAAGATTCAAGTGTATCGACACTTAATAAGTGAAAATATTCAAGTGCTTTGACACTTGATGAGTGAAATCACGAGAATGTTTTGATCAATCATACCATGATATGCACACATCCATATATGTCCTATGCTCTAAGTGTTATGAGCATATACCAGAATGAATCATAAAATGATCATTGGACTATAGTAAGGATATTCATATGATCTTTTGGAAGAACTAAGAATATATTTGTGTAGAGGTGACAAATAATTACAAATAGTTCATTGTAAAGCGTTACATTGATACTAGTTTTGTCACAAGATACAAATTAAGTTTATCTCAATTTAAACTATGAGTGGCATAATGAAATGGAAAGAAAGTTTCCATGATGGATTTGGATGAAATCCATAGTTAAGACATTGTGACGAATACTACAACAAAAGGGCTAAGTATATGACTGCTATAGTAGCAGCAAAGGAGGGAATTTGTGTCAAGTAGTTTGTTATCAAACTAAGGTGTTGTTCGAAATGGGCTAACACTAAAGATATATTGTACGACAATAGTATCGACGTGTTTTAACCCCAAGGAACTAAAGGTCTCACCGAAAGACCAAATTTATACAATGCCATCTCATTGAAGAATGAGTGATGCGTGAAGACGCAAAGACATGCAAATACACACGGACCTGAAAGTGTCAGATCCATAGATTATGTTAACCACTTGCAGTTGCGTATATGGAACACCAGAAAGCCATAGGTGTTCAAAACGCAAAGTTTTCAAACTAGATTATTGTCTCTAGTGCAAGTGGGAGACTGAAGGGAATATGCCCGAGAGGCAATAATAAAGTGGTTATTATCGTATTCCTTGTTTATGATAAATGTTTATTTTACATGCTATAATTGTATTAATACGGAAACGTTAATACATATGTGTTTAATAAACAAAAAGGAAGTTCCTAGTTATGCCTCTCGTATAAACTAGCTCGTTGATTAACAAGATGATCAAAGTTTCCTGATCATGGACATTGGATGTTGTTAATAATGAGGTCACAACATTAGTGTAATGATATGATGAACATTCATCCGAAGTATAGCATTACGATCAAAGTCATTGAGTTTATATTGCTATAACAACTTACGAAGTGATCCTAATCCTTAGACCATGAGATCATGTCAATCACTAACAGCGGAAGAGTTTCTTGATAACATCAAATGTCACACCGTAACTGGGTGATTATAAAGATGGATTCAGAACTAATAAAGTGTTATGTTGAGGCCCATGAATCGAGAGTGGAATTTGTTCATCCTGATGACGGATAGATATGCTCTGCGCCCTCTCGGTGATATCACATTGATTAGCTTGCAAGCAAGTGATTTGATCACTAGAATGTTATATCACGGGAACGAGAAAAGAGTCCATGTCGGTAACGAGATCAAACTAGGTATGGAGATACCAATGATCGAATCTCGGACATGTAATATATCGTGAAACAAAGGGATTAAGATACTAGCGTAAAAGGTTCACACGATCACAGAAGTCATCGTTGAATGTGTGGGAGTCAGTATGGATCTCCAGGTCCCGCTACTGATTATTGATCGGAGAAGGGTCTCGATCATGTCTGAATTATTCGCGAACCGTAGGGTGACACACTTAAGGGATACCGACACCATTCGGAGCAAATGATATGCCAGAGAAAGAAAAAGGAAAGCGCAGGAATTTATTTCACTAGACACCAAAACTGTTTCGATTGAAATTGCTGAAACTGGTTCTGCATGTGAAATTGGGCGCCATGCCCCTTGGGTGCCCCCCTCTCCCCTATAAAAGGCCCCCTCTCCTTGTCACATCCCAAGATTTTCCAAATCTTGTAATGTGAAAAATAAATGAATAAAATAAAACTTTGTTGATTTTCAGAGTGAGAAGAAACCTTTTAAATTCAAATGGGAACCTCCAAACCTATTTGATCAAGATAAATCCTAAAGGGATTTAAAAAGATAAACATTTAATAAAGAAAAATAAAATATTTGGAATTACTGTTTTGGATCTTTTTATAAAAAGATTTGGTTTTCAAATGAAAAGGATAGAATAATAAATAAGGATTATTTTATAAGCCAAATTAAAACTTGGCCAAGCTTTTGAAATAAAAACGTTTCTATTTGGTAAAAATAATAAAGGTTTATTTAAATAAAATAAAAGGATTTAATATCCAATTATATTAAAAATAAAGGTTTTGCTATTTAATTACAACATCAAAACTTATTTATTTATTTTAAACAAGTTTTCCAAGTGTTCTTTATTTTCAAATAAAACCTACTGATTTGGTTTTGATAATATTTTAGATTTCAAAATGGAGTTTTTGAATAAAACAAAATCTATTTGATTAATAAACAAGGTCTATTTATTTAATTATTAATGGACCCTATGATGAAAATATTATTTTATTTTAGGAATTGGTTTATGTTGTTAAACAGAACCAAATTCAATTGCAATGTTTGGTGAATGTTTGAATTAGTTTGGAATGTTTGATTTGTTGTTTGATTTTCAAAACAGAGAATAGGAACAAAAAGGAAAAACAATTAGAAAGAAAAAAATAAGAATCAGACACAGCCCACTAAGCCCAGCGAACAGGCCAGTTCCTCACTCCCGTAGAAAACGTTTCGCACTCACTCACTGACCCACAGAGACGCTGACCAGTGGACCCAACTCCCCTCTCCACTCTCTCGCTGACCAACCGACCCCACCCCTCCAGCTCATCTTCTTCCTCGTGCAGACGACGCCCGGCCGTTGCAGCAGGTAACGCCAGCGATCAATTCGCGTAAATGGCTGCATCAATCCACCCCGCGACCACGCCCATTTAACCGCCTGCGTCTCCTCTTCCTTTCCCCTCAGACTCCACGCCCTGAACGCCACCAGGCTTCCCTGAATCGAGCTCGCACTCCCACTGCTCCGACCATCATCCCCAGTCGATTCCGGCCCAACCTCGCCACCCCTTGCCTCCCCGAGCACACGAGCACACTCCCCACTCCCAGACGCTTCTCCATGTACCTCCCATTCAACCGCGGGTGGCCCAGGACGTTGGCAACCACTTCGACTGAGCGCCGCCGTGTCTGCTACTCTCTCCGACGACGTCTCCTGGTAAGTCTAGACCACCCCGAGCCCTCTCCTTCACGCACGCGTCATCACCTTGATCTCACGCATCTAACCATGCTCTTTGTTTGCCCTCTCGTGACCCGTATCACCGTCCTCGACCACGACCGCGTGCAACCATCGCCAGACCTAACTTCGGTGAGTGATTCCTCCTGTCCTCGTACGCCCCTTGACAAGACGATTCCACGTTGAGCTTCCCCATGCTTCTGCGATCACGGTGAGCATACTCCCCTCCCTTCTAGCTTCCTACATCGCCAGTTTCCCCGTCGCCTGATCGTCGCCGCCGCGCGCAGCCGTCGAGCGCCGCCAGTTAGTGGCAATTGAATAGTAGCCGTTAGATCAATATCGCATGGCTAAGATTAGAACTGAGCGAAGCGGTATGAGCTAGCCTGTGCCGTGCGATTCAACTTGATCCAACGGTCTGCATCACTCGATCCACCCGAACCGGTACCGACGAATAGGAAAACGCCGCGTGTCACCAGTTCTGTTTAAAAACAAAGTTTGAATCAGATTTGATTTGCACATTGAAACCCTTGTAACTTTTGATCCACATGTCCAAAAATTACAAACTTTATACCGTTGGAATCAGTGGAACAAGACCTAGCCAACCATGCAATGTGTTTAGTAAAAAACCTCTGGTAGATTGGTTGTTTTTGCAGAAACATTTGTATGCTTGTTTAGATTAGAAAAATTATTCAAAAATGTTTTTGAGGTTGAAATCTTGGCAAATTAGTTTGAGATGAACTTACTGACCCTAGGAACCAACCCATGGTTTTGAAAATGGATTTGGTGAAGTTTAGGATGGATTAATTAATTTAGCCCATTTCTAGCCAAATAAAAATAATGGTTTTGTTATGAAAATGTTTTTGGAGTAAAAACTCTGGGAAAATGATTTGAATCAAACCTACTGACCCTAAACACCAAGTTTTGTGAAATAGCAACTTATCTGGTGAAAGACATAAAGTTTTTGATTTGATAAAAACATTTTCCACCACATAAAATGATGAATGGATTTAAAAATGGTTTATTGACCAAACCCTTTTTGCAAATGACTTTGCCACTTTGGAAAATGTCCACCTTGAACCTTAGAAAGTTTAGAAGCCTAGTGGAGACCATCTTTGGAAATAAAATCACCTTTTGCATGCTTGCATGCATGACTTAGAACCCATTATTTTATGAGTGTTTTGTTTGATTGATTTTGGTTGGAATGCTAGTTGATATTGTGTTTGCTTGATTGATTGTAGTGAAGTTAGAAATGTGTGAAACTAGAAAGATCAAGAAGTGAACCATCATTCCCTACCAAAAAGGCAAGTTACACTATCATCTAAAAGTCCTACTATTTGCAGTATACTTAGTGGATTTTGAAACATGCATGAAAAGAATTTCTATACTATATGCTATGCTAAATCCTAATAGGATACCCCATACATTGCTTAGTGAAAACAATGTAGTTGTTACATGCTTAGCCATGCTATATTTTGAAAAGAGATACATGTTGAGATTATGTGAAGTTGAGAAAAGGACGTGTGTTTTATATAATAAAACAAGGACTCAATGAACCACCTGGGTGGACAAGGATACTTTGAGTTTTGGAGAAGGTGGCAACAAAATGAACCATGTCTATGGCAATCTCTTTGTGTTGTGCTCCAAAAGAAAACCACCCAGGAAACTTAGAGATTGAACATGTTTCTCCAATTGTGGCTTTCGTGTACAACCACATGCTATTTATGGCTCTGGCTTGGTCAACTACATTGGGAAGACCCATGCATTGTCTTCAGGTTACTGAAAATGAGGACCTGGAATCCTACATGGGTACTGAAGACAAGCTAGCAATGGTGTATGGGAGGACCCTCTGGAAAGACTTCATCACATTCTCATTCTGCCAGTGCTCCATCTTGGAGAGCACTAATCCAGTGGCCACTGGTGGCAACAAGATGAGATTGTGACATGTGGGTAAAGTGTACTACTTCTGCAGAAGATAATAAAATCTAAGTACTTACCCGTGTCCCCGGTTATGGACAATACTGAGCAACTAAAGTTTGAAGCTATGGGAAATCTCGACATTCCAATTTCTAAAAGAAAAACTTTTAAGTGAAAACAAAAGACTTGATGCACTTGGGGGACCAAGGAGCTCAAGAGATTTTTGATGAAAACTTGAACACTTGGGGTTACCAAGGAGCTCAAGAGATTTTGACAAAGACACTTGGTGGATTCCAAGTAGGTGACAAGAGATCAAAACCCTTTTTGAAAAGATAGGATAAATTATTGCTTTCTGCAAATGAGCCTAAAACCCTACTTAGCCAAATATGCATGTAATGATAGGATCCACCTATATTCTACATAGAAGTGAAACTTGCCAATACAATTCAAATGTATTGACCCTTGTGGCTGTAACTTGTAATGTTGCAGGTTTGATTTATTTTAGAGAAGATTGATTGAATAGGATTACAAAGTCTACAACCAACATGTCTGCCTGTGGCACTTTGAAGATGAAGGACCCCATGCTTTTAGTTATTCCGCTGCAATGTATTGTAATAGCCAAATGAGCTATGTAAGATGTAATAAAATTATGTTATTCCTGGTTATAAAGTTATATTATGACCTTTGTTTCTTGATATTACATCTTAACTGTGGATGCTAGCTATTGATCTAGGGACTAGCATTGTAAACACAGGGGACTCCACCTTATATATTATTTAAAGGTTGGGACACTCCCTCTACAGATGGTATCAGAGCATTGTGTTGCCTGTAGGATTTGTAAACCTAGGATTGGACAAAAACCCTTAGAAAAATAGGAGTTGTAATTGTTCCAAACTTATTTACAAACAATCTTGTAAACTCTTTCCTCGACCATTTTGGTTTTGACTCTACCTCTCTCCTATTTCAAACTTGATGGAAAAACCTACCCCATGGCTAAAGACTTCAACTTCATCAACTCTAATGACTTCAACTTCTTCAACTCTAATGACTTCAACATCTTCAGCATGTTCACCAAGGACCTCAACCTTGGATACCACTAAGGACTACAAGTGAAACAAAGAAATCTTGATCAAGATATGGAGACTAAGGGAATGCAAAAAAAAATTAGAAGAAGATCATTCCACTAGAAGTTATTGTAACCAAGAGTTTTTCTCAAGGAAACCATGATCTCATGCAAGAAGAATCAACCAAGGATGGAAAGATCACAAGTAAACCCTATAGATGGACTACTATATTTTAGTTAAGTCAACCACACCAACTGATGTGGTGTAACAAAAATATTTTGTTGCCTAAGTATGTGCTTGAACTTCATTGTTTGAGTGAAAAGTTGTTTGTGAATGCTTGCACATTGCTTGAGTGAATTATGATGTGTGTGATTAGAACTATTTCCTTAGAAATATCTTGCCTATTCTAATCTCCATTCAACCCCAAACAGATGACTACTCCAAGAGACTCCAACATCAAGGTTGATGACACCAACACCAACCAAAAGGACATCATGAAAGAACTCATAGCAACCCAACACCAGTTGAACCAAATGACAGCTCAGTTCATAGCCAACACCAATGGGGAAGATCCAACACTGCAAGGATTTTTGGAGACTCAAGCCCAATTGATGCTTAAGGTGACTGATCAAATGATCAATATGGAAGAAAACTACTCCAAAAGAGTTTGTGACAACAAGGATGACAGAAATGTGATTCTAGATGGAGCCCCAGCTTGCATTATTTGTGGAGACAAGGATCATACTTCCAGGGAGCATGGAGATCAATGCCCTAACTATGAAGAGAAACATCCTGTTGGCCAATATCCCACCTCTCAAGCTACTTGCTACCTATGTGAAGGAAACAACCATGTTCCTATCCAATGCCCCATCTATTCCATTGTTGAACAAAGGAAACAAGGTGGAGTGCAACAAATGATTACAAACTATCCAGAAGGATCCAAGTCTACCAAGAAGGTTGATGACAAAGGAAAAGGTCCACTTATACCTCCAAACAAAACAACCCAATTCAAAGGACCAAAGAAAGGGCCTATGAATTATCCAAAGAGCAATAGAAGGTCCAAGAAGCATGTAGACATTCCTACCTACCAGATAACATATGAAAAACATGAACTAGATGCACTCCTAGCTTTGGAGAAACCCAAGAAGCAAAAGAAGGACAAAAGCCATGTGCAATGTCATAAATGTAAAGAAATGGGACACTATTCCAGTGAATGCCCAGAGAACCAGAAGAATAAGGAAATTGGCCAAGTGAGGTGCGACAACTGCAAAGAGCTAGGCCATTATGTAGCAACTTGTCCACAAGAGCCACATAAAGAACTCAAAGACATCAACTGTTTCAATTGCAAGAACCCAGGACATTATACAAGCAACTGTCCAGAAAAGATGAAGAACAAGTTGAACAAGCCTATGGAGAATCTCAACCTTGGCCCATAAATCAAGCATGGAAACCAAGGACACAATGCAAATGTTTGCCCAGAGAAGTTTCCCCAAGATCCCAAGCAAGCCAATATGTAATTTAGTTTGAAATTTTTTAAGGGTGGTAGTACCCTAGATGTTTTGAGCCTACTTGTAACCCTAGCTTTCCCAAATCTCGGGACGAGATTTATTTTAAGGGTGGTAGCCTGTCACATCCCAAGATTTTCCAAATCTTGTAATGTGAAAAATAAATGAATAAAATAAAACTTTGTTGATTTTCAGAGTGAGAAGAAACTTTTTGAATTCAAATGGGAACCTCCAAACCTATTTGATCAAGATAAATCCTAAAGGGATTTAAAAAGATAAACATTTAATAAAGAAAAATAAAATATTTGGAATTACTGTTTTGGATCTTTTTATAAAAAGATTTGGTTTTCAAATGAAAAGGATAGAATAATAAATAAGGATTATTTTATAAGCCAAATTAAAACTTGGCCAAGCTTTTGAAATAAAAACGTTTCTATTTGGTAAAAATAATAAAGGTTTATTTAAATAAAATAAAAGGATTTAATATCCAAGTATATTAAAAATAAAGGTTTTGCTATTTAATTAAAACATCAAAACTTATTTATTTATTTTAAACAAGTTTTCCATGTGTTCTTTATTTTCAAATAAAACCTACTGATTTGGTTTTGATAATATTTTAGATTTCAAAATGGAGTTTTTGAATAAAACAAAATCTATTTGATTAATAAACAAGGTCTATTTATTTAATTAATAATGGACCCTATGATGAAAATATTATTTTATTTTGGGAATTGGTTTATGTTGTTAAACAGAACCAAATTCAATTGCAATGTTTGGTGAATGTTTGAATTAGTTTGGAATGTTTGATTTGTTGTTTGATTTTCAAAACAGAAAATAGGAACAAAAAGGAAAAATAATTAGAAAGAAAAAAATAAGAATCAGACACAGCCCACTAAGCCCAGCGAACAGCCCAGTTCCTCACTCCCGCAGAAAACGTTTCGCACTCGCTCACTGACCCACAGAGACGCTGACCAGTGGACCCAACTCCCCTCTCCACTCTCTCGCTGACCAACCGACCCCACCCCTCCAGCTCATCTTCTTCCTCGCGCAGACGACGCCCGACCGTTGCAGCAGGTAACGCCGGCGATCAATTCGCGTAAATGGTCGCATTAATCCACCCCGCGACCATGCCCATTTAACCGCCTGCGTCTCCTCTTCCTTTCCCCTCAGACTCCACGCCCTGAACGCCACCAGGCTGCCCTGAATCGAGCTCGCACTCCCACTACTCCGACCATCGTCCCCAGTCGATTCCGGGCCAACCTCGCCACCCCTTGCCTCCCCGAGCACACGAGCACACTCCCCACTCCCAGACGCTTCTCCATGTACCTCCCATTCAACCGCGGGCGCCCCAGAACATCGGCAACCACTTCGACTGAGCACTACCGTGTCTGCTACTCTCTCCGGCGACGTCTCCTGGTAAGTCCAGACCACCCCGAGCCCTCTCCTTCACGCACGCGTCATCACCTTGATCTCACGCATCTAACCATGCTCTTTGTTTGCCCTCTCGTGACCCGTAGCACCGTCCTCGACCACGACCGCGTGCAACCGTCGCCAGACCTAACTCCGGTGAGCGATTCCTCCTGTCCTCGTACGCCCCTTGACAAGACGATTCCACGTTGAGCTTCCCCAGGCTTCTGCGATCACGGTGAGCATACTCCCCTCCCTTCTAGTTTCCTGCATCGCCAGTTTCCCCGTCGCATGACCGTCGCCGCCGCGCGCAGCCGTCGAGCGCCGCCAGTTAGTGGCAATTGAATAGTAGCCGTTAGATCAATATCGCATGGCTAAGATTAGAACTGAGCGAAGCGGTATGAGCTATCCTATGCCGTGCGATTCAACTTGATCCAACGGTCTGCATCACTCGATCCACTCGAACCGGTACCGACGAATAGGAAAACGCCGCGTGTCACCAGTTCTGTTTAAAAACAAAGTTTGAATCAGATTTGATTTGCAAATTGAAACCCTTGTAACTTTTGATCCACACGTCCAAAAATTACAAACTTTATATCGTTGGAATCAGTGGAACAAGACCTAGCCAACCATGCAATTTGTTTAGTAAAAAACCTCTGGTAGATTGGTTGTTTTTGCAGAAACATTTGTATGCTTGTTTAGATTAGAAAAAATATTCAAAAATGTTTTTGAGGTTGAAATCTTGGCAAATTAGTTTGAGATGAACTTACTGACCCTAGGAACCAACCCATGGTTTTGAAAATGGATTTGGTGAAGTTTAGGATGGATTAATTAATTTAGCCCATTTCTAGCCAAATAAAAATAATGGTTTTGTTATGAAAATGTTTTTGGAGTAAAAACTTTGGGAAAATGATTTGAATCAAACCTACTGACCCTAAACACCAAGTTTTGTGAAATAGCAACTTATCTGGTGAAAGACATAAAGTTTTTGATTTGATAAAAACATTTTCCACCACATAAAATGATGAATGGATTTAAAAATGGTTTATTGACCAAGCCCTTTTTGCAAATGACTTTGCCACTTTGGAAAATGTCCACCTTGAACCTTACAAAGTTTAGAAGCCTAGTGGAGACCATCTTTGCAAATAAAACCACCTTTTGCATGCTTGCATGCATGACTTAGAACCCATTATTTTATGAGTGTTTTGTTTGCTTGATTTTGGTTGGAATGCTAGTTGATATTGTGTTTGCTTGATTGATTGTAGTGAAGTTAGAAAAGTGTGAAACTAGCAAGATCAAGAAGTGAACCATCATTCCCTACCAAAAAGGCAAGTTACACTATCATCTAAAAGTCCTACTATTTTCATTATACTTAGTGGATTGTGAAACATGCATGAAAAGAATTTTTATACTATATGCTATGCTAAATCCTAATAGGATACCCCATACATTCCTTAGTGAAAACAATGTAGTTGTTACATGCTTAGCCATGCTATATTTTGAAAAGAGATACATGTTGAGATTATATGAAGTTGAGAAAAGGACTTGTGTTTTATATAATAAAACAAGGACTCAATGAACCACCTGGGTAGACAAGGATACTTTGAGTTTTGGAGAAGGTGGCAACAAAAGGAACCATGTCTATGGCAATCTCTTTGTGTTGTGCTCCAAAAGAAAACCACCCAGGAAACTTAGAGATTGAACATGTTTCTCCAATTGTGGCTTTCGTGTACAACCACATGCTATTTATGGCTCTGGCTTGGTCAACTACATTGGGAAGACCCATGCATTGTCTTCAGGTTACTGAAAATGAGGACCTGGAATCCTACATGGGTACTGAAGACAAGCTAGCAATGGTGTATGGGAGGACCCTCTGGAAAGACTTCGTCACATTCTCATTCTGCCAGTGCTCCATCTTGGAGAGCACTAATCTAGTGGCCACTGGTGGCAACAAGATGAGATTGTGACATGTGGGTAAAGTGTACTACTTCTGCAGAAGATAATAAAATCTAAGTACTTAGCCGTGTCCCCGGTTATGGACAATACTGAGCAACTAAAGTTTGAAGCTATGGGAAATCTCGACATTCCAATTTCTAAAAGAAAAACTTTTAAGTGAAAACAAAAGACTTGATGCACTTGGTGGTACCAAGGAGCTCAAGAGATTTTTGATGAAAACTTGAACACTTGGGGTTACCAAGGAGCTCAAGAGATTTTGACAAAGACACTTGGTGGATTCCAAGTAGGTGACAAGAGATCAAAACCCTTTTTGAAAAGATAGGATAAATTATTGCTTTCTGCAAATGAGCCTAAAACCCTACTTAGCCAAATATGCATGTAATGATAGGATCCACCTATATTCTACATAGAAGTGAAACTTGCCAATACAATTCAAATGTATTGACCCTTGTGGCTGTAACTTGTAATGTTGCAGGTTTGATTTATTTTAGAGAAGATTGATTGAATAGGATTACAAAGTCTACAACCAACATGTCTGCCTGTGGCACTTTGAAGATGAAGGACCCCATGCTTTTAGTTATTCCGCTGCAATGTATTGTAATAGCCAAATGAGCTATGTAAGATGTAATAAAATTATGTTATTCCTGGTTATAAAGTTATATTATGACCTTTGTTTCTTGATATTACATCTTAACTGTGGATGCTAGCTATTGATCCAGGGACTAGCATTGTAAACACAGGGGACTCCACCTTATATTATTTAAAGGTTCGGACACTCCCTCTACACTCCTCCTCTCAAAGTACACCTCCTCGCGAAGGATCTCTCTCCCCCCTTTAGAATTTCCCCATGGTCTCGGATCAGCGAGATACATGTTCCCGGTGGCTTTTTCTGGAAGGATTTGTTGCTTTCGCTGCTTCGCTGGAGCGAGGGCGCGGAGGTTGTCGGGGTACCCGTACGTGTGTGCGATCACGGATGCACCACTGCTTTGAGGTGCTGGACTTGATCGTGCTGGACCGGCTGGACCAGACGGACTTCATCACGATCTTGAGATCGGCAAGCATTTGTCTACATCATCCACGAGTACAACCTCGTTAACGCTATTCGGTCTTTGATGGTATGTATTCTATGGATGTATATCCACCCGTTGCTTGTATCTAGTAGATAGATCTTGGTACTTATTTGTTCCCATCGTAGGAATTTTTTTGTTTTCTATGCTGCGAACCCTACAGTGCATCCTTTACAGCATCGATTACAACAATACTTAAATAAATAAACTTACATAATGCCACAAAGGGATCAAGTACATAATA
This sequence comes from Avena sativa, assembly GCA_916181665.1. Taxonomy (NCBI): domain Eukaryota; kingdom Viridiplantae; phylum Streptophyta; class Magnoliopsida; order Poales; family Poaceae; genus Avena; species Avena sativa. Next base: position 144,076,785 of record OV702294.1, on the reverse strand, counting down.
GCAACAAAACTTCTACTCGCGGGGGAAACAAGTCAAGACATAACCCAACAGGGTGCCCGACTCGGAAATACGCCCTAGCTCGCATAGACTTCAGCTTCTTCCTCGCTCCTCGCTCTTTTGGGAATCTGGCCAAGTTAATAGTCAGGGACAATTCTGGTGAGTACTTTGAATGTACTCGCAAAACCACCGGGATAAGGTAAACAAGAATAATGCATATTTGGCTGTGGCGAGATAGCTCTGCACTATAGTTGTTTTTGAAAATCCTAAAATGGCATCTCTATATATTTTTTGAAAAATAGTTTTGAAAACATGTCTCCTTTTTGAAAACAACCTTTGTAGAAAACCCTTTTTAAAACATCTTCGACCATCCCTGGTCAAAACAAAGCTTTTCCTCATACTTCCCCATGACCAAGTCACATCCTTTTTATTCATCTCAAACATATCCCAAGGGTGCTCCTAGCAATCACCTTTCCAGCCGTCCTTGACCGCGGACATGGCTATTCGAATAGATTAGACTCTGCAGAGTTTGTGCACTTTACCCACAAGAATCAATACATCCGTCGGGATACAACCACGGCCCGCTAGACACGGTAAACGGGGGTTCGGATAATCGAACCTAACCTTTCATTTGTCATCCCTAGCAACGACGGCTTTCCTTTTCAGGTTTGTTCTCCCCGGCAATGAGTATATGGCACGATGACCATAGTCCTTCCTCCCGTACACGCGTATACCCAAGCCGCAGCTTGGCCTATACCTTAAATTGTGACTTAACTCCCTTCCGTACAAACATTGCATACCGTTCGCGGGAGACCCAATTGTTTCACCGGTACCTTGTCCAAGACAGTCCGGATTTCAAGGGATTTCTCCCCTTTAGCGAGTATGAGCAGCCTCGGCTAAAAACAACAAACTACGAGCAAAGCCCCAACTCCTGGGGTAGTGTGGTTGCACGAATAAATTGTTCCGGTAAAGGCATAGAACATCCCTTCTCTTTATCTTGCTCAACCTTCTTCTTCTCCTCCTCTTCATATTTTCTTTTGTAAAACATCCAATTGGAAATGATTCCTCTTCCCAAGGGTTTTATTTTGAAAACTTGGTAGTAGGGTACAAACCCAAAAAAGTTTTATCATCGAGAAACAGTAATATCCAAGGAGGGAGGATGCTAAGCATCTTAACCTCTATCTAAAGGGTAAAGATGGGTATCAATAGTGTAGGTGTCCTTATGGACACTCATTCATAACTTGGAGGAGCCAAGTTACTCGCGTATTTTATTTGAAAACAAACCATGCAGGTAACCATGACATTCATAAACGAGATACAAAACAATTTATAAAAGGAGTAGGTCAATTAAAGGATTTCGGGAATGGTTGCTTGCCTGTGACTAGCAGAGTGGCATATATGTCCCTGAACTTCTCTGGATAACCCAGAATACCAATAATATAATCAGATCATCCCTTCTTCTTATCGGCAACACAATCGCAACTAGCATCGTCGCGGATCACACATGCAAACAAACAATGGCACATGCAATACAAGCATACAAGCACCAATACATCAAGCAAAATATAAACACATGGTATAAATGGTATGGGGCTGGATGATTGGTTTGATGAGGTTAGTAAGAGGTTTAGGAGGCATTGGAAGAATCCCACTTAGGGTTTATAGTCTAGCAACTACCTAAGATAGGGGTTTTGGACCAAGGACATATTCAGTATGATATCATTTTATATAAATTATCCTTAGATTGTTATTAATAAAATGAAACCAACAAAAGTGGTTTCACTATTTTATAAATTACTATTGTTTTATAGTGAATTTTCTAGTGAAATAAACGCTAGTTTTAGGAAATAATTCATCAGAATTGTTCCGGAGTTCCAAAAATTATTTCCTTGGGTGGATAGTTAGTATTTGGTGGAATGAATCAGGGAGAGTTGGAATCATCCCAAGATAATTACCATAATTCTCTTGGGAAAATCCCTAAGTCAGTTCTAGATGATATTTGTCTTTTTAACCAGATTAATTCTATAGAAGATTTTGATATGATTCCAAAGACACATACTAGGTATTTAGGATACCTTTCTGTAGAATTTGGAATCACCCTTTTTGGAGTTGCATAACTACTGGAGTGATTTATTTGGTGAAACAACTCTAGAAAGAATTGTTTTATTTACTAAAAATTAGTAACAGCTCAATAAATATTGGGCTCCTAGGGTTTGTTAGGCATGATGGTATAGGTGCATTGAGAGTTGGAATTAGATCAGTACACCCTCCTGTTTGTCCTAGAGGAAATCCTAAGTACAGAAATGAAGATATTTTGTTATTTTTGTTATAGACAAACTAGGAAACAATTTAGTGTGAGACCAAGGGGTCATGCAAGGCCTCAGAAATACTTTACAGTACAAGGAGGTTTCACCCTAGTTGATGCTATAAAACTATCTGAATTAATGTTTTAGTAATTTAGACACATGTTGGTATTTCAATTATTAATAAAACCCTAGTAATTAATTTGACGGGGTACTTGGTCTGACCGTTAGGAAAGGCACACATGAACATGTGAAAATTTGGATCTGTCCAAATAATGGGTTTTCCATTTTAGATTCGAATTAAACCTAGCAGCATAGATTATTAGATCTGGAAAATATTTAAAAGCTAAAACGAAACGGGCTAGAACTGAGAAGAGGAGCAATCTTACTGGGCCATCTCGGCCCACTCGGCCTAGTAGCACACAGGAGCAGTTAATCTCCACCCGCCAGGGTCGGGCCCGCCTGTCAACCACAACGGGAGGGCGAAGGGGTACCAAGTAACATCGATCGTCCGATTAGGACAGTATTGACGGACACTGGCCCTCGTCTTCCTCCCGATGGGTGCTCTCGCGCAGAAACCCTAGCGCCAGCGGGGATCTGCCGATGAGGTCTCATCGAGGCGATACGACGTGGGAGAGGTGGTGGATAAGAAGCGGCGCGTTAGGACGAGTCCAGCGAGGGTCGGGGAGCTCCAGCTCGGCAACGGAGTTATCACGCCACCTGCGCCAAGTGAACCGGCTTTTGCGCTTGCCGGAGTTCGCTCTGGGGGGGCACGGGAAGAAGCAGGGGAGGTCATGCTGCAGTGCTGAGCTTGAAGGTGGTCTCGGGAAAGGGCAGCAAAGAAGGTTCTGGATCCAGGGTGGGATCGCGCGAGGACGACGATGATTCTCTTTTGGGAGCTCGCCGGAGAAGAGCTTTCTGATGTTCCTAGGCAGGAAAAAGGGTGTGGTTAGATGAAGAAGAAGCAGGGGAGCACGGGGGAGTGACATGAAGATGGGGAGGAGTAGAGAGGAGAGAGCTGAGCTCAACTTGTGAATAATGGCCAAGTGGCCCTTCTCTTCCTTTCTTCTGGCATGTACAGTGTGAGGGAGGGGGAGTGGAGCTAGAGGGTGATGCGTAGAGGGGAAGGGAAACAAATGGTCGAATAATGGGGGCTGGCATGGCCTGAGCCCTTTTATTTCGAGTAGAGAGGCTCATGGTGGACAAGGTCCATGAGGGGGAAATGGGGGAGGGATGGAAACCCCGGGAGGGATACTGGGGGCGTGGAGAGTGGTATGGTGGTGCTCTTGTCATGGTATGAGGCAGAGGGGGATAGGGGGTGGCTGCAAGGGGGAGTAATGTTCTTGTTATGTTGTTTTTTTGTCTCCCTCTTAGACTAGCACATGTGACAAAGGTGGGGCAGAGGTACAATGAATTGCTACAGTGATCACGACCTGGAGGGAGTGCTAGGGGTGGAGAGGAGTACTTGACAAGCTTTGGGGAGGTTTTCATTTGGTTTGAAATAAAGTTTTTGTTCGTTTGCCAAGTTTGATCAAAACTAGGGTTATAAAGGAAGTCCAAATATTTGCATTGGACAAGATGGGGAAATGATACTAGTGGGTTGGTATGGTCCTTGTACACCTCCAAGATTTATTTGGGATTTTTCTAAAGATTATAGAACCATTTAAAGGCATTTATTCAAAAAGTGCAGAAGTGATTTATTGAAGCTAAAGTGATAATTGTACATTTGTAAAGGTGGATTTTTAGTGTGAAATGGTTCTAAATACCATATCACACATTGTGTGATTTTATTGGAATTTATTTAGAAGGGAAAGTATTTATAAGGGATTATTTCTTGTTTTTTCCCTTTAAGAGAAATGGCAAAAAGAAATAATAAAGCATCTCAAAAATATATTTTTTTGAGATTGGAATATGTGATATGATATTTAGGTATCAAATGTGTCTTAAGTTGGCAAAGGGTTTTGGATAAAAGCAAAGTTGCCTTTATAGAGAAGGTTTTTGAGGATTTAGTAAATAAAGGAATTAAATAGTTTAATAATCCAAATAATTATGGGAATTATTTGGCAAATGTTTATATCCAAGGGGGATGACGTTAACATAATTGAATTATCATAACCAACCTTGGGTATTGATAAAACGGATGGATTTCTGGAAGAAGAGATGGATTGGAGGATCTAGGGCATTTATATTTTTATACCTCATAAACAAGGTTGGATTGGTGAGCTCAAAGTTCACTTTGGTACAAGGGATATATGGATGGTGAGACAATGTCATATAGATGACCATGGAAGCAATAGTTAGGCTTGGATGTACTTGAGGTGATATAGAAGAGATGGCAAACTTTGTTGAAAACAAGGGTGCCATAATAGATGAGTCATGATGCCTCCTAAACCAGGTGGGTTTAAGAAGCACAAAGCTCCAATGGAAACAAGTGAAGCATGAAGTTATAGACCATGGTTAGTAGAACATAACCATGCAAAGAGTTGGTAAAGGGGAGGTAACATAAGGATGTGAGCTTGTGCCAAAGTAGGCAAGATGATAAAATTTGCAGAAGAGGTTATTATCTTGACTACAAAACCATCATGGATGAGTGGGGGTAATATGAGTTTATCCAAAGTCAAGAGTGGGATTTGGTAGTACTAACGATGACTACAAAATGGTTCAATTACTTTCTCACAAATGCACATAGGTTGGGATAGGTGGAGCTCCAAAGATTGAATCTAGATTGAAATTATCAAAAGGGATTATCCTTTGATTGATCTGAGTAAGAGACGAGAGAGTTACTTAGGATAGATCCAGCTTAGATGACTTGGTCTAAGATTTGGAGATCTCAAACATTGATATGATCCTAAAGGATGAGCTGCTAGATTAGCTCTCTCTAGTTTCTAGGCACACAAAACAATCGGCAGATCAAGGCAATTCAATAATCAAACTTATCAACTACTACTAGGGTTACCATCAAGCCTAGCTTGAGGTAAGGATGGGTGTTTTGAAGGGTTGGAGTTTGAATAAGGTGAGAACCTCTTGGTATTTCTACCAATATTAGAATGAAAAGGTTTTGGAAAAACTTAGAAATAAGAGTAGTTGAAGTTATTCCTTGAAAACATAAGGAGATTATATATAATTCTCCATAGTTTTTGTAAATAGAAACTAGTGAAATAATTGGTTGTATCAAAGTCATCTTGGCTCAGGTTTGAAATGCCAGAACATTTGAGAATATGAAGGATGAGCCAAGACTTCTCTTTTGGTAACATGGTTTTTGTCAACTAGTGTTGAGGTAAGGAGTATATCTTCTATTTTACAATCAGATGCATAAACACAAGCAAACAATCAGCAAGCATTGCAATACTTAACAAGAAAAGTTTTTGTTCCCCCTGATTTTAGCCTTTTTGACAAAAGATCAGGGTTGCTGAAATTGGGATGTTACACAATTCTATTCGACGAATATATGCATAAAGCTTGATCATTATTAAAAATTCCATAAACCCTAAACAACCCCTAAACCTAAACCCTCAACCCCTAAATACTAAATAGGTATCATGCACTTATAGATCCAAATTTGAGATACTTACATTAAATTGCGGTAACGCCATTCTGTTCCACAAATATAAGCATAAAGCTTGAACATTATTAAAAATTCCCTAAACCCTAAACCCCTAAAAGACTTTGACTAAGTATGTATATTATCCACTTATAGATCAACATTCGAGATATACTTTCATTAAATTATGCTAACGCTATTCCATCCACAAATCTAAGCATAAAGCCTCAACATTATTGAAAATGTCCTAAAACCTAAACCTTAAAACCTATAACCTTAAACCCTGACCAAGCAAGTATCATGCAATTATAGATAAAAATTTGAGATACTTTCATTAAATTGCACTAATGCCATTCTAATTCACGACAACTCGAACATTATTGAAAAATAACTAAAGCCTAAAGCCTAAACCCTAAGCCCTATACCCCCAAAACCCCTAAACCCTCAACTCTGAACCCTAAGGTCAGAGATATTATTGAAAAAATCCTAAACCCTAAACTACCCCTAAAAACAAAAACCCTAAACCCTCAATACTAAACCCTAAACCCTTGACCCATAAACCCTAGCCAAGCAGGTATCATGCACTTATAGATCAAAATTTGAGATACTTTCATTATTAAATTGTTGCTAAGTCATTTTATTCCATGAATATATGCATAAATCTTGAACTTTATTGAAAATTCTAGAAACCCTAAACCTAAACCCCTAAATACCTAATACCTAAACCCTAAAACCCAAAACACTAAACCCCTAAACCCTAAAACCCAAAACACTAAACCCATAAACCTTGACCAAGCAGCTGTCATGCACACTTATAGAACACAATTTCAAATACTTTTATTATTTTGGGTAACACCATTCTATTCGATGAATATAGGAATAAAGCTTGAAAATTATTGAAAATTCCCTAAAACCTCAACCCTAAACACCCCCTAAAACTTAAACCCTAAACCCATAAATACTAAAACCATAAACCCTCAACCCACATACACCCTAACCAAGCATGTATCATGCAATTATAGGTCAAAATTTGAGATACTTTCATTAAATTGCGGTAACGCTATTATATTCCATGAATATAAGCATAAAGCTTGAACATTATTGAAATTTCCCTAAACCCTAAACCCTTAAATACTAAAACCCTAACCCCATCAACCCACAATTAAACCCTAACCAAGTAGGGTATCATGCACTTATAGATCCAAATTTGAGATACTTTCATTAAATTGCGATAACGCTAATATGTTCCACAATTATAAGCATAAAGCTAGAACAATATTGAAAGTTACCTAAAGCTAAACCCCTAAACGACCCTGACCAGGGAGGGGTATCATCCACTTGTAGATCAACATTTGAGATATACTTTCATTAAATTAAGAAAACGCCATTCTATTCCATGAATATAAGGCTAAAGCTTGAACATTATTGAAAATGCCGCAAAACCGAAACCCAAAACCCCTAAACACTAGAACCGTAAACCCTAAATTCTCAACCCCTAAACACTGACCAAGCAGGTATCATGCACTTATAGATCAAAAATATATTTTCATTAGATTGCGCTAACGCCATTCCATTTCACGAATATAGGCATACAACTTGAACATTATTGAAAATTCACGAAATCCTAACCCCCTAAAACAAAACCCTAAGCCCTGTACCCCTAAAATCTAAAAACCCTAAACCCTAACCAAGCAGGTATCATACACTTATAGATCAAAATTTGAGATACTTTCATTAAATTGTTGCTAAGTCATTTTATTCCACAAACATTATTGAAAATTTCCTAAAACCTAAACTCCTAAACCCTCAACCACCCCTAAACCCCGACCAAGCAGTTATCATGCACTTATAGATCAAAATTTAAGACACTTTCATTAAATTGCGCAACACCATTCTATTCGAGGAATATAAGCATACAACTCGAACATTATTGAAAATTTCCTAAACCATAAACCCTAAACTACCCCTAAAACCAAAATCCTAAACCCCTCAATACTAAAACCCTAAACTCTCGACCCATAAATCCTATAACCAAGCATGTATCATGCACTTATAGATCGAAATTTGAGATACTTACATTAAATTGCGGTAACGCTATTCTATTCCACGAATATAAGATAAAGCTTGAACATTATTGAAAATTCCCTAAACCCTAAACCCCTAAATGAACCTGACCAAGTAGGTCATTATATATCAATGAAATCTAGAATCTCCTTTTGTAAACATTGCTTGAAATGCCAAGATGCACTGATCTACCAAATATGGACACATTATCATAAACTATGGCAGAGATATGGACCATAACCTTGGTCATCTTGTTTGAAAGTTTTCAAAATATAATGTTTATCAATTTCGGAAAATGTGTGAAAACTCATTTAAATGCTGGTAAGCATGATGTCGCTGGCGTGTGGGTCTAGACAGGGCCATCACCTGAGGAGCGGTCACGTCGGAGTAGCGTACTTCGGAAGCTTAAACCTCAAAATTTCCGTACAGCATCAAAACATCCCGTGCATATATTCAAAAATTCCTCCCCGTTTTTTGCGAATGCAAAATTCCTCTTCTATCCATGGCCTGGAAACAAGGACTAGAGGAGCACTGCAATAATAGAGGGGTATATGTGGTAAATTTGTGTCATCTCACCTATATACCCATCGCCTCTTTGCCGCCCACCCTCCTATGACCTCCACCTTCCCCCGGCTGCTTCACTGCCAGTCCTCTCTTCCACACCGGGGCTCCTTCACCGCCGGTTCTCTCTTCTACACAGGAGCATCTTCACCGCCAGCGCTCTTTTCAACACCGGAGCTCCTTCCCCGCCGGCGCTCTCTTCCACTCGGGAACATCGTCATCGCCCAATGCATCGGATCCACCTTGAAATGCCTATCCAACTCCCATGTCACCCTCTTGCGCGTCCCATCCGCCCCCGCCACACATCGGTATTTTTTTGCTTGTTTGCTATTTTTTGGTACTCGTAAGCTACGAAAGCGTTAGAATGTTGCTCAATATCTCTGGATTCTATTTCCATTTTTTTTTGCGCCCACATCTGGTAGTTCTTATACACATCATAAGCTTGTCGCTATTATTTCCCTTCTTACATTCTCACACTATCGGTGAATCCTACAACACTAACTTGTAGATGCTATTCTTTCCGAGCGCTCAAATGGGTCATAGTAATAGCTCATAAAGGATCCAACACTGACAATCTAACGCTAAGAAAGGGTGAAGTGTGAGGTTTATATGTGTTACTTAGGCCAGTTTCTTGTCATGTTAATATGTTATATTACCTGTATGCATATTAAGTTAATAAGTCATTCTATCTGAAAACCTGCCATGAAATTTCCATTCATGTTTTGTTGTGTTTCTATCTGCGAATGCTTAATTTATAAAATGGCAATCTAGTCATTTTAATGCTATATTTTTGGTGTTTTCAACTGATTTCATCCTTCCAAACCAGCTAGCTAGTTTGAATCATACATCTAGTAATTTTTAATGCTGTCTTTTTGGTGTTTTTTCATGTGCTTTCATCCTTCCAAACCAGCTAACTCAGTTTTAAATGTTATGCCTTAATGCAGAGAAATAATAATGGAGTACAAGGACCAGAGTTCCAGCTGCTTGACTCAGATACTACTGGCAGATTGACCAGGAGTTGCACCCGCTTGATAAGGAGCTACTGTCAGCCTGAACGAGCTACTGTAAGTTCATACTTACTTAAAACTTATGGGTCACCCTTAAGATTTTTGGCTTGTGGACAAGGTCCACTATGTATATAGATAGTTCTTAAGTTGCACTTTTTGGCTTATGGTGTGGTTTAGTCATACATAGTGGATGCCCAGCATGTGCAGCGTTGGAAATTTGGGGTGTCTAAGAGAGTCATTTTCATTGGCGAGGGTGAATCTAGAAAGATTTTGTGGACCTTGGGTCTAGTACAAGACCCATGCATTTATTGTTTCTTTCTACTCGGATGAGTGGGTCCCCTATCTGGTATAAACGGTGGAGCAGATTTTATTTTCTTAGACGTGAGCCTAGTAAATTTCTTAGCCATGTCTAGTAAGGCTCACTTTGTGCTTGCTCTTAAATGATCTCTAATTTATATAATACTACTTTATCCCCTTGTTCTTTGTTTTAACCCCTTTCACCATATTGTACCAGGCTTCAGATAAAATGAAGCAGGAGTCCTCAGAAGGAAGGACTAAAAGTTGTGATCCCTCTTCTCATTCATCCTCCCATTGCATTTCTGAAGCAAACAACTTACTTAACAGTCCACCTAGAACAACTCCTATAGGTGATATATATATACGAAGGCTGTGTGGCATGCAGAAATAAAGGGTGTAGCTACTCTTAGATCAATAGCTAAGTTGTTGAATAAGAGGACAAATGATACATTGAAGCGAATTTCCATGTACCAATCTCTTATCGAGGATACAAACACTTTATAAATTTTGGAATGCAGATCTTATTTAATGATGTGTCGTAATAAACTTGTATTGTTGTGTAATAAGTAGTTTAAATTTTCTCATGTGTATTAATTGGTGTCTTAGCATTCCTATGTTGTTCTGAAAAATAAGTCAGTGGTTCCAAAAAAGGCCAAAACAGTAACAGGCTGGAACAGAACAATCAATAAAATGACGCATGGACATGAACATGAACAGTAAAAGACCAAAGCATTAAAGGGTCAAACAGTAAAATGCCAGAACAGTAAAAGGCCAGAACAGCGAAGGGCCATAACAGTAAAACGCTAAAAGATTAAATGGCCGTAACGGTGAAAGGCCAGAATAGTGAAAGGCCAGAACAGTGAAGGCCAGAACAGTAATAGGCCAGAATAGTCACAGGCCTGAACAGTACCATGGCCAAAATCCCGATGGGCTAGAACAGTAACAGGCGTGAATACTAATAGACCTAAACAGTAAGGCTAGATGGTCAACATGCCGGAACAGTAAAAGGCTAGATAGTCAGTAGGCCGGAACAATAAAAGGCTAGATAGTCAGCGGGCCAGAATAGTAAAAGGCAGATTCACAGCAAACCAGAACAGTAAAAGGCTAGATTGTTAGCAGGCCGGAACAGTAAAAGGCTAGATTTACAGTAGGTCGGAACAACAAACGACCAGATTCATAGTAGGCCGGAACAGTAGAAGGCCGGATTCATAGTAGGCTGGAATAGTAGAAGACCATATCTAGAGCAGGCCAGAACAATAGAAGGCCAGATACACAGCAGACCGAAACAGTAGAAGGCCACAATAATAGCAGGCCGGAACAATAAAGGGCTAGAATCACAACAAGCCGGAATAGTGGGAGGACAGATTGACAATAGGCCGGAACAGTACTGGGCTGGTATGGAGCAGGCCGCACAGTGTTTGGTTACCATGGGACTTATGTACGCCTATTGGCACTCTGTCGACGTGGGAGCGCTTCGTTGGGAAACCCCAAGAGCAAGGTGTGAAGATCACAGCAGCAAGTCTTCCCTCAGTAAGAAACCGAGGTTATCGAACCAGTAGGAGGAAGGAAACGTCTCAAAGGTGTTGCAAGCAACTTGGAAACCTGCACAACACAAACTCAAGACTTTGCCCCAATGAACAGTGAGGTTGTCAATCACACCGGTTGCTGTAACAAAGGATTAAATGTATGGTGTGGAAGGTGATAGTGGTTTGCAGAAAGTAAACAGTAACAGTGGAAGATGTATCAATGGTAAAGATTGGACTGGGGTCCATAGTTCACTAGAGGTGTTCTCCTTAAGATAAACGAACATGGCATGCTGGGTAAAAAAATTACAGCAGGGCAATTGATAGGACTAAGCAAGGCATAACAATGCAATGTTAGACATTCATGATCCTATGAGATTCGAGTGGGCAATACAACAAGATACATAGACCGCCATCCAACTGCATCTATGACTAGAAATCCACCTTCAGGTTATCATCCGAACCCCCTCCAGTATTAAGTTGCAAGAAATAGATAACTGCTTTAAGCAAAGTGTGTAAGGTAAATAATCCACTTGTTACATGAACAAGAGACCGTTGTTTTCTCCCTAGTGGCAACACAACATCTACAACCTTAGAGATTTCTATCACTTCCCTTAGATTAAATAGAGGCATGGACCCACTATCTAGCATAAATACCCCCTCTAGGAGTCACTAGCATCTACTCGACAAAGATAGCTACTAGAAAAGAGAGCATGCAAGATCACAAATAACACAGACATGAAAGAATCAATAAGACAAAAACATTAATCAATCTGACATAGTAATCTCAATATCCATCGGATCCCCGCAAACACAACATACATGATTACAAATAGATGAGATCTTGATCATGAACGGAGCTCACAAGATCTAAACATGATAGCACAAAGGAGGAGATACAACCATCTAGCTACTACATGGACCCGTAGTCCAAGGTGGAACTACTCACTCTTCATACCGAGGCTGGCATGATGAAGAAGAAGGCCTCCGAGATGATCTCCCCTCCGGTAGGGTGTCGGGAAGAGCTTCAGATCCCCCGATCTAGGGACGATGGTGGCAGTGGCTATAGACGGTTTCGTGGAATATTGATCGGGTACTTAGGATTTAGGCATTGGGGGGTCTTTATAGGCAAAGAGGCGAGGCAGGGGCCGCGAGGGCGGCTACACCCCCTAGGCGCGGGGTGGGCCCACCCGCATGACCAGGGGGTGTGGCACCCTGGTGACTCTCCTCCATCTCATATTCCGGCTTCGTGTTTCCCACGATAAAATATTGACTTTGGATTTTGTCCCTTCCAATTCCGAGAATATTGATTTTCTGCCTTTCTGGAACCAAAAACAGAAGAAAATAGGAAACTAGCATTGTGTCATCTTTTTAATAGGTTAGTACCAGAAAACATATAAAAACACCTCAAAGTGTAGACAAAGTAAAGCAAAGTAGATACTAAACAAGCATGGAACATAAAAAATTATAGATACGTTTTCGACTTATCAAGGCCAAAATAGAAGTGGGCCTGAATGTTTATGGGCCCCATTTATGGGCCCATTTCAAATAGTGCAGAGCGAAACAGTAACATGCTGACTTACTATTGGGATCTCATAATGGGATGGTCCACTTAATAATTGTGACGCCTTGGCTAGGACTAGCTTTCTACCACAGTTTCCATGATAGTTAATGGTGGTAACTGGCCATTAATGGTGTTTCCCACATGGAAGTTTGCATGACGCCAGCAGTCAACGCAGATGGCGAATAGATCTATGACAGAACAAGTTTTCATGGCTGAAGGGTGCGATCCACCACGGTCAGAAAAAAGCCGTGATAGAATCATTTGTGACGAGGCTTTTACCATTGACGTCATCTGTCATAGAAGACTTTTCAGCCACGAAAAATGGGGCTTCAACCATGAAAATCGTCCATTGTTAAAGGCGATTTTTATTGTAGTGTATTGTCCCGAGGAGCAACTTCCTGGAGTTGATTACATCGACTTCCTGTCATGGTATTGCACGGCAGATGCTACTGGGGGTAGCTTACGTAGAGGGAGCAAGGCGACGTAGGAGAATCCGGGAACGAGATTGGCACACGATGTACCCAGGTTTACGTCCCCTTGATGGAGGATCGCTACGTCCTGCTGTCAATCCAGTATATGATCATAGATTGGTTTACAATGGAGCCGCCGTAGGAGGAGGGAGACTAGATCTAATCTAATGTGAGAGAGGATGCCCCGTGGGGGTGCCCCTGGTGGCTTTATATATGCAGCCAGTTAGGGTTTACAAGTATTTGGTGGGATTTGTATTGAAGTCGCCGTCTTGGGCCTCCAGTCGGCGCCACTCGTTTGGGTCCAGCACGCGCCAGTCGCTGTATTGGGCGAGTCGACCCGCTCAGGGCTAGGTTCCAGTCGGCTCGATCCAGGTGGCGAATCCGCTTCATGGGTATACCCCGATTGGTATTCCCCCATCAGTAGTCCTCGAGCGCGTTATCGATTCGACGCGGGCTTGAGGTAGGGCGCGGTGAGTCTTGACGATGGGTCGTGGCGAATCGGCGACGAGCTCCTGAACATAGAAAATAACCGTGAAGCGGGAGGCGGTCGGCGTGAGCCAGTCGATGATGGCCAGTTGGCGAAGGACGCAGGGTGTCGGTGAAGCTGCCAGTTGCCGCGAGTCCTCGAGCGCGGCGAGTGGCGAGGTCGAGCGACCGGCGAGTCCGCGAGCGTGTGGAGTACGCGAGGGCGAGTCTGCGGTGGCGAGTCCCCGAGCGTGTCGAGTATGCGAGGGCGAGTCCGCGGTGGCGAGTCCCCGAGCGTGTCGAGTACGCGAGGGTGAGTCCGCGGTGGCGAGTCCCCGAGCGTGTTGAGTACACGAGGGCAAGTCCACGGTGGCAAGTCTCCGAGCGTGTCGAGTCCGCGAGGGCAAGTCCGCGGTGTCGAGTACGCGAGGGCGAGTTCGCGGTGGCCAGTTGATGAGGGCGAGCCACGGTCATGGAACCACGCGTACACACAGCATGCCTAGGAGTAGTCCCCGAGGCTCGAGTTGGCTTGGAGAGGCGACTTGAGGCTCTTTAGAGATGCATATTCTGAAAATAGTAGTGGTTGCTTTCGAGCATGGCGAGTGGCAAGGTCGAGCGACCGGCGAGCGCCGAGCCCCCGAGCGCGGCGAGTGGCGAGGTCGAGCGACCGGCGAGCGCCAAGTCCCCGAGCGCGGCGAGTGACGAGGTCGAGCGACCGGCGAGCGCTGAGTCCCCGCGCGCGGAGAGCGGCGAGGTCGAGCGACCGGCGAGTCCGCGAGCGTGTGGAGTACGCGAGGGCGAGTCTGCGGTGGCGAGTCCCCGAGCGTGTCGAGTACGCGAGGGAGAGTCCGCGGTGGCGAGTCCCCGAGCGTGTCGAGTACGCGAGGGCGAGTCCGCGGTGGCGAGTCCCCGAGCGTGTTGAGTACACGAGGGCAAGTCCACGGTGGCAAGTCTCCGAGCGTGTCGAGTCCGCGAGGGAAAGTCCGCGGTGTCGAGTACGCGAGGGGGAGTTCGCGGTGGTCAGTTGATGAGGGCGAGCCACGGTCGTGGAACCACGCGTACACACAGCATGCCTAGGAGTAGTCCCCGAGGCTCGAGTTGGCTTGGAGAGGCGACTTGAGGCTCTTTAGAGATGCATATTCTGAAAATAGTAGTGGTTGCTGCCGAGCATGGCGAGTGGCAAGGTCGAGCGACCGGCGAGCGCCGAGCCCCCGAGCGCGGCGAGTGGCGAGGTCGAGCGACCGGCGAGCGCCAAGTCCCCGAGCGCGGCGAGTGACGAGGTCGAGCGACCGGCGAGCGCTGAGTCCCCGCGCACGGAGAGCGGCGAGGTCGAGCGACCGGCGAGCGCCGAGTCCCCGATCATGGCTAGCGGCAAGGCCGAGCGGCCGGCGAGCGCCGAGTTCCTAAGCGCGGCGAGTGGCGAGGCCGAGCGACCGGTTAGCGCCGAGCCCCGACCACGGCAAGGCCGAGCGATCGACGAGCACCGAGCCCCGAGCGTGGCGAGCGGCGAGGCCGAGCGATCGGCGAGCGTCTAGTCCGCGAGCACGGCGAGGTGGAACGACTGGCGAGCGTCGAGTCCCCGAACGCGGCGAGGTTGAACGACCGGCGAGTGCCGAGTCCCCGAGCGCGGCGAGCAGCGAGGCCGAGTGACCGACGGGCGCCGAGTCTTTGAGCGGAGCGAGCGGCGAGGCCGAGCGACCGACGGGCGCTGAGTCCCCGAGCACGGAGAGTGACGAGGTCGAGCGACCGGCGAGCGCCGAGTCCCCGAGCGCGGCGAGCGGCGAGGTCGAGCGACCGGTGAGCGCCGAGTCCCCGAGAGCGACGAGCGGCAAGGCCGAGCGACCGACGGGCGCCGAGTTCCCGAGCGCGGCGAGTGCCGAGGCCGAGCGACCGGCGAGCGGCGAGGTCGAGCGACCGGTGAGCACCGAGTCCCCGAGCGCGGCGAGCGGCAAGGCCGAGCGACCGACGGGCGCCGAGTTCCCGAGCGCGGCGAGTGCCGAGGCCGAGCGACCGGCGAGCGCCGAGTCCCCGAGCACGGCGAGTGCCGAGGCCGAGCGACCGGCGAGCGCTGAGTCCCCGAGCGCGGAGAGCGGCGTGGCCGAGCGACCGGCGAGCGCCGAGTCCCCGAGCGCGGCGAGTGGCGAGGTCGAGCGACCGACGAGTGGCGAGAAATACACCGTTATGCTGAGGATAAAAAGTACGACTGCAATAAGGTGTATTTATGAAATATATTAAACATTTGTAAGACGTGTAAATTGTAGATGTTGAAGAAAATGCACTTTTGCTATGTGGATCGATGGGCAACATGTAAGGTTTATGCGTGTCTTTTCATGAGTAGGCAGACCTCCAGCATCAAAGGTAACAGGGACGCGATGCCAGACTGTTGAACCCGGAGACAAGGTCGGCCTTTTGGTACCCAGCCTCACTACTTCGACTGACCGAATAAACAACAGACAAAACTAAAACCGATCCCAAGTATGATTTTGGTCCCTGAAAAGGGTCATATGGGACTGCATGGTCGGCTTTGAAGAATGAATGGAGATGTATATATGATTTGGACCCATAACATGTAAAAAGTGTAAAAAAAACTTAGCTGTGGCAAGTCCGCGACGGTGAGGCCACGTTTAAACGTGTCCATGTTTAGCGAGTTCCGAAACATGACGAGTCCACATTGAACGAGTCCGTGGCGGCCAAATTTTGCTGTCGTGCGACCTCTTCTTGATCAATTTTAATTCAGTCGTTTTGAAGATCAAGACTGAACTGTATCAGGTCGAGGACGCGGTCGACTGAGGCAGAACCATGTTCCAAGAATGCAGATCTTGTCTCCATTAGACCATGGCTCTATCGCGAGGCAGACGCATGCTAAGAAAGACATGCAAAGAATTAGATTTAAATAAAATAGAAAGCTGACTTGCATTGCAATCGATGCTGCGGAAGATAGGAATCAAAATAGAAAAATCCTATTTGTCATGTCCACACGCAATCAAGCCCACACGATGCATAATAGAGCCTTTTCGCTGTTGAGGAAAAGATCGCTTGGCAGCACTCTCGATCCGATTGGATCTCTCCGGTGTTGCTGCGCCAAGGAATCACACGCCTCTTATTTATTCGATCCAAACTCTTGATTGTCGCCGGTCTGACCGGCTGTTCCGGGCTGCGAAGTAGGCTTGCTAGACACTGATCAAATCGTACATCGATATACAATATGCATGCGAGAATCAGATTTGAATAAAATAATTAACTTGCAAAGCAATCGCTTGTAACTTAGCTTTTATGGAGAACCGGCCGTCACCGAAATCTAAGGATCCCGTCCGGATCATCACCCTCCAAGCGCCGCTTGCCCCACGGTGGGCGCCACTGTCGTGGGAATAGTCACGGCAGATGCTGCAATCGGCAGCGAGTAATAGAACGAGGGGCAAGGGCGGCCAGCCATCTGCGGTGCGAGATGAGGACGGAGACACAGGGTTTTACCCAGGTTCGGCCCCCCGGAGGGTAAAGACCTACTCCTGCTAGATTGTATTATGGTGGAAGTACAATGGGCGAGCTCGACGGCTAGGCGGCGAGTCGCTAGGCGGCGAGACCTACTCATGAACTGTGAGTACTCCTTAACACTTAGTCAATGGGCTCACTACTTTGGGTTTGCTAACAACACCACTGACATACGCTCCACCTCTTTTGTTGTAAATCCTACACCCTTGATTATTTTAATAGAATGAGAGTTCGTGGAAACACAACCAAGGAAACCAAATTATGCATCCTATTGTTTGTTATTTGTTTTATGTTATTGCTAACACCTTGCAGGCACATGGTGAGTTTACTAGAGTCAATGAGGAGTATATGATGATCCTCGCTAAAGCTGCAATTTCTAACTGTAATTTGATGAAAAATTTGGGCGCATTTCTTTTGTTTTATCTTTATTATCAGGGGCTTGATTCTTGTGGTCCCATATGCTGAGGATGAGTCATAACCATTCTTGCACATGCTCTCCAAGTCAACCTAGGTAACATCCAACCGTTGTCTGGAAACCACAACCTTGGTTTTTCTACTCTTAGAGCTTGTGGTATGATTTCAAGAATCAATGGTAGATATTTCTTCGATATACCTGGAGCGGATCACTTGATCCCTTCTCCTTTGCCTAATGGTCTCTTCTCTATTGAGGAGGTACGTTTGCGTTATGACGCGCAGGTTGAAGCAAGTCTACCACAACAAGAAGTACCCATGGATTGATAAGAGGAAGATGAAGGAGTGGAACAAGAAGGTTCCGAAATGGATGTGCAACCATCAAACTACTATACCACCTATGATGACATCTATGACCTCAAAGGAAATATCCGAAATATGAAGAACCTCTCCATCAACCTTCGAGATGCTACTGCCAACCTCGCCACTCAGTCCCATGATTGGAGCAGCCAATGGAACGTGGGTAACTATTCACCACCACCACAATGAGCAAAAAAAGGGATTGTAAAAGCCTGAGCTCGGGGATGTGTCCCTAGGCAATTTTATTTGTGTAATAACGAGGTTGTACTCCAGCTCCTTGTGAGTTTTGAAACACTTCGCTTGTTTTCTTTCGCTTTTTAGTTTTTTTATTTTTCGTTTGTTTTTGTTTTCTTATTCACTTGCTTGGTCACAAGTTCTTTTCTATTCTTTAATCCATATCCTAAAAATACAAAAAGATTTTCCCTTTTTTCCTTTTTCGTGAAAGTGGATTTAAACCTTGCCTCTTTGCTTCACTATTATTATGAGAGTGATTTTTATTGAGTTTTGAAGGAACACATCCCTATAAGGAAGAGGATTATGAAGTCACTCATGAGAGGTATGTCCTATGTCTCCCAGTTTTGAAGTTTGAATTCTTTATCTTAGTTGATTTGCTAAGATGCTATGCTAGTGGGAGTAATTAAAAATAGTTAGAGTAAAGCTTATTATTTGTATGAATGATTAGTTGTGGAAGCTTTTGCTCTAGCTATTGTAGCTAACCGAGTCTTGCCTTGGAAATAATTTTTCCAAACAAGTACAACAAGAAAAGTCTGAAATTTTATGACTTGTTTTATGGGTGATTGTCTTGAGAGTTTACCTTTGAAGATACTTAACCCCATAGACGTTCTGATAGACTTAACGGCACTCTTGAAAGGATTTGTTTGATTGAAATGAAGTCTAGTGGTAATTGTGATTGCATGCCAAAGCTAATCTTGTGGATCAAACCGTGACACTATTTTAAAAGTTCTATGTTTCCCATGCACACCTTTGGATGCCAACAACTCTGCTAGCTTTCGAACGATCTATGGTATAACCCCGGATTTCGGCTACGAGTTTATGACATGGGTGGCATACGTGTCATCGTATGGGAAAAATTATTGGCACTCTCGAAGGTTGTGCAAACCATTGTTTAAAAGCATCACTTAGTGATCCTTTTTGAGAAATATCCTTGCAAGAAGGAAGAAAAAAGAAAGAGAAAAAGAAAAGATAAAATATGATGATCCACATAACAAGTATTTGGCATGATCTTGTTACTACTTTATGAATTTTGTTGAGAAGCAATGATTGGAATATTAGTGTTTTTGATAGTCTTGATTTACCGATGTGGGTGTCAATAAGACACTTCAGTATTATGCTACTTGGGACATGAACTCTCTTAATCAATATTGCTATAATAAACATCCTAGTGTTCCTTGGCAAGTTGAGAGTTAACTAGAGGAATTGGATTGATTGTTACACTTCTAGTTATTTATACTTATATTAAACTCTACTTTGATTGTCTTGAGTTACCAAAGCTTGTATAGTGTTCTTAGCATCTCTCTAACGGATATGGCCACCGATCGTAAGTGAATTCATATTATTGTTGTTGCATGTTTAAATGTTGAATTCCTTATAGTTCTTTTGTTTCTTCTTGCTTGAGGGCGATCAAGGTTTGAGCTTTGGGCATGTTGATGGCTCCAAAAAGAGCCATCTTTCTCTGCGTTTAAACATTGTTTTTTGTCAAGAAATTGAAACTATTCTCTCTTGATTTGGCACTAATAACTAATTATTGCAAAGATATGCAAAACCTTCCCTTGATTTATGTTGTGCAGGAAATCACACTTTTATTGCGAAATCTGGAGTCATAAATGATGACTTTGAGGAAGTATAGACGAGCAAGTGTCCTGGAGCTAATACCAGGCGCCATCTAGAATAATGACCATTGGTACGGGCGCATCCCGCCCGACCATACGGGGTGGCGGCGACTTCATCTCGTCAAACCCTACAACTATCATGAAGGCGCCTATATATTTCGAGGTCCCAGTCGCCGTGTAGAGGGCCACCATTCTCATATTGCATCACACCACCACCAAAGGAGATCCACACCATAGTGCATCCCTTCCATCCTCCATCCTCTCCATTAGCCATAGCCATTACTTTGTACTTGAGATTTCCTTGTGATTCGGCAACCATTGTAAGAATATTTGATTTCAATCTAAGTATTGCAAAATATTTTCTATCCTTGATCTTATTATTATGAGTGAGTAGTCCTCATGGGCTACGGGTTGGGGAGAAACCTTGAAGCGTTTATGTGCATATAATCTATGAGAGAATTTTGTATTGGTTTGTAAGAGGGATTCGTATCATTTGTTTCTTTGTCTCTGTCACATCCCAAGATTTTCCAAATCTTGTAATGTAAAAAAAAATTTTGTTGAAAATCAGGGTGAAAAGAAATTTTGTTTCTAAATGGAAACTTAAAATCCCATCTTGAACAAACTTTAGTTAAAGTTTGAATCCAACAAAATCCAAATCAAGAGAAATGCATTCCTCTTAAAATGCATCTGGAAATTTAAACACTTGGAAAATAAATCCAAACCCTAAACCCTAATGGAATAAAAATCATTTCCAAGTATCTCCAAACCTATGGATTTGATCCATATAAAAATTTGTCAACAAACATTTCACATGATCAAGAAAGACAAGTATAAATATCATAAAACCATATAAATTGGTTTCACTTAATTTGGAGCCATGGATAAAATCTTATGAATATAATAAGATAAGGAAATTAAATTTCCAAAGCTAATAAAGAACCTATCTACAAATCCATACCAAGTGAGAAAATAATACTAAAGATATTTAAAAGGGTAAACAAATATTAAATAAGATTTTACAAATTGGAATCGCCAAGTTTGGATCTCTAAATAAAAAGATATGGATTTTATAAAGATGAAGAAAGAAATATTAAATAAGGAATATTTAAAGACCAAATTAAATCTTGGCCAAGACCATAAGCAAATGGAATGAATCTAATCCAAATCCAAATACAAATAAAATAAAAGGATAAAGAATTTCCAAAATAAAATAAAATGGCTTGAACCAAATTCCATTTGAATTAAGACAAATCAAATTTTAAATAATTAATAAATCTTATTGAAAACTTTTCCAAATAATTCAAGCTGAATTATTTGACACCCAAATAATCAAATAAAAACTTACTTAAAAAGATTTGGAAGAATTTAGAAACTTAAGTGGTGTTTGAAAATATTATTAAATCTTATTTGATTTAAAACAAGGGCCTATTTGAATAATTAAAAGACCCCAAAAAGAATAAAATTTTTATTCCAAATTGACTTCAGATTATATTACTAATCAGTAATTAAGCCTGCACAAATTTTGGTTGAGGTTTGAATTCAAATGGATGATTTAATTGATTAAATAAAATCAAAACAGAATATTAGAAAAGGAAAAAGAAAAACAATCTGAACAAAAAAATGTGAAAAGGAGCAGCCCAACTAACCTAGCCCACTAAGCCCAACTCGCAGCCCACCTACACCCCCTCTGTCGAAGCGTTTTTCCACTCGACCTTGCACCCGTAGGGACACCGACAGATGGACCCCACCCCCACTCTCTTTGACTCACTAACAACGGACCCCATCGCCACGTCGTCATCGTTTCACCCACCCCGCTGACCACGCCCTCCCGGCCGTTTCCTGCCGTTAACTCCTCGGAGTAAATTCGCTACAATGGCTCGACGATTACTCCTCGTGATCACGCCTGATAAATCCCCTCCCTCTCTTCTTCCTTTCCCCTCAAACCCCGCTGCCAGAGAGCCACGAGGCTGCCTCCATTTTGCTTTGCACTGCCGCTATCTCCGGCGAGATCCGCGAGTGATTCCGGCCAGTCGACGTCGCCCCTCGCCTCCTCGAACACACAAGCGTGACCCCCAGACCCTGGCGCACCTCGCAGTGGCATCAGCTCGTCCCCGCGCGCCCCAGAACCTCGGCAACAACGACGACCACCGCCGCCACCGTCTGCTTTCTCTCCGGCGAAGCCTCTGGTAAGAATCTGACCGCCCCTCTCTTTCTCTTTCACGCACGCATCCTCGCCAAGTCCTTGCGCATTTAACCATGCTTTCCATTTTCTCTGGCATGCTCTGAAGCCTCGTCTTCAACCTCGCCTGAGCACACCCGACGACTTCGCGAACTCCGGCGAGCAATCGCCAGCACATGCGAGCGCCCGTTCGTCTACAACCAGCACGTTGAGCTTCCGCACGCCACAACGATCTCGGTGAGCCACCCCTTGTCAACACCCGGATTTTTCTATCCTAGATGCCTGTTATGCCATACATCGCAATCCCAGGATTACCATTTTTACGAGACATAATAGAATTGGATACCATAGTACATCATCCATTACAACGATACATAAGTTCTTACACGAATAGGGATCTCATGATCCAGTTCTTAATACAACATCAAGCAGCGGAATACGTAATAATAACGGTAGCATAGGAGAAGCTCCATCTTCAAGGTCACAGGCAATGCTGACGATGGGAGATGATCCTAGTTGGCGTAACCTTCCTGGGTCCATCTTCCAGGTACTCCTCTTCATAGTCTGGCCATGGGAATAGCCAGGGACAAAGCCATGAGTACTCTTTAAGTACTCGCAAACTAATACTAACAGGTAAGGAGTTTTTGGATAATAGGACACTAGGCTCTAAGGTTGTTTTGCAAAAAGCCAGGTTTATCTCTACTCAGTTCCAAAGCTAGTCACAATTTTATAACTCCTAATTGGGATCTTGTAATTCAGGTCACAACTCTGTTGTGGTAAAGTCAAAGTCTTAATTCATTTCACAAGTCATTTTGAAAAGTCTGACGGGGGAACAGTATGGTCAATCCAACTGTCCATAACCGCGGACGCGGCTATTCGAATAGTTTGACACTCTGCAGAGATTGTATACTTTCACCACAACGTTCGATACATCCGTCAGGAACAAATCCTGAATTCATCATACTCAGTATGCGGATAATCAATCCTAACCTTTCGATTACACGCCCTAGTATAAGCACCTCTCCTGTGAGTTTGGCCTCCCAACCATGACCAACTGTCATCTTGGGTACTGCACAGGTGGACAATCTTCACAAGGTAGCCTCAGCTCAGACCTTGGCCGTGAGGGAACTAATACTACGGAATATAAGTTTTCAGTCAATCCCTACCCAATCTTCGGGTATTGTGGTTGTACAATAAAATTGGAATGGTATCGCATCCAGACAACCATCAGTTTTATAAAGGGCTAAGGCTCATGCCTCAACATTTTCATCACCAAAATCATCAAGTGTTTGGAAACACATGTCCAAAACATTTCAATAGAATGATCCATCATTCCAAGGTTTTCATAACCAATTTTCCACCAAGTATTCCCATCTAAAGTTAATCAAGTTTTATGCTTAGCACTAGCATCTATAAGTGGGGGTGAGCAATGATGAGGGGTGGTAAACTAGTGGAGTTTCAACTAAGTACAACCTTATGCCTTAGGATGACATCAAGGTTTCTAACTTAGGCCAAATTTTATGCTCTTTATGCAACCTTCAGCACTTTCCAAAATCTACCAGTCACTTAAGTAAACTCTAAGTAAGCTTTGATAAAGAAATAAAGTAAGAAGCTTGCACATAAAACTAGGATTGGTTTATCAAGTGGGTATGATCACATATGCTTAAGGCATATAGTAGTCATAGCACAAGTATGGGTTTGTGGCATCAATAAGGTATCTTGCAAGTGTTAGCTTGCATCAATATCAGTATAAGCTTGCACATTCACTAGTAGTATTAGGCTTGCATAGTTACTAGCTTGCCTTGTGCAGAGCAGTGGTTGAAGTTCTCCTCGGCTTCTTCTTCGTAGTATCCTCCTTCCTTCTCGTATCCTTGGTCAGTACTAGCGTCTATGAATAAATACGAGGTACACAATCACCAAACAATACTTAACTGCTTGCAATCATCACACACAAGGGTCCTATAGATGATCTAGCATCATCCCTAACATTACAAGGTTAAGGCTTGGTTTAATTCCTTTTTATTTTTAGAAAAGTAATTTCTACTCATTGAAAAACTACTGAAGATTTAATATTCTCCAGACTAAACATGGGATCATGTTGACACATGTCATCACCACATATTGTAGTCCATGGGAATGTGATTTAAAGTGGTGTCACAATTTAATAAGGTTTTACCCTTTTATTTTAATTAATTAAAGTGGCTAGAAATGCTTATGTAGCATTCTTTTATTACTTGAACATTATTTCTGCAAGTAAACCTATATATTTTTATATATTCTAAAAGGTATGGTTAAATGTGAATTTTCAGAGTTGGAATCAACTCAAAAGCTATTATGGTTTAAATTTGAAAAATGTATGAATGCAGAAAAGCTTTTGCCTTGTTATTTTTACCATGGGTGGTCTATAGATCCAAATGACTTGAATCCAACGGGCTTGGATTCAGCATTCATAGACCTTTCCAACAAAATTAGTTTCATTCAAATTGGTGCCCTGAATCGATCTGGGTTGATTTTTGAAGTTGGGTACAGAAGTGTGTTTGAATTGAAATAGAAAAAGGTTTAATTTGAATAACTGGGCTGCGCGGGAAAAGTTAACGGGCCGGCCTGCTAAGCGCAGTGCTCCCGCGGGCTGCTTAAGTGGGTGTCCCCACTCGTCAGTGACACGGGGTTGGGCGAAGCGATATGGGGCAACGTGGGTCGTTCGATCTAGTTCTAATCTAACGGCTGGGAGTCATCGTCGATGCGAGACGGCTCCGGCAAGAACAAAACCTAGCACGGCCAGTGAGGGTCGCTGGGGTCTCACCGGGGTACTGGCGAGGGTCGGCAAGGCGGGCGAACGACGTAGTCGACGATGGCGAACTCAGGGGTGGTCACGGCAGCTCCTGGGGTGGCTCCAATCGCTGGCTCCTTTCTTCTCCGGCAGTGGCAGGCTCCAGTGAAATTCCGGCGAGGTGGTGCTCACCTTGCTCTGAGAATGGTGTGGCACGATCAGTGAGGAGAGGGGAGTGAGATGGTGTGAAGAATTCATGCGGGGGTGGCCTCTATTTATAGTCGAGCGAGGGGACCGTCGGGGCGCACGGTGAGCTCGTCGGGGGCGATGTTACAGGCGGCTAATGGCATGGGCAAGGGTAGGGGACGGTGCTGTGTCTCCTGGTGATGCTCAACGACATGGTCGCGAGGCATGGGGCGATGTGGTTTGGTCTGGAATGGGCGGTGCTCTGCGTGGCAGAGGCGGCGTCTTTGACGGCGGGCGGTGGCTGTGCGGCACGGGGCGGCAAACGGGGATGTCTGGCGGTCTCCTGGTTTGATGGCGATCGTGTATGCACGCGGCGAGGGCGGCACGCGGTCTGTGGGTGATGGTCGCGGGTGACGCTCTGGCGCACGCTCGGCATGGTCTGGGCGCAGCTGGTGCGCGTGGTCCAGGGCTTGGCAACGCTTGCGGCTGGGACAGTGAGTGGCGGTGGACGGTGGGCTGCCTCCGAGACAAGGTTGGCACAGCTAGTTCTTCCTCTAGCTTTCTGTCCACAATGGGGTGACATGGGGGTGCTCGGCTGTTCACCATTAATGGCAATGGCAAGCTCACAGGGGTGCTAGTGTTGGGCTAATCTTTCTAGATGATCTGCTGAGCTGTGTGTGAGCTAACTAGGGAACAAGTTAGGCAAGAATCACTGCACACTATAGTGTTTGATGTTTTGTTTGATTTGTGTCTGCAACCTGTTTGATGAAATGGCCGCATGAAATCAAGTTTTGAATTTTGAAATGATTTTTGGTGGGTTTGCTAGATTGGTGCTGGTGAGTCTGCAGATGCTTGGGTTTTGAAAGTTGAGCTTGTTTGAGTGGGTTTTGAAAAAGTGGGATCTTCACATATGAAGAAGATTCAATTTTGAATTGTCATTTAAACTATGCATTTGAAATTTTATGGATGATCACAAAGTGGGCCTTGATACTTTGTTATGAGTACAATCAAGGGGTGCAAAGATCCAGAAAAGTTTCTGTTAGGTTCTGAAAGTTTGAGACAGCCAAAGTAGGCATGGGAGTTAAATTGGTTAAAGTGACCATTCACTTAATATATTTGTTTTGATTTACTTGTCTTTAGGAAAAGTGTGGGAAATGTTTTAGATGATGTTTATTTCACCTAAGAAACATTTTACAAGCAATGGATCACACAAACAAGGTGGTTTTAAAGAAATTCAAAATCCATGCATACACATATGCATGCATTCATGATTTTATTTAGAAAAGTTTTTGTTAACCCTAATCTTGATGATTAGTGTTTGATGATCTAAGTTTAGTATTTTTGGGATGTTACACCCCTCTACCACCCTTGCTTCCTCTATAGCCAGCTCCACCGCCGTCTGACCGCGCCACCGCTCGCTGTCGCCCAGTGCCGCCCATCTGTGACTGAGCTAGTGTGAGTCGTAGGATCTTGATCGTAGCGTTACGATAGAACGTGAACAAAAGGGTAAGTAGCAATATGTGCTGTGCGATGCAACTTAAATCTAACGGCCCATATTTTCTGATCCGTGCGAAACGGTACGCACCAGTAGGAAAGCGCCACGTGGCCCTGCCTGTTTGAATAAAACCAGAAATGATCTATGTGTTGTTCCAATTTAAAAAATTCATAACTTTCAAACCACACGTTAAAATTTTGCAAATTTTATATCAATGGAATCAGCAAGACAAGTAATTTCTGACCATGCACTTTGTTTAGTAAACTGTTTGTGTTAAATTGATTGTTTTTGCAGAAACTTGTGTATGCATGTTTAGAATATAAAAATTGTTCTAAAATGATTTTGGGGATAAAATCTTTGGAAAATGATTTGTTTTTAACCTACCGACCCTAGAAATCAATTGGTTTTTTCAAAAATGTATTTGGTGAAGCAAAAGAATGAATCTTGGATTTAAACCATTTCTAGTCAAATAAAAATATGGTTTAATTATTAAAAATGGTTTTGGAAGAAAACCTTTGGGAAATGTTTTGATTTAAACTCTCTGACCCCAAACACCAAGTTTTATGATTTGAAAATGTATTTGGTAAACTCTATAAAATTATTGCTTTGCTAAAGGCATTTTCAACCACATAAAATAATGCTTTGGTTTAAAAATAGTTTATAGATAGAATCTTTTGCAAATAATTTTGCCACTTTATAAAATGACCATTAGATGTTTTCAAATGTTCATGAACCATTAGAAATCACTTATACAAATAAAACAATCTTTTGCATACTTGCATGCATTGTTTTGTTTCTATTATTTTATGTGATGTTGCTTGAATGGTAGATTGAAATATTGCTTGCTTGATTGAATTTGTAGTGATTTGAAGTGTGTGAACATTGCAAAGATCAAGGAGTGAACCTATATTCTCTACCAAAAAGGCAAGTGATGCTTCATACTTTTTTCCCACTATTTTCACTATGCATTAGTGATATTTCTAAGTAAGACTTGCATGGAATTTTGCTAAGTATATACTATGCCATGGGAAATCCTATTATATGAAACCTTAGTAGAATTTCCTAAGTTAAGATTCCTACTATTATCATGCTTATCTTAGCTAGTAGAAAACAAGGGTGGAATATATATTCACACTATGGAATATTTCCAAGTCAAGGACTTGTGTTTTGTTTAATAAAACAACTAAGTGAATGAATCACCTGGGTGGAATGGAAGGAATGGTTTGTGTTGAGTGGTTCACAAGGCCCATTTCTATGGTTTACCTTGTGTATCTCACTTGTGGATGGCCACCCAGAAACAAAGAGATTTGAGATGTCAAATTTTGAGAAGCTTCAAGTGCAACCACTTGGCATTATGGGCTCTGCCTGGATCATATAGGTTGCAATAACTTAGCCAAATGGACAGTTGGTGGTAGGGGATTGATAGGTTGGAGCGCGTCCATTTTGGTCTAAGGGAAGGCTTCTGAAAGATCTTGTCTTGGTGAAACCAAGTCTTGTGGGTAAAGTGCACCACGTCTGCAGAGTAAAAAATCTAAGTACTTAGCCATGTCCCTGGTAAAGGACAATTTGAGCATCAAGACATGGAAGCTATCAAGAAACTCCTCATCCCAATCTCTAAGTTAAAAACTTGTGGTTGAACAAGGGTTGAAAGGATCACCAATTTGTATTGGGAGATGCCTTGGGAAAGATTTTGTCAAGCAAAAACTTAGAGTTTTCAAATGATAAGGAAAATCTATTTTGAGCAAAGAAAGCCTAAGCTCCACTTAGCCAAATGCATATAGATGATAGACTCCACTATACTACCATGGTATCACTTGCCAATACAATTCAAATGTATTGACCCTTGTGGTTGTAACTTGTTATGTTGCAGGTTTGTTTGATATTAGTGAAGTTTAAATGATTAGGATTACAAGTCTACAACCAACATGTATGCCTGTGGCACTTTGAAGATGAAGGACCCCATGCTATTGTTATATTCTGCTGCATTGTAATAAGATAGCCAAATGAGCTATGTAAGATGTAATAAATTATTTTATTCCTGGTTATAAAGTTGTATTATGACCTTTGTTTCTTGATATTACATCTTAACTGTGGATGCTAGCTATTGATCCAGGGACTAGCATTGCAATCAGATGGATCTCTACCTTATTAAAGGTTGGGAACCTTACAGATGGTATCAGAGCATTGTGTTGCCTGTAGGATTTGTAAACCTAGGATTGGACAAACCCCTTAGAAAATAGGAGTTATATTTGTTCAAAAACATATTTACAAAACAATCTTGTAAACTCTTTCCTCAACCATTTTGGTTTCGACTCTACATCTCCTCTATTTTCAACTTAATGAACAAAGCCTTCCCCATGGCCAAAGACTTCACCATGTGCAAAGGACTTCATCAACTCTAATGACTTCAACATCTTCAAGAGATTTCAACCTTATTCTCAACAAGGACTTCAACCTTGGATATCACTAAGGACTACAAGTGAGACGAGAAATGTTTCTCAAGACTTGAAGACTAAGGAAACACAACTTAGAAAGAATCATCATCACCTTTGGAGTTTTGTGACCAAGACACAAGAATTTTCTCAAGGAAACCATGATCTCATGCAAGAAGAATCAACCAAGAAGGATGGAAAGATCTCAAGTGAACCATATAGATGGACCACGATATTAAGTATAGATCAAACACACCAACTTATGTGGTGTAACAAGATTATTTTTTTGCCTAAAAATATGCTTGAACGTTGTTATTTGAGTGAAATGTTTGTTTGTGATTGCTTGCACATTGCTTGTGTGAATTGTGATGTGTGTGATTAGAATTATTTCCTTAGAAGTATCTTGCCTATTCTAATTCCAATCCAACCCAAACAGATGACTACTCCAGGAAATTCCAACATCAAGGATGGTGACAACAACAACAACCAAGAGGACAACATGAGAGAACTCATAGTAACCCAAACCCAGTTGAACCAAGTGACAGCTCAATTTTTAGCCAACACCAGTGAGGTAGATCCAACCATGCAAAGGTTTTTGGAAACCCGAACCCAATTGTTGCATAAGGTGATAAACCAAATGATCAACATGGGAGACAACTCTTCCCAAGGAGCATGTGACAACAAGGATGACAATGATGATATTCTAGAAGGAATCCAAGCTTGCAATATTTGTGGAGACAAGGATCACACTTCCAAGGAGCATGAAGATCAATGCCCCAATTGTGAAGAGAAACATCCAATTGACCAATGCCCCACATCTCAAGCTACTTGTTTCCTATGTGAAGGAAATAATCATGTCCCTATTCAATGCCCCATCTATTCCATAGTTCAACAAAGGAAACAAGGTGGAGTGCAACAACTGATTGCAAACTACCATGAGAGAGCAAAGTCTACCAAGAAGGATGAAGACAAAGGAAAATCTCAGCTTGCACGTCCATGCAATATGACTCAATTTGATGGACCCAAGAGGAGACGTATGTATTATCCAAGGAAAATGTCAAGGAGACCAGGAACTTTTCCTACCTTTAAGATAACATATGAAGAACATGAACTAGAAGCACTCCTAGCTTTGGAGAAACCCAAGAAGAAGAAGTATAAGGAAATTATCCAAGTGTGGTGCAACAACTGCAAAGAGTTAGGCCATTATGGGTCAACTTGTCCACAGAAGATACATGAAGAACTCAACCTTATCACATGTTACAATTGTGGTAACCAAGGACATTATGCAAGCAACTGTCCAGAAAATATGAAGCACAAGATAAAGCCTATGAAGGATCTCAGCCTTATCACATGTTTCAAGTGTGGAAACAAAGGAACTATGCAGATGTTTGCCCAGAGAAGTTTCAACAAGATCCCAAGCAAGCCAAGATGTAATCTAGTTGGAAATTTTTTTAAGGGTGGTAGTACCCTAGTTGCTTTGAGCCAACTTGTAACCCTAGCCTTCCCAAATCTCGGGACGATATTTATTTTAAGGGTGGTAGCCTGTCACATCCCAAGATTTTCCAAATCTTGTAATGTAAAAATAAATAAATAAACAAAATAATTTTTTGTTGAAAATCAGGGTGAAAAGAAATTTTGTTTCTAAATGGAAACTTAAAATCCCATATTGAACAAACTTTAGTTAAAGTTTGAATCTAACAAAATCCAAATCAAGAGAAATGCATTCCTCTTAAAATGCATCTGGAAATTTAAACACTTGGAAAATAAATCCAAACCCTAAACCCTAATGGAATAAAAATCATTTCCAAATATCTCCAAACCTATGGATTTGATCCATATAAAAATTTGTCAACAAACATTTCAAATGATCAAGAAAGACAATTAGAAATATCATAAACCATATAAATTGGTTTCACTTAATTTGGAGCCATGGATAAAATCTTATGAATATAATAAGATAAGGAAATTAAATTTCCAAAGCTAATAAAGAACCTATCTACAAATCAATAACAAATGGTGAGCAAATAATACTAAAGATATTTAAAAGGGTAAACAAATATTAAATAAGATTTTACAAATTGGAATCACCAAGTTTGGATCTCTAAATAAAAAGATATGGATTTTATAAAGATGAAGAAAGAAATATTAAATAAGGAACATTTAAAGACCAAATTAAATCTTGGCCAAGACCATAAGCAAATGGAATGAATCTAATCCAAATCCAAATCCAAATAAAATAAAAGGATAAAGAATTTCCAAAATAAAATAAAATGGCTTGAACCAAATTCCATTTGAATTAAGACAAATCAAATTTTAAATAATTAATAAATCTTATTGAAAACTTTTCCAAATGAATTATTTGACACCCAAATAATCAAATAAAAACCTACTGAAAAATATTTGGAAGAATTTAGAAACTTAAGTGGTGTTTGAAAATATTATTAAATCTTATTTGATTTAAAACAAGGGCCTATTTGAATAATTAAAACACCCCAAAAAGAATAAATTTTTTATTCCAAATTGACTTCAGATTATATTACTAATCAGTAATTAAACCTGCAAAAATTTTGGTGGAGGTTTGAATTCAAATGGATGATTGAATTGATTAAATAAAATCAAAATAGAATATTAGAAAAGGAAAAAGAAAAACAATCTGAACAAAAAAATGTGAAAAGGAGCAGCCCAACTAACCTAGCCCACTAAGCCCAACTCGCAGCCCACCTACACCCCCTCTGCCGAAGCGTTTTTCCACTCGACCTTGCACCCGCAGAGACACCGACAGATGGACCCTACCCCCACTCTCTTTCACTCACTGACAACGGACCTCATCGCCACGTCGTCATCGTCTTCACCCACCGCGCTGACCACGCCCTCCCGGCCATTTCCTGCCGTTAAATCCTCAGAGTAAATTCGCTGCAATGGCTCGACGATTACTCCTCGCGATAACGCCTTATAAATCCCCTCCCTCTCTTCTTCCTTTCCCCTCAAACCCCGCTGCCAGAGAGCCACTAGGCTGCCTCCATTTTGCTTTGCACTACCGCTGTCTCCGGCGAGCTCCACGAGCGATTCCGGCCAGTCGACGTTTCCCCTCGCCTCCTCGAGCACAAAAGCGTGACCCCCAGACCCTGGCGCACCTCCCAGTGGAATCAGCTCGTCCCCGCGCGCCCCAGAACCTCGGCAACAACGATAACCACCGCCGCCACCGTCTGCTTTCTCTCCGGCCAAGCCTCTGGTAAGAATCTGACCGCCCCTCTCTTTCTCTTTCACGCACGCATCCTCGCCACGTCCTTGCGCATTTAACCATGCTTTCCATTTTCTCTGGCATGCTCTGAAGCCTCGTCTTCAACCTCGCCTGAGCACACCCGACGACTTCGCGAACTCCGGCGAGCAATCGCCAGCACATGCGAGCGCCCCTTCGTCTACAACCAGCACGTTGAGCTTCCCCACGCCACGGCAATCTCGGTGAGCCGCCCCTCTACCACCTTTGCTTCCTCTATCGCCAGCTCCGCCGCCGTCTGACCGCGCCACCGCTCGCTGTCGCCCAGCGCCGCCCATCTGTGACCGAGCTAGTGTGAGCCGTAGGATCTTGATCGTAGCGTTGCGATAGACCGTGAACGAAAGGGTAAGTAGCAATCTGTGTCGTGCGATGCAACTTAAATCTAATGGCCCATATTTGCTGATCCACGTGAAACGGTACGCACAAGTAGGAAAGCGCCACGTGGCCCTGCCTGTTTGAATAAAACCAGAAATGATCTATGTGTTGTTCCAATTTGAAAAATTCATAACTTTCAAACCACACGTCCAAATTTTGCAAATTTTATATCAATAGAATCAGCAAGACAAGTACTTTCTGATCATGCACTTTTTTTAGTAAACTGTTTCTATTAAATTGATTGTTTTTGCAGAAACTTGTGTATGCATGTTTAGAATATATAAATTGTTCTAAATTGATTTTGGCGATAAAATCTTTGGAAAATGGTTTGTTTTGAACCTACTGACCCTAGAAATCAATTGGTGGTTTCAAAAATGTATTTGGTGAAGCAAAAGAATGAATCTTGGATTTAAACCATTTCTAGTCAAATAAAAATATGGTTTAATTATTAAAAATGGTTTTGGAAGAAAACCTTTGGGAAATGTTTTGTTTTAAACTCTCTGACCCCAAACACCAAGTTTTATGATTTGAAAATGTATTTGGTAAACCCTATAAAATTATTGCTTTGCTAAAGGCATTTTCAACCACATAAAATAATGCTTTGGTTTAAAAATAGTTTATAGATAGAATCTTTTGCAAATAATTTTGCCACTTTATAAAATGACCATTAGATGTTTTCAAATGTTCATGAACCATTAGAAATCACTTATACAAATAAAACAATCTTTTGCATACTTGCATGCATTGTTTTGTTTCTATTATTTTATGTGATGTTGCTTGAATGGTGGATTGAAATATTGCTTGCTTGATTGAATTTGTAGTGATTTGAAGTGTGTGAACATTGCAAAGATCAAGGAGTGAACCTATATTCTCTACCAAAAAGGCAAGTGATGCTTCATACTTTTGTCCCACTATTTTCACTATGCATTAGTGATATTTCTAAGTAAGACTTGCATGGAATTTTGCTAAGTATATACTATGCCATGGGAAATCCTATTATATGAAACCTTAGTAGAATTTCCTAAGTTAAGATTCCTACTATTATCATGCTTAGCTTAGCTAGTAGAAAACAAGGGTGGAATATATATTCACACTATGGAATATTTCCAAGTCAAGGACTTGTGTTTTGTTTAATAAAACAACTAAGTGAATGAATCACCTGGGTGGAATGGAAGGAATGGTTTGTGTTGAGTGGTTCACAAGGCCCATTTCTATGGTTTACCTTGTGTATCTCACTTGTGGATGGCCACCCAGGAACAAAGAGATTTGAGATGTCAAATGTTGAGAAGCTTCAAGTGCAACCACTTGGCAGTATGGGCTCTGCCTGGATCATAAAGGTTGCAATAACTTAGCCAAATGGAAAGTTGGTGGTAGGGGATTGATAGGTTGGAGCGCGTCCATTCTGGTCTAAGGGAAGGCTTCTGAAAGATCTTATCTTGGTGAAACCAAGTCTTGTGGGGAAAGTGCACCACCTCTGCAGAGTGAAAAATCTAAGTACTTAGCCATGTCAAATTTGAGCATCAATACATGGAAGCTATCAAGAATCTCCTCATCCCAATTTCTAAGTTAAAAACTTGTGGTTGAACAAGGGTTGAAAGGATCACCAATTTCTATTGGGAGATGCCTTGGGAAAGATTTTGTCAAGCAAAAACTTAGAGTTTTCAAATGATAAGGAAAATCTATTTTGAGCAAACCAAGCCTAAGCTCCACTTAGCCAAATGCATATAGATGATAGACTCCACTATACTACCATAGTATCACTTGCCAATACAATTCAAATGTATTGACCCTTGTGGCTGTAACTTGTTATGTTGCAGGTTTGTTTGATATTAGTGAAGTTTAAATGATTAGGATTACAATTCTACAACAAACATGTCTGCCTGTGGCACTTTGAAGATGAAGGACCCCATGCTATTGTTCTATTCTGCTGCATTGTAATAAGATAGCCAAATGAGCTATGTAAGATGTAATAAATTATTTTATTCCTGGTTATAAAGTTGTATTATGACCTTTGTTTCTTGATATTACATCTTAACTGTGGATGCTAGCTATTGATCCAGGGACTAGCATTGCAATCACAGGGATCTCTACCTTATTAAAGGTTGGGAACCTTACAGTCTCTTGCCTCGATCTTTGGACTTGTAGGTACCCAAGACCCCCGAGATCGATCAAGGCTTGAGGTGACATACATGGATAGCGACGAAATCATAGGAACCCCAGTGACAGAAAGGGTAGTACGATCTTCGTTTAGCGACCCATTCAGGATCACAACAACATCACCACTTAATGCTTTGACCTATGTTTTTCACTTAATAATCGTTTGTAGCCTGGTGCTTCGCGATGCAGTCGATTGGATCAAAATACTATTGCTATGCATATGTCCTCTTAGGGGATCTAGTATATTAGGATGTGTTGCCCACAAAATATTATCTCTATTGGAACCTTACATATGACTATGCTTATTATTATCCTTTATCCCATATGGTGTGCAGCTGCAGGTGGATCTTCAACCCTAGCCTCCATCCATTGATTCAACCCATGATATAAAGTAAACTAGATTGGTCTGGTAAACAAAGGTAAAACAAAAAAACAAAGTCTTGTAAACGTGTCCTTATTTTCATTCCTATGAGCATTGTTTCCCAAGGTTCGATTAAACCTAGATCTACTAGGGAAAAAGCTACTATACTTGATATGTAATCCGGATCGAAGGTATGAGCCGCATGGGCCTACTAGGCCACACGCGCGCGTAGAGGGGGGAGGGAACCTTGGCCGAATCAGCTAGGGACCCCTATGGCTGGCGGGTGGAGGAGGAGGGGAGGGGAAAGGCCGTGTGGGGGGTGGGGAGGAGTCATTCCCGGTCTCAAACTTGTCCTCCAAGTTGATTTTAGGGAGAACTCCATATTTGATGCAGACTTCATAGTGGATACGGACTTCCTCTCTCTCTCATATTGGTGGAAGAAATGAAAAGGAGGAGTCCTTGTAGGATACGAATCCTAGTCCTACTCTCCTCTATGGAGGAGGGAAGCCGCCTATATAATTAGGGGAGAGGGCCAAGGGAAATACACACTAATCCACACCCTATCCCAAGTCGCCGCCAGCCACCGCCACCTCGGCCTTGTCCTCTCCCTCTTCCTCGCGTCGTCATCTTTGTCGCGTGAAGGAGATCTCCACCAAAGACCGCAGTAGCTCCTTCTTGTACCCCGTCTAGATCTAGTCTTGATGGATGACGGAGTGCTGCCGGATCTTCATCGACACATTCTCGCTTCGTCTGCGAGTTCTTGTTCTCGCCTCGACACGGTGTCGTCCGTGTTGCACGTGTGGATACCGGTGGAGGTGAGACACTTGGAGCACTAGTTCTTCGGAGCCGTCCGTGGGATAATACATCTCCTCGCGACTCGCTAAGTCTTGTTGCGGGGATCGACGCACCATCAACCTCGTCATTGATAAACTTCACCTAGTTCGATCAATGTGGGTATGTTCCGTTACCTCACCCTTTCATTGGATCTTGGATATGCGCTAGAAATTTTTTGTTTTCCATAGCACGTTCCCCAATAGTGGCATCTGAGCGGTCTATGCATAGACATAGGTACGAATAGAGGAATCTTAGAATTTCGGCATTGTTAATCTCGTTATTGCTACCCAATTGTTGCAATTTGGATCTTGGTGGCATTGTATGATAAGTGGCCCGAGCCGACTTTACTATCTTCAGATCAAGACTGGTTTGTCAAGTGTACTTCGGGTACGCAAAGCAACTTTCGGGTGCCTGTTTTCTGAATTTGTGATACGTCGGAAACGTATCTAGAATTTTTGATTCTCCATGCTTGTTTAGTATCTACTTTGCTTTACTTTTCTACACTTTGAGGTGCTTTTTACAAGTTTTCTGGTACTAACCTATTAACAAGTTGCAACAGTGCCAGATGCCTGTTTTTTGTTGTTTTTGGTTTCAGAAAAATTAGTAAAGAAATATTCTCGAAATTGGACGGGACAAACGTCAAAGTCAATTACTTTCCGTGGGGAACAAGAAGTCCAGAGGGGAGCCGAAGGGGCCGGCCAAGGTGGCCAGACCCACCCCAGGCGCGGGTGGTCCCCACCCCGCGCCTGGCTAGGGTTTGGCACCCCTGGCCGCCTCCTCGGCCTCCCCCTTCACCTATAAGAATCCCCCAATGCATAAACCCTAAGCACCCGATCAAATCTCCACGAAACCGTCTGTAGTCGCCACCACCATCGTCCCTAGATCGGGGGGTCTGAAGTTCTTCCCGGCACCCTACCGGAGGGGAGATCATCCCGGAGGCCTTCTCTCCGGTATGATGCGTGAGTAGTTCCACCTTGGACTATGAGTCCATGTAGTAGCTATATGGTTGTATCTCCTCCTTTGTTCTTTCATGTATAGATCTTATGATCTCCGTTCATGATCAAGATCTAATCTATTTTTCATCATGCGTGTTGTGGTTGCGGGGATCCGATGGATATTGAGATTATTATGTTGGTTTGATTAATGGTTTTGTCTTTATGATTCTATCATGTCTGTGTTGTTTGTGATCTTGCATGCTTTGTTGTTAGTAGCTATCTTGGCCAAGTAGTTGCTAGTAACTCCAAGAGGGGGTATTTATGCTCGATAGTGGGTTCATGCCTCTAGTTTCCAAGGGAAGTGACAATAAACTCTTCGGTTGTAGATGTGTTGTTGCTACTAGGGAGAAAACAACGGTCTCTTGTTCATGGAACATGTGGACTGTTTATCTTACACACTTTGCTTAAAGCAGTTGTCTGTTGATTGCAACTTAATATTGGAGGAGGTTCGGATGATAACCTGAAGGTGGACTTCTAGTCATAGATGCAGTTGGATGGCGGTCTATGTATCTTGTTGTATTGCCCAACTGTATCTTGTAGGATCTTCCTGACTAGTAATTGCATTGTTATGCCTTGCTCAGTTCCTGTCAATTGCCCTGTTGTAATTTGTTTACCCTCCATGCCATGTTGTTTATCTAAGGATAGCACCTTTAGTGAACTATGGACCCTGGTCCAATCTTTACCATTGATACATCTTCCACTGTTACTTGTTTATTTGCTGCAAACCATTACCTTCCATACCATACGTTTAATCCTTTGTTACAGCAAACCGGTGAGCTTGACAACCTCACTGATTCGTTGGGGCAAAGTCTTGAGTTTGTATTGTGTAGGTCTCTGCGTTGCTTGCAACACCTGTTTGACATTTCCTTCCTCCTTCTGGTTCGATAACCTCAGTCTCTACTGAGGGAAGACTTGCTGCTGTGCTCATCACACCTTGCTCTTGGTGTTTCCAACGAAGTGCTCCACGTCAAGTTCTCTAGCGCCATCAAGGATTCACCAACAAGTTTTCTGGCGCCGTTGTCGGGGAGGCTAAGGACGTCTTCACTAGCGGAGTCCTTCACTTACTTTCTCTTTACTTTGTTTTTAGTTTGATTTGTTTCTTTTGCTTGGTTTTGTTTGCCTCTTTTCAAAACCCCCAAAAAAATCTAGTTTGGTTTGCTTTCTTTATTCAAAAACACACAAAAATTAGTTCCTGCTCTAGTTGCCACCTTGCTCTAGCTCACCATGTTGCTCCCCAAGTTCGCCCTGAAAGATCTTGCAATAGGTAGTGGATCCATAATTGGGAAAGATAATATTGAAGAATTCGTTAACTATGTTGGAGGCTAGGTTTGTTAGCCTTAACCCCTTCATACAATTCTTGTTCCTAAAACTAAAAGAATAAAAGAATGCTGAAAAAAGAGAATTCACCCTTGAAACTTTATCAAAATAATTTCATGATGTTGCTAGGGAGGCCAAAAAGGTTTTTGAGCGTTTCAATATGCTAGGATCAAGTGTAAATGTTGTGGGTATTTCTGATAAAACTAAGCCTAGAGAAGAATTTAAGATACCCATACCCTTTAAGCTTGTTGGAATGCATGAAGCCTTTGAAAAGAATTTTGATTGGATTGCTCCTGGAAATCTTTTTGATGAAAGTAGTAGACCAAAGAGAGATGAGAAGGGATCCTCCAAAACCCATTTTGATGAGATACCTTTCATAGTTGAAGATTTTGCAAGTATGAGTGTTAATACTTCCTCATTTGAAAATACTTGATTCTTCTTGCTTCTTGTGCCTAACTTAAAGGCGTTAAAGAAAAGTACTTGTTGGGAGATAACCCAAGAGTTTCCTTGAGTCTTGGAAGTTATTAATTCTGTAATGACCTCTCCTTATCCTTTTTTTTTCTTTTTGTGCCAAGAATGACCTCTAATGAGAGGAAAGTAAGATTTGGAGAGTTGCTGTCCCGAAACAGATTTCTGTCCACCACCAAAAAAAATCGTGAGGAGTCTTTGTAACTCGGATTGAGCTGAAAATTTACGAACAAATACCCCAGTATGTTAGGTAACTTTTGTTAGTTCAACACTTTTTGGTTTTAGGAACAAAAGATGTTCGAAAAAATCGTTTTCTACCTGCTGGTCTGTTTGACAGATTTTTGCCATTATTTGCATTTGCTTCTTATTGATTCCTTTTTGAGTTCTCTTTAGGTGAATTGAGCTTTTTGAAGAAGTTACTACAGTAGCTTGTGTTTTTAGTGAAAAGATTTGTTGTTTCAAAGCTTTGCCAGAGGTCTATTATCTTTTGAATAAGCTAATGTTGCTAATGAAAATTGTGTGAAGTTTTGTGTGAAGGAAAAATTTTAGGTGTAGAGAGAGAATGCTGTAATAAGATGAAGAATGGACAAAAGCTCAATCTTGGGGATGCCACCATGGTGTCACCCCAAGAAATATCCAAGAGGTACAAGCGTCAAAGCTTGGGGATGCCCAAGGAATCCCCTTCTTCATCAATAAAAAGCTCAGGTCTGTCTAGACACTTCGTTTTTATTGTTTCATGCACAATTGTGTTGTTCTTGGAGCATATTATTTTTTGTTTGCTTTGCTTAGTTTGTTTAGTTTTCTTAAGTAGTTTGGACCCCCGTTCTCTCTGTGTTTTTTTGCAAATAAGTTGCTTGGTGTTGGAAAGGAGTAGTAAGTTCTTGCTTGTAAGTGCAAGAGGAGCTTGCATTGAATGTGACTTAGACTTTAGCATGACATGCTAGGTGTTGTTTTGACCTTATGCTTAGAGATTATTTCTGTAGCATGTCTTGTTCCAAACAATTGGGCTTGCTTAGTGTGCCTTGAAGAAATTATGCGTTGTTTTAGCATCCAAAAGCATAGTATTGTGGTATTCTCCTTTGATGCTTTGCTTGGGTTGACTTGGCACATGCTCACACCATGTTATGACTATGAGAAGTCACCATTAGCCTCTATGATCATTTAGTACTTGACTTGTAGTACCACTCTTTGCTTTCATTAGTATGCTTTATTGCATTGCATGATTATGGCCATTATGCTCTCTTAGTTGGTTGCTCCTAGTCTTTTGCTAGCCTCCACTTGTATGAGTAAGTTCTACTCATCCTTCCAACTTCCAAAAAACCAAGTTATTCCAAAGTGTCCACTATAAACTCCTATGCATGGTGTGTTACACCATTCCAAGTATATTCTTGTGTCACATCCCAAAATTTTCCAAAATTTGAAATATTAAATAAACAAAATAAAATTTTGTTGAAATTAGGGTGAGAAGAAACCTTTTGATTCCAATTGGAAACATCAAAACCTATTTTGATCCAATAGAATCCTAAAGGGATTTAAAAATAAAATAAATAAATAAAGAAAGTTTTAATAGTTGGAATCACTATTTTTGGATCTTTTAATAAAAAGATTTGGGTTTCAAAAGCAAAGGTAAAATTATAAATAAGGGTTATTTTAAAGAGCCAAATTAATCTTGGCCAATCTTTTAAAATAAAATATTTTGTTTGATAAAACTAGTAAAGGTTTATTTAAATAAAACCATGAGGATTTATTAATATCCAATTTTTTTTAAGTAAAGGCTTTTCCATTTTAAATAAACATTGAAACTTGTTAAAGTATTTTAAATAAGATTTCCAAGTGTTTTGTTTTTCAAATAAAACCTACTGAAAAGATTTTGCTATTATTTAGATTTCAAAATAAATTAAAACCTATTTGAAATAAAGACTAAGGTCTAGTTATTTAATTATTAATAGATCCCAAAAGAATAAAAGAATTATTTTATTTTGGACTTTGGAATATGTTGTTAAACAGAATTAAAATTCACCCAAAGTTTGGTGTTGGTTTGAATTCATTTGGTGTTTGAATTGTTTGAAATAAAAATCAAAACGGGAATTCAATTCAGAAAAAGAAAAAGGTTTAGTAAAAAAATGAATCAAACCCAACCCAGCCAACAGGCCCAGCAAGCCCAACTCGCAGCCCACCTACTTCCCCTCTGGCGAACCGTTTTTACCCAGAAATCCACCCGCGAAGTCACTGACCAGTGGACCCCACAACCACTCCCTCACTCTCGCTGACAACAGACCCCACCGGCCACCTCATCATCGTCTCCACCTCGACCGTTCCTCCTCGGCGTTTCTGCCGGCGATGAATGCCATTGATTTGGCATAACACCGTGAGTAAATCTCGACAGCAACCACGCACGCTTAAATGCCCCTCTCCCCTCTCTCCTTTCCCCCACTCTCCACACCCTCTCTGCCCCAGGGCTGTCCTGATTTTGAACCACACGGAGCTGCCTCCAACAAGCTTCTCCGGCAAAATCCCGGCGACTCCGGCCACCTCTCCACTCCCAGAGCATACGAGCTTGCTCTTCAGTTCCGTGCGCACCTGCCCGTGTGCTCCACTCACTCGCGCGCGCTCCAAATCATCGGCAAGGACCACCGTCTAAGCACCGCCGCGTCTGCCATTCGCTCCGGTAAGCACCCCGGTGAGTACAGACTTCCCCAACACCTATTGATGATGCTCCCATGATCCCTAGTGCCGTGCGCATCTAACCATGTGCTTCGTTTGCCTCGGCATGACCTGTATCCTGGCCCCCGTCGACAACCGTGCGAGACCGAGCCAGAGAGCGACTCCGGCGAGCAATTGCGATCGTCACCGTGCGCCCCCTGCCTTCTTTTGAACACGTCGAGCATCAGTGAAGCACGGTGATTCTGGTAAACCCCTTCACTCCCTCCCTCGCCTCCTGAATCACCGGCTCCGCCATAGCCAGAGCGTGTGCCGCCACCCGCCGCCGCCAGCGCCGCCAAATCCTGGTCAAAGCGCTATGGTCCGTCGGATCTGGATCGAAAGGATCATATTAGATTTTAAAACGAAGGGGTACACTTGCTCCTCTGCCGCACGATCTGTTTAGATCTAATGCACCATGTAGGCCGATCCGCGCGAAGCGGTATAGACGAATTAGAACAAGACGCGTGTCCCAGACTTTGTTTTAAAAACAGGATTTGTTCTATTAGTTATTTGATTTTATAAATTGCATAACTTTTAATCTACACGTCCAAATTTTGCAAATTTTATATCAATGGAATCAGCAAGATAAATCCTACCCAACCCTGCACTTTATTTAATGCTTTACTTCTCAAAAATTGGTTGAATTTGCAGAAACTTATGTAGTCTTATTTTGAATATAAAAATTGTTCTAGATATAATTTTAAGATGAAATCTTTGCAAAATGGATTGTTGTGAACCTACTAACCATAGGAACCAACTTATGGATTTAAAAATGTATTTTGTGAAGTTAAGGAATAAATATTTGATTTAGTACATTTCTACTCAAATAAA
Organism: Avena sativa; assembly: GCA_916181665.1. NCBI lineage: Eukaryota > Viridiplantae > Streptophyta > Magnoliopsida > Poales > Poaceae > Avena > Avena sativa. Next base: position 144,034,503 of record OV702294.1, on the reverse strand, counting down.
AATATTGTTATTGGTTTAGAAATGAATTTTGAGTAAAACCTTTGGGAATTGTTGTGATTCAAACCTTCTGACCCTAAACACCAAGTTTTGTGAATTAAAAACTTATTTGATGAACCATGTAAAGTTATTACTTTGCTAAAAGATATTTTCAACTACATAAAATACCACCTTAGCATAATATTTGGTTTATGAGATAAAACCTTTTGCAAATGGTTTTACCACTTTAGTAAACGACCACTTTGAACTTTAAAATGTTTAGAGCCTAGTAGAAACCACTTTTCTAAATAAAACTATCTTTTGCATGCTTGCATGCATGACCTTGTTTTTGTTATTTTATGTGTGTTAAATTGTTTGAATGCTAGTTGAATATATGTTTGCTTGATTCAATTGTAGTGGAATTAGAAGAGTGTGATATTTGCAAGATCAAGAAGTGAACCAACATTCTCTACTAAAAAGGAAAGTGACACTATCATCCAAGTCCTACTATTTTCATTGCACTTAGTGGATTTTTGTAACATGCATGATAAGGATTACTATATTTTATGCTATGCTAAATCCTAATAGGATACCCTTATATCTCCCTTAGTGAAAACATTGTAGTTGTAGTATGCTTAGCCCTGCTATATATTTGGGATGGGATACATGATATGATTATATGAAGTGTTGGAAAGATATATGTTTTATATAATAAAACAAGTACTCAATGAACCACCTGGGTGGAAAAGGATACTCAAGGTTGGACAAGGTGGCAACAAAAGGAACCATGTTTATATGGCTATATTTTGTGTGTGCACTAGAAGAAAACCACCCAGGGACTTAGAGATTGAACATGTTTCTCGTACAGTGGCTTCCGTGTACAGCCACATGCTAAATGGGCTCTGGCTTAGTCAACTACATAGTGGAAGACCCATGCATTGGCATCTTCAGGTTAACTAGAATTGTGTAAGGGAAATATATCCCTACATTGGTGCCTGGTAGACAAGCTAGCATTGTGTATTGGGAGGACTTCTATGGAAAGACTTTGTCACATTCTTGATCTGCCAGTACTCCATTTTGGTGAGTACTTATCTAGCGGCCACTGGTGGCATCAAGACGAGATTGTGTCATGTGGGTAAAGTGTACAACTTCTGCAGAAGATCCAAAAATTCTAAGTACTTAGCCGTGTCCCCGGTTATGGACAATTCTGAGCAACTAAGGCCTGAAGCTATGAAAGATCTCGACATTCCAATTTCTCAAAGTAAAACTTGATGGTGACAACAAGGGATTTGAAGCACTTGGATTTTTCCAAGGAGTTCAGAAAGATTTGACAAAAAGATCAAAACTATTTTGAAAAGATGGGATAAAACTATATTGCTTTCTGCAAATGAGCCTAAACCCCACTTAGCCAAATATGCATGTAATGATAGGATCCACTTATTTCTACATAGTAGTGAAACTTGCCAATACAATTCAAATGTATTAACCCTTGTGGCTGCAACTTATTATGTTGCAGGTTTGTTTGATGTTAGTGAAGTGTGATGAATAGGATTACAAGTCTACAACCAACATGATTGCTTGTGGAACTTTGAAGATGAAGGACTCCATGCTATATAAATATTCTGCTGCATTGTAATGAGATAGCCAAGTGAGCTATGTAAGATGTAATGAATTATTTTATTCCTGGTTATAAAGTTGTATTATGACCCTTGTTTCTTGATATTACATCTTAACTGTGGATGCTAGCTATTGATCCAGGGACTAGCATTGTAAACACAGGGATCTCTACCTTATTAAAGGTTGGGAACCTTATAGATGGTATCAGAGCACTGTGTTGCCTGTAGGATTGTAACCCTAGGATTGGACAAAACCCCTTAGAAAAATAGGAGTTGTATTTGTTCCAAAAACTTATTTACAAACAATCTTGTAAACTCTTTCCTTAACCTTTTTGGTTTTGATTCTATATCTCTTCCTTTTCAACTTGATGGACAAAGACTTCACCATGACCAATGATTTCCACTTTAGTTCCACCAAGGACTTCAACTTAGACATCACTAAGGACTACAAGTGAGAACCAAGAGACATTACATTGCCTACCAAAGACATTGATATCACGTTAGAGTATGGATCATATTGACCTATGAGGTATGACTATACTAGGTTGATTATTTCAAGAAAACTTGTTGTTCCCTTCAACTCATGAGTTAAGCTCATAAGTTGTTAAGTGGATAGTTGCTTGTTGATTGATTGACTGTTTGATTGAACTTTGTTGTTTTGGGTTGTGTGTTAGAACTTCTTAAAACCTATCCATCATTACTTATCCCTATCAAACCAACAGATGCCTCCCCGTCGTGCCAACCCCAACCAAGACAACAATATCACCCCTGAGATGCAGCAGATGATGACAGTTCAGACATAGCTGATGCAGGAAATGACCACATTCATACAGAATCAAAACAACAACAACAACAACAATCAGAATAATCCTCCATCTCATGACATGCTCACCAGGTTTCTGAAACTTAGACCTGCAAGGTTCTTTGGAACAACTGATCCAATGGAAGCCAATGACTGGTTACGTTCGGTGAATAAGGACTTAGTGACTGTTGGCTGCACCCATGAAGAAAAAGTTAGGTTTGCAGCATTTCTACTTGAAGGACCAGCAGCAACATGGTGGGACAACTTTCAGATCACCACTCCCCTTGAAGATGTAACTTGGGCTATTTTTGAGGATGGTTTCCGTACAGCTCACATCTCATCTGGAGTGATGCACTTGAAGAAAAAGGAGTTTCACATTCTGAAACAACGACACCTCAGTGTGGCTGAGTACATTGAAGAATTCAACAATCTGGCACGCTATGCATCGGATGAAGTTGATACAGATGCTAAGAGAAAGGAGAAATTTCTTGAAGGACTTAATGATGAGTTGAACCTGCAACTGTCTGTTGCCTATGTCCCAACTTATCAATCACTCTGTGACAAAGCCACCATTTTGGAAAACAAGATGAATCAAGTTGAGAATAGAAAGAGGAAGCATAGCCTCAATTATCACTCAGGATCATCACAAAAGAAGCGTTCATTCAAAAAGAGCAATGAAGATTCTGAACCACATCGGTATCACCACAACAACAATGGAAGTGATAATAATGGAAATGATACTGACAATGGAGATGATCTTGGTCAGAACCAACATGACACTTTCAGGAAGAAAGACATTAGCCAGTTGCAGTGCTATAATTGCAAGGAACTTGGACACTATGCATCAGACTGTCCTGAGAAGGAAAAGAAAAAGGATGCTAGAAGATCCAATGGAAAAGGCTCCAATGTGACCCAGAAAAGACATGTGAACCACATTGACATGGATGGAAACTTTGAAGAGATAGAATAAGTGGATGTCAGGAACTAGTTAACGCAGAAGAGTCAAATAAGGATTCCTTGTCAGGACATCAAGTGTTGAACCCATAGTCAAGTGAACCATCAATGTAACCCTATGAGACTTTCTTTTAAGGGTGGTAGTACCCTAGTTGCCTTGAAGCCAACTTGTAACCCTAGCCTTGCCAAATCTCGGGACGAGATTTCTTTTAAGGGTGGTAGCCTGTCACATCCCAAAATTTTCCAAATTTTGAAATGTGAAATATTAAATAAACAAAATAAAATTTTGTTGAAATTAGGGTGAGAAGAAACTTTTTGATTCCAATTGGAAACATCAAAACCTATTTTGATCCAATAGAATCCTAAAGGGATTTTAAAATAAAATAAATAAATAAATAAAGTTTTAATAGTTGGAATCACTATTTTTGGATCTTTTAATAAAAAGATTTGGGTTTCAAAAAATTATAAATAAGGGCTATTTTAAAGAGACAAATTAATCTTGGCCAAGCTTTTAAAATAAAATATATTTTTTTATAAGACTAGTAAAGGTTTATTTAAATAAAACCATGAGGATTTATTAATATCCAATTTTGTTTAAGTAAAGGCTTTTCGATTTTAAATAAACATTGAAACTTGTTAAAGTATTTTAAATAAGATTTCCAAGTGTTTTGTTTTTCAAATAAAACCTACTGAAAAGATTTTGCTATTATTTAGATTTCAAAATAGAGTTTTAAAATAAATTAAAACCTATTTTAAATAAAGACTAAGGTCTAGTTATTTAATTATTAATAGATCCCAAAATAATAAAAGAATTATTTTATTTTGGACTTTGGAATATGTTGTTAAACAGAATTAAAATTCACCCAAAGTTTGGTGTTGGTTTGAATTCATTTTGTGTTTGAATTGCTTGAATAAAAATCAAAACAGGAATTCAATTCAGAAAAAGAAAAAGGTTTAGTATAAAAAAAATGAATCAAACCCAACCCAGCCAACAGGCCCAGCAAGCCCAACTCGCAGCCCACCTACTTCCCCTCTGGCGAACCGTTTTTACCCAGAAATCCACCCGCAAAGTCACTGACCATTGGACCCCACAACCACTCCCTCACTCTCGCTGACAACAGACCCCATCGGCCACCTCATCATCGTCTCCACCTCGACCGTTCCCCCTCTCTATTTCTGCCAGCGATGAATGCCATTGATTTGGCATAACACCACGAGTAAATCTCGACAACAACCACGCACGCTTAAATGCCCCTCTCCCCTCTCTCCTTTCCCCCACTCTCCACACCCTCTCTGCCCCAGGGCTGTCCTGATTTTGAACCACACCGAGCTGCCTCCGACAAGCTTCTCCGGCGAAATCCCGGCGACTCCGGCCACCTCTCCACTCCCAGAGCATACGAGCTTGCTCTCCAGTTCCGTGCGCACCTGCCCGTGTGCTCCACTCACTCGCGCGCGCTCCAAATCATCGGCAAGGACCACCGTCTAAGCACCGCCACATCTGCCATTCGCTCCGGCAAGCAGCCCGGTGAGTACAGACTTCCCCAGCACCTACTGATGATGCTCCCATGATCCCTAGTGCCGTGCGCGTCTAACCATGTGCTTTGTTTGCCTCGGCATGACCTGTAGCCTTGGCCCCGTCGACAATCGTGCGAGCCCGAGCCAGAGAGCAACTTCGGCGAGCAATTGCGATCGTCACCGTGCGCCCCCTGCCTTCTTTTGAACACGTCGAGCATCAGTGAAGCACGGTGATTCTGGTAAACCCCTTCACTCCCTCCCTCACCTCCTGTATCGCCGGCTCCACCGTAGACAGAGTGTGCGCCACCACCCGCCGCCGCCAGCGCCGCCAAATCCTGGTCAAAGCGCTGCGGTCCGTCGGATCTGGATCGGAAGGATCAGATTAGATTTTAAAACAAAGGGGTACGATTGCTCCTGTGCCGCACAATCTGTTTAGATCTAACACACCGTGTAGGCCGATCCGTGCGAAGCGGTATAGACGAATCAGAACAAGACGTGTGTCCCAGACTTTGTTTTAAAAACAGGATTTGTTCTATTAGTTGTTTGATTTTGTAAATTGCATAACTTTTAATCTACACGTCCAAATTTTGCAAATTTTATATCAATGGAATCAGCAAGACAAATCCTACCCAACCATGCACTTTGTTTAATGTTTTGCTTCTCGAAAATTGGTTGAATTTGTAGAAACTTGTGTAGGCTTATTTTGAATATAAAAATTGTTCTAGATATAATTTTAAGATGAAATCTTTGCAAAATAGATTGTTGTGAACCTACTGACCATAGGAACAAACTTATGGATTTAAAAATGTATTTTGTGAAGTTAAGGAATAAATATTTGATTTAGTACATTTCTAGTCAAATAAAAATATTGTTATTGGTTTAGAAATGAATTTTGAGTAAAACCTTTGGTAATTGTTGTGATTCAAACCTTCTGACCCTAAACACCAAGTTTTGTGAATTAAAAACTTATTTGATGAACCATATAAAGTTATTACTTTGCTAAAAGATATTTTCAACTACATAAAATACCACCTTAGCATAATATTTGGTTTATGAGATAAAACCTTTTGCAAATGGTTTTACCACTTTAGTAAATGACCACTTTGAACTTTAAAATGTTTAGAGCCTAGTAGAAACCACTTTTCTAAATAAAACTATCTTTTGCATGCTTGCATGCATGACCTTGTTTTTGTTATTTTATGTGTGTTAAATTGTTTGAATGCTAGTTGAATATATGTTTGCTTGATTGAATTGTAGTGGAATTAGAAGAGTGTGATATTTGCAAGATCAAGAAGTGAACCAACATTCTCTATTAAAAAGGCAAGTGACACTATCATCCAAGTCCTACTATTTTCATTGCACTTAGTGGATTTTTGTAACATGCATGATACGGATTACTATATTTTATGCTATGCTAAATCCTAATAGGATACCCTTATATCTCCCTTAGTGAAAACATTGTAGTTGTAGTATGCTTAGCCCTGCTATATATTTGGGATGGGATACATGATATGATTATATGAAGTGTTGGAAAGATATATGTTTTATATAATAAAACAAGTACTCAATGAACCACCTGGGTGGAAAAGGATACTCAAGGTTGGACAAGGTGGCAACGAAAGGAACCATGTTTATATGGCTATATTTTTGTGTGTTCACTAGAATAAAACCACCTAGGGACTTAGAGATTGAACATGTTTCTCGTACAGTGGCTTCCGTGTACAGCCACATGCTAAATGGGCTCTGGCTTAGTCAACTACATAGTGAAAGACCCATGCATTGGCATCTTCAGGTTAACTAGAATTGTGTAAGGGAAATATATCCCTACATTGGTGCCTGGTAGACAAGCTAGCATTGTGTATTGGGAGGACTTCTATGGAAAGACTTTGTCACATTCTCGATCTGCCAGTACTCCATTTTGGTGAGTACTTATCCAGCGGCCACTGGTGGCATCAAGACGAGATTGTGTCATGTGGGTAAAGTGTACAACTTCTGCAGAAGATCCAAAAATTCTAAGTACTTAGACGTGTCCCCGGTTATGGACAATTCTGAGCAACTAAGGCCTGAAGCTATGAAAGATGTCGACATTCCAATTTCTCAAAGTAAAACTTGATGGTGACAACAAGGGATTTGAAGCACTTGGAGTTTTCCAAGGAGTTCAGAAAGATTTGACAAAAATATCAAAACTATTTTGAAAAGATAGGATAAAACTATATTGCTTTCTGCAAATGAGCATAAACCCCACTTAGCCAAATATGCATGTAATGATAGGATCCACTTATTTCTACATAGTAGTGAAACTTGCCAATACAATTCAAATGTATTGACCCTTATGGCTGCAACTTATTATGTTGCAGGTTTGTTTGATGTTAGTGAAGTGTGATGAATAGGACTACAAGTCTACAACCAACATGATTGCCTGTGGCACAGAAGATGAAGGACTCCATGCTATATAGGTATTTTGCTGCATTGTAATGAGATAGCCAAGTGAGTTATGTAAGATGTAATGAATTATTTTATTCCTGGTTATAAAGTTGTATTATGACCCTTGTTTCTTGATATTACATCTTAACTGTGGATGCTAGCTATTGATCCAGGGACTAGCATTGTAAACACAGGGATCTCTACCTTATTAAAGGTTGGGAACCTTACATCTTGTTTTCAACTATCTTCCAATTAAAAACTATTTTGTTATGTGAAAACTTAGTGATTAGAGCCCTCACGATCTTGATGGCACACTTTATTGTCACATCCCAAGATTTTCCAAATCTTGTAATGTGAAAAATAAACGAATAAAATAAAACTTTGTTGATTTTCAGGGTGAGAAGAAACTTTTTGAATTCCAATGGGAACCTTCAAACCTATTTTGATCAAGATAAATCCTAAAGGGATTTAAAAAGATATACATTTAATGAAGGAAAATAAAATATTTTGGAATTATTATTTTGGATCTTTGATAAAAAGATTTGGCTTTCAAATGAAAAGGATAGAATAATAAATAAGGATTATTTTTAAAAAAGAGCCAAATTAAACCTTGGCCAAGTTTTTGAAATAAAATATTTCTATTTGATAAAGAATAGTAAAGGTTTATTTAAAATAAATTAATAAGGATTTAATATCCAAGTTTATTAAAAATAAAGGTTTCACTATTTTAAATAAACATCAAAACTTATTTATTGATTTTAAACAAGTTTTCCAAGTATTCTGTATTTTCAAATAAAACCTACTGATTTGGTTTTGAAAATAATTAAATTTCAAAGGGAGAATTTAAATAAAACAAATCCCATTTTGATTTAATAAACATGGTCTATTTATTTAATTAATAATGGACCCTAAAGTAAAAATATTATTTTGTATTTGGGATTTGGAATATTGTTGTTAAACAGAACCAAATTCAATTGTAAAGTGTGATGAGTGTTTGAATTGATTTGAATATTGATTTGTTGTTTGAATTTCAAAACAGAAAATAGAATTGGAAAAAGATAAAACAATCAGGAAGGAAAAAATAGAATTTGGACTCAGCCCAACTAGCCAAGCCCAACAGCCCAGTACCAGCCCACTCTCCCCTTTCCGAAGGAAAATGTTTCGCACTCAGTTTCTAACCCGCGCAGACAATGACTGGTGGACCCCTCTCCCTGCCTCTCTCCTTCGCTGACGAAGAGGACCCACGCAGCCAGCTCACCTCCTTCTTCCTCGCGCAGACGACGCCTGCCGTTTCCTGGCCTTAACGCCGGCGATCAATTCGCGTTAACCACGGCCATTACTCCCCCTGCGACCACGTCCTTTTAATCGCCTGCGCCTTCTCCTCCTTTCCCCTCAAACACCGCAGCACGAGAGCCCCTAGGCTACCTCAATTCGAGCTCGCAACACCACTGCTCTGACCACCGTCCCCAGCAAATTCCGGCGAGCCTAGCCACCGCCTTGCCTCCCCGACCAAGCACACCTACTCCCCACTCCCAGGCGCGCCTGTCCGTGCCCTCCGTTCAACCGCGGGCGCCCCGGAGCGTCGACTTCGACAACTTCCTAGCGCCGTCGCGTCTGCCTTCTTCTCCGGCGAAGTTCCCTGGTAAGAACAGACCGCCCCTCTCCTTCTCCTTCACGCACGCGTTATCACCTCGACCATGCGCATCTAACCATGCTCTCGGTTTTCCCCTTGTGATCTGCAACGTCGACCCCGACCACGAACAGAACCACCCGACGCTGTTCTTCCCTCCGGCGAGGAATTGCTGCTGTCCCTGAGCACCCCTTGCCACGCCGACCACACGTTGAGCACCACCACGTCCTTGCGATCACGGTGAGCATCCCCACTTTTTTCTTTGCTTCCTAGAACCGCCGCTAGCCCACCGCCTGACCGTCGCCGCCATCTACCGCCGCGCAGCGCCGCCAGCCTTTAGCCAAGCATCTGTGGCCGTTAGATTTAAATCTGATGGCTGCAATTAGAACTAAACAAACCGGTACGCACCCCATCTGATCCATTTGTTTAAGTTAGATCCAACGCCCCATAGAGCGCAATCCGCGCGAAGCGGTACCGCCCAATGAAATCCTGCCGCGTGGCACTGGATCTGTTTAAAAGAAATTCTGAATCAGATTTGATTTGCAAATTGAAACCCTTGTAACTTTTGATCCACGCGTCCAAAAGTTACAAACTCTATATCAATAGAATCAGTGGAACAAGCCTTATCCAACCATGCAATTTTTTTAGTAAAAAGCCTCTGGTAGATTGGTTGTTTTGGCAGAAACATTTGTATGCTTGTTTAGATTAGAAAAATTATTCAAAAATGTTTTTGAGGTTGAAATCTTGGCAAATTAGTCTGGGATGAACTTACTGACCCTAGGAACCAACCCATGGTTTTGAAAATGGATTTGGTGAATTTTAGGATGGAATAATTAATTTAGCCCATTTCTAGTTAAATAAAAATAATGGTTTTGTTATGAAAATGTTTTTGGAGTAAAAACTTTGGGAAAATGATTTGAATCAAACCTACTGACCCTAAACAAAGTTTTGTGAATTAGCAACTTATTTGGTGAAAGACATAAAGTTTTTGATTTGATAAAAACATTTTCCACCACATAAAATGATGAATGGATTTAAAAATGGTTTATTGACAAAACCCTTTTTGCAAATAACTTTGCCACTTTGGAAAATGTCCACCTTGAACCTTACAAATTTTAGAAGCCTAGTGGAGACCATCTTTTGCAAATAAGACTATCTCTTGCATGCTTACATGCATGACTTAGATCCCATTGTTTTATGAGTGTGAATTGTTTGATTGATTATTGGTTTGGAATACTAGTTGATATTGTGTTTGCTTGATTGATTGTAGTGAAGTTAGAAAAGTGTGAAACTAGCAAGATCAATAAGTGAACCAACATCCCCAACCAAAAGGCAAGTTACACTATCATCTAAAAGTCCTACTATTTTCACTATACTTAGTGGATTTTGAAACATGCATGAAAAGAATTTCTATACTTATGCTATGCTAAATCCTAATAAGATACCCTATACATTCCTTAGTGAAAACAATGTAGTTGTTACATGCTTAGCCAAGCTATATTTTGGAAAGAGATACATGTTGAGATTTTATGAAGTTGAGAAAAGGACTTGTGATTTTACATAATAAAACAAGGACTCAATGAACCACCTGGGTGGACAAGGATACTTTGAGTTTTGGAGAAGGTGGCAACAAAAGGAACCATGTCTATGGCAATCTCTTTGTGTTGTGCTCCAAAAGAAAACCACCCAGGAAACTTAGAGATTGAACATGTTTCTCCAATTGTGGCTTTCGTGTACAACCACATGCTATTTATGGCTCTGGCTTAGTCAACTACATTGGGAAGACCCATGCATTGTCTTCAGGTTACTGAAAATGAGGACCTGGAATCCTACATGGGTACTGAAGACAAGCTAGCAATGGTGTATGGGAGGACCCTATGGAAAGACTTCGTCACATTCTCAATCTGCCAGTACTCCATCTTGGTGAGTACTAATCCAGTGGCCACTGGTGGCAACAAGATGAGATTGTGACATGTGGGTAAAGTGTACTACTTCTGCAGAAGATAATAAAAATCTAAGTACTTAGCCGTGTCCCCGGTTATGGACAATAGTGAGCAACTAAACCTTGAAGCTATGGGAAATCTCGACATTCCAATTTCTAAAAGAAAACTTTTAAGTGACAACAAAATACTTGATGCACTTGGGGTTACCAAGGAGCTCAAGAGATTTTGACAAAGACACTTGGTGGATTCCAAGTAGGTGACAAGAGATCAAAACCCTTTTGGAAAAGATAGGATAAATTATTGCTTTCTGCAAATGAGCCTAAAACCCTACTTAGCCAAATATGCATGTAATGATAGGATCCACTTATATTCTACATAGTAGTGAAACTTGCCAATACAATTCAAATGTAATGACCCTGGTGGCTGTAACTTGTAATGTTGCAGGTTTGATTGTTTTAGAGAAGATTGAATGATTAGGATTACAAAGACTACAACCAACATGTTTGCATGTGGCACTTTGAAGATGAAGGACCCCATGCTTATAGTTATTCCGCTGCAATGTATTGTAATAGCCAAATGAGCTATGTAAGATGTATTAAAGTTATGTTATTCCTGGTTATAAATTTATATTATGACCTTTGTTTCTTGATATTACATTTTAACTGTGGATGCTAGCTATTGATCCAGGGACTAGCATTGTAAACACAGGGGACTCCACCTTATATCCTTTAAAGGTTGGGACACTCCCTCTACATTTATATTCTTTGCCCCTAATAAACTTGAACCATTGTGACAACTTTGTTGTATATGATTGCACTTATAAGTTGGAATTAGCAAAACCGTGCTGTCACGGGGAACGTTTTCAACATTGCACTTGTACTTTGTACTCAGTTGATATCATCTTCTTTTGTCTATGGATGTCACCGGTGTGAAATAAATAGGGAACTTGTAAGTCCATGGAGTTTGTATCATGTGTTAGATAAACGTCGGAGCCGCTAGCGTAAGCCATGCCTAATCATGGTGGAAACTTGCAGCATCACCATAGTGACATATATGAAGCATTTTTCTTATAAAAAAGAGAGACACATTGAGAAAAGAGGAAATAGAGAAAAAAGCACCATATTCCCATGGTAAATAAGAAGATTGTTGAGATGCTCATTGTCTGCTTGCCTTCTCATTTTGGTTATGGGAAAGCTCATGTACCATGTGGAAGGGGTACCCCTTTGGCGGTTCTCAATGATATGCAAATACTTACAATGACAAGAACTTACCTGGACCCAAAGTTGAGTATGCATGAGGTGTGGCCCTCGTATTCAAGGGACTTGAGATTGCCAACTTATACTTCGTTAAGCATATACTCCATCTTTGCCACTTTAACCTTAACCACTTCAAGATGCTTATGATAGGGGCAATGAGGGCTGAAAGCTAACAAGTACCATAATTTTTGGAAGCTCTTTTTGAAACTTGTAATCCCTGCTTCCTTTACAAAAAAAATGCCTTTCTTCCACCATTATTGAGTCTCCACCTTCTACCTTTAGGCACCATTAAGAGAGCATAGTTGTTATTCTATGTGCAGTGTTCCAAAGCTTATTAATTGATGCATATTGTGATATTACTTGTTCTTGTGCTATTTGTTTCTAGTCACCCTTGTGAACTTTGAAGGTGTCCTATGCATCTATATTGCTACTCTATGAGGGACAAGCTGATTGCCACTATGCTATGTTTTCTGTATGTGAAACAAACAAACGTTTTTCAATGCATGTTATTCATGATCTTTGTTTGTAACTTGCCATGTTGCATGCATAGTTACTATGTCCTATTGTTAGAACTCCATCTTTCATTCACATGTTTAGAGTTCTTTGATACCAGCTTTCAATGCTTACAAATGGTTGGATCTTTATTGTGAGGGTGCATGTCACCTCAAAAATTATTCTTTTTATCACTTACCTACTCGAGGACGAGCAGGAGTTAAGCTTGGGGATGCTTGATACGTCGGAAACGTATCTATAATTTTTGATGCTCCATGCTTGTTTAGTATCTACTTTGCTTTACTTGTCTACACTTTGAGGTGCTTTTTACATGTTTTCCGGTACTAACCTATTAACAAGTTGAAACAGTGCCAGATGCCTTTTTTTTGCTGTTTTTGGTTTCAGAAAAGTTAGTAAAGAAATATTCTCGGAATTGGATGGGACAAACGTCAAAGTCAATTAATTTCTGTGGGGAACAAGAAGTCCAGAGGGGAGCCGGAGGGGCCGGCCAGGGCAGCCAGACCCACCCCAAGCGCGAGTGGTCCCCACCCCGCGCCTAGCTAGGGTTTGGACCCTTGGCCGCCTCCTCGGCCTCCCCCTTCGCTTATAAGAAGCCTCCACTGCAGAAACCCTAAGCACCCGATCAAATCTCCACGAAACCGTCTATAGTCGCCGCCACCATTGTCGCTAGATCGGGGGGATCTAAAGTTCTTCCCGACACCCTGCCGGAGGGGAGATCATCCAGGAGGCCTTCTCTCCGGTATGATGCGTGAGTAGTTCCACCTTGGACTATGGGTCCATGTAGTATCTAGATGGTTGTATCTCCTCCTTTGTGCTTTCATGTATAGATCTTGTGAGCTTCGTTCATGATCAAGATCTAATCTATTTGTAATCATGCATGTTGTGTTTGCGGGGATCCGATGGATATTGAGATTATTAAGTTGGTTTGATTAATGGTTTTGTATTTATGATTCTATCATGTTTGTGTTGTTTGTGATCTTGCATGCTCTCTGTTGTTAGTAGCTATCTTGGCCAAGTAGTTGCTAGTGACTCCAAGAGGGGGTATTTATGCTCGATAGTGGGTTCATGCCTCTAGTTTCCAAGGGAAGTGAAAGAAATCTCTTCGGTTGTAGATGTGATGTTACTACTAGGGAGAAAACAACAGTCTCTTGTTCATAAAACAAGTGGATTGTTTACCTTACACACTTTGCTTAAAGTAGGTGTCTGTTGCTTGCAACTTAATACTGGAGGGGGTTCGGATGATAACCTGAAGGTGGACTTCTAGTCATAGATGCAGTTGGATGGCTGTCTATGTATCTTTTTGTATTGCCCAAACGAATCTCATAGGATCTTTCTGACTAGTAATTGCATTGTTATGCCTTGCTCAGTTCCTGTGAATTGCCCCGCTGTAATTTGTTTACCCTTCATGCCATGTTGTTTATATAAGGAGAGCACCTCTAGTGAACTATGGACCCCGGTCCAATATTTACCATTGATACATCTTCCATTGTTACTTGTTTACTTATTGCAAACCATTACCTTCCACACCATACGTTTAATCCTTTGTTACAGCAAACCGGTGAGCTTGACAACCTCACTGATTCGTTGGGGCAAAGTCTTGAGTTTGTGTTGTGCAGGTCTCCATGTTGCTTGCAACACCTGTGTGACGTTTCCTTCCTCCTTCTGGTTCGATAACCTCGGTCTCTACTGAGGGAAGACTTGCTGGTATGCTCATCACACCTTGCTCTTGGAGTTTCCAACGAAGTGCTCCACGTCAAGTTCTCTGGCGCCATCAAGGAGTCACCAATTAGTCGAGAGAAATTTTGCACATTGGGCTTTTGTGAATTTGGTGAAGTTCACACTAAAGGGAATATTCCCGAGAGGCAATAATAAAGTTGTTATTATCGTATTACAAGTATATGATAGATGTTTATTTTACATGCTATATATTAAAAAGGAAATGTTAATACATGTGTGTTTATAATAAACAAAGAAAGTGTTCCTAGTTATGCCTCTCAGATAAACTATCTCATTGATTAACTAGATGATCAAGGTTTCCTGATCATGAACATTGGATGTTGTTAATAACGAGGTCACAACATTGGTGGAATGATGTGATGAAATTTCATCCGAACTATAGCAATACAATAAAAATCATTGTTTTTAAATTGCTATAACATCGGTACAAGTAACTTTAGTCCTTAGACCATGAGATCATGTCAATCGCTAACATATGAAGAGTAACTTGATAACATCAAACGTCACACCATAATAGGGTGATTATAAAGGTGGGTTCAGATACTCTAATAATGTTATATAGAGGCTCATGGATCAAGAGTGGTTTTTTCCCATCAAAATGATGGAAAGATATACTCTGGGATCTCTCGGTGATATCACATTGATGTAGCTTGCAAGCAAGTGATGGAGATCACTATAATGTTATATCATGGGAACGAGAAAAGAGTACATGTCAGTAATGAGATCAAACTAGGTATGGGTATACCAATGATCGAATCTTGGACATGTAAAATATAATGAGACAAAAGGATATAGTTACAATGTTAAGGTTCTCACGATCACATGAAGTCATCATTGAATGTGTGGAAGTCAGTATGGATCTCCAGGTCACACTGCTGATTATTGATTGGAGAGGGGTCTCGATCATGTCTGCATTATTCGCGAACTGTAGGGTGACACACATAAGCAATACCGACACCATTTGGAGCAAATGTGTTGGGGAGGTGACCCCGGATAGGGTCAAGAAGGGTAAAGACGAAAGGAATCTCCCTTGTCATGAGCCAAGTTATTGTTTGTGTCGGCCGGGTCATATAAGAGTCGGCCGAGATAAGCAGGGCCATGGCAAGTGTAGAATGAGTAACACCTTATCCGGCCGACATATGAGTTGAGTCGGCCGAATAAGTCTGGCTAACTTGAATGCAGGTGAAGGCCGAGCCAAGTTATACGAGACAAGGCCGAGTAACACGAAGCTTGCAGGAGAAGGAAGTGCCTATAGTCAAACCCTAGTCACTGGCTAGGAGGAATCTAGACAGAGCCAAGCACAAAGGACAAAGAGCAGAGCAACAGAAGGGCAGAAGAAGGTCATGGAGGTGATAGTCAGGGAGCCTGAGGCGCACATGTGAAGCTCTCTAGAACATTGCTGCCGATAGAAGGGGGACACGGAAAGGAAGCCGCCGAGTTACCATATTGGGACAAGCATATTCCAAGGATATGCTTGCCACGTCAGCCCTAGAAGGAACCAAGGCACCTATTTATAAGGGGGGACGCTGGCTCCTGAGAGGGGGATTGATTCATTCTACGTTGTAAGGCTCGTGTAGTAGCTCTCTTCCTCCTGGAAACAGCTCTAGGAGCACTTGTAATCCTTAAGAGGAGAAATAAAGATCTACTTGTTAGTCATTTGAGTGTAGAAATTACTACATCTTCCCTCCCCGGATCCCTCTAGCATCCATTGGCCCCATACTTTAGCCTACCCATGGCATCTGCCGTGCCACCACCACGACAGTTGGCGCCCACCATGGGGCCAACAACGGTGCTAGCTGGAGTCAAGATCCGGACGGGAAACTTCATCCATAGCGGCGAGCGCGTTGTCTCTGGCTTAGTCCACATATTTGATCTCTGGGACTATGTCAGCGATAACGCGGGTAGCTTCAGGAGGAAAGAACCTCCGCGCAACGGCGTCTTCATCAACTTGGGCACGCACAAGGTCTACATCAGCGTCGACACCTCCTGCGTTTATCCTCACCGAGTTATTGATGCAGGAGATCCTCCCCTCAGTGCCGCTAACGGTTCGCGTGGATCGAGCCCCGTTGGCAGCGTCGAGGTGATGGTCGCAGCCGCGGTACAGGCGGCAGGAGCAGGCGCCAGATCGAGCAAGGACCCGGTGGCAGGAGGACAGGTGACCACGAAGCAAGCAGCTCCACAGCCGACCGAGGTAGATCTGTCGGCAGCCAAGTCAGCCGAGGCACAGGAGACAACCCCAAAGGCAGCAAGGGTAAGATGGCCACCTTTGGAAATACCAGAGAATATTCTGCAGGAAACTATAGATAATCTAACCACGCCTGTGGCGCCGATACTTGATCCAGCTAACGCTCAGGCGGAGTTATAAGAGACTAGGCAGAAAGTGCTGGTAGAGGCAAAAAAAGGTGTCGGCATTGCGGGAATCCTTGAACAGGACCCTACGAGAGTATGCTAAGGCAAACAAACTAGATGTTGCCCCCGAGCAGGTAGATGAATTAATATTGAGAGGAAAAAACCTCATGAATGATATCAACAAAGAGCACGAGACTCATAAGGCTGATTCAGTTGATCTAGGCTTGCCGAGGTATAGCACCCCGGCAAAGAACCTAAGGGCGGCAAATGCCACTGCATTGGAGTTAGAAGGATTAACCGGCGAAGCCCGGCAGAAATAGCAAGAAAGAGTGAATGAGCTGGTGCGCATTGCTAACCAGAAGAATGAAGAAATGCTTAGGGCTGACCCGGCATGACCGGGAGCCTCGCGTATGGTTCATTCGGCTGGAGCAGTGCCCGCACTATCAGCGGCAGCAGCATCCTCACCCGGAAACAATGCGCGAAAAGATAGAGCAGTAACTTCAGGAAAAAGAAATAAGCAAATTGTTCCGTATGACCCGGCAGTAGCTGGAAAGGTCAATGAAAACAGAGGCAATGGAAGCCGAGGTAACAGTGGCGATAGAAACCCCGGCCATGCCAACAAAGGAAACAGAAGCCGAGGTAATGGAGACCTCGGAAGAGGAAATCATGAGAACAATAACCCGGCAGAGGGAAGGAGAGACCCACCACCCGAAGCTCAGCCGAGGTATGAGCCTCGGAAAGAGCGAGAAATGAGGCCAACTCACCTTAATCAGGCAAACGAGAGGTACAATGATGGTTACTCAGATATGGAGTATGCAGGACGTGGTGGGAATAACCATTATGGAATACAGGAGAGAATCATTTACAGAAACTTGCCATCAAATGATGCAAGGTTAAAACTCGACAGGTTATACCGGTCCGAGTTATTGGAGGAACAGGGTCCGCCTGGTCCAGCGTGTTTTGGACCTCGGATCATGGGCGAACCACCGGTGCCAAACTTTCAACTGGCAAGGGGCACGAAAACATACAATGGGAGCACAAAACCACAGGATTGGTTGATTGACTATGCCACTTCATTGAAAATCGCTAGTGGAAACTAACGATGGACAGTGAGATACGTCCCATAGATGCTGGAAGGACCAGTCAGAGTGTGGCTGAACAATCTGCCAGCAGGCAGTATCAACTGTTGGCTAGATTTTGAAGAGATGTTTGTCACCAACTTCACCAGTACCTGTAAAAGGCCAAACAGGCCACAACAGCTTGCTATGTGCAAGCAGAGGCCAAATGAAACAGATAGAGAATTCTTGACTCGGTGGTGTAACCTCAGAAACTCATGCGAAGGAGTCATAGAGTCTCAAGCGATAGCTTGGTTTGCTCAAGGCTGTCGATATGGAAGTGTGTTATGGCAAAGGCTGCAAAGAGATATGCCGACTACATTGTTAGAGACTATCAGGATAGCAGATTCGTATGCTTTAGGGGATCCGACGCAACCAGAATTAATGTCGACAGAGCATCGGGAGCACCAGGATCAATACTCAAGAGATGCAGCCGGATCATCGAGGCGCAACGAGTTCCGAGGTAGAAGAAGGGAGGAAAGACCGGATTACAGGTATGCTTCCAATCAGGTGGCAGCATTAGTACAAGATCAGCCGAGTCACAGAAACAGTCAGCGATAGAAAAATGGTCCTCAGCAGTGGACACCGAGGAATGAAGGGAAGAGACAGTGGACACCAGAACAGAAGAAGCAGTGGCAGGAAAGGCCGAAATACATGTTTGAGTCCATGTTGGATCAACCGTGTAAGTTTCACACTCCAAACCCGGCCAAGTCGGCTAATCATACAACTCGTCAATGTGCTTGGATGAAAAATGCAATGGGGAACCCGGCGGGCATGCAAGCGACTCCTCATCAAGCGCATCAACAACAGCAACCATAGCTAACAGGAGCAAATGCGCAGCAGTTAATGTTGCCACCGCCTCCTCCGAGGTACGATAACTCGGACCGGAGGGATGCTGTGCATCAAGTGATAAATCAAGGTCAAGATGGAAGGGCAAACCCCGGAAACAACGGACGTAATGATTAGAGGGAGCATCATCAATCATATTGCATGTTCACAACAGAACAACAAGATAGGCAGAGTGTACAACACCGGCATATGGAAGTAAATGCGGTTATGCCGGCGGTACCAAGGTATGTGCCTTGGTCCGATCAGGAAATAACCTGGAGCATAAAGGATCACCCGAAGATAATGTCGAATCCAGGGTCGTATGCACTCGTACTAGATCTGACATTTGTCGGGCCCAGCATCAATGTAAAATTCTCAAAAGTACTCATTGACAATGGCAGTAGTATCAACATCATGTACAAAGATACAATGCACAAACTCAGAATAGCACAGAATATGCTGCAATCCACAAGAACCACGTTCCATGGAATAGTCCCGGGACTTTCGTGTGAACCCATTGGGAAAGTCCGAGTAGATGTATTATTCGGCACAAGGGAAAATTGCAGAGCGGAAAATTTGGAATTTGAAGTGGTGGACTTAGAAAGCTGCTATCATGCTTTACTCGGACGACCAGCATTGGCAAAGTTTATGAGTAGCTGCCACATTACTTATTTGAAAATGAAGTTACCCGGACCACAAGGGGTGATAACAGTAGCCGGAGATTACAGAAAGTCGATGGAATGTGCCTCGGCCGGATCAAACCTGGTAGAGTCATTGGTGATTGCAAGAGAAAAAAGAAGGATTCAGGAGGTAGCGGCTCTCGCTCAGTCAGCAAAGCTGAATATGCCAGCATTAGCCAACCCGCATGGAAGTGTTTCTTTCTAGCCGACTAAAGAGACAAAAAAGATCCAGATAGATGAGAAGTTCCCGGAGCGCACCATCACGATTGGTGCCGGCCTAGATGCAAAATAGGAAGGCGAGCTCACCAACTTCCTCCGTGAGAATCGGGATATCTTTGCATGGTCAACTCAAGACCTGCAAGGTGTGTCGAGGGAGTTGGCTGAGCACTCTTTGCATGTAAGGCTAGGAGCAAGGCCGGTGAAGCAACCTCTCCGCCGCTTCGCCGAAGACAGGAGAAAAATAATAGGGGATGAAATAACTCGGCTCCTTGCAGCCGGGTTCATCATCTGGATTGGCTATCAAATCCAGTGTTAGTGAAAAGAAAAAGGATGACCCAAATGTAGCCGTCGTATGGCGAATGTGTATCGATTACACGAACCTAAACAAGGCGTGTCCCAAAGATCCTTTTCCTTTACCTAGGATAGACCAAGTCATTGATTCGACCGCTGGTTGTGAGCTGTTGTCATTTGTAGACGCGTATTCTGGTTTCCACCAGATACCGTTAAATCCGGCCGATCAAATAAAGACTGCGTTTATGACCCCGTACAGGGCTTATTGCTATCGCACCATGCCATTCGGCCTGCGTAATGCAGGAGCAACATACCAGAGGTGCATGCAAAAGTGTCTACATGACCAGATAGGAAAAAATGTACAAGTATATGTAGACGATGTGGTTATAAAAACCAAAGAGAGCAAAACGCTCCTGGATGGACATTCGCAAACTTGAGAAGGTTCTGAATGAAGCTTAACCCAGAAAAATGTACCTTCGGGGTGCCGGCTGGAAAATTACTCGGTTTCCTCGTATCCAGCCGAGGTATAGAGGCCAATCCAACTAAAATCCGAGCAGTTGAAAAAATGGAATTCATGGGCTGCCTGGCCTCGCTGAGTCGATTTGTATGTCGGCTGGGGGGAAAAGCATTACCTCTGTATCAACTAATGAAAAAGTCTGATAAGTTCATTTGGACACCGCAGGCAGATAATGTGTTTCATGAGTTAAAAAATATGTTGGTCACAGCACCAATCTTGGCCTCTCCACTGTCAAAAGAACCTATGTTACTTTATGTAGCTGCCACTAACAGAGTGGTAAGTGCGGTGGTTGTCGTGGAACGGAATGAAGGTGATAAGTCAATACAAAGGCCGGTATATTACCTAAGCGAGGTACTATCGGCCTCAAAACAGAACTACCCGCACTACCAGAAGATGGCTTATGGAGTATACATGTCGGCGAAAAACTTAAACATTACTTTGTAGAGCATCCGATAAAAGTGATTTGCAAAGTGCCCATAGCCGAGATATTGAGCAACAAAGATGCAAGTGGTCGAATAGCAAAATGGCCAATCGAGTTATCACCTTATGCTCCGCAATTCGATAGACGAGATGCAATCAAATCTCAGGCAGTGGCCGACTTCTTTGTGTATTGGGCCGAGGTACAATATGAGCCGCCATTACCAGATCCAAATTATTGGACAATGCATTTTGACGGATCCAAGCTGAGAAATTGCTTGGGGACAGGGATAGTGTTAACTTCACCGAAAAAAGATCAGCTGAAATATGTGCTGCAAATACATTTCGCCGCATCAAACAATGTAGCCAAGTATGAAGGACTCGTCCATGGGTTAAAGGTGGCAAAGGAGATTGGTATACGTCGGATCCTATGCTACGGCGATTCAGATCTAGTAGTACAGCAAGTGTCAGGCAATTGGGATGCATTAGATGCGAATATGGCCCTATATAGATTCCATGTGCAAAAAATCAGTGGATACTTCGAGGGATGCAAGTTTCATCATATACCTCGGGCGGAAAATGAAGCTGCAGACACACTGTCAAAACTCAGATCAACTAGGCAGTCAATTCACCCCGGTATCGCCCTAGAGCACCTGAGAAAACCATCGATTACACCATCACCAGAGTCCGAGTCAATTCATATATCAGCAGAATTGAAAGAAGGAAGTGTGTGTTGGGGAGGTGACCCCGGATAGGGTCAAGACAGGGGAAGACAAAAGGAGTCTCCCTTGTCATATGTCGAGTTACTGTTTATATCGGCCGAGTCCAGTAAAAGTCGGCCGAGATAAGCACAGCCATGACACCCACGGAGGGAGCGATACATTACCCGGCCGACATACGAGTTAAGTCGGCCGAGTATGTCTGAATAACTTAAATGCAGGTGAAGGCCGAGCCGAGTTATCCGAGACAAGGCCGAATAACATGAAGCTTGCAGGAGAAGGAGGTGCCTATAGGCAAACCCAAATCACGGGCTGGGAAGAATCTGAACAGAGCCAAGCACAAAGGACAAGGAGCAGAGCAGCAGAAGGGCAGAAGGAGGTCATGGAGGTGACAGTCATGGAGCCCGAGACGCACATGTGGGGTTCTCTGGAACATTGCCGTCGTTAGAAGGGGGACATGGAAAGAGAGCCACTGAGTTACCATATTGGGACAAGCATATTCCTCGAATATGCTTGCCACGTCAGCCCTAGAAGGAACCAGGGCACCCCTTTGTAAGGGGAGAAGCGGGTTCCTAAAGAGGGATCGATTCATTCTAACACCGTAAGGCTCGTGTAGTAGCTCTCTTCTTCCTACAGACAGCTCGAGGAGAACTTGAAGTCCTAAAGAAGAGAAATAAAGATCTGCATGTTAGCCATTTGAGTGTAGAAGTAACTACATCTTCCCTCCCCGGATCCCTCTAGCATCCATTGCCCCATACTTTATCCTACCCATGGCATCTGCCGTGCCACCACCACGACAGTTGGCGCCCACCTTGGGGCAAGCAGCAGTGCTAGCTGGAGTCAAGATCCGGACGGGAAACTTCATCCACACCGGCGAGCGCGTTGTCTCTGGCTTAGTCCAGAGATTTGATCTCTGTGACTATGTCAGCGATAACGCAGGCAGCTTCAGGAGAAAAGCTCCTCCGTGCAACAACGTCTTCATCAACTTGGGCACGCACCAGATCTACGTCGGCGTCGACACCTCCTGCGTTTATCCTCACCAAGTTATTGATGCAGGAGAGCCTCCCCTCAGCGCCGCAAACGGTCCGCGTGGAGAACGCCTCATCAGCAGCGTCGAGGTGATGGTCGCAGCCGGGGTGCAGGAGGCAGCAGCAGGCGCCGGATCAAGAAAGGACCCGACGACGGGAGGACAGATGGCCACGAAGCAGGCGGCTCCACAACCCACCGAGGTAGATCCGTCTACAGCCAAATCAGCCGAGGTACAGGAGGCAACCCCAAAGGCAACAAGGGTAAGATGGCCACCTCTGGAAAGACCAGAGAATATTCTTCAGGCAACTATAGATAACTTAACCACTCCTATGGCACCGATACTTGATCCGGCTAATGCACAGGCAGAGTTGGAAGAAACTAGGTAGAAAGTGCTAGTAGAGGCAAAAAAGGTGTCGGCCTTGCGGGAATCCTTGAACAGGACCATACGATAATATGCTAAGGAAAATAAGCTAGATGTTGCCCCCGAGCGGGTCGATGAATTAAGATTGAGAGGGAAAAACCTCAAGAATGATATCAACAAAGAGCATGAGACTCATAAGGCAGATTCAGTCGATCTAGGCTTGCCGAGGTATAGCACCTCGGCAAAGAACCTAAGGGCGGCAAATGCCGCTACACTGGAGTTGGAAGGGTTGACCGGCGAAGCCCGGCAGAAACAACAAGAAAGAGTGAATGAGCTGGTATGCATTGCGAACCAGCAGAATGAAGAAATGCTTAAGGCAGACCTGGCAAGACCAGGAGCCTCACATATGGTTCATTCGGCTGGAGCAGCGCCCGCACTATCAGTGGAAGCAGCATCTTCACCCGGAAACAATGCTCGAAAAGATAGAGCAGTAACTTCAAGAAAAAGAAATAAGCAAATTGTATCGTATGATCCAGCAGTAGCCAGAAAGGTCAATGAGAATAGAGGCAATGGAAGCCGAGGTAACAGTGGCGAAAGAAACCCTGGTTGTGCCAACAAAGGCAACGGAAGCTGAAGTAATGGAGACCTCGGAAGAGGGAATTGTAACATCCCAAAAATATTGAACTTGGATCATCAAACTCTAATCATCAAAATTAGGGTTAACAAAAACTTTTCTAAATAAAATTATGAAAGCATGCATTTCATTTTGAATTCTTTTGAACCACCTTGCTTGTGTGTTTCTTTGCTTGTAAATGGATGCTTAGGTGAAATAAACATCATCTAAAACATTTCCCACACTTTTCCCAAAGACAAGTAAATCAAAACAAATAAAATAAGGGAATGGTCATTTTGACCAATTTAACTCCCATGCCTACTTTGGCTGTCTCAAACTTTCAGAACCTAACATAAACTTTTCTGGATCTTTGCACCCCTTGATTGTACTCATAACAAAGTATCAAGGCACACTTTGTGCTCATCCAGAAACTTTCAAATGCATAGTTTAAATGACAATTCAAAATTGAATCTTTATCATAGGGGAAGATCCCACTTTTTCAAAAACCACTCAAACAAGCTCAACTTTCAAAACCCAAGCATCTGCAGACTCACCAGCACCAATCTAGCACACCCACCAAAAATCTTTCCAAAATTCAAAACTTGAATTCATGTGGCCATTTCATCAAACAGGTTGCAGACACAAATCTAGCAAAATCCAAACACTATTTTGAGCAGTGAATTGAGCCTAACTTGTTCCCTCTCTGGACACCACTAGCCTTAGTAGATCATCTAACGACCCTAACTAATCCCTAGCACCACTATAAGCTTGACAAGGCCATCAATGCTGAACAACCGAAGCCACCCATGTCACCCCAGTGTGGACAGCAGGCTAGAGGAAGAACTAGCCGTGCCAACCTTGTCTGGAAGGTAGCCCATGCCTCGCCGCCCCCTCTCGACCAGCCCCGCCTCGCGGACAGCAGCCAGAACCGCCAGGAATGCCGCGCCCGTGCCGCTGTCGACCATGCCGACGTGCGCCACAGAGCACACACCGTTCCCACGCAACCAGACTGCCTCGAGCCCTCACCGCCCGCCAACATGCTCCCCACCATCCCAGGAGACCGCCAGACATGCCCATTTCACCACCCGTGCCCCGTAGCCACCGCTCGCCGTCGAAGAGCGCAGAACGTCGAGCGTTCCAGACCGTTTGCCACCGCCCCTACAGGCGCATTAAAGCCGTAGCGCATCGCTAGGAGACCACCAAGCGATCGCCACCGCCGGCCATGCCTCTAGCAGCCCGTAGCCATGTCGCCACCGTCGCATGCCCATCCCGTTCGGTCTCGCCGTCGAGCCTAAAAAAGGAGGACTCCCCCGCTCGAATTCTTCACACCATTCCACTCCTCTCTCACCCAGAACCACCCCACCTCAGTCCCGGAGCAAGGCGAGCAGCGCATCGCCGAAATTGCGCCGGAGCAGGCCGCCTCTGGAGAAGAAGGGCGCCATCGATTTCGTCCACCCCAGGAGTTGCCACGACCACACCTGAGTTCGCCGTCGTCGACTTCGTCGTTCGCCCACCTCGCCGACCCTCGCCTGCACCCCGGTGAGCCCCCAGCAACCCCCAATGGCCGTGCTAGGTTTTTGTCTCGCCGGCATTGCCCAACGTCGATGATGACTCCCAGCCGTTGGATTAGAACCAGATCGGACGACCCACATCACCCCATACCGCTTTGCACCCCCTGTCTCGCTGACGAGTGGGGACAGGCACTTAAGCAGCCTGCGGAAGCGCTACGCTTAGCAGGCCGGCCCGTTAACCTTTCCCGCGCAGCCTAGTTATTTGAATTAAACCTTTTCCATTTTATTTCAAACACACTTCTATATCCAGTTTCAAAAATCAACCCAGATCGATTCAGAGCATAAAATTGAATGAAACTAATTTTGTTAGAAAGGTCTGGAAATGCTGAATCCAAGCCCGTTGGATTAAAGTCATTTGGATCTATAGATCACCCATGGTAAAAATAACAAGGCAGAAGCTTTTCTGCATTCAAACATTTTTCAAATTTAAACCATAATAGCTTTTGAGTTGATTCCAACTCTCAAAAATCACATTTAACCATACCTTTCAGAATATATAAAAATATATAGGTTTACTTGCAGAAATAATGTTCAAGTAATAAAAGAATGCTACATAGGCATTTCTAGTCACTTTATTTAATTAAAATAAAAGGGTAAAACCTTATTAAATTGTGACACCACTTTAAATCACATTCCCATGGACTAAAATATGTGGTGATGACATGTGTCAACATGACCCCATGTTTGGTTTGGAGAATATTAAATCTTAAGTAGTTTTTCAATGAGTAGAAATTACTTTTCTAGAAATAAAAGGAATTAAACCAAGCCTTAATCTTGTAATGTTAGAGATGATGTTAGATCACCTATAAGACCCTTGGGTGTGATGATTGCAAGTAGTTAAGTATTGTTTGGTGATTGTGTACCTCGTATTTATTTATAGACGCTAGTACCGACCAAGGATATGAGGAGGAAGGAGGATTCTATGAAGAAGAAACCGAGGAGAACTTCAACCACTGCTCTGCACAAGGCAAGCTATTAACCTTGCAACCTAACACTTGCAATTTAGCAAGCTTATATGGACACTAATGCAAGCCTAATACTACCAGTTGAATGTGCAAGCTAACACTTGCAAGATACTCGACTGATGCAAACAAACCCCTACTTGATACTATGACCACTATATGCCTTAAGCATATATGATCATCTCCACTTGATAACCCAATCCTAGTTTTACTTGCAAGCTTCTTACTTTATTTCTTTATCAAAGCTCTTACTTAGAGTTTACTTAAGAGATTGGTAGATACTGGAAAGATATGTGAAGGTTGCATAAAGAGCATAAAATTTGGCCTAAGCTAGATAATCTTGATGTCATCCTAAGGCATGAGATTGAACTTAGTTAAAACTCCACTAGTTTACCACCCCACATTAGTGCTTACCCCCACCTGTAGATGCTAGTGCTAAGCATAAAACTTGATCAACTTTAGATGGGAGTACTTGGTGGAAAAATGGTTATGAAAACCTTGGAATGATGGATCATTCTATTGAAATGTTTTGGACATGTGTTTCCGAACACCTGATGATTTTGGTGATGAAAATGTTGAGGCATGAGCCTTAGCCCTTTATAAAACTGATGGTTGTCTGGATGCGATACCATTCCAATTTTATCGTACAACCACAATACCCGAAGATTGGGTAGGGCTTGACTGGAAACTTATATACCTTAGTATTAGTTCCCTCACGGCCAAGGTCTGAGCTGAGGCTACCTTGTGAAGATTGTCCACCTGTGCAGTACCCAAGATGACAGTTGGTCATGGTTGGGAGGCCAAACTCATAGGAGAGGTGCGAATACTAGGGCGTGTAATTTAAAGGTTAGGATTGATTATCCGCATACTGATTATGGTGAATTCAGGATTTGTTCCTGACGGATGTATCGAATGTTGTGGTGAAAGTGTACAAACTCTGTAGAGTGTCAAACTATTCGAATAGCCGCGTCCGCGGTTATGGACAATTGGAGTGGCCATACTGTTCCCCCGTCAGACTTTTGAAAATGACTTGTGAAATGAAGTGAGACTTTGACTTGACCACAACAGGGTTGTGATATGAGATACAAGTTCCCATTTAGGTGATTATAAAACTTCAACTAGCATTCGTTGCCCCTAAAACTTAGTAGAGATAAATCTGGCTTTTGCAAAACAACCCTAGAGCCTAGTGTCCTATTATCAAAAACCCTTTTCACTTGCTAGTACTAGTTTGCGAGTACTTAAAGAGTACTCATGGCTTTGTCCCTGGCTATTCCCATGGCCAGACTATGAAGAGGAGTACCTGGAGGATGGACCCCAGGAAGGTTACGACAACTAGGATCATCTCCCATCGTCAGCATAGCCTGTGACCCCGAAGATGGAGCTTCGCCCATGCTACCGTTATTATTACGTATTCTGCTGCTTGATGTTGTATTAAGAACTGGATCATGAGATCCCTATTTGTGTAAGAACTTATGTACGGTTTGTAATGGATGATGTACTATGGTATCCAATTCTGTTATGTCTCGCAAAAATGGTAATCCTGGGATTGCGATGTATGGCATAACAGGCATCTGGGATTAAAAATCCGGGTGTTGACAAGTTGGTATCAGAGCCATCCTGACCATAGGAGACCCTAGTTAGACTAGACGTTTGAACCAAAAACTTAGTTTCAAAACCAAAGAAAACAAATATTTACAAAAATTTATTCTCATTCTTATCCCTTTGAGTCTTTCATGAAAATTCATGTTCCTCAAAAACTCTTGCAAAATACATAAAATTTTTGACACACTTGATCACTCTACTAACTTACTCATCCTATATTCTTATAGATGGACGTGAAGTATAGCAAGTTTTATCAGTTGGGGAATGGAGGAGACCTTATCTTTGAGAGGGATTTAGACCAGCTTTCGGAACTTCTGGAGCGTCCGCACCCCGAGTTCTTCGGAGCTCAGCTCAATGATCAAGGAGGAGAAGATCTGCAGTGGCTAATTGTTGCAAGTCTCAGAGGAAAGATTGAACCTCCCACTGCGGAAGGAATTCAGTTTACCTTAAGAGAGAACAACTGGCTCGATGGACTTGCCAGGGCCATGCAGGAAGCTCTTTCCCGTCTATGTGGGCAGAGCATCAATTAGATCAAGGGTACTCACTTTGAGGTTTGCCCAAGGCGTGATGCAAATGGACAACCACTGGAAGCCCCATACCACCCCGAACTAAAGACTCAATTGGACCACCTTAGCTTCATGATGTACGATCATCAGCAGGAGTTAGACAACTGCCGTGACTACTCCAACCACAAGTTTGCCATCATCAAGACGAAGGACCAAACCATCGCCATGCTAGCAAAGGATACCATCTGTCAGACCCCTCCTTTATAAAGGAAAGGATCCCTGTGATTGCAATGCTAGTCCCTGGATCAATGCTAGCATCCACAGTTTAAGATGAAGTACACAGATACAAAGGTCGTTTATTACATTCATTCCAGAGATAAAACATAGTCTTTTACAACTCAGGGCCAAAGGCCTAATACAAGAGTTTATGGAATAAGTAAATAAACATAAGTCTTCATCTTCATGTGCCACAGGCAAGCATGTTGAGTGTAGACTCATGACTCATATTCATCATCGGAGTAACCTGCAACATTACAAGTTACAGCCACAGAGGGTCAATACTTTGGAATAGTATTGGCAAGTGATACCTTAGCTTATTTAAAGTGGACTATAATACTATATGCATTTGGCTAAGTGGAGCTTAGGCTTGCATTGCTCAAAATAGATTTTTCCTTATCATTTGAAAACACTAAGTTTTTGTTTGGCACAAATCACCCAAGGCATCTACCAATCAAGGATTGAAGATCCATTAACCCTTGTTCAACCACAAGTTTTACTTAGAAATTGGGATGAGGAGATTCTTGATAGCTTCCATGTCTTGATGCTCAAATTGTCCTTTTCCAGGGACATGGCTAAGTACTTAGATTTTACACTCTGCAGAGGTGGTGCACTTTCCCCACAAGACTTGGTTTCACCAAGACAAGATCTTTCAGAAGCCTTCCCTTAGACCAAAATGGACGCGTTCCAACCTATCAATCCCCTACCACCAACTGTCCATTTGGCTAAGTTATTGCAACCTATATGATCCAGGCAGAGTCCATATTGCCATGTGGCTGCACTTGAAGCTTCTCAACATTTGACATCTCAAATCTCTTTGTTCCTGGGTGGCCATCCACAAGTGAGATACACAAGCCAAGTCCATGGCCTTGTGAACCACTCAACACATCCCATTCCTTCCATTCCACCCAGGTGATTCATTCACTTAGTTGTTTTATTAAACAAAACATAAGTCCACAGACTTAGAAATTTTCCATAGCATGAATATATATTCCACCCTTGTTTTCTATTAGCTAAGCTAAGCATGAAAGTAATAGGAATCTTAACTTAGGAAATTTCTACTAAGGTTTCATCTACTAGGTTTTCCCATAGCATAGTTTATACTTAGCAAAATTCCATGCAAGTCCTACTTAGAAATATCACTAATGCATAGTGAAAATAATGGGACAAAAGTATGAAGCATCACTTGCCTTGGTAATGAGGAGAGTAGCACTCTTCACAGTCACAATCACTAGCAAAATCTACACAAAATTGTAGCATACAATTACACACAATTTATATACAATCAAAAATAATATGAATGCATGCATGCATGAGTTTACTAAGTGGGGATTTTGAAAACTCTACCAAGCATGTGCATGTTACTGAAACATAAAAAGACACAAAATTTGCCAAAACAAACTTATTTAACCCTAAAACAAATTACTAACTAAATCCATACTCAAAATAGCCTTAAACATGTTTCTACAAACAAAGTCATTTTAATGGTTACTATATGTCAAACACTTTGTATAATCAGAAAGGCCTTGATTCCCTGATTCCAACGGTATAAAGTTTGCAAAATTCCAACGTGGAAATCAAAAGTTATAGGTATTTGAAATTTGGATCAAATTCTGATTTGAAATCTGTTTTTAGATCTAACCCTAGACACGTGTCGCGGTATCACTGGCGCGTACCAATTCGCACCGGATCGAGCTCTGCAGCCGCAGGATCGAAACAGATCGCACGTTCCAGATCGCGTACCGTTTCGCCGATAAGTGAATCTATCCTAGCGCTTGGATCTAGATCTAACGGCGCGCGAGAGAGCGTCCATGTCCTGGCGGCGCGCGACATCAGCGAGCGGCGGAGCGCTCGGTCTACGGCGGCGCTAGCGTTCCAGATCGTCCCGGGATGCAAGAAGGTGCTTACCAGATCCGCAAAGGCATGCTAATGCTCGACGTGGTACTGGTTTGCGGAGGGGCGCTCGGATGTGGCTGAGAGAGCTCGTCGGAGTCGTGCACGGCGTCGGGTGGTTGTTGTCGGAGTCGTTGCCGAGGTTCCGCGTCGCGCTAACACAAGCCAGAGGGTTTAGGAGATGCGCAAGAACGTGGTGAACAATCTCGTGTGAGTCAGAAGTGAAGGGGCGCACGGGACTTACGGAATTTGGTCGCCGGAGTCGAGGTGGTCGTCAGATGCTTGCGGCGTCGAGCGGAAACGGCGACCAGGGGCAGTACATGATGAACTAGTGGGGTCAGGAGGTGCGCAAAGAGATTGTGAATCTGCTCGTTTGAACCAGAGGGGAAGGGGCGCACGGGGCTTACCGGAATCGATCGCCGGAGTGAGCTCTGTCTGCGGCGGTGCGAGGATGATTGTGTGCAGCCTGGTGGCGGAGAGGTGGTGCTAAGTGAGGCGAAATGTCCGTGGTGCAGAGGGGATCTTATAGCCAGAGGCTCGACAGGAAACGCTCGTCACATCAATGCCAATTAAGCTCGGGGTATCACTGCTGCAACGGCCAGCGGCGGAGATCATGCGCGGATTCAGGGGGAAGACGATGCTGACGTGGAGGAGGCCCGCTCGTCAGTGAAGTGCACGAGGTGGAGGTGGGGTCTGTCTATCAGCGACTGAATGCGTGCGCTCGCGCGTGAGAGAAGAAAAGGAAACCCCCCGGGTGGGCTAGTTGGACTCGATTCGATGCTGGGCCAGAAACCTGGCGCGCGGCCCTTTTCATTTGTTTATTCCTTTTCCTTTTCTATTTTGGTTTTCAGGAATGATTTAAATATGAATTCAAATCCTTTTTGAATTCAAACAATTCTGGGGATCTTTGCAGGGTTCTGTGGTTTCAAAAACTAGTTATTTAAACATGTGCCTACCTTGCAGGGCTTGGTCAAACTTGGGCTTAATACAATCAGAGACTTTGCCTCTGGTTTGCAAATGTTGATAAATAGGGTTTTGAATTTATTTCTAAGTTGAAAACTTTGGTCAAACTCTTACACCTAAACTTTCCAACAATGGAGGCAAGCAAACAAGTTCCTAAACATTCAAGTTTCAAAGGGTGATGGCCAATTGAGTTAAATTTGCTCACATGAAATCATAGCACAAGCTTCTGTTTTTGAAATGATTTTGAGAAAAACCCTAAATGATGAAGGATGCAAAGATGATATGAATGAGCTTTGAAATATGAATTTAGGGATGTTACAAATCTAACCCCCTTAAGATGAATCTCGCCCTCGAGATTCGGATTGGCTAGCAAATAGGTGAGGGTGGTCTTTCCGAAGATCATCTTCTCTTTCCCATGTTGCTTCCTCTTCGGAATGATGATTCCATTGCACTTTGCAAAACTTGATAGTGTTTGTCCTCGTGACTCTTTCTGCGGTCTCTAGAATCTTGACAGGCTTTTCTTCATAGGTGAGATCACTTTCTAGTTGAACTTCTTCCAAAGGTATGGTATCCTTCAAAGAAGATTCTTCTATTTCTGGGTGACATTTCTTGAGCTGACTCACATGGAAAACATTATGGACTGCTAGTAAAGATGCCGGCAGTTTGATTTCATATGCAACTTCTCCCATGCGACTTAGAATGTTGAATGGTCCAACATATCTTGGTGCCAACTTCCCTTTGACTCCAAATCTTTTCACTCCACGAAGTGGTGATACTCTAAGATAAGCTCTATCCCCAACTTCGTAGGTGACTTCTCTACGCTTAGAATCTGCGTAGCTTTTCTGTCGAGACTGTGCTATCTTCAACCTGTCCCTAACCAATTTGACCTTTTCTTCGGCGTCTTTGATAAGATCTGGTCCAAACAAACTTCTTTCTCCCACACCATTCCATAGCAATGGGGTGGTACACTTCCTTCCGTAGAGAAACTCAAATGGTGCCATCCCAATGCTAGATTGGTAACTGTTATTGTAAGAGAACTCTGCGTAAGGCAGACTTTCATCCCAACTTGCTCCATAGTCTAGGGCACATTCCCTCAACATGTCTTCAAGAATTTGATTAGTCCTTTCTGTTTGTCCATCAGTTTGAGGATGAAAAGCAGTGCTGAATTCCAATCTCGTTCCCAAAGATTCATGAAGCTGTCTCCAAAAGTGAGAAGTGAACTGAGTTCCTCTATCAGACACAATACTCTTAGGCACACCGTGAAGGCATACAATTCTGCTCATGTAGATTTTGGCTAACTTGGCACTTGTATAAGTTGTCTTTACGGGTATAAAATGAGACACTTTAGTTAGGCGATCCACTACTACCCATATGGAATCATACCCTGACCTGGTCCTTGGTAATCCGGTAATGAAATCCATACCAATATTTTCCCACTTCCATTCAGGAATAGGCAGTGGTTGAAGCAAACCTGCTGGTTTCTGATGCTCCGCTTTCACTCTACTACACACATCACACAAAGCAATGTGTTCGGCGATGTCCCTTTTGAGATTGTTCCACCAAAATCTTTCTTTCATATCCATGTACATTTTGGTGTTTCCCGGGTGAATAGAATACGGAGAGTTATGGGCTTCTTGTAGAATCAGTTTCCGCAATTCCGGATCTTGTGGAACACAAATACGTTTCCCGTGCCATAAAGTACCTTGTTCGTCTATATGGAAACTTTTAGCTTTCCCTTGGCTAATCCTTTCCTTAATCTCTTCGATTTCTTTATCCGTCTTTTGGGCTTCTTTAATCTTATCCAACAGAGTGGGTTGAACATCCAAAGACATAAGATGTCCTTCTAGCACAATCTCTAACCTGAGTTCCTTGAATTGCTTACACAAGTCATCTGGCAATTCACCTTTGGTAAGGCCATTTACAAACGCCTTACGACTTAGAGCATCTGCTACTACATTTGCTTTACCAGGATGGTATTGCAAACTCAAGTCGTAATCCTTGATAAGTTCTAGCCATCTCCTTTGTCTCATATTGATTTCCTTCTGGGTGAAGATATACTTCAAACTCTTATGATCGGTGAATACTTCACAACGTTTTCCCAAAAGGTAGTGTCTCCATGTTTTGAGTGCATGGACAACAGCGGCTAACTCTAAATCATGAGTAGGATAATTTACTTCATGAGTTTTGAGTTGTCTCGAGGCATAAGCCACAACTTTTCCGCCCTGCATAAGTACGGCACCTAATCCTTGATGCGAAGCATCACAATACACTTGGAAATCTTTTTCCAAATCTGGCAGACACAGAACTGGTGCTGACACAAGTCTCTTCTTCAATTCTTGAAAGCTGAGTTCACAACCTTCAGACCAAGTAAATTTCTTATCTTTCTTTAACAATTCTGTCATTGGTTTAGCAACCTTTGAAAAAATTTCAATGAATCTTTTGTAGTAACCTGCTAAACCAAGGAAACTACGAACCTCTTTTACGTTCTTAGGAGATTCCCATTCTGTCACAGCTGAAACTTTAGCAGGATCAACTACTACACCATCCTTTGTCATAACGTGACCAAGAAATCCAACTTCCTCTAACCAAAACTCACACTTGCTGAATTTGGCATAAAGCTTATGTTCCCTCAGTTTCCCAAGTATCAAGCGTAGATGTCTTTCATGCTCTTCCTTGCTCTTGGAGTAGACTAAGATGTCATCGATGGAAACGACAACGAACTTGTCGAGAAATTCCATGAACACCTTGTTCATCATATTCATGAAGTATGCTGGAGCGTTGGTTAAACCAAAAGGCATCACAGTGTACTCATACAATCCATACCTTG
Source organism: Avena sativa (assembly GCA_916181665.1). NCBI lineage: Eukaryota > Viridiplantae > Streptophyta > Magnoliopsida > Poales > Poaceae > Avena > Avena sativa. Next base: position 144,000,399 of record OV702294.1, on the reverse strand, counting down.
TGGTGAATGCTGTTTTAGGTATGTCTTGCTCCCTTATCTTGAGTTGAAAATAGCCTGACCGAAGATCAATCTTCGATAACACACATGCTCCTTCTAGTTGATCAAACAAGTCGTTGATTCTTGGCAAAGGATATTTGTTCTTGATAGTTACCTCGTTGAGAGAACGGTAATCTATGCATAACCTTTGAGTTCTATCTTTCTTTTCTACGAACAAAACTGGAGCTCCCCAAGATGAAGAACTTGGCTGGATGAATCCTTTCTGCAATTGTTCTCCAAGTTGTTTCTTGAGTTCCTTTAGTTCGTCAACTGACATTTTATAAGGCCTCTTTGCTCTTGGTCCAGAACCTGGTACCAAATCTATTATAAACTCTACATCTCTATCTGGTGGCATTCCCGGTAACTCTTCCGGAAACACATCCGAATATTCACACACAATTGGCACAGTGTCCATGCTAACCCCCTTAAGAGAATTCAGCTTACTTCCCTTAGATTTAAAATTGGACTTGAATTTTATCCTCTTACCTTTAGGGGTTGTGAGTGCAACTGTACGATTGGCACAATCTAGTACTCCCTCATACTTAACCATCCAATCCATTCCCAAAATCACATCCAATCCTTGGGAATTCGGGATTATTAGGTTCACTGGAAACTTATGTTTTCCAAACTCTATGACTAAGTCATGACATCCTGTGTTTACTATCATTTCTCCACCAGGAGAACTTACTCTTATAGGACACCCAATGGTTTCTACCGGTAGTTCATTTCTTTCGACAAATGCTTTTGATATGAATGAATGAGATGCACCAGTGTCAAAGAGTACAAATGCTGAGATGGAATTGAGTCTGAACTTACCAGCAACAGCATCAGGCTCTTCATAGACCTCCTCCACATTGATGTGGTTGACCTGTCCTTTCTGAAAAGGATTGGGTTTGTTAGGTCCTTCAACTTTCTTTTCAGGGCACTCATTAGCATAATGCCCCAACTTCTTGCATTTGTAGCATTCGACCTGACTGATGTCCTTTTTAGGCTGGTTTCCACTTCCACTTCCACTGTGGTGGCTCTTATGTCCACTCTTGTGATTCTTGTACTTATCATTGTCATGACTGCGATGATGCTTGTTGTCATGACGGTTGTGGTTGTGGTGCTTGTTAAATTTACCATGCTTGTGGGATCCTGAGCTGACACTATCATCATAGTGAGATCGTTTATGAGACGATCCCGAGCTGTGCTTGTCGGAGTGTTTCCTCTTTCTACTCTCGACTTGCTTCATTTTACTCTCCACAATAACAGCCTTGTCACACAGCGACTGATAAGTTGGAACATATGCCACAGACAGCTGCAGATTCAGCTCATCATTCAAGCCTTCCAGAAACTTTTCCTTTCTTTTGGCATCTGTGTCAACTTCATCCGGTGCATAGCGCGCCAGATTGTTGAACTCTTCTATATACTCAGCCACGCTGTGGTGGCGCTGCTTCAGGTTGTGAAACTCCTTCTTTTTCAGGCTCATCATTCCTGGTGAGATATGAGTAGTGCGAAAGCCATCTTCAAAGATAGCCCAAGTCACCTCATCAATAGGAGTGGTGATCTGGAAGTTGTCCCACCATGTGGCGGCTGGTCCTTCCAACAGATGTGCTGCGAACCTGACTTTTTCAGCATCCGTGCAGCCCACGGTCACTAAGTCTTTGTTCACAGAACGTAGCCAATCATTGGCCACCATGGGATCAGTCGTTCCTGAAAACTTAGCTGGCCTCAGACGTAGAAATCTGGTGAGCATATCAAAACCCGGAGGGTTGTTGTTGTTGTTGTTGTTGTTGTTATTGGGGTTGTTGTTGTTCTGGTTTTGGATGAATGTCGTCATCATTTGCATAAGCTGTGTCTGCGCATTCATCATCTGTTGCATTTCCGGGGTAATGTTGTTGGGGTTGGGGTTGGGGTTTGCGCGACGGGGAGGCATCTGTGGTTTGTTCATATAGAGATAAGAATGAGATACCCTTACATGATTCATGCACAATACATCACACAAGCAAACACATAGCATGCAACACAAGGATAAAATCTCAACAACAAGATAACAAAAGTCTCAAAGTAAAAACACACAAGTGGCAAGCCATCCACATGCCGGATGGTCCAATAATAAGTTCACAAATAACGACTGCGGTAAATAGAGGTAACTGAGTAGTCAAGTCTACTCGTCAGCATCAATCTCCTCCTCGACAAAGGTAAGACCTGCGTTCTCCATTGCGGTCTTGTTCTCCTCAATGGTAGTGGTCAAGGAGTCGATCTTGGCCTTGAGAGCCCTCTTCTGGGAACGAAGTCTCTCAATCACTGTCTGCTGCTGCTCTAACTCGAAGTCCTTGGACTGCAGTTCCTCGGTCATATCCCGAATCTTCTTGTTCCTATCCTGGACACGTTTCTCTTGACTCTTGAACTTATGGTCTTGGGTCTCGAACTTCGCCTCCATCTCCTTGACTACCTCGTCCTGTTGCGCGAAGAGCTTGTCCTTCTGGCGAAGCTGCACCTGGAGCTCGTCATTGCTAAGCATGACGTTGGTCCTGTCAGTATCCACGTGCCTAATAAGAGTCTCTAAGTCCTGGAGGTACAGGCGTATCGGCTCTGCTGCGGCCCTCGAGTCGTCCTCAAAGTCGATGGGCTCTCCGTCATCATCACGCATTCCGAAGGCGTGGAAGTGAGTGCCTCTAACCTGTCGGGAATGACGACCCAACAGTCGTCCTATCAGGTCCTGCATGACAACCTCCATGCCTCTCTCCCTGTCATCGTGCATAAGCTTGAAGACGATGGCCTCCGTAGTAGGCTCCGTCTGGCATCCTGGCTGGTTCACCTTGAAGCCCCAGAGGTCCTTCCTCTCAAACTTGGTGAGTGGGTGCACCGTAATGGTGGGAAGAGGGAGATCGAGCAAGGTAGTAAGCTCTACGATACGAGGACCAAAACGGGTAACCTGGAACTCTTCAACAGTGCTGATGGTAATAGGCATCTATTTATAAGATTGAAAAAGTTAGAACAACACAATTTAAGATAAACAAGACAAACATTCTTACATATCCATGGGACATAACAGTTACACAAGTCATGCATACATGAATCCATTACATCAACCAAGGTTCAAACTTATTTAAGGTATCATTTGGAAAATAAGGTGATAGGTGGTGGTCCAACTAACGAAGTGCGTTTACAAACCTATCTCACTGGATCTGGTGGCTAACACAATGTTCCTAGAGGCAATCAGCCTATCTTGTTCACATGCTTCCATCACTAAGTCTATAATATCTCCCCTTAAGGTTTGGTTGGTGGCTTCCAACTCTTGGGTAAGTTCATTTTCTTTCTCTAAGTCTTTTTGGAGGTTGAGCATCCTGCACTTGACTCTAGCACTTAGTTCTTTGATAGTCTTCCAAGCTGCTTCTCTTGCTGACTCAAAGAATGTGGTGTGCATCACAGTGTTGGTGTACATGCAGAAGACTCTTTCTTTGTGGTTGTCTTCCTTGTTTTTGTACAAGTGAAGTTGCACCCACCAATACTCCACTCCTTCCTCCATCACCGGAAAGCCCTTGTACACAGCTGCACCATGTGCTTCCATTGCCTCCATGAGGTCCTTGAGAATCTTGGGAAACTCAGTCTCACACTCCAAGGTCCTGGTCATGAGTGGTCCTTTCTTCACGGCTTCGTTGATGGAGTTCATCTACAAATAGAGATGAGAATGAGAAGTTTAGAAAAGTTTACGAGAAGAATAGACAAGTGTAGAAGTAGTTAAAAATTTTCCTTAGTGGTTTCCAATCCTAGGGTCATAATCCTACAGGCAACACAGTGCTCTGATACCATCTGTCAGACCCCTCCTTTATAAAGGAAAGGATCCCTGTGATTGCAATGCTAGTCCCTGGATCAATGCTAGCATCCACAGTTTAAGATGAAGTACACAGATACAAAGGTCGTTTATTACATTCATTCCAGAGATAAAACATAGTCTTTTACAACTCAGGGCCAAAGGCCTAATACAAGAGTTTATGGAATAAGTAAATAAACATAAGTCTTCATCTTCATGTGCCACAGGCAAGCATGTTGAGTGTAGACTCATGACTCCTATTCATCATCGGAGTAACCTGCAACATTACAAGTTACAGCCACAGAGGGTCAATACTTTGGAATAGTATTGGCAAGTGATACCTTAGCTTATTTAAAGTGGACTATAATACTATATGCATTTGGCTAAGTGGAGCTTAGGCTTGCATTGCTCAAAATAGATTTTTCCTTATCATTTGAAAACACTAAGTTTTTGTTTGGCACAAATCACCCAAGGCATCTACCAATCAAGGATTGAATATCCTTTAACCCTTGTTCAACCACAAGTTTTACTTAGAAATTGGGATGAGGAGATTCTTGATAGCTTCCATGTCTTGATGCTCAAATTGTCCTTTTCCAGGGACATGGCTAAGTACTTAGATTTTACACTCTGCAGAGGTGGTGCACTTTCCCCACAAGACTTGGTTTCACCAAGACAAGATCTTTCAGAAGCCTTCCCTTAGACCAAAATGGACGCGTTCCAACCTATCAATCCCCTACCACCAACTGTCCATTTGGCTAAGTTATTGCAACCTATATGATCCAGGCAGAGCCCATATTGCCATGTGGCTGCACTTGAAGCTTCTCAACATTTGACATCTCAAATCTCTTTGTTCCTGGGTGGCCATCCACAAGTGAGATACACAAGCCAAGTCCATGGCCTTGTGAACCACTCAACACATCCCATTCCTTCCATTCCACCCAGGTGATTCATTCACTTAGTTGTTTTATTAAACAAAACATAAGTCCACAGACTTAGAAATTTTCCATAGCATGAATATATATTCCACCCTTGTTTTCTATTAGCTAAGCTAAGCATGAAAGTAATAGGAATCTTAACTTAGGAAATTTCTACTAAGGTTTCATCTACTAGGTTTTCCCATAGCATAGTTTATACTTAGCAAAATTCCATGCAAGTCCTACTTAGAAATATCACTAATGCATAGTGAAAATAATGGGACAAAAGTATGAAGCATCACTTGCCTTGGTAATGAGGAGAGTAGCACTCTTCACAGTCATAATCACTAGCAAAATCTACACAAAATTGTAGCATACAATTACACACAATTTATATACAATCAAAATTAATATGAATGCATGCATGCATGAGTTTACTAAGTGGGGATTTTGAAAACTCTACCAAGCATGTGCATGTTACTGAAACATAACAAGACACAAAATTTGCCAAAACAAACTTATTTAACCCTAAAACAAATTACTAACTAAATCCATACTCAAAATAGCCTTAAACATGTTTCTACAAACAAAGTCATTTTAATGGTTACTATATGTCAAACACTTTGTATAATCAGAAAGGCCTTGATTCCCTGATTCCAACGGTATAAAGTTTGCAAAATTCCAACATGGAAATCAAAAGTTATAGGTATTTGAAATTTGGATCAAATTCTGATTTGAAATCTGTTTTTAGATCTAACCCTAGACACGTGTCGTGGTATCACTGGCGCGTACCGATTCGCACCGGATCGAGCTCTGCAGCCGCAGGATCTAAACAGATCGCACGTTCCAGATCGCGTACCGTTTCGTCGATAAGTGAATCTATCCTAGCGCTTGGCTCTAGATCTAACGGCGCGCGAGAGAGCGTCCATGTCCTGGCGGCGCGCGGCGTCAGCGAGCGGCGGAGCGCTCGGTCTACGGCGGCGCTAGCGTTCCAGATCGTCCCGGGATGCAAGAAGGTGCTTACCAGATCCGCAAAGGCGTGCTAATGCTCGACGTGGTACTGGTTTGCGGAGGGGCGCTCGGATGTGGCTGAGAGAGCTCGTCGGAGTCGTGCACGGCGTCGGGTGGTTGTTGTCGGAGTCGTTGCCGAGGTTCCGCGTCGCCCTAACACAAGCCAGAGGGTTTAGGAGATGCGCAAGAACGTGGCGAACAATCTCGTGTGAGTCAGAAGTGAAGGGGCGCACGGGACTTACGGAATTTGGTCGCCGGAGTCGAGGTGGTCGTCAGATGCTTGCGGCGTCGAGCGGAAACGGCGACCTGGGGCAGTACATGATGAACTAGTGGGGTCAGGAGGTGCGCAAAGAGATTGTGAATCTGCTCGTTTGAACCAGAGGGGAAGGGGCGCACGGGGCTTACCGGAATCGATCGCCGGAGTGAGCTCTGTCTGCGGCGGTGCGAGGATGATTGTGTGCAGCCTGGTGGCGGAGAGGTGGTGCTAAGTGAGGCGAAATGTCCGCGGTGCAGAGGGGATCTTATAGCCAGAGGCTCGACAGGAAACGCTCGTCACATCAATGCCAATTAAGCTCGGGGTATCACTGCTGCAACGGCCAGCGGCGGAGATCATGCGCGGATTCAGGGGGAAGACGATGCTGACGTGGAGGAGGCCCGCTCGTCAGCGAAGTGCGCGAGGTGGAGGTGGGGTCTGTCTATCAGCGACTGAATGCGTGCGCTCGCGCGTGAGAGAAGAAAAGGAAACCCCCCGGGTGGGCTAGTTGGACTCGATTCGATGCTGGGCCAGAAACCTGGCGTGCGGCCCTTTTCATTTGTTTATTCCTTTTCCTTTTCTTTTTTGGTTTTCAGGAATGATTTAAATATGAATTCAAATCCTTTTTGAATTCAAACAATTCTGGGGATCTTTGCAGGGTTTTGTGGTTTCAAAAACGAGTTATTTAAACATGTGCCTACCCTGCAGGGCTTGGTCAAACTTGGGCTTAATACAATCAGAGACTTTGCCTCTGGTTTGCAAATGTTGATAAATAGGGTTTTGAATTTATTTCTAAGTTGAAAACTTTGGTCAAACTCTTACACCTAAACTTTCCAACAATGGAGGCAAGCAAACAAGTTCCTAAACATTCAAGTTTCAAAGGGTGATGGCCAATTGAGTTAAATTTGCTCACATGAAATCATAGCACAAGCTTCTGTTTCTGAAATGATTTTGAGAAAAACCCTAAATGATGAAGGATGCAAAGATGATATGAATGAGCTTTGAAATATGAATTTAGGGATGTTACAGCAAGTCTCGCCGTCGTCAGCTCGACAAGATGGAGCGCATCATTGCCCGTCTTCGCCACCGCATCTCATCTTTGGAGGAGACCATCCACGAGAGAGACATGCAGTTGGAGGAAAGGGAGAATGTCGGAGAGGATCCTCGTGGAGACCCCTACTCCTATCTCAGCGATGATGATTATTTTCTGGAGGATTAGGCTATGGACTTCTTCACCGATGAAGATGATTCCGCCTTCATTCCGAGGAGTAGTAGCACTTGAGCACTAGCGTAGTGAGTAGTATTCGGTCCCACTGTATCGTAGTTTTCAGAATGGTTCTTAAAACCATCTGCGTTCCTTTATTGTGGTGTGTGTTGTATCGGTTGCTATGAATGAATGAATGAATGAATGAATGAATGAATGAATGAATGAATGAATGAATGAAAAAGCAAGTTGCTAGAAAAATCTGAGTCAAACTTCAAAAAAAATTCAAAGACCCAAAAACTTTAGAAAATTCCCTCTTTTCTCATGATCTATCTCAACCTTCAGATGCCACGTGGAGGAAGTGGTTCATCCCCGGACCCGATGTTGCAGATTCTGCAAATGTTGACTTCTGACCGTGAAGCTGAAAGAGCAGAACGTCAAACCAATCTAGCCACCCTTCAGCAGAGAGCCCAGCTAGCCCACAACAACCAAGGCCACGGAAATCAGGACAACCATGGATCTAAGCTCAAAAATTTCCAGAATACCAACCCACCTGTTTTCACTAAGTCATAAGAACCCCTAGATGTCGACGATTGGCTACAGACCATGGAGAATAACCTAGAAGTCACCAGAGTGGAAGCCAACAAGAAAGTTCTGTTCGCCACCCACTATCTAGCCAGAGATGCCAGGGCATGGTGGAACAGTGTTCGCGCAATGATCGGAGGCCAGATGATGACCTGGGAGGAATTTAAGGTCAAGTTTAGCAGAACCCATGTGCCACTAGGTTTGATCAAGAGGATGAGAGACGAGTTGAGAGAGCTGAAGCAAGGGAGGATGACTGTAGTAGAATACCGTGACAAATTCTTGTCATTAGCTAGGTATGCCCCGGATGAGATCGACACCAAAGCCAAGAAGAAAGAGAGATTCCTGAATAGTCTGCATGACGAGATGCAGACAGTGTTAGTCAATATCCCCTTTGCTGATATTGAAGCCCTTGTGGACTCAGCTATCCAGATGGAAGGAAAGATCAACCAAGCCAATGAGAACCGCAAGCGTCGCATGATGCATCAACCAGGAACCCATCAGACCCCAAAGTATCGCCCCAACCCATCTCCAGGATTTGCCCCAAGAACCAACAGACCCCCGATGAACCGTCCAACCTATCCCAACCGTGGAAACCCTAGGCCCGGAGGAAATCACAACAACCCCGGCAACTCTAGCAATTTCAATCGTGCCCCACCCAAGTTCAACAACAACCATGCTACCACCAACACCAACACTGCCCCTAGGACTGGAAGCAATGCGGTGCCTGTAGCAGCAAAGGACAAGTCGCAAGTGACTTGTTATGACTGTGGAAATAAAGGTCACTATTCCAATGAGTGCCCCAACAATAAGAATGCTACAGCCCCCAATGCCAATGTCCCATCTCAACAACAGCGTCGTGTTCATCCAGGAAGAAGATTTGCCCCAGAGAATTCACTCAACCGCAATGGCCGTCTTTTTCTCATGCATGCTGAAGAAGCTCAGGAAGCGCCAGACGTCGTGCTGGGTATGTTTTCTGTTAATTCAGTACTTGCAAGAGTGTTGTTTGATTGTGGTGCATCGCATTCCTTTGTCACCGAAGAATTTGCATGCACTAGTAAAATTCAACCAACATAACTGAAGCATGTTATGATTGTTCAAATTCCCGGATCAACCACTAAGGCTAGGCAAATTTGCAAAGCCGTCCCTATCCGAATGCATGGCATAGATTTTTATGCAAATCTGATAGTACTCGGAACTAAAGGTTTGGAAGTAGTACTAGGAATGGATTGGATGTCCAAACATAAAGGATTGATTGACTGTGCCAAGAAAGCCATAACCATGACCAGTACCGCCGGAATATCAGTCGAGCATATATCTGAAACCTTACCTCGCCAATTCAAATGCAACAAGAGTATAGCCCAACCTACCATTGACCAAGTCTGGATAGTCTGTGAATACCTCGATGTATTTCCAGATGTTTTGCCCGGTATGCCCCCAGATCGGGATATCGAGTTTATCATCGAACTAATTCCCGGAACAGGACCCATAGCCCAGAGACCATATAGTATGAACCCGTCAGAGCTAGCAGAATTGAAGAAGCAACTGGATTCCATGCTGGAAATTGGATTGATTCAACCAAGTGCGTCACCATGGAGATCACTTGTCTTGTTTGTGGACAAGAAGGATGGAGGTAACCGTTTGTGTACGGATTATCGGAAATTGAATGATGTCACCATCAAGAACAAGTACCCCTTGCCCAAGATAGAAGATTTGTTTGATCAGTTGACCGGTGCCAAAGTGTTCTCTAAGATTGATCTTAGAACTGGCTATCATCAACTCAAAATTCGTGCAGAGGATATTCCAAAGACTGCCTTTACCACCAGATATGGATTGTACGAGTATACAGTCATGTCTTCCAAAGACTGCCTTTACCACCAGATATGGATTGTACGCTTATTTCATGAATCTCGTGAATAAGATTTTATGGACTTCCTGGATAAGTTTGTCGTTGTTTTCATCAATGACATTCTGATTTATTCCAAATCATAAGAAGAACATGAGCTACACCCAAGGACCATTCTTGGAACCCTTAGAGAGCATCAGTTGTATGCAAAGTTTAGCAAATGTGAATTCTGGTTATAGGAGGTAGGATTCCTCGGTCACATTGTATCAGCCGGAGGAATTGCTGTTGACCCTGCCAAAGTGAAAGATGTAGGAGATTGGCAAGCCCCAACCACTCAAACCCAAGTTCGTGCATTTCTCGGATTGGCGGGATATTACCCCAAATTCGTAGAAGGATTCTCTAGTATCGCCAGACCCATGACCCAATTGCTGAAGAAGGACAGGAAGTTTGAATGGACCGACAAATGTGAAGCAAGTTTTCAAGAACTCAAGAGGAGATTGATTTCAGCCCCAATCTTGATATGCCGGATATCATGAAGCCCTTCGATGTGTATTGTGATGCATCCAAGATCGGTCTCGGATGTGTGCTAATGCAAGAAGGCAAAGTTATATATTATCTATCTCGACAACTGAAGCAACATGAGCAAAACTACCAAACCCATGACCTTGAACTCGCAGCCGTAGTTCTAGCCCTAAAAACATGGAGGCAATACCTCATGGGAAACCGTTGTGAGATCTATTCGGATCACAAGAGCCTAAAGTATATATTCACTTAGAAGGAGCTGAATATGAGGCAGAGAAGATGGATAGAGCTAATCAAGGATTACGATCTGGACATTCACTATCAGCCTAGTAAAGCCAACGTGGTAGCCGATGCCCTTAGCAGATTACCGTGCCGCTTGAACTCCATGATTTTGAAGGAGCAACCAAGTTTGCACAAAGAGATGGAAGATTTTCGAATAGAATTAGTAAGTGAAGGATTTTTGGCTAGCATAGAACTCCAGCCCACTTTGATCAGTCGGATTAAAGAGGCGTAGAAGGGGAATGCTAGTATTGACGGAATCAAGCGTCGTATCGGTACAGGCAAAGTACCCGGATTCACCGAGGACGAAGAAGGAGTTTTGTAGTACAAAGGACGCCTTTGTGTACCAGCAGATTCTGAGTTGAAAGAAGTTATCTTGAAGGAGGCTCATGATACTCTTTATTCTATCCATCCCAGAGGAACTAAGATGTATCAAGATTTAAAAGAGCAATTTTGGTGGCATAAGATGAAGAGAGAAATCGGAAGCTATATCGCCAAGTGTGATATATGTCAGCGAGTCAAGGCAGGACATCAAAGACCCGCTGGATTGTTGCAACCATTGCAGATTCCGGAGTGGAAATGGGATTCCGTTGGAATGGACTTTATCACTGGACTGCCTACTTCTAGTAGGGGAAATGACTCTATCTGGGTCATAGTGGACAGATTGTCCAAAGTCGCCATTTTTTTCCGTCAAGACCACCTATCAGAGTTCGAAGCTAGCAGAGTTGTACATCGCTAGAATCGTTAGTTTGCATGGAGTCCCCAAGAACATTGTATCAGATCGAGGAACTCAATTTACCTCGAGATTCTGGAAGAAGGTTCAAGAAGGTTTAGGAACCCGCCTAGATTTCAGCACCGCATATCACCCTGAGACCGATGGACAAACGGAGCGAGTAAATCAAATACTCGAAGATATGCTTAGAGCATGTGTGTTAGAATATGGATCCAAGTGGGAAGACTGTCTGCCGTTTGCCGAATTTTCATACAACAACAGTTATCAAGCCAGTTTGCAAATGGCCCCATTTGAATTCATGTACAGACGGAAGTGTCGCACCCCTTTGAACTAGTCGGAAGTAGGAGAGAGTCAGATTTTCGGACCCGACATCCTATGAGAAGCAGAAGAGAAGGTTCACAAGATTCGTGAGCACCTCAAGACAGCCCAATCCAGACAAAAGAGTTACGCCGACAAGAGACGTAGAGACCTCGCCTTCAACATAGGAGATTTTGTTTATCTGAAAGTGTCGCCATTGAAGGGAATGCAGCGTTTCCAACTCAAGGGAAAGTTAGCCCCCAGATATATCGGACCTTTCAAGATTCTAAACCGTCGAGGAGAAGTATCGTATCAATTGGAACTACCCGAAGAGATGTCAGTCGTGCACAATGTGTTCCATATCTCATTACTTCGCAAGTGTCTCAAAGTCCCCTAGAAGACCGAAGTGTTCAAGAATATCGATCACCGGACCATAGAGATCAACGATGACCTGACCTATCCCGAAGTACCCATCCGTATTTTGGAAGAAGCTTTTCGAACTACTAGAACCCGAAGCATCAAGTTTCTCAAGATTCAGTGGAGCAACCACACAGAAGAGGAAGCTACCTGGGAGCGCGAAGATCACATCAGGACGGAGTTTCCCGATCTCTTCAAATCCTAGGTAATCTTTTTGTCCTTTTTCAAACCTCGGGACGAGATTTTGTTTAAGGGGGGAAGGTTTGTAACATCCCAAAAATATTGAACTTGGATCATCAAACTCTAATCATCAAAATTAGGGTTAACAAAAACTTTTCTAAATAAAATTATGAAAGCATGCATGTGAGTATGCATTTCATTTTGAATTCTTTTGAACCACCTTGTTTGTGTGTTCATTTGCTTGTAAATGGATGCTTAGGTGAAATAAACATCATCTAAAACATTTCCCACACTTTTCCCAAAGACAAGTAAATCAAAACAAATAAAATAAGGGAATGGTCATTTTGACCAATTTAACTCCCATGCCTACTTTGGCTGTCTCAAACTTTCAGAACCTAACAGAAACTTTTCTGGATCTTTGCACCCCTTGATTGTACTCATAACAAAGTATCAAGGCCCACTTTGTGATCATCTAGAAACTTTCAAATGCATAGTTTAAATGACAATTCAAAATTGAATCTTTATCATATGGGAAGATCCCACTTTTTCAAAAACCACTCAAACAAGCTCAACTTTCAAAACCCAAGCATCTGCAGACTCACCAGCACCAATCTAGCACACCCACCAAAAATCTTTTCAAAATTCAAAACTTGAATTAATGCGGCCATTTCATCAAACAGGTTGCAGACACAAATCTAGCAAAATCCAAACACTGTTTTGAGCCGTGAATTGAGCCTAAATTGTTCCCTCTCTGGACACCACTAGCCTTAGTAGATCATCTAACGACCCTAACTAATCCCTAGCACCACTGTAAGCTTGACAAGGCCATCAATGGTGAACAGCCGAAGCCACCCATGTCACCCCCGTGTGGACAGCAGGCTAGAGGAAGAACTAGCCGTGCCAACCTTGTCTGGAAGGTAGCCCATGCCTCACCGCCCCCTCTCGACCAGCCCTGCCTCGCGGACAGCGGCCAGAACCGCCAGGAACGCCGCGCCCGTGCCGCTGTCGACCATGCCGATGTGCGCCATAGAGCACGCACCGTTCCCACACAACCAGACCACCTCGAGCCCTCGCCGCCCGCCAACATTCCCCCCACCGTCCCAGGAGACCGCCAGACATGCCCATTTCACCACCCGTGCCCTGTAGACACCGCTCGCCGTCGAAGACGCCGTCTCTGCCACGCAGAACGTCGAGCGTTCCAGACCGTTTGCCACCGCCCCTACACGCGCATTAAAGCCATAGCGCATCGCCAGGAGACCACCAAGCGATCGCCACCGCCGGCCATGCCTCTAGCAGCCCGTAGCCATGTCGCCACCGTCGCATGCCCATCCCGTTCGGTCTCGCCGTCTAGCCTATAAAAGGAGGACTCCCCCACTCGAATTCTTCACACCATTCCACTCCTCTCTCACCCAGAACCACCCCACCTCAGTCCCGTAGCAAGGCGAGCAGCGCATCACCGAAATTGCGCCAGAGCAGGCCGCCTCTGGAGAAGAAGGGCGCCATCGATTTCGTCCACCCCAGGAGCTGTCGCGACCACCCCTGAGTTCGTCGTCGTCGACTTCGTCGTTCGCCCACCTCGCCGACCCTCGCCTGCACCCCGGTGAGACCCCAGCAACCCCCAATGGCCGCGCTAGGTTTCTGTCTCGCCGGCGTTGCCCAACGTCGATGATGACTCCCAGCAGTTGGATTAGAACCAGATCGAACAACCCACATCACCCCATACCGCTTCGCACCCCCTGTCTCACTGACGAGTGGGGACAGCCACTTAAGCAGCCCACGGAAGCGCTACGCTTAGCAGGCCGGCCCGTTAACCTTTCCCGCGCAGCCAAGTTATTTGAATTAAACATTTTCCATTTTATTTCAAACACGCTTCTGTACCCAGTTTCAAAAATCAACCCAGATCGATTCAGAGCATCAAACTGAATGAAACTAATTTTGTTAGAAAGGTCTAGAAATGCTGAATCCAAGCCCGTTGGATTAAAGTCATTTGGATCTATAGATCACCCATGGTAAAAATAACAAGGCAGAAGCTTTTCTGCATTCAAACATTTTTCAAATTTAAACCATAATAGCTTTTGAGTTGATTCCAACTCTCAAAAATCACATTTAACCATACATTTCAGAATATATAAAAATATATAGGTTTACTTGCAGAAATAATGTTCAAGTAATAAAAGAATGCTACATAGGCATTTCTAGTCACTTTATTTAATTAAAATAAAAGGGTAAAACCTTATTAAATTGTGACACCACTTTAAATCACATTCCCATGGACTAAAATATGTGGTGATGACATGTGTCAACATGATCCCATGTTTGGTTTGGAGAATATTAAATCTTAAGTAGTTTTTCAATGAGTAGAAATTACTTTTCTATAAATAAAAGGAATTAAACCAAGCCTTAATCTTGTAATGTTAGAGATGATGTTAGATCATCTATAATACCCTTGGGTGTGATGATTGCAAGTAGTTAAGTATTGTTTGGTGATTGTGTACCTCGTATTTATTTATAGACGCTAGTACCGACCAAGGATACGAGGAGGAAGGAGGATTCTACGAAGAAGAAACCGAGGAGAACTTCAACCACTGCTCTGCACAAGGCAAGCTATTAACCTTGCAACCTAACACTTGCAATTTAGCAAGCTTATATGGACACTAATGCAAGCCTAATATTACCAGTTGAATGTGCAAGCTAACACTTGCAAGATACTCGACTGATGCAAACAAACCCCTACTTGATACTATGACCACTATATGCCTTAAGCATATATGATCATCTCCACTTGATAACCCAATCCTAGTTTTACTTGCAAGCTTCTTACTTTATTTCTTTATCAAAGCTCTTACTTAGAGTTTACTTAAGAGGTTGGTAGATACTGGAAAGATATGTGAAGGTTGCATAAAGAGCATAAAATTTGGCCTAAGCTAGATAATATTGATGTCATCCTAAGGCATGAGATTGAACTTAGTTAAAACTCCACTAGTTTACCACCCCTCATTAGTGCTTACCCCCACCTGTAGATGCTAGTGCTAAGCATAAAACTTGATCAACTTTAGATGGGAGTACTTGGTGGAAAAATGGTTATGAAAACCTTGGAATGATGGATCATTCTATTGAAATGTTTTGGACATGTGTTTCCGAACACCTGATGATTTTGGTGATGAAAATGTTGAGGCATGAGCCTTATCCCTTTATAAAACTGATGGTTGTCTGGATGTGATACCATTCCAATTTTATCGTACAATCACAATACCTGAAGATTGGGTAGGGCTTGACTGGAAACTTATATACCTTAGAATTAGTTCCCTCACGGCCAAGGTCTAAGCTGAGGCTACCTTGTGAAGATTGTCCACCTGTGCAGTACCCAAGATGACAGTTGGTCATGGTTGGGAGGCCAAACTCACAGGAGAGGTGCGAATACTAGGGCGTGTAATTGAAAGGTTAGGATTGATTATCCGCATACTGAGTATGGTGAATTCAGGATTTGTTCCTGACGGATGTATCAAATGTTGTGAAAGTGTACAATCTCTGTAGAGTGTCAAACTGTTCGAATAGCCGCGTCCGCGGTTATGGATAGTTGGATTGGCCATACTGTTCCCCCATCAGACTTTTCAAAATGACTTGTGAAATGAAGTGAGACTTTGACTTGACCACAACAGGGTTGTGATATGAGATACAAGTTCCCATTTAGGTGATTATAAAACTTCAACTAGCATTCGTTGCCCCTAAAACTTAGTAGAGATAAATCTGGCTTTTGCAAAACAACCCTAGAGCCTAGTGTCCTATTATCAAAAACCCCTTTCACTTGCTAGTACTAGTTTGCGACTACTTAAAGAGTACTCATGGCTTTGTCCCTGGCTATTCCCATGGCCAGACTATGAAGAGGAGTACCTAGAGGATGGACCCCAGGAAGGTTACGACAACTAGGATCATCTCCCATCGTCAGCATTGCTTGTGACCCCGAAGATGGAGCTTCGCCCATGCTACCGTTATTATTACGTATTCCGCTGCTTGATGTTGTATTAAGAACTGGATCATGAGATCCCTATTTGTGTAAGAACTTATGTACGGTTTGTAATGGATGATGTACTAAGGTATCCAATTCTGTTATGTCTCGCAAAAATGGTAATCCTGGGATTGCGATGCATGGCATAACGGGCATCTGGATTAAAAATCCGGGTGTTGACAGGAATCATGAGAACAATATCCCGGCGGAAGGAAGGAGGGACCCGCCGCCCAATCCTCAGCCGAGATATGAACCTCGGCAAGAACGAGAAGTAAGACCAGCTCACCATAATCAGGCAAATGAGAGGTACAATGATGGTTACTCGGATATGGAGTATGGAGGGCATGGTGGAAATAACCATTATGGAATGCAGGAGAGAATCATGTACAGAAACTTGCCATCAAATGATGCAAGATTAAAACTGGACAGGTTGTACCGGTCCGAGTTGTTAGAGGAGCAGGGTCCGCCGGGTCCAGCATGTTTTGGACCCCGGATCATGGGCGAGCCGCCAGTGCCGAACTTTCAGCTGGCAAGGGGCACGAAAACATACAATGGGAGCACCAAACCACAGGATTGGTTGATTGACTATGCCACTGCAGTAAAAATAGCTAGCGGAAACTTGCGATGGGCGGTAAGATATGTCCCGCAAATGCTGGAAGGACCAGCCAGAGTATGGCTGAATAATCTGCCAGCGGGCAGTATCAACTGTTGGCTAGATTTTGAGGAGATGTTTGTCAGCAACTTCACCAGTACTTACAAAAGACCAAACAGGCCACATCAGCTTGCTTTGTGCAAGCAGAGGCCGAATGAGACAGATAGAGAATTCTTAACTCGGTGGTGTAACCTTAGGAACTCATGTGAGGGGGTTATAGAATCTCAAGCGATAGCTTGGTTTTCTCAAGGATGCCGATACGCCAGTGTATTGTGGCAGAGACTGCAAAGAGATATGCCGACCACTTTGGCAGAAACCATCAGGATAGCGGATTCGTATGCATTGGGCGATCCGACACAACCAGAACTAATGTCGGCAGAGCATCGGGAGCATCAAGATCAATATACAAGAGATGCAGCCGGATCATCGAGGCGCAATGAGTTTAGAGGTAGAAGAAGAGAGGAAAGACCGGATTACAGATATGCCTCCAATTAGGTGGCAGCGGTAGTGCAAGATCAGCCGAGTCACGGACACAGTCAGCGGCAGAAAAATGGTCCTCAGCAATGGACACCAAGGAACAAAGGGAAGAGACAGTGGACACCAGAACAGAAGAAGCAGTGGCAGGAAAGGCCGAAGTACACATTTGAATCCATGTTGGATCAACCGTGTAAGTTTCACACTCCAAACCTGGCCAAGCCGGCTAATCATACAACTAGGCAATGCGCCTGTATGAAAAATGCAATGGGGAACCCGGCGGGCATGCAAGCACTTTCTCATCAAGCGCATCAGCAATAGCAGCCGCAGTTGACTGGGGAGAATGCACAGCAGTTGATGTTACCCCCTCCTCCCCCGAGGTATGATAACTCAGACCGGAGATATGTAGTGCATCAAGTGATAAATCAAGGTCAGGATGGAAGGACAAACCCCGGAAATAATGGACGTAATGATTAGACGGAACATCACCAATCATATTGCATGTTCACAACAGAACAACAAGACAGGCAAAGTGTACAGCGCCGGCATATGGAAGTGAATGCAGTTATGCCGGCGGTACCAAGATATGTACCTTGGTCAGATCAAGAAATAACTTGGAGCATAAAGGATCACCCCAAAATAATGCTGAATCTAGGGTCGTACGCATTCATACTAGATCCGACTTTTGTCGGGCCCAGCATTAATGTGAAATTTTCAAAAGTACTCATTGACAATGGGAGCAGTATCAATATCATGTACAAAGATATGATGCATAAACTCGGAATAGCGCAGAATATGCTGCAATCCACAAGAACCACGTTCCATGGAATAGTGTCGGGACTTTCATGCGAACCCATTGGGAAGGTTCGAGTAGATGTATTATTCGGCACAAGGGAGAATTGCAGAGCGGAAAATTTGGAGTTTGAAGTGGTGGACCTAGAAAGTTGCTATCATGCTTTACTCGGACGGTCGGCATTGGCCAAATTCATGAGAAGCTGCCACATCACTTACTTGAAAATGAAGTTACCCGGACCACAAGGGGTGATAAAAGTAGCAGGAGATTACAGGAAGTCAATGGAATGTGCTTCGGCCGGATCAAACCTGGCCGAGTCATTAGTGATCGCAAGAGAAATAAGAAGGATTCAGGAGGTAGCAGCTCTCGCTCAGTCGGCACAGCTGAATTTGCCAGCATTAGCCAACCCACATGGAAGTGTTTCTTTCCAGCCGACTAAAGAGACAAAAAAGGTCCAAATAGATGAGCAGTTCCCAGAGCGCACCATCACAATTGGTGCCGGCCTAGATGCCAAATAGGAAGGCGAGATCACCAACTTCCTCCGTGAGAATCGGGACATCTTTGCCTGGTCAACTCAAGACCTGCAAGGTGTGCCGAGGGAGTTGGCTGAGCACTCTTTGCATGTAAGGCCAGGAGCAAGGCCGGTGAAGCAACCTCTCCGCCGCTTCGCTGGAGACAGGAGAAAAATAATAGGGGATGAGATAGCTCGGCTCCTTGCGGCCGAATTCATCATGGAAGTGCTTTATCCGGATTGGCTATCAAATCCGCTATTAGTAGAAAAGAAAAAGGATGACCCGAATGTAGCCGTCGTATGGCGAATGTGTATTGACTACACGAACCTAAACAAGGCGTGTCCCAAAGATCCTTTTCCTTTACCTAGGATAGACCAAGTCATTGATTCGACCATTGGTTGTGAGTTGTTGTCATTTGTAGACGCGTATTCTGGTTTCCACCAGATACCGTTAAATCCGGCTGATCAAATAAAGACTGCGTTTATTACCTCGTACGGGGCTTATTGCTATCGCACCATGCCATTCGGCATGTGTAACGCATGAGCAACGTACCAGAGATGCATGCAAAAGTGTCTACATGACCAGATAGGAAAAAATGTATAAGTATATTTAGACGATGTGGTTATAAAAACCAAAGAGAGCAAAACACTCCTGGATGATATTCGGCAGACATTCGCAAACCTGAGAAGGTTCCGAATGAAGCTTAACCCGGAAAAATGCACCTTCGGTGTACCAGCTAGGAAATTACTCGGTTTTCTCGTGTCCAGCCGAGGTATAGAAGCAAATCCAACTAAAATACGAGCGGTAGAAAGAATGAAATTGCCGAGGTGTCTAAATGATGTACAGAAATTCACGGGCTGCCTGGCCTCGCTTAGTCGATTTGTATGTCAGCTGGGAGAGAAGGCATTACCTCTGTATCAACTGATGAAAAAGTCCGATAAGTTCATTTGGACACCGCAAGCAGATAATGCGTTTCATGAACTGAAAAAGATGTTGGTCACAGCACGAATCCTGGCCTCTCCATTATCAAAAGAGCCTATGTTACTTTATGTAGCTGCCACAAGCAGAGTGGTAAGTGCGGTGATTGTCGTGGAACGAAAAGAAGATGATAAATCAATACAAAGGCTGGTATATTACCTAAGCGAGGTACTATCAGCCTCAAAACAAAACTACCCACACTACCAGAAAATGGCCTATGGAGTATACATGTCGGCGAAAAAACTTAAACATTACTTCGAAGAGCACCCGATCAAAGTGATCTGTGAAGCGCCCATAGCCGAGATATTGAGCAACAAGGATGCAAGCAGCCGAATAGCAAAATGGGCAATCGAATTATCACCTTATGCTCCGCAATTCGATAGGCGAGATGCAATCAAATCTCAGGCAGTGGCCGACTTCTTTGTGGATTGGGCCGAGGTACAATATGAACCACCGTTACCAGATCTGAATTATTGGATAATGCACTTCGATGGATCCAAGATGAGAAATGGCTTAGGAGCAGGGATAGTGTTGACCTCACCGAAAAAAGATCAGCTGAAATATGTGCTGCAAATACATTTCGCCGCATCAAACAATGTAGCCGAATATGAAGCACTCGTCCATGGATTAAAGGTGGCAAAAGAAATCGGTATACGTCGGATCCTATGCTACGGGGATTCCGATTTGGTAGTACAGCAAGTATCAGGCAATTGGGGCGCACTAGATGCGAATATGGCCCTATATAGGTTCCATGTGCAA
The DNA here is from genome assembly GCA_916181665.1 of Avena sativa. Classification (NCBI taxonomy): domain Eukaryota; kingdom Viridiplantae; phylum Streptophyta; class Magnoliopsida; order Poales; family Poaceae; genus Avena; species Avena sativa. The sequence continues at coordinate 143,980,152 of OV702294.1, read as the reverse complement.
AAAATAAGTGGATACTTTGATGGATGCGAGTTTCATCATATACCTTGGGCGGAAAATGACGCTGCAGATACATTGTCAAAACTCGGATCAACTACGCAGTCAATTCCCCCGGGAATCTCCCTAGAGCACCTGAGAAAACCATCGATTATACCGTCACCAGAGTCCGAGTCCATTCATATCTCGGCAGAATTCAAAAAAGGGAGTGTGCCAATGGAAATTGACAAAGAGTGCAACCCAGGCTCTCTAAAAGTGAACCTGGCCGTCGCACGAATAAATACAAAAAGATTCAAAGCTGTTATGTCGGCAGAAAACGTGGAAATCGACAGTGAAATTGTCCTAGAGAAAATCATGCCGACATGGGCACAACCCATATTCTCCTTCCTCAAGGATGCAATCTTGCCGAGTAATGAGATACTGGCTAGACAAACAATAAGAAGATCAAAAGCTTACACAATCATAAACAATGAGCTGTACAAGAGAAGCATCACAAGCATGCTGCAAAGATGTGTTGACTCGGCAGAAGGCCAGGAGATACTCCTAGATATACATCAGGGAGAATGCGGGCATCACGCATCATCCAGAGCATTAGTAGCCAAAGCATTCAGGCATGGATTTTATTGGTTGACGGCGTTAAAGGAGGCAAAAGAGCTAGTAGAAAAATGTAACGGTTGCCAGAGATACGCCAGCAAGATACATATGCCATCATCCGAATTAAAGACAATACCAATCACTTGGCCATTCTCTGTATGGTGCTTGGATATGGTAGGCCCGTTCAAGCCAGCCCGAGGCGGAATGACCCACATTCTAGTCATGGTGGATAAATTCACAAAGTGGATTGAGGTAAAACCTATAAGAAAATGTGATGGACAAAAAGCAGTAAAATTCCTCAAAGATATCATCTTGAGATATGGTTATCCACACAGTGTTATTACAGACAACGGCACAAATTTTGCTAAAGGATCATTTGCTAGATTCTGCCAGGAGAAACACATAAGACTAGATGTTGCCTCGGTGGCTCGCCCGGCATCAAACGGGCAAGTAGGAAGATCAAACAGACTGGTATTGTCCGGAATAAAACTCCGACTCGTTGAACCTCTGCAAAGGTCGGCAGGATGTTGGATCGAGGAACTGCCAGCAGTACTGTGGAGCCTCAGGACTACACCGAACAGGTCAACAGGGTATACCCCATTTTTCTGGTATACGGGGCAGAAGCTGTGCTTCCAGCCGACATAATGCATGATTCGCCACGGGTGACCCAGTACACGACTGCCGAGGTAAACGAGGTAGCTCGGCAAGACGACGTCGATTTACTAGAAGAGGCCAAGAAATTGGCATTATCAAGATCAGCTATTTATCAGCAAGACCTACGATGATATCACAGCAAGAAAGTCATTCCAAGAGTCTTTAAAGAAGGAGATTTGGTTCTTCGGCTAGTGCAGCGCACAGCCGGCATGCACAAACTCTCACCCCCATGGGAAGGACCATTCATCGTGAGTAAAGAATTGCACAATGATGCATATTACCTAATCGATGCTTAGTCACCAGAAAAGAACAAGGCAAACAAATCCGGCGACGAATCAAAAAGACCGTGGAACATAGCTTTACTTCACCCATTCTACACTTAGGAGCCATATATGGTCCGCCGTAATGTAACACTTCAAGTCGGAGTATCAAGCGTGTATTGAACCTCGCCACCCCGAGCGACGACTCGAGGATTGCACAATGTTGTCTTTATTTTTAGTACTATGTAGTAAACCTCGGAACCTTGAGCAGTGACTCGGGGACTGCTCTATGTTATTTCTTATTTTGAGTTATGTACGAAACATCGGCACCTCGAGCATTGACTCGGGAACTATACCGTGTTATTTCTTATTCCTGAATTATGTGTTAAGTTTCAAGACCTCGAGCAGGAGACTCGGGGACTATTCTGTATCATCCCTTATCTCGATTTATGCATTAAAACCTCGATACCTTGAGCGTTGACTAGGGGACTGCCCCATGAGTATTTCATGTTCCAAAAAATGCGTATTAAACTTCGACACCTTGAACAATAAGTCGGAGATTACCCTAAAGTATTCTATACATTAACCCATGAATTATGTTTCGGCAACCAAGTTCGTAACTCGGGGACTGCTACATAATCCTTATTACTTGAGTGCGCAAGAACTCGTTAACCTGAGCGATAACTCGGGGACTAATCCGTATTACCCACTGTTTGTCATCAGACACATAAAAGCTCCATAGCTCAGCTACAGGCTTGGAATACATGGTGTAAACGTGTCTCAATAATCATAGAAATAGCAAAGCGAAAGCAAACAAAGATTTCTAAGAATAATGCAAAAAGAGTAACACACCCAGTGAACCGAAATATGATAAGGGATGCAACTTATTATTTCACTTTGCCAGATATGGGCTTCGGGCTTTATATCTCGGATAGAAGTCAAGAACACAATGGCTAAGCTGTCGAATTTATAAAGGGCAGGCAATATAAGCGCCGAACTAATGTCAACCACATGAAAAAATACAATCCAAACCTATGAGATTGAAGTTCGCCAAAGCAAAGATATAAAGCAACATGATCTGTTTAGACAAACTAATAATGATCACCATCACCCATGCCTCACCGGCAAAAGGCAAAAAGGGTTCGTACCACACAGAAGGTCGGACAATTGTTTCACACACATCATTCGCCCGGCATACCGGGGACTGGAAATAACTTAAGAGGTTTTTTGAACCTAAACAACGAAAAGGGCCAGAGCACCCTTAAGGGGCAGCGGCATGATCAGGGGCTTCAGGAGTGTCTATCTCGGATGATGGCGGCGCGACCTCGGTCTCCTGTGTAGGGGCATTTTCAGGAACGGGGCGCTCCGAGGTAGACGGCGCCTCGGCCGAAGTTACTTCTCCTTCAACAGGAGTGATAGTAGCCTCGGGGGAAATCCTGGGCTGCTGGGAAACATTAGTTTGAGCTTGAGAGTGCCCAGTCCCTTTGGAAGATGATTGCGCGTCGTCATCCTCATCCGAGCTTGCATTAGAATAACCGGAGTTGTCCGAGTCACCCTTCCCCTCATCCTGGTCAGCCAAATCATCATCAGAGGCGTCTTCGATTTTGACGTCATCCGCTGGGTTGGAAAGAAAACTCGGCCCTTCAATACAAATATGCACATCAGCATACTCAACAAGTTGGAAGGCACGAGCTTGGCGGCGAGCGACGAATTCTGGATCCTCAACCCAACGAGAGCCAGTGTGCAAGTTTATCAAAGTGTCGAGCGAAATGTCCTCGTACCAAGACAAAACGGCCGTGAGTGCCATATTAGCACCAGCTCTCCCAGCAGACTCCCTCTAGAGATTTAACTGGGTCTGAGATGCCATTAATATCTCCACAAGTATTTTGACCTCGTCGATGTCAGGAGTCCCAGAAGTATTCGGCCACAGAACATGGTAAGCCCGAATGGTTGCTTGCACCAGATATTGGCCCATAATTTTCATTGGCCCAATGGCAACGCCAACGGCAATCAGGAAGTCTTCCATTGAATATTCTGGATTCGAGTCGGCAGAGACACCTCGGCGTTGATGAGAAGAAATCACTGCCTTAGAACTCACTGGTTTAGCTTCCGTAAAATTATCTACATAAAAGGCAAACCTATCAGTTAAAGGTAAGAAAGAAAAGAAAATAACTCGGCCACAGTAGGGAACTTACGATGAATATAACTCAACATTTTCTGGAGATCTTGGGTCCAGTCAGCCTTAGTATTCTCAAAGCGAGTGATTTCCTTGCTCATCGTCCGATTCTTCAGCTCGGCAGCCTCGAGGAGTTCTTTATCTTTCTGCAGTTGCAGACTCAGCCGATTCTTCTCTTCAGAGAACTCCTGATCAACTTTCTCTAACTCGGATTTCTGAGAAAGCTTGAGAGACTCCACCTCGGCATGTAACCGGGTTATCTCGTCATCGTGCTCTTTCAGTTGCGCCGAATGAGTGGCGGCTTGCTCTAAAAAATACAACATCATATCAGGCACGGGTATGCATTCTTGATGTGACGCTGCAAGTATTTGTAACTCGGCTATACCAAAGCCAGAAGGTTATAAGAAACTCAGGATAAGTCTCGAACGAAAATCAATAGAGGAAAATAATAACTAACCTTCTAGAGCTTTGACCTTCTTGTCAAGGCAGATATTAAGATTATTGATATTACCTGTTTACCAGGAAAAATGGGTTAGCACCTCAAGTCGAAAATATTAAGAACTTAAGGGACAATACAAAGATTTGTTAAGTTACCAGCTTTCTTCACCACGGGGAGAACTTTCTCATACTTCTCTTCCAATTTCTTGTGCGCAAAAAGCAAACTTTGGAATTCGGCTGTCCGCCGATCATGGGCAACCTAAGTTCCAAAATGAATTACACAGTCAGATATTCGAAGCTAAGACAGATCCGAATCAAGGAAAGCTTAACTCGGATCTAGGTGGCTGGATATTCAAAGCTAAGACAGATCCAAATCAAGCAAAGCTTAACTCGGATCTAGGTGGTTGGATATTCAAAGCTAAGACAGATCCGAATCAAGCAAAGCTTAACTCGAATCTAGGTGGCTGGATATTCAAAGCTAAGACAGATCCGAATCAAGCAAAGCTTAATTCGGATCTAGGTGGCTGGATATTCAAAGCTAAGACAGATCCGAATCAAGCAAAGCTTAACTCGGATCTAGGTGGCTAGACATTCAAAGCTAAGACAGATCTGAATCAAGCAAAGCTTAACTCGGATCTAGGTGGCTAGATATTCGAAGCTAAGACAGATCCGAATCAAGCAGAACTTATTTCGGACCTAAATGGCTGGATAATCAAAGCCGAAATAGATCCGGATTTAGCAACGCTTAATATGGAATACGGATGAACCACGATGAATCAAAGTCATACAAGAAATTTACTCGGCAAGTAACGCACTTTAAGCCTAACAAAGCTTCCAAATGAACAAGTTATTCGGTTGCAAGCTTCGGGGACTAGGGTATGTATACTATCATTTGAATAACTGACCAGACATCAATAGAAGCACTTACCTCGTTCATCTTATCGCTTTCAAGAACGATCTTAGCAGCCATATGCAAGCGACTGCTGATGTCGGAGAGCTGAAATGGATGATTTCTCGGATTGCCCTAAAGCTGATCGGCAGCATTCCAATTATTGGCGTATTCCACCAAAGAGCCGAGGCTATTCCCGCTCTTAGTACGGGTCAGCACTTTACCTCGGACCCATTGTGTAACCACCGCCGCCGCGGGACTCTTGTGGAGAGTAAGCTGGGTATCAGCGGCCGAGGTGACAACATGCTTAGTAGAGGAAACCCCCTTGCGGAGCGCATCAGCGATGTTGTTGAGAAGAGCTAGCCGGCCTTTTCTGAGATGATGAAGGTTTAGTGACAACAACCTTCTTAGCCTTAGAAGAGATGTCGGTAGGGGCAACAACCTCGGCACTAGGAGTGTTATCTTTGGAGGCAGGAGGAACTATGGTTTCAGAGGGGGCCGAGATGGTGATATCCTCGGCTGGAGTTGGAGTCGCAGTTGGAATTGGGGGAGTCAAAGGAACTTCGGGGGTCGTAACGGAGGCAACAGGTTCGGTAGGAGGATCTACTGACGGATTTATGTCGGCGTCAGCAATGGAAGCTGTGGGTACATCTTGCCAAGGTGATGTCTGAGTCGGCGCAGGAGGAGAGTCAACGAGAGCGGGACTAGGAGCCCGAGTATCTTCAGGGGGCGGAGAAGGCAGCCGAGTTGTATGACTCGTCATACTCGGACCGCTTGGCTTAGCAGAGAGAGGAGCGCTGCAAAAGCACAAAAAGTCGAATCAAAAGACAAAAAGAGAAAAACAATAAATACAAATGAAAATGAACTCACCCAGTAACTCCGGGCATGGTTTTACGCTTCGGAAGGTGCTGGGCTGATTTCTTGGTTCACTTCTTGGGAGCAGCTTCGGAGGGACCTGCTGGAGCAGTGCACTTCCTCGAGGTAGCAGGAGCTTGAGAGGCGAGAGGCTCGGCGTCATGCACCTGACCAGCCTGATTAGCTGGGAAAGTAGAATCCGGAAATGCATAAGAGATAGGCATCATGGCGACTACCTCAAGAATTTGGACATCGTCCGAGTCACCTTCCTCCCCGTGGGCCAAGGTCTTGCCACGGGCGCGAGCCGGAGCGACGTCCGACTTAGGAACAAACTCCTCCGAGTCAGGTTCCCCGTTGTCCGGGGTGTTCCGATCCGCGGTCCACGGAAGGTCCAGAACCTCGGCATCCTCGATCTTTTGCTCCGCAAACCTCTGCAAGAAAAGAAACAAAGTGGAGTTAGCAAAGGAAGTCATAAACACAATTAGGAAGCAAACACAAATGCGTAAATTTACCTCGGGAGGGGGATTCTCGCGAGTGAACGGCTTCAGCCCCCATGTCCAGTCCTCCGGCATGTCAGTTTTTAAGATAGCTCGGACACGCTTGTAAATAAGATAGCCGTCGAGCTCAACCGTCGAAACTCGGTTGGGATCGAGAGGACCGCTCATGTAGCAGAGCTTGTGCGAGCGAAGCTGGAAAGGACAAATCCGGCTGCTGACAAATGTGGTCATCAAATCCTCACCGGGGAGCCCGGCGCGGATCAATTCCTTCATCCTAATCTCGAATGCCTCGGCCAAAGCATGGCTCTTCCTGGGGTTGTAGTTCTAGTTCTTCTTGGAAGGGGGCCGATAGAAAAGTCAGGGAGCCAAATCTTGTCTTCCTTTCCAGTGTTCTTGACATAGAAAAATGATCTATGCCACTTCTTGCAAGACTCGAGGCCAGCGACACTAGGGAACTCGGAGTTCCTCCGAGGTGTGATGGACGCGGCTCCACACTGGGTAAGCAATTTCTCAGAGGGGTGAAGGGATTTGTCTGGAACCACGTTAGATCGGATCTGGAAAAATTTGGACCAAATGGACATAGAGGGCCAGAGGCCGAATATCCCTCCGAGGCCGAAATACAAGCCGATAGGGAGGCGATGGCATTAGTCGGAAGGTGATGCGGCTGAAGGCCGAAGTAATCAACGAATTCCCTAGCAAAATCGCTAAGGGGAATGCCGAACCCACGAGCAAAGTGGGACATGAAAACAACGTACTCGCCTTCGTTGAGTACATGAAACGATTCGCTGCCGGGTAAGCGACAACTTACCTCGGCAGGAATCCGGCGAGTCCTAATTAGCCACTCAATCTCACGACGAGTGACGGAGGAGCCCTGCCAAGAGCCTCGCTCTGGACCGGACGCTACGTCATCGTCTTCGACGAGCGCACCACTAACAGAATTAGACATAGGGTCGCCGGAGGAATCAACGGAAGAAGAACTAGCGGTGGAGAAAGGCTTAGAGGCGTAGGGCCCCGTCGTGTTTCTAAGCGAGCACGGCAGTGGAACGGAAAAGAACCGCCACAGGAAATATGGAGAAACAGCAGACGTGCCTAGGGAAGGAGCCTAGCAACAAGACCGTAGAAAAACTCACTGGCGGTGGCGCCGGAGTAAGCGCACGGTGATGAGGTCGTCGGAGCGGAAGGACAGCGGCGTCACCGTCAACGATATCAACAATGGCGCAGCCGCAGACGCACGAACAGACGCACGAGCGGGAGGAGGAAGAAGAGGAACGGTGAGCGAGGGCGGAAAGTAAATCCCCTAGCCCCACACTCCCCCTTATAACCGCGCAGTCCTAGCGGTAGTGGGATCGTGCGTGCGCGCGTTAACCGTGTAGATTACGCGTGCGGCGGAACCGCTCGTAACGGAGTGGAGCCACACCAATGGCCACACGATGCAGGAGAGGATCAGGCCCCCTGACCGATGCGGTACACGAGGTGTCGCAGCGTCGACGCGACGGGCGCAGTAATCACTGTAGCCTGTCAGTGGGCACTGTAGAGGAACAAAAAACTAGAAGAATAATGATGAGTGGTACACGTAGGATGAGGCGTGCTTAAGAAGCTGCGCAGGTACCTCAAACAGAAAAAAATAACTCAGAAATAAGGAGAAATGAATGTTGGGAAACTGATGTAGCCCAGCCGAGGTTACGGGCAGGACCACACCAGCTTCGGGGACTAATGTTGGGGAGGTGACCCCGGATAGGGTCAAGACAGGGGAAGACAAAAGGAGTCTCCCTTGTCATATGCCGAGTTACTATTTATATCGGTCGAGTCCAGTAAAAGTCTGTCGAGATAAGCACGGCCATGACACCCACGGAGGGAGCGATACATTACCCGGTCGACATACGAGTTAAGTCGGCCGAGTATGTCTGAATAACTTAAATGCAGGTGAAGGCCAAGCCGAGTTATCCGAGACAAGGACAAATAACATGAAGCTTGCAGGAGAAGGAGGTGCCTATAGTCAAACCCAAATCACGGGCTGGGAAGAATCTGAACAGAGCCAAGCACAAAGGACAACGAGCAGAGTAGCAGAAGGGCAGAAGGAGGTCACGGAGGTGACAGTCATGGAGCCCGAGATGCACATGTGGGGTTCTCTGGAACATTGCCGTCGTTAGAAGGGGACATGGAAAGAGAGCCGCCGAGTTACCATATTGGTACAAGCATATTCCTCGAATATGCTTGCCACATCAGCCCTAGAAGGAACCAGGGCACCCCTTTATAAGGGGAGAAGCGGGCTCCTGAAGAGGGATCGATTCATTCTAACATCGTAAGGCTCGTGTAGTAGCTCTCTTCTTCCTGCAGACAGCTCGAGGAGCACTTGAAGTCCTAAAGAAGAGAAATAAAGATCTGCATGTTAGCCATTTGAGTGTAGAAGTAACTACATCTTCCCTCCCCGGATCCCTCTAGCATCCATTGGCCCCATACTTTAGCCTACCCATGGCATCTGCCGTGCCACCACCACGACAGTGCGCCAATGGAAATCAACAAAGAATGCAACCCGGACTTTCTGAAAGTGAACCCGGCCATCGCACGAGTGAATACAGAAAAATCCGAAGCTGTTATGCTAACAGAAAATATGGAAATCGACAGTAAATTTATCCCAGAGAAAATCACGCCGACATGGGCGCAACCCATATTCTCCTTCCTTAAGGACGCAAACTTGCCGAGTAATGAGGTACTGGCTAGACAGACAATAAGAAGAGCAAAAGCTTATACAATCATAAACAATGAGCTATATAAGAGAAGCGTCACAAGCGTGCTGCAAAGATGTGTTGACTCGGCAGAAGGCCAGGAAATACTCCTGGATATACATCAGGGAGAATGCGGGCATCACGCCTCGTCCAGAGCTTTAGTGGCCAAAGCATTCAGGCATGGATTTTATTGGCCGACGGCATTGAAGGAGGCAAAATAATTGGTAGAAAAATGTAACGGTTGCCAGAGATACGCCAGCAAGATACATATGCTCTCGTCCGAATTAAATACAATACCAATTACTTGGCCATTTTCTGTATGGTGCTTGGATATGGTAGGTCCATTCAAGCCAGCCCGGGGCGGAATGACTCACATTCTAGTCATGGTGGATAAATTCACAAAGTGGATCGAGGTAAAGCCAATAAGAAAATGTGATGGACCAACAACAGTAAAATTCCTCAAAGATATTATCTTGAGATATGGTTATCCACACAGTGTTATTACAGACAATGGCACAAATTTTGCTGAAGGAGCCTTCGCTAAATTCTGCCAAGAGAAACACATAAGACTAGATGTTGCCTTAGTGGCTCACCCAGAATCAAACGGGCAGGTAGAGAGATCAAATGGGCTAGTATTGTCCGGAATAAAACCTCAGCTTGTCGAACCTCTTCAAAGGTCGGCAGGATGCTGGATCGAGGAATTACCAGCAGTACTGTGGAGCCTCAGAGCTACCCCAAACAGGTCAACAGGGTATACCCCATTTTTTCTGGTATATGGGGCAGAAGCTGTGCTTCCAGCCAACATAACACATGATTCGCCAAGAGTGACCCAGTACACAACTGCCGAACTAAATGAAGTAGCTTGGCAGGACGATGTCGATTTGTTAGAAGAGGCCAGGGAATTGGTATTATCACGATCAGCTATTTATCAGCAAGACCTCCGACGATATCACAGCAAGAAAGTCAATCCAAGAATTTTTAAAGAAGGAGATTTGGTCCTTCGGCTAGTGCAGCGCACAGCCGGCATGCACAAACTTTCACCCCCATGGGAAGAACCATTCATCGTGAGTAAAGCATTGCACAATGATGCATATTACCTAATAGATGCTCAGTCACCAGAAAATAACAAGGCAAACAAAGCCGGTGACGAATCAAAAAGACCGTGGAACATTGCTTTACTTCGCACATTCTATACTTAGGAGACATATGTTGTACGTCGTGATGTGACGCATCAAGTTGGAGTATCAAGCGTGTATTGAACCTTGGCAGCTCGAGTAGTGACTCGGGGACTGCACCGTGTTATTTCTTATTTTGAATTATGTGTTAAATTTCAGCACCTCGAGCAGCGACTCGGGGACTGCACCGTATTATCCCTTATTTCGGATTATGCATTAAACTTCAATACCTCGAGCATTGACTCGGGGACTGCCCCATGATTGTTTCTTGTTCTAAAAATATGTATTAAACTTCGGCACATTGAGCGATGACTCGGGGACTACCCGTAGTACTCCCTGCATTGAGCCATGAATTATATTTCGGCAACCCAGTTTGTAACTCGGGGACTGCTGCATGATCCTAGATATTCTTTGAGCACACGCAAGGACTCGATAACCCGAGTGATAACTCGGGGACTGACTTGTATCACCCACTGTTTGTCGCTAGACACATAAAAGCTCCAAAGCTCAGCTAAAGACTCGGGGACTCCCCAAAATTGTTGATCATAACTTGCAAGATATGATACAAACTTGTCTCAGTAATCAGAGGAATAGCAAAGAGGAAATAATCAAAAATCTCTAAGGATAATGCAAAAAAGGATAACAACCCCAGCAAATCAAAGTATGATAGGGGATGCAACTTATTGTATCACTCTACCAGATATGGGCTTCGGGCATTGTACTTCAGATAGAAGTTGAAAACACAACAACTACGCAATCAAGTTTATGAAGGGCAAGCAAGATAAATGCCGAACCAAGGTTAGCCACATGGAAAAATACAATCCGAACTTACGAAATCAAAGTTTGCCAAAGCAAAGATATAAAGCAATGAGATTTGTTTAGATAGAATAATAATAATTACCAGCATCCATGCCTCAGTGGCGAAAGGAAAAAAGGTTCACACCACACCAAAAGCCGGACAATTGTTCCACAGACATCATATGCCCGGCATACCGGGGACTGAAAATAACTTAAGAGTTTTTTGAACCTAAATAGAGAAAAGGGCTAGAGCACCCTTAAGGAGCAGCAGCATGATCAGGAGCATCGGGAATGGGTATCTCAGATGATGGCGGGGCGATCTCGGTCTCCTGTGTAGGGGTATTTTCAGGAACTGGGCGCTCCGAGCTAGCCGGCGCCTCAGCCGAAGTTACTTCGCCTTCAACAGAAGCAATAGTAACCTCGAGGGCAAGCCTCGCTGCTAAGAAACATTAGCTTGAGCTCGAGAATTCTCAGTCCCTTTAGAAGACGATCACGCATCGCCATCCTCATCCGAGCTTGCATTTGAGTCACGAGATTTGTCTGAGTCACCCTCTGCTTCATCCTGATCGGCTGAATCATCATCCGAGGCATCTTCAACTTCAACGTCATCCGCCGGATTGGAAAGAAAACTCGGCCCTACAATCCAATTATGCACGTCAGCATACTCAATAAGCTGGAAGGCACGAGCCTGGCGGCGAGCGATGAACTCTGGATCCTCAACCCAACGAGAGCCAGTCCGCAGATTCATCAGAGTATCGAGTGAGATATCCTCGTACCAAGACAAAACGGCTGTAAGTGCCATATCAGCACCAGCCCTCCCAGCAGATTCCCTCCAGAGATTTAACTAGGTCTGAGATGCCATTAATCTCTCCACAAGTATTTTGACTTCGTCAATATCAGGCGTTCCTGAGGTATTCGGCCAAAGAACATGGTAGGCCCGAATGGCTACTTGCACCAGATCTCTTCCCATAATCTTCATTGGTCTAATAGCAGCGCCGACGGCAATCAGGAAGTCTTCCATTGAGTATTCTGGACTCGAATCTGTGGGGACACCTCGGCGCTGACGAGCAGAAACCACTGCCTTAGAGCTCACTGGTTTAGCTTCCGGAAAATGATCTACACGAAAGGAAAACATATCAGTTAAAAATAAGAAAGAGAAGAAAATAACTTGACCACGGTCGGAAACTTACAATAAATATAACTCAACATATTCTGGAGATCCTGGGTCCAGTCGGCCTTATTCTTCTCAAAGCGAGTGATTTCCTCGCTCATCATCCGGTTCTTCAGCTTGGCAGCATCGAGGAGTTCCTTATCTTTCTGCAGCTGCAGACTCAGTCGATTGTTTTCTTCAGAAAATTCCTGATCAACTTTTTCCAACTCGGATGTCTGTGAAAGCTTGAGAGACTCAACCTCGGCATGTAACCGGGTTATCTCATCATCCTTACCTTTAAGTTGCGCCGAATGAGTGGCGGCTTGTTCTAAAAAATGCAGCATCATATCAGGCATGGATATGCATTCTTGATGCAACGCTGTAAGTGTTTGTAACTCGGCTATACCAAAGCCGGAATGTTATAAGAAACCCAGGATTTGTCTCGAACGAAAGTCAACAAATCACAAGACGAAAAGGATAACTAACCTTCCAGAGCTTTAACTTTCTTGGTAAGACGGGTATTAAGATTATTGATATTAGTTGCATACCAGCAAAGAATGAATTAGCACGTCAGGCCAAAAATGTTAAGAACTTAAGGAACAATACAAAGATTTATTAAATTACCAGTTTTCTTCACTACGGGGACAACCTTCTCATATTTCTCTTGCAATTTCTTATGTGCAAAGAGCAACCTTTGAAATTCGGATGTCCACCGATCATGGGCAACCTAAGTATCAAAGTGAATTACACAACTGGATATTCAAGGCTAAAATAGATCCGAATCAAGTGAAACTTAACTCGGATCTAGGTGGCTGGATATTCAAAGCTAAAATAAATCTGAATCAAGTGAAACCTAACTCGGGTCTAGGTGGCTGGATATTCAAAGCTAAAATAGATCCGAATCAAATAAAACTTAACTCGGATCTAGGTGGCTGGATATTCAAAGCCGAAATAGATTCGGATTAAGTAAAACTTAATTCAGAATATGAATGGACCATGGTCAATCCAAGTCATGTAGGAAATTGATTTAGCAAATAAGGCATTTGAAGCCTAACAAAGCTTCCAAACAAACAACAAATTATTCGGTTGCAAGCTTCGGGGACTAGTGTATATATACTATCATTTGAATAACAAACAAAGTATCAACAGAAGCGCTTACCTCGTTCATCTTATCACTATCAAGAACAATCTTAGCGGCCATATGCAAACGACTGCTGATGTCGAAAAGTTGAAATGGCTGGCTACTCGGATTGCCCTCAAGCTGATCGGCGGTGTTCTAGTTATTGGCGTATTCCACCAAATAGCCGAGGCTGTTCCCACTCTCAGTACGGGTCAGTACTTTACCTCGGACCTGTTGCGTAATTACCGCCGCTGCCGGACTCTTGTGGAGAGTAAGTTGAGTGTCGCCACGAGGGGCGATGCCAGGCGCAGCAGAGGAAGCTTCCTTGCGAAGTACATCAGTTGTGTCGGGCTGAGAAGAGCTAGCTGGCTCCTTCTGAGATGCAGAAGGTTTAGTAACAACAACCTTCCTACTTTTAGTAGAGGCTTCGGCAGGGGCAATAACCTCAGCACTAGGAGTGGCACCCTTGGAGGCAGGAGGAACTATGGTTTCCAAGGGGGCCGAGATGGTGATGTCTTCAACTGGAGCAGGCGTAACAGCTGGGATCGTGGTGATCAGAGGATCATTGGGGGAAACCTCGACGGTCTGAAGAGAGGCAACATGTTCAACAGGAGGATCTACTGGCGGAGTTATGTCGACGTTAACGGTGGGAGCTGTGGGTACATCTCGCTGAGGCGATGTATGAGTCGGCGCAGGAGGAGAGTCAACACGAGGGGGACTGGGAGCCCGAGTATCCTCCGGGGGCGGAGGAGAAGGTTGCCGAGTTGTATGGCTTGTCATACTCGGACCGCTTGGCTTGGCAGAGAAAGGAGCTCTGCAAAGGACAAAAAAGTCGAATCAAAAGACAGTAAGAGAGAAACAAGAAATACGAATGAAAATAAACTCACCCAGTAACCCCAGGCATGGTCTTACACCTCGGAATATGCTGGGCAGACTTCTTCATTCGCTTCTTAGGAGCAGCGTCGGAGGGACCTGCCGGAGTGGTGCGCTTCTTCGAGGTAGCAGGAGCTTGAGAAGCAAGAGGCTCGGCGTCGTGCACCTGACCGACTGGATTAGCTAGGAAAGTAGGAGCCGGAAATGCGTAAGAGATAGGCATCGCGGCAACTACCTCAAGAATTTGGACGTCGTCCGAGTCACCTTCATCCCCGTGGGCCGAGGTCTTGCCACGGGCGCGAGCCGGAGCAACATCTGACTTAGGGACAAACTCTTCTGAGTCAGGTTCCCCGCTGTCTGGGGTATTCCGATCTACAATCCAAAAAAGAGCTAGAACCTCGGCATCCTCGACCTTTTGCTCCACAAACCTCTGCGAGAGAAGAAACAAAGTAGAGTTAGCAAAAGAATAGTCACAAACGCGACTCGGAAACAAACACCAACACGTAAATTTACCTGAGGAGGGGGATTCCCGTGAGTGAATGGCTTCAATCCCCATGCCCAATCCTCCGGCATATCGGTCTTGAAGATAGCTCACACACGCTTATAAATATGATAGTCGTCGAGCTCAACCGTCAAAACTCGGTTGGGATCAAGAGGACCACTCATGAAACAAAGCTTGTGAGAGCGAAGCTGGAAAGGGCAGATTCGGCTGCTAATAAATGTGGTCATTAGATCCTCACCATGGAGCCCGGCGCGGATCAACTCCTTGAGCCGAATCTCAAATGCCTCGGCCAAAGCATGGCTCTTCCTAGGATTGTAGTTCCAATTCTTATTGGAAGGAGTGCCGATAGAAAAGGCGGGGAGCCGAACCTTATCTTCTTTTCCAATGTTTTTGACATAGAAAAATGATCTATGCCATTTCTTGCAAGACTCGAGGCCGGCAACACGAGGGAACTCGGAGTTTCTCTGAGGTGTAATGGACGCAGCCCAGCACTGGGTAAGAGACTTCTCGGAAGGGTGAAGAGATTTGTCCGGTACGACATTAGATCGGATCTGGAAGAATTTAGACCAAACAGGTACGGAGGGCCAGAGGCCGAAATACCCCTCTGAGGCCAAGATGTAAGCTGACAAGGAGGCGATAGCATTGGCAGGCAGGTGATGCGGCTGGAGGCCGAAGTAATCGAGGAACTCCCTGGCGAAATCGCTAAGGGGGAGGCCGAACCCGCGAGCGAAATGGGACATGAAGACTACATATTCTCCCTCGTTGAGCACGGGAGAGGATTCATTGTCGGGCAAGCGACAGCTTACCTCGGCAGGGATTCGGCGCGTCTTGATTAGCCACTCTACCTCACGGTGAGTGACAGTGGAACCCTGCCAAGAGCCTCGTTCTGGACTGGATGTGAAATCATCCTCCTCGACGAGAGCTCCGCTGGCAGAACTAGACATGGGCTCGTCGGAGGAATCGATGGAGGAGAAACTAGCGACGGAATGAGGCCTGGAAGCGCAGGTCCCCATCGTGATTCTGACGAGCGCGGGAGCGCGACAAAGAAGAACCACCGCAAGGAATCTGGGAAACCGAGGGATAGCCTAGGGCAGAAATCTAGCGGCGGTGCTGTAGAATAACTCACCCGCAGAGGCGGCGAAGAAGGGCACGGCGGTGAGTTCGTCGGAGCAGAAGAACTGTGGCGTCACCGTCGAGGAGATTGACAATGGCGCAGCCGCCAGCACACGAACAGAGGCACGGGCGCGAGAAGGAAGAGGAAAGGCAAACGAAGGGGGAAAGTAAAACCGTCTGGCCTTTCTCCCCTCCTTATAACCGCGCAGTCCTGGCGGTAGTGGCATCGTGGGTGCGCACGTTAACCGTGTAAACCGCGCGTGCGGTGGAACCGTTCGCTTGTAGTGGAGCCACACCGAAGACCACACGACGTGGGAGGGGATCGGGCCTCCTGACCGATGCGGTACTCGAGGCGTCACTGCGCCGACGCGACAGGCGCAGTAATCACTGTAGCTTGTTAGTGGGCACTTTAGAGGAACAAAAAAACTAGAAGAATAATGATGAGTGGTACACGTAGGACGAGGCGTGCTCAGGAAGCTGCACGGAAACCTCGAATAGAAAGAGGTAACTCAGAAAGAAGGAAAGAAGTATGTTGGGAAACTGATGTGGCCCGGCCGAGGTTTCAGGAAGGACCACACCAGCTTCGGGGACTAATGTTGGGGAGGTGACCCCGAATAGGGTCAAGACAGGGGAAAGATGAAAGGAATCTCCCTTGTCATGAGTCGAGTTATTGTTTGTGTCGGCCGGGTCATATAAGAGTCGGCCGAGATAAGCAGGGCCATGGCAAGTGTAGAATGAGTAACACCTTATCCGGCCGACATATGAGTTGAGTCGGCCAAATAAGTCTGGCTAACTTGAATGCAGGTGAAGGCCAAGCCAAGTTATACGAGACAAGGCCGAGTAACACGAAGCTTGCAGGAGAAGGAAGTGCATATAGTCAAACCCTAGTCACTGGCTAGGAGGAATCTAGACAGATCCAAGCACAAAGGACAAGGAGCAGAGCAACGGAAGGGCAGAAGAAGGTCACGGAGGTGACAGTCAGGGAGCCCGAGGCGCGCATGTGAAGCTCTCTGGAACATTGCCGCCGATAGAAGTGGGACACGGAAAGGAAGCCGCCGAGTTACCATATTGGGACAAGCATATTTCAAGGATATGCTTGCCACGCCAGCCCTAGAAGGAACCAAGGCACCTCTTTATAAGGGGGGAGGCTGGCTCCTGAGAGGGGGATCGATTCATTCTACGCTGTAAGGCTCGTGTAGTAGCTCTCTTCCTACTGGAAATAGCTCTAGGAGCACTTGTAATCCTTAAGAGGAGAAATAAAGATCTACTTGTTAGTCATTTGAGTGTAGAAATCACTACATCTTCCCTCCCCAGATCGCTCTAGCATCCATTGGCCCCATACTTTAGCCTACCCATGGCATCTGTCGTGCCACCACCACGACAAAATGAGTTGCTAGAAAAAGAATATCAAAGCGCTGGAATTATTTCAATGAACACCAGAATTATTTCGGGTGAAATTGCTAAAATTGGTTCTACATGTGAAATTGAAATGTTACAAGGGGTTTTATGTGAATGTTTGTTATAATTAAAAAAATCTGAATAAATAAATAAAAGAGTTTTATTAAATGAGAGATTGCATTAAATTTGGTGAAAATTTAATGGGATTTGAGTGGGATTTTGAGTGGAGGAAATGGAGAGGCAAATTTTGAGTGGGAGCTCCACTCACATGAATGAGGGAAGAGGTGGGGCACTAACTTTGTCCGCTGGCCATGGGAGGGGCTGCCCCTCCCCCTATATAAGGCCTCCCTCTCCCTCTCGCATATTCACACCTCCTCATGAAGGATCTCTCCCCCTCTATTATTTCCCCATGGTCTTGGACTAGCGAGATACATGTCCCCAGTGGCTTTTTCTGGAGCAAGAACTTGCTGCTTCCGCTGTATCACTGGAGCAAGGTCACGAAGGTTGTCGGGGTTCCGGATGTTTGTGCGATCACGGATGCTCCGCTAAGTTGCGGGGCTTCCAGACTTCTACACGATCTTGAGATCGGCAAGAGATCGATTACATCACCAACGAGTTCATACTCGTAAAGATTTTTGGTCTTCAAGGGTATGTATTCTATGGATGTATATCCACACATTGCTTGTATCTAGATAGATGGATTTTGGCATATATAGTTCCCATCATAGGAATTGTTTTGTTTTCTATGATGCGAACCCTTCGGTGGTATCAGAGCCAGATCTATGCGTAGATACTTTGCACGGGTAGTACACATATGATTATGTGGGCGATGATGGTCATGTTATTGCTTCTTATGTGTATTTTGGATATTGGTGGCATAGTGGGATGAAGCGGCTAGGACAAACTTTACATGTCCTTGCATATGAGACCTGTTCCACGCTTGACATGCAACTGGTTTTGCATAAGTGGTTGGCGGGTGTCTGACTCTCCTACTATAGTTAATATCTAATCTACAACGAGTTGCCAATAATTTGATTATCATCATTTTGGTTCCATGTTCGTAGGTAAGAACGGTTCTATCTCCGAAAGCCCTCAGCCACGTAAAACATGCAAAAGATAAATTAGAGGCGTATAGTTTTTGGTTTTGCCGGAAAAGTACTTTGATATGGTAGTATTATAATTCATAGTATGGATTGATACTATTGGAAATTATAATATGCCAAAGTGTAAGTTCCATAGACCTTGGCCTTACACATATAGGAATGATGCAGATCACACCAAGATGCACAAGATAATGATCAAAGCGCAAGAACCATATCATATCACTTTTAGCATTTGAAGTTTGTATGCATCTTATATTGCTTGTTTGGCGCTTTACTAGCATTATAAGATGATCCCTTATTAAAATATCAAGATAAAAATGTGTTCTTCCTTAGTATGCACCATTGAAAAGTTCGTCGTTTTGAGACACCACGTGATGATCGGGTGTGATAGACTCAACGTTCACATACAACGGGTGTAAGACAGTTTTACACATGCGAATACTAAGGATCTTACTTGGCGAGCCTAGCATGTACAGACATGGTCTCGGAACATGAACCGAAAGGTAAAGCATGAGTCATATGGTTGATATGATGACCATCTGGATGATCGCCTTTGAAATTACAACAACTCACGTGATGATCAGACTTGTTGTAGTGAATATGGTTCATTTAATCACCAAAAAGACATGAGGGATGTTGTTTTTGAGTGGGAGTTCATTTCTAATTTGGATTCGTTGAACTCAAATTTATCATAAACTTAGTCTAAATAAACTTTATAAATTCTGTTGTAGATGGCACCACCTACTTTTAATTTCAATGTGTTAATGGATAAAGAGAAACTTGCGACGAATGGTAGCAACTTTGCCAACTGGTTCTTGAACTTGAGGTTTTTCCTCACTGCTGCATAGAAACAATATGTGTTGGATGGTCCGATAGGTGACGCTCCTGCAAGTACTATGTCTCTATGTGAGCGCCATGTGTATGACACAAAGCATGATGACTACACTCTTGTAAAATATGTGATCCTTATGTCAATGGAACCTGAACTCCAAAGATGCTTTGAACTTAGCAGCGCTGATGTTATGGTAAAGGAACTCAAAACCATGTTTGAGAGCCAAATCCTGCTGAGAGATATAAGATCTCCAGCGAGTTCTTTAGCATAAATATGAAGGAACACAGCTCTATGAACAATCACATCATGATGATGATGGGCTATGTTCAACGTCTTAAGGTGCTAGGATATGGTATCCCAGTTGATCTTGCAACGTATAGAGTTTTGAAGTCGCTCTCACCTAGTTACAAAGAGTTTGTACTAAATTACAAGATAAGTGGTGCGATTGGATCGCTCACTGAACTTGCTGCCATTTTGATGGCTACCGAAGTAGACATAAAGAAAAGGCACCATGAGTTGATGATTGATAAGATCGCCACCTCTAAGGAAAAAGGCGAGATCAAAGGTAACTTCGAGAAGGGCGTCAAATATTTTGCCGCACCTGAGAAGAAGACCAAGAGAGGCCCTCAGCCTGATGCTGAATGCTTTCATTGCAAAGAGTATGGTCACGAAAAACGGAACTGCCCCAAATATTTGGCTTTAGTAATGGCTGGCAATATGAACAAAAGTATATATGATATACATGTTATTAATGTGTACTTGACTAGTACTCATAGTAGCACCTAGGTATTTGATATTGGATCAGTTGCTATATATGTTACTCGAATGAGGGGTTGCGGAACAAGCGACTGCTAGCAAAGGGTGATGTAATCGCCGTCAGAATGCTACCTCTCCATCTACCGTCGGGAATAGTTTTAAACCTAAATAAATGTTATTTGGTGTCTGCGTTGAGCATGAACATTGTATCTGGATCATATTTATTGCAAGACAGTTATTCCTGTAAATCCTAATATAATGGTTGTTCGATTTATATGAATAATATCTTTTATGGTGCATGTGATGAATGGTTTATTTCTTTTGAATCTCGAAAATAGTGATATACATATTCATAAGGTTGACGCCAAAAGGATTAAACTTGATGATGATATATCCACATATTTGTGGCACCGCCGTCTAGGTCATACTGGTGTAAAACGCGTGAAGAAGCTCCATTCTGATGGACTTTTGGAATCACTTGACATTCAAATCACTTGATACATGTGAGCCGTGACTTATGGAAAAAATGACCAGAACCCTGTTTTCCGGTACAATGGAGCGGGCGACAAATTTATTGGAAATCATACATACCAATGTATGTGGTCCAATGAGTGTGTCGGCACGAGGTGGATATCGTTATTTTGTTACTTTCACGGATGATTTGAGTAGATATGAATATATCTATTTGATGGAACATAAATCTGAAACCTTTGAAAAGTTCAAAGAATTTCAAAATGAACTGGAAAATCATGGTAATAGAAAGATTAAATTTCTGCAATCTGATCGTGGAGGTGAATATCTAAATTACGAGTTTGGCACACATATGAGAGAGTGTGGAATAGTTTCACAACTCATGCCAGCCATAACACCACAATGTAATGGTGTATCAGAACGTCTTTATCGTACCTTACTAGATATGGTCCAATCTATGATGTCTCTGTCTGACTTGCCACTTTCATTTTGGGGTTATGAACTAGAAACCGCTGCATTCACTTTTAATAGGGCACCCTCTAAATCCGTTGAAATGACACCGTATGAATTGTGGTTTGGAAAAAAACCTAAGTTGTCAATTTCTTAAAGTTTGGGGTTGTAATGTTTATGTAAAGAAACTTCAGCCAGATAAACTCGAATCCAAAGCGAAAAAATGCGTCTTCATAGCATACCCTAAAGAAACAATCGGTATTCCTTCTATCATAGATCCGAGGGCAAGGTTTTTGTTGCCAAGAATGGATCGTTCCTAGAGAAGGAGTTTCTCACGAAATATGTTAGTAGTCGAGAGGTAGAACTCGAAGAGGTTACTGAACCTTCTCTTCGTGAAACGGCGAGTAGCACAGCAACGGAAATTGTTCCGAAGTTGACTTCATCGAATGAAGAAGGAACTAATGATAAAGATCATGAAACTCCGAAAGAGGACACTAGCGAACCTCGCATGTCAAGTAGGACACGTGTAGCTCCTGAACTGTACAGAAATCTTGTCATGAATTTCATGGTTGATGGAAATGATGACCCTGCGACGTATGAAGAAGCAATGATGATCCCGGATTACAACAAATGGCTAGAATCCATGCAATCTGAGATGGAATCCATGTACAAAAACCAGGTTTGTACCTTGGTGGACTTACCTCACAACTGAAAGGCCGTTGAGAATAAATGAATTTTCAAGAAGAAAATTGACGCTGATGGTAACGTGACCATATATAAAGCTTGACTTGTCGCAAAGGGGTTTCAACAAATTCAAGGAGTTGACTATGATGAGACATTCTCTGCCGTAGCGATGCTAAAGTCGGTTAGGATTGTGTTAGCAATTGCTGCATTTTTCGATTATGAAATTTGGCAAATGGATGTTAAAACCATGTTCCTCAATGGTAACATTGAAGAAGAGTCGTATATTGTACAACCAAAGGGTTTTGTCGATCCTAAGGATGCTAGCAAGGTATGCAAACTTCAGCGATCCATCTATGGACTGAAGCAAGCATCCCGGAGTTGGAATCTCCGCTTTGATGAGGTGAACAAAGGGTTTGGATTTATCCGAACTTACGGAGAAGCTTGTATTTACAAGAAAGTGGGTGGGAGCTCTATGGACGACATATTATTGATTGGAAATGATATAGATCATTTAAATGAAGTTAAAAGTTATCTAAACATCAAATTTTCGATGAAGGACCTTGGTGAAGCATCATACATATTAGGCATCATAAATCAAGACGTTTAATAGGGCTATCACAAAGTACATACGTTGATAAGATTTTAAAGAAGATTAAAATGGACGGGAGTAAGAAGGGGTTCTTACCGATGTTACAAGGCAAGACATTGAGTAAGACTCAAAGTCCACCTACGACGAAAGAAATAGAGATAATGGATAAAATCCTCTATGATTCGGCAATAGGCTCTATAATGTATGCCATGTTATGTACAAGACCAGATGTGGCACATGTTATTAGTTTAAATAGTAGGTACCAATCTGATCCAGGTTCAGAACACTGGATAGCGGTCAAAAATATTCTTAAGTACTTAAGAAGGACTAAGGATATGTTTCTCATGTACGGAGGTGAAGAAGAGCTCGTCGCTAAGTGTTATGTCGATGCTATCTTCGACACCGGTCTGGATGACTCTAAGTCTCAATCCGGATATGTATTTCTCATGAATGGAGCAGTAGTTAGTTGGAGGAGCTCTAAACAACCTATGGTGGCAGGCAACAATGGAGGTGGAATATATTGCTGCTTCTGAAGCGGCACAGGAAGCAGTTTGGATGAAGGAGTTCATAATGGAACTGGGTGTGGTTCCTAGCGCATTGGACCCAATGGTGATCTATTGTGACAACAATGGAGCCATAGTCAACGCCAAGGAACCAACGTCTCACAAAAATTCCAAGCATATCAAGCGTCAGTTTCACTCCATCCGCGAACATGTCAAGGATGGAGATATAATGATTTGTAAAGTACACACGGATCTGAATATGGCAGATCCGTTGACTAAAACTCTCCCTAGAGAAAAACATGATCAACACCAAAACTCCATGGGTGTTAGATTTATCACAATATAAACTAGATTATTGTCTATAGTGCAAGTGGGAGACTAAAGGGAATATGCCCGACATGCAATAATAAAGTTGTTATTATCGTATTCCAAGTATACGATAGATGTTTATTTTACATGCTATAATTGTATGAAAAAGGAAACGTTAATACATGTGTGTTTAATAAACAAATAAAGTGTTCCTAGTTATGTCTCTCAGATAAACTAGCTCATTGATTAACTAGATGATCAAGGTTTCCTGATCATGAACATTGGATTTTGTTAATAACAAGGTCACAACATTGGTGGAATAATATGATGAACTTTCATCCGAAGTATAGCAATACGATCAAAGTCATTGTGTTTAAATTGCTATAACATCATTCTAAGTAACTTTAGTCCTTAGACCATGAGATCATGTCAATCACTAACATATGAAGAGTAACTTGATGACACCAAACGTCACACCATAACAGGGTGATTATAAAGGTGGGTTTAGATACTTCGATAATGTTATATAGAGGCTCATGGATCAAGAGTGGAATTTGTCCATCCAAATGACGGAGAGACATACTCTGGGATCTCTCGGTGATATCACATTGATGTAGCTTACAAGAAAGTGATGAAGATCACTATAATGTTATATCACGGGAACAAGAAAAGAGTACATGTCGGTAAAGAGATCAAACTAGGTATTGGGATACCGATGATCGAATCTCGGACATGTAAAATATCACGATACAAAAGGATATAGTTATAATGTTAAGGTTCTCATGATCACATGAAGTCATCGTTGAATGTGTGGGAGTCAGTACGGATCTCCAGGTCCCGCTACTGATTATTGATCAGAGAGGGGTCTCAATCATGTATGCATTATTCGTGAACCATAGGGTGACACACTTAAGGAATGCCGATACCATTTGGAGCAAATGAGTTGCCAGAAAAAGAATATCAAAGCGCTAGAATTATTTCAATGAACACCAGAATTGTTTTGGGTGAAATTACTGAAATTGGTTCTCATGTGAAATTGAAATGTTACAAGGGGTTTTATGTGAATGTTTGTTAATTAATGTAATTAACAAAATTCTAAATAAATAAATAAAAGAGTTTTATTAAATGAGAGATTGCATTAAATTTGGTGGAAATTTAATGGGATTTGAGTGGGATTTTGAGTCGAGGAAATGGAGAGGCAAATTTGTGAGTGGGAGCTTCACTCACATGAATGAGGGAAGAGGTGGGGCACCACCTTTGGACGCGGGCCATGGGAGGGGATGCCCCCTCCCCCTATATAAGGCCTCCCTCTCTCTCATACTCACACCTCCTCGTGAAGGATATCTCTCTGCCTCTAGTATTTCTCCATGGTTTCAAACTAGCGAGATAATGTTCCCGGTGGTTTTTTCTGAAGAAAGAACTTGTTGCTTTCGCTGCATCACTGGAGCGAGGTCATGGAGGTTGTCGGGGTTCTGTACGTTGTAGGTAATAAACGGATCTCTACGTAACCATAGATCCCCGTAAGTTAGCAAAGCGTGTTAGAGGCATCTAACTTGTTTTTGCAGGGGGGTGATGTGGTATAGCAATGTGATGTATGAGATGTATTATGTTATAACCTCATAGGATATGAGTGGCAGGAGCCGCGATGATTATCATAATATTATTACAATAGCCATAGTTGTTTTTACTTTATTAGCTAAGAGTAGCAATAGTTGTAAAAGAAAGGATTGACGATGACAATCAAGCAAAATGGAGAGTCGATGGTGCACCATATCCGTACGGCGTCGAGGAGTAGCCAGGTAGAGGACCATCGTATCCGTGTGGAGGAGTAGCGTATCCGTGCGGAGGAGCATATCCAGAAGCCATGGCGGTGTAGACTTGCGAAGGGGGCCGACCAAGAATGTCGGGGGATCCAGTGGAGGGACGAAGACCAGGAGCCCAAGCACCAGAGTAAGCAGGAGGAGCGCCATAGGGGTCGGCGAAGTCCACGACATAGGCCATGCCTAGACAAGGCCAGTCCAAGGATCATGTCTCGGTCGCCATTCTGGGGATGTAGTATCCATGATCTGTTGGTTTGCTGTTGGCGACGGAGTAGCAGGGTGGGGCTGCGGTGGCCGATACATCGGGTTTTTGCCACGATAGTTTGGACTTGGGCGCCATCCTGTAGGGGGCGGCACGATCGCCGAAGCTAGAGGTGGCGGAGTAGCAGCAAGAGGTCATGGGGTCGGAGTCGCCTTTAACACGTTAGGCGGACGAGAGGACTTGCGTGCCTGATTCATCGCCTCGAGCTACATGATGGAGCGGACCTCGGGGAAGGTAGGGTAGAGGCGCATCAACGGGATGAAGGTGACTTGTTTGTCGAACTGCTCGCTGAGGCCGACGAGGAGGGCGTTGATGAGAGTGCGATCGTCCGCGCGATCACCAAGCTCGCGTAGTTCTTCACCAATAGCCTTGATCCACTGGTAGAGGACGGTGACGGTGGAGTCACCGTGGGTAGTGGTGCGGAGCTCGGTGTGGAGAGCATTGATGCGAGCATCGCAGTTTCCTGGAAGAGCTGTTGGAGAGCGATCCAAAGGTCATCAGTAGTAGCATCGTCATTGGAGACGAGGTTGAAGAACTCAGTGGAGATGCGGGTGTTGATCCATTGGATGATCGCGAGATCGTCCTTGACCCATCGTGGATCATGTCGGTGAGGAACCGTGGCTGGACCGATATGATCACATAGACCACACCGACCTAGATGAATATGAAAAAGGCGGTGCCAGTGGTAGTAATTGTGCGAGGCAAGGTCAAGGGTGATGGGGATGAAGGGCGAGACGTCAGCGACGGTATCGGCGAGAGATATTGTGGCAGTTTGGAGAGTGGGGATTTGGGAGGGTAGAATTTGTTGGGTAGAGAGGAGGAAGAAGAAAGGTTGGGATAGAGAATATCGTCGCGGCGATCCTTGGCCGCCGTGAAAAGGGTCTTCGACGGCGGCAGCGAAGGTTGTGGTGGTGACGCCATCTAGGGGCAGAAAACTTAGACGTCTGATACCATGTAAGATTGAATAGACTGTAACTTGTATTAATTTGATCAAGGGTACAAGGTTTATATAGTACATGTGCCAACCGGCTAGGACAACCCGACTTAAGAATTCTAAACCGACTCTACAACATATTTATTTAATAAGTATAAATTATAGTCAAACTTGTATCTCGTTGACCGGTGAAATTGAAAGGCTCATTATAGAGTACTAAACTTTAAATTTGAAGTTGTTCTTTCATGACAAAAGTCTCCATACTAGTAGTGACATTTCGGTAAATCTGGATCCTGGAGAATGTGGTTCACCTCCTTGGGTTAAAAAATCAGAAGTCGGAACATCAGCATAAGAGAGAATGGCGTCGAAGTTTCAGATGATTTTTCGGAGCAGAAACAAAGCAAACTCCCATATCCAAAAGAAAGTTTCCAAATCAAATTAATCTCTTGTACTGTAGTAAAACAAACTACATATCAGAAAATTTCATCGGTGCTGTAAAAAGTACTTACATAGAAAAGCTACTGGTTCGGCTCCCCTGGGACGTTGGGTTCAGAGCCGCCTTCAGCTCCTTGTTGCACCTTGTGCTGTTGCTGCCCGCTCTCGGCTGCCGCCTCGCGCGCCTTCCTCGACCGCAATAGCATGGCGAGCATGGCCGGCGTTGCGTACGGCAGCGTGGAAGCGACTCGATGCGACAGCTCGTGTGTCCCTGCCGCTGCCATCGACGTCGTGACCCCTCCAGCGTGGAATCCAATCACCGATGGAAGCTGCAGCTGCGCCGAACTGCCCCGCTGCTGCATGTGCGCGCTCATGCCGGCGAGCATGTACGCTCTCCCCGAGCACGCGTAGCTCCGTCGGCTCGAGACGCGCCTCTTCATGTCCCGCAGCTCCATCTCCAGCGCCGCGATCATGGCGTCGCCGCCTCGTGCCGCTTTCAACTGCGCTACCGCTCGCCGCCGGTTCTCGAGTATCTCGACCGCCTCCTGGTGCGAGCCCCGCTCTGCCGCCGCCTTCGCAGCAGCGATGTCTTCGGTGGCCTCAACACGGACGAGCTCCCGCTCCACCTCCAACGACCGTGCCACGTCCCCCGCCTGCTCCGGCCTCCTCACCACCGTGTTTTCGGCCGTCGCATTCACGTCCACGCCGGCGGACGCGTCTCGGTAGACGCAGGTGACTTTGAGCAGAGTGGTGGCATCACCATCACCGTTCGTTTCTTCAGCTCTCGGTACCACCAAGAAGAGCAGGAAACGCCTCTCCTCGTCGGCGTAGAGTTCGCCGGCTACAATCGAGGCAGCGCGGCCATCTTCGTAGACGCGGCTATCGTAGAGCCCGGACTTGACCGCGACGACGCGAACACCGGGATGCACGCACGCGACCTCGACATGCGCCTCCCGAACCACGACAGAGAGCAGCCCGCCGACGCACTGCGCGAACGCGTCCTGGACCACCGCCTCGTTCTCGATGAACGAGAACGTGCCGCCCGTCGCCTCGGCAACGACGTGCATCGCGGCCGCGTCATGGTCGCTGCCGAAGCCGAACGTGTGGATGGGCGCGGTGCGATCGCCGGAGCCGGAGGTGCGCGCAAAGTAGCGCGGGACGAGCACTGCGTAGTTGGGCGATCCCCTGCCGAACGCCTGCCTCATCGAGGTGTAGTTGTCCTGGCCATCGGAGAGCAGTACCACGCTCGATACGCCGCCGCTCGTGTACCGGCGCTCGTCAAGCACCTTGGCGGCCGTGCGGAGCCCCTCGGCGATGTTGGTGCCGCTGCGCGCCACGAGCGTGTCCAGGGCGCGCGCGCACAGCGCCTTCCCGGCGTCCGACATGCGCACGAGCCTGGTCACACGGCGCGCCCTCGACGAGAAGGACACGATGCAGAGGCGGTCGTCGGGGCCGAGGATGTCGATGACGAACAGCATCGCCTGCTTCAGCAGAGCCAGCTTGCTCCCGCGCATGCTGCTGCTGACATCGAGCACCGTCACGAGGTCGAGCGGCGCGCGTGGCACCGGAGCGTCGCCTTCCGCCTCGGTTCGGCCGGGAGCCTTGAGGTGCACGAGCACGGCGAAGTTGTCGTGCGACGAGTCTCTGGCGATGGCTGAGTAGTCCGTGTGCGTCTTGACGACCACCGCCCCGTTGGATGGTGCGCCGCCTGCTGATCGCGGGCTATCAGCCGACGCCCCAGCGGCCATCCCCACCTGCTCGTCGTCGTCGAAGACGACCGCATCCGCTGGGTGGGTGGTCAGTCGCCGATATTGTGGTGGCTGCATGACATCCACGGGTGGTGGCAATGGTACCTGCGTGGCCGGCATTGGGTCCGCCGGCCGCACCAATGGCAGTTGGCGCCAGTGCGCGCTGCAGACCGGGCAGAGCTGGTGGCTGCGCGCGACGCTGGCGGAGATGCAGTGGAAGTGGAATGTGTGGGAGCACTCGGCCGTGAAGATGGCCTGCCCGCCGCCGGCGCCGATGCCACCGAGGCAGATAGCGCAAGGATTCATCTGCGCAGAGAGCAAATTTGGCTGAAAAAACAGAGGACTTCTTTGCTAGGATCAATCCATGTTGAATAAACACGAATTTGACAAAAGAACTACTAGTAGTACTCTACGAAATTAGATGGTGGATTCATTCACCGTACCTGGTCAGGGCCTTCCATCTCTGCAAGCTACTCCGAAAATTGATACGAACAAGCAAAGAAAACCTGTGACAGAAACTAAATTGGATGCTTCGTCTGAAACTAAAAGGGAAGAATAACGCGGATGCCCAGAGACGACCGCTCACCTCTGCAAGTTGCAGAGTGCCCATTCACTACAGCGGTCTGGAATACCACCAAATAAGTTGGGATAATGACACTAGGGAAGCCATGGCCACACCTTCCCTTTGGTGAGATGACTTAATCAATGGAAAAACCTAAAAAGAGCAACGAACTCTAAGCGTCCGTCTCCTATATGTTTGATGGAATGCCTGAAACAGAAATAAACCGTAAGATCTTCATCGGAAAACATCAAACTTATGTTAAAATCGCAGCCATAGCTAAAGAGGTCATTCTTCATAGAGAACGCGTTTTTGCGGTCTTCGTTACGGCTATCCTAGCCGAGCCTGATTAGTTCTTTTCTATTTGCCATGGGTTGTGATTTTAGCATATTCCACCTTAATATAAACATGCCTCCTATGTACAGTTTGTTTTTTCCCTCTTCTAATTTAAAAAGACGGTACTCTTGCCCGTTGCTCAAAAAAATAACGTATAAATACATATGGTTCTTAGATCTAAATTAATGGATTTAGATTTGTTTAAATTTAAAGGTATCTAGACATGATACATCTAAATATAGACATTTGAATCAGAGAGAGTATCATGATGGTCGACACGTATGCTTACCCCGGCTCAAGTGCCTGCTTAAACAAGTATTAACTGAATTTCGTAGAACTGTAGTCTGGCTTTAATTTCTCCTTCCGTACTTCCGTCCTCTAGCATACACACCGACATCTAGTCATCGGCTGCACGTCCCAACGAAAGGCCATTGGCTTAGCTGCTGCAGATGTACGCTGCCACAAGATATACCACGACAAGTCATGTTAGGTTCAATACAATTGTCAGCATGTTCTCCAGTGTTTTTTGGGAAAAGGCTCAAGCAAACCTTGCCAACGTCACTAACAGCTTGCCCAGCATATCCCGTCCCCGATCCTTCCACAGTTCCACCGCTGACAGCAGCACCTCCTCTGACGATCGAAGACCGGAAGCAGCAACTGGGACATGGAGGATCCCACGTCCTCGGGGGATTGTGGAGATGAAGATGATGTCGACGGCGTGGTGGAATCCCATGACACGGATGCAGCTGCGGCGGAGGAGCAACACGAATTTCCATACATGGAGAATATTGAGGTGATCATTGGAAGTGGAAAGCCGCCGTACAAGCTGCAGGATGTCGGAAGCAGCAGCTGGGTGATGGAGGAGCCCATGTCCATAGGGGACTGGCAAGATTAAGACGATGACGTCGAGGAGATGGCGGAGCACCAATACAAAAGAACTTCCTGACATTTGATGAGCCTCCAGGCCGACAGAGATGAACTAGTGTGGCAGTGATAGACATCAGCAGCGATTCCGACCCTAATTCCGGCGGTGGTGGCGGAGGAGACAGTGCAAGCACGGCATCCCACCGGATTTTGCCGCGCAACCCGCTGGCGACTGGCGCGGACTGACGCAAGTAATGGCCTGTAGTACATACACATAGATAGGCAAGAAAATGGCGTTGCTGCCCGCATGTTTGCAGGGAAGTGGCAAATGTTGCTTTTATAATTATGTTGCGACCATAATGGCATGTGTTGCAACCATAATGGCCTGTGTTGCAACCATAATGGGCTGTGTTGCTTTCGTAATGATGTTGCAACCATAATACCCTGTGTTGCTTTTATAATGGTCGATGACGCGCCACCCGTTGGTCACGAGTGGGCGAGCACCTCGCAGAAGAAGCCGTGGAGCGGGACGCGCATCCCGGCCTCCCCGAAAACTAACCAACTCTCCGAAAACTAACCACCTCCCCGAAGACTAACCCACTCTCCAAAAACTAACCAACTGGTTAGTTTTCGGCTTAAAGGTGTACCACCAGGCTTATGTTATTTTTCAAGATATTTTTTATATAATATATAATAGATATATCTAGAAATATATATATTTGTATAATGTAATACACACACATATTTATATCCATCACGCAAGGCTCATAACTTAGTTGTTTCCTTCCATATAAGGTGCTAGATCTTGGTTCGTATTAATTCTAAGGGATCACATCTCAAATTTTAAAATAACTTAACAATTGATGCATATATAATAAAATGTAGGGTTGTAATTTCATGTTTCAATTGTAGAAATATCCAAAATTTTAAGAAAATTTACATTGTTGTTAATTATGATAAGTAAGCAGCAAAAATGTATATGTTTATATTTTAATTACTAGAACTATAAAAGTTTAGTATAAATACTTAAAAAATAAGATAGCAATGACTGGTGGTTCTGTGCAGTGCCAATGTGATTTTACTTATCCTCCTAGCCCCCCCCCCCCCCCCCCCCCGCGCCAAGGAATGCGTTGGTATTAGTTGCAAAGATTTAAAGTGTCTTGAAGCTGGTGCCTAGATCACCAGTAGTATAATTGATCTTTACTCACTGTAAGTGTTCTTCCTACTTTGTGATGTGCATACTGTTTATTGAAGCATGTAAATAAAATTAATGATGTCCTTATTATAGCCACTTTAAAGGAGAACATATGCTACCAGAACTCCAAAGTAGTCCCATACTTGGGCAATATGCCATTATGACTGCAGTTTACTATACGAAACTTGTGAAAAATGAACAAAGGATGGGAGAGGTAACTGTCTTAAATTACAAAATTTATTTTCTTGCCTGACATTTTAAGCTTTCTGCCTTATACATTTACTTACGTTCTTACTGCAGCTTGAAAGAGAAGCATCCAAAATGGGACTAATGGAGATGCCATTTATATTTTGGCCTTTGAACGGGTAATCAGTCATTTTTGTGTCTTTTGTTGACATGCACTTTTGTAGACAAGTGTATATTACAAAGTAGTGGAAGTGTTTTTGCATTCTGAGTGAGCATGTTTGATCTGCTGTGACTCTGCAGAGATACAGATCACTGGAGTCTTGCTACAATACACAATGAAGATAACCAAAAAGCAACAATTTTCCACATGGATTCAAACGGTTCACATGATAGTCGAACCATTTTCAACCTCTTTGAAGAGTAAGTAGTCTCGGTACTCAATTTTTTTTAGTAAATGTACTACTTTCAAAACCTTGTGTATCTTTTGCAGATATGTGCGGACAGTGCTTAAGATACGTGGTGGTATCTGCACAAAAAAGCTGGAGGTAATCAGATAGTTATTGGCTTGGAGCAAACTTTGACACTACAAACTCTTACAGTCTTTTGCTGCTAGGTTCCACGGCAGGGAAATTGGTTTGATTGTGGCTTATTTGTGCTGTACAACATGAAGAAGTTCATCATGGAGTACAATGGCAACCTCCAGGTTAGCCAAATATCGACCACAGTTTCTTTTGATATTGTGGGGAAGGCTCAACAATGGGTATGTTCTAACTCATTTGTTTACCCTTACTTTTTGATGCAGGTTGACGCTACATGGTATAGACCTGAAGCCGCATCTTCACTGAGAACGTCTATTAAAGAGTTGATTCAAGCGAACAAAATGACACCTCGTCAGCATGACAACTGCGACAATGCAAAGAAATGGGAAAGTAGCTTTGCTTAGAGAGACTGATCTTCAGGAAATGTATGGTCTGGTGGTGAACATGTATGGTCTGGTGGTGACCAACTCGGAGATGAGAATTCCAGTGTTGTGAACTGGGATATTTTGTTTCAGTGTTTTGAGTGCTTTGTAAGATGAGACGATTTTCAGTAAGTTAACAGAGGCTGGAGCTGTGTTTCCCTGTCGAAAAAAAATCTGTGATTTCATACTGCATTCTACAGGCTTTTGTTTGGGTGTCAATTGCAGGGAAAATCATGCAAAATGCAGGGAAAATGCTGCCCAATTTTTTCCATATTTCCCATTAAATATAGAAGAAAGTCCACATTTCGTCCTTCAACTTAGCTAAAAGTTTACTTTTAGTCCCAATACTTTTGTATGGTCTGAGACAAATCTTAAACTTTCTAAACCGGCCACTATAGGCTTTCTTGCAAATTAGGCATTGACACCCGGTTGGTAAAAAACCGGAGATCGATCCAACCGAAGTGAACCGGGTAAAACCTGACAGCAGCAGCCATTAATACAAACAATATCGTGGTCGAAATCCCCAATTTGCGGTCAAAATTGCTATCCTGCTATCTTGTTCTCCGGAATCTCGTCCTCCACCAGCCCAACGGCTCTGCGGTCCTCCTCGTCGACATCCCTTCCGCTGACCTTGGGCTTGTCTGGGACCCGACTGACGGCACGGCGGTCCTCCTCGTCGCTGTTCCCGTCCGCCTGACCGTGGGCTTGTTCGGGACCAGCCGGACGGCGCGGCGGTCCTCCTCGTCGCTGTTCACGTCCGCCCGTACTGTGGGTTTGTCCGGGACCAGTCGGACGGCGCGGCGGCCCTTCTCCTCACTGGGCCCGTCTGCCTCGTCATGACGCAGGCGTGTGTGCTCCTCGCTGTCAGCGTCTAGCTACCTCGCCATGACGGTCATCCACCACCATCCCATCCTCCTAAATAAATAAATAAATAAATAAATAAATAAATATATATATATATATATATATATATATATATACGGTGGCTGTGGTCAGTGACTCAAGAGGAACGGCCTCGGCCTCGTAGGGGTGGTGGTGGGAGGGAGACGAGGCAGGGGCAGATGAGACGAATTTATTTTAGAAGCGGTAAAGAGCTGGTAAAACTTGCGCAGCGAACTGCACGGACGGCGGCACCGTCGTCTTGGTGTTTTCTGGTTTGAGAAATAATCCTTTGATGCTTTGTTACAGAATCCCGAGCACCAGAGAGGAAGTGCATGGCCTTGTAAACATCCCATGGAGATGATCTGGAAGGAAAGAAGGAATCTAGGTCTTTGGTCAATCGGCCTGTCTGGCAAATTAACTAGCTAGCTACGGTCCAGATCGTCTTGCCGTCTGTGGCGTGCAGCTGTACGCATAGAACACAAGTCGGGCAAAGCTAGCTTTGCCTCTCCGATCGACTAGCCGATTAAGACGTGTCGTAAAAGAAAGAAAGATCGACTTTGCCTCTCCTTGGCAGGTACTTACTAGCTTGGACCGAAACAAAGCAAGGTCTTTGTTGGCTTGACTTGACGTGACCAATGACCGTACAAAGTAACATATGCACGGATTCTTGCAAGAAAAATAAAATCCACAAGGACGCCCCGATCTTCTACAGTAGCCGCATCGCCACTGCCTCGCTAAGCCCGGCCCAACCCCGATTATACCGATCCGGCCAAAAACAACTTCTTCACCCATATTTGCGCTAAAATACCGAGTTAGTGGCCCCCGGTGAGTTGCCAGGTTTTGAACAGGGTTTCGGGAGGCTACGGTTTGAGCTGCTCTCTTTATGTCACGCCCACCACACCACTTTCCATTTGTTTAAAATATTCATATAATAATCTATATCTATACCTTATTTCAAAAAAAAATCTATATCTATACCTAATATGGAGAGGTGGGAAGGGAACGACGGAAAGCCGAGTAGGCGAGAGGGAAGGAGAGCGAGGGGAGGAGGTCTATTACTCTTCGGAGGGCAAGGTACAAGTCCTTCTGCACAACCGTCCAGAACTTGCCACCCGTCAAGCGACGCTCGTGCCTCTGATGCGGGAACCACTCTTCGTTCCTCCGGAACAAGCCTGAGCTTCTTCATCATGTTGACATCGTGCTGAAGATCAGGGCGCAAGCGAGAGCGAGAGCGGGAGGCTGAAAACAGAGCCGTCCTCGGGCCAGCAGGGCGCGGGCGGGAGCGAGACCCGGTTGGTGAGAATGGAGCTGCACTTGGGTGAGTAGCACGCGGCCGGTAGCCAAACCCGGTTGGTGAGAATGGAGCTGCACTTGGGTGAGTAGCACGCGGCCGGTAGCTAGACCCGGTTGGTGAGAATGGAGCTGCACTTGGGTGAGTAGCACGGGGCCGGTAGCCAGACCCGGTTGGTGAGAATGGAGCTGCACTTGGGTGAGTAGCACGCGGCCGGTAGCCAGACCCGGTTGGTGAGAATGGAGCTGCACTTGGGTGAGTAGCACGCGGCCGGTAGCCAGACCCGGTTGGTGAGAATGGAGCTGTACTTGGGTGAGTAGCACGCGGCCGGTAGCCAGACCCGGTTGGTGAGAATGGAGCTGCACTTGGGTGAGTAGCACGCGGCCGGTAGCCAGACCCGGTTGGTGAGAATGGAGCTGCACTTGGGTGAGTAGCACGCGGCCGGTAGCCAGACCCGGTTGGTGAGAATGGAGCTGCACTTGGGTGAGTAGCACGCGGCCGGTAGCCAGACCCGGTTGGTGAGAATGGAGCTGCACTTGGGTGAGTAGCACGCGGCCGGTAGCCAGACCCGGTTGGTGAGAATGGAGCTGCACTTGGGTGAGTAGCACGCGGCCGGTAGCCAGACCCGGTGGCTGAACAAGAAGCTGCACTTGGGACCGGTTGGCCTATTCAGTGTGACAGTGGGTTTTGGACTGCCAGAAAAGGCACCTCCTCCAAGCGCCACCGCCTAGAGGTGCTAACTTCAGGTACTGCTCTCACTCTCGCCTAGTTAGCTACCCCCTCCAAAACCACAACTTCCTCTTCCTCTCCGGGGCCAGACAATGGCAACTGAGCTGTGTACTCCCTCCATCCGCAAATAAGTGTACATCTAACTTTTGCCTAAGTCAAACATAACCAAATTTGACCAATTTTATAGAGAAATATAGTAACATATATTATATCAAATTGACATATTATGAAACTATATTTAAAAATAAATCTAATGGTAACAATTTAAATGTACAATTAATTTTTAAATGTACATAAATATGCACTGACAAGAACCAGACGCAAAATACTCGTGCTGGACAAGTAAGAGCAAGGAAATCAAGATGTTCCCGAACAAAACGACCCATGTCACTACTGATAGGCTGTTACTACTGGTGAAGGAGATGTGCTGGACAAGAGCAAGGAAATTCATACAGTGCTGCCTATAACAGCAGCACCTACAGTCAGCGCCTTTTTTGCTTTTTGAACCCACCGTTTCGCACCATTTCCCTAATCTCTTCAGGCAGTGCAGTATTCTTCTCGTGCATAAGAAGGTTCCCCAGGAACTACAACCATAAGCGAAATGGACAAAAATAACCCAAATTTGAAAGGATTTCACAAAATGACCCGTCTGGAAAACTATTTCACTGGCACTAACCCTTTTTGTAGCGCCTAACAACAAGACGCTACACTCTACAGTGTAGCGCCTTTCAGATAGGCGCTATGCCCCTGCCAGCGTGGCACGCCTGGCCCCTCCCTAGCCCCACCCCGCCGTGTGACGCCCAGGCGCTATGCCTGGGGCGACTAACGCCTAGGCGCTATGCCCAGGGTGTAGCGCCTATCTGATAGGCGCGCTACACTTTGAGACTTAACCTACAGCCCGCAGCCCCCCCTCCCACCCCGACCCATTCACTCCCAGCTCGACCCAAGGAAGGAGAACAGCAAGGAGGCGCCCCCTTCTCCCCCCCCCTCAAATCTCTCACATTGGAAGCTTTATTTGGTGGATTTGTGCATCTCCCCAGCTGCTAGAGGTACCCTCCCTCATTCCCCTTCGTTTTGACCTTTGGAAATCTTTCATTTTGGTTGGACTTGGCTTGAAACCCTAGAAATTTGATTTGGAGAGAAATGTTTGGAAATTTGTTAGATTCATTGGCCAATGTTGGTTATAAAGATGTGTATGAAGCATTTAGTTAGGTTTAGGGTTGTTGAAATGACATTGTTTGGTATATTGGAATGTTATGGCTAGGGTTAGGGTTAGGGTTTGCTTATGTAAGAGAGGGTGTTCTTGTTAGCTTTATGGTTTGGTAATGTGTCTAGTATAGTTTTGTTTATCTTGTCATGGTTAGTTAATGAACATATTCTCCTATGTGTTAGGGATGGCAAGAATTGTTCATGTTCATCATGTGGACAAGGATGCCTTTTTGAAAGGCAACATAGAGCCGGACCCGGATGAGCTAGATATTGTGTTTGATCGTAGTCCCACCTATGCCGAGGTCTTGGAGCAAGTGAGGATTGAATTGAAATGGATGGACCCATGTGATGTTGTTGAGTTAGAAGGAAGACATAATGTGGGTTTTGGAATGCATATCCGTTGGAAGACCATGCGTATCTTCTCCGAGGCTCATTGGCTTGCATACAAGGAGGTGGTGGCCGAATCACTAGACAAGGCTCTTGAGATATTTGCCACCAAGAAGGTTGATAGTTCATTGCCTTTGGACTTGAACCGCCGTGCTTCCCCATTGGATAGTAGGAGTCCTCCACCCGTGGAGCAAGAGCTATGGATTGAACCTCCTTTGAGCCAAACATTGAGCCCGATTTCAAGACACCAAGACGAAGTGTTGGAAGAGGACAATGATGATTGTGAGGGTGAAGATGATGATGATGTTGAACTCCATGACAACAATGTTGGTGATTTGGAGAAATATATCACTCAACATGACATGGACCGTGAACTCCCGTATTCTCGAGGCTATGCTTCGGACTCGGATGATGATGGTCCCGAAGAAGAAGTTGACGAGGAGGGGTTCACGGCTAGAGAGGCCGAAATCCACCATACCGTATTGGGGTGGGACCATCGGGTGCCTTTGTTTCGTGATCTTAGTCTCACGGATGAAGCCACGGTTGATGGTGGCAAAGGCATAGTGCTTGGACCAAGGACAAGTTCTTACCGGGATGGCAATAAAGTGAATAATGGCTTTTGCAAAGGATCAAGGTTTAAGACCTTGTTGGAATTTAAGCAATGGATAAAGGACTTCTCGGTGAAGCATCATCGTCCTTACACGGTCGTGCACTCGGATATCAAGAAGCGTTACACGGTGAAGTGCGAGGCGGAAGGATGTCCTTGGATTGTGCGTGCTAGACCATTCAAGGGAGGTCCCGATTGGCACATATCTAGTTGCGTATCAACTCACATGTGCCGAGGCCCGATGGTGGATGGCAAGGATGCAAAGCATGAGCACCGACAACTCACCTCCGAGTTCCTCGCTTATAGGCTTTCCAATGACATCGCGTCGTTTCCAATAATGAGCATCAAGCAGGTCATGGAGTTTGTGAAAGCCCTCTTTAACTATGAGGTGAAGTACGGGAAGGCATGGAAGGCTAAGCAAGCCGCATTCAAGATGTTGTACGGTGATTGGGAGGAATCTTATAACCGAATCCCAAGGTTGTTGGGAGCGATGGCCGATGCTAACCCGGGCATGGTTCATGTGGTTGAACCTTTGGGGAACAAGACAAGGATTGTAAACGGAAGAATCGTTCGAGTTTTTGGCCGTGCATTTTGGGCTTTCAAGCAATGTGTTCAGGCATTTGAACATTGTAGGCCGGTCATCTCCGTTGATGGCACCTTTTTGACCGGTCAATTCAAGGGCACTATCTTGATTGCAATAGCCAATGATGCCAACAACCGGTTGATTCCTTTGGCCTTTGCTTTGGTAGAGGTGGAAAACAATGATAATTGGGAGTGGTTCTTCCATCTTTTAAGAACCAAGATATTAACCCCTCATAGGGAAATATGTGTCATCTCGGACCGTCATCAAGGAATTCTTAAAGCGGTGGACCAACATATTCCCGGGCATGCTCCGTTGCACCATCGTTGGTGCATGAGACACTTTTGTTCAAACTTCTATAGGGCATGCAAGAGCAAGGATTTGGCCGATGATCTACAAGATTGTTGCCTCGCTTTCACGTAATGTCGTTTCTCAAACTTGTACAACAAATTTCTCTTCAACAAAGAGCTCGATGCGGGTGGTCGAGAGTTTCTCGATAGGAGCATTGGAGAAAGAACAAAGTGGGCACGAGCATTCGATGACGGTGGCCGGAGGTATGGCCAAATGACAAGCAACATGGCAGAGGCCTTCAACAAGTTGCTCAAAGGTGTCCGTGCATTGCCCGTCGCGGCAATAGTCCGTTATACATTCGACATGATGAATGGGTATTTTCTTAAATACTCAGAGGAAATGGACCACCAGATTGCGGGGTCCTACAAGAACAAGCACAAATACAAGTACCCACCTAAGGTTGATGATTGGATGCAATTTCAGACAAAGAAAGCGGATGCCCAAGTTGTCACGGAGTATGACAACGACGAGCTAATTTACCAAGTTACAGAGCCTGGAGGTACAACAGCTGATGGTGTCCAACACGGAGGCCGAGATTTCAAGGTCTCACTCAAGACTTGTGAGTGCACATGTGGAAGGCCATCATTGCTTCATCTTGCCTGCTCGCACTTGCTCGTCGCGTCTCGCCGGCGACATTTGGATTACAATAATCCGCTCACGGTGAGAGAGGCTGAGTTCTCCATTGAGACTACTAAGAAGACATGGGCTCCTAGATTTCATCCATATTTGGACCAATCAAAATGGCCGGAGTACCATGGGATTCAACTATGGCCCGATCCGGAATGGAAAGTGATTAAACGTGGAAGACACAAGACAAAACGCTTTAGGAGCGACATGGATGGATGGGGCCGTGGTGGTGCTCGAGAAACGGGCAATGACCAATTCCAAGAGCCTCGTGAGAGAGCCCGGTGTGGAACATGCAATGGTGAAGGGCATAATGCAAGAAAGTGTTCTCAAAGGAAAAGAGCAAAAGGAAATGAAGCAAGCACTAGCCAACCAAGTGGTAGCCAACAAGTCCTAAGCCAACCAAGAACTAGCCAACAAGTCCCAAGCCAACCAAGAACTAGCCAACAAGCTCCAAGACAACCAAGAACTAGCCAACAAGTCCCAAGCCAACCAAGAACTAGCCAACAAGTCCCAAGACAACCAAGAACTAGCCAACAAGTCCCAAGCCAACCAAGAACTAGCCAACAAGCTCCAAGCCAACCAAGAACTAGCCAACAAGCTCCTAGACAACAAAGAGGTCGATCACTTGGGCTTAGAAGAGGAAGAGGGCGTGGCGGTTTTAATCCGTCTAGTATGTTAGGTTACTTGGCAGGACCAAATCCTTATGTTAATAGGTACGGATGGAATATTCATACTTGCACCCTTATGTTACTACCTACTATGCTTATTTCATTGAATCAATTATTGTTCACATTCATTGCATCCTTTACTAACTTGTAGCTTTTGTTCTTATAATAGGTATGGCGACTCATCCCAACAAGGGCAATGATGGGGACGGTGTGAACTACTCGGCTATCTGGGCGAATGCTATGAAGGTGGTGGAAGAGAGGAAGAGGAAGGAGAAAGAAGAAGAGAAGAAGAGGAAGGAGGAAGAAGAAGAGAAGAAGAGGAAGGCATTTGAAGAGGTAGTTCAACTTGCTCGAGACTTAGCGAAGAAGAAGGACGAAGAGGAAGAGAGAAAGAAGAAAGAGGAAGAGGAAGAGAGGAAGAAGAAAAGGGAGAAGGAAGAGGAAGAGAGGAAGAGGCAAAAGGAGAAGGAAGAGGAAGAGAGGAAGAGGCAAAAGGAGAAGGAAGAGGAAGAGAGGAAGATGAGGGCCAATGCTAGGCCACCTTGCGCCGACCAAGAGGAAAGGCCACGAAAGGCGTTTCGTACTGACGAGGCTCATGGGAAAGAGGTTCCTATTTGTTGGTGTGGAACCGATTGCACTGTTAAGGAATCCCAAGACTACTTATCCGATAGTTGGGGAAAGAAGTTCTTCATGTGTGCCAACTACAACCGCTCTCCCGAGCGTAGCCGCAACCCATACGACAAGCCACGGGTATGCTCAAAGCTTTTTAGTTCTTCATGTGTCCCAAACTATTCCATAGCATATCCTCTAACATGCACTATTTTCTTGTAGTCTCCCCCTCCGGTATGCAGGTACTACACTTGGATAGACCTTGAGCAACCTCAATCCAACAAGGCTATCCAAGAGATCGATTTTGCCATAAGAAGAAGTCGCTACGAAGAACGGCTGCATGACGAGGACATGGCGAGGAAGCACAAGGAACGTAATGACGAGATCCGCAGGAAAGAGGAGGAAGAGGAGCGCAAAGCTAAGGAGGCTCGTGCTGCGGAGAGGGAAAGGCTTCGTCAAGCGGCGTGGCATTCCATGGAGGAAGAGGAAGAGAAGAAGAGGAAGGGCAAAGGACCTATGCTTTAGAACACCATGTTTGATGTTGTTTGAGATGCTTAAGGGCAAGAACTATTAGTGTGATGTCGAACTATTAGTATGTAAAGCCCCTTAAGGGCAAGAACACCATGTTTGAGATGCTTCTATTTGAGTATGTCATGAACTGCTATCCCTCGTCTTTTATTTGCCTTGTGTAATGTTTGTCATGTTAAAGTCTCAGAACAGGGAAATGTTTGGTCTGAACACAGTTTCAAGGCATAGCGCCTAGAAGAACGGCGCTACACAAGCATAGCGCCTGTCTGCTAGGCGCTATGCTAGCAGATTTCGTCTGCCCCCAAACTAACAGAGAGCAAACCGAGAGTTGGCTCTCGGGGAAAACTCTAAGTCAGAGTGTAGCGCCTGTCTGATAGGCGCTATGCTCTGAGGTGTAGCGCATATCAGACAGGCGCTACACACCGACTTAGAGTTTTCCCCGAGAGCCAACTCTCGGTTTGCTCTCTGTATGTTCCTGTTAATTTTGGAGCAGACGAAATCTGCTAGCATAGCGCCTAGCAGACAGGCGCTACACTAGCATAGCGCCGTTCTGCTCGGCGCTATGCTAGCAGATTTCGTCTGCTCCAAAATTAACAGGAGCATACAGAGAGCAAACCGAGAGTTGGCTCTCGGGGAAAACTCTAAGTCAGAGTGTAGCGCCTGTCTGATAGGCGCTACACCTCAGAGCATAGCGCCTATCAGACAGGCGCTACACTCTGAACTGCCCAGTTTCAAACAACATATACTCAAACAACACTTGTTATACTAGTTTCAAACAACATATACTCAAATAACATCAACATAATCTCAAACAACATCAACTAATTGTCATACATCAACATAGTCTCAAACAACATCAACGTAGTGCCAATACATGAACATAGTCTTAAACAACATCAATATAGTGCCATACATCAACCCATACATAGTCTCCAACCTAGTGCATCATCATCAACATCAACCCATACATGACCTACTTCCGTCCATGCGTCCTTGGGCCTCGGCCCCTCCTTGGAGGTATCTTCTTTGTCACCTCCTCTTCTTGCGACTCATCTTCATCATCATATTGTAGGCCTCTCGTCCTCCTAGTCGCTCTTGACCTCCGTGGAGGCTCGTCCTCGACAACATTGGCCTTTCCCTTGTTACGGAAGTCGTCCGGCGTCCAGCGATTGAACTGTCTCCTTGGCTTCAGCTGGTATGCGGAACGAATCCGGTACTCCTCCTCAGTCTCGTTCTCCATATGAGGCAGCTACATGTAAGATTGTATGGCTATGAGAAATGCATGGGAAACAGAAAGCACTAAATGCATGTAAGGTTGTCCCATACCTCATCTTCCGAACGAATCGCCGAAGTGGTGTCATCCTCAACATCATCCTGAAGATGGGCCGACGGATCAGTAGTCGACTTGGACCTAGAACCAGACGGGGTTGTGTACTCGGGATCGCGGCAACCTAGCACGTTAGATAAGCGACGCATCTTTTGGGCCGAACGCTGTAACAAATAACAACATAAGTCAAAACAAGAACATGCCTATCTTGAGGAAGTCTAGCATCCATACCTTAAGGAAGTTTCGTATCATGCCTTCTCCCTTTTTCCCCTTAGGGGCAGAAAAAAGAATCGCCTCGGCATCGTCGGCATATTTCTTTACCTCCGTTCTCTACAGAGTCAAGAACAAGAACATGTTAGGCAAGAAAGAGATGACAGTGCAAGGAAAGTAATGCGAAGGCAACGATAACTTTACCGCAAAGTTGAGTGAGGAAGAAAGCGGGATGTCGGTCCCCCCCTGACCTGCCGGTGGTACTGAGTGTAGGCAAGTTCATCGAACTGGACTGGCTCGTCCAATATTTCTTCCTCATAGGACGGCGGGCAAATGGAGACACGGGTACTACCAAGAAACCAATGGATGTAGTTGTTAAATGCAACTGGGCAATGTGCTCTTCCATTATTCCATTCCGCTCGTTGAGCATTCTCCACACAAATGAGGAACTCCATGACGTGCCTCCTATGATGGTGATCCCAATTCTTGATCTTCCTCTGCCTCTTTCTGTCCAACCTGAACAACAACAAAGAACCATGTTAGTACCATCCAAAGCAATTAAGCACAAGTTCTCATGCTAACTAACCGATGAAGCTCCTTGTCGGTGTCCTTCCACACGGGAGGGTTGCACTGAAACAACCTGAACTGCCTCATCACCCGTTGTGGCATATGAAACTCAACCGCCCAATTGCAAATCAATGGGCAGCACATGAGCCAGAGAGATTGTTCCTCCAAGCACTTCGGGTTAATATCAAACCCGGGAGCAATACCAAACTCGTCCCCACAACCATAAGGCTCCCACTCCACCTGCAACATATCACAAGAACATGTTTGGTATCGATTTTGACTCGTGAAGTAAATATTATGGATAGTGACGTATAGATAAACATCTACCTGCTCGGGCGTAATCGCATCAAACTCGTTCGTGTACTTGAGGTACATGGCATCAACATCGCTTGTCATCTCCGATACCACGTCCCACTTGTAAGCCCAAGTCGGCTGGCGTAGAGGGTTTCTATTATACGATGGCCAAGGATGGTGGCCCACCTCTTTGGGACGACCAACTGGTAAGCGTTCCCAGCTCCATATCGAGAGAAGAACCATAGCACCACCTATTCCGGCAGATTCCCCTGCCCTACGACAGGCATCGTCCAACTGCAAGTGAACAAAAAC
Source organism: Avena sativa (assembly GCA_916181665.1). NCBI lineage: Eukaryota > Viridiplantae > Streptophyta > Magnoliopsida > Poales > Poaceae > Avena > Avena sativa. The sequence goes on along the minus strand of OV702294.1, from coordinate 143,936,765 downwards.
GAGGTCAGTATAGCATATGTGTGGACTCGACATATACAAATGAATGTAGAGTGCACATGTAATTACCTGCCGGTACAAGTAGGCAAGAGCCGCCGAACCCCAGCTGATATTGCTATCCCAGTTTGCTAGTGCCTTGAGCCACATCCACTGAGCGGTCCTACCTCCGCTGTTAGCAAACAGAGTCCTAGAAAGGACATACCACACGTACACACGAGCATGTGTCTCGATCACCTCAACCTCGGCGGGGTTCGGGCATTCCCTAAAGTTCTCCACGATCCACGCATATGTCGCGCCTGCTGGGACTCTATCTTTGCTCTTATCTTCAAGTTCTTCAGGAGCCATGCCAATAAGTAGCTCCATCGCATTGCGCCACCCATCAGAATCTGTGCTCATACAGAGAGGCTCCCCCGCGATAGGAAGTCCAAAGATCATGGAAACATCCTGAAGAGTAGGAGTGATCTCGCCGGTCCGGAGGTGGAAAGTGTGCGTCTCTGGCCTCCACCGGTCGACAAGTGCGGTGATAGCAGCCGCGTTGAGGTTCGGCGTCGACCGGCTCACAAGCGTGATGAAAGGGAGGAGGCCTAGCCGCTTGATGTACTCGGTGTACCGCTCATCGTACGGCATGTCATTCGAAGACGCGCCATGAGACCGAATCTTGAGGGGACGAAGCCTCTGCATACATACAAGATCGAACATTATGCTTTTTCCAACACAATTGAATCAATAGAAAAATAAAATCAAAGAAGTTCAACCATGGTTTTATTACCATATGCTTCTCCGCCATCAAGTATGCCCGGTGTTGATGATCATAGTAATCTTCAAGTAGCCACACCATCCTACATATATATTCCAAACATCAATAAAATGTGTGTGGTATGTGGCCATTGTTTGAATTTATACAATAAACTACAAAGAATATGATAGCATATTATTCAAACATCCATACAAATCCATATACAACCATCATATACAATGCAAATCAACAACACACTTTCATTCCTCATCAAATACAACTAATTTATAACTACCAAGTAACTAAAAACATGCACAAATAGTCCATATTATGAATCCAACTACATCTAGGGTTTGAGGCTAATGTGCAAGATTTATTGGATGAAAGAGAGGGGAAAGGAGGGGATTACCTTGAGGGAGGGATGGGGGAGCTAATCCACGGTGAAATCCCTCAGATCTGTTGGATTTGAGGTGGGGATTTGAGAGGGAGGGAAGGAGGAACCGCCAGCGCCCCTCTGTGTTCTTCCTGGCGTCTGGGAATGAATGGGAGGGGTGGGGAGGGGGCTTGGGCGCGACAGGCTATGTCTCAAAGTGTAGCGCATGTCTGATAGGCGCTACAAAGTGTAGCGTCTATCAGACAGGCGCTACACTTTGAGACATAGCGCCTGGGCGTTAGTCGCCCCAGGCATAGCGCCTGGGCGTCACACGGCGGGGTGGGGCCAGGGAGGGGCCAGCGGTGCCACGCTGGCAGGGGCCATAGCGCCTAGCTGAAAGGCGCTACACTCTACAGTGTAGCGCCTTTCCGTTAGGCGCTACAAAAAGGGTTAGTCGAGTGAAATAGTTTTCCAGATGGGTCATTTTGTGAAATCCTTTAAAATTTGGGTTATTTTTGTCCATTCCACCACAACCATACCAGCACTAAAGAACCATCAAACTTAAGCATAGCATATGTTCTTACATCAATGCATCAGCCTTTGCATCATTGGCTGACCAGGTTCTGAAGTACACATTACAATAAAAACAGTCTAGAGAAATAACTTATGATGATAAGGAGGAGGTTCACTCGCCGACACAAGGACTAACGACCAAAGATATAACAGGAAGTTCAGAGCACCACTTGCTTGTTCCACCAGTTGGGATTGTCGTTTTTCAACTTTAGCACCTGGTCATCGAGACACTTTTTCTTACTTGGAATGTCATCCATCATCCGAAAACCAACAAGAACAAATTGGAACTGCAGCAGTGCGCACAAATACAAACTCAACTCGTCATTGGTGCAATGGCCTACCATAATCTGCGCTTCCTTTTGAATGTCGTACATATGTTCATCTTGTTTCTTCTTGGACTGTTCATCTTGTTTCTTCTTGGACAACCTACTAGCTGAACCTGTTGCAGTTGAGCTCGTTCCAGCTGAGCTCCTTCCAGTTTCAGCGATCCACCGTATCGCGCAATATATATTTCAAGCTATTCGTACTCCAGAAGGTCTGGTGTTAGATCCTGGGATGCAAAATTTTATTTCAAGTTAACAAACAAAACAAACAGTGTACCCACATAAGCTCTACCAGATGAAGATAAATTTCAGCATACTGGAAATGAACTTTATAAATGAAAAGCCCAAGTTCAAAAAAAAAAAAAAAACAGTGTACCGCAAAAAACAAAACAGTGAACGAGCAGGAGTGGGGCACATACCGGAATTACATGAGGAGGGTCTTGTTTTTGATATTCTTTATATATTTTAGCAAAGTGTCTAAATTTTCTATGAACCTTGGTTTCATCCAGCTGAACATACATGGGTTTTCCTCCAAATTCTTCATTCATCTTTATGGCAGCAGCTTCCCGATAGGCCATTTTATTGGATAAATAAGTAATTCTCACAGCCTCAGTGGCGAAAGGTTTTATCAAATACAGTTGTTCCTTACCGGCCAATCATGGAATTCCTTATTCATAGTTGATGCTGTAGAACACTATATATCATAAACAAATGCAATATTAGAGGCAGTGCATTAAGTTTGTTTTCTTTTAGCAGAAAAAACAGTAAAAAAATTGGAAATTAATATCAGCTGAATGATTCTATACCAGAGTCATAAGAGCATGGAATTCCTTATTCATAGTTGATGCTGTAGAACACTATATATCATAAACAAATGCAATATTAAAGGCAGTGCATTAAGTTTGTTTTCTTTTAGCAGAAAAAACAGTAAAGAAATTGGAAATTAATATCAGCTGAATGATTCTATACCAGAGTCATAAGATTTTCCATATTTGCTAGACACTTCTACATACCAAAACGAGAGTCAATTGGAAATTAATAAAAGGAATAAAACTGACAGTTCTTCCTCGACTGATCGAGCGAATTGGAAAATTGGCAATCAATCACCCTCCTTGCCGGACTTTGTTGCTTCAGCTGTGTCAATGACCAAGCAAACTTTCATGAGATTTCCTTCATACTCCCTCTAATTTATAAAAGTTTCGCCATTTTGTAGTAAGTTTATCTAGATTCCAGACCTGGATACTCATGTATATGAATTATAAAAGACAAATAAATATCATACTCGATTGGATCAATGAAGTAATGGACACATGGAGTTACTCTGCTAATTCTAGACGCCTAGAACCTAGATGAACTACAATCTGCAGAACTCAACTTGCCGATATGCTTCTCCTGGGCAAGAAACAGAGAAATGGCGAGCTGGCGGCTGAGTGGTGGTGATCGCATGCATTGCACGGATGAACCTACCAAGACGAAGAATTGAGTAATCGATCAAGAGAACAACTGCGCTCGTGACTCGCTCGATAACTGGAGCATGGAGGAATGCCAAACGGATAGGTGTCGTTAAATTTGACCAATCTAACATTTGTTCGGCTTAAATCCTAATGATCTAAACATGAATATAGCGGGATATGTGCAGTATCTACCACACATGTTGCACACCCATGGGGCTCGGGCCTGCGTGAAACCAAGATGACCATGTACAGAGCAGGGCTACAGCACTTCTACAACCAGAGCATGTACTACTGCATTTTTAGAGCACCGAAACTTGGAAATTTGTAGGAAAATTATTCAGTTAGCTATCATCAATCACATTAGGAAAATAAAGATGACCATGTACAGAGCAGGGCTACAGCACTTCTACAACCAGAGCATGTACTACTGCATTTTTAGAGCACCGAAACTTGGAAATTTGTAGGAAAATTATCCAGTTAGCTATCATCAATCACATTAGGAAAATAAACAGGCATCGAGCCCAGCTTGAGGCATCGATCTAGTGACAAGCCTAAGCTAGTCACTCACTACAATCACTTCAGAATAGGGAAATTAATGGGTCGCGTAGGTTCATCTGCAGCTACTTACAATCCTTGGAAAATATTCGTAAGATGAAGCCTGAGGATGTTCTAAAGGGGAAGCAAACCCCGCAAAAAAAAAAGAATAGGGAAATTAAAACAAGAACATCATAGCTACCACTGGATTATCAGAGAATTCAGAGGTCAGGCTAGATGCCATCGATCTACTAGATCCGCTGCAGCAGGGAAGAGAGGAAAAGGGGAAAAACCTGGAGCTTGAGCTTCAATGTTTCCGATTGCAGCCCCAATCTGGGCTTTTTTTTTCGCCGACCCTTGTGCTCCGGCTGCTGGCTCCTCCTATTCGATTGTGAGCTCCTAGGGCTAGATATAGGGGACGCGCATGCTCTGGCCATCGCACGCGTTCTGGCCATTGCTGCAATGAGATTTGACGGGGTACGGCGGCGGCGGCGCTCTGCTCGAGAGGAAAGAAGGGGGGCAGACGAAGCCTCATTACTGCCATGAGAGTCTGCAAGGCGACTTCACTTCACCCTGTCGGCGAAGGGAGGGGAGAGACGAGACGAGACCAAGGGTGAGGATCAACTCCGGAAGGATCATCGAACGGATGTACAATGGGAGTGCTAAGAGAAGGTGCTTATGAAAATAAACCAAGCGTTTTGCTAAGCACCGGTGCTTATTTATAACTACTCCCTCCGTTCCTAAATAGATGTCTTAAATTTGTCAAAATTTAAATAAATCTAGACACTATTTAGTATATAGATTTATCCAAAATTTGAAAAACCTAAGACATCTATTATGGGACGGAGGGAGTACTATATTAAACCGTGACAAACATCTTTTTTCTCAAATTTTCGATTTTTTTTGGAATTAACCTTGGGTTAACACATATAGGTTTAGATACACAAGCATTAACCTATGATCGTTTTGTATTCACAACTATGCACTTTTTTGGATGATGCAATAATGTGCTATCCTGCTTCCACCTCGTGCCGAGCCAGCTCACTCCCAACGGTTGACGCATCTTGGTGGGCTTTGACGTGCTCTTCCACTCCGCCGACGTGCCACCGTCACTCGCCATGTTCCAGAATTTTTTCTCTCACGGTTTCCACGTCTTGGTGGGATTTGTCGTGTTCTTCCACTCCGCCGGCGTGCCGCCGTCACTCGCCGTGTTCCGGAATTTTTTCTCTCTGCATCCCGCCGGATTTCGCCGCGCAACCGGTGGCGACCGCGTGCGTGTGCGCACACCGCATTTTTCTCGTAGGGCAGCAGGCCGTGCAAGAGCGAGCGGTCAGCGGATCTCAAGAGCAGGGAGAGGATCGACGATAAATGCATTTGGGCCACGTGTTCACTAGAGAGCTGCACTTGGGACAGTAGCGCGCGGGCGAGAGGCTGACCAAGGAGCTGCACTAGTCGGCGATGCAGCCTCAGCTGTAGCTGGTCTGGCCTTGGCCGCCTCATCCATGTCCTCAGAGGTTACCGAGAAGAGAGCTTTAGACGCCCAGCTTCTCAAGTCAGACGCACTGAACATATCGCTGGCAGTCTCACAGATGACAAGCTGATCACACAAATTTTGCCATGTTGGTTGGGTTCAGGCTCACAAGATAACAGGCACAGTCACTAAATCAATCTTGCCTTTTCTGGCAGTCCAAAACCCCACTGTCTCGGCAGACACAAAGCAACTAATTAGTTGGCTGATTAAACAATGCAGTCTTGCAGAGCTCCTTGCCTTTTCTGGAAGTCCTAAACCCTGAACCCGCTGCCCCCACCACCACTTCCCCGGAGCATATCCACGGAGCCACCGCAAGCTCAAAGCAAACTCTGTGTGTTTCAAAGCTCCTTGGTCTCTCCCTCACCTGAACACAAAACAAGCCATGGCAGGATACGTGATTTAGGAGCTCAAGTTAGGGTTTTGCTTCATGCACAAATTAAATCAACAGCGAGGAGGGAGCAAGGAGGGTGCGGCAAACCTAGCAATGGTGACCGGAAGGAGTGTGAATCCCGCTGGGAGGAGCGGAAACTTCGCGTCGCTTGCGTCGGGGTTGATCCACCAGCGGCGGCGGCGGGACGGAATGTGTCAGACGGAGGTTCTCCCGCGCGGAGATGGTGCGGCGCGGCGCGGGCGGGCGGGCAGCCCCGCGGCGGCGACGCGGCTTGTCTCTTCTGGTTCCAGTTGGGGTTTCTGCTCACGAATGGTTTTTTTTAAGAAGCTACTCCCGCTAGAAGACAAACTGTGGAAGCCAAAAGAAGTGGGATTTAAATTTCAAGACTAGAGATAGGGGAGGCCGGTCCCGACACTCCTTGTGGCCTCAGGTTTCGGAGCCTTGGGCGACTTGACAGGCTTTTTGAGCCTCCTTTTGCCGTCAGGGTTGGGATATCGCTTGAGGCGCTGACCGAAATGCTCCACCACCACGGCATCAGGATTCTTGTAAAGGTGGCGAATGCTCTCTAGCGGTGGCAGGTGGTCTTCCTCCCTGCTCCCATTGGGATTGCGGCAGGCCAAGCTGTGCACTCGGGCACCACCTTGAGACAGGCCAAGATACTTGACGAAGTCATCTCTGGACAGCTCACGCCGCTCGTTGCCAAGCATGAAGGTGATCCTCGACCTATCCGGTTGAACCCACAGCGTGGCATAGAACTGCCAAATGTTCGAATCAGCCTACCTGAGATCACGTCTCTCTAACAGGGTGTCGAGCCCCGGAGTAGCGGCGAAGTAGCCACGGACATCAGGGCCAACCAACGCCCAGTCGAGCCACGCCATCTCGCTGAGCTTCAAAGCTCCTTGGTCTCTCCCTCACCTGAACACAAAACAAGCCATAGGTTTCGGAGCCTTGGGCGACTTGACAGGCTTTTTGAGCCTCCTTTTGCTGTCGGGGTTGGGATATCGCTTGAGGCGCTAACCGAAATGCTCCACCACCACGGCATCAGGATTCTTGTAAAGGTGGCGGATGCTCTCTAGCGGTGGCAGGTGGTCTTCCTCCCTGCTCCCATTGAGGTTGGGGCAGGCCAAGCTGTGCACTCGGGCACCACCTTGAGACAGGCCAAGATACTTGGCGAAGTCATCTCTGGACAGCTCACGCCGCTCGTTGCCAAGCATGAAGGTGATCCTCGACCTATCCGGTTGAACCCACAGCGTGGCATAGAACTGCCAAATGTTTGAATCAGCCCACCTGAGATCACGTCTCTCCAACAGGGTGTCGAGCCCCGGAGTAGCGGCGAAGTAGCCACGGACATCAGGGCCAACGAACGCCCAGTCGAGCCACGCCATCTCGCTGAGCTTCAAAGCTCCTTGGTCTCTCCCTCACTTGAACACAAAACAAGCCATGGCAGGATACGTGATTTAGGAGCTCAAGTTAGGGTTTTGCTTCCTGCACAAATTAAATCAACAACGAGGAGGGAGCAAGGAGGGTGCGGCAAACCTAGCAATGGCGGCCGGAAGGAGTGTGAATCCCGCCGCCCGGCTTCTCAAGTCAGACGCACTGAACATGTCGCTGGCAGTCTCACAGATGACAAGCTGATCACACAAATTTTTCCCTGTTGGTTGGGTTCAGGCTCACAAGATAACAGGCATAGTCACACTGAATCAATCTTGCCTTTTCTGGCAGTCCAAAACCCCACTGTCTCGGCAGACACAAAGCAGCTAATTAGTTGGCTGATTAAACAATGCAGTCTTGCAGAGCTCCTTGACTTTTCTGGAAGTCCTAAACCCTGAACCCGCTGCCCCCACCACCACTTCCCCGGAGCATATCCACGGAGCCACCGCAAGCTCAAAGCAAACTCTGTGTGTTTCAAAGCTCCTTGGTCTCTCCCTCACCTGAACACAAAACAAGCCATGGCAGGATACGTGATTTAGGAGCTCAAGTTAGGGTTTTGCTTCCTGCACAAATTAAATCAACAGCGAGGAGGGAGCAAGGAGGGTGCAGCAAACCTAGCAATGGTGACCGGAAGGAGTGCGAATCCCGCTGGGAGGAGCGGAAACTTCGCGTCGCTTGCGTCGGGGTTGATCCACCAGCGGCGGCGGCGGGACGGAATGTGTCAGGCGGAGGTTCTCCCGCGCGGAGACGGTGCGGCGCGGCGCGGGCGGGCGGGAAGCCCCGCGGCGGCGGTGCAGGCGTCGCGGGCGGCGGCGACGCGGCTTGTCTCTTCTGGTTCCAGTTGGGGTTTCTGCTCTCGAATGTTTTTTTTAAGAAGCTACTCTCGCTAGAAGACAAACTGTGGAAGCCAAAAGAAGTGGGATTTAAATTTCAAGACTAGAGATAGGGGAGGCCGGTCCCGACACTCCTTGTGGCCTCGGGTTTCGGAGCCTTGGGCGACTTGACAGGCTTTTTGAGCCTCCTTTTGCTGTCGGGGTTGGGATATCGCTTGAGGCGCTGACCGAAATGCTCCACCACCACGGCATCAGGATTCTTGTGAAGGTGGCGAATGCTCTCTAGCGGTGGCAGGTGGTCTTCCTCCCTACTCCCATTGGGATTGCGGCAGGCCAAGCTGTGCACTCGGGCATCACCTTGAGACAGGCCAAGATACTTGACGAAGTCATCTCTGGACAGCTCACGCCGCTCGTTGCCAAGCATGAAGGTGATCCTCGACCTATCCGGTTGAACCCACAACGTGGCATAGAACTGCCAAATGTTCGAATCAGCCCACCTGAGATCACGTCTCTCCAACAGGGTGTTGAGCCCCGGAGTAGCGGCGAAGTAGCCACGGACAACAGGGCCAACTAACGCCCAATCGAGCCACGCCATCTCGCTGAGCTTCAAAGCTCCTTGGTCTCTCCCTCACCTGAACACAAAACAAGCCATAGGTTTCGGAGCCTTGGGCGACTTGACAGGCTTTTTGAGCCTCCTTTTGCTGTCGGGGTTGGGATATCGCTTGAGGCGCTAACCGAAATGCTCCACCACCACGGCATCAGGATTCTTGTAAAGGTGGCGGATGCTCTCTAGCGGTGTCAGGTGGTCTTCCTCCCTGCTCCCATTGAGGTTGGGGCAGGCCAAGCTGTGCACTCGGGCACCACCTTGAGACAGGCCAAGATACTTGGCGAAGTCATCTCTGGACAGCCCACACCGCTCGTTGCCAAGCATGAAGGTGATCCTCGACCTATCCGGTTGAACCCACAGCATGGCATAGAACTGCCAAATGTTTGAATCAGCCCACCTGAGATCACGTCTCTCCAACAGGGTGCGAGCCCCGGAGTAGCGGCGAAGTAGCCACGGACATCAGGGCCAACCAACGCCCAGTCGAGCCACGCCATCTCGCTGAGCTTCAAAGCTCCTTGGTCTCTCCCTCACCTGAAAACAAAACAAGCCATGGCAGGATACGTGATTTAGGAGCTCAAGTTAGGGTTTTGCTTCCTGCACAAATTAAATCAACAACGAGGAGGGAGCAAGGAGGGTGCGGCAAACCTAGCAATGGCGGCCGGAAGGAGTGTGAATCCCGCCGGAAGGAGCGGAAACTTCGCGTCGCTTGCGTCGGGGTTGATCCACCGGCGGCGGCGGGACAGGATGTGTTAGGCGGAGGTGCTCCCGCGCGGAGATGGTGCGGCGCGGCGTGGGCGGGCAGCCCCGCGGCGGCGAGCGACGGCGGTGTAGGCGTCGCGGGCGGCGGCGACGCTGCTTGTCTCTTCTGGTTCTAGTTGGGGTTTCTGCTCTCGAATGGTTTTTTTTAAGAAACTACTCCCGCTAGAATACAAACTTCGACGGCAAGGTTGGGCCGTCCTAAGAACCCCGCCGTCCGACAGGGCCTCCGGCGACTACGTCATTGTCATCAGACACACCCCGAACAACGGGCGTGCGATGGTCGGATGCAGTTTCCAGGGGAAACCACCTTCCCGTGGGCCGAGGCCTCGCAAGGTATCCGCCCATCGCACATCCGTTGTCCGGGTTGTGGCTGATGACGATGACGTAGTCATCGGAGGCCCTGTCGGACACCATACGAAGGGGTCAACCGCGTCTCTTCTCTGTCTTCTTCGTTGGAAAGAGGACCGTCGCTGCCGCTATCATGCCGACCCCCTCAGTGAGGAGGATGACGCAGTGAAGCAGGAGCGGTGTGGCTTACCAACGCCAATCACTCGTCGGGGGATGCGCAGCCCCCGAGGCCGAGGTTGTGGCGGAGTATGATCTACACGTCGGGTTGATCTTGAAGTTCCGGTACTGCCACCATGGGACGCTACCACGACCGCGGCCCCGACCGCAGGCCCCCTGGTCGCCGCGCCCGAGGCCTCTAGCGTGACCACGGCCACGCCGAGGCCGACCTTCCTAGAGCGATTAGGAGCCATGCCTTGACGTAGTTTGTAGGACGGCCCGATCCACGCGCGCACTCATATCGTCTTGTGAACAATCTATTATTTAGGACTTCTTTTTTTGTCGACGGGACTTCGTTGTGCAGATGACTCGGTGGCACGAGACGATGACTAGACAGGTTAGGCATCTTCACCACCTATTCGATCACAGACGAATCGTCCGGATATTCAAAACCCGTCCTAGCGATCCGACCTAAGACCACCTCCATTAGTTAGGCGTTTCCACGTTAAAATCTGGCTATTTAGCGCTGAACGAAGCTAGTTTTAATAATGTCCAGTTTTTCACTTGTATTTTCAGGCCGAATTTCCGTATTTAGCCAAAATTTAATTAAATACGTTAAAATTTAAATAATAAATATAAACAATTTAATTAAATTATATGCAAGTTTTATACATATTTAAGCTAAAAACTAAAAATATATAATACTACTGGAACTAGCCGATGCTGATGTCGATACCGCCGGACACCGCACGCATACTGAAGTTATGATAGAACATCGTGTAGTCGGGGTCGGCCTTACCGTCGTCGCTCGGCGGCCACGGGGCGCGAGCTTCCATGGCTGGCATTGCCGTACCGCCACGACGGGGACGAGGGGCCGGCGTTGTCGTCATCGCCGAGGACAACGAGCGACGTGCCCCGTCGTCGAGAAATAACTGACTTGGCTTTATTTAGATTCAAATATATCTATACACTAAAACATGTCTAGATAGATATGAATCTAGACAAAGTAAATTCACTTATTTATGGACGAAAGGAGTACTATGTATGTAATGCAAGGCAATTGTAAGCAAAACTATGTATGCAATGCAAGACAACTTAAAAAAAATCAATGAAACTATGTATGCAATGCAAGTCAAATTATAACATGAATTTTTTTTTTAAAATTGCATCGAGCCCGCTGGGGCACCCTGACACAAATGGACGGAGCCAAAATGGTCGGCGTGTCCATAGACTGATTCAAATAGAAGATTCAGACGTTTTCTATGTCCGAAAGATTGGCCCAAAGATGCCCTTAGCTAACAACAGTTCCCCAATAAAATAATATTCAGAAACAGAGATATGAACGTGGTTCAACCTACCAAGAGAAAACAATACACCGTGTCGACATACTTGAATACTAGGAGTATGCAATAAGAGGAGGGCTAGACGTTTGAGTGAAGTATGTGTAACTCGGTCTTAATCACAAAAGGCATCGTGATAGACAAAGCAGATTAGGGCAAGTCCAGCAGTTTCTCTAAAATATATCCCCTATATCTTAAAATTTTGAACTCTCCTAAAATTATTTTTCCCAAAAAGTTTCCTAACTCCAGCAGTTTCCCTAAAACATCTCCCCTATTCTATATTTTAAGAATTGTCTACTTAATGCCAACAATAATTTTAAACTAACTGATACATATTACAATAGGTAGTTTCAAATCCAAATGGTGGGAAGATAATACTAAGTACATATTATAATACGTAGTTTCAAATCCAAATGGTGGAAAGATAATATTGGGTACATATTACAACAAGTTGCGATGTCGTTTCATGATCTGGCTTTTCCTTACTTTATAGAATTCTTGTTCTTGCTCTCCCATGTCACTAATGTCCATGCTCATTATTCTGCTATCTTTCGCCGCTGTCATGCGTTCTTCTGTCATTCTCATGATTTGTATATTTTCTTCTTTTAATGCAATGTTTTTTCTTTTATTGCAAGTTTACTTTTTTCTTCTTCCAACCTTTCTTCTTCTCTCTACTTGTCCATTGCAATCATGAGCTCAAATCTCTCTTGTCTCTTCGACTCCCTAGTCTCCAAGATCTCACCAAACGAATCCATGGCAGTACTATTGGAAGAACTATTACCTCGTCGTAGTGCTTCTTTAGCCTGCTTGGCACCAATTGGCTTTTTCGTGGGCACATCTTTGGAGGGAGATGTAGCTTCATCCTCGAACACACTAGCAGATGACGAACCTGGAGTATCAAGGGAGGACATCTTCTGTTTTTTCAGTTTGGGCCGAGCTTTCCACTTCTCGGTGTCTTTCAACTTCTCAAAGCAATGCATCAATCCAAATGATTTATTGACATCACTAGCATACTTAGCAAGTGCTTGAGATAGCTGCAGTGATACATAAGCATTAGTACAACAAACATATGAACATATGCACCGATACATAAGCATTAGTACAAGCATATGTGTTACCTTATTGTCATGTGTCATCCCACTTTGGTTTCTATTCAGAACCTGATCATAACATGCCCAAAACTTATTCACTTGGTCTTGAATAACAGCCCAACGATGTTGAAGAGAACCTTCTGTTCTATCTGAGTCTTCAGTCTTGTTGGCATGGAAGTAAGCATTTATTCTTTTTCAATAACAATCACGAGATTGGTCGACTCCTATGATGGGATCTTGAGTTATCTCAAGGTATGCATCACACAAAGTCAAGTCTTCAGCCTTGCTAAAAAAAATTGCCTCTTCGAAGCACTTGATTTCAGAGTGCTACCTTTTGAAACCCTTGCTTTTTTACCGCTTGCTTTTACAGGAGGGGTAGCTTCTTGACACTCTTCGAGATCGATTTGTTGTTCTTCATAACCTTCAAGATTGATGTGTTGTTCTCCATGCCCTTCAGGCCACAAATCATTCCATCCGACATCACTATTCAAAAGATTGGTAAAACTTTGATTGTCTATTGCTAAAATCTGAAGAAAAAAATACAAAGAAGTATGTGAATTTCTCAAACAACACCAACAACACAGCAAGCCTGCACAGCCACCATCGCATGTACTTCCCAGCGTTGCGTGCCCCTAGCCGTGCGCCCAGCGTCGCACCCAGCGCCACCCCGCGGCAGGGCACCCAGCGCCGCCCTGCGCCCGCGTGCGCAGCACCCAGCGCCCACGTCCCTGCCCATCGCCAACCCTTGCCTGCGTACGTACACCTCCTGTCCACTATCCTCTTCCTCTCCCTAGAATCTGAAGCTCTATTTGAGGTAGGAAATCGATCTATTGCTCGATTTGGGGTTGGAAATCAACCTTCCAGCTTGATTTCGACCTCGATTTGGTGCTCGATTTGGAGAGGAAAAAAGAAGAAACAGAGAAGAGGAGACATACCCGTGGTGGAGATCCTGGCGGGAGGATTCTTTAGGGAGGAGCGGTTGCTCGAGTCGAAGGATAGGGGAGGCCTCGGCCGCGCCGATCTGTAGGGGAGAAGGAGGGGATGGATCGGGGAAGCCGATTTTCGAGGGAGCCTTTAGGGGAACTGTTGGACAGACTTTTTTTGCTTTTTCTCCCCTAAAACGTTATGGGGGGAGGCTTTCAGGACACTGCTGGACTTGCTCTTAGACCACTTGTAGGATACGGTGCCCTCGCATGGGTGGCTAGATTGGGCGTGCCAGTGGCAGTGGCAGGTGGTTGACAGGCTTTGTCGTCGTACTAGGTAAATTTTGCACATGAACATAGTGCCCGTAGCCATGCCTTGAAGTAGGTAAATCTGCCGAACCTCGTTTATAAATCTTGATGCCATGTGATTTTTTTTTTGAAAAAGGGTTGGTCCAGGCGCTACATTAAATCCGTGGAAGTACATTAATTTTTTATACAGGACCTTAGCACATTGGAAGATTACAACCTGATCCTGTAACTTAGCATGGAATCGCACGCCCTCGGTTGCCGCTACCGCGCTTGTAGGGTGGAATCACACGCCGGCCATCTCCTTCATCATCGGGGAACAAGCCACTTGGACTGGAAGAGAAGAAACGTGATGCCGCCAATCCATCAGATAAGGGTCTCGCATGGAGATTGAAAAGACGCCTTGTCTTCATTGGTGGCAACAGATGCCATTCATCGGCATGGATCGGTAGTCTACCTGAGACCACGATAAGAAAGCTCACCGCAGCAGCACACGGATCCCCTTGCCAGCAACAAAATCTCGCGATCCCCGAGTTGAAATCCTCCTCCCACTCGCCACCATGGCCGGCCAAGAGGACAATCCCAGCCCCAATCCTGCAAAGATGGAGATGGAAGCGCTTATTACCAGAGCCTGCAACAGCACCCTTCATACCTAAGTTCCTCCATTGAAGTTTGTCGGAGGAGCACGACAGCAACCTGAAGGGTTTCGCAGCATAGTAAATCAAAATTTTCTACGGAAGCGAACAGAGGGAAAGCCAAGATCTAATCTAGGAGATGCAAACAACGAGAGAGATTGGATTAGATCTTCATACCCTTGAAGATTCGCACAGCGGAACGTTCGTCGGAACGTGGGTGATGTAGTCGTACTCGCTTCTCCTCCTCGCGATCCGATCCGATCTAGCACCACAAGTGGCGGTGCCTCCGTGAGATGCACACGTGCAGCACCTCGATGTCTCCTCCTTCCTCGGACCAGCAAGTATGGTGGAGAGATGGATTGGATCTACAACACGACGGCGTGGTGTATATGGTGGAGAATTTCTGCAGCAGGGCTTCGCCTACAAACAGTCGGGAGGGAGAGATGAGGGCAGCAGGGCAACTAGGGTTTGGAGGAAGGTGTGTAGGTTGGGGGGAGGGGGCGCACCAGCCCTCTATATATAGAGGGGGGTGCGGCCAGCCCTTGCCCATCCTCCAAGCCTATCTCTAGTTTAAACGATTTAAACTTTCCCTTATCTAGAAATCCTATCTCTAGTTTAAACGATTTTAAACTTTCCCTTATCTAGAAATCCTATCTCTAGTTTAAACGATTTTAAACTTATCTAGGATCGGCTGGTCCCTATGGGGCCTTGTGCCCCTGGCCCAATGCGGCCAGGACACTCCCTCATAGGCCCATGCCCCCTCCCGGAAGGTGGGACCACGTTGGCCCCCTTCCGGAAGGTTCTAGAAGCTTCTGGTACAATACCGATTAACCCGGAACAATTCCGAACTCCAAAAACTGCACTGCCTTATATGAATCTTATTCTCCGGACCATTCCGGAACCTCTCGTGATATCCCGGATCCCATCCGAGACTCCGAACAAAAAATTCATAAACCAATTATCCAATCTATCCTAGCGTCGAGACACGTTAAG
This sequence comes from Avena sativa, assembly GCA_916181665.1. Taxonomy (NCBI): domain Eukaryota; kingdom Viridiplantae; phylum Streptophyta; class Magnoliopsida; order Poales; family Poaceae; genus Avena; species Avena sativa. The sequence goes on along the minus strand of OV702294.1, from coordinate 143,921,431 downwards.
TGTGTGACCCTGCGGGTTCGAGAATATGCAGACATGATCTTCTATCAATAATCAACAGCAGGGTCTGGGCACCCATATTGACTCCCACACATTCATCGATGATCATATCGGATGAACCACGATGCCAGGATTCAATCAATCCCATATATATATTCCCTTCGTCTCGCGATATTTTACATGCCCGAGATTCGATCGTCGGTACCGTCATACCTAGTTCAATCTCGTTCATAGCAAGTACTTTACTCGTTCCGTAATCCGATATCACTTTGTGATTAACTCCTTAACCACATGCTTGCAAGCGGTGTTGATATCGATTACCGAGTGGGCCCGAAGTATATCTCTCCGACTTGGGAGGGACAAATCCCATCTCGATACATACAACCCAACAGATACTTTCCGATCACCTAAGAAACACCTTTATGATCACCCTCTCATAGGATGACGTTTGATGACCTCAAAGCTTTCTTCCGATACCAGGGAGTTGCATTATCTCATGGTCTAAGGAATACAATATTTGACATAGGAAAAGCTTCGCAAAGATGAACACAATGACACGATCTAATTGCTTCGCTTAGTTTGGGTCTGTCCACCATATCATTCTCCCAATGATATGATCTCATTATCAATTGACAACTCATGCCTATGGTTAGGAAACCTTAACCATCATTGATCAATGAGCTAGTCCATAGAGGCGTACTAGGGACACGGTGTTGTTCACAAACCACACAAGTATTAATGTTTCCGCTTAATACAATTCTAGCATGGAATATAAACTTTATCATGAACAAGAATTATAATAATAACATCTTTATTATTGCCTCTAGGGCATAATTCCAACAGTCTCCCACTTGCACTAGAGTCAATAATCTAGTTTACATTTGGCAACAATCTTACACCCATGGCACTGAGGTGCTGATCATGTTTTACACGTGGAAGAGGTTTAGTCAATGGATCTGCGACATTCAGATCTGTATGTACTTTGCTGATCTTCAGATCTCCATCTGCTATATAATCTCGGATTATATGAAACTTGCGGTTGATATGCTTTGTCTTTGGATGATATCTTGGTTCCTTAGCGAGTGCTATGGCGCCAGTGTTGTCACACAATATCTCTAGCGGGTCCAATGCACTTGGAACCACGCCAAGCTCAGTGATGAAGTTTCTGATCCAAACTCCTTCACTTGACGCTTCTGCAGCAGCCATGTATTCCGCTTCTACTGTAGATCCCGCGACCACGCTTTGCTTGCAGCTTCTCCAGCTCACAGCTCCTCCATTCAAAATATACACGTATCCTGTCTGAGATTTAGCATCATCCTTGTCGGTGTCGAAACTAGCATCGACGTAACCTTTTACGACGAGCTGTTCATCACCCCCATAGACTAAGAACATTTCTTTAGTCCTATTTAGGTACCTTAGGATGTTCTTCACGGCTGTCCAGTGTTCCACTCCTGGATCACTTTGATATCTGCTCGTCAAACTAAGAGCATTGGACACATCCGGTCTAGTACACAGCATGGCATACATGATGGAACCTATGGCCGAGGCATAAGGCACTTTGCTCATAGCTTCCCTATCATTTACCGTAGCTGGACACTGAGCCTTGCTCAATATCTTACCTAACAACATAGGCACTGAACCTTTCAATGCCTTATCCATTCTGAACCTTTTCAGAACTTTGTCTAGGTATGTACTCTGGCTTAAAGCTATCAGGCGTCTTTGTCTATCTCTATAGATTTTGATGCCCAATATATAAGCAGCTTCACCTAGGTCTTTCATTGAAAAACACTTGTTCAAATAACTCTTCACATCGTTAAGCATGTCGATGTCATTTCCAATAATCAATATGTCATCCACATATAGTACCAGAAACGTCACCGAGCTCCCACTCACTTTCTTGTAGATGCAAGCTTCGTAGCAATTTGGAACAAATCCAAAGCTCTTGATCACTTGATCAAAACGAAGGTTCCAACTCCGAGACGCCTGCTTCAGTCCATAAATGGAACGCTGAAGTTTGCATACTTTATCAGCATCCTTAGGATCGACAAAACCTTCGGGTTGCATCATATACAACTCTTCATCAATGTTGCCATTGAGGAAAGCAGTCTTGACATCCATTTGCCATATTTCATAATCATGAAACGCAGCAATTGCTAATAAAATCCGAATGGACTTAAACATCGCTACGGGAGAGAAAGTCTCATCGTAGTCAACACCTTGAACTTGTCGAAAACCTTTCGCAACAAGCCGTGCTTTATAGACGGTAACATTACCATCCGCGTCTGTTTTCTTCTTGAAGATCCATTTGCACTCAACGGCCTTTCGGTCGCTAGGAGGGTCCACCAAAGTCCATACTTGGTTTTCGCTCATGGATCCCAATTCGGATTTCATGGCTTCTAGCCATTTCTCAGAGTCTGGGCTCATCATCGCTTCCTCATAGTTCGTAGGTTCGCTGTCTTCTACTAACAAGATAGTCAAGACAGGGTTGCCGTACCACTCAGGAGGGGCACGCGACCTTGTCGACCTGCGACGTTCAGTAGCAGCATCGTCCGAAGCTTCATGATCCTTGTCATTAGCTTCCTCTATTGTTGGTGCAGGCGGCACTGGAACAATTTCAGGTGCTGCGCTACTCTCCAATTCAAGAGAAGGTTCAATAACCTCGTCTAGCTCTACTTTCCTCCCACTCACTTCTTTCGAGAGAAACTCCTTCTCAAGAAAGGAACCGTTCTTTGCGACAAACACTTTGCCTTCGGTTCTGTGATAGAAGGTATACCCAATAGTTTCCTTAGGGTATCCTATGAAGACGCATTTCTCCGCTTTGGGTTCGAGCTTGTCTGGCATCAACTTCTTGACGTAAGCTTCGCATCCGCAAACTTTAAGAAACGACAACTTAGGTTTAGCACCAAACCACAGTTCATACGGTGTCGTCTCAACGGATTTAGATGGAGCCCTATTTAAAGTGAATGCAGCGATTTCTAATGCATAACCCCAAAATGATAACGGCAAATCAGTAAGAGACATCATCGATCGGACCATATCTAATAGGGTTCGATTCCGGCGTTTAGACACACCATTGCGCTGTGGTGTTCCGGGTGGCGTGAGTTGTGAAACGATTCCACTTGCTTTGAGATGCGTGAGAAAATCATAACTCAAATATTCGCCCCCACGATCGGATCGTAGAAACTTAATCTTTCTGTTACGATGTTTCTCCACTTCATTCTAAAATTCTTTAAACTTTTCAAACGTTTCAGATTTATGTTTCATTAAATAGATATACCCATATCTACTTAAGTCATCGGTAAAAGTGAGAAAATAGCGATATCCACCGCGCGTCGAAACACTCATCGGTCCGCATACATCGGTATGTATGATTTCCAACAAGTCCGTTGCTCGCTCCATCATACCGGAGAACGGGGTTTTGATCATCTTGCCCATGAGGCATGGTTCGCATGTGTCAAATGATTCAAAATCAAGAGACTCCAAAAGTCCATCAGAATGGAGTTTCTTCATGCGCTTTACACCAATATGACCTAGACGACAGTGCCACAAATAAGTAGTATTATCACTATCTACTTTGCATCTCTTAGCCTCAATGTTATGGATGTGTGTTTCATCCCTTTCGAGATTTAGAAGAAATAAACCATTCACAAGGGGTGCATGACCATAAAAGATGTTACTCATATAAATAGAACAACCATTATTCTCCGATTTAAATGAATAACCGTCTTGCAATAAACACGATCCAGAAATAATGTTCATGCTGAACGCAGGCACATAATAACATTTATTAAGGTTTTAAAACTAATCCCGAAGGTAAAACTAAGGAGAGCGTGCCGACGGCCATCACATCAACTCTTGATCCGTTGCCAACGCGCATCGTCACCTCATCCCTCGCAAGCCGCCGTCTATTCCGTAGCTCCTGTTTCGAGTTACAAATATTAGCAACTGAACCAGTATCAAATACCCAAGCACTACAACGAGGGCTAGTAAGGAAAATATCAATAACATGTATATCAAATATACCTTTGATGGTGCCAGCCTTCTTGTCCGCTAAGTACTTCGGACAGTTGCGCTTCTAGTGACCCTTGTCCTTGCAATAGAAGCACTCAGTGTCCGGCTTAGGACCAGACTTGAGCTTCTTCTCAGCAGGGGCAACGCGCTTGCCGCCGCTTTTCTTGAAGGGCTTCTTTGCACCCTTACCTTTCTTAAAGGAGGGCTTGTTGACCATCAACACATGATTATCCTTCTTGATGTCCACCTCCGCAGCCTTCAGCTTTGCGAAGAGCTCGGTGATCGTATCAGTGGAACCAATCTGATTATGAGTCACTACAAAACTTTTGTAGCTAGGAGGGAGTGATTGCAGAACCCTGTCAATCTTGAGCTCCTCTGGAATCTTGCAGTCCAGTTGCTCAAGGCGTTGAGTGTAGCCCGACATCTTAATGGCGTGCTCACTAACGGAACTCCCTTCCTCCATCTTGCAGTTAAAGAACTTCTCGGAGATCTCATATCTCTCAGAACGGGCCTGAGTCTGAAACATGGTTTTCAGCTCTTCGAGAATCTCAAATGGCCCGGGATAGTTTTCAAAACGATTTTGAAGTTCCGGTTCCATAGCAAACAACATGGTGCTCTTAATCACACCATAATCATCTTTGCGCGACTGATAGACAGCTTTCTCATCAGCCGGCGCAGTTGCAGCAGGGGGGTTACCTAACGCTTTCTCAAGGACATAGTCCTTTTGTCTGCCAGACAGAATGATTCTTAGATTGCGGAACCAGTTGGTGAAGTTAGACCCATTGTTCTTAAGCTTTTCTTTCTCAGCAAAAACGTTGAAGTTGAAGTTGGACTTAGCCATGTGATCTACAATATTTGCAAGTACAAATTAGACTATGTTCATGATAACTAGTTCAACTTTTAATCAAATTACTAGATGAACTCCCACTAAATTCAACATCCCTCAAGTTGTTTAGTGAACATGATCCAAATTCACCACACCTAATCCGATCTTCACGAGAAGAGATGTGGTTTCAATGGTGGACAACGAAGTGTCGATCATATCATTCATATGACTCATGCTTAACCTTTCGGTTCATGTGTTCCGAGGCCATGTCTGTACATGCTAGGCTCATCAAGTTAGACCCAAGTATTTCCGCGTGTGCAAAACTGGCTTGCACCCGTTGTATGTGAGCGTAGAGTCTATAGCACCCGATCATCACGTGATGCTTGGACACGACGAACTTTCGCAACGGTGCATACTTGGGGAGAACACAGTTTTTATCTTGATCTTTAAGTGAGGAATCATCTTATAATGCTACCGTCGCGATCTAAGCATGATAAGATACATAAAAGGATAAACATCACATGCATATAACTTTATGTGACATGGTATAGCCAATCTTCGCGCAATGATCTCCATCTTGTGCGTTCCGGCATGATCTCCATCACTCCACCATGATTGCCTCCACCACGAATAGCAACTACAACTATTGCTAACTACTTAGCGATAAAGTAAAGCTATTACATGGCGTATAAGAAGTTGACTCGCAGGTCATACACAATTATAAAGACAACCATATGGCTCCTGCCGGTTGTGTACTCATCGACATGCAAGTCGTGAAACATTACAAAACATGATCATCGCATACAATATACACATCACATCTTGGGCCATACCATATCACAGAAAACACTCCCTGCAAAAACAAGTTAGACGCCTCTACTTTGTTGTTGCATGTTTTACGTGGCTTATGGGAGTAGATGCTAAGAACGATTCTTACCTACGGAAAGCCACAACGGTGATATTATGGTTGCCAAACTCCGGTGTTAATCCCATGACAACTATAGTGAGAGAAACTGACATCCACCAGCCGCATGTATGGTACAAGCCACACGTCAAGTGCGGAGCCGGTCTCGCGAACGACGTCGCGTAAGGTTGGCCTGGACCGCTTCAATCTCACTATCCCGCGCCATAAGAAGAACACAAACAAGAGGCTTGCAACAGAAAACATCAACGCCCGCAACAACCATGTTGCGTTCTACTCGTGAAACACATCTACGCATAGATCTAGCTCTGATACCACTGAAGGGTTTCGCAGCATAGTAAATCAAAATTTTCTACGGAAGCGAACAGAGGGAAAGCCAAGATCTAATCTAGGAGATGCAAACAACGAGAGAGATTGGATTAGATCTTCATACCCTTGAAGATTCGCACAGCGGAACGTTCGTCGGAACGTGGGTGATGTAGTCGTACTCGCTTCTCCTCCTCGCGATCCGATCCGATCTAGCACCACAAGTGGCGGTGCCTCCGTGAGATGCACACGTGCAGCACCTCGACGTCTCCTCCTTCCTCGGACCAGCAAGTATGGTGGAGAGATGGATTGGATCTACAACACGACGGCGTGGTGTATATGGTGGAGAATTTCTGCAGCAGGGCTTCGCCTACAAACAGTCGGGAGGGAGAGATGAGGGCAGCAGGGCAACTAGGGTTTGGAGGAAGGTGTGTAGGTTGGGGGGAGGGGGCGCACCAGCCCTCTATATATAGAGGGGGGTGCGGCCAGCCCTTGCCCATCCTCCAAGCCTATCTCTAGTTTAAACGATTTAAACTTTCCCTTATCTAGAAATCCTATCTCTAGTTTAAACGATTTTAAACTTTCCCTTATCTAGAAATCCTATCTCTAGTTTAAACGATTTTAAACTTATCTAGGATCGGCTGGGCCCTATGGGGCCTTGTGCCCCTGGCCCAATGCGGCCAGGACACTCCCTCATAGGCCCATGACCCCTCCCGGAAGGTGGGACCATGTTGGCCCCCTTCCGGAAGGTTCTAGAAGCTTCTGGTATAATACCGATTAACCCGGAACAATTCCGAACTCCAAAAACTGCACTGCCTTATATGAATCTTATTCTACGGACCATTCCGGAACCTCTCGTGATATCCCGGATCCCATCCGAGACTCCGAACAAAAAATTCATAAACCAATTATCCAATCTATCCTAGCGTCGAGACACGTTAAGTGTGTGACCCTGCGGGTTCGAGAATATGCAGACATGATCTTCTATCAATAATCAACAGCGGGGTCTGGGCACCCATATTGACTCCCACACATTCATCGATGATCATATCGGATGAACCACGATGCCAGGATTCAATCAATCCCATATATATATTCCCTTCGTCTCGCGATATTTTACTTGCCCGAGATTCGATCGTCGGTACCGTCATACCTAGTTCAATCTCGTTCACAGCAAGTACTTTACTCGTTCTGTAATCCGATATCACTTTGTGATTAACTCCTTAACCACATGCTTGCAAGCGGTGTTGATATCGATTATCGAGTGGGCCCGAAGTATATCTCTCCGACTTGGGAGGGACAAATCCCATCTCGATACATACAACCCAACAGATACTTTCCGATCACCTGAGAAACACCTTTATGATCACCCTCTCATAGGATGACGTTTGATGACCTCAAAGCTTTCTTCCGATACCAGGGAGTTGCATTATCTCATGGTGTAAGGAATACAATATTTGACATAGGAAAAGCTTCGCAAAGATGAACACAATGACACGATCTAATTGCTTCGCTTAGTTTGGGTTTGTCCACCATATCATTCTCCCAATGATATGATCTTATTATCAATTGACAACTCATGTCTATGGTTAGGAAACCTTAACCATCATTGATCAATGAGCTAGTCCATAGAGGCGTACTAGGGACACGGTGTTGTTCACAAACCACACAAGTATTAATGTTTCTGCTTAATACAATTCTAGCATGGAATATAAACTTTATCATGAACAAGAATTATAATAATAACATCTTTATTATTGCCTCTAGGGCATAATTCCAACACAACCGTCCAATGCCGTGCCATGACACCGGAGAAGATGACCTCGAGAAAACGGCCTTATTGGCGGAGATCCTCGACTTCTCCTCCACCTCCTGCAGCAAGAGTCGTGCAACAGTGAAGAAACAAACCGAGATGCACAAGATCCGACCGACAAGATCCAGTGTGCTACTCCCACACCATCGAGACTCAGCCCGAAACCCTGGACTACTAGGACACCCTGGACTACTAGGACTACCACTACAACTATGTACATGCCGACCTCCTCTCCCCCGCCATATCCAGCAGGCTAGGCCACCGAAGAAGGGGAGGAGGGGAGCCAGAGATAGGAGAGAGACTCTCAAGGGGAACGGAGGAGGACAGAGAGGGACAGGGGAGTTGCGGCTCGTACATGTGTCCATTTTGATGCCATGTGATTGATTCTTCTTGTATGATCTACGTGTGTATTAGATTTCTAACAATCAGTACCAGAGCGGGTGTCTGAGGGGGTCGCAAAGTTGTTGTATAGGTGGTTCAGCCATCGTGGGTATCTCAAATAAAAAGGAAAAAAGCCCCCAAAAACACCCACGCGTCTCTCTGACCTGGGAGACACGAGCGGCTACCTAAACCATCGGCCGTAGCCACCCTTCCTGGCCGCCCTCTCCCCTAGCCGCTGCCAGTGGTCGCCAGTAGGCAAAGTGATGAGTGCATATTTGCATCATGTTTTATATTATTACTTTGCATTGTAGTGGTAGGATCTTGGTATTTTACAGCGTTCGCACACACCTTTTATATTTATTTTCACCAGGATCAGGACAGATGATGGATACAATGGACACAATTCTTGGACCAGTTGTATTGGAGCGAAAAGGAGTCAAAAACAACATAAATCGCTAATTTGAGAAATATCAATAACACTAGAAGAAAACCCAAAGAGATTGGAGGACATGGAAGGTTTAACGACCAATTGTACGGCGGGAGCAACTTTTCCGGCCATATAGTTCCCGCGTATAGTTGGCGCTGCCACCGCCTCCTCAAATAGTTTCACCCCGTGCAACTAGATCGGAGAGACGACATACAGAACAACCAGAAATTGCCAAAACCTCACCTCCGGAGGGGATCTGGAGGGGGAACTCATCCACCGGGGATCCATCTTTGCCCTATGCAGATCCAGAAGTCTAAGGCATCCATCTTCATCATCAACCGTTGCATCACCACCATCTCCATCCATCCTATCTACATATTGTCTAGATCTTGTTGTAATTTCCATACTCGTTGTGGATTTATACAAGTACTATTCACTATGATAGATTCTTGTTTTTGCCATGATGTTGATTGCCTCTATGTCTGAGTAGATCATTAGTTCTTGGGGAGATGGAGAAACCCTAGCATGAGATTGGAATAATATAAACTTTATTATGATATTCATGGTTGTGACCATGTGTTAGATTGTCTTCATATTGATATTGGGAGAAGTCGACCTCTCAATATTTGCCTCTTGTGGGGATTTGATGGAGGGGACTACTTGTTGGTAGATGGAGGTGTGCTAGCACTTACAGTGACAATGAAACTGTTGGCACTCCTTCGTATCAACTTGGAAACGAGGAAACCCACGGGAAACTATCCATGCCATGGGATACATCCTGCGGGGTAAAGTCCCTTAATAGCGTAGTAATTCGATTGATGTTGATTGTTGTCTGCTGTGGTTATGAGGATGATGTGAGTGGTGCTTGATGCCTATTCGTCAAAATATGGAGTTCCTCCCACACATACATAGTTGTAATATTTATAATAATTATATTTACCTTAGCCCCTTTAGAAATGCTAGTGGTGTATCTGCTACTCCCCGAGAACGCTTTCTCCCATTGCAGTTTCAAATCTCTTTTACATACATGATACTTATTTCTGTATTCACTTTGTTTTACATTAATTGTTGTTCTCTTATACAAAAACCCCAAAACACCTTTTTTACACAACACTAACATTTTATCTTGTTACTTAGAACTTTATTTAGAATTTCTTTTTTAGTATTTACTTCAAGAGTTATTAGACTTCAGACTCTTGCTCCCTATGGGATCGATATCTTTATTTCAAAACTAACTACAAACAATCTGTCCACTTGCAGTCATCAAGCTATTTTCTGGCGCCGTTGCCAGGGAGCTAAGCGTTATAGGTCTTTTAGTTTTTGCTTATTTATTTTAGACTTGCTAAGTTTTGTTTTGAGTTACAGGTTTCCACCAACATGATGGAGTTTGAGCATTTAACTAGTGCTAACCCACTCAGCCACTTTGGGAAGACCTATGGTAGTAATAAAAGAGACAACTCCAACAAGAAGATAGGGGGTTTGAAATAAATCCTCTACTACTTGGTATTCTACACAAGAAGCAATTTACCGGAGATGAAGAAGATATTGATCCATATGAGCATATTGCATGCTTCAAGGATATATGTGGCAGTTTTCAATTACCGAGGTATATTGCTAATGAGGTAAGGCTGAAACTCTTTAGCCATACTACTACTTGGGATAATTTAGCTTGTGAGTTTCTAGCCAAGTATTATCCATTATCAAAATCTTTTGGAATCAGGCGGCTTATAATGACTTGGAGGAACCGTCCTAATGAAGGACTAGTAAGAGCTTATATAAGATTTAAAGATTTACTTAATCAATGTCCTCATCATGATTTTCTTGAATGATATTTATTGCATATCTTTTATGGCGATTTAATTGAACCTAATAAAATTGAACTAGACTCTTGCACGAGAGGATATTTTATGAATATTCCCATAACTAAATCTTGGGCTTTACTTAATAGAATTCGCGATCATAGAGTTTCATGAAATTTTGGTCTAGGAAGTGAAGGAGGCATAGAAATAGATTATGATTGTATTCATGACTATAATAAAAAAAGGGCCATCTTAATGAATTATCTAAGTAACTTTATTTGGATTCAGATCTTGTGTTGCATGTTGTTAAAGCTTTTACAAAGCACATCAAAGCTCCAAAAGAGGGTTCAGTCAAGTATGGTACACCACCCGAACCCAATAAGAAAAGAGAAGTTAAAGCAACACTGGACTTCCTAGAACCAATGTATGAGATACCTTTCCCTAACACTGCGCAGAAGCATATTTTAGAATATGAACAGGTCAAAGCAGTACAGGAGAAGAAGGAAGAGGAAAGTGTGCTAGAAGTTGAAGGATGATGCGTCCAATTTCATCACCATTCTATATCATAATTTGTCTCTATTCATTGATATATTTCATATTAAGAGGTGTTACTTAGGTCTTTTCATATGTTTTTGCATGTTGGATGATTCTTGGAGGATGAACTGCCGGAGTCAGGATTCTGATGGAAAAACGGTGTTTTGATGCAATTTCACGAAGATCATAAAAATACCATAAAAACTACGGAAAATCCTATTTTCCCAGAAGACGGAGAATTGCAGAAGGGGAGGCGGAGTTGGGCCACAGGGGGCCCACACCCCCCAGGCGCGGGCCACCCTAGGCCGCGCCTACAGGGGTGTGGCCCACCTGGCCCACCTCTGGCTCCGCCCTCTCTCTTATATCTTCTCCTAGAAACCCTAATACACAGGGAGCGACCATAGAAAGATTCCATCGCCTCTGCGGGGCGGAAAACACCGAGAGAGAAAGATCTCCCCGGCAGACAGATTTCTGCCAGGGAAATCCCTTCCCGGAGAGGGGAGATCGTCTCCATAGACACAATAATCAAGCCAGACTTCATCGGGATCATCATCATCATCCACACCATCATCTCCACCAGCACCATCATCACCACTGTAACAATTATGTTGAATCTTGCATAGTTCTTAGGGGAAACTTTCTTGGTGTTGATTACTATTGTAGTTGATGCTTGTGAGTGGAACCATTGGATTATTGTTTATGTTCAGATTTTTATCCATCACCATATCATCTTTGATCTTCATCCATATGATGTCTCATGAGTAGTTCGTTTAGTTCTTGAGGACATGGGAGAAGGCATGTTGTTAGTAGTGGAATTGTGTTGAGGTATTATTCAATGGTTTAATATTTAAGTTGTGGTGCTATCCTTCTAGTGGTTTCATGTGAACATCGACTACATGATACTTCACCATTTATGGGCCTAGGGGAATGCATTATGTATTTGGCTACTAATTGTGGGGTTGCCGGAGTGACAGAAACCTGAACCCCCGTTAGAAAACCATTGCACAAGGGAGTGTAGGATCTCAGAGTTTAAGGTTGTGGTTAGGTTTATATCTTAATTGCTTTCTTGTAGTTGTGGATGCTTGCAAAGGGTTTAATCACAAGTATGTATTAGTCCAAGTAAGGTCGGTACATTAGCACAAGTTCACCCACACAACACTTATAAAACCAAAGAAGACTACTCGGCTATATGAAGCGAAAGCACTTGACAGAATTCCCATGTGTCCTCGAGAATGTTTGGTCCTCATAAGTATTTCCGCCTGCTTGTCCTTTGCTAAGAAAGGATTGGGCCACTTGCTGCAATTGTTTACTGTTTTATTTCCTTGCTTTATCAGAAAACCCCTAAAAATCCGTTTGCTAAGTATTTACAGAGATTTTCTGCTCCATACCACTAGTCAACACCTGCTCCTCATTGGGATCGACACTCCTATTTATCAAAAGTACTACAATACACCCCCTATACTTGTTGGTCATCAAGACTATTTTCTGGCACCGTTGCCGGGGAGTGAAGCGCTATTGAAGAGTGGAACTGTTAAAGGAAACTTCTACTGTGAGTATTGTTTTTATTTATGTTTGTTACTTTGTTTCCAATATGGATAACCCACTTGGTTTTCTGTTTGGGAAAACTACTACCACCGCTAGGATAGTAGATGAACCACCACCTGTTGAGATAGATCCTTTTAATATACCTACAAGTATTGTTGATCTTGTTATGGATAATTATTATTTAGGGGATGGAACTGTCCATCCTGGTGATCACTTGCTTTTTATCCATGAATTATGTGGGTTGTTTAAGTGTGCAGGTATCACAACTGAACAGGTGAAGAAGAAGTTACTCTCTATATCATTGAAAGGAAGAGCTGAAGAATGGTATAAGCTTCTGAAGAATGGATAATCCATGGAATGGGAGGAAATAGTACCCCTATTTTATTCTAAATTCTATCCACCCAGTGAGATTCATAAGGATAGGAATATGATATATAAATTTTGGCCTCGTGATGGAGAGAGTACAGCTCAAGCTTGGGGGAGATTGAAGTTATTAATGCTTAAATGTCCTATTCATGAACTCCCTAACAATATTATTATCAATAACTTTTATGCTAGGCTTTCTCTTCATGATAAAATTTACTAGATGCTTCTTGTGATGGATCATTCACACGTATGAAGGAATAAGCTAAATGGGATCTCCTAGACCGTATTCAAGAAAACACTGAAGCATGGGAGAATGACAAAGGAAGAAAGTCAGGTATAAAGTATGATTATGAATGCATTAAATCCTTTATGGGAACTGATGACTTCCGTGATATTAGTACTGAGTATGGTCTTGATTCTTAAAGTATTGCCAATTGTTTTAAGGCTTTTGCCTCTTACATAGAAATTCCTAAAAATAAGTGGAATAAGTACCATGCACCTTATAAAGATGTTGTTAATCATGTTCCTACTAGAAATACTGAAGTTTGTACTATTGATCATATTTTGCCTGAACCTTATGTTGAGAGAACACCTTTCCCAACTAAGGTAAAGGAGTATTCTATGATAATTAGTGCGAATAATAAAGGTACAAGGAAAGTTGTGGAAACTGATGAGCAAATAAACATTGAACCTGTAATAGCCATTGAGAAAGATCTTGTCACTAAAAACGTAGAAGTTGGGCACATTGACTTCTGTGAATACGCTTCTAATATTGTACATTATCCTAGTAAAGCTATAAAAACTAGTGTCCCTCTGCTTTCTGTTAGAATTGGTAATCATTGCTATTATAGTTTATGTGATATTGGTGTTATTTCTAGTGCTATTCCTTATGAGCTTTACAAGGAAATTATGCATGAAATTGGTCCTTGTGAACTTGAGGACATTGATGTGGTTATTCACCTTGATAATAAGTAAACCATTTGCCCTATTGGTATTGTAAGAGATGTGGAAGTCCTTTGCGGTAAGATTAAGTATCCTGCTGATTTTCTAGTGCTTGGTTCAGCAGTTAGTAAAACTTGTCCTATCATCTTTGGTAGACCTTTCTTGAACACTTGTGGTGCCTATATAGATTGTAAGAAGGAGAAAGTTTTAACTAAGTTTGATGGAGATTCTTATGAGTCTAACTTTTCCAAATCTGCTAAAGCTCCTTATGAAAATAGTTTGCCTAATGAAGATTTCAGGGTTGAACAACTTGCTTCTATTGATCCAGTTTATGACCTTGGACCTCTTTTTGATGAATGTAAGTATGCTCATTCTGATGATAAAGTTGTTTCTTGTGACAGTTATATTGTTAACTTTATTCAAAGTGCTACTGAAAGTTATTATGAGAGAGGGAAACATGTTTTTATGCATCTCAATAATATTAAGTTTCCCCATTTTATGCTGAAAGCTTTGAAGTAGCATTTATTTTACCTTCCTATGCTAGTGTCCTTTTGCTTCAACAATTTGTTTTCTCATGATACCCCCTTGCATGGGAAGTGGGTTAGACTTAAATGTGTTGGATATTTGCTTCTTGATGCTCTCTTTCACTTCAAATCCATACCTCCTATGTGCGCATCTTTGAAATTATCAAGCCTAACTTAAAGGCATAAAGAAAATTACTTCTTGGGAGATAACCCAATAGTTTCGTTGAGTCTTGGAAGTTATTATCTCTGTAATGACCACTCCTTATCATTTTTTTTGGTTTTTGTGTCAAGACCAACTACTTTTGAGAAGTAGAGGAATTGTGAAAGGTGGTTGTCCTGGGACAGATTTTTGTGCTGCATTGTAAAAATTCGTGAAGGAGCTCAGTACATCGGATGGAGCTGTAATTTGTTGTGCTTGTTATTCAAGTTGTTTTCCAACTTTCATCATTTTTTCACTTTTTGATTTGAGCAACAGAAGTTTTTCGGAAAAATCAATCTTTACCTTCTGGTCTATTTTGACAAATTTCTGCCATCATTTGCATTTGCCTCTTATATTGATTCTCTTTCAGATTCTTTTTGGGCTTTTGGAAAGGAGTTGCTACAATAGTTTTGTTTTTATGGATTTCAGTTGAATTTTGAACCTAAAGGTTTATTGTTTTTTCATACACTAATGTTGCCATTGAGGTTTGTGTAAGGCCTTGTATAAAAGGAATTTTGAGGAGAAGGAGAGAAGGAATCTGCAGAGTCCGTCTTTGAATAGGTAAAAGTGCTGCAAACTGAAGGTTCGTGAAAACCTTATCTTTTTATATTTTTGATGTTTTTATTACATACGGAAGGTTACGCGAAAAAACGTAGGAGGAAACGGAGGCCATGTGGGCCACACCCACCCTAGGCGCGGGCCCTAGCTGGCCGCGGTGTGAGCCCCCTAGAGTCCGTATCCGCCTTGTTTTCGTACAGTACCTTCCTTATGTCATGAAACTTCATAATATATAACCCCCGGGATCCCCCGAGGTTTATGTATCGTGTTCTTGTCGTGTTTTTGTTTCGATCTGTTTTTGTCAGGAAATCTTCTCAAGTTTAGAGCACCATGGTCTCTGTCAACGACAAGGGCAAGGGGCATGTGGAAGAAGAAAGGATCGCTGCTAGGCACGAAGACATGGATTGGAGCATCGAGGAGGAATTAAAGAACATGGCAGCAAGCATTAAGGAACAAACCGCCACAGGGTCAAGGGCAAGGAAACCTACTTTTGTAGGAGCAATTAACACTGGACGTGCTTTTTCTCGTAACATGTAGGGGATTATGACCTCCGTTCTAGACTTCAGACCCTTCCCTGAGGCAGTGGAAGCCCTTCAAACCACTGATGAGTTTGGTGATAAGTACCATGCTCTAAGGATGAAAGTGGATATGCTTCAACAGGAGAATAACAGGCTTCATAATATGCTGGAGGGTTTTCTCACCCTAAACAAGGGAACACCACCGCCACCGAAGGAGTAATTCATCATCAGGTTTGACATCCCCTTGGCTTGTTCCAAGCTTGGGGGAGTGTCGCAGTATCACATCATTATCTTTTATCTTTTACCTTTTTAGTAGATTCATATCTTGGGTAGAGAAGTGATCTTATAGGTTGGTTTGCATATGGAAGTATCTCTCCTTTAGTTGGTTATCTATTGTATCCCTTGGTGTGAGTGCCTTTATGGAATATTAATGATAAGTTTCATCTTTTACATTTTTTCACTTCTTATTTTAGTTTGCAATCTCTATTATATGATTGATATTGTTCATCAGTATTGGTATCACTTTGGGAGCATCAAGTAGATCTAAATTGGTTTTGTCAAACCGAGCTCTAGTCAGCAGCAACACTTTTTGAGGTTTGAAAGGAAAAGAGAAATGTAACACCCTCAGAATCGACCCTATGCAAGTTTCAGTGATTCCCGCCAAACCCGCATAGAAACGATTCAAAGGTGCCCACCAGGAACTTTCGTGCGGGTGGAAAACAAAGTAATACTATTACACAATAGTCCACGATGGAACCCACAGAACAAATATATACAACAATGACTCAAAGAGTCAAGAATACAGATATACAATACAAAGATCCAAATCACTTTAAAATGATACAGCGTCCGAGTATGGACAAGATGCAAATTGAGATAAGAGCCCTGAAGAATAACCAATGGCGTCCATAACCCTGCCCAGGCCAAGCTAGAAGGGTAACCCTGCTAACGACGTCGATCTCAAAACCTGCTTAAACAAAAGGGGTGCTGACAAAGGGCAAAGGAAAAAAGGAGAGCGGTCAGTACTGAGGCCAGTACACGGCGAGACTAGAATTCGGCGGTCCTCGCCTACATAGGTATGGTGGACTGAAGCGGCAACGCATCATGCACTAAACAACCTATAGAGACTCGATACAACTGTCGGCTATTAGAGAGGGATAAGAAAGACCTATTCGGATCCAACCTGAAACTATCACCAAGCATACCCATCCTAGTATTTCCCCCTCGAGACCAAACGAGGAAGTCAACCGAGGAACTCACACAGTTGGCAGTTTTATTCATTCCGTTATAGTTGCGGCAATTACTAGTAAGATATAGATAGCATGAGTCATCCTGATATAATAAGCAGTGGGCAGTGTTAGTTAATCATTCCGTTGTAGTTGTAGTTGTAGTACTTACTAGTCAGATACATATAGCATGATGCATCCCAAAATCCAGCAGTTGTTGGTACTTTTATTTAGCCATTCCGTTGTAGTGAAGCTGATTACTAGTCATTATAAAGTCAAATTTATAGCACTACTTTAGTTATAGTTGTCTATGATCGAGATACTGTGCTCCAAGTCGTCCATAACCGCGAACACGGCTTTCGGAAAGTTTTACCCTACAGGGGGGGCACAAATAGCAACACCCGCACGATCAACCTCGAGAAAAACCAAATGAAAACCCAATGAGGCATCACGACAGAGCAATTGCAAGATTCATATAAATTTCAGGGGGCCACCCCACCAAGCTACCCGCGACGAAGTTGGCCATCTTCGAAACGGGCCCAGAGGTTTGCGCCAATGGCTGTAGACGACTGGGAACCTGAAACTGTGATTGGGCTTGTCGATACCGCGAAAACACTCCGCTTACCTAAACTGTATAGGCGCTCGACGCGCAATCGTAAATAAAGCAGTAAAGCATGACATAAGTACAGGATAGTAATAAAGCCCCAAACTAGTTTGTGGCCCCAAGAAATAATATATGACTCAAGCTCTGGCTAAGGGGATTCATGGTCCCACATGCGGATAGTGCGAATATTCAAAGAACAGGTATCAAGTACTCGGGGTCCTACGGGACACAAGTGGACGGTTAAAAACCAAATAACATCTATTGCCCACCTGTGCCTCTGCATTATTTACCTACTTCAATTTTAGTTATTAAACGGTAATTAAAGCCATGATCATCTCCAACATAAAGCATATGGCAGTCTTCCAACAACTGTGGTACTTGACAACATCGAAACAACACTTGAGCAAGCAACTACGACTCGCAAGGCTGACTATCTACCAAACAACAGGTAATAGGAGGTGTCCAAGGCAATATAATGGCTGCAAGGGATATCACGGGTACGAAAACTAGAGCATCGCAACACAGATAGCAATAGATCAACAAGAGGAAATAAAGACTATAAAGGTAAAATAGGTAGAAAGGGGGAAGGATGCTCGCCTGAGAAACATTGTCGTAGATACATCCGAAGATAGGGTCGACACTCGCATCAACTCATCGGCCTAGTCCGTGAAGAAGCAAAGCACTAGAAGAAACATCGGATATACTATTTAATACTACGACAAAAGATCGGGCATGATGCATGTATGATGCATGACATGGCAAAGGTGCGATGCAATTAGGCATTATTAAGCGGAATCGGGATCCCGACAATTATATATATGGTTCTAGTTGTTTAGATACCCTGCAATTTAAATGTTATCTTAACAAGCCAGAACAATGACATCGGTTCCCTACACAAATTTAAATGGAGTCAATATGAGACTAGATTTGCCTGTATATGACCTCCATATTTAATTATGAGGTGAATCGTCATAATACCTCCAAACCAATATGTATGCGACATGAACAATTTAATATGCACAAGTATATGTCATTTACAAAAATATGGGGTCTTGGAAAAAGGGATCACACATTGGGGGTTCGAATCCCGGGCTCGGGGTTCGGCGGGGTTCGGGTTCGACGATATCGATCTTCGGATCCAGATCGGTCTTCGGATCCATGTCGCCGCACCCAGGGGCCTCGGTGTCTTCGGGTTCCCGGAAGGAGGCCTTGACGTCCGTGAAGTAGTCCTTCGGCTTCGGAGTCGGAGGTGTTGGCGTTCTGATGGATCGGTCTCCGTGTGGGCGGTCTTGGCGTTTGAGGCTTCTCCGGGTTCATGTCTTAGACCAAGTGGTAGATCTCATCGGTACCATGCAATAATCTAGACATAACTGAACCAGATCTTGGTCGCGTAGGACCTGAGTATCAACACACTAGACGCCAATCGATCAGATACATCGTCAGGCTCACAAAAGCTAGACAAAATAGCCAACCTTGCAATAGCAACAACAGTTACCTGACAACAGTTCAGGCACTTTGCTTGCATCACGGGGCTGAACACAGGGTGCGCGATGCTGGACAGAGGCAGAACGCGCGACAGGGACTCCGGTGGGCATGCGCGGTGGCGATGGCGGACTCAGGCGAGCGCTCGCAGCACTGCATAGGCGGAGAGGTGGCCGACAGAGGGGAGGGTGAGGGTCGCAGGGTGCTCGTGGGAGGTCGCGGGCAGAGGACAGCGAGGGAGAGGGGGGCCGTGCGGCGCTCGGGTCGCGGGGAGCTCGACGGGCGGCCACAGAGGGGCGCCAGCGGGCTCGGGCAGTGCTCCTGCCGATGGGGAAGGGCGACAGAGGGTGGCTGGCGGGGTGCTGTGCGGTTGGGGAGAGGGTCGGCCGGGCTCCGGCTTGAGGAGATTGAGGGAGGGGGGTGGCTTGCTGGCGGAGGCAAGCTCGGGGTGGCGCGTCGCAGAGGCTGTACGGCGACCGCTGAGTCCAGGGGGTCGTGGCCTAGGGCGAGCAGGGCCTTGAGCGCTAGCGGCGGCTTAGGGACGGCGACGAGGAGGCGCGGACCCGGGGAGATCGGGGCGCGGCGGCCGATGCCTGAGCGCTAGGGGCTCGGGGAGGACTGGATCCCGGCGGCGGGGATCGAGCAAAGAGAGGCTCGGGGTAGGGAGAGGGGAGCGAGAACGGGGAGAGAGGAGCGGGGATTTCAGGGTGGGTGCGGGTCGCTGGGACGTGGTCACGTGGAAGTGGGGCCAGGGGAGCGGGCCTGGTCGCGTCGCGTGCGGGTGTGCTGGGTGCGTGCGTGTAGAGCCAGGGGTGGCGGCGGGTGATAGGTAGGGTGGGATTTGGGGTATGTCTAGGGTGGTTTTTAGGGTTAGGGTTTTATTTTAGATGGGCCGGATAGTAGGTGGTTTGGCCGGTTGGGCCTCTGGCCTGACCGGCTAGACTGCCTCTCCGGTCCAAATAGTTTTTTTTTTCATTATTTTATTTAGTTTTAAAATATTCTTTTGGTAAAATACTTTAGGCAAACAAAAGATCCGGACGGACCGAGGGTTTTACATTTGAAATAGAAATAGGATAATTTAGAAAACAAAAATAGGCTTTTACAAAATAGTTTTAGATTAAAACATGCATGCAGATATCATGATGATGCACATATGTAAATGCAGGCGATTTTCTAGTAGTGATTTTACCCGGGGTGCTACAAGAAAAAGCTTACAGGTATTTTATATCATTTATTTTCTTTCTTGATTGGCTCATAAGCTTAGTATTCTTTATTTAAGATCTTTTGTGTCTTCAAGGAAGATTGCATGTTTGGTTTTATCACTTGTAGGTTTGCTTGTTTCCTTCAACTCTTTTTCTTGCTACCCAGCCTTGCTAGCCAAAAACCTATTTTGAGAAGGCATATTTCTCATGCATCCAACCCCTTTAAACCAAAACCCGTGCCATTTGTGTCCATCATATCTACCTATTAGCATTATTGCTATTCCAAATAAATTCTCAAGCTTCATCTATCTTTCAAATTAAAAATTATTTTGTTATGTGAAAATTAGTTAGTAAAGCTCTCACGAACTTGATGACACACCTTATTTTTCTGCCCCTAATAAACTTGAACCATTATGTCATCGAAGTTATATATGCTTGCATCTATACGTTGGGATTAGCAGAACCGTGTTGTCACGTGGAAGCTTTCAACACCTGTAAATACATACCAAGTTGATATCATGCTCTTTTGTTTGCGGATGTCGTCGATGTGAAATAAAAGGGGAGCTTGTAAGTCCATGGAGTTATGTATATGTGTTAGAGAAACGCTTGGGCCGCTAGCCTAAGCCATGCCTAATCATGGTGGAATCTTGCAGCATCACCATAGTGAGCAATCTATGAAGCTTCCCATGGTAAATAAGAGATTGCTGAGATGCTTACTGTCTGCTTGCCTTGTCATTTTGATTATGAGATAGCTCCTGTATCATGTGTAAGGGGTACCCCGTTGGCGGTTCTCTATGATACGCATGTACTTACTATGACAAGAACTTACCGGTAACTAAAGTTGAGTAGCATGAGGAGCGGCCCTCGCACTGAAGGGACATGAGATTGCCAACTTATATTTCGTGAAGCATATACTCCATCTTTGTTCACTTTAATCTTAATCACCTCAAGATGCTTATGATAGGGGCAATGAGATCTCAAAGCTAGTAAGTACCATAATCTTTTGAAAGCTCTTTATGAACTTGAAATCCCTATGTCCCTCTATGAAGGGGCCTTTCTCCTACTTCTAAGTTGAGTCAGTAAACCTATTCCTCTCCACCTCCAGCAAGCATCAGAGTTGTTGTGTTTCAATCATCCATATGATGATTTATTCAATCATGTTCTTTATCTTCCTTGTTTGCACAAGACTCCTATCTAATGAGTATTACTTTGAAAGCTATCATTGTGAAAATACTTTTTATGTTTGAGCAAAGAGTACTCTTGTTATAAACTTCTACAAAAGCTTTGTTTGAAAACTATTTGCCAACTGTTCTCTGACCAAGAACAAAGTTTGCCAATCCCAATTATGATTTACCTTTATGCATCTCTATTGTGACTCCCATACTTATTGCAAGCTAAGTTATATAAAGGTGAGTTGCTTTCTTCTATGAGTTGTGTAATGGTAAGTGTGATGCTTCTTCTCCGTATTCTTTTTATCGACACTTCACTCCGTAAACCTGTGGACATGTTTACTAAGCTCAGTTTTCACTTAGGGACAAGCGAAGGTCTAAGCTTGGGGGAGTTGATACGTCCAATTTGCATCACCATTCTATATCATAATTTGCCTCTATTCATTGATATATTTCATATTAAGAGGTGTTACTTATGTCTTTTCATATGTTTTTGCATGTTGGATGATTATTGGAGGATGAACTGCCGGAGTCAGGATTCTGATGGAAAAAGCGACGTTTTGATGCAATTTCGTGAAGATCAGAAAATACCAGAAAAACTACGAAAAATACTATTTTCCCAGAAGACGAAGAATGCCAGAAGGGGATGCGGAGTTGGGCCACCAAGGGCCCACACCCCCCAGGCGCGGGCCACCCTAGGCCGCGCCTACAGCAGGTGTGGCCCACCTCTGGCTCCGCCCTCTCGCCTATATATTCGCCTCGAAACCCTAATACACGGGGAGCAACCACAGAAATATTTCATGGCCTCTATGGGGTGGAAAACACCGAGAGAGGAAGAGCTCTTCGACAGATAGATTTCTGTCGGGGAAATCCCTTCCCGGAGATGGGAGATCGTCGCCATCGACACCATCATCAAGCTAGACTTCATCGGGATCATCATCATCATCCACACCATCATCTCCACCAGCACCATCATCACCACTCCATCCCGCTGTAACAATTGTGTTGAATCTTGCATAGTTCTTAGGGGAAACTTTCCCGGTGTTGATTACTTTTGTAGTTGATGCTTGTGAGTGAAACCATTGGATTATTGTTTATGTTCAGATTGTTATCCATCACCATATCATCTTTGATCTTGATCCATATGATGTCTCATGAGTAGTTCGTTTAGTTCTTGAGGACATGGGAGAAGTCATGTTGTTCGTAGTGGAATTGTGTTGAGGTATTATTCAATGGTTTAATATTTAAGTTGTGGTGCTATTTTTCTAGTGGTGTCATGTGAACGTCGACTACATGATACTTCACCATTTATGGGACTAGGGGAATGCATTGTGTATTTGGCTACTAATTGTGGGGTTGCCGGAGTGACAGAAACCTGAACCCCCTTTAGGAAACCATTGCACAAGGGAGTGTAGGATCTCAGAGTTTAAGGTTGTGGTTAGGTTTATATCTTAATTGCTTTCTTGTAGTTGCGGATGCTTGCAAGGGGTTTAATCACAAGTATTTATTAGTCCAAGTAAGGTCGGTACATTAGCACAGGTTCACCCACACAACACTTATAAAACCAAAGAAGACTACTCAGCTATATGAAGCGAAAGCACTTGACATAATTCCCATGTGTCCTCGAGAACGTTTGGTCCTCATAAGTATTTCCACCGGCTTGTCCTTTGCTAAGAAAGGATTGGGCCACTTGCTGCAATTGTTTCCTATTTTATTTACTTGCACTTTATTTCCTTGCTTTATCAGAAAACCCCTAAAAATCCGTTTGCTAAGTATTTACAGAGATTTTCTGATCCATACCACTAGTCAAGACCTTCTGCTCCTCGTTGGGATCGACACTCCTATTTATCAAAAGTACTACGATACTCCCCCTATACTTGTGGGTTATCAAAGGACATTTGGGTGAAACTAAAGATGAAGAGGTAAAGAAGGAAGCAATTATGGCTGTGTATGCACATTGCAACATAGTTGAACTTGATAAAGAGACTTCTGTATTGGTTGAAGGTAAAACTAAGGTAAAAGATGTTGGGTACGCCTATTCCTCCCTGCATATTTAAAGAAATCTCATATTATAGTTTATGAGATCTTGGCACCGTAGTTAATGTCATATCTTATGATTTTTATTTAGAAATAAAATAAGAGACAGTACCAGATACAATAGAGAATACTGATATAACAATCATGTTAGCCAATAAAACTCTTAGAATTCCAATGGGAGTAGTTAAAGATGCAACTGTCACAATTGGCAATAAAAAATTTCCTATCGGTTTTGTAGTTGTTGATATGCCAGCTGGCACTCTTTGCCCAATTATATTTGGAAGAAACTTTTTGAATGATGTAGGTGCTAAAGTTGATTTCAAAAAGGATATTGTGTCTCTTAAGCTTGGGGAAGCAAAAAAAATAATTCTACTTTTCCAAATTTAAAGATAGGCCTCTCCAAATACAAGAAGAAGAGAAAGGAAAAGCTATTGAGGAGATGGAAGCTCTCTTCTTTAGTAATCAATAAGAAGAAGAAAATGAAGACTCAAATTATGGAGCAATAAGTATGGAGGACAGGTCCCTAGAAGAACTAGAAAGTGAATTCGATTCACTTCACATTTAGGGCCTCCAATTAATGAGGCTTTTGAAGAGACAAAAAAGAGAGGGGATGAGGTATTACCACCCCCAGAACTAAATACTTTACCAGATAATCTTAAATATAGATTTTGGGACAATACAAATAAATTCCCTATTATTATTAATGCTAAAATTTCAGGGGATGAAGAAGAAGAACTCATGAAAGTACTTAAGGAGCATCGCAAGGCCTTTGGGTACTCAATGGATGATTTGAAGGGCATTAGTCCCATGATAACCGTCCATCAAATATTCATGGAGGAAGGTACTAAACCAGTCGCAAAATTCAATAGATGGCTGAAGCCCAAAATGAAGGAAGTGGTAAGAAAGTACGTCTACTAGATGGAGGTATAATCTATCATGTAAAATAAAGTGAATGGGTAAGTCTTGTTCATTGTGTTCCTAAGAAGGGCGGTTTTACTGTTGTTCCTAATGAAAGCAATGAATTGATACCTACTAGAACTATTGTTGGACATAGGATGTGTATCGATTTCAGGAAATTGAATAAATAAACTAGGAAAGATCACTATCCTTTACCGTTCATAGATCAAACTTTAGAGAGGTTAGCAAACCACACTCATTTTTGTTACTTGGACGGATACTCTGTTTTTTCCCAAATAGTTGTTCATTCTGATGACCAACTTAAAACAACTTTCATTACTCTGGATTACATGCTTACCGAAGCATGCCTTTTGGTTTATGTAATGCTCCAGCTACTTTTTAGATATGCACGACTGCTATTTTTGCGGATTTTATAGAACTGATAATGGAAGTATTTATGGATGACTTTTCTGTCTATGGAACTTCGTTTACTAGTTGCTTGGATAATCTCAAAAGAGTTTTGTAGTTGCGAAGAAACCAATCTCGTTCTAAACTAGGAGAAGTGCCATTTTATGGTCAAAGAAGGTATAGTCCTTAGACATAAGGTATCAGGTAAGGGTATTGAAGTAGACAGAGCTAAGGTCGACGCAATAGACAGAATGCCACAACCTAGGGATATAAAAGGTATAAGAATTTTCCTTGGTCATGTGGGTTTTTATAGAAGGTTCATTAGAAATTTCTCTGGGATTTCCAAAACCTTTAACTAACTTGTTGCAAAAGGGAGTAAGATTTAGTTTTGCTGATAAATGTCTTATAGCCTTTGATAAACTTAAAAACGCTTTATCCCATGCTCCCATCATTAAACCACCTATATGGGATATGATTTTTGATTTAATATGTGAAGTTAGCGATGATGTTGTAGGAGTAACTTTGGGACAACATATAGGTCGCAAATTTAATATTATATATCATACTAGTAGAACTCTTAATAGTGCTCAAAAGAATTATCCTAAGGAAGAAAGAGAACTTTTTGCTGTATTTTTCTCCTGCGATAAATTTCGTTCTTATATAGTTGATGCAAAAGTAGATTTCATACATATTGTGATGGTTTAAAAGAACTATTTGAGAGGAAAAATCATAAGCCAAGACTGATCCCTTGGATCCTTTTACTGCAAGAATTTGAGTTGCAGATTATGCAGAGGCAAGAAACAAAGATAATGGATGCAGCATCTATATGTGCCCAACAAGGCACCAATCTTATTGAGAGGAACTTTAATCCTGGTGATTTTCATTTACGAGAATTATTAGATGAAATAAGGTCAATTCCTCCCAAATAGAAGAAGTCCTTGTTGTTTGAGGAGCTTGTCATCCCCGACTAAATAAATGGTAAGTGCAAGGTAAGTTTTCTTTCTCTAGTAAGTGATTTGTCTTCACAATTTTTACCTCTGAAATCTTTAACTTTGAATTTATCTTGTTTTTCTGAAGTTTCCAAGGGGTTTACTAACTATACGGTCACAACTGTACATCTAGAGAAAAATCTCCCGTCATATAGTTGGTCGTTAAAAGTATTGTATCCCCTTCGTGAAATATTTTTCAGCGTCTGGAAACAATACGACCAAACTATACGGCCGGAGAAAAAACCTCCTAGCGTATAGTTGGTTGTTAAACCTTCTGGATGGTCCATCCTTTTTCCGTTTTTATTTACCTAAAAAACTGGTTTTGTCGGTTTCAAGGTGGTAACCTAACCGACCTGGACTCGAGATATTTGGAAATATCTGTCGAGAACTAACTATACGACCGGAGCTATACGGTTCGCGACAATATAGTTGGTCGTTACACGGCAGGACTTCTCCAAAATCGTGATTTCTTTCCTTGTTCCATTAAGATTCTTTTATTGGGCGTGATTTTGGTGTTTCTCGCGAGTTTTACCGACATTTGACCCCTCTTATATACTGCCATTGTGTTTCTCTCTAATAATAATCGCCAGGAACCAATCTAGCCATGCTCTATCCCGTCCCAGGCCGTGGAAAACCCTGGGTATCATTGCTCCTTCCAGGGACCACTCTTGTAGCCCGTCCATGGAGGACGGCAATGAGGAGGTGGAGAGGTTTAGCCAGGGGTACAAGGAGTATGTCGAGCCAAGATTCTACAACATCGATCCAGATGAAGATTGGAGTGACATCTACATCAGCCGTGATGTCTATGATCCCCTAGATATTAACTGGGCGGCGATGAAGCAAGCTCAATAAGAGCGAGAAGGATACAAGCCGCATGGAAAAAAGAGTGTGGAGACATTCAAGTTCATCACCATAGACCCCAGGCCGCACAAGCGTAAGGAATTACCTAATATTGGTGCAGGTGCTAGCATGGAAGCAACGGTGCCACTCTCGAAGCCTACCATTGGTGCTCGTATGAGGGTGAAGCCTGAAGAAGAGTGGGGGAACAATTTCTACTTTCCCGATCCATCAATTATGGATGAGGAATAAGTTGTCCCCAGGACCAAGGACCGCGTGCGATCACTGGAGATATATCAGAAGCAGGAGCTACTCCATCGCGTTGAAGTCCGTCGGCGTCTCAAGGAGATAGAAAACAAGGATGACCTTCTACCATTGGTGACTAAACTCGCAGATAAGGTGGACACTTTGCAATTTGATTTGCGCAGGCGCTACAACCGCATCACTGCATTGGAGGATACCAACAAGAAGTTGCGCACCGCGGTGCTACATGCCATGGCGCCACAGTGATCTACAATAATCACGGTATCAAATAATCGCGAGGGATTATTTGATCCCACCTGACTTAATTCCAAGCTTGGGGAGATCTTTAAGACCTTGTAATCTATCTTATAAGTTTTATATTACTATTTTAGCTTTGAATTAGTTTGAGCTTAGAAATAAAGTTGCATCATTAGAATTCCCTTCAGGAATAGTCGATTCCTTTTATGAAATTCCAAGTTTTTTTATCATATATGGAGAATTATTGAGTTTGTGTTTGTCTTATTAGATATATGAATGGCTTGAGTATAATTTTACTTGCACTTGATAATAGCAATAGGAGTCTTCCACACCATTGGTATTAATGGAACATACAAAGATAATTTGGTCAATATGTTGTAAGTTCATGGTTTGATTTACAAAGGAAAAATTATCTAAAGAGATAAAGTTGAAAAAGAAACCTTGAACAAAGGAAAATTAAAGGTGCTATCAAATTAGAGTGATAAAAAGACAAGGTAGAATATTCAAGCTATAATGATGCTTCATATACAATTGGAATTTGGTAATTGATATCGTTAAACTTTGAATTCCTACATGAAGAGGAAAGTATGGTTAGCTTCTTTGCACAACACTTAAACAAAAGTGTGAGCATTGATGTCTACGCACTTCTATTCTTGTAGACAGTTGTTGGGACTCCAAGTGCAGAGGTTTGTAGAACAACAGCAAGTTTCCCTTAAGTGGATTACCCAAGGTTTATCGAACTCAGGGAAGAAGTGGTCAAAGGTATTCCCTCTCAAGCAATCCTGCAATCAAGATACAAGAAGTCTATTGTGTCCCCAACACACCCAATACACTTGTCAGGTGTATAGGTGCACTAGTTCAGCGAAGAGATAGTGAAATACAAGTGGTAACAGTGCCAGAAAATAGCTTGACGGTGAGGTAAAGACTAAAGCAAGCAAACATGCAACAGATCTAGATGCAAACGGCGTTTCAATGTTTAGAAACAAGGCTAGGGATCATACTTTCACTAGTGAACATTCTCTCATATAAATATCCTCTCTTCATGATACTACTCTTAACTACTCTCCGATTGAACACTCTAATCATTGGACTCTAATCATTGGTAGGGCTATAACAGCACGCCTCAAAGTCCGCCTTTCCCAATCTAGATAACCCCACACTGTCACCTTGAGCGCTAGATGGTTCCAACAAACACCACAATTTCATAGAGACATCCAACTCCAAATATAACTCATAACAAATATTCAATCTAGCCAAAGTGCCACACACGGTATGCACGTTATCACTTTCACACAAGTGGGGAAAAGCATAGATCTATTAAAGCACAAGAGTATTGTTGGAATTATGCCCTAGAGGCAATAATAAAGGTGTTATTATTATAATTCTTGTTCATGATAATGTTTATATTCCATGCTAGAATTGTATTAAGCGGAAACTTTAATACTTGTGTGGTTTGTGAACAACACCGTTTCCCTAGTACGCCTCTATGGACTAGCTCATTGATTAATGATGGTTAAGGTTTCCTAACCATGGACATGAGTTGTCGATTAATAATGAGATCATATCATTGGGAGAATGATATGATGGACAGACCCAAACTAAGCGAAGCAATTAGATCGTGTCATCGTGTTCGTCTTTGCGAAGCTTTTCTTATGTCAAATATTGTATTCCTTAGACCATGAGATAATACAACTCCCTGGTATCGGAAGAAAGCTTTGAGGTCATCAAACATCATCCTATTAGAGGGTGATCATAAAGGTGTCTCTCAGGTGATCGGAAAGTATCTGTTGGGTTGTATGTATCGAGATGGGATTTGTCCCTCCCAAGTCGGAGAGATATATTTCGGGCCCACTCGGTAATCGATATCAACACCGCTTGCAAGCATGTGGTTAAGGAGTTAATCACAAAGTGATATCGGATTATGGAATGAGTAAAGTACTTGCTGTGAACGAGATTGAACTAGGTATGAAGGTACCGACGATCGAATCTCGGGCAAGTAAAATATCGCGAGACGAAGGGAATATATATATATGGGATTGATTGAATCCTGGCATCGTGGTTCATCCGATATGATCATTGATGAATGTGTGGGAGTCAATATGGGTTTCCAGGCCCCGCTGTTGATTATTGATAGAAGATCATGTCTGCATATTCTCGAACCCGCAGGGTCACACACTTAACGTGTCTCGACGCTAGGATAGATTGGATAATTGGTTTATGAGTTTTTGTTCGGAGTCTTGGATGGGATCCGGGACATCACGAGAGGTTCCGGAGTGGTCCGGAGAATAAGATTCATATAAGGCAGTGCAGTTTTTGGAGTTCGGAATTGTTCCGGGTTAATCGGTATTGTACCGGAAGCTTCTAGAACCTTCCGGAAGAGGACCAACGTGGCCACACCTTCCGGGAGGGGGCATGGGCCTATGAGGGAGTTCCCTGGCCGCATTGGGCCAGGGGCACAAGACCCCAGCCGGCCAAAGAGGGTTTAAAACCTAGATAGAGCTTCTAGAAGGGGGTTTCCTTGCCCCCACTCCTCCTCCTTTGGGACCGCCGTTTTGGCTTGGGGGAGGGGCTAGGGCTGCGCCCACCCCTCTATATATAGAGGGCTGGGGGCGCACCACCCCCTACACCTTACCCTCCAACCCTAGCCGCCCTGCTGCCCTCCTCTCTCCCTCCCGACTGCTTGTAGGCGAAGCCCTGCTGCAGAAATTCTCCACCATATACACCACGCCGTCGTGTTGTAGATCCAATCCATCTCTCCACCATACTTGCTGGTACGAGTAAGGAGGAGACGTTGAGGTGCTGCACGTGTGCATCTCACGGAGGCACCGCCACTTGTGGTGCTAGATCGGATCGGATCGCGAGGAGGAGAAGCGAGTACGACTACATCACCCACGTTCCGACGAACGTTCCGTTGTGCGAATCTTCAAGGGTATGAAGATCTAATCCAATCTCTCTCGTTGTTTGCATCTCCTAGATTAGATCTTGGCTTTCCCTCTGTTCGCATCCGTAGAAAATTTGATTTACTATGCCGCGAAACCCTTCAGTGGTATCAGAGCTAGATCTATGCGTAGATGTGTTTCACGAGTAGAACGCAACATGGTTGTTGCGGGCGTTGATGTTTTCTGTTGCAAGCCTCATGTTTGTGTTCTTCTTATGACGCGGGATAGTGATATTGAAGCGATCCAGGCCAACCTTACGCGACGTCGTTCGCGAGACCGGCTCCGCACTTGACGTGTGGCTTGTTCCACACATGCGGCTGGTGGATGTCAGTTTCTCTCACTATAGTTGTCATGGGATTAACACCGGAGTTTGGCAACCATAATATCACCGTTGTGGCTTTCCGTAGGTAAGAATCGCTCTTAGCATCTACTCCCATAAGCCACGTAAAACATGCAACAACAAAGTAGAGGCGTCTAACTTGTTTTTGCAGGGAGTGTTTTCTGTGATATGGTATGGCCCAAGATGTGATGTGTATATTGTATGCGATGATCATGTTTTGTAATGTTTCACGACTTGCATGTCGATGAGTACACAACCGGCAGGAGCCATATGGTTGTCTTTATAATTGTGTATGACCTGCGAGTCAACTTCTTATACGCCATGTAATAGCTTTACTTTATCGCTAAGTAGTTAGCAATAGTTGTAGTTGCTATTCGTGGTGGAGTGATGGAGATCATGCCGGCACGCACAAGATGGAGATCATTGCGCGAAGATTGGCTATACCATGTCACATAAAGTTATATGCATGTGATGTTTATCCTTTTATGTATCTTATTATGCTTAGATCGCGACGGTAGCATTATAAGATGATTCCTCACTTAAAGATCAAGATAAAAATTGTGTTCTCCCCGAGTATGCACCGTTGCGA
Source organism: Avena sativa (assembly GCA_916181665.1). Taxonomy (NCBI): domain Eukaryota; kingdom Viridiplantae; phylum Streptophyta; class Magnoliopsida; order Poales; family Poaceae; genus Avena; species Avena sativa. The sequence continues at coordinate 143,890,543 of OV702294.1, read as the reverse complement.
AAGTTCGTCGTGTCCAAGCATCACGTGATGATCGGGTGCTATAGACTCTACGCTCACATACAACGGGTGCAAGCCAGTTTTGCACACGCGGAAATACTTGGGTCTAACTTGACGAGCCTAGCATGTACAGACATGGCCTCAGAACACATGAACCGAAAGGTTAAGCATGAGTCATATGAATGATATGATCGACACTTTGTTGTCCACCATTGAAACCACATCTCTTCTCGTGAAGATCGGATTAGGTGTGGTGAATTTGGATCGTGTTCACTAAACAACTTAAGGGATGTTGAATTTAGTGGGAGTTCATCTAGTAATTTGATTAAAAGTTGAACTAGTTATCATGAACATAGTCTAATTTGTACTTGCAAATACTGTAGATCACATGGCCAAGTCGAACTTCAACTTCAATGTTTTTGCTGAGAAGGAAAAGCTTAGAAACAATGGGTCTAACTTCACCAATTGGTTCTGCAATCTAAGAATCATTCTCTCTGGTGGTCAAAATGACTATGTCCTTGGGAAAGCGTTAGGTGACCCCCCTGCTACAACTGCGCCGGCTGATGAGAAAGCTGTCTATCAGTCGCGCAAAGATGATTATGGTGTGATTAAGAGCACCATGTTGTTTGCTATGGAACCGGAACTTCAAAATAGTTTTGAAGACTATCCCGGGCCCTTTGAGATTCTCGAAGAGCTGAAAACCATGTTTCAGACTCAGGCCCGTTCTGAGAGATATGAGATCTCTGAGAAGTTCTTTAACTGCAAGATGGAGGAAGGGAGTTCCGTTACTGAGCACGCCATTAAGATGACGGGCTACACTCAACGCCTTGAGCAACTGGAATGCACGATTCCATAGGAGCTCAAGATTGACAGGGTTCTGCAATCACTCCCTCCGAGCTACAAAAGTTTTGTAGTGACTCATAATCAGATTGGTTCCACTGATACGATCACCGAGCTCCTCGCAAAGCTGAAGGCTGCGGAGGTGGACATCAAGAAGGATAATCATGTGTTGATGGTCAACAAGCCCTCCTTTAAGAAAGGTAAGGGTGCAAAGAAGCCCTTCAAGAAAGGCGGCGGCAAGCGCGTTGCCCCTGCTGAGAAGAAGCTCAAGTCTGGTCCTAAGCCAGACACTGAGTGCTTCTATTGCAAGGACAAGGGTCACTGAAAGCGCAACTGTCCGAAGTACTTAGCGGACAAGAAGGCTGGCACCATCAAAGGTATATTTGATATACATGTTATTGATGTTTTCCTTACTAGCCCTCGTTGTAGTGCCTGGGTATTTGATACTGGTTCAGTTGCTAATATCTGTAACTCGAAACAAGAGCTACGGAATAGACGGTGGCTTGCGAGGGATGAGGTGATGATGCGTGTTGGCAACGGATCAAGAGTTGATGTGATGGCCGTCGGCACGGTCTCCTTAGTTTTACCTTCGAGATTAGTTTTAAACCTTAATAAATGTTATTATGTGCCTGCGTTGAGCATGAACATTATTTCTGGATCATGTTTATTGCAAGACGGTTATTCATTTAAATCGGAGAATAATGGTTGTTCTATTTATATGAGTAACATCTTTTATGGTCATGCACCTCTTGTGAATGGTTTATTTCTTCTAAATCTCGAAAGGGATGAAACACACATCCATAACATTGAGGCTAAGAGATGCAAAGTAGATAGTGATAATACTACTTATTTGTGGCACTGTCGTCTAGGTCATATTGGTGTAAAGCGCATGAAGAAACTCCATTCTGATGGACTTTTGGAGTCTCTTGATTTTGAATCATTTGACACATGCGAACCATGCCTCATGGGCAAGATGATCAAAACCCCGTTCTCTGATATGATGGAGCGAGCAACAGACTTGTTGGAAATCATACATACCGATGTATGCGGACCGATGAGTGTTTCAACGCGCGGTGGATATCGCTATTTTCTCACTTTTACCGATGACTTAAGTAGATATGGGTATATCTATTTAATGAAACATAAATCTGAAACATTTGAAAAGTTTAAGGAATTTTAGAATGAAGTGGAGAACCATCGTAACAGAAAAATTAAATTTCTACGATCCGATCGTGGAGGTGAATATTTGAGTTATGCTTTTCTCACGCATCTTAAAGCAAGCGGAATCGTTTCGCAACTCACGCCACCTGGAACACCACAGCGCAATGGTGTGTCTGAACGCCGGAACCGAACCCTATTAGATATGGTCCGATCGACGATGTCTCTTACTGATTTGCCGTTATCATTTTGGGGTTATGCATTAGAAACCGCTGTATTCACTTTAAATAGGGCACCATCTAAATCCGTTGAGACGACACCGTATGAACTGTGGTTTGGTGCTAAACCTAAGTTGTCATTTCTTAAAGTTTGGGGATGCGAAGCTTACGTCAAGAAGTTGATGCTGGACAAGCTCGAACCCAAAGCGGAGAAATGCGTCTTCATAGGATACCCTAAGGAAACTATTGGGTATACCTTCCATCACAGAACCGAAGGCAAAGTGTTTGTGGCAAAGAATGGTTCCTTTCTTGAGAAGGAGTTTCTCTCGAAAGAAGTGAGTGGGAGGAAAGTAGAGCTAGACGAGGTTATTGAACCTTCTCTTGAATTGGAGAGTAGCGCAGCACCTGAAATTATTCCGGTGCCGCCTGCACCAACGATAGAGGAAGCTAATGACAAGGATCATGAAGCTTCGGACGATGCTGCTACTGAACGTCGCAGGTCGACAAGGTCACGTGCCCCTCCTGAGTGGTACGGCAACCCTGTCTTGACTGTCTTGTTAGTAGAAGACAGTGAACCTACGAACTATGAGGAAGCGATGATGAGCCCAGACTCTGAGAAATGGCTAGAAGCCATGAAATCCGAATTGGGATCCATGAGCGAAAACCAAGTATGGACTTTGGTGGACCCTCCTAGCGACCGAAAGGCCGTTGAGTGCAAATGGATTTTCAAGAAGAAAACGGACGCGGATGGTAATGTTACCGTCTATAAAGCACGGCTTGTCGCGAAAGGTTTTCGACAAGTTCAAGGTGTTGACTACGATGAGACTTTCTCTCCCATAGCGATGTTTAAGTCCATTCGGATTTTATTAGCAATTGCTGCGTTTCATGATTATGAAATATGGCAGATGGATGTAAAGACTGCTTTCCTCAATGGCAACATTGATGAAGAGTTGTATATGATGCAACCCGAAGGTTTTGTTGATCCTAACGATGCTGATAAAGTATGCAAACTTCAGCGTTCCATTTATGGACTGAACCAAGCATCTCGGAGTTGGAACCTTCGTTTTGATCAAGTGATCAAGAGCTTTGGATTTGTTCCAAATTGCTACGAAGCTTGCATCTACAAGAAAGTGAGTGGGAGCTCGGTGACGTTTCTGGTACTATATGTGGATGACATATTGATTATTGGAAATGACATCAACATGCTTAACGATGTGAAGAGTTATTTGAACAAGTGTTTTTCAATGAAAGACCTAGGTGAAGCTGCTTATATATTGGGCATCAAGATCTATAGAGATAGACAAAGACGCCTGATAGCTTTAAGCCAGAGTACATACCTAGACAAAGTTCTGAAAAGGTTCAGAATGGATAAGGCAAAGAAAGGTTCAGTGCCTATGTTGTCAGGTAAGATATTGAGCAAGGCTCAGTGTCCAGCTACGGTAAATGATAGGGAAGCTATGAGCAAAGTGCCTTATGCCTCGGCCATAGGTTCTATCATGTATGCCATGCTGTGTACTAGACCGGATGTGTCCAATGCTCTTAGTTTGACGAGCAGATATCAAAGTGATCCAGGAGTGGAACACTGGACAGCCGTGAAGAACATCCTAAAGTACCTAAATAGGACTAAAGAAATGTTCTTAGTCTATGGGGGTGATGAACAGCTTGTCGTAAATGGTTACGTCGATGCTAGTTTTGACACCGACAAGGATGATTCTAAATCTCAGACAGGATACGTGTATATTTTGAATGGAGGAGTTGTAAGCTAGAGAAGCTGCAAGCAAAGCGTGATCGCGGGATCTATAGTAGAAGCGGAATACATGGCTGCTGCAGAAGCGTCAAGTGAAGGAGTTTGGATCAGGAACTTCATCACTGAGCTTGGTGTGGTTCCAAGTGCATTGGACCCACTGGAGATATTGTGTGACAACACTGGCGCCATAGCACTCGCTAAGGAACCAAGATATCATCCAAAGACCAAGCATATCAACCGCAAGTTTCATATAATCCGAGATTATATAGCAGATGGAGATCTGAAGATTAGCAAAGTACATACAGATCTGAATGTCACAGATCCATTGACTAAACCTCTTCCACGTGTAAAACATGATCAACACCTCAGTGCCATGGGTGTGAGATTGTTGCCAAATGTAAACTAGATTATTGACTCTAGTGCAAGTGGGAGACTGTTGGAATTATGCCCTAGAGGCAATAATAAAGGTGTTATTATTATAATTCTTGTTCATGATAATGTTTATATTCCATGCTAGAATTGTATTAAGCGGAAACTTTAATACTTGTGTGGTTTGTGAACAACACCGTGTCCCTAGTACGCCTCTATGGACTAGATCATTGATTAATGATGGTTAAGGTTTCCTAACCATGGACATGAGTTGTCGATTAATAATGAGATCATATCATTGGGAGAATGATATGATGGACAGACTCAAACTAAGCGAAGCAATTAGATCGTGTCATCGTGTTCGTCTTTGCGAAGCTTTTCTTACGTCAACTATTGTATTCCTTAGACCATGAGATAATACAACTCCCTGGTATCGGAAGAAAGCTTTGAGGTCATCAAACATCATCCGATGAGAGGGTGATCATAAAGGTGTCTCTCAGGTGATCGGAAAGTATCTATTGGGTTGTATGTATCGAGATGGGATTTGTCCCTCCCAAGTCGGAGAGATATATTTCGGGCCCACTCGGTAATCGATATCAACACCGCTTGCAAGCATGTGGTTAAGGAGTTAATCACAAAGTGATATCGTATTATGGAACGAGTAAAGTACTTGCTATGAACGAGATTGAACTAGGTATGAAGGTACCGACGATCGAATCTCGGGCAAGTAAAATATCGCGAGACGAAGGGAATATATATATGGGATTGATTGAATCCTGGCATCGTGGTTCATCCGATATGATCATCGATGAATGTGTGGGAGTCAATATGGGTTTCCAGGCCCCGCTGTTGATTATTGATAGAAGATCATGTCTGCATATTCTCGAACCCGCAGGGTCACACACTTAACGTGTCTCGATGCTAGGATAGATTGGATAATTGGTTTATGAGTTTTTGTTCGGAGTCTCGGATGGGATCCGGGACATCACGAGAGGTTCCGGAGTGGTCCGGAGAATAAGATTCATATAAGGCAGTGCAGTTTTTGGAGTTCGGAATTGTTCCGGGTCAATCGGTATTGTACCGGAAGCTTCTAGAACCTTCCGGAAGAGGACCAACGTGGCCACACCTTCTGGGAGGGGGCATGGGCCTATGAGGGAGTGCCCTGGCCGCATTGGGCCAGGGGCACAAGGCCCTAGCCGGCCAAAGAGGGTTTAAACCCTAGATAGAGCTTCTAGAAGGGGGTTTCCTTGCCCCCCACTCCTCCTCCTTTGGGGCCGCCGTTTTGGCTTGGGCGAGGGGCTAGGGCTGCGCCCACCCCTCTATATATAGAGGGCTGGGGGCGCACCACCCCTACACCTTCCCCTCCAACCCTAGCCGCCCTGCTGCCCTCCTCTCTCCCTCCCGACTGCTTGTAGGCGAAGCCCTGCTGCAGAAATTCTCCACCATATACACCACGCCATCGTGTTGTAGATCCAATCCATCTCTCCACCATACTTGCTGGTCCGAGGAAGGAGGAGACGTCGAGGTGCTGCACATGTGCATCTCACGGAGGCACTGCCACTTGTGTTGCTAGATCGGATTGGATCGCGAGGAGGAGAAGCGAGTACGACTACATCACCCACGTTCCGACGAACGTTCCGTTGTGCGAATCTTCAAGGGTATGAAGATCTAATCCAATCTCTCTCGTTGTTTGCATCTCCTAGATTAGATCTTGGCTTTCCCTCTGTTCGCATCTGTAGAAAATTTGATTTACTATGCCGCGAAACCCTTCAAGTATTTATGTAGACTCAAACCTAAGTGTCACCAAGGCGTGCACGCTGTCACTTTCACACACATGGGGAGAGCAGAGATCTAATGAAGCACTTGAGTAGCAAGGTAGATCCACTTGATTACAAAGCTCATGACCACAACATGATCATGCATATAGAGAGATATGAACACATAACTACCGGTAGAGCCCTTAGCCTCGAGGAAGAACTACTCCCTCCTCATCATGGGAACTAGCAACGGTGATGAAGATGGTGGTGGAGATCGATGGATATGGCTCCGGGGGCACTTCCCCGTCACGGCAGGGTGCCGGAACATAGACTTTCTGTCTCTCAAATCTCCCCTTCGGTGGCGGCGGCGCTACGGAGGTTTTTGTGGATTTCCTCTGGATGCCCTAGGGTTTTTGGGTCGGAGGCTTCTTATAGGCGCAGGAATCAAGGTCGGTGGGGGTCCAGGGGGCCCACACCCTCTGTGGGAGCCTCCAGGGCTTGCCCGCGCCTAGGGGGTGCGTCCACCATGTGGCCCCCTCCGGCTCTGCTTCGTGGTTCCGTGTTGCTCCGGGAAAAATAATAACTTTGGCTTTTGTCCCGTTCAATTCCGAGAATATTGATTTTCTGCCTTTCTAGAACCAAAAACAGAAGAAAACAGGCAACTAGCACGGTGGCAACTTGTTAATAGGTTAGTTCCAGAAAAGATATAAAAAGACCTCAAAGTATAGACAAAGCAAAGCAAAGTAGATACAAAACAAGCATGGAGCATCAAAAATTATAGATACATTTCCGACGTATCAAGCATCCCCAAGCTTAACTCCTGCTCGTCCTTGAGTAGGTAAGTGATAAAAAGAATAATTTTTGAGGTAACATGCACCATCAAAACCAATATCAAACCATTTGCAAGCATTGAAAGCTGGGATCAAAGAACTCTAAACATGTGCATGAAAGATGGAGTTCTAACAATAGGACATAGTAACTATGCATGCAACATGAAAGTCTACAAACAAAGATCATGAATAACATGCATTGAAAAATGTTTGTTTGTTTCACATACAGAAAACATAGCATCTTGGCATTCAGCTTGTCCCTCATATAATAGCAAATAGATGCATAGGACACCTTCAAAGTTCACAAGGGTGACTAGAAACAAATAGCATAAGAACAAGTAATATCACAATATGCGTCAATAAATAAGCTTTGGAACACTGCACACAGAATGACAACTATGCTCTCTTAATGGTGCCTAAAGGTAGAAGGTGGAGACTCAATAATGGTAGAAGAAGGGCCTTTTATAAAGGAAGCAGGTATTTTAAGTTTCAAAAAGAGCTTCCAAAAATTATGGTACTTGTTAGCTTTCAGCCCTCATTGCCCCTATCATAAGCATCTTGAAGTGATTAAGGTTAAAGTGGCAAAGATGGAGTATATGCTTGACAAATTATAAGTTGGCAATCTCAAGTCCCTTGAATACGAGGGCCACACCTCATGCATACTCAACTTTGGGCCTGGGTAAGTTCTTGTCATTGTAAGTATTTTTATATCATTGAGAGCCGCCAACGAGGTACCCCTTGCACATGGTACAGGAGCTTTCCCATAACCAAAATGACAAGGCAAGAATACAATGAGCATCTCAGCAATCTTCTTATTTACCATATGCATAGCTTTTTATTGAGGATGCTTCATAGATAGCTCATTATGGTGATGCTGCAAGTTTCCACCATGATTAGGCATGGCTTAGGCTAGCGGCCCAAAAGTGTTTCTCTAACACAAGATACAAACTCCATGGACTTACAAGTTCCCTCTTTATTTCACACCGATGACATCCATAGACAAAAGAGCATGATATCAACTAAGTACAAAGTACAAGTGCAATGTTGAAAACGTTCCCCATGATAACACGGTTCTGCTAATTCCAACTTATAAGTGCAAGCATATACAACAAAGTTGTCACAATGGTTCAAGTTTATTAGGGGCAAAGAATATAAAGTGTGCCATCAAGTTCGTGAGGGCTTTAATCACTAAGTTTTCACATAACAAAATAGTTTTTTAATTGGAAGATAGTTGAAAACAAGAATATACTTGGAATGGTGTAACACACCATGCATAGGAGTTTATAGTGGACACTTTGGAATAACTTGGTTTCTTGGGAGTTGGAAGCATGAGTATAACTTACTCATACAAGTGGAGGCTAGCAAAAGACTGGGAGCAACCAACTAAGAGAGCAATAATGGCCATAATCATGCAGTGCAACAAAGCATTACTAATCAAAATAGGTTTTGCCTATCAGTTGAAAACACTAAGTTTTTCTTTGTCAAAATCTTTCCCCAAGGAACCACCAATAGACATTGGGGTCCTTCACCCTTGTTCAACCACAAGTTTTACTTAGAAATTGGGATGAGGAGATTCTGGATAGCTTCCATGTCTTGATGCTCAAATTGTCCAATACCAGGGACATGGCTAAGTACTTAGATTCTTCCATCTGCAGAGGTTGTGCACCCCCACAAGACTTGATTTTCACTAAGACAGGACCTTTCAGAAGCCTTCCCTTAGACCAAATGGACGCGTTCCAACCTATCATCCCACTACCACCAACTGTCCAAATGGCTAAGTTGTTGCAACCTATGTGATCCAGGCAGAGCCCATATTGCCAAGTGGCTGCACTAGAAGCTTCTTAACATTTGGCCTCTCAAATCCCTTTGTTCCTGGGTGGCTTTCCACAAGTGAGATACACAAGGTAAACCATAGAAATGGGCCTTGTGTAACCACTCAACATAAACCATTCCTTCCATTCCACCCAGGTGTTTCATTCACTTAGTTGTTTTATTAAGTAAAACACAAGTCCAAAGACTTAGAAATATTTTATCAGAGCATGAATATTTCACCACCCTTGGTTGCTACTAGCTAGGCTAAGCATGGCATAGATAACATCTTACTTAGAAATTTCTAGCAATTCTACAACTACTAGGATTTCCCAAGCATAGAATATAAAGACCAAAATTTATCCATGCAAGTCTAGCAAAATATTTCTAATGCATATTTGAAAAAAAACATAGGAATAAAATCATGAAGCACCACTTGCCTTGGTATTTTGGAGAGTAGCTACAATCCTCACAATCACAATCACTATTTGCACCAAAATATACACATAAAATGATAACACCAAATCACAACCAAAATATATACAAGCAAAAATATATGAATGCATGCAATATGATATGTGATGATTTCCTATACTCAACAAGACAAGTGCACTGTACTGAAACATAAACAAGTTCAAAACTTGCCAAACAATCTTTATTTGAACACTAAAACATTTCTCAAATAATTAAAATACACAAAATAGGCCTACACATGTTTCTGTAAAAATAACCATTTTAACTGAAACAAAACATTAAACACATTGCATATATTGAAAGGGCTTTCTCTCCTGATTCCATTGATATAAAATTTATCAAATTTGAACGTGGGAATCAAAAGTTATGTTTAAAACAAGTTTAAACATCTAATAGATTCAAATCAGAATTTTAAAACAAACTAACAGACACGCGGCGTGTTCCTATTGGCTAGTACCGGTTCGGGCGGATCGATCAATGAGAGCCACACGATCTAAATGAAGATGCACGGCCAGATCTAACGCGTACCCCTTCGACACAGATCTAATCTTACACGTTAGATCTAAATCCTACGGCCACACTCTAATTGACCATAGACGGGCGGCGCTAGCGGCGGCGACTGGCGGCGGCGTCTCTGTCAGAGTTGCTGCCGGTGTTCTAGGTCGCGCGGGAGAGGGAGAAGGGGCTTACCGTGCTCGCCGTGTGTTGCTGATGCTCAAGGTGGGCTTCGTTGGCGAAGGGGCACGCAGAGGTGGTCGCTAGAACTCGTCGGAGTCGTGCACGGCGTCAGGTGGTTGCAGACGAAGTTGTTGCCGACGCTCTGGGCCTTCCTAGTACCAACCAGAGGCATCAGTAGCTGCGCAAGGAGAAGGCGAACCTAGTCGTATGCGAGAGGGGTCAAGGGGCGCTCAGTGCTTACCGCAATCGATCACCGGAGAGGAAGAAAGCGTCGGGCACTTGCGGTCGTCGTCGTTGGCGAGTCTCCAGACGGTCCTAGCATGTACCAATAGGATGAGAAGACGCGCATGGATGCTGTGATCATTCTGGCAAACTTAGACGGCAAGGGGCGACGGGGTCTTACCGGAATCGTACGTCGGAGGTCGTCGGAGCTGCGGCGGTGTGGGCAAGACTATGGGCAGCCTGGTGGCGTGGAGAGGAAATTGAGTGAGGGGAAATGCTCGCGGTGCAGAGGGGGTTAAATAGCCAGGAGGGGGGCGGCGATTACGCGCTGCATCAATGGCAATAATGCAGGCAGTGACTGCGGCGAGGTAACGGCGGAGCGCCACGGCCGCGCATTGATTGGGGACGACGCTGACGTGGTCGCAGGGTCCACTTGCCAGCGAGTGAAAGAAAGAGGAAACGGGCCCAAGCGGTCAGTGACTCAGTGGATATGGCTGCGAGTGAGAGAGAGAAGGAGAACCCGGGTGGGCTAAATGGGCTGGTTTCACTGTTGGGCCAAATGACTGGCGCCGGCCTTTTTCCTTTTCTTAATTCATTTTCTATTTCTGTTTTGATTTTCTGAATCCATTTTCAAACAAATTCAAATGCCAATTGAATTCAAATTTGTTCTGGATTTTTGCAGAGTGCAACAATCATAATTCTGGTGTAAAAACATGTGGACTCTCTGTATTAGCTTGGTCCTATTGATAAAAAAATAAATAGTGACAAAGCACTTGGTTTGATCAAGTTTTGAAAATGGTTTTTAAAAATCCATATTTGTTTTGTAAATTTTTGGTTAGGCACTAGGAATCAAGCAATACAATATGAGAGTAACAAAGTTTGGTTCATGAACAACAGTCTCTCATTGGAGAGTAGCATTTGATTCAATGCTGATCACATAAAATAATGAGCTCATATGCTCCTGTTTTGAAATGATTTTGAAATGAATTCCTACATGATCATGGATGCATGGATGATATGCATTAGTTTTGAAACATGATTTTAGGGATGTTACAGAAGGTTTAACGACAAACTATATGGCGGGGGCAACTTTTCCGGTCATCTAGTTCCCACCGTATAGTTGGCTCCATCACCGCCTCCTCAAATAGTTTCACCTCGTGCAACTTGATCAGAGAGACGACATACAGAACGACCAGAAATCGTCGAAACCTCACCTCGGAAGGGATCTGGAGGGGTAACTCATCCACCGTGGATCCATCTTCGCCCTACGCAGATCTAGGAGGCTAAGGCATCCATCTTCATCATCAACAGCTGCATCACCACCATCTCCATCCATCCCATCTACATCGTGGCTAGATCTTGTTGTAATTTCCATACTCATTGTGGATTTATACAAGTATTATTCATCTATGATAGATTCCATTGTTTTTGCCATGATGTTGATTGCCTCCATGTCTGAGTAGATCATTAGTTCTTGGGGAGATGGAGAAACCCTAGCATGAGATTGGAATAAGATAAACTTTATTATGATATTCATCGCTCTGACCATGTGTTAGATTGTCTTTATCTTGATGTTGGGAGAAGTCGACTTCTCAATATTTTCCTCTTGTGGGGACTTGATGGAGGGAACTACTTGTTGGTAGACAGAGGTGTGCTAGAACTTACAGACTATAAAGCTGTTGGAACTCCTTACGTATCAACTTGGGAACCGAGGAAACTCACAAAACACTATCCATTCCATGGGATATATCCTGCGGGGTAAAGTCCCTTAATAACGCAGTAATTCGATTTATGTTGATTGATGTTTGTTTTGGTTATAAGGATGATGTGAGCAGTGGTTGCTGCCTATTCATTCAAATACGGAGTTCCTTCAACACATACATAGTTGAGAATGTTCATGATAATAATCTTTACCATAGCCCCTTTATAAATGCTAGTGGTGTATCCGCTACTCCCTGAGAACGCTTTCTCCTATTGCAGTTTCAAATCTCTTTTATATATGCGATACTTATTTTCTGTATTCAATTTGTTTTACTTTAATTATTGTTCTCTTATACAATAACCCAAAAACACATTTTTATACAACACCCGCATTTTATCTTGTTACTTAGAACTTTATTTAGCATTTCTATTTTAGTATTTACATCAAGAGTTATTAGAATTCAGACTCCAGCTCCCTGTGGTATCGATATCTTTATTTCAAACCTAGCTACAAATGATCTCTGCACTTGCAGTCATCACAAAGCCCATGCGGGGAGGCTACGACGGGGCGCTGTTTTTCCCTCATTTTGGTGGCTCCTTGCTCTCGCCTCGACGGTTGGTAGCGCGCGCGGCTGCTGGAGTGGCGCATGATGTTTGGCGCAGTAGCTTGCGGTGGCGGGCTGCCATAGCGCGGTTGTAGGCGGTGGCGGCACCGGTGCGTCCTGGGACAAATGTGGACTGGGTGGGCCGCAACATATGCGCTTCGATCCGAGGCGTGACCTCTCCGGGTGGTGGTGGTGCTGCCCGTTGTGTGTGAGGGGAGGATGGCTGCTCGCGTGGCTGGAAGGGTATGGGTGCTATTGATGTCTTGTGAAGCTTCATTGGTGTGTCAAGAAGGAGGATGCGTGAAGGATATGGTGGCACATGCAGTGCGACGGATGGGAGCAATAGTGGCAGGGGCGACGACAACCCATGGCAACACGAATCTTGCCAGATCTAGGCCCGACCAAGGCCAGGAAGGCCTGATCTGGGCCCGATCTAGGCTTTGTAGGCTTCGGCCGATCTATGTGGTTGGCGATAACTCCGAGCAGTTGCAGGCGGCTGGGAGGTGGTGGATGTCCTTCCTCCTGCAACATATCTAGGGTCGAGGGCGACCTCGGCGAGGGTTGTGGGTGGAGTCCTATGCAGCGATAGGGCGAGGTGTAGCACGGTGGGGGTCTGGTGGTGTCTTGGTCATGCGTTGGTGAGGTGCGGTGGTGGTGCAGCTTGTTGGCCACGTCGGAGAAGCAGCGGCCAGGAACGGGGACAGTGGCGCTCAATCTAGGCCTGTAGGGTATGGCTTTGGGCGGTGGCGCGACCTCGGCCAGCCTCCTGGCTGTGTCTAGAACACCAGATCTTGGCCAGGTGGGCCTAGATCTGGTGACTGCAGCGTACCCCTGCCATGGGTCATCCTACCCGGCATCCGGAGCCTTGGTGGGTCGTAGACCATGCATGTCTGGACCTATTTCCGGCTTCCTCGGGTGTTCCATTGGCGGCGTGGTGTTCCTCATACTGGCGGCGGTCCGGTTTTCCCGGGTGAGCACGGTGGAGATGGCGCTGCTGCTTGGCAGCGGGGATCTGCGGTGGCGGCGGATCCACTAGGGGACGGAGGAGTAGGGGCTAGCGCTAGGGTTAGCAACATCGGTGACACCCTTGCTGCAGTGTGGCGGCAGGGCTTCACAAGTACATATTTGGGCTCGGCTAGGATAGTGAGGGTCCGATTTGCCCTTGCTGCTACATCCAGTCGGCTATCGCCCTCCGGCGATGGAGGTAGTTCCCTCCTGCGTGTTACTGTACTGCTGAAAGAACATTTCGTGATCCCTAGTGTTTTGTGTGTTAGATAACAATGTCAAGGAAGTTTTAATGTGTGATTGAGTGTTGTAGATATTTGCCTATTCAAAAAGCAGGCAAACAGAAAGATAGGGGGCGGATTATCCGCCCCTACCAAGGGCCGGATAATCCGGCCCTGGCTCGATCAGCAAAGGCAGCCAAGGTGCGTCGTACTATGTGGGGGGCATATTTTACCTCGGATTGTCCAGCCAAGGCTGGAGTTTTGGCCCGGGTCAAATAATCCGCCCCTCAAGGTGTAGGGGTTCGTAGCATGGAAAACAAAAAATTTCTACCGCATGCACACAAACAAGCCAAGATCTATCTACTAGATTGTAGCAACGAGTCGATAGAAGCACTCACCCTCGAAGATTCCAAAGCGGTTAACAAGAGCAGATTCTCGTGGGTGATGTAGTCGTACACTTGCCGATCTGAAGATCGCATAAATGATCCTTCTGGCGCTGCGTTCCGGCGTGGTGTCGGAAGTAGAGGGAAGATCCCGCAGGGCTTCGCCTAAGCCGGTGCGAGTTATGGTGGATCTAGGGTTTCTTGATGATCTAGGGTTTAGAAGACCGGGAGGAGGAGTAGGTGTCGGCAGCAGCTAGGGCGGCAGCGATGGCGCGAGGAGGCGGCGGCGCACGGGTGTGGGGAGGGCTAGGGCTTGGCTTTTGGGGCAGCCCTCTCCCTCTATTTATGAGAGGGAGGGCAGCCTTGGGAGGGGTGGGTTTGAATCCAAACCCAAACCCAAGTTGGATTGAGAGAAGGACTCTTTCCTTCTTCCACTAGGAAACCATTATTCCAGTTTGACTTTTCAAACTTCCCGTTTGACTTTTAATTTAGAGCTTTAATTCTCTCTTGCAAATGCCCAAACCAAGTGACCTAGGATATGATCTAATCATTCCACTTATACATGACACATTCATGATCCATTCCCCTTCCGGTCTGGTGAACCTTCTAGAACCTTCTAGAACCTCTTCGATGAAAACATCGGAATCTTTCCCGAACTTCGGAATCGGACTTTCCTTATATGAATCTTATTCTCTAGACATTCTAGATCTCCTCGTGATATCCCGGATCCCATCCAAGACTCCGAACAACATTCGATATCCCTACTAACATTCCATATCTACTAAACAACATCGAATCCTTAAGTGTGTCTCCCTACGGTTCGTGAATTATGCGGACATGACCGAGACACTTCTCCGGTCAATAACCAATAGAGGAATCTGGAAATTCATATGGCTCCCACATATTTCTACGATTACTTTGTGATCAAATGAACCATTTACATACGATATCAATTTCCCTTTGTCTCACGATAGTTTACTTATCCAAGGTTTTGATCGTCGGTATCTCTGCATACCTAGTTCAACCCCGTTACCGATAAGTACTATTTTCTTGCTCCCGTGATATGTGATCCCTTGTGAGCCAGTCACATGCTTGCAAGCTAATTGGATGACATTCCATCGAGAGGGCCCAGAGTATATCTATCTGTCATATGGATGGACAAATCCCACTCTTGATCCATGTGTCTCAACCCATACTTTCCGAACACTCAATGCCACCTTTATAGCCACCCAGTTATGGTGCGGTGTTTGATGTCATTAAAGCATCCTTCCGATGATGGTGATTAGCATGATCTCATGGTCAAAGGAAATAGGTTACTATGTATCAGAAAGCTTATAGCAAACAAACTATTGAAATGACTTGATCTTTATGCTACGCTCATCTATAGGAGTATGTCCATCACATCATTCTCCTAATGATATGACCCTGTTGTTAATAACATCTCTATGTTCATGATCAGGAAACCATGATCATATATTAACCAACAAGCTAGTTTAACAAGAGGCTTTACTATGGACTCTTTTATGTTTACAAATCACACAAGTATTAATGTTTCCGGTTAATACAATTATAGCATGGTATGTAAACATTTATCATAAGCATGAAGATATGATAATAACCTCTTTATTATTGCCTCTTGGGCATATCTCCAACAGTCTCCCACTTGCACTAGAGTCAATAATCTAGTTTCAAACCTTTGTGCATTCAACACCTATGGCTTTCCGGTGTTGTATTTACATGATCGCTAGTGGTCAACTGATCTCCGGATCTGACACTTTCAGGTCCGTGTGTAATTGCATGTCTTTGCGTCTCTACGCATCACTCATTCTCTAATGAGATGGCTTTGTATATTTTTGGTCCTTTGATGAGACCTTTAGTTCCCTGGGGTTAAAACATGTTGATAATATTGTCGTACAATATATCTTCATAATACTATCCCACTATGAACCACACCTAGTTTGATAATAAACTACTTGACACAAATGCCCTCTTTTGCTGCTATAATAGCAGTCATATACTTAGCCTTTTGTTGTAGTATCTGTCATAATGTCTTAACTTTGGAACTCATCCAAATCCATTATGGAACTTACTTTCCATCATATTGTGCCACCCTTAGTTTAGATTGAGATAAACTTAATTTGTACTTCGTGACAAAACTAGTATCAATGTAATACTTTTACAATGAACTAACCATCTATTTGTCACTTCTACAAAATATTCTTAGTTCTTCTAAAAGATCGTAAGAATATCTTTACTATCGTCCAATAATCATCTTATGAATCATTCTGGTATACGCTCATAACATTTAGATCATAGGAAATATCTTGATTTGTACACATCACAACATGATTGATAAAATACTCTTTGTGATTTTATCAAGTATCAAAAATACTTAAATCTTTATTCAATCCTTCCTGTGCAACAAGAACCTTTATTGTAGTTTCTATATTGAACTCATTCAATATCTCATATATGTACTTCTGGCATAACCATATTGGCGTCACAATTTATCCTTATAGACAATGATGCCAAATATTCGGGTTCTGCCTAAGCCTTTCATCGAGATGAAATTCTTAACATGTGTCAATAAAAATATACATCATTTCCAATCAACAATATGTCTTTCACATAATGTATTAGAAACATGTCTTAGCGCTCCCATTTAATTTCTTGCAAATGCAAGCATCTTCATCGTCTCCGATGAAATTAAACTCTTTTAACAGTTTCATCATAGTGAAGATTCCAACTCCGCGATGCTTACTTCAACCATTGAAGTTTGCATATGCTTTTAGCATCCTTTGAATTAACAAAACCCTTTAGATCGTGTTATGCACATGTCCTAGGTAACAATTCTATTAGAAGAACTTGTTTTGTTTATTCAACTACCACATAACAAAATTATATGTAGTGGTTGCTACATTAATCCGTCTAGACTAGATATTGCTTAATGAAAGATCAGATCTTGTCATAGTCAACTCTTTGAACATTGTTGTGAACTCTTTCCCAACATGTCGACAATTTCATAGATGTGAAACATCCATGTCTATTTCTTTATAGATCCAAACACGACTGTAAGGTCTTACACCTTTCCAGAGGGTCTTTCAAGTTCAAAGCTTGATTTCTCGTGTATGGAACTATCACGGATTATATGGCTTCAAGCCATTTGACGGAGTCAGGGCCCATCATCGCTTATTTGCATGTAGTCAGATCATTATTGTCAAATAATGATTTAACTCTCAAATCTTGGTATTTGATTGTTTACCCGACCTACTTGGTTCAATAGGAACTTAGACCTCCATGACCACAACCTTTGAGGCACGTGAGCCATGAGCATTGTTGCTGCCTCCGGAACACTTCTCGGTGCTGCGCAACTTTGCCCATATAGCTAAGGTTCTTTTAACCTTATCAAAGTTCTATTGTCCTCCCACTTAACTTTTCACGGAAAATTCCTTTCTCAAAGAAACTTGACGTTCTAAGCGACAAACATTTTTGTTTTTGGTGTTATGGAGGAATACTCAACTATTATTCAAAATAACATACAAAAATATGTTTATCTGATTTTGGTTGCAAACATCTTTCTTATGCATAGCATACCATGTTGGAATTATGCCCTAGAGGCAATAATAAAGATGTTATTATTATAATTCTTGTTCATGATAAAGTTTATATTCCATGCTAGAATTGTATTAAGCGGAAACATTAATACTTGTGTGGTTTGTGAACAACACCGTGTCCCTAGTACGCCTCTATGGACTAGCTCATTGATCAATGATGGTTAAGGTTTCCTAACCATAGACATGAGTTGTCAATTGATAATGAGATTATATCATTGGGAGAATGATATGATGGACAGACCCAAACTAAGCGAAGCAATTAGATCGTGTCATTGTGTTCATCTTTGTGAAGCTTTTCCTATGTCAAATATTGTATTCCTTAGACCATGAGATAATGCTACTCCCTGGTATCGGAAGAAAGCTTTGAGGTCATCAAACGTCATCCTATGAGAGGGTGATCATAAAGGTGTCTCTCAGGTGATCGGAAAGTATCTGTTGGGTTGTATGTATCGAGATGGGATTTGTCCCTCCCAAGTCGGAGAGATATACTTCGGGCCCACTTGGTAATCGATATCAACACCACTTGCAAGCATGTGGTTAAGGAGTTAATCACAAAGTGATATTGGATTACGGAACGAGTAAAGTACTTGCTGTGAACGAGATTGAACTAGGTATGACGGTACCGACGATCGAATCTCGGGCAAGTAAAATATCGCGAGACGAAGGGAATATATATATGGGATTGATTGAATCCTGGCATCGTGGTTCATCCGATATGATCATCGATGAATGTGTGGGAGTCAATATGGGTGCCCAGACCCCGCTGTTGATTATTGATAGAAGATCATGTCTGCATATTCTCGAACCCGCAGGGTCACACACTTAACGTGTCTCGACGCTAGGATAGATTGGATACTTGGTTTATGAATTTTTGTTCGGAGTCTCGGATGGGATCCGGGACATCACGAGAGGTTCCGGAGTGGTCCGGAGAATAAGATTCATATAAGGCAGTGCAGTTTTTGGAGTTCGGAATTGTTCTGGATTAATTGGTATTGTACCGGAAGCTTCTAGAACCTTCCGGAAGGGGTCCAACGTGGTCCCACCTTCCGGGAGGGGGCATGGGCCTATGAGGGAGTGTCCTGGCCGCATTGGGCCAGGGGCACAAGGCCCCATAGGGCCCAGCCGATCCTAGATAAGTTTAAATCGTTTAACTAGAGATAAGATAGGGTTTCTAGAAGGGAGAGTTTAAATCGTTTAAACTAGAGATAGGCTTGGAGGATGGGCAAGGGCTGGCCGCACCCCCCCCCCTCTATATATAGAGGGCTGGTGCGCCCCCTCCCCACACACACACCTTCCTCCAAACCATAGTTGCCCTGCTGCCCTCCTCTCTCCCTCCCGACTGTTTGTAGGCGAAGCCCTGCTGCAGAAATTCTCCACCATATACACCACACCGTCGTGTTGTAGATCCAATCTATCTCTCCACCCTACTTGCTGGTCCGAGGAAGGAGGAGACGTCGAGGTGCTGCACATGTGCATCTCACGGAGGCACCGCCACTTGTGGTGCTAGATCGGATCGGATCGCGAGGAGGAGAAGCGAGTACGACTACATCACCCACGTTCCGACGAACGTTCCGCTGTGTGAATCTTCAAGGGTATGAAGATCTAATCCAATCTCTCTCGTTGTTTGCATCTCCTAGATTAGATCTTGGCTTTCCCTCTGTTCGCTTCCGTAGAAAATTTTGATTTACTATGATGCGAAACCCTTCAGTGGTATCAGAGCTAGATCTATGCGTAGATTGTTTCACGAGTAGAACGCAACATGGTTGTTGCGGGCGTTGATGTTTTCTGTTGCAAGCCTCTTGTTTGTGTTCTTCTTATGGCGCGGGATAGTGAGATTGAAGCGGTCCAGGCCAACCTTACGCGACGTCGTTCGCGAGACCGGCTCCGCACTTGACGTGTGGCTTGTACCATACATGCGGCTGGTGGATGTCAGTTTCTCTCACTATAGTTGTCATGGGATTAACACCGGAGTTTGGCAACCATAATATCACCGTTGTGGCTTTTCGTAGGTAAGAATCGTTCTTAGCATCTACTCCCATAAGCCACGTAAAACATGCAACAACAAAGTAGAGGCGTCTAACTTGTTTTTGCAGGGAGTGTTTTCTGTGATATGGTATGGCCCAAGATGAGATGTGTGTATTGTATGCGATGATCATGTTTTGTAATGTTTCACAACTTGCATGTCGATGAGTACACAACCGGCAGGAGCCATATGGTTGTCTTTATAATTGTGTATGACCTGCGAGTCAACTTCTTATACGCCATGTAATAGCTTTACTTTATCGCTAAGTAGTTAGCAATAGTTGTAGTTGCTATTCGTGGTGGAGGCAATCATGGTGGAGTGATGGAGATCATGCCGGAACGCACAAGATGGAGATCATTGCGCGAAGATTGGCTATACCATGTCACATAAAGTTATATGCATGTGATGTTTATCCTTTTATGTATCTTATTATGCTTAGATCGCGACGGTAGCATTATAAGATGATTCCTCACTTAAAGATCAAGATAAAAACTGTGTTCTCCCCGAGTATGCACCGTTGCGAAAGTTCGTCGTGTCCAAGCATCACGTGATGATCGGGTGCTATAGACTCTACGCTCACATACAACGGGTGCAAGCCAGTTTTGCACACGCGGAAATACTTGGGTCTAACTTGACGAGCCTAGCATGTACAGACATGGCCTCGGAACACATGAACCGAAAGGTTAAGCATGAGTCATATGAATGATACGATCGACACTTTGTTGTCCACCATTGAAACCACATCTCTTCTCGTGAAGATCGGATTAGGTGTGGTGAATTTGGATCATGTTCACTAAACAACTTGAGGGATGTTGAATTTAGTGGGAGTTCATCTAGTAATTTGATTAAAGTTTGAACTAGTTATCATGAACATAGTCTAATTGTACTTGCAAATATTGTAGATCACATGGCTAAGTCCAACTTCAACTTCAACGTTTTTGCTGAGAAAGAAAAGCTTAAGAACAATGGGTCTAACTTCACCAACTGGTTCCGCAATCTGAGAATCATTCTCTCTGGCGGTCAAAAGGACTATGTCCTTGAGAAAGCGTTAGGTAACCCCCCCCCCCGCTGCAACTGCGCCGGCTGATGAGAAAGTTGTCTATCAGTCGCGCAAAGATGATTATGGTGTGATTAAGAGCACCATGTTGTTTGCTATGGAACCGAAACTTCAAAATCATTTTGAAAACTATCCCGGGCCCTTTGAGATTCTCGAAGAGCTGAAAACCATGTTTCAGACTCAGGCCCGTTCTGAGAGATATGAGATCTCCGAGAAGTTCTTTAACTGCAAGATGGAGGAAGGGAGTTCCGTTAGTGAGCACGCCATTAAGATGTCGGGCTACACTCAACGCCTTGAGCAACTGGACTGCAAGATTCCAAAGGAGCTCAAGATTGACAGGGTTCTGCAATCACTCCCTCCCAGCTACAAAAGTTTTGTAGTGACTCATAATCAGATTGGTTCCACTGATACAATCACCGAGCTCTTCGCAAAGCTGAAGGCTGCGGAGGTGGACATCAAGAAGGATAATCTTGTGTTGATGGTCAACAAGCCCTCCTTTAAGAAAGGTAAGGGTGCAAAGAAGCCCTTCAAGAAAAGCGGCGGCAAGCGCGTTGCCCCTGCTGAGAAGAAGCTCAAGTCTGGTCCTAAGCCAGACACTGAGTGCTTCTATTGCAAGGACAAGGGTCACTGGAAGCGCAACTGTCCGAAGTACTTAGCGGACAAGAAGGCTGGCACCATCAAAGGTATATTTGATATACATGTTATTGATGTTTTCCTTACTAGCCCTCGTTGTAGTGCCTGGGTATTTGATACTGGTTCAGTTGCTAATATTTGTAACTCGAAACAGGAGCTACGGAATAGACGGTGGCTTGCGAGGGATGAGGTGACGATGCGCGTTGGCAACGGATCAAGAGTTGATATGATGGCCGTCGGCACGCTCTCCTTAGTTTTACCTTCGGGATTAGTTTTAAACCTTAATAAATGTTATTATGTGCCTGCGTTGAGCATGAACATTATTTCTGGATCGTGTTTATTGCAAGACGGTTATTCATTTAAATCGGAGAATAATGGTTGTTCTATTTATATGAGTAACATCTTTTATGGTCATGCACCTCTTGTGAATGGTTTATTTCTTCTAAATCTTGAAAGGGATGAAACACACATCCATAACATTGAGGCTAAGAGATGCAAAGTAGATAGTGATAATACTACTTATTTGTGGCACTGTCGTCTAGGTCATATTGGTGTAAAGCGCGTGAAGAAACTCCATTCTGATGGACTTTTGGAGTCTCTTGATTTTGAATCATTTGACACATGCGAACCATGCCTCATGGGCAAGATGATCAAAACCCCGTTCTCCGGTATGATGGAGCGAGCAACGGACTTGTTGGAAATCATATATACCGATGTATGCGGACCGATGAGTGTTTCGACGCGCGGTGGATATCGCTATTTTCTCACTTTTACCGATGACTTAAGTAGATATGGGTATATCTATTTAATGAAACATAAATCTGAAACGTTTGAAAAGTTCAAAGAATTTCAGAATGAAGTGGAGAACCATCGTAACAGAGAGATTAAGTTTCTACGATCCGATCGTGGGGGCGAATATTTGAGTTATGATTTTCTCACGCATCTCAAAGCAAGTGGAATCATTTCACAACTCACGCCACCCGGAACACCACAGCGCAATGGTGTGTCTGAACGCCGGAATCGAACCCTATTAGATATGGTCCGATCGATGATGTCTCTTACTGATTTGCCGTTATCATTTTGGGGTTATGCATTAGAAACCGCTGCATTCACTTTAAATAGGGCTCCATCTAAATCCGTTGAGACGACACCGTATGAACTGTGGTTTGGTGCTAAACCTAAGTTGTCGTTTCTTAAAGTTTGGGGATGCGAAGCTTACGTCAAGAAGTTGATGCCGGACAAGCTCGAACCCAAAGCGGAGAAATGCGTCTTCATAGGATACCCTAAGGAAACTATTGGGTATACCTTCTATCACAGAACCGAAGGCAAAGTGTTTGTCGCAAAGAACGGTTCCTTTCTTGAGAAGGAGTTTCTCTCGAAAGAAGTGAGTGGGAGGAAAGTAGAGCTAGACGAGGTTATTGAACCTTCTCTTGAATTGGAGAGTAGCGCAGCACCTGAAATTGTTCCAGTGCCGCCTGCACCAACAATAGAGGAAGCTAATGACAGGGATCATGAAGCTTCGGACGATGCTGCTACTGAACGTCGTAGGTCGACAAGGTCGCGTGCCCCTCCTGAGTGGTACGGCAACCCTGTCTTGACAGTCTTGTTAGTAGAAGACAGTGAACCTACGAACTATGAGGAAGCGATGATGAGCCCAGACTCTGAGAAATGGCTAGAAGCCATGAAATCCGAATTGGGATCCATGAGCGAAAACCAAGTATGGACTTTGGTGGACCCTCCTAGCGACCGAAAGGCCGTTGAGTGCAAATGGATCTTCAAGAAGAAAACGGACACGGATGGTAATGTTACCATCTATAAAGCACGGCTTGTTGCGAAAGGTTTTCGACAAGTTCAAGGTGTTGACTACGATGAGACTTTCTCTCCCGTAGCGATGTTTAAGTCCATTCGGATTTTATTAGCAATTGCTGCGTTTCATGATTATGAAATATGGCAAATGGATGTCAAGACTTCTTTCCTCAATGGCAACATTGATGAAGAGTTGTATATGATGCAACCCGAAGGTTTTGTCGATCCTAAGGATGCTGATAAAGTAGGCAAACTTCAGCGTTCCATTTATGGACTGAAGCAAGCGTCTCGGAGTTGGAACCTTCGTTTTGATCAAGTGATCAAGAGCTTTGGATTTGTTCCAAATTGCTACGAAGCTTGCATCTACAAGAAAGTGAGTGGGAGCTCGGTGACGTTTCTGGTACTATATGTGGATGACATATTGATTATTGGAAATGACATCGACATGCTTAACGATGTGAAGAGTTATTTGAACAAGTGTTTTTCAATGAAAGACCTAGGTGAAGCTGCTTATATATTGGGCATCAAAATCTATAGAGATAGACAAAGACGCCTGATAGCTTTAAGCCAGAGTACATACCTAGACAAAGTTCTGAAAAGGTTCAGAATGGATAAGGCATTGAAAGGTTCAGTGCCTATGTTGTCAGGTAAGATATTGAGCAAGGCTCAGTGTCCAGCTACGGTAAATGATAGGGAAGCTATGAGCAAAGTGCCTTATGCCTCGGCCATAGGTTCCATCATGTATGCCATGCTGTGTACTAGACCGGATGTGTCCAATGCTCTTAGTTTGACGAGCAGATATCAAAGTGATCCAGGAGTGGAACACTGGACAGTCGTGAAGAACATCCTAAGGTACCTAAATAGGACTAAAGAAATGTTCTTAGTCTATGGGGGTGATGAACAGCTCGTCGTAAAAGGTTACGTCGATGCTAGTTTCGACACCGACAAGGATGATGCTAAATCTCAGACAGGATACGTGTATATTTTGAATGGAGGAGCTGTGAGCTGGAGAAGCTGCAAGCAAAGCGTGGTCGCGGGATCTATAGTAGAAGCGGAATACATGGCTGCTGCAGAAGCGTCAAGTGAAGGAGTTTGGATCAGAAACTTCATCACTGAGCTTGGCGTGGTTCCAAGTGCATTGGACCCACTGGAGATATTGTGTGACAACACTGGCGCCATAGCACTCGCTAAGGAACCAAGATATCATCCAAAGACCAAGCATATCAACCGCAAGTTTCATATAATCCGAGATTATATAGCAGATGGAGATCTGAAGATCAGCAAAGTACATACAGATCTGAATGTCGCAGATCCATTGACTAAACCTCTTCCACGTGTAAAACATGATCAGCACCTCAGTGCCATGGGTGTAAGATTGTTGCCAAATGTAAACTAGATTATTGACTCTAGTGCAAGTGGGAGACTGTTGGAATTATGCCCTAGAGGCAATAATAAAGATGTTATTATTATAATTCTTGTTCATGATAAAGTTTATATTCCATGCTAGAATTGTATTAAGCGGAAACATTAATACTTGTGTGGTTTGTGAACAACACCGTGTCCCTAGTACGCCTCTATGGACTAGCTCATTGATCAATGATGGTTAAGGTTTCCTAACCATAGACATGAGTTGTCAATTGATAATGAGATCATATCATTGGGAGAATGATATGATGGACAGACCCAAACTAAGCGAAGCAATTAGATCGTGTCATTGTGTTCATCTTTGCGAAGCTTTTCCTATGTCAAATATTGTATTCCTTAGACCATGAGATAATGCAACTCCCTGGTATCGGAAGAAAGCTTTGAGGTCATCAAACGTCATCCTATGAGAGGGTGATCATAAAGGTGTCTCTCAGGTGATCGGAAAGTATCTGTTGGGTTGTATGTATCGAGATGGGATTTGTCCCTCCCAAGTCGGAGAGATATACTTCGGGCCCACTTGGTAATCGATATCAACACCGCTTGCAAGCATGTGGTTAAGGAGTTAATCACAAAGTGATATTGGATTACGGAACGAGTAAAGTACTTGCTGTGAACGAGATTGAACTAGGTATGACGGTACCGACGATCGAATCTCGGGCAAGTAAAATATCGCGAGACGAAGGGAATATATATATGGGATTGATTGAATCCTGGCATCGTGGTTCATCCGATATGATCATCGATGAATGTGTGGGAGTCAATATGGGTGCCCAGACCCCGCTGTTGATTATTGATAGAAGATCATGTCTGCATATTCTCGAACCCGCAGGGTCACACACTTAACGTGTCTCGACGCAAGGATAGATTGGATACTTGGTTTATGAATTTTTGTTCGGAGTCTCGGATGGGATCCGGGACATCACGAGAGGTTCCGGAGTGGTCCGGAGAATAAGATTCATATAAGGCAGTGCAGTTTTTGGAGTTCGGAATTGTTCCGGATTAATCGGTATTGTACCGGAAGCTTCTAGAACCTTCCGGAAGGGGGCCAACGTGGTCCCACCTTCCGGGAGGGGGCATGGGCCTATGAGGGAGTGTCCTGGCCGCATTGGGCCAGGGGCACAAGGCCCCATAGGGCCCAGCCGATCCTAGATAAGTTTAAATCGTTTAAACTAGAGATAAGATAGGGTTTCTAGAAGGGAGAGTTTAAATCGTTTAAACTAGAGATAGGCTTGGAGGATGGGCAAGGGCTGGCCGCACCCCCCCCCCTCTATATATAGAGGGCTGGTGCGCCCCCTCCCCACACACACACCTTCCTCCAAACCCTAGTTGCCCTGCTGCCCTCCTCTCTCCCTCCCGACTGTTTGTAGGCGAAGCCCTGCTGCAGAAATTCTCCACCATATACACCACGCCGTCGTGTTGTAGATCCAATCTATCTCTCCACCCTACTTGCTGGTCCGAGGAAGGAGGAGACGTCGAGGTGCTGCACGTGTGCATCTCACGGAGGCACCGCCACTTGTGGTGCTAGATCGGATGGGATCGCGAGGAGGAGAAGCGAGTACGACTACATCACCCACGTTCCGACGAACGTTCCGCTGTGCGAATCTTCAAAGGTATGAAGATCTAATCCAATCTCTCTCGTTGTTTGCATCTCCTAGATTAGATCTTGGCTTTCCCTCTGTTCGCTTCCGTAGAAAATTTTGATTTACTATGCTGTGAAACCCTTCATACCAATGTTTAAGAAAGGACAACTTGGGTTTTATCCCAAACCATAACTTTATATGGTGTCATTTCAACCGATCACGATGGAGCTCTTTTCAGTGAAAAAGCGGTAGTCTCTAAAGCTTTTAATCTTTAAAATATATTGACAGTTTTATGAATTTCACCTTTGATCTTACCATGTCAAACAAGGTTTCATTGCATATCTCGATTATTCCATACTCATATGGTGTTTCGGGAAACGCAAATCCATGGAACGATTCCTCAAATCTTAGGTGTTATGCTAAACTTGTAACTCAAATATCTCCTTTATGATCCTATCATAAATTCTTTTATTTTCTTGTTACATTGATTTTGCACTTCATCTTGAAAGTCTTCGAACTTTTCAAATGTTTCACACTTCATCCTCATTAAGTAAATATTCATATATTCACTCAAATTTTCGGAGAAATCATATGAAGTTGAACCATCGCTCTTGACTACACATAATGGGCTTTATACATCTATATGTACAATTTCCAATAAGCTAGTCATTCGTTCACTTTTGGCCTATGAACGGAGTTTTAATTGTCTCTAGGAAAGTTTCGCAAGCGTCATTTGATCAAAAATCAAAAGACTCCAAAATTCCATCCACATGGAGTTTCTTCATGTTTTCTTTCCAATATAATTTAAACGGCGATGTCACTTCCTAAGTGATCTTTATTATCAATTGTCTTTCGACATTTTTAGCAATATTTTTATGGATGTGATTTATCCAACGAGATTTGTAAATCATCCATTTTTTATGGATTACGGCAATTATTTGAACAACCCTTTTGTTCTCATAATACCTGATAAAACAAATCTTGAAGGCAAGCTTTGATATTAACGAGCAACACAACAACCCTTTATTTGTTCTCGATGAACATCATCACATATTCTTTTGCTAGTTACTTAGGCCATTGTAGTTCATGAATTGTGTTGTTTCGTATGACGATTCATACCACCAAATTCAGTATCCAATACTTAAGAACCAAATTGTTTAATAAGCAAAGAATATAGCCTAACATGTATATCCTCTATATACCTAAGCTGAACAATTCTAGTCTTTTCTTTTCTGCCATATATTTCTGAGATTCTCTTTCAGTATTTCCTTCTTTGTTCGAAAGAATCTATCAATATCAATAGTGGAGCCATACACATGACACATAGTCCAAAGCATGTATAGTTAAATACCAATGTATTTGGACTTGCACTTTGAAGTAGATCACCATCATCAAATACTTGGTGTTCTTTCAAATTCCATTCTTTAGTAATCTTTTAGTGTAGTAAACATTTTATCAAATATTCACCCTTATCATGGAACTATTCATGATCAAGATACTTTTAGCTTTATAACGGTGAATCGTGAGTATAATGTTGCTCTCCAAAACCTTTTGGAGGATTAGGACGACAAGCGTCTCCAACCTTTTTCAAATTCTCATCAAATATGAGAACATAAACTTTGCCATATTATACTCTCTCATGTTGCAACCAAAACATCATTTCAGATATCGCAATATTTTCCACACATCATGGTTTCTGAAACAACTCTTTCATATACTAGATAACCTTGATATTAAAACAATCTATTGAATATCAAGAATCATGGACACAAACATGATACTTATATACTAACACTGGAATTGTCACTCTTGATTTAATACCAATTATTAAACTTCACGGATTAACCGGAACTTACTAAAAGTTTGCAATAGGACTTTTAAACTTTAGATTAACACTTCAAAACAATATGATACCAGTTCGTAAAGTAACTAACCAGAATTCTATAGTTCTATTATCTCAATTATAACTAAGTGCAAGGTGGTAAACGGATGCCAATGACTACAACAACTATGCAAATTCACTTTGATTTAATTTATGATAAATAGTGTTCAACTTTTAATCATATTGCCGTTGAACTCCCACTCAAAACAATATCCCTCACATTGTTTTAGTGATCCCACGAACCAAATTCACTACACCAAGTCCGATCATCACGTGACATGATATAGTTTCAAAGGCGAACAATCATCATGTTCATCATATCATCTATATGACTCATGCTTTACCTTTCAGTATTCTGTGTTCCGATACCATGTCTGTACATGCTAGGCTCGTCAAGATCAAACCTTAGCTTCTGCATGAGCAAATCTGGCTTGCTCATGTTGTATACACTCGCAGAATCTAACACACCCGATCATCATGTGGTGCTTCGAAACAACGAGCTTTAGCAACGGTGCTTACTAAGGATGAACACTTTAAAACTTGAAATTTTTGTGCTAGAGGGATCATCTTATAATGCTACCGTCGCGAACTAAGCAATACAAGATGCATAAAAGTATTAACATAACATGCAATTCAAAATATGTGATATGATATGGCCTTTCTTCTTGTGCTTTCGATCTCCATCTTCAAGCACGAACATGATCTCCATCATCACCGGCATGGTGTCAAGGTCAATGGCACCGCTTCATGGTTGTCGTCCACCAGCATCAACTATTACAACTACTTTGAATAATAGACACGCAGGTCTTAACAAAATTTTGAAAGACAACCATATGGCTCCTGCCGGTTGCCGACTTACAATAAGGAACATTGCATACATCATATATAATCACAATCATGGCCATATCACATCACTGCACACCCTTGCAAAACAAAGTTAGACGCCTCTAATTTTGTTTGCATGTTTTACATGGTTTGGGGCTTTCAATAAGTGTCGTTCTAACTTACGAACAAGAACCACAATGTTGATGCTTGAACTATCAAGTGCCCGTTGTAAATTGAATCTTTACTATGATGGGAGAGACAGACACCCGCAAAGCCACTTATGCAATACAAGTTGAATGTCGAGCGTGGAGCAAGTCTCATGAACAATGTCATTTAAGGTTAGCCCGGGCCGCTTCATCCCACCATACCGTAAGATGCAAGTACACAAGAAGCAATTGATAATAAAAGCACCACCGCCCACAATGACCATTATGTTCTACTCGTGCAACCGATCTACATATAGACACGACTCTGATACCACTATAGGGGTTTGTAGCATGGAAAACAAAAAAATTATACCGCATGCACACAAACAAGCCAAGATCTATCTACTAGATTGTAGCAACGAGTCGATAGAAGCACTCACCCTCGAAGATTCCAAAGTGGTTAACGAGAGCAGATTCTCGTGGGTGATGTAGTCGTACACTTGCCGATATCAAGATCGCGTAGACGATCCTTCCGGCGTTGCGTTCCGGCGTGGTGTCGGAAGTAGAGGGAAGATCCCGCAGGGCTTCGCCTAAGACGGTGCGAGTTATGGTGGATCTAGGGTTTCCCGGTGATCTAGGGTTTAGAAGACCGGGAGGAGGCGGAGGTGTCGGCGGCGGCTAGGGCGGCGGCGGCGACGCTAGGCGGCGGCTGTCGGCTTGGCGGCGGCGGCGACGCTAGGCGGCGGCTGTCGGCTTGGCGGCGGCGGCGCACGGGTGTGGGGAGGGCCAGGGCTTGGCTTTTGGGGCAGCCGTCCCCCTCTATTTATGAGAGGGGGGCAGCCTTGGGAGGGGTGAGTTTGAATCCAAACTCAAACCCAAGTTGGATTGAGAGAAGGACTCTTTCCTTCTTCCACTAGGAAACCATTGTTCTAGTTTGATTTTTCAAACTTCCCGTTTAACTTTCAATTTAGAGCTTTAATTCTCTCTTGCAAATGCTCAAACCAAGTGACCTAGAATATGATCTAACACTTATACATGACACATTCATGATCCATTCCCCTTCCGGTCCGGTGAACCTTCTAGAACCTCTCCGATGAAAACATCGGAATTTTTCCCGAACTCCGGAATCGGACTTTCCTATATGAATCTTATTCTCCGGACCATTCTGGATCTCCTCGTGATATCCCGGATCCCATCCGAGACTCCGAACAACATTCGATATCCCTACTAACATTCCATATCTACTAAACAACATCGAATCCTTAAGTGTGTATCCCTACGGTTCGTGAATTATGCGGACATGACCGAGACACTTCTCCGGTCAATAACCAATAGAGGAATCTGGAAATTCATATGGCTCCCACATATTTCTACGATTACTTTATGATCGAATGAACCATTTACACACGATACCAATTTCCCTTTGTCTCACGATAGTTTACGTATCCGAGGTTTTGATCGTCGGTATCTCTGCATACCTAGTTCAACCTCGTTACCGATAAGTACTCTTTTCTTGTTCCCGTGATATGTGATCCCTTGTGAGCCAGTCACATGCTTGCAAGCTAATTGGATGACATTCCACCGAGAGGGTCCAGAGTATATCTATCCGTCATATGGATGGACAAATCCCACTCTTGATCCATGTGTCTCAACCCATACTTTCCGAACACTCAATGCCACCTTTATAGCCACCCAGTTATGGTGTGGTTTTTGATGTCATCAAAGCATCCTTCCGGTGATGGTGATTAGCATGATCTCATGGTCGAAGGAATTAGGTTACTATGTATCAGAAAGCTTATAGCAAACGAACTATTGAAATGACTTGATCTTTATGCTACGCTTATCTATATGAGTATGTCCATTACATCATTCTCCTAATGATATGACCCTGTTGTTAATAACATATCTATGTTCATGATCAGGAAACCATGATCATATATTAACCAACAAGCTACTTTAACAAGAGGCTTTACTAGGGACTCTTTTGTGTTCACAAATCACACAAGTATTAATATTTTCGGTTAATACAATTATAGCATGGTATTATCATAAGCATGAAGATATGATAATAACCTCTTTATTATTGCCTCTTGGGCATATCTCCAACACAAGGGGCCCGGATAATCCGCCACCCCTCCCCTTCCCCAGGCTTTTTGCAAAAGGAGGCAAGGCGCGTCGCTCTGTATAGGGGCGTATTTCCCCCCGAAAAATCCGAGTCTGGACCGGAGTTTTGCCTCGGCCGAATAATCCGGCCCCCACTTGGGCCTGATAATTCATCCCCCAAAGTCTCCAACGGCTTTGTTTTGGCAGGAGGTATAAATACCCCAATTGGTCCTCCTGCCAGAACTCTTGATTCATTCAAAAAAGTGTAGACATGTTCTTCAAGCTCCAAACTGAGATCTCCATCTTCATCCACTCGAAGGATCCGATCTTTGGGGAATCGAAGGAGGAGGCCCTGATCTTCATCAACACCAATCAAGCGCTCAACTTCCCCTCCATTCATTTTGGGGATTCTTGATCTAGTATTTTTTAAAGATCGTCCCAGCTTGAGTAGGACATGGCGATCGTCGAGGGTAGCGCGACAACTCCGAGATGGCCGAGACACGGCGGCGGTGGCGTGAAAAAGAAGCGTCATGCGGGCAGCTCGCTTCGATTCCCGCTGCGGCAAGCTCGGGGAAGGTGCGGGGAGGCGCGACGCCGGCGAATGTGCAGCTACTATGCGTAGAGGAGCGCCTCCGGTGACGAATCGAAGCGGCGGCACCGGTAGAATAGGGCTTGGAAATTAAGAACATCGCGGGCTCGGATGAGATTTCAGCGGCAGTTGGGCTTCACGCGCATCGCCGAGAGATAGCGCGCGCTGAACGGCGTGCAACAAATTTGCTGCGCCGTGGAGCGCAAATTGCCACGCGTGGAATTTTTTTTATAACACGCACAACTATGACGCGCCTGCTGAAAGATCAAAAGCGGTTATTTTTAAACGCGCGGCTCTATTAGAGTTGATTTCTTTTCTGTTTTTTTCATCGCTTAAGCGCGCCTAGCATTAAACATGCCCTTACCCGGAAAAAAAAAGGCCAAGTATAGAGTTGTAGTGGACCGGCTGGACTCTACAGACTTCCTGATCCCACTCGTCGTCAGTGTTAAAAGCCCCAAGATCCCAACGGTCGAGTACCCGCCCGCAGCCACCGCAACGGTTACTTCCGCTGGTCTGCTCTCTGCTACATCCCATTTCCCCCCGCCACTCTCCCTCTCTTCGATCACCACGCTCCATATCCCTTCCTCTGTTCATCCTCGATTCCAAGCGCTTCCCCCATCCTCAATCCGACATGAATAGCGCGGCCGAGACAGACGCCGGCGGCGATAGCGTCAACAACCCAGATGCCACGGTGGTGGTGGTGGAGCGCGTGGTGACGGTGGAGTACATGGGGAATTCCATGTCGCGGAACCTCCTCGGCAAGTTCCCCGACTCGTCCGCCTTCGACTTCGACTACTCCCAGAGCGGCATCTGGTCTCCCGTCAACAAGATCCCCAGCGCGTCGCCGGCCTCCGGAGCTGGCTCCAGGGACTTCCTCATCGCCAAGTGGAAGCGCCGGGCGAGGGCCGGAAGCAGGCTCAAGGTCAAGGACTCCGCCGGAGGCGTCGGATGCGGCGGCAGGTCAAGGTGGCGGCGCCGGCGTCTGCGCCGGGAAGGGTCCTTCCTGGACCTCCACGACACGGGCATGCCGAAGCTGGATCTCTCACCGCCTGCGGCGTCGCCTTCCCCCGCCAAGGTAGCTTCCTGCACATGAACACCCCTCTGAAGCTTAAGCTCTCCGAATCATCTGCGTCAGCGTTACGAGGCTTCTGTTGGTTTGGGTTCTCCAGGAGGGATGGAGGAAGGTGCTCAGGGCGGCCATCAGGAAGTTCAAGGCGCGACACCGCCGGTCCCGGCAGGCTCCCGTGCTCCACATGATGCTGCCAATGCTCTGATCCGCTGATCGATCGATCGATCGAAACGGTCGCGCCCACGACTTTCTTGTTCTTGATTGGTTGTTTAGTTCGACCGTGCGCGTGTGTTGTATGTACAACAAGCAGTTAGTGAGATCAATGTACCTTTGTAAGTTGCTGTCTTCTGTCATGTGATGCTCTTGCTGTAGAGCTCTGAATATGATAGCAATCATTTTTAGAGTCAGTTTGTACATCTTTCTATGAGACATTGTGCATTTCTTGTCCTTGTTTACCCGTCAGTTTGCGAGGCGGTCTCCAGTTGGTTTCTGTTTGCAACCGATCTGATACGGTTTCTAATCGGAATAACGAACCTGGATTCCGACTCGAGAATCCAGCCTGAAATTCCGTTATAAATTCCCCCGTGGATCATAACTAAACAAACGAACGTGTCATATCAAAACAGATTCAACTTTCAGCAATAGGCAACAACACATAGGAAGTCCTCTGGTCGCAGGATATGGCTTCCAAGATCTCCGACACGCCGGCGATGGTGCCACCGAGCTCGACGAAGGGGGGCATGCGGCAGTGCATCTGCTCGCCCACCGACCACCCAGGCTCCTTTCGGTGCCGGCTCCACCGTGCCGGCGGTATTATGCCCAGGTCGTTCTCCTGCCAGCAACTCGGTGATCCCTGCACGCCGAGCTCCCCGCTGCTCTGCTCCGGCGGCATGCCGAGACCCGCGTCGCAGCAGCAGTTCGCGCTTCCTTCCGGCTCCGGTATGTCAAGTTCGGCCTCGGAGCAGCACCTCCTCTGCTCTGCCGGCGTCCCAAGATCGGTATCGTGGCAAGATTTTGCTCACAAGAAGTGATCCCGGGGGGACTCCGCGGCAAACCTTCTGAACCAACCTGTTCGTTTTCGTTAGCTTCAGTTCAGTAACTACTACTTTCGTTTCTTCAGGCTGTATCTAAATGGAAGTTCCCATTCTTTGCCAACCAAGATAGGTGTAACTAGGTTGTGATCTTAGTAAATGATACTTTAGAGAGACATTGCGGTAAACTAATGATAAAATGGCATGATCAGCAGACCAAAAAAGAACAGGAAAATTCTCGCCACAAAAACCTAAATAACAGAACAGTTTTCTTTTCCAGGCTAACAGTGATGATTCCCGACAGAAAGACCTACAAGCTCTCATCAATACTACTACTGCAAAATCTAGATGGTATCGAGAAACCTACTAGGAAAAAAACTAGTGCTAGGAAGACTAAATTCCATCTATCTCGCCCTGTCCACCAAGACACTTAAATAGAAGCGGCCTTCTTAACGGTGTACTGCAGAGTTGTCAATACTCAATACACATCCACCATGCGCTTTCAAAGCAATGAAGCTGTTTTTCTGAAGAAGAAGAAACAAGGCAAGAATTAGCATTTTAAAAATCTGGATTATACTAAGTAACAAAAGTACAAACTGGTGCTCTCTTATTTTGCTAAAGGTGGATATGAAAAGTAACATAATGTGGCACTTGCAACCGATGTACAAATTAAGTTATATAATTGATAGTTGTGATTTTATACTCTAGTTACACAAGGCTGCCGAAGAAAAAAATTGCACTTTTGCAAATGGATGGCATGTGCAGTAATGGTTTGCTCTTGTGGACTGTGTACACTCATACAAGCATAATGGATTAACACAACGGACACTTGCCTGAGCGATCATCATCTTTTTACTTCCTATTTGCGGGATTCCACCAGTACATAAACTGGCTTTCCATTGAGCTTACAGAAATCCTGTCAAAAAATATGAAGTTAGTAGGTTTAGAAGCGCAGCTTGGTCAATGTCATACCAATCAGGTATGCTTTGTATCTTCCAAATGCTTGACAAAATACTGTCTTTCCTTTTACCAAGGAAACTGATGGCTCTTTCACTGATTTCAATCACAAAACATGAACTTGTATAGACAGTCTGTAAACAAGTGATAGTACTCCCTCCGTTTCAAAATATAAGATGTTTTAGCTTTATAAAGTTAATGAATACCCCTTTTTATGTGTAGGTTTACTCCAAACCTCTTCGAACCTACATACTAAAAGGGTCTAGATACATTAGCCTCACAAAGCTAAAACATCTTATATTTTGAAACAGAGGAAGTACTAAGTAAGATCGTGTGCGTACCTTAAACTTAGGAAGACCAATCAGGCATGCACACTCAACGACGTCAGCTCCAGCACGTTCTGGAAAGGAAATAATTGCAGAAATTATAGAAAGATTTGTCAAAAGGACATCTTCACGTTCATAGATCATGATACATTCATATGATTGAACAAGCTAGATATGCAATTAGAAATCCTGATTCTATGTGACGTGAATGCTCGATCCTTATCTACAAAGTTTCCTCTTGTAGCACCAAAGATCAAATTATGTGTCTAGTCCCATCAAAAGCACACCTTTATGTTAATTAGCTAGTAGCTACCACCATAGGCCTTCTCTGTCAAACAGGAATTTGTCACTCTTAAGGCCAAGCTTTGCTTGTTGTCAACATAACATGATGGCCCTCTCTACTCTACATGTTATCACTAACTCGTTGAGATGCCTAGCTAATTGACTATGTCATATGATACTCGATGTGTATCCAAGTTTATAGTGGTACCATATTATCACGATTTCAGCATCACCCAGTTGCTTTGACTCGCCAGCTTTTTACTTATCTATTTACTGAACTACTACTAAATCTTCTTAAGTTTAGTGTTCTGTTCAAGGAATATTAATGATCAACAAACTTTTAAAAAAACTTAAATGCACTATATTACGGCAAGGAGGGAAACATGTACTCACCGATGAGTCTTATAGCTGCAGAAAGAGTCCCGCCCGTTGCGACCAAATCATCGACGACCACCACGCGCTCGCCTGCTTCGATGGCTCCAACATGCATCTCCAAGCAGTCCGTTCCATACTCAAGCACATAGCTCTCGGAAATCACCTCGCCTTCATTGTTTTGTAGAGCAAAATTATCATGCACGTGCGAAGGATACTGTAATTATTTCCTTCTCGAGAAGAAACGAGTACTTCAAACCGCAGCAGCTTAAATCGATCAGACCTTGCTTATACTCGCTCTACTGTTTGATTTGATCGACCCTGTAACAGGATTTAAAGCACCGGAGATTTTTGGCTCTCGAGATTCAGTGATCCTGTTATCCTAAAAAATTCGAAAATCGTAGCTACGAGTTTCAAAATAATTGCAAACAAATCCGGATGTAGCCAATGATGTATCACACCAACGTGCAAAATACCAATTTCAAATGCATTCTATTCTTAGCTACACAAAAAATGACAAAAGTGTGTAGATCTGGGTATACGCATTTTCAAAACTGCAAATTGTATCAGATTTTATCTTTTTTTTTTTGTAGCCCACGCCACGGTACAAAGAATTTCACGTTGTGATTTCGCATGCTTGCAGAAAACACAATTAACTATGTCTAGAATTATTTTCAGATCTTATTTAAACTTGTAAATATGATTTTTTTTATTTATTTTTAAAAAAACTAAGGGATTACCGGTGCTCGAGAGCCAAAGCCACTGTTTTCTACTGAACTGAATAACTTTTCAGAAATCGGCATTGTACAGTAGGTGGCTGATGGGCTAATTAGTCGATTCAGGAGAGGTTCAGTCAGTGTGCAGCTGCCAAACCCTCTTCACCTCTTTTTCGACAAAAAAATAGCTAGCTAACGGCAGACCATTTTATTACTATCAAATTAAGGTGCCGGAGAGGAATCTGTGAATGACCCAAGTTCAGACTTGAGAGATGAGAGATTTTTACCTGGGAGTTTCCCGGGCTTGCGCAAGGGTATGAATTTGGCCCCGATGGCCAGCGCGATCGCCGGGCCAAACATGAACCCTCTCGCTTCAATGCCTGGTAGGGACACAGAGAAGAAAATTCAGCATTTGCGCACTTTGGTTAATTACAGGGGCATTCAGTTCACTGATGTTAATTTAGAACAAAAAGGCTGGTTGAGGCATGAAGTGGCCAGACATGACAAGGAAACAAGGCGGCCAGCGTTCGTTCGTCGGGTCAGCGTCACAAACAATGCCGTTAATCGCTGACATGATCTCGCAGGTGCACCGATCGAACAGCGAGGTTTAACAGACGCAACTGTACTGGTCGTGTACTAGCAGCAGCACAGACAGCACGGGGGGAGAAGGACCGACCGGGCGCGGGCGCGGGCGGGCGAGGACGACAGACACCGCATGTGCGGGCGTCCGATCAGGTGATCCAAGCCGCGAGCGCCCCCACAGAGGTCACAGGTACACGTTCGCGGCGTCACCGGTCCCCGCCGGCGCGCGCCATCTCCCCAATCGCCAGGCTTGTACATGCATGCACCGTGATCCCGCTGGCATGGCCCTGCTCAATCGCGCGCCGTACAAGTGGCGCGACGGGGCCGGCCGGCGTGCGGGTCGTCCTGGCCGGCCGCGAGACCCGCTCTCGGGTCTCGGCTCCCGGCTGCCAGGACCAGCAAGGAGGGACCATACATACGGGCCGGCCACGCAAGGATACAATCCCCACATGCGCGCCTAGCGCTTGCAGAAGCTCTAGTTAAATTGGCTTTCCATCGATCGACGACCGCCTCGATCATCTCGCCCGATCGCGCTGGCGATGGCGCCGGCCCCCTCCTGGGTTCAATTGCTCTGGTCTCTCTGGGCCAGACGCTGAGACCGACACATGTGTGTACGTGTGCGCGTATCAACAGTACTCATGGTGGTACTACTACCTAGTACTGCTGCTGCCGTGCTACTGTTCCACTTGTTGAGATCGATCGATCGATTAATTCATTCTGGCAGCAGCTTCCACGATAACAACCGTAATAATTTACTACCGAAGATTGTTTGTTTAATCCATCCACCAGTGCTAGTACTACGAGCGAGTGCTGTGTAATGTGGTGGTGGCGATCGACGACCCGATCAACGACCGCGGGAAGGGAGACAGCACGCGCAGGGGCGATCTAGTACTATGCCCCCCTCGAGTTTCAGAACGCCACCGGCCGCCAGGGTGAGCGGCAGCCACCGAGGTGGTATGAGTATTAAAGAAAGACGTGCCGCCGGCGCCAGAGCGCACGCGCGCGAGGTGCATGGTGTGACCGGTTGACGGATCGCCACGCAGGAAAGAAAAAGATGGATGGATTTATGTAGTACCTGCGACGGCGGCGATGGCCATGCCTTTGTAGCGCTCCACGAACATGTCCACGGCGTCCTTGAACACGCCCGGCCGCAGCAGCAGCGCCGTGATGTCGTTGAACATGATCCCTGCAACCGCGCCGCGCGCGAGCAAGCACGACCGGGTCAGAGCAAAGGAGGAAACGCAGCAGGGCGAGCGAGGCGAGGCGAGCTCTCAAAGCGGTCGGTCGGACGGACCTGGCTTGGGGAAGTGCGGGACGACGCGGATGTCGTCGGAAATGCCCTGGAGGCGCGGGTCAACGAGGGCGTGCTTCGCCGCCGGCGCCTGCTCCGTCGCCATGTCGCCGCCACCGCTCTCGCCGCTCTCCTCCTCCCCCATGCTCCCCTTCTACCCTTGCTTCGTTCGTCGTCTGATCCTCTGCTTCGGCTATGATGATCTGGTATCGCCTCGAGTAGTAGTAGTACTAGTAGCTAGGGAGAAAGGTGTGGCGTGTGCGTGTATAAATAAACGGAACACAGCCGCCGGGTGGGCGTAGCAGTCACAGCAAGGGTAGAAGGGGTAGTTCCCTTTTCTCTTTATTATTACTACACTATCTATCCTTGGCTTGGAAACCGGCAGGCAGGCAGGACCACCAGGACGCTGTTGCATAGAGAAGGCCAGCCAGCCAGCTTCGCTCGCTCGCTTGACAGACAGCGGCCAAACAACCCTCCCCGATTCATGAATTTGTCACCGGTGAGTGAGTGACTCGGTGGGTGCCCGTTTCAGCGATTTGGAGATCTCTCCCTCTCTCTGATCGATAGTATCGGCGTGGCAGCGGCTGCATCTCAGACAGGATTTACCTTGTAGGTACGGCAGCAGCTACTGATCGAGACGTGCTCGCGTTAATAATTAACTCTCTTTATTTACTGCGACCGGCTCATCTTTTTACCGGTACCTAGTGGAAAATAATACTACTCGATGAGCCGGAAATGGCATCATATGCCGGGTATGCCGGGTGTGTCGTCGTCGCAGCAGCATGCATAGTAATATATATGCCGGAAATGGCATCATATCCACGTAGTACGTAATACTGCTAGCACGAAGAAGGAAATGGCATCATATGCATGGCCGGCCACGGAAGATCGACGGAGATGCGCGGGTACAGACTAGAGGGGGGAGATCCGTCTCGACGAGTGAACAGTGGCTGGCTAGCACGTACTACTAGTACTGTAGCACGGCGGATTCCTCAGCGGGCAGCATCATGTCTTTTCGCATTGAATTATCATGTGATCCCCCGCTGCTGCTGCTGCGACGACGTACTACGTGGATGTGTACCCGTCATATATATTACTATGCATGCACCGCGCGCAGCTAGCCAACGGTGCGTGTGCGTGTGCGTCTGCGTCTGCCAGTGCCTGCGCGGCGGGCCCTGCCCTCGCTGGATTCCGCACGCACGTACTCCACAGGCGTACAGCGGCCATGGCTCTACGCTCGCGCGGCTCACTGTGCCGGTGTCGCCGTGTCGGGGAGGTGCTTCGATGGCATCGGCATGTGCGGCCGTGCAGCAGCAGCAGCAGGCACGGGACGGAAGAGGGGGCGCAGCTAGCGGTCGAGCGAGCGGCTAGCCAGCTAGCGACTGGCGACTAGGCAGATCGAATCGATGGACCTTTCCGGCTACAGTCTCGAGAGGATTTTGCGGTCAGCGAGGCAGAGCGTATCTATCGGCAGTGAGATCCCCGATGATATTGCGGTGGGGTCCGTCCTCCCTCGGAGCCTGTCTGCTCGCTAGACCTGCATACGCGTCCTTGGGCTTGGAGAGAAGTGGCCACATCTCTCGTTGGTAAATTTCGCTTCCCAGCTTCTCGAAAAAGAGGTACGTACCAGTTTTTGACCTTTAGGACACCGGATTTATTTCTTCCATCATACTACCTCCGTTTCCTTATAATAAGGCATAGTATAAATTTAGTCAAAAGTCAAAGAGTGCAAACTTTGACTAAGTTTATAAGAAAAACTATCAGTAACTATGATACAGTAATAGATAGCTGCAGTACAAAAATATATTTCATAATGTATCTAATAAGATTGATTTGACCCTATATAGGTTTATAGTTTTTTCTAAAAGTTTAGTCAAACTTTGCAATGTTTGACTTTTGACTAAATTTATAGGTCCTATTTTAAGGAACGGAGGGAGTACTTCATTCCAAAATAAAAGATGTTTAACTTTTTTTCTAAATATATTTCGATGACTTCGGTGTATATATTAATTTATTTTGTTCTGAACATATACACTGAAAGACAAGGGGGTGGCGACAGGGTTCTTCCTAGGTATTCACATGAATACCAAATATTTTGGCAAAACGTCTAAATTTTGTTATTTAGAAGATTCAAAACTCGCATAGTTCACGCTCCTATCTGGATTTTGTCATTTTTGCTGAGGATTAAATATAGGCTATTTTATATTGAAAATTGACACACTTGTAAAATAAATCATTGGCTACATTCTAGTATTTCTGTTTGAATTTTTCAAAAAGGAGTTCCCGTGAGCTCGTTTGCCAAATTAACGCACTCACCTCCTTCTATATCTAAGCCCCCCTTGTCCACCACTTGAGAGTCGGCCACCACAGGTCGGGTCGATCTGTTGTCCCTCCCGTCGGAGTAGCTGGCCAGAGACGCAAAATCTAGGGATGTAAATAGGAGTCTCAATAAAAGTAGGGTTTGTGTGTTTTGGCCATGTGTTGGTCTTTTACTTCTTGCCGGGAGGTGGGGATGGATCCGGGCATGGCTGGTGGCGATTCTCCTTGTCGCGACGCTCTGGTGGTCAGAGCTGAAGGTGATGGGTTTGAACTCAACTAGGACCTCCGTCAATAATGCTCGTTCTTTTGGCAGATTCGTCGATGTTGGTCACGGTGTGTGTGGCTTTTCTTGTCCATTCATCGTGCTATTGAGGAGAAAGGGATCGTGCTGGCGGGTAACAATGCGACGAGTCTGCGACAAGGGAGTTGTGGAGCTTCTTCTAGGAGGGCATATATTGAAGTACCCCTTCTGTTGCCGCCTCTGATGGTCGAAAGGTGACCCCTCCCATTGCACCGCCCCAAGTGGTTGCGTCCGAGGCAGGAATTGGTTGGTCGTGATGCGATGCTTATATGTGATAGAGGAGCTGGACCCCATTGCATTTTTAATTTTCTTGGGTCCTCTGTGCAAAATGTAAGGATATGTTTGTAGTTTCCTTGTTGTAAAATGTAAATCCAACGCTGAGAATGATTGGTAGCTCCGCGGCCCTTCTGGACCAAGACCTGTTAAAAAAACTAAAAAGTAAGAGAAGTGAAATGTCAATCGGGATGGAGGCAAAAGTTTCATGTTGGAATTGTTCTATGCAACATGTCGGTTTCTTTGAGTTATACGTATATTATTGGTTATGCTAGTTCTTGGTCAACCCATAATTAAGTTAGAGCTTGGTCGACTCTAGGACCATTGGATCATCATAAATGCTTGCACCCTATGAGTTGTAAGTCCCATACCTGGGCATGGGAAGCCCGGACCGACCGGCCCACCCCAAAAAAGCCCAACGGGAAGGGCCTGGGCCGCAGATTTAGGCCTGACAAGGTGGGCGGGCTGGGCCTGAGACGCAGAAAAAGGCCATTTAAGAAGGCGACCCAGCCCGAGGCCCGACGACCCAATGGGATTTTGCATGCAAGGGACGTGATTGGGACAAAAATCAAGCCCGGCAGTCGGGCCATGGGCCGAGATTTTCCTATTAGGCTTTTTTTGGCCCGGCCCGAGAAATGCCTAGCCGTACTGAGTTATCCAAATGGGTTGCAACTAAGGAAAAATAGTCTTAGTTGTTGAATTTGCACCGTATGATTTGTGTCGGCCGAGATTTCTAGGTTAGATTTTTTTTGCGAATTTCACTGATCTATTAATAATCAACAACAATAGTACAAAGAGTCTTAAAAGTACTTCCTCCGTTCCAAAATATATGTTTTAGATTTATCAAAATTTGGATGAATCTATATACTAAATAGTGTCTAGATTCGTTCAAATTTTGACAAATTTGAGACATCTATTTTGGGACGAAGAGAGTAATAGAAATTACAAATAGGTCACTGGACCACCTAACGACGACTACAACACTAGCATGAGCCGAAGACGCGCCGCTGTCCTCACCCCTCCATCACTGGAGCCGGTCAAAACTTATCGTAGTTGAGCTTATTACAGCAGACAGTCGGAAGTCGTCGTGCTAAGACCCCATAGGACCAGCGCATCAGAGCAGCAGCCATCGCCAAAGATGACAACCATAGATCAGAAGAGACTGACCTCAAACCACACCGACGGATACGGAAAACGATCGGATGGCAAGAGATCTACACGTGACATCCGAAAAAAACACTGAAAAAGGGCTAAGAGGACCTCATTCTGACTCTAGGATGCAGCCGCCATCTCGACATCCGAAAAAAACACTAAAAGGGGCTAAACAAACACGAAAATTCTTCCACCAGCTATGTGGTCCGCCACACCACTCTAAGACCACCGAAAACAGAACGGACCGACGACGTCATGAGGGGACAAAACCGTAAATAGGTTTAGCCGGTCGCTTGCGCAATCGCCTGGCAGCTGCCTCGGTACGTACAGCTCTGAGGTTGGATTTTATATGCTCCAAATTTTGTTTGGTTTCATCACAAGGAATACCGAGAATTCCCAAAAACCTCCAAGGGCTGCCCCCCAAACGAAAACTAGGCACGTACACGTCGTTACTAGAAAGGAAGTGTTAGGAGCGGTAAAAGTGAAAAGAAGAAAACATAAAAAAACATTTGATAAGCAACTTCTCTTGCAAGCCAACAACTTGCTCCAACTCCCTCAAAAAAGACCCTAAAAAAAACTCCCTCAAAAAAGAAAAAAACAACTTGCTCCAAACTGCATCACCCCCGTGCAGTTGGCTCTCAACTGATTCGACGTCGTTGTTGTATGCAACCGCCTTGCGTCATGTGCACATACACGCCTGCTATGCATACTTATTGTAAGTGGCGCTTACTTTACGCACACATACTTATTGTAAGCTCATACTTATGCCGTGCTGCGCGCCACGAGATTGAGAGGAACACACCACGCGCGTCATGGATGAAATGAGGAATCATATTCCCGAACTGCATGTCCGTTCGTTTTGGACGTACCTAACACTATGTCACCGCAGATTTTTAGGGACATTTGCTTCCAGGCATTTTTAAAAAGCGCCTAGAAGGATATATTTTAGAGGCGTTTTTGAATAACTGCCCACAAAAATATGATTTTTTGCAGGCAAATTTTAAAACTGCCTTTAAAAACTGATTATTCGAGGCACTTGAAAAAATGCCTGCAAAGGGTCTGCACGGATTATATTTTCTAAGACACCTTCAAAAG
This sequence comes from Avena sativa, assembly GCA_916181665.1. NCBI lineage: Eukaryota > Viridiplantae > Streptophyta > Magnoliopsida > Poales > Poaceae > Avena > Avena sativa. The sequence continues at coordinate 143,847,080 of OV702294.1, read as the reverse complement.
TGCCTGAAAAAACAGATGCCTATTTTTGGAAAAAAACCTTTACTTTTATGCAAAGAAAACCGGTCCTCCACCCTCTTTTAACCGGAAAAAATCTGAAGATTTTATGTAGAAATGACGAAGCACAAGAAGAGGAAATGATGAAGCACCAAAGAATGTAGAAATTTCTGAAGTTTCTGGATGCTGACGTGAAGATTTTATGTTGCTGGATGCTAATCAGTTTCTATTCGTTGAAGCACACGCGGAGATTTTGTAGTTTCAAATTGTCTTTTTTTAAAGGAGCATATATTAATATCAGAAGATATCAATTACACCCAGCCTCTGCACAACGCATTGCCTTAGCGGTCATACGGATGTACACAGCCAAAAAAAAAAAAGAATTACAAAAAACAAAAGTCCCGCTATAGCGACTCATTCATTGAAACAGCAGTACTACTACCACCAAGATGGCACCAGAAGTTCAGCTTCTCCAAAAACGACGCCTTCAAGAAGGAAACAGTGCACAAACACCGTCATCGCCCGATCAAAGATCTTAGATTTTTACCCTGAAAAAAGTCCACACTCTCAAAACAATGTCTTCAACAAAGCCATTGCCAAGCACAACCAATTAAGACCAGACCCTGGGTTTTCACCCTGAAGGTAGGACCGTGAACCTCTCTTGTATAGTCGTCATCACTTGCATGCCACTGCTCCAAGTCACGAATCATCGAGCCAATTCCTCATCACCATCCACACTCGAACCACCATTATCAGTCTACAGATCTTGGTCTCCATGATACTCTTCGTCAGCACCATGGAACGAGAACATGCCCCATGATATTAACAGCCAACAAAGCTTCGAAGCGCACCCTCTGAAACCAAATGGTCAGAGTAAAACATGGGTGCGCACAACCGAATCCCATCTGATCCAGCAATCTCTTGGCATGATCGCACTTATGGAGTTCGCCGGTAGAACCTTCCGGAACACGACACATGAACCAGATCAATATAGACAGACATCAGGCAGATCTTCATCTTGGCTTGAGAGGGATCAAGGACCGCCACCTTTATTGAAACCGAGTCAGCAACCTATGCTAATCAAAACAAGCAACAAGGTGATAGCAAGATATAAATACTTCAAGCATGATGGCTATGACAAAGTAAAGTGCATAAGTAAAGGGCTCGGTTGAGAGATAACCGATGGACGCGGAGACGAAGATTTTTATCCCAATTTCACTTCCAAAGAAGCTACGTCTCCGTTGGAAAGGTGCAATGGCGCAATGCTCTCCAAACACCACAAATGGCTCACCTCGAGGTGTGGTGGATCGATGCTCACCCAACGTCACCCAAGGCCTCACCCCGGATGCGAAGGCACGCAACTCACCGGCGCCACAAAAGGCTCACCCTATTCTCCCGTGAGCTCGCCACAAAGGCTACTCACGATCCACTAAGGGACACTTGAGGGCGGTCACCAAAACCCGTACAAGATTGGGGTTATCTCCACAACTCAATTAGAGGCTCCCAACAACAAAACCACAAAAGGCTACAACGCCACAAAAGGCCAACAAAGCCACAAAAGGCTACAAGACCACAAAAGGTTACAAGAAGTCAACAACCCAACCACACAACCGTCGAGGGTTCCAAGAACCCAAGAGTAACAAGCCCACACGATTGAACTCGCCGAATATCCAAGGAGAACTCAAACCTATGCATCAAATGCAAGGGCAAGTCCTTCACTCCCAAATTCTAACAAAGCTATAAAAGCTATTGGGGGAATAAGGGAGGAAGAACACAAGAGGAGAACACAAAACTCTCCAAGATCTAGATCCCAATGATTCCTTCACAAAGAAGGGATTTGGCTTGGAGGGATTGTAGATCTAGATCTCCTCTCTCATATCCCTCAAAAAGATGCAAGAATCATAGGAAAGGAAAGGGGAGATGGAAAGCTCTTCAAGGTCAACAATGGAGGAGAGAGAGAGAGCCAAGAACCAAGAAAAGAGCTAGTACCCACGAAGGGGAAGAGGAGCCCCTTTTAAAGGGATCCTAGATCTGCCTGTTATGGGCATTCGCGACCCTGGCCGGAACTTCCGGTGGGAGGCCTAAAATTCCGATGGCACACAGCCAATGGTCAGAAAACTGCAATGCGAGAGACTGAAAACACGAGCCTGGCCGGAACTTCCGGTGGAAGCGGAACTACCGGTGGAAATTCCGACTGAAGTTCCGTCAAATAGAGCATACAAAATACTAAGGTTACAGAACATGGGCGGAACAATAGCCGTAATTTCACCCGATACTATCGGCGACATTTATGCTCGAGCGGTACTTCCGGTCCCTAGCCAGAACTTTCGGTGGGGGCGATATTACCGCCGAAACTTCTGATCCAAATTCCGCCAAAACACCAAACCAGACAGAGAAGATATAGTACGTGAGCGGAAGAAGAACCGGAACTTACACCGGAACTTCCGGCGGCAAAATGCCCTGGCGGAACTTCCGGTGGGTAGCCGGAACTTCCGGTCAGAAAAACTTTAGAAACCAAAACTGCAATAAATTTCGCGTCCGAACTCAAAACGAGATGAAACCAATTTTGTTGGAAAGATAACGACATGTAGAATCCAACAAATATTGGGTATCACCTAGGGAGAAAATACCATGAATATATATGTGAGGTATATCCCAAGGTGTGGAGCCGGAAAACTCGCAAGATCAATAACCGTAATAAGATATGCAAAGGAAATCCTTAGATGAAGACCTAGAGCTTGTTATGATGATAACCACAAGCTCTAGATCCTCTCATGGACAAGAACCAACAAACAACAAGAAAGATGATGCTATGAATGCAAATGTTTGAGCTCTCTCTGAACGATGCGATCGAGACACCCGCTTGAGAGCCCCTCTTGATAGCACGGCTATCTATCCTAAACCCGGTCTCCCAACTAACAACACGAGACCAGCAAAAGAGAAGCCCTATCAAGATCATACATTTGTGTTGAGCATTCCACTTGAACTTGGTGTAGACCGTCTTGTTCTTCTTAAGTGGGAACATCTTTTTTGTTTGCTCTTGCTCGCTCTTGCTTGATGAAGACTTGCAAATTGCTCCCCCATAATCCATGGGGAAACCTCTTCTTTGATCTTGTCTTCATCACTCTATGATCACGAGGATGGCAAGCTTCAAGCAAGAGATCTTCTAGAGATGGCGCATATTGAGCTTGCCCTTGGACAATTCTTCAACTTTAAACCTTGAGACCAACACATGGCCCAAGCGATGCCAATGGACAAAACTACAAGTAAAACTCAATTTACATATTATTCCAAAGGGATTGTCATTAATTATCAAAACCACACATGAGGGACATACATGCCCTTTTAACGGCCAAGTTGGCGCGTGGACGGCGGCAGGCGGTTGCCGCTGGTGCTCAGCCTCCTCCCACTCGTGCACCGCCTTGGAACAAGCGAGAGCCTCAGCTAGGCCCATCAATGGGACATTGTTGAGAGATGCCTCCATCGCCATCGGCGCGCTCACTAGCTCCGGCTTTGGCCGGACCATGCGGAGGCGGCCGCGTAGTGGGGAGGGAGCCTGAGGCTCGTTCATGGTGAGTGCGTGTGAGCGCGTGCACGTCGGGATGCCAGCGCGGGTCTGCCCTGTCCTCATCGGACATTCCGGCGAGGATGTCTTAGATCTCGCCAACCATCCGGACGCCGGTGGGCGGAGGAGGGATTGGCACGCCTCCTGCGCAGAGCCTCCACGACGATGCACGAAAGTCCGGTGGAGCGGGGTAGCCGCCCTCGTAGAGGAGGCGACCCTCCCACTCGTTCAGCGAGCGCCGGCCGAAGCCGTTTGCCGCCACACTGTCGCCAGGGAACCTTTCCGCCATCGCCAAGAAGAATATCTATGGAGGAGGGTGGAGTTCGCCGGAGCGAGGAGGAGTGTGGACGGTGAAGGGGAAATTGCTGGTTTTTTATAGCAGCGAGGTGGACGGGAGGGGTGTAGAACGCGGTCGGGAAGGATGGGAAGCCAAGGCGGTGGCGTGCCGTAATTACACCGCGTGGCCGGCGATTGGATTCAACGGTCAGTTTCCTACGCAAAGGCTACCGGCGACTGCCTTAACTCGCGTCGGAACCGTGGGGATGAGGACGAAGACGACCTCTCCCCGACATCTTGGGTTCACTTGGTAGGGCCTTTTTCCGCATTTTTCTTTCATCTGGTGCCCCAGGCGAAGCTGACGCGCTATGTTCTGCTTGTATTCGCCGAATGGATTTTATGCCATATATCCGGATGAAAACGAAGAGCTAAGGGTGTGGATAGGACAATTTTTGCCGTCCAGATAAAAAAATACTGTCGGGATTCTTGGGGGGGCATAAATAGACATGCTCTAATGCAAGTATCCGTGTCCTCGAGCCTTTTCCCAAAGACATAAGCAAGAATGTTACACGAAAATAACACGTTTTTTTACAATCAATACCATCTTATATTCATAGTAGCAAATACTACATGGTAGGTAACATAATCTGACTCCAGCGATTATAAAATAAAGTCTAAACGAAATTAACAAATCTTTTAGGTATTCAAACTCTTCGTTCTTCCACGACACAATCTTGTACTTCTCTGAAGGCGGCCGAAAACTGAAATATATCAACCACAACCTGTAAATATTAATGAGGGTTCTTCCATAATTTTAATTTTGAGCCGCATTGTCAAGGCTACATGCATGCGTGCAATCATTAGGGTAATCAAACAACATCGGCAAGAGTACCAATACCAGTATTCTAGGGAAAAGAAACTGAACAGCCTGATCCACGTCACTGGCGAACTGAGAGTACGAATCACCATTGTCGAGGAAGTAGCAGCCGGGACAGAAGCTACGAGGATAATCCTCCTCGGAGCAACCATTAGAAAAAAATACAAAATCGATCTGGCGAAAAAAGATCTGAAAGACCGTATCTATAAAACATTAATCTTTCAACCCCATTTCAACCCCACCATTGACGTCGGGAAGAAGATCTCGGCGTTGTACGAAAGGACAAAGATTACTTACTATAGACAATGCAATCTCTATTGAAGAAAGACTGCTACCAAAACATTAATCTAATCTTCTAAAAACATTATCTTTATTGAGAACTCCACACACATATAGGGTTCCCCACCCCTCACAAGGCCGGTAAGACTGGCTGCTAGGGGGAGGGGGAACCGATCTATGGAAGATGTAGAGAGGAGGTTGCGGCTAGGTTAGGAGGAGGCAGCTGCTGAGAGGAAAAAATGACCATCGAAATAACACGTTACTTGGTTCTACAACACTCGTCTCTTTTCTAAAAATATTAAAACCAAAGAACCATCTGTACCGTACAGCTGCAACGATAAGCGTGGGCTGGTTCCACAGCCGCCACCGTAAATATGTCAGCAGGATCGACTTTTCTTCAAGCCGTTAATTGTGGTGATGTCGTCATGCAAAGCACTGCGCTTCAGTTTTAACGAAACGATGAGCTCAAGATAAAGGAAAGCCAGTAAATTATACTACTCTCTCTCTGTCTAGAATAAACTCACCAAATTAATTATTTCTGAACGTAGAGCAAGTACTATTCTCTTCGTTTCAAAATATAAGATAATTTAGTTTTATAAAGCTAATATATATAGATACTTTATAGAATCTCTATATATATATTAGTTTCACAAACATAAAATATTTTATATTTTAAAACGGAGAGAGTACTACGGTACTTCTAGTAGCTAGAACGCAGAGTGCGAGATCCCCACCGGAAAATAAAGTGCAAGGGTTGTAGATTACGTTGCGATCCTCACACACAGACATATCTGAGCGCACCGATAACCGATCGGTCGCGCTCCGTACGGCGTCAGCTGAGAATGACGTCGTGTCCATCTCTTCTTCTCTAGCGAGACGGCGACGCCGCTGGTGCATGCATTTACATGTCCGCGTCAGACGGCGCGCGCATGGCGTCGGAGACTCGTGCCGTCGACACGCTCTTCTCTTTTTTTGGGTTTAGGCTTTGCAGTTTGCAAGATCTGAAAACTTTGCCTTTGTGGGAGCAACTTGTTGAGGGTACTGGGCCTACTCGTGGAGGAACGCGGCGCCTGTCCTCGTTAGTTTTCTTCGGTACAACACATACGCGTACACACGAAAAAAAAGGGCATGTCCAACTAAGTTTGCCTTTCGAAGTCATGCCCAACCGAGAGAGTTTCTTCAAAGTCGTCATGCCCAACTTCTGCCTTTTCTCTTTCTTTCTAGAAGTGGGTGTTTTTCAGCAACCAACGGACTCAACTTTGCAAACAAGATCTTCGCAAAAGCGCACACGCCACCGTCTTAGTGCATCTTCACCGGGTCGACAATTCGTCCGAGTACGTCCGAGACGCGCGGGACGTACACGGCATCCAAGCGGCACGATGACGAACGCGTTTAGTTTGATCCATCCGTGCATTAAATCTGGACAACCGTTGCATCGGCTTAGACGCGTGCAGCGGCACCGATTCGAACGCAACCACGACAGCGATTCAGAGGCACTGGCGAAAGGCTGACCGGCGGCATGCGCCATCAATGACGACGAGATAGCGCATTAATTGACTGGACGTCACGCTCTTCACCGGTGCTGTTGGCGCCGCCCGACTCCTGTCTTCTTGACTAGACACTTCAATGCCCTCTCTTTGGCCTCCGCACCAGCATCTGATGCTGGTCCTTTTTAATTGGCCGCCTGTGGCCATCTTCACCCACACCACACCATAATCTCCTCCTTCTCCTTCCTGTCCTCCACTACTAGTAGTTAGCCATGGCTGTCGATAATGGATCGAAGGGAGGGTGTGCAGGACGCGGACGTCGAGGGAGGCACGAACGACGCGGCGAAAACAGCGAACCACCACACTCTCCCTCAACGACGTCGTTGCCCGACGGGGTCGATCTAGGCGTCCAGTTCGCCGTGGCCATCCACTTCGACATGCTGCATGACAGGCTGCTCTTGCCTCGCAGGTTCGCGACCCTAATTGAACCGCCCCGCTTGTCATTCCATGGGCGAACAATTTCAGGACCACCAGGTTCCAGGTCGAGGTGTAATTCGACCACCTCGGCCATATGTACCTCGCCAACGGTTGGGAGTGCTTCGCTCGCGCGCACTAGATCGTACCGGGCAACATCGTCGTCTTCAAGTATGACGGCGAAGGAAGGCTTGCCGTCAGCGTCTTCAACGACACCATGAGCCGTCGTTGCTACCGTTCTGACTTCGACTCCAACGAGTAGGCTAGGCCATTTGCGTTTGCCATGTAAGATGTATCAATGTGGGCTAGGCCATTTGCAATGAAACTCTTTATTCGACTGATACATATATTACAAATAAGACTACAACCCCATCCTAACTAGGCGCCGCCTACGGGTCGGCAAGGCCCCGTTCTACGTTGATAGAGTGGTAGATCGTTTCCTGTGTCTGGAGCTCTTCTTCGTCTTGGGAGAGGCGGGCAAGTAGGTACGCGTCGTCGGGATTGGTCTGTAATGCTTTCCGGAGGTCATCACACACTTCTTTGAGCGCTAGACGCTGGCGGTGTTCTGGCAAAAAGACGCGGTTCATCACCTCCAACGAGAAACGCTCGCCGGTGGTCCTGTTGTAGTCGTAGTGAGAGCGTCGTGACCGCAGTGGCATATGGAATATCTGTTGGCGCCCCGGAATCGGTGGTGGCAGCACGTCCGATGCCACCGGCGGGTTCGGCCACCACGACAGCAGCGGCCGCTCGGTCAGCTCTTCTCTGCCGGTGTCAAGGTTGCCACAAAGCTCGTCGCGGGTCGGCACCGGCGGCCATGCATGGTGGTTTTGTGCTGTGGGTAGTGCGGGTCTGGTCAAAGATATCTCGGCGACCTTTCCTTTTTATGGCTGCGCCTGGACGCGGCGGAAAACACCCAGAACTGGCGAGAAAGAAATGCAGGAGACGGCGTGCCGGCGGCAAGACACTGAAAATGCGGCGATGTTGGCGATAACCAAACGTGGAAAGATGGATCGCACCGCCGAGCGCTATCGGCCAGACAGGCCGGACCCCAACCCAAAAATAGCCCGACCTAAAGATAGAAACGGACCGGTGGAGATGCTCGTAGTAATGCTCTCCCACAGATTTAGTAGGTTGGTCCTCCGGTGGCACGACGAGTAGCCTCGTCTAGCTCCGTCCTTTTTCCCAGCGATCCTGACCTGGCCGGTAAGATCTCCCACAAATGAAAGCATGCTACTCTAGCCAGTACGTACTCCGCGCGTCTGTCAAAAGCCATCATGATTCGCTGCACGAAAGAGCTAGCCCCCTCCCGCCTCTCGGGTTCTACCAAGTGACTGTCACCGTATTGACCGACGACCGGGAGCCGAAGCTAGCCACACACCTCGCCGCTAAAAATAAAGACCACGACCGTACGTGGTGCAAACGCTCCAGAAAAGATGGACGGATGATGCCGTGCTAGCCAACCCAAAAGCTCTGCTAACCGATCCGGCCGGTCGTCCCTGCTGATCGATCAAGGGAAGAAGATAAGACACACACTGCTCCTAGAAGATACATATAGATCTTGCCTGCACGCGTACGTCGGGCTAGATCGACGGCGATCTCGGCCGAGAAAGCGAGTGGTGGCATGGTAGGCACTGTGCCGCGAAACCGACGCCGCCCGTTGCCCACTGAGCGAGCGAGCCTCCACTCACTACCTGTCGTACTACTAGCAGCCTGTTTGTTTGTTTGTTATTCCTGGCGGGGGATCGCGGTTGGGCAGCACTCCGGGATCTCCCTGTCTGTTAGCCCGATCAGGCCTAATTAATCCTTTTTTGAGTTAAGGCCTAATTAATCCTTTTCGGTGGGGAAGTGATCTAAAGTCTGTGAGATGACATCAGGTGATAAGCTAAGCTAGGCAGGATAGGGATAGCGGCTCCTCTTATCCTTTCTCGGTGTCTCGTGCGTCTAGCTCGCTTTAGAAAATCACGACCGCGGCCAGTGATCTTGTTACGATGCTGCCGGCCGGTTTCTGATAAGCTCGGGCGACCAACTAGTGGCTGGACGGGGATGGATGGATGGGTTCAGTTCGCCGGGTTTGATCAACTGAAGATCGATCGGTCGATCTCCTCCTCAAATGACAGATTGACAGACAGCACTCTGCTGAGGCGAAGATGCCAGTGTGCACGCACGCACACAACCACACCACACACGTCTCGCTCGATCCATCTCGACGCCACTGTACTTTTCTTGTATTTGTATGTGTACAGATACAGATTGCCGGCATGGTGCTGGGAACAGCTACCTGCCTGGGTGGCTGGCGTCTGTGTGTGACATGCATGTTCCCATCGAGATGCCTGCCTTTGCACACACCAAGACAGACTCGTACGTGCCGCACCTTCTTGACGGGGAGCGGTCAAGCCTGCTAGAAAGAAAGGGTGGAAGAGAAGAAGTGACCACATAGACATAGCTCACACCTCTCTTGTGCTGCGTAGTGGAGCTGTACTTGTCGTCAAGATCTCACACCAATGCAAATATGCAATGCAATGCAGCAAAGGGTTTAGCGTACCGTATCATCAAACCTTTTCCGCCTAGTGAGTGCATACGGCTCCTCTCCTCCGGTGGTGGAGGAAGGTAGGATCGATCGTGCACAGGGAAAAGGGGCATCATCAAGCTGGCCACGGAACAGTACAGAGATACGGAATCAATGGGGATCCATTGCTTACACGCCATCAATACGGAGATTACACAGATTTGCCACAGCACAACACGGTCTGGTCCGTTCAACACGTCGAATCAACGGGATTTGCTTACATGCTTCCAATACGGAGATTACACAGATCTGCTTACATGTTTTCGGGCAGACAACTGGGAGCAAATTCTCAAAACTCACGATTTTCAATTGAATTTTACAGGCAACAGTCCAAGAGAAAAATAGCAATGACCGAGTACAGCTCTCAACTTATATGCCGCCTGCATGGGTTGATTCAGCATCAAAGTGACAGGAGGCTAAAACCGAAGCCGCTCCTGCTGCAGCACGACGGCGCGTGAAGCTCCACCGCCGAGAAACGCTACAGGTACTTCCTCGCGAGGGCCCTGACCTTGGTGTCGAAGTGGGAGGACGCGATGCGAGACCCAGGCAGGTACAGGGGGTTGAGGAATATCTGCACCACACAGCATTTGCAACAAAAAGATTTTAGAGTAATAATCATCGTGTCAAGACTCGTCGGCAGTACATGCATGATCTTTCTTTCTTTCCAGAACGACACTTGTCATGACTAGTTACTACTGAAACTGCGCACAGTTCCGTATCAGGCAGCAACTTTGCAAGTTATGGGACTCGAAAAGCAAAGGCCATTCGGTATCGAGACCCATTCCGTCAAACCAATCAGTTGCCTCTTTACAAAAGTAGCTAGAGGGCAAGCTCCATGAGCTTGACACTGACAGAGCATATATACTGATAAAAGAACAGCACAACATAAATAAACCAGCACAAGAACTTATGTTCACCACAAATAAAGGATAGCAGAGAACCTTAACTATTTCATGGTTTTAGAATTGACATTTGGAGTATAGGCTTGATCGAACGTTTAACGATTCTTGAATGCGGCAAGCCAGAGGGTTCTCTGCACATTCAAAATGGACCGATAAGCATCTTACCTTGATGTAGAGTTCATGAACCTCTTGAAAGAAGCTTTTTATTCCATCCTCGCTACGTGAATCGTGAAGCAACATGAATCTGGTATGTGTCACACTTGCAGTTAAGGAAATCAGCAGTATTGCAATGGTGGGGATTTTAAATAATATACTGTATATGAAAAGAATGTGATAGTTGCTTTAAAGGATATGACCGGCAGTTACATAAACAGACACCACAAGGTCATTAAATCTATCAACTGATCTCAGGAACCTGACAAAACAACCAAAAACGTATAAAGGGTTAGTTGAGGTAAACGATATAACAGTTATTTGGTAAGAAATTTTTGCATGCATCCTACAGAAAACACATAGTACAACATTTTTTGGGGTGTATCCTACAGAAAAAAAGTTTAACCAATAGATCCTCACATTGCATTTGTGGTCCATGCTAGGTCCTGAACAACATCCAGCGCAGCATGTAGGATGAACTGATGGTGATAAGCTAGATCTTCTTTCTGACAGGGAAAGTATATGCCAGAAGATTAGGCATGCAAATTAGAAATAACTCAGTATGCCTACGCCAATTCAGAAAACAGGCCGTATGTCAAGACACTACCAACATATAATTGCATATAAATTAATGCGATTGCGTAGGAACCCTTAAATCTGTTGGGAATAATGAAATTTGACTAGGAGGCGCATTACATTAAGCATGAAATGTCATCAATCATAGAGCAAGAGAGAAAACCATGGATATAAAGAGGTAAAGACACAACCTACAACACTGTTTTAACTAAAAAAGAAAACCATTCACATAACTCCATGATTGTTACTCTCTTATAGATTTTCGTATGTAGGAGATAAAAATTAAGAGCATGATCCAACATGATTTATGTTCATCCATTAACTATTTACATTTTTTAACATCTGAAATATATTATTAGTAAATTACATCACAAGCCAAACAATTCATATTGAGGTAAGAAGGAAATACTATAACTATAGCTAAACGTAATAGATAGAGAGGAAATGGGGTGCAAGACACATACTTTGGGTGCGGATCCAACTTCTGCCTCATAGATTGGGATGTCGTTCTTACTTACAATCACGAAGCATGCTGTACTTGCCATTTACACCAACAACTGACTAGTTTCACTCTGACAACAATCGTGAAGATGCTGCAAAGAAAAAAAAACTAAGTTTGATAGTTGGGAGGGAATGCTGTTAAACATAGAGACTAATCATCAGAAAAAATTAATGCACCACCACTGTAGTTCCCCAAGAATTCAGAACTAAGTATGAACAACTCATCAATATCTGCCCAAACCATGTAGACCTAAAATGCTTTCCACATTATTGCGATATCCTTCTGTTGCTTAGAATTACTTTAACTGCAACCTTATATCATCTCATTTATGTTGGATAATTGCATATGTCTTTTAGTTCGGGCTATGTTGTTGTTCTTATTCAAGCTGTCTTTGAATTAAGAACTATGGAACTTGTGTTCAGAAACAGGTTCTTTTGTGCAAGAAACCATACTTTAGTCAAATAACTCCAACTTGCACAGATGGTAGAGATTGCTGTGTGTGTGTAAACACGATATCCAAAAGGTTCAAATACACAGATTTACTTCTTTTTCAAATATGTCAACAGTTTGCAGATTACAATAACAGAATAAACTATAACAGCCACCCTCCTCCAGCATGGGTGAGTTTGTGACTGATGATGAAGCCATGGTTAAACCAAGTATGTTCCAAGAAGTTCTAGGCATCTCGCTAAAGTTTGTTATAGCAATCGGTGGAAAGATGCTGAATGCCAGCTAATGGATTCAGGATGTATGCCAAAAATCAGATCTTTTTCGTGGAGGCCCCAAGTGATCTAAGAAAAAATCAAGCACTACAACAAAATCAAGAAAACAAAAATTATGTGGGGATTTTAAGATACTCTGATCACCATTATAAATTTATAATGAAGACCAACATGCTTAAACAAGACAACCCAACCGTCCGTTCGAACTTTCTCATATAGAACATTCGGATCAGCTATGTCAAAATAATTCTACTTCCACTGGTCCTCACTTCTCCAATCATTCCTTCTTAGTCCAGTGGCTTTGCCAAGACCCTAGGTCTAACTAAGAATATTGCAAGTCAGTATTCAACAATTCATTTCGTGCTCTATTTAAGTCATTCTTTACTTTTACTCCATTATTAGACTCGGTAGATAGACCTAAACTGCTGCCCCTTTCTTACCCCCTTGGCATCAATAGTTCTAGCTACTGAGATTTCTCCTCCTCTAGCTCCTTTGGGCATCGCCGAGTATGATTCGTCAGGCAGTCGGCTGATTCCAAGCCGAGCCTTTGCGCCAGTTCTCCGATGAACACCAATTTAGAACGATTCCACCGCACACGAGAAATAACCCAAAATAAAACGAAAGGAAGCTTCTCTTCTATCCACTCTATGCCGCGGATTAACTGAAGGCAAAATTAACACATCCGAAGCTGACTACCTTGAGTGAAGGACGAGAAGAAGAGTACGGGTGCTCACATGGAAGGGGGGGACGGAAGACCGCTGAGCCTCCGGTCACCGGAGCCGCCCGCCGGCGTCTTCGTGCTCGCGGCTCGGGGGAGAGATCAGAGCCAGAGGGGGAGGAGATCTCGGCGCACGAACACGAGACTTCGCTCTCTCTTTTCCCGTTCGCTTAGGAAACAGGTGGTTGTTGGGCTTGGGCTTAGATGGGCCGGTGAGAAGGACAATCAGACCAATGGACCGGTAAGTTTGGCACATACGACTGGCTTGACCGAAGGTGCCCGGCAGCCTAGCTCGAGACCTCCGGCGAGACGCCGGCGCTGCAGAGATAGAAGCGTATCGCCGGCGAACCCGCTCCCGACGCCGCGTCATTCGTTCTGCCAGCACTGACTCAAACAACCTCGCGAGGATTCGTGTGATGAGCGTTGTCATCCTAAGTCCTGAGCGCTGAACTGGATCTGAAGTGGGGTTTCCAGAGTTGAGAGCCCCGTCTTGGGGGGATGGGGAGGCTGGCCGTCGCCGCCGCGGTGGCCGCATGGGCTGTCCCCGTAGCCGTTTTGGTCAACTCGGTCGTTCCTGACCCCTACATGGTGATCCTTCTTCCCCCGGATATGCTTCTTTACTTCTGAACTAGCCAAATACGGTCAGGTCACTTGCTTTAGATGTTGCTGAGGAACATTGTTTCAGCAAATGCCTAAAAATAACGGTGTCCTGTAGAAAATTTTCCCAAAACATTAGTATCTGGTCTGCTTAGGAGTTTCATGAGTTTTATAGCTAACTAGAAACTTAACTTCTCTAGAAATTGAAATTTTCGCAAGCAAGCATGAGGCACAGCTAGAGCTTTTGCAGATATTTAAGATTTGTGCCTTTGTCTAATCTTGTTGTATTCTTGTTCTGAAAATGTTGATAGCATCAAAATGCTTCCAAATAAAGCATGATAACATATTCACAACCACTTCATTTTTCTGTTTAGGATGAGATCTTCCATGTTCCCCAGGCACAGCGCTATTGCCGTGGAGAATTCTTAGTGTGGGATCCCATGATCACCACCCCTCCTGGCCTGTGAGTTTTGAAAACTCCTCATTGCTTCAACCTTAAATTTTCCTTGTGATGGACCGCTCTCTGCAATTTTGTAGGTACTACATTTCGCTAGCATATCTTGCTTCTTTGTTCCCTGGTGCATGGGCTATTAAGGTAGCAGAGGCATTTGACCTCCTTTGCACCACAGCACTTCTCCGGTCGACGAATGTTATAATGGCAATGGTCTGTGGTGTTCTTGTCCATGACCTGCTTCTGTGTATCAAGCCAGGGATTGGCAAGACGAAAGCAACTGCGTATGCTATTCTTGTAGCGTTGTATCCTGTTCACTGGTTCTTTACCTTTCTGTATTATACTGATGTCGCCTCATTAGCCGCAGTTCTCGCGACGTACTTGTTCTGCTTGAAGAAACGGTTTTGGGTTAGTGCAATGGTGAGTATTCGAAATAAGTGCTTCATAGATTTTAATGATATAAGGTTGCATTTTGGGAACATATACACTATTGTTGATTTGTTGTGTTTACTGCAGAATTTTTTAGCTTGTTGAGTTGTAGTCAGTCACACATTTGTAACAATTGTACATAGCATACTTGATAGTGTTCGTTGTTGATTCATAAAAAAATCTCTTCAAGACTCCACATCTATTTTGATGATCCAAACCACTTAGTTGTAGCTACTTACCGTACATACACTTTCACAATCTTGTTTTTGAGATTCTGTATATGTCTTGCCATTATGAATTAAGTGGATTGTCTTGCCTGCAGTTTGGTGCTGTCTCAATACTTTTCCGGCAGACTAATGTAATATGGATGATATTTATTGCTGCCAATGGTGCCATTACATATGTACAAGATATTTCTCCGGGTGATTATGTTTCTCACGAGAATAGTTCACTAAGAAATAAGTCGGACACAGAAGGGTCTGACAGGGATAAAAAAGCCAGTGCTCCAGGTTTGAGAAGAAGGCGAACTAGTAGTTCCATAAGCAAGAGTGAATTCGTTTCTGGATCTACTAAATTGTACACGAGTGAGTACTTCAGCTGTTTTAATTAAAACTTTTTAATATTTTATTTCAACTCTTACTCCAAGCTTACACCTCCCTTTGGATTCATTAGATGACATACTTACTGTCGTTTGGCAATCAGGATTACAATTTAAACTTTCTTCCAAGATTGTTGACATGGCAAATAATTATTTTTATGATATGCTGGATAGCTTTTTCTTATATTATTAAAACCATAGATGCAACCTTTGTCATTTATATTTATATATGGTCTAATTATGAATGTGATAAGTGGTACTTTTGTCAAAAGGTGGAATTTCAGGATCATGTGATCTCCATTTTTGCTTGCAATCATTCTCACACCATATCCAACATTTATGAGTAATGTGCAGGTTTTATAGAGGAAATTTGCGATATCAGCTTCAAGTTATGGAATTCAAAGTGTAAAGTTATAATCACTTTTACACCATTTGCAATAGTTCTGGTGGTATTTGTAGCATTTATAATCTGGAACGGTGGCATAGTACTAGGTAAACTCTTCCGTTTAACTCCTCTTTTTTGTGCAGTTCATTGGGCTTAGCCATTCGTTAAGGAATCTACAGTTTCTAAGCATAAGCCCTTGCTTTGAGTGACGCAGGTGCTAAGGAAGCTCATGTTGTTTCACCACATTTTGCACAGTTTTTGTACTTTGGTCTAGTGTCAGCTGCTGCCCTCCTACCCTTGCATTTTACTCCCAGGCGAGTGTCAGACCTATTCCACATGTGTGCAAAGAACAAAACTTCTAGTTTTTCCGCAATGCTGGTGGCTCTTGGTTTAAGCTTTGTGGCTGTACATTTTTTCAGGTATGCTACCTGAACACCTCTTCTGTCTTTAGTTTGCTCCAAGCATAAAAAATGTTAAGCAGAACCCATAGATGCTTGTATTAGTGCCGGCTAACCATTTCGTTATAATCAACTGAAGCTACATGGCAAGCAACTGCACAAAAAAATTAAGTTTGTAACGCTTGTACCGTAGCAGTCAAAGATATGTCGGAAAATCATCATTAATTCCGTTTTCCTGTTCTACTTAAAATGTTCTTCATCTTCTCCATGTTTGCTGAACCCTAATAGTCACATCTTTTGGTGCAGTATTGCTCATCCGTATCTTCTTGCTGACAATAGACATTACACCTTCTATATCTGGAGGAAGGTCATTCAATCTCATTGGATGATGAAATACATTTTGATTCCAGTTTATATATACTCATGGTTTTCAGTTATGAGCATCTTAGGTAAACTTTGTCATTTGAATTCAGACGCTGTTGGCTATTATTGAAAAGGTATAATAAACTATAGTTCGATTTTTTTCTATGTCTTACAGGGAAATCGCAGACAAGGGTTTGGGTGTTGTCCTTTGTTTCCTCAGTTGCTCTAGTCCTCGTCCCTGCTCCGTTGATTGAATTTAGATACTACACAATCCCGTTGGTCATAGTGGTTCTTAATTCTCCAGTAATTGGTAATGGCACTTTGCTTGCTTTGGGGTCTGTGTATGCTGCAGCTGATTTGTTTACTTTGGCGATGTTTCTGTTCAAATCATTCCACTGGGAGCATGAGCCGGGAACACAAAGGTTTATGTGGTAGTAGAATGATGAATTTGAGAAGAGGCCACTCCAGTGTTCAGTCGAAGCTATAAAATGTGACCTGCTGCTAACTTGGACGTTTAAGCACAGCTGCTCCTGCATATTAGGCAATCCCCTAGGAGAAACCAGAACTCCAGTGGCGTGTGATCTAAAAAATTTGTGGTCAGTTTTCCTGTAAACTAGAGGGTTTTTTAAGTAAGTTGAACATGCTTGCTCAATGTATTATTTAACCATTATGTGAAGAAACAAGGATTTGATGATGCAGTTTTACCTTGTACGGATTGGTATGTGCATATATTGTGAAGTTCAGGTGAAGTATACCTATAGAATGATTTTTTTTTTAACCTAGCCATTCTGCAGAATCTTATCCAAGGTTGTCAGAATCAGGATACTATACAGTATCATTTTTTTCAAACTAGTATCAGAATTGAATTACTGTATCATAGGATTGTATCAGTATCACATCATAGAATCGATATCATTGGATTGTGTTACTCCCTCCGATCCATATTAATTGACTTTGATTTGTCAAAATTTGGATGAACCTATATACTAAATAGTGTCTAGATTCATTCAAATCTAGACAAATTTGACTCAATTAATATGGACCGGAGGGAGTAGTATCAAAATGGTCTGAGATATAGACAACCATGATATTATCCCACTTCTCAGGCCTTCCAGTTTCAAAGACTGCTCACAAGAGCTGCACCGCAGTATGTACAATTCGTCCTTCAGGGCACATTTCAGTGAAGACATTGAGCTGACTAATGGCCATCACAGAAATCGTCAAACTAGGAGTTAAACATGAATACAACTAGATATACAACAATAGTGTTGCAACCCTGTACAGATTTCAGCTGTTACGCATTCGCAAAAATGTGCGGCAACGTTCAGTCTTAACAAAAACCGACTTCACCTGTTTTCTCTCAATTAAAAGCAGCAGCCAGTAAGTAGGCAGTAACCGGGTACCAGACGGTTTAAACAGTAGCTTCTGCTCTGTTTTGGGTTTTTGCATAATCCCTTCGGATCTTCCAGAGTTTCTCAACAACTTCCTTCATGTGTGGCCTGTCAGCACGTGTAGGAGCAACGCATTGGAACATTACATCAAAAATCTTAGTGAGTATATCCTCATTTACTGATTCCGTCAGCATTGGATCCAGTATGTCCTGAACATCGCCTCGGTTATATTTCTCGAAGGCCTGCATCAAAAGCATTACGGGAGTTAGATGAGATAAAAAGAACTACTCACTCATGGGAGTTTAAAGTTTAATGGAACTATTTTGAGTACATTTCTAATGACTTAAAGAGAAGGAAGCATTCGGGATAGCATGGCAATAATATTTTCTGTGCAAAAACTTGTAACAAAATATCACATTGTTAATCATCAGAAAAGGGCATGCACATAAGCACACAACCTGCCCACACAAAAGCTCGCTCCCTCCCCCCTCACTCACTCACTCACTCACTCACTCACTCAAACTGTGTCCCTCATCGAGTACTACATCTCTATTTGCGCTGGTGCTCAACCAGTCCGTGTTTGAAGCCTGCCTTCTGCAGAGCGCACAGGGTTTTTCTAATTTAAATGCCACTGTGATTTGCTCTATCTGTTACTCGGTACCACTAGAGAGAGACCTGACCAACATTACCCAATTCACAATAGATCTAGTCAAACTACTTAAGAGTAGCCGATAAGAAGTTAGACAAGATGTGAACAATTGAAATGATATAACATAAGAATAGGAGAGCAAACGCACCCAGCGCACGGTAATTTTTTCTCTTGCTCCCCTTTTCACCTCAATAGGACGACGGCCTGAAAGGATCTCCAGGAGCAAGATACCGTATGAGTACACATCACTCTTGACTGTCAGATAGTTCGTCCGTAGATACTCTGGATCTACATAGCCAGCTGTTCCTTTCACGTCAGTCTGTATCTCTGACTGCTCTGCAGTACCAGTTCTTGCAAATCCAAAGTCGCTTACTTTCGCCCTGAAGCCTTCGGTTAGTAGAATGTTTGATGACTTCACATCCCGGTGTATTATGGGTTTCTCTAAAAGCATAAAATTACAATATTATTTAAGAAAAGATATATGCAAATTGCCAGCAGGAATGATCAAATAAGCTCTCTGTTTACCAATGGATGCACACCATTTCAACACTAAAATACTGAAGAACACAAATGTGTTATACAAGTTTATTAAGATAGTTGCCTATGCATGGAGTTGGTCCAGATCTTTCTTTAAATGGAAGACAAAGGAAATCTAGTCACACAGCTGATCCTTGTGACTTGCTAAACTTGAAATGTAGGTCACACGTGTAAATTAGGATTGTGTGTTGTGATGAGTGTGGTCCTTGTTTCCTACAGCATCAACTTATTTTAACTATTGAACCTTGTGTTTAATAAAAAGACGTGCTGATTCTTATTTGCACGTTTAAAAAAAATAGGCTCACTAATAAAAACACTGGAGGTGCACATATCATTTTTCTTGAGGGAATAAAGGGTCAAAATAATTTCCCAACTAAGTGCTTCTTTGATTCAAAGAATTTTTGGAGGATAATAATCCATATTACTACTTAACTGGTTCCGTTACTGCTATGGTAAACTAAACATTGTAACCGATTTAGATCAGAATATAAAGTAGGACCATTCAGTTACTGTTTATTGAACTGTTTGATGCTCAACAGAAGAAAACATGTAAGTATACCAGCATATAGATGCAGATAAGTCAATCCATGGGCAACATCTATGGCTATTTCAAGCCGCTGACTGAATCCCAGTATAAGCTCATGTTGTCCTGAAAGATTATTTAAATATGTTACTGTTCATTTTTGGAAGGAAGAAACAAAGTAGCAATGGTTTGCAGCATACCATCCAAATGATCCCTAAGGGTGCCATTTGAAACAAACTCAGTTATGACAATTCGTTCATTCCCTTTGTCAATATAACCGAGTAACTGGACCAAATTCCTGTGTTCAATTTTTTTCAGTAGTGCAATTTCATTTTTGAATTCTGCGTGTAAAGAAGCAAAATGTTCCTGAAAAGAAAAACTCCATCAGAATCACAATTCAAACTGGTGTAAACAGAAGTGAAGATATCCAATGCTTATCAAGTATTTTACTGAACAGGCTTACAAAAAGCATGTAATGAACAAGCTTACACAAAATATGTAACAATTGTCCACAACTACTGGAAAAAAAGAAAGTAATGTGAAAGAATGTTTTATTGATGCGTCAACCTGTGATTCTTCTGTCTGGATCGACAACTAGGTCTAAATAAACTTGCATTAGCCAATGTGTTACTCTTTGTTGATTCCACTCAAAAGAGAGCAAATAATAGATGATAATCTCAGCAAACGGTCTAGAAAAAGTCCACCAAATAGGACTTATAAACATTATGACGTGCCTTGTCTAATTAAACCTTACAGTGTGGAATTAAAGCAACCAGATATATGATCATGGTTTATTCATTGTATACTTATGAAGATATCTTTTGCGCTGACCAAAAAATCACTACCTTTCTTGCCCTTTTAATAGCCACAACATGGCCATCTTGCAGCTCCACTCTGTAGGCCTTTCCAAAGTAACTTTCGCCAATCATCAAGGCCGGCGAAAAGTTACGTGTCAATTTAATAACTTGTTCAAGACTTAGGTTTAGTGGATCATTTCTGCTTGGCTGTGAAGACAATGAAAATCTAGATGGACTTGGAGGTACTCGAAAAGGGCTTCCAGGTACTCGAAGAGGGCTTCCAGGAATTCTGTCAGAAATTGATCTCATTTGAGAAGAACTCACTGAAAAAAGAAGGGATCAACATGTCAAGTCGTTCCAATTGTAGTTGTACACAGTTTCATACAAATAAACAAGTTAGGCATTGCTCCAGTGTGTTAACAGGCATGAACGAAAATTAGTCACTTACAGGAATTTCCATCTTTTGAGAGAACAGGATCTTCACTTCCATCATTCCTTTTCGAGCCAAAACAGGGGCACAAGGCATCAAAACACACAAGAAACATTCCTGTAGTTGTAGTGGCTACCATAGCGCTATCATTCCAATCCTCCAATAAAGGACTGTGATGTCCTCATTTGTCTTTGATGTCCCACGTTAGCACATTTAGAAAATTTGCCTCCAGACTCTATCTCACTTCAGGACCAAAGTTGTCCAGAATATGTATCTCAGTTCAGGACCAAAGTTGTCGAGAATATGTATCTCAGTTCAGAGCCAAAGTTGTCCAAAATATGTATCTCACTTCAGAGTAAAAGGTGCCCTCTTTTCTCTTCTGGTAGTACAGTGCAAACAGCAAAGGCGTAAGACATTTGATTTAGTAACTATGAATGGATGACTAAAAGAAGCTAGATGAAGAGCGGTAATATAATTGTAACTTGTGCAGTTATGAAACTTCAGTAATCGGTAGTCAATTAACAAAATTTGATCTCTGGAGTACACACCACTCCGTGAGGAACTGTACCAGGTGTAATCAAAACATAAAACAAAATGAATACTACCTCCGTTCCATAATATATAAGCCTTTTTTAGAAAGTTAAAACAGTTTGCTAAAAAGGCTTATATTGTGGAACAGAGGGAGTAGTACATATGTCTATCAATCTATCATCATTGTAATAATTCTGCAACTGTAAATGCTCTTGTTATTTACCCTGTTATAATTGCAAAATGGAAGGCTCAATAGCATGAATTAATTATCCTCCTAATTAGCCAACGACTATAACTGTCTGCTAAGGGAAAAGAAGTGCATATGCCTCAAGACATGGTTCATGGAACACAGCACTAGGGTGGCAGAGGCTCTGCATATTTAAGGTAGTGAGGACCCTTTCTGAACAATGCGCGCAACTGACTAACTGCCGACAAATCATGCGTCAAAAAAAAGTGCCGACAAATCGAACTAGTATGCCCTGAGAGACAGATTTAGCCATTTGTGTGCTGATAGTTGACCATGAGCTACAACAGACAATAGTGCCAATCACCAAACCCTGCAGGTATCCTCTAATACTGATATCAACAGAACTGGGCTTCAGGAAGCCAAGTCGACACTCGACAGCCCTAACGCGATGCGATGGAGCAGATTAAACAAGCAAGCAGATGCAGCAAAGTTAGGCGTCGAGAATCAGTCACCTATGGGAGGGCGCGGAGCTGCAAGAAGGAAGGAAGCAAGGACTCACCGGAGGAAAAGAGCTCGCCGTCGCCGCGCGCCGATGCTCTGCTGCCTCAGAATCCCCAACTAATCCACGAAGCACGGAGAAAGTTTACGCGGAAATGGCGAGGAAGGAGGCGCTCGAGGGAGAAGGATAAGAAACTAATGCCTTGGGTTTGATCGGATCTTCGGGCAGGTGGAAACCGTGTGCGGGAGGGAGACCTGAGGGAGAGGCCGCCGAGACGAGACCGACGACTTCGGGGCGGCGACTGGTAAACGACGCCGACGCGCGGGATATTGTGTGGCGCCACTTGCTCTGCCATGTGGGCTCGCGCGCGGGCCCTTTTGTCAGCGGGAGTGCGTGCTGCTTTGGGGTGCTTCCGGGATGTGTCGCTGCGGGTGAGGGGTTGGCGGCGAAGGCGGAGGCTGCGAATGTTGTATTTTCCTTCTTGAGGTAGTCGATAGCAAGTTTTTTTTAATTAACGAAAGGCCTGTAATAAGCTGTATTAAAAAGGTGGTACAGAATTACAAAGAGACCCCTAAAAACATCCACGGCACAACAAACTAGGAATTTGAAGATAAGGCCTCTAATCTTACAAAAAGGACCAAGGACAAAAAGAAGAAACGCAACCGGGTCCTCTGGGCCCTTCTCCGCCGCACAACAGCGACCTCGAGGCACAGACACCAATGCCACCACCGGGGACGAAACCACTTGGGGTAGCCGGTGGCGACTCCCGCGCCGAGGTCAGAGATCCTCCGCTCTAGAGGAAGAAGAAGCCCGACGACAACCGGGCGTGGAGCGGCGACGCAAGACATGGATAGCGTTGGCAACATCGCCTTCGCTTGGAAACTCCATCGACCACAGCTTCCAGAGGGCACGAAGAACTCTCGGAGAACTTATCTCTTCGATGCATCGGAGCCCTCCCCCACCATCCATCCTATGCAGAAAACACACCATGCCACCTCCCCTCCTCGCCACCATGGCCTGTTAGAAGAGGGTTCCCAGCACCGCTTCTCCACATCAGGGGATGGCACCGATCCAATGCTTATTCAGGGTACTGATCTGCGAGGATCCCATCTTCTTCCACCATTGAAGCAGGACAGAGGTACATACGGATGACTGCTCGATGTCGCGCTGATGCCTGATGCATCAGAGCAGGAAGCCGTCCCTAGCTACCACTACAGTGGAACCTCTCTTCTCCCTTTCTCCCTTGTCACCATTGCTGGCCAAGAGAAGGATAAAAGCAACCGCCAAGCAGAAGGGGACTATAACCACAACGCTCACCTTATTTGCGGAGATCCTAGAGCTGTACTGCATTGTCGCTTGCTTCCACCACGAAAAATTGACGAAGAAGAATTATCTTATGCACCGGATACACCTCATCCAACCAGGGAATAGCGGCAGTCTACTCCAAGACGCTAACATAAGGGCGGGAAAACTACATCTACTACCTACAGAGGGGATTCGGCATCTCCTTCCCCAATCAGGGAGTCGGAAGATACGGGACGACTCTAAAGGCTTCGCACGCGATAACGGTGGAGGGGAAAAGGTCCTAGTTCTACCAATAGCAGGATGGGGTTGATGCTTCTGGTGTGTTAGCGATGGATGAAGATTATTTGGTCAAGGCGATGCATCGTAATGCTGTGAAGAATTTAGATTCGCCTGGTATAATGAGTTCTTCGAAATCCTTTTTTTTCTACCCCTATTATTACTTCTAAGCTGGACAATGTTGGCGTTATCTTGGGTACCTTTGTACAAGAGGTTCTTTTTTCTTCTAATGTTTTACGACACATGGAGGTTGATCGTCTAACGGTTACTCCTAAGGTCGTTGTTGTTTCTGATTCTTCACCAATGGAGGAGAAGGAGTTACATGCCACAATAGATGGTCAACTTCTTTCTCACTTAGTTGGTGAAGTGTCAGAAGTGGACTTTGATGAGATTGGGCTTGACTCTTTGTACGATCTTAAAGCATTTGGTCGTAGATCAAAGAGCCAGAAGTCTCGCAAGAAACCCCGTGTGTCCAAAACTTCTATAGTTTCTCGATGAATGGCTTGTTTGCAAATAGCACAGGTCTTCGGAACTTGGCTAAACATTTGTTCTTTGCCGATTGTGTGAGAGATTATAAGTTTGATTTTCTAGGTATTTCTGAGACCGGTAGACATGATTTCACAAGCCCTACTCAATCGTCTGTCTAGTGGAGTGGACTTTACGTGGATATCACATCCACCGCATGGTTGATCCGGGGGTCCTGTTAGGCGTCTAAAATGAGACTATGGAAGTCTTAGCTAGTTCGATTGAATTTTTTATAAAACTCCATATACAGAACAAGCGTGATGATTTCACATGGTCTCTAGTCGTTGTTTATGGGGTCGCACAAGGTGTTTATAAAGCTGACTTTTTATGTGAGCTGGTGAATCTGACAAAGGACAATCCATGTCCTATACTTATAGGTGGCGATTTTAATTTGCTAGTATTCCCTCATGAGAAAAGTCGGGGCCGTTTCGACGAACATTGGTTGTTTAATGTTGTCATAGAAAGCTTGGACTTAAGAGAGGTTAGTATGTTACCTGGACTAATAGTCTTCCAGAACCAACATACGAAAAACTTGATAGAGTGCTTATGGATAACGAGTGGGACGAAAAGTTACCTATGGTAACTGTTCGCGCTCTAGAGTGTATTGAGGCTTTTTCGGATCATGCTTCTTTATTTTTATTTGTTGGATCATCGCCACGAAAATCTAAGCATGAGTTCAAATCTAAACTTAGATGAATGATTATTGATGGTTTCTATGAGATGGTTAAGGTTATTTGGGATAAACATGTTAGTGGTCAAACGCATATACTATAATGGAATAATAAAATACATGCTTTACGTAAATTCCTTCGAGGTTGGACTAGATACACTGCTGGAATCCTTCAGAAGAGAAAATACGCCTCTCATCTATCATTGATGACTTAGAAGCTTCTGTGGAAATCAGACCTTTATATGCATAAGAAATTAAGCTTAAAAGTCAATCAAAATCGGAGATAGTCAAACTGTTGCAAAAGGAGTAACTCAAATGGTATCAATGCTCTAAAGCGTAATTCATTCTGAAAGGAGATGCGAATATAAGATACAGTCATGATATTGCCATTCACTCTCTGAATCAGGAAGAGGGTATGATTGAGGGATAGGAGCAACTAAAGTCTTATATTATAACTTATTATAAATCCTTATTTGGGGCTCCATTAAAAACTCTTTTTGTATGAATGAGTCCTAAGCGGTGGATATCCCACAAGTTTGTGTTGAGGAAAATAGCTTCTTAATTGCCTCTTATATTGAGGAGGAGGTTAATAAAGTTGTTTTTCAAATAGAACATAACAAAGCGCCAGGGCCGGAAGGCTTTCCAGCGAAATTTTACCAAAAGTTCTAGGAAGTCATCAAGGAGGATCTGATGAACTTGTTTATGTTTTAGCAGACCGGTCAATTGGATCTTTTTAGACTAAACTTTGGCAACATAATTTTACTGCCTAAGATTAATAATGAAAAACGTATACAATAGTATCGTCTAACCTGCCTTCCTAACGTTAGTTTTAAATTTTTTACAAAAGTTGCCACGATTAGACTAAATTTAGTAGCTAGTCATGTTGTCTATCATTTTCAAACTGTGTTCATGCAAAGGAGAAACATCCTAAATGGTGTAGTAATCCTGCATGAAATAATGCATAAACTATACACAAAAAAACTAAATGGTGTACTATTCAAGATTGACTTTGAGAAGGCGTATGACAATATTAATTGGTCTTTTCTCAATCAAGCACTTCGCATGAAAGGTTTTTCGGAGGAGTAACATGCTCTCATACAGTCTTTTGTGTGGGTAGTAGTGTTGCCATAAAAGTAAATAATAACACTTGCAATTACTTCCAGACCACGAAGAGACTGGGATAGGGGGACCCACTATGGCCTATACTAATTAATATACTGGTTGATATGTTGGCCATCTTTATCAAGAGAGCCAAGGTTGATGGACAAATTGAAGGACTAGTTCCCAACCTTGTTGATGACAGACTCTCTATTCTTCAATATGCTGACGATACAATCTTATTTATGAAACATGATCTGAAAAAACCTAAAAAACTGAAATTAATATTATCAGCATTCTAGAAGCTCTCTGGACTAAAAATGAACTTTTATAAGAGTGATATGTATTGTTTTGGCGAGGCTCAGAATGAGGCCCAGCTATATGCTAAACTTTTTGGTTGTGCTCATCAATTAGAAAGGAAAATTGCTATCTATTGGGGGAAGAGTTGTACTCATAAATTCGGTACTAACCAACATGGTACTATATATTATCTCGTTTTTTCCATTTACCAAAAGGTGTCTTGAATAAAGTGAATTATTTTCTATCAAGATTCTTTTGACAGGGGGTAGTGAAAAAAGAAATATCGAATGGTCAGATAGAATGTGGTTTGCCAACTGAAAGAATACAGTGAACTTGACATACATGATTTGCAAGTCAAAAATACCGTGCTTCTAGGTAAATGGATTTTCAAACTACTGACTGGAGATGGTGTCTGGCAAACCATTTTATGGGGAAATATTTGGTCTCCAAAGTCGTGTCTCAAGTGGGTTGGAAACCCTGTGACTCTTTTGGGCAGGACTAATGGCGTCCAAAAAATATTTCTTTCATTTTGGTGCTTTTAATATTAAGGATGGATCACATATTAGATTCTGAGAAGATAAGTGGTTTGGCCAAACTTCTTTTCACGGACAATATCCAGTTCTATATCCGATTATTAGACACAAAGGGGATATACTTTTCATAGTAATGAAATATAATCCTCCTAATGTGTCTTTTAAAAAAAGTCTCACGGGTCTTAGACTGGTATCTTGAAATAATCTTCTTTTATGATTATCCACGATACAACTTTCGGACAGTGTGGATGAGTTTAAATGAAAATTACTAAAAAGTGGTAAATTTTTAGTTGGCGAATTCTAAACCTGATATTCTGGTTAATGATAATAGTTAAACCTGAAAAATAAAAATACCCCTAAAGACAAAGATATTATCTTGGCGTCTCCGTAAAGGAGTAATTTTTACAAAGGATACTTTTATAAAGAGGAATTGGCATGGAAGTACACAATGTGTTTTTCATCATCATAATGAGACAATCCGTTATCTATTCTTTTATTGTAAATTTGCTCGCTCTGTATGGTCATTCATCCAAATAGGCCCTGGTTTATCTCTCCCCCATTCAATGGCCAATGTTTTTGACTAGTTGCATGGGATTGATGATAAATACAGTATTTATTTAGGGTGAGGGCGCTTGCAATTATTTGGTCGCTATGTAGAAATGACAAAAATTAATAATGTTGTGTCTTCTCCCCTGCAGATTATTTATCGAGTCATGGTTATCCTTATATCATGGAATATTTTCCAACGTATGGAGTTTTATGACTTTTTGTGAAGGGGTGTACGCGATTAGAGGATACGGCGAGGGATATTTTCTCCCGACATGGATGGCACGTGATTTGCGGATTGATCTGGCATAATTTGAGGCTGTTGTTTTGTTAGTGATTTTTGTAATATTAGTCTACTTTCTTTATTCTCTATTTGTGTGGTTTGTGCGGCTATGTACATCCTAGTTATAAAGAGGTCGGATGTAAGCATTACGCAAAGTAATAAAAGCACCTATTTCCAAAAAAAAAGTAGTTGGAATACAAGGTAAAACATGTCTAGAAACTATACACCGCCATGTTCATACAACTAGGAAAGAAACCACATAAATGTGGAGACCATATCGTCAGGGGCGGACCCACCATCCCTACAGCCCGGGCAGTCGCCGAGGCTTGCCGAAGCGTGATGCCTTAGGGCACGTACAATGCAATGACGTCAGCCTTCTCTTATGACTACCGCGTTGGATATTTGCTTAGTTGGAGGAGAGAGAAATAAGAAAGATGAGGTTGTCTTCTCTTAGCTAAGGGATGATCTCTTAGAAATAAGAGAAGGCTAATTTCTTGGTTGTATGATATGTCTTCCCTTAGCAAATCAATTTCTTACTAAAAATAGATAATTTTTATTAATTGGTAGAGATGATACTAAGGAATAATGCATTATACGACTTATCTCTAATGACTTCTCTAGATGATGTGGAGGACTAAGGGAACATGCCCTTATATTTTTAATTTTCTATAGCGATTTTGTTAAAAAAATTATCTTAGACATGTTTGCCTAGGCTTCCGAAATCTTCTGGGTCCGCCACTGCATGTCGTCATCCCGACTTACACCACTCGACACCAAAACCGTTCATGAGCCACGACGCTGCATGATCCAGCCATCTTGTAGCCTGCGTTATCGCCTGCATACCCGTTACTCAAAAAGCATCGCCAAGGTGAAGTCACCTTGTGTTGTCACTCCTGCTTGCCGAGCCAGCGCGTTTGCCAAACGAGGAAGCCTAGATGATATGGTCATGCTAGCGCCCGATTGTTGTTGGGGACAAAGGATTTATCCATCCATTATGCACACGCCCGAAAACAGCCGTTCATGCGTATGATACAGACGTGTATTTACCACAAGGCCGAAAACATGCAGCAATAAACACGATGTAGAGCCGTCTAGAAATGATTTTGTTGTCAAGCTGATTTGACAATCCTCCTTGATTGCGTAGGGAGAGAGCAGCGGAGCCTGCCTATCGCCGAGCTGACGAGGCTATCGACATAGGCCTCTGATCACAGTCACCATCGCCAGGAAAGGAATGTCTGTTGCAGAGCCGATGAGGTCAGTCGAGCGATGCCATCCACCACACCGGCTGGGGTGCTACTACTACCAATTTTCACGCGCGAACATGGAGAGGCGATGTTGACGTCGTCCCCAACATGCCACCATGCCGCAACTGCAACTAGCAATGCATGGTGGTGATGATCCGCACATGCCGCTTCAGGCCGAAGATGGCTGCACAATCCATGATGGTGGGGATGCCACCTAAGACTGCCTCTACATTCCTTCTCATTTGCCTTTGGAATATCTGGAAACACCGCAACGGCGTCGTATTTTGGGGGCTCACGCCAAGTCTCCCTCTCCTTCTCAGAAATTGTACTAACGAAGGGCATCTGTGGCGTTCTCGTCTGCCACAGAAGCATGCTGCGGACGTGGATGTCTGGCTGCAACGCCTGCACCCAGGCGTTGGATGATCCTACCTTGTAACCCCCCTCTCTCCTCCCTGTAAACAATACGACCAGTTGGGTCTTCTCGGATGAATGAAAGATTCAGGTGGGGCCTTGCCCCCCGTGAAAATTCAAAAAAAAAACAATCTATGATCTGCATGCACGTCAGGCCGAGACCGGCTGCTGCTCGATCTGATTGATCACATTCATCCCTGCACTGGCCATTTGATCGGATGTATCCATGCGCCGACCTCTCCGATCAGATTGATTGAGCCACGCCGCCGCCTCCGTGAGCCACACGAGCTTTGCTCGCCAGTTTCGTCCGGCCGAGGACGAAGCACGGGGAGGAGGTGTTGTGGAGAAGATCTCATGGCGCCGTCTGTGCCGCCCGAGCGGACGACACCAGGTTAGTTTCTGAATCATTCTCTACATCAGTATTCACTTTTGAATGGATGCACTCACATTTTTTATCGTAGTGATGAGTGTGGAAGTTATTTCTACTCCCTCCCAACCAAATTACTGACATCTGAATTTAAACAAATTTGAGTCAAGTAATTTAAGTAGGAGAGTACCAAAAAGTGTTTTGACCATCTCACTAGTATATAAAGATGCTATCTTTCTCTAAGTATCCAAGTATTTAATGACAAACAAAGTTTCACATTTACTAGATGGTATTTTTAGAAAAGTTTTAGCTTAATATGTACTAGTCATATATCGGTCTCTTACCACCCACAAACTAGTGACCAAGTTGAAGTAAGTAATCAGAGAGATCATGCTTATTCTGTTTGAAAACAATGAATAAATCGAGGATGTACTCCTGCAAAGCTCAATGATGTGCTCTTGACTTATAGAGCTATTTCCAAGAACCTGATGGGTATGCCTCTTTAATGGTTTAAGGTTAGTTCCTCAAAACAGGCTATTCACCTCGCTTTATAAAACAATCACCCGATACAAGAATCTGAACAAAAAATGTTGGGGCAACAGTAAAAACATGCCCAAAAGGAAAAGAAATGAAAGAAACGGTGAATCGACAACACTATGGTAACCCGCCACTGTTGCGTCCGCCAAAAAAGTCCCACCTCGCACCTGGGTACACCGAATCTCCTAGTACCAAACCGCCCCTTCAAGAAGGGTGTGCCATCGACACAGCGTTGCTGGTCGGCCCAGCGGACTAGACCTAGGGTTTCCCCCGATACTCAAAGTAGCATGGACTAGGGATATTCGCAACACCCTCCAGGAAGGAAAGACGCCCCCGAGGGCGGCACCGCGCCGGAGTCGGACAAACCGACAAGGATTTGTCCCTAACCCCATCCAGGAATAACCCTAGGCGATTTGAAGTACCCCCACCAAGCTCACTGCCCACTAACTCGCGCCACCACGGTCTTGTCGTCACAATCGTCGTCGTCTCATTGTGCACGTCAGCCCGCAACCCGCAAGACGGTGGCACAAAACATTGCTCGCGTTGTGGGGATAGCAGCACTACAAACAGTGGGAGGAACCCACCTCCGCCACCGAGAGGCAGCCATCGTCTGGACAGGGCAGCAGGGACACACCAAGCCCAGATGGGCCCCGCCGGGCCCTAGGGGCCCCATAAAGTCCCCGTCGCCTTGTTGCGATAGGCCGGCTGTTGTGTCGCTAGCCCCACCATGTGCTCCGTCTTCGCCGCATCTCCAGGAGGCATTGCAGAGGCAGACGTGCCGGCCCGCCTGATGGTGCTGGGAAGCACTTCGTCGGGAAACCCCAAGAGCAAGTGATACGTTGGAAATGTATCTATAATTTTTGATGCTCCATGCTGGTTTAGTATCTACTTTGCTTTACTTGTCTACACTTTGAGGTGCTTTTTACATGTTTTCTGGTACTAACCTATTAACAAGTTGCAACAGTGCCAGATGCCTATTTTCTGCAGTTTTTGGTTTCAGAAAAGTTAGTAAAGAAATATTCTCGGAATTGGACAGGGCAAACGTCAAAGTCAATTACTTTCCGTGGGGAACAAGAAGTCCAGAAGGGAGACGAGGAGGCATGCCAGGGCGGCTAAACCCCCCTAGGCACGGGTGGGCCCTACCCTGCGCCTGGGTAGGGCTTGCCCCCTCTGGCTGCCGCCTCAGCCTCCCCCTTCGCCTATAAGAAGCCCTTGATTCAGAAACCCTGGGGACCCGATCAAATATCCACGAAACCGTCTGTAGCCGCCGCCACCATCATCCCTAGATCGGGGGGAATCTGAAGTTCTTTCCGGCACCCTGTCGGAGGGAAGATCATCCCGGAGGCCTTCTCTCCGGTATGATGCGTGAGTAGTTCCACCTTGGACTATGGGTCCATGTAGTAGTTAGATGGTTGTATCTCCTCCTTTGTGCTTTCATGTATAGATCTTGTGAGCTCCGTTCATGATCAAGATCTAATCTATTTGTAATCATGCATGTTGTGTTTGCGAGGATCCGATGGATATTGAGATTATTATGTTGGTTTGATTAATGGTTTTGTCTTTATGATTCTATCATGTATGTGTTGTTTGTGATCTTACATGCTCTCCGTTGTTAGTATTTATGCTCGATAGTGGGTTCATGCCTCTAGTTTCCAAGGGAAGTGACAATAATCTCTTCGGTTGTAGATGTGATGTTGCTACTAGGGAGAAAACAATGGTCTCTTGTTCATGGAACATGTGGACTTTTTACCTTACACACTTTGCTTAAAGCAGTTGTCTGTTGCTTGCAACTTAATACTGGAGGGGGTTTGGATGATAACCTGAAGGTGGACTTCTAGTCATAGATGCAGTTGGATTGCGTTCTATGTATCTTGTTGTATTTACCAATCGAATATCATAGGATCTTTCTGACTAGTAATTACATTGTTATGTCTTGCTTAGTTCCTGTCAAATGCCCTGCTGTAATTTCTTTACCCTTCATGCTATGTTGTTTATCTAAGGAGAGCACCTATAGTGAACTATGGACCCCGGTCCAATCTTTACCATTGATACACCTTCCACTGTTACTTGTTTACTTGCTGCAAACCATTACCTTCCACACCATACATTTAATCTTTTGTTACAGAAAACCGGTGAGCTTGACAACCTCACTGATTCGTTGGGACAAAGTCTTGAGTTTGTGTTGTGCAGGTCTCCACGTTGCTTGCAACACCTTTGAGACGTTTCCTTCCTCCTTCAGGTTCGATAACCTCGGTCTCTACTGAGGGAAACTTGTTGTGCTCATCACACCTTGCTCTTAGGGTTCCAACAAAGTGTACCACGTCAACACTGGGTGCACGCATCAAGATTTCTGGCTCGTTTGCCGGGGAGGCTAAGGACGTCTTCACAAGGGGAGTCCTTCACTTCCTTTCTCTTTACTTTGTTTTTAGTTTTCTTTATTTATTTTGCCTAGTTTTGTTTGCCTCTATCCAAAAAACCCAAAAAAATAGTCTAGTTTGGTTTGCTTGCTTTATTCAAAAACACAAAAAAAATAGTTCCTGCTCTAGCAGCTGCTGCTGTTTTTGGCTTGCCCACCTTTGCCAAAATGAACTCTGTTGAGAACTTCAAGTTGTGTGACTTCACTAGCACCAACAACAATGATTTCCTAAGCACTCCTATTGCTAAACCTGCTCCTGATGCTACCTTTTATGAAATAAAGCCTGCTTGATGAGAGAGCAATTTTCTGGTGCTAGTTCTGATGATCCTGCTACCCATCTCAATAGCTTTGTTGAACTTTGTGAGATGCAAAAGTATAAGGATGTAGATGGAGATGTTATTAAGCTCAAGCTTTTACCTTTCTCCTTGAGAGGAAAAGCTAACGAATGGTTGCTTTCTTTGCCTAAAAATAGTATTGATTCTTGGATTAGGTGCAAAGATGCTTTTATTGGAAAGTACTATCATCCTGCTAAGATTATTGCTATGAGAAGTGACATTATGAAATTTAAACAACTTGATAATGAACATGTTGCTCAATCTTGGGAAAGAATGAAAACTTTGGTTAAGAATTGTCCCACTCATGGACTTACTGCTTGGATGATTATCCAGACTTTTTATGCAGGTTTGAACTACTCTTCAAGGAACATGCTAGATCCAGCTACTGGAGGTACTTTTATGGGCCTCACCTTGGGTGCTGCAACAAGGCTCCTTGATAATATGATGATTAACTACTCTGAATGGCATATTGAGAGAGCTCCACATGCTAACAAGGTAAATTCTGTTGAGGAAACTTCCTCCTTGAGTGAAAAGATTGATGTTATTATGGCTATGCTTGTTAATGGGAAAGCTCCTCTAGATCCTAATAGTGTTCCCTTAGCCTCTTTGGTTGCTCAAGAAGAGCAAGTTGA
Source organism: Avena sativa (assembly GCA_916181665.1). Classification (NCBI taxonomy): domain Eukaryota; kingdom Viridiplantae; phylum Streptophyta; class Magnoliopsida; order Poales; family Poaceae; genus Avena; species Avena sativa. Next base: position 143,813,746 of record OV702294.1, on the reverse strand, counting down.
TGTGAACTTCATTAGAAACAACAATTTCAACAACAATGCTTATAGGAGTAATTTTGGTGGTAACAACTTTAAGCCTTATCCTCCTAATAATGGCAATTCCTATGGAAACTCTTATAACAATGCTAGAAGTGCCCCCTCTGAACTTGAAGTCATACTCAAATACTTTATTAGTAAACAAACCACTTTTAATAAGACTATAGAGGAAAAGCTTTTAACTGTTGAGAAAAATATTTCCTCTTTGTCTGAAGCTCAGTATTCCTTGATTAATAAAATGGCTGCTAAACCTGAAACTATGGAAAACACCTTTGCTACTGCTCATGCCATACAAGTTACTATTGATGAAAATGTTAGGTTGTTAGCTCAACTCCATGCTAAGTGGGAAAGGGAAGCTGAAATTGATAGAAACAATAGTGTGTGCACCATCCCCACTAAACCATAAGTAGTCCCTATTCCTCCTCCTACTATGCCTAAGCCTATTGAGCCTACTACTAGTGATGCTAAGTTTGATTTTGATATTGATGGTTGCAATATTTCTGAAGTGATTATGTTCCTACAAAAGCTTGCTAGAAGTCCTGATGCTAGTGATATACATGTTGCTTTCATTAAACACATTACAGATGCTCTTGTTAAGATTAAGGAAGAGAAGCTAAAACACAAAGCTTCTATTCCTAGGAAAGTAGAAGATAGTTGGGAACACATTATTAATATGCAAGTGAATGACTTTGATCTCAAATCTTTATGTTATCTTGGTTCTAGTGTCTCTATTATGCCTAGGAAGATTTATGAAATGCTTGATTCGCCACCATTGGAAGATTGTTATTTAGATGTCCCACTCAATGATAATGATAAGAAGAAACTCATGGGGAGTATTAATGATGTTCTCATTATGGTTAACAATGCTTATGTCCCTGTTGATTTCTATGTTTTGGATGTTGAATACAATGCTTCTTGTCCTATTACTTTGGGAAGACCTTTTCTTGGAATAGTTGGTGCCATCATTGATATGAAAGAAGGCACCATTAAATATCTTTTTCCATTCAAGAAAGGTATTGAACACTTCCCTATGAGGAGAGAGAAGTTGCTTTTTTCTCCTCCTTTGAAAGCAAGATTTGGTGTTAATGCTTCTTCATTTGAAAATACTTGATTCTTCTTGCTTCTTGTGCCTAACTTAAATGCGTTAAAAAGGTACTTGTTGGAAGATAACCCAAGAGTTTTCTTGAGTATTGGAAGTTATTACTTAAGTAATGACCTCTCCTTATCCTTTTTGTTTGCTTTTTGTGCAATAATGACCACTAATGAGAGGGAAGTAAGATTTGGGGAGTTGTTGTCCTGAAACAGATTTCTGTCCTCCACCAAAAATATTCGTGAGGAGTCTCTGTAACTCGTATTGAGCTCAAAATTAACAAATAAATCCCCCGGTATGTTAGATAACTTTCGTTAATTCAACACTTTTTGATTGGAGCAACACAAGATGTTCAAAAAAATCGGTTTCTACCTGCTGGTCTATTTTGACAGATTTCTGCCATTATTTGCATTTGCTTCTTATTGATTCAATTTTGAGTTCTCTTTAGGTGAATTGAGCTTTTTGAAGGAGTTACTACAGTAGCTTGTGTTTTTAGTGAAAATCTTTATTGTTCTAAAGCTTTGCTAGAGGTCTAATATCTTTTGAATACACTAATGTTGCTAATGAAGATTGTGTGAAGTTTTGTATGAAGGAAAATTTCAGGTGTAGAGAGAGAATGATGCAATGAGATGACAAATGTACAAAATCTCAAGATTGGGGATGCCACCATGGTGTCACCCCAAGAAATATCCAAGAGGTACAAGCGTTAAAGCTTGGGGATGCCCAAGGCATCCCCTTCTTCATCAATAAAAAGCTCAGGTCTGTCTAGACACTTCGTTTTTATTGTTTCATGCATAGTTGTGTTGTTCTTGGAGCGTCTTAGTTTTCGTTTGATTTGCTTAGGTTGTTTAGTTTGCTTGAATAAAGTAGTTTGGACCCCCGTTCTCACTGTGTTGTTTTGCAAATAAGTTGCTTGGTGTTGGAAAGGAGTAGTAAGTTCTTCCTTGAAGTGCAAGAGGAGCTTGCATTGACTCTAACTTAGACTTTAGCATGACATGGTAGGTGTTGTTTTAGCATTATGCTTAGTGATTATTGCTGTAGCATGTCTTGTTCCAAACAATTAGTATTGCTTAGTGTGCCTTGAAGAAATTATGCGTTGTTTTAGCATGCAAAAGCATAGTATTGTGGTATTCTCCTTTGATGCTTTGCTTGGGTTGACTTGGCACATGCTCACACCATGTTATGACTCTCACAAGTCACCATTAGCCTCTATGATCATTTAGTCCTTGACTTGTAGTACCACTCTTTGCTTTGATTAGTATGCTTTGTTGCACTGCATGATTATGGCCATTATGCTCTCTTAGTTGGTTGCTCCTAGTATTTTGTTAGCCTCCACTTGTATAAGTAAGTTCTACTCATGCTTCCAACTCCCAAGAAACCAAGTTATTCCAAAGTTTCCACTATAAACTCCTATGCATGGTGTGTTACACCATTCCAAGTATATTCTTGTTTTCATCTATCATCTAATTAAAAACTATTTTGTTATGTGAAAACTTAGTGATTAAAGCCCTCACGAACTTGATGGCACATTATATTCTTTGCCCCTAATAAACTTGAACCATTGTGACAACTTTGTTGTATATGCTTGCACTTATAAGTTGGAATTAGCAGAATCGTGCTGTCACGGGGAACGTTTTCAACATTGCACTTGTACTTTGTACTCAGTTGATATCATGTTCTTTTGTCTATGGATGTCACCGGTGTGAAATAAAGAGGGAACTTGTAAGTCCATGGAGTTTGTATTCTGTGTTAGAGAAACACCTGGGCCGCTAGCCTAAACCATGCCCTAATCATGGTGGAAACTTGCAGCATCACCATAATGAGCTATCTATGAACCATCCTCAATAAAAATCTATGTATATGGTAAATAAAAAGATTGCCGAGATGCTCATTGTCTGCTTGCCTTGTCATTTTGATTATGGGAAAGCTCCTGTACCATGTGCAAGGGGTACCCCGTTGGCGGTTCTCAATGATATGCAAATGCTTACAATGACAAGAACTTACCTGGACCCAAAGTTGAGTATGCATGAGGTGTGGCCCTCGTATTCAAGGGACTTGAGATTGCCAACTCATACTTCGTCAAGCATACACTCCAGCTTTGCCACTTTAACCTTAACCACTTCAAGATGCTTATGGTAGGGGCAATGAGGGATGAAAGCTAACAAGTACCATACTTTTTGGAAGCTCTTTTTGAAACTTGTAATCCCTGCTTCCTTTACAAAAAGGCCTTTCTTCCACCATTATTGAGTCTCCACCTTCTATATTTAGGCACCATCAAGAGAGCATAATTGTTATTTTGTGTGCAGTGTTCCAAAGCTTATTAATTGATGCATATTGTGATATTACTTGTTCTTGTGCTATTTGTTTCTAGTCACCCGTGTGAACTTTGCAGGTGTCCGGTGCATCTATATTGCTACTCTATGAGGGACAAGTTGATTGCCACTATGCTATGTTTTCTATATGTGAAACAAATAAACATTTTTCAATGCATATTATTCATGATATTTGTTTATAGCCTTTCATGTTACATGCATAGTTACTATGTCCTATTGTTAGAACTCCATCTTTCATGCACATGTTTAGAGTTCTTTGATCCCAGCTTTCAATGCTTGCAAATAGTTGGATCTTTATTGTGAGGGTGTATGTCACCTAAAAAATTATTCTGTTTATCACTTACCTACTCGAGGATGATCAAGAGTTAAGCTTGGGGATGTTGATATGTTGGAAACATATCTATAATTTTTGATGCTCCATGCTTGTTTAGTATCTACTTTGCTTTACTTGTCTACACTTCGAGGTGCTTTTTACACGTTTTCCGGTACTAACCTATTAACAAGTTGCAACAGTGTCAGATGCCTATTTTCTGCTGTTTTTGGTTTCAGAAAAGTTAGTAAAGAAATATTCTCGGAATTGGACGGGACAAAAGTCAAAGTCAATTACTTTCCGTGGGGAACAAGAAGTCTAGAGGGGAGACGAGGAGGCGTGCCAGGGCGGTTAAACCCCCCTAGGCGCGGGTGGGCCCTACCTCGCGCTTGGATAGGGTTTGCCCCCTCTGGCCGCCGCCTCGGCCTCCCCCTTCGCCTATAAGAAGCCCCCGATGCAGAAACCCTAGGACCCTATAAAATAACCACGAAACCATCTGTAGCTGCAGCCACCATCATCCCTAGATCGGGGGGAATATGAAGTTCTTCCCGGCACCCTACCGGAGGGGAGATCATCCAGGAGGCCTTCTCTCCGGTATGATGCGTAAGTAGTTCCACCTTGGACTATGGGTCCATGTAGTAGCTAGATGGTTGTATATCCTCCTTTGTGCTTTCATGTATAGATCTTGTGAGCTCCGTTCATGATCAAGATTTAATCTATTTGTAATCATGCATGTTGTGTTTGCGGGGATCCGATGGATATTTAGATTATTATGTTGGTTTGATTAATGGTTTTGTCTTTATGATTCTATCATGTCTGTGTTGTTTGTGATCTTGCATGCTCTCTGTTGTTAGTAGCTATCTTGGCCAAGTAGTTGCTAGTGACTCCAAGAGGGGGTATTTATGCTCGATAGTGGTTTCATGCCTCTAGTTTCCAAAGGAAGTGACAATAATCTATTCGGTTGTAGATGTGTTGTTGCTACCAGGGAGAAAACAACGGTCTCTTGTTCATGGAACATGTGGACTTTTTACCTTACACACTTTGTTTAAAGTAGTTGTCTGTTGCTTGCAACTTAATACTGGAGGGGGTTCGGATGATAACCTGAAGGCGGACTTCTAGTCATAGATGAATTTGGATGGCGGTCTATGTATCTTGTTGTATTTCCCAATCGAATCTCATAGGATCTTTCTGACTAGTAATTGCATTGTTATGCCTTGCTCAGTTCCTGTCAATTGCCCTACTGTAATTTGTTTACCCTTCATGCCATGTTGTTTATCTAAGGAGAGCACCTCTAGTGAACTATGGACCCCGGTCCAATCTTTACCATTGATACACCTTCCACTGTTACTTGTTTACTTGTTGCAAACCATTACCTTCCACACCATACGTTGAATCCTTTGTTACAACAAACTAGTGAGCTTGACAACCTCACTGATTCGTTGGGACAAAGTCTTGAGTTTGTGTTGTGCAGGTCTCCACGTTGCTTGCAACACCTTTGAGACGTTTCCTTCCTCCTTCAGGTTCGATAACCTCGATCTCTACTAAGGGAAACTTGCTGTTGTGCTCATCACACCTTGCTCTTGGGGTTCCAATGAAGTGTCCCACGTCAACACTGGGTGCACGCATCAGCAAGGTGTGAAGCAACAAAAAAAAATCCCTGAGTAAGAAATCGAGGTTATCGAACCAGTAGGAGGAAGGAAACGTCACACAGGTGTTGCAAGCAACGCAAAGACCTGCACAACACAAACTCAAGACTTTGCCCCAACGAATCAGTGAGGTTGTCAAGCTCACCGGTTGCTGTAACAAAGGATTAAATGTATGGTGTGGAAGGTAATGGTTTGCAGCAAGTAAACAAGTAAAAGTGGAAGATGTATCAATGGTAAATATTGGACCGGGGTCCATAGTTCACTAGAGGTGCTCTCCTTAGATAAACAACATGGCATGAAAGGTAAACAAATTACAGAAGGGAAATTGACACGAACTGAGCAAGGCATTGATGACCCACAAGTGTAGGGATCGCAACAGTCTTTGCGGGTAGTATTACCCAATTTATTGATTCGACACAAGGGGAGCCAAAGAATACTTGCAAGACTTAACAATTGAGTTGTCAATTCAGCTGCACCTGAAAATAATTCTTGCTCACAGAAGTTTATCAGTAGCAACAGTTTGTAGTAGCAACAGCAGCAGTGAAACGGGAGCAATAGTAACAGTAACAGTAAACAGTGGGATTCGAGTGCGGTAGGCATAGGGATGGATGGATGGGAGTTGCATGGACAAGTATAAACATTTAACTTCAAGATCTAGGGCATTGCAGATAAATAATAACAAGCATCCAAGTACTAAACAATCCTAGGCATGTGCTCCAAATATAGTCATACGTGCTCGCAATGAGAACTTACACAACATCTTCTGTCCAGCCAGCCCGTGGCAGCGGGGCCTCTAGGGAACTACTGGCAATTAAGGTGCTCCTTTTAATAGAGCACCAGAGCAAAGCATTAACACTCCGTGAACACATGTGATCCTCACACCACATCCATCCCCTCCGGTTGTCCCAATTATTGTCACTTTGGGGCCTTTGGATCCAGACAATGATATGTGTACACAACTTGCAGATAAGGTCACAAAAAATACTATCATAATGATTCAATAATTTTAGATCTGAGATCATGGCACTCGGGCCCTAGTGACAAGCATTAAGCATAACAAGTTGCAACAAAGTCAAATAGCACTAATAGAGATACTAGGCGCTATGCCCTAACAATCTTATTTGATTACATGATAGAACTCATCCAATCCCTACCATCCCCAAGCCTACAACGGGGGATTACTCACTCATGGATCAGGGAAACATTGATGGTCGATGGAGATGCGTTGGTGATGACGATGGCGATGATCCTCTCCAAATTCCCCGTCTCGGCAGGGTGCATGAACGGAGTTTCTGGATCCGAATCTTGGTTTCTGGTGGCGGCGGCGCGGAACTCTTTCTGGAAAACTATCGACCCTCCCTCGGTTTTTAGGTCAAGAGGTAACTTATAGGCGCAGAGGGAGGCCGAGGGGGTGCCTGGGGTGGCTGCACCCACCTAGGAAAGGCCAGTGGTGGGCCCGTGCCTGGCAGGGGTGTGGGCCCCCTAGGATCCTTCTCCGTATCCTCTTATGGCTCCGTGGATCTTCTGGTGAAATATAATTTTTGGCATATTTTCCGGGTTTTTTCCTGATAGTTGATTTTCTGCACAAAAACAAGACACCAAGGTAATTCTGCTGAAAACAGCGTCAATCTGTGTTAGTTGTATCCAAATCACTCAAGTATAGAGGAGAAACAATAGCAAAAGTGTTCAGAAAAGTAGATACGTTTTGGACGTATCAACTCCCCCCAAGCTTAGCTTATTGCTTGTCCTCAAGCAATTCAGTTGAAAACTGAGTGCGATAAAAGAACTTTCACGAACACATTTGCTCCACATGATGTATATATTCTCAGCACAGGAGTAGATACTTAGACAATTCATAATAAAGAGTATGCAACTAAGTCTACTCAATAGTCATTGCAAGCTATGAAGAGAAACCAACTCAATAATAATAAGTAGCAAGAAACATAAACATAATCAACATTGCAATTCTCATAATAAGGTATGATAGAGTGGTATCTCGCTTGCCTTTGTTTGAAGAGCACAATATAAATGCCAAGGCACCTCTGAAGTTCAAGTGAAGACTAGAGATAAAGATATTAGAGATACAAGCATTAAAGTCATGACATAATTAACCAAGTTTTGGAACAAACACAAGAATGACAGTTACGCTCTCAAGAAGGTGCTCATAGAATAAGTGGTGACTCAACAAGGTGGTGAGAATGGTTTTGTAAAGTTTGAAGGGCTTCCAAATGCTGAAAGGAAGGTACTCATTAGCTTTGAGCTCTCATTGCACCTATCTTGGAATCTTCATGTGGTTAAGGTGAAAGTGAGGTCCACTCTGAATCATATGATTGACAGACCATAGACTGGAAATCCCAAGTCCCTTGAGAGTACGAGGGTCGCTTCGCATGCTACTCAACTTTGGTTACCTGAAAGTTCTTGTCATTGTAAATACATGATATCATAGAGAACCGCCAACAGGGTGCCCCTTGCACATGATACAGGAGCGATCCCATGATCAAAATGACAAGGCAAGCAGACAATGAGCATCCCAGCGATCTTTTTATTTACGATGTGTATAGATTTTTATTGAGGATGCTACATAAATGCTTGTTATGGTGATGCTGCAAGTTTCCACCATGATTAGGCATGGCTTAGGCTAGCGGCCCAGGCGTTTCTCTAACACAATGTATAGACTCCATGAACTCACAAGCTCCCCTTTCATTTCACATCATCGACATCCGCAAACAAAAGATCAAGGTATAAACTGGATGAGATATCCAAAAAGTGTTAAAAGCGTTCCCCGTGACAACACGGTTCTGCTGACTCCCAACATATAATTTGCAAGCATATTACTTTCATGGACATGTCACAATGGTTCAAGATTATTAAGCGCAAGGAATAAAGTGTGCCATCAAGTTCATGAGAGCTTTACTAACTAACTTTCTCAAAACAGACAAACATTTTATTTTGGAAGAAAACACGACATATAGAATATGCACTGAAGTAGCAAATGATGCTAATAGGTAGGTATGGTGGACACAGTTGGTAATATTGGTTCTGGGGAGTTGGAAGCACAAGTAGAGCTCATACTCAGTGCAAGTGAAGGCTAGCAATAGAGAGGGAGCGCCAAATGAGAGAGCAATAACTGTCATAATCATGCTTGCACCAAATAGGACTAATTATGGCATGAAAGTGATACAAGAACTCTGATGCAAAATAAATCACCAAGGCTTACTGACTATTGATTAGTCATATGCATGCATGAGCATGTGCCAAGTCGATTCATATAAACAGTCAGAGGAGGATACCACAATATCATACCAAAGTATGAATAAAACAATGCAAGCAAACATTCATATAACATGCTACAAACTATTAGCAAGTTGGAGCTAATCACAAGCAAGCAAGAACTACTAAGCATCCATAATGACATACACTTTACACAAACAGGCTAAGCATGCTCACAATGATGAGTATATGTACAAAAATGAAACAAATAGAGTTCGTTACCAGCCTCTTACCACACCTCAAGTTGTCTTAATCTTCATTATTGCCCTTCACTTGTGTGACTTGAATAATAACATGAAACCAAACTCCACTGAGGACGGCTGAACTCTGCAAAGAACTCACAAAACCAAAGAAGAACAATAATTTTTTTTGGTGTTTTCGATTTTTTAAAGAAAGCAAACAAAGCAAAACCAAACAAAGAAAAGGCAAACCAAGAGAAACAACAATATTTTTTTTGGTATTTTTATGTTTTTGAGAAAGAAGCAACAAGAACCAAAAAGAAATCAAAACAATGGATACACAAAGAACCGACCGAACATGATATATATATGAGTGTGATGTCGGTATACCTCCCCCCAAGCTTAGGCTTTTGGCCTAAGTGGGGCTCAATAGCGCGGGTAGTAACTCAAAGCTGGTGCGTCATCATAGGAATGATCATAGTCAGGCGTTTGCGAAGAAGAAGAAGACGCGCCCCAATCAAATGAGGGCTGCTGGTATGAAGACTCTCCCAAGTTGGAGGGCTGAACCGAATCATCGGCATCCTCTTCAACATTCTCCTCTTGCTGGGGGATCTCCGACACATAAGTGTTAAACTCTTCCTCCGTGAGCGACCATCCTTGCCTATTATCAAAATTAAACAAAGCAGGTGCAGGCAAATAAACTATTTTTTCAGTCCTACCCTTTCTCCGACCTTGCTGGGCAAAAGATAATTCATACGGTAAACTTCTTACATTAGCCCCCAAGGAAACAAAACCATGTTGAATCATGGATTCAAAATCAAGCCTCTCTATGGGGAACTGATAATCTGAATAGTGAGGCTCTAAACCATGGAAAGCTAACAACCTAGAAGCAATGAGACCTCCACAAATTCCACCCTTCTCGCGGTTGGTGGTGAGACGGTGAGCTATCAAAGCACCCAGGCTATAGGATCTATTCCTATTCAAAGCAGCTACGATAAAATCTAGATCAAAAGAAGATAACTTTCTAGCAATCTTTCTAGCAAGAACACACTTGGTAATGAAATAGGCAAAATATCTAATGGCTGGGAACTGAATATTCCGAATTTTACCACTTTCCTTTGAGAAGTCGAAACCTTGACAAATCTCAGCATACAAATCCATAAGTGACTTGGGCCTCTCCTTGATCTTCTCGCAAGATCCCCACTGAGGTACTCTAATTGCTGCACAGAAATCAACAAAAGGCAGGTCGACAGATATATTATATATTTTGTAATGGACCATGGGGTTAGACGTAGACCAAGTGAACCGAAAGTCCTGCACAAAAGCCATGGTTAGCTTAACATATTGGAATGGTTCACCTTCAACAAAGTGTTCCAACCCTGCATTTGTGACCATAGTTTGGAAAACTTGGAGGATCCCCGCGGTTCTCATAAATTCCTGGCATGGATATATGGAAGGAAAAACTGCCTCCTCACGATGAACCTTCATTGGCTCAGGCACCATCAAGTCATATTGATTCAGTGGATAAGTACTCATCTTCCTTGCTGAAATTTTAGACAACCATCAAACTAAGTGATTTCTAAGTTGATAAATGATGAGCAACTACTATAGGAACTTGCTAGAGGACTACACATGCATCAAATAAAGTTTCCAAGCATAGAACAAACATGCAAGCTCCAACAACCTGACAACTATAGCAGCAAAATACTCAAGATACAATCTACCAATCACAGATCTAATTGGACAAGTGGAGGAGGCACATACCAAGGAGAAATCCCTCCAAAAATCAGCACTTGAGATGAGCTAAACAAGGGGGTCGAAAATCACGAGCAAGAACTCGAGCTTGAGCAAGTTTTCCGGTGTTTTTTGGGAGAGAGAAAGAATGTGGCTTTAAGGAGGCAGCCTGGAGGGCCCCAGGTGGGCCAGACCCCCTAGGCGCCACCCCTAGGTAGGCCACGCCTACCATGGGTGTGGTGGCCTGGGGTGGCCCCCTGGGTCACTTCAGGTGTCTCTCTACCCCTTTTTTCGAGGAAAAAATATTTTGAATTTTCTTGGATTTTTCGGAAAACTTTATTTTTGGCCAATTTTTAGGGTATGAAAATTGATTTTCTCGCAGAAACAATTTTTTCCAGAAGAAGCAAAAGCAAACAAAAAGCCAAACTACAGAATCTCTAAGAAACTCTAACAAGCAAACAACTAACAAAACCAAAACTAGCAAAAGAAAGGCAAAGACTAGGAAGGAGAAAAATAAAAGAAAGCAAGTATAACCACCATGAAAACATTATTTTGTTCATTAAAATCCTTTTGTTAACAAGGTTGATCAAGTCTTGTTACCAAAACAATCTTATATGAAACAAAACTTTGCATTCCACAAGGTTATTATGTTACCTCATACTTGATAGCAATGGTCCCAATCATAATAGTTTCAAATTTTTCTTGTGGACTGGGACAATATATTTCTCCAACCTTGATACTCTCAATATTTTCAATGGAATTCAGGCAATAGCTTTTAGCAACCTTCTTGGGGAAATAGACAGTATGCTCTTTGTCATTAATATTGAATGTTACTTTTCCTTGATTGCAATTGATGATAGCACCTGCAGTATTGAGAAAAGGTCTCCCAATAATAATAGACATATTATCATCTTCAGCCATTTCAAGCACAACAAAATCAGTTAAAACCATGCAATTATGAGATACTTGAACAAGAACATCCTCACAAATACCAACAGGAATAGTTGTTGACTTATCAGCCATTTGCAAAGATATATCAGTTGGTATCAACTTTTCTAGCTGGAGTCTCTTATAGAGAGAAAAAGGCATAACACTAACTCCAGCTCCCAAATCACATAAAGCAGTTCTAACATAATTATTCTTAATGGAGCAATGAATAGTTGGTATACCTGGATCACCAATTTTCTTTGGAACCTTACCATTGAAAGAATAATTAGCAAGTAAATTAGAAATCTCCTCATTAGGTATCTTCCTTTTATTAGAGACAATATCCTTCATATACTTTGAATAAGGAGGCAACTTAATAGCATCATTCAAAGGAATTTGCAAAAATAAAGGCTTCATCCACTCACAAAACTTGTTGTAGTGTTCTTACTCCTTTGACTTGTGTTTCTTACCTGGAAAAGGCAGAGGTTTCTGCACCCAAGGTTCTCTCTCTTTACCATGTTTATTAGCAAAAAATCTTCCTTAGTGTACCTAATGTTCTTAGTGTGCTTCTCAGGCTTCCTCAACTTCCTCCTTATCAGGAGCATCATTTTTATCATTACCACTCTTAGTTTCAACATTAGAGACATATATATGATGACCCACAAGTATAGGGGGTGTATCGTAGTACTTTCTATAAATAGGAGTGTCGATCCCAACGAGGAGTAGAAGGTGCTGAACAGTGGTATGGAGCAGGAAATCCCTGTGAATACTTAGCAAACAGATTTTTAGTGGTTTTCTGACAAGGCAACAAAACAAAGAGCAAGTAACAGAAGTAACGAACAAACGGAGCAAGTGGCCCAATCCTTTCTTAGCAAAGGACAAGCCGGTGGAAATACTTATAAGGACCAAACGTTCTCGAGGACACATGGAAATTCTGTCAAGTGCTTTCGCTTCAAATAGCTGAGTACTCTTCTCTGGTGTTTGTAAGTGTTGTGTGGGTGAACCTGTGCTAACATATCGCCCTTCCTAGGACTAATACATACTTGTGATTAAACCCCCTGCAAACATCCGTAACTACAGAAAAGTAATTAAGATATAAATCTAACCACAGCCTTAAACTCTGAGATCCTACACTCCCTTGTGCAAAGGTGTCCTAACGGGGTTTCAGGTTTGAAAGGGCATGTATGCCCCCATGTGTGGTTTTGGTAATTAATGACAATCTCTATGGACTAATGTGTAAATTGAGTTTCACTTGTAGGTTTGTCCATTGGCATCGCTTGGGCCATGTGTTGGTCTCAAGGTTGGAAGATGAAGAAATTTCCAAGGGCTTTGTGCCCATTGGAATCATGAAGAAAGAAGGATCTTGAAGGTTGATCAAGACATGTGCAAAGAGTTGCATCAAGATGGATCAACCTCTAGTAGGGATGAAGAAGGGAGAGCTCAAGATGCGCCATCTCTAGAAGATCTCATGCTTGAAGCTTGCCATCCTCGTGCTCATGGAATGATGAAGACAAGTTCAAAGAAGAGGTTTCCCCATGGAGTATGGGAGAGAAATTTGCAAGTCTTCATCTTCATCAAGCAAGAGCATCCAAGAAAGGTTTTCCCACTATAGAAGAACAAGACGGTCTACATCAAGTTCAAGTGGGATGCTCAAGGCAAAGGTATGTTCTTGATAGGGCTTCTCTTCTGCCGGTCTCGTGTTGTTAGTTGGGAGACCGGCTTTAGGATAGATAGCCGTACTATCAAGAGGGGCTCTCAAGCGGGTGTCTCGTTTGCATCGTTCGGAGAGAGCTCAAACCTTTGCATTCATAGCCTCATCTTTCTTGGTTGTTATTTGGTTCTTGTCCATGAGAGGATCTAGAGCTTGTGGTCATCATCATAACAAGCTCTAGTTTATCATCTAAGGATTTCACTTGCATATATTATTGCGGTTTTTGATCTTGTGAGTTTTCTGGCTCCACACCTTGGGGATACTTCACATATATATTCATGGTATTTTCTCCCAAGGTGATACCCAATTTGTTGGATTCTATTCGTCGTTATCTTTCCAACAAAATTGGTTTCATCCCGTTTGGAGTTCAGATGCAAAAGTTATTGCGTTTCTGGTTTTCTGGTTTCTGGAATTTCCCTGACCGGAAGTTCCGGCTTGGCATCGGAAGTTCCACTAGGGAATTTTTGCCACTGAAAGTTTCGGTGGAAGTTCCGGGTCTTCTTCCGCTCACGCTCGGTAACCTTCTGTTTTGGATGTGCTATTTGACGGAACTTCAGTGGGAATTTCCACCGGAAGTTTCGCTCTCACCGGAAGTTCCGGCCAGGGACCGGAAGTTCCGCTCAGCCCGAAAGTTCCGGTTGAATTTCCGGCTCTTGTTCCGCTCACATTCAGTAACCTTCTGTTTTTGTTGTGTCTATTTGATAGAACTTCTGTCGGAACTTTCACCGGAAGTTTTGCTCCCACCGGAAGTTCCGGTGAACCGGCGGAAGTTCCGACCAGGATTCACTTTTTCAGTTTCTCGCTCCACAGTTTTCGACCGTTGGCTGTATGCCACCAGAACTTCCGTCCTCCCACCGGAAGTTCTAGCCAGGAGTCGTGATTTCCCATAACGGGCAGATCTGGGAGCCCTTTAAAAGGGGCTCCTCTTCCCCTTCGTCGGTACTAGCTTTTCTTCTTGGTTCTTGGCTTTCTCTCGCTCCTCCATTGTCAACCTTGAAGAAGCTTTCCCTCTCACTTTCCCCTCCTATGGTTCTTGCATCTTTTTGAGAGATTTGAGAGAGGAGATCTAGATCTACAATCCCCCCAATCTAAATCCCTTCTTTGTGAAGGAATCATTGGGATCTAGATCTTGGAGAGTTTTGTGTTCTTCCTCCCTTATTCCCCCAATAGCTTTTGTAGCTTTGTTGGAATTTGGGAGAGAAGGACTTGCCCTTGCATTTGGTGCATAGGTTTGAGTTCTCCTCGGAGATTCGGTGAGTTCAAGCTTGTGAGCTTGTTTCTCTTGGGTTCCTTGGAACCCTAGACGATTGTGTGGTTGGATTGTTGACCTTTTGTGGTCTTGTTGACCTTTTGTGGTCTTGTAGCCTTTTGTGGCGTTGTTGGCCTTTTGTGGCTTTGTTGTTGGGAGCCTCCAATTGAGTTGTGGAGTTAGCCCCAATCTTGTACGGGTTCGGTGACCGCCCTCAAGCGTCCCATAGTGGAGCGAGTTCCCGCCTTTTGTGGTGCACACTCGGGAGAATAGGGTGAGCCTTTTGTGGCGTCTGTGAGTTGCGTGCTTCCGCATCCGGGGTGAGGCCTTGTGTGGCGTTGAGTGAGCTTCAAGCCACCACACCTTGAGGTGAGCCATTTGTGGCGTTCGGAGAGCATTGCGCCATCGCACCTGTCCAACGGAGACGTAGCTTCTTTGGAAGTGAACTTCGGGAAACAAATCTCCGTCTCCGCGTCCATCGGTTATCTCTCAACCGAGCCCTTTACTTATGCACTTTACATTGTGATAGCCATCGTGCTTGAAGTATTTATATCTTGCTATCACCTTGTTGCTTGTATTGCTTAGCATAGGTTGTTGGTGCACTTAGGTGAACTTAGTGGCTAGGTTTTGTGCTCAATAAATTAAACGTTAGTTTTATTCCGCATTTACTTGAGCCTAAACCGTAATATTTTAAAACGCCTATTCACCCCCCTCTAGGCGACTTCCTTTGTACTTTCAAGGTTTCTGTCACTCCGGCAACCCCACAATTAGTAGCCAAATACACAATGCAACCCCCTAGGCCCATAAATGGTGAAGTGTCATGTAGTCGACGTTCACATGACACCACTAGAATAATAGCATCACAACTTAAATACTAAACCATTGAATAATAACTCATCACAGATTCACTACTAACAACATGACTTTTCCCATGTCCTCAAGAACTAAATGAACTACTCACAAGACATCATATGGATCAAGATCAAAGATGATATGATAATGCATAACAATCTGAACATAAACAATAATCCAATGGTTCCACTCACAAGCATCAACTACAATAGTAATCAACACCGGGAAAGTTTCCCCTAATGAACTAAGCAATATCCAACACAATTGTTACAACGAGACGGAGTGGTGATGATGGTGCTGGTGGAGATGATGGTGTGGATGATGATGATGATCCCTATGAAGCCTAGCTTGATGATGGTGTTGATGGCGACGGTCTCCCCTCTCCGGGAAGGAATTCCCCCGGCAGAAATCTGTCTGCCGGAGAGATCTTTCTCTCTCGGTGTTTTTGCCCCCCCAGAGGCAGTGGAAATCTATCTGTGGTCGCTTCCCGAGGCTTAGGGTTCCGAAGGGAAGATATAGGCGAAGGGGGAGAGTCGGAGGCTAGGCAGGTAGGCCACACCTGCCCTAGGCGCGGCCTCAGGTGGGCCCGCACCTAGGGGTTGTGGGCCCCCTGCGGGCCCCCTTCGCTCCTCCTTCTGGCTTCCTTCGTCCTCAGGTAAAATAATATGTTTCCATATTTTTCTGGTATTTTTCTGATCTTCGCGAAATTGCACCGAAACGCCTTCTTTTCCATCAGAATCTAGACTCCGGCAGTCCATCCTCCAGGAATCATCCAACATGCATAAACAGATGAAAACCCATAAGTAATACCTCATAATAAGACAAATATCAATGAATAGAGGTAAATTATGATATAGAATGGTGATGCAAATTGGGCGTATCAATATACTATTAGGATCTACAGCAGGTTCAAGTGGTTCCTCAACTATTTTATGTTTGTTTTTCTTTCTCTTATGAGGACTACCACTATCTTCACCTTGCTGAGAGTCCTGCTCAATTCTTTTAGGGTGTCCTTCAGGATATAAAGGATCTTGAGTAGATATACCACTCCTAGTTCTAATTCCATAAGCATGTTTATCTCCTGAAGCATTAACTAGCATGTACTTTTGTACCATAGCAAGTTGGTCAAGTTGGGTTTAAACCATTTGAAAGTGTTTACAAAGCATTTTAATATCATTAGAAGTTCTTTCCACAATATCTTTCAACTCATTGATAGCTCTAGAGTTTTCCAATAAATGATTCTGAACTTGTTTATTAAAATGACCTTTAAACAATAAAAAAGTCAAGTTCCTCTAAACATTGATCAGGAGGCTTACCATAAGGAATATCACCTTCATCAAAGTGTTGGAGAGAGTGTACCTCAATAGTGGATGAGTGGGGAATTGGCTTACATAACTCTTCTATAGGAGGTAGATTCTTCACATCTTCAGCTCTAATACCTTTATCCTTTAGACATTTCTTAGCTTTCTTAATCACTTCATCATTTAATGCAATAACTCCCCTTCTCTTTGGTGTTGGTGTTGGAACAGGTTCAGGCATAACTGGTTCAGGAGTAATAGGCTCAGGTGTATTCAGCTCAGTTGAAGCCCAATCATCATATATTGATTATTTTAGCCATTAATTCTCCAGCATTTGTAGGAGTCCTTTTCCTGAAAACACAATCAGCAAAGCTATCTAGGTAGGTCCTAGAATCATTAGTTAGTCCATTATAATAAATATCAAGAAGCTCATTTTTAGGTAATGGGCATCCAGGATGTGCATGAATCAAGGCACAAAACCTTGTCCATGACTCAGGCAATTTCTCTTCTTCTCCCTGTTTAAAATCAAAAGGTATCTATAAAGCAGCATGTCTAGCACTGGGAGGAAAATATTTCTGGAAGAAAGAAGCAATCAAACAATCAGGGCTATCAATGGAACAAGGAGGTAATCTATTAAACCAAGCCCTAGCTTCTCCTTTTAGTGAAAAAGGGAAGATCTTAGTAACAAAGTACTTGCTCATCTTAAAATCATCAGAGAATAAAGCACTCATAGTAGAAAGCTCATTCATATGAGCCACAACACTCTCATTTTCAGTCCCACAAAAAGGTTCTTTCTCAACAATATCTAAATAAGATAAATCAAGAGAGAAATCATAATCTTTATCCTTAATATCTATGGGAGAGGTGGCAAACTTAGGATCAGAGAACAGTTTAGGCATAATAGTACGTCTAGCAAGAAGACTCTTAATAGCACTAGTACCATGTGTGTTTCGTCACTCTTCAACAAAATCATCAGTGGACTCAATGTAACCATCATTAATATCATAACTCTCACTAGACTCAGGTGAGCTAACAGGTGTAACCGTGTCTTCACTAGGTGTTTCGGTATTTCCTAGACTAGCCATAGTAGCATCTAGAAAATGACCTAATGAACCACTCGCATCAAGCACGGTAAAGTAACATCATGAGTATCAAAAGCAGTTTCAGACTCAGCAGTAGTAGCAGTGTGTGTAGCAGTATAGCGGATCGCAACAGTCTTCGCGAGTAGTATTACCCAATTTATTGATTCGACACAAGGGGAGCCAAAGATTACTTGCAAGCCTTAACAACTGAGTTGTCAATTCAGCTGCACCTGGAAATAGTTCTTGCTCACCGAATTTTATCAGTAGCAACAGTTTGTAGTAGCAACAACAGCACTGAAACGGGAGCAATAGTAACAGTAACAGTAAACAGTGGGATTTGAGTACAGTAGGCATAGGGATGGATGGACGGGCGTTGCATGGACAAGTCTAAACATGTAACTTTAAGATCTAGGGCATTGCAGATAAATAATAACAAGCATCCAAGTACTAAACAATCATAGGCATGTGCTCCAAATATAGTCATACGTGCTCGCAATGAGAACTTGCACAACATCTTCTGTCCAGCCAGCCGTGGCAGCGGGGCCTCTAGGGAACTACTGGCAATTAAGGTGATCCTTTTAATAGAGCACCGGAGCAAAGCATTAACACTCCATGAACACATGTGATCCTCACACCACAACCATCCCCTCCGGTTGTCCCAATTATTGTCACTTTGGGGCCTTTGAATCCGGACAATGATATGTGTACACAACTTGCAGATAAGATCACAAACAATACTATCATAATGATTCAATAATAAGTTCAGATCTGAGATCATGGCACTCGGGCCCTAGTGACAAGCATTAAGCACAAGTTGCAACAAAGTCAAATAGCACTAATAGAGATACTAGGCACTATGCCCTAAGAATCTTATTCGATTACATGATAGAACTCATCCAATCCCTACCATCTCCAAGCCTACAACGGGGGATTACTCACTCATGGATGAGGGAAACATTGATGGTCGATGGAGATGCGTTGGTGATGACGATGGCGATGATCCTCTCCAAATTCCCTGTCCCGGCAGGGTGCCAGAACAGAGTTTCTGGATCCAAATCTTGGTTTCTGGTGGCGGCGGCGGGGCGGAACTCTTTATGTAAAACTATTTACCCTCCCTCAGTTTTTAGGTCGAGAGGCAACTTATAGGCGCAGAGAGAGGCCGAGGGGGTGCATGGGGTAGCTGCACCCCCCCTAGGCGCGGTGATACGTCGGAAACGTATCTATAATTTTTGATGTTTCATGCTTGTTAGTATCTACTTTGCTTTGCTTTGTCTACACTTTGAGGTGCTTTTTACATGTTTTCTGGTACTAACCTATTAACAAGTTGCCACAGTGTCAGTTGTCTGTTTTCTGTTGTTTTTGGTTTCAGAAAAGCTAGTCAAGAAATATTCTCGGAATTGGACGGGACAAACGTCAAAGTCAATTACTTTCCGTGAGGAACAAGAAGTCCAGAGGGCATACGAAGAAGCGTGCCAGGGCGGCCAAACCCCCCTAGGCGCGGCCAGGGGTGGGCCCGCGCCTGGGTAGGGTTTGACCCCCCTGGTCGCCTCCTCGTCCTCCCCCTTCGCCTATAAGAAGCCCCCAATGCAAAAACCCTAAGCACCCTATCAAATCTCCATGAAACCATCTGTAGCCGCCACCACCATCGTCCCTAGATCAGGGTGGGGGGATCTGAAGTTCTTCCCGGCACCCTGCCGGAGGAGAGATCATCCCGGAGGCCTTCTCTCCGGTATGATGCGTGAGTAGTTCCACCTTGGAGTATGGGTCCATGTAGTACCTAGATGTTTGTATCTCCTCCTTTGTGCTTTCATGTATAGATCTTGTGATCTCCGTTCATGATCAAGATCTAATCTATTTGTAATCATGCATGTTGTGTTTGCGGGGATCCGATGGATATTGAGGTTATTATGTTGGTTTGATTAATGGTTTTGTATTTATGATTCTATCATGTCTGTGTTGTTTGTGATCTTGCATGCTCTCCGTTGTTAGTAGCTATCTTGGCCAAGTAGTTGTTAGTGACTCCAAGAGAGGGTATTTATGCTCGATAGTGGGTTCATGCCTCTAGTTTCCAAGGGAAGTGACAATAATCTCTTCGGTTGTAGATGTGTTGTTTCTACTAGGGAGAAAACAACGGTCTCTTGTTCATGGAACATGTGGACTGTTTACCTTACACACTTTGCTTAAAGCAGTTGTCTGTTGCTTGCAACTTAATACTAGAGGGGGTTCGGATGATAACCTAAAGGTGGACTTCTAGTCATAGATGCAGTTGGATGGCGGTCTATGTATCTTGTTGTATTGCCCAATGGAATCTCATAGGATCTTTCTGACTAGTAATTGCATTGTTATGCCTTGCTTAGTTCCTGTCAATTGCCCTGCTGTAATTTGTTTACCCTTCATGCCATGTTGTTTATCCAAGGAGAGCACCTATAGTGAACTATGGACCCCGGTCCAATGTTTACCATAGATACATCTTTCACTGTTACTTGTTTACTTGCTGCAAACCATTACCTTCCACACCATACGTTTAATCCTTTGTTACAACAAACCGGTGAGCTTGATAACCTCACTGATTCGTTGGGACAAAGTCTTGAGTTTGTGTTGTGCAGGTTTCCATGTTGCTTGCAACACCTTTGAGACGTTTCCTTCCTCCTTCTGGTTCGATAACCTCGGTCTCTACTGAGGGAAACTTGCTGTTATGCTCATCACACCTTGCTCTTGGGGTTCCAACGAAGTGTCCCACGTCAACACTGGGTGCATGCATCAAGATTTCTCGCGCCGTTGCCGGGGAGGCTAAGGACGTCTTCACAAGGGGAGTACTCCACTTCCTTTCTCTTTACTTTGTTTTTAGTTTGCTTTGTTTCTTTTGCTTGGTTTTGTTTGCCTCTTTTCAAAAAAACCAAAAAAAATTAGTCTAGTTTGGTTTGCTTGCTTTATTCAAAAACACAAAAAAAATAGTTCCTACTCTAGTTGCCACTTTGTTCTAGCCCACCATATTGTTCCCCAAGTTCGCCCTCAAAGATCTCGCAATAGGTAGTGGCTCCATAATTGGGAAATATAATATTGAAGAATTTTTTAATCATGTTAGCAAGCATGAGGACATTGAGGATAAATCTATAGCAGAACTTGCTCCTAATTATGAGGTTGCTGCAGCTTCTTTAGTTCATATGTTGGAGGCTAGGTTTGTTAGCCTTAACCCCTTTATACAATTCTTGTTCCTAAAACTAAAAGAAGAAAAGAATGCTGAAAAGAGGGAATTCATCCTTGAAACTTTATCAAAAGAATTTCATGATGTTGCTAGGGAAGCCAAAAAGTTCTTTGAGCATTTCAATATGCTAGGCTCAAGTGTAGATGTTGTGGGTATTTCTAATAAAACTAATCCTAAAGAAGAATTTAAGATACCCATACCCTTTAAGCTTGTTGGAATGCATGAGGCCTTTGAAAAGAATTTTGATTGGATTGCTCCTGAAAATCTTTTTGATGAAAGTAGTAGACCAAAGAGAGATGAGAAGGGATCCTCCGAAACCCATTTGGATTAGATACCTTTTATAGTTGAAGATTTTGCAAGTATTAATGTTAATGCTTCTTCATTTGAAAAAACTTGATTCTTCTTGCTTCTTCTGCGTAACTTAAAGGCGTTAAAGAAAAGTACTTGTTGGGAGATAACCCAAGAGTTTTTTCGAGTCTTGGAAGTTATTACTTCGGTAATAACCTCTCCTTATTCTTTTTGTTTGCTTTTTGTGCCAAGAATTACCTCTAATGAGAGGGAAGTAAGATTTGGGGAGTTGCTATCCCAAAACAGATTTCTGTCCTCCACCGTAAAAATTCATGAGCAGTCTCTGTAACTCGTATTGAGCTAAATATTTACGAATAAATCCCCTAGTATGTTATCTAACTTTCGTTAGTTCAACACTTTTTGATTTGAGAAACATAAGATGTTCGAAAAAATTTGGTTTCTACCTGCTAGTCTATTTTGACAGATTTCTGCCATTATTTGTATTTGCTTCTTATTGATTCCTTTTCGAGTTCTCTTTTGGGAAATTGACCTTTTTGAAGGAGTTACTACAGTATCTTGTGTTTTTAGTGAAAAGCCTTGCTATTCTAAAGCTTTGCCAGGGGTCTAATATCTTTTGAATACACTAATGTTGCTAATGAAGATTGTGTGAAGTTTTGTATGAAGGGAAAATTTTAGGTGTAGAGAAAGAATGATGCAATGAGATGAAGAATGGATAAAAGCTCAAGCTTGGGGATTCCACCATGGTGTCACCCCAAGAAATATCCAAGAGGTACAAGCGTCAAAGCTTGGGGATGCCCATCGCCAAGGCATCCCCTTCTTCATCAATAAAAAGCTCAGGTCTGTCTAGACACTTCATTTTTATTGTTTCATGCACAGTTGTGTTGTTCTTAGAGCGTCTTGGTTTTCGTATGATTTGCTTAGGTTGTTTTGTTTGCTTGAATAAAGTAGTTTGGACCCCCATTTTCGTTGTGTTGTTTTGCAAATAAGTTACTTGGTGTTGAAAAGGAGTAGTAAGTTCTTGCTTGTAGTGCAAGAGGAGCTTGCATTGACTGTGACTTAGACTTTAGCATGGCATGCTAGGTGTTGTTTTGACCTTATGCTTAGTGATTATTACTGTAGCATGTCTTGTTCCAAACAATTAGGATTGCTTAGTGTGCCATGAAGAAATTATGTGTTGTTTTAGCATGCAAAAGCATAGTATTGTGGTATTCTCCTTTGATGTTTTGCTTGGGTTGAATTGGCACATGCTCACACCATGTTATGACTATGACAAGTCGCCATTAGCTTCTATGATCATTTAGTCCTTTACTTGTAGTACCACTCTATGCTTTGATTAGTAATGCTTTGTTGCTCTGCATGATTATGGCCATTATGCTCCCTTAGTTGGTTGCTCCCAGTCTTTTGCTAGCCTCCACTTGTATGAGCAAGATCTACTAATGCTTCCAACTCCCAAGAAACCAAGTTATTCCAAAGTGTCCACTATAAACTCCTATGCATGGTGTGTTACACCATTGCAAGTATATTCTTGTTTTCAGCTATCTTCCAATTAAAAACTATTTTGTTATGTGAAAACTTAGTGATTAAAGCCCTCACAAACTTGATGGCACACTTTATATTCTTTGACTCTAATAAACTTGAACCATTGTGTCATCTATGTTGTATATGCTTGCACTTATACGTTGGAATTAGCAGAACCGTGCCGTCACGGGGAACGTTTTCAACATTGTACTTGTACTTTGTACTCAGTTGATATCATGCTCTTGTCTATGGATGTCACAGGTGTGACATAAAGAGGAAACTTGTAAGTCCATGGAGTTTGTATTCTGTGTTAGAGAAACGCCTGGGCCGCTAGCCTAAGCCATGCTTAATCATGGTGGAAACTTGCAGCATCACCATAGTGAGCTATCTATGAAGCATACTCAATAAAAAGCTATGCATATAGTAAATAAAAAAATCGCTGAGATGCTCATTGTCTGCTTGCCTTGTCATTTTTGTTATGGGAAAGCTCATGTACCATGTGCAAGGGGTACCCCGTTGGCGGTTCTCTATGATATACAAATACTTACAATGACAAGAACTTACCTGTGACTGAAGTTGAGTAGCATGAGGTGTGGCCCTCGTATTCAAGGGACTTGAGGTTGCCAACTTATACTTCGTCAAACATATACTCCATCTTTGTCACTTTAACCTTAATCACTTCAAGATGCTTATGATAGGGGCAATGAGGGCTGAAAGCTAACAAGTACCATAATTTTTGGAATCTCTTTTTGAAACTTGAAATCCCTGCTTCCTTTACAAAAAGGCCTTTCTTCCACCACTATTGAGTCTCCACCTTCTACCTTTAGGCATCATTAAGAGAGCATAGTTGTCATTCTGTGTGCAGTGTTCCATAGCTTATTGATTGATGCATATTGTGATATTACTTGTTCTTGTGCTATTTGTTTCTAGTCACCCTTGTGAACTTTGAAGGTGTCCTATGCATCTATATTGCTACTCTATGAGGGACAAGCTGATTGCCACTATGCTATGTTTTCTGTATGTGAAACAAACAAACGTTTTTCAATGCATGTTATTCATGATCTTTGTTTGTAGTCTTTCATGTTGCATGCATAGTTACTATGTCCTATTGTTAGAACTTCATCTTTCATGCACATGTTTAGAGTTCTTTGATCCCAGCTTTCAATGCTTACAAATGGTGGGCCCACGCCTCGGTAGGGTTTGACCCCCTGGTCGCCTCCCCCTTCGCCTATAAGAAGCCCCCGTTGGAGAAACCCTAAGCACCCGATCAAATCTCCACGAAATCGTTTGTAGCCGCCGCCATCATCCTTAGATCGGGGGGATCTGAAGTTCTTCTCGGCACCCTGCCAGAGGGGAGATCATCCCGGAGGCCTTCTCTCCGGTATGATGCGTGAGTAGTTCCACCTTGGACTATGGTTCCATGTAGTATCTAGATGGTTGTATCTCCTCCTTTGTGCTTTCATGTATAGATCTTGTGAGCTCCGTTCATGATCAAGATCTAATCTATTTGTAATCATGCATGTTTTGTTTGCGGCTATCCGATGGATATTGAGATTATTATGTTGGTTTGATTAATGGTTTTTTCTTTATGATTCTATCATGTTTGTGTTGTTTGTGATCTTGAATGCTCTCCGTTGTTAGTAGCTATCTTGGCCAAGTATTTGCTAGTGACTCCAAGAGGGGGTATTTATGCTCGATAGTGGGTTCATGCTTCTAGTTTCCAAGGGAAGTGACAATAATCTCTTCGTTTGTAGATGTGTTGTTGTTACTATAGAGAAAACAATGCTCTCTTGTTCATGGAACATGTGTACTGTTTACCTTACACACTTTGCTTAGTCTGTTGCTTGCAACTTAATACTGGAGGGGGTTCGGATGATAACCTAAAGGTGGACTTCTAGTCATAGATGCAGTTGGATGGCAGTCTATGTATCTTGTTGTATTGCCCAATCGAATCTCATATGATATTTCTGACTAGTAATTGCGTTGTTATGCCTTTCTCAGTTCCTGTCAATTGCACTGCTGTAATTTGTTTACCCTTCATGCCATGTTGTTTATCTAAGAAGAGCACCTCTAGTGAACTATGGACCCCGGTCCAATATTTACCATTGATACATCTTCCACTGTTACTTGTTTACGTGCTACAAACCACTACCTTCTACCCCATACGTTTAATCCTTTGTTACAGCAAACCGGTGATCTTGACAACCCCACTGATTCGTTGGGACAAAGTCTTGAGTTTGTGTTGTACAGGTTTCCATGTTGCTTGCAACACCTTTGAGACGTTTCCTTCCTCCTTCTGGTTCGATAACCTCGGTCTCTACTGAGGGAAACTTGCTGTTGTGCTCATCACACCATGCTCTTGGGGTTCCAACGAAGTGTCCCACGTCAACACTGGGTGCACGCATGACGCGGCCAGTGGTGGGCCCTTGCCTGGCAGGGGTGGCCCCCCAGGCTCCTTCTTCGTCTCCTCTTCTGGCTCCGTGGATCTTCTGGTGAAATATAGTTTTTGGCATATTTTCCGAGATTTTTCATGATAGTTGATTTTCTGCACAAAAACAAGACACCAAGGTAATTCTACTGAAAACAACGTCAGTCTGTGTTAGTTGTATCCAAATCACACAAGTTTAAAGGATAAACAATAGCAAAAGTGTTCGGAAAAGTAGATATGTTTTGGACGTATCATGCATAACAATGCAATACCAGACAAAAAGATCCTATGAGATTCGATTGGGCAATACAACAACATACATAGACCGCCATCCAACTGTATCTATGACTAGAAGTCCACCTTCAGGTTATCATCCGAACCCCCTCCAGTATTAAGTTGCAAGCAACAGACAACTACTTTAAGCAAAGTGTGTAAGGTAAATAATCCACTTGTTCCATGAACAAGAGACCGTTGTTTTCTCCCTAGTAGCAACAACACATCTACAACCGAAGAGATTTCTATCACTTCCCTTGGAAACTAGAGGCATGAACCCACTATCGAGCATAAATACCCCCTCTTGGAGTCACTAGCAACTACTCGGCCAAGATAGCTACTAACAACGGAGAGCATGCAAGATCACAAACAACACAGACATGATAGAATCATAAAGACAAAACCATTAATCAATCTGACATAGTAATCTCAATATCCATCGGATCAACGCAAACACAACATGCATGATTACAAATAGATTATATCTTGATCATGAACGGAGCTCACAAGATCTATACATGAAAGCACAAGGAGGAGATACATCCATCTAGCTACTACATGGACCCATAGTACAAGGTATAACTACTCACACATCATACTGGAGAGAAGGACTCCGGGATAATATCCCCTCCGGCAGGGTGCCAGGAAGAACTTAGGATCCCTCCGATCTAGGCACGACGGTGGCGGCGGCTACAGAAGGTTTCGTGGAATATTGATCGGGTACTTAGGGTTTCTGCATCGAGGCTTCTTATAGGCTAAGAGGCGAGGCCGGGAGGCGACCAGGGGGGGCACACCCTGCCAAGCGCGGGCCCACCCTGGTCGTGCCTAGGGGGTTTGGCCGCCCTGGTTCGCGTCTTCGTTTCGTCTTCTGGATTCGTGTCCCTCACGGTAAAATATTGACTTTGGCTTTTGTCCCGTCCCATTCCGAGAATATTGATTTTCCGCCTTTCTAGAACAAAAACAGAAGAAAACAGGGAACTGACACCGTGGCAACTTGTTAATAGGTTAGTTCTAGAAAAGATATAAAAACACCTCAAAGTATAGACAAAACAAAGCAAAGTAGATACTAAACAAGCATAGAACATCAAAAATTATAGATACGTTTCCGACGTATCAAGTATCCCCAAGCTTAACTCATGCTCGTCCTCGAGTAGGTAAGTGCTAAAATAATAATTTTGAGGTGACATGCACCATCAAAACCAATATCAAACCATTTGCAAGCATTGAAAGCTGGGATCAAAGAACTCTAAACATGTGCATGAAAGATGGAGTTCCAACAATAGGACATAGTAACTATGCATGCAACATGAAAGGCTACAAACAAAGATCATGAATAACATGCATTGAAAAACGTTTATTTGTTTCACATACAGAAAACATGGCATAGTGGCAATCAGCTTGTCCCTCATAGAGTAGCAAATAGATGCATAGGACACCTTCAAAGTTCACAAGGGTGACTAGAAACAAATATCACAAGAACAAGTAATATCACAATATGCATCAATCAATAAGCTTTGGGACACTGCACACAGAATGGCAACTATGCTCTCTTAATGGTGCCTAAAGGTAGAAGGTGGAGACTCAATAATAGTGGAATAAAGGCCCTTCATAAAGGAAGCAGGGATTTCAAGTTTCAAAAAGAGCTTCCAAAAATTATGGTACTTGTTAGCTTTCAGCCCTCATTGCCCCTATCATAAGCATCTTTAAGTGATTAAGGTTAAAGTGAACAAACTATGGATTATATGCTTGACAAATATAAGTTGGCAATCTCAAGTCCCTTGAATACGAGGGCCACACCTCATGCTACTCAACTTCAGTCACCTATAAGTTCTTTTCATTGTAAGTACTTGCATAGCATAGAGAACCGCCAACGGGGTACCCCTTGAACATGGTACAGGAGCTATCCCATAACCAAAATGACAAGGCAAGCAGACAATGAGCATCTCAGCGGTCTTTTTATTTACTATATGCATAGCTTTTTATTGAGTATGCTTCATAGATAGCTCACTATGGTGATGCTGCAAGTTTCCACCATGATTAGGCATGGCTTAGGCTAGTGGCCCAGACGTTTCTCTAACACAAAATACAAACTCCATGGACTTACAAGCTCCCTCTTTATTTCACACCGATGACATCCATAGACAAAAGAGCATGATATCAACTGAGTACAAAGTACAAGTGCAATGTTGAAAACGTCCCCCATGACAGCATGGTTCTGCTAATTCCAATGTATAAGTGCAAGCATATACAACATAGATGACACAATGGTTCAAGTTTATTAGGGGCGGAGAATATAAAGTGTGCCATCAAGTTTTTAAGGGCTTTAATCACTAAGCTTTCACATAACAAAATAGTTTTTAATTGGAAAATAGCTAAAAACAAGAATATACTAGGAATGGTGTAACACACCATGCATATGAATTTATAGTGGACACTTTGGAATAACTTGGTTTCTTGGGAGTTGGAAGCATGAGTAAAGCTTACTCATACAAGTGGAGGCTAGCAAAAGACTGGGAGCAACCAACTAAGAGAGAATAATGGCCATAATCATGCAGAGCAACAAAGCATTACTAATCAAAGCATAGAGTGGTACTACAAGTCAAGGACTAAATGATCATAGAGGCTATGGTGACTTGGCATAGTCATAACATGGTGTGAACATGTGGCAAGTCAACCTAAGCAAAGCATCAAAGGAGAAAACCACAATACTATGCTTTTGCATGCTAAAACAACACATACTTTCTTCAAGGCACACTAAGCAATCCCAATTGTTTGGAACAATACATGCTACAACAATAATTACTAAGCATAAGGTTAAAGCAACACCTAGCATGTCATGCTAAAGTCTAAGTCATAGTCAATGCAAGCTCCTCTTGCACTTTCAAGCAGGAACTTCCTACTTCTTTCCAACACCAAACAACTTATTTCCAACAACACAGCGAGAACGAGGTTCCAAACTACTTTATTAAAGCAAACTAAGCAAAGCAAACGAAAACTAAGACGCTCCAAGAACAATACAATAGTGCATGAAACAATAAAAATGAAGTGTCTAAACAGACCTAAGCTTTTTATTGATGAAGAAGGGGATGCCTTGGGCATCCGCAAGCTTTGACGCTTGTACGTCTTGGATATTTCTTGGGGTGACACCGGGGTGGCATCCCAAAGCTTGAGCCTCTGTCCATTCTTCATCTCATTACATCATTCTCTCTCTACATTTGAAATTTTTCCTTCATACAAAACTTCACACAATCTTCATTAGCAACATTAGTTTATTCAAAAGTTATAGACCTTAGTCAAAGCTTTGGAACAATAATTCATTTCACAAAAAACACAAGCTACTGTAGAAACTCCTTAAAAAAGCTCAATTCCCTAAAAGAGAACTCAAAAAGGAATCAATAAGAAGCAAATGCAAATAATGACAGAAATCTGTCAAAACAGACTAATAGGTAGAAACCTATTTTTTCGAAAATCTTCTATTGCTCAAATAAAAAAGTGTTGAACTAACGAAAGTTAGCTAGCATACTGGGGGATTTATTCGTAAATTTTGAGCTCAATCTGAGTTACGGAGACTCCGTACGATTTTTTTGGTGAAGAACAAAAATCTGTTTAGGGACAAGAACTCTCCAAATCTTACTTCCCTCTCATTAGAGGTCATTCTTGGCACAAAAAGCAAACAAAAAGGATAAGGGCAGATCATTACTGAAGTAATAACTTCCAAGACTCAAGAAAACTCTTGGGTTATCTCCCAACAAGTACTTTTCTTTAATGCCTTTAAGTTAGGCTTGATAGTTTGAGAAGATGCTCACAAGAGAAATATGAATTGAAGTAAAAGAGAGCATCAAGAAGCAAATTGAAAACACATTTAAGTCTAACCCACTTCCTATGCATAAGAATCTTGTAAGAAAATAAATTAAAGAATCACAAACCAACAAGCATATGAGAGCAAAACAAGTGCAACTTCAAGATTTTCAACATAAAGAGGGGCAACTTAATATTGTTAAGATACATAAGACCATGTTTCCCTCTCTCATGATAACTTTCAGTAGCATCATGAATAAACTCAACAATATAACTATCACATTACGCATGATTTTCATGATGTATAAACACATAATTTCTATCAAGCTCAAAGATAGTGAGATTAAAACCTTCACAGGTTTTACCCAAAGTAGATATTTCAAAAGGATCCACCAGAACATAACATTCATCCTCCTTTGGTAAGAATGGGGGACAATCAAATAATGTAAGAGATAAAGAGTTACTCTCATTAGAAGGTAGGCATGGGTAGATGATCCATTCTTCCTCTTTTTGTTCATCACTCTCCCCCTCCTTTTCATCTAATGAGATTCTGGTTTCAACAATTTCTTCTTCCATAGGCTCTTGCAAGGCATTAGTCTCTTCCATTTGTGGAAAACGCCTATTAAAATATTCAAGAATATAGCCATTTTCTTCCCTGTAATTATCAAAGCAAAATTTAAGTAACCCATAAACCTCAGATTTATAAGGCGCATTATCAGTATTTTCAAGCAAACTGGCAAGTTCAAATGCACCCTTGAAGGCAATAAATTCTTCAATTTGTTCCACATCATAAAAGTCATATTTTCCTTTAACATAAGTGGATATGGTAACATTATCATTATACTCACATTGAAAGGGTAGGTGTTTATACCTCCTGCAGATACAAGCTTTATCAAAGCAATAAGTAACATTATAAGTAGAGCACACGTCTATAGCAATAGTATTCAACCTATCAATTTGTTCCCATAAGTGTTTACCTTTTTGTGACAAACGGTGTTCCTTGTAATAATACTTTTGTTCTTCCGTGAACCCACCTTGCCAATAAGAACTAGTTTCAAAGAAACCATCCATTGATAGAAAGCATGACCAAGGAAGGCAAAGACAAACCAGTAACTAGAGCAGGAACTATTTTTTTTTGTGTTATTGAATAAAGCAAGCAAACCAAACTAGACTATTTTTTTGGGTTTTTTGAAAAGAGGCAAACAAAACCAAGCGAAAGAAACTAAGCAAACTAAAAACAAAGTAAAGAGAAAGGAAGTGGAGGACTCCCCTTGTGAAGATGTCCTTAGCCTCCCCGGCAACGGCGCCAGAAAAAGCTTGATGGTGCTGGGAATCA
This sequence comes from Avena sativa, assembly GCA_916181665.1. Taxonomy (NCBI): domain Eukaryota; kingdom Viridiplantae; phylum Streptophyta; class Magnoliopsida; order Poales; family Poaceae; genus Avena; species Avena sativa. The sequence continues at coordinate 143,783,165 of OV702294.1, read as the reverse complement.
CTTCGTCGGGAAACCCCAAGAGCAAGGTGTGAAGCAACACAGCAACAAGTTTTCCCTCGGTAAGAAACCGAGGTTATCGAACCAGTAGGAGGAAGGAAACATCACACAGGTGTTGCAAGCAACGCGGAGACCTGCACAACACAAAATCAAGACTTTGCCCCAATGAATCAGTGAGGTTGTTGGTGGTGCTTGACATGGAGCACTTCGATGGAAACCCCAAGAGCAAGGTGTGATGAGAACAACAACAAGTCTTCCCTCAGTAGAGACCGAGGTTATCGAACCAGAAGGAGGAAGGAAACGTCACACAGGTGTTGCAAGCAACGCGGAGACCTGCACAACACAAACTCAAGACTTTGCCCCAACGAAACAGTAAGGTTGTGAAGCTCACCGGTTTGCTGTAACAAAGGATTAAACGTATGGTGTGGAAGGTAATGGTGGTTTGCAGCAAGTAACAAGTAACAATGGAAAATGTATCAATGGTAAAGATTGGACCGGGGTCCATAGTTCACTAGAGGTGCTCTCCTTAGATAAACAACATGGCATGAAGGGTAAACAAATTTCAGCAGGGCAATTGACAGGAACTGAGCAAGGCATAACAATACAATACTAGACAAAAAGATCCTATGAGATTCGATCGGGCAATACAACAAGATACATAGACTGCCATCTAACTGCATTTATGACTAGAAGTCCACCTTCAGGTTATCATCCGAACCTCCTCCAGTATTAAGTTGCAAGCAATAGACAACTGCTTTAAGCAAAGTGTATAAGGTAAACAATCCACTTGTTCCATGAACAAGAGACCGTTGTTTTCTCCCTAGTAGCAACAACACATCTACAACCGAAGAGATTTCTGTCACTTTCCTTGGAAACTAGAGGCATGGACCCACTATCGAGCATAAATACCCCCTCTTGGAGTCACTAGCAACTATTCGGACAAGATAGCTACTAACAATGGAGAGCATGCAAGATCAAAAACAACACAGACATGATAGAATCATAAGACAAAACCATTAATCAATATGACATAGTAATCTCAATATCCATCGGATCCCCGCAAACACAACATGCATGATTACAAATAGATTAGATCTTGATCATGAACGGAGCTCACAAGATCTATACATGAAAGCACAAGGAGGAGATACAACCATCTAGATACTACATGGACCCATAGTCTAAGGTGAAACTACTCACGCATCATACCGGAGAGAAGGCCTCCGGGATGATCTCCCCTCCGGCAGGGTGCCGGGAAGAACTTCAGATCCCCCCGATATAGGGACGACGGTTGCGACGGCTACAGAAGGTTTCGTGGAATATTGATCAGGTACTTAGGGTTTCTGTATCGGGGGCTTCTTATAGGCGAAGAGGCGAGGCCGGGAGGCGACCAGGAGGGCCACACCCTGCCCAGGTGCGGGCCCACCCCTGGCCGCGCCTAGGGGGGTTTGGCCGCCCTGGTTCACGTCTCCGTCTCGTCTTTTGGATTCGTGTCCCTCACGGTAAAATATGGACTTTGGCTTTTGTCCCGTCCCATTCCGAGAATATTGATTTTCTGCCTTTCTGGAACCAAAAACAGAAGAAAACAAGCAACTGGCACTATGACAACTTGTTAATGGGTTAGTTCTAGAAAAGATATAAAAACACCTCAAAGTGTAGACAAAGCAAAACAAAGTAGATACTAAACAAGCATGGAACATCAACAATTATAGATACGTTTCCGACGTATCACCGCCGAAGACCATATCGGGCCCGAGGGGCCAAGATCCAAGTCGGGAGGAACCGACGCCAAATCGCCGTGTCCGTCGCTGCCGCGCCCCTCCTTGCCGTCTGCAGCGGCCTTCCCAACGACGTCAGGGGTGTAGAGGAGAAAGGACATGCCCACCAGAGCCTAGATCGGGCCCGAGGGGTCAGGAGACTCCCGAGTCCGCCGCTAGCACCCACCATGTCGTCGCTGCGTCACCGCCTCATGCTACCCGAGGGAGCCCGAGCCGCAACTTACCGAGGAGCATCGTCGCCGGAGAGGAGGGCCACCCCCGACCGCTTCCTATGGTGCGGGGAGAAGACAACTGTAGGCGCTGGCACCGCCTAGGCGTCGCCCGATGACCCCTGCTAATGGCGGCAGTGGGGGAGGGAGGGGCAGGCGGATGGGAGGCCGAAGAGGAAGAAGGACGCGCCCGCCGCCCTCGGGGGAGTGGGAGCACGGGGTAGGTGGGGGATGTTTTTTTGTTTAAGGTAAGTTTGCCATCTTCTTTTAAATTTAGAATATAGAGAAATTGAATGGTTACTTTTAGAATAGATAAGAAAAAAGACTAGTCCAATTCATAATGATATACCAAAAAATACATTGTTTTCATTTTTTTTGTGGGAACGTTTTCATTATTTGACTAACCATCGGAGAATCAAATACAAGGGGTACACTAATTACCAAGATTGAGGAATTCATAGTTAATCCAAAAGGAAGTAATTGAAAAGCAATAGTCCTATTTCTTTTTTAGGTCAGCAGTAGTCATATTTCTAATCCTCCAAGCTAACGTCAAATAAAGTTGACTACATATTTTATCCCTCACTTAACTAAAAGTTGTAAAACAATACATGAAGTAGGAGGGATTTAATCATGAATTCTCTGATTCTTCTCTTTAACTAAAACTTATTTTTAATTATCACATTTTTATTTGGATATGGTGGTATATAAATATTTTTTAATCAGATAATTAGAGAAATAAAGCCTACAAAAGTACCATGCCTTTAAAGAAAAAAAGTTAACTTGATCCTAATGGAAAGGACAGATGGTAATCCAAGAAGTTTATCTAGACTAATATTAAAAGACCCAGAGGGTCTAACCCCAGCAATTTAGACCGTACGATCTAACAATCGGACGCATCGAATTAGCCTCGTATTTATCGGGGCTCATCACGGCCCGAGCGGACAATCCCGCGAGCACCCGCCCCGCGACTCGCTTCTTCTTTCTGTCAACGAAAACGGCAGTTCCACCCCCATGCCATCCACCCGCCGCAGACTCCACCGTCCCCGTCGCGCTCGCCCAGCCGCCGCCGCCCCTCTCACCGCGTGCGCCACCGCCAGCTGCAGTACCCCGGCCGGCGTCCCCCGCCCCGGCGTGCTTCGCGCCCAGCGTCCTCCGTCGCCGCTGCCACCGCCGCAGCACAAGCCGCCAGCCCCAAGCCGTCCCCGACGCGCTCGCCCAGCCGCCGCCGCCCCCGTCACCGCGTGCGCCACCGCCCCGGCCTGCTTCGCGCCCACCATCCGCCGCCGCAGCACAAGCCGCCAGCCCCCAGTCGTCCCTGACGCGCTCGCCCAGCCGCCGCCGCTCCCGTCACCGCGTGCGCCACCGCCAGGTGCAGGACCCCGGCCAGCGTCCCTCGCCCCGGCGTGCTTCGCGGCCAGCGTTCCCCGCCCCGGCGTGCTTCGCGGCCAGCGTCCCCCGCCACCGCTGCTAGCTGCAGTTTAGCTTCGTTCTTACACAAAGTTCAGTATTATTGAATTTGTGTTGTGTGATATACTGAAATCTTATGGAACATGCCCATTGCTAATTTTTGCATCCTAACTATTTTATTTTACCTCATAATTTTGAAGAAAAACAAATTGATACACGCAGGGAACCGCCGGCCCATGCTGTGAGAGGCCGCCTTCACGCCAGTGCGCCGACAATTTCTTCAGATATCCTTAATTCTGCCATACCATGTTTGTATCTTTCACATCAGTTCAGTAGCTAATGTCTCCAGAATTCCAACTTGTTTCGTTGTGGGAAAGACATATCAGACAATATACACATCAGTAGCTAATATGGTGTGTGTGAGTGCGTGAAATATTGCAATGTAGGTTCTGATTTCCCAATTTGATGATCCTTTTGTTTTACAAAATTCTTATTGATTCCAAGTTAATGAAAAACGAGGAATCATGCAAAGGTGACTTGCACCGGTAAATATACAATACTTCTTCTGACATGTCTACCAAGATTCCACTCTGTAAGCTGATACAATCTAACTCTACTGAAAAAATTAATATAAAAAAAGTACTTATTTTTTGAACATAATTTGTCTAATTACACAATCTTTCTCCAGCGCATAATGTTTGTTGTATTGTAGTACTAAATTATACTTTCAGATATTTCTTTGAATGTGTACGTGTTTAATTTTTTCATAAGAGTAGAATTCATAAATCTGACAGTTGAGCAGGAGAAAAACATCCTCAAGCAGTCAGACAAAGAAGCCTACAGATCCTACATTTTGGCATACACCTCACTATATTTCATACCTGTGTTTATTTTCCTAGATATATCAACCACAATCCCTATGTCATCTTCCAACCGCGCTCCATTTCAGGATGTAACCAACGGGCAAAACATAGGTACTTGGGACTTGAGAACAACCGCAGATTAGTCTAGATGGTATTTACCTCATATTATACTTAACTGATGTGTAAGCGGATCCTAGAGAATTGAAGAGACAGAGAGATAGGGAGCGGTATGCAAAATTCCATGTCAATGCCATTGTTTGGAAGAATTCCATGTCTCAACATCCACCACTGTGTTCAGATCTTTGAGAAAATTCACACTTCTAATGTTTATTGGAGGTATACATGTACAAGGCTCCAATTTGAGGTGTCGGAGACTGACTACAGTACAGTGATAGTGTGATGTTAACAAGGTGAACAATTTACAACATGGAAACTTTCCTGATCCTCCTCAGCGACTTTCTAAACCAAAAAATTTCAAGTAATATTTTTATGTATAAGGATGGAAACATACTAAGGTAGGATTAGTGGCTGAATCCAATATTAGGTGAGGTTCTGTAAACTACACACTTCCTATTTGGTCATTAAATTTGGATTTCTCTAGCAGCTGAGGATGGTGCTGCAGCCGGTGATGTTAACACGAGATTCAAATGTTTAGGTTCAAAGATGTATATTTTAGGTTATTCAACACGGGACATTTCTTTCTTATTTTTCTTGTCAGTTTGTCTTCTTTAATAGACTGTGCAAACAACAAGAGGTCTTCTTGTATGTAAGAATGCAGGAAGGGATTGCCCTATTTATTCAATAGTTGCAATGCTCTATCTTTGACACATTCATCTCTGACGCTGGTGCATGAACAATTTCTTCAGGTTATACTTCTTCCTGTTCTTATTATTGACCTGCATCGTGAGCGCATTAGTACTGAGATTCAGCATTATTTCTCTCCCAGATTCAGTGATCAAGTTGTACTGAAATTCAGCGAGGAGGGTAAAGCCTAATTTTTCAGGTTCTACTATCACTGTTCTTGTAGTTTTGATAATATCTATATGATTGATTCATAGATCAAGAACGGCAATAATCTTAATCACTAACAAGGTATTTTTTTTATTGCACCGTACTCCCTTCAATCATGTATGGCTGTTGTATCCTCTCAAACAGAAGGGTGCTCTTTTTACAGGGCACATTGTTGGACAGATATGTTTTTGTTCTATTAAGTATCGATTGTATGACCAGACTGAAGAATGCTTCCTTTGGTGTCCATGTGTATTCTTCGCACTGATTCTGTTTCTTTTTTTAATCCAGAATTTTGGTATCGGTTCTTTATGATATATGGCATACTTTCTATAGAATACTGTAGTAAGGATTCTTCTATGTGTGTGCATGCATATCTGGCTAAGAATTTTTATTGCTGTAAATACTAATACACTGCTTGTTTCGGTCAAAGTTCAGGACATATGCTTGTTCAGGTCAACTGCTTGTTCCGCCTACCACTTCTTGTTGGAGTTGTTTCAAAGCCATGGATGAGTTTACACCTGTCCATCGAGCTGAAATACACTGCTGTGTTCGGTTATTTCTTTTATGATTGTACTTTCATCCCATGAAACCAAGTAGAGCCTGGGTGAGTCTGCTGGTGAAGAAGCTTTTTTGGTCTTCCTTGGTATTTGTAATATTGTGCGTGTAATGTTATTAAAGTTTGAATATGGACATAATGTATATACTTAACTGGGTGTTTCAATTGTTCTACGCACTCTGATTCATAAAAAGTGTCACTAATTTAATATAATTTTATACTTCAATAACAACATTTATTTTGGATCGGAGGAAGTATTATACATATATAACGTGCATGTGCACATGCTCGATTACTAGTTGGTCCAAAGCCCTCGTCTTCAAGTCGTTTTCAAGGTTCAACCAAGGATTGAAATGGACATAGTTGAAACCTTCATCCAATTTAACCAAGGATTTCAAGGTTTAACCAAGGATTGATAATAGAGTACTAAAATATGTTGAGGATATCGACAAATTAAGGATTATCTTGTCGTATATGCGTGTCTAGATAAAGTTGAATCTCCTCTGTTCTCACCCCCCACCTCGCGACTCTCGTTCTTGTCAGATCCGGGCCGATTGGCCCCTCCCCCTCCCTTCTCCGACGCTTGCCGGCGTTGTGATGTGGTGAGGGACCCCTCCCCCTGTACAACAGTAGTTTAGGGTTAGTCTAGTGTCTGTCTTGGCTTGTTGCCGGAGTTGGGCTCCATGCTCGTGTCTCGGGTGCTCTGGCTGCTACCGAGCAGCAGCCTGGAGGTGACGAGCCTTGTCCTGCTCGTGGTGCTCCTGAGGTGGGAGCCGGCGGCGGCGGACGGGGTTGGTCAAGGATCCCGCTTCAATAAGCTCGAGGTTGGTCCTCTGGATCCCGATCTGGAGGTGTGCTGCCGTGCGACCTTGGTGGATTCTCTGCTTCAACCGTTCTTCTTCAGCCATCAAGGAGGTGGAGTGGGGGAGTGGTGTTGTGAAGATCTGCAGTGGTTTGCATGGAGTGGAGCTGCTAATTTCTTTGGAGATCATCAACCGGGGCGAGATGCCGCCTCGGTTATCTTTGGTTGTTGTGACCTCTCCTGGCTGCGGTGTTTCCACCGTCGTGTTTTCAACCTCCTGGCCGCTGAGCCGTTGTGAAGGCCTTTCTGCTTCTCTGTCGTGGCGCTCAACGCCCACCTTCCGCCAAGTGGTTTCATCCCCGGCGGCGGTGCTGGTGGCCGTGATGTCGAGAGCTTCGTCAAGCTCGGTGGAGAGGGACCTGATTGCACTGCCTCTTTTCTGTTAGAGGTCCTAAATGTAAAAGTTAGGGGCTGGGTTGTAATTTTAATTTCTTTTAGAGTCCTTTATGTAATTTCTTTACCCACCGATTAATGCAGCTCTGGACCCTTAGAGGTCCTTCTTTTGTTCAAAAAAAAAAGATAAAGTTGAATCAATAGTTACGACTTGAGTGAGAAAAATATTGCTTTCTCGCATAAGACCTAAATAATAGTACTCTCTCCAACCTAAATTAGTTAACTCAAATTTGTCTTTATTCGAATGTATCTAGACTTGTTTTAGTGCTAGGTATATCCGAATATAGACAAAACCAAGTCAACTAATTTGGTCGGAGAAAGTATGCTAATCTAATTTCCTACTCTAGATTCATTTTAATTTTGAAAATATGAGACATCTATTTTAGGACGAAGAGAGTACTATTCCCAAATTACTCTGCGTTTTAGGTTTAGTCAAAATCAAACTTCAACTTTACTAGAAAAAAAATATTAATATCTAAAATATATAATAAATATATTTAGACTCGCTATAAAACATACTTTTAAATTGTATATAATTTTATATTATGAGTATTATTATTCTATCAAAGATATTTAGTTAAATTTTAATATGTTTGACTTAGACCAATTTGGGACGGAGAGGATACAAACAACGACTAAACAACGACACGAGTCGTGATAAACAACGGAACACGTCCGGTGTCAATACGTGGGAGGTTTATCCGTATTCCCGTACAACATCACCGTGGCTGGTACTACGTGTGTGCAGTTGAACAAACTATAACTAACTGAAGCAGTAAAACCGCGGGGGCCACGTGTGTGCAGTTGAACGAAACCTGTAGTCTCGCGGCCGGGCCCACAAAACCGGCAGCACAATCCGGGGTGCCGTGCGCCCACCCGGTACCCCACCTCCTTTGCCTTATCCCTTCCGCTTCCCTGTGGCCCCATCCCCTCGCATCCTACCCACCAACCTCTCCCCCCACGCGACTCCGCTGACATCCGACCCACAAATTCATGCAGCCCACCTGTCAGTGAGTAAGAATACATAGCACAAGGGTACTGGACCAGCTCAACGCGACACGTGGAGCTCCCCCGCTGCTCCGGCTCTCGCTATAAGCCAATTTCTTCTCCACCTTTTCTCTCCCCACATTCGTGTCGTCACTCTCGCTCGCCGCCGGATTGGGAATTAGATACGATATATGATGATGCTCTCGGTCGCTTGGCTCCTCGAGCTCTGCTAATCCCAGGGTTAAACCCAGGAATTTGGAGGTTTCGGCCGCCGAATCGCGCGCCCGATCGGGTAATTTCATCATTTTTTTTCCGAACGAACTTCAGTTGCGATTTTTTGGGTTAGTTTTGATCTCGCCCAACGGACTCTGCTACCCTGGTGCTGGTGATTTAGTCCTCGCCTCCTCGGTCTGGTTCGCCCTGGTAGGATTTCTGAGCATTTTCGCAGTTCGCTCTCCCTCCGTGATTCGCACAACTTTGGTGCGGACTGTTCAGCTATTTGGGGGTTCTGCGTTCATCGATCGTGCTTCTGCAGCAGGAGCCAGGAGCGATGCTTTGATGCGTATAGGTTCGTTGCTTTCATCCTTCGGGGCTGGTTGCTCGATTGCGTGTAGGATTGGTTCGCGGTTTGTAGTGATTGGACGGGGGCGGAGTTGCGTGGGACGTAACACTTCACTCAGAAATCGACCACTTGCGTCTAAATCGATTACTCCCGTTTTAGTTTTGTTTGACTGCTTCTGCACACAATCTGATAAATTTCCTTGATGTAAAGTGCAAGTCAAGATTAGAGCTTATATTGTTTTTTTATTGATGATGCAGGATATGGTGGCGTAGAAAACAAAATCCACGCCAAGTCGTAGTCACGCCGAAAATGGATGCTAAAGAATCATGACATCTTCACAAAGAACCAGCCGGCACCTCGATATGCGCCCTTGAGTCCATTGGAATTGTATATCCATCCATAGGCTTGGGGCAGTGACTCTGTTTTTTGTTCAGTATACGATCTCTGTCTGTCATGGGCAGTGCTTGCTCAAGGAAGAGAGGCCAATTGGTCCGTGAGGACGAACTGTACAGTGTGAAGTTCTCCAAGAGTGGAAGCTTCAAATGGCTGCTGCACACGCTGTCCCGCAGCAGCTCCGACGTGCTCCGGAAGGCTCAGGGACCAGGACCAGCTCGTCGCCCGTCGCTGGTGGAACTTTGTGTGGCCAGAGTCCGTCAGGTAGTCATGTAATCTCTCTCATCTTCAGAGTTTGCTGAAGCAACACGGCTGACATGATCGGTGGTGTGATTGCAGGACATAAGTAGGTATTCAGATTTCTCCATGCTGCCTAGGGATCTTAGCCAGCAGATATTCAATGAACTGGTGGAGAGTAGCTACCTCACAGAGGAGTCTCTGGGAGCTTTTCGCGATTGTGCTCTGCAGGTGAAATTTTAGTACTACTACTTGTTTGGCACACAGTTTTGACTGAAATGAAAGTGGATGTTTTGTGTTAACTAAATTAATACAAGCCTATCTTATCCAAGTGTATTATGAACAATTAGTTCATGTAGAATTGAAGTTCCCATCACATCAATCTGGTCTTTATATGTATATAGTGTATTTAATTTTTGTCGATGTTTATGTGTATTATGTGGGAGTGAAGAATGACATCTTAGCAGACACATCTTGCCAGCTTTCCAGGGTCCATTCATCAATTTAGAACACAATTCTTATCAAGCTCTTAAAACTTTTGTGAGCTTGTTTAAAGGAATTAAAAATGCCTTGCTACACTTTGTCCTGCAAGCATTAAAAAGTCTCTACCCTTATGGAAACCCATTTAATAGACCATTTGAGATCACTTAGGCAGCTGCTATCTTATTCCAAGTCAGATTACATTTCTTACTCAAGGTATAAGTTGCACGGGAAGCTTCCAGTTAATGTGCTAGGCTAGAAAAGACAAAACATGAAGGTTTCTATCACTCTTCGATGAGTTAGCCTACATGACTGCCAATTGATCTTCCATACTATTTGGTATTAGGATATTTGTCTGGAGGAGTATCCTGGAGTGAAGGATGCTTGGATGGAAGTAGTCGCTTCTCAAGGGGAATCCTTGCTATCTGTTGACATATCTTGCTCTGATGTGACTGATAGTGGATTGAATCTTCTCAAGGATTGCTCAAATATGCAAAGTTTGGCATGCAATTACTGTGATCAAATCTCTGAACAGGGACTTAAAACAGTGTCAGGTAAGTGATATGGCTATAGTCCAATAGCTGTGCTTTCTTACATCTGTATGAGTCCTGGGTTGAATTTCTGTGATCAAATCTCTGAACATGGACTTAAATTGATCTTAATTCTGCAGGCCTCTCAAACTTGACATCGCTTAGCCTTAAGAAATGTGCTGCTGTTACTGCTGAAGGAGCAAAAGCCTTTGCAAACTTAGTTAATTTGGTAAATTTGGACCTCGAGCGATGTCTGAATATTCATGGTGGCCTTGTTCATTTAAAAGGTGTCCTTTTGTTCCCTGAATTTATTGTTTCTATAGTATACCTCAGTGACCTTATTTACTCCAACTTGTAAGACTTAAATGTACCAGCTACTGTAGGGTACCACAATAACAGGGGCACCTGAAGTGTTTCTTCTTTCATTTTCATTCCTGACATAAATGATATCCATATTTATCTGTAGTCGAACTGGCACGTGACCTATTTATTCACAGTTGGTTCAATAGCAAATAACTCAAACTACTTTCTGGTGAGGTAACATAAGATTCTTTTACAGGCTTGAGAAAACTGGAAACACTGAACATGAGATATTGTAACTGCATCACAGATTCAGATATGAAGTATTTATCAGGTTATAACTCCCCCATGATTTGTATAGACCAATCTGTATGATCACACATATTGATCTAAAACGCAATGCCCTTTTCCTTTGTAGATTTTACGAATTTGAGAGAGCTACAACTGTCTTGCTGCAAAATAAGCGATCTCGGTGTCTCTTATCTGAGAGGTAACCCCAAATAAGTTATTCTTTTCCAGTGGAAGGTTAATTGATTTTGTATTACTTTGGAGGGTTTGACTATCTAATATGTGTGCCCATGTTTTTTATTTACTTAGTAACCTGAGGGTCCATCTAAATTCTGCTCTGTTTAAGTTACTTGTTTGATATTTTAGGTCTATCCAAGCTATCTCACTTAAATCTGGAGGGCTGTGCAGTGACTTCTGCTTGTTTGGAGGCTATTTCAGGTTTTACATCCTTTCCTGATAGAGCACCTTACTGTTAATGCTACTGCTGTATAAATATCTTTATTTTAGCGTTGAGAAATCCTTGAGGGCATTTTGCTTGCCCATTGAAGGGTTCAAATAATTGTATAGAGTATAATGTACTCCCTCCGATTCAAGTGCCGCTGATTAAGTACAAAGTTGTGCTATATCAGCGACACTTAATATTGAACGGAGGAGTATTATGTATGTTGAAGCAGGAGGATTAGGCCTTATTCACAACTTTACCTCAGTTTCTAAAAAAATAGTTCCATCGCCAGTCTTGGGTTTTCATTCTGTGCACTCTAGAATTACATACAGGTCTTGAGAAGTTTGCAGCTGAAGTTTAACGAGAATGTCAAAGTAACATACTAGCTGAACTCAGAGTGCTTTTATGCTACTATATGGGACAGTGTGCTTTTCTATGTAAACGATGAGATATATTTTTCATCTCTTTTGTTGCTGACAGGTGGTATATGGAGTTCCATTCTATTATTTTGAAAGGAAACTTGTTAGCTTATTGAGTTAAATGTTCCTTTCACAAGGACATAGTTAGTTAAGAAGCCTGAACTTACAATTTACTGTTGCATACTTACTGATTTGTAGTACTTATTATGCTATAACATTCTTTGGCATTAATTACACAAACAATTACAAGCTCACCGTTTGGGTACCGAACTTCATTAATAGTCATGCTATTTCAGGATTGGCTTCATTGGTATTGTCAAATCTGAATAGGTGTGGCATATATGATGAAGGCTGTGAGAACTTGGAAGGTAAACATGATACTGATTGCTGACCATTTTGTGATCACGACTCGTTGTTACTTGCAGAGATAATTTCTTTGTGATAGCATTCAAATAGGATACATATTTCTTGTCTGTGATGTAGATGTCAGATTCTCAATGCTTTGTTTCTTTCACGTACTATTCAGCCAAGCATATTTTTTATACCCTCTGTCTGCTGAATCTGTCCAATCGTGTTTCTTTGTTCTGCATGGCTACACCTTTTTTAGCTCACTGAGACTGGTTCTGCCTTGCAGGTCTTGTCAAATTGAAGGTTCTTAATTTAGGGTTCAACCGCATTACAGATGCCTGCTTAGTTCATCTAAAAGGTGAGGACTCTTGATTGTTTACCTTTATATTAAATTATTATATGACATTGTTTGAACATTCTAATATCTATATGCTTACATTCCCATTGTTCAAGAGAAATAAGCGCTAATTTTTCTCCCATGCACAAAAATGCTGTTAAAACGAAAGTAGAGACATGCCAAATAATATGCAGAGGGATTTGCATTGTTTGAATGTCTTGTCCATTTGCTAGATTGAAGAGCGAGCAAATTAAATCGAGTAGAAAAATATTAGGTAAAGGAAAACGTTGGAGGAAGTACACTGGAACCATGGCATTGGTGTTAATACTAAACAACGCATAGTGTCGGGACTGTGTATTTCTGATGTTCTTTGCTCCTTCCAGAATTGATCAATTTGGAGTGTTTAAACTTGGACTCGTGCAAGATTCGTGATGAGGGGCTACTACACCTGAAAGGTGAGCTCTTTAATGTCTTAAGAATTTCCCACACTGCAGTAGCATGTCTCACTTTCTCTCTGTTTACCTCTTGTCTTATCAAATGCTGAAGAGAGGAACGAGCCAGTTAACTGGCTCATGCAGTAAATTGTAACTTACTGTTGTTTAATGACTTATGATTTTAATTTACCAGACTTGTTTATACTTAACAAGTATAGTATTGCTCGGGAATTCTTGTTTGCCAATGGAAATTTGTATTGGGCTTTTGTCTATGGAATCTAACCTAAGATTTGTTGTTGCAAAGCACTAATGATACATTTTGCTGTGGTTTAGGCCTTTTGCAGTTAAGAAGTTTGGAACTTTCAGACACTGAAGTCGGGAGCAATGGACTTCGTCATCTCTCTGGTCTGTTTAAACTTTGCAAATGCTATATTGTCATCTATGGATTCTCCTTTAAATTCTATTTTAGTTGCCTATGTTTATAGTAGTTGTTGCTAATTTGTAATGAAATTGAACTTAATATAAGCTAGGTGAGCACCAAAACTCCGCGGTTATGTAGTTATGTTTCGTCGGCTTCTCAGTCAAATAAAAGGTTACATGATTGGTTGTTTAAAGGCATTTCAGTTCTAGGAATGCGCTTACAGAAATTAGCAAAGTGGGTTGATGTCTTACATGATCGTTTGTTTGGGGTTTTCATCTTTGCCCTCAAATGCATTTATCTTGTCATTGTCTGGCTGCTTACCTGTATTATGGTCAAGTGGGTTGATGTCAAGGCATAAATCACTGGTATATCTTGTTCATACAACTCATTAGTTAAGTAATTTTTGCAAACATGGAACTAAAAGATGTAGTGGTAGAGGGGCCAATGCTGATAATGCACAGCGTTATGCTTGTCTGTTTGCCATGTATGTTAACAGAAGACTCAGTTGAATGGTACAGTACATGGCAGTTTTCCATTACAATTTTCTCTTTCTTTGTCCTGCTACATGAACAATGCTTACCTGTGCTCTCAATAAATAACATTTGAGCCATAATAGTATTTGCCGAGTGTTATTTCCTAGATGTATGTGCCTGAACCCTTACTGTTAATATTATTTTCCTTTCAAGTTATTCTGTCTGGATGCTCAATGACATCATTTGCTATACTTATGTAACTGTTCTACTTTTGCAGGTCTTAGAAATTTGCATCGCATGAATCTCTCTTTTACATTGGTTACGGATATTGGTTTGAAAAAAATTGCTGGCTTGAACTCACTGAAGTCACTCAATCTTGATAATCGCCAAGTCACAGACCATGGCTTAGCAGCTCTTACAAGTATGTCTCTCATATTTCGCCGATCTTGGGATGAGGGATGGATATGTAGCCAAAATTTGTCGTTTGTCGAGCTAATGATTGGGTTGGGTTTTATTTGGTTAATGCAGGTCTCACTGGGTTAACACACCTCGATCTGTTTGGAGCTCGTATAACTGATTCTGGGACAAACTGCTTCAGATGTAAGTATGCACATTCAGAATTTGATTCATATCAAAGATTTAATTTACGTGGTGCTTTCGGACCATCGAACATGCTTATTTACTGGAAAATGCCAACAATGGCATATGGAGCTGTGTCCACTTGGATGGCACCGGAACTAACTTCCAGAAAATCATCAAATATGTGCTATCTAAGATTTATTTTCTCAAAACCTGCACTGTTAGCCTTTAAAGGACAGCATGTTTGCATATCTTGGTGGGCTCTGGTATTGGTTTGTTGAAGCGGTTTTTCAGCTTATGGCTTCCCCCCAAGAAACTGTCCTGGACAGGACTGAAACATCATACGGCACCTAACTTGATCGCCACCATTTCAGATTTCAAGGGTCTGCAGTCTCTCGAGCTTTGTGGCGGGTTGATCACGGATGCTGGAGTGAAGAACATCAAGGACCTCAAAGCTCTGACGTTGCTGAACCTATCCCAGAATGGCAACCTTACAGACATAACCTTGGAGATTATTTCGGGTATATGTTAATTTGCTTCTGTCTTGTGCCTCTTTTTGCCCGTAACTCTGATATGATCTCACACATATTCTGGTGTCAGGCCTGACTGCTCTGGTCACGCTGAACCTGTCAAACTCCCGGGTGTCCAACGCCGGCCTCCACCATCTGAAGCCGCTGCAGAACCTTCGCTCGCTGTACCTGGAGTCCTGCAAGGTGACGGTGTGCGAGATCAAGAAGCTCCAGCTGGCTGCCCTCCCCAACCTGATAACCGTGCGGCCGGAGTAGTCTGGTAGTTGGCACCTTTGTCCACCTGTAAATAACAACCACATCTGCTAGAGCAGGCACAACAGGGCCTGCGCGTCTGTACATAGGGTCTTGTCAGTTACACGAATGATCTGGTAGACTGATAAGTATTTTGCTAAGTCTGTGTACCCACCAAAGCTGGTGCGAAGAAACAACTGTAAATATGTCTGTGCTTCCTCCGCATTTGGGATGTAACGTGGTACGTCTAAACAACTCGTGGTGTTTCTTCACGTGGTGCTGCAGCATTGGTATGAATTGAGTTCAATGTCAGCTACTTTTTTTTTTACATGCAATGTCAACTACTAGTACTACTACTGTTACTACAGATAACCTGTGTGTTGAATAAACTGGTGCTGGTGTTAGTAAAGCACCGCATGCAACTGATCATTCAGAGTAATAGATCAGGCACCGTGGTATGGTATCTGCCAGTTGCTCGAAAAGAGTCCAGCGTATCTGATTCGTCTATTTCTAAAAATTGTGACTTGTGGGGTTTGGCAGACACCTAAAAAATTGACTTGTGGGGTTCAGACTGACTTCCAAGCATTTGTTCAGGAGAATTAGACACCAGAGTGGTGCTAGCGCTCAAACTCGAGATTAGGCGGGCATAGTAGGTAACAGCACCTCTAGTCATCCGATCGGAGCCTTGGTTCAAATGAGCCTATGATTTTTCTTCTTCTGAAGATGAACGAAGCAGCAGTCCTTAGGAGTGTACATGCAGTAAAAGTTTCGGTTTTTGTCACGGGTTTTACATTCGAAGCTCTCTCCATCACTGATTCTAACCTGTTGTAACTGGATCAATGCCACTCACGAGACACGCATAATGTGGTGACGTTAGCCTTTTCTTATGGTTGCCATATTAGATTTTTGCTTAATTAGAGGTGAGAGAAATAAGAAAAAGAAGATTGTCTTCTCTTAGCTAAAGGATGATCTCTTATAAATAAGAAAAGACTATTTTCTCTATTGTACCATATGTCTTCCCTTAGAAAAAATTTCTTACTAAAAATAGTTAATTCTCATTAATTGTTATAGATGTCAATAAGAGAGAATGCATTGTACAACTTATATATATAGTGTTTTCTCTAGATGATGTGAAGAGCTAAAATAAAGCATGGCTTCTCCAACATTCTACGTGCCCTATCGGTCTCACCTTTGGTCCATCAGAGTCGGCAACCTTTGGTCCATCAGAGTCGACAGTGCCGTCAAGTTCCACAAACCAGCGGTGTTTATCTTCAGGTAAGAATTATGAGCAGATTGTGCGGGCTGACATAAATATCGATGCAACTATCACGATGAATGCATTTAAACCATCAAAATGGAAAAGCTAAAACTGAGACAGTGTTTGTTCTGAAACCTACATCTATATTCTATACTAGATACAATACATCACCATGTCCTGAGAGATTACAACAAAGACTCTATCTACAGCCGCTGCACGCTATGCCGGCCTTCGACCAACTTACACAATATTTACAGAAAAACTTCTCTATCTGCTGAGCATCTTGACAGAACAGGATACTATAACAAGATCAGAGGAACTAAGTTCATGTGACCTAAACTTGGCAAACATACTACCATTGAGATGGCACGTAACCCAAGGCTAAAAGAATCTTGCGAGGGTCAAAAGACTTTTACTAGAACAACATCCGTGGAAGCCAAGAACTCTTCTCAGGGTTCAGCCAGCCCATGGGACCCCGTGGCGCTGGCTGATGAATATCGGTTTCTCGTCTTTGCAGTGCTCTCAGAAACTCCTCTGAGCTCAGGTGCCCATCAAGGTTCGTGTCGAACACATGGAAAACGACGTCCACAACTCTGTCAGTCAGTTCAACACCACAGACCTGTAACACAAAGCAAACAAGGCACGAGATCAGTAAGAAAATCTGTTACAGATTACAGTTACAAGATTGAACTGCTATCACAACAGTTAGCAGTTTGGCAATTAACTGAAGGCTTCAGCATCAAAACGGTATAAAGGGCACATGACAAACTAGTACACTTACATGCTGTGCCGCCCGCTTCAGATCCTGTTTTGTCAACATCCCATTTACTTGACCATAAGCAAAAATAGCCATCGTCAGTGATTCCAGTCTTCGACGTAAATCAGCAAAAGCCTTAAACTCCTAATGTTCCAGAAAAACATCTAATAAGAATCACATGAGAAAATAATTAGGTGGAAAAGACCAACACGCAATAAGTAGAACCTCAAAGGTGATGCGTAAGTGTTTGAGATCAGGGTCATTGTCCAACATATCAGCTCTATCAAGTAGCTTGCTGATATGATTCATGTCAGCAGAAGCGACCATGGACAGTGCAAAATCTTTTGCTGGAATACTGTTCATTGACTTGACATCATAATGACTGAATTCCAGACGAATAACCTGCAGAAAAAAGAAACAACGAACTGAGAAAATGTAGAGATATATAGAAGGGATAAAATATAGTAAGTATGGGAGATACAGAATACTGATATTTCTTAACAATATGGAAGAAAAAAATCACCTCTTCGTGCAATTCCTTCAAAAAACTTGTGAACTTGTCAAAGTGTAGAGGTTCATTCCCACCATTACCAAAGAAATAATCAACCAACCCACCATTTTCCACAGACTGGCCAACTTTAAATCCTGTACGTAAGCCATCCCTGTGGGCAGCTCCTTGTCTGTTAAAGGACCGCATCAATGCCATTACTTTCTTGAACTCTTCTTTATCTATCTCCCTGGAAATGACAACCGACAGATAAGGACCACAGAATAGCCGAGAATAAGCTGGCCGAAATTTGTTCATACCCTTCTTTTACCATCAACTAACAAGCCAGATGATTGAACATGCTCATAAAGAGCAGGTCTTTTTTTCTGGTCGACAAGAGAAATTAACTGCACGCGAATGATCACAGGTAAACAATAATATAGCACAAACAAGACAATATTCAGATGTATCTTGTTTATGCATAAATTTAAGAAAACAAAAGGGAAACATACCTTTATCAGCTTCAGTAAACAAAACATGTCTACACGATAAAAAAAGAAAACTGGATTCAAGCAACTAGACTTGATACATAAACACGGACTACTAACGTTTTTCTCTTTCCCTACCAAAAAGCTGTGCTTAATTACTTGTTTTACATGCAAAAGGAACTGCGACAGGTTTATTGATCGAAGAACAACTACATGGCGGATACATATCATTCTGCAGCTGGAACATAATACTAAGACCAAGTAGTGAAGAAGAAATAGAACTCACCCACTGAAATCGACGTCGAACATTTTGAAGGCCGCACTAAAGCTCGACTCGGGAATGCTGAGTAATGTAACAAAAAAGATGTACCTGCCATAGCGATTGAAAGTGTAAATCATCGACAAGCAAACTAAGAAGAAACTACTTAGAAATTGGTAATAGCAGTGGTGACTAGGTTGACTTACTCGGCAAATGAGATGAGACCATCAGTGTTTGTGTCAAACAGGGCGAAGAACTTGGATGGAGCACAGTGCAACTCTCCCGGGCTGCGTTCCCCCCTTAGTCTCCCTTCCCGGACGACATGCGACTCGGATGGAGGGAAAACAGGCACTACAGCTCTCATCAAATCGGCAGGCAACATGAACATTTCCCCGTCTGGGTTTCGCACAGACGAGAAGTATTCAAAAATCTGTCCAGAAGAGCATCAACCGTTAGAACAAACAGAAATCAAATTACGCGGAACTGTGCTCAACGCAGCAAGTCATATTCCACCTTTTCAGGAGGGCTGCGAAGCCGTATCCGTTTCTCGTAATTAAAGAACACCCTTCTGCGGTATGATTCTGCAGCAGGAGCAGAGAATTTTGATCAGATCATCATACCATCGCAAATTCAAAACTAAGCATAGGCAGATGAGCAGAGTACAAGTGCAGTTGGATTATCAGGGAGTTCATGCTTACTTGTTGTTCGATTAGAAAACAGAAAGTGTCGCAAGACTTTACTATATATGCTACACTACGCAGGGCAGAAAACGTCGTGTAATTTGGACTTTTGCGGCCAGTTGTCTTATGGCTTATCTGGAACGAGATCAGTATAGCGAGGCGGGCACCGTACCGATCGCAAACCCACGCTGTTACCAATTCTCCCCCAAATGAAGACGTGCGGACAAACAAGCAGAAAAGGTCGCAGGAGCACTAAGAAAAGTGTGTGTGTGTGTGTGGGGGGGGGGGGTGTAGCTTAAGGAAGTATCGAAGGACAACGGCGGAAGCAGCGCGCGAGACAGGGGACAGGGAGACATACGGGGAGACAGGGGACGGCTGGCTCACCTCCGAGCAGGAACCTCCTCCTCCTCTCGTGCCGCTCCTCGACGGCACCGGCGCCGGCGCCCGATGATGCGGCCGCCGAGATCTGCCCGGCGGAGACGTCGCCGGAGTCTGCGAGCCCCGGCGGCATGAGCCAGAGCCCCAGCCCCGACCCGGCGGCCGCCACGGCTGCGGCGGCGATAACCCCCTCGCGCCCGGACGCCGGCGCGGGCGCGGCGGCGCTGGAGAAGGCGGCGCGGCGGACGGGCGCCGTCCCAAGCCGTCGTGCGGCGGATCGGAGGAGAGCTGCCATGGGCGTCGGAGTAGCGGTAGCGGGTTCCCGGGCGGCGCGGAGGCGGAGGCAGCTCGCTGCAGGACGAAAGGCAGGTGGTTATGTGGAGGAAGACTGGAATCTGGCCTCTCGGAGTAGGAGGAGGCGGCGATGCGTAGATGCGCGGAGGAGGAGGAAATGGGCGCGGGTGGTGGCCGCGTCGTCGTCGCGGGGCCGCTTTTATGGGAGGCCGCGGTGCGCTGGCGTGGTGGCTTGACTTTGCCGGGGTTTGTTGCTACGCCCACCACCCAAAGTGGCTGATCGGCGTACTCTCGAAAAAAGTGACTGATCGGCGTACGGTACAGTCTGTACATACGGGTACTGTGCTGTGGTTTGCATATGTTTTTTTTACAGAGCGCGCTACGCGTCCCCTGGGGATCGGAAACTTTCTATCCCCCCGGCTCCATCGACTGACACGTGTCCCGCGGGACGGCACACAGGGAGTTATCGATCGCAAAATTATCCCCTTCTTCTCCGACGCTCCTAGTTATGACTGGTCAATTTTTGTTGTTCCACGCCGCTTCCCCGTGCGATGACCTGCCGCCGGCAAGGAAGCTCCACCTCTAGCTTGCAACATCAAAAGAGAGCTTCGTAGCATGTCGCCGAACCCTCCTTCCCAGCAACGCCGGCCGCCCAAAAAGGTAGCAACTCCGGCAGCCTAAGGTAGCAGAGCAGGACGACATAGGTAGCAGAACCGGCCGCTGTATGTAGCAGACTCCATCGGTAGCAGAACCGGACGACGGCCGCTCGTAGCATCGTCGGCCAGCTTGACGCCGATTTGTAGCAGCCGCCATCGCCTCGTGTAGCAGCCTCTCCCAACGCGTGTAGCAGCCGTCTCCGCCGCTCGTAGCAGTGCTCGTCGCCGCATGTAGCAACGCCTGCCAACGTGATTAGCAGCCGTCGTCGCACCTATAGCAACGCCCGTCAACATGAGTAGCAGTCGTCGCCTCCGCGAGTAGCAGCGGCCGTCGCCGCCCGTAGCAGCGCCCGCCAAACACGAGTAGCAGCCGCCGCCTCCGCGCGTAGCAGCGTCCGACGCCGCCCGTAGCAGCCGCCGCCGCCGCGAGTAGCAGCCGCCGTCGCCGCATGCAGCAAGCCCTCCCGCCCCTTGTAGCAAGGCCGGGGGCCGGTTGTAGCAACAACAACGAACAATTTTATCATCGCCCGCGTCCCTCCTCCTGAGCTCACTTTTGGCCGATGGTGGAGGAGGATTTAGGACGGCTATGGAGTGGGTATGGCTTGGGGTGGGCACTGGGAGGAGTACGAGCACATGTATGGCGTCGTGCGGTGGTGGTCTGGTAGGCCAGCG
Organism: Avena sativa; assembly: GCA_916181665.1. Classification (NCBI taxonomy): domain Eukaryota; kingdom Viridiplantae; phylum Streptophyta; class Magnoliopsida; order Poales; family Poaceae; genus Avena; species Avena sativa. The sequence continues at coordinate 143,762,169 of OV702294.1, read as the reverse complement.
GCAGCACCGGAGGTCGTCGCGAATCGGCGGAGATGGGCAAGGCCGGAGGCACGCGAGGGAGTGGGCAGAGATGGGGAGGGCCGGCGGCGCGCGAGGGAGTGGGTGACGGCGGATTTCGGTGGCGCGTGAGAGAACCTTGCCGGTGAAGAGGCTCTGTCCTGCAGCACGGTATATTAAGCAGGAGCAGATGGGGCGGAGAAGACGACCGGAGAACTAGTACTATTTAGGAGGTGCGTATGGATGGAGAAGATGACGACACGATAACCCCTGGTGGCACTCGCTGCCTTTGCACGTTGAGGGACGCGTGGCGCATGCAGAAACCGGGGGCCGCGAGCGCGCGATCCCCTGGAGGACCAGTATCATTTTTCTTTTTTTACAGTATAATGGTTGCATATGCACTCCATAGGCGGCTAACGTATGCGGCGACTCATTTTTAACGTGCAGGCTAGCTTTTGTGGTAAGTCTAGATACGCCCATGTTTGCAGTAACCAAAATTGTGCAAAGTTCTGTACAACCTCTCCAATCTAATTTAATTGTCACATGTTTAGGTACAATAAGATTTAGACACTTGGATAATTAAATCAGATCCGAGGAAATAATTTTTTTTAGGGAAGAAAATAATATTTATTAGTTAGGTGGGGGAAAACAAAAGCGTGAAAGGGAACTAGCCTGCCATTTTCCCACAATTTGATAAGCGTTTGCAGCAGCAGCAGCAGCAATAAGATAAGTGGGTGGGCCGTTGGGCACTTGGGCGGGTGGTGCCATACGCCATGCCATGCCACCCGGTCGAGGAGAATCGCCATGCGCACACCTGAACGTGGAACGGCGGAGAATCCAATCCTTTCTTTTCCTGGGTGGTCAGGCGCCCACCGATTCCCGCGTCCTCGGGACGGAGACGCAAGGTGGCAGTTGGTGGCGACGCGGCGCCGGTGGTTTTGCTGCCCGGCCGGAGACACGCACGGGCGCCCACCGGACTGCCAACCGCTTCGGCGTGCGTCCAGAAGAAGGTTCAGGTTCGAGGCCGGGTCCCTTGTCGCACGCCCGTTAACGACGTGCCAAACCCGGCAGGCCCCGAAATGTGGTGTATTTTTCGATTAGAAAACCGTTACAGATCCACTTGTCTCGAAACATCTCACCTGCGTGACATGGCGTGCACTTTGGAAAGTACGCCCACTTGCTCTTGCGAGCATTTGGAGCTTGGTAACGGCAGGGAACGTGCTCGCAGCTGGCTTGTATATTTTGAGTAATCGCTATCTAAACAGTTTGGATCAAGTGCTGCGTCATTGCTTGCATCTGTGTCATTGTGTGCAGTGCTTACAGATCATACAATCGACCAGTCGGACAGATATATACTACTATAATTTCATTACACACTGAATAAGGTTAGCTTAGTTAAAGAAAAACTTAATACTGGCGCCAAAAAAGCTAGGGTGGTGTGAGCAAGACCACTTTTAGGGCAACTCCAACGATGTCCCGCATATGGACCGGGTCCGTCCGACCGGAACACAGCGAGAGCTGGCAGCTATCCTCGGAGGGCTCCTCCTCTAGGATCAACTCAGCCGCCACCTTTAGCACCCTCAGCCCGTTCAGCTTCGGAAGTTCTTTCACACCAGGCACCCATATGTTGACATGGACGTCGCCCACCTTGCCAACATAAACTCCAAGCTACCCGAGTAGGTCGTCTCGAACCCAATAATGCGTGCGGGAGCCCCCTGATTTGCATTCGGATCGCTTGTCATGCCGACGGTTCGCAGGAGAGTGCCATGAGGGGCGGGTGACGGCCTTAGGAGGGGGCACTCTCACCAATGTCGATGAACCCGATGGAGGAGGAGAAATTCCGCATGATGTGCCCCTGCCTAGCGCGCCAGATGTCGAGTGTGAGAACTCAGACGCCAGGGATGGTTTACACCCCCTTTAGAGTTCGGGTGAGGTGCGTAGACGAACGGCTCTTCGCCGGATATGAGGAAGACCGAGACACGGGACAAGGGTTTACCCATGTTCAAGCTGCCACAAGGCGTAATACCCTACTCCTAGATGTTTGAGCTTATATTTCTCTTTCCATGGAGTATGATACCCTAGCTATCCTATCCTCCTCTCTGGGTGATCTAGAAAAGAAGATTTGAATTCCTAAGTGTTCTCTCTCCCCGACATGCCGGTCCCCCTTTTATACAACTAGGGCTCGTACGGGTGGCTGGACATGTATGAGGCCACGCGTCGAGGGAGGGGAATGGCGCGTGGCGTCCCTGGTGAGCTGGATGCACACCTAGAGACCGAGGGTCGCGGAATCACTGACAGGTGACGAAGCTCCTCTGGGCTCCTTGGCATAGAAGAAAACGGGCCAGGGTTCGTTAGAGATTTGCCTACGCTTTCCCGCTGGGATGACCTGTGCCCATGAAGGAGCTCCAGGCGGAGTCCTTCGCGGGTCTCATGAAGGACTTTGAGTCTGGTGGCTACGAGTGACCAGAGCGCACCCTGGTCATGATGGGGTCGACATTTTGGTGGCCCGTGGAGGTGGCTAGAACTTGTTTAATTTTGTATGGACCTTTGGATTTCTATTCGTAAAAACCTTCAAAGTTCTATTCTTTGTGAATTTGCATTTTCTTTGGTCGGGCGTATTGGAGGCGCTGGTCTAGGCTGACCCTTCCTACACGCAAGCACCGTCTGCCGATGCCCATAGCGTTGTGTCGGCATGCTACTGGATACGATTCGGGGAGCGTCGCTGGAGATGTTCTTAATAGCATCTCTAGCAGATCTTGTAAACGTGTGACTAAAAAAGGCTACACGGGTTGCATAAAACATGTTTTACGCTCTAATTTTGCCATGTGTAAAACAGACCCCGCAAACTGCACCCATAAAATAGAATATTTTGTTTTACGGATGTGGTTTGCGGGATTTGATTCGGCGTGAGGCAGACTAAGGCTAAAAGCATCTTTCAGATTTCAACATCTTCCCAAAAAATTCATATGACAGTGATACAAATCAAATTGATAAATGTTTAAACATCACATAACACAACAAATAATCCAATAATCAATTTTCACCAATAATTGTTCAAATAAAAATACAAAAATTATTCAAATCAACTAATTAAACAAATAATCAATGTTCCTAGGGCAAATAAATAGTTTAACTCAATGAATAAAGAGGGGGAGCTCATTTTCCATGCCGTTGCCAATGATGTTCAATGGGATCATTTTGAAGTTGAGAATGCGTGGAGGATTTTTCAATCTCCCGATATGTGTCAAGAAAAGCTTGAATGCGATCGGGGTTGCGTTGTGGCGTCACTTGATCTACCGTCAAGCCGCATCACAACTTCTTCTTCCTATCATCGTGTTCTTTCACGGCGAGGATGATGATCATTTCCTCAATGTCGTCGTCGTAGAGCAAGTCTTCAATATTCGGATCATCAGACGAGGATGAGTCATCAAAGAAAAACTTCTCGCTTGGGGTCATCTACAATTTTCCAAGATCAAAATCTACGTGCGGGGACAAGATGAACGAAAGACATGGGAGTAATCGAAATCAAACCTCATCCATGGCCGCGGCGACCTCGGCAGCCCACACCGCTCGATTCGATAGCGGCCCCTTGAAGATTCACGAAGAAGAGCCGGCTACTGGTACGGGGCGACCGAATCAAGCTGCCTAGGTCGACGACGCGGCCGAATCTGTCGGCGACGACACATCCATGGCGGTGACCTCGACAACCCGCGCTAGCGAAGGGACCCGATCAAATCGCCAGATCTCACCTCCCACTCGTGAGGAATCGAAGATGTGGGCGTGGCAAGTGGAAGAGGTAAAACAGTGGCAGGAGTCGACGGCGGTAGCACATGCGACAACGCGCTAAACATCCCAACGCGCCAAGTTTTCCACGCGGAAGCGGAGCAACCTTGGTTCGTCCGAGAAACCTGAGCATTTAGTGGCGCATGGGCGGAAATCATTGGCTCACCAAAAAAAGTTGGAAAAACTTTATTTTTGCCGCACTAGTTTTTGCCCATTTTGCTTTTTCCACTCTAAATTTTGATATTTTGCTTTTGCACCTACGGTTCCTACTAATGCATTATTTTTGCCCTTGGTGGGGGCAAAAACAAAATGAAAATGGTGAAATTTTATTTTGCTTTTGCCTTTTTTTTTGTTTTGGTTTTTCTTTTGCCTTGAATGGAGAAAAGGGGGCAAAAGCAACATGTCAAAATTTAGAGTGGCAAAAACAAAATTAGCAAAAACTAGTCAGGCAAATCCAAAATTTTCTCTAAAAAGTTTTCATGCCGGGAGAGATTTAGGAGATCTGTTTGGGGACTTTTTTCGCACAAAACCGAAAATGGGTGATTATTTTTTAGTTCCGAACGTCTTACTCGCTTAGACTCATATTAGTTGATTCGACTTTGTCTAGATTTATACGTATCATTGACTCAACTTTGTCTAAATTCATATATATCTAACTATCAACTAATATGAATTTGAGGAATATATATAAATTTAAACAAAATTGAGTCAACTAATATGTATGGGATGGATGGAGTACAAAAATCTGATAGAGATACTCTACGAATGTGCCAACGATCCTCGCAAAGAATTATCACCTGGGGTGGTCAGGTCGTCAGGTGCCCACCGGTTCCCGGTGGAAGCTGGTGGCGACGCGGCGCCGGTGGTTTGGTGCCTCGGCCGTCAGGCGCCCACAGGCACATCGTACTGGTAACAGATTCGGCGTCTAGAAGATGCAGATCTGAGAACGGGTCCGCCCTACTCGATCAGGTGCCCGTTACAGCGTTCAGACCCGCTTGGCTCGCAACATGTCACCCGCATGACATGGCGTGTGGACTCTGGAAAGTACTTCCACTTGCCGCTCTTCCAAAAAAATATTTGGTGCTTCGTACATCGCGGAGCTGAACGTGCTGGTAGCTGGCTTTCAGATTTGTTTTGGTCATTTGGAGTGTTTAAGATAAGGGCAGTACTACGCGTCTTCGGAAATTTGTGTTTTTTATTCTTCGGTTCCAGCCAACCACGTGTTCTTTTTGGATCAAAATCCCGCTTTTGCTACAGACATACTCGTTTTTGCTATAAATAGTTCCGCTTTTGCTTCAACATAGCAGAAAACGGTTTGGCCTAAAAATAGAAAACAGACTGAACCTCGCCAGAGACCTCGTCGGCGACCGTATAGCAAAAAAGTTGGGTAAAGTAGCAAACCCGACCTTACCGGGGACTCAATGGAGATTTTCGCCAGAGACCTCACGGGAGACTTTTGTCGAAACCTTGTAGCAAAAACTTTACTCTTTGTAGCAAAATCACAAAACGGTTGCAGCAAACACAATATGATAATGTAGCAAAACCCAATTTCCCCGGAGTCTCGCCGGAGACTTTCGTCGGGCGACCTCGCTGGAGAACTGGTAGCAAAAAGTTTGCGCTCTTGTAGCGAAACTACAAAACTGTTGTAGCAAATATAATATGCGATTGTAGCAAAAATCACTGAACATGGACATAAACATCGTAGCAACAATTTGTGATATATTAGCAAAAACGCCCTTACTTGGTAGCATGGTCACACAACTAAGATAGGATGGCTACAGACTATGGTAGCTTGCAGCACACACGGCGGACCCCCATGCCGGCCTCGTCGTTCTTGGCGGCGGCCCCTTGAGTCGGGCTCGTCGTCCTTGACGGCGGCTTGCAGCACGTAAGGCGGACGAGCCCCACGCCATCCTTGACCGCCGTGGAGGTCACTGGCGACCGCGAGCATATGGTAGCATGGGCGAGGTCGACGATGGCCTCGTGTAGCAGCCGCCGCGCCACCTCCTGTGGCAGAGGATTCCACCGCCCCGTGTGTAGCCGTCGCCGCCGCCTCCTTGGAGCACGCGCGCAGCAGATTGATGATCGTTTGAATAGGCATCATGCGATTTCAGGCAGCTTGATGGGCGCGTGGTAGGGGAGAAGCAGGGCGGTGCAGGCGAAGCAAGGGCGGCACGCGAGGGGGGGGTCGAGAAGGGGCGGCGCCATGGATTTTTGCCGCGACGTCATGGATTTTTCCTCGATAGAACGAAGAGGAAAAGAGACTCCTGGAACGTGAAGATAAGGTTGTTTATGAACCCCACGTCCATGGTCTCCGAGCAAACCGGGACACGCGTCAGCGCGAGGAGCCGAGGACGCGAGTTGCGTGATCCCCGGGTGAACCATATCATTTTCCTTAAGATAATCACACGGCGACTTGTTGATGAGTAAACGGTGGTTCGGATCACGCCATATCAACTTGTAGTTGTATACCACATGCTTGGTGATGGTAATTCTTTTTTGGAAAATGATTGGCCTTCCCCGGGAGATACGTGACTTTCTATCCCCCGGGTCGGGCATACGCTCTCCGTGGGTGCTCTTCCTGGGTGGGGCCACGTTCAACCTTATCTGGAATCATCTTCTCCACACACGGTTTTGCTAGAGAGATTGGGGAGAGACGCGCAGGACGCGTTGCCGTCGCACGCATGCGCCGTTGTCCCGCCACGCGGTGCCACCGTTTGCCCCACCGCGCGCCGCCGCCTACTGCTGCTCCTCGTCCAGCATCGTTCCCTATCCCTTCCTCTCGACTACACATGCGAGATGAGGTCCAAATGGTGCTACAGTAAGTGGCGAGGCAGCACGTCGCTGCTACTAGTGTGGCCAGAGGTGTTACCATCCGCAGCCGAAAGATGCTACCGTCGGTGGCCTGCGTTGCCACCATGGCGGGCGGCGTTGCTGCCAACGGTGAGGCTGCGAGCGGCCTTGCTACCGGTGGTGGGGCGAAGCGAGGCGTTATGCTACCATGGGTGTCTAGTCTTAGCGCTCCGGTAGGGCGTCGGATGGCAGCCCGCTGCTCTGACCTCCGGCGAGGAACACCGGTTCGACGTGGCATCCGTGCATGCTACCTATCTCGAGATATTTTGCTACAGACGGTCGACATTTTAGCTACCGATGGTCATCGTCGTTTCTATCGACGGCCAATGGATTTGCTACGGATAGAGCGACAGATTTTCATGTTGAAGATTTTTTGCTAGGCCACGGGATTCATACATATATATTTTTTGCTCCGACTTTTATATGTTTTTGCTATAATATTATTAAACTTTGCTACAAGATGACCGACAATAGTCTCCAGAGAAATCGTTTTGCTAGGTAGCAACTTTTTTGCTACAAGTTTTTCGGCATGTCTCCAGCGAAATCTATTTTTTGCTACATTAGCATAGTTTGTTTGCTACCACCGTTTTGTAGTTTTGCTACAATAGCGTATTTTTTTTGCTACGAGGTTTTCCTCGGTGAGTCTTCGGTGATATTTTCCGGTGATTCGGTTTTGCTACATTAGTAAAAATTTTTGCTACACGGTCGCCGGCGAACACTCCGACGAGGTCCAGTCTGTTTTTCTATTTTCTGGGTCGAACCGTTTTTTGCTACATGTAGCAAAAACGAGACTATTTGTAGCAAAATCGGGTATGTCTGTAGCAAAAGCGGAATTTTGAAGCTTTTTAGAGGACACGTGTCAGCAGGAGGACCCGAGGAATTTTCGGAAACTATCCCCCGAGGGACGCGTAGTACGGCCCTTCTTTTTTAGGAAATTTCACCGATCATTCCCACTTTCGATGGCATGCACAGGAAGATGGTCATCGACCTGTAGCGGCGGTGATTAGGGCAACAGCGAGTCCCTGCTTGGTTGGCTGTAAATTAGGCTCAAACCTCCGTTTTAGTCTGACCCAAACCGTTTTAGCCCAAACCTAGTATTAGGCACTTGGTTTATTGGAATATTTACAACCCAAATCATTTATATCCCGTATACCCCTGTAAATATTAGACACCTCTAATGGTCCGTTTTATTTCCTCCGTGGACGTTTAAATCCCCGCGTGAAAATACAAGAGGAAAATAAACTAGACTCCCAAGCGGGGTCTGAGGCGAGGCAACATGCATAACGAGCGCGAAGGTGACTAGCAACCCGTGAAGAAGGTGAGCAACTCGTAATTGTTGGGAAACTGGGCCGGTAGAGGCCCACTCGGTGTGGCCTCTACCAGGCTAGGGTTGGCCCGTGTGGGTATCGTATCCCCTTTAGTTTATAAATAGAGGAACAATCTGTGTACGGGAGTTTACCGAGAGAGTTTTCAATAAAGTTCCTTTTTGTTCCCTGTGTCATCTACTTGTGTACTGTGTGTGCCTTCTACTAGTCTTCTTCTCGGGTGTGGAACAGCCTCGGGACCGGCCAGTCGGCAGGGGGTGTTCCAACACGTTATCGGCACGTGTCTCTCCGTCGAGCCTCCGTCAAGCCACCGTCAAGTCTGCATCGCGCAGGCTTTCGTTGAAGGTAACCCCAATCTGACCGCAAAAATGGACCCGTCTCAAAATTTTCTTTCTAGATTTGCGTTCAGATTTTAGATTAGATCCCATCTAAGGTGCGGTTCTCTAGGATGAAGTACACCATTCAGCCACAGGCGGAGGCAGATTGGATTCGTCTGAGGTTTGCGGACTTCAAGACGGTGGGAGAGTACAACTCCAGGTTGCACCGGATATGTACTATTCTTTAGCTGTGTGGGACCAGTACCACCGATCAGCAGAAGATAGATAAAACCCTCTCCACATTCCATCCGGACAACATCCAGTCCTCGCGAAACTTTCGCCAGGAAGGATTCACGGAATATGCAGCGCTTATTGATGCTCTCCAGGTGGCCGAGGCGCAGGATAATGTTCTGAAAAAGAACTTCTCCGCGCAACCCTCCACGGGGGGCCCAAGTCATGAGTCCAATGCCGATGCCTACAAGGTGCGCAAGCCCATCCACAAGAAGAGAGGCAAGAAGGGCAAGAAGGGCCCCAACTCCTCCAACCCGGCCAAGCAACGCAAGGCGGGCAAGGGGGAGGCGAGGTCCCAGGACTGCTTCCGCTGTGGCTCCAAGACTCACTTCTCCAGGCAGTGTTTGGCCCCTAAACACGTCGTGGACGCGTTCAAGGCCAACAAGAAGGCGCGCGAGGCGCACCTTGTCCAGGTTGAGGCATCACTGACGCACGGAGCGGCGCCTGTGCAGAACGTCGCGCCCGTAGTGGCGCAGGACGTGGCAGCACCCTCGGCGGTTCCCACGAACGCCGCTGTGCCCATGGAGGTTGAGCACGTTGTGCCCCCCCCCCCGCCTCAGCTAGGCACCTTGTCCATGATTATGGCCAATGAAGAGAAGCTCGCTGACCTTGAGATACAGGCTGAGCTTGATGGTTTCTTTGTAGAATCCACCTGAGCTCCTTTTTGTTGTGATGATTCCTTTTCCGCAATAATCAGATACAATTTTTCGATATGGTTGTAAGCTCTATGAGAGCATAACACTTATTTGTTTTCGGCGATTGGATGACATTTATTTCATTCATTTATTCCATTATTTGACTATGTGATGTTCTGAAATGTTTATGTGTTTTACTTACTTGATGTAGCATCTTTCTCGCTCCATTATATTAATTAGGCACTATATTTTAGAACGCGTGTGGCGCCCAAATGGAGGAAACGTGCCTGGATGATAGCGGCACCACAAATACCATCTTGAGAGAAACAAAGTATTTTGAGTCCATTACCAAAAACCCTGGTAACATAATGACGATTGCCGTCTGCGGTCCGAATGTAGTTGGCTCCGGAAGAGCAACTATCATACTCCCAAATGGAACAACTCTGATCATTGAAGAGGCATTGTTGTATCCGGAGTCGACTCGTACTCTCTTAAGTTTTAGAGACATCCGCGCAAATGGTTTTCATGTCGAAACCGATGATGATGAGAATGGAAAGGAGTTCCTACTCATTACCAAGCGCGACAAAAATGGTAAACATGTTGTCGAAAGACTCCCTTCATTAGCTACTGGGTTGTACTACACTAAGATAGTAGCACCACCTATTTACACTACCCTTAAGACTGTCTTTAGAAGCTCCGAACTATTCTGCCTTTGGCATGATAGGTTAGGCCACCCCGGTCTTAGGATGATGAGAAATATAAATAACAACTCGAATGGTCATAATGTTAATGTGAAATTTTTTTCGAATCCCGATGATTTCGTGTGCTCCGCATGCGCTACGGGGAAATTGATCATTAGACCGTCCCCCCTAAAGGTGAAGGATGAACTCCCCGCGTTCTTGGAACATATTCAAGGGGATATATGTGGTCCAATTCAGCCCCTCCCAGGGCCGTTTCGGTACTTCGTGGTGCTCATCGATGCTTCCTCTAAATGGTCCAATGTTTGCCTGCTGTCAACAAAGAACCATGCTTTTGCAAAGTTGATCTCCCAGATCATACAAATAAGGAATAAATTCTCTGATTATCGTTTAAAGTCTATTCGAATGGACAATGCCGGAGAATTTACTTCAAATGCATTCGATGATTATTGCATGGCAACTGGAATCAAACTTGAGCACTCCGTACCGCATGTCCACACTCAAAATGGACTTGCGGAGGCATTGATTAAAACGATTAAATTCATTGCCAGACCACTCCTTCAGGGTTGTAATTTACCAACTACATGTTGGGGACACGCGGTGTTACACGCCGCTAATCTCATCAACTTTCGACCATCAGCCTACAACATCCACTCTCCCATCCAACTTGCGCAAGGGTCGGCACCGAAAATTTCCCACCTCCGTAGGTTCGGCTGCCAGGTATATGTACCTATACCACCACCCCAGCGATCAGCAATGGGACCGCTCCGTAAGTCGGAGATATACGTTGGTTATGAGATTGTGTCCATAATCAGGTTCTTGGACCCCTTGACAGGTGACTGTCACACGACCCATTTTGCTGACTGCATTTTTGACGAGGATTTTTTTCCGACTTTGGGGGGAGGTAATCAACCCCTGGATGACAAAAGTCGAGAAATCACGTGGAAAGCCACGGGGATCCACGCTCATGACCCGCGCACTGTTGAGACTAATAGAGAAGTCCAAAAGATACTAGATTTGCACTCCCTAGCGAATCAACTGCCCGATCATTTTAGTGATTTAAAGACTGTGACAAAGTCGCATGTGCATGCACGCAATGCACCGAAAAGGGTTGAAATACCAAAGAAAAATGATGGTATACCCGCTCCTGCTCCAAGGCCTAAGAGGACGCGGATTCCGGTTTCTCAAATCCCAAGTATCCGGGGACGCCCGAAGAAAAAGGATAAGAGAGATTTATTACAGTCTGCCCCTGTTGAGGGGAGCCAGTTGAGACCTGGCACGAGTACGAATATTTCAGTGCACGGAATTCCGGACTTGAACTTTCCTATATCGGAAATACCCAGCGAAGTTGTGTGTGCACACATCGGATTGGGAAAGCTAAAGGACCTAGCTCCTCGATTGGGAAATCCGGTGGAGCAAGAGGATGTGCCTGATGCACTCCATGACGAAATGGCCATTAACTATGTTAATTCGGGCGAGTCATACAACCGAGCCATGGCAAATGTCGACGTTAATTTTGCCAAGAAAATTGCCTCAATCATAGATCTTGACCCTGAGCCTAACACGCTCGCTGATTGCAAGAAAAGGTCGGATTGGAAAGATTGGAGAAGGCAATTACTGCTGAATTATTATCGTTAAACAAAAGAGAGGTATTTGGACCTGTTTGTATAACTCCTCCCCACATTCGCCCCGTTGGCCATAAGTGGGTTTTTGTTCGAAAGAGAAACGAGAATAATGAAGTAGTAAGGTACAAAGCAAGGCTCGTTGCTCAAGGTTTCACTCAGCGACCAGGTGTCGACTTTGAGGAAACTTACTTCCCAGTCATGGATGGAATTACCTTTAGATACTTGATCTCAATGACAGTAAACATAGACTTAAAAATGAAACTAGTGGATGTTGTCACCGCTTACCTATATGGTAACTTGGATTCGGACATATACATGAAAGTACCAGAAGGTATCCCTGTCCCGAACCAGGATAGAGCAAACATGAGCTTATACAGTGTTCGGCTTAAGAAGTCATTGTATGGACTAAAACAGTCAGGTAGGATGTGGTATAATCGTTTAAGCGATTTCCTTCATCAGAAGGGCTACGCGAGCAATGAAGATTGCCCATGTGTTTTTATACGGAGATCCCAGGATGGTTTCTGTATTATCTTGGTGTACGTGGACGATTTGAATATAATCGGTACACCTGACGATATTGAGGAAGCGAGTTCCTACCTGATGTCGGAATTCGAGATGAAAGACTTAGGCAAAACCAAGTTCTGCCTCGGTCTGCAACTTGAGCATTCCCCTGCTGGGATTCTAGTTCACCAGTCGGCCTACACCCAGAAGGTGTTGGAATGATTTGGGTTTGAAAAGGCATATCCTTCTAAGACCCCGATGGTCGGAAGATCTTTGCAGCAAGACAAGGACCCGTTCAGGCCTAAAGAAGAGGGGGAGGAAATTCTGGGATCGGAATTCCCCTACTTAAGTGCAGTTGGCGCACTTATGTATCTCGCAAATTGTACACGGCCGGATATTGCATTCGCCGTCAAGTTGCTTGCAAGGTACAGTTCTGAGCCTACCAAGAGACATTGGAAAGGCGTTAAGGACATCTTTAGGTACATACAAGGGACAAAGGACCTTGGCTTGTTTTACCAAAAGAACCAAGACCTATCTGTTGTAGGCTATGCAGATGCTGGGTACCTTTCAGACCCGCATACATCCAAGTCGCAGACTGGATATGTTTTCCTTTGTGGTGGAACGACAATTTCCTGGAAATCGTCTAAGCAAACTCTTGTGTCGACTTCGACGAACCACTCGAAAATCATAGCATTATATGAAGCATCACGAGAATGTGTATGGCTTCGACGAGTAGTCAGCCACATCCAGATGTCATGTGGGCTGAACACCGTACAAACCCCAACAATTGTCTATGAAGATAATGCCGCTTGTGTTGCACAAGTCCAGACGGGTTATGTGAAGAGAAATCTCACAAAACATATAAACCCCAAGTTCTTCTATGCACATGAACTACAAAAGATGAACGAAGTGAAAGTCTTGCATACTAAGTCGTGTGAAAATCTCGCTAATTTGTTCACTAAATCATTGCCAGCTTTCGAGAGATGTGTCTGTGGGATCGACATGATGAGACTTAGGGAGATGCAAGGTTCAGGGGGAGAATCTTCACAAACTCATCGTTGAAATCTTGATCCCGATGATCGAGTGCTTAACTTTATAGTTAAGTGAATTGTACTCTTTTTCCCTTAGTGAGTTTTTATGAAGTTTCTCACATGAGGTTTTTAATTAGGCAATTCGTGCAACATAGCAAGAAGTATACCGTATGCATTTCTCCATATTTTCCCCACTGGGTTTTTCGGAGTTTTAAGCCATGGTTATACAGATAAGATACCCAGGGGGAGTGTTGGGAAACTGGGCCGGTAGAGGCCCACTCGGTGTGGCCTCTACCAGGCTAGGGTTGGCCCATGTGGGTATCGTATCCCCCTTTAGTCTATAAATAGAGGAACAATTTGTGTACGGGAGTTTACCGAGAGAGTTTTTAATAAAGTTTCCCTTTGTTCCCTATGTCATCTACTTGTGTACTGTGTGTGCCTTCTACTAGTCTTCTTCTCGGGTGTGGAACAGCCTCGGGACCGGCCAGTCGGCAGGGGTGTTCCAACAGTAACTACGGTATGGAGAAAACGACGGAGAGGGAAACAAGCAAGAGGCCTCCGTTTTCGCCGAGCAAAATATGAAACACAAAACCAGGCATCCAGAAATAAAGGCCGGTGCTAAGGTGCTACACGGGCCCGCGTGGGCGGGTAACATATATAGAAGTGGGGTAAATGGAGGAGGAGGAGGTGTGGATGAACAATCATCCACTCAATCTTAATACTCCCTCTCATCATACTAAGTGTAGTTGATTTTGGAGTACCAGTGGAAATGAAGTACTAAAGCTAGAGAAAAGTTCAGACATGCTTAAGTCTAAAAATGTATAACTGTATGCCCAGAGAATATCTATTTGCTTAAAATTTTCATAAATTACATAGAACGAATGTGAGGATTTTAGTCTACCGAAGCCCTAATTTTTTGTTGAAATTAAAGTTTTATGCCATGACGGGAAGATCCCCGTAGCTGAAATTACAATTCCCGTGGTGTTTTTTGTTTTGTTTTTGAGTTAAATAAACATACCCCTGATCACAAACACCTGGGACGAGGATCCAGTCCATCAGATTTTTAATGCTCATGGACGAGTGATTTTTAATGCTAGAATTACTTTGCAGATACCAATTCAAGAATAGACGAGTGGTTTTCATGTAGTACGACACTTTGGGAGGGAATGAACTTTCATGAAATCTGTTTATGAGGTGGTGTCGTGGACTGTGCTGAACATGAATCTTCTCAGGCCTTGACATTAAGCTCTCAGAGCAGAGGGGAAGCCAATAACTTCGATTGGAAGTCTCTGTACACCGCCCTTTCCAATCAAGGTATTCTATTTCTTAATTCTTATGGATCCAAACGGATAGTGGTTGCCCAATAGAACCATTTGGTTGTAATAACATCTTATATTTTGCGACAGAGAGACTAGCATTTGATGTTGCGTGTGTGGGACCGGCGCCCCCCTCCCCCATCCATCCATCTTCTTGTACTGAGCACTGATGTGATGAACTCAGTAACGGTAATGCAGAGTGCCGGACTTATCACCTCGTACAATCCTACAACGACATTGGAGGTAGCGCCACATCTTGAATTCAAATTTCAAAGGCTTGTAGAAGACGGATGATGTTGGGGCGAACATCATCCCCAAGAAGGCAATCAACAATCCAAAGCCAATTGTACCGGTGATTTCTATGCCCTTTTTGATGGGTGATAACGGCAAGGCTAGGTCAACTGGCTAGGTTTAAAACACAAAGGTCTTTTAAAAATAAATTAACTTTGAAAATTTAGAAATTATGAAAAAGCATGGCTTGGTTCTGTAAGTACCAAATCAACTCAAAATAGAAATTAAAATTCAAGAGAGAATAATTAATTTGCAAAATCAAGAAATGCTTCCAATATAATTCGAAACTTGTGATTTGTTTTTCAATTTTCTAGAAAACAATAAAATAAAAATCCTGAAAATAACAACTACAAAATTTGTGTAAGATTAAATTGGGCATACAAATAATATAAAAAAAATCATTTCAACATACTTAATTCAAAAGGGCGGAATGAGTGATGGCCTTTTGGCTAGGAAATAAAGCAATAGAAGGTTTGGCTGGCTTGAAGCTCAAAGGAATTAAAATCAAAATATAAAACTTTCACATTACAAAAATAATATCTCAGTTTAAAAAATCTCAAACCAATTCCAAAAATAAAAAAATATTATCACGGGATAGTTCAATATGTAAGATAAAAGTAATATTATTATTTGAAAAATAAAAAAAATCAACTAAACATCTTTAAATCCCAAGAATTAAGATGACAACAAAAAATAAAACTTGTATCAGCAACATGACCCATGATGATTAGTATGGTCTAAATAGCTTATTTGCGGGTTAGAGACTAGTAGATAATTTAATTCAAGACATGAGGAAGTCTCCTGAAAACGTAGCTCTATGGTTTAATATTCTCCACGTGATGTCGCTTCACTAGGTGGGGCTGGGTGTGTGTGTGTGTGTGTGTGTGCTGGGGGGGGGGGGGGGGGGGGGGGGGCTAACTGACAAAATCTTAAGAAAACTTATTTTTTAGGCTTGTATTTCAAATATAGTTAAAATTTAAGCATAATTTGTCTTCTTGACCTCGTAACCTCTGCTTGCGCTCTCCACAATTTTCGTCAACCTCCACTAGAGCATATCGGCTCAAAGTAGAGAGTATGGAAATATTCTAAAGAATTTGATGCCATTATATTGCTCGCAAGTGCAATGTACACCCCTTCAGAGTTCAGAAACACGCGAGACACAGAGATAGAATTCATGAACTTGGTACCTCGAAGGGAACGCAGAAGATAATGATCATTGCTCAGGTGCTCAAAACCTCCTCCCCTGGTATACCGATTTACAACAGTACACGATCTGCTCGTGTATACGCACCCCAAGTTCATCCCCACGCTAGTATCGACCACCGGGCGTACAATTTACAAAACAGGAACAAACGAAATCAAGGGGACTCTCTCATACACTCCAATATAATAGCGATGAATCAAGCAAAGCAACCGTGGGAATACATCATCAGCAATAAGAAGGCTGGACTATAGACAACCAGCTGATGATTTTGCCTCTGATCTTTTTTACTACTTTACATACTTCCAAGTTCCAGGCCATTCTAACCAATCAGCAGAGCTGCTGATGTCGAGGGTGTCTGAACGATCCGCTGGCATAGAGCATCTGGTAAACCGGCTTGATCCTCGCTATGAAAAACACGCTGATCAGGGTTCCGCAGCAGCACACGATGGCGCAGACGTAGAATGTGATCCTGAAACAGTCAGGCCCGAAGCAGTTTGAAGGGTCCAGCACACCAGGGTTCTGCCTAGCCGCCTCCTTGTCGTAGATATAACCAGCAAGAAGGGCCGAGAAGAAGAAAGCGCCGATCGGGTTCACCATGAGCATGAAGTTGTACATCAGCCCGAAGTCCTTGAGACCGAAAAGCTCCGAGACGGTCGGTATCATGACCGCGAACTGGACACCGTAGCATATCCCCAGGAGCGTAGTCGAAACATATATCAGGCTATGGAGACCGGTTGCGAAAAGGAGGAAGGTTACCACCATGATGATCTGTGTGCACATCATCCAGAAAGGACGAGGAAGCATTCTTGACCTGCAACATATAAGTGTTACTCAACTGTTTTCTGAAGTAGCAGCTCAAATTATTTTGTGATGTTTCCACATATTTTCTTTAAGATAATTTTGGATCAATGAGTGTTCGAATCTCAAACAGATTTAAACTATAAAGATGAGAGATAGAAAAAAACAGTTTGTCTGAATGACTAACAATAGTTTGCAGAAGTACATGAACAGTAGTGATTTAACATGGAGTAGTATGAGCAACTGAGTACATAGTGTTAGCTGCTGCATAATCCTTGTGATCTTTTTTACACAGGAGACAAGAACGTACATCCCTAAGCCTATTGGACTGATGACCTAGGTCATCAAGTGTAACCCTTTTGAAGATTCTTAGAAAATGAAGTCGATACAAACCAGTTAAAGAGAGCTTACCTTACGAAATATTCAGAGACAGAACCACCAAGGATACGGCCAACAAAGTTGCAGAAGCCGAAGAGACACAGCAAAACCGTTGTGTCAGTAGCACCAACAGCGATCCCAATCTGAGCTAGGTTGTTCAGAGCAGTGACACCAGTGCCAACGCCACAAAAGTATACGATGAAGAGTAGCCAGAAATCTGCCTTAACTAAGGCTTCGCGGAATGTGAAATCATCGCCTCTTCTTGGCCCTTTTCTCTTCTTCAAATTCACTGCCCCCTCACCCTCAGCCAGCAGAAGATCCACATCAGTAGCCTCATCAGAATCATTGGTCCCTGTACCAAAATTTGATGAAATGCCACGCAGAAGTGGTTCCGCATTCTCTTGATCCGCACCGGACAAACTATCAGTTGAATAAGATGGAACAATGGTGCTGGGCTTTTCATCTTTTGGCTTGCTTGGATAAAGTGTCATTTTTATCGGTATCGCGAGTGGCGAAAGGAGCAGAAGTATCATTATACCAAACAGAAGGTACATAATAGTCGCGCTTAGTTTCAAAGTATCACCGAGTATTGTAGCTACCATCAGATATGCACCGAGAACCACACTAGAGATTTGTGTGAACACGAAGTGGCTGTGCTCTGTTGCATTGTCCTCATCGAGAGATGGGGTGCAAGGCCTAACAAAATACATCACCAGAATACAGGCTATTGGGATCCCCAAAGCAAGCAATAGCAAAAGGTTGGTGGGTGAATTATTAAGCACTCCGTTAAATGCTTCCGTGTAGACAGCGGCACTAACGGCAACATAACCTTTGATGAGACCAGCAACATTCCTCGACTGAGAGGAAAGTTCCTCATGTTGGTCACAAGCGCCGCAGTGCCCAACCATGCACTGCTGTTTGTGCCGATACATAGAGCTATCCACAACTGCAACAGAAAAGAGAAAATATTGATGGTATGGAAAGACTATGCTGAAATTTTGGATACAAGAGGTGTAAACAACCCTATACGAATTATTCATCAAGTAACCAAGTTACTCAGAAGAAACTTATGCTACCAAGAGTAAAGCAAGTTATCCCAAAATATGGAATGACATATAAGCACCATACTAGTGCTTCTTCGGCAGCTAACTGCATTTTTATCGGAGAAACTTTGCACAATTTATGAATTTCTTCATGGAAGCAATAAATCATTAATCACAACAAGAAAATAAAATTGACAATCATGAAACAAAAGATGGCTCATTTTTTGTTTAGAAAAGGTGGTTTCTTCGGCTGAGATTTGTACATGAAGCAATAATAATAGCAATGCCTGGTGTTTGAGCATAAATTTTGGTGAACTCAACTTCACCTATTATAAAAGTTGAGCAGAAATTTCCAGATCATTGAGAAAAATATTATGTCAAAATTTGCTCTTTGTAATACTCCCTCCGACCCATATTAGTTGACTTGGATTTGTCTAAATTTGGATGAATCTAGACACTATTTAGTATATAGGTTCATCCAAATTTTGACAAATCCAAGTCAACTAATATGGGTCGGAGGGAGTACAACTATTTTAATAACTATTTCTCAGTCGGCTGACGTGGCTGGCTCAATCGAATGGAAACATGCATGGTTTACAAACAAAAAACTACAACCAGATGGCTCAAATCGAATCTTGAAACCAAAATCCAACGGTGAACAAGATGACTGAGAAATACCTGAGAAATAGCAAAACCGATTTTATATAAAAAGTCCAGATCACTCCCCTGTGGTTTGGGGCCAAGTCAACATACACCCCTGAGATTTAAAACCATCTATGTACATAAAAATGTGTAGCTCAAGCCTACGGCCGCAAATAGAAGGTGGGAATACATCAGTGTGAGTTGGGTGATTCGACAACATTAAAAAGAAAACATTAGAAAGAAATCCACGTTCCATGCGGTCCAACACTGAAGGTCTGAAGCTAATCCTGCTCTTTCCCCACTCGCAGAAAATGGTTGGTCAGGCAATCAAGTTTTTTGCCTGAGAGTGGACCAACCAAATCACGACAGGTTCAACTAAATGTCCCGATTGAATAAACAAGTCTGCATACCGCATTTAGCTTGACGCCAGCTTGAAAAGGAAAAATGCCTACTGCAGTGCTAAGGCCAATCATACACTCGGAGCACAATGATTCACTTACTTCGGAAGGAAATGTCATACGGCATAAGATATTCTTGGTGAGTTCCACCAGACAGTCAGCTCACTGACACGAGTAAACATGGCCAGGAGACTGCCACTAAAAAATCTAACATGGCAATCATACAGAGCAAATGAAACAGATGTTGAACCAGAACAATTATGCGCTTTCGAATTAGGCCCCAGTTAATTTCATCATTTTAACCGCGCCGCGTCGAAATCAATGGACATATGTATGCAGAGAGATAATCACACCAGAAATGTGTGGATGCAGTGCAGGCAGAGAAGAGAGATAGAGGGGGGGGGGGGGGAAGTGAAAGAGGGGAGGTGAGCGCACGTACCACCCAGTATGGCATGGCGACGGTCTTGGTGACGGCGAGCCAGACGGTGCCGAAGCCGAAGAAGGCGCAGGCGGAGCCGATGAGGAGGATGAGCCAGGGCGGGAGGCGGTTGGCGAGCACCCCCGGGACGAGCCCCACGTTCTCGCCGACGTCGTTGGCGACGCCGAGCATGGTGAGCGACTTCTGGTTGTAACCCAGCGCCTCCTTGACGGCGTGCGAGTAGAGCGGGAAGACGTAGGCTCTCCCGGCCGCCACCTGCACCCACACCGCCGCCGCCAGCCCCACCCACGGCGGCCGGCTCCCCGCCTTCACCTTCCCCAGCCCGCCGCCTCCGCTTTCCCCCGGCATCTCGCTCTCCTCGATCCCCCCCGCTCCGCGGAGCAGCGGGAGCTTGGTAGGAAGCTCAGTAGGTAGTAGCCTAGGAGTACGACTCGTAGCTAGCTACGGGCGGTGGGTGTGCGTGAGAGAATGATGTTCGTGGTCGGGGACTCGGGGTGTTGTTGTGGTGTGTGGGGGAGGGGGAGGGGGAGACGGTGTGCTTTTGGCTGAGGCGGAGGCGGAGGCAGGGGAAGCTCAGTTGGCACTAGCTTTAACGTGGTGGAGT
Source organism: Avena sativa (assembly GCA_916181665.1). NCBI lineage: Eukaryota > Viridiplantae > Streptophyta > Magnoliopsida > Poales > Poaceae > Avena > Avena sativa. The sequence continues at coordinate 143,742,000 of OV702294.1, read as the reverse complement.
GAGTTAAATAGTTTTGTCCTGCTTCGATTTGTCCTCGTCACCTCGCCTCGCTCCCTGGAACCAGGGGATGATGCCCAAGCGCCAATGCGCCACTCGCTTTTTTGCGATGGAGCCGACGACTTCCTTTCCGTCATTGGCGGGACCTTCTCTCTCCAACGAAAATATGAGTACTCTCTCCTAACTAAATTTTTTCGCGAATAGTAAAGGTACAAAACATCTCAACAATAATATCATGAGATACCAATTATATCTAGTCTCTGCAAATAATGCATTAACATAACGGCCTTACAAATATGCATACAACCTAGAAAAAAATACAAAAATACAAAATCCCGCTACAATGATCAGACAATAACATTATCAAAACAAGACCAGAAGTTCAACATCTTCAATAGCGACACCTTGAATAAGGAAACAATATACAAGCACCGTTGTCACCTGATCAAAGATCATAGGTTTAATGTATTCAACAATGTCATTGTCAAGTACAACCAATTAAGGTCAGACCTTAGATTTTCACCCTGCAATAAGACGGTGAACTTCTCTCGTGTTGTCGCCCCCACTAACAATCGCTGCTGCGAGTGACAAATCACCAAGGTAGTTCCTTATCGCCACAAAGACTCAAACCACCGTCGCTATCTCTCATGTCCCTGCTTTCATGACATTCTCTGCATCTGACTTCACCATGGATCGTCAAAGACATGACAGTGATGGTAACAGATAGCAGAGCTTCGCAAAGCTCACTCTAAAACCAAATAGCCATAAAAATATATTGGCCCTAACTAAGTTACTTGTCACGGATTTAGGTAAAATGTTGCCTAAAATCTATAAACCTGACAACGAGTTAATTTGGGTGACCACCTTCTAGATGATACCATGAGATCAGCCCTCAAAATTCCAAATTTCAAGTTTCTAAAAAAATCAAAAAGATAATATGTATGTTTACATGATGTGGGTTTCTTAATCCCTGAATTTTTCAAAAGCAAATTCGAAACATATAAAGAGAACTAAAAAACAAATTCACATATGAATAGTATCATTTATGGTTTTGTATTTTGATGATACTATTAATGTTGGATTTGTCATTCTCGTTTATGTAGTGTGTTTGGTATTTGAATTTTTTTGAGTTTGTCAATAATCCATGTGAACACTCATAATTGTTTTCAATTTTAAAAAATGGAACATATTTTTTTAGGACTAGTATCACGGTATTATTTAGAGGGTAGTGCCACTAGATATATGTAACATTCCAGCATTAGAGCTTAGAAATAAGCTGAAGACAGAAGTATGCATTGCATTCATGCATAGAAAATACGAAAAAAATCGCGCTTTTGAACAAAACTTGTCAAAGTGATTGAAACTTCTCTCAACTTGATGGAATTGAAGTAGATCATCAAGTTGACTGCGATATGTTTCAATATGACCTTTGCTAAAACCTTATTTTGGGTATACATGATTTGATCTAAGGGTAGATCAAATGTAATAAAATTAAACACTAATACATTAGTTAATGATCTATGTTTGATCCTTGGGTGATCATATCATAGTATTCATTACACAACCCATGAATACCAAGTTATAAATATAACTTAAGTAATAGGAATGTAATAACTAAATCTTGATATATCTTAATCTCATCTACTTATACCATAAGTATCATGGTAATACCTAACCTTAACTCTTTAGTGAGTTGGAGTAGCAAGGAAATTAAGTAAGATCAGTTACCATATATCTTTCTTTCCATAACAATCCTTATCATTTTTATTGAGCTATACTCCAATATCCGTTGTTCATAAATGTTGAGAAATCAACTATTGATTTACCAATTCTCAATCTATCAACTCTTGACTATGACATAGCTTATACGTGTCTATAAAGAAACAACTAAGAAGAGGTAAATAGTAATGCTAGTTTTAGATATCATCTATAGGATGAGAGTGATTGAAGAAGAATAAAATCAATGTGATAATTGATGGAGTTAAACTCACTCCTGAAAGGATAGAAGAGTTATTGAGATATCTAATTATATGGTAGTAAAGAAGATTACAAGGATGAATTCTGAAGATAGATACCAATAGTAATTCTATTGGATCAAGGGGGCATAGTCCATGAATAACAGCCTTACTCCAAATAGAGATACTAAGAACATAATTCCGATACAATTGTAGGGTTGTATTGTTAAAAGCCTTGATTAGCCAACTGAAAATCTAAGTTATAAATGATTAAAGGATTATAAGGATCATGCCTTGCTCATTAGGATTGTACACTTATATCAAGTATAAGTGACATTGGTGGGTAGAACATGATTGAAACTCTAGTATAGATAAGTTATCTTAGAGTAGTTATTACAGTTCACATTAATATAATGTGAGGTTGGAGTATGAGTTATTAGAATAAAGTAAATGTAGGATAGTGTGATTAAATTAAAGTTAGTATAGCATAGAGTTATGGAAGTAGTGTTATTCATCTTGTAGGATAGTAAGCCTTAGAGAAAGGTAGTTGTATGTATACATCTAATGGAGAAATATTAGTGATTGATGATTAAGGAAGATGATGAGTGGAGTTTTAAGGAACTACTTGTTGGATTGAAGGTTATCAACAGTAGAGTAGTGGATATAACCAAGTATGGATATTAGAAAACTATAAAAGCTTTAGTGACAAGCTCATTGGATTTTTAAATGGATTTATAAGAATAATAGGTGGATAAGAATATTTTTATAAAGTAAAGCTCATCATGTTAACTATGATGATGGATAGGAAGAAGTAGTATATCTAGGAAAGGAATTCCTTAGTTAGAAGTCTAGGATTGTGAATTATGAAAAATAGACATTCTTGGTAAACACCCAACTCTAAATCTTAAACCAAACATAATATCCATTTCAAGTTATTGATCCATTATCTTGTCTCCATATCATTTTTTAGGAATATTTTCCTATAGACAATCACATAGCACATCTTTAATACTTCCAATTGTCTTAAACATAGGTGATGAAGAGATATTTTTATCAATTCTTTTCCATAAGACATTTTTAAATTTCTATTCTAAAAGGTGATGTCATTGAAGATCACAAACATAAAGACCATATGTTTAGATATTAAAATTTATTCACATCAGCAAAGGAATATAAGTATATTAAAAACCCTAAACCTTAGGGTAAACATTTACAATTCAAACCCTAAACTTCTATGTTTCTCATAATAGAATATATACATTGCCATTTTCTAAATTAATGGAAGTAGTATTAACCATAGAGTGTGGATTTGCTGCCAAGGGGGATAGCTGCCCCCCAAGCCAACACCGTACGATGTGTGCCACGATCTGCACTATAGCTCGCTATCTGTTACCAGTGGTGGCATAGTAATCAACGATTAGTGAACGCATTGACTGTCGTGCTGTGTCAGAAGCCTAAGCATGCATGCATCCATGATAGGAATCCAGGCTGTTTTTTGTGTTAGAACCGAATAGTATAATTTTATTTGTATGCGTAGCCAGCATAGCATATATCACATTGTGCAGTGCAACACACTACACACGTATTCATTCTTTTTTTTGCATATGTAGCTTAACATGCCCCGTGAACAGACTAACAAACAAAGAAAAATATGTACTTGTACTCTTACGCCATGCATAAAGTGTGTTGATGCATGTCGCATAGTGCAAGCAAGCATGCATGCATATAGCCTATGTAGCTAACATGCATGTGTACACTGCAATACATGCATTAAGACAGCCATGCATCCGTCATATCATGTGCAGTATTTGAGTATCTAATTCACTTAACCTGCATATAAGAACAAATCTGGTCAGAATCCTACTAACCCTGTACAAGCTATTGCACGCCACACCATGCATGTTGAGATAAGCTAACTGACAAGTCTATAACAATTTGTTCTTGCTCTTGTATCACTGCTATTGGCAGCTGATGTGCTGGCGGAAGTCAGCTTTATTATAAATAGTTAACCACTCATCATCACAAGGTGCACTCTTAAGCAAGCTTGGCACATATCTCAAGACTATGGACCGGACGACATCCACAAGGGGGGCAGCTATCCCCCTTGGCAGCAGACTATTAACCATTAACCATATTAATTTCTTTTGTGTTTCATGCATCAAATAATGATATAGAATCATTATATATAAAAAATTCTATTCAAACTATGAGTCAACTAGAGTTAAGTTTTATAAACAAATAAGAAAATATCATATAATAAAGCCATGGTTTAGTATACAAAGAAAATTAATAATAAAGGCTTCTACAAAATATTAAAAGGGGATATATATAAAGAAAATAAAGGAATATATAAAAAGGAAATATTTATCATTAAGATTTAAAAAAATAAATCTCAATCAACACTAATTGTTGATGCAAGTGTTCAGCAAAAAAACTTTGTTAGAAAATTTTAAATTATAGATTAAATACAAATCTTAAAAGTAAAACAGAAAATAGAAAAAGGAAAACAAATAAATAAAAAACATTTCCTGGTTGTGGCCCAACTTCCCTCTTCTTATCTGTCGCCCATGTGTAGCCCACAAAAGCCCAGCAGCTAACCCAGCTCGTTCTATTCTATGACTAACGGGTGGGACCAAAGAAGGATCGCGGGTTGAGAGGAAAGAAGTTCTAGGGGGTTTTCTGCAAAACCGTCATCATCGTCTTCCTCCAGCTGGAAGCAGCTCAGTGGCGATGCCGAGGCCGTCCGCCGCCGTCAGTGCGTCAAGATGCACGCCGCCGTCGCCAGGAGAGGATAAGGAGGCCACGACGAAGTCCCCGTTCGTCCTCATCCCTATTTTCCCCTCTGAAATCTTCTCTCTCTCGGGTTCTTCTTCTTCACCGAGAACCCTATCTCGGAGGTGAGCCGGTGCCGGCGATTCCGTGCTCGCCTCGGCCAGATAATACTACGGTGGAGACCGCAGTGCTCCTCTCGTTCGTTTGCCCCAACGCGCACTAGCGGAGGAGGCGTGAATCGACCTAATCACACCCTCGGTTCCCGGCGTTGTTCATCAACCTCACCATCATCTCCGACCTCGCCTCGCCCTATCAACCACACCATCGTGTTCCTGGTGAGTCACTGAGTCTCCTCGTATGCGTAAATTCTTTGTTTGTTTCCTAAATCCACGTTGCCATGATCAACCACAAGCACCACCGCATGAGCTTGTCGTTGTTTGTCCTCCGGCGACCACAATAGGGCGGCGCCACCACCAATAGGTCCCTCGGGATACCTCTTTCCAACAAGCCTCACTGCAGCCCCGCGCGCGCACCAAATCACCTGATCCATCATCGATCTGAGAGGATCAAACTCCAATGACGTCATGCCAATGTCACCCTCGGCCCAGTCATCCAGTTTGACCCAGTCTTTGTCTCGCGTGGCAGGTGACATGGCCTTGGGCCCATATGTCATTGACTGGGAGTAGAAATAGGGTCGGTAACAAATACTTTTACTAATTTATAAGATGAGGTGGACATAGGCCCACTAGTCTGTGACTAGGGCTAGGTGTGAGTGCGGTGTAAAAAGTTATTTCCTGTTTTAAAAAGAATAAAAAGTATAAATCTAAATATACATATTCCAGAAATAAAATAAAATGATTAAATCTTATGAAATCAATAACTTTTGTTTTATAATTCAGAAAAATGTGTATAATATTTGAAATTTTTCAGAAAAATAAAATCTACAACTTAAAAATATTATCAAATATTATTGTTATAACTATTTAAATAAATATTATTTAATAAAAGTTTTATAAGTAATAAACTTGGATAATTCATATTCTAATATTGGTAAATATTAAAAATATAAATAAAATATCAAAAGTTTTTAGAAAAATAAAAACAATACTTTAAAACTATGATCATACATTATTATTTCATCTAATTAAATATTTATTATTTATTAAGTATTTATAAAGTATTAAATCTTATAAAAATCATATTTTATTTACAAATCACAAAAAAAAAGTAATATACGAAAATGTTCACAACAATAATACCTACATGTTAAAAGTATAATATTACACTTTTAAGGTAAATAAACTTTTTAAATATTTTAATAACTTGAATTTAAATCTATTTCTTTAGTTGTTAATTCATATAAGGGTAAATAAAAAATTTGTTAAAATTCTAAAATCCACCAATTAAGTCTAATAAATAGTATTAGTCTTGAATATTAATAATATGGAGTCATAATGGTTCAAAACATTATAAATACCATTTTATTAAATTATCCTTCACCCAACTGAGTAATTATTTTCTAATAAAAGGTCCTAAACAATTATAAAACCCCAAAAATAATTGTAACTAAATCCAATCTTTTCCATATACTTCAACCACCAGTTTAAAAAACTATCACAACAGTAAAGTAAATCTATATGTAGTTAAACAATATCATTTCTTTGTTTAAAACTATAACCACTCATCTATAAGAAGGTAAATGATACCGTTCCATTATAAAATCAAGAAACCACTACACTAAGTAAAAATATAACCATTCTTAAGTAACCTTAAGGAAACATTACCAAGTACACAAGGTACAAATGTCATAAGCATTACATTTTCAAACCATCTATGTTTTAAAGTTAACTTTAGTCTACAAGACTCTAAATATATTACTAAAGACATTGTTATATGTTTTATAGTTAACTTTGGTCTGTTATAGTTAAGTCATAAAGCCTCACAAGTCCAAACTATTCAAGCAAGTACAAATAACATCGACCAGACTCAACTAACCACAAAGATTGTTTAGACCTTAGAAAAGGAATCTTTCTTCAAAAGATATTTGTTTTGCCACTTCCATCAACAAATAATATAATAATATTTTTCAACTCTTAAACAAATTAAATTCAAGGACTCTCATCATAATCGTCTGATGACAATTAATCGTAATCACATTACTTTATACCTTACTTGTATACCTAGGCTCAAAAACACTTAAGTTCTTTATAAGTAACTTTACTTGTAAAGTGAAGTTTGAAGAGAAACAATTAAAGTACAAACAATCTTGAATAGCATTCCATATGGGTAGATTCTACTGTTGTATAAATATGTGTTGTTCACACACTCACAAACCCTAATAAGAAACTCAAGTGTGAAACTTATCTAAAAGGACAACACATTCTAAAGAAACCATTTCCAGATTCCAAACCCTAAAACAACGTTATCCTCGGGATTCGCATTTATAAAATGCATCACATTACTTATGCATAAGAGCATATTGCTTCTTTAAACATTAGTCCTTACTAGACCAATGATGCTGATTTCAGATATTTGGATCTTATACTGTCTTGAAGACCGTGAGTGCATAATCTTGCAATCACAAAAGGCAAGTTCACACTTGCTCATGTCCTTTGTTTATTTTCTGTAAAGTATTTTGCAAATCCAGTGTTGTCATCACCTGCATTTGAAAAAGGTCAGAAAACACTATTTTGGATAATAATGTAAACTATTGGTTACTGATCCAGGGTGATCAGATAGCCTATTAAATCTGGCAGTTGGAATACCACTATTCAGAAACATATTATCTAGGACTTAACAACCAATGTCGCCAGTGATTCTTGCGCCATATATCACGCGTTAACCATGAGATTTGGAATGGGACGGAGAAGTCGGCTGTATCTTCTTCCTCTCGCATGTATCCGGATGTGCAGGTCGTGGCTATTATCCTTGTAGTGTGCATATTAATTGGTAATTCATAGAGGATATGCAGCATATGGGTGGGAACCCTCAACGTCCCACGATAGTTCTGGCATCTAACGATTTGTACAAACCATTGCCGTAATTCTATATGTGGGCATGATGTACACCAAGGAGGCATGCGAGGTCGCGAAGGGGGCAGTGATTGGCTTGGATCATCTTCTGGGCCCCACATCATGGAATTGTGGACGGGAATAAGCTGCCCGGTTGTGCAACAAAGAGTTGATTTCTCATGGGTAAAGTAACACACCTTTGCAGAGTGTAAGAACTGTAACTTGTTACTCCCTGTTCCGGGAAGGATCTGCGAACGCGGTGGGAAAGAAACTCCATGAAAGTTCTGGTAAACCCGTGAAGGCTGACGGACATAGCTTTTCAGAATAAAAGAAACCTTTGAAGAAATGTTTCCAAAAACCTGCATTGCCTATGACATATGGTCTGTGGCTGTAGATATAGTGCATCAAACACTCCTTTTCTAGTGAACTTGCTGAGTACGCTCGTACTCAACGTATCTTCTTAACCCTTGCTAGATTCTGAAACCAGTGTAGACAACGTCTATATCAAGGTATGCTCCAGGATTCATCATGCAAAGCTAAAGCCCTTTAACGAAGACAAGGAAGTCAAAAGATACATTAACTCAAGTGAAGATGAAGTTACTGATTAGATAGGGATATACTCTCTAACCAAAGAACCTATTTCTGTAGTGCATTGCAATAGCAGCAATGTCAACCCCTTAGTTACAACACTAGTCTTGATAGTAAAATAGTTTTTGCAATATTTATCTTTGAATCTTCTGTGTAAGAAGTTCTTTCTCTCTCTTTAACCTAGAGTGTTCTTTGGATCTTGTGTATAGAGTGAGTTGTAACCTTAAGCCATGTATTGGACCTGCTGTGTTTCTGTTGTGCCACTCTGAGGGATGTAATACTGGTGAACGGTGTTTCATTGGTGTTATATCAATGACTATAGTGTACTACATCATGCAGTGGTATGCTGGGTCACCGCAATATATTCTCACGACATTGACACCTGACATTCTGACATACATAACGGGTCACGAGGCGGTGTGACATGCCTCGAGTGGTATATTCATCATTATATAAAGGTTATAACACATCAACAAGGGTGAGGAAACCCTAGTATACACCTAGTCGCCCACTCTCAATTGTCTTGTCCCTTATTGCCATTGGACCACAGTTCTACACAAAGCCTAGACAGTTATGCCTGTTGTAGGGTCGGCGTCATTTCCTCCTTTCCCCATAGGACACTAGGAATAACAATTGGTCTGGTTTGGCAGCAAAACGCCTGTTACACACCTTGATTTCCCATGGAATCTTACAGTGTGGTGGCAGGAGTCGGTCTCGCTGGCGAGGGTTGGTTTGGTACAACATTGATGCTTGTCCTCTGCACCAAGTGTGGGACTCTAATATGGAATGTACATCGTTGTGTGAGTGATTCCTAGGCCATGTGATCCTCACTTTCCGTCGGAACATGCCATCCTCTAGTCAACTCTTCCTTAGGCATAATTGTTGGGGAGGGGGGGTATGTTGACCCGGGAGGTCTTCGAGGTAATGGATGTGTATGGTTGCTCACACCGATTTTTGGTATCTGCAGAAATTAGCTCTAGTCATGATCCGCAACTTGATTGGGTGCTTGCATTTTTTCCTTGCATCATAGCAGAAGCAAAGCACCAAGTGTTTGGTTGCCTGAAGTTTGTGTTTGGCTAACTGCTAGTCATTTGGTTACATGCGTTTTCCTAATAGTGTTACCTCCTGGGCTAAGTGTCGAGCTTACTCATCAGAGAAACATGACATAAAATGTGTTTCAGAGAATTAAAACACAAGAAACTACTAGTATAGTAGTAGCAGGTAATTTAAACAGTCAATATGTTAATGTTGCACCATGATTTCACGAACAACTGCTCGTGATGCAATGCAAGTTCATCAATAAAGAGGTTATAACTGAATACCACCTCGCAAAATATACAGACATGACATCAGTTTTCATCGAGCCTACCTACTCCACAATAAACATCAATAGCAACAACATCACCACCAGCACCACAACCAACACCAACAACACTACCCGTGAGCCGACTTATCACATGTAGTGCTTATTTAGAAAGGTCATGAACCAACTCGTCATGTATTCATGGCTCATAGCAAGATACCTGGTGGCTTGTACCTTGTTCTCCATGAGGTTGGCTAAGAGCACGATGTATCGCAATCGAAGAAATGGACGTTGTGTAAATATGACCACCGTAGATGAGCTTCATCTGAGCATAGTTCTCAATGGGCTTTTTGGTGAACTTTGTGTGCTTTAGGTTATCCTAAATGAGAGTACAGTTAGTTCGTTAGTTATTGATCATATGCGATCTTACGAAGAAGTGAATGTACTAAAAACTGAAAATTTATCCAACCTTGATGTAGTCAAAGTATAACTCGCCGTCCATCATAATACCTAATTTGTCCTTATCCCAGCGTATATTCTCAAGCCTTTTGAGCTTGAGCACCAGAACCCACCTAGCTCTCTAACGCCTCAAATAGTTATAGATCAACCCGTCGCTCATTGTATGGCTTGAAATAATGGTTTGATCAGTTTGGACAAGCCATGCTCAAAAGAGGCTTCCACCAAAGCAATATAGACCATACATTATTTTGCAAGCATGCTAATAATAAAGTTATAATTTTAATAGTGTATGTCGATGACATTGCAGGGAGATTGACGACTTGAAGTGTCATCTAGCACAATATTTTCAAATGAAGGACCTTGGGCACCTAAGATATTTTCTTGGCATAGAAGTCCCACGTGGATCAAAAGGTATATTTATATCACAAATGAAGTACACTCTACACCTTCTTAGGGAAACGGGTATGCATGGTTGTCGCCCAGTTGCAACTCCCATAGAACTGAATCATCACATCCATAGTGATATGGGAACTTCTGTTGATCAGGAGTGTTATAAGCGACTTATTGGAAAACTGATATCTCTCTTCCATACTCGTCCTGACATTGTGTTTGTTGTGAGTGTTGTAGTCAATACATGCATGACCCTAAGACAACACACTTAGATGCTTTGAATAGAATTTTAAAGTACCTTAAAGGGTATCTAGGGAAAGGTGTCTTATACACAAAACAATGGGGTCTACAATTTGAATGCTACACTAACGTTGATTGGGTAGGGTCATTAGATGATCGATGGTCCACTTCTGGTTATTATTCTTATGTTGGTGGTAATATTGTATCATGGAGGAGTAAAAACAATTTTTGGTGGCTAGATCAACTGTAGAGGCCAAGTATAGATCTATGGCTCATGGTATATGTGAAATATTGTGGCTGCGGGTTCTCTTAGTAGGATTGAAATTACATTTACATAGGTTATTGATGCTTTATTGTGATAATAAGGTTGCCATTGATATCGCAAATAACCCTCTCCAATATGATAGGACTAAGCACATCGAAATTGATCATCACTTTATCGAAGAAAAACTTGATAAAGGTATAGTGTGCTTACCAGTTTTTTTTAAATAATACATTTTTTTATTGAATTGCACAAATAATACACAAAACGGACAAATTGCAAATCTGTTGGTCGGTCAGCCGTTCGACAGACGATAGACTTATTTCGTCCGTTCAACGGACGAAACACTGCCTTCGTGCGTTCCTTCGTCCGTTGAACTGACGACACACCCTGTGTCGTCCGTTGAACGGATGAAGGCAGTGTTTCGTCCGTTGAACGGACGAAGGCAATGTTTCGTCTGTTGAACGGCCGATCGACCAACAGATTTGTAATTTGCCCGTTTTGTGTATTATTTGTAAAATTGAATAAAAAAATATATTATTTAAAAAAATTTAGCTGCTTACCATATGTTACTTCAGCAAGTTAGGTAACTGATATACTTACTAAAGGTTTTCCTGGGAGGATGTTTTCTAGATTTTGTAGTAAGATGGGTGTATTTGACGTGTTTGCTCCATCTTGTAGGGGGTGTTGGTGTTAGTTGTAATACTTAAAGTTATAGGGACTAAACTAGAAAAATAGCTAAATAATGTAGAGAAGAAGAATGGAGAGACGGTGTATGTGTGTATCAGGCTTTCTCTCCCCTTCCTCTTAAAAAAAACTAAGAAATTATTCCTCTAAAACTAGTGAGTTTCTTGGCAAGAATCTTTTCATCTAGGCTATATGAAAATGACAAAATTCAAAATTGATGTAGTGAATAGTGTAAATTTCAGACCTTCAAAATTGTCAAGTTCCGTCATTTTGTGTGGCTCGGAATAGAAGGTGTTTTGTGCCCGGTAGTAAAATATATCTTTGTCGATATCTAGGCTTTTCTAGATTTTTTAAAGCTTTTAAATATCATTTTCAAAAGACCAAGCTAGGTGTAGCTTGGGCTACATTTGCAGTTTTCGGTAATCTTTTTCGAACTTATTTTTTTGGAAAGTGTCTTTGACTCCTGAGCACCGGTGCTCTTTTCATTTAAAAATAAATAAAAACCATATTTTACAGTTTTCAAAAATATTTGAAAATAATTTTGGGCATTATCAATCTTGAGTCCCACGAGCATGCAAAATCGGGACGCGATTTTTTTTTGTATTTTGGTCTATACAAAAATAACAAATCTGATAAAATTTGGCGATTTGAAAACATATTTACATAGATCTATACTTTTGTCATTTTTGTACAACTCAGAATACAAAGTATTTTTAAATTGATATTTTGCAATGGGATAAAACATGGTCTACATCCGAATTTTTAATAGTTTTTAAAACACACAAATATGATATTGAATTTTTTACAATATCTCAGGAGCCAAAAATCTCCACTCTTTTTCTCTCTCTTTATACTCACGGTAGGGAGAAAGGGGCTTGTCCTTTTCGATGCTTGGATGGATAAAACCCACGAGGGTTCTTTGAGCCGAGGAGGAGTTCCGATTTTGTTTTCCCTTCTTTCTGTGTGCGGTGGAAATACAACCCGTACCTAAACGCCTGTTCCTGTCGTCTTCCCATCCGCGGTACACCGAAGTGGAAAACTCTTCGCGAGCCAGCCAAGTGACGCGATAACAACTGCTACACCGGTACTAGCTAGTGAGACGCTTGGCTTCTGGCTGCTCCTCCTTCCTGAACTTCCTGATCTCGCTGGTATCACAGCAGACAACGGTATGAGATCTTAAACATCGCGTCACTGTTTATGCCCTCCGTCGTTCAACGTCACCAGCCGTGTTCTGAAAGTAAAACGGACACGAGCAATGCACGAACAGTTGCATGATGATTTAAGTCAACCATACGGAGTGAAAACGATCTCCGAGGGCTCTCTGTTTGATTCTCTGTATGCATATAAATCTTACTACAAATGATCTCCAAACTAGGCTTTAACATTTGAGGTAAATGTAAGTTGCTAGTAACACATTTTTGTATACGGAAAACTGTTGACAGAAGCATCCAGGGATATCACTAACTAGTTCGACCATCATGATTTTTAAAATGCCCCCTTTGTTTACAATAATTTTACATTAATCTTGAAGGATTCACAACTTTCTAAAGAAATGAGTAGTTCGATCTTGTGATTTTTAATGTAGATATTTTTTATAATAAAGAATTGCTTCAAAATATTTTACCTCCTCCGATCCAAATTACTTGACTCGGATTTGTCTAGATTTAGATGTACTAGATACATTCGAATCTAGACAAATGTGTAACTAATTTGGTTTGGAGGGAATAATTTTTTGTTTGTTTGTTACAAACCAAAGCCTCTCAGGAAGATTAATTTGTTTTTTCCACGAGGCAACCTGACAACCTTTAGTGCAAACTCAACCGTGTACGGTTCTAGTGAGCACAACATATGTTTTTTTCTATTCCTCCATGGTCTTGAACTCAGCTTATCAAACAAGCTTAGAAATTTCCCTGTTAACGGTAGTACCGGCCCCTGCAATAAATTTTCTGTACCATGAGCCAAAATGCTAGTTTGTGCTCCGTTTATCAATCGGGAGTGTCTAGATCTCAGTCGCATGAGAACTTTTATGTCTAAGTCGCTGATGTCATCTTAATATTTGTGTTAATTCTCAGTTGCAACCTAATTGCAACCCATAAGATTTATATAGTTGTAATTCACTAAATTCTCAGTTACATCCGAGTTGCAACTCATGTGTAACTTTCATTTTACACAAATCATAAGATAAATCGAGCGGTGAAAGAAACGACTGAGACTTAAGAAGTTCTCGGGCGTCTAAGAACTAACAAATCAGTTATCAAGAATAGTGGAACCACGGCCGTGTTTCCGGGGATTGCATGCGGGAAAATTTAAAAGCCAAAACGCTGAGTCCAACTGGATACAGACGCCAAAGAAGCAGAAAGGCATAAATACGCGGCGCTTGAGAATTTCTTAAGTCTCAGTCGTCTCTTTCACCGTTTGATTTACCTCGTGATTCGTGCTACACACGAGTTGCAACTTGGGTAACTGAAAATTTAATGAGTTACAACTAGGTTGTAACTGATAACTAGTACAAATCTTATGAGTTGCAAGTAGGTTGCAACTGAGAATTAGTACAAATATTAGAATGACATCAGCGACTTAGACATAACTATTTCTCAGACGCATGAGATCTAGTCACTCCCGTAAATACGAGGCATATGAGATTATCCAATTCCCTTATGCAGAATATGCTTCGCTTTGATTAGCACGAAAACTCGTTGTTCAACAAGCATTATATTCCACATTACTAGTACTACCACTACACTCATTGTCTATAGTATATGTCTCCTCTATGATGGGACATGTCTCAATTATTCTTGTGTGGGTCCCAGTGTATGTATGTATGTATGTATGTATGTATGTACACCTTGTCAAAGGAAAAGGGTAGTTTATGTATACTGATCCCCGTTTAGATTGGTTCAAGGGGTTATCACAATGTCCAGTCATAGAGTCACATAACTAGCTAGTTTAGTGCTATTATAGGTAGTTAGACGCATGGTCGACGACCTGCTCAATGCTCTGCAATTCATTGTCGAGATTAGACTAGACTAGCAGGGAGTCCCTCTTAGGATGATCAGGAGCCGCGGTCTCGTACTGGCTCGATTACATTATCGACCTGTTGGCGGATAAATAATGTATATACTGGTGGTCGGCTAGGAGAAGCAGCGGGAAAGTTCAATGTACCTTACGAATTTAATTTGGAGTCTATGATTGCTCTAGCTACATATATCACTCGATGATGGCTGACTTGAGCTGTCAGTGGTTATGCATTGTGCCATCTCAGGAGCGTATGTGCAGAGCAAATTTAATCTCACGCGAGTCGCAGGCAATCCAATGCATATCCATATCCAGCAGGGTGCAATCATCGACCGATCGAGGCCGGTGTAAGGGCATCTTCACCGGTTTCGATGCATCTCGTCTCGTCCGCGCGGACACGTGAGACGTGCACAGCGCCATAACAGCTTGACCTATCCGGACAAACGTATTTGGCTCGATCCATTCGTACACCTAATTTGTGTCTCGGTTGCGTTGGCCTGGACAGCGCGCTTGTTCGAACGCGTCCTCCCTTTATCTTTGGCGGCCCCTCCCGATAATGGCACAGAAACCACACCACTTCTCCCTTCAAAAAACGTCTCCCAAATTTCCACTGGCGGGAGCAGGAGGAAAGGCGATGGATCCCGCTGCCATGGTTGATGCTACGTCCACCGTCGTTCCCGCCGCCAAGAAGTGCGGCCAGCCGAAGAAGCCTGCAAAGGACCAGATGCTGGAGGAGCGGAAGATCGAGTCGGACAAGCGCGCTGGCCGACGGGTAGCGGCGAGAAATCGATGCGTCGCTACTAGGCTCGAGACGGAGAGCCAGGAGGAGAAGGAGCGCTTCCTCGCCACCCAGAGCAGGGTCGACGCCAACGAGCTGGCAGTAAGTGCCGCCGGGTGCGCCATCAACATAATCAAGCAGGAGGCGATGACCGCCGCTTTCGGCGGCGCGGTTTATCTTCCCGGCCTGGCCATGGCCAACACGTTCTCTAACAGCTCCGTCACTTCCAAGCCTACCGGCCGGCCACCAGCTCAGCCCAGGACGATAGGGCCGCACACGCCCTCACTTGGAGGCCACCAGCTGTCCCGGTTCAACCATCCCCACGCGGCATCGACGGAGGCGTGAGAGCCCGCCATCGACCTGAACCGCACTCCATCCAACACGGACGCAACCCCGGAGGCATCGACGAAGCGACGGACCATCTCTGCCACGAACATGTCGACGCCAGTCAACCTGTTCGGCGAAATGCGAGCCGAGCCACCGACGACACAGTATGATTGCCACATTTCTTCTTCATTGCCAGTGTACTGCTCGCGTCGCTTTAAGATGGCCAATTGGGGTGCAGGATTTCGTGGGAAATGTGAAGGGAATATGCCCTGAGAGGCAATAATAAAATATTTATTATGTGTATTCCAAGTATATGATAGATGTTTATTTTGCATGCTATAATTGTATTGATACGGAAACGTTAATACATGTGTGTTTAATAAACAAACAGAAAGTTCCTAGTTATGCCTCTCTCATAAACTAGTTCATTGAACAAGATGATCAAGGTTTCCTGATCATAGACATTGGATGTTGTTAATAACGAGATCACAACATTAGTGTAATGGTGTGATGAACATTCATCCGAAGTATAGCATTACGATCAAAGTCATTAAGTTTATATTGCTATAAACAAACTACGAAGTAATCCTAATCCTTAGACCATGAGATCATGCCAATCACTAACACCGGAAGAGTTTCTTGTTGACATCAAACGTCACTCCGTAACTGGGTGATTATAAAGATGGCTTCAAAGCTACTAAAGTGTTATGTTGAGAATCATGGATCAAAAGTGGAATTTGTTCATCCCGATGACGGATAGATATGTTTTGGGCCCTCTCGGTGATATCACATTGGTTAGCTTGCAAGCAAGTGATTTGATCACTAGAATGTTATATCACGGGAACGAGAAAAGAGTGCATGTTAGTAACGAGATCAAACTAGGTATGGAGATACCGATGATCGAATCTCGGACATGTAATATATCGTGAAATAAAGGGATTAAGATACAAGCGTAAAAGGTTCCGACGATCACAGGAAAAGTCATCGTTGAATGTGTGGGAGTCAGTATGGATCTCCAGGTCCCGCTACTGATTATGGATCGAAGAAGGGTCTCGATCATGTCCGCATTATTCGCGAACCGTAGGGTGACACACTTAAGGGACACTGGCATCCAGTTGGAGCAAATGTTTCATACCGAAAGAATAAACAAGCGCAGGAATTTATTTCACTAGATACCGAAACAGGTTTTCGGGTGAAATTGCATAAAGAGGTTATGCATGTGAAATGGAATTCTAGCAAGAGGTTATTTGTGAATGTTTGTCATTAAAGTAATTGACAAAATTCTGAATAAAATAAAAGAGTTTTATTTAATGAGAGTTTGCATTAAATTTGGTGGAAATTTAATGACATTTTTGAGTGGGATTTTGAGTGGAGGGAATTTAAAGAAATTTTATGAGTGGAGTGTCCACCCACATGAAGAGGGGAGGGCAAGGGGGCAGCCCCATGCGCGGGCCACCCCCTTGGGCTTCCCCCTCCTCCTATAAAAGGAGCCCCCCTCTCCTCTCTCTCACTTACACCTCCTCGTGAAGGATCTCTCTCCCCCTCTAGAATTTATCCCCATGGTTTCGGACTAGCGAGATACATGTTCCCGGTGGCTATTCGGCAAGAAAGGGTTGTGCTTCCGCTGCATCGGTGGAGCGAGGAGGCGGAGGTTGCCCGGTGTCTTGTACGTGTGTGCGAGCACGGATGCGCTGCTGCTTTGCGACGCTAGGACTTCCTCTCGATCTTGAGATCAGCAAGAGATCGTCTACATCAACCACGAGTTGAACTCGTTAAGCTTTGTCGGTCTTCAAGGGTATGTTCTCTACGGATATACATCCGCCCGTTATTTGTATCTAGTAGATAGATCTTGGTACATAGCTCCCATCGTAGGAAATTTTTTGTTTTCTATGTTGCGAACCCTACAGTGGTATCAGAGCCGGATCTATGCGTAGATGCTTTACACGGGTAGTACACATATGAGTATGTGGGCGATGATGATCATGTTGTTGCTCCTTAGTTGTAATTTTGGATATTGGTGGCATAGTGGAATGAAGCGGCCCGGACAAACTTTACATGTCCTCGCACATGAGACCTGTTCCACGCTTGACATGCAACTAGTTTGCATAAGTGGCTAGCGGGAGTCTGTCTCTCCTACTATAGTCAATATCTATTTTGCAACGAGTTGTCAACAATTTGGTTATCCTCGTTGTGGTTCATGTTCGTAGGTAAAAACGGTTCTATCTCGAAAGCCCTAAGCCACGTAAAACTTGCAATGGATAAATTAGAGGCGTCTAGTTTAGATTGTTGCTGGGCTAGTGTTATGATATGGTGATGTTATAAGTAGAAGTATGAGATGATACTCTTACAACATACATAACGTGTAATCTCCATAGACCTTGGATTTACACATATAGGTATGATAGTGATCATACCACGATGCACATGATAGAGATCATATGCGGGAACCATATTATTTCACTAATAAACATGTGATGTTTGATAGCATCTTATATTGCTTGTTTAGCGCTTTGTTAGCATAATAAGATGATCCCTCTTTTAAATATCAAGATTGAAATGTGTTCTTCCTTTAGTATGCACCGATTATGTTTTCGTCGCTCCAAGACATCACGTGATGATCGGGTGTTCTTGGATCCACGACCATATTTCGGGTGTAAAACAGTTACACACGCGAATACTAAGGTTCTAACTTGGCGAGCCTAGCATGTACAGACATGGCCTTGGAACACGGACCGAAAGGTTAAGCATGAGTCATATAGTCGATATGATGCCCATTTGATGCTCGCCTTTGAAGCTACACCGACTCACGTGATGATCGGACTTGGTGTATTGGATTTGGTTCATGTAATCACCAAAAAGGCACGAGGGATGTCGTTTTTGAGTGGGAGTTCATTCGTAATATGGATTAGTTGAACTCAATCTATCATACACTTAGTCTAAACTTTACAAATTCTGTTGTAGATGGCACCACCTGCTTTTAATTTCAATGTGTTCATGGAGAAAGAGAAACTTGCAACGAACGGTAGCAACTTTACCGAATGGGCCATGAATTTGAGGATTCTCCTCTCTGCTGCACAAAAGCAATATGTGCTAGAAGCGCCGTTAGGCCCCCCACCTTTTGAGGATGCCCCTGACGAGGAGAAGAATGTCTATCAGACTCTTCAGGAGGACCACAACTTAGTTCATTGCGGCATATTGTATGGGCTAGAGCCGGAACTTCAAAAGCGTTTCAAAAATGGCAATGCATTTGATACAATGGGTGAGTTGAAAATGATTTTCGACACACATGCTGCTGTAGAGAGCTACAACGCTTCAGAAAAGTTCTTTAGCTGCATGATGGAAGAGCACAACTCCGTTAGTGAGCATGTACTCAAGATGTCGGGTTATGCCGATAAGCTTGTGTCCTTGGGAATATCGATTCCCATTGACTTAGGCATCCATCGTGTTCTGCAGTCTCTGCCACCTAGCTATAAGAGCTTAGTGATGAACTATAATATTAAAGGCATGAAGAAGTCTCTCCCCGAGCTTCTGTCAATGCTTAAAACTGCAGAAGTGGAGATCAAAAAGGAACATCAAGTATTGATGATCAGTAGGAACACTGGTTTCAAGAAAGACAAGAAGGGAAAACGGAAGGGAAGTAAGGGCGGCAAGCCTGTTGCCGTGCCTGAAAAGAAACCCCGATTTGGACGTAAGTCTGATACCGAGTGCTACTATTGTAAGGGGACTGGCCACTGGAAGCGCAACTGCCCCAAGTATCTGGCAGACAAGAAAGCCGGCAAGGCAAACAAAGGTATATATGATATACATGTTATTGATGTGTACTTGACTAGTGCTCGCAGTAGCACCTGGGTATTTGATACCGGTTCAGTTGCTAATATTTGTAACTCGAATCAGGGGCTGCGGAACAAGCGACCGCTAGCAAGGGGTGAGGTCAAGATGCGTGTCGGCAATAGATCAAGCATTGATGTGATCGTCGTCGAAACGCTGCCTCTCCACTTGCCGTTGGGATTAGTTATAAACTTGAATAATTGTTATCTGGTGCCTGCACTGAGCATGAACATTGTATCCGGATCGTGTTTGATGCGAAGTGGTTATTCATTTAAATCCGAGAACAATGGTTGTTCCATTTATATGAATGAAATCTTTTATGGTCATGCACCGATGATGAATGATTTATTTCTTTTGGATCTCGATAATAATGTTACACATATTCATAATGTTGATGCTAAAAGGATTAAACTAAATGATGATATATCCGCATATATGTGGCACTGCCGTCTAGGTCATATTGGCATTAAACGCATGAAGAAGCTCCATTCGGATGGACTTTTGGAATCACTTGATTATGAATCATTTGATACATGTGAGCCATGCCTTATGGGCAAGATGACTAGAACGCCGTTTTCCGGTTTAATGGAACGGGCGACAGATTTATTGGAAATCATACATTCTGATGTATGCGGTCCAATGAGTGTGTCGGTGCGAGGTGGATATCGTTATTTTGTTACTTTCACGGATGATTTGAGTAGATACGGTTATATCTACTTGATGAAACACAAGTCTGAAACCTTTGAAAAGTTCAAGGAATTTCAGAATGAAGTGGAAAATCATCGTAATAGAAAGATCAAATTTCTACGGTCAGACCGTGGAGGTGAGTATCTAAGTTACGAGTTTAGCACTCACATGAAAGAGTGTGGAATTGTTTCACAACTCACACCTGCCGGAACACCACAGAGAAATGGTGTGTCGGAACGTCGTAATCGTACTTTATTAGATATGGTTCGATCTATGATGTCTCTGACGGACTTGCCGTTGTCATTTTGGGGTTATGCACTAGAAACTGCTGCATTTACTTTAAATCGGGCACCATCTAAATCCGTTAAAAAGACACCGTATGAATTGTGGTTTGGAAACAAACCTAAGCTGTCATTTCTTAAAGTTTGGGGATGCGATGTTTATGTGAAGAAACTTCAACCGGATAAACTCGAACCCAAAGCGGAAAAATGCATCTTCATAGGATACCCTGAGGAAACTATTGGGTATTCCTTCTATCACAGATCCGAGGGCAAGGTTTTTGTTGCCAAGAATGGATCCTTTCTAGAGAAAGAGTTTCTCGCGAAAGGTGAGAGTAGTCGGAAGGTAGAACTCGAAGAGGTTATTGAACCTTCTCTTCAAAGTATGGCGAGTAGCGCAGCGCCAGAAGTTGTTCCGGAGTTGGCTTCACCTGTTGAAGAGGGAACTAATGATAATGATCATGAAACTCCGAAAGAGAGTACTACCGAACCTCGCAGGTCAAGCAGGACGCGTGCAGCTCCCGAGCTGTAAGGAAATCCTGTCATGAATTTCATGGTTGATGAAAATGATGACCCTGCGACGTATGAAGAAGCGATGATGAGCCCGGATTCCAACAAATGGTTAGAAGCCATGAAATCCGAGATGGAATCCATGTATGAAAATCAAGTTTGGAACTTGGTGGACTTACCTCACGACCGAAAGGCCGTAGAGAACAAATGGATTTTCAAAAGGAAAACTAATGCTGATGGTAATATAACCGTCTATAAAGCTCGACTTGTCGCAAAGGGGTTTCGACAAATTCAAGGAGTTGACTACGATGAGACATTCTCTCCCGTAGCGATGCTAAAGTCAATTAGGATTATGTTAGCAACTGCTGCATATTTTGATTATGAGATATGGCAGATGGATGTCAAAACCGCATTTCTCAATGGTAATATTGAATAAGAGTTGTATATGATACAACCAAAGGGTTTTGTCGATCCTAAGGATGCTAACAAGGTGTGCAAGCTTCAGCGATCCATCTATGGATTGAAGCAAGCATCACGAAGTTGGAATCTTCGCTTTGATGAGGTGATCAAAGAGTTTGGATTTGTCCAAACTTATGGAGAAGCTTGTATTTACAAGAAAGTGAGTGAGAGCAATGTGGCATTTCTGATATTATATGTGGATGACATATTATTGATCGGAAATGATATAGATCTTTTAAACGGTGTTAAAAGTTATCTAAACAGCAAATTTTCAATGAAGGACCTAGGTGAAGCGTCATACATATTAGGCATAAAGATCTATAGAGATAGATCTAGGCGCCTAATAGGGCTATCGCAAAGTACATACCTTGATAAGATTTTAAAGAAGTTTAAAATGGAGGATAGTAAGAAGGGGTTCTTACCTATGACACAAGGCACGACATTGAGTAAGACTCAAAGTCCGGCTTCGGCGGAAGAAAGAGAGATAATGGACAAGGTCCCCTATGCTTCAGCCATAGGCTCTATAATGTACGACATGCTATGTACAAGACCGGATGTGGCACATGCTATTAGTTTGACTAGTAGGTACCAATCGGATCTAGGTTCAGAACACTGGAAAGCGGTCAAGAATATTCTTAAGTACTTGCGAAGAACTAAGGATATGTTTCTTGTATACGGAGGTGAAGAAGAGCTCGTCGCTAAGTGTTATGTCGACGCTAGCTTTGACACCGATCCGGATGACTCTAAGTCTCAATCCGGATACGTATTCTCATGAATGGCGGAGCGGTTAGTTGGAGGAGCTCCAAACAACCTATGGTGGCGGGATCAACAACGGAGGCCGAATATGTTGCTGCTTCAGAAGCAGCTCAGGAAGCAGTTTGGATGAAGGAGTTCATATCCGAACTAGGTGTGGTTGCAAACGCGTTGGACCCAATGGTGATCTATTGTGACAACAATGGTGCCATTGCCAATTGCAAAGAGCCAAGGTCTCACAAGCATTCCAAGCATATTAAGCACCGGTTTCACTCCATCCGCGAGCATGTCAAGGATGGAGATATAAAGATTTGTAAAGTACATACGGATCTCAATGTAGCTGATCCGTTGACTAAAACTCTCCCTAGAGCAAAACATGATCTACACCAGAACTCCATGGGTGTTAGATACATCACTATGTAACTAGATTATTGTCTCTAGTGCAAGTGGGAGACTGAAGGGAATATGCCCTGAGAGGCAATAATAAAATGTTTATTATGTGTATTCCAAGTATATGATAGATGTTTATTTTGCATGCTATAATTGTATTGATACGGAAACGTTAATACATGTGTGTTTAATAAACAAACAGAAAGTTCCTAGTTATGCCTCTCTCATAAACTAGTTTGTTGATTAACAAGATGATCAAGGTTTCCTGATCATAGACATTGGATGTTGTTAATAACGAGATCACAACATTAGTGTAATGGTGTGATGAACATTCATCCGAAGTATAGCATTACGATCAAAGTCATTGAGTTTATATTGCTATAAACAAACTACGAAGTAATCCTAATCCTTAGACCATGAGATCATGCCAATCACTAACACCGGAAGAGTTTCTTGTTGACATCAAACGTCACTCCGTAACTGGGTGATTATAAAGATGGCTTCAAAGCTACTAAAGTGTTATGTTGAGAATCATGGATCAAAAGTGGAATTTGTTCATCCCGATGATGGATAGATATGCTCTGGGCCCTCTCGGTGATATCACATTGGTTAGCTTGCAAGCAAGTGATTTGATCACTAGAATGTTATATCACGGGAACGAGAAAAGAGTGCATGTTAGTAACGAGATCAAACTAGGTATGGAGATACCGATGATCGAATCTCGGACATGTAATATATCGTGAAACAAAGGGATTAAGATACAAGCGTAAAAGGTTCCGACGATCACAGGAAAAGTCATCGTTGAATGTGTGGGAGTCAGTATGGATCTCCATGTCCCGCTACTGATTATTGATCGGAGAAGGGTCTCGATCATGTCCGCATTATTCGCGAACCGTAGGGTGACACACTTAAGGGACACTGGCATCCAGTTGGAGCAAATGTTTCATGCCGAAAGAATAAACAAGCGCAGGAATTTATTTTACTAGATACCGAAACAGGTTTTCGGGTGAAATTGCATAAAGAGGTTATGCATGTGAAATGGAATTCTAGCAAGGGGTTATTTGTGAATGTTTGTCATTAAAGTAATTGACAAAATTATGAATAAAATAAAAGAGTTTTATTTAATAAGAGTTTGCATTAAATTTGGTGGAAATTTAATGACATTTTTGAGTGGGATTTTGAGTGGAGGGAACTTAAAGGAATTTTGTGAGTGGAGTGTCCACCCACATGAAGAGGGGAGGGCAAGGGGGCAGCCCCATGCGCCGGCCACCCCCTTGGGGTTCCCCCCTCCTCCTATAAAAGGAGCCCCCTCTCCTCTCTCTCACTTACACCTCCTCGTGAAGGATCTCTCTCCCCCTCTAGAATTTATCCTCATGGTCTCGGACTAGCGAGATACATGTTTCCGGTGGCTATTCGGCAAGAAAGGGTTATGCTTCCGCTGCATCGCTGGAGCGACACCTCCTCGTGAAGGATCTCTCTCCCCCTCTAGAATTTATCCTCATGGTCTCGGACTAGCGAGATACATGTTTCCGGTGGCTATTCGGCAAGAAAGGGTTATGCTTCCGCTGCATCGCTGGAGCGAGGAGGCGGAGGTTGCCCGGTGTCTTGTACGTGTGTGCGAGCACGGAGACGCTGTTGCTTTGCGGCGCTAGGACTTCCTCTCGATCTTGAGATCGGCAAGAGATCGTCTACATCAACCACGAGTTGAACTCGTTAAGCTTTGTCGGTCTCCAAGGGTATGTTCTCTACGAATATACATCCGCCCGTTGTTTGTATCTAGTAGATAGATCTTGGTACATAGTTCCCATCGTAGGAAATTTTTTGTTTTCTATGCTGTGAACCCTACAAAATGACCACGGGGACGTCATGATGGCCAATTGGGGTGTAGGATTTCAGGGAAAATAACGACGGGGACGTCATGATGGCCAATTGGGGTGTAGGGATTCAAGACGGTGAACGATAACAAGCCCTTCTCGTTGGGCCATTGTTGGACGTTGCTCAAGGACATAAAAATGGAAGACTAGCTATGCCCTTTGGAGAGAAACAAACAAGAAGAGGGGCAAGGCCAGTGCTTCGACGGGCGGTGTCGTCAACCTAGACGCTGACAATGACGAAGGCTTCGTTACCTCTGCAAGCGACGAGACTGCCGGCCGTGTCGCCGCCCTGGTGGCCACAAGGCCACGAAGGCCGACCTCGCCCGCCAGGCTGGTTTCTTGGCGTTCCATGAGACCTTGAAGAAGATCCTAGAGAATAAGGAAGATGCCATCGCCGAGAGGGAGGAGAGGCGACGCAAAGAGAAAGAGGTCGCCGCCAAGACCTTTGTCGAGCTGCAGACGAGGTCCGTCGAGGTGGAGGAGGCCAACACCCAGACCAGGCTAATGGAGATCGAGGCCAAGGCAAAGTCGACGGAGGCCGAGGCTAGGTCTAAGGTGCTAGAGGCCGAAGCGAAGGCCAAGAATGCCAAAGACAAGATCATGACCGAGGAGAACGCCATCATGCTCACCGATCCTGATCGCAAGGCTTGGGTTGCGAAGAGGCAGAAGGCCATCAGGGCTCGCGATGCCTGAAGGCAATGGCAATGTTGGATGCAACTTTTTAGGCAGAGAAGCTGCCATTTTAGAAACATTTATGTATAAAAATGCCCACTTTTATAAATTTTAGAACCAGTGGGCTTGTTGGCGATGGCCAAAGAACGATGACGCACGTCTACCATGCTATTTGCATGTAAATATATGGGGCCAGCGATGACTCTATTTTTAACTGCGCAACATCCCTTAGGTAGCGATGACGCAACGCCTCTGCGCGGGTCGCGCCCAGGCCGGACCCACTCTCAAATTGACTGCGACCCTACCGAAACTGAAAGAAACGACCGTTTCGTCGGCCCGGCGAAGATGCCGTAAGGCCATCTGCAATCCCAAAACGATGCCGACATGTTGGGGCAGGTGCGTGCAACCGAGCGAGCGAGGGGGTCCTCGACTCCTGGGCTCGATCACGGCCATCTGAGCGCGTAAAACAAATAAAGGAGACAGCCACATTCTGTGTATGTTAAGTTTGGAGACGGAGATGAGAACAATCTGGGACTGACTGACGTCGGGTCACAAACACAAACGGATGAGGATAAGTTCCTCTCGCAAGCTAGCAGCCAGGGAACGCCCAGACTATATGATATACTTACTCACGTAGACGTCCCGATCGATCAACCCACCGGTCGCTTTCCTCGGCTTTTGCCAACCCCAAGCAGCAACGAGGAGAAAACAATACTAGGAAGATGTGTTGTGATATACAGTAACTGTACAACTGTACCTCTTATCTTAGTAGAGTGGACTACGTACATGCGATGATTGCAGCGCGCTGGATCGTCTCCTTGCTGATGATACGCGGCGCGCGAACAAATCCCGCGCGACGTAGACGTAGACGTAGACGCGAACGGGAACGCGCGACCGGATGAGATCGGATGAGAGACGTATCAAACGGCCCTTCCGGCCCCGAGGGCTCAAAAGCCGTTTTGTAGTTGCCCCACGGAGCTGCCCGCTGTCGTATCCAGATATAGATCAGCGGCGCGACAGAGCAGGCACGAGGTCGAGTACGCAATCAGGCGTGCGCGCTCGTGGTCGTCTACGTATCTGCCGGACAGGGACAGGGACGGAAACAACGTGGATCCGAGAGGGACGTGTGGCTGGCTGCCCATCGGGTCGGGGACGCGTGCCGCTAGGGAGCTAGCTATCCCGGTCCGATCGGATCGTGGCGTTGGCATGCCCGGAGATCCAACAGCTAGCGGCGGCGAACAGTGTTGGCACGAGGACGCATGTGGCAAACAGCTTGGGACGACGACGATACGTGGTGAGCCCTCCCCTGGGCCCTGGTCGTGCTAGCACCCGTCTTTCGTTTTTCGTTCCGGCTAGCTGTGTGAGGATATGCGCATATCCTCACGGCGCATCAAAACTGACCATCCGTCGGTCGGTCACTGATGTACCCTTTTGTGGGTACGTAACTTGGTTTGGACTTTGGAGAGCGACATTACTTGACATGACTTTCCGTTTTTTTTTTTTGAACGGGAAAAAGGTCCCGAAGGACCAAGAGAGCTGCAATTACCAACAAACGGTGGGTACATTTTCCACAGCGGCCCCTAGTAACACTCGCACTATAAGAACCTATATTCGAAGATATAAGGGCCCTGCAAGTTACAAAAAACATCCTAAAACAAACGGGAAAAAAGCCATCGAGTCCTTGGGTGTCTCCAGTGGCAGAGCCAGAAATGGAGCAAGGCGCGGGCACAAAACTAAGCGTACAAAATACTAGTAGTATTCTTTTTTCTTGTAATAACACAGAAAATTTGGTACGATAGCAAATATGAGCATATATTTTTAAATCCACCATACGAAGAGATGAGTACAAACTAGAAATAGTAGTACGAAATACAAAAGAGTACCAAATCACTGAATTAGTTTATCTGGGTCTCCCATAACCTCATCGGTAGTAGAAGAACCAGTACCTCCAAAAAATAAAAAACATTTCATAAGAAAAGGCATAAATATGAAATGAAATGGTCAATTATTGATATGAATATGAAAACGTACCAAAATGAAGAGGTAAAACTCCTCTACGTGAACAATATGCTTGAAAACGATATACAATATCATCATCACTAACTATCATGAAAGCAATAGAAACAAAATACAGCATTAGCAACACTATACTCCAACCAATCGCCATGGTTTTTGAACCAACTATCATGAAAACTTATAAGTCTACCTGATTTTCTAAAAGGCGACCTCTTATATTTGTTACCAAAAGGTTGACATGGACCTAAATTAATATACTCCCTTCTAGCAACATCTTGAATGTTTGGATCCAAGTTCTCAATATGTGTCCTAAGAACAGGATCTGAAATAATAATATCCATACCAAGTCCCACTCGACTATTGGCATTGGAAACACGATACAAAAGATTATCACTTGCTTCACTTGAGACCGATGATGAAGGTTTATTTTGGGAAGTTGATTCATTTTCAGTAGCTTCTTCGGCTTGACAAGTTGCTTCGTTTTGAGGATTCACATTTGTTGATTGGTTCGGTTTTGAGATGGATGGATAAAATCTCTTCATCTTGTGTTCCTAGCTTCCCGCAGCATGAAATGACTGTAGGGGTTCGTAGCATGGAAAAACAAAAAAATTCTACCGCATGCACACAAAAAAGCCAAGATCTATCTATTAGATTGTAGCAATGAGTCGATAGAAGCACTCACCCTCGAAGATTCCAAAGCGGTTAACGAGAGCAGATTCTCGTGGGTGATGTAGTCGTACACTTGCCGATCTCAAGATCGGGTAGACGATCCTTCCGGCGCTACGTCCGGTACTCGATGAAGACCTTCCTCTCCCTTGTTCCAGCAGGCAGCGGAGGTTGTAGTTCTCCCCTCGCGATTCCGGCAGCACGACGGCGTGGTGTCAAAAGTAGAGGGAAGATCCCGCAGGGCTTCGCCTAAGCCGGATGCGAGTTATGGTGGATTAGTGTTTCCCGGAGATCTAGGGTTTAGATGACCGAGAGGAGGAGGATATGTCGGTGGCGGCTAGGGCGGCAGCGATGAACCGGCGGCGGCGCGGGGAGGCGGCGGCGGCGCGGGTGTGTGGGGAGGGCTTGGCTGTTGTGGTGTTGGGGCAGCCCTCCCCCTCTATTTATGAGAGGGAGGGGCAGCCTTGGGAGGGGTGGGTTTGAATCCAAACCCAAACCCAGGTTGGATTGAGAGAAGGACTAGTTTCTTCTCCCACTAGGAAACCATTGTTCCAGTTTGACTTTTCAAACTTCCCGTTTGACTTTCAATTTATAGATTTATTTCTCTCTTGCAAATGTCAACACCAAGTGACCTAGGATATGATCCAATCATTCCACATATCCATGACACATTCATGGACCATTCCCCTTCCGGACCGGTAAACCTTCTAGACCCTTCTAGAACCTCTCCGATGAAAACATCGAAATCTTTCCCGAACTCCGGAATTGGACTTTCCTTATATGAATCTTATTATGCGCACCATTCCGGATCTCCTCGTGATATCCCGGATCCCATCCGAGACTCCGAACAACATTCGGTATCCCTACTAACATTCCATATCTACTAAACAGCATCGAATCCTTAAGTGTGTCTCCCTACGGTTCGTGAATTATGCGGACATGACCAAGACACTTCTTCGATCAATAACCGATAGAGGAATCTGGAAATTCATATGGCTCCCACATATTTCTACGATTACTTTGCGATCGAAAGAACCACTTAGATACGATACCAATTTCCCTTTGTCTCACGATAGTTTACTTATCCGAGGTTTTGATCGTTGGTATCTCCGCATACCTAGTTCAACCTCGTTACCGATAAGTACTCTTTTCTTGTTCCAGTGATATGTGATCCCTTGTGAGCCAGTCACATGCTTGCAAGCTAATTGGATGACATTCTACCCAGAGGGCCCAGAGTATATCTATTTGTCATATGGATGGACAAATCCCACTCTTGATCCATGTGCCTCCGCCCATACTTTCCGAACACTCAATGCCACCTTTATAGCCACCCAATTACGGTGTGGTGTTTGATGTCATCAAAGCATCCTTCCTGTGACGGTTATTAACATGATCTCATGGTCGAAGGAATTAGGTTACTATGTATCAGAAATCTTATAGCAAACGAACTATTGAAATGACTTCATCTTAATGCTACGCTTATCTATAGGAGTATGTCCATCATACCATTATCCTAATGATATGATCTTGTTATTAATAACATCTCAATGTTCATGATCGAGAAACCACGATCATCTATTAATCAACATGCTAGCATTATAAAGAGGCTTTACTAGGGACTCTAATTTATTTTACAAATCACACAAGTATTAATGTTTCCGGTTAATACTATTATAGCATGAATATAAACATTTATCATAAACACAAAGATATAATAATAACCACTTTTATTATTGCCTCTAGGGCATATCTCCAACAGTCTCCCACTTGCACTAGAGTCAACTAATCTAGATTACATGGTAATATACCGAACACCCATGGCGGTTTGGTGCTGGTCATGTTTTGCCCTCGGGAGAGGTTTAGTCAACGGATCCGCCACATTCAAATTTGTGTGTACTTTGCAAATCTTTATGTCTCCATCTTGGACATGCTCTTGAATAGCGTGAAAACGTAGCTTGATGTGCTTCAGCTTCTTGTGTGACCTTGGTTCTTGTGCATTGGCTATGGCGCCCATGTTATCACAGTAGATAGACATTGGGTCCAGCGCACTTGGAACCACACCGAGCTTTGTAATGAACTCCTTCATCCATATCGCCTCTTGTGAAGCCTCTGAAGCAACTATGTATTCCGATTCAGTTGAAGATCTCGCCACAACGCTTTGGTTTGCACTCCTCTAGCTAACTGCTGCACTATTTAAAGTAAATAATATCCAGATTGAGTTTTAGAATCATCCGGATCGGTGTTCCAACTAGCATCGGTGTAACCATTAACAACGAGTTGTTCATCACCTCCATAAGAAAGAACCATATCCTTAGTTCTTCTTAAGTGCTTAAGGATGTTTTTGACCGCTGTCCAATGATCCACTCCTGGATCACTTTGATATTTGCTAGTCAAACTAACAGCATATGCAATGTAGGGTCTAGTACATAGCATGGCATACATAAGAGATCCTATGGCTGAGGCATAGGGAGTCTTACTCATCCTTTCTCTATCTTCTGCCGTTGCAGGACTTTGAGTTTTACTCAAGGTTGTATTGGGCAACATGGGCAAGAACCCTTTCTTGCTATCTTCCATTCCGAACCTCTTTAGAACTTTGTCCAAATATGTACTCTGTGACAATGATATTAGGTGTCTCGATCTATCTCTATAAATTTTTATGCCTAATATGTAAGCTGCTTCGCCAAGATCTTTCATTGAAAAACTATTATTCAAATAATTCTTGACACTATTAAGAAGGTCTACATCATTCCCAATCAACAGTATGTCATCTACATATAGTATTAAGAATGCTACAGAGCTCCCATTCACTTTCTTGTAAATACAAGCTTCTCCATAAATTTGTATAAAACCAAAACTTTTGATTACCTTATCAAAACGTTGATTCCAACTTCAGGATGCTTGCTTCAATCCATATATAGACCGTTGAAGTTTGCATACCTTGTTAGCATCTTTATGATCGACAAAACCTTTGGGTTGCATCATATACAACTCTTCATCAATGTCTCCATTGAGGAACGCCGTTTTGACATCCATCTGCCATATCTCATAATCATAATATGCAGCGATTGCTAACATAATCCTCACAGACTTTAGCTTCGCTACTGGTGAGAAAGTCTCATCATAGTCAACTCCTTGAATTTGTCGAAACCCTTTTGCGACAAGTCGAGCTTTATAGACAGTAACATTACCATCAGCATCTGTTTTTTTCTTGAAAATCCATTTGTTCTCGACAGCCTTCCGGCCATCCGGTAAGTCTACCAAAGTCCATACTTGGTTTTCGTACATGGATCCAATCTCGGATTTCATGGCTTCTTGCCATTTATTGGAATCTGGGCTCATCATCGCTTCCTCATATGTCGCAGGGTCATCGGTGTTATCCACCAACATGACACTCATAACAGGATCATACCAATCAGGAGTGGTACGAGTTCTCATTGACCTCGAGGTTCCGTAGTAACTTCAACCGAAGTTTCATGATCAACATCATTAGCTTCCTCTCTTATTGGTGCAGGCGCCACAGGAACTACTTTCGGTGCTGCACTACTCGCAAGTTCGAGAGAAGGTTCAACAACCTCGTCGAGTTCTACTTTCCTTCAGTCACTTCTTTCAAGAGAAACTCCTTCTCTAGAAAGGATCCATTCTTGGCAACGAAGATTTTGCCCTCGGATATGTGATAGAAGGTATACCCAATAGTTTCCTTCGGGTATCCTATGAAGACGCATTTTTCTGCTTTGGGTTCAAGCTTATCTGGCTGTAACTTCTTTACATAAGCTTCACAACCCCAAACTTTAAGGAATGAAAATTTAGGTTTCTTCCCAAACCGCAATTCATACGGTGTCGTTTCAACGGATTTATATGGTGCCCTATTTAAAGTGAATGCGGTTGTTTCTAATGCATAACCCCAAAACGATAGCGGTAAATCTGTAAGTGACATTATAGAACGAACCATATCTAAGAGAGTTCGATTACGTCGTTCGGACACACCATTACGCTGTGGTGTTCCCGGCGGTGTCAATTGTGAAAGTATTCCGCATTTCTTCAAATGCTCGCCAAACTTGTAACTTAGATATTCACCTCCACGATCAGATCGTAGAAATTTAATCTTCTTGTTACGTTGATTCTCTACCTCACTTTGAAATTCCTTAAACTTCTCGAAAGTTTCGGACTTATGTTTCATGAAATAGATATACCCATATCTACTCAAGTCATCCGTGAAGGTAAGAACATAACGATAACCACCACGCGATGCTACACTCATTGGGCCACATACATCGGTATGTATGATTTCCAATAAGTCCGTAGCTCGCTCCATCATACCAGAAAATGGAGTCTTAGTCATTTTACCCATCAGACATGCTTCGCATCTTTCAAGTGATTCGAAATCAAGTGATTCAAGAAGTTCATCAGAATGGAGTTTCTTCATACGCTTCGCTCCAATATGACCAAGATGACAGTGCCACATATAAGTCGAGTTATCGCTCAATTTCAAATGTTTAGCCTCAATGTTATTAATGTGTTTATTACTACAACCGAGATTCAATAAGAATAGACCATCTATCAAAGGTGCATGTGCATAAAACATATTACTCATATAAATCGAACAACCATTATTCTTGGACTTAAACAAGTAACCATCTCGCAATAAACATGATCCCGATATAATGTTCATGCTCAACGCAGGCATCAAATAACAATTATTTAAGTATAAAACTAATCCTGATGGTAGATGAAGAGGTAGCGTGCCGACCACGATCACATCAACCTTTGATCCATTTCCAACGCGCATCGTCGCCGCGTTCTTCGCTAGCTTCCGTTTATTCTGCAACACCTGTTTCGAGTTACAAATATGAGCAACCGAACCAGTATCAAATACCCAGGCACTACTACTAGTACTAGTGAGATACACATAAATAACATGTATATCGGATATACCTTTCTTCTTGATGTTGTCGTTCTTCAAATCCGCCAAGTACTTGGGGCAATTCCGCTTCCAGTGACCCTCTCCCTTGCAGTAAAAGCACTCAGTATCAGGCTTAGGCCCAGCCTTGGTCTTCTTCGCCCGCGCGGTAACTTTCTTACCGCCCTTCTTGAAGTTTCCCTTTTTTCTTAGACTTGCCTTGCTTCTTGAATTTGGTGGTCTTATTGACCAACAACACTTGGTGCTCTTTCTTGATCTCCACTTCTGCAGACTTTAACATGGAGAAGAGTTCTGGCAATGACATGTCCATGTTTTGCATATTGTAGTTCATCACAAAGTTCTTGTAACTTGGTGGTAGTGATTGGAGGACACGGTGAATCCCCAAAGCATTAGGAATCATTATACCCAAGCTTTGGAGTTTACTTGCGTGCCCAGACATCTTAAGCACGTGCTCACTGACGGAGCTGCCCTCTTCCATCTTGCAGTTAAAGAACTTTTCAGAAGCCTCATAACTCTCAACTGCCGCGTGAGCCTCAAATATCATTTTGAGTTCACGGACAATATCATGTGGGTCATGGTTCTCAAACCTTTTCTGAAGCTCCGATTCCAAACCATACAAGGTAGCACACTGAACTGTGGAGTACTGATTCTTCCAAGCGAGGAAAACATTCTTTACCTCATCGGTAGCATTAGCTGCAGGCGGGTCACCCAGCGGTGCATCCAGCACATAGGTCAAATTACCAGCATTGAGGACAATCCTTGTGAAACCAATCCGCGAAGTTGCTTCCATTGTTTTTCAACTTTTCTTTCTCTAGGAACGCATTAAAATTGATGGTAGGGGCCGCCATTGATCTACAACATATTTGCAATAGTTTAGACTAAGTTTATGACAAATTGAGTTCTAATTAATAGTTAAATTAATCCAGGTGAACTCCCACTCAAAACAATATCCCTCAAATTGTTTTAGTGATCACACGAACCAAATCCACCACATTAAAACCGATCATCACGAGAGTTGATGTAGCTTCAATGGCAAACAATCAACATGTTCATCATATCTTCTATATGACTCATGCTTTACCTTTCGGTGATCCGTGTTCCGAGACCATGTCTGTACATGCTAGGCTTGTCAAGATGAAACCTTAGCTTCCGCATGAGCAAATATGGCTTGCTCACATTGTATACACTCATAGAATCTAACACACCCGATCATCACGTGGTGCTTTGAAACAACGAGCTTTAGCAACGGTGCTTACTAAGGATGAACATTTTAAAACTTGAAATTTTGTGCTTGAGGGATCATCTTATAATGCTACCGCCGTGAACTAAGCAATACAAGATGCATAAAAGGATTAACATCACATGCAATTCATAATATGTGATATGATATGACCTTTCTTCTTGTGCTTCCTATGTCCATCTTCAAGCACGAACATGATCTCCATAATCACCGGTATGGCGCTAAGGTCAAAGGCGTCGTTTCATGATTGTCTTCCACCAGCTTTAACTATTACAACTACTTTGAATAGACACGCAGGTCTTAACGAAATTTAAAGGGCAACTATATGGCTTCCGCCGGTTGCCAACTTACAATAAGGAACATTGCATACATCATATATAATCACAATCATGGCCATATCACATCACATCACACCCCTGCAAAACAAAGTTAGACGCCTCTAATTTTCTTTGCATATTTTACGTGGTTTGGGGCTTTCAATAAGTGTCGTTCTAACTTACGAACAAGAACCACAACGTTGATGTTTGAACTATCAAGTGCCCGTTGTAAATTGAATCTATACTATGATGGGAGAGACAGACACCCGCAAAGCCACTTATGCAATACAAGTTGCATGTTGAGCGTGGAGCAAGTCTCATGAACGATGTCATGTAAGGTTAGCTCAGACCGCTTCATCCCATCATACCGCAAGATGCAAACTACACAAAAAGCAATTGATAATAAACGCACCACCGCCCATAATGACCATTGTGTTCTACTCGTGCAACAGATCTACATATAGACACGGCTCTCATACCACTGTAGGGGTTTGTAGCATGGAAAAACAAAAAAAATTACCGCATGCACACAAACAAGCCAAGATCTATCTACTAGATCGTAGCAACGATTCGATAGAAGCACTCACCCTCGAAGATTCCAAAGCGGTTAACGAGAGCAGATTCTCATGGGTGATGTAGTCGTACACTTGCCGATCTCAAGATCACGTAGACGATCCTTCCGGCGATGCGTTCCGGCAGCGCTTCTGCAGTCGGTCACACGTTCGGTACTCGATAAAGACCTTCCTCTCCCTTGTTCCAGCAGGCAGCGGAGGTTGTAGTTCTCCCCTCGCGATTCCGGCAGCACGACGGCGTGGTGTCAGAAGTAGAGGGAAGATCCCGCAGGGCTTCACCTAAGCCGGATGCGAGTTATGGTGGATTAGGGTTTCCCGGAGATCTAGGGTTTAGATGACCGGGAGGAGGAGGATGTGTCGGCGGCGGCTAGGGCGGCGGTGACGAACCGGCGACGGCGCGGCGGCTTGGGCGCGCGGGCGGCGGCGGCGCGAGTGAGTGGGGAGGGCTTGGCTCTTGTGGTGTTGGGGCAGCCCTCCCCCTCTATTTATGAGAGGGAGGGGCAGCCTTGGAAGGGTTGAGTTTGAATACAAACCCAAACCCAAGTTGGATTGAGAGAAGGACTAGTTTCTTCTCCCACTAGGAAACCATTGTTCCAGTTTGACTTTTCAAACTTCCCGTTTGACTTTCAATTTAGAGCTTTATTTCTCTCTTGCAAATGTCAACACCAAGTGACCTAGGATATGATCCAATCATTCCACATATCCATGACACATTCATGGACCATTCCCCTTCCAGACCGGTGAACCTTCTAGACCCTTCTAGAACCTCTCTGATGAAAACATCAGAATCTTTCCCGAACTCCGGAATTGGACTTTCCTTATATGAATCTTATTCTTCGGACCATTCTGTATCTCCTCGTGATATCCCGGATCCCATCCGAGACTCCGAACAACATTCGGTATCCCTACTAACATTCCATATCTACTAAACAGCATCGGATCCTTAAGTGTGTCTTCCTACGGTTCGTGAATTATGCGGACATGACCAAGACACTTCTTTGATCAATAACCGATAGAGAAATCTGGAAATTCATATGGCTCCCACATATTTCTACGATTAATTTGCGATCGAAAGAACCACTTAGATACGATACCAATTTCCCTTTGTCTCACGATAGTTTACTTATCCGAGGTTTTGATCGTCGGTATCTCTGCATACCTAGTTCAACCTCGTTACCGATAAGTACTCTTTTCTCGTTCCCGTGATATGTGATCCCTTGTGAGCCAGTCACATGCTTGCAAGCTAATTGTATGACATTCCACCGAGAGGGCGCAGAGTATATCTATCTGTCATATGGATGGACAAATCCCACTCTTGATCCATGTGCCTCAATCCATATTTTCCGAACACTTAATGCCACCTTTATAGCCACCCAGTTACGGTGTGGTGTTTGATGTCATCAAAGCATCCTTCCGGTGATGGTGATTAACATGATCTCATGGTCGAATGAATTAGGTTACTATGTATCAGAAAGCTTATAGCAAACGAATTATTTAAATGACTTGATCTTAATGCTACGCTTATCTATAGGAGTATGTCCATCATACCATTATCCTAATGATATGATCTTGTTATTAATAACATCTCAATGTTCATGATTGAGAAACCACGATCATTTATTAATCAACAAGCTAGTATTATAAAGAGGCTTTACCAGGGACTCTAATTTAGTTTACAAATCACACAAGTATTAATGTTCTGGTTAATACTATTATAGCATGAATGTAAACATTTATCATAAACACAAAGATATAATAATAACCACTTTTATTATTGCCTCTAGGGCATATCTCCAACAATTACTACAAATAGGTTACCGGTACCCAATTGGCCATTTCAATTAGCCAGATGAATTCCAAATTCAAAATTCGAGCAATACTAAAATTCTAAAATTACCAAGCAATTAGCAACTAAGGAATCAGGAACCAGAGGCAGCACCATAGCAGTCAGGTCAGGTGTTTCCAAAAATTGCCTAGCAACGGAGGAATCAGGAGCAGGCTATCAGGCAAGCAGCTAGGACTCGTGGCGCCGCAGCAGCAGGCGGCGGACAGGGGGAGGCTGGAGACGGGCAGAAGGCGAACGCATGAGGTCGCATGGGAGACGCGGAGGCGGTCAGTCAGGGCTGGTGCCTCGACCCATTCATGGTCTCCTCGTCCTGCGACCTCGTGCGGTCGCCTTCTGCCTGTCTCTGGCCTCCCCATGTCCGCCTCTGGCTGCTGCAGCGCCACCAGTCCCAGCAGGGGTTGCGGGTCGCCAGCATGCGGCATCACCTCCTGGCTCCTGCCCTAGCTGGCTGCTGGCGGCGACGATGTGCAGTCCCTGCCTCCCTAGGAACGAACGTGAGCCGCCGGGTCGTGAGTTCTCGTTGTCGTGCGAGCAAGGATGAAGGCCACATGGGCCAGACTTGGGTTGCGCCCCGGGCCAAATTTCTTTTTTCGTTGACGGTAAGAAGGAAATTGTGCAACGCCCCGGGCCATGGCCCAGGTTGCCCTGGCCTTGGCTCCGCCCTAGGGTGTCTCCGCCATAGATCGCCGGCGTCCTCTAGGTGCGAAGCCCACAGAGGACGGAGGAAGAGAAGCTCAAAGCCTCACTGTCGACGAAGAAGCCCTGCCTCCGGTCATCTCGAAGCCAACGGGGACGAACCACTTGTTGTCGACGAAACACCGAGCTTCGGCGCAGGGGGGCTTCATCACCACTAGGTAAATGGCTATAGGTAATCTACACATTCGTGGTGCACGTTCCAATGGTGCCCCACGGGTAAAATAGGCATGACGCACTGCCAACAAGTACCCTATGACTAAAGATGTCATGACTTGGGGGGAGGGGTCTTCTACGGAGGCAATCCCTCGAATAACCGTGACATAGTAGATCGTCTAAAGATGCAGGGTGACTATAGGGCGTTCATGACGAAACAAGGCATCCTCCCGTTCCCTAAGTCGAGCCAGAGGTCTTGATGATTGCCTAGTTGTAGTTCTGAACTATCGATGAGTTGTGTGATTTAAACTTTATCCCCACAAGTACTTGTGTGTGGCGGCGGTCGTTGAACTTAATAGTGATACATGTTACTACTTATTAGTGTTATTAATCAACGCTTACTTCTTTTGCTTATTATTTGGGTTATATATAAATCAATGCTTGGTTTTTTCGCTTACTCTTTGGTCCTTTTTTGCTTATTTTGGTTCTTTTTTTCTTACTTTGGTCTTTTCTGAGAATGCCAATGATTAAAATGTCGTGGCACACTATATATGTGAATCTGGTATGATGGGATAGTCGGTCGTATGCCATGCACAAGTCCAAGTCTTGTGCATCCTACTTGGCCGGACTGTTCCATCATAGCATATTCTTGTGTCCAACGACCTATGTATATATGAAGCATGCTTTTTGAGTTGAGACTACTTTTTTTTCAAGAATGAGGCACACATCCGAGTTACTTTGGTCTTTTTCCGAGAATGCCGATGATTAAAATATCGTGACACACTATATATGTGAATCTGCTATGATGTGATAGTCGGCCTTGTGCCATGCACAAATCCAAGTCTTGTGCATTTGGTCGAACTGTTCCATCATAGCATATTTCTATGTCCAACAACCTATGTATATATGAGGCATGCTTTTTGAGTTAGGACTACTTTCTTTTTTCAAGAATGAGACACAAATTCGAGTTACTTTGGTGTTTTCCAAGAATACCGATGATTAAAATATTGTGGCACATGGTTAAAATGTTCAACGACCTTAGTATATGTGAATATGCTGTGACGGGATCGTAAGTCTTATGCCATGCACAAGTCGAAGTCTTGTGCATCATACTTGGCTTATGGTTCTATCATAGCATATTTTTGTGTCCAACAATCTAGTTATATATGAGGCATTCTTTGTAAGTTGGCGGTATTTGATAAGTGTATCTTTATATGTGACTTATATATGTTATTTCACCCACCATTTAATTATTATTGCTTACTTATAGATGACGTGGTACGTCGTGTACAAGAGACAGGTTTCCGGAGTCTACGACGATTGAAAAGACTGCCGAAGACAAGTACACTATTTCAACAGCAACAACTACAAAGGATACAACACTATGGCGAAGGCGGAAGCTAGATACTCGCGCTATCTAGCAGGAGTTAGGACGAGAAACCGGATGAAAAACTACACCTTCGTCGCGGTGATGCTTATCGTCCTTGGTTTTCTGTCCCGCGTGTTCCTACTTTAGATGTCTAGGCGAGCTTGCGAGCTTTAATTGGTTAAGACATATACTCATGTCACTAGCTACTTTGTAGCTTGATCGAAACAATATAACTTATCATGTTAATTCATGTATGTGACTTATCTATATGTATTTGTTTCTATCCTTTCATATATGTGTGTGTATATTTGTGTATTGTATATCATCTGGTTGAGCATTAAAAAAACTTGGTCGTGGCGCACATGGCCTAGATTTAGTGGCGCATTGCACCTAAAGCGCACATGGCCTAGCTTTAGTGGCACACTGCCTGGTGCACCACATACAACATAGTGAAAGCACATGGGCTTTCATAGTTGTGGCGCACCACGCAGTGCGCTACTGCTATCTTCAAGTACCCGTAGCGCACCAGGTAGTGCGCTACGGGTAACTTTTATCCACAGCGTAGGCCTAGTGCGCCACATAAGGGGAAATGGGGTGCGTCACGAACAGGCGTTTTCCTAGTAGTGTATCATTGTGGAGAAGAAACCAGGTCGCCATTTAACCATAAGAGGCAAAAGTCCAACGGCCTCGGCGCCACTAGCAAACCACTGCGAGTGTACACCAAGAAGTAGAAGCTCTCCAGAGCCCCGCACTACCCCAGTAGCACACATCAAGCTCTCATCCACCTCCTCGCCTCCACGGCAGGCCAGGTGAACCCAAGCAGCAAGAAGGCCACCAAAAGCAGTACGGCAATCTCGTGAGATGAAGAGGGAGCTAGTCGACCACCTCTTCCCTTCCTTATTGTTCCCTTCGCCGCCACGGTCGGCCGAAAGAAGAAAAGAAGCAGCAGCAGGCCAAAATAACCACCTGACGACGCCGCGCGCATACGCCAGCGAGGAATTGCTCCCGCCGCAACCCAAACCACATCTCATCTTGCTCTCCACCTCCATCCCCCTGCCACCAAGGCCGGCCAGAGGAAGGTAGAAGAGCACTCCGAAGACGAGGCAAAGGAAGCAGCCCACAATGGCTCTATTAAAAGGTGTGGTGGCCGCCATCGTCATCCCTAGCTCCGAGCTTGAGGACAACCATGGCAAACCCTATTCTCCAGATCTGGCCGTACCGACCTGGAGCATCCACAACCGCGGGCAAAAGGCCCACTACCGGCATAGCGCCGCAACACCTAGACCTACTACTCCAACGCCACCTCCCACCCATCTCCAGCCGACTATTCCGGCAGAGAGGCCATGGGAGGGGTCCGGCTTTTGGTGAAGGACGGTCAAGAACAGGGGGCGAGGGAGAGAGAGGGAGGGAGAGGGAGAGGCTTTGTTCTGTCGTTTCCGTCTTTTTTTTGTGGCATAAGCTACGAATTTGGAGATGGAAGAAAAAAACACTTGAGTTGGGCCTTGAGTTTGTTGAACCATAGGGCCCGTACACTCTGCCGGTATCCCCTATCTGCCAGTGCCACCCAACACCTCAGAATACCCCGCAAACCGAACGAATTTGCAACAGACAGGTTCACCATGACGACAGGTTCTTAACGTGTCTTGACTTGTGGCGCGTGCACGATGCTGCCGGCCGGGGGGGCTTTTAGTACGCGCGCACGGGGCCTAGCTTTTCTTTTCTTGCTGTCAAGCTTTGTGGTCGACCGAACCACCTTTTGTAGTAAGTGGAAGGCAGGAAAAGACAGCAGCTAGCGTGGAGTGGAGTGCACCTGGGATCGCGGAAGCCCCACCCCCCGCGCTTTGAATCTGGTAGTGGACCTCTCCTTTAGTCCTTTTCTTTGTGGAAAGGATCTTGTAGAGATTCGGTACTAGTAAGATTCTCCATGATCTGGGAGAGTAGCTACGTTCCACCATTCTCCACTACCCCCTCCGTTGTCCGTTCCACCAGCGTGTGCACCCTTTTCGTTTTCACTCAACCCAAAGTTATAGGAAATCTCTGGGAGAAAACGACCATTTGTGTTCAGGAAAAAGAAATAAGCAGATGACTCATAGTCAGGTTGCTTGTAAGTTTAAGGTTTTGTTGTGCAGGTCAAAATTTACAGGTTCGGGCAATATAACATATACTCCATCTTGTCCTCATATGTTTTTAGAACTTCTAAACGACTCAAATTGAAACGACGCAACAAACTCATAAGAGGAAAACAAAACTTTTATTTTTCTCAAATGTCCAAATAAACCCATCTTTTATCCAAACAACAATAGTTTGATATCCTTTGGATGGTTGGCTCATGACCTCTTTTCCCACTCAATTGTATTTGCTTGCCAAAGTTGTCCAAAACACGGTAACGAAAACATTGGCTTTGATTGGGAGGAAAAAAAAACATCGATTTTGCTAGTCGCCAAGAAAAGCATTGGATTTTGCATAAACCATGTTAGACAGAATATTATAGTGGTGACAGTACATGCCTGAATTTTGCAGCTATTGCCTACTGGCTACTGCTATACACCAGATCGAATTTCTCTATTATCCTTATCTGCAGATGCATTTTTTGAAAAATTCACTATCATCGCCACTGACTGCTACTGAAACGTGTTCTATGTCCATACTAAAATGTTGCCAGCCACAAGCTAATTCGCACACTTAGGTCGATCGACCGAACCTCTCGACAAGCTTCTGCTCAATCTCCAGCCTCTTCTTCACCAACAACGTGTAATTGTTCAGGAGCTCAGTGTCTCCCTCGCTGTCCCCAAACGGAACCGCCAGCTTCAAGCTGAGCGATGTGGCGTCCAATATGCCCGAGTACACACGTGAGATGGGTACGAATTCGCCTTGCTGATTGCAGAGCCACCCATGGGCTGCCCGTAGAGCAGCACCCAGCGAGGCAGAGTCTGCAACGATTGAACGATACATAGAGACACATCACAAGCATGCACATCGAGTAGCTGCAGACTCCTTATTCAGCTTTTTTCGAAGACAACGCAGTATGGATAACGAGGCAGAAACAGATCAGCATATGGTCTCCACGTGGTGCAAAGTTCTTGCACATACCTGGTCTCTGAACAGTGTAAACCGGACAGCCGAAAACGGATGCCATGATCTTGAGAATAGCCTGGTTTGACGATGCGCCACCGGTCGCTATAATGCGCTTCGGAGGCACCGGCAGGCCACATCTCTCAGCGTGGCCCCTCATCGATAGGAACTGGCCTTCTATTATCGCACGAACCTGAATAACATTGTGTTAAAAACGTTCCGAAGTGCTTGGCATGTTCAACCGTTTTGATGAAACTGGCTAGTTATGAAGTACTCAAACCTCTGAAGGAGGATTAAACTCGTCTGTTTGATGTCGTGCAGTCTCATCTGAAGATCCACTGGTTAAGGTGTCGACAACGTAACGGTGATACCCAACTAGGAATATATTAATTAGCACACTGTGTCAGCTGTGACATGGAGACAGGAACGGAAAGAGTATGCAAGGTCGATAATAACCTGGGAGCGGTGGCAGGATCTCGTGTTCCTTGTAGTAAAATCCCAGTTTCCCTCCTGAGAAAGAAGAAAAACAAGAGGCGTATAATCAACTGGGAAGCTACCATTCTGTGGCCAGGCCAGTGCAAGCATCTATCCTGATGGTACAAAAGGCAACTGCATTAGCCTTAGTGGGATCAAATCACAATCCTATGGGTGCATTGACTTGCCAAACTTTTAATCTTTAGCTGCTGTCTAAATACTGTCTATGATTTCAAATGCCAGGGATCCGACCTAATTTCAAGATATGTATTTTAGTTTGAAAAGGCGTATCATTTTGGGTAGGAAAAAAATCTAATTTATGGCCCCTCGACTGTTTCCAAAGCTAAATCGGCCCCTCAATACCATACCTGATATTCTTGGTCCCTCAAGTGTCAACACTGTCTAGACTCCGTTGCCTCACTAAAAGTAGTTTTGACGGTGATGTGAAGGCAGTTTCGCACCAGGGTAGGCCAATGAGCATACAAATGAAAAACTCAGAAAATTCAAGAAAATAAAATAAAAATAGAAATATTCCAGAACAGTTATTGAACATTCTATGAATTTAAAAATTCATAACAATTGTAAATACTCTATTTTTTGTTAGTATTAGCTGAGCTCTCCAAAAAAAAGTCTTGAAATAAAACTTTCCTCATTTTTTCAACTTTTGTTGCTAACTGGCCTGCCATGCCACATCCTTGTCAAAACTGCTTTTACTAGGGCAATTGACTAAATCTTGATGGTTTTGACAATTGCAGACCAAATTTTTTTGGTTTACTGTTGCGAAACCAAACTTAGACAATGGCAATAGTTGGGATAAAAATGGGACTCCTTACTCTTGAGTAAATATATTTCTTACTCCCCCCTTTCCATAATTCTTGTCGTGATTTTAGTTCAAATTTGAATTAAAACCACGACAAGAATTATGAAACAGAGGGAGTACCATTTAAGGGGTCTGTTTGCTCAAGGAAGCTGTTGAACACATCCCATGATTTCTTGGCGTAACGATCACGAATATCTGGCAAGA
This sequence comes from Avena sativa, assembly GCA_916181665.1. Classification (NCBI taxonomy): domain Eukaryota; kingdom Viridiplantae; phylum Streptophyta; class Magnoliopsida; order Poales; family Poaceae; genus Avena; species Avena sativa. The sequence goes on along the minus strand of OV702294.1, from coordinate 143,698,402 downwards.
AATATCTGAGTTAGCTAGAAGAAATAGTACAATATAAGGCATTGAAAATGGTACCTTCTCGTGTCAGAGAGCCATTTTTATAGCAAAGCATAACCATGTAGGTCTTGGGGTCAACTGGGTTAGGAAGGATGTTTCCATCTAGGGATGGTTCAGGCACATCAGTTATCCCAAATACCTGAAGGATCATAAAGGTGTCACAATCACCACCAGTGATGATAGAAACAGAACAGTGTAACATAATTATTCATCTTTTCTTTGCAAGTCCTTCTACTAACTTTTGTTTTGCAAGTCCTTCTACTAACTGTTCAACATTACAGGAAAAGCTACATTTGATTCGAGTAATGGGCGAAATTCAGAACCATCTCCTAATGTACCCACTATTCCGCACATTCATTTGTCGTTGCTCTTCAAAAAGTATAAGAATCTGTAGGTATGGTCATAGATGATTACCGTATCACTTGTTCCAAGGCTGACTGCTAGGTCACCAGGATTGCTCAAAGTTAAGCCTGCATATGTCAATATTTTTTTTAGATTCTCATGTAGGAACCTTCCCTGTTCTATTGCAAAGCACAAAACCATAACAACGTCTGCATAACCATATTTATCAAGGATACCAGATGTTCTTTTAAATTTGCATTATTCAAAAGTTCTTGTATGCTTTGTATTAGGAAATTCTTTGATATGAGGAAACATGCATATCACATGTTTAAGAAAGTCATATGCAGAAAGTTACTAGAAGAACTTTAAGTACCTGCAAGGCTATTGGGGTTGTCCCCTGACCACTGAACAACCAGACAATTGCTTGCAAACTGAAATCTGAGAAAACATGAAGTATCCAAGTCTACCATTATGAGCAAGTTGATCATTGACACAATTAATGACTTAAAATTTGATTTAGGGTACACATTAGCCCCATTGCAACAACGCAATACTACCAATATGACAAGTTCATAAAAGCTGGTTTATTCATATAACTAAGATTTCTAGATTTTTACTCACAAAGGTATTCTGCTAAACCACGCTACTGAACAGTTATGAGACAAAAATATTGTCAAACAAATCTGTACAAACGAATTTGGTATGAGCTACCTCTGAACAAAATAAGGAGCTAAAGTTCCAGCTATTTCATGTGCTGGTGCTAGCTTCCCAATCTTCATCTCTAAATCTGGAGCTGTAGCCTGTGAACTAGAATGCATCAGAACCAACTGAGTAAGCAATTGGGCAGATCTTACCATGCCACCCTGATATTTCCAGTCCCCAAAAATGTGGTTCCTGCAGCCTGCAATTGCAGAGCTCTGAGCATATCAAGAAACCAAACCTTGAGGGCATCTCTGCGCAGCTGGCGCGTCTGGATGTTCATCAAGTTCATCCCGGCACCGTCAGTCTGGTCGATGCAGGCGTAGCCGCCGATGAGCAGCGACGACATGAACGAGCTGACAAGCGAGACCCTCTCAGTGCCATCGTAGACATCCCGCCTGGTCTGGAACATCTTCCTTATCTGAGGGCCGGTGCACCTCTCGTGCGCCCGGCACCCCGTCACGGCGGCCAGCGCCAGCGCGCCTCCCAGGGCGGCCTCGACCTCCCGGCACTGCGCCGTCGTGCTGCTGTCCATCCACACGGGCGACTCCGGCGCGGCGAGCGCGCGTGCGAGCTGCGGCGCCAGGCCCCGGGCCGGGTCCAGGGAGGCCAACACCGCGCCCGCGCCGTGCGCCCAGTAGACGCTGCCGTGCTGCTGCGCGCTGCCGGAGACGGCGGCCACGCGGGCGTAGTCCACCCTGTGCTTCAGTTTGTGGAGGAGCAGGTCCAGGGCATCGGCCCACATCAGCGGCGGCGACACGATGCGGCCCGGCTCGGCCGGGTCCCGGAGGACGCCGCCCACGGTGCCGTAGTGCGGCAGCTCGGAGTCGAAGTGGACGGCGTCATGGGCGATGATTTTGAGGCCGGCGTCCAGCACCGTGGCTTTGAGCGACCTGCGGAGACAGCGAAGACCGTGTGGCTGATTATTCAGGACGGAAGATGATAGGTTGGAACTGTGGAATGGTGTTCTTACTGCGTGGAGCAATCAAATCCGAGGAAAAGGGAGCCACTCGGGAGGAGGAGGGAGCAACGGTCGCCGCCATCATCCATGACGAGGAGCAGAGAAGCTCCGTGATGTGTTTTGCTGATTTTGATGACCGACTACAGGCAGAAAAAAAGTTGCTTTCATTGAGAGTTGAACTCAAGACCTCCCGCTTACTAAACGGGTGCTCTAACCAACTGAGCTATGAAAGCTATTTGTTATTATTTCTTTTGTGGTTTATATGAAAGAGTTACTAAAGTAAATCAAACAATAGTATTAGCTCAGCTGCTTAGTTTGTGGAATTATATGGGACGGAAGTGTTTAAGACATTCGATTGAGTGAGTGCTTGGAGCGTTGATGCAGTTATTCATCCATGAGTTGTCTGATTAGATATGACAAGAGTTCACCAAAGCGTGCCAGTGGTGGGAACAAAAGTGTTGCACAGACTCGATCCCAAAGATCAACATTTCTGGTCTCAGCAAGAAAAAAGGGAAAAGATAAACAATTCACGTGTTCAAAACATACACGAACATGTATGCGCCGAGGTGTGGCTAGTGCAGTTTTCAGTCTAAATTGATCTCTCTCAAGAAATGGTACCCCTTCGTTACAGCTCCTGATTTTCAGTGTTTTCACCGATGAACTGAATCTACAACAAATGTTCCAAGCAAAACAATACTGAGATGGAAGAAAAATTAAACAAACATCGGTCGGAATAAAATGAAATGGCCTCCTCGGCGCGTGGGAGTACGCCACTCATGACTGCTTGACGGCGTGAGAACCACGCGAATCCCCATGAGAATTCCACTGGAGCAGCATCCATACAATTGATGTCCCTGAGTAAAAAGGAGTGAGTCGTTCAGATTTTCTTTTCCTTCTTAACCTGAGTTGATCAGAAAGGTTACAAACAACTCGAAGCTACAAAATGCATCGTTATCTGTTTGTATCAGTCGCTACCGTCTGTCTAGGGTGGCATTACCGACTACAAGCCTACCAAACTCCAGATGCTCCATTTGGACAGTTGCACAATGTCCAAACTAGACAGATAGAAAAAAAAATAGATCATAGAAGACATGACTAGTTGCATTATTTCATAAAGCTAAATTGAATGAATATTTAGGATGGCACCAGGTTAACCAACCTCAATGTACCAAAACAAGTGCAGTGGTAACTAGTACTAAAAGCAAATTACTGTTATGTGACAAAGGTGAAGGAGAAACTTATGGCGCACTCAGATTCGAGTCGTGGTACAGTACCTGCAAAGAAGCCAACTGTGCTGAGATTTCCCACAGCCATGGTCTGATATACCAAGTACTCCGTGAGGAAGTGGCCGAGGGCGTAGATGAATGACAGGAAGGTGCCTATGTAGAGAGGCCTGTTGTCGAGGTTTAGCGCGCAGAGAAAGCACATTGTGCAGGTCAGAAGTGTCCAGACCCCAAAAGTACGACCATGTATTTCAGTCACTGCATATAAAAGAAAGAACAGCGTTTTTTCATATTAGATCCATAGAGAAAACGTTGTCGTAGTAGGATTAAGAAATTATCTCAAACGAACAACTCTCGACAACAAATGACACTAGATTGCAACGTCTTAGCATTAGGGCTGTCGTAAAGCGGCCACAAAGTCATTATATAGGAGTAGCTATTATGGTTGATAATGCTGAAAGATAACCGTCTTAATTATATTGCTTGACGAGGCACAACTTCTGAGAAATTTCCTATGGATCTCCTGATCCACAGAGAAATCTTTCATCATAGTAGGATTTAGATACTTCCTCCGGTCCATATTAATGGCCTCAACTTTGTCTAGATATGAATGCATCTAGTATAAATACTTAACTAGATTCATAAGAATCTAGAAAAAATTAAGGCCATTAATATGGACCTGAGGGAGTATTATATTATTATCTCAAATGAACAACTCGTGACAACAAATGACAGGAGATAGCAACGTCTTAGTACGAGGGCTGCCATAAAGCGATCACGAAGCTATTTATCGGAGTACTGGCTGTTATTGGTCCATAATAACGCTCAAACATAACAATGTTAATCAATATGCTTGACGGGGCACGGGTTTTGTGCAATTTCCTATGGATCTGCTGATCTGCTGCATCGTCATGAAGACGGCTTCTATTTAGGTTATACACTCACAAGACATCATCCACATGACATTTTTTTTGAGCCTGGTCATCTGCATGACATAAGCCAGTCCTCTTGACTCTGTTATTGTACTAGTCTATCCAAATCACCAAGTTTTTAGTCAGACGACCATTTCGGTCACTAAATCCCTACTTAAATCGCCAATTCCCGCAACATGAAGCACTAAAATGACAAAATTCCACACAGAAATAGTTGACCCGAACCGCGCTAGGAAACTAGATCCAACCGCAGACTCCATGGGGAGCGTGGAATCCACAAATGCGAGAGGGGAGGAGAAGGGAGGGCACGCACTCTCGGTCTGTGAGAAGACGGCGACGCGGAGCGCCCAGATGTTGAAGAAGCCGAACCAGACGGAGGCGAGGCGGAGGGAGCCGACCAGCATCAGCCACCACCCGAGCGCCGGCACGCCCTTCCTCTCCGCCATGCTCTCTCCGAATCCTCCGGCGCCGCGCGATCTACCTTCTCTCCTCTCGTGGTGTGAAGACTCGAGAGTCAACTGGTCGTACTGTCGTTTATTCTTTTTTTTAGTGGATACTGTCGTTTATTCGAGGCGCGGCGTATCTACATAGGACATTCGGCCCATATTTAGCTTTCTTTACTCGTGAGTACGGGCCTTGGAGCCTCGGGCTGCCCAAGTTGGGCATTTCCTTCTCCACCGGCAACGGCAGTGGAAACAATGACGGAGCAAGTCATGTCGTATCACCGCAGCTTAACAAGCTGACCACCATCTCAAAAAAAAAAAAAAAAAAAAAAAAAAGCTGACCAGTAGAAGGGGTTCTGAAAGCTTATTCACTAAGATTTTTCTTTATGCCACTTGACAGGCTTCTCTGTGTCTATCATCTTTTAAAATATAAAATGTTTTAGGTTTGTGAAATAAATATATTTAAACTACTTTTAGTATGTAGGTTCACTAAGGTTTGGAGTGAATCTACACACTAAAACAAGTCTAGATATATTTTCTTTATAAATCTAAAACATCTTATATTTTAAAACGGAGGGAGTACTTCCCAAGCCTGAAACCTACAAGTTCTGAACCCATCTACCTACGTGGACCTGAAGTCTTGCCGTTTCAAGCTTCCAGTCACAGCATGTAACTCGGTTGAAATGTTACAGGACATATGGCCTGATCCACAAGCTTCTGAAAGACTGAAACTTCTTTCCCTGTCACTTTCAGATGAAGGAATTTGAATTCTATATACTCCCTCTATCCTAAAATAAGTGACTTGGTCTGTCTAGATTCACATGTATCTACACACAAAAATATCGTCTAGATATTTACAAATGGGATGTTTGATGGTTCAAATAACCAAATGCATTATACTCTCAGGTCTCCAGGAAAAGAAGATAAGGCTTGAACCTATGTAGGCTTTTCTATGGAACCGGGGCGCATAATTTGGAAACTCCAATCTTCTAAACCAAAAGGTCGTTGCCGGAGAATCCTTGAATCCACATTGGGCAAAGGTAGAATGGGAAACTAATGGAAATTGCAAGGCACTCGATTCATGGACATTTTAAGGTCAGGCACCAAAACCATCAAGGCACAACTTCACAAGAGATTGAAACAATATATCCACCATGCTTTTACACTGTACACAAACACAATCGTATTACAAAGGAAGCCTCCAAGTGGCTCGAACAAATCACAAGTGTTTGGAGAATAATGCTCTTGTACATGATTTTCACAGCTGCACATGTCAGCATACAAATCGCCGCGTCTCTAAACTACACCAAACACCAGCGTTTGCTACACTGTACCAACTACATGGATATGGAATGGGGATCCGCGGCATAGAATAGGTTCATCCGGTGACTCTGCCTTTGCTCGAGCACGGAGAACATCCGTGGCATCAATTATAACAGAAGAAGATTGCAGCGAATAGTCTCCAGGTACTAGGAAGTAGACGGAGAAAGGATGCACGACCTCCTGCAATGGTGGAACCTCCAGCTGTATGTCACTAAGAACACCTACAGAGAAAATAGAACTTGTCAGCGTAGAACAGAGCTGAATAATGTAAAAAACTCGGCAGTATGAGTTGTGTTCCTTAACATGGAAACGAAAGCTCAAAACAGATCGTGGTAAAAAGAAAGAAAATGTCAATATTATTATACAAATAACTGAATTACCAGCCCAGAGAACGGTTGCACTGTTTTCGTCGAAGCAATTTTCTCCCGCGACATCTTTGCATGAGATGCTGAGGTTCATCCGAATAATTTCCTTTGTGTTGTTCCGAATTTGGACTTCCATATGGGTCATTTCATGAGCTGATATAGGATCTTTACATCTCAGAACACTCTCAGCAGTAGATGGACCAACATCTTCGTCAGTAGAATGGCTGGAATTATCACCAAGCTTGGCAGACAAAGAATCCGGCTGGGCCATAGCCCCATTCTTAGCAAGTCTAAAGCTAAATGCCAAAGGATCAGGCAACAATATGTCCAATATAGACGCTTGTAATGCTGCCTGAATAGCATCCTTGATATTCAGCTCACCTGAGCTATTTCTCCCAGAATGCCACCTCACTTTTATTTTTGAAATCAAGTTACTGATAGAAGCGTTCAACTCTGCCTTGGCATTCTTTTCTGCTATGGTGGCAACTTTGGACCCCATTGGCTCATCACTTCCGTTTTCCTTTATGAAGAAGGAAGCATCAAGAACAGGTAATTTGAAGTGCTCAAGTGGAATGAGAACCCTGGCAGAATAGTCCCGATCAATTCTGGTTTTGTGAAAAGTCGCATTTGCAGGATTATCTTCTGGGAGTAACAATTGCTTTCCATTTGTCCCATCCAAATGGACAAAAACATCAACATCAAAAACAACATCTGTTGGGTTGAAAAGCTCTAGTTCCAGAAGGCGGAGTCCCCAACTACCTTTATATGGATCAATCTTCAATAAACTAATGTCATTATGCAACATATCACTTCCGTTGCTTATATCATCTTTACTAGTGGCAGGTCTCAAGTGAGCTTCACTAAACCGGGCTGGTATTTCCATGGATAACAGGCGTGCTCTTACAAGGCGCATGCCCTGTACAACACAGATATGTAATGGAACAGCAAGGCGCCTTCCAGGTGGGAGCAGAACCTCACCATTACCTTGGTTTGCTGAAGGACCTGAATTGATAGAAAGTAGAAATTTATTCTTCAAACCATGCAACAAAACCTATGAGAACATTTGTCATAGGTCAAAGTACAAATCTTCTCTACGTGCCATTTGTTTATGTTCACAAGAATATGTCCAAGTAGTAGGTCAATTGTAAACATGATGACCATTTCAACAATATAAGCACTACAATAACACATCAAAATAAAAACCATAATGGGCAAAAAGAATAAAAGAACAGCTCTGTCCTTCATGACAGTTTAATAGGTGTAAAACTGAGATGAGCACTAGGAATCCCAGGAAGCAGTGATGATCAAATCAATATTACATATTAGAACCACCAGGTATTTTCCCTCTACACCAAGTTGCATGAAGGTTGTTTGCACATGATAAGTGACAAAGAAAAATTAGCAATGGCATTGATCTACTAGTTTATATCACGCCTCAGTGATTTGTTGAAGATGATTTATATGTGCTTTGCTATATTTGAATCAAAGATGTATACCCAAAAAAATAGTACTGTAGTATGAATAAACCTGAGTGGAGGATCATAGATCATCAGAGAAGCTAATACTAAAAGAATGGCGGAGAACATAGAAGAGTTTGAATTTTACAACCTACCAGCATAGTGAATATTCAAGAACGGATTAATTCCTTCTCTTGCTATTCTCCTTGGATTTGCAGGAGATCTGCTGCCATCTGCTTCCAAATCTGTCAAGCTAAGATGCCAGGCTCTTAGTGTCACTTTAAATGTCACCTCTCCACCTGGTTTTATAGGAAGTGCAGACTTCCATGTGCTATGGGCAATTGAAATAACAGAATCCTGGTTCTTTCCTGATAATGCAATATTTGCTTCTTCGACTGGCACAGTTCCAGCATTTGTCAGCGTTATTAAAACATCACGAATTTCACCTTCATACAGAAGAATAGAACCATCTCCACCCACAACATTGGCAACTAATAAAGGCAGGGGAGGAACAATAGAAATGCTAGGGAAGTTAACACTCTTAAACTTGCTAGAGCCACAGCATCTGAAAGGATCAGAAAGAACAAGCCCTTGTGCAGCTCCAAGGAGCAAACTGTCAACCTCTTTGAATAGGTGTTCTGTAATAACACCAAAACTATGGACAATGCACCCAGGAATTGATACTTGTCCAACTTGTGTTGGAATTCCAGATAGCAGAACCAACTTGGAGGTGTTCGCTGGAAGATTAACAGTAACTGGAAAGGCATCAAAATTTCCAGAATGAACAGAGAGGTAAATGCTCTCAACAACTAAGTCAAAGCTGCAGGGGTTTGCTAACTCTATCATAACTTGGACAGGTTCTCCAACAATCCAATGTATCTCCTGTTTGCTACTCCCAGGTGTCCCCCCCTTGGTGAAAGGTGTATAAATGAAAGGCCCAGAAGGACCTGCACCAATCCACCACTCCTTTTTGTGTGGATTGCGCTTTACTATTTCTCTTTGTGAAGGGTGAAATGGTAAGGAATGTAACCTGAAAAAACAAGGAATATGAAATAAATCCTCAGAAAATAAATAAACATAATTATTTTATCAGAAGCTTCTTTGTGGAACAGATGACATTTTGGAAAGTGTGGTGTGTAAAGTTTCTATCTTTGACAACTAGCGTAATATATATAGATATAACAAACTATTTAGGTAGGTTAGCTGGAAATGGTCCAGTTAAATCTGCTGTGAATATACTTCCACACTCCACTGTATAGGATTTTTTCTACTAGTATATTAGTAATACAAAACGAAATGGCCAAAGCTGCATACTGGGATCATGCCCATCTCTAGAAACTGCATGTATTACAACTGAGGGCGTAGTCTAGCATCACTCAGGCTCTTTTTGGCATTGTGGCGTATTATAATATTCATGTTTTTCTAAGCAGATTATGCCTATTATATGGCTTGTTTAACCAATGTTTTGCTACTTATATGGCTATATTTCCGCAGCACACTATAAAATAAGTTTATCAAAGCACAGTTCAGCAACCACAAACTGAGCCTCGTTGTTGTTTTCCACAAACATGATAATAGAAGAAAACGTAACATGCCTGATAAAAGGAAGACACGGGTCGGCACAGCGTGTGCCCCATGGAAGCCTATCAGCGGAGTTTGAAAGTGAGCTTGCCAGCCCGCTCTGACCAGCTGGGGTGATGAGCGGGTAAAATGATCGAAGAAGACGAGCTGCAGCACTCCATGACGTGAGGGGATCCGCAGCGCGGATCGAAGACATCAGTATCTCTCTTAGAACAACCATTTGAAGGGTACTCCATTGTGACTCAAACAATGACACAACACACTGAGGGTGCGCTTTTCCAGAATCAGTGTTGCTATTGCTGCCACCGGGTTCCTTGAACAAACAAGGCATTACCAATAAAACAATAAATTCAACAGTTTGGTATACATGGTATTATCAATATATGTAAAATAAGATATTAATTGATCAAGATATTAGGATAATAAATATGGTGATCCCTTTTAACATGTGGCTACGACAAGGATACCTGAACAGTACATGAAAAGTGCGCCTGCTTATAACTTAATTAGTACTTGTTAGCATCAGTTTTACAACTCGCATGTTTTTCCTAATCAAGGCGATATTTTTCCTAGCAGGCTATTCATGAGTTATATTCTCGAGGACCTACTTATCCTACCTCAACCAAAGAAAAAGAGGACAAAAGTGAACAAAAGGAATACATGAAAGTCTAATATATCCTCAGCTGACTTAGCCAAGCTTAGTTTGGTAATGACAGGTGTAATTTGAAGTTGGCAGGGTTAGAAACTAAGAGTTAAACAGCAACCAAGAAATACAAAAAGGAAGGTATGTTAGAAGTTTAAAATAACATATAAATACATAATAAAGAACAATTAATTCATTCTCAATATGCTGTGCATAAGTAACAATCTCACCTTCGGTGAAGCATGATCATGTCTGCTAGTCTTCCTGCTTTGGACATGGTATGCATCTGTAGTCATGGTTAGAACCTGCATAGCACTCATAGCAGCATATGCATTGTCTTGCTGAAGGTACAACTGTGCAACTTGTCTTGAAAAAAATGCCGCCTTGCGTTTATAGCCAAGAGAACCAAAAAGTCGTGCAATTTCAATATATAGTATCAATCGGTCACTGGCATCAATCAGAGCCTTAGCACCATCTGCAGCGCCCATTAATAAATCTGACACCTCCTTGGCAACTTCACGTCTGATAAAGAAATAATATTTATCAATAGCTTCATCCTAAGCACAGTATACCTCATTCAAAATGATCGCTTGCAGTACTTATACTTTATTCCAGTCATCTATGTGCGTTTTACTGAAAAGACTGGCAAGTATCAATAAAGATATCGGGCTGCTCATTACATAAGAATGAACTGCATAAATGACGACAAAAGTAAACTGGCTATGCAACCCATAGGTAAGTGGGAAAACTCACCTGCACAGATATCTTGCCAACTTCAATGCAGCTTCAAGTTCAAAGCTCACAGGTGAAACTCTAAATAAGACATATGGGTGGAGTGTTAGTGCATTAAGTAAATCCACCAAGCTAGGAGCTCAATATAGCATGCAACCGTGTTGATGGAATACTAGTACAGACGACTATAATAAATGAGCAAAAGGAGGAGGGAAGGACAGAACAGAGAAAAAAAATACTCAAGGGCAAGAATAGTGTACAACACTTTTTAAGCCATCATGAATTTGTCAAAATCAGACAATAATCGTGGCCAACTTAACTGGTAGAGAAATGCACTGGAGAAAGAAGTGAACAACTGATTTAAAATTGGCATGGTTCCTTGTATCAGCAGCTAATAAAATATGTGTCAATTGAAGTACTAAAATTGTAAAATCTTCTCATATCTCGCGCAAACAAAAGGGGTTTATAATTCATAAAGAATGTAACAACTAAAAACAGGATATTCATACATAGAAATTAAAAAATATAGCACGTCAAATTATATACCTTTGAGCATTATCTTGTAAAGTTGCCCTTCTGTACAACTGGATAATGGTGTAATAACGATACTTCACTTCATCTTCCAAAACAGGATCACTTTGGCCCATCCTATCAACCTGCTTACAAGCACAAAATCATCACCTTTTGATAACTGGAATGCTCTTGATCTGGAAACCCGATGTGCTGACATGAACACTCACCACTAATGCGCAGACAATACCTTCGAGAGCTCCAGCATGCCAGAAAACATCCCCTGTCAATCTTGCAAGATCTATTGCTGTGGTGTAATGTGCATTCGCATCAGTAGGTGACCCAGCCAATAAGCAATAGTCTCCTATTATCTTTTGTGCACGTCCCAATCTTCTTTTTTTAGCCTTAATCACCTATAAAATACAGAAGTATATTGGCTTACATAAGCAATAGAATATCGGGCCATTTACATCATCAACATACACTGGTCAAAATACTCGGAACACCTAAAGTATGAACCTCCTCTGAGCCAAGACTGGATTGTGAGTCCAAAGGTGTCTTTAGAATAGTTCCTGTGGATTCTGCACGCAAGACCCATTTCTCAAACTCCATCAACAATGAAGCAGAAAGATCTTGGACCATTGTAAGCATATGAAGTTCCAGCGATTTCTGATCAGCAGGTGGGAACATAATGATGCCATCCTTCTTTTCCTCGAGTAACTACAAAAGACGATGATGCAAATATTAATTGCAGTAGACCAGGAAGTGATTAAAAAAGGGGCAAAAGTAGAAGGGTATCATCACAACACCAGTACAACCAATGAAGTCTTAATTAAACAGACCGGCAATTCAGATTTAACTATCAGCATACCAACACTATATAATCTGTTTCTAAAGTATAAACAATGTCATTCATTCCATCAAGCTTCATGGGTGGCTTCTAAGTCTCTGGTGTCTTGAGATGGTCTTTCTTTTAGCAAGGTATAATTTTTTTTCCCTTTATGGCTTTGGGTCTCGAAACGCTAGTAAGAAATCTAGACAACCAAACTGATTATTATCCCTCGAGCTAGAATTAGTGTATATTATCAGTGTGGATTGCCTGATCAAGAGGTTCAATCACTCAGATCTCATCCAACTAACACTGATCGGTTTAGCTCTACTAACAAAGCCTACCAGCCATAGGGATACTCGGAAGGTAGAGCAACTAAGAGGCAAACGATGTACTGGATCACCGATATGGGCAGCAGCTGCTGAGCAGAGCTGCGTTGCGTCCATACAAATGGCGCCATCCGGAGAGAGGTGCGATCGCAGCGGTACCTGGGCGTCAGTGGGGCAGAAGGCGAAGCAACGGCTGGCGAGCGCGGACGGGTAGGTGCGCGCGGCGTCGACGAATTCGTCGGCGACCTTGGCGAGGTCCGGTGAGGAGGGGAGGTGGCAGATGCCGACGACGGCGAGCACCTTGCGCGAGGACTGGAAGTCCTCCCAGGGGGAGGGCACGCAGCCGCCGAGCACGAACTTGAGGCGGAGGCAGCCCGTGTCCCAGGGCTGGTGCGCGAAGGGGCTCTTCTGGTACTCCGAGTAGTAGGGCCGCAGCGAGGCGAGGTCGACGCTCGCGTGCCGCGCCACCAGCGCCGCGTAGTTCCGCAGGCACTGCGGCGGGATCTCCCCGCCCACCGGCAGCACCACCACCCGGATGGCGGAGCCGGACTCGATGCTCAGTCCGGGCTCCATTGGCCGGGGAGAGAGGGGGGAGCTCGAGATCTGACAGACGGGCGGAGCAGGACGTGCCGGGGAGGTGCTGGGGAAGGGGAGAGAGAGAAATGATGTGCGAGATTTGATCCTTCGATCTACGTCGTGTGTCTGGGCCGATTCGGGTTGGTGCTTGTGGGCCACTCTCGGTTGGACCGGCCACTGGCCCAGCTAAAAGAGGGCCATTGGACCCTGTGTCAATTGTGCAAATCGGACATCGTCGACAAATGAAGCTACAGGCACGTGGCCCATCCCGAGTCGGATCGGGAGAACCGCACCCACGAGCGTGTCTGCCTGCCTATATGGGTCGAGTCTAGGCCGTCGACCCAGCAACAAGAGAAGCGAGGAACTGATTTGGATCGGGCGCGAGCGATCATGGCGGCGCGGTTCAGCGACGAGGACATCCAGTCCATGCTAGAGGAAGGCAACAATCCATCGTTGGCGGAGAGCCTGAGGAAGCTGCAGGCCATGCTGGACGCGTCGTTGCGGGACGCGACGGAGTTCCCCTCGCTCGCGCAGCTCGACTTCGTGGACGGCCTCGAGGCCAGCGCCGTGGCCGCCGCTCAGAACATCGAGGAGGTGGCGGAGGACTACCGGGACGCCGCGGCGATGGTCGCCGGGAGGCCGGACGAGGAGGCGCGCGCCGTCGCGGCGACGCTGCGCGACAAGTCCGCGTGGGCCTTTGCGCGGCTCGCCGAGGCGCGCGAGATTGCGACCTCCACGCGGCGGCTGCGGGACAGGTACATGCGGGAGGTGGCCGGGACGGAGGACGAGCTCGTCCACCACGCGGCCAACGAGTTTCTGAGGTTCGCGTCCGAGGAGGCGGACGGCGGGGAGGTGCCCGACGCCTTGGGCGCGGGCGCGGCCGACGCGGCAAGGATCGACGCGGTGGACGCGGCCGCCAGGGCCGAGGGCGCCGGCGCGCGGTTCGCGGAGAGGTTCGTTGCGCTGGCTGAGAAGCTCAGGCGTGCTGCGGCGCAGGCCGGCGAGGAGGCGCTGGCGGAGGCGCTGCGGAGGCAGGCGTCGTCGGTGGAGGAGCTCTGTGTGGACCCGGACACCCTCGTGCAGAAGATTATGGCCACGGGGTCATGGATGCTATTCAAGTGTTCAGGGCTTTGAACGGGATCGTCCTAGCGGAACCTCGGGCAAGTGCTACGCCTTTGTTGATTGCTTATTAATTGATGAATGAATTTGAATACTACCGCCGTTCATGTTTATAAGTCAAATGCATATTTCGAGAAAATAATATGATCGTAAATTTAGTCAACAAAATACAAATTGTATTTAATAAAAATTATGCAATTGAATTTATATTCAAAATATGCTTTTAATGGTATAATTTTTATGACATATAATTTATATACTGTTGACCAAATTTATGATCAAACTATTTTTTTAATATATATTTGTCTTATAAACTGGAATAGAGGTAGTAGTACCCAAGTGCAAAAAAGTGCACGGTCTTGATGAACGAGCCTTCGTTTCTCCGTCGTTTCGTTTGACCCTTTCATCCGACGACTTGTCGTGCGCGAGAATAAATTATCTGGATTGATGAACAAGTGCCAACCAAATATTATTTTAACTTTTTTTGAAATTCCACTAATCTATTAATAATTATCTACAGCGGTATAAAAAGTCTAAAGTAATAAAATTTACAAATAGATTATTGGACCACCTACAACGATTACACACTAGAACGAGCCGAAGGCGTATCGCCGTCCTCGTCCCTCCATTACCGGACTAGAAAAAGCTTGTCGTGTTAAAACTTGTACATTATAGTAGACAGGCGGGAGATTGTCATGCTAAGTCCACCAAAGGACAAGCGCGGCAATTATCGACGAAGATGACAACCGCAGATTAGAATAGACTGACTTCAAACTATACGAACGAATACGAAAAACGATCGGATCCTAGAGATCCGCCTGCCGCATGACTCCACATGCCCTCCATCGACGCTAGATGCACCACCGGATCAAGGATATGACAGAGAGGATGTGATTCTGCCTTCAAGATGTAGCCGTTGGATCACCATCCCAAAGAAGACACTGAAAAACAACCTAAAAAAAATAAGAGCCATCCCGTCGGCGAGTGACCCTGGTCCACCACACCTCCAAGGCCCTAGGGCTAACAGAGAAGGAGCAGACCTAGGGCGTTGCCAATGAGGGGATAAAACCCTATATGGGTTTATAGGAGCTCTCACGGTCTAGCTCATCGCGGTATCTCCTGAATTCACATTAGTTTGCTTAATTCCGCCCTCTTGCCTAAACATTAAATGATACATGTATGCATCTCTTCCTCCTGAAGATGGCATCATTGTTTCGTCACAATAGGGCCGATGTGGACATGCCATTACGGAGTACACGCATAGATGGAACCGTCTTCTTCCTATAATTGCATTCCTTCGCCGGCTCGTGATGGTCGAAAAAATCTGAGGAGGTCGGTTGGGCATCATTGGGCAGTTCGACATGCTGGAACACTGGCTCGGGGACATTTTAGTCACAGCAATCTTTCATCAGGCTTTCTCTTCCTATGCAGTTGTAGGTCATTTCGAAGACCAGATGCTAAATGAGATGCTGAGGATAGCGAAAAGATGTGATGGGCTGGAGGAACACATGAATTCCTGGAACAAGACTAGTGAGCTCCTCGTGTTTGATGGAGATTTTGATAGGAGAATGATCATTTCGCATGTCGTGACTGCTCTCATCCTCTACTCGATCAGAAACAATGGCAACCCCGTGGAGGCAATCGAGACACCATAGAATTACATTATGTTCCTCCTCGCGAAGCACGTCAAGATGTTGCCCGACCCAAGTGACATAGAGATTGGTACCATTAGATTTGTGTTAGAAAGTAGCTTTTTCTTGGTACTATGATTTTGTATCTATTAATGATACTCCCTCCGATCTTAAATAAGTGTTATGTTTTGAACTGGCCCCTCCCATCCTCTACTCTATGAGTGAAAATGGCAACCTCGTGGAGGAAATCGAGACATCGTCGAATTACATGATGTTCCTCCTCGTCAAGCACGTTGAGACGTTGCCCGGCTTGAGTGACATAGCGATTGGTACCATTATATTCGTGTTAGAAAGTAGCTTTTTCTTTTGTATTATGATTTTTCACTATTATCGATACTCTCTCCAATTCTAAATAACTATTGTGGTTTTGAACTGGCCGCTCTCATCATGTACTCGATCAATGACAATGGCAACCTCGTGGAGGTAATCGAGACACCATCGAATTACATGATGTTCCTCCTCGGGAAGCACGTCAAGATGTTGCCCGTCCCGAGTAACATAGAGATTGCTACCATTAATTCGTGTTAGAAAGTAGCTTTTTCTTAGTATTATGATTTTGTAACTATTAATGATACTAGGGTTGGAGGGAGTATTGTAAAAAAAAAATTGGTGATGCTTGGACCGGTTATTTTCCACGCACGGCTGTGTAAACCTTATTTTCCTCCAATAAGCGAAACATGTTGCTCGGGCAACGGATCATTTCCACGAACACGGCTAACATCTTCCATAAGCAAGGAAGAGATATATGCACAAACTTTTCATTGGAGGTTCAAACATATTTTGATTGTTACAAAGAAAAAGAACGATCAACACAAATATTTTTATGTTACATATAGAAGATGAATCAATTTGTACGAGCGAGGAAGGAGCGCTCTTACAAGGCAGGTAATTCTTCTTGTATCTGTCGTACTCTGAGTCTAGTGTTGACCATTAAATTAAATTGGCTAAGAACACGTGAATTATATGCCCCAAAAAATTATACCATTGGAAATTACACGTCCAAAACTGTCAATATGGATTCCGCTTACGAGTTCTGAAAGCGTATTCACTAAAATCCGCCTTGCGCTTTCCTTCATAATAGAAGGTGTTGCTGCATAGGTTTCGCCCATAGAAATTAGCGAAAAGGATCCTCTGTTTCTTTCCTATTCAATTCGATCTGGTGAAGCTAGAGATGGCGGCGGCGGCGAGGACATGGTGCGGGCATCACACATCTTGATCGAGTACGAGGGGTCCTGCCACAAGGCGTCGTGGAAGGACCCTGAGGGCCAGGTCAACTCCGCTACCATGCGCGCCGCCGCCGCCGCGCGGCTCGGGGAGGTCCGCGACCAAATCCTCACCGGTTGCGACTCCTTTGCCGACCCCTCTGCGCAGCAACCCGACTTATCCTCTGCGCGCCTTCGCCACGGCGTAGGTATGTCGCCTCTCACCCCACTTGCGTGTTCTACTCCTTGCGAGATATGGGGATAGATTATTGTGTCACCGCTAGGATTTAGGGTTGCCCGAAGCAATCGATCTAGCCCATTCTTGAATATTCTTGATGCATCTGATCCATTATTTGTTATTTCTTGGGGGTGAATCTAGAGATCGTTTAATGTGAAATATGTGATTAGCCTTTCTAGAAAGACTAATTAGTGCTTTCCGTGATCTAGATGTGATGTTTTTTGTGGATTTTTTCCACGAAAAGAGTACAAACAACAAAGAACCCAAAACAATAAAAGGAATAAAAATAAAAAAACCATGAATAGTATATGGGTAAACAACAATTAGGCATCTGAAAGTCTCGCATGGAGCGGCATAGCCGAGCCTCGTCTAGGATAGATCTCACAAGGTCACTGCGATCTTGAGAAGTACCATTGAAATCACAATAATTACGCAACTTCCAAATTCACCACACCATGAGAATGATGAGCGATTTTGCTTCTTTTCAGTTCTTTTGGGTTGCCTATTGCTTCTTTTTGTTGAAGAGCGATGATTTTGGTTCAAACCATGTCTTTTATGGGGATAGAACCTTGAAATAGTGATTATTTAAATATTGCCACGCTTGAGTTGAAAACTTTTATTTTTCTTAGGCAAAATGGGAAGGAAGAAGGAAACATGAGAGTATAAGATCACAATAGAGATTTATAGTAGGGGTAAAGCATTCCATAACCAGGGTCTACGTTTAATCCAGAGGGCCCTATTTGGTTTTGTTTACCTCTACATATGCATCTTCCTTATTTTTCACATGCCGTCCTTTATTAGTCAGATTGTGATGGCCATAGACCAAAAATAGTCATTTGAAGTGCTTCACCTACAATTGATGTGTAGGTATCAATTTGTACAAAAATGAGGGACTGTAAGTGCAACAATAAACTACCCAACACAAATAATTACGTGTGTACTCCTCGACCTAGAGCGCCATATATGTTTTCCATTTATTCTTTATACTTACACGCTGGTGAGCTTTGTTTGCTCTTGATTACTATTATATTGTGTAATTCATTTCTAGAAAATTGAGATGAATGCATATAACATCAATTACCTTTTTTGAACACCCTCCTGTATTTGCTTGGAACGATCCAATCCAACTCTATTGTATTTCTATATACTATAGTAAAAGATTTGAGTGAAGCAATTAATCTCACTATCTTTCCATATATATTTTTACCAAAGGTGATACATCTAGTACTTTTATTTTAACAACCTTTACTCAACATTATGGTTAAGCTTTCTCTAGAACTAATCATGCGTACCGCACATTGTGTGGCCAACTAGGCATGAGGTTTGTCAGCATGGGGTTAATCAATATCGAGGGACATTAGGGTAACAAGGATAAATATATCATTTACTTCATAACATTGCTAACCATGTTTGTATATGGTGTCCCATCATTTTTGTGTTTTCAACATAGAAGAATATGAGAATTGAAGGATTTTTTTATATTACTATAAAATAGCCTTAAATTTCAATATTACATATGTGCATCTTATGTGACAGCAACAATAAATCACTTTCCTTTTCTTTAGCAATAACGTCGACTAAATCTGTCATGATTCTATTTTAAAGAACGGAATTTCGATGGCAATACTTTATTCTTCACTTTCCTTTTCTTTAGCAATAACATCGACTAAATCTATCACGATTCTATTTTAAAGAACGAAATTTTGATGACAATACTTTATTCTTTACTCTACTGTGTACTATTTTTTCTAGGTTTTACTGATGTTATTAGTATCATGAATGAAAATAGTTATCACATGTTATATTTATTTAATTATTTAATTACATTCTTGTAATTGTTCTTCCTAAATTCATATTCCTTTATGCAGAACTTGAAAATATGCAAAGCACTAACCGGATATCCAACACCCCCATCACCCTGCTTTGTCTCATGATTGGACCGCAAGGCTGGGCCAACCTACCACTCGAGCTGTTACACTCCATCATTGGCATGCTGGGTTCAACCCGTGACCTTCTTGCGTTCATTGCCACATGTCCCAGTTGGCATGCCGCGTTCATGTCAATCATGTCTACCTTAGGTGCGCTCTTTCCACCTCTTATTTTTAGGATTTGTGCCAACCGAACAAGCACCACAGATTCCACCCTTCGAAACACATGGGAGCTCATTGATCTCTCCTATCCGAGTACCCCTTTGCGTCGCTTGAGCCCCCCATGTATTTTGGATACAATGACATTTGTAGAATGTTCTCATGGTCATGCCATCTTCTCTTTTGATAGATCCCATATCATTGTGGACATGTTCACTGGTACTACGGTTATAGCACCACCTTGTCCAGTGACTCAACTATGCTATAGGGCCTTCATAGCTCCACACGCATCGCAATACTCGTACCTTTTTGTCAGTGGCCCACTATGTCTTTTTGCTTGGCGAGTCGGGAGCCCATCTTGGTTGCACTGCGACTATATAAATGCACATATGATCAAACAGATTGTGACCTTCAAAGGTCGCATCTTTGCCAGGACATGCCATAAGTTGTACGCCGTGCACTTGTCACCTGAACTCCGCCTCGAGGCACTTAGAGTTGTTTGCGGTATGAACCTAGGCCCACCCAAGCTTTGTGGGACGTTGGTGGTGTGTGACAACATGGTTCTCATGCTTGATGACTTGGAAGCCTTCTTTCTCGACTTGTCCACTAAACCTGCAAAGTATCTGAGAGTGGAAGATGGATGCTTGGAGAAGCAAGCATTCTTCTTTGACAAGGAAGATTCTGGCCAGCCACGGCATATCATGAACCCAGAGAGGCTGGGGTTAAGAGGTAGCCATACCTACCAATTGAATCACAAGGGTCAAGTATATTCATATCCAACAGTTTATGACCAAGATTTGCATCTACCAGTAGAACCTATTCTTGCATTGTTGTCCACCTACATTTTGCGCAACCCTGCAACTTTCACAACTAGGCTTGAAATCTCACCAATGTAACTTGTAATTGTGTCCTTTTTCACTACATGGGGTTTGATTAATCTTGCTACTTTCCGCCCCAAGAGTTTCATAAGAATTTGGAATAATGTTGGCAATTGCTATTTTGGTGAACTATGTTTATTACTTCCCTTTTGAAAAAGAGAGGTATGAGTCTACATCCTGAAACAACTATATGTCATATTGGGGAATGTGTCGTGTCTATGAGCTTTTGCACCCCATGGGGTATGTGTGAGATAATTCAGTTTGTTTGTTCACCATGTATGTTTTTATTCTCTTGTTCATGCTAGAAAGCCAGAGTCCCCTTCTATTATTTCTTGGTTGCTACTTTTCCATTTCTTCTATTTTCGTGGTCCTAAATGTGCTCTTGTTCATGCAACAAGGATGATAAAAAACATCGTGGTTGCACACACATGAAACAACGTTTATAAGATGCACATGCGGCACCAGAGAAGATGATCACCTATCAAACCAGCTGTAGACATGGCCCTGTAGTGTATGTATCTATCTCAACATACAACTCTACTACTCGACAAATTGAACCATGCTGACTACTACAAAGCAAACTGTTTACAGTTTAAATTTGTAGTGGTTGAAACATATATAGTCTATTAACGAACAACTTAGGTGACTTATGACAACATTGTAGAGGGGAAGATAAACATTCGAAGATTAAACATGCCTGATTTTATTTTTGTATTGCCAATCCTACAAATTGAACCTAGCTAGAACAAAGTTCACAACACAATTGGACATAGGGTGTTTGCGATGCATGCCAAATCTATAGCATTTCTGTTTCTCCTCCTCTTATTTATTAGATACCACGACCGACTTGATAGGGGTTAACCTCTTGGGTGGCCCGATTGACAGGGATTAACCTCTTGGGTGGCCCGATCTTCACGAATCTCGTGGTCAAATCTATGGGAAAGCAAGGGGAAAGGGAGAAGGTAGCGGAAGCGAACACACACCTCGCGAAGAACACGATGAACACATGCAAAACTCACACGATACGAGGCCGATTGCTGCCGAATGGCGGCCATCGATCCAATAGAATCCTCACAAGGAAAGATCGGTCAACATGCTCCCTCAAATCCACATCGGAGAAGGAAGAACACCTTGGGGGGGTCTTGACAACTTGGAGACGAGACACCGAACTCCAAGGCCTTGTTCAACGATGGATGTGTGATGCAAAGCCCAATCGAGGTTGGTGACGATAGTCGGTCCCCTTTGTAAAGGGGATGAGGCAAAACTAGAGATTCCACAATGGGGGTTGTCTTTAGTCTATCATCTATGCCTAAGGGATACATGAAGGGGTGGGGGCTCTATTTATAGGCCAGCCACATAAACAGGGGTAGTTTGGGGATAAAACTAGGGTCTGGATGAGCTAGAGGGGTACATGGGCCGAAGGCCCGGCTGGCGGCACGCCGGCCCATCTTTTGGGTCGGAGACTCCGGTGTGGGCCGGAGAGTCCGGTCTATCTCCGATGTCGTCTCCGGAGGGGCATACAGACTGTCCTCGGGTCGGTTTCTAGGGTCGGTCCGGAGGCTAGTCCGGAGACTCCGGTGGTTCAGCCGTGGCTTCTTCCGTCTCCTCTTCCAAGCCTCCGTCTTGTCGGGCTTGATGTTTCAGGCTTACTTCCTTGCCCCCGTACTTGTAGGTGTGAACCTATTATGCATATGTGACGGAGTATGAAGTAGCATACCATTCAATAGGGTAGGAAGTGGGCTCGCATAGAGGAACGAATTCACCTTTCGAGTCCATGACGACTTAGCGTAAGTTGGAGACCATGATGTGGTAACGACCGTAGGTCGGGCTACATCAGCCCCCCTTCAAAAAGAGTCGTCCTCGACTCTACATGCTCATCAGAAAGTAAAAGAGGTCGAGAGACCTTCTTGATCCTGGGGTTCACCATATAGTCATCCTCGGGAAGATTGACTTGACAACACTTCAATGTTCCTTCACTTTCCATGAAGCCTACATAGGTCATAACAAAAGCGAAGCAACACTCAAAGAGTAGCCAATTCATGAAGATTATAGCATGAGTCCTCAAGTAGAAGGAAGTCACCTTAGCTTGTAGAGGTAGCTCGATGAAGGGTACCATATGTAACTCTCTTCGGGTCTTCTTGTTAACACATGGTGAAGGGAATATGCCCTGAGAGGCAATAATAAAATGTTTATTATGTGTATTCCAAGTATATGATAGATGTTTATTTTGCATGCTATAATTGTATTAATACGGAAACGTTAATACATGTGTGTTTAATAAACAAACAGAAAGTTCCTAGTTATGCCTCTCTCATAAACTAGTTCGTTGATTAACAAGATGATCACTGTTTCCTAATCATAGACATTGGATGTTGTTAATAACGAGATCACAACATTAGTGTAATGGTGTGATGAACATTCATCCTAAGTATAGCATTACGATCAAAGTCATTGAGTTTATATTGCTATAAACAAACTACGAAGTAGTCCTAATCCTTAGACCATGAGATCAAGCCAATCACTAACACCGGAAGAGTTTCTTGTCGACATCAAACGTCACTCCGTAACTGGGTGATTATAAAGATGGCTTCAAAGATACTAAAGTGTTATGTTGAGAATCATGGATCAAGAGTGGAATTTGTTCATCCCGATGACGGATAGATATGCTCTGGGCCCTCTCGGTGATATCACATTAGTTAGCTTGCAAGCAAGTGATTTGATCACTAGAATGTTATATCACGGGAACGAGAAAAGAGTGCATGTCAGTAACGAGATCAAACTAGGTATGGAGATACCGATGATCGAATCTCGGACATGTAATATATCGTGAAACAAAGGGATTAATATACAAGCGTAAAAGGTTCCGACGATCATAGGAAAAGTCATCGTTGAATGTGTGGGAGTCAGTATGGATCTCCAGGTCCCGCTACTGATTATTGATCGGAGAAGGGTCTCGATCATGTCCGCATTATTCACGAACCGTAGGGTGACACACTTAAGGGACACTGGAATCCAGTTGGAGCAAATGTTTCATGCCGAAAGAATAAACAAGTGCAGGAATTTATTTCACTAGATATCGAAACAGGTTTTCGGGTGAAATTGCATAAAGTGGTTATGCATGTGAAATGGAATTCTAGCAATGGGTTATTTGTGAATGTTTGTCATTAAAGTAATTGACAAAATTCTGAATAAAATAAAAGAGTTTTATTTAATGAGAGTTTGCATTAAATTTGGTGGAAATTTAATTGGAATTTGAGTGGACTTTTGAGTGGAGGGAATTTAAAGGAATTTTGTGAGTGGAGTGTCCACCCATATGAAGAGGGGAGGGCAAGGGGCAGCCCCCATGCGCCGGCCACCCCCTTGGGGTTCCCCCTCCTTCTATAAAAGGAGCCCCCCTCCTCACTTGTCTCTCACACCTCCTCGTGAAGGATCTCTCCCCCCTCTAGAATTTATCCCCCATGGTCTCGGACTAGCGAGATACATGTTCCCGGTGGCTATTCGGCAAGAAAGGGTTGTGCTTCCGCTGCATCGCTGGAGCGAGGAGGCGGAGGTTGCCCGGTGTCTTGTACGTGTGTGCGAGCATGGATGCGCTGCTGCTTTGCGGCGCTAGGACTTCCTCTCGATCTTGAGATCGGCAAGAGATCGTCTACATCAACCACGAGTTGAACTCGTTAAGCTTTGTCGGTTTGCAAGGGTATGTTCTCTACGGATATACATCCGCCCGTTGTTTGTATCTAGTAGATAGATCTTGGTACATAGTTCCCATTGTAGAATTTTTTTTGTTTTCTATGCTGCGAACCCTACAGTGGTATCAGAGCCGGATCTATGCGTAGATGCTTTACACGGGTAGTACACATATGAGTATGTGGGCGATGATGATCATGTTGTTGCTCCTTTGTTGTAATTTTGGATATTGGTGGCATAGTGGGATGAAGCGGCCCGGACAAACTTTACATGTCCTCGCACATGAGACCTGTTCCACGCTTGACATGCAACTAGTTTGCATAAGTGGCTAGCGGGTGTCTGTCTCTCCTACTATAGTCAATATCTATTTTGCAACGAATTTTCAACAATTTGGTTATCCTCGTTGTGGTTCATGTTCGTAGGTAAGAACGGTTCTATCTCGAAAGCCCTAAGCCACGTAAAACTTGCAATGGATAAATTAGAAGCATCTAGTTTAGATTGTTGCTGGGCTAGTGTTATGATATGGTGATGTTGTAAGTAGAAGTATGAGATGATACTCTTACAACATACATAACGTGTAATCTCCATAGACCTTGGACTTACACATATAGATATGATAGTGATCATACCACGATGCACATGATAGAGATCATATGCGGGAACCATATCATTTCACTAATAAACATGTGATGTTTGATAGCATCTTATATTGCTTGTTTAGCGCTTTGTTAGCATAATAAGATGATCCCTCTTTTAAATATCAAGATAAGAATGTGTTCTTCCTTTAGTATGCACCGATTATGTTTTCGTCGCTCCAAGACATCACGTGATGATCGGGTGTTCTTGGATCCACGACCATATTTCGGGTGTAAAACAGTTACACACGTGAATACTAAGGTTCTAACTTGGTGAGCCTAGCATGTACAGACATGGCCTCGGAACACGGACCGAAAGGTTAAGCATGAGTCATATAGTTGATATGGTGCCCATTTGATGCTCGCCTTTGAAGCTACACCGACTCACGTGATGATCGGACTTGGTGTAGTGGATTTGGTTCATGTAATCACCAAAAAGGCACGAGGGATGTCGTTTTTGAGTGGGAGTTCATTCGTAATATGGATTAGTTGAACTCAATCTATCATACACTTAGTCTAAACTTTACAAATTCTGTTGTAGATGGCACCACCTGCTTTTAATTTCAATGTGTTCATGGAGAAAGAGAAACTTGCAACGAACGGTAGCAACTTTTACCGAATGGGCCATGAATTTGAGGATTCTCCTCTCTGCTGCACAAAAGCAATATGTGCTAGAAGCGCCGTTAGGCCCCCCACCTTTAGATGATGCTCCTGACGAGGAGAAGAATGTCTATCAGACTCGTCAGGAGGACCACAACTTAGTTCATTGCGGCATATTGTATGGGCTACAGCCAGAACTTCGAAAGCGTTTCGAAAATGGCAATGCTTTTGATACAATGGGTGAGTTGAAAATGATTTTCGACACACATGCTGCTGTAGAGAGCTACAACGCTTCAGAAAAGTTCTTTAGCTGCATGATGGAAGAGCACAGCTCCGTTAGTGAGCATGTACTCAAGATGTCGGGTTACGCCGATAAGCTTGTGTCCTTGGGAATATCGATTCCCATTGACTTAGGCATCCATCGTGTTCTGCAGTCTCTGCCACCTAGATATAAGAGCTTCGTGATGAACTATAATATGCAAGGCATGAAGAAGTCTCTCCCCGAGCTTCTGTCAATGCTTAAAACTGCAGAAGTGGAGATCAAAAAGGAACATCAAGTGTTGATG
The DNA here is from genome assembly GCA_916181665.1 of Avena sativa. Classification (NCBI taxonomy): domain Eukaryota; kingdom Viridiplantae; phylum Streptophyta; class Magnoliopsida; order Poales; family Poaceae; genus Avena; species Avena sativa. The sequence goes on along the minus strand of OV702294.1, from coordinate 143,672,721 downwards.
ATCAATAGGAACACTGGTTTCAAGAAAGACAAGAAGGGAAAACGAAAGGGAAGTAAGGGCGGCAAGCCTGTTTCCATTCCTGAAAAGAAACCCGGAGTTGGATCTAAGTCTGATACCGAGTGCTACTATTGTAAGGGGACTGGCCACTGGAAGCGCAACTGCCCCAAGTATTTGGCAGACAAGAAAGCCGGCAAGGCAAACAAAGGTATATATGATATACATGTTATTGATGTGTACTTGACTAGTGCTCGCAGTAGCACCTGGGTATTTGATACCGGTTCAGTTGCTAATATTTGTAACTCGAATCAGGGGCTGCGGAACAAGCGACCGCTAGCAAGGGGTGAGGTCAAGATGCGTGTTGGCAATGGATCAAGCGTTGATGTGATCGCCGTCGGAACGCTGCCTCTCCACTTGCCGTCAGGATTAGTTATAAACTTGAATAATTGTTATCTGGTACCTGCACTAAGCATGAACATTGTATCTGGATCGTGTTTGATGCGAAGTGGTTATTCATTTAAATCCGAGAACAATGGTTGTTCCATTTATATGAATGAAATCTTTTATGGTCATGCACCGATGATGAATGGTTTATTTCTTTTGGATCTCGATAATAATGTTACACATATTCATAATGTTGATGCTAAAAGGATTAAACTAAATGATGATATATCTGCATATATGTGGCACTGCCGTCTAGGTCATATTGGCGTTAAACGCATGAAGAAGCTCCATTCGGATGGACTTTTGGAATCACTTGATTATGAATCATTTGATACATGTGAGCCATGCCTTATGGGCAAGATGACTAGAACGCCGTTTTCCGGTTCAATGGAACGGGCGACAGATTTATTGGAAATCATACATTCTGATGTATGCGGTCCAATGAGTGTGTCGGCGCGAGGTGGATATCGTTATTTTGTTACTTCCACGGATGATTTGAGTAGATACGGTTATATCTACTTGATGAAACACAAGTCTGAAACCTTTGAAAAGTTCAAGGAATTTCAGAATGAAGTGGAAAATCATTGTAATAGAAAGATCAAATTTCTACGGTCCGACCATGGAGGTGAGTATCTAAGTTACAAGTTTAGCACTCACATGAAAGAGTGTGGAATTGTTTCACAACTCACACCTGCCGGAACACCACAGCGAAATGGTGTGTCGGAACGTCGTAATCGTACTTTATTAGATATGGTTCGATCTATGATGTCTCTGACGGACTTGCCGTTGTCATTTTGGGGCTATGCACTAGAAACTGCTGCATTCACTTTAAATCGGGCACCATCTAAATCCGTTGAAAAGACACCGTATGAATTGTGGTTTGGAAACAAACCTAAGCTGTCATTTCTTAAAGTTTGGGGATGCGATGTTTATGTGAAGAAACTTCAACCGGATAAACTCGAACCCAAAGCGGAAAAATGCGTCTTCATAGGATACCCTAAGAAAACTATTGGGTATTCCTTCTATCATAGATCCGAGGGCAAGGTTTTTGTTGCCAAGAATGGATCCTTTCTAGAGAAAGAGTTTCTCGCGAAAGGTGTGAGTAGTCGGAAGGTAGAACTCGAAGAGGTTATTGAACCTTCTCTTCAAAGTATGGCGAGTAGCGCAGCGCCGGAAGTTGTTCCGGAGTTGGCTCCACCTGTTAAAGAGGGAACTAATGATAATGATCATGAAACTCTAAAAGAGAGTACTACCGAACATCGCAGGTCAAGCAGGACGTGTGCAGCTCCTGAGCTGTACGGAAATCCTGTCATGAATTTCATGGTTGATGAAAATGATGACCCTGCGACGTATGAAGAAGCGATGATGAGCCCGGATTCCAACAAATGGTTAGAAGCCATGAAATCCGAGATGGAATCCATGTATGAAAATCAAGTTTGGAACTTGGTGGACTTACCTCACGACCGAAAGGCCGTGGAGAACAAATGGATTTTCAAAAGGAAAACTGATGCTGATGGTAATGTAACCGTCTATAAAGCTCGACTTGTCGCAAAGGGGTTTCGACAAATTCAAGGAGTTGACTACGATGAGACATTCTCTCCCGTAGCGATGCTAAAGTCAGTTAGGATTATGTTAGCAACTGCTACATATTTCGATTATGAGATATGGCAGATGGATGTCAAAACCGCGTTTCTCAATGGTAATATTGAATAAGAGTTGTATATGATACAACCAAAGGGTTTTGTCGATCCTAAGGATGCTAACAAGGTGTGCAAGCTTCAGCGATCCATCCATGGATTGAAGCAAGCATCACGAAGTTGGAATCTCCGCTTTGATGAGGTGATCAAAGAGTTTGGATTTGTCCAAACTTATGGAGAAGCTTGTATTTACAAGAAAGTGAGTGGGAGCAATGTGGCATTTCTAATATTATATGTGGATGACATATTATTGATCGGAAATGATATAGATCTTTTAAACGGTGTTAAAAGTTATCTAAACAGCAAATTTTCAATGAAGGACCTAGGTGAAGCGTCATACATATTAGGCATAAAGATCTATAGAGATAGATCTAGGCGCCTAATAGGGCTATCGCAAAGTACATACCTTGATAAGATTTTAAAGAAGTTTAAAATGGAAAATAGTAAGAAGGGGTTCTTACCTATGACACAAGGCACGACATTGAGTAAGACTCAAAGTCCGGCTTCGGCGAAAGAAAGAGAGATAATGGACAAGGTCCCCTATGCTTCAGCCATAGGCTCTATAATGTACGCCATGCTATGTACAAGACCGGATGTGGCACATGCTATTAGTTTGACCAGTAGGTACCAATCGGATCCAGGTTCAGAACACTGGAAAGCGGTCAAGAATATCCTTAAGTACTTGCGAAGAACTAAGGATATGTTTCTTGTATACGGAGGTGAAGAAGAGCTTGTCGCTAAGTGTTATGTCGACGCTAGCTTTGACACTGATCCGGCTGACTCTAAGTCTCAATCTGGATACGTATTTCTCATGAATGGCGGAGCGGTTAGTTGGAGGAGCTCCAAACAACCTGTGGTGGCGGGATCAACAATGGAGGCCGAATATGTTGCTGCTTCAGAAGCGGCTCAGGAAGCAGTTTGGATGAAGGAGTTCATATCCGAACTAGGTGTGGTTGCAAACGCGTTGGACCCAATGGTGATCTATTGTGACAACAATGGTGCCATTGCCAATGCCAAAGAGCCAAGGTCTCACAAGCATTCCGAGCATATTAAGCGCCGGTTTCACTCCATCCGCGAGCATGTCAAGGATGGAGATATAAAGATTTGTAAAGTACATACGGATCTCAATGTAGCAGATCCATTGACTAAAACTCTCCCTAGAGCAAAACATGATCTACACCAGAACTCCATGGGTGTTAGATACATCACAATGTAACTAGATTATTGTCTCTAGTGCAAGTGGGAGACTGAAGGGAATATGCCCTGAGAGGCAATAATAAAATGTTTATTATGTGTATTCCAAGTATATGATAGATGTTTATTTTGCATGCTATAATTGTATTAATACGGAAACGTTAATACATGTGTGTTTAATAAACAAACAGAAAGTTCCTAGTTATGCCTCTCTCATAAACTAGTTCGTTGATTAACAAGATGATCACTGTTTCCTGATCATAGACATTGGATGTTGTTAATAACGAGATCACAACATTATTGTAATGGTGTGATGAACATTCATCCGAAGTATAGCATTACGATCAAAGTCATTGAGTTTATATTGCTATAAACAAACTACGAAGTAGTCCTAATCCTTAGACCACGAGATCATGCCAATCACTAACACCGGAAGAGTTTCTTGTTGACATCAAACGTCACTCCGTAACTGGGTGATTATAAAGATGGCTTCAAATCTACTAAAGTGTTATGTTGAGAATCATGGATCAAGAGTGGAATTTGTTCATCCCGATGACGGATAGATATGCTCTGGGCCCTCTCGGTGATATCACCTTGGTTAGCTTGCAAGCAAGTGATTTGATCACTAGAATTTTATATCACGGGAACGAGAAAAGAGTGCATGTCAGTAACGAGATCAAACTAGGTATGGAGATACCGATGATCGAATCTCAGACATGTAATATATCGTGAAACAAAGGGATTAAGATACAAGCGTAAAAGGTTCCGACGATCACAGGAAAAGTCATCGTTGAATGTGTGGGAGTCAGTATGGATCTCCAGGTCCCGCTACTGATTATTGATCGGAGAAGGGTCTCGATCATGTACGCATTATTCACGAACCGTAGGGTGACACACTTAAGGGACACTGGCATCCAGTTGGAGCAAATGTTTCATGCCGAAAGAATAAACAAGCGCAGGAATTTATTTCACTAGATACCGAAACAGGTTTTTGGGTGAAATTGCATAAAGTGGTTATGCATGTGAAATGGAATTCTAGCAAGGGGTTATTTGTGAATGTTTGTCATTAAAGTAATTGACAAAATTCTGAATAAAATAAAAGAGTTTTATTTAATGAGAGTTTGCATTAAATTTGGTGGAAATTTAATGGGAATTTGAGTGGACTTTTGAGTGGAGGGAATTTAAAGGAATTTTGTGAGTGGAGTGTCCACCCACATGAAGAGGGGAGGGCAAGGGGGCAGCCCCCATGCGTCGGCCACCCCCTTGGGGTTCCCCCCTCCTCCTATAAAAGGAGCCCCCCTCCTCACTTGTCTCTCACACCTCCTCGTGAAGGATCTCTCTCCCCCTCTAGAATTTATCCCCCATGGTCTCGGACTAGCGAGATACATGTTCCCGGTGGCTATTCGGCAAGAAAGGGTTGTGCTTCCGCTGCATCGCTGGAGCGAGGAGGCGGAGGTTGCCCGGTGTCTTGTACGTGTGTGCGAGCACGGATGCGCTGCTACTTTGCGGCGCTAGGACTTCCTCTCGATCTTGAGATCGGCAAGAGATCGTCTACATCAACCACGAGTTGAACTCGTTAAGCTTTGTCGGTCTTCAAGGGTATGTTCTCTACGGATATACATCCGCCCGTTGTTTGTATCTAGTAGATAGATCTTGGTACATAGTTCCCATCGTAGGAATTTTTTTGTTTTCTATGCTGTGAACCCTACACATGGTCCATAGAGGTTGACGTGTATGCATTTGTACCTTCACACAACAAAGACCAAGCAAAATATTTTCATGCGTGATAGAGGAGCATGTCATTTGCGGCATGTCCACTCTTGTTCACAACACTATTACGATACCAGGATAGCAAATGGAATGCATATGCAAGGTCAAAGTGCATGGAAATCGTTTGAACATCCTCCAAATGTGGGAACTAAAAAACTCCATATAACGTAGTAGTGGGGCATGATGATGCTTGACGCTAGCACTTCGTTGGTAACCCCAAGCGTAGGGTGTGAAGAGCAAGCAGCAAGTTTTCCCTCAGTTGAGACCAAGGTTATCGAACCAGAAGGAGGAAGGAAATGTCACACAGGTGTTGCAAGCAACGCGAAGACCTGGACAACACAAACTCAAGACTTTGCCCCAACGAATCAGTGAGGTTGTCAAGCTCACCGGTTTGTTGTAACAAAGTATTAAACGTATGGTCTGGAAGATAATGGTTTGCAGCAAGTAAACAAGTAACAGTGGAAGATGTATCAATGGTAAAGATTGGACCGGGGTCCATAGTTCACTAGAGGTGCTCTCCTTAGATAAACAACATGGCATGAAGGGTAAACAAATTACAGCAGGGCAATTGACAGGAACCGATCAAGGCATAACAATGCAATTACTAGTCAGAAAGATCCTATGAGATTCGATTGGGCAATACAACAAGATACATAGACCGCCATCCAACTACATCTATGACTAGAAGTCCACCTTCAGGTTATCATTCGAACCCCCTCCAGTATTAAGTTGCAAGCAACAGACAACTGCTTTAAGCAAAGTGTGTAATATAAACAGTCCACATGTTCCATGAACAAGAGACCGTTGTTTTCTCCCTAGTAGCAAAAACACATCTACAACCGAATAGATTATTGTCACTTCCCTTAGAAACTAGAGGCATGAACCTACTATCGAGCATAAATGCCCCCTCTTGGAGTCACTAGCAACTACTTGGCCAAGATAGCTACTAACAACGGAGAGCATGCAAGATCACAAACAACACAGACATGATAGAATCATAAATACCAAACCATTAATCAAACCAACATAATAATCTCAATATCCATCGGATCCTCGCAAACACAACATGCATGATTACAAATAGATTAGATCTTGATCATGAACGGAGCTCACAAGATCTATACATGAAAGCACAAGGAGGAGATACAACCATCTAGCTACTACATGGACCCATAGTCCAAGGTGGAACTACTCACGCATCATACCGGAGAGACGGCCTCCGGGATGATCTCCCATCCGAAGGGTGACAGGAAGAACTTCAGATCCCCCCAATCTAGGGATGATGGTGTCGGTGGCTTGTCACATCCCAAGATTTTCCAAATCTTGTAGTGTGAAAAATAAATGAATAAAATAAAACTTTGTTGATTTTCAGGGCCAGAAGAAACTTTTTGAATCCAATTGGAAACCTTCAAACCAATTTGGATCAAATAAAATCCTAAAGGGATTTAAAAAGTTAATAAACAATAAACTTCAAAATATTTAAAATTACTATTTTGGATCTTTTAATAAAAGGATTTGGTTTACAAAAGAAAAAGGTGGATTTATAAATAAAGAATATTTTGTGAGCCAAATTAAACCTTGGCCAAGCTTTTGAATTAAAACTTTTTGTTTTGATCAACAGAATAAAGATTTATTTAAAGAAAATAATAGGGATTTGTTATTACCCAATTTTGTTAAAATAAAGACTTTCCTTTTTAAGTAAAACATTAAAACTTATTATTATTTTATTTTAAATAAGTTTTCTGAATATTTTATATTCCCAAATAAAACCTACTGAAGTGTTTTTGGTTTATTTTAGTTTTCAAAATAAAGATCTTAATAAAACAAATCCTATTTGATTTATTAATTAAGATCCATTTTATTAATTAATGGATCCTAAAATAAAATGTTATTTTATTTTAAAACAAGCTTTCCAAGTATCTTTTATTTTTAAATAAAACCTACTGATTTGGTTTTGAAATTATTTGGATTTCAAATGGAGTTTTAAAATAAATAAAAACCCATTTGATTTATTAACTAGTGTCCATTTTATTTAATTATAAATGGACTCTAAAATAAAAATATTATTTTATTTTGGGATTTGGTTTATGTTGATAAACAGAACCAAAAACTCATTACAAGTGTGGTGATTGTTTGAATTGTTTGAATGTTTGAATAGTTGATTGAAATTCAAAACAGAAATTGATTTGGAAAAAGAAAAAGGTTTCAGACAGAAAAAAATGTGCAAATGACTCAACCCAACCAGCAGCCCAGCAAGGCCTAACTCGCAGCCCACTTTTCTTTCCCTCAGCAAAACGTTTTCTCACTCGAACTCACACCCACTAAGCCAATGACTGGTGGACCTCGTTTCCTCTTCCTTTTCTCGCTGCCAGAGGACCCCACCGCCACGTCCCCTTCTTCCCCACCCGCAGACTATGCCTCCCCCTTGCCGGCCGTTGCAGGCGAATTAAGCCCGGCGTAATACGCGTTAACCACACCATTAATCGGCCCCTTGACCACACACGTTAAAGCGCCTGCCCCTCCTCTCCACTTCCCCTCTGTCGCCCCTCCTCGACACGCCCCCAGGCTGTCGAATTTTGCTCAACCACCCCCTGTCTCCGACGAACAACCGCGACGATTCCGGCGAGCCCAGCCACCGCCTGGCCCCCTCGACCACCCGAGCGTGATCCCCATATCCGTACGCATCTCCTAGCACCAACCACTCGTCCGCGCGTGCTCTAGAACACCGACAACAAACACGACAGAGCGCCACCGTCTTCTGCCGTTCTCCGACGACGTCTCCCCGGTAAACTCGACCACCCCTCTCTTCCCCGTGGACACGTTAATGATCGCCATGCTCTTGCGAACCTAACAGTGTCTCCCGTTTGTCCTAGGGTGCACCCTATCCTCGCCCTCGACGACCTCCTGAACCGCCCGAAGCCCAGCTCATCTCCGACGAGCCATTAAGGACAGTCCCATGCGCCCCTCCGCCAGCCAGTGCCACCTTGAGCTTCCCCAAGCTTCGGCGAATGCGGTGAGCTTACTCCCTCCCTTTCTCGCTTCCTTCTTCGCCAGCGCCGCCGCCATCTGACCGTGCGCCGCCACCAGCCGCCGTCAGCGCCGCCCGAGTAAGGTCAATCAGTTTGACACCGTTAGATTTTAATCCTGCGATTGTAATTAGAATAGAGCGAAGCGATAAGACCACGCCTGAGCCGCGCGATATCAATTAGATCCAACGGCCTGCGTCGCCTGATCCGCAGGAACCGTTTTCGACGAATCAGAACGCGCCGCGTGTCACTGGATGATTTAGAATAGAATTTGAAATCAGATTTAGATGCCATTTTGAAACCCTTGTAACTTTCAAACCACACGTCCAAATTTTACAAATTTTATATCAATGGAATCAGTGAGACAAGCCCTAGCCAACCATGCCCTTTGTTTAGCAAAAAGCTTCTGGAAAAATGTTTGTTTTTGCAGAAACATTTGTATGTTTGTTAAGGGTGTGAAAATTGTTTAAAAATGATTTTGGGGTTAAAATCTTTGGCAAATGGTGTGATTTGAACCTACTGACCATAGGAAACACTTTGTGGTTTCAAAAATGTATTTGGTGAAACAAAAGAATGATTCTTTGATTTAAAACCATTTCTAGTCAAATAAAATATAGTTTATTTATTGAAAATGGTTTTGGAAGAAAACTTTTGGGAAATGTTTTGTTTTAAACTCTCTGACCCCAAACACCAAGTTTTATGGCTTGAAAACATATTTGGTGAACCCTATAGATTAATGCCTTAGTAAAAATATTTCTACACCACATAAAATCATACTTTGTTTTGAAAATGGTTTAGGAAGTGAAACCTTTTGCAAATGACTTTGCCACTTTATAAAATGACCCTTAGGTGTTTTCCAATGTTTATGACCCATTAGGAACCACTTTTCCAAATAAAACAAAGCTTGGCATGCTTGCATGCATTTCCTAGACTTTATGATTTTATGTGATGTTTTGCTTGATTGGTAGATTGAGTTTGTGCCTTGCTTAATTGAATTGTAGTGACTTGAAGAGTGTGATTGTAGCAAGGACATGGAGTGAACTTATACCCTCTACCAAAAAGGCAAGTGATGCTTCATACTTTTTGTCCCATTACTTTCACTATGCATTAGTGATTTCTCTAAGTAAAACTTGCATGGATTTTATTTTGCTAAGTATAAACCTTACTATAGGAAAACCTAGTAGATGAAACCTTAGTAGGAATTTTCCTAAGTTAAGATTCCTACTACTATCAAGCTTAGCCTAGCTAATAGAAAACATGGGTGGACTATATATTCACACTATGGAAAAATTCCTAAGTCTGAAGACTTGTGTTTTGTTTAATAAAACAACTAAGTTAATGAATCACCTGGGTGGAATGGTAATTGCTTGGTGGATTTTTGTTGAGTGGTTCACAAGGCCCATGTCTATGGTTTACCTTGTGTATCTCACTTGTGGATGGCCACCCAGGAACAAAGATATTTGAGATGTCAAATGTTGAGAAGCTTCAAGTGCAGCCACTTGGCATTATGGGCTCTGCCTAGATCATATAGGTTGCAAGAACTTAGCCATATGGACAGAGGGTGGTAGTTTTTGTTAGGTTGGAACGCGTCCATTTTGGTCTAAGGGAAGGCTTCTGAAAGATCTTGTCTTGGGAAACCAAGTCTTGTGGGGAAAATGCACCACCTCTGCAGAGTGTAAAATCTAAGTACTTAGCCATGTCCCTGGTAAAGGACAATTTGAGCATCAAGACATGGAAGCAATCAAGAATCTCATCATTCAAATTTCTAAGTTAAAAACTTGTGGTTTGAACAAGGGTTTTTGAAATCTTCAATCTTTGATTGAGAGGTGCCTTGGAAAAAGATTTTGTCAAAATAAAAACTTAGTGTTTTCAAATGTTAAGGAAAAATCTATTTTGAGCAATGCAAGCCTCAACTCCACTTAGCCAAATGCATATAGATGATAGACTCCACTATACTACCATAGTATCACTTGCCAATACAATTCAAATGTATTGACCCTTGTGGCTGTAACCTGTTATGTTGCAGGTTTGATTGATTTAGTGAAGTGTGTTGATTAGGATTACAAAGTCTACAACCAACATGTCTGCCTGTGGCACTTTGAAGATGAAGGACCCCATGCTTATAGTTATTCCGTTGCAATGTATTGTAATAGCCAAATGAGCTATGTAAAGATGTAATAAAATTATGTTATTCCTGGTTATAAAGTTGTATTATGACCTTTGTTCCTTGATATTACATCTTAACTGTGGATGCTAGCTATTGATCCAGGGACTAGCATTGTAAACACAGGGGACACCACCTTATGTTAATAAAGGTTGGGACACTCCCTCTACAGATGGTATCAGAGCATTGTGTTGCCTGTAGGATTTGTAAACCTAGGATTGGACAAAAAACCCTTAGAGAAATAGGAGTTGTGTTTGTACCAAAACTTATTTACAAACAATCTTGTAAACTCTTTCCTCAACCATTTTGGTTTCAACTCTACATCTCTTCTATTTTTCAACTTGATGGAAACCTACCCCATGGCCCAAGACTACACCATGTGCAAAGGACTCCCTCAACACTTTCAACTCTAATGACTTCAACTTCTTCAACTCTAATGACTTCAACATCTTCAGCATTTTCACCAAGGACTTCAACCTTAGATACCACTAAGGACAAGTGAGACAAGAAATCTTGCTCAAGATTTGAAGACTAAGGAAACACAAGTAAGAAGGAGCCATCATCACCTTTGAAGTATTGTAACCAAGATTTTTTCCTAAGGAAACCATGATCCCATACAAGAAGAATCAACCAAGAAGGATGGAAAGATCACAAGTAAACCATATAGATGTACCACCATATATAGTTAAGTTAAACACACCAACTTATGTGGTGTAACAAAAAAAATATTTTGTTGCCTAAAAATATGCTTGAAACTTGTTGTTTGAGTGGAATGTTTGTTTGTGATTGCTTGCACATTGCTTGAGTGAATTGTGATGTGTGTGATTAGAATTATCCCCTTAGAAATATTTTTGCCTATTCTAATCCCAATCCAACCCAAACAGATGACTTCTCCAAGAGACTCCAACATCAAGGTTGATGACACCAACAACAACCAAGAGGACAACATGAGAGAACTTATAGCAACCCAAAACCAGTTGAGCCAAGAGACAACTCAGCTTTTAGCCAAGAACAATGGACTAGACCCAGCCATACAAAGGATTTTGAAACTTCAATCCCAATTGTTGCAAGGATTGGTTACTCAAATGATCAACATGGGAGAAAACTTTTCCCAAAGAGCTAATGACAACAAGGATAACAAAGATGCTATTCAAGAGGGAACCCAAGTTGGCAATACTTATGAGGACAAGGATCATACATCCAAGGAGCATGAAGATCAATGCCCCAAGAAGAGAGAAAGATCTCCCACCTATGAAGAACATGAACTAGAAGAACTCCTAACTTTGGAGAGACCCAAAAAGAAGAAGAAGAAGAAATGCCCCAACCCTAACAAGGAGGATATTACTCAAGTGCAATGTTACAATTGCAAAGAGATGGGACACTATGCCAATGAATGCCCAGAAAATAAGAAGAACCAAAGAAACAAACAAGAGGCAATGATACCAAAGGAAAAGAAAGATACCAGCCAAGTGATGTGTTTCAAATGCAAGGAACTAGGCCAGTATGTAAACAATTGTCCAGAAAAGATGAAGAACAAGTTAAAAAAAAGCCCATGAAGGATCTCAGCCTTGTCACATGTTTCAAGTGTGAAAACAAAGGACACTATGCAGATGTTTCCCAGAGAAGATTTTCCCAGGATCCCAAGAAGGACAATATGTAATTTTTGTTTGAAAAATTTTAAGGGTGGTAGTACCCTAGTTGTTTTGAGCCTACTTGTAACCCCTAGCCTTCCCAAATCTCGGGACGAGATTTATTTTAAGGGTGGTAGCCTGTCACATCCCAAGATTTTCCAAATCTTGTAATGTGAAAAATAAATGAATAAAATAAAACTTTGTTGATTTTCAGGGCCAGAAGAAACTTTTTGAATCCAATTGGAAACCTTCAAACCAATTTGGATCAAATAAAATCCTAAAGGAATTTAAAAAGTTAATAAACAATAAACTTCAAAATATTTAAAATTACTATTTTGGATATTTTAATAAAAGGATTTGGTTTACAAAAGAAAAAGGTGGATTTATAAATAAAGAATATTTTGTGAGCCAAACTAAACCTTGGCCAAGCTTTTGAATTAAAAACTTTTTGTTTTGATCAAAAGAATAAAGATTTATTTAAAGAAAATAATAGGGATTTGTTATTACCCAATTTTGTTAAAATAAAGACTTTCCCTTTTAAGTAAAACATTAAAAATTATTATTATTTTATTTTAAATAAGTTTTCCAAATATTTTATATTCCCAAATAAAACCTACTGAAGTGTTTTTGGTTTATTTTAGTTTTCAAAATAAAGATCTTAATAAAACAAATCCTATTTGATTTATTAATTAAGATCCATTTTATTAATTAATGGATCCTAAAATAAAATGTTATTTTATTTTAAAACAAGCTTTCCAAGTATCTTTTATTTTCAAATAAAACCTACTGATTTGGTTTTGAAATTATTTGGATTTCAAATGGAGTTTTAAAATAAATAAAAACCCATTTGATTTATTAACTAGTGTCCATTTTATTTAATTATAAATGGACTCTAAAATAAAAATATTATTTTATTTTGGGATTTGGTTTATGTTGATAAACAGAACCAAAAACTCATTACAAGTGTGGTGATTGTTTGAATTGTTTGAATGTTTGAATAGTTGATTGAAATTCAAAACAGAAATTGATTTGGAAAAAGAAAAAGGTTTCAGACAGAAAAAAATGTGCAAAGGACTCAACCCAACCAGCAGCCCAGCAAGGCCCAACTCGCAGCCCACTTTTCTTTCCCTCAGCGAAACGTTTTCTCACTCGAACTCACACCCACTAAGCCAATGACTGGTGGACCTCGTTTCCTCTTCCTTTTCTCGCTGCCAGAGGACCCCACCGCCACGTCCCCTTCTTCCCCACCCGCAGACTACGCCTCCCCCTCGCCGGCCGTTGCAGGCGAATTAAGCCCGGCGTAATACGCGTTAACCACACCATTACTCGGCCCCTTGACCACACACGTTAAAGCGCCTGCCCCTCCTCTCCACTTCCCCTCTGTCGCCCCTCCTCGACACGCCCCCAGGCTATCGAATTTTGCTCAACCACCCCCTGTCTCCGACGAACAACCGCGACGATTCCGGCGAGCCCAGCCACCGCCTGCCCCCCTCGACCACCCGAGCGTGATCCCCATATCCCTACGCATCTCCCATCACCAACCACTCGTCCGCGCGTGCTCTAGAACGCCGACAACAAACACGACAGAGCGCCGCCGTCTTCTGCCGTTCTCCGACGACGTCTCCCCGTTAAACTCGACCACCCCTCTCTTCCCCGTGGACACGTTAATGATCGCCATGCTCTTGCGAACCTAACAGTGTCTCCCGTTTGTCCTAGGGTGCCCCTATCCTTGCCCTCGACGACCTCCTGAACCGCCCGAAGCCCAGCTCATCTCCGACGAGCCATTAAGGATAGTCTCGTGCGCCCCTCCGCCAGCCAGTGCCACCTTGAGCTTCCCCAAGCTTCGGAGAATGCGGTGAGCTTACTCCCTCCCTTTCTCGCTTCCTGCTTCGCCAGCGCCACCGCCATCTGACCGTGCGCCGCCACCAGCCGCCGTCAGCGCCGCCCGAGTAAGGTCAATCAGTTTGACACCGTTAGATTTTAATCCTGCGGTTGTAATTAGAATAGAGCGAAGCGGTAAGAGCATGCCTGAGCCGCGCGATATCAATTAGATCCAACGGCCTGCGTCGCCTGATCTGCACGAACCGTTTTTGACGAATCAGAACGCGCCGCGTGTCACTGGATGATTTAGAATAGAATTTGAAATCAGATTTAGATGCCATTTTGAAACCCTTGTAACTTTCAAACCACACGTCCAAATTTTACAAATTTTATATCAATGGAATCAGTGAGACAAGCCCTAGCCAACCATGCCCTTTGTTTAGCAAAAAGCTTCTGGAAAAATGTTTGTTTTTGCAGAAACATTTGTATGCTTGTTAAGGGTGTGAAAATTGTTTAAAAATTATTTTGGGGTTAAAATCTTTGGCAAATGGTGTGATTTGAACCTACTGACCATAGGAAACACTTTGTGGTTTCAAAAATGTATTTGGTGAAACAAAAGAATGATTCTTTGATTTAAAACCATTTCTAGTCAAATAAAATATAGTTTATTTATTGAAAATGGTTTTGGAAGAAAACTTTTGGGAAATGTTTTGTTTTAAACTCTCTGACCCCAAACACCAAGTTTTATGGTTTGAAAACATATTTGGTGAACCCTATAGATTAATGCCTTAGTAAAAATATTTCTACACCACATAAAATGATACTTTGTTTTGAAAATGGTTTAGGAAGTGAAAACTTTTGCAAATGACTTTGCCACTTTATAAAATGACCCTTAGGTGTTTTCCAATGTTTATGACCCATTAGGAACCACTTTTCCAAATAAAACAAAGCTTGGCATGCTTGCATGCATTTCCTAGACTTTATGATTTTATGTGATGTTTTGCTTGATTGGTAGATTGAGTTTGTGCCTTGCTTAATTGAATTGTAGTGACTTGAAGAGTGTGATTGTAGCAAGGACAAGGAGTGAACTTATACCCTCTACCAAAAAGGCAAGTGATGCTTCATACTTTTTGTCCCATTACTTTCACTATGCATTAGTGATTTCTCTAAGTAAAACTTGCATGGATTTTATTTTGCTAAGTATAAACCTTACTATAGGAAAACCTAGTAGATGAAACCTTAGTAGGAATTTTCCTAAGTTAAGATTCCTACTACTATCAAGCTTAGCCTAGCTAATAGAAAACATGGGTGGACTATATATTCACACTATGGAAAAATTCCTAAGTCTGAAGACTTGTGTTTTGTTTAATAAAACAACTAAGTTAATGAATCACCTGGGTGGAATGGTAATTGCTTGGTGGATTTTTGTTGAGTGGTTCACAAGGCCCATGTCTATGGTTTACCTTGTGTATCTCACTTGTGGATGGCCACCCAGGAACAAAGATATTTGAGATGTCAAATGTTGAGAAGCTTCAAGTGCAGCCACTTGGCATTATGGGCTCTGCCTAGATCATATAGGTTGCAAGAACTTAGCCATATGGACAGAGGGTGGTAGTTTTTGTTAGGTTGGAACGCGTCCATTTTGGTCTAAGGGAAGGCTTCTGAAAGATCTTGTCTTGGGAAACCAAGTCTTGTGGGGAAAGTGCACCACCTCTGCAGAGTGTAAAATCTAAGTACTTAGCCATGTCCCTGGTAAAGGACAATTTGAGCATCAAGACATGGAAGCAATCAAGAATCTCATCATTCAAATTTCTAAGTTAAAAACTTGTGGTTTGAACAAGGGTTTTTGAAATCTTCAATCTTTGATTGAGAGGTGCCTTGGAAAAAGATTTTGTCAAAATAAAAACTTAGTGTTTTAAAATGTTAAGGAAAAATCTATTTTGAGCAATGCAAGCCTCAACTCCACTTAGCCAAATGCATATAGATGATAGACTCCACTATACTACCATAGTATCACTTGCCAATGCAATTCAAATGTATTGACCCTTGTGGCTGTAACCTGTTATGTTGCAGGTTTGATTGATTTAGTGAAGTGTGTTGATTAGGATTACAAAGTCTACAACCAACATGTCTGCCTGTGGCACTTTGAAGATGAAGGACCCCATGCTTATAGTCATTCCGTTGCAATGTATTGTAATAGCCAAATGAGCTATGTAAAGATGTAATAAAATTATGTTATTCCTGGTTATAAAGTTGTATTATGACCTTTGTTCCTTGATATTACATCTTAACTGTGGATGCTAGCTATTGATCCAGGGACTAGCATTGTAAACACAGGGGACACCACCTTATGTTAATAAAGGTTGGGACACTCCCTCTACATGGCTACAAACGGTTTTGTGGATATTTGATCGGGTGCCTAGGGTTTCTGCATTGGGGGCTTCTTATAGGCGAAGGGGAGGCCGAGGATGCGACCAGGGGGGCAAACCCTAGCCAGGCGCGGGCCCACCCCTAGCCGCGCCTGGGGGGGGGGGTCTGGCTGCCCTGGCTCGCTTCCTCATCTCCCCTCTGGACTTCTTGTTTCCCACGAAAAGTAATTGACTTTGACGTTTGTCCCATCCAATTCCGAGAATATTTCTTTACTAACTTCTCTAAAACCAAAAACAGCAGAAAACATGCATCTGGCACTGTTGCAACTTGTTAATAGGTTAGTGATGAGCCACAAGTATAGGGGGTGTATCGTAGTACTTTTGATAAATAGGAGTGTTGATCCCAACAAGGAGCAGAAGGTGCTGAACAGTGGTATGGAGCAGGAAATCCCTGTGAATACTTAGCAACGAATTTTTAGTGGTTTTCTGACAAGGCAAGAAAACAAAGAGCAAGTAACAGAAGTAACGAACAAACGGAGAAAGTGGCCCAATCCTTTCTTAGCAAAGGACAAGCCGGTGGAAATACTTATAAGGACCAAACGTTCTCGAGGACACATGGGAATTCTGTCAAGTGCTTTCCCTGCAAATAGCTGAGTACTCTTCTCTGGTGTTTGTAAGTGTTGTGTGGGTGAACCTGTGCTAACATACTGCCGTTCCTAGGACTAATACATACTTGTGATTAAACCCCCTTCAAACATCCGTAACTGCAGGAAAGTAATTAAGACATAATCTAACCACAGCCTTAAACTCCGAGATCCTACACTCCCTTGTGCAAAGGTGTCCTAACGGGGGTTTAGGTTTCTGTCACTCCGGCAACCCCACGATTAGTATCCAAAAACACAATGCATACCCCTAGGCCCATAAATGGTGAAGTGTCATGTAGTCGACGTTCACATGAAACCACTAGAAGAATAGCACCACAACTTAAATACTAAACCATTGAATAATAACTCATCACAGATTCACTACTAACAACATGACTTCTCCCATGTTCTCAAGAACTAGACGAACTACTCACAAGACATCATATGGATCAAGATCAAAGATGATATGATAATGGGTAATAATCTGAACATAAACAATAATCTAATGGTTCCACTCACAAGCATCAACTACAATAGTAATTAACACCGGGAAAGTTTCCCCTAATGAACTAAGCAATATCCAACACAATTGTTACAGTGGGACAGAGTGGTGATGATGGTGCTGGTGGAGATGATGGTGTGGATGATGATGATGATCTCGATGAAGCCTAGCTTGATGACGGTGTTGATGGCGATGGTCTCCCCTCTCTGGGGAAGGAATTCCCCCGGCATAAATCTGTCTGCCGGAGAGATCTTTCTCTCTTGGTGTTTTTCGCCCCCCAGAGGCGGCGGAAATCTATCTGTGGTCGCTCCCTGAGGCTTAGGGTTCCGAAGGGAAGTTATAGGCGAAGGGGGAGAGTCGGAGGCCGGACAGGTGGGCCAAACCCACCCCAGGCGCGGCCTCAGGTGGGCCCGTGCCTAGGGGGGTTTGGGGCCCCTGTAGCCCCCCTTCGCTCCTCCTTCTGGCTTCCTTCGTCTTCTGGTGAAATAATATGTTTCCATATTTTTCTGGTATTTTTCTGATCTTCGCGAAATTGCACCGAAACGCCTTCTTTTCTATCAGAATCCAGACTCCGACAGTTCATCCTCCAGGAATCATCCAACATGCATAAATAGATGAAAAGCCATAAGTAATACCTCATAATAAGACAAATATCAATGGATAGAGGTAAATTATGATATAGAACGGTGATTCAAATTGGGCGTATCAGTTAGTACCATAAAACATGTAAAAAGCACCTCAAAGTGTAGACAAGTAAAGCAAAGTAGATACTAAACAAGCATGGAGCATCAAAAGTTATAGATACTAAACAAGCATGGAGCTCAAAAAGGTTTTTCACAAGTGAAGGCTTTCAAAGTGATACTCAATAGATAAGAGTTTTGTGCAAACAAGGAAGATAAAGAACATGATTGAATAAATCACCATATGAATTCTTGAAACACAACAACTCAAAAGCTTCCTGGATATAGAGATGAAGTAGGTTTACTGACTCAACTGGTAACTGGTAGAAAGGTCCCTTCTTAGAGGGTAGCAGGGATTACAAGTCATAAAGAGCTTCCAAAAGATTATGGTACTTACTAGCTTAGAGTCCTCATTGCCCCTACCATAAGCATCTTGAGATGATTAAGGTTAAAGTGAACAAAGATGGAGTATATGCTTGACGAAATATAAGTTGGCAATCTCATGTCCTTGAATATGAGGGCCACTCCTCGTGCATACTCAACTTTGGGTCCAGGTAAGTTCTTGTCATTGTAAGTATTTGTATATCATTGAGAACCGCCAACAGGGTACCCCTTGCACATGGTACAGAAGCTTTCCCATAACCAAAATGACAAGGCAAGCAGACAACGAGCATCTCAGCAATCTTTTTATTTACTATGTGTATAGCTTTTTATTGATGATGCTTCATAGATGACTCACTATGGTGATGCTGCAAGTTTCCACCATGATTAAGCATGGCTTAGGCTAGTGGCCCAGGCATTTCTCTAACACAGAATACAAACTCCATGGACTTACAAGTTCCCTCTTTATTTCACACCGTTGACATCCATAGACAAAAGAGCACGATATCAACTGCGTACAGAATACAAGTGCAATGTTGAAAACGTTCCCCATGACAGCACGTTCTGCTAATCCCAACGTATAGATGCAATCATATACAACTTCGATGTTCACGATGGTTCAAGTTTATTAGGGGCAAGTAAATAAAGTGTGCCATCAAGTTCGTGAGAGCTTTACTAACTAGTTTTCACATAACAAAATACTTTTTAATTTGAAAGGTAGATGAAAGCTTGAGAATTTGCTAGGAATAGCAAAAGCTATTAGGTAGCAAGCAAGTATGCTATTAGGTAGCAAACAAGTGGCAAAAGTTTTGGGTTCAAAGGATTTTGGAAACATGAGAAGTATGCCTTCTCAAAACAGGTTTTTGGCTAGCAAGGCTAGGTAGCAAGCAAGAGAGTTGAAAGAAACAAGCAAACATACAGGTAATAAAACCAATCATGCAATCTTCCTTGAAGACACAAAATAATCTTAAATAAAGAATACTAAGCTTATGAGCCAACAATAAAGAAAACAAATGATACCAAATACATGTAAGCCTTTTCTTTCTTTATTTTTCTTTCAAACTAAAGCCACTGAACAGAACTCAGTTTGCCAAAACCAATTTAGATCCACTTGATGATCCCAAAGTGGTGCCAATACTGAACAACAAGATCCATCATATAATAGAGATTGCAAACTAAAAATAAGAAGTGCAAAAAGTAAAAGATGAGACTTCTCATTAATATTCCAATAAAGGCACTCACACCAAGGGATACATAGGTAATCAACTAAAGGAGAGATACTTCCACATGCAAACCAAACTATAAAATAACTTCTCTACCACAGATATGAATCCACTAAAAAGGTAGAAGATAAAAGATAATGGTGGTGATACCGCGGCACTCCCCCAAGCTTGGAACAAGCCAAGGGGATGCCAAACCTGATGACGAATTACTCCCTTGGTGGTGGTGGTGTTCTCTTGATAAGGTCTTCAATAGGTTTCTTCAAATCCTCCATATTGAAAGCTAGAGTACAAATTAACTCCGAATTATGCTCAATGCAGCCCATGATCAACTCGAACCGAGGATCCTAGTCCTTGTTATTCTTTCTCCATTCTTCCAAGTTAGAGCGTTTCTTCCCTACACGGTTAGAACAAGGGGTACTAGGAGGAAGTGTGCGTGGAGCGAGGATATGACGCGGAGTTATCCCTCCTGTAGACATCTGTGATGTCCTCCTAAGATGGGTAGGTTGTGCCACCAAACCAATGCTTGCGATGGTAGCACGAGTGTCCGGTTGATTGTCCTCCTCCATGTCTCCTTCATAACCTACCGGAATCTCTTCCTCATTTGGAACTTGAGGTTCTTCTTCTTCGGGCTTCTTCCCTTTGTCGTCGGTGGAGGCCATGGTGCTCTAATCTTGAGAAGGTTTCTTGACAGAAACAGAGCGAAACGAAAACACGATGAGAACATGGTGCATGAACCTCGGGGGATCCGGGGGGTTATATATTACGAAGTTTCAATGTGTAAGGAAGGTTTTGACATGGAAACAACGCGGAGACGGAGTTCGAGGGCAAAACACCCCCCTCAGGCGCAACCAGGCTGGGCCCGCGCCTGAGGTGGGTTTGTCCACCCCAGGCTCCGTTTCCTCTTCAGTTTCGTCTCGTAACTTCTTTTATGTATTAAAACATCAAAAATATAAAAACATTGGGGTTTCACGAACCTTCTGTTTTCACCACTTTTACCTATTCAAAGACGAACTCTGTAGATTCCTGTTCTCCTTCTCCTGATAATTTCCTTCATACAAAACTTTTGCACAAACTCCAAGACAACATTAGTGTAAGCAAAAACAATAAACCTTTGGTAAACACTTCAACTGAAAACCCATCAAAACAAAAGCTTCTGTAAGAGGCGAATGCAAATGATGGCAGAAATCTGTCAAAACAGACCAATAGGTAAAGATTGATTTTTCTGAAGACCTTCTGCTGCTCAAATCAAAAAGTGCAGAACTGATGAAAGTTGGGCAACAACCTAGAGAACAAACTCAGAAAAATGCAGCTCCATCCGAAGTAATGATCTTCCTCATGAATTTTTACAATGCATCACAAAAATCTGTCCCAGGACAACCACTTTTCATAACTCCTCTACTTCACAAAAGTAGTTAAACTTGACACAAAAACTAAAACAAAAAGGATAAGGAGCGGTTATTACTGAGGTAATAACTTCCAAGACTCGACAAAACTCTTGGGTTATCTCCCAACAAGTACTTTTCTTTAATGCCTTTAAGTTAGCCTTGAAACTTCCAAAGATGCTCACACATGGGAGATATATATATCTGAAATGAAAGAGAGCATCAAGAAGCAAATAACCAATACACTTGAGCCTAACCCACTTCCTATGCATGAGGGTATCATGAGAAAACGAATTTTTGAAACAAAAAGCCACAAGCATAGGAAGACAAAATAGATGCAACTTTAAAGCTCTCAACATAAAACGGGGAAACTTAACATCATTGAGATGCATAAAACCATGTTTCCCTCTCTCAAAATAACCTTCAGTAGCACTTTGAATAAAGTTGACAATATAATTGTCACTAGAAATAATTTTATCACCAGAATAAGCATACTTACAGTCATCAAAAAGAGGTCCAATGTCATAGACTGGATCAATTGAAGCAAGTTGTTCCATCCTGTAATGTTTATTAGGCAAGCTATTTTTACAAGGAGCTTTAGAAAATTTGGAAAAGTTAAACTCATAAGAATATCCATCAAACTTAGTTAAAACTTTTTCCTTCTTACAATCAATAATAGCTCCACACGTGTTCAAGAAAGGTCTACCAAAAATGATAGGACAAGTTTTGCTAGGTGCTGAATTAAGCACTAGAAAATCAGTAGGATACTTAATGTTATCGCAGAGAACCTCCACATCTCTTACAATGCTAATGGGGCAAATGGTCTCCTTGTTAGCAAGGTGAATAACCACATCAATGTCCTCAAGCTCACAAGGACCAATCTCATGCATAATTTCCATGTAAAGCTTATAAGGAATAGCACTGGAACTAGCACCAATATCACATAAACCATAATAGCAATGATCACCAATTTTAACAGAAAGCACAGGAACACTAGTTTTTCTAGCCTTACTAGGATGAGACATAATATTAGAAGCATCTTCACAGAAGACAATGTGCTCATCCTCTCTATTTTTAGTGACAGTGTCTTTCACAATAGCTACCACAGGTTCATCATTCAAATGCTTACCAGGCTCCACAGTTTTCATTGTACCTTTGTTATTTGCACTAATAATCATAGAATACTCCTTTACCTTAGCTGGGAAAGGCATTTTCTCAACATGAGGTTCATGCACAATATGATTAGTAGTACAAATTTGAGTACTTCTAACAGGAACATGACTAACAACATATTTATAAGGAGCATGGTACTTATTCCACTTCTTCTTAGGAATTTCAATGTAAGAGGCAAAGGCCTTAAAATAGTTGGCAATACTTTGGGAGTCAATACCAAACTTATTGCTAATATCACGGAAGTTATTAGTACCCATAAAAGATTTAATGCATTCATAATCATAGTTTATACCTGACTTTCTTCCTTTGTCATTCTCCCAAGCTTCAGTGTTCTCTTGAATACGGTCTAAGAGATCCCATTTAGCTTCTTCCTTCATACTTGTGAATGATCCAACACAAGAAGCATCTGGTAAATCTTTATCATGAAGAGATAGCCTAGCATAAAAGTGATTGAGAATAATATTGTTAGGGAGTTCATGAATAGGACATTTAAGCATTAGTAACTTCAATCTCCCCCAAGCTCGAGCTGTACTCTCTCCATAAAGAGTCCAAAAGTTATAAATAAGACTTCTATCCTTATGGATTTCACTTGGAGGATAAAATTTAGAGTAAAAGAGAGATGCCATCTCCTCCCATTCCATGGATTGTCCATTCTTTAGCAGCTTATACCATGCCTCGGCTCTCCCTTTCAAGGATATGGAGAGTAACTTCTTCTTCACCTGTTCAGTTGTGATACCTGCACACTTAAACAACCCGCATAATTCATGGATAAAAAGCAAGTGATCACCAGGATGGACAGTTTCATCCCCAAAATAATAATTATCCATAACACGATTAACAATACTTGTAGGTATCTTAAAAGGATCTATCTCAACAAGAGGTGGTTCATCTACTACCCTTTCAGTGGTAGTAGTTTTCCCAAACATAAAACCAAGTGGGTTATCCATATTGGAAACAAAGCAACAAACAGTAACAAAAGGAAATACTAACAGTAGAAGTTTCCCTTACCAGTTCCACTCTTCAATAGCACTTCACTCCCCGGCAACGGCGCCAGAAAATAGTCTTGATGACCCACAAGTATAGGGGGTGTATCGTAGTACTTTCGATAAATAGGAGTGTCGATCCCAACAAGGAGCAGAAGGTGTCGAACAGTGGTATGAAGCAAGAAATCCCCGTGAATACTTAGCAACGGATTTTTAGTGGTTTTCTGTCAAGGCAACAAAACAAAGAGCAAGTAACAGAAGTAACGAACAAACGGAGCAAGTGGCCCAATCCTTTCTTACCAAGGACAAGCCGGTGGAAATACTTATAAGGACCAAACGTTCTCGAGGACACATGGGAATTCTGTCAAGTGCTTTCGCTGCAAATAGCTGAGTACTCTTCTCTGGTGTTTGTAAGTGTTGTGTGGGTGAACCTGTGATAACATACTGCCCTTCGTAGGACTAATACATACTTGTGGTTAAACCCCCTGCAAGCATCCGCAACTACAGGAAAGTAATTAAGATATAATCTAACCACAGCCTTAAACTCTGAGATCCTACACTCCCTTGTGCAAAGGTGTCCTAACAGGGGTTCAGGTTTCTGTCACTCCGACAACCCCACGATTAGTAGCCAAATACACAATGCATCCCCCTAGGCCCATAAATGGTGAAGTGTCATGAAGTCAACATTCACATGACACCACTAGAAGAATAGCACCACAACTTAAATACTAAACCATTGAATAATAACTCATCACAAATTCACTACTAACAACATGACTTCTCCCATGTCCTCAAGAACTAAACGAACTACTCACGAGACATCATATGGATCAACATCAAAGATGATATGATAATGGATAACAATCTGAACATAAACAATAATCCAATGGTTCCACTCACAAGCATCAACTACAATAGTAATTAACACCGGGAAAGTTTCCCCTAATGAACTAAGCAAGTATCCAACATGATTGTTACAACGGGATGGAGTGGTGTTGATGGTGCTGGTGGAGATGACGGTGTGGATGATGATGATGATCCCGATTAAGCCTAGCTTGACGATGGTGTTGATGGCGACGACCTCCCCTCTCATGGAAGGAATTTCCCTGGCAGAAATCTGTTTGCCAGAGAGATCTTTCTCTCTCGGTGTTTTCCGCCCCGCAGAGGCGGCGCAAATATATCTGTGGTCGTTCTCCTAGTATTAGGGTTCCGAGAGGATGATATAGGCGAGAGGGCGGAGTTGGGAGCTGGCCAGGTGGGACACACCTGCCCTAGGCACGGCCCAGGGGGACCCGCGCCTAGGGGGGGTATGGGCCCCCTATGGCCCAGCTACGCCTTCCCTTATGGCTTCCTTCGTCTTCTGGGAAAATATGATTTTCCAATATTTTTCTGGTATTTTTCTGATCTTCGCGAAATTGCATCAAAACACCTCCTTTTCCATCAGAATCCAGACTCTGGCAGTCCATCCTCCAAGAGTCATCCAACATGCATAAACAGATGAAAAAACATAAGTAATACCTCATAATAACACATATATCAATGAATAGAGGCAAATTATGATATAGAATCGTGATGCAAATTGGACGTATCAACTCCCCCAAGCTTAGACCTTCGATTGTCCCTAAGCGAAAATTGAGCTCAGTAAACATGTCCACAGGTTTATGGAGTGAAGTGTCGATAAAAGAATACAGACAAGAAGCATCACACTTACCAATGCACAACTCATAGAAGAAAGCAACTCACCATTATATAACTTAGCTTGCAACAAGTACATGAGTCACAATAGAGATGCATAAAGATAAATCATAATTGGAATTGGCAAACTTTGTTCTTGATTAGAGAACAGCTAGCAAACAATTTCACAAAAAGCTTTTTGTAGAAGTTTATAACAGGAGCACTCTTTTCTCAAAAAGGTTTTTCAATGAAGGTTTTCAAAGTAATACTCAATAGATAAGAGTCTTGTGCAAACAAGGAAGATAAATATCATGATTGAATAAATCACCATATGAATGCTTCAAACACAACAACTCAAATGCTTGCTGGAGATAGAGAGGAAGTAGGTTTACTGGCTCAACTTGGAAGTAGGAGAAAGGTTCTTTCATAGAGGGAAGCAGGGATTTCAAGTCATAAAGAGCATCCAAAAGATTATGGTACTTACTAGATTTGAGCCCTCATTGCCCCTATCATAGGCATCTTGAGATGATTAAGGTTAAAGTGAACAAAGATGGAGTATATTCTTGACGAAATATAAGTTGGAAATCTCATGTCCCTTTAGTACGAGGGCCACTCCTCATGCTACTCAACTTTAGTCACCAGTAAGTTCTTGTCATCGTAAGTACATGTGTATCATAGAGAACCACCAACGGGGTACCCCTTGCACATGGTACCGGAGCTATCCCATAACCAAAATGACAAGGCAAGCAAACAATGAGCATCTCAACGATCTTTTTATTTACTATGTGCATAGCTTTTTATTGAGGATGCTTCACATAATGCTCATTATGGTGATGCTGCAAGTTTCTACCATGATTAGGCATGGCTTAGGCTAGCGGTCCAGGCGTTTCTCTAACACACATACATCACTCCATGGACTTACAAGTTCCCTCTTTATTTCACACCATTGACATCCGCAAACAAAAGAGCATGATATCAACAGTGTACAACGTACAAGTGCAATGTTGAAAGCGTTCCCCATGACAACACGGTTCTGCTAATCCCAACGTATAGATGCAAGCATATACAACTTCGATGACACAATGGTTCAAGTCTATTAGGGGCAAAGAAAATAAGGTGTGCCATCAAGTTCGTGAGAGATTTACTAACTAGTTTTCACATAACAAAATACTTTTTAATTTGAAAGATAGATGAAGCTTGAGAATTTGCTTGGAATAGAAAAAATGCTAATAGGTAGATAAGGTGGACACAAATGTCATAGGTTTGGTTCAAAGGGAATGGAAACATGAGAAGTATGCCTTCTCAAAATAGGTTTTTGGCTAGCAAGGCTGGGTAGCAAGCAAGAGAGTTGAAAGAAACAAGCAAACATACAAGTAATAAAGCCAAACATGCAATCTTCCTTGAAGACACAAAAGATCTTAAATAAAGAATACTAAGCTTATGAGCCAACAAGAAAGAAAACAAATGATACAAAATACCCGTAAGCCTTTTCTCTTTTCCTTTCAAACCTCAAAAAGTGTTGCTACTAACCAGAGCTCGGTTTGCCAAAACCAATTTATATTTACTTGATGCTCCCAAAGTGATGCCAATACTGATCAACAAGATCCATCATATAATAGAGATTGCAAACTAAAATAAGAAGTGCAAAAAGTAAAAGATGAGACTTCTCATTAATATTCCATAAAGGCACTCACACCAAGGGATACATAGATAATCAACTAAAGGAGAGATACTTCCACATGCAAACCAAACTATAAGATAACTTCTCTACCAAAGATACGAATCCACTAAAAAGGTAAAAGATAAAAGATGATGGTGGTGATACCGCGACACTCCCCCAAGCTTGGAACAAGCCAAGGGGATGCCAAACCTGATGACGAATTACTCCTTCAGTGGTGGTGGTGTTCTCTTGTCTAGGGTCAGATAATCCTCCAGCATCTTACGAAGTCTGTTATTCTCCTCTTGAAGCATATCCACCTTCATCCTCAAAGCACAATACTTATCACAAAACTCGTCAATGATTCGAAGGGCTTCCACTGCCTCAGGGCAGGATTTGAAGTCTGGACCGAACGCTATGATCCCCTGCATGTTACGAGAAAAAGCACGTCCAGTGTTAATTGCTCCTACAAAAGTAGGTTTCGTTGTCTTTGTCCCTGCGGCGGTTTGTTCTTCCAACTTTATCTCCTCCACGGGCTTCTAGTCTTTGTCGTCGGCGGAGACCATGGTGCTCTAAACTTGAGAAGATTTCCTGACAGAAATAGATCAAAGCAAAAACACGACAAGAACACGATGCACAAACCTCGGGGGGTCTGGGGGGTATATATTGTGAAGTTTTAATGCATAAGGAAGGTAATGGTAAGAAAACGAGGCGGAGATGGAGCTCGGGGGGGTCACACCCCCTCTAGGCGCGGCCAGCTGGGGCCCGCGCCTAGGGTGGGTCTGGCCACCCCGGCCTCCGTTTCCTCCTCTGTCCCGTCTCGTAATCTTCCATATGTATTAAAACATAAAAAATATAAAAAGATTAGGATTTCACGAACCTTCTGTTTTCACCACTTTTACCTATTCAAAGACGAACTTTGTAGACTCCTTTTCTCCTTCTCCTAGAAATTCCTTTCCTACAAGGTCTTGCACAAACTTCAATGGCAACATTAGTGTAAGAAAAAATAATAAACCTTTAGGTTCACACTTCAACTGAAATCCACCATAACAAAGGCTTCTATAAGAGGCAAATGCAAATGATAGCA
The DNA here is from genome assembly GCA_916181665.1 of Avena sativa. Taxonomy (NCBI): domain Eukaryota; kingdom Viridiplantae; phylum Streptophyta; class Magnoliopsida; order Poales; family Poaceae; genus Avena; species Avena sativa. The sequence goes on along the minus strand of OV702294.1, from coordinate 143,645,222 downwards.
GAAATCTGTCAGAACAGACCAGCAGGTAAAGATTGATTTTTTCAAAAACCTTTTGTTGCTCAAATAAAAAAGTGCAAAACTAATGAAAGTTGGGTAGAAACCTAGAGAACTGATGACCCATAAGTATAGGGGATCGCAACAGTCTTCGCGGGTAGTATTACCCATATTCGACACAAGGGGAGCCAAAGAATACTTGCAAGCCTTAACAACTGATTTGTCAGTTCAGCTGCACCTAGAAATAGTTCTTGCTCACAGAAGTTTATCAGTAGCAACAGTTTGTAGTAGCAACAGCAAAGCAACAGCAATAACAACAATAGTAATAGTGACGGTAACACTGGGATTCGAGTGCGGTAGGCATAGGGATGGATGGACGGGTGTTGCATGAACGAGTCTAAACATGTAACTTCAAGATCTAGGGCATTGCAGATAAATAATAACAAGCATCTAAGTACTAAACAATCCTAGGCATGTGCTCCAAATATAGTCATACGTGCTCGCAATGAGAACTTGCACAACGTCTTCCGTCCAGCCAGCCCGTGGCAGCGGGGCCTCTAGGAAACTACTGGCAATTAAGGTGCTCATTTTAATAGAGCACAGAGCAGAGCATTAACACCCCGTGAACACATGTGATTCTCACACCACATCCATCCCCTCTGGTTGTCCCAATTATTGTCACTTTGGGGCCTTTGGATCCGAACAATGATATGTGTACACAACTTGTAGATAAGATCACAAACAATACTATCATAATGATTCAATAATAAGTACAGATCTGAGATCATAGCACTCGGGCCCTAGTGACATGCATTAAGCACAACAAGTTGCAAGAAAGTCAAATAGCACAAGAGATACTAGGCACTATGCCCTAACAATCTTATTCGATTACATGATAGAACTCATCCAATCCCTACCATCCCCAAGCCTATAGCGGGGGATTAGTCACTCATGGATGAGGGAAACATCGGTGGTTGATGGAGATGCATTGGTGATGACAATGACGATGATCCTCTCCAAATTCCCTGTCCCGGCAGGGTAGCAGAACGGAGTTTCTGGATCCGAATCTTGGTTTCTGGTGGCGGCGGAGGAGCGGAACTCTTTTTGGAAAACTATTGACCCCCCTAGGTTTTTAGGTTGAAAGGCAACTTATAGGCGTAGAGGGAGGCCGAGGAGCTGCCTGGGGTGGCCACACCCCCACCAGGCGCGGGGTCAGGTGGGCCCGTGCCTGGGGAGGGTCTGGGCCCCAAGGCCTCCCCTTCGTCTCTTCTTCTCGCTTCGTGAATCTTCTGGTGAAATATAATTTTTTGGCATATTTTCCGGGATTTTTCCTGATAGTTCATTTTCTGCACAAAAACAAGACACCAAGGTAATTCTGCTGAAAACAGCGTCAGTCCATGTTAGTTGTATCCAAATCACACAAGTTTAGAGAATAAACAATAGTAAAGTGTTTGAGAAAGTAGATACGTTTTGGACGTATCAACTCCCCCAAGCTTAGCCTATTGCTTGTCCTCAATCAATTCAGTTGAAAACTGAGTGCGATAAAAGAACTTTCACAAACACTTTGCTTCATATGATGTAAGTATTCTCAGCACATGAGTAGATGCTTAGACAATTCATAATAAAGAGTATGCAACTAAGTCTACTCAATAGTCATTGCAAGCTATGAAGAGAAACCAACTCAATAATAATAAGTAGCATGAAACATAAACATAAGCAACATTGCAATGCTCATAATAAGGTATGATAGAGTGGTATCTCGCTTGCCTTTGTTTGAAGAGCACAATATAAATGCCAAGGCACCTCTGAAGTTCACATGAATACTAGAGATAAAGATATCAGAGATACAAGCATCAAAGTCATGACATAATTAACCAAGTTTTGGAACAAACACAAGAATGACAACTATGCTCTCAAGAAGGTGCTCATAGAATAAGTGGTGACTCAACAAGGTTGTGAAAACGGTTTTGTGAAGGTTTGAAAGGCTTCCCAATGCTGAAAGGAAGGTACTCATTAGCTTTGAGCTCTCATTGCCCCTATCATAGGCATATTCATGTGGTTAAGGTGAAAGTGAGGTCCACTCTGAATCATATGCTTGACAGACCATAGGCTAGAAATCCCAAGTCCCTTGAGTACGAGGGTCGCTCCGCATGCTACTCAACTTTGGTCACCTGAAAGTTCTTGTCATTGTAAATACATGCATATCATCGAGAACCGCCAACGGGGTACCCCTTGCACATGGTACAGGAGCTTTCCCATAACCAAAATGACAAGGCAAGCAGAGCATCTCAGCAATCTATTTATTTACCATATGCATAGATTTTTATTGAGGACGCTTCATAGATGCTCATTATAGTGATGCTGCAAGTTTCCACCATGATTAGGCATGGCTTAGGCTAGCGGCCCAGGCGTTTCTCTAACACAATGTATAAACTCCATGAACTCACAACCTCCCCTTTTATTTCACATCATCAACATCCGTAAACAAAAGAGCAAGGAATCAACTGGATGAGGTATCCAAAAAGTGTTGAAAGCGTTCCCCATGTCAGCACAGTTCTACTAACTCCCAGTATATAATTAGCAAGCATATAACTTTCATGGACTAGTCACAATGGTTCAGGATTATTAAGCGCAAGTAATAAAGTGTTCCATCAAGTTCGTGAGAGCTTTACTAACTAATTTTCTGAAAACAGACAAACATTTTATTTTGGAAGAAAACACAGCATATATAAAATATGCACTAAAGTAGCAAATGATGCTAATAGGTAGGTATGGTGGACACAACTGGCAATATTGGTTTTGGGGAGTTGGAAGCACATGTAGATCATGTACTCAGTGCAAGTGAAGGCTAGCAATAGAGAGGGAGCGACAAACGAGAGAGCAATAGCTGTCATAATCATGCTTGCAACAAAATAGGACTAACTATGGCATGAAAGTGATATAAACACTCTGAGGCAAAATAAATCATCGAGGCTTACTGACTATTGATTAGTCATATGCATGCATGAGCATGTGCCAAGTCGATTCACACGAACAGTCAGAGGAGGATACCATAATATCATACCAAAGTATGAATAAAACAATGCAGGCAAACATTCATATGACATGCTACAAACTATTAGCAAGCTGGAGCTAATCATAGACAAGCAAGAACTACTAAGCATCCATAATGACATACACCTTACACAAACAGGCTAAGCATGCTCACAATGATGAGTATATGTACAAAAATGAAGACAAATAGAGTTCGTTACCAGCCTCTTACCACACCTCGAGTTGTCTTAATCTTCATTATTGCCCTTCACTTGTGTGGCTTGAATAATTAACATGAAACCAAAATCGACTGAGGACGGTTGAACCCTGCAAAGAACTCATAAAACCAAAGAAGAACAACAAATATTTTTGGTGTTTTCGATTTTTTTACAAACAAGCAAACAAAGAAAAACCAAACAAAAACAAAGCAAACCAAACAAAGCAAAATCTTTTTGGATTTTTCTTTTAAGGCAAACCAAAGGAAAGAAACAAACCAAGAGAAATAACGAAAATATGTTTGGTATTTTTGGGTTTTTAGAAAGAATCAACAAAAACCAAAAAGAAAGTGAAACAATGGATATACAAAGAACCGACCAAACATGATATATATATATATATGAGTGTGACATCGGTAAACCTCCCCCCAAGCTTAGGCTTTTGGCCTAAGTGGGGCTCAATCCCATGGTGCCCAAGCAGATGCATCTTTGTAGTATGTCGAGGAGGCTCCCCTGTCCTGATACGAGCTCGAGGCCTCCCCTATGTAATACATAGGGGGTCATATGATGATAGTGCCCGTGGAAGTTAAGAGAGCGCAGATTATCATACATCACCGTCTTCGAGCGTGACCATGGTCCCTGAGAAATACTGAACAAAGTGTTTTGGGGTAGAGGGATCTCTCTCTCTTCCCCGTCAGTAAACAACATTCTATAAACCAAGTTCTCAAGAGTAGAGCTAGTGGTGACAAAGTGATGTGCCTTCATGGCAGCAAGATCAAGCCTCTGAGGAGCCAAAACTGTATCATGCGGATCAACAACAATGTCCAAGGTAGCAGAAACACGAGTAGCAATAATTCCCCCATAAATGGGTCCCTTAGCAGCTAGACAACGAGCAATGAGGGAACCAAGATTATACTTGTCCTCATTGTTAAGCGCAACAGCTAATAAGGCCAATTGATAGTTGGAAATATTACTAGTGTTGTCCCTACCAAGAACATTGGTGGCAAGATAGTAGGCAAAATACCTGATGGCTGGAAGTTGAATGTTCTTTATCTTCCCTCGTTGAGCTCTACAGTCATCATCATTGGTTATTCCTCGGTAAAGCTCTAACAAATCAGCGGGTAGAGCTTGAATCTTCTCTGATGACCCAGTTGTACCAAGTCCCAGGGCCTTGCAAAATTTCTTCAATGTCATAGAATGAGCCCTGCCATAAATCTTGAAAGACACATAAGGCATGAACATACTATTAGTAAAGGAGAAGCTCTCCACAAATGTTTTAGTAAGCAAAGCATATTGTGCACTCTCATCCTGCATGTAACTTGTTAGTCCGGCCCTCTGCACCAAAGTCATGAAATCATTAAGAATCCCAGCAGCTCGCAAGAAAGTCTGGCAAGGAAAGGTGGAGGGGTGCGCATCCCCTTCATCTCCCTCGTCACCAAATCGCGGAGTGATGAGATCCTCATTGTATGAGGGTCTAGTACTGTTATATGATCTTGGAAGCCTTGCCCTTCTAGGTGCATCACTCTCAAATATGTCACCAAAGGTGTGGTGGTCCATGACTTCCCTATTCTGAAATTTTTAAACAACCATCAAACCAAGTGATTTCTAAGTTGATAAATGATGAGAAACTACTAGAGGAACTTGCTAGAGGACTACACATGCATCAAAACAAAGTTTCTAAGCAAAGAACAAGCATGCAAGCTCAAACAACCTGTCACCTATAGCAGCAAAATACTCAAGATACAATCTACCAATCACAAATATAATTGGACAAGTGGAGGAGGCACATACCAAGGAACAATCTCTCCAAAAATCAGCACTTGAGATGGGATGAACAAGGAGATCAAAAATCGCGAGCAAGAACAGCAAGAAATCAAGCCTGAGCAAGTTTTCTGGTGTTTTTGGGAGAGAGAAAGAAGGTGGCTTTGAGGAGGCAGCCTGGAGGGCCCCAGGTGGGCCAGACCACCCCCAGGTGCCGCCACCTGGTAGGCCGCGCCTACCAGGGTATGGTGGCCTGGGTGGCCCCCTGGGTCATCTCAGGTGCCACTCTGCCCCTTTCTTCGAGAAAAAATTTATTTTGAATTTTCTGGGATTTTTTGGGAAACTTTATTTTTGGCCAAGTTTCAGGGTATGAAAATTGATTTTCTCGCCGAAACAGTTTTTTCAGAAGAAGCAAAAGCAAACCAAAAGCCAAACTACATGATCTCTAAGCAACTCAAACAAGCAAACAACTAGCAAAACTAAAGCTAAAGCAAAGACTAGGAAGGAGAAAGGAAAAGGAAAGCAAGTATAACCACAGTGGAAACATTATTTTGTTTATAAAAATCCTTTTGTTAACAAGGTTGATCAAGTCTTGTTACCAAAACAATCTTATATGAAACAAAACTTTGCATTCCACAAGGTGATTATGTTACCTCATAATTGATATCAATGGTACCAATCATAATAGTTTCAAATTTTCTTGTGGAATGGGACAATATATTTCTCCAACCTTGATGCTCTCAATATTTTCAATGGAATTCAGGCAATAGCTCTTAACAACCTTCTTGGGGAAATAGACAGTGTGCTCTTTGTCATTAATATTGAATGTTACTTCTCCTTGATTGCAATTGATGACAGCACCTGCAGTATTAAGAAGAGGTCTCCCAAGAATAATAGACATATTATCATCTTCAGGCATTTCAAGCACAAAAAAATCAGTTAGAACCATGCAGTTATGAGCAACTTTAATAGGAACATCCTCACATATACCAACAGGAATAGTAGTTGACTTATCAGCCATTTGCAAAGAAATATCAGTTGGTATCAACTTTTCTAGCTGGAGTCTCTTATAGAGGGAAAAAGGCATAACACTAACTCCAACTCCCAAATCACATAAAGCAGTTTTAACATAACAAGATGAGAAATCCTCCGTGTCGTGGTCTGCGGGTCCTCGATGATCGCTGTGTCTCTTGCATCATTTCGGGCCTGCCAGAGTTGGTACCAAGTCATCAGGCCGAGAGACAACTCCCTTTCCCCAACAGCTCCGCACCAATCCAAGAGCCAATTCTTCAAGTCACGTAAGCTACGAACTGCAACATTAGGAGCTTGAAAATGAAATCATGTGTACTCACGGAGCAGGTCCCAAACTCTGATCGCATGTGGACACTACCAGAAGCGATGGAGAAGCGTCTCCTCCCTGTTGCACCGTGTCAAGGGATTGTGTGGCTCCTTGTTTCTAATTAGAGGGAAAATCAGAGTCAGCTCAACGTACGATACATGCCGGGGTGGGTCCATATTGTTGATGATTTGCACCTCTGTTTTATTTACTCCTGATACGTGACGACTTTTTACGTAACATTTTTTATGTTTAAATCATAACCATAAATTGTGCATCTAACGGTTAATATAATTTTGATGATGTGGATCAACCAGATGCCTCAAAAACACCCTTATATTGCTTTTAGTATATAATAGATTATTCTTAATGGAGCAAGGAATAGTTGGTATGCCTGGATCACCAAGTTTCTTTGAAACCTTACCATTGAAGGAGTAATTAGCAAGCAAAGTAGAAATCTCCTCATTAGGAATCTTCCTTTTATTAGAGACAATATCCTTCATATACTTTGAATAAGGGGGCAACTTAATAGCATCAGTCAAAGGAATTTGCAAGAATAAAGGCTTCATACACTCATAAACTTGTTGTAGTGTTCGTCCTCCTTTGACTTATGTTTCTTACCTGAAAAAGGCATATGTTTCTGCACCCAAGGTTCTCTCTCTTTACCATGTTTATTAGCAATAAAATCTTCCTTTGTGTACCTAGTGTTCTTAGTGTGCTTCTCAGGTTCTTCCTCACCTTCCTCCTTATTAGGAGACTCAATTTTTTCATTACCACTCTCAGTTTCAGCATCAGAGACATATATACTATTAGGATCTACAATAGGTTCAAGTGGTTCCTCAACTATCTTATGTTTCTTTTTCTTTCTCTTACGAGGACTACCACTATCCTCACCTTGTTGAGAATCCTGCTCTATTCTTTTAGGGTGTCCTTCAAGATATAAAGGATCTTGAGTGGCTATACCACTCCTAGTTCTAATTCCATAAGCATGTTTATCTCCTGAAGAATTAACTAGCATATCCTTTTGTACCTTAGCAAGTTGATCAAGTTGAGTTTGAACCAGTTGAAAGTGTTCACAAAGCATTTTAATATAATTAGAAGTTCTTTCCACAATATCTTTCAACTCATGGATAGCTCTAGAGTTTTCCAATAAATGTTCCTGAACTTGTTGATTAAAATGAACTTGTTTAACAATAAAAATGTCAAGTTCCTCCAAGCATTAATCAGGAGGCTTACCATAAGGAATATCACCTTCATCAAAGCGTTGGAGAGAGTGTACCTCAATAGTAGATGAGTGGGGAATTGGCTTGCATAATTCTTCTATAGGAGGTAGATTCTTCACATCTTCAGCTCTAATACCTTTCTCCTTTAGACACTTCTTAGCTTCCTTCATCACTTCATCATTTAATGCAATAACTTCTCTTTTCTTTGGTGTTGGTGTTGGAACTGGTTCAGGAACATCTGGTTCATGAGTAATAGGCTCAGGTGTATTCATTCAGTTGAAGTCCAATCATCATAATTCTTGCTTATTTTAGCCATTAATTCTTCAGCATCTGTAGAAGTCCTTTTCCTGAAAACACAATCAGCAAAGCTATCTAGGTAGGTCCTAGAATCATCGGTTGGTCCATTATAATAAATATCAAGAAGCTCATTCTTAGGTAATAGACATCCAGGATGTGCATGAATCAAGGCATAGAACCTTGTCCATGACTCAGGCAATTTCTCTTCATCTCCCTGTTTAAAATCAAAAAGTCTCTACAAAGCACCATGTCTAGCACTGGGAGGAAAATATTTCTGGAAGAAAGAAGCAATCAAACAATCAGGGCTATCAATGGAACCAGGAGGTAATCTATTAAACCAAGCCCTAGCTTCTCCTTTTAGTGAAAAAGGGAAGATCTTAGCAATAAAGTACTTGCGCATGTTAAAATCATCAGAGAACAAAGCACTCATAGTAGAAATCTCATTCATATGAGCCACAACACTCTCATTTTCGGTCCGATAAAAAGGTTCTTTCTCAACAATATCTAAATAAGATAAATCAAGAGAGAAATCATAATCTTCATCTTTAATATCTATGGGAGAAGTGGCAAACTTAGGATCAGAGGACATCTTAGGCATAATAGTACGTCTAGCAAGGAGACTCTTAATAACACTAGTACCGTGTGTGTTTCGGCACTCTTCAACAAAATCATCAGTGAAATCAATGTAACCATCATTAATATCATAACTCTCACTAGTCTCAGGTGAGCTAACAGGTGTAACAGTGTCTTCACTAGGAGTTTCGGTATTTCCTAGACTAGCCATAGTAGCATCTAGAAAAGGACCTAATGAACCACTCGAATCAAGCATAGTATAAGTAGCATCATGAGTATCAAAAGCAGTTCCAGACTCAGCAGTAGTAGCAGTGTGTGTAGCATGAGTATGTGGTGGTGGTGTGACAAGCTTACTTATAACAGACGGTGAATCAAGAGCAGCAGAGGTGTTTAGGATTGTACCTCTTCTTGTAGTGGATGGTAAAATAGGGAACTTTCCATCATGATACTTCCCCATGATGAAAGCAGTAGCAGTGAACAATAATAGACCCAAGTGAACTTACAAATAAAGCTATGCTCCCCGGCAACGGCGCCAGAAAATAGTCTTGATGACCCACAAGTATAGGGGATCGCAACAGTCTTCGTGGGTAGTATTACCCAATTTATTGATTTGACACAAGGGGAGCCAAAGAATACTTGCAAGCCTTAACAAATAAGTTGTCAGTTCAGCTGCACTTGGAAATATTTCTTGCTCACAGAAGTTTATCAGTAGCAACAGTTTGTAGTAGAAACAACAAAGCAACAACAACAACAACAACAACAGCAACAACAGCAATAGTAACAGTAACGGTAACACTAGGATTCGAGTACGGTAGGCATAGGGATGGATGGACGGGCGTTGCATGGACGAGTCTAAACATGTAACTTCAAGATCTAGGGCATTTTAGATAAATAATAACAAGCATCCAAGTACTAAACAATCCTAGGCATGTGCTCCAAATATAGTCATACGTGCTCGCAATGAGAACTTGCACAACATCTTTTGTCCAGCCAGCCCGTGGCAGCGGGGCACTACTGGCAATTAAGGTGCTCCTTTTAATAGAGCACCGGAGAAAAGCATTAACACTCCGTGAACACATGTGATCCTCACACCACATCCATCCCCTCTAGTTGTCCCAATTATTGTCACTTTGGGGCCTTTGGATCCGGACAATGATATGTGTACACAACTTGCAGATAAGATCACAAACAATACTATCATAATGATTCAATAATAAGTTCAGATCTCAGATCATGGCACTCGGGACCTAGTGACAAGCATTAAGCACAACAAGTTGCAACAAAGTCAAATAGCATAAGAGACACTAGGCACTATGCCCTAACAATCTTATTCGATTACATGATAGAACTCATCCAATCCCTACCATCCCCAAGCCTACAACGGGGGATTAGTCACTCATGGATGAGGGAAACATCGGTGGTTGATGTATATGAGTTGGTGATGACGATAGCGATGATCCTCTCCAAATTCCCCGTCCCGGCAGGGTGGCAGAACGGAGTTTCTAGATCCGAATCTTGGTTTCTGGTGGCAGCGGCGGAGCGGAACTCTTTCTGGAAAACTATCAAACCCTCCTCGTTTTTTAGGTCGAAAAGCAACTTATAGGCGTAGAGGGAGGTCGAGGAGCTGCCTAGGGTGGCCACACCCCCACCAGGCGCGGGTTCAGGTGGGCCCACGCCTAGGGTGGGTCTGGCCCCCCAGGCCTCCCCTCCATATCTTCTTCTGGCTCCGTGGATCTTCTGGTGAAATATAATTTTTGGCATATTTTCAGGGATTTTTCGTGATAGTTCATTTTTTGCACAAAAACAAGACACCAAGGTAATTCTGCTGAAACAGCGTCAGTCTGTGTTAGTTGTATCCAAATCACACAAGTTTAGGGAAGAAATAATAACAAAGTGTTCGAGAAAGTAGATACGTTTTGGACGTATCAAGAACAAGCATAGAAAAATACAGATCCATCCAAGATACTGAGCTTCCTCAAGAATTTTTACAATGCAGCTCAAAAATATATCCCAGGACAGCCACTTTTCACAACTCCTCTACTTCACAAAAGTAGTTGAACTTGACACAAAAACCAAAACAAAAAGGATAAGGAGTGGTTATTAGTGAAGTAATAACTTCGAAGACTTGACAAAACTCTTGGGTTATTTCCCAACACGTAATTTCTTTAGTGCCTTTAAGTTAGGCTTGAAACTTTCAAAGATGCTCACAAAGGAGATAAATATTTGAAGTGAAAGAGAGCATGAAGAAGCAAATAACCAACACATTTGAGTCTAACCCACTTCCTATGCATGGGGGTATCATGAGAAAATGAATTGTTGAAACAAAAAGGCACTATCATAGGAAGACAAAACAAATGCAACTTCAAAGCTTTCAACATAAATCGGGGAAACTTAACATTATTGAGATGCATAAAACCATGTTTCCCTCTCTCATAATAACTTTCAGTAGCACTATGAATAAAGTTGACAATATAACTGTTACTCGCAACAACTCTATCATCAGAACAAGCATACTTACAGTCACCAAAGAGAGGTCCAAGGTCATAAACTGGATCAATAGAAGCAAGTTGTTCCATCCTGAAATCATTATTAGGCAAACTATTTTCACAAGGAGCTTTAGCAAATTTGGAAAAGTTAAACTCAGAAGAATCTCCATCAAACTTAGTTAAAATTTTCTCCTTCTTACAATATATAATAGCTCCACATGTGTTCAAAGGTCTACCAAAAATGATAGGACAAGTTTTGCTAGCTGCTGAATTAAGCACTAGAAAATCAACAGGATACTTAATCTTACCGCAGAGAACCTCCACATCTCTTACAATGCCAATGGGGCAAATGGTTTCCTTATTAGCAAGGTGAATAACCACAGCAATGACCTCGAGCTCATAAGGACCAATATCATGCATAATTTCCCTGTAAAGCTCATAAGGAATAACACTAGAACTAGCACCAATATCACATAAACCATAATAGCAATGATCACCAATTTTAACAGAAAGCACTAGGACACTAGCTTTTCTAGCTTTACTAGGACGAGAGATAATATTAGAAGCGTCTTCACAGAAGACAATGTGCTCATCCTCTATATTTCTAGTGACAGGGTCTTCCACAATAGCTACCACAGGTTCATTATTCAATTGCTCATCAGGTTCCACAGTTTTCATTGTACATTTGTTATTTGCACTAATAATCATAAAATACTCCTTTACCTTAGCTGGGAAAGGAACTTTCTCAACATGAGGTTTAGGCACAATATGATTAGTAGTACAAACTTCAGTACTACTAACGGGAACATGACTAACAACATATTTATAAGGTGCATGGTACTTATTCCACTTCTTCTTGGAATTCCTATGTAAGAGGAAAAGGCTTTAAAACAATTGGCAATGCTTTAGGAATCAAGACCAAACTCATTGCTAATATCACGGAAGTCATCAGTTCCCATAAAAGATTTAATGCATTCATAATCATAGTTTATACCTGACTTTCTTCCTTTGTCATTCTCCCAAGCTTCAGTGTTCTCTTGAATACGGTCTAATAGATCCCATTTAGCTTCTTCCTTCATACGTGTGAATGATCCAGCACAAGAAGTGTCACATCCCAAAATTTTCCAAATTTTGTAATGTGAAAAATAAATAAACAAAATAAATAATTGTTGAAATTTAAGGTGAACAGAAACTTTTTGTTTGTAAATGGAAACTTAAAATCCCATCTTGAACAAACTTTGATCAATGTTTGAACCCAACTAAATTCAAATCAAAAGGAATACATTCTTCATAAATGCATCTGGAAATTTAAACACTTGGAAAATAAACCAAGACCCTAAAACCCTAATGGAATAAAATCATTTCCAAGTTATCTCCAAGATCATGGATTGGATCCATATAAAATTTGTCAATAAATATTTATAAATGATCAAGAATGACAAATAGAAATATTATAAAACCATAGAAATTGTTTTCATTCAATTTGGAGCCATAAATAAAATCTTATGAATTTAATAAGATTGAATTTCCAATGCTAATAAAGCACCCATCTAAAACTCCGTACCAAATGGTGAGCAATTAATCCTAAAGATATTTAAAAGGATAAATAAATATCAAAAAAGATTTTATAAATTGGAATCACCAAGTTTGGATCTATAAATAAAAAGATATGGATTTTATAAGATAAAGAAAGAAATATTAAATGAGGAATATTTAAAGACCAAATTAAATCTTGGCCTAAACCATAAGCAAATGGAATGAATATAATCCAAGTCCAAATAAAATAAAAGGAAACATTTCTATTAGTTGTTGGATTTTGTAAATTACATAACTTTTGATCCACGCGTCCAACTTTTGCAAATTTTGTATCAATGGAATCACCAAGACAAACCCTACCCAACCATGCACTTTGTTTAATAAAATGCTTCTGGTAAAATGGTTGTTTTTGCAGAAACTTGTGTAAGAATATTTTGAATATAAAATTCTTTCTAAAATTATTTTTGTGATAAAACCTTTGGCAAATGGATTGTTTTGAACCTACTGACCATATAAACCAACTTGTGGTTTCAAAAACTTATTTTGTGAAGCAAAATAATAAATCTTTGTTTTAGAACATTTCTAGTCAAATAAAAATATTGTTTATATGTTAAAAATACTTTTTGGAGAAAATCTTTGGGAAATGTTTTGATTTAAACTCTCTGACCCCAAACACAAAGTTTTATGATTTAAAAATATATTTTGATGAACCCTATATATTATTACTTGCTAAAGGCATTTTCAACCACATAAAATACTGATTTGGTTTAAAAATGGTTTATAGGTAAAATATTTTGCAAACGGTTTTGACACTTATATAAAATGACCAATAAGTGTTTTAGAATGTTTATAACCTATTAGAAACCAATTTTCCAAATAAAACAATCTTTGGCATGCTTGCATGCATTGCTTTGATTCTATTATTTTATGTGATGTTTGCTTGAATGGTAGATTCAAATTGTACCTTGCTTGATTGAATTGTAGTGATTTGAAGAGTGTGAATATTGCAAGGTCAAGGAGTGAACTTATATTCTCTACCAAAAAGGCAAGTTATGCTTCATACTTTTGTCCCATTATCTTCACTATGCATTAGTGATATTTCTAAGTAGGACTTGCATGGAATTTTGCTAAGTATAAACTATGACATGGGAAATCCTAGTAGATGAAACCTTAGTAGAAATTTCCTAAGTTAAGATTCCTACCACTATCATGCTTAGCTTAGCTAGTAGAAAACAAGGGTGGATTATATTCATGCTATGGAATATTTCTAAGTCAAAGACTTGTGTTTTGTTTAATAAAACAACTAAATGAATGAATCACCTGGGTGGAATGGAAAGAATGGTTTGTGTTGAGTGGTTATGCAAGTACAGTATGCCGGTGAAAACTTGGGCATCACCAAGTCCAGTATGCTGGGGAAAACTTGGTATCTCACTTGTGGATGGCCACCCAGGAACAAAGAGATTTGAGATGTCAAATGTTGAGAAGCTTCAAGTGCAGCCACTTGGCATTATGGGTTCTGCCTGGATCATATAGGTTGCAATAACTTAGCCAAATGGACAGTTGGTGTAGGTTGGAGCGCGTCCATTCTGGTCTAAGGGAAGGCTTCTGAAAGATCTAGTCTTGGTGAAACCAAGTCTTGTGGGGAAAGTGCACCATCTCTGGAGAGTGTAAAATCTAAGTACTTAGCCATGTCCCTGGTAAAGGACAATTTGAGCATCAAGACATGGAAGCTATCAAGAATCTCCTCATCCAAATTTCTAAGTTAAAAACTTGTGGTTGAACAAGGGTTGAAGGATCACCAATTTCTATTGGTAGATGCCTTGGGTGATTTTGTCAAGCAAACACTTAGTGTTTTCAAATGATAAGGAAAATCTATTTTGAGCAAAGCAAGCCTAAGCTCCACTTAGCCAAATGCATATAGATGATAGATTCCACTATACTACCATAGTATCACTTGCCAATACAATTCAAATGTATTGACCCTTGTGGCTGTAACTTATTATGTTGCAGGTTTGTTTAATGTTAGTGAGATGTGTTGATTAGGATTACAAGTCTACAACCAACATGATTGCCTGTGGCACTTTGAAGATGAAGGACCCCATGCTATAGTTATTTCTCCTGCATTGTAATGAGATAGCCAAATGAGCTATGTAAGATGTAATAAGATATTTTATTCCTGGTTATAAAGTTGTATTATGACCTTTGTTTCTTGATATTACATCTTAACTGTGGATGCTAGCAATTGATCTAGGGACTAGCATTTTAAACACAGGGATCTCTACCTTATTGAAGGTTGGGACCTCTACAGATGGTATCAGAGCACTGTGTTGCCTGTAGGATTGTAACCCTAGGATTGGACAAAACCCCTTAGAAAAATAGGAGTTGTGTTTATTCCAAAACTTATTTACAAACAATCTTGTAAACTCTTTCCTCAACCATTTTGGTTTGATTCTACATCTCTTCTATTTCAAACTTGATGGACAAAGCCTCCACCATGAACAAAGACTTCAACTATGTTTTCACCAAGGACTTCAACTTTGGATATCACTAAGGACTACAAGTGAGACAGGAAATATTACTCAAGACTTGAAGACTAAGGAAACACAACTTAGAAGGAACCATCATCACCTTTGAAATTTTGTGGCCAAGATACAAGAAATTCTCCAAGGATATAAAGATCTTGTTCATGAAGAGTCAACTAAGAATAATGGAAAGATCTCAAGTGAAACATATAGTTGGACCACCATATTTAGTTTAAATCAAACCCACCAACCTATGTGGTGTAGCAAAAATGTTTTGTTGCCTAAAAATGTGCTTGAAACTTATTGTTTGAAGTGGAATGTTTATTTGTGAATGTTTGCACATTGCTTGTGTGAATTGTGATGTGTGTGATTAGAACTATTTCCTTAGCGATCTTTTGCCTTTTCTAATCCCAATCCAACCCAAATAGATGACTACTCCAAGAAACTCCAACATCAAGGATGGTGACAACGATAACAACCAAGGAATCAACATGAGAGAACTCATAGTAACCCAAACCCAGTTGAACCAAGTGACAACTCAATTTTGGGCCAACAACAATGATTTAGACCCAACCATGCAAAAGTTTTTGGAAACCCAAACCAAATTGTTGCATAGGATGACAAGTCAAATGATCAACATGGGAGACAACTCTTCCCAAGGATTTTATGACAACAAGGATGTCAAGGATGATATTCTAGAAGGAACTCAAGCTTGCAATATTTGTGGAGACAAGGATCACACTTCCAAAGAGCATGAAGATCAATGCCCCAATTGTGAAGAGAAACATCCAACTAATCAATGCCTCACATCTCAAGCTACTTGTTTCCTATGTGAAGGAAATAATCATGTCCCTATCCAATGCCCCATCTATTCCATAGTTCAACAAAGGAAACAAGGTGGAGTGCAACAACAGATTGTAGACTTCCATAAGGGAACAACTTCTACCAAGAAGGGTGAAGACAAAGGAAAATCTCAGCTTGCACCTCCATGCAATATGACTCAATTTGATGGACCAAAGAGGAGACATATGTATTACCCAAGGAAAAGATTAAGGAGACCAAGAAACTTTCCCACCTTTGAGATAAGATATGAAGAGCATGCATGAACTAGAAGCACTCCTAGCTTTGGAGAAACCCAAGAAGAAGAAGGACAAAAGCCAAGTGCAATGTTGCCATTGCAAAGAGATGGGACACTATGCCAATGAATGTCCTGAGAAGAAACAAAAATATAAGGAGATTAACCAAGTGTGGTGCAACAACTGCAAAGAGCTAGGCCATTATGTATCAACTTGTCTACAGAAGATACGAGAAAAGCTCAATCTGGTCACATGTTACAATTGTGGTGATCAAGGACATTATGCAAGCAATTGTCCATAAAAGATGAAGCACAAGATAAACATGCCTACGAAGGATCTCAGCCTTGTCACATGTTTCAAGTGTGGAAACAAAGGACACTATGCAGATGTTTGCCCAGAGAGGTTTCATCAAGATCCCAAGCAAGCCAAGATGTAATCTAGTTGGAAATATTTTAAGGGTGGTAGTACCCTAGTTGCTTTGAGCCAACTTGTAACCCGTATCTTTCCCAAATCTCGGGACAAGATTTATTTTAAGGGTGGTAGCCTGTCACATCCCAAAATTTTCCAAATTTTGTAATGTGAAAAATAAATAAACAAAATAAATAATTGTTGAAATTTAAGGTGAAAAGAAACTTTTTGTTTCTAAATGGAAACTTAAAATCCCATCTTGAACAAACTTTGATCAATGTTTGAATCCAACTAAATTCAAATCAAAAGTAATACATTCTTCATAAATGCATCTAGAAATTTAAACACTTGGAAAATAAACCAAGACCCTAAAACCCTAATGGAATAAAATCATTTCCAAGTTATCTCCAAGATCATGGATTAGATCCATATAAAATTTGTCAATAAATATTTATAAATGATCAAGAATTACAAATAGAAATATTATAAAACCATAGAAATTGATTTCATTCAATTTGGAGCCATAAATAAAATCTTATGAATTTAATAAGATTGAATTTCCAATGCTAATAAAGCACCTATCTAAAACTCCATACCAAATGGTGAGCAATTAATCCTAAAGATATTTAAAAGGATGAATAAATATCAAAAAAGATTTTATAAATTGGAATCACCAAGTTTGGATCTATAAATAAAAAGATATGGATTTTATAAGATAAAGAAAGAAATATTAAATGAGGAATATTTAAAGACCAAATTAAATCTTGGACTAAACCATAATCAAATGGAATGAATATAATCCAAGTCCAAATAAAATAAAAGGATAAATAATTTTTCCAAATAAAATAAAATGGCATTAACCAAATTCTATTTGATTAAAGACAAATCTCTAATAAGAATGATTAATTAAATCATGAGAAAATAGTATTTGGAATTTACCCAAGTGGATTAAAGGTCATTTAATTAACTTAAATGGGATCAAAGAAAAATAAATTTATGGAATTAAAACTATAATTGGTTTCATTGGAATAAAGACAAATACCTAATCTAAATGATTAATAAATCATATTAAAAATGTTACAAATAATTCAAGGTGAATTATTTGACACCCTATTAAATAAATAAACCTACTGAATAGGTTTGGTAAAAATATGGATTTCAAATAAAGTTTTAAAATACATTAAAATCTATTTGAAATAAGGACAAATGACTATTTATAAAATAAATAAGAGACCCCAAAAAGAATAAAGGAATTATTCTAAATTTGACTTTAGAATGTATTATTAATCAGTATTTGAATACACACAAAGTTTGGTTGAAGTTTGAAATCAAAATTGTTGTTTGAATTAATTAAACAAAATCAAAACAGATAAATAGAAAAAGAAAAAGGAAAAGAATTTGTACAAAAAAAATGAACAAAGCAGCCCAGCCAGCAAAGCCCATCTAGCTCAGCAGGCCCATTTCCCCTCTTTCCCCCGAATCGTGTTCTCTCACTCACAGACACACCCACCCAGTCATTGAGCTGCGGACCCCACCCGTTCTCTCTCTCTCACTGACGACGTTACCCCACAGCCACGTCATCGTCTCCTTCACCCCCGCAGACCAGTTCCTCCCCTCCTCGCTGTTTCTGCCCGAAATTTCGCCGAGTAAATTCGTCTTAACATTGCAGAAATTACACCCGCGATTACTCTCGTTAACTCGCCTCGCCCTCCTCCTTCTTTTCCCTCAGACCTCACTCGACCGGAGCCACTAGACTGCCCAAATTTCGACCTCAACTCCCTCTGACCCCGACGAGCTTCCTGGCTAAATACGGCGAGCCTAGCTACTCCTCTGCCCCTTAGACCACACGAGCCTACTCCCCAGCCTCTGGCGCATCTCCTAGTGCCGCCCGTTCAGCCGCGTGAGCACCATAACCTCAACAACCTCTTCACCAGAACAGCGCCACCGTCTGCCATTTCTCCGGCGACGTTCCCAGGTAAAGTTCGACCGCGCCTCCCCCTCTCCTGGATGCACTCGTACTCGCCGCTTCTGTGCGCAGCTAACGCACCCTTTTTTGTGCCTTAGCGTGAACCGTACACTCGCCTCTGACGATGAACAGAGCCGCCAGACACCGACGACAACTACGGCGAGGAATCACCGGTGGTTCAGAGCGCCCCTCGACAAGTGACGACCACGTTGAGCATCAGCGAAGCAAGGCGAACCTGGTAAAGCCCTCCCCATCACCCTTGCTTCCTAAATCGCTGGCTCCGCCACCGTCTGACCACGCCGCCGCCAACCGCCGCCGCTAGCGCCGCTCAGATATGGTCAGACCCTGTACACCATTGGATCTAGATCGCGTGGATAGAATAGAGTCGCTTAAGTGAAACGGTATGGAGCGATCTCTGCCGCACGATTGTCATTAGATCCAACGCACCACACTGCGCGATCCACGCAAACCGTTATTGGCCAATAAGGACTCGACGCGTGGCACTGTGTTGTTTTAAAAAGCCAGAAACATTTCTATTAGTTGTTGGATTTTGTAAATTACATAACTTTTGATCCACGTGTCCAAATTTTGCAAATTTTATATCAATGGAATCACCAAGACAAACCCTACCCAACCATGCACTTTGTTTAATAAAATGCTTCTGGTAAAATGGTTGTTTTTGCAGAAACTTGTGTAAGCATATTTTGAATATAAAACTCTTTCTAAAATTATTTTTGTGATAAAACCTTTGGCAAATGGATTGTTTTGAACCTACTGACCATAGAAACCAACTTGTGGTTTCAAAAACATATTTTGTGAAGCAAAAGAATAAATCTTTGTTTTAGAACATTTCTAGTCAAATAAAAATATTGTTTATATGTTAAAAATACTTTTTGGAGAAAATCTTTGGGAAATGTTTTGATTTAAACTCTCTGACCCCAAACACAAAGTTTTATGATTTAAAAATATATTTTGATGAACCCTATGGATTATTACTTGCTAAAGGCATTTTCAACCACATAAAATACTGATTTGATTTAAAAATGGTTTATAGGTAAAATCTTTTGCAAATGGTTTTGACACTTATATAAAATGACCAATAGGTGTTTTTGAATGTTTATAACCTATTAGAAACCACTTTTCCAAATAAAACAATCTTTGGCATGCTTGCATGCATTGCTTTGATTCTATTATTTTATGTGATGTTTGCTTGAATGGTAGATTGAAATTGTACCTTGCTTGATTGAATTGTAGTGATTTGAAGAGTGTGAATATTGCAAGGTCAAGGAGTGAACTTATATTCTCTACCAAAAAGGCAAGTGATGCTTCATACTTTTGTCCCATTATCTTCACTATGCATTAGTGATATTTCTAAGTAGGACTTGCATGGAATTTTTGCTAAGTATAAACTATGCCATGGGAAATCCTAGTAGATGAAACCTTAGTAGAAATTTCCTAAGTTAAGATTCCTACCACTATCATGCTTAGCTAGTAGAAAACAAGGGTGGATTATATTCATGCTATGGAATATTTCTAAGTCAAAGACTTGTGTTTTGTTTAATAAAACAACTAAATGAATGAATCACCTGGGTGGAATGGAAAGAATGGTTTGTGTTGAGTGGTTATGCAAGTCTAGTATGCTGGTGAAAACTTGGGCATCACCAAGTCCAGTATGCTGGGGAAAACTTGGTATCTCACTTGTGGATGGCCACCCAGGAACAAAGAGATTTGAGATGTCAAATGTTGAGAAGCTTCAAGTGTAGCCACTTGGCATTATGGGCTCTGCCTGGATCATATAGGTTCATAACTTAGCCAAATGGACAATTGGTGTAGGTTGGAGCGCGTCCATTCTGGTATAAGGGAAGGCTTCTGAAAGATCTTGTCTTGGTGAAACCAAGTCTTGTGGGGAAAGTGCACCACCTCTAGAGAGTGTAAAATCTAAGTACTTAGCCATGTTCCTGGTAAAGGACAATTTGAGCATCAAGACATGGAATCTATCAAGAATCTCCTCATCCAAATTTCTAAGTTAAAAACTTGTGGTTGAACAAGGGTTGAAGGATCACCAATTTCTATTGGGAGATGCCTTGGGTGATTTTGTCAAGCAAACACTTAGTGTTTTCAAATGATAAGGAAAATCTATTTTGAGCAAAGCAAGCCTAAGCTCCACTTAGCCAAATGCATATAGATGATATCTTCCACTATACTACCATAGTATCACTTGCCAATACAATTCAAATGTATTGACCCTTGTGGCTGTAACTTATTATGTTGCAGGTTTGTTTAATGTTAGTGAGATGTGTTGATTAGGATTACAAGTCTACAACCAACATGATTGCCTGTGGCACTTTGAATATGAAGGACCCCATGCTATAGTTATTTCTGCTGCATTGTAATGAGATAGCCAAATGAGCTATGTAAGATGTAATAAGATATTTTATTCCTGGTTATAAAGTTGTATTATGACCTTTGTTTCTTGATATTACATCTTAACTGTGGATGCTAGCTATTGATCCAGGGACTAGCATTGTAAACACAGGGATCTCTACCTTATTGAAGGTTGGGACCTCTACAAGAAGCATCTAGTAAATCTTTATCATGAAGAGAAAGCCTAGCATAAAAGTTATTGATAATAATATTGTTAGGGAGTTCATGAATAGGACATTTAAGCATTAGTAACTTCAATCTCCCCCAAGCTTGAGTTGTACTCTCTCCATCATGAGGCCAAAAGATATATCAGATTTCTATATCACTGGGAGGATAAAATTTAGAGTAAAAGAGAGATGCCATCTCCTCCCATTACATGGATTGTCCATTCTTCAGCAGCTTATACCATTCTTCAGCTCTCCCTTTCAAGGATATGGAGAGTAACTTCTTCTTCACCTGTTCAGTTTTGATACCTGCACACTTAAACAACCCACATAATTCATGGATAAAAATCAAATGATTACCAGGATGGACAGTTCCATCCCCTAAATAATAATTACCCATAACACGATCAATAATACTTGTAGGTATTTTAAAAGGATTTATCTCAACAGGTGGTGGTTCATCTACTACCCTAATAGTGGTAGTAGTTTTCCCAAACGCAAAACCAAGTGGGTTATCCATATTGGAAACAAAGCAACAAATAGAAACAAAAGCAATACTCACAGTAGAAGTTTCCCTTACCAGTTCCACTCTTCAATAGTGCTTCACTCCCCGGCAACGGCGCTAGAAAATAGTCTTGATGACCCACAAGTATAGGGGGTGTATCGCAGTACTTTCGATAAATAGGAGTGTCGATCCCAACGAGGAGCAGAAGGTGTTGACTAGTGGTATGGAGCTGGAACTCTCTGTAAATACTTAACAAACAGATTTTTAGGGGTTTTCTGATAAAGCAACAAAACAAGGTGCAAGTAATAAAGACAAGGAACAAACGCAACAAGTGGCCCAATCCTTTCTTAGCAAAGGACAAGCCGGTGGAAATACTTATAAGGACCAAACATTCTCGAGGTTACATGGGAACTCTGTCAAGTGCTTTCGCTTCAAATAGCTGAGTACTCTTCTTTGGTGTTTTAAGTGTTGTGTGGGTGAACCTATGCTAACATACCGACCTTACTTGGACTAATACATACTTGTGATTAAACCCCCTGCAAGCATACGCAAGTACATGAAAATAATTAAGATATAAATCTAACCATAGCCTTAAACTCTGAGATCCTACGCTCCCTTGTGGAAAGGTGTCCTAACGGGGGGGGTCAGGTTTCTGTCACTCTGGCAACCCCACAATTAGTAGACAAATACACAATGCATTCCCCTAGGCCCATAAATGGTAAAGTATCATGTAGTCGATGTTCACATGACACCACTAGAAGAATAGCACCACAACTTAAATACTAAACCATTGAATAATAACTCAACACAGATTCACTACTAACAACATGACTTCTCCCATGTCTCAAGAACTAAACGAACTACTCACAAGACATCATATGGATCAAGATCAAAGATGATATGGTAATAGATAACAATCTGAACATAAACAATAATCCAATGGTTCCACTCACAAGCATCAACTACAATAGTAATCAATACCGGGAAAGTTTCCCCTAATGAACTAAGCAAGTATCCAACACGATTGTTACAGCGGGATGGAGTGGTGATGATGGTGCTGGTGGAGATGATGGTGTGGATGATGATAATGATCCCGATGAAGCCTAGCTTGATGATGGTGTTTATGGCAACGATCTCCCCTCTCACGGAAGGAATTTCCCCGATAGAAATCTGTCTGCCAAAGAGATATTTCTCTCTCGGTGTTTTTCGCCCCGTAGAGGTGGCGCAAATCTATTTGTGGTCGCTCTCCTAGTATTAGGGTTCCGAGAGGATGATATAGGCGAGAGGGCGGAGTCGAGAGCTGGCCAGGTGGGCCACACCTGCCGTAGGTGCGGCCTAGTGGGGACCCACACCTAGGAGGGTATGGGCCCCCTGTGGCCCAGCTATGCCTCCCCTTCTGGCTTCCTTCGTCTTCTGGGAAAACATGATTTTCCAATATTTTTCTAGTATTTTTCTGATCTTCGTGAAATTGCATCGAAACACCTCCTTTTCCATCAGAATCCAGACTCCGGCAGTCCATCCTCCAAGAATCATCCAACATGCATAAACAGATGAAAAGACATAAGTAATACCTCATAATAATACATATATCAATGAATAGAGGCAAATTATGATATAGAATAGTGATGCAAATTGGACGTATCATGCAACAACAAGACAAGATTCTTGGAAGCTCTCATAACAATACATGCTCTCAATGGCATTATGGTTGCACACAAAACATCGGAAAGAGAAATTGTTCAACATTTTTGTTGCAACACACAAAGCATCAATATCCAATAGCAAAGAAACATGAATGTCACAAGGTGAGATAATACCATCGACATGCTTGCAAGAAAACCATATGAAAGAGCAATTTGTCAACATGAAAGATGTAAAGCATGCAAAAGGTATTAGAGCTGGGTTCGATCTTGAACTCACTTGTGGGATGCTCTCAAGAGCTCTTTTTGTCAACTCGTGCTCAACCGAGGTTGACATTCTCGTGCGAGTATCTACACACATCATACACAAAAGGAAGAACGTGTGTGCATGGTAGAGAAACACATCATCCATCATGATGTATCTCTTCTTGTGTATATCACCATTAGTGTCAAACAAGTATGAAACAGATGCTTGGTGAGTATGCAAGTGGGGAACATGCTTATCATGGCAATCATCAAAATCTCCAAAAATTGAGAAAGCTATGGGGGCTATCTCATTATAATCCATGTGATAAGTATTGTTGCAAGCAAAACAAGTGAAATAGCAAGCATTCATCTTATTGCAATCAACGGAAGAAATTGAAGGGTTAGCATGAAAAAGCATGTTCGAAGCAATTGGAGGATACACAAAAGATGTATAGCATGGCATGTGTATGGAAATAGTATCGCAATCAAACAATTCCAGATGATCAATATTATGCAAACGTAAAGCATCACATGGGAAATAGTATCGCAATCAAACAATGTCACAAGTATCATCCATAACATGCATTTCCTCACAATTCATCATGTACACTAGTGGGATTATGGCATCATCAACACCCTTATTTTTACCTTGTTCATACCTCTCATATGAAGTGGGTGTTGTGGTAGTAGTTGCCTCCTTGTGGAAGACTTCGTCTTCTTGATGTAGCCATGACGTAACATCCTCTTCATACACCATGTACATATTCTCCAATTGAGGCATCATTGCTTCATGGCGTGTCATGTATTCATCCATGGAACCTAGCACAACATAAGAGAACACACTAGAGGTAGAGGGTAAGTCGTTAGAAATCGCAATGGTCTCACTTGACCTATCAACTACCACTCTCAACTCACTCGGTGTATCACTCATGCCCTCAAAGTGGAAGCACTCAATCTCACATATAGTGGAGTCACTCATCTCACTCTTGTTCTCACTCAAGTGGGCTAAGTGGCGCTCATACTCACATGGGATTGGTACCACATCATCACTCAAGCATATAGGGATAGGCTCGGTTTCCTCAACTCCATGCGCCTCCTTTGGTGAAGGGAAAATCCCATGCCCACCATTCTTGACCTTGTCGTCTCCAAAGTTGGATTCCATAAGATGGGCACCATCGCTCGCCTCCTTGGTCGAAGGGAAAATCCCATGCTCGACCGTCTTGTGGCCATCTTGTAGTAGTGGTGGAAGTAGGCTCATGGTGTTATCAAGAGCGGTGCTCGGATCGAATTCATCACATATGTGGCCTTGGCTTCCTCCATCTTGGAGTGTGGACATCCTCTTGTCGTACTTATCCAACTTGGCAAAGTATAGGGCTTCATTTTCCTCGTTCGCGAGGTCGTAGAAGTCAAGCGTAGGCGTTGAAGCTTGATGGCGTGGACGAAGGCTTGCTCTTGGTGCCCTTTTGGTGGTGGCACTAGTAGTTGAAGGTGCCTTGTGATGGTGTCATCGGAGGTCATTAGTGTGCCTTGCCGATGGTTGATGTAGGTGGTGCACTTGGTCATCCATAAGACACTCGCGACGATGGACCTTGTCCTTGGCACTCTCTTTGTAAGTTGTTCTAATGAGCGCAAAGCATCATTAGTATTGGCGACCATGCTCATGGTTTTGTCAAAGTCGTTGTCCATGTCCTTCTTGAAGTTGTGGAGGTCGCTCTTAAACTTGTCCATTTGATGGTGGACCCTTGGCACACTCGAGGTGGAGTCTCCTTGGTCGGTGCGACTTGAGGATCTTGTCGTTGTCGTTCTTGAAGTCATCCATGCTTGGGGAGTCATTGTTGTTGTATTACTCCATGTCACCCAAGCATGTGGAGCCATTGTCGGTGTAGTGCTCCATCATGTTATCCATGATTGTGGAGACATAGGCATGGTGGCTCATCATGGATTCTTCATAGAAATCATACTCGATTCCGGAGTCCCTATACATGATTCACAAGACCAAGCAGTGTCTATGGAAGTGGTAGTGGGAGTTAGAGATACAACGTCAAACCTTACTTTACCTTGGAAGATCGTATCGTTCAAGTGGCCACACTTGAGAGCAATAAACCAAGCAAAGTGAAGTTCACGCGGAACACCAAAACCAACTACTAACCAAAAAACACACACACACGGCCTATGGTGGATAGGTATGGAAAGTGACATGTCAAGAACCAATCCAAAATCAAGATGTTGTATTGGCAAGTAAAGAACCACAATGATCACAAAGCAAACAAGTCAATCCACAAGATAGCAAATATGTTCAAGGAAACACACACGGTGGGATAAATGGGACTTGTGCGACGGAGAAAGTGAGCTAAGAACCAAATGATTACCTAACGAATACTATAAGCTCGTGTTGCACAAGTGCAAGGAGAGACGCTAGTTCGATTGCAATAAAAATTGGTGGGCTACAAGATATGCACAATAAGTACCACCTATATGATGTTCATCGAGCTTGCGCTTCCTATTCTATGAGGCACTTGTTTGTTTCTTTATTTTCCTCTTTTCCTTTTTTTTTCTTTCTCGTTTTATTTTTCACTTGCCTCTTCCTTGTGCCAACAACTATACAAGATAACTATATGAGATAGCGCTCACAACGTCTGCTCGAAATTCTTCAAGGTATCAAATGTGCATATCCCAAGCAATCATAAGAGGAATTAGTCTCAATAGGTGTTTGTTGCTCGCAAAGATAGTGGGGTTCACAAAGGAATGCAAGTGGGGAAAAGTCGCGGAATGTTTATACCTTTCATCGACGATCTCTAACCTTTATTGTTGGATTCCGCCTTACTCATGGAATTTGGATGGAGTAGATAGCATGAACAACATGGATGATGATGTAGATCTCTTTCTCCTCTTTGAAACAAGCTAAAGAACACCAAAATCCGAGTTCAAATGCAAAAGTTATGCTTAAAACCGTGCTGCGGTTTTTCTGTCTGCAGGGGGGCAGATACTCTGGTCTGGAGGTCTGGAGACTCC
This sequence comes from Avena sativa, assembly GCA_916181665.1. Taxonomy (NCBI): domain Eukaryota; kingdom Viridiplantae; phylum Streptophyta; class Magnoliopsida; order Poales; family Poaceae; genus Avena; species Avena sativa. The sequence goes on along the minus strand of OV702294.1, from coordinate 143,618,805 downwards.
GGTCTAGAGCTCAAAAACTCCAGAAAACCCGGTCTGGGCCAGAGACTCCGGTCCGGGAGATTCCAGAACATCCAGAACTCGAACGAGACGTGATTTGGGCGGAAAAACTCGAACCAAAACCTCAAATTGATGGGGGGATCAAGGAATTAGGCCATGGGAACGCAGGGGAAGGTAGATCAACAATTTTAGCAAGTAATCCATGGATCAAAACCTACCAAAACTCACTCAAATCACAGATATATCTAAAACACGAATTGGGGTTGTTTTTGGTGGATTTTTCAAATTTATGGGGAAAAGGACAAATCGATGAGGAATCCGTGGCAACCAAAAGCTGCTGATACCAGATGATAGGAGTTAACCTCTTGGGTGGCCCGATTGATAGGGGTTAATGATGGCGCCTGATAGCGCTTCGTCGGGAAACCCCAAGAGCAAGGTGTGAAGAGCACAACAACAAGTCTTCCCTCAGTAAGAAACCGAGGTCATCGAACCGGTAGGAGGAAGGAAACGTCTCAAAGGTGTTGCAAGCAACTTGGAAACCTGCACAACACAGACTCAAGACTTTGCCCCAACGAACAGTGAGGTTGTCAATCTCACCGGTTGCTGTAACAAAGGATTAATTGTATGGTGTGGAAGGTAATAGTGGTTTGCAGAAAGTAAACAGGAACAGTGGAAGATGTATCAATGGTAAAGATTGGACCAGGGTCCATAGTTCACTAGAGGTGTTCTCCTTAGATAAACAAACATGGCATGCTGGGTAAACAAATTATAGCAGGGCAATTGTTGGCGTGTTGTTGACGCCTCGTTGGGAGACCCCAAGAGCAAGGTGTGATGAGCACAGCAACAAGTTTTCCCTCAGTAAGAAACCGAGGTTATCGAACCAGTAGGAGGAAGGAAACGTCTCAAAGGTGTTGCTAGAAACTTGGAGACCTGAACAACACAAACTCAAGACTTTGCCCCAACGAACAGTGAGGTTGTCAATCTCACTGGTTTGCTGAAAACAAAGGATTAACTGTATGGTGTGGAAGGTAATAGTGGTTTGCAAAAAGTGAACAGTAACAGTGGAAGATGTATCAATGGTAAAGATTGGACCGGGGTCCATAGTTCACTAGAGGTGTTCTCCTTAGATAAACAAACATGGCATGTTGGGTAAACAAATTACAGCAGGGCAATTGACAGGACTGAGCAAGGCATAATAATGCAATACTAGACATTCATGATCCTATGAGATTCAATTGGGCAAGACAACAAGATACATAGACCGCCATCCAACTGCATCTACGACGTATCAAGCATCCCCAAGCTTAACTCCTGCTCGTCCTTGAGTAGGTAAGTGATAAAAAAAATAATTTTTTAGGTGACATGCACCATGAAAATCAAGATCAAACCATTTGCAAGCATTGAAAGTTTGGATCAAATAACTCTAAACATGAGCATGAAAGATGGAGTTCTAACAGTAAGACAAAGTAACTATGCATGAAACATGAAAGGTAACAAACAAAGACCATGAATAACATGCATTGAAAACATTTGTTTGTTTCACATACAGAAAACATGGCATAGTGGCATTCAGCTTGTCCCTCATGGAGTAGCAAACAGATGCATAAGACACTGTAACATCCCAGCATTTAGGACTAAACGAATGGTAGATTTAGGATTTTGTGCATCTGCATGCATGCATCTGAAAATCCGGGTAATTTTTTTGCCAAATTAACGATTAGAGTGATCAGAATTCTCACTCTGATGAATTAGGTTTAGTGTCATCCAAGGGGGAAATGTGATGAATTTTTACATGACCTCTGTTGTTTTTTTGAATTATGAGGGAAGGAATTTGAATTATAAATAATTATTCACAATAAGACAAATACAAGTGCTATCAACAAAGGTATAAAGATTCTTTAAGATCAACATTACATTGTTATTTCACAATAAAAGAAAAAAGAAAAGATTATAATAAAATAATTAAATGAATAAATAAAATGGAAAATGAATTACAATAATGAAAAAAATAGAAGAGTTATTTATTAAAATTACATTATCCTTTTATAAACAAAGGAATAACAAGAAATGGATACAATAATAATAGGATAAATTAATGTATTACAATGTCTTTGCATTATTGATAGACAAAAAAGAAGATTACAAAATTGGATAAAAGGAAAATCCTAAAAATAATCTTCATCTTCTTATTTCCTGACCGTGTTCCTGTAAAAGCATAAAGTAAACAAAATATAGTATAAAGGAGTTTGGGGGTTAGTATTACTCTCAGTAATGCAATGTGATGCATTGCTTGTCACATCATCGAGTTTTAGAGAAGAAAACTAGTCAAGTGTAAATATGTTCTTATCAAATTTGTCTCAGCACAACATCATTGACAGAAATGGGGCAAGTTTCACCAAAGAAGCAAGTGGGGTAAATTTTACCTTGTCCAGTAAATAAGAACAATAAAAACTACGAAAATATCATCCTTTCACTTGATCTGATCTACACACATGAGGAAAGCATACAAGCAGCTCACACAACACATGCAACTCTGTGTGTTGTTAACACCACATGAGAGCAACAAATGGAGAGAAAGCACTAGTCGTAGCAGGGCTGCTAGCATATCCTTCTCACACACACCACCAGACCATAGTTCCTCGACTAGCTCTAGATCACCACAAAGAACATCACCTGTTCTTATTAGATTTTCCCAATAACACACAGATAAAACCACTATCATATCTCTAACTCTGGTTGCTCAGAGGAGCCATCCATGAGCTGGATCAAGAGGGAGAAGGCCAGGAGTGCAAGGAGGAGCAAGACAAGCACTAGATCTTGCAACAAAGCAGAATCATCACAACATACACAACCAAGTCATCTATCTCCACTACAAGCATCAAGTTGGCTACTAGAACCATACTAATACATGCTCTTGTCAAATTAAAACAAGCATCAATTGAGGGAGAGAGAGATAGAGCTCTCAGTATAGTGTAGAAGTGCTACACTAGCACATCCCAGAGCTGTTAAAGGCCAATAAAGTATTTGTTGTTATCTTAGAAGGATTTGGCCTCAGCCTTTTCATCACAGGCCAAGCCAAGAAATTCAGCAGTTAAATCTAAGATATTTACCACTATGCACACTCCTAGGGGAGGCACCACGGTGAAAAATTTAATAGTTTTAGCCAACCAAACTAAGTAGCTAATCATATCAATAGTTCATGCTACTGTGCATCCTCCAAGGAGGTACCACAACAGTCATATCACTACAGAAATGGGGCCATATCACTACAGAAACGGGGCTATTGGACAACAAGTTATAGCCAGAAAGGAGTCAAGATAGTAATTCACAGCTCCAGATCATGCTACCTGGGCCATTACTGTGCACACTCCAGTAATGGAGGAACCACAACAGTAGCCCAGATAGCAGATGTCATTGATAATTAGGAAATCCATTTTGCAACACATTTGATTAGCCAAATCAATCACATCTGATCATGCTAGAAAGGATAGGCTATTGTGTACACTCCAAGGAGGCATCACAATAGCAGGATCATATTAGCAGAAGCTATCATTGTAATATCCCAAAAATATTGAACAGGGTTATCAAATTCCAATCACCAAAATTAGGGTTAACAAAAACTTTTGTTAACTAAAATCTTTATGAATGCATGTGTGTATGTGATGATTGTATGAATGCATGAATGGACTTGTGTGATTGATGTGAATAGCAAGGAATGGTTTAAAGATGAAAACAACATCATCTAAACCAATTCCAAGTAGAAACAAATCAAGAGAAATTCAAAAACAAACAAAACAAGCAAATGGTCATTTTTGCCAATCTTGCTCACTAGACCATTTTGAGTGTTTCTAGTCCAAGATTTCAAACAGAAACATTTCCATTTCTTTTCACCCCGTACTAGACCAAGTAAAAGTGAACCATTTCGCAAACTGGATTGAAATGACAATTCAAAATTGAATCTAGTTCATATGTGAAGATCACCAATTCTCAAAAACCAACCAAACCAGTTAACCTTGACCTTTCCAACTAACCAGAGACTACCTAGTATGTGACTAGTACACCCACCAAGTTTGAACCAAAAATTCAAATTCAAATCTCTTTCGGTCATTTCATCAAACACCTTGCAAACAGAAACCAAACAAAACACAAAACACTATAGTGAGCAGTAATTTGGCCAACCTTGTTCCCTCTCTAGCTCACAACACCCTCTTAGTAGATCATCTAGCTCATTTAACAAGATTTAGCTCACTGTGAGCTTGCCATTGCCATCAATGGTGAGCATGCCGAGCCTCAACTTGCCACCCCACTGTCGAAAACAAGCTAGGAGAAGCTCTAGCCTCGCCAACCTTGTCTAGGACACTGACCACCGTCCATCGTCACCCCCTGTCCAACGCCAACGCACTGCCAGCCTCTGGACCACTCAGCCCGAGCGTGAACAGCTTCTCTGCGAGCGTGCCGAGAATGCGCCAGAGTGCCCCACGCGACACGCGAGCACAGACCGCGCGCCGCCCTCGCCGCTTGCGTGCGTGATCACCACCCTCCCAGGAACCGCCAGGACATGCCCGTTCATCGCCGTGCGACCAGGAGAGCCCGTGCGCTATTAAAACTTCCGTCGGATCTGCCCAGAGCACTGCAGTGTTCCGACCAACTCGCACTGCCCCACGCCTCGCAACCATGTCATTGAGCTTCGCCAGGGAGCACATCACCGTCCTCTACCGTCGCCCATGCTAGTAGCTCGCTGTGCCGACGACCACGACGAGCTCAGCCTGCGCCCTTCGGTCCCCTCGCTGCACTATAAATAGAGGCCACCCTCATTCGATTTGAGCACACCATCACACTCCCCTCTCTCTCAGAACCACCCCACCTCATCCTCGGAGCAAGGCACGCAGCAGGTCGCAGGAATTTCACCGGAGTCCACCACTGCAGAGGAGAAGAGGCACCGTCGATTGGAGCTGCCCCAGGAGGAGCCACCGGTACCAGGTGAGCCTCACACGACCCCCATTGCCTGCGCTAGGGTTTAGTCTTGCCGGCGTTGCCCGGCGGAGACGATAAGTCACAGCCCTTCGATTAGATGTTGGTCGTGTGGTTTATATTGCCCCGTACCGCTTCGCACCCCCTGTCTCGCTGACTGGGGGGACAACCACTTAAACTCGCCCACGCATGCGCTGTGCACCGTGGGCTGGCCCAGTTACACTCCCGTGCAACCCACTAGTTTGAATTTAGGTTTTTCCATTTAGTTTCAAACTTAGTTCTATAGCTAGATTCAAAAATCAACCCAGCTCGATTCACTGAACCAAATTGCATGAAACCAATTTTGTTAGAAAGGTACTAAAATTCTTAATCCAAGCCCGTTGGATTCAAATCAATTAGAATTGTAGATTACCTATAGTAAAATTAACAAGGCAGAAGCTTTTCTGCATTCAAACATTTTTCAAAATTCAACCATAAAAGCTTTTGGGTTGATTCCAACTCTCAAAAATCACATTTGACAAGACCTTTCTGAATATATAAAAATATCTAGGTTTACTTGCAATAATAATGAACAAGTAATAAAAGAAGGCCTCATAGGCATTTCTAGTCACTTTAATTAATTAAAATAAAATGGTTAAACCTGATTAAATTGTGACACCACTTTAAATCACATTCCCAAGTACTGAAATATGTGGTGATGACATGTGTCCACATGATCCCATATTTTAGTTGGAGAATATTAAATCTTAAGTAGTTTTCAATGAGTAGAAATTACTTTTCTAAAATAGAATAATCCAAACCTTGCCTTAATGTTTGTAATGTTTGTGATGATGCTAGATCATCTAGTGAAAACCTTGGTGTGATAAATAGAAGTAGTTAAGTATTGTTTGGTGATTGTGTACCTCGTATTTATTTATAGACGCTAGTACCGACCAAGGATACAAGGAGGAAGGAGGATACTACGAGGAAGAAGCCAAGGAGAACTTCAACCACTGCACTGCACAAGGCAAGCTATCTAATGCAAGCTACTGACTATGCAAGCTAAAACTTGCAAGATAAATATGTGGTGATGACATGTGTTCTTGAAACACCAGATGATTTTGATGATGAAAATGTTGAGGCATGAGCCTTAGCCCTTTATAAAACTGATGGTTGTCTGGATGCGATACCATTCCAATTTTACCGTACAACCACAATACCCGAAATTTGGGTAGGGCTTGACTGGAAATTTATATACCTTAGTATGGGTTCCCTTGCAGCCAAGGTTTGAGCTGAGGCTACCTTGTGAAGATTGACCACCTGTGCAGTTCCCAAGATGACAAATGGTCATGGTTGGGAGGCCAAACTCACAGGAGAGGTGCCTACACTAGGGCATGTAATTGAAAGGTTAGGATTGATTATCCGCATATTGAGTATGGTGAATTTAGGATTTTCCTGACGGATGTATCGAATATTGTGGTGAAAGTGTACCACCTCTGCAGAGTGCCAAACTATTCGAATAGCCGCGTCCGCAGTTATGGACAGTTGGAGTGGCCATACTGTTCCATCGTCAGATGTTTTCAAAATGACTTGTGATTTGAATCATGACTTTGACTTGACCACAACAGAGTTGTGTTATGACAACTCAAGTTCCCACTTAGGTGTTATAAAACCGTGAACTAGTTTTCTTTGCTTTTGAACTCAGTAGAGATAAATCTGGCTTTTTGCAAAACAACCTAGATCCTAGTACTTCCTACTAAAAAACCACTTCACTTGTTAGTATTAGTTTGCGAGTACTTAAAGAGTACTCATGGCTTTGTCCCTGGCTATTCTCGTGGCCAAACTATGAAGAGGACTATCCGGAGGATGGACCTCAAGAGGGTTACGACAACTAGGATCATCTCCCATCGTCAGCATTGCCTGTGACCATGAAGATGGAGCTTCGCCCACGCTATCGTTATCATTATGTTATTCCGCTGCTGTGATTGTACTAAGACTGGATCATGAGATCCTTTATTTGTTGTAAGACCTTATGTATGGTTTGTAATGGATGATGTACTGTGATAGCCAATCTGTTATGTCTCGCAAAAATGGTAATCCTGGGATTGCGATGTATGTCATAACAGGCATCTGGGATTAAAAACCGGGTGTTGACAAGTTGGTATCAGATCCATCCTGACCATAGGAGACCCTAGTTTAGAATGGACGTTTGAATAAAAAACTTAGTTTCAAAACCAAGGAAGTGAGTATTTATGAAAACTTATTCTCATTCTTACCACTTAGATTCTTTCCTGAAAATTCATGCTCCTCAAAAATTCTTGTAAACTTATGTAAAATTTGACACATTTGATCACTCTACTAACTTACTCATCCTATATTCTTATAGATGGACATGAAGTATAGCAAGTTCTATCAGTTGGGAAATGGAGGAGACCTCATCTTTGAGCATGACTTGGACCAGCTTTCGGAACTTCTGGAGCGCCTGCACTCCGAGTTCTTCGAAGCCTAGATCAACAATCAGGAGGGAGAAGAATTGCAATGGCTTATTGTTGCAAGTCTCCGAGGAAAGATTGAAGGCCCCACCTTAGAGGGAATTCAATTCACCATTAGAGAGAACAACTGGCTAGATGGACTTGCCAGGGCCATGCAGGAAGATCTTGCCCGTTGATACGTCCAAAACGTATCTACTTTCCCGAACACTTTTGCTATTGTTTCTCCTCTAAACTTGTGTGATTTGGATACAACTAACACGGACTGACGCTGTTTTCAGCAGAACTACAATGGTGTCTAGTTTTTGTGCAGAAAATGAACTATCAGGAAAAATCCCGGAAAATATGCCAAAAATTATATTTCACCAGAAGATCCACGGAGCCAAAAGACGAGACGGAGAAGGGGCCTGGGAGGCCCACACCCCTGTCAGGCACGGGCCCACCACTGGTCATGCCTAGGGGATGCAGCCACCCCAGGCACACCCTCGGCCTCCCTCTGCGCCTATAAGTTGCCTTTCGACCTAAAAACCGAGGGGGGTTCGATAGTTTTCCAGAAAGAGTTCCGCTACGTCTCCGCCACCAGAAACCAAGATTCGGATCCAGAAACTCCGTTCTGGCACCCTGCCGGGACAGGGAATTTGGAGAGGATCATCGCCATCGTCATCACCAACGCATCTCCATCAACCACCGATGTTTCCCTCATCCATGAGTGAGTAATCCCCCACTATAGGCTTGGGGATGGTAGGGATTGGATGAGTTCTATCATGTAATCGAATAAGATTGTTAGGGCATAGTGCCTAGTATCTCTATTAGTGCTATTTGAATTTGTTGTAACTTGTTGTGCTTAATGCTTATCACTAGGGCCCGAGTTCCATGATCTCAGATCTGAACTTATTATTGAATCATTATGATAGTATTGTTTGTGATCTTATCTACAAGTTGTGTACACATATCATTGTCCGGATCCAAAGGCCCCAAAAGTGACAATAATTGGGACAACCGGAGGGGATGACTATGGTGTGAGGATCACATGTGTTCACGGAGTGTTAATTCTTTGCTCCGGTGCTCTATTAAAAGGAGCACCTTAATTGCCAATAGTTCCCTAGAGGCCCCGCTGCCAAGGGCTGGCTGGACAGAAGATGTTGTGAAAGTTCTCATTGCGAGCACGTATGACTATATTTGGAGCACATGCCTAGGATTGTTTAGTACTTGGATGCTTGTTATTATTTATCTGCAATGCCCTAGATCTTGAAGTTACATGTTTAGACTCGTCCATGCAATGCCCGTTCATCCATCCCTATGCCTACCGTACTCGAATCCCACCGTATACTGTTACTATCCTCATGTTTCACTGTTGTTGCTGCTTTACTGTTGCTACTGATAAACTTCTCTGAGCAAGAACTATTTCTAGGTGCAGCTAAATTGACAACTCAGTTGTTAAGGCTTGCAAGTATTCTTTGGCTCCCCTTGTGTCGAATCAATAAATTGGGTAATACTACCCGCGAAGACTATTGCGATCCCCTATACTTGTGGGTCATCACCCGTCTGTGTGGGCAAAGCATCAATCAGATCAAGGGTACCCGCTTTGAGTTCTATCCAAGGCGTGATGTTATGGGACAGCCACTGGAGGCACCATATCACCCCGAGCTGAAGGATCAAGTGGACCATCTCAGCTTCATGATGTATGACCGGCAGAAGGAATTAGACAATGCTCGCTCCTACGCCAACCACAAGTACGCCATCACAGCCAAGAAGTACCAGACCATTGCCATGCTAGTGAAGTATCGCAAGTCTCGTCGCCATCAGCTTGACAAGAAGGAGCGCATCATTGCCCGTCTTCGCCACAGGATCACAGATTTGGAGGAGACCATCCACAAGAGAGACATGTAGCTTGAGGAGAGGGAGAATGCAGGGGAAGACCTTCGTGGCGACCCCTACTCTTATCTCAGTGATGATGATGACTTTCTGGAGGATCAAGCCATGGACTTCTTCACCGATGATGATGACTTTGCCTTCATTGATGATGATGACGAGGATGATGAAGCCACCGATTCCGAGGAGTAGTAGCACTTGAGCACTAGCATTAGTGAGTTGTATCCGGTCCCACCGTATCATAGTTTCACAGAATGGTTCTTAAAACCATCTGTTTTTCCTTGTTGTGGTGTGTGTTGTATTGTGTGCTATGAATGAATGAAAAGCAAGTTGCTAGAAAAATCTGAGTCAAACTTCAAAAACTTTTCAAAAACAAAAGAAAACCCTGAACCTTAGAAAATTTCCCTCTTTTCTCATGATCTATCTCAATCTTCAGATGCCTCGCGGAGGAAGCAATTCATCCCAGGACCCCGATGTTGCAAATCTTGCAAATATTGGTTTCTGACCGCGAAGCTGAAAGAGCCGAATGTCAAGCCAACTTATCCACCCTGCAACACATAGCTCAGATGGCCAACAACAACCAAGGCCATGTAAACCAGGACAATCATGGATCCAAGCTCAAGAACTTTCAGAACACCAATCCACCCATCTTTACTAAGTGGGAAGAGCCCCTAGATGTCGATGATTGGCTGCAAACCATGGAGAACAACTTAGAAGTTGTAGGAGTGGAAGCTAATGAGAAAGTACTGTTTACCACCCACTATCTGGCCAGAGATGCAAGAGCATGGTGGAACAACGTTCGTGCCATGAATGGAGGATAGATGATGACTTGGGATGAATTCAAAGTCAAGTTCAGCAGAACCCATGTGCCACCGGGTTTGATCAAGAGGATGAGAGATGAATTCAGAGAACTGAAGCAAGGTAGAATGGCAGTAGTTGAGTACCGTGAGAAATTTTTGTCATTGGCTAGGTATGCACCGGATGAGATTGACACTGAAGCCAAGAAGAAGGAGAGATTCCTAAACAGTCTGCACGATGAGATGCAGATGGTATTAGTCAATATCCCGTTTGCTGATATTGAAGCCCTAGTGGATTCTGCCATTCAGATGGAAGGCAAGATCAACCAAGCTAATGAGAACTACAAGCGTCGCATGATGCATCAACCAGGAACCCACCATACACCAAAGTATCGCCCAACCCATCTCCAGGATTTGCCCCAAGAACCAATAGACCCCTGATGAACCGTCCGACCTATCCCAACCGTGGAAACCCAAGGCCCGGAGGAAACTGTAGCAACAACCCCGGTATCCCTAGCAATTTCAATCGTGCATCGCCAAAGTTCAACAACAACAATGTCACCACCAACACCAACACTGCCCCAAGGACTGGAAGCAGTGTTGTGCCTGTTGCAGCAATGGACAAGTCTCAGGTGACTTGTTATGAATGTGGAACCAAGGGTCACTATTCAAATGAGTGCCCCAAGAAGATGGCCGCGGCCTCCAATGCCAATGACCCAGCTCAGCAGCAGCGTCGTGTTCAACCTGGAAGAAGATTTGCCCCAGGGAATTTGCTCAACCGCAACGGCCATCTGTTTCTCATGCATGCTGAAGAAGCCCAAGAAGCGCCAGATGTCGTGCTGGGTATGTTTTCTGTTAACTCAGTACTTGCAAGAGTGTTGTTTGATTCTGGAGCATCACACTCGTTTGTTACCGAAGAATTTGCATGCACTAGTAAGATTCAACTGTAGGGGTTCGTAGCATGGAAAACAAAAAAATTCTACCGCATGCAAACAAACAAGCCAAGATCTATCTACTAGATTGTAGCAACGAGTCGATAGAGGAACTCACCCTCGAAGATTACAAAGCGGTTACCGAGAGCAGATTCTCGTGGGTGATGTAGTCATACACTTGCCGATCTCAAGATCGCGTAGACGATCCTTCCGGCGCTGCGTTCCGGCAGCGCTTCCGCAGTCGGTCACACGTTCGGTACTCGATGAAGACCTTCCCCTCCCTTGTTCCAGCAGGCAGCGGAGGTTGTAACACTCTCATCGCGATTCTGGCAGCACGACGGCGTGGTGTTGGAAGTAGAGGGGAGATCTCGCAGGGCTTCGCCTTAAGCTGGAGCGAGTATGGTGGAGTATGAGAGAGGCCTTGGTGGTCTAGGGTTTAGAGGGCACCAAGGGGAGGGTGTGGCCGGCGGCTAGGGCTTGGGGAATCCCCAAGTCGCCGACTTGGGAGGAACCCTAGGCGGCGGCAGCACTTGGAGGTGGTGGTGCGCAGGAGCTAGGGTTTTAGCTGTGAGGGTAGGGACAGCCCTACCCCTCCTTATATAGGTGGAGGGTGGCGGCTTGGGAGGAGGGAGTCCTCCTCCAACTCCTCCTCCTTGGCCGGCGGGTGGAGGGAGTGGGACTTCCTCCCCAAGTAGGTTTCCTACTCTCCCTCCACCAAGCAAACTTAGCGTTTGACTTTTCAAATTGGCGTTTGACTTTCAAACTTGGATTTGATTTCTCTCTCCATATTGTCCAGCCAAGTGACCTAGTACATGATGCAACCATTCCACATTGTTATGACACATTCATGTACCCTTCCCCTCCGGAGTGCCGGACCTTCTGGACCCTTCTAGAACATTCCTGGGGAAAACACTGGAATCATTCCCGAACTCCGAAACAGGACTTTCCTTATATGTATCTTATTCTCTGGACCATTCCGGATCTCCTCGTGATATCCCGGATCCTATCCAAGACTCCGAACAACATTTGGTCTCTTACTCATCATTCCATAACTACTCAACAACATCGAATCCTTAAGTGTGTCTCCCTACGGTTCGTGAATTACGCGGACATGATCGAGACACTTCTCCGATCAATAACCAATAGAGGAATCTGGAAATTCATATGGCTCCCACATATTTCTACGATTACTTTGCGATTGAATGAACCACTTACATACAATACCAATTTCCCTTTGCCTCACGATAATTTACTTATCCGAGGTTTTGATCGTCTGTATCTCTGCATACCTAGTTCAACCTCGTTACCGATAAGTACTCTTTTCTTATTCCCGTGGTATGTGATCCCTTGTGAGCCAATCACATGCTTGCAAGCTAATTGGATGACATTCCACCGAGAGGGCCCAGAGTATATCTATCCGTCATATGGATGGACAAATCCCACTCTTGATCCATGTGTCTCAACCCATACTTTCCGAACACTCAATGCCACCTTTATAGCCACCCGGTTACGGTGTGGTGTTTGATGTCATGAAAGCATCCTTCCGGTGATGGTGATTAGAATGATCTCATGGTCGAAGGAATTAGGTTACTATGTATCAGAAAGCTTATAGCAATTGAACTATTAAAATGACTTGATCTTTATGCTACGCTTATCTATAGGAGTATGTCCATCATACCATTCTCCTAATGATATGATCTTGTTGTTAACAACATCTCAATGTTCATGATCAGGAAACCATGATCATCTATTAACCAACAAGCTAGTATTATAAAGAGGCTTTACTAGGGACTCTAATTTAGTTTACGAATCACACAAGTATTAATGTTTCAGGTTAATACTATTATAGCATGAATGTAAACATTTATCATAAACACAAAGATATAATAATAACTACATTTATTATTGCCTCTAGGGCATATCTCCAACAGTCTCCCACTTGCACTAGAGTCAACTAATTTGGATTACATGGTAATATACCGAACACCCATGGCAGTTTGGTGTTGGTCATGTTTTGCCCTCGGGAGAGGTTTAGTCAACGGATCCGCCACATTCAGATCTGTGTGTACTTTGCAAATATTTATGTCACCATCTTGGACATGTTCTCGAATAGCGTGAAAACGTAGCTTGATGTGCTTCAGCTTCTTGTGTGACCTTGGTTCTTGCGCATTGGCTATGTCGCCCATGTTATCACAGTAGATAGACATTGGGTCCAGCGCACTTGGAACCACACCGAGCTCTATAATGAACTCCTTCATCCATATTGCTTCTTGTGAAGCCTCCGAAGCAGCTATGTATTCCGATTCAGTTGAAGATCTTGCCACAACGCTTTGCATTGCACTCCTCCAGCTAACTGTTGCACCATTCAAAGTAAATACGTATCCAGATTGAGATTTAGAATCATCCGGATCGGTGTCCCAACTAGCATCGGTGTAACCATTAACAACGAGTTGTTCATCACCTCTATAAGAAAGAACCATATCCTTAGTTCTTCTCAAGTACTTAAGAATGTTTTTGGCCGCTGTCCAATGATCCACTCCTGGATCACTTTGATATCTGCTAGTCAAACTAACAACATATGCAATGTCGGGTCTAGTACATAGCATGGCATACATTAGAGATCCTATGGCTGAGGCATAGGGAGTGTTACTCATCCTTTCTTTATCTTCTGCCGTTGTTGGACTTTGAGTTTTACTCAAGGTCGTATTGGGCAACATGGGCACGAACCCTTTCTTGCTACCTTCCATTCCAAACCTCTTTAGAACTTTGTCTAAATATTTACTATGTGACAATGATATTAGGCGTCTCGATCTATCTCCATAAATCTTTATGCCTAATATGTAAGCTGCTTCGCCAAGATCTTTCATTGAAAAACTATTATTCAAATAATCCTTGACACTATTAAGAAGGTCTACATCATTCCCAATCAACAATATGTCATCTACATATAGTATTAAGAATGATACAGAGCTCCCACTCACTTTCTTGTAAATACAAGCTTCTCAATATGTTTGTATAAAACCAAAGCTTTTGATTACCTTATCAAAACATTGATTCCAACTTCGGGATGCTTGCTTCAATCCATATATGGACCGTTGAAGTTTGCATACCTTGTTAGCATCTTTAGGATCGACAAAACCTTTGGGTTGCATCATATACAACTCTTCATCAATGTCTCCATTGAGGAACGTCGTTTTGACATCCATCTGCCATATCTCATAATCGTAATATGCAGCGATTGCTAACATAATCCTCACAGACTTTAGCTTCGCTACTGGTAAGAAAGTCTCATCGTAGTCAACTCCTTGAATTTGTCGAAACCCCTTTGCGACAAGTCGAGCTTTATAGACAATAACATTACCATCAGCATCTGTTTTCTTCTTGAAAATCCATTTGTTCTCGACAGCCTTCCGGCCATCCAGTAAGTCTACCAAAGTCCATACTTGGTTTTCGTACATGGATCCAATCTCGGATTTCATGGCTTCTTGCCATTTATTGGAATCTGGGCTCATCATCGCTTCCTCATATGTCGCAGGGTCATCGGTGTTGTCCACCAACATGACACTCATAACAGGATCATACCAATCTGGAGTGGTACGAGTTCTCGTTGACCTGCGAGGCTCTGTAGCAACTACAACCGAAGTTTCATGATCACCATCATTAGCTTCCTCTCTTATTGGTGCAGGCACCACAGGAACTTCTTCTGGTGCTACGCTACTCACAATTTCGAGAGAAGGTTCGACAACCTCATCAAGTTCTACTTTCCTTCTAGTCACTTCTTTCGAGAGAAATTCCTTCTCTAGAAAGGATCCATTCTTGGCAACGAAGGTTTTGCCTTCGGATCTATGATAGAAGGTATACCCAATAGTTTCCTTCGGGTATCCTATGAAGACGCATTTCTCCGCTTTGGGTTCAAGCTTGTCCGGCTGTAACTTCTTTACATAGGCTTCGCAACCCCAAACTTTAAGGAACGACAATTTAGGTTTCTTCCCAAACCATAATTCATATGGTGTCGTTTCAACGGATTTAGATGGTGCCCTATTTAAAGTGAATGCGGCTGTTTCTCATGCATAACCCCAAAATGATAGCGGTAAATCTGTAAGTGACATCATAGAACGAACCATATCTAAGAGAGTTCGATTACGACGTTCGGACACACCATTACGCTGTGGTGTTCCCGGCGGTGTCAATTGTGAAAGTATTCTGCATTTCTTCAAATGCTCGCCAAACTCGTAACTTAGATATTCACCTCCACGATCAGATCGTAGAAATTTAATCTTCTTGTTACGTTGATTCTCTACCTCACTTTGAAATTCCTTAAACTTATCGAAAGTTTCGGACTTATGTTTCATGAAATAGATATACCCATATATACTCAAGTCATCTGTGAAGGTAAGAACATAACGATAACCACCGCGTGATGCTACACTCAATGGACCACACACAATGATTTCCTATAAGACCGTAGCTCGCTCCATCATACCAGAAAATGGATTCTTAGTCATTTTACCCATTAGACATGCTTCGCATCTTTCAAGTGATTCGAAATCAAGTGATTCAAGAAGTCCATCGGAATGGAGTTTCTTCATACGCTTCACTCCAATGTGACCAAGATGACAGTGCCACATATATGTCGTGTTATCGCTCAATTTCAAATGTTTAGCCTCAATGTTATTTATGTGTGTATTACTACAATCGAGATTCAATAAGAATAGACCATCTATCAAAGGTGCATGTGCATAAAACATATTACTCATATAAATCGAACAACCATTATTCTCGGACTTAAACAAGTAACCATCTCGCAATAAACATGATCCAGATATAATGTTCATGCTCAACACAGTCACCAAATAACAATTATTTAAGTATAAAACTAATCCCGATGGTAGACAAAGAGGTAGTGTGCCGACCGCGATCACATCAACCTTTGATCCATTTCCAACGCGCATCGTCACCTCGTTCTTCGCTAGCTTCCGTTTATTCTGCAGCACCTGTTTCGAGTTACAAATATGAGCAACCGAACCAGTATCAAATACCCAGGTACTACTACGAGTACTAGTGAGATACACATCAATAACATGTATATCAGATATACCTTTCTTCTTGATGTTGCCGTTCTTCAAATCCGCCAAGTACTTCGGGCAATTCCGCTTCCAGTGACCTTCTCCCTTGTAGTAAAAGCACTCAGTATCAGGCTTAGGCCCAACCTTGGTCTTCTTCGCCGACGTGGCAACTTTCTTACCGCCCTTCTTGAAGTTTCCCTTTTGCTTAGACTTGCCTTTCTTGAATTTGGTGGTCTTATTGACCAACAACACTTGGTGCTCTTTCTTGATCTCCACTTCTGCAGATTTCAACATGGAGAAGAGTTCTGGCAACGTCTTGTCCATGTTTTGCATATTGTAGTTCATCACAAAGTTCTTGTAACTTGGTGGTAGTGATTGGAGGACACGGTGAATCCCCAAATAATTAGGAATCACTATACCCAAACTTTGGAGTTTGTTTGCGTGCCCAGACATCTTAAGCACATGCTCACTGACGGAGCTGCCCTCTTCCATCTTGCAGTTAAAGAACTTTTCAAAAGTCTCATAACTCTCAACTGCCGTGTGAGCCTCAAATATCATTTTGAGTTCACCGACAATATCATGCGGGTCATGGTTCTCAAACCTTTTCTGAAGCTCCGATTCCAAACCATACAAGATAGCACACTGAACTATGGAGTACTGATTCTTCCGAGTGAGGTAAACATTCTTTACTTCATCGGTAGCAGTAGCTGCAGGCGGGTCACCCAGCGGTGCATCCAGCACATAGGTCAAATTACCAGCATTGAGGACAATCCTCAAATTGCGGAACCAATCCGCGAAGTTGCTTCCATTGTTTTTCAACTTTTCTTTCTCTAGGAACACATTAAAATTGATGGTAGGGGCCGCCATTGATCTACAACATATTTGCAATAGTTTAGACTAAGTTGATGACAAATTGAGTTTTAATTAATAGTTAAATTAATCTAGGTGAACTCCCACTCAAAACAATATCCCTCACATTGTTTTAGTGATCACACGAACCAAATCCACCACATCAAAAACAATCATCACGAGAGTTGATGTAGCTTCAATGGCGAACAATCAACATGTTCATCATATCTACTATATGACTCATGCTTTACCTTTCGGTGATCCGTGTTCCGAGACCATATCTGTACATGGTAGGCTCGTCAAGATCAAACCTTAGCTTCCGCATGAGCAAATCTGGCTTGCTCACGTTGTATACACTCGCAAAATCTAACACACCCGATCATCACATGGTGCTTCGAAACAACGAGCTTTAGCAACGGTGCTTACTAAGGATGAACACTTTAAAACTTGAAATTTGTGTGCTTGAGGGATCATCTTATAATGCTACCGTCATTAACTAAGCAATACAAGATGCATAAAGGATTAACATCACATGCAATTCATAATATGTGATATGATATGGACTTTCTTCTTGTGCTTCCGATCTCCATCTTCAAGCACGAACATGATCTCCATCATCACCGGTATGGCGTCAAGGTCAATGGCGCCGTTTCATGGTTGTCGTCCACCAGCTTCAACTATTACAACTACTTTGAATAGACATGCGGGTCTTAATGGAATTTAAATACAACCATATGGCTCCTGTCGGTTGCCAACTTACAATAAGGAACATTGCATACATCAAATATAATCACAATCATGGCCATATCACATCACAGCACACCCCTGCAAAACAAAGTTAGATGCCTCTAATTGTCGTTCTAACTTATGAACAAGAACCACAACGTTGATGTTTGAACTATCAAGTGCCCGTTGTAAATTGGATCTATACTATGATGGGAGAGACAAGCACCCGCAAAGCCACTTATGCAATACAAGTTGCATGTTGAGCGTGGAGCAAGTCTCATGAACGATGTCATGTAAGGTTAGCCCGGGCCGCTTCATCCCATCATACCGCAAGATGCAAAGTACACAAAAAGCAATTGATAATAAAAGCACCACCGCCCATAATGACCATTGTGTTCTACTCGTGCAACAGATCTACATATAGACACGACTCTGATACCACTGTAGGGGTTCGTAGCATGGAAAACAAAAAATTTCTACCGCACGCAAACAAACAAGCCAAGATCTATCTACTAGATTGTAGCAACGAGTCGATAGAGGAACTCACCCTCGAAGATTCCAAAGCGGTTAACGAGAGCAGATTCTCGTGGGTGATGTAGTCGTACACTTGCCGATCTCAAGATCGCGTAGACGATCCTTCCGGCGCTGTGTTCCGGCAGCGCTTCCGCAGTCGGTCACACGTTCGGTACTCGATGAAGACCTTCCTCTCCCTTGTTCCAGCAGGCAGTGGAGTTTGTAGCACTCTCCTCGCGATTCCGGCAGCACGACAGCGTGGTGTCGGAAGTAGAGGGGAGATCTCGCAGGGCTTCGCCTTAAGCCGGAGCGAGTATGGTGGAGTATGAGAGAGGCCTTAGTGGTCTAGGGTTTAGAGGGCACCAAGGGGAGGGTGTGGCCGGCGGCTAGGGCTTGGGGAATCCCCAAGTCACTGACTTGGGAGGAACCCTAGGCGGCGGCAGCACTTGGAGGTGGTGGCGCGCAGGAGCTAGGGTTTTAGGTGTGAGGGTAGGGGCAGCCCTACCCCTCCTTATATAGGTGGAGGGTGGCGGCTTGGGAGGATGGAGTCCTCCTCCAACTCCTCCTCCTTGGCCGGCGGGTGGAGGGAGTGGGACTTCCTCCCCAAGTAGGTTTCCTACTCTCCCTCCACCAAGCAAACTTGGCGTTTGACTTTTCAAATTGGCATTTGACTTTCAAACTTGGATTTGATTTCTCTCTCCATATTTTCCAGCCAAGTGACCTAGTACATGATGCAACCATTCCCCATTGTCATGACACATTCATGTACCCTTCCCCTCCGGAGTGCTGGACCTTTCGGACCCTTCTAAAACATTCCTGGTGAAAACACCGGAATCATTCCCGAACTCCGGACCATTCCGGATCTCCTCGTGATATCCCGGATCCCATCCAAGACTCCTAACAACATTCGGTCTCTTACTCATCATTCCATAACTACTCAACAACATCGAATCCTTAAGTGTGTCTCCCTACGGTTCGTGAATTATGCGGACATGATCGAGACACTTCTCCGATCAATAACCAATAGAGGAATCTAGAAATTCATATGGCTCCCACATATTTCTACGATTACTTTGCGATTGAATGAACCATTTACATAAGATACCAATTTCCCTTTGTCTCACGATAACTTATTTATCCGAGGTTTTGATCGTCGGTATCTCTGCATACCTAGTTCAACCTCGTTACCGATAAGTACTCTTTTCTAGTTCCCGTGGTATGTGATCCCTTGTGAGCCAGTCACATGCTTGCAAGCTAATTGGATGACATTCCACCGAGAGGGCCCAGAGTATATCTATCCGTCATATGGATGGACAAATCCCACTCTTGATCAATGTGTCTCAACCCATACTTTTCGAACACTCAATGCCACCTTTATAGCCACCCAGTTATGGTGTGGTGTTTGATGTCATCAAAGCATCCTTCCGGTGATGGTGATTAGCTTGATCTCTTGGTCGAAGGAATTAGGTTACTATGTATCAGAAAGCTTATAGCAATTGAACTATTAAAATGACTTGATCTTTATGCTACACTTATCTATAGGAGTATGTCCACAATACCATTATCCTAATGATATGATCTTGTTGTTAACAACATCTCAATGTTCATGATCAGGAAACCATGATCATCTATTAACCAACAAGCTAGTATTATAAAGAGGCTTTACTAGGGACTCTAATTTAGTTTACAAATCACACAAGTATTAATGTTTCCGGTTAATACTGTTATAGCATGAATGTAAACATTTATCATAAACACAAAGATATAATAATAAATACATTTATTATTGCCTCTAGGGCATATCTCCAACATCAACCAACCAAATTGAATCATGTTATGATAGTTCAAATACCTAGTTCAACCACCAAAGCTAGACAAATTTTCAAGGTCGTGCCTATCCAAATACATGGCATATATTTTTATGCTAATCTAATAGTACTCGGAACTAAAGGTTTGGAAGTAGTACTAGGAATGGATTGGATGTCGAAACATAAAGGATTAATCGACTGTGCCAAGAAAGCCATAAACATGACCATTATAGTCGGAGTATCAGTAGAGCATGTATCGGAAACCTTGCCCCGTCAGTTCAAGTGAAACAAGAGTCTAGCCCAACCAACCATTGACCAAGTTAGAGTAGTCTGTGAATACCCCGATGTATTTCTAGATGTTTTGCCCGGTATGCCCCCACATCGGGATATCGAGTTTATCATTGAACTAATCCCTGGAACCGGACCCATAGCTCAGAGACCATATAGTATGAACCCATTTGAATTAGTGGAGCTAAAGAAGCAACTGGATGCTATGCTAGAGATAGGATTGATCCAACCAAGTGCGTCGCCATGGAGATCACATGTCTTGTTTGTAGATAAGAAAGATGGAGGTAACCATTTGTGCACAGATTATCAGAAGTTGAATGATGTCACCATCAAGAACAAGTACCCACTACCGAAGATAGAAGACCTGTTTGACCATTTGATCGGTGCCAAAGTGTTTTCTAAGATTGATCTTAGAACTGGTTATCATCAACTCAAGATTCCGCAGAGGATATCCCCAACACTGCTTTTACCACCAGATATGGACTGTATGAGTACACTGTCATGTCCTTTGGATTAACCAATGCCCACGCTTATTTCATGAACCTCATGACTAAGATTTTTATGGACTTCCTGGATAAGTTTGTTGTTGTTTTCATTGATGACATTCTGATCTATTCCAAATTATAAGAACATGAGCTACACCTGAGGACCATCCTTGGAACCCTTAGGGAGCATCAGTTGTATGCCAAGTTTAGCAAATGTGAACTCTGGTTACAGGAGGTGGGATTCCTCGGACATATTGTATCAGCCGGAGGAATTGCCGTTGACCCTGCAAAGGTGAAAGATGTTGAAGATTAGCAAGCCCCGACCATCCAAACCCAAGTTCGTGCATTTCTCGGATTAGCGGGATACTACCGCAAGTTGGTAGAGGAATTCTCGAGCATCGCAAGACCCATGGCCCAATTGTTAAAGAAAGATAAGAAGTTTGAATGGACAGACAAATGTGAAGTGAGTTTTCAAGAACTGAAGAAGATATTGATTTCAGCCCCAATCTTGATTATGCCAGATATCACGAAGCCCTTTGATGTGTATTGTGACGCATCCAAGATCGGTCTCGGATGTGTGATGATGCAAGAAGACAAAGTTATATCTTATCTATCCCGAAAACTGAAGCAACATGAGCAGAATTATCCTACCCATGACCTTGAACTAGCAGTCGTAGTTCTAGCCCTGAAGACATGGTCGCATTACCTTATGGGAAACCATTGTGAGATTTATTCGGATCACCAGAGAATGAAGTACATTTTCACTCAGAAGGAGCTGAATATGAGGCAGAGAAGATGGATAGAGTTAATCAAGGACTATGATCTAGACATGCACTATCACCTCGGTAAAGCCAATGTGGTAGCAGACGCCCTTAGTAGATTGCCGTGTCGCTTGAACTCCATGATTCTAAAGGAGCAACCAAGTTTGCACAAGGAGATGGAGGATTTCAGAATGGAATTAGTAAGTGAAGGATTTTTGGCTAGCATGGAACTTCAACCCACTTTGATCAGTCAGATCAAGGAGGCGCAGAAAGGAAATGCTAGTCTCGACGGAATCAAACATCGTATCGATGCAGGCAAAGTACCCGGATTCACCAAAGATGAAGAAGGAGTTTTGTGGTACAAAGGACGTATCTGTGTGCCAGCAGATTCCGAGTTGAAGCAAGCTATTTTGAAGGAAGCTCATGATACTCTTTATTCTATCCATCCCGGAGGAACGAAGATGTATCAGGATTTGAAGGAGCAATTTTGGTGGCATAAGATGAAGACAAAAATCGGAAGCTACATCGCTAAGTGTGATATTTGTTAGAGAGTCAAGGCGGGACATCAGAGACCCGCAGGACTGTTGCAACCATCGCAGATTCTGGAATGGAAGTGGGATTCAGTGGGAATGGACTTTATCATCGGATTGCCTACATCTAGTAGGGGAAATGAATCTATTTGGGTCATAGTTGATAGACTGTCCAAAGTAGCTCATTTCTTACCGGTCAAGACCACATACCAGAGTTCGTAGCTAGCAGAGTTGTATATCGCTAGAATCGTCAGTTTGCACGGAGTCTCCAAGAACATTATATCAGATCGTGGAACCCAGTTTACCTCGAGATTTTGGAAGAAAGTCCAAGAAGGATTAGGAACCCGACTGGATTTCAGCACCGCTTATCACCCTCAAACCGATGGACAAACAGAGCGAGTAAATCAAATACTCGAAGATATGTTGAGAGCATGTGTGTTAGAGTATGGATCTAAATGGGAAGACTATCTGCCTTTCGCAGAATTTTATTACAACAACAGTTATCAAGCCAGTTTGCAAATGGACCCATTTGAATTCATGTATGGAAGGAAGTGGCATACCCCTTTGAATTGGTCGGAAGTAGGAGAGTGTCAAATTTTCAGACCCGACATCCTACAAGAAGCCAAAGAGAAAGTTCACAAGATCCGTGAGCACCTCAAGACCGCCCAATCCAGATAGAAGAGTTATGCCGACAAGAGACGTCGAGACCTCGCCTTCAATATCGGAGATTTTGTGTATCTCAAAGTGTCGCCTTTGAAAGGAATGCAACGTTTCTAGCTCAAAGGAAAGTAAGCCCCCAGATATATCGGACCCTTCAAGATTCTGAATCGTCGAGGAGAAGTATCATATCAATTGGAACTGCCTGAGGATATGTCTACACTGCATAATGTGTTCCATATATCGTTACTTCGCAAATGCCTAGAAGTCCCAGAGAAGACTGAAGTTTTCAAGAACATTGATCACCAAACCATAGAGATCAACGATGACCTGACGTATCCCAAAGTACCCATCCGTATTTTGGAGGAAGCTTTCAGGACCACCAGGACTCGAAGCATGAAGTTTCTCAAGATTCAGTGGAGTAACCACACTGAAGAAGAAGCTACCTAGGAAAGAGAAGATCACATCAAGACGGAGTTTCCTGGTCTTTTTAAATCCTAGTTTTATTTTTCTCAAATCTTGGGACGAGATTTTGTTTAAGGAGGGAAGGTTTGTAACATCCCAAAATTATTAAACAAGGTTATGAAATTCCAATCACCAAAATTAGGGTTAAGAAAAACTTTTGTTAACTAAATTCTTTATGAATGCATGTGTGTATGTGATGATTGTATGAATGCATGAATGGACTTGTGTGATTGATGTGAGTAGCAAGGAATGGTTTAAATATGAAAACAACATCATCTAAACCTGTCACATCCCAAGATTTTCCAAATCTTGTAATGTGAAAAATAAATAAACAAAATAAATAATTGTTGAAATTTAGGGTGAGAAGAAACTTTTTGATTCCAATTGGAAACATCAAAACCTATTTTGATCAAATAAAATCCTAAAGAATTTAAAAATATGAACAATTAATAAATGAAGTTTTAATAACTGAATCCCTAATTTTGAATCTTTTAATAAAAAGATTTGGTTTCCAAAAGAAAAGGTAGAATTATAAATAAGGATTATTTTATAGAGCCAAATTAAATCTTGGCCAAGATTTTGAAATAAAATATTACTATTTGATAAAAAGAGTAAAGGTTTATTTAAATAAAATAATGAGGATTTATTAATATCCATTTATATTAAAGTAAAGGCTTTTCCATTTTAAATAAACACTAAAACTTGTTGATTTATTTTAAATAAGATTTCCAAGTGTTTTGTTTTTCAAATGAAACCTACTGAAAAGATTTTGGTATTATTTAGTTTTCAAAAAGAGTTTTTAAAATAAATTAAAACCTATTTGAATTAAAGACTATGGTCTATTTATTTAATTATTAATAGATCCTAAAAGAATAAAAGATTTATTTTATTTTGGACTTTGAAATATGTTGTTAAACAGAATTAAAACTTCACCCAAAGTTTGGTGATGATATGAATTCAAATGGAGATTTAAAAATATTATTAAATCTTATCTAATTAAAACTAGAGCCTATTTTTAATAATTAAAAGACCTTAAAAAGAATAAATAAATTATTCTAAAAATGAGTTCAGAAATGTTTTATTAATCAGTATATGAATCCACACAAAATTTGAGAGAGGTGTGAATTCAAATTGTTGTTTAAATTAATTAAACAAAACCAAAACAGAAAATCAAATGGGAAAAAGAAAAACAACCAGTACAAAAAAAAGTGAAAACTAACTAGCCCAGCCAGCTAGCCCACTAGGCCCAGCAGCCCATATCCTCTCACCCCCGAAACGTTTTACTTCTTACTCAGAAATCAACCCGCAGCGTCACTGACCGCCTGGACCCACTCCCCCTCTCTCCCTCACGCTGACAACAGACCCCACTGCCACCTCACCGTCGTCCTCAGCCGCCGCTGACCGCGCGCACCATTACTGCCGATGAATGCCGGCGTAAATTTGCTTTATTGACCGAGTAACCCCCATCGGTGACCGCTCCCTCTTAACCGCCTCTCCCTCCTCTCTTTTTCCCCTCAGTCCTCGTTTCCCCGAGCCACCAGGATGCCTTGATTCCTCGCATGAACCACACTGCCTCCGACGAGTTTTCCGGTGGATTCCGGCAAACCCTCGCCTCCCCTTGCCCCCTGGACTACACGAGAGTACTCGCCAGGACCTTACGCATCTTCTAGTATCCCCATCTCGTCCGTGCACGCCCCACATCCTCGCCTTCGTCAACAACTGAGCGTCAACGGCGTCTGCCTCAACTCCGGCGAGCAGTAGGCGACGAATCAGCACACCCCTTGCTCTCTGGTAGGTACCATCGCAACCCCTACAAGCGTGTGCACCTTCCTGACTACTTTCCCTGCCTTATTATGCCACAGGAACTCGCCCCCGTCGACGACCGTACGAGCCTGAGCCTGTAGACAACTCCGACGAGCAATTGTCGTCAACCCCGAGCGCCCCCTGCCTTCCCTCGACCACGTTGAGCATCATCAGCAAGCTGCGAACCTGGTGAGCACCTCCTTTCTCTCCCTCGCTTCCTATAACCGCCGCAGCGTCATGAGCTGAGCGCGCCGCCGCCCACCATCGCAGCGCCGCCAGTTCCTGGTCGTGGTGTTGATAGCCATTAGATGAAGATCGTAGGGATACGATAGACCACTTAACTGAACTGTTACGAATAGATCTGTGCTACACGATTCACATTAGATCCAACGCCTCACAGTGCTTGATCCGTGCGAACCGGTACCAGCAAATAGAAACACGACACGTGGCCCTGTCCGTTTGAAATAAAAACAGAAATGTCTATTAGATGATCCAATTTGAAAAATTCATAACTTTCAAACCACACGTCCAAATTTTGCAAATTTTATATCAATGGATTCAGCAAAACAAGTACTTTCTGACCATGCACTTTGTTTAGTAAAATGCTTCTATTAAATTGATTGTTTTTGCAGAAACTTGTGTATGCATGTTTATAATATAAAAATTGTTCTAAAATGATTTTTGAGATAAAACCTTTGGAAAATGGTTTGTTTTGAACCTACTGACCTTAGAAACCAACTCATGGATTTTAAAATGTATTTGGTGAAGTAAAAGAATAAACTTTTGATTTAAACCATTTCTAGTCAAATAAAAATAATGTTTAATTATTAAAAATGATTTTGGAGGAAAACCTTTGGGAAATGTTTTGATTTAAACTCGGTGACCCCAAGCACCAAGTTTTATGATTTAAAAATGTATTTGGTAAACCCTATAAAGATTGATACTTTGCTAAAGACATTTTCAACCACATAAAATAATGACTTGGTTTAAAAATGGTTTATGAAGTGAAATCTTTTGCAAATGATTTGGCCACTTTATAAAATGATCATTAGGTGTTTTCAAAAGTTTATAACCTATTAGAAACCACTTTTACAAATAAAACAATCTTTTGCATGCTTGCATGCATTGTTTTGTTTCTATCATTTTATGTGATGATTTGCTTGAATGGTAGATTGAAATATTGCTTGCTTGATTGAATTGTAGTTATATGAGGAGTGTGAATATTTCAAGATCAATGAGTGAACTTATATTCTCTACCAAAAAGGCAAGTGATGCTTCATACTTTTTTCCCATTATTTTCACTATGCATTAGTGATATTTTCTAAGTAGGACTTGCATGAAATTTTGCTAAGTGTAAACTATGCCATGGGAAATCCTAGTAGATGAAACCTTAGTAGAAATTTCCTAAGTTAAGACTCCTACTACTATCATGCTTAGCTTAGCTAGTAGAAAACAAGGGTGGAATATATATTCATACTATGGAATATTTCTAAGTCTGTGAACTTGTGTTTTGTTTAATAAAACAACTAAGTGAATGAATCACCTGGGTGGAATGGAAGGAATGGTTTGTGTTGAGTGGTTCACAAGGCCCATTTCTATGGTTTACCTTTGTGTATCTCACTTGTGGATGGCCACCCAGGAACAAAGAGATTTGAGATGTCAAATGTTGAGAAGCTTCAAGTGCAACCACTTGGCATTATGGGCTCTGCCTGGATCATATAGGTTGCAATAACTTAGCCAAATGGACAGTTGGTGGTAGGGGAATGATAGGTTGGAACGCATCCATTCTGGTCTAAGGGAAGGCTTCTGAAAGATCTTGTCTTGGGAAACCAAGTCTTGTGGGGAAAGTGCACCACCTCTGCAGAGTGAAAAACCTAAGTACTTAGCCATGTCCCTGGTAAAGGACAATTTGAGCATCAAGACATGGAAGCTATCAAGAATATCCACATCCCAATTTCTAAGTTAAAATCTTGTGGTTGAACAAGGGTTGAAGGATCACCAATTTCTATTGGGAGATGCCTTGGATGATTTTGTCAAGCAAAAACTTAGTGTTTTCAAATGATAAGGAAAATCTATTTTTGAGCAAAGCAAGCCTAAGCTCCACTTAGCCAAATGCATATAGATGATAGACTCCACTATACTACCATAGTATCACTTGCCAATACAATTCAAATGTATTGACCCTTGTGGCTGTAACTTGTTATGTTGCAGGTTTGTTAGATATTAGTGAAGTTTAATGATTAGGATTACAAGTCTACAACCAACATGTCTGCCTCTGGCACTTTGAAGATGAAGAACCCCATGCTATTGTTATATTCTGCTGCATTGTAATGAGATAGCCAAATGAGCTATGTAAGATGTAATAAATTATGTTATTCCTGGTTATAAAGTTGCATTATGACCTTTGTTTCTTGATATTACATCTTAACTGTGGATGCTAGCTATTGATCTAGGGACTAGCATTGTAAACACAGGGATATCTACCTTATTAAAGGTTGGGAACCTTATGGATGGTATCAGAGCATTGTGTTGCCTGTAGGATTGTAACCCTAGGATTGGACAAAACCCTTTAGAAGAATAGGAGTTGATTTTGTTCCAAAACTTATTTACAAACAATCTTGTAAACTCTTTCCTCAACCTTTTTGGTTTTGACTTTACATCTCTTCTATTTCAACTTGATGGATAAAGCCTACCCCATGGCCAAATACTTCACCATGAGCAAAGGACTTCATCAACTCTAATGACTTCAACATCTTCAAGTGATTTCAACCTTATTTTCACCAAGGACTTCAACTTTGGATATCACTAAGGACTACAAGTGAGACAAGAAATGTTACTCAAGACTTGAAGACTAAGGAAACACAACTTAGAAGGAACCATCATCACTTTGAAGTTTTGTGACCAAGACACAAGAAATTTTCCCAAGGAAACCATGATCTCATGGAAGAAGAATCAACCAAGAAGAAAGGGAAAGATCTCAAGTGAACCATATAGATGTACCACCATATATAGTTTAAGTCAAACCCACCAACTTAAGTGGTGTAACAAAAATATTTTTGGTTGCCTAAAAATATGCTTGAAACTTGTTGTTGAGTGGAATGCTTGTTTGTGATTGCTTGCACATTGCTTGAGTGAATTGTGATGTGTGTGATTAGAATTGATTCCTTAGAAATCTTATGCATATCCTAATCCCAATCCAACCCAAACAGATGACTTCTCCAAGAGACTCCAACATCAAGAAGGGTGACATCAACAACCAAGAGGGCAACATGAGAGAACTCATAGTAACCCAAACCCAGTTGAACCAAGTGACAACTCAATTTATAGCCAACACCACTGAGGTAGATCCAACCATGCAAAGGTTTTTGGAAACCCAAACCCAATTGTTGCATAAGGTGACAGATCAAATGATCAACATGGGAAACAACTCTTCCCAAGGAGTTTGTGACAACAAGGATGACGAATATGATATTCTAAAAGGAACCCAAGCTTGCAATATTTGTGGAGACAAGGATCACACTTCCAAAGAGCATGAAGATCAATGCCCCAATTGTGAAGAGAAACATCCAACAAATCAATGCCCCACATCTCAAGCTACTTGTTACTTATGTGAAGGAAATAATCATGTCCCTATCCAATGCCCCATCTATTCCATAGTTCAACAAAGGAAACAAGGTGGAGTGCAACAACTGATTGCAGACTACCATGAGAGTGCCAAGTCTACTAAGAAGGATGAAGACAAAGGAAAATCTCAGCTTGCACCTCCATGCAATATGACTCAATTTAAAGGACCAAAGAGGAGACATATGTATTATCCAAGGAATAAGAAAAGGTCAAGGAGACCAAGAAACTTTCCTACCTTTGAGATAAGATATGAAGAGCATGAACTAGAAGCACTCCTAGCTTTGGAGAAACCCAAGAAGAAGAAGAAGGAAATTAGCCAAGTATGGTGCAACAACTGCAAAGAGCTAGGCCATTATGCGTCAACTTGTCCACAGAAGATACGTGAAGAACTCAATCTTATCACATGTTACAATTGTGGTAACCAAGGGCATTATGCAAGCAATTGTCCAGAAAAGATGAAGCACAAGATAAATCCTATGAAGGATCTCAGCCTAGTCACATGTTTCAAGTGTGGAAACAAAGGACACTATGCAGATGTTTGCCCAGGGAAGTTTCCCCAAGATCCCAAGAAAGCCAAGATGTAATCTAGTTGGAAAATTTTTAAGGGTGGTAGTACCCTAGTTGCTTTGAGCCAACTTGTAACCCCTAGCCTTCCCAAATCTCGGGACGAGATTTATTTTAAGGGTGGTAGCTTGTCACATCCCAAGATTTTCCAAATCTTGTAATGTGAAAAATAAATAAACAAAATAAATAATTGTTGAAATTTAGGGTGAGAAGAAACTTTTTGATTCCAATTGGAAACATCAAAACCAATTTTGATCAAATAAAATCCTAAAGGATTTAAAAATATAAACAATTAATAAATAAAGTTTTAATAATTGGAATCCCTAATTTTGAATCTTTTAATAAAAAGATTTGGTTTCCAAAAGAAAAGGTAGATTTATAAATAAGGATTATTTTATAGAGCCAAATTAAATCTTGGCCAAGCTTTTGAAATAAAATATTACTATTTGATAAAAAGAGTAAAGGTTTACTTAAATAAAATAATGAGGATTTATTAATATCCATTTATATTAAAGTAAAGGCTTTTCCATTTTAAATAAACACTAAAACTTGTTAATTTATTTTAAATAAGATTTCCAAGTTTTTGTTTTTCAAATGAAACCTACTGAAAAGATTTTGGTATTATTTACTTTTCAAAAAGAGTTTTTAAAATAAATTAAAACCTATTTGAATTAAAGACTATGGTCTATTTATTTAATTATTAATAGATCCTAAAAGAATAAAAGATTTATTTTATTTTGGACTTTGAAATATGTTGTTAAACAGAATTAAAACTTCACCCAAAGTTTGGTGATTATATGAATTCAAATGGAGATTTAAAAATATTATTAAATCTTATCTAATTAAAACTAGAGCCTATTTTGAATAATTAAAAGACCTTAAAAAGAATAAATAAATTATTCTAAAAATGATTTCAGAAATGTTTTATTAATCAGTATATGAATCCACACAAAATTTGAGAGAGGTGTGAATTCAAATTGTTGTTTAAATTAATTAAATAAAACCAAAACAGAAAATCAAATGGGAAAAAGAAAAACAACCAGTATAAAAAAAGTGAAAACTAACTAGCCCAGCCAGCTAGCCCACTAGGCCCAGCAGCCCATTTCCTCTAACCCCCGAAACGTTTTACTTCTTACTCAGAAATCAACCCGCAGCTTCACTGACCGCCTGGACCCACTCCCCCTCTCTCCCTCACGCTGACAACAGACCCCACTGCCACCTCACCGTCGTCCTCACCCGCCGCTGACCGCGCGCACCATTACTGCCGATGAATGCCGGCGTAAATTCGCTTTACTGGCCAAGTAACCCCCATCGGTGACCGCTCCCTCTTAACCGCCTCTCCCTCCTCTCTGTTTCCCCTCAGTCCTCATTTCCCCGGAGCCACCAGGCTGCCTTGATTCCTCGCATGAACTACACTGCCTCCGACGAGTTTTCCGGTGGATTCCGGCGAACCCTCGACTCCCCTTGCCCCCTGGACTACACGAGAGTACTCTCCAGGACCTTACGCATCTTCTAGTATCCCCATCTCGTCCGCGCACGCCCCACATCCTCACCTTCGTCAACAATTGAGCGTCAACGGCGTATGCCTCAACTCCGGCGAGCAGTAGGCGACGAATCAGCACACCCCTTGCTCTCTGGTAGGTACCATCGCAACCCCTGCAAGCGTGCGCACCTTCCTGACTACTTTCCCTGCCTTATTATGCCATAGGAACTCGCCCCCGTCGACGACCGTACGAGCCTGAGCCTGTAGACAACTCCGACGAGCAATTGTCGTCAACCCCGAGCGCCCCCTGCCTTCCCTCGAGCACGTTGAGCATCATCAGCAAGCTGCGAACCCGGTGAGCACCTACTTTCTCTCCCTCGCTTCCTGTAACCGCCGCAGCGCCGTGAGCCGAGCGCGCCGCCGCCGCCCACCTTCGCAGCGCCGCCAGTTCCTGGTCGTGGTGTTGATAGCCGTTAGATGAAGATCGTAGGGATACGATAGACCACTTAACTGAACCGTTACGGATATATCTATGCCACACGATTCACATTAGATCCAACGCCTCACAGTGCTTGATCCGTGTGAACCGGTACCCGCAAATAGAAACACGACAAGTGGCCCTCTCCGTTTGAAATAAAAACAGAAATGTCTATTAGATGATCCAATTTGAAAAATTCATAACTTTCAAACCACACATCCAAATTTTGCAAATTTTATATCAATGGATTCAGCAAAACAAGTACTTTCTGACCAGGCACTTTGTTTAGTAAAATGCTTCTATTAAATTGATTGTTTTTTCAGAAACTTGTGTATGCATGTTTAGAATATAAAAATTGTTCTAAAATGATTTTTGAGATAAAACCTTTGGCAAATGGTTTGTTTTGAACCTACTGACCTTATAAACCAACTCATGGATTTGAAAATGTATTTGGTGAAGCAAAAGAATAAACTTTTGATTTAAACCATTTCTAGTCAAATAAAAATAATGTTTAATTATTAAAAATGCTTTTGGAGGAAAACCTTTGGGAAATGTTTTGATTTAAACTCTGTGACCCCAAGCACCAAGTTTTATGATTTAAAAATGTATTTGGTAAACCCTATAAAGATTGATACTTTGCTAAAGACATTTTCAACCACATAAAATAATGACTTGGTTTAAAAATGGTTTATGAAGTGAAATCTTTTGCAAATGATTTTGCCACTTTATAAAATGATCATTAGGTGTTTTCAAAAGTTTATAACCTATTAGAAACCACTTTTACAAATAAAACAATCTTTTGCATGCTTGCATGCATTGTTTTGTTTCTATCATTTTATGTGATGATTTGCTTGAATGGTAGATTGAAATATTGCTTGCTTGATTGAATTGTAGTGATATGAGGAGTGTGAATATTGCAAGATCAAGGAGTGAACTTATATTCTCTACCAAAAAGGCAAGTGATGCTTCATACTTTTTTCCCATTATTTTCACTATGCATTAGTGATATTTTCTAAGTAGGACTTGCATGAAATTTTGCTAAGTGTAAACTATGCCATGGGAAATCCTAGTAGATGAAACCTTAGTAGAAATTTCCTAAGTTAAGACTCCTACTACTATCATGCTTAGCTTATCTAGTAGAAAACAAGGGTGGAATATATATTCATACTATGGAATATTTCTAAGTCTGTGAACTTGTGTTTTGTTTAATAAAACAACTAAGTGAATGAATCACCTGGGTGGAATGGAAGGAATGGTTTGTGTTGAGTGGTTCACAAGGCCCATTTCTATGGTTTACCTTTGTGTATCTCACTTGTGGATGGCCACCCAGGAACAAAGTGATTTGAGATGTCAAATGTTGAGAAGCTTCAAGTGCAGCCACTTGGCATTATGGGCTCTGCCTGGATCATATAGGTTGCAATAAATTAGCCAAATGGACAGTTGGTGGTAGGGGAATGATAGGTTGGAACGCATCCATTTTGGTCTAAGGGAAGGCTTCTGAAAGATCTTGTCTTGGGAAACCAAGTCTTGTGGGGAAAGTGCACCACCTCTGCAGAGTGAAAAATCTAAGTACTTAGCCATGTCCCTGGTAAAGGACAATTTGAGCATCAAGACATGGAAGCTATCAAGAATCTCCTCATCCCAATTTCTAAGTTAAAATCTTGTGGTTGAACAAGGGTTGAAGGATCACCAATTTTTATTGGGAGATGCCTTGGGTGATTTTGTCAAGCAAAAACTTAGTGTTTTCAAATGATAAGGAAAATCTATTTTTGAGCAAAGCAAGCCTAAGCTCCACTTAGCCAAATGCATATAGATGATAGACTCCACTATACTACCATAGTATCACTTGCCAATACAATTCAAATGTATTGACCCTTGTGGCTGTAACTTGTTATGTTGCAGGTTTGTTAGATATTAGTGAAGTTTAATGATTAGGATTACAAGTCTACAACCAACATGTCTGCTTGTGGCACTTTGAAGATGAAGAACCCCATGTTATTGTTATATTCTGCTGCATTGTAATGAGATAGCCAAATGAGCTATGTAAGATGTAATAAATTATGTTATTCCTGGTTATAAAGTTGTATTATGACCTTTGTTTCTTGATATTACATCTTAACTGTGGATGTTAGCTATTGATCCAGGGACTAGCATTGTAAACATAGGGATCTCTACCTTATTAAAGGTTGGGAACCTTATAAAACCAATTCCAGGCAGAAACAGATCAAGAGAAATTCAAAAACAAACAGAACAAGCAAATGGTCATTTTTGCCAATCTTGCTCACTAGACCACTTTGAGTGTTTCTAGTGCAAGATTTCAAACAGAAACATTTCCATTTATTTTCACCCCTTGCTAGACCAAGTAAAAGTGAACCCAAGCCCACCTTTCAAACTCATAGAAACATTTGGCAACTGGATTGAAATGACAATTCAAAATTGTATCTAGTTCATATGTGAAGATCACCAATTCTCAAAAACCAACCAAACCAGTTAACCTTGACCTTTCCAACTAACCAGAGCCTACCTAGTATGTGACTAGTACACCCACCAAGTTTGAACCAAAAATTCAAATCTCTTTCGGCCATTTCATCAAACACCTTGCAAACAGAAACCAAACAAAACACAAAACACTATTGCGAGCAGTGATTTGGCCAACCTTGTTCCCTCTCTAGCTCACAGCACCCTCTTAGTAGATCATTTAGCTCATTTAACAAGCTTTAGCTCACTGTGAGCTTGCCATTGCCATCAATGGTGAGCATGCCAAGCCTCAACTTGCCACCCCACTGTCGACAGCAAGCTAGGAGAAGCTCTAGCCTCACCAACCTTGTCTGGGACACTGACCACCGTCCACTGCCACCCCCTTTACAACGCCAGCACACTGCCAACCCCTGGACCACTCAGCCTGAGCGTGCCCAGCTTCTCTGCAAGCGTGCCGAGAATGCGCCAGAGCGCCGCACGAGAGCACAGACCGCGCGCCGCCCTTGCCGCTTGTGTGTGTGATCACCACCCTCCCAAGAATCCCCAGGACATGCCCGTTTGTCGCGCGACCAGGAGAGCCCGTGCGCCATTAAAACTTCCGTCGGACCCGCCTAGAGCACCGCAGCATTCCGACCAACTCGCACCGCCCCACGCCTCGCAACCATGCTGTTGAGCTTTGCCAGGGAGCACAACACCGTCCCCTACTGTCGCCCATGCTAGTAGCTCGCTGTGCCGACGATCACGACGAGCTCAGCCCGCGCCCTTTGGTCCCCTCGCTGCACTATAAATAGAGGCCACCCCTGTTCGATTTGAGCACACCATCACACTCCCCTCTCTCTCAGAACCACCCCACCTCATCCCCAGATCAAGGCGCATAACAGGTCACTAGAATATCACCGGAGTCCACCGCTGCAGAGGATAAGAGGCGCCATCGATTGGAGCCGCCCTAGGAGGATCCACCGGTACCAGGAGGTTCGCCATCGTCGACTTTGTCGTTCGCCCCCATCGCCGACCCTCACCTGAGCCCCGGTGAGCTTCACACGACCCCCACTGGCCGCGCTAGGGTTTAGTCTCACCGGCGTTGCCCGACGGAGACGATTAGTCACAACCGTTCGATTAGATGTTGGTCGTGTGTTTTAGATTGCCTTGTACCGCTTCGCACCCCCCTGTCTTGCTGACTGGTGGTGATAACCACTTAAACTCACCCGCGTATGCGTTGTGCACCATGGTCCGGCCCAGTTACACTCCCGCGCAACCCAGTAGTTTGAATTTAGGTTTTTCCATTTAGTTTCAAACTTAGTTCTGTACCTACATTCAAAAATCAACCCAACTCGATTCACTAAACCAAATTGCATGAAACCAATTTTGTTAGAAAGGTACTGGAATTCTTAATCCAAGCCCGTTGGATTCAAATCAATTAGAATTGTAGATCACCCTATAGTAAAATTAACAAGGCAAAAGCTTTTCTGCATTCAAACATTTTTTTCAAAATTCAACCATAAAAGCTTTTGGGTTGATTCCAACTCTCAAAAATCACATTTGACAAGACCTTTCTGAATATTTAAAAATATCTAGGTTTACTTGCAGTAATAATGAACAAGTAATAAAATAAGGCCTCATAGGCATTTCTAGTCACTTTAATTAATTAAAATAAAAAGGTTAAACCTTATTAAATCGTGACACAACTTTAAATCACATTCCCAAGTACTAAAATATGTGGTGATGACATGTGTCCACATGATCCCATATTTTAGTTGGAGAATATTAAATCTTAAGTAGTTTTCAATTAGTAGAAATTACTTTTCTAAAATAAAATAATCCAAACCTTGCCTTAATGTTTGTGATGATGCTAGATCATCTAGTGAAAACCTTGGTGTGATAAATATAAGTAGTTAAGTATTGTTTGGTGATTGTGTACCTCCTATTTATTATAGACGCTAGTACCAACCAAGGATACGAGGAGGAAGGAGGATACTACGAGGAAGAAGCCGAGGAGAACTTCAACCACTACACTGCACAAGGCAAGCTATCTAATGCAAGCTACTGACTATGCAAGTAAAACTTGCAGGATAACTATGCAAACTAGATGCCTTAGGCATATGTGATTATACCCCTTTGATTATACCCAATCAAAGTTTTATTTTCAAGCTTAGTTATTTTATTTATTTATCAAAGCTCTTTAGTTTGGTTTACTTAGTGACTTGTATATTGTAGAAATATGTTTTAAAGGTAGCATAAAGAGCACAAAACTTGGCCTAAGTTAGATAATCTTGATGTCATCCTGAGGCATGAGATTGAACTTAGATCATTCACCATTGATTACCACCCCTAATTAGTGTATATCCCCCACTTGTAGATGCTAGTGCTAAACATAAAACTTCATCACTTTAGATGGGATTACTTGGTGAAAATGATTATGAAAAACCTTAGAATGATGAGTCATTCTACTGAAATGTTTTGACATGTGTTCTTGAAACACCAGATGATTTTAATGATGAAAATGTTGAGGCATGAGCCTTAGCCCTTGTAAAACTGATGGTTGTCTGGATGCGATACCATTCTAATTTTACCGTACAACCACAATACCCGAAATTTGGGTAGGGATTGACTAGAAATTTATATACCTAAGTATGGGTTCCCTTGCGGCCTTGTGAAGATTGACCACCTGTGCAGTTCCCAAGATGACAGATGGTCATGGTTGGGAGGCCAAACTCACATGAGAGGTGCCTATACTAGGGCGTGTAATTGAAAGGTTAGGATTGATTATCTGCATACTAAGTATGGTGAATTCAGGATTGTTCCTGATGGATGTATCGAATATTGTGGTGAAAGTGTACCACCTTTGCAGAGTGCCAAACTATTTGAATAGCCGCGTCCGCGGTTATGGACAGTTGGAGTGGCCATACTGTTCCGTCGTCGGATGTTTTCAAAATTACTTGTGATTTGAATCATGACTTTGACCTGACCACAACAGAGTTGTGTTATGATAACTCAAGTTCCCACTTAGGTGTTATAAAACCGTGAACTAGTTTTATTTGCTTTTGAACTCAGTAGAGATAAATCTGGCTTTTTGCAAAACAACCTAGAGTCTAGTACTTCCTACTCAAAAACCACTTCACTTGTTAGTATTAGTTTGCGAGTACTTAAAGAGTAGTCATGGCTTTGTCCCTGGCTATTCCCGTGGCCGGACTATGAAGAGGACTATCGGGAGGATGGACCTCAGGAAGGTTACAACAACTAGGATCATCTCCCATCGTCAGCATTGCCTGTTACCATGAAGATGGAGCTTCGCCCATGCTACCATTATCATTACGTTATTCCGCTGTTGTGATTGTACTAAGACTGGATCATGAGATTCTTTATTTGTTGTAAGACCTTATGTATGGTTTGTAATGGATGGTGTACTATGATATCCAATATGTTATGTCTCGCAGAAATGGTAATCCCGGGATTGCGATGTATGGTATAACAGGCATCTGGGATTAAAAACCCGGGTGTTGACAATCATTCACCTAACTTGAGCCTCACCAATTTAACAAATTATGAACACATCTGCAAGCAAATGAAATTGATTCAAATCCTTTTTCCTAAGACAATCTAGATAGGAATCATTTGGATATATTTATTATCATGTGAACCAGCTCACAACATACAACAAGTTCATGGCAAAGTATATGTGCATAAAAAGCATATCTCTTAGATACAACACCAAGGATTAGGACTACAATTTCACTGTCACCTTGGGAAGACAACTAAGCCTAATAACATCTAACATGTTTCTAACTACAAAGCTAGGAATCAAGCACCTATGCACTCTCTGCCATAAATGACAAGAAGCAAAAGTATTCCCAAATCAATCATTATTCTCACACACCACTATTTGCAAGAAATTACAATTATCCTTATAAATTATATACTTGTTTGCATTTAACCAAGCCCTTAATATACTAGCAGGAGCTAACCTAAACTTAATCAACTAGCTTGTGTTCATTCCTTCAGGATCATATCAAAACACAGACTAAATAATCAACTTGGACTAAACCAAAATTAGGCATACATGAGTAGATCCAAAACACAAATACAATCAAACCAATGGTACCTAGTAATATATAAAACCTACATTTTAACATCCCAATTATCACCTAATATTTGGTCAGAAGATCATCATCACGGCCCCAATTCCAAAATTATCTAAGCCTAAATCCTATACCTAGAATTGTTCATCGGCTCGAGGGCCGGTCACAGAGAGATTACCTGAATATGAATAGAAGAAGAAATAACATGAGCACAACAGTCATAATAGAAAGAAAGCTTGGTTGTCGAGGTTGCAGGAACCCTGATGTCCCATCGGTGTCGAAGAGGCGAGCATCTAGTAGAGCAGCAGGGGGAAATCATGGCATGGTGGAGGAGGTGTAGTAGACTGAGGAGTTCTCGTGCTCATCCACGAGCAAAGCCGGAGGCGCAGGCGCTCGAACTGGAGGTCAACACCGATGAACCCAACCCACACGACTAAGGTTAGTCTTGGGCAGGGGCTCGTGCAGAACAGGGGAGCATTGAGGCGAAGGTTACCCAATGGATGATACCTAGTGAGGCAGCATCAGTAGAAGGTAGCAGCGGGCGTTGGTGATGGTGGCCATGGCGGTAGGCGGAGGCACATCAGCCACAGAAGAAGAATGCGAGAAGAGAGGAGTTGGTGTGTGTCTAGGTGCCTAAGAAGAGGGGGAGAAAAGGAAAGAGGGTGGAATGGGCCAGCCCAGTTGGGCCGAATCAGCCTGTAGATTAGTTTGTTGCTGGGTCAAGCCTAGAAAGAAAAGAAATCCCCAATAAATAAAGGAAATTACCAAAATGACCAAAATACCCTCTGAACATTTTAGTCTCTAGAAAAATGTAGAAAAATCCTAAAAAAAATATTTAATACATCAAAATATTTATTAAAATAATATCCACCTAAGAAAAATATAATCATATTTATTTAAGTTTAATAAAATGCAGATAAACATTAACAACCTTAAATAACTAAATGAAATTTAATAAATTCAGAAAAAATTCCTAAAAATAAATTAAAACCACTTTCATGCATAAAAAGAAATCTCTTATCTAATAAAAATACTAACTTAAAATTTTACAAACAAAACTTTAAAAAAATATTTAAAGACATTCAATAAGTGAGAAATTTTATAAAAAAATCAAGATAATACCTAAAAATAAATAACATTCAATTTTAAGATTTTAAGTAAGAGTACCTACTAGGACAATACTAAATATATTGTTCCAAAACATATTAAAATTCTTAGAGCATATATCTTCAATTATTTAAGTTACTAAAATGAGATAGTTGTTTTGTTAATTATTTCATATTATTTCCTAAGTAAGAAATAATCATATTCAAAACATAATCTTTTAACTCAAAAATAGTCTAAACCATAATTATAATTTAGGATACAATTCAGGTGTAAACAATCAACTTTATAATATTCTTTTAAAATCTTTAACTAACTATAAATCAATGATTTACAAAAAAAAAATTGTAAATCATTAACTTATATTAGAAGTAAGTGACCTCAATTCATATATAATAATATTTAGCAAACTTGGTATTCACTAAGTATATTATAAAATAAATTCACCTATTTTCTTTATATAGAAAAATCTTATAGTATAATCTATAAATATTAAATATACTAGCTTTAAGTCTTTAAGACTAAATTTCATTATGCTTAGGAAAAACTCTAATTGTTGTCAATGCCATAAATGTTATATCTCAAGTCCAATTATATCTTTATAGTTAACTTTAGTCTGATATATCATAAGCTAGGTATATAATGACTCAAGATCATTTAAACCTTATCAGAAACCATAACTTTAATCTTATTAATCTTCAGAGTTGATTAACTTAACATAAATAATATTTGCTTCAAAAGATATTCTTTTTGCCACTTCAAAAGAAACACTATACCATTTATTCTAAGTCATAACCATTTAAAACATGAACTTTGTAATAAATACACGATACCACCCAATCTTAGAATTGTATTACGATTATACATTTCTTTCATGTCTTATATGTTATCCAAAAACCCTTACAACTACACTCTTTTATGAAGTAAACTTAAAGATAAATCACATCCTAAACGAATCATCCAAATCCAACTCACATGTGATGTTGGGGAATTACTTGAGGTTTTACAACATGCATCTCATTACTTATGCATAACAGCATATTGCTTCTTTAAACATTGTCCTTACCGGGCAATGATGGTATTTTTGTAGAACCCGAGGTCCAGGGTCAAGTCGAGACATTCGACTACAATACTCTGCTATATCAAGGAAAGTTTACACTTGCTCATGTCCTTTTATTATTTTCTATAAAGCATTTTGCAAATGCAGTGTTTTCATCACCTGCATTTCAAAAAGGTTAGAAAACACTATTTTCATAATAATATGATTATAGGTTATCTACCAAAAGGTAATAACCAACTATGAAAGTTCCGGTGGTAATGGAACATATTATCTAGGACTTAACAACCAATGTCTCCAGTGATTCTTGCACCGTATATTACGCGTTAACCATGAGATTTGGAATGGGATGGAGAAGTCAGCTAGATCGGCTCCCTTTCGCATGCATCGGACACTGTTCTAGGCATTTGTAAGTTGCAGATTGTGGGTATAGCCGTTTTATATGGGTAAAAGTCTATCGTGGATCTGGGCTTACAAAAGACAGATTTCTAGTGTTAATGGTTGTTATGTGGATCAGACTAAGGTATAGCCGTATTATATGGGGAAAGTCTACCTTGAGTTTGAGCATACAACAATTGCGTTGTATGCGGGGTCACGGAGAAGGACAGTGATTGGCTTGGATCTTAGTCTGGGCCTCATACCAAGGAAGTGTGAACGGGAATGTGTGCCTGGATGTGCAACAAAGCTAAGATCTCTCATGGGTAAAGTGATCAAGTCCGGTAGCATAGATCTCTATCCTCTATCTATATCAAATCTCGTATCAACCTTAAATTTTAGTTTGCTTCTTTATCTTGTTCTTAGGAGTTATTATAGTTTGGCCCTGAGTCATCAGGATACCTCGATGGACCAAGAAGGATCTCGAAGTCGTCATGTAATTTCTGGTTGTAATAATGTTAATGTATGTTGTGGACCCACTTTATTTCTGTTGTACCACTATGAGGATATAATATTTGCGAAAGAGTGCTTCGTGAGTGTTATGTCCACGACTATAGTATACTACAACATGTAGTGGTATGCTAGGTCACCACGGACACCTTCAAAGTTTATAAGAGTGGCTAGATACAAGTAGAACAAGAACAAGTAATATCAACAATATGCATCAATCAATAAGTTTTGGGACAATGCACATAGAACTAAGAATGGAAACTATGCTCTCTTAACTGGTGCCTAAAGGTAGAAGGTGGAGACTCAATATAATGGTGGAAGAAAGGCCCTTCATAAAGGGAAGCAGGGATTTCAAGTTTCATAAAGAGCTTCCAAAAAATATGGTACTTGTTAGCTTTCAGTCCTCATTGCCCCTATCATAAGCATCTTGAAGTGATTAAGGTTGAAGTGAACAAACTATGGAGTATATGCTTGAAAAAGTATAAGTTGTCAATCTCATGTCCCTTGAATACGAGGGCCGCTCCTCATGCTACTCAAGTTTAGTTACTCAGGTGTATCATAGAGAACCGCTAACGGGGTACCCCTTGCACATGATACAGTAGCTATCCCATAATAAAAATGACAAGGCAAGCAGACAATGAGCATCTCAACATTCTTCTTATTTACCATGGGAATATGGTGCCTTTTTCTCTCTTTCCTATTTTCTCATTTTTTTTATTTTTCTCTATCTC
This sequence comes from Avena sativa, assembly GCA_916181665.1. Taxonomy (NCBI): domain Eukaryota; kingdom Viridiplantae; phylum Streptophyta; class Magnoliopsida; order Poales; family Poaceae; genus Avena; species Avena sativa. Next base: position 143,577,337 of record OV702294.1, on the reverse strand, counting down.
TTTTTTTCATAAGAAGAGTGCTTCATAGATGTCATTATGGTGATGCTACAAGTTTCCACCATGACCAGGCATGGCTTAGGCTAGCGTCCCAGGCATTTCTCTAACACACATACATAACTACATGGACTTACAAGCTCCCCTTTCATTTCACACCGACAACATCCATACACAAAAGAGCATGATATCAACTGTGTACAAAGTATAGTGCAATGTTGAAAGTGTTCGCCATGATAGCATGGTTCTGCTAATTCCAATGTATAAGTGCAAGCATATACAACATAGATGACACAATGGTTCAAGTTTATTAGGGGCAAGAAAAACTAAAGTGTGCCATCAAGTTCGTGAGAGCTTTATCACTAAGTTTTCACATAACAAAATACTTTTTAATTGGAAGATAGATGAAAACAAGAATATAATTGGAATGGTGTAACACACCATGTATAGGAATTTATAGTGGATACTTTGGAATAACTTGGTTTCTTGGGAGTTGGATGCATGAGTAGAACTTACTCATACAAGTGGAGGCTAGCAAAAGACTGGGAGCGACCAACTAAGAGAGCAATAATGGCCATAATCATGTAGAGCGAAAAACATTACTAATCAAAGCATAAAGTGGTACTACAAGTCAAGGACTAAATTATCATAGAGGCTATGGTGACTTGTTCATAGTCATAACATGGTGTGAGCATGTGCCAAGTCAACCCAAACAAAGCATCAAAGGAAAATACCACAATACTATGATTTTGTATGCTAAAAGAACGCATGATTCCTTCAAGGCACACTAAGAAATCCCGATTGTTTGGAACAAGTCATTCTACAACAATAATCACTAAGCATAAGGTCAAAACAACACCTAGCATGGCATGATAAAGTCTAAGTCACAGTCAAAGCAAGCTCCTCTTGTACTACTCAAGCAAGAACTTTCTACTCTTCTCCAACACCAATCAACTTATTTGAAGCAACACAGAGAGAACGGGGGTACAAACTACTTTATTCAAGCAAACTAAGCAAAATAAACGAAAACTAAGACGCTCCAAGAACAACACAACAGTGCATGAAACAATAAAAATGAAGTGTCTAGAAAGACCTGAGCATTTTATTGATGAAGAAGGGGATGCCTTGGGCATCCCCAAGCTTTGAAGCTTGTACCTCTTGAATATTTCTTGGGGTGACACGGGGTGGCATCCCCAATCTTGAGCTTTTGTCCATTCTTTATCTCATTACATCATTCTCTCTCTACACCTGAAAATTTTCCTTCATATAAAACTTCACACAATCTTCATTAGCAACATTAGTGTATTCAAAAGATAATAGACCCTTGGGTTTAGCTTTAGAACAGCAAAAGTTTCACTAAAGACACAAGCTACTATAGCAATTCCCTCAAAAAGCTCAATTTCCCAAAAAGAACCCAAAAAGGAATCAATAATAAGCAAATGCAAATAATGGCAGAAATCTGTCAAAACAGACCAGCAGGTAGAAACCGATTTTTTCGAAGACCTTCTGTTGTTCAAATCAAAAAGTGTTGAACTAACGAAAGTTAAATAGCATACTGGGATTTATTCGCAAAATATCAGCTCAATCCGACTTACATAGATTCTTCACGAATTTTTATGGTGGAGCACAAAAATCTGTTTCAGGATAACAACTCCCCAAATCTTACTTCCCTCTCATTAGAGGTCATTCTTGGCACAAAAATCAAAAAAAAGGATAAGGAGAGGTCATTACTGAAGTAATAACTTCCAAGACTCAAGAAAACTCTTGGGTTATCTCCCAACAAGTACTTTTCTTTAACGCCTTTAAGTTAGGCACAAGAAGCAAGAAGCAAGTATTTTCAAATGAAGAAGCTTTAACATCAAACCTTGATTTCAAAGGAGGATCAAAAAGCAACTTCTCTCTCCTCATAGGGAAGTGTTCAATACATTTATTGAATGGAAATTGATATTTAATGGTGCCTTCTTTCATATCAATGATGGCACCAACAGTTCTAAGAAAAGGTCTTCCCAAAGTAGTAGGACAAGAAGCATTGTATTCAACATCCAAAACATAGAAATCAACAGGGACATAAGCATTGTTAACCATAATAAGAACATCATTCACACTCCCCATGAGTTTCTTTTTAGCATTATCATTAAGTGGGACATCCAAATAACAATCTTCCAAAGGTGGCAAATCAAGCATTTCATAAATCTTTCTAGGCATAATAGAGACACTAGAACCAAGGTCACATGAAGCTTTGAGATCAAAGTCATTCACTTGCATATTATTAATGGGTTCCCAACTATCTTCTACTTTCCTAGGAATAGAAGCTTTGTGTTTCAACTTCTCTTCCTTAGTTTTAATAAGAGCATCTGTAATGTGTTTGGTGAAAGCCACATGCATATCACTAGCATCAGGACTTTTAGCAAGCTTTTGTAGGAACATAATCACTTCAGAAATATTGTAACCATCAAGATCGAAATCAAACTTAGCATCACTAGTAGTATACTCATTGGGTTTAGGCATTGTGGTAGGAGGAATAGGGACTTCTTGTGGTTTAGTGGCATCCATATTTGTGGTGGTGATAGTGCACACACTATTGTTTCTAGCAATTTTAGCTTCTCTTTCCCACTTAGCATGAAGTTGGGCTAACAGTCCAACATTTTCATCAATAGTAACTTGTATGGCATGAGTAGCAGCAAAGGTACTTTCCAAAGTTTCAGGTTTAGCAGCCATTTTATTAATCAAAGAGGACTGTGCTTCAGACAATGAGGAAATATTTTTCTCAACATTCAAAAGCTTTTCCTCCACAGTCTTGTTGAAAGTGGTTTGTTTACTAATAAAGTCTTTGAGCATGACTTCAAGTTCAAAGGGGACACTTCTAGTATTGTTGTAGGAGTTTCCATATGTATTGCAATTATTAGGAGGATAAGGCCTATAATTGTTGTTACTACAAAAATTATTCCTATAGGCATTGTTGTTGAAATTGTTGTTCCTAATGAAGTTCACATCAACTTGCTCTTCTTGAGCAACCAAAGAGGCTAAGGGAACATTATTAGGATCTAAAGGAGCTTTCCCATTAACAAGCATAACCACGATAACATCAATCTTATCACTCAAAGAAAAGGTTTCTTCAACAGAATTTACCTTCTTACCATGTGGAGCTCTCTCAGTGTGCCATTCAGAATAATTAACCATCATATTGTCAAGGAGTTTTGTTGCAGCACCCAAGGTGATGGTCATAAAGGTACCTCCAGCAGCTGAATCCAATAGGTTTCTTGAAGAGAAGTTCAAACCTGCATAAAAAGTTTGGATAATCATCCAAGCAGTAAGTCCATGAGTGGGACAATTATTAACCAAAGATTCCATTCTTTCCCAAGCTTGAGTAACATGCTCATTATCAAGTTGTTTAAATTTCATAATATCACTTCTCATAGATATAATCTTAGCAGGAGGGTAGTACTTTCCAATAAAAGCATCTTTGCACTTAATCCAAGAGTCAATACTATTTCTAGGCAAGGATAGCAACCATTCTTTAGCTTTTCCTCTCAAGGAGAAAGGAAACAACTTGAGCTTAATAATATCTCCATCAACATCCTTATACTTTTGCATCTCACAAAGTTCAACAAAGTTATTGAGGTGGGCAGCAGCATCATCATCAGAACTAGCACCAGAAAATAGCTCTCTCATCACAAGATTCAACAAAGCAGACTTAATTTCATAAAAGTTAGCATCAGGAACAGGTGGAGCAATAGGAGTACTTAGGAAATCATTGTTGTTTGTGCTAGTGAACTCACACAACTTGGTGTTCTCATCAGAGTCATTTTGGCAAAATTGGAGCAAGCCAACAGCAGCAGCAACAACTAGAGCAGGAACTAATTTTTTGTGTTTTTGATAGGAGAAAGCAAACCAAACTAAACTATTTTTTTGGAGTTTTTGATAAAAAGAGGCAAACAAAACCAAGCAAAATAAACTAAGCAAAACAAAAAAAAGCAAATGGAAAGGTTGTGAAGAACTCCCCTTGTGAAGACGTCCTTAGCCTCCCCGGCAATGGCGCCAGAAAAAGCTTTTTGGCGTGTTGTTGACGCCTTGTTGGGAGACCCCAAGAGCAAGGTGTGATGAGAACAACAGCAAGTTTTCCCTCAGTAAGAAACCGAGGTTATCGAACCAGTAGGAGGAAGGAAACGTCTCAAAGGTGTTGCTAGCAATTTGGAGACCTGCACAACACAAACTCAAGACTTTGCCCCAACGAACAGTGAGGTTGTCAATCTCACCGGTGTGCTGAAAACAAAGGATTAATTGTATGGTGTGGAAGGTAATAGTGGTTTGCAGAAAGTGAACAATAACAATGGAAGATGTATCAATGGTAAAGATTGGACCATGGTCCATAGTTCACTAGAGGTGTTCTCCTTAGATAAACGAACATGGCATGCTGGGTAAACAAATTATAGCAGGGCAATTGACAGGACTAAGCAAGGCATAACAATGCAATACTAGACATTCATGATCCTATGAGATTCGATTGGGCAAGACAACAAGATACATAGACCGCCATCCAACTGCATCTATAACTAGAAATCCACCTTCAGCTTATCATCCGACCCCCCTCCAGTATTAAGTTGCAAGAAACAGACAACTGCTTTAAGCAAAGTGTGTAAGGTAAACAATCCACTTGTTCCATGAACAAGAGACCACTGTTTTCTCCCTAGTGGCAACAACACATCTACAACCTTAGAGATTTCTGTCACTTTTCTTAGATTAAATAGAGGCATGAACCCACTATCGAGCATAAGTACCCCCTCTTGGAGTCACTAGCATCTACTTGGCCAAGATAGCTACTATAAACAGAGAGCATGCAAGATCACAAACAACACAGACATGATAAAATCAGTAAGACAAAACCATTAATCAATCTAACAAAGTAATCTTAATATCCATCGGATCCCCACAAACACAACATGCATGATTACCAATATATGATCTTGATCATGAACGGAGCTCACAAGATCTAAACATGATAGTACAAAGGAGGAGATACAACCATCTAGCTACTGCATGGACCCGTAGTCCAAGGTGGAACTACGCACGCTTCATACCGGAGGCTGGCATAATGAAGAAGAAGGCCTCCGGGATGATCTCCCCTCCGGCAGGGTGCCGGGAAGAGCTTCAGATCCTCCCGATCTAGGGACGATGGTGGCGGCGGCTACAGACGGTTTCGTGGAATATTGATCGGGTACATAGGGTTTATGCATCAGGGGGTCTTTATAGGCGAAGAGGCGAGGCAGGGGCAACCAGGGTGGTAACCCCCCCCCCCCAGGCGTGGCTAGGGTTAGCCCGTGCCGCCGGGGGGTATGGCCCCCTGGTGTCTCCCCTCCGTCTCGTACTCTGGCTCCGTGTTCCCCATGGTAAAATATTGACTTTGGCTTTTGTCCCGTGCAATTCCGAGAATATTGATTTTCTGCCTTTCTGGAACCAAAAACAGAAGAAAACAGGCAACTGGCACTATGGCATCTTGTTAATAGGTTAGTACCAGAAAACATATAAAAACACCTCAAAGTGTAGACAAAGAAAAACAAAGTAGATACTAAACAAGCATGGAACATCAAAAATTATAGATACGTTTCTGACGTATCAGCAATTGACAGGACCGAGCAAGGCATAACAATGCAATACTAGACATTCAAAATCCTGTGAGATTCGATTAGGCAATACAACAAGATACATAGACCGCCATCCAACTGCATCTATGACTAGAAATCCACCTTTGGGTTATCATCCGAACCCCCTCCAGTATTAAGTTGCAAGCAACAAATAACTACTTTAAGCAAAGTGTGTAAGGTAAACAATCCACTTGTTCCATGAACAAGAGACCATTGTTTTTTCCCTAGTGGCAACAACACATCTACAACTTTAGAGATTTCTGTCACTTCCCTTAAATTAAATAGAGGCATGAACACACTATCTAGCATAAATACCCCCTCTTGGAGTCACTAGCATCTATTTGGCCAAGATAGCTACTAGAAACGGAGAGCATGCAAGATCACAAATAACACATACATGATAGAATAAATAAGACAAACTCATTAATCAATCTGACATATTAATCTCATACCCATCGGATCCCCGCAAACACAACATGCATGCTTACAAATAGATATGATCTTGATCATGAACGGAGCTCACAAGATATAAACACGGTAGCACAAGGGAGGAGATACAACCATCTAGCTACTACATGGACCCGTAGTCCAAGGTGGAACTACTCACGCTTCATACCGGAGGTTGGCATAATTAAGAAGAAGGCCTCTGGGATGATCTCCCCTCCAGCAGGGTGCCGGGAAGAGCTTCAGATCCCCCTGATCTAGGGACGATGGTGGCGGCGGCTACAGACGGTTTCGTGGAATATTGATCGAGTACTTAGGTTTTTGGCATCGAGGGGTCTTTATAGGCGAAGAGGTGAGGCAGGGGCGGCCAGGGTGGTCACACCCCCCAGGCGCGGCTAACCCTAGCCCGCGCCGCCAGGGGGTGTGGCCCCCTGGTACCTCCCCTCCGTCTCGTACTCTGGATCCGTGTTCCCCACGGTAAAATATTGACTTTGGCTTTGTCCCGCCCAATTCCGAGAATACTGATTTTCTGCCTTTATGGAACCAAAAACAGAAGAAAACAGGCAACTGGCACAGTGGCATCTTGTTAATAGGTTAGTACCAGAAAACATATAAAAACACCTCAAAGTGTAGACAAAGCAAAATAGATACTAAACAATCATGAAATATCAAAAATTATAGATACGTTTCCGACGTATCAGTTAACCTCTTGGGTGGCCCGATCTTCACGGATCTCGTGGTCAAATCGATGGGAAAGCGAGGGGAAAGGGAGAAGGCAGCGGAAGCGAACACACACCTCGTGAAGAACACGATGAACACACGCGAAACTCACACGATACAAGGCCGATTGCTCCCGAACGGCGGCCACCGATCCGATAGAATCCTCGTAAGGAAAGATCGGTCAACATGCTCCCTCAAATCCACATCGAAGAGGGAAGAACACCTTGGGGAGGGTCTTGACAACTTGGAGACGAGACACCGAACTCCAAGGCCTTGTTCAATGATGGATGCGTGATGCAAAGTCCAATCGAGGTTGGTGACGATAGTCAGTCCCCTTTGTAAAGGGGATGAGGCAAAAATAGATATTCCACAATGGGGATTGTGTTTAGTCTATCATCTATGCCTACGGGATACATGAAGGGGTGGAGCTCTATTTATAGGTCAGCCACATAAATAGGGGTAGTTTAGGGATAAAACTAGGGTTTGGATGAGCTAGAGGGGTACGTGGGCCGATGGCCCAGCTGGCGGCACGCCGACCTATCTTGTGGGTCGGAGACTCCGGTGTGGGCTGGAGACTCCGGTCTATCTCCGGTGTCGTCTTCGGAGGGGCATACAGACTGTTCTCGGGTCGGTTTCTGGGGTTGTTCCGGAGGCCGGTCCGGGGACTTCGTTGCACAGGACCGGAGACTCCAGTTTAGGCTAGAGACTCCGGTGGTTCAGTCGTGGCTTCTTCCTTCTCCTCTTCCAAGCATCCGTCTTGTCGGGCTTGATGTTTCGGGCTTCCTCCCTTGCCCCCGTACTTGTAGGTGTGAACCTATCATGCATATGTGACGGAGTATGAAGTAGCATACCATTCAATATGGTAGGAAGTGGGCTCGCATAGAGGAACGGATTCACCTTTGGAATCCATGACGACTTGCCGTAAGTTGGAGACCATGAACTCAATGTGCTAGCTATCCTAACAGAACACAAAAGAAACGTTCAAAATGCTACTCGTGTGTGATCATAGACGATACACACATTACGGGAAATCACGATTCTGTTGTGTGCCTGCCCATTTGTTGTGATCATTATGTTGGACACATCGAAAATCTCTAATTTGCTGCAACAAACCATGTGAAAGTCAACAGATCACGGTAAATTTGATAAAACCTCACATCAAAAAAAACCTCTCAGGCAAAATAACTAAAAGACTACAACACATACTAGTCTTTTGCAATCTGGTGGACACGTGTCCCCGCCATTGGAACATAATGGTGATGAAATGGTGCAAGCAATTTGGCCTCGCCTATTTTACAAGGATCAAGGCAAATCCTCTCGAAAAAAATTATTTGGCCAGTTGTGCGCTCCATTCAGCCAGCGAAAGCCCAATACCACCGAATGAGGGTTCAGATCTTTTTCTGTCGGCTAGCAAATTATTTATTTTCATTTTTATTTTGCGTTATATTTCTTCATTTATCTAATCATGTTTTAAAGAGATTATAGGGCAACATATAAATTGGAGAAAGGAAATAACGTGATTCTTCTTCAGAGTGATTACCATCACGATAACATAAGTGAGTACTCTAGCACGCATACACACCCAGTCTCATAGTCTCATGCAAAACCAACATAGAATTAGACTTAAGTTATACCAACAAATTTGCCCGTGCGTCGTCACGGGTTCCTGTTACTTCGGAGAATATATCACCGACAATGAACTCATGTGCAACATGGAGGGGGCAATTCAATGGCGTGGTCGACAATGATCTCGTGAGTGTCATCCATCACTATAGGAATGGGAAGCTACGCCGACGGCCGGTCGCTACGCCGACGGCCAAACATCGGGGTCGTCGGCGTAGCCATCGTCTAGGCCAGCCCCGTCAAGCAGCCGTCGGCGTAGAATTGTCCTCGGCATATCCTATGCTACGCCGACGGCTGCCCTCGGCGTAGCTATTTTTTATTTTATCTCATTAAACTTTGAAAAATCATAACTAAATCATTCTAATTCGGAAAAATACAAATAATATATCGAAATTTGCAGAAAAATAAGACCTATCTATCTACACTCAAACATTACACATTTGTAAATAAAAATTAAGTAAAACATAAAACATTATATATAGTTTAAAACGGGCATAAAGAATTCAAAAATAATTGAAACAATGCGAAACCTTCGCGTGGTGTTATATTATGTGACATAGTTAGAAGGAAAAATATCAAACTTGATATATTGATTATGTCTCAAAGAAACCTTCACAAAATGACCTATCTCATTCGAGGTTTCTTGGCTTTCGGGTCAAATTACCAATGTTATAGCTAGAATTAAGGCATAGTTTGTGATAATGTGCCCATATTATGCATATATGTGCATCATAGGATGGCGAACAATGTTGCATGAGGAAGCTTTCCTTTTTGTCGCACCAAAAAGCCATTTTCCATTTTCCGAGCATAAAAAACTAACGTTTTGTGAAACAACCACCAAATGGCTAATTCAAAATACTACCACCACATTTTACGAAAATAATAGACGACCTTATATGGACAATGTCCCAACAGGGGGATCCGAAACCTTTTCGTCCACCTTTGGTGAAAAAGACAAATTCATGCTGAATCGGTAGGAAGTGGGTCAGATATGAACTACAGGTACATGATCTGATGCTCATGTTTTTTTACAAACATCATTTTTAGGTTCACAATATGCTATTTTATCAAAGATCCAATGCAAGTTTAGCGAGTCTCGGCCCCGAGCTAAGAATCTTCATGCCCGCCGTTCGACAAAGTTTGATGATAGTTTAAAACAGGCATAAAAAATTCAAAAACGATCGAAACAATGCGAAACCTTCGCGTGGTATCATATTATGTGACATAGTTATAAGTACAAATATCAAACTTGATATATTGATTATGTCTCAAAAAAACCTTCACAAAATGACATATCTCATTCGAGGTTTCTTGGCTTTCGGGTCAAATGACCAATGTTATGGCTAGAATCAAGGCATAGTTTGTGATAATGTGCCCATATTGTGCATACACATGCATCATGGGATGGCGAACAATATTGCAAGAAAAAGTTTTCCTTTTCGTCGCACCGAAAAGCCATTTTCCATTTTCCAAGCACAAAAAATGGACAATTTTGTGAAGCAACCACCAAATGCTAATTCAAAATGCTACCACCACATTTTACAAAAATACTATACCACCTTATATGGACAATGTACCAACAGGGGCATCCGAAACTTTTCCGTCCACCTCTCGTGAAAAAGACAACTTTCTATCGAATCGGCAGGAAGTGGGTCAGATATGAACTACAGGTACATGATCTGATGCTCATGTTTTTTTTTACAAAAATTATTTTTAGGTTCAAAATATGCTATTTTATCAAAGATCCAATGCAAGTTTAGCGAGACTCGGCCCCGAGCTAAGAATCTTCACGCCGTTCGACAAAGTTTGATGATAGTTTAAAACAAGCATAAAAAATTCAAAAACGATCGAAACAATGCGAAACCTTCGCGTGGTGTCATATTATGTGACATAGTTATAAGTAAAAATATCAAACTTGATATATTGATTATGTCTCAAAAAAACTTCACAAAATGACCTATCTCATTCGAGGTTTCTTGGCTTTCGGGTCAAATGACCAATGTTATGGCTAGAATCAAGGCATAGTTTGTGATAATGTGTCCATATTGTGCATACACATGCATCATGGGATGGCGAACAATGTTGTAGGAGGAAGTTTTCCTTTTTGTCGCACCAAAAAGCCATTTCCTATTTTCCGAGCACAAAAAACAGACGGTTTTGTGAAGCAACCACCAAATGGCTAATTCAAAATGCTACCACCACATTTTACAAAAATACTATACCACCTTATATGGACAATGTCCCAACAGGGGGATCCGAAACCTTTCCATCCACCTCTGGTGAAAAAGACAAACTCCTGCCGAATCGGTAGAAAGTGGGTCAGATATGAACTACAGGTACATGATCCGATGCTCATGTTTTTTTACAAAATCATTTTTAGGTTCACAATATGCTATTTTATCAAAGATCCAATGCAAGTTTTCCTTTTCATCGCACCAAAAAGCCATTTTTCATTATCTGAGCGCAAAAAGGGAATTTTCTAAAGCAACCACCAAATAGATAATTCAAAAACGGAGGGTTTGTGATTAGTTGATATGGATATTATATTTGGATTCCTCTCATTTTTCTGATCAATTTAGACATATTATTTGTTAAATTTCGATTTACAGACTTAAAGATATTAATTATTCCATATTAAATAGAAAAATACAAAAAAATAAAATTATTATATTTTTATTTGAATTCAATAATATTTTTACTTATTCATTAATGTTTACTTAAATAATTGTTTGTAATTTCAAAAAATACAAACATGTGACATGTTGATATAAGGGTTAATAGGATTGATATCATAGTATTGACAACAATGTATGAATTACTTTGCGGAAACAGATTCTGAAGGAACGAGGAAGTTAAGCGTGTTGGAGTTGGAGTAGTATTAGGATGGTGATCGGCTAGGAAGTTCAATCAAGACTGCAATTTAATTAAATATTAAGTATAATTAGTGTTAAAAATGTTCAAAGTGAGAGATTAACGAGTCAAACAATTCAAAGATTCAAAAATTCAGATTTTTTAAAAATATATATATTTTTTTGCAACCTGTCGACAAGCTATGCCGACGACCACCCTCGGCGTAGCATACGCCGACGGCATTTTGATACGCCGACGGCCTCTATATGTTCTGCCGAGGGAGCCCTTTGCCGAGGAGGCTACACCGAGGACAGCCGTCGGCGTACCATATGCCGAGGGCATTTTAGCCTACGCCTACGGTTTTTGCCCTCGGCGTAGCGCGCGTCCTGTAGTGCATGGTCATGACAACCTCGTGCATTCTGTCCATGGCCATGGAGACCTTGTGCACGCCAGGTGACTGGTGACGGTATACTAACTCAAGATGATATTCCAGTTATAATGCTTTGTAGCTCACGTCTTCTAAAACCCAATGTGTATCTCTCTTTTTTTTTTTGCAACGAGGGTTGACGGTATAGCGACACATTTAAAGAATGGACAAATTTCTGTTTCCTCAAATAGGTCAATAGTTTCTGAATCTTCGTAAGTTATTTTATCTCTCTTTCAATGAAAGAGAAAAATGCAGCTAGAAATATACTCCCTCTGTTTCAAAATATAAGACGTTTTAGGTTTGTGAAAAAAATAAATCTAGACTTCTTTTAGTTTATAGATTCACCCCTAAGTTGAGTAAACCTATATACTAAAACAAGTCTAGATATATTTGTTTCACAAACCTAAAACGTCTTATATTTTAAAATGGAGGGAGTAGTAAACATGACGGTGCTCCATGTTCGCGCGCGATGACTTGGCCATGCCATGCATACTTAAATAAGAACTCGGACACTGACTTGCCGTCGTCGACGGAGGCCGGCACATACGGGAGATTACACGTGTCGTCGCCGGCTCCAAGTCTTCAAAGTGCAGTATAGTAGGCGTGTGGGCAATGAGCTCGGTAAATGCTACCAACGGGCAACGGCTGGCGAGCATTGGCCAGCGTCATAGTGCTTTGTTCGCCGCCGTTCCTTGACTCACGCCGTGACCGACCAGCTGCTCGCCCTGGCCTAGGTGTCAACCCTATGTGCTCTTCGTCTTACTTGTCCATATTCTGCATGCAGCAAATATGGTAAAATGAAAAATATTTAATTTTCAGTGCAATTTATACATACCGCAATGCTAAAGAAAGTACTTCCATGTTGCAAACAAATGCAGTCCAAGCAAAATCACTACAGGAAACGTCCAAAGCACCGATGGCTATTCTACGCCACCGGCAAACGGATCGTCGGCCTAGGTCGGCGTAGGAAAAAAAAAGATGTCGGCATATTAGATAGGTCGTGACGTATCGATGCTACGCCGACGGCAAAGCCGTCGGACTAGGTTTCACAACTACGTCGACGGCAAAGCCGTCGGCATAGCTAATTTTCCTTTTGGTCATTTCATGCTAGAAAAATCATAACTAAATCATTCTAATTCAGAAAAATATATATAATATATCAAAATTTGCAGAAAAATAATATCTATGTAACAAAACTCAAATATTGCATATTTGTATTGAACAAAATATAAAACATTACATATACTTTTGTATAACATATTTTCTATTTTCCGAACGCAAAAAAGAGGCGTTTTATGAAGCAACCACTAAATGACAGTTTTAAAATGGTACCATCCTATTTTTCAAAAATATTAGACCACCTTATACGAAAAATGTCTTAACCGGTGTATCTCAAACATTTATGTCCATCCCTGGTGAAAAGACAAATGTCTGTCGAATCGATAAAAAGTGAGTCCGGTTTGAACTACAGGTACATGATCTAATGCTTATGATTTTTTTAAAAATCATTTTTAGACTCACAATATGATATTTATTCAGTTATCCAATGCAGGTTTTAGCGAGGCCCATCACATATCTTCATGCCCGTCGTTTTGATCATAGTTTGAAATAGAAAAATTTTGAAACGGGCATAAGAAATTCAAAAATTGTCCGAACAATGTAAATCCTTCGCATGGTGTCATATTATGTGACATAGTAACAAGGAAAAATACCAAACTTGGTAAATTGATTATGTCTCAAAAAAACATTCATAAAATGACCTATCATGTTCGAGGTTTTCTAGTTTTTGGGTCAAATGACCAATGTTATGGCCTAAATCAGGGCATAGTTTGTGATACTGTGTTCATATTGTGCACGCATTGCACTAAGATACTAAACACAGTTTATTGCATTTGAAGTACATCCAAAAACTGACATTTTTTGAACTAATCATCAAAATTGATATACTCCCTCGGTCTAGAAATATAAGACATTTTAATTTTACGAATCGAATATATCTAAACGTCTTTTAGTGTATAGATTTATAGAAGGTTGGAATTAACCTATACACTAAAAAATATCTAGATACATTCATTTTATTTTACAAAGCTAAATTGTCTTATACTGCTCGGCGCTCGCTCGATGACTCAACCTAGCTAGAGACGCTAGGTTCATATTTAGGCTGAGGTCGTTCCCCTCATTGGTGGTGGTCAATGCGATTTCATCTCCCAAATAGGTCGACCGGCCTGGGCCCTCCAACAGCTCTATCTTTTCCTGCCAGCCATTCTCGTCTCCATAATTTCGCTAGCTAGGTTAGCTCGTCGAATTTCCTCTCGCGTTTCCCTCCGAGGATTGAGATTCGATCGCAGCTAGCGGTGGCCGGTTTTCGATACCGTGCTGCGTCCTGGTGCCGAGACCAAGAGAGAGGGCGGGAAGGAGCCATAGCACGCAATCGACATGAACAAAACAGCCGGGTAAGGAGAGCTTTCGCATGCATGGGAAGCAAGCTCTGCATGCAATGCGAGTGAATTGGGGGTTGGGTTCGAGAAGAAGAACGCTATTTGCTTCTTGTAACAACAGGGGTCGATCGAGGCTGTTTACTGTTCTGCTGCCCGCCTGAATTCAGAACCAAGTTTCATCGGTAGGCGGCATGGGGGAAGAGAATGCTGCATCTACGAACGTAAGCGTTCTAATGAACTTTCAGGAGAGCAAATCCATGTCCATTAGTATTCTGTTCCGATCGCGTGCTATTTTCAACACACGACCCTCATCGCATCTGTTCATTCATTCATTCAGTGAGTGTACGTATACCCTGCTCACTTGTTTCCTCTGCAGAGCATCACCGTCGACGTGAGAGTGTACATGCACTGCGACGCCTGCGAGAGATCGGTACGCCGCACCATCAAGAAGATCGATGGTAAGAAGACCATGCGTGTTCATGTCCTATCTGAATTCCCAAGCCTGTTCTTCATGTGATGTCACTACTCACTAACGTCTGATCGTCGATACAGGCGTCGAGACGGTGGAGGTGGACAGGGACGAGAACAAGATCACGGTGACGGGGGATTTCAAGGCCCACAAGCTGCTGAAGAAGATCAAGAAGAAGACCGGGAAGAAGGCGGAGATACTGGTCCCAGAACCTGAACCTGAGGTAAACGAGGAAGAGAACAAGGAGGAAGCCGAGGGTGTTCATTTTCCTTACAGTTACAGCCAGCCGGCGCCGGACATGGATGTGGTTCTAGGCAACGAGTTCCTGCGGCCGGCGCGATGGGACCTCCACTATTTCGATGACGAGAACACGGAGGCGTGTAGGATAATGTAGCGGTACTACTCTACGAGCAGTGTTTGATTGGAGTATGTGCTTACCTGATTGATGAGATAAATGAGACTTACAAATTAGTCACAAAAGGCCTATTAGCTCAGCTGGTTAGAGCGTCGTGCTAATAACGCGAAGGTCACAGGTTCGAGACCTGTATGGGCCATTATTTTTGCTTTTTCGTTGTCTTCCTTATTGCCTGTGTGTACCAAGAATTCTGTGCTTTCTTCAGATAAACTGACTTTTTGTTTTCGTCTTCCTTTATTTCCTGTGTGTACCAAGAATTCTGTGCTTTCTTCAGAGAAACTTACTTTTTGTTTTCGTCTTCCTTTATTTCCTGTGTGTACCAAGAATTCTGTGCTTTCTTCAGAGAAATTAATAGAAACAACTATTATTTCCCGATTACAGGCACTGGACATTACTGACCGAAAAGGCCTCCAAGGCTCCAAACATATATTTCGAATGATGGTCATTATCAAGCATCGGCTGTATAATGTTGTGCAATTTTTTTTGTCGCCATGAAAGATATATAACATATCCTGAAAATTAATCAAGGACAGGGAAATACTTCTTCGGGCCATTATTTTTGCTTTTTCGTTGTCTTCCTTATTGCCTGTGTGTACCAAGAATTCTGTGCTTTCTTCAGATAAACTGACTTTTTGTTTTCGTCTTCCTTTATTTCCTGTGTGTACCAAGAATTCTGTGCTTTCTTCAGAGAAACTTACTTTTTGTTTTCGTCTTCCTTTATTTCCTGTGTGTACCAAGAATTCTGTGCTTTCTTCAGAGAAATTAATAGAAACAACTATTATTTCCCGATTACAGGCACTGGACATTACTGACCGAAAAGGCCTCCAAGGCTCCAAACATATATTTCGAATGATGGTCATTATCAAGCATCGGCTGTATAATGTTGTGCAATTTTTTTTGTCGCCATGAAAGATATATAACATATCCTGAAAATTAATCAAGGACAGGGAAATACTTCTTCGGGCCATTATTTTTGCTTTTTCGTTGTCTTCCTTATTGCCTGTGTGTACCAAGAATTCTGTGCTTTCTTCAGATAAACTGACTTTTTGTTTTCGTCTTCCTTTATTTCCTGTGTGTACCAAGAATTCTGTGCTTTCTTCAGAGAAACTTACTTTTTGTTTTCGTCTTCCTTTATTTCCTGTGTGTACCAAGAATTCTGTGCTTTCTTCAGAGAAATTAATAGAAACAACTATTATTTCCCGATTACAGGCACTGGACATTACTGACCGAAAAGGCCTCCAAGGCTCCAAACATATATTTCGAATGATGGTCATTATCAAGCATCGGCTGTATAATGTTGTGCAATTTTTTTTGTCGCCATGAAAGATATATAACATATCCTGAAAATTAATCAAGGACAGGGAAATACTTCTTCGGGCCATTATTTTTGCTTTTTCGTTGTCTTCCTTATTGCCTGTGTGTACCAAGAATTCTGTGCTTTCTTCAGATAAACTGACTTTTTGTTTTCGTCTTCCTTTATTTCCTGTGTGTACCAAGAATTCTGTGCTTTCTTCAGAGAAACTTACTTTTTGTTTTCGTCTTCCTTTATTTCCTGTGTGTACCAAGAATTCTGTGCTTTCTTCAGAGAAATTAATAGAAACAACTATTATTTCCCGATTACAGGCACTGGACATTACTGACCGAAAAGGCCTCCAAGGCTCCAAACATATATTTCGAATGATGGTCATTATCAAGCATCGGCTGTATAATGTTGTGCAATTTTTTTTGTCGCCATGAAAGATATATAACATATCCTGAAAATTAATCAAGGACAGGGAAATACTTCTTCGGGCCATTATTTTTGCTTTTTCGTTGTCTTCCTTATTGCCTGTGTGTACCAAGAATTCTGTGCTTTCTTCAGATAAACTGACTTTTTGTTTTCGTCTTCCTTTATTTCCTGTGTGTACCAAGAATTCTGTGCTTTCTTCAGAGAAACTTACTTTTTGTTTTCGTCTTCCTTTATTTCCTGTGTGTACCAAGAATTCTGTGCTTTCTTCAGAGAAATTAATAGAAACAACTATTATTTCCCGATTACAGGCACTGGACATTACTGACCGAAAAGGCCTCCAAGGCTCCAAACATATATTTCGAATGATGGTCATTATCAAGCATCGGCTGTATAATGTTGTGCAATTTTTTTTGTCGCCATGAAAGATATATAACATATCCTGAAAATTAATCAAGGACAGGGAAATACTTCTTCTCTCCATTAGCCTGCTGACTGAATCAAGTAGTCTCAAGCTTGATATTGTGGCTCAAACTTCGACTGTACAGATTTCCTCCAAACCTTTCTTCCAAGCGCCCATAGCCACAACAATACAACAACGTCCTCAATATATGTTAACATAAGGTTTGTACATTGAATCAATGTACACTACTTACATTTATAAGTATTGTACATTGTCTAGAGTAACTACACTTCATGGGAACTCATGAATTCATAATACACGTGGTCGTTGACCGGTACAATTAACAGCGCTTGGTTTATCAGCAAGATGTCTACCAAGAATAATTTGGCATGTATAAGATAACTACAGCGGCCTATCATACAGCTGCGGCTCGAGAATCCTGCCAGCCCAATTCACGAGCTCGTCGTTCCCACAGTACGGTCAGTTTCTTCTCCTTTGAGATTGCCCCCTCAGACTTCTCCCTAGCTTCCTCACAAGTCTCTGTAGCCGCGTTACACTTCTCTGCCTCTCGCTGGTACAGGGTGGCCTGCCTCTTTGCCTCGACAAGGGTAGCGTTCATGTGATGGATGTGCTCCTCAGCTACAACCTGCTGCAGCTTGAGTTCCTCGTTAAGGAGATCAACAAACTGCTTCTCCGCCTCCTTGATACGCTCAGGGTCATTTGTGCCACAAGCTGCATGATTCAATTTGACATTATATTTCCATTAAACAAGATGAGCCTGATAACAGCAGCAACATAAGTAGAACGAAATCCACGCCACCATGTGAAAAGGAATTCACAACAAAAGTTCCACCTCACATGTACTTGAGCAGCAATTTGGAAAGAGTTTTACACTATCCTATCCATGTAGAGCGTTTGTAATTGTACCATCAAAAAGGTGAGACTTATGTAGGTCAAAGTCTTGTTCAAAAAAAAAATGTAGGTCAAAGCCTTATGTGCGGTCCACTGCTAGTTTCTAAAGTGGTTGGCAAGTAACTACTTAGAAAGAAAAAGGTATACTTTGTGGGCACTCGGTGAGCTGCATGGCATACCAAATCAGTGAGGACTGCAGAGGAGTCACCATCCTTGCTGGAAACAGCATGAAGCAATCCAGTATGGTTGCAAAATGTTAATGTGCTACAGGACAAACCCGAAACGTGGATGTCATATGTGTAAGGAGATGCTGTTTTGGACCTGAACTTGTGAGCATAAGATGCATACCGACATTAAACTGGGAACTAAAACATCATATATTTGGATGCTTTGGAAATCTACAGTAGTAATTCAGTAGAGCTTATCCTGGTAAATCTCGAAGGTTTCATCCCCGTGTCCTAAACCTTCCCTCTTAGAGGCACCCAATTTATTCAAACATTTTGGTAAGGGAAATGTCAAGAATCGCACTAGTAGAATAACATGCATGTTAATAACCCCCGAACATCGAAATTGTGTCCGAGGAGATGAAATTCGAGAACAATCTAAAGTTGCTGGTGGAATCGTTCGGTATAGAAAACATCATGATGAGAACTTGGCAAACGATTCGTCAGATAACCGCTGTACTCAACCAATTACGATGACAAGACTGCATACAAATGAACCTGAATTAAAGCTAGTGTGAAGGAGGAGCTCAAACCTGAAATCGAGAAGTTCATGAGCCCTGCAAAGGAAGGAAAATGCAAAATCCTGTCAGTTATGAGTTCCTCAATCCAGCTAAAAGCATTCAAGGTAGAAGACAGGAAGCAGTTGATTTGGCCTATTGCTATTACTGAGGTAGCACAGAGTTCAGTTCACCCGCATTCATGATGTCTGATGTCTACACCAACCGGAATACCCATTTTCTTATCTACAGAACTGTGAACATCATAGGCGTCGGTGCAGATCTGAGGAAATGGGGCGGGAGTGGAGGCTCACCGGGGGCGATGGACTGGAGGGAGAGGGGCGGCGGGCAGTCGCAGGCGCAGGGCGGGCAGACGGGGGAGGAGACGGCGACGGCGGCGACCGCCGCGGCGGTGGTAGCGGAGGCGGAGAAGCCCTTCTTGTAGCGCCAGTAGAGCGCGGGCCCGGAGACGCCGAGCGCGGAGGCCACGGCCAGGATCACCAGGCACCAGCGCCCGCACGCCGCCACCACCGCGCGGCGCCCCCCGACCGCCATCGCCCGCTCCGGCGGCGCGCGCGCTCGGGTAATGTGTCCGCGCGTGACGGGTTCTGCCGGGCGCGCTTGCTTGCTTGCGGTGATTTTTCCGTCCTGCTTGCTGCTTTGGGCGCGGCGTCGTACTCGTAGCAGCGGAGGTGGCACCGATGGTGGGTGAGGGGAACGAGCAGAGGCAGTGGTGGGGTGGGGAGTGTCTGAGTGGGAAGTGAGCAAACTGCGGGGAGTGGTGGGCGGGTCGGAACGGCCGTCGGTGCGGTGGTGAGAGTGGCGCGGCGGTGAGGAATTCACGAGTCGTTTCTTCGTCGCTCTCCGTGGAGACGGACCGAACCCAACATTTTTATCCCGTCGACGACCAAGCTAACCAGCTTCCTGTTCACGGCTGCCTGCCAAACTCTCATTTTATTTTGACATTTTTTTAGAACAATATTTCTCCGTCTCAAATTAATTGATAGACTTTTTTTTAGAAATCACACGCATACGTTAAAACACGTCATACACTAAAACACATGCGCCAACTAATTACGGACGAGGGAGTCAAAAATTAGCACTAGAAATTACAAAATGAAGTAGAAGTAGGGCTTTGGTTGATCCCACTAGCATCTCTGCCGCCACTTTTCGTCGTGGCCTGGTACAAGAAATGCAGTGCAGGTTCCAATCATCAGGACGTTCAAATAACAATGTAACAGCAGTTTGCGCAATCAGGGACACACGTACAGACACATGGATGGGGCAAACCAAACAGTTCCTTCACAGAACTCGATTGCACCTTCCACGCTGATATACAGGTCGGGCTATTGAAGCTACAGGCTTTACTACACATTGGCGGCTCAGGGAACATACTGTAGTTCTCTGAGATGCAGAGCATGAGAGAGTGCTGAACCGCAGCAGATAAGCACATCGCCAAAACAATCAGACTGACACACTAGCCTACAGCACCATCTAAAGCCTAACTAACCATCTAGTAGTATGATATACCCCATGGAAGCACAATGTGTTCTTCAAGTATCCCGTTCATCTCCACAAGACCATACATGCATCAGCGTCAAGCAAGCACCGCAACACTGCTGAACCGCACACGCGCACACCCACACATGGCAAACTTCGCAACTGACAAGGCTCAATTGGACACGCAGCAGACCAAACAGCTCACTGGTCGATTCCAACGCCAAGGATGCACTGAGCGAGATGGGTCAGGTACGGCTCGGCCTGCGAGCTTTTACTCAGCGTGGGGACAAGGCTCTGAAGCTCCGAGTTGAACTCCGCCTCGAATTTCCTGCACGAAACAAGGCCAAGACGGTGTTATGCGATCCTGGATCAGCAAAGCTGGTTTTTAACAGTTGATGAACTGACTGGAAATATGAGGTACGTACAGGATCGACTCCGACATCACAACATTCTCAGATGCTAGCTTCAGCTGCTGGTCTCTCTCCTGTGATCTCTTAATTCTCGACGATTTTGACAGCCCGGATTTTGGTTTCTTCTCGGGAGCAGCGACCTCGATGGACGGTATCAGGAGCTGGATGGAAGTGGCGTACTGGAGACATAAAGACTTCAGCTTCTCGACTTTCTGCACGTGACAAGGAAACAGATAATGAGTCCTTGCTTCTTGACGAGCAGGATGCCAAATGGTGACATGCTGCAGAAATTATTTCGAGACCAAAGATAGTTATGTTTCCCCCAACAAATTAAGCACATGATACAGTTGTCGTTCCAAAAGACGCACCCACACTAATCATTCCGAAGAACGCAGTTCCATCCGACAAACTAGAGTTATAACTTCTATGACTCCTTAATAGATAAGGATGAGATAACAATGGAGTCTTAATGCAGTACAAGCTAAATGTTGAATTCTGGCATAGGGTACGTAATTCCCAAAGTTCAAGTTAGGACACACTATGCCTTCTCTTTTTACAGGTGAAGGGGCAACACTGAGCTGATCAATTAACTAGCCTACCTAGTGCTAGCTTAGTCACAGTTACGGAGTAGGTTTGAGCATGAACAGATCATGACAACAAGCAAGGTCTTTCAATCTAACAGATAGCTCAAAAGGAACAGAAGGGCTGCAGTTACTGATGCATCGTAATTACTTATATAACTTCTGACTCCTTAATGGATAATAAGTATGAGACAGGGACATGTAAATGTTGAACTTTGGCCACAGGTAGATAATTCACAATATTCAAGTTAGGATACACAATGCACTCGCTCTTTACAGGTGAAGGGGCAACGCTGTTGTTTTTAACAGCCAGATGGGCTGATCAGTAAACTAACCTGCCTAGATCATGACAAAAAACAAGGTCTTTCAATTTAACAGATGGTTTAAATGATAAAAAAACCTACAGTTGATGATGTATCGCAATTACTTTTAAAATTTATTTCCTTTTATTTTAAACAAAGACAAAGAGCAAGAGCAGACCACAAGGAGCTCAGGCAACAACAGCAAGCATTCTTTTAGACACTTCTGGAGGAAGAAATCGTGGATCTGGATGACCTGTAATCAGCATCGCAGCAAAGGTAATGCAATCTGTACTGTTGGCAACACAGATAAATTTATCATAGGAACATGGTTAAAACCTCATCTATGCTCTTTGCCTTTTGAAGGCTGCCATGCATTGAATGCCAGTTTGGTTCAAGAACCTGAGGGCCAAAAGAATAATTAGCAATTTTCTCACCTGCAGTAATAGTTGGTATGGTGGTACTGGTATGGATGGTTTACCTCAAATGTTAGATAATGTAGAAGGCTGTTTACAAACTTGAGCATGCTGCGACAAAGAATTGATGACCGTAGAATTGGTGTTCCTAGAATCTTGACAGAACGGAACCCCTGTTTGAGAGTTTTACATCAATCAATGTAAATATGTAGACAAAATAATAACCAAACTGAGTTGATGGATTAAAAGGTTATGGCGTACTTGTTGAATTTGCCATGCTTGACACAGTTGGCGACTAACATGTTTGCAGTGAAACAATAGCCGAAAGATCAACTGATATTTAGTTAAAGCCTTCCTTGAAATTACAAGAGATAGCGGCCATGGAATCTGCAATATTTATCAGCAGATCAGATATATCATTTCACAATCACAAGATAAACGCAATGAGAATGTTTAATGGAAATACAAATAAAACCTTGTAGCCAAGGGAGAACGTTTCCAAACCAGTCATGCTTAATGTCATGGGATGGTCAACATCAGCTGCGGCAAACTTGTCTGAAGAGTAAGCACAGCCCAAGTCTTTCAGGGTTGTCAGCTTTTTAAGCAGGGAACTTCTTTCCTGTTTCAAAAGGTATGTGAAATATGATAGTCAACAGATACAGTACATTTTGACTAGACCCAGATAATAGACTTACAACGCAACAAGTCAAATCTTCATGACTTGGATCTGAAGCGGCTGCTGTACTTCGCAAAGCAATGTCAACAAGAGACTGCCATATACATTGAGAATGACACAAAAACAAAGGGGAGTTAGCTAAGTAGTTGTCATAGCAAGAGCTGCAAAAAATCAGTTATTACCATGACAAGAAACAAACAAACAACATAGCACAAGAGGAACCTGAAGTTTTTCAACGGATATATCTTCTGGTTTCTTTGTAAGCTCCTCTCGGGCAATATCCATAAAATGAACCAAAAAATCACCCTGCAAAACTAAAGGCAGCAAATTAGATGACTAGAGCGAGAAAAACAAACATGGATGTTCAACATCAAGTTGAGCGACACAAATCATTCTTACTGTTAAGGCATTCATATAAAAGACTACACAAAGATATGGTTTCTGTATATTAACATACTTGGCGCACATAATACAAAATCATAAGAAATGAGTGCACATGTATATCTGATGTAAGTCAATAAGTACTCATATTGAGCAATAATACAAATTACGAAGAGTAGATGTTCTGCATACTTGGTCAAGAAGTAGATAGCGCTTCAAGGATCGCAGTTTCCCAATGAGATCATACTGTAAATATAAATGCTCAATTTAGCAAGTGATCTTAGGAGAGTGTGAAGTGCAATAGTAAATTAACTATGGACAGTTGTTACCTTGTCTTTCATTAGAGTCAAGAGTTCACCACTTGCAAAATCATAAGCAGATTTGATGCACTCAAGATATTGGTGGTTTGAACTAAAGCTCATCAGCTTAGAATTTTCTGACAGGGAAACCTAAATAAAATATCCACATAAGTGTGACTTTGTAAACGCACATACAACTTTGCATTTATAAATTGAACCCCAAAATAATCGTGCATACCTGAACATTGTGTCCACATTCTCTCATAACATTAAGATACTTTCCTGTTGTCAGAATGGTGGCAGCAACATTATTAAGGAAACTAGGGATGCCATCTTTTAGGCTGTACCTTTGCTGCCAATATTTGGCATCATAATCTTGAGTGAGACTCTCCTACCAAAAAAAAAGGCAAAGGCAACTGGTTAACGTAAGACCACTTAAGACGAAATAGGCCCTACATTTTAGGTAAATACAGAGAGAAGTGGACATTAAAGTAGGTCCAACAAGTTAATAAGTACCTTCTGAAGAGATTTGTTTTCAGCAATGAAGAATTCGCCATAAGGGTCATCTATGACACCCTCATACACCCACCTAAAATGATAATCAGAAGCTGAAACTATTGACGCACAAGAAACAAGTACTGAACTTTTTTTTCTAACAACACTTATAACATTAAAAGTCCAAATAAGGCAAACTAGCAAATATGGAATATTTATCCCCTTCAAATCAGAAGCTGATGGATAGGAAACAATTAATAAAGTATCTCGGTCCTAAATATGGACCATAAAGGTAGTTTTGAACCATCACAAACCTCTCTAGCATCCTGAGATATGCTGCACTTGCACACTCTGCCATCTTCTCCAGTAAGGACCGAACAGCACTATCGCCAGCCATCGCCTTTGCCTAAGTTGAAAGATATGACGATTAAATGACAAGGTGAAAGAGATAATCATGTGGAATAGACTAAACAAGTTATGAAGAAACTGAACATCAGGAGATTAGTTGCATAAAAGTTGTCCAATCAATAGAAAACAAGAGGAGCAGACTAGGTCTGTTTGGCTAGAAGGAAAAGGGGAAATATGTTTATCAGGGATGATATGACCTCTTTCTTCAAAGTACCTGGCTTTGGAGTAGATTAAGTGTCGCAGAACCACTAGTATTGTTTGACATAGCCTTCTCTATTAGAACAGCCAGTGCATTCAATGAACTCATCATCCTCTGCAAAAGAGACAGTAGTTAAGTGCTTAAAACATTAACCAGACTCGGAAAAGTTCACAGATCATCATAGATGAAATGCATAATGTACCTGACAAAAGAACCATAATCCTTGAACAGAGAGCCTTCCTAGACGGAATTGGTGCTCCAGTTGAGCAACCATTGCCTGGTAATCCTGTAATTAAAAAACTATACTTAATGATCTGGTGCCAGATTCACATAGAAGCACCAATACTCTCAGAGAGATTTCTGGAGAAATATCTAATAACGTCAACGTCTATCAGTGGGAATTTTGTTAGAGAAAAGTCTATCAGTGGGATTATCTCGGCAGCAACACAATTTATGCAAACGATACAAAAAGGAACCCTTGAATACATGACACAGTCAGCACTTTATATTTTCCTGCTTTTCCAAATAGAACAACACTTGAACACATGTCAAATCAAAATGATCTTTCTCAGGATAGGGATTATACCAGGAGGAATGCCCTTAGAGCTGCGGCAAGAGCATGGTTGACCAAACCATTTTTGAAATGTGACCTAGACTCCACAAACTGGCTCACTAATACGAAATCCTCACATAAGGGGAAAATTCGGCGAGTCAACTCCTGCAAGAGCAAGATCAGCCAAACGCCAAATGTATCATCTCTCTGTTTTTCCGCATGGTCAGGGATTACCTGGAGTGCAAGGTCCATTGAAGAATCAATCTGGAAGACAACATATCCATCCTTTCCGCGTACTCTCTTGATTGAAATATATCTTCCCTCAATACCCACCAGAGCTGATAGCAAATCATCGATAACTAAAAGCTCCTGCATTTCAATTAAGGCAATTTCATTGAATGAAGTTTTTACGCATTGCAGCTGATCTATGAAAGCTGCACTAATTTAGCATTTCTAACAACAGAAAATACAGATGTTAAGCCTCAACGAATTGCTATTTCCGTAAATGGTGCAAAAATTCAGCAACGCTCTGTAGCACTATCCCACTTCAGCAAGATATTGAGTGCACCATTTCACAAAGCACCACAAACCTACCAAACTCTACTCCAATTGCAAAACTGCAACTACAATTGACCAGAAACAGCACATTTGTAGAAGAGACAATCTTCATTGTTCAATGCGACACCAAATTGATCACACAACCAAAAATAAGATAATGTCTAAATAACAACTGCTGCGATATTGAAAATAGGGCACATCAGTTTCTGAACTCCAGGAAGTAGACAGTCTAAAAAAAACACAAACCCGCGCTTCAATCGAACTCCTGGTACTGTGGCAATAATCTCAAACCACGACCAGCAAAGATTTGAAGTTCACATACTAGTAGAAATTAACAAACACATCGAACCACTTCTGATTACCAAATCACTGCGCTCGAATTCAAAACCGAAACCCTAGCCCCAGTTCACCCACAAAACAAGTCAAGCCAAGCTCAATTTCGCCAATTGAACTATTTCAAAACCCCAATTCCGCTTACCTGAACAGAAACGGCGTACGACCCAATGACACTCCCAGCGCCGCCGCCAGCACCGCGGCTGCAGATTCAGACCAACTACAGGCATCAGAGACCACCCGGGGCGACGGAGCCACGAGGCAAGCATCTGAACGAGATGAAGTTATCCACCAAGACGTACCTGAAGGATTCGAGGGAGAAGGACTTGGATCCAGGCGTCTGCGCCGCCGCAGACACCTTCGCCTCCTGCCATAGCGAAGGAGGGATGTGAGGCCCGGGACAGCAGTGTGGGCGCGACGGGTGTTTCTGGGAAGAAGAAGGGCGTACCTGGTGGAAGAGTCCGGTGAGGTAGGGCCGCTCCAGGTTCCAGCGAGGGGTCGCCGGCGCGGGATCCATTTTCGAGGCCAGGCGGGGCGGGGAGCGGTGGCGGGTGGGGAGTGGCGACGGGGACAAGTGTGGAAGAAGACAGCAAATCTCGACCGTTTGTTTGAGATCAACGGTACAGGCCATCAAGCAGTGATATCAGCCAACTATTTTGAAAGTTTAGGTTGTCATCAGGTTGACAAGTTGTCTATCTCGCTCCTTTGGTCATCACGGACTCACGGTCCAACTTTTTTGCATTTTGCATGTACTAGATTTGTTTTCACTATTTTGCATCTCGTAAATTTGGCACGCAACTAGGCCACAATAGTTTTTCTATTAAAATACTCTATCTACTGCGAGAATTTTGCATCGCCTACTACTCAATATAGGTGGCCGGTGCTAGATCGGATCGGATCGTATCGTGAGGAGATCGACATCAACCAATGTTCTTGAACGTTTTCAGCATGTGTTCTTTGAGAATTTATTTTGCAAAGATTCCACAAAAACATCAACAGCAATACAAAGAGGCTTAAAAGTAGTATCGAATTGGTACACATGTAAGGCTGGAGAGAGGCGGCGGTATAAAACCCATCTAGAGTGTCGCTCCTCTTTGTCGGCGACATCGCTGGTCCGCTCCTCCTCCGGTGGCCTTTGTGCCTTAGAGGTGTGGTAGACCACGCCTCTAGTCGGTTGAAAAGTTTGCGTTCTTTGTTTACATTGCTTGTATTGTCTTCTTCTGGATGTTAAGGTGGTGGCTATGTCTTGAAGTTAGACTAAGGTTCTCTCTGTCCTATCCTAGCTCCGGTGGTGTGTCTATAATGGCGAATGGCGCGTGGAATCATGTTTTCGGCGGATCTCTTGTGATCCGGTCCTTTTTTATTTTCTTTGGTGTGGTTTGAGGTCAGTCTCTTCCGATATAAAGTTGTCATCTCCGACGATGGTTGTTGCTTCGGTGCGCTGATCCTTTGGAATCTTAGCACGATGACTTTCCATCCGTCTACTATAACAAGCTCTACTATAACAGTTTTTTTCATGCTCGGGTGCTGGAAGGACGAGGACGGGGGTGCGGCTTTGGCTGGTGCTAGTGTATACAGTCGTTGCTAGGTGGACCAATGACATATTTGTAATATTTATTACTGTTAAAACTTTGTGCACTGATGTTGACGATTATTAATAGATCGATGAAATTTCAAAAAAAAATGCCTAAAAGTAATAAATACGCTAGTGACGATTACAAACAATAGCACGAGCCAAAGACACGACGTCGTCCTCGTTCCTCCATCACCGGAACCGGACAAACCTTGTCGTAGTAGAGCTTCTTATAGTAGACAGACAAAAAATCGCCGTGTTAAGACCAAAAAAATATCGCACTAGAGCAGCAACCATCACATATGATGACATCCATAATCCAAAGAGATTAACCTAAAATCACACGAATGAACACAAAAACCAATATTGAACTATCCATCTCGTTGCATGTATCTACCTAGATTAGATATTGGTTTTTTGTTTGTGTTCAAGAGTGATTTTTTTTTGCTTTCCATTACACGTTCCCCATCGATTCCAACATGGCAAAGTGCTTTAGATTGTGATTTAGGTGTAGTTCCTCGTTTCATTCTCATATTGTAGTATTATGGTCTCGCTTCTAGATTGTTAGAAATGTTTGCAATCGTGATAATCTCTACTACTTATAAAGGAGCGAACAGAAACTTCTCTACACGCACCCCATAGAACATACCTGTGTTGGAATTATGCCCTAGAGGCAATAATAAAGATGTTATTATTATAATTCTTGTTCATGATAAAGTTTATATTCCATGCTAGAATTGTATTAAGCGGAAACTTTAATACTTGTGTGGTTTGTGAACAACACCGTGTCCCTAGTACGCCTCTATGGACTAGCTCATTGATCAATGATGGTTAAGGTTTCCTAACCATAGACATGAGTTGTTAATTGATAATGAGATCATATCATTGGAGAATGCTATGGTGGATAGACCCAAACTAAGCGAAGCAATTAGATCGTGTCATCGTGTTCGTCTTTGCGAAGTTTTTCTTATGTCAAATATTGTATTCCTTAGACCATGAGATAATACAACTCCCTGGTATCGGAAGAAAGCTTTGAGGTCATCAAACGTCATCCTATGAGAGGGTGATCATAAAGGTGTTTCTCAGGTAATCGGAAAATATCTGTTGGGTTGTATGTATCGAGATGGGATTTGTCCCTCCCAAGTCGGAGAGATATACTTCGGGCCCACTCGGTAATCGATATCAACACCGCTTGCAAGCATGTGGTTAAGGAGTTAATCACAAAGTGATATCGGATTACGGAACGAGTAAAGTACTTGCTGTGAACGAGATTGAACTAGGTATGACGATACCGACGATCGAATCTCGGGCAAGTAAAATATCGTGAGACGAAGGGAATATATATGGGATTGATTGAATCCTAGCATCGTGGTTCATCCGATATGATCATCGATGAATGTGTGGGAGTCAATATGGGTGCCCAGACCCCGCTGTTGATTATTGATAGAAGATCATGTCTGCATATTCTCGAACCCGCAGGGTCACACACTTAACGTGTCTCGACGCTAGGATAGATTGGATAATTGGTTTATGAATTTTTGTTCGGAGTCTCGGATGGGATCCGGGACATCACGAGAGGTTCCGGAGTGGTCCGGAGAATAAGATTCATATAAGGCAGTGCAGTTTTTGGAGTTCGGAATTGTTCCGGATTAATCGGTATTATACCAGAAGCTTCTAGAACCTTCCGGAAGGGGGCCAACGTGGTCCCACCTTCCGGGAGGGGGCATGGGCCTATGAGGAAGTGTCCTGGCCGCATTGGGCCAGGGGCACAAGGCCCCATAGGGCCCAGCCGATTCTAGAGAGATTTAACTCGTTTAAATCTCGGGATAGAATTTCTAGATAAGGGGAGAGTTTAAATCGTTTAAACTAGAGATAGGCTTGGAGGAGGGGCTAGGGCTGGCCGCCCCCTCCCCCTCTATATATAGAGGGCTGGTGCGCCCCCTTCCCCCTACACATCTCCCTCCAAGCCCTAGTAGCCCTGCTGCCCTCCTCTCTCCCTCCCGACTGTTTGCAGGCGAAACCCTGCTGCAGAAATTCTCCACCAAATACACCACGCCGTCGTGTTGTAGATCCAATCCATCTCTCCACCATACTTGCTGGTCCAAGGAAGGAGGAGACGTCGAGGTGCTGTACGTGTGCATCTCACGGAGGCACTGCCACTTGTGGTGCTAGATCGGATCGGATCGCGAGGAGGAGAAGCGAGTACGACTACATCACCCACGTTCCGACGAACGTTCCGCTGTGCGAATCTTCAAGGGTATGAAGATCTAATCCAATCTCTCTCGTTGTTTGCATCATCTTGATTAGATCTTGGCTTTCCCTCTGTTCGCTTCCGTAGAAAATTTTGATTTACTATGCTGCGAAACCCTTCAGTGGTATCAGAGCTAGATCTATGTGTAGATGTGATTCACGAGTAGAACGCAACATGGTTGTTGCGGGCATTGATGTTTTCTGTTGCAAGCCTCTTGTTTGTGTTCTTGTTATGACGCGGGATAGTGAGATTGAAGCGGTCCAGGCCAACCTTACGCGACGTCGTTCGTGAGACCGGCTCCGCACTTGACGTGTGGCTTGTTCCACACATGCGGCTGGTGGATGTCAGTTTCTCTCACTATAGTTGTCATGGGATTAACACCGGAATTTGGCAACCATAATATCACCGTTGTGGCTTTCCGTAGGTAAGAATCGTTCTTAGCATCTACTCCCATAAGCCACGTAAAACATGCAACAACAAAGTAGAGGCGTCTAACTTGTTTTTGTAGGGAGTGTTTTCTGTGATATGGTATGGCCCAAGATGTGATGTGTATAATGTATGCGATGATCATGTTTTGTGATGTTTCACGAATTGCATGTCGATGAGTACACAACCGGCAGGAGCCATATGGTTGTCTTTATAATTGTGTATGACCTGCGAGTCAACTTCTTATACGCCATGTAATAGCTTTACTTTATCGCTAAGTAGTTAGCAATAGTTGTAGTTGCTATTCGTGGTGGAGGCAATCATGGTGAAGTGATGGAGATCATGCCGGAATGCACAAGATGGAGATCATTGCGCGAAGATTGGCTATACCATGTCACATAAAGTTATATGCATGTGATGTTTATCCTTTTATGTATCTTATTATGCTTAGATCGCGACGGTAGCATTATAAGATGATTCCTCACTTAAAGATCAAGATAAAAACTGTGTTCTCCCCAAGTATGCACCGTTGCGAAAGTTCGTCGTGTCCAAGCATCACGTGATGATCGGGTGCTATAGACTCTACGCTCACATACAACGGGTGCAAGCCAGTTTTGCACACGCGGAAATACTTGGGTCTAGCTTGACGAGCCTAGCATGTACAGACATGGCCTCGGAACACAAGAACCGAAAGGTTAAGCATGAGTCATATGAATGATATGATCGACACTTCGTTGTCCACCATTGAAACCACATCTCTTCTCGTGAAGATCGGATTAGGTGTGGTGAATTTGGATCGTGTTCACTAAACAACTTGAGGGATGTTGAATTTAGTGGGAGTTCATCTAGTAATTTGATTAAAAGTTGAACTAGTTATCATGAACATAGTCTAATTTGTACTTGCAAATATTGTAGATCA
This sequence comes from Avena sativa, assembly GCA_916181665.1. Classification (NCBI taxonomy): domain Eukaryota; kingdom Viridiplantae; phylum Streptophyta; class Magnoliopsida; order Poales; family Poaceae; genus Avena; species Avena sativa. The sequence goes on along the minus strand of OV702294.1, from coordinate 143,546,276 downwards.
CATGGCTAAGTCCAACTTCAACTTCAACGTTTTTGCTGAGAAAGAAAAGCTTAAGAACAATGGGTCTAACTTCACCAATTGGTTCTGCAATTTGAGAATCATTCTCTCTGGCGGTCAAAAGGACTATGTCCTTGAGAAAGCGTTAGGTGACGCCCCTGCTGCAACTGCGCCGGCTGATGAGAAAGTTGTCTATCAGTCGCGCAAAGATGATTATGGTGTGATTAAGAGCACCATGGTGTTTGCTATGGAACCGGAACTTCAAAATCGTTTTGAAAACTATCCCGGGCCCTTTGAGATTCTCGAAGAGTTGAAAACCATGTTTCAGACTCAGGCCCGTTCTGAGAGATATGAGATCTCCGAGAAGTTCTTTAACTGCAAGATGGAGGAAGGGAGTTCCGTTAGTGAGCACGCCATTAAGATGTCGGGCTACACTCAACGCCTTGAGCAACTGGACTGCAAGATTCCAGAGGAGCTCAAGATTGACAGGATTCTGCAATCACTCCCTCCCAGCTACAAAAGTTTTGTAGTGACTCATAATCAGATTGGTTCCACTGATACGATCACCGAGCTCTTCGCAAAGCTGAAGGCTGCGGAGGTGGACATCAAGAAGGATAATCATGTGTTGATGGTCAACAAGCCCTCCTTTAAGAAAGGTAAAGGTGCAAAGAAGCCCTTCAAGAAGGGCAGCGGCAAGCGCAATGCCCCTGCTGAGAAGAAGCTCAGGTCTGGTCCCAAGCCAGAAACTGAGTGCTTCTATTGCAAGGACAAGGGTCACTGGAAGCGCAACTGTCCGAAGTACTTAGCGGACAAGAAGGCTGGCACCATCAAAGGTATATTTGATATACATGTTATTGATGTTTTCCTTACTAGCCCTCGTTGTAGTGCCTGGGTATTTGATACCGGTTCAGTTGCTAATATTTGTAACTCGAAACAGGAGCTGCGGAATAGACGACGGCTTGCGAGGGATGAGGTGACGATGCGCGTTGGCAACGGATCAAGAGTTGATGTGATGGCCGTCGGCACGCTCTCCTTAGTTTTACCATCGGGATTAGTTTTAAACCTTAATAAATGTTATTATGTGCCTGCGTTGAGCATGAACATTATTTCTGGATCGTGTTTATTGCAAGACGGTTATTCATTTAAATCGGAGAATAATGGTTGTTCTATTTATATGAGTAACATCTTTTATGGTCATGCACCTCTTGTGAGTGGTTTATTTCTTCTAAATCTCGAAAGGGATGAAACACACATCCATAACATTGAGGCTAAGAGATGCAAAGTAGATAGTGATAATACTACTTATTTGTGGCACTCGTCTAGGTCATATTGGTGTAAAGCGCATGAAGAAACTCCATTCTGATGGACTTTTGGAGTCTCTTGATTTTGAATCATTTGACACATGCGAACCATGCCTCATGGGCAAGATGATCAAAACCCCGTTCTCCGGTATGATGGAGCGAGCAACGGACTTGTTGGAAATCATACATACCGATGTATGCGGACCGATGAGTGTTTCGACGCGCGGTGGATATCGCTATTTTCTCACTTTTACCGATGACTTAAGTAGATATGGGTATATCTATTTAATGAAACATAAATCTGAAACGTTTGAAAAGTTCAAAGAATTTCAGAATGAAGTGGAGAACCATCGTAACAGAAAGATTAAGTTTCTACGATCCGATCGTGGGGGCGAATATTTGAGTTATGATTTTCTCACGCATCTCAAAGCAAGTGGAATCGTTTCACAACTCACGCCACCCGGAACACCACAGCGCAATTGTGTGTCTGAACGCTGGAATCGAACCCTATTAGATATGGTCCGATCGATGATGTCTCTTGCTGATTTGCCGTTATCATTTTGGGGTTATGCATTAGAAACCGCTGCATTCACTTTAAATAGGGCTCCATCTAAATCCGTTGAGACGACACCGTATGAACTATGGTTTGGTGCTAAACCTAAGTTGTCGTTTCTTAAAGTTTGGGGATGCGAAGCTTACGTCAAGAAGTTGATGCCAGACAAGCTCGAACCCAAAGCGGAGAAATGTGTCTTCATAGGATACCCTAAGGAAACTATTGGGTATACCTTCTATCACAGAACCGAAGGCAAAGTGTTTATCGCAAAGAACGGTTCCTTTCTTGAGAAGGAGTTTCTCTCGAAAGAAGTGAGTGGGAGGAAAGTAGAGCTAGACGAGGTTATTGAACCTTCTCTTGAATTGGAGAGTAGCGCAGCACCTGAAATTGTTCCAGTGCCGCCTGCACCAACAATAGAGGAAGCTAATGACAAGGATCATGAAGCTTCGGACGATGCTTCTACTGAACGTCGCAGGTCGACAAGGTCGCGTGCCCCTCCTGAGTGGTACGGCAACCCTGTCTTGACTGTCTTGTTAGTAGAAGAAAGTGAACCTACGAACTATGAGGAAGCGATGATGAGCCCAGACTCTGAGAAATGGCTAGAAGCCATGAAATCCGAATTGGGATCCATGAGCGAAAACCAAGTATGGACTTTGGTGGACCCTCCTAGCGACCGAAAGGCCGTTGAGTGCAAATGGATCTTCAAGAAGAAAACGGACGCGGATGGTAATGTTACCGTCTATAAAGCACGGCTTGTTGCGAAAGGTTTTCGACAAGTTCAAGGTGTTGACTACGATGAGACTTTCTCTCCCGTACCGATGTTTAAGTCCATTCGGATTTTATTAGCAATTGCTGCGTTTCATGATTATGAAATATGGCAAATGGATGTCAAGACTGCTTTCCTCAATGGCAACATTGATGAAGAGTTGTATATGATGCAACCCGAAGGTTTTGTCGATCCTAAGGATGCTGATAAAGTATGCAAACTTCAGCGTTCCATTTATGGACTGAAGCAAGCATCTCGGAGTTGGAACCTTCGTTTTGATCAAGTGATCAAGAGCTTTGGATTTGTTCCAAATTGCTACAAAGCTTGCATCTACAAGAAAGTGAGTGGGAGCTCGGTGACGTTTCTGGTACTATATGTGGATGACATATTGATTATTGGAAATGACATCAACATGCTTAACGATGTGAAGAGTTATTTGAACAAGTGTTTTTCAATGAAAGACCTAGGTGAAGCTGCTTATATATTGGGCATCAAAATCTATAGAGATAGACAAAGACGCCTGATAGATTTAAGCCAAAGTACATACCTAGACAAAGTTCTGAAAAGGTTCAGAATGGATAAGGCATTGAAAGGTTCAGTGCCTATGTTGTCAGGTAAGATATTGAGCAAGGCTCAGTGTCCAGCTACGGTAAATGATAGGGAAGCTATGAGCAAAGTGCCTTATGCCTCGGCCATAGGTTCCATCATGTATGTCATGCTGTGTACTAGACCGGATGTGTCCAATGCTCTTAGTTTGACGAGCAGATATCAAAGTGATCCAGGAGTGGAACACTGGACAGCCGTGAAGAACATCCTAAGGTACCTAAATAGGACTAAAGAAATGTTCTTAGTCTATGGGGGTGATGAACAGCTCGTCGTAAAAGGTTACGTCGATGCTAGTTTCGACACCGACAAGGATGATTGTAAATCTCAAACAGGATACGTGTATATTTTGAATGGAGGAGCTGTGAGCTGGAGAAGCTGCAAGCAAAGCGTGATCGCGGGATCTACAGTAGAAGCGGAATACATGGCTGCTGCAGAAGCGTCAAGTGAAGGAGTTTGGATCAGGAACTTCATCACTGAGCTTGGCGTGGTTCCAAGTGCATTGGACCCACTGGAGATATTGTGTGACAACACTGGCGCCATAGCACTCGCTAAGGAACCAAGATATCATCCAAAGACCAAGCATATCAACCGCAAGTTTCATATAATCCGAGATTATATAGCAGATGGAGATCTGAAGATTAGCAAAGTACATACAGATCTGAATGTCGCAGATCCATTGACTAAACCTCTTCCACGTGTAAAACATGATCAGCACCTCAGTGCCATGGGTGTGAGATTGTTGCCAGATGTAAACTAGATTATTGACTCTAGTGCAAGTGGGAGACTGTTGGAATTATGCCCTAGAGGCAATAATAAAGATGTTATTATTATAATTCTTGTTCATGATAAAGTTTATATTCCATGCTAGAATTGTATTAAGCAGAAACTTTAATACTTGTGTGGTTTGTGAACAACACCGTGTCCCTAGTACGCCTCTATGGACTAGCTCATTGATCAATGATGGTTAAGGTTTCCTAACCATAGACATGAGTTGTCAATTGATAATGAGATCATATCATTGGAGAATGATATGGTGGATAGACCCAAACTAAGCGAAGCAATTAGATCGTGTCATCGTGTTCGTCTTTGCGAAGTTTTTCTTATGTCAAATATTGTATTCCTTAGACCATGAGATAATACAACTCCCTGGTATCGGAAGAAAGCTTTGAGGTCATCAAACGTCATCCTATGAGAGGGTAATCATAAAGGTGTTTCTCAGGTAATCGGAAAGTATCTGTTGGGTTGTATGTATCGAGATGGGATTTGTCCCTCCCAAGTCGGAGAGATATACTTCGGGCCCACTCGGTAATCGATATCAACACCGCTTGCAAGCATGTGGTTAAGGAGTTAATCACAAAGTGATATCGGATTACGGAACGAGTAAAGTACTTGCTGTGAACGAGATTGAACTAGGTATGACGATACCGACGATCGAATCTCGGGCAAGTAAAATATCGTGAGACGAAGGGAATATATATATGGGATTGATTGAATCCTAGCATCGTGGTTCATCTGATATGATCATTGATGAATGTGTGGGAGTCAATATGGGTGCCCAGACCCCGCTGTTGATTATTGATAGAAGATCATGTCTGCATATTCTCGAACCCGCAGGGTCACACACTTAACGTGTCTCGATGCTAGGATAGATTGGATAATTGGTTTATGAATTTTTGTTCGGAGTCTCGGATGGGATCCGGGACATCATGAGAGGTTCCGGAGTGGTCCGGAGAATAAGATTCATATAAGGCAGTGCAGTTTTTGGAGTTCGGAATTGTTCCGGATTAATCGGTATTATACCGGAAGCTTCTAGAACCTTCCGGAAGGGGGCCAACATGGTCCCACCTTCCGGGAGGGGGCATGGGCCTATGAGGGAGTGTCCTGGCCGCATTGGGCCAGGGGCACAAGGCCCATAGGGCCTAGCCGATTCTAGAGAGATTTAACTCGTTTAAATCTCGGGATAGAATTTCTAGATAAGGGGAGAGTTTAAATCGTTTAAACTAGAGATAGGCTTGGAGGAGGGGCTAGGGCTGGCCGCCCCCTCCTCCTCTATATATAGAGGGCTGGTGCGCCCCCTTCCCCCTACACATCTCCCTCCAAGCCCTAGTAGCCCTGCTGCCCTCCTCTCTCCCTCCCGACTGTTTGCAGGCGAAGCCCTGCTGCAGAAATTCTCCACCAAATACACCACGCCGTCGTGTTATAGATCCAATCCATCTCTCCACCATACTTGCTGGTCCAAGGAAGGAGGAGACGTCGAGGTGCTGCACGTGTGCATCTCACGGAGGCACCGCCACTTGTGGTGCTAGATCGGATCGGATCGCGAGGAGGAGAAGCGAGTACGACTACATCACCCACGTTCCGACGAACGTTCCGCTGTGCGAATCTTCAAGGGTATGAAGATCTAATCCAATCTCTCTCATTGTTTGCATCTCCTTGATTAGATCTTGGCTTTCCCTCTGTTCGCTTCCGTAGAAAATTTTGATTTACTATGCTGCGAAACCCTTCAACCTGAGCATACCACAACCGTACGATAAGGCCCTCTCTATACAATCTAACAACTGCTATTGGTCTAATTTTTTTATTTGGTACACTTAGCGAATAGGTTTGACGGACTGAAACTCATCCCGAATCCCCTTCCGCACCACGCGAAGAGAAAGAAAAAACTGCCTCGCATTCACCCCCATCCTCTCCGTGTAGCCTCCTCAATCCCAGATCAGATCGCCCCATATTTCGATGCGACGTTGCCGTGCGCCGCCGCGTCCTCTCCACGCGTTGCCACCTGACCCGTGCTGTCGCCTCCCCACGCTACGCCGCATTACCAGCGCCCAACATGACGTTGCTCGCGTGCCACATCCATTCCCCTCAGACGAGCCACAATGCCGATTCAATGTTGTCCTCAAGTCACTGACCGCCGATTCAGTTAATTTTGTAGGTTATTTTTCGCTCCAGATGCAGAAGTGGCAGGTTACTGCGGGTGGAAGTGGAGGCTGATGGATCACCTATGAGTCGCCAGGCCATTCATCGTTGCCATAGCTTGGGCGATTTCATAGGCAAACTACTGCAGAAATCTTTTGGCTATTCTGACGATAGTTTCTGTGAATTTCTTCCAGTTGTTTGGTTGAATTTTAGAACCGAGTGAGTACATCAATGAGCATCAGGTAATTAATCCTAGCACGTCTTGAACTTATATTGAGTGGTAGCCATAGTTATTCTATGAATATGTACTGGCTGAGTTCACATCTTCAGTCTGAAATTTGTATTTCCTATCGTCTACAAGCAGGATAGCTGTCATGCCGCAACCACCCTTGATCTTGGAACTGCTACTTTACTTTTTTATATTAATCCCTAGATAGAATATTCACTATGTACATTCTGCTTGCTGGTTATCCAGTATATTTTATAGTTAATCGACTGATTCGCTAATGTGGCCCTTGTGCTTGTCGCTAAAGTTTATAGTTTTCTGTTCCACAATTTTGCTGGGTAAAAGAATTAAACCTGATGGTTAGTACATACCTAAGTTATTGGTCAGTTTACTTTGGTTTCCTATACTGAATCTATCGAAACATGTGCCATAAGGCTTGTAGAATTTCTATTTTTGGATGCATTCGGATTCTCATGCACGGAGTAGTAGACAATACCACACTTTATTTTTGACCATATATTATGTGATATTTTATAGAAGTCTTAAAGATTTAATGTTCACTCACCAATGTTTTTATCTTACTTGGTGTGGCAGGAGGTTCATGCAACCATTTTTCCTGTCTCTGGTCTGGTTACCTTATAGTGCCGTATTCTCTTGAATTAAAGATTTGTTGTTTCCAAGCACCAACATGATCACATGGACCAATACATACATCACTACATCTTTGCACATGCCATAGTGAGTAATCTATGTATGTTGCTAACTGACCCAAACAAAGGAATGATCAATTGGTTCCTGTTAGGTTTATTATAAAGAGATATATGTATTTTACAGAAATATGAGGAAGATCTTTTTATTATGTTAGGAACAAATTGTGAAATATCCATGTGTTTGTAAGATAGCCAGGAGCTGCAAGGTTTTATTTGTGGCAATAATGGACCTAGAGTTTTTTTTCTCTTGACCGAAACAGGTTTACAAGCATCCCCTAGCCATATTTTTATCTGTTCCATATTCTTCCAAATGTTTGTGTCGGCATTTAAATTGTCCAATACAAAAGTGATGTGTACCGATAGTATGATAATAATCTATTGGTTAAACTCTTTTATGTTTGTTCAATAATGGCCAGAAGCTCTAGATGTAGTTCAGTGGTATTACAAGTTCGCTAAATGAAGTGGGAATTGGTTAAAAGAGTTATATCAGGGTAACATCAAGGTAGAATCTCCACATTTCCATTTTTCATGGTGCTAGATATCATCTTGATAGTCTGCACACGATAATGGTTTAGAACAACACACATTATTCTTCTATTTATCTACCGTTACTACAGAAAGGTGTTTCATCTGTTTCTAGCTTATATGTGTTGATCACAGGTTTGCCAAAATTTCAGTTCGTAAACATTAGATCGGATCCATGATGTCTTTGTACTACTGGACTTCTAATATATGAATGCAAGAATAATTGTGATAGCTGATTCTGATGCTTGCTTGTTCTCAAAGCGTTGCATATAGCCGAATACCATATTACTACGATCATGTTCTTGGTAGAGCAAGAAGGCACATAAAGTGGCTACTCACTGGTTCTAGAATGGCTGGTAGAATATGTTACACATTTTTACATAATTCTAGAAAGATTGCAGTCAGATCTCTCAACAAGCAGCGGAATGCTATGCCAATGTATTAGGAACTCACAAGTGAGTGTAATGGTAGTTTGGCCAGAAATGGACACGTCGGGTGTTATTCCTGTAGTGCATGCATTCAAATGAATGTGCTTTGTCCTTACAAAAAAAAACTGTTTTGGAGTTGACAGTGGCATTTGACAACTTTGAAGTGTGTGATACAGTTCTGTGTAGCGTTTGGTGTATAATAAAAATGTCCATTTGGAGTTTAGAAGTTAGTTATTGACAAACGAGCTATGATGGTTCATGACATGAAACATTTGTAATTAGTGTTGCTAATATGTTTGATAAGATTATATTTGTTGAGAGACGTGCATGGCACGTGCAAGCTTACTTTGAGTGTAGTTGACAGTATTTTGTGCTCCTTGTAAATAGTTTGTTCTTTGACATATATACAACGGGAAAGTTGTGATGCATATAATATTTTTGCAAGATGAATGTTGATCCGACAGAGTCTGGATAACTTTCTGCGACATTCTGAATTGGTTGACAGTGCCATGCCAGAAACTTGATTCATAATTGTCTGAATTCTCTATTTAGGATTCATGAATAAACTTCAGACTTACCTTAATTTTAAAAAAGGACAACAACGATGTAATGGGAGTGCCATCACTTGTTTCATCTCCACAGATCCCTTAAGAATTCATTGTCATCGTACAGGTGACTCCTAACCATGTAGTATGTCGTATTTATTAGGTGTCCGTCCAAATAAAACAATCCGGTTTCAAAGCAACGCTCTATGTACTTTTGAAGCGCATTGTTTATCGTGGAAGACAGTCTTGCAATGGTTCCGATATTGTCAGTCCACCATGAGCAGCCATTGCGCAAGCCATACACCCGTACAAGCCTTCACCTTGCTGTACGAAGCTCTATTTCGTAACATATTGCCATTTATTTAATTTATACGTATATAAGTAGATTTATAAATACAACCGCAGGTTTATCAATGTCCTCGTACCGAACTCGTCATGAATACATGGTCTGATCATCTTTTTCGGTCTAGTAACCTTGGTTTTCCGGAAAACAATGGATCCTTCTCTTTGAAACTAAAAAAGGAACATCCTCCATGGATTATTCGGTTGGCGTTTGATCCTAGGTATGGCAAGATCACACTACGGTTGTCCGTGCTTGGCTGTGGATTGGTGGAGATGGAGCTGGACCGGATTGCGTTCTGCAAATTAGATCTGAGGTCCTCTGTGCAAATAGTCAGGATCTGGTTGTAATTTTCTTTATTTTTTAGATCCTTTCTATAATTTGTACCCCCACCGACGATGAGTAATGCACCTTCTCGGTCCTTTCGGACCGTTCCCCGTTCAAAAAAAATCAAATTGCTAAGTATTGCTTATGAGTCAAACTCTGTAATTAGCTGGGATGGTGATCCACCCGATTTTATTTTCTCCTTTGTACTAAACAATGTAATATTATTTGAAAATTAATAAAGAGCGCCGCAAGGCTTTCTCTAAAAAAAATAGTACTGTAGTATTCTCTTCGTTTCAAAATATAAGATATTTTAGGTTTGTAGATAAAATGTATCTAAACTTTTTTTGATATATAGATTCATTCCAAATCTCAGTAAACTTATATACTAAAAGAAGTCTAAATATATTTGTTTCACAAAGCTAAAACATCTTATATTATGAAACGAAAGGAGTATATGAAAGACATGAAAAACATAAGCACCCATAACTACCTGCTGCCATCGGAAGCGATCCTTGTCTCCATGAGTAAATGGCACCGGAAGTCATACAACTTGTTTCGCATGTGCACTTAAGTCACGGAACTTGCAAACTAAATTAACAAGTCACATAACTTGCAAACCCGTACACCCGTGGTCACAAAACCGGTCAACTGAGTGGTTTTTGACCAAAACCGCTCACTGGAGCTCGTTTTTCAATAAAAAAGTTTATAAGACTCCAAAAAATCTGAAAACAATTACGCACAAATATTTATACATTTCTAAGATACATAAAAAAATTCAGACAAAAATACGTTTTATTTTGTGAATGAAATATAAAAAAGATAAATCTCTAACAGAAATACGTGGTTTTTTATACAATATATAGCTGGGAATTTGTTTTTTTCTTCTATAGCCCAAAATAAAACGATTTTTTCACCAAAATTTGCCATAGTCATTCAGCCCACACATATTTATTCACGAAATAAATTTTGAATTTTTTTAATGAAAATGTACAGATTTTGATTTTCAAATACCAAGCTTGGGAGCTACAAATTCTCTCTCATGCTCACGAATGCATACATAGTATTTGATAATAAAATATGGTTATTGTAAAGTTTTAGTCTAAATATGATCGGTTTTGATCAAAAACCACTCAGTTGACCGGTTTTGTGACCACGGGTGCATGGGTTTGCAAGTTATGTGACTTGTTAGTTCAGTTTACAAGTTCTGTGACTTAAGTGTATATGTGGAACAAGTTGTGTGACTCCCGGTGCAATTTACTCTTGTCTCCATGGCTAATTGGTCCAGATTGATTAAGCTGCTCCCTCCGTATTAAAATAAATGTCTCAGGTTTTTCAAATTTTGAATAAATTTATATACTAAATAGTGTTTAGATTTATTTAAATTTTGATAAATCTAAGACATATATCTTGAGACGTAGAAAGTACTTTTCTTATAAAGCGCTCTTCTGATCTTCAAATTGATGACATATATACGCACCCCCTTCTTCTGAGAATGGCGTGATGAGTAGCGTTTGATCTGAACTCGTGCGGCCAATTGGATCATGCAACAACGCGCGGAACTCCTATTTCAAATCCTTATACACACGTGATCCCCCCTTAAATTGTGATGCTATTTGTGACTTTATTCAGGAGAAAATTTCTTCGGACATGAACTACAGCTTGTGCAAAGAGTTCTCGGGTGAAGAAATATTTGATGCTCTTTTTCAAATTGGCCCCATTAAAGCCCCGAGACCTGATGGGTTTCCTGCACGTTTCTTTCAGCAGTATTGAGACCTTTTGAGGAGTGATGTGATTAAGGCAGTGAGACACCTCTTTACTACAGGGTTTATGCCTCAAGGTACTAACGATATATCTATTGTTTTAATTCCTAAAGTGGATAACCCCATGGAGCTTAAAGATTTCTGTCCAATTGGATTATGTAATGTCCTTTACGGGGTGGTGTCCAAGTGCTTGGTCAATAGACTGAGACCTTTGTTGATTTTCGAAAATCAAAGTGTGTTTGTTCCGGGGCGTTTGATCATGGACAATGCACTATTGGCCTTTGAATGTTTGCACTTTCATGGAACATGGGACGTCCTTAGATTCCTCTTATTGTGCTTATAAATTGGATTTATCGAACGCTTATGATAGAGTTGATTGGCATTTTTTGGAGTCTACGATGCATAAAATGGGGTTTTCTCATCGGTGGATAAAATGGATTATGGCATGTGTTACCACGGTGAGGTATTCAGTCAAATTTAACGGAACCTTTTTGGAAGCATTTTCTCCTACCCGCGGACTACGATAGGGGGTCCTCTCTCCCTTTTCGTATTTTTGTTCGTGGCTGATGGGCTCTTGGCTCTATTGCAAAAGAGGTTGAAAGTAATGAGATTTCTCCTATTAAGGTGTGTAAAGGTGCCCCTAGGGTCTCTCACCTTCTATTTGCGGATGATATTGATGCAGCGCTGAGTTGATGTAGGAGCGCTTCATTCAAAACCTCAAGAGCAAGGTGCGAAACAGCACAACAGCAAGTTTTCCCTCAGTAAAAAACTGAGGTTATCGAACTAGTAGGAGGAAGGAAACGTCACACAGGTGTTGCAAGCAACACGAAGACCTGCACAACACAAACTCAAGACTTTGCCCCAACGAATCGGTGAGGTTGTCAAGCTCATCGGTTTGCTATAACAAAGGATTAAACGTATGGTGTGGAAGGTAATGGTGGTTTGCAGCAAGTAAACAAGTAACAGTGGAAGATGTATCAATGGTAAAGATTGGACCGGGATCCGTAGTTCACTAGAGGTGCTCTCCTTAGATAAACAACATGGCATGAAGGGTAAACAAATTACAGCACAGCAATTGACAGGAACTGAGCAAGGCATAACAATGCAATTACTAGTCAGAAAGATCCTATAAGATTCGATTGGGCAATACAATAAGATACATAGACCGCCATCCAACTGCATCTATGACTAGAAGTCCATCTTCAGGTTATCATCCTAACCCCTTCAGTATTAAGTTACAAGCAACAGACAACTACTTTAAGCAAAGTGTGTAAGGTAAACAGTCCACATGTTCCATGAACAAGAGACCGTTGTTTTCTCCCTAGTAGCAACATCACATCTACAACCGAAGAGATTTCTGTCACTTCCCTTAGAAATTAGAGGCATAAACCCACTATCGAGCATAAATACCCCCTCTTGGAGTCACTAGTAACTACTTAGCCAAGATAGCTACTAACAACGGAGAGCATGCAAGATCACAAACAATACAGACATGATAGAATCATAAAGACAAAACCATCAATCAAATCAACATAATCATCTCAATATCCATCGGATCCCCGCAAACACAACATGCATGATTACAAATAGATTAGATCTCGATCATGAATGAGCTCACAAAATCTATACATGAAAGCACAAGGAGGAGATACAACCATCTAGCTACTACATGGACCCATAGTCCAAGGTGGAACTACTCACGCATCATACCGGAGAGAAGGCCTCCGGGATGATCTCCTCTTCGGCAGGGTGCCGGGAAGAACTTTAGATCCCCTCGATCTAGGAACGATGGTGGCGGCGACTACAGACGGCTTCGTGGAGTTTTGATCGGGTACTTAGGGTTTCTACATCGGGGACTTCTTATAGGCGAAGGGGGAGGCCGAGGCGGTGGCCAGGGGACCCACACCCTGCCTAGGCGCGAGGCAAGGCCCACCCGCGCCTAGGGGGGTGTGGCTGCCCTGGCACGCCTCTCCGTATCCCCTCTAGACTTTTTGTTCCCCATGGAAAGTTATTGACTCTGACGTTTGTCACGTCCAATTCCGAGAATATTTTCTTACTAGCTTTTCTGAAACAAAAAATAATAGAAAACAGGCAACTGGCACTGTGACAACTTGTTAATAGGTTAGTATCAGAAAACATGTAAAAAGCACCTCAAAGTGTAGACAAAGCAAAACAAACTAGATACTAAATAAGCATGAAGCATCAAAAATTATAGATACGTTTCCGACGTATCAGATACCTTGTTGTTTTTTCACGCTCTACAAAGGAGGCGTCTCGAGTCAATCATCTTATTAACGTTTATTCTAAAGGTATTGGTAAACTTATTAATCCTACAAAGTGCTCTATAATGTTTAGTGCTTCATGCCCATGAAATATACAAGAGGATGTGAGAGCAATTTTGCAAGTTGTGAGCCCTGAATTTGAGGAGAAATATCTTGACCTTCCTACCCTGATAGCAGGATGCGTAGAGGTAGATTTGTTAATCTGCAGTCATGCCTTTGTCAGTATCTTATGGAATGGGATGATAGTTTACTAGCATGAAGCGCAAGAGAGGTCTTAATTAAAGCAATTGCTCAGGTAATCCCTGCATATGTGATGGAGGTGTTAAACTCCCGTTTTCCTTGTGTGATGAACTCTCCAAATTGATACGTGATATCAGTGGTAAGGAAATCGGTAATCGTTAACTGCTCGGTTGTCTTAGGAGTAGCGACTAATCGGAATTCAGACGATTAACTGATTTAATCGATCGGCTATTAATTGGTGTAACCTACAAAAATTAGCACCTAAAACACATATGACTCCTCTTGCACCTCAACCACCTACCCTATTAAAGGCATCCTCGAGATCCCGGATGAGATAATCAAGACGCTCGAGCTCTTGTATCTGAGGTCTGATCGGAAACTACGAGGAACTAGTCAACAACGACAAGGAACTAGCTGGTGATGGCAGAAATCGAGCTCCTAGAGGTAGGGATTGAGCGGGAGCTTCGAAAACCTACTTCATTGGGGAGAGCTAGCGGATGGATGGGCGATACATGTTGATAATTTTGCAACTTTTTTTTACAAAGTGTAGTAGTTAATCGGGAACATACCTAGTAATCGGAGTGTCAAAGCTATTAGTCGGGCTAAACGATTAACACAAAGGATTAGTGGTAATCGACACGGTCAGATCCCTAGTAGCGATTAATCGGCCTATTAGTCGCTGATTCGCCTATTAATCGCTGAACAGTGCGTGATATTGATGGGGTGTCAATGGCGGTAAGCGCAAAAATCATTGGGTGAATTGGAATGCGATGAACCGATCAAAGGCACAAGGGGAATGGGTTTCAGAGATATGCGGCTATTCTATCAAGCTCTATTAGCCCGCCAAGCATGGAGGTCAATTAATTCTCCCGATAGCCAGTGTGCCTGTGTATTGAAGGCACGCTATTATCCTCAAGGTGATATACTGGACACTTTTTTATAGGAAATCCATCTTCCACGCGGTCAGCTATTTCCTACGGCCTAGAATTATTGAAGAAGGGTATTGTTTGGCGTGTAGGCAATGGTGAAAAAATCGTATTTGGAGAGATGCTTGGCTATCCATGATTGGAAATGCCAAGGTTCTTACTCAAAAAGGAACAATCATCTTAAGTGGGCGTCAAAATTGCTTGACTACCAAGGAGACTGGAAGGTAGAGTTAATTCAAGAGATTTTTTATCCTATTGATGTTGAAGCTATTTTACGGATTAAACCATCACGTTGATGATATGATGATATACTTGTCTGGCTTCCAGAACGATCATGCGTGTTTTCAGTTCATTCTGCATATCACTTAGCATTCAGTGAACTACCGATACAGTGCAATTTTGGTAGCTCTAGCACCAGGACAGATGATTGTGACCCGTGCTGGACTAAGATTTGGAGTTCCTTGGTGCCACCTAAGGTGAAAACCTTTGATCTAGAGTTCATTGGTGCCTCCTAAGGTGAAAACCTTTGCTTGGAGGGCAGCATCACATGCACTAGCTACGGAAGAAAATAAATTGAAATGGAAAATTCTGGTGAATGGTCTATACAGAATCTGCAATGCATAGACAGAGGACGAGGTGCACGCACTTGCCCATTGTCCACACGCAAGGCATTTGTGGAACTCGATGAAGGAGTGATCGGAGACGGTATTACGCACTACATCGTCAACCTGGTTTCGATCACTCTTGTTATCGACTCCAACACACATGTTACATCATACTCTCCTGGTTGCTTGGAGGGCCTAGTTTGAACGAAATGAATTCACACACGACAAACCTATTCCATCTACTAAAGGTTCACAGAGGTTTCTTTGCGGCTATGCTAAAATCTTGGGTTCTATTAAGTCTACTCCGACAGACACTATCTTGAAGGGGAAGCTTCCTTTGGACTCTCCAATTTCTTCTTGTCATGTAGAAAATATCAAAAAGCCCCCTGATATTCCCTGGACCTGCCCTCCAGTGGGGTGGGTCGAGCTATCGATTGATGGGTCATTTAAAGCTGAGGATGGTTCTGCAGGCGCCGGTATGATCCTGCGGGATGAAACTGGTGTAGTAATATTCTCGGCCTGTCGTTCACTTCAACACTGTGTAGAGGCGTTGGAAGCTGAACCGCTAGCATGCTTGGAGGGTTTGAACTTAGCTCTACATAGGAGTGAGCTACAGATCATTATTGAGACAAATTGTCCATATTTGGTCTCTGATGTTCTTGCCATTGGAACGAATAGATGGTCTTTCTTACATTTGGTTTCGGATATTCAAGTATTTGTATGTTGTTTGAGAATTTGTAAACTTGTAAAAGTAGACCGTAGTCAGGTGAGCATTACCACTGTTTAGCCAATTGGGCTAGGACAGTGAATAGAACTATGATATGGATTGGATCATGCCGATTTTGGGCTTCATGACCTTGTTATTGATCCGAATGTAATCCCTTATGATTAATAGAGGTCTGGTTTTACCCGCAAAAAAGACACGCAGAACTCCAAACAACGTACCATTGGATTGAATGTCGGTGTACACAACGAAACGTGCACGTACACAAATCCAAAACGCGCTACACTGCATAGTGTCTGTTTTCAGTTGAGCTGATGCTTGCTGAATATGTTTACGTCTGTTATATTAATATAGCAACGACATTGATAAACGAGTTCGCACCAAAGAAACTAGGACAGCAGCACAAACATGCCCAAAAAGAAGAATGAAGACAAAGCTGAATCGACTAGGTTATGATGATCCGCAGTTGTTGTGCCCTTCGACTTTGTCTCACCATGCTCCAAGCGTTAAGTACCAAGCAGCCCCTTCCTGAGGGAAGCACCATCGACACGATATTGCTACCCGGACCATGGTCCTAGGGTTTCCCGCGATACTCCGAGTAAAGTGGAGGTAGAGGATTCCCTCAATACCCTTTAGGAAGGAGTGGCGCCACCCCGAAGCTGGCACCGTATTGGGGTCGGACAAGCCGACAGGGATTTCTCCCGAGCTCCACCCACCCTAAACTTGGTACATCGGAATAGCACCATTCAGCTATGCCACCAACCACCATGCGCCACCACGACCTTGAAATCACCATCACACATCTCTTCGTGGACACTGACATGTGGCCCGATCAGCGAGGGCACACGATAAGGACGGAGTGAGGGACAACAGCCCCGCAGCGCACAGGAGGAACACCTCCACCGCCAAGAGGCGGTCATCGACCGGGTAGGGCAGCCGGGGCACACTGATAGGGCAAAGGTGTCTGATCTTTCGATGAGATGATGATAGTCAATTTGGTGGAGTTCGGGCTTGACGATCCGACTACACGTGCGAGCACGAGCGCCAATGCAATCGCTAGGCCAATCTCCTGGAAGTTACCGATCCTGCGGGAACACGATCAGCCTGACCAGCGAGAGTGTTAATTCCTACCTAAAATCGAGAACAAGTAAGAACTAATATTACAATCAAGATATTGCGGATTAAGAGGAAAGCTTTATTGAAAAGGTGGGATCCTGAATAGGTGCGAAGTACAAGAGGCCTCTGCGACGCTTGAGCCTTGGCGAAGTTGCTGCGATGGCTAACTTAATGTCTAAACAAAATCCGAGTCTAGGGTGACGGCTATGGGGAGTATTTAAGGAGGAAAAGTTGGGGTTTCGGCCAGCCATGAAAGTGGTGGCCGAATCCAACCCTAGAAGTCATTTTCCCCTCAAATACGGACTCTAAAAAGTGGCTATTTAAAATCCTGCGAAAATTACATGGGCCTGGCCCAAAATAAAGGTGTCGCAGCACCATATTAAGCTATGGACGAATTCGTGAAGTATTAATCTTAAATATTTCGTCCAAGCCTTCTTTCCTTATTATGGTGGCCTCAAAGTTCTAAAATCTCCATCCGTGACCTTCTCTTGGATCATCACATGCTTGCTGCCATCTCCATGCATGGCCATGCTCCAATGCTTGTCCCTCTCATCCATGCTTGGTCCATCATTCCTAAGAGTAAGAAATACATCTGATTTAGGCAGCATCATATTCTCATATATGTGAGGAATAGTTCCAAGAAACGAAAGTAACTGATAGTTAAGTTGTTTGGCACGAGATCTTGTGATGGGTCCTTGTATGTGTGTAGTTGTAGGTACAACAGTTGTATCAATAGAAGGGATGCCCACATCATGCTCCCCTTCTTGAATTGAAGACGTCCTCGATGCAATCTTATCTTCCTCACCAAAGTAAGGCTTCAAATCTGCAATGTTAAACGTAGGACTAACCGTACCAAAGTCTGCAGGCAACTCAAGTTTATATGCATTATCATTTATTTTCTCCAACACCTTAAAGGGACCAGCAGCACCCGACATTAACTTAGACTTACATAAATCAGGAAAACGATCTTTACGCAAATGTAACCAAACAAGATCTCCAACATCAAACACAACATGCTTTCTCCCTTTATCCCCAGCAAGTTTATACTTAGCATTCATGTGTTCAATGTTATCTTTAGTAGTCTTATGCAAGTTTAATATTATTTCAGCGTGTTGTGTAGCATCCAAATTATTTTGTACCGAAGAAGGTAAAGGCAATAAATCAATAGGTGCACGAGGAACAAAACCATACACAATCTCAAATGGGCACATCTTTGTGGTAGAATGCAGCGAACGATTATAAGCAAATTCTATATGAGGTAAACACTCTTCCCACAATTTTAAGTTCTTCTTTAAAACAGCCCACAACATAGTAGACAAAGTTCTATTTACTACTTCAGTTTTCCATCAGTTTGGGGATGACATGTAGTACTAAACAGCAATTTAGTCCCCAACTTAGCCCATAAACATCTCCAAAAGTGGCTAAAAAATCTAGTATCACGATCAGAGACAATAGTGTTTGGCACACCATGCAAACGAACAATTTCACGAAAGAACAAATCAGCAATATGCGCAACATCATCCGTTTTATGACAAGGAATAAAGTATGCCATCTTAGAAAACCGATCCACAACAACAAAAATACTATCCCTCCCCTTCTGTGTTCGTGGCAATCCCAAAATAAAGTCCATAGAAATATCCTCCCAAGGAATACTAGGAACAAGGAGAGGCATATATAAACCATGTGGATTAAGGCGAGACTTAGCTTTTTGACAAGTAGTGCAGCGTGCCATAAATCTCTCAACATCTCGACGCATACGTGGCCAAAAGAAGTGTGCAGCAAGAACATCCTCCGTTTTCTTGACACCAAAGTGTCCCATCAATCCTCCTCCATGCGCCTCCTGTAACAACAAAAGACGAACAGAACTATCCAGAATGCATAGTTTGTTAGCATGAAACACAAATCCATCATTGAAGACGAACTTGTTCCATGTTATACCATCTCTACAATTCTGCAACACATCTTTAGATTCAGCATCATGCACATATTGTTCCTTAATAGTTTCTAATCCAAATATTTTGAAGTCAAGTTGAGATAACAAAGTATAACGGCGCGACAAAGCATCAGCAATAATATTATCTTTACCCTTTTTGTGTTTGATAAAATAAGGAAAAGACTCAATAAATTCAACCCACTTTGCATGAGAACGATTCAACTTAGCTTGACTACGAATATGCTTCAAAGATTCATGATCAGAATGAATAACAAATTCTTTAGGCCATAGATAATGTTGCCAAGTTTCTAATGTCCGAACCAACGCATATAATTCTTTATCATAAGTAGAATAGTTCAGACCAGCCTCACTCAATTTCTTACTAAAATATGCAACAGGTTTTCCCTCTTGTAATAACACTCCTCCCAAACCAATTCCACTAGCATCACATTCAAGCTCAAAGGTCTTAGTAAAATCAAGAAGTTGGAGTAAGGGAGCATGCGTTAGTTTATCTTTCAATATGACGAAGGCTTGTTGTTGTGCATCGCCCTAAACAAAGGGCACATCCTTCTTGGTAAGCTCATTCAGCGGCGCGGCAATTGATCCAAAGTCTTTAACAAAACGCCTATAAAAACCAGCGAGGCCAAGAAAACTTCTCACTTGTGTGACCGTCTTGGGTTGCGGCCAATTCTCAATAGCTTCAATCTTGGCTGGATCCACTTCAATACCCTGTGATGTAACAACATAGCCAAGAAACACAACTCGATTGGTGCAAAAGGTGCACTTCTCAAGGTTACCAAACAAACGTGTATCACGTAAAGCATTGAAAACAGCACGTAGATGGTCCAAATGATCCTCTAAAGATTTGCTATAAATCAGAATATCATCAAAGTAGACTACCACAAAACATCCAATGAAAGCACGTAAAACTTCGTTCATTAATCTCATAAAAGTGCTAGGTGCATTAGTTAAACCAAACGACATTACTAACCACTCATATAAACCGAACTTAGTTTTAAATGTTGTTTTCCATTCATCTCCTAATTTCATACGAATCTGGTGGTAACCACTACGCAAATCAACTTTAGAAAACATGGTAGAGCCACTCAATTCATCAAGCATGTCATCTAAAAGTGGAATAGAATGACGATATCGAATAGTAATACTATTGATAGCTATACAATCAGTACACATGCGCGAAGAACCATCTTTCTTAGGTACCAAAATAATAGGAACAGCACAGGGGCTAAGGGACTCACGAATATGATCTCTGTCGAGTAGTTTCTGAATTTGGCGTTGTATCTCCTGTGTCTCCTCTGGATTGGTTCTATATGGCGCGCGGTTGGGCAACGTAGCACCAGGAATTAGATCAATTTGGTGCTCAATTCCTCTAATAGGAGGTAGTCCTGGTGGCAGCTCAGCGGGAAAGATGTCCTCGTATTCCTGTAAAAGGTTAGCAATAGCGGGTGGCAAAGAAGGAGGCATATCCTCAAATGAAAACAAAACCTCTTTGCAGACAATTGCATAACATTGAGTATTGTTTACATCTAGTTCAGCAATATCAATTTTATTTGCAAGCATACATGGATTCTTCAAACGAATTTCAGTAGCATGTGTAGAATCAGATTTAGTGTTCTTCGGTGGTACAAAATCTGCAGCAACAATCTAATTCTCACTTTTATTTTTCTCCTCAGTTTTAGCTCTACTAGCTCTAGCAAGATCATCTTTTAAAATCTGTTCAGGAGTCATAGGTTTTAGACCAATTTTCTTTCCATCATGCATAACAGAATAGTGATTAGTTTTGCCATTATGAACAGATTCTCTATCAAATTGCCATGGTCTACCAAGTAACAAAGAACAAGCTTGCATAGGTACAACATCAGAATCAACAAAATTAGAATATGTACCAATAGTAAAATGCACGCGTACCGTTCTTGTTACCTTGATCTTGCGATAACTCTCAAACTATTGGATGTAATATGAATGTATGCGTTGTCTTGTTGGAAGCGCAAGCTTCTCTACCATGTCAACACTAGCCATATTATTACAACTCCCTCCATCAATGATGATCTGTATAGCTCTTTCCTTGATAACACCACGTGTTTGGAACAGGTTGTGGCGTTGATCTTACTCAGATTTGCTCAATTGCACACTCAACACACGTTGTGTAATTAAGCTCTTGTATTGATCAGCAGCTTCAGCTCCCATTACCTCTATCTCTTCATCAGCATCAGAATTGTCTCCATCTCGAGCAGAAATAAGGGCTAATGTATCTTCATCAAAGTCACTCGCTGAATCGTATTGACCATCATCCCGCACCATCATCACACAGTGCACTGTCTCTCAATATGACCAAAACCCCAGCACTTGCGGCATTGTATATCCTTTGTCTTACCCGTGGAAGTCATAGAAGATGCACTACGAGCAGGAGCATTGGATGACGGTGGATGAGCAGCTAGAAATCTTGTGGTGGCCTTGGATGTGGTAGTAGCCGGTGGCAAATCACGAGGAGGTGCTGATTGTCGGGATGTCCAAGTGGATGTGCGACCTACAGAATTATTAGTCCTCCTCCATGGTGTTTGACGATCCTGCACTTCACGTTTAGCTTTGCAAGCAAGATGAAACAAACGAGTGATAGAATTATATTCCTTATAATCTAATATGTGCCAAATGTCCTTGTTTAATTCACCAAAGAAACGTGCAAGCATTTGTTCAGTAGATTCAACAAGACCACACCGAACCATCCCCGTTTGCAATTCCTGATAATACTCTTCTACAGAATTTTTTCCTTGCTCTAAACGTGTCAGATTCTTTAGTAAATCACGTTGATAAGTGGGAGGTACAAAATGAACACGCATAGCAGTTTTTAAAGCAGTCCAAGTACTAGGAATAGTAGTAGGATTTAAACGACAATACTCAGACCACCAAAGGGAAGCAAATTTAGTAAATTCACATGTAGCAACACTAGCACGCATATTCTTAGGATATTTTAAACATGCAAAATGTTGTTCTACTTCCATCTCCCGTGTAAGATATGCATCAGGATTATATTACCCTCAAAAGATGGAATATTTAATTTAAACTTTGCAACATGATCATCATCACGTACCGGTGGTCGAGCGTTGCGGTAGTAATGTCGGGGACGGCCAGCAGGTACCTGTGGAGGTTGTTCAACCTCCTCGTCAAACAGATCGTCGTCGTCAGGGTCGTAGTAGTACCCGTCGTCTGTCCCCAATATCGTAGCAGCAGCCGTGGCGGAAGTCTGAGGTGCGTCAGCTGTAGCGGTAGCCGCCTGAGGTGCGGCGGCAGCCGAACCAGCAGTCCGACCCGTGATCGGAATACGCCTTGCGCCATGCCGAGGTTCCAATGGGGCGGGTGCCGGTGCCGGCAATCTGGCCAAAACCTCCTTGAACCGAGCGTCAAGCTTGTCGTTGAAGGATTTCTCAAGCCCGTTGATCTTGTCCATGGCGTTGGTGAGCTTGGTATCAAACTCCCCTAGGCATGCATCCACTTCTTCAGCGCGACCGACCAAGAGCTCGGAGAAGTGGGCATGTAGTTCTTGGTTCGTCATTATGGCAGGGTTCCGCGAAGTATCTGTCATGGTTAGTCCTTTAAAAGCACAAATATATACTACAGAAATATGGTGGAAGGCACGCGTAATCCGTCAAGCAATATACGAAGCTATTACAAGTTCTTACCAAACAGCAAGAAAAGACGATGTGCAACCGCGAGGATCAGTGGGTCCAGAGATTGAACCAAGCGATTACCAGGAGTCGAGAAACCGCACGTGGAGAATATCTGTGGAGCTCTAGGAAGGCTTAGCAAAGGGGTTAGCAATTATCAAAACAACAATGCAAAAGTTGAAAGAATGCTCAACGACGGTACTGTGCTGGTCCTAGGCTAGATCGTACTAGAGACGCGAGCCTAGATCACCAACGATGTCACGACGCGACACAATAAGCAATGTAGGATGATATGGCACCCTGAAAAGCGAACTGAGATGTGGAAAATCACTATGATGGTGAGTGTCTAAAACTGATCTACGGGGTCTAAAAATAGGTTAGACCAAAAAAAATTCGAAATTTTTGTATTATGCTCCGGAAAGAGCGCAGGCACCAAAAAAATGTCGCTATAACGGCCGATGGAGAAAAGTGATCCCCGGGGTCGAAAAACAGTATAGCCAGAAATTTTTTTCGGAGGCGGTTCCAGACTTTTTTTTTGCTCTCCTTCTGGACTTACGACCGAACTCTGAGCTCGACACGAACTTTAGCTTAACACGAAAACAACAAAGAAGGAAAGTAAAAAGAAATAACTAGGAAACAATAACTCAACTCGGACTCGTGCCGCGGCAGGATAGGTGATCGGATCCGTGGCGCGGTAGGAAGTTGGTGGCGGAGTTTTAGGGTTTATGGCGGAGGAATATGGTGGCGGTGATCTGCGAGGGTGGCGGTGACTACTATGATCAGAACTCGAAACTCTACGGGACGAGACACTAAGAGCAGCAACTTGACACGACGATGCAGACACAAATTCAACAATGCAAAACTGAAAAAGATAATGCAAGGCGTAGATTGGTGATGGTATGGATCTAAACTCTAACTGTGTTTTTGGCTTTTTCGTGGGTTATAGGTAAAAACAGATCTAATCTACGAAAACAGTAAAATCTCACCGAGCAACCTGAAACCTGATACCACTTGATAGGGCAAAGGTGTCCGATCTTTCGATGAGATGATGATAGTCGATTTGGTGGAGTTCGGGCTTGACGATCCGACTACACGTGCGAGCACGAGCGCCAATGCACCAATCTCCTGGAGGTTACCGATCCTGCGGGAACACGATCAGCCTGACCAGCGAGGGTCTTAATTCCTACCTGAAATCGAGAACAAGTAAGAACTAATATTGCAATCAAGATATTGCGAATTAAGAGGAAAGCTTTATTGAAAAGGTGGGATCCTGAATAGGTGCGAAGTACAAGAGGCCTCTGCGACGCTCGAGCATTGGCGAAGTTGCTGCGATGGCTAACTTAATGTCTAAACAAAATCCAAGTCTAGGGTGACGGCTATGGGGAGTATTTAAGGAGGAAAATGTGGGGTTTCGACCAACCATGAAAGTGGTGGCCGAATTCAACCCTAGAAGTCCTTTTCCTCTCAAATACGGACTCTAAAAAGTGGCTATTTAAATCCTGCGAAAATTACATGGGCCTGATCCAAAATAAAGGTGTCGCATCACCATATTAAGCTATGGACAAATTCGTGAAGTATTAATCTTGAATATTTCGTCCAAGCCTTCTTTCCTCATTATGGTGGCCTCAAAGTTCTAAAATCTCCATCCGTGGCCTTCTCTTGGATCATCACATGCTTGCTGCCATCTCCATGCATGGCCATGCTCCAATGCTTGTCCCTCTCATCCATGCTTGGTCCATCATTCCTAAGAGTAAAAAATACATCTGATTTAGGCAACATCATATTCTCATATATGTGAGGAATAGTTTTAAGAAACGAAAGTACCTGATAGTTAAGTTGTTTGGCACGAGATCTTGTGATGGATCTTTGTATGTGTGTAGCTGTAGGTACAACGGTTGTATCAATAGAAGGGATGTCCACATCACACACTAGGCCCGGTCGGGTTTGGCCGGGTCTAGACAAGCATGTAAAGCCCTAGCCGTCGCTGCTGTAATGTGAGGTTGTAGCGCCACATCCTCCACTCTAGCTTGTCGCCGCCGTCACCTACAAAGAACGCCATAAAGGCAGCACCTCGGCCTTCCCAAGACCATATGGGCCCGCTCGAGCCCATCTAGGCCCCCCACCACATCCACGTTACACATGCCGCCATGGACAAACCCTCTCGCTACTCGCTAGGATGATCGACTACTCTGCATCAATGACCTCCATGTCACCAAACATGTATATGTGTGATTATATCTAGTACCACAAACAATGATACATAAATTTATTTTATGATGAATCTGAAATTGATGCTTCGGCGACATATATATTTTATATAAACTTGGCCAAACTTAGAAAAAATGAGCCATAAAAAGCAGGATTTAAATTAATTCAAAACTAAGGTAGTATTTGGCAAATCAACTAGGTAACGACAAAATATTCACTTCAAGTTTGATAATATGGGCAAAGAGATTTAGGTTCGGAAAGCAATGCTCATGTTTGCTCACGTTGGACGACTTCTGAATACTTACAATTCTCGACCAAGAGACCATGTCACGTTGTTTACGCGAAGGTCATCACGAACAATATGACACAAGAATGTACAATTCTTGTTGGTCTACCACGACTCGATATGCCATCATAGGTTATGGAATGTATTACATATTGCGACTCCACGTCCATGTTGGTGGGAAAAGTCATGTTTTTTTGTGTAGACTAGATTGTCTTGGCGACGATGACAAGTCGACGAGACATGTGATTAATGTGGCCCCCCAGCTAAATTGTTACAGTGTCTTATCTAGATCTTTGAAATATGGTAGTAAATGATAATCCTTCCTTAGAAGCTATTTTGGCGACGATGGAGCATGCAATCTAGTTACCCAACCTAGCAAGCAGAAAGGTCATCATGAAACTTTATGTTCATTAGTTATTTTATTGGATCTTTCGTGTATGGCAGTGAAGGTCGTTGTATCCTATTTGAACATGGTTGTATATGTTCTCACCATTATGTCTTATTGCACTTTAACATAGAAGCATACACTACAAAAACTGTTAAAAATACTGATACTAAATTGCAACTCGAGCTTAACATATTCCTTGTTTCTACCCATTTTTATCATCCGTACAACTCTTATTGTGTGTACAAAAGAAGTCAACTGATACGACAGTTGTGTACATGTTATATCATTTTTTTGTTTGATCTCTCTTGGTTATACAATACTTTTTTCTGAATAAGGGTTATACTAGACTTGAAATCCTAGTGGAAACAAAACTATTTGTACATGCAGGGCCTTGTTTAAAACAAAAGAAAGTTGTAATTTTTTTGGAGGATACGATTCTTATAGGAAAAATTGCTATGGCGGTCTCGTTTGGAACAAAGGAATAGGAATCTAAGATTCCTTTGAAATTCCTATAGAATGGGCTATTCTACAGAAATTTTGGAGGAAAACAAACATGCGATCTCACCTCATGTTTTCATCTATTTGTGCCTATAATTTTTGAGTTTTTTATGCATGACATCCAAACGACACTTTTGAAGATTTCCTACGATTTTGATTCCTATAGGAACTCAATATACATGACATATAAATTCCTGCATTTGTTCATATTTCTATGTTTTGAGTTCCTGTGTTCCAAACAGGTTCGTAGCAGGCAATGCCAAAAGCTTGACATTTTGATTGTCTTATATAGGACGGATAGGTTATAGTATGGGTTAAGGGTTTTTCTAATGTCTAAGCGCTCGATGAATTCGGTACAATGTAATATGAAAGATGATTTCATTGCCTATATTAATTATGGCGGGTTGGAAATGTTGTGATTATGGTGGCTACATCATATAAATGTCTCATTCGCTAGTGTGTTTTATAAACATATATAATGGCTAAAGACTACAATTGTTTTGAAATACACTTTCAAAATATTATGTGTTCCTCCTGCGCATCTATGAAAAATTCGTGCCAAAGAACCTGGCCATAACCCTGGTTGTGACATTATTTTATGATCCGATACTTAATAAATGTCCCAGATACAACCTCATCATGCACTGAAGTTACATAACGTTCACGTTTACAACCCTATACACCACAGAAATATGTCTAGGTTCACATTTTAAACCATGAATGCCACCAAAAAGAGACATTATAGTCCCTCCAATGAACGAAATCTTCTCGAAATCACATTC
Organism: Avena sativa; assembly: GCA_916181665.1. Classification (NCBI taxonomy): domain Eukaryota; kingdom Viridiplantae; phylum Streptophyta; class Magnoliopsida; order Poales; family Poaceae; genus Avena; species Avena sativa. Next base: position 143,519,605 of record OV702294.1, on the reverse strand, counting down.
ACAACTCTATCACCACCAAAAAATTGGGGTTTCATGTTTAAAACCGGGGTCATCAACTACTTACTCATCTATACGTTTTTCATACATTTATGGTATTCATGGTCAATTTTATGCAAAAGAACCCTCATAAATCCTATTAGTTGAATCATTTTCTCATCTCATTGTTTGACCATAAAGTCGCACTAAGAACCCCATCAAACCACTGAAACCCTAGCCACGAACAAAGTGTTCCGAGTTCATATTTGGAACCATATATAGTTACCACCTATTTTGGCATCCCTTCCTTCACAAGTTATTTGTCGCATATATACATTGTTCAAATGAACAACCATATTAATAATTAAATGACCAATTTATGGCCCTTAGAGGATGGTTGCGGTGAACTAATCTTTCTTGGTGATTACTTGCATGGGTAGATGAATCGTTATGACTTCTAATCCTCAACATATTCCTAATTAACTGTTGTAGTATTGTATACAAGAGGAAAAACATGGATGCAACTCGCCCCTCCGAACCACCACCCTACCCGATAACTAACTCGAGCCAGGAGATCCCGCTCGATCCTTTCCTCAGCTCTAGGAGCTCGATACCGCCACTACCCCACACATGTCACCGACCAAATCGTCGCCATCACATACATACTCCAAACATAGGAGCTCAGATGCCTTTGGGATATCTTCTAGAAACTCGAGGCCCCATTCAATAGGGGAGGTGGTCCAGGTGCAATATGGTGCTCAAGCACACCACATGGAGGTGGAAGAAACTGCGTAGGAGGAGAAGTCCAAGTGGTGGTAGATCATGGCTATTGCATATAGGGGCTAGGTTTTGTAAGAGAAGGGGTACATGTTTATTGGACTTTTGGGATATGCAGAAGTAAATGTAACGAAATATATCGATGACTATAATATTTGTTATTTCTTATGCATGCGTGTAATGTAAGTGCTTATTTGTGTAGGTTACGGAGTAGTGCTTGATTGATTAAATTTTTTAATCAATCGATTAGCCAATTACTCCATACCCTCTGATCGATCGAGCAGTTATGTATTAGCATGGTTGCCTATTCTATGTCATACATTACTGAATATGAACTCACATAGAACATACCTACTATATAAATGAATCAATCTAAACATAATACAGACACCTACTTGCATAAAACTAGTAACTTGAGACAACACTTCTTGTGGGTTAGGATTAAAATGCTGAATTCAAAGAGGTGTGCCTAGTTTACTTGGTGCCACCTATTTTCTCATGTCCATCTTCACATCTTCTTTTCGCATATATATAGAGATGCAAGTGGGTCACCATTAGGATACTCTCTTCCCTCTTTGGTTCAACAAAATGAATTAACTTCTTGAATGACATCATCATTCATTAAAAAATATTAGTTTATTTATTTGAACTAAAGAGAGTAGAGGGCACCCTTATGTCGACGCACTTGCATCTCTACATATCTATCTTTGGTGGACAATATTAACCATACACTTACATAAGGTATATCTTGACTTATATAAATAAATGAAAACATATTATAAACACATCCATTCATGTTTAATAACTAAAAACAATATTGCTTATGGGTTACAACTTATGAGAATAATGTAGAACACATATAAGTAAGTCCAACTTAGCTTCCACCTATTTTTTTCATAATTATATTCACCATTTATTTTCTTGTCTCTATTTTCGGCAGACATTAGTAAGCATATATTAGTAGGGTATCATTAATATATTCATAGATATAAATATACCATATACACATATTTATTCACGCCTGATAATTAGAAACATCATTTTTCAAGGTTATGGACAAGATATAAAGCTTAGGAGAAGTTAGACAAGCTTACTTGGTTGTGGGAGTATATATTGAAGCCTAAATTTTTGGTTCATGTCCTCGAGAACAATTTATGCTCCTGTTATTTGAAAATATCATCGTGGGTGCATATTAATTAACGCTTCCACGCACGAAAAACATAGAACTTATGTAGCACCACTTCACATGGCATGAATATTGGACATGTAGAGCAACACTAACATCACTCATGTAGGCAAAGGCATGTTTCACCAATGATTTATGTGTGCAACAAGAACCATTGGCAAACTTCACCGTCATGGTAGTTAGCCATTATCTGATGTTTACAACATCCTTGTTGCCCTACTTGTGGATATATATCTAACTATATTTCACTATACTATACCAACGATGCACGCATGGAATACACATTTCATCAACAATTTTCACAAGATCTATAATCACACCCAAGCTCTAATAATATATTATTTATATAATCTTAGCAAAATTTAGCAATCATTGATGCTTGCCGATATATATTCAGTAATAAGTACTTCTCACTGTAATTCATTTAATTTCAACATGTTTTAGAATGCAACTCATAGTTTCCTATATAAGTAAAGACACTAAACTATAAGACCTAAAGTCTGAAGCTGGCTTTTACTACCCGGCTACTAAGCAAATACAAGTAAAGCTGGCGACACTTGTAGCTCCAAACAAAGATGATTGAGCTCCGTTTTGCCAATGTAGGCAAAACCACAAGAAAACATAGAAACTCCACGAGTTTCCATTTAGTCATCATGAACATATACAACAAACAAAATGCAAGATGAGTAAAACTCTAGATTTATACCCTTTAATCATCTCCCCTTGTTGATGCTCTTCATTGTATACGCCAATCCTTAAGAATTTATGTCAAGCATGAAGTATTTAATCACATGTTTAAATCTTTTGTCACATTATAAGGAAAGGTTTTGCTATACAAAAAGAAACAGTGTACAACTACCAATAATAATATGGTTGTGCTAGAGGGGATGTTCTGTTTCTCATTCAAAAAATTCAATCATTGAACCATATAAAATACTAATTTTAATCATAAACAACATAAGAGTGTACTTTCTTCAAAAATCATCAGTAGAAGATGCACCCCTTGATGCCAATGTTATAAACCATGTCAATTTTCTTCAAAAAACATAGTTGAATTACATGAAGCCACGGTGCAATTTTTTTACAAGCTTAAGAACTTGAATATGTAATGAATATATACCATGGCATGCTAATGGTACCTTTCTTAAAATTGTTCCATATTTGTGTTACATGGCCACTAAAATTTACAACATGCAAACCCAAGTCTTGTATGTCTCATTGAACAAGAGCAAGTATACCACAACATCAGATATGATGAACCAAGTTTTGTATGACAAATGACCATGGATAGACATATTGAGTAGCTGACACTGTCTTTCTTGTTATGCAGTGTACCTTTTCAACCTATTGCATGGAACCTATGAGTAGACTAACATTTATCCGACCAAACTGTCAATCCAACCAAATTCCATTATACCTTTATTTTCACATCATAGAAGGGAAGGATAGATCACTCTATATTTATACACAATTGGATAGCTCAAGCACTATTCATCCACTCATGCTATGCTAATATGGTCATGTGTCAAGTTATATTCCATGGAAAGCACATGTGTATAATAAATCTATAATCAAGCCTACTTTCCCTTGAGTGTGGAATGGAGGAAAAACACAACAAGGTACCCCACAATCTTCCTCGCTGAAATTAAGCAATATATAACTATTAAATCCTCGTTACTTCATGTCCAATCATTGTCGGGAGCCATTCTTTCGTCTACTTAACAAACGAAGAGAGACATTGGAGTGAAATGAAAGTTTAGAACACAAGCAACAATAAGATTAAGTTGAGCCAAAAGCTAGCTTAGAATGTACATTGAGTATAAGGCAGTCCAATAAATCGATCAACTCCTATCTATTTGCATGGATACCTTGTGAACCATCAACACCACAACAACGTGAAAATGTAGCAAAGGAAACAAAATCTCATATCAAACACTAGCATAATAAAGCACATTAATTTAGATTATATGTTATTTTAGAAGATGAAAAAGGGTACATGCAAAAGGGCATCAAAACACGATATTTTGGTTATGACGATATCGAACAATACCAACGAAAAGGCATGCCACTTTGATTGCCAGGGAGAGGACGATACGTGATAATATGATATATAAAGAGTTCTTTTAGTTCGAGTGCTTTACAACTTCCGTACAACGTACACAAGACAAGATTCGTTAATTAAGTTAAACTATCCAAACTTGCTCCACACAGGTGGATTATTGAAGATGGCGTAATTGTGGCTGCCGCTAATAAATGTCATTTATGCATTTATTAGTGAATACTTGCAATGGACAAAGACAACAAAAATATTATGGATTTGACGTTGGGACGAGCTTCGCCCAATCTATGTGCTATTATACTTTCCGAGGCATCTTCAACAAATATATGCGAAACAATCAATGCAAAAGCAACACCCATGAACCCTAGCCGTGAATTTATTTTCCCTTCATTTAGAGAAATAGAAATTCACGCTTATAACCTTATTAGGTCCTGAAATCACACAAGTTTTGCATTTACAACCCTCGACAACACAATTTTTTTTGTTTCACATTTAAAATCCTGGCCACAACTAAAATTTGCATTTACAATGTCGGTAAGCTTCGAAATTCATATGAGTTCACATTGACAATCCTAGCCACCACAAAATACTCTACGTTCATAATTTGAACCCAACCGCCACTAAAATTTGCATATAGAACCTTTGAAGTTACTCCAAAATCACTTAGCCGCCACAAAAATACCCCATGTTTACATATAGAACCCTACCCGCCACTAGAATTTGCATTTTCAGCCCCGCAACCCCAAACTACTCCGTGTTCATATTTCACAACCCTAGCCGCCACGTTCGTGCCGTGCCTATCTATTCTCCACCGCTAATTTCCCTTTGTCGATATCTTTGGCAAACATTTATAGCATACCTTCCAAGATTTGGCCAGCGAGTACAAATATCTGTCTCCGGTCCAGGTTGAACCCAACCCACTAGCCAGAGAAACCGTCTGCAGCACGATCCGCAGTCGCAGACTGAGAGGGGGAGAGAGAGAGGAGGGAAAAAATTGAGTAGAAATCCCGTTCTCTCTATCGCCCCGCTCCCAAAACTTCTCCCCCCCTCCACAACCAGACCTTTGCTTTTCGTGCTCTCGTCTACACACCCCATCCCCCTCTCCCCAAACCCTAACCACCTCCCCCCGAGTAGACCCTTCCGCCTGTCTCCGATTGGGGCGGCGCGCGAGCCTCCCCTAATGGCGACGGAGGAGGCGCAGGAGGAGGTCGAGCGGCGGCTGCGCGACATCGGCGCCCGTCTCGGCTCGCTCCCGGGGTCCAACAAGGAGCTGCTCTCCCTAGTCGAGGTGAGCGCCCCAGGCGAATTCCAATCTATCGCTTGCTTTTGGTCTCGTTATTATCGTTGTTCTAGTATCCGGTAGTTTTTGTAATAGATATAAAGCTGTAGATTTATTTTCCTACCCGGCCCCTGCGTAGTTCGAATCTATCGCTTGCTTTTGCTGTCGCCATTATCATTGTTCGTATCCGTCATTTTTCCTAGTAGTCAAAGTATCCGTCATTTTTTAGATGAAGGTAAAGTAGATTTAATTCCTGCATAAAATCGATGCGCACAACCGCAAATGGATTGTCCAGTTTCGGTTAGGTTTTCACAAAGGAGAAGTTATCCGTGCTAATATTTAGCGGTAGATTGTATTTGTACTCCGTGGTCTACCCAAGCTTTTCTTGTAACTCGGGGTTACAGAGCGTGGCTGCTATTTTGAACTGTAGCCATTATCATTGTTCGTATCTATCATTTTGTTTAGCCAAAGTATCTGTCTTTTTTAGATAAAGGTAAAATAGATTTATTTCCTGCATACAATCGATGTGCACAACTGCAAAGGGACTGTCCAGTTTTGGTTAGGTTGTCACAAAGACGAAGTTATACGTGTTACTATTTAGCGGTAGATTATATTTGTACTCCATGGTCCACCCAAGCTTTTCTTGTAACTTGTGGGCTACAGAGCGTGGTTGCTATTTTGATTGCTAGAAACTGAGAATTGCTGTTTGGTTTATTGCAGGAAACAGAGATCTGGTTGTCCAGGGTGGACCAGTCGCCGCCCAAGAGCATGCACGATGCGCTCAAACCCACCATGGATGCTTTAGTTGAAAAGCGTCTGCTAAAGCACTCCTCCCAGGCCATTAAGGTTGGTGTTGCCTGTTGCTTAACCGAGGTCACCAGGATCTCCGCACCAGAACCACCCTATCCGGATGATGTGATGAGGGTGAGCCTTCTTCTTATTCTTCGCTTGATTGATGGAACTGTTTTCTCTACATGTACTTACCCTTCTTATTTACCTTGCTTCAGGGTGTGTTCACAGTAGTTGTGCAGTCTTTTGCTAAGTTGGATGATACGGAAAGCCCCTTGTTTGCAAAGAGGGTTTCCATGCTTGAAACCGTTGCAAAGGTGCGGTCTTGTGTCCTCATGTTGGATCTTGACTGCGATGACCTCATACTGGACACATTTAACCATTTCTTCAGCACCGTAAGGTATGGAATGCATTTCTCTGATTCTTTTTAAAGTTCATAGTTTCTCTATATTCTGAATATGGGAGATGCCAAAGGGAGAGAAGAGATGATGTACTTTTTGTCTTCACTTTGAAACAATATGGACGATGTCAAATGGATTAGGGAGAGGATATAAATTAGGTGTCGTCTTTACATTGCTGTTTTATAAACATTCATATAACTACATCAAATTTGAACTAAAACCATGACAAGAATTATGGAAGGGAGGGGGTATTTCCTTTCTTTAAATCCATTTGTTGGCTTGGAGCTTGTTATCATTTTTCTCTAAGATGATAAATGTGGAAAGTACACATGATACTTGAATTGCTGCAAATCGATAGTTGATACAGCAGCTTAGTGTTTTTATGAATTGCAATTTTTTGAGTTAGGAACTTGGCAAGTCATAACAGATTGCCATTTCAAGAACCTCACTGTTCGTGTGTGTTTATGTGTTCTCCTGTGCATGTTCCTTCGATACGTGGCATGCCTGCGTTTTGTGTAGTTCTGCTCTGTTATTTATCTCAACTGCATTTTTTATTTCCGTCTCATTCATTTGTGTTCTTGATTGATTTCAGCTCAACACATCAAGAAAACGTCATCACATCTATGGAAACAATAATGATGTTTGTAATTCAAGAGAGTGAGCCTGTCCATTCAGATCTGGCATCCTGCCTCCTTCGGTATCTTAAAAAGGAAAAGAAAGTAATGTCATTGACACATTTATAGAATTGATGATATAATTCAATAATTCTTATCATCTTCACCGAACCTCTTCAACTTGATTTTCCAGGATTCTCTTCCAGCATCTTTTATGCTTGCAGAGAGGATAGTAGGTCTATGTGCTGAGAAGTTAAAGCCTGTGTTTATTGAGTTACTTCAGGGTACTCCTTTAAATGACTACAGTGAAGCTGTTGTGCTGTTGGTAGAAGGTTCTTCAGATGCTGGAACAGATGACGAAGTTGATGCTGTTGGAGAGGACACGGTCAGTTAAACTTCTAACAGTTTACAAATCATATTCATATATTGATAAATATTTTGGAAATTTGTTCATTGTAGGGTTGGTTTTGTTTTGCACCACACGCACCTCATGCATTTATGTGTAATTGGTGTAATATGAGCAAGGCTGCTCTGCAATATTCTTTTTGACTAGAATGGGCAAGCAGGGTCGGAGGGGTGTAATTTATTTCTTCTGGATTCTGTTAAAATGTTTTGCTATGGTTTGCACTCTGTTCAACCAATTCTCCTCCCTCTTTTTGGAACACAAAATCCTGTGTACTTGTCATTAGCACATCTTCAGCTTGTGCTATGTAGTAACACAGGTTTCCATAAACATCTGAGTAAGAATCAAAGCCGCATAAGTTAGTCAAAAAGATCGTTAGGTTACTTATTCTGTTTCAGTGCACACGAAAAGGTAAACCAGGAGAATTGGAACACCAGTCAGTGGAAGGTTTTTTGAATGCTTCATAGCCCCTTTCACCTGAGAAGGCTGCTGTGCTTAATTTTCTTTTTGACGAGAATGGGCTAGCAGGGTCGGGGTGCAGTTTATTTCTTCTACATTCTATTGGATTGTCTAGCTGTTGGTAACTGTTAGGGTTGTCGCTCACTGGAGGTAATATAATAGGTTTCTGCCATCTGGGCATTCGTAGTGATAGGAGAGGGACAACCTTGATAGGTATTCAATGGAAATTTTGTTAGGATCTACTATATTTTAGAAAAGATTTTCCCGGGAATGGGGTTCATGGACCCAAAAAGAATTTTGAACCATTTCCAGTTTTTCCTTTAGTGTGCCATAAAAGGATTAACTGTGTATTTAGTAGAACAGTTTGGTGATTATACTAGATTCCTTGGTGTTATTATCTTTATACATGTCAATACCTTTTGGGTTTCTGATAGTGTTCATAACACACAATTTGGTTCCTGGTAGTGCCTATAATGTGACCCACAATGTGTAGTGCACACTGTCTAAAAAATGAGATCATACTAGTCAGAGTGGTTATTGGTAGATGTACAGTTTATTATCAGCCATGGTAATAATTGAACTTCACACTGTGCAGGTAGCTGACAAAAATTTATCTCCGTTGGCTGTTTCCGACGAGTCACCTGAGTCACCTCAGGTATCTGCTTTGGGTATTTAGTTTCTTTGTGATCTAGAAAGTAAGATAAATATCACAACTGTGCATATTTTTTATTTTCAGGAATCTTCAAGATCAGAGAAAGGTGTCAATTCCCCTGGACAAGATGGAAGTCCTCCATTCAGTACTCCTGCAGCTTCGTTGAGCAATGGTGGTGCTTCAGTTGACATTGTCAAGCCTCCAAAAGGACCAGCTTCTTCTAAACAGAAGCCTGAAATGTCTTCTGATGTCAAGCAAACAAAAGTTCCGGATGAAGTAACATCTGATGACAAGGAAGCACCAGAAGCAGTCACCGCAGAGCCTGAAAAGCTATCTGGTGTCGGTTCAAAGAAAAGCCGTAAGCTTGACACTTCCACTGAGTCCAAGGTGTCTGAACGTTCTAAGGTTGTTAGTGACAAAGACGAAGACACTGATGCATCTGGGGAGTTATCTCCAGAGACAAAAGTCGGTAATAGAGTTGCTGATGACACATCAAAGCCTGTGGATAGTACACCTGCTGTAGATAAACCAAAGCGAGGTCGACCTTCTGCAGTAAAGTCGCAGGAAAAGAAGCCTGTTGGTAAGAGCCAAGGATCAGGTCTAGAGTCTAAAGAAGTCCGCTCTGGCAGTACTTCTGGAGGAAGGCCTGCAAGACGACTGGCTAAAGATGTCAAATTATCACCAAGGAAGACTGGTGAAGGAGAGTCTTCAAAGAAGCAATCAAAGGGCAGTTCTAATCTGCGGAAAGAAGACACTCTCTCTGACAAAGACGAAGACACTGATGAAGATCTCAGTTTGAAGGTATTTTTATTACTACCAGTAGATGTATTCAGGTGTTTGCTTTTGCACACAAGTCATGCATGGGTATTATTTGCTGCAGGGGTTCGATTTTTTTGCTTTGCCTATTTATGGTTTCATCATGTTTATTTCGTTTTACTAAACTAGATGGTTGGGAGGGAACATGTCATAACCTGCAACATTTTGTTATCTTGTAATAATGTTCTATTGCCATTGACTGATGGTTATTATGTCTTCTGAACTTCTCTATTTATTGTGTTTAACATAATATTTTTCTGAATGTTAATGCCATTTTTACACGAAGTATACTCTAGCTACATTGAAACTTAGATGTTCAGATGAATTATCAAACATTTATTATAACGGGCAACTAATATTTTTGAGCATGTTATAATGGTCTAACTTGGTTATCTGCCATTACTATTTTATCACAATCCAGGAAATGGCGTCTCCTAAATCGATGACCAAGACGGGAAAAACCAAAGGCCAACCAGGAAACAGTGGAGTATCAAAAAGGAAACTTGAGCCAGAAGTTGAAGAGGTAGAATACTTTATTAATTATTTGTGATGATGGATAGTCAAATTTCAGTTCTTAATGCATTTTCCATGCTATTGACAGGTTCCTCAGTCAAAGAAGAACAAAGTTCTTGATGAAAGCCTTGTTGGCTCAAGAATCAAAGTGTGGTGGCCCGATGACAAAAAGTGAGTGCTACAACAATCTTACATATTTCTTAGGTGTATGATTGCTCCTACCATTTTCAGTTCGTAGTCACTGTGTTGTCCACTGCTTCAATGTGGTCTAAGTATTTGCTTCTTGGATGCGTGCTCATTTTCTGTCCCAAGGCCACTGGTTCTGCACATTTACTAGTTAGGTGGAGTAGTACTAGCTACTACGAGTAGTTCTTATCTCTGTGTGCCTCTATTATTCTTTTGTCTGAAGAGGTTGTAGTGCATCATTATTTATGCTGTGATGAGGATGGCACATGCTTTTGCTAAAAACATTTTTGTTACATTTTTCATTCCTCTTTCAAGGTTTATGTCAATGGGCTGTGGCTACTCATATTGTTTTTTCTGAATAAGCAAGCCAAAAATCCTTTTGTGTGGCTTCTTGCTAGTTATGCATTATAGTCATTTCTTCCATTAGTTATGTTAGTTTGTTGTTTTGGCTAATTTTGAAGCTGTTTCTTGCTCTGCAGGTTCTATAATGGTGTTGTTAAGTCATTTAAGGCCTCTTCAAAAAAGCACAAGGTGCACATTCAGTAGATGGGCATCATTTGCCATCCCCACTTTATTTTGGTTGTCTGAAGAGCTGGTAACAAGACCCTTAATCCATTCATTCTTCTGTGTTATTTTTGGTGTACAGGTTGTGTATGACGATGGCGATATTGAACAACTGGAACTTGAGAAAGAAAAATGGGATTTCATTGCTGAGGTATGCTCATGCTGAAGACCGGTGCGGTTATGCTGCTATTACTCTCTTCTGTTTGTTTCTAATTCGTCTGCTGTCCTGCAGGAGCAAGACATGAATTCTAATGCAGCATCTGATATGTAAGCATAATATTCTACTCTGCACCTTTTATATGCTTGGCCTCTAGCTGGCAATTTTGTTCCTGTTTATGATTTGGTGGTTTATTCCTAAAAAATGCAATCTCTGCCATCTCATATCTTAGAACTGATGTGTCTCGAGATGCTCACAGCACCTAATTATATTACCTGGGTTATTAAATTCAAAATAAGGTGCTGTAGCATGCATGCTTTTGGTTTTCCAAAGCACCAATATTGTCTATCATTGAGTCTTAGGTCGATCCTTAGATGTGCTTGTCTTGATGGCGCCCATCCTTTGTTAGGGCACGTACAATGCGGTCGCTATAGCTGGGCTCTAGGATTGATTTCCTGGCAGTTGGGAAAAAATCCCACTCGATCCTGGGAAATCTGCTAGTGTCGCCGCAATTCTTTGCGCTGGGTGCTATGCTTTATTTTCCGTCAAAATCGTTCCTGTTCAAGCGGCCAAGAGTTATCCATCCTAGAAAACAAATCGTCTTTAGTGCCTCAATTAGCGCTTTCCATTGGAGCACCGGGTGCTTACCTTCGTATCAGAGGGTAATTAAATTTCCTTTTTCTCTTCAAGCGTCTACCTTGGCGACCCGCGTTGTACTTGTACATGCTCTTAATCTCAATTTTTATGTTTCTGGCATACCATCTAAACAAATTGTTGATTTGTGGTTTACTGTTTCGTACTGTCACGTTGCTTGTTTAGCAGAGACTTAGGTCGATCAGTAGATGCTTAGGTCGATCCATAGATGCGCTTGTCTTGATGGCGCACATCCTATGTTAATCTCAAATTTTATGCTTTTGGCATTACCATCTAAACAAATTGTTGATTTGTAGTTTCCTTCTTCGTACTATCATGTTGCTTGTTTAGCAGACTTCCAGCTGATAGAATAAAGTTGGCCTGTTCATACTGTTGCCTTGTTTATTACCCTGCTCATTTGTGGAAATACTTCTGAGTCAATATAACCTGATACTCCACCCACCGTACGCCAATAACCGTACTGATACTCCATTTCTGCTCATTTTTTATGGCCAATATTGAGTTTCTGCTCATTTTAACCAGGCCCCGTGGCAGAAGAGGTAAAGGGAATTGGGGCCCGCGAACGAAAGAAGGAAATACAGAAACGCCTAAGAGGTAAGGGTTTTAATGATGCGCCATCTTGATTCAGCTTGCATGCCACAGTTTATGTGAAATTGTTGCTTTGCTTTGTACACAGTAGCAAACAGGACAGCATTGAGGATAGCGATCCTCCCAAGAAGAGAGGGCGTCCAAAGGGTGTGCGTTCCAGCATGTCAAATGATGATAGCCCTGTGACTTCGGCCAGATCGAAGGTGAAAAGTGAAGAAAAGGATGCTGAAGAAACACCTAAAGCTGGCAGCAACCTTAAAACTGGAGGTGGGAGATGGCCTCGATCCACTGGCAAGGCAAGCAACAAGGATGATACTGGCAGCAAGAACAAGGGTTCAAAAGATGATGTATCCAAGACAAATGGTAATTCAGCCAAAAGAAAGCCAAAGGAGGAGGTGGAGTCATCTGAAGAGGAAGAGCCGGAGCCAGAATCTGCTAAAGCATCAGCTGGAAAGAAGCGCAGAAGAAAGTGACTTGACTAGTTTCCCCTGAACGTGCAGCTCTCGAGGGATGAGGCAAGCTGTGTGCCCTCAGTCTCTAGGTGTTGTTGGCATGAGGCAAGCTGTGCCATGCGTTGGCTAATTCAACATCCTGAACCAGCTAGTAGTCGGTAGCCGGTCTCTGTCAGTATTAGTATCTATAATGTTAGCGTTACTTTTCTTGCTTGTGGTCGGCGGCTTGGAAACCTTTGGAATGTTAGCTCTACTTAATGTAGTTCATGCTTGCTGTGGTTCAAGCCTTTTTTATCTCATTGTTATGTAGTTGGGCTACTCGAGTCTGTGAATTGAATTTTGTAGCAAGTATCTATCATCAAGTAGCATGAATGGAAAGCATGGAAGGGAGTTGCCCAACTTCATATCTGATTTGCTCTCTTCAGCTATCTAATCTTGCGACCTGGAGTTGAAACCAAATAGCAGTTGACCTTATTGCTCTGCGGTCTCTCTGTCTGTGACACGGTGAGAGGGTGCTGCGAACCCACTATTGTATTGTCTACTCCCTCCGTTTTAGAATATAAGATGTTTTAGGTTTGTGAAACAAATGTATCTAGACTACTTTTAGTTTGTAGGTTTACTAAGGTTTTGAAATGAATCTACATAATAAAATAAGTCTAGATACATTTTCTTCATAAATCTAAAACTCTCTATATTTTAAAACGGAGGGAGTATATTTCTATGCTGACTGACATTGTGACTCGGATTGCGGCGCGTGAGCCAACGGAGGCACCAAACCATGGGAGTATTGTTCATGGCAGCCTATGATAACTTAACCATGGCGAGTGGTTGGAAAGGCACGCCTATTCCTGTAAAATGTGTACAAAACTCCCCATGGACTAGCCGAGGACGATAGAGAGTCCGAGAGGACCAAGTAATAGTCTGAGTTAGGGTTAGCAGGCGATATGGGCGACCCCATCCTGTCGCCGCCACCCCTATACGAGTCCCCGTCGGAGCGCCGTAGGAAGGCAAAGTCCAAGGCACGTACTGTGTCAACTCCACGTTCGTGGAGTGGAGAGGACGAAAGAGATACAGGAGTCCGTGCAAATCACGCGAAGGGAGGTGCGGTGCCGCCCGTCATAAAACCCTCGCTGAAGCGATCTCAAGGTTTAAACGCATCTAAGGTACCCGACGATCTGCCGATCTCGCCTCCTGTGGTGCGATCGGATCTGAACCCCGCTCCAGCGATGTCGTCACAGGAACATGCTGCCAAGCCGGTGATGGATCTGGGTCGGCAGCCGGGAACCGGCGAAGACAACCTGCTGAGGAGAAACTCGCGGGCAAGACGGGATCCGACAAGGCGTGGAACTAGGTCAAATATCGCGATGCAGCCGATGGACATCCAGGGTGCTCTAATAATCGGTGGGGGCGAACAAGGGGGATCCGGTGAGGATCCTACCCGCCCGAAGCCGACCAGGGGCAACCGGGATATGCCATTGATGCGCTGGAGATCGTACCAGCCCCATGCGCTGCTAGAGGTGGAGGATGGTAACTGGGATGATGGCGTAGATGATGACGAGGAGCCTGGGCTGAGACAAGGGCCGAAGACACATCTGGGAGGCAACGTGAACATGGAGGACGAGGTTTTCATTGAGCTCGATGAGGAAGAGGAGGTGCAGGAACCTGAACAATATACTCCAGCCCCTTGGCAGTTCCTAGCTCGGTATATGGCAAATTTCAAACCCAATGCTAAAACTATGTTTGATCATATGGCGTCTGAAGTGTGGCACCTGCACAATGGGGTCCAATATTCGGAGAGGAGTAAGAACTACTACATCGTCACGGTATTCTCGCAGGGTGATTTTGACTTTGTCAATCGTGGGGGACCATGGATCTTTAATAGGAACGCCCTGCTGGTTAAGGCTGGAGGATGGAATCTGTCCCTCTGAGACTGTTCTGAATGAAGTTCCGATCTGGGTGAGGTTCTATGATATTTCGTGGGGCAAGCAGAACGAGGACACATGCATGAAGCTCGGCAATGGGATTGGGACGACAATTGAGGTGGATGTGCCAAATGCAAAGCAGGATAAAAATGAGTTTCTTCGAGTTAGGGTGAATATTCCCTATGAGAGGCGGCTTCAAGTCCAAGTCACGGTGGGTGCAAAGAATAAGCCATGGGCGACAAAAGTGCACAAGCTGAAATATGAGAGGCTGCCCCGATATTGTGAGCACTGCGGCTTTATGGGGCACTGGGAGAACGAATGCGAAAAGAAAAGGTAGGGAGTACCCTCATTGGATTATAAGGTGTACAAACTTCGGTGCAGTCCATACAAGAAGTTTGAGTACCGCGAACACTTTATCCCTCCACCGGGACAAGCTGGCGCGAGGAAGGGGCTAAGCTTTGCTAGCTTTGGCACGGCGGAATCACACAACTCGGAACAAAGCGGGCGTCAGACGCCAAACCAAGGAGCGTGGCCGCGGGCAGAACAGGTTGGCTCACGGGATGGATTTGAGGAGGAGGAGATGCCACCGCTGGAGGAGGTGGAGGAGGAGCTCTCAGCACAGGTTGAGGTGATGCAGGTGGACCAAAACCTTCGGGACACAACTGAGAGACATGCTGCAATGGAGGCCAACTCTGTGCCTATTGTTCAGATGCCAGAGGAAGATTGCCAGGACCTGTTGGAACAATTAGATGCAAAAATCACTTGTGGGCAGGAGGCTCTACCGTGGAGGAATAAAGAGAGAATAACTGATGTATCAGAGCAGGAGGCCCAGGAACCAAACCAACAACAATTACTCAGCACGGGTGGACGAAGCCATGGCCCGAGATTGACGCTGCACCCTGACTTTGCGGACCGTCTGCACCGCCCTGGCAGCGAAGGCGCGGATGGGCCACGTTCCAGTGATATGATTCCGGTTATGCGGAACCTGTCTCAGGCTTCCTTCTCCCTGAGCAACAAGGATACACAAATGGTGCTGGCAGAAACCGTGTTGGGAAAGCGTACAACAAAGGAGAAAGAGGTGCAAGGCGAGATGTTGGACCTCAACTTATCGCTGGACTATGGCGGGCAAGGCGGGGGCAAGCAAAAGAGAGGGAAGCAAGGCGGGACGACAAGTGGAGAAGAGCCGTGCCATGCGTGGACGCGGGGCTAACCGCGGTCGAGGGAGGGACAACACCGGATATGGAGGTTCTGGTAAACTGGCGAGGCCCAATGTGTGGTCTCGCCAGCAGCAATGAATCGTGTAGCGCTCAACTGTCGTGGTGCTGGGAATGCAGCGACAGTGCGAGAGCTGACTGATGTTTCCCGTCGTTTAAATCCTAGTTTATTTTTCCTTTGTGAAACTAGACAGAGTAAAAATAAAATGCGTCGTCTTCGTCATAAGTTAGGTTTAAAAGGTTTTGCTGGTTTTAGTAGTGATGGTTTTAGTGGAGGCCTTGCCCTCTTTTGGCATGAGAATCTTCATGTTGAGATCAAGTCTATAAATGAGATATATATATTGATGCTTATATTCGTGTTAAGCCCACTGATGCCCCCTGGCGTCTAACTTGTGTGTATGTAGAGCCGCGGCCTGAAAACCGTCATCGCATGTGGAGTACTATTCGAAATTTAAAAGCTGAGTCTAGTCTTCCATGGCTTGTTATGGGTGATTTTAAATGTGGCAGGAAGAACATCTCTCTAGTACTCCTCGACCTGAAGCACAGATGAGAGACTTTCGAGATGTACTAGATGAGTGCAATCTGCATGATTTGGGTTTTACGGGCGTTCCTTTTACATTTGATAACAAAAGAACTGGGAGAGCTAATGTTAAAGTAAGATTAGACAGGGCTGTGGCTACGCCTGCGTGGCGTGATGTGTTTGAGGACACAAGGGTGGATCATCTAATTACTCCATGCTCTAACCATGTTCTTCTTTTGACTAAAATTGTGCAGGATATGAGCCAGAGAAGTAAGCAACCACGACGATACTATGAGATCTTATGGGAACGAGCACCTGAACTTTCAGAGAAGATAAGCCAAGCATGGAATAACGTGGGGCAGAAGGCAGATTTGGGAGAGGTTATGGCTGGCCTAAACCAAGTTATGGCCAAACTCCAGCAGTGGAGCAAAACAAAATTTGGTAATACCACACGTGCACTGGAAAAGGAACGCAAAAAGCTAGAGGCTCTATACGATGCGCAGGCGGACCAACAAGAGATTAGAAGGGTCACTGACCATATAAACGAGCTCCTCTACAGAGAAGAAATGTTATGGCTTCAGCAGTCGCGTATAACCTGGTTGAAAGAAGGGGACCGCAACACGAAATATTTCCATCAGCGGGCGATCTGGCGAGCAAGGAAAAATAAATAAAAAAGCTCAAAGATGAGAGTGGTGTTTGGCAGGAAGTACCCAACACTATGGAACGCATGGCCAGATCCTATTTTAAGGAGCTCTTTTGCCAGGACCCTAATCTAAATTCTAATGAGCTCGTTAATCTGTTTCAGGCAAAAGTCACTCCCAATATGAATGATGATCTTTGTAGGGACTTCACCAATGAGGAGATTGGTGATGCATTATTTCAAATCAGACCACTAAAAGCCCCGGGAGTGGATGGCTTCCCGGCTAGATTCTATCAACAAAACTAGGCGACGATGAAGGCAGAGGTAATTAACGCAGTCAAGTTATTTTTTGTCACAGGTGAAATGCCCGACGGGGTGAATGACACAGCTATTATTCTCATTCCTAAAGTGGATCAACCAGAAACTCTAAAGGACTTCATACCAATTAGCTTATGCACTGTCTTATATAAAATTGTGGCAAAATGCATGGTGAACAGGCTTAGACCGATCCTGGAAGAGCTTATTTCTCTGAACCAAAGTGCGTTTGTCCCCGGAAGACTAATTACAGACAATGCCTTTGTAGCCTTTGAATGTTTACATTTCATGGAGTGCAACAAAAATAAGGAAAAGAACTTCTGCGCCTATAAGCTGGACCTATCAAAAGCTTATGACAGAGTTGATTGGGGTTTTTTAAAGGAAGCGATGAAAAGAATGGGCTTCGCTCACAGGTGGGTGGATTGGATAATGGAGTGTGTCACCACTGTGAGATATCAAGTTAAACTTAATGGAGCCCTTCTTGATTCGTTTTCGCCCTCCCGTGGTTTACGGCAGGGTGACCCCTATCACCTTTCTTGTTTTTGTTTGTAGCAGATGGTCTCTCAGCCTTAATTCAAAAGGAGGTGCATGACAACACGGTGGAACCCATTAGGGTGTGCAGGAGAGCGCCAGGGGTGTCGCACCTACTGTTTGCAGACGACAGTCTTTTATCTTTAAAGCCTGTCCTGTGCAGGCTACCAAGATCAAGCAAATTATTGACACCTATGCGACAGGGATAGGGAAGCTCCTCAACCGCCAAAAATGCTCTATCCTCTTTGATGCATCGTGCCCATCGGAGACAAAGAATAGTGTCAAGCAAATCCTACAAGTGACACAAGAAACCTTTGAAGCAAAGTATTTAGGGCTCCCAACCCCAGAAGGCCGGATGAGTAAGGAGAAATTTAAAAGCCTTAAGGCACGACTGGGGCGAAGAAGCTAGTTGAGTGGGATAACAATCATCTGACACAGGCAGCAAAAGGAATCCTCATCAAAGCAGTTGCACAAGCACTTCCCTTATATGTTATGGGGGTATTTAAAATCCCACTGGGACTATGTGATGAGCTCACAAAAATGATAAGAGACTACTGGTGGGGAAAGGAAGAGGGCAAAGGGAAAATGCATTGGATTGCATGGGATTTTATGATCAGGCCTAAGTGTAAAGGTGGCTTGGGCTTCAGAGACTTACGCCTCTTCAATCAAGCATTATTGGCGAGGCAGGCCTGGCGATTGATTCACTTCCCGGATACTCTCTGTGCCCAACTCCTCAAAGCAAGGTACTTCCCTAATGGATCCTTATTGGACACTGTCTTCTCGGGAAGCAAATCGGCCACCTGGAGTGCGATTGAGTATGGTCTTGAATTATTTAAGCGAGGAGCCATCTAGCGAGTCGGTACAGGAGCAAATATCCGTGTATGGCGAGACCCCTGGATTCCAAGAGCTACAGTATATAAAACCATTACCAGGAAACCACAACACTGCAGACTCAAATGGGTATCCGACTTCCTTCACCCAGATGGCACCTGGAACCTTCAGCGCCTGAACACATACCTCCTGCCGATCGACGTCGAGGCGATCATCAAGATAAAGCCTTCGAAGCACCACGAGCCTGACTTCATTGCGTGGCAACCAGACAAAAGGGAGTAGGTGCCTCAAGGCGATCATCAAGATAAAGCCTTCGAAGCACCACGTTCACTGTTCGTAGCGCGTACAACCTGGCCTTCGAGGAACACCTGACTACCATGGGAGTAGGTGCCTCAAGTACGAGACCACAAGGAGAACGGACGGCATGGAAATTAATCTGGCAATGCCCGGTGTCACCTAAGGTCAGAGTACTCGTGTGGAAGATCACGAGGAACGCCCTAGCTACACAAGCCAACAAATGTAACAGGGGCCTGAAAACAACGCCCACATGTTTGATATGTGGCATGGAGAAGGAAGATACGTTCCATGTTTTTGTCAGATGCCCTCATGCGCAGAGCTTATGGCAAGCTTTAAGTGAACATTGGGACATTCACGCTCTAGAAATAATAACAAACACAGGCACTGAATGGCTCTTACACTTCTTGTAGGATACCACGGTGACAAAGAGGTCAATGGTGCTGATGATATTCTGGCGCGTATGGTTTGCACACAATGAAGCTACCCACTTTAACCACTTCCAACCATTGAAGACTCCCGTCGTTTCCTTATGAGCTACCTAAACTCTCTAATTTGTTTGAAACAACACTGATGCATATACAATTAAAGGAAAGGAAGTTGTGAATCAGGACCTGGGGATGGAGAAGGCCAAGAGAAGTGCTGATTGCTGCCCAATAACCAAGCCCAAGTGGACGGCGCCGGGACTGGAGCAAATGAAGCTGAATATCGATGGATCCTATGCTGCTGATGGGTCGGCGGGTGCTGGGATGGTGCTGCGAGACAACTTGGGGATGGTTACCTTTGCGGCGTGTCGCCAACTCTTTAACTGCACTGATTCGGTAGAAGCAGAGCTAGCGGCGCTAGAGGAGGGGCTAAACCTGGCTCTAGTTTGGACATCGAAATCTGTTGTGGCAGAAACAGACTGCTCTGAAGTTTGTGAGCTGATCAAGACGTCCACGCCCAACACATCTATGTACTCATCGAGAGTAAGGGTCATCAAGGATCTAATCCGAGAAAGGAATGTCAGTGTTACAAGAATTGATAGGACTGCAAACTGTGTAAGCCATGAGCTTGCTAAACTCTCGAAATAGGCTTTCGCCCTGCTTTATAAATAAAGCCACACGGCCAAACTGATACAAGGTGGTGAGGAAAACCTCTAACAAGCAGATCAAAGATAAAACTACTAGGCCTAAGAAGCAACTAGCTTGCCACCGAAGACGTCGAGCCTAAGGAACCCGAGCTCCACGACGCCGCCTCCAGGGAGGGAACAACACAGAAAGCGCCGCCGCCGTCGAGACCACAGGGGTCTAGGATTTTCACCCGGAGCTCAAAAAAGGCAAGGGTAGCCACGACAACGCCCTCAAGAGGGTCACGATACCCGCAGGCATCGCCGTCATCGGCGCCGAGGCGCTGGGATTTCGCCCGGAAAAACTCTCACCATATTTAGGTCCTTAGGCCACTGATCTCCGAGCCGAGCTTCTAACACGCGATCTGGGCGCTGCCACCGCCAGGAGTCCCTGATGCCCGCTCCATGCCACCCTCGTGGTCCAGAGAGACGAGCCACCACCACTGCCACGCCGCCCCGCCGCCGAGACATGCCCGCGCAGTCCACCTTCTGGAGCCGCCGCCCCAGCGTCCACGACCTCGCACACACCGCGTGGAATAGACCACAACAACACCACCCTCGGAACAGGTGTACCCGGGCAGACCAGACAGACAGGCTCTAGACAGATCGGAATGACGAGACACACAAGTCAATTCCACAGCTCAAGAGGTGAGCTGCCAGGCGGTTACCAGATCTAGGCCCGTCGGCCCGGATCCAGCACCTCAGTCCCATCAGGACCAAGGGGTGGGCTCCTTCTGGAGCCCCTGAAACCCTGTAGGACAGCAGGCCCGCCCAGCCCTAATCAGGCCCGAATGGGCCCAGATCTGGGCCGATGGCAGGGCGCCGCCGTCCTGGCCAGCTCCGCCTGGTACCGTCCCGCCCGCCCCGGTCCGCCCCAGCAGCGCCAAGCCGGAGAGGAGGGGCCATCGCAGCTGCAAACCGCTGCCGTTCCGCCCGAGATCTGCAGGTCGAGGCGAGCTCGGGCCACCGCAGCACCAGCAGCTTCTGCTGCGACCCGGACCGCCGCCACCGTCCCGGCTCGCCCCCCGCCGCCAGGTCTCCATGCCACCACCGGAGCAGCAGCACCGCCGCGCCCCTGGACAGCGCGACGCCCCCGCCGGCGACTTCGGCCCGCGCCGACACCACCGCGCGAGGGAGAAGGAGAGGCCTCGCCGCCGCCCGCACCGCCTAGCCTTCGGCCGACGGCGTCCTCAGGCGGCGGCGAGGAGCGGGAGGGAACGAGGGGGAGGGTGGTGGACGGGGCGGCTAGGGTTTCCCTCCCGTCGCCCACGAGAGCGACGCGGAGGGAGCGGGTCATGTCATGAGCTTGCTAAACTTGGTAGAGTATGTCCCAGAACGGCAGTTTGGCTTGCTAACTATCCAGATGAGATTAGGAGCCAAATTGCTGAAGATTGTAACTCCATTATATCTTAATATATTCCTTTTTCCGTGCAAAAAAAAAAACCTCCCCATGGACTGCTGAGAGGAAACAAACGTGCGTTGCAAGTCGCGGGCAAGCCGCAACCATCAGCATGAATTTGGAAGTGTGTATACCACTTGAGCTTGTTTGTTGTCCACCACCACCATGGCGCGTCTCGGCCTCGTGAAAATCTCGATCGATCATCCAGGCGTACTCACCGCTGCCGTCGGTGTCGTGTCGTACACCATGACGGCCGGCCGCCATTGTGGTTAATTGTCGGCCTGACCTTGGCGAGCGCGCTCGGGCTCGATCACAATGCCCCGCCGGAATGCGGCCGGCCAGCGCGAGCGGTGTGCCGCTTGCGAGCGCCATGGACAATACAGGTGCGGCGGCGCTCGCGTCGCGTCGAGTCGAGTCGAGCGAGTGGCTGTTCAAGCCGGAGCACCATCGACGGCCGGCCGCGCTCCTCTGCATCATCGGTCAGCTGGGTCGCCGGCCTTTTCGGTGACGGTACTGTGGCACGCGCGTGCACCGATCGGCGTGCGTACGCGACCAAGGAGCTAGCCCGGCACCGGCAGGCTGCAGCTGGATCTGTGAGCTATGTATGCATGGAGACGCGCTCTGGGAACCGCCTTGGACAGGCGGTCTGTCTTTTTTTTTTTGGACAGGTCTGTCTTGCGCGCGTCCACCACGACCACGAAGTCGACGAGGGGCCCCGACCGAGATCCATGCTCCTGTAGAAACCCGATGATATTTTTTTTATTGAGTTTCTGTTTACTTATTATACAAAAAGTCCTGATGAACATTTTTCCAAATCCTACGAATATATCTCTACTACTTATAAAGGAGCGAACAGAAACTTCTCTACACGCACCCCATAGAACATACCTGAACATACCACAACCGTACGATAAGGCCCTCTCTATACAATCTAACAACTGCTATTGGTCTAATTTTTTTATTTGGTACACTTAGCGAATAGGTTTGACGGACTGAAACTCATCCCGAATCCCCTTCCGCACCACGCGAAGAGAAAGAAAAAACTGCCTCGCATTCACCCCCATCCTCTCCGTGTAGCCTCCTCAATCCCAGATGAGATCGCCCCATATTTCGATGCGACGTTGCCGTGCGCCGCCGCGTCCTCTCCACGCGCTGCCGCCTGACCCGTGTTGCCGCCTCCCCACGCTACGCCGCATTACCAACGCCCAACATGGCGTTGCTTGCGTGCCGCATCCATTCCCCTCAGACGAGCCACAATGCCGATTCAATGTTGTCCTCAAGTCACTGACCGCCGATTCAGTTAATTTTGTAGGTTATTTTTCGCTCCAGATGCAGAAGTGGCAGGTTACTGCGGATGGAAGTGGAGGCTGATGGATCACCTATGAGTCGCCAGGCCATTCATCGTTGCCATAGCTTGGGCGATTTCATAGGCAAACTATTGCAGAAATCTTTTGGCCATTCTGACGGTAGTTTCTGTGAATTTTTTCCAGTTGTTTGGTTGAATTTTAGAACCGAGTGAGTACATCAATGAGCATCAGGTAATTAATCCTAGCACGTCTTGAACTTATATTGAGTGGTAGCCATAGTTATTCTATGAATATGTACTGGCTGAGTTCACATCTTCAGTCTGAAATTTGTATTTCCTATCGTCTGCAAGCAGGATAGCTGTCATGCCGCAACCACCCTTGATCTTGGAACTGCTACTTTACTTTTTTATATTAATCCCTAGATAGAATATTCACTATGTACATTCTGCTTGCTGGTTATCCAGTATATTTTATAGTTAATCGACTGATTCGCTAATGTGGCCCTTGTGCTTGTCGCTAAAGTTTATAGTTTTCTGTTCCACAATTTTGCTGGGTAAAAGAATTAAACCTGATGGTTAGTACATACCTAAGTTATTGGTCAGTTTACTTTGGTTTCCTATACTGAATCTATCGAAACATGTGCCATAAGGCTTGTAGAATTTCTATTTTTGGATGCATTCGGATTCTCATGCACGGAGTAGTAGACAATACCACACTTTATTTTTGACCATATATTATGTGATATTTTATAGAAATCTTAAAGATTTAATGTTCACTCACCAATGTTTTTATCTTACTTGGTGTGGCAGGAGGTTCATGCAACCATTTTTCCTGTCTCTGGTCTGGTTACCTTATAGTGCCGTATTCTCTTGAATTAAAGATTTGTTGTTTCCAAGCACCAACATGATCACATGGACCAATACATACATCACTACATCTTTGCACATGCCATAGTGAGTAATCTATGTATGTTGCTAACTGACCCAAACAAAGGAATGATCAATTGGTTCCTGTTAGGTTTATTATAAAGAGATATATGTATTTTACAGAAATATGAGGAAGATCTTTTTATTATGTTAGGAACAAATTGTGAAATATCCATGTGTTTGTAAGATAGCCAGGAGCTGCAAGGTTTTATTTGTGGCAATAATGGACCTAGAGTTTTTTTTCTCTTGACCGAAACAGGTTTACAAGCATCCCCTAGCCATATTTTTATCTGTTCCATATTCTTCCAAATGTTTGTGTCGGCATTTAAATTGTCCAATACAAAAGTGATGTGTACCGATAGTATGATAATAATCTATTGGTTAGACTCTTTTATGTTTGTTCAATAATGGCCAGAAGCTCTAGATGTAGTTCAGTGGTATTACAAGTTCGCTAAATGAAGTGGGAATTGGTTAAAAGAGTTATATCAGGGTAACATCAAGGTAGAATCTCCACATTTCCATTTTTCATGGTGCTAGATATCATCTTGATAGTCTGCACACGATAATGGTTTAGAACAACACACATTATTCTTCTATTTATCTACCGTTACTACAGAAAGGTGTTTCATCTGTTTCTAGCTTATATGTGTTGATCACAGGTTTGCCAAAATTTCAGTTCGTAAACATTAGATCGGATCCATGATGTCTTTGTACTACTGGACTTCTAATATATGAATGCAAGAATAATTGTGATAGCTGATTCTGATGCTTGCTTGTTCTCAAAGCGTTGCATATAGCCGAATACCATATTACTACGATCATGTTCTTGGTAGAGCAAGAAGGCACATAAAGTGGCTACTCACTGGTTCTAGAATGGCTGGTAGAATATGTTACACATTTTTACATAATTCTAGAAAGATTGCAGTCAGATCTCTCAACAAGCAGCGGAATGCTATGCCAATGTATTAGGAACTCACAAGTGAGTGTAATGGTAGTTTAGCCAGAAATGGACACGTCGGGTGTTATTCCTGTAGTGCATGCATTCAAATGAATGTGCTTTGTCCTTGCAAAAAAAAAAACTGTTTTGGAGTTGACAGTGGCATTTGACAACTTTGAAGTGTGTGATACAGTTCTGTGTAGCTTTTGGTGTATAATAAAAATGTCCATTTGGAGTTTAGAAGTTAGTTATTGACAAACGAGCTATGATGGTTCATGATATGAAACATTTGTAATTAGTGTTGCTAATATGTTTGATAAAATTATATTTGTTGAGAGACGTGCATGGCACGTGCAAGCTTACTAGTATATTTTTAACCCATGAACTTTTTTCAAACTGCATGGACATTTGTTCTAACCTAGGGAACAACCTTTTGAACACCATGATTTTTTTTAATCATGAAAAACATGATTTGTTCCAGAAAAGCCAGGCGAACCCACGACAGAGGTACTCCTCCTCCCCGAGTTCGATGGAGCGTTCAACCCGAACGTGCTCTTTCCCTGCCCCGCACCTCGCCCTCCGGCCTTTAATGTCCACATCAACATCTCCTACGCCAGCTCTCCAGCGTACGGCAGCACTTCGTCGGCCATGCGCCATAGCACTCTATCGTTTGCCGGCAGCTCCTCGCCCGTCACCTTCGGTGACACGGACACCCGCAACGTGTTCAGCGGAATGGCGGGCGATGCCTACATGTCGGACCTGATCGACAGCCACTACCTGACCGCCTCCGTTTTGGCAGCGGCCGACAGCAGCTCCTCGCCCGTCACCTTCGGCAACGCCCGCAACGTGTTCGGCGGAATGGCGGGCGACGCCTACATGTCAGACCTGATCGCCTCCAGTTCAACATCGGCCGGCAGCAGCTCCTTCACTCAGGAACAGTCCCGAGCCGATGCCAAACATGGCCTCGAGTCCTAGGATTTCGCCGAAGGCCAGGCCGACCAGACACAAGCCGAGGATGAGGAGGATGGCGAAGAAGACACCTTGTCGCCGGTGAAGGGAAAATCCAAGGGCAAGAGGAAGGCGAGGACGTCGATGCCAGAGCCCCGCGTCAAGTGGATGATGCCTTAGGACCTTTGACTCGCTGAGGCATGGAAATTGATAAGCATGGAACCCATCACCGGCACAAACCAAAACTCGGAGTGCAACCTCTTGGACCTGAAGTTCAGCAATGTCCACATGGAGCGAGGCGAGAAGGCCATGATCAATCACTGGACACTCATCCAACATGCATGCAACAAGTGGCACGCTTCTAGCCGAAGCTATGCCGAGTTCATGCATGTCCTGACACACTTCGCCTTGCCTTTGCAACTCGTCCGTGCACTTGGAATGTACCGGGACGATACCAAGACGGAGTTCAAGTTCCACCACGTGTTCGCCGAGATCCACAAATGTCAGAAATGGGCAGATACTCGCGTGAGCCTCGCTAAGAAGAAGGACTGCCTGTACAACCCGGAGGCTCCGCCCCTGCTGCAGGCGAAGAAAGGCCGGAGGTCGGCCAGAAGAAGGCGAAGATGCTAAAAGCTACATGACCTCCCACCGAACGTCTTCACGCGTCTATCGAGAAGTGCATTCAAAACTCCAAGGCCCATGGAGAGAAGAGGGAGGAGAAGGCCGACGAGAGGTGGACGCGGCTGCTCCAGAACCAAGACAGGAAGCTCGACCTCCTCAAGGCGAACTTCGTCGCCAAGAAGAGGAACACAGATCTTCAGTTTCTCATGGGCGGCGAAGACACCTTGGTGATGAGCCCCTAGGTCAAGGCCTGGTACATGGCGCGCTGCAACGCCATCCTCGACGAGGACATCCCCGCCAACACGCCAAGCGCTGCGCGACCATCTCGGCCGCCACTCCTTCGCCGAGCTCTGCCTCTACCTCCTCCAATCCGTCAGCGGGTCACGTCCTGGCCGAGGAACCCATCCCCATCGCACCAAACATGCCGGAGGAGCTCATCCCCATTGACAAGTGATCGCCGGATTTTATCCTGTTTTGTAATAATTTGATCGTCAAACCATTTTGTGCGTACTTCTGTCGAACACCTTTGGCCGAGATTTCGCTAGCGAAAACAAAAAAATTCAAATATGTTGCCGAGTTTACCTCGTCTAGGAACCAAGTCTGAAAACACAAGTACTCCCTCCGTTTCAAAATATAAGATGTTTTAGGTTTGTGAAGAGAATATATCTAGACTTGTTTTAGTGTGTAGATTTACTCCAAACATAAGTGAACCTGCATACCAAAAGAAGTCTAGATATATTTGCTTCACATAGTTAAAACATCTTATATTTTGAAGCGAAGGGAGTAGAAAACTAGACCAAAAGTTATATCCGTCCAACACTAAATAACGCCGGATTGCTCTTAGCGCTTGTGCTCCCCACTGATATCCAAACCTGGCGTTGTCTCGTTCCAATCCCCGACATACGCTATCCAACGAACGCCCGACTTTTCGTTCATACCAACGCCCCGACACCATGACCTCTTTGTTTCCATCACCACGCTTGCCGCTAAAACCACACACATCTTTGTATCCTTGTGTGCGCGCCATGTCTATATTTATGTCCATGATTACCAAAGCACACATCAGCTAGCTTCGACTAGTAGTAAGTAGCAATCGAGGTAGTAGCTGCAGGTACCCCTCAGGTGGTTTCTGCAACGGCAAACATGAGCAAGCCACAGGCGCCGCTCCTCGAGCTGATGGCGGCTGTTGATGCCGGCCTTGTTGCCGTCGACGTCGGCGCCCGTAACTTGGCGCCAACACGTCGTGGGAGCTACGGCCGTAGCCGGCAGACCGCGCCTGTTGCGGCGGCGCCGCAGACCCCGCCCGCGGCGATGGACACAAGCTTTGAGTTCAGCACTGCGGTCAGCCACAGCTTCGCGTCGCCCGCCAGCATGGTCTTCTCGGACGGCCAGCTCCGGGTACACCAGTTCCCCGCCGTGCGGTCGTCGCCGAGCAGAAGCCAGGTGGCCTCGCCGGTGTTGAGCTCCTCCATGGATAGCACCAAGGCAGCGTTCGCAGCAGGGGGCAAGAAGCGTGTCAGCTTCGCGGCGGACGGCGCGGGGAAGACGGCAGCGAAGTCAAGCGGTGCGCACAAGAAGGGAGGCGGCTTGCTGGGGTGCATGGGCTCAGCGTGCGGGATGTCACGTGACCAAGTGGTGGAGCCGGCCATGAACGGCAACCGTAAGGTTGTATTGTCCGTTTGATTGGAGTCAATAAGTCGGTGATCGATCTTGGGCAAGCATGCATAGTAGCAGAAACACGATCGTATGGCCCGCCATGGTTTGTCTGACTTGCGCGCCACTGTCGTTATTACTCGGTACGAACTATAGCATAGAACCGATGTGTTGCTAGGGCACCACACTAAATCAGCGAGTTATTTGGCTTGGGATTTTGAAAATCAAAGAATTTTTTTTTACATCTGTAATAGTGAAAATCACATGGTGATTTAAATATAGTGAAAATCACATAACATTTTTTAATAAATATTTTGAGGCACATGGAAAAATGGCTTGAAACTTTGCATAACAGATTATTACACTAATAATAGGACCTATTTACCGAGCGAGAGCGATGAGAGCCCCCTACCCCTCCGCCGGCGCCCACTCTTCCTCGCCGTCCCCAACCCCGGTGACGGCGCCCTCCTCCCCCCTATCCCCCCCTTCCGCTTCGCCCTCCTCTCTCTCCCCCGGCGAGTCCGAGCTAGCGCCCGGTTACGTGGACAGATGGCGTGGAGACCGCGACTCTGATTCCGACGATGCACTAGCAAAGGAACCTTCGACTACTCCCTCGAGGGCGGCGTGAACGCGCCATGGGATCAGCCCAAGTCGAAGCGCGCGCGAGGCCGTCACGCAAGAAAAAAGGTGGCGGTGGCGAGGGAGGCGCGAGATGGCCGGGAAGCTGGGGCGTACGATGCCTACCGTGGCATGTGCCTCCTCTGCCATGAGCCAGGCCATAGGGCAAGGGAGTGCACTTTCGGTCCTGTGTGCCTGCGCTGCGGGCACGTCGGCCACATGGCTAGAGGCTGCTCCTTGCCGAGGCCGCGCACCCCACGGATACCATGGAGGAATCGGCCCGCAAGCAGGCGGCTTAGCGGCTAGCGGCACAAACCCAACCGCACAAGCTCCCGCGTACCCGCAACGTTGTCCACTGCTCGACCACGATCGCCAGCGCCTGGTCCGGTGTTGGACGGGTGCGTCGTGGCGCCCTTGCGGTGTTGACGCACGTTCGTGAGGCCGGCCGTGCGACCCCGCTTGCGCATCATGGCTCGCAGCGCGTAACGGAGCAACACCCAACTACAGATGGCTGCGACCGCAACAATGCACCAGCAGCACAATAGGTTGCACAGGGCCGTAGCAATGCGCCACGCGCCGGCGCTCAGAATAAAGGCCGCGCCAGGACGGCGGGCGCACATCCCGCGCGGGTAGACGAGCGGGCAGTGGTGGCCCCCCGCCGCTTGTCGCCGCCGGTGCACTCCCGAGCCGTGCTGAGGCCGTTGCTGCGCCTCCACCGATCGCCATTTGGGGGCGAACTGTCTCGCCGGCCGGCACACACTGCCTGCATCTTCCCGTGCTCGCAAGAGGTGGACGACGCCGAGCGTGCTCTGGCCAATGCCCTTGGTTGCGTGTTTGTGGGGTAACATGGCAGGGACACCTCGCTGGCCGAAGTCGCGGACGCCATCGAAGAATGCCACGGCCTCCCGCCGGAGATCTTCTTCGTCTACAGGCATACTATGGGGTCGATGCTGATCTACTTCGCCGCGAGAAAGGACCGAGATACCGTCCTGAGGGCGCAGTTCGTGCTAGCGCACTCCTTCAAGCTCCCGTTGAGGCCATGGTCGCGTAGAGCGAACGCCACCACCGGGAGCCTTGGGGTCCATGTCAATCGGTGAGCATGGACCCCATCACCGGCTGAAACCAAAACTCGGAGAACTACTCGGAGAACTTATTTGATGAGCGCAACCTATTAGATCCGAAGTTCAGCAAGGTCCACATGAAGCGAGGCGAGAAGGCCATTATCGATCATTGGGCACTCATCCAGCATGCATCCAGCAAGTAGCATAATATTCTCGAAGAGATGGACCGCACACCGGTCAGCGGCGCAAGCATCCAGAAATGTCAGAAATGGGAGGATACTCGCGCGAGCCTCACCAAGAACAAGGACGGCGTGTACAACCCGAAGGCTTCGCCCCTGTTGCCGGCGAAGGAAGGCCGGAGGTCGGCCAGAATAAGGCGAAGATGCTGAAAGCTACATGTCCTCCCGCCGAACGTATCAACGCGTCTATCGAGAAGTGCATTGCGGACTCCAAGGCCCATACCGAGAAGAGGGAGGATAAGGCCGACGAGAGGTGGACGCAGCTGCTCCAGAACCAAGACAGGAAGCTCGACCTCCTCAAGACGAACTTCGCCACCAAGAAGAGGAAAACGGATCTCCAGTTCCTCATGTGCGGCGAAGATACCTTGGCGATGAGCCCCCAGGTCAAGGCCTGGTACATGGCATGCCGCAACGCCATCCTCGACGAGGACATCCCCGCCAACACGCCAAGCGCCGCGCTGACCATCTCGGCCACCACTCCTTCGCTGAGCTCTGCCTCCACCTCCTCCAATTCGTCGCCGGGTCACGTCCTGGCCGAGGAACCCATCCCCGTCGCACCAGACACGCCGGAGGAGTCCATCCCCATCAACGACTGATCGGCGGAATAATTTGATCTCCGAACCATTTTGGATGTACTTCTATCGAACTCCTTTGGCCAAGATTTCCCTAGCAGAAAAAATTTCAAATATCTCGCCGATTTATCTTGTTTGGGAACTGCGTCTATGAACGCGAGTGGAAAACCGAGTGTTTTTATTTCGAAAGTTATATCCGCTCGGCGGGAGGCGTAGAAACAACTAGTGCAGGTGCTCTTACTCGAACGGAAACGAAATGGGAGTAGTACTAGTTCAGCTTCGTTGCCTGCCAATTAGTATCAGTTAGACGATTTTTTCAAGGAAAAAATAAAGTATTCTTTTACTAATTTATACGAATTTAAATTTTACTAAAAAAGTAACATCAAGTTAGACGAATTGAAATTTTATACGAATTTTAATTTTACTAATTTACGTGCCTAAAATAAAGTAACATCAAGTTTAGCATTTTATTTTGTTATTAAATCACTAATCTAAATTAACATAAGCTGGTATTCTAATATGATGTATCCTACCGTTTCTATTGTGCTGATTTAATAAAAAGATGGAAATCCGTTCAAAAAAAAAGATGGAAAAAGGTTGGTTTAATTAAGAGAGAGAGAGAGGTGGTGGTGGTGCACTGTAGCATGGCATGCAATGCACCGCGAGGCGCGAGAGGCGGCGCCATCTTTTTTGCTAGCTGGCAGGAAGTGTCAGGGAAAGGGAGATGAGAAACGGATTTTGTCAGACGCGCGCATACACAGAGGAGAGCGCTAGATTTCAGTCACTGAAAGGCGGGGCCAGAGCGAAGCGGGACCTCCCTGTCATTCTCGCTGGACAGCCTACCGGGTTTAGCCTTAGCCGACCGAGTGTGTGTGGCGGTCTCGGATCGGTTTTAAACTTTAAATGCCCGGCAGCCAGTCGAGTCATCCGGCGCAGCGGCGTGGGCGACGCCAAGGAGAGGAGAAGGAGAAGGAGGGAGCGCAGCGGTGGTAGGTTTTCGTTCGTTCCTCGCTCCATCCCCCTCCTCCTCCTTCCTCTCCTCCTCTCTGATCTCGCGCGTGTTCCATGGTTCCTTCTGTTCGTACGGCCGTACTGGATCGCTGAACTTGTTTCACCCGTATTATTTCATCTCATGTTGAATTTGGCAGTGAGTTTTGGTATGGTGTTTCACTAATTAATCTACCTGCTACTTGTTTCATCCATATTATTGCATCTCGTGTTGATTTTTGGCGGTGAGTTTCGATCTGGTGTTTCACTAATTAATCAATCTGCCTATTTGTTTCACCCATATAATAATTGCATCTCATGTTGAAATTGGCAGTGATTTTCGGTCGATCTGGTGTTTCACTAATTAATCAATCTGCCTATTTGTTTCACCCATATTATTGCATCCCATGTTAATAAATTTGGCAGTGATTTTCGGTCTGGTGTTCCCTTGTTCTATGAAGCAAGCAAGCAAGCAAGCAAACGAGTTGTTGTTGTTTCTTTTCGGTTTAGTGCGTGTGTTTTTGTGTGGTGGAACCGAAAATTACTACTCGTTCTCTACGAGTATCCAGGACACCCACATCTGAGTCCTTGTACTACTACTGCAACTGCTGGGATAGATGGAGGATATCTAATCAAAGATGTTTAATTAACCAACATGCTCGTTTCTGTACTACAGTACTTGATCACATTTGAATAATAATGTGGCTGCTGCAGGAGATGGATTCGCCTGCGGCGTTCGGGATGTCGGTGTGCGTGACCGCGGGGGGAGGAGGCTGGCTCTCCAACCTCACCTGGTTGGACGTCTTTTGCTACTCGACAGCTCTACTCGTGCCGCTTCTAGCAATGTACGTCTCCATTTCCTCCGTGGATATGATGTTGGTCATCATGCACTACTCTGCTGCCTGGATCGTGACGCTGGGTGGGGGAGCAGCCCAGGGACGTTCACGTCGTGGAAGACCAGGGCGGACGGTGCCCGGACCCGACGATCGCCGCGCTACTCTGCAGCTGCGCCTGGCTCTTGTTCGGGTGGATGGAGAAGCAAGAGGAGGCCCTCTGCATCAACCTCTATGGAGCCGCATTCAACACCGTCTATTTGGGTACGTTTCTCGCGCTCTGCACTGGCGGCCAGCGGCTGGGCGCTATCAAGCGTGTCTGTGTGGCTGCTCTCTATTTGGGCGTGACGGCGCTCGCCGCTGAACCGGAGCTACACAAAGCTCTCTGCACTGTCACCGGTTTGGTCTCCGCGGCGATGCCATTGATGAGCGTGATGTTGGTACGTTTGTTGCTTGCCCTGCCCTGCCCTGCCCTGCCCTGCTATGTGATCGATTGATTGATTTTGCTCTGTGCTGCAGACGGAGAACAGGAGCCCGGAGATATTACCACACTGGATCATGTCATCTGTTTCCACTGTCCATGGGTTTGCGTGGTCCTACAGAGGGTTGCAACTCTCCAATAGATACATATATGAAAGCGATGCACTTCAGCAACAGATTCGTGTGTCCACATCATCCATGGTACTGTAGAAACGCAACTTTGATACTTCTACAGTGCTTTTGCGTCGCTTCTTCGCGTGTCCTCCGGTGGCATCCGGACATGTCGTGCCTCTCGCCAAGACGGACCAATTCGTGACGCGTACGATTTAGTGCCACGTCTGGTGTAGTCGCTAGACACGTGTGGCACTGCCGCTTATATCAGTCAATCGTGTCTCTGCCACCGCTCAATGAGCACAGGTGGAACTGTCTCCAGATTTGTTCTCTGTCCCCTCCATACATCCTCAATCAAGAGATCCACCAGCGTCACCTTCCCGGTAAGCTCTATCTTCACCGATCTTCTCCAGAGAGCCGTTGCCTACCTGACCTTTTCCCCGCCTGAGCTCTCCTGGCCTCCATCTCCCCTTCGACGAACTTCTTCATGATTGGCAGTCATGGCCTGGGTCGAGTCCTCCTCCGACTTTACCATGCCGACGACCCCTGTCGTCCCTCCGTGTCGCAGTTCCTCGCATGGACTACGGACCCGCAGTACCGTCGCTTTCTTCGGATTAGGGGGTGGTCGGCGGCGGCTTGCGGGCACGGTGTACGCCCATCAGCGGCACAAATTTCACATGACTTTGACTTCTTCAGTGTGTCGTCTGCAAAGTTTGTTTGCTGACCTCATAACTAGAGAATGGTTATGTAGATGCATCTCATATCCAGTCCGCCGAGAAAAGGACTCAATGGCCACGAATGAACGTGTGTTCAGGCCTGCAAGGAGCCGATATACATGCCCAGGGTGAAGAGCAATTCTGTTGATTTGGTGTTTGTTGCCTCTGATTTCGTGATCAATTGGACAATGTTGTTCGTCCTTTCGCGGGTGTTGTTTTCTTATTGATTCTGTGGTGCTTTTCTTCTTTGTGTAGGCCTTGGGCCTTCCTATGAGTGAACGTATTGCTGCTGGCTGTTGGCGAGGTCAGCCCCCGTCCCTCCTACGGCTGCGCGTGGTTCTTCCGATGGTGCGCATGACGTGGGTTAGGCCTTCAGGTTGTGGACGAGGCATGGGCGGTCAGCTCAGCATGTCGTTTCTTCTATTACATCCACTGTCGTTGTATCGCGTGGTTCTGCGGTTGGCTACTTTTGTTGCACTTTTTATAGAGGTGTATACTGTAATGACTAATCTAAGCGGTGTATCGACAGCATGTGTCGCGCTAGCTTCTGCGTATCACGAATTCGGCGGAGGATCACCTATATCTGCGTATCACGAATTCGGCGGAGGATCACCTATACCGGAGTATATAGACAGGTTGTATGTCCTGCAAAAAAAGGTAAATCAATACAACTGCAGATTTGTGGAAGCTGGAAGTACGGACTATATATTATTACATCTAAAAATGAACAAGAAAGGCTGTGTTTAATAAATTTTGCACAATGAGCAAGGTCTCTGATATTGGAGACCGATTATAAGCATGCCTATAGTTGTAGTGTGTTTCCATGACCCAATATAGTTATACGAAACTTTAAAGTTGTGTCTTTAATTCCAAATGATCTTTTAGATGAATTATGATTGTTCATGTAATATAGATAACCAATCATTTGATCATACATGATACATCTGACTTGCTACTACATGGCGTTCAGCAAGGAAAGCAAGGTCTGGAGACAAAGCTAATGGTGTTGAAGCTAAATCTGAAGACAAAGGTGTTGGTGCATCCCAAGCTTCCCAAAAAGAATGTAAGGGAAGATTCAACAGAAAATGAAGGTGGTAAACTGCAGAATGTGCAATCTCCAATTGAAGTTCCGAAGGACGGAAGATGGTAAACTGCAGAATTTGTAATCTCCAATTGAAGTTCCAAAGAAAAAATTGCACCCAGTAGTGTTGGTACAATTTATGTGTTTTTTGCATCAGTCTAAAACTCTTTTGCAAATAATCTTTTTTTTTGTGTGTGTTTTACTCCATGTTACTTTTGTTAGCATGCTGATAAACCTTTCCCCTAACTATCCAATACCAGACAAGGAAATTACACATGGCTATGATTGATTGCAAATATCTGAGTATCCTAGACACTGTCAATATAGTAACAGTATCATAGCAGGAAGTTGTGCTAATTTGGTTGCTTAGTTAATTGTTTCGAGTAGAATGCAATAAGTGGGAAATGTCTAGACACATGATCACTCGGCATTAGCAATTCAACATAGAATGCAGATGAGAATATCAATAGTTGTTACAGAGCCTGTATACCTGAATAGATTGTTTCAGAAAAAGAAGGCCCAGATGCTGAATCAATGAGCGTGGAGCCAAGGCCAGATGGATTTTAGTGAAACCAAGCATGTCTGTAGTTTTCGGATTGGTACCCATTGTCTTTACGAATTACAACTTTAAGAGGTTTCCATGATTTTAGGCTATATACAAACAACAATTTTATAGTGCTTACTTTTACATGAAGGATGGATCACCTTTTAAGTGAGAACAAAGACGTGTTCTCCAGATTATATGGGAGTCTGAGGGGGAGTACACGTATGCATTTCAAGATTTTGTTTTCAGTTATCTCTTTCTAGCTACATTCCCGTGCTTCCCTTTGTTTTGGTAGCACGATAATTCTTTATGATTAAAGCATTCTTTCTTTTCAAAAAGCTACATGCTTTGTTCTTCTTCTCTTTCTTAAACCCACATGTTGACCTCTTTTCATGATTGTGCATGTAACACTAAATGAATCAGAAATACTATTGATTGTCCGATACTTTCAGTGAAATGTAGAGTAGTTGGTTCTGCCTTTCGTATTCCATTTGTAGATGATGGAATAACCCTAAAAGACTTGATTATGAGGATTATCGCTTTTTAGTGTCTATTCTCCATCGGGAGCAGGGGATTGATTGGTCGTGTTAGTCATTAATGTAACTGTTCATTCCTTTGTTTTCCAAGGTTTGTTCTTTACAGAAAACATAAATCATCCTGTTCATTCTACTACTGTGTGCTGCTGTCATATATTAGAGTTTCTCATGGCAACAAGGTTTCAGATGTTCTTGAATTATTGCCAATTTATCCTCTTACAGCTTCAAATAACATCACAAAAGAGTTGCCCTCAACCTTTTTGAGGCTGGCAAATATGATAGGTTAGGAGTGCATGTTATACCCTGCCCGGTTAAAAAAATGTATAATACGTACACTACAGCTACAACATTCCTTTATTGTCCTCATCCTATTTACTTATTTTAATAAAATGAAATACCGACATCCAAAATCGAGAAAATTAATCTACTGTATTACTATCAAATATACACTCTTAAGACAAACATTATCATCACGGGCGCGGCATGTTTTGGCGCGCCTAATTTCCTAGTTATTACATGATGGTACGTAAGTAAACATTGCTCGCCTACTCTGCTCTGCACTACTACTACTACTTCCCCCCCCCCCCCCCCCCCCCCCCCCCCAATCCTTTTGGATTGATCCCAACTGCGATTGCAGGCGCAAAACGTACTTGGATTCTTCGTCTCTGCTATACTCGTTGTACAGTTCTTTCGGCCCAGCAGAACACCCAGACGACGACACAAGCACAAGTAGCCCCTGAACTCGAGCCACTCATGGGCCGCGCCAGTGGGAGTGAACCCCGACACGCAGACCCCATCAAACCCGGCGGAGGCGTGGATACGAGCACCCTGGCGAGGCACAAGATCTCCAGCGCCGGCACCAGCGGGAGTAAGATCCAAGAGGACGAGAAATCTGGCGACGTCGAGGATTCGAGCACCGTGGCGAGCCGCAAGACCCAAGAGGCCGAGAAATCTGGCGAGGACGGCGGCGAGGATTCGAGCACCAAGGGGAGCAAGAAGCAGGCCTTCGCGGACAAGACTGTTCTGAAGCAGATGAACGTTAAGGCCGGCGACGACGAGGACACCAACAACAAGAACTTAGGGAAGGAGCCTTCGGACACCAAGGCGATCCACGACATCGACAAGGACTCAACGGAGGAGCATCTCAACACCAAGACGATCGAGATCAAGTCGGCCCCCACCAAAACCGCCAAGGACGACTCCTCGATCATCGACATCAGCAAGGTGGAGGACCCGCAGCACAAGCCGGAGCCTGTGGAGGCCGGTGGCAGCAACGACGGCGCGTCCCACAAGTCTGCGCAGGAGGCTGCCTCCTCCTCCTCCTCCTCCTCCTCCTCCTCCTCCTCCTCCTCAGCTGCTGCACCTCCAACACCAAAGGACCAAGACTAGGGGCCTGCCCTGCCCTGCCCTGCGCGCGAGGCCGGCTGTCAGCACGCACTTGCAGGCATCAAGTTTTTTCTGTTTGTCAACTCTCACTGTGACGAGAAGATTTCTTTTTGAACTTGATGAATTGCCTTGCCTCTCTATCTTTGTTCAGAAAGGAAGATGCATTTTTGGACTCATTAGCAGTGATACTTACTACTACCACTACCACTACTACTACTACTAGAGTACTAGTCAAAGTTTGTTTCAGAATAGTTGGCAGTACTCTTAATTTCTTGTATGTCAAACTTGCACGGTCCTTGTTGCATTGCCAGAGTCATTTTAATATTTTTTCACTTTGTCCAACAAGTAAGAGATGAAAGTACATGCTTTCACTTAGTTCAAAGTTTCATACAGTGTAGTGGGCACAATAAAATTTTCATTTGCAAATCCTTTCCCTCCTCGACCACTCTGCCAACAACAGTCCCAACAAGCTAAAACTTCAGAGCTACCCCTTTCTGTTTGTGTCGCACATGCCTAGCATTCATATCTCCTCTTGCAGGAGTTTTTTCATTCTTCTCCTTGTTGGACAAAGGCATTGTTGAGGTACATTATGGATTGCATTTTGTTTTATCACTGCACACAAGTTTAGTTTACTTTTATATTTTATTACTTTGTTTTCAATTCACCAATATACCATGTACTTGACAACCACATTGGTGGATTTGAGGACACAAGACATGTGATCTTGTTTTGCAGGTTGAGAGAGAGAGAGAGAGAGAGAGAGAGAGAGAGAGAGAGAGAGAGTAAAGGGTTCTACTCCCTCCGTCTCACAGCTTAGGGCGTAAAAAAATTCGAATTTTCCTCAGATCTTAAAACGTATGTCTGGGAGACTCACTAGCATCCCAGTTTTACCCTTCGATCCGTTTTCCTCGTTAGCATGCCCGTTTATCAAGGAGCGACGGCGCGCGTGCATACAGGAGAGAGAACGCGGCAACCGTGAGCGAGAGAAACGAGGAGCCAGGAACCGTTCGAGAGAGAATTAAGGAGGTTTCATTGCGTGCATGCAGGGGTAAATTAGTAAACTTTACTGTAGTTTTCTCCTAGCCTACCACTCATTAATAAACGTGTCAGAAAATATACGCCATGAGCTGTGAGACGGAGGGAGTACTATTTCTCCAAGATTTTGATATTAAACCCAGAATTATCCTTACGAGAAAAACACCCTTCCTTTAGGGTCCCAACCAATTGGTCTCCACGTGATTTGGTGCAATTGGTCATCACACATAGTAATATAGGACTATAACTCCCATGGTGCCAGATATATAAGGCATAAGGAAACCACCCCTACAACAGACACTGGTACACACACCCATAGTATGAGTACACTTGCTCACATATCAATCACCATTAATCATGAGTAGGGATGTTACCCATGTTCATGAGGGGCCTGCACTTGTATACATTGTTCCGTCCCTTGTGTACTACTCATCGGAATTTGGCATTATACTATCCTATAAATCTATTTCTATGTTAAACCCCTGACAAATGTGGCCAAAGATGAGAAAAGACACCAATGTGAAAGACGTGTTCAATAATATCCTTGCGATTTAAGTTGCTATCCTAGACAACTGGATGTTGGGTAAAGTCATGTTGGCATGGGTCCCAGGTTATCTTTGGCCGATTTGGATTCAAAACGGATGTAGTTCCTCCCTTTGTGCATTATGAAAGACTTGGGAATTTATGGAAGTACGTCTAGCTGAATGGATGTACTATGTGATGCCATTAGCAACACACTGATGATCGGATCACTGTGAGATTCATAAAGGGAGTTCCAGACACCTAGTATGGGTCCCCACACGGCAGAGCGTACCTTGAGGTGTGGAGGAGATCTCGGTGGCCTCGCGTGGTGGTGAGGGAAGCTAAAGTGTCATTGCGACATGTGAGATGACAAGGAAATTGTAGAGTGAAACCGTCGAAGTGAATCTCTAGAACGATAACTAGCACGATAGTGGGGAGTTGATATCATCGGTCCTATTAATTGCTTGACAACGAGGCTCGATCTAGCCACGTCACAGCGATGAAACCACGGTGGAAAAACAGAGAAGTGTTGGACGTTTTGGAAACCTATTATCGAAATCCAGCTACAAGTATATATTTGCTTGTCACCGATTCATTTTCCCAACCGACGAAGCCGATAATCCAAACATCCAGTGGCGGAGCTGGAATATGTGCAAGTATGGTGCTAATACAGTCTTAGTGGTGC
This sequence comes from Avena sativa, assembly GCA_916181665.1. Taxonomy (NCBI): domain Eukaryota; kingdom Viridiplantae; phylum Streptophyta; class Magnoliopsida; order Poales; family Poaceae; genus Avena; species Avena sativa. The sequence goes on along the minus strand of OV702294.1, from coordinate 143,480,508 downwards.
TAATTACCTAGTTTTCATATTTTCCAGGCTTAAAAATTACTAGATAATCGTTGAAGTACAGCTGCTAGACCGGTGCTACAGCACCGGCAGCACCGGGCCTAGATCCGCCCCTGCAAACATCGTTGGTAACCTTGAGAAACAAACGACGAATTTATGTATTAGACCTTCAGCGCTATACCTATAACCAGAAACAAATAAGTATGACACTTATTTTTGTTACAACCTAACGACATACTTCTTTTACGTTGTCGTCACCGCTATATGCACTAGAGCCGTGATGAATACAAAATGTCGAATGTCACAACTCTTTTTCGTCCCACAGAGTCTGTCCACGAAACATGAAGCAACAGTAAATTTTTATTTTGCTTATCAGCATTAAACCTTGCGGGGATCAGTTTTCGACCTATACGTGACGGTATTTTGTCTACTTGTGAGGGGTTCACATTACCACTACCGGACTTTTATTTTTCTGCCACTAAGGTTGTTGTGGTACTAAGCCGTTTTCTAGTAGTGCCATTAGTCTTAGTCATAAAGCCTAGATTCATCTACTCTTGCCAGGTATTCTTATAAACCCGTTGAGATCTGTCTTGTAAACACCTGGTACGATCTCTCAATCACCTTATGAATAAAGGGAAATCCTCGCATATTTACAATTACCTTTGTTTTTGAGATCTAAACCTGCTGACCCGAGCCGATTGTCGAGCGAGAAGTGAGACCGCCATGAGATCGTGAAAACTCGTTAATTTGCACATGCTCCTCGGTTTAGATGGACTTGGTTTTAATGGAGATACAATGGGAACCCATGCGATTCCGCGGACATGAGCTATTCTATGCCACCTCCACCATCTCCATTGGCAATGGAAAAACTGCACCTATTTGGGATTCCCCCTGGCTCAACGGAAAATAAGCCCAAAGATATTGCTCCACTGGTCTTTGAGTCATCCACTAGGAAAAATTGGAAGGTCAACCTAGACATGCACAACAATGCTTGGATCTCAAAGATCAAGATGGATACAAACATAAACCATTATTCCTCGCATTCAACAATATATTCAGTTATGCGGAGAGCTCATTCTATCCAACTTAGAGAGGAAATGTAAGATTCAATTGTATTGAACCTCGCATCAGTGGTGAATACTCGACAACATCGGTATACAATGCTCAATTTTTTTGGAGCCACTCTCAATCACATGAACAAATTGGTATGGATGGCTTGAAAACCTCCAAAGATCAAATTCTTTGCTTGGTTGGGCAATCAAAATAGGCTATGGATGGATCACCTTGAGAAGAGGGGTTGGACAAATTGCAGCCTATGTCTGCTTTGCAACAAAACCCAAGAGACGGTGACACACCTCTTTCCCAATGTTGAATCTGTTAGACTGTGTATACATGTATAGATGTGCGTATTTATATTATGTGCAATTATAACCCTAACCCTAATTGGCCGAATGCCCATATAAATAACAGGAACCCCCAGGCCTTTACCACGCGAGGCTTTCCCCAATCTCTCTCTCTCCGCGTTACATGGTATCAGACTAAAAAGATCCTATCCTAGCTACCGCCTCCACTAAACCTTAGCATCCACCGTTAGCTTCCTCTTCCGCCATGACCTCCGCCGCCTCCCTGGACACCACACATAGAGCGCTCGTGTCCTCCTCCATCGACGATGATGCCATCCCTTCTGCGGGTGCACCCCTCCATGTCTTCCCCGTCATCCTCTCCTTAAACTCCGGGAACCACACCAAGTGGTCCATGTACAAGCGCGCCGCCCTTGGTCATGCGGGTTTGATCGGTCACATCAACGACACCATTGCTGCGAATAAGACTGACGCCGCTTGGGCCGCCGATGAATACACTGTGTAGGGGTTCGTAGCATGAAAAACAAAAAATTTCTACCGCATGAACACACACAAGTCAAGTCTATCTACTAGATTGTAGCAATGAGTCGATTAGAGTATCCACCCTCGAAGATTCCAAAGCGGTTAACGAGAGCAGATTCTCGTGGGTGATGTAGTCATACACTTGCCGATCTCAAGATCGCGTAGACGATCCTTCCGGCGCTATGTTCTGGCAGCGCTTCCGCAGTCGGTCACACTTTCGGTACTCGATGAAGACCTTCCTCTCCCTTGTTCCAGCAGGCAGCGGAGGTTGTAGTTCTCTCCTCGCAATTCCGGCAACACGACGACGTGGTGTCGGAAGTAGAGGGAAGATCCCGCAGGGATTCGCCTAAGCCTGTGCGAGTTATGGTGGAGAAATAGGGTTTCCCCACGATCTAGGGTTTAGAATCCGGAGAGGAGGAGGCGTAGCCGGCGGTAGGCGGCAGCGGCTTGGGTGGTGGTGGTGTGTGGAGGGGGCAGCCCCCTGCCCTCTATTTATGAGAGGAAGGGGAAGCTTGGAAGAGGGGAGTTTGAATCCTTCCCCAACTCCCTCACCTACTAGGCTTGTGGTGGAGGGAGAGAAGGATTCTCTTCTTCCTCCACTAGGAAACATTGTCCCAGTTTGACTTTTCAAACTTGTCTTTTGACTTTCAATTTCGGAGTTTGATTTTACTCTTTATTTGCACAACCCTTTTACCTAGGACATGATGCAACCATTCCACTTAGTCATGACACATTCATTCACCCTTACCCTTCTGGTCCGATGAACCTTCTAGACCCGTCAAGATCATTCCGGTGAAAACACTGAATCATTCCCGAACTCCAGAATTGGACTTTCCTTATATGAATCTTATTCTCCGGACCATTCCGGATCTCCTCATGATATCCCGGATCCCATCCGAGACTCTGTACAACATTCAGTGTCCCTATTACATTCCCTATCTACAAAACAACATCTAATCCTTAAGTGTGTCTCCCTATGGTTCATGAATTATGCAGACATGACTGAGACTCTTCTCCGATCAATAACCAATAGAGGAATCTGGAAATTCATATGGTTCCCACATATTTCTACGATTACTTTGCGATCGAATGAACCATTTACATACGATACCAATTTCCCTCTGTCTCGCAATATTTGACTTATCCGAGGTCTGATCGTCGGTATCTCTGCATACCTAGTTCAACCTTGTTACCGATAAGCACTCTTTTCTCGTTCACGTGATATGTGATCCCTTGTGAGCCATTCACATGCTTGCAAGCTAATTGGATGACATTCCACCGAGAGGGCCCAAAATATATCTATCCGTCATATGGATGGAAAAATCCCACTCTTGATCCATGCGCCTCAACACATACTTTCTGAACACTCAATGCCACCTTTATAGCCACCCAGTTATAGTGTGGTGTTTGACGTCATCAAAGCATCCTTTCGGTGATGGTAATTAGCATGATCTCATGGTCGAAAGAATTAGGTTACTATGTATCAGAAAGCTTATAGCAAATGAACTATTGAAATGACTTGATCTTTATGCTACGCTTATCTATAGGAGTATGCCCATCATACCATTCTCCTAATGACATGATCTTGTTTTTAACAACATCTCAATGTTCATGATCTAGAAACCATGATCATCTATTAACCAACAAGCTAGTATTATAAAGAGGCTTTACTAGGAACTCTAATTAGTTTACAAATCACACAAGTATTAATGTTTCCGGTTAATACTATTATAGCATGAATGTAAACATTTATCATAAACACAAAGATATAATAATAACTACTTTTATTATTGCCTCTAGGGCATATCTCCAACAGTCTCTCACTTGCACTAGAGTCAACTAATCTAGATTACATGGTAATATACCGAACACCCATGGCGGTTTCGTGCTGGTCATGTTTTGCCCTCGGGAGAGGTTTAGTCAACGGATCTGCCATATTCAGATCTGTGTGTACTTTGCAAATCTTTATGTCACCATGTTGGACATGATCTCGAATAGCGTGAAAACGCAGCTTGATATGCTTCAGCTTCTTGTGTGACCTTGGTTCTTGCACATTGGCTATGGCGCACACGTTATCACAGTAGATAGACATTGGGTCCAGCGCACTTGGAACCACACCAAGCTCTATAATGAAATCCTTCATCCATACCGCCTCTTGTGAAGCCTCCGAAGCAGCTATGTATTCCGATTCAGGTGAAGATCTCGCCACAACGCTTTGCTTTGCACTCCTCCAGCTCACTGCTACACCATTCAAAGTAAATACGTATCCAGATTGAGATTTAGAATCATCTGGATCGGTGTTCCAACTAACATGTATATTGGATATACCTTTCTTCTTGATGTTGCCGTTCTTAAGATCTGCCAAGTACTTAGGGAAATTCCGCTTCCAGTGACCTTCTCCCTTGTAGTAAAAGCACTCAGTATCAGGCTTAGGCTCGGCCTTGGTCTTCTTCGCCAGCGTGGTAAATTTCTTACCGCCCTTCTTGAAGTTTCCCTTTTTTGTACTTGCCTTGCCTTTTGAATTTGGTGGTCTTATTGACCAGCAACACTTGGTGCTCTTTCTTGATCTCCACTTCCGCAAATTTTAGCATGGAGAAGAGTTCAGGTAACGACTTGTCCATGTTTTGCCTATTGTAGTTCATCACAAAGTTCTTGTAACTTGGTGGTAGTGATTGGAGGACACGGTGAATCCCTAAAGCATTAGGAATCACTATACCCAAGCTTTGGAGCTTACTTGCGTGCCCAGACATCTTAATCACATGCTCACTAACGGAGCTGCCCTCTTCCATTTTGAAGTTAAAGAACTTTTCAGAAGCTTCATAACTCTCAACTGCCGCGTGAGCCTCAAATATCATTTTCAGTTCACGGACAATATCATGTGGGTCAAAGTTCTCAAACCTTTTTTGAAGGTACGATTCCAAACCATACACGATAGCACACTGAACTATGGAGTACTGATTCTTCCGAGTGAGGAAAACATTCTTCACCTCATCGGTAGCATCAGCTGCAGGTGGATCACCCAGCGGTGCATCCAGCACATAGGTCAAATTACCAGCATTGAGGACAATCCTCAAGTTGCGGAACCAATCCGCAAAGTTGCTTCCATTGTTTTTTAAATTTTCTTTCTCTAGGAACGCATTAAAATTGATGGTAGGGGCCGCCATTGATCTTCAACATATTTGCAATAGTTTAGACTAAGTTTATAACAAATTGAGTTCTAATTAATAGTTAAATTAATCTAGGTGAACTCCCACTCAAAACAATATCCCTCACATTGTTTTAGTGATCACACTAACCAAATCCACCACATCAAAACCGATCATCACGAGAGATGATGTAGTTTTAATGGTGAACAATCAACATGTTCATCATATCTACTATATGACTCATGCTTTACCTTTCGGTGATCTGTATTCCGAGACCATGTCTGTACATGCTACCCGCGGAAATAAAACAAAAATTTTCCTCTAACGTGGTGATCCCAAGATCCAGCTGAGGTAGAAGGCCATGAGGTTTACCACTAGACGTGCAGTTGCGGATTACTGATGAAGCGCGTCAGTTGATGCAGTACAGTCCTTTGCGATCCGATCGTCCTGGTGCTGACCGTACAACACCTCCGCTGGTATCCACACGTACAAGGAGGAGCGCCGGCGGTGAACTGCTAGATTGGTATCGTCGGCAGGACTGTTGTGGAGCTAGGGTTTCCAACACATGGAATGACCTAACCGAACAACGATTAACCCTTCAGGGTTGGTGTGCTCCACTATATATAGGGAGTGAACATGGGCTCTGCTCGCGCGGCCCATTCACTAAAGCCCATATAATGTTAGTCCCTATGAGTCCGACTCACTGACTCGGTCCTAATCCGGTTTAGGTCCAACCCAACCAGATTACAGGTTCAGATCCAATCCGAACTTGGTCCCCTCTTAAGTGTGTGACCCCGCAGGCTCATGGCTACTTGGATACAATTGGAGTCCGACTCTCAATCGATCAGTCGGTAGCGGCTCCTAGCAGAACATGCCGACTCCCAAGTACCAAAGAGTCATGACGACTTGCCTTTCCAATGCGACTTGCGTCCGAGTCCCTTTTGCCTCACGATATAACTTGTCAGACTATAGGCGAATATTTGTCATCCCTTAAATAGTCCGACTCTCTTCTCGATCCAAGATAAGTGATTCACCCGACTAACTCTTAGTCGATCGCCTCGGTTAACACTTAACCGAGTCGTGCATGGCCATGCTTTCCGAATCATATCTCACGAGAGGGCCCAGAGAATATATCTCCAAGTGGAGGGGAAAAATCCCATCTTGGTTATTCACATCACGTAGCTTGATTCTCAGTCGACCCGAACTCTGCCTTTATAACTGCCGGTTACAGATCAACGTTTGACAGAACCTAAGTCTGTGATCCTCAACTCGGACTATGCAATAACCTCAGGTCTAAGGATTACATTGATTGAGATATACAAATGACAACTTGTTCGTTGTACCTCAATATGGGTCAATCCGACTCGCTAAACTCTTTAGCCGAGTCTGTGTAAGTTGGAATAGCATCTCCATACCCATGACAAGTGGAACCGAGTCATCAATCCAACTTTCATATTGGTCTAAGTTGTGTGTCCAGCACAACCTCAATGACAAAGGATATTTAGTACAAACAACATGAATGCATAGTTCCACAACCGAATCACATATTCAATGATACACATCAGATGTTTATACAAGGACTACTTAATATCTTTATGAATACAATGGGAAATATCATCATACATGATTGCCTCTAGGGCATATTCCCAACAATCTGTACATGCTAGGCTCGTCAAGATCAAACCTTAGCTTCCGCATGAGCAAATCTGGCTTGCTCCTGTTGTATACACTTGCAGAATCTAACACACCCTATCATCACGTGGTGCTTCGAAACAACGAGCTTTGACAACGGTGCCTACTAAGTATGAACACTTTATAACTTGAAATTTTGTGAGAGGGATCATCTTATAATGCTACCGTCGCGAACTAAGTAATACAAGATGCATAAAAAGGATTAACATCACATGCAATTCAATATATGTGATATGATATGGCCTTTCTTCTTGTGCTTCGGATCTCCATCTTCAAGCACGAACATGATCTCCATCATCACCGGCGTGGCGTCAAGATCAATGGCACCGCTCCATGGTTGTCCACAAACATCAACTATTACAACTACTTTGAATAATAGACGCGCAAGTCTTAACAAAATTAAAAGACAACCATAAGGCTCCTGCCGGTTGCCTACTTACAATAAGGAACATTGCATACATCATATATAATCACAATCATGGCCATATCACATCACAACACACCCCTGCAAAATAAAGTTAGACACCTCTAATTTTCTTTGCATGTTTTACGTGGTTTGGGGCTTTCAATAAGTGTCGTTCTAACTTATGAAGAAGAACCACAACATTGATACTAGTATTGTCAATCACCCATTGTAAATTGAATCTTCACTATGTTGGGAGAAACAGGCACCCGCAAAGCCACTTATGCAATACAAGTTGCATGTCAAGCGTGGAGCAAGTCTCATGAACGATGTCATGTAAGGTTAGCCCGAGCTGCTTCATCCAACCATCCCGCAAGATGCAAAGTACACAAGAAGTAATCGACAACAAAAGCATCAACGCACACAATGACCATTGTGTTCTACTCGTGCAACAGATCTACATATAGACACGGCTTTGATACCACTGTAGGGGTTCGTAGCATGGAAAACAAAAAATTTCTACCGCATGAATGCACACAAGGCAAGATCTATCTACTAGATTGTAGCAAAAAGTCGATTAGAGTACTCACCCTCGAAGATTCCAAAGCGGTTAACGAGAGCAGATTCTCGTGGGTGATGTAGTCGTACACTTGTCGATCTCAAGATCGCGTAGACGATCCTTCTGGCGCTGCGTTCTCGCAGCGTTTCCGCAGTCGTTCACACGTTCGGTACTCGATTAAGACCTTCCTCTCCCTTGTTATAGCAAGCAGCGGAGGTTGTAGTTCTCTCCTCGCGATTCCGGCAGCACGACGGCGTGGTGTCGGAAGTAGAGGGAAGATCCCGCAGGGCTTCGCCTAAGCCTATGCGAGTTATGGTGGAGAAATAGGGTTTCCCCAGCGATCTAGGGTTTAGAAGCCAAAGAGGAGGAGGCGTAGCCGGTAGTGGCTAGGGCGGCGGCTAGCCGTCGGCGGCAACAGGCGGCCGCGGCTTGGGTGGTGGTGGTGTGTGGAGGGAGCATCCCCCTCCCCTCTATTTATGAGAGGGAGGGGCATCTTGGGAGAGGTGAGTTTGAATCCTTCCCCAACTCCCTCTCCTACTAGGCTTGTGGTGGAGGGAGAGAAGGATTCTCTTCTTCCTCCACTAGGAAACATTGTCCTAGTTTGACTTTTCAAACTTGCCTTTTGACTTTCAATTTCAGAGTTTGATTTTACTCTTTATTTGCACAGCCCTTTGACCTAGGACATGATGCAACCATTCCACTTAGTCATGACACATTCATGCACCCTTACCCTTCCGGTCCGGTGAACCCTGTAGATCCTTCTAGATCATTCCGGTGAAAACTCCGGAATCATTCCCGAACTCTGGAATTGGACTTTCCTTATATGAATCTTATTCTCCGGACCATTCTGGATCTCCTCGTGATATACCGGATCCCATCCGAGACTCAGAACAACATTCGGTCTCCCTAATTACATTCCATATCTACTAAACAACATGGAATCCTTAAGTGTGTCTCCCTACGGTTTGTGAATTATGCAGACATGACCGAGACTCTCCTCCGATCAATAACCAATAGAGGAACCTGGAAATTCATATGGTTACCATATATTTCTATAATTACTTTGGGATCGAATGAACCATTTACATAATATACCTATTTCCCTTTGTCTTGCAATATTTTACTTATCCGAGGTCTGGTCGTCGGTATCTCTGCATACCTAGTTCAACCTCGTTACCGATAAGTACTCTTTTCTCGTTCCCGTGATATGTGATACCTTGTGAGCCAGTCACATGCTTGCAATCTAATTGGATGAAATTCCACCGAGAGGGCACAAAATATATCTATCCGTCATATCGATGGACAAATCTCACTCTTGATCCATGTGCCTAAACACATACTTTCCGAACACTCAATGCCACCTTTATAGCCACCCAGTTACAGTGTGGTGTTTGATGTCATCAAAGCATCCTTCCGGTGATGGTGATTAGCATGATCTCATGGTCGAAGGAATTAGGTTACTATATATCAGAAAGCTTATAGCAAACAAACTATTGAAATGACTTGATATTTATGCTACACTTATCTATAGGAGTATGTCCATCATACCATTCTCCTAATGATATGATCTTGTTGTTAACAACATCTCAATGTTCATGATCCATAAACCATGATCATCTATTAACCAACAAGCTAGTATTATAAAGAGGCTTTACTAGGAACTCTAATTAGTTTACAAATCACACAAGTATTAATGTTTTCGGTTAATACTATTATAGCATGAATGTAAAAATTTATCATAAACACAAAGATATAATAATAACTACTTTTATTATGGCCTCTAGGGCATATCTCCAACACACCATGCTCAACGTACTTCACTCTACCATTGACAAAGACGCTGCCGACATGGTCCTCGCGAGAGATCACACAGCTCATGAGATGTGGCTTGCGGTCGTCGACTTCTGATAGCTCCCAAGTGTAGGAGATCAGTTGTAGTACTTTTCAATAAAGAAAGGTTGTCGAACCCACGAGGATCTGAGGGTATTGGTTAGCAAATTTGACAAAAATAATAATATTAAATGTAGTAGATTTGGTGTTTTGGGTTTGTAGTTTGCAAGAATATAAAGTGCTAAAAGTAAATAGCAATAAGTAAATGCTCTCAATGAGAGAAAGCCCAATCCTCTATGCAGCAAGAGGACAAGCTCAAGTGTGTGTGTGAACTTATATGTGACAAGCGTTCCCGAGGGCGGCATGGATTTACTTAGCATAAATATTTCTACATAATATGGTGAATATGTGATAAAGTTTCATTTCCTTAGGGCGGAGCATAAATTAGGTACAACCATAAATATGAGCAAAACACACCACTTATGATGAGTCCTAGAGCCGTTCACATGAACATCTAAGAATCACTAAGACATAAATGTCCCACCATAGCAATAAGTTCATTGGTCCCAAACATATAATCCATCCAATGCAACTCAAAGTATTGGAAAATGGTTTCTGTCAATTCCGTCCCTTCCAACCCCTATAATTGCATCAAAGTATTATCCTATGAGCCCATATAGATGAAGTAATATGGAGTCGACGTTCACATAAAACCATCATATAACAATATAAAAGATAAAAACTGGACCACGTACCCATTGCATATTATATGGAAATCATAGCCAATTCATCCTATGCCCTCAGAAACATGGGGATCTACTCACAAGTGGAAAATATGATATGGATCAGTAGCATATGGAATAAAATATAATCTGAAAATATAATCTCTCCACCAAATAAAGACAAGATGCCAATCACAAACATGTAAATAGCCCTTAAACCAATATTTCGGGTTCAATCAATCACAAAATATGAGGGGAATGAGATGGATCTTGGAGATGGTGATGGTGATGATGATGGTGCTGGTGGATATGTTGATGGAGAGGCCTCCCCTTACGCCTAGGAGGACAGGTGATGACGATGGCGTCGATTTCCCCCTCACCGGAGGCTCCGGTGCAGCAGGATCTGCCCTCTCCCGGAGTAGGAGAGGACTTTCGTCTCTGCTGGATATGTGATAGGGCATGGTACGGTGGTAGATATAGGATATAGCTACCACATGCGGTAAAAATCTCACCAGAGGATGGCGTAGACACGTGTACATAAGAGCTGTCGTGGTATTGCACGGCAGATGCTACTGGGGGTAGCTTATGTAGAGGGAGCAAGGAGACGTAGGAGAATCCGGGAGCGAGATTGGCACACGATGTACCCAGGTTCACGTCCCCTCGGTGGAGGATCGCTACGTCCTGCTATCAATCCAGTATATGTCATAGATTGGTTTACAAGGGAGCCGCCGTAGTCGGAGGGAGATTAGATCTAATGAGATGTGGGAGAGGATGTAATATGACGTGAGGGAGGATGCCCCGGCGGGGTTCCCCTGGTGGCTTTATATATGCAGCCAGTTAGGGTTTACAAGTGTGTTGGTGGGCTTTGTATACGAGTCGCCGTCTTGGGCCTCCAGTCGGCGCCAGTCGCCTGGGTGCAACATGCGCCAGTCGCCGTATTGGGCGAGTCGACCCGCTCAGGGCTAGGTTCCAGTCGGCTCGATCTAGCTGGCGAATCCGCTTCGTGGGTATACCCCGATTGGTATTCCCCCATCAGTAGTCCCCGAGCGCGTTGTCGATTCGACGCGGGCTTGAGGCAGGGCGCGGAGAGTATTGACGATGGGTCGTGGCGAATCGGCAACGAGCTCCTGAACAGAGAAAAGAACCATGAAGCAGGAGGCGGTTGGCGTGAGCCAGTCGGTGATGGTCAGTTGGCGATAGACGCGGGGTGTCGATGAAGCCGCCAGTTACGGCGAGTCCCAGAACGTGGAGCGTGCCGAGACCCCGAGCGCGGCGAGTGGCGAGGTCAAACGACCGACGAGTGGCGCTGTCTGTAGCGCGCCGAGTCCCTGAGCGTGGAGAGTACGCGAGGGCGAGTCCGCGGTGGCGAGTCCCCGAGCGTGTTAAGTATGCGAGGGCGAGTCCGCGGTGGCGAGTTCCCGAGCATGGAGAGTACGCGAGGGCGAGTCCGCGGTGGCGAGTCCCCGAGCGTGTTAAGTACGCGAGGGCGAGTCCGCGGTGGCGAGTCCCCGAGCGTGTTGAGTACGCGAGAGCGAGTCCGCGGTGTCGAGTCCCCGAGCGTGGAGAGTACGCGAGGGCGAGTCCGCGGTGGCGAGTCCCCGAGCGTGTTGAGTACGCGAGGGCGAGTCCACGATGGCGAGTCGACGAGGGCAAGCCGCGGTCGCGGCATGCCTAGGTGTAGTCCCCGAGGCTCGAGTTGGCTTGTAGAGGCGACTTGAGGCTCTTTAGAGATGCATATTCTAAAAATAGTAGTGGCTGCTGCCGAGCATGGCGTGTGGCGAGGTCGAGCGACCGGCGAGCGCCGAGTCCCCGAGCGCGGCGAGTGACGAGGTCGAGCGACCGGCGAGCGTCGAGGCCGAGTGACCGACGGGCGTCGAGTCCCCGAGCGCGGAGAGTGACGAGGTCGAGCGACCGGCGAGCACCGAGTCCCCGAGCGCGGCGAGCGCTAAGTCCCCGAGCGCGGCGTGCGGCGAGGTCGAGCGACCGGCGAGTGCCGAGTCCCCGAGCACGGCGAGCGGCGAGGTCGAGCGACCGGCGACTGCCGATGTCTGGAGCGCGCCGAGTCCTCGAGCGCGGCAAGTGACGAGGTCGAGCGATCGGCGAGTGCCACAGTCTGGAGCGCGGCGAGTGGCGGGGTCAAGCGACAGGCGAGCGCCGAGCCCCCGAGCGCGGTGAGTGGCGAGGTCGAGCGACTGGCGAGCGCCGAGCCCCCGAGCGCGGCGAATGGCGAGGTCGAGCGACTGGCGAGCGCCGAGTCCTTGAGCGCGGCAAGTGACGAGGTCGAGCGACCGGCGAGTGCCACTGTCTGGAGCGCAGCGAGTGGCGAGGTCGATCGACCGGCGAGCGCCGAGCCCCCGAGAGCGGCGAGTGACGAGGTCGATCGACCGGCGAGTGCCACTGTCTGGAGTGCGGCGAGTGGCGAGGTCGAGCGACCGGCCAGTGCCGATGTCTGGAGCGCGCCGAGTCCCCGAGCGCAGCGAGTGGCGAGAAAGACACCGGACCGTTTTGCTGAGAAGGAGGAAAAATACAATTGCATTAAGGTGTACTTGCATAATATAATGAACAATTGTAAGACGTGCGAATTATAGACATTGAAGAAAATGCACTTTTATTATGTAAATCGATGGGCAGTATGTAAGGTTTATGCGTGTCTTTTCATGAGTAGGCAGACCTCCAGCATCAAACACTTGCCGAATAACAGGGACGCGATGCCAGACTGTTGAACCCGGAGACAAGGTCGGCCTTTTGGTACCCAGCCTCACTACTTCGACGGACGCGAATAAACGGCAAACAAAACTGAAACGATCCCATGTATGATTTTGGTCCCTGATAGGGTCATATGCGACTGCATGGTCGGCTTTGGAGAATGAATGAAGATGCATATATGTTTTGGATTCATAGAATGTACAAGTGTAAAGAAACTTAGCTGTTAGCATGACAATTCCGCGACGGCAGTCCGCGAGTGTGGCGAGTTCCCGAGCATAGTGAGTACGCGGAATGCGAGTCCCCAAGCCTAGCGAGTCCGCGTTTAGTAGAGTTCCGGAACATGGCGAGTTTGCGACGGACTGATGCTGCGTTTAGCCGGCAGGAGTGAACGGATAGACTGAATCGAGCGGTGGCACCAGCTGGATTTTTATCGAAGTTGACGAGACGGAGTCGACGCGGTGGCTCGAAGTCGACGCAGTGGTTGGCATCGACCGGATTTTTCTCGGAGTTGAGGCGACGAAAGAGGTCGATGTCGCTCCATTGTCCACGAGGACATGATCCAAAGAGGCATCATCGGCATGCTCCGTCTCGTCTCCATGACCCAGTTTAGATTGTGTGGTGCGTGCGATGCCAGCTCCATACGTGCGAGCGTAGTACGCAGGCCATGGCGGACTGGTTTGTCCTAGCTCCTTAGCTGATCGCTGATCCAATCTACCAATAATCTCACGTTATATTAGAATCGGCAGCCTTAACACGTATATAAGATTAGATCTAAATAAAATAATAATCAATTGGCAGTGTGATCAATAAGGGAGTTAGTAATTGAATAAAAAACTTATCATTGGAGCGGATCTTGTATGTTCGTGTGGCAGCACTGCCCAAATCGGTGTCTGTGACGGTACCATTGGGGCTTGATCCAACCGAGCGGTCGCAGCCAGGAATAGCAAAAAACGCCAGCTCGTTCGGTTTTGCTCATGGAACACGATCCTCCAAAGATACGTACATGAGTGAGATCAGATCAAATAAACTAATCAATGGAAAAGTAATCAATACATGACGGAATTGAATAAAAAACTGATCTGATGAATCGATCAAGCGCGTCGGCGTGCTTGTGATTTTCTAGTGTAAGTGCATGCGCCTATTCCGTGTCGCCTGGCAGACAAATCGGAAAATCTGCGATCTGTCGTCAGCAATGGTGAGGGATCCCGTCCGGATTATCACCCTCCAAGCACCGCTTTCCCCACAGTGGGCGCCAACTGTCGTGGTATTGCACGGCAGATGCTACTGGGGGTAGCTTACGTAGAGAGAGCAAGGCGACGTAGGAGAATCCGGGAGCGAGATTGGCACACGATGTACCCAGGTTTACGTCCCCTCGGTGGAGGATCGCTACGTCCTGCTATCAATCCAGTATATGATCATAGGTTGGTTTACAAGGGAGCCGCCGTAGTCGGAGGGAGATTAGATCTAATGAGATGTGGGAGAGGATGTAATATGACGTGAGGGAGGATGCCCCGTGGGGGTTCCCCTGGTGGCTTTATATATGCAGCCAGTTAGGGTTTACAAGTGTGTTGGTGGGCTTTGTATACGAGTCGCCGTCTTGGGCCTCCAGTCGGCGCCAGTCGCCTGGATGCAGCATGCGCCAGTCGCCGTATTGGGCGAGTCGACCCGCTCAGGGCTAGGTTCCAGTCGGCTCGATCCAGCTGGCGAATCCGCTTCGTGGGTATACCCCGATTGGTATTCCCCCATCAAGAGCTCGAGGGGCTCCCATGGCGATTCCCCGTCGTGCCCCTCCCAGACCCCCTACGCGGGCCTTGTCCTGACCTCCACTATCCCAACCCCCACTGTTCCGACCCCCATTCCTGTTCCTCGGGCGCGTGGCGGGTGTAGCGTGCGGACCCCACCTGTGTGCGGCGTGCGGTTTATGTTTCCACCATGTGCGGGTGCCGATGGTACTTCTTCATCCACCCGCTCAACTCTGACGGCTGCCTCGCCTACTCCGACTTCGACTCCACCCTCGCCCCCGCTCGCTCGCCTCCTTCCGGCGAGGAAATCCACCGCGCATCGCTTGACACTGGCAATCCCAACCTATGGAGAGGAGGATGAGCCGGATTGCGGCTCAACTCCTTGCATGAAAGGGGTTTGGACCTCGCTCGAGGAGGAAGGTGGAGCGCGAGGGCACTTCGTCAATGGCGGGCGCAATCCTTCACCAATCGACCGACTAGGGGAGGAAGGGGTTTCGACAAGCTCGTTCGACAAGAGGAAATTTTGAGACCTTGATGCTGGAGATTGGTACATCGACTCCTTCTTCGACATCTTCGACGTTGTTAGAGGGATCGGGGAGGATTCCGCATTACGACCTACGAAATGTGTGGTGCTTTCGTAGGCTCGGCGACTGCTTCGACAACCTGCATCAAGTTCTACAATGCACTGCAGAAACCCCAACTCCGGTGGTGATGGAGAAGAGGAAGCATGGTCGCACTCGAGGATCTTTGACCAGGAAGTAGCTTCAAGGTCGGCTCCATCGTCATCGGAGGCGGGGGATCATGCCATGTTTTTGCTTCCTCTGCAACCAGAGCAGGGGAAGTTCTCCTTCCGAGATGTGATGGCGACGAAAACTTTACTAGCTCTCAGACAGGGCTCAGTCAACGTGGGTGTCGTCGTGTGCACACACCTAGAGGGGAGACAAGGCCCCGGGAATCCATGCTATTAGAAAGTGAGCCACATGGCCATGAGCTCACGTGTGCTAGAGTTGAGGACGACGCTAACAGAGCATGGGGATTTTTCTTCGGACAAATCTAGGAAGACGAAGATACCACTCATAGGGTTTGGGCTCCTACAACTACCCCACCCTCCCTCCTTGTCTAGATCCAGAAAGAGCTTGTCCAAAGCCACTCCTTCATGGCGGATGACTGTTTTCCTCTTTCACCTGAAGACGAACCAGACCTGAGATCCAGTTTACTCCTAAGCTCTGAGAGTTGGCAATAGAGGCCCAAGCCTTAGTTTGCACATATCCTTGAAGCTTGTGTCATGGCAGAGAAAGGGCCTGTCAAAGGAAGAGGGAGGGGTGGAAACAACAGAGGAGAGCAATGACTGCAGATGCCTCCGCATCAAAATCAGCAACCCCCTTTTGGGTATGGAATTTAACACCCCCTAATCAGCAAGCCCAGATACTTCCCCCTCAGTATGGTTCTTTTCCTCCTTTTGGTTTTACTCCTTGGCAATATGGGCACCCCCAACCCTGCTTTCCAGGGGAAATTTCTAGTGCCATGCCAGCAACCACCTCCGAGGTTTGCTAGGCAATGGATGCCTCCTCAACAGATGGTGCAACCCCCACTGCAAAAGAAACAGGGGAATAATCGCACCTCACAGCCTAGGAAGAATCAGAAGTAGAAGAATAAGGATACATGTAAGATAATTCCAAGTCCCAGGACAGTGCCCCTCATTCGACTGCTTCAGCTGATTCAGGTTCTGCTGCTAATGAGAAGAATGATGCATATGCTGAGGTGATGTGCTACAACTGTGGTGAGGTAGGACATCACAAATCTTTCTGTATCTCTCCAAAATCTTGCTTTATCTGCAGTTCTCTAGAACATGAGGTGGAGGCCTGCCCAGTCAAAAAACAACCACAATAGATTGCTAAGTTTGTTGGTAGTGCTGCATTAGGATTGGGATTCTATCACATTGAGCTGCCTTTCCAGACTTCTGAGATACCCCCTCCAAAGAATGTTGGCCTAGTTTATGTGAATCAAGGGATCATTACAAAAGATAAGCTGTACCAGAATCTAGCCACTGTGTACAAAACCAACTGGCCTTGGCAAATCAGATTCCTAGATGAGTGGTCCTTCCTGGTAAAATTACCATCTCACCTCAAAGTTGATGAGATTGCTGGGTATTCCATCTTTGGTCTCCCTAAGTATGGTGTTTTTGTCAAGGTCCATGTGTGGAATGGTGCTCTAGATTACTATGCTGAGCTCTAGGATGTTTGGCTGTAGATCAAAGGACTGAATCAAACTTGGTGTAAATGGCCAACCCTTATGCAATTTGTCACTACTTTTGGAATTATGCAAGATGTAGACTGGTATGAAATGTTCAGGTCCTTCTATGAAACTGTTAAAGTAAAGATTAAGTGCAGAGATCACACCAAAACTTCCCTGCTACCAGAATCTTTGAGGTTGGTGGAGTGTTGTTCCAGATACATTTTGCTGTTGAAGGCCCTGCAAGTGTGGTCAATGTGGAGGATGAAGATCCTGATAAAATTCATCCTCCTAACCCCGATGAATATAGTGACCAGCAGGAGGATCAGCCACCCGAAGCCAAGAAAAGCTCAGACAAGATGGATATTGATACTAGCACTGGAGGTGGAAAAAGTACTAGTGATCCTACCCCTACCTAGCAAAAGAGTAATGAGAAAAGTGCTTCCAAGAAGAAATCTCTTGCTGCTTTAGCTGACAAAGTTCTGGAGGTTGCCAATTGCTACATGAATGACAATACAAATCCTTCTTACTCCAGCAAGCTTCTCCCTATTATGGATGAGGAGTCTATGGCAAAGAAAAAAGTGATGCACTGGATGCAGAGTTTCCAATCAAATGAAGCTTGTGTCAACCTTATTCAAGAGATGGAAATAGCTACTGAAAACACTTTATTCTATGACAACCCAGGCAGAGAGCTTTGTTAGGAGGAGTTGTTGAGTCATGTGGTAGTGAATGAAAAGGTGACTAAGAATCAAGCAAGCAAAAGCAAATGGGGCCTAGTTTTGGGTACAAGGCAAAGCTATAGGTTAGGGATGCAGGAGTGGGACATTTGGGACAAGTGGGATATCACTTTTAGACTACTAGATTAACTTGAATTTAGGTGGGATAAGTGGGATAAGCGAGATATGTCAAATCTAGCTTATCCCACTTGTCCCACTTAGTTTTGAGTTAGTCTAGTAGTCTAAAAGTGGTATCCCACTTCTGCATCCCTACTCTAGGTTCACTGACAGGGATGGGAAAACAATGCCGCAAAAAGCACAAGAAATCACCATGAAGAGGAATCTTGAGAAATCAACTACTACTTCAACAAAGATGAAAGGTATTGCTCAACAAAACCCCTTTAATGTTCTAGCCATGCCTAATCATGGTGGAAACTTGCAGCATCACCATAGTGAGTCATCCATGAAGCATCCTTAATAAAAACTATGCATATAGTAAATAAAAAGATTGCTGAGATGCTCATTGTCTGCTTGCCTTGTCATTTTGGTTATGGGAAAGCTCCTGTACCATATGCAAGGGGTACCCCATTGGAGGTTCTCGATGATATGCAAATACTTACAATGACAAGAACTTGCCTGGACCCAAAGTTAAGTAGTATGCGAAGTGGCCCTCACACTCAAGGGACTCGAGATTTCCAGTATATGGTCTGTGAAGCATATAATTCAGAGTGGACCTCACTTTCACCTTAACCACATAAAGATGCTTATGATAGGGCAATGAGATCTCAAAGCTAATGAGTACCTTCCTTTCAGCATTTGGAAGCCTTTCAAACCTTTCAAAACCGTTTTCACCACCTTGTTGAGTCACCACTTATTCTATGAGCACCTTCTTGAGAGCATAGTTGTCATTCTTGTGTTTGTCTCAAAACTTGGTTAATTATGTCATGACTTTGATGCTTGTATCTCTTATATCTTTATCTCTAGTCTTCATGTGAACTTCAGAGGTTCCTTGGCATTTATATTGTGCTCTTCAAACAAAGGCAAGCGAGATACCACTCTATCTTACCTTATTATGAGCATTGCAATGTTGCTTATGTTTATGTTTCATGCTACTTATTGTTCTTGAGTTGGTTTCTCTTCATAGCTTGCAATGACTATTGAGTAGACTTAGTTGCATACTTCTTATTATGAATTGTCTAAGCATTTACTATGTGCTGAGAATATTTACATCATATGAAGCAATGTGTTCGTGAAAGTTCTTTTATCGCACTCAGTTTTCAACTGAATTGCTTGAGGACAATCAATAAGCTAAGCTTGGGGGGAGTTGATACGTCCAAAACGTATCTACTTTCTCGAACACTTTGCTATTGTTTCTCCTCTAAATTTATGTGATTTGGATACAACTAACACGGACTAACGCTGTTTTTAGCAGAATTACTTTGGTGTCTTGTTTTTG
Organism: Avena sativa; assembly: GCA_916181665.1. Taxonomy (NCBI): domain Eukaryota; kingdom Viridiplantae; phylum Streptophyta; class Magnoliopsida; order Poales; family Poaceae; genus Avena; species Avena sativa. The sequence goes on along the minus strand of OV702294.1, from coordinate 143,461,424 downwards.
TGCAGAAAATAAACTATCCGGAAAAATCCCGAAAAATATGCCAAAAACTATATTTCATTAGAAGATCCACGGAGCCAGAAGGAGAGACGGAGAGGGGGCCTGGGGGGCCCAGAACCACCCCAGGCACGGGCCCACCATTGGCCACGCCAGGAGGGGGTGCAGCCTCCCCAGGCAGCCCCTCGGCCTCCCTCTGCGCCTATAAGTTGCCTTTCGACCTAAAAACCGAGGGGGTTCGATAGTTTGCCAGAAAGAGTTCCGCTCTGCCACCGCCACCAGAAACCAAGATTCGGATCCAGAAACTCTGTTTTGGCATCCCGCCGGGACGGGGAATTTGGAGAGGATCATCGCCATCGTCATCACCAACGCATCTCCATCAACCACCAATGTTTCCTTCATCCATGAGTGAGTAATCCCCCGCTATAGGCTTGGGGATGGTAGGGATTGGATGAGTTCTATCATGTAATCGAATTTGATTGTTAGGGCATAGTGCCTAGTATCTCTTGTGCTATTTGACTTTGTTGCAACTTGTTGTGCTTAATGCTTGTCACTAGGGCCCTAGTGCCATGATATCAGATCTGAACTTATTATTGAATCATTATGATAGTATTGTTTGTGATCTTATCTGCAAGTTGTATACACATATCATTGTCCCAATCCAAAGGCCCCAAAGTGACAATAATTGGGACAACTGGAGGGGATGAATGTGGTGTGAGGATCACATGTGTTCATGGAGTGTTAATGCTTTGCTCCGGTGCTCTATTAAAAGGAGCACCTTAATTGCCAGTAGTTCCCTAGAGGCCCCGTTGCCACGGGCTGGCTGGACAGAAGATGTTGTGCAAGTTCTCATTGCAAGCACGTATGACTATATATGGAGCACATGCCTAGGATTGTCTAGTACTTGGATGCTTATTATTATTTATCCACAATGGTCTAGATCTTGAAGTTACATGTTTAGACTCGTCCATGCAACGCCCGTCCATCCATCCCTATGCCTACCGCACTCGAATCCCACTGTTACCCTTGTTGTTATTGTTGCTCCTGTTTCACTGTTGCTATTACTGCTGCTGTTGCTTTGCTATTGCTACTACCAAACTGGTTCTACTGATAAACTTCTGTGAGCAAGAACTATTTCCAGGTGCAGCTGAACTGACAACTCAGTTGTTAAGGCTTGCAAGTATTCTTTGGCTCCCCTTGTGTCGAATGAATAAATTGGGTAATACTACCCGCGAAGACTGTTGTGATCCCCTACACTTGTGGGTCATCAATCACTCATTTAGATATCAAGATAAAAATGTGTTCTCCCTTAAGTATGCACCAATTATGTTTCTTCGCTCCAAGACATCACATGATGATCGGGTGTTCTTGGATCCATGATCATATTTCAGGTGTAATATAGTTTACACAAGCGAATACTAATGTTCTTACTTGGAGAGCCTAGCATGTACAAACATGGCCTCAGAACACGGACCGAAAGGTTAATCATGAGTCATATGGAAGATATGATGCCCATTTGATGTTCGCCTTTCAAGCTACACCGACTCACGTGATGATCAGACTTGGTGTAGTGGATTTGGTTCATGTAATCACCAAAAAGTCACGAGGGATGTCGTTTTGAGTGGGAGTTCATTCTTAATTTGTATTAGTTGAACTCAATCTATCATAAAATTAGTCTAAACTTTACAAATTTTATTGTAGATGGCACCACCTTCTTTTAATTTCAATGTGTTCATGGAGAAAGAGAAACTTGCAACGAACGGTAGCAACTTTACCGACTGGGCCATGAATTTGAGGATTCTCCTCACTTCTGCACAAAAGCAATATGTGCTAGAAGCGCCGCTAGGCCCCCCACCATTCGATGATGCCCCTGACAAAGAAAAGTGTGACACCCCCGGGATCAGGGCTAAAAAATCCCAGACCTCCGTCTGAAATAAGCTTAACCTTGAGCTCGAGAATATCCAGTGAAGAATCTGTAACACGACAGTGACCCTACTACACAAAACTTTATTATAGCAAGCTCATAACTGAGCAGAGAACCAAATTATTACAAGAAGAGGTCACTAACCACAAACATCAAACAACGTAAGGCAAATTATGCTATTAAGTATAGCAAACTTAACAAATGGCCTAAGAGGCCTGAAGCATAACGATGACATCCCAGCCCATAGATTCCAGGCTGCCGGCCGGGAACCCCAAGCTACTCGTCGATGTTGATGTAGTACCAAACTGATCTTCAGGGAACACTTACTCTGCCAAAAGTATCAACAAAACAAGGGTGAGTATAGGGTGTACTCCGCAAGACTTTTGGCTGGTGGAGTTGTTTTGCATAAAGCCACTTTTGTTTATAAAATAAGAGGGAGAAGAAGCTCGTCTAATCAGAGTATTTTAAAAGGGGATAAGAGAGCGACATCTCTGAAATATTGATCATCATATTTTGATATCCACCAAATCATCATCATCTACCAACTAGGATCACCCCCTCGTACCCATGAGGAAGCATCCTTAACAAACATTAGTTGCCAAGTTTTACGATTAGGTTCATGTTCTCTATGATCTCCCATCCTTTCCCAAGTCGTCCATAACAGTGGACACAACTTTCCGAAAGATTATTACCATGCAAGGGTGTAGAAATTTACCCACACGTACCGACCGACTCTTAATGCCTACTTGACACACTTCCTTGGTGTGCTGGCAAAGGGTGTGGTTGGACACGACCTATACCTTGCTTTCGCCGAGACCATGAGTCACGCAATAAGTATTGTTCCGCCGTAATGGGTCAAATCCCGAAGTCGGTACTTAAAGATGTGAGGCGAGGTTGGTTCACCAGGGGCTCCATCAATCCCAAGCAACCCGGTCCACGCTTCCCTACCTGTTATGAATGCACCTCCTTCGCCTCCTTCTTTCAAAAACGTTTTCAATGTGTATGTCGAATGGAACGCCCGAACTATGTGACTCATGGAATCTACTAGGCAAATTAGTCAATCATGGGGTCCCCATTTACCCCGTGTGGTTGTACACTCGTCTTGGTTCAAGAGGCAAGAACCTAGGGTCCTAAGGGTGGCGAGCATGGGACTAGAAAAACCACATCCCACCGTGGCCTCCCATACAAGCCTTAGCATGTTTAATCTCATCCCACCGATCTCATCTTATCATGTTCTCCTGTCATACTAGATTCTCTGCATCTGATACATCATCTGGATAAGTAAGACACAGATAAAAGCTCTAGCATTGCACACAAGCCAAACCTAGTTATGCTAGGAGGAGTGGATCAGGTAATATAAGCTCAAAGGGAGTATGCAATAGATAGGATACTCTATCTATCGATAAAAGACCATAGTAGAATCGTATGCAACATGGCAAGAATTGAAATACTTTCGAAATCATTGGATTATATCATGGTGGGGCTATGCTTGCCTTTGCCAGTTGATAAACGATAAGCAGATCTTCGGGAGCCTTGTACTTGACTTGTTTACAGTTGGTCAAGTATTGTTCGTCGATCTTCGATGGTCTTGATATCGGTCTTTGATCTTGATCTCGATATTGTATTCTACCGGGAAGAACCAAACACCAAAAAGGAAGGGGAAACAATCAACACATGGCATCGATGCAATGCTCAAGCAAGGATGATGATATGACAAGTTAATTTAAATTGAAATATAACCCTAAGACATGCTCGACAACTTAATCGGGGTTCCGAGGGGCGCAAACCCTAACTCGGGAAACTCCGGAAACCCATGAGAGGGGTTGATTTTGTTCTCTAATTAAACTTGTCATTTAAGTTGTTTAACAATGCATGATTATATCTTAAATATATTTTTCTCATTTTTCTGAACATTTTGATATATTATTTATATTTTTCTGATTTATAAATCATAAGTTATTGATTTTACAATATTTAAAACAATTTCTGAAATTGTTAAATCATTTTCTAGATTTATTATACCACGCTGAAACTTTTCACACCGGCATACCTAGCCACAGTGACTGAAAGAGGGGCCTGGAGCCACCTCAGCAGCCACACAAGCAAAGGGGAATAGGGGCATTTGTCACCCGGGCAGAGGCTACCCACTCCGACTGACGTGTGGGGCCGAGGCCACGTCGGATGCCACCTTGGCGCCACGCGGGACTCGCCGGTGAGCACTACAGGCGGCAGCGGGGAACGATGCAGGAGGGCGCGGGCGAGCAAGCGAAGCAGCGCTTCACGTTGAGCCAAAAGCGGGCGACGCTGCTACTGGATGGTCGCCGGAGCACGAGGTACGGCGAGGCTCTATGCGGAGCACGACGGAATACGGCGGAAGCTCGTTACAGGAAGCAATCGAGGGAGGGGATAGTACTGACGGGTTCCTAGGCTCACCGCAATTCTCGTGAAGGGGTCGGGGAGCTCGGGGGAGGCCAGAAACACCGGTGGCGACGGCGGCCGGAGACAGAGCAGAGGGGTGACGGTGGCGTTGATTTCCCGCATGCGGAGTCGATTCCTTCAACGAGGGATCTCGGCTCGACGAGGCGGTTCTTCTAGCCTGCTCTGCGGAGCTCGGGGATGACCAGAACAGCGGTGAGTGACGGGATCCGACAGGGTTAGGGTTTGGGGTCGCTCGGCACAGAGAGGGGAGAGGAAGAGCGAGCGTGGGGGAGAGTGAGAGGATGAGGCAGGAGAGTCGTGTGGGGATGGTTCTTATCCACGCTCCAGAGCAGCGAGCGACGAGGATCACAGTGGCGGCGGCGGATGGCATCGCGGCAGCCATCGAGCTGCTTCCCGTCGTCAACGAAGATGACAAGGAAAGAACAGCCGAAGGGGTACGGGCCAGAGTGGGTCGCTGCTGGGCCGCGGGGTGTGGCTGGCTGCTGCACGCGCGGAAGAAAGAGAGAGGGAGAAGTAACTGGTCCGACTGGGCTGCACGGCCTGGAGGCTCTGGCTGTTGTTTTTTATTTGCAAAAGCTTTTCTTTTTCTATTTTCAAATCTATTTTGTGTTTTGAATTCCAAATCTGTTTGGGATAATTTTAAAATACCAGAGGGGTTTTGTGAAATATAGAAAGTGATCAAGAGCCCTTATATTCAATTTGGCTCCATTGTTTTTGTCATTTTAAAATTCAAAACTAGTTTGAATAAGTTTCAAAGAGGGAGGGAACATAGGGTTTTAGGGTTTTGTTTATTCTTTCTTGCATGCATTAATAGATATGATGCTTATGATGCACAAAACAAACCCTAATATAGATTAACTAAAACTGGGGTGTTATAGCTCTATCCCCCTTACGAGAATCTTGACCCGAGATTCCAAAGGTAGGAAGAGAGACAGAGAGAGAAAGAAACATGGTCACTCTAAGGATAAGAGGGAAACACACTAACCAACACACAGAGTATCTCATGGTCAACTCATGGATGGAGCGTTCAGAAACAACTCTGAGATGATGAACATGAAACACGTCAAGGTAAAGGAGGAAACAAGAGGAGATGGTTTCAAGTTGTTAGATAGCTGGTATTAATAAGGACTGAGACCATGGAACTTACAGGATGTTTTGAAGCTTCTGAAGAAGAAAGCTTCCAACAGAAAGAACATGACCACATACTTCGATAGGGAACCTCTACTAATTGGTTTAAGTAGAGATTTTAGGTTGCAGAGACATGGATCAACAAAACCAAGCTGTTGAACTGCTTTTGACACAGAAGGGTCACTCTTTCATTCAACAGAAGGCCAAGACGGGAAGGTGTTTTGGTGGAGAGGACTCACAAGATTCGCAAGGAATATGTAGCAAGAGGAACTTCTGGTTACCAAAATCATAGTCACTCTTAAAACATGGTTGAGAAAACAAAGGAAACTCTTTATTCATCCAGGTATACCAAAATCCTTGCCAAGATCATGATATTACTTTACACCACTAGGATGAATAGTTAAGAAGATTCCTGATGACACGAGAAGAAAGAAACTTCATTCTCAGACTTCAATTACTTGGCACAACAAGACGCTTGCCAACATAAAGGGTCTGGAGGATTGACCGAGATACATTCAGCAACACTACTTTAAATGTTCTCCTTGATGTTCGAGAAAACAAACATCAAGTAAAGGCCGGATTCGGATACAAAGGAAACCATAAGCACACCTTCTATAATAAATCATAGAAGAAGTCTCATGAAGAGTGGTTGTTATTTGCTGACTTCAAGGAAATAGGACAATAGGTCTTTCCGGCTAAGTGTGTCAACCATTATAACAATCTTGCCAGACTTACGAAGAGAACTATGTCAAAACCTTGGGGAACACCAACCATCATTGCTACTTGAGATTCAGCTTTGGTTAGGTGGAATGATATTTCAGACTCAGCGTGTCCGAATAGAAAGTTTGCAACATTTACCACAAAGGTAAAGTCACTAGGTTCTCAAGATAGGAACTACAGTGTAAAGCTCCAAAGAATGAGCTAGATTGCTAGACTCATGCATTAGCAACTTGTCGAAAGACAACTGCATACATATAAAGTACTAATAATAAAACACACATGTGTCCTTAAGGAATGGAGTTAACTCTTATCGAATCCACGACGACATCTTTCAACATTTGCACGTGAATCGGAGAAGGTCACTTCTAACATCCAGAACACATACTTCGAGATGACTCGAAGATGGTTCTCGAATTTTTCCAACATTAATGCCAAATGTTCCATATGAATCAAATCTAGCATGGAGAAGATAAGGATGTCATCGATGGGCTCCACAACAAACTTATCGAGACACTCCAAGAAGATGTACTCATATGTTGTATGAACAAGGCAAACTATTGGTCAGATCAAAGGACATGAAGATGTACTCAAGTGAAGCATCACGAGTAGGAACACCATCAAGATAGTCCTTGGAACTGAGTTTGATTTGACGATAACCCAAATCAAATCAAAGGTGGGGAAGACAACATATCCACAAAGGAATACTATCTTTCTTCAACACAGACAAAACTAGACATCCCTTTTGGAAAGAACTGAGTCGGATAGCACTTTTATCTTACAACTCTCCAAGTTGTTGTTTAAGCTCAACCAACTACTTCAGGGGTATCCAGTACGGATCCTTGGAGAAAGGTGCAGTTCATAGAACTTGCTTGCTCAAGAACTTGACATCACGGTCATGTGGCAACATGGCGATACTTCTAGAAAGATATCCAGAATATCACGAACCACCGATATGTCACTTAGTTCCAAAGGAGACTTGCTTGGTAAGGCAACAGGACATAGTCTTAGAGCTTCATCACAAGCCTAACTCTTTGACCGAAGAGAGTGTACCAGAATAACGGACTTGGTAACACAATCAAACTTCGCTTAGTGATAGGATTAACCAATCACGCTAAGAATGACACAAATGTCCTTAGAGTTCAAAACAATAAATATTGCTAGAATCTCAGATGGCCACGTTATTACGCACACGCATCACTCACGAGCACGAAAGCTCGAGGAAGGGTGGGTAAAGATGTGTAAAAGCATCACCTCATTAAGGGGTCATGGAACTCGGCATGACCTCTTAGTATAAAAGAGTGTGACACTTTAAGGTGGAACATATAGAAGCTAATCAATGCCTCTTAATCTGCGGATTACAACACTTTGACCTGGTCCTAGATATGACGAGGTACCGGAGTTTGTTTCTCCTAGACATTCCGAAATGATTTGTCTTGATGGACCACAAGAGTATCTTGCATCGGAAGACACCAATGCACATTTACTACTTTGCTACCAACTGGTAGACAAAGGTTGGAAAACAACAAGGGGAAATGAACATGCTCAGGATAGAATCCCGAGATGTGGATGCATAAGTCAACAACCTTCCAAAGACCAATGCAAAGAAGGGTAAGGTGTGGCAGAGTCACGAGCATAGATGCGAGACTCTCGAGGAGCACTCTTGTTGTGATCTATTTGGTTCCATTAAAGAACATCTTCCATAGCATGTGGTAGGGGAAGTCCTTAATTGTCACAATTAAATTGCAACAAAGGCCACAAGCTTGAAGGCTAGAATTGTAATACCAGCCATCCTGAGGTAATGTATGAACATTAACGACAGGGGTCAAAGGAATGGATCTTGGTTTAAAGATCAGCTTCATGTACAAGATTCACAACATGAGAATCTAGCACAATTAGGGATCTTAGGTTCAAGTCCAAGGGTTAAAACCAGAGAAAAGAGTAACTACTGCTTGAGTGACGTAGCGTACTCTTCAAGGTAGTAACCACAAGGTAGCTTCCAAAAGAAGATAAGACTTCTGAAGTACCCAAACAAGTAAAAATGAGGCACACAAGGCGAAAGGAAACCTCAAAGCCTGGAACAGAACACTGAAGATCCAACAATATAATATTGTGGGTCCATAAGATAGAGAGATCATGATAGAAAGGAATCTCTCATGTGAACAAGAGCAAGGGGAACAAGGAATTCACAACACACACAACTCTAGAAAACTCAACACTAGGTCAACTGGTTAAGAAACGGCATGCCCAAAAGGCACCTAAGATTTGAAAGACTAGAAGAGATATCAAAAATTTTCCAAAATCAATACCAGATAAGATAACCCAGAGTAAGAGCGAAACTGGATAAGAAGAAAAGAAGCATACTAGAGATTTCACAAATAATTTTCCTCTTTAAAATAGTTTTCTCAAGCACTAGACTCAACATCGACCAATAGCAAGGTTTTCCTACGGTCAGTACTGCTCTGATACCAAGAACTGTGAGACCCCCGGGATCAGGGCTAAACAAATCCCAGACCTCCGTCCGAAATAAGATTAACCTTGAGCTCGAGAATATCCAGTGAAGAATCGGTAACACGACAGTGACCCTATGACACAAAAATTTATTACAGCAAGCTCATAACTAAGCAGAGAACCAAATTATTACAAGCAGAGGTCACTAACCACAAACATCAAACAATGGAAGGTAGATTATGCTATTAAGTATAGCAAACTTAACAAATGGCCTAAGAGGCCTGAAGCATAACGATGACGTCCTAGCCCATAGATTCCAGGCCGCCGGTCGGGAACCCCAAGCTACTCGTCGATGTTGATGTAGTACCAAACTGATCTTCAGGGAACACTTACTCTGCCAAAAGTATCAACAAAGCAAGGGTGAGTACAGGGTGTACTCCGCAAGACTTCTGGATGGTGGACTTGTTTTGCATAAAGCTACTTTTGTTTATAAAACAAGAGGGAGGAGAAGCTCGTCTAATCAGAGTATTTTAAAAGGAGATAAGAGAGCGACATCTCTGAAATATTGATCATCATCTTTTGATATCCACCAAATCATCATCATCTACCAACTAGGATCACCCCCTCGTACCCATGAGGAAGCATCCTTAACAAACATTAGTTGCCAAGTTTTACGATTAGGTTCATGTTCTCTATGATCTCCCATCCGTTCCCAAGTCGTCCATAACCGTGGACACGGCTTTCCGAAAGATAATTACCATGCAGGGGTGTACAACTTTACCCACACGTACCAACCGACTCTTAATGCCTAGTTGACACACTTCCTTGGTGTGCTGACAGAGGGTGTGGTTGGACACGACCTTTACCTTGCTTTCGCCAAGACCATGAGTTGCGCAATAAGTATTGTTCTCTCGTAATGGGTCAAATCCCGAAGTTGGTACTTAAAGATGTGAGGCGAGGTTGGTTCACCAGGGGCTCCATCGACCCCAAGCAACCCGGTCCATGCTTTCCTACCTGTTATGAATGCACCTCCTTCACCCCTTCTTTCGAAAATGTTTTCAATGCGTATGTCGAATGGAACGCCCGAACTATGTGACTCATGGAATCTACTAGGCAAGTTAGTCAATCATGGGGTCCCCATTTCCCTGTGTGGTTCTACGCTCGTCTTGGTTCAAGAGGCAAGAACCTAGGGTCCTAAGGGTGGCGAGCATGGGACTAGAAAAACCACATCCCACCGTGGCCTCCCATACAAGCCTTAGCATGTTTAATCTCATGTCACTGATCTCATATTATCATGTTCTCCTGTCATACTAGATTTTCTCCATCTGATACATCATCTGGATGAACCAGACTCAACAGCTAAGCATGGCTAAGCAAGACACAGATAAAAGCTCTAGCATTGCACACAAGCCAAACCTAGTTATGCTAGGAGGAGTGGATCAGGTAATATAAGCTCAAAGGGAGTATGCAATAGATAGGATACTATATCTATCGATAAAAGACCACAGTAGAATTGTATGCAACTTGGCAAGAATTGAAATGCTTTCGAAATCATAGGATTATATCATGGTGGGGCTATGCTTGCCTTTGCCAGTTGATAACCGATAAGCAGATCTTCGAGATCCTTATACTTGACTTGTTTATAGTTGGTCAAGTATTGTTCGTCGATCTTCGATCTTCGATGGTCTTGATCTTGGTCTTCGATCTTGATCTCGATATTGTATTCTATCGGGAAGAACCAAACATCGGAAAGGAAGGGGAACAATCAACACATGGCATCGATGCAATGCTCAAGCAAGGATGATGATATGACAAGTTAATTTGCATTGAAATGTAAACCTAAGACATGCTCGACAACTTAATTGGGGTTCCGAGGGGGGCAAACCCTAACTCGGGAAACTCCGGAAACCCATGAGAGGGGTTGATTTTGATCTCTAATTAAACTTGTCATTTAAGTTGTTTAACAATGCATTATTATAGCTTAAATAGATTGTTCTCATTTTTCTGAACATTTTTATATATTATTTATATTTTTCTAATTTATAAATCATAAGTTATTGATTTTACAATATTTAAAACATGAAATTGTTAAATCATTTTCTAGATTTATTAAACCACGCTGAAACTTTTCACACCGCAGGCATACCTAGCCACAGTGACTGACAGAGGGTCCCAGAGCCACCTCAGCAGCCACACACGCAAAGGGGAACATGGGCATTTTTCACCGGGGCAAAGGCTACCCACTCCGACTGACGGGTGGGGCCGAGGCCACGTCGGATGCCACCTTGGCGCCATGCGAGACTCGCCGGTGAGCACTACAGGAGGCGGCGGGGAACGGCGCAGGAGGGCGTGGGCGATCAAGCGAAGCAACGCATTCGAATCAGCGCTTCACGCTGAGCCAAAAGCGGGCGGCGCCGCTACTGGATGGTCGCCGGAGCAGGAGGCACAGCGAGGCTCTACGACGGAGCACGGCGAAACGCGGCAGAAGCTTGTTAAGGAAGCAATCGAGGGAGGGGACGGTACTGGCGGGTTCCTTGGCTCACCGCGATTCTCGTGAAGGGGTCGGGGAGCTCGGGGGAGGCCGGTAACACCGGTGGCGACGGCGGCCGGAGACGGAGCAGAAGGTGACGGTGGCGTTGATTTCCCGTGTGCGGAGTCGATTCCTTCAACGAGGGATCTCAGCTCGACGAGGCGGTTCTTCCAGCCTGCTTTGTGGAGCTCGGGGACGGCCAGAACAGCGGCGAGCGACGAGATCCAATGGGGTTAGGGTTTGGGGTCGCTCGGCATTGAGAGGGTAGAGGAAGAGCTAGCATGGAGGAGAGTGAGAGGATGAGGCAGGAGAGTCGTGCGGGGCTGGTTCTTATCCACACTCCAGAGCGGCGAGGATCACAGCGGCGGCGGCGGACGACATCGCGGCAGCCATCGAGCTGCTTCCCGTCGTCAAAAAAGACGACGAGGAAACAACAGCCAAAGGGGTATGGGCCAGAGTGGGCCGCTGTTGGGCCGCAGGGTGTGGCTGGCTGCTGCACGCGCGGAAGAAAGAGAAAAAGAGAAGTGACTGGGCCGACTGGGCTACACGGACTGGAGGCTATGGCTGCTGTTTTTTATTTGCAAAATCTTTTCTTTTTCTGTTTTCAAATCTATTTTGTGTTTTGAATTCCAAATCTGTTTGGGATAATTTTAAAATACCAGAGGGGTTTTGTGAAATATAGAAAGTGATCAAGAGCCCTTATAGTCAATTTGGCTCCATTATTTTTGTCATTTTAAAATTCAAAACTAGTTTGAATAAGTTTCAAAGAGGGAGGGAACATAGGGTTTTAGGGTTTTGTTTATTCTTTCTTGCATGCATTAATAGAGATGATGCTTATGATGCACAAAGCAAACCCTAATATAGATTAACTAAAACTGGGGTGTTACAAAAAGAATGTCTATCAGACTCGTCAGGAGGACCACAACTTAGTTCATTGCGGCATATTGTATGCGCTAGAGCCAGAACTTCGAAAGCGTTTTGAAAACGTCAATGCATTTGATACAATGGGTGAGTTGAAAATGATTTTCGACACCCATGCTACTGTAGAGAGTTATAATGCTTCAGCTAAGTTCTTTAGCTGCATGATGGAAGAGAACATCTCCGTAAGTAAGCATGTACTCAAGATGTCGGGTTACGCCAATAAGCTTGTGTCCTTGGGAATAACGATTCCCATTGACTTAGGCATCTATCGTGTTCTCCAGTCTCTTCCACCTAGCTATAAGAGCTTCGTGATGAACTATAATATGCAAGGCATGAAGAAGTCTCTCCCCGAGCTTCTGTCAATGCTTAAAACTGCAGAAGTGGAGATCAAGAAGGAACATCAAGTGTTGATGATCAATAAGACCACAAGTTTCAAGAAAGACAAGAAGGGTAAATAGAAGGGAAAGAAGGGCGGCAAGCCGGTTTCCGTTCCTGAAAAGAAACCCGGAGTTGTCCCTAAGTCTGATACCGAGTGCTATTATTGCAAGGGGACTGGCCACTGGAAGCGAAACTGCCCCAAGTATTTGGCAGACAAGAAGGCCGGCAAGGCAAATAAAGGTATATATGATATACATGTTATTGATGTGTACTTGACTAGTACTCACAGTAGAAGCTGGGTATTTTATACCGGTTTAGTTGCTAATATTTGTAATTCGAATTAGGGGCTGTGGAACAAGCGACCGCTAGCAAGGGGTGAGATCAAGATGCGTGTCGGCAATGGATCAAGCGTTGATGAGATCACCGTCAGAACGCTACCTCTCCACTTACCATCGGGATTAGTTATAAACTTGAATAATTGTTATCGGGTGCCAGCACTGAGCATGAACAATGTATCCGGATCATGTTTGATGCGCAGTGGTTATTCATTTAAATCTAAGAACAATGGTTGTTCGATTTATATGAATGAAATCTTTTATGGTCATGCACCGATGATGGATGGTTTATTTCTGTTGGATCTCGATAATAGTGTTACACATATTCATAATGTTGATGCTAAAAGGATTAAACTTAATGATGATATATCTGCATATATGTGGCACGCCGTGTAGGTCATATTGGCGTTAAACACATGAAGAAGCTTCATTCGGATGGACTTTTGGAATCACTTGATTTCAAATCATTTGATACATGTGAGCCATGCCTTATGGGCAAGATGACTAGAACGCCGTTTTCTGGTTCAATGGAACGGGCGACAGATTTATTGGAAATCATACATTCTGATGTGTGTGGTCCAATGAGTGTCTCGGCGCGAGGTGGATATTGTTATTTTGTTACTTTCACGGATGATTTGAGTAGATACGGTTATATCTACCTGATGAAACAGAAGTCTGAAACCTTTGAGAAATTCAAGGAGTTTCAGAGTGAAGTGGAAAATCATCGTAATAGAAAGATCAAATTTCTATGGTCCGACCGTGCAGGTGAGTATCTAAGTTACGAGTTTAGCACTCATATGAAAGAGTGTGGAATAGTTTCACAACTCACACCTGCCGGAACACCACAGCGAAATGGTGTGTCGGAACGTCGTAATCGTACTTTACTAGATATGGTTCGATCTATGATGTCTCTGACGGACTTGCCACTGTCATTTTGGGGTTATGCACTAGAAACTGCTGCATTCACTTTAAATTGGGCACCATCTAAATCCGTTGAAAAGACACCATATGAATTATGGTTTGGAAACAAACCTAAGCTGTCATTTCTTAAAGTTTGGGGATGCGATGTTTATGTGAAGAAACTTCAACCGGATAAAGTCGAACCCAAAGCGGAAAAATGCGTCTTCATAGGATACCCTAAGGAAATTATTGGGTATTCCACAGATCCGAGGGCAAGGTTTTTTTTTGCCAAGAATGGATCCTTTCTAGAGAAAGAGTTTCTCGCGAAAGGCGTGAGTAGTTGGAAGGTAGAACTCGAAGAGGTTGTAGAACCTTCTCTTCATAGTATGGTGAGTAGCACAGCACCAAAAGTCGTCCCAGAGTTGGCTTCACCAAATGAGGAGGGAACTAATGATAATGATCATGAAGCTCCGAAAGAGAATACTACCAAACCTCGCAGGTCTAGCAGGACGCGTGTAGCTCCCGAGCTATACAGAAATCCTGTTATGAATTTCATGGTCGATGAAATTGATGACCCTGCGACGTATGAAGAAGCGATGATGAGACCGGATTCCAACAAATGGTTAGAATCCATGAAATCCGAGATGGAATCCATGTACGAAAACCAGGTTTGGACCTTGGTCGACTTACCTCACGACCGAAAGGCCGTGGATAATAAATGTATTTTCAAAAGGAAAAATGATGCTGATGGTAATGTAACCGTCTATAAAGCTCGACTTGTCGCAAAGGGGTTTCGACAAATTCAAGGAGGTGACTACGATAAGACACTCTCTCCCATAGCGATGCTAAAGTCAGTTATGATTATGTTAGCAATTGCTGCATATTTCGACTATGAGATATGGCAGATGGATGTCAGAACTTCGTTCCTCAATGGTAATATTGAAGAAGAGTTGTATATGATACAACCAAAGGGTTTTGTCGATCCTAAGGATGCTGACAAGGTATGCAAGTTTTAGCGATCCATCTATGGATTGAAGCAAGCATCCTGGAGTTGGAATCTCTGCTTTGATGAGGTGATCAAAGAGTTTGGATTTGTCCAAACTTATGGAAAGGCTTGTATTTAGAAGAAAGTGAGTGCGGGCGATGTGGCATTTCTGATATTATATGTGGATGACATATTATTGATCAAAAATGATATAGATCTTTTAAACATTGTTAAAAGTTACCAAAACAGCAAATTTTCAATGAAGGACCTAGGTGAAGCGTCATACATATTAGGCATAAAGATCTATAGGGATAGATCTAGGCGCCTAATAGGGCTATCGCAAAGTGCATACCTTGATAAGATTTTAAAGAAGTTTAAAATGGACGGAAGTAAGAAGAGGTTCTTACCTATGTTGCAAGGAAAGACATTAAGTAAGACCCAAAGTCCAGCTACAGCGGAAGAAAGAGAGATAATGGACAAAGTCCCCTATGCTTTAGCCATAGGATCTATAATGTACACCATGCTATGTACAAGACCGGATGTGGCACATGCTATTAGTTTGACTAGTAGGTACCAATCTGATCCAGGATCGGAACACTGGATAGCGGTCAAGAATATCCTTAAGTACTTGCGAA
Source organism: Avena sativa (assembly GCA_916181665.1). NCBI lineage: Eukaryota > Viridiplantae > Streptophyta > Magnoliopsida > Poales > Poaceae > Avena > Avena sativa. The sequence goes on along the minus strand of OV702294.1, from coordinate 143,446,087 downwards.
GAACTAAAGATATGTTTCTTGTGTACGGAGGTGAAGAAGAGCTCGTCGCTAAGTGTTATGTCGACGCTAGCTTTGACACTGATCTGGATGAATCTAAGTCTCAATCCGGATACGTATTTCTCATGAATGGTGGAGCGGTTAGTTGGAGGAATTCCAAACAACCCGTGGTGGCAGGATCAACAATAGAGGCCGAATATGTTGCTGCTTCAGAAGCGGCTCAGGAAACAGTTTGGATGAAGGAGTTCATAACCGAACTAGGTGTGGTTGTGAGCGCGTTGGACCCAATGGTGATCTATTGTGACAACAATGGTGTCATATCCAATGCCAAAGAACCAAGGTCTCACAAGAATGCCAAGCATATTAAGCGCCGGTTTCACTCCATCCGCGAGCATGTCAAGGATGGAGATATAAAGATTTGTAAAGTACACATGGATCTCAATGTAGCAGATCCGTTGACTAAAACTCTCCCTAGAGAATAACATGATCAACACCAAAACTCCAAGGGTGCTAGATTTATCATTATGTAACTAGATTATTGTCTCTAGTGCAAGTGGGAGACTGAAGGGAATATGCCCTGAGAGGCAATAATAAAGTGGTTATTATGTATATTCCAAGTATATGATAGATGTTTATTTTGCATGCTATAATTGTATTAATACGGAAACGTTAATACATGTGTGTTTAAAAGACAAACAGAAAGTTCCTAGTTATGCCTCTCTTATAAACTACTCCCTCCGTTTCAAAATATAAGATGTTTTAGGTTTGTGAAGAAAATGTATCTTGACTTGTTTTTGTGTGTAGATTCACACCAAACTTGAGTGAACCTACATACTAAAACAAGTCTAGATACGAAACAGAGGGAGTAGCTCGTTGATTAACAAGATGATCAAGGTTTCCTGATCATGGACATTGGATGTTGTTAATAACGAGGTCACAACATTATTGGAATGGTGTGATGAACATTCATCCGAAGTATAGCATTACGATCAAAGTCATTGAGTTTATATTGCTATAACATCATACGAAGTGATCCTAATCCTTAGACCATGAGATCATGTCAATCACTAACACTGGTAGAGTATCTTGATAACATCAAACGTCACATCGTAATAGGGTGATTATAAAGATGGGTTCGGTACTACTAAGGTGTTATGTTGAGGCCCATGGATCGAGAGTGGAATTTTTTCATCCCGATGACGGATAGATATGCTTTGGGCCCTCTCGGTGATATCACATTGATTAGCTTGCAAGAAAGTGATTTGATCACTAGAATGTTATATCACGGGAACGAGAAAAGAGTACATGTCAGTAACGAGATCAAACTAGGTATGGAGATACCGATGATCAAATCTCGGACATGTAATATATCGCGAGACAAAGGGATTTAGATACTAGCATAAAAGGTTCTCACGATCACAAGAAAGTCATCGTTGAATGTGTGGGACTCAGTATGAAAGGGATTAAGATACTAGCATAAAAGGTTCTCACGATCACAAATAGTTTCATGCTCAAAAGAATAAGAAAGCGCAGAAATTTATTTCACTAGATACCGAAACTGGTTTCGGGTGAAATTGCAGAAAGTGTTTCTGCATGTGAAATGAAATACTAGCAAGGGGTTATATGTGAATTTTTGTCATTAAAGTAATTGACAAAATTCTGAATAAATAAAAGGAGTTTTATTTAATGAGCGTTTGCATTAAATTTGGTGGAAATTTAATGGGAATTGGAGTAGGTTTTTGAGTGGAGAAAATTGAAGGGGCATTTTGTGAGTGGAGCTTCCACCCACATGAATGGAGGGAGGGAAAGTGGGCAGCCCCATGTGCCGGCCACCCCCTTGGGGTTCCCCTCCTCCTATAAAAGGAGCCCCCCTCCCTCTCTCTCACACACCTCCTCGTGAAGGATCTCTCTCCCCCTCTAGTATTTATCCCCCATGGTCTCGGACTAGCGAGATACATGTTCCCGGTGGCTTTTCGGGAAGAAAGAGTTGTGCTTCCGATGCATCGCTGGAGCGAGGAGGCGGAGGTTGCTCGGTGCCTCGGACGTGTGTGCGAGAACGGATGCGCCGCTGATTTGCGGCGCTAGGACTTCCTCTCGATCTTGAGATCGGCAAGAGATCGTCTACATCAACCATGAGTTCAACCTCGTTAAGCTTTGTCGGTCTTCAAGGGTATGTTCTCTACGGATGTATATCCGCCCGTTGCTTGTATCTAATAGATAGATCTTGGTACATAGTTGTTCCCATCGTAGGAAATTTTTTGTTTTCTATGATGCGAACCCTACACTAAACATGGTAGCACAAAGGAGGAGAAACAACCATCTAGCTACTACATGGACCCGTAGTAAAAGGTGGAACTACTCACGCATCATACCGGAGGCTGGCATGGTGATGAAGAAGGCCTCTGGGATGATCTCTCCCCTTCGGCAGGGTGCCGGGAAGAGCTTCAAATCCCCCGATCTAGGGATGATGGTGGCGGCGGCTACGAACTTTTTTGTGGAATATTGATCAGGTCCTTAGGGTTTAGGTATCGGAGGCTTCTTATAGGCAAAGAGGAAGGCCGAGGGGGTGCCCGAGGCGGCCGCACCCCCCAGGCGCGGGCCAGGCCTGGCCGCATGGCCAGGGGGTGTGGCCCCCTCGAGGACCTCCTCCGTCTCGTCTTCTGGATCCGTGTTCCCCACGTTAAAATATTGACTTTGGCTTTTGTCTCATCCAATTTCGAGAATATTCATTTTCTGACTTTTCTGGAACCAAAACAACAGAAAACATGCAACTGTCACTGTGGCATATTGTTAATAGGTTAGTCCCAGAAAACATATAAAAATACCTCAAAGTGTAGACAAGGCAAAGCAAAGAAGATACTAAACAAGCATGGAACATCTGAAAGAACATTTCTTAATCCCTAGTGTTTTGTGTGTTAGATAACAATACCAAGGATCATTTAATGTGTGTTGAAGTGTTGCAGCTCTATTTGAGAATAAAGGGGAAAGATCTCTGCCTTTGGGGGCGGATAATACAGCCCCACCAGGGGCGGATAATCCGCCCCTCCCTTTGCCCAAGCAGGCGCAAGCCCCAGAAGGGGGCGGAATTTTGGCCGGATTTTCCGGCCCCGCCTGATAATCCGCCCCTCGGGGGGGCCGGATAATCCGCCCCCTTGCTCATCGCCAAGGCGCAAGACCTAGAGAGGGGGCGGAATTTTGGCCGGATTTTCCGGCCCCGCCGGATAATCCGCCCCTCAGGGGGGCCGGATAATCCGCCCCCCCCAAGATCTTCACCAAGCTTCACCATGGCGCAAGCCCCAGAGAGGGGGCGGAGTTTCCCCCGGAGAATCCTCCCTTGGGATGGAGTTTTCCTAGGGGGCGGATAATCCGCCCCAAGTGGGGGGCGGATAATCCGCCCCCAAAGTTGTGCAACGGCCAGATCTGGGGAGGGGGTATTTAAGCCAGCCTTCCCCCTCCTTCCAGAACTCTTGATTCATCACGAAAAAGACCAGATCAGATCTGAAAGCTTCATCCAAGAGTGCTCCACCTAGATCCACCCAAAGGCCCCATCCCTTGGGGAATCGAAGGAGGAGAACTCAATCTTCATCATTAGCAATCAAGCGCTTCATCTCCTCTCCATTCATTTGGAGAACCTCCGATCTAGTATTTCTTGCAAATATCTAGATCCTCGTTCTTGTTTATATTGATAAACCTTGTTCTTGTGGCAGCTTGTTGTCATCTTGGGAGCCCCCAATTCGGTTGTGGGTGTGTGCCTCGATAGTGTTGTAAAAGGTACCGGTTCCCGCCTCGAAGGGATCCAATAGTGGAGAAGGTGGATCAGGCCTCTCGTGGCGAGATCCATCGGAGAATAGGGTGAGGCCTATTGTGGCGTGGTGGTCTTAGAACCGCCCACCCCTCCAACACAGATGTACTTCCCTTAACAAGGAAGGAACTGCGGTAAAACAAATCCCTGTGTCTCCGCGTGCTCCACTACGGTTTCCTCGCTCCTCTTTTACGTGCTTAGTAGTTAGGGTTACATATAGGGAAATTCTCGTAGTTGCATATCTAGAGAATTTACTTTGTGTCAAGTCTAAAATTGAAAAAGTATTAAAAATTGGTTAGTGCCTATTCACCCCCCCTCTAGGTGCCCATACGATCCATTTCAATTGGTATCAGAGCCTCGGCTCTTATTTCGGGCTTAACCGCCTAAGAGAAGTATGGGTTCCAAGGGAGATGGGAGTGATGCTCCGGAGGTAGTCACCATGAACGATCTCAAGACGTTGGAAACAACCTTGGTGAGTTCAATGGAGGCTAAGATGGAAGAGATGCATCAATTGATAATGCATCTCTCCACATCCGCAGCATCACCTCCATCTAACTCTGAGGATACCACTCCGCAATCCAAGGAAACGGGTAAAACTGTTTCCAAAGATAACAAAGTGGTAGGTGATGATACTAGCAAGAGCTCCTCCTCGAAAAAGGATAGCGGTAAGGATGGATACAATGAGGTTTCTCATGTGTATTCCCCTGATCCGCCTATTCCTCACCCACATATACATAATAGGGGTGATCCACCCAAACTTTCAGCATCTACTTTCTCTCAATGGCAATTTTTTATGAAATCTTATGTGTGCAGTTCCTCCATAGAGTTGTGGAAGATCATCGAAAATGGTCTTCACGTTGGAAATCCTAACAATCTCACAAGGAGAGAAGTGGTCGATAGCCAACTCAATGCTACAGCTCTACACATGATACAGCTTGGTGTGGGTGACAAAGACATGCCACACATTCAGCATCTTAGCACAGCTAAAGAAGCTTGGGATGCTCTCACTGAGCTCTTCATCGGAAATGAAAGTATGAGAAGGAATAGATATGATGCCTTGAGCAATGAAGCTGAAGGATTTTACATGCTGGATGGAGAAGACCACGAGGACATGTATAGGAGGCTCAAGGCAATAGCCACAACCTTCAGAAACCACGGTGCAGCTCATGTTGATGATGCTTGGATCAAGCGCAAGTATGTCAGTGCTCTTATGCCATTTGAGCCCACAGATTTGAAAAGTCTCCAAGGTAGGCATAACTATCACCTCATGTCATCCAATGAGGTAATGCAAGAAATGGCCGCCTTCAAAGTGGCTGCCAAGAATGCCGAAGATGCTCGTGCTCGAGCTATGGGGATGCAAAAGGGGGTCAACATGGCCTTGAAGACTAGTGTGATTGATCATGATGAATATGCGGTAGAAGGTCTGGACTGTCCCGAAGATATAAAAAGGATCCACGGACAATACTTGACTCTTTATGCAAGAAACTTTTGGAAAGATCTAGCCAAGGCTAAAGCTGAACTAGATCGCAAGAGTGGAGCCTATGGAAGAAAAGAAAATGGTCCCAAGCTGAGAACATGCTTTAATTGTGGCGACCGGCTGCACTTCGTAGCTGAGTGTCCATATCAAAGTAGAGAGGATAATGGAGGAAGACTTATTTTCAAGGACAAATCAAAAGCTCCACGTAAGAAACAGTTTGTAAAGAAGAATGCTCCTTTCAAGAAGAAACCAAAGATTGTTCTAGTGGCTCAAGAAGAATATTCATCGGGGAGTGAAGATGAGGACGAGGACGATAGCTCTCAAGAGGTGGCTGCTATAGCCACCACATCTACATCAACATCTCTCTTCGACTCTCCGAACGAAAACATCATCAACAAGAATGCTACTTGCCTCATGGCAAGAAGCTCCGAGGTAACTTCTTCTAACTCTTCTTTTCCCAAGGCTATGATAGACATGGATGATCTTGCTAGTCTTAAGGTTAAAGAATAGATTATTGCTTTGGATTATTTCTATACTAACCTGCAAGGTGAGCACAAAGTTCGTTTTGAGGCTCTTATGGATCAGTTGGCCCAAAACGAAGCACTCCTCGAAGAAAAGAGCAGAATTGAAAGGGAGGATGCAATGGAAATTGCATCCCTAAAAAATGCTCTTGAAGAAGAAGAAGAAGCTCGGGTCTCTCTTGAAGAGAGGCTTGAGTCTATGGAAGAGTCACATGAAGAAATTGTGACTAAACTTGTTAAGGAACGTGACAATGCTGTCACCAAGGCAAAGAAGTTAAAGAAGGAAAGGATTGACTTTGTGGCTGCTCATGATAGACTCTCCGAGGAATTGGAGAAACTTGACAATGCTCACAAGGCGTTGAAAAACGAGTTCTCTATTCTCAACGAGTCACATGATCAGCTTCAAAGTCGATTGGCCAAATATGATACTCCTAGCTCGTCCAAATCAACATATAGTAACAAGAAAAATGCTAGTGTGGAAAAAGAAGTGATCAAGGACATCACTACAAAGGACAAAGGTGTGCTTGATGAAGTCCTTGGCAAGCAAAGGTCAAATCATGGTAAAGAGGGACTTGGGTATGTCACCAAGTCCAAGAAGAAGAAAACCAAGAAGAACAAGACCAAGAATGTGCAACTAAATACAAGCACTGCTGAGAAGGTTGTCACAAAAAACAAGACTAATAATATTGGTTTTGCAGGGTCTCATAATCCGAATTATGAACTCTTTTGTGATGACTATGGCGATGTTTATGCTTATTATGTTGGTCCTTTTGATGAATATAGTGCTTGGTCTATTTGGGTCCCAAAGACCCTTGTTACTAACATGAAAGGACCCATTGAAAAATGGGTACCTAAAACCAAGAAGTAATTTTCTTGCAGGGCTATGCTTTCGGTGGGTCGAAATGGGTGCTGGATAATGGCTGCACTAGTCATATGACCAGAAGCAAGGAGATCATCATGGAGATGCGTCCAAATCATGATAATATCACAGTCTCCTATGGTGATAAGTCTAAATCTCAGGTATTGGGTCTTGGCAAGGTTGTGGTTACCCACGATATCTCTCTCGTGGACGTCATGCTTGTTGAGACCCTTGGCTACAATCTTCTTTCTGTTCGTGCCCTTGGCAAGATGGGTTTTGCTGTTTTTATCGATGATGATTTGGTGGTACTATTATGGAGCAAGTCTCTAAAGGTCGCTTTCATTGGATACGTCGAAAATGACCTGTATGTGGTGGACTTCTCGGGGAAAACCACTTCGGGTCCGATGTGTCTATTCGGAAAGGCCGACGTGGGCTGGCTATGGCATCGCCGTTTAGCCCATGTCAACATGAGAACTTTGCAAAGTCTCCAAAAGGGTGGCCACATCCTTGGACTAAACGACAATGTCTCTTTTGCCAAAGATCGTGTCTGCAGGGCTTGTGTTGAAGGAAAAATGCATGATTCTCCCCACAAGAGGAAGACTATTGTGTCATCAAAGAGGATCTTGGAATTACTTCATGTGGATTTATTTGGTCCTCCTTCTCATGCAAGTCTTAGTGGGAAGAAATATTGCTTGGTCATCGTCGATGATTACTCAAGATATACATGGGTATATTTTTTCAAGCTGAAAAGTGAGACTCAACAAACTGCCATCGACTTTGCCAATGAAGTTCAACGTCAACACAATGTTCCCATCTTGGCAATTAGAAGTGACAACGGCTCAGAATTCAAGAACTATACTTTAAACGAGTTTCTTAGCGAAGAGGGGATTAGACACCAATATTCCGCTGCGTACACCCCTCAACAAAATGGTGTAGCCGAGAGGAAGAACCGGACTTTGATGGATATGGCAAGATCTATGCTAGCTGAATTCAAGTCTCCTTATAATTTTTGGGCTGAAGCCATTTCCACTGCTTGTCACTCATCAAACCGGCTCTACCTTCGGAAGATCTTGGACAAAACCCCATATGAAATACTTACCGGAAACAAACCCAACATCTCATACTTCAGGGTATTCGGGTGTAAGTGTTTCTTTCTTATTAAGGGTGTCCGTTTGTCAAAATTTGATTCCAAGGCTTTAGAAGGTATCTTTGTTGGTTACGGTGCCGAATCCCACACTTATAGAGTCTACAACAAGCTCACTGGGATTGTTGTAGAATCTTGTAGTGTGGAGTTCGATGAAAATAATGGCTCCTTTGTAGGGCAAGTTGATGTTTGTGATGCAGATGTTGAAATACCCCAAGATGCAATAAGAAGAATGGGCGTGGGATTCTTCCGGCCCATTGAGGAACCCCTTGTGGCGGATCGGGAAGGACAATGCTCCACACATGTGGAGCCCTCATCTACACAAGATCAACAAGCTCCTACTGTTGGAGACAATCCTGCACCAACACCACAATCTGCTGAACACCATCTGTCCCCTGGACAAGTTGGTAGTCCCAGGCCGGACTATCCGCCCCCTCCAAGGGGCGGACAATCCGCCCCTGGCACTCCAACTCGTTCCAGAGGATCCGAAGGAGAAGTCAACACCTCTAAAGCTCCCAGGCCGGACTCTCTGGCACCCAGGGGCGGATTATCCGGCCCTGGGTCTCCAACTCCAGTCAGGATTTCTTAGGAAGATGGTTCTGGTACTTCTCCTCCCAGGCCGGATAGTCTGGCCCCTCCAATGGGCGGATTATCCGGGCCTGAAGAAAATGTTCAGCAACAATCTTCTGGCAGTAACGGTGATCAAGATCAAGGGCATTGGGCCAACCCTCCCCCATAATGCCGAAAGCAAGTAAAATCATTTCCCTTAATATCATTTTGTGATATGTGGGTCATCGATGAGCATTGGTTTTGAACTTAAGATACATCTTCGTGGTGTCATGCCATGCGCTCCAACATGGTGGCCTCGGCCACCGCCCTCTTCCTTGAGAAGAGTTGGTTTTTCATGGGTCTCACTGGATTTTCTTGCATATCTTTTGTTCTTATGGAAAACACACTCAAATTTGGCTTTTGATTGATTTGATTCTTGCAAATTTGGGTGTGTAGTACCATCTCAGTTTGATGCTCTCAACCCAAGCCTTTCTCTCCCTCCTTGAACCATCTATTCTTGCACACAAGTCCTCTAAAACACCATCGAGAGATTTGCTAGGTTGCTCTGGGCTGATTCTGTTTTCCAGAATTTCTGGGGGGGGGGAGGGCGGATTATCCGCCCTAAGTGGGGGGCGGATTATCCGCCCCGGGCGAAATCAGCCCCTTATAGGCTGGGTCGGGGAGGGCAGGCTCAAACAGAGCAGCCAGTCCTCCCCCAACCCTACCTCTGCCCCCCAGCCGCCGCTGGAGCATCCGCCTCTCCCGGAGTCGATTCGACCACCGGATTCTCCGGGCTCTCCTCGGATCTTCATCACCTCGCCTCCGGGTATCTTCTCCTCCGCGATTTTCCTCCAATGAGTGAGGGTAACTCCCTCATCTCTCTCCTTTTGTATGGGATGTATTCTATTTGGTGGAAATCTCGTTGTAGAAAGTTCTTGGTGTTGTTTCTTACATGCTAGAATCAGTAGCCTTGCAACCCTAGTACCCGATCTGTTTTGCCATGGTAGATCTGAGCCAATCCAGAAATTTTTGCGGGGGGCGGATTATCCGCCCCTGCCAGGGCCGGATAATCCGCCCTGGACGGTTACACTCTGGTCTGTTTTGGTTCTGGTTCTGCTCATGCACATCATTGGTTATGGGGTTGCATTGCTACTCTTTCTCCGTGTTTTCTTTCTCCTGGACTTGTGTGTATGCTCATCCCCATGCTACCTCTCTCAATGCTCTTCACAGGTGGTTCCAAGCCGACCAAGACCTTCGCCCGTCGTCCCCGTCCCCGTTATCTCAAACCCACTGCAGAAGGGAAGTTTATTGACGAAACAGAGGTCAGCAGGGCAGCAAGAGAGGCTGCAAGGATGGCAGAGGCAAGTAAGCAATCTAAGCGGACTGCTTCTCGCAAGGGCAAACAGTCTCGGCCCAATTACAAGTCTATGGACAACATTCAGTATGCCACCATCCGCCAGACAGACTACTATGATGATGTTGACAGTGATGGCCAACCTGAGGACACTATGTTTTGGAATGCTCACTTTAGGGCTATCCATGATGATGTCTATGCTACTCTCAAGATTCGCCCCATGCGTCCCATTAACTTGACTGAGGCTCAATCCAAGGCTCGGCTCCTTGAGGCATTGGATGTGACCAACAAGATGGGGCTTCAACAGCTCATGACCATTCAATGCAATTATGACTCTTCTGTGGTGCGCCAGTTTTTCTCCACACTTGTGATCTGCGGTGATGAGCGCCGCACTATGAAGTGGATGACCGGGACTACAATGCTTCAGTCAGACTTTCACACTTTTGGGCAGGTTCTTGGGTATGCTTTCCATGGTCGTGACACTCCCGCTGGTCACCGCATCATTACTCCATTGAAGCCATCCAAGGACACTGCTCTGGCTCCCTGCCTTTCTCCTGATGGTGTTGCTGGTACTTTCGCTGGTCTCTCTCCCTTGTATGCCTCTCTTGTTGGCATGTTTCGGGACTGCATCGCTCCTAGTGGTGGCAACAATGACAAGATCCGTGGCCACCTTGTTCCTCTCCTTGCGTTTGCTCACGAGTGTGCCACCAACACTGGATCAGCCACCGGTTACAAACTGGATGTCATGGACTATATTTTTCATGAGATGACGGATGCTATGATCAACCGGCTCTCTATTCCTTATGCTCCGTTCATTATGATGCTTGTCAAGCATATGTTACCCCATGAAGAGTTTGGCACTGCTTTGGATGGTGTTCACAAGCCCAAGAAAATCTACAACAAGGCTCAGAAGACTCATCACCCTCCACTGCCCCGGAGTCCTTCATGCGTGATGCTCGGGCTAGTGGTCGTCGTTCCACGGTGTCCCCAATGGCACGTGAGGTCAAGCATCTTAATTGGTTCCAGCGGAACATTCTTTGCATGGGTATTGACATTCACAAGGGCCAATATGAGGCGTACCGCAGGGATCATGAGAGGGATCACACGCAGCAGCTTATCCTCCACCATGTCTCCGGTGCCACTGGCAATCCACCTCCTTCCACTGCTCCGAATCCGTATGCTCAGTGGAACACCTCAGGGATCAACTATGGCGAGCTCGAGAGTTGTCTCTTTCCTCCTCCACCGAGGGCACCCACTCGTCCAGCTGATGACGATGATGATGAGTATGATGAAGAGGAAGGGGACGGGAATGACTACAACGAGGATGAGGAGGAGTGATCTCCAGGGGCGTTAGCATCGCTCTTCTTCCTTTTTGGCGTTTCTATGCCAAAGGGGGAGAAGTAGTTCTATTAGGTCTCGTGGATTTGCAAGGGTCAGGCACAAGCTTTTCGATTTTAGTCGTTCTTATTTGCTTGCTTGTGCCCTTTTCTAGCGTGAACTCAGTTGCTATTTGTGTTTGTTTTTGTAAGACTATGTCGTACTTCACTGTTTGGTACTATGTTTGGTATTCACGGAATTCTGGATTTATCTATTATGGACCTCATGGAATTCTGGAATTGTGGAGCATACTTGATGGCATATGGATTCATGGGATTATCTATGTATGCTTTGGCTGTTTTCTCATCCCGGTGGTATGACCTTGTTTCCCAAACCACCTCGTTTCAATTATCTTGGTTATGGAAGTAGTGTTCTCCCTAGTGTGTGTATTTGTATTCAAATGCAAATCTTAAATATGCACACATCTAGGGGGAGTGTCTTTCATTATTTAAGGTGGCGTTTGCCGGTTTTATTGCAAATCCTAGTATTGTCATCTAACACCAAAAAGGGGGAGATTGAAAGAACATTTCTTAATCCCTAGTGTTTTGTGTGTTAGATAACAATACCAAGGATCATTTAATGTGTGTTGAAGTGTTGCAGCTCTATTTGAGAATAAAGGGGAAAGATCTCTGCCTTTGGGGGCGGATAATCCGGCCACCAGGGGCAGATAATCCGCCCCTCCCTTTGCCCAAGCAGGCGCAAGCCCCAGAAGGGGGGCAGAATTTTGGCCGGATTTTCCGGCCCCGTCGGATAATCCGCCCCTCGGGGGGCCGGATAATCCGCCCCCTTGCTCATCGCCAAGGCGCAAGCCCCAGAGAGGGGGCGGAATTTTGGCCAGATTTTCCGGCCCCGCCGGATAATTCGCCCCTCAGGGGGGCCGGATAATCCGCCCCCCAAGATCTTCACCAAGCTTCACCATGGCGCAAACCCCAGAGAGGGGGCGGAGTTTCTCCCGGAGAATCCGCCCTTGGGGCGGAGTTTTCCCAGGGGGCGGATAATCCGCCCCAAGTGGGGGGCGGATAATCCGCCCCCAAAGTTGTGCAACGGCCAGATCTGGGGAGGGGGTATTTAAGCCAGCCTTCCCCCTCCTTCCAGAACTCTTGTTTCATCATGAAAAAGACCAGATCAGATCTAAAAGCTTCATCCAAGAGTGCTCCACCTAGATCCACCCAAAGGCCCCATCCCTTGGGGAATCGAAGGAGGAGAACTCAATCTTCATCATTAGCAATCAAGCGCTTCATCTCCTCTCCATTCATTTGGAGAACCTCCGATCTAGTATTTCTTGCAAATATCTAGATCCTCGTTCTTGTTTATATTGATAAACCTTGTTCTTGTGGCAGCTTGTTGTCATCTTGGGAGCCCCCAATTCGGTTGTGGGTGTGTGCCCCGATAGTGTTGTAAAAGGCACCGGTTCCCGCCTCGAAGGGATCCAATAGTGGAGAAGGTGGATCAGTCCTCTCGTGGCGAGATCCATCGGAGAATAGGGTGAGGCCTATTGTGGCGTGGTGGTCTTAGAACCGCCCACCCCTCCAACGCAGATGTACTTCCCTTAACAAGGAAGGAACTGCGGTAAAACAAATCCCTGTGTCTCCACGTGCTCCACTACGGTTTCCTCGCTCCTCTTTTACGTTCTTAGTAGTTAGGATTACATATAGGGAAATTCTCGTAGTTGCATATCTAGAGAATTTACTTTGTGTCAAGCCTAAAATTGAAAAAGTATTAAAAATTGGTTAGCACCTATTCACCCCCCATCTAGGTGCCCATACGATCCATTTCAACATCATTTCCTTGGCTTCCATTGTCGTTATCGTGGTCTCTATTCTCACTGTTAACTCGGCGTTCATTGCCTCGGTTTACATGTGCTTTTTCCGCCACTGCCGGATCATACGGCACCAACTGCTTGTCCCTCCTACCGGAGTTCACCGCCTTATCTTTCCTCGGTCCTCCTCCGGGTGATAATGCTGCTATAGCTGATACTGCCGGGGCATCTCCAGCCGAATGAATGACTCGGGAGGCTCCATGCTTTGCTGAGTTGTTCTTGAGAATCTCCCCATTCTGCTGGTTTGCTATACGCATCAGCTTATTGACTCTTTCTTGTTGCCTCTGTCGGGCTTCACCGGTCAGAGTTGATAATTAGGCTGCTGCTGCATCTGATGCCCTGAGGTTTTTCGCAGGTGTTCTATACCTCGGCAACCCTGGGCGGATCGAGTCACCTGGCCTAGGCACATGTTTCTTGTTTATATCACTAAGGATATTTCCCCCTTATCCTCACACCATCCATTCTAGATTGGCTAGTGTTCAGCTTATTTGCCTTAGCATATTCACGCAAGGTAATGTTCAGCGACTGCTAAAGTGCTGCTACTTCTTTCGCTTCGGCTAATACTTTCTGCCGGTTTTATTCTAGCTCAGCCTACGCCTGAGACGGATCTACGATGGGAGCTACATGTGTGGTCAGGCTATCTATTGCGGCCTGCAGTACATTTTCTGGGTTTTCCAGAGGAGGACCCCTTAAGCGTGGTGCTTTAGGGGTAACATTTTACGGGTCTTCCAGCTCCCATCCTGCCGGGTATGCTTCCACCAGATCTTTGCTTGTGCCGGTCCCGGCGCCTGCTGTGGGTGCTGTCATCATCACCTCGACGCTGCCTGCGGGGCGAGTGATACACGGAGCGCTAGCAGCGCTGAGGGGAGGCTCTCCCACGAGGATGACTCAATGCGGGTAGATGCAGGAGACACCGACACCGACGTATATCTTGTGTGCACCTAGGTTGACGAAGACACTGTTGCGTGGAGGTGCGTGCCTGGTGAAGTGGTGCGCGTTGTCCCTGACGTAGTCCAGCGAGCCGAATCACCAAACTATCCAAGAGACTATGCACTCTCCGGTGACGATGAAGTTCCCGTCCGAAACTTGACTCCAGCTAGCACTGCTGCTGGCCCCACGGTGGGCGCCAAATGTCATGGGAGTGGCACGGCAGATAGCATGGGTAGGCTAAAGATGGGTCCAGTGTGCACTAGTGAGATTCAGAGAGGGATGATGTAGTGGTTTCTACACAGGGAGAACACAAACTTGATCTTTATTCTGATCAACAATGGTTACACTTGCTCCTCGAGCTGTATCAGCGAGAGGGAGAAGAAGTTCTCTAGTAAGCTCTTAGTGTAAAAATAAATCGATCCTTCTACTAGGAGGCCCTGTCTCACCTTATAAAGGGGTGGCCAGGTTACAATTAGGGCTGAGCTGGACAACATAATCTAGGAATATGCTCATCCCAAAGGGGTAATTCTGTGGGAGCCTTTTCGTGTCTCCCTTCTATCAACGACAATGATCCAGAGTCCACGACATGTGATCGTCGGGCTCTGGGACTGTCACCTCCGTGACGCTCTTCTGCACCTCTATCCCTCTGATAGTTGTCTGTAGCGCTTGGCACTGTAAAGATTCCCAGGAAGAGACAGTGCATAGTGTTGACTTTGGGGTTCGCTCAGTCCTTCTCGAGCAAGCTTCCCTTTGACCCGGCCTCGTCTTCCGTGACTCGCCAAGCCTTTACCTACAAGTTAATTGCATAGTATATCATGTGCCGACATATCTCATATGTCGGCCGAGTCAGACTTAGGTCTCCTTGACTCGGGTTGATTCAGTTGTTACTCAGCCAATACTTATGTAACTCGGTCGAGTCACTCCTTGACTCGGTCAACATATCTAAGGGATTTATCCCTTTTTACCTTGGCTTGACCCTACCTGGGGTCATCCCCCCAACAGGGAGTCACACACGTACGATGCTTGACAACGACTCCCGCTTCTCCCAGATCTAGCCGAGATTTCAGAAGTAGATCTCCCAACTCCGAATTCCGCAGCGCGTCGGTGCTCCGCGATGAAGAAATCCTTGCTCGCACAACTCTGACAAGGAGGCAACGGTCGCGCACGCGAGAGAGAGAGAGAGAGAGAGAGAGAGAGAGAGAGAGAGAGAGAGAGAGAGGCAACACATGCCTTTTATGTATTTCCAGCTGGAAATTGTTCATGACGAACTTTTTAGGCATAAGAAAATTCCGTCTATATGGTTCATTTTATATATAGCATAATAATGTTGGGCAAGAGTTTGTGATCATATATGTATTCCAACAAGGAAGGAGGATTTTCAATGCGGGATATAAAAACATATCTCTCTGTAGCACCCGTGCTAAGTACTCTATGGTTTGGTGCTTTAGCAAGTTTATTGATAGAAATTAATCATTTGTTTCCACATGCTTTGTCATTCCCTTTTTTTAATTGAGGAATAAAATTCTTTGTGACAAGACAAAATTTGACCCTTTTTAATCCTTTTATTTAGTATCAGAAGGAAAAAAGAAAGAAAAGATGCATTGGCTTGAACCTCAGAGTTATGAGAAATTTGGTAAATTCTATTTTGACTTTTTAAATTTAAAGTGGTATCCAAGCTAAACATGCCTCAGAAGAGCATAGAAAAAGGCTGGGCTGCCTAATTAAATAAAGGGTTTCGAAGCAAAATCTTTGCTAATTCGATAAGGATTGTATTCTTTAATTATTTCTTTATTTTTTATTACTTAATTTAAGAATTCAAAAAACTGATTCTAATAGATTTTATTCTTCTTCTTCGGATTCAAAATAGAAGAATAAAATAATAAGTAGAAGGCCCGTTCGAACCGGGACTATAGGTTGTCGGCAGGGGCAGAAATACACCATGGGCAACCCGGGCCATGGCCCGCGGTGTAGAAATTTTTTTCAGCTATATATTAGTAGAAATGCACTAATTTCTCTAGAATTTAGCATAATTTCAACATATAGTACAATCTTGGCCCTGGGTTTAGTGGAAGTCTGGATCCGCCACTGGTTGTCGGTGGCCTAGTTGTTGGAACCAGGACTAATGCAATTTTCACACGTTTTAATAGGTTGTACTTTTTTTTCCGACATCGTACGTAAAAGTTATTGCCATTTGAAGTTTTCATGACATTTTTTTATCAAAATATGTCTAAATTCATGTTTGTTAATTTTCGTAACAACTAAATCACTTATTATAACCATAGTTTAAAGGATTTAATTTTTGGATTTTTATTTTATAATTTTGTGGCATGCTTTCGAAACTAGAAAAGGTGATCTTCTGCCACCGGAGGGGTTGGGGGTGGGGTTGGGCACCCGTTCTCCTGTCGTGACTGGATTTTAGGTTGCCGGTGTCTCCAACCGGAACTAAAGGTCTCGTTTGAATCGGGACTATAGGTTATCGGCATCCTAGCTGACAGTTCTTACACATCCGGGACTAATCTTCGGAGGGCTCTGGACGAATGCCTTGTTTTCTACTAGTGATAGTTCTTACTTTTACTGTTTTTAATACTAGTACTCCCTCCGATCTAAATTAGTTGACTTAGTTTAGATTTGATTGTATCTAGACATGATTTTAGTAGATTCATCCTAAATTTTAGTCAACCAATTTAGGACCGAAGGAGTACAAAAATTAAGGGGTCATGCTATTTGTTCCTCTACTACATGTATTTTTCATGAAATCTTAAGCTATCTGTGTTTGCACTGCGTTATGGTAAAGTAAATATGAGAGGAAGTAACTGAGCCAGGTATCAGATCCGGAATTCAGACAGAAAAAGAGGGATTTTACTTTGTTTGGGTGAGAAAAGGTTACCTGGTAGTAGAACTTTGCTTGCTCCAGCGATATTGAACTTTGGATGAACAACTTTGTTACTCTCTAGATTCATCTAGATACAAATGTATCTAGTCAAAATTTTAATGCTAAATGTATTCGTATTTAGACAAATTTGATTTAACTAATATGTGTCTAAGAGAACACTTTTTATGATTTACTGTGATTTTTCTCTATCGATGCAACTGTTGTGTTCATGGCGCAGCTAGAGTTGCTTGAGGAAGATTGGGGGTCGCGTTCAGGGCAATGGGACAGGAGTTGTGTTTTTTGTTGGGAAATGATACGTATCCTCCGGGAGATCGAAGGAAACGATTCCCGGATCGCTAGCTAGCGACGCCTCGCGTGGGACATGGATATGGTGGGCCCAGCCACGAACTTTTCTTCCTAATCCTTATCTTCTCCCAGCGACCACTCGTTCGCTCGCCTGTTGCTCGTTCACAAGCCGCCGCCGCTGCCTTGCTCCGTCGGCTACCGCTGCCTTGCGCCGCCCGGTGCCGCGCCTTGCTCCGCCGGCTACCGCCGCCTTGCGCTGCCCGTCGTCGCCGCACAGCTGCCGCCTTCGGTTCCTACCAGCGCCGCCGCCTCCGGTTCCTTCCGCCACCGCGCACAGCCGCCGCCTCCGGTTCCTGTCGCCGCCGTGCACAGCCGCCACCTCCGGTTCCTGCAGCCGCCGCGCCCGCGCAGCTGCCGCCTCTGGTTACTGCTACCGCCGCCAAGAAAACCAAGGGCCCTCCGTCTCCACCCTGCAGCCGCCAAGCAAACCAAGGGCTAGGAGGTGGCCGAGCTTCCACATGTGGTGTCTTGACGGTGGCCATCGCCATCCTCAACAGCCACCAGAACCACGGGTAGCCGCTTTGCTCCGCCTCCGACCTCCTCCCATGTCCTAGCGCCTCGCCATTAACATGTGGTTGTCAATCTGAGCGCTGCTGCTAGGGTATGTCGGGGATGCTACCGATGACGAACTGCTTTGCTACATATACCGTCCGGTAATGCTATCTTAGTGTAGTGCGCTTGCTACTCTAGTTGGTCGGGTGATGCTACTTTTGTATCTGTCTTTGCTACGAGCGTTTTGGTACCTTAGCGTATTAATTTTGCTATGTATTAATTTTGCTATGTATGCATATATTTTTTGCTACTTTGGCACAAATTTTTTCCTACAATCAATCTCTATGGTTTTGCTACCAGATCTCCAGCAAGAGTCTCCGGTGATGTCTCCGGCAATGTCATTTTTGCTACATTAGATTTTTTTGCTACAATCGTTTTGTGGTTTTGCTACCACCCCGCCTCCACCCAACCGCACTCCCCTAGGGACCAGCCGCAGATAGTAGTCTCCTCACGGGAGCGAGACGCAAACGGCCTCCCACTGTTCTCCACCCCTATGGACAACCTCGTGGCAGGCCGAGCAGCAGCCGACAGCATCACGGCCACCGGCGACGGCGCCCTACAGATCCAATACGTCAGGGCCCTGCTCGCAAAGGCCGTCGAGCAGCAAAGAGTGGGCGCCGACTCGCAAGGTCGAGTATACTCGCGTTCTTCGGGAAGCAGGGCGGCCTCGAGCGGCCACCCAATGGCGGCAAACACACTCAACTTCCCACCACCGGAGCCACTGCAGCTCCAACACCGACCCGTGAACGCGGCACTCTCCACCAACAACCCCAGGCCGGCGACCAACCTCGTCGCCGCCAACGGTCAGCCCATCGACGCCCGCACACACATCATCAACAACCAAAGCTGGCGCGCACGCCAGCCCGACGACCTGCGGCACACCCTAACCAATCGCCGCGACGACGAGCCCATGGGGTCGCTCAGTCGACTCGGCCCCAAGTGCTTCGGACCGATGATCCGATGCGAGAAGTACCCGCCAAACTTTAAGGCGCCAAAGGAGATAGAAAAGTACGATCCCTCGTACGACCCCGCCGTCTGGCTCGGCACATACCTCATGGCTATGGGGATCGCAGGCCACACTGACCTACTGGCCGCCCGTTACCTCCCCCTGATGATGGAGGGGACGTGCAGGCAGTGGATCAACACCCTCCCTCAGGACAGTATAGACTCCTGGGAGGAGATGCGCGACGCTTTCGTCAGGCACTTCGAGTGCTCCTACACCCGCGCCACCACTATCGAGGACCTGGAGCGATGCGTCCAGGGACCCCGCGAGTCGACCCGCAACTGGGTCCAACGGTGGCAAGAACTCTGGTACAACGCGGTCGGCATCCACCCGGACACCGCGATCCATTGCTTCAAGACCTCGTGTCGATATGAGCCCCTGGTCGCCAAGCTCAAGCGACACTCTCGCACACTCGACAACATCCCCGACCTCCTCGAGATCGCCAAACGGTACGCGGAGGAAGATCCAAACCAGGAAACTGACGACGAGTCAGGAGGTCAACGCCGCACGAGCGGCAACGACAGCGGACGACGGTCCGACCTGCGCTACAGCAACACTCGCCTCACCGGCAAGCGCCGCAGTGACGGGCGAGTCGACTTAGTCGCCAATGCCGGGCATGCGCAACGCGATCCCAAGAGCTTCCGCCGCGACGAAGGACAACGCCGCGACGGCGGCAACTACAAGGCCAAGCCAAGGTTCGACCCCGCGGCTCTCCTTAACCAACCATGTGCGTTTCATAGCAGGGAAGGAAAGCCCGCCACGCACACCACCGCCGACTGCCACACCCTCAGGGAGATCGAGAAGGCACGGCGAGCACGGGAGGACCCCGACAATGACCCGCCAAACGGCGGAAAATTCGGCAAAGTGGCCGGCTCGCTCCACACCTTCACGGGCTTCAACACGAAGCGCGAGAATAAGGTCATCGCCCGCGCCGTCGCCGTCAACGCGGTGGCCCAGGTGGACGTCCCCCAGTTCCTCAACTGGTCGGAGCAGCCCATCACCTGGAGTCGACAAGACCACTCGCCACGCATCGAGTACCCAGGTCGAGTCGCCCTGGTGGTCAAGCCCAAGGTCGGCGACTACTGGCTCCCCAAGACATTGATGGACGGTGGAAGCTCCATCAACATCCTGTACCTGGACACCTTCAGGCGGCTGCGGCTCCCGCAGTCGATGATCGAGACGACCCACACCACGTTCCACGGCATCGTCCCCGGTCGGAAGGCGTACCCGATCGGCAAGGTCATGCTGCCAGTCACCTTCGGCACACCAGCAAACTTCCGCACCGAGCGGATCGTCTTTGAGCTCGTGCCATTCGACAGCCCCTACCATTGCGTCCTGGGGCGCCAGGCGTTCGCCAAGTTCATGGCAGCGCCCCACTACGCGTACAACGCGATGAAGCTCCCCGGGCCGTGCGGCGTCATCACCATCAACGGCGACCCCGACATGGCCGCCGAGTGCGAGGCCAAAGGCACCGAGCTCGCTGACGCCGTCATCGCGGCGGAGACCAACCACGCGGATGAACTCGCCAAATACGCGAGCGGGGTCAACAACGACGACCCCACCATACTCAAGAAGCCCAACTCGGAGGGCGCAAACACCTCAACCTTTGAGGCCACCACGCACACCCGTACCGTCGAGCTGGTCCCAGGCGACTCCAGCCAGACGGTGACGATCGGGACGGGCATGAGCCCGGCATAGGAAGGCGCGCTCATCGAGTTCCTCCGTGAGAACAGGGACATCTTCGCATGGAAGCCCTCTGACATGCCCGGTGTCCCCAGGGAGCTCGCTGAGCACAAGCTAAACGCCGACCCCAAAGTGCGACCTGTCAAGCAGTCGCTGCGACCCTTCAATGAAGAGCGCCGTCGAGCAATCACCGAAGAGGTGCAGCGTCTACTCGCTGCAGGCTTCATCCGGCCGATCAAATACTCCAAGTGGCTGGCAAACCCAGTCCTGGTCGAGAAGAAAAAGGGACCTGGAGGATGTGTATCGACTACACAAACCTGAACAACGCCTGCCCAAAGGAGCAGTTCGTCCTCCCATGGATCGACCAGATAATCGATTCCACCGCGGGCTCGGAGTCGCTGTGTTTCCTCGACGCCTACTCTGGTTACAACCAAATCAAAATGGCTGTCGCAGACGAGGAGAAGACGGAGTTCATCACGCCATTCAGAGCCTTCTGCTACACCGCCATGACCTTCGGCCTCAAGAACGCCGGGGCAACCTACCAGCGGTGCATGCAAGAATGCCTTGCGAGCCAAATTGGCCGCAACATCCACGTCTACATCGATGACGTGGTCGTAAAGTCCGCCCGCCAGGGCGACCTACTCGCCGACCTGGCGGAAACGTTCGCCAACTTGCGAAAATACAAGATAAAGCTCAACCCAGGCAAATGCACCTTCGGTGTACCCGCAGGGCAGCTACTGGGCTATGTCGTCTCCAAGCGCGGGATCGAGGCGAACCCCACCAAGATCGACACGATCGCCCGACTTGGCAAACCCGAGTGCTTGCGCGACGTTCAGAAGCTGGCCGGGAGAGTAGCGGCTCTCAGTCGCTTCATCCCCCGCTTGGGCGAGAAGGCAATGCCTCTATATCGCCTGATGCGCAAGAACCCCACATTCCAGTGGGACAAGGAGGCGGACGACGCCCTACGCGACCTCAAGAAGGTGCTACTCGCCGCACCGCTACTCGCCGCCCCGGTCGACAAAGAACCCATGCTAGTCTACGTCGCGGCTTCCGAGCGCGTCGTCAGCGTGGTCATGATCGTCGAGCAACCGGAGGAAGGAAAGGAGCGCCCAGTACAGCGACCGGTCTACTACATCAGCGAGGTCCTCACCGAGTCGCGCCAGCGGTACCCGCAGTACCAGAAGCTGGTATACGCGGTCTTCAGGGCACAGCGACGCCTACCGCACTACTTCCAGGAGCACCCGATCACGGTCGTCTCCTCCGCACCGTTGCAGGACATCATCCGCAGCCGTGAGGCGACCGGGTGAAGGGTTTCGCGGCATAGTAAATCAAAATTTTCTACGGATGCAAACAGAGGGAAAGCCAAGATCTAATCTAGGAGATGCAAACAACGAGAGAGATTGGATTAGATCTTCATACCCTTGAAGATTCGCACAGCGGAACGTTCGTCGGAACGTGGGTGATGTAGTCGTACTCGCTTCTCCTCCTCGCGATCCGATCCGATCTAGCTCCACAAGTGGCGGTGCCTCCGTGAGATGCACACGTGCAGCACCTCGACGTCTCCTCCTTCCTCGGACCAGCAAGTATGGTGGAGAGATAGATTGGATCTACAACACGACGGCGTGGTGTATATGGTGGAGAGTTTCTGCAGCAGGGCTTCGCCTACAAACAGTCGGGAGGGACAGAGGAGGGCAGCAGGGCAGCTAGGGTTGGAGGGAAGGTGTATGGGAGGGGGCGCCCCAGCCCTCTTTATATAGAGGGGGGGCAGCCCTTGCCCCTCCTCCAAGCCTTGGTCCGGCGGCCAAGGGAGGGAGGAGTGAGGGGCAAGGACTCTCCCCCTTCTAGAAACCCTATCCCGAGTTTAAACTCTCTTGGGCCGGCTGGGCCCTATGGGGCCTTGTGCCCCTAACCCAATGCGGCCAGGACACTCCCTCATAGGCCCATGCCCCCTCCCGGAAGGTGAGGCCACGTTGGTCCCCTTCCGGAAGGTTCTAGAAGCTTCCGGTACAATACCGATTAACCCGGAACAATTCCGAACTCCAAAACTGCACTGCCTTATATGAATCTTATTCTCCGGACCATTCCGGAACCTATCGTGATATCCCGGATCCCATCCGAGACTCCGAACAAAAACTCATAAACTAATTATCCAATCTATCCTAGCGTCGAGACACGTTAAGTGTGTGACCCTGCGGGTTCGAGAATATGCAGACATGATCTTCTATCAATAATCAACAGCGGGGCCTGGAAACCCATATTGACTCCCACACATTCATCGATGATCATATCGGATGAACCACGATGCCAGGATTCAATCAATCCCATATTTATATTCCCTTCGTCTCGCGATATGTTACTTGCCCGAGATTTGATCGTCGGTACCGTCATACCTAGTTCAATCTCGTTCACAGCAAGTACTTTACTCGTTCCGTAATCCGATATCACTTTGTGATTAACTCCTTACCACATGCTTGCAAGCGGTGTTGATATCGATTACCGAGTGGGCCCGAAGTATATCTCTCCGACTTGGGAGGGACAAATCCCATCTCGATACATACAACCCAACAGATACTTTCCGATCACCTGAGAGACACCTTTATGATCACCCTCTCATAGGATGACGTTTGATGACCTCAAAGCTTTCTTCCGATACCAGGGAGTTGTATTATCTCATGGTCTAAGGAATACAATATTTGACACAAGAAAAGCTTCGCAAAGACGAACATGATGACACGATCTAATTGCTTCGCTTAGTTTGGGTCTGTCCATCATATCATTCTCCAATGATATGATCTCATTATTAATCGACAACTCATGTCCATGGTTAGGAAACCTTAACCATCATTAATCAATGAGCTAGTCCATAGAGGCGTACTAGGGACACGGTGTTGTTCACAAACCACACAAGTATTAAAGTTTCCGCTTAATACAATTCTAGCATGGAATATAAACTTTATCATGAACAAGAATTATAATAATAACATCTTTATTATTGCCTCTAGGGCATAATTCCAACAGTCTCCCACTTGCACTAGAGTCAATAATCTAGTTTACATTTGGCAACAATCTCACACCCATGGCACTGAGGTGCTGATCATGTTTTACACGTGGAAGAGGTTTAGTCAATGGATCTGCGACATTAAGATCTGTATGTACTTTGCTAATCTTCAGATCTCCATCTGCTATATAATCTCGGATTATGTGAAACTTGCGGTTGATATGCTTGGTCTTTTGATGATATCTTGGTTCCTTAGCAAGTGCTATGGCGCCAGTGTTGTCACACAATATCTCCAGTGGGTCCAATGCACTTGGAACCACGCCAAGCTCAGTGATGAAGTTCCTGATCCAAACTCCTTCACTTGACGCTTCTGCAGCAGCCATGTATTCCACTTCTACTGTAGATCCCGCGATCATGCTTTGCTTGCAGCTTCTCCAGCTCACAGCTCCTCCATTCAAAATATACACGTATCCTGTCTGAGATTTAGAATCATCCTTGTCGGTGTCAAAACTAGCATCGACGTAACCTTTTACGACAAGTTGTTCATCACCCCCATAGACTAAGAACATTTCTTTAGTCCTATTTAGGTACTTTAGGATGTTCTTCACGGCTGTCCAGTGTTCCACTCCTGGATCACTTTGATATCTGCTCGTCAAACTAAGAGCATTGGACACATCCGGTCTAGTACACAGCATGGCATACATGATGGAACCTATGGCCGAGGCATAAGGCACTTTGCTCATAGCTTCCCTATCATTTACCGTAGCTGGACACTGAGCCTTGCTCAATATCTTACCTGACAACATAGGCACTGAACCTTTCTTTGCCTTATCCATTCTGAACCTTTTCAGAACTTTGTCTAGGTATGTACTCTGGCTTAAAGCTATCAGGCGTCTTTGTCTATCTCTATAGATTTTGATGCCCAATATATAAGCAGCTTCACCTAGGTCTTTCATTGAAAAACACTTGTTCAAATAACTCTTCACATCGTTAAGCATGTTGATGTCATTTCCAATAATCAATATGTCATCCACATATAGTACTAGAAACGTCACCGAGCTCCCACTCACTTTCTTGTAGATGCAAGCTTCGTAGCAATTTGGAACAAATCCAAAGCTCTTAATCACTTGATCAAAACGAAGGTTCCAACTCCGAGATGCTTGCTTCAGTCCATAAATGGAACGCTGAAGTTTGCATACTTTATCAGCATCCTTAGGATCGACAAAACCTTCGGGTTGCATCATATACAACTCTTCATCAATGTTGCCATTGAGGAAAGCAGTCTTGACATCCATCTGCCATATTTCATAATCATGAAACGCAGCAATTGCTAATAAAATCCGAATGGACTTAAACATCGCTACGGGAGAGAAAGTCTCATCGTAGTCAACACCTTGAACTTGTCGAAAACCTTTTGCGACAAGCCGTGCTTTATAGACGGTAACATTACCATCCGCGTCCGTTTTCTTCTTGAAGATCCATTTGCACTCAACGGCCTTTCGGTCGCTAGGAGGGTCCACCAAAGTCCATACTTGGTTTTCGCTCATGGATCCCAATTCGGATTTCATGGCTTCTAGCCATTTCTCAGAGTCTGGGTTCATCATCGCTTCCTCATAGTTCGTAGGTTCACTGTCTTCTACTAACAAGACAGTCAAGACAGGGTTGCCGTACCACTCAGGAGGGGCACGCGACCTTGTCGACCTGCGACGTTTAGTAGAAGCATCGTCCGAAGATTCATGATCCTTGTCATTAGCTTCCTCTATTGTTGGTGCAGGCGGCACTGGAACAATTTCAGGTGCTGCGCTACTCTCCAATTCAAGAGAAGGTTCAATAACCTCGTCAAGCTCTACTTTCCTCCCACTCACTTCTTTCGAGAGAAACTCCTTCTCAAGAAAGGAACCGTTCTTTGCGACAAACACTTTGCCTTCGGTTCTGTGATAGAAGGTATACCCAATAGTTTCCTTAGGGTATCCTATGAAGACGCATTTCTCCGCTTTGGGTTCGAGCTTGTCCGACATCAATTTCTTGTCGTAAGCTTCGCATCCCCAAACTTTAAGAAACGACAACTTAGGTTTAGCACCAAACCACAGTTCATACGGTGTCATCTCAACGGATTTAGATGGAGCCCTATTTAAAGTGAATGCAGCGGTTTCTAATCCATAACCCCAAAATGATAACGGCAAATCAGTAAGAGACATCATCGATCGGACCATATCTAATAGGGTTCGATTCCGGCGTTCAGACACACCATTGCGCTGTGGTGTTCCGGGTGGCGTGAGTTGTGAAACGATTCCACTTGCTTTAAGATGCGTGAGAAAATCATAACTCAAATATTCACCTCCACGATCGGATCGTAGAAACTTAATCTTTCTGTTACGATGGTTCTCCACTTCATTCTGAAATTCCTTGAACTTTTCAAATGTTTCAGATTTATGTTTCATTAAATAGATATACCCATATCTACTTAAGTCATCGGTAAAAGTGAGAAAATAACGATATCCACCGCGCGTCGAAACACTCATCGGTCCGCATACATCGGTATGTATGATTTCCAACAAGTCCGTTGCTCGCTCCATCATACCGGAGAACGGGGTTTTGATCATCTTGCCCATGAGGCATGGTTCGCATGTGTCAAATGATTCAAAATCAAGAGACTCCAAAAGTCCATCAGAATGGAGTTTCTTCATGCGCTTTACACCAATATGACTTAGACGACAGTGCCACAAATAAGTAGTATTATCACTATCTACTTTGCATCTCTTAGCCTCAATGTTATGGATGTGTGTTTCATCCCTTTCGAGATTTAGAAGAAATAAACCATTCACAAGAGGTGCATGACCATAAAATATGTTACTCATATAAATAGAACAACCATTATTCTCTGATTTAAATGAATAACCGTCTTGCAATAAACACGATCCAGAAATAATGTTCATGCTCAACGCAGGCACATAATAACATTTATTAAGGTTTAAAACTAATCCTGAAGGTAAAACTAAGGAGAGCGTGCCGACGGCCATCACATCAACTCTTGATCCGTTGCCAACGCGCATCGTCACCTCATCCCTCGCAAGCCGTCGTCTATTCCGTAGCTCCTGTTTCGAGTTACAAATATTAGCAACTGAACCGGTATCAAATACCCAGGCACTACAACAAGGGCTAGTAAGGAAAACATCAATAACATGTATATCAAATATACCTTTGATGGTGCCAGCCTTCTTGTCCGCTAAGTACTTCGGATAGTTGCGCTTCCAGTGACCCTTGTCCTTGCAATAGAAGCACTCAGTGTCCGACTTAGGACCAGACTTGAGCTTCTTCTCAGCAGGGGCAACGCGCTTGCCGCCGCCTTTCTTGAAGGGCTTCTTTGCACCCTTACCTTTCTTAAAGGAGGGCTTGTTGACCATCAACACATGATTATCCTTCTTGATGTCCACCTCCGCAGCCTTCAGCTTTGCGAAGAGCTCGGTGATCGTATCAGTGGAACCAATCTGATTATGAGTCACTACAAAACTTTTGTAGCTGGGAGGGAGTGATTGCAGAATCCTGTCAATCTTGAGCTCCTCTGGAATCGTGCATTCCAGTTGCTCAAGGCGTTGAGTGTAGCCCGTCATCTTAATGGCGTGCTCACTAACGGAACTCCCTTCCTCCATCTTGCAGTTAAAGAACTTCTCGGAGATCTCATATCTCTCAGAACGGGCCTGAGTCTGAAACATGGTTTTCAACTCTTCGAGAATCTCAAAGGGCCCGGGATACTCTTCAAAACGATTTTGAAGTTCCGGTTCCATAGCAAACAACATGGTGCTCTTAATCACACCATAATCATCTTTACGCGACTGATAGACCGCTTTCTCATCAGCCGGCGCAGTTGCAGCAGGGGGGTCACCTAATGCTTTCCCAAGGACATAGTCCTTTTGTCCTCCAGACAGAATGATTCTTAGATTGCGGAACCAATTGGTGAAGTTAGACCCATTGTTTCTAAGCTTTTCCTTCTCAGCAAAAACGTTGAAGTTGAAGTTGGACTTGGCCATGTGATCTACAGTATTTGCAAGTACAATTTAGACTATGTTCATGATAAATAGTTCAACTTAATCAGATTACTAGATGAACTACCACTAAATTCAACATCCCTCAAGTTGTTTAGTGAACACGATCCAAATTCACCACACCTAATCCGATCATCACGAGAAGATATGTGGTTTCAATGGTGGACAACGAAGTGTCGATCATATCATTCATATGACTCATGCTTAACATTTCGGTTCTTGTGTTCCGAGGCCATGTCTGTACATGCTAGGCTCGTCAAGCTAGACCCAAGTATTTCCGCGTGTGCAAAACTGGCTTGCACCCGTTGTATGTGAGCGTAGAGTCTATAGCACCCGATCATCACGTGATGCTTGGACACGACGAACTTTCGCAACGGTGCATACTTGGGGAGAACACAGTTTTTATCTTGATCTTTAAGTGAGGAATCATCTTATAATGCTACCGTCGCGATCTAAGCATAATAAGATACATAAAAGGATAAACATCACATGCATATAACTTTATGTGACATGGTATAGCCAATCTTCGCGCAATGATCTCCATCTTGTGTGTTCCGGCATGATCTCCATCACTCCACCATGATTGCCTCCACCACGAATAGCAACTACAACTATTGCTAACTACTTAGCGATAAAGTAAAGCTATTACATGGCGTATAAGAAGTTGACTCGCAGGTCATACACAATTATAAAGACAACCATATGGCTCCTGCCGGTTGTGTACTCATCGACATGCAAGTCGTGAAACATTACAAAACATGACCATCGCATACAATATACACATCACATCTTGGGCCATACCATATCACAGAAAACACTCCCTACAAAAACAAGTTAGACGCCTCTACTTTGTTGTTGCATGTTTTACGTGGCTTATGGGAGTAGATGCTAAGAACGATTCTTACCTACGGAAAGCCACAACTGTGATATTATGGTTGCCAAACTCCGGTGTTAATCCCATGACAACTATAGTGAGAGAAACTGACATCCACCAGCCGCATGTGTGGAACAAGCCACACGTCAAGTGCGGAGCCGGTCTCGCGAACGATGTCGCGTAAGGTTGGCCTAGACCGCTTCAATCTCACTATCCCGCGTCATAATAAGAACACAAACAAGAGGCTTGCAACAGAAAACATCAACGCCCGCAACAACCATGTTGCGTTCTACTCGTGAAACACATCTACGCATAGATCTAGCTCTGATACCACTGAAGGGTTTCGCGACATAGTAAATCAAAATTTTCTACGGATGCGAACAGAGGGAAAGCCAAGATCTAATCTAGGAGATGCAAAAAACGAGAGAGATTGGATTAGATCTTCATACCCTTGAAGATTCGCACAGCGGAACGTTCGTCGGAACATGGGTGATGTAGTCTTACTCGCTTCTTCTCCTCGCGATCCGATCCGATCTAGCACCACAAGTGGCGGTGCCTCCGTGAGATGCACACCGACAGGATTCACCCCCTTCTTCATGGTGTACGGCGCCGAGGCAGTCATGCCCACCGACCTTGAGCACGACTCGCCAAGGGTCGTCCACTACACGGAAGCTGCGAACGAACTCGCACGACAGGATGGAGTCGATCAACTCGACGAGGCACGCGACCTAGCTCGCTCGCGCACCGCCATCTACCAACAAGGACTCCGCCTCTATCACAGCCGGCGGGTGAAAACTCGCACCTTCCAAGAAGGCGACCTGGTGCTGCGTCTCATCCAGGACAAGAAGGGCATGCACAAGCTTTCCCCTCCATGGGAGGGACCATTCGCCATCGGCCGTGTACTCGGCAACTACGCCTACTACCTTACCGACGTCCGCGGGGACGGCGAACTCGACGTCAAGAGACCATGGAATGTAAACCTCCTACGGAAGTTCTACGCCTAGAACCCCACATATGTACTCTCCAGTCGCTACGAAATAAAAAGAAACGGTTACCGCAAATTGCGCCTACTCTCCGTGTCTTGTGCCACTCGCACTCGTAATAACAGCAACAC
The DNA here is from genome assembly GCA_916181665.1 of Avena sativa. Lineage (NCBI taxonomy): Eukaryota > Viridiplantae > Streptophyta > Magnoliopsida > Poales > Poaceae > Avena > Avena sativa. The sequence continues at coordinate 143,416,753 of OV702294.1, read as the reverse complement.
GCTAACCGCAGAAGTCAACCTTTGGTACAGCGATCGGCACGGCTAAGTAGTGCGGTGCAAGAGCACTGAGTCACCTCAGGCCTTGCATCGTCCACGAAAAACGCCTACCCGGAGCCCCATTGGAGTCGCCTAGCTCGACTGGTTCTATGAACCAAGACTACTGCTTACGCTTCTTACAGCGACCACGGTCCTCCGCATCCTCGACATAGCGACTCGAACGGCTAAGTACCACGCTCGGGGACTGCGGACCAGTTCACCTCGAGCGGTCCGGGAAAACGCCAAGTAGGAGAGCATGCCCAGGACTCGCCACGCGACTGACCCCACGGGCCAGGCAGGAGTGACGCGCACAAACTAACGCGCCAAGTCCTCACTCACCCTCGAGTCGTGCCTGGAACAGCCAAGTACCACGCTCGGGGACTCGGCCACCCGACCTCGTTCGCGCACGGGAAAACGGCGAAGTACAGCGTGTTCAAGGGAGTCGCCTAGCGACTGGCTCTTCGAGTCCGGGCGAGTCGACCACAATAATAATACACACAAAGACAACAAACACATTACATACGAGGTAAACCCCATAAAAGGGCGGACGTGCTCGGGGACTCGTTCAAACAACAATCACAAACACTTGACAAATACCAAAATAGACACGACATCTCATTCGATAGCATGTTGCATTGTCTCGCATTACAAATTATGCCCGCGTGGCAGAACTGCTGCTAACGCCACAAGGCAAACTATCCTATTCTGCAGGCTTAGACGACGACTCGCCAACTCCCCGGCGATTGCGGATGAACGACGTGTACGGGTTCGACGGATACGTCGTCAGTTCACCCGCCATCGCCGCGCGGAAGGGTTGCTCAACCTTGAAATCACGATGCGGCGGCTCGGGGTCGCCAGACACGACGACCGTCTCCTGGTACGGAAGGAGGTCTCCCATCGCCAAGACACGCTCCGAGTACTTGGCGGCGCGGTCTTGCAACTTGAGGACCTCGGAAAGCTCCACCGTGCCGGTCGACGATGGGTAGCCACTCGTCACGTCGTCGATGTCGAAGTCCTCGGGGAAGTGGGCAAGTCCAAGACTAAGCGCCGTTGCCGCCCCACGCCGAAACGCCGACCGCGTCATGAACTCAACGACCACGGGCGCCTTCTCCAAATACCTCCACACCTCAACGAGGTCGCTGGGAATCACTTCCGTGGGCGATATCTCCTGGAGATAGGCACGGATGCACGTCGCCGACAACGTTGCCGAATCGACAAGCGTGCTCACACACTGCCGCGTGTTGAACGTGTTTGCTTCTTCCGCGCTGTCGATGATGCGACCTGCGAGTAGAAGACAATAATGAATACGACGGACACCACAAATGGCACAACTACTGAAAGAGGCAGACGCACTTACCAATCAACGGGCGGGCGAGATCCGTGATGAAGCGTTGAAGCGACGTATGGTCGTCCTAAAGCCCAGCAATAAGGACTTCTGACACTCTGCGATCCTCTTCGGCGGCTGCAACGGCGGCCTTGGCTCGCCCATCGGCTGAGCTTGCTTCTTCCTTCGCCTCCTGCAGCTGGCGCTCGAGGTTGGCGATCCGTTGTTCGGCCGAACTCAAAGCCGACTGCGCCGCCGCCAATTCACTAGCAGGGACAAGCCCCTGGAGAGCTTCCTCTGCCTTCGCGGCAACAGCCCGAAGCCCTTCGTTCGCCTCTTGGACGATGGCCAGTTCCTTTTCCGCGCGCTGCTTCGCCGCCAATCGGTCGGCCGATTCAAGTTGCAGACCCTGCACATCACCAAAAGGTCAATCAAAGAAACTCCTAAAGTGCCCACCCGCTTAAATTCAGCGAGTGCGCACTCGAGGACTGGCAATCAAAGAAACTCCTAAAGTGCCCACCAGCTGAAATTCAGCGAGTGCGCACTCGGGGACTGGTACTCAAAGAAATTCCTAAGTGCCCACCCGCTGAAATTCAGCGAGTGCGCACTCGGGGACTGGATGTACCTGGATGGCTGCGCCAAGCATGCCGTGGAGTTGTATCGCGTCCACGGACGCGAGGAGAGCTGGCGTATGCCCACGGCGCTGGTCGACTTCAGCGTCGGCGACTCCTGGAGCGTGGCTCGAAGGCGAAGTTCCACTCGCCGCGGCCGCCTTGGTCATGAAGCGCGGGAAGGTGGCGATAGAGGCACCCGCCCCAAAGGAGGTCGGCTCGGCCGTTCCAGGCAACGGAGCGCCCTCCTTCGTGGACGCGGCCGCCTCCGTTGTAGGACCAGCCGGCGCAGCCACCGTGTCGTCAGAAATCGTGACGACGGCGTCACCCTTGGCCTTCTTGCCGCCATCCGCAGGGACGACGACTTCGTCCGCCTTCCTCTTGCGGGAAGAATCCTCCTCACTGACAACGGACGGCACCTTAGCCACGGTTGGGTGGCCCATCTTCTTCACTCCGGTCCTGTACATCGATCATATAAGCAAGATAATTCAATGATTATGGGAGACAAAGGAAGGCGAGTGCACTCACTTGGCGACCGGAATGAAGCGCAGCCCCGTACGGAGGCCGGCTGGCTTCTCCAGCTCAGGGCCCAGTCGGCGGCTGAGCCCCATGTCCAGGACGTCATGTGCCCAAGACACGGACGGCTTCTTCGTCGTCGAAGCTGCGACCGGAGCCTCTGTAACTTCTTCGACAGGAGCTTCCCTGCGAGGCGAAGTCGCTGCGGCCGGAGCCTCCCCCAGCCCCGAGTCCGGGGCGAATGGCGGAGGCATCGACGCCAGGGGCACCTCGATGGTGGCCGTGTCCAGCGCGGCCGTCGTCGGCGGCGCCTCATCCTTGGCCGGGCTGGGGCGTCGGAACTGCTTGCCGAGTGTGGCGGCGAGGCCGGCCTCGTCGGTTTCGTCTTCCTTCTTGGAGGGGCCTTCGCCTCCTTCTCCTTCCTCTTCTTCTTTGACGGAGTAGCTTGGCGGCGCGAGGTCGTCTCCGGAAGTTCTTCTTCATCATCATGGCGCTCGAGCCTCTTGCTCGCCTCGAGCTCGCGCTGACGTTGCCCGCGGGTCTTGCGAGCCAGCGGGGCGGCTTCCTCCTCGGATTCGTCGCCGCTGTCGCTTTCGTCGCTCCTAGCGGGCGACCCGCCCATGTCTTGGACGGACGAGCTCGAATCCTCGTCATCCGAGGGCGGGAGCCACCCTTCCACCACTTGGAACAGCTGCAACAAAGGCAAGTTGAAGTTAGTATGACCGCGACTGCAAAAGGACTGCGACTGTGAATGATACGAAGTGATTACCGTTGGGGCTGAGCGCTTCGCGGTATAGGGGGCGACCCCAGCTTGAGCGTCCAAGTACACCGCTTGGGTGATTTTCTTCAGGACCGCGGTGTAGTCATCGAGCCTCCACTCGGTCAGGCTAGCTTTTGTCGGGTCGTCCCGGCCGGTGTACTGGTACATGTAGTGCTCGCGCCTGGCCAGCGGGACGAGTCGCCGCCCGAGCCAGCAGTTGTACAGGTTTATCGTCTGGAGGCCCTTCTTCTTCAGACCGCGGATGGTCTGAAGCATCTCGTCGACGACCATCCGTTGGTCGCCAGGAAGCTTGCCGATTTGAAGGCGGCATGGCTCGGACCGATCGGCGGAGTACCGCGGAATCGCCGTCTCGCCTTCCGGAGTCGCCTCGGCAACATAGAACCACGACTTTTTCCAGTCGCTCGCTGCCTTGGCGGGTAGCATCAGGTCGAAGAATGAGGCCTTCGACTTCAGCTGGAAGGTTAGGCCACCCGCGGCGAGCATTGGGCCGCCCGCCTCCTCGCGGCTAATCCGTCCATGGAACAGATCTTGCCAAAGAGGGAAGTAGGGCCGGCAGCCCAAGTAGCACTCGCAGAACGCCACAAAGATGGCGAGCTGCTCGACGCTATGGGGGCCTAGATTCGACGGCTGGATCCCGTAGTAGGAGCAGAAGCGCCGGAAGAATAGGGACGTGGGGAATCCTAGCCCCCGTTCGAGATGACTGGTGAAGCAGATGAACTCCCTCTCTCGCGGGTTTGGAGTCACCTCTCCGGCCGCGGGGATGCACCAGCAGCCGGCTTGCAGAATCCCGGCCTCCTCAAAGGAAGCCAGTTGCGCCCTAGTGCATTTCGATCTGCACCAAGGTTCGGTGGAGAGGGCCATGGCGGAAAGATTTGTGGGGGCTCGGAGGATTTCCGGTTGGCTGGGTCGCGGTGCGGAGGGAGGCGAAAGGTGCACGCAGTCGGAGGAAATGGTGAGACGGTGGTCCTCTGATCGCTAGCCATTCCTCTTATATAGCGGTTGCTACTCGCCAAATCAGGGAACCGTTACCGCGCGATGATTACGCCAAAAGTTACCGTTGGATTAACTCCAACGGCTAGTTTGACCATGTTTAACGGTCCAACTTCAGCCACTCGGCTCGCCGACCCAACCACTATGACAGTGTTTCGCCGACTCGACTCGCCAAAGCTGCGAGTAGTGTGATTAGTTTTTCCTTTATACAGGAGCCCGCTGTTGATTCGACTGGATGTCTACTCAGCAGCCGTATGCTCTGACTGCCAGCAGCCACCTACGCCAAATCGACGACGGCCTCGGGGACTACTGATGGGGATATGCCTACCGGGGTATACCCAGCAGGACGTTTTCGACTGGCCCAAGACTTGGCGAGTGGGCCTGCAAGACGGCGACTGGATTGAAGCCCAGCGAGGAACCAAGCGACTGGAAGCTGAAGGCCCAGGCGAGTAGATAGGCCCAGTCGGATTAGGTTAAACGAGTATCGAAGCTTTAACTGAATCGGTTGAGATATGTAAACCCTAGGAGAGGTGAGCCTATATAAACCTCCCTGCGGGGCGTGTAGAGATACGTTCCATCATACCCCCACGCGACTCGCCGCCGAGCTCGCCCATTGTACCACCTTCATAATACAATCTAGCAGGAGTAGGTCTTTACCCTCCGGGGGGCCGAACCTGGGTAAAACCCTGTGTCTCCGCCCTCATCTCGCTCCGCAGATGGCTGGCCGCCCTTGCCCCTCGTTCTACTACTCGCTGCCGATTGCAGCATCTGCCGTGACCATTCCCACGACAAATAGCATAATTTTTGCTACACGTTATCCGGCGAGATGCTCCGGCGAAAGTCTCCGGTGAAATCGGTTTTGCTACATTAGTATTTTTTTTGCTACACTGTCGCCGGTGAGGTCTCCGGCGAACTCTCCGACGAGGTCTAGTCTGTTTTTCTATTTCTATATTGAACCGTTTTCTGGTATATATAGCAAAATCGGGACTATTTGTAGCAAAAGCGGATATATTTATAGCAAAAGCGGGATTTTGGGGATTTTAAGAGGACACATGTCAGCAGGGACCCGGGGGATTTGGGGAAAATATCCCCCGAGGAACGCGTAGTACTGCCCTTTTTTTATCTGGCTTTGTTACAGCCGTTGACACGCGTGATTTTGGTGCACTTCCGGTATTGGCAGAAATGTTGTTTAAGGAAAGATTTTCTTTTGATTCTATTTCCAAATAAGGAAAAAACCTTGTTGGAAACTGACCACACTTAAGACTATATTGTGGCTGACCACTTTGTAGTTACGTTCTAAATTTTTTTACTCCCTTCAATTCATATTAGTTGACTCACATTTGTCTAGATACGACACTAAAATTTGACTAGAGATATTCATATCTAGATGAATTTAAGTCAACTCATATGTGAGGGAGGGAGTAGTCTTTTTAAGTTATTGGGGTTCTGTTCTTGCAGCTATCATTTAGTGGACTTAAATTTTAAGTTCAGCTTGGCTGTTTGGTTGTGTTTATTTGTGGCTTTTCGCTTATAAATCCCAAAATCACCAAAATATGTGCTTTTAATTTTGGTTTTTGGCTTATACCTGTTAGGGTAATAGACTTGTTGTATTACCAGGGGGCCAAAGGCCACAATATATAGTACATGTACAGGTGCAAATATGCAGGAAACCCCCTAACACATGGGGAAACTACAATGTACAAATATATACTCTAACACCCTCTAAAACTCATGGTGAATCCACAACACTGAGTTTGAAGAGTAAGAAGTCATGCTGCGCTCGGGTTTGTGCCTTTGTAAAGAAATCCACCAACTGCAAATCTGAAGACACATAATGAAGCACAACAACTTGATCCTGCACCTGAGCACGTGTATAAAAAGCATCAACACCAATATGCTTGGTCAGCTCATTCTTGACCGGATCACGTGCAATACTGATAGCACCTGTACTGACAGACAAAAGTGGAGTGGGTGTTGTAACAGAGACCCCAAAATATGCAAGCAACCACCGTAACCAGGTCACCTCAGCAATCAACAAAGCCATAGCCCGCAGCTCAGCCTCAACACTCGAACGGGAAACCTCTACCTGTTTCTTTGTCTTCCAAGCAACAAGCGAACCACCAAGAAACACACAGTAAGCAGAAAGTGAACGATGATCCGTAGGATCACTCGCCCACGTAACATCTGAGTAGCACTGGAGCTGGAGAGAGCTGGAACCAGGAAAGAAAAGGCGACGAGTGATCATGCCACGAAGATAACGAAGGACACGGAGGAGATGACTGTAGTGAACGGTGGTAGGAGTTGAGACAAACTGACTCAGAATATGAATAGGATAAGAGATATCAGGACGAGTGACAGCAAGATAAACAAGACTCCCAACAAGATGGCGATAACGCGTGGGATCAGGAAGAGGATCACCATCAGTAGGACGAAGCTTAATATTAAGCTCCATAGGAGTCTTAACAATGCGCTCATCCCCAAGAGCAGCACGAGCAAAAGATCCTAAATATACTTTTCCTGAGAGATAGAAAAGCCATCATAAGTGGAGGAGACCTCAATCCCAAGAAAATAGCGAAGAGGATCAAGATCAGTCATAAGAAACTGATCACAAAGAGCCTTGACAAATGCAATATACTTAGGATCATCACCAGTAATGATCATATCATCAACATAGACAAGAAGAAGAGTGCGTCCACGAGAAGAAGTGTGAACAAATAGCGCTGGATCATGAAAACTAGGAGAGAAACCAGCAGCAGTCACTATAGAGGCAAAGCGCTCAAACCAGGCACGAGGGGCCTGTTTCAGGCCATAAAGAGAACATCGAAGACGACAAACCATCCCATCGGGAACAGAATACCCAGGAGGAGGCTGCATGTAAACCTCCTCACTCAACTCGCCATTAAGAAAAGCGTTCTGAACATCAAGCTGGGACACAGACCAGCGTCTAACAGAAGCAACAGCAAGAAGAGTACGCACAGTGGTCATATGAGCCATAGGGGTAAAAGTCTCATCATAGTCACGGCCGTGCTCCTGCTGAAAGCCAGGAGCCACAAGACGCTCTTCATAGCGCTCAAGAGATCCATCAGAGCGGGTCTTAATTTTATAGACCCACTTACACGTGATAGGACGAACACCAGAAGGGGGAGAAACAAGATCCCAGGTGCCAGTGCGCTCAAGCGCAGCGATCTCCTAAGCCATGGCAAGCTGCCATTCAGGATGACACTCGGAATCCCGATAAGAATTCAGCTCGGAGACGACAGAAAGACCATACTGACTAGGAGAGTAACTGTCTAGATCATGACGCTGACAAACAGGCCGTGAAGAGGGAAGCTCATCGGCGGAAGACGACTCGTCAGAAGAAGAGGAAGAAGGAACAACAGAGGAAGGGTCCGAAGCCGGAGAACAAGGCGAACTAGGGGAACTAGACGGAGGAGAGGATGGCGCCGAAATCAAAGGGGGCGCATCAGAAGTAAGAGGTGGATAAGAAGGAACAGCGGGAGGTGCATCAGGAAAAAGAATAAAAGAGATATCATCCATCGGGTAAGTACCAGAGGTGGGGCGAGGATAGAAGGGACGCGTCTCATCAAACGTGACATCACGAGAGATGCGCATCCGACGACCAACGGGGTCCCAACAGCGATAGCCCTTATGCTCATCATTGTATCCAACAAAAACACACTCAACAGACTGAGCGGTCAGTTTGGTGCATTCGTGAGGAGGTAGAAGGACATAGCAAACGCAACCAAATAAACGAAGAGTCGAGTAGTCTGGAGAGCTACCAGAGAGACGCTCGAGAGGAATGCCACCTTGAAGGGCAGCAGAAGGCTGAATGTTAATGAGGTAAGTCGACGTAGCGACAGCCTCAGCCCAGAAATGCGGTGGAAGAGAGGAAGCAATCATCATAGCACGGGTAGTTTCAAGAATATGACGATGCTTACGCTCGGCGACACCATTTTGAGCATAGGCGCCGGGACAGGAGAACTGAGCGAGGGTGCCCTGCTCAGCAAGGACACCACGCAGGTGTTGGGAGATATACTCTCCTGCAGAATTAGCACGAAACACATGAATATGCGTGGAATACTAAGTACGAACCATGGCTGCAAAGTGCTGATAAATAGATATCACCTCACTGCGAGAGCGCATAAAAAACAACCAGGTGTACCGTGAAAAATCATCAATGAATAAAATATAGTATCGATGGCCCCTTTTGGAATCAAAGGGAGTCGGACCCCAAATATCTGAATGAACTAAATCAAAAGGTCGCTGAGATACAGACACACTAGTAGGATAGGGAAGCTGAATCTGTTTGCCTAACCTATAACCCTGACACGAATGTAAAGACACATCTTCTGAGACAGACCCCAAAAGACCACGACGAACTAAGGACGATAGACGGGAGCCACAAAGGTGACCCAGCCGATGATGCCACTGCTGAAAAGAGCCAGTGATAGAAGCAGCAACCGCAGAAGAACTAGCAGATGAAGTGTCAGTGGATGGAACGCGAAGCCAGTCTAACTCACATAGCCCCGGAGACTCAAGGCTGCGAGGACCATCTCCAACCAGAGCCTGGGTACGGCGGTCCTAAACCGCACAAGAATCAGCTTCAAGAATGACACGACAACCAGAATCAGTAAGCTGACTAGCAGAAAAAAGGTTCATCTTAAGACTAGGAACATGAGAAACGTCAGGGACAGAGAAAGATGAAGTAGAAAGGATGCCTTGACTAGAAATAGGAAGAGAGGTACCATCAGCCGTGATAACACGGACAAGAGAAATAAGAGAGCGAAGAGCAGAAAGAATAGAAGACGCAGAAGTCATATGAAAAGAAGCTCCAGAATCCAGATACCACGGGGATGACGTACCTAACTGTGTAGAATGTGGTGGTCGCGCGGTGCCAAAAGAGCTAGGCACAGAACCAGCAGTACCCGACGAGGAAGAGACTGTAGCAGCGAGCAAACCACGAAGAATGTCCTGATCAGACAGTGCAACAGCAGAAGATCCTGAAGAACCAGCCTGCCTACGAGCATGGTACTGCTGACGTAAGCTGGGATCCCTCCTCCAGCAGCTAGAGACATCGTGACCAGGCTTGCCACAGTAGGCGCAGGGAGGACGAGGAGGTGATGTCATACCACGAGGCTGCTGAGGCTGACTCTGGCCCAGGATTGGAGGAGTAGAGAGTATCGACGGTACTGGAGACCGCAACAAAGCCGACGGCACAGGAGGACCATGAGCAACAAGTACGGAGGGAACCTCAAGAAGACCAGCACCATGAAGACGAGTCTCCTCAGCACGAAGCTCAGGCAGTACCTCAGAGAGCGAAACACGACCACGGGCAAGCAGCTGGGCACGGCGCGGCTCAAACTCCTTACGGAGCCGTGACAAGAACTCAAATACGCGCTGAAACTCTAGATCTGCGCGCACAGTCAGACAACATGGACATGTGGCACACATAGCTGTACGAAGAGAATCAAGCTGGCACCAAATAGCAGCACTCTGAGTATAGAACTCATTAATACTAGAATCACCCTGCTCAAGAGCATACTCCTGCCGAACCACAGACAGGTAAAGAGCATCCCCAGACGGCTGATAGCGCTGACAAAAAAAATCCCACTGAGCAGCAGCAGTGGGAAGACCCATGAACTCAGCAGCATACTGAGGCAGAACACTGGAAGTGAGAACAGCATCAGCACGAGCATCCTCATCTATCCACTGAGTGTAGTCAGTCAGATCTTGAGGAGCATCGGGGGCAAGGGCAATAGACGACGTAGGAGCAGCGGGGCGCGGCGGACAGGAGACCTCGCCAGAAAGCACGCCCCAAAGACGAAGACCGCGCATGTGGACGCGCATAAAGGCAGCGAAATCAGAATAATCCGTGCCATTAAAAATCACCGGGCAGCGAGGAATCGCAAGATAGCCCGACGAGGAAGACATTTTTTTAGTTTTTTTTGGACGAAAATCAGATCAGATCTGATCTGATCAGATCTGCAGCTCGCAGCAACATCCGCGGCGGACGGGGTCGACAGGTCGGGCAGCAGCCGGGAGGCTGCGACGACCAGGCGGTGGCCAGGAGGCGGACGGCGACAGGCCGGCGGGCGGGCGGGACGGGGGCGGCTGGGGCGGACGGACGGGAGGCGGTGGCAGCAGGGCGGCTGGGCGGCGGGACAGGGCGGTCGGGCGACGGCTGGTGCAAAACGGTCGGGCGGCAGTGACCGGGAAGGACGGGGCAAGCTCGCAGGCGGCGAGGGAGAGGCAGCGGCGGTCGGGCGCGGTGGCAGGAAGCCGGGGCAGACGGCGGCGGCTGCGAGGAGAGGAGCTACCTTACAGCTCTGATACCATGTTAGGGTAATAGACTTGTTGTATTACCAGGGGGCCAAATGCCAGAATATATAGTACATGTACAGATGAAAATATGCAGAAAACCCCTTAACACATAGGGAAACTACAATGTACAAATATATACTCTAACAATACCATTATACTATTATATTTAGTTAAAAGCCAAAAAGCTAAAACCAAAAGCATCTATTTTGGTGCTTTTGTAAATTATAAGCCAAACTCTAAAAGCTAGATTTAAACTCAATCAAACAGGCCCTTAATCCGACCAATTTTTTTCTAAATTATTGGCTTTCGGTTAGAGATGCTCTTAGCAAGTTGTGGTAGTCCTAGTTCTTGTATGCGCATGTGGGCGTCTGTTATAACTCGAAAACGTGTCCTCCCTTTTCGGTTTCATGTGAATGAAATCGGTTTCATGTGAATGAAATCGGGCGGAGGTCTCTTAATTCGAAAAAAAATATTTTGATTCGTAGCATCACTAAGATGATTGTTCTCTGTCAAGAGAACAAAACATGTGTACGTTCCCCTCGATCTGTTGATCGATCTGGTGCAGAATTACATAGAAGATCAGCAGATTAATCAACAAAACTAGAGCAACAACAATCTATCCACCAGCAACCTTTGCCCCTCTGGAAAGAAGTTATACCGTTCCGTAAGCATAACATGTAGAAGGGCGCAAAGGAAGCCGGCGGGGAGAAGAGTGAGACAGAACACGATGGCAGGGAGCAGGCTCGCGTCGACGTCGTCCCGGGGGCTGGGAGTATTCAGGAAGCAGCCGATGTAGACGAGCGAGACAACGCTGAAGCCGAAAAGGCACATCACTGCCCACCTGCTACACTCATCAGGTTCCGCCAACACCTCCTCCACATCGGGGTCAGCCATCATACGTCGACGACCGACCTAGCTAGCTTAGGCTCTCTCTCAGCAGACTACTTGATTTTCTAGGGTTCGTTTGTTTGTTATGTCAGAAGATCAACGCACGTACGAAGCGTATTTGTTTGTTGGTGTCTCGATCGATCGACAGTCCGGCCGAATAATCCGTGCCCGTCTCCATATCTACTACTCCTATGTCATCTGATATCAATACCTAGAGTCCGTTCGGTTAATTCACCATCGCACGGTCTAGATAATTTTCCTCTGGCGGCTATTTTCTGGCTAAATAAAACACTAACCAACTCTGTATATTTTTTTTGAACACTCGCTGATCTACACCAAAACCGTGAGACTTTGTGTCTGCAGCTGCCAGAAGATGAAATTTAGGCAAGAGAAATCAATTGAACCAGTGCCGCTCCAACCCGTCCGAACGTTTTCGAACGTGTCCACGTGAAACGTGCACGACGTCCAGCGGCAAGACCCATACGGACAGATGCGTCCGTTTAATCCATCCGTGCAGCAAATTTAGGCAATCGTTGCGTCAATCCGGACAACCAGTGCATCAATTCGGACATAAGGCGGACCGTATGAGTGTCCGCCAGTCAGCCTGTCCGGGCCATATGTAAGTGAAACATTAGTATTTAAACTTACTTTTCATTTGATTAGGCCCTGCCAATTACAAAAAGGCACATTTGAAAAAATAAAAGGAGACTACTACTGCCGTAGGAGGTCGTCCTACGGCTACTCGCTGCAGTTGCACTGCCGCTGGCCACATCAATTGCCGCCCTAGCGGCCCAGATGGCCCGCAGCTGGAGGCGCGCGTGGTAACGATCGCGGGAATGGATGCGAGTTGCTGCCTTCCTGCGGTCCTCCGCCGCCCGGTTCGTTAGGGCCTTCTCCATCTCGGCGACCTAGTGGTTCCTCGCCTCCTGGTCGGCCAGAGCCGTCTCCAACGGGGTCACGCTCGCTGGAACCCCGTTGGGGCCGAGCCCTAGCGCCTACGTGATCTGCAGGGGGACGACGATCGCCTCCTTACCCTCCTCCTGTGCCTTCGCCTCCGCCTGATCCACCTCCTCTCCCTCCTCCTCGTTCTCCTCCACCTCCGTCTCGTCCTCATCGAGGAGAGCCCACGCGTCTGCCACCTCGGCGGCCATAACCATGTGCGCCTCCTCCTCCGCCGTGTCGGCAGTGTGCTCTGCCGCTTCCACCTCCCTACGCGTGGCGACGGTGTGGCGAAGGTCGCGGACGGCGACCTTGGCGGCCTCCTTGGCCACCTCCTCCAGCGTGGTCATGGTCGTCTCTTGGCAGATCTCACGGAGGGACGCTGATGCGGCCTCCATGGCCACCGCCTCCACCCCCTCCTTGGCGGCGACTCGGTGAATCTTGCTTACCGCCCATTGGACGGCCACATTTGCGGCCGCCTCCACCACCTTCTCTAGCGCGGCCTCAGCCACACGACATTCCTCCTCGAAGGCCACCACCTGCGCCTCGGTCAAGCGCTGGGACAACAACGTGGCCTGGAGGTCGACGGTGTGAGAAGTAAATATGACGAGAGGTGCTCGGCCGCGCGCGAGAGAAAAGGGATTGGAAAGAATGGGGCATGGCAGAGGACATCATAGTCTTTATCTTCTTCACCCTCCATTTTCCGCCCCAGTTCATAGAGGAGAAGATAAACGGGGCAGGTGCCGCTCATGGAGACGATTGTAAATTGTAGGAACGGGCGCATATATGGTCGCATGAATGGGTCGCAGGCAAGCCGCGTCCATAAAATCCATGCATTTGCGGTTCTTAGGCCTCTGATCGGAATCACACTTATACCAGATCTAATGATGCTGATCGACAGGATTGTGTGAAAACTTGCAAAATGGAGAACATTGATGCTCACTGACAGGGACTCATTCTGGTCAAAACGGTCATGTTGGAGATCGTGGCATATGCGTATCACATGCGAGTCTGACATGAAAGACAGATCTAACCTCCCGGGTCGCTCCCGTTGGGCGATCCCGGAGGTCCCCGACGCCGCCTTCCAACTCCCTCCTCCTCAAGTTCCCGCCTGCCGCTGCTGCCACCGTCGCCGGTGGTGGTGGCGGCGCCCATCCCGATGAAGGCGGAGGGAAGGGGGCATCCCGATTAGCGTTGAAGCGGGGGGAGGGGGCCTTGGCGGCTGCGCGGCCAGACAGGGCGGCTGCTGCCTGAGTTTTCTGGCAGGACAGCAAAGAAGAGGCTGCGACGCGCCGCCGGAGCGCAATATGGTTCTTCTCCTGGCCTATGATCTGGTCCTCCTGGACAGCGATCTAGGCTAGAGGAGGCCGATTTGGGCATCTGCTACGGATTGTCGCCCTCTTTTTGGCTGCCTTCTTGCTAGAACTTGAAAGGGAAGCATGGAGGCTGCGAGTCATGCAAATATAGGCGGGGTCCTAGGATTTCTTTCGTGCAAAGACAGAGATCTGCTTGCTGCCTGCTCTTGATGATCTGGTCTGGAGTGACGAGTTCCGGAAGTCTCTATTGGCGAACTCCCATGGGCGACTATGCCTCAAGATTGCTTGATGGATTTGTTAGATGGATTGAATTCGGTTGGACGTACCCAAGTTTTTTTGGCCGTTGGTTTCAGAGAGAGCGTTCTGAATCTCGGATATATGTTACCATCATGCGTCACGTATTCGACGATCCATAGTAAAGTCAGATGCGGAGAATGTCAGTACAACGGAAACACCAGAGCAGTGATGGTGGTTTGAGTCATTGTTGCGACCAGGAGGCAGGAACTGGCTGCGTGATCGGTGACTCGCAGCAACGACTATTTGTGGGGGGCGACAACACGGGAGGAGTTCCCAGTCTTACCTTGCAGGGTGAAAATCCAAGGTCTGGCCTTAATTGGTTGTGCACTGATAATGGCCTTGTTAAAGTCATTGTTTTGCGAGCGAAGACTTTCTCCGGTCGTTATTGGAGTGGTTGTACTTCTGGTGTTGTTCTGGAGGTATTAATGTTGTTTCTTCGAGGAATTGGTCTCTCTAGCGGGACTTTTTTTTTGTAATTCTTCTTCTTTATCTAGATTGTGTGTATCCGTAAGGCTGCTAGGGCATTGCGTTGTTGTAGAGCTAAATGTAATTGGTATCTCCTAATATTAATCTATACTCTTTTCCAAAAAAAATGTGTATCACATTCTATCACTTGACTTATAGCATCTCTAAAAGGACAAAAAAGCCGCCACCATCCCCCACCACAACACGGCTGGAGGGGCCCTCGCGACGGAGATCCTCCACGCTACGGTACACATCTCCTCCTCCCGTCAGTGATTTCGTAGTCAGATTTTCACACAGATGATCAACCTTTTGTTCTCAATTTCTAGATGGATTTGAGCCCAAAATAACAAGTCTTGTTCGACGACTCATCCTCGCCAGACGACTCCGACATGGAGACGCTGCTCCCCAACCACCGACAACGCATGTTGGTGACCGTTTTGGCTATCAAGGAGCAGGAAGACGACCAGAGAAAGAGGAGGCGAGGCTCGAAGGTCGCCCGCCTTTGCATCCCACGCAATCGCAAACTGGGCTGCAACTTCTCATGCGAGATTACTTTGCCAAGGTACCAACATACCCACCTCACCTTTTTCATAGACGATATCGAACTAGAAATGAAGGTCGCATCCAAGGTTTCCTTGAAACTTACCGAGAGATCGAGAACTCACCACGCAGGACCAGCTGCAGCATGACCTTATTGAGCACCATTGACAGCTGCATGGCCGGTAGAGACTTTAATTCATTTGAATTTACATTCATCCTTGTGTGATTTGAAACATTATTTTTATTGGACATATTCTTGTATTGGATTTTATTTGTTTCATTATTTGATTTGAAGATATGGGTGCTGATTTTGAAGAAAAAAATGATATTTTGCGGGCTTGGATCGAGCCCGAACGCAACAAGCACCGTTTCTGCGAATTGCAGAATAGAATATTTTCAAATATTCTTTTTTGCGGTTCGCGGATACGGTGTTTGTTTCGCCCGACCTTTTTAAAACCTAAAATCGTGTTTTTCTAGGCCTGTAAAATGTGTTTATGGTTTCTCTTTTACAATGTCTACTAAAGATGCTGTTACCGCCGTGGGCAGTGAAGTCTACTAGGGCCCGTTTGATAGGTTGCATGGAATTTTCAGCTCCCTACGGCAGTGTCAAGATAAGCAGGGCTATAGACGTACAGGAAAAAAGTCATGGGTTATATGGTTAGTTTGGTAAGGTGTATGGAGCTTTTTTTTGCACGAGGACAGAAACAGAAGCTCAATGTGTTTGGTTGTGTGCACTTGTTTGCCTGCCACATTAACATGCACCGCGCAGCTAAACTATGATTAGTAGTGATAGTGTTCTTCCTGTGAGGGCAGTGATAGTGTTCTTCCTGTGAGGGCTGCTGCACCTGCTAGTGTTGCACCTGCTGTGGCTACCTCGGTGACAGAGGGAGACACCGGATAACGCAACAACGGTGCGCTACCAGCTACGCATCGATGCACCTCTACATGCGCCCTCGTGTCGTCTCGCCCTTGGATGCCCCCTCGTGTCGATCGTTTGCATCCACGCGTCGGTTTTCTCGCTAAGTGTTGGGTAGCTTGTGCCTATATATTGGTTTCCCTGTCAGCCTAGCTCCTTCTTCAGTTGATTTCTTCTTCTCTCTCATGCTGCAAGGGTTTAGTCGGTTTTGGTCCCCCGTGTGGTCCTCTCCGCCCCTCACCGTCGTTGTAGCATCGTCGTCCTCCGGGGACCTACACTACAACACGATAGTTATTTTGGGGCACTTCAAAGTGTCACTATATGTGATCAAACTGCCCCTAAAGAGTTTTAGAGGCACTTTGAAATGTGACACTAATATTCATATCCCTAAAACCATTATTGGCACTAAGAGAAATGCCCCTAAATCTCTTTAGTGGCAGCCTCTAAAACCCTTTCGTGACATTAAGAGAAATGCCCCTAAATATATTTAAGGCATTTTATATAGTGACATTTTAAGAAATGCCCCAAAAGCCATTTAGAGAAATAGAAACACAATTGTTTTAAAAGTCAGAATTTTGTTTGGCCTTTTTTCTGATCCACCGTAGTTGACGGCCCAAACATCCACCACCGGCCCGACTATAATTGTATTTTTTTTCTGGCCAAACACAGAGAGCGCCAGCAGTTGTGTTATTCTCGTGCTCCTCTCTAGGGGGTCCTCCTCGCTCACGCCCGGGCGTCATGGTGCTGTCGTTCCGCCCGATTGGGCCGGATGAGGGAATCCTACCGATTGGGCCGGACGAGGGAAATCCTATTCTTTGGCCTTTTAAGCTTCTGTCATTCCAGCGTGAGATGATTAAAGCCCGAGAATCGCGCGTACAACAAACTGATGCATGGTAGGAGCGAAAGCGGTATTTAAACTGGTGGTTTTCTATTTGGCTATCCGATGTGGGACTAAAAAGTTTGCAGCCAGCGCATGTTTCGCCCAGACGTAACTATTCTTCGACTTCACGTGACTTGACCTGTAGATACTAGCAAGCAAAGTACGGTATGCGAACTGTTTAAGGCCGTGGATAGAAAAAAATATCTGACATGTCCTAGACCACATACTGCGCGAATCTTTCAAGGTTCGATCCTGTATGATGCAGCCTTGATTACATTACCTTTTCTCTATGCAACTCACATGTACTACGATGTCAAAACTAGTCAATCTACTACTACTCGCTCCATTTTAAAATATAAGATGTTTTAAGTTTATAAAAAGAATGTATCTAAATTTGTTTTAGTGTAGATTCATTTTAAACATGAATAAATCTATATACTAAAAATAGTCTAGATACATTTGCTTTATAAAACTAAAATATCTTATATTTTGAAAGGGAGGGAGTACTTGCTAGCACGTGCACACATGCAGACCGAAAAATTAGCCTTGTGATTTGTTTCTCAATGGGATGGTGTGTTAAACAGAAGTATACTTATAAATTATACACGACTAGCACATGTACACATCATTAAATCGTCCACGGAAGGAATCACATCTACTAAAGAGAAAGAAAAGTCAACTGAAACAAAATATTAATGCGCGACAACTAATGGAATAAAAAAATCCAAATACAATGCACATGGAACAATTCACAACCACACATAAACCGAGAATTCAAGACTACACTAGAACAAAATTTTACATCCCAAGGAACAAACCTTGTCTGCACGATGAACAAAGAATGTAGAAGAAGGAACAAATAGCTACGGTATGCAAGAGAATTTAAGCGCCCACGGACTAAAAAAATCTAAATTATGAGAACAACATTTTAGTGATCGAGTAAAAAACTACGAATGCGTGAGAAACAAATATGTAGATCAAAAGAATAGAAACCATGACAAGGAACAAACCACGTCTGCACAGGGAACAAATATGTAGACTAGAAGAACAAAATCCACGACTACAATTTTGGAAAATAATTTTAGCACAAGAGAAACAAAAAAACAAATGTACAAGGAACGAGTGTTTAGTGTTTGAGGAACAAAAATCACATCTACAAGGAACAATTGTTTAGCGCCCAAGGAACAAAATCACATTTAGCAGGAATAATATTTTTGTTCTCAAGGAAAAAAGGCACGTCTACACGGGAAACAAAATATTTTGATCAAAAGAACAAAAGTCGTGATTATAGTCTGGCACAATAATTTAGTTGCTCGAGGAACAAAAATCACATCTACGACGAATAAGTGTTTAGCGCTCGCGAAACAAACCTTGTACGCAAGATGATCAAATTTGCATAGACCAAATAGAACAAAATCACAACCCGAAATAGGACGCAACTTTGAAACTATGATCCAATTTCGGACCATAGTAACGGAACACAAGTCTAGAGTAATTGGAACAAAACATAGCGCTTTCAGAACAAATCACGGTTGTAGATGGAAAAATATTTAGTGCCATGGAACACACTCTAATGGAATAAGAACAAAATTTAGAGTGAAAAGAACAAAAAAAATTAACACGCATGGAGAAAACTACAACTATAATTGGAAAGAAACGTTTAGACTAAAAATGAGACGATCATGAAAAAAATATTTAGACTAAGCAAAAAAACATTTACGTGCACTGGTGCACATACAACACCCACGTTATGTGCACCTTCACACTATATGGAAACTAAGCAAAAAAACAGCATGCATGAGTCGTGATGTATCTTGAACTACATTTCTGAATGTGCATCCAACTACAGTAAAAAAGGAACTAACAAAAGAAAAAATACAGTGCACACTATATAACATGGAACAAAAAAGCTCATCCAGGAACAGATTTTAGTGGAACTAATTTTGTAGAATATGTGGAACAAATCTTTCTCAAATGAAAAACAAATAATTAAAAACATGAGAAAAAATAAAATAACAACAAATAAAATGAGCTGATTTAAAAGAGTAAGTGGAACAAATCTTTCTGAACAAAAGAACATTATTTATAAACTGGGAAAAATAGAGGAGCTAATTTTAAAGAGTAAGTGGAGCAAATGTTTTAAACAAAGGAACAAATATTTACATACTAGGAAACAAGAAAGAGCATCACAAGAAATCGGGGAACAAAGAATTATGGAACTGAATTTTTGAAATAAGTGGAACAGATATTTCTGAATGAAGAACAAAGTGAATATACACTAGGAACAAAGAAAAGCATCGTAGGACATCCGAGAACAAAAAAAAAATGTGGAACTAATTTTCTAAAATAAGATAAATAAATCTTTTTGAACTAAGCTACAAAAAAGAGCATCACGGGACATCTAAGAGCAAAAAAATTGTGAAACTAATTTATTCGAATAAGAGGAACAAATAGTTATACACACGGAAAAATTTGACATTCATGGTAAAAATTATGAAAATAGGAGGAATAATGATATAAATAAGACAAAAAATTACAGCTATACGATCCTACGTTCTATTTCCGTGCTGCCGTGCTCGCTCAATTGCTGACTTACTAATAGGCCGTAGCCCATGGAGCAAACCAAGCGAAACGGTACTCCGGGACGCTCCGGCATTAAGGAGCAGTTCGTGCTCCTCTCGCTGGAGCGTCCCCACCCCGTCATGCTTTGGTTGGGTGCTACTCCTCTCTAGCGCACGTCCATATCTTTAATTTCGCTCAAGAATTGCGATTGATGGCTGCCGGATGACTTTTTTGTCTCGTGGGAGGGGGAAACGAACGGACAAAATGTCCTCCGTTTGTCCAATTGCGGTGGGTATGTACCCAACAGTGCTCCAATTGAATATGTCAACTAGTACCGCCGTTGTCGGTGGATGTGTGAACGGTGCAGTCGATGGAGGAGCACGACCGAGTTCGTGCTAGCTCGTTTTGTGTCTCACTTGGGGTGTCCATCGGAGCTGCCCATATATATTTATTGACAATTTTTTGGAAATAAAGAAACATTTTGTGTTCTCTATAGAAAGAAAAAACTGATGCTCCAACGTGACTATTCACGAAAATTTTCTCGTCTTTTTACACAAACCACATAAAATAATAATCATTTTTATTAATAACTTGTATGAACACAAAATGTCAGTATGTACTTGTGAAATTTTCGTTCATAATTTTTTGTGGAAAAAGGCGTTGAACAGATTCCGAAAAATGAGTCGGCCCGGATAAAATGTTTAGGGCACAAATGCCTTAAAAGATAGTATCTTTAGGGGCATTTGGAAAAATGGCTCTAAAGGTACTATCTTTAGGGAACTTGTATGAAAATGCCTCTAAAGGTACTATCTTTAGAGGCAGTTGCCAAGATGTCTTGGTATTTTTAGGAGCACTTGGAAAAATCCTTTAAAGATAATATCTTTAGGGGCACTTTAAAAAAATGCCTCTAAAGGTAGTTGACATGGATATGCCCTACGGGTACCCGATGTTAGCCTACCTGGTCCAGCCCGACGGAAGGTCCACTCGACGACCTGCCCGGGTCCATGACGCCTATGACGGTTCGGCTGATATAAAGCCCATACGGAATGGTGTCCCAAGCGCACAAGACAAGGAAAGCTCAAGACTAGAGTTTGAATACAACTTGTAACCAACTCGTATCGGTACCTGAGACCTAGCCTCCCCATATATAAAGGCTAGGAGGGGCCAACGAGGAGGGCACGACTACACGCACGACCTACAGACGCCATAACCCCCCAATAGATAGATCTACGATCTCCACTCCCACAATAGACCTAGATCACTCGACTCATACTTTCGCACACGCATCCACGCTAGATCGAATCTACGCACCCTGTAACCTTCGGTTCCGCCGTAATCAAAGAGCAGACAAGCAGGAGTAGGGTTTTCCCTCCGGGGGCCTGAACCTGGGTAAATCTCGTGTCCCCTGGTTGCTTGTCTGTTAACCGTGTCACGATCTCCAGCATCCCCATCTTCTCCAAAACCCAAGTCCATAACAATGGGCATTGACGAGATTAAACCTCGTCAATTGGCGCCGTCTGTGGGAACTGGGGACGCTCGGGTGCTACGCCCACTTGGCCATACGACTCACGACCATCGACCTGTTGCGGTTTTCGGCTGCGATGACCCGCTGCATCCTTCGGATGCAGTGACCCGATGCGATCTTCGATTGCGGCAACTGGCCGCATCGGCTTCAGCGACCACAATTCGGGGGCTCCCTCGACATCGGCGACCCAATGCGGCTTTCGGCTACGATGACCCGATACATTCTTCGGATGTGGCGACCCGATACGGCCTTCGATTGCAACAATCTTCGGATGCGGAGCTCGCTATCGCCATCGACCTTAGGAACCCGTCGCTGCTATGACTGTGGTCTGCCGCGTTGACTACGTCCGCCGCATGACCCACTACCGGGTCGACTCCGTCCACGACAACTACAACCAACAAAGCTAAGTTCTCTACTCAGAGTTGATTTTCTTTCTTACTTTAATCGCACTCGAAACACTCGGGGGCTGCGTCCTCTTCGAGTAACCTAATGTGCCATCGGCTCCACGCACTCGAGCACCTCGAACGCGACAGCCCGAGTAGCTGATTCTGCCTGATCGTCGAATCCTTGAACTCCGAGTGCCTCGGCAAGGTACTGAGACTAAGGGTAATCAGGCTAACGAAAAGGCCTAGCATACAGTGCAACAGTGTCGACTCGATCGGCACCAGAATCTTATTGTATGAGTTGAAAGGCAAATATTCTTTACAAGATACAAGTACTTCACAATTATTCATGTTTTCTGCAGCTTATAAAGACGTCGACTGTGCCGAGCTATTCTATCGAGTCCTCCAACAGGAGTCGACGAAATAACTGGCTACTCCATAAACTCAAGACCCGAGTCGAGTCCCTCCTCGGATGGTTGCATCGCTTGATGCTACAAAGGCGCAGCACTGATCGCGCACCCGATAGAAGCAACGACGTCGATTTCATCCGCAACGTAGAGTCCTTCCGGCTAAACGCCGCACGACTCCGCCACGTCAACTCTGACTGCATAATCGATTCTTGGCTCCTTATGCATGAGACACTGACTCGATGCACTTTCGGGTCAGTGGTTTTTCCTCGCATGAGTCTCCACTCGAGTCTGCGACTCAATTAGATACTCGGGGGCTACTCCTATCAGGAGCGCTGGTTGCGCACCCGATGTACTTCCGGATCAGCGGTACCCCCACGACATTGACGACTACAACTGCATGATACAAGACTCGAGTCTCTGTCCGAGTCTACGACTCCGCCGGACACTCAGGGGCTACTCCAAACTGGAGCGCTGGTCGTGCACACAAAAGATCTTCGAGTGGCACGCCAATGAACTACGCCATGGAACAATTCTTCGAGTCCGACGTCGAGTCTGCGACTCCACTACGGACTCGGGGGCTACTCCCATAGGGAGGATTGATTCAAGCATCCGGAAAAAAAAATTGTGCCTACGGACCTGAAGCAAACAACGGCTGAATTAAAGCTCCTCGAGTCTACGACTCGAACAGACACTCGGGAGCTACTCCCATAGGGAGCGCTGGTCGCGCACCCTATAGTCCATTGTGTTGACTACGTCCATGATGTCGATTCCTTTACAACAACCGAACAAATTCAGCTGACCCGATAAACTTCCGGGTGAAGTGCTTCGCACTCGACACAACTTTCGACTCCGACATCTAAATACAAGGTACAAGACAACTAAGTCTCCACCCGAATCTACGTTTCGGATGGAGACTCGGGGGCTACTGACATGGATATGCCCTACGGGTACCCGATGTTAGCCTACCTGGTTCAGCCCGACGGAAGGTCCACTCGACGACCTGCCCGGGTCCATGACGCCTATGACGGTTCGGCTGATATAAAGCCCATACGGACATGGAGTCCCAAGCGCACAAGACAAGGAAAGCTCAAGACTAGAGTTTGAATACAACTTGTAACCAACTCGTATCGGTACCTGAGACCTAGCCTCCCCATATATAAAGGCTAGGAGGGGCCAACGAGGAGGGCACGACTACACGCACGACCTACAGACGCCATAACCCCCCAATAGATAGATCTACGATCTCCACTCCCACAATAGACCTAGATCACTCGACTCATACTTTCGCACACGCATCCACGCCAGATCGAATTTGCGCACCCTGTAACCTTCGGTTCCGCCGTAATCAAAGAGCAGACAAGCAGGAGTAGGGTTTTCCCTCCGGGAGCCTGAACCTGGGTAAATCTCGTGTCCCCTGGTTGCTTGTCTGTTAACCGTGCCACGATCTCCAGCATCCCCATCTTCTCCAAAACCCAAGTCCATAACAATGGGCATTGACGAGATTAAACCTCGTCAGTAGTATTTTTAGGGACACTTGGCAAATGTCTCTAAAGCTAGTATCTTTAGAGGCACTTTTATGAAAATTCCTCTAAAGATAGTATCTTTAGGGGAATTTGGCAAAATTCCTCTAAAGCTAGTATCTTTAGGGGCACTTCGATGAAAATTCCTCTAAAGATAGTATCTTTAGAGGCATTTGGTAAAATGCCTTAATATCTTTAGGGACACTTGGGAAAATGCCTCTAAAGCTAGTATCTTTAGGACACTTCGATGAAAATGCCTCTAAAGGTAGTATCTTTAGGGGCACTTGGCAAAATGCCTCTAAAGCTAGTATCTTTAGGGGCACTTCGATGAAAATGCCTCTAAAGGTACTATCTTTAGGGGCACTTGGCAAAATGCCTCTAAAGATAATATCTTTAGGGGCACTTTGATAAAAATGCCTCTAAAGGTAGTACATTTAGGGGCACTTGGCAAAAATGCCCCAAATTAACATATTTAGAGGCATTTTCAGAAATGCCCCTATTCAAAGTGCCCCTAAAAGCATACCGTATACTAGTGCTAGCCCGTCTTCCGGAGGGCGACGATGTTTCGACCGTGGCATGGAGGTGGGCGCTCAGATGCACGACTTCTTCCTCCACGGTGTGGATGCACTGCTTCTTTCTCCACCGGCGATTCCCGTGCCACCTTCGTTTTGCTTCTTCCTTCGCAAGTGTTGTTTGATGTTTTTGTCGTGCCACAGGCGCATGCAGTCCCGGGGATGATGTTCTTCCTTCTCTTTGTCTTTCTTCCCATTTTTGTCGTGGCACGGGTGCAGTCCCGGGGCCACTGTTTTTGCCATTTCTTCTTCTTCGTCTTTCTTCGCTTTTTTGTCGTGGCGCGGGTGCAGTCCCAGGAGCATTGTTTCTTCTTCCCTCGGCGGTGCGGTGTTCTTGACGGGTCATTCTTTGACCACCCGACGCTCACCTGCCACCTTGAATGTCTCTTTTCCGGCTCTTTGCTTTTGTTGTGGCTCGGGGTGGTCAGTCGTCCCGGCGTCGCTGGCGTTTCTTCTATCGGTGGTGCGATGTTCTTGACGGGCCGTTCTTCGGATCACCTCTAATGTTCCTGGTCTTTTCTGAGCTTTAGTACGGCTTATGACCGTTTTCATCTTGTGCCTTATCGGCCAGAAGAGTTTGTCTTGAGTTTGTAGCTGTTGTGCGAGAGGTTTCCTCACCTTACATTCAGGCTCTTTGGTCATTTTTAGGCGTTCAGTTTAGGATTGTATGGTTTGGCACGCCTATTTCTTGTTTTTGTCTAGTCGCATGTTAGATTGTTTTGCATTTTTGCTCGAGTCTTGTCTTTGACGAGTTTCTGTCATTTTTTCAGAAAATCAGGAGGGATCCTCCCGGCTCTAATTAAGAAGCCAACAGCGGCCAAAACGAGTTTCTGTCATCATCCCGCGTCCTAGTTTTTTAGAGCAGGTACAATAAGGTCCAGTCAGCTGGCCATAAGAACTAAAATAATATATATGTGCTCAGTTGGAGGAAAGAGAATAGGAGAGAGAAGAGGAGTGAGCTCTCATGCAAGAGTCAGCTCTAGCACGTGCTCCTAGGCATTGTGTGAGAGTGTCAAGTGGGTCATATACTTATAAAATAGTACACTTTTATAGCTAACTATTGTATATGTTGGCTATAAGGTTGGCTTAGATAACGTGACATTGTCTTATAGCCAGCAGCTGACTCTACTATTGTTCTTCTCTTAGAAGAAGAGGGCTTTGTCACGGTTTCTATCACTGAAACCAAATGAGTCATCACCCGCGTCCTGTGTTTGACTGCTTCATGTCCTGAGTCGATGTTGGCTGTACAGAGCATGTGCGGGTGCATTGCCATGACCGTGTCTGTAGCCCGTCTATCTGCCATGGAGGGCATGCATGAGAAAACGAGTTAAGGAGACTTGACGTCTGGAAGCATGGTGTGGGGACGGTTCATAGCTTGCCGCCTGGGCTGGTACTGTCGGTGTTCCTGAGAGAGCTACCAGGGGAATGGGCTACAGATAGAGGTGTGGTGGTGGTCCAGAAACTGGAGGGTTTGTCAGAAAAAAAAATGCTACTCCCTCCGTTCATAGGATCTAGTTTTTTCGAAAAATATATGTATCTAGACATATTAGGTTCATCCGTTTTAGACCAAATCTAGTCTTTTAAAAAGATCATCTTATACATTAATAAACGGAGGAAGTACGTTTTACGAGACAAGTGGCATCATATGGCTCTCTAAGTTTATGGTAATTTGTTGGGTTAGGTGGACCGTGTGACAAGAACCGGCGGAGCAGGCATGGAGTCGTCACTCTGTTAGAATATGTGTACTGTCATACACACGGCGCGGTGCCTGAGATTATACTTCAAGGGCTTTACAGAAGCAGACCTCGATTTGATTTGCTCTGTTCAGGATTCAGCTAGTATTTGATTTGCTCTGTTCAGTATTGAGCTGTCTAACCTGTTTCGATCTATATCATGTTTCCTTTGGTGAAGGTTCAGATGAGCTGTAGACCTTGCTGTCCCCCCTGTTGGGTTCAGATCTATCATGGTGACTTTGCTACCGCCTTAGGTAAAGCCACGGCGATCCTGGCAACGTTGAGCCAACCGTTCAGTCTATGATTTATGTACTAGTACTAACTTAATTTCTTCACCATGTTCCTCCGTTCGTACAGAACCTGTAGGAAAATCCCAAAGGACCGCAGCGAATGAACCAAACGTGCAGGCCGGCGACTGGCCGTGGCGCCATTTCCTGCCACGATGCCGACAAGCCTACTACTACCTTAACGCAGGAGCAGGAGTAGAGGCCAACAGAAAGAGAAAGCGCTAGGCAGCAACCCGATGATTGGATGGACACCTCCTGCTGAATTCTCCCAGAGCAGACCAGAATTGTTGGAGGAACGGCCGTGTGGGACCCAGAGATGCGTATAGTACTACGGAGACGAGCTCGCACGGTAGGCTGCTCGCCCAAGCCGGTGCTACTGGCCAAGAGTTGGGCGGTTGCGCCTACCGTCGACTGGTGCTCAGGCCGGTTGTGCCGACTGACTGCCGAGCATGTGTTATAGTACGTCCAGACGTGCTTCGGTCCATGCGGCGACTTCTCCTCTCAGAGTGGATTAGTATTACGTTGACTTAATCATCAGACAACTATGGTAGTAGTCGTACAAGTTTCGCGCAGAAAGTCGATCATTGTACGGTCGCGCAAGATTTCCACTGTTTGTTTATGAGACGGTGAAAGATGCAGGCAGGTTCCAACGTTTTTTCACCGCACGGAAATTTGGCACCAGCACGACGTTCCGAGAGACTGGGACTTGCGAACGGACGGCGCCGTCGTCACGCCAAAGCAAACACCTCCATCTTGCTCCCGTCCCGCCACAACTACAACATTCAGCAACAAAAACAGCAGCGAATCAATCAAGGCTGCATAGTCCATAACTATCCCGATCCGCCCCTCACCCAACCCACGATAGATTCCGACACGATCCCCCACCCCATTCAGAGCCAGCCGATCCCTGTCCTGTCTCCCTGACGGACCAATCCATCCGAGGTTTCCCGATCGGAAAAGGGGGAGATTCCGTTCCACGCGCGCGTTGCGGGGAATGGCGCGGTGATCAAACCGGTTCGATGGCGGCGAGGCCCGGAGCAGGCGGGCGCGTACGGTTCAACGTGGGCGGGCAGGCGTTCGAGACGACCACCACCACGCTCGCCAACGCCGGCCGCGACTCCATGCTGGGCGCGCTGCTCGACTCCTCCTGGAACGCGCCCCCCGAAGCCCCCGGCGAAGCATTAACAGCGGCTGCGCCCACGGAGTACTTCATCGACCGCAACCCGGCCTGCTTCGCGGTGCTGCTGGACCTGCTCCGCACGGGCAGCCTCCACGTCCCGCCGCACCTCCCCGAGAAGCTGCTCTACCGTGAGGCGCTCTACTACGGCCTCCTCGACCACGTCCGCTCCGCGCGCTGGGGCGCCTTCGACGGCGACCGCCTCCGCCTCGCCGCCTCGGTGCCCGGCCGCGCGCCCGGGGACGGCACGGCCATCCGCGCGTCCCCCGACGGCGGCTGCTGCGTCGCGCACGGGGGCGCCGTGCACGTCTACAACTGGATGCTCGACGAGCGCCGCCCCGTCTCGCTCGACCACTCGCAGGTCAACGACGTCGCATACCTCGACGCCGCCACGCTCCTCATCGCCGCGCGCGAGCGGCTCGGCAAGTGCGACGGCGGGATGGCCGCATTCTCCGCGGTGTCCGGGGACCTGCGCCACCGCTTCCGCGTCAGCCACGGCAGCGAGCCCAAGTCCTTCACCGCGGGCGCGCTGGCGTTCAACGCCCACGACTCCGGGATCTTCGCCAGCTGCAAGGGCAGGCTCAACGAGTACGGTGTCGGCGTCTGGGACGCGGCCACGGGCGACCAGGCCGACTTCTTCTACGAGCCGCCCGGCGTGGCGCTGGGCGACGCCGACAGGCTCCAGTGGCTGGACGCCACCAACGCGCTCATGGTGGCCACGCTGTTCCCCAAGACGGACAACTGCTCCATCGGCCTGCTGGACTTCCGGGACAAGCGCGTGGCCTGGTCCTGGTCCGACGCCGGCACGGCCGCGTCGCTCGAGGACAAGCGCGTGCTCCACGCCATCGCCATGGACGACGAGCGGTCCGTCTGCGTCATCAACCAGTACGACGACCTGGGCTTCCTGGACCTGCGGAGCGCCGCGGGCGTGGGAGGCGTGCGGTGGAGCTCCCGGAGCAAGCTCATGAACCGGAAGGCCACGGGCGAGGAGAGCTGCTACCCGAAGCTGGCCACGCACGGCGGGCAGCTCTTCTCGTCCATGAACGACAGCATCTCCGTCTTCAGCGGGCCCGAGCACGTGCTCACGTCCACGCTCAGGCGCAGCTACGGCGGCGCCATCTGCGATTTCTCCATCGGGGGCGACCGCCTCTTCGCCCTCCACAACGAGGAGAACGTGTTCGACGTCTGGGAGACGCCGCCGCCGCCCATCATCTGATTTGACCACTGCGCCGTGGCTTCAACTGTAGTACTACACTTGTTTTAACTGCCGTTCTTGCGTGTCGCCACTGCTCACCCAACAGTAATCGTATTCAGGAGGGAATGGTTTCACCAACTGACCGGTGGTTACTCATCTGTAGCTCTCCATCCTAACCACTATAGAGTGCACCGTGTACCTGAGATCTGGTTTCTATCTAACCCAGAAAGGATACACATTCATGTGCATTTCTAGTCTGTACTTTTCTGCACGGCCGGGGGGCATCATCTTCTTTTGCACCGAGTACTATATTACTGAACTTTTTTTGCCTTTTGGCCCTTGTAATCCCTTCTGACTGAACTTCCCTTGCAATTCCACTCCTCGACACCTCGCTCACGGAAGATCATGAATGAAACGTATTGTAATACTAGTATGTGAGTAGTACATCAGATTACAAGTGTGCTGTCCAGCCGGTGCCTCAATCTATTGTCGGTATCAGGCGTTGTCCTGTCAAAATCATAGCACATTGATTCTCCGCTAAGCATGTCTGCGATGAATGCTAATGAGCACCCAAAATCGTACCATCATATCCATCCGAGCCACGCTAGGAGCCTGCGTGTTTTAATTAGTGAATCAAGGACAGATTGTGTAGCTGTCCTGTTTTATCAGGTCGGCTTGATTTGCAACTGGAACCAGGTCCACCCCTCTGTTCCATAGGTGCATTTTCTGTCCTTCTTCCAAAGATCATGTTATTTTTACAAAAAACAAATCCATTTTAATACAATATACTACTCCCTTCGACCCTATTGGATTTGTCAAAATTTGGATAAACCTATATACTAAATAGTGTCTAGATTTATTCAAATCTAGACAAATTTAAGTCAACTAATATGGGCCAAAGGGAGTACTAAATCTACAACACTTCTTATGGATTCTAGTATACCTGGTTTTTCTCTGTTCTCCAGAGAGAGACAGCCATAGGTTCTGAACCTCCTGATTTTACCGGTAGCAGCAACACTGCCACTCCCAGCGTGATGCTTCAAGATCTATCAGGGAAATGCTCATGGTGAGAACCGACACGACGGGTAAGCAAGTGGGTGAGCTATTTTCTTTGCCTTTTGGAGTTGGTCAGTAGGAGCAGCACTAGCGTTTTGGGTGCGTATCCGGTCCAACTTCTTGTCCTGTACTTGGCCTTGGAATGGAAAGCACGTGACAGGGTTGGGCTGGAGCAGTTTGGCGTGCTACTCGCTGATGTAGATTATTTGGTCAGAGTATTATATATGTCTGGCTTTGGCAAAGTATGACGATGGAAATTTCGTGGCAGAGTGGCCGTTCTGCGTAGATCTGAAATGAAGAAGGCTATCCGGACAGACAAGAGTAAAAGCTGCTAAATGCAGATCGAGATCAAGCAGAGTGTGGTGATCTAGCATGCTTACCGCCTGTTACCTACTCCCTCCCTCCGTTTAGAAATGTAAGATGTTTTAGATTTATAAAATAATGTATCTAAACATATTTTAGCGTATAGATTTATTTAAACATATATACTACTTTCTTCATCCAAGAATAGATGTCTTAGGTTTTTCAAATTTTAGAAGAATTTATATACTCCCTCAGGCCCGAATTACTGTTCGCGAGTGTCATTTTGCAAAAAGGCCCTTGAGGATTTCCCGACCAAACCCCAGCTCCTTCTCCACTTCCGTCCTCTTCTTCCCCAAATATGAGCATTCCCATCGCCGATGTCTCCCTCGTCGGCTGCTCCGCCGCGCTCTCGCTGGCCATCACGACCTCGACCACGTCGCCTGCTCCGCTACTCCCTCTCCGATCAAGTCCATTCGTCCTCGCCGACTAACGAGAACACGGCGAGGAGAGAGATCAAGACGAAAGAGATCCCCTTTTCCTGCCAAGCGTCCGACTTGAACCATCGAGCTCGCTGATATTTCTCAAGATCTGCCCACCATCGAGCTTGTACATGTTCGAATCGGTACATCCGCCGTCAGCAGCTACTCGGGAGCGCCGCCAACCTCGGGTGCTTCTGGACGCCGGCCTACCGGAAGCGCTGTAGGTACTACCTCGGGAGCGCCTTGAGCCCGCAGTGACAGTAGGCTGCGGGTGAACTAGACGAGACGAGACAAGGAAGCTAGGGAGGAAGAAAAAGAATTGGAGGCAGGAGAGGGCAAGGTGCGAGTGGCTTGCAAGATTTCCCCGTCTTTCCCCGGAGCAGACGTGCGTGCGAGTGGTTCGTCTGCTTCATCTCCAGGTGAGTTCTCGTCTGCGATTTCCCGTGCTTCCGTTTGCTATTCTTTTCTGTTCTTATCTGTTTCTTGTTGAAACGAAACCGCGGTTGGATACTGACCCAAATAGCGCTCAGCTAGTTCATATGTTCCTGTCTAATTTCCCCGTTGATTCCGGATGCATAGATCAGCTTTATAACTGATACCGAGGCTGCTACAATCTCGAATTTGTCAGGTGCTTTTTTAATTAAAATTGTTGTCTTGGCTGCTATATATGTGAGGAAATTGGCTGCTACAATCTCGAATTCGTCACGTACTAGTATAGCATGTTGACAGTTCCCTGTATGATTAATTAATCCACAAAGCAAGAGTAATTGAATCGAGCATCAAGTAATGGAAGCATTGAATTTTATCGGCATTAGAGAAAAAAAAAGGAGAAAGAGATCAATGATCACTTGTACGAGCAGGTCAACATTTGCAGTACTCTAACTATATATGTTGTCAGTTTCAGAACAAGTGTGTTTGGTGTACATCTAATATATCCAAGTATATATGCTATCAGTTTAGCAAACTAAACAGTCTAGTCTGCTTCTTTGAGAATCTTGTCACACAAAAATATGCAAGCCACTACATATACACAGAGATTTGTAGTGCCAAACTACCCTGCCAGATTTGTAGCTACTCCTTTGGTATTGTTTGTGATTGATTTGTCATGTCACAGTGAAACCCCTTGATTGAAACCCCTTGTTTGTGCTTTAAGCCCCGCTTGTTTCCTTGGATTTTAGCCCGTAATTATTACGGACCAATCTAGGTCCCGCTAAAACCCGGTATCCTCCGTAATTTTCGGACCTAATCGGTAACCAAAACGATAAAACAAGCGGGGCGTTATGGATAATAAATGATTGTCTGGTTCTTCATTCAATAATTATTCAAGCATGTTTGATTCATCCTGCATCTGCGTGTCGGACATTTTCACTGTTTAATGAATTGTTTAGTATTTGAAGTTACCTTCCATGGAGTGTGCAATGTCTAATAAGCTTACAATCTGAAGGTGTATTCAGGTGGTACACGCCTATCCCAGCCCTCCAATCGTTCAGTCTTTTCGAGTATTGGCTTGATGAAATTTCCTTGTGTAAGGAATCTGCAACGACTGATAAACCTGCCAAACTTCCGGTGGATTCAAGTGGTATACGCATATGCCAATTTATAAAATATTCCGGTGGATTCACTTGTACCTCTGAACTTCACCCGCAGGCAAACAGGCAAGAACCTCATAGTACCTCTGAACCTCATTTCTAGCTTTGATGTTGTCCAGACACCTAGATGTAAAATATAATGGATATTTGTACCGGATGCCTCCTAAGCTTATTATGCAAATACTATGGACTATAAATTTTGTAGTACTCCTAGTGTATAAATTATGTACTAGAGGATTTCTATAATGGCAGAACCTAGTCTAGTTGTTTATGAAGTGTAGCTAGAGGATTCAGTAAAACAAAGATGAGAAAGGAACTATCTCAGTACAGATTGTGGAATTAGTACAATACTCCCCAATACAATTATGCCTTGCACATTAGATTTACCTTGGTTTAAAAGATTCAGCATGGAATATATAAGTGAACTGTACAATATGACCATCTAGCAGCATATTTATTGAATGTTTGAACTACTCTCAATCCATCATTCATACTGTTTAGCTTGCTTTGATTTCAAAATAAAAAAGTCTGAAGTAATGCATGGCTCTACAGGTCACCGTGTCGTTGTGTTAGTAATCTACATGTTTATTGTTTATTGTTGCCAACATTCTGTTCCTACAAAAACTTTATTGACCCAATAACTGCTGGAGCTTGCATCTAGTGTAGCAAATCTTTCAGGAATTTAGGCTAGGGACAAAAATCACATTTGATTTCCAGTTTCTTTCATTGATTCTAGTGCATGTACATATGCATGGTAACAAGACCCAATCAAACATTGTTGGTCCTTAAGGCCGGGTACAACTATTTCTTGATCATTGACTGGTCCTTATGGCCTCAACAAAACCAGACTGGGTTACTTACTGCAATTTTCTTAATGTCGCATTTTAAAAAATATAATCATGCATTTCTTCTAAGACACCACTAAGCACCAAGTTTCTATCTTCCCCTGTACTCTCAAGAACCAGAGTATTGTACCAGCAAGGGAGTATGGTACTCCTTGTGACTGAATCATTATAATTCTCTCGGTGCTGTCCAAGACTGACACTGTGCTATTCCTATGCTACTCCTATGACTGAATCATTATAATTCCAGCCTCTAAATCAGTCTTTACTATTCGTTTGGCAAAGTTCACAATCAGTCTGCACTCCACATTACTGTCATTTTACAATCTTCCATTTGATTCCATGTATACAATCTGGCATTTGATTCAAATTTGTCCAGACACCTAGATGTAAAGGCAAAAGATCATTGGGTGCTTATACTGTTTTAGGACATTGATCAGAAAAATCTACAGCTTCTCTTCTCTGATGATTTTGATGTGGATGATCTTGATGTGCTGGACAGTGGACATAGGGGCTGTTCTTCTCTGTTGATGTACTTCTCCTTGTGCAGTGTCAACACCCGGATTTTTCAATCCTAGATGCCTGTTATGCCATACATCGCAATCCCAGGATTACCATTTTTGCGAGACATAACAGAATTGGATACCATAGTACTTCATCCATTACAACGATACATAAGTTCTTACACAAATAGGGATCTCATGATCCAGTTCTTAATACAACATCAAGCAGTGGAATACGTAATAATAACGGTAGCGTAGGCGAAGCTCCATCTTCAGGGTCACAGGCAATGCTGATGATGGGAGATGATCCTAGTTGTTGTAACCTTCCTGGGGTCCATCTTCGAGGTACTCCTCTTCATAGTCTGGCCATGGGAATAGCCAGGGACAAAGCCATGAGTACTCTTTAAGTACTCGCAAACTAATACTAGCAAGTAAGGGGTTTTTGGAGAATAGGACTCTAGGCTCTAGGGTTGTTTTGCAAAAAGCCAGGTTTATCTCTACTAAGTTCCAAAGCTAGTCACAATTTTATAACTCCTAAGTGGGATCTTGTAATTCAGGTCACAACTCTGTTGTGGTCAAGTCAAAGTCTCACTTCAGTTCACAAGTCATTTTGAAAAGTCTGACGGGGGAACAGTATGGCCACTCCAACTGTCCATAACCGCGGACGCGGCTATTCGAATAGTTTGACACTCTGCAGAGATTGTACACTTTCACCACAACATTCGATACATCCGTCAGGAACAAATCCTGAATTCACCATACTCAGTATGCGGATAATCAATCCTAACCTTTCAATTACACTCCCTAGTATCAGCACCTCTCCTGTGAGTTTGGCCTCCCAACCATGACCACTGTCATCTTGGGTACTGCACAGGTGGACAATCTTCACAAGGTAGCCTCAGCTCAGACATTGGCCGTGAGGGAACTAATACTAAGGTATATAAGTTTCCAGTCAAGCCCTACCCAATATTTGGGTATTGTGGTTGTACGATAAAATTGGAATGGTATCGCATCCAGACAACCATCAGTTTTATAAAGGGCTAAGGCTCATGCCTCAACATTTTCATCACCAAAATCATTAAGTGTTTGGAAACACATGTCCAAAACATTTCAATAGAATGATCCATCATTCCAAGATTTTCATAACCATTTTTCCACCAAGTATTCACATCTAAAGTTAATCAAGTTTTATGCTTAGCACTAGCATCTACAGTTGGAGGTGGTACTAATGAGGGTGGTAACTAGTGGAGTTTTACTAAGTCCAACATTATATCTTAGACTGAGATCAAGGTTTCTAGCTTAGACCAAATTTTATGCTCTTTAGGCAACTTGAGCACAACTGTCTAACATCTACCAAACTCTTAGGTGGACTCTAAGTAAGCTTTGATAAAGAAATAGAGTAAGAAGCTTGCCATAAAACTAGGATTGGTTTAGCAAGTAGGTATGATCACATATGCTTAAGGCATATAGTATTCATATCACAAGTATGGGTTTGTGGCAACAATATGGTATCTTGCAAGTGGTAGCTTGCATTGGTCAACTTGATTAGTAAAGCTTGCCTTGTGCAGAGCAGTGGTTGAAGTTCTCCTCGGCTTCCTCTTCGTAGTATCCTCCTTCCTCCTCGTAGTATCCTTGGTCGGTACTAGCGTCTATGAATAAATACGAGGTATACAATCACCAAACAATACTTAACTACTTGCAATCATCACACACAAGGGTCCTATAGATGATCTAGCATCATCTCTAACATTACAAGGTTAAGGATTGGTTTAAATCCTTTTATTTTAGAAAAGTAATTTCTACTCATTGAAAAACTACTTAAGATTTAATATTCTCCAAACTAAACATGGGATCATGTTGACACATGTCATCACCACATATTATAGTCCATGGGAATGTGATTTAAAGTGGTGTCACAATTTAATAAGGTTTTACCCTTTTATTTTAATTGATTAAAGTGGCTAGAAATGCTTATGTAGCATTCTTTTATTCCTTGAATAATATTTCTGCAAGTAAACCTATATAGTTTTATATATTCTGAAAGGTATGGTTAAATGTGATTTTTGAGAGTTGGAATCAACTCAAAAGCTTTTATGGTTTAAATTTGAAAAATGTTTGAATGCAGAAAAGCTTCTGCCTTGTTATTTTTACTAAGGGTGATCTACAGATCCAAATGACTTGAATCCAACGGGCTTGGATTAAGCATTCACAGACCTTTCCAACAAAATTGGTTTCATCCAATTTGGTGCACTGAATCGATCTGGGTTGATTTTTGAAGTTGGGTACAGAAGTGTGTTTGAATTTAAAAAGAAAAAGGTTTAATTTGAATTGCTGGGCTGCGCGGGAAATTCTAACGGGTCGGCTTGCTAAGCGCAGTGCTCCCGTGGGCTGCGTAAGTGGGTGTCCCCACTCGTCAGTGACACGGGGCTGGGCGAAGCGGTATGGGGCAACGTGGGTCGTTCGATCTAGTTCTAATCCAACGACTGAGGGTCATCGTCGACGCGAGACAGCTCCGGCGAGAACAAAACCTAGCGCAGCCAGTGGGGGGTGCTGGGGGCTCACCGGGGTACGGGCGAGGGTCGGCGAGGCAGGCGAACGGCGAAGTCGACGACGGCGATCCTCCTGGTACCGGTGGCTTCTCCTGGGGCGGCTCCAATCGCTGGCTCCCTTCTTCTCCAGAGGCGGCGGGCTCCGGTGAAATTCCGGCGAGGTGGTGCTCGCCTTGCTCTGAGAATGGTGTGGCACGGTCAGTGGGGAGAGGGGAGTGAGATGGTGTGAAGAATTCGTGCGGGGGTGGCCTCTATTTATAGTCGAGCGAGGGGACCGTCGGGGCGCAAGGTGAGCTCGTCGGGGGCGACGTTACAGGCAGCTAATGGCATGGGCAAGGGTAGGGGACGGTGCTGTGTCTCCTGGCGATGCTCAACGACATGATCGCGAGGCATGGGGCGGTGTGGTTTGGTCTGGAACGGGCGGCGCTCTGCGCTGCAGAGGCGGCGTCTTCGACGGCGGGCGGTGGCTATATGGCACGGGGTGGCAAACGGGGGTGTCTGGCGGTGTCCTGGGTCGGTGGTGATCGTGTGTGCGCGTGATGAGGGCGGCACGCGGTCTGTGGACGTTGGTCGCGGGTGGCGCTCTGGCGCACGCTCGGCATGGTCTAGGCGTGTCTCGTGCGCGTGGTCCAGGGCTTGGCAACGCTCGCGGCTAGGACAGGCAGTGGCGGTGGACGGTGGGCTGCCTCCCAGACATGCTGGCTAGGCTTGCTGCTGCTCCTAGCTTGCTGTCCACAATGGGGTGACATGGGGGTGCTCGGCTGTTCACCATTAATGGCAATGGCAAGCTCACAGGGGTGCTAGTGTTGGGCTAATCTTTCTAGATGATCTACTGGGTTGTGTGTGAGCTAACTAGAGAACAAGTTAGGCTCAAAACACTGCACACTATAGTGTTTGTGGTTTTGTTTGATTTGTGTCTGCAACCTGTTTGATGAAATGGCCGCATGAACTCAAGTTTTGAATTTTGAAATGAATTTTGGTGAGTTTGCTAGATTGGTTCTGGTGAGTCTGCAGATGCTTGGGTTTTGAAAGTTGAGCTTGTTTGAGTGGGTTTTGAAAAAGTGGGATCTTCCCATATGAGGAAGATTCAATTTTGAATTGTCATTTAAACTATGCATTTGAAAGTTTCTGGATGATCACAAAGTGGGCCTTGATACTCTGTTATGAGTACATTCAAGGGATGCAAAGATCCAGAAAAGTTTCTGTTAGGTTTTGAAAGTTTGAGACAACCAAAGTAGGCATGTGAGTTAAATTGGCCAAAATGACCATTCACTTAATATATTTGTTTTGATTTACTTGTCTTTAGGAAAAGTGTGGGGAATGTTTTAGATGATGTTATTTTCACCTAAGAAACATTTTACAAGCAATGGTTCACACAAACAAGGTGGTTTTTAAAGAAATTCAAAATTCATGCATACACATATACATGCATTCATGAATTGATTTAGAAAAGTTTTTGTTAACCCTAAACTTGATGATTAGAGTTTTGATGATCTAAGTTTGATATTTTTGGGATGTTACAAACCTTCCCCCCTTAAACAAAATCTCGTCCCGAGATTTGAAAAAGGACGAAAAGATTACCTAGGATTTGAAGAGATCTAGAAACTCCGTTCTGATGTGATCTTCGCGTTCCCAGGTAGCTTCCTCTTCTGTGTGGTTGCTCCATTGAATCTTGAGAAACTTGATGCTCCGGGTTCTGGTGGTTCGAAAGGCTTCCTCCAATATACGTATGGGTACTTCGGGATAGGTTAGGTCATCGTTGATCTCTATGGTCCGGTGATCGATATTCTTGAACACTTCGGTCTTCTCGGGGACTTCGAGACACTTGCGAAGTAACGAGATATGGAACACATTGTGCACAGCTGACATCTCTTCAGGTAGTTCCAGTTGATACGATACTTCTCCTCGACGGTTCAAAATTTTGAAAGGTTCGATATATCTGGGGGCTAACTTTCCTTTGAGTTGGAAACGTTGCATTCCCTTCAATGGCGACACTTTCAGATAAACAAAATCTCCGATATTGAAGGCGAGATCTCGACGTCTCTTGTCGGCGTAACTCTTTTGTCGGGATTGGGCTGTCTTGAGGTGTTCACGAATCTTGTGAACGTTCTCTTCTGCTTCTCGTAGGATGTCGGGTCCGAAGATCTGACTCTCTCCTACTTCCGACCAGTTCAAAGGGGTGCGGCACTTTCTTCCGTACATAAATTCAAATGGGGCCATTTGCAAACTGGCTTGGTAACTATTGTTGTATGAAAATTCTGCAAACGGCAGACAGTCTTCCCATTTGGATCCATATTCTAGCACACATGCTCTAAGCATATCTTCGAGTATTTGATTTACTCGCTCCGTTTGTCCATCGGTCTGAGGGTGATATGCGGTACTGAAATCTAGGCGGGTTCCTAAACCTTCTTGGACTTTCTTCCAGAATCTCGAGGTAAACTGAGTTCCTTGATCCGAGACTATGTTCTTGGGGACTCCGTGCAAACTAACGATCCTAGCAATCTATAATTCCACTAGCTTCGAACTTTGATAGGTGGTTTTGACGGGCAAGAAATGGGCGACTTTGGACAATCTGTCCACTATGACCCAAATAGAGTCATTTCCCCTACTAGAAGTAGGTAGTCCAGTGATAAAGTCCATTCCTACCGAATCCCATTTCCATTCCGGAATTTGCAAAGGTTGCAACAATCCAGCGGGTCTTTGATGTCCTGCTTTGACTCGCTGACATATGTCACACTTGGCGATATAGCTTCCGATTTCTCTCTTCATCTTATGCCACCAAAATTGCTCTTTCAAATCTTGATACATCTTAGTTCCTCCAGGATCGATAGAATAAAGAGTATCATGAGCCTCCTTCAAGATAACTTCTTTCAATTCCGAATCTGCTGGTACACAAAGGCGTCCTTTGTACCACAAAACTCCTTCTTCGTCCTCGGTGAATCCGGGTACTTTGCCTGTACCGATACGACGCTTGATTCCGTCGATACTGGCATTTTCCTTCTGCGCCTCTTTAATCTGACTGATCAAAGTGGGCCGAAGTTCGATGCTAGCCAAAAATCCTTCACTGACTAATTCCACTCGAAAATCTTCCATCTTTTTGTGCAAACTTGGTTGCTCCTTCAAAATCATGGAGTTCAAGCGGCACGGCAATCTGCTAAGGGCATCGGCTACCACATTGCTTTTCCAGGGTGATAGTGAATGTCCAGGTCGTAATCCTTGATTAGCTCAATCCATCTTCTCTGCCTCATATTCAGCTCCTTCTGAGTGAATATATACTTTAGGCTCTTGTGATCCGAATAAATCTCACAACGGTTTCCCATCAGGTAATGTCTCCATGTCTTTAGGGCTAGAACTACGGCTGCGAGTTCGAGGTCATGGGTTGGGTAATTTTGCTCGTGTTGCTTCAATTGTCGCGATAGATAAGATATAACTTTGCCTTCTTGCATTAGCACACATCCGAGACCAATCTTGGATGCGTCACAATACACATCGAAGGGCTTCGTGATATCAGGCATAATCAAGATTGGGGCTGAAATCAATCTCCTCTTGAGTTCTTGAAAACTCGCTTCGCACTTGTCTGTCCATTCAAACTTCTTGTCCTTCTTCAGTAATTGGGTCATGGGTCGGGCTATACTCGAGAATCCTTCTACGAATTTGCGGTAATATCCCGCCAATCCGAGAAAAGCACGAACTTGGGTTTGAGTGGTTGGGGCTTGCCAATCTTCTACATCTTTCACTTTGGCAGGGTCAACGGCAATTCCTCCGGCTGATACAATGTGACCGAGGAATCCTACTTCCTGTAACCAGAATTCACATTTGCTAAACTTTGCATACAACTGATGCTCTCTAAGGGTTCCAAGAATGGTCCTTAGGTGTAGCTCATGTTCTTCTTCCGATTTGGAATAAATCAGAATGTCATCGATGAAAACAACGACAAACTTATCCAGGAAGTCCATAAAAATCTTATTCATGAGATTCATGAAATAAGCGGGGGCATTGGTTAATCCAAAAGACATGACTGTATACTCATACAATCCATATCTGGTGGTGAAAGCAGTCTTTGGGATATCCTTTACACGAATTTTGAGTTGATGATAGCCGGTTCTAAGATCAATCTTAGAAAACACCTGGGCACCGGTCAACTGATCAAACAAATCTTCTATCTTAGGCAAGGGGTACTTGTTCTTGATGGTGACATCATTCAACTTTCGATAATCCGTACACAAACGGTTACATCCATCCTTCTTGTCCACAAACAAGACAGGTGATCTCCATGGGAACGCACTTGGTTGAATCAATCCGATTTCCAACATGGAATCCAGTTGCTTCTTCAGTTCTTCTAGTTCTGACGGGTTCATACTATAGGGTCTCTGGGCTATGGGTCCTGTTCCGGGGATTAGTTCGATGATAAACTCGATATCCCGATCTGGGGGCATACCGGGCAAAACATCTGGAAATACATCGGGGTATTCGCAGACTATCCGAACTTGGTCAATGGTAGGTTGGGCTAGACTCTTGTTACATTTGAATTGACGAGGTAAGGTTTCAGATATATGCTCGACTGATATTCCGGTGGTACTGGTCATGGTAATGGCTTTCTTGGCACAGTCAATCAATCCTTTATGTTTGGACATCCAATCCATTCCTAGTACTACTTCCAAACCTTTAGTTCCGAGTACTATTAGGTTAGCATAAAAATCTATGCCATGGATTCAGATAGGGACGGCCTTGCAAATTTGCCTAGCCTTGGTGGTTGATCCGGGAATTTGTACAATCATCACATGCTTCAATTTGGTTGGTTGAATTTTACTAGTGCAGGCAAATTCTTCGGTGACAAATGAATGCGATGCACCAGAATCAAACAACACTCTTGCAAGTACTGAATTAACAGAAAACATACCCAGCACGACGTCTGGCGCTTCCTGAGCTTCTTCAGCATGCATGAGAAAAAGACGGCCATTGCAGTTGAGTAAATTCCCTGGGGCAAATCTTCCCCCTGGCTGGACACGACGCTGCTGCTGAGCTGGGACATTGGCGTTGGGGGCTGTGGCATTCTTCTTGTTGGGGCACTCATTGGAATAGTGGCCTTTATTTCCACAGTCATAACAGGTCACTTGTGACTTGTCCTTGGCTGCGATAGGCACAACATTGCTTCCAGTCCTTGGGGCAGTGTTGGGGTTGGTGGTAGTATTGTTGGTGTTGAACTTGGATGGGGCACGGGTGAAATTGCTAGAGTTTCCGGGGTTGTTGTGATTTCCTCCGGGTCTAGGGTTTCCACGGTTGGGATAGGTCGGACGGGTCATAGGGGGTCTGTTGGTTCTTGGGGTAAATCCTGGAGATGGGTTGGGGCGATACTTTGGGGTCTGATGGGTTCCTGGTTGATGCATCATGCGACGCTTGCGGTTCTCATTGGCTTGGTTGATCTTTCCTTCCATTTGGATAGCAGAGTCGACAAGGGTTTCAATATCAACAAAGGGGATATTAACTAACACCGTCTGCATCTCGTCATGCAGACCATTCAGGAATATTTCTTTCTTCTTGGCTTCGGTGTCTATCTCGTCCGGGGCATACCTAGCTAATGACAAAAATTTGTCACGGTATTCCACTACAATCATCCTTCCTTGCTTCAACTCTCTGAACTCGTCTCTCATTCTCTTGATTAAACCTGGTGGCACATGGGTTCTGCTAAACTTGACCTTGAATTCCTCCCAGGTCATCATCTGGCCTCCGGTCATTGCACGAACACTGTTCCACCATGCCCTGGCATCTCCGGCTAGATAATGGGTGGCGAACAAGACTTTCTCGTTGGCTTCCACTCTGGCTACTTCTAAGTTATTTTCCATGGTTTGCAGCCAATCATCGGCGTCTAGGGGTTCTTCCGACTTGGTGAAAACGGGTGGGTTGGTATTCTGGAAATTCTTGAGCTTAGATCCGTGGTTGTCCTGATTTCCATGGCCTTGGTTGTTATGGGCTAGCTGGGCTATCTGTTGCAGAGTGGCTAGGTTGGCTTGACATTCCGCTCTTTCAGCTTCGCGGTCAGAAGTCAACATTTGCAGGATCTGCAACATCGGGTCTGGGGCTGAACCACTTCCTACACGTGGCATCTGAAGATTTAGATAGATCATGAGAAAAGAGGGAAATTGCTAAGGGTTTGGGTTTTTGAAAAGTTTTTTTGGAGTTTGACTCAAGTTTTCTAGCAACTGGCTTTTTCATTCCATCACTCATAGCACACAGTACAACACACACCACAACAAGGAAAAACAGATGGTTTTAAGAACCATTCTGGAATCTACGATACAGTGGGACCGACTACTACTCACTACGCTAGTGCTCAGTGCTACTACTCCTCGGAGTCTGTGGCTTCATCATCTTCAGGATCATCGATGAAGGCGAAATCATCCTCATCGGTGAAGAAGTCCATGGCCTGATCCTCTAGAAAATCATCGTCATCGCTGAGATAGGAGTAAGGGTCTCCACAAAGATCTTCTCTGGCATTCTCCCTTTCCTCCAACTGCATGTCCCTCTCGTGGATGGTCTCTTCCAGAGATGAGATGCGGTGGCAAAGACGGGCAATAATGCGCTCCTTCTTATCGAGCTGACGACGGCGAGACTTGCGATCCTTTGCGAGCATGGCGATGGTCTGATCCTTCGTCTTGATGATGGCAGACTTCTGGTTGCAATAGTCACGGCAGTTGTCCAACTCCTGCTGACGGTCATACATCATGAAGCTGAGGTGGTCCAATTGAGTCTTCAGCTCGGGGTGGTATGGGGCTTCCAGTGGTTGTTCATTTGCATCACGTCTTGGGAAAAACTCAAAGCGAGTACCCTTGATCTGATTGATGCTCTGCCCACACAGACGGGAAAGAGCTTCCTGCATTGCTCTGGCAAGTCCATCGAGCCAGTTGTTTTCCCTCAAGGTAAACTGAATTCCCTCCGCTGTGGGAGGTTCAATCTTT
Source organism: Avena sativa (assembly GCA_916181665.1). Taxonomy (NCBI): domain Eukaryota; kingdom Viridiplantae; phylum Streptophyta; class Magnoliopsida; order Poales; family Poaceae; genus Avena; species Avena sativa. The sequence goes on along the minus strand of OV702294.1, from coordinate 143,374,292 downwards.
CCTCGGAGACTTGCAACAATTAGCCACTGCAGATCTTCTCCTCCTTGATCATTGAGCTGAGCTCCGAAGAACTCGGGGTGCGGACGCTCCAGAAGTTCCGAAAGCTGATCCAGATCCCTCTCAAAGACAAGGTCTCCCCCATTTCCGAGTTGATAAAACTTGCTGTACTTCACGTCCATCTATAAAAATAGAGGATGAGTAGATTAGCAGAGTGATCAAGTGGGTCAAAATTTTATCTTATTTTGCAAGAGTTTTTGAGGAACATGAAGTTTTATAAAAGAATTAAAGAGATAAGAATGAGAATAGTTTTTTGTAAATATTTGTTTTCTTTGGTTTTGAAACTAAGTTTTTGGTTCGACGTCCAGTCTAACTAGGGTCTCCTATGGTCAGGATGGCTCTGATACCAACTTGTCAACACCCGGATTTTTCAATCCTAGATGCCTGTTATGCCATACATCGCAATCCCAGGATTACCATTTTTGCGAGACATAACAGAATTGGATACCATAGTACTTCATCCATTACAACGATACATAAGTTCTTACACAAATAGGGATCTCATGATCCAGTTCTTAATACAACATCAAGCAGCGGAATACGTAATAATAACGATAGCGTAGGCGAAGCTCCATCTTCAGGGTCACAGGCAATGCTGACGATGGGAGATGATCCTAGTTGTCGTAACCTTCCTGGGGTCCATCTTCGAGGTACTCCTCTTCATAGTCTGGCCATGGGAATAGCCAGGGACAAAGCCATGAGTACTCTTTAAGTACTCGCAAACTAATACTAGCAAGTAAGGGGTTTTTGGAGAATAGGACTCTAGGCTCTAGGGTTGTTTTGCAAAAAGCTAGGTTTATCTCTACTAAGTTCCAAAGCTAGTCACAATTTTATAACTCCTAAGTGGGATCTTGTAATTCAGGTCACAACTCTGTTGTGGTCAAGTCAAAGTCTCACTTCAGTTCACAAGTCATTTTGAAAAGTCTGACGGGGGAACAGTATGGCCACTCCAACTGTCCATAACCGCGGACGCGGATATTCGAATAGTTTGACACTCTGCAGAGATTGTACACTTTCACCACAACATTCGATACATCCGTCAGGAACAAATCCTGAATTCACCATACTCAGTATGCGGATAATCAATCCTAACCTTTCAATTACACTCCCTAGTATCAGCACCTCTCCTGTGAGTTTGGCCTCCCAACCATGACCACTGTCATCTTGGGTACTGCACAGGTGGACAATCTTCACAAGGTAGCCTCAGCTCAGACATTGGCCGTGAGGGAACTAATACTAAGGTATATAAGTTTCCAGTCAAGCCCTACCCAATATTCGGGTATTGTGGTTGTACGATAAAATTGGAATGCTATCGCATCCAGACAACCATCAGTTTTATAAAGGGCTAAGGCTCATGCCTCAACATTTTCATCACCAAAATCATTAAGTGTTTGGAAACACATGTCCAAAACATTTCAATAGAATGATCCATCATTCCAAGATTTTCATAACCATTTTTCCACCAAGTATTCCCATCTAAAGTTAATCAAGTTTTATGCTTAGCACTAGCATCTACAGTTGGAGGTGGTACTAATGAGGGTGGTAACTAGTGGAGTTTCACTAAGTCCAACATTATATCTTAGACTGAGATCAAGGTTTCTAGCTTAGGCCAAATTTTATGCTCTTTAGGCAACTTGAGCACAACTTTCTAACATCTACCAAACTCTTAGGTGGACTCTAAGTAAGCTTTGATAAAGAAATAGAGTAAGAAGCTTGCCATAAAACTAGGATTGGTTTAGCAAGTAGGTATGATCACATATGCTTAAGGCATATAGTAGTCATATCACAAGTATGGGTTTGTGGCAACAATATGGTATCTTCCAAGTGGTAGCTTGCATTGGTCAACTTGATTAGTAAAGCTTGCCTTGTGCAGAGCAGTGGTTGAAGTTCTCCTCGGCTTCCTCTTCGTAGTATCCTCCTTCCTCCTCATAGTATCCTTGGTCGGTACTAGCGTCTATGAATAAATACGAGGTATAAAATCACCAAACAATACTTAACTACTTGCAATCATCACACACAAGGGTCCTATAGATGATCTAGCATCATCTCTAACATTACAAGGTTAAGGATTGGTTTAAATCCTTTTAGTTTAGAAAAGTAATTTCTACTCATTGAAAAACTACTTAAGATTTAATATTCTCCAAACTAAACATGGGATCATGTTGACACATGTCATCACCACATATTATAGTCCATGGGAATGTGATTTAAAGTGGTGTCACAATTTAATAAGGTTTTACCCTTTTATTTTAATTGATTAAAGTGGCTAGAAATGCTTATGTAGCATTCTTTTATTCCTTGAACAATATTTCTGGAAGTAAACCTATATAGTTTTATATATTCTGAAAGGTATGGTTAAATGTGATTTTTGAGAGTTGGAATCAACTCAAAAGCTTTTATGGTTTAAATTTGAAAAATGTTTGAATACAGAAAAGCTTCTGCCTTGTTATTTTTACTAAGGGTGATCTACAGATCCAAATGACTTGAATCCAACGGGCTTGGATTAAGCATTCACAGACCTTTCCAACAAAATTGGTTTCATCCAATTTGGTGCACTGAATCGATCTGGGTTGATTTTTGAAGTTGGGTACAGAAGTGTGTTTGAATTTAAAAAGAAAAAGGTTTAATTTGAATTGCTGGGCTGCGCGGGAAATTCTAACGGGCCGGCCTGCTAAGCGCAGTGCTCCCGCGGGCTGCGTAAGTGGGTGTCCCCACTCGTCAGTGACACGGGGCTGGGCGAAGCGGTATGGGGCAACGTGGGTCGTTCGATCTAGTTCTAATCCAACGGCTGAGGGTCATCGTCGACGCGAGACAGCTCCGGCGAGAACAAAACCTAGCGCGGCCAGTGGGGGGTGCTGGGGGCTCACCGGGGTACGGGCGAGGGTCGTCGAGGCGGGCGAACGACGAAGTCGACGACGGCGATCCTCCTGGTACCGGTGGCTTCTCCTGGGGCGGCTCCAATCGCTAGCTCCCTTCTTCTCCAGAGGCGGCGGGCTTCGGTGAAATTCCGGCGAGGTGGTGCTCGCCTTGCTCTGAGAATGGTGTGGCACGGTCAGTGGGGAGAGGGGAGTGAGATGGTGTGAAGAATTCGTGCGGGGGTGGCCTCTATTTATAGTCGAGCGAGGGGACCGTCGGGACGCAAGGTGAGCTCGTCGGGGGCGACGTTACAGGAAGCTAATGGCATGGGCAAGGGTAGGGGATGGTGTTGTGTCTCCTGGCGATGCTCAACGACATGATCGCGAGGCATGGGGCGGTGTGGTTTGGTCTGGAACGGGCGGCGCTCTGCGCGGCAGAGGCGGCGTCTTCGACGGCGGGCGGTGGCTATATGGCACGGGGCGGCAAACGAGGGTGTCTAGCGGTGTCCTGGGTCGGTGGTGATCGTGTGTGCGCGCGGTGAGGGCGGCGCGCGGTCTGTGGACGTTGGTCGCGGGTGGCGCTCTGGCGCACGCTCGGCATGGTCTGGGCGTGTCTCGTGCGCGTGGTCCAGGGCTTGGCAACGCTCGCGGCTGGGACAGGCAGTGGCGGTGGACGGTGGGCTGCCTCCCAGACATGCTGGCTAGGCTTGCTGCTGCTCCTAGCTTGCTGTCCACAATGGGGTGACATGGGGGTGCTCGGCTGTTCACCATTAATGGCAATGGCAAGCTCACAGGGGTGCTAGTGTTGGGCTAATCTTTCTAGATGATCTACTGGGTTGTGTGTGAGCTAACTAGGGAACAAGTTAGGCTCAAAACACTGCACACTATAGTGTTTATGGTTTTGTTTGATTTGTGTCTGCAACCTGTTTGATAAAATGGCCGCATGAACTCAAGTTTTGAATTTTGAAATGAATTTTGGTGAGTTTGTTAGATTGGTTCTGGTGAGTCTGCAGATGCTTGGGTTTTGAAAGTTGAGCTTGTTTGAGTGGTTTTTGAAAAAGTGGGATCTTCCCATATGAAGAAGATTCAATTTTGAATTGTCATTTAAACTATGCATTTGAAAGTTTCTGGATGATCACAAAGTGGGCCTTGATACTCTGTTATGAGTACATTCAAGGGGTGCAAAGATCCAGAAAAGTTTCTGTTAGTTTTTGAAAGTTTGAGACAGCCAAAGTAGGCATGTGAGTTAAATTGGCCAAAATGACCATTCACTTAATATATTTGTTTTGATTTACTTGTCTTTAGGAAAAGTGTGGGGAATGTTTTAGATGATGTTATTTTCACCTAAAAAACATTTTACAAGCAATGGTTCACACAAACAAGGTGGTTTTTAAAGAAATTCAAAATTCATGCATACACATATACATGCATTCATGAATTCATTTAGAAAAGTTTTTGTTAACCCTAAACTTGATGATTAGTGTTTTGATGATCTAAGTTTGATATTTTTGGGATGTTACATGCAGCTTGGCAGCAACCGGCGTGGATCCATCCGTCGATGAGGTAATTGCGGGCGACGACGGAGGCGCCGCCAAGGGGCCGAGCTCGACGACGAGGGCGCGTCAAGCGACGGAACTCGACGACGATGGTGCGTCAGGCGATGGAGCTCGACGACAGGGCGCGTTAGGCGCCGCCAAGGCTTGCCTGCGGCGGCGAGGCACAGGTGGCTACGGCGGCCAAGGCTTGTCCTGCTTCCCCGAGGATGACGACAGGGAGGAGCCTCCACCTTCCCCAAGCGCGGCCGCCTCCGCCTTGCGGGGGAATCCAGCAGGAGATTGGACTCTGCCTCCGCCGGCGAGGACGGGAACAATCCGACCTGGTCCGCCTCCGCCTCGCGCAGGAATCCGGCAGGAGATTGGTCTCCGCTTCCGCTGGTGAGCACGATAGGGAGGACAGGCACGATCCAGCCTGGTCCGCCTGCGCCTCGCGCGGGAATCGCTGGGGAGGACGAGGATCGCGGGCGGACGGGGACGGGAATCGCGGGGACGACGACGATCTCGGCCAAATTTGGATTTTGAATATAGGAAAATTTGTAACGTTTTGAATAAATTTGGGTTTATTTGCAATATTGTGTTTGAACTGACCCTGCGGCCAATAATTCGGGCCGGAGGGAGTACTAAATAGTGTCTAGATTCATCTAAATTTTGACAAATTTGAGACATCTATTTTGGGATGGAGGGAGTAAAAAATGTCTAGATACTAGTTTCACTGACCTAAAACATCTTATATTTTTAAATAGAGGGAATACTTAACATTCTGGAACCAAAATGGCGACTCATGATCATTGGGAATTGGGAGTCCAGGCGTTGGTATAGCGTCAGGGTCACAGTGGAACTACCCTAGTACAGATGCTTGCTGAACTGAACGTGCTCCGTTGGAGACAGTATCGGGTACAAGACCAAACACATGTAGTACTAATTTTTTTTAACGAAAAGGTCCCGAAGGACCACAAGCTTCATTTCATCGGCGGTGGGTGTACAATTACAAAAAGGTCCCAACAGAAGTAGAAAGAACAACCAGGACATGTATTATTACACAGAACACCTTAAAGGAGAACGCAAAAATGAGATCAGGTACAAGCACGCCCGTGACAGGCAACCTCCAAACGCAACCACCGCATTCCATGTCTGGGACGAGACCACTTGGCTGAGATGCAACACGAACGGCCGCGCTGAGGTTGAAGAAGAGCCTCCGATGGAGGTATTCAAAGCACCGACAGACATCGCAGCTGCCGGGCGTGGCGGGGTCAGCCTTCTGACCGGGGATAGCGGCGGCGGCACGCCGACGCAACACACGTAGTACTAATATTACTCCGTTGGAGTACTACGTTGCACCCATCGATGGACACAAAACTCTCAAGTCTCTGAATCGATCAACGGGGGCGCGTACGTCGGAGATGGACAATACGGGCAATACGATCTACTGTGTTGTCTCGACGTCCACCCTAGATGATCCACTTTGGTAGTGGTGGAATGTTGTGGAGGAGCCTACTTGAAAGGATATTTATTGTCATAATCACTTTTGGTGTTCGTTAACAACAAATAGATCATTTTATAGTTTGTCACTGTCCACGGGTTGCTATTATGATAAGTGAAAAGTACCCTCACACTTTGGAAAGATTTCTGCAAAGCTTGACATTGTTCTGGAAGTTCCAGACCGGAGTCTCCGGTCTGGATGGACCGGAGTCTCCGGTGTGGACCGAATCTCCGCAGGAATCCCCGGTGGTGGCTTCAGGAATCTGGCTGGGACATTCTGTATAGGGGTGCGGAGCAAGGTCCGGAGGCTCCTCCGGAATCTCCGGAGTGGGCTTAGACCGGAGTCTCCGGTGCTGGAGGACCGGAGTCTCTGGCCCACTTGGCTCGTGACAGGCCCTGGTCAGTAAGAGGGTGGTCCGGAGGCTAGACCAGAGATGGACCGGAATCTCCGGTGTAGGCCAGAGTCTCCGGTGCACAGACCGGAGTCTCCGGTGCACAGACCGGAGTCTCCGGTGCACAGACCGGAGTCTCCGGTCTGGATTTTCTCCAACGGTCAGAAAACGGTTGGTGGAGGGGGATGCTTATAAATAGGGACCCTTATCCCCTTCCTCCAGCTGCTCGACCTGCTCAAGAACACAAACTCCATTAGAGCCACCAAATCTACAAGATCTCTTCATCCAACCATCCAAAGTCATTGATATTTGGAGAATCGAAGGAGGAGGTCTTGATCTACAACTTCACCAAGAGAGATCTTCATTTCCCCCTCATTCACTTGAGGGCCCCCATGCTCTAGTGTTTCTTTGGAAACCCTAGCTTTGATTTGGTTCTTACAAGCTTGTCTTTGATTGTTTTGACAGCTTGCTTGTATTTGGGAGCCTCCAATTAAGTTGTGGATGTGTGCCCCAAACTCGTTGTAAAAGTGTCGGCTTCCACCTCGAAGGTTGCCAATATAGTGGAAGGTGAATCGATCCCCTTGGGGCGAGGTTCATCGGAGAACAAGGGAGGCCTCTCGTGGCGTTGGTGGTTTGAAACCACCCCATCTCCAAACGTAGACGTACTTCCCCTTGAAAGGAAGGAACTACGGGAAACAAATCCTTGTGTCTCCGTGTCCACCACTTTGGTTACTTCTATCCTTTACCGCACTTTACTTACTTGGTCTTGTTTAGTGTTGTGCTAGTTGTTGCTTGTTTGACATATAGGTAAATTCACCTTAGTTGCATAATCTAGAGAATTTACCTTTCTTGTCAAACCCTAAATTGAAAACGAAGAAAATTTGAAGTAGCACCTATTCACCCCCCCTCTAGGTGCCCATACGATCCTTTCACTACTGCTGTTCCATGCCTCCGTTATTGCTTCCTATTCAATCCCCCTCTCTAGAAGTTGCACAACCCTCCTCTCCCCTCCCTCCCCTCCCTCCCCCTTGAGAGTCGTCTCATTCTTACCGGGCCGATCCCGAGCGGTTGCCGGCCGGAGACGGCGGAGGAGAGGCGCCAGAGTAGGAGTTAGGCTTAGGTGTAGTTTTCTCGGTGTTTTGTCGTGTAGTTGGAGTAGGGCATGGGGATTTCTGGGCCGATCCCTCTGTAGTTCGAGATCTTCTCTCGTCGATGGTGCTTTGGTGGTCAGAGTCATCGTTAGCGGTTGCTTCCACGAAGATCTCCGCAATAAGGTCCTCCTTTGCGAGCTGTTGTTCGAGCTTGTCGTACTGTTGCTCCTCCCATTCCTGGCCGGTCGTGGCGGCGAGGGGTAAGGGAGGTGTGTCTGGCCGGCGCCTAATTCCAGCGCTTCGGGAAGATCCTCCTACAACTCGGTGCCTCGGTGTAGCGTCGATTGGAGTTCGCCTCTGTTCTTGTCCCGTCTTCCATGGTGGAAGCGGATGAGATCCCTGGCAGAGGATCTTCTCAATAATCACCTCTGCCTACGGTTCATCATCTCCATCGCTCAGAGCATCGTCCCGGCCGGCCAAGGTGGCGAGGGGGATGTTGGTTTGGATGGTGGCCTTGCTGTTTCGTGTAGCTTGTTGCTGCATCGAGCTCATCGCTGGGTGGCCATGGCTGCCACCGACATCTTCGGCCGCAAGATCGGAGAGACCGCACACCTCTGTGGCGTGCATACAACCTCCAGGAAGGAGGCTCTCTGGGAGCCATGCGCCGGCTCTCCAGATCTTCTTCTCGCCAAGTGGTGCGTCCCCGACGGGAGCAAGATGGCCGGCGGCGAGGCTCCATCGTCGGTGGTTTGTTCAAAGGACTGATTGCTTTGTTCAGGCAAATATTAGGGTACTCCGTGCATATGTTCAGGACTGCTTTCACTTTTGTTTTCTTTTTAGGTCATGTTTGTAAGTTTGACCGACCGATAGTTATCTAATGGCAGTGACAGGGTCCTTCGAGGCCCTTCCTTGTTCAGTTTTTTTAATCCCTCTCTCACGGGGGCCACACACACATGGGAGTACTGGAAGGTGTATTTGTTCGATCATGGCGCCCGTCATTCTCCTTGGCTTGTGTTAGACTAGACTTAGTCTTAGTATTTATCCATGCACCACATGTATCGTGTGCCACTTCTTCCCTTCCTTATAGCTAGGGCTGGTAGCTACCGCCTATACTCTCTATATATGTAACCTCCCTCTATAATCAGTTTGTCAATACAAGTGTGTTATCTGTGCGCGCATGCACACTAAATATCCAGCCTCAACCTTTCACCCTGTTCCTCCCGGCGATCCCCCTCCAGACCCGCACGTCGATCACCATCCAGACCCGCACGTCGATCCCCATGCAGACCCACATGTCGATCTGCATGGCCCGGGTTCTGCTCCGCGCAACCCGCCATCCCCCGCCCCTACTCCGTCCACCCACCCCCCTTCCCCCACGACACCCAACCCATCTGTCTCCTCTTCATCCGATCAACCCCAGCCCCCTCCGCGCATAATGCGCACCCGCCTCCAAGATGGCATTGTTAAACCTCGCCATCTGTTTGACCTCTCCGTCACCTCCTCGTCCCTCCCTCGCACCTACAAACAGGCCATGATTGATCCCCATTGGCTCGCCGCCATGCGTTCTGAGTATGATGCCCTTGTCCATAACCACACCTGGACCCTCGTCCCTCTCCCCCCGGCGCAATCATTGTTAGTGGCAAATGGGTTTTTCGCATCAAATATAACTCCGATGGATCTCTAACTTGGTATAAAGCTCGGTGGGTGGTCCGGGGGTTTTCACAAGAATATGGGATCGACTATGATGAAACCTTTAGTCCCGTCGTCAAACCCAGCACTATTCGCATTGTGCTTTCTCTCGCCGTCTCCTCTCACTAGCCCATTCATCAACTCGATGTCAAAAATGCGTTTCTTCACGGCACAATTTCTAAAACGGTGTATTGTCAGCAGCCCTCCGGTTTTCATGATTCCTCACATCCCTCTCACGTCTGTCTCCTAAATAAATCTCTCTATGGCTTAAAACAGGCCCCTAGAGCCTGGTTCACTCGTTTTGCAACCTTTGCCACGTCCATAGGCGTCTCTGCATCCAAAATGATACTTCTCTCTTCATCTATCACTCCTCTGAACACACTGCATATTTACTTCTCTATGTAGACGACATTGTCCTCACTTCTTCCTCCCCCATGTTTCTTTCTCACATCATTTCCACTCTCAGCAATGAGTTTTCGATGACCGACCTAGGCCCCCTTAGCCATTTCCTAGGCATCTCTGTCCGCCGCTCTCCCTCTGGCCTCCATCTTTCACAAAAACAATATGCTCTTGACCTAATTCAACGAGCTGGCATGACTGATTGTAACCCCGCCTCCACACCCATAGACACCAACTCGAAATTATCTATCAATGACGGCGATCTCCTCGATAATCCAACTTCCTATCGTAGTCTCACCGGTGCCTTACAATATCTTACCCTCACTCTTTCTAAAATCGCGTATGCTGTTCATCAAGCATGTTTGTTCATGCATGCTCCTCGCTCCTCTCACCTCAATCTCGTCAAACACATCATTCGCTACATTAAAGGCACTCTTGATCTTGGCACTCACATCGTTCCTTCTAATCCTTCCTCTCTGATCTCCTACTCCGACGCCGATTGGGCCGGTTGTCCTGACACCCGCCGCTCCACCACAGGATTTTGTGTCTATCTTGGTGATAATATCATTTCTTGGTCTGCCAAACGCCAAATAACCGTGTCCAGGTCAAGTGCTGAAGCAGAGTACCATGCTGTCGCCCATGTTGTCGCCGAGACGTGCTGGATTCGTCAGATTTTGCAGGAACTCCACCGACCAATTGACAAATCCACTGTCGTCTACTGCGATATATTTGTCCGCCAACCCAGTCCAGCACCGTCGCACTAAACACATTGAAGTGGATATTCATTTTGTTCGGGACAAAGTTCATCTCGGCGAAGTCCGTGTCCTCCACATACCCACGAGCTCTCAGTTTGCAGATGTTTTCACTAAGGGATTACCATCCGGGCCTTTCTGCAACTTCCGTTCCAGCCTCACCGTTCGCCAAGCTCCCGTCGACACTGCGGGGGATGTTAGACTAGACTTAGTCTTAGTATTTATCCATGCACCACATGTATCGTGTGCCACTTCTTCCCTTCCTTATAGCTAGGGCTGGTAGCTACCGCCTCTACTCTCTATATATGTAACATCCCTCTGTAATCAGTTTGTCAATACAAGTGTGTTATCTGTGCGCGCATGCACACTAAATATCCAGCCTCAACCTTTCAGCTTGAACTCTATCTCTGGCCGACTGGCATGAGTTTGGTAATGGACCGAAGACACGGGACAACACACTTTTATTTCAGCAATTTTCAAGAAGTAGATTTTTTAAAAACAAACACAAAAGCATTTTTTGAACCATGCAAAATCCTTGCACGTAATATATAAACAAACACAAAAGCTTTGCCTTATCAGTTACTCCCTCTGTTCTTATAATATAAATTGTTTTAGCTTTTGTAAAATGAATGTACCTTATATTTTGAAACAGAGGGAGCAATTAATATGAAAGTGTCTAGTTAATAAAAAAATCAAGCGAAAACCATAAAACAATGCAAGCATCACGGGACCATGCCCACACTCGACATAGCCCTCCACTCAAGATCGAGGAACAACCAAACTCAAACTCAAAACACCACTCAGCCAAGACTAAATGGTCTTTTAGCACCTCTGGAGTTAAGACGCCAGACTTCTCGAACGCAAATGAAGAAGCAAACCCTTCGAGCAGCGGCGCCAAAGTGATGTCGACGACCAACATCGAGAGCAAGCTCGTTGTCCACACGACACGAGGTCGATGCCCTCAACATTGTCAAAGCTTTGAGGCTGCCGCCCCGACATCCAACTACTCGGTCACGCCCGGTGGATCGCCAACACCACCATCCGGGACCGCCATCCTGATATGCCATCACTTGCACACGAGCCACGACGCCACACGACTCAACGATTAATCTCGATTGGGGTTATGAGATTAGGATTGGCTGGGACCGACAAGTTAGCATACTAAACTCGTCCCTCCATAGCAGAAAAAAGATACATATTGATGATTTCGATATCAGTGGAGATTGCGAAGTTTTTCGGTGTGCACTTTGGTAGCCGAGTGAGCTCAGGCGTCTGGATCTATGTGCCTTACCAACATCTTGTATGTCTTATGGTGGGCTTGTTGTTGTTTAGGTTTTGGTACATATAATTATTCTATTTCTTTATTAATACTAGATAGACACGCTCAGTTAGGAAGGTGCCAGTTCAGCCAGACCTCACGTTTGCCCCGCATCAAGGGAATATTTCCAATTTTCACCATGGCGACGGCGAAGTCCGTGGTGAATGTTGTCACGTTGGCGGCGTACGCCTAAATGATCCTGTCTGTGATGCCTTTGCTGGCGCTGCTACCGAATAGCTCCTGATCAGACTGCATAAGAACATGCCTGGTAACAACATCACTTAAATAGGCGATGTCGAACCAGGGTTGGCCCCTAGGGTGGGGGTAGAGGGGCGATCACCCTGGCCCCCAAGAGTTAGGACCTGACCTTAATATTTGTTTGCTCGTATTAGTACACTTCTACTCTTAAGGGTAAACAGTACCGTTTCTTAATTAATGGCTTAAGTTGTAGCCTACAATGTCTTTACTTCGACTCTTCTTTACCTAAAAGATATTCCAACTTTCTGATTATTTTTCTCGATGTCCCAATATACCACCGTTCAAGGTTATGATTATTCGTTTTTGGAGACTAACATATCATACATGCTGGAGATATTCATTATATTCTTAATCCAGTGTCAAATATGAACGATTCAATTTTGAGTAATATTTAAATTTTAACCTAAATATTAGAGATATAATTAAAAAATTAGAGTAGGGGGGCCATGCCCCCCTTGGACCTAGTAAAGCGTTATTAGTGTGAAGAAGGTGCCCTGGTATCTATGGACCCGGTAGCCGCCGTCAGCCAAAGGGCAGACACTTGTCTAACTTAGACTAGAGTTAGACTAGATATGTAAAATTAAAATCCATTTATCCCACTTGTTTCTTAGCCTAGATAAAGTCTGCCGTGTCGTCGAGAACAAGACTGGAGCGTCTCAACCCTGCGCGTGGCACACAACAGTTCGCAAATCAACCAGAACAATGAACACAATGGGTGATCAATTTATCCCTAAGGCCTTGTTTACTTCTAGGGTATTTTAGGGGATGGAAGAAGATTATTTCGTATCCTGAAATTTTTCTGATAGGTCGTTTACTAGGCCGGATTTAGAGGGGATAATCCCGAAATATCCTCATAAATCCCTTTCACACTGGTGTATTCTTGGCTAGATTAAAAACTCTTCATCATGGTAAAGTATTTTTAGGAAAGGGTATTTAAGGGAATTGGAGAGTATTGGGTGAGACACCAAATCCCCGCATATCTCCACATCTTTTGGGATAAAAATACCGGAGAAGTAAACAAGCCCTAAAATGGATGCTGACTTACGTTCACAAGGCAGTCATGGAAGAAGAGCCATAGAATAGATGCACCCATCCGCGGCTCACCCTACGCCGCTTTCCCCATTCACGGCTCACTATTTACAAACTGTTATCTAACATTAAAATTTGTACAAGCTCAACTCATCCATCTACCAATCTACAGTATCCATTTGCATGAAAACCAATCGACCTATCTATTTTATTTTATTTTTGGATGAAATAGCTAGGCTCGTTCCATCAATCATGCTGCCGAGCTAAATCGCGGCAACCAAATCAGGTAGGCCATCTTTGTGCCAGTGCACAGGCATCCGCAACCTTATATTACATAATCTAGGAATAAACGATAAAATTACATAAAGTGAAATTCAGCCAAGCAAAGGGTTTTATTTCTCTAACCAGGACCCCCCGTTCGGAGCTAAGTCTGCCGTTTGAAGAAGGCTACCCAGACAGACAAGAGTAAAAGATGCTAAATGCAGATCGAGATCAAGCAGTGTGTGTGGTAATCTAGCAGGCAAACGTACGTCATCATGCTTACCCCCTGGCCTGGTACGTAATTACGATTCTGGAACGAAAATGGCGACTCTTGATCGTTGGGAATTGGGAGTCCTGCCCTGGCATCAATATTGGTATGGCGTTAGCGTCACAGTCGAACTACCCTAGTACAGATGCTTGCTGAACTGAAACGTGCTCCGTTGGAGACAGTACTCTTCTTTCTTCAGTCGGGTGTACTGGAAGGTGTATTTGTTCCATCATGGCAACCGTCCTACTCGCTTGAATTCTACCACTGGCCGACTGGCCCTGAGTGTGGTAATGGACCGAAGACACGTCATGTGTTCATCAGTGAGGAAATATGGGCAATTAGGACAATGCAACACCCTTCCCCCGACCCCGCGTCGCTCCCGCTTGGGGTGACTCAGGGGAAACCCTAGCTGCCGCCAGCGGTGCCCCTCCGCTCGAGCCCCCCTCGACGCCCCCGCAGCCAAAGGTCGTTGGTGAGAGCTGTCATGGAGGCACAAGGAGGACGGGGCGGCGACTCCGGTCAAGTGGTGGCACGCTGCAGATGCGGAGAGGGTGGTCCAGGCGGCGGCACCGAGCAGCGTTGACGACCTGTTGCGGGACAAACAATCTGTTGATTTTTTAGTCTACATCACCAAAGAAATTCAGAAGTTTCAAAAGTTGAGATTCAAAGGTAACTTTCACGAGTTTCAGAAGTTGTTAGTCGCATGTTTGTATCTCAGAAAAAACAATGGATCGATGCAAGATTTACAAGAATTGCTAGCATCTCAAAGAGAAAACACAAGCCTAATTCAAAGTACATAGCTCCTGAACCTAAGAGTGAACAATAGCCTGATCTTCAGGAAAACTATGTTCCTGATCCTGAGAGGGCGGCATAGTTTATCTACTAGTCCTGGCCTAAAAAATAACATATCAGAATAAGAAAAACAACAAGAGTGCATCAAAAGAAAAACAATATGATAATATGGCAGTTATGGAAATTATTACACAACTCTATGGAAGATGTAGAAATGTCCATATTAATATAACACCGAGTAATAGAAGATTCGGACTAAGAGTTCGGAGTAATCTACGAGCAAACCGAGCTATCTTAACAGTTATTGATGCGTACAAGAAAATTAGCACATCCATGCAAGACAAAAAATTAGCAAACAATCTGTTTAAGAACAGATCAACCAAATTTCATTAAATTTCTGTCTTAAGATTTTGATCATTCATACCAACTGGATAAGGCAACAACCCTTATTCAAAATGCCATGAGAATCATGAGCACCAGAACACTCTGTACGATCCTAGCTAGAAATAGAAATGAGTGCTTGCTTGCATATATATAATAAACAATATACATGTGTTGCTTGCATACATATAAGAAACAATATCTAACAATGAGAATGATGATGTACCTTGTCATCAAGGCTCCACTTGAGTCTCATTTCTCTCCACTCTGAAATGTTGTGACAGTATTTTATCGACAAGTATGATACTCCCTCTGTTTCAAATTACTCCGCCGGCGTGCTTATGTAGGTGAACTAGTACTCCCTCATTTTTCATTCAAAAAAATCCTCGAATTTTTGAAATAGATAGTATGAAATATGTACTACGTATACCAAAAATTCTAAGAATTTTTTGATGAAAAATGAGAGAATACTAGGCCACCTAGGTAAGCGTGCGCGCGAAGTAATTTGAAACAGAGGGAGTATGAAAACTGAGAATTGATAGTGGGCATATAAGTAAAACAGAATTGGTAGCATCTCCAAAGAGAAAACACAAGCCTAACTTATACCTGAAATATGGACTTGCGCAGAGCATCTCATCATCATTATTCAAATATTCTATAATTGATGTGGCATCAATTACACATGATGGGCGCATCCAATCCTGCAAACATATCAATGCATCGACGGTTTCGCTATTCAAATGACTCCGATAGTCATTTATCACTCTACTTCCAGTGGAGAAAGCTGATTCGTAAGCTACAGTGGATGCGGGAACAACAAGTAAATCTCTTGCCATACGTGAGATTGTGGGATACTTCTGGCTATTTGTCATCCACCATTCCGGAATGCTAATATTAGCATCTGGATATACTAGCTCATCCTTTAGATACAAGTCAAGCTCACTTTGTTTAACTTGTTGCCTTTGTTGCTCACCTACATGTTGGATCTAGCTCGCCCATGGATCATCCATTGAAGTTTCTTGACTTTGTTGTTCATTTAAAATGTTTGAGTCACTATTTTGTGGTGTAGAATATGCATTGAACATGTTCTTAAATTTCCTCTTCACAATTAATAAACATTGTCCATCAACTATTGTATCATTCTTCAAGTTGTACTTCAAGAACTTTAGCTTTGATCGAGGGTCGAGTATAATAGGTATGCACATTCTCACGTACGAAATCTTCTAGCACTTCAAGAACTTTCTCTTCATTTCAACTACCGTTGATCTGATTGTGGTATTCTCACTCGATGCTTCCTTTGCCAACACCCATTTGATTTTCCAAAGCACTTTGAAATATGCATTGCTTGATACCACCAGTGTAGCATCATAGAAAACCACTAACAACTTACATATTTCCTTTGCAATTTGAAGTACAGGAGGTACATGAGAATGACCAATAGGGTGACCATCTTCAGAAACACCATGCCCCTCACCCTGACAGGTTGACATGTTTATCCTCTAATCATGGGCTGCAACATAACATATAGAATAAGAAAACAACTAGCTAGGAATTGATTAATATGTCATGGTTCAATACCAATATTCTGATTTCATACGTAAGAAGCTAAATCGCACGGCCTATGCACACCCTTATCCAATATTCTGATTTCATATGTAAGAAGCTAAATCTACTCTATGTACAATATTTAGGAACGAGTCTTTGCTTGGATTTTATTTTAGCAAACAGTTCCCAACTGACGAAACAACACTTACTGACAGAAATCCTAAATGAAATTCAGGAACAGGAAGAAGGACGGCCTACTCCCGGCTGACTTCATCGACACTAGATTGAATGGTGATTTCAACAACTTGCAAGCATTAACGATGATGAAGCTGGCTATTTCATGCTTGCAGGAAGATAGACGCAGCCTTAATTCAGAAAATAGAAGTCTGACCTTAATTCGTGAACCTAGGGTTCGAGTAGAGTAGGGGAGTAAGGAGGAGACGACTGTGCCTTAGGAGAAGCGGAGGTAGGCAGGCGTCACCGGCGACATCTTCTTGGTCCCTGCAGGCGACATCGTCGTCGTTACCTACCCCTCCCCGGGCGACACGAAAGCTCCCTCCGTCGGGCAACAGTTAGGGAGGATGTAGAAGGCGAAGGCGCTCAGACCTGGAACGTAGAAGGCAGCGGCGATCTCCCAGTGTAGACGAGGAGAAGCACGACTTGTAGTCCGGTATAGAGAGGAAGACGACACCTCTTAACGGACTAATGGGCTGCTGGCGGATTTACATGGGCTAGTCCGTTTCGGCCCGTCAAGACAAGTGGGAAATTTAATCGGGACTACTCTCTCCGTTTTAAAATATAAGATGTTTTAGCTTTATGAAGAAAATGTATGTAGACTTTTTTTTAGTATGTAGGTTCACTTAGGTTTAGAGTGAATCTATACACTAAAAGAAGTCTAGATTCATTTTCTTCACAAAACTAAAATATTTTATAATTTGAAATGGAGGGAGTAGTAGGGAATTTTCGGTGGGATGGGAGTCGGGATAGGTGGCAATCCCGTCCCACTTGAAATCCTAATGCTTCGAGTGTCTTCTTGTTACAATTTTATGTTAGAATTTTACTACACAATTTCTGATCATAAATAAGGTAACTAATCAATTCATATGTCCAATTTTACAAATGCAGGCAAAGGGTGCGGGCTGCCGGGATGCAATCAGTAGAGGACACACAGTTACTTAGGCAGATATTCAATAGATACATGGGTTGGACTTCAGGATGGAAATAAACCCTCCTGGACCTGGCCTTGGACCTGGCCTCATGGCCCTGGGCCAATTTCAAGGGCCATGGTTAGAGCCATTTCAAGAAAATGTTGCGGTCTTGCTGACCCATTGGATACCCAGGACCGACCTAAAAATCAGTGAATATATATTTTTTAGCTACACTAAAATAAAGAAAATTGTCTATACATAGTATTATCAGAAGAAAAAATTGTTGCCTAACCAGAAACGATAATTTAACAAGGTTACAAACGAACCACAAATCAGCGATATACATGTTTCAGGAACCACAAAACGGCTACGAACTTCACAAATCGATGATTTCATTCTTATTTTATCAGTGATTGTTTCATCATATATTGGAGGTTACTTGTGCATCCCTTATCATCTATACCGGAGAAATGAGTCGAGAAAGGAACTGAAAAGAGACATCGAATGTGTAACCAAATGCCAACAAGACAACAAGTAGTGCAATTTTCGGTAGCAAGAACCAAACAAGTAGTACACCCACAACAGCTAAATTTGCAGAAGCACGTAGGCCTATATTTTTCATAGCGAGTATACCATCAAGACACCGTAGAACAACATTGCTTGTCTCTAATCATAGCTACTTTGTCTAGTAAACTGATCGCTGTCTTCATTTGCATGCCAAGCTATCTTGGTCACCGACTGCTGCCCCCTTACTCAGTCACCCTACCGTACCAATATTAAGTGAGCACTCTGTCCTTCAAACTAGACTATCAAAGAAAAGAAGCGGTATAGAATAGAGGCAATGGAGAATGTCACATACTCCCTCCATTTTAAAATATAAGATGTTTTAGTTTTATGAAGAAAATGTATCTAAATTTTTTTTAGTGTGTAGATTCACTTTAAACTTAAGTGAATCTATATATTAAAAAAATCTAAATACATTTACTTCACAAAACTAAAACATCTTATATTTTAAAACGAAAAAAATACCTTTTAACTCCATTATTATGTTGTGAATTGAAGCCATGCTATGCTCAGTATTAGCTGCAGAAAACAAGAGCAGTTACCTGAACTTGCTCTAAGAGGCAAAAAAAAAAAACAGCTACCTGGTCAGTGGTCACGCACCCAAATCCAGCCCCTGCAGAGACCAAAGAACAAGAGCAGAGAACACACACGGGCAAACAAACTAGGAAAGAAGAGGAATCATACAGGACACGCACACACAAAAGAGACTCCTTAATTCCATGCAAGTTTTATACTCTCTCCGTCCTAAAAAGGATGTCGCAAGTTTATCCAAATTTAAATGAATCTTCATACTAAACAGTATCTAGATACATTCGAATTTAGACAAATCTGAGCATTCTTTTCAGGACGGAGGGAGTATTTTACTAGCACACTCGAATATTAAAAAGAACAAAAGTTCTTCGTTGAATCTTCATGGAATTTGCTTTGTCTTTTTAACATCATCATCCCGGTAAGTAGCCTGAAATTTATTCGTAGTAACCTGAATTTGAGCACTAATGTGAGGTCAGCCCCCAAATGTCCGAAATTCATCTGTACCCACAGATAAAATCTGCAGACAGACAGCCCACATGTACGTTACATCATCTGCTCAGGAAACACCAGAGATCCGTACAGAATTTTTCTTATGGAACTGAATTACCAGATAACTCTATTTCTTCACATCTACTCCCTCAGTTTTAAAATATAAGATGTTTTAGGTTTGTGAAGCAAATGTATCTAGACTTGTTTTAGTATATAGATTCATTCAAGTTAGGGATGAATCTACACACTAAAATAAGTCTAAATTCATTTTCTTCATAAATCTAAAACATCTTATATTTTGAAACGGAGGAAGTAAGTCTCTAATAAAAAAAATCTTCACTAATTCTTTATGTAAATTTGTGATAATAATAATTGATGATTGTACAAAGAGAGAATACAATGGTTTATATAGGAGAGGGGGGAGGAGGTGCAGCGACCGGCCTAAACCCTAACTTGATATCTAAGTAAATATAATCTAACATCCCCCGCAGTCTCAACCGTGGGCTCGACAACGTTGAGACTGAAACGAATCTCTGTAAATGATATAGTAGCAAGTCCTTTGGTAAAAATATCTGCAAACTGGGCCGTAGAAGGCACATGAAGAACACGCACTTCTCCCAAAGCGACCTTCTCTCGAACAAAATGGATGTCAATCTCGATATGCTTTGTCCGCCGATGCTGAACTGGGTTTCCAGACATGTAAACGGCTGAAATGTTATCACAATATACCACTGTGGCCTGACCAATAGGTCGATGTAACTCAACAAGTAACTGACGCAACCAAACTGTTTCAGCAACTGCGTGAGCAACAACACGGTACTCAGCCTCTGTGGACGAGCGAGAAACCGTAAGCTGACACTTCGAAGACCAAGAAATTAAATTGTTGCCAAGAAAAACACAGTATCCTGAAGTGGATCAACGAGTGTCTGGACAACCAGCCCTGTCTGCATCGGAATATGCTGTCAATGATGTGGGTGATGAGTGGTTGATATGCAAACTATGATCTAATATACCTTTGAGATATCTAAGTATGCGTTTGACATGGTTAAAATGCGGGACTCTTGGATCATGCATGTAAAGACAAGCTTGCTGGACAGCATATGATATTTCTGGACGTGTAATGGTGAGATACTAAAGAGCTCCAGTTAAGCTACGGTATAGAGTCGGATCAGGAAAAATATCACCATCCGAGAAAATTTAGAAGAAGTATCTACAGGTGTACGGGATGGTTGACAATCTAACATTCCATCCCTAGTTAGGAGATCAACAGAGTACTGACGTTGAGAGAGAAAAAGACCAGAAGAATCACGAGTGACAGCTATACCTAAGAAGTGATGAAGGGAACCTAGATGAGTCATAGAGAATTCAGTTTGTAGGAGAGAAATAATATGAGTGAGAAAAGTTGTGGAGGAGGCAGTGAGAATTATATCATCAACATAAAGTAGGAGATATGCAACCTGGGTGTTAGAGTGGTAAACAAAAAGAGAGTAGTCAGAACGAGAGGGAATGAATCCGATAGTTTGAAGAAAGGTAGAAAAACGTTGAAACCAGGCTCGGGGTGCTTGTTTGAGGCCATAGAGAGATTTTTGGAGAAGGCAAACGTGGTCAGGAAAAGAAGAATCTTCGAAACTGGAAGGTTGTTGAGAATAGACGACTTCGTTTAAGGAACCATGGAGAAAAGCATTTTTTACATCGAGTTGATGAATGGGCCAGGAAGAGGAAACATCAAGACTAAGAATGGTTCGGATGGTGCTAGGTTTAACTACTGGAGAGAAAGTTTCATCGTAATCGACACCGTGTTGTTGAGAGAACCCACGACAAACCCAACGCGCTTTATACCGAGAGAGAGTGCCATCAGAATGAAATTTTTGACGGAACACCCACTTTCCAGAAACAACATTTGCATTAGGAGGTCGGGGAACAAGTTGCCATGTGTTATTGGATTGGAGTGCTTGAAACTCATCGCGCATGGCAGCGGACCAGTTCGGATCAAGAAGAGCAGATTTGTATGTTTTGGGAAGAGGTGAGAGAGTTGGAGAAGCATGAAGATTGAGGCGTGTTTTAGGAAGTCGAAAACCAGACTTGGCACGTGTGCGCATGGAATGGTCGTTGTTAGGTGCGATAGTGGGAACGGCATGTGAAGGAGGAGCTGCTGCATCCGGCGCAGCGGAGGAGGAGGACGCAGCAGCATGAGAGGCAGAGGATTGGGTACTTTGATTGTCGGGGGCAGGAGTTTTGGGGCGGCGAGCGGAAACCTGGGTTATGGGTGGTCGAGACACGGGTGCTGATGGGGCTGTCGAGGCAGCCGAGTCGGCCGGGGCAGGGTTAGGGACTACCATGGCAGGAGAATCGGGAGCGGTATTGGTCGAGGGATGATAATGGGCAGCCGTGGCAGGATTGTAGGGCAGGTTAGGAACGAAAAAGTGAGGTTTTATGGAATTGGCTGGGCGAGGGGTGGATGTGGTGGGAGTATATGTAGGGGTTCTAGTGGCGAAAGGAAAGGTGTTTTCATCGGAAGTGACATGCCTAGAGATGTGAATGTATTCGGTCACAAGATCAAAACACCGGTAGCCTTTGTGTTCATCTGAATAACCTAGGAAGACACAAGGAAGGGAACGTGGAGAGAGTTTGTTTGGGGAAGTTGCATAGACATTGGGAAAGCAAGGGCAACCAAAAACGCGAAGCTCAGTGTAGTTTGGGTTAGAGAGAAAAAGGGAGTAGAAAGGTGTGGTGTTTGGGTTAGTGCTAGATGGTCGAATGTTGAGGAGATAGGTTGCGGTTCTAAGAGCTTCAGCCCAAAACATGGAG
This sequence comes from Avena sativa, assembly GCA_916181665.1. Lineage (NCBI taxonomy): Eukaryota > Viridiplantae > Streptophyta > Magnoliopsida > Poales > Poaceae > Avena > Avena sativa. The sequence goes on along the minus strand of OV702294.1, from coordinate 143,352,630 downwards.
GATGCACGCCGGGCTGCCACGAACCAGTGTAGGCAGGTGGCGCGCCAACAGGAGAGGGCGCGGTCCAGGGCATTGGCCAAGCCTGAACCATGCCAGTCCAAGGGTCCTGAGAAGATCGCCAAGCTGGTGCTGTAGGTGGAGGCGGTGGTGGTGCCGGGGCAGGTGGAGGAGCCGCTGCTGTTGGAGGAGGCCGTGGTGCAGGCGGTCGATAGATAGGTCGGGTGCCCCTATAGTTGGGGCTGGGGAGCCAACCTGGCGGTGGAACAGGCGCAAGCATCGCCGGAGGCGGTGGCGGTGCAGGAGGCCGTGGAGCAGCAGCATAGGCCTGAGGGCGAGACTCTTGAGTGGTCATGGCACGATCCGCCCACGAGAGCATGGAACGGACTTCTGCAAAGGAAGGAGACGGCCGCATCATGGGGATGAAGGACTGCTGCTTGTCGAAGCGCTGATTGAGGCCGACGAGGAGGATCTTGATGAGCTGTTTGTCCTCAACGGGATCACCGAGTTCACGGAGTTCATCGGCGATGGTCTGGAGGCGCTGGCAGTATACCCCCACGGGCAAGACGCCCTGGGCGGTGTTCCAAAGCTCCGTGTTGAGCGTGTTGACACGGGCGTCGGCGTTGTCCTGAAAAAGCTGACGGAGGGCTGCCCAAAGGGCGGCGGCGCTGGTGGCAGCCCTGAAAACGAGATTGAAAATCTCGGTGCTCACCCGCTGGTAGATCCACTGTATCAAAGCGAGATCATCCTTGACCCAGCGGGGATCCGAGGGAGACAGCGGGATGTTGGGGTCGACGTGTGCCATGAGGTTGCAGCGGCCCAAGTGCACCTCAAAAAGATGCCTCCAATGGTAGTAGTTGTGTTTGGGGAGATCTAAAGTGATGGGAATCAATGGAGTAACGTCGGAGATTGTATCGGCGAAGTTGATGGTGGTGGCGATAGGAGGTGGGGCGGATGAGGTTGATGGTTTGGCAGCCGCGACGGTGGCCATGGCGGCGCGCCAATCGAAGAACCCCGGAGGGGGCGACGGCGGCGGGGTGGGAGGCGTGGGAGCCATGCCCTAGAATCTAACCTTAATCTGATACCATGTAAATTTGTGATAATAATAATAATTGATGATTGTACAAAGAGAGAATACAATGGTTTATATAGGAAAGAGGGGGGAAGGAGGTGCAGCGCACCGGCCTAAACCCTAACTTAATATCCAAGTAAATATAATCTAACACTTTAAAGTATGAGGAGGGCGGTGGCCCCCCCGACATACACATAGATGACAGGAAGTAAGATCTGAAATACGCATATTTAGCCCGTGCAGACATACGTGGCCAGCCTGAATTATGGATGACAGGATTCGCAAAAAAAAGAATTACGAATGACAGAAATTTAGTCCATGTAAAATAGTAGTACACCACCATTCCTTTCGGATATGATAATTGATGCCCAGCCAGTACGCTTCCTTTCGGATCCTAGAATCCTTATTGTCACTACAACCTTTGTAATTAATTAATAAACTAGATAGATAGCTTTCCTTCAATTGGGACGACGGATCTCGCCTTCGTCCCCTATCAACGGCATGTTACCCATCTTCAGAATAGCGGCGGCGAAATCCATGACAAATGTGGCCGCGTCGATGGCGTAAGCCTGCACCAGGCCGTCTGTGACGCCGTCGCTAGAGCTTGTACCGAAGAGCTCTTGATTGGAGAGGAGGAGGACGCGCCTGCTGACGACGTCAGTGAAGTAGTCGTTGTCGAAGTTGTTCGGCTGCTGCAGCTCGAGGGGTGCGAGGTTGCCGTCGCCACCAGCCAATGGGCAGACGCTTGTTTGCACCTGCGCAACAAAGCCGACGTCAATGTTGTTGCCGTTGTAGATGTGGCTGAGGAAGCTAGAGCAGCGAGCCATGCCGATGGTATGCGCACCGGACAGCGCCACAAGGTCCCGGGCGTCCAGGCCCTTGGAGCTGAACGACATTAGGAGTGTGAAAAATATTGGTCCCTAGAATATTGTGTTGTATTGCAATGACCCTTGTGAGAGTTTATATAGAGTTATACGAGGGTGGTGGAGACTTGAAGTACACGGGGCTCGTGATTTGGTAGTTGTAGTTAGGGTCGATTTAATCCGGTTTAATGAAGTGCAGATCTTGTTGTTGGTAAAAAGTCCTGTCTCAAAACAGCGCAGATCTTGATATAGTGTAGTCACGCAGGCATGGGGTTGATGGAGTAGGCTTTAAGGCTTTGAGGTGCCCGATGTCCTGAAGACCTGAAGTCCATGAAGACCGCCGGGCCCTCCCGACGTCCCATGCTGCGTGCCGGCTCGATGAAGATGTTGGGGCTGATTCCGCGTGGCAGCATGGCACACCGGGAAGTAGACATGCCATAAGAACGGGTGATTCAAATACCTCCTGTTTTCTAGTGCGTGGCCGTGAAAGGAGTTAAATCTCATTGAACTTTTTTTTGCGAAATTTCACAATCTAATATTAATCATCAACAGTAGTATAAAAAGACTTAAAAGTAATAAAAATTACAAATAGTTTGTTGGACCATCTAGCGACGACTACAAACACTAGCGCGAGCCGAAGGCGCGCCGCCGTCCTCGCCCTTCCATCACCGGTGCCGGGCAAAGCTTGTCGTAGTAGAGCTTGTTGTAGTAGACAGACAGAAGTCGTCGTGCTAAGGCCACAAAGGACCAGCACACTAGAGCCGCAACCATCGCCAATGATGACATCTGTAGATCGGAAAAGACTGACCTGAAAACAAACCAACGAAGACAAAAACGAACAGAATCCTAGGAGATCCGGCGGACAAACGACTCCACATGCGTCCTCCGCTAGCGCTAGATGCACCACCGGAACAAGGATAGAGCGGGGAGGATCTTATTCTGACTTCAGGACATAGCCGTCGCCTCAACATCCCGAAGAAGACACTAAAAAATAGACGAAACAAGAACGGGAAACCTCCCGCCGACGAGAGGCCGTGGTCCGCCACACCTCGAAGGCCATAAGGCCATGGAGGCGAAGCTGACCAGCGACGGTCGCCGGCGAGAGGTATGGAACCCTAGATGGGTTTTCTCTCTTCCTGGTCTCCTGGCGGCGGTACGTACCCACCTACCCCCAGTAGTAGTTCTTTCTTGGTTAACTTGCTTAGCAAAATTAATATAATTATTGTATAATAGAAATACAAATTTATGATCACTGTAAACGCGTCAGAGTATCATACACGGTCACCGCCCACGACGTAGAGGCGTATTTGATGTGTGACGCTGAGTGGCGCTGAGAAGGGTCTTCTTGCAAAAAATGTTATCCACTTTCCCTGGCTCTGAGTGAGTTCTACCCAACTTTGAGAGATGATCCTGTGAGATTTGCGCCACCGTTTTGAATGAGATTTCGTTCGTCGTTTAGCTGGTTGAACCAATATTGAGATCATGAAATGCACTGCGCGAGTTAATAACTGTACAGGACATGATAGAGAGGCGGAGAGGGGAACAGAGGTGCGCTGGTGCAGAAACTGTATTTTAAAGTGTATAAGTTGACAACGCCACGACAGTGAGAAAACTGGATTTCTCGTTGATGATTCCGATCAGTATGGAACTCCGTTTAGTGATCTGTTTGTTCCTACAGATAGCTGGAGGTACCCTATTCATCTATGGGTGATGGAAGGTACCGGAGATGGGCTGTGTGTGACACGACCAAGCAGAGAACAAAGGCGTTGTGGAGGCTACGCTGTTGCTGCTGCAGTCTGCACGCGCGCACTGAGCAGGAATACCCATTTTACTGAAGCTAGCTGATGCTGAGTCTGATACAGTGGTACTGCTATGCTGTGTAGGTAGTAGGTTCATATCGATCGTAAACCAAATACTAGTGTCATAGTTTGATGGAAGGTGCCGGAGGCTACGAGCAAGCTGGTGACTGTCGATGTGTCCGCATGTGCGCCGGCGCAGCGTGCGGCGAGGCGTGGCGGGGCAGAGCGGAGGCGTTCAAGGGATGGAGGCTGGATTTTCGTCGGCGGCACTACTGCTACTACAGGGAACGATTCCGGTGAAGGAGAAGGATTGGCACTGATGCCGCAGCTCCCTCAAGCACACAACCTGGTGGACCTAGGCTGCTGATGCCGTGGTGCGCGCGGTTTTCGGCTGCGGCGACCCGGCGACGTGTCTCCGTTGGCGCGTTGACTCCCGCATCGACTGCCTATGCTGATTTCCCTCATCGTCCAGCTCCGCCACAGGCCCCACCACAACGTCTCCTGGAGCCACGACGCCGATGAGGCCAGGGTGGCCAACCTGATGGCGCTCCTGCCTGCGCTGGCCGCTGCCGTGCTCCCGGCCGTGAAGGGTCCATTTGTACCCTCGCTAGGGAATTAGGGAAATTATGATTGAGCGTCTGCCAAAGATAAATATAATATGAAGATCTTTTTTGCAAAAAGAAACGCAAGTAGAGGCCGACAGTAGGTTCCACTCAGCACCACATCATTAAATACACCTCTATATCGTGAGCGGTGACCTTATATGACGTTTCGATAACTTTTTCGTGACCATAAATTTGTATTCCCATTGTATGATGATTATATTGATTTTGCTAAACAAGTTCAATGACCAACCATAGATTTAACTCCCGTAAAAGTTTAGACTTCTGTATGGCCATCTGCATGCATGATTGACACGGCTCTAGGCTCATGATGGACGACCTGTTGTGGGACAAACAATCTGTTGATTTCTTAGTGTACATCACCAAAGAAATTCGGAAGTTTTAAAAGTTAAGATTCAAAGGAAACTTTCACGAGTTCCAGAAATTGTTAGTCGCTTGTTTGTATCTCAGAAAAAACAGTGGATCGATGCAAGATTTACAAGAATTGCTAGCATGTCAAAAGAAAAAATACAAGCCTAATTCAAAGTACATAGCTCATGACCCTGAGAGTGAACAATAGTCCGATCTTCAGGAAAACTATGTTCCTGATCCTGAAAGGGCGACATAGTTTATCTACTAGTCCTGGCCTAAAAAATAACATACCAGAATAAGAAAAACAACAAGAGTGCATCAAAATAAAAACAATAAGATAATATGGCAGTTATGGAAATTATTACACAACTCTATGAAAGATGTAGAAATGTCCATATTAATATAAAACACCGAGTAATTGAAGATTCAGACTAAGAGTTCAGATTAATCTACGAGCAAACCGAGCCATCTTAACAGTTATTGATGCATACAAGAAAATTAGCACATCCATGCAAGACAAAAAAATTAGCAAACAATCTGTTTAAGAACAGATCAACCAAATTTTCATTTCAAGATTTTAATCATTCATGCCAACAGGATAAGGCAACAACCCTTATTCAAAATGCCATGAGAATTAGAAGCACTAGAACACTCTGTACGATCCTTGCTAGCCAGAAATATAAATGAGTGCTTGCTTGCATATATATAATAAACAATATACATGTGTTGCTTGTAAACATATAAGAAACAATATCTAACAATGAAAATGTTGATGTACCTTGTCATCAAGGCTCCACTTGAGTCTCGTTTCTCTCCACTCTGAAATGTTGTAACAATATTATCAACAAGTATGATATGGAAACCGAGAATTGGTAGTGGCCATATAAGTAAAACAAAATTGGTAGCATCTCCAAAGAGAAAACACAAGCCTAACTTATACCTGAAATATGGACTTGGGCAGAGCATCTCATCATCATTATTCAAATCTTCTATGATTGATGTGGCACCAATTACACCTGATGGGCACATCCAATCCTTCAAGCATATTAATGGATCGACAGTTTCGCTATTCAAACGACTCCTATAGTCAATTATCACTCTACTTCTAGTGGAGAAAGCTGATTCAGAAGCTACAGTGGATGCGGGAACAACAAGTACATCTCTTGGCATGCGTGAGATTGTGGGATACTTCTGGCTATTAGTCATCCACCATTCTAGAATGTCAATATTAGCATCTGGATATACTAGCTCACCCTTTAGATACATGTCAAGCTCGCTTTGTTTAGCTTGTTGCCTTTGTTTCTCACTTACATGTTGGCTCCAGCTCACCCATGGATCATTCATTGAAGCTTCTTGACTTTGTTGTTCATTTGAAATGTGTGAGTCACTATTTTGTGGTGTAGAATATGCATTGAACATGTCCTTGAATTTTCTCTTCACAATTAATAGTAAACATTTAGGTCCATAAACTATTGTATCATTATTCAACTTGTACTCCAAGAACTTTAGCTTTGATCGAGGCTCGAGTATAATAGGTATGCACATTGTCACGTACGAAAGCTTCCAGTACTTCAAGAACTTTCTCTTCATTTCAACTACCATTGATCTGATTGTGGCATTCTCACTCGATGCTTCCTTTGCCAATACCCATTTGATTTTCCAAAGCACTTTGAAATATGCATTGCTTGTAGGATATAATGAACCATAGACCACCAGTGTAGTATCATAGAAAACCACTAACAACTTACGGATTTCCTCTGCAATTTGAAGTAAGGGAGGTACATGAGAATGACCAATAGGGTGACCATCTTCAGAAACACCATGCCCCTCACCCTGACAGGTTGACATGTTTATCCTCCAATCGTGGCCTACAACATAACATACAGAATAAGAAAAACAAGAAGCTAGGAATTGATTAATATGCCATGGTTCAATACCAATATTCTGATTTCATATGTAAGAAGCTAAATTGCATGGCCTATGCACGCCCTTATCCAATATTCTGATTTCATATGTAAGAAGCTAAATCTACTCTATGTACAATATTTAGGAATGAGTCTTTGCTTGGACTTTATTTCAGCAAACAGTTCCCAACTGACAAAACATGACTTACAGACAGAAATCCTAAATGAAATTCAGGAACAGGAGGAAGGCCGACCTACTCTCGGATGACTTCATCGACACTATATTGAATGGCGATTTCAACAACTTGCAAGCATTGATGATTGAAAGGATAGAGATGTCGCCTAGAGGGGGGTGAATAGGCAATTTCAAAACTATTACGGTTTTGGCTTGATAGAATGCGGAATTAAACTAACGTTTATTTTACAAGCACAACACCTAAATAAACTAGGCTCAACTAAGTGCACCAACAACAAATTAAGCTAAACAAGATAGCACAAGATAAATATGCCACAAGTGATAAGCAAGATATAAGTGTTTCAAGCTTGATGGATATCACAAGGAAAGTAAGCTCGAATATAGAGATAACCGAGGCACGCGGAGACGAATATGTATTCCCGTGTTCACCACCTTTGGGAAGGGGCTACGTCACGTTGGAGAGGTGTGGGGTTCCACGAAGGATTCCTCACGCGCCACAAAGGCTCACCTTCTTCTCCGAGTCTATCCCACGAAGGAATATGCCCTTTCCTTATGGCTAGCTTTTCCTCCAACCCGGAGATGGCAAGCTCCACAACCATTTCACAAGCTCCACGAAGGAGAATCCCGGGTCTCTTCACAATCTTCCACGAAGAGGACACCTCGGTACCAACCGCCAAGCCAACTAGGAGGTCACCCTCCAAGAGTAACAAGCTCACGGTCTCTCACTCGAACAAATCGTAATGGACAGCTCAACACTTATGCAAGAATGCAAAGCAAGAACACCAAGGGTGCTCAAATCCTTCACTCTCAAATCCCACCAAAGCAACAAGTGATAGGGAGGAATTAGAGAGAAAGAACAATGGTGAAAACCAACAAATGACTCCAAGATCTAGATCCAATGGATTCCCCTCACTTAGAGGAGGAATTGATTGGTACGGATTGTAGATCTAGATCTCCTCTTCCAAAGCCCTCAAAAATATGCAAGAATCATAGGAGGGAAGGGAGAGGAAGAAAGCTCAAAGGGGTCAACAATGGAGGTCAAAAATATGCTCAAGAGCCTTAGAACTTTGGGGAAGAAGCCCCCCTTTTATACTCCTTCAAGGGGGATGACCGTTGGAAGCAAGATGCGCTGGGCGAACACGTTCCGGCGACGAAACCGGCGCCGCTAGATCAACCGCCAGAATTTCCGATCAAAACCGGAAGTTCCGGTAAAAACCGAAACAGCTTACTGAACCGATTTTCGGTGGTTTGCCGGAAATTTCCGGCAGTCGCCAAAAATTCCGGCCACAGGCTCGGTCTCGCTGGAATTCCCGCCGGAACAAAACATGGCACACGAAAACGGCGATAACTTTTGCTTCCGGACTCCGATTTCGATGATCTTGGGCTTGTTTTGACAAGGACAACAAGCCCTACAATATGGTGCAGAGAAACATCATAGTACAAAATAGGAGGATAGAAAAAAATAAAGAAAGGTAAGAAGCCTCCCTATAAGAAGAACCGATAAAACCTTCAAACTCGAAAACGCCATAGAAGATGCATACGAATTCCGTTTTCGATGAACTTGGGCTTGTTGGAGAGCTAGCAACAAGCTCAAGAACCTCACATGGAGAAACACCAAGAAGCAACAAAATAGGAAGATGCAAAGTATGCAAAGGATTGAGCTTCCTATGACGATGTGATCAAGTTACCCAACCGAAAGCCCCTCTTAATAGTGTGGCTATGTATCCTATAACCCGGTCTCCCAACAACCACCTTGAGACCGGTAAAAGGAAAACCTATCAAAGCCATACCTTTGCCTTGCACATCCCGCTTGATCTTGATGACAACACTTCAATCTCCATCCAAGCCAAGACTTCTAATTTGCTCCCCCATACACCACTATTGGATAGCTTCATTAATACATGTCTTCACATGTCCATTATCACGAATATGGACGGCGAGCTTCAAGCAAATGATCTTCTCGAGATGCTTATATTGAACTTGCCCTTCTCAACCATACCACAAGATCCATGTGGTACATTCTTTATGCTTTATGTGTTGACCAACTTGAAATAACTCTTCACTATTTGTATAGGTCAAACATGTATCTTCTCATGCTCCATCTCAATATCTTGAGGTACATAAAGAACTCTTAATTTGATTACATGCTCTAAATCTTAGTCAATCATAGCTCAACTAATGAGGCTATCATGACACCGTCTTAGAGCCATATCTTGAATTCTTCTATTGAAATCACACTCTCAAAATCTTGATCATATCATATTCTTCTCTTCAACTCGATGATCTTGATGCCAATACTCAAGGTATATCTTTAGCTTCATGGCATCCATACTTGAATCCAACACATAGACTACAAGCATGACCTATGGAATATTCCTTCATATAAAACTCAGTGAAAACATTAGTCCATAGGGATTGTCATTAATCACCAAAACCACACATAGGGGCAATTACTCTTTCAATCTCCCCATTTTGGTAATTGATGACAATAACAACAAGAGGGTTAATATAATGAATATTAGAAACAAGTACGCAGCTTATCCGAGAATAAGTTGTGTATAAGAGGTTGCATTTGATATGGTCAAGTAACACAAAGCTACTAGCACATATCAAAACTGATTCTACTTACACAAACTACAACTAATGTAAGAGATGTGATTAGAACCAACATATATAGAGCAAACTCCCCCACAATATATGCATGTGTGATGAACTTGAATTTCATTGCATACATTGTCAACAATAAACTTTTGGATAGTTTACACTATATATACAACCATGCAAAACATAATAAAAATGAAATGCATGTAAGGCAAACACTTAAGAACAAACCAATCTTAAGTATAAAACCATTTCCCTTAAACCCTCTAAACTTCTCCCCCATTGACAACAAGTGCCAAAATGGATGACAAAGTTAGAAGGCCAATATAGTATGAGTTCATCCCCAAGGTGTGCATTTCTCATAATTTGAGTGAAATCAAATGCACTTATCCAATGATGAATATTTGGAGGAAGTCAAGATATATTGAGGATCAAAGATTGCTACAAGGATAAAACGGTGAAGAAACTTCAACGGATGAAGCAAGCAATCCAATGATCCAAAAAATCAAATGGACAAATAGTGCTATAAATGAAATAAGGAAGCTCCCCAAGGTTCATGCATATATTTTAATTATTGTATTTGAATACAATATGCACAAACATGGAATCCTCACTCTCTCTATATTATTTAGAACACAACCAAGATACAAGGAGTAGATATAAATAAATACACTTGTCAAGACAATCTTAAGTCCAAAAGAAACCAAATATGATATATGAGTGCGTGAAGATGCAATAAAAGTAAACCAAGCACTCATAAATAAAGACCTTACCAATACCATTAAAAACCAAGAGGATAAGAGATATGGTCGGCAAAGAGCGATGATATCAAGGCGAGAGATTAACACTCTCGTGTATATAAGTTTATAAGTGGACAAAACATGAGAATAATCCACAAATAAACAACCATACATAAGAGGTTAATAAAATAAGAAAACATGATATCCAAGAGGAAGTCATAAGATATACCAAACATGATATTTTTTGCTTAAGTGCATATATAGCCCATGGCTCTATTTTCTCTTATGGTATATCAATGAACTTCACCAAAGAAAAAATAAAAACCTCAAAAATATCACAACTAACACTAAGGGAACAAATGCTAGTTGGGATACTTTGAGAAAGGCAACAAGTAGCAAAAGGAAGGATTCAAAGCAATTTCAACAATATTGCACATGAGAGTATCTTGAGGAATTGATATGCAATAAATTGCTAGAAGGCATATTTGGAATTGGTGAATCATGAACATGATTTTATATACTTCCCATTATATGCATCAACTCAAATTACTCACATAAGCAATAAGGATAAAGAAGTCTTTCAAAGATTGTTGCAAGAACCGCAACATTTACAAACGGATAAATTCATGCCAAGATGCAACCTACAAGAGATTGGACGAAAGAATAGTATGCATGAATAAGATACTTGCTACCGAGATAGCAATGGTATGATGTAGTAGATAAGAATTTTTCGATCATCCTAGATTGGCTCCAATTATCATGTGGTGACAACACTTTCCTTATAGACGAGACAAGCATCCATTGCATCTCCAATGTACCTAAAACAACATTCAAGTACATCTTGGTCCCCAAACTTATTGGGTCCAAAGTGGTTAGACTAACCACAACACATAGGACACACTCCATAAAAATATGTACATATTTAGAGATGAAATTTGAATTTCATGCACATCTTAGCTGTTTAAGGACTAGATGAAGTATACCCTATATATTAGATCAAAGAAAGCAAACACATGGAGACTTTGAATATCCAAAGAAGATATAATTTGGAAAAACACCAAAATATTCAAGAAGGCATACAAGGTGTGACAAAACACATTTGTTGCCCAAACTATATCAAAGAATCAAATCAACACAAGATTTGTTCAACGAAGTTCAACCAATGAACTAAGCAAAAACTATTGAGAAAAAAGATGAAATAAAAACAAAAATACTCAACGATTTATCTCATTCAAGCAAATAAAATAGAGAAGAAAGAATGAGATAACAAACTCCCAAAAGAGCAAGGTTTCAACAAATAAACCAAACCCTTAACACTTTTCACAATGGCACAAGGTTTAGAGAAGAAAAGGTTTGTCTTCCACTAAAACACATTTTATAATAATCAAAAACATCATCAAGGAAGACAATGGGAGCCACAAAAAAAATTTGGAAAGAAAATAAGGCAATAAGAGGTGAAATCCAAGGTGAAGATGATCCACAAATGATACCACACATAAGTATATCAATTGTCGAAGAAAATGAGTGTATTGGAATTGATTTTCGGTGGTATATTGCACGGATATTAAAGATAAATCTTCACAATAAAAATCATAGGATAGGAATAAGCACTATGCAAAGATAGAGATTCTTGATAACTTGAATCTAGTCACACAATCATGCAAAGCAATGATATAATAACTTGAATCAAATGGTCTCCCAAATAAGATATAGAGATATGTATTTGAGGAAGACCGCATCAAGAATTTCTTGCTCAAACAAAGACCGAAAAGACGAGCAATAAAATATTCTAACAAAAATAGGACCTTGTTTGAGCCAACATGCCACCTAGAAACAAGATAATCAACAATATCAACTCTAAGTGGCACTACCTCATATGTTCACATTTCCTAGGATTGTGATATGCAAAAGAAGCATATTACTCCCGCATAATGTGATATTCATTTTTTTCTTAATAAGAGGCAAAACAACCTCAATTAGAGAGAATTAATGGACATTTAGAATTTGAATTTATCATGAGTATGACACACCACATAGTGACTAGATAAGCTAGCTTGCAATATCAATACTAAGTGGTAGTACTCATGTACACACATTTTAAGGTTTGAGAGATGCGCAAGGCATGTCACTCCCCCAAAATGGGATGTTCCATTAACCACTCGAAAAGAGCCAAATAAGGTATCATCAAGATGCATTAGAGGCTCCAAGCAAAACACACGAGTAAATGATGTGCCAAACACATATACATACTTGAATACACAAAATAATCAAGCATGAGGCACACCAAATACAAACACATACTTGGTACAAAACCAAAACATGTAAAGGGGGAAAGTAACTTACAAAATAAATGAGTTATGTACAAGTTACCGCGAAGAGGCACATTGGATATAAGATAGGAAAATGATAATCCTTATGACTTGGCTTGATCAAATATAATATAGGAAGATCCCTTAATTCTTCATGAGTTAGCCAAGTCTCCAATGCCCTCCACAAACACCTATTGATCAAGTTTGAGCTTGTTGGTCCCCAACCAAGTTGGGTCCTAATAGGTTTGTTACAATAGGCTTGGCAACCCAAATGGTTCTTTTCTTGACACCACTTTGAGTTCCAACAAACTTGGCAAACACATTGCCATCCTTATCCTTCCTAAGAGAATAATTATCATCAACAATGATAGGGTTAGATAAGGTACCGTTTGAACATGAAGAGGCAAAGTGCCCCTTCACACGACATATGTAGCAACAAGTGCTTCCCTTTCTCTTCTTCATTAATTTCTTGGCTAGGGGAGCATTTGTAGGGGTTCGCAGCATGGAAAACAAAAAAATTCTACCACATGCATACAAACAAGCCAAGATCTATCTACTATATTTTAGCAACGAGTCAATTAAAGTACTCACCCTCGAAGATTGCAAAGCGGTTAACGAGAGCAGATTCTCGTGGATGATGTAGTCGTACACTTGTCGATCTCAAGATCGTGTAGACGATCCTTCCGGCGCTGCGTTCTAGCAGCGCTTCCGCAGTCGGTCACACGTTTGGTACTTGATGAAGACCTTCCTCTCCCTTGTTCTAGCAGGCAGCGGAAGTTGTAGTTCTCCCCTCGTGATTCCGGCAGCATGATGGCGTGGTGTCGGAAGTAGAGGGAAGATCACGCAGGGCTTCGCGTAAGTCGGTGAGAGTTATGGTGGATCTAGGATTTCCGACGATCTAGGTTTTAGAAGGTCGGAGAGGAGGAGGAGGTGTCGGCAGTGGCTAGGGCGACGGTGACAAGCCGGCGGCTAGCGGTAGCGGTGGTGTGCGACACAGGTGGGGAGGGCTGGTTGCGTGTCTCTTTGGGGCAGCCCTCCCCATCTATTTATGAGAGGGAGGGATGCTTGGGAGAGGGGAGTTTGAATCCATACCCAAACCAAAGTTGGATAGAAGGAAGGACTCTTTCCTTCTTCCACTAGGAAACCATTATTCCAGTTTGACTTTTCAAACCTCCCATTTGACTTTCAATTTAGAGCTTTAATTCTCTCTCGCAAACGCCCAACCAAAGTGACTTAGGACATGATCCAATCATTACACTTACCCATGACACATTCATGGACCATTCCCCTTCCAGTCCGGTGAATCTTCTAGACCCTTCTAGAACCTCTCTGATCAAAACATCGAAATCATTCCCGAACTCCGGAATCGGACTTTCCTTATATGAATCTTATTCTCCGGACCATTCTGGATCTCCTTGTGATATCTCGGATCCCATACGAGACTCCGAACAACATTCGGTTTCCCTACTCACATTCCATATCTACTAAACAACATCGAATCCTTAAGTGTGTATCCCTATGGTTCGTGAATTATGCGGACATGACCGAGACACTTCTCCTATCAATAACCAATAGAGGAATCTAGAAATTCATATGGCTCCCACATATTTCTATGATTACTTTGTGATCGAATGAACCACTTACATACGATACCAATTTCCCTTTGTCTCGCGATAGTTTAATTATCCGAGGTTTGATCGTCGGTATCTCTGCATACCTAGTTCAACCTCGTTACCGATAAGTACACTTTTCTCGTTCCCGTGATATGTGATCCCTTGTGAGCTAGTCACATGCTTGCAAGCTAATTGTATGACATTCCACCGAGAGAGCCCAGAGTATATCTATCCGTCATATGGGTGGACAAATCCCACTCTTGATCCATGTGCCTCAACACATACTTTCCAAACACTCAATGCCACCTTTACAGCCACCCAGTTACGGTGTGGTGTTTGATGTCATCAAAGCATCCTTCCGGTGATGGTGATTAACATGATCTCATGGTCGAAGGAATTAGGTTACTATGTATCAGAAAGCTTATAGCAAACAAACTATTGAAATGACTTGATCTTTATGCTACGCTTATCTATAGAAGTATGTCCATCATACCATTCTCCTAATGATATGATCTCGTTGTTAATAACACCTCAATGTTCATGATCGAGAAACCACGATCATCTATTAACCAACAAGCCAGTATTATAAAGAGGCTTTACCAGGGACTCTAAATTAGTTTACAAATCACACAACTATTAACGTTTCCGTTTAATACCATTATAGCATGAATGTAAACATTTATCATAAACACAAATATATGATAATAACCACTTTTATTATTGCCTCTAGGGCATATCTACAACAGTCTCCCACTTCCACTAGAGTCAACTAGTTTACATTACATGGTAATATACCGAACACCCATGGCGGTTTGGTGCTGGTCATGTTTTGCCCTCGGGAGAGGTTTAGTAAACGGATCCGCCACATTCAAATCTATGTGTACTTTGCAAATCTTTATGTCACCATCTTGGACATGCTCTCGAATAGCGTGAAAATGTAGCTTGATATGCTTCAGCTTCTTGTGTGACCTTGGTTCTTGCGTATTGGCTATGGCGCCCATGTTATCACAATAGATAGACATTGGGTCCAGCGCACTTGGAACCACCGAGCTCTGTAATGAACTCCTTCATCCATATCGCCTCTTATGAAGCCTCAAAAGCATCTGTGTATTCTGATTCAGTTGAAGATCTTGCCACAACGCTTTGCTTTGCACTCCTCCAGCTAACTGCTGCACCATTCAAAGTAAATACGTATCCGGATTGAGATTTAGAATCATCCGGATCGGTGTTCCAACTAGCATCGGTGTAACCATGAACAACGAGGTGTTCATCACCTCCATAAGAAAGATCCATATCCTTTAGTTCTTCTCAAGTACTTAAGGATGTTTTTGACCGTTGTCCAATGATCCACTCCTGGATCACTTTGATATCTGCTAGTCAAACTAACAGCATATGCAATGTCGGGTCTAATACATAGCATGGCATACATAAGAGATCCTATGGCTGAGTCATAGGGAGTCTTACTCATCCTTTCTCTATCTTCTGCCATTGCAGGACTTTGAGTTTTACTCAAGGTCGTATTGGGTAACATGGGCAAGAACCCTTTCTTGCTATCTTCCATTCCAAACCTCTTTAGAACTTTGTCCAAATATGTACTTTGTGACAATGATATTAGGCGTCTCGATCTATCTCTATAAATCTTTATGCCTAATATGTAAGCTGCTTCACCAAGATCTTTCATTGAAAAACTATTATTCAAATAATCCTTGACACTATTAAGAAGGTCTACATCATTCCCAATCAACAATATGTCATCTACATATAGTATCAAGAATGCTACAGAGCTCCCACTCACTTTATTGTAAATACAAGCTTCTCCATAAGTTTGTATAAAACCAAAAATTTTGATTACCTTATCAAAATGTTGATTCCAACTCCGGGATGCTTGCTTCAATCCATAAATGGACCGTTGAAGTTTGCATACCTTGTTAGCATCTTTAGGATGGACAAAACGTTTGGGTTGTACCATATACAACTCTTCATCAATGTCTCCATTGAGGAACGCTGTTTTGACATCCATCTGCCATATCTCATAATCATAATATGCAGCGATTACTAATAAAATCCTCACAGACTTTAGTTTTGCTACCGGTGAGAAAGTCTCATCGTAGTCAACTCCTTGAATTTGTCGAAACCCTTTTGCGACAAGTCGAGCTTTATAGACAGTAACATTACCATCAGCATCTGTTTTCTTCTTGAAAATCCATTTGTTCTCGACAGCCTTCCGGCCATCCGGTAAGTCCACCAAAGTCCATACTTGGTTTTCCTACATGGATCCAATCTCGGATTTCATGGCTTCTTGCCATTTTTTGGAATCTGGGCTCATCATCGCTTCCTCATATGTTGCAGGGTCATCGGTGTTGTCCACCGAAATGACACTCATAACAGGATCATACCAATCAGGAGTGGTACGAGTTCTCGTTGATCTGCGAGGTTCCGTAGTTACTTCAACCGAAGTTTCATGATCAACATCATTAGCTTCCTCTCTTATTGGTGTAGGCGCCACAGGAACTACTTCCGGTGCTGCGCTACTCTCAAGTCCGAGAGAAGGTTCGACAACCTCGTCGAGTTCTACTTTCCTTCCAGTCACTTCTTTCGAGAGAAACTCCTTCTCTAGAAAGGATCAATTCTTGGCAACAAAGATTTTGCCCTCGGATCTATGATAGAAGGTATACCCAATAGTTTCCTTCGGGTATCCTATGAAGACGCATGTTTCCGCTTTGGGTTCAAGCTTGTCGGGCTGTAACTTCTTTACATAAGCTTCGCAACCCCAAACTTTAAGGAACGATAATTTAGGTTTCTTCCCACATAATTCATACGGTGTCGTTTCAACGGATTTAGATGGTGCCCTATTTAAAGTGAATGCGGCTGTTTCTAATGCATAACCCCAAAACGATAGCGGTAAATCTATATGTGACATCATAGAACGAACCATATCTAAGAGAGTTCGATTACGACGTTCATACACACCATTACGTTGTGGTGTTCTCGGCGGTGTCAATTGTGAAAGTATTCCGCATTTCTTCAAATGCTCACCAAACTCATAACTTAGATATTCACCTCCACGATTAGATCGTAGAAACTTAATCTTCTTGTTATGTTTATTCTCTACCTCACTTTGAAATTCCTTAAACTTCTCGAAAGTTTTGGACTTATGTTTCATGAAATAGATATACCCATATCTACTCAAGTCATCCATGAAGTTAAGAACATAACGATAACCACCGCGCGATGCTACACTCATTGGGCCACACACATCGGTATGTTTGATTTCCAATAAGTCTATAGCTCGCTCCATCATACCAGAAAATGGAGTCTTAGTCATTTTACCCATCAGACATGTTTCGCATCTTTCAAGTGATTCGAAATCAAGTGATTCAAGAAGTCCATCAGAATAGAGTTTCTTCATACGCTTCACTCAAATATGACTAAGACGACAGTGCCACATATAGGTCGAGTTATTGCTCAATTTCAAACGTTTAGCTTCAATGTTATTAATGTGTGTATTTCTACAATCGAGATTCAATAAGAATAGACCATCTATCAAAGTTGCATGTGCATAAAACATATTACTCATATAAATCGAACAACCATTATTCTCGGACTTAAACAAGTAACCGTCTCGCAATAAACATGATCCGGATATAATGTTCATGCTCAACGCAGGCACCAAATAACAATTATTTAAGTATAAAACTAATCCCGATGGTAGATGAAGAGGTAGCGTGCCGACCGCGATCACATCAACCTTTGATCCATTTCCAACACGCATCGTCACCTCGTTCTTCGCTAGTTTCCATCTATTCTGCAGCACCTGTTTCGAGTTACAAATATGAGCAACCGAACCAGTATCAAATACCCAGGCACTACTACAAGTACTAGTGAGATACACATCAATAACATGTATATCAGATATACCTTTCTTCTTGATGTTGCCGTTCTTCAAATTCTCCAAGTACTTAGGGCAATTCCGCTTCCAGTGACCCTCTCCCTTGAAGTAAAAGCACTCAGTATCAGGCTTAGGCCTAGCCTTGGTCTTCTTCGCCAGTGCGGTAACTTTCTTACTGCCCTTCTTGAAGTTTCCCTTTTTCTTAGACTTGCCTTGCTTCTTGAATTTGGTGGTCTTATTGACCATCAACACTTGGTGCTCTTTCTTGATCTCCACTTCCGCAGACTTTAACATGGAGAAGAGTTCGGGCAACGACTTGTCCATGTTTTGCATATTGTAGTTCATCAAAAAGTTCTTGTAACTTGGTGGTAGTGATTGGAGGACACGGTGAATCCCCAAAGCATTAGGAATCACTATACCCAAACTTTGAAGCTTGCTTGCGTGCCCAGACATCTTAAGCACGTGCTCACTGACGGAGTTGCCCTCTTCCAGCTTGCAGTTAAAGAACTTTTCAGAAGCCTCATAACTCTCAACTGCCGCGTGAGCCTCAAATATCATTTTGAGTTCACGGACAATATCATGTGGGTCATGGTTCTCAAACCTTTTCTGAAGCTTAGATTCCAAACCATATAAGGTAGCACACTGAACTGTGGAGTACTGATTCTTCCAAGCGAGGAAAACATTATTTACCTCATCGGTAGCATCAGCTGCAGGTGGGTCACCCAGCGGTGCATCCATCACATAGATCAAATTACCAGGATTGAGGACAATCCTCAAGTTGCGGAACCAATCCGCGAAGTTGCTTCCATTGTTTTTCAACTTTTCTTTCTCTAGGAACGCATTAAAATTGATGGTAGTGGTTGCCATTGATCTACAACATATTTGCAATAGTTTAGACTAAGTTTATGACAAATTGAGTTCTAATTAATAGTTAAATTAATCTAGGTGAACTCCCACTCAAAACAATATCCCTCACATTGTTTTAGTGATCATACGAACCAAATCCACCACATCAAAACCGATCATCACGAGAGTTGATGTAGCTTTAATTGCGAACAATCAACATGTTCATCATATCTTTTATATGACTCATGCTTTACCTTTCGGTGATCCGTGTTTCGAGACCATGTTTGTACATGCTAGGCTTGTCAAGATCAAACCTTAGCTTCTGCATGAGCAAATCTGGCTTGCTTCGATTGTATACACTCGTAGAATCTAACACACCCGATCATCACGTGGTGCTTCGAAACAACGAGCTTTAGCAACTGTGCTAACTAAGGATGAACACTTTATAACTTGAATTTTTGTGTTAGAGGGATCATCTTATAATGCTACCGTCACGATCTAAGCAATACAAGATGCATAAAAGGATTAACATCACATGCAATTCATAATATGTGATATGATATGGCCTTTTCTTGTTCTTCCGATCTCCATGTTCAAGCACGAACATGATTTCCATCATCACCGGTATGGTGTCAATGTCAATGACATCGCTTCATGGTTTTCGTCCACTAGCATCCACTATACAACTACTTTGAACAATAGACACACAGGTCTAAACGGAATTTAAAAGACAACCATATGTCTCCTTCCGGTTGCCGACTTACAATAAGGAACATTGCATACATCATATATAATCACAATCATGGCCATATAACATCACAACACACCCCTGCAAAACAAAGTTAGACGCCTCTAATTTTCTTTGCATGTTTTACATGGTTTGGGGCTTTTAATAAGTGCCGTTCTAACTTACGAACAAGAACCACAACGTCGATACTAGTATTATCAATCACCCGTTGTAAATTGAAGGGGTATAACCATGTCAAACACAGCCCCTTAGCCCCCTTCCTTCATGGCTTTTTGGGAGCCCTCCCCCATGGATCCCATCTCTGTTCTTAGATTGAATGGTTGAACGTCTTTGGTTCATTAGAGTTGTATGTTGATATGATACAGTCCTTTGGTGTCCATTATATTTGTGCGCGCATGGATTAAACATCATAGGGTTTGTAGTATATGTAAGATGAAGGGGGAAGTTCTCCCGAAGTGACAGAAACCTAAGGACACGGACCTAAACGTTGCACGTATGGGAGTAAGAGGACCATTAACTTAAGGCTATGGTTGGGGAATCCTTAATGCATTGTTAGTAATTACGGATGTTTGCTAAAAATCCAATCATATAGTACATGTAATTCCAAGTAGTGAAGTGCATGTATATTTAGCCTCTCACGCATAGAAAACTGCATCAAAGACAGTGAACCCGATTTATTCGCCAATTAAACTTGGAAAAAGCCATCACAATTACCATCACTATTCCACACTCATGGTTCTGTTAGTTTAGTGTATTTTATTGCTACAGTAACTAGCTTTACTTTCTTGTTGTTTATTTTCTTGCAAAGCTTTCTCTAGTACTTGTGTTGTTGCTCTAGTCTTATTTTCTAGATAATGCAAACGTTTAGTGTGTGTAGAGTTGTATCAGTGGTTGATAGAACTTGAGAGAATATTTATCCTATCTTTAGATCCTCGTTGGTTTCGACAGTCTTACTTATCGAAAAGGCTACACACGATCCCCTATACTTGTGGGATATCAGTGCCTACACAGGTGGAGTTGCCTCGACAGTGTAGCATATTCGTTGGTTCGCTCCGATGAACTCCGGCCCGACTCTGCAGCCCGTTCAGCTTGTGCTCTTATGTGTAGCTTAATGGTCGTGCCAGCTGCTTGCTTTTTCTGGTTGTAGCCCCTTCGGTAGGCTTGTTCTTGTGTGGGTGTGTGGTTCTTCTTTATAAGCTGGGTGTAGCATCATGTATCTTTTTCGCCATTCAGGGCGTTAAATGTTACTAATTTAACATCAGACCTTTGGCCTATTATCTAAAAAAAATAACTGCTTGAAATGTGAATGATATGCCTCCAGCTTGATGCAATAGCTAGGCCCCATTGTACTTGAATACTTGAATTTTGTCGACATATGTGCAAAGTTTAGCCAACTGTATGCTCCCCTCCCCGTATAGAGACAAAAAGGGATCTGCGTGGTGTCCCTCGCTACGCCGATGGCAGATCTGGCGGTCCTCTACCTCTCCGATCACCGTTCAGGTGACTGGAGAGTGGGCGGAACTCGGACTCGTGCCTGAGGCGTGTAGATAGTAGGGCAGGGTCTCCCGACGACGTTGGCGAGGTGGTGGTGGCAACGATGCTATGGAATAACGGCGTTGGAACTCGATCCCTATCTCTGTGTCGTTCCGTGTGGCGAGGCCGACAAGCTTCCGGCAAGGTGTGCTCCTGGATAGGTCGATCTGGTGAGGTCTTCATGGGATTCTCCAAGGGTGGTCTTCATGGCAGAGGTGAAGGTTAACTGTGTGAACTTCTGTCCCTCGATCCCGTCTTCGCCATGGTATGGCTTCTCCTGGCCATGTCCTGGGGATTCTGGGGGTGGTGTGGTGAGGAGATGAGGCCTAGCGCTGGCTTCCTTCACCGCCTGTATAGGAGGTGTCCGGGTTCCTCTTCGTTCTGTTGTCACCGGCGTGGTCAAGTGGTGGCTGGCCTTCCCCTCCCTCTGTCATGATGTTCCTTCATGGCCAAGGCTGAAGACTTCCCGTCCGCGTTCATACCCGCTGCAGTCTACAACCGCACGCCGGCTCCAGGTGAGTGAAGTGGCAGCGGTTGTGGTGGTGCACCGGCAGCCCGCGGTGGAAGGAGTAGGTTGACTCCCCAATGGCTTTTTTTTCTTTTCTTGTAATCTTTTTTTAGAATCACACGCTGCGATTTAAATTATCCAGAGAGATCCAGACTAAGCCTCGTTACAATAGAATCTGGCACCATGCCAAGCCAAGACTTAACACATTTATTCTCACAGCTATACTTTGCTAACAAATGCGCAGCTTCATTCACAGAGCGCCTCACCGTACGAATCGCGTAATCGTTGAAACTCCTGAGTATGGATTTGATCTCCTCCATGATGTGTCCGCACCGATCCATTCTTCCGCCCAGCAGCTTTCTTCCTACTTCCAGCGAGTCCGTTTCCAAGACCAACTTTTGCACCTGAATTTCCTTAGCCAGCATCACGACACGACGGCATGCCTACAGTTCGGCACCTTCGGCATTAGCAAGGTGGGGGAAAAAATGGCCAGCCCCAGCTCTGAAGCCGCCATGGTGATCTCGGATGACCACTCCAGCACCACCACATCCTGAAGACGAATAAAAAGCACCATCCGCATTAGCCTTGCACCACCCTTCGTCCGGTCGGAGCCAGTGCTCCTGGGGTCTTGAAGAATTTTTCAGCAGCGTTGGTCTGATATCATTCCATTCTTCAATACCCGCGACCGTTTTCCGAGCGACACTCCTAGGATAATCGATCTATTTAAGTTCCCGAGCGTCATTTCTGGCGAGCCAGAGATTGTATAGGAACAAAATCATCAAGGCGCTATCCTCCTCCTTACCTTCCCCAGCCAGTCCAACATCCACCACTTTAGCTCATTATGGCTTCTTACTTTAGTCGGTTGCTGAAACTCTCGTCCAATTACATCCTGCAACTCATTCCATGCAGAAGCAGAATGAGGGCATGTCCAAAATCTGTGTTCCAGGTCCTCTACTCTGCCACAGGCAATACACTGTACGTCCTGCTTGATATTCCTTCTATGGAGTTCAGCACCGACCTGTCCATTTTCCAAGAGGCGCCACACGTGAATTTTGGCTTTTCCATGTATCGGAGCTGCCCAAAGTACAAGCCAGCCTTTGTGTTCTCTGCAAGACAGAGAAGATTCTGCTTGACCCTCGCTGAGTCTTTTCAGCTTTACTCCTAGATGATAGGCTGACTTGACTGAGAACAGACCATTTTTAGTATGGTTCCAGGCTAGGAAATCAGCTGAGCCTGCCTTTCCAACTGGTACCTGGAGAATATCAGCAACTTCAATCATGGGAAAGTGTTGCCTGAGCTTGTGTTCATCCCATCCACTGCCATTCGGATGGAGCAACTCTGCCACACGGTCAAGATCATCATCTGGTTGTTTTCCCAGTAGACACAACGAGCCAGACCTTGGTATCCAATTGTCAGACCACGCCGAGACTCTTGTACCATCCCGAATTCGCCATATCAGGCCGGCACACAGCAGGCTTCTCCCATGGAGTATCGAGCGCCACGTGAAGGACGCTCGATTTGGGCACTTGGCATCCAAGAACTCGCTATCTTTAAAGTAGCGGGCCTTTAGGACTCTTGCACAGAGTGTATCTGGTTCCGTCAGTAAGCGCCAAGCCTGTTTCGCTAACAGAGCTTGGTTGAACACCCCGTAATCGCGGAACCCAAACTCTCCGTCCCTTCTATTCCTGCACATTTTATCCCAACTTATCCAGTGCACCTTGCGTTGACCATCAGCTGCTCCCCACTAGAAACCTGACGAGATTGAGCTCAATTGCTTACAAAGCTTTTTTGAAAAATGAAAGCAACTCATAGTATACGCTGGAACAGATTGTAGAATCGATTTAATCAGAACACCCCTGCCTTGCTTTGACATACCTTGTCCTTTTAAGCCGAGGACCTTACCCTGTGAGCGATCTCTAATATGTTTGAAAGCGCCATCTTTTGAACGACCAACTACCATGGGTAGTCCCAGGTATCTTTCAGATAAGGCCTCACTCTGGATTCCAATCACCCCCTGTAGGTGATGCTTCAGACTGTCCTCACACTTGTCCCCGAAATATACTGAAGATTTTTCCAAGTTCACCTTCTGACCTGAGCTGGATTCATAATCCTCCAGCACAGACTTTAAGGTTTGCACAAAGTTCACCTCCTTGTAATCTAGGGTGCTTTATTTGTACCTTGGTTCGGTGGCAATATAACTTCGAGGTCCTTTTCACAAAAAAAAGAACTTCGTCGGCATGAATAAGATCCCACATATATAGCCTGATTCAACAGTGCAAAGCTTCCTACGGATTTATTCTAAATTGCAAGTGCTAACAAGAGGATACGAGGTTTGATTCCTTTTTGTGATCACATGTGTATGGTCATATCCAAGACAGCGTACGGTCATCCAAGCATCAACCTAGAGTACATACATCATGTTGTGCTGAACAAAGTAACTGGATAAGAATTTTGCATTAATTACTTAATGTTAAATACTAAATCTATCTATGTAACAAATCCTTTAAATCTAGAATTTGCTTAGGGCCCCCTTCTTTTCAGCTTCTTGGCCAGCTTCTACCAGAAGCTACCCTTGATCAGTTTCTCCAAAAAAATTATTTTTAAAATTCGTTCAAACTTCTTAACTATTAGTTTCAATGTTAATTTAAAAGTATCGATTTTGGCAGATAAGATTCTAAGAAAGGCTGGTCGAGGGTAGCTTCTGGGAGAAGCTGGCTAAGAAGCTGAAAAGAAGGGGGCCTAGCACTCTGGTGACTCTTCATGAACATAATTTTCTTCAATTTTGGAATATGGGTACATAAATTGTCAATTAGGAACATCTTTATAGAAGCCATATCAACAAAATTAATGTACTGGATTTAGAATAGACTCCATGTAGTGCAGGCAAAATAGCCGCAGATTGGTAGTAAATGCAACATAGTGACAATGCACAATGATGTGGTGGGTCATGGGTTCGAATTTCCACTCGCTTATTAAGAGTCAAATATTCCCCTAGTTTTCTTATTTTAATATGAAATCCTCAGTTGCCTCAGATCTGCTAAACTTTGGTTAGAAAAAAAACTGCTAGGCCGATGCATTTCATGTAACAAATTGAAGTTGATAACTAGCATTAGAAGTAAAGAGACAATTCAGTATCCTCGGACATTATCATATAATAATGGCAAAATTGTGAATGAACCTACTCCCTCCGGTCCCGGTTTAAAGGACGCAATTTGCAATTCTCTAGGCTATAGGTGTCATCTAATTGATCCATTTAATAGTATGGAGTGGAACATGCATGAGGAGAAAAAGGGTTAGAAAAGCGTTCACATTTGCTCACACGCGTGCATGCAAGCATTTTGTTCTTTTCACACGGAAGTAATTACAGAGATTAAATACTTTTGTGTCTAAGTATTTTGGGACTGCATGGTTTGCAAATTGTGTCCTTTAAACCGGGACGGAGGAAGTAGTTGTGATAAAGCCTTCATGTCGGTAGACCCGCAAACTTTGAAAATATCAGCATCGTAGTTAAGATAAGAAGTCTTGAAATCACGAGTCTATTACAACATTATACAATTTCACACAAATAAACAAGAATTGCATGAAAAACTGATAGTGTATGTCCCATGTTGAAGGCAAGTGATATAAATATATGTGAATACAAAACTCAAACCTTTTTTTGTTTCACCCAACAACACAAAATATTAGCATGGAACATTATAGGTCAACATAAGTTTACCGTAAATCAAATTCGGCTCACTGAGTGCACATAAACCCATTGTTCAGAAACATATTTCGAAATACTAGGAGATTTAGAAAAAAATATTCGCATGTACATCCATACGTTTTATTTTCGCACACAACTTTTCAGGGAAAAAGAAACATTTTTGTGTCCCCTATAAAAAGACAAATTCAGATGCTTCAACATGATTATTATTGGATATTATTTGTCTTTATTACAAAAGCCATACTATAAAATGGTCCTTTTTACCGGAAACTTGTGTGCGAAAACAAAATGTGTGAACTACGTGAAAATTTCTTTCAGAATATTTTGATATTTTGAAATATGTTTTTATGTATTTTTCATAATAGGAATAGTTTTTGAACTGCATGTTGTAAACGACCAAGAGCCAGTCCGAATTGATCTTGTAACAGATCCGCAACCGAACGAATACGTTTATTTTTCAAGTGATTCATATCGTCATCGTCAAGTATACCCGTTCCAAATTTCATTCCAATCAAATGATCTGTAGTGGCCAATACATCTCAAATGATCCATAGCGGCCAATACATCTCGTGGTAACAAAAATGTATTGTTCTGAGGTATGTCAAGATTAAGTCTCCCATTCATATTTCGTCGACCAATCCTTCCTAGTTCACATTTTTGTTGAAAAAAATCCTTTTGTAATTCCTCACACAAGGACTCAGAAAATACCAAGTCTCCACCTACGCAAGCAAATTGTTGATAAAACTCCAAAATAGCTTTTTCTTTTGACTCAATCCTCTTCTTCTCCTTAGAATTCGGGAAAAACAAAGCCAAAACACTACCTCCGTTTACCATAAGCTTAGTACTACAATATGTAGGTTCAATGTAGATTAGAAAAAAGAACCCCTTTGGTTATCAAAAAATCATTGTGAAAGTCCATCTTACCCTGATCTTGAGTTTACAGAAACATGTCACTATTAACTTGTTCCATTACATTTGACTGTGTCATGGATAAGTTCCCTTTTTTCGTATGAAAAATAAGCATATATTAATATTACACGGATACCAATTACACTCAACCTCTGCAACAACGATACCCTATTGCCAATAGGAACGAATGCGGACAACCAAAAAAAGAAAAAAACAATTAAAAAAAGAAAAGTCCCTACAGTAATCAGATCCTTGGCAACAACGTCATCACCACCACCAAAACAACACAAGTCCAAACCCTCCAAAAGCGAGGCCTCTAAAGACGTAAACAATGCACAAGCGTTGCCATCGTCTAATTAAAAATCTTAGGTTTTCACCCTGAAGAAAGTCCTCACTTGTGAAATGATGGCTTCTGCAAGACCATTGCCAGACACAACCAATAAAAGCCAGTTCTTAGGTTTTCACCCTGCAAGACAAGACTGTGAACTTCTTCTGTGATGTCTTCCTCTCTAATAGATGCTGCTACGAGTCACAGGTAACAAAGCCATATCCTCATCGTCATAAAGACTTAATCCAACATAGCTCGCCCATATGTCTCTGACTCCATAACGTTCTTCGTTTGACTTCACCATATATATCGTCAAAGACATGTCACATGATGGTAATAGGTAACAGAGCATCACCACGCTCCCACTAAAACCAAACTGATAGTAAAAACATAGGTCGCATGGCCGAATTCCTTCCGATCCAGCAAGCTCAGGCATATGCGTCCATGGGAGTTCGCCGGCGAAGCCTTCCGGAACCAGACACTCCGGCCAGATCCATGGAGACACGTATCAAGTAGATCTTCGTTTTGGTGCGATAGGGATCCGAGGACCACCCCTTTATTCAAACCGAGCCGGTAGCCCCTCGCCACCCGCCAGCAACCTGCAAGTTCCGCCGCACCAAACCCTACTAGCAGCCATCTGGCTAGGCTAGTAACGAGAGAGATGACAGCAGAACAGGGTCGACCCCCACAAGATCCGGCCCTACCAGCAGCGAAAAGGTCCGGGAAGGCAGCATCAGAGCCCCATATCGCAAGATCTAGGGTTTCCAACACCAGCCGGCTTGACCCAGGACTTCCACTGCCAGTCATGGCACTACCGGGAGGGGCCTCCGCCACCACCCCAACCAGGGGCGCTGCCCTGGCTGCTAGTCGTCGTCGATCCAGGCCATCTCTGCTCCAGCATCCATGGTGGCCAACTCCGGCGTCCACCCATCCCAGACCACCTTCGGTGGCTAGGCATGCCGCCACCGTTGCGAGGCCGGTGGCAGCGGTGGCGGGAGAAGCTTTGGCGGCATGCGGCGGCGCCCCCGATGTCGCCCTGGGGTGCGACACGCGGGGGATTGGAATGGATCAACCCCCAAGTTCCCTTCTTAGGCACTAGAGATGCACTAAAGTAGTTGTATTAACATGCTTGCATACACAACACATAATCAAAAATGCTATGATGGGAACTTAAAGTTACTCCGAGTCAATTAATATGGGCCGGAGGGAGTATATATAAACCAGTAACCCCTAAATGCATGCATGCAACATTCATGCACCAATGCTAATTTGATGATAACAAGAGACTAATGCAGGACAACCTGGACACCAACCTGAGATAATCACAGGTTTTGCATATATGTATGGTGTGGTCTAACTACTTCAAAATTTCAAGGTCCATTTGCATATACTGTAGAAATATAACTATAATTCCTACGGACCATGTTTAAAAAACAATAATCATACTAAAAGACATACTCCCTCCGTTTCAAAATATAAGATGTTTTAGGTTTGTGAAGAAAATGAATCTAGACTTGTTTTAGTACTAAAACAAGTCTAGATTCATTTTCTTCACAAACCTAAAACATCTTATATTTTGAAACGGAGGGAGTACTAATTGTGGTTGAGTGTTCATGTAGGTACACACGCTAACTTTGGAGATAACTTTAGTGACATTGTAAGAAAAACGACGAGTCTATTATAACATTATACAATGTCACACACTTAACCAATAATTTGATGAAGAATTCATAGTATGTGAGCCATACAGAAAGACAAGTGGTGGCAAATGTATATTAGCGTGAAACTTTGTAGATCAACATAAATTTAGAACTACAGTGTAGGTTAGCAAGTAATATATATATGCTTTGCTTAGTTCTCGAAAATGACCTTAGCTTCTAAATGGGAGAGGTGTAAGCGCCCATGAAAAGATTTGTACTAGTTAGCAAAACCAATCCTAGACCTAGCAGATAATACTATTACGGTTGATCCTTTCCACTCACTCTGAACCTGTGGTTGCCCTTTACCCTGGAGGGGAAAACTTAGACTGGCACGCTTAGAGAAAACACTTTCTGGGAGAAATACATTGGGGATCAGCATCATTGTGAAAGTTCACCTTAACCCTAGTCCATCTATATTCTGTAAACTTCAAACAGGGAGATATAAACTTATTCCATTGCAGCTAACAGTGGGTAATTTCTCTTGTTAGGCACTAGAGATGCAGCTTAGTTGTTGTATTAACATGCTTGCAGACATTGAACACACACAGTTAGAAATAATCAGGGTCACACACGAATGCTATGCAGGGAACCCTCAAATTCATGCAAGATATATGTACCAGTGATAGTTTGATTATAATAAGAGACTAGTGGAGGACAACTTGGCAAAGAACTTGAAGATAGTCTCCAGGTTTTCCATATGTATGGTGTGGTCTAGCTACTTCAAAAGTTTCAAGGGACATATGCGTGTACTAACTGCAATTGTCTATTTGCCGCACAAGATAACTACAATTCCTACAACATGTTTAAAAAACATACTTTCTAGCTATAAAAATATAAAGCATGAAATACTGAAAAACAAATAGTAAGGTCAGAGTTAGATAGTTTACCATACTAAACCTGGCTCTTGTTTCTGAAAACAAGTATAACCTAGAAATGAGACCTACCGGAAATGAGAAAACAACGACGTGGTGAATTTGTGCGTTCTACTTTCCATGAATATTCACATGAAACTTCGTGTCGGCAGAAAGTACTCGACATCAGGGCCCATGGTTGGAAAATTTTGTAACATCTCCATGAGGGGGGAGCCTGTTTGCCCCGATGTGTGACGGGGGAGATTGTTAGGTTTAGTCCCACATTGGGAATTTGATGTGGGGGAACCCAACTTATAAGGTTGAGTTAGTCCAGAGGCCTTATTTGGTTGTCGGTTCCGGTGGACCTGGGCTGCTATGGCACTGGCTCATGTAGTGGCGAACTGGGCCAAACCACTGTGCTCTCTAACAAGTTGTATCAGATCCTCGTAACTGATCTCCTAGTAACAGGAGGAATTCGTGTCGTCTCGTCATCACGGCCCATTGTTGAAAAAAAACCTGTAACATCTCCATGACGGGGGAGCCCGTTTGGCCCAATGTGTGACGTGGGAGATTGTTAGGTTTAGTCCCACATTGGGAATTTGATGTGGGAGAACCCAACTTATAAGGTGGGGAAACCTCACCCATCAGGCTAGTCTTTTGGGTTGAGTTAGGCGAGGCCTTATTTGGTTGTCGGTTCCGGTGGACCTGGGCTGCTATGGCACTGGCTCGTGTAGTAGCGAGCTGGGCCAAACCACTGTGCGCTCTAACAAGGGTTTTATCTTGCAGCCTCGGTTGCACGGCAAAGAGCGTTGCCGTGCAAATGGTCTCGGGCGCACGTCAAAGGATCGTTGCCGAGCCGAACGTTGCCGTCCGAGCTTTGTCGTGCGGCAGTGCACGGCAACGGCTTTGACGTGTATAAAGTGCTCTTTGCCGTGTATATTCGATACACGACAAAGTACTGTTTTCCTGTAGTGTTGGAGGGGAACTTAGACTGGCACGCTTAGAGAAAACTCTTTCGGGGAGAAATACATTGGGGATCAGCATCATTGTGAAAGTTCATCTTACCCCTAGTCCATATATATTCTGTAAGCTTCAAACAGGGAGATATAAACTTATTCCATTGCAGCTAACAGTGTGATGGGTAATTTCTCTTGTTAGGCACTAGAGATGTAGCTTAGTTGTCGTATTAACATGCTTGCAGACATTGAACACACACAGCTAGAAATAATCAGGGTCACACACGAATGCTATGCAGGGAACCCACAAATGCATGCAAGATTTATGCACCAATGATATTATAACAAGAGACTAGTGGTGGACAACCTGGAAAAGAACTTGAAGATAGTCTGCAGGTTTTCCATAAGTATGGTGTGGTCTAGCTACTTCAAAATTTCAAGGGTCATATGCGTGTACTAGCTAACTGCAATAATTGTCTGTTTAACGCACAAGATAACTACAATTCCTATGGCACATGTTTTAAAAAAACATACTTTCTAGCTACAAAAATATGTAGCATGAAATATTGAAAAGAAATACTAGTTAGGTCAGAGTTAGATAATTTACCATACTAGCTGGTTCTTGTTTCGGAAAAAAGTGCCACATAGAAATGAGACCTACCGGAAATGATAAAACAGCGACGTGGTGAGTTTGTGTGTTCTACTTTCCATGACAATTCACATGAAACTTCTCCAAAGCAAAGAAAAATGAGAACCCCTATAGTTAACTTGGTTTACCATACTAGTTAGGTCAGAGTTAGATAGTTTACCATACTAAACCTGGCTCTTGTTTCTGAAGAAAAAAAAAGTGCAACCCAGAAATGAGACCTACTGGAAATGAAAAAACAGTGAAGTGGTGAGTTTGTGTGTTCTACTTTCCATGACTATTCACAGGAAACTTCTCCAAAGCAAAGCAAAACGAGAACCCCTATAGTTAAAACCAGACTAATTGCTAGAGACATCCCACAAACCTATAATCTTATTATTCAGTCTTCTAAACTCAAATCTTCAGGCTCTTAAAAAAAAGGGTAATCAGAAATTTCACCAGTTTTGTGTACCTGCAACTCTGCAAGGCATGTACAGTGTGATCGATCCACATAATACAGTTTCTGTTGAAGTTTCTTTCAGAGCACAGTAGCCTGGCCCAAAAGCTGGAGTCAAAGGTGCAAGTGGGGCGGGGAGGGGATTGTGACGACGATAGCATGCATGTACCAGCGCCATGAATGTAACAGTGACCCAACAGTATATCCTACAATTGTGGAGCCACAGCTGGGGGACAAGCGATCGTTGCACCATTACTCATACTTTGAATACCCAGCAAGTAGCTAGCGAGCGAGGCTCGCAGTAGTAATTCTGAAGAACAGAAAGGACAGGGGACAGCAGAAGATAACTGACCGGACGATAATGGAAAATTTGGCAGCGGCAGCAAGCAGAGATCTGCGTGGATGCCTATCCATGCATCCACCACATCAAATTAAACCTCATGCTAGCTCCTGTCTCCAGCTGCATGTGAACAACTCTGGCGCTTCGTGGAACTGTGCCCTGGAAGAGGAAAATGGATGTGAGAAGAAGAAGAACAGTGCGCAATAATAAGTGAGCAGATCTGGTCAAAAGTTTATTGTTACCATGGAGTGGTAGGAGTAGGAGTAGATTCCTGCGAGATGCGATGCGAGGTGTCGCTCCCTCGTGCGCTCCGAGATGCGTCGTCGTCGATAGATGGCGCAATGAATATCGTCCATCAATTTCCTTCCCAAGAAAGGGCAGCAGAAAAGGCGGAATAGGGCAGGCTAGCTCTCCTCGGGAAAGATGAACGGCGGGCGACGTACGAGGCGAGGGAGGGAAAACCGCCAGCTAGTACGGCGCTGCCTACAACGTCTAGTGTCTAGTGTCTAGGCCCCAAATTCCCCCAAATTTTCTAGTAACGCTAACCGAATCAAAAAAAAGTGCATAACAAAATCACACCTACCACGGCTACGGATGAGCGCGGAGGGTGGGACATGCAGTGTGACCGTACCGGCCGAGGGGGGTTGGGCGGGCACGGCGGAGGAGGCGAGGGCCGGCCGGGTGTCGACGGAAATCCGAAGAAGGCAGCTGGGTGACAGACAGAGTAGTGAGCACGCAGCCGCGACGGCACCGTCCGCCGGGTGCCGTCCCGCCCGGCCGTGTGCTCACTCTCTTCTGTCACCGTGCGCGCGCGCCCGACCGGGCACCCCATCCCGCTCGCCGCGCTTCATCCCCCTCCCCCTACACGCCCACTGCGCCGCATCTCTCTCACTCCCTCCGGCACCGCGCAACGACCACGCAAGAAGCGCGTGTGTTAGCTAGTTTTGGCTAGTAGGAAACATCGACGAGGAGGTGTGTGTACCGGCCGTGCTGATTTATAGGAGACGGATCGAGGTGGAGGTGGGCCAAGCCAGGCACCAGGCGCGCGCGACCCGGACCGCGGCGACGTCCCAGCTTGAGCTCATCTCTAGACTAGGGCTCGAGATCGGCATCGCTGGCCGTGGCGTCTCCCCTCCTCCCCCTGCCAGCGCCCAGTACCCCCTCCACTAACTACAGCTAAGCTGGTGGCCGCTCGCCGGGTTTGGTCCAAGATCGGGGGATCGCTAGTGTGGGCAGTGGGGCTGCGGCGAGGGGGAGATAACGTATTAAAATGGGGAGCGCCAGTAGGGGCTTGACACGCAGCACATGTCCTTGGCAGTGAGCTTTTTTGGGGAGGTTGGGGATTGAGAGAGACCGGAGGAGGTTTTAAGGTTGCAGCGACGAGCGATCCATATACAGTACGTACGTGGCCCGATCGTGGCCAGGTAAACCTCATGTGCCTGCTCTGGTATTTGATGCAGACTTTGAATGGGTGGAGCCGTCCATGCCTGCTGGGGAGCTCCAGCAGTGGTGGCGCCGGCTAGCGCTAGCTAAGCTAGTCCAGAAACTATGCATGGATCCCGGGGCTCTTGCAGAGAGTGAGACATATGCAAAGATTCATGATCTATTCAGTTTCTTACCGCTGGTCTTTCTTGCTTCTCTCCTTCTTCGATCTCTAGGATGGCTAATTACCCTATGCTCGGTGTATCTCGCAAGAGACGATTTACACGAAAACTGTTTGATGCACACCAATACCATTGCTCTTTCTTTTTTTTCCAAAAATTGGAAAATGTTATTTCTTGGTATCGAAAATACTAAAAACAACTATACAACATATACACAGTATACATGCCACAGGTTTTGTTGAAAAAAGACGTTGTATTTTGGATTACGCAAAAGACAAAATTTGGAATAAAAGAAGAGTTTTTTAATTATTTTATACATCCACAAATTTGTTTTTCTTGTGTAGCCCAAAATAGATAGTCTTTTTGGCCGAAAATTTTCACAACCATAAAGAACAAGTGTACAAATCCATGAAACCTTTTCTACATTTTTTTGAAACTTCAAACTAGCATTTTCAAAATTTTAAAAAACTGAGCTTCAGTGATCACAAGTGCCAAAATTCCCCACGTCATCGTCCTTGAGCACCCTTTCTCCCAGCCCACGCCATCGTCGCCATGACACTGAAGCCATCGAAGGCAAAGGGGCTCAGCAAGGGGGCTCATGGGACTTCTTCAACTCCCGCAACAAGTCGGCGGCGAAGGTCAAGCCATAGGGGATGCCTGAGTCAGTGTGGACGGCTGCCCCTGACTGCTTCCACTGGAGGAACGCCATAGAAGCACGTAATGGGTGTCGTCATGCCATGAAGAAGAAGGTGACCATGGCGACGATGAACATTGTGGTAAGCCAAGGCTCAGCACAGGCACCGTCGCCCTAGGGACAGTGGAAGATAAGAGAGCACCTTGTCGACTTTCCATTCAAGCATTGGGTCACCGTCTACCCTAGGCTACTTCCAACAAGGAGCGGGTGCAGCGCCACTATCAAGATCCCCCCTTCCCGCTCGTACGATGAGAGCAAGTATGGTGGCTTCAAACTGAATGAGGTGTTTTCCTCGATAAACGGTGACCACCGCCAAGTTGCAGATGACAAAATCATCGATATCAATGATCCATACGAGTGTTCAATGACATACCAGCATGACCAAAGGTCCCATGCTCCGATGAGTTCGTCGACCGCAGCTTGTTTGGCGCTCCTGGCCGAGACACCTACCACTTGTTCGACATAATGGAACCTTGTGACTCGGGCGCCTACGATGTATGTGAACACCGGTATTTTTTGTGTGAAATCCATGATCGTATGCTTACGTAGCCCTTGTATTTATGTGCATAGATATATCATGGGGTTGGTGCCATGAATGGCATGGTCGATTCCATCAGCGCCACACAAAATGCATTTGAAGAAGAGGAGGGTGAAGAAGCGGAAGATGGGGATGAAGAGGAAGACAGAAGAGGAGGAGGACGAACAAGATGAGGAGGGGACAAAAGGAGAGTGCACAACACGGGAACCATCGTCCTGAGGGTCGGCGGAAACCAAGGGAGCACCTCATCGGCTTTTCATTCAAGGAGTGGGTCGATGTTATTAACCCTAGGCTACTTCCAAGAAGTCACGGACACGACATCTCTTTCGAGGTTATCTCCCCTTCCCCGTATAGAGAGAGTGATCATGGTGGCTTTACCCCAAACGATGTGTTTTTCTGATAATCAAGAATCGCCACCAAGCTACGGACAACAACATCATCAACCTCAACGATCCATTGTTCACCGGTGTCCCAGCATACTTGAAGATACCATGCTCCTGACGAGTTCACCTATCCATCTTGTTTGACACTCCTCGACCGAACGCCTACCACGTGTTCGATGGGATGTTAATCGGTGGCTCGGGTGCCTACGAGGTATGAGAACATCGGCATTTGTGTGTTTTTGTGCAAGCCATGATCGTAGGATTACATTGTTGGAATTATGCCCTAGAGGCAGCAATAAAGATGTTGTTATTGAAAGAACATGTGGGCCCCCATGTGTGGTTTTGGTAATTAATGACAATATTTATGGACTAATGTGTGTATTAAGTTATACTTGTAGGATTTGTCCATTAGCATCTCTTGGAGCATGTGTTGGCTTCAAGGTTGATGAAATGAGAAGAAGATGTGTTGTGAAAGCTCAAAATGCACCATCTATAGAAGATCTCATGTTTGATGCTTGCCATTCTCGGTGATCATGGATCGATGATGAGGAATTAAGAAAGGCGTTACATCTTGATAAGGGCAAGATCGTCTACATCAAGCTCAAGTGGAATGCTCAAGGCAAAGGTATATTCTTGATAGGTTTTCCCTTTCGCCGGTCTCATATTGTTAGTAGGAGACCGGGTTTAGGATAGATAACCGTACTATCAAGAAGGGCTCTCGAATGAGTAACTCGATCACATCGTTCGGAGAGAGCTCAAACCTTTGCATACTTGCATCATCGTATTTGATTGTTATTTGGTCTTATCCATGTGAGGATATAGAGCTTGTGGTAATCTCCATAACAATCTCTTGTTCATCAAAATCGGATCCCTCTTTTATATCTTATTGCGATTTTGATCTATGCGGTTTTTCGGTTTCTCACCAAGTGAGGTATCTCACATTATTATACTTGATACATTCTCACTTGGTGATAACCAATATTTTCACCTTTTATAGGGAAGCTCATGTCGTCCTCTTTCCAACGCAATTGGAATCGGGTCGATCGGAGTTACCAATCAAAAGTTATAGCCGTTTGAATATCTGTTGGTCTCCTAGGTACCAAAATGCGGTAGTACCGCATTTTAGTACCTAGCAAGGCAGAAGGTTTTGGAAAGTTGCCAAAATCCACTGCCGGGCTAGGTACCAAAAAGCGGTAGTATCGCACTTTAGTACCTAGCGCGGCGGAAGGTTTTTTACTTCGTCATTTGGATATATCCTCCCTTGCTGGACTATGATGTTTCTTTGCATGATCTTGTAGAGGTTGTTGTCCTCTTCGAAACGAGCCCAAGATCATCGAAATCGGAGTCCGGATGCAAAAGTTATGGCTGTTTTCGTTCTGTGATGACCGGTAGTACCGCTTTTTGGTACCGGGGAGCGCAGAGAAAAAATGCGTTTGGAGCCCCAGGAAACCCAGGAAATGTCCGGTAGTGCCGGGAAAGTCCGGTAGTACCGGGAAAAAGTCCGGTAGTACCGGGAATCGTGTTTTTGGGCTGCAACGGTTGGATTTTGGAGGGACCTATATAAGGGGCCTTCTTCCCCAATGGTTCCTCAACCTTTCTTGCAAGTTTTCCCCTCCATTGTTGACCTTCTTGAGCTTGCTTTCTCTTAATCCCTCTGATGATTCTTGCATATTCTTGAGGGATTTGAAAGAGGAGATCTAGATCTACAATCCCACCAATCAATCTCTCCTCTAAGTGAGGGGAACATATTGGGATCTAGATCTTGGAGTCTTTTGTGGATTTCCTCCATTGTTCTTCCTCTCTTATTCCCCCATAAGGTTTTGTAGCTTTGGTGGAATTTGGGAGATAAGTTGAACACCTTTGTGGTGTTCTTGCCACTTGCATTTGGTGCATCGGTTTGTGTTCTCCTCGGAGGATTTGGTTTGAGTTACTCATTGGAGCTTGTCCCTCTTGGGTTCTTGGAACCCTAGACGGTTTTGTGGCCTTGGTGGCGTTTGTTGGGAGCCTCCAATTAAGTCGTGGAGAAGTGCCCGAACCTTGTGAGAGGTTCCGGTTGCCACTGACAAGTGCACCGATAGTGGAAGTGTGGATCGATCCCGTTGGGTTGAGATTCACCGGAGAATAAGGGAGGCCTTTTGTGGCGTTGGTGGTTTGATACCACCCCCTCTCCAAACGAGACGTACTCCATGTTGGGAGGAACTCGGTAAAATATCGTTGTCCCCGCGTGCCTCGGTTATCTCTATACCCGAGCTCTTTACTTACGCACTTTACATTGTGATAGCCTTCGTGCTTGAAGTAATATATATCTTGCTATCACTTTGTTGCTTATATTGCTTAGCATAAGTTGTTGGTGCACATAGGTGAACCTTAGTTGTTCTAGGTTGTGCTTAACAAAGTAAACACTAGTTTTATTCCGCCTTTGTTGAGCCACTCTAGGAAAAGTTTTAATCGCCTATTCACCCCCCCTCTAGGCGACATTCGTATCCTTTCAATTATTATAATTCTTGTTCATGATAAAGTTTATATTCCTTGCTAGAATTGTATTAAGCGGAAACTTTAATACTTGTGTGGTTTGTGAACAACACTGTGTCCCTAGTACGCCTCTATGGACTAGCTCATTGATTAATGATGGTTAAGGTTTCCTAACCATAGACATTAGTTGTCGATTAATAATGAGATCATATCATTGGGAGAATGATATGATGGACATACCCAAACTAAGCGGAGCAATTAGATCGTGTCATCGTGTTCGTCTTTGCAAAGCTTGTCTTATGTCAAATATTGTGTTCCTTAGACCATGAGATAATGCAACTCCCTGGTATCGGATGAAAGCTTTGAGGTCATCAAACGTCATCCTATGAGAGGGTGATCATAAAGGTGTCTCTCAGGTGATCGGAAAGTACCTGCTGGGTTGTATGTATCGAGATGGGATTTGTCCCTCCCAAGTCGGAGAGATATACTTCGGGCCCACTCGGTAATCGATATCAACACCGCTTGCAAGCACGTGGTTAAGGAGTTAATCACAAAGTGATATCGGATTACGGAACGAGTAAAGTACTTGCTATGAACGAGATTGAACTAGGTATGACGGTACCGACGATCGAATCTCGGGCAAGTAAAATATCGCGCGACGAAGGGAATATATATATGGGATTGATTGAATCCTGGCATCGTGGTTCATCCGATATGATCATCGATGAATGTGTGGGAGTCAATATGGGTTTCTAGACCCCGCTGTTGATTATTGATATAAGATCATGTCTGCATATTCTCGAACCCGAAGGGTCACACACTTAACGTGTCTCGACGCTAGGATAGATTGGATAGTTGGTTTATGAGTTTTTGTTCAGAGTCTCGGATGGGATCCGGGACATCAAGAGAGGTTCCGGAATGGTCTGGAGAATAAGATTCATATAAGGCAGTGCAGTTTTTGGAGTTCGGAATTGTTTCGGGTTAATCGGTATTGTACCGGAAGCTTCTAGAACCTTCCGGAGTGGGACCAACGTGGCCCCACTTGTCGGGAGGGGGCATGGGCCTATGAGGGAGTGCCCTGGACGCATTGGGCCAGGGGAACAAGGCCCCATAGGGCCCAGCCGGCCAGCCTAGGGCAAAACCCTAGGGGATCTTCTAGAAGGGAGGGGGGAAACTTGCCCCCCACTCCTTCCTCCTTGGCCGCCGGCCTAGGGCTTGGGGGAGGGGCTAGGGCTG
The DNA here is from genome assembly GCA_916181665.1 of Avena sativa. Lineage (NCBI taxonomy): Eukaryota > Viridiplantae > Streptophyta > Magnoliopsida > Poales > Poaceae > Avena > Avena sativa. Next base: position 143,314,239 of record OV702294.1, on the reverse strand, counting down.
GCGCCCACCCCTGTATATAAAGAGGGCTGGGGGCGCACCCTCCCCCCACACCTCCTCCTCAACCCTAGCCGCCCTGCTGCCCTCCTCTCTCTCTCCCCCTCCCTACTACGCGTAGGCGAAGCCCTATCGCAGAAACTCTCCACCATTTGCACCACGCCGTCGTGTTGTAGATCCAAACTATCTCTCCACCCCACTTGCTGGACCGAGGAAGGAGGATACGTCGAGGTGCCGCACGTGTGCATCTCTCGGAGGCATCGCCACTTGCGGTGTTAGATCGGATCGGATCGCGAGGAGGAGAAGCGAGTACGACTACATCACCCACGTTCCGTCAAATGTTTCACTGTGCGAATCTTCAAGGGTATGAAGATCTCATCTATTCCCCCTCGTTGTTTGCATCTCCTAGATTAGATCTTGGCTTTCCCGTTCGCATCCGTAGAATTTTTTTTGATTTACTATGTTGCGAAACCCTTCAGTGGTATCAGGGCTAGATCTATGTGTACATGTGTTTCACGAGTAGAACGCAACATGCTTGTTGTGGGTGTTGATGTTTTCTGCTGCAAGCCTCTTGTTTGTGTACTTCTTATGACGCGGGATAGTGAGATCGAAGCGGTCCAGGCCAACTTTACGCGACCTCGTTCGCGAGACCGGCTCCGCACTTGACGTGTGGCTTGTTCCACACATGCGGCTGGTGGATGCCAGTTTGTCTCACTATAGTTGCCATGGGATTTACACCGGAGTTTGGCAACCATAATATCACCGTTGTGGCTTTCCGTAGGTAAGAATCGTTCTTAGCTTGTTACTCCCATAAGCCACGTAAAACATGCAACAACAAAGTAGAGGCGTCTAGCTTGTTTTTGCAGGGAGTGTTTCTGTGATATGGTATGGCCCAAGATGTGATGTGTATGTTGTATGCAATGATCATATTTTATAATATTTCATGACTTGCATGTCGATGAGTACACAACCGGCAGGAGCCATATGGTTGTCTTTATAATTGTGTATGACCTGTGTGTCAACTTCTTATACGCCATGTAATAGCTTTACTTTATCGCTAAGTAGTTATCAATTGTTGTAGTTGCTATTCGTGGTGGAGGCAATCATGGTGGAGTGATGGAGATCATGCTGGCACACACAAGATGGAGATCATTGCACGGAGATTGGCTATACCATGTCACATAGGATTATATGCATGTGATGTTTATCCTTTTATGTATCTTATTATGCTTAGATCACGACGGTAGCATTATAAGATGATTCCTCACTTAAAGATCAAGATAAAATTGTGTTCTCCCCATATATGCACCGTTGAGAAAGTTTGTCGTGTTCAAGCATCACGTGATGATCGGGTGCTATAAACTCTACGTTCACATACAACGGGTGCAAGCCAGTTTTGCACATGCGGAAATACTTGGGTTTGACTTGACGAGCCTAGCATGTACAAACATGGCCTCGGAACACATGAACCGAAAGGTTAAGCATGAGTCATATGAATGATATGATCGACACTTCGTTGTCCACCATTGAAACCACATCTCTTCTCGTGAAGATCGGATTAGGTGTGGTGAATTTGGATCATGTTCACTAAACAACTTGAGGGATGTTGAATTTAGTGGGAGTTCATCTAGTAATTTGATTAAGTTGAACTAGTTATCATGAACATAGTCTAAATTGTACTTGCAAATTTTGTAGATCAAATGGCTAAGTCCAACTTCAACTTCAACGTTTTTGCTGAGAAAGAAAATCTTAAGAACAATGGGTCTAACTTCACCAACTGGTTCCACAATCTGAGAATCGTTCTCGCTGGCGGACAAAAGGACTATGTCTTTGAGAAAGCGCTAGGTGACGCCCCTGCTATAGGTGTGTCGGCTGATGAAAAAGCTGTTTATCAGTCGCGCAAAGATGATTATGGTGTGATTAAGAGCACCATGTTATTTTCTATGGAATTGGACCTTCAAAATCGTTTTGAGGATTTCCCCGGGCCCTTTGAGATTCTTGAGGAACTGAAAACTATGTTTCAGACTCAGGCCCGTTCTGAGAGATATGAGATCTCTCAGAAATTCTTTAACTGCAAGATGGAGGAAGGGAGTTCCGTTAGTGAGCACGCCATTAAGATGTCGGGCTACACTCAACGCCTTGAGCAACTGGACTGCAAGATTCCAGAAGAGCTCAAGATTGACAGAGTTCTGCAATCACTCCCTCCTAGCTACAAAGGTTTTGTAGTTACTCATAATCAGATTGGTTCCACTGATATGATCACTGAGCTCTTCGCTAAGCTGAAAGTTGCGGAGGTGGACATCAAGAAAGATAATCATGTGTTGATGGTCAACAAGCCCCCCAGCTTTAAGAAAGGTAAGGGTGCAAAGAAGCCCTTCAAGAAAGGCAGCGGCATGCGCGTTGCCCTGCTGAGAAGAAGCTCAAGTCTGGACCTAAGCCGGACACTGAGTGCTTCTATTGCAAGGACAAGGGTCACTGGAAGCGCAACTGTCCGAAGTACTTAGCGGACAAGAAGGCTGGCACCATCAAAGGTATATTTGATATACATGTTATTGATGTTTTCCTTACTAGCCCTCGTTGTAGTGCCTGGGTATTTGATACTGGTTCAGTTGCTAATATTTGTAACTCGAAAGAGGAGCTACGGAATATACGGCGGCTAGCGAGGGATGAGGTGACGATGCGCGTTGGCAACGGATCAAGAGTTGATGTGATGGCCGTCGGCACGTTCTCCTTAGTTTTACCTTCGGGATTTGTTTTAAACCTCAATAAATGTTATTATGTGCCTGCGTTGAGCATGAACATCATATCTGTATCGTGTTTATTGCAAGACGGATATTCATTTAAATCGGAGAATAATGGTTGTTCTATTTATATGAGTAACATCTTTTATGGTCATGCATCTGCTATGAATGGTTTATTTCTTCTGAATCTCGAAAGCGATGAAACACATATCCATAACATTGAGGCTAAGAGATGCAAAGTAGATAGTGATGATTCTACTTATCTGTGGCACTGTCGTCTAGGTCATATTGGTGTAAAACACATGAAGAAACTCCATTCTGATGGACTTTTGGAGTCTCTTGATTTTGAATCATTTGACACGTGCGAACCGTGCCTCATGGGCAAGATGATCAAAACCCCGTTCTCCGAAATGATGGAGCAAGCAACGAACTTGTTGGAAATCATACATACCGATGTATGCAGACCGATGAGTGTTTCGACGCGCGGTGGATATCGCTATTTTCTCACTTTTACCGATGACTTAAGTAGATATGGGTATATCTATTTGATGAAACATAAATCTGAAACATTTGAAAAGTTCAAGGAATTTCAGAATGAAGTGGAAAACCATCGTAACAGAAAAATTAAATTTCTGCGATCCGATCGTGGAGGTGAATATTTGAGTTATGATTTTCTCACGCATCTTAAAGCAAGTGGAATTGTTTCGCAACTCATGCCACCCGGAACACCACAGCGCAATGGTGTGTTTGAACGCCGGAATCGAACTCTATTAGATATGGTGCGATCAATGATGTCTCTTACAGATTTGTTGTTATCATTTTGGGGTGATGCATTAGAAACCGCTGCATTCACTTTAAATAGGGCACCATCTAAATCCGTTGAGACGACACCGTATGAACTGTGGTTTGGTGCTAAACCTAAGTTGTCGTTTCTTAAAGTTTGGGGATGCGAAGCTTACGTCAAGAAGTTGATGCCGGACAAGCTCGAACCCAAAGCGGAGAAATGCGTCTTCATAGGATACCCTAAGGAAACGATTGTGTATACCTTCTATCACAGATCCGAAGGCAACGTGTTTGTCGCAAAGAACGGATCCTTTCTTGAGAAGGAGTTTCTCTCGAAAGAAGTGAGTGGGAGGAAAGTAGAGCTAGACGAGGTTATTGAACCTTCTCTCAAGTTGGAGAGTAGCGCAACACCTGAAATTGTTCCAGTGTCGCCTGCACCAACAAGAGAGGAAGCTAATGATGAGGATCATGAAACTTCGGACAATGCTACTGCTGAACGTCGCAGGTTGACAAGGTCACGTGCCCCTCCTGAGTGGTACGGTAACCCTGTCTTAACTGTCTTGTTGGTAGACAACAGTGAACCTGCGAACTATGAGGAAACAATGATGAGCCTAGACTCTGAGAAATGGCTAGAGGCCATGAAATCCGAATTGGGATCCATGAGCGAAAACCAAGTATGGACTTTGGTGGACCCTCCTAGCGAACGAAAGGCCATTGAGTGCAAATGGATTTTCATAAGGAAAACAGACGCGGATGGTAATGTTACTATCTATAAAGCACGGCTTGTCGCGAAAGGTTTTCGACAAGTTCAAGGTGTTGACTACGATGAGACTTTCTCTCTCGTAGCGATGTTTAAGTCCATTCGGATTTTATTAGCAATTGCTGTGTTTCATGATTATGAAATATGGCAGATGGATGTCAAGACTGCGTTCCTCAATGGCAACATTGATGAAGAGTTGTATATGATGCAACCCGAAGGTTTTGTCGATCCTAAGGATGCTGATAAAGTGTGCAAACTTCAGCGTTCCATTTATGGACTGAAGCAAGCATCTCGGAGTTGGAACCTTCGTTTTGATCAAGTGATCAAGAGATTTGGATTTGTTCCAAATTGCTACGAAGCTTGTATCTACAAGAAAGTGAGTGGGAGTTCAGTGACATTTCTGGTACTATATGTGGATGACATATTGATTATTGGAAATGACATTGACATGCTTAACGATATGAAGAGTTATTTGAACAAATGTTTTTCAATCAAAGACCTAGGGGAAGCTGCTTATATATTAGGCATCAAAATCTATAGAGATAGACAAAGACGCCTAATAGCTTTAAGCCAGAGTACATACCTAGACAAAGTTCTGAAAAGGTTCAGAATGGATAAGGCAAAGAAAGGTTCAGTGCCCATGTTGTCAGGTAAGATATTGAGCAAGGCTCAGTGTCCAGCTATGGTAAACGATAGAGAAACTATGAGCAAAGTGCCATATGCCTCGGCCATAGGTTCTATCATGCATGCCATGTTGTGTACTAGACCGGATGTGTCCAATGATCTTAGTTTGACGAGCAGATACCAAAGTGATCCAGGAGTGGAACACTGTACAGCCGTGAAGAACATCCTAAAGTATTTAAATAGGACTAAAGAAATGTTCTTAGTCTATGGAGGTGATGAACAACTCGTCGTAAAGGGTTACGTCGACGCTAGTTTTGACACCGACAAGGATGATTCTAAATCTCAGACAGGATACGTTTATATTTTGAATGGAGGAGCTGTGAGCTGGAGAAGCTGCAAGCAAAGCGTGATCGCGGGATCTACAGTAGAAGCGGAATACATGGCTGCTGCAGAAGCGTCAAGTGAAGGAGTTTGGATCAGGAACTTCATCACTGAGCTTGGCGTGGTTCCAAGTGCCTTGGACCCACTGGAGATATTGTGTGACAACACTGGCGCCATAGCACTGGCTAAGGAACCAAGATATCATCCAAAGACCAAGCATATCAACCGCAAGTTTCATATAATCTGAGATTATATAGCAGATGGAGATATGAAGATTAGCAAAGTGCATACAGATCTGAATGTCGCAGATCCATTGACTAAACCTCTTCCACGTGCAAAACATGATCAGCACCTTAGTGCCATGGGTGTTAGATTGTTGCCAGATATAAACTAGATTATTGACTCTAGTGCAAGTGGGAGACTATTGGAATTATGCCCTAGAGGCAATAATAAAGATATTATTATTATAATTCTTGTTCATGATAAAGTGTATATTCCATACTAGAATTGTATTAAGCGGAAACTTTAATACTTGTGTGGTTTGTGAACAACACCGTGTCCCTAGTACGCCTCTATGGACTAGCTCATTGATTAATGATGGTTAAGGTTTCCTAACCATAGACATGAGTTGTCGATTAATAATGAGATCATATCATTGGGAGAATGATATGATGGACAGACCCAAACTAAGCGGAGCAATTAGATCATGTCATCGTGTTCGTCTTTGCGAAGCTTTTCTTATGTCAAATATTGTATTCCTTAGACCATGAGATAATGCAACTCCCTGGTATCGGATGAAAGCTTTGAGGTCATCAAACGTCATCCTATGAGAGGGTGATCATAAAGGTGTCTCTCAGGTGATCGGAAAGTACCTGTTAGGTTGTATGTATCGACATGGGATTTGTCCCTTCCAAGTCGGAGAGATATACTTCGGGCCCACTCGGTAATCGATATCAACACCGCTTGCAAGCACGTGGTTAAGGAGTTAATCACAAAGTGATATCAGAATACGGAGCGAGTAAAGTACTTGCTGTGAACGAGATTGAACTAGGTATGGCGGTACCGACGATCGAATCTCGGGCAAGTAAAATATCGCGCGACGAATGGAATATATATATGGGATTGATTGAATCCTGGCATCGTGGTTCATCCGATATGATCATCGATGAATGTGTGGGAGTCAATATGGGTTTCCAGACCCCGCTGTTGATTATTGATATAAGATCATGTCTGCATATTCTCGAACCCGAAGGGTCACACACTTAACGTGTCTCGATGCTAGGATAGATTGGATAATTGGTTTATGAGTTTTTGTTCGGAGTCTCGGATGGGATCCGGGACATCACGAGAGGTTCCGGAATGGTCCAGATAATAAGATTCATATAAGGCAATGCGGTTTTTGGAGTTCGGAATTGTTTCGGGTTAATCGGTATTGTACTGGAAGCTTCTAGAACCTTCCGGAGTGGGACCAACGTGGCCCCACTTGTCGGGAGGGGGCATAGGCCTATGAGGGAGTGCCCTGGCCACATTGGGACAGGGGCACAAGGCCCCATAGGGCCCAGCCAGCCAGCCTAGGGCAAAATCCTAGGGGAGCTTCTAGAAGGGAGGGGGAAACTTGCCCCCACTCCTCCCTCCTTGGCCGCCGGCCTAGGGCTTGGGGGAGGGGCTAGGGCTGGCGCCCACCCCTCTATATAAAGAGGGCTGGGGGCGCACCCTCCCCCCACACCTCCTCCTCAACCCTAGCCGCCCTGCTGCCCTCCTCTCTCTCTCCCTCCCGACTGCGCGTAGGCGAAGCCCTGCCGCAGAAACTCTACACCGTTTGCACCACGTCGTCGTGTTGTAGATCCAAAATATCTCTCCACCCCACTTGCTGGACCGAGGAAGTAGGAGACGTCGAGGTACCGCACGTGTGCATCTCTCGGAGGCATCGCCACTTGCGGTGTTAGATCGGATCGGATCGCGAGGAGGAGAAGCGAGTACGACTACATCACCCACGTTCCGTCGAACGTTCCGCTGTGCGAATCTTCAAGGGTATGAAGATCTCATCTATTCCCCCTCATTGTTTGCATATCCTAGATTAGATCTTGACTTTCCCGTTCGCATCCGTAGAATTGTTTTTGATTTACTATGTTGCGAAACCCTTCATACATAGCCCTTGTATTTATGTGCATAGATGGATCATGGGCTACGGTGATGCAACATGCCACTACATGTTGTAATGTGCAAGTCATTGGTATAAAAATCACAACACACCATTTTATAAATGTTACATCCCTCATAGTGGTACAAAAGAAACATTACAAGTCCAACTTCTCATATATTCAATATCACAAGCCAAAAGTGTACAAAAAATTCAAGATCCTCCTCGGTCCAATGAGGATTCACGGTTAAATTTAAATTCAAATCTACTAGCTTTAAGATGAATTGTACTACTAATTTTATCACCAACAACTTATTTAGTAAAGTTCTACGCTTCTCAGCACATCTAACATATGCTAGCTTTAACTAAGTTTCTATGTGCACCGTAGAATATGTTGTATTTTACACCTTATATGCCCCCCAAAATATTTGGTTCTACATAGTAGGTCTCCCTCTTCGAGTTCCTCAAAATTTGCTTCTTTGGTCCCCTCACAATCTAAGCAAGGGTTTAAGAAGGTACGTTTGGGTACGAGTGTTCTTAGCAAACTTGCTAATTGCACGCCTTTCACCGGGTGTCCGATTACCTATGGTCTTTCCTTGCAAAAGTTTTTTAAAAAATTCAAGGAGTTGACTATGATGAAACTTTCTCACCCATAGAGATGCTAAAGTTTGTTAGGATTTCTGTTCGCAATTGCTATATTTTTTATTATAAAATTTGGCAGCTGGATTTCAAAAATGTGTTCCTGAATGGCCATATTGAGAAAGAGTTGTACATGTCGCAACCCAAAAGTTTTGTCGATCCTAAGCATGCTAATAAAATATGCAAACTTGAGCGATCCATCTATGGACTGAAGCAAATTTCGTGGAACTAGAATCTCGATGAGGTGATCAAAGGGTTTGGATTTTTCCAAACTTGTGGAGAATCTTGTATCAGGAAGAAAGTGAGTGAGATCTCTGAACCATTTCTAATATTGTATTTGTATGATATATTGCAGACTGGAAATGATATAGATCTTCTTGAAAGTGGAAAATGTAATTGAATAAGAGTTTTTCAATGAAAGACCTTGGTGAAGCCGCTTATATATTAGCCATCAAGATCTGTAGAGATATATTGAGACACTTAATAGGACTAACACAAAGTGCATACCTTGACAAAGTTCTAAAGAAGTTAATAATGGATCAGTCAAAGAAAGAGTTCTTACGCATGTTGCAAGGTAAAACATTCACTAAGACTCAATGTCTATCTATGGAAGATGAAAGAGAAAATATGAGTAACATCCCATATGCATCATCCATATGCTCAATCATGTATGTCATGTTGTACTAGACCAGATATGTGTCATTCTGTCTGTTTGATAAGAAGGTACCAAAGTGATCCAAAAATGGAATAGTTAAGAATATCGTACCGATGATCCCCAAGACCAGGGAATCATTGTAGCACAATTATATAAGTATTTGCGTGTTGAACCCATGAGGAGGTTAAGGTAAACTAACTATTGTCTAAAACAATATAACCCGTTTATATGGCCTTTCGTGCAAAGCAATGAATTGGAGTGTGTAAGGTACTTTTTTACTTCTAACTAGAAATTTGTAAAGTGCTGAAAGTAAATAAAAATTAAACTAGTCCAGAAAAGTAAAAGCAAGTAAAGTAAAAGAAGGTAACTCGAGGGAGCAAGTGTTTCAGAAATTTTTTATATCATTTGTTTTGGTTGCCACTATTAGTGAAGCACAAATCCTACATAGTTATACGCATGATTTTTTTAAGGTATCTGCATCTCTTCCATCCACCTATACTTGGTGCTTTCAAACACCTCATGACATGGGTAAACAAGGCATTAAGAACCAAGAACATGATGATCAAAAACAAGCTTGCTAGAAATATGCCCTAGAGGCAGTAATGAAGTAGTTATTATTATATTTCCTTGTTCACAATAATAGTTTATTCTCCATGCTATAATTATATTAACCAGATATTAAATACATATGTGGATATATAAACAACACAATGTCCCGAGTAAGCCTCTTATGACTAGTTCGTTAGGTAAGTGATTGTTAAGGTTTCCAAACCATGAACATGTAATGTCACTTGATAATGGGATCATGTCATTAGGAAAATGATGTGATGTATAGACCCAATAATAAGCATAGTTGTTGAACGTGACATTTAGTTTGATTGCTATCGCTTTCATATGTGTCAAGTATCGTTTCCTTAGACCATAAGATTGTGTTACTCCCAGGCACCGGAGGATTGCTTTTTGGGCATCAAACTTCACTTCGTAACTGGGTGATTATAAAGAAGACTTTTAGGAGTCTCTGATGCTCTTTGTTGGGTTACATGAATAAAGAGTGGAATTTGTCTCTCCAAGTGATGGAGATATTGATGACTGCAGGTGCACAGATCGTTTGCAGCTAGTTTTGAAATAAAGATATCGATCCCACAGGGATCAGTAGGCAAAAGACTAAAATGCTTTTGACTAAAACTAAACAAAATACTTAAGAAATAATTTTAAGATACAAGAAAAATAGATTGTTTTAAGGATTTTTTTTGGTTTTTGATTGAGCAAAGCAATTAAATAAACTAAAGTAAAACTTAATGCAGAAAGTAAGAATCGCATATCTAAGAGAGCTTGGAACTACAGTAGGGAAAGGCGTTCTCGGGGAATGGTGGATACACCGCTAGCAATTTAGATAGAGTAATCAAGATTATCATAACAAATATTCTCATAACATATATGTATGTGGGAGGAGCTCCATATATGGACAAATAGGCAGCAACCATTGCACACATCATCCGTCAGAACCACAGCTGACAGGTAAACGACATCAATCGTATTATCTCGATATTAAAGGATTTATCTCATGGCATGGACATGGCTTAATGAGTTCTCCTTATTTTACCAAGTTAGTACGTAAAGAATGACAACAACTTTATAGTTACAGTAAGTGTTATCATTCCTTCGTCTACCAACAAGTAATTCCCTTCATCAAGTCCCCATAAGAGGCAAATATTAAGAGGTGCATAACTCTCAACATTAAGATGAAGACAACTAACACATACACATAATGATGTATAACATGATAATCTCTATCTTATCTCAATCATATGCTATGGTTTTCCCATCTCCCAAAGAACTAATGATCTACTCATACATGAAGGCAAACAACATCATGGCAATGATAATGGAAACAATCATAGATGAATAGTTCTTGTATAAATCCACAACTAGTATGAGAATTACAACAAGATCTGGATGAGATGTAGATGGGATGGATGGAGATGTTGGTGATGCAGCGGTTGATGAAGATGAAGATCGATGCCTTGGCCTCCCAGATCTGCGTAGGGCGAAGATTGATTCCTTGGGCAAGTTCCCCCTCCAGATCCCTTTCGGAGGTGAGGATTTCGGTGATTTCTGGGTGTTCTGTATGTCGTCTCTCCGATCTGATTATATAGGGTGAAACTATTTGAAGAAGCGGTGGCAGCAGGAACTATACGGCCGAAAAAAGTATTCCCACTGTATAGTTGCTCGTTAAACCCACTGGTTGCTGCGATCGCCTCAGGTTTTCTTCTGGTGTTATTGATATTTCCCAAATTAGCGATTTACTCTGTTTTGACTCCTTTTCGCTCCAATACAACTGGTCCAAGAATTGTGACCATCGTATCGATCATATGTCCTGATCCTGGTGAAAATAGACATAAAGATGTGCGCAGACAGTGTAAAATACCAAGATCCTACCACTACAGTGCAAAATAATAATATAAAATATGATGCAAATATGCACTCATCAACTTCTCCAAGCGTAGACTCTTGCTTGTCCCTAGCAAGGTTAGCTTAATAGATGTGATCCTCATATTCATGAAGCTGAGTTGATAAAATAAATGAGACAGTTGCAGTATGTGTTTATCATATATGATGCATAGAAATAAGTTCATGAATAGTACCTTACACGAACCATCCGAATAATATTAGCAGGACTCCACACCTTAGCATTTAATCGTTCACAAAAGATTATTCTCAATATGATGTAAAAGTGTTTTAGTTTCTTCCTCCAAATCTTGTTGACATGAAAAGGTTGCATGGCTTCGTTGCACGGATATTGTTAGAAGGAGCATGTATATGGATGGCGATGATTTTTCGAGGTTGGAGGCTATAGCTCTGTGAAAACTTAATGAAAAATGCTAGATGCAATCAATTTTAAAAGGGGAGGTCGAAAACCCTAGCCACGGTCCATAACGAGCAACTATACGGGGACGGCCCGCATATGTCCCGCCGTATAGATGTGAACCAACTTAGCCTTTTCTTTTTATGGAGGTGCCAACTATACGACCGCAATTATACGGCCGGAAATTCTATTCCCACTGTATAGTTGATCGTTAAACTTACTATATCTTGCAATAAAAATTCGGAGATGGGGTAGATAACTATATGACCGCAACTATATGGCCGAAAATTTTATTCCCGCCGTATATTTGGTCGTTAAACCTTCTGGAACCACCAAAATTTACCTATCTCTCTGAGAAATCTTTATTAATATGAAATATAATGAAACACCAAGTTTTGATAGAAAAAATGACAACTTAAATTTTTGACCAACATTAGCATCATTGAACAGGTTTTTAGCATTACCAAACTTCTTCTACTTCACTAGAGCTTAAAGTGTTCCTTATTCAACACAAACTTAACTAAAACTTAATTTAAAAGTTTAAGACTTTACTTAAACCTTTATTTCACATGGGTTGCCTCCCATGAAGCACTCTTTTATGGTCAATAGTTTGATCATGATGTTGCTCATTTAGGCTCGATTTTATCCTTATTGCAGTTGCCATTCCTTGTATATTTTTTATTAATCACCTCTTCTGGGGTGATCACATGTATGGTGATTGCACTTATATCTTCTTTTGCTCGATAATGTTTCAAGCGTTGTCCATTCACCACCCATGAAAGAGAGGGTGTTTTTCCCTGGAGCTTCACCACTCTTGATGAATAGGATTCTTCAACAATATAGGGTCCTTCCCACTTCGATCTGAGCTTTCCTAGAAACAACTTAAGACGAGAATTATAGAGCAACACCTTGTCTCCACTTTTAAAGACCTTATTTTATATTTTTCTGTTACGTCATCTTTTTACTTTTTCTTCAAACAATCTAGTATTTTCATAATCCTCACTCCTAAACTCATCTAAATCATGAATGTCTAATAAATGTTTTTCTCCTGCTGCTTTAAAATCATAATTTAAGTTCTTGATTGCCCAAAAGGCTTTTTGTTCCAATTCTAAAGGTAAATGGCATGCCTTACCGTAAGCCATCTTATACGATGTCATACTCATTGGATTTTTAAACACGGTACGGTATGCCCAAAGAGTGTCATTCAACTTGTATGACCAATATATTCTTGATTTATCCATCGTCTTCTTGAGTATGGTCTTTAATTCTCTATTGGAGAGAGTTCCACTTGACTACTTGTTTGAGGATGATATGGTGAAGCAACGCGGTGAGTCACTACATATTTGTAAAGGATTTTCCTGAAAGTTCCTTTCATAAAATGAGAACCACCGTCAGTGATTAAAATTATAGGGACTCCAAACTTGGGGAATATGACATCCTTGATCATCTTCAATGGAGTAGCTACATCTGCATGGCTTGTTGGAATAGCTTCAACCCATTTAGCGACATAATCAAAATCAACAAGAATATGAGTGTAGCCATTTGATTCTACAAAAGGTCCCATGTAATCCATTCCCCATACATCAAAGGGTTCAACTATAAGACTATAATTCATTGCCATCTCTTGCCCTCTACCTATATTACCCCTTTTCTGGCAAGCATCACAATGTTCTACATACCCGTGTTCGTCCTTGAACAAGGTGGGCCAATAAAATCCGGATTGAAGTACCTTTGCCTGCATGATGTCCTCCATACGAGCTGTCATGACAAGCTTGCGAAACTGCATTCATTTCATGGTGAGGAACACACTTTCGAATTATTCCATCAGGTCCATGATGTTATAAATAAGGATCATCCCAAAAGTAATATTTAAGATCATTAAAGAATTTCATTCTTTAATTTATTATCATACCAGGAGGTAGAAATTTTCCTGCAAGATAGTTAGCATAATCCACAAACCAAGGATCAGTGATTTCAACATTTGCTAAATATTCTCTCGGAAATGACTCATTTATAGGTACGGGGTCAATGATTATTCCCTCCATTCTAGAGATATGATCTACTACCAGATTATCCTTACCCCTCCTATCTACTATTTGCAAATCATATTCTTACAGTAATAAGACCCATCTAAGCAACCTAGGCTTCGCATCCTTTTTCACAAGGAGGTGACGCAAATCTTGGTGATCTATATGAACTATTACCTTAGAATTAATGATATAAGGTATAAATTTGTCACAAGAAAAAAATATAGCTAGGAACTATTTTTATGTAGTAGCATAATTTTTCTGAATCTTATTAAGAGTTCTAATAGCGTAATGAAGAACATTTAAGTTCTTTCCCTCTCCCTGTCCTAACACAGCTCCTAAAGCATAGTCACTAGCATCACACATAATTTCGAAAGGTTCATCCCATTTTGGAGATTGCATGATAGGTGTTGAAACTAATTCGTTTTTAAGGTTTTCAAAAGATGCAATGCAATCATGATCTAAGTATAACGGGGTATATTTGTCAAGAAGGTTAGTGAGAGGCATAGCTATTTTAGTAAAATATTTTATAAGATGCCTATAAAAACCTACATGTCCTAGAAACATTTTTTAAGTTTTTTATGTCTTGAGGTACTGGAAGGTTTAGCACTTTTATTAGACTTATCTATTTCTATACCCTTCTCTGAAACCTTATGTCCAAAAACTTTACCTTCTCTTACCATGAAACAATATTGCTCCCAAATTTGATTGCCTGCATCTCTGCAAAAGTTTGGTTAAATTGTAGAGACAATTATCAAATGTTGTTCCACAAACAACAAATCATTTGTTAGAACTTCCATAGTATTCTCAACAAGATCATTAAAAAAATTTAAAACACATTCTTGAAAAGTTGCAGCTGCATTACATAAGTCAAACACAATTAATCTATAAGCATATGTGCCATAAGGACAAGTGAAAGTTATTTTCTCTTGATCTTCTGGTTGTATAGCAATTTGAGAATATCTGGAATAACCATCAAGAAAGCAGAAATAAGAATTATTACTAAGTCTTTCTAAAATTGTATCCATAAATAGTATAGGTTTATGATTTTTTGGCGTCTCATGGTTTAGTTTCCTAAAATCAATGCACATGCGATATCAACAATAGGTCTTATAGGAACTAGATCACCATCCTCATTCATAGCGGCATCAAGATTATTTAAATTAGAGGGATCTATTCCTGCCATATAGTTGGTCGTTAAACCCACTTATTGTTGCGATCGCCTCGGGTTTCCTTCTGGTGTTATTCATATTTCCAAAATTAGCAATTTACGCTATTTTGACTCCTTTTCGCTCCAATACAACTAGTCTAAGAATTATGTCCATCGTATCCATCATCTGTTCTGATCCTGGTGAAAATATATATAAAATATGCACGTGAATGCCATAAAATACCAAGATCCTACCACTAAAGTGCAAAAAAATAATATAAAACATGATGTAAATATGCACTCATCAGATATCTCTGGGCCCTCTCGGTAATGTAGTATCCTAAAGTTTGCAAACATATGACTAATGGTTTTAGTAACGGGGATCCTACATCATGGAACAAGTAAAAGAACTTGATGGCAATGAGATTGAACTCGGTATACCAATACTAACGATCAAATCTCATACAAGTGATATATCACAAGACAAAGGGAATCAGATACTGGATTAATTGAATCTTCGACATAGGTTTAATCTATAAAAGAACTTCGTTGAATATGTATGAACCAATATGGACATCCCTGTCCCACTGGTGGTTATTGATCGGAGAGGTGTCTCGGTCATGTCTGCATGTTCTCGAACCCTTCGAGTCACACAATTAACATTTCGGTGTTGCTAGGTTTCATTGAGATATTAGATGGTTTGATCGAATGGATATTCGGAGTCTCGGTTGAGATCCTAGATATCACAAGGAGTTCTCAAATGGTCCAAAGGTAGAGAAAAAGTATATGGGAGCTATGTTTTGGTTCCGGGATTAATTCGAGATAGTTTTGGAATTGTTCTGGATTGATCTAGAATGTTAGAGAGTGGATCTAACATGTCTGTAAGGGAACATGGGACAGATGTGGAGGCATCGTGGCCTACATGGGCCAGGGCGCCATAGGCCCATATGCCCATGCCCCCTGGGGAAACCATAGCCGTCCCTCAAACCATAGGGGAGTAGGGGAGGATTCCCTCCTCATGGCAGCCGCCCCTCCCTTGGAGGAGGGGCAAGGGATAGCCACCCCCTCCCTGGCCTATATCAAGAGAGGAGGTGGAGGCGCAGGAGTACCCCAAGTCCTGGCGCTGCCTCCCTCTCCCTCTAGCTCTCCCGCGTAGACGCTTAGTGAAGCTCTATTGTTGTTCTCCATCATACATCCAAGCAACGCCATTATGCTGCTGGGATCTTGCGAAGCTCTTCTCCCTCGCTTGCAGGATCAAGGAGGAGGATACAACACCAAGGTGTAATGTGTGGATACCGTGGAGGTGTTGTCGGATTGCATGACTTTATTGGTTTGAACTGGCGCACGTGTACGACTACATCATCCATGATCCCTCAATCCTCAAACACTTTGGATCTTCAAGGGTTTGTAGATCTGATTTTAATATTGTTACTAGCATCTCAAAGATCTGATCTTGCTAGATTACATTCGTTGTTGCGGAGGATATTTTTTCCATGCTACAAGCTCATTAGTGATATAAGAGCCAGGATCTATGAATAGATTCTTTCTATGAGTAGAACACTATGATGTAGTGGGTGTTGATGATCATATTGTTACCCTCTCATGTGTACTAGTTAACATTATGAGATAGTGGGATGAACCGGCCCGGACCAACCTTACGTGAGACCGGCTCCACGCTTAGCATGCAACTTGCATTGCATAAGTAGCTTGCAAGTGTTTGTCTCTCCTACTATAGTTAATATTGCTTTTACAACAGAGGTCCCGAAAGGGTGTAGAAGATACAACATGATTATCACCGTTGTGGCTTTGAGTAGGTAAGAACAGTTCTTATACATTGGCATAGAATCCACATAAATTTTGCAAGAACAAAGTAGAGAACGTCTAACTTATTCTTTGCAAGGCTAGTGATGTGGTACGGCCAAAACTTTGATGTGTTTGATATATGTGATGTATGCAATGATCATGTGTTTTTAACCTTTCATGACTTGCATGCTGATGAGTATGAAAACTGGTATGATCGATATGGTTGTCTCTTTAGATGTATTGTATAACCTACAAGTCAATCTTTCATTGCCATGTAATTGTTTTGCTTTATCACTATGAGTTAGCAATAGTTGGCAAATGCAACTATGTGATGGCATCAAGGACCATGGCATCATGCTGGTTCTTTGGAGATGGAGATCAAAAGCATAACAAGAAGAAAAGGCTATACAATATCACATTATTCATGCATATGATATTTACCCTTTTATGTATCTTATTTTGCTTTGATTAGATCATGAAGGTAGCATTATAAAATGATCCCTCATACTTAATATCAAGACGGTAATGTGTTCTCCCTTAGTATGCACCATTGTGAAAGTTTGTTGTTTTGAAGCACCACGTGATGACCGGGAGTGATAAACTCTATGTGCACATACAACGAATGTAAGCCATATTTAGACACGCAGGAATACTTTCATTAACTTAACGATCCTAGCATGCATAGACATGGTCCCAGAACACAAGGAACCGAAAGGTTAAACATGAGTCATATAGATGATATGATCAACATGGTGATGTTTACCATCGAAGATACATCATCGCACGTGATGATCGGACTTGGTGTAGTGAATTTGGATCATGTATCACTAAACAAATTCGAGGGATGTTGAGTTTAGTGGGAGTTTATTAGTAATATGAAGAATTATCAATGAAACAATCTAAGTGATTTTGCATAGTTCGCTTTAGTACTTGGCATTCGTTAACTACCTTGCGCTTATTTACAATTGAGATAACATTATAAAATTCTAGATTCTTACTTTACAAACTCGTACCGTAATATGTGTGCATCAATTTAAAGATGAATTCATGATGCAAACTTTCAAGTAAACCTCACATACTTCATAAGGTTTAATTAGTTGTATTAATCCAAGAGTAACTGATTCCAAAGTTAGTATCTGAAGATCATGCTTGCCTCCATGATACTTGATATTGAAAAGAAGTTTTTGGTATCAAGATTATCTACGAGCTGAAAGAATCATTTCAGAAACCATCTTATGTGAAAGATATTCTGATATGTAAAACACTTTTTGTTTGCAATATGATAAAGTATAATTTAGTAGAAACTGATTCTCATATTGTATGATCATTCATGAATGATGGTGACGCTAAGCGTACTTTCACCAAATAGGTTTGGGAACTAAAGTTATACAAACATTCATCCTTATGAGCTATAGTAGTTTCATCATGAAAGTTGCCATGAGAGGATGGGTAGGAGGTATAGTTAAAGTGTTTACTATGCTAAGAGATTACTAAAAGTATAATCCGAAAGAACGCGAATCATGTGATGATGTGATCCACTTCGAAGTATGAATTCAAGGGTATTAATATTTGAATAAAAAACTTGGATTATGTACCATGTGATTGGTGCCACTGTTGATGTTGGTTGATTCTTCTAAAAGAGAGGAAAATGTTGAAAGAGAATCGACAAATGTAACTAGCATCAAATAAAAATTAGAATTGTCCAGCTCAGGTATATAGAAGATTTATATGTTATGAATGTATTCTTTGCTTGTTAAAACAATGTAAATCTTCGGTATTAGATACTAAATTGGTTGGTATGAAGTTTCATACAAAGAAACTCAATATAAGAAATAGAATGGTCCAAGTAACTAGCAATAGAATCTGGTAATGATGCTCATTGAGAAACAAATAAGGTGTTATTTGTGTTTGTCATTTGCATCTAAGACCTAGCCATCAAGATTTATTTTGATCATTGTTATTTTATTCTAGTAATGTGAGAATAATTGTTGTTCAAATGATTACTATAATTCCTTGGATGATGGATGAACCATTATAAATCTTCTTGCTAAAATTATATTCACAACACTGATGTTAAAAAATTGCAAGGGATGTAGTGTTTATAAGCGCTAGGGCACGCGACCCATCTTGTAGTGTTGTAGGAATTTTTATTTTCCATGTTGTGAATCCTATCGGTTACTTCATCTGGTTGATGTTGTGGTGATTGACCATAATTGTGTAGCTTAGTGTTGTGGTTTATATTGATATGTGATATTAATTTTTAATTGTTCTATTTGTTTGTCTTGAAGATGTTCTAGTTCCATGTAGATGAAATTTGATTTTGCATTATCTACCTTATCTTCCTGTTTTAAGTTAGTGTATTATTATTTATTCTTAACTACCTTGACTGCGTATGTGAGCTTATCTTGACCTTGTAAATTGTTTAGTGACCGGGTTTTTGCTCATAGTGCTCTAAAAATGTTCCCATGCCTCTGGTGCCTCTTAAATGAGTTTCAATAGACAAGTTTTACATTTTTAGCATGATCAAGTTTCATGTGATTTATTTCCTAGCAATAATATGCATGCATGAGCATGATCTACTAGTACTCTGCACTCCTACAAATATTGATCCCCTTGATCAATCCCTAAATCTTCCTAGTGTAGATCATCTTGATCTTTGTACTATACTACTACTTCTAGCTTCGTCTACTGGTTTAGTCCATAACCTTGAATGGTTTGTTCTTCTTCCTTGTCGATGATGAACTTCTGCTTGTATATGCTCTTCTCTTCCTTGTTGATTATGAACGTTTTCTTGTAGATGATCTTCTCTTTGCATTCTCCTCTTGGATGCTTCTCTTGCCTCTCTCAGATCGCTCTCTCACTGCCTAAGAGCGTGTTCCCAGTTTGTCTAGCTTGGTAAATTATGAGGTTCTACCATGGATTCATGGCCCTATTTGTAGTGCTTTAGGAACACTATGTGATTGACACCTCAAGGTTTGCATTGATTTGATTGCATCTTAGGTTTTAGTGAAACATTCTGTATACTTTGTTGTTATGCACAGATTGAGTGCATTCGATGGTTACTTAAATGGTTCATAGTTGTAATATACCATTTTTGGCATCTTGGTGTCTTGTCGTGTTGCTCAATTTGGACATAAGAAGTGGAAACTTTACTTTACATTGTTGTCTTTTAGCTACAACGGTAACTCTTAGCTTTAATTTAGTGGGATTAATGATTTTATTTTTCTTATTGGCCACTTATGCCGATTAAGTTTTGAATTATATGTTTTCTTATGATATGGTTAACTTCTTAATGTTGGTTAAGATTAATTTCCAAGGCTTTGTTTATATTAATCCAATTTAAGTTTGAGGATAGTTTCCTAATGTTTCTGGGATCAAAGTCTTGGATCAAAAACTTCTATCTATGTTGGTATTTAGGGATGTTGTCTCTGTTGCATACTATTGTATGATTGATATAACCCTATGACATGTCCCTAGTTTCTTCTAGCCCCTCTTAAGTGAGGATCAGACATATTTGGTCCATATATTGCATCTACATACTTGTGTTTCCAAAACCTTCAAATAATTTGTTAGTTCCAAGAGTTCTTCCTCGACTTTTCCCTTGGATTTTAAATTAAATGGTTTCACCGAATGGTAGAGCCAACATTTTAATGCCAATGAAATTTTATTTTGTCTTTGTGTGTTTTGTAGGTTCAAGAAGATCAGGATGAGAAGAAGATGATGAAGATGGATAGATAGAAATAAATAGGATTTTGTTTTATAGTTTGTATATGATTTCATCTTACTGTAATTTTATCTTCTATTTTTCCTTTGTAATGCATCTTGTAAATATTTTATTGTGAATAAGAATATGATTGTGAGCATTGCCACAATTTTTTATTATTTTCTATTATGAAGTTTCAAATATAAACTCAAGTTTGAATAATTCAAATCTCAATTTTTAATTCAAATACTTTTATATGGTTCTTGTTTGTTTTAGAACCATAGTTTCATATGCATATGTGTTTATGAGTCAAATACTCACTTATTTTATTTTTTAGAATTTGAATTCCAAAATTTTGAAATACACATAGTTCATGTTGAAATTTAGATCAAATTTTTTATCACCTAACTCTAACTCACATTAAATTCAAATTACAGTCACTTTGTCATCTCAAAACAAAAACTTCAATTTTTCTCATATTTTCAAATGCATGCTATGCAAATGCACAAACTCTCAACCTACCCCTTTTCGTGTCCTAAATCTTCGAGATATTACAGGGGCCACCACCATGAATGACATGATCAATGATTCCATCGCCATCACACAAAATACTTTTGAAGAAGAGGAGGAAGAAGAAGTGGAAGCGGGAGAGGAGGGGGATGGATATGATGAGGAGGGAAGAAACACAATGACAAGCCGAAGGTTGGTTTCCAAGGACCTTTGTGTAAAATTTGGAGAACAAATGCTTGTGCAACTCTTGAACGGTGGTGTCTCTTGATCCCAGCACCAGTTCCAATCAAACTAGTGATGCCTATTGGAAAAGGACTATGCGGTATGCTTGCCACATTTCTTCGCCATTGCCAGTGTACTGCTCTCACCGCTTTATGATGGCCAATTTGGGTGTAGGATTTCATGGGAAACAACGGTGAGGACGTCATGCACGACATGATCAACGATGGTGGCCACGGCTGTGCCCACGATGGCGAGGCCAAGACGAAGACGCAACAAGAGACCCAACAAGATGCATGCAACATTGCAGACAAGGCATTGTTTGAGAACGATGGCACTTCCCTGGGCGAGGGCGTCATGACCGCGTCTTCGTCCGCTTCACTTGCGTCCTCAATTGTCGATGGCAAGAAGGTGAGCCAATGAACCGGGGGCTACACCCCAGCTGAGGACAAGCTCCTATGCAAGACATGGATGGAGATTTCACAAGATCCACTATGCGGCGCCGAGCAAAAGGGCTTTGCCTATTGGAAGAAGGTGGGCAGGTTCTTCCATGAGCATAGGAAATTTGGGAAGGACTCCTTTTTTAGCAATCGAAACGATCTCTCCCTCTCCAAGCGTTGGGGCACCATCCATGCCGAGTGTAGCAAGTTCCAAGCCTTCTACGAGATGGTGACGAATAGGAAAAATAAGCGGCATGCAGCCAGTTGACATGGTAAAACCTCTTCCTCTCTTTGTCGATGTCTTGCATTTGCCATTGTTGGCATCCATATGTGTAGGTCTTAAAAGCGATGGAGCACTTTAAGACGGTGAACGATAACAAGGCCTTCTCGTTGGGCCATTGTTGGACATTGCTCAAGGACACCAAAAAATGGGAGACTAGCTATGCCGTTTGGAGAGAAACGAACAATAAGAAGAGGGGCAAGGCCAATGCTTCGACGGGCGGTGTTGTCGATCTAGACGCCGATAATGACGAAGGCTTCGTCACCTCTGCAAGCGATGGGAATGTCGGCCGTGCCCACCGCCCTGGTGGCCAAAAGGCCACGAAGGCCGACCTCGCCCGCCAGGCTGGTTCCTTGGCGTTCTAGGAGACCTTGAAGAAGATCCTAGAGAAGAAGGAAAAGGCCATCGCCGAGAGGGAGGAGAGACGGCGCAAAGAGAAAGAGGCCGTCGCCAAGACCTTTGTCGAGCTGCAGACGAGGTCCATCGAGGTGGAGGAGGCCAACACCAAGGCCAGGCTAACGGAGATCGAGGCCAAGGCAAAGTTGACGGAGGCCGAAGCCAATGCCAAGGAGGCCGAGGCTAGGTCTAGGGTGCTGGAGGCCGAAGCCAAGATCATGGCCGACGAGAACGCCATCATGCTCACCGACCTGGATAGCATCGCCGACTCCGGTCGCATGACTTGGGTTGCGAAGAGGCAGCATGCCATCAGGGCTCGCGATGGCTGAAGGGCAATAGCGACGGCGGATGCAACTTTTTGGGAGGGAGGCGATGACGCACGTCTGCCATGTTATTTGCTAGTTAATATGTGTGTCTTTGGATTGTCAATTTGACATTTTCAACTAATTTATATTCCTTGCTTAGCAATGACGCCAATGCCCGCCTGCACGGACAAATGGATCGCGCCGCTGGACGGGCTGGCTGAAAAAATGAATAGTTTGACACGACCGGATGGCCGGATCAGTCGGGTGAGGATGAGGACACGGCGCCGACTACCCCGTGCACAGACGATCAAAGTGCACGCGTGCTGCATGGTTTGCCGTTGGTATCCCTGCTGAGATTTGACGGTACCACGCGATCCATGCGTGCTCCGATCGCAGCAGCTTAGCGAGTGAGCGGCATCCGGCATGCATGCGTCCCCCGTGCCAAGTGGGCTAATTTGCCCGGACCCGGAGCATGCCTGCCTGACACCGCTCCTGTCCCCAGGCGTACTCGAAGGTCACAAAGCATCCGGTACCATCGCCTCACCGCCCGGCGGGATGACCACGAAGACCAATGTTGATCCATGCAGATAACAACGGAGGACATGCATGGACGAGTTAGCAGATTAATCGGTGTGCATCTGGTCCCATTTCTGTGCCTGATGCGCCACTAGCTAGCGTGCCGGCCGGCCGGCTGGACGGGCATGTTCAACTTGGGCACGCCTGCTCTGTGGTCCATGCATGGCATGGCATGGATATCTCTGAAATTCGTTCGGGGCACGCTCAAAGCAGCAGCGTGAACGACGGTGCACGCGGAAACGACGTTTAAAGGGCTTTTCGTGGCCGTGGTCCCTTGGCTACTCACGATTTGACCATATATATAAGTAGACACTTTTCTCGCAGGGGTAGCGGGCACGCGCATCGCCTCGTATCTAATTACCACCAACTACAGATTCATCACCAGACACCGGCCTGCAAAAAAACCTATACGAGCAAGTACAATAAGGTCCAGTCACGCTATAAGAACCAAAATAATATATACTATGTGCTTAATTGGAGGAAAAAGAATAGGAGAGAGAAAGGGAGTGAGCTCTCATGCAAGAGCCAGCTCTAGCACGTGCTCTAGGCATTATGTGAGAGTGTCAAGTGGACCATATATTTATAAAGTAGTATACTTTTATAGCTAATTATTGTATATGTTGGCTATAAGATTGACTCTAGATGACGTGACATTGTCTTATAGCCAGTAGCTGGCTCTACTATTGTTCTTGCTCTACTAGATCATTCAAAAATTATTGGTGGCTAGGGTGGGCGCCGCCCACCGACCCGTCGTACGCGCCGGCCGGCCATGAATTGCATTTGCATATTGCATTGCATGGACCAGACCAGACCGGCAGCTAGCGAACGAGCGAGCGAACATGTGCTCCAGCCTCCACCCGATCGGCGCCGCGCACGCACATGCTCGCTCCTCTCGCGGTCCGTACCTGACGTTTACGTGCGTGC
Source organism: Avena sativa (assembly GCA_916181665.1). Lineage (NCBI taxonomy): Eukaryota > Viridiplantae > Streptophyta > Magnoliopsida > Poales > Poaceae > Avena > Avena sativa. The sequence goes on along the minus strand of OV702294.1, from coordinate 143,290,323 downwards.
GCGCGTTTCTATTTACGGCAGCGTCACATGAGACCCAGAATTGTGTGCTCGCCCCAGATCTGCCAACCGCCCGGCCGGCCCCGGTACGTACGCGCGTCGTGCACAGCCCCGGTACGTCCGCGCTCTGTAGTAGTAGGAGTAGCCCCTGTACGGCTGTCACAGCCTGGGCGCCATAACTCGCTGTCCCCGCGCGCAATACCATTTCTCACTTACAGGCCCGTCTCGATGGGCTATCCTTTTTGTTCGGGACCATGGGCTCAGCTTCGGCTCTCCATGTTTTGCAACACTCTATCTCACTGCACCATCCCATAAAGAATGTCCCATGGCCCGTACGCAAAGTTTTTTTTTCCTAACGAATTCTAAAGAGCTCTACTCTATTGATTAGCTGACAGGATTATAGCCACTCTACGGATTGCTGGCAAGAAAACTTGATTAGCATCACGCCCAAAGAAACAAACACTAAAGCTGGATCAAAGCTAGTATCTATTTTTCATGAAATATACATATATCTCGGCTCCAATCTGCTCTGACAATCTTCACTGATCATCTTGACCACTTCTTTAGAATCACTCTCTATGATGGCACGCTCGTACGCAACCCCTTTCAACCGCTAGTCATGCACACGCGGCTTCATCATGGAATCGTTGGCAGCACGTTCATACCAAATACCTTTGCCACGCAGCAAAAATCCCCTCATGGTTTCGCTCCATCATGCATGTGCTTCCGGTCTTGTCATTCTCAATAAAACATGCATCCGTGTTAATCTTCAGGTCTCGGGTAGCAGGAGACCAGTGAGCTTTAGGCCTTGGGGGTTTCTTCTGTTGAACTATATATACCGTTGTCTAGGACTAGCTAGTTGTGTTTCTCCTGTATTGTAATATCCTTGTCCAATATAAATACACACCGCAGCGGCCCAATCGAGGGTGACGCTTTCATAATATTTGATATCTTCGCTTTCTCCATACTAAGAACGAGAAAGGTCAATTTTCCTCAGCAAGAGAGTAGATGCCACTTGATGGAGGAAATTCTTAAAATACCATTAAACGATTGTCTTCGTTCTGAGAATGCCACTTCTGCTAGTTAACCACTAATTAGCTGTTAACTTTGTAGAAAAACTATTATGTCCCTTGCTGCACTTTTTGACGATTTTGACTAACAACAACACCGGCAATTTTTTGACAGAGTTTTTGACATGTTCCAGCACAATATGAGCATAGAATATAAGATGTTTCGACAATACCATTTTATCAGCTCATGTCCAACAATACATTCATATACGCTGATTATATGGATTGAATTGAGACATGGCCTTGTTTGATTTCGGATGAGATTTCATATTCAGCCAAGTTATTATGAATTCCAGACTTACAGGCCTGGAATCGATGGGCTATCCTTATTTTTGTCGGGACCGTGGGCTGAGCTTTGGATCTCCATTTTGCGGGGCCATGGGTTGAGTTTCAGATATCCGATTGGAACGGTCCATCTCACTGCGTCTAAGGTCACCGGTTGACCCAACTTGTTCGAGCGTGTCTGAACTCGTCCAAGTAATGATTCATTCGGACGAACACGTTCGGCTCGACTTATCCATGCATCAAATTTGGGCAATAATTTCATCAGTCTGGACTCACGTGGATAGCGCGGGTAGTCCATATATAAGTAAAACATTAGTATTTAAAAAAACCGTTTAAACAAAATAAAGAAAGAGGGAACTGCTATGCTAGCACTGGATGAGGACGTCGCTATGGCTACTCGTCGCCGTTGCAGCGACCACCATTGTCGCATCTGGCCCGAACCACCAATTGTGTACGTACTTGTATAATCATTACGTAGCCAAGCCGTATTTAAACAGGTATTACTTTTCTTAGATATCTGAGGTGTGACTAAATTGCATGCATGAAATGTCTCGGTTGCACGAACTAGCTAAGGCTGATCCATAGTGTAAGTAACTTCACTAGTAATTAAGTGTCTAATTTAACATTTTTGTTTATATAGCAATGAGTTAATGATGAAAAAGATAGATAAAGTAACTAACGCAGACTTTTGGCTCTCGGATGCTACATACCCCTATACTTGGAAAAATAAAAAAATAATTAAAAAGGTTAAAAAATTGATTTTTTTTGGAAATCAAAGATGACCAGGTATGCTACTCCTATAAAAATATTTGGAAAGAAAATGATTCGCATGGTCTTCAGGGCAAAAAAACAAAAATATGACGAATCAAAGGTGAAAAGTATTTGGTCATGGGACGTTTCGAATTTGTTTTTTTTTACCCAAGATGCAATGAAAGTAATTTCCTAGGGAAATATTTTTATACAAGTAGCATACCTGGTCATCTTTGATTTTTAAAAATATTTAATTTTTTTAAACCCTTTTTTAATTATTTTTTATTTTTTCCAGGTATGGGGGTGTGTAGCACCCGAGAGCCACACTGTAATTCTCATAAAATAACTAGCTATGTTACTGTAACATCACACATATCAAGAGAAAGTGAGTCTACAAACTAATTAATATGACATTGCATGTTACCATATTTAAGTTATTTTTCACTATAAAGATACTAACTTAGACTAGTAACATATACATATTATTATTGTAAGTTACTATGCACTATGACCAGCCTAACACGCCTACTTGTGCGCCGCGTGATTTTTCCCGCTAATTGCTTGCTAGCTAGCTATGTGGGTCGCGCTTGCTACTAGGTTGTTGCGTGAGTGCGGCTTCTAACAAGTGTCTTAACTATTCTCTCTGTTTAAAAATATAAAATATTTTAGGTTTGTGAAGAAAATATATCTAGACTTTTTTTAGTATCTAGATTCACTTCAAACCAGAGTGAACCTACATACTAAAAATAATCTAGATATATATTTGTTTCATAAAGATAAAATATCTTATATTTTGAAATGGAGAGAGTAGTTGTGTCACTGGTGGCTACCGCAAGAATTTAAAATTAAATAGATTTAGCTTTAATAATAAATCTTAAATGCACAAGGAACAATATACTTGACCAAGAAAAAACTAAATTATGACGAACATGAATTTTATTATCTGAATAACAAACATATCACATGAACACATCACAAAACTTTCAGGTACATGGAACAAAAAAATCTTAGTACATTAACTCACGACCATGTAAACAAGAATTTAATCCTACATGTGAAATAATTTTTTAGTATTCGACAAACAAAACTTATCTACACAAGCAACACAATGTGTCGACCAAATGGAACAGAAACACGAATATAGTTAGGAAAATAATTTATTTACATAAACACGACTACAATTAGGAAAAGAATTTTATTTACATAAACATGACTAAAGTTAGGAACAAAATAATAATGCGTGTGGAACAATTTACAACCATGGATAGAACGGGAATTTAATGCTAGAAACAAAATTTTATCATACGAGGAACAAAACTCATCTAGAGGAACCACAATTTAGCATCTAAGGAACACAAGGCATTTACACCATGAACTAAAATTCATACTAAATGGAACAAAATCATGAATACATTTGGTACAAAAAATATTGTGCCAAAATACAAAATAACATATACACGCGGTGTTGAAATATTAGGCATAATTTCCACGATTAATTCCAGAATATAAATCATGACAACAGTAACTACAATCACATGAACCTCTAACATACTAGATGTATTGATCAACATGAACAGTAGCAGACTATACGTACTAATAGTCATAGTAAAACAACAGATCTGATGACGGTGTACGTACTGATCGGTTGTTGACGTAGTCGTCGTTGGTGCAGTAGACTGACGAAGAAGTCGGCGTTGAAGACGAGACGCACGAGGTCCGGCTTGACGACTGGGAAGACGCGCCGTGATGACGAACTTAAGCAGTCGCGCGGAGCGCTTCCCAAAAACCTTATTCGCCCTCTCCCGTACAGGATCACAAAGGCGAGTGGTTCCGGAGACCTGCTCTCCCGACCGCCGGTGCACGCCGGCAAGCGGGATGGAGTAGACTACGGTGGCGTCGGAAGCAGAGAGGATGGCAAAACCCTAGATTGGTTTAGTGTTGTACGTTGTGGTAGCTGCACAAGCGTTTATATAGAGCGGCTCGGAAATCCCGTACATGACGCGAAGTGGACAAGCCCACGTCGCGCATGTTCGGGTCGGTTACAGATAGCCCACTATCCGGGAACGACCCGAATCCGCTAACTGTTGACACGTCTGTCTAACCACACATATTTTTCTGAGCAGCAAAATAAAGCTCGGCTCGGCGAGATTACGAGACGAGACGAGACAAGGCGAGCGTGCGTGCGTGCGTGCGAGCGGCGACGTCGTCGGAGGAGGAGCGCGCGTATAGCTCTCTTATTGTCACTCACTTACAAAGTGGTGCAACACTCCACCTTATAAGGTGGTGCAACTCTCCTTCAACTTCCCATGTGGGACTAAACTTTAGCTCCCACGGCTCTTGTCACACACATGTGAGCTGCCATCAACTTGGGCCAAATCACATATGGACTTTTACATACATGAGCTTTGATATTTAGAGAAAATCTGGAATCACACATGGGTCTAATGATTTAGCTCATTATTTCTAACAATCCCCCACAATATCTCAAATGCCCATTTGAAGATTTGCCAATCCTCACTACTTGTTTATATACCAGTGTTTTAATAGAGACTGTCTAGTTGAACTTCCGCCTAGAATCTTGAACTACGTCTATCAATAACTTGAACAATGGACGAACCTTGAATTGCAAGTTTGGTGCTAATAGATTTTACTCAAAATCATAACTAGTACCTGGCTGCCAGTAGGTTGGAGCATATGCGTCATACTTCCTGGTCTCTTCATGAGTTTACTAGAGATCACCCAAGTCTCATAGACCGTGACGTTTATAGTCGAGCTCATATAGGTGTGTTCTTTCAAGAATGCCCTATAGGACGACATCTTTGCTAGTTAAAGCCAACAGAAACACATTAAGGCGTGTTGCCAACCTGCCTTACAGATTATGAGAGTTATGCATCTTCACATAGAGAGGGTTACAGAATACTCTCCTTAGTCCACCCACTAGCTTGTTCTTTCTAGGTTCTAATTCACGGGATCTACGATCACATAGGTTGGGTTACCACTACGTGTGATATCCATGGGTCTCAACCCCATCTCCCTTGATGCACTTTCTATCACATTTCGTGATAGTCCCTTTGTAAAGGGATCTGCCAGGTTTTTGTCTGTTTGAATATACGTAACAGTTATTACTCCGGAGTTTCTCAATTTCCTGACAGACTTCAAACGTCTCTTCAGGTGTCTTGATGAATTCGCGTTATCCTTAGAATTGTTCACTTTGACAATAACAGTTTGGTTGTTACAATTCAAAAGGATTGCCGGCACAGGTTTCTCAACCACAGGCAAGTCCATCAAAAGCTCACGCAGCCATTCTGACTCAACAGTGGTTATGTCTAAAGCAGTAAGCTCTGCTTTTATAGTTTACCTCGTCAATATGGTCAGTCTATGGGATCTCCATGAAACAGCACCACCTCCAAGGGTAAACACATACCCGTTCGTGGCGTAGAGTTCATCAACGTCAGAGATCCAGTTCAAATCACTATATCCTTCAAGCACAGCAGGGTGCCCTGAATAGTGAATCCCATAGCTCATCGTACCACATAGATAGCGCATGGCCCTTTCAAGTGCATGCCAATGATCAATACCCGGGTTAGACATGAACCTACTCAACTTGCTCACAGCAAAAGAGATATCAGGTCTTGTAGCGCTTGCTAAGGACATGAGAGAACCAACAACTTGTGAATATTTCAGTTGATCTGTTGGTTCCTTCTTATTCTTTCGTAATGTCAAACTGGGATCATAAGGTGTTGGAGAAGTCTTGCCATCAGCAAAGCCAAATCGGCTCAATACCTTCTCAACATAATGAGATTGCGTTAAAGTAATCCCATTCTCGTTCTTAATAAGCTTGATGTTCAGAATCACATCAGCCTCTCCCAGATCTTTCATATCAAAACTCTTTGACAGGAAAGACTTGACTTCATTTATCACTATCATGTTTGTACCAAAGATCAGAATGTCATCCACGTACAAACATAATATAACGCTATCAGCCTCTGAAAGGGCATTTATTGTCATAATCACTTTTGGTGTTCGTTAACAACAAGTAGATCATTTTACAGTTTGTTGTTGTCCACATGTTGGTATTATCAAAGATAAACTGCACCCTCACTCTTGGGAAAAGACCACATTCATATGCCACTGTTCTGGAAACTCCAAACCGGAGTCTCCGGTCTGTCAAGACCGGAGTATCCGGTGTGGTCTGGAGTTTCCGGTTCTGGCTCCGGTGGTGCCTCCCGGGATCTGGCTGGGACATTCTGACTAGGGGTCCGGAGGCTGCACCGGAGGTTGCTCCGGATTCTCCAAACTTTGTTCAGTCCGGAGTCTCCGGTGTTGCTGGGGCAAGTTTGGCATGGGTCAGTAAGAAGGGCAGTCCGGAGGCTGGTCCGGAGATTGGGCGGAGTCTCCGGTCTGACTTTTCTACAACAGTCAGAAAACGGTTCGTGGAGGGGGCTGCCTATAAATGGGACCCTTATATTCTTCCTCCAGCTGCTCGAGCTGCTCAAGAACACCAACCCCATTAGAGCCACCAAATATACAAGATCTCTTCATCCAACCATCCAAAGTCATTGATCTTTGGAGAATCGAAGGACGAGGCCTTGATTTACATCTTCACCAAGAGAGATCTTCATTTCCCCCTCATTCACTTGAGGGCCCCCAAGCTCTAGTGTTTCTTTGGAAACCCTAACTTTGATTTGGTTCTTACAAGCTTGTCTTTGATTTGTCTTGACAGCTTTCTTGTATTTGGGAGCCTCCAATTCAGTTGTGGATGTGTGCCCCGAACTTGTTGTAAAGGTGCCGGCTTCCACCTTGAAGGTTGCCGATATAGTGGAAGGTGAATCGAGCCCGTTGGGGTGAGGTTGATCGGAGAACAAGGGAGGCCTCTCGTGGCGTTGGTGGTTTGAAACCACCCCCTCTCCAAATGTAGACGTACTTACCCTCAAAAGGAAAAACTACGGGAAACAAATCCTTGTGTCTCCGCGTCCACTCCCTTGGTTACTTCTATCCTTTACCGCACTTTACTTACTTGTTCTTGCTTAGTGCTGTGTTAAGCTTGTGCTTGATTAACATATAGGTAAATTCACCATAGTTGCATATTCTAGAGAATTTACCTTTCTTGTCAAACCCTAATTTGAAAAAGAGTAAAATTTGAAGTAGCACCTATACACCCCCCCTCTAGGTGCCCATACGATCCTTACAATTGGTATCAGAGCCTCGGCTCTTTATTTGGGCTTTACCGCCTAAGAGAATATGGGTAGCCAAGAAGGGGATGGTGGTAGTGAGCCGACCCCGGTGACCATGGAAGATCTCAGAAACTTGGAAACAAGATTGAGCTCTTCCTTGGTCAACGAAGTCAAGAAGATTCTTGAGCAACTTATTAAAGACAAAGATGGCTCATCACCCCCATCTCCTCAAGAGGATCTACCATCCGTTGTACCTAAAGGGAATACTTCGGTATCCCTCGAGGGTATGGTGGTAGGGGGAAAACTAGACAACGCTAATTCCTCCACACAACTTGATGGGGGGAAGGGTGAGAACCGTGATTCTTGGTACTCTCCCGATCCTCCCGTCCCTCACCCTCATGTGTACAATAGAGGTGACCCACCTAAGCTAGAAGAGTCTGCTACTTTTTCTCAATGGCAATCACTAATGAGAACGCATGTGCGCAGCTCTTGCATTGAACTATGGAACATCATCGAGCATGGACTCTTTATTGGGGATCCAAACAACTTGACAAGAAGAGAGATTGTCAATAGTCAACTCAATGCCACTGCTTTGCATCAACAAGTATTGGGAACAAAGGATTACCCACACATCGAGCACTTTAGCATTGCCAAGGAAGCTTGGGATGCTCTCACTATGTTGTTTGTTGGAAATGAGAGTATGAGGAGGAACCGATATGATGCTCTAAGCAATGAAGCCGAAGGCTTCTACATGAAAGAAGGTGAAGATCATGAAGACATGTACCGAAGGCTCAAGACCACCGCCACCGCTTTTAGAAATGTGGGTGCCTCACATGTGGATGATGCATGGATAAAAAGGAAATATGTGAGTGCACTCATGCCTTTTGAGCCCACCGACTTGAAGAGTCTACAAGGAAGACACAACTACCATCTCATGACCTCAAATGAAGTTATGCAAGAGATGGACGCTTTCAAGGTTGCCGCCAAGAATGCCAAAGATGCCCGTGCTCGTGCCCTTGGTATGAGCAATGTTGTCAATGTTGCATTAAAGGCAAAAGTTGTGGACCATGGGGATGAAGATGATAGTGATGAAGGGCCTTCCATGGACCACCCCGATGAAGTCAAGATTGCTCATAGTCAATATATGGCCTTCTATGCAAATAACTTTTGGAAGAACCCCGCCAAGGCCAAGTTGGAAATGCAAAGAAAAAGCAACCCAAATGGGAAAAGAGAAAATACAATGAGATTGAGAACTTGCTTCAATTGTGGTGACCGCTATCACTTTGTAGCAAGTTGTCCCTATGAAAAGAGAGAAGATCATGGGGGTAAGCTTGTGTTGAAGAAGACTCTCAAGGCACCTTACAAGAAACCTTTCATCAAGAAGAATCCCATCAACAAGAAGTCGGGAGAAATTGTCTTGATCACTCATGAAGAATACTCCTCTGACAATGAAGATGAGGAAGAGGAAACTTCGCATGGTGTGGCTGCTCTAGCCACCACCTATACTCCGACATTCTCACTCTTTGATTCTCCAAATGAGAACTCTCCCACCAAGAACTTCACTTGCCTTATGGCAAGAGGAACATAGGTATACTCATCATCCCACTCTACTCCCTTAGATAATGATGAACTTGATGATGAGCTGTCTCTTGATGTTAAAAAGGAATTAATTGCCTTTGATGAGTTTATGACCAACCTAGAAGGAGATGCTAAGTTACACTTTGAAAACATCCTAGATCAACTTTCACATACTCAAGAGCTTCTAGATGTAAGATGTAAACTTGGGCATGAACACATGATTGAGCTAGAGGCTTTAAACAATGCTCTAGAAGAAGAACAAGAAACTAGGTTATCACTTGAGTTAAAACTTGAAGGGCTTGATGAGGTCAATGCCAATATTGTTAACAAACTCATCAAAGAGCGTGATCATGCTATTACTAAATACAAAAGTGCTAAAAGGGACAAGATTGAGTTTGGTGTGGTTCATGAAAAACTTGCCGAGGACTTTAGGTTGCTTAACAAGGCCCACAAGGCTTTGGAGAGTGAACTCTTGTCACTCACAAAGTCCCATGAAACGCTTCAAACTCAATTGGCCAATATTCCTTCACCTAGTAACTTCATTCCATCTAGTAGTACAACTATTCTTGAAGAGAATGCTAGGTTGAAGGGGGAGCTTGCTAAGGCCACATTTCCACAAGGCAACAAGTCTATTGATGATCTTTTGAGTAAGCAAAGGCCTAGTGGTGATAAAGGGGGCATTGGATTTGTCTCCAATTCTAAGAAGAAGAACAACAACAAGAAGAAGAAGGCCAAGCCCACACAAGAAACTAACAAGGCCATTGTGGGTAGTAAGACCACAAGTGGTAAAACTATGTCTCATGATGACTTTGCGGGTAGTGCTAACCCTCACTATGTTCTAATGCGTGATTATTATGGTGATGTGTATGCACAATATGTTGGCCCATATGATGGTTATATTGCTTGGTCTATTTGGGTTCCCAAGACCCTTGTTGCTCACAAAAGAGGACCCATTGAAAAATGGGTACCTAAAAATTAGCTTGATATTTTGTAGACTTATGCTTCCGGAGGGTCAAAGTGGGTGCTTGATAGTGGTTGCACAAGTCATATGACCGGAAGCTCGTCTATTGTCAAGGAGTTAAAGCCAAATGATGATCAAATCACCGTGACATATGCCGACAAGTCAAAATCTAAGGTATTGGGTTTTGGCAAAGTTGTGGTTGCTCACGACATTACACTCGTGAACATCATGCTTGTTGAGACCCTTGGGTACAATTTACTTTTAGTCTGTGCTCTTGGAAAGATGGGTTTTTCCGTCTTTATACATAATGATCTTGTGGTCCTCATGTGGAGCAAGTCTCTCAAGGTCGCTTTTGTTGGGTATGTCGAACATGACTTCTATGTGGTGGACTTTTCGGGGCAAGCCACTACAAGTGAGATGTGCTTATTCGGAAAGGCCGATGTGGGTTGGTTATGGCATCGCCGACTGGCCCATGTCAATATGAGAACTTTGCAAAGTCTCCACAAGGAGGGCCATATTGTTGGACTAAAAGAAAATGTTTCCTTTGCCAAAGATCGTGTTTGCAGGGCATGTGTTCTAGGGAAGATGCATGATGCTCCTCATAAGCCTAAGAACTGCATCAAGTCCACCAAGATCTTGGAGCTCCTTCACGTGGACCTCTTTGGTCCTCCATCTCATGCAAGTCTTGGTGGGAAGAAATATTGCTTGGTGATTGTTGATGACTTTTCAAGATACTCTTGGGTTTATTTCTTCAAATTGAACAGTGAAACTTAAAAGACCTTCATCGACTTCATAAATTTGGTCCAAAGGCAATACAATGTTCCCGTATTGATCATTAGAAGTGACAACGACACCGAGTTCAAGAACTACACCTTGAATGATTTTCTTAGTGATGAGGGGATTAAACATCAATATTCCGCTGCATACACCCCTCAACAAAATGGCGTGGCCGAAAGGAAGAACCGGACTCTTATTGAGATGGCTAGGACCATGTTGGCGGAGTTTAAATCTTCATACAACTTTTGGGCCGAAGCCATTTCCACTGCTTGCCATGCTTCAAACCGGCTCTACCTCTGCAAAGAAATCAACAAGACTCCATATGAAATTCTTACCGGTAACAAGCCCAACATATCTTACTTCCGGGTGTTCGGTTGTAAGTGTTTCTATCTCATAAAAGGTGTTCGTTTGTCTAAATTCGAGTCTAAAGCATTAGAGGGTATTTTTGTTGGCTATGGTCTCGAATCTCACACTTATAGAATCTATGATAAGCTCTCCGGAGCCGTCATAGAATCTTGTAGTGTGACCTTCGAAGAATATGATGGTCCCCAAGGGGGCGTGTTGATGCTTGTGATGCAGATGATGAAATGCCTCAGGATGCCATAGGAAGAATGGGTGTGGGATATATCCGCCCCGTTGAGGAACCCCTTATGGAGGATCGAGAAGAACTATGCTCCACTCAAGTGGAGCCCTCATCTTCACAACCTCAACATGCTCCATCCACCGAAGAGGACATTGACTCAAGATAAAGACAAGATGTGGACCCTCAACATGGTGATCAAAGTGTCAACTCTAGTCAAGGGGAGCTTGGTCCATTCGACAGATTGTCAAGTGGTGCCAAGTAAATTTGTCAAGGAAGATCCGTACAAGCTTCTTTGAGACAAGCTCAAATTGACGCTAGAAGAGCACTTGATCAAGAACAAGGTCAATCTTTGCCTCCCAATGTAGAGGATGATTCCAATGATGATCAAGGTCAAGGTGATGGTCAAGACGAGGATCAAAATGATGAAGAGGGTCCCCCAAGAAACAGCACGGAGATCCACGCTCGTTGCGAAGCTAGAAAGGAAAGAATGTTGGAAATAAGAGATCACACTCTACAAAATGTAGTTGGTGATCCAAGGAAAGGTATTTCCACAAGAGCACAATTGAAGAGGTTCAGTGAACACCAAGCACACATCTCCATGATTGAACCAAAGAAAGTGTGGGAAGCCCTTGAAGATTCGGATTGGTTAGAAGCTATGCACAAAGAACTCAACAACTTTGAGAGAAACAAAGTATGGAAGTTAGTTGAGAAGCCAAAGGATTGCCGCAATGTTATTGGAACAAAGTGGATATTCAAGAACAAGCAAGATGAGCATGGAATTATAGTAAGGAAAGAGGCTAGATTGGTTGCACAAGGGTATTATCAAATTGAAGGAATTGATTATGGATAGACTTATGCACCCTTGGCTCGCCTTGAGTCCATCCGTATCCTTCTTGCTTATGCGGCACATCACAACTTTAAGTTGCAACAAATGGATGTAGAAAGTGCATTTCTTTATGGTCCAGTAAATGAATTGGTATATGTTAAGCAACCCCCGGGATTTGAGGACCCCAACTTCCCAAACCATGTCTACAAACTTGATAAGGCGCTCTATGGGCTCAAGCAAGCCCCACGCACATGGTATGAGCACCTTAGAGAGTTATTGTTTGACCGTGGCTTTGAGGTTGGGAAAATCGATCCCACTCTTTTTACTAAGAGGGTCAATGGGGAGCTTTTTGTATGCCAAATATATGTTGATGATATTATCTTTGGCTCATCTAACAAAGCTTTTAATGATGAATTCTCAAAGCTTATGACTAGTAGGTTCCGGATGTCCTTGATGGGGGAGTTGAGAGTATTTCTTGGCTTTGAGATCAAGCAAAGTTAGAGGAGGGACATTCTTCAATCAAGCCAAGTATACTCAAGATATGCTCAAGAGATTCAAAATGCAAGATTTAAATGGAGCTCCTACTCCCATGGCTACAAAGACTCATCTAGAACAAAATCCAAATGGTAAAGATGTGGATCAAAAGGTATACTGGTCTATGATTAGTTCTTTACTTTATCTTTGTGCATCTAGACCCGATATTGTGTTGAGTGTAGGTGTGTGTGCAAGATATCAAGCGGATCCTAAAGAAAGCCATTTAATTGCGGTCAAGAGAATCTTTCGATATTTGGTTCATACCCCATTTTATGGTCTTTGGTATCCTCAAGGCTCAACATTTGCTCTTTGTGGATACACGGATTCGGATTGGGCGGGTGACAAGGATGATAGAAAACCAACATCCGGGGCTTGCCAATTCGTTGGTAGGTCCTTGGTATGTTGGTCTTCCAAGAAGCAAAATTGTATATCTCTCTCCACCGCCGAAGCCGAGTATGTGGCAGCTGCTAGTGCTTGCACTCAATTGCTATGGATGAGGCAAACTTTAAAGGAATACGGTGTCCATTGTGACAAAGTGCCTCTTCTATGTGACAATGAAAGTGCCATCAAGATTGCCTACAACCCGATGGATCACACAAGGACAAAGCATATTGAGATTCGCCATCACTTCATTAGAGATCATGTTGCTCGAGGTGATATTGATCTATCATATGTATCAACCAAAGATCAACTTGCCGATATCTTCACGAAGCCACTTGATGAAGCAAGGTTTTGCTACTTGAGGAATGAACTAAATATTGTAGATTCAAGGAGCTTGACTTGATATTCTTGCACTCTCACCTATGTTTCATCTCATATTTGGTTTAGGTGTATGCATGGATATAGGGGGAGTGCGGTCCTAATTGATTGGACCATCCCTCCCCCCATTATGCCCAAAGCAATCAAAATAATTCCTTTTAATATCATTTAGTGATATGTGAGCTTAATGATGAGTTTTGGTAATGGACCCAAGATATATCTTCGTGGTGCCAAGCCAAGTATACTCAAATATGGTGGCCTAGGCCACCGCCCTCTCTCATTTGAGAGGTTGGCACTTACTCATGTTTGTCATTTGCTTGATTCTAGTCTCTTGGAGCTTTTCTGAACATTTTTTGAATCCCTATGGCTCTTATTGGTTCTTCACAGATTGATGTCTCAACCCAAGCCCTTTCCCTATCTTAAAAACCATCTATCTCTCATATATGTACCCAAACACCTTTCCTGGATCTTTTGGTCGAGGAGGACCGGAGTCTCCGGTGTACAAACACTACACCGGAGTCTCCGGTGTAGGCCGGAGTCTCCGGTCCAGACGGTTTTTGTGACTTAAAGTGGGGCATCGGGGTGAATTGGGAAAACAGTTCACCATTCTTCACCCCGTCCCCTACCTCCAACCCCGTCGCCCCCTCTTCCAAAAATCCTCCCCGGAGGTCAAGAAGCCCCCGGGATCCGCCGTTCCGCCGGCCAACCTTCCCCTCTCCTCCATTGGGTCATTCCCACCGAAGGAATTGATCCCATGGACATATCTGGTACCTCTCCTCTATATTTATCCTAGGGTTCATCTCTAGATGTGTTTTTAAGGATTGTTGCTAATTTGCCCATTGGAATCACTTGTTTGCGTGCACTCTAGTACTTTAGCATTGTTGCATTGCCCGATCTACTAGATTCACCCTCACTAGCGTCTTCCCATCTCATACCCGAGCCTCCTGATCGGAGATTCCGGACTAAGGTCCGGAGACTCCGGTCCCCAGGACCGGAGACTCCGGTATCAGGTGCGGAGACTCTGGTGTTGGGTGAATAAAATTAGTCCAGGAATGCATCAAAGCTCTTGTACTGCATCTTTGGGACATATATACTCATCTCCATGTTATCTCCCTCACTGCTGTTCACAGGTGATGGTTCTAGTCGTCCTCGTCGTACCAAGGCCAAGTCCCAAAGGGGCAATCCTCGCTATGATGAAGCTCAGGGTCAGTTTATCGTGCCTCCGTCCAACCGGAAACAGCGGGCACGTGATGCAGCTTACATGAAGAGGGACCAGGAGAGGGCTAAACGGGAGGAACGTGCCAAGAGGGCCAAGTATGACAACCTCCAGTCCCTAGCCAAGATGTCTAAAGAGGAGTACCGTGAGCTAAGAAAGACAGATTTCTATGCGCTGCCTCGTACCAGTGAGCACCCTCATTACTGGAGGAAAGAACAGGCTGTGTTCATGAAGGATGTGTATGGTGTACTCACCAGATCACCTGTCTGCCCCCAGAAGTTCATGAGTGTTGAGCAAATGCGCCAGAGCCCTTACTTCAATGATGCCCTATGGATCTGTGAGAAGCTGGGTCTCTACAACTTGATGGAGCTGCGTGAAGACTACAGTGTCCATCTTGTCCAGCAGTTCTATGCCACAGTTGTGTTTGGGACTGACCTTGACATGACCATGGTGTGGATGACTGGCACCACCCGCTGCACGGCTACATTTCATGACTTTACCAGTGTCATCTTTGAGACCTTCCATGGAGTATCCACTCCTATGGGGCTGCGCATGCACTTGGCAGCTTTGCGTGAGAACAAGTTGAAGCTGGCACCTCTGTATGATGATGGTGTTGTGGGGGGTTCCAAGGGACTCAAGACCCTCTACAACCTTATGCTGAGGATTTTTTGTCACACTATTGCTCCAAGTGCTGGAAATGATGATGCTATTAGGGGTGGGCTTGTCAACCTCCTGTACCATACTCACCGGATCTTCAATGCTGGAGCTGAGGCTGATGCTGCACCCATTGATGTGATGGACTTCATTTTCGAGGAGATGTTCCATGCCATTCTTTACAAGAAATCTCCTCCATATGCACCCTTGGTGATGAGGCTCATCAACTCCCAGGAGCATGATTCTCCACATGGCATACCTCCACACCTCACTGAGCACACTCTGGTCTCTCTGCAGCAAAAGGGGCGCATGGGGCCTGCTCCAAGGCGTCGCTATGGGGATGATGATGAGGAGATTGAGACGGAGAGGGCTCCCTCCCCACCTAGAGTTAGGAGGAAGAATGCCTCCAATGCCCCTATGCCTACCATGACTCGAGACTATGTGCATGAGAGGGTCAAGAAGGCCAGCTTTTGGGAGAGGACCCTTTGTTGCATGAATGTCGACATTCGCAAGCAGCAGCATGCATCCTACCAAAGCAACCGCCGCATTGAGAAGCTCCTCAAAGAGATCAAGGCACAGGGTCTTGATGATAATGAGGAAGGTGAGGATGAATACAACGATGAGCATGGGGCTCAGCCGTCCACAGAGTCTGATCACACTCTATCATTTGGGGCATGGAATGCCCAACAGGATAGTCTGGTGGATTGGAAGACGTTGCTGATGTCACCTCAGGGTTTGGGTACCAGGGTACTTCTTCTTCTCGCCCTCACGGCAAAGGGCCTGCTGTCCCTGAAGACGATGATGATGACTATGATCAGGATGATGATGACCAGGAGGAGGATGAGGATGCCGAGGATGACGATGACTATTGAGTTGATGGGGCGCTAGTGTAGGTATTTTCCCCTTTTCGGCATTTCGATGCCAAAGGGGGAGAAGACATTCTCATTGGTTTGCATGGGATTTGGGATTTGCGACTATCTGCCTTTATTTGCCTTTTATTTGGATATTCGAACTTGAACTTTATCTGCTGTTCCTATGAGTGTCTATGACTATGTGCTTATGTGCACCACCTATTGTAACTCATGTGAGATCTGTGTGTGCTATCATTGATATTATCTTCCTTACATGATTTACTTCATTATCTTGCTGCACATAGTCAGGGGGCGCCACATTTATATGCTATTCCATGCAAATCACTTGTTGTCATCGAACACCAAAAAGGGGGAGATTGAAAGGGCATTTATTGTCATAATCACTTTTTGTGTTCGTTAACAACAAGTAGATCATTTTATAGTTTGTTGTTGTCCACATGTTGGTATTATCATAGATAAACTGCACCCTCACTCTTGGGAAAAGACCACATTCATATGCCACTGTTCTGGAAACTCCAGACCGGAGTCTCTGGTCTGTCAAGACCGGAGTCTCCGGTGTGGTCCGGAGTTTCTGGTTCTGGCTCCGGTGGTGCCTCCTAGGATCTGGCTGGGACATTTGACATGGTTATACCTTACGGGTACGTGGCCTCAGCATACCTGGTCCAGCCCAAGGAAGGCCCACAACAGATGTACGCTGGCCCATGAAGATTTTCGGGTGGCCAAGGCCCATGACGCCTTCGGATCCTTGGAGAGCAAGACTAGCGTAGATAGGAAATTCAAAGGGGTAAAACCCTAGAACTTGTAACCGACTAGGACTATGCCCGGGACTTGCCTAAGTCTATATAAAGGCCAGGAGGGCACGACCTAGATCTCTCGACTCATACTTTCGCATACGCACCACCACGCCAGATCGAATCTGCGCACCCCTGTAACCTTCGGTTCCGCCGTAATCAAGAGCAGACAAGCAGGAGTAGGGTTTTCCCTCCGGGGGCCTGAACCTGGGTAAATCTCGTGTCCCCTGGTTGCTTGTCTGTTAACCGTTCCACGATCTCCAGCATCCCCATCTTCTCCGAAACCCAAGTCCATAACAATGGGCATTGATGAGATCAAACCTCGTCAATTGGCGCCGTCTGTGGGAATCGGGGCTGCTGATTGTGCGATCGTGACGGTCCCAACCCGATCGATCTACAACTCTGTGGCGACGGAGAGTCACCTCCTCTTCGGCGCTTTCAACTTCATCGCCCACTCGCCGGCCACCATGAAGGACTTCGAGCCCGTAGGAGACGGATTCGAAATCCTATTCGGGAGCTTCTGCTTCCAGGTGGGGCGAACTGGCACCCTCCGTCTCCCTGAGTGGGTGCCCCTACCATCAATCATGCCTGCTTCATGGGCCCCACACCCCGTGCTACGCACAACATCATCAGCAGATGATTCCTACGACAGGAGCAGCTGCAACTCCGATCTGTGCGATCTGCCATCGGATGCAGGGACCTACGGTTCCGGATCTGAGAGTTGCGGTAGCAGCAGACCGATCTACAAGCGCTACCAATGCGCCGCAGTCATCTAGGAGCAGCAAACACCTAACCCGCCGCCCAACACGAACCCCAACCCGCAGGACAGAAACGGTGAAAACGGCGGGAACAGAAGAAGCCAGTCCCCCCCCCCACCCGAAGGGGAAAACAACGGCCACGTCATCCAACTTAGCAAAGAAGGATGGGTCCAGGCACGCCGCACCGTAGCAGGCGACATAGTCCTGCCTGTAGACTCCCCACGTGAACTATTGATGGCATAGCACTACCTCCTCATCGAGGAGCATAAGAAGCAAGTCAAGATGCAGGAAACACTTGACAAACGCAAGCAAGCAGCCTCTGAGTCCAGCGCGCTACGAGCTGCGCTCTCCGCCATGGCCCCCGGCTCTAGCACGAACGGAAACCAGGGAAACAAGCACCGCTCGCAGGTGGAGAACATGGATCCCAAGGAGCGCCGTGATGTGACCCGAACTCTCCACACATCGTTCATGGAGATGGATGCCGATGGCAACATCATCCCAAAGACACCGCAAGCTGCGATCATGGCAGCCACTGCGTATCTCGCGGCCCACCAACCTCCGGAAGGGGACCCAAAAAGAGCCATGCATAAGTCCGCACTCACCGGACTCGGACTTGTCGGAGTTGCGCTCCACGAAGACGCTCCTACGGAGCCGAAGAAGAAAGCTCCGCCAGGCGCGACCGGAGCCCCACCCCTTCATCCGAAGAGGAAGAGGAACACGACCTTCCTCGAAGGAAGAAGAGCTCGCGTCGACATAAACGCGACTACGACGCCAGAGACGCGCTCACACAGCGCAAAATCGACAAAGCACGAGCCAAACGTGCATGCTCGTCTGAATCCGAGATGGACGAAGACGAAGGAGAACTCTGCGGAGCTCGATGCTTCAGCAGATCTATTCGGCGAACACAGATGCCACGGAATTTCAAGCTTCCTTCGGATACTCCGAAGTTCAACGGCACGCAAGATCCAAAAGCCTGGCTTAGTGACCATCTGTCATCCGGCAAGCTGCATGGCGGTAGCAAAGAAACCGCCATGCAATGCCTTCAGCTGCAGCTGACAGGCGCGGCGCAGGTCTGGCTCAGCAGCCTATCATCAGGGTCCATCCGAAGCTGGGAGGAGCTAGCTTACAGCTTCATCTGAAGCTGGATCACCCTTGCCAGATCCCTCGCCCAGGTCATGCTGCCCTGGTGCGGGAGGCGCAGATCGGAGGTTTCGAGATGAGTCGCGTCTTCATGGACGGTGGCAGCGGCATCAACCTAATGTTCGCAAGCACTCTAGCGGCAATGCGGATCCCGCAATGCAGCCTAAAACAGTCAGACACAATGTTCCACGACATCGTTCCAGGGAAGGGCATATCCCCCCTGGGCAAAATAGGGCTCGACGTCATCTTCGGGAAGCCGGACAACTTCCGGCAGGAGCGACTCGAATTTGAAGTGGTGGACTGGCCATCACAATACCACGCCATACTTGGGCGTGTAGCATTCGCAAGGTTCCTGGCTGTCCCACACTACGCATACCTGCTACTCAAGATGCCAGGGACGAAGGGCGTCATCACAGTCCACGGGAGCTTCACCCGATCGGACCAGTGCGACAGGGATTTCAACAAAATCTCCCAGTCTTTCGGCATGCAAGACGAGCTCGTAAGGCTCCGTGAGGTGACGGACAATGGGTCACCCCCAGTCATAAGGCAAAACGCACCCAACATGTGTTTCGACTCCACCGTCAACACAAAGAAGGTGCAGGTCCATCCGACGGATGCCTCCAAGACGGCGCTGATCGCCAACGACCTCAGCCCCGCATAGGAAGGCACGCTCGTCGAATTCCTCTGTGAGCGCTGGGAAATCTTCGCCTGGTGTCCTGCGGACATGCCAGGAGTTCCGAGGGAATTTGCCGAGCACGCACTCAATGTCTTTCCAGACACCAAGCCAGTCAAGAAGTCCATCCGGAGACTGTCCGAGCCACGAGCCGAAGCCATCGGCAAGGAAATCAATAGACTACTCGCTGTAGATTCATCAAGGAAATCAAGGAAAGCGAGTGGCTTGCGAATACAGTGATGGTCCCAAAGAAGGACACGGACATCCTGCGGATGTGCGTGGACTTCACGTCACTAAACAAGCATTGCCCAAAGGACCACTTCCCTCTTCCTCGGATCGATCAGATCATCGATTCGACTGCAGGATGTGAGAAACTCTCCTTCCTCGATGCCTACTCAGGCTATAACCAGATTCGACTCAAGGTCGAAGATCAGGAGAAAACGGCGTTTATCACACCGTTCGGAGTATTCTGCTACAACACAATGCCTTTCGGGCTAAAGAACATAGGTGCCACGTACCAGCGATGCATGCAGGCCTGCCTCAAGGACCAGATCGGTCGCAACGTCCAAGTCTACGTTGACGACATAGTCATAAAAACCAGGGAGGCAAGGACACTTATCGATGATCTCCGCGAGACGTTCGACAACCTTGATCGCTACAGGATCAAGCTCAACCCCGAAAAATGCGCCTTCGGCGTCCCATCAGGGCAGCTGCTTGGGTACTTCATATCTCAGCGAGGGATCGAGGTGAACCCGAAGAAAATCAGAGCCATCATGGCAATGGAGAAGCCGAAAAACCTCAAAGGCGTCCAGCAGCTCGCAGGACGAATAGCGGCGCTAAGCAGATTCATCAGCCGCATGGGCGAGAAGGCCCTGCCATTCTACCAGCTACTACGCAAGGCAGACAAGTTTGAGTGGACGCCAGAAGCCAACGATGCATTCGAAAGCCTCAAGCGGCTCCTCTCCACCTCGCCCGTCTTGGTCACGCCAAAGGAGCGCGAGCCTCTGCTGCTGTACATAGCAGCCACACACCAAGTGGTCAACACCGTGCTCGTGGTCGAACGACCCGAAGAAGGCAAGACCCACGGGGTCCAGCGCCCAATCTACTACCTCAGCAAGGTACTAACACCAACAAAGCAGAGGTACCCTCACTACCAGAAGCTCGCCTACGGCGTGTTCATGACGGCTCGACGGCTGAGCCATTACTTCCAGGAGCACCAAGTGATGGTCATCAACGAAACACCCCTGAACAGCATCCTGAATAATCCAGAGGCCACAGGACGCGTGGCCCTGTGGGGCATTGAGCTGTCACCCTTGGACATCGTCTACGAGAAACGACTCGCAATCAAATCTCAAGTCCTTCGGACTTCCTGGTACATTGGATGGAGCTGCAGCTGCCAGACACCCCAGATATGTCGCAGTCATGGATGATGCACTTCGACGGCTCCAAGCGAGAAGCTGGAGCAAGAGCGAGGGTCATACTGACCTCCCCGCAAGGCGACACGATGAAGTACGTCCTTCGGATGAAATTCCGAGCTTCTAATAATGAGGCCGAATACGAAGCCCTCATCCACGGCATGAGGATGGCAAAGATATGCGGCGCAACGCGCCTGGTCATCTACGGTGACTCCAACCTCATCGTCCAGCAGACGATGAATAAGTGCGACGCACACGCCGAAAGCATGATCGCATACCGTGCGCTCTACAACGCACTCGAAGGAGAATTCGACGGCTGCGAGCTTCGGCACGTTGGAAGAGAAAGCAACGAGGAAGCCGGCAGACTCGCCAACATCGGCTCCACCTGCGCAAAGGTGCCACCAGGTGTGTTCCTCGAACAGATCTGTGTGCCATCCATCAAGCGAAAATTCCCCAAGGGATCACCCGAAGAAGCAGAACATTCGGGGGCTACGCTGCTCGAAGGACATGAAGGACCCGAGAAACTGGACACAGAAGTCGCCATGGTAAACCTAATGCAGGTCATGGCAGTCGAAGAAACTTGGACGCGACCATACCTCCAGTTCTTGTTAAATGGAGAACTGCCTGATAGCCCGACAGATGCCCGACGCATATCTCGTCGGTCAAAATCCTTCACCACCATCAATGGCGAGCTGTACAAGTGCAGTATTACGGGTGTACTATAAAGGTGTGTCACCATCGGTGACGGGAAAGCCATCCTCCAAGACATCCATGAGGGCATCTGCGGCCATCATGCAGGCAGCTGCTCCCTAGTCGCCAAAGCTCTACGGGCCGGATTCTACTGGCCAATGGCCATGAGCGATGCAAAGGACATCGTCCGAAGATGCAATGGATGCCAACGGTTCGCCGAAAAACCGCACGCACCCGGGTCAGAGCTCAGACCCATACCTATAGCTTGGACTTTTGCTCAATGGGGCCTCGACATGATCGGCAAACTACCAAAGTCCTCGAAAGGGGGACACGTTTACCTCCTGGTCGCAGTCGACAAATTCACCAAGTGGATCGAGGCCATGCCCGTCACCAACCAAAAGGGCAAAACTGCCGTCAAGTTCTTCGAGTCCATTGTCTACAGGTTCGGCGTACCGCATAGCATCATCACCGACAACGGATCAAACTTTATCTCCAAGGAATTCTAGGACTTCTGCGAAGGCCTTGGGATCAACATCACGTACGCCTCAGTGGCACACCCCCAAATGAACGGGCAAGTGGAAAAGGCCAACGGCCTAATCGACGCTGGCATCAAGAAGCGCCTCATGAGTCCACTCGAAAGGAAAGCAGGA
The DNA here is from genome assembly GCA_916181665.1 of Avena sativa. Lineage (NCBI taxonomy): Eukaryota > Viridiplantae > Streptophyta > Magnoliopsida > Poales > Poaceae > Avena > Avena sativa. Next base: position 143,268,170 of record OV702294.1, on the reverse strand, counting down.
GCCTGGACGAAAGAGCTACCATTCGTCCTATGGAGCTTACGGACCACGCCAAATAGCTCCACAGGCTACACACCGTTCTTCATGGTGCACGGAGCTGAAGCCGTGCTACCAGCCGAAGTACGCCACCAGGCCCCCCGGGTCATCGCTTACATCGAAGCCGAATCCACGGCTGCACTCGAAGATGCCGTCGACACACTCGACGAAGCACGAGACATAGCAGCAGCTCGATCAACGGTGTACCAGCAGAGTCTCCGCAACTACCACAGCCGCCGGCTGCGCCCAAGGTCCTTCGTCGAAGGAGACCTCGTCTTGCGACTCAAGCAAGAGCGACCGACGAAATTCGAGTCACCATGGGAAGGACCCTACGTCATCACCGAAGTCATCCCAGGTGGCGCCTACCGCCTCAAGCACGTGGAGTCCGGAGTCGCATACTCCAACCCATGGAACATCTCGCACTTGCGACGATTCTACCCCTAGCTACCTACCCCCTTTACCTTCAATAAGGCTTTCAGCCAAGGCTATTCAGCCGAACAATGTACTTCCTCCATTACGATATAAATAAAGCTAAGTGTCTCGCCCCAAACTCCACTTCATTATTTGCAACTCTACTTTACGCTGCAAACGCACTCGGGGCCTCCCCCCACCTCACGATTTCGTCGACTGAGGATCACGCGTGTACACCTGAGTAGCTGACAACGTAAGGCAAACAAAAAGGACACGTACTCAAACAAAGCACTGGGTGCTTACAGCAGAAAAAACCTTTACAACAAAGGGCATAACACGCCCAGTCGAAATATACAAATTTTACATCTATCTATTTTACAGGTACTACCTATTCTGAAGAATAACCTGAGCACGCTGCTCAAACAAATCTACGACCTATTCGGCATACTGCCTTACAGCTGCGTAATGTGGACGCATGTCCCACTCATCACCGTCCGGCCGAGGAGGTGGCCCAGCTGCCACAGCATCCAAATCCACATCAGGCCGATGCAGCCTCACAAGAGACAAACCAGCCTTCACTCTTGTGACAAGCTGTTGCCGCACCAACTCCTTGACATTTCTCACGTTCCGAAACTTCGACAGAAGACCCGCAAGGCTCGTCGGTACAGCATCCAAAGGAAACATGACGTGCAACACCGAAGCAAGCAACGTCTGCACTTGGCGAAGCACTCGCGAAACCTGGTGCACACGATCCTGCACCGTCGCCATAACCATGGCACGGTCACGATCTATCCAGAAGAAGCCACCAGCTTCCATGTCCTGTTGAGTCAAGCAATTGACCCGAACAGCGACACGCTCCTTCTCTTCCCTCGGAGCAAGGTTCGCACCTGCGACAATTACACAAAGTAAGAGCAAGGCCAGCGGGCTCATCCGAAAAACTGAGCTACAGCTCGAAACAAAGAACAACTTACATTGAAGCTGCTCGGACAGCCGAACAAGTTCCGCCATCAAGTACTCCTCCCTGGCTGCACCACGATCTGCCTTGGACTTCCAAACATCTGCATGACCTCGCAACCCGAGCAACTCCCTCTCCAGACTACGCACACGATCCCGAAGAAAAGCGAGTTGCGAGGAATCATCCAAAGATGGTCGCGGCGGCACTGCGGACGAGGTGTCAACAGGGTCAGCACCCGAAGGAACCTAGAGCAGCAGACAAAGAAAGGGAAACAAACATTCAGACAATGGTAGAGCACAACTCAGGCGAATTCATTCAACACATAAAAGGCCACTACGTGGCACAAGAATTGTGTTCATCAAAATATTTACAGCAAAAGAAGACTACAAATTATCCTACGTCTACAACACCTAAGACGCGGCACCCTGAGTCGCCTCGGAGCCGGACTGCCTAGCTTTGGCCCCGCCCTGCTGCCGCAGCGCATACTCAGACAGCAAATCAATGAGCTTTGGCCCATATCGCTTGCAGCGAGCAGAGTAGGCAGCAAAAGCTACCTCGGATCCATCTGCGGTCGTCGGCATCCGGGAGGTGATCTGAGGCAGGTCGAGCTCCGCTCCAGCCGCCAAAGACATCGCCAGCCCGACGGACGCACCGATGCCCTTCTGCTTGCGCTTGTACGTCGCAGGCGCTTCGGCTGACAAAGCCTCCGCCAGAGCATCCACATCATCCAGGGCCGCGCCCTTAGGGACAATCTCCTTGTAGAAGGACCTCCTTCGCCTTGGCAAGGGAACCGACGACGGTGCTGCAACGATCTTCGACCGCTGCAGTAGCATCATCTAGAGCACTCCCGTGCTCCAGAGCGCCCTGGTCAAACTCGATGCCTGCGGCATCTGAGACAAAAAAAGAAAGGGACATGACGAAAAGCAACGCAGAAGAAGACAGGAAACACGAAGAAATAAGCACAAATACAACACTTACCCGAAACAGCCTTGGCAGCAGCCATGAGCTTGCCCGCTATCTCTTTCTCACGAGCAGCCGCAACAGTGGCCAGTTGCTCCTCACGGTCCGCGGCCTCCTGCTGCAGACGCTCCTTCGCTTCGGCTGCCTTAGTCAGCTCTAGCTCGAGGCGTTCCTTCGCACCAACGGCGGCCTCGGCCTTCTTCTCCGACTGACCAAGGCTCTTCTTGAGAGCGTCGACTTCACGGAGAGAAGTATTATGCTCCACTGTATTCAAAACAAGAAAACGTCAGAGAGAAGGACCAGAATAAATGAAAGAAGCACCAACAGCAAACAGGTACCTTGAAGCTGCCGAAGGTTCGCCTCCAGCACCAGGCGCTCCTGCACCAGTCGCTTGGCTTCCTGCACAAAAGGCTGCAGAAAAAGAAACAGCAGTAAGAAAAAGGACTTGGGGGGCTACGCCCAACACAAAGGAATAAAAACAAAATTCGCACACGAAGACACTCGGGGGCTCCCCCCGTGGCACGAAGCAAAGGTACTCACATGCTCGGATAGCGACTCCAAAGACCCGCTGGCAAAATTCTGAGGCGCAACCACCTGCACCTCCTGCACAGGAGGATCCGGAGCGGCGCCCCCCGAAGTCGCCACCGTCTGAGGATGAGGAGACGCAATTTTCGACTCCCCCATCATCTCCCGCGCACCATCACTGGAGGAGTCGCGGGAGGAATGTCTGCATACGAAGCAATCAGCACAAGTGCAAAATCAAAAAGGAAAAAGGACAATAGTATAACAAGAAACTTACGAGCCCAGCGAGCTCAGGTCGAAGACAGGAGGAGTCCTTCGGGCTCTTTTCTCTTCCTTCTTCTCCTCTTTCTTCTCTTCCTTCTTCTCTTCCTTCTTCCGCTTCGCTGGCGGGTGCGGTGCCACAGCCCGCACAGGAATGGCGGGAATGGGAGAGGAAGAATCTCCATGACCATCGCTATGACGCTCAAGGCCTAGAGGATTTCTAGGAGTCGGAGGAGTCGATGCATCCGAAGACTCGCTGGAGCTCCGTGATCGTTTGCATGTATGGTCCTCACTCGACTCGTCGGCATCTTCGGCCGGAGATCGCGCTGAAGGAAGTTCGGACACGGACTCCACCACTTCATTATCCGGGGCATTCGGATACTTTTCAGGCAATGGCGGTACCATGCCCGGTACCTTGAAGCTCTGCCACAACAGAAGGAACTTTGTTAGCAAACAAAGGAAATAAATACGCAGTTGACAAAAAAGCGCTACACACACAAATCTACACCTGTGGAACAGCCAACGCCGAAGAAAACGGCGGAGTCAGCGACTTCCCCGGGATTTTCTCTCCGGCCTTGAACTTCAGCAGCGCGCGAAGGGTCTTGTCAAGATCCTCCTCGGAAACTTTCTCAGCCGAAACCCTCGTCGGATCACGGCGCCCAGAATAAAGAAACATCGGGTGCGCCCTCGCTTGGAGAGGCTGCACCCGACGCTCAAGAAACGTCCGGATGATGTCCACGCCGTTCACTTCCTTCTCCGGAATCAGCTGGAGATCCTCCACCCGACGGTAAAGGGCCTCTATTTCCGCCACCTCGCCATCCAAGATTTTGTTTTTCCAAGACCTTTTCGGCTCAATCATTTGGGAAGGGTCAAAAGGAACAAGACCAAAATCTTGCCCAGGCACTACGGAGTCGCGGATGTAAAACCATCGCCTCCGCCAGTACTGGACGGATTCGGACATGAAAAAAGAAAAGAAGATTGGGACTAAGAGAGATGATGCAACCCCCAATGGGATAAACACCATCCGAACCAGACTGCCTCTTCACGGAATAAAGTTTCCGGAAGAGGCCAAAGTGCGGCTCAATGCCGAGCCAGCACTTGCAAAAAGTGATGAAGCAAGCAATGTGGAGAAGAGAGTTGGGCGATAGATGATGAAGTTGGATGCCATAGAGAAAGATCAGCCCACGGAGAAAGTTGTGGACTGGAAAGGAAAACCCACGCATAACGAAGGCAAGAAACATAACGCGATACCCAGCTGGGGGACGGGGGATTACCTTGTTGCCGGGGAGTCTGACGGCCTCCCTATCTTGTGGGATCAGACCTCGCTCGCGAAGCTTGCGGAGATCGCTCTCCCGCGTCTCTGATCGCCGCCAGCCACCGTCGGTGACACGGGTAGCGGTGGCGCCTTTCTTTCCTCCGGCAGCGCTGGTACCAATGGCACATGACGATTTCTTCGGCTTTCCCATTGCGCTACGGCGGCGCCGGCGGTGAAAGCGCAGAAAGGAAGATGGAAATGTGGAAGGAAATCCCAGCGCGCAGCAAGAATCGCTAGAGCACAAAGAGGCAGTGAAAACAAGAACTGATGTGGTGAAAACAAACTGCAATTTTCCCCAATGATTATAACGACGAAGATGACGCACGACAGCCGTCCATCCATAAGACCTAACGCCAACGGCAGATTTGACCATACACGTGTCAGCATCACAACGAACCGTCGTTACCACGCCGTCCACTACGCGCGGAAATCGAGGAGACGCCGTAATTATCTCCACGCCACGCGTGACCGGTCAATTCAAGGTCAGCAAGTGGGACCCACGTTCGTCCAGTCAAGTCATCTCTCGCGTAGCAGATGCTTGAGATCATTGATCGTCAGCACTAATGTCATCAAAAGCTATACTAGCACCAACTACAATTCTTCGGCTCCACAGCTAAGAGTACTCACTCGAATCTTCGATTCGACTAAATACTCGGGGGCTACTCCTATCAGGAGCGCTGACCGCGCACCCGAAAGACGAATAAAGACAAAATAATTCTTCGAGTCCTACGTCGAGTCTACGACTCCACTACGGACTCGGGGGCTACTCCCATAGGGAGGATGGATTTAAGCATCCGAAATTTTTTGTGTCCTACGGACTTAACAATTGTACAATGTTTTGAGCTAAAGTCTCCGCTCGAGTCTACGACTCGAACAGACACTCGGGGGCTACTCCCATAGGGAGCGCTGGTCGCGCACCCTATGAAATCTTCGACTGCGATCTTTCGGATCAGCATGCAAAAACTTTTCGGCAACTCTGCCCCAACAAAACGCCTAGTGAGCAACGGTCTCCTTGGCCACCCAAAACACCTCCGAGGTGACAAACATTCGGATGTTGTGTCTATGACACAAAGATAAGACCTACAGATATCATCTGATGGCCTGGCAACGCACACGACTACGCTCTGCTAGTAAAAACCCGTGCTAACAGGTGCAATGAAAAATCCCGACGGACGCGTTGGGTACATCAATTAAATTCACTAGAATTCCACTCCTGTAAGTCCACGGCCTGAGTCAAATTACGCCAGCATATGTTCCATTTTTGAGTTGAGGGACTCGAATCTGAGGAAAATCGTGTTGTTTCGTCCTAAGACAGTTAACTGACCCTGATCCGTCAGGTGAGTCAGGCACACGCATCAACAATCCCTACACACATACTGTTGAAACATATAGTCACATCCGAAAGATTGAAGAGTTCTCAGTCGAATCTACGATTCGACTGATCACTCGGTGGCTACTGACATGGTTATACCTTACGGGTACGTGGCCTCAGCATACCTGGTCCAGCCCAAGGAAGGCCCACAGCAGATGTACGCTGGCCCATGAAGATTTTCGGGTGGCCAAGGCCCATGACGCCTTCGGATCCTTGGAGAGCAAGACTAGCGTAGATAGGAAATTCAAAGGGGTAAAACCCTAGAACTTGTAACCGACTAGGACTATGCCCGGGACCTGCCTAAGTCTATTTAAAGGCCAGGAGGGCACGACCTAGATCTCTCGACTCATACTTTCGCATACGCACCACCACGCCAGATCGAATCTGCGCACCCCTGTAACCTTCGGTTCCGCCGTAATCAAGAGCAGACAAGCAGGAGTAGGGTTTTCCCTCCGGGGGCCTGAACCTGGGTAAATCTCGTGTCCCCTGGTTGCTTGTCTGTTAACCGTTCCACGATCTCCAGCATTCCCATCTTCTCCGAAACCCAAGTCCATAACAATGGGTATTGATGAGATCAAACCTCGTCAACATTCTGACTAGAGGTCCGGAGGCTGCACCAGAGGTTGCTCCGGAGTCTCCGGACTTTGTTCAGTCCGGAGTCTCCGGTGTTGGAAGACCGAAGTCTCCGGTGTTGCTGGGGCAAGTTTGGCATGGGTCAGTCAGAAGGGCAGTCTGGAGGCTGGTCCGGAGATTGGGCAGAGTCTCCGGTGTAGACCGGAGTCTCCGGTCTGACTTTTCTACAACGGTCAGAAAACAGTTCGTGGAGGGGGATGCCTATAAAAGGGACCCTTATCTTCTTCCTCCAGCTGCTCGAGCTGCTCAAGAACACCAACCCCATTAGAGCCACCAAATCTACAAGATCTCTTCATCCAACCATCCAAAGTCATTGATCTTTGGAGAATCGAAGGAGGAGGCCTTGATTTACATCTTCACCAAGAGAGATCTTCATTTCCCCCTCATTCACTTGAGGGCCCCCAAGCTCTAGTGTTTCTTTGGAAACCCTAATTTTGATTTGGTTCTTACAAGCTTGTCTTTGATTTGTCAAAAACAGCTTGCTTGTATTTGGGAGCCTCCAATTCGGTTGTGGATGTGTGCCCCGAACTTGTTGTAAAGGTGCCGGCTTCCACCTTGAAGGTTCCCGATATAGTGGAAGGTGAATCGAGCCCGTTGGGGTGAGGTTCATCGGAGAACAAGGGAGGCCTCTCGTGGCGTTGGTGGTTTGAAACCACCCCCTCTCCAAACGTAGACGTACTTCCCCTCAAAAGGAAGGAACTACGGGAAACAGATCCTTGTGTCTCCGTGTCCACTCCCTTGGTTACTTCTATCCTTTACCGCACTTTACTTACTTGTTCTTGCTTAGTGCTGTGTTAAGCTTGTGCTTGATTGACATATAGGTAAATTCACCATAGTTGCATATTCTAGAGAATTTACCTTTCTTGTCAAACCCTAATTTGAAAAAGAGTAAAATTTGAAGTAGCACCTATTCACCCCCCCTCTAGGTGCCCATACGATCCTTACAGCCTCATTAATGACAAAGCCAGCAAAAAGTAGAGTTCTGTCAAACTTCTCATGCCATTGCTTAGGTGCTTGTTTCAGGTCATATAAATATTTTAATAACTTACACACCTTTGTCTCTTCACCTTTTACCACAAACCCATCCGGGTGATCCATATAGATCTCCTCTTCCAACTCTCCATTAAGGAAAGCTGTCTTCACGTCCATTTGATGAACGAGAAGACCATAAGAGGCAGCCAGGGACAGTAGTACTCGAATGGTGGTCAATCTAGCGACAGGTGAATATGTGTCAAAGTAATCCTCACCTTCTTTCTGCGTGTAGCCCTTAGCTACAAGCTGTGCCTTGTACTTCTCAATAGTACCATCAGGCCTTAGCTTCTTCTTAAACACCCACTTACAGCCCACAGGTTTGCAACCATAGGGTCGTTTTGATAATTCCCAAGTTCCATTAGAAAGAATCGAGTCCATCTCATTTTGGACAGCTTCTTTCCAATCATCTGCATCAGGAGATGCATATGCCTCTACAATGGATCTGGGAGTATCGTCCACAAGGTACACGATGAAATCATTACCAAAGGATTTTGCAATCCTTTGTCTCTTACTCCTCGTGAGAGGTTCATCGTCATCCTTCTCAAGGACTTCCTCATGTGGTTGTTCAGAATTCTCAAAAGATGCACTAGATTCAGTAAGTATTTCAGAAGAAATTCTACCAATGCTATGCATGTCTTTCATAGGAAAAATATTCTCAAAGAATGTTGCATCACGAGATTCCATTATAGTATCAACATGCATATCAGATATCTCAGATTTAACCACTAGAAATCTATAGCCTACACCCCGTGGAGCATATCCTAGAAAGATACAATCCACTGTCTTGGGTCCGAGCTTGCGTTTCTTGGGACTCGGTACGTTGACCTTCGCCAAACACCCCCAGGTGCGCAGATACGAAAGTGATGGTTTTATCCCAGCCCACTCCTCATAAGGGGTCTTTTCTTTATTCTTGTTAGGAACTCTATTCAGGACATGACATGAAGTCAACAAAGCCTCCCCCACCATGCCTTTCATAAACCAGTAGTGGCTAACATGGAATTCACCAAGTCAGTTAGCGTGCGATTTTTCCTCTCGGCAACCCCGTTTGATTGGGGCGAGTAGGGAGGCGTACTCTCATGAATAATTCCGTGTTCCTGACAGAATTCGTCAAATACTTTGGGAAAATACTCACCACCACGATCCAACCTAAGACGCTTGATCTTTCTCTCTAGTTGATTTTCAACTTCGGCCTTATAGATTTTAAAGTAGTCTAAAGCCTAATCTTTAGTTTGCAACAAGTAAACATAGCAGAATTTAGTAGCATCATCTATTAATGTCATGAAATATCTCTTTTCACCTTTTATCAACACACCATTCATCTCGCATAGATCAGAATGTATGAGTTCTAGAGGTGCCAAGTTTCTCTCCTCGGCAGCCTTGTGAGGCTTTCGAGGTTGCTTTGATTGCACACAACTATGGCACTTAGAACCTTTGGCAATAGTGAAATTTGGAATTAAACTCATACTGGACATCTGAGACATCAAACCAAAATTAATGTGACATAAACGAGAATGCCAAACACTGGTATCATCATTAACATCACCACAAATATGATTCACGGATTTATTACAAAACTCTGAAAGAGAAAATCGGAACAAGCCTCCGAACTCATAACCTTTACCAATAAATTGTCCATGTTTTGAAACAACGACTTTATTGGACTCTAACACAACCTTAAACCCATCTCTGCACAGAAGGGAGCCACTAACGAGATTCTTGTTCATAGTGGGGACATGCTGCACATTCCTCAGCTGCACGATCTTTCCGGAAGTAAACTTCAGATCCACCGTGCCAACACCACGAACAGAAGCATGTGATCCATTCCCCATTAGGACGGCTGAATCCCGAGCGACCTGATAAGAAGTGAACATAGATATGTCAACACACACATGAACATTAGCACACATATCAATCCACCAACATGGTGATTGAAATACTGAAAGAACAGTAAATAAATTACCGTACCCATCAGTGTTGCTAGCGGTCACGATGTTGACAGTCTTCCCACCTTTCCCTCTGCGATCTGCATGATCTGGGCAGTCCTTGGAAAAGTGGCCGAGCTCTCCACATGAATAACAATGTAGCTCGGCCTGTTCAGCTTCTTCTTCTTCTTGAAGGTTGTAGTCTTTTCAGGCTTGTTTAACGAGAGCTTATAGTTCCCTTTATTCTTGCCGAAGGTCTTCTTCTGCGTCATGTAGGCGCTAGACTGACCCTCGCCTCCTCTCTCAGTAGTGTCCTTAGCCTGAGCCTTATCCTCAACATCGAGAGACGCTATCAGGTTTTCAACAGATATCTCCTGTCTCTTGTGTTTGAGAGTTGTGGCGAAGTTCCTCCATGAAGAAGGCAACTTTGCAATAATACACCCAGCCACAAACTTGTCGGGTAAGATACACTTGAGGATTTCAAGCTCCTTGGCAAAGCACTGTATCTCATGACCTTGCTCAACTACAGAACGGTTGTTAACCATCTTATAATCATGAAAGCTCTCCATGATGTACAGCTCACTGCCAGTATCTGCTACACCGAACTTAGCGTTCAGTGCCTCCCAGAGCTCTTTTCCATCTTTTGATGTGCATATACACATCAAATAGCTTGTTGTCAAGAACACTCAGAACGCATCCCACAAAGGCAAGATTGGTTTCCTTGAACTTGTTCTGAACCTCGTCAGATATAGTTCCTTCAGGTAAACTCTCACTAGCCTCGAATACTTTTAGAGTTTGCAGCCACATAGTGGTCTTATACCGCCATCTCTTAAAATGAACACCGGTAAACTTTTCCGGCTTCATAGCATCGGCCAAGTGTCCCATGTTTAATTCAGGAAATTGCCTATAATAAGGTTTTTGGATTATTGAAATATTAGATGACAACAGCAGCTACAATCACGTGAACCTCTAACATACTAGATGTATTGATCAACATGAACAGTAACAGACTATACATACTAACAGCCATAGTAAAACAACAGATCTGATGACGGTGTACGTACTGATCGGTTGTTGATGTAGTCGTCGTTGGTGCAGTAGACTGACGAAGAAGTCGGCGTTGAAGACGACGCATACGAGGTCCGGCTTGACGACCGGGAAGACGCGCCGTGATGACGAACTTGAGCAGTCGCGCGGAGCGCTTCCCAAAAACCTTATTCGCCCTCTCCCGTACATGATCACAAAGGCGAGTGGTTCTGGAGACTTGCTCTCCCGACCGCCGGTGCACGCCGGCAAGCGGGATGGAGTAGACTACGGTGGCGGCGCAAGCAGAGAGGATGGAAAAACCCTAGATTGGTTTAGTGTTGTACGTTGTGGAAGCCGCACAAACGTTTATATAGAGCGGCTCGGAATCCGGAAGCGACCCGAATCCGCTAAGTGTTGACACGTCTGTCTAACCGCACACATTTTCCTGAGCAGCAAAATAAAGCTCGGTCCTGAGCGTGCGTGTAGCTCTCTTATTGTCACTCACTTACAAAATGGTGCAATACTCCACCTTATAAGGTGGTGCAACTCTCTTTCAACTTCCCATGTAAGACTAAACTTTAGCTCCCACGGCTTTTACCACACACATGTGAGCCGCCACCAACTTGGGCCAAATCACATATGAGCTTCCATATACATGGGCTTTGAGATTTAGGGAAAATCTAAAATCACACATGGGTCTAATGATTTAGCCCATTATTTCTAACGCGCGGAACAAGATTTAGACCAATCGGAACAAAAAAAACCATTACGAACAAATCATGACCACTAGAGAAAACACAAATGAGGAATAAATGGAACAAACTTTTAGCAACCAAGGAACACATTCCATTTACATGAGGAAAATGGAACAAATTCATAAACGCACATAAGTCCAAAGGAACCAAATTATACATACACGCCAAACAAAGAATTAGACTAATTTTGATTTTTCTTGACCCTTGAGGAACAAATCACGGCTGCTACCGAAAACACAATCTTGGTCCTACTAGAACATAATATATTAGTGTCCAAGGACCACATGGCATCTACGCGAGGAACTAAAATTTAGGCTAAATAGAAAAAATTAAGAAAGCTCTTGGGACAAATAAATATATCCCCAAAAGAAAAGAAAATTTCTTATACATATTGAATAAAACATGTAACACTTGGAACCAAAATTTAGCTACAATGGAACAAATCACATGTACACCAGGAACTAGGCAAAGTGGTATAAAATATTGTCACCCATGGAACAAATCGTGACTAAACGGACAACAATATAGACAAAACGGAACAAAACTGTGTCGCGTGGAACAAGACACGAGTGTACAAGGAACAAGAAATTAAGTCGTACATCGTCCGTTGTAAGAAAAACACACTTTAAGATACAATGGAACAAAGAAATGTAAACCATATAAAATATACAGATCTGACTCAAAAAAAAAGGAAAAATAAACGAAAAAGGAAATAGAAAGAAAAACGTTGGAATGAGACACTAAAGAACTGAAAAAAATAGAAAGGAAAAATGGAAAAGAAAGATACTACTCCCTCCGGCCCATATTAATTGACTCAGATTTGTCAAATTTAGTTAAATCTAGACACCATTTATTATATAGATTTATTCAAAATTTGGTAAATCCAAGTCTATTAATATGGGGTTGGGGGAGTAAAAAAACGCAACTGTACATGGCCTACTTTGCCACTGAACTGATCAGTGGAGAGAGGAGGACTAGCATACAGTGGCGAGGGAACGAAATCAAACACGAGGAAACGGGTACAGCGCGAGGGGCTAGTTGGGCCGAGCCCACTATATGATTGCTTAAGCGAAGCGGTTGCTCAGGAACGCTCGGGCGCCACCGAGTTATTTCCGCTGTGAAGAGCCAATGTGTGAAAAGAGGTGGTGTGTGTGAGAGCAAGCCATGATTGATCACTACTCCTTCTTCCTTGCTCTGCTTCCAGAGTCGTGAACCCTTCTTCTTATGCGCTAGCTGGACTTACCAGAGAAGCCGATTTAAAAAAATTGAGAGACTTTTAAAATAGTTAAGTCTAAATAAATTGAGAGGTGGTTGCATTGTGACGAACTGTTGTGTGCCCCCCTCTCAGGGCTGCGAGCCTGCAACGCTTTGGTGTTGCTCGACGACACGACGACCTTCGTTAGAGAGAAGAGCGTTGCGCCGAACGCGAACTCGCTCTGTGGCTACGATGTCGTCAACGACATCAAGGCGCAAGTTGAGGCCTCCTGCCAGGGGGTTTTCTCCTGCGCCGACATCCTCGCCCTCGCAGCCCGTGACGCCGTGTCTCTCGTAAGCATCCACGAACTCTGTTTCCTTTCTACACAACGCAATGCATGCTCCCGCGATTGATCGGTCGATCGACTACTAAGCTGGGCGACTGTATGTCGTCTTCGCGTGCAGCTCGGAGGGCCATCCTGGACGGTTCTGCTGGGGCGGCGGGATCGGACACTCGCACGGCGAGCCAGGACACAGTCAATCAAAACCCGCCGAACCCCATTCCACGCTCGCCGAGCCCCTAGGTGTTAGCCATAATTATGTCCACACGGAAGTGATACGTCCAATTTGCATCACCATTCTTTATCATAATTTGTCTCTATTCATTGATATATGTCTTATTATGAGGTACTACTTATATATTTTTCACTGTTTTTGCATGTTGGATGATTCTTGGAGAATGGACTGCCGGAGTCTGGATTCTGATGGAAAAAAAGATGTTTTGATGCAATTTCGTGAAGATCAGAAAAATACCAGAAAAATATGAGAAAATTATATTTTCCCAGAAGACAGAGGAAGCCAGAAGGGGAGACGAAGAAGGGCCACAGTGAGCCCACACCCCCTAGGCGTGGGCCCACCTTGCCCCGCGCCTAGGGCAGGTGTGGCCCACCTGCCTGGCCTTCGACTCCGCCCCTCGTCTATATCTTCCTCACGGATCTCTAACACCAGGGAACCGACGACAGATAGATTTCCGCCGCCTCTGCGGGACGGAAAACATCGAGAGAGAAAGATCTCTCCCGCAGACAGATTTCTGTCGGGGAAACTCCTTCCCGGAAAGGGGAGATCATCGCCATCAACACCATCGTTAAGCTAGGCTTCATCGCGATCATCATCATCATCCACACCATCATCTCTACCAGCACCATCATCACCACTCCGTCCCGCTTTAACAATCGTGTTGGATCTTGCATTAGTTCTTAGGGGAAACTTTCCCGGTGTTAATTACTATTATAGTTGATGCTTGTGAGTGGAACCATTGGATTATTGTTTATGTTCAGATTGTTATCTATTATCATATCATCTTTGATCTTGATCCATATGATGTCTTGTGAGTAGTTCGTTTAGTTCTTGAGGACATGGGAGAAGTCATGTTGTTAGTAGTGGATTTGTGTTGAGTTATTATTCAATGGTTTAGTATTTAAGTTGTGGTGCTATTCTTTTAGTGGTGTCATGTGAACGTCGACTACATGACACTTCACCATTTATGAACCTAGGGGAATGCATTGTGTATTTGGCTACTAATTGTGGGGTTGCCGGAGTGACAGAAACCTGAACCCCCGTTAGGACACCTTTGCACAAGAGAGCGTAGGATCTCAGAGTTTAAGGCTGTGGTTAAGTTTATATCTTAATTACTTTCCTGTAGTTGCGGATGCTTGCAGGGGGTTTAATCATAAGTTTGTATTAGTCCAAGTAAGGTCGGTGCATTAGCACAGGTTCACCCACACAATACTTACAACACCAAAGAACAATACTTAGCTATTTGAAGCGAAAGCACTTGATAGAATCCCCATGTGTCCTCGAGAACGTTTGGTCGTTATAAGTATTTCTACTGGCTTGTCCTTTGCTAAGAAAGGATTGGGCCACTTGCTGTGTTTGTTCTTTGTCTTTATTACTTGCACTTTGTTTTGTTGCCCTTATTAGAAAACCCCTAAAAATCTGTTTGCTAAGTATTTACAGAGAGTACCTGCTCCATACCACTAGTCAACACCTTGCGCTCCTTGTTGGGATCGACACTCCTATTTATCGAAAGTACTGCAATACCCCCCTATACTTGTGGGTCATCAGCAAGTGATGATGGCAAGGAGGAGAAGACGACGCAAGCGCATGACATCTGACGAGGTTTCGACTCGTCAATGCCCATTGTTATGGACTTGGGTTTGGAAAAGATGGGGATGCTGGAGATCGCGGAACGGTTAACAGACAAGCAACACGGGGACACGAGGTTTACCCAGGTTCAGGCCCCCGGAGGGAAAATCCTACTCCTGCTTGTCTGCTCTTGATTACGGCGGAACCGTAGGTTACAGGGGTGCGCAGATGCAATCTGGCGTGATGTGCGTATGATGTGAGTTGAGATAGATCTGTAGATCTGTTGTGGTCTAGTCTGTTGTATCGTAATCTGTCCTCCTCGTTGGACCCTTCTAACCTTTATATATGAGGAGGCTAGGTCTCGGGTGCCAATATGATTTGGTTACAAGTTGTATTCAAACTCTAGTCTTGAGCTTTCCATGTCTTGTGTGCTTGGGAGTCCGTGTCCATATGGACTTCATAGCAGCCGAAACGTCATAGGCGTCACGGACCCTGGTAGGTCTTCGAGTGGGCCTTCCGTCGGGCGAGACCAGGTAGGCTAACATCGGGTACCCGTAGGGCATATCCATGTCAGTAGCCCCCGAGTGTCCATTCGAAACGTAGATTCGGGTGGAGACTTAGTTGTCTTGAACCTTGCATTCACATGTTGGAGATGAAAGTTGTGTCGAGTGCGAAGCACTTCACCCGAAAGTTCATCGGGTCAGCTAAATTTGTTCAGTTGTTGTAGAGGAGTCATTATTATGGATGTAGTCAACACAATGGACTATAGGGTGTGCGACCAGCGCTTCCTATGGGAGTGGCCCCCGAGTGTCTATTCGAGTCATAGACTCGAGCAGAAACTTATAGTCGTCAGTTGCGCGTTACGGCGATCCAAAAATTCTTCGGATGACCTTGCAGATGCTCTGATGCCTTCATTTTTTTGAATGTGCGATCAGCGCTCCCTATGGAAGTAGCCCCCGAGTCCTCAGTCGAATCCTTGATTTGAGTGAGGAATCATAGCGTGCCACTTGGAGATCTTCTGTGTGCGCGACCAGCGCTCCAGTTTGGAGTATCCCCCGAGTGTCTGGCAGAGTCGTAGACTCGGGTAGAGACTCGAGTCTTGTATCGTGCAGTTGTAGTCGGCAATATCGTGGGCGTACCGCTGACCCAGAAGTACATCGGGTGCGCGACCAATGCTCCTGATATGAGTAGCCCCCGAGTGTCTAGTTGAGTCACAGACTCGATTGGAGACTCATGTGAGGAGAAGACACTGACCCAGAAGTTCACCGAGTCAGTGTCTCACGCATAAGGAGCCAGGATTCGATGCAGCGGAGTCGTGCAACGTTTAGCCGGAAGGACACGATTTTTCGGATGAAGTCAATGTCGTTGCTCCTGTCGAGTGCGTGGCCGTCGTCACGTCTTTTTAGCATCAAGAGATACAACCATCCAAGGAGTGACTCGATTCGGGTTGCAGGTGTATGGCGTAGCCAGTTGTTTTGTCGACTCTTGTTGGAGGACTCGATAGAATAGCTAGGCGCAGTCGATGTCCTTGTAAGATGCATAAAACATAAAGAATGATGAAGTACTTGTATGTTGTAAAGAATATTTGTCTTTCGGCTTGTATAGTAAGATTCTGTTGCCGATCGAGTCGACATTGTTGCACTGTTTGCTAGGCCTTTTCGTTAGCCTGATTACCCTTAGTCTCAGTACCTTGCCGAGGCACTCGGAGTTCAAGGATTCGACGATCAGGCAGACTCAGGTACTCGGGCTATCGCGTTCGAGGTGCTCGAGTGGATGGAGCCGATGGCACATTAGGTTACTCGAAGAGGGCGTAACCTCCGAGTGTTTTGAGTGCAAGTTAAAAAGGAAATCTTCTCTAAATAGAGGAAAACTTAGATTTGTTGGTTGTCGTGGCGAAGTTGACACGGTAGAGGGTCACGCGACAAACGTAGTCAACACGGCGGACAACAATTCATAGCAGCGACGGGTTCCTGGGGTCGATGGCGGCAGCGAGCTCCGCATCTGAAGATTGTCGCAATCGAAGACCACACTTGGTCGTCTCATCCGAACAATGCAGCGGGTTGCTAGAGCCGAAGGCCGCGGCTGGTCGACGAAGCGGAGGGAGCCCCCGAGTCATTGGAGCCGAAGATCGTAGAGGATGACCGAAGTCGAAGGAGCCCCAGATTCGCGGTCGCTGAAGCCGATGCGACCGTCACCGCAATCAAATATCGCATCGGGTCGCCGCATCCGCAGGATGCAGTGGGTCACGGCAGTTGAAGACCGCAGAGGACCATCGCAGTCAAAAACCACAACAGGTTGGTCGCGAGTTGTGTGGCCAAGTGGGCGCCAGTTGACGAGGTGAACGGGCCGCGAGAGCCAACACACCCGACAGGTCGTGGTCCCGAGAGCCGTTGTGACCGACGGGTCGCGGGAGGCGATGCAACCTGCGGGTCGCGGTAGTCGAAGTAGTGGCTCGACAGAGTCAAAGGAGCCTCGAGCCGCCGCAGCCGAAGACCACAATAGGTTGTGCGACGAAGTCAAAGGAGCCCTCGAGCCACCGCAGCCGAAGACCATAGCGGGTCGCGGGTGTCGAAGACTCAGTGGGTCGCGCGACAGAGTCGTCGTAGCCCCCGGGCGTGTAGTTGATGTGATCGATGTAGTGAATGAAGCAGATGCGTAGGACCGGGTCGACGCGGTGGCGAGTCGTGGCTGGGCATAGGTGCGAGCGATGAAGGAGCCGCAGGAACATGGCCGGCCAACGCTGATGAGAAAACACTCGCCGATCCATGAAGTTCATGCTCCATCTTGTCTCCATGAGCCAGCTCACGTTGAATGATACATGTATTCCCAAGAAACGTGTGAAGGATCAGTATAAAATAAATTATTTGCGTGAAATCAAAGCACGAGAGCAAATTAAATAGGAAAGCCAAAGAGCCATGGCTGTATGAACAGATTTGACAGATCTCGTGGTTGCTGATTATCGACGAAGAATCCTTTGTATCTAAAATCGTCGCCATTGTTGATGAAGAAATTTAGGTGTCTCGCTCGGATGACGGCTCCGGTCGTCGCTTGCCCCATAGATCAGTTGTAGATCGCTTTGGATGGAACCGTCACGATCGCACAATCAGCGTTCCCAGTTTCCACAGATGGCGTCATTGACGAGATTTTGACTCGTCAATGCTCATTGTTATGGACTTGGGTTTTGAAGAAGATGGGGATGCTGGAGATCGCAGAACGGTTAACAGAAAAGCAACACGGGGACACGAGGTTTACCCAGGTTCAGGCCCCCGGAGGGAAAACCCTACTCCTGCTTATCTGCACTTGATTACGGCAGAACCGAAGGTTACAGGGCACAAATGCAATCTGGCGTGAGGTGCATATGATGTGAGTTGAGATAGATCTGAAGATCTGTTGTGGTATAGTCTATTGTATCGTAATCTGTCCTCCTTATTGGATCCTCCTAGCCTTTATATAGAGAGAGGCTAGGTCTCGGGTGCCAATACGATTTGATTACAAGTTGTATTTAAACTCTACTCTTGAGCTTTCCTTGTCTTATGCGCTTCGGAGTCCGTGTCCATATGAGCTTCATAGCAGCCGAAACGTCATAGGTGTCACGGACAGATCGTCGAGTGGGCTTTCCGTCGGGCTGGACCAGGTAGGCTAACATCGGGTACCTGTAGGGCATATCCATGTCAACATCAAATCCAGTCGCAAGCGTCCACTTCACTCGGCTACGACTAAGAGAATGTTAGAATACATATACGTGTATGGGTTCGAGATAAACTAGTACTCTACATCTTATATTCCAAGTCCAGTGGCGGAGCTAGGGGACGAGCAGGGGCCTTGGCCCCCCTATGCATGCTGCACCAAGCTAATTTTTATACCTAAGCTTGGTCAAAAAATATTTTTAAGGATAATTACCATGGTTGGCCCCCTAATGGCTGATTACCATGGTTGCCCCTCCTAATGGCTGATTACCATGGTTAGCCTCCCTTAAGCTGTATTCCTGTCTCCGCCCCTGTCTAAGTCTCGACCACCCCCATATAACTTTATATAAACCCCTACAAGAATCATTGCAATATAACACAATATTCTATGAATCAATATTTTCCACACTCCTCATGTCGTTCAGCTCCAAGGGCATGGACACCCAGGACCTTGTGGCGCTGCCCGGCACGCATACCATCGGCATGGCTCGCTACTCCAGCTTCCACAGCCACATCTACAACGACAACAACATCGACGCTGGCTTCGCTACACAGGTGCGCGCAAGCGTCTGCCCATTGGCTGGCGGCGACGGCAACCTCGCGCCGCTCGAGCTGCAGCGGCCGAACAACTTCGACAACGGCTACTTCACTGACGTCGTCAGCAGGCGCGTCCTCCTCCTCTCCATTCAAGAGCTCTTCGGTACCAGCTCCAGCAACGGCGTCACAGACGGCCTGGTGCAGGCTTATGCCGCCGAAGGCAAGGTCAGGCTGAACTGCCGCCGTCCCAATTGAAGGGAATCTATCTATCTAGTTTATTAATTAATGATAAAGGTTGTACTCCCTTCGATTCAAATTAATTAAGGAGTTAATTCAAATTAATTGACTTGAATCGAAAGAAGTAGTAGTAATAAGGATTCTAGGATCCGAAAGGAACCGTACTGGCTGGGCCTCAATTATCATATCCGAAAGGAATGGTGGTATACTACTATTTTACATGGACTAAATCTCTGTCATCCATAATTTTATTTTTCGAATCCTCTCGTCCATAATTCAGTCTGGCCACGTATGTCTGCACGGGCTAAATATGCGTGTTTCAGATCTTACTTCCTGGTATGTGTATATGTAGGGGGGCCACCGCCCTCCCAAGACTTTGAAAAATTAGTGAAGTAATTTTTTATTAGGGCCTCAGACATCCATCTTTTCAGCGGAATTATGTGCTAGCTCCGTCAGTGGAACCAGACAAAGTTTTCTGAAGAGGAGTATAAAGAAGAGAGAGTTAAAAAAAGAAGTGAAAAGTGTAAGCAGTAGACCGCACGGTTTTGTGCACGTGTGTTTCCTCAGTAACGCTACACTGGACGTTACGGAATAAGAGTTACGGGATTACGTAGCGTGGTGTGGATTAATTATAGCTCTTGAATCATGGGAGGAGGAAAAATTCGCACCAACCGACTACTTTCACGTCTGCCCGTAAGAAAAATTCCGTACATTTCTGGTGTTTCCTGGAGCAGATGATGTAACGTACATGTGGGCTGTCTGTCTGCAAATTTTATTTGTGGGTACAGATGAATTTCGGACATTTGGGGGCTGACCTCACATTAGTGCTCAAATTCAGGTTACTACAGATAAATTTCAGGCTACTTACCGGGATGATGATGTTAAAAAGACAAAGCAAATTCCATGAAGATTCAACGAAGAACTTTTGTTCTTTTTAATATTCGAGTGTGCTAGTAAAATAGGAGTATAAAACTTGCATGGAATTAAGGAGTCTGTTTTGTGTGTGTGCGTGTCCTGTATGATTCCTCGTCTTTCCTAGTTTGTTTGCCCGTGTGTGTTCTCTGCTCCTGTTCTTTGGTCTCTGCAGGGGCTGGATTTGGGTGCGTGACCACTGACCAGGTAGCTGCTTTTTTTCTTTTTTGCCTCTTAAGCAAGTCCAGGTACCTGCTCATGTTTTCTGCAGCTAATACTGAGCATAGCATGGCTTCAATTCACAACATAATAATAGAGTTAAAAGGTACTCCCCATTTCAAAATATACGATGTTTTAGCTTTGTGAAGCAAATGTATTTAGATTTCTTTTAGTATGTAGATTTATTAGGCTTGGAGTGAATCTACGCACTAAAAAAAATCTAGATACATTTTCTTCACAAAACTAAAACATCTTATATTTTAAAATGGAGAGAGTATTTGACATTACTGCATCCTGCTCCATTGCATCTATTCTATACTCCCTTCTTTTCTTTGATAGTCTAGTTTGAAGGACAGAGTGCTTACTTAATATTCGTACCGTAGGTTAGCTGAGTAAAGGGGCAGCAGTCGGTGACCAAGATAGCTTGGCATGCAAATGAAGACCGCGATCAGTTTACTAGACAAAGTAGCTATGAACAGAGACAAGCAATGTTGTTCTATGGTGTCTTGTTGGTATACTCGCTATGAAAATTATAGGCATGCGTGCTTCTGTAAATTTAGCTGTTGTGGGTGTACTACTTGTTTGGTTCTTGCTACTGAAAATTGCACTACTTGTTGTCTTGTTGGCATTCGGTTAGACATTCGATGTCACTTTTCAGTTCCTTTCCTGACTCATTTCTCTGATACAGATGATGAGGGATGTACAAGTAACCTTCAATAGATGATGAAGCAATCACTGATAAAATGAGAATGAAATCACCGATTTTTTTAAGTTCGTAGCTGTTTTGTGGTTCCTGAAACATGTAAATCGCTGATTTATGGTTCGTTTGTAACCGTGTTAAATTATCATCTCTGGTTAGGCAACAAATTTTTCTTCTGATAGTACTATGCATAGACAATTTTCTTTGTGTTAGTGTAGCTAAAAATATATATATTCACTGGCCGCAGCATTTTCTTGAAATGGGTCGAACCATGGCCCCTGAGGCCCTGAAATTGGCCCAGGGCCATGAGGCCATGTCCAGGACGGCTTATTCCCATCCTGAAGTCCAACCCATGTATCTATTGAATATTAACTTTGTGTCCTCTACTGCTTGCATCCCGGCATCCCGCACCCTTCCTCTGCATTTGTAAAATTGGACATATGAATTGATTAGTTACCTTATTTATGATCAGAAATTGTGTAGTAAAATTCTAGCATAAAATTGTAACAAGAAGACACTCGAAGCATTAGGATTTCAAGTGGGATGGGATTGCCACCTATCCCGACTCCCATCCCACCGAAAATTCACTACTAGTCCCGATTAAATTGTCCCACTTGTCCTGACGGGCCGAAGTGGACTAGCCCATGTAAATCTGTCGGCAGCCCATTAGTCCGTTAAGAGGTGTCCTCTTCCTCTCTATACCAGACTACTAGTCATGCTTCTCCTCGTCTGCACTGGGAGGCCATCGCCGCCTTCTACGTTCTAGGTCTGAGCGCCTCCGCCCCTCTTTCAGTGCCGCCGCCTTCTACATCCTCCCTAACTGCTGCCCGCCGGAGGGGGATTTTGCGTCGCCCGCGGTGGGGCAGGTAACGACAACGATGTCGCCCGCGGGGACCAAGAAGATGTTGCCGGCGACGCCTGCCTACCTCCGCTCCTCCTAAGGCGCAGTCGTCTCCTCCTTCCTCCCCTACTCTACTCAAACCCTAGGTTCCACGAATTAAGGCCAGACTTCTATTTTCTTAATTAAGGTTGCGTCTATCTTCCTGCAAGCATGAAATAGCCAGCTTCATCATCGTTGAAAGAGTAATTGACCCTATGTGTGGTTTTGGTGATTAATGACCCTATAGACTAATGTTTTCACTGAGTTTCATATGAAGGAATATTTCATAGGTCATGCTTGTAGTCTATGTGTTGGATTCAAGTATGGATGCCATGAAGATAAAGATATACCTTGAGTATTGGCATCAAGATCATCGAGTTGAAGAGAAGAATATGATATGATCAAGATTTTGAGAGTGATTTCAATAGAAGAATTCAAGATATGGCTCTAAGACGGTGTCATGATAGCCTCATTAGTTGAGCTATGATTGACTAAGATTTAGAGCATGTAATCAAATTAAGAGTTCGTTATGTACCTCAAGATATTGAGATGGAGCATGAGAAGATACATGGTTTACCTATACAAAGAGTGAAGAGTGATTTCAAATTGGTCAACACATGAAGCATAAAGAATGTACCACGTGGATCTTGTGGTATGGTTGAGAAGGGCAAGTTCAAGATAAGGACTTAGAGGAGATCATTTGCTTGAAGCTCGCCGTCCATATTAGTAATAATGGAAATGTGAAGACATGTATTAATGAAGCTATCACATAGTGGTGTATGGGGGAGCAAATTAGAAGTCTTCACGAAGCAACAACGATTAAGTGATGCATTCCGGCTTGGATAGAGATTGAAGTGTTGTCATCAAGATCAAGCGGGATGCACAAGGCAAAGGTACGGCCTTGCTAGGTTTTCCTTTTACCGGTATCAAGGTGGTTGTTGGGAGACCGGGTTATAGGATACATAGCCACACTATTAAGAGGGGCTTTCGGTTGGGTAACTTGATCACATCATCATAGGAAGCTCCATCCTTTGCATACTTTGCATCTTCATATTTTGTTGCTTCTTGGTGTTTCTCCATGTGAGGTTCTTAAGCTTTTTTCTAGCTCTTCAACAAGCCCAAGTTCATCGAAAACGGAATTCGTATGCATCTTCTATGGCGTTTTCAAGTTTGAAGGTTTTATCGGTTCTTCTTATAGGAAGGCTTCTTACCTTTCTTTATTTGTTTCTATCCTCCTATTTTGGACTATGATGTTTCTCTGCACCATCTTGTAGGACTTGTTGTACTCGTCAAAACAAGCCCAAGATCATCGAAATCGGAGTCTGGACGCAAAAGTTATCGCTGTTTTCGTGTGCCCTGTTTTGTTCCGGCGGGAATTCCGGCGAGACCGAGCCTCTGACCGGTTTTGACCGGAAATTCCGGCGGTTGATCCGGCGCCGGTTTCGTTGCCGGAACATGTTCGCCCAGCGCATCTTGCTTCCAACAGTCATCCCCCTTGAAGGGGTATAAAAGGGGGAGGCTTCTTCCCCAAAGTTCTAAGGTTGTTGAGCACGTTTTTGACCTCCATTGTTGACCCCTTTGAGCTTTCTTCCTCTCCCTTCCCTCCTATGATTCTTGCATATTTTTGAAGGCTTTGGAAGAGGAGATCTAGATCTACAATCCGCACCAATCAATTCCTCCTCTAAGTGTGGGGAACCCATTGGATCTAGATCTTGGAGTCATTTGTTGGTTTCCACCATTGTTCTTTCTCCCTAATTCCTCCCTAGCACTTGTTGCTTTGGTGGGATTTGAGAGTGAAGGATTTGAGCACCCTTGGTGTTCTTGCTTTGCATTCTTGCATAAGTGTTGAGATCTCCATTACGATTTGTTCGAGTGAGAGACCGTGAGCTTGTTACTCTTGGAGGGTGACCTCCTAGTTGGTTTGGCGGTTGGTACCGAGGTGTCCTCTTCGTGGAAGATTGTGAAGAGACCCGGGCTTCTCCTTCGTGGATCTTGTGAAGTGTTTATGGAGCTTGTCATCTCCGGGGTGGAGGAAAAGCTACCCATAAGGAAAGGGCCTATTCCTTCGTGGGATAGACTCGGAGAAGAAGGTGAGCCTTTGTGGCGCGTGAGGAATCCTTCGTGGAACCTCACACCTCTCCAACGTGACTTAGCCCCCTTCCCAAAGGTGGTGAACACGGTAATACATCTTCGTCTCCGCGTGCCTCGGTTATCTCTATATCCGAGCTTACTTTCCTTGTGATAGCCATCGAGCTTGAAGCACTTATATCTTGCTTATCACTTGTGGTATATTTATCTCGTGCTATCTTGCTTAGCTTAATTTGTTGTTGGTGCACTTAGTTGAGCCTAGTTTATTTAGGTGTTGTTCTTATAAAATAAACGTTAGTTTAATTCCGCATTCTATCAAGCCAAAACCGTAATAGTTTTGAAATTGCCTATTCACCCCCCCCCCCTCTAGGCGACATCTCTATCCTTTCAATTGGTATCAGAGCAAGGTCTCTCCTTGTTTAGGCTTCACCGCCTAGAGTGTAAAGATGTCGGCTAGCAGTATAGTGCACAATGACACAATTATCTTTGATGGCACAAATTATGCTTTGTGGAGAAATTGCTTGCTTTGTAATCTTAGGACCTTGTGTCCAAATATTGAGCGATTTCTAGATGTAGGTTTTTCTCCTCCGATGGATCCTCAAAATCTATCTCTAGAGGATGAGAAAAATTTACATCTCGAAGCTCAAGTATCTAATGAGCTTATTTTCTCTTTGAGCCCCACAGTTAATTTGTTCTTGATGGTTGTAAAGCGCAAGTCGTCCCATGAGAAGTGTACCAAGCTTAAAGAAATATTTGGTGGTTCCATTTCTAATATTGTCAGTGGTTTCTCCGAGGAGATCTCTTTTCCTTCACATCATGAAGAGCTCCAAGTTGCTTCCACCTCCGGCCGCGATGAGTTCTCGTCTTCACCCACTTCACCAACGTGTGGCAAGACACAAGGCAAAGATATGGTGAGTGGTGTTGGGAATTGCAATGTTGATATTGTGCTCGCTAATGATGATCCTTCATCTCTATCCCATTCCAATGTTTATTCTTTGGACTTAAGCACTTCTTGCAACAATAATGCTATATCCCCTTGTGTTGCTAGTCCTTGTATATCATCTAGAAATTATTTGAGTAATAATGTAGATGATATGCTTGATTTGCCCTGTTCCCATGAACAAAATGCTTCTATTTCCTCTAGTTGTTTATCTAACAATGTAGAGGAAATCAAACATTCTATGGAGCAAGACATGATCATGAATGAAGATTCAAGAATATCCTCATCTTCATCCTCCCGTGCTCACATGTGCCTTATGGTAAGAGGATCAAAGGTATCTCCTACTTTGGATCCCAATATATCTTCTAAAGATAATAGTAATGATAATGATGATGGTGATGATGACATTGATGAGGATACTAGTGCTCTCTTGCTTGAGTTGACTTTTTTGTGTACCTCTCTTCGTGGTAATAATAAGGCCATTACTTGTCTTAAACACGTTATGGACACCATAACTAAACAAACGGGAACCATAGAGGAGTTGGATTTCCAAGTTGATGATGGGAGTCGGAGATTCAATCTCCTTAAGCAAGAGCTTGCCAAGGAGAAGCACACTAATTGTCTCCTCACACAAAAAATTGAATCTTATGAGCTTGAAAAGGAAAATTCCATTAATGATGCTTGTGCTACTAACTCTACTTCTTGTGAAGCATCTACCCTAAAGGAGAACGTTGAGCTAAGGGCTCAACTTGAGTTGCTAACTATCAAGTATAGGAAATTGGAAGAAAGTCATGAAAAGCTCTCGGGCTCTCATAATGATCTTCTAATCTCCCATGATGGGCTAATGTTAGCTCGTGAGGCAAGTATTACCAAGGTAACATCTTGTGAGCCTCTTTTAGACATTAGCACAACTTATACTCGAAATGCTATTTTGCCGTGTGCTAGTCCTAGTAATCCATCTATCCATACTATTGATAAACCTTGTGTTGGATTACTTGCTTTGCCTTGTTGCTCTAATAATGAAGCTTCTACTGTTGAATAAAAGATCAATCTACCAAGCGAATTACCCATAATAAACGCTAGATAAAACATGATTAGAATAATAGACAAAATACTAATCATGTGAAATAGCGAAAACATATTAAGACAGGTAACCAAACAGACTGCAAGACGAAGATCTTGAGATGCGATCAGAACAAGATTGAGAAAGAAAACATACACGGCAGTAGCAGAAGAGGAACCGCCGGTTTTCGCGTTGGCACCATCGTTAGCCATGTCGTCGAGGAAGAGGGTGCTGATGTCGGGGAAGAAGTCCTCGTTGGGGAAGACGTCGACGCAATCGCTATCCGAGAGGGAGTTCGTGATGAAGCCAGTAGTCACGCCGATAGAGCTCCCCAAAAACCTTATCGCCCTTCTCCCGTACAGGACTCGAAGCAGTGGGGTCTCGGAGGCCTACTGTCCCAGCTCGCGGTGCACGCCGCAAGACGGGATGGGGGAGATCTAGGTTGTGCAGTGCTCTGGAACTGGAGGCGCAAAGGATGTGTAGCTGTGTATCTGAGAGGAGGCGCGACCTCTCTATTATATAGGCACAGAGGGGGAGGCAGACAGGCTGCACAGGATATGAAACGAATAGACAGAAGTTGAAGTGAATAGGCGGCAGCCCACCGGACAGCCTCCACTCAGTTTGTATTCATTTAGCTCGCATTAAAAGTCCACTCGAGCAAAACGTTTCAGCTTCTGTACAACTATTCATATATCATTCATGCGTGGCAAAATAAAGCTCGGCTCGGTGAGATTCCCGCAACCCACAACCCGTGGCGCGCGCGCACATCGTGACATGACATGACGAGGCGTGGCATGGCGAGCGATGAGGAGGAGGAGGAGCGCGCGTGTATATGTCTTCTCTTCTCAAGCTCGTACAAGTGGTGGAAGAGCTCACCTTATCAGCTGGTCCAACTTCCACTCAACTAGCAATGTGGGACTAAACATTTGTCCCAGCTCTTGCCTTGCATGAATGGGCCAAATGGGCTTCTAGAATTTCAGGAATTTATTGGCATATAATAAATGGGCTGGGCCTATTTAGACAAAAATTCCAACAATCCCCCACCAGATCCTAGAGGCACATGAAGTTTGCCTTTGGTTCCAAAACATTGTTTATATACCGGTACTGTAGTGGGGACTGTTAAGTTGAACTTCCACCTAGAGCTTTATGTTATACTAGGCTGCAACTTGTACAGTTGACTATGCCTTGAACTGCAAGTTTGCTACGAACCTAGCTTCACAAAAAGTCTTGACCGATACTTGGCTACCGTGGGACTTCCCCGCGGGTGGAGCATATATGTCATACTCCATGACCTTTCATGAGTTTATTAGAGAGCACCCTACTCTCATAGCCTGCGAAGTTTTAACAGTCAGACTCATATAGGTGTGTTCTTCAAAAGATGTTCTGTAGGACAACATCTTTGCTTAGGATAAGCCACTTAGAACACATTAAGATAATAAATCAACCTGTCGTGCAGAATAGGAAAGTATTGCATCTTTATGGAGTGGTGTTTATTATAGTAGGGATACTTTCCTCTCAGCTAACCAACAGCTTGTCTCCCAATTCTAATTCACGGGATCTCCGATCACATAGAGTGGTTTACCACTGTGGAAAGCTCAAATTGTGGGTCTCATACCCATCTCCTTCGATGCATTTTCTATCACGTTGCGTGATAGACCCTTTGTCAAGAGATCTGCCAAGTTTTTAGATGTTTGGATATAATCCAATGCAATAACTCCGGAGTTTCTCATTTTCCTGATAGATTTCAGTCTCCTCTTCACATGTCTTGATGACTTCATATTATCCTTAGAACTATTTACCTTGAAAATCACAGTTTGATTATCGCAGTTCATAAGGATTGCGGGTATTGGTTTTTCAACCACAGGCAAGTTCATCAAGAGTTCACAAAGCGACTTTGCTTCAACAGTGGCTGTGTCTAATGCTGTGAGTTCTGCTTCCATAGTTGACCTCGTTAAGATGGTCTGCTTGCAAGACTTCCAAGAAACAGCGCCACCAGCAAGTGTGAATACATATCCACTCGTGGCCTTTATCTCGTCAGCATCATATTGAATCACTATAACCCTCTAGTACCCTCGGATACCCGGTATAGTTAATGCCATAGCTCGCAGTGCCTTTTAGATAGCGCATGACTCTCTCAAGAGCATGCCAGTGATCATCTCCTGGATTTGAAACAAATCGACTGAGTTTGCTTACATCAAATGCGATATCAGGCCTCGTGGCACTAGCTAAATACATAAGCGAGCCAATAATTTGAGAGTATCTCAGTTGGTCTCTAGCATTTCCTCGATTCTTTCGAAGCATCACACTAGGATCATACAGTGTAGGAGAAAACTTGACGTCGCTATACCCGAAACGACTCAAGACCTTTTCCACATAGTGGGACTAAAGCAATGTAATCCCACTGTCATCATCTCTCAATAGCTTGATGTTCAGGATGACATCATCTACTAACATCATCTACTCCCAGATCCTTCATCTCAAAGGAACGAGATAATAAATCTTTGACCTTCTTAATTGCATTAAGGTTGGTTCCGAAAATCAGTATGTCATCAACATACAAACAAAGGATGACTCCCTCACCCCCACCATGGCGATGGTACACACATTTATCAGCTTCATTTACAACAAAGCCTGCAGTAGTTAAAGTTCTTTCGAACTTCTCATGCCATTGCTTAGGGGCTTATTTTAGGCCATATAAATACTTCAACAACTTGCACAACTTTCCTTCTTAACCATTTACCACAAACTCATCTGGCTGATCCATGTAAATTTCCTCATCCAACTCTCCATTAAGGAAAGTTGTCTTAACGTCCATTTGATGAATGAGAAGACCATGAGAGGCAGCCAATGAGAGTAATACTAGAATGGTGGTCAATCTGGCAACAGGTGAGTAAGTGTCAAAGAAGTCTTCACCTTCTTTTTGAGTATATCCCTTGGCCACAAGACGTGCCTTTACTTCTCAATAGTACCATCA
Organism: Avena sativa; assembly: GCA_916181665.1. NCBI lineage: Eukaryota > Viridiplantae > Streptophyta > Magnoliopsida > Poales > Poaceae > Avena > Avena sativa. The sequence goes on along the minus strand of OV702294.1, from coordinate 143,239,398 downwards.
GGTCTAAGCTTTTTCTTAAACACCCACTTGCATCCTACAGGTTTATACCCATAAGGGCGATCAGTGATCTCCCATGTTCCATTACCTAAGATGGAATTCATCTCACTATGGACGGCTTCCTTCCAGTAGTCAGCATCAGGAGATGCATATGCTTCTGAAATGGAAGTGGGAGTGTCATCCACAAGGTACACAATGAAATCATCACCAAAAGACTTTGTAGTCCTTTGTCTCCTTCTCCTTTTAGGAATTTCATTATCATCTTCCTTAGGACTTTCACAGTGTTCAATTGGAATGGTAGGTTCAGAGAATGTAGCAAATTCCTGATTAGATGAACTAGGTATCTCCGGATTTGATGAGTTAGGTTTATCCTTCATTGGAAAGATATCCTCAAAGAAAGCCGCATCAGTCGACTCCATGATTGTACCAACATGAATGTCAGGCACTTCAGATTTTACTATCAAGAATCTATAACCAATGCTATGAAAAGCATAGCTCAGAAAAACACAATCAATGGTTTTTGGTCCAAGATTGCGCTTCTTGGGGATTGGTACATTAACCTTTGCCAAACAACCCCAAGTACGTAAGTAAGAGAGTTTTAATCTTTTCTTTTCCCATTCTTTGAATGGAGTAATTTCTTTGTTCTTTGTGGGAACTCGGTTTAGGACATGACACGCGGTCAATAGTGCCTCCCCTCACCATTCCTTAGAGAGACCCGATGTGTCTAACACGGCGTTAACCAAATCTGTTAGAGTACGGTTCTTTCTTTCGGCTACTCCATTTAACTGGGGTGAGTAGGGAGGCGTCCTCTCATGAATTATGCCATGTTCCGCACAAAAGAAATCAAACTCGTTGGAAAAATACTCTCCACCACGATCAGACCTAAGCCTCTTAATCTTTCGATCAAGTTGATTTTCTGCCTTAGCTTTATAGATTTTGAAGAAACTCAAAGCCTCATCTTTTGATTTCAGAAGATACACATGACAATATCTCCTAGAGTCATCGATCAAAGTCATGAAATATTTCTTTCCACCTTTTGTCAACACACCATTCATCTCACAAAGATCAGAATGTATGAGCTCTAGTGGTGTTAAATTTCTCACTTCTGCAGTCGTATGTGACTTGCGAGGTTGTTTAGCTTGCACGAAGACTTGGCACTTAGATCCCTTAACAGTTGTGAAATAAGGAATTAAATTCATTTTGGCTAGCCGTGTCATACAACCAAAATTAATATGCCAAAGACGAGAGTGCCAGACATTTGATTCAAAATTCGTGTAAATATGATTAACAACTTTATTACAAATGTCTGACAGAGATAAGCGGAATAAGCCTCCGCAGTCATAGCCTTTACCAAAAAAGGTTCCATACTTCGAAATTACAAATTTATTGGACTCGAATACAATCTTGTACCCATCTCGACACGGAAGAGATCCGCTAACAAGATTTTTATTTATTGAAGGAACATGATGCACGTTCTTTAGGCGCACGGTCTTTCCCGAAGTGAACTTCAGATCGACCGTACCAACACCATGAATAGAAGCATGCGAGCCGTTCCCCGTCAGCACGGTTTGAGTCCCTCTGACCTGATATGAAGAAAACATGGAAATATCAGAACAGCCATGTACATTAGCGCCCGTGTCAATCCACCAATCAGGAGAATGACATAATGAAAGAACAGTAGGTAATATACCATACCCAACATCTTTCATCTCAACGTCGCCCATGACAACATTAGAAGTCTTGTTGTCCTTCCCATGCTGGCGCCTTGTCAAAGCGGTTGGGACAAGTAGGAGCCCAATGATCAGGATCACCGCACACATGAAAAGCACCTTTCCTCTTATTAGTATTCTTCTTGAAGCTGGTAGACTGTGAGGCCTTGTTTTTTTCCATCGAACTTCCCTTTGCCGTCAAACTTGCCTTTGTTTTTGAACTTATGATGCTGGAAGTTCCTTTTCTGTACCAGATTGGCATTAGAACCTCCCTCGGTACCTCGAGCACGTGTGTATTTTGCTCTCACCTTCTCTTCCACATCAAGAGTCCAATGAGATCCGTCACGGAGAACTCTTGTCTCTTGTGCTTCAGATAAGTAGCAAAATTCCTCCATGATTGGGGAAGTTTGGCAATAATGCCTCCGGTAACAAAATTTTCCGGTAACATACAAGTGAAGTGCTCAAGCTCCCTGGCAAGTGACTGTATCTCATGAGCCTGCTCCACAATGGGGCGGTCATCAACCATCTTATAGTCATAGAATTGTTCCATGACATACAGTTCATTGCCAGCATCGGAGACTCCAAATTTTCTCTCGAGCACATCCCACATATCCTTGCCATTGCTAAATGACAGATATGAATCGACAATATCGTCGCCAAGAATGCTGATCAAGGCAGCCTTGAAAGTGGTATCAAGTTTTTGGAATGCCTCTTCCTGAGCAGGATTAAGTTCTCCCTCAGGTGCGCCATAGATGGCGTTATAGCAGCTCATGGTCTGAAACCAGATCACTACTCTCGCACGCCATCGTTTGTAATTGACACCTTCGAACACAGGTGGCTTCATAGAAGCAACAAAGCCACTTGGGCCAAATTGCCTGAAATAAGGTTTTTGGATTGTTGAATAAAAGAGCAATTTACCAAGCGAATTACCCGTGATAAACGCTAGATAGATTCGAATAATAGACAAAATACTAATCATGTGAAATAGCGAAAACATATTAAGACAGGTAACCAAACAGACTGCAAGACTAAGATCTTGAGATGCGATCAGAACAAGATTGAGAAAGAAAATATACACGGCAGCAGCAGAAGAGGAACCGCCGGTGTTTGCGTTGGCACCATCGTTAGCCATGTCGTCGAGGAAGAGGGTGCTGATGTCGGGGAAGAAGTCCTCGTTGGGGAAGACGTCGGCGCAATCGCTATCCGAGAAGGAGTCCGTGATGAAGCCAGTAGTCGCGCCGATAGCGCTCCCCAAACACCTTATCGCCCTTCTCCCGTACAGGACTCGAAGCAGCGGGGTATCGGAGGCCTACTGTCCCGGCTCGCGGTGCACGCCGTAAGACGGGATGGGGAAGATCTAGGTAGCGTAGTGCTCTGTAACTGGAGGCGCAAAGGATGTGTAGCTGTGTATCTAAGAGGAGGCGCGACCTCTCTCTTATATAGGCACAGAGGGGGAGGTAGACAGGCTGCACAGGAGATGAAACGAATAGACAAAAGTTGAAGCGAACAGGCGGCAGCCCACCGGACAGCCTCCACTCAGTTCATATTCATTTAGCTCGCATTAAAAGTCCACTCGAGCAAAACGTTTCAGCTTCTGTATAACTGGTCATATACCATTCATGCATGGCAAAATAAAGCTCGACTCGACGAGATTCCCGCAACCCACAACCCGCGCGTGCGTCGTCACGTGACGTGACGAGGCGAGGCGAGGTGTGGCGTGGCGAGGCGAGCGAGGAGGAGGAGGAGCGCGCGTGTATATGTCTTCTCTTCTCAAGCTCGTATAAGTGGTGGAAGATCTCACCTTATAAGCTGGTCCAACTTCCAGTCAACTAGCAATGTGGGACTAAACATTTGTCCCAGCTCTTGCCTTGCATGAATGGGCCAAATGGGCCTCTAGGATTTCAGGAATTTATTGGCATATAATAAATAGGTTGGGCCTATTTAGACAAAAATTCCAACATCTACTTCCTCTAGTACTTGTATTTCTACTAACCATGTAGAGGAAATCAAAGAGCTCAAGGCCCAAGTCACTTCCTTGTAACATCCCAGCATTAGAGCTTAGAAATAAGCTGAACACAGATGTGTGAATTGCATTCATGCATAGCAAATCCAAATATTTTTTGCGCTTTTAAATAAAAACTTGTCAAAGAGATTGAAGCTTCTCTCAACTTGATGGAATTGAAGTAGATCATCAAGTTGATTGCGATAAGTTTCAATATGACCTTTGCTAAAACCTTACTTTGGGTAAACATGATTTGATCTAAGGGTAGATCAAATGTAATAAAATTAAACCCTAATACATTGCTTAATGATTTATATTGGATCCTTAAGTAATCATATGCTAGTATTCATTATACAACTTATGAATACCAAATTATAAACATAATTTAAGTAGTAGGAATGTAACAACTAAATCTTGATCTATCTTAATCTCATCTACTTATACCATGAGTATCACGGAAATACCTAACTTTAACTCTCTAGTGAGGTTGAGTAGGAAAGAAACCAAGTCAAGATCATTCACCATATATATTTCTTTCCATATCAATCTTTATCATCTCTAATGAATCTTATCTGAATATCTGTTGTTAATCAATGTTGAGTAATCAACTATTGATTCACCAATTCTTCATCTATCAATTCTTGACCTATCAACTCTTGACCTTATTATAACATTCACTTAAGGCTTATAAAGAAAGAAGTAAGAAGAGGTAAATAGTGATGCTAGAATTGAATATCATCTATAGGATGGAAGAGTATGGAGAGAATAAAATCATTATGATAATTGATGGAGTTAACTCACTCCTAAATGGATAGAAGAGTTATCTGGAAGACATCATTATATGTGGTAACAAAGAAGGTTATAAGGATGAATTCTGAAGATAATTACCAAGGAGTAATCCTATTGGATCAAGTAGGTATAGTCATTGAGTAATAACTCATAGTTAGATAGAGATACTAAGAAGATAACTATAATACAATTGTAATGTTGTATTGATTAGGCCTTGATTAGCCAACTGGAAACCTAATCCATAAATGATCAAAGGATTATAATGATCAATTTTAAGTCACCAAGATTGAATGCTTATATCATGTATGAGTGACATTGGTGGATAGCACATGATTGAACCCTAATATAGATATGTTATTCTAGGTTAAGCCATGACAAGTCACATTAATATAATGTGAAGATGGAGTATGAGATACTGGAGTTAAGTAGAGACCAGATATTCTGATCAAGATGATACTAGAGCAACATTGGATTATAGAAGTAGTAGTTTCCTCTTGGGAAATACTAAACACTTAAGGATAGTAGAATTTGATATATACATCCATTAGAGTAATGTTAGTGATGGGTGATTAAGGAAGAGTATGAGTGGAGTTAGAAGTAACTACTTGATGGATTGGAGATTATCAGTAGTAGAGTAGTTGATATAACCAAGTATGGATATGAAAAGATTATGAAAAGCTTTAGTGTCAAGCTCATTGGATTTACAAATGAATTCAGAAGAATAAAAGGTGGATAAGAATATTTTGTAAAGCAAAGCTCATCATGTTAGCACATGATGATGGACATAGAGAAGTAATATATCTAGGACAGGAATTCCTTAATTAAAAGTCCAGGATTGTGAATTATAGAATATAGGAAGTCTTGGTAAACACTCAACTTTAAATCTTAAACCAAACATAATATTCATTTCATATTATTGATCTATCATCTCATGACATGGTTATACCCCGCGGGTACATGATCTCAGCATACCTGGTCCAGCCCAAGGAAGGCCCACGGCAAATATACACCAGCCCATGAAGACTTTCGGGTGGCCAAGGCCCATGACGCCTTCGGATCCTTGGAGAGAAAGACTAGAGTACATAGGAAATTCAAAGGGGTAAAACCCTAGAACCTGTAACCGACTAGGTCTACGTCCGAGACCTGCCTAAGTCTATATAAAGGCCAGGAGGGCACGACCTAGATCTCTCTCTCTCTCATACTTTCGCATACACACCTCCATGCCAGATTGCATCTGCGCACCCTTGTAACCTTTGGTTCCGCCGTAATCAAGAGCAGACAAGCAGGAGTAGGGTTTTCCCTCCGGGGGCCTGAACCTGGGTAAACCTCGTGTCCCGTATTGCTTGTTTGCTAACCGTTCCGTGATCTCCAGCATCCCCATCTTCTCCAAAACCCAAGTCCATAACAATGGGCATTGACGAGATTAAACCTCGTCATCTTATCTCCATACAACTCCATAGGAATAGTTTCCTATAGCAGATCACATAAGCACATCTTTGTCATTCCTAACTATCATAATTATATGTACTTAGTAGTTATCTTTATCAATTATTTTCCATAAGACCTTCTAGGAAATAATTTTCTTATATAAAAGATGAAGTCATTCTTGAACACCAACATAAGGACAATCTGTCTTAACCAATAAGCTTTATTCAAATAAATAAAAGGATTAACAAAAATATTAAAACTCCTAAAACCATGGCAAACAATTACAATTTAAAACCCTAACTCTTATTTCAAACATATATGCATAGAACCTATAGTTATCAATTCTCTCCCATAATTCATTTCAAATAATAACTATTTATCTTAAAGAGTGATGTTAATAAAGATCATAAACATAAAGAGAGTATGTTTAGCCATTAACCTTTATTCACATCAATAAAATAAATATGAGAATATTAAATCTCCTAAGAACTTATGGTAAAGCATTTTCAATTCAAATTTTAACTCTTATGTTAGTAATAATAAAATATATACATATGTATAAAAAATAAAGAAGTGATAACTTTGTACAGTAAAAGTTCATAAATAGTTCAAAATAAATTATTATTGATGCTTGTATTCAACAAAGAAATTTTATAAAGAAAGATTCCTAAAACAAATAAAAAATATAAAAGGAAAAAAACAGATAAGAGAAAAAGAAACAGCGAGGAAAAAACTGCAACCAGGCCGCAGCCCAACTTCCCTCTCTCTTATCCGTCGCCCACGAGCAATCATAGCAACCCAACAGTGGCCCAAGCACAGCCCAAGACCAGCCCAGTCTGCCTTCCTCTCTCACTGACTGGTGGACTGACAATGGACTGCGGGTTGAGTTTGGATTTTTATCAGGGGGTTTTCCGCGAAAAGTATGTCGTCGTCTTCCTCCCCGATGTCACAAGCAGCTGGCTGTCAGCATCGCTGCCGTCCGCCGTCGTGCCATGACATCCGGCCGCGCCAAGATCCATGCCACCGCTTCTGGTCGTCTACAAGATCCCCTCTGACGCAGAAATGAACCCTATCTCCTTCTTTCTTTCCCCAATTTCCTCTGAGTCGGAACCCTAGCTCGCCAGACCTCTCTGTCCTCGTCGTCTCCGGCTGTTCCAGACCAAGCCAAGACCACCATTCGACTCCCCTCGCTCGACTTGTTCATCCCCCAGAGGAATCGACGCCGTTCAACCTAAATCAAGCTTGCCATCACCGACGTTCCGCCGCCAGTCGACGCCGTTCCCAGCGATTCCGATCGAGCCTTGACTCACCAACACCTCTGCTAGCTTCCTAGTAAGGTTCTGCTCCCGATGATCCTCTCCAATTTGATGTTTGCTTGCTATGCGGTTGTCCCCGCGTGAGCCCGCCGCCGCCGTTCGCCGTCTTTCTCTGGCCAAGCTATTCAACTGTTGACTATTCTCACTCCCCTGCCCCTGCTAGACTCAACTCACACATATCGACTCCACTGGACGGATGCAGAAAAGAAGTCGTGATGGACGATCTTGACGATGACAATGGCACATCACCAGCCTTGACCATCTTCAGAAGCTGACACTGGACTGCCAAGACCTCGCTTTCTTTCCGATGAAATGTGGGTCCGAGCCAAGAAAAAGTAGCTCCGCAGCTCGCCCAGAAGAAGAAAGACCCGCCGCTAGTCCCTGGCAGAGGAAAGGGCTGTAGGTGATGGCGCGTTCTGCCCTATTTCCTGAGTCCCGTTCTATTGAGTTGAGCTCGTAACGAACAAGCAACGGCGCCTCGGCAAAGCAATTATCTTGATATTGCGATCCAGATCCAGCAAGAAGTAACGTTGCACTATGACTCAATCCAGTTGGGTTGCACCGCCATCACCAGTGACCAAATACTGGCGGCACGGCCACCAATCAATTCGCCCCAGTCTCCCGTGTCCGAATCTCCTAGCCCCGCAAGCGCACGTGCATCCTGTCGCCGGATTCGAGCGTCATCTGTGAGCAATGCCATTGCTGATGTCATCATGACATTAGCGTGAGGTCACCCTTGACAGGGTCAGCTCTTTGACTGGTCTTTGCTGAGGTGGCTTATGACGTGGCCTAAGTCCCACCTGTCTGTGACTGGGGTAGATCCCATCTGGGTGTAAAAAGGTTTAATGTCTATTTAGGAATAATTAAAACATTATAAATCTAAATTTTAATATTTCAGAAATAAAACAAAATGATTAAATCTTGTAAATTTAATATCTTTTGTTTTATAATTCAGAAAAATACATATAAGATTATTATACAACTTAAAACTATTATAAATATTATTATGATGATTATTGAAATAAATATTATTTATTAAATACTTTATAAAGCTTTAATAGTTTGATAATTAATATTTTAATAATGGTAAATGTTAAAAATCTAAATAAAATACTAAAAAACTTAGAAAAATAAGAATTAGAGTTTAAAACTATAATCATGCATTATTATTATTCTTAATTAAATATTTATTATTTATTAAGTATTTATATAGTAATAAACCTTATTAAAATCATATCTTATTATTTATAAATCACAAAAATAAATGTAATATACCAAAATAATCACAAAAATAATACCTACATGTTAAAAATGTGATATTCCACTTTTGAGTTAAATAAAAAAAGATAAATACTTTCATTACTTGAATTTAAACCTATTTCTTTAGTTAATAATTCATAAAATGGCAAATAAAATTTGTTAATATTTCCTAAATTAACCAATTAAATGTAATAAATAGTATTAGCCTTAAATACTAATTTTATGAAGTCAAAATGGTTTAACACATTTTAAATATACTTTTATTAAGTTATCCTTCAACCATAAATGTAGATTCTTTTATAAAAGGATTCTTATTTAATATAAAATTTCCAAGAATAATTGATAATGAAATAAACCTATTCCTTTACTTTAATGATAAATTTATAAACAAATCGAAACACTATAGTGAGATCATAAATAGTAAATAATATTGTTTACTTATTCATAAACCTTAACCACACCCTTATAAGGAGATAAATTCCTTTATACAATTATAATGCTAAGAAACCACTACCAACTAAAAATAATGCCATTCTTAAGTAACTTTAAAGAAACATTATAAGGTAAACAAGACATAAGTATAACAAGCATTACACCTAAATTCCATCTATGTTTTAAAGTTAACTTTAATCTACAAAACTTTAAATATAATACTAAAGACTTTATTATATGCTTTATAGTTAAATTTAGTCTGTTATAATTAATTTATAAAGCATCTTAATACCAAACCAACCCAGTTAAAAACCAAGATAGATAAGTCTCAAATACTACTAATTTCATTATTCCAGTAAAGGCAATTCTTTCTGACTTAAAGACTATAACTAGAAAGAACACTTCATAAGGCTAACTTAAAAGCTTAAATGCTTCTGCTTAGTTGAGTAAGATTTTCTTCAAAAGTTATTCATTTTGCCACTTCAAACAACATATGACAATTAATAGTAAACACTTTACTTTGTACTTTACTTATATAATAAGATTGTTAATACTTAAATTCTTTATAAGTGACATTACTTGTGAAGTAAAACTTGAAGATAAACAATTAAGATGTAAGCAACCTTATGTAGCATTCCATATGTGTGTATTTTATTGTTGTATAAATACATTTTGTTTTCCACACACTCACAAGCCTTAATAAGAAGCACATGTGTGAAACTTAATCTAAAAGGGCAACACATTCCAAGGAAAACCTTTCCAGTATCCAAACCCTAGAACAACGTTATTCTCGGGATTCGCGTTTATCAACTTGCATTACATTACTTATGCATAAAAGCATGTTGCTTCTTTAAACATTAGTCCTTACCGGACCAATGATGCTGATTTCAGATGTTGGATCTTTTATATTGTCTCGAAGATCGTGAGTGCATAATATTGCAATCACAAAATGCAAGTTCACACTTGCTCATGTCCTTTGATTATTTTCTATAAAGTATTTTGCAAATCCAGTGTTGTCATCACCTGCATTTTAAAAAGGACAGAAAACACTATTCTCATAATAATGTGATTATAGGTTATTTACCATGAGGTAATAACCTACTATAAGAGTTCTGGTGGTAAAGGAAAATATTATCTAGGACTTAATAACCAATGTCGCCAGTGATTCTTGCACCGTATATTACGCGTTGACCATGATATTTGGAATGGGACGAAGAAGTCAGTTGTATCTTTTCCCTCTCGCATGGAGCTGGATGTGCGGGTCGTGGCTGTTATCACTCGTAGCATGCATATAATTTATGGTAATTCGTAGAGGATATGCAGCATATGGGTGGGAGCCCTCAACGTCCCACGATAGTTCTGGCATCTGAACGGTCTGTACTGCCATTGCCGTAATTCAATAGGTGGGCTGGCGTACACCAAAGAGACATGCGGGGTCGCGGAGAAGGCAGTGATTGGCTTGGGTCTTAGTCTAGGCCTCACACCAAGGAAGTGTGAACGGGTTCACGGCCCGGATGTGCAACAAAGCTAATATCTCTCATGGGTAAAGTAACGCACCTCTGCAGAGTGTAAGAACTGTAACTTGTTACTCCCGGTTTCGGGAAGGAGCTGCGAACGCGGCGGGAAAGGAACTCCATGAAAGTTCTGGTAAACCCGTGAAGGCTGATGGACATAGCTTTTCAGAATAAAAGCAACCTTTGAAGAAATGTTTACGAAAACCTGCATTGCCTATGACCTACGGTCTGTGGCTGTAGCTATAGTGCATCAAACACTCCTTTTCTAGTGGACTTGCTGAGTACGCTCGTACTCAAAGTATCTTCTTAACCCTTGCTAGGTTATAAAGCTAGTACAGACGATGACTACATCAAGCCATGCTCCATGAATCATCATAAAAAGCTAAATCTCTTCAATAAAGTCAAGAAAGTCAACATATACATCAGCTCAAGTGAAGACGAAGTTGTTGATTAGATAAGAATAGAATCTCTAGCCATAGAACCTATTTCTGTAGTGTATTGCAATAGCAGCAATGGCAGGCCATTAGTTAAGATATTAGTCTTAATAGTATTATAATTTGGAGTTGTTTATTTCTGATTCTTCTTTGTAAGAAGTTTCTTTCTCTCTCTTTAACCTAGAGTGTTCTCTGGATCTTATGTAAAAAGTTGAGTTGTAACCTATAGTCATATAATGGACCCGCTGTGTTTCTGTTGTGCCATTCTGAGGGATGTAATACTAGTGAACGGTGTTTCATTGGTGTTATGTCCACGACTATAGTATACTACATCATGCAGTGGTATGCTGGGTCACCGCATTCCTTGAGGAATGACTTGGAAAAGAGTCATGAAGGGAAATCCACACTCTATAATATTTTGAGTGTGCAAAAATCCCCTAATAATAAAAGTGGAATTGGATTCAACTCCAATAACAAGAACAAGTCCAAGACAAACAAGAAGAAGGGACAAAACCAAGTCAAGAATTTGGCCAAGATTATTTGCTTCAAGTGCAAGGTTGAAGGACATCATGTAAGATCTTGTCCATTGAAGAAAAAGCACTTGACTGATAAGCAACAAGGGAAGCGGCCACAAGTTCATGTTCAAGCCCAAGTTGAAGTTAGGCCACTTCCGAAGAAGAATCAATATAATGCTGTTGGAGATATGCCCTAGAGGCAATAATAAAAGTGGTTATTATTATATCTTTGTGTTTATGATAAATGTTTACATTCATGCTATAATGGTATTAACCGGAAACGTTAATACTTGTGTGATTTGTAAACTAAATTAGAGTCCCTGGTAAAGCCTCTTTATAATACTGGCTTGTTGGTTAATAGATGATCGTGGTTTCTCGATCATGAACATTGAGATGTTATTAACAATGAGATCATATCATTAGGAGAATGGTATGATGTACATACTCCTATACATAAGCATAGCATAAAGATCAAGTCATTTCAATAGTTTGTTTGCTATAAGCTTTCTGATACATAGTAACCTAATTCCTTCGACCATGAGATCATGTTAATCACCATCACCGGAAGGATGCTTTGATGACATTGAGGTGGCATTGAGTGTTCAGAAAGTATGTGTTGAGGCACATGGATCAAGAGTGGGATTTGTCCATCCATATGACGGATAGATATACTCTGGGCCCTCTCGGTGGAATGTCATACAATTACCTTGCAAGCATGTGACTGGCTCACAAGGGATCACATATCACGGGAACGAGAAAAGAGTACTTATCGGTAACGAGGTTGAACTAGGTATGCAGAGATACCGACGATCAAACCTCGGATAAGAAAACTATCGCGAGACAAAGGGAAATTGGTATCATATGTAAGTGGTTCATTTGATCACAAAGTAATCATAGAAATATGTGGGAGCCATATGAATTTCTAGATTCCTCTATTGGTTATTGATCGGAGAAGTGTCTCGGTCATGTACGCATAATTCACGAACTGTAGGGAGACACACTTAAGGATTCGATGTTGTTTAGTAGATATGGAATGTGAGTAGGGAAACCGAATGTTGTTCGGAGTCTCGGATGGGATCCGGGATATCACGAGGAGATCCGGAATGGTCCGGAGAATAAGATTCATATAAGGAAAGTCTGATTCCGGAGTTTGGGAATGATTTCGATGTTTTCATCGGAGAGGTTCTAGAATGGTCTAGAAGGTTCACCGGACCGGAAGGCGAATGGTCCATGAAGGTGTCATGGGTAAGTGGAATGATTGGATCATGTCCTAAGTCACTTTGGTTGGGCGTTTGCAAGAGAGAATTAAAGCTCTAAATTGAAAGTCAAATGGGAGGTTTGAAAAGTCAAACTGGAACAATGGTTTCCTAGTGGAAGAAGGAAAGAGTCCTTCTTTCTATCCAACTTGGGTTTGGGTATCGATTCAAACTCCCCTCTCCCAAGCCTCCCTCCCTCTCATAAATAGAGGGGGAGGGCTGCCCCAAAGAGACACACAACCAGCCCTCCCCACCCGTGCCGCACGCCGCCACCACCGCCAGCCGTCGTCGCCGCGCCGCCGCCGGCTCGTCGCCATCGCCCTAGCCTCCGACGACACCTCCTCCTCCTCTTCGTCCTTCTAAAACCTAGATCGTCGATTGTTTCTTGTGTATTTTGCATCTTGCGGGATGGTGGGATGAAGCGGCCTGGGCTAACCTTACATGACATCGTTCATGAGACTTACTCCACGCTTGACATGCAACTTGTATTGCATAAGTGGCTTTGTGGGTGCCTGTTTCTCCCAACATAGTTAAGATCGCGGGTACACGTCTTCAGCATACCTAGTCCGCAGCTGCGCTGCAGGCGAAGTGTCAACGGGATCAGCATCCAAAGGACCCTAGATTGACAGAAAGACAAGGACATGAACAAGCAGTTGAAGGAGCACGAAATTCAGCACATTCATTAAGGTGCAGCAAAAGCCACTGCGTGGCACAAGGATTGTTCATCAAAATATTTACAATAAAAGAGGCTACAACTATCCTATAACTACAGCGCCTACAAAGCTGCACCCTGAGTAGCCTCAGAGCCGGATTGCCTCGCCTTGGCTTCTCCCTGCTGCCTTATCGCGTACTTGGCCAGCAGATCAATCAGCTTCGGCCCGTAACGCTTACAGCGAGCAGCATAGGTGGCTACCTCGGATCCATCAGCAGTCGTCGGCATCCGGGAAGTGACCTGGGGAAGGTCCAGCTCCGCTCCATCCGCCAAGGCCATTGCCAGCCCGACGGATGCGCCAATGCCCTTCTGCTTGCGCTTGTACGCCGCAGGTGCATCGGCTAACAGCGCCTCCGCCAAGGCATCAACATCGTCGAGGGACACGCCCTTGGGGACAAGCTCCTTGTAGAAGCGCCCAAGGACCTCTTTGGCCTTGGCAAGCGAGTTGACAACGGTACTGCCGCGGTCTTCGACCGCCGCAGTCGCATCATCCAGAGCGCTCCCATGCTCCAGAGCACCGCGGTCAAATTCGATGACTGCGGCATCTAAGACAACAAAGGAAGCAGAATAAATAAAAGAACAGGAAAAGAAAGACCAGGAAATCAAAAGGTGAAAGTGGAGATACTCACCCGAAACAGCCTTGGCAGCCGCCATAAGCTTGCCGGCCACCTCTCTCTCGCGTGAAGCAGTGGCAGTGGCGTGCTGCTCCTCGCGGTCCGTAGCCTCCTGCTGCAGGCGCTCCTTAGCCTCGGCCGCTTGGGCCAACTCCAGCTCGAGGCGCTCCTCTGCACCAACGGCGACCTCGGCCTTCTTCTCCGCTTGACCAAGGCTCTTTTTGAGAGCATCAATCTCACGAAGAGAGGCGTTGTGATCCTCTGCAGCAAGCAATACAAATGTTGGATCGAAGGACAAAATTCAAGAAGAAACAAAAGACCAAGGCATAACAATACCTTGAAGTTGCTTGAGGCTGGCCTCCAACGCTAGGTGCTGCTGCACCAGTTGGTTGGAACCTTGCACAAAAGGCTACAAAAAAGACCCACTAGTCAAAAGAAGAGCTCGGGGGGCTACGCCCAAAAGAACGAGCAGACGCAAGTTACACACATAAAAGCGCTCGGGGGCTCTCCCTGAGACTCGAAGGAAGAACGAACAAACAAACTAACCTACAGATGCCCGGGGGCTCCCCCCGAGGTAGGAAGAAAAAGAGATAATCAATAGATCATCCACACTCCAAAAAAAATAGATCATCCAAAAAGGCTCGGGGGCTCCCCCCGTAGCAGGAAGCAGAATTACTTACATGATTCGACGGCGACTCCGAAGGTCCGCTTGCAGCCTTCTGGGGCGCAACCACCCGAACCTCCTGCGGAGAAGGGTCTGGAGCAGCGCCTTCAGAGGTGGCCACTGTCTGAAGAGAAGGAAGCACGACCTTCGACTCCCCCATCATCTCCCGACCACCATCACTGGAGGAGTCGTTGGAGGAGTGGCTGCACAAGGACAAGTTAGCACACGAACAAAGTAAACAGGCAAGAAAAGGCAATAAAGGACTAAGAAAACTTACGAGTCAAGGTCGCTCAAGTCGAATACGAGAGGGGTCCTCCGGACCTTCTTCTCCTCTTTCTTCTCTTCCTTCTTTTCTTCCTTCTTCCGCTTCGCCGGCGGGTGCGGTGCCACAGCCCGCACGGGAACGGCAGGAATCAGAGAGGAAGAGCCTCCATGCCCATCACTGTGACGTTCAAGCCACAGCGGGTTCCTAGGAGTCGGCGGAGTCGAGGCATCCGAAGACTCGCTGGAGCTCCGTGTCCGCATGCGAGTGTGGTCCTCGCTCAACTCGTTGGCCTCTTCAGCTAGAGACCGCGCCGATGGCAGCTCGGACATGGAATCCACCACTTCATTGTCCGGTGCAGCCGGAAACAATTCGGGAAGCGGTGGCGACATGCCCGACACTTTGAACTCATGCACAAAAGAAGAAAATTTGTTAGCAAACAAAGGCAAGTACAATGCAGCCGAAAATAGCGCTACGCGCACGTCCTGGATCTACACCTGTGGAACAGGAAGTGAAGCAGAGAACGGGTAGCGGCAACACTCTTCTTGCCTCCAGCAGCGCTGGTACCAACCGCAGAAGAAGACTTCTTAGGCTTCCCTATTGCGGTGCGGCGGCGCCGGCGGCGAGAACGTAGAAGCGAAGAAGGAAATGTCCGATGATATTCCAGCGCGCAGCAACAAATCGCAGAGAACAATGTAGCAGTGAAACGAGAATGGCTGCGGTGAAAATAGACTAATGTTTCCCAATGATTATATGGACGAAGACGATGCACGATGACCGTCCATCGAGAAGACCTAACGCCAAAGACAAGATCTATCCATACACGTGTCAGCATCACAGCGAACCGTCGCTCACACGCCGTCCACTACGTGCGGAAATCGAGGAGACGCCGTAATTATCTCCACGCCGCGCGTGACCGGTCAATTCAAGGTCAGAAGGTGGGACCCATGTTCGTCCAGTCAAGTCATCTCTGGCGCAGCAGACGCTTGAGGTCACCGATCATCAGCATTGACGTCATCAAAAGCTATACTTGCAAAAAGTCATAATTCTTCGGCTACAAAGCTAAGAGTACTCACTCGAATCTACGATTCGATTAACTACTCGGGGGCTACTCCTATCAGGAGCGCTGGTCGCGCACCCGAAAATGAACAAAACACTACGGCAATGAACTATTTCTTCGAGTCCTACGTCGAGTCTGCGACTCCACTATGGACTCGGGGGCTACTCCCATAGGGAGCTTGGATTCAAGCATCCGAAAAATTTGTGTCCTACGGACCTGAAGCTGAACAGAGGCTGCATCAAAGTCTCTGCTCGAGTCTACGACTCGAACAGACACTCGGGG
Organism: Avena sativa; assembly: GCA_916181665.1. NCBI lineage: Eukaryota > Viridiplantae > Streptophyta > Magnoliopsida > Poales > Poaceae > Avena > Avena sativa. Next base: position 143,223,152 of record OV702294.1, on the reverse strand, counting down.
GCTACTCCCATAGGGAGCGCTGGTCGCGCACCCTATGAATTCTTCGACTGCGATCCTTCGGATCAGCACGCAAAAAATTTCGGCAACTCTGCCCCATTAAACGCTACGTGAGCAACGTCCTCCTTGGCCACCCGAAACACCTCCGCGGTGATAAACATTCGGATGTTGTGTCTGCGACACAAAGATAAGACCTACAGATATCATCTGATGGCCTGGTAACGCACATGACTGCGCTCTGCTAGTAAGAATCCGTGCCAACAGGCGCGATGAAAAATCCCGACGGACGCGTTGGGTACATCATTTAAAATCACTGAAATTCCACTCTTGTAAGTCCTCCGCGGCCTGAGTCGAATTACGCCAGCATATGTTCCGGGTTCGAGTCGAGGGACTCGAACCTGAAGAAGATCGTGTTGTTTTGTCCTAAGACAGTTAACTAACCCTGATCCGTCGGGAGAGTCAGGCACACGTATCAAAAATCCCTACACATTCTCTTAAAAGACAGAGTTGCACCCGAAGGATTGAAGAGTCCTCAGCCGAATCTATGATTCGACTGAACACTCGGGGGCTACTGACATGGTTATACCCCACGGGTACATGTCTTCAGCATACCTAGTCTAGCCCAAGGAAGGCCCACGACAAATATACGCCAGCCCATGAAGCTTTTCAGGTGGCCAGGGTCCATGACGCCTTCGGATCCTTGGAGAGAAAGACTAGAGTAGATAGAAAATTCAAAGGGGCAAACCCTAAAACCTGTAACCGACTCGGTCTGTGCTTGGGACCTGCCTAACTCTATATAAAGGCTAGGAGGGCACGACCTAGATCTCTGACCTCGTACTTCCGCATACACACCTCCACGCCAGATTGCATCTGCGCACCCCTGTAACCTTTGGTTCCACCAGAATCAGAGCAGACAAGCAGGAGTAGGGTTTTCCCTCCGGGGGCCTGAATCTGGGTAAACCTCGTTTCCCCGTGTTGCTTGTTTGCTAACTGTTCCACGATCTCCAGCATCCCCATCTTCTCCAAAACCCAAGTCCATAATAATGGGCATTGACGAGATCGAACTTCGTCAGTGCTCCCCCACGATACTGGCGGTAGGGAAGGAGTGCCCCACGCCGCCCTCTTCACCATCTTCACCGCCATCTCCATCACCTAATCCTCCTAGTATGCAGTGGTTCATCCTCCCACACACCTTTGTATTGTCCTATGTAAACATGGTTTTTGATGCTATAAGTTATAATCCTTTGATCTTTGTGGCGATGGTGCACTCCAGGCGCTGATGAGCTTGATGGGGCGATGTTGCAAAGAGCGGACAAGACGGGGTGGCGCCAGCTCTGCTCGGCCCAGATCTCTGCCCGATCTAGGCTTCGGCGAGCTAGCATGTCTGCAACGGCGGCGCCATCCTGGAGACGGTGGCGATGAAGATGATCATGCAGGGGATGGTGGCACAATGGCTGGGCTATCGCAACAAGGCGATAGCGGAGGCCTTCAGGGCCTTGATCTCCCCCTCGAGGGCCGTGTCGAGCATTCTCCAGCGCTGCTGGTCGTCGTGCGCCCACCCGGATGGCCGGGTCAAGAGCCGCCGTCCAGAAGCAGAGCTATGGCAGCGGAGGGGAAGTAGTGGAGGCGCGTTGGTTGGGAGGAGCCAGGGTGGTGGAAGGGACATGAGAGCCAACACCGACGGTGGTGAAGTCGATGCGGCGGAGGTGGAGGGACCAAATTATTTGTACAACCATTCAAAGTCTCTAGAATATTTCACGGTCTTGACACGAGAGCAGTCGGGGGGTTCTAGACGGACACGCACCGAGCATACAATACTTGGTCGAAGCGGTGGACATAGAACCAGGGACAAATCAAAGGAGAGACAAAAGGCAATCATGCACGCGCCAGTCCATGCGACACTTGGTGCAACCCAAGCAAGGCAACTCGAAGGAAACAACAAAAAAAAACGAATGAAGCATACAAGAGGATGACACATGGGATCCATGCCCACCTCAGTGCCACGTAGGACCGGAACACCATAAGAAAGAACTACAGGGCACCAAGAATGCACACAAGAATATAACATCAGAATGCAAACCAATGAGGGAACCACATGTCGGTATCACAAAAATCAATCAAGCTCCCCAAAAATCCCACAAAAAAGAGAAGCTTGCACGAGTTTAGGATCTTGTATATGGGGATAAATGTTACCGCGATGATGCATACTTATGAAACATATTACATTTAGCAGTATGTTGGAATGATGGGATGTCTCATATTTTCCAATTAACGTGGATCGGACTGTCATGAAGACGGGTGGTCAGGTGAACATATCACGAGAAAGATGCTTATTATACCTAAAAAAAATCATGCGAACAAATATCATCTTTCATGCAAGTAGCATGGGTGATCAATCTCTAATCACAAAGGCACCTATGTTAATTCCTTCTACTGTAGAACGACAGGACGGTGTAGACGGTCTGCATGATGGCGAGCACGAGGAGGACAGTGGCAGCGAAGAGCGAGATGGCCTTCCAAGGGCTGTGGAAGTATGTCCTGATGAAATGTGTAAGACACCAGTTGACACTCCTACAGGGATGGCTCGAATAGTATTCATCCACCTGCTGGTACACGTGGTTGAGCGCGCTGCCCTCCACACTACCTCGTCATCGCCGAGCATGTTCAGAAGAATGCCCTCCGAGGAGAGGAGCTCCACGTCGTCAGCGGACAAGATGATGCTGCCCAGGAACTGGACGAACTCCGTCACGTTGTTGCCAGCTCCGACGTGCAGCCGCTCGAATGCCATCATGTTGAGGAACATGAGCTCGCTGCTCTCATCCAGGGGAAACATAGGCAGGCTCAGCACGCCATGTCGGAAGCTGATACCATAGGGGCTACCCGTATAGTTGACCTTGATCCTGATCCCGGCGTGGTAGAGCTCAACCGCCGATGTGATGTAGAACCCTCTGTCCTCTGAACTCGAAGTTGTCCGGTACTCACCGGAGAGGATACTCCGGCGGATAACATCAAGAGGGTGGAGCCCCGGTCCAATGCCAGCCAGAAGCGGACGATACGACGTGAACACGAACCCAAGCACTCCAAAGGTTAGTTCGAAAAGGAGTGGGAAATTCAAAATTTCACTGCATATTTTGTGACATGATTACCACATCTTAATTCTAAAAGACCCCCCCCCCCCCCACCCCCCCCCCCCCACCCCACCCCCCACACACACACACCAGTACACCCAGCCCAGCTGAGTTCGTAAAATGCGCTGAGATGACAATACGAATGTGCAACACCTACCGAATAATTGACATTCTCGACGGCGTTGATCTTTTGGTGTGCGGCCATGTCCAGCCTGATGTGCGGAGCGGTGTACAGCGAGCCATGCCGGCTGAAGACGGGGTCATTGGGAGCGTAGTCCTGGGCGTCCTTCCGGACGGCCATCCTCATCACCTCGAGCAGGAAGCACCCGTCGGTCACCATCACCTGCAAGAAGCGGCTTCTGTTACCTGGTCCGCGCCACTCTTCGCCGAGATCCGCGTACGCGCTCTCCAGCTGATCCGCCACCTCCTCCACGGCGGCGACGAGCTCCGTGACCGTCTTGCCGGATCGCCGCACGACGTGCCGGAGCGCCCGGCGCTTGTGCACTTCCATTGACAGCAGGTCGGGGTCGCCGTGGTGGTAGGGGCCCAGCGACACCGTGCGCGGCTTGTAGGCGCCGACGGCGTCGAGGCTCTTCATGCGCGCCGGCACCCGGTAGATGCTGTGCGCCGTCCACTGTGCCCCTTCCACCTCTGCCAGGGAGTTGGCGAGAGCCTTCTCCACATCCACGGCCCATGCTTCCATGGTCCCATCCACCATTCTGGCTTCGGTTTCAACAAGAGAATTATGTGCGTACCCTTCTTCAGAACTGTTTCCTCTACGTGTACTGAAACCACGGCTAGTGAGGGATGTGACTAATTAATGGAAACGGATGGATCAACCGCCTAACAAGCAAACCTTCCATGATTACTAGTAGTACAAGAGTTGTCAATTGCTGAAGAAAGCTAGAAAAGAATGATGGAGTGATGGAGATGGGAGGTATCTTTACCGTCTTTCACTTTCTACTAACAGAGGCAAGGAATCTCCAAGTTAAGAAATTAGGATGGAGTACCACAGGCTTGCATCGCATCGATTGCCAAACATTATATAGGAGGCATAGACTATTGTGTGACACCCCTACATTATATATGAGGCATAGACTATAGGTGTCCGACTCCGGTACTATAGTATCCTATCCACATTACAGAAGTTTGTAACCGAACTTGTGCAAAATATTCGATACACATGCAAATAACTCACCTTGACGAATATTTTCACAGCCTTGAATTTGTCAATGCGTCAAACTTCCATATACTCGGGGCTTGATTGTCTTCCATGAGCTCCGTTGCTACTCTCAGAATCCATGTGACTCCACCTACAGTAGTCTCTTCTTTCTGTTTAACACAGTCACTCACCGACCACTGATGTGTGAAAGTGCTTCTAACTTAAAACAAATACACGGCACTTTTGCTTCGGTCCCTCCCCCCCTTTCTTTCAAACTTTGACAAACAAAAACTCGATAAATAAAACGGCTCATGCAGCTTAAGTTTAGGGGGGGGAGGGGGAGGGGGGGACAGAAGCACACCTCCATACACGGTCGTCCTTGAGTCACCTTCAGTCAGATTCACATTTTTCTCATTACCACTTTTGCGGATTCTCATCCATGTTCATCACTTGACGTCAATCCCAATAGACTCAATCACCAACTTAAACCTGGTACGTCAACGCTGCTCCAGCACCCCGCACACTTGTCGGACCACATGTCTAACCTGGGCCTCAATGCTTCGAGGGCCTTCGGGCCTCATCGGTTCAAAAAAAAAAACAATCAGACCTCACTACAGATAACCACCAGTCATAACGAATCGATGCCGAGTTCCACGCATCCCTGGAACCTTGAATTCAATCTTCTCGGCGTTGGCAGTTATGGAGTACGTAGATACCTATTCCCGGCGTGTGCATCCTCTGCCGCGTGGATCGACTTCTAGGCTCTGTTTCCAGTTGTTCAACTGTGTCATTGCTTGTTGCTCAGTACCAGTTGGTAGAGAGGATATATTCTCTTTTTCTGTTTTGCGGGTCAGCCACATAGACATTCTGACCGAGGCGCTACATGTTCCTTATTAATCAGGGAGTTGCCTGCCAAAAAAATAAAGAGGTGCTCGGCCTGGGTGTCTTTTTCACGAATTCACAGCAGTGATGACCATTTCCCAGCTCTTATCCTTCACAATGTACCGCGCATAACATTTGGATCAAGTGCGCCTTGCAGGACATTTGGATCATGTGCCATTGGAGACATCTAACAACTACTACTGAATTCAACGGGCCAACCTGAAAAGCCAGCTCCACTACATATTCTGGAAAACAAATGCATCTCTGTATCACAAACAATATACATCATTACATGCTGCCATTCAACGGCGTCTCGACAAACAGAGAAACTAAACTACGATACACAAAATACACACATTTATACATCGGCCCGAGTGTCCCATCCCAACTAACCGCCGCTACGAGATGCTGAGTTCGTCTATCGTTCTGGACACCTCGACATCAGTGGCTATTAGCCCATTGGTCCCGTTCATCATTTTCTGTACCGTGCCATGGTCACTACCACCTGAATTTGCTTCGCTGCTTGATTCCGTCGGCTTAGCACCGGCTGCAGCTGTGGCGCATTCAGCAAACCGGTAGCAGGAAACGAGATGGTCATTCGTCATGCCAGTGACTTGCATGAAGGTGTACACGACTGTTGGACCTACGCTGCGGAAACCCCTTCTGACCAAATCTTTGCTTATGGCGTCTGCTTTGGATGTCTTGACAGGTACCTGACGGGGATACCTGAATGTGCTCAAAATAGGTCTGTGGTTCACAAAGCTCCAGCAGTACTTATCAAAAGACCCAAACTCCTCAATGATCTGCAATAGTAAACACATGGTGATAAGAAAACACGTAGTTTAAGAATATCTCGAGGCGAAGGTTCTGTGCAGCTTTTTTTTTCAGTAAAAGTGGTGCAGCCGTGCAGGAAGCTGGATCTAAAATGTCATGCAGAAAGGTAAAGGTTTTGTTTGGATATGGAGTTATGATTTATGAATACTTCAGTAAACTTTAAATACAGCCATATCACATTTCACTTCTTAATCCAAAAGCAGCACTTGGTTCAGCGACCAACATTGACACTACCGTCCCACGGAATTATTATGAGGAAAGGGGCAGGCTAACCTTCAGTATTTGTCGTGCATTCTCAATAACACCGCGCAATTTCTGTTCAGATAACAAGGAGCTGCTAGGACTTCCCGGTGCAATGATCTTCCTCTCACTTAATTTGGATACCAGTGCTGGGTCAAAATCCATGAAAACCTCCCTGTGAAGCACACCTGAAGATGTTACCAGGTTGCCAAATACCAACGTTATCCAAGCACAGCAAAAGTATAAAGCACTACCTGAATATAGATCTCTTGTTCAAAATTGTTGGCCATGTAAGCTCAGCTAATGAACCTGAGAGCACCAGCAACTCAAACAACTTCCTGTATTAACACACAGCAGTTCATAATACATTCTTTAAAGAAACATAAAACGGTATGTTTTACGAAGAGTCACATGTGCGTAAACAAAGTAGTAGCTTCATCAAGGTTCATGTTTGCATACTTGTCATCATGAACCGGAACTCCCCATTCTTCATCATGAAATGCAACATAACATGGATCTGCACTTGCAGGTGAATATGATTAAATTGTGAACACTGTAAAGATAACAATAATATTTTGAAAGGTAAGAATGCAGCATAGATTATACAAAGCAAATGAAGCACCCATAGGCAATAAGATAGGCAATTTTTTACATACGAGGGATTCTCAAAATAAATAAAAGATTACTCGTACGAGCAACTTGATCTCATTGCACCAAATATGCACTTTAAATCAAATAAGGAAAAATAAATATACCCAGGTATGTGAAAACTAAAAGGCATTAAGGAATGCAATCCTACACTGTACTAGGAATATAAGTTCATGGCCCCCAAATTTAGGATAGTCCTGCAGTGGATTTCAGTTGAAGCTTTGCACTATCACTGTTAAAGGGATGACTCACATGAAAATAAAATTGTTACATATTACGAGGCCTTCAGAAACGAAAATAACATTATTGGAGAAAAAAAAGGCAGGAAAGAAAAGGACGCAGTCCTGTGACTCTGTCTACTTTAATATCAAGCGTATGAACAAGGAAGCATGTGAAAAATGATTCGTCAGACTTGCATTCTAATTTTGGAAATCTGAAGATTCTACTAACTTCTTCAAATTAGTTTACAGGTCCGTGAAGGTTTCAACTGTTATCATCCATATTTGTGGTCAGTGAAATTTGTTGAATTAGGCTCTGTGCATCGCTATCGGTAAACAACAGGAGTAGCACACGTGCAGCAATGCAGCATACTGTGTAATAGATTGGGCTATTTTACACAAAACTCATGGGCATTCAACTGCAAACTTCTTTGGATAAGTCACACAAATAGTCACATACAAACGGAGGAAGTCACTAGCTTGCTAAGAAGATCGCTACCAGTTTCTCATTTTCACCTACTTTTTCCAATAAGATCAGCAATAGGACTATATGTAGCATGACAGATACTGTTCCTACATGTTCTTGAAGAAAATTGCTAGTCTGATAAAACATTGTTTAGATAATGGTCATGCTTATGATCTAACGGAATATCCATGTATGTGTTGTTTCAGTAAGTAGAACTAGAATATATCCTTCATTAAATCACCACTGTGTGAAGCTTTTACCGAGTAAAGTTCATGTGTGATTAAGACCATTATGGCATGATTCTACAGTTTCAAAGACGCATCTAGTAATACCCTTGCATATACAATCAGTATTTTTTACACACATCCACACCAGATCCATTTGACACATTAAACTGAAAAGAATACTGATGAACTGAGAAACTTCTAAAGGCAGAATGGCAGACTTCTATCAACGTAGCTCCCTATGGTTATGATGATAGCTGACTAACTACTTAATCATGAAATTTCTTTGTAATTGCAACATAAGTATCTAACACGCAGAAATAACGTCTCTTAGTAACATTTGAAATCTTAAAGACCAGAGAGCCCTGAAATGCTTCAACCATAAATGTAAGATAAAAGCCTGGTCCCAGGTTTGCATCACTTAGGATCTAGCATTTTAAACTCAAGAAAAACTGAACTGCATTTTGGATCTGATGCAGATTACCTCCTCTTCCTACAAGAAAACAACTACTGCAGCACTAAAAACGATCGCGCTAGACAAAATGCAGGATTATATGTTCAACAGAGCAGTAGTTTAAGAGAAGACGCACCAGTATTAGCTGTCACCCAAGAGCACCTCCTCTTGAGACCAGAAGCGTGGCCTGGAGAAGCCGATCCAGCCTCCCTTTCCAGCATGGCAGCAAGCTTGTGATCGGTCTGCGAGACGGCCTTCTTCTTCCTCGGCCCAAACACGGGCCTCCCGATCCGCCCCGTGGACGCGCGGCTGCAGAACGAGTCCGTCGACGCGTCCGACGAGCACGACGCGTCAAGAGAGAGCCCCGAGCGCAGCAGCAGCTCCTGCCGGCGCATCCCCGCCGGCACGCTGAGGGATGGCAGCAATGTAGGCACCGCAGCCGGCTTCTTCTCCTCCACTGCAGCTGCTGCTGCTGCATCCCTCCCAGGCCTCGGCGACGCCTTCCGGCCCCGGGTAGCGGACACGGACCTGGTCCTGCTCCCCGCCGCGGACCTCGGCTCGGAGTCTCCGCCGCCGGAGGCCGGCGACAGCCGCCCCCTCGCGCTAGACCCGGACATTGGGGCCGAATCACTGACTTATCCCCAAAACCCCTCCTCCTCCGCACCTTCGCAAGCTCAGCAGCAGGAAACAGCAAATCGACGAGGCCCTGCTCGGGGAACACCGAACTGCGGGAAAGCGAGCGCCAGGCTGCGGGTACCCCGCCGCATTCCAGAGGATCCCCGGTCCTCTCTCCGCCAAATCCGCGAGCAAAACCCTAGCAATCGACGCCCGGCCTCCGCAGCATTGCGGACAGCGAACTCGGAGGCCTCGATCTAAAGCCCAGAAACGCACAAACCTCCCCGCCGCGAGGTCTGGGGGACGAAAACGAAAGCTTAATCGCAGAACCTCGCGGGCATCGGCGGTAGGGGGGAAAACAAGCTCCCGCGAGGCCCGATTCGGGTCACCCCCCAGCAGCAGCACGACACCTCCACGGAATCCTGGCGACGGCGACGCGGCGGGCGAGCGAGCGGCCGGGAGGGAACCCTAGGGGGCAGTGGAGGTGGAGCGAGGTGTCCGGACCAGGAAGGAGCAGCAGGACCAAAACGCCTCGCTAACCCAAATCTACTGCTTTGCGTGTGCGCCTCAAGGTTTTGACTGACTTGTTACTAGTCGCGTGAATAGCTGCTTTACTGAGTGCCAACTTGAAGTTTTTACTGTGAATTGTCCCCTTGCTTCGAGAGATGCTCCGTTGCTCCTTCGCCGGACACGACATAGGATCCACTGGTTTTAGCGGTCAATTAAAAAAAAATCACGAAAACCATCGGATCCTTAGTTGTGTTCGACGAAGGAGAAATAGAGCATCTCTCAAAGCAATGTCGTGCTTTTCTTTGCTTTCGATGTTCTGAATGTACTGTTCACGTGTCACTGGATTGAACCTTCTCGCCATGCTCCCGATTTGACCCAGCACTGGTCTCCAAGCTTCACAGTTGTGTTGCTTACAAGCACAAGCTCAAACGATCGCTTCAATGATTTGCTGAACCAAAAAACAGAGGTGTTCCACACTACACCGGTACACCAGCATATCATTAGGCAGCATGATTATACTAGGCTGCAAGGGGATTGGGGACACGTTTCTGCCTGCGTTCTCGCCACAGATCGACCTGATGCGCGTACAATCAATCAAGCGGTCTTCTTTTCTATTATACTCACAGAGCGTACAATGATTAGGTCATGTGATCCAACTCAATGACTGGACTTCACCGATCAGATCGTAGTAAATGGACGACCACAACGTCGTACCTGTCCTCGTCAGCAAACAGGAGCAGCAGCAAAACCACCACGAACAAGAGCGACAGCTTGGACCGAATGAAGAGCTCCGTTCCTTCCACGCCAGAAGCTTTGGATCGTGCTACCAATCAGACACACGTCAACCTCTACGGCTGCTAAGTGCTAACTAACAGTAGCGTACTGCCGATTTTCTCCTCGGCCAGTACATCCCTTCCCCTTTCACCTGCTGCAGTACACCGAGGCCTCCAGGTGGGTGCCGGGCCGACCCGAGGCCAATGTCGCCGGTCGAGTGAGGCGGAGGAGAGGCGCCGGCACGTCTTCCGTAGGTCCGGTGGAGCTGCCTGCCCGGTCGAAGCTCCCAGCCCAGGGTAGTACTACTATCAAGACTGATTTCTTGATCACCGGAGCAAAGATCTTCCTCCTTGAAGTAAAGTCCCAAGTGGGTTTCTCTCAGTTGCAGCATCAATATGGCAGCAGAAACGTGCTTATCCAGGCCTCAACTCCAGTGGTGCCATCTCCACTTGAAGCAGAAGCCTCGGCCATTCGACAGATGCAGGCCTCCTTCAGCTCCAGCAGATTACACTCCTAACTGACAACAGCTCGCTGGCTAGGTCCAGGAATTCATATGGCCCCTCAGGTCCCTTGGGAAATCCGAGAGCACATTGCCAAGTACATTCAAATCTCTCAATCCTTTACACCGGCAGAGTATCAGATTAGCAGAGATCTCAACGGGGTAGCTGTAGCTCACAATTGTGCACAACAGGCTATGTCTCGGCCGATTTTCACTTGTGTAAATTCAGCTCATTCTAGCGGGCCCTGTACTGTTTCTATAGCTCTTCAGAATGTAATATGCTCACAGGGCTTTGTAATTCACGTAGTAATGTGCTACGTGTTGAATGAAAATTTTGGCCCCTCTGGCACCTCTCCTTGTTCAAAAAACAAAGTACAGCGTAGTGTGCAGCCAACACAGCCCTAGCAGAGCGTAACCTAGATATATATTTATTCACTAGAAACGGAAAAACTGTATGTACAATTGCATACCAGCAAAGCAGAAGAAAAAAATCAACGAATTTCCAAATGCTACTTGATACAGGATGCAGTAGAGGGTTGCAAGGATCCATTTACAAGGGGAAGAACCTTCGCTTCTTGAAGTACCACAGGAGACAGGCGAATATGACCGCACCGCAGACACCTGTTATGACGAGCGTCCACTCGAACGCGTGCGGCGCCTTGAACACGCCGACATCCTCGAAGTTCATGCCGAAGACTCCTGAGACAACCCCGAAGATGGCCACCACGAACGTAGCGGTTGTCAGAAGCAGCTCGAACTGGATCAGCTGGTTCCGGACGTTATCCTGCAAGAACAGCATTATGATGATCATGATTCCTTGGGTTCAGATTACGAAATAGATAGTAATCAGACACGTAGAAAAAAATCCCATCTATCTACTTTACTGAACCTAACTACAGTTTGATATTCCGCGCATCGCAGATAGTCTTTAACCATTATAATGCTTCTAACATATAGAAAATTATGACAAGCATGATGCCTGTAATAAGTCGGCCGTCATCCACCAGCTATCATAATATTACAAACACAGATTAGCATGCTCCCAAAGAAAGTTATTGCTTGGTTCTACAATTGTTGTAATGATCAACTAAGATAGCCCATCTGTTTTTTCTGTCCCAAAACCCCTTTATCAATCAAATGTAGTTTTGCAAAAAGTAACCCTGCGGCATCCAAGAACTGGTCAACTGTAGCTAGTATCTCTTATAAATAACTAGTATCTCATCATGCCAAAATTTTAGTGAGTGGTAGCTATATGAAAACAGCTACTATTTGACAAAAATCAGAAACAAAGAGTAGTTAAAAAAGAAGGCTAAACAAATAATTGCAATGCGTGACATATAAATAAACGCAAGTGGAGCAATTTTTTAGTTCAGGGCTAATAACTTGTGTTAGTTATCGACCATTTAAATTTTACCTGTTACTCCCTCCGTTTCAAAATATAAGATGTTTTAGCCTTTTTTTTGAAACGTATGAATCTAGACGCCTTCTAGTGTGTAGGTTTGGAGCACAATAAATGAATCTACACACTAAAAGACGTCTAGATACATGTGTTTCAGAAAAAGGCTAAAACATCTTATATTTTGGGACGGGGGGAGTACATGTCTACCTTACCTTCACCTATATAATCATGCTGTTCTATAACATTTCCAAGTTAACTTATCATTTCAGTTTGAATGGAGACCAACAATTATTATGTTTAAACTGAATTTATTTGTGTTCTTTAACAACTAAACGGGATGCAGAGTACTGGAGCCAGACATGATGAAACTTGCAGAATTAGATGAAGAACATTTTGTTTTGAACTGGATCCATTATCTGAACTCCGAGCAATGGCCATGTTAAAATAATAGTAACGAATATGCGGACTATACCAGTTGGATGTTGATGAAATCCTCGGTGTCATCAATATACTCCTTCAGCTGATTTTTTCAATGTAAATAGCACAATTGTCAGCCAATGGTTACTTAATCAAGAAAGAAAACAGAACAAGAGGCTAATGTAACTCTAATTCACGCTTCATACCGAAGTTAATTTGTTGAGTGTGTAGTCAATAACCACAAAGTAAGCCTCCAATAGCATTTCCAGTTCTTCTATATTATACTGACTGCTCTCTGAGCTCTTGAAGCTGTCATGCCTGCTCCTAGCAAAACTAAATTGCTTCTCAAGCCGACGAGATGCAGGGGGTGACGAAGCTGGAGAAACTGGAGCTGAGAGGGAAATTGGAGCAGAGTAGGATGAACCAAACACATTATTGCCAATTCCTTGAAGGCCCTGCTCGTCTAACAATGATGCTTCCATCCTCATCTTCTTCTCGGTGAGGTACATTTCAGCCATATCACCATCATCATCCATCAGCTGCTCTATCTCGTCTCTGACCTTAATGGTGAAAATGTGATAAAATTAAGACTAAAAATGGATCTTGTTGACAATTGTCTAATGAACAGGATAAATACAACAGAAGTCCAATTACCTTTTGGACCCTCCTAGTCAATGCAACCAGCTTGCTCTTTAGGCGTCGAGCACGCTCCAAGTCAAGGGTGCTGATTTTTGCTGTTAGCTCATCTAGCAGTGGGTAAGCTTCAGCCTCCAGCTCAACAGCCTGAGAAAATTTGCAAGCATTTTAGTTCTCCAATCAGATGCCAAATTGTTATGTTAAAACAGACTAGAAGATGGAGAACTAAAACTGCTCACAACAGAAATTTTCAGGTGATAGGTAAAACTGTGTCTGTGCCTTAATTTTCATTGACAATTGGTGGTGATAGCTAATACTATTCTCTGGAAATCAAACAAAGTAACAGTAGATGCTTGGTTCTATGGCTAACAATGCCACACAACCGATGCTATGTCGGTTATCATTACCCCTTATGTGAGCAAGTCTAGCAGACAAGTAAAATGATGGCCATATTTGTCACCGAAGTTGGTACTATAAGATTGTCCGCCAGTGCCAATAATATATAACAACTGAGGATGTCACATATGTTAGTCTGGCATCGGAGTGGTTGTGACTCGACTTATTAGGTAGTCCAATTTGTATCATTGGCAACAACATGTGGGCAGTGGCGGACCTAGGATTTAGACATGACCGGGGCTAAACTCTAATGGCGAGAAACTTCGAAAAAATATAAACCCTCTCCCTCCCAACCCCTTGTAAAGAATTCGGCACCAAAGTTTTTAGCTCGTTCTTTTTTTAAGGATAACATAGAAAAAAAGGATGTGGCATTTCTAACAACGCTATATTCCAACCTATCATGGTTTTTGAACCATTATTTCTAAAATCTCATTGTCAGCTTAGCTATAAATTTTCAAGGAGATTTATGATGAAGTTGTCAGCATGTACCCCTTAGCCAACACTCTTGTAGCAGTATGCATCTAGCTCCTCAATTTAGTTCCCAAAGGCCATGATCTGCGAAAATGCCATCTAAATTAAGATCAGCACCAGGATTATCTAGTGGACACTCGTGTTATCATCCCAATACATATTGCTGTTGTTGAGTGTTACTATAGCTTGGTTGAACTGTCCTATATTAATTTCAGATTCCTGAGTTGAGTGAGACTCGGCAAAAAATGGCGAAATGTAAAGCTGATGAAAAAAAGATTACACTGATTTTTAATTAGAACTATTCCAACCACTTTGTTCCTTTCATTTCCCATGTCTACGTTATCAATCGAATAAACCAGCTTCCGCTAATCCCTAATTTCAGCAACGGAGAATTTCTAACAAGAAGAAACTGTTGGAAATAAATCTTAAAGAAATGAATTTCAGAAGCAAACAATTACCTGAAACAAAAAAAACACCGGACAAGGCACTACTATGTTAGATGCGACGAGCGGAATACACGAGAAGAATGCCGTGGTGCACGGGCGGCAGCAGCTGCGTCGGTGCTGTGCGGCCGGGCTCTCGAACAGGCCGCGCCGGCACCATGAAGAGGTTGAGACGAGCGTACCTACCTTGGCGGCGCGCGATCAGCGGCGGGGCGAGGACTCCTGCGAGGCTGCGACCAGATCGAGCGGAGCAGTAACCGATGATCTCAGGCCATACGGATACAGACAGCTCGTGTGTTGTTCTCTAATCTATTGGTGGCCTCCGAAATTAATAATTAATGGGCCGAATTGGTGTTAGCCCTGGTCACTCCAGGTCAGCAACACGGGCTGTGCCCTTGGGGACTAGAAAGTTTAGGAATTTTTTATATGCTTTGCCTGTAATACACCGGCCATGACCCGGGCTGTAGCCCCGGCTGACCGGGGTGCAGATCCGCCCCTGCATGTGGGCAACCTAATGTGTTCTGTATGTAGCAATGAACGAGTAGTTAGCTAGGATGGTTGTCATCGCGGCAAAAGGTTGGGCATACCAGAATTTAGCTGGTGATATGCAACCTCACTTGATAACTGCTACGTGGCAAACTGAACTTACTACATGCAGGATAATCTACTCCACAGCTTATTTCACCATCGAACACCTTCCTATCAGCAATACAATAAGGGCAGGAGGAAATCTATTCTTTCCAGAACACAGTACATCGTGTGATATGACTGTTCAGCCAATCAGAGTGTAAGCAGACGTTACACTGTATTTTGACTAGGGAAGCCCAATTCAAGAATCCAAATTAACAATTAATAGCCATCATTAGTTCAATCCTCACATAATAACCCTGAAGGACCGGACCAATCAAGATCAGCATGCACCAAAACTGTAGGGCGGCTAATACAGATTAGTATGGTGGGTAGAGTGCGACCTGCGCGTCGAGGAAGGAGCAGGCGGCTTCGAGCGCGACCTCGAGAGCGATGAACTCGAACGGCAGGTCGTCGGCGCGGTCGACGAGGCGGCGCTGCAGCTCGTCCACGTACATCCGCACGGCCGCGTCGGCGGCGGCGCCGCCGTCCGCATCGGGGTCGCGCAGGACGAGCGCCTCGTCGGCGGTGATGATGCACCGTATCCGCTCGAGGTTGCAGACGACGGCGCGCTCGCGGCCGAGGATGGCGGAGGGGTAGACGAAGAGCGGGTCGAGGAGGCGGAGGTCGCGCGCGGGCAGGTCGAGCCGCCGCATGAGCGCCGGCTTGGCGACCTCCACCGCCTCGGACGCGCCCGTGGCCGCGTCCACGCGCACCCACGAGCGCCGCCCGCCGCCGCGCTTCTTCAGGCCGTGGACGTCGATGGCCACGCCTCCCCCTCCTCCTCCACCGGCGCCACCGCCGGCGACTGGCGTAGTGGGCTTGCCGCGGCGGTGGGGGCCGTTCGCCGCGGAGCGGGCCGGGAGGAGGAGGCGCTCCTTGGGGTCTTGGTCCATGACGGCCGGGATCTGTGGTGGGGGCGGCGTATCAGTGACGACCTCGGGCTAGGTAGGAACTAGGAAGGGTTGCGTAAGAGGTGGACTGCATATGTGGAGAGGAAGGGATCTCCACGGTGGTGGGGGATCGGCGCCGAGCAAAGAACATCGCATGATTATCACATGGTGGGTTCAGCCGTTCAGGTGACGTGGCGTGTTCCTTGTCGTTGGATTCAGCAGTTCGCTGGAATCTCCTGTTTTACTACTTGCGAGGTTTACTTATACATAGTCGTATCATAGATCTGCATATGACATTTTAGATGTATTTAGCAATAAAGTCTTAGGTCCTGTTTGACATGAAAGTATTTTAAAAGTATTGAGGAATACTTTGGTTTCTAAAAAAACTGAAGTATTAAATACTTTGAGGTGTTTGGTTCCAACAAATAATATGGTTTTAAAACTAAAGTATTCTTTAAAACTATGGTTTTTTAAAGTATTTAATAAAAATTGAAGTATTGTTTTGCTAGACTTTAGTTTTAGAAAAAGTTTGCTGCCAAACTAGGCCTTAGGCTTGAGGATAGGTGTTTTACAACTTAACTCCGAAATACTTGGTGTCGATGAAGGACACATCCATGAGGAGAATATGGGCTAGTTTGGGAGCTCCACTTTTTGTAAACCACAATATTCTAAAACTGAAGTATTTTTATGCATAGGTAATAAATACTTCAGTTTCACTATACTTTGGTATTTTTCAGTTTTGGCAAAAAATAATAGCGTTTGGGAAGTACAGTTTTATTGTTGGTTTCACTGGTTACATGCATGATCCGGTTTGATCCATAGATGTGTGCATGGCTGGACATACATGGCTGTGCGTGAGTTGTTCATGTTGAATGGTTCAGCTCCAACTAATCATCACACCTATAAATTATGCTTTAAGTCCAATCCTTTTTTTAATTACCACGCCAAATTCTATGTTGTAAAGTCGTTGTCGTAGCATCTTGCTCTTACTCTGGTCTGGCACGCGTGCCAGGAGCAGATACATGCCTTGCACGGCTCCTTGTACTCTTATGTTTGATCATAACAAAGCTATATACGTACTTGTATACTATTTTTGTTAATTTTTGTTTATTTCGCTGGAATCAGACATATTAGTGCCTATAGCATGATACTACCTTTTTCAATGTAAATTGCCAATGAATACTTAGAAATATTGGGAAATTTTTACATCATACATGTGATATGACACAAGTTAGAAGATTCGTTCTATAAATTATTTTCAGTTATATGGGGAAACTTTCTGAGGCGCAAACAAAGAGAAGATGATGAATTGGCCATTATCAAAGCTTTCTATGCTAGTGAAAAAAGCTCAGCCAACCGCACACATATTCATACTTCCATTCTTATGGGTGATATGTACGTGAAAGAAGTTCTTGGAGGTCATGAATGAATTAAGATGTAAACAGGATTTTCGGATGGAAAAACATATCTTTTATAACTTGGTGGAGTGTCTTCGAGAGAGATGTGGTCTAAGAGATAC
Organism: Avena sativa; assembly: GCA_916181665.1. Taxonomy (NCBI): domain Eukaryota; kingdom Viridiplantae; phylum Streptophyta; class Magnoliopsida; order Poales; family Poaceae; genus Avena; species Avena sativa. Next base: position 143,205,700 of record OV702294.1, on the reverse strand, counting down.
ATATATTGTCTCCATGGAAGAACAGGTTGTCATATTTCTTTTTGCCGTTTCTAAGAATACAAGCAATCGTACATTTCAATGGCATTTTGAGCATAGCGGTGAGACCATAAGCCGCTATTTTCATGCTGTGTTGAATGCACCAATGATATTGTCACCAAGTGTTAAATTTCGTATAAAACATCGTAGTATGGAAATACTTTGAATCTCCACTTCCGTTGCTCCTTGGACAACTCGTCCCATTTTTCATCTGGGGTTGTTGGCACTAGTGGCGGAGCTAGCCCCATCACTGAGCCTAGGCAAGGTTGAGGTGCGACCGTCTTCACCAGGATTTGCCCCAAAAAATTCGTATTTTTGCTAGCTCTTTCCTATAGATCTTAGAGGTGATTAGCAGACGAAGCCTGGGCAGCTGCCCGGGCATGCCGGACTAAAGCTCCGCCACTGGTTGGCACTCCCTTCTCGGGAACCCAACCAAATCCACTCTTCTCTAAAATGGACCTAATCACGTTGTGATCCTGTTTGAGCCTTTGTTCTCTATCTTTCACCTGCTTCTTTGTAAAATCAGCTCTAGGGTGCTTGGAGTTTAAGCGGTTTGTCATAGCGGTCCATCATTCTCGAACATCATGCGTTGAAAATTAGGTGTCGGAATGTCGGCTCAGGTCGCCGGATGGCCGGGGGAACGACAAGGAGAACAAGCCATCCCATGAAAACACATCTACGAAATATCAGACAAGGTGGAGCCAAAGAAATAGATATGTACTATACTAGATTGTAAAAACACATCTATGAATAGCAGGCCGTGAACACATTTATGAATAGGAGACTGGATTCGCGCATGAAACAAATACACGGGGACATCGGGTCGTGCGTGACCGCTAATACTGGTAGATGGCGTGCGTAGCCGCTAGTGCTGAATCGAAGATCTCGGGATGATTACGATTGGAATCAGACTATTGGAACAAAACATACTCTAACCACTGGAATCAAATCATACTACAACGAACCTTCTTTTTTCGAAATAGGCTTTCGACCCGCTTTATAGATAAAGCACACAGGTGAGACCGCTGCTGGTCCAGATGTAGGGGTTCGTAGCATGGAAAACAAAAAAATTCTACCGCATGCACACGAACAAGCCAAGATCTATCTATTAGATTGTAGCAACGAGTCGATAGAAGCACTCACCCTCGAAGATTCCAAAGCGGTTAACGAGAGCAGATTCTCGTGGGTGATGTAGTCGTACACTTGTCGATCTCAAGATCGTGTAGACTATCCTTCCGGCGCTGCGTTCCGGCAGCGCTTCCGCAGTCGGTCACACGTTCGGTACTCGATGAAGACTTTCCTCTCCCTTATTCCAGCAGGCAACGGAGATTGTAGTTCTCCCCTCGTGATTCCGGCAGCACGACGGCGTGGTGTCGGAAGTAGAGGGAAGATCCCGCAGGGCTTCGCCTAAGACGGTGCGAGTTATGGTGGATTAGGGTTTCCCGGAGATATATGGTTTAGAAGTCCGGGAGGAGGAGGAGGTGGCGGTGGCGGCTAGGGCAGCGGAGGTTGTAGCACTCTCCTCGCAATTCCGGCAGCACGACGGCGTGGTACCGGAAGTAGAGGGGAGATCTCGCAGGGCTTCGCCTTAAGCCGAAGCGAGTATGGAGGATTAGGGTTTCCCGGAAAACTAGGGTTTAGAGATCCGGGAGGAGGAGGTGTCGGCGGCGGCTAAGGCGGCGGCGACAGACCGGCGGCGGCGCGACGGCGAGCGGCGGCGTTGAGCGGCGGCGCCGGCGGCGGTCGGCGGCGGCGCGGGGCGGCGCCGGCTCGTGGAGAGGGCTTGGAACTTATGTTGTTTGGAGCAGCCCTCCCCTTCTATTTATGAGAGGGAGGGCAGCCTTGGGAGGGGTGGGTTTGAATCCAAACCCAAACCCAAGTTGGATTGAGAGAAGGACATGTTTCTTCTCCCACTAGGAAACCATTGTTCCAGTTTGACTTTTCAAACTTCACGTTTGACTTTCAATTTAGAGCTTTATTTCTCTCTTGCATATGCCAACACCAAGTGACCTTGGACATGATCCAATCATTCCACTTACCCATGACACATTCATGGACAATTCTCCTTTCGGACCGGCGAACCTTCTAGACTCTTCTAGAACCTCTCCGATGAAATCATCGGAAACTTTCCCGAACTCCGAAATAGGACTTTCCTTGTATGAATCTTATTCTTCGGACCATTCCGGATCTCCTCGTGATATCCCGGATCCCATCCGAGACTCCAAACAACATTCGGTATCCTACTAACATTCCATATCTACTAAACAACATTGAATCCTTAAGTGTGTCTCCCTACGGTTCGTGAATTATGCGGACATGACCAAGACACTTCTCCGATCAATAACCAATAGAGGAATCTGGAAATTCATATGGCTCCCACATATTTCTACAATTACTTTGTGATCGAATGAACCACTTACATACGATACCAATTTCCCTTTGTCTCACGATAGTTTACTTATTCGAGGTTTTGATTGTTGGTATCTCTGCATACCTAGTTCAACCTCGTTACCGATAAGTGCTCTTTTCTCGTTCCCGTGGTATGTGATCCCTTGTGAACCAGTCACATGCTTGCAAGCTAATTGGATGACATTCCACCGAGAGGGCCCAGAGTATATCTATCCGTCATATGGATGGACAAATCCCACTCTTGATCCATGTGTCTCAACCCATACTTTATGAACACTCAATGCCACCTTTATAACCACCTAGTTACGGTGTGGTGTTTGATGTCATCAAAGCATCCTTCCGGTGATGGTGATAAGCATGATCTCATGGTCGAAGGAATTAGGTTACTATGTATCAGAAATCTTATAGCAAATGAACTATATTAAATGACTTGATCTTTATGCTACGCTTAACTATAGGAGTATGTCCATCACATCATTCTCCTAATGATATGACCCTGTTGTTAATAACATCTCTATATTCATGATCAGGAAACCATGATCATATATTAACCAACAAGCCAGTTTAACAAGAGGCTTTACTAGGGATTCTTTTATGTTTACAAATCACACAAGTATTAATATTTCCAGTTAATACAATTATAGCATGGTATGTAAACATTTATCATAAGTATGAAGATATGATAATAACCACTTTACATAGCATGGCATACATAAGAGATCCTATGGCTAAGGCATAGGGAGTCTTACTCATCCTTTCTCTATCTTCTGTCGTTGCAGGACTTTGAGTTTTACTCAAGGTCGTATTGGGCAACATGGGCAAGAACCCTTTCTTGCTATCTTCCATTCCAAACCTCTTTAGAACTTTTTCCAAATATGTAGTTTGTGACAATGATATTAGGCGTCTCGATCTATCTCTATAAATCTTTATGCCTAATATGTAAGCTGCTTCGCCAAGGTCTTTCATTGAAAAACTATTATTCAAATAATCCTTGACACTATTAAGAAGGTCTACATCATTCCCAATCAACAATATGTCATCTACATATAGTATTAAGAATGCTACAGAGCTCCCACTCACTTTCTTGTAAATACAAGCTTCTCCATAAGTTTGTATAAAACCAAAACTTTTGATTACCTTATCAAAACGTTGATTCCAACTTCGGGATGCTTGCTTCAATCCATATATGGACCGTTGAAGTTTGCATACCTTGTTAGCATCTTTAGGATCGACAAAACCTTTGGGTTGCATCATATACAACTCTTCATCAATGTCTCCATTGAGGAACGCCGTTTTGACATCCATCTATCATATCTCATAATCATAATATGCAGTGATTGCTAACATAATCCTCATAGACTTTAGCTTCGCTACTGGTGAGAAAGTCTCATCGTAGTCAACTCCTTGAATTTGTTGAAACCCTTTTGCGACAAGTCGAGCTTTATAGACAGTAACATTACCATCAACATCTGTTTTCTTCTTGAAAATCCATTTTTTCTCGACAGCCTTCCAGCCATCCGGTAAGTCCACCAAAGTCCATACTTGGTTTTCATACATGGATCCAATCTCGGATTTCATGGCTTCTTGCCATTTATTGGAATCTGAGCTCATCATTGCTTCCTCATATGTCGCAAGGTCATCGGTGTTGTCCACCAACATGACACTCATAACGAGATCATATCAATCAGGAGTGGTACAAGTTCTTATTGACCTGTGAGGTTCCGTAGTAACTTCAACCGAAGTTTCATGATCAACATCATTAGCTTCTTCTCTTATTGGTGCAGGCGCCACAAGAACTACTTCCGGTGCTGCGCTACTCGCAAGTTCGAGAGAAGGTTCAACAACCTCGTCGAGTTCTACTTTCCTTCCAGTCACTTCTTTCGAGAGAAACTCCTTCTCTAGAAAGGATCCATTCTTGGCAACGAAGATTTTGCCCTCGGATCTATGATAGAAGGTATACCCAATAGTTTCCTTAGGGTATCCTATGAAGACGCATTTTTTCGCTTTGGGTTCAGGCTTGTCTGGCTGTAACTTCTTTACATAAGCTTCGCAACCCCAAACTTTAAGGAACGACAATTTAGGTTTCTTCCCAAACCACAATTCATACGGTGTCGTTTCAACGGATTTAGATGGTGCCCTATTTAAAGTCAGTGCGGTTGTTTCTAATGCATAACCCCAAAACGATAGTGGTAAATCTGTAACTGACATCATAGAACGAACCATATCTAAGAGAGTTCGATTACGACGTTCGGACACACCATTACATTGTGGTGTTCTCGGCGATGTCAATTGTGAAAGTATTCCGCATTTTTTCAAATGCTCGCTAAACTCGTAACTTAGATATTCACCTCCACGATCAGATCGTAGAAATTTAATCTTCTTGTTACGTTGATTCTCTACCTCACTTTGAAATTCCTTAAGCTTCTCTAAAGTTTCGGACTTATGTTTCATGAAATAGATATACCCATATCTACTCAAGTCATCCGTGAAGGTAAGAACATAACGATAACCACCGCGCGATGCTACACTCATTGGGCCACACATATCAGTATGTATGATTTCCAATAAGTCCGTAGCTCGCTCCATCATACCATAAAATGGAGTCTTAGTCATTTTACCCATCAGACATGCTTCGCATCTTTCAAGTGATTCGAAATAAAGTGATTCAAGAAGTCCATCGGAATGGAGTTTCTTCATACGCTTCACTCCAATATGACCAAGACGGCAGTTCCACATATAGGTTGAGTTATCGCTCAATTTCAAACGTTTAGCTTCAATGTTATTAATGTGTGTATTTCCACAATCGAGATTCAATAAGAATAGACCATCTATCAAAGGTGCATGTGCATTACTCATATAAATCGAACAACCATTATTCTCGGACTTAAACAAGTAACCGTCTCGCAATAAACATGATCCACATATAATGTTCATGCTCAACGCAGGCACCAAATAACAATTATTTAAGTATAAAACTAATCCTGATGGTAGATGAAGAGGTAGCGTGCCGACCACGATCACATCAACCTTTGATCCATTTCCTACGCGCATCGTCACCTTGTTCTTTGCTAGCTTTCGTTTATTCTTCAGTACCTATTTCGAGTTACAAATATGAGCAACCGAACTAGTATCAAATACCTAGGCACTACTACGAGTACTAGTGAGATACACATCAATAACATGTATATCGGATATACGTTTCTTCTTGATGTTGCCGTTCTTCAAATCCGCCAAGTACTTTGGGAAATTTTGCTTCCAGTGACCTTATCCCTTGCAGTAAAAGCACTCAGTATCAGGCTTAGGCCTAGCCTTGGTCTTCTTCGCCGGCGCGGTAACTTTCTTACCGTCCTTCTTGAAGTTTCCCTTTTTCTTAGACTTGCCTTGCTTCTTGAATTTGGTGGTCTTATTGACCAACAACACTTGGTGCTCTTTCTTGATCTCCACTTCTGCAGATTTCAACATGGAGAAGAGTTGTGGCAACGACTTGTCCATGTTTTGCATATTGTAGTTCATCACAAAGTTCTTGTAACTTGGTGGTAGTGATTGGAGGACACGGTGAATCCCCAAAGCATTAGGAATCACTATTCCCAAGCTTTTAAGCTTGCTTGCATGCCCAGACATCTTAAACACGTGCTCACTGACGGAGCTGCCCTCTTCCATCTTGCAGTTAAAGATTTTTTCAGAAGTCTCATAACTCTCAACTGCCGCATGAGCCTCAAATATCATTTTGAGTTCACGGACAATATCATGTGGGTCATGGTTCTCAAACCTTTTATGAAGCTCTGATTCCAAACCATACAAGATAGCACACTGAACTGTGGAGTACTGATTCTTCCGAGCGAGGAAAGCATCCTTTACCTCATCGGTATCATTAGCTGCAGGCGGGTCAGCCAGCGGTGCATCCAGCACATAGGTCAAATTACCAGCATTGAGGACAATCCTCAAATTGCGGAACCAATCCGCGAAGTTGCTTCCATTGTTTTTCAACTTTTCTTTCTTTAGGAACGCATTAAAATTGATGGTAGGGGCTGCCATTGATCTACAATATATTTGGAATAGTTTAGACTAAGTTTATGACAAATTGAGTTCTAATTAATAGTTAAATTAATCTAGGTGAACTCCCACTCAAAACAATATCCCTCAAATTGTTTTAGTGATCACACGAACCAAATCCACCACATCAAAACCGATCATCACGAGAGTTGATGTAGCTTCAATGGCGAACAATCAACATGTTCATCATATCTACTATATGACTCATGCTTTACCTTTCGGTGATCCGTGTTCTGAGACCATGTCTATAGATGCTAGGCTCGTCTAGATCAAACCTTAGCTTTCGCATGAGCAAATCTGGCTTGCTCATGTTGTATACACTCGCAGAATCTAACACACCCGATCATCATGTGATGCTTCGAAACAACGAGCTTTAACAACGGTGCTTACTAAGGATGAACACTTTAAAACTTGAAATTTTGTGCTTGAGGGATCATCTTAAAATGCTATCGTTGCAAACTAAGCAATACAAGATGCATAAAGGATTAACATCACATGCAATTCATAATATGTGATATTATATGGCCTTTCTTCTTGTGCTTCTGATATCCATCTTCAAGCACGAACATGATCTCCATCATCACCGTTATGGCGTCAAGGTCAATGGCGCCGTTTCATGGTTGTCGTCCACCTTCTTCAACTATTACAACTACTTGAATAGACACGCAGGTCTTAACGAAATTTAAAAGACAACCATATGGCTCCTGCCAGTTGCCAACTTACAATAAGGAACATTGCATACATCATACATAATCACAATCATGGCCATATCACATCACAACACACTCCTGCAAAACAAAGTTAGATGCCTCTAATTTTCTTTGCATATTTTACGTGGTTTGGGGATTTCAATAAGTGTCGTTCTAACTTACGAACAAGAACCACAACGCTGATGTTTGAACTATCAAGTGCCTGTTGTAAATTGAATCTATACTATGATGGGAGAGACAGACACCCGCAAAGCCACTTATGCAATACAAGTTGCATGTTGAGCGTAGAGCAAGTATCATGAACGATGATATGTAAGGTTAGCCCGGGCCGCTTCATCCCATCATACCGCAAGATGCAAAGTACACAAAAAGCAATTGATAATAAAAGCACCACCGCCCACAATGACCATTGTGTTCTACTCGTGCAATAGATCTACATATAGACACGGCTCTGATACCACTGTAGGGGTTTGTAGCATGGAAAACAAAAAAATTGTACCGCATGCACACAAACAAGCCAAGATCTATTTACTAGATTGTAGCAACGAGTCGATAGAAGCACTCACCCTCGAAGATTCCAAAGCGGTTAACGAGAGAAGATTCTCGTGGGTGATGTAGTCATACACTTGCCGATCTCAAGATTGCGTAGACAATCCTTCCGGCCCTGCGTTCCGGCAGCGCTTCCGTAGTTGGTCACACGTTCGGTACTCGATGAAGACCTTCCTCTCCCTTGTTCCAGCAGGCAGCGGAGGTTGTAGTTCTCCCCTCGCGATTCCGGCAGCACGACGGCGTGGTATCGGAAGTAGAGGGAAGATCCCGCAGGGCTTAGCCTAAGTCGGTGCGAGTTATGGTGGATTAGGGTTTCCCGGAGATATAGGGTTTAGAAGTCCAGGAGGAGGAGGAGGTGTCGGCGGCGGCGGCTCGTGTGCGGGCAGAGGGGATAGGGCTTGTGTGCTTTTGGGCAGCCCTCCCCTTCTATTTATGAGAGGGGGGAGCCTTGGGAGGGGTGGGTTTGAATCCAAACCCAAACCCAAGTTGGATTGACAGAAGGACTTGTTTCTTCTGCCACTAGGAAACCATTGTTCCAGTTTGACTTTTCAAACTCCCGTTTGACTTTCAATTTAGAACTTTAATTCTCTCTTACAAATGCACACACCATGTGACCTAGGATATGATACAATCATTCCACTTACCCATGACACATTCATGGACCATTCTCCTTCCGGACCGGTGAACCTTCTAGACCCTTCTAGAACCTCTTCGATGAAAACATCGAAAACTTTCCCGAACTCCAAAATAGGACTTTCCTTATATGAATCTTATTCTCCGGACCATTCCGGATCTCCTCGTGATATACCGGATCCTATCTGAGACTCCGAACAACATTTGGTATCCCTACTAACATTCCATATCTACTAAACAACATCGAATCTTTAAGTGTGTGTCCCTACGATTCGTGAATTATGCGGACATGACCAAGACACTTCTCCGATCAATAACCAATAGAGGAATCTGGAAATTCATATGGCTCCCACATATTTCTACAATTACTTTGCGATCGAATGAACCACTTACATACGATACCAATTTCCCTTTGTCTCACGATAGTTTACTTATCCAAGGTTTTGATCGTCGGTATCTCTGCATACCTAGTTCAACCTCGTTACCGATAAGTACTCTTTTCTCATTTCCATGATGTGTGGTCCCTTGTGAACCAGTCACATGCTTGCAAGCTAACTGGATGACATTCCACCGAGAGGGCCCAGAGTATATCTATCCGTAATATGGATGGACAAATCCCACTCTTGATCCATGTGCCTCAACCCATACTTTCCGAACACTTAATGCCACCTTTATAGCCACCCAGTTACGGTGTGGTGTTTGATACCATCAAAGCATCCTTCCAGTGATGGTGATTAACATGATCTCATGGTCGAAGGAATTAGGTTACTATGTATCAGAAAGCTTATAGCAAACGAACTATTGAAATGACTTGATCTTAATGCTATGCTTATCTATAGGAGTATGTCCATCATACCATTCTCCTAATGATATGATCTTGTTATTAATAACATCTCAATGTTCATGATCGAGAAACCACGATCATCTATTAATCAACAAGCTAGTATTATAAAGAGGCTTTACTAGGGACTCTAATTTAGTTTACAAATCACACAAGTATTAATGTTTCCGGTTAATACCATTATAGCATGAATTTAAACATTTATCATAAACACAAAGATATAATAATAACCACTTTTATTATTGCCTCTAGGGCATATCTCCAACACCAGACAGCACAATGCCCAAAGTACCAACACGATACACGGTCCGAACAGGCAGGTCCAAACCGAAAACAAGAAGAAATAAAAGAAAAGAAAGCCGACAACGGCGGAGCGACGAAGCAGATAAGATTCTCAACCATTGCGCCCCCCGGAGAAGTAGCACCACACCGCTAGCAATCCAAAGCGCCGCATACCAAAGCAGCACCTCCAAGAAGGGGAGTGACGATGACGACACTGATGCCCGGACTAGTCCTAGGGTTTCCCCCGGTACGCCATGGGAGACGCGGAGGAGATGCCCCCAACACCCTTCAGGAAGGAAGGCGATACCCAAAGGCGTCTCCGCGCCGGTGTCAAAGCGACAATGATTTCTCCCGATCCCTCCAACGACCCTCCCAACCCCTTTGAATTGCTCCACCAAGCTTGCCACCCACCTGCACGCGCCCACATGGTCTTGAAGTCATCACCATCGTCACACCGTGGAACTCAGACCGAGGCTGATAGGAACGAGAGAGCGGTGCCATCGACGAGGATAGGCATGGCATCAGCACGCGGGAGAGGACAATCTCCACCGCCCGAAGGAGATAGCCGACCGGATGCAGCAGCAGGCCATACCAGGCCTTCTTGGCCCGACCGAGCCCGTCAAGGCTCGTGAAGTCCCTCCGCCGCACTGCAGCAAGGGTGCCTCCGCAAACGCCTCCCCTAGCACCAGGCTACACTCCTCCCTCCACCAAAAAATCCGCCACCTTGACGAATCCCTGCTGCCAAGCAGCAGCACCATCGCCACCGAGACCACCTAGGCGAGCCGGGCCATTGGCAGACTGAGGGACAACGACCGAACCTCGCCACCCCATGGCCTGAGGAATGGCCACGCAAGCCACCTTCTAGGGCCGCCGCCCTGACTTCCACGCTCTCGAGCCAAGGCTTCGGCCACCGTCACACCACACAGCTGCCGAGGGTTTCGGCGAAGGGTAGGAATCAGATTCGCAGTCATTGAGCACACGGGAAACCTAGGGGAGGAGAACATCCCTCCATCACCTTGCGGTTGGTGCCGTCCGAATGGACAGCGACATCCGTAGGGCCAAGATCAAGCCCAGATCAGGCCTGGCCAGGCCTAGCAAGCCCGGCCAGGCCCGAATCAGGCCTAGATCTGGCCTATGGAACCGCTCCCCGCTGCTGCAACCAGGTCTCACCGCCGCCATCGAGCTGATCCCCGAGGCGCCCTGCGGTGACCCAGCATACCACTACATGATGTAGTATACTATAGTCATTGACATAACACCAATGAAACATCGTTCACTAGTATTACATCCCTCAGAATGGCACAACAGAAACACAGCGGGTCCAATACATGGCTAAAGGTTACAACTCACTCTTTACACAAGATCCAGAGAACACTCTAGGTTAAAGAGAGAGAAATAACTTCTTACGGAGAATAATGAAAGATAAACAATGGAAGAACTATTATACTATTAAGGCTAGTATTTTAACTTAGAGATTGGTATTGCTGCTATTGCAATACACTACAAAATTAGGTTCTTTGGCTAGAGATTATATTCCTATCTAATCAGTAACTTCGTCTTCACTTGAGTTGAGGTATATGTTGACTTCCTTGTCTTCATTGAAGAGCTTTAGCTTTGGATGATAAGTCCTGGAGCATAACTTGATGTGGATGTTGTCTATCCCGGCTTCAGAATCTATCAAGGTTAATAAGATACTTTGAGTACGAGCGTACTCAGCAAGTTTCACTAGAAAATGAGTGTTTGATGCACTATAACTACAGCCACAAACCGTAGGTCGTAGGCAATGCAAGTTTTCATAAACATTTCTTCAAATATTTCTTTTATTCTGAAAAGCTATGTCCGTCAGCCTTCACGGGTTTACCAGAACTTTCATGGAGTTCCTTTCCCGCAGCGTTCGCAGCTCCTTCCCGGAACAGGGAGTAACAAGTTAGAGTTCTTACACTCTACAGAGGTGCGTTACTTTTCCCATGAGAGATCAACTCCTTGTTGCACAACCGGGCAGATTAACCGTCCATAATTCCATGTTGTGGGGCCAAGTAGTTGGTCCAAGCTAATCACTGCCCTCTCCGCGACCTCATATGTCTGCACGATCCTTCAGGCTGGCTCATATTCATTAAGCCCCCTTTTGGGCAGGCTAAAACCCTGATGAGTTCCCGAAGACTCTATGACCTAGTGATGCCCGGAATAGTACCATTTACATGGACTATGTCCCTAAACACCATTCACAGATAATCTAGGCACAAAAAGTGTGGGGCGTAAGGGTGCCCACCCATATGTTGGATCCGCACAAGGAATCAAAACGTCACGCTAAGGTCGTCTTGCCTCCATACAAGAGGAAAAGGATACAGCTGACTTCTCCGTCCCATTCCAAATCTCATGGTTAACGCGTAATATACAACGCAATAATCACTCGCGACATTGGTTGTTAAGTCCTAGATATTAAGTTCCTTTACCACCGGAACTTTTATAGTAAGTTATTACCTCATGGTAATAACCTATAATCACATTATTATGAAAATAGTATTTTCGGACCTTTTTCAAATGCAGGTGATGTCCACATTGGATTTGTAAAATACTTTACAGAAAATAACCAAAGGACATGGGAAAGTGTGAACTTGCCTTTTGTGATTGCAAGATTATGCACTCACAGTCTTTGAGTCAGTATAAGATCCAAAATCTGAAATAAATCATCATTGGTACGGTAAGGACTAATGTTTAAAGAAGCAACATGTGCTTATGCATAAGTAATGTGATGCACTTTATAAACGCGAATCCCGGGATAACGTTGTTCTAGGGTTTGGATACTAGAAATGATGTATTTGAAATGTGTTGTACTTTTGGATGAGTTTTATACTCATGCTTCTTATTAAGGCTTGTGAGTGTGTGTGAAACAATCATATAATTACAATATCATAAAACAATAGGATACACACATATGTGAAATGCTACTTAAGATTGCTTATAAGAATTGTTGTTTTGAAGTGGCAAAAAGAATAACATTTGAAGAAAAGGTTCCTTTTCTAAGGTTTAAACAATCTTTGGGGTTAGTTAGTGGTGGTCGATGTTATTTGTGCTTGCTTGAATAGTTTGGGCTTGAGATGCTTTATAACTTAACTAGTTCAGACCAAAGTTAACTATAAAACATAGTATAACAATGTTTATAGTGTTATATTTAGATTCTTGTAGACTAAAGTTAACTTTAAAACATAGATAGTTTGAAAGTGTAAAGCTTAAGATATTTGTACCTTGTGTACCTGGTAATGTTTCCTTAAGATTACTTAAGAATGGTTATACTTTTACTTAGTATAGTGGTTTCTTGATTTTATAATGGAATAGTATCATTTACCTTTTTATAGATGAGTGGTTATAGTTTATAAACCAAGATAAAATATTACTTAACTACTTATGGACTTACTATAGTGTTGTGGTAGTTTTTGTAATCTGGTGGTTAAAGTAGATAGAAAGGATTTAATTTATTCACAAGTTGTTCTTTAAGGTTTTTATTATGAATAGGAATCCTTTTAGAATATAATCTTCACTTAAGGTTGAAGATAATTTAATAAAAAGGTATTTATAATGTTTTAAACCATTATGGCTTCATATTATTAATATTCAATACTAATACTATTTATTAGACTTAATTGACTAATTTTAGAAATATTAAAAAAAAAATTATCCTTCTATGAATTTTAAACTAAGGGGATAGGTTTAAATTCAAGTTATTAGAGTATCTAAACTTTTTATTTAACTCAATAGTGAAATATTATATTTTTAACATGTAGATATTATTTTTGTGATCATTTTGGTATATTATATTTATTTTTATGATTTATAAATAATAAGATATGAATTTTATAAGATTTAATACTTTTAAAATACTTAATAAATAATAAATATTTAATTAAGTGAAATAATAATGTATGATTATAATTTTAAAGTATAGTTCTTATTTTTCTAAGATTTTTGGTATTTTATTCATTTTTTTAACATTTACCATTTAAAATAGGAATTATCAAAGTTTTATAAAACCTTTATTAAATAATATTTATTTAAATAATCATCATGATAATGTTTAATAATAGTTTTAAGTTATATATTTTATTTTTCTAAACATTTTCATATATTATACACATTTTTCTGAATTATAAATCAAAAGTTATTAATTAAACAAGATTTAATCATTTATTTGATTTTGAAATATTAATAATTGAGTTTATAACATTTTATTTATTTCTTAAACAGGAATTAACTTTTTACACCGTACCTATATCTAGCCCGAGTCACTGACTAGTGGGCCTATATCCACCTCAGCTCTCAGATTTAATAAATGTGTTTGTTACCGAACCTACCTCTACCCCCAAACAATGACATACGGGCCCAAGGCCATGTCATCAGCCACGCGAGACAAAGACTGGTCAAACACGTTGACGTGGATAGGGTGATGCAAGCATGATGTCATGCTGACATCAGCTCAGTCTCCACCACCAGAGAATGGTCGCCGACGGCGAACCACTGTGCTCCGGTGGACAAAGTCGATGCTACTGGATAGAGGGAACCAAGGCGAACCTATTAGTGCTAACGCCGCTACCTAGTGGTCACCAGAAATACATCGGCGGCGAGCTTCTGCGGCGGCCAACAGCGGTGCTCCATGAAACAAGTTCTACGGTGCGAATCAGCAAGAGAAATTAGGGTCTATAGATGCGTAAGCTTACCCTGATGACGGTAGAGAGGTCGAGGAGACTTGGGAAAGCATGACGACATTGAATCAACGATAATGGCCACGGTGGCCGATGAATGGAATGCTCGATTTCACATGATTCCCGGTGTGCGGGCTTCCGTGCTTGGTCCTAGGTGAGTAAGTCCACGACGGCGCGTCCAACGTTGGCTACCACGAGGCGAGGGGTGGTCGGATTTGGCTGGAACAACGAACTCCGACGAACTAGGGTTTTGGGTGAGGAAGGAAAATGGGTCTGGAGAGCGAGATAGAAGATGAGATAGGTATGAGAAGATAGAGGAGGATGCGGCGATCTTATCTACTCCTCCCAGGGACGGCGGCACGCATCGTAGCGCGGCGGTCGATCGACGGCATAGCTCCGGCCAGCGAGATGCTTCTAGTAGGCAAGGTAGACGACGAAGTTGATTTTGTGGAAAACCCCCTGGCATTTCTTTCTTCTCAATCCGTAGTCCCTCTTCGGTCCCACCTGTCAGCCAAAGACGAGAACGAGCTGGGCTAGTTATTGGGCCTTTGTGGGCTGCATAGGGGCGACAGGTAAGCAGAGAGAAGTTGGGCCACGACCAAGATTTGTTTTTTATTTGTTTTCCTTTTTCTATTTTCTGTTTTACTTTTCAAATTTGAATTTAATCTATATTTGAACTTTTCTAATAAAGTTTATTTGCTGAACACTTACATCAACAATTTGTATTTATTGTGATTTCTTTTGTGAACCTTTATGATAAATATTTTTATATTTCTCTTATTTTCTTTATATGAACCCCCCCTTTTTTTAATATTTTGTAGAAGCTTTTCTTATTATTTTTATTTTCACTTTTAATCATGGCTTTATTATATGATATTTTCTTATTTGTTTATAAAACTTAACTCTATTTGGTTCATAGTTTAAATAGAATTTTTTATATGTATAATGATCCTATATCATTATTTAATGCATGAAATAGAAAAGAAATGAATATGGTTATTATTACTTCTATTAACTTATAAAATGACAATGTATATATTCTATTAGGATAAACATAGAAGTTTAGGGTTTGAATTATGAATCTTTACCCTAGGGTTTAGGGTTTTTAATATACTTAGATTCCTTTGTGGATGTGAGTAAAGATTTAATAACTAAGCATATTATTTTCTATTTGGGATATTTGATGACATCACCTTTAGGAATAGAAAGTTGTATTTAGAATGTTTTATAGAAAGGAATTGATAAAGATACTCTTAATCACATATAATTATGATGATTAGAATTAACAGAGATGTGCTTATTTGATTTGCTATAGGAAAATATTCCTATAGAGTGATGTAGACATAAGATGATGAATCAATTCCCTGAAATGGATATTATACTTGGTTTAAGATTTAGAGTTGGTTGTTTACCAAGAATGTCTATTTTCCATTCTTCACCATCCCGGACCTTTAATTAAGGAATTCCTTTCCTAAATATAATACTTCTTCCTATCCATCATCATAGTTAGTATGATGAGCTTTACTTCACAAGAATGTTCTTATTCACCTTTTATTCTTCTAAACTCATGGATGAATCCAATGAGTTTGATACTAAAGTATTTCATAGTTTTCTCATATCTTTGCTTGGTTATACCCACTAGTCTACTGTTGATAATCTTCAATCCAACAAGTAGTTATTTCAAACTCCACTCATAATCTTCCTTAATCATCCATCACTAATATTTCTTCCATTAGATGTATACATCCAACTATCTTACTCCAAAGCTTACCATCCTTTAAGATGAATAACACTTCTTCCATAACTCCATGCTATACTAGCTTTAATTGAATCATACTGTCTTACATTTACTTTACTCTAATAACTCACACTCCAACCTCACATTAAATTAATGTGACCTTTAATGACTACTCTAGGATAACTTATCTATACTAGGGTTTTAGTCATGTTCTACCCACCAATATCACTTATACTTGATAATAGTATTCAACCTTGGTGAGCAAGGCATGATCATTATAATCCTTTAATCATTGCTAACTTAGATATCCAATTTGGCTAATCCAGGCTTTATCAATACAACCCTACAATTTGTTGGAGATATGCCCTAGAGGCAATAATAAATATAGTTATTATTATATCTTTGTGTTTATGATAAATGTTTACATTCATGCTATAATAGTATTAACAAGGAAACATTAATACTTGTGTGATTTGTAAACTAAAATAGAGTCCCTAGTAAAGCCTCTTTATAATACTAGCTTGTTAGTTAATAAATGATTGTGGTTTCCCTATCATGAACATTGAGATGTTATTAACAACAAGATCATATCATTAGGAGAATGATATGGTGGACATACTCCTATAGATAAGCGTAGCATAAAGATCAAGTCATTTTAATAGTTCAATTGCTATATGCTTTCTGATACATAGTAACCTAATTCCTTTGACCATGAGATCATGCATATCACCTTCACCGGAAGGATGCTTTGATGACATCAAACACCACACCGTAACTGGGTGGCTATAAAGGTGGCATTGAGTGTTCGGAAATTATTGGTTGAGACACATGGATCAAGAGTGGGATTTGTCCATCCATATGACGGATAGATATACTCTGGGCCCTCTCGGTGGAATGTCATCCAATTAGCTTGCAAGCATGTGACTTATCACGGGAACGAGAAAAGAGTACTTATCAGTAACGAGGTTGAACTAGGTATGCAGAGATACCGACGATCAAAACCTCGGATAAGTAAACTATCGTGAGTCAAAGGGAAATTGGTATCGTATGTAAGTGGTTCATTTGATCGCAAAGTAATCATTGAAATATGTGGGAGCCATATGAATTTCTAGATTCCTCTATTGGTTATTGTTCGGAGAAGTGTCTCGATCATGTCCGCATAATTCACGAACCGTAGGGAGACACACTTAAGGATTCGACGTTGTTGAGTAGTTATGGAATGATGAGTAAGAGACCAAATGTTGTTCAGAGTCTCGGATGGGATCCGGTATATCACGAGGAGATCCGGAATGGTCCGGAGAATAAGATTCATATAAGGAAAGTCCTGTTTCGAGGTTGGAGAATGGTTTCGGTGTTTCATCGGGAATGTTCTAGAAGGTTCCGGAATGTCCGGCACTCCAGAGGGGAAGGGTACATGAATGTGTCATAACAAGTTGGAATGATTGCATCATGTACTAGGTGTCATCGCTGAACAAAATAAAGGGTTTAATCAAATCCTAGTTTGAAAAGTCAAACGCCAATTTGAAAAGTCAAACGACTATTTTGTGAGGTGGAGGGAGAGTAGGAAACCTACTTGGGGAGGAGTTCCCTCCCTCCACCGGCGGCCCACTTGGAGACCGAGTTGGGGAGGGACTCCCCTCCCCTTGGCGCGCCCCCTCCACCTATATAAGGAGGGGCAGGGCTGCCCCTCCAAGCACACAACACCACGCCCCGCAAACCCTAATCCTAGCCGCCGGCGCCGCCACCTCCTGCTACCGCCGCCTAGGCAAACCCTAGCCGCCGGCCTTGCTCCTCCTTGGTGCGTCTAAACCCTAGATCGCCGAGGCTCTCTCTCATAGTCCACCATACTCGCTCCAGCTTAAGGCAAAGCCCTGCGAGATCTCCCCTCTACCTTCGGTACCACGCCGTTGTGCTGCCGGAATCATGAGGAGAGTGCTACAACCTCCGCTGCCTGCTGGAACAAGGGAGAGGAAGGTCATCGAGTACCGAACGTGTGACCGACTGCGGAAGCGCTTCCGGAACGCAGCGCCGGAAGGATCGTCTACGCGATCTTGAGATCGGGAAGAGTACGACTACATCACCCACGAGAATCCGCTCTCGTTAAACACTTTGGAATCTTCGAGGGTGAGTTATTCCATCGACTCGTTGCTACAATCTAGTAGATAGATCTTGGCTTGTTTGTTTGTATGCGGTAGAAATTTTTTGTTTTCCATGCTACGAAACCCTACAGTGGTATCAGAGCCGTGTCTATATGTAGATCTGTTGCACGAGTAGAACACAATGGTCATTGTGGGCGTTGATGCTTTTGTTGTCGATTACTTCTTCTGTACTTTGCATCTCGCGGGATGGTGGGATAAAGCGGCCCGGGCTAACCTTACATGACATCGTTCATGAGACTTGCTCCACGCTTGACATGCAACTTGTATTGCATAAGTGGCTTTGCGGGTGCCTGTTTCTCCTAACATAGTTAAGATTCAATTTACAACGGGTAATTGACAATACTAGTATCAATGTTGTGGTTCTTGTTCGTAAGTTAGAACGACACTTATTGAAAGCCCCAAACCACGTAAAACATGCAAAGAAAGTAGAGGCGTCTAACTTTGTTTTGCAGGGGTGTGTTGTGATGTGATATGGCCATGATTGTGATTATATTTGATGTATGCAATATTCCTTATTGTAAGTTGGCAACCGGCAGGAGCCATATGGTTGTCTTTAATTTATGTTAAGACCCGCGTGTCTATTCAAAGTAGTTGTAATAGTTGAAGCCGGTGGACGACAACCATGGAGCAGCGTCATTGACCTTGATGCAATGCCGGTGATGATGGAGATCATGTTCGTGCTTGAAGATGGAGATCGGAAGCACAAATGAGAAAGGCCATATCATATCACATATTATGAATTGCATGTGATGTTAATCCTTTATGATCTTGTATTGCTTAGTTAACGACGGTAGTATTATAAGATGATCCCTCAAGCACACAAATTTCAAGTTTTAAAGTGTTCATCCTTAGTAAGCACCGTTTCTAAAGCTCGTTGTTTCAAAACACCACGTGATGATCGGGTGTGTTAGATTCTGCGAGTATATACAACGTGAGCAAGCCAGATTTGCTCATGCAGAAGCTAAGGTTTGATCTTGACGAGCCTAGCATGTACAGACATGGTCTCGGAACACAGATCACCGAAAGGTAAAGCATGAATCATATAGTAGATATGATGAACATGTCGATTGTTCGCCATTGAATCTACATCAACTCTCGTGATGATCGGTGTTGATGTAGTGGATTTGGTTTGTGTGATCACTAAAACAATGTGAGGGATATTGTTTTGAGTGGCAGTTCACCTAGATTAATTTAACTATTAATTAGAACTCAATTTGTCATAAACTTAGTCTAAACTATTGCAAATATGTTGTAGATCAATGGTGGCCCCTACCATCAATTTTAATACGTTCCTAGAGAAAGAAAAGTTGTAAAACAATGCAAGCAACTTCGCGGATTGGTTCCGCAATTTGAGGATTGTCCTCAATGCTGGTAATTTGACCTATGTGCTGTATGCACCGCTGGGTGACCCGCCTGCAGCTGATGCTACCGATGAAGTAAAGAACGTTTACCTCGCTCGGAAGAATCAGTACTCCACAGTTTAGTGTGCTATCTTATATGGTTTAGAATCGGAGCTTCAGAAAAGGTTTGAGAATTCAGACCCACATGACATTGTCCGTGAACTCAAATTGATTTTTGAGACTCACGCGGAGATTGAGAGTTATGAGGCTTCTGAAAAGTTCTTTAACTGCAAGATGGAAGAGGGCAGCTCCGTCAGTGAGCATGTGCTTAAAATGTCTGGGCACGCAAACAAACTTCAAAGCTTGGGTATAGTGATTCCTAATGCTTTGGGGATTTATCGTGTCCTCCGATCACTACCACCAAGTTACAAGAACTTTGTGATGAACTACAATATGAAAAACATGAACAAGCAGTTGCCAGAACTCTTCGCCATGTTAAAATCTGCAGAATTGGAGATCAAGAAAGAGCACCAAGTGTTGATGGTCAATAATACCACCAAATTCAAGAAAGGCAAGTCTAAGCAAAAGGGACACTTCAAGAAGGGTGGTAAGAAAGTTACCGCGCCAACGAAGAAAACCAAGGCTGGACCTAATCCTGATACTGAGTGCTTTTACTAAAAGGGAGAAGGTCACTGGAAGCAGAATTGCCCAAAGTACTTGGCGGATTTGAAGAACGGCAACATCAAGAAGAAAGGTATATCCGATATACATGTTATTGATGTGTATCTCACTAGTACTCGTAGTAGTGCCTGGGTATTTGATACTGGTTCGGTTGCTCATATTTGTAACTTGAAACAGGTGCTGCAGAATAAACGGAAGCTAGCGAAGAACAAGGTGACGATGCGCGTGGGAAACGGATCAAAGGTTGATGTGATCGCGGTCGGCACGCTACCTCTTCATCTACCATCGGGATTAGTTTTATACTTAAATAATTGTTATTTGGTGCCTGCGTTAAGCATGAACATTATATCGGGATCTTGTTTATTGCGAGACGGTTACTTGTTTAAGTCCGAGAATAATGGTTGTTCGATTTATATGAGTAATATGTTTTATGCACATGCACCTTTGATAGATGGTCTATTCTTATTGAATCTCGATAGTGGAAATACACATATTAATAACATTGAAGCTAAACGTTTGAAATCGAGCGATAACTCGACCTATATGTGGCACTGTCGTCTTGGTCACATTGGAGTGAAGCGTATGAAGAAACTCCATTCCGATGGACTTCTTGAATCACTTGATTTTGAATCACTTGAAAGATGCGAAGCATGTCTGATGGGTAAAATGACTAAGACTCCATTTTCTGGTATGATGGAGCGAGCTACGGACTTATTGGAAATCATACATACCGATGTGTGTGGTCCAATGAGTGTAGCATCGCGCGGTGGTTATCGTTATGTTCTTAACTTCACAGATGACTTGAGTAGATATGGGTATATCTATTTCATGAAACATAAGTCCGAAACTTTCGAGAAGTTTAAGGAATTTCAAAGTGAGGTGGAGAATCAACGTAACAAGAAGATTAAATTTCTACGTTCTGATCGTGGAGGTGAATATCTAAGTTACGAGTTTGGCGAGCATTTGAAGAAATGCGGAATACTTTCACAATTGACACCGCCGGGAACACTACAGCGTAATGGTGTGTCCGAACGTCGTAATCGAACTCTCTTAGATATGGTTCGTTCTATGATGTCACTTATAGATTTACCGCTATCATTTTGGGGTTATGCATTAGAAACAGCCGCATTCACTTTAAATAGGGCACCATCTAAATCCGTTGAAACGACACCGTATGAATTATGGTTTGGGAAGAAACCTAAATTGTCGTTCCTTAAAGTTTGGGGTTGTGAAGCCTATGTAAAGAAGTTACAGCCGGACAAGCATGAACCCAAAGCGGAAAAATGCGTCTTCATAGGATACCCGAAGGAAACTATTGGGTATACCTTCTATCATAGATCCGAAGGCAAAATCTTTGTTGCCAAGAATGGATCCTTTCTAGACAAGGAATTTCTCTCGAAAGAAGTGACTGGAAGGAAAGTAGAACTCGACGAGGTTGTTGAACCTGTTGGAGATATGCCCTAGAGGCAATAATAAATGTAGTTATTATTATATCTTTGTGTTTATGATAAATGTTTACATTCATGCTATAATAGTATTAACAAGGAAACATTAATACTTGTGTGATTTGTAAACTTAAATTGAAGTCCCTAGTATAGCCTCTATAAATCACTAGCTTGTTGGTTAATAAATGATTGTGGTTTCCCTATCATGAACATTGAGATGTTATTAACAACAAGATCATATCGTTAGGAGAATGATATGGTGGACATACTCCTATAGATAAGCATAGCATAAAGATCAAGTCATTTTAATAGTTCAATTGCTATATGCTTTCTGATACATAGTAACCTAATTCCTTCGACCATGAGATCATGCATATCACCTTTACCGGATGGATGCTTTGATGACATCAAACAGCACACCGTAACTAGGTGGCTATAAAGGTGGCATTGAGTGTTCGGAAAGTATTGGTTGAGACACATGGATCAAGAGTGGGATTTGTCCATCCATATGATGGATAGATATACTCTGGGCCCTCTCAGTGAAATGTCATCCAATTAGCTTGCAAGCATGTGACTGGATCACAAGGGATCACATATCACGGGAACGAGAAAAGAGTACTTATCAGTAACGAGGTTGAACTAGGTATGCAGAGATACCGACGATCATAACCTCGGATAAGTAAACTATCGTGAGACAAAGGGAAATTGGTATCGTATTTAAGTGGTTCATTCGATCGCAAAGTAATCGTAGAAATATGTGGGAGCCATATGAATTTCCAGATTCCTCTATTGGTTATTGATCGGAGAAGTGTCTCGATAATGTCCGCATAATTCACGAACCGTAGGGAGACACACTTAAGGATTCGACGTTGTTTGAGTAGTTATGGAATGATGAGAAAGAGACCGAATGTTGTTCGGAGTCTTGGATGGGATCCGGGATATCACGAGGAGGTCCGGAATGGTCCGGAGAATAAGATTCATATAAGGAAAGTCCCGTTTCGGAGTTGGGGAATGGTTTCGGTGTTTTCATCGGGAATGTTCTAGAAGGTTCCGGAATGTCCGGCACTCCGGAGGGGAAGGGTACATGGATGTGTTATATCAAGTTGGTATGATTGCATCATGTACTAAGTGTCATCGCTGAACAAAATAGAGGGATTAGTCAAATCCTTGTTTGAAAAGTCAAACGCCAAGTTTGAAAGTCAAACGGCAATTTTGGGAAGTGGAGAGGGAGGTGGAAACCGACTTGGGGGAGGAGTTCCTCCTCCCACCGCCGGCACACCACCAGGCCGAGTTGGGGAGGGAATCCCCTCCCCTTGGCCGGCCCCCTCCACCTATATAAGGAGGGGCAGGGCTGCCCTCCTAGACACACAAGTTCCTACACCTCTAACCCTAGCCCCAAGCCGCCGCCGCCTCCATAGCCGCCGCCGGCCCTAGGGCAAACCCTAGCCGCCGCCTAGCTAAACCCTAGCCACCGTCTTGCCCCCTCCTCGGCGTGTCTAAACCCTAGATCGTCGAGGGCTCTCTCATAGTCCACCATACTTGCTCCGGCTTAAGGCGAAGGCCTGCGAGATCTCCCCTCTACTTCCGGTACCACGCCGTTGTGCTGCCGAAATCGCGAGGAGAGTGCTACAACCTCCGCTGCCTGCTGGAACAAGGGAGAGGAAGGTCTTCGTCGAGTACCGAACGTGTGACCAACTGCGGGAGCGTTGCCGGAACGCAGCGCCGGAAGGATCGTCTACGCGATCTTGAGATCGGGAAGAGTACGACTACATCACCCACGAGAATCCGCTCTCGTTAAACGCTTTGGAATCTTCGAGGGTGAGTTATTCCATCGACTCGTTGCTACAATCTAGTAGATAGATCTTGGCTTGTTTGTTTGTATGCGATAGAAATTTTTTGTTTTCCATGCTACGAAACCCTACAGTGGTATCAGAGCCAGGTTTATATGTAGATTTGTTGCACGAGTAGAACACAATGGTCATTGTGGGCGTTGATGCTTTTATTGTCGATTGCTTCTTGTGTACTTTGCATCTTGCGGGATGTTGGGATGAAGCGGCCCGTGCTAACCTTACATGACATCGTTCATGAGACTTGCTCCACGCTTGACATGCAACTTGTATTGCATAAGTGGCTTTGCGGGTGCCTGTTTCTCCTAGCATATTTAAGATTCAATTTATAACGGGTGATTAACAATACTAGTATCAATGTTGTGGTTCATGTTCGTAAGTTAGAACGACACTTATTGAAAGCCCCAAACCACGTAAAACATGCAAAGAAAGTAGAGGCGTCTAACTTTGTTTTGCAGGGGTGTGCAGTGATGTGATATGGCCATGATTGTGATTATATTTGATGTATGCAATGATCCTTATTGTAAGTTGGCAACCGGCAGGAGCCATATGGTTGTCTTTAATTTATGTTTAGACCCGCGTGTCTATTCAAAGTAGTTGTAATAGTTGAAGACCGGTGGACGACAACCATGGAGAAGCGTCATTGACCTTGATGCAATGCCGGTGATGATGGAGATCATGTTCATGCTTGAAGATGGAGATCGGAAGCGCAAAGAAGAAAGGCCATATCATATCACATATTATGAATTGCATGTGATGTTAATCCTTTATGCATCTTGTATTGCTTAGTAGACAACGGTAGCATTATAAGATGATCCCTCATGCACATGAATTTCAAATCATAAAGTGTTCACCCTTAGTTAGCACCGTTGCTAAAGCTTGTTGTTTCGAAGCACCACGTGATGATCGGGTGTGTTAGATTCCGCAAGTGTATACAACGTGAGCAAGCCAGATTTGCTCATGCAGAAACTAAGGTTTGATCTTGACGAGCCTAGCATGTACAAACATGGTCTCGGAACACGGATCACCGAAAGGTAAAGCATGAATCATATAGTAGATATGATGAACATGTCGATTGTTCACCATTGAAACTATATCAACTCTCGTGATTATCGGTGTTGATGTGGTGGATTTGGTTCGTGTGATCACTAAAACAATGTGAGGGATGTTGTTTTGAGTGGGAGTTCACCTAGATTAATTTTATTATTAATTTGAACTCAATTTGTCATAAACTTAGTCTAAACTATTGCAAATATGTTGTAGATCAATGGCAGCCCCTACCATCAATTTTAATGCGTTCCTAGAGAAAGAAAAGTTGAAAAACAATGGAAGCAACTTCGCGGATTGGTTCCGCAATTCGAGGATTGTCCTCACAGCTGGTAATTTGACCTATGTGCTGGATGCACCGCTGGGTGACCCACCTGCAGCTACTGCTACCGATGAAGTAAAGAATGTTTACCTCACTCGGAAGACTCAGTACTCCATAGTTCAGTGTGCTATCTTGTATGGTTTAGAATCGGAGCTTCAGAAAAGGTTTGAGAATTCAGACCCACATGATATTGTCCGTGATCTCAAATTGATCTTTGAGACTCATGCGGCAATTGAGAGCTATGAGGCTTCTGAAAAGTTCTTTAACTGCAAGATGGAAGAGTGCAACTCCGTTAGTGAGCATGTGCTTAAGATGTCTGGGCACGCAAACAAACTTCAAAGCTTGGGTATAGTGATTCCTAATGCTTTGGAGATTTACCGTGTCCTCCAATCACTACCACCAAGTTACAAGAACTTTGTGATGAACTACAACATGCAGAACATGAACAAGACGTTATCAGAATTCTTTGCCATGTTGAAATCTGCAGAAGTGGAAGAAAGAGCACCAAGTGTTGATGGTCAATAAGACCACCAAATTCAAGAAAGCCAAGTCTAAGCAAAAGGGACACTTCAAGAAGGGTGGTAAGAAAGTTACCACGCCGACGAAGAAGACCAAGGCTGGACCTAAGCCTGATACTGAGTGCTTTTACTGCAAGGGAGAAGGTCACTGGAAGCGGAATTGCCCAAAGTACTTGGCGTATTTGAAGAACGGCAACATCAAGAAGAAAGGTATATCTGATATACATGTTATTGATGTGTATCTCACTAGTACTCGTAGTAGTTCCTGGGTATTTGATACTGGTTAGGTTGCTCATATTTGTAACTCGAAACAGGTGCTGCAGAATAAACGGAAGCTAGCGAAGAACGAGGTGACGATGCGTGTTGGAAACGGATAAAAGGTTGATGTGATCGCGGTCGGCACGCTACCCCTTCATCTACCATCGGGATTAGTTTTATACTTAAATAATTATTATTTGGTGCCTGCGTTAAGCAAGAACATTATATCGGGATCTTGTTTATTGCGAGACGGTTACTTGTTTAAATCCGAGAATAATGGTTGTTCGATTTATATGAGTAATATGTTTTATGCACATGCACCTTTGATAGATGGTCTATTCTTGTTGAATCTCGATAGTGGAAATACACATATAAATAACATTGAGGCTAAACGTTTGAAATCGAGCGATAACTTGACCTGTATGTGGCACTGTCGTCTTGGTCACATTGGAGTGAAGCATATGAAGAAACTCCATTCCGATGGACTTCTTGAATCACTTGATTTCGAATCACTTGAAAGATGCGAAGCATGCCTGATGGGTAAAATGACTAAGAATCCATTTTCTGGTATGATGGAGCGAGCTACGGACTTATTGGAAATCATACATACCGATGTGTGTGGTCCAATGAATGTAGCATCGCGCGGTGGTTATCGTTATGTTCTTACCTTCACGGATGACTTGAGTAGATATGGTTATATCTATTTCATGAAACATAAGTCCGAAACTTTCGAGAAGTTTAAGGAATTTCAAAGTGAGGTAGAGAATCAACGTAACAAGAAGATTAAATTTCTGCGTTCTGATCGTGGAGGTGAATATCTGAGTTACGAGTTTGGCGAGCATTTGAAGAAATGCGGAATACTTTCACAATTGACACCGCCGGGAACACCACAGCGTAATGGTGTGTCCGAATGTCGTAATCGAACTCTCTTAGATATGGTTCATTCTATGATGTCACTTACAGATTTACCGCTATCATTTTGGGGTTATGCATTAGAAATAGCCGCATTCACTTTAAATAGGGCACCATCTAAATCCATGGAAACGACACCGTATGAATTATGGTTTGGGAAGAAACCTAAATTGTCGTTCCTTAAAGTTTGGGGATGCGAAGCCTATGTAAAGAAGTTACAGCCGGACAAGCTTGAACCCAAAGCGGAAAAATGCGTCTTCATAGGATACCCGAAGGAAACTATTGGGTATACCTTCTATCATAGATCCGAAGGCAAAATCTTTGTTGCCAAGAATGGATCCTTTCTAGAGAAGGAATTTCTCTTGAAAGAAGTGACTGGAAGGAAAGTAGAACTCGACGAGGTTGTTGAACCTTCTCTCGAACTTGCGAGTAGCGCAGCACCGGAAGTAGTTCCTGTGACGCCTGCACCAGTAAGAGTGGAAGATAATGATGATGATCATGAAACTTCGGTTGTAGTTGCTACAGAGCCTCGCGGGTAAACGAGAACTCGTACCACTCCTGATTGGTATGATCCCGTTATGAATGTCATGTTGGTGGATAACACTGATGACCCTGAGACATATGAGGAAGCGATGATGAGCCCAGACTCCAATAAATGGCAAGAAGCCATGAAATCCAAGATTGAATCCATGTACGAAAACCAAGTATGGAGTTTGGTGGACTTACCGGATGGCCGGAAGGCCGTCGAGAATAAATGGATTTTCAAGAAGAAAACAGATGCTGATGGTAATGTTACTGTATATAAAGCTCGACTTATCGCAAAAGGGTTTTGACAAATTCAAGGAGTTGACTACGATGAGACTTTCTCACCTGTAGCGAAGCTAAAGTCTGTGAGGATTATGTTAGCAATCGCTGCATATTATGATTATGAGATATGGCAGATGGATGTCAAAACAGCATTCCTCAATGGAGACATTGATGAAGAGTTGTATATGATGCAACCCAAAGGTTTTGTCGATCCTAAAGATGCTAACAAGGTATGCAAACTTCAACGGTCCATC
Source organism: Avena sativa (assembly GCA_916181665.1). Lineage (NCBI taxonomy): Eukaryota > Viridiplantae > Streptophyta > Magnoliopsida > Poales > Poaceae > Avena > Avena sativa. The sequence continues at coordinate 143,178,162 of OV702294.1, read as the reverse complement.
TATGGATTGAAGCAAGCATCCCGAAGTTGGAATCAACGTTTTGATAAGGTAATCAAAAGTTTTGGTTTTATACAAACTTATGGAGAAGCTTGTATTTACAAGAAAGTGAGTGGGAGCTCTGTAGCATTCTTAATACTATATGTAGATGACATATTGTTGATTGGGAATGATGTAGACCTTCTTAATAGTGTCAAGGAATATTAGAATAATAGTTTTTCAATGAAGGATCTTGGCGAAGCAGCTTACATATTAGGCATAAAGATTTATAGAGATAGATCGAGACGCCTAATATCATTATCACAAAGTACATATTTGGACAAAGTTCTAAAGAGGTTTGGAATGGAAGATAGCAAGAAAGGGTTCTTGCCCATGTTGCCCAATACGATCTTGAGTAAAATTCAAAGTCCGACAACGGCAGAAGATAGAGAAAGGATGAGTAAGACTCCCTATGCCTCAGCCATAGGATCTCTAATGTATGCCATGCTATGTACTAGACCCGACATTGCATATGTTGTTAGTTTAACTAGCAGATATCAAAGTGATCCAGGAGTGGATCATTGGACAGCGGTCAAAAACATCCTTAAGTACTTGAGAAGAACTAAGGATATGGTTCTTTCTTATGGAGGTGATGAACAGCTCGTTGTTAATGGTTACACCTATGCTAGTTGGAACACCGATCCGAATGATTCTAAATCACAATCTAGATACGTATTCATTTTGAATGGTGCAGCAGTTAGCTGGAGGAGTGCAAAGCAAAGCGTTGTGGCAAGATCTTCAACTGAATCGGAATACATGGCTGCTTCGGAGGCTTCACAAGAAGCGATATGGATGGAAGAGTTCATTACAGAGCTGGGTGTGGTTCCTAGTGCGCTGGACCCAATGTCTATCTACTGTGATAACATGGGAGCCATAGCCAATGCGCAAGAACCAAGGTCACACAAGAAGCTGAAGCATATCAATCTATGTTTTCACGCTATTCGAGAGCATGTCCAAGATGGGGACATAAAGATTTGCAAAGTACACACAGATCTGAATGTGGCGGATCCGTTGACTAAACCTCTCCCGAGGGCAAAACATGATCAGCACCAAATTGCCATGGGTGTTCGGTATATTACCATGTAATCTAGATTAGATGACTCTAGTGCAAGTGGGAGACTGTTGGAGATATGCCCTAGAGGCAATAATAAATGTAGTTATTATTATATCTTTGTGTTTATGATAAATGTTTACATTCATGCTATAATAGTATTAACAAGGAAACATTAATACTTGTGTGATTTGTAAACTTACATTGAAGTCCCTAGTATAGCCTCTATACATCACTAGCTTGTTGGTTAATAAATGTTTGTCGTTTCCTTATCATGAACATTGAGATGTTATTAACAACAAGATCATATCGTTAGGAGAATGATATGGTGGACATACTCCTATAGATAAGCATAGCATAAAGATCAAGTCATTTTAATAGTTCAATTGCTATATGCTTTCTGATACATAGTAACCTAATTCCTTCGACCATGAGATCATGCATATCACCTTTACCGGATGGATGCTTTGATGACATCAAACACCACACCGTAACTGGGTGGCTATAAAGGTGGCATTGAGTGTTCGAAAAGTATTGGTTGAGACACATGGATCAAGAGTGGGATTTGTCCATCCATATGACGGATAGATATACTCTGGGCCCTCTCGGTGAAATGTCATCCAATTATCTTGCAAGCATGTGACTGGCTCACAAGGGATCACATATCACGGGAACGAGAAAAGAGTACTTATCAGTAACGAGGTTGAACTAGGTATGCAGAGATACCGACGATCATAACCTCGGATAAGTAAACTATCATGAGACAAAGGGAAATTGGTATCGTATTTAAGTGGTTCATTCGATCGCAAAGTAATCGTAGAAATATGTGGGAGCCATATGAATTTCCAGATTCCTCTATTGGTTATTGATCGGAGAAGTGTCTCGATCATGTCCGCATAATTCACGAACCGTAGGGAGACACACTTAAGGATTCGACGTTGTTTGAGTAGTTATGGAATGATGAGAAAGATACCGAATGTTGTTCGGAGTCTCGGATGGGATCCGGGATATCACGAGGAGATCCGGAATGGTCCGGAGAATAAGATTCATATAAGGAAAGTCCCGTTTCGGAGTTGGGGAATGGTTCCGTGTTTTCATCGGGAATGTTCTAGAAGGTTCCGGAATGTCCGGCACTCCGGAGGGGAAGGGTACATGGATGTGTTATATCAAGTTGGTATGATTGCATCATGTACTAAGTGTCATCGCTGAACAAAATAGAGGGATTAATCAAATCCTTGTTTGAAAAGTCAAACGCCAAGTTTGAAAGTCAAACGACAATTTTGGGAAGTGGAGAGGCAGGTGGAAACCGACTTGGGGGAGGAGTTCCTCCTCCCACCACTGGCGCACCACCAGGCCAAGTTGGGGAGGGACTCCCCTCCCCTTGGCCGGCCCCCTCCACCTATATAAGGAGGGGCAGGGCTCCCCTCCTAGACACACAAGTTCCTACACCTCTAACCCTAGCCCCAAGCCGCCTCCATAGCCGCCGCCGGCCCTAGGGCAAACCCTAGCCACCGCCTATCTAAACCCTAGCCACCGTCTTGCCCCCTCCTCGGCGTGTCTAAACCCTAGATCGTCGAGGGCTCTCTCATAGTCCACCATACTCGCTCCGGCTTAAGGCGAAGCCCTGCGAGATCTCCCCTCTACTTCCGGTACCACGCCGTTGTGCTGCCGGAATCGCGAGGAGAGTGCTACAACCTCCGCTGCCTGCTGGAACAAGGGAGAGGAAGGTCTGCGTCAAGTACCGAACGTGTGACCGACTGCGGGAGCGCTGCCGGAACGCAGCGCCGGAAGGATCGTCTACGCGATCCTGAGATCGGGAAGAGTACGACTACATCACCCACGAGAATCCGCTCTCGTTAAACGCTTTGGAATCTTCGAGGGTGAGTTATTCCATCGACTCGTTGCTACAATCTAGTAGATAGATCTTGGCTTGTTTGTTTGTATGTGATAGAAATTTTTTGTTTTCCATGCTACAAAACCCTACAGAACATTCTCTCGAACTTGCGAGTAGCGCATCACCGGAAGTAGTTCCTGTGGCGCCTACACCAATAAGAGAGGAAGCTAATGATGATGATCATGAAATTTCGGTTGTAGTTGCTACAGAGCCTCGCAGGTCAACGAGAACTCGTACCACTTCTGATTGGTATGATCCCGTTATGAGTGTCATGTTGGTGGAAAACACCGATGACCTTGCGACATATGATGAAGCAATGATGAGCCCATATTCCAATAAATGGCAAGAAGCCATGAAATCCGAGATTGGATCCATGTACAAAAACCAAGTATGGACTTTGGTGGACTTACCGGATGGCCGGAAGGCTGTCGAGAACAAATGGATTTTCAAGAAGAAAACAGATGCTGATGGTAATGTTACCGTCTATAAAGCTCGACTTGTCGCAAAAGGGTTTTGACAAATTCAAGGAGTTGACTACGATGAGACTTTCTCACCTGTAGCGAAGCTAAAGTCTGTGAGGATTATGTTAGCAATCACTTCATATTATGATTATGAGATATGGCAGATGGATGTCAAAACAGCATTCCTCAATGGAGACATTGATGAAGAGTTGTATATGATGCAACCCAAAGGTTTTGTCGATCCTAAAGATGCTAACAAGGTATGCAAACTTCAATGGTCCATCTATGGATTGAAGCAAGTATCCCGGAGTTGGAATCAACGTTTTGATAAGGTAATCAAAAGTTTTGGTTTTATACAAACTTATGGAGAAGCTTGTATTTACAAGAAAGTGAGTGGGAGCTCTGTAGTTCTTAATACTATATGTAGATGACATATTGTTGATTGGGAATGATGTAGACCTTCTTAATAGTGTCAAGGAATATTTGAATAATACTTTTTCAATGAAGGATCTTGGCGAAGCAGCTTACATATTAGGCATAAAGATTTATAGAGATAGATCGAGACGCCTAATTTCATTGTCACAAAGTACATATTTGGACAAAGTTCTAAAGAGGTTTGGAATGGAAGATAGCAAGAAAGGGTTCTTGCCCATGTTGCCCAATACGAACTTGAGTAAAACTCAAAGTCCGACAACGGCAGAAGATAGAGAAAGGATGAGTAAAACTCCCTATGCCTCAGCCATAGGATCTCTAATGTATGCCATGCTATGTACTAGACCTGACATTGCATACGCTGTTAGTTTAACTAGCAGATATCAAAGTGATCCAGGAGTAGATCATTGGACAGCGGTCAAAAACATCCTTAAGTACTTGAGAAGAACTAAGGATATGGTTCTTTCTTATGGAGGTGATGAACAGCTCGTTGTTAATGGTTACACCGATGCTAGTTGGAACACCAATCCGGATGATTCTAAATCATAATCTGGATACGTATTTACTTTGAATGGTGCAGCAGTTAGCTGGAGGAGTGCAAAGCAAAGCGTTGTGGCGAGATCTTCAACTGAATCGGAATACATGGCTGCTTCAGAGGCTTCATAAGAAGCGATATGGATGAAAGAGTTCATTACAGATCTCGGTATGGTTCCTAGTGCGCCGGACCCAATGTCTACCTACTGTGATAACATGGGCACCATAGCCAATGCGCAAGAACCAAGGTCACACAAGAAGCTGAAGCACATCAAGCTACGTTTTCACACTATTCGAGAACATGTCCAAGATGGGGACATAAAGATTTGCAAAGTACACACAGATCTGAATGTGGCGGATCCGTTGACTAAACCTCTCCCGAGGGCAAAACATGACCAACACCAAACTGCCATGGGTGTTCGGTATATTACCATGTAATCTGGATTAGATGACTCTAGTGCAAGTGGGAGACTGTTGGAGATATTCCCTAGAGACAATAATAAATATAGTTATTATTATATCTTTGTGTTTATGATAAATGTTTACATTCATGCTATAATAGTATTAACAAGGAAACATTAATACTTGTGTGATTTGTAAACTAAAATAGAGTCCCTAGTAAAGCCTCTTTATAATACTAGCTTGTTGGTTAATAAATGATTGTGGTTTCCCTATCATGAACATTGAGATGTTATTAACAACAATATCATATCATTAGGAGAATGATATGGTGGACATACTCCTATAGATAAGCGTAGCATAAAGATCAAGTCATTTTAATAGTTCAATTGCTATATGCTTTCTGATACATAGTAACCTAATTCCTTCGACCATGAGATCATGCATATCACCTTCACCGGAAGGATGCTTTGATGACATCAAACACCACACCGTAACTGGGTGGCTATAAAGGTGGCATTGAGTGTTCAGAAAGTATTGGTTGAGACACATGGATCAAGAGTGGGATTTGTCCATCCATATGACGGATAGATATACTCTGGGCCCTCTCGGTGGAATGTCATCCAATTAGCTTGCAAGCATGTGACACGCTCACAAGGGATCACATATCACGGGAACGAGAAAAGAGTACTTATCAGTAACGAGGTTGAACTAGGTATGCAGAGATACCGACGATCAAAACCTCGGATAAGTAAACTATCGTGAGACAAAGGGAAATTGGTATCGTATGTAAGTGGTTCATTCGATCGCAAAGTAATCGTTGAAATATGTGGGAGCCATATGAATTTCCAGATTCCTCTATTGGTTATTGTTCGGAGAAGTGTCTCGATCATGTCCACATAATTCACGAACCGTAGGGAGACACACTTAAGGATTCGACGTTGTTGAGTAGTTATGGAATGATGAGTAATAGACCAAATGTTGTTCGGAGTCTCGGATGGGATCCGGGATATCACGAGGAGATCCGGAATGGTCCGGAGAATAAGATTCATATAAGGAAAGTCCTGTTTCGGGGTTGGAGAATGGTTCCGGTGTTTTCATCGGGAATGTTCTAGAAGGTTCCGGAATGTCCGGCACTCTAGAGGGGAAGGGTACATGAATGTGTCATAACAAGTTGGAATGATTGCATCATGTACTAGGTGTCATCGCTGAACAAAATAAAGGGTTTAATCAAATCCTAGTTTGAAAAGTCAAACGCCAATTTGAAAAGTCAAACGACTATTTTGTGAGGTGGAGGGAGAGTAGGAAACCTACTTGGGGAGGAGTTCCCTCCCTCCACCGCCGGCCCACTTGGAGACCGAGTTGGCTGCCGGAATCATGAGGAGAGTGCTACAACCTCCGCTGCCTGCTGGAACAAGGGAGAGGAAGGTCATCGAGTACCGAACGTGTGACCGACTGCGGAAGCGCTTCCGGAACGCAGCGCCGGAAGGATCGTCTACGCGATCTTGAGATCGGGAAGAGTACGACTACATCACCCACGAGAATCCGCTCTCGTTAAACACTTTGGAATCTTCGAGGGTGAGTTATTCCATCAACTCGTTGCTACAATCTAGTAGATAGATCTTGGCTTGTTTGTTTGTATGCGGTAGAAATTTTTTGTTTTCCATGCTACGAAACCCTACACAATTGTATTGGAACTATCTTCTTAGTATTTTTAATTGTATATCTCAATAACTCTTCTACCATTTTAGGAGTGAGTTAAACTCCATCACTTTTCACATTTATTTATTCTTATTTAATCACTCCTAGGTTATAGATGATATCTGAACTAGCCTTACTATTAACCTCTTCTTAGTTGTTTCTTTGTAGACATTTAAATGTAAACTATGTTCTGGTCAAGAGTTAATAGATTGAGAATTGGTGAATCAATAGTTGATTTCTCAACATTGATGAACAACAGATATTAAGATAGGTTCTATAAAGATTGGTATGGAAAGGAAAATATATGGTGAATGATCTTAACTTAGTTTCTTCCAAACTCAAACTCATTAAAGAGTTAAAGTTAGGTATTACTATGATAATCATAGTAAGAATAGATAAGAATAAGATAGGCCAGGATTAGTCATTACATTTAGATTACTTTAGTTATAATCTTAACCTGGCATTTATGAGTTGTTGGGCTGAATATTATGATAGGATCCCTTAAGGATCAGAGATTACTTATTTAAGCAATGTATTATGAGTAACATTTTATTATATCTGATCTACCCTTAGATCAAATCATGTTTACCCAAATAAGGTTTTAGCAAAGATCATATTGAAACTTATCGCAATCAACTTGATGATCTACTTCAATTCCATCAAGTTAAGAGAAGCTTCAATCACTTTGACAAGTTTTGTTCAAAAGCGCGAAAATTATTCAGATTTTCTATGCATGAATGCAATGCACACATCTGGGTTCATCTTATTTCCGAGCTCTAATACTGGGATGTTACATGCCCCCACCGGCTCCGCTGCAGAAGCTGCTCCGCCATGACCCGCCACCGGCCGCCCTAAGCCACGCCACCGCGGCAGATCGCACCCGCTAGCAGCGCTGGCCGAGCCGAGCACGACCAGCAGGGGAGCTCCACCGCTGCGGCCCCCAGAGGCACGTCACGACGTCGCCGCAAACGCGTCGCCACCGAAGCCCTGCTGCCGGATGAGCACGACTCCGTCCTCGGGACCCTACCAAAGCCGCCAGGGCCGGGCCGCCGCCACCAAGCCGCGCGAACCTCCGCGCAATCGCGCCGCACCTCCACCGCTGCCGAAGCCGCCGCCAAGCCACCGCAGCACGCGCCGCCGCGCCCGCGCCACGTGCCGCCGCCACTCTGGACGCCCCGCCCGCGCCAGCCGACTGAGAGTAGGGGGAGAGGGAGGCCCCGCCGCCACCGACTCCGAGCGACTTTGCCGTCGGTGTTGGAATTATGCCCTAGAGGCAATAATAAAGATGTTATTATTATAATTCTTGTTCATGATAAAGTTTATATTCCATGCTAGAATTGTATTAAGCGGAAACTTTAATACTTGTGTGGTTTGTGAACAACACCGTGTCCCTAGTACGCCTCTATGGACTAGCTCATTGATTAATGATGGTTAAGGTTTCCTAACCATAGACATGAGTTGTCGATTAATAATGAGATCATATCATTGGGAGAATGATATGATGGACAGACCCAAACTAAGCGGAGCAATTAGATCGTGTCATCGTGTTCATCTTTGCGAAGCTTTTGTTATGTCAAATATTGTATTCCTTAGACCATGAGATAATACAACTCCATGGTATCGGAAGAAAGCTTTGAGATCATCAAACGTCATCCTATGAGAGGGTGATCATAAAGGTGTCTCTCAGGTGATCGGAAAGTACCTGTTGGGTTGTATGTATCGAGATGGGATTTGTCCCTCCCAAGTCGGAGAGATATACTTCGGGCCCACTCGGTAATCGATATCAACACCGCTTGCAAGCATGTGGTTAAGAAGTTAATCACAAAGTGATATCGGATTACAGAACAAGTAAAGTACTTGCTGTGAACGAGATTGAACTAGGTATGATGGTACCGACGATCAAATCTCGGGCAAGTAAAATATCGCGAGACGAAGGGAATATATATGAGATTGATTGAATCCTGGCATCGTGGTTCATCCGATATGATCATCGATGAATGTGTGGGAGTCAATATGGGTTTCCAGACCCCGCTGTTGATTATTGATATAAGATCATGTCTGCATATTCTCGAACCCGAAGGGTCACACACTTAACGTGTCTCGACGCTAGGATAGATTGGATAATTGGTTTATGAGTTTTTGTTCGGAGTCTCAGATGAGATCCAGGACGTCACGAGAGGTTCCGGAATGGTCCGGAGAATAAGATTCATATAAGGCAATGCGGTTTTTGGAGTTCGGAATTGTTTCGGGTTAACCGGTATTGTATCGGAAGCTTCTAGAACCTTCCGGAGGGGGACCAACGTGGCCCCACCTGCCGGGAGGGGGCATGGGCCTATGAGGGAGTGCCCTGGCCGCATTGGGCCAGGGGCACAAGGCCCCATAGGGCCCAGCCGGCCAAACACCTAGGAAACCCTAGGGGAGCTTCTAGAAGGGGGGAAACTTGCCCCCCACTCCTCCCTCCTTGGCCGCCGGCCCTAGGGCTTGGGGGAGGGGCAAGGGATGGCCGCCCACCCCTCTATATAAAGAAGGCGGGGGCACACCCCTCCCACACCTCCTCCTCAATACCTAGCCGCCCTACTGCCCTCCTCTCTCTCTCCCTCCCGACTGCATGTAGGCGAAGCCCTGCTGCAGAAACTCTCCACCGCTTGCACCGCGCCGTCGCGTTGTAGATCCAATCCATCTCTACACCATACTTGCTGGACCTAGGAAGGAGGAGACGTCGAGGTGCCGCACGTGTGCATCTCTCGGAGGCATCGCCACTTGCGATGTTAGATCGGATCGGATCGCGAGGAGGAGAAGCGAGTACGACTACATCACTCACGTTCCATCGAACGTTCCGCTGTGCGAAACTTCAAGGGTATGAAGATCTCATCTATTCCCCCTCGTTGTTTGCATCTCCTAGATTAGATCTTGGCTTTCCCGTTCGCATCCGTAGAATTTTTTTGATTTACTATGTTGCGAAACCCTTCAGTGGTATCAGAGCTAGATCTATGCGTAGATGTGATTCACGAGTAGAACGCAACATGGTTGTTGCGGGCGTTGATGTTTTCTGTTGCAAGCCTCTTGTTTGTGTACTTCTTATGATGCGGGATAGTGAGATCGAAGCGGTCCAGGCCAGCCTTATGCGACCTCGCTCGCGAGACCGGCTCTGCACTTGACGTGTGGCTTGTTCCACACATGCGGCTGGTGGATGCCAGTTTCTCTCACTATAGTTGTCATGGGATTTACACCGGAGTTTGGCAACCATAATATCACCATTGTGGCTTTCCGTAGGTAAGAATCGTTCTTAGCTTGCTACTCCCATAAGCCACGTAAAACATGCAACAACAAAGTAGAGACGTCTAACTTGTTTTTGCAGGGAGTGTTTTCTATGATATGGTATGGCCCAAGATGTGATGTGTATGTTGTATGCAATGATCATGTTTTGTAATGTTTCACGACTTGCATGTCGATGAGTACACAACCGGCAGGAGCCATATGGTTGTCTTTATAATTGTGTATGACCTGTGTGTCAACTTCTTATACGCCATGTAATAGCTTTACTTTATCGCTAAGTAGTTAGCAATAGTTGTAGTTGCTAATCGTGGTGGAGGCAATCATGGTGGAGTGATGGAGATCATGCCGGCACGCACAAGATGGAGATCATTGCGCGAAGATTGGCTATACCATGTCACATAAAGTTATATGCATGTGACGTTTATCCTTTTATGTATCTTATTATGCTTAGATCGCGACGGTAGCATTATAAGATGATTCCTCACTTAAAGATCAAGATAAAACTGTGTTCTCCCCATGTATGCACCATTGTGAAAGTTCGTCGTGTTCAAGCATCACGTGATGATCGGGTGCTATAAACTCTACGTTCACATACAACGGGTGCAAGCCAGTTTTGCACACGCAGAAATACTTGGGTTTGACTTGACGAGCCTAGCATGTACAGACATGGCCTCGGAACACATGAACCGGAAGGTTAAGCATGAGTCATATGAGTGATATGATCGACACTTCGTTGTCCACCATTGAAACCACATCTCTTCTCGTGAAGATCGGATTAGGTGTGGTGAATTTGGATCATGTTCACTAAACAACTTGAGGGATTGTCGTGGTGGTGGCACGGCAGATGCCATGGGTAGGCTAAAGGTTGGGGCCAATGGATGCTAGTGGGATCTGGGGAGGGAAGATGTAGTTGATTCTACACACAGAAAGCTAACGTAAAGATCTTTATTTCTCCTTCCTTGGGCTACAAGTGCTCCTTGAGCTGTATACAAGAGAGAACTTTACCAGCCTAACGGTACCAAGAATCAGTCGATCCCTTCATCAGGGTCCAAGCCTCCCCTTATAAAGGAGAGCCCTGGGTTCTTCTAGGGCTGACGTGGCAAGCATATTCGAGGAATATGCTTGTCCCAATATAGTAGTTCGGCGCTCCTCTTTCCCTGTCGCCCTTCTCACTGCGGTAAGATTCCAGAGGGCCCCTCCGGCGTGCCTCGGGATCCAGAACTGTCACCTCCATGACCTCCTTCTGCCCCTCTGTCGTTCTGCACATTTGTCTTTAGCTCTTGGCTCTGCTCAGATTCCGCGACTTGGGTTTGACTTTGGGCTTCTCCTTCTCCTGCAAGCTTCGTATCATTCGGCCCTTCCTCGCGTAACTCGGCCTGTCCTTCACCTGCATTAAGATCATTCAGGCCAACCCGGCCGACTTACGCCATATCTCGGCCGGGTAATGCCTTGCCCTTACTACTGAGGTTCTGCCTTTTCCTATCTCGGTCGACCTTTACAAGACTCGGCCAGCTTAGGATATAACTTGGAAACTGGACGGGGAATAATCCTTTCGTCTTTCCCCGTCCTTACCCTATCCGGGGTTACCTCCCCAACATTAGTCCTCGAAGCTGATACGGTTCCGCCGTTAATCTCGGCCGGGTCGTATCAGTTTTATGATACTTATTATGCATTCTTTCCGAGTTATCTCCTGTTCGTTCGCGGTAACATCGTATTTACCAGTGCATGCCTCGTCCTACATGTCATCCTCATCATTGTCTCTCTAGTTTTTTGTTCCTATACAGTGTTTACTGACAAGATACAGTTACTGCCACGCCTGTCGCGCCGTTGCTGCGACGCCTCATGCGCCGTTCTCGTTGGGGATCGTGAGCTCCTTGGTCAATCGTGTGGTCCTTGGTGCGGCTCCGCTCAGCGACGCGTGGTCGTGCAGCACACACGATCTACACGACGAACCGCCACACCCATGATCCCACTACCTCGCAGGTGGCTTGGTTATAAAGAGGGGCGCGGCGCCTGGGAGTTTCACTTTCCCCTTCTCGCTCGCCCGCACCCTTCTTCTTCCTCGCGCTTCTGCGCTCGTTTGTGGTTCCGCCGCCGCGCGCTCAACTGGTTCTGCGACGAGGAGGACTCCGCCGCGCTGCTCCGTCTGCCTCGTCGCCGCTCACTTGCTCCGGCGTCGTCGCCGGTGAGTTCTTTTCGGCCTTGTCGCCTAGGCTTTCCTCTAGATCCCTTCATTTCCTCTTTGTTCTTGCGCCGTTCCGCCGCCGTTTTTGCGTAGAATTGCGACGGGGCCTTGTAGCTCTAAGTTTTCCTCCGCCGCGAGTTCTTCCTTCGGCGATCTTTCCGGCGAAACCATGTCTAGTTCCTTTAGCGATGCCCTTGTAGAGGATGATGATGCTGGCTCTGGGCCCGAGCGAGGCTCGTGGCGGGGCTCCTCAGTTACCCGGCGGGAGGTCGAGTGGCTCATCCGAACCCGGAGGATTCCCGCCGAGGTCTCTTGTCGTTTACCTGGCAACGAGTTATCTCCGGATGTTAGGGAGGGCGAGTATGTAGTTTTTATGTCACATTTCTCGCGCGGCTTTGGTATCCCTCTTAGCGATTTTGCAAGAGAGTTTCTCGACTACTTCGGCCTTCAGCCGCATCATCTTCCTGCGAATGCCATCGCTTCTCTTTTTGCATTCATCTCCGCCTCGGAGGGATACTTCGGCCTATGGCCGTCTGTGCACGTCTGGTCGAAGTTCTTCCAGATTCGTTCTAATGTAGTCCCTGACAAGTCTCTGCACCCTTCCGAGAAACTGCTTACTCAGTGCGGGGCGGCGTCCATTACACCTCGGAGGAAGTCCGTATTTCCTCGTGTCACCGGGTTAGAGTCGTGCAAGAAGTGGCACAAATCCTTCTTTTATGTCAAGAACAGAGGGACAGAAGACAAGATTCGGCTCCCTGCCTTCTCCATTGGTCCGCCTTCCAAGGTGAATTGGACTTACAATCCGAGGAGGAGTCACGTCTTGGCCGAGCTCTTCGAGACTCGGCTCAAGAAGCTGATCCGGGCCGGGTTATGCGGCGAGGACTTGATGGCTACCTTCATCAGTAGCCGAATTTGCCCATTCCAGAAAAGGACGCACAAACTTTGCTACATGAGTGGTCCACTTGATCCCAACCGAGTCTCGACCGTTGAGCTGGACAACTACCTCGTCTTCAAGCGTGTCCGAGCTATATTTAAGACGGAGATGCCTGAAGATTGGACTTGGGGATTGAAACCGTTTACCCGCGAGCATCCTCCTCCCGCAGTAAGTTCAACCATTAATGCTTTGATTTTCTATTGTTTTCATAGCTTGTTTTCGCTAACCTTCCTTCTTTTTCGCCTCACAGAGGTTCGCAGAGCAAAAGGACGAGGATGTCGAGGTTTTGTCGCTTCCGTGGACTGCGGACCGGAATACCCCGGACGTTGGGGAGCCGGACTCCGAAGAATTCGTCCCTAAGTCGGATCCCGCTCCGGCCCGCGCTCATGGCAAGACTTCGGTCCATGAGGAGGAAGGTGATTCGGACGAGGTCCAAGTTCTTGAGGTAGTTGCCGCAATGCCTATTTCTTATGCATTTCCGGCTTCTACTTTCCCAGCTAATCCGGCCGGTCAGGTTCACGACGCCGAGCCTATTGCTTCCCGGCCCACAGTTACCTCGGGGAAACGCGGGGCTCCTGCTAGTGCCTCAGAGGTGGCCCCCAAGAAACGAATGAAGAAGTCTGCTCCGAATCCTCCCAGGCGCAAGACCATGCCTAGGGTCGCAGGGTAAGTTCGTTTTGCTCGTATTTTTTGTTTCCCTCTTTTTGTTTTTCATCCTGACACCCTTTTTTCTTTCTTATTTTCGCAGTGCTCCGCTTTCCGTTAAGCCTGGCGGTCCTAGCATGACTAGCCGCCCGATTCGGCAGCCGTCTCCTCCGCCCATTGAAGATACTAGGATTCCTAGTCCTGCTCATGTTGCGTCTCCTCCAGCTCCGCATCTGTCACCCCCTCGTCACGATGCGCCTGATACTCGTGTCTCCGAGATTTCTATCGAACCTGTTGCCCCTCCATTGAATCCGAGCATACCCACCGAGCCTCTTTCTACCTCGGTAGCTCCTAAAGTAACCCCAGCCGCAGCCGTGGTCATTAATACCCCGGCGTCCTCTGCGCCTGTGATCCCTCCTGCTCCTAAAGGCACTGTTCCCATTGCCGAGGTATCGGCTTCTGCTGGTGCCTCCTCTACAGTAAGAAAAACTGTTGCCACCAAGGCTTCCACTTCCCAAAAAGGTCTTGCCGGCTCTTCTCAGCCGAGTATTGCCGACGTGCTGCGCAAAGGGATTGCTCCCGCCAAAGCCTCCGTTACTCCGGCCGCCAGTACCCAGCTTGCTCTTCATAAGAGCCCTGCTACCTCGGTAATTACCCAGCACGTCCGGGGTAAAGTCCTTACTCGGACGGCCAGTGGGAACAGCCTCGGCTCGCTGGTGGAATATGCTCATAACTGGAATGCTGCTGATCAGCTCGAGGGCAATCCAATCAGTCAGCCGTTTCAACTTTCCGACATCAGCAGCCGTTTGGATGAAGCTGCCAAGATCATTCTGGATAGCAACAAGATGAACGAGGTAATTGATGTTTCTCGGGGTTTTCACTGATTCTCCATATGCTATTATATATACATTAGTCCCCAAAACTTGCAAACGAGTAATTTATTATTCGCTTGGAAGTTTTTATAGTGCTCTACTTAACTCGACTTAATCTAGGGTTCGAGCCTATATCGGAGTAGATCTATCTTAAACTTTGCTTGAATTTTATCTAGTTGTTCTTTGAATGTCTAGCCACATAGGTCCGGGTTACGCTTTCGCTTGACTCGAATCTACTTCTGGCTTTGAATATCCAGCCACCTAGATCTGGGTTAAGTTTTCGCTTAACTCGGATCTGACTTGGCTTTGAATATCCAGCCACCTAGGTCCGGGTTAAGTTTTCGCTTAACTCGGAGCTGTTTTGGCTCTGAATATCCAGCCACCTAGATCTGGGTTAAGTTTTCGCTTAACTCGGATCTGTTTTGGCTTTGAATATCCAGCCACCTAGATCTGGGTTAAGTTTTCGCTTAACTCGGATCTGATTTGGCTTTGAATATCCAGCCACCTAGGTCTGGGTTAAGTTTTCGCTTAACTCGGATCTGATTTGGCTTCGAATATCCAGCCACCTAGGTCCGGGTTAAGTTTTTGCTTAACTCGGATCTGTTTTAGCTTTGAATATCTACTCATCGTTTGTTCTATTGCTCAGGTTGCACATGACCGGCGGACTGCTGAATTTCAAAGACTGCTATTCTCGCACAGGAAGTTGGAAGAAAAATATGAGAAAGTTCTTCCTATGGTGAAAAAAGCAGGTAAGTCGACCATTTTCCTTGTCATCTCTGATATTGTCATTGTTTTGTATGCGGGATGCCGGCTACTTTGTGGGTTAACAGGTAACATCAATAATCTCAACATTCATCTTGAAAAGAAAGTCAAGAACTTGGAAGGTTAGTTTTCCATTTACCTCATACTTTTCCCTTTCTAAAACGTGCACTAGGTTTCTTTCGCTTTGTTTGGCTTTGGTATAGCCGAGATACGAACCT
This sequence comes from Avena sativa, assembly GCA_916181665.1. Taxonomy (NCBI): domain Eukaryota; kingdom Viridiplantae; phylum Streptophyta; class Magnoliopsida; order Poales; family Poaceae; genus Avena; species Avena sativa. The sequence goes on along the minus strand of OV702294.1, from coordinate 143,162,762 downwards.
TTGCAGTATTTCACCAAGACTGTATGCCCATGCCTGATGTAATGCTGCATTTTTTAGAACAAAGCGTTACCCACTCGACACAGCTTAAGGAAAAGGATGATGAAATAGCTCGCCTAAGCGCCGAAGTGGAGGCCCTTAAGCTCTCTCAGAGGTCTGAATTAGAAAAGGTTGATCAGGAATTTTCTGAGGAGAAGAATCGGCTAGCTTTGGAGCTGCAGAAGAATAAAGAACTCCTCGAGGCTGCCGAACTAAAAATTTGTGGAATGAGCGAGGAAATCGCTTCTTTTGAGAAGAGCAAGATCATCTGGGCTAAAGACCTCCAGATAATGTTGAGTTATATTCATTGTAAGTTTCTTATCACAGCCGGATTACGTTTTTCTCTTTGTCTTTGCTGTCTCCTGACGCATTCGTGTTTTGCGCAGGTCATTTCCCAGAAGCTAAGCCTGTGAGCTCGAAAGCGGTTCCTGCAGCTCGTGCGCGCCGAGGTGTCCCTGTTGACATTGATTCGGAGTACTCAATGGAAGATTTCCTTGTCGCTGTCGGCGCTGCCGTTGGTCCGATGAAAATTATGGGCAGGGACTTGGTGCAGGCAGCTATCCGAGCCTACCATGTTCTCTGGCCGAATACCTCTGGGACTCCTAATATCAGCGAGGTCGAATTGCTGGTGAAAAGATTAATGGCGTCTGAAAAACAACTAAGTCTCTGGAGGGAATCAGCTGGGCGAGCTGGCGCTGATATGGCCCTCACCGTTATCCTGTCATGGTACGAATACATTTCTCTTGATATCCTGAGGAATTTGCGCACAGGTTCCCGTTGGGTTGAGGACCCCACCTTTGTTGCTCTTCGGCAAGCTCGCGCCTTCCAGCTCGTTGAGTATGCCGACGTGCATACCTGAAATGAAGGTCCGAGCTTTCTCCCGAACTCGGACAATGAGGTTGTGGTAGAAGATGCATCAGACAACAACTCGGCTGAACAGGGTGAAGGTGCAGACGATTCGGCTTCCTCTGGTGACTCCAGTTCGAGCTCGGACGGCAACGGTGACGCGCGATCCTCCTCCACAGGTACTGGGCATTCAACTGCCCAAACTGATGCCCCTCAGCAGCCTCCAGCTTTAGCCGAAGTCGTACCTGGGTCTGTGGAAAGCGAGGCAACCTCGGCCGAGGTGCCGCCTATCTCGGAGCATCCGGCTCCTAACACAACTATTGCCTCTCCAACGGAAAATCTTTAAGTTATTACTTGTCCCTGGTATGCCGGGCGTACGATGTCCGTGGAACACTTGTTTATTTCCTGTATGGCCTGAATCTCCTTTTGCCGTACATTGCTATGACATATAAGTTTGCAGTTATTATAACTTTGTTTAAGTGGGTTCCCATCCGAATTCTTGCTTTGGTAGCCTGCAATTTTTTGGTGTTAGGATGTATCTTTGTCTTTGTTTTCTCGTGTTTTAGTCGAGTAATCTGGGTGTGAGCTTCGAACATCATACGGGGTTGAACTGTTCTTATTCTGAGTGCCGAAGTATGATACCTTTTTCGTATCAAAGATTGACTGCCACTTTGGAACAATATATGGCAGTCCCCGAGTGACTGCCTGTTCCGCTGAAGTCTAGTGTGTAAACTAAATTTCAGGAACAATATAAGACCACCGCCGAGGCGCTGCTCAGGGTGTCAAGTTTTGGTGCTCAACATAACACTGGGGCGGTATATGGTAGTTTTCTAGTCGCTGCTTTGCATGCCGATGTTTAGTACATAAAACGAAACTTCAATAACATATAGCAGTCCCCGAGTCACTGCTCTGGATGCCGAGGTTTAATACACAAGATGAAATTGAAATGACCTATGGCAGTCCCCGAGTTACTGTTCTGGACGCCGAGGTTTGATTCATAAGATGAAATTGAAATAACATATGGCAGTCCCCGAGTCACTGCTCTGGACGCCGAGGTTTAATACATAACATGAAATTTAAATAACATATGGCAGTCCCCGAGTCACTGCTCTGGATGCCGAGGTTTTAATACATAACATGAAATTGAAATAACATATGGCAGTCCCCGAGTCACTGTTCTGGATGCCGAGGTTTAATACATCATTGGTCCTTGACCTTGAAATACTATGCTATGAGTAAAATGGACGAAGCAAGGCTACATTCCATGGCCGCTTCGTTTCTTCGCCAGCTTTGTCTGCCTTGTTCCTTCCAGGGGATTGAGCGTAGATTAGATAATAGGCATCGTTATGTAATGCCTTGCTCACGATGAATGGTCCCTCCCATGGAGGTGACAGCTTGTGCATGCCGGCCGTGCGTTGCACCAGTCGGAGGACTAAATCTCCCTCTTTGAATACCCTTGGATTCACCTTCTTGCTGTGATATCGTCGTAGGTTCTGCTGATAAATAGCTGATCATGATAGTGCCAGTTCTCTGGCTTCTTCTAGCAGGTCTACAGTATCTTGCCGAGCTATTTCGTTTACCTCCGAGGTTGTATACTGAGTAACTCTTGGCGAGTCATGTATTATGTCGGCTGGAAGCACGGACTCTGCCCCGTATACCAGAAAGAATGGTGTATACCCTGTTGACCTATTTGGAGTAGTCCTGAGGCTCCATAATACGGCTGGGAGTTCCTCAATCCAACATCCTGCTGACCTTTGCAGTGGTTCAACAAGTCGTGGTTTTATTCCTGACAATACTAGTCCATTAGACCTTTCCACTTGCCCATTAGACGCTGGGTGAGCCACAGAGGCAACATCTAACCTTATGTGTTTTTCTCTACAAAATCTGGCGAAGGCTCCTTCTGCAAAATTTGTGCCATTATCTGTAATAATACTGTGCGGGTACCCATATCTTAAAATAATATCTTTGAGAAATTTCACTGTTGTGGGCCCATCGCATTTTTTTATTGGTTTCACTTCAATCCATTTTGTGAACTTGTCCACCATAACCAATATGTGGGTCATTCCCCCTCGGGCCGGCTTAAATGGTCCCACCATATCTAAGCCCCACACAGAAAATGGCCAAGTGATGGGTATTGTTTTTAACTCGGCCGATGGCATATGTATCTTGGTTGCGTATCTCTGGCAACCATTGCATTTTTCAACCAACTCTTTGGCTTCTTTCAACGCCGTCGGCCAATAAAATCCATGCCTGAATGCTTTGGCTACCAAGGCACGAGATGAGGCATGATGTCCACACTCTCCTTGATGTATATCTAGGAGGATCTCCTGGCCTTCTGCCGAACTCACACATTTCTGCAATACGCTTGTGACGCTTCTTTTATATAGCTCATTGTTTATGATCGTATAAGCTTCCGCTCTCCTTACAGTTTGTCTTGCTAATACTTCATTGCTCGGTAACATCGCGTCTTTAAGGTAAGAGAATATGGGTTGCGCCCATAGCGGTGTGACTTTTTCTGGTGTGATCTCACTGTCTATTTCCATGTTTTCTGCCGACATATCTACCTCGGCCTTCTCCATAATTGTGCTTACTTCTGCTGTCCTCCTCTTGGGGGGTTCCGAGTCATATTGCTGGTCTACTTCCATCGGTGCATTATCTTCTGCTGAATTTGCCGGAATAAAGATAGATTCGGATTCTGGTGACGGGACTATTGATGGTTTTCTGAGGTGTTCCAGGGCAATACGGGGGGAATTGACTGCCGGGTTGATCCGAGTTTTGACAACGTGTCTGCGGCGTCATTTTCTGCCCGAGGTATGTGGTGAAATTCACATCCTTCAAAGTATCCACTGATCTTTTGCACGTGAAATCTGTATAAAGCCATATTAGCATCTAATGCATCCCAATTGCCTGAGACTTGCTGTACTACTAGATCCGAGTCCCCATAGCATAAGATTCGGCGTATGCCAATCTCTTTTGCTACTTTCAATCCATGGACCAGTGCTTCATATTCGGCTACGTTGTTGGATGCGGCAAAATGTATTTGTAGCACATATTTCAGCTGATCTCTTTTAGGCGAGGTTAACACTATTCCTGCCCCCAAACCAGTTCTTAGTTTGGAACCATCGAAATGCATCGTCCAATAATTTGGATCTGGTAATGGTGGCTCATACTGCACTTCGGCCCAATCTACGAAGAAGTCGGCGACTGCTTGAGATTTGATTGCATCTCTCCTATCAAATTGTGGAGCGTATGGTGACAATTCGATTGCCCATTTTGCTATTCGGCCACTTGCATCTTTGTTGCTCAATATGTCGGCTATGGGCGCTTCACAGATCACTCTGATGGGATGCTCTTCGAAGTAATGTTTAAGCTTTTTTGCCGACATATACACCCCATAAGCCATCTTCTGATAATATGGGTAATTCTGTTTTGAAGTGGATAACACTTCACTTAAATAATACACCGGCCTCTGTACGGACTTATCATCTTCAAGTCGTTCTACTACGACTACAGCACTTACTACTCTATTGGTAGCCGCTATATAGAGTAACATAGGCTCTTTTGACAATGGAGAAGCCAAAATAGGTGCTGTGACCAACATTTTTTTCAACTCATGAAACGCGCTGTCCGCTTGTGGAGTCCAAACGAATTTATCTGATTTCTTCATCAGCTGATATAGTGGTAGCGCCTTCTCTCCCAGCCGACATACAAACCGGCTGAGCGAGGCTAGACAACCCGTGAATTTTTGTACATCATTTAAGCATCTTGGCAATTCCATTCTTTCCACTACCTTTATCTTTGTTGGGTTGGCCTCTATACCTCGGCTAGATACAAGAAAACCAAGTAATTTTCCTGCCGGCACGCCAAACGTGCATTTTTCCGGATTAAGCTTCATTCGGAACCTTCTCAGGTTCGCAAAAGTCTGCCGTATATCTTCCAGCAGCGTTTTGCTTTCCTTGGTTTTGATGACCACGTCATCTACATATACTTGTACATTTTTTCCTATCTGATCGTGTAGACATTTTTGCATACATCTCTGATATGTTGCTCCTGCGTTTCGCAGGCCGAATGGCATTGTGCGATAGCAATAAGCCCCATACGGGGTAATAAACGCAGTCTTTATTTGATCGACCGGATTTAACGGTATCTGGTGGAAACCAGAATACGCGTCTACAAATGACAATAACTCACAACCAGCGGTCGAATCAATGACTTGGTCTATTCTAGGTAATGTAAAAGGATCTTTTGGACACGCCTTGTTCAGGTTCGTGTAATCGATACACATTCGCCATACAATGGCTACATTGGCATCATCCTTCTTCTTTTCTACTAGCACCGGATTCGATAGCCAATCCGGATACAGCACCTCCATGATGAACCCGGCTGCGAGGAGCCGAGCTATTTCATCCCCTATTATTTTTCTCCTGTCTTCGGCGAAGCGGCGGAGAGGTTGCTTCACCGGCCTTGCTCCTGGCCTTACATTCAAAGAGTGCTCAGCCAACTCCCTCGGAACGCCTTGCAGATCCTGAGTTGACCATGCAAATATGTCCCGATTCTCACGGAGGAAGTTGGTGAGCTCGCTTTCCTATTTAGCGTCCAGGCCTGCACCAATAGTAACAGTACGCTCCGGGAATTGCTCATCTATCTGAAACTTCTTCGTTTCTTTAGTCGGCTGAAAAGAGACACTGCCATGCGGGTTGGCCAGTGCCGGCATGTTCAGCTGCGCCGACTGAGCGAGGGCTGCTACCTCCTGAATCCTTCTTTTTTCTCTTGCTATAACCAATGATTCGATCACATTTGACCCGGCTGAAGCACACTCCATTGACTTCTTGTAGTCCCCTGCAACTGTTATCACTCCTTGTGGTCCGGGTAGCTTCATTTTCAGATAACTTACATGACAGCTGCCCATGAATTTGGCCAACGCTGGCCGTCCGAGTAAAGCATGATAACAACTCTCTAGATCCACCACCTCAAACTCTAAGTTTTCTGCTCTGCAGTTATCTCTTGTGCCGAATAACACATCCACTCGGACCTTACCAATGGGTTCACATGAAAGCCCTGGCACTATCCCATGGAAAGTGGTCCTCGTGGATTGCAACATGTTCTGTGATATTCCAAGTTTATGCATGGTATCTTTGTACATGATGTTGATACTGCTTCCATTGTCAATGAGTACTTTTGAGAATTTCACATTGATGCTTGGTCCAACAAATGTCGGATCCAACACGAGTGCATATGATCCGGGATTCGGCATTATCTTGGGATGATCCTTTATGCTCCAAGTTACTTCCTGATCCGACCAAGGCACATATCTTGGTACCGCCGACATAACTACATTTACTTCCATATGCCGGCGTTGCACACTCTGTTTGTCTTGTTGTTCCGTTGTGAACACGCAATAAGACTGATGATGTTCTCTGTATTCATTGCGTCCCGTATTCGCCGGGTTTGTTCTTCCATCCTGGACTTGGTTCATCACTTGATGTACCGCGTCTCTCCGATCCGAGTTATCGTACCTCGGGGGAGGGGGCGGTAACATCAGTTGCTGTGCATTTGCTCCAGTCAACTGTGGTTGATGCTGCTGATGTACTTGATGGGGTGCCTGAACTCCTGCGGGGTTCCCCATTGCATTTTTCATCCATGCACATTGGCGGGTTGTATGGTTGGCTGGCCTGGACGGGTTTGACGTGTGAAATTTGCACGGCTGATCTAACATGGATTCGAACGTGTACTTCGGCCTCTCCTGCCACTGTTTCTTTTGTTCGGGGTCCACTGCCTTTTTCCTTCATTCCTTGGTGTCCACTGCTGAGGACCATTCTTTTGCCGTTGAGTTGCTCCATGACTCGGTTGATCTTGCGCTACTGCCGCCACTTGGGCCGAATTATATCTATAATCTGGCCTTTCCTCTCTTCTTCTTCCTCTGAAATCACCGCGCTTGGATGACCCGGCCAAATCTCTTGCATAATGGTCATGTTGCTCGCGGTGATCCGCCGACATTAATTCTGGTTGCGTCGGGTCTCCTAACGCGTAGGAGTCCGCTATTCTGATAGTTTCTGCCAGTGTGGTCGGCATATCTCTTTGCAGACGTTGCCACAATACGCTGCCATAACGACATCCTTGCGCGAACCAAGCTATTGCTTGCGATTCTATAACTCCTTCACATGAGTTTCTCAGGTTGCACCACCGAGTTAAAAATTCTCTATCTGTTTCATTCGGCCTCTGCTTGCACATGGCTAACTGTTGTGGCCTGTTTGGCCTCTTGTATGTGCTGGTAAAGTTGCTGACAAACATTTCCTCAAAATCCAGCCAACAGTTGATACTGCCCGCTGGTAAATTATTCAGCCACACTCTAGCTGGTCCTTCCAGCATTTGTGGGACGTACCGTACTGCCCATCGTAAGTTTCCACCCGCTATTTTCACAGCAGTGGCATAGTCAATTAACCAGTCTTGTGGTTTGGTACTCCCTTGCCAGCTGAAAGTTCGGCACAGGTGGTTCGCCCATGATCCGTGGTCCAAAGCATGTCGGCCCTGGTGGACCCTGTTCTTCCAACAACTCGGACCGGTATAGCCGGTCCAGCTTCACTCTTGCATCATTTGATGGCAAATCTCTGTACAAAACTCTGTCCTGTATTCCATAGTGATTGTTTCCGCCATGGATCCCATATTCCATCTCAGAATAACCATCATTGTATCTTTCATTAATTTGATTGTGGCGAGCTGGCCTCGTTTCTCTTTCCTGCCGGGGTTCATGCCTTGGTTGCGGGTTGAGTGGCAGTTCTCTCCTTCGACCGGGGTATTGTTCTCCTGATTGCCTCTCGCGGGTTCTCTTCTGCCGAGATCCCCGTTGCCTCGGCTTCCGCCGTCTTTCTCAATACGGCCGTGGTTCCTCTCCCCACTGTTACCTCGGCTTGCATTGCCTCTGTTCTCATTTGCCTTTCCGGCCATTGCCGGATCATATGGAACAATTTGCTTGTTCCTCTTTCCTGAGGTTACTGCTTTGTCCCTTCGTGCATTATTTCCGGGTGAAGATGCCGCCGCCGCCGACAAGGCAGGTGCTGTTCCTGCCGAGTGAACCATTCGCGAGGCCCCCGGCCTCGCCGGGTTTGCTCTGAGCATTTCCTCGTTTTGCTGGTTCGCGATGCGCACCGGCTCGTTTACTCTTTCTTGCTGTTTCTGCCGGGCCTCACCGGTCAACCCCTGTAACTCTAATGCTGCGGCATTTGCCGCTCTTAGGTTTTTTGCCGGGGTACTGTACCTCGGCAAACCCAAATCCACTGATTCTGCTTTATGAGCATCATGCTCTTTGTTGATATCATCCATGAGGTTTTTCCCTCTCAATCTTAATTCGTCCACCCGTTCGGGTGCGACGTCAAGCTTATTAGCTTTGGCATATTCTCGCAGGGTCCTGTTTAAGGACTCCCGCAAGGCCGACACCTTTTTGGCCTCTACCAGCACCTTTTGCCTGGTTTCCTCCAACTCTGCCTAAGCATTTGCCGGATCAAGTATTGGCGCTATAGGCGTAGTCAAGTTTTCTATGGTCACCTGAAGAATGTTCTCTGGCCTTTCCAGAGGTGGCCCTCTTACTCTTGGTGCCTTTGGGGTGGTGTCCTGCACCTCGGTTGGGTTGGTCGCTGGCGGGATTACCTCGGCGGGTAGTGGTGCGGTCTGCCTGGGTGCGTCCTGTACAGCGGTGGCGGGTTCTCTGCTTGACCCAACAGCTGCTGCTCCAGTTTGCACTCCAGCCGCGACCATCACCTCGACGCTGCCTGCAGGATGTGCTCTGGGTGGACGGCTCGCAGCGTTAAGAGGTGGCTCTCCTGCAACAACAACTTGGTGAGGATAAACGCTGGAGATGTCGACGCCGACGTAGACCTTGTGCCCGCCCAGGCTGACGAAGACACCATTACGCGGGGGAGTTTTCCCCCTGAAGCTCCCTGCATTGTCGCTGACATAGTCACAGAGACCAAATCTCTGGACCAAGCCAGAAACAACGCGCTCGCCAGTCTTGATGAAGTTTCCCGTCCGGATCATAACTCCAGCTAGCACCGCTGCTGGCCCCACGGTGGGCGCCAACTGTCGTGGTGGTGGCACGGCAGATGCCATGGGTAGGCTAAAGATTGGGGCCAATGGATGCTAGTGGGATCTGGGGAGGGAAGATGTAGTTGATTCTACACACAGAAAGCTAACGTAAAGATCTTTATTTCTCCTTCCTTGGGCTACAAGTGCTCCTTGAGCTGTATACAAGAGAGAACTTTACCAGCCTAACGGTACCAAGAATCAGTCGATCCCTTCATCAGGGTCCAAGCCTCCCCTTATAAAGGAGAGCCCTGGGTTCTTCTAGGGCTGACGTGGCAAGCATATTCGAGGAATATGCTTGTCCCAATATAGTAGTTCGACGCTCCTCTTTCCCTGTCGCCCTTCTCACTGCGGTAAGATTCCAGAGGGCCCCTCCGGCGTGCCTCGGGCTCCAGAACTGTCACCTCCGTGACCTCCTTCTGCCCCTCTGTCGTTCTGCACATTTGTCTTTAGCTCTTGGCTCTGCTCAGATTCCACGACTTGGGTTTGACTTTGGGCTTCTCCTTCTCCTGCAAGCTTCGTATCATTTGGCCCTTCCTCGCGTAACTCAGCCTGTCCTTCACCTGCATTAAGATCATTCGGGCCAACCCGGCCGACTTACGCCATATCTCGGCCGGGTAATGCCTTGCCCTTACTACTGAGGTTCTGCCTTTTCCTATCTCGGCCGACCTTTACAAGACTCGGCCAGCTTAGGATATAACTCGGAAACTGGACGGGGAATAATCCTTTCGTCTTTCCCCGTCCTTACCCTATCCGGGGTTACCTCCCCAACAGGGATGTTGAATTTAGTGGGAGTTCATCTAGTAATTTGATTATGTTGAACTAGTTATCATGAACATAGTCTAATTTGTACTTGCAAATATTGTAGATCAAATGGCTAAGTCCAACTTCAACTTCAACGTTTTTGCTGAGAAAGAAAAGCTTAAGAACAATGGGTCTAACTTCACCAACTGGTTCCGCAATCTGAGAATCATTCTCTCTGGCGGACAAAAGGACTATGTCCTTGAGAATGCGCTAGGTGACGCCCCTGCTGTAGATGCGCGGCTGATGAGAAAGCTGTTTATCAGTTGCACAAAGATGATTATGGTGTGATTAAGAGCACCATGTTGTTTGCTATGGAATCAGACCTTCAAAATCGGTTTGAAGACTATCCCGGGCCCTTTGAGATTCTTGAGGAGCTGAAAACTATGTTTCAGACTCAGGCCCATTCTGAGAGATATGAGAACTCTGAGAAATTCTTTAACTACAAGATGGAGGAAGGGAGTTCTGTTAGTGAGCACGCCATAAAGATGTCGGGCTACACTCAACGCCTTGAGCAACTGGACTGCAAGATTCCAGAGGAGCTCAAGATTGACAGGGTTCTGCAATCACTCCCTCCCAGCTACAAAAGTTTTGTAGTGACTCATAATCATATTGGTTCCACTGATACGATCACCGAGCTCTTCGCTAAGCTAAAGGCTGCGGAGGTGGACATCAAAAAGGATAATCATGTGTTGATGGTCAACAAGCCCCCCACCTTTAAGAAAGGTAAGGGTGCAAAGAAGCCCTACAAGAAAGGCGGCGGCAAGCGCGTTGCCCCTGCTGAGAAGAAGCTCAAGTCTGGACCTAAGCCGGACACTGAGTGCTTCTATTGTAAGGACAAGGGTCACTGGAAGCGCAACTGTCCGAAGTACTTAGCGGACAAGAAGGCTGGCACCATCAAAGGTATATTTGATATACATGTTATTGATGTTTTCCTTACTAGCCCTCGTTGTAGTGCCTGGGTATTTGATACTGGTTCGATTGCTAATATTTGTAACTCGAAATAGGAGCTACAGAATAGACGACGGCTTGCGAGGGATGAGGTGACGATGCGCGTTGGCAACGGATCAAGAGTTGATGTGATGGCCGTCAGCACGCTCTCCTTAGTTTTACCTTCGGGATTAGTTTTAAACCTCAATAAGTGTTATTATGTGCCTGCATTGAGCATGAACATCATATCTGGATCGTGTTTATTGCAAGACGGTTATTCATTTAAATATGAGAATAATGGTTGTTACATTTATATGAGTAACATCTTTTATGGTCATGCACCTGCTGTGAATGGTTTATTTCTTCTGAATCTTGAAAGGGATGAAACACACATCCATAACATTGAGGCTAAGAGATGCAAGGTAGATAGTGATAATACTACTTATTTGTGGCAATGTCGTCTAGGTCATATTGGTGTAAAACGGATGAAGAAACTCCATTCTAATGGACTTTTGGAGTCTCTTGATTTTGAATCATTTGACACATGTGAACCATACCTCATGGGCAAGATGATCAAAACCCCGTTCTCCGGAATGATGGAGAAAGCAACGGACTTGTTGGAAATCATACATACCGATGTATGCGGACCGATGAGTGTTTCAACGCGCGGTGGATATCGCTATTTTCTAACTTTTACTGATGACTTAAGTAGATATGGGTATATCTATTTAATGAAACATAAATCTGAAACATTTGAAAAGTTCAAAGAATTTCAGAACGAAGTGGAAAACCATCGTAACAGGAAAATTAAATTTCTATGATCCGATCGTGGAGGTGAATATTTGAGTTATGATTTTCTCACGCATCTTAAAGAAAGCGGAATCGTTTCGCAACTCATGCCACCCGGAACACCACAGCGCAATGGTGTGTCTAAACACCGGAATCAAACTCTATTAGATATGGTCCGATCAATGATGTCTCTTACTGATTTGCCGTTATCATTTTGGGGTTATGCATTAGAAACCGTTGCATTCACTTTAAATAGGGCACCATCTAAATCCGTTGAGACGACACCGTATGAACTGTGGTTTGATGCTAAACCTAAGTTGTCGTTTCTTAAAGTTTGGGGATGCGAAGCTTACGTCAAAAAGTTGATGCCGGACAAGCTCGAACCCAAAGCAGAGAAATGCATCTTCATAGGATACCCTAAGGAAACTATTGGGTATACCTTCTATCACAGAACCGAAGGCAAAGTGTTTGTCGCAAAGAACGGATCCTTTCTTGAGAAGGAGTTTCTCTCGAAAGAAGTGAGTGGGAGGAAAGTAGAGCTAGACGAGGTTATTGAATCTTCTCTTGAGTTGGAGAGTAGCGCAGCACCTGAAATTGTACCAGTGCCGCCTGCACCAACAATAGAGGAAGCTAATGACAAGGATCATGAAGCTTCGAACGATGCTACTACTGAACGTCACAGGTCGACAAGGTCGCGTGCCCCTCCTGAGTGGTACGTCAACCCTGTCTTAACTGTCTTGTTAGTAGATGACAGTGAACCTGCAAACTATGAGGAAGCGATGATGAGCCCAGACTCTGAGAAATGGCTAGAGGCCATGAAATCCGAATTGGGATCCATGAGCGAAAACCAAGTATGGACTTTGGTGGACCCTCCTAGCGACCGAAAGGCCGTTGAGTGCAAATGGATCTTCAAGAAGAAAACGGACGCGGATGGTAATGTTACCGTCTATAAAGCACGACTTGTCGTGAAAGGTTTTCGACAAGTTCAAGGTGTTGACTACGATGAGACTTTCTCTCTCGTAGCGATGTTTAAGTCCATTCGGATTTTATTAGCAATTGCTGCGTTTCATGATTATGAAATATGGCAGATGGATGTCAAGACTGCGTTCCTCAATGGCAACATTGATGAAGAGTTGTATATGATGCAACCCGAAGGTTTTGTCGATCCTAAGGATGCTGATAAAGTGTGCAAACTTCAGCGTTCCATTTATGGACTGAAGCAAGCATCTCGGAGTTGGAACCTTCGTTTTGATCAAGTGATCAAGAGCTTTGGATTTGTTCCAAATTGCTACGAAGCTTGTATCTACAAGAAAGTGAGTGGGAGCTCAGTGACATTTCTGGTACTATATGTGGATGACATATTAATTATTGGAAATGACATTAACATGCTTAACGAAGTGAAGAGTTATTTGAACAAATGTTTTTCAATGAAAGACCTAGGGGAAGCTGCTTATATATTGGGCATCATATAGAGATAGCCAAATACGCCTGATAGCTTTAAGCCAGAGTACATACCTAGACAAAGTTCTGAGAAGGTTCAGAATGGATAAGGCAAAGAAAGGTTCAGTGCCTATGTTGTTAGGTAAGATATTGAGCAAGGCTCAGTGTCTAGCTACGGTAAATGATAGAGAAGCTATGAGCAAAGTGCCTTATGCCTCGGCCATAGGTTCTATCATGTATGCCATGCTGTGTACTAGACCGGATGTGTCCAATGCTCTTAGTTTGACGAGCAGATACCAAAGTGATCCAGGAGTGGAACACTGGACAGCCGTGAAGAACATCCTAAAGTACCTAAATAGGACTAAAGAAATGTTCTTAGTCTATGGAGGTGATGAACAGCTCGTCGTAAAAGGTTACGTCGACGCTAGTTTCAACACCGACAAGGATGATTCTAAATCTCAGACAGGATACGTTTATATTTTGAATGGAGGAGCTGTGAGCTGGAGAAGCTGCAAGCAAAGCGTGATCGCGGGATCTACAGTAGAAGCGGAATACATGGCGGCTACAGAAGCGTCAAGTGAAGGAGTTTGGATCAGGAACTTCATCACTGAGCTTGGCGTGGTTCCAAGTGCCTTGGACCCACTAGAGATATTGTGTGACAACACTAGCGCCATAACACTAGCTAAGGAACCAAGATATCATCCAAAGACCAAGCATATCAACCGCAAGTTTCATATAATCCGAGATTATATAGCTGATGGAGATCTGAAGATTAGCAAAGTACATACAGATCTGAATGTCGCAGATCCATTGACTAAACCTCTTCCACGTGCAAAACATGATCAACACCTTAGTGCCATGGGTGTTAGATTTGTTGCCAGATGTAAACTAGATTATTGACTCTAGTGCAAGTGGGAGACTGTTGGAATTATGCCCTAGAGGCAATAATAAAGATGTTATTATTATAATTCTTGTTCATGATAAAGTTTATATTCCATGCTAGAATTATATTAAGCGGAAACTTTAATACTTGTGTGGTTTGTGAACAACACCGTGTCCCTAGTACGCCTCTATGGACTAGCTCATTGATTAATGATGGTTAAGGTTTCCTAACCATAGACATGAGTTGTCGATTAATAATGAGATCATATCATTGGGAGAATGATATGATGGACAGACCCAAACTAAGCGGAGCAATTAGATCATGTCATCGTGTTCATCTTTGTGAAGCTTTTCTTATGTCAAATATTATATTCCTTAGACCATGAGATAATACAACTCCCTGGTATCGGAAGAAAGCTTTGAGGTCATCAAACGTCATCCTATGAGAGGGTGATCATAAAGGTGTCTCTCAGGTGATCGGAAAGTACCTGTTGGGTTGTATGTATCGAGATGGGATTTGTCCCTCCCAAGTCGGAGAGATATACTTTGGGCCCACTCGGTAATCGATATCAACACCGCTTGCAAGCATGTGGTTAAGGAGTTAATCACAAAGTGATATCGGATTACGGAACGAGTAAAGTACTTGCTGTGAACGAGATTGAACTAGGTATGACGGTACCGACGATCAAATCTCGGGCAAGTAAAATATCGCGAGACGAAGGGAATATATATATGGGATTGATTGAATCCTGGCATCATGGTTCATCCGATATGATCATCGATGAATGTGTGGGAGTCAATATGGGTTTCCAGACCCCGCTGTTGATTATTGATATAAGATCATGTCTGCATATGCTCGAACCCGAAGGGTCACACACTTAACGTGTCTCGACGCTAGGATAGATTGGATAATTGGTTTATGAGTTTTTGTTCGGAGTTCGGAATTGTTTCGGGTTAATCGGTATTGTACCGGAAGCTTCTAGAACCTTCCGGAGGGGGACCAACGTGGCCCCACCTGCCGGGAGGGGCATGGGCCTATGAGGGAGTGCCCTGGCCGCATTGGGCCAGGGGTACAAGGCCCCATAGGGCCCAGCCGGCCAAACACCTAGGAAACCCTAGGGGAGCTTCTAGAAGGGGGGGAACTTGCCCCCCACTCCTCCCTCCTTGGCCGCCGGCCCTAGGGCTTGGGGGAGGGCAAGGGCTGGCCGCCCACCCCTCTATATAAAGAGGGCTAGGGGCGCACCCCTCCCACACCTCCTCCTCAAGCCCTAGCCGCCCTGCTGCCCTCCTCTCTCTCTCCCTCCCGACTGCATGTAGGCGAAGCCCTGCTGCAGAAACTCTCCACCGCTTGCACCGCGCCGTCGAGTTGTAGATCCAATCCATCTCTCCACCATACTTGCTGGACCGAGGAAGGAGGAGACGTCGAGGTGTCGCACGTGTGCATCTCTCGGAGGCATCGCCACTTGCGGTGTTAGATTGGATCGGATCGCGAGGAGGAGAAGCGAGTACGACTACACCACCCACGTTCCGTCGAACGTTCCGCTGTGCGAATCTTCAAGGGTATGAAGATCTCATCTATTCCCCCTCGTTGTTTGCATCTCCTAGATTAGATCTTGGCTTTCCCGTTCACATCCGTAGAATTTTTTTGATTTACTATGCCGCAAAACCCTTCAGTCGGCGCTACCCGGTGGCGGTGAGGGGGGATGCCGGAGAGGGGGGGAGGAGGTGGCGGTGGCGGGGAGCCCCCGGTCGCTCGCGGGAGAGACGCGGGGGCTAGGGTCTTGGGAGGTGGCGGTTTATCGTTAATCCAATGAACCTTCTTTTCCAGATGGTGAGGTCGGTCTCTTCTGGCATGAAGAAGAGGACATGGCTCCGATGGCGGCTCAGGTGAAAGAACAGGTGGGAAGATCCAAAGCGTTCTTTTGGAGCGAAGATGGCGTTTCTCCGTTTTAGATAAAAAAGAGGTACATGCTAAAGTTTTTAATACGCCAAAAAAATTATAGTTTTATTGCTACTTCGGTTTGCAAAACCATATTATTCCTTGGACCCAAACGCCTTAAAGTATTCTATACTTTGTTATTTTTAAAAACCTAAGTATCCTCAAAATACTTAAAAAAACTGAGCTCTCAAACGGAGCCTACAACTTTCGATGAACACGAGGTGTTGAGTTTGTTGTTGAAGAGCACATAGAATCGTAGATAGGGAGTGGGAGAAAATGGAGGAAAAAATGAATAGAAATGTAGAAGTGGGAATGAACACTATCGACATTTCTTTGTCGTCGATCCTACGCTGATGTAAAGAATCGTGTAGAGAGAAAACATCTTCTTCTTGAAATAGTCTTTCACCCCGTTTTATAAATAAAACAACCAGGTGAGACCGCTGCTGGGCCAGACAACACAACGCCCAAAAAAAGAGACTCAACACGATACAAGAAGCACAGACGAACATGTCCAAAGAGAAAAAAGAAACACATATGGCAGTGAGTCGACTAAACAAGGACGATCCGAGACCGCTGCGCCCACCGGCTATGTCCCACCATGCTCCAAGCCCTCCGATGCACCCTGTACCAAGCAGCACCCTCGCAGAGGGAGGCGCCGACGCTCGACGCAGCTACCCGGACTAGTGAACTGGTCCTAGGGTTTCCCCCGGTACTTGGGGCACACAGGGAGAGGGATCTCCGCAACGCCCTCCAAGAAGGAAAGGCGCCACTCGAAAGCGGCACCGCGGCGGTGTCGGCTAAGCTGACAAGGATTTCTCCTGATCCCCTCCCCACCAAGACGCCCCAAGGCACACCGGAGCACCACCACCAACCTAGCCACCCATTAGCATGCGCCACCACGCTCTCGAAAACACCCTCGTCGTCTCGTCGAGGACCTTGGAGTGAGTCCTGCAAGCCGGAGGACAATGCCGTCGCGAGACGAGGAACCGTAGTACCGAAGCCGTGCTGGAGGGACCAACCTCCACCACCAAGAGGTGCTAGTCGACCGGACAGGGTATCCGGGGCACACCAGGCCTCGACGAGCCCGGCCGGGCCCGGAATGGGCCCGTGAAGCCCCAGTCACCCCGCTGCAACAGGCAAGGCACGATAGCGCAGTCCCAAGTCCCAGCGGCGTCGCCGCCTCCATCTCTAGGAGGTGCAGCACCCGCCAGCAGGGTGGCCCACCTAGGCCCAGATGGGGCCCGAGGGGCCTAGATCTGGGTCGAGCCCTAGCCCGCGCCACTGGAGCGCTCCACCACGCAGCAACCTGCGCCTCCACCCGCCGTCCTCCCGGCCGCGCGCCAGATCGCCGCCTGCGGAGGATCTACCGCCATTGCCACCCGTCGTCGTTGCCAGAGATCTGCAGGGGCAGGCTTCGAGCCCCTGCCGCCGCCACGGGCCGCAGCAGCCACAAGCACCGCCGCCCGCCGCCGCCTCCAGATGCGGGAAGTCGCTCCCGACGCCGCTCGCCGGCCGCTGCCATGCCGGGACTCGCCAACCTCCGCCGAGCTGCACCGCGTGCCCAGGCTCATACCGCCCCGCCGGGATCACCTTGCGCCGGGGAAAGGAAGGCCGCCGCCGCCGGCATCACGCGGGCTTTGCCCGGCGGCTCACGTCGTCGGCGACGGGAGGGGAGGAGGGCGGAGAGGGGTAGGTCGGGGCGGGGTAGGGTTCGCCCGCTTCGTCGCCCTCGGTAAGGACGAGCGAAGCATTTTTTCTCTCCTCATCTCCCTTGTAGAGAGAAAACATGCAAAAGTAGTCGGAACAAAGAGAGGCACATAAATAAATATAACGAAGAAAATGTAAAAAAGAAAGGACATTGTCCATGACAGTTTAGTCATCGATGTTACAATTTTGAAAAGAGTCGTACAAAGAGAAGGCATGGAGGCACACAAAAAATTATAAAGAACGAAATGTCAAAGGAGAAAAAATCACACACGCACTTGAAGAGAGAGATGATAGGGTTAAAGTAGTTTTTTTAAGAAGAGTATATATTAATATCACAAGGATACCAATTACACCTAGCATCTGCAACACGCATGTCCTAGCGGCCTTACGGATGCACACATTCTAGAAAAAAGAAAAAAATTAAAAAAAAAGAGTCCCGCTACAAAGAACTAAACCTCAAAGCAACAACACTGACACCATCAGAACAACACCAGTAGTCTTCCACTCCAATAACAACGCCTTTAAGAAGGAAACAATGCCGAAGCGCCGTCGTTGCCCGATCAAAGATCATAGGTTTTCACCCTGGAGAAAGTCCTTGCTCACAAAACAATGCCTTTAACAAGGTCATTGCCAGACACACCAGTTAAGGCCAGACCTTGGATTTTCACCCTGCAAGATAAGACTGGAAACTCCCCCTATGTTGTCTTCCCGTACCAACAGTCGCTGCAATGAGTCCCAGATCATGCAGTCAGATCTCCATCACCACAAGAACAAAAATCACCATCGCTACCCTCATATTTCTGCTTTTCTGACATTCTCCGCATCCGACTTCATCATGGCTCTAAGAATGACACTTGGTGAGAACAAACAACAGAGCTTCGCAAAACTCCCGCTGAAACCAAACGGCCAGAAAAACAAGGTGCGCACGACCGAATAACTTTTGATCCAGCAATCTCCGGGCATGATACGCCCATGGGAGTTCGTCGGCGGAGCCTTCCGGAACCCGCCTCTCCAGACCAGATCAACAAGGGCAGACATCAAGCAGATCTCCGTCTTCGTGCGAAAGAAACCAAAGGACCACCACCTTTATTAGCTCCGACACAACGATTTCCACAGCGCCGGTCGGTTTCCGGAGAACGGATCGAGCAAGCAATTAGGGAAAGAGAGCCGATCGAGGTCTTGAAACCCATCATCGTCACCTCCTCCACCAGATCGCCCCACTCTGCCACCCTGGAGGAACGAACAAGCAGCACGGGGGACGGGCGCCCACTGCGCACCAACACTCCTCCAGTCACGCTGCCGAGCCACCTTCTCCGCACCGCCGCTGCCATCCCCGCCAAGGCCCGCTGCCTCTCCACGCCCACGCCACGCGCCGGCGAGGCCATTGAGGCCCCGCACCATCGCCCGCACCTCCACCCTCGCTACCCCTGAGACGAACCGCCTCCGCGTGAAGGGGCCCCGTCGGGAGAGCGCCTCCCCGGTTAAAGTACGATTAATCGCTAGGTTAAAAGTGCGACACTTCTTTTTCCTATGTTTGACTAGAACATGCATCTAGTACTACTAGCAACTAGCAACTAGCAAGGCACACGCAGGCTAGACTGAACTGAAGGTTGCAATTCACAACAGCAGCAGAGCGGGTCGGTTAGCCAGGATTGGAACCTATAGGGATCTTGTCCAAGATTATGGAAACAAAAGTTTTTGTTATTTTAGCACTCGGGGATGGGCAACAATATATGGAGACAATAGTTACATAAGCTAGTCTTCTATCTCTCATACAACATGCACTAGTGGTGTTAATAAAATCAGGTTAAATCTTTTAGATAAGTTCGGATTTACTTCATAGTCATTCATTACCTCTCCCTAGGTACTCGTAGGTCACGGTCATACATTACTAGGGTGTATATCCTTACAGTATTATTTTTACATAATTACATTACATACCGATATACACATAGGGGTGGAGGAGCTAGTTGACATGTGAAGCAAAATGATATGGTCCGCAATTATGTTCAAGTCATCCACCGATGAAGTCAAGGCAGTGTATTGGTTAATTTACTAGTTACAGGAAAAGGAGTAATTTACTCGGTGGTAACGGCGACTCGTCTTTGTAAGGTTCATGTATGAACTTCAATCTTAGGTTCGTGAAATATTTCTATGGTGATTTGGATTTGTCCTTCTAGTAGAATATGCGCCTTAGACTATCCATTGTAAAAAGCGAGTTCGTTAGAAAAAAAGAGACTACGATCTCGATAAATTTGGTTGCATTTACGTACGCTCCGATGCGAGTTCGATTATGGGGCCCAATACTAATTTAAAGATTAATAAAAGTAACATGTGATGTTCTATTCCCTCTTGTTTTGTGTTGGCACGAAAAGAAGAAAACTATTTTCTGTTTCTTGGAATCGAACCAAATAGTTGGTTCACTTCGACCCAAGATTCACTTGAGTTCAGTTGGTATAGTGTATTGAACCAGCGTTGGCACTCTCTCTCTTCCCGTGAATCGCTTTTCCACCCCAATGTAGAATTGTAGATGATCTTAGTTTAATTCTAAACCATGTTGAGGAGTTTCCTTTGTGAAACATATAGCGGTTGAATGTTGCTCTTTTTTACTTAAATTAAAGTGCTTGTTCCAACATGTCAAAGTGCCTTAGATTGTGGTTTAGGTGTACTTCCTTGTCTCATTTTAAATTTGTAGTATTATGGTCTCGCTTCTATGATAGTTGAATGCAGCTGACACTATTTTGTGCTCCTCGTAAATAGTTTGTTCTTTCACATAAATAAATCTGGAAAGTTGGGATGCATACAAAATTTTTGCAATCTGAACGTTGATGTAATGGAGTCTTAGTAACTTTCCGCAATATTTTGTATTGGTTGCTAGTGCCATGCATAAACCTTACTTGTAATTGTTTGAATCCTCTCTTTAGGATTCATGAATGAACTTCAGACTTATCTTAGTTATTACAAGAAAAAAAAGGACAACAACGACTAGATGGGGAGTGCCATCCCTAGTTTCATTTAAAATAATACTTCAATTTAGTTTTTATTAGGACTTTATTCTAGGTTCTTTTTGGGATATTTATTTTAGTCTTTTTAGGGAACTTTATTTAAGTTTTGTTGTTGTTATAAAGTCCACGTTAACTTATCGGCCACAACAAGCCCACAACATCTAGAAAAACTTATGGGCCTCAAGGGCCACGGGTTGATCTGTACAACCCAGTTTAGACCCGGGCCAGCTCTGCCCTAGGGTCCATAATATATAAGCGCAACTAGGACCATCTTCGCGTAGCCTCTTCGTCTCGCCCTGATAGGTAAGCCGCGCGCCGCCCCTTCCCTGTCTCGCCCCCTCCCCCGCCGCCGTTCTCACGCTCCGCTCTTCTTCAGTGCAGGTAGCCGGCTTTGAGCTCTTACGACTCTCTAGATCTGTAGGATAGGGCGGATCCGCTCCTGGCGAGCGAAATCCGGTTCTTATCATGTAGTGTTCGCGTCGCGGTTCCTAGCAGTAGCTGATGTTTTCCTCAGTCTTTTGCGTGCCCACCCGTTTGCGGTGCAGATGTGTAAGGGGATGTTTATGTGCTTTGTTAGATAATCATAGATTGTCGATTTGGACTTGAAATAAGATGTTGGTTTAGGCTAACGGTTTCCCCGTGATTCGAGTTCACGACAAGTCGAATTACTGCCTGGTTTCTGATCTGATTGCTGTAATTACTGTTAGCCGGTGGTCTATTGAAGTGCTAGGCTCACGAAATCTTGCTTCTATTTCGGTTTGGGATTATCCTTGTAGAAGAACTGCCTTAGTTGCTTTAGTTGCAAACCTGGGAGAGGAGTTGCCTCCGCGAACGCATAGCTGCAGTGTTTCTACGTTTACTG
This sequence comes from Avena sativa, assembly GCA_916181665.1. Taxonomy (NCBI): domain Eukaryota; kingdom Viridiplantae; phylum Streptophyta; class Magnoliopsida; order Poales; family Poaceae; genus Avena; species Avena sativa. The sequence continues at coordinate 143,141,449 of OV702294.1, read as the reverse complement.
TCTTTTGCTGTATTCCTTCTCCTTATTACGTGTCTGAAATCACTGCTTATCTTTGTTTGCAGTTCAAGGAGCTGTCCTGAGAAGCTCAAATGGCTCCCAAAGGTAAGCTCATACCAGTGCAGGATTCTGAATCTTCCTCTTTCTTTAAAGATGCTGATACCAACATGTCAAGTGTTTCAGATTACGTTAATGTGTAGCTCCATGTTTTGCTTTGCATATCATAGTATTGTGGTCTCACTTTTGGATTGATAGAAATGGTCTGCAAGCAGTGTAATTGAATGCGGCTGTCACTATTTGGTTTCTGTTCTGTAAATAATCTGTTCTTCTGCATGTATAGAACCAACAAATTGTGATGAATTCGTTTCTTCTGCAAATTAAATGGGTGCCCTAATAGTGAGCTCTGTAAATTATAGTGATACACTGCATTTGTTGTTTGTGCTGTACCAGAAACTTGACTCATGCTTCACTAAGCTGTCTCCTAGGATTCATGAGTATACTTGAATCTTTTTTTACGTTGTATTGCTTGCACAAGTCCTTCAGCTGATTATGTTTTTGTATTGTTATTAGCTGCGGTTGCCAAGAAGGGTGATGCCAAGGCCCAAGCCGTGAAGGTTGCCAAGGCTGTGAAGTCTGGGTCAATCAAGAAGACGGCAAAGAAGATCCGCACATCTGTGACGTTTCACCGCCCCAAGACCCTGAAGAAGGCCAGGGACCCCAAGTACCCCAGAATCAGCACGCCTGGGAGGAACAAGCTCGATCAGTACCAGATCCTCAAGTATCCTCTGACCACTGAATCTGCAATGAAGAAGATTGAGGACAACAACACTCTTGTCTTCATCGTCGACCTCAAGGCAGACAAGAAGAAGATCAAGGCTGCCGTCAAGAAGATGTACGACATCCAGGCCAAGAAGGTCAACACCCTGATCAGGTTAGTGTCTTGCTTCCATGACCATCAGTTTTATTGCTTGATCTGCTACGCTGTGCAGCCAGGTGACCTGACTTGTAATCTTGCAGGCCTGATGGCAAGAAGAAGGCGTACGTGAAGCTGACGCCAGACTATGACGCTCTTGACGTAGCCAACAAGATTGGCATCATCTAAGTTAGAGGATCCTGCAGTAGGCGTTTCTGTTGTGTCCTGGTTTCTTGTGTTACCGGAGTTTTGTACTAGCTGTTGCTTAGCAAAGGCCCTCGGTGGCTCCATTGCCCCCCACCATATCACCGCACACTTTCATGAATTATGCAATCCAAGTGACTTGTGTTGAGCTGGTTTGATCGTACCATATTGGTTGGTTTAACAAATCCTTAGCCTATCATATCTTGGGTTGTTAAATTTGCTGTCATTCTTGGCGCAAATTTTGCAGACTAGTGTTTTAGTAGGTTCTGTTTCGTGAAGTGGGACTGATGTTTGAAGGTGAAGCTTTCTGATGTGGTATCTAAACTTATTTTCCTTGTTGCTGATCAGAATATACATGTGAGCTTCTGTGTCAGTTCTACGGCTAAGGCTCTGATTGGTTCGTTGTATTTTAGTCCGTAAGTTTTACGGACGTTCTGATGTCTGGCTAAATCGTTTGTACACTCCCTATATTACAGATCTTCCCGTAAGTGAAACGCTGAAACAAGCAGGGCTTAAAGAAACAACCTACTGTTTTTTTTTTGGTAACCATAGGCGTAATGAAGACTGGCATGCTACGTCGAACATTGAACGGCCCGAAGAAACGAGCAAAGGAACTTGTAGCAGTCCTCCTTTGGTCCTTGTAGCCGGCTTGAACGACGGCACACTTGGCGGGTGATCTGCAACGATGGCTGTGCCCTCTGTTTCCACCGCTCCCTCTCCGGCCCGCGGCCTCCATACCACGGCCACCGTGGTGTCGTCGCATGCGTTGTCCCGCCCGTACGCGGCTGTGAGCACGCACATCCGCTCCACGGCCTTGGCGCACTCCGGCGGCAGCCGGGGCTAGGCCCTCGACACGATGCGCGCGACCACCTCGGCCCGCTTGACCGTTCCATGTCGAGGAACCCGACGGCACTGCCGGACTTGTTGCCCAGGAGGACTCGCCGGCCGCGGTGGTCGAGCACGAGGTGGATGAAGAGCTGGTGCTCGTGCAAGTCGGCGGCCAGCGTGCGCCGCCTGGTCGCCCTCAGGCAGACGGCGCCGTGGCAGGCGGAGGCCGTGAACGCGAAGGCGGGGTCGGGGCTGCCGCGGTGGGTCATCCGCAGTGGCAGAGGACGGAAAAAAATCAAGGTAGGGCAAACTTCAAAAAAAGTAAATATCAACTCGGTCTTGATGATCTTTGTCATCGAGAAAGCCCTTTCAACTATTGTTGTTTCTGCCAGTAAAAGTAATACCATCTTAACAAGGCGATAAACGATATGAAACATAATATATTATTCAAATATTAAGATAATATTTGAAGTCTTTAATTCTCTGTATATGAATAAAGAATATCTCAAGGTTATCTTATATAAGTTCATGCTCATGATAATATAAATCCCCATGATAAATCTCTGTAAGCCGAGAAATCTTATTCGCGTTGAACCTATAAAATGGTTCATTTCAGGCAAGGCAAAACAAAGAAACTCTAACAAAAACTCATCAAATGGATGGTCAAAATCAGTTGTAATAGATTTTATTGAAAAATAGAAGGTAGCCACACCCGAAAAAATCAATAGCGACCTAGTATATTCTCGTTTTTAATGACTTTTCACTCATTTTTGTTATCACTTCGTTCATACTTAGGATTGTGATCTTATTTTTTGCGCGAATTCACATCTTTAGGAAGGTTTTAAACCATCATTTCTCTAATTGAGAAAGCATGCATTAGAAATTTTTACCAATAGTAAGCCAAAGTACAAACATAAAACATAAACCGTCACATTATAAGAGTTGGTTTTGGCCACATGCCATAAGGCGGCCAAAATACTCTCATGACCTCCTTAGATACCTCATCTAGGACATTGTTTAGAGTTGATTTTGATTAGATTGAGAATTAGCAATTGCAGAGAGAAAAGTTTAGTTTAAAACTAGACTACACATAGTCCTTATTTCACTTCAGAATCAATTTTACGCAGTATTTACTAAAATAAGCATAACTTTCTCGTACGAAGTCCGTTTTCAGCATATAACCACTCAAAATGTTCAGAAAAAACATACGCATCTAAAGGTTTTCTCCAAAAGCAAGGTAGGGCGGCTTCCCTACCTTGCCCTACTAGGAGCTCCGCCCCTGGTCATCCGGTCCTGCCCCTGCCTGTGCTGGAGTCAGTGCGAGACCATGGTGGCTAGCTACGTGTGGCGGACCGGCTGGTCGGTATCGTCGGAGAGATTAAAATTACTCTTTTTTAGATTGAAATTATAGGGGTTCGTAGCATGGAAAACAAAAAATTTCTACCGCATGCACACAAACAAGCCAAGATCTATCTACTAGATTATAGCAACGAGTCGATAGAAGCACTTACCCTCGAAGATTCCAAAGAGGTTAACGAGAGCAAATTTTCGTGGGTGATATAGTCGTACACTTGCCGATCTCAAGATCGCGTAGACGATACTTCCGGCGCTGCGTTTCGGCAGCGCTTCCGTAGTCGGTCACACGTTCGGTATTCGATGAAGACCTTCCTCTCCCTTGTTCCAGCAGGCAGGGAAGGTTGTAGTTCTCCCCTCACGATCCCGGCAACATGACGACGTGGTGTCAGAAGTAGAGGGAAGATCCCGCAGGGCTTCGCCTAAGCCGGTGCGAGTAATGGTGAATTTAGGGTTTCCCGGTGATCTAGGGTTTAGAAGACCGGGAGGAGGAGGAGGTGTCGGCGGCGGCTAGGGCGGCGGCGACGAGGTGGCGGCGGCGGCTGGCGGAGGTGGTGCGGCGACGGCACGGGTGTGGGAGGGCTAGGGCTTGGTCGTTTGGGGCAGCCCTCCCCTTCTATTTATGAGAGGGAGGGCAGCCTTGGGAGGGGTGGGTTTGAATCCAAACCCAAACCCAAGTTGGATTGAGAAAAGGACTCTTTCCTTCTTCCACTAGGAAACCATTTTTCTAGTTTGTCTTTTCAAACTTCCCGTTTGACTTTCAATTTAGAGCTTTAATTCTCTCTTGCAAATGCCCAAACCAAGTAACCTAGGATATGATCCAATCATTCCACTTACCCATGACACATTCACGGTCGATTCCCCTTCCGGTCTGGTGAACCTTCTAGACCCTTCTAGAACCTCTCCGATGAAAACATCAGAATCTTTCCCGAACTCCGGAATCGGACCTTCCTTATATGAATCTTATTCTCCAAACCATTCCGGATCTCCTCATGATATCCCGGATCCCATCTGAGACTCCGAACAACATTCGGTATCCCTACTTACATTCCATATCTACTAAATAACATCGAATCCTTAAGTGTGTCTCCCTACGGTTCGTGAATTATGCGGACATGACCGAGACACTTCTCCGATCAATAACCAATAGAGGAATCTGAAAATTCATATGGACCCTACATATTTCTACGATTACTTTGCGATTGAATGAACCACTTACATACGATACCAATTTCCCTTTGTCTCACGATAGTTTACTTATCCGAGGTTTTGATCGTCGGTATCTCTGCATACCTAGTTCAACCTCGTTACCGATAAGTACTCCTTTCTCGTTCCTGTGATATGTGATCCCTTGTGAGCCAGTCACATGCTTGCAAGCTATTTGGATGACATTCCACGGAGAGGGCCTAGAGTATATCTATCCGTCATATGGATGGACAAATTCCACTCTTGATCCATGTGCCTCAACCCATACATTCCGAACACTCAATGCCACCTTTATAGCCACCCAGTTACGGTGTGGTGTTTTATGTCATCAAAGCATCCTTCCGGTAATGGTGATTAGCATGATCTCATGGTCGAAGGAATTAGGTTACTATGTATCAGAAAGCTAATAGCAAACGAACTATTAAAATGACTTGATCTTTATGCTACGCTTATCTATAGGAGTATGTCCATCACACCATTCTCCTAATGATATGATCTCGTTGTTAATAACATCTCAATGTTCATGATCGAGAAACCACGATCATCTATTAACCAACAAGCTAGTATTATAAAGAGGCTTTACTAGGGACTCTAATTTAGTTTACAAATCACACAAGTATTAATGTTTCCGGTTAATACTATTATAGCATGAATATAAACATTTATCATAAACATAAAGATATAATAATGACCACTTTTATTATTGCCCTTAGGGCATATCTCCAACAAAAATAGTAGGATTTAGGCTTCTCAACGTTTTAGGATTCAGACTGCATGTATGGGTGGATACGCAGCACAGTTTGCTGACCTATTATTAGCCTTGATTAATTTGTCTACCTTTGTATGGAGGCTAAAGAAACAGAAGGAAAATCTAGTCTTCATGATTTCAGAACTAAAATTACTGATGTTTGCCTGAATTTACATATTCCAGATCATGTAAATACTACCCCCTAGTCATGTTGACACAAAAATGAAAATAAAATCCATCAGCTAACTTAGTCATGTTGGATGTAACTCAACTCTCCACACACAGCAAATGCACCTCATATCACATCGATCCAAGGTATATGCAAGTTCCAGGATAGGTGAAGGGAGACAGAGAGAGCCAGCCATAAGAATAACATCGACAAAAGGAGTAAATTGCAAAAAGCTATCACAATTGCGCGAAAAGTTAAAAAATTCACCACTTTTTTCAAATTTGCAAACGAGTTAAATACATTAACAGTCCCTATACTTGTCAGGCGGGCTCGATTTAGTCCTTCTACTAGGAATTTGCTAAATTTTGCACGTATACTTATAAATTGGTTTTTTTTTCGAAACGGAGGCAAAAGATTTGCCTCGATCTATTAATTAAGAAGAAGAGAGAATTGTCCAGTTAATTAGCGGAAAACTGGACAAAAACCGTTACAACCAACACTAACCCACAACAAAGCAACATCTAGTTAACACAACCTTAAAAACTAACATCCACACACAACCTACTACAACCACAAACGAACAACATGTGAAGCACAACGCCGCAAAAGGCCCACCTAACGGACGATCCAAAAGAAACTTGAACTAATAATCATCAGTTGAAGCTTTCCTCGCTACACCCCTCTTTCTCCTTCTGCCTCTCAGAGAAACCTTTTTAAGTGACTTCTCCACCTTTCTGATTAAATCATTCGAAGCCTTTCCAGCTAAGACGCAGTCAATGTCCTTGCCATAACCTGAGCTCGCCGCCTCCAAACTGGCAAGCAACCCGCAAATCTCTCTAGCAAAAAGAGCCTCGGAGCTATGCGTCAACACCCTACTGCCCCCAGAGACGGGCAACGGCGGTGGCGAGGGCGTCGTGGCCACCGCCAAGGCCTCAATGAAGGCCAAATCAATAGGTTGTGGCGATGGTCCACGAGGAGAGATACAACTGTAGAGTTGCTCTTCCTCAACCACAGACGACTTCTGCTCAGGCGGGTCAAACGCAACCGAATCCTGTGCTTTGGCGAGCCCCATACCATCAGAAGGGCATGCCTCCGCCGGCTCCAAAGAAACACCACCATGTGCCAACAACAACCTGAGAGCTGCTACCTCCTCGCGAAGGGAGCGAGTCGCCTCCTCGATACGGACATCGACCAGATGAACTAGCTCCATGCGCATCAAGGCGACCTGGGACTGAAAGAGAGAGTCCAAAGTGGCGTTGACCTTGAACTTCCCACAACACCTAGGAGAGGGTCTTGGCGGCACAGCTGCAGATGCTGACGAGAGGCCCACGACCTTGGCCCAACTCCGAGGCGGAGAGGGGCGACGAGGCTGAGCAGATGGAGAGCGGCCCCGCTGATAGGGAGCACGAGCGACCGGAGAACGAGAAGGGGTGACCACCTCGTCTCCAAGAGCAGCAGGAAAACGAGCATGGCAGAAACGCTCCCGATGACCGGGATGACGACAACAGATACATCTAAAGGGCTCACGACAAGCGTGGACCTCATGGTCACGCGCAAGGCACCGAAAGCATCTCCCACGAGCCCAACGCTTGAAGGCGAGACTACACTCGAGACCTTCCTTTTGGAGCAAAGACGAAGGCTCACGGCCAGGGCGGCCGCCCCGACCCACCTGCACCCAGCCTCCCTCATCACCAGCAGTGGAAGCTACAGTGCATGTCATCTTCACCACATTGCCCTCGAGCTCGTCATCAACAGCAGCAGTGCAGAACCTGGTGTCCTGCGGCGTCTGAGGGGCTAGCTCTTCATCATCACTATCCTCGTCAACCTCAGTCGTAGAAACCCACAAAATGGGTTGTGTCGCGATGCATGGAGCTGGCGGAGTCGAAGCCGAAACATGAGGCAACGTCCGAGAGGCCAACTCCTCTTTGCCAACCTCGTCGCCGACAGAAACACCGGAGTCGGTGACCCAAGCAGGCATGCCAAGGAGGGGTGCTCGTGGAGGCGGCGAGGACAAGCTGACAACATTGCAAGCAGCATATTTAACAATTACTAGTTCAATGGCGTGCGCCTCGCTCCTGTCATCAGCCTCGTCGCCGTTAGAGAGCCACTCATCAACTTGTCCGTCGAACTCCAGAGCATCGCTGCCGCATCGAACAGCAAACAGGGTGGCCTGCAGCACATGCTCACCATTCAACAAGTGCCGATCGCTAGGAAACGCCCCGACAGCAGCCACAGGAGAGAGCAACAGATGGCCGTGCTCCACCACAGGCTTTGTCGCAAGGCGTGCCACGCCAACGACGGCCGGTCCAGAAGAAGCCGTCATGGGGATAGCGGTTTTGGACTGACCTGGCGCGGCACCAACGCCAGCGCGACGACGCCCTCGCCCACCGGAGGAGGACCCGGCTAGGGGAGCGGGCGCTGCTGGGAGGGGCAGGCGTGAGGCCATGACCCCTCCATTCTCCTTCCGTAACCTGCAACCTGGGGGCTACAGCCTGGCCGGCTTGGCCGCCGACGGTGCAAGGACACCAGAGCCCATCACCGCATCAGACGCCCGAGGCGAGCCCAGCGTGGCGGTGCCGAAGACGCCGACAAGATGGAGCTCGGCAGCGGCGACACGGCCAGCAGAGGCGGCAGACTGCGGGATGAGTGGGCAGAGCGCGCGGAGGTGAGCCCGGATCTGGTCGTGGCGGAGGCTTGGGTGACCGGAGCAGGGAGATCGAAGCAGCGGCCGCCGCACTCTTACCCGGCGACAAGCGCGGTCGTGAGATCCCCCATACCTGTTCCACGCTCGCCCCTGGGTGTTAATTTGCGCTAAAACCCGATCATAGCTGTTCCATAAATTGGGTTTGATTTAGTCTAATTCGATGTTTGCCGTAGAATTTGAGCCGACACAGATGACACGTGCACTGGAATATTGCAAGAATACCCTCCCGCATGTGAGAAAATTGCAAAAAAAACTATCACAATTGAGCCTAGATATAATAGCAGTCCTTATACTCGTCGATTTGGCTCGATTTAGTCATGATACTCATAGTTTGCATAATTTAATCATGTACTTGTCAATTTGATTCGATTTTTTTAAAAGCATGTTTGTGGTCGAATTTGAGCTAACGCGGACGGCACATGGACGCGGGTCCCACTTGCACGAGAGCGTTTGGCGTGGAAACTTGCAGACCCCCTCCCACATCTAGAACGTACGTTCCTGCGGTTGTTTGTGTCGCTTCGACGTCATCTCCCCTCTATGAAAAAAGTTAGACATTTCGGTCTATTGTTCATCGCCACTGTTGCCCCCCTCTCCATCGACTCCCTCATTTTCCCTCCTTCTTAAATACAACTGTCGACACCCGAATTTTTTAATCCTAGATGCCTGTTATGCCATACATCGCAATCCTAAGATTACCATTTTTGCGAGACATAACAGAATTGTATACCATAGTACTTCATCCATTACAAACGATACACAAGTTCTTACACAAATAGGGATCTCATGATCCAGTTCTTAATACAACTTCAAGCAGCGGAATACGGAATAATAACGGTAGCGTAGACGAAGCTCCATCTTCGGGGTCACAGGCAATGCTGACGATGGGAGATGATCCTAGTTGTCGTAACCTTCCTGGGGTCCATCCTCCAGGTACTCCTCTTCATAGTCTGGCCATGGGAATAGCCAGGGACAAAGCCATGAGTACTTTTTAAGTACTCGCAAACTAATACTAACATGTAAGGGGTTTTTGGATAATAGGACACTAGGCTCTAGGGTTGTTTTGCAAAAAGCCAGGTTTATCCTTACTAAGTTCCAAAACTAGTCACAATTTATTAACTCCTAAGTGGGATCTTGTAATTCAAGTCACAACTCTGTTGTGGTCAAGTCAAAGTCTCAATCTGTTTCACAAGTCATTTTCAAAGAGTCTGACGGGGGAACAATATGGCCACTCCAACTGTCCATAACCGCGGACGCGGCTATTCGAATAGTTTGACACTCAGTAGAGATTGTACACTTTCACCACAACATTTGATACATCCGTCAGGAACAAATCCTGAATTCACCATACTCAGTATGCGGATAATCAATCCTAACCTTTCAATTACACTCCCTAGTATCAGCACCTCTCCTGTGAGTTTGGCCTCCCAACCATGACCACTGTCATCTTGGGTACTGCACAGGTGGAAAATCTTCACAAGGTAGCCTCAACTCAGACCTTGGCCGTGAGGGAACTAATACTAAGGTATATAAGTTTCCAGTCAAGCCCTACCCAAAATTCAGGTATTGTGGTTATACGATAAAATTGGAATGGTATCGCATCCAGACAACCATCAGTTTCATAAAGGGCTAAGGCTCATGCCTCAACATTTTTATTACCAAAATCATCAAGTGTTCGGAAACACATGTCCAAAACATTTCAGTAGAATGATCCATCATTCCAAGGTTTTCATAACCATTTTTCCACCAAGTATTCCCATCTAAGGTTGATCAAGTTTTATGCTTAGCACTAGCATCTATAGGTGGGGGTAATAATGATGAGGGGTGGTACTAGTGGAGTTTCACTAAGTCTAACCTTATATCTTAGGCTGAGATCAGGGTCTCTAGCTTAGGCCAAATTTTATGCTCTTTAGGCAACCTTGAGCACAACTGTTTAAGATCTACCAAACTCTTAGGTAGACTCTAAGTAAGCTTTGATAAAGAAATAAAGTAAGAAGCTTGCTATAAAACTAGGATTGGTTTAACAAGTGGGTATGATCACTTATACTTAAGGCATATAGTATTCATATCACAAGTATGGGTTTGTGGCAATAATAGGGGATTTTGCAAGGGTTAGCTTGCATCAATGTCAATATAAGCTTGCATAGGTATAGTATCTTGCAAGTGTTAGCTTGCCTTGTGCAGAGCAGTGGTTGAAGTTCTCCTCGGCTTCCTCTTCGTAGTATCCTCCTTCCTCCTCGTATCCTTGGTCGGTACTAGCGTCTATGAATAAATACGAGGTACACAATCACCAAACAATACTTAACTACTTGCAATCATTACACACAAGGGTCCTATAGATGATCTAGCATCATCTCTAACATTACAAGGTTAAGGCTTGGTTTAAATATTTTTATTTTAGAAAAGTAATTTCTACTCATTGAGAAACTACTTAAGATTTAATATTCTTCAAACTAAACATGGGATCATGTTGACGCATGTCATCACCACATATTGTAGTCCAAGAGAATGTGATTTAAGGTGGTGTCATAATTTAATAATGTTTTACCCTTTTATTTTAATTACTTAAAGTGGCTAGAAATGCTTATGAAGCATTCTTTTATTCCTTGAACATTATTTCTGCAAGTAAACCTATATATTTTTATATATTCTGAAAGGTATGGTTAAATGTGATTTTTGAGAGTTGGAATCAACTCAAAAGCTTTTATGGTTTAAATTTGAAAAATGTTTGAATGCAGAAAAGTTTCTGCCTTGTTATTTTTGCTATGGTTGATCTACTGATCCAAATGACTTGAATCCAACGGGCTTGGATTAAGCATTCACAGACCTTTCCAAAAAAATTGGTTTCATCCAATTTGATGCACTGAATCGATCTAGGTTGATTTTTAAAGTTGGGTGCTGAAGTGGGTTTGAAAAGAAATAGAAAAAGGTTTAATTTGAATTGCTGGGCTGCGCGGGAAATTCTAACGGGCCGTCCTGCTAAGCGCAGTGCTCCCGCGGGCTGCGTAAGTGGGTATCCCCACTCGTCAGTGACACGGGGCTGGGCGAAGCGGTATGGGGTGATGTGGGTCGTTCGATCTAGCTCTAATCCAACGACTGGGGGTCATCGTCGACGCGAGACAGCTCCGGCGAGAATGAAACCTAGCGCGGCCAGTGAGGGGTGCTGGGGGCTCACCGGGGTACGGGCGAGGGTCGGCGAGGCGGGCGAACGACGAAGTCGACGACGGCGAACCTCCTGGTACCGGTGGCTTCTCCTGGAGCGGCTCTAATCGCTGGCTCCCTTCTTCTCCAGAGGCGGCGGGCTCCGGTGAAATTCCGGTGAGGTGGTGCTCGCCTTGCTCTGAGGATGGTGTGGCACGATCAGTGGGGAGAGGGGAGTGAGATGGTGTGATGAATTCGTGCGGGGGTGGCCTCTATTTATAGTCGAGCGAAGCGACCGTCGGGGCGCAAGGTGAGCTCGTCGGGGGCGACGTTACAGGCGGCTAATGGCATGGGCACGGGTAGGGGACGGTGCTGTGTCTCCTGGCGATGCTCAACGGCATGGTGGCGAGGCATGGGGCGGTGTGGTTTGGTCTGGAACGGCCGGTGCTCTGCGCGGCAGAGGCGGCGTCTTCGACGGCGGGCGGTGGCTATATGGCACGGGGCGGCAAACGGGGGTGTCTGGCGGTGTCCTGGGTCAGTGGTGATCGTGTGTGCGCGCGGTGAGGGCGGCACGCGGTCTGTGGATGCTGGTCACGGGTGGCGCTCTGGCGCACGCTCGGCAAGGTCTGGGCGTGTCTCGTGCGCGTGGTCCAGGGCTTGTCAACGCTCGCGGCTGGGACAGGCAGTGGCGGTGGACGGTGGGCTGCCTCCCAGACATGCTGGCTAGGCTTGCTGCTGCTCCTAGCTTGCTGTCCACAATGGGGTGACATGGGTGTGCTCGGCTGTTCACCATTAATGGCAATGGCAAGCTCACAGGGGTGCTAGTGTTGGGCTAATCTTTCTAGATGATCTACTGGGTTGTGTGTGAGCTAACTAGGGAACAAGTTAGGCAAGAATCACTGCACACTATAGTGTTTGTGGTTTTGTTTGATTTGTGTCTGCCACCTGTTTGATGAAATGGCCGCATGAACTCAAGTTTTGAATTTTGAAATGATTTTTGGTGGGTTTGCTAGATTGGTTCTGGTGAGTCTGCAGATGCTTGGGTTTTGAAAATTGAGCTTGTTTGAGTGGGTTTTGAAAAAGTGGGATCTTCCCATATGAAGAAGATTCAATTTTGAAATGTCATTTAAACTATGCATTTAAAAGTTTCTGGATGATCACAAAGTGGGCCTTGATACTCTGTTATGAGTACATTCAAGGGGTGCAAAGATCCAGAAAAGTTTCTGTTAGGTTCTGAAAGTTTGAGATAGCCAAAGTAGGCATGGGAGTTAAATTGGTCAAAATGACCATTCACTTAATATATTTGTTTTGATTTACTTGTCTTTAGGAAAAGTGTGGGAAATGTTTTAGATGATGTTATTTTCACCTAAGAAATATTTTACAAGCAATGGATCACACAAACAAGGTGGGTTTAAAGGATTTCAAAAATCTATGCATTCTCATATGCATACATTCATGAGTTGATTTAGAAAAGTTTTTGTTAACCCTAAACTTGATAATTAGTGTTTGTTGATCTAAGTTTGGTATTTTTGGGATGTTACAACAACATTTTTGAATTTAAGGGTACTCTAACTGTGTGGAGTGCTGGCTTATTGATTAGATGGAGAGTGGGTTCATGTGAATGTCTAGAGCGAAAATATACGATCTAGATGAGTGAGGGAGTTTCTGCAAATTTTCAGGCCAACTAGTTTTCTGTAAGTGAGACATGCGTTCACGTGTCATCCGCATCAAGTCTAATTGACAAGTATGACTATATCGAGCCATTCAGACAAGTATAAGGACTAATCATGTATTTTGCAATATTTGTGGTTGTTTTTTATAATTTTCTCAGATGCGGGAGTGTGTTCTTGCAAAATTTTAGTCCACGTGCGATCCGCGTCAGCTCAAATTCGACAACAAATAACGAATTAGACTAAATCGAACCCAATTCACAAGTACACTGGCAACATTTAGCAAATTCCGAATACGAGGACTAAATCGAGCCAGTCCAACAGATATAGGGAGTATTAGTGTATCTAACTCTTTGCAAAAGTCCACCAACATTGCGATGGTGGGTTGCAATAGGCACCCATGGGCTGATGTAGCCGTGCTAACGGCTATTCTGACAAATAGGGCCCATTGTCAGGAGTGACATGGAATGACCGTGATGGTCAAAGATGACTTGTGTTAGACATATCTAACTTTTGGGTTATTTTGTAATTTTTTGAAAGACCCATTTGTGAGATCATCTTTCCTCTTTTTTCAATTCCTCTCCTTGTCACACACTGCAGTGGACCATAGGGCCTCCTTTGCCAGCCACAAGGCCTACACTACCACCGCTCGGCCTCTCCCTGTCATTCTAGACCCTACTAGCGTTTAGGGACGACACCGGGGACAAAGGCGGACCGGAGACAAAGGTGGCTGGTGGGGGAAGGCGATGCGACAGAGGCTAGCTGGGGATGAAGGTGGTGGTGGGACGGACAACGCTGACGACTGGGGCGAAGGTGGCGGTAGGGAGCGACGACACCGTCGACCAGGACAGAGGTGGTGGTGGGGAGGGACGTCACCGGCGGCCGAGCATGGAGGCCACGGTAGGCTTGATCAATGCTAGCCTATCATGAAAAAATAAGAAGAAAAGAAGGGAAATAAATAATAAAAGAAAAAAAATACTCCCTCTGTTCCTTTCTATAGTGCCTATAGATTTTTAAGAAAAATTTCAAAATATAAGATATAGTGTGTTACACCACTTGTTTGGATAACTTTTTTAGAAGTTTAATTAAAGTAGATAGTGTTTCATGCCTCCTGCAAACTACTCTATTTTATCACATTAATAGCCACAAGAAATCCTAGCCAAAACTATTTTAATTTTCTCTACACATGTGTTTCTTAATTTCCGTGTCAAAAACTATAACACTATAGAATGAAACAGAGGGAGTATAAAAAAGACCTTGACTTGAGATATGTCTCCCTCTGACCGGCTAGTGTGCCACGTAGGCCCGGTAAATGGGACTGACTTGTCAGAATCATCGTGAGCGCGGCCAAATTCCAGCAGTGCACATTGCAATCATCCAGCTCAATTCTAATGAATTTTTACAAAATTTGAAAAAAGTTGATGCATTGTTGAACTTTTCAGGTTTTTTTTTGCAAATTACTATGACAAAAGGGAGTCCTTTTTATCGTTGCCTAATTTGTAGGGAAGAATACAAGTGATGACGAAAAATAGTCAATCGAGTACAGTTGCATAGTAAATCCGTAAGTTTATGGGTTGTCCTTAAGAAGACTCCGTCATCTAAAAAAAGATTCCGTTTAGTTCAACCTACACAATGTGTATGGCTGGCCATAAGAGATCATTTTGCTTATATCGCCATACTTATGGCTAACACGGTGGATGTCCTAGAAATAAAGTTGGCAAGTTATAGTAGTTCTCTTTCCGATACCAACAATAGGATAAATCTATTTTTGCAATTAAGGTATTTGTGTACATGTTTATATGACACTGTAGCATATTTTTCCAAAAAGACTACCTCAAATTCTTGCTTTCAAGGACAAGTCATGATTAGATTGATATGACACTATATATAGTTGAATAATCTTGCTCTCGATAAGTGTTCTCCTTAGGCTGTTTAACCCCATATTGTCTGTCCCATCCTTTTTGGTACATAATTAGCGGTTGTTAATCAAGTGCATTGTTCTTACTTTCCCGGTCCAAATTAATGAATTAAATTTGTCTAAATTCGGATGTATATTGTCATGCCCCAACTAAGGAAAGAACTAAATATGACAGTTGCCGTATCCTTATGAGATAAAAATACCTCATAAGCATACAAGGCACAAGTAGTAATCGCGAAATTAAAGCACAATGAGAACTAGGTTTCATTTATTCATCAATATTACATTGTAGGGTACAAAGGCATGCAAGCTAAATATTATATTGGTCCAACCTATGAAGCATGCATGGAAGGCATTCCTTTAATTTATTTATGGCAACATTATTGAGTGTAGTAGTAAAATCCTAATCCAACATCAGATGTCTTGTCACATCTCAAGATTTTGGAAATTGGGACTAGATTTTTTTTTGCATTTGCATGACATTCACGAGCATTGCATTGCATATTTGCATCAAGAAAAATCCCTAAACATAAATAAAGTACTAAAACCCTAAATAGTATGTGCCACTTTGTTCCTAAAGGGAATTAAATTGGATTTATAAAAACCCATTGTTGCTAAGGCATCGATTATTGATAATTATAGCCTAAAAAATACAATTAATATTACAAAATTTTAGGAACAAAATTGAGCTCATTTGAAGGTATTATGAAAAAGTTATGGAATAAATACAAACAAATAAAGAGATAGATAAAATAAAATATACAAGGATTTATAAATCCACTACTTATAAACTAGTAAAAATATTACAAATATGATTCTATAATGATATATTCGATTTTAAAAAAATTTAGAAACAAGAATCATGTTATTTGAAGTTTGTATACAAAAGATATGAGGAAAACAAGTAAATAAAAAAAAGAAAAAAAACATTGGGCCAACCGGTTGGCCCAGCTAGCAGCGGGAGCAGCCAGGCACGCGCACCGATCGGTTGTACCAGGTGCTTTAAAAAGCGTGTAAACATCAGTTTTTTAAACATATCTCTATTTAAACTCCTATATCTTTTTATCTATAACTCCGAATTGATTTTCGTTTGTTTCTACTTGTTACCTACTCCAAGACCTATCTCTACACCATCCTAAATCTCCATATAAACTCGTGGAGCCACAGCTGTACGAGTTTCCCTTCTCGAAATCCCGAATCTACACATGCCCGAATCTTATTTCGTATTCACCCATCTAGACTTCGTCGTTTGCCTTAGGCCAAAAAACGAAAGTTGTAGATCTCGTCGAAATCTTTCGATCCCGATAAACCTGACCTCTTTTCATCCACCACAGCCGGAGAATTTCGCACCATAATATTTCAGATATGACGGTGTAATTCCAAGATGTACTCGCACTCGTTTCTTCAAATCCAAATTCCTTTGGTGAGAAGGTAGAAATAATGATTACCCACAACTTTCATGTTGTAAGTTTTTCAATTTGACCTACGGATTTGTCTCTCTAACACAGATCTATTTCTTGTCTATTTTGAGCCAAAATCGGGTTAATCTCCTCTCCTAGCCACTGGATCTCATCCCGACGGTCAAGATTAGAGCTTATCAACAAAGGGGTACGAGCCAACCAGATCTTGCCACGTGTCAACGTCAGGTCAGCCCCGCGTCCCAGTCAGCATAAAATATTCCCAGGGAATATTCCCTGTAGATTTAAAATTAAATTTAAATTGCAGGAAATTGTGTAAACTTGCAAATATCATACAAAAAGATTCGTAGATCCAAAAATAGCAAATTATATATCAATGGATTCAGAAAAACGTGTAGAATATTAATATGGCATTAGATTCAACCTTTATAGTATGCGTTTACTGCAGTAACTTAATTAGTTTTAATGGTCTTTTAGGTTAATAAATTCATAGGAAATTATCCGTAACTCCAAAAAATATGAACAATATATCAAATTGAAGCTACTATAATGTAGATTAATAATGTCTGGTTGGATCCAACCTTTGCTGATTATTTACCCCGTAATTATTTAATTAGATTTAATGGCTTTAAAAATCATTAAATTTATAGTAAATTATTTGCATATCACAAAAATATAAATAATATACCGATGGAAAGCTGGTTCCAAGTAGATCATCAGTATGCAATTGTTTTAGACAAATACTATAAGTTTTTTCCGTGGAGATTTAAATAGATTAGTGGCCCCTTTGGTGTAATAAATTCATAAGAAAATAAATACTATTCAGAAAATTGTAAATAATATGTCCCTGGATTCACAATTCCGTGTAGATTCTAAATCTGGCATTAGATTTATTTTTGGACGTGGTAAATTGTTTAGATAATTTAAACTCTAGTAAATAGTAATTAAATCATAGAAAAAGATCTACAACTCCGATTAGGGTGAATCCAAATGCTAAGGTTTTGTATTGACAATATCTATACAGAGAAATTGCATGCCACATTATTTGGTACTGTTAAAATAGAAATTCGTACAAAAATCTTTAAACCCATTGAAATAGTGTTTTAATCATAAGAAAATATCTATAACTCCTTTTTAGGTGATTCAAATTGCTACTGTCTATAAATTGCATTACCTATCCAGTAGCATTTAGTTCACAATTTAATACGATATAAACATCAGTAGTTCAATTAAAGTGGTATAAACCATATTAAATCGATACAACTTTAGTAATAAAAGCTTTAGTGCATTAAATGACTTTCCACATGCATCATGTAATCCAATAATGTTCAGAACACTAAATGCAACCATTATGACTCATTAAATCTTCATGCATGCATCTGTTCATCATTGTTTTCTTGTATTGTTGCACTATTGCATGTTTGCAATGTTTTGAATGGTGTGTTTGTTGTGTTTGCTTCAAACGTTAGATTGCGATGAGTGCAACTACTATGATTGCAAGTATTGTGGTTATTGTGAAAGAGGCCATTATAATTGTGAGGATTATCTAAACGACTACATCTACATCAAAGGCAAGTGGTGCTATCTTGGTCATAAATGTCCTACTGTTTTCCTATGCATTATAGATGTTTTTGTAGAATTGCATCTGTAGGAATTGATGTGTATATGCTATGCTATGTCCCATATTATTTCCTAGTACTCCTTGTTTATGAGCCATCGTATTGGTAGATTGCTTAGCTATGCTGTTTAGACGAGGAAGGGAATCATATCATGAAAAGTTATATGTTTTGAAAGGCTTATGTTTTGCTAAATGACAAACCAATATGTTTTAATGAACCACCTGGGCGGAATGGCATTGATTGGGTCATAGAGTGTGGATTTATGGTGGGGAATGCCGCCTAGGGTATTGAGAAAGGATTGGTTTTTTTGTTTAGTAGCTTTCGTGTGCAACCATGTGCCAATAATGAAATGGGCGGTTGGCTGGACTTAGTAGGTTGTGGCGACCCGAACCCTACGTAGCCAGAGATGTAGAATAGTGTAGGTTGGTATGGTGCGTGTATGGGTTTGGAAAGCTCTTTCCGAATTGTCTCGTCTTGGACTTCTCCCCATGATCACACAATATCAGTGTGGTGGTCCGAGCTGAGTTGGCCAGGTCACATGTGTAAAGTGTACAAACCCCTGCAGGGTGTATAAACTAAGTGCTTAGCCGTGTTCCCGGTTATGGACAATTTGAGCGACCTGATACTGATGCTATGATATTTCTCACTCATCCTTATTTCTTAATTACTTAAAACTTGTTGGGTGAATATAATTGGGTAGGAGCACCTGGGAGTGAACCAGAGTGTCCTATTTATCATATTAGAAAACTATTTTGTTACAAATATTAGGATAAAACTATTACTTTATGCAAATGAGCCTGAACTCCACTTGGCCAAATAAGCATGTAGTTGATAGATCTATTGTTAACCACTTTAGCCTACTTGCCTTACATTCAATGTATTGACCATTCGTGGCTGCAATATTTCATGTTGCAGGTTATATCGTATCCGAATGATCGTTCATAGGTCGCGAGACTCCACTCAACATTTGTTCGCCTGTGGCACATTTAAAGGATGGAGATCTACCTTGTATTTGTTTTCCGTTGTGTACTTGAATAAATAATGTGAATTCTAGATCATATTCGTTGTATTTATGATGCACAGTTATGTTTGGTATCATTTTGTACTATGTGTGCCAGTGAACCGATCCAGGGATTGGCACTATACACATGAACTCAGCCTTATCAGGTGAGGGTGTTACATGTCTAATGGTTATTTGCTACAACTTCAATGGCAACCCCGTCCAACTCACTTTGCTCACAAACTGCGCATACCGGAGAAAAGAAAAATAGGCCATGAGTATGTTGATACATACTCAACAAGGATAAAGAGTGATTAACAATAAAATAACATGTAATAAATTCAAGTAATTTAAATGATAGAAGAACATGTCTCTTGCTATCTTACAAGAGTGTAAAAACAATATAAATGGTTAATTGGTTAGCGCAATCCTAAATATAGTGACCTCTGCAGAGACACACTAATACCCGTCGTAATCTCCACCAATGGTTATACCTCTCTCCGAGAATCACGACATCGAGTCCCCTACTTGTGCAAGGTAAATTCATCTCACACTGATACCGTCGTGACCGCGTACCGTTATTTTAGGTATCAATCGTCAGGCTAGATATACCATACATCCCATAATTACAGTGGGCAATCAAAAATAGTTCACGTATACTCGTCTTAACCGTTTTATTCATTCATGTATGATGTTCACGTTTCATCCAACGTTCATCAACAAACCACTTTTCTTATCACATGTAACTGTTCAAGCACTTAAGAATATTCAAGCATCAAGATTAAATATATTTAGTAATTTATTTAGTTCAGAGAACTTGTATGCACAACCTTGCCTTTGATTGTTTATTCTCGAATCAACTTGGCTTCAACCTAATCTGGTTGTACAAATTACATCAGTCTATTTTACTAGAAACAAGCCAATCATTATTGCATGCATAGTACCAATAACAACAGGTGAGACATGACATGATGTGTGAAAAGCTAGCTATACTAGTACTACTCTGCCAAGATATATTCATGGGTTAACTACTCATACATGCATGCAAGAAAAATTGATTTTCTCTGTACATAATCGATGCACACCAGGTGCTACTACCTGTACTAGTTCATTGTTGCAAGAAAGCATGTACTATTACCAATTGACACTAAGTAGTACTAGTTGCATCGGATGGTTCTTAGCAAGATTTTATAGTAAATATTTGTACCGATTTAATGAACATAATATACATCATCTCATAGAAATTTTTCTACTCCACATGCAAGATTGTCTAGAGAAACAGCAAAGATTCTACTCAAATCCATCAAGAACCATCAAATCTATGAGAGAGAAACTAGAGCAGCTAGAGAGAAGAACTAGAGTAGCTAGATCATAGCACACAAAGGAACAAGGCCAAGGCTAGGGCTCTAGAGAGTGGGAATACATGTCCCTGTCGCCAACTTTTCAGTTCTACCAGCTCTAGGAAAGCTTTAGGGTCGATTTGCACTGTGGAGTGAGGTGGGCGTGTGCGATGGTAGGAAGCTATATATAGCTGGGAAAGGTAGGGAAGCATAGGACATCTGTCTAGGTTAGGATGAGCAGTGGATCAGACCAAAAATCTAGTTACCTTCTGTGAGGTTACCACTAGATATTTTCAGGTAGCTTCTAGTCTCTAGATATTTTTTAGCTTGCTTGGCTGCTACTCTTTATTTTTTTTCAAGCATATAATTATGCTTAGATTAATAAAGCAAGCTAGAATAAATAAACCAAAAATTTATTTTGTTCTTGAAGATATTATTATTATTGGTATATTATTCCTAGATATTACATCCTATCCTCCTTATAAAAATTTCATTCTCGAAATTTTACATACCTTTATTTTTCGAAGAGGTAAGGGTAATTTTTCTTTAAGTCGTCTTCCCTTTCCTAAGTGGCTTCGTCTTCACCGTGATTACTCCACTGAACCTTGACAAACCGAATATTTTTGCGTCTAATCTCACGGTCTTTAAAATCCAGTATACGAATAGGCTATTCTTTATAGGATAAATCTTCTTGTAGCTCAGGTAATTCAATCTCCACAGGTTGATGTGGGGGTTTCAAACATTTACGGAGTAAGGACACGTGAAATACATTGTGTACACTTGCTAGAGAATCTGGCAACTTTAGCTGATATGCGACTTCCCTAACTAGTTTGGTAATTGAGAAAGGATCAATATATCTTGGGCTTAATTTCTTTCCCTGTCCAAAGCGTTTAATCCCTTTCATAGGGGATACTTTTAAATACACTAGTTCTCCCTCCTTAAACCGAAGGTTCCTTCTTCTACCGTCAGCATAACTTTTCTGCCTGCTTTGTGTGATTCGTAGTCTCTCGCGTATAAGTTTCACTTTCTTCAACATCATCCCAACAAATCGGTGCTCGACACCTTCTTCCATATAAATCCTCATAGGGTGCCATTTTAATACTTGATTGATAGCTGTTATTATATGCGAATTCAGCTAACGACATATATTCATCCCATGCTCCCTTAAATTCTAGAACACATTCCCTGAGCATGTCTTCTAGAATTTGATTAACCCGTTCTGTTTGGCCATCACTTTGCGGATGATATGCCGTACTAAAATCGATTTTGGTTCCAACGTTTTGTGCAGACTTCTCCAAAAGTTGGAGACAAAGCGAGAATCTCTATCTGATGCAATGCGCAAAGGGACGCCGTAAAGAGATACTATTTCCTTGATATATAACTTGGCTAACTTCTTTAGGTAAAAAGTAATTTTCATGGGTATAAAATGTGCAGACTTTGTTAACCGATTCACTATCACCCATATACTATCATTACATGATGGTGTCTTTGGTAGCCCAACAGTAAAGTCCATACTAATTTCTTCCCATTTTCAAACAGGTATAGACAAAGGTCGTAAGAGTCCAATTGGTCGTTGGTGTTCTGCTTTTATGCGTCGACATGTGTCACACTTCATAACAAACTTAGCTATTTCTATTTTCATATTATTCCACCAAAATATTGTTTTAATGTCCTGATACATATTAGTCCCACCTGGGTACATGGTGTATAGAGAGGAGTGTGCTTCTTCCATAATATGCCTTTTTAATTCAGCATCATTAGGTACACAGATTCGGTCTCTAAAGCCTATAGTCTCACTTGAATCAATATGAAATTCAGATGGTCTGCTATCATCAATATTTTTCTTTAGCCGTACTAGGTTCTGGTCATCCATTTGTTTTTCCACAATCCGCTTCTCCAAGTTTTATGTCACTTGAAGTGTAGCTAGTACGCTTCCACGTATATGTACTTTTAGTCTTATTCCCAACCTTTCTAGCTCTCGCAGCAGATGTGCTTCTTGAGTAGCTAGGATAGACATGTTGCAATAGGCTTTTCGACTCAAAGCATCTGCCATAATATTTGCCTTTCCTGGATGGTAATTAATATTAAGATCATAATCCTTCAATAATTCTAACCACCTTCTTTGCCTCATATTCAATTCCTTTTGGATAAAAAATATTTTAAACTCTTGTGGTCAGTAAATATTTCACAACGCTCTCCATAAAGGTAATGCCTCCAAATTTTTAGTGCAAAAATTACTGCAGCTAGCTCCATGTTGTGAGTTGGATAATTTTGTTCATGTGGTTTCAGTTGGCGAGAAGCATAGGCAATAACTTTACCTTTTTGCATAAGTACGCATCCAAGGCCCAATTTTAAAGCGTCACAATAAATGGTGAAATCTTCACCACCAATAGGCAAAGCAAGGACTGGTGCTGAAATTAGGCGATTCTTTAATTCTTTAAAACTTTCCTCGCACTTAGTTGTCCACTCAAATTTAACTCCTTTCTTTGTTAGATGAGTTAAAGGGGTAGCAATCTTAGCAAAGTTCATTATAAAACGACGGTAGTATCCGGCCATCCCAAGGAAGCTTCGAATATCCGTGATAGTGGACGGTCTTTGCCATTCCAACACAGCTTGCACCTTCGCGGGATCAACGGATATACCTCCGGCTGAAATTATATGGCCAAGAAAGGGTACTTGATCCATCCTAAAGTCACATTTCTTTATCTTTGCATATAGTTGGTGCTCTTGTAGTGTTTCCAGTACAATCCTTAGATGCTTAGAATGCTCTTCTTCCATCTTTGAATATATAAGGATGTCATTAATAAAGACGACTACAAATTGATCCAAGTAAGGCTTGAATATCCGGTTCATTAAATCCATAAAAGCCGTTGGGGCATTAGTCAAACCAAATGGCATAACCAAATACTCGTAATGCCCATAGCGAGTGCGGAAGGCGGTCTTAGGAACATCACTTGGATTTATTTTTAGCTGATGATAACCGGATTGCAAATCAATCTTTGATAAAACCTTGGATCCTTGTAGTTGGTCAAATAAATCATCTATCCGAGGAAGAGGATATTTGTTTCTAATGGTGACTTTATTTAGCTCACGGTAGTCTACACACAATCTTAAACTTCCATCCTTCTTTTTCACAAATAATACTGGAGCTCCCCAAGGGGAAACACTCGGACGTATAAATCCCTTTTCCTCTAATTCTTTCAGTTGTGTCTTTAGCTCTTTTATCTCCATGGGCGCCATACTATAAGGTCCCTTATGGATCGGCTTTGTTCCAGGAATTAGTAAGGTCGCAAACTCAATTTCCCGGTCCGGTGGTAATCCAGGAAGATCTCTCGGGAAAACATCAGGAAATTTATTTACTACTGGAATTTTATTTATATCTATTTCCTTACTCTCCATCATTGCCACAAATGAACTGAATAAGTTTCTTCTATTATTATGGTATATAACTTCAGTATGACCGGGAGGCCTAAGTGTAACCGTCTTTTCATGGCAATCAATAGTTGCTTTGTTCCGTTGTAACCAGTCCATCCCAAGTATTACGTCAAAATCTTGCATTTCTAGTACGATAAGGTCAGCAGTGAATTTTCATCCCCCAATCTCAATAGGAAATGCTTTGCAAATTAATTTTGCACGTCTGCTTTCTAATGGCGTCTCAACGTAAATGATTTCTTCTAATGGGTTGCTAGTAATCTTATGCTTGTTCAAGTATTTTGCAGAGATGAACGAGTGTGTTGCACCGGAATCAAACAAAATAAAGCCTGGAGCAGAGCAGATTGGAAAGTTACATGTCACCACGTTGTTAGATTCTTCTGCACTCCTCTGGGTTAAGTTAAACACTCTAGCCCGGTTTCCTCCACGAGGTTTCTCTCTGTTGGTTGGATGGGCTCCTGATGGTTGATTTGAAGTGGTGGTCCTTGCATATTAATTTGACCCATGATGGGTTGTTGATGGAGGTGCAGGAAGGTAGATTTGCTGAGGTGGCTGGGTAGAGCCATAGTCTTTTGCTGAGGAAGAGCCATGATGTTATAATTCTGTTTATTTTGACACTCATGTCTAGTATGCCCCGGTTTCCCGCAGGTATAACACTTGCCCCATCAATCCGAACAAATCTTAGGAGAATGATTTCCCTTACATATTGGACATTTCCTTGCCGTGCTTCCCCATGAATTACCTGTAGCTCATTCAGTACAACCACTCGGTCTAAACCTCCCATTATTTTGATGGTTATTATTATCAAACTTAGGCTTCTTTGATGGATGATTCACCTCGGTTCTTTCTTCTTGATATCCTTTTTCCAAGAGTTGTGCTTTGCTCACCACATCTTTAAATGTATTTAGATCAAAGGCTTCAACACATCGCTTAAGTGGTTGTTGTAAACCATTCTCAAAACGCCGCGCTTTGGAGCCGTCAGTCTGGACAAACTCAGGAGCAAATCTTGCAAGTCTAGAGAATTCAATTTCATATTCTGTCACAAATTTATTTCCCTGTTTTAGCTCAATAAATTTTCTTTCCTTCATGCGCTTAACACTTTCAGGAAAATATTTATTTGTAAAATGCTTCTTTGAATACTTTCCATGAAATTTCAATACCATCGGAATATGACTTTTTGTGTGCATCCCACCACTCAAAAGCACTTGACTGTAGCATATAGGTTGCATACGCGACCTTCTCCTTGTTGGTGCATTCCATAGCGTCAAATGCTTTTTCCATGGCGGTAATCCAGTCCTTCACTTCAAGTGGATTTGCTGTTCCAGAGAATGATGGTGGCTTAAGCTTATGAAATTCTTCAAGTCCACTATGTCGATTGTCGTTCTTCATAACATGCTCCAGGATATTCATTTGACGTTCTTGAGTTTCCTGCTGCTTGTCCAGTATGTTGGTAAGCAGATTGGCGAGCGTGTTTTGGTCTCCTAGTTCGTGTACCGTCAGCCTAGAATTATTGTTACTAGAGTTGTTCGCCCTATTGCTAGTACCATTGCTACGATCATCAGCCATCTATGACAATAACTCAGATAAATTAGGTAAGATTGTATGGCAGGGTATAGTCACATCAAGGTACAGATAATAATTTCATGGAAAGATGTATACACTGTGTATGTGTGTTGTGATGAGGTAGGCAACCAGGACAAGTCAATGGAAATAGGTAGTCTAGCAGTCAGTGCATGCATTCCTAGACCACATGCATCCACCCATGCTGCACCCAAGCTAGCTAGTAATTTCTCTCACTAGTATAAGTCATGCATTGAGTATTACTAGATGAAAGATGAAGTGCCGAATTCTTGTTTTGCTTTCTACAAGTCACGTTCCAGGTTTTGGAGGCTCTCTCTTTGTTAGCAAACAATTTTTTTTAACATATTCACAAGTCATACATAACCACAATTATTTTCTCACGTGATTTTTTTATATATATTTATTTCGAAACACATTCACAGTGAAGAAAAATGTTTGAAGGAGATTCCAGTTCTCTAACAAGGAAAAGCCCCAAATTTATCTTGATCAAGGTGAAATCAAACAGGCAACCACAAAATAGCTAGTAATAGTTTCATAACATTTAAACCACCTAGCTTAGGTTCTTACATCACACGCAAAGCAAACATAAGTAACTTGGGTTCTTATACAACATGCAAGAACAGTTCTACTATAGGTCATAACCATTCTCTAGCCCCAAGAAAGATGACTGGTGCCATTCCCACCATACTTCCATACTTTCCTTGCATTATAGACCGCTCCACCCAAACTCTATGACTCCGCAAGACATTATTCTTTAGGATACTTGATTATAGATAACTAAAGGTACTGCTAGGGTGCTGACTGCTGCATGCTGACACACCCCTTACTCAGGAGCTGCCAGCGGAGCTCCTGTCTCCACCTCCACCGCCGGTCTGCAGGACAGTGATAGTGTCCTTCAGGCAATGAATGCGGCGGTAAAACCCGTGAACAAGACGTTCTAGGAAGGCTACTTCCTTTTCACCAGAACGGAGAGCATCCAACAGTTCAACACAAAGGTGCTTAGTCTCCATCAGCTTCTTGCCCATATCATCCATCTCAAGGCGCTGGTACGCCAGCAGAGGGTAGTTGATGTCCCTAATCTCCACTTGATGCTCATCTGCCAATGCATGGATGACCATTAGAGAAGCAGCCTGTTCAGCCTCAGCAATGGTTGCTGCAGCCGCTTCAAAGTACAGAGAGGGAACCCTATCATTTGCTCCCATGTTGACCTGAACACCTACGACGTACAACCCTTCAGTACCAGGCTTCCAGTTAGAGACAGGTGCTTCTAGACCCAGCATTGTAGCAAACTCCTCCAGGAAAAGCTTAGCTGAGAGCTCAACGTACGACATCCTGAGTTAACAACACATCTTTTATATTAGTAAGACAAGTATGCATGCATAGGTACACATTTTCCTACAGGCTACTATCTAGTCTATCATAAAAATAAGGCCACCAATGCAGGAGTTCACAAGATCGAAGCCGAGCACAAAAGTAAAAGCTCAATTAGTACTAGTACACATAGGATCAAACTAGGTCACCACTCTCCAAGCTAGTCTCCCTTGTTATTTGTCATACTAAGTTTTATATGTTGCCAGGCCTAAGGTTAGTTAATTAATTTATTAATAGGTTAATTATTTGTAAACCTGGCTCTGATACCACTAAAACTGTCATGCCCCAACTAAGGAAAGGACTAAATGTGACAGTTGCCGTATCCTTATGAGATAAAAATACCTTATAAGCATACAAGGCACAAGTAGTAATCGTGAAATTAAAGCACAATGAGAACTAGGTTTCATTTATTCATCAATATTACATTGTAGGGTACAAAGGCATGCAAGCTAAATATTATATTGGTCCAACCTATGAAGCATGCATCGAAGGCATTCTTTCAATTTATTTAAGGCAATATTATTGAGTGTAGTAGTAAAAACCTAGCCCAACATCAGATGTCTAGTGGTTATTTGCTACAACTTCAATGGCATCCCCATCCAGCTCACTTTGCTCACAAACTGCGCATACCAGAGAAAAGAAAAATAGGCCATGAGTATGTTGATCAACAAGGATAAAGAGTGATTAACAATAAAATAGCATGTAATAAATTCAAGTAATTTAAATGATAGAAGAACATGTCTCTTGCTATCTTACAAGAGTGTAAAAACAATATAAATTGTTAATTGGTTAGCGCAATCCTAAATATAGTGACCTCTGTAGAGACACGCTAATACCCGTCGTAATCTCCACCAATGGTTATACCCCTCTCCGAGAATCACGACATCGAATCTCCTAATTGTGTGAGGTAAATCCATCTCACACTGATACCGGCATGACCGCGTACCGTTATTTCAGGTATCGACCGTCTCGAGCTAGATATACCATACATCCCATGATTACGGCGGGCGATCGAAAATAGTTCACGTATACTTGTCTCAACCGTTTTATTTATTCATGTATGATATTCACGTTTCATCCAACGTTTATCAACAAACCACTTTTCTTATCACATGTAACAGTTCAATCACTTAAGAATATTCAAGCATTAAGATTAAATATATTTAGTAATTTATTTAGTTCAGAGAACTGGTATGCACAACCTTGCGTTTGATTGTTTGTTCTCCGATCAACTTGGCTTCAACCTAATACGGTTGTATAAATTACATCAGTCTATTTTACTAAAAACAAGTCCAATCATTATTGCATGCATAGTACCAACAACAACAGGTGAGACATGACATAATGTGTGAATAGCTAGCTATACTAGTACTACTCTGCCAAGATATATTCATGGGTTGACTACTCATACATGCATGCAAGAAAAATTGATTTTCTCTGTACACAATCGCACACCAGGTGCTACTAGTTGTACTAGTTCATTGTTGCAAGAAAGCATGTACTATTACCAATTGACACCAAGTAGTACTAGTTGCATCGGATGGTTCTTAGCAAGATTTTATAGTAAATATTTGCACCGATTTAATGAACATAATATATGTCATCTCATAGAAAATTTTCTACTCCACATGCAAGATTGTCTAGAGAAACAACAAGGATTCTACTCAAATCCATCAAGAACCATCAAATCTATGAGAGAGAAACTAAAGCAGCTAGAGAGAAAAACTAGAGTAGCTAGATCATAGCACACAGAGGAACAAGGACAAGGCTAGGGCTCTAGAGAGTGGGCATACATGTCCCTGTCGCCAACTTTTCAGTTCTACCAGCTCTAGGAAAGCTTTGGGGTCGATTTGCACTCTAGAGTGAGGTGGGCGTGTGCGATGGTAGAAAGCTATATATAGCTGGGAAAGGTAGGGGAGCATAGGACATCTGTCCAGGTTAGGATGAGCGGTGGATCAGACCAAAAATCTAGTTACCATTTATGAGGTTACCGCTAGATATTTTCAGGTAGCTTCTAGTCTCTAAATATTTTTTAGCTTACTTGGCTGCTACTCTTTATTTTTTTTCAAGCATATAATTATGCTTAGATTAATAAAGCAAGCTAGTATAAATAAACCAAAAATGTATTTTGTTCGTGAAGACATTATTATTATTGGTATATTATTCCTACATATATAGACAAAACTGAGTCCATTAATTTGAATCGGAGAGAATACCTTTCTTGGAACACACAATTGCAATAGAGGGGTGATAAAACATATCTCACTGGTGACAAGGGCTCCTTCAAAATTGGCTTAGGTTGTCACCAAAAAATGCTTCACCCAAGCAATACCCATCCACTCTTTACTTTTTAAAATAGTATAAAATATTTTAGTATTTTTCTGAAACACATGTAGGTAGACGTCTTTTGATGTATAGGTTCAGTCTTTTGCTCGGAACCTAAAAAAGATGTCTAGATACATTTATTTTAGAAAAAAGAAAACATCTCATATTTTACACAGGGAGTAGTGAACGATGTTGTTGAGCACACTTGGTATACGTATTTTCTTAAATAAAATTTGCGTGGAGAAAATGTGGTAGTACTACATGTTTTTATTTGCGGTATGTATATATGTTTTGAGAATTACCTTAGAACTCACTCAGATCCTCGTTCATTGAATTTGCATTGCGCTTCGTCCATCCTTTGAGTTACAAGTTCCTTGCAAGTGAGATTTTCCGCTGCAAATGGAGTTATAATTACAACTGAAATTTTTTAGTTATATATAAGTAGAGTTACAACTGAGATTTTTTAGTTACAAATAAGATTGAAGCTGAAATATTTTTCGGCTGCAAGTGAGTTTGCAACAGAGATTCCATGACACCACTGAGAATTACACTAAATCTAAGTCGACTGGGTGTGTCTAATTCCCAGTCGACACACCCTGGAGCAAAGGTATATACCCTTGCTTTGACAGAAAACTACATCCATATGGGCCGGATCACTAGTTTCACTGCTATTGGAGTAAATTTGGAAAGTGGACTCGGCCATGTAGGATATCGCCACGACGGCAGCCCATCTATAAGTTCAACCCACCTGTTCCGTAGTTTCCGTGAACTCCAAGTTGAACTCCTCTCCCCTCAAAACTTTCCTAACGAACTCTTCCTCCACGGCTCATTCCGTTACAAGCTAGCTCCATCTTGGCGGCAATGGCCGCGCCCGTGTGGAGCCTTCCACCGGGTCCGGGATCCGTGTTCAAACCCAGCGGCCGCCTGATCATCGCGCGGTACCTCGCCCCAGGGCGCTCGCGCTCCGCGGCGACACCACCACCGTCCCCGGCCACGTCGCGGATGGCGTGGACGTCTTCTCCGCGCGCAGCCCCGCGGCGCTCCCCTTCCACCGCTGCAGCAGGAGGGACCACGGAGAGGTGTGGGGCTACTACTACGGGTTCTACCCGATCGACGGCGTGCGTCCGGCGCCGTGTGGGTGCTGGGTGCGGTACGGACCCGAGAAGGTGTACGTGGACGTGCACGGCCGCGGCGGGGCCATGGAGGCGGTCGCCTTCCGGCGCAGGTTCGCCTTCCACGCGACGTGGCGTGGCAACGACGGCAGGATACACGGGGTCCAGACGCCGTGGCTGATGAAGGAGTACCGGCTCAACAAGGGCGCGGCCGCCTTCCGCGCCGCCCAGGCCTGCCCCGGGGCGAACATGGACTGCGCCGTCCGCAAGGTCTTCGGAAGGCTGCCTCCTCCGCCGCCTCGCAGATCCGAGGAGGAGGAGGTGACCTCGGCGTACAGCTGCACCGGCGGCGAGGAAGCCGGCTACTGCAGCGACGAGGACACGAAGCGCGAATCGGCGAGGAAGCGCGCACGGTTCTGACTTCTGCGTCGTGTGATCGATCGCAGCGGTCAATTGGTTCGTGTCTCGCTCTCGCTGCGACAGGTTGTTCGTTTGATCGGTACATCCTTCAGAAATCTTTTGATTTGGCTGTACGTGGATGAATCTTGGATAGTTGCAGTCACCGAATCGTAGTGCAGAAACTTTTGGAAGTCCGAATTTGCACTGTACACATCTCCATTGGTTCTGCGACATCTTGATTTGCCTGCTCTTCTGTCTTCCAAGATAAGGCCAGATCAAGAATGCTTAGTTCATTCAGGGTTGCAATTTTTACTAGAAGTTAATTACTCCCTCCGATCCATATTAATTGCTCACATTTGTCTAGATTTGGATGAATCTAGACACTATTTAGTATATAGGTTCATCCAAATTTTGAGAAATTTAAGTCAATTAATATGGACCAGAGGAAGTAGTTCTAATGTAGTAGAAATTTGACTATGAGATATTTCTTCAGTTCGCATCATCGTGGATGTACAGTAAAAGAGCCTCTTCTGACTATCTCAGCATTTCTTGCTTCATCTCTGTTAGGGAATGCTAGCTTGATAGTTGCATTGACGTGATGGTAATCTAGTTCAGAGAACTGTCTTCTTTGTCAACTGAAACATTTTTCTGCAACATTAGCTATTGTCCACTTCAAGAATGTTTGATCGCGATTTCATATACTACAGACGAACGCAATAGAGCATTTTCCTTTTTTGGTTTTGGCAAATACTGTGATAGATGATGATGATGACGATATCACGGAAATCTCTTTTGGCTCACGGGTGCATTTGCACCCATTGTCAGAAAACATATTTTCAAATGTTAAAAAAATGTGTCCATTCAAACATTTTAGAGAAAATTCCCTATTGACACTACCTTAAAATGAGATTCCCTATTTGACACTAGACAAAATTTTCTTCCTTATTTGACTCCTAGTCTTAATTTGTTTCCTTGTATGACATTGCCGTTAGCTCTGTTAGGTTTTTCCGTCAAACAAAAATTAGGAGGACCAAAATACCCCCTGCAAGCAAACTATCGAAGCAAAACACCAATTCCTATGGAACCGTTCCTCTCGTCTCGAGTCCCCAGTCCTCACCGACAGTGAACCCTTGCGGCGGCGGCGGTGACTACGTGAGTTGAGGAGTCATGGACCAAGTTTGTTTCGGGTGGCGGCCCAGGCATGGCTGCGGCAGGAGCAAGCCTACTCGCGGCGGACAACGATACAGGCACGGCGGATGGCGACCAAGGAGGGGCCTGGAGAAAGAAGCCATGGCATGTTGGTGGCGGGAAATGACTCACGGCTACAACACCTGTGGCCTGGTCTGGCTGGAGTACGTGCTCGGCAAAGAGACGCCATGAGGAATCTAGGAGAGGCGTTTGCACGCCATCCATCCACTTTGGGTTGCTCGTTTCGGAATGAGGGTGTCGTACATCGTGCGTGAGTGTGCATGTCAACGACACGCGCCAAGAAATCGTTGTAGGATTTGGTGCGGAACGCGCTGATGTACTCCTCCCGAAAGTCCATGCTTGACGATGACGAGCTAGCTCTACATATCACAAAACCAACAAGAAAAGAAACGATCAGCATACCATCAATCGAACCAAATGGTCAAATGAAAATGCAGGCTACTACACGCCCAATCGAGCAAGCTCCGCTGCGGTCAACTAACTTGGGGGTGAAGATGCCACCGCTGCATGAAGCCGACCAGAGTGCAGGTACACGTACGGGTAAACAGAAGCAGTGTCAAAACGGTGAACATTACAACAGCTATTGTTCACCAGGGGTTAAAAGGTCTTTTCATGTCTCTCTTTAACACGGTTAGTCAACAAAATACACTAGAGTGTCATATAGGGAAATAAATTTTGAGCAGATGTCCATATAAGGAAGAAAAATTTATCGGGTGTCAAATAGATAACCTGTTTTTAAGACAGTGTCAAATAAAGAATTTTCTCAACATTTTATGTTCATTCACAAGTTTTCTGATGAAAGAATATTTTATGTGTCATGTATAAAAAAGACAAAAAATGTCAATTGAGTACGACTATTTACATGATATTTTTTGTCTTTTTTTTGCACAGGACATGTAGAATGTTATTTCATCTCGAAATCTTATGAACAAACATAAATGTTTAAATGTATATGTAAATATTTTTTAATTTTTTTAAACATTTTTAAAAATATGTTTTTTCACAATGGATACAAATGCACCCGTAAGCCGAATATCCACCTCACGATACCACTTCTATTAATGAAGTTATCATCAAAACTTTCAGAACTGGAGGTGCAGGTCATTATATGGTTCGATGAAATATGGCTGCGAGTTTTTCTATGACACTACTAGGAAAATGCCTGTTTGTGGCGCACTAGCAGTGCGCCACTAGCCTCGCGCTGCGGCTATCTCCTAGCCATGGCACTGCCTAGTGCGCCACGGTTGTGTCGAGATAGGCGTAGCACACCTGCTAGTGCGCCACGGCTATGTGGGCAGGTGCGCTAAGCGTTGGATCTTCTATGGCGCACGTCGCAGTGCGCCACTAAGCTGCGCAAGTGCGCTTTAGATGTAGTGCGCCACAAAAGCTAGGTCATGTGCGCCACATGTGTGTTTTTTTTGTTTTTTTTTAATTTCAGAGCCAGATGATATACAGTACAAATTATATACAATATTACAGGCAGATATACACACACAGATAAAAGATATACAATTATATATATAAATACACAATTTGCAAAACAAGATTGAAACAAATACATATAGATAAGTCTCATACATGAATACATAGTATAAGTTACATTGTTTCGATCAAGTTACAAAGTAGTTGGTGACATGTGAATACATGTGTCTCGAACAAGTTAGAGCTCGGAAGCTCGCCTAGACATCTAAACTAGCTAGACACAAACGCGGGATAAACAACCAAAGACGATAAGCATGATCACCGCGATGAAGGTGTAGGTCTTCATCCGGTTCCTCGTCCTAACTCCCGCTAGATAGCGCGTGTATCTAGCTTCCGCCTCCGCCATAGTGTTGTACTCTTTGTAGCTATTACCGCTGAAACGGTGCACCTGTCTCCGGCAGTCTTCTCAATCATCGTAGACTCTGGGAACCCGTCCCTTGTACACGACATACCACGTCATCTACAAGTTGACAATAATAATTAACCGGTGATTGAAAAAAACATGTATAATTAAATTCGCATATGAAGATACACTTATAAAAAGTACTCCTAAATCAAAAAGACCAAACTCAAAAAGCATGCCTCATATATAACTAGGTTGTTCGACACAGGAATATGCTACGATGGAACCGTCCGCCAAGTAGGATGCACAACACCTGGACCGGTGCATAGCACAAAGCGGACAATCCCATCGCAGCACATTCACATATATAGTGTGCCACGACATTTTAATCATTGGCATTATTCTCGAAAAAGACCAAAGTAACTCAAAAAGCATGCCTCATATATAACTAGCTAGGTCGTTGGACACAGGAATATGCTATGATGGAAGTGTTCACCAAGTAGGATGCACAACACCTGGACCTGTGCATAGCACAAGGCGAACAATCCCATCGCAGCACATTCACATATATAGTGTGCCACGACATTTCAATCATCGGCATTATTCTTGAAAAAGACAAAAATAACTCGAAAAGAATGTCTCATATATATACATAGGTCGTTGGACAGGAATATGCTACGATGGAACCATGAGCCAAGTAGGATGCACAAGACCTGGACTTGTGCATATCACAAGGCTCACAATCCCGTCGTAGCATATTCACATATATAGTGTGCCACGACATTTCAATCATCGGCATTATTCTCGAAAAAAGAGTAAGGAAAAAAGAAGGACCAAAGTGAGCAAAGGACCAAAGAGTAAGCAAAAAAACCAAGCATTGATTGATATATAATAATAATAAGCAAAAGAAATAAGCGATGATTCATAAACCTAATAAGATAAGTAGTAGCATGTACACTGGTCCACACACACACAAAGGTCATCTATAGTTTGTAACTACAACTAGGCCAACATCAAGCCTTCTGGCTCGGCTTAGGGAACGGGAGGACGCCTTGTCTCGTCATGAACTTCCTATAGTCACCCTATATCTCTAGGCGATCTTCTATGTCACGGTTATTCGGGATATTTCCTCCGTAGAAGATCCCCCCCGAAGTCATGATATCACGAAAGATGATTGCCCCAAACTGCTGCTGGATGCGATACATCTCTTGTCTAATATCTGAATCAGTGATCTTGGCCTTTGCTTCGGCCCACGGATTGAGATGATCTGGCAGCGTAGAATTCTGCTGGTCAAGTAGGAACGCCCTAATGATATGCATGGCCAGGCTGAGAGAAAACAGGCAGACCATGGTATAGTGCAGCGGGTATAGGTGGAACATATTGAAGATATCGTCGAACCGCAGGAAGAACAGATCCGCAGGGGCATTGTCGACGAAGCCCAAGCCTGGTGGCACCTTAACCACGAATACCGGGTGTGAGGGATCTTTCTCCGATAGAAGGCGTCTCTCTATCGTCAGCACGCCGTCATGCACACTCTGCAGTTCTGAACTGGCGAGCCTCCGCAAATTCTTAGGTAGCATGGGCTCACCCGCCACATGAATCCTCCACATAATACCCTCGGGTCTTGGTGGCCTGTCCCGAAACCTGATCGAATTCGCAGTTGTTGACGCCACCGGCTCGCTCGAGCTGCTAGATTTTCTTTTCGTGCCCTTTTTTTCCTTTTGGAGAGCGGGCAGGCACCGCAATCTGAGCACCGGCCACCCTATGTAGTCTGTCAGGGCTTAGAATAAAGGGCCGGTTGGTTGTATCAGCTGGCTCTGTAAAGGCGCAAGCTGGAGGCGTCTCCTGAGAACCAAACAGACGCTTGGTGATAGTGGCTTTCTCTGTGGGGCCACCAGCTAGGTCTTCGTTGCTACACTGAGTGTTGAAGAAGTGATCATTCCAGTCTTTGTCGTCCTCGGCCAGATCCTGCGCCATGTGCATATCATCAACATGATCATCGGACCCACCGCGTGGAGGTGACGGCGAGGGCGGTAAGGGGGCCTTGCCACCGCTTGTCGCTGGCACGACAGGCGGTGCTGTTGTCTGTGGCGTGATGGCCCCGCCGTCCCCAAACGGATCATGCTCTTTGGCCATTGCAAGAATAAGCCGAAGCAACTTCTGAGGACAGCTGGCTCTTCTTCATCCGCTCCTAGGGGTTGAATGGGAGGTTCCAGGTCGTCGCAACCCCTTAGCACCCGAGTAATTTTAACCCTGTGCACGCTATCTGGCATCGGCCTTGAGTGGAACGTGCGCTGCAAGGGTTGAACGATGGTATCCTTGGCAACATCCCTCAGCTCGTTGTTCACGTAGCATAAGAGAGTGCAAGGAACATCCGTCTGCGGAAAACAAGTACGGCGTCGTCAGAGATGCCATAAGAGTAATAGATGGCATGAAAGGCGGTAAAGCAATTTGTTTACCGTGATGGCGTCGAGATCGGCTAATGTCGAGGCACCGCATATGGCGACGGGCGTGCAAGAGACAGAAGGGCTGCTTGATGGCGCGGTGCTGGCCGCCGGTGTATTCTCCCTACCGCCGGGTGCTTGGAGCTCCGGTGCCGCCACGACGATGGCAGGAGGGCCACCAACATGTACTCCGGCGCCGCGGGGATGGCAGGGGGAGTCACCAACACTTGCGGCGCCGCGGTGCTAGCGGGCGGAGTCACGAACACGTAGTTCGCCTGATTCGTTGGTGCCGCGTAGTTCGAGTGGCTGCTGACCATGCTTGGAATCGGGCACGGCCCTACTCGACCACCCGCACTCCAGTTCGCTATTGACTCCACCAAGGTAGGCAAGAAGGACGTGAGGGTGATTGCCAGGTTGTCTTGGACGATCTGCAGGATCCGCGCCACTTTTTCCTTAAGTTCTTGAACCTCGCAGTTTTCCTCCTCGCTCCTTCCCGACGGCGCCACATGCGTCCTCGGCGGTGGACCAAAATGATCCACCCAATTCTTACCCCCGAGGTCGGCCAGACGGCCAGCCGACGACGGCTTCTTCGTAACCGGCTCTATTTTCTTGGCCCGGTTCATTGCCCTGTTAAAAGGGTTATCCCACCGGGTGGCCGCCGTCGACCCCTGGGATGAGGAACCCTAGGATCCATGACTAGCAACAATTTCCTCCTCCTGCAAAAGAAGTAATAGTGAATCGTTTAGATCATCGATTAGAATGCAATCGAGTTGATCCGCGGTAATTAGATTACTTACCACAATTTCCTCGAATTCCTTCACCGCAGGATCCGCGGTGAGTTGTTTGGTTTTTGGGTCCACATGGTAACAGGCCCTGATGAAGTTTCGAACCTGCCCGGGTTTGAATTTTGCAAAGGGGTTTTCTATCCCCTTGGATCTATACTCTTCGTCCTCCTTATTCCATTTGGCCTCCGCGGTTCTGTATCCACCAGATCCGAGATGGTGATGACCTATATTCATCGCCTGCAGCACCTTTCCCCGATTACTATTGGCCAGGGCTCTTTCGGATTCACACCTCTCCTTGAACTCCCGGAACTGATCTTTGGTGATCTGCGGGTCAATCTTCTGGATCTCCTCGAGACTTTTGCCTTCTTTATAGATCTTCTTCTTTATCCGGGTTCTCCAGCTGGCCAGGGCGGTGCTCATCTTTGTGAGGGCGGATTTGTTTACTTCATTCCCATGATAATTTGTGTTCTGATACTTAGCGGGGAACTTGTATCTTGCGTGCAGCTTCTCGAAGAGGAGTGTGCGCAAGTGGCCATTATCTTTATGCCGGAGATTCTGGGTGTTGATCGAGATGGTTGTCCGGGTGATCGCCGCCACTTGCCCACCGTACCCTTTGACGACAAGGTCGGGCTCCAAAGGAACACCTGTTGGGCTCACTTCGGTAATTTCCTCCCTGACGGTGCCGACCGTGTTCAGGCGCCATTCCTTCGGCTTCTTCTTCTTCTTAGGAGGATTGTACCACTCCCTGTGCCCTCGCCACCATCAGTGGTTTCATCACCCGCCATTCCTTTGGCTTCTTCCTCCGCGTCTTCCATCTCATCATCCTCGCTCTCCGAAGGATGGTATTCTTCATCGTCTTCTAGCCGCTGGGCCG
This sequence comes from Avena sativa, assembly GCA_916181665.1. Taxonomy (NCBI): domain Eukaryota; kingdom Viridiplantae; phylum Streptophyta; class Magnoliopsida; order Poales; family Poaceae; genus Avena; species Avena sativa. Next base: position 143,103,867 of record OV702294.1, on the reverse strand, counting down.
CCTCCCAGAATGTCAATTGTTTATTCGGAGGTCTGAGTTCTCCTTCAGCGCTGATGCGCTTAGAACATCCAGCCTCGTCGTTGTCACACATCTTTGCACTAATAAAAACAAATAATTGGTTAAATGCACGGAAAAATCCGGCATGACCTTTGCTAATTTTCTTAAACTAGGAGTGCCCGATTTCTGCCTAAACGGAAGTTAATCAACATTCCGGCAAAAATCGGGACTCATCTCATACAAGAACCTGCATACACAACATAATAAAGTGCTTCATATACAAGCACAAGCACAATTTCAAGTGCTACAATTATATCACCACAGATCAGTACTACTAGACCATCACCAGCAAGCAAACCAGTACTAAAACCATCACCAATATCAGTACTAAAACCATACAGCATAACTAGGATTTCAGCAGGAGCATTTCATCAGTATATACACATTGTTTCATCAGTCTATACAACATAACTAAATTTCATCAGGATCAGTACTAAAAAAGTACTAAAAAAGTTACTGAGATCAGTATATACAGCATAACTAAATTTCATCAGCATCACATTGTTTCATCAGGATCAATACTAAAAAAAGTTACTGAACACACATTGGGATGGAAAACCTGCAATATCTGAGAGAACTTTATATATGTAATCATGAAGCCTATTGATTCTTGGTGATCCTGGCAGAATCCCCCATGTCATTTATAAATAATTTTAACAAGCTAAATTTGCTAACCCTAGCTAGCTTCTTGTACATAGACTGTACATAGACTCATTTAATAAAAATTGTTGAAACTTTTATTCTGTCCTCCTTTGGCAATTGGCATGCACAAAAGGAGAACCTTATCTACATTTACACCAACTCAGATGAGTGAGCTGATCTACATTTGCACTGTCATTGCTTTATCTATATACCTCACTATCTAAAATTCCTACTACCAGCTACTGCTACAAGCTACAAGCTACAAGCTCTCTGTTTCTAAAATTCCTACTACCAAGCTCACTGGCAAGCTCTCTGTTTCTAACATCTTCTGAACATCTTCTGTTTTCTCTCTATTTCTAACAGATCATTCATACAAGAACTACCTAAACCTAAACCTAAACCTAAACCTAAGTCAACCTAAACCTCACTGTCAAGCTCTCTATTTAATAAACCTCACTGTCAAGCTCTCACTGTAAACCTAAACCTAAAGCTAAACCTCACTGTCAAGCTAAACCTCACTGTCAAGCTCTCACTGTAAACCTAAACCTCACTGTCAAGCTCTCTAAACCTAAATTTCTAAATCAATGCCTAAGCCTAAGCCTAAACCTAAACCTAAATCAACCGAGAAGTGGAGAGGGGAGAGACGGAGAGAGGGGAGAAGACTCACCTCTGAGACGAGGACGAGGACGAGCTCGCGGGTGAGGTGGCTGGCGAGGTGGGGCTGTAGGCGGTCGAGGCCGCTGGCGAGGCAAGCGCGCGGGCGATGCTCCTCCTCCAGTACCTCCTCCTGGCTGGCGACGCTCCTTCTCCTCTCCTAGCGCGGCGGCCTGCTTCTCCTCCTCCTCCTCATCCTGGCTGGCGATGCTCCTCCTCCTCTCCTGGTGTGGCAGCCTCCTCCTCCTCCTCCTGGCTGGCGAGGCGCGCGTTGATGCAGATGGGATGCGGCGGCGGCGCGTCAATGGGGATGGTTTGATCCGTGTCTGAGGACGATGGGGGAGGGTAGGGCCGATGCGGCGAGTTGACTAGTCCAACCCACTTAGGCGTAGAGCACCCTGGCCAAGTGCGCTACGGTTATCCGTAGCGCACTTGGCCAGGGTGCGCTACGCCTAAGTGGGTAGGACTAGTCAGATAAGAGGGCTGCCACCCCCATAGTTGTCACTAGCACTGCCTTATCCCACTGGTTCCACCCACTGCTCTAATCTAAACCTGTGAGCACCTAGGTTTGAATCCTGGTGCCCACCTTTTTTATTTTTATTTTAAAAATATTTTTAAATGTTCCAAAAAATGCCCAAAAGTGGTGATATATTCCATAAAAGTTTTGTTTTGTTTTGTTTTTAAAATACTTTTAAATATTCCAAAAATGCCCAAAAGTGATAATATATGTCATAAAAGTGGTACAAATTAAATATGATTCAAATATGTCATAATAATTTGTCCATGATACAAATATGTCATAATAATTTGTTCATGAATATTACAATCTTTTTCGACCATGCGTTTTATAATATTTTTTGAGCTAGCGTTTTACAATATTTTTTTCCCTTCTTTGTCGCGGTTGAATAATTTAGCCCCGACACTTTAATGTTTCTTCTTTCGAACGGGCTACCTTTTTTGGGTAGGGTTGTCGTTTTTCTTCTTGTGATGTATGTTGCTGCATCGTAGTCATCGTCATCTTCAATCTTTGGATTGCCGTACTGGTCGAAGTCTTGTTCGTTGGCGACTCCATCCATTCCGATGATGTTTATTTTCCTCTCCTCATGACAACACGGCTAGGCTTTGTCGGGTCGATAATGAAAAAACATTGGTCCACTTTGGTAGCCAGTACCCACGGTTCATTTTTCGCGGCCACGTTCGCACCGGCGGCCTTGGATTTGGCTGCTTCGGGTATAACCATGGTTGTGAAATACCGGTCTTCTCTTTCGACGCTCTTTTCCCATCTGACATGGAACATCGGCACCTTTTCTCCACAGTAGTCGAGCTCCTAGATCTCCTCGATTCTTCCGTAGAATCTTTCCTTCACGTTGTCATCGGTGTAGAATTCCGACATTACGCCTAAGTTCTGATAATCACACTTGTTGTCCTTTTCCTCCGTGTAGAATGTGTAGCCGTTGATATCATATGCCTGATAGGTCACCAGGTTTTGCATCGGTCCCTGCGACAAGGTGAATATGATCTTTTCCATGTCAGAAGAATGCAATCGCAGGGGATTATCAAGGAGCGTCTGCCTAAACCAACGCGTGAAATCTGAGTTGTGCTCTTTGATTATTTCTCTCTGCGTCCTCTCTATGCCCCGGTCACTGTACTTCTTCTCGATTAACCTTTTGTGCTTCTGTACCCAAGGATCAACCAGTTCTAAATGTTGTAGCGCGACGAGGTTTGCTCGATAAAAGTCTGCGCGTCGAAAATCAAAGTCTACATGCAGTATGCGATGACCCTCTCGGTGACCAGATCCGTCAAGCTTGCCAAGGTGCCTGTTGACGGGAAGACCGACAGGGTTCTTGATGTCTAGATAATTCGTGCAGAAAGAGATGCACTCTTCGGCCAGAAAGCCCTTGGCTATGCTTCCATCTGGACGGGACCTGTTGCGAACGTATCCTTTGATGTGTCCGTTCATCCTTTCGAATGCCATCATGCTGCGGAGGAACATCGGCCCGAGTTGGACGATGTCCTCCACGACATGGACCAGCAGATGCACCTGTTGGAATTATTCCCTATAGGCAACAATAAATATGTTATTATTATAATTCTTGTTCATGATAAAGTTTATATTCCATGCTAGAATTGTATTAAGCGGAAACTTTGATACTTGTGTGGTTTATGAACAACACCGTGTCCCTAGTATGCCTCTATGGACTAGCTCATTGATTAATGATGGTTAAGGTTTCCTAACCATAGACATGAGTTGTTAATTAATAATGAGATCATGTCATTGGGAGAATGATATGATGGACAGACCCAAATCAAGCAGAGCAATTAGATCGTGTCATCGTGTTCATCTTTGCGAAGCTTTTTCTTATGTCAAATATTGTATTCCTTAGACCATGAGATAATGCAACTCCCTGGTATCGGAAGAAAGCTTTGAGGTCATCAAATGTCATCCTATGAGAGGATGATCATAAAAGCGTCTCTCAGGTGATCGGAAAGTACTTGTTGGGTTGTATGTATCGAGATGGGATTTGTCCCTCCCAAGTCGGAGAGGTATACTTTGGGCCCACTCGGTAATCGATATCAACACCGCTTGCAAGCAAGTGGTTAAGGAGTTAATCACAAAGTGATATCGGATTACGGAACGAGTAAAGTACTTGCTGTGAACGAGATTGAACTAGGTATGCCGATGCCAACGATCGAATCTCGGGCAAGTAAAATATCGCGTGACGAAGGGAATATATATATATATGGGATTAATTGAATCCTGGCATCGTGGTTCATCCGATATGATCATCGATGAATATGTGGGAGTCAATATGGGTTTCCATATCCCGCTGTTGATTATTGATAGAAGATCATGTCTACATATTCTCGAACCTGTAGGGTCACACACTTAATGTGTCTCGATGCTAGGATAGAATGGATAATTGGTTTATGAGTTTTTGTTCGGAGTGTCGGATGAGATCCAGGATATCACGAGAGGTTCCGGAATGGTCCGGAGAATAAGATTCATATAAGGGAAAGCAGTTTTTGGATTTCGGAATTGTTTCGGAATGTTCGGTATTTTACCGGAAGGTTCTAGAAGCTTACGGAGTGGGACCAACGTGGCCCCACTTGTCGGGAGGGGGAGTGGGCCTACAAGGGAGTGCCCTGGCCGCATTGGGCCAGGGGCACAAGGCCCCATAGGCCCAGCCGGCCAAGCCCTAGGGGAAACCCTAGGGAGAGCTTCTAGAAGGGGGGGGAACTTGCCCCCCACTCCATCCCATGTGGCCGCCGGCCCTAGGGTTTGGAGGAGGGGAAAGGGCAGCCGGCCAGCCCTCTATATAAATAGGGCACGGGTGCACCCTCCCCCCACACCTCCTCAAACCCTAGCCGCCTATTTGCTGCCCTCTTCTCTCTCTCTCTCCCGACTGCGCGTAGGCGAAGCCCTGCCGCAAAAACTCTCCACCTTTGCACCACGCCGTCGTGTTGTAGATCCAATATATCTCTCCACCCCACTTGCTGGACCGAGGAAGGAGGAGACGTCGAGGTGCCGTACGTGTGCATCTCTCGGAGGCGTCGCCACTTGCGGCGTTGGATCAGATCGGATCACGAGGAGGAGAAGGCTAGTACGACTACATCAACCACGTTCCGTTGAACGTTCCGCTGTGCGATTTATTCAAGGGTATGAAGATCTCATCTATTCCCCCTCATTGTTTGCATCTCCTAGATTAGATCTTGGCTTCCCCGTTCGCATCCGTAGAATTTTTTTGATTTACTATGCTGCGAAACCCTTCAGCACCATAATTTCGAAGAATGCGGGTGGGAAGTAGACCTCAAGCTCGCATAGTATCACCACGATCTCCTCCTGTAGCCTCCCGAGCTGATTCACGCCAATTGACTTCCTAGAGATGACGTCAAAAAACTTGCAGAGGCCAAATAACGTTTCACGAACGTGCTCGTCCATTATCCCTCTTAGTGCAACCGGAAGTACCTGCGTCATTAGCACGGCACAGTCGTGAGACTTCATGCCACTGAACCTATGCTTCGCCTCGTCTAGGTATCTGCTTATCTTGCCCGCGTAGCCGTAAGGAAATTTGACTCCTAGAAGGCACTTGAAAAACTGTTTGATCTCATCCTGGCTTAGAGTGAAGCAAAAAGGAGGGCAGTAATATTCGTTCTTCTTGAACTTTTTACCCTTCCGACGACCTTCTGTCATATCCGACTCATGATCATCGTCATCTTCCTGATCATCAGGAGTAGTGCGTCCTCCGTGAAGCTCCTTCCGGATACCCAAGCATATCAGGTCGTGCCTTGCTTTCGGACCATCTTTCGTCCTATCTGGCATGTTGATTATGGTGGCGACCAGACTCTCGCACACGTTTTTCGTGATATGCATGATGTCGAGGCTATGAGGCGTGCGGAGAAACTTCCAGTATGGCAACTCCCAGAAAACAAACCTTGTTTTCCATACCTTCATCAGCGGCTTGTCTTGCTGCCTCTTTCGCTTATTTCCAGGCTTAGGACAATCATTCCAGGTTTTCAGCAACTCTTCCACTTCTTCGCTGCTCCTACGCTCTGGGATTCCTCGGGTCTCGGATTTTCCATCGAACAGGTCTCCACGTTTTCTCCATGGATCATTCTTGCCGAGCCACCTCCGGTGCGCCATGAACACGGTTTTCGAAGACCCTGGATCTTTCTCTAGTTGGAGATAGCTTGTGTTATCCATGCACCTAACGCATGCGCAGAATCCTTGGATAACCTGCCCCGAGATATACCCGTAACCTGGATAGTCTTGCACCGTAGTGACCAACGCGGCTCTCATAGTGAAATAATCTTGTGCGACGGCGTCGTAAGTATTGGCTCCAGATTCCCATAACGTGGCTAGCTCCTCTTTCAACAGCCCGAGATACAGATTGATGTCGGTACCAGGTTGTTTCGGCCCTTGAATTAGCATACTCATTTGTATGTACTTCTTCTTCATGCACAACCATGGAGGGAGGTTGTACATCCATACAAACACGGGCCAAGTGCTGTGCGTGCTGCTCTGGCTATCGAACGGATTGAGTCCATCGGTGCTCGCACCAAGCCTGATGTTCCTCGAATCTCCACCGAATTCTGGGAATTCGAGGTCCAATGCTTTCCACTGGCTAGCATCTGAAGGGTGCGTCAGCAGCTCATCCTTTTCGGGGTCATCATCGTCATCTCCTGGCTTCTTCCTTTCCGCATGCCATCGCATGAGCTTCGCTTCCTTAGGCTCCGCGAAATAGCGCTGCAGACGAGGAGTGATAGGAAAGTACCATACCACTTTCGAGGTGCTTTCTTCCCTTTCTTGTATCGACTCACGCCGCACACCGGACATGTGGTTTTCTCTGCGTCCTCGCCCCGATAAATGATGCAATCGTTGATGCATATGTGATATCTAACGTGTGGTAGATCGAGAGGACAGGCGATTTTCTTGGCGTCCTCAATACTAGTTGGACATGTGTTCCCCTTCGGGAGACGATCATGCCAGAATGCCATCATATCGTCGAAGCTTGCGTCGCTCAATTTGTGTTTTGCCTTCATCTCTATAGCCTTGAGTGTTACATTCAATCGGGTATCATCGGGCTTGCATCCTTCATACAATGGAGTAACCCCGTTTTTCTCAAGTTGCGCAAGCTTGGCTTTCTCTCTAGCGGCAGCCCTGGCGTTACTCGTCTGCTTGAGAAGCAGCTCTTGCACATAAGGGTCCCGCACCCAGCCTGACGTTGTTCCATCGTCGTCTCCTCCTCCGGCATCTAGATCATCATCATCCCGGTCTTCTTCCGCACCTTCACCATGTCCAGGAGAATCTTCATCATCTCACCCGTTCTCGCCGTGATGATCATCGTCATGTTGCCCACCTTCATCGTCTCCATCGTCTTTGTCATCGCTTATCCAATGAGTGTATCCATCCATGAAACCATGGCGGAGCAGGTGCGCCTGCAGATTCCCGGAATCTAGGTCGATCACCTAGTTGAGTTTGCATCTTCTGCACGGACATCTTATCTCCGTCTTGTTATTTCGTATCATGTCGGCCGTCGCACATTTCAAAAATCTAGCCACAATGTCTTCACTCATTATGAGCACCATTTTTGCCTGCACTGTGTACACGGTACAATTAGAAGTCTATTAGAACCACATAATCAATGCATGCATGCAATGGTCGATAGGAAATTTTGGCATGACCTATCCTAAAATTAGGACCTTTATGAAATGCCAAAGTCTTGCCAAAATGGAAATGAATCAATATTTTGGCAAAACAAATGGCAACTTGTTCACATACAAACACAAGAGAGAGAGATCGATCCATACACACATGAACATATCATTATCCTCTCCATACACACATGCATGAGCATCATCGATACTCTCCATATATACACACATGACCATCGATCCTCTCCATACACACATCATGAGCATCGATCATCTACATACATATGAGCATATCATTCATATACACATGAACACATCCTTACATGGACAACTTGCCGAGATGAGAGACCGATCGCGAAAAGATGGAAAGGGGAGGTGCGCGTGAGACCGGAGAACGAGATGAGAGACCGAAGACCTTCCTCTATTACGTATGTAACATACAAGGCAAGTTCTACATGTTAAAAATGGTGAATGAGTGGAGAAATTGAGGTGAGAAGGATAAGGATCCCGACTAGATATAAGGAGGAAGAAGAAGGGCAAAGTGAAGTGTGGGGTGGTAGATGATCACACATGTGCACAAAGTGGAGCTGCCAAAAAAATACTAGTCGACACATCCGTGGCGCACATGGCCCTAGCGCGCCATGGGAACTAAACACATCTGTGGCGCACATGGCCCTAGTGCGCCATAGATGTGTCTGCCCGTTTTACAGAGCAGAGGGGCATGCCCTTAGGCATAGCGCACCCCCCACGTGCGCCATGGTTAACAATAACAAGCATAACGCACCTACCCTATGTGTGCTACGGGTATCTGGCGTGCGGCCAGCAGGGCCCTGGCCCACACATATCTGTGGCGCACTATGACCATGTGCGCCACTGTTGTTCTAGTTACTAGTAGGGCACTGCCCATAGGTAAGCCACGCCTGTTTTAGCTGTGAGGCACTTCAACCATGTGAGCCACAGATGTGCTGATTACCTATAGCCATTTTCCTAGTAGTGTGATAGGCAGCACATCTCAATTTCCAGCGATCGAATGATTGATATAACCTACAGAATGTCAACATAAGATATTTTTATGCATTGTTGAGTTTATACACAAGAAAACAATTCCCGAGGGGGTCGGGATTTCCGTTTACCGCATTTTCTAGAAAATCCCGACCAGTAATGGGACAAATTTTGAAATCAAAATCTGAATTCAAGTTCCTTGCTATGAACATTTATCGAGGGTTCTCACTAAAATATATTTTTTACAAAAAGTAGAATTTTCGCTCAGTATAACAATTTAACGGGGGGTTTCGGGACCGTAGCCAAAACCCTGCGTGCAGGTATAGCTCAATAAACCTGATGCCTTCATGGAAATTTTAGCTACTGAAATGGAAGAGAATGATATGAGAGAGGGAAGTCAGTTCCACAATGTCACTAATACCAATTAGTAAAACAGAAAACGCAAACTTTATTTGAAGGCTTGTTTATTCCTTAAAAAACTTGAATCCTATCATATTATTCTTTTGTTTGCTGAAAGGCCAAAGGACATATATTTAGTAGAACAAAACCTTATAAAAAAGATCCTTACAAAAATTGAAAACAACATGCAAGTTCTTTGGGGGTATCGATGCCTTCTTCCTCCTGCATCCAACAGCCGCATGGCATGAGCCGAGCTTGATGCCGCCTCTAGACCTCTAAAACACCACTTTAGTAGGATAACATTGTTGTACCTGCTAGGAAGTCACCAATGCAAAACAGAAAACGCCCCTACAGAATAAACGCAGGAAAGGGCCCGAGTTACGCCCGAGATCCGATCAAATGGAACCGGAGAGCACAAACCTCACACGCTCTCCGAGAATGTTGAGGTTGGCCAACCTGTTGGAAATATGAGCTATTTACCATATGATTTATTCAATAAAACAGAGATAAAACATGACTAATATCATAGGAATAAAACTAGCCATGCAATCTAACATAGAGGATGTAAAAAGCAAGTCTAAACATATTGCAAGAAGTAGTGATTGAAAATCTGAACAAGATGAAGGAAGATCACACATGGTGCAAAAGAGGAACTGCTCGTTTTGACATCAACTTTGGTGTGTGTCGCCAACCAGGTCGTCAAAGAGGTCATCGATGTCGAGGAAATAGTCGTTGTCCAAAAAGAAATCTCTAGCGTTCGTGAAGGGGTCCGTTATGAAGCCAGTAGTCGCGGAGAGCTATCCCTAAAAACCATATCGCCCTTCTCCTGTTAAGGATCTGAAGAGGCAGGATTCTGGAGGCATACTGTCCCGATCTTCGGTGCACACCACGAGCCAGAATGGGGAAGTCCTGGTGACTGTGTGGTGCTCTGAAACTGGAGGTGATGTGGTGTGGTGTGTCTCTCTAGAGAGGAGCGACCTATATTTTATAGGCACAGTAGGGAGAGCGAACAAGCAGCACAAGGGGCGAATCGAACAGGTAGCGTCCAAAGCTGAATAGCCCTCGGTTAGTATTAATTTTCCACTAGCAAAAAATTTCAAATTTGTGCAACTATTCATATTCCATTCATGCGTGACAAAAAGAAGATAAATCATACATGTGGCATAGGTTGGTCCTCGGCTCATTTTCGCAACCCGCGACACCTGCGCTCTGTTTTGACGAGACGAGGCATGGCAAGGCGGGTGGCGGTGGAGGAGGAGCGCATGTATATGTCTCTTCTCTTCTCATGCTTGTTGATGACTGCAAGTGCACAAATAAATTGTAGCTAGTTTTGAAATATATCGAACCCACAGAGAGCTATTTGGTTAAGGTATTTATGCCCCTCGTCACTATCTACCAAAGGATACTTGTAAGCTGCCTTTGATTTCAAGTGAAGGATGTTTGACAGGTTTTTGGATCGAATGCAAGAAAGTAAATAAAATGATTAAAAATAAAGCAAGTAAAAAAGTGTGTATTGAATGGTGGTTGAACTTAATAGGGCTAAGATGTTCTCGGGGATGTAGAATACACCACTAGCATGTTGTAAATAATCATAATTAGGATAACATATTTCTTATGTCATGATATGTGTGGAGAGAGTTTCGTAATAAGATGTTCACTACAAGGCTTGTAGGCAGTCACTTTGTTGAGCCAAGAATGAGGTTATCTCTAAATAACCACTGCGATGCCTGGAAGCAATCACCATGCGGACCACCACAATTAAGGGTTTCCCCGTGGATATCATAATTAGCTTAGTGAATCACTCTTTGTTCCCCCTTTGACCGTGTTGGGTGCTAGCGATGCTTCTAGTCACAATAGTTTCCGGCACAACATCCAAACATGTCTAAAGGGTTTCACCCTTTTACTTTAGACCGAAGGCAAATGATATGTGTCCGACTACACATACTATCTAAAGAGAGAGATCAAACACACATCATAGATCAATGGATCCTATACACAAGTAATAAATCATCTTTATTTTATTTCATAATAATGCTAGGGTTTCTCCATCGCCCCAAGAACGAAGGGAACTACTCACACATGAAAGCAATCAACAATATCATCATAATCAAATGGATGTATAAAGGTAATGGAATGAATCTAGTGCAAACCACAATTGAATCTGGAATTACAACAAGATCTAATGAATGGAAGATGGGGGTAGAGATGGTGATGTAGATGCAGCGGTTGATGATGTAGGGGATGATGCGTTGTCATCTAATGATCTATGCAGCAACAAGGATTTTCCCTTCTCCAAGTTCCTCCTTCAGATCCCTTTCTAGTGTGGTTTTTCGTGGCTGGAGGTTTTTATGAATGTTGGATCTGTGACCTGTTTTCGCGAGGAGGAAGTATTTGACGAGGCGGTTCCGTGGCCGGGTCGTACGGGCGCATGGTATAGGCGGGCTCCGCTCGTACCACTGGTCATTACGTGGGATGGAACCTCCTGGGCGTAGGCAATTCCTCCAGGTGCAAAAATAAATCAATAAAATAACTTTTATCACTTAAAAATATCATATTACTGTTAGCGATATGCCCAAGAGGCAATAATAAAATGGTTATTATCATATCTTCATACTTATGATAAATGTTTACATACCATGCTATAATTGTATTAACCGGAAACATTAATACTTGTGTGGTTTGTAAACATAAAAGAGTCCCTAGTAAAGCCTCTTGTTAAACTAGCTTGTTGGTTAATATATGATCATGGTTTCCTGATCATGAACAGTGAGATGTTATTAACAATAAGGTCATATCATTAGGAGAATGATGTGATGGACATACTCCTATATTTAAGCGTAGCATAAGATCAAGTCATTCAAATAGTTCACTTGCTATAAGCTTTCTGATACATAGTAGCCTAATTCCTTCGACCATGAGATCATGCTAATCACCATCAACGTAAGGATGCTTTGATGACATCAAACACCACACCATAACTGGGTGGCTATAAAGGTGGCATTGAGTGTTTAGAAAGTATGTGTTGAGGCACATGGATCAAGAGTGGGATTTGTCCATCCATATGACGGATAGATATATTCTGGGCCCTCTCGGTGGAATGTCATCCAATTAGCTTGCAAGCATGTGAATGGCTCACAAGGGATCACATATCACGGGAACGAGAAAAGAATACTTATCGGTAACGAGGTTGAACTAGGTATGCAGAGATACCGACGATCGGACCTCGGATAAGTAAAATATCGCGAGACAAAGGGAAGTTGGTTCTGTATGTAAATGGTTCATTCGATCGCAAAGTAATCGCAGAAATATGTGGGAGCCATATGAATTTCCAGACTCCTCTATTGGTTATTGATCGGAGAAGAAGTCTCGATCATGTCTGCATAATTCACGAACCGTAGGGAGACACACTTAAGGATTCGATGTTGTTTAGTAGATATGGAATGTGAGTAAAGAGACCGAATGTTATTCGGAGTCTCGGATGGGATCCGGGATATCACGAGGAGATCCGGAATGGTCCGGAGAATAAGATTCATATATGGAAAGTCCAATTTCGGAATTCGGGACTGATTCCGGTGTTTTCACCGGAATGTTCTAAAAGGGTCTAGAAGGTTCACCGATCCGGAAGGGGAAGGGTACATGGATGTGTCATGACAAAGTGTAATGGTTGCATCATGTCCTAGGTCACTTGGCTGGACACTTGGAAGAGAGAAATCAAACTCTAATTTGAAAGTCAAAAAGGCAGTTTGAAAAAGTCAAATCCCAACATGGTTTCCGAGTTAGGGAGGGTTTGTAAGTTAGGGAGGGTTTCCACCTGGGTTGGGAACACCCTTGGATGCCCCCACACCTATATAAGTAGGGGTGGGGGCGCACCCCAAGGTATCCCCCTTGCCCTAGGCACCCAAGAAACCCTAGGTTGGCCGCCGCCCCCCTCTCTAGTTGCGACCAATCTAGATCTCCTCTAAACCGCTACCGACTAGCTAAACTCTAGTTGCTATCTACCTCTAAACCTCGGACCTCTAAACCCTAGATCATCAGGGCCCCCTCTACTCCACCATACTCTCTCTGGCTTAGGCGAAGCCCTGCGGGATCTCCCCTCTACTTCCGACACCATGCCGATGTGCTGCCGAAATCGCGAGGAGAGAGATACAACCTCCGCTGCCTGCTGGAACAAGGGAGAGGAAGGTCTTCATCAAGTACCGTACGTGTGACCGACTGCGGGAGAGCTACCGGAACACGGCGCCGGAAGGATCGCCTACGTGATCTTGAGATTGGCAAGTGAACGACTACATCACCCACGAGAATCTGCTCTCGTTAACCGCTTTGGATCTTCGAGGGTTAGTACTCTATCGACTCGTTGCTACAATCTAGTAGATAGATCTTGTCTTGCGTGTGTTCATGTGATAGGAAATTTTTGTTTTCCATGCTACGAACCCCAACAATTACTGTACTATGTAATATGATAGTCTTAATTGATATGTTCATTATAGACTTAGTAAATTGGATTCCTATTGAAACAAGGATAAAAGGTGCACGCAAACGCGATAAAATACTAAAAACCCTACTCTACTTATGTAAAACTAATAAGTAAAAGTGCTCCAATTTTGGATTCATCAACTCCCCCAAGCTAGACTCTTGCTCATCCTGAGCAAGACAATGGCTTATGAACAAGATCATCATGTTTATGAGGCACGATTAGTTACAATAAATGAGGCAAAAATTAAAACAGGAGTACAATATCGGATATAGAATTACATAGGGAGCTTTATCACACCTTTACACATCACATGACTTAAAGGCTTCCACACTTTTTTGTATTAATTCTATTATAATAAGATATTAGTGATTAAACATATTATAAAATCATAAAGTTAAAAACGGTTGAGCACTTGATTTAGTAATGAATATTCATGATCATCTCTTTTTCTCTTTTCTTTCTCATTCTCTCTTTTTTATAAGTTTGTACTCTTTCTTTTGCTTTTGAGATTTTTCTTGATAGCGAGTCTTTTGTCTCTTTCTCTTTCTTGTCTTCCTTCTTCTCTCTCTATTTTTTAGCATAACTATGTGATCATGCTCACTACTATGGATTTTATAATCCAAACCTATGACTATAATATGCTACCAAGATTTTACTTCTCATAATTTAATCAATACTTTATTAGTGTGGAAGACCCTAAAATCATAATAGTTGTACAAGTATCATAACACTCAACCTAGTTCAAACATCTAATATAATAATCATGAATAAAAAAGATAACTTCAAATATCATAAAGTCTTGAAACTCAACGGATATAATTCTTCTCTTAAACAAAGGGGAATCAAAGGGGTGGACTTGCACCGCCTTGGTGTTGGCTGTGGAGTCGAATGACATGTTAGGTGCGTTTTGCTTGGTGACAAGGGACAGGTTGTTGTCTGTTGACTCCTTCAGCCTTGTGAGCTCCTCCTGCATGCCGAATGACTGAGAGATTTTGTTGAAGTCCATGTCACAGCTGTCTGACTTGGTGAAGCTAACTAGGACAGTGATGACACCGTTAGGCCCTCGCATTTTCAGTAGAAGGTATGCATAGTGCAGAACTGCCATGAATTTTGCGAATGCCACGCGCCCGAGGATGGCGTGGTACTGTGAGGGCCAGTCCACCACCTCGAACTCGAGCCGATTCCTCCTGAAGTTCTTGGGGGTGCTGAAGATGACGTCGAGCCATATTTTGCCCAGGGGATATACCCATTTCCCCGGGATGATGTCGTGGAAGGTCGTGTCTGATGCCTCCAGGCTGCATAGCGGGATCCACATAGCTGCGAGTGTGCCGACGAACATCAGATTGATGCTGCTGCCGCCGTCCATGAAGACATGACTCATTTCGAATGCTCCGATCTGGGCCTTGAGCACAAGGGCAGAGTGACCCGGGAGAGGTATTTGCCGTGGGTGATCCGAACGGTCAAAAGTGATGCACGAATCCGAGCCACTGAGGTACTCAGGTATGGCAGGCGGAGAGGTAACAGCCAAGTTGACATGTCGGGCAATCGTCTTCTGTACCCTGCTGGATGGACGTCCCTTTTGTATCATCATATCCCCCAATGATCGTGGGTATGTCTCTGCTCCGTTTTTCAGGGTCGTCGTAGCTGCAGGCTATGCGGGTGCTCCAGGTGGCGGGGGTGCGGTGTCGTATGCGACGACTCTTGGGGCGGGGGCGAATCCTGGTGCCTCGCGCCTCATCTGGGTGTATCCTTCATGGAGATTTTGTAACTCCGTGCAATCTTTGAGCATATGGCTGGCTTTATTTTTTCCATCGTGCTTGTCGATGTAGAAGTGGATGGTGCAGGGACCCGACAATTTGTCGAGTGCAGATGGCTCATCATCCCGGTTGCGGCGTTTCCATGCTTGTGTTGGTTTTCCATTGTCGCGGTAGTTGCTATTGTGATATCTGTTGTTGTGGTTTCCATCCTCGAGACGATCGGTGAAGCCAACCGCGACCATATCGACCTCTTCACGCTCGTCGTAGACGCATGCTCTTCTTTTTCCTCGGCGATCGCGCTTGTGGCCGAAGTCTTCATCATCATCCGAACGTGTTCGGTTGACAGCATCCTCGCCATTAGCCTAGCGATTAGCGATGTCCATCAGATGATTGATGGTTTGGGGCTTGACACGCCCTACTCTTCTCTGAATTCGTGGCACCTCACGCCGCAGTTGAAGGCGTCGATTGCTCTTTACTCCAAGATGTTCTCAACGGAGTTCTTGATGACGGACCAACGTTGTATGTATGAGCGGATGGACTCGTTGTACCATTGACAATAGGCGCGTAGCTCCTTGACTGAGGTTGGCCTCTTGCTGGTGCCTTTGAAGTTGCGGATGAAGCAGTACACCAGATCTTCCCAGCCGCGGATGGATCCAGAGGGGAGGTTATTAAGCCAGGCTCTAGCCGTGCCCATCAGCTGCAACTGAAGGCATTGCATGGCTGTGTTTTTTCTCCCGCCATGGAGCTTGACCGACGAGATGTGATCGTCTAGACAGATCTTCGTCTCCTGCATGTCGTCGAACTTCGGGTTATCCGAAGGGAGCTTGAAGCCTTTAGGCATCTGTGCTTGCCATATGGCCCTATTAAAACATATTGGACCATAGAGCTTGGTATCATCATCCCCCGACTCCGTGGAGCATGCGTGTTTTGCACGAGATCTGTTGATCTTGCGCTGTGTGAGTTCGTCGCGAGCGTCGTAGTTACGACTCCTTCGTCGTGGGCTATGATACGTCCAAAACGTATCAACTTTCCCGAACACTTTTGCTATTGTTTCTCCTCTAAACTTGTGTGATCTGGATACAACTAACACGGACTGACAATGTTTTCAGCAGAATTACCTTGGTGTCTAGTTTTTGTGCAGAAAATCAACTATCAGGAAAAATCCGAGAAAATATGCCAAAAATCCTATTTCACCAGAAGATCCACGGAGCCAGAGTACGAGACGGAGAAGGGGCCTAGGGGCCCACACCCCTGCCAGGCGCGAGTCCACCTCTAGCCGCGCCTAGGGGGTGCAGCCACCCCAGGCACCCCCTCGGCCTCCCTCTACGCCTATAAGTTGCCTCTCGACCTAAAAACAGAGGGGGGTTCTATAGTTTTCTAGAAAGAGTTCCGCTATGCCGTCTCCACCAGAAACCAAGATTTGGATCCAGAAACTCCGTTCTGGCACCCTGCCGGGACGGGGAATTTGGAGAGGATCATCGCCATCGTCATCACCAATGCATCTCCATCAACCATCCATGTTTCCCTCATCCATGAGTGAGTAATCCCCCGCAGTAGGCTTGGGGATGGTAGGGATTAGATGAGTTCTATCATGTAATCGAATAAGATTGTTAGGGCATAGTGCCTAGTATCTCTATTAGTGCTATTTGACTTTGTTGCAACTTGTTGTGCTTAATGCTTGTCACTAGGGCCCGAGTGCCATGACTCAGATCTGAACTTATTATTGAATCATTATGATAGTATTGTTTGTGATCTTATCTGCAAGTTGTGTACACATATCATTGTCCGGATCCAAAGGCCCCAAAGTGACAATAATTGGGACAACCGGAGGGGATGGATATGGTGTGAAGACCACATGTGTTCACGGAGCATAGCTTTATTTGTAAGTTCACTTGGATCTATTATTGTTCACTACTACTCCTTTCATCAAAAATTACCTCAAAGTGTAGACAAAGCAAAGCAAACTAGATACTGAATAAGCATGGAACATCAAAAATTATAGATATGTTTTTGATGTATCATGCATCTGTAGCCCTCTAGCAAGTTCCTATAGTAGTTGCTCATTATTTATCAACTTGTAAATCACTTGGTTTGATGCTTGTCTAAAAATTTCAGAAAAAAAGAGGTCATGGACAGCCACACATTTGGTGAATTATTTGAGAGTGATGCACCTAGAAGGGCAAGGCCTTCAAGATCATCCTCCCGTGCTAGGCCCTCATACAATGAGGATCTCATTACTCCACGATTTGGTGACGAGGGAGATGAGGGGGATGCGCACCCCTCCACATTTCCTTGCCAAACCTTCTTGCGGGCTGGTGGGATTCTTGATGATTTTATGACCTTGGTTCGGAGGGCTGGACTGACAAGCCTTATGCAGGATGAGAGCGTGCAATATGCTACGCTCACTAAAACATTTGTGCAGAGCTTCTCCTTTACTAACAACATGTTCAACCCAGATGTTTCTTTCAAAATTTATGGCAAGTCTTACCATATGACATTGAAGAAATTTTGTGAGGCTTTGGGACTTGGTACAGCTGGGTCGGCAAAGAAGATTCCAGCTCAACCTACTAATTTGTTGGAGCTTTACCGCGGGATAACCAATAATGATAACCGTAGATCTCAACGGGGAAAGATAAGAAATATTCAGCTTCCAGCCCTCAGGTACTTCGCTTACTATCTTGCCACTAGTGTTCTTGGTAGGGAGAACACTAGTAATATTTCTAGCTATCATTTGTCTTTCTTAGCTGCTACGCTCAACAATGAAACTAAGTACAATCTTGGTTCTCTTATTGCTCGTCGCTTAACTGCTAAGGGACCCATTTATGGGGGAATTATTGCTATGCGTGTTGATACTGCCTTGGACATTGCTGTTGATCCAAATGATACAGTTTTGGATCCTCAAAGGCTTGATCTTGCTGCCACGAAGGCACACCACTTTGTCACTAATGGCTCTACCCTTGAGAACTTGGTTTATAAAATGTTGTTTATTAACGGGGAAGAGAGAGAGATCCCTCTACCCCAAACCACTTTGTTCAGTATTTCTCAGGGACCTTTGTCACGCTCGAAGGAGGAGATGGATGACAAGCTGCGCTCTCTTAGATTCCATGGACACTATCAGGAGGAAGCACCCTCTTATGACCCCGTTATGTACTACACGGGGGAGGCCTCGAGCTCATACCAGTACGAGGGAGCCTCCTCGACGTACTACAGAGGTGCATCTTCTTGGGCACCATGGGATTGAGCCCCACTTAGGCCAAAAGCCTAAGCTTGGGGGGAGGTACACCCACTCATCTATATATGATGTTTCGTCGGTTCTTTGTATATCCATTGTTTCGCTTTCTTTTTGGTTCTTGTTGCTGATTTCTCAAAAACACAAAAATACCAAAAATATTTTCGTTGTTTATCTTGGTTTATTTCTTTGCTTTTTGGTTTTGGTTTGCCTTAAAAGAAAAATCCAAAAAGATTTTGCTTTGTTTGGTTTGCTTTTGCTTTGTTGTTTTTGCTTTGTTTGCTTTCTTTAAAAAATCGAAAACACCAAAAATATTTGTTGTTCTTCTTTCGTTTTGTGAGTTCTTTGCAGGGTTCAGCCGTCCTCAGTGGAGTTTGGTTTCATGTTATCATTCAAGTCACACAAGTGAAGGGCAATAATGAAGATTAAGACAACTCGAGGTGTGGTAAGAGGCTGGTAACAAACTCTATTTGTTTCATTTTTGTACATATACTCATCATTGTGAGCATGCTTAGCCTGTTTGTGTAAGGTGTATGTCATTATGGATGCTTAGTAGTTCTTGGTTGCCTGTGATTAGCTCCAGCTTGTTAATAGTTTGTAGCATGTCATATGAATGTTTCCTTGCATTGTTTTATTCATACGTTGGTATGATATTGCGGTATCCTCCTCTGACTGTTCATGTGAATCGACTTGGCACATGCTCACGCATGTATATGACTAAAAAATAGTCAGTAAGCCTCGATGATTTATTTTGCCTCAGAGTTCTTGTATCACTTTCATGCCATAATTAGTCATGTTTTGTTGCAAGCATGATTATGACAGTTATTGCTCTCTCGTTTGTCGCTCCCTCTCTCTTGCTAGCCTTCACTTGCACTGAGTATGAGCTCTACCTATGCTTCCAACTCCCCAAAACCAATTTTGCCAACAATGTCCATCATACCTACCTATTAGCATTGTTTGCTATTTCAATGCATATTCAATATGCTTTGTTTTCTTCCAAATAAAATGTTTTCTGTTTTGAGGAAGTTAGTTAGTAAAGCTCTCACGAACTTGATGGCACACTTTATTCCGTGCACTCAATAATTGTGAAACATTGTGACTTGTCCATGAAAGTTATATGCTTGCAAATTATATGCTGGGAGTCAGCAGAACCGTGCTATCACGGGGAACGCTTTCAACACTTTTTGGATATTTTATCCAATTCATACCTTGTTCTTTTGTTTGCGGATGTCGTCGATGTGAAATAAAGGGGAGTTTGTGAGTTCATGGAGTCTATACATTGTGTTAGAGAAACGCCTGGGACGCTAGCCTAAGCCATGCCTAATCATGGTGGAAACTTGCAGCATCACCATAATGAGCATTTATGAAGCATCCTTAATAAAAATCTATGCACATAGTAAATATAAAGATCACTGAGATGCTCCTTGTCTGCTTGCCTTGTCATTTTGATCACGTGATAGCTCCTGTATCATGTGCAAGGGGTACCCCGTTGGCGGTTCTCTATGATATGCATGTATTTACAATGACAAGAAAATACAGGTAACCAAAGTTGAGTAGCATGCGGAGCGGCCCTCGTACTCAAGGGACATGGGATTTCCAGTTTATGGTCTATCAAGCATATGATTCAGAGTGGACCTCACTTTCACCTTAACCATATAAAGATGCCTATGATAGGGGCAATGAGAGCTCAAAGCTAACGAGTACCCTTCTTTCAACATTTGGAAGCCTTTCAAACTTTTCAAAACCTTTTCACTTCCTTGTTGAGTCACCGCTTATTCTTTGAGCACCTTCTTGAGAGCATAGTTGTCATTCTTGTGTTTGTTCCAAAACTTGGTTAATTATGTCATGACTTTGATGTTTGTATCCCTGATATCTTTATCTCTAGTCTTCACTTGAACTTCAGAGGTGCCTTGGCATTTATATTGTGCTCTTCAAACAAAGGCAAGCGAGATACCACTCTATCATACCTTATTATGAGCATTGCAATGTTGTTTATGTTTATGTTTCTTGCTACTTATTATTATTGAGTTGGTTTCTCTTCATGGCTTGCAATGACTATTGAGTAGACTTAGTTGCATACTCTTTATTATGAATGGTTTAAGCTTCTACTCCTGTGCTAAGAATATATACATCATATGAAGCAAATGTGTTCGTGAAAGTTCTTTTATCGCACTCAGTTTTCAACTGAATTGCTTGAGGACAAGCAATAAGCTAAGCTTGGGGGGATTTGATATGTCCAAAACGTATCTACTTTCCCGAACAGTTTTGATATTGTTTCTCCTCTAAACTTGTGTGATTTGGATACAACGAACACAAATTGACGTTGTTTTCAGCAGAATTACCTTGGTGTCTAGTTTTTGTGCAGAAAATCAACTATCAGGAAAAATCCAGAAATATATGCCAAAAATTCTATTTCAACAGAAGATCCACGGAGCCAGATTACGAGACGGAGAAAGGGGCCTGGGGGGCCCACAACCCTGCCAGGCGCGGGCCCACCTCTGGCCACGCCTAGGGGGTGCAGCCACCCCAGGCACCCCCTAGGCCTCCCTCTGCGCCTATAAGTTGCCTCTAGACCTAAAAACAGTGGGGGGTTCGATAGTTTTACAGAAAGAGTTCCGCTACACCGCCGCCACCAAAAACCAAGATTCAGATCTAGAAACTCCGTTCTGTCACCCTGCCGGGACGTGGAATTTGGAGAGGATCATCGCCATCGTCATCACCAACGCATCTCCATCAACCATCCATGTTTCCCTCATCCATGAGTGAGTAATCCCCCGCAGTAGGCTTGGGGATGGTAGGAATTGGATGAGTTCTATCATGTAA
The DNA here is from genome assembly GCA_916181665.1 of Avena sativa. Taxonomy (NCBI): domain Eukaryota; kingdom Viridiplantae; phylum Streptophyta; class Magnoliopsida; order Poales; family Poaceae; genus Avena; species Avena sativa. The sequence continues at coordinate 143,082,677 of OV702294.1, read as the reverse complement.
TCGAATAAGATTGTTAGGGCATAGTGCCTAGTATCTCTATTAGTGCTATCCGACTTTGTTGCAACTTGTTGTGCTTAATGCTTGTCACTAGGGACCAAGTGCCATGATCTCAGATCTGAACTTATTATTGAATCATTATGATAGTATTGTTTGTGATCTTATCTGCAAGTTGTGTACACATATCATTGTCCGGATCCAAAGGCCCCAAAGTGACAATAATTGGGACAACCGGAGGGGATGACTGTGGTGTGAGGATCACATGTGTTCACAGAGTGTTAATGCTTTGCTCCGGTGCTCTATTAAAAGGAGCACCTTAATTGCCAGTAGTTCCCTAGAGGCCCCGCTGCCACGAGCTAGCTGGACAGAAGATGTTGTGCAAGTTCTCATTGCGAGCACGTATGACTATATTTGGAGCGCATGCCTAGGATTGTTTAGTACTTGGATGCTTGTTATTATTTATCTGAAATGCCCTAGATCTTGAAGTTACATGTTTAGACTCGTTCATGCAACGCCCGTCCATCCATCCCTATGCCTACCACACTCGAATCCCACTGTTTACCGTTACTGTTACTATTGCTCCTGTTTCACTGTTGCTGTTGCTTTGCTGTTGCTACTACAAACTGTTGCTACTGATAAACTTCTGTGAGCAAGAACTATTTCCAGGTGTAACTGAATTGACAACTCAGTTGTTAAGGCTTGCAAGTATTCTTTGTCTCCCCTTGTGCCGAATCAATAAATTGGGCAATACTACCCGCGAAGACTGTTGCGATCCCATACACTTGTGGGTCATCAGGCTGTGGCGTTGCCGCGATAGGTCATGCTCATCCTCATCGGATGAGGGTGTTCTGCTTCGGGTGAATGTCACCATAGTCATTTTCTTTGGCTCTAGGGCCGTTTCTCCGTGTAATGCGGCTCCAACAAGTCCAAGACCTGCAATCGCAGATTTATGGATTGCGTACCTGGGATCCCCTGCCGGTGGCGGGTTTGCTGCCAGGTAGGTGGTGGCTGCCATGACCACGGCATGCGATGTATTGGGAATGATGTTGCCCTACGAGTCCATCGACATGAAGGACAAGTCGAGTGCCTTGCTGGCCTCGTGTCTTGCGGCAGGGTCCATGCACTCTAGATGGGAGCGATGCTTGTGGCCGTCGTAGCCTTTCGAGGAGGATCCACCAACAGAAGAGAGCGCAGCTTGCCGCATGCTTGACTCGCCAGCTGCTCTCCTACATTATTCGAGCTCTTTGTGCTGCTTGACTTGTCGATTGTGCTCCTTTATGAGGATCCAGTGGTAGCCCATCAACATGTCGCGAGAGGCATTGAGTGGCAGGGGATTGGTACCTCGCACGGCTTCTCGGACTCCTTCCCACTAAGCGTCATTGAGATGGATCTCTTTGTTGGAATTATGCCCTAGAGGCAATAATAAATATGTTATTATTATAATTCTTGTTCATGATAAAGTTTATATTCCATGATAGAATTATATTAAGCGGAAACTTTGATACTTGTGTGGTTTATGAACAACACCGTGTCCCTAGTACGCCTCTATGGACTAGCTCATTGATTAATGATGGTTAAGGTTTCCTAACCATAGACATGAGTTATCAACTAATAATGAGATCATGTCATTGGGAGAATGATATGATGGACATACCCAAATCAAGCATAGCAATTAGATCGTGTCATCGTGTTCATCTTTGCGAAGCTTTTTCTTATGTCAAATATCGTATTCCTTGGACCATGAGATAATGCAACTCCCTGGTATCGGAAGAAAGCTTTGAGGTCATCAAACGTCATCCTATGAGAGGGTGATCATAAAGGTGTCTCTCAGGTGATCGGAAAGTACTTGTTGGGTTGTATGTATCGAGATGGGATTTGTCCCTCCCAAGTCAGGGAGATATACTTAGGGCCCACTCGGTAATCGATATCAACACCGCTTGCAAGCACGTGGTTAAGGAGTTAATCACAAAGTGATATCGGAATACGGAACGAGTAAAGTACTTGCTGTGAACGAGATTGAACTAGGTATGCCGATACCAACGATCGAATCTCGGGCAAGTAAAATATCGCGTGATGAAGGGAATATATATATGGGATTAATTGAATCCTGGCATCGTGGTTCATCCGATATGATCATCGATGAATATGTGGGAGTCAATATGGGTTTCCAGATCCCGCTGTTGATTATTGATAGAAGATCGTGTCCGCATATTCTCGAACCCGTAGGGTCACACACTTAACGTGCCTCGACGCTAGGATAGAATGGATAATTGGTTTGTGAGTTTTTGTTCAGAGTCTCGGATGAGATCCAGGACACCACGAGAGGTTCCGGAATGGTCTGGAGAATAAGATTCATATAAAGGAAAGCAGTTTTTGGATTTCGGAATTGTTTTGGAATGTTCGGTATTGTACCGGAAGGTTCTAGAAGCTTCCGGAGTGGGACCAACATGGCCCCACTTGTCGGAAGGGGGCGTGGGCCTACGAGGGAGTGCCCTGGCCACATTGGGCCAAGGGCACAAGGCCCCATAGGCCCAGCCAGCCAAAACCCTAGGGGATCTTCTAGAAGGGGGGAAGACTTGCCCCCCCACTCCACCCTTGTGGCTGCCGGCCCTAGGGTTTGGAGGAGGGGCAAGGGGCCGGCTAGCCCCCTATATAAGGTGGGAAGGGGGTGCACCCTACCCCACCCCAAACCCTAGCCGCCATACTGCTGCCCTCCTCTCTCTCTCTCTCTCTCTCTCTCTCTCTCTCTCTCTCTCTCTCTCTCTCTCTCTCTCTCTCTCTCTCTCTCTCTCTCTCTCTCTCTCTCTCTCTCTCTCTCTCTCTCTCTCTCTCTCTCTCTCTCTCTCTCTCTCTCTCTCTCTCTCTCTCTCTCTCTCTCTCTCTCTCTCCCGACTGCGTGTAGGCGTAGCCCTGCCGCAGAAACTCTCCACCTTTGCACCACGCTGTCGTGCTGTAGATCCAATCTATCCCTCCACCCCACTTGCTGGACCGAGGAAGGAGGAGACATCGCGGTGCCGTATGTGTGCATCTCTCGGAGGCGTCGCCACTTGCGGCGTTGGATCGGATCGGATCGCGAGGAGGAGAAGGCTAGTACGACTACATCAACCACGTTCTGTTGAACGTTCCGCTGTGCGATTTCTTCAACGGTGTGAAGATCTCATCTATCCCTCTCGTTTATTGCATCTCCTAGATTAGATCTTGGCTTTACCGTTCACATCCGTAGAATTTTTTTGATTTACTATGCTGTGAAACCCTTCAGTGGTATCAGAGTTAGATCTATGCGTAGATGTGTTTCACGAGTAGAACGCAACATGCTTGTTGCGGGCGTTGATGTTTTCTGTTGCAAGCCTCTTGTTGTGTACTTCTTATGACGCGGGATAGTGAGATCGAAGCGGTCCAGGCCAACTTTACGCGACCTCGTTCGTGAGACCGGCTCCGCACTTGACGTGTGGCTTGTTCCACACATGCGGCTGGTGGATGCCAGTTTCTCTCACTATAGTTGTCATGGGATTTACACCGGATGTTGGCAACCATAATATCACCATTGTGGCTTTCCGTAGGTAAGAATCGTTCTTAGCTTGTTACTCCCATAAGCCACGTAAAACATGCAACAACAAAGTAGAGGCGTCTAACTTGTTTTTGCAGGAAGTGTTTCTGTGATATGGTATGGCCCAAGATATGATGTGTATGTTGTATGCAATGATCATGTTTTGTAATATTTCACGACTTGCATGTCGATGAGTACACAACCGTGTATGAACTGTGTGTCAACTTCTTATACACCATGTAATAGCTTTACTTTATCGCTAAGTAGTTAGCAATAGTTGTAGTTGCTATTCGTGGTGGAGGAAATCATGGTGGAGTGATGGAGATCATGCTAGCACGCACAAGATGGAGATCATTGCGCGGAGATTGGCTATACCATGTCACATAAAATTATATGCATGTGATGTTTATCCTTTTATGTATCTTATCATGCTTAGATCGCGATGGTAGCATTATAAGATGATTCCTCACCTAAAGATCAAGATAAAATTGTGTTCTCCCCATGTATGCACCGTTGCGAAAGTTCATCGTGTTCAAGCACCTCGTGATGATCGGGTGCTATAAACTCTACGTTCACATACAACGGGTGCAAGCCAGTTTTGCACACGCGGAAATACTTGGGTTTGACTTGACGAGCCTAGCATGTACAGACATGGCCTCGGAACACACGAACCGAAAGGTTAAGCATGATTCATATGAATGATATGATCGACACTTTGTTGTCCACCATTGAAACCACATCTCTTCTCATAAAGATCGGATTAGGTGTGGTGAATTTGGATCATGTTCACTAAACAACTTGAGGGATGTTGAATTTAGTGGGAGTTCATCTAGTAATTTGATTAAATTGAACTAGTTATCATGAACATAGTCTAAATTGTATTTGCAAATTTTGTAGATCAAATGGCTAAGTCCAACTTCAACTTCAACGTTTTTGCTGAGAAAGAAAAGCTTAAGAACAATGGGTCTAACTTCACCAACTGGTTCCACAATCTGAGAATCATTCTCGCTGGCGGTCAAAAGGACTATGTACTAGAGAAAGCGCTAGGTGGCGCCCCTGCTACTGATGCGCCGGCTGATGAAAAAGTTGTTTATCAGTCGCGCAAGGATGAGTATGGAGTGATTAAGAGTACCATGTTGTTTGCTATGGAACCGGACCTTCAAAATTGTTTTGAGGAGTTCGCCGGGCCCTTTGAGATACTTGAGGAACTGAAAACCATGTTTCAGACTCAGGCCTGTTCTGAGATATATGAGATCTCTGAGAAGTTCTTTAACTGCAAGATGGAGGAAGGGAGTTCCGTTAGTGAGCATGCCATTAAGATGTCGGGCTACACTCAACGTCTTGAGCAACTAGACTGCAAGATTCCAGAAGAGCTCAAGATTGACAGAGTTCTGCAATCACTCCCTCCCAGCTACAAAGGTTTTGTAGTCACTCACAATCAAATTGGTTCCACTGATATGATCACTGAGCTCTTCGCTAAGCTGAAAGCTGCGGAGGTGGATATCAAGAAAGATAATCATGTGTTGATGGTCAACAAGACCCCTAGCTTTAAGAAATGTAAGGGTGCAAAGAAATCCTTCAAGAAAGGTAGCGGCAAGCGCGTTGCCCCTGCTGAGAAGAAGCTCAAGTCTGGACCTAAGCCGGACACTGAGTGCTTCTATTGCAAGGACAAGGGTCACTGGAAGCGCAACTGTCCGAAGTACTTAGAGGACAAGAAGGCTGGCACCATTAAAGGTATATTTGATATACATGTTATTGATGTTTACCTTACTAGCGCTCGTTGTAGTGCCTGGATATTTGATACTGGTTCAGTTGCTAATATTTGTAACTCGAAACAGGACCTACGGAATATTCGGCGGCTAGCAAGGGATGAGGTGACGATGCGCGTTGGCAATGGATCAAAAGTTGATGTGATGGCCGTCGGCACGCTCTCCTTAGTTTTACCTTCAGGATTAGTTTTAAACCTTAATAAATGTTATTATGTGCCTGCGTTGAGCATGAACATCATATCTGAATCGTGTTTATTGCAAGACGGTTATTCATTTAAATCGGAGAATAATGGTTGTTCTATTTATATGAGTAACATCTTTTATGGTCATGCACCTGCTATGAATGGTTTATTTTTTCTCAATCTCGAAAGCAATGAAACACACATCCATAACATTGAGACTAAGAGATGCAAAGTAGATAGTGATAATTCAACTTATTTGTGGCACTGCCGTCTAGGTCATATTGGTGTAAAACGCATGAAGAAACACCATTCTGATGGACTTTTGGAGTCTCTTGATTTTGAATCATTTGACACGTGTGAGCCGTGCCTCATGGGCAAGATGATCAAAACCCCAGTCTCCAGAATAATGGAGCGAGCAACGGACTTATTGGAAATCATACATACCGATGTATGCGGACCAATGAGTGTTTCGACGCGCGGTGGATATCGCTATTTTCTCACTTTTACTGATGACTTAAGTAGATATGGGTATATCTATTTAATGAAACATAAATCTGAAACGTTTGAAAAGTTCAAAGAATTTCAGAACGAAGTGGAAAACCATCGTAACAAGAAAATTAAATTTCTATGATCCGATCGTGGAGGTGAATATTTGAGTTATGATTTTCTCACACATCTTAAAGCAAGCGGAATCGTTTCGCAACTCACGCCACCCGGAACACCACAGCGCAATGGTGTGTCTGAACGCCGGAATCGAACTCTATTAGATATGGTGCGATCGATGATGTCTCTTACAGATTTGCCATTATCATTTTGGGGTTATGCATTAGAAACCGTTGCATTCACTTTAAATAGGGCATCGTCTAAGTCCATTGAGACGACACCGTATGAACTGTGGTTTGGTGCTAAACCTAAGTTGTCGTTTCTTAAAGTTTGGGGATGCGAAGCTTATGTCAAGATGTTGATGTCGGACAAGCTCGAACCCAAAGTGGATAAATGCGTCTTCATAGGATACCCTAAGGAAACAATTGGGTATACCTTCTACCACAGATCCGAAGGCAAAGTGTTTGTCGCAAAGAACAGATCCTTTCTTGAGAAGGAGTTTCTCTCGAAAGAAGTGAGTGGGAGGAAAGTAGAGCTAGACGAGGTTATTGAACCTTCTCTTGAGTTGGAGAGTAGCGCAACACCTGAAATTGTTCCAGTGCCGTCTGCACCAGCAATAGATGAAGCTAATGACGAGGATCATGAAGCTTCGGACGATGCTACTACTGAACGTCGCAGGTCGACAAGGTCACGTGCCCCTCCTGAGTGGTACGGTAACCCTGTCTTAACTGTCTTGTTGGTAGACAACAGTGAACCTTCGAACTATGAGGAAGCAATGATGAGACCAGACAATGAGAAATGGCTAGAGGCCATGAAATCCGAATTGGGATCCATGAGCGAAAACCAAGTATGGACTTTGGTGGACCCTCCTAGCGGCCGAAAGGCCGTTGAGTACAAATGGATTTTCTAAAGGAAAACAGACGCAGATGGTAATATTACTGTCTATAAAGCATGGCTTGTCGCGAAAGGTTTTCGACAAGTTCAAGGTGTTGACTACGATGAGACTTTCTCTCCCGTAGCGATGTTTAAGTCTATTCGGATTTTATTAGCAATTGCTGCGTTTCATGATTATGAAATATGGCAGATGGATGTCAAGACTGCGTTCCTCAATGGCAACATTGATGAAGAGTTGTATATGATGCAACCCGAAGGTTTTGTCAATCCTAAGGATGCTGATAAGGTGTGCAAACTTCAGCATTCCATTTATGGACTGAAGCAAGCATCTCAGAGTTGGAACCTTCATTTTGATCAAGTGATCAAGAGCTTTGGATTTGTTCCAAATTTCTACGAAGATTGTATCTACAAGAAAGTGAGTGGGAGCTCAGTGACATTTTTAGTACTATATGTGGATGACATATTGATTATTGGAAATGACATTGATATGCTTAACGATGTGAAGAGTTATTTGAACAAATGTTTTTCAATGAAATACCTAGGATAAGCTGCTTATATATTAGGCATCAAAATCTATAGAGATAGACAAAGACGCCTAATAGCTTTAAGCCAAAGTACATATCTTGACAAAGTTCTGAAAAGGTTCAGAATGGATAAGGCAAAGAAAGGTTTAGTGCCCATGTTGTCAGGTAAGATATTGAGCAAGGCTCAGTGTCCAGCTACGGTAAACGATAGATAAACCATGAGCAAAGTGCCTTATGCCTCGGCCATAGGTTCTATCATGTATGTCATGTTGTGTACTAGACCGGATGTGTACAATGCTCTTAGTTTGACGAGCAGATACCAAAGTGATCCAGGAGTGGAACACTGGACAACTGTAAAGAACATCCTAAAGTATTTAAATAGGACTAAATAAATGTTCTTGGTCTATGGAGGTGATGAGAAACTCGTCATAAAAGGTTACGTCGATGCTAGTTTCGACACCGACCAGGATGATTCTAAATCTCAGACAGGATACGTTTATATTTTGAATGGAGGAGCTGTGAGCTGGAGAAGCTGCAAGCAAAGCGTGATCGCGGGATCTATAGTAGAATCGGAATACATGGCTACTACAGAAGCGTCAAGTGAAGGAGTTTGGATCAGGAACTTCATCACTGATCTTGGTGTGGTTCCAAGTGCCTTGGACCCACTGGAGATATTGTGCGACAACACTGGCGCCATAGCACTGGCTAAGGAACCAAGATATCATCCAAAGACCAAGCACATCAACCGCCAATTTCATATAATTCGAGATTATATAACAGATGGAGATCTGAAGATTAGCAAAGTACATACGGATCTGAATGTCGCAGATCCGTTGACTAAACCTCTTCCACGAGCAAAACGTGATCAGCACCTTAATGCAATGGGTGTTAGATTGTTACCAGATGTAAACTAGATTATTTACTCTAGTGCAAGTGGGAGATTGTTGGAATTATGCCCTAGAGGCAATAATAAAGATGTTATTATTATAATTCTTCTTCATGCTAAAGTTTATATTCCATGCTAGAATTGTATTAAGCGGAAACTTTGATACTTGTGTGGTTTATGAACAACACCGTGTCCCTAGTACGCCTCTATGGACTAGCTCATTGATTAATGATTGTTAAGGTTTCCTAACCATAGACATGAGTTGTCGATTAATAATGAGATCATGTCATTGGGAGAATGATATGATGGACAGACCCAAATCAAGCAGAGCAATTAGATCGTGTCATCGTGTTCATCTTTGCGAAGCTTTTTCTTATGTCAAATATTGTATTCCTTGGACCATGAGATAATGCAACTCCCTGGTATCGTAAGAAAGCTTTGAGGTCATCAAATGTCATCCTATGAGAGGGTGATCATAAAGGTGTCTCTCAGGTGATCGGAAAGTACTTGTTGGGTTGTATGTATCGAGATGGGATTTGTCCCTCCCAAGTCGAAGAGATATACTCCGGGCCCACTCGGTAATCGATATCAACACCGCTTGCAAGCACGTGATTAAGGAGTTAATCACAAAGTGATATCGGATTACGGAACGAGTAAAGTACTTGCTGTGAACGAGATTGAACTAGGTATGCCGATACCAACGATTGAATCTCGGGCAAGTAAAATATCGCGTGATGAAGGGAATATATATATGGGATTAATGGAATCCTGGCATCGTGGTTCATCCGATATGATCATCGATGAATATGTGGGAGTCAATATGGGTTTCCAGATCCCGCTGTTGATTATTGATAGAAGATCATGTCCGCATATTCTCAAACCCGTAGGGTCACACACTTAACGTGCCTCGACGCTAGGATAGAATGGATAATTGGTTTGTGAGTTTTTGTTCGGAGTCTCGGATGAGATCCAGGACATCACGAGAGGTTCCGGAATGGTCTGGAGAATAAGATTCATATAAAGGAAAGCAGTTTTTGGATTTCGGAATTGTTTCGGAAGGTTCTAGAAGCTTCCGGAGTGGGACCAACGTGGCCCCACTTGTCGGAAGGGGGCTTGGGCCTACGAGGGAGTGCCCTGGCCGCATTGGGCCAGGGGCACAAGGCCCCATAGGCCCAGCCGGCCAAAACCCTAGGGGATCTTCTAGAAGGGGAGACTTGCCCCCCATTCCACCCTTGTGGCCACCGGCCCTAGGGCTTGGAGGAGGGCAAGGGGGCCGGCCAGCCCCCTATATAAGGTGGGCAGGGGGCGCACCCTACCCTACCCCAAACCCTAGCCGCCATACTGCTGCCCTCCTCTCTCTCTCTCTCCCTCTCTCCTGACTGCGTGTAGGCGTAGCCCTGCCGCAAAAACTCTCCACCTTTGCACCACGCCATCGTGCTGTAGATCCAATCTATCTCTCCACCCCACTTGCTGGACTGAGGAAGGAGGAGACGTCGTGGTGCCGTACGTGTGCATCTCTCGGAGGCGTCGCCACTTGCGGCGTTGGATCAGATCGCGAGGAGGAGAAGGATAGTACGACTACATCAACCACGTTCTGTTGAGCATTCCGCTGTGCGATTTCTTCAAGGGTATGAAGATCTCATCTATCCCTCTCGTTGATTGCATCTCCTAGATTAGATCTTGGCTTTCCCGTTCGCACCCGTAGAAATTTTTTGATTTACTATGCTGCGAAACCCTTCACTCTTGACGATTATGATTGACGCCGTTGGCGGCTTCGTGTGGCTGTTCCCGTTGGGATTGGCTGGGGGTGGGCTGTTGACTCCGTTCACGGCGTTAGGGGCCTCCAGGTTGGGAGGGGGATCCGTTGGCTCGGCTCCATTGTCAATGTGACCATCGTGGATGGCCGCGCACATGTAGTTATGGGGGAGATCGTTGCTCCCGCAGCTTTCAAATTCGGAACCGTAAGTTCCTTCATCCGTACGAGGGTCGCAGAGATCGGAGTTGCAGCTGCTGCTTTCATCCGAATCGTACGTCAGTGATGGTGCGCTTAGGACACCGATTGGCGGCACCCACGAATCAGGTGCGATTTCCGGAGGTATCACCCGCTCTGGGAGGCGGATGGTGCCAACCTTGCCTACGTGGAAGCATAGGCTCCCAAGCATCATCTCGACTCTGTCTCCTACGGAATCTAAGTCGTGGCGGGTATCAAGTGAGTGTACGGTGAAGTCAATGGTCCCTAAGAGGAGGTGGTTCTCCGCAGTGGAGGAGTCGAAGATCATGGTGGATAGGGCTGTCACGATCGCATGATCAACATCCCCAGTTCCCACAGATGGCGCCAATTGACGAAGGTTCAACTCGTCAATGTCTATTGTTATGGACTTGGGTTTTGGAGGAGGAGGGGAAGCTGGAGATCGCAAAACGTCTAATAGATTCGCAACACGGGGACACGAGTTTTACCCAGGTTCAGGCTCCCGGAGGGAAGACCCTACTCCTCCTTGTCTGTTCTTGATTGATATGGATGCCGATGATTACAAGGGTGCGTAGATGCAATCTGGCGTGAGGTGTGTTCTAGGGTTATGAGGTGCCCTCCTCGTCGTGCCCTCCTGGCCTTTATATGGGGAGGCAAGGTCTCGGGGGTAGGTCAAGTCGGTTATAGATTAGGGTTGGCCCCTTTGAATTTCTATCTACATTAGCCGTGTCCTCCAAGAACTCGAGTTCTCTCTGGGCTTGGGCCATCCGAAGTCTCCTTGGCCTTCATGATTGCAGTAGGCCCTTCCTATGGGCTTCCGTTGCGATGGACCGGGTAGGCTAGCATCAGGTACCACATCTGCAATAATTACAATGACACATACAATTAGCTCTAACCCGAATTCTAGGTTAAAAATACAAGTCGGAATGTGAGCCTCTAGGGCATCATTCCTAACAATATCTATGGACCGCACGACGTATGCGAGCAGCAAAGTGATGGTGGTACCCCACCTATATGATTCTTTCCTGGTCTTCATAGGCGGTCTAATCAAGTAGATGGCCTTAATCTGAAAATCACCTTCCTTGGCTTAGATGGAGTCAGCCCGTGGCATCCTCAGTCTTCGCCGTGCTCGTAGTGCTAGGCGGTACTCACTGCCTTCACCTGTTTGCATGCTTTGTAGTGTGGACGTCATTCTACATATTTGCGTCCAGCGAGTGTACTCCCCCTCCTTCCAAAGTTAGGAAATTGAAAACACAAGGAGGGTCAGGATTGACCAATACCCTTTTGGTTTGGAGGGCGTGAAGGGGTATTGGTCAATCATGTCCGTCCTTATGTTTTCATTTTTCTAAGTTTTGGACGTGGGAGAGGACACTAGAGCAAAACTTATTTTTTATTACTTATGTACTACCCATAAGCTCATGGGTTGCCCTTATGAAGATTTCGGTAAGGCCAACCTACACAATGTATATGGCTAGCCATAAGATCACTTTTTACTTATTGTCATCCTTGTGGCCAACATATTGTGGATGCCCTAGTGATCACATTAGGCAAAGAGTAGTAGTCCTCTTTCCGGTAACAACAGGAACTATATATGTTTTCACAATGTGGTAAACATGGTTTTTAAGGACAACCCATGATTATATTGGCATGGCACTATCAATGTCGATAAGGAGACCCCTTAAACCATACGGTGTGTTATTTCGGTTTAATGCAAAACTGTGTCAGACTTGAATCGCTAGCAAAATTGCTGTTGCATATTAAACCGCATCAAACTGCCATCGTGGGGCCTTGCCAGATTAAAAAGCTCTCCTCTCTCCTCCCAATTCCTTAGTGCGGGCTAACGATGCATGTAGGAAATTCATTTTTTATCGGCATGAATCGAGCAACAAGATCAGGGCCGGCCCTGGGGTGTGTGTGGGGTGTGGGGGTGGGGGGGAATCTTGGGGCCCCTACAGTGTATACATGTATCATTGTATGGCTATGTACAGAATTAGCGAACAAAAGGCTACGTACGAACTGCCACTGCCAGGCCATCAAAAAAGAAAGTCTTAGGGTCCGTTTGATAACACGGTTTTTTCTCAGTATTTTGAAGATACCACAGTTTATTAAAATATCATAGTATGCAATACTTTGACCTGTTTGGCTACAATAAAATACCATAATTTTGAAACTGTGGTATAGCAAAAACTGTGTTATTTTTTCCTTACTAAAGAAAGAGGTCTAGACCTCTTTTTTCCCAAATACTCTGGTTTTGTTAAAACCGAAGTTTCTCATTGCCAGGTGTAGCAATACCATGGTCTTGGAATACTTTGGTTTTACAAAAAATTTACACCAGCAATGTTGGTGCTTCGATAAACTGAAATGATTAGTTGGAGATAGTTTACTTAGAGGAAGAGCAACCAACTAGAGAAAATTTTAATATAATATATATATACATATAAATTATTTGATTTATTACTGTTTTCAATTGTATTTAAGTATTATGGACAACATATTTATATTTGGTATTATTGTTGTGAAGTCTATATTGAGGGCCCCAAATTTTAGTCTCGTCCAGGGCCCCAAAAATCTCAGGACCGGCCCTGAACAAGATTGATCCACTTTTCTTATCAGATCATATGAGCCGATGCTCTACTTTTAGTGAACCGGTTCAATGTGAGCTTTGAATGGCTTTTCACACACATAGTGAATCTTGTTGCATATTGAACTGCATCAAACTGCCATCGTGGCCTAGATGAAAAACTCTCCTCTCTCATCCCAATTCCTTAGTGCGGGCTAACGATGCATGTAGGAAATTCATTTTTTATCGACATGAATCGAGCAACAAGATGGTCCATTTTTCTTGTCAGATCATATGAGCCGATGCTCTACTTTTAGTGAACCGGTTCAATGTGAGCTTTGAATGGCTTTTCACACACATAGTCGATGGTCTTAGGCGCTTAACACCCCCCCCCCCCCCCCCACACACCCCACACACACACACACCACCCACACACACACCCACACCCACAACCAATCGCCTGCTCTGTCCTCTATAATGCACAGTTAGTGGTACTTAATGAACTTGTTTTTCTCAACTTTCTTGGCACAAAAGTTGTAATATAGGGGCAAACAAAGTGGAGCCAAGGCATAGTTGAGCTCCTTCAACAATAGCATTAGGTTGTCACCAGAAAATGGGTCGCCGAAGCAATCCATGTGCATGCCGAGCAAGGTTGTAGCACATACTTTTCCTCTTTGTCTCAAATAATTTTCTAAATGTAAGAACCACATTTGAAATGCAATATTAGTACTTCCTTCAGTCCAAACTAATTGACTTGAATTTGTCTAGATTCGGATGTATCTAGACTTGTTTTAATATTAGATGTATTCGAATCTAGATAAATCCAAGTCAATTAATTTAGATAGAAAAGAATAGTGCATAAGTGACTTACTTTTTGTGAGTGGAACTATCTAGAATGTTTTTATTTTGGATACGCATTGTTTTAACAGATCAGGACGGAGTAACTACATCAAAAGGAAAAGTATACTTCTTCCCGGGGGATATCACGCGCGGCATCCCCGGGTCGGGACATATGCCTTCCTCCACGGGAGTCCGGGTCGCGAACCGCACGCGCCCCTACGGGACCCACCTAGCCCGGCTTCCTTACCTCTTCCCCGTGAGATCTCTTCCCCACGAGACGGAGTCTCCATCTGCATCGCTGCTACCTCGCTGGCTGCCGGCCGATGGAGCAGCCACCCGTCGTCGCCGGACGGCCCACCGGAGTAGGCACCGCCACCGCCACCGAAGCAGGGCACTCGCTGCCAACACCGCCGTAACCGGAGCATGACACTCGCTGCCACCGGATTCGGCCCACCGGAGCAGGCAGCTGCAGCCGTCGCTGAACTAGGCCGCGCCGCTGGAGCAGGCACTCGCCCCGCCGCTCCCCTCTCTCCCACCTCTGTCGAGGGGGGGTCCTTCGAGGCCACCCACCATGGCTAACGCTTGAGGGCACCCCTGCTTCGCCTCCACCCCACACCAGTGCCCCCGGCCGTCGGAGATGGAAGCCACCTACATGGTCGTCGTGCCCAGGGCACCCTGCTGTTCTACCTCCACCCAGCCGCACCTCCGTGCAAAGCGGCAGCTGCTTCACGTGGAGACGACGACTGCTACTGGCACGGTGCTACACAGGCGGGACGACGATGCTACCGGAAGTGGTCGTCGTTGCTACAAATGAAGGGTTGCGATGCTACCCGACCAACGAATGCGTTTTGATATTTTGCTACAGGGCGATGCTATAATAATAGTATTTTTTTTTGCTATTTCTGTTCTATATTTTTGTTACAATAGCACAAGGTATTTGCTAAGATATTTTTGACGAAAGTGCTCAGCAAAATCGGTTTTGCTACAGCAATCACCGAGGATATCTCCGGCGAGGTCGTTCTTTTTGCTATATTAGGATATTTTTCCTGCTACCACCGTTTTGCGGTTTTGCTACAATAACGTAAATTTTTTGCTACACGGTCTCCGGTGAGATCTATCGGCGAAAACCTCCGGCGAGGTCGGATATGATACATTAGCACAACTTTTTTACTAGACGATCGCCGGCGAGGTCTCATGCGAAATCTCCGGCGAGGTCCAATGTGTTTTTCTATTTCCTGGTCCGAATCGTTTCTGCTATATGTAATAAAAGCAAGACCATTTATAGCAAAAACGGGTATATTTGTAACAAAAGCGAGTCTTTATATCTTTTTAAGGGACACGTGTCAGCAGGGGACCGAAGGATTTTAGAGAATTATGCCGAGGATGCCTAGCACTGTCCACATCCAAATGCGTGGAGTAAATTTGGAAAGGACACTCGTTCTGTGATGTCGAATTTGGAACTGCCGTACGGAAACATCGCCACGATGCCAGCCCATCTATAAGTTCAGGCCGTAGTCCATCGTTTCCGTGGACTCCAAGTTGAACTCCTCTCCCCTCAAAACTTTCCTATAACAAACTTCCCCCCTCCACGTCTCATTCGGTTACAGGCTAAGCCCCATCTCTTGACGGCAATGGCGCCCACGGCCACGCCCGTGCGGGGCCTCCAGCCGGGCTCCCCGTTCAAGTCCAGCGGCCACCAGATCATCGCGCAGTACCTCGCCCCCAGGGCGCTCCGCGGCGACACCACCACCGTCCCCGGCCTCGTCGCGGACGACGTCGACGTCTTCTCCGCCGCGAACCCCGCGGCGCTCCCCTTCCACCCCAGCAGCAGGAGGGACCACGGCGAGGTGTGGGGCTACTTCTACGGGGACTATCCCACCGACGACGTGCGCCCGGTGCCGGGCGGATGCTGGGTGCGGTACGGCGCCGAGAAGGGGTACGTGCACGGCCACGGCGGCGCCATGGAGGCGGTCGCGTTCCGGCGCAGGTTCGCCTTCCACGTGACCTGGCGGGCCGACGACGGTGAGGTGGTCGCGGTCCCGACGCCGTGGCAGATGAAGGAGTACCGGCTCAACAAGGGCGCGGCCGCCTTCCGCGCCGCAGCCGCGCGGGTCGGCCCCAAGGCGAACATGGACTGCGTGGTCCGCAAGATCTTCGCGAAGCCGCCGCCTCCCCCGCCGCCTTGCAGCTCCGAGGTGGAGGAGTTCCCGGCATCTGGCTACCCCGGCGGCGAGGAATCCGGCTACTCCAGCGACGAGGACCTGAAGCGCATCGGCTGCCGCTTCGTGGAAGAACCGGCGAGGAAGCGCGGACCGTTCTGTGTTGTGTGATCGGTCGATTGGTTCGTTGTCTCGCTGCGATAGGTTCGTTCGATCGGTAATCCAGGACAACAAATCCAGGAGGTTGGTAGTGGTAACCTTTAGAAATCCTTAGATAGTTGCAGCCACGGAATCTTAGTGCAGAAACTTTTCGAGGTCAGAATTTAGACTACGCATCTCCATTTGCGTAATGTCTTTCTGACGTGCACCGTTTCAATCGGTTTTGCTAAGTGCTAAATTTCAGTTAGTTCAGATTGCACCAAAC
Organism: Avena sativa; assembly: GCA_916181665.1. NCBI lineage: Eukaryota > Viridiplantae > Streptophyta > Magnoliopsida > Poales > Poaceae > Avena > Avena sativa. The sequence goes on along the minus strand of OV702294.1, from coordinate 143,066,323 downwards.
ATGAAACTTAATGACATATCACGGCACGAATCTCATCTCCATTTGTTCTTCGACATCTTGATTTGCTTGCTCTTCTGTCTTCCAAGATAAGAACAGTTTAAGAATGCTTGCTTCAGGTTTGCAAGTTGTACTGAAAGTTCGGGTAGAATTTTTTTGTCAGAGATTTCTTCAATTCGCAATGTCGTGGATGGACAGTAGAAGCACCTTTCGGGAAGGAATTGAGCCTCAATCATCATACGCAAAGAAAGAAATCCTTCGATAGCGGGAACATTCAGAGTTAGTAGTTGAGTAAGTATAGATTCACTCCGATTACCAAACGGGCGACTTTACAACTTAGGGAGCAGCAGGCCTTGTGTTTGTGGTGAAGGTACTGGAATATTTTCAATATGAAAATAGGTGAGTGTTTGTCTCAGCAATTTCTCGCTTCGTCTCTAGGCATAGGGCGGGGCAGAAGGGGGCTTGCCCTCGGCCCCAAGGGGTAGGGCCGGAGCCAAGACTTGTATATGTATCTATATTTGTATTCTACTTCTGAGACCCAACAAGATAAAATTATTCTAAAAAATATAGATGACTCAAGCTGTAGCCTACTATGTCTCTACTCTGACTTCTCTTTTCTATACTCCAAATTTTATATAGAAAAGAGGAAAGTGCAGTTTCCATTTAAAAAACTCATAGAGACACATCATTCAGTTTCGATTGCAGCGAACAAATCAACATCGCACCAACATATACTCCGGTATTTCTGAATATTTTTCTTGATGCCACTATTTTTATGGTCTCTCCAAATATACAGAACAATACCGAACCTCATGTGCCTCTACAAAGTTGTGAGTATTCATTAGTGAAAACTAGTGATGCAATCACATAACTATATCATTCCGCAAGCATCTCTCATTCGATTCCTAACAGTTCTGCTTGTCCCCGTCATCCATGTTGTAGAAACTATTTCATTCTCTTATTAATTCAGTGCCTAATATGTATACTCTTCTACTCATTTTTTCACATGCATATAAATCTATTACTTTCATAATTTTGTTCCGTGATTAATTCTATAGGTACATATGTATATACATGTGTACACATGGAGCAATTGATGGAAATAAGTACCATGGTAAATAATTTTTTCGATCAATAGAAATAAGTAGTTTCAAATGTCTTTACCGAGATTTCAAAGATAATGGGTCTAACAAATATATAGATGATATAATTGTTTAGAGGCCTAAGAATATTGATTATGCTTAAACTTTGGGTAATACTATTTTTTAACACAAATATAAAGATATTGAAGAAACTTTCTGAAGTAGGGGGGGCCATTGCCCCCCTCCCCCTCACCTTCACTCAGTAAAACTTTGCCACTTAAATCGAGAATCTTTTGATGTCGTATTTCCCTAGGGACCCCAAAATCTATGGATCGGCTCTGGCAGTGCTACCTTGAACAGTTGCATTGACGTGATGGTAATATAGTTTAGATAACTGTTCTCTTTGTCGACTGTACGCATCTCCATTTGTTCTGCGAATCTTGATTTGCTTGCTATTGTATCTTCCAAGATAAGATTAGTTCAAGAATGTTTGGTTCAGGATTGCTATTTGTAGTGAAAGTTAACCTAATTTGTCCTAGTAGAAATTTTCTTGTGAGAGATTTCTTCAATTCGCATCGTCATGGTAGGACACTATCTCCGCAATTCTCGCTGCATCTCTGTTAGGGATGCTTGCTCACATCTTGATGCTTGCTCTTGTGTCTTCCTATCTTGACACTTGCATTGACATGATGTTGATATAGTTCAGAGAACTGTCTTCTTTGTCCAACTGTAACCTTTTTTTGCAATATCAATTTATCTCCACTTCAAAATGTTTGATCGCAATTTCATTGACCAATTCATCGCATACCATAATCTTGTGTTCAAAGGGTTCTTACTACCCCACAATTTTACTGATGAGCGCAATAGATCAGTTCCCCTTTTGGTTTTGGCATATACTGTCAGATGATGCCACTTCCATTGGCGAAGTTAACACCAAAACTTTCAGAACTGGAAGCTGCAGGCCATTGTATGGTTCTATGAAATGTCTGCCAATTTTCCTATTGTAGGTACATTTCAATTTCCTGTGGAGAATGACTGGTAGGTAGTAACCTACAGAATTTCAACATTGGAGGACCGAGATCTTCTATGCATTCTTGAATTTCCAGACAAGAAAGATCAGCATGCAGATTCTGAGTAGAAACCATGCACATTTGCAGTCAGCTATTGACCAAATAACTATTCTGAATGTGGTTGCGCGAGTGAGGTGACACATTCATATACATGTGTATCATGCAAAAACGGAAACACACACCAGATGTTCAAGAAATCGTCATACTATTATGAGTGCCGAGAGTGACCACATCAGAATATGACAACATGTACATGTACCTTTGCACAACGACAACACATGAACAAAAATACCAACAGTAAAAGCCATGTGTATCATCAACTTCATAAGAATAGTGCAGTTCTGAACGCCCCCGGCATTTCCAAAAGAGTATATGAGACACAAGTTACGGATCATCCTCAGTCAATAAGAAAACAAAAGGTTAAAAACAACAACAACAACAACAACAAGACAAGCACGTGAAGCGGCTCTCGAGTCTGATCTCTGTCCCCGGTATGACAAAGTAAAACTAATATGGTCGTTAAAAAATATAACTACAAAGTCATACGCAATCATTCTACATTTGCAGCGAAATCAAGGTTAAATTTCTCCATTTCTGGCTCATATAAAGATACAGCAAAAACTAACTCTGTGAGCTTTTGTCTCAGATTCAGAAGCTTCTGCGTTTAGGGGCAGCAGATTTGCGGTCCACTTCCACGGCTTTTCCCTTGCTCTTGCTGTGCAGGTCATCACCGGTGCCGGACTGCTCCGGGGCCTTGGCGGGTGCCTGCTTGTGCTTGAACCTGACCAGTAGGATGGTCATGTTGTCAACCGATGGTTGAGGCGGCTCTACACACATATCGAGAATGCCCTCACAGATGTTCCCCAGGTCCTTCCCCTGTGCGTGTGTGTTGGTCACAGCATATGCCACGTTAAAGGGAATTCATAGCAATTCTAACAAAATATGTAGGTACGAATGCTGCTGAAGAAATACTCACAGCTTTCAAGTTCCCGCGTATAATTTCAATCAAACCCTGGTTTAACACTACATCCCTACAGAAAACGAAGAGATGTGTAAATTTAGAGCAAAGAGCTGCTGGGATAAAAATAAATTATGTTGAGTATGTCCAGGCAGGGCACAAATTCCTATCTCCACTTAACCATGTTTCCTTAACTGCTAATGATATGCACAACGAGAACATAGTAGGATCCAGGATCTTCAAGTATGTTTTAAGAAAAATATATCTAACATTATATTTTCCAATCAACTGATAAGACAAATTCATACCCATGCAATCAAGTAAATAGTTTTCAGCAGTGTCAAGTACTAGCACAACAAGGGATTGACAGAGACTCCACTATTCTGTAACTCTAGCGAAACATACAAATATGGCATGTACATGGTGTGATGGTGATGATGTAGTTTATCCCAAAACAAAGCAACTTAAACTGAACTATACTTGTCATCTGGAGTACATATACTCTGCTTCAAACCATGCATGCACATTCGCGAAAAGAATAATTGAGCAAAAGCTTCTAATACATTTTAGATGAGTACTTACCAGACTCCATCGCATGCCATAACAAGAAACTCAGTATCATCAGTTACTTTTTCCTAGCAAAAAAAATGTCATTTTCCATCAGATCATATCAAGTAGGAGAAACTTACACATCTTTAGCACATCTAAGTAACTTACTAGGCGAATTTCGGGAGAACAAGTCAAAGCTTGTTGTGCAGGAGGTAACCGACCATTGTTTTTGTACCTGAGATCACCTGAAATACAAGAAAAATCAATTACATTCTGATATATCGCATAGCCCCACAAAAAAGGAATTTAACTATACCGATTGATCTTGAAACTGCAATTCCATTATCAATACGACTGACACCTCCAGTAACTGTTACGGAACGTCCTGCGTTTTCTATTCTCTGCTTTTCAGCCTGAACACTTGGTTTGTGATCGGTGGTCAAAATAATTGCCTTCCAATACAACAAAAATAAAATTAGGGACCACAAGAGATCACAGATATGAGAAAATAGCTGATCAGGTACCAGCCAGAGATTAACGAGAGAAGTAGTCACTGCACCTGACCATTCCGTGAGAGCACACAACGACAATCACCAGCATTCCCAACAATGATCTGGTCGCCTCTAATGAGAGCCACACAGGCGGTACTTCCTACATCTGTTGGCCCAGGGTATTTCTGCAAATAAATACACAAGCTGAGGCAAACAATAGGTGTTTTCGTAACTTGAGAGTTTCTACAAAGAAATAATTCGATATGCTCTTGTAAGAAAAGAGATATCACCTTCGGTTTCAAACAAGTACAATTCATTAACATATCCTTGACAGTTAATTTCCTATTATTACGACCGTACCCTGATAACTCCCTCCTTCCCTCCTCTGTTATCATCATCTGATCCATTCTGGAACAGTAAAGTAGTGACGGCAGTTACAAATTTCAGATACACATGTGCGACAAGTGCCAGAATGAACAATAGAATATGGCAGTATTGGTATAGAATGCAGAACTTAGTTAGCCATTAAATAACCTGATGAAAGCGTTCGCCACTGCAATAGGCAGATTGTCTTTAAACTGTGGGTGCTTCAGAACCTCAAAATGAAGGTGTTTCGCACAGAACATTGATACAGCAGGTCCTGCACAGCAGAAGAAAACTTAGATAGCCATCTTACATGACTACCATACCAAGTGCTTCTGACTACAGAAAGAAAAAAGACTGGTCAACAGAACATGAGCGTAATGGAAAATTGTTTAAATGAATGACAGTAACTGAATATCCCTTCAATTCATATCACAAAATTCAGTTCTTTTTTTGTTGTTCATAAGAGGAGGGATGAGATCGAATACCAACCTCCATGGCCATCATAAACACCAAAGAATGATGTGGCGGTGGAAGCATCCAAATCTCCAATGGTTGCATGCTGGAGAATAAGAAGACTATAAAGTTCAGTGTTTCACCAAAGTCAGTTGCAAGTAATACACCATTTTATGTACTGTGTAGCCCTATATCTCTTGTCATTGGCCCTGAAGCAGGATGGGGTTAGTTACTCACAGCATCTTCCATGTTTACACGGTAACCTTGCATAGACGACACAGCGTACTCAAGCCTGTCATTCTGTCCCGTGTGCGTAGTCTTTGCTATCACGGGCTCTCTGCTGATGACACTAACAGCAAAGTTTGGTTCCCTGAAGGATGACAGCATCAATATCAAGAGAATTGAAGGTAAGCCGATGGATACACTGAGCAATGGACAGCGCACAAAACACCGGGAAACAAAGCATTGAGAGTAAAATCAAAATGAGACATCACCAGACGTTCTTCATGGCTTGGTGGTCTGGGTTCTTCCTTGTCGGTCTGAAACGTACGTATGCATGCAGCCCGTGCACGGCGATGCAAGGAAGCCGACTGGCCGTCGTCCGAGCCGATTTTTTTTTCTCCCTGCTGACACCGAAATGCATCAGGAACGCAGGTTTGCAGATGGATTTCGGAGAAACATTTCACCAATCAAACGCAGCAGCGTTGATTCAATTGCGGCTCCTCAAAGCCTCGAACGCAGTCAGATCATAGCATTGAAACATGGATACGTGTTTGGCAATCACGTTACAGATCAAATGAATTGTGTCAGAGTAAGACGTTCATAGGCACATTGGCATTTGTGCGAGTCGGTGATCGGGAGTAGATCTCTATATACCCGTGACGAATCAGGCAAATGCAGTGCTCTAATACCTCGACGAACGATCCGGTCGTGGTGTGGGCGTACGTCAAGCCGGCGGCGGCGGCGTCGGCGATCAGCGATGAGGCAAGGGAGGCGGTGCGTGGCAAGGGAGGCGGCGTCTGTCGGGGGCGATCAGCGTCACGCGGCCGTGATGGTCGGCGTGCGGCAGAACGGCGGCGGCGGCGGCGGCGATCAGCACCGGCCGGCCCGACGCCTGGTCGCTCGGTCGCTGATTGCCCTAGCGGAGGAGCCGACGCGAAACGATCATGTGCGTGCGACCCCGGCTGGCCGGCTGCGTGGCAGTTGGCATGCTTTTGTTGGGCCCACATGGGCCACCGTCTTCCCTCGAGTCGAGTGATGTGATGTCGAGAGGGAGCCGCTGCAATTGGCACTCCAGCATCAGAGTCGCAAACCTGGAACGGGTCAGAACAGCCTGCCTCTTGGCAGGGAAGTAGTAGTCCACTCCTTCCTCAGACGCGATCATCTCATCTACCACGATGTGATTCAGTAGCTTAGTTTATCAACAACCTCCCCCTCGTGTCACTGTTCCTACAGCCGATCGATGGGCTGAGGACTTTCTCAAGGTCGACATCCACGGATCGTTCCACCAGCAAACACTAAACAGGTCACTGATTCGGCTCTAACCAGGAAAATTTAGCATAGAAGACGGCAAGACAGGGAGATCCCCGGCCCACCCCGTTGCTGTTTCTTCTGGTCACTGATTGCTTGGGAAGGTTGTTGGCGGACAAAGCACACCAAGGAAAACATGCTCTCCGACGGCAAGACAGGGAGCTATTACTGACAAAGGAAGTAGATTCTCACTGTCATGTCTGAGAGCCACCGTGCTCAAAACAAATCTGAAGAAGAGCAGTATTCTCACTGGCATGTTTTTTTCTGAACTCATTTTGGCAGATCAGAATCCCCTCCCGAAGTGAAGTTCTTCGCCTGGATGGCAATTCAAGGCCGGCGTTTAAACTGCTTTGGCTAAGCCGATCGACGGCAAAAGAAAAAGGCACCTCCCAACGGTCACCATGGTTCTTCCGTGGCACATTTGGCGGGAAAGAAACGGGAGAATATTTGAAAGAGTGAATACTTCTGCATTTGTGACACATATTACCCGTTAGAGTGTAATTTTTCTAGATCGCATCTTTTAGAAGCTTTGGAACTCTTTTTCGGAAGCATATCCATTGGGTAAGGGAAAAAGTGAATTCCACTTTTTACCTCGTACTTCTGCATTTGTGACACATATTACCCCTTAGAGTGTAATTTTTTCTAGATTGCACCTTTTAGAAGCTTTGGACCTCTTTTTCGGAAGCATATCCATTGGGTAAGGTGTGAGGTGATAACTGGATTCAAAAATATCAAGACGACAATGAGGAATAGAACATATGGATGAGAGAAGTCTAGACATAATTATCGATGATGTCCTACGATCTTTACACATTTTGCCGCACCACATTGACGTGGCATGTCGGTCCTATCTAACGAAAACAAGCAAAATGCTTAAATGTGGTAAAACTTTGTTTAAGCCTTCTAAATTGATATGTTCATAAAACCTCAATTAAATGGGTAATTTGTGTCATAAATTCAGAAGTAGAGGATAAAAAGTGGATTCACACTATTTGAAAGGAAGCACCGTTTAAAAGGGGAAGACTGGACGGCAATAACTTGAACTCAAACTACCCTGTATGTAAACCCTCTGTACAGTGTACGTACAACTTCTATTTTTTCTCTCTCAGACCTTCTGTAACTCTGATGAGACTTTTCCTCTTATAATTCAATGAAAGCAGCGCCGCTCCTTTGGAAGAAAGAAGTAAAGCCCCTGTCAAATACTTCCTCCGTTTTAAAATATAAGATGTTTTAAGTTTATGAAAAAAATAAATCTAGACTTCTTTTAGTGTGTAGATTTATCTCCAAAATTAAATGAACTTATATACTAAAACAAGTCGAGATTCATTTTCTTCACATAAAACATCTTATATTTTGAAACGGAGGGAGTAGCGTGCAACGCCCCTATGGCTTGGTAGTGCGATGCCAGACTGAGCTGAGAAGAATAGCTCCAGGCGATCAAAATGCCTCTCATGCCGCCTCAGGTTTCAGGTTTTGGGCTGCTACCAGAACTCATTATTGATTTCAAAAAGAGTACTCTTTGTTGATTAAATATCACATACTGTAAGTACAATTTACCCCGGAAGAGATACCAGCACAGAAACCAGTTTAACGTTTGTGACAAAAAAGAACCCTGAACATATTCTTGCCCTGTATCTTTTCTCTGACAGCGTAAAAGTTGCAGTCCGCACGTCGGCGATCAGCTTCCGGAACTTCTCCATGTGCTCGGCCTGCAACGAGATGGCGATGGACAGGCTGCCGTCCTTGTTCGCGCTCGGGAGGACGAACGCCAGCCCCTCATAGGCGATGCCACCAGGTCCCATGAACACGGGCCGTCCCCAACCGAAATCCGCGTCGTGGATCGGCAGGCGCACCCAGCTGGTGAGACCAAGGTTAGGGCACCGGAAAGTGTGGGCTCCGCGGACCAATGCTGATAAATCCGGCTGCGTCTCCAGGTAGTCCAACGCTGAGCGGCAGTAGTCGTCGGACATCCTATCCAGCGCTCCCTGGATGACCGCTGCTCCATCTGCCACAGCGCCCGTCACCTTGCCTGCCTCAGCGAGTGGGGTGGCGGTGAAGATGACGTTTCCGAAGTAACCCTCCGGCAACGGGGGCTGCAGCCGATGTCGCCCGTCAGTGGCACAATACAGCTTGGTGGGCTGTTCAGCAGGCAGGCCACGCGCAAGGGAAACACAGCGCCAGACATGTGCGGCTAGCACAGCATACGTGCTGAAACGCGGTGCACCTTCACCCGTGGGGAGCTGCGAGCGCAAGCGGCCAAGCTCCGAGCGGGTGAGCTTGAAGATGTCCACCGCAGTCGGAGCCAACGTTGGCTTGCCAGTGAGAGCTTGAGGCGCCGACGACAGCATTGCTAGGGCAGGCTGGTACTCAACATGTGTGTAAGATGGAGTTGGTGGATCGCGGGCACGGAGAAGAGTGCGGTCGATGAAGGGCATCACTGCAATTTGAGCTCCACGGCAGAGGTCAGACCATGAGTTGATGAAGTGAAGTCCAGACATGCCGTCAGCTACATGATGTTGCATGCCAACGCCAAGGGAGACGCCTCCACACTTGAAATAGGTCACCTGGAATAAAAATCAGAATGAAGGAGAATTAGCCTCTGAGCATGTTCCTTAGCTTTCTTTACTGATGTGAGCACAGTGCAGATAAATTAATAGACGACTGATAAGACACTAAGAAAAAAAAGGAAGGGTTAACCTTGATACGCGAAATTAACAACATGCATAGTTTGGTTTTTAAGATTCAACACAGTATTATTATTTGTTTATCTGAACTAAACTGAACTGAAATATGTCATACTGAACTTGAACCTTGACTAGATTTTCAATTTTTAAGATGCAAGACATAAGGTATTATCAAAACATCTTAACTTCAGCCAAACACATATGACTTCTTCTAATTTTTGAGTCATAACCATAGTTCAGTTGTACAAAGCATGGTAAATCTTACATGCAAACAGTTAACTGACAATAATTGATTAGCCTTACATACAGTGCCTAACAGAGTCTGTGGGCAAACATGTGAATTTGAAGAGGTATAAGTTCCATCCATTGTCTAGACTATTAGTTTAAGTTATTACTCATTGGATTTTATATTGAAACAGAATCGTTGAGCCATGATGCATGCATAGGACTACAGCTACAGGTTAACATGATTGTGTCCAATATATAACCAGCTACTCATCTAAAAAAAAATATATAAACAGCTACTCAGTGAGGTCATCAATAATGAAACAATTGCACCTGACAAGCAGTACAACTCATATGATTATATTAGGCAACATCAGTGCGAAAACAAGACATATAGGGGCAAAGAGTGGTTGTAATACCATAAACTATTTAAAAAAAACGTGTCAAACTCACACAGTCATCGCCAAGCTAGCTTGTGTGTGAGACACGCTACTGGACACCTTTTGTGTAACCAAAATCCCACAACTAATATACAAATCATTCTCAAGTTTGCTCTCTTATTCATGAGTATAGGATCTCAAGTTTTAGCAATATATTATGCATCCATCTCATAAAACCAGTAGATGCATAACTTGTGCATCGAAGTAATACGAGTATATCACAAAATGAAGAACCAATGTCCAAAACTGTTTCCAAATAGCAATACAAGATTGTAGCTTCAGCAAGACAACTGCAACCAACAACGTTTTTCTTATGAAATCAGAAGTTGGCAAACTAATAGCGCCAACCATAACTACTTGGTGTTTGTACTAGTTTTTTTATTACTCAACAACAAAATTTGGGCTAATATTTGGACTAGCTTTCTCCAGGGGTTGAACTGGTAAGAGCATCGACCTGTTTATAATTATTTTTTGACATATAACAGTTTAAAATACAGAAAGGGTTCAGTTTCGATAGAAGAGAATTACTGCAGTTCGTTGTACTCAAAATGATATCTATCAGTGTGGCATACTTATGTTTCAGTAGTATACACGCATTACGTTGGGACTACTGCCCCAGGCGCTACTCTTACTTTGAAGATGGAACATCATGCTTTATCATCTTCTGTTCTTAATAGTATTATTACATTTCTACAAGTCTGCTTTAAAAGATAAAGATATGCAGTTAAATCATGTCAATTTCTTTGAACCTTAAGGCCTTGCCCTTGCATAACCAACATGCATAAACAACGGGTTGAGATATGTACAGCATGACAGAAGTCAGCTTGCCACCTAATCAGCAAGTAAATCATGCACATGCAACTTGTCGACACAGAACAAGTTATCACATGGAACATGGTCTAGTTAGGCAATCATTTCCGTACCAGCACGAAGTATACATCTAAAGCAAGAATAATGTTCAGAGAATAATGTATATCCAGAATAAAATGGTAGGTGACGGGAGGACAACCAGAAGGCAGACCCATGAATTATGTCTCCGTCGAAGAAAGAGGTCACAAGGGTCAACAGGGCAAGCATCCAGTTATCATCAAACAGGGTGAACAGAAGCTAACAAATTAGTGCAGGCCTAACATTTAGACATGTCAACATCGCACATAGTGATGCCCATTAATGTGTAGATCCGAGATAAATTTATGACACTCGGGTTGATAGTTTGACTAATCAATCCTAAACGAGCCATAATGTCTTCACAACCAATTCTGGTACTGACTAAAGATCAGACAGATTAGAAGAGGATAAGGTGGCCCGTCCACTTCTACTTCTACAGTGATCATTTTCAGATGCTAGTGGCTATCCAAATGCGGAGCCGTGCGCAGCTAGTCAAGCAATGTCGCGTTCCTCATTCATGAATAGTACGTAGTACTCCAGTATGTACTACCGGAAACTGGGCTGACCTGAAGCACGAGTAGCGGGAAGGAGGAGATGTCGCCGGAGTAGTCGACGGCGGGGATGAGGCGCTTGAGCTCCATGGTGGGCGCGAAGTCGCCGTAGTCGTCGACGGCGGCGCCGGGGGCCTCGGCCTCGACGAAGAGCACCCCCTCACCGCTGCAGTCGATCTCGACCCTGCCGTCCTCGTCCCGCGCCAGGCGGCCCGCCATCGGGTAGAAGGGCACGAGCGCCTCCGCCAGCGCGCGCCGCATCCGCTCGGCGTCGAAGAACCCCTCCGCCGCTCCGGCCCCGGCTCCGGCGTCGGGGCGGCGGTAGAAGTAGACGCTGGGGGTGTGGAAGCGTGGCACCACGAGGTCGAGGTTGGAGTTCCAGAGCCTCTCCCGCGGCCTCTCCGCCGCCGGGCGCACCATCGTGGACCGCCTCACCGTGATCGCCATCTGCCTGCCGCCGGACGCGTTTCGACGAACAGCTCGTGAGCAGTACGAAATCGGGACGGAAATAGGAGTAGAAGGGAAAAAAAAATCGTGTTCCAGGAGAAACAGATCGGAGGGTGGCTGACCTTGGTAGAAGGGGGGACGGATCTTCGGCGGGGAAGCAGACGGGAGTTGGGCGGCAGCAGCAGCAGCAAGCTCTTGGTGGAGAGCGAGCAGCTGGTTGGCGAGGGTGGGGGTGGAGGTGTTTATATAGGGCCCGGGCGGGCGGCCGGCGGCGTAGCTCCCGTGACTAGGCAGGCTCGGTCACTGTTCCTTTTTTCCTCGGTGCTGAGCTGAGCTGAGCGAGGATGGGCCGGTGAGCGGTTGGTGAGTGATGGGGACCAGAGGAGGCGATAGAGACGGACGGACAGGGAGGTGGATGGACACGGTGCACCGCCCCACCTGACGACACTGGGCGCACTCCGGTCTCAGTCGGACCTCTTCCTGTTGGGCGGGAGCGGGTCGCTGACCCGCGGTCGTGCGTGGCACACTAGCACCACCGCAAGTCTGCACACCATACTGAGGGACACGCAGGCAAGTCTGATAAAACGGCCGGCACGATGGACGAGTGATTTAAAATGGCGCTTTCCTTGGAACTATTTACTTGTTCTCTACTACGATTTTATTTTTTTGAGTGGGTAGTGCTCTACGAATTATGGAACACTGTAATACCATTTGCAGGAAGGGACAATGACAATGTATCACGACTTACGAGTGTGACGGCGATATACGAAGATTCGGCCAGGTTTAGCAAAATATGGCCGAAATATGCCAAACATGCTCTAGCAGATACCTTGCGGGTAACCACAAAAGGTGGCGTAATGAACTTGTCAGCAGAGTTGGTACAAGTGGGAGAATGGACATGTTTGCACACGAAGGGGAGCTTCAATTGGTAAGTACCTTTTGTTAGTTATAAGTTTGGTAGCACTACTATTTGTGAGGAACCAAACTGGTTTATACCCGTAAAAGGTGGTATACTTTTTTCTTCTAGCATCCATCAGGCCTCTCTTCATACTAATTGTTTGTGAATTGATCCAGTGTTGACGTATAAGCAATCTAAACTAAATTACTTATAAAGGCAAGAGCATGGCAGCAAATCTTGACCATCCATTCTTCAAGATCTAAGGACTGGTCTCTCTCCAATGATATTGCAAAACTAACCCTGGCACAAGTACCCTCTATTGCCTCCCCACCCCACCCCTCCCCCCCCCCCCCCCCCACACACACAACATTCCCAGTTCCATGACATGATTCACCCACGCAAAATATTCTGCTACCAGCGGCCTAATATGATGCCCACCCTAGTCCTATGCTCCATACGACCCTCAGTGAGATTATGATACTTTTTATTCATAAGTGAGTAGGCAAGCAACCCGTATACCGACTAGGAGTTCTCATGGCAAATTCCTCCTTATCCCAATGATCCATCTTCATGTTATCACAGTAATGGTCAGCATATTAATTAAGGTCTTTCGACCGGATCAAGGCTTTAATCTTGATGGTTTCTTATTTATCCTTGAGTAGTACTAGCTTCTCATTGATATCGACCGTGTAGTAAACAAGTTCATATCTATGAGATCTCGTGATCATGTTATCTGGGTCCTTAAATTAGACAACAAGCATTAGGCAAACATAGATATTCATTCTCACAATATAATAATCACGACAACAATCACAAATGAATGAAATAAGAGAGGCACATCACATTTAACCAATCCCCTACATCTCCCACGCCTATGGGGATTTACTCAGATATGAGAAGAGGATAGATCAAAGGCATAATAATATTGCAAAGGGAAATCATCTCAACTTTACCATAGCAAGCCACAATACCGTTTGAGGATCAAATCAAATACAAATCAAGAAAGATCAAAGTATCAAACCCTAATCTTACAAGTGTTAATCTCTCTCTCTCAATACATATGGGATGATGATGAAGTGAATGGGTTAGAAGCTAGAGATATTCGAAGAATGAGGCGATGTTCTTCTCCTCCTTCAGATCTGATCTCCCCTCTTTTGAAATGATTTGGGGTGGCTGTGTTGTGTTTTTTTGTCTCTCTTTCTATACAGAAGTTGCTTGTGTTGATAAAATGAAGGCACCGGAGGATCGTACGGGCAGATGGTACGTGCGTATTTTGACCGTACCAGTGGTCGTTACGCGACCTAGACGCCTCTCATGAAGGGGGCTTTAATTGGATATTTGCATATTTAATCATAAATAGCTCATTAATGCTCCAGGATCTTCCAAAAGTGTTTATTACCTGAAAATCATGACAAGAAACCAATGTTTCGCTAATTCGTGATGTTAACATTAGTTGAAAAGTAAAATCCAACGAAACCTGAAAAACAAAGGAAAATCACTGCTAAAAAGTGTCAAAATTTGGAGCTATCAACATCCCCAAACTTAGTTGTTACTCTCCTCGAGTGATAAAGCTATAAAGAATAATAGCGAGAAACTAAATCAAGAGGGAAAACTCGCAAGTTCAAGGTTGTATCATATTCCATCATCACAAATTATGCAACCTTAAACATAAGCATAATATATTTGAACAATTACACTTAAGTTCGCTTCCTAACCGCAAGTAACTCGCTAGATAATAGTTCTTAAACTCAAAGAGACTGCCAAAAATTTGGTTAGTCTTGCAAATCAATTCTTTTCAGTGCCCCTCTTTTATGAGAGTGAAAATGTTTTTAAGAAAGAATTCTTTGGGAAAATTAGGGGTGCACAAGTAGATGTTAAAAGAAAGCTAAACTTAGAGCTTTCATTAACACCCACTTTGAAAATGTGGCTATCAAACACCCCATCATTTCCTTGCTTTTCAAGAACTATAGTTTCTCTCCTTTTATTTCAGGTGGTGAGGTGTTGTCAATACTCTCATAAGGATCAAATCTTTCAGGTCATAACTCAATAGTAGTTTGCTTTTCTATGCCTTTTATTCTCTTTTTTCTCTTTTTATTTTCTCTCTCCTTTTTTGATCATCACGGAAGTTTGGCAACTCCCTCACCCACTGTAAAAACGTTCGTTCCGTCAAACAAATCTTTTTTAGTAGGTGTTTATCAAGTCAACTATTAAGATGTGGGGTTGAGCAATACTAATATTAAGCCTTTAAGACAAAGACAAGGTACCAAAGTTGTCAAAGAGACACTTTCTTTTGTTCTAAAGAAATTGGAATTTAATCCAACAATGTTGTTTTTCAATCAATCGCAATTGTCATAAGTCGAAACTAAAGTAGTGACATTAGCCTTGAGATCAAGTCCTAAAAGATAACGAGCTAAGCGTGGAGTGGAACTCAAGTGCAACCGAATAAACACAATATGTTCATGAATAAACCTGCAGAAAGAGGGAAAATATGAATGTGGTACCCCCTCTTGCTTGATTGTCGTCTTACTTGAGACTTGAGTCAGTTCCTTGCGTTCTCCTCTATGGCTAAGTCACTAGACGTGAATAACCTGCAAAAAGCTAGAGATAAAACTAAGAGAAATCCACACAAAACAAGATAAAAGCTAGTCTAATTTTTTTGGGGGTTTCCTTTTATCAATGCAAAACTGAAAATAAACATGCACTAGAAACAAAACAAATAAATCAAAGGAAGAAAACAAAAATATGAATGCAAAAGTGGGTAGGAGTTCAACCTCCCCAAGCTTAGTCTCTTGGCCTATCCGGGATCAATTGTTGCTGCCATCATTGGGAGGCGGCTGCTGGTGTGGATAGTACAAGTAATTGCTTGGCAAGTTGGTCATGAAGGTATTGAAATTCTGAGTGAGATTGACGATGTTGGCATTCACATCTTGCAACGTATTTTCTATATTATCGATGCGATGCACCACCTGATCAAAGTCACCCCTCGGAACATAGTCGAATCCTGGCTGAGGCTGAGGCATACCTTGCTGCTGGTACTGGGGGGATGGTTGTTGATGGTAATGTTGTTGGCCGTAGTCGTTCCAGCCCCCGACGTTCCAGTCTTGTTATCCTTGCCCCTGCTATTGCTGGCAGCTGGCTGCGTTCTCCCGGTTTGGATCCTCTCCCGGGTTTCAAATCCTCCCCGAGGAGATCAATGCCTGCTGGAACTCTTCCTCATTGAGGATCCAACTATGTTTACCTGGCAAACCAAAAGCTTGGATAAACGGAAGCAAGACTTGGTGGAGTTCACCGCTAGGCTCAAAATAAAACTGATAAGAACGAAGAGAGCGCTAAGGCCTATAAATCCCATAAATTTGGTGCTGGCCATAAAGATGTCATTCGCTGGAACTCACGCTTGCAATGACTGCACCCGTCCGTGCACTATTGCCATGTGCTGTTGTTTTACTTAAAAGACTTTTTCAAATAGTTTTTTAGAAAAATAGTTTTAGCAGAAACATAAAGTTTTAATTTGAAATAAAATAGATAAATAATATAGAAAATAAAAATAGAGTTTTACGAAAAATATTTTTAGAGACAAAATATGCATGATGATGCATAAAAATAAAAACAAGCAATTTCTATTTGGATATTTCCCGGGGTGCTACAACCACCAATAATAAGTTTTTATTTTGCAGTAAGGTCATATAGTGATATTTTAGCAAATCCCTTAGATTTCATTCCTCCTCTGATAAAACTCTAAGAGCATCTCCACTCACTCGATGTTCCTAGGCTGAAATCTGGCGCTATTTACCGTCGGATGGATGTAAATTTCAGTCTAAAAACGGCCAGTTTTCCACCTGTGTTCCTAGGCGTGGTTTCCAGGCAAGGCAAAATCAATGACTTTTTGCCCAAAATTTGGCTCAAATTCAAACATTTCAGCATAAATATGAATACAGAGCAATGCTTGGCATAGTCTAACATGAAATTAAACAAACAAAGTTCGGCATAGGTCGCCATAGATTAAAACACAATATAGTTCAGCCTAGTTCGCACAGATCATGGTCGTCATAGCTGCTATGTGTTGCCCTTGCATATCCATATGTGCTCCACCAGATCATCTTGCAGCTGTTGATGCACCGTCGGGTCTCGAATCTCCTGACACATGGAGATGAAGGAAGCCCGTGATGTCGACACCTCATGATCAAGCTCTGTAAGAGACCCCTGTCTGTAGTATGGCTCGTCATGCTCGACCAAATCCACTGGATACTTCCGCTCATCCTTGATGATCATGTTGTGCAAGGTCACACAACAGTTCATCACTTGCGACATCTGATCTTTTGACCAGGTCATAGTAGGGAACCAGACAACTACAAACCTCTATTGTAGCAATGCCCGCTCCACGTCCTTCCTACAAGCTTTCTGTTTTTTGGTAAACTGAGCATGCTTGGGGAGCATAGGACTTGAGATAGTCTTCACAAATGTTGGCCATCTTGAATAGACGCCATCTGCAGGATAGTATCCCTTGTTGTAGGGGTGTCCGTTGATCTCAAAGTCCACAGGGGGAGCATGACCCTTAACAATCTTGGCAAAGACATTTGAGGACTGGAGGACGTTGATGTCGTTGTTCGATCCTGCCATGCCAAAGAAGGAGTGCCAAATTCAAAAATCATGTGTAGCAACTGTCTCAAGTATCACAGTGTAACCTCCTTTTCGGCCTTTGTACATTACTTGCCAAGTGAATGGACAGTTCTTACAGTACCAATGCATGCAGTTGATGCTTTCAATCATCCCAGGAAATCTTCTACATTCATTGACTGCAAGGATCCGAGCAGTGCCTTCAGCATTGAGTGTTCTCAAGTATTATGGTCCAAACATTGCAATCACTATCCTACAGAACCTATACAAGCAATCAATAGTGATGGACTCGGCCATGCAGAGATAGTCAAAGGTAATGTCACTTGGTCTCCGTATGCAAGCACATGCACTGAAAAATTCAGAAATTAGTAGTGGGATTCAAAATCTGTAGCTAATGCAGAGAGGCGCTTCAGCAAGCTTCTGACCACCTGCACTGCAACTGGTTGACGTACGAATGATAGATACATCCCCTTTTTACTATCACATACATGGTGGAACTAAAAATTCAACCCGCAAGATATACCTAACTATTTGGCTCAGTCGTGAGCTTGGGAAAGTTTGGACATATCGGAATGCTTTTTACTCGGTTGTTGACTACTATATTAAGTTGTTATGTTTATTCTTTGTCAAATTGCAATTCTAAAATATTATTGCACCTTTAAACATTTATTTATTGTAGCATTTAAAATTAAAGTTATAATACTTTATATATAAAAAACCAGACAGTAAACGGTGAACCAGTGGTTTGAAAGGTAAAAAACTGAACCGAGAGTCTCGCCGGTTTAGTCACCGGTCTGGTTTTTTAAACCATGCTTCTAAGGTTCTTGAATTTTGCATTTATTTTTTTGGCACTATCAGAGTGCCCAACAGGGATTTTCTAGCAAATTGCTTGAAATCACTATGTTAAAGCCAATAATTTCAAATTTGTATTTTTATTACCAATTTGAATGACACATGCCATATGATCAGAGGTGGATTTTATTAGAGAGGATACCATGATGGAGGGCTAAGTTTTAGTCTAAGAACTTGAAGTTAAGAACAAATCTAACTTTTCGAAAAGAGAATCTTGTTGCATGTTAATCCATGTGAACTTTCTTCCTTTCAAAGGCAACTTGATACGTCGTAAACGTATCTATAATTTTTAATGTTCCATGCTTGTTTAGTATCAACTTTGCTATGTTTTTTCTATATTTGAGGTATTTTTATACATTTTCTGGGACTAACCTATTAACGAGATGTCGTGGTGCCAGTTGCCTATTTTTTGCTGTTTTTTATTGCAAAAAAGCTAGTAAGAAAATATTATCGAATTGGACGAGACAAAAGCCAATGTCAATATTTTACCGAAGAGAACACAAAGTCTAGAGGAGAGACGGAGGGGCGCCACAGGGCAGCCGCACCTCCAGGCGCGAGCCCACCCTAGGCCGCGCCAGGTCAGGGTGTGGGCCCCCTGGCCGCCCTCCTGCCTCGCCTCTGCGCCTATAAAAGCCCCCTAATGCAGAAACCCTAAGCACCCGATCAGATCTCCACGAAACAGTCCGTAGCCACCGCCACCATCGTCCCTAGATCGGGGGGGGGGGGGGGGGAGGATCTGAAGCTCTTCCCGGCACCCTGCCGGAGGGGAAAGATCATCCTGGAAGCCTTCTTCATCACCATGCCAACCTCCGGTATGATGCGTGAGTAGTTCACCCTTGGACTATGGGTCAGTATAGTAGCTAGATGGTTGTTTCTACTCCTTTGTGTTATCATGTTTAGATCTTGTGAGCTCCGTTCATGATCAAGATTATCTATTTGTAATCATACATGTTGTGTTTACGGGGATCCGATGGATATTGAGATACTATGTCAGATGGATTATTGATTCTATCATTTCATATTGATTATTGATTTTATCATGTCTGTGTTGTTTGTGATCTTGCATGCTCTCCGTTGCTAGTAGCTATCTTGGCCAAGTAGATGTCAGTGACTCCAAGAGAGAGTATTTATGCTCGATAGTAGGTTCATGCCTCTAGTAATCTGGGGAAGTGACAGGAATCTCTAAGGTTGTAGATGTGTTGTTGCCAGTAGGGAGAAAACAAAAAAAATTGTTCATGGAACAATTTTATTGTTTAATTTACACAAATTGCTTAATGCAATTATTCGTTGCTTGCAACTCAATACTGGAGGGGGTTCAGATGATAACCTGAAGGTGGATTATTAGTCATAGATGAAGTTGGATGGAGGTCTATGTATATTGTTGTAATGCCCAATCAAATCTCATAGGAATCATGATGTCTAGTATTTGCATTGTTGTGCTTGCTCAGTCCTGTCAATTGTCCAGCTGTAATTTGTTCACCCATCATGTTATCTATCTTAAGGAGAGCACCTCTAGTGAACTGTGGACCCCAGTCCAATCTTTGCCATTGTTACATCATCTACTGTTACCGTTTAATTTCTAAAAGCAACCATTACCTTCCACACTATACGTTTAATCCTTTGTTTTTAGCAAACCAGTGAGATTGACAATCTCACTGTAAGTTGGGGCAAAGTCTTGAGTTTGTGTTGTGCATAATTCCAAGTTGCTAGCAACACCTTAGGGTTGTTTCCTTACTCCTATTGGTTCGATAACCTTGGTTTCATAACTGAGGGAAAACTTGTCATTGTTCTCATCACACCTTCCTCTCGGGGTCTCCCAACGAAGCTCTACAACTGAGACACGTCAAAACTCAATAAGACCAAGATTATCGATAGCCTCATTAAAAAAGCAAAATATCATTAAAATCTTCACATGGCTTATACCTATCCTCAGCGGATCTTATAAAATTGAAATCTCCCTTCACAGTCCAATCTATGTTATTAGACATCTGAATATTTGAAAACCAATTGATGAAATTTGCCTTTCTATCAACATGGCAAAGATCATAGATATTTATGAGGTACCTTGTTGCTTTTGTCATCTTGCAAGTAAATTTTACCAACGGAGAAAGCTCATTACTGAATACTAGCTCCCCTTCAAATAGACATTGTTCCAGGCTACTAAAAAGCCCCCAGAAGTACCAACAAATGAAACAAAATCAAGTTTACCAAATCTTTTTGGGAAAAACTTTCTTAGGTATGCCAGGTCAAAGTTCTCTCTTTTAGTCCAGATACAAAATAGGAAACTTATGCTACAACTGCAGGTAGCAAAATCTTCAACATGGGAAACATCTGGGAATTTTTATTGAAGGACCCTTCTCTTGAGGTCCTTTTCCTTTAGCACCATTTTCAGGAGCATCTTCCTTCCTCTTTTTGCTTGCCTTGGTTATCTTGCTTTCTATCTCTTCCTCAGAAACCTTGCAGAAGGAGGCCGTTAGATTCTTAATGATTCTTTTTAAAAAATATGAGGCTTTGTTTATAAGATAGGCAATTTTTATTAGGACAATAATTTCCCTCAAAGCCTCTAGAAAGTTCCTTGATGAAAACTTGTTTTAGTGTGAATCTAGTGATATAGGATTATCTTTTAGGTAAAGACTAACAATCGGGGTCCGATTGCGCATGATTTGTCGGATGTCCCAGACGCCATCCATCTTGGTTGCAATCGCACGGCTGGTTTTGCATAATACCCCCCTATCCAATTACGCACGATGATTCCTCTCATCTCCTTCCCACACCGCTCCCCTCCCTTCGTCTGCTTCCGCCGCCGCCCCGCGACACTGCTCTCCCGCCTTAAATTGCATATTATTCCAGCTTTGCACCTCCCTCGCCATTTCGTCCTCGGGAAGACGTCGCCAAGGCAGGACTAACTGGCGGCCCCAGGAACTAGATGTTGGCGGCTGTTCAAACGAGCCATGAAAGCTTCGATCCGGCAGAAACAGTGGATCACTGGCTGCTTCCACATCTCGTGGGGGTCATATCAATCACTCTCATGACAACAAGTTTGGGGAAGAAAGCATTAGCAACTGATCTAGCTCCATGTGCATTTTTTCTGCATTTTGCACAAGAAATCTATGTATTCCTTTGTATATGCGCAGTTGTGGAATAAATTTCACAGACTGAACCATGCGTTCATATGGTACATCTGAACCACAGCAGGTGACAAAGACCACAACACAACCGACGGCTACCTTGTGCATGTTTTATCTGCGGCGGCAGCAAGATAAATTATTGTCATCAAGGAACTGTCTAGAGGCTTTGAGGGAAACAAGTTTATATAGGAACTGTCTAGAGGCTTTAGTGTGAATACTACTGCATGATTACCTATACGTGTATTGGAAGCAGATTCTCTAGCTGAGAAAACAATTTATCGATGTGTCGAAAACAAAATATGCTAACACAGTGGAAATAAAATAATTTTAGATCGAAGCAAACCTGAGTAGCAACATGAGCAAATTTCTAACCATATTAACGATGGAAAATTCTCTGATAGTCATATTAGTTGCATAGGAAGCAAATTCTCCGATAGCTGGAAGCAAGATTTTGCTATTTTGGAAACAAATTAAACTGGGATAACCAGACTTCTGTTTGATAAAAGAATTTTTTTCATGGAAGCAAATTTTCTAGCCGATGAAGCATATTTTCATGTGTTGAAAATAATATTATGTTGGACACGTTTTATATGGAAATGAATCTGACCCGTGTGAGGTATAAACGGGAGCGATTATCTCCCGTGTGATTTTCCGAAGTAGTTTCATTTTGAAAGCAAATCCTAACTAAATATAGCATTAAGTCACGGAAAGGTGTGCACTTTCTCAGATTAAATCCAACTATTCAGCGCTTCCTAATCTAACAATGGATTAGTAGTTCGATGATGGATGAGTCAATCGGCGTCCGATCCCGAGCGGCTCACGTACAATCTAGATAAGGACTAGTAACGCACATGACCTAGGGCAATAAATGTCAGAAAATGAGAGCGCCCGAGTTCTCTTGTTCTCGCGTCGTCTGGTTTCTTGTTTCGTCACAGGGTTGTCCTGTTTTTCCACGGCTTTGATAATCCGGCCTGCCCGTGTCGTACAGTGTGGCTGACTATCTAGCGCTTCAGACAAGAAAATGCATGGTAGCCGGTTGGTTCGGCATTGTAGTCGTACAGTGGCTAGCTAGCTGATCGCCGCTTCTAATAGACTTGTCGACTGTTGTTTCGGACCGCTGCTGTGCTGTGCATGGAACCGATCGAAGAAGAAACCAACAAGATATCCAAGATGGAATAGTAGTCTTCATTAGTTCACGACCAACTTTCTCCAGAAGATACTGCGATCGCAGTCAAGGCTTCACTGTCCCGCGTGACGATGGTGTAGCTTGGCAAGCCAGCCACGACCCCGAGAACGAAAGTGCAAATGATGCACCTGTCGTCGCGTCGCGTGTGAAGCGGAGCAAAACCATATATTACTATACACCAACACACGTTTTATCCGAAATCGGACGTGTTGTGCGTACAAGTGCTGGACACTCGATCGATGTGGAAGCCTCCTCCTTGTTTTATTAGTTACCCTTTTGTTTCTCATAGTACAAGTAACCCCCCGACCGGTTTACCTAACCCCGTGCGTGACAGATCGATGCGCGCGCGCGCGCGAGCCATAGGGGATGCTAGCTGTTGAAGCTTGGCTATCAACCTCTCATCTCGCTTTTGCACGACATATACAAAAGGAGGAACCAGCTTAATTGCGTACGGAGGCGCACCTCCATTTGTTTGGCGTGATGCGATGAGAACGCATGCACATTGTCATGTGGCTCCCAGAGGAGAGCTAGCCGCGTGAAGTACCGGCCGGGAGTACCAATACTTCTCTGTTCCAGATTAATCGACATAGCATGTACGTACGTACACAAGTTTTAGTATATGTATGAGAATAGATAAATTTGTATCAACTAATTTAGGACAAGTAAGTACTCCCTTCGTCCCAAATAAGTGACCTGGATTTGTTTAGATTCATACGTATCTATACACTAAAACATGTCTAGATATATACGAATTTAGACAAATCCAGGTTATTTATTTACTTTTCCTTTTTTTACAACCAATACCATGGTGTATTCATAGCAGCAAATAGTACATGGTGGAGATACATAAGCTGACTATCGATTATAAAAAAAGTCTAAAAAAATCTAGCAAAATTTTAAGGTCTTCAATCTCTTTCTTCTTTCAAGATATGATCTTGCACTTTTTCAAAGATAGCCAAAGACTAACAAATATCAAACCATAACCTATAAATACCAATAAAGGTTCTCGCATAATTTTTTGAGCCGTAGTGCTAAGGCTACGTGCACGCGCGTAATCATTATGATAGTCAATCAACATTGGCAAGAGTTCAAACACAAATATTCTAGAGAAAATTAACCGAACAGACTAGACGACGTCATTGGCAACCGAGAGTACGAATCACCATCGTCGAGGAAGTAACAGCCGGAACAAATATTGCAAGCATAATCCTCCTCGCGACAACCATAAGACAAAATCCAAAATCGATCTTGTGAAGCAAGAAATAAAATACCGTACCTATAGAACCTTATTCTTTCAACACCACCATTGACACCGAAAAAGAGATCTTGGCGTCGAATGAAAGGCCGAAGAACACTTATTATAGATGATGTCATCTCCATTGACATAGATATCAAAACACTAATCTAATCTTCAACAACATGACTTTTATTGAAAACTACACCCATAGATCGGGTTTCCCACCCCTCCTAATGCCAGCGAGACCGACCAGAGAAAAGGGAACCGATCTATGGAGGAGACGGAGAGCATGCTACGGCTAGGTTAGGAGAGGAGGCCGCGGCTGAGGTACAAGAGAGTACTTCCTTTTTGTCACACGGGGTTAAATATGAGAATGTACTGTTTAAACCGGATGAGTTGGGTTGGGTTTCACTTATAGTTTTGTTTGATTTGAGTGTAAATGGGCCGAGGCTCACGACAAATCAGTTTAGTTTGGTTTCCTTACAAGACCAGTTAGATATGGTTGGGTACGGGCTCAAACATGTCCGATTGCAGCAGGTTAAACCCATGGTTCCTATCCGGTTAGGAAATCAGTTCTTAAGCCTACAGGGCTACAATTTCACCGGACATAAAGTCAAAAAGAAAAATCACCCACGGCTACGACACGGCCGGCATGGGCTCGTACTGTCCTACGAAGATGACACGGCCGGCGCGAAGGTAGCTCACCCACGGTGCTACGCTGCATCGTACAGATGCCCCGAGTCTCCAACGGCTTATTGCTTCCTTTATGTCAACCCATTTGATATAACCGTTATTAACCCATTCCGGTTGGGTTAACTCGGTTTGGGTAAAAAATCGTGTAGGTCTGGTTTTGGTTGGGCTGAGGGAAGTACTATCAGATGGGTTTGGTTTAAGTTCGGTTAACAAGATTATTGCTTGGCTGGGTTTGGTTGATGTATGGTTCAGTTGACCAACCATTCTCAGGTTTGACAATACTATAATTATCTGGCTGATCATGGGTGTCGCTCCGGCCGGAAGTTGCGACTGGGAGGCCCGCACGTTCACGGACGTACCCGATCAGATGAGGGTGCGAGCGTTTGGCGCTTGGTCGGCTGGTGACGGCGGTATTAGCACGATGTATACGCCATGCATGTTGTCTGTCAACGAAGATTATTAATCGATCAACTGACCAGGAGCTGCGGTCGCGTCGATCCCAAATCGGTGAGAACGATCGACGACACGATGGTGCGTCACCACATTCAAGTATTCCACGCCATGGCGTGTGTGCTGTAGGCAGGGGCGGATTCAGGATTTGCCCATAGGTAGGAGGCGGGTGATAGTGGCGACAAATAGATATACAATAAAAATAAATTAAATCTTAAATATATATAGTTCTGTTCTTCAAAAACATGTTCTATAATGAAAAGCTTTATTTTATTTATTTTACAACTACAAACCCATCAAACAAGTCTATAATCTTATAAACGGTAAATTTTACATAATTTTTTTTATAAATACAAATAACTATATAAGGTTGTATAAGAATACTAAATAAATCAAGGGACCGATCTAGTATATGAGCACGTGGGACAAAAAAATCATCCTAAAAAGATAAACATAAAAATATATAAAGTCTTTTAGTATATACTACGGATATCAAACTGTACTACTAGTTTGAGTATAGGTGTATGCCTAGACCTATCAAATAAATTATTAACTTGATAATTAGTTAATCAGTAAATAATTCATAAAAAATGTTGGTGTATATAATCCGTAATTGGTCTGACAAAACAATTTCTATTAGATGCGGTAAGCAATTCTTGTAGCCAACATGAAATATATTTGGGATCATACCTTAGGGTGATCAATTCACGAACTTGGCACCTCGTGTGGTGGCCATATTTTATACCGTATTTTATAGTTCCTAAACGTACGGGAGCTATGATTTGTGCCTTCGCTAATCGGCAATCACAGACACGACGATGCCTGGATACAAAATCCCGATCTTGGTAACGGCGCTCAACCAACGACACCCTGACCCTAGGTAGATGCCACCACAGCGGAGGTGGAGAAGGGAGAAATAAGCCGACTAGATCGTTGAGGTAAACCGAGTAGAGAACGAATTCAGATGTGTCTGATGAATCCGTTGATCGGTCTTTGCTCTTGATGATGCCTCAATAGATATGTATTATTCCTTGATGGCTAATTTTTCGGGCTTGCCCTATCAATTTTCAGTAATCAGCACATTGCACACATTAATCTAGACAGGATAGAGTATTAGAAGTATATATCATCAAAACCACTGCTAGCCCCCGCTAGATATCCTTTTTAAGAGGGAGGGAGGGAGGAGCCATAGGGAAGGCCTGGTCATCCATCGCCCCTCCCATCGCACCCAGGCGCGAACTCTTCCTTTAGTATGCACCGATTATGTTTTCGTCGCTCCAAGACATCACGTGATGATCGGGTGTTCTTGGATCCACGACCATATTTCGGGTGTAAAACAGTTACACACGCGAATACTAAGGTTCTAACTTGGCGAGCCTAGCATGTACAGACATGGCCTCGGAACACGGACCGAAAGGTTAAGCATGAGTCATATAGTTGATATGATGCCCATTTGATGCTCGCCTTTGAAGCTATACCGACTCACGTGATGATCGGACTTGGTATAGTGGATTTGGTTCATGTAATCACCAAAAAGGCACGAGGGATGTCGTTTTTGAGTGGGAGTTCATTCGTAATATGGATTAGTTGAACTCAATCTATCATACACTTAGTCTAAACTTTACAAATTCTGTTGTAGATGGCACCACCTGCTTTTAATTTCAATGTGTTCATGGAGAAAGAGAAACTAGCAACGAACGGTAGAAACTTTACCGAATGGGCCATGAATTTGAGGATTCTCCTCTCTGCTGCACAAAAGCAATACGTGCTAGAAGCGCCGTTAGGCCCCCCACCTTTTGATGATGCCCCTGACAAGGAGAAGAATGTCTATCAGACTCGTCAGGAGGACCACAACTTAGTTCATTGCGGCATATTGTATGGGCTAGAGCCGAAACTTCGAAAGCGTTTCGAAAACGGCAATGCATTTGATACAATGGGTGAGTTGAAAATGATTTTCGACACACATGCTGCTGTAGAGAGCTACAATGCTTCAGAAAAGTTCTTTAGCTGCATGATGGAAGAGCACAACTTCGTTAGTGAGCATGTACTCAAGATGTCGGGTTACGCCGATAAGCTTGTGTCCTTAGAAATATCGATTCCCATTGAATTAGGCATCCATCGTGTTCTGCAGTCTCTGCCACCTAGCTATAAGAGCTTCGTGATGAACTATAACATGCAAGGCATGAAGAAGTCTCTCCCCGAGCTTCTGTCAATGCTTAAAACTGCAGAAGTGGAGATAAAAAAGGAACATCAAGTGTTGATGATCAATAGGAACACTGGTTTCAAGAAAGACAAGAAGGGAAAACGGAAGGGAAGTAAGGGCGGCAAGCCTGTTGCCGTGCCTGAAAAGAAACCCCGAGTTGGACCTAAGTCTGATTCCGAGTGCTACTATTGTAAGGGGACTGGCCACTGGAAGCGCAACTGCCCCAAGTATCTGGCAGACAAGAAGGCCGGCAAGGCAAACAAAGGTATATATGATATACATGTTATTGATGTGTACTTGACTAGTGCTCGCAGTAGCACCTGGATATTTGATACCGGTTCAGTTGCTAATATTTGTAACTCGAATCAGGGGCTGCGGAACAAGCGACCGCTAGCAAGGGGTGAGGTCAAGATGCGTGTCGGCAATGGATCAAGTTTTGATGTGATCGCCGTCGGAACGCTGCCTCTCCACTTGCCGTCGGGATTAGTTATAAACTTGAATAATTGTTATCTGGTGCCTGCACTGAGCATGAACATTGTATCTGGATCATGTTTGATGCGAAGTGGTTATTCATTTAAATCCGAGAACAATGGTTGTTCCATTTATATGAATGAAATCTTTTATGGTCATGCACCGATGATGAATGGTTTATTTCTATTAGATCTCGATGATAATGTTACACATATTCATAATGTTGATGCTAAAAGGATTAAACTAAATGATGATATATCCGCATATATGTGGCACTGCCGTCTAGGTCATATTGGCGTTAAACGCATGAAGAAGCTCCATTCGGATGGACTTTTGGAATCACTTGATTATGAATCATTTGATACATGTGAGCCATGCCTTAAGGGCAAGATGACTAGAACGCCGTTTCCCGGTTCAATGGAATGGGCGACAGATTTATTGGAAATCATACATTCTGATGTATGTGGTCCAATGAGTGTGTCGGCGCGAGATGGATATCGTTATTTTGTTACTTTCACAGATGATTTGAGTAGATACAGTTATATCTACTTGATGAAACACAAGTCTAAAACCTTTGAAAAGTTCAAGGAATTTCAAAATGAAGTGGAAAATCATCGTAATAGAAAGATCAAATTTCTACGGTCCGACAGTGGAGGTGAGTATCTAAGTTACGAGTTTAGCACTCACATGAAAGAGTGTGGAATTGTTTCACAACTCACACCTGCCGGAACACCACAGAGAAATGGTGTGTCGGAACGTCGTAATCGTACTTTATTAGATATGGTTCGATCTATGATGTCTCTGACGGACTTGCCGTTGTCATTTTGGGGTTATGCACTAGAAACTGCTGCATTCACTTTAAATCAGGCACCATCTAAATCCGTTGAAAAGACACCGTATGAATTGTGGTTTGGAAACAAACCTAAGCTGTCATTTCTTAAAGTTTGGGGATGCGATGTTTATGTGAAGAAACTTCAACCGGATAAACTCGAACCCAAAGCGGAAAAATGCGTCTTCATAGGATACCCTAAGGAAACTATTGTGTATTCCTTCTATCATAGATCCGAGGGCAAGGTTTTTGTTGCCAAGAATGGATCCTTTCTAGAGAAAGAGTTTCTCGCGAAAGGTGTGAGTAGTCGGAAGGTAGAACTCGAAGAGGTTATTGAACCTTCTCTTCAAAGTATGGCCGTGGAGAACAAATGGATTTTCAAAAGGAAAACTGATGCTGATGGTAATGTGACCGTCTATAAAGCTCGACTTGTCGCAAAGGGATTTCGACAAATTCAAGGAGTTGACTACGATGAGACATTCTCTCCCATAGCGATGCTAAAGTCAGTTAGGATTATGTTAGCAATTGCTGCATATTTCGATTATGAGATATGGCAGATGGATGTAAAAACCGCGTTTCTCAATGGTAATATTGAGGAAGAGTTGTATATGATACAACCAAAGGGTTTTGTCGATCCTAAGGATGCTAACAAGATGTGCAAGCTTCAGCGATCCATCTATGGATTGAAGCAAGCATCACGAAGTTGGAATCTCCGCTTTGATGAGGTGATCAAAGAGTTTGGATTTGTCCAAACTTATGGAGAAGCTTGTATTTACAATAAAGTGAGTGGGAGCAATGTGGCATTTCTGATATTATATGTGGATGACATATTATTGATCGGAAATGATATAGATCTTTTAAACAGTGTTAAAAGTTATCTAAACAGCAAATTTTCAATGAAGGACCTAGGTGAAGCGTCATACATATTAGGCATAAAGATCTATAGAGATAGATCTAGGCGCCTAATAGGGCTATCGCAAAGTACATACCTTGATAAGATTTTAAAGAAGTTTAAAATGGACGGAAGTAAGAAGGGGTTCTTACTATGTTGCAAGGCAAGACATTGAGTAAGACTCAAAGTCCGGCTTCGGCGAAAGAAAGAGAGATAATGGACAAAGTCCCCTATGCTTCAGCCATAGGCTCTATAATGTACGCCATGCTATGTACAAGACCGGATGTGGCACATGCTATTAGTTTGACTAGTAGGTACCAATCGGATCCAGGTTCGGAACACTGGATAGCGGTCAAGAATATCCTTAAGTACTTACGAAGAACTAAGGATATGTTTCTTGTATACGGAGGTGAAGAAGAGCTCGTCGCTAAGTGTTATGTCGACGCTAGCTTTGACACCGATCCGGATGACTCTAAGTCTCAATCCGGATACGTATTTCTCATGAATGGCGGAGCGGTTAGTTGGAGGAGCTCCAAACAACCTGTGGTAGCGGGATCAACAACGGAGGCCGAATATGTTGCTGCTTCAGAAGCGGCTCAGGAAGCTGTTTGGATGAAGGAGTTCATATCCGAACTAGGAGTGGTGGTAAACGCGTTGGACCCAATGGTGATCTATTGTGACAACAATGGTGCCATTGCCAATGCCAAAGAGCCAAGGTCTCACAAGCATTCCAAGCATATTAAGCGCCGGTTTCACTCCATCCGTGAGCATGTTAAGGATGGAGATATAAAGATTTGTAAAGTACATACGAATCTCAATGTAGCAGATCCATTGACTAAAACTCTCCCTAGAGCAAAACATGATCAACACCAGAACTCAAGGGGTGTTAGATTTATCACTATGTAACTAGATTATTGTCTCTAGTGCAAGTGGGAGACTGAAGGGAATATGCCCTGAGAGGCAATAATAAAGTGTTTATTATGTGTATTCCAAGTATATGATAGATGTTTATTTTGCATGCTATAATTGTATTAATACGGAAACATTAATACATGTGTGTTTAATAAACAAACAGAAAGTTCCTAGTTATGCCTCTCTCATAAACTAGCTCGTTGATTAACAAGATGATCAAGGTTTCCTGATCATGGACATTGGATGTTGTTAATAACGGGATCACAACATTAGTGTAATGGTGTGATGAACATTCATCCGAAGTATAGCATTACGATCAAAGTCATTGAGTTTATATTGCTATAACAACTTACGAAGTGATCCTAATCCTTAGACCATGAGATCATGTCAATCACTAACACCAGAAGAGTTTCTTGATAACATCAAACGTCACACCGTAACAGGGTGATTATAAAGATGGATTCAGAACTAATAAAGTGTTATGTTGAGGCTCATGGATCGAGAGTGGAATTTGTTCATCCCGATGACGTATAGATATACTCTGGGCCCTCTCGGTAATATCACATTGATTAACTTGCAAGCAAGTGATTTGATCACTAGAATGTTATATCACGGGAACGAGAAAAGAGTGCATGTCGGTAACGAGATCAAACTAGGTATGGAGATACCGATGATCGAATCTCGTACATGTAATATATCGTGAAACAAAGGGATTAAGATACTAGCGTAAAAGGTTCCGACGATCACAAGAAAGTCATCGTTGAATGTGTGGGAGTCAGTATGGGTCTCCAGATCCCGCTTCTGATTATTGATCTGAGAAGGGTCTCGATCATGTCCGCATTATTCACGAACCGTAGGGTGACACACTTAAGAGACACCGACATCCAACTGGAGCAAAAGTTTCATGCCGAAAGAATGAACAAGCGCAGGAATTTATTTCACTAGATACCGAAACGGGTTTTCGGGTGAAATTGCATAAAGTGGTTATGCATGTGAAATGGAATTCTAGCAAGGGGTTATTTGTGAATGTTTGTCATTAAAGTAATTGACAAAATTCTGAATAAAATAAAAGAGTTTTATTTAATGAGAGTTTGCATTAAATTTGGTGGAAATTTAATGGGAATTTGAGTGGACTTTTGAGTGGAGGAAATTTAAAGGGCATTTTGTGAGTGGAGTGTCCACCCACATGAATGAAGGAGGGGAGGGGGCAGCCCCCATGGCCGGCGGCCACCCCCTTGGGGGCCCCCCTCCTCCTATAAAAGGATCCCCCTCCTCACTTGTCTCTCACACCTCCTCGTGAAGGATCTCTCTCCCCCTCTAGAATTTATCCCCCATGGTCTCGGACTAGCGAGATACATGTTCCCGGTGGCTATTCGGCAAGAAAGAGTTGTGCTTCCGCTGCATCGCTGGAGCGAGGAGGCGGAGGTTGCTCGGTGCCTCGAACGTGTGTGCGAGCACGGATGCGCTGCTGATTTGCGGCGCTAGGACTTCCTCTCGATCTTGAGATCGGCAAGAGATCATCTACATCAACCACGAGTTGAACTCGTTAAGCTTTGTCGGTCTTCAAGGGTATGTTCTCTACGGATATACATCCGCCCGTTGTTTGTATCTAGTAGATAGATCTTGGTACGTAGTTCCAATCGTAGGAATTTTTTTGTTTTCTATGCTGTGAACCCTACAAGCTCATCTCCGCAGATCACACGTGTTGAGAAAAACCGCTTCACCACCGAGGAATCATAGTGACACTGTAGAGTCATAAGGTGATGAAGCCCCATCTTGTTAGTCACATCCAAGGCTTCACGGAGTCTTTCCTTGGTTTGGGCCTCAGTCATATTCATAGGATGCATAGGGCGAATCTTGAGAGGAACATACACATCATCATGAATGGCCCGAAAGTGTGCACACCAAAATATGGAATCCTCCGAAGGACCATCACTGTCGGCATCGGCATAATAATCAGTTTGGCGAATGGTGGAATACTGAATGCTGTCCATGGACTTGTAGTTGGGCCGATACTGCTTTCCCTTGCAAGATGCAACCCTCTTGGATTTCTTTGCTGCCTCAGCCATCCTTTCAGCCTCTCTTGCCAACCCGCGGACCTCAGTTTTGTCAACAAACTTACCCTCTGTAGTGGGATTGAGATAATGGGCATGGGGACGACGAGTGAAGGTCTTAGGAGCACTTGAACCACCTGTGAAAAGCATGGCAGAGGTAGCATGGGGATAAGCACACACACAAGTCCAGGAGAAATATTAGAAATAATAGGAAAACAATCCATGAGCCAGAGATGTGCATTGCGGAAATCGGAACCAAACTAGAACACACTTTGAGTCTCTAGGCCGGATTATCCGGCCCTGGCAGGGGCGGATAATCCGCCCCCGCAGAAATTTTCTGTATTGGCCCAGATTCACCAAGGCAAAACAGATCGAGCACTAGGGTTGCAATACTACTGATTCTAACAAATAGGGGAAACACATAGTATCTTCTACAACGAGATTTCCACCAAAAACAATGAATCCCATACAAAGGAGATGGATGAGGGAGTTACCCTCACTCATTGGAGGAAAATCACGGAGGAGAAGGTACCCGAAGGCGTGGGGAATAAGATCCGGGGAGGGCCCGGAGAATCCGATGGTCGAATCGACTCCGAGAAGGGGCGGATGCTCCAGCGGCGGCTGGGGGCAGAGCAAGAGTTGGGGGAGGACTGGCTACTCTGTTTGAGCCCGTCCTCCCCGACCCCAGCCCTTAAGAGGCAGATTTCGCCCGGGGCGGATAGTCCGCCCCCTCTGAATTTCTATCAACACAGATTCAGGCCGGAGCACTCCTTGCAAAACCCCTCGAAAGTGTATAGAGGACTTGTGTGCAAGAATAGATGGTTCAAGGAGGGAAAAAGGCTTGGGTTTAGAGCAACAAACTGAGATGGTACTACACCCCCAAAGTTGCAAGAACAAATCAAAGAAAAGCCAAATTTGGGTGTGTTTTCCATAAGAACAAAATATATGCAAGAAAAACCAAAGAGAGACACTAGAAACCAACTCTTCTCAAGGAAGAGGCGGTGGCCGAAGCCACCATGTTGGAGCGCATGGCATGACAACGCGAAGATGTATCTTGAGTTCAAAACCAATGCTCATCGATGACCCACATATCACAAAATGATATTAAGGGAAATGATTTTTCTTGCTTTCGGCATTATGGGGGGAGGGTTAGCCCAATCAATTAGGACCACACTCCCCCTATGTCTATGCCCGCATCTAAACCAAATACATGAATAAGAGTAAGTGAGTGTGCAAGGATAGTCAAGCCAAGCTCCTTGAATCTATGATATTTAGCTCATTCCTCAAATAACAAAATCTTGCTTCATCAAGAGGCTTCGTGAAGATATCAGAAAGTTGGTTCTTCGTGTTGGAGATATGCCCAAGAGGCAATAATAAAGTGGTTATTATCATATCTTCATGCTTATGATAAATGTTTACATACCATGCTATAATTGTATTAACCGGAAACATTAATACTTGTGTGATTTGTAAACATGAAAGAGTCCCTAGTAAAGCCTCTTGTTAAACTAGCTTGTTGGTTAATATATGATCATTGTTTCCTGATCATGAATATAGAGATGTTATTAACAACAGGGTCATATCAATAGATGAATGATATGATGGACATACTCCTATAGTTAAGCATAGCATAAAGATCAAGTCATTTAATATAGTTCATTTGCTATAAGCTTTCTGATACATAGTAACCTAATTCCTTCGACCATGAGATCATGCTAATCACCATCACCGGAAGGATGCTTTGATGACATCAAACACCACACCGTAACTGGGTGGCTATAAAGGTGGCATTGAGTGTTCGGAAAGTATGTGTTGAGGCACATGGATCAAGAGTGGGATTTGTCCATCCATATGACGGATAGATATACTCTGGGCCCTCTCGGTGGAATGTCATCCAATTAGCTTACAAGCATGTGACTGGCTCACAAGGGATCACATACCATGGGAACGAGAAAAGAGTACTTATCAGTAACGAGGTTGAACTAGGTATGCAGAGATACCGACGATCAAAACCTCGGATAAGTAAACTATCGTGAGACAAAGGGAAATTGGTATCGTATGTAAGTGGTTCATTCGATCGCAAAGTAATCGTAGAAATATGTGGGAGCCATATGAATTTCCAGATTCCTCTATTGGTTATTGATCGGAGAAGTGTCTCGATCATGTCCGCATAATTCACGAACCGTAGGGAGACACACTTAAGGATTCGATGTTGTTGAGTAGTTATGGAATGATGAGTAAGAGACCGAATGTTGTTCGGAGTCTCGGATGGGATCCAGGATATCACGAGGAGATCCGAAATGGTCCGAAGAATAAGATTCATATAAGGAAAGTCCTGTTTCGGAGTTGGAGAATGATTCCGGTGTTTTCATCGGGAATGTTCTAGAAGGGCCCGGAAGGTCCGGCACTCCGGAGGGGAAGGGTACATGAATGTGTCATAACAAGTTGGAATGGTTGCATCATGTACTAGGTGTCATCGCTGAGAAAAATAAAGGGATAAATCAAATCCTAGTTTGAAAAGTCAAACGCCAATTTGAAAAAGTCAAACGACAAGTTTGCTTGGTGGAGGGAGAGTAGGAAACCTACTTAGGGAGGAAGTCCTACTCCCTCCACCCGCCGGCCAAGGAGGAGGAGTTGGAGGAGGACTCCCTCCTCCCAACCGTGCCTCCCTCCCACCTATAAAAGAAGGGGCAGGGGTGCCCCTCTTCCCTACACCTCTCTCCTCTAAACCCTAGCCCTAGCCGCCGACCTCCACCAAGTCGCCGCCGCCCCTAGGGTTTGCCTAGCCGCCGAGTTAGGGCCCTCCCCTTGCCCTAGCCGCCGGCCTAGCTCTCTCTCCTTGGCGCCTCTAAACCCTAGATCGCCAAGGCCTCTCTCATAGTCCACCATACTCGCTCCGGCTTAAGGCGAAGCCCTGCGAGATCTCCCCTCTACTTCCGGTACCACGCCGTCGTGCTGCCGAAATCACGAGGAGAGTGCTACAACCTCCGCTGCCTGCTGGAACAAGGGAGAGGAAGGTCTTCATCGAGTACCGAACGTGTGACCGACTACGGAAGCGCTGCCGGAACGCAGCGCCGGAAGGATCGTCTACGCGATCTTGAGATCGGCAAGAGTATGACTACATCACCCACGAGAATCTGCTCTCGTTAACCGCTTTGGAATCTTCGAGGGTGAGTTTCTCTATCGACTCGTTTCTACAATCTAGTAGATAGATCTTGGCTTGTTTGTTTGCATGCGATAGAATTTTTTTGTTTTCCATGCTACGAACCCCTAAAGTGGTATTAGAGCCGTGTCTATATGTAGATCTGTTGCATGAGTAGAACACAATGGTCATTGTGGGCGTTGATGCTCTTGTTATCGATTGCTTCTTGTGTACTTTGCATCTTGCGGGATGGTGGGATAAAGCGGCCCGGGCTAACCTTACATGACATCGTTCATGAGACTTGCTCCACGCTTGACATGCAACTTGTATTGCATAAGTGGCTATGCGGGTGCCTGTTTCTCCCAACATAGTTAAGATTCAATTTACAACGGGTGATTGACAATACTAGTATCAATGTTGTGGTTCTTGTTCGTAAGTTAGAACGACACTTATTGAAAGCCCCAAACCACGTAAAACATGCAAAGAAAATTAGAGGCGTCTAACTTTGTTTTGCAGGGGTGTGCTGTGATGTGATATGGCCATAATTGTGATTATATTTGATGTATGCAATGTTCCTTATTGTAAGTTGGCAACCGGCAAGAGCCATATGGTTGTCTTTAAATTCTGATAAGACCCGCGTGTCTATTCAAAGTAGTTGTAATAGTTGAAGCTGGTGGACGACAACCATGGAGCGTCGTCATTGACCTTGATGCAATGCCGGTGATGATGGAGATCATGTTCGTGCTTGAAGATGGAGATCGGAAGCACAAACAAGAAAGGCCATATCATATGACATATTATGAATTGCATGTGATGTT
This sequence comes from Avena sativa, assembly GCA_916181665.1. Taxonomy (NCBI): domain Eukaryota; kingdom Viridiplantae; phylum Streptophyta; class Magnoliopsida; order Poales; family Poaceae; genus Avena; species Avena sativa. The sequence continues at coordinate 143,030,213 of OV702294.1, read as the reverse complement.
AATCCTTTTATGCATCTTGTATTGCTTAGTTAACGACGGTAGCATTATAAGATGATCCCTCAAGCACACAATTTCAAGTTTTAAAGTGTTCATCCTTAGTAAGCACCATTGCTAAAGCTTGTTGTTTCAAAGCACCACGTGATGATCAGGTGTGTTAGATTCTGCGAGTGTATACAACGTGAGCAAGCCAGATTTGCTCATGCGGAAGCTAAGGTTTGATCTTGACGAGCCTAGCATGTACAGACATGATCTCGGAACACGGATCACCGAAAGGTAAAGCATGAGTCATATAGTAGATATGATGAACATGTTGATTGTTCGCCATTGAAGCTACATCAACTCTCGTGATGATCGATTTTGATGTGGTGGATTTGGTTCGTGTGATCACTAAAACAATGTGAGGGATATTGTTTTGAGTGGGAGTTTAACGGCAATATGATTAAAAGTTGAACACTATTTATCATAAATTAAATCAAAGTTAATTTGCATAATTGTTGTAGTCATTGGCATCCGTTTACCACCTTGCGCTTAGTTATAATTGAGATGATACAACTATAGAATTCTGGTTAGTTACTTTACGAACTGGTATCGTATTGTTTTGAAGTGTTAATCTAAAGTTTAAAAGTCCTATTGCAAACTTTCAGTAAGTTCTGGTTACTCCATGAAGTTTAATAATTGGTATTAAATCAAGAGTGACAATTCCAAGTGTTAGTGTATGAGTATCATGTTTGTCTCCAAGATTCTTGATATTCAAAGGATTGTCTTAATATCAAGGTTATCTAGGATCTGAAAGAGTTGTTTCAGAAACCATGATGTGTGGAAGATATAGTGATATCTGAAACGAAGTTTTGGTTGCAACATGATAGAGTATAATATGGCAAAGGTCATGTTTTCATATTTGATGAGAATTTGCAAAAGGTTGGAGACACTAGTTGTCTTAATCCACCAAAAGGTTTTGGAGAGCAACATTATACTCGCGATTCACCGTTATAAGCTAAAAGTAGCTTGGTCATGGATAATTCCATGATAAGGGTGAATATTTAATGTAGGTAAAATATTTACTACACCAAGAGATTACTAAAGAAAGGAATTTGAAAGAACACCAAACATTTGATGATGGTAATCTACTTCAAAGTGCAAGTCCAAAGACATTGGTATTTAACTATACATGCTTTGGACTATGTGTCATGTCTATGGCTCCACTATTGATGTTGAAAGATTCTTTCAAACAGAAAAAGAAATACTGAAAGAGAATCTCATAAATATATGGCAGAAAAGAAAAGACTAGAATTGTTCAGCTTAGGTATATAGAGGATATACATGTTATGGTTGTATTCTTTGCTTGTTAAACAATGTAGTTCTTAAGTATTTGATACTGAATTTGTTGGTGTGAATCGTCATACAAAACAACACAATTCATGAACTACAATGGCCTAAGTAACTAGCAAAAGAATATGTGACGATGTTCATCGAGAACAAATAAAGGGTTATTGTGCTGCTTGTTAAAACATCAAAGCTTGCCTTCAAGATTTGTTTTATCAGGTATTATGAGAACAAAAGGGTTGTTCAAATAATTTCCGTAATCCATAAAAGATGGATGATTCACAAATCTCGTTGGAGAAATCACATCCATAAAACTAGTGCTAAAAATGTCGAAAGACAAATTGATTGAAAGATCACTTAGGAAGTGACATCGCCGTTTAAATTATATTGGAAAGAAAACATGAAGAAACTCCATGTGGAGGGAATTTTGTAGTCTTTTGATTTTTGATCGAATGACGCTTGTGAAACTTTCCTAGAGATAATTAAAACTTCGTTCATAGGCCAAAAGGGAACGAATGACTAGCTTATTGGAACTTGTAAATATTGTTATATGAAGTCCATTATGTGTAGTCAAGAGCGGTGGATTTCAACTTCATATGCTTTCTCCGAAAATTTGAGTGAATATATGAATATTTACTTAATAAGGATGAAGTATGAAACATTTGAAAAGTTCAAAGACTTTCAAGATGAAGTGCAAAATCATTGTAACAAGAATATAAATAGTTTATGATAAGATCATAAAGGAAGATATTTGAGTTACAAGTTTAGCATAATACCTAATATTTAAAGAATCGTTCCGTGGATTTGCATTTCCCGAAACACCATAAGAGTATGGAGCGTTCGAGATATGTAATTAAACCTTATTTGACATGGTAAGATCGAAGGTGTAATTCATAAAACTGCCATTATATTTTAAAGATTAAAAGTTTTAGAGACTACCGTTTTTCCACTGAAAAGAGCTTCATCATGATCCGTTGAAATGACACCATATAAAGTTATGGTTTGGGATAAAACCCAAGTTGTCCTTTCTTAAATATTGGTATGCTATGCATAAGAAAGATGTTTGCAACCAAAGTCGAATGAACCTGTCTTTGTATGTTATTTCGAATAACTGTTAAGTATTCCTCCATAACATCGGAGACAAAAGTGTTTGTCACTTAGAACGTCAAGTTTCTTTGAGAAGGGATTTTTCGTGAAAAGATAAGTGGGAGGACAATAGAACTTTGATAAGGTTAAAAGAACCTTAGCTATATGTGCAAAGTTGCGCAGCGCCGAAAAGTGTTCCGGAGGCAGCAACAATGCTCATGGCTCACATACCTCAAAGATTGTGGTTACGGAGGTCAAAGTTTCTATTGAATCAAGTAGGTCGAGTAAACAATCAAATACCAAGATTTGAGGGTTGAATCATTATTTGAGAATAATAAACGGACTACATGCAAAGAAGCGATGATGGGCCCTGACTCCGTAAAATGGCTTGAAGCCATAAAATCCGTGATAGTTCCATACACGAGAAATCAAGTTTTGAACTTGAAGGACCCTCGAGAAAGGTTTAAGACCTTACAGTCGTATTTGGATCTATAAAGAAATAGACATGGATGTTTCACATCTATGAAATAGTCGACATGTTGGGAAAGAGTTCACAAATGTTCAAAGGTTGTATATGACAAGATTTGATCTTTCATAGCGATATTTAGTCTAGACAGATTAACGTAGCAACCACTACATATAATTTTGTTATGTGGTAGTTGAATAAACAAAACAAGTTCTTCTAATAGAATTGTTACCTAGGACGTGTGCATAACACGGTCCAAAGGGTTTTGTTAATTCAATGGATGCTTAAAAAAACATATGCAAACTTCAATGGTTGAAGTGAGCATCGCGGAGTTGGAATCTTCACCATGATGAAATTGTTAAAAGAGTTTAAATTCATCAGAGATGATAAAGATGCTTGTATTTGCAAGAAATTAAGTGGGAGCGCTAATACATATTTCTAATACATTATGTAGAAGACATATTGTGGATTGGAAATGATGTATCTTTTATTAAACACATATTAAGAATTTCATCCCGATGAAAGACTTAGGCAAAACCCAAATATTTGGCATCAATAGACGCTAATATGGTTGTGCCGAAAGTACATAGATGATATATTGAATGAGTTCAATATAGAAACTACAAGAAAGGTTCTTGTCGCACAGAAAGGATTGAATGAGTTCAATATTGATGATATATTCAAGTATATTGACACTTGGTAAGTGAAACAAAAATTCAAGTATAGATTGATACTTGATGTATGAAATCACAAAGAGTATTTATATCAATCATGCTGTGATATGTACAAATCCAGATATATCCTATGCTCTAAATGATGTGAGCATATACCAGAATGATTCATAAGATGATCATTGGACAATAGTAAGGATATTCTTATGATCTTTTGGAAGAACTAAGAATATATTGTTTTGTAGAAGTGACAAATAGATGGTTAGTTCATTGTAAAAGTACTACATTGATACTAGTTTTGTCACAAAGTACAAATTAAGTTTATCTCAATCTAAACTAAGGGTGGCACAATATGATGGAAAGTAAGTGCCATAATGGATTTGAATGAGTTCCAAAGTAAGACATTGTGGCAGATACTACAACAAAAGGCTAAGTATATAACTGCTATTATAGCAGCAAAAGAGGGCATTTGTGTCAAGTAGTTTGTTATCAAACTAGGTGTAGTTCACAAAAGGGATAATATTATGAAGATATATTGTACGACAATATTATCAACATGTTTTAACCCCAAAGAACTAAAGGTCACACCAAAGGACCAAATTTGTACAAAGCCATCTCATTAGAGAATGAGTGATGCATAGAGACGCAAAGACATGCAATTACACACGGACCTGGAAGTGTCAGATCCGGAGATCAGTTGACCACTAGCAATCATGTACATACGACACCAGAAAGCCATAGGTGTTGAATACACAAAGGTTTGAAACTAGATTATTGACTCTAGTGCAAGTGGGAGACTGTTGGAGATATGCCCAAGAGGCAATAATAAAGTGGTTATTATCATATCTTCATGCTTATGATAAATGTTTACATACCATGCTATAATTGTATTAACTGGAAACATTAATACTTGTGTGATTTGTAAACATGAAAGAGTCCCTAGTAAAGCCTCTTGTTAAACTAGCTTGTTGGTTAATATATGATCATTGTTTCCTGATCATGAATATAGAGATGTTATTAACAACAGGGTCATATCAATAGATGAATGATATGATGGACATACTCCTATAGTTAAGCATAGCATAAAGATCAAGTCATTTAATATAGTTCATTTGCTATAAGCTTTCTGATACATAGTAACCTAATTCCTTCGACCATGAGATCATGCTAATCACCATCACCGGAAGGATGATTTGATGACATCAAACACCACACCGTAACTGGGTGGCTATAAAGGTGGCATTGAGTGTTCGGAAAGTATGTGTTGAGGCACATGGATCAAGAGTGGGATTTGTCCATCCATATGACAGATAGATATACTCTGGGCCCTCTCGGTGGAATGTCATCCAATTAGCTTACAAGCATGTGACTGACTCACAAGGGATCACATACCATGGGAACGAGAAAAGAGTACTTATCAGTAACGAGGTTGAACTAGGTATGCAGAGATACCGACGATCAAAACCTCAGATAAGTAAACTATCGTGAGACAAAGGGAAATTGGTATCGTATGTAAGTGGTTCATTCGATCGCAAAGTAATCGTAGAAATATGTGGGAGCCATATGAATTTCCAGATTCCTCTATTGGTTATTGATCAGAGAAGTGTCTCGATCATGTCCGCATAATTCACGAACCGTAGGGAGACACACTTAAGGATTCGATGTTGTTGAGTAGTTATGGAATGATGAGTAAGAGACCGAATGTTGTTCGGAGTCTCGTATGGGATCCGGGATATCACGAGGAGATCCGAAATGGCCCGGAGAATAAGATTCATATAAGGAAAGTCCTGTTTTGGAGTTGGAGAATGATTCCGGTGTTTTCATCGGGAATGTTCTAGAAGGGTCTGGAATGTCCGACACTCTGGAGGGGAAGGGTACATGAATGTGTCATAACAAGTTGGAATGGTTGCATCATGTACTAGGTGTCATCGCTGAGCAAAATAAAGGGATAAATCAAATCCTAGTTTGAAAAGTCAAACGCCAATTTGAAAAAGTCAAACGGCAAGTTTGCTTGGTGGAGGGAGAGTAGGAAACCTACTTAGGGAGGAAGTCCTACTCCCTCCACCCGCCGGCCAAGGAGGAGGAGTTGGAGGAGGAATCCCTCCTCCCAATCGTGCCTCCCTCCCACCTATAAAAGAAGGGGCAGGGGTGCCCCTCTTCCCTACACCTCTCTCCTCTAAACCCTAGCCCTAGCCGCCAGCCTCCACCAAGTCGCCGCCGCCCCTAGGGTTTGCCTAGCCGCCGAGTTGGGGCCCTCCCCTTGCCCTAGCCGCCGGCCTAGCTCTCTCTCCTTGGCGCCTCTAAACCCTAGATCGCCAAGGCCTCTCTCATAGTCCACCATACTCGCTCCGGCTTAAGGCGAAGCCCTGCGAGATCTCCCCTCTACTTCCGGTACCACGCCGTCGTGCTGCCGAAATCACGAGGAGAGTGCTACAACCTCCGCTGCCTGCTGGAACAAGGGATAGGAAGGTCTTCATCGAGTACCGAACGTGTGACCGACTATGCAAGCGCTGCCGGAACGCAGCGCCGGAAGGATCGTCTACGCGATCTTGAGATCGGCAAGAGTACAACTACATCACCCACGAGAATCTGCTCTCGTTAACCGCTTTGGAATCTTCGAGGGTGAGTTCCTCTATCGACTCGTTGCTACAATCTAGTAGATAGATCTTGGCTTGTTTGTTTGCATACGATAGATTTTTTTTGTTTTCCATGCTATGAACCCCTACACTTCGTGCTCACAAAAGATAGTGTAATATCACCACGAGCAACATGATCCCGAATGAAATGATTGTGAATCTCAATATGTTTTGTTCTTGTATGCTGCACTGGATTTTAAGCAATTTTGATAGCACTTTCATTGTCACATAAAAGAGGCACTTTGTCACAATTGGCACCATATTCCTTTAAAGTTTGCCTCATCCATAATAATTGTGTACAAGCACTTGTAGCAGCAACATATTCAGCTTCGGCGGTTGAGAGTGATATGCAGTTTTGTTTCTTTGAAGACCAACATACTAGAGACCTGCCCAAGAATTGGCATGCACTAGAAGTTGATTTTCGATCATCTTTGTCACCAGCCCAATCTGAATCAGTGTAACCACATAGAGAGAAATTGGAGCCTTTGGGATACGATAAACCAAAATTTGGGGAATGAACCAAATATCTAAAGATTCTCTTGACCGCCACTAAGTGGCTTTCTTTAGGAGCGGCTTGGTACCTTGCACACACTCCTACACTCAACACGATATTAGGCCTAGATATGCAAAGGTAAAGCCGATCATGGATCGGTATACCTTTTGGTCCACGTCTTTACCCTTTGGATTAAGCTCAAGGTGACACTTTGTTTGCATTGGAGTAGCAACACCATTGAGATCCTTCATCTTGAACCTCTTGATCATGTCTTGGATGTACTTAGCTTGATTAATGAAAGTTCCCTCTCTAAGTTGTTTGATCTTGAATCCAAGAAAGAACCTCAATTCTCCCATCATAGACATCTCAAACCTGTGAGTCATAAGCTTTGAAAATTCATCATTAAAATCTTGGTTAGTAGAGCCAAAAATAATGTCGTCTACATATAGTTGGCATATGAAAATCTCCCCATTAACCTTATCAGTAAAAAGAGTGGGATCTATTTGCCCAATTTCGAATCCACGGTCTAACAAAAGCTCTTTAAGGTGCTTATACCACACACGTGGGGCTTGTTTAAGGCCATAGAGCGCCTTATCGAGTTTGTAGACATGGTTTGGAAATTTGGGATCCTCAAAACCCGGGGGTTGCTTGACGTATACCAACTCATGTAGTGGACCATTAAGAAACACACTCTTAACATCCATTTGCTGTAATTTAAAATTATGATGAGCAACATAGGCAAGAAGGATATAGATGGACTCAAGACGATCCACATGAGCATAAGTTTTGCCAAAATCAATTCCTTCCACTTGAGAGAATCCTTGATCCACTAGCCTTGCTTTATTTCTTACAACAATGCCCTTTTCATCTTGTTTGTTCTTGAAGATCCACTTGCTGCCAATAACATTGTGACACTCTTTGGGTTTCTCTACGAGCTTCCAAACCTTGTTGCACTCGAAGTTATTTAATTCTTCATGCATTGCAACCACCTAATCGGGATCTTCAAGAGCATCAAAAACCTTCTTTGGTTCAACCATTGAAATGTGAGCTTGATGATCACAAAAGCTAGCAAGTTCTCTTCTAGTTGACACTCTTCTTCTTAGATCACCAACAACCTTGTCAAGAGTGTGACCCCTTAGCTCAAGGTTCCGATTAGCGAGCTTTATGACGAGCCTCAATTTCCTTGTTGTTTCTAGAAGGAGTTGATTTAGCATTTGGATCCTTGTCTTGGCCACTACCTTGCCCTTGATTCTAATCAGAGCTTGAAACAGGCGACTGTTGCTGTTCAGGTTCTTCAGGGCTGGGTAATCCGCAACTGGGTGGGGCCAGACTATCCGGCTTGGGATATGCGGCTGCAACTTCTTCTTCCTGAGAGACCCTGGTAGAGCTTGGAGTTCCAGGGCCGGATAATCCACCCCTTGGGTCCAGAGAATCCGGCCTAGGATTTTCTTGGCTATTTTGTTCTTCTGGATGTCCACTGGAGCAAGTTGGATTGCTAGGGGCGGACTATCCGGCCCTTGGAGGGGGCGGATAGTCTGGCCTAGGACTGTCATTTTGCCCAGAAGACAGAAGATCTTCAGCAGGTTGAGGTGTTGGTGCAGGGGTTTCTCCAGCAGGAGGGGCTTGTTGATCTTGTGTAGATGAGGGATCCACTTGAGTGGAGCATTGTCCTTCCCGATCCGCCAGAAGGGGTTCCTCAATGGGGCGGAAGAATCCCACGCCCATTCTTCTTATGGCATCTTGGGGTATTTCAACATCTGCATCACAAACATCAACTTGCCCCACATGGGAGCCATCATTTTCATCGAATTCCACACTACAAGATTCTACAACAATTCCAGAGAGCTTGTTGTAGACTCTATAAGTGTGGGATTCGGCACCGTAACCAACAAAAATACCTTCTAAAGCCTTAGACTCAAATTTAGACAAGCGTACTCCTTTGATGAGAAAGAAACACTTACAACTGAATACCCGGAAGTGTGAAATGTTGGGCTTGTTACCGGTGAGTATTTCATATGGAGTCTTGTCCAAGATCTTGCGGAGGTAGATGATGACCCACAAGTGTAGGGGGTCGCAACAGTCTTCGCGGGTAGTATTACCCAATTTATTGATTCGACACAAGGGTAGCCAAAGAATATTTGCAAGCCTTAGCAACTGAGTTGTCAATTCAGCTGCACCTGGAAATAGTTCTTGCTCACAGAAGTTTATCAATAGCAATAGTTTGGTAGTAGTAACAACAAAGCAACGGTACCAGTAAAATAGGAGCAATAGTAACAGTAACAGTAAACAATGGGATTCGAGTGTGGTAGGCATAGGGATGGATGGACGGGCGTTGTATGAACGAGTCTAAACATGTACCTTCAAGATCTAGGGCATTGCAGATAAATAATAACAAGCTTCCAAGTACTAAACAACCCTAGGCATGTGCTCCAAATATAGTCATACGTGCTCGCAATGAGAACTTGCACAACATCTTCTGTCCAGCCAGCCCGTGGCAGCGGGGCCTCTAGGGTACTACTGGCAATTAAGTTGCTCCTTTTAATAGAGCATCAGAGCAAATCATTAACACTCAATGAACACATGTGATCCTCACACCACAGCCATCCCCTCTGGTTGTCCCAAGTATTGTCACTTTGGGACCTTTGGATCCGGACAATGATATTTGTACACAACTTGCAGATAAGATCACAAACAATACTATCATAATGATTCAATAATAAGTTCAGATCTGAGATCATGGCACGCGGGCCCTAGTGATAAGCATTAAGCACAACAAGTTGCAACAAAGTCAAATAGCACTAATAGAGATACTAGGGACTATTCCCTCATAATCTTATTTGATTACATGATAGAACTCATCCAATCCCTAAGCCTACAGCGGGGGATTACTCACCCATGGATGAGGGAAACATTGATGGTCGATGGAGAGGCGTTGGTGATGATGATGGCAATGATCCTCTCCAAATTCCACGTCCCGGTAGGGTGCCAGAACGGAGTTTCTGGATCCGAATCTTGGTTTCCGGTGGCGGTGGCGTAGCGGAATTCTTTCTGGAAAACTATCGACCCCCCTCAGTTTTTAGGTCGAGAGGCAACTTATAGGCGCAGAGGGAGTCCGAGGGGTGCCTGGGGTGGCTGGACCCCCCTAGGCACGGCCAGAGGTGGGCCCGCACCTGGCAAGGGTTTGGGCCCCCTAGTCCCCTTATCCGTCTTGTCTTCTGGCTCCATGGATCTTCTGGTGAAATATAATTTTTGGCATATTTTCCGGGATTTTTCCTGATAGTTGTTTTTCTGCACAAAAACTAGACACCAAGGTAATTCTGCTGAAAACAGCGTTAGTCCGTGTTAGTTGTATCCAAATCACACAAGTTTAGAGGAGAAACAATAGCAAAAGTGTTCGGGAAAGTAGATACGTTTTGGACGTATCAGTAGAGCCGATTTGATGATTGACAAGCGGTGGATATGGCTTCAGCCCAAAAGTTGTAAGGAGACTTGAATTCAGCCAACATCAATCTAGCCATATCCATAAAAGTGTGGTTCTTCCTCTCGGCTACACCATTTTGTTGAGGGGTGTATGCAGCGGAATATTGATGTCTTATCCCCTCTTCACTTAGAAATTCATTTAATGTGTAGTTCTTGAACTCGGGCCATTGTCACTTCTTATTGCCAAGATGGGAACATTGTGTTGATGGTGAACCTCATTGGCAAAGTCAATGACCGTTTGTTGAGTCTCACTCTTTAGCTCGAAGAAATAGACCCATGTATATCTTGAGTAATCATCGACTATCACCAAGCAATATTTCTTCCCACCGAGACTGGCATGAGATGGAGGACCAAATAAGTCCACATGAAGCAATTCCAAGATTCTCTTTGAAGAAACAATAGTCTTCCTCTTGTGGGGAGAGTCATGCATTTTGCCTTTGATGGGGATATGCCTACCAGGGTATACCCAGCAGGGCGTTTCCGACCGGCCCAGGAACTGGCGAGTGGGCCTGCAGGACGGCGACTGGATCAAGACCTGGCATAGATTCAAGCGACTGGAAGCTGAAGGCCCAGGAGAGTAGATAGGCCCAGTCGGACTAGGTTAAACGATTGCTGAAACCTTAACTGATTCGGTTGAGATCTGTAAACCCTAGGGGGTGAGTCTATATAAACCTCCCTAGAGGGCGTGTAGAAGATACGTTCCATCATCCACCCAAGCGACTCGCTGCCTAGCCGCCGAGCTCGCCCCATTGTACTCTCATCATAATACAATCTAGCAGGAGTAGGTCTTTACCCTCCGGGGGGCTGAACCTGGGTAAAACCCTGTGTCTCCGCCCTCATCTCGCACCGCAGATGGCTGGCCACCCTTGCCCCATGTTCTACTACTCGCTGCCGATTGCAGCATCTGCCGTGGTCATTCCCACGACAGTGGCGCCCACCGTGGGGCCTGGCCGGTGTTCTGCGGCGAGATCCAATCTGCCCATCAACGAGTCGATCGCCACCGGCCGCATGATAGTGATCGGCGAGATGCTCCAAATCTTGTCGAGCAGCTACGTCCCGGCGGCGCGACCCGTCACGCACAGCATGATCCTGCCGGTTGGCACGATCAGTCTCTTCGTCGTCCTCACCGACGTCATCGTCTCGGAGGACTCGGCTCGCATCCGCGAGTCGCCGCCACGCGATCGGCTCTCCGAGAGTCAGGTCCGCACGATCCACCTGCTCGCCTCCGAGTACGACTCAGCCCACAGTGATATGGCTAAAACCACCGTGGCCGCGGAAGACGCGGCCCTCAACGACGACGCCCACTCGGCGACCCCGACGTCACTCGCTGGATCCATCGTCGCCGCGTCGCCCGTGGGCTCCATCACCTAGGTCTCCAATGTCAGAGATTTCGAGGATCCTTCCATCCTCGGGATCTTTGACTTCGACTCCGGGTCGGAAAACTCCGCCGATCTCCGCGACGGGACCGATCGCCACGCCGCGACCTACATGGCGACTCGCGTCGACCCACCGGAGGATCCCTTCTCCACCCCGATCCCTCCCAACGCAATGGCAACGGAGGTCGAGGAACTCCGCGTGAAGCTGGCGGAAGCAGTCGGCAAGGAGCAAGCCGAGCGCGAAAAATTTCGCCTCGAGCAGGTGACGGCGCAGGAGCTGTCGCGCTACCACCAGCAACGAATCAGGTCGCGCTTGAACCCCACCGTCCAGGGGCGCGCCCTGAACTTCGACGACGAGAACGGCCCGGCCCGCGTGGCCGAGCGCGCGATCTGCGAGAACGCGCCACCAGGAGGAAGCGCCCGGCCCCCACCAGGGTCGACGGTGAATGGCGCCCCACCTCCACCCAACCGCGCACCCCTCAAGGACCAGCCGCGGATCATGGTCTCCTCACGGGAGCGAGACGCGAACGGCCTACCACTATTTTCCACCCCGATGGACAACCTCGTGGCGGGCCAAGCAGCGGCCGACAACATCATGGCCACCGGTGACGGCGCCCTACAGATCCAGTACGTCAAGGCCTTGCTCGCAAAGGCGGTCGAGCAACAAAACGCAGGCGTCGACTCACAGGGTCGAATGTACTCGCGTTCATCGGGCAGCAGAGCGGCCTCAAGCGGCCGTCCATTGGCGGCAAACACCCTCAACTGCCCGCCACCCGAACCACTGCAGCTCCAACACCGACCCGCGAACGCGGCACTCTCCACCAACGACCCCCGGCCGGCGACCAACTTCGTCGCCGCAAACGGTCAGCCCGTCGACGCCTGCACCCACATCATCAACAACCAGAGCTGGCACGCACGCCAGCCCGACGACCTGCGGCATACCCTAACCAACCGCCGCAACGGCGAGCTGAGGGGGTCGCTAAGTCGACTCGGGCCCCGGTGCTTCGGACCAATGATCCGTGGCGAAAGATACCCAGCGAACTTCAAAGCGCCGAAGGAAATAGAGAAGTACGACCCCACGTACAATCCCTCCGTGTGGCTGGATACTTACCTCATGGCAATGGGGATCGCTGGCCACACCGATCTACTAGCCGCCCGCTACCTCCCCCTGATGATGGAGGGGGCGTGCAGGCAGTGGATCAACACCCTCCCCGCGGATAGCATCGACTCCTGGGAAGAGATGCGCGACGCCTTCGTCAGGCACTTCGAGGGTTCATACACCCACGCCACCACCATCGAGGATCTGGAACGATGCGTCCAGGGACCTCGCGAGTCGACCCGCAGCTGGGTCCAATGATGGCAAGAACTGTGGTACAACGCGATCGGTATCCACCCAGACACCGCAATCCACTGCTTCAAGAGCTCGTGCCGTTACGAGCCCCTGGTTGCCAAGCTCAAATGAGCATACCGCACACTCGACAACATACCGGACCTCCTTGAGATCGCCAAAAGATACGCGGAGGAAGACCCAAACCAAGAAACCGATGACGAGTCGGGAGGACAAAGCCGCATGAGCGACAACGACAACGGACGACGATCCGATCTATGCTACAGCAACACTCGCCTCACTGGCAAGCGCCGCAGTGACGGGCGAGTCGACTTCGAGCTTCCATCGCGACGGGGGCAACGCCGCGACGACGGCAACTACAAGGAGAAACCAAGGTTCGACCCCGCGGCCCTCCTTAACCAACCTTGTGCATTTCACAGCAGGGAAGGAAAGCCCGCCACGCACACGACCGCCGACTGCCACTCTCTCAAGGAGATCGAGAAGGCACGGCGAGCGCGGGAAGACCCCGACAACAACCCACCAAACGGCGGAAAATTCGGCAGCGTGGCTGGATCGCTCCACACCTTCACAGGCTTCAACACGAAGCGCGAGAAGAAGGTCATCGCCCGTGCCGTCGCTGTTAACGCGGTGGCCAAGGTGGACGTTCCCCAGTTCCTCAACTGGTCAGAGCAACCCATCACCTGGAGCCGCCAGGACCACTCGCCACGCATCGAGTACCCAGGCCGAGTCGCCCTGGTAGTCAAGCCCAAGGTGGGAGACTACTGGCTCCCCAAGACATTGATGGACGGCGGCAGCTCCATCAACATCCTGTACCTGGACACCTTCAGGCGACTGTGGCTCCCGCAGTCGATGGTCGAGACGACCTACACCACGTTCCACGTCATCGTCCCCGGTCGAAAGGCGTACCCGATCGGCAAGGTCACGCTGCCAGTCACCTTTGGCACACCGGCAAACTTCCGCACCGAGCGGATCGTCTTCGAGCTGGTGCCCTTCGACAACCCCTGCCACTGCGTCCTGGGGCGCCAGGCGTTCGCCAAGTTCATGACGGCGCCCTACTACGCGTACAACGCGATGAAGCTCCCCGGACCGTGTGGCGTCATCACCATCCACGGCGACCCCGACATGGTCGCCGAGTGCGAGGCCAAAGGAGCCGAACTCGCCGACGCCGTCATCACGGCAGAGGCCAACCACGCCGACGAGCTCGCCAAATACGCGAGCGGGGTCAACAACGACGACCCCACTATACTCAAGAAGCCCAACTCGGAGGGCGGCAACACCTCAGCCTTCGAGGCAACAACGCATACCCGCACCGTCGAGCTGGTCCCAGGCGACTCCAGCCAGACGGTGACGATCGGGACGGGCATGAGCCCAGCATAGGAAGGCGCGCTCATCGAGTTCCTCCGTGAGAACAGGGACATCTTCGCATGGAAGCCCTCTGACATGCCTGGTGTCCCTAGGGAACTCGCTGAGCACAAACTCAATGCCAACCCCAAAGTGCGACCTGTCAAGTAGTCGTTGCGGCCCTTCAATGAAGAGCGCCGCCAAGCCATCGCCGAGGAGGTGCAGCATCTACTCGCTGCAGGCTTCATCCGGAAAATCAAATACTCCAAGTGGCTGGCAAACCCAGTCCTGGTCGAGAAGAAAAATGGGACCTGGAGGATGTGTATCGATTACACAAACTTAAACAGCGCCTGCCCAAAGGAGCAATTCGTCATCCCGCGGATCGACCAAATAATCGATTCCACCGCGGGCTCGGAGTCGCTGTGTTTCCTCGACGCCTACTCTGGGTACAACCAGATCAAAATGGCTATTGAGGACGAAGAAAAGACGGCGTTCATCACACCATTCGGAGCCTTCTGCTACACCGCCATGACCTTCGGCCTCAAGAACGCCGGGGCAACCTACCAGCGGTGTATGCAGGAGTGCCTTGCGAGCCAAATTGGCCGCAATATCCACGTCTACATCGACGATGTGGTAGTGAAGTCCGCTCGCCAGAGCGACTTACTCGCTGACCTAGCAGAAACATTCGCCAACCTGAGGAAATACAAGATAAAGCTAAACCCAGGCAAATGCACCTTCTGTGTACCAGCAGGGCAGCTACTGGGATACGTCGTCTCCAAGCGCGGGATCGAGGCGAACCCCACGAAGATCGACACGATCGCTCGACTCGGCAAACCCGAGTGCCTGCGCGACATCCAGAAGCTGGCCGGGCGAGTCGCGGCTCTCGGTCGCTTCATCCCCCGATTGGGCAAAAAGGCGATGCCCCTATACCGCCTGATGCGCAAGAACCCCACCTTCCAGTGGGACAAGGAGGCGGACGACGCGCTCCGCGACCTCAAGAAGGTGCTACTCGCAGCACCGTTACTCGCTGCCCCTGTCGACAAGGAACCCATACTGGTCTACGTCGATGCTTCTGAGCGCGTCGTCAGCGCCGTCATGGTCGTCGAGCGACCAGAGGAAGGAAAGGAGCGCCCAGTACATCGACCAGTGTACTATATCAGCGAGGTCCTCACCGAGTCGCGCCAGCGATACCCGCAATACCAGAATCTGGTATACGCGATCTTCAGAGCATAGCGACGACTGCCGCACTACTTCCAGGAGCACCCGATAACGGTCATCTCCTCAGCACCGTTGCAGGACATAATCCGCAACCGTGAGGCGACCGGGCGAGTCGCCAAGTGGGCCGTCGAAATCGGCGTCCACAACATCAAGTATGAGCCGCGCAAAGCGATCAAGTCACAGGCTCTCGCGGACTTCATCGCCGACTGGGAAGAGGCCCAGCAGCCAGAAAAACTGCCATACCTCCACTATTGGAGTCTGCACTTCGACGACTCCAAGAACGCAGACGGTGCAGGAGCAGGGATCGTGCTGACCTCCCCGAAGGGCGACAAGCTCCGCTATGTCCTCTGCCTCGACTTCACCCCCTGCACCAACAACATGGCCGAGTAAGAGGCACTACTCCACGGCATGCGAGCTGCCAAGGAGATGAACATCAACCGCTTACGCTGCTACGGAGACTCTGACCTCGTCGCTGGGCAAGTCGCTGGCACCTGCGACGCCGTCTCCCCCACCATGATGGCATACCGCCAAGCAGTGGACAAGCTGGGTGGACACTTCGCGGGCTACTCCGTCGAATGGATTGACAGGCGTAAGAACGAGGAGGCCGATGCACTCTCTCGCATCGGCTCGGCTCGCCTCACACCACTCGCCGGCGTCTTCCTCGACACCATCACCAAGCCTTCTGTCTCTCCCCCAAGGGAGATCGACATCGAAATCCCGCTGCAACCAGAGGCAGCCCTGGTCGCCCTCATCGCTGAGCCATCCGACTGGACCACGCCGTACATGGCCTACCTGGAGGAAGGCACTCTGCCAGCAGACGAAACAGACGCCTGGATGATAGCACGCCGCTGCAAATCCTTCGTCATCATCGATGGCGAGCTCCACAAGCACAGCGTGACTGGCGTATTCCAACGCTGCGTCCAACCCGTTGAAGGACGCAAAATCCTCCACGACATCCACTCCGGCGACTGCGGCCACCACGCCGGCGCCCGCTCTCTAGTCGCAAAGGCTATGCGACACGGTTTCTACTGGCTTACCGCACACACAGACGCTGTCGACATTGTCCAGCGGTGCGCCGGGTGCCAGAAGTACGCCAACCAGACCCACGTTCCGAGCTCGGCGCTCAAGACAATCCCCATCACCTGGCCGTTCGCCGTATGGGGTATGGACATGGTAGGCCCTTTCAAAAAGGCCCCCTCCAGCTTCACTCACCTCCTGGTCGCGGTCGACAAATTCACAAAGTGGGTGGAGGCCAAGCAATTCCGGAAATGCGACGGGAAGACCGCCACCAAGTTCCTACGCGAGCTCATATATCGCTACGGGTTCCCAAACAGCATCATCAAGGACAACGGCACCAACTTCGCCAAAGGAGCCATGGCCGAGTTCTGCGAAGAACATCACATCCGACTCGACCTCGCCTCGGTCGCTCACCCGGAGTCCAACGGCCAGGCGGAACGGGCCAACCAGAGCATCCTCCATGTCCTGAAGCCACGGCTCCAAGTACCACTCGAGCGCACCGCCTGGTGCTGGGTCGAGGAGCTACCCTCCATCATCTGGGGCATCCGCACCTCTGTCAACAGGTCGACAGGATTCACGCCCTTCTTCATGGTGTATGGCGCCGAGGCAGTCATGCCCACCGACCTAGAGCACAACTCGCCAAGGGTTGTCCGCTACACGGAGGCTGCAAACGAACTCGCACGCCAGGATGGAGTCGATCAACTCGACGAGGCACGCGACCTAGCTCGCTCCCGAACTGCCATCTACCAGCAAGGACTCCGCCGCTACCATAGCCGGTGATTGAGGACTCACACTTTCCAGGAAGGCGACCTGGTGCTATGCCTCATCTAGGACAAGAAGGGAATGCACAAGCTCTCCCCCCGTGGGAGGGACCATTCGCCATCGGGCGAGTACTCGGCAACGACGCCTACTACCTTATCGACGTCCGCAAAGACGGGAAAATCGACGTCAAGCGACCATGGAATGTAAACCTCCTACGGAAGTTCTACTCCTAGAACTCCATACATGTACCCTCCACCCGCTATGAAATAAAACATATTGGCCACCGCAAATTGCGTCTACTCTCCGTGTCTTGTGCCACTCGCACTCGTAATAACAGCGTCAAGCTAACTGCATAAGTCAACCTCTGGTACAGCGACCGACACGGCCAAGTAGTGCGTTACGAGGGCACTGGGTTTCCCCAGGACTCGTAACGTCCATGAAAAACGCCTACCCGGAGCCCCATTGGAGTCGCCTAGCTCGACTGGCTTAACGAGCCAAGACAACTGCCTTCGCTCCTCACAGCGACCATGATCCTCCGCATCCTCGACACAGCGACTCGAACGGCCAAGTACCACGCTCGGGGACTGACGACCAGTTAAGCACGAGCGACTAGGGAAAAACGCCAAGTATGAGAGCGTGCCCAGGACTCGCCATGCGACTGACCCTACGGGTCAGGCAGGAGTGATGCGCTTACTCTAACGCGCTCAGTCCTCAACCACCCTAGAGCCGCGACTAGAACCACCAAGTACCACACTCGGGGACTCGGCCACCCGACCTCGTTCGCGCAAGGGAAAACGGTCAAGTAAAGAGCACTCATGGGAGTCGCCCTGTGACTGGCTTTCCAAGCTCGGGCGAGTCGACCTCAATAACAAAACAACTGACAAAACGTTCAAAACCACAAACACATAACAAAACGAGGTAAACCCCATAAAAAGAGCGGACGCGCTCGGGGACTCGTCCAATCAGCAATCAAAATCGCAAGACAATTCACAAAATAACACGAGATTCCATTACAGCAGAACAAAGTCATTCCAAAATACAAGTCGAGCCCAATGGCCAATTGCTACTAACGCCCCAGGGCACAATGTTTCTATTCCGCAGGCTTCGACGTCGACTCGCCGCCATCCCTGCGGTTGCGAATGAAGGGCGTGTACGGGTTCGACGGGTACGTCGTCAACTGACCCGCCATCGCCGCACGAAACAGCTGCTCGACCTTGAAGTCCCGATGCGGCGGCTCGGGATTGTTGGGCGCGACAGTCGTCTCCTGATAAGGGAGGAGGTCGGCCATCGCCCAGATGTGATCGGAGTATACCACGGCCCGGTCCGTCAGCTTCAGCACCTCGGCGATCTCCACCGAGCCCGTCGACGAGGGGTAACCACTCATCACGTCGTCAAGGTCGAAGTCCTCCAGGAAGTGGGCAAGCCCAAGGCTAAGCGCCGTCGCCGCCCCGCGCCGGAATGCCGACCACGTCATGAACTCGACGACTGACGGCGCCTTCTCCAGATACCGCCATACTTCGACGAGGTCGCTGGGAATCACTTCCGTGGGCGACATCTCTTGAAGATACGCTCGAATGCAAGTCGCAGACAACGTGGCCGAGTCGACCAGAGTGGTCACACACTGTTGCGCGTCGTACGACTGCGCCTCCTCCGAGCTGTCGATAATCCGACCTGCGGACAAGGGTCGGCAGTAAGCACAACAACGATTTCATAATGCAGCTATTACAGGCAGAGGCAGGAAAATTTACCAATTAAAGGATGGCAGAGGTCCATGATGAAGCTTTGAAGCGAGGAGAAGTCGTTGTGTAGCCCAGCAACGAGGGCGTCAGAGACCTTCCGCTCTTCAGCGGCAGCCGTAACAGCAGCTCTGGCTCGCCCATCTGCTGAGCTCGCCTCCGCCTTTGCTGCCTTGAGCTCGCGCTCAAGATCAGCGATCCGCTTTTCAGCCGTACTCAAAGCAGACTGAGCCGCCGTCAGTTCACCCGCCGGAACAAGGCCCTGGCCGACCTCCTCCGCCTTGGCAGCGTGTGCTTGGAGTCCCTTGTTCGTTTCTTGGACGGCCACAAGTTCCTTCTCCACGCGACACTTCGCAGCAAGCCGATCGGCTGATTCACGCTGCAAGCCTTGCAAACAAATCAAACTATCAACCACAATAAAATCCTAAGTGCCCACCCGCTGAAATTCAGCGACCAGGCACTCGGGGACTGGATGCTACAAAAACATTAACAGAGTCCGACCACTGAAAATCAGTGGCCCAATCCTCGGGGACTGGACATACCTGGATGGCTGCGCCCAGCATGCCGTGAAGCTGTAGTGCGTCCACAGATGCAAGCAGAGTTGGAGTGTGTCCGCGACGCTGCTCAACCTCCGTCTCAACGACCCCAGGCACCTGGCTCGTCGACATCGCGCCACTCGCTGTGGCTGCTTTGGCCATGAAACGGGGGAAGGTAGCAGCAGATGCCCCAACGCCACTAGGAGTTGGCTCGGTCACCACGGGTGAGGAAACAGCCTGCTTGCTCTTCGAAGCTACCTCTGCCGTGGTCGGAGGATCACTCGGAGCAACGGCCGTGTCGTCAGAGACCGTGACGACTTCATCGCCCTTCGCCCTATTAGCGCTGTCTGCGGGAGCGGCGGCTTCATCAGCTTTTCTCTTCCGCGAGGGGTCCTCCACGACGACGATTGGCGGAACCTTGGACACGAAAGGGTGGCCGATCTTTTTAACTCCAGTCCTGTGAATTGACTATATGAGCAAAGTGGTCCGATTACAACGAAAGGCAAGCAGATGAACAAAACTTACTTGGCGACTAGTATGAACCGCAGTCCCGTGCGGATGCTGGCCGGCTTCTCCAGTTCGGGGCCCAGTTTCCGACGGAGGCCCGTCTCCAAAACATCATGTGCCCAAGACACGGAAGGCCTCTTCGACGACGAGGCCGCGACAGGAGCCTCCGAGACAACGTCGACAGGAGCTCTCCTGGGAGGTGAAGCTGCTGCGGCTGGAGCAGCCCCCAACCCAGAGACCGGGGCGAATAAGGGTGGAAGCGAGGCCAGAGGTACCTCATCCAGGGCGGCAGCGGCATCCGGTGCTGCTGTCGTCTGCAGCGCTTCATCCTTGGCCAAGCTGGTGGCGTCGGAACTACTCGCCGAACAAGGCGGAGATGCCTGTTTCGCCGGCTTCGTCTTTCTCTTTGGTGGAGCCTTCACTTCCTTCTTCTTCTTCTTATTTTTCGACGGTGTAGCCTCATGACGCGAGGTGTGCTCGGGAAGCTCGTCGTCGTCATGACGTTCGAGGCTTCTACTTGCCTCGAGCTCGCGCTGATGTTGCCCGCGAGTTTTGCGAACCATCGGGGCGGCGTCTTCCCTAGGCTCGCCATCGTCATCGTCGTCATCACTCGCGTCGCTCCCGATGCCGCCCTTGGCAGGAGGCGACTCGCCCCCGTCCTGGACGGACGAGCTCGAGTTCTCGTCGTCCGCGGGTGGGAGCCACCCTTCCACCACTTGGAATAACTGCAGCAGGCACGAGACAATATCAATATAACCGCGAAAGCATCAACTGCGACTGCGAATGGTAGTGAAAACATCGACTTACCATTGGAGCTAGATGCTTCGCGGTGTAGGGGGTGACCCCAGCCTTCGCGTCCAGATATGCTGCCTGGGTGATGTTCTTCAGCGCCAGGACGTAGCTTCGAGTTTCCACTCGGCGAGGCAGGATTTTGTCGAGTCTTCCCTGCCCGTGTACTCGTACATGTAATGATCGCAGCGGGCCAGGGGAACGAGTCGCCGCCCAAGCCAGCAGTTGTACAAGTTGATGGTTTGGAGGCCCTTCTTCTTTAGGCCGCGGATGGTTTGAAGCATCTCGTCCACGACCATCCGCTGGTCTAGTGGGAGCTTGCCGACCTGGAGTCGGCGCGGTTCGGGCCGGTCGGCGGAGTACCTTGGGATCGCTACCTCGCCGTCTGGAGTAGCCTCGGTGACGTAGAACCAGGACTTCTTCCACTCGCTTGCCGCCTTGGCAGGTAGCATCAGGTCGAAGAAGGAGGCCTTCGACTTCAACTGAAACGTCAGGCCACCCGCAGCCAGCATTGGGCCGCCTGATTCTTCGCGATTGATACTCCCGTGGAACAGATCTTGCCACAGGGGTAAGTAGGGCCTACAGCCCAGGCATCACTCACAGAACGCCACGAAAATGGCGAGCTGCTCGATGTTGTGCGGTCCCAGGTCCGACGGCTGGATTCCGTAGAAGGCGCAGAAGCGCCGGAAGAAGAGAGACGTGGGAAACCCCAGCCCCCGCTCCAGGTGGCTGGTGAAGCAAATAAATTCTCCCTCGCACGGGTTCGGAGTCACCTCTCTGGCCGCGGGGATGCGCCACCTGCCGGCGCGCAGGATCCTGGCCTCCTCGAAGGATGCCAGTAGCGCCCTGGTGCACTTGGACCTGCCCCATGGTTCGGTGGAGGGGGCCATTGGCTGAAAGGTTCATGGAGGTCGAGGCTTTCTAGATCGATTGGATCGCGATGCGGGAGAAAACGGAGATGGGCGAAATCGGAGGAAAGACGAAGGAGTGTTTTCCCGATCGCCTGCCATTTCCCTTATATAGCGGTTGCTACCCGCCAATTTCGGGAGCCGTTACTACGCGGTGATTACGCCAAAGTTACCGTTGGATTACCCCAACGGCTAGTTTGACCTCATCTGACGGTCCAACTTCATCCATTCGACTCGCCGACCCGATCACTACAACAATGACTGAACATTCGCCGACCCGTTCGCCGAGCTGCAACCCAACTGACCGCTATCATTGCGACTAGAATAACTGGTTTTTCCTTTATTCAGGAGTCCGCCGCCGATTCGACTGGGCGTCCGCATTGGACCCGTATACTCCGACTGCCAACGAACATCTGCGACCAATCAACGACGGCCTCGGGGACTACTGATGGGGATATGCCTACCGGGGTATACCCAGCAGGGCGTTTTCGACCGGCCCAGGAACTGGCGAGTGGGCCTGCAGGACGGCGACTGGATCAAGACCTGGCGTAGATTCAAGCGACTGGAAGCTGAAGGCCCAGGAGAGTAGATAGGCCCAGTCGGACTAGGTTAAACGATTGCTGAAACCTTAACTGATTCGGTTGAGATCTGTAAACCCTAGGGGGGTGAGTCTATATAAACCTCCCTAGAGGGCGTGTAGAAGATACGTTCCATCATCCACCCAAGCGACTCGCTGCCTAGCCGCCGAGCTCGCCCCATTGTACTCTCATCATAATACAATCTAGCAGGAGTAGGTCTTTACCCTCCGGGGGGCGAACCTGGGTAAAACCCTGTGTCTCCGCCCTCATCTCGCACTGCAGATTGCTGGCCGCCCTTGCCCCATGTTCTACTACTCGCTGCCGATTGCAGCATCTGCCGTGGTCATTCCCACGACAGCCTTCAACACAAGCCCTGCAAACATGATCTTTGGCAAAGGAAACATTGTCTTTTAGTCCAAGGATGTGGCCACCCTTGTCAATACTTTGCAAAGTTCTCATGTTGACATGGGCTAAATGGCGATGCCATAGCAAGACCACGTCGACCTTTCCGAATATGCAGATCGGACCCAAAGTGGTTTTCCTCGAAAAGTCCACCACATACAGGTCATTTTCGACGTACCCAACGAAAGCAACCTTTAGAAACTTGCTCCACAAGAGTACCACCAAATCATCATCAATGAAAACAGGAAAGCCCATCTTACCAAGGGCATGAACAGAAAGTAAGTTGTAACCGAGGGTCTCAACAAGCATGACATCCACGAGAGAGATATCGTGGGCGACCACAACCTTGCCAAGACCTAATACCTGAGAATTAGACTTATCACCGTAGGAGACTGTAATATTATCATGATTGGGTCGCATCTCCGTGATGATCTCCTTGCTTCTGGTCATATGACTAGTGCATCCACTATCCAGCACCCATTTAGACCCACCGGAAGCATAGCCTTGCAAGAGAATTACTTCTTGGTTTTAGGTACCCATTTTTCAATGGGTCCTCTCATGTTAGTAACAAGGGTCTTTGGAACCCAAATAGACCAAGCAACATATTCATCAAAAGGACCAACATAATAAACATAAACATTGCAAAACCAATATTGTTAGTTTTGTCTTTTGTGACATTCTTCTCAGTGGTGCTTGTCTTTGATTATTCACCCTTGGTCTTCTTCTTCTTCTTCTTATTCTTGGACTTGGTGACATATCCAAGTCCCTCTTTACCAAGATTTGACCTTTATTTGCCAAGTACCTCATCAAGTACACCCTTATCTTTGGGAGTGGTGTCATTGACAAGATCTTCTTCCACACTAGCATTTTCTTTGTGAATATATGTTGATTTAGATGTGCTAGGAACATCATACTTGGTCAATCGAATTTGGAGCTGATCATGTGACTCATTGAGAATGGAGAATTCACTTTTCAACGCCTTGTGAGCGATGTCAAGTTTCTCCAATTCCTCGGAGAGTCTAGCATGAGCAGCCCCAAAGTCAATCTTTTCTTTCTTTAACTTCTTTGCTTTGGCAACTGCATTGTCACGTTCCTTAACAAGCTTTGCCACCTTTTCTTCATGTGACTCCTCAATAGACTCAAGCCTCTCTTCAAGAGAAGCTCGAGCCTCTTCTTCTTCTAGAGCATTTTTAAGGACGCAATTTCCATTGCATCCTCCCTTTCAATTATGTACTTTTCTTAAAGAAGCACTTCATGTTGGGCCAGCTGGTCCATAAGAGCCTCAAAATGTATTTTGTGCTCACCTTGCAAGTTAGTGAAGAAATAGTCCAAAGAAATAATCTCTTCTTTAACCTTAAGACTAGTAGGATCATCCATGTCAATCATAGCCTTAGGAAAATAAGTGTTAGAAGTTGATACCTCGGAACCTCTTGCCATGAGACAAGTAGCGTTCTTATTGATGAAGTTTTCGTTCGGAGAGTCGAAGAGAGATGTTGGTGTAGATGTGGTGGATATAGCAGCAACCTCTCAAGAGCTATCATCCTTGTCTTCATCTTCACTTCCCGAAGAATATTCTTCTTGAGCCACTAGAACAATCTTTGGTTGCTTCTTGAAAGGAGCATTCTTCTTTACAAATTGTTTCTTGCGTGGAGCCTTTGAATTTTCTTTGAGAATAAGTCTTCCTCCATTATCTTCCCTACTTTGATACGGACACTCGGCTACAAAGTGCAGCCGGTCTCCACAGTTGAAACAAGTTCTCAGCTTGGGACCGTTTTCCTTTTCTTCCATATGCTCCACTCTTGCGTTCTAGTTCAGATTTGGCCTTGGCCGGATCCTTCCAAAAGTTTCTAGCATAGAAGGCCATGTATTGTCCATGAATTCTTTTTACATTCTCGGTACAGTCCATACCTTCTATGTCATCTTCATCATGATCAGCCACGTTGACTCCCTTTTGCATCCCCATAGCTCGTGCACGAGCATCTTTGGCATTCTTGGCAGCCACTTTGAAAGCTGCCATTTCTTGCATTACCTCATTGGATGTCATAAGGTGGTAGTTATGCCTTCCTTGAAGACTCTTCAAATCTGTGGGCTCAAATGGCATAAGAGCATTGTCATACTTGCGCTTGATCCAAGCATCATCAACATGAGAGGCACCATGATTCTTGAAAGTGGTGGCTATTGACTTGAGCCTCCTATACATGTCCTCGTGGTCTTCTCCATCCAACATATAGAATCCTTCAGCTTCATTGCTCAAAGCATCATATCTATTTATTCTCATACTTTCATTTCCAATGAAGAGCTCGGTGAGAGAATCCCAAGCTTCCTTAGCTGTACTAAGATGCTGAATGTGAGGCATGTCTTTGTCACCCACACCAAGCTGAATCATGTGTAGAGCCGTAGCATTGAGTTGACTGTCGATAACCTCTCTTCTTGTTAGGTTGTGGGGATCTCCAACATGTAGACCATTCTCTATAATTTTCCACAACTCAATGGAGGAGCTGCACACATGAGACTTCATCAAAAGTTGCCAATGATTAAAAGTAGATGCTGAAAGTTTTGGTGGATGATACGTCAGAAGCGTATCTATAATTTTTGATGTTCCATGCTTGTTTAGTATCTACTTTGCTTTGATTTGTCTACACTTTGAGGTGCTTTTTACATGTTTTTTGGTACTAACCTATTAACAAGTTTCCATAGTGCCAGATGCCTGTTTCTGTTGTTTTTGGTTTTAGAAAAGCTAGTAAAGAAATATTCTCAGAATTGGATGGAACAAATGTCAAATTCAATTACTCTCCATGGGGAACAAGAAGTCCATAGGGGAGACGGAGGAATGAACCAGGGTGGCCAAACCCCCCTGGGTGCGGCCAGGGGTGGGCCCACGCCTGGGTAGGGTTTGGCCCCCCTGGTCGCCTCCTCGGCCTCCCCCTTCGCCTATAAAAAGCCCCCGATGCAGAAACCCTAAGCACCCGATCAAATATCCACGAAACCGTCTGTAGACGCCGCCACCATCGTCCCTAGATCTGGGGGATCTGAAGTTCTTCCTGGCACCCTGCCGGAGGGGAGATCATCCCGGAGGCCTTCTCTCTGGTATGATGCGTGAGTAGTTCCACCTTGGACTATGGGTCCATGTAGTTGCTAGATGGTTGTATCTCCTCCTTTGTGCTTTCATGTATAGATCTTGTGAGCTCTGTTCATGATCAAGATCTAATCTATTTGTAATCATGCATGTTGTGTTTGCGGGGATCCCATGGATATTGAGATTATTATGTTGGTTTGATTAATGGTTTTGTCTTTATGATTCTATCATGTCTGTGTTGTTTTTTATCTTCCATGCTCTCCGTTGTTAGTAGCTATCTTGGCCAAGTAGTTGCTAGTGACTCCAAGAGGGGGTATTTATGCTCGATAGTGGGTTCATGCCTCTAGTTTCCAAGGGAAGTGACAGAAATCTCTTCGGTTGTAGATGTGTTGTTGCCACTAGGGAGAAAACAACGGTCTCTTGTTCATGGAACATGTGGACTGTTTACCTTACACACTTTGCCTAAAGCAGTTGTCTATTGCTTGCAACTTAATACTGGAGGGGGTTCGGATGATAACCTGAAGGTGGACTTCTAGTCATAAATGCAGTTGGATGGCGGTCTATCTATCTTGTTGTATTGCCCAATCGAATCTCATATGATCTTTCTGACTAGTAATTGCATTGTTATGCCTTGCTTAGTTCATGTCAATTGCCCTGTTGTAATTTATTTACCCTTCATGCCATGTTGTTTATCTAAGGAGAGCACCTCTAGTGAACTATGGACCCCGGTCTAATCTTTACCATTGATACATCTTCCACTGTTACTTGTTTACTTGCTGCAAACCATTACCTTCCACACCATACGTTTAATCCTTTGTTACAGCAAACCGGTGAGCTTGACAACCTCACTGATTCGTTGGGACAAAGTCTTGAGTTTGTGTTGTGCAGGTTCCCACGTTGCTTGCAACACCT
Source organism: Avena sativa (assembly GCA_916181665.1). Classification (NCBI taxonomy): domain Eukaryota; kingdom Viridiplantae; phylum Streptophyta; class Magnoliopsida; order Poales; family Poaceae; genus Avena; species Avena sativa. The sequence continues at coordinate 143,003,552 of OV702294.1, read as the reverse complement.
TTGAGCCGTTTCCTTCCTCCTTCAGGTTCGATAACCTCTTTCTCTACTAAGGGAAACTTGTTGTTGTGCTCATCACACCTTGCTCTTGGGGTTCCAACGAAGTGTCCCACGTTAACACTGGGTGCACGCATCAAGATTTCTGGCGCCGTTGCCAAGGAGGCTAAGGACGTCTTCACTAGGGGAGTCCTCCACTTCCTTTCTCTTTACTTTGTTTTTAGTTTGCTTTGTTTCTTTTGCTTGGTTTTGTTTGCCTCTTTCCAAAAACCCAAAAAAATTAGTCTAGTTTGGTTTGCTTTCCCTATTCAAAAGCACAAAAAATTAGTTCCTGCTCTAGTTGTTGGTCCGTTATTGCCTTGTCTTGCAATGCTTTCTATCAATGGATGGTTTCTTTGCAACTAGTTCTTATTGGCAAGGTGAGTTCACATAAGAACAAAAGTATTATTATAAGGAACACTGTTTGTCACAAAAAGGGAAACACTTATGGGAACAAATTGATAAGTTGGATACTATTGCTAGAGACATGTGCTCTACTTATAATGTTACTTATTGCTTTGATAAGTCTTGTTGCTGTAGGAGGTATAAACACCTTCCTTTTCAATGTGAGTATAATGATAATGTTACCATATATTCTTATGTTAAAGGAAATTATGAATTTTATGATGTGGAACAAATTTAAGAATTTATTGCTTTCAAGGGTGCATTTGAACTTGCCAGTTTGCTTGAAAATACTGATGATGCACCTGATGAATATGAGGTTTATGAGATACTTAAATTTTGCTTTGATAATTACAAGGAAGAAAATGGTTATATTCTTGAATATTTTAATAGATGCTTTCCACAAATGGAAGAGACTAATGCCTTGCAGGAGCCTATGGAAGAAGAAATTATTGAAACTGGAAGCTCATTAGATGAAAAAGAGGAGGAGAGTGATGAACAAAAGGAGAAAGAATGGATCTACCCATGCCTACCTTCTAATGAGAGTAACTCTTTATCCCTTACATTATTTGATTGTCCCCCATGCTTACCAAAGTAGGATGAAAGTTATGTTCATGTGGATCCTTTTGAAATATCTACTTTGGGTAAAACCTATGAGGGTTTTAATCCCACTATTTTTGAGCTTGATAGAAATTATGTGTTTGTAGATCATGAAAAGCATGCTTTATGTGATAGCTATATTGTTGAGTTTATTCATGAGGCTACTGAAAATTATTATGAGAGAGGAAAATATGGTTGTAGAAGTTTTGATGGTATTGAAACACCTCTCTTTGTGCTGTAAGTTTTGAAGTTACTGTTGTCTTATATTCCTATGCATATCACTTTGTTATTCATGAATTTATTTGAGTACAAGATTCCTATGCATAGGAAGAGGGTTAGACTTAAATGTGTTTTGAATTTTCTTCTTGATGCTCTCTTTTACTTCAATTCATATTTCTTATGTGAGCATCTTTTCAAACTATCAAGCCTAAGTTAAAGGCGTTAAAGAAAAGTACTTATTGGGAGATAACCCAAGAGTTTCCTTGAGTCTTGGAAGTTATTACTTCAGCAATAACCTCTCCTTATCCTTTTTGTTTGCTTTTTGTGCCAAGAATGATCTCTAATGAGAGGGAAGTAAGATTTGGGGAGTTGCTATCCCGAAACAGATTTCTGTCCTCCACCATAAAAATTCGTGAGCAGTCTCTGTAACTCGGATTGATCTCAAAATTTACTAATAAATCCCCTAGTATGTTATATAACTTTCGTTAGTTCAACACTTTTTTATTTGAGCAACATAATATGTTCGAAAAAATCTGTTTCTACCTGCTGGTCTGTTTTGACAGATTTCTGCCATTATTTGCATTTGCTTCTTATTGATTCCTTTTTGAGTTCTCTTTTGGGGAATTGAGCTTTTTGAAGGATTTACTACAGTAGATTGTGTTTTTAGTGAAAAGCCTTTCTGTTCGAAAGCTTTGCCAGAGGTCTAATATCTTTTGAATAAACTAATGTTGCTAATGAAGATTGTGTGAAGTTTTGTATGAAGGAAAAATTTCAGGTGTAAAGAGAGAATGATGCAATGAGATGAAGAATGGACAAAAGATCAAGCTTGGGGATGCCACCCCGGTGTCACCCCAAGAAATATCCAAGAGGTACAAGCGTCAAAGCTTGGGGATGCCCAAGGCATCCCCTTCTTCATCAATAAAAAGCTTAGGTCTGTCTAGACAATTCGTTTTTATTGTTTCATTCATAGTTGTGTTGTTCTTGGAGCCTCTTAGTTTTCATTTTATTTGCTTAGGTTGCTTAGTTTGCTTGAATAAAGTAGTTTGGACCCCCCGTTCTCGCTGTGTTGTTTTGCAAATAAGTTGCTTGGTGTTGGAAAGAAGTAGTAAGTTCTTGCTTGAAGTGCAAGAGGAGCTTGCATTGATTGTGACTTAGACTTTAGCATGACATGCTAGGTGTTGTTTTGGCATTATGCTTAGTGATTATTTCTGTAGTATGTCTTGTTCCAAATAATTGAGATTGCTTAGTGTTCCTTGAAGAAATTATGCGTTGTTTTAGCAAGCAAAAGCATAGTATTGTGGTATTATCCTTTGATGCTCTGCTTGGGTTGACTTGGCACATTCTCACACCATGTTATGACTATGAAAAGTCACCATTAGCCTCTATGATCATTTAGTCCTTGACTTATAGTACCACTCTATTCTTTGATTAGTAATGCTTTGTTGCTCTCCATGATTATGGCCATTATGCTCTCTTAGTTGGTTGCTCCCAGTCTTTTGCTAGCCTCCACTTGCATGAGTAAGCTCTACTCATGCTTCCAACTCCCAAGAAACCAAGTTATTCCAAAGTGTCCACTATAAACTCCTATGCATGGTGTGTTACACCATTCCAAGTATATTCTTGTTTTCAGTTATCTTCCAATTAAAAATTATTTTGTTATGTGAAAACTTAGTGATTAAAGCCCTCACGAACTTGATGGAACACTTTATATTTTTTGCCCCTAATAAAATTGAACCATTGTGACATCTTTGTTGTATATGCTTGCACTTATACGTTGGAATTAATAGAACCGTGCTGTCACGGCGAATGTTTTCAACATTGCACTTGTACTTTGTACTCAATTGATATCATGCTCTTTTGTCTATGCATGTCACTGGTGTGAAATAAAGAGGGAACTTATAAGTCCATGGAGTTTGTATCCTGTGTTAGAGAAACGCCTGGGCCGCTAGCCTAAGCCATGCCTAATCATGGTGGAAACTTGGAGCATCACCATAGTGAGATATCTATGAAGCATCCTCAATAAAAAGCTATGAATATAGTAAATAAAAAGATCGCTAAGATGCTCATTGTCTGCTTGCCTTGTCATTTTGGTTATGGGAAAGCTCCTGTACCATGTGCAAGGGGTACCCCATTGGCGGTTCTCAATGATATGCAAATACTTACAATGACAAGAACTTACCTGTGACTGAAGTTGAGTATGCATGAGGTGTGGCCCTCGTATTCAAGGGACTTGAGATTGCCAACTTATACTTCGTCAAGCATATACTCCATCTTTGTCACTTTAACCTTAATCACTTCAAGATGCTTATGATAGGGGCAATGAGGGATGAAAGCTAACAAGTACCATAATTTTTGGAAGCTCTTTTTGAAACTTGAAATACCTGCTTCCTTTACAAAAAGGCCTTTCTTCCACCACTATTGAGTCTCCACCTTCTACCTTTAGGCACCATTTAGAGAGCATAGTTGTCATTCTATGTGCAGTGTTCCAAAGATTATTGATTGATGCATATCGTGATATTACTTGTTCTTGTGCTATTTATTTCTAGTCACCCTTGTGAACTTTGAAGGTATCCTATGCATCTATATTGCTACTCTATGAGGGACAAAATGATTGCCACTATGCTATGTTTTTTGTATGTGAAACAAACAAACGTTTTTCAATGCATGTTATTCATGATCTTTGTTTGTAGCTTGTCATGTTGCATGCATACTTATTATGTCCTATTGTTAGAACTCCATATTTCATGCACATGTTTAGAGTTCTTTGATCCCAGCTTTCAATGCTTGCAAATGGTTGGATCTTTATTGTGAGGGTGCATGTCACCTCAAAAATTATTCTTTTATCACTTACCTACTCGAGGACGAGAAGGAGTTAAGCTTGGGGATGCTTGATATGTCGGAAACATATCTATAATTCTTGATGTTCCATGCTTGTTTAGAATCTACTTTGCTTTGCTTTGTCTACACTTTGAGGTGCTTTTTACATGTTTTACGGTACTAACCTATTAACAAGTTGCCACAGTGCCAGATGCTTGTTTTATGCTATTTTTGGTTTCAGAAAAGCTAGTAAAGAAATATTCCCGGAATTGGACGGGACAAACGTCAAAGTCAATTACTTTCCGTGGGGAACAAGAAGTCCAGAGGGGAGACAGAGGAACGAACTAGGCGGCCAAACCCCCTAGGCGCGGCCAGGGGTGGGCCCATGCCTGGGCAGGGTTTGCCCCTCCTGGTCGCCTCCTTGTCCTCCCCCTTCGCCTATAAGAAGCCCCCGATGCAGAAACCCTAAGCACCCGATCAAATCTCCACGAAACCATCTATAGTCACCGCCACCATCGTCCCTAGATCGGGGGGGGGGGGGAATATGAAGTTCTTCCCGACACCCTGCCGGAAGGGAGATCATCCCGAAGGCCTTCTCTCCGGTATGATGCGTGAGTAGTTCCACCTTGGACTATGGGTCCATGTAGTAGGTAGATGGTTGTATCTCCTCCTTTGTGCTTTCATGTATAGATCTTGTGAGCTCTGTTCATGATCAAGATCTAATCTATTTGTAATCATGCATGTTGTGTTTGCGGGGATCCGATGGATATTGAGATTATTATGTTGGTTTGATTAATGGTTTTGTCTTTATGATTCTATCATGTCTATGTTGTTTGTGATCTTGCATGCTCTCAGTTGTTAGTAGCTATCTTGGCCAAGTAGTTGCTAGTGACTCCAAGAGGGGGTATTTATGCTCGATAGTGGGTTCATACATCTAGTTTCCAAGGGAAGTGACAGAAATCTCTTCGGTTGTAGATGTGTTGTTGCCACTAGGGAGAAAATAACGGTCTCTTGTTCATGGAACATATGGACTATTTACCTTACACACTTTACTTAAAGCAGTTGTCTGTTGCTTGCAACTTAATACTGGAGGGGGTTCGGATGATAACCTGAAGGTGGACTTCTAGTCATAGATGCAGTTGGATGGAGGTCTATGTATCTTGTTGTATTGCCCAATCGAATCTCATAGGATCTGTCTGACTAGTAATTGCATTGTTGTGCCTTTCTCAGTTCCTATCAATTGCCCTGCTGTAATTTTTTTACCCTTCATGCCATGTTGTTTATCTAAGGAGAGCACCTCTAGTGAACTATGGACCCCGGTCCAATCTTTACCATTGATACATCTTCCACTGTTACTTGTTTACTTGCTGCAAACCATTACCTTCCACACCATACGTTTAATCCTTTGTTACAGCAAACCGGTGAGCTTGACAACCTCACTAATTCGTTGGGACAAAGTCTTGAGTTTGTGTTGTGCAGGTTTCCACGTTGCTTGCAACACCTTTGAGACATTTCCTTCCTCCTTCAGGTTCGATAACCTCGGTCTCTACTGAGGGAAACTTGCTGTTGTGCTCATCACACCTTGCTCTTAGGGTTCCAACGAAGCGTCCTACGTCAACACTGGGTGCACGCATCAGTGGATCACCCCTATTATGTATATGTGGGTGAGGGATAAGTGGATCAGGAGAATACACATGGGAAACCTCATTGTATCCTTCCTTACCACTATCCTTTTTCAAGGAGGAGCTCTTGCTAGTGCCATCACCAACCACTTCTTTATCTTTGGAATCGGTTTTACCCGTTTCCTTGGATTGCGGAGTGGTAGCCTTAGAGGCAGATGGAGGTGATGCTGCGGATGTGGAGAGACGCATTATCATTTGACGCATATCTTCCATCTTAGCCTCCATAGAACTAATCAAGGTTGTTTCCAACGTCTTGAGATCGTTCATGGTGACTACCTCTGGAGCATCACTCCCATCTCCCTTGGAACCCATACTTCTCTTAGGCGGTTAACCCCGAATTAAGAGTCGGGGCTCTGATACCAATTTAAATGGATCGTATGGGCACCTAGAGGGGGGGTGAATATGTGCTACTCAATTTTTAGTTCTTTTTCAGTTTTAGACTTGATATAAATTCTCTAGATATGCAATTACGAGAATTTCCCTATATGCAAACCTAGCTACTAAGCACGTAAAGAGAGGAGCGAGGAAACCATAGTGGAGCACGCGGAGACATAGGGATTTGTTTTAGCGCGGTTCCTTCCTTGTTAGGGGAAGTACATCTGGTTTGGAGGGGTGGGCGGTTCTAAGACCACCACGCCACAATAGGCCTCACCCTATTCTTCGATGGATCTCGCCACGAAAGGCCTGATCCACCTTCTCCACTATTGGTACCCTTCGAGGCAGGAACCGGTGCCTTTACAACTCTACCAGGGCACACACCCACAACTGAATTGGGAGCTCCCGTAATGACAACAAGCTGTCAAAAGAACAAGGATTATCAATATAATCAAAAGCAAGGATCTAGATATTTGCAAGAAATACTAGATCGGAGATTCTCCAAACGAATGGAGAGGAGATGAAGCGCTTGATTGCAGTTGTTGAAGATCGAGTCCTCCTCCTTCGATTCCCCAAGGGATGGGGCCTTTGGGTGGATGAAGGTGGAGATATATTGGATGAAGTTTGATGAACAGATCTTGACTTTTTCGAATGAACCAAGTGATCTGGCCGGAGGTGGAACGCTGGCTTAAATACCCCCTGCCCAGATCTGGCCATTGATGAAGTTTGGGGGCGGATTATCCGCCCCCCACTAGGGGCAGACTATCTGCCCTGGGGGAAAACTCCGCCCCCAGGACGGAAACTCCAGGGGAAAATCCGCCCCCCATACAGAGAGCCGCGCCTATCTTGACTTGGTGAAATTCCTCGAGGGGGCGGATTATCCGCCCCCCTCAAGGGGCGAACTATCCGCCCTGGGGAGAAAATCCACCCCAGAGACGGAACGTTCAGGGGAAACTCCGCCCCCTCTCTGGGGGTTGCACCTTGGCAATCTTGAAGCCGATCCTGGGGGGACTATACGACCCCTGGAGGGACGGATTATCCGGCCTGGCTGGAAAATCCGTCAGATACTCCGCCCCCTCTCTAGGGCTTGCGCCCTTCTGAGATTGGGGAGGGGCGGATTATCCGCCCCCCAAAAGTAGTTTCCTTTTCCTTTTCAATTTAGAGATCTGCATCACTTCAACACACATTAAATAATCCTTGATATTGTTATCTAACACATAAAACACTAGGGATTATGAAATGTTCTTTCAGGGGGAAATATTTCCCATATCAAATCCATCATTGATAAATGCAATCAGGTGATACTTCTGCTAGACCAACTTGAGGAGGAGAGCAAATTGAGTTTACCTGAATTCAACTTTAAAAATCTGGTTAAAGTTCACCTGAAAAATCTTCTTCTCATACAGTCTGACTACTGGAAACCTAGATGTACTATCAGATGGTTCAAGTTAGGAGGGTAAAACACTAATATTTTTTTACTCAAAAGCTACTAAAAGATATAGGCACAATGTAATTTCCTCTATCAAGGATGATAATGGTGATACCTTGGTACAACATCATGCTAAGGCTAATGATTTTCTGCTGAGTTTCAAGAAAAGAATGGGTGTTTGTATCCCAACCGCCTCTCCCTTTGATCTCCACTCTCTTCTTCATCCTGTGGCTGATATGGATTCATTGGTAACCCCCTTTTCCAGTGAGGAAATTGAAAATATAGTAAAGTTTATGAAGCCTGATAGGGACCCAAGACTAGATGGCTTCAATGGCCTTTTTCTCAAGAAATGTTGGCATATTGTGAAATATGATTTTATAAATTTATGTCACGAGTTTCACTCTGGAAAGCTGCACTGTAGCATTAATGGATCCTTCATCACCCTGGTGCCTAAGGGACAAAACCCTGAATCCATCAATGATTGCAGGCCTATTTCCCTAACAAACACCAGTCTTAAATTCCTAACTAAGCCGGATACTAATAGAATGTAGGATGTCATTAAAAAATCTATCCATGCCAACCAGTATGGATTCATAAAGGATAGGACCATTCACGATTGCCTTGCATGGTCTTTGGAATTTATTCATCAATGCTACCAATCAAATAGGAATATTGTGGTTCTCAAGATAGATTTCGAAAAGGCCTTTGATACTCTAGATCATGAAGCTATTATACAAATCATGAGCGCTAAAGGACATCCTGAGCTTTTCCTTACTTGGGTTATAGAGGTTCTTTCTTATGGTTCCTCTTCTATTTTGTTAAATAGAGTCCCTGGCAGAGCTTTCCATTGTAAAAGAGGGGTCAGACAGGGGGATCCTCTCTCCCCTCTGCTCTTTGTTCAGGGTGCTGATTTACTGCAGGCCTTATCAATTGTAAAAGAGGGGTCAGATAGGGGGATCCTACCAACAAGGAATTCTAGCAATGCTTATACCTATGGGTGGTGATTATCCAATTGTATAGTATCCAGACGACACCATTATTGTCCTGCCTGCAGATTCAGGACATATCTCAGCTTTCAGGGAAATCCTCCAGCAATATGCTGCTTTCACTGTCTTAAAGATTAACTTTCACAAATATTCCATGATACCTATCAATTTGTCAAATGAGAGGCACTGCAATATGCTAAAGAGTTTGATTTTCAATTGGGAAGAATGCCTTTCACTTATCTAGGTCTTCCCATGGGAACAACTAGATCCACCATCAAGGATATTTCACCTCTAATGGATAGGGTTGAGATAAGACTGAATGCCACGTCCTCCTTCCTCTCATGTGGGGACAGATTAGTCCTTGTTAATTCTGTTCTCTCCTCCTTGCCCACATATTTCATGCTTACTCTAAGGATACCTATAGGAGTGATAAATGTGGCGGATAGAGGAAGGATACATTGCTTATGGAGGAAGAAGGACAAAGATAAGGTTCAATCTTTGGATTCTTGGGAGATGATTTGCAAACCAAAGAATAAAGGAGGCCTTGGCATTATTGATCTGAAAGTGCAGAACACTGCCCTCCTCATGAAGCACCTACACAAATTTTACAAAAATATTGATACACCTTGGGTGCAGCTAGTTAGGGACTCTTATTATTATAATAGTGTGCCTCATGCAACAAGGCAGGTTGTCTCCGTTTGGTGGAGAGACGTCTCTAACTTAGCAGATGATTACAGGGCAATCACCAGATGTGAAGTGGGCGATGGCTCTTTGGTGTTTTTTTGGTCTGATCTATGGAAGGATTAGCAATTGTTGGTCAAATTTCCTAGGTTGTTCTCATATTCCAAAGAAAAGTATCAATCGATAATGGAATTTAAGAAAATGGACACTGCCTTGGATGGCTTTTGCCTTCCACTCTCGATTCATGCTTGATACGCCCAATTTGCATCAACTTTCTATATCATAATTTACCTCTATTCATTGATATTTGTCTTATTATGAGGTATTACTTATGGCTTTTCATCTGTTTATGCATGTTGGCTGATTCCTGGAGGATGGACTGCCGGAGTCTGGATTCTGATGGAAAAGAAGGCGTTTCGGTGCAATTTCGCGAAGATCAGAAAAATACCAGAAAAATATGGAAACATATTATTTCCCAGAAGACGAAGGAAGCCAGAAGGAGGAGCGAAGAGGGGCCACAGGGGGCCCACAACCCCCTAGGCGCGGGCCCACCTAACCCCGCGCCTAGGGCAGGTGTGGCCCACCTGCCCGGCCTCCGACTCCGCCCCTTCTCCTATATCTTCCCTACAGAACCCTAAGCCTAGGGGAGCGACCATAGATAGATTTCCGCCGCCTCTGGGGGCGGAAAACACCGAGAGAGAAAGATCTCTCTGGCAGACAGATTTTAGCCGGGGGAATTCCTTTCCGAAGAGGGGAGACCGTCGCCATCAACACCATCATCAAGCTAGGCTTCATCGGGATCATCATCATCATCCACACCATCATCAAGCTAGGCTTCATCGGGATCATCATCATCATCATCATCCACACCATCATGTCCACCAGCACCATCATCACCACTCCGTCCTGCTGTAACAATTGTGTTGGATATTGCTTTAGTTCTTAGGGGAAAATTTCCCGGTGTTGATTACTATTGTAGTTGATGCTTGTGAGTGGAACCATTGGATTATTGTTTATGTTCAGATTGTTATCCATTACCATATCATCTTTGATCTTGATCCATATGATGTCTTGTGAGTAGTTCGTTGTGTTCTTTAGGACATGGGAGAAGTCATGTTGTTAGTAGTGAATTTGTGTTGAGTTATTATTCAATGGTTTAGTATTTAAGTTGTGGTGCTATTCTTCTAGTGGTGTCATGTGAACTTCGACTACATGATACTTCACCATTTATGGGCCTAGGGGAATGCATTGTGTATTTGGCTACTAATTGTGGTGTTGCCGGAGTGACATAAACCTAAACCCCCGTTAGGACACCTTTGCACAAGGGAGCATAGGATCTCAGAGTTTAAGGCTATGGTTAGATTTATATGTTAATTACTTTCCTAGAGTTACGGATGTTTGTAGGGGGTTTCATCACAAGTATGTATTAGTCCAATTTAGGTCGGTACATTAGCACAGGTTCACCCACACAACACTTACAACACCAAAGAAGAGTACTCAGCTATATGAAGCGAAAGCACTTGACAGAATTCCCATATGTCCTCGAGAACGTTTGATCCTTAGAAGTATTTCCACCGGCTTGTCCTTTGCTAAGAAAGGATTGGGCCACTTGCTCTGTTTGTTTGTTTGTTGTCTTTATTACTCCTTTTCTTTATTACTTGCTTTGTCAGAAAACCACTAAAAATCCGTTTGCTAAGTATTCACAGGGATTTCCTGCTCCATACCACTGTTCACCACCTTCAGCTCCTCGTTGGGATCGACACTCTTATTTATCGAAAGTATTATGATATACCCCCTATACTTGTGGGTCATCAAGACTATTTTCTGGCGCTGTTTCCGGGGAGTGAAGCGCTATTGAAGAGTGGAACTGGTAAGGGAAACTTTTATTGTGAGTATTGCTTTTGTTACTGCTTGTTACTTTTTACAATACGGATAACCCACTTGGTTTTCTGTTTGGGAAAACTACTACCACTGCTAGGGTAGTAGATGAACCACCACCTGTTGAGATAGATCCTTTAAGATACCTACAAGTATTGTTAATCGTGTTATGGATAATTATTATTTTGGGGATGTAACTGTCCATCCTGGTGATCACTTGCTTTTTATCCATGAATTATGCGGGTTGTTTAAGTGTGCAGGTATCTCAACTGAACAGGTGAAAAAGAAGGTACTCTCCATATCCTTGAAAGGGAGAGCTCAAGAATGGTATAAGTTGCTGAAAAATGGACAATCCATGGAATGAGAGGAGATGACATCTCTCTTTTACTCTAAATTTTATCCTCCCAGTGAGATTCATAAGGATAGAAATCTTATACATAACTTTTGGCCTCTTGATGGAGAGAGTACATCTCAACCTTGGGGGAGATTGAAGTTACTAATGCTTAAATGTCCTATTCATGAACTCCCTAACAATATTATTCTCAATAACTTTTATGCTAGGCTTCCTCTTCATGATAAAGATTTACTAGATGCTTCTTGTGCTGGATCATTCACACGTATGAAGGAAGAAGATAAATGGGATCTCTTAGACCGTATTCAAGATAACACTGAAGCTTGGGAGAATGACAAAGGAAGAAAGTCAGGTATAAACTATGATTATGAATGCATTAAATCTTTTATGGGAACTGATGACTTCCGTGATATTAGCAATGACTTTGGTCTTGATTCCCAAAGTATTGCCAACTGTTTTAAGGCCTTTGCCTCTTACAAGGAAAATTCCCAAAAAGAAGTGGAATAAGTACCATGCTCCTTATAAAGATGTTGTTAATCATGCTACCGTTAGAAGTACTCAAGTTTGTACTAATAATCATATTGTGCCTGAACCTCATGTTGAGAAAATGCCTTGCCTAGCTAAGGTAAAGGAGTATTCTATGATTATTAGTGCAAATAACAAAGGTACAATGAAAACTGTGGAGCCTGGTAAGCAATTTAATGTTGAACCTGTGGTAGCTATTGTGAAAGACACTGTCACTAGAAATATAGAGGGTGAGCATATTGTATTTTGTGAAGACGCTTCTAATATTATATCTCATCCTAGTAAGGCTACAAAAACTAGTGTTCCTATGCTTTCTGTTAAAATTGGTGATCATTGCTACTATGGTTTATGTGATAGTGCTAGTTCTAGTGCTATTCCTTATGAGCTTTACATGGAAATTATGAATGATATTGGTCCTTGTGAGCTTGAGGACATTGATGTGGTTATTCACCTTGCTAACAAGGAAACCATTTGCCCCATTGGTATTGTCAGAGATGTGGAGGTTCTCTGCGGTAAGATTAAGTATCCTGCTGATTTTCTAGTGCTTAATTCAGCAGCTAGCAAAACTTGTCCTATCATTTTTGGTAGACCTTTCTTGAACACTTATGGAGCTATTATTGATTGTAAGAAGTAAAAAGTTTTAACTAAGTTTGACGGAGATTCTTATGAGTTTAACTTTTCCAAATTTGCTAAAGCTCCTTGTGAAAATAGCTTGCCTAATAAAGATTTCAGGATGGAACAACTTGCTTCTATTGATACAGTCTATGACCTTAGACCTCCTTTTGATGACTGTAAGTATGCTTATTCTGATGATAAAGTTGTTTCTAGTGACAGTTATATTGTCAACCTTATTCAAAGTGCTACTGAAAGTTATTTTGAGAGAGGGAAACACGGTTTTATGCATCTCAATGATGTTAAGTTTCCCCGTTTTATGTTGAAAGCTTTAAAGTTGCATCTGTTTTGTCTTCCTATGCTTGTGGCTTTTTGTTTCAACAATTCGTTTTCTCATGATACCCCCATGCATAGGAAGTGGTTTAGACTCAAGTGTGTTGGTTATTTGCTTCTTGATGCTCTCTTTCACTTCAAATATATATCTCCTTTGTGAGCATCTTTGGAAGTTTCAAGCCTACCTTAAAGGCATTAATGAAAAGTACTTGTTGGGAGATAACCCAAGTGTTTTGTCGAGTCTTGGAAGTTATTACTTCATAAATAACTTCTCCTTATCCTTTTTGTTTTCGTTTTTGTGTCAAGTTCAACTACTTTTGTGAAGTAGAGGAGTTGTGAAAAGTGGCTGTCCTGGGACAGATTTTTGTGCTGTATTGTAAAAATTCGTGAGGGATCTCATTACTTTGGATGGAGCTGCATTTTTCTGATCTTGTTCTACAGGTCCTTACCTAACTTTCATTAGTTCTGCCTTTTTTGATTTGAGCAACAGAAGGTTTTCGAAAAAATCAATATTTACCTGCTGGTCTGTTTTGACAGATTTCTTCCATCATTTGCATTTGCCTCTTATAGAAGCTTTTGTTTTGATGGGTTTTCAGTTGAAGTGTGTACCCAAAGGTTTATTGTTTTTGCTTACACTAATGTTGTCATTGAGTTTGTGCAAGGGTTTTGTAAGAAGGAAATTTTCAGGAGAAGGAGAAAAGGAATCTACAGAGTTCGTCTTTGAATAGGTAAAAGTGGTGAAAACAGAAGGTTCGTGAAACTCTAATGTTTTTATATTTTTGATGTTTTTAATACATAAGAAAAGCTACGAGACAAAACTGAAGAAGAAACAGAGTCCGGGGTGGACAAACCCACCCCAGGCGCGGGCCCAGCCTGGCCGCGCCTGGAGGGGGTGTGCCATCCTCGAACTCCGTCTCCGCCTCGTTTCCGTGTTAGTACCTTCCTTATGCCTTGAAACTTCGTAATATATAACCCCCCCGGATCCCCCGAGGTTCATGCATTGTGTTCTCGTCGTGTTTTCATTTCGATCTGTTTCTGTTAGGAAATCTTCTCAAGTTTAGAGCACCATGGCCTCCGCCAACGACAAAGGCAAGAAGCCCGAGAAAGAAGATCCTAAAGATCCCAAGGAGGAGGAGATTCTTATTGGGGATGAAGAGGACATAGTGGAGAACAAGCATCCGGACACCCGCGCTACCGTCACAAGCATTGGTTTGGTGTCACGACCTACCAAGCTTAGGAGGACGGCATGGATGTCTACAAGAGGGAGAACTCCGCGTCATATCCTCGCTCCACGCACACTTCCTCCTAGTACCCTTTGTTCTAACAGTGCAGGGAAGAAACACTCTAATAGGGAAGAATGGAGAAAGAATAACAAGGACTGGGATTCTCGGTCTGACATGATCATGAACTGTATAGAGCAAAACTTGGAGCTAATCCGTACTCTTACTTTTGAGTTCGAGGAGTTAAGGAAGTTGATTGAAGAGCTTATTAAGAGAACACCACCACCAAAGGGGTAATTCGTCATCAAGTTTGGCATCCCCTTGGCTTGTTCCAAGCTTGAGGGAGTGCCGCGGTATCACAACCATTATCTTTTATCTTTTACCTTTTTAGTGGATTCATATCTGTGGTAGATAGGTTATCTTATAGTTTGGTTTGCATGCGGAAGTATCTCTCCTTTAGTTGATTATCTATGTATCCCTTGGTGTGAGTGCCTTTATTGAATATTAATGAGAAGTCTCATCTTTTACTTTTTGCACTTCTTATTTTAGTTTGCAATCTCTATTATATGATGGATCTTGTTGATCAGTATTAGGCACCCCTTTGGGACCATCAAGTGGATCTAAATTGGTTTTGGCAAACCAAGTTCTGGTCAGTAGCAATACTTTTTGAGGTTTAAAGAAAAAGAGAAAAAGCTTACAGGTATTTTGTATCATTTGTTTTCTTTCTTGTTGGCTCATAAGCTTAGTATTCTTTATTTAAGATCTTTTGTGTCTTCAAGGAAGATTGCATGTTTGGCTTTATTACTTGTACGTTTGCTTGTTTCTTTCAACTCTCTTGTTTGTTATCCAGATTTGCTAGCCAAAAACCTGTTTTGAGAAGGCATACTTCTCATGTTTCCAAACCCTTTGAACCAAAACTTTTGCCACTTGTGTACACCATATCTACCTATTAGCATTGTTGCTATTCCAAGCAAATCTCAAGCTTCATCTACCTTTCGAATTAAAAAGTATTTTGTTATGTGAAAACTAGTTAGTAAAGCTCTCACGAACTTGATGGCACACTTTATTTCTTGCCCCTAATAGACTTGCACCATTGTGCCATCGAAGTTGTATATGCTTGCACCTATACGTTGGAATTAGCAGAACCGTGATGTCACGGGGAACGTTTTCAACATTGCACTTGTACTCTGTACACAGTTGATATCGTGCTCTTTTGTCTATGGATGTCAACGGTGTGAAATAAAGAGGGAACTTGTAAGTCCATGTAGTTTGTATCCTGTGTTAGAGAAATGTCTGTGCCGCTAGACTAAGCCATGCCTAATCATGGTGGAAACTTGCAGCATCACCATAGTGAGCTATCTATGAAGCATCCTCAATGAAAAGCTATGCACGTAGTAAATAAAAAGATCGCTGAGATGCTCATTGTCTGCTTGCCTTGTCATTTTGGTTATGGGAAAGCTCCTGTGCCATGTGCAAGGGGTACCCCGTTGGCGGTTCTCAATGATATGCAAATACTTACAATGACAAGAACTTACCTTGACCGAAGTTGAGTAGCATGAGGAGTGGCCCTCAGATTCAAGCTACATGAGATTGCCAACTTATATTTCGTCAAGCATATACTCCATCTTTGTGCATTTTAACCTTAATCATCTCAACATGCCTATGATAGGGGCAATGAGGGCTCAAAGCTAGTAAGTACCATAATATTTTGGAAGCTCTTTATGACTTGTAATACATGCTTCCCCTATAAAGGGACCTTTCTCCCACTTCCAAGTTGAGTCAGTAAACCTACTTCCTCTCTATCTCCAGCAAGCATTTGAGTTGTTGTGTTTCAAGCATTCATATGGTGATTTATTCAATCATGTTCTTTATCTTCCTTGTTTGCACAAAACTCTTATCTATTGAGTATTACTTTGAAAGCCTTCACTTGTGAAAAATCTTTTTGAGCAAAGAGTGCTCCTGTTTTGAAACTTCTACAAAAAGCTTTTTGTGAAACTGTTTGCCAGGTGTTCTCTGACCAAGAACAAGTTTGCCAATTCCAATTATGATATATCTTTATGCATCTCTATTGTGACTGCTGTACTTGGTTGCAAGCTAAGTTATATAATGGTGAGTTGCTTTCTTCTATGAGTTGTGCAATGGTAAGTGTGATGCTTCTTGTTCGTATTCTTTTATCGACACTAAGGATGGCAATTTTACCCATGGATACGGGTACCCGCGGGTACCGTACCCGCATGGGTAGGGTATGAACATACTTTTATACCCATGGGTAATATCCATACCCTGTCCGTTAAGTCACGGGTATAGCCATACCCTGCCCATTTAGACTGACTTGTAAAACTTACCTGTAGAGTTTCAACCTATGCGACCGAGTAGTCTAGGGGAAAGTATGAGATTACGATTTCTAAACTTTGATAATTTCCATGTACTCGTCTACCTATTATTGAGTAGAGATACTATTTTTTGTCAAATATGATATTGATTAATGTAAAATTTTGAATAACTTATGTAGTATTGGATCTACCCGTCAGGTACCCAATGGGTACGGGTACCCGTCGGGTATGGGCATGGGTAAAGATTTATACCTGTGGGTACGGGTATGGGTAAAGTTTTCTACCCATTGACTACACGGGTATGGGTATGGTATTGCTCTACCCTGCCCATTGCCATCCTTAATCGACACTTCACTCCATAAACCTGTGGACATGTTTACTGAGCTCAGTTTTCGCTTGGGGATAAGCGAATCCTAAGCTTGGGGGAGTTGATATGCCCAATTTGCATTACCTTTCTATATCATGATTTACCTCTATTCATTGATATTTGTCTTATTATGAGGTATTACTTATGGCTTTTCATCTGTTTATGCATGTTGGATGATTCCTGCACGATGGACTGCCCGAGTCTGGATTATGATGGAAAAGAAGGCGTTTCGGTGCAATTTCACGAAGATCAGAAAAATACCAGAAAAATATGGAAACATATTATTTTCCCAGAAGACGAAGGAAGCCAGAAGGAGGAGCGAAGAGGGGCCACAGGGGGCCCACACCCCCTAGGCGCGGGCCCACCCGACCCCGCGCATAGGGCAGGTATGGCCCACCTGCCCGGCCTTCGACTCTGCCCCTTCACCTATATCTTCCCTACGGCACCCTAATCCTAGGGGAGCGACCACAAATAGATTTTCGCCGCCTCTCGGGGGGGGGGGGGGGGCAGAAAACACCGAGAGATAAAGATCTCTCCGGCAGACAGATTTCTGCCGGGGGAATTCCTTCCCGGAGAGGGGAGACCGTCGCCATCAACACCATCATCTAGCTAGGCTTCATCGGGATCATCATCATCCACACCATCATCATCACCACTCCGTCCTGCTGTAACAATTGTGTTGGATATTGCTTTAGTTCTTAGAGGAAACTTTCCCGGTGTTGATTACTATTGTAGTTGATGCTTGTGAGTGGAACCATTGGAATATTGTTTATGTTCAAATTGTTATCCATTACCATATCATCTTTGATCTTGATCCATATGATGTCTTGTGAGTAGTTTGTTGTGTTCTTGAGGACATGGGAGAAGTCATGTTGTTAGTAGTGAATTTGTGTTGAGTTAATATTCAATGGTTTAGTATTTAAGTTGTGGTGCTATTGTGCTAGTGGTGTTATGTGAACGTCGACTACATGATACTTAACCATTTATGGGCCTAGGGGAATGCATTGTGTATTTGGCTACTAATTGTGGGGTTGCTGGAGTGACAGAAACCTGAACCACTATTAGGACACCTTTGCACAAGGGAGCGTAGGATCTCAGAGTTTAAGGCTGTGGTTAGATTTATATCTTAATTACTTTCCTGTAGTTATGGATGTTTGCAGGGGGTTTAATCACAAGTATGTATTAGTCCAAGTAAGGTCGGTACATTAACACAGGTTCACCCACATAACACTTACAACACCAAAGAAGAGTACTCAGCTATATGAAGCGAAAGCACTTGACAGAATTCCCATGTGTCCTCGAGAACGTTTGATCCTTATAAGTATTTCCACCGGCTTGTCCTTTTCTAAGAAAGGATTGGGCCACTTGCTTCGTTTGTTCGTTGCCTTTATTACTTGCTCCTTGTTTTGTTGCTTTGTCAGAAAACCACTAAAAATCCGTTTGCTAAGTATTCATAGGGATTTCCTGCTCCATACCACCGTTCAGCACCTTCTGCTCCTCGTTGGGATCGACACTCCTATTTATCAAAAGTACTATGATATACCCCCTATACTTGTAGGTCATCAATCCTCACTCTAAATTTCTAGAAATGCAAAAGCTTGTTCAGTTACCAGTATAAATGAGCAGGTGAATGCAAATGGATTTGTAAATTGGGCAATGGAGAGTTCATGACAAGTATAATCTACAAGCACCACTTTGATCATATGAGTAATCATACGCCATTGGTCTGGATTTGGATAAGAAAGTGCACTTCCAACCTTAAATGTTTTGCTTGGCTCATTTTGCATCACAGAATTAATACAAAAGGAAATGTTAATTCGAAGAAAATGGCATGTGACTGATGATCACAACTATATTCTTTGCAATGCTTTAGAGATGGAGGATTGGCGACATCTTTTATTCAAACGTACTTTCAGCACTCGTATTTGGAACTATCTACAGATTCCCTAGAACCCTGGAGATTTTGAGGAAACCATTCGGAGGGTCAAGAAAAATTTCAAGGGCCCCTGTTTCTATGAAATTGTCATCATTTCTTACTGGTCTATATGGAAACAGATAAATGAATGGACTTTCAAGGGGGTGGAACGCCACTTTCTTCCAAGAAGTTACCTTGCTTAAGCATAGAGTGAAGCCCTCTGATATTTCTTCTTGTACTAGCTGGATTGAGAATCTCCTATAATTTTCCTTGGTTCATAGTTTTCTTACTTTCATTTGTAAATATTGTTCTTTGTTAATAAAATGAGTCTATGGGGGTCTCCCTCACAGTAATTCTTAAAAAACATCAAAATATCATTTTTTGAATTTTATAATAAAGGGATACAGTGAGCTCAGGCTCCAAAAATATTTTCTGCCTAGAGGGATGCTGCTCCAGAGAATGATATCGATGCCTTCTAGTGAACCGGGAAATAAGATCCAATGTCTCCAATACTTATTAATATTGCAATAAGCATGACGCTTTGGGCTATTACATCTTGTAGGATGCCGTGGTTAAGCTTAAGGCCTATGAATTTCGCTTCCGGTTAGAATGATGCCAATGGGCCCTCAGATGATATTATGGATACTTCTGATCCTGTCAGTGGTACACATGATGCTGGGTCTGGTTCTTCTTCAGCCTTGCCTAGGCAGGGGTTCGCCGCCTTCCTATTCTATGCACGGGACACATGTGGTGTTTGTTGTCACTCCGTTTAATGCCAATCCGTCTACCCCTCGAGGTAGGGAACCGGTGGAAGCATTACCCGTGGATTCTTACCTTAGTGGAAGGGCCACTTCGTCATTGCCACGAGTTTTGCAGGCTCAGTTGCAGGAGGCTATGCAGTCGGCATCAGATGTTGCTCGGAGGGCTCGCTTTGTTTCTCCGCGTGGTCCAGGACTCATGTTATGGGTAGATCTATTCCTCGCGACCACCCTCAGCCGGTGATCGAGGAGGTTGTCCCTGAGGATTGCTCACAAAGATGACCCAGGAGGGGTCGGCTGCCCGCGATAGCGGATCCGAACGCGTGGACGCTGACTTGGAGGGGCTGACCCATGAGGGGTCGTATGTCCGCGATGTTGGTGTCGATGCGCCCTGGAGTGGCCAGGTGGGCCATGCATCCCAGGAGGCCCAGGTGGGGTAGCCGACTGTGATTAGGGAGGACCGGAAGCTGTATTCTACCGAGGGGCCTCCTTTGGGAGCTCAAGCAGCCCAGGAGGAGTCATTGGTGGACAGGGGTGTCCTGAACTAGGAGGGGTTGGTGCCGCCTCTGTCTATGACACACGCTTCTGTTGGAGATATGCCCTAGAGGCAATAATAAATGTAGTTATTATTATATCTTTGTGTTTATGATAAATGTTTACATTCATGCTATAATAGTATTAACAAGGAAACATTGATACTTGTGTGATTTGTAAACTTAATTTGAAGTCCCTAGTAAAGCCTCTATATAATACTAGCTTGTTGGTTAATAGATGATTGTGGTTTCCCTATCATAAACATTGAGATGTTATTAACAACAAGATCATATCGTTAGGAGAATGATATGATGGACATACTCCTATAGATAAGCGTAGCATAAAGATCAAGTCATTTTAATAGTTCAATTGCTATATGCTTTCTGATACATAGTAATCTAATTCCTTCGACCATGAGATCATGCATATCACCTTTACCGGATGGATGCTTTGATGACATCAAACACCACACCGTAACTGGGTGGCTATAAAGGTGGCATTGAGTGTTCGGAAAGTATTGGTTGAAACACATGGATCAAGAGTGGGATTTGTCCATCCATATGACGGATAGATATACTCTGGGCCCTCTCGGTGAAATGTCATCCAATTAGCTTGCAAGCATGTGACTGGCTCACAAGGGATCACATATCACGGGAACGAGAAAAGAGTACTTATCGGTAACGAGGTTGAACTAAGTATGCAGAGATACCGACGATCATAACCTCGGATAAGTAAACTATCGTGAGACAAAGGGAAATTGATATCGTATGTAAGTGGTTCATTTGATCACAAAGTAATCGTAGAAATATGTGGGAGCCATATGAATTTCCAGATTCCTCTATTGGTTATTGTTCGGAGAAGTGTCTCGATCATGTCCGCATAATTCACGAACCGTAGGGAGACACACTTAAGGATTCGACGTTGTTTTGAGTAGTTATGGAATGATGAGAAAGAGACCGAATGTTGTTCAGAGTCCCGGATGGGATCCGGGATATCACGAGGAGATCCGGAATGGTCCGGAGAATAAGATTCATATAAGGAAAGTCTCGTTTCGGAGTTGGGGAATGGTTCCGGTGTTTTCATCGGGAATGTTCTAGAAGGTTCCGGAATGTCCGGCACTCCGGAGGGGAAGGGTACATGAATGTGTTATATCAAGTTGGTATGATTGCATCATGTACTAAGTGTGATCGCTGAACCAAATAAAGGATTAATTCAAATCCTAGTTTGAAAAGTCAAACAGCTAGTTTGAAAAGTCAAACGGCTAAATTTGGAAAGAGGAAAAGAGGAGGAGTGGGAAACCGAGTTGGGGAGGAGTTCCCTCCTCCAACCGCCGGCCCACCTCCAAGCCGAGTTGGGGAGGGACTCCCCTCCCCTAGGCCGCGCCTCCCACCTATAAAGGGAGGGGCAGGGCTGCCCCTCCTAGCACACAAGTCCCTTGCCCCGAAAACCCTAAACCTAGCCGCCGCCGCCCTCCAAGCCGCCGCCGCCTAGGGATCTCCTTGCCGCCGACTTGGGCACCTCCAAGCCCTAGCCGCCGACCCTAGCACCTCTTCCTCGGCGTGTCTAAACCCTAGAACACCGAAGGACTCTCTCATACTCCACCATACTCGCTCCGGCTTAAGGCGAAGCCCTGCGAGATCTCCCCTCTACTTCCGGTACCACGCCGCTGTGCTGCCGGAATCACGAGGAGAGTGCTACAACCTCCGATGCCTGCTGGAACAAGGGAGAGGAAGGTCTTCGTCGAGTACCGAACGTGTGACCGACTACGGGAGCGCTGCCGGAACGCAGCGCCGGAAGGATCGTCTACGCGATCTTGAGATCGGGAAGAGTACGACTACATCACCCACGAGAATCCGCTCTCGTTAAACACTTTGGAATCTTCGAGGGTGAGTTATTCTATCGACTCGTTGCTACAATCTAGTAGATAGATCTTGGCTTGTTTGTTTGTATGCGGTAGAAAATTTTTGTTTTCCATGCTACGAATCCCTACAGTGGTATCAGAGCCGTGTCTATAAGTAGATATGTTGCAGGAGTAGAACACAATGGTCATTGTGGGCGTTGATGCTTTTATTGTCGGTTGCTTCTTGTGTACTTTGCATCTTGCGGGATGTTGGGATGAAGCGGCCCGGGCTAACCTTACATGACATCGTTCATGAGACTTGCTCCACGCTTGACATGCAACTTGTATTGCATAAGTGGCTTTGCGGGTGCCTGTTTCTCCTAGCATAGTTAAGATCCAATTTACAACGGGTGATTAACAATACTAGTATCAATGTTGTGGTTCATGTTCGTAAGTTAGAACGACACTTATTGAAAGCCCCAAACCACGTAAAACATGCAAAGAAAGTAGAGGCGTCTAACTTTGTTTTGCAGGGGTGTGCTGTGATGTGATATGGCCATGATTGTGATTATATTTGATGTATGCAATGTTCCTTATTGTAAGTTGGCAACCGGAAGGAGCCATATGGTTGTCTTTAATTTATGTTAAGACCCGCGTGTCTATTCAAAGTAGTTGTAATAGTTGAAGCCGGTGGACGACAACCATGGAGAAGCGTCATTGACCTTGATGCAATGCCGATGATGATGGAGATCATGTTCGTGCTAGAAGATGGAGATCGGAAGCACAAAGAAGAAAGGCCATATCATATCACATATTTTGAATTGCATGTGATGTTAATCCTTTATGCATCTTGTATTGCTTAGTAGACGACGGTAGCATTATAAGATGATCCCTCATGCACATAAATTTCAAATCATAAAGTATTCACCCTTAGTTAGCACCGTTGCTAAAGCTTGTTGTTTCGAAGCACCACGTGATGATCGGGTGTGTTAGATTCTGCAAGTGCATACAACGTGAGCAAGCCAGATTTGCTCATGCGGAAACTAAGGTTTGATCTTGACGAGCCTAGCATGTACAGACATGGTCTCGGAACACGGATCACCGAAAGGTAAAGCATGAATCATATAGTAGATATGATGAACATGTCGATTGTTCACCATTGAAACTATATCAACTCTCGTGATGATCGGTGTTGATGTGGTGGATTTGGTTCGTGTGATCACTAAAACAATGTGAGGGATATTGTTTTGAGTGGGAGTTCACCTAGATTAATTTTATTATTAATTTGAACTCAATTTGTCATAAACTTAGTCGAAACTATTGCAAATATGTTGTAGATCAATGGCAGCCCCTACCATCAATTTTAATGCGTTCCTAGAGAAAGAAAAGTTGAAAAACAATGGAAGCAACTTCGCGGATTGGTTCCGCAATTTGAGGATTGTCCTCATAGCTGGTAATTTGACCTATGTGCTGGATGCACCGCTGGGTGACCCACCTGCAGCTGATGCCGCCGATGAAGTAAAGAATGTTTACCTCACTCGAAAGACTCAGTACTCCACAGTTCAGTGTGCTATCTTGTATGGTTTAGAATCAGAGCTTCAGAAAAGGTTTGAGAATTCAGACCCATATGATATTGTCGAGGATCTCAAATTGATCTTTGAGACTCATGCGGCAATTGAAAGCTATGAGGCTTCTGAAAAGTTCTTTAACTGCAAGATGGAAGAGGGCAGCTCCGTCAGCGAGCATGTGCTTAAGATGTCTGGGCACGCAAACAAACTTCAAAGCTTGGGTATTGTGATTCCTAATGCTTTGGGGATTTACCGTGTCCTCCAATCACTACCACCAAGTTACAAGAACTTTGTGATGAACTACAACATGCAAAACACGAACAAGACGTTGCCAGAACTCTTTGCCATGTTGAAGTCTGCAGAAGTGGAGATCAAGAAAGAGCACCAAGTGTTGTTGGTCAATAAGACCACCAAATTCAAGAAAGGCAAGTCTAAGCAGAAGGGACACTTCAAGAAGGGTGGTAAGAAAGTTACCACGCCGACGAAGAAAACCAAGGCTGGACCTAAGCCTGATACTGAGTGCTTTTACTACAAGGGAGAAGGTCACTGGAAGCGGAATTGCCCAAAGTACTTGGCGGATTTGAAGAACGGCAACATCAAGAAGAAAGGTATATCTGATATACATGTTATTGATGTGTATCTCACTAGTACTCGTAGTAGTGCCTGGGTATTTGATCCTGGTTCGGTTGCTCATATTTGTAACTCGAAACAGGTGCTGCAGAATAAACGGAAGCTAGCGAAGAACGAGGTGACGATGCGCGTTGGAAACGGATCAAAGGTTGATGTGATCGCGGTCGGCATGCTACCCCTTCATCTACCATCGGGATTAGTTTTATACTTAAATAATTGTTATTTGGTGCCTGCGTTAAGCATGAACATTATATCGGGATCTTGTTTATTGCGAGACGGTTACTTGTTTAAGTCCGAGAATAATGGTTGTTCGATTTATATGAGTAATATGTTTTATGCACATGCACCTTTGATAGATGGTCTATTCTTATTGAATCTCGATAGTGGAAATACACATATTAATAACATTGAGGCTAAACGTTTGAAATCGAGTGATAACTCGACCTATATGTGGCACTGTCGTCTTGGTCACATTGGAGTGAAGCGTATGAAGAAACTCCATTCCGATGGACTTCTTGAATCACTTGATTTCGAATCACTTGATAGATGCGAAGCATGTCTGATGGGTAAAATGACTAAGACTCCATTTTCTGGTATGATGGAGCGAGCTACGG
This sequence comes from Avena sativa, assembly GCA_916181665.1. Classification (NCBI taxonomy): domain Eukaryota; kingdom Viridiplantae; phylum Streptophyta; class Magnoliopsida; order Poales; family Poaceae; genus Avena; species Avena sativa. The sequence continues at coordinate 142,978,849 of OV702294.1, read as the reverse complement.
ACTTGTTGGAAATCATACATACCGATGTGTGTAGTCCAATGAGTGTAGCATCGCGCGGTGGTTATCGTTATGTTCTTACCTTCACGGATGACTTGAGTAGATATGGGTATATCTATTTCATGAAACATAAGTCCGAAACTTTCGAGAAGTTTAAGGAATTTCAAAGTGAGGTAGAGAATCAACGTAACAAGAAGATTAAATTTCTACGTTCTGATCGTGGACGTGAATATCTAAGTTACGAGTTTGGCGAGCATTTGAAGAAATGCGGAATACTTTCGCAGTTGACACCGCCGGGAACACCACAGCGTAATGGTGTGTCCGAACGTCGTAATTGAACTCTCTTAGATATGGTTCGTTCTATGATGTCACTTACAGATTTACCGCTATCATTTTGGGGTTATGCATTAGAAACAGCCGCATTCACTTTAAATAGGGCACCATCTAAATCCGTTGAAACGACACCGTATGAATTATGGTTTGGGAAGAAACCTAGATTGTCGTTCCTTAAAGTTTGGGGTGCGAAGCCTATGTAAAGAAGTTACAGCCGGACAAGCTTGAACCCAAAGCGGAAAAATGCGTCTTCATAGGATACCCGAAGGAAACTATTGGGTATACCTTCTATCATAGATCCGAAGGCAAAATCTTCGTTGCCAAGAATGGATGCTTTCTAGAGAAGGAATTTCTCTCGAAAGAAGTGACTGGAAGGAAAGTAGAACTTGACGAGGTTGTTGAACCTTCTCTCGAAATTGCGAGTAGCGCAGCACCGGAAGAAGTTCCTGTGGTGCCTGCACCAATAAGAGAGGAAGCTAATGATGATGATCATGAAACTTCGGTTGAAGTTGCTACAGAGCCTCGCAGGTCAAAGAGAACTCGTACCACTCCAGATTGGTATGATCCCGTTATGAGTGACATGTTGGTGGACAACACCGATGACCCTGAGACATATGAGGAAGCGATGATGAGCCCAGATTCCAATAAATGGCAAGAAGCCATGAAATCCGAGATTGGATCCATGTACGAAAACCAAGTATGGACTTTGGTGGACTTACCGGATGGCCGGAAGGCTGTCGGGAACAAATGGATCTTCAAGAAGAAAACAGATGCTGATGGTAATGTTACTGTCTATAAAGCTCGACTTGTCGCAAAAGGGTTTCGACAAATTCAAGGAGTTGACTACGTTGAGACTTTCTCACCAGTAGCGAAGCTAAAGTCTGTGAGGATTATGTTAGCAATCGCTGCATATTACGATTATGAGATATGGCAGATGGATGTCAAAACAGCATTCCTCAATGGAGACATTGATGAAGAGTTGTATATGATGCAACCCAAAGGTTTTGTTGATCCTAAAGATGCTAACAAGGTATGCAAACTTCAACGGTCCATCTATGGATTGAAGCAAGCATCCCGAAGTTGGAATCAACGTTTTGATAAGGTGATCAAAAGTTTTGGTTTTATACAAACTTATGGAGAAGCTTGTATTTACAAGAAAGTGAGTGGGAGCTCTATAGCATTCTTAATACTATATGTAGATGACATATTGTTGATTGGGAATGATGTGGACCTTCTTAATAGTGTCAAGGAATATTTGAATAATAGTTTTTCAATGAAGGATCTTGGCGAAGCATCTTACATATTAGGCATAAAGATTTATAGAGATAGATCGAAACGCCAAATATCATTGTCACAAAGTACATATTTGGACAAAGTTCTAAAGAGGTTTGGAATGGAAGATAGCAAGAAAGGGTTCTTGCCCATGTTGCCCAATACGACCTTGAGTAAAACTCAAAGTCCGACATCAGCAGAAGATAGAGAAAGGATGAGTAAGACTCCCTATGCCTCAGCCATAGGATCTCTAATGTATGCCATGCTATGTACTAGACCCGACATTGCATATGCTGTTAGTTTAACTAGCAGATATCAAAGTGATCCAGGAGTGGATCATTGGACAGCGGTCAAAAACATCCTTAAGTACTTGAGAAGAACTAAGGATATGGTTCTTTCTTATGGAGGTGATGAACAACTCGTTGTTAATGGTTACACCGATGCTAGTTGGAACACCGATCCGGATGATTCTAAATCACAATCTGGATACGTATTTATTTTGAATGGTGCAGCAGTTAGCTGGAGGAGTGCAAAGCAAAGCGTTGTGGCGAGATCTTCAACTGAATCGGAATACATGGCTGCTTCGGAGGCTTCACAAGAAGCGATATGGATGAAAGAGTTCATTACAGAGCTAGGTGTGGTTCCTAGTGCGCTGGACCCAATGTCTATCTACTGTGATAACATGGGCGCCATAGCCAATGCGCAAGAACCAAGGTCACACAAGAAGCTGAAGCACATCAAGCTACGTTTTCACGCTATTCGAGAACATATCCAAGATGGGGATATAAAGATTTGCAAAGTACACACATATCTGAATGTGGCGGATCCGTTGACTAAACCTCTCCCGAGGGCAAAACATGACCAGCACCAAACTGCCATGGGTGTTCGGTATATTACCATGTAATCTAGATTAGATGACTCTAGTGCAAGTGGGAGACTGTTGGAGATATGCCCTAGAGGCAATAATAAATGTAGTTATTGTTATATCTTTGTGTTTATGATAAATGTTTACATTCATGCTATAATAGTATTAACAAGGAAACATTGATACTTGTGTGATTTGTAAACTTAATTTGAAGTCCCTAGTAAAGCCTCTATATAATACTAGCTTGTTGGTTAATAGATGATTGTGGTTTCCCTATCATAAACATTGAGATGTTATTAACAACAAGATCATATCGTTAGGAGAATGATATGATGGACATACTCCTATAGATAAGCGTAGCATAAAGATCAAGTCATTTTAATAGTTCAATTGCTATATGCTTTCTGATACATAGTAATCTAATTCCTTCGACCATGAGATCATGCATATCACCTTTACCGGATGGATGCTTTGATGACATCAAACACCACACCGTAACTGGGTGGCTATAAAGGTGGCATTGAGTGTTCGGAAAGTATTGGTTGAAACACATGGATCAAGAGTGGGATTTGTCCATCCATATGACGGATAGATATACTCTGGGCCCTCTCGGTGAAATGTCATCCAATTAGCTTGCAAGCATGTGACTGGCTCACAAGGGATCACATATCACGGGAACGAGAAAAGAGTACTTATCGGTAACGAGGTTGAACTAAGTATGCAGAGATACCGACGATCATAACCTCGGATAAGTAAACTATCGTGAGACAAAGGGAAATTGATATCGTATGTAAGTGGTTCATTTGATCGCAAAGTAATCGCAGAAATATGTGGGAGCCATATGAATTTCCAGATTCCTCTATTGGTTATTGTTCGGAGAAGTGTCTCGATCATGTCCGCATAATTCACGAACCGTAGGGAGACACACTTAAGGATTCGACGTTGTTTTGAGTAGTTATGGAATGATGAGAAAGAGACCGAATGTTGTTCGGAGTCCCGGATGGGATCCGGGATATCACGAGGAGATCCGGAATGGTCCGGAGAATAAGATTCATATAAGGAAAGTCCCGTTTCGGAGTTGGGGAATGGTTCCGGTGTTTTCATCGGGAATGTTCTAGAAGGTTCCGGAATGTCCGGCACTCCGGAGGGGAAGGGTACATGAATGTGTTATATCAAGTTGGTATGATTGCATCATGTACTAAGTGTGATCGCTGAACCAAATAAAGGATTAATTCAAATCCTAGTTTGAAAAGTCAAACAGCTAGTTTGAAAAGTCAAACGGCTAAATTTGGAAAGAGGAAAAGAGGAGGAGTGGGAAACCGAGTTGGGGAGGAGTTCCCTCCTCCAACCGCTGGCCCACCTCCAAGCCGAGTTGGGGAGGGACTCCCCTCCCCTAGGCCGCGCCTCCCACCTATAAAGGGAGGGGCAGGGCTGCCCCTCCTAGCACACAAGTCCCTTGCCCCAAAAACCCTAACCCTAGCCGCCGCCCTCCAAGCCGCCGCCGCCTAGGGATCTCCTTGCCGCCGACTTGGGCACCTCCAATCCCTAGCCGCCGACCCTAGCACCTCTTCCTCGGCGTGTCTAAACCCTAGAACACCGAAGGACTCTCTCATACTCCACCATACTCGCTCCGGCTTAAGGCGAAGCCCTGCGAGATCTCCCCTCTACTTCCGGTACCACGCCGTTGTGCTGCCAGAATCGCGAGGAGAGTGCTACAACCTCCGCTGCCTGCTGGAACAAGGGAGAGGAAGGTCTTCGTCGACTACCGAATGTGTGACCGACTACGGGAGCGCTGCCGGAACGCAGTGCCGGAAGGATCGTCTACGCGATCTTGAGATCGGGAAGAGTACGACTACATCACCCACGAGAATCCACTCTCGTTAAACACTTTGGAATCTTCGAGGGTGAGTTATTCTATCGACTCGTTGCTACAATCTAGTAGATAGATCTTGGCTTGTTTGTTTGTATGCGGTAGAAAATTTTTGTTTTCCATGCTACGAATCCCTACAGCTTCTGCTACTACAGCTGCTACACTGACCACTATGCAGGGGGGTGGTACACCGTTCAGACAGAGCACTCGCTACAGGGCTTAATGCCTCTGGTGCGTCAGCGACGGACGAAGATTCGTTGGTCAAGGTGATGTGGTGTAAGGCTGAGAAGAATTTAGATTTTCCTGGTATAACGAGTTCTTCTAAATCCTTTCTTTCTTTTTCTACCCCTGTTATTACATCTAAGCAGGCCAATGTTGGCGTTATCTTGGGTAGCTCTGTACAGGAGGTTAATATTTCTTCTAATGTTTTGTGACACATGGAGGTTGACCGTCTAATGGTTACTCCTAAGGTCGCTGTTGTTCTTGATTCTTCACCAATGGAGGAGGAGGAGTTGCTTGACACAGTAGATGGTCAACTTCTTTCTCACTTAGTTGGTGAAGTGTTGGAGGAGGACTTTGATGAGACTGGACTTGGCTCTTTGTATGATCTTAAAGCATCTGGTCATAGATCAAAGAGCCAGAAGTCTCGCAATAGACCCCGTGTATCCAAAATTTCTATAGTTTCTCAATGCGCAGCACCAGGATAAAGACCTCCTTTTTACCCATAACCTTTCTCTGCTGCCCCAAGCGTTGGTCAGGCGTCCCCAGGAGTGTTTCAATATCAGCAAATAGCAGAGGTCTTCAGGACTTGGATAAACATTTGTTCTTTGCCTATTGTGTGAGACATTATAAGTTAGATTTTCTGGGTATTTTGGAGACTAGTAGACATGATTTTTCACAAGCCCTACTCAATCATCTGTCTGGTGGAGTGGACTTTACCTGGATATCACATCCGCCGCGTGGTCGATCCGGGGGGATCCTGTTAGGTGTCCTAGATGACACTATGGAAGTTTTAGCTAGTTTGGTTGGAGATTTTTTTTATAAAACTCCATATCCATAACAAGGATGATAATTTCACATGGTCTCTGGTCGCTATTTATGGGGCCGTCCAGGATGTCTATCAATCTGACTTTTTACATGAGCTGGTGAATCTGGCAAAGGACAATCCATATCCTATACTTATAGGTGGCGATTTTAATTTGCTAAGATTTCCCCATGAGAAAAGTCAGGGATGTTTCGACAAACACTGGCCTTTCTTGTTTAATGTTGTCATATACAGCTTGGACTTAAGAGAGGTTACCATGTTAGAAAGACAATTTACTTGGGCTAATATTCTTCTAGAGCCAACATATGAAAAACTCGATAGAGTGCTTATGGATAACGCGTGGGAAGAGAAGTTCCCTATGGTAACTATCTGCGCTCTATAGCGTATTGAGGCTCTATCGGATCATGCTCCTTTATTTTTATCTATTGGATTACCACCACAAAAATTTAAACATGATTTCAAATTTGAACTCGGATGGATGATTGGTGATGGTTTCTACGAGATGGTGAAGCTAATTTGGGAGAAACCTGATAGTGGCCAAAAATCTATTCTGCGATGAAATAATAAAATGCATGCTTTACGTAAGTTCCTTCGAGGTTGGGATAGACATACTGCTGACATCCTTAAAAAATAAAAAAATACACCTTTCATCTATCATTGATGACTTAGAAGCTTATGCGGAAGTCAGGCCGTTATCTGCATAAGAAATTAAGCTTAAAAGCCAATCAAATGCGAAGATAGCCCGACTACTGCGTGAGGAGGAACTCAAATGGTACCAATGCTCTAAAGTGAAATTTATTCTAGAAGGATATGTGAATACAAGATATTTCCATGTTGTTGCCAATGGTAAGCATAAGAAAAAATTTATTCACTCTCTGAATCAGGATGAGGGTACGACCGAGGGACATGAGCAACTAATGTCTTATATTATAAATTATTATAAATCCTTGTTTGGGGATCCACTGGAAAACTCTTTTTCTATGGATGAGTCCCAAACGGCGGATATCCCGCAAGTTTCTGTTGAGGAAAATAATTTCCTAACTGCCTCTTACAATGAGGAGGAGGTTAAGAAAGCTTTTGTTTTCAAATCGAACATGACAAAGCGCCGGGGCTAGACTGTTTCCCAATGGAATTTTACCTAAAATTCTGGAAAGTCGTTAAGGAGGATCTGATGAATTTGTTTGGGTTTTTACAGACCGGTCAATTAGATCTTTTTAGACTAAATTTTGGCAACATAATTTTATTGCCTAAGGTTAATAATGCAGAACATATACAACAGTATACTCCAATCTGCCTTCTTAATGTTAGCTTTGAGTTTTTTACTAAATTTGCCATGATTAGACTAAATTCAGTAGCTAACCATGTTGTTCGTCCTTATCAAACTGTGTTCATGCAAGGTAGAAACATCCTAGATGGTGTAGTAATCCTGCATGAAACAATCTATGAACTACACTCAAAAGAACTAAATAGTGTACTATTAAAGATTGAGTTTGAGAAGGCGTATGGAAAAGTTAACTAGTCTTTCCCCCAGTAAACACTCTGCATGAAATGTTTTTCAGAGGAGTGGCGTGCTCTCATACAGTCTTTTGTACCGGGGGATTTGCATATTTGCCATGTTTTACTTTGCAACTTGCATATTTGCCATTTTGTGTGTCACTGACATGTGGTGGTCATGTGAAAAATATGCAAATTTCAGAGAAAAAGTGTGGCAAATATGTAAAAAATTTGAGACAAGAGGATCCACCATTGCCTTTACTATTTAATATAGTTGCTGATATGTTGGCTATCCTTATCGAGAGAGCCAAGACTGATGGCCAAATTGAAGGACTAGTTCCCCATCTTATTGATGGTGAACTCTCTATTCTTCAATATGCTGATGATGTAATCTTATTTATAAAACATGATTTGGAGAAAGCTAAGAATATAAAATTAATATTATCAGTATTCAAACAACTCTCTGGACTGAAAATAAACTTTCATAAGAGTGATTTGTATTGTTTTGGCGAGGCCCAAAACGAGACCCACCTATATGGAGAACTTTTTGGCTGTGGTCAAGGACAATTTCCAATCAACTACCTGGGAATACCAATTCACTATAGGCGTATCACAATTGCTGAATGGAAAATTGTTGAGAAAAGACTCCAAAAACGTCTTAATAGTTGGAAAGGAAAGTTGCTATCCCTTGGGGGAAGACTTGTACTCATAAATTCATTACTCACCAACATGATACTATATATGATCTCGTTTTTCCAGTTACCAAAAGGTGCCTTGAATAAAGTGGATTATTTCCAATCAAGATTCTTTTGGCAAGGAGATAGTGACAAAAATAAATATCAACTAGACAGATGGAATGTGATTTGCCGACCGAAAGAATACGATGGACTTGGCATACATGATTTGCAAGTCAAAAATACCGCGCTTCTGGGTAAATGGCTTTTCAAACTACTGACTAAAGATGGTGTCTAGCAAACCATATATGAAGGAAATATGTGGGCTCCAAATCTGTGTCTAAAGTGGTTTGGAAACCCGGTGACTCACATTTTTGGGCGGTACTAATGGCGTCTAAAAAACATTTTTTTCATTTTGGTGCTTTCAATACTAAGGATGGATCGCAGATTAGATTCTGGGAAGATAAGTTCCTTGGCCAAACTCCGCTTCGCGAATAATATTCAGCTCTTTATTCGATTGTTAGACACAAAGGTGATACACTTTACACAGTAATGGAATCTAATCCTCCTAATGTGTCTTTCAAAAGAAGTCGCATAGGTCCTCGACTGGTATCTTGGAACAATCTTTTATTACGATTATCCACAATACATCTGTTGGACGGGGTGGACAAGTTCAAATGGAAATTACTACAAAGTGGTAAATTTACTGTTGACTCATTCTATAGATCCTTGATTCAACCTGATATTCCGGTCGATGATAATAGTAAAATTTGGAAAATGAAAATATCCCTAAAGACGAAGATATGTGCTTGGTATCTCCATAAGAGAGTAATTTTTACAAAAGATAATCTTGTATAGAGGAATTGGCATGGAAGTACACAATCCGTCATTTATTCTTCCATTGTAAATTTGCTCGCTCTATATGGTCATTCATCCAAATAGCCTCTGGTTTATCTCCCCCACGTTCGGTGGCCAATATTTTTGGTAACTGGTTGCATGGAATAGATGATAAATACATGACTTTGTTTATTGTTGGAGTGCTTGCCATTATTTGGTCGCTATGGCTATGTAGAAATGAAAATATTTTTAATAACATTGTGTATTCTCCCTGCAGGTTATATATCAGGCCACGGCTATCCTCCGATCATGGACTATTCTCCAATGTATGGAGTTTCACGACTTGTTTGTGGAGGGGTGTACGTGATTGGAGAACACGGAGAGGGATATTTTCTCCCGACATGGATGGACGCGTGATTTGTGGATTGATTTGCCATAGCTCGAGGACATTTATTTTCATACCGACTTTTGTATTTTAGTCTACTTTGTTTATTCTCCAATTATGTGGTTGTGCGACTGTGTGCATCTCAATTATGCAGAGGCCGGGTGTAAACATTACTTCAAAGTAATAAAAACACCCATTTCCAAAAAAATATGTGTTGAAATTTAAAAAGTGCAGTGGATCATGGATTGATTGGAAGGGTTGGTAGATAATCTTGTAGAAAACAAGCCTATCATCTGAATTCCGTTTCATCTCTAAAGAAGAATATTACTCCAGATTCTTCTTCTTCAAAGCATACTTATGATAGTTTGGCATTGAAGGAGGATCAAACTCTTAGCTTCCACCTTCATAGGGTGGTGCTCTGACCAATTGAACCGCTAAAGTGCATGTACACCAGTGTCTTTCCGACCATCCAAAGGCGTAATAAAAGTCTCATGCTGTGTTTCCCTCAACATCCACCCAGAAAGGGGCTCACTCTAGAAACCATTGTTGTCTACACTCCCGTTGAGAGGCCCTCTTTATCCTTTTTTATGAATCTAGGAGAGAGTCAAAAGATAAGTCCATATATACCTCGACTCTTTCAGGGAAAGGAGGGAGATCGAATGGGAGATGGAGTCTGTGCCGAAGGAAAGTGACATAGGTGGGACAAAACCTAACCCATCTAGATTTTGACACAACACGTGTGCCCAATTGCGCAAGCTCATGACCCACTGCATATTCTATCCCACAGGAAGTGAACAAGCTTGTAAGAGCTAGCCCAAAGATAGTGAACTTTCTTCCCTGCTCCAAATAGAAACCAAATCCGAAGACACTCCTTTCCCCTTCAAGACGACTTGACCTCTCTGAAATATGGCAAATGAATTTGAAGGCATGGGAAGAGGTCCTCATGCAAGACTTCTTTATTCTCTCGATTTCCTTCCTCTAGTTGGATTCACACGAAAATCTAGTGATAATATTGAAGTACTTAGCATGCTCCGGTATGCCGATGATATGATTTTTACGTTTCAAGATAGTTTAAGTAGCACTAGAAATCCGAAAGCTATTTTATATATTTTTGAACAAATTTCGGGTTTGAAAATTAATTTCTGTAAGAGCGATTTTCTGGTTTGGTCGAGCTAAGGATAATGTACAAGAATATTTATCTATTTTTACTTGTGCAATAGGGAAAATTCCTTTTGGATGCCTTGGGGTGCCTATGCATCATACTTTGTGTAATAAGAATTGATGGAGGCTGGAGAGAAAGTAGGGAAGAAGCTACATACATGGAACGGTAGGTAAAATTCGAAGATTCATTATGTTAAGGAGTTGTTTGAGTAATATTCCTTTCTTTATGAGATGTTCACGTTGGAGATTCCTGTTGAATTAGATAGGAGGATAGAATTCTTTCTAAACATGTTACTTTGGCATGAATAATAGGATGTAAAAAATATCATCTTGTTAACTAGGAAAAAGTTTGTCATTCTATAGAAGTAGGGGGATGGGTGTAGTTTATTTGAAAGTAATGAATATATGTTTGCTTATTAAGTTCTTATGGAAGCTAGAGAAAAAATAAGGGATGTGGCAAAATATTTTGAGAAGTATATGAAGAAAACCTTATCCGCATGTCAAAAAACACGTTATGTGCATGTGGCAAAATATTGTGATTTTCTGGTAAAGGGATTATGAATGTAAGAGATACTTTTTTTTTAATTTCATAGAAATATTATTGGAAAAGGTAAAAGGACAAGGTTCTGAGAAGATCTCTGGTTGGGAGATAAAACTTTCTGTGTTCAGTTTAGTAAGTTGTATAGTTTAACTTTTAGTAGTAATATTCTAGTTTTGGATGTGTTTGAAAAATACTGGGGTGTTGTAAAGTTTAGCAGGACCTTGTGGGGCGATGTGATGCTTCAACGGAACCAATTATAGGACCTTTGCTATGGTGTTAATTAACTTGAATGATTGTGAGGACAAATATAGGTGGTTCCTTACTAAGTCAGGTAATTTTACTGCATGTTCTATGCATTTAGCTTTGAGGATGAAAGTAGTGAAGTGGCCACATAGGAATGTTTGGTTCCTAGATCTCTCTTAAGATTAAGGTTTTTCTTGGTTTTAACTTTCCATAAGAGTATCTCAACTGAAGATGTATTAACTTGAAAAGAAAGGTAAATATTGTAAATGCTCTTTCTATGGTGAACATGAACATGAGACAATAGACATTTTTTCGATTGTAAGATGGCTAAATATATCTCTGGATACTATTTTATGGTTTTGGTTGACGTGGTGAATGGGGGATGAAGTTTCCTAGTAAAAGTTGTGATTGTTGTGAGAGTAGCTACGTTTTTATGTTCAATTTGGAAGGCCCAAAGCTCAGCTATTTTTGATCATGTCCCGCATGATCCAATTGTCATAATGTATATCATAGCTCACTTATATTGATAAATGGTCTATTCTACAGAAACTAAATGAACGGCAGGGACATCTCAACGTGAGACAACAACTGGCAAGAGTGGTATGTGAGGTTTTCAGCAGAAGAACTAGATGCACGCCCATGGCCAGAAGAATTTGAGTTGGTTGAACTGGTGGTATGTAGGAATCATATTTTACACGAAACCTGCATTAGATTGTAGCAGCCATTCATGATCTAAGTCGCTGGAGTTGTGATATGTTCATATTCCATGTAGCAAATAGTTATGGTTATGATTATTTTAGAAAGCAATAGTGGAGAGACTGGTAAATTTTCTCTCTAGGTAGAGATCGATGGAAGAGTTGTGTCAATTTTATAAAAAAACCTGGATAAACTATGGTTTCATTTTAATAAAATCGATAATGTCGACTCTTCACTTTTCGAAAGAATAGGCTAAAATTCAATATGTCATGATTGCCACTATGAGTGGCAAATATGTTAATTGGGCCTTTCACTCGTGTTCGGTTGTATACTTGCATTATATGGCTCCCCCACAGACTTTCTATTTTATGCTTCCTCATTGTGTTTTGGTTTTCTTTGTCGCCCCCTCCCATCCCCCTTCGCTGAAATACATGTCTAGAATTGTTGCCTCCGATCCTGTAGACAAGATACAAGGTGGAGATGTCCTCTACTTTTTGTGGCCTCTGACCTCATACTGAATGGCTACCATAAATTGATCTACAATCTATGGGACCCTAACATGACATAGAAGAGTGCTGCCAGTCCTATGCCACCTATGGACGGCCACGGCCAGTTGACGACTTTGGTTGACCACCATCTCCTGGCTACCCGTGGACACCGACTTTTTCCTCGCCGTGACTCTTGGCAACCACTATAATCTCATTTCCTCCCATTGTTTTGGTTTTTGAGAACTAATGTTGGTGAGTTCATGTGCAACGCCTCACTATACATTTGCATCTCCATTGTTATAAAACAGTGAACAATAGAGATTTTTTTTACTTTTGGCCAATACTGATTTGCATATATTTCACTGCCAAGCTTATTCCTACTGTAACACTGACATTGATATGAATTTATTTGCTTAGATATCCAGTTTTATTGATCAAGTTCATGCCTTAATAATACAGGTTATGCACGAGAAGTGGCCATCATATTTAAAATCAGATACAGGGTTGCGCATACTTCTACTGTTGTATTTCATTTTCTATCTGATCAAATACTCAAATGCCATATGTATTGTCAAAGAAAGTTTAAATGCCATGTGTACTGTTTGTTTTGTATAGATCCTACAAAGTCTAACGGGTTACTGAAAGTCGGATGCTTTTCCAAGGTATTCTTGATTGTGGGACTTTTGAGCAACTTGCACAATTTGTAGTTTTTAGCATATCTGAATTATATAAGATGGTGAGAACACTCTTTCATGGACTAATATTTAAAATATTTTTTGCTTGAGGTTCGAGACACTGAATTTAGGTAGCGCTAGCATGTGACCTTACCATGGCATATCACCTGTTTGAATAGATCTAGCGAAGGAAGAAGGGATTATTGAATGTGGGCACTTTGATCCGCTTGAATAATTTGTAGCGCTCACGAGTGAGCTGAGCATTTAGGAAAATGCAGAACATTTTTTCTTTCGAGATGGGGTAATGCCCCGTCCATTGTTTTGATAGATACATGCAGAATACATACTATGTATCTTCTAGAGATAGTAAAATAGAACATACAACACCTTCTCAAATTGTTGAAAGCTAGCTTTAGCCTCCCTACCATGTGCTACTTCTGCTATCAAGAATCAATATCAAAGGTCAAGTAATTCAAGTTTCTAATATACATTCTACTCTTTGGGTTAAGCTTTGTATACAAATTTATATTTACGTATTGATTTAAATATATTTCACATGTATTACTGTTTACTATTTTATAGTATACAATTAAAGAGGGCTACATGGAAATATTATAAAAGCTTGAATATATAATTATGGATTTTTAATTTCAGCACGTAGATGGGCCCAAACACTCCTTTTTTTAAGAGAAGGGAATAAAATATGCAAAACTACACATGGGGTAATTTATAAGCAATCACAATTTATTTTCCCTTTGATTTCATCTCAGTTTCTTTCTATGTGTTATTTTTTTCCTAGTTCAAAGTACTAGGAAATGTGTGGCAAGACGCCAATATATGGCATGCAAGTGCTATTATGCCAATCTCATTAAAGTAAAAAATATCAGGAGATCCGTGGTCCAAGTTCACTGATTATTTTGGGAAGGCATGCAAGCAATGCCCCCAATATGTACTATCTTTGACACATCATAATATTATATATAGGGATGAGTTATCATAGTACACTCTTGTTATAGTACATATATATGCATCTATGTGAGGCTGAATTGTTATAGTACTTAATGATGCTTATGAATAATGTGGCTTTGTGGAATGGCAAACTTATTATATTACCTGTTGTTGATGTTACTGTGTTGAGTAACCTTGTGTACCGCATAAAAATTTCTTCCTTTGTGGAATATATGGAGCAAAATTTTATGCATATAAAATGATTGGTTGTTAGTATTATGTGATGCTTATATGTGTGGAACAACCTTGTCTAATGCATCAAAATTCTTCCATTTGTTGATATGTACTGCAACTTGTTATCATCTGCATATGAAATGGTAGGTTGTGGAAGAAGCATGGAAAATTTCGTGTTCTACCTTGTGCACTAAAGTTTTGACATATTTATATACTCAAAAGATTGTTACTAATTGGTCGGGTAGGGGAGCAGCAATAAGTGCCATTGTGTTCTAATAAATATTAGATGTGCCCCAAGCAGATCCTGCTCGGGAAAGGGAAAGTGAGGCAACGGCCTGAGCCTCATGAGAGCCAAGGGCCTCATATTTTCTACTCCTCTGTCCAGAAAAGGATATTGCAAATTTATCTAGATTCGCGTGTATCTAGACATGTTCTAATGTATAGATACATGCGAACGGACCGAGGACCACGAGAGCCAAGACTAGCTTCTGGCTGAGAGTGGCGGGTGTGTAGAACAGTGTTCCCCATGCATGACGAAGGCCTTAGAGACGGCAGCACGCAAGGCTGAAGGCCATTACATGTTAATTTCGAGCTGTTCGTCATAAAAGCAGAGCTAGTGATCAACCTCAGGGAATGCGGGGACGTCCAGGAACTAAAGTACTTCAGTCCGATCAACAAACACTTCAACAATACGAATCAGCAAAACCAAGTCCAACTACTCTAGCTATGTGTGGCCATCTGGGACCGAGTGCAGATATTTCCTTAGCAAAATTAAACGATGAGAAAATATGCATCCATGCCGTATATCGATAACATAGAAGTAGTACCAAATCAACATAAACCAAAACTATTTTACATGTATACTATTGCCAATGCTAAGGAAAACGGAAGTAACAAGCAAAGCACGTGCCTCATGTCACACAATATCAATGTCCTGGCAGCAACCGAGGTACCGGTCTCATGTGTAGTCTCTTTCATCTCATGTTCCAGTCTCTTCTTTCTCCACAGTTCTTTCAAGAAATTGCTGTTATGGCCACCATGAAGGTAGCTGCTAACTCTGTACATCTTATCTTCCTTGTCTCGGACCAAATAAAATAATCCGGCTTCCAAGCGGCGATCTTTGTATTTCGTAAGTGCATCGTTTATTGTATGTACGAGATAGTCTTCCGATGATAGCAATTTTTTTTCTAAATGCCGCCCATGAAGTGATATTGTACATGTCAATAAACTCATCATCAATCCTCCACCTCTCACTACGAAGCACAAGGACCAAGAGTTTTCAATCAAAAACTAGTCCTAGGCCTTCTAGAAAGGTATATGCATGCTAGCTCGTAGTCGTCTAGGTAAAACATGCGGAATTTTGAAAATCACAGACGTAGATTAGTCTTGGTGAGAGAGCGTGCCAACGTCCCAAAACAGCAAATTTTAATACTACTTCCGATCTAATTTAGTTGTCACGGGTTTCTTCCTTCAGATCACAGTCTATAATTCAGTTTCCATGGAAACTTGAACCCGGTGGGATGGCTGCGCACTTGCTAGCCTTGCCACTAAGTCAGCGCTTGGTTCTCGGGTGTGAAAAAAGTTCGGAACTCTCCTTTTCAAAAGGGAGGATCAAAATCACGCAAAGCGTGTACTAACATTAAAGACATATTCCGGTTCTTTGCTCTAATTTCTGCGTGGCACGGCGGATTTAAGGGAGCAACAGCCGAAGGGACGCTCCCTGTCCAAGTTAGGCCATCTCCACTGGTTCAATTCATTTTGAACACGGGATATGTCCGAAGTAGGCCTGCGGACACAAAAATTGACTATCTTGGCCTCTGTCCGTTTGGTTCGCACTACAGGAATGGAAAGCTACGCCGACGGCCGGTCGCTACGCCGACGGCCAAACGTCGGGGCCGTCGGCGTAGCCATCGTCTAGACCATCCCCGCCAAGCAACCGTCGGCGTAGAATTTCCCTCGGCATATCATATGCTACGCCGACGGCTGTCCTCGGCGTAGTTATTTTTTATTTTATCTCATTAAACTTTGTAAAATCATAACTAAATCATTCTAATTCGGAAAAATACAAATAATATATCAAAATTTGCAGAAAAATAAGACCTATCTATCTACACTCAAATATTACACATTTTTAAATAAAAATTAAGTAAAACATAAAACATTATATATAGTTTAAAACGGACATAAAAAATTCAAAAATA
This sequence comes from Avena sativa, assembly GCA_916181665.1. Taxonomy (NCBI): domain Eukaryota; kingdom Viridiplantae; phylum Streptophyta; class Magnoliopsida; order Poales; family Poaceae; genus Avena; species Avena sativa. Next base: position 142,962,891 of record OV702294.1, on the reverse strand, counting down.
ATCGAAACAATGCAAAACCTTCGTGTGGTGTTATATTATGTGACATAGTTAGAAGGAAAAATATCAAACTTGGTATATTGATCATGTCTCAAAGAAACCTTTATAAAATGATCTATCTCATTCGAGGTTTCTTGGCTTTCGGGTTAAATGACCAATGTTATGGCTAGAATCAAGGCATAGTTTGTGATAATGTGTCCATATTGTGCATACATGTGCATCATAGGATAGCGAACAATGTTGCAGGAGGAAGCTTTCCTTTTTGTCGCACCAAAAAGCTATTTTCCATTTTCCGAGCATAAAAAACGGACGGTTCTGTGAAGCAACCAAAAAATGGCTAATTCAAAATACTACCACGACATTTTACAAAAATACTAGACCAACTTATATAGACAATGTCCCAACAGGGGGATCCGAAATCTTTCCGTCCACCTTTGGTGAAAAAGACAAATTCCTGCCGAATCGGCAGGAAGTGGGTCAGATATGAACTACATGTACATGATCCGATGCTCATGTTTTTTACAAAAATCATTTTTAGGTTCACAATATGCTATTTTATCAAAGATCCAATGCAAGTTTAGCGAGGCTCGACCCCGAGCTAAGAATCTTCATGCCCGCCATTTGACAAAGTTTGACGATAGTTTAAAACGGACATAAAAAATTCAAAAACGATTGAAACAATGCGAAACCTTCACGTGGTGTCATATTATGTTACATAGTTATAAGTAAAAATATCAAACTTGATATATTGATTATGTTTCAAAAAAACCTTCACAAAATGACCTATCTCATTCGAGGTTTCTTGGCTTTCGGGTCAAATGACCAATGTTATGGCTAGAATCAAGGAATAGTTTGTGATAATATGCCCATATTGTGCATACACATGCATCATGGGATGGCGAACAATGTTGCACGAGGAAGTTTTCCTTTTCGTCGCACCAAAACGCCATTTCCCATTTTCCGAGCACAAAAAACGGACGGTTTTGTGAAGTAAGCACCAAATGGCTAATTAAAAATGCTACCACCACATTTTACAAAAATACTATACCACCTTATATGGACAATGTCCCAACAGGGGGATCCGAAACCTTTCCGTCCACCTCTAATGAAAAAGACAAATTCCTGCCGAATCGGCACGAAGTGGGTCAGATATGAACTACATGTACATGATCCGATGCTCATGTTTTTTTACAAAAATAATTTTTAGGTTCACAATATGCTATTTTATAAAAGATCCAATGCAAGTTTAGCGAGGCTCGGCCCCGAGCTAAGAATCTTCATGCTGCTGTTCGACAAAGTTTGACGATAGTTTAAAATGGGCATAAAAAATTCAAAAACAATGCGAAACCTTCGCGTGGTGTCATATTATGTGACATAGTTATAAGAAAAAATATCAAACTTGCTATATTGATTATGTCTCAAAAAAACCTCCACAAAATGACTTATCTCATTCGAGGTTTGTTGGCTTTCGGGTCAAATGACCAATGTTATGGCTAGAATCAAGGCATAGTTTATGATAATGTGCCCATATTATGCATACACATGCATCATGGGATGGGAACAATGTTGCACGAGGAAGTTTTCTTTTTCGTCGCATCAAAAAGCCATTTCCCATTTTCCGAGCACCTTATATGGACAATGTCCCAACAGGGGATCCGAAACCTTTCCGTCCACCTCTGACGAAAAAGAAAAATTTCTATCGAATCGGCAGAAAGTGGGTCAGATATGAACTACACGTACGTGATCCCGATGCTCATGTTTTTTTACAAAAATCATTTTTAGGTTCACAATATGCTATTTTATCAAAGATCCAATGCAAGTTTTCCTTTTCATCGCACCAAAAAGCCATTTTTCATTATCCGAGCGCAAAAAGAGAATTTTCTAAAGCAACCACCAAATAGCTAATTCAAAAACGGACAGTTTGCGATTAGTTGATATGGATATCATATTTGGATTCCTCTTATTTTTCTGATCAATTTAGACATATTATTTGTTAAATTCTGATTTACAGATTTAAAGATATTAATTATTCCATATTAAATAGAAAAATACAAAAAAGTAAAATTAATATATTTTTATTTGAATTCAATAATATTTTTACTTATTCATTAATGTTTACTTAAATAATTGTTTGTAATTTCAAAAAATACAAACATGTGACATGATGATATAAGAGTTAATAGGATTGATACGGAAACAGATTATGAAGGAACGAGGAAGTTAAGCGTGCTGGAGCTGGAGTAGTATTAGGATGGGTGACCGGCTGGGAAGTTTGACCAAGACTGCAATTTAATTAAATATAAAATATAATTAGTGTTAAAAATGTTCAAAGTGAGAGATTAGCGAGTCAAACAATTCAAAGATTAAAAAATTTAAAAAATAATAATTTTTTTTAAAAAAATGTTTTTACAACATGTCGACAGGCTATGCCGACGACCGTTACGCCGAGGGCACCGACGGTATTGTGATATGCTGACGGCCTCTATATGCTCCACCGAGGGAGGCCTTTGCCGAGGAGGCTACGCCGAGGGCAGCCGTCGGTGTATCATACGCCGAGGGCATTTTGGCCTACGCCGACGGCTTTTTGCCCTCGGCGTAGCGCGCGCGTCCTGTAGTGTCGAGGTATCCCCAGTAGGTTCAACCTATTTTTTCACGAAATACAAAACTCAAAGAAACCAAAATAAAAATAAAACTTAGCTACATTACATAATAGTCTTAATTTACATACTAGAAAATAAAAATAAAACATAACTTAAAATAGACCCTAGCTAGGGCATCTGGCGCAAGGGCGGCGGTGCCTCCTAGTCATTGGGCTCGTTGGAGAGGTCGATAAACACTGGTGTTGACCGTGGCTCCGACAGATAGTACGTCGGTGGTGGCGGCGGCGCCATTAGCATAGGTGGGGCATCCGGTGGAGACGCCCACACTTCCTGCCCCACACCGGGGCATGGGCGGGCCACCCCTCAGGCATCGGCGATGGCAGGGGATGCTGGTTGCCATAGTCCACCAGGTGGGCAGAGAGTTGGACAACATCCTCCAGCCCCTCCCATCACCACTTGGGCATCCTCCTCCATGTTGGATACATCCATGCGGCGCGGGTAGCCTCGTCCCTTTTGTAGCCCAGCGGCACGGCCACGGCCAGTGGCATGGCCTCCTCCTCCTTGATGTTCTCCAGCTCGTCCTCCATCCTTAGTCTTCACCCTTGCTGGCGGAGAATTCGACATCGGGAAGGTCAACATCGCCCTCAACCGGTTAGTCTCCCTTGTAGGTCGAGGGGCGCCTTGCCTCATACTCCGAATCCAGGAATTTCACCCAAAAATCCTAGAGCGCGTAGGTGGGGTCGTTGTGGAGGTCGCATCGGCAAAGTACCTCGTGTGCGGACGCGGTGGAAAGGGCACGCGAGGACCCCTCGTTGTTGGTGAAGGTGGCAACGGCGCCGCAGCGCGAAGATGGCGGCAGCCCGACGAGGAACCAGCGGCCTTGTGGTCATTCCTCGTCGTCTTTTTCCACCAACTGTGCATGGCATCGGCGAAGAGGGGGATAGCTTCGTACGATTTTGCAATAGGCAAGGGTTTGTGGGGGAGGCCTCGCTGTGCGCACCCTCGACCTATTAAGGCCCGCTCCACCCTCGGCCATCAATTTCGGTGCAGTGGGAAGGTGTCGTAGGATTGATGACAAGTACGCCATAGGGGGTCCTAAGGGCATTGAAAAGATGAGGTGTGGGCCGTATGGTGTTCCGGGAGTGGTACACAAGTTTATCCAGGTTTGGATCCGACTGTGGTGATCGGATCCTACTCCTCCTAGCAACCCAGTAATATATCGGTGAGAGGCGGATGTTACAACGGATTACAAAAGAGGTTCGCCTATACGAGTTGGTTGTGGTTGTTGCCCTAAAGGCTCCCTCAGGTCTGGCTTATAAAGGTGCCAATACCTAGGGTTACAGAAAAGACCTATCCGGCTACGTTACAGAGTCGGTAATTAGATACAGCTTGGACTATAAGTAATACTACATGCCTAAGTCGGTAAGTCTTCTGGGCCATGTTGTAGCCGGAATTGACTTTGTCCTCTTTCCCTGACTGGGCCGTCAGTGAAGCAAAGCTCTAGCCCGTTGGTGGGCAACCCTGATTAGTGAGTCCTGTGGGTATACCCGGAAAGTATATCCCCAACAATAACCCCCGAAAGTCTCCAAGATCCAAAGTTGGAATAATCTTCTAGCTTGATGGTTTCTTCGGCTTGCAGAATCTTGAAGGGTTTCTGAAAACTTTATTTAAGTGTGTAGGATTCCGAGTCTCATCTGAGTCGGATATAACTTTAGTCATTTCCACGCTTGTTTTAAACTTGAGACGGATTTTGAATAAAGACGTTTGCCTGACAACTTTTCAGGTCCTATCTTGCCATTGACAAGCATCTTGTCAGCACGACTGTTGGTAGGTCCGCATTGCACGGAATCGATGCACCGTTTCAATGCACGCGTGGAGATCGAGGGGGTGGAGGCTTCGCAAGGAAGCTACCTCTCTCTCCTATACGCGTGTTAATCGAGCGCACTTAGCACACATATTGGCAGCGGAGGGTAATATATTGGGAATATTTCATTCTCTCAGATTCGTTCCTCATCGTTTATTCGTCTCCTCGTGCTCTCCTCCTCCATTGACCCTACCAAACACCTCTAGCGTCGCCACTTTCTGACCCCCTCCGATGAGATGGTGAAATTAGCGTCAAGTTCAGGCGCAGTGGCGGCGGGCAACAAGAAACACTGGGGCCTCTGGGTCGCCAGTGTCATGGACGACCAGAAGCTCAAATCCCTAGAGGACGAGGGCTACCTCACCGCCGGCGCGTGGCAGAGCGGCCTCAACGAGCCCGTCCTGGCTCCCCGCGATGGCGATCAAGTCCTCTTCGTGACGCATGTCGATCGCGGCCTTAGACTTCCGCCATAGGAATGTACTCCAAAACTATGGCGTACAGCTACATAATTTCCCCCCAATTCTTTGCTCGAACTTACCGCTCATGCAGCTCTTAGCGAGAGATTTCTTGGCATTAGGCCGAATCTCACTCTTTTCCGGTACTACTATGGTACTCGGAATAATTCTATTAGTGCCGGAATTCCTTATATTACTTGCACGCCTAGCTTAGTTTTTAGGAGAGACTGAGTCTATCTTAGGATTTTCGCTAGTGATTCGGTTAGAAGATGGGCCGCCACATTATTTTATAACAAATATACGCCGTCTCCCGGGAAGACGGAAGATCTTCTGGTTTTCATCGACGGCGCTGCTCCTCACAAAGATTCATGGGATGCAAAGGCACCAAAAATTTCCAAAGATTTGGTCCACGCCAAGATGCAAACTCGATTCCCCACTTCATGACACGTCCCGTGAAATCGTGATTGTTGATTATATCTCGCAGGGGAGTAGTACTCACCACTGTGATCTTATGCTCTTGAAAATAATGTCATAGCTTTTAAAGAAAATACCTAAGGTAATGCGGATACCATTGCTTCGACTCTGTTAGGACTTCACTTAGATAATAAGTTGGATGTTGTACTAGATACTCGTGATTTTCCTCCTCACGCTCCACTGATGTTACAACACTTATGACTCTATTTGTCGCTGCTGTGTAGAGTAACACAGGTTCCTGTGACTCTGGTGCGGCAAGGATTGATGGATTCGAAAGTAGATCTTTCAAACTTTGCAGGACAGCGTCGGCTTCTTGGGTCCCGACAAATTTATCGGTTTTCTTCAGGAGCTTGTATAAAGGTGCGGCTCTTTCTTTGAGTCAGCTTACTACTACAATGCAGACAGTGAGTCGTTGTACGTCCTTCAGGCGAGTCGGCCTGGTAATGTTTAGTATATCCTTGATTTTGTCCCGGTTCACCTCTATGCCTCTTTCAGACATGATGAAACCTAACAATTTTTCGGCTGGTATTCCTAAGAAGCACTTCTTCGGGTTAAGCATCATATTAAATTTTCGTAGTCTAGCGAATGTTTCCTCTAAGTCGGAAATTAGTGTTTCCTTTTTTTGGATATAACCTCTATGTCATCCACGTATACATGGACGTCACGTTCGATTTGGTCGTTGAAGCAACGCTTCATAGTGCGTTGATATGTTTCTCCTGCATTCTTTAAGCCAAAAGACATAGTTTTGTATAGAAGGTTTTGAAAGGATCTACGAAAGACGTCTTAATTTGATCTGATTTTTGATTGGTATTTGGTGATATCTGGAATATGCGTTGAGAAAATAGAGTAATTCCGATCCTAACGTGGAATCAATAACTTGATCAATTCTAGGCAAAGGAAACAGATCTTTGGGACAAGCATTGTTCAAGGTAGTATAATCAACACACGTCCTTGAATCAATGGTGTCCTTTTTAGGGACGAGTACAGGATTTGACACCCAATCTGTATGGATGACCTATGTGATAAATCCGGCTAAATCTAGTCGTGCTAATTCCTTAGCTATAGCTTTGCGCTTTTCATGACCAAACCATTGTAAGGACTGCTTGCCGGGTCTAGCATCGGAATATACATTAAGAGAGTGCTCGGCAAGTTCCCTAGGTACTCCAGTCATGTTAGAAGGTTTCCATGCGAAGATATCTTTATAGCTTTGAGGAACTCGATGAGTGCGCTTTCCTATGAGAGGTCTAAACCTACCCCTATGTTGGTCTCCTTGGAGGGATCGTCTTCCTTCCGCGGCGTCTTTTTCATCTCTTCTGATGACTTCAACTGCGGACTTGGTTTTAGCACCTCGTTTTTCATAGCGGGCATCTCAGACGGGTCGGTGTTTTTCTTTATCTCCTGGTACTCCTAGGCATGCAGCATGGCTTCAGCAAAGGGGCGGATCCTTCCTCGCAATCTCGTGCTTTCTTCGGGTTTCCTCGTATAGTGATGACGTCGTTGGTACCCAGAAATTTCATCATGTTGTAGATGTAGTAGGGACGGGCCATGAACACCTAGTAAGTTGGACATCCGAAGATGGTGTGGTATGCACTTTTGAACGATACCACCTCAAAAGAGAGTGGTTTGATGTGGTAATTTTTGGGGTACCGAATGTCACGTCCAGTGTGATGTCACCCAGCGAATCCGGATGTCTTCCTAGTACAATGCCATGGAAAACCATGTTGTTATGGTTTAACTAGCTTTCGTGAATCTTCATGCGGTGTAGCGTGTCGATGTAGAGAATATTGATGCTGCTGCTACCATCCATGAGAGTTTTAGAGAACTCATAGCCATCAATAAGAGGATTGATCACCAGAGGGTACTTTCCCTGACGATGAGCTTTCTTCGGGTGATCGCTTCGGTCAAAGGTGATGGTTACTTCTGACCAATCCAGAAACTGGGGGACAACCGGAACCGTGGCGTTGAGCTCATGGAGAATCACTTTTTTGACCTTAGCCGACTGAGTTCCAAGGAAGCATACATAAGTGTCCTTCTTTGTAGGATAATCCTTCTTTCCATCCAACTTGGGGTGTGTGGCATCCGCTTCTTCCATGTCGGAATCTTCATTGGCCTCCTTGCCTTTCTCGGAATTTTTCTTGTCTTCTCGTCGCTTGGCTCTATAGCCATCAGATTCGTCTTTCTTGATGTCTTCATTGAAACGACACTCAGCATTGGTGTGGGAAGAACCCTTGTTCCCGTTCGGGTGATGTACAAAAGGGTTGTTAGCAATGTCGGCCCAGGAATAAGTTTTTCCGGGCTGCTGATATCCACTACCCTGGACTCGGGAAGTTCCACGGCCTCGTCCCCGGCCGCCTCCAGGCCCTCCTCGTCCTCAAGATCCGAAAGTTGCATTGACAGCTGCATTATCTGGATTAGGCTTATCTTTTGAGGTGTTCTTGCGCTTCTTAGTTTGTTGTTTTGGCTGTTTGGCCGCATTTGGGATGCCCAGAACATGGAACAATCCATCTGAATCATCATCACCGTGTTCATATTTGCTCGCCATTTGGGTTTCCCCGTAAGTCTTCTGGGCCTTGTCGTAGCCGAAATTGACTCCGTCCTCTTTCCCTTACTGGGCCCGCCCATGAAACAAAGTTCTAACCAATTGGTGGGCCACCTTGGTCAGCGAGTCATGTGGGTATACTGAGAAAGTATATCCCCAACAGTAGGGTGTCATTGCTTTGGTTCAGCCTCGCTGACCGCACGACAGTATTTGGATGGCCTTCGCCATCAATGGCGTGCTGACCGCAACATGCAAAGCAAAGCTGATCACCGCCAGGTGGGCCCATGCGCGGGCACTAGGACACGTGGGAGAACACTCGCTCTGTTTGCTGTGACACATTCTAAGCGCATATTTGGGCAGGGAATGGGTCGACCCGGACATGCGTGATCATTTCGATCGGGCCGCTGGGCGGGTTTTCACCACCGGCAGACCAATTAGGACCGTATGTGGTCGTATAGATCTTCCCGATGGAGATGCGTTTAATAGCATCTCCACTCGCCCCCCAATCTAACTATTGATTTTTGAGGAGTGGGTATCACCCATTCACACACCCCGTACCATGATAGATTTTGCCTGAGCATTTTCACAAACACACTATGGGCGTGCTGCTAGTAGTCGAGGAAGGGCGTTGGGTGGCAAATTGAAGGAGGACAAGGGTAGTGGGTGGCACACGCAGGCGAGCAGGGCCACCAGTGGCACTAGACTAGAGAAGATATGGATACGGATGCGAGGCGCCGACAACTACAAGAGAGGGAGGCGGGTGCAGGCGACAAGCGTGCGAGGTGGAGGCGAGCCTGGACCGCGACGGCGAGATGGAGCGCACGCGGACGCACGAGAAGCAAGGGCAGAGGTCGAGCGGGAGGAGAGGACAACGCGGGGATGGAGCACGCACGCGAGGAAAACGCAGTCGGGGCTCAAGAATGAGGTGGCGAAGACGGGCGGTGAAGTAGGGGGTGGGAACTCTAGTGGGCGACCACTTCTTCCTCAACGCAGGACGAATGGATATCCGAGCAGGGTGACATGGCCCACCTCTTCCTGGCCGGCGATAGCGTCGATGCCAACATCATGCACGAGATGCTCGTCAGGGAGACATCGGACGACGAGGGCAGGCCGAGGATGATGGAGGGTGCGATACTATTGCACCCATGGTTCAGAGGGAGTGAGGCGATCGAGGGAGAGATGCCGGCATGCCCGTCTTCAACGGGATGATCTGGTCCTACACGTACCTTGACGTAGTGGGCGGCGCCGACGACCCGAGGATTAACCCGCTCACACCCAACGCGCCGTAGCTCGAGAGCATCCCGTCCAAGAGGATGCTCATGTGCACCACGGAGAAGGACGTGTTGGCGATGAGGATTCGCGCGTACCACGACGCTGTAGCTACAAGCGCTTTCTGGGCGGCGTGGTTCAAGTCTGAAGGGGAGGACCAGGATTTCTTCCTCGAGAAGGAGGATTGTGACAACACCAAGCAGCTTCTGGATCGCGTCGTGGTGTTCATAGTAGAGGGCTGAGTTTGTGAGTTGCTCTGTGTCTGCATGGTTCTTGAGTCTTGAAGAGGAGGAGGAGGTCGGGACAAAGATTTGGACAGAGGTAGGTGGGAAATGGAGGAGGTGGTGGGCTCCTGGACGCATGGCACTACACCAGCCTTCCTAATCGTTAGCCGACGCCCCTGGTTCCCGCCCTATGGACAGGGTTTTGCTAGGGAGCGCCGGCGGAAAAACTGCTTATAGGGATGATGACTTTAAGTGCACAGATCAATTATAGCTAGTTTCGAAATAAAGATATCGAACCCACAGAGAGTTATTGGTAAAGGTCTTCATGCCCCTCGTCACTATCTACCAACGGATAATTTTAAGTTGCCTTTGATCTCAAGTAAAGAGTGTTTGAAAGGTTTTTCGTTAGGTGCAGGAAAGTAAATAAAACAATTAAAATAAAGCAAGTAGCAAGTTCGTATGAAAGCATGGTGGAATGCAATAGGGCTAAAACATTCTCAAGGCTGTAGGATACTCCTCTAGCATAGTCTTGTCATCATTAATAATTTAAGATAACATACTTCTTATGTCATGAAATGCGTGGAGAGAGCTTCATAATAAGATGTTCACTATAAGGCTCGTAGGAGGACACTTTGTTGAGCCAAGAGTGAGGTCACCTCTAAATAACCACTGCGATGCCTGAGAGCAGTCACCCATACAGACCATCGCAATTAAGGGTTTCCCCGTGGATATTGTAATTAGCTTAGAGCCCCTCTTTATTCCTCATTTGACCGTGTAGTTCACGAGCCGACGCCAATTTGTCACGGGGCCATTCCGTGTACGATACCAAAGCACGTCCAAAGGATTTCTCCCTCCCTTGGTAGACTTTCACATACCATCTAAACAGATAAACCTAACTCAAATCATACATCTATCATAGACCGACAATTCATACAGACACAAGAATATATCAGCTTTATTGCAAATTCATAATAGTGCTAGGGTTTCTCCTTCTCCCCAAGAACAAAGGAACTACTCACACATGAAACCAATCAACAACATCATCATAATCAAATGAAAGGATGAAAGTAATGAAATAGATCTAGTACAAACCACAATTGAATCTAGAATTATAACAAGATCTATTGGATGAAGAGTGAGAGTAATGTTGGTGATGTAGATGCAACGGTTGATGATGAAGGGGATGATGCGTTGTCCTCCAATGATCCGCGGATTAGCAGGGATTTCTCCCCAACCAAGTTCCTCCTTCAGATCCCTTTTAGATGTGTTTTTTCGTGCTTTATGGTGGCTATGAATGTCGAATCCTCCTTCCGCCTTCGCTAGGAGAAAGTATTTGATGAGGCGAACCCGATGGCACCTGGTACGGGAGGATGGTACGGGCGGGCCCCGCTCGTACCGAAGGTCGTTATCGGCACTGATTGCCTCTCCTCGCTTGGTATTCCCAGGTGCGAAGGTAAATCCACACAATGCTTTTTATCACTTAAAAATATCATATTATAGTATAATATGACAGTTTTAATTGATATGTTTATAATAGACTTAGTGATTCGGGATCCTATTGAAATAAAGACAAAAGGTGCGTGCGAACGCAGTGAAATATAAAGATTCCTACTCTATTTATGCAGAAACAAAAGGGAAATATGCTTAAATTTTGGACTCATCAACGAGACGTGGCTATAAGTGTTTTCCCTCTCCGGCACCCCCATTTTGGCTTTTTTGGTCTTTAGGGGGTACGAGTGGAGATCTAAGGAGGGCCCAACACAAGTATCATCTCTCTTCGTGCCATGGTGTAGCAAAGTGGTCCAGCCAACCATAGCAGGTACACGGCTTGCGGCAGGGCATCACTCTGTGTCAGCAGCCACGGTATATGCACAACCAGTGTTTAGATTGTTCTTAGGGTAGAGTTCTATATGTACGCATACTAATATGCCATTTGACATCAACTCTTCTTTTTGTAAAAATCGTTTGACATCAACATAACAACATAACATGGTCTTAGAGCATCTCTAACAGATTGCTTAAAAAGACGGATCCTTATAATAACCGTCAGTTTATGGGTTTGGACAAAAAACTCCTTAATAGACACATTAAAACGATGCAATATGGGGTCAGTAAAATCATTGTCCCAACTTGTAGATTCAAGGTTTCTGTGGACAAACCAAGGGTGCCCCTTATCCCACAATTTGCTTGGCGGGAGGGAAGTGTTTGCCTCAAACAGTGTCTTCCGTCGTCGGACCTCCGCCAAGTACCATTGATTCCAGCCAAACTTCACGATTCCAGGAAAGTCAAGCAGGGGCATGTGGAGGCGGGCCTAGGGGTAGGCATCCAAGATCATGCACTCGCATCCATGGTCTCGTGGGGGAGGGCGACCGAGCTCGCGCAAGTCCATGTCGGATGGAGGTGGGTGCGGGCCTAGGACCAGGCGGTCGAGAAGTGGTGGGTGGCCGAGCTCGCGCACTTCCATGGCCTTGTGGGGCAACGGCGACGTGCATAGGCGCCTCGCGCGGGGCTGGCTGCAGGCGGATGCGCCTCACAGTAGTCAGCGGTGACGGGTGATGGCCTACAAGAGCACATGTTCGTTAGATCATGTTTTCGTGAAAGTATTATTTCTAGTTTATATATCAATCCCAACAAGGAGCTTATAAAAGTGTTTATCTTCAGCATTTCTATCGCACTCAAGGTGTAACTGGTCTTGAGTGGATTGATTGCAAGAATTGATATGGAAATGGGTGAGTGTGAATGAACGAGATTTGAGTATTGGATGGTACTGAAAGTAAAGAACATAAAAGTAAATAGTACAAAGGTTGTTTGAAGTTTCCTGCATATGAAATACTAGGCGGGGAGAGATATGGTTCATATTGATAATGAATGCTCCAAATGGAATAAATGGTATAAGTGATTATAATACTACTTATTAATATGAAAGTATGCAAGAAACCCGTGTGATAACCAAAACTCCTCTTGGTACATTCACCTGATTCTAATGATCCTTTTTCCAGCCACCAAAGCCATGGTCAGCACATCATCTAAGGCCGTGAGACAAGATCAAGGCTTTAAACTTAATGATTCCTCATTTATCCTCGAGTTATACTAGTTACTTTTTTGATATCGACAGTGTCACTCGGGGGTCGCTGATTCACTAGCAAACAAGTTCGTACCTATGAGATCTCGGGGTCATGTTGTTTGGGCCTTTAAATTATACAACAAGCATTAGTCACACATAGATAATCATTCTCACAAATAGTCACAATGATAATCACAAATGGATGAAAAGTATAATAGACACATCACATCTCACCAATTTCCTACACCTCTCATACCTATGGGGATTTACTCACACATGAGAGGAGAATAGCGCAATGATATAATCATGGTATAAATAGAATTCATCTTAATATTACTGTAGCAAGCTACAATAAAGTTGAAGATCAAACCAAATACATGCCAAAGTATGAACATAGGTTCAAACCCTAATCTTACAAGTATGAATCCTTCTCTCTCTCTCTCTCGGTACAAGGGGTAATTATGGAGGAATGGATGATCTAGAGGTTGGATATCTTGGGGAGAATGGATGGGAGTCTTCTTATCCTTCATATCTGATCTTCCACTTTTTTGGTGTGGTTTGTGGTGGTTGTGTTTGTATTTTGTCTCTGCTGCCTTCACGAAAAAGAGCTTGTATTGATATAACAGAGCCGGCGGTGTGTGGTCAGTCCGACGGTATATGCAAGATGCGTCGTACTAATGGTCATTAAGCCTTCCGGAAGCCTCGAATTAGAATGCCTTCAATTGGAGATTTGCATGATTTCGTGTAATCAGCTCATAACTGCCCTCGTATCATTCCAAAAGAGTCTAGTACCTGAAAGTCACATTATAAAACACGGTTTCACTGTTTTGTGATATTATCGTTAGTCGAAATGTAAAAACCAATAAAAACAAGTGGAATACCCTTGGTAAAAAGTGTAATAATTTGGAGTTATCATTAGGCGGAGGCGCCTTGTGGGGGTGGCGGTGATAGGCGGAAGCGCCTCGCGGGGGGCGACACCGGTGGATTGGTGGGCGAAAGTGGGCAGCTGTGGAGGTGGGAGGAAGAAGATAGAGAGGAAAAGAGGAAAATAAAAAGGAAAATCCTATTGCACAATGACATGTGGGTCCAACATGGTAGAGGCTAGTTTAGGGGTTAGGTTTACACTATCTAATCTACGATGACCAATTTCAGACTATAAAAGTGGTTTTTGACGCCCCTTATACCGTGTTTAAGGTTTCAACTTTTAAGGAGTCTTCTAGAGATGCTCTTAAGCAAAGAGAGGTGGTAAAACCCATCTAGGGTTTCGTCCTTCTCGTTGGCGATGTTACCGATCCGCTCTTCCTCCGGCGCCCTTGGTGTTTTGGAGGTATGGCGGACCATGGCCTCTTGCCGGTGGAAAGGTTCACGTTCTTTGTTTAGAATGTTCTAGTGTATTTTTTAGGTTGTGAGGGGCGACTACTGTAGCATCCCACTTGTCTAACAATTGCAATGCTACTTGCCTATTCTATATTGCTACTCCCTACATATCATATTTGCATTGCATAATATCATGCTCATGTCACCATGCCACCTTGCATTTAAGCATCATATTAAAACACCCTTTTAGTTGGTTCTTCCCTCATATGCATTTGCATCCTTATTAATTGTATTTGCCTCTTGATGAATTGTAGTTGGTTCTTGATATAATGCTTGATGCCTAAGTTGAGTTGTGGGCATATCTTTTCCAACTGCACCACCTTTCTTGTCACCACCTTATAAATCCACTATCCTAATTATATATGAGCCATTGCATTTCTATTTGATATTTAAATCTAGCTCATGTATGTTGGGGTGGATCCACTTCTTTCTACATGCTTCCATATATTAACCATGTTGTTTTCACAATATTGAATATGGGAAGCCACATGGCCACTTTTGCATGCTATGTGAGTAAACTTCCTTCATAATATCCCATATAGTTTGAATTTGAATAAATGATCATGTAAGAATATACTTGTGGCTATATGTTGACCAGTGGATCATACACACAAGCTTTCCACCTTATAATCATGCATGTTATTTTATTTAGTCCATATGGGAAGGAAGCTTCCTTTTCTTTGCTTTGACTTAATTCAAATATTGAAGGCATGTCTACTAAGTAACCATATAGAATTATAGTTGTTTTTACAATTGTAAATGTGTCATTTAATACCATGCATGGCCCGTGCAAATATTGCCATCCTCTTCTTTTATTTGGATTTATTTTGAATTGGTGTGGAATACTTGTTTGATTTGAATTCATACAAGTTTTCCCAAATTCAAGTCAAACCTATATAGATACTCTTTTCACTATCTCGGTTTCTTTTGGTTTCTTGATCTTGTTCTTTTGGGAGCTTATCAAGAGATTGCTTTAAATAAAAAACTAAAATAAATGAAAGAAAATAAGTAAACCCTAGCTAATCTAACTACCCATATCCTACCTGAGCCCCTCCTTGGTTTGATTGCAAACCAAAACCACATCACCACCCCACCTAATCATCTACCACCACCCTAACCCTATCTGCCCGAGGCCACCTTGGCCATGTGCATCTAACCCTCACCTCCTTGTTAACTCTCCTCTCTTTCTTGCTAACCAGAAGGCCAACACCACCCCTGCCTCACCTGGTCGACCTATCCCCCATCTATCCTGAGAGAGAGAGAGACAAGGGAGAGAGAAGAAAGTAAACCTAGTTACTTTTTGAAAAACCCTAACCCGTCCCATGTGTTGTTGCCACCTCCCTGCCTTTATCTAGATACCCCCACCTCTTGGCTCGATCTAGATCGTCCAGGGCTCCGCCCAAACCCCTCTTCCTTCCCCATCTTCCCCTCCTAGCCTATCTTCCACCTCAGTCATACCTTCGACCACCGCCTTTTCTGGCGAGGGGAGAAGGCAAAGAGGAGAATGAGGCAGTCGAGGAAGCCTACCTACACTAGTGGAGCGCGCCAGTACATAGAATCAAGCAGGATAGGCCCCAGGACAAACAGAACATGATGGAGCCGACCGAAACCCTAGCCTTTCCATCGGTGAGCCTCGTGAAGATCGCCGGTGCCCCTAGCCCTGTCGACCACACCATCAGGCCCGTGGTGAGCCCCTCTACCTCCTAGACAACCTCCCAAGCATGATCTCTTCCTAGTTTGACCGTTCTTTTCGTCGAGCGTCTGCCGTGCGCCGCCACCCGACACGACCCCATCCGTGCACCACTGTTGTCGCATGCCTCACTGTTGCGCACTACCCCGGTCGTCTTTGCCTCATAGTACCGAACCATCTAGGCCCATCGTCGTGCCCAGTAGTTGGCTTGGCCGCGCCGCCGCGACACGTCTGTGACGGTCCCGTCGTGGTCGCACCGGTGCACGTCGTAGTCGAGGCTCTGTACTATATCCTGCATTGTTAACCTTAACCCAACGCTATCCTGCACCACCACAGTGGTACCATCCGTCTAGCCCGACCCCGAGGTCCCCAGATAGATCCCTAGCAGCCCTTGTATTTTTGTCTGTCACCGCTTCTTTAGTTTCGACAGGGAGAAGATGCATAGTATGGTTCAGAGATCGCGTTGGCCTTTTTCCAACACCCCCTCGCCTTTTTGCTGCTTGACCCGCAGCCCACCCCATGGCCCCACCTGTCAGCCTTACCGCTCACACCGTGCATCCACTTTTATACAAAGGTACTCACTGTTGCGCAAATCAACCTGCGGTCCCTCAGATCGCCCAAGTGTCACCCCGCGGATGGTTTGACGGGCTCGTGGCCTCGTAAACCCCTAGGCCCCATCGTCAGCCTCTTTGGGTAGAATACAACTGAGTAACAAAAGCCACTGGCCCTTTTAAAATTCAAATCTTTTTACAATATGTTTAAATTCAAATCTTTTATAACTTTCAAATCATTTCGAATTTGAATAAATGTTCAACATGAAATATGTTTTATTTTTCCATATGAATTAAATTGTAAATTCAAATCTTTTCAAAACTAATTTAAACTAGTCAAATCTTTAACATTTGACCACATTTAATAAAATTCGATTTAAATATTGTTTTAAATTCATAATTCCAAATATTACAAATAATATATGTTTTTGAATAAAAAAGTGCCAGGAATATGAATATGCTATTTAAAACATATTCTGGCCATTTTAAAATTCAAATTATTAAATACCATTTAAATGTCATTTTTAATATATTCATATTCCATAACTCTAAATTTGACAAATGATATATCTAAATCGATCAGCGCGACAAGACCGTTCTAACTATGCATTCCATGATATTAATTGAATCATGCATCATATAAATATTAAATGTCCATCAAGGTTTATCAAATTAAAACATGACTAAAAACTTAATAAAATACTTTATTCTTGTACCCCACACCTCACCCATGCCATGCTATGTTATACCATGCAATTGTGCATCATTCCATCATGGAATACCTTATTTGAATGTTGTATATGATTTATATGAGTGTGCAATGTATTTATTTTGGCCCCTTGTGTGTTTGGTTTTTATCCGGATAGACGCCGAGCAAGGAAACTATCAGGAGCATCAGGAGTATTACCCGAATTCCACTTATTTCATCAACTGAGCTTTCAGGCAAGCAATTCCACATGCTTGCACTACATATATTATCTATTGAATCTATCTTATTCTTGCATCATGAATTGCGTCACAAATTAAATTATAATCCTAAGTACTGCATAGCCTTTACTTTTAAACCTCACTAAAGCTTATTCCCTCAATCCTATGAGCCATTATTACAGGATTTGTTTGAGCCATACGAGTCATAGAATTTCATGTGTAGGGTTTGTGAGTGTCTTTGAATAACGAGGTACCTAAACAACTAAATTGAGTAGTAATGTGATAACTAAAAAAAGAGGCACCGGTGGGCAATATTTGAGAACTGGTTTTTATCCGCTCACTTGTGTCCCGTAGGAACCCGAGTATTTGATTTTTATTCCTTGACTATCGCACTATCCATATGTGGGACCATAAATCCCCTTAGTATTAGCTTGAGTCACACTTAATTTCTTGGGGACACAACTAGTTTGGAGCGTTATTACTATCTTGTACTTATGTCATGCTTAACTACTTTATTTACTACTATTGCTCGACGAGCGTTTACTGCTATACTGTTTTGGAATGTGGAATATTTTCGTGATATCGACAAGTCCAGTCACACTTTCGTGTTCTTAGTCGTCTACATCCATTGACACAAACCTCTAGGTCTGTCTCGGAGCCGGACAACTTTGTAGCAGGTAGCTTAGTGGGGTGCCCCCCTGAAACCATTTGTGAATCTTGCGAATGTTTAGTCGTGTTTCCTCGTTGCTTTTTATTTGGTTCTTCCCGAGGTAGCACGTGTGTGTGTTTCTATTTGTGCACACTTGTAGAGTAAATCTTTCTGAAAGTCGTGTCCATGATTATGAATGACTTGGAGCATAGTTTATCGATTATAGACAACTATAACTAAAGTATCGTCCTTAATTTGACTAAACTTGATTAGTAATCGTGCAATATTCATGGAATGATTAATAAAGTGCCAATGGATGAGATGTTCTTCCTCCTTCTCGTTCGGGGAACGGGAAGGAGGGCGAGCGATATTTATTTATGTTGATATATATTTGTTGGGTAATTAACTGTTGTTTATTTAACGAACGTTCGTCTATCATTGGTTAGGCGGATGTTGTAGCCTGTTTCCATAGAACTGGTAGGCTTTATTTTTCTACAATTGCGTCACACTCAAATTGTTCCCTTTAGATGCATAAAGACTCGCTAAGCCCACTAGGGTCTCACACAATAAATAGTGTTCAAATGGATAGGTATACCCACATGAAGTCTCACTACTAGGAAAAGGCCCATCAGTGGCGCACCATTTTGGGACTTCTGTGACGCATATGGGATACGCCACTGTTATCTCGCCACTAAAGTTCAGTTCTGTGGCACATATTGAAATGCTCCACAGAAGTCTGAAAAACTTCTGTGGCGCATATGGCCAAAATGCGCCACAGAAGTTCCGAACCAGATCTAAAACTTCTGTGGCGCATTTGGCCAATATGTGAAGGGTTTCGCGGCATAGTAAATCAAAATTTTCTACGGATGCGAACAGAGGGAAGCCAAGATCTAATCTAGGAGATGCAAACAACGAGAGAGATTGGATTAGATCTTCATACCCTTGAAGATTCGCACAGCGGAACGTTCGTCGGAACGTGGGTGATGTAGTCGTACTCGCTTCTCCTCCTCACGATCCGATCCGATCTAGCACCACAAGTGGCGATGCCTCCGTGAGATTCACACGTGCAGCACCTCGATGTCTCCTCCTTCCTTGGTCCAGCAAGTATGGTGGAGAGATGGATTGGATCTACAATGCGACGGCGCGGTGCAATTGGTGGAGAGTTTCTTCAGCAGGGCTTCGCCTACACGCAGTCGGGAGGGAGAGAGAGAGGAGGGCAGCAGGGCGACTAGGCTTGAGGGGAAGGTGTGGGGGGGTGGTGTGCCCCAGCCCTCTATATATAGAGGGGTGGGCGCCAGCCCTAGCCCCTCCCCCAAGCCTAGGCCGGCGGCCAAAGGAGGGAGGAGTGGGGGGCAAGGAACCCCCCCCCTTCTAGAAGATCCAAACTAGGGTTTCCCCTTGTTTGGACGGCTGGGACCTATGGGGCCTTGTGCCCCTGGCCCAATGCGGCCAGGGCACTCCCTCATAGGCCCATGCCCCCTCCCGACAGGTGGGACCATGTTGGCCCCCTTCCGGAAGGTTCTAGAAGCTTCCGGTACAATACCGATTAACCCGGAACAATTCCGAACTCCAAAAACTACACTGCCTTATATGAATCTTATTCTTCGGACCATTCCGGAACCTCTTGTGATGTCCCGGATCCCATCCGAGACTCCGAACAAAAACTCATAAACCAATTATCCAATCTATCCTAGCGTCAAGACACGTTAAGTGTGTGACCCTTCGGGTTCGAGAATATGCAGACATGATCTTCTATCAATAATCAACAGCGGGGTCTGGAAACCCATATTGACTCCCACACATTCATCGATGATCATATCGGATGAACCACGATGCCAGGATTCAATTAATCCCATATATATATCCCCTTCGTCTCGCGATATTTTACTTGCTCGAGATTTGATCGTCGGTACCGTCATACCTAGTTCAATCTCGTTCACAGCAAGTACTTTACTCGTTCCGTAATCCGATATCACTTTGTGATTAACTCCTTAACCACATGCTTGCAAGCGGTGTTGATATCGATTACCGAGTGGGCCCGAAGTATATCTCTCCGACTTGGGAGGGACAAATCCCATCTCGATACATACAACCCAACAGGTACTTTCCGATCACCTGAGAGACACCTTTATGATCACCCTCTCATAGGATGACGTTGATGACCTCAAAGCTTTCTTCCGATACCAGGGAGTTGTATTATCTCATGGTCTAAGGAATACAATATTTGACATAAGAAAAGCTTCGCAAAGATGAACACGATGACACGATCTAATTTCTTCGCTTAGTTTGGGTCTGTCCATCATATCATTCTCCCAATGATATGATCTCATTATTAATTGACAACTCATGTCCATGGTTAGGAAACCTTAACCATCATTAATCAATGAGCTAGTCCATAGAGGCGTACTAGGGACACGGTGTTGTTCACAAACCACACAAGTATTAAAGTTTCCGCTTAATACCATTCTAGCATGGAATATAAACATTATCATGAACAAGAATTATAATAATAACATCTTTATTATTGCTTCTAGGGCAGAATTCCAACAGTCTCCCACTTGCACTAGAGTCAATAATCTAGTTTACATTTGGCAACAATCTCACACCCATGGCACTGAGGTGCTGATCATGTTTTACACGTGGAAGAGGTTTAGTCAATGGATCTGCGACATTCAGATCTGTATGTACTTTGCTAATCTTCAGATCTCCATCTGCTATATAATATCAGATTATATGAAACTTGCGGTTGATATGCTTGGTCTTTGGATGATATCTTGGTTCCTTAGCGAGTTCTATGGCTCCAGTGTTGTCACACAATATCTCCAGTGGGTCCAATGCACTTGGAACCACGCTAAGCTCAGTGATGAAGTTCCTGATCCAAACTCCTTCACTTGACGCTTCTGCAGCAGCCATGTATTCCGCTTCTACTGTAGATCCCGCGATCACGCTTTGCTTGCAGCTTCTCCAGCTCACAGCTCCTCCATTCAAAATATACACGTATCATGTCTGAGATTTAGAATCATCCTTGTCGGTGTCAAAACTAGCGTCGACGTAACCTTTTACGACGAGCTGTTCATCACCCCCATAGACTAAGAACATTTCTTTGGTCCTATTTAGGTACTTTAGGATGTTCTTCACGGTTGTCCAGTGTTCCACTCCTGGATCACTTTGATACCTGCTCGTCAAACTAAGAGCATTGGACACATCCGGTCTAGTACATAGCATGGCATACATGATAGAACCTATGGCCAAGGCATAAGGCACTTTGCTCATAGCTTCCCTATCATTTACCGTAGCTGGACACTGAGCCTTGCTCAATATCTTACCTGACAACATAGGCACTGAACCTTTCTTTGCCTTATCCATTCTGAACCTTTTCAGAACTTTGTCTAGGTATGTATTCTGGCTTAAAGCTATCAGGCGTCTTTGTCTATCTCTATAGATTTTGATGCCCAATATATAAGTAGCTTCACCTAGGTCTTTCATTGAAAAACACTTGTTCAAATAACTCTTCACATCGTTAAGCATGTTAATGTCATTTCCAATAATCAATATGTCATCCACATATAGTACCAGAAATGTCACCGAGCTCCCACTCACTTTCTTGTAGATACAAGCTTCGTAGCAATTTGGAACAAATCCAAAGCTCTTGATCACTTGATCAAAACGAAGGTTCCAACTCCGAGATGCTTGCTTCAGTCCATAAATGGAATGCTGAAGTTTGCATACTTTATCAGCATCCTTAGGATCGATAAAACCTTCGGGTTGCATCATATACAACTCTTCATCAATGTTGCCATTGAGGAACGCAGTCTTGACATCCATCTGCCATATTTCATAATCATGAAACGCAGCAATTGCTAATAAAATCCGAATGGACTTAAACATCACTACGGGAGAGAAAGTCTCATCGTAGTCAACACCTTGAACTTGTCGAAAACCTTTCGCGACAAGCCGTGCTTTATAGACGGTAACATTACCATCCGCGTCCGTTTTCTTCTTGAAAATCCATTTGCACTCAACGGCCTTTCGGTCGCTAGGAGGGTCCACCAAAGTCCATACTTGGTTTTCGCTCATGGATCCCATTTCGGATTTCATGGCTTCTAGCCATTTCTCAGAGTCTGGTCTCATCATCGCTTCCTCATAGTTCGTAGGTTCACTGTCTTCTACCAACAAGACAGTCAAGACAGGGTTTCCGTACCACTCAGGAGGGGCACGCGACCTTGTCGACCTGCGACGTTCAGTAGCAGCATCGTCCGAAGCTTCATGATCCTTGTCATTAGCTTCCTCTATTGTTGGTGCAGGCGGCACTGGAACAATTTCAGGTGTTGCGCTACTCTCCAATTCAAGAGAAGGTTCAACAACCTCGTCTAGCTCTACTTTCCTCCCACTCAATTCTTTCGAGAGAAACTCCTTCTCAAGAAAGGAATCGTTCTTTGCGACAAACACTTTGCCTTCGGTTCTGTGATAGAAGGTATACCCAATAGTTTCCTTAGGGTATCCTATGAAGACACATTTCTCCGCTTTGGGTTCAAGCTTGTCCGGCATCAACTTCTTGACGTAAGCTTCGCATCCCCAAACTTTAAGAAACGACAACTTAGGTTTAGCACCAAACCACAGTTCATACGGTGTCGTCTCAATGGACTTAGATGGTGCCCTATTTAAAGTGAATGCAGCGGTTTCTAATGCATAACCCCAAAATGATAACGGCAAATCAGTAAGAGACATCATCGAGCGGACCATATCTAATAGGGTTCAATTCCGGCATTCAGACACACCATTGCGCTGTGGTGTTCCGGGTGGCGTGAGTTGCGAAACGATTCCGCTTGCTTTAAGATGCGTGAGAAAATCATAACTCAAATATTCACCTCCACGATCGGATCGTAGAAACTTAATCTTTCTGTTACGATGGTTCTCCACTTCATTCTGAAATTCTTTGAACTTTTCAAATGTTTCAGATTTATGTTTCATTAAATAGATATACCCATATCTACTTAAGTCATTGGTAAAAGTGAGAAAATAGCGATATCCACCTCGCGTCGAAACACTCATCGGTCCGCATACATTGGTATGTATGATTTCCAACAAGTCCATTGCTCGCTCCATCATACCGGAGAATGGGGTTTTGATCATCTTGCCCATGAGGCATGGTTCGCATGTGTCAAATGATTCAAAATCAAGAGACTCCAAAAGTCCATCAGAATGGAGTTTCTTCATGCGCTTTACACCAATATGACCTAGACGACAGTGCCACAAATAAGTAGTATTATCACTATCTACTTTGCATCTCTTAGCCTCAATGTTATGGATGTGTGTTTCATCCCTTTCGAGATTTAGAAGAAATAAACCATTCACAATAGGTGCATGACCATAAAAGATGTTACTCATATAAATAGAACAACCATTATTCTCCGATTTAAATGAATAACCGTCTTGCAATAAACAAGATCGAGAAATAATGTCCATGCTCAACGTAGGCACATAATAACATTTATTGAGGTTCAAAACTAATCCCAAAGGTAAAACTAAGGAGAGCGTGCCGACGGCCATCACATCAACTCTTGATCCGTTGCCAATGCGCATCGTCACCTCATCCCTCGCAAGCCGCCGTCTATTCCGTAGCTCCTGTTTCGAGTTACAAATATTAGCAACTGAACCAGTATCAAATACCCAGGCACTACAACGAGGGCTAGTAAGGAAAACATCAATAACATGTATATCAAATATACCTTTGATGGTGCCAGCCTTCTTGTCCGCTAAGTACTTCGGACAGTTGCGCTTCCAGTGACCCTTGTCCTTGCAATAGAAGCACTCAGTGTCCGGCTTAGGACCAGACCTGAGCTTCTTCTCAGCAGGGTCAACGCTCTTGCCGCCACCTTTCTTGAAGGGCTTCTTTGCACCCTTACCTTTCTTGAAGGTGGGGGGCTTGTTGACCATCAACACATGATTATCCTTTTTGATGTCCACCTCCGCAGCCTTCAGCTTTGCGAAGAGCTCGGTGATCGTATCAGTGGAACCAATCTGATTGTGAGTCACTACAAAACTTTTGTAGCTGGGAGGGAGTGATTGCAGAACCCTGTCAATCTTGAGCTCCTCTGGAATCTTGCAGTCCAGTTGCTCAAGGCGTTGAGTGTAGCCCGACATCTTAATGGCGTGCTCACTAACGGAACTCCCTTCCTCCATCTTGCAGTTAAATAACTTCTCAGAGATCTCATATCTCTCAGAACGGGCCTGAGTCTGAAACATGGTTTTCAGCTCCTCGAGAATTTCAAAGGGCCCGGGATAGTCTTCAAAACGATTTTGAAGGTCCGATTCCATAGCAAACAACATGGTGCTCCTAATCACACCATAATCATCTTTGCGCGACTGATAGACAACTTTCTCATCAGCCGGCGCAGTAGCAGCAGGGGCGTCACCTAACGCATTATCAAGGACATAGTCCTTTTGGCCGCCAGAGAGAATGATTCTCAGATTGCGGAACCAGTTGGTGAAGTTAGACCCATTGTTTTTAAGCTTTTCCTTCTCAGCAAAAACGTTGAAGTTGAAGTTGGACTTAGCCATTTGATCTACAATATTTGCAAGTACAAATTAGACTATGTTCATGATAACTAGTTCAACTTTTAATCAAATTACTAGATGAACTCCCACTAAATTCAACATCCCTCAAGTTGTTTAGTGAACACGATCCAAATTCACCACACCTAATCCGATCTTCACGAGAAGAGATGTGGTTTCAATGGTGGACAACGAAGTGTCGATCGTATCATTCATATGGCTCATGCTTAACCTTTCGGTTCATGTGTTCCGAGGCCATGTCTATACATGCTAGGCTCGTCAAGTTAGACCCAAGTATTTCTGCGTGTGCAAAACTGGCTTGCACCCGTTGTATGTGAACGTAGAGTCTATAGCACCCGATCATCACGTGATGCTTGGACATGACGAACTTTCGCAACGGTGCATACTTGGGGAGAACACAGTTTTTATCTTGATCTTTAAGTGAGGAATCATCTTATAATGCTACCGTCGCGATCTAAGCATAATAAGATACATAAAAGGATAAACATCACATGCATATAACTTTATGTGACATGGTATAGCCAATCTTCGCGCAATGATCTCCATCTTGTGCGTGCCGGCATGATCTCCATCACTCCACCATGATTGCCTCCACCACGAATAGCAACTAAAACTATTGCTAACTACTTAGCGATAAAGTGAAACTATTACATGGCATATAAGAAGTTGATACACAGGTCATACACAATTATAAAGACAACCATATGGCTCCTGCCGGTTGTGTACTCATCGACATGCAAGTCGTGAAACATTACAAAACATGATCATCGCATACATTATACACATCACATCTTGGGCCATACCATATCACAGAAAACACTCCCTGCAAAAACAAGTTAGACGCCTCTACTTTGTTGTTGCATGTTTTACGTGGCTTATGGGAGTAGCATGCTAAGAACGATTCTTACCTACGGAAAGCCACAACGGTGATATTATGGTTTCAAAACTCTGGTGTAAATCCCATGACAACTATAGTGAGAGAAACTGATATCCACCAGCCGCATGTGTGGAACAAGCCACACGCCAAGTGCGGAGCCGGTCTCGCGAACGACGTCGCGTAAGGTTGGCCTGGTCTGCTTCAATATCACTATCCCGCGTCATAAGAAGAACACAAACAAGAGGGTTGCAACAGAAAACATCAACGCCCGCAACAACCATGTTGCGTTCTACTTGTGAAACACATCTACGCATAGATCTAGCTCTGATACCACTGAAGGGTTTCGCGGCATAGTAAATCAAAATTTTCTACGGATGCGAACAGAGGGAAGCCAAGATCTAATCTAGGAGATGCAAACAACGAGAGAGATTGGATTAGATATTCATACCCTTGAAGATTCGCACATCGGAACGTTCGTCGGAACGTGGGTGATGTAGTCGTACTCGCTTCTCCTCGTCGCGATCTGATCCGATCTAGCAGCACAAGTGGCGATGCCTCCGTGAGATGCACACGTGCAGCACCTCGACGTCTCCTCCTTCCTTCGTCCAGCAAGTATGGTGGAGATATGGATTGGATCTACAACGCGACGGCGCGGTGTAATTGGTGGAGAGTTTCTGCAGCAGGGCTTCGCCTACACGCAGTCGGGAGGGAGAGAGAGAGGAGGGCAGCAGGGCGACTAGGCTTGAGGGGAAGGTGTGGGGGGTGGTGCGCCAGCCCTAGCCCCTCCCCCAAGCCTAGGCCGGCGGCCAAAGGAGTGAGGAGTGGGGGGCAAGGAAACCCCCCCTTCTAGAAGCTCCAAACTAGGGTTTCCCCTTGTTTGGCCGGCTGGGCCCTATGGGGCCTTGTGCCCCTGGCCCAATGCGTCCAGGGCACTCCCTCATAGGCCCATGCCCCCTCCCGACAGGTGGGACCATGTTGGCCCCCTTTCGGAAGGTTCTAGAAGCTTTCGGTACAATACCGATTAACCGAAACAATTCCGAACTCCAAAAACTGCACTGCCTTATATGAATCTTATTCTCCGGACCATTCCGGAACCTCTCCTGATGTCCCGGATCCCATCCGAGACTCCGAACAAAAACTCATAAACCAATTATCCAATCTATCCTAGCGTCGAGACACGTTAAGTGTGTGACCCTTCGGGTTCGAGAATATGCAGACATGATCTTCTATCAATAATCAACAGCAGGGTCTGGAAACCCATATTGACTCCCACACATTCATCGATGATCATATCGGATGAACCACGATTCCAGGATTCAATTAATCCCATATATATTCCCTTCGTCTCGCGATATTTTACTTGCCCGAGTTTTGATCATCGGTACCATCATACCTAGTTCAATCTCGTTCACAGCAAGTACTTTACTCGTTCCGTAATCCGATATCACTTTGTGATTAACTCCTTAACCACATGCTTGCAAGTGGTGTTGATATCGATTACCGAGTGGGCCCGAAGTATATCTCTTCGACTTGGGAGGGACAAATCTCATCTCGATACATACAACCCAACAGGTACTTTCCAATCACCTGAGAGACACCTTTATGATCACCCTCTCATAGGATGACGTTTGATGACCTCAAAGCTTTCTTCCGATACCAGGGAGTTGTATTATCTCATGGTCTAAGGAATACAATATTTGACATAAGAAAAGCTTCGCAAAGATGAACACGATGACACGATCTAATTGCTTCGCTTAGTTTGGGTCTGTCCATCATATCATTCTCCCAATGATATGATCTCATTATTAATTGACAACTCATGGCCATGGTTAGGAAACCTTAACCATCATTAATCAATGAGCTAGTCCATAGAGGCGTACTAGGGACACGGTGTTGTTCACAAACCACACAAGTATTAAAGTTTCCGCTTAATACAATTCTAGCATGGAATATAAACATTATCATGAACAAGAATTATAATAATAACATCTTTATTATTGCCTCTAGGGCATAATTCCAACAATATGCGCCACAGAAGTTTTTTTCAAATTAAAAAAAACACCGGCCAGATCTGGCCGGAGGTGGTGCTCGCCGGAGGTAGGGGTCTCTGATGGAGGAGAGAAGGAGGTCGCTGGTGGATGAGGTGGAGGTCGCCGGTGGAGGAGAGGAGGAGGCCACCAGAGGAGGAGGAGGCCGCTGGAGGAGGAGGAGGAGAAGGTCACCGGAGAAGGAGAAGGTCGCCGGAGGAGGAGCTTGCCGGGGTGGAGGAGGGAGGTGGGAGGAGGAGGAGCTCGCCGGGGTGGAGGAGGAGAAGGAGCTCGCCGGGGTGGAGGAGGAGGAGGAGGAGCTCACCGGGTTGGAGAAGGAGGGAGGTGGGAGGAGGAGGAGGAGGAGGAGGAGCTCACCGGGGTGGAGGAGGGAGGAGCTCACCGGGGTGGTGGAGGAGGAGGAGGAGAAGCTCACCGGGGTGAAGGATAAGGAGGAGGAGGAGGAGAAGGTGAGGAGAATGAGAGAAGAAGTGGAGGAGTGGAAGAGTATAAGAGAGGGAGAAGGAGGGAGGGATTCAAAATTCGAATCCCTCCCAAAACTTCTGTGGCGCATATGGAAGAAATGCGCCACAGAAGTTGGTCCTCCTTTTTTATTTTTTTGCAGGAAAAACCGATCTTTTGGCCATAAGTTTTTACTCTTTTCGAATTTTGAATATCTAAATAATCTCTAAACGACCATAGGTCGTTGCGAGTGGATGCGAAATCTCTTTCTCGTCATTTTGGTATATTATACGTATTTTTTCGACATCGTATGCAAAAGTTACGACCGTTTTATCATGGCATAAACTTTTTTTGTATAAAAAGTCGAAATGCATGTTTGTTAATTTTCCTACCAACTAGACCATATTACCTATCACTATGTGAAAGGATTTTATTTTTTGAAGTGTTTTTCATTTTCTATTATTTTTACAAGGCAAAAAAGGCGATCCGGGGGGGGGGGTAGAATTTGTTTTTCCTACAGAAACTTCTGTGGCGCATGCCTCTATATGCGCCACAGAATGTTGGTCAGAGTACAGTCAATGGATTCTGTGGTAGGGTCCACCCGAGATTTTCTGTGGCGCATATGTCCATATGCGCCACAGAAGTTGGAACTTCTGTGGCGCATGTCCACATGCGCCACAGAAGTTCCAACTTCTGTGGCGCATTTTTCCTATATGCCCCACAGAGCGCATTTGATGAAATGCGCCACTGGATAACTTTTGTGGCGCATGGTCAGAAGCATGTGCCACAGAAGGTCTGTCTATCTATAGCTAGTTTCCTAGTAGTGTCTACTGGGTCGAGGAGACCGATGATGGTGGCAACGACTGTCAGGTGTAGAGATTCTGGAGATGAAGATCCTTGAGATCATGTGGGCGCGATGTGCTTATTTTCAGAGCATCTTATGCCAATTTGTCTTTTATCCTTACTCGGGTCTTGTTTTTCGCTTCCGCTTGATACTCTGATGTGTGATGTATGAGGATATGTATCCTAAAATATTATCTCTATCTAGGATATATTGATCTTGCCGTATGGTGCTGAATATTTCTATTTCTTTTAGATTGTCTGTCTCTGATGTACTGTTGTATGTCGCTGACATGCACACTTGTGTATGTTTGTTTGCATACCTGTCGGTTACACCACTCGCACTTGATACAATATTCTTGCAAAGTGGATAGGATAGTTGGCCGGTACCTTGCCTTGCTTTGCTTAGACAGGCCTACACGTGGGTGGCCCTTAGGACTCCTCGGTAGGACACCTTATGCACTTTGGGTTCATCTTGGCTTGTTGCTTAGAGCGTAATGTCCGAGGTATTACAACTACGTCCTGATCTCAGAATAAGATCCCCCGGCCTATCCTCGCTCTTGTGGTGCTCCTAGCGTCGATGTAGGGCGTATGGAGTCATGTGTCCAACAGATCTCTTGGAATTCGGTCGTTTTTCATATTCTTTTGTGTGGTTTGAGGTCATTCTATTCCGATCTATGATTTTCATCTTGGGCGATGGTTGTTGCTCTATTGCACTGGTCCTTCGGGGCCTTTGCATGACTTCCCGTCCGTCTACTATAACAAGTTCTACTAGGACAAGCTTTGCTCGTCTCCGTTGATGGAGGAGCGAGGATGACGGTGCACCTTCGGCTCGTGCTAGTGTATGTACTCGTTGCTAGGTAGTCCATTGAATTATTCATAATTTTTATTACTTTTGTGATCCTTTGTACTGATGTTATGTGGTAAACCTGGGATTTCCAGTGATATTATGTTGGAAAGACATGTTGCTTGGAGTTCTTACATTATGGTAACATAGTAACTTGGATGTAGATCATAAAGATTCAAATATGTGTTGAAAACAGCTTAAATTACTTATATTCTACTTCGATTGCTTATTTTTGCTACTTGAGAACTGCTACCACATCTAATAATTTTGCTGGAGTCTTCCCTGTAACAAAAGTTACAGTTTCTTTTAAAAAATCATGAGCTTGTTATAGTTCATCAAATAGGTGGCCAGCATAAGGGAAGACAAGAAGGAGATGCAGGTGGGTTGTTATTTTGTAGATCCCTGGTTGTTTCCTAGCCCTTCCCTGGTGTTTGTTATATCGAGCAGAAGGGTGAAAGCAAGATGAGGTGGGGTAAACCAAATCTTCCAATTTATGGCTATGGGGTGGAGATGAGGACCAGATTTTGCTATTTTAGGAAGGGTCCGGCTAGGTCTCAATCAACTGATAATCCTTCAAGTCTCAGTCGACCAAGTTCGCGTACGATCTAAGTATTTAATACAGGTCGATCCGTCTTCCTCTTGTGCATGATTACTGATTAGGTTATGCGTTATCACCTTGTAGCAAACATGCTTTTATGGATTTTCATTCTGTCGGTTCACGGGCTTTTGTACTAATGTAGGTTCTAGATGCTATCCACCCAGTGGTTCAGAAAATTTGTTGGTAGTTAATTTCTATACTACAAGAATAGTAATTTAATTTTTGAAAAAAATTGTTGCACATTTCTTGGAAAAATGAAACATGTATCGAACTGTTGGAGTTGCAGGTTTCTCTTGAGAAAAAGTGCATTTTGTTCCAAAAAAAAAGGGTTAGGGTAGCACATTTCATGATAAATGCGCAACCCGTATAAAAACCGGTTGCTACTTACACATTTCTTGAAATAAAATGCAACTCATCTTGAGAATAGACGCAACTTGTATCGGTAACAAATTGTTGTTGCACATTTCTTTAAAAAGTGCAACTCATATAGAAAAAGGGTTGGAATTGCACTTGAGAAAGTCACAACTCGAATAAATAATGGTCACTACATGCATATTCCATGAGATAAATATGCAACTTGTTTTGAATATCACTTGTTAATCAGTTGCATGTTTCTTGAAATATGTGCAACTCGTATTGGAAGCTGGTTGCACTTGCACATTTCTTTAGAAAAGTGCAACTCGGATTGAAATCCGATTGCTACTTGCATGTTTCTTCAGAAAATGCAATTGGTATTAAAAATCGGTTGAAATTGCCCTTTTCTTCAGAAAATGCAATTGGTATTAAAAACCGATTGAAATTGCATGTTTCTTCAGAAAAGTGCAATTGTATGGGATAAAACATAAAACAAATGATAATTACACATTTCTTGAAATAAGTGAAATCCATATCAAAACCAGTTGTAGTTGCACTTTTCTTAATCACTACTTGCAAGTTTCTTGAGAAAAGTGCAAGTGGTTTCAAAAATTCAGTTGTAGTTGAACATTTCATGAGAAAATGCAAATTTTATTGAAACCCAGTCATAGCTGCACGTTCCTTGTTCCTTGAGATAAAGTGTAACTAGTATAAAAAACTAGTTGGACTTGCACATCTCTAGAGAAAATGTGCATCTCAGAATAAAAAAATACTTGCTACTTGCACATTGCTTGAGATAAAGATACGACTCGTTTCAAAAACCACTCGTTAATTGCATGTTTTTTGAGAAAAGTCTAAGTCGAATCAAAAAACTACTTGGAGTAGAACATTTATTGAGAAAATGCAACTCATATCGAGACCCAGTAGCTACATGCATGTTTCTTGAAAAAATGCTACTCTTATCCAAAACCTTATTGGGTTTGCACATTTGTTGATAAAAGTGTAACTTGTATACAAAATCAGTTGCTACTTGGTTTGAGTTGCACATTTCTTGTGAAAAGTGCAACTAGCATGAAAAAACGATTGCTAGATGCATATTTCTTTGAGAAGAGAGTGCAACCAATATAAAAAGTCGGTTGCTAGTTGTATTTTTAAGAAATAAATATCTCATAAAAAACAAAAAACAGAGAAATGCATACATAACATAGTGGCCGCACTTTTCTCGACGAGATGGTTGCACTTTTCAAAAATTTAGTTGCACTTATAAGATAAACAATCATTATTCAGTATATAAGGAAAAAATACATGCATAACATTAGAAATAATAATAATCATTTGACACATGACAAATTTATGTATTTTTACTACACCAAGGAGTGCAAAATAAAACAAAAATATGTCAGCTTGTATACACAACGTCCATGCTAAAAAAGACAAAAGATAAAAAAATAAACACAAAAAGGCCAATACACGGAAAACCCCACCACGACAACATAAACAAGTGCGCTGGAGGCCCAACATCGTCTATTGTTTAAAATTCAGGATGTGCAATCGGACTACAAAATCAATAGACAAAGACTTAACATAATCTCAATTGACTGTTGTTTAGCAAAACCGTTTTAGGAAAGGGCACCGATTAGCTTACACAGTGCTCGCACATCGCGTTCCGTCCAAAATAAAAGTGGTGCCAGGTAACGGGCTCCAGTGATGTGTGTTCCGTGTGGGAGTCTATGCCAAATGCAGACACTACAGGAATAGGATGCTACGCTGACGGCCGGTCGCTACGCCGAGGGCCAAACGTCGGGGCCGTCGGTGTAGCCATCATTCAAGCCAACCTCGCCGGGCAGCCGTCGGCGTAGAATTGTCCTCGACATATCCTATGCTACGCCGACGGCTGCCCTCGGCGTAGCATACGCCGACGGCTGCCCTCAGGGTAGTTATTTTTTATTGTACTTCATTAAACTTTGAAAAATCATAACTAAATCATTCTAATTCGGAAAAATACAAATAATATATCAAAATTTGCAGAAAAATAAGATCTATCTATCTACACTCAAATATTACATATTTGTAAATAAAAATTAAGTTAAACACAAAACATTATATATAGTTTAAAACGGGCATAAAAATTTCAAAAACGATTGAAACAATGCGAAACCTTCGCATGGTGTTATATTATGTGACATAGTTGGAAGGAAAAATATCAAACTTGGTATATTGATTATGTCTCAAAAAACCTTCACAAAATGACCTATCTCATTCGAGGTTTCTTGGCTTTCGGGTCAAATGACCAATATTATAGCTAGAATCAAGGCATAGTTTGTGATAATATGCCCATATTGTGCATACATATGCATCATGGGATGGCGAACAATGTTGCACGAGGAAGTTTTCCTTTTCGTCGCACCAAAACACCATTTCCCCATTTCCGAGCACAAAAAACGGACGGTTTTGTGAAGCAAGCACCAAATGGCTAATTAAAAATGCTACCACCACATTTTACAAAAATACTATACCACCTTATATAGACAATGTCCCAACAGGGGGATCCGAAACCTTTCCGTCCACCTCTGGTGAAAAAGACAAATTCCTGCCGAATCGGCATGAAGTGGGTCAGATATGAACTACAGGTACATGATCCGATGCTCATGTTTTTTTACAAAAATAATTTTTAGGTTCACAATATGCTATTTTATAAAAGATCCAATGCAAGTTTAGCGAGGCTCGGCCCCGAGCTAAGAATCTTCATGTCCGCTGTTCGACAAAGTTTGACGATAGTTTAAAACGGGCATAAAAAATTCAAAACAATCGAAACAATGCGAAACTTTCGCGTGGTATCATATTATGTGACATAGTTATAAGAAAAAATATCAAACTTGATATATTAATTATGTCTCAAAAAAACCTCCACAAAATGACCTATCTCATTCAAGGTTTGTTGGCTTTCGGGTCAAATGACCAATATTATGGCTAGAATTAAGGCATAGTTGGTGATAATGTGCCCATATTATGCATACACATGCATCATGGGATGGCGAACAATGTTGCACGAGGAAGTTTTCTTTTTCGTCGCACCAAAAAGCCATTTCCCATTTTCCGAGCACCTTATATGGACAATGTCCCAATAGGGGGATCCGAAACTTTCCGTCCACCTCTGACGAAAAAGAAAAATTCCTGCCGAATCGGCAGAAAGTGGGTCAGATATGAACTACACGTACATGATCCGATGCTCATGTTTTTTTATAAAAATCATTTTTAGGTTCACAATATGCTATTTTATCAAAGATCCAATGCAAGTTTTCCTTTTCATCGCACCAAAAAGCCATTTTTCATTATCCGAGCGCAAAAAGGGAATTTTCTAAAGCAACCACCAAATAGCTAATTCAAAAATGGAGGGTTTGTGATTAGTTGATATGGATATCATATTTGGATTCCTCTTATTTTTTTGATAAATTTAGACATATTATTTGTTAAATTCTGATTTACAGATTTAAAGATATTAATTATTCCATATTAAATAGAAAAATACAAAAAAGTAAAATTAATATATTTTTATTTGAATTCAATAATATTTTTACTTATTCGTTAATGTTTACTTAAATAATTGTTTGTAATTTCAAAAAATACAAACATGTGACATGATGATATAAGAGTTAATAGGATAGATATCATAGTATTGACAACAATGTATGAATTACTTTATGGAAACAGATTATGAAGGAACGAAGAATTTAAGCGTGCTGGAGCTGAAGTAGTATTAGGATGGGTGACCGGCTGGAAAGTTTTACCAAGACTGTAATTTAATTAAATATGAAATATAATTAGTGTTAAAAATGTTCAAAGTGAGAGATTAACGAGTCAAACAATTCAAAGATTAAAAAATTGAGAAAAAATAATTTTTTTAAAAAAAATGTTTTTACAACATGTCGACAGGCTATGCCACGACCGTTACGCGGAGGACACCGACGGTATTGTGATACGCTGACGGCCTCTATATGCTCCGCCGAGGGAGGCCTTTGCCGAGGAGGCTACGCCGAGGGCAGCCGTCGGCGTATCATACGCCGAGGGCATTTTGACCTACGCCGACGGCTTTTTGCCCTCGGCGTAGCGCGCGTCCTGCAGTGTCGGGGTATCCCCAGTAGGTTCAACCTATTTTTTCACGAAATACAAAACTCAAAGAAACCAAAATAAAAATAAAACTTAGCTACATTACATAATAGTCTTAATTTACATACTGGGATGGCGAACAATGTTGCAGGAGGAAGTTTTCCTTTTTGTCGCACCAAAAACCCATTTTTTATTTTCCGAGCACAAAAAACTGACGGTTTTGTGAAGCAACCACCAAATAGCTAATTCAAAATACTACCACCACATTTTACAAAAATACTAGACCACCTTATATGAACAATGTCCCAACAGGGGGATCTAAAACCTTTCCGTCCACCTCTGGTGAAAAAGACAAATTTCCGCCGAATCGGTATGAAGTAGGTCAGATATGAACTACAGGTATATGATCCGATGCCCATGTTTTTTTTACAAAAATCATTTTTAGGTTCATAATATGCTATTTTATCAAAGATCCAATGCAAGTTTAGCGAGGCTCGGCCCCGAGCTAAGAATCTTCATGCCCGTCGTTCGACAAAGTTTGACGATAGTTTAAAACGGGCATAAAAAATTCAAAAACGATCGAAACAATGCGAAACCTTCGTGGGGTGTCATATTATGTGACATAGTTAGAAGGAAAAATATCAAACTTGGTATATTGATTATGTCTTAAAAAAACCTTTACAAAATGACCTATCTCATTCGAGGTTTCTTGGCTTTCGGGTCAAATGACCAATGTTATAGCTAGAATCAAGACATAGTTTGTGATAATATGCACATATTATGCATACACGTGCATCATGGGATGGCGAACAATGTTGCGGGAGGAAGTTTTTCTTTTAGTCGCACCAAAAAGCCATTTTCCATTTTCCGAGCACAAAAAACGGATGGTTTTGTGAAGCAACCACCAAATGGCTAATTCAAAATACTATCACCATATTTTACAAAAATACTAGACCACCTTATATCGACAATGTCCCAACAGTGGATTCGAAACCTTTCTGTCCACCTCTGGTAAAAAAGATAAATTCGTGCCGAATCGGTAGGAAGTGGGTCAGATATGAACTATAGGTACATGATCCGATGCTTATGTTTTTTTATAAAAATCATTTTTAGGTTCACAATATGCTATTTTATCAAAGATCCAATGCAAGTTTTCCTTTTCATCGCACACAAAAGATATTTTTCATTTTCCGAGCGCAAAAAGGGGGATTTTCTGAAGCAACCACCAAATAGCTAATTAAAAAACGATGGGTTTGTGATTAGTTGATATGGATATAATATTTGGATTCC
This sequence comes from Avena sativa, assembly GCA_916181665.1. Lineage (NCBI taxonomy): Eukaryota > Viridiplantae > Streptophyta > Magnoliopsida > Poales > Poaceae > Avena > Avena sativa. The sequence continues at coordinate 142,927,236 of OV702294.1, read as the reverse complement.
TCTCATTTTTCTGATCAATTTAGACATATTATTTGTCGAATTCCGATTTACGGATTTAAAGATATTAATTATTCCATATTAAATATAAAAATATAAAAAAGTAAAATTATTATATTTTTATTTGAATTCAATAATATTTTTTACTTATTCATTAATGTTTAGTATAATATTTGTTTGTAATTTCCAAAAATATAAACATATGACATGATGATATAAGAGTTAATAGGATTGATATCATAGTATTGACAACAATGTATGGATTACTTTGCGGAAACAGATTCTGAAGGAACGAGAAAGTTAAGCGTGCTAGAACTGGAGTAGTATTAGGATGGGCGACCGGTCAAAAAGTTCGACCAAGACTGCAATTTAATTAAATATTAAGTGTAATTAGTGTTAAAAATATTCAAAGAAGAGATTAAGAAATTGAACAATTCAAAGATTCAAAAATTGAGAAAAAATAATAAAAAATATTTTTTAAAGGAAATGTTTTTGCAACGTGTCGACAAGCTATGCCGGCGGCCGCTACGCCGAATGCCCTCGGCGTAGCATACACGGACGGCATTTTGATACGCCGACGGCCTCGATCTGCTCCGCCGAGGAAGTCCTTTGCCAAGGAGGCTACGCCGAGGGCAGCCGTCGACGTACCATACGCCCAGGGCATTTTGGCCTACGCCGACGGCTTTTTGCCCTCGGCGTAGCGCGCGCATCCTGTAGTGAGATGCCATATATGTACTTTTTCTGTTTTCAAAATATAAGATATTTTAGCTTTGTGAAGCAAATCTATCTAAACTTTCTTTTTATGAGGTTCACTCAGGTTTGAAGTAAATCTATACACTAAAATAAGTCTAAATACATTTTTTTCATAAACTTAAAACATCTTATATTTTGAAACAAGGAGATAACATGGAAGAACTACCAAATTCGCTTAAACTAAAACTAGTTTACACGTATACTATTGCCCACGCTAAGGAAATCACAAGTAACAGGCAAAGGACATGCCTCATGTCACACAATCTTAACGTCCCGGCAATAACCGAGACACTGGTCTCACTCTCATGTGTAGCCTCTTTCATCTCAAGCTCTAGTCTCTTCTTTCTCAGCAGTTTTTTCAAGAAATTACTGTTATTGTCACCGTAAAGATAGCTGCTAACCCTGAACCTCTTATGTTTCTTTTCTGGAACCAAATAAAACAACCCGGCTTGCAAGCGGCGCTCTTTGTACTTCCTAAGTGCATAGTCTATTTTACCTCCGATGCTTACAATTTTTTTCCTGTAAGCCGCCCATAATCTTACATCGTACACGTTCATAATCACAACAATCTTCCACCTCGCCCCACGAAGCTCCTTTTCGTGCCACAGTGCTGTTGATTTAAGCATAACTCTGGGCTTAGCCGATGTCCTTGTGCCAAACTCGTCACTCCTACATATCCTGAACTTCTTCTTTGGTCGTCCGGTGACCTTGTCTTTAACTAAGGACCCAACCTTCTGCTTGAAAACAAAAAAGAACATCTTCCGTCGATTTGGTGGTTTGCTCCTGATTATGAAATAAACATTGAAATCAAGGACCAAGTGTTTTCAATCAAATAATTAAAAAGTCCTAGGCCTTCTAGAAAGGTATGTGCATGCTAGCTCGTAATCCGACTAGGTAAAACATGCGAAACTTTAAACCCGTCTCGAGTCAAATTTAAGAGTATCTGCCACTTATGTTGTTTTAAATACACCTCCGACCCAAATTTGTTGACTTAGATTTGTCTAGATTCGATTGTATCTAGACATGATTTAGTATTAGATTTATCCGTATCTTGATAAATCTGAGTCAATTAATTTGGGTCAAAAAGAGTATTAATAACGACAATTTGAAAATCACATGCCTAGATTAGTCTAGGTGAAAGAGCATGTCAATATCCCCAAAACATCAAATTTCAATCCCCCCTCCGAGCCGATTAGATTTTCGTGGTGCGACGATTAAAGTCACATCAGAGATTGTAGAAGAGAGGGATTACAAGTTACTAGGGTAGTATACACATACAAGAACTCGTCCTAGGAAAGTATGCATATATACAGCTTAAAAATTAGAAACGGCAATCGAAAACCGTACCTGCTGCCGTCGGAAGTTTGCATCTCCGTGGCTAGATGCGAACCGCGGCTATTTGGTGCCCAACTAATAATAGGAGCTGTTGTGGTCGTCAGATAATACAGTAGTAGTATATAATGCCGAGCGAGGGGAGGTAGAATAGCTTGGGGATGGATCGGAACTCGATCTCTTTCATTTTTGGCAAGGGAAATTGGTCGGAATCCTTTTTTAGGGGGTGGAAAATGTTCGGGGCTCTATTTTCCTGTTCTTTGCTCTAGTTTTTTTTTGGCACGGTAACTTGAGTCTGGTCCAACAAGTACGTCGTACCATCTAGCTCCGCGTACCCTGACAAAGCTGAACCGGAGCAGGTACGCGCATGTGGTAGAACACCGTGGATGCGCCCGGAGAACTTGAGGTGCTTCACGGACCGCCGTGGACGCGTGCGAGACCGCCGTCGCCATGCCCTGGGACAGCAGCCACGCGATCCGCAGTCTGCGCGCCTCGATCTGTACAGCCGGCCGGGTGCATGCATGCAACAGCCGACGCGCACCGTCTTGAGCCCCTCCACTTGGGTCACCATGCGTGCACAACCTCCGGGCCAAGGTCGGTTCTGGTTCATGTTGCCGTCTTCGCAGTCTTCCTCGTCGGCGTCGTCCATGCCAGGAAGGCTGGCGCTCTCCTGGAGCGAACCTGCGTCGCCGGTCGCATGCTCTGCGCCGCCTGAGTCACATACTGTCGATCGGCCGTCGTGCTCTCCCACTGATACGATGGCGGTGGGGGCTCGAACCAGTCCTCGTTGAGCAAGACGCGGCGAAACTACACCTACGTGGACGCCGACAACCAGTTCATCCTCTTCAGCCCTGCACAGCTGATGATGTGTGCTGTCCTTCATCCCCAGCTTCCAGAGCATGTTGTGGCGGCCATTTCATTCACCTACGCCACCATCGTCCTAGACCTCGCCATTCGCCAAGACAGTGGGCGACTGGCCAACGGCGCGATCATGGGCGGCATGGCCGGAGTCCCGGTAGCGAACGTCGTCGCGCAGAAGACGTGGCGGGTCCCTGGTCGCGCTGGCGGTGGGCGACATCGCGTTGCGTTCGTGTACCCGTACACAACCTTGCTCCTTGAGACCCAGGACACGTTGCGGTCCTCGCCGTCCTCGCCACCACCTTCTTCGTCTACCTCGGCGTTGGCATCCAGCTTCGGCTTCTACGAGTCCTGCTAATGCCTGCATCGTCCTCCACATCCATGCAGCCATCAGGTAGCTAGGTAACCAGTCAACTCTCAACTCTAAGACTTCTGAATGTTTCCTTGTCTGATGTTTGCCTGAATTGGCCGGGGACGTGCAGATGTACAGCAGCCAGCAGATATTCACGGTGACGAACAGATGCTTGGGCGCAAGGTTCTCCGAGAGTGCATTCGATCGTGAACAGGACGTACGCCATGAAGGTCGTGCCGTGGTATGGCCTGAACCTGCAGCTTCAAGACGGTGGTGGTGTACGTGGCAATTCAAGCACGAAAAGGCTGGGCATGGACCGTGACAAAAGTCACATAATTAACCTAAAGTCGGTAAGAAATTACAAAATAACCTGCTTTGCGATAGATTTCTCTATCAAACCTATCTACACAATGCTCTACCGGAAAGCTTCATGGTCAATAGCACAACGCTCTCGCCAAAAGCTCATGGTACCTATGGTGCTCTGGTCAAAAACGCCAACTTCTTATCCGACGTGGCGACCAATGACGGCTACGTGCACACTTTTTATGTTTGGCGCTTTTCCCCGGAAGGTCATGGTGCTTAGTGTGGCGCTTTTCACGAAAACATCATACCCCTTGACAAGAAAAAACGTCCGCACGTTCACCAAAAATTTGGTAAGTTTTTTGCATAACGCCTTGATCAAAAGCGCCATGATCAATGGCATGACGCTCTAGCCAAAGACGACATGCTAAAGAAAGCTATCGATTTGTGTTGGATTTGCGGACCATCGTCGGAGTTCTCAGGAGCCCCATGCCCTAGCTAGCATGGGGCGTAATCGCATGTTGGATGCATCTCTCTCTTGGCTCTCGGGCTGGTGGGTTGTGGGAGTTTGTGACATGTGGGACCCTTGGCTTGTTTAATCAAATCATGCACTTCTTTCCATTCCAAGTTCCAAAGTATGCTGTGTTGAACTCGTGTGATGCATGCACAATTTGCTGGTTTACTCTCTCTCATTAATTGATCTTTCCTCTACATCTCTATCCGATTAATATAAGTGTAAAAATGCAACTGAGCAGAGGCAGAGCTCATGATCCATCCATATTATGTGTAGCGTTGGCAGTCATGCCCATGGAAAGGTGTGAAGTAATTGTATAGACACATTTCGTTCTTTTTTATCATGAGAAAGCTGCGCTAGGCTTTCGATCATACAAGCAAGCAATGGGCAAACTGGCAATGCGTTTTGACGTTTGTGCTGTAGAAAGAACTGAAAAAAATAAGGATCCAATTTTCATAAGAAGTATTAAGTTATTCATACCATTAAAGTTTTGGCAGTCAATAATAGTTTTTTCAGCATGGCGTTTTTAGCTAGAGCGTCATGCCATTGACCATGGCGCTTTTGGCTAGGGCGCCATGCAAAGTACTTGGCAGAAATTATGGTGAGCACGACGGACGGTTTTCTTGTCAAGGGGTATAACATTTTCGTGAAAAAGCGCCATACTAAGCACCATCACGCTCCGGGGAAAAGCGTCAAACATAAAAAGTAGGCCCGCAGCCATCATTGGTCGCCACGTCGGACGAGAAGATGTCGTTTACCAGAGTGTCATAGGTACCATGACGCTTTTCGCGGGAGCGTCGTGCTACTGACCATGAAGCTTTCCGGTAGAGCGTCATGTGAATATGTTAGATCATAAAATCTTCCAAAAAGCAGGTTATTTTATGATTCCTTACCGACTTTAAGTTAATTATGTGATTTTTGTGTGGACCGTGGTGTTCCCCTGCTTCATATCACTGAGGTGTTGGGACTGCACCTTCTGACCACTCGTTGTCTGCCTCAACCTGGCGTGAAGCAGGCGTGGATGCAGCGAGACCGGTGTCCATGCACTAGTAGAAAATGGGTCTTTTATCCGGTCCATTAGTCCCGGTTCCGCCACGAACCGGGACTAATGCTCGCGTTCATCCCGGTTCTAGCGGCCGGCGCGTCGCTTGGGAGGCAGGAGGCTTTTGTCCCGGTTCGTAAGGGAGCATTCGTCCCGGTTTGTAACACAAACCGAGACTAAAGGTATTGCACCAGACACATGGCCTTCCGCATAGCTTTAGTCCCAGTTTGTATTATAAACTGGGACGAATAGCCTGCCTATAAATACGCCGTCCCAGCCCTCTCCCTTCCCTTCTTTATTTTTTCTTGGTGGAAGGTGTGAGAGGTGTGTGCTAGTTTGTTTTTTCCTATGCACGCGAGATGTTCGATGAAATGCTTGAGTGAATGATAATGTTTGATTTTTCACAAAACAAAAATGATATGAGGTGCCCGAGCCACACTTGAGATTTCTCCTCTTTCTTAACTCCTCGGTCGAGGTTAGCAACCTTATCTTTTCATCTGTCATTGATACAATGCATGTGTCGATGTGAAGTGGTCATTTGACTATTTATGATGTTTTGTAATGGTTTTTGATAAACTTAATTATATGATGCAGATGAATAGGCGGGAATGGATGTACAGTGACCGACGTGAACCCGAGTACATTAGGGTTACCGATGTGGCTATGACAAACAAAGAGAATGGTTTTATGCGTTGTCCATGTGTTAAATGTCGGAACGACAAGGAGTACTCTTCCTCAAAAATAATTCGCGACCACCTCGTTATGAAAGTTTTCATGCCCAGCTATAATTGTTGGACCAAACACGGAGAAAGAGGGGTTATGATGGAAGACAATAGAGAAGAAGAGGATGATGATAACAACTATCATCATATGTTTCCTGAATATGGTGATACTGCAATGGAAGGAAATGAAGAGGAAGGAGGTGAAGAACGGGCATCATATGAGCCTGCTGATGATCTTGGTCGGGTCATTTCTGATGCAAATTGAGACTGTGAAACAGAAAAGGAGAAGTTGAAGTTTGAGGGCATATTAGAAGATCATAAAAAATTATTGTACCTAAATTGCAATTATGGCAGCACAAAGCTTGGTACCACACTGGAATTGCTGCAATGGAAGACAGAGTGTGGTCTAGCTGACTCCGCATTTGAAAATTTGCTGAAAATAATGAAACCAAAGCTTTCAAAGCGTAACGAATTTCCCCGAGAGTACGTACAAAGCAAAGAAGACTCTCTGCCCTCTAGTATTAGATGTGCAGAAGATACATGCATGTATTAATGATTGCATCTTACACCGCGGTGAGGAGTACGAGAATTTAGATAAATGTCCGGTATGCACTGCATTGCCGTATAAGATCAGACGATATGACCCTGGTGATGTTGAGGGCGAGCCCCCCGGAAGAGGCTCCTGCTAAGGTTATGTGGTATTCTCCTATAATACCATGGTTGAAACGCATGTTCAGAAACAAAGAGCATGCCAGGTTGTTTCTATGGCACAAAGAAGACCATAAGAATGACGAAAAGTTGAGACACCCTGCTGACGGGTCACAGTGGAGAAAAATCGAGAGAGACTTCCCGGACTTTAGAGGTAACACAAGGAACTTATGGTTTTGGTCTAAGTACGGATGTCATGAATTCTTTTAGGGAGCAGAGTTGCAGTCACAACACCTGGCCCGTGACTCTATGTATCGACAACCTTCCTCCTTAGTTGTGCATGAAGTATAAGTTCATTATGATGCCAGTGCTCATCCAAAGCCCAAAGCAACCTGACAACGACATTGATGTGTACCTAAGGCCATTAGTTGAAGAACTCTTATAGCTGTGGGGCAAACTAGGTGTACGTGTGTGGGATGAGCACAAACAGGAGCCATTTGACCTATGTGGGTTACTTTTCGTAACCATCAATGATTGGTCTGCTCTTAGTAACCTTTTAGGACAGACAAACAAGGGATATATGGCATGCACACACTATTTAGATAAGACCGGAGGTACATATTTGCATAAATGTAAGAAGGTTGTGTACCTGGGGAATCGACAATTTGTTCTGACCAATCATCCCGTAAGAAAAAAAGGCAAGCATTTCAAAGGTGAGGCAGATCACCGGAAGAAACCTGACCTCCCTACTGGTGATGTATTTGGTATGGTCAAGGACATAGAAGTAATCTTTGGAAAGGGTCATGGCGTTCAATTTATTTTGAACGACGTCGCTACCAGACATGCGCCCATGTGGAAGAAGAAATCTATATTTGGGAGCTACCCTATTAGAAAGTCCTACATGTCCGCTCTTCAATCGACGTGATGCATGTGACGAAGAATCTTTGTGTGAACCTGCTAGGCTTCCTGGGCATGTATGGGAAGACAAAAGATACACCAGAAGTACGGAAGGACCAACAACTTATGAAAGATCCAAATAACATGCATACATAGAACAAGACAAATAAAGGGCATCACTTAAGTCGTGCCAGCTATGCTCTTACCAAAGCAGAGAAGGAAATCTTTTTTGAAGTCCATTATAGTATCAAGGTGTCGTTTGACTTCTCGTCTAATATCAAGGGGATAATAAATATGGCAAAGAAAAATTCCAAAACCTGAAGTATCACGACTGTCACGTGATTATGACGTGGTTGCTTCCGGTTGCATTGAGGGGGTGATACGTCGGAAACGTATCTATAATTTTTTATGTTCCATGCTTGTTTAGTATCTACTTTGCTTTGTTTTGTCTACACTTTGAGGTGTTTTTATATGTTTTCTAGTACTAACCTATTAACAAGATGCCACAATGCCAGTTGCCTGTTTTCTTCTGTTTTTGGTTCCAGAAAGGCAGAAACTCAATATTCTCGGAATTCGACGGGACAAAAGCCAAAGTCAATATTTTACCGGGGGGAACAGGAAGCCAGAGTATGAGACGGAGGAGAGCCACCAGGGGGCCACACCCCCTGGCTGTGTGGTTGGGCCCAGCCCGCTCCTAGGGGTGCGGCCGCCCTGACTGCCCCCTGCCTCGCCTCTTCGCCTATAAAGACCCACCGATGCAGAAACCCAAAGTACCCGATCAATATTCCACGAAACCGTCTATAGCCGCCACCACCATCGTCCCTAGATCAGGGGGGATCTGAAGCTCTTCCCGGCACCCTACCGGAGGGGAGATCATCCCGGAGGCCTTCTTCTTCATCATGCCAGCCTCTGGTATGAAGTGTGAGTAGTTCCACCTTGGAATACGGGTCCATGTAGTAGCTAGATGGTTGTATCTCCTCCTTTGTTCTACCATGTTTAGATCTTGTGAGCTTCGTTCATGATCAAGATCATCTATTTGTAATCATGCATGTTGTGTTTGCGGGGATCCGATGGATATTGAGATTACTATATCAAATTGATTAATGGTTTTGGCTTATTGATTTTATCATGTGTGTGTTGTTTGTGGTCTTGCATGCTCGCCGTTTCTAGTAACTATCTTGGCCAAGTAGATGCTAGTGACTCCAAGAGGGAGTATTTATGCTCAATAGTGGGTTCATGCCTCTATTTAATCTAAGGGAAGTGACTGATGACCCACAAGTGTAGGGGATCGCAATAGTCTTCGCGGATAGTATTACCCAATTTATTTATTCGACACAAGGGGAGCCAAAGAATACTTGCAAGCCTTAACAACTGAGTTGTCAATTCAACTGCACCTGGAAATAGTTCTTGCTCACAGAATTTTATCAGTAGCAACAGTTTGGTAGTGGCAACGGCAGCAGTAAAACAGGAGCAATAGTAACAGTAATAGTAACAGTGGGATTCGAGTGCGGTAGGCATAGGGATGGATGGACGGGCGTTGCATGGACGAGTCTAAACATGCAACTTCAAGATTTAGGGCATTGTAGATAAATAAGAACAAGCATCCAAGTACTAAACAATCCTAGGCATGTGCTCCAAATATAGTCATACGTGCTCGCAATGAGAACTTGCACAATATCTTCTGTCCAGCCAGCCCGTGGCAGCGGGGCCTCTAGGGAACTACTGGCAATTAAGGTGCTCCTTTTAATAGAGCACCGGAGCAAAGCATTAACACTCCATGAACACATGTGATCCTCACACCACAGCCATCCCCTCCGGTTGTCCCACTTATTGTCACTTTGGGGCCTTTGGATCCGGACAATGATATGTGTACACAACTTGCAGATAAGACCATAAACAATACTATCATAATGATTCAATAATAAGGTTAGATCTGAGATCATGGCACTCGGGCCCTAGTGACAAGCATTAAGCACAACAAGTTGCAACAAAGTCAAATAGCACTAATAGAGATACTAGGAACTATGCCCTAACAATCTTATTCGATTACATGATAGAACTCATCCAATCCCTACCATCCCCAAGCCTACAGTGGGGGATTACTCACTCATGGATGAGGGAAACATCGATGGTTGATGGAGATGCGTTGGTGATGACGATGGCGGTGATCCTCTCCAAATTCCCCGCCCCGGCAGGGTGTCAGAACGGAGTTTTTGTATCCGAATCTTGGTCTCCGCAGCGGCGGAGCGGAACTCTTTCTGGAAAACTATCGAACCTTCCTTGGTTTTTAGGTCGAGAGGCCACTTGTAGGCGCAGAGGGAGGCCAAGGGGGTGCCTGGGGTGGCTGCACCTCCCCCTAGGCGCGACCAGAGGTGGGCCCGCACCTGGAAGGGGTGTGGGCCCTCCAGGCCCCTTCTCCGTCTCGTCTTCTGGCTTCGTGGATCTTCTGGTGAAATATAATTTTTGGCATATTTTCCGGGATTTTTCCTAATAGTTGATTTTCTGCACAAAAACTAGACATCAAGGTAATTCTGCTGAAAACAGCGTCAGTCTGTGTTAGTTTTATCCAAATCACACAAGTTTAGAGGAAAACAATAGAAAAAGTTTTCGGGAAAGTAGATACGTTTTGGACGTATCAGTGATAGAAATCTCTAAGGTTGCAGATGTGTTGTTGCCACTAGGGAGAAAACAACGGTCTCTTGTTCATGGAACAAGTGGATTGTTTACCTTACACACTTTGCTTAAAGCAGTTATCCGTTGCTTGCAACTTAATACTGCAGGGGGTTCGGATGATAAACTGAAGGTGGATTACTAGTCATAGATGCAATTGGATGGCGGTCTATATATCTTGTTGTATTGCCCAATCGAATCTCATAGGATCATGAATGTCTAGTATTGCATTGTTATGCCTTGCTCAGTCCTGTCAATTGCCCTGCTATAATTTGTTTACCCAGCATGCCATGTTTGTTTATCTTAAGGAGAACACCTCTAGTGAACTATGGACCCCGGTCCAATATTTACCATTGATACATCTTCCACTGTTACTGTTTAATTTCTACAAACCATTATTACCTTCCACACCATACAATTAATCCTTTTTTTTCAGCAAACCGGTAAGATTGACAACCTCACTGTTCGTTGGGGCAAAGTCTTGAGTTTGTGTTGTGCAGGTTTCCAATGCTAGCAACACCTTGGAGTCGTTTCCTTCCTCCTACTGGTTCGATAACCTTGGTTTCTTACTGAGGGAAAACTTGTTGTTGTTCTCATCATATCTTCCTCTTGGGGTCTCCCAACAAAGCTTCCACGCACCATCAGGGGGATTCTACCAGAAAATGTCTGATTACCCATTGTGAAGCTATGTGCATTCCTCAATGCAATATCTCAGAAGTTAATCAATCCAGATATTCTGCCAATGTTACAGAAGGGTGTGGTACAATTTCTTGTTAGTTTTGATTTGGTGTTCCCACCATCCTTCTTCAATGATGCAACTCCTGGTTCACCTAGTGGAAGAGATTGCCATTCTCTGTCATGTATTTCTACACAATATGTTCCCCTTTGATAGGTTCATGAGAGTCTTAAAGAAATATGTTCATAACCGTGCTAGGCCAGAAGGAAGCATCTCCAAGGGCTATGGAACAGAGGAGGTCATTGAGTTTTGTGTTGACTTTATTCCTAACCTTAAGCCTATTAGTGTTACTGACTCGCGGCATGAGGGGAGACTGAGTGGAAAAGGCATGCTGGGAAAGAAAGCACTGATATATAGGGACGAGCAATCTTTCACTCAAGCACACTATACAGTTCTATAGAATTCCAACTTAGCAGCTCTGTACATCAAGGAACACAAGAATATTGTACACTCCAACAACCCGAGGAAGCCTGACTCATGGATTAGAGATGAACACATGAAGTCTTTCAGCGGTTGGTTGTGAACACATCTCATGAATGACACCACAGTTGGAGATCATCTATACTTGTTGGCCGGGTCACCATCTTCTACTATATTGAATTTCCAAGGGTATGAAATAAATGGGAATACATTTTACACGATCGCCCAAGATAAAAGGAGCACCAACCAAAACAGTGGTGTCCTCTTTGATACAACAGACGAGAATGGGAAAAAGGACACATACTATGGTTACATACAGGAGATATGGGAACTTGACTATGGAGTTTCTTTTAAGGTTCCTTTGTTTCGCTGTAAATGGGTCAACCTGAATGGAGAAGGGGTAAAGGTAGACCACTTGTACAGAATGACAATAGTGGATCTCAACAATCTTGGTTACATAGACGAAACATTCGTCCTAGCCAATGATGTGGCTCAAATTTTCTATGTGAAGGACATGTCCTCTAGACCGAAAACAAGAAAAAAAAGCAAACGAATCCATCATACGACATAGTTCTTTCAGGGAAAAGAAACATCGTGGGATTCAAGGATAAGACAGACATGCTAGACGATTATAATAAGTATGATGAAATTCCGCTCTTCACGGTGAAAACTGACCCAAGCATCCCGTTAAGTAAAGAAGATGCTCCATGGTTACGGCCGAAGAGATCATAAGCAAGGGACATACGCCAAGAAGTTCATGGCCTCATATAGTGTGTACCTCTAGTTCAAATCTGGACGGTCGGCCGCATATTGTGAACCTAAATGCCATGAGACATGATAGCTCATTTTGTGAAGGATATTTTATGATGTTTGCAATTTTCCAAGTTTAATATTTTTCCTTGCAACTATAACACATAACATGACAGAACACAAAGGGTTTTGTATTTTTGATAAATGTGAAACTTTAATTCGGTTGTTGCTTTACAAACTATATATGCCGCGATTCCCGTCCTTTCCCTCTAACTGGAGCTTTTAGTCCCGGTTGTAGCCACTAACCGGGACTAAAGATATTTCCCGCCATTTCCCACTGTTTCCCATCAAGGTTTCCCGCCCTTTCCCTCTGACCGGAGCTTTTAGTCCTGGTTATAGCCACTAACCGAGACTAAAGATATTTCCCGCCATTTCCCACCGCTTCCGGCCATGTTTTCTGCCCTTTCCCTCTATATATAGGCCGACCGCGCCATGGCTATCCACACATCCACACCTTCAACTCTCACAACAATGGACAACACATACTGAGCCATTCTGACCCTCGAGGATACTGAGGCGCCGTATGCCTCCAGCTACCCATGCCCGCTGGGCTATCGGCCACCCATCGACTGGATGCTGAGTGATGAAGGGGTTCATGTCCTTCCTGTGCCTCAAGGTTCCGCCCGCCAGGTGGCCATCACGAACCACTTCTACCATGAGCTCACGCCAGATCAACGGATGGATCCCCTTTGGGATCCTGACAACTATGACACCTAGAAAGCCTTCTTTGCTAACCGGCAAGAAAGGGAGCTCGCCAGGTACGAGGGTGACGGCCTTCCCCCGATGAACCACAACGAAGCCGGTCGCCGCCTGTAGTGGGCAGCCAGACTATCATCAGCGTGATGCGCTACATTGCCCAGGGAGATCATCCTCGCCTGCGGTGCCCGCACCCGTCGTAGATCCATAAGAAGGGTGGCGGTGGTGAAGACCACGGGCGTAGCAGCATCGCCATTCGGGAGCCCCCTCCCCCACGCGTCGTGCATCCGAGGCCAAAGTGGCAGGTGCCCTAGGATATGCTATGGCTGGGCTGAGGATCCAACCGCGTGCGCCTAGCAACGACGACGATGAAGAAGATGACCCTAAAGCTGTGTACTATAGGGCTAGATATGAGGATGATTAAAGAGGGGCCTTTAGTCCTGATTCCGTAGTCCTGATTTTTTTATTATTAATAAATGTCTTGAGTGTTAGTCCTGGTTTGTGGCTGAAGGGGGGTCTTTAGTCTCGAAGTCGTAGTCCCAGTTAGGAAACCGGGACTAATGGACCGTTTCCTACTACAACTTTTCCTAAACTATGAAGATGTTGTTCTATTCTTGTGCTGAGGAGCTAACTAATTTCATTTATTAGGGAGTGCCTCTATGACCAAATGACCAATGTTAAGTGTAGAATCGCGGCATAGTTTGTGATAGTGTGCCCATATTATGCATGCATGTGGAATTTGGGATGGCAAACAATGCTGCAGGAGGAAGTTTTCCTTTTCATCGCACGGGAAAGCCATTTTCCATTTTCCAAGCGTAAAAAATGGGCCATTTTGTGAAGTAACCACCAAAATGCTGTTTCAAAATTCTACCACCCCATATTTCTAAAATACTAGAACACCTTACATGGATGATCTCCCAACCAAGATATATCAATCCTTTACATCCTTCCTGGGTGAAAAAGATAAATGTCTGTCCAATCGGTAGGAAGTGGGTCCGGTTTGAACTATAGGTACATGATCTAACGTCCATGATTTTTTGAAAAAATATCATTTTTTGACTCACAATATGTTGTTTCTTCAGATATCCAATGAAATTTCTAGCGAGTCTCATCCCCTATCTTCATGCCCGCCGTTTTGACCATAGTTTGAAACGAGAAAAATTCGAAACAGGCAAAAGAAATTCAAAAACGTTCCAAACAATGTAAATCCTTCGCGTGGTATCATATTAGGTGACATAGTTACAAATAAAAATACCAAACTTAGTATATTGATTATGTCTAGAAAAAACCTTCACAAAATGACCTATCATGTTCAAGGTTTCATGGCTTTCGGTCCAAATGACCAATGTTATGTGCAGAATCGCGGCATAGTTTGTGATAGTGTGCCCATATTATGCATGCATGTGGAATTTGGGATGGCGAACAATGTTGCAGTAGGAAGTTTTCCTTTTCGTGGCACGAAAAAGCTATTTTCCATTTTCCGAGCGTAAAAAATGGGTCGTTTTATGAAGCAACCACCAAAATGTTGTTTTAGAATGATACCACCCCATTTTTCTAAAATACTAGACCACCTTACATGGATGATCTCCCAACCGGGAGATCTCAAACCTTTCTGTCCTTCCCGGGTAAAAAGATAAATGTTTGCCGAATCGGTAGGAAGTCGGTCCGGTTTGAACTACAGGTACATGATCTAACGCACGTGATTTTTTGAAAAAAAACATTTTTAGACTCACAATATGTTGTTTCTTAAGATATCCAATGCAATTTCTAGCGAGTCTCATCCCCTATCTTCATGCCCGCCGTTTTGACCATAGTTTGAAACGAGAAAACGAGCATAAGAAATTCAAAAACGTTCTGAACAATGTAAATCCTTCGCGTGGTGTCATATTAGGTGACATAGTTACAAATAAAAATACCAAACTTAGTATATTGATTATGTCTCAAAAAAACCTTCATAAAATGACCTATCATGTTCGAGGTTTCATGGCTTTCGGTCCAAATGACCAATGTTATATGCAGAATCGCAGCATAGTTTGTGATACTGTGCCAATATTATGCATGCATGTGGACCTTGGGATGGCAAACAATGTTGTAGTGGAAAGTTTTCCTTTTCGTGGCACGGAAAAGCTATTTTCCATTTTCCGAGCACAAAAAATGGGTCGTTTTATGAAGCAACCACCAAAATGTTGTTTTAGAATGATACCACCCCATTTTTCTAAAATACTAGACCACCTTACATGGATGATCTCCCAACCCGGAGATCTCAAACCTTTTTGTCCTTCCCGGGTAAATGGATAAATGTCTGTCGAATCGGTACCGGTTTGAACTACAGATACATGATCTAACGCCCGTGATTTTAAAAAAAAAAAACATTTTTAGACTCACAATATGTTGTTTCTTCAGAGATCCAATGCAATTTATAACGAGTCTCATCCCCTATATTCATGCCCACCGTTTTAACCATAGTTTTAAACGGGAAAAATTCGAAATGGGCATAAGAAATTCAAAAACAGTCCGAACAATATAAATCCTTCGTGTGGTGTCATATTATGTGACATAGTTGCAAGTAAAATACCAAACCTTGTATATTGATTATGTCTCGAAAAACCCTTCACAAAATGACCTATCATGTTCGAGGTTTCATGGCTTTTGGTCCAAATGACCAGTGTTATGTGTAGAATTGCGGCATAGTTTGTGATACTGTTCCCATATTATGCATGCATGTGGACCTTGGGATGGCGAACAATATTGTAGTAGGAAGTGTTCCTTTTCATGGCATGGAAAAGCCATTTTCCATTTTCCGAGAATAAAAATGGTCGTTTTGTGAAGCAACCACCAAAATATTGTATTAGAATGCTACCACCCCATTTTATAAAATACTAGACCACTTTACATGGACGATCTCCCAACCGGGATATCTCAAACCTTTTCGTCCTTCCTAGGTGAAAAAGACAAATGTATGCTGGATCGGTAGGAAGTGGGTCCGGTTTGAACTACGGGTACATGATCTAACGCCCGTGATTTTTTAAGAAATCATTTTTATACTCACAATATGTTGTTTCTTCAGAGATCCAATGCAAGTTCTAACGACTCTCATCCCCTATCTTCATGCCTACCGTTTTGACCATAGTTTGAAATAGGTGAAATTCGAAACAGGCATAAGAAATTCAAAAACGGTCCAAACAATGTAAATCCTTCGTGTGGTGTCATATTATATGACATAGTTGCAAGAAAAAAATACCAAACTTGGTATATTGATTATGTATCAAAAAGACCTTCACAAAATGACCTATCATGTTCGAGGTTTCATGGCTTTCGGTCCAAATGACCAATGTTATGTGCAGAATTGCAGCAAAGTTTGTGATACTGTGACCATATTATGCATGCATGTGGACCTTGGGATGGCGTACAATGTTGTAGTAGGATGTTTTCCTTTTCGTGGCACAGAAAAGCCATTTTCCATTTTCTAAGCAAAAATGGGTCGTTTTGTGAAGCAACCACCAAAATGCTGTTTGACAATGATACCACCCCATTTTTATAAAATACTAGACCACCTTAGATGGACGATATCCTGATAGCTGTGAGATTCTACACATTTTTTATGGTTTCTATCGATGGTTTTTGTTTGGATTTGATGGTTTTCTAGCTTTACCTAATGCTAATACTTTGGTAGCGAAGAAAACTTGGTTTTTAATGTGTGTTTTAGGATCTGAACATGAACAGAGGGATTTAACAGCAAAAACACAATATTCAGACAAAAACAAGCAAGTCCCTTTTTGGAAGCAATCGAGGGGAGGACATAGAAGCTTTAACGAGCAACTATACGACGAGAATATTTTTTGGCCATATAGTTCCCGCTGTATAGCTTCCATCTCCTTCGTCTTATTAAAAGGGACAACTTTCGTGAAGAGGCTAAGGTCGAAAATAGAACACATGAGCCGCCATACCATCCAGAAGGGAGAAATAAGGTATCAGGAGAAGAAGGGGAAGACGTTCTTCATCTTGCTCCACGATATTCGATCTCCTAGCCACCACACCTACATAGCCATTACTTGTACTTGAGAGAGAGATATCTCCACCTTGCAAGATTAGGGTTTGAGATTGTTCTTCCCATCTTGAATTGTGTTGGATTTATTTCTATTTCTTATTAAGGATCTCCACGGTAATATCAAGAAGAACTCCCTTTATTTAATTATATCGATGATGCTTTCTTCTCTCATGTGTGAGTAAGTTCCCTTGGGCATGGGAGATGTAGGGGATTGGTGAGATGTGATGTGCCTATATAATTTCTATTTAAGTTTGTGGTTGATTTAAATTACTATATTATGTGTGCTTGACTATCTGTGGGATGCTTAATGCATGTTGTCCAATTAAGGGCCCAAACAACATGATGCTTTGCTCTGCACATATAGAATCTTGTTTGCTAGAAGACCAGCGACCCTCGAGTGACACAGGGATATCAATGGGAAACTAGTTTGACTCGAGGATAACGAGGAACCACCAAGCTTATTGTATTAGTCCGATCCAAGGAGCTTAATTGCTAAGTAACCTGAAGGATCTTAATCGTCTAGTGACTGACCATGGTTGTGGTAAACAGGCTAGTAGGATTATTGAAGTTGGGATGAAATCTACCAAGAGGAGTTCCGGATAATTATGGGTTGCTCGCCTACACACATACTTATAAGATTATAATTGTTACACTTATCACTCATCCACTCGGCACATTCACTATCACCATGAACTGAAACTCCCCGCGCCTACTTTGTCATCTGCAGAAAACAACAAATAAATCGTTCTTTACTTTTATGCTTTTTATTCCTGAAGTTTACATTTTGGTTTTATTTAATACTTTTGTTTAATCCAAATTCTATTCTCATTTTCAACACTTGTAGTCAATTCACTCGAAGACCTGTGACAACTTCGGGTGTGATAGAGACTTCACCAATAAACATTTACCTTTGGTCTCCCTATGAGATCAACATCTTAACTTTGAAACTAGCTACAAATGATCCGTGCACTTGTAGCCATCATATCACAACCGGGAGATCTCAAACCTTTCCGTCCTTCCCAGGTGAAAAAGACAAATGTATGCTGAATCAGTAGGAAGTGGGTCCGGTTTGAACTATAGGTATATGATCTAACGCCCATTATTTTGGAGTAGGCTCATGCTGAATTTCAAAGGTACCGATCATATACCTGTTTAGCATGAGCCTACTCCAAATTCAGCATGTGCCTACTCCACTTTTGTAGCGACGGCTCCCCTTCATGTCAAAAACAAATTTGTAGCGCAATGCGGAGTAATTGTTAGGGATTTCATCCCGATCACCGTTCAATATTGGAATAAGCCAAAGGAGGAAGGAGTTATGTATACATATGTCCTGGACAAAGCCAAAGATTTACTTTGGAGTAGGCTCATGCTTAATTTCACCCTACCGACGGTAGAGGTGGATCCAAATGCGGAGAATTCAGATGAGGAGGCCAAGCAACATTTCGATGTCATGAAGCAAAGGTCAAGGAGTGGGCTCTTAAGAAGATGGCCCAACAATTCAGCAACTGGAAGAAAAGATTGCACCTAGACTTTATCGTGAAAAAGAAGACTCCGGATTTCAAGGGAGCACATGAGAAGATAAAAGTCCACTGGGATGAGTTTGTGGAGTACAATAAATCAGAGATATCTCAGAAAAGGTCTAAAACAAATTAGATAAATGCTGCTAACAAGAAGTATCACCATACTATGGGGCAAGGTGGCTACAGGGCTGGCATTCCTAAGTGGAAGAAACTTGAGGACCACCTGCGTGCTAAAGTGGTCTTTCCAGAGACAACCGGTTGGCTCGAACATGTAAAGAATTAGTTTTATGGGCATGGGGGCACGTTGGACTCAGAAGGGAAGTGCATATATAACAGAAGACATGAAGAAAGCCCTTACCCATCGAAGATATAAGAAATACAGTAAAGGTTGTTGTAGAGGGGAGGTTCATTTCCGATAGAGAGAATGATGAGCTCACACTCGCCCTTAGGAATCCGGAACACGAAGGATGAACACGAGGCACAATAGGCTCCAAACCATGGAACATTGGGTTTCTCGTAGACATGAAGAAATATCCTGATAGAAGCCGTAAGAGGAGAAAGGACAAAGAGGAAGATGAAGCAAAGATTCAGGCAGACCGGATGCATAACATTGAAGAACAATTAAAGCGGCAACAAGTTAAAATTGACGCACTTAGCCAGAAAGGTACTACTAGCCCATCTCAGCGGCACATGGTATAACCTGCATTCGATGCTACCTACCTATCTAATAATCGAAGAAGTAGTGTGGCTTCCACGGAGGTCCCGGGTAATGATTATGATGATGATTATGATGGTGCACCGTCGATGGCTCATCTTGGCTACCCAATGGATGATATCACGGAGATGACACATTGTGAGATACATTTCAAAGTTGTGAACATAACAATGAAGGTGGCGGTCGGCTATGCCTTACCAACTGGACCTGAACGAACTTACCATTGTTGTCCGGTTCCACATGGCTACGTTGTTGTCGGGGTGGATGAAGTTATGCTTGGATTTCACCATCTAAAGCTTGACTACCCTGCAGGTGAAGGGGATGTGACTGAACTGGGAGAAGCCAAAAACAACACCATTTTATGGCGAAAGGAATACATCATGCTTCCAAATATGACGCCAAGGCCATCGATTTCCCAGAACACTCCATATTCTCCGCCGCCCCACCCGTCTCCAGCGCAACAGTCATCTCCGCCGCCTCACCCGTCTCTAGCGCAACAGTCGTCTCCAGTGCAGCCGTCGCCACGTCAGTCGTCGCCGTCACGACAGATGAAGGGAATATGCCCTGAGAGGCAATAATAAAGTTGTTATTTTGTATATTCAAGTATATGATAGATGTTTGTTCTGCATGCTATAATTGTATTGATACAGAAACATTAATACATGTGTGTTTAATAAACAAAAAGAAAGTTCCTAGTTATGCCTCTCTTATAAACTAGCTCGTTGATTAACAAGATGATCAAGGTTTCCTGATCATGGACATTGGATGTTGTTAATAACGAGGTCACAACATTATTGGAATGGTGTGATGAACATTCATCCGAAGTATAGCATTACGATCAAAGCCATTGTGTTTATATTGCTATAACATCACACTAAGTAATCCTAATCCTTAGACCACGAGATCATGTCAATCACTAACACTAGAAGAGTATCTTGATAACATCAAACGCCACACCGTAACAGGGTGACTATAAAGGTGGGTTCAGTGCTACTAAGGTGTTATGTAGAGGCTCAAGGATCAAGAGTGGAATTTTTCCATCCTGATGACGGATAGATATAGTCTGGGCCCTCTCGGTGATATCACATTAATTAGCTTGCAAGCAAGTGATGTGATCACTAGAATGTTATATCACGGGAACGAGAAAAGAGTACATGTTTGTAACAAGATCAAACTAGGTATGGATATACCGATGATCGAATCTCGGACATGTAATATATCGCGAGGCAAAGGGATTAAGTTACTAGCATAAAAGGTTCTCACGATCACAAGAAGTCATCATTGAATGTGTGGGAGTCAGTATGGATCTCCAGGTCATGCTTCTAATTATTGATCTGAGAGGGGTCTCGATCATGTCCGCATTATTAGCGAACCGTAGGGTGACACACCTAAGATACACCGACACCATTTGGAACAAATATGTTCTAGACGAAAGAATTACAAAGCGCAGGAATTATTTCACTAGACACCGGAACTATTTCGGGTGAAATTGCTGAAATTGTTTCTACATGTGAAATAGAATACTAGCAAGGGGTTTTATGTGAATGTTTGTTAATTAATCTAATTGACAAAATTCTGAATAAATAAATAAAAGGAGTTTTATTTAAAGAGAGATTACATTAAATTTGGTGGAAATTTAATGGGATTTTTGAGTGGGATTTTGAGTGGAGAAATGAAGAGGCAATTTGTGAGTGGGATCTCCACTCACATGAATGGAGGAAGGGGAGGGGCATCCCCCCATGCACCGGCCACCCCCTTGGGGTTCCCCCTCCTCCTATAAAAAGGCCCCCTCTCCCTCTCTCTCACACACACCTCCTCATGAAGGATCTCTCTCCCCCTCTAGTTTATCCCCCATGGTCTCGGACTAGCGAGATACATGTTCCCGGTGGCTTTTCATTTAGAAAGAGTTGTTTCTTCCGCGGCATCGCTAGAGTGAGGAGGCGGAGGTTGTTCGGTGGCTTGAATGTGTGTGCGAGCACGGATGCGCTGTTCATTTGCGGCGCTGGACTTCTTCTCGATCTTGAGATCGACAAGCGTTTGTCTACATCATCCACGAGTACAACCTCGTTAAAATTTGTCGATCTACAAGGGTATGTTCTCTATGGATGTATATCCATCCGTTGCTTGTATCTAGTAGATAGATCTTGGTACTTAGTTGTTCCCATCATAGGAAATTTTTGTTTCCTATGATGTGAACCCAACAGTGGTATCAGAGCCGGATCTATGTGTAGATGCTTTGCACGGGTAGTACACATATGAGTATGTGGGCGATGATGATCATGTTATTGCTTCTTTCTTGTACTTTGGATATTGGTGGCATAGTGGGATGAAGCGGCCCGGACAAACTTTACATGTCCTCGCACATGATACATGTTCCACGCTTGACATGCAACTAGTTTTGCATAAGTGGCTAGCGGGTGTCTGTCTCTCCTACTATAGTCAATATCTGATTTACAACGAGTTGTTAATAATATGGTTATCCTCGTTGTGGTTCCATGTTCGTAGGTAAGAACGGTTCTATCTTCGAAAGACCTAAACCACATAAAACTTGCAATGGATAAATTAAAAGCGTCTAGTTTAAATTGTTGCTGGCTGATGAGTGCGTGAACACTTCGTTGGGAGACCCCAAGAGGAAGGTATGATGAACACAGCAACAAGTTTTCCCTCAGTAAGAAGCCGAGGTTATCGAACCAGTAGGAGGAAGGAAACGACTCAAAGGTGTTGCTAGCAACTTGGAGACCTCCACAACACAAACTCAAGACGTTGCCCCAACGAACAGTGAGGTTGTCAATCTCACTGGTTTGCTGTAACAAAGGATTAACTATATGGTGTGGAAGGTAATAGTGGTTTGCAACAATTAAACAGTAACCGTGGAAGATGTATCAATGGTAAATATTGGACCGGGGTCCATAGTCACTAGAGGTGTTATCCTTAGATAAACAAAGATGTCATGCTGGGTAAACAAATTACACCAGGGCAATTGACAGGACTGAGCAAGGAATAACAATGCAATACTAATCATTCATGATCCTATGAGATTAGATTGGGCAATACAACAAGATACATAGACCGCCATCCAACTGCATCTATGACTAGAAGTCCACCTTTGGGTTATCATCCGAACGCCCTCCAGTATTAAGTTGCAAGCAACAGACAACTGCTTTAATCAAAGTGTGTAAGGTAAACAATCCACTTGTTCCATGAACAAGAGACCACTGTTTTCTCCCTAGTGGCAACAACACATCTACAACCTTAGAGATTTATGTCACTTCCCTTAGATTAAATAGATCTCAGCATGCAAGATAGCTACATCCCACTATCGAGCATAAATACCCCCTCTTGGAGTCACTAGCAACTACTTGGCCAATATAGATACTAACAACGAAGATCATGCAAGATCACAAACAACACAGACATGATAGAATCAATAAGACAAAACCACTAATCAATCTGACATAGTAATCTCAATATCCATCAGATCCCCGCAAACACAACATGCATGATTACAAATAGATGAAATCTTGATCAGGAATGGAGCTCACAAGATCTAGACATGAAAGCTCAAAGGAGGAGATACAACCATCTAGCTACTACATAGACCCGTAGTCTAAGGTGGAACTACTCACGCTTCATACCGGAGGCTGGCATGATGAATAAGAAGGTGTGGCCCCCTCGAGGCGCTCCTCTGTCTTGTCTTCTGGATCCGTGTTCCCCACGGTAAAATATTGACTTTGGCTTTTGTCCCGTTCCATTCCGAGAATATTGATTTTCTTCCTTTCTGGAACCAAAAACAGAAGAAAACAGGCAACTGACACTGTGGCATCTTGTTAATAGGTTAGTACCAGAAAACATATAAAAACACCTCAAAGTGTAGACAAAGCAAAGCAAAGTAGATACTAAACAAGCATGGAACATAAAAAATTATAGATACGTTTCCGACGAATCAAGCATCCCCAAGCTTAACTCCTGCTCGTCCTCGAATAGGTAAGTGATAAAAAGAATATTTTTTTAGGTGACATGCACCATCAAAATCAAGATCAAACCATTTGCAAGCATTGAAAGTTGGGATCAAAGAACTCTAAACATGAGCATGAAAGATGGAGTTCTAACAGTGAGACAAAGTAACTATGCATGCAACATGAAAGGCTACAAACAAAGATCATGAATAACATGCATGGAAAAACGTTTGTTTGTTTCACATACAGAAAACATGGCATAGTGGCATTCAGCTTGTCCCTCATAGAGTATCAAATAGATGCATAGGACACCTTCAAAGTTCATAAGAGTGACTAGATACAAATAGCACAAGGACAAGCAATATCAACAATTTGCATCTATCAATAAGTTTTGGGACAATGCACATCGAACTAAGAATGGCAACTATGCTCTCTTAACTGGTGCCTAAAGATAGAAGGTGGAGACTCAATATAATAGTGGAAGAAAGGCCCTTCATAAAGGGAAGCAGGTATTTCAAGTCTCAAAAAGAGCTTCCAAAAATTATGGTACTTGTTAGCTTTCAACTCTCATTGCCCCTATCATAAGCATCTTGAAGTGATTAAAGTTAAAGTGAACAAACTATGGAGTATATGATTGACAAAGTATAAGTTGGCAATATCATGTTCCTTGAATACGAGGGTCGCTCCTCATGCTACTCAACTTTAGTCACCTATAAGTTCTTGTCATAGTAAGTACATGTGTATCATAGAGAACCGCCAATGGGGTACCCCTTGCACATGGTATAGGAGCTATCCCATAACCAAAATGACAAGGCAAGCAGACAATGAGCATCTCAGCAATCTTCTTATTTACCATGGGAATATGGTGCTTTTTTCTCTCTTTCCTCTTTTCTGAATATGTCTCTTTTTTATAAGAAGAAAGCTTCATAGATGTCATTATGGTGATGCTGCAAGTTTCCACCATGATTAGGCATGGATTAGGCTACCGGCCCAGGCGTTTCATTAACACACATACATAACTCCATGGACTTACAAGTTGCCCTTTTATTTCACACCGGCGACATCCATAGACAAAAGAGCATGATATCAACTGTGTACAAAGTACAAGCGCAATGTTGAAAGTGTTCCCCGTGACAGCACGGTTCTGCTAATTCCAACATATAAGTGCAAGCATATACAAAATAGATGAAACAATGGTTCAAGTTTATTAGGGGCAAGAAAAATAAAGTGTGCCATCAAGTTTGCGAGAGCTTTAATCACTAAGTTTTCACATAACAAAATACTTTTTAATTGGAAGATAGATGAAAACAAGAATATACTTGGAATGGTGTAACACACCATGCATAGGAATTTATAGTGGACACTTTGGAATAACTTGGTTTCTTGGAAGTTGGATGCATGAGTAGAGCTTACTCATACAAGTGGAGGCTAGCAAAATACTGGGATCAACCAACTAAGAGAGCAATAATGGACATAATCATGCAGAGCGATAAAACATTACTAATCAAAGCATAGAGTGGTACTGCAAGTCAAGTACTAAATGATCATAGAGGCTATGGTGACTTGTTCATAGTCATAACATGGTGTGAGCATGTGCCAAGTCAACCCAAACAAAGCATCAAAGGAGAATACCACAATACTATGATTTTGTATGCTAAAACAACGCATGATTCCTTCAAGGCACACTAAGAAATCCCAATTGTTTGAAACAAGTCATGCTACAGCAATAATCACTAAGCATAAGGTTAAAACAACACCTAGCATGGCATGCTAAAGTCTAAGTCACAGTCAAAGCAAACTCCTCTTGTACTACTCAAGCAAGAACTTTACACTCCTTTCCAACACCAATCAACTTATTTGAAACAACACAACGAGAACGGGGGTCCAAACTACTTTATTCAAGCAAACTAAGCAAAGCAAACGAAAACTAAGACGCTCCAAGAACAAGACGACAGTGCATGAAACAATAAAAAGAAGTGTCTATAAAGACCTGAGCTTTTTATTGATGAAGAAGGGGATGCCTTGGGCATCCCCAAGCTTTAACGCTTGTACCTCTTGAATATTTTTTGGGGTGACACGGGGTGGCATACCCAAGCTTGATCTTTTGTCCATTCTTCATATCATTACATCATTCTCTCTCTACACCTGAATTTTTTTCCTTCATACAAAACTTCACACAATCTTCATTAGCAACATTAGTGTATTCAAAAGAGAATAGACCTTTAGGTTTAGCTTTAGAGCAGCAAAACTTTCACTAAAACACAAGGTACTATAGCAATTCCCTCAAAAAGCTAAATTTCCCAAAAAGAACCCAAAAAAGAATCAATAAGAAGCAAATGCAAATAATGGTAGAAATCTGTCAAAATAGACCAACAGGTAGAAACCGATTTTTTCAAAGACCTTCTGTTGCTCAAACCAAAATGTGTTGAAATAACAAAATGTTAGCTAACATACTGGGGGATTTATTCGTAAAATATCAGCTCAATCCAACTTACAGAGATCCCTCACGATTTTTTATGGTGGAGCACAAAAATCTGTTTCAGGACAGCAACTCTCTAAATCTTACTTCCCTCTCATTGGAGGTCATTCTTGGCACAAAAATCAAACAAAAAGGATAAGGAGAGGTCATTACTGAAGTAATAACTTCCAAGACTCAAGAAAACTCTTGGGTTATCTCCCAACAAGTACTTTTCTTTAACGCCTTTAAGTTAGGCACAAGAAGCAAGAATCAAGTATTTTCAAATGAAGAATTAAGATCAATACTTGCAATCTCTTCAACTAGGAAAGGTATCTCATCCAAATGAGTTTTGGAGGATCCCTTCTCATCTCTCCTTGGTTCACTACTTTCATCAAAAGGATTTTCAGGAACAATCCAATCCAACAAGTTTAAAGGGTATGGGTATCTTAATTTCCTCTCTAGGTTTGGTTTTATCCAAAGTACCCACAACATATACACATGAGCCTAGCATATTAAAACGTTCAAAGACCGTTTTGGCTTCCTTAGCAACATCATTGAACTCTTTCAGTAAAGTTTCAAGGCTAAATTCTCTCTTTTTAGGATCCTTTTCTTCTTTTAGTTTGAGAAACAAAATTTGCATCATGGGGTTAAGGTTAACAAACCTAGCCTCCAACATATGAACTAAAAAATCTGCAGCAATTTCATAATTAGGAGCAAGTTCTACTATAGATCGATCCTCAATATCCTCATGTTTGCTAACATGATTAAAGAATTCCTCAATATTTTCTTTCCCAATTATGGAGACACTACCTAATGAAAGGTCTTTTAGGGTGAACTTGGGGATCAACATGGTGAGCTAAAGAAATGTGGCAACTAGAGCGGGAACTAATTTTTTGTGTTTTTGATAAGGGAAAGCAAACCAAACTAAACTAATTTTTTGGAGTTTTTGATAAAAGAGGCAAACAAAACCAAACAAAAGAAACTAAGCAAAACAAAAACAAAGTAAAGATAAAGGTTGTGGAGGACTCCCCTTGTGAAGACGTCCTTAGCCTCCACAGCAACGGCGCCAGAAAAAGGCATGATGAGTGCATGAACACTTCATTGGGAGACCCCAGAAGGAAGTTATGATGAGCACAGCAGCAAGTTTTCCCTCAGTAAGAAACTGAGGTTATAGAACCAGTAGGAGGAAGAAAACGACTCAAAGGTGTTGCTAGCAAGTTGGAGACCTGCACAACACAAACTCAAGACTTTGCCCCAACGAACAGTGAGGTTGTCAATCTCACCGGTTTGATGTAACAAAGGATTAATTGTATGGTGTGGAAGGTAATGATGGTTTGCAACAAGTAAAAAGTAACAATGGAAGATGTATCAATGGTAAATATTGGACCGGGGTCTATAGTTCACTAGAGGTGTTCTCCTTAGATAAACAAACATGGCATGCTGGGTAAACAAATTACAGCAGGGCAATTGACACGACTGAGCAAGGAATAACAATGCAATACTAATCATTCATGATCCTATGAGATTCGATTGGGCAATATAACAAGATACATAGACCGCCATCCAACTGCATCTATGCCTAGAAGTCCACCTTTGGGTTATCATTTGAACCCCCTCCAGTATTAAGTTGCAAGCAACAGACAACTCCTTTAAGCAAAGTGTGTAAGGTAAATAATCCACTTGTTCCATGAACAAGAGATCATTGTTTTCTCCCTAGTGGAAATAACACATCTACAACCTTAGAGATTTCTGTCACTTCCCTTAGATTAAATAGAGGCATGAACCCACTATCGAGCATAAATACCCCCTCTTGGAGTCACTAGCAACTACTTGTCCAAGATAGCTACTAACAATGGAGAGCATGCAAGATCACAAACAACACATATATGATAGAATCAATAAGACAAAACCACTAATCAATCTGACATAGTAATCTCAATATCCATCGGATCCCCGCAAACACAACATGCATGATTACAAATAGATGAAATCTTGATCATGAACGGAGATCACAAGATCTAGACATGAAAGCACAAAGGAGGAGATACAACCATCTAGCTACTACATGGACCCGTAGTCCAAGGTGGAACTACTCACAAATCATACCGGAGGCTGGCATGATGAAGAAGAAGGCCTCTAGGATGATATCCCCTCCGACAGGGTGCCGGGAAGAGCTTTAGATCCCCCAATCTAGGGACGATGGTGGTGGCGGCTACAGACGGTTTCCTGGAATATTGATCGGGTACTTAGGGTTTACGCATCGGGGGCTTCTTATAGGCGAAGAGAGAGGCCGAGGGGGTGCCTGAGGCGGCTGCACCCCCCAGGCATGGGCCAGGCCTGGCCGTGCATCCAGGGGTGTGCCCCCTCGAGGCCCTCCTCCGTCTCGTCTTCTGGCTCCGTGTTCCCCACGGTAAAATATTGACTTTGGCTTTTGTCCCGTACAATTCCGAGAATATTGATTTTCTGCCTTTCTGGAACCAAAAACAGAAGAAAACAGGCAACTGGCACTGTGGCATCTTGTTAATAGCTTAGTACCAGAAAACATATAAAAATACCTCAAAGTGTAGACAAAGCAAAGCAAAGTAGATACTAAACAAGCATGGAACATCAAAAATTATAGATACGTTTCCGACGTATCACTGGGCTAGTGTCATGATATGGTAATGTTGTAAGTTGATGTATAGTTGATACTCTTACAACACACCTAGCGTGTAAGTTCCATAGACCTTGGCCTTACACACAAAGGAATGATAAAGATCATACCACGATGCACATGATAGTGATCAAGTGCAAGAACCATATCATTTTAATTTTCACATATGATGTTGTGGCATCTTATATTGCTTGTTTGGCGTTTTATTAGCATTATAAGATGATCCCTCATTTAGATATCAAGATAAAAATGTGTTCTCCCTTAAGTATGCACCGATTATGTTTCACCGCTTCAAGACATCACGTGATGATCGGGTGTACTTGAATCGACGATCATATTTCGGGTGTAAGACAATTTTACACACACAAAATACTAAGGTTCTTACTTGGCGAGCCTATCATGTACATACATGGCCTCGGAACATGGACCAAAAGGTTAAGCATGAGTCATATGTTCGATATGATGCACATATAGATGCTCGCCTTTGAAGCTACACCGACTCATGTGATGATCAGACTTGGTGTAGTGGATTTGGTTCATGTAATCACCAAAAAGACACGAGGGATATTGTTTTTGAGTGGGAGTTTATTCATAATTTGGATTAGTTGAAATCGATCTATCATAAACTTAGTCTAAACTTTATAAATTCTGTTGTAGATGGCACCACCTGCTTTTAATTTCAATGTGTTCATGGAGAAAGAGAAACTTGCGACAAATGGTAGAAACTTTACCGACTGGGCCATGAATTTGAGGATTCTCCTCTCTGCTGCACAAAAGCAATATGTGCTAGAAGCGCCGCTAGGCCCCCCACCACTTGATGATGCCCCTGACGAGGAAAAGAACGTCTATTTGACTCGTCAGGAGGACCATAACTTAGTTCATTGCGGCATAATGTATGGGCTAGAGCCAAAACTTCGAAAGCGTTTCGTAAATGGCAATGCCTTTGATACAATGGGCGAGTTGAAAATGATCTTCGACACCCATGCCACTGTAGAAAGTTATAATGCTTCTGAAAAGTTCTTTAGTTGCATGATGGAAGAGAACAGCTTTGTTAGTGAGCACGTACTCAAAATTTCTGGGTATGCCGATAAGCTTATGTCCTTGGGAATAACTATTCCCATTGACTTAGGTATACATCGTGTTCTCCAATCTCTGCCACCTAGCTACAAGAGCTTCATGATGAACTATAACATGCAAGGCATGAAGAAGTATCTCCCCGAGCTTCTGTCAATTCTTAAGACTACAGAGGTGGAGATCAAGAAAGAACATCAAGTGTTGATGATCAATAAGACCACCGGTTTCAAGAAACACAAGAAGGGTAAACAAAAGGGAAAGAAGGGCAACAAATCTATTGCCGTGCCTGAAAAGAAATCCCGAGCTGGCCAAGTCTGATACCGATTGCTATTACTGTAAGGGGACTGGCCATTGGAAGCGCAACTGCCCCAAGTATTTGGCAGACAAGAAGGCCGGCAAGGCAAACAAAGGTATATATGATATACATGTTATTGATGTGTACTTGACTAGAACTCGCAGTAGCACCTGGGTATATGATACCGGATCGGTTGCTAATATTTGTAACTTGAATCAGGGGCTGCGAAACAAGCGACTGCTAGTGTCAACACCCGGATTTTTAATCCCAGATGCCTGTTATGCCATACCTCGCAATCCCAGGATTACCATTTTTGCGAGACATAACAGAATTGGATACCATAGTACATCATCCATTACAAACCGTACATAAGTTCTTACACAAATAGGGATCTCATGATCCAGTTCTTAATACAACATCAAGTAGCGAAATACGTAATAATAATGGTAGCGTAGGCGAAGCTCCATCTTCGGGGTCACAGGCAATGCTGACGATGGGAGATGATCCTAGTTGTCGTAACCTTCCTGGGGTCCATCCTCCAGGTACTCCTCTTCATAGTCTGGCCATGGGAATAGCCAGGGACAAAGCCATGAGTACTCTTTAAGTACTCGCAAACTAATACTAACAAGTGAGTGGGGTTTTTGATAATAGGACACTAGGCTCTAGGGTTGTTTTGAAAAAGCTAGATTTATCTCTACTAAGTTCAGAGCAACAAATGCTAGTTGAAGTTTTATAACACCTAAATAGGAACTTGTAATTCAGATCACAACCCTATTGTGGTTAAGTCAAAGTCTCAATTCATTTCACAAGTCATTTTGAAAAGTCTGACGGGGGAACAGTATGGCCACTCCAACTGTCCATAACCGTGGACGCGGCTATTCGAATAGTTTGACACTCTACAGAGATTGTACACTTTCACCACAACATTCGATACATTCGTCAGGAACAAATCCTGAATTCACCATACTCAGTATGCGGATAATCAATCCTAACCTTTCGATTACACGCCCTAGTATAAGCACCTCTCCTATGAGTTTGGCCTCCCAACCATGACCAACTATCATCTTGGGTACTGCACAGGTGGACAATCTTCACAAGGTAGCCTCAACTCAGACCTCGGCCGTGAGGGAACTAATACTAAGGTATATAAGTTTCCAGTCAAGCCATACCCAATTCTCGGGTATTGTGGTTGTACGATAAAATTGGAATGGTATCACATCCAAACAACCATCAGTTTTATAAAGGGCTAAGGCTCATGCCTCAACATTTTCATCACCAAAATCATCAGGTGTTCGGAAACACATGTCCAAAACATTTCAATAGAATGATCCATCATTCCAAGGTTTTCACAATCATTTTTCCACCAAGTACTCCCATCTAAAGTTGATCAAGTTTTATGCTTAGCACTAGCATCTACAAGTGGGGGTAAGCAATTAATGAGGGGTGGTAAACTAGTGGAGTTCTAACTAAGTTCAATCTCATGCCTTAAGATGACATCAAGACTATCTAGCTTAGGCCAAATTTTATGCTCTTTATGCAACCTTCACATATCTTTCTAGTATCTACCATTCATTTAGGTAAAATCTAAGTAAGAGCTTTGATAAAGAAATAAAGTATAAAGCTTGTAGGTAAAACTAGGAATGGTTTATCAAGTGGTTATGATCATATATGCTTAAGGCATATAGTTGGCATGGTAACAAGCAAGTATTGGCTTGCATAAATATTAGTATAAGCTTGCTAAATTGCAAGTGTTAGCTTGCACATTCAACTAGTAGTATTAGGCTTTCCTTGTGCAGAGCAGTGGTTGAAGTTCTCCTTGGCTTCTTCTTCGTAGAATCCTCCTTCCTCCTCGTATCCTTGGTCGGTACTAGCGTCTATAAATAAATACGATGTACACAATCACCAAACAATACTTAACTACTTGCAATCATCACATACAATGGTCCTATAGATGATCTAACATCATCTCTAATCATTACAAGATTAAGGCTTGGTTTAATTCCTTTTATTTTTAGAAAAGTAATTTCTACTCATTGAAAAACTACTTAAGATTTAATATTCTCCAAACCAAACATGGGATCATGTTGACACATGTCATCACCACATATTTGAGTCCATGGGAATATGATTTAAAGTGGTGTAACAATTTAATGAAGTTTTACTCTTTTATTTTAATTAAATAAAGTGACTAGAAATGCCTATGTGGCATTCTTTTATTGGTTGAACATTATTTCGGCAAGTAAACCTATATATTTTTATATATTCTGAAAGGTATGGTTAAATGTGATTTTTGAGAGTTGGAATCAACTCAAAAGCTATTATGGTTTAAATTTGAAAAATGTTTGAATGCAGAAAAGCTTATGCCTTGTTATTTTTACCATGGGTGATCTATAGATCCAAATGACTTGAATCCAAACGGCTTGGATTCAGCATTCCCATACCTTTCTAACAAAATTGGTTTCATTCAATTTGGTGCACTGAATCGATCTGGGTTGATTTTTGAAGTTGGGTACAGAAGTGAGTTTGAAATAAAATAGAAAAGGTTTAATTCAAATAACTGGGCTGCGCGGGAAAGGTTAACGGGCTGGCCTGCTAAGCGTAGCGCTTCCGCGGGCTGTTTAAGTGGGTGTCCCCACTCGTCAGTTAGACAGGGGGTGCGAAGCGGTACGGGGCAACGTGGGACGTTCGATCTGGTTCTAATCCAACGGCTGGGAGTCATCGTCGATGTTGAGCAACGCCGGAGAGATAGAAACTTAGCGCGGCCAGTGGGGGTTGCTGGGGGCTCACCGGGGTGCAGGCGAGGGTCGGCGAGGCGGGCGAACGACGAAGTCGACGACGGCGAATCTCCTGGTACCGGTGGCTCCTCCTGGGGCGGCTCCAATCGCTGGATCCCTTCTTCTCCAGAGGCGGCGGGCTCCGGTGAAATTCTGGCAAAGTGTTGCTCGCCTTGCTCCGGGAATGGTGTGGCACGATCAGTGATGGGAGGGGAGTAGAATGGTGTGAAGAATTCGAGCGGGGGTGGCCTCTATTTATAGTCGAGCGAGGGGACCGACGGGGTGCACGGTGAGCTCGTCGGGGGCGATGGTACAGGCGGCTATTGGCATGGGCGAAGGTAGGGGTGGTGCGGTGTTCCCTGGAGATGCTCAACGACATGGTTTCGAGGCGTGGGGCGGTGCGGCTTGGTCTGGAACACGCGACGCTCTGCGCGGCAGAGGCGGCGTCTTCGACGGCGAGCGGTGGCTGTGAGGCATGGGGCGGCGAACGGGGATGTCTAGCGGTCTCCTGGGTCGGTGGTGATCGTATATGCACGCGGCGAGGGCGGCGCGCGGTCTGTGGGCTTCGGTCGAGGGTGGCGCTCTGGCGCACGCTCGGCATGGTCGCTGGCGGTCTGGGCGCGGTCCGTGCGTGTGGTCCAGGGGTTGGCAAGGTTCGAGCGATGGACA
This sequence comes from Avena sativa, assembly GCA_916181665.1. Classification (NCBI taxonomy): domain Eukaryota; kingdom Viridiplantae; phylum Streptophyta; class Magnoliopsida; order Poales; family Poaceae; genus Avena; species Avena sativa. The sequence continues at coordinate 142,894,327 of OV702294.1, read as the reverse complement.
GGGAATGGCGGTGGACGGTGGGCTGCCTCCCAGACATGCTGGCTAGGCTTGTTTCTCCTCCTAGCTTGCTGTCGACATGGGGGTGACAATGGTGCATTCGGCCTGCTCACCATTGATGGCATTGCCAAGCTTACAGTGGTGCTAGTGATTAGTTAAGGTTGTTAGATGATCTACTAAGGCTAGTGGTGCCCAGAGAGGGAACAAGTTAGGCTCAAAACACTGCACACTATAGTGTTTTGATTTGTGTCTGCAATGTGTGATGAAATGGCCGCATGAAATCAAGTTTTGAATTTTGAAAAGATTTTTGGTGGCTGTGCTAGATTGGTGTTGGTGAGTCTGCAGATGCTTGGGTTTTGAAAGTTGAGCTTGTTTGAGTGGTTTTTGAAAGCGTGGGATCTTCCCATATGATAAAGATTCAATTTTGAATTGTCATTTAAACTATGCATTTGAAAGTTTCTGGATGATCACAAAGTGGGCCTTGATACTTTGTTATGAGTACAACCAAGGGGTGCAAAGATCCAGAAAAGTTTTTGTTAGGTTCTGAAAGTTTGAGACAGCCAAAGTAGGCATGGGAGTTAAATTGGTCAAAATGACCATTCACTCATTTAGCTTTGTTTTGATTTTTTTGTCTTTGGGAAAAGTTTGGGAAATGTTTAGATGATGTTTATTTCACCTAAGAAACATTTCACAAGCAAAGTAACACACAAACAAGGTGGTACAAAAGAATTTCAAATTAAATAATACACATATGCATGCTTTCATAATTTTATTTAGAAAAGTTTTTGTTAACCCTAATTTTGGTGATTAGAGTTTGATGATTTAAGTTTAGTATTTTTGGGATGTTACAGCTAGCAAGGGGTGAGGTCAAGATGCGTGTCGGCAATGTATCAAGTGTTCATGTGATTGCCGGCGGAATGCTGCCTCTCCACTTACCATCGGGATTAGTTATGAACCTAAATAATTGTTATTTGGTGCATGCACTAAGCATGAACATTGTATCCGGACTATGTTTGATGCGAAGTGGTTATTCATTTAAATCTGAAAACAATGGTTGTTCGATTTATATGAATGATATATTTTATGGTCATGCACCTGTGATGAATGGTTTATTTCTATTGGATCTCGATAATAGTGTTACACATATTCATAATGTTGATGTTAAAAGGATTAAAATTGATGATGATATATCTGCATATATATGGCACTGTCGTCTAGGTCATATTGGCGTTAAACGCATGAAGAAACTCCACTCAGATGGACTTTTGGAATCACTTGATTTGAATCATTTGATACATGTGAGCCATGCCTTATGGGCAAGATGACTAGAACACCGTTTTCCGGTTCAATGGAATGGGCGACAGATTTATTGGAAATCATACATTTTGATGTATGTGGTCCAATGAGTGTGTCGGCGCGAGGTGGATATCGTTATTTTGTTACTTTCACGGATGATTTGAGTAGATACGGGTATATATACTTGATGAAACACAAGTCTGGAACCTTTGAAAAGTTCAAGGAATTTTTAGAATGAACTGGAAAATCATCGTAATAGAAAGATCAAATTTCTATGGTCTGACCATGGAGCTGAGTATCTAAGTTACGAGTTTAGTAAACATATGAAAAAGTGTGGAATAGTTTCACAACTCACACCTACTAGAACACCACAGCATAATGGTGTGTTGGAACATCGTAATCATACGTTATTATATATGGTTCGATCTATGATGTCTCTGACTGACTTGCCACTGTCATTTTGGGGTTATGCACTAGAAACCGTTGCATTCACTTTAAGTCGGGCACCATCTAAATCCGTTTAAAAGACACCATATGAATTGTGGTTTGGAAACAAACCTAAGCTGTCATTTCTTAAAGTTTGGGGATGCAATGTTTATGTGAAGAAACTTCAGCCTGGTAAACTCGAACCCAAAACGGAAAAATGCGTCTTCATAGGATACCCTAAGGAAACTATTGGGTATTCCTTCTATCACACATCCGTGGGCAAGGTTTTTGTTACCAAGAATGGATCCTTTCTAGAGAAAGAGTTTCTCGTGAAAGGTGTGTGTAGTCGGAAGGTAGAACTCGAAGAGGTTATTGAACCTTCTCATCATAGTATGGCGAGCAGCACAGCACCGGAAGTTGTTCCGGAGTTGACTTCACCGAATGAAGAGGGAACTAATGATAATGATCATGAAACTCCGAAAGAGAATACTACCAAACCTCGCAGGTCAAGCAGGACGCGTGCAACTCCTGAACTGTACGGAAATCCTATTATGAATTTCATGGTTGATGAAATAGATGACCCTGCAACGTATGAAGAAGTGATGATGAGCCCGGATTCCAAAAATGGCTAGAAGCCATGAAATCTGAGATGCAATCCATGTACGAAAACCAGGTTTGGACCTTGGTGGACTTACCTCATGACCGAAAGGTCGTGGAGAACAAATGGATTTTCAAAATAAAAACTGATGTTGATGGTAATGTAACCGTCTATAAAGCTCGAATTTTCGCAAAGGGGTTTCGAAAAATTCAAGGAGTTGACTACGATGAGACATTCTCTCCCGTAGCGATGCTATTAAAGTCAGTTAGGATTATGTTAGCAATTGCTGCATATTTCAGCTATGAGATATGGCAGATGGATGTCAAAACTGTGTTCCTCAATGGAAACATTGAAGAAGAGTTGTATATGATACAACCAAAGGGTTTTGTCGATCCTAAGGATGTTTACAAGGTATGCAAGCTTCAGCGATCCATCTATGGATTGAAGCAAGCATCCCAGAGTTGGAATCTCCACTTTGATGAGGTGATCAAAGATTTTGGATTTGTCCAAACTTATGGAGAGGCTTGTATTTACAAGAAAGTGAGTGGGAGCAATGTGGCATTTCTGATATTATATGTGGATGACATATTACTGATCGGAAATGATATAGATCTTTTAAACAATGTTAAAAGTTATCTAAACAGCAAATTTTCAATGAAGGACCTAGGTGAAGCATCATACATATTAGGCATAAAGATCTATAGGGATAGATCAAGACGCCTAATAGGGCTATCACAGAGTACATACCTTGATAAGGTTTTAAAGAAGTTTAAAATGGACGAAAGTAAGAAGGGGTTCTTACCTATGTTGCAAGGCAAGACATTGAGTAAGACTCAAAGTCCGGCTACGATGGAAGAAAGAGAGAAAATGGACAAGATTCCCTATGCTTCAGCCATAGGCTCTATAATGTACGCCATGCTATGTACAAGACCGGATGTGGAACATGCTATTAGTTTGACTAGTATATACCAATCTGATCCAGGTTCAGAACACTGGATAGTGGTCAAGAATATCCTTAAGTACTTAAGAAGAACAAAGGAAATGTTTCTCGTGTATGGAGGTGAAGAAGAGCTCGTCGCTAAATTTTATGTCAATGCTAGCTTTGACACTGATCCGGATGACTCTAAGTCTCAATGCAGATACATATTTCTCATGACCGGAGGAGCAGTTAGTTGGAAGAGTTCCAAACAACCCGTGGTAGCGGGATCAACAACGGAGGCCGAATATGTTGATGCTTCGGAAGCAGCTCAGGAAGCAGTTTGGATGAAGGAGTTCATAACCGAACTAGGTGTGGTTCCTAGTGCGTTGGACCCAATGGTGAGCTATTGTGACAACAATGGAGCCATAGCCAATGCCAAGGAACCAAGGTCTCACAAGAATTCCAAGCATATTAAGCGTCGGTTTCACTCCATCCGCGAACATGTCAAGGATGGAGATATAAAGATTTGTAAAGTACACACGAATCTCAATGTAGCATATCCATTGACTAAAATTCTCCCTAGGACAAAACATGATCAACAACAGAACCTCCATGGGTGTTAGATTTATCACTATGTAACTAGATTATTGTCTCTAGTGCAAGTGTGAGACTGAAGGGAATATACCCTAAGAGGCAATAATAAAGTTGTTATTATGTATATTCCAAGTATATTATAGATGTTTATTTTGCATGCTATAATTGTATTAATATGGAAACGTTAATACATGTGTGTTTAATAAACAAAAATAAAGTTCCTAGTTATGCCTCTCTTATAAACTAGCTCGTTGATTAAGAAGATGATCAAGGTTTCATGATCATGGACATTAGATGTTGTTAATAACGAGGTCACAACATTATTGGAATGGTGTGATGAACATTCATCCGAAGTATAGCATTACGATCAAAGTCATTGTGTTTATATTGCTATAACATCATACAAAGTAATCCTAATCCTTAGACCATGAGATCATGTCAATCACTAACACTGGAAGAGTATCTTGATAACATCAAACGCCACACTGTAACAGGGTGACTATAAAGGTGGATTCATTGCTATGAAGGTGTTATGTACAGGCTCATGGATCAAGAGTGGAATTTTTCCATCCCGATGACGGATAGATATACTCTGGGCCCTCTCGGTGACATCACATTAATTAGCTTACAAGCAAGTGATGTGATCACTAGAATGTTATATCACGGGAACAAGAAAAGAGTACATGTCGGTAATGAGATCAAACTAGGTATGGAGATACCGATGATCGAATCTCGAACATGTAATATATCGCGAGACAAAGGTATTAACTTACTAGCATAAAAGGTTCTCACGATCACAAGAAGTCATCGTTGAATGTGTGGGAGTCAGTATGGATCTCCAGGTCCCGCTTCCGATTATTGATCCGAGAGGGGTCTCGATCATGTCTGCATTATTCGCGAACCGTAGTGTGACACACTTAAGAGACATCGACACCATTTGGAACAAATATGTTCTAGACGAAAGAATTACAAAGCACAGGAATTATTTCACTAGACACCGGAATTGTTTTGGGTGAAATTGCTAAAATTGTTTTTGTATGTGAAATAGAATACTAGCAAGGGGTTTTATGTGAATGTTTGTTAATTAATGTAATTGACAAAATTCTGAATAAATAAATAAAATTAGTTTTATTTAAAGAGATATTACATTAAATTTGGTGGAAATTTAATGGGATTTTTTTGTGGGATTTTGAGTGGAGAAATGAAGAGGCAATTTGTGAGTGGGAGCTCCACTCACATGAATGTAGGAAGGGGTGGGGTCAGCCCCCATGCGCTGGCCACCCCCTTGGGGTCCCCCCTCCTCCTATAAAAAGGCCCCTATCCCTCTCTCTCACACACACCTCCTTGTGAAGGATCTCTCTCCCCCTCTAGTTTATCCCCCATGGTCTCGGACTAGCGAGATACATGTTCCCGGTGGCTTTTCATTTAGAAAGAGTTGTTTCTTGCGCTGCATCGCTGGAGCGAGGAGGCGGAGGTTGTTCGGTGGCTTGAACGTGTGTGCGAGAACAGATGCGCTGCTGATTTGCGGCGCTGGAATTCTTCTTGATCTTGTGATCGGCAAGCGTTCGTCTACATCATCCATGAGTACAACCTTGTTAAACTTTGCCGGTCTACAAGGATATGTTCTCTATGGATGTATATCCACCCATTGCTTGTATCTAGTAGATAGATCTTGGTACTTAGTTGTTCCCATTATAGGAATTTTTTTTTCTATGTTGTGAACCCAACATCAGCCAGCTCATGACAAAAAGCGTAAGAGTACCATCGCTACTCTATGGAGTGGTAAGCAATAACCGAGACGTAAACAGGAGCCCTTACCAAAAGTACCAAAGGTTCCTCCCAGGAGACCTTATGACTATACTCTAGAGGAGACTATGGTGATTGTAGAGGCGGAAACGACAGAGTTTTTTGCTAAACTGAAGCGGTCGAAAGAGCCAGAGTTCCCAAGCACCTAAGAAGATAAAGCCCAAGTGCTCAAAATGCTGAAGACCCTTCACCAACCCGATCCAAGGCTGTCATCAGACTATGAGCGCTCTATTCTCAAGTCACATGCGGCACGAAAACATTCGAAGAGTAGTAGTGCAAGCGGAAAATCAGTTCCCTAGCTCGGAGAACAAAAAAAATCGTGCCCCCCGCTCAAGATGATTTCCCATACCAATGTGGGGTCGAGCAAATGTGCGGTCGAAGAGAAGTATGATCCATAGTTAGTTGAACTGTATAGAAAAGTGACCGCTGCTCAAGGTATGAGTATTGCTAAGTACTTATCCCAGTTACAGTACTTCTCCGAGGCTAAAGAAGCATACAAATACCAGTACGGGAAGCCTCTCGTCAAACCTGAGGACGCCAAGGATCTACCAACAAAAATGCGAAGATTACATAACTAGTACATGGATGCCTCAAAGGTTGGGACAAACTAGATAATATTGAGAGTTAAAAAAGAGCATTACAGGAAAGGAGATGATGTGGTAATGATTTAAGGGAAAATCTAAGGAGAAGCGCTGCACAGTTAGCTCCTGCATGCGGCAGTGTCTTACGATTCTGGGAAGCATCGCACGACGACCACGACGGGAGCGAACGGTTCCTGACCACTTTTTTATCATTATTTTTACCACTCTTCCTTATCTGTCCCCTCTTATCCCTTCACGGGGGTTCCTGACCACTACTCTCTCTCAAATTGAGGGATGGAGCAGTTTCCACCCCTGATGAGCACGACGTCACGCAGGAAGGGCTTTGTCATAACTCCACTGGCGAGCGTGTTGCGATGCGGGTAGAGTCGCTATAGGCCGCGAAAGACGGGTGCAACACGATGTGGGGAGGATCGCCGCCGATGGGCGCAACACGACGCGGGGGGGAGGGCCGCTTCAAGCCACTGCCGACGGGCGCGACACGACTCGGGGAGGGCCGCTACAGGACGCCGCCGCGGGCGCGATGCGGGGGTAGGTCCGCTCCAAGGTGTCACCGATGTGCGGGCCACGACATGGGGAGGGACTCCGCCTACGATCTCGGATTGACGCGGGAAAGACTCCACTCGAGTGGGAGAAGGAGGTTTCCGTCCCGCGCTCAAGGATGAAGTGCGCCAGAGGAAGGGCTCAGCCAGGCCATGATACGTTGGAAACGTATCTATAATTTTTGATGCTTCATGCTTGTTTTGGATCTACTTTGCTTTACTTTTCCACACTTTGAGGTGCTTTTTACATGTTTTCTGGTACTAACCTATTAACAAGTTGCAACAGTGCCAGATGCCTGTTTTCTGCTGTTTTTTGTTTCAGAAAAGTTAGTAAATAAATATTCTCGGAATTGGACGGGACGAAGGACAAAGTCAATAACTTTCCGTGGGGAACAAGAAGTCCAGAGGAGAGACGAGGAGGCGTGCCAGGGCGGATAAACCCCCCTAGGCGCAGGTGGGCCCTACCTCGCGCCTGGGTAGGGTTTGCCCCCTCTGGCTGCCGCCTCGGTCTCCCCCTTCGCCTATAAGAAGCCCCGGATGCAGAAACTGTCGGTACCGGATCAAATATCCACGAAACCATCTGTAGCCGCCATCACCATCGTCCTTAGATCGGGGGGATCTGAAGCTCTTCCCGGCACCCTGCTGGAGGGGAGATCATCTCGGAGGCCTTCTCTCCGGTATGATTCGTGAGTAGTTCCACCTTGGACTATGGGTCCATGTAGTAGCTAGATGGTTGTATCTCCTCCTTTCTGCTTTCATGTATAGATCTTGTGAGCTCCTTTTATGATCAAGATCTAATCTATTTGTAATCATGCATGTTGTGTTTGTGGGGATACGATGGATATTGAGATTATTATGTTAGTTTGATTAATGGTTCTATCTTTATGATTCTATCATGTCTGTGTTATTTGTGATCCTGCATGCTCTCCGTTGCTAGTGATTCCAAGAGGGAGTATTTATGCTCGATAGTGGGTTCATGCCTCTAGTTTCCAAGGGAAGTGACAGAAATCTCTTCGGTTGTAGATGTGTTGTTGCTACTAGGGAGAAAACAACGGTCTCTTGTTCATGGAACATGTGGACTGTTTACCTTACACACATTGCTTAAAATAGTTGTCTATTTCTTGAAACTTAATACTGGAGGGGGTTCGGATGATAACATGAAGGTGGACTTCTAGTCATAGATGCAGTTGGATTACGGTCTATGTATATTTTTTTATTTCCCAATCAACTTCATAGGATCTTTTTGGCTAGTAATTGCATTGTTATGCCTTGCTCAGTTCCTGTCAATTGCCCCGTTGTAATTTGTTTACCCTTCATGCCATGTTGTTTATCTAAGGAGATCACCTCTAGTGAACTATGGACCCCGGTCCAATCTTTATCATTGATACACCTTCCACTGTTACTTGTTTACTTGCTGCAAACCATTACCTTCCACACCATACGTTTAATCCTTTGTTACAGCAAACCGGTGAGCTTGACAACCTCACTGATTCGTTGGGACAAAGTCTTGAGTTTGTGTTGTGCAGGTCTCCATGTTGCTTCCAACACATGTGTGACGTTTCCTTCCTCCTTCTGGTTCGATAACCTTGGTCTCAACTGAGGGAAGACTTGCTGCTTCACACCTTGCTCTTGGGGTTTCCAACGAAGCGCTTCCACATCAAACACTAGGCGCCATCAATCTTTCTGGTGCCATTACTGGGGAATCTACTTGAACCTCTTCCATCTTGTCAAGCGTTATCAACAAGTTTTTTGGCGCCCTTGCTGGGGAGGCTAAGGACGTCTTCACTAGGGGAGTCCTTCACTTCCTTTCTCTTTACTTTGTTTTTAGTTTGCTTGGTTTTGTTTGCCTCTTTTCAAAAAAACCCAAAAAATTAGTCTAGCTTGGTTTGCTTGCCTTATTCAAAAACACACAAAAATTAGTTCCTGCTCTAGTTGTTGCTGCTGTTTTTGGCTTGCCCACCTTTGCCAAAATGAACTCTGCTGAGAACACCAAGTTGTGTGACTTCACTAGCACCAACAACAATGATTTCCTAAGGACACCTATTTCTCCACCTGCTCTTGATGCTACTGAAAATTATTATGAGGGAGGAAAGTATGGTTGTAGAAGTTTTCATGGTACTGAAACACCTCTCTATGTGCTGAAAGTTTTGAAGTTGCTCTTGTTTCATCTTCCTATGCCTGTCACTTTGTTCTTTGTGAATTTATTTGTGTACAAGATTCCTATCCATAGGAAGTGGGTTAGACTTAAATGTGTTTTGAATTTGCTTCTTGATGCTCTCTTTGACTTCAATTCATAATTCTTATGTGAGCATCTTCTCAAGCTATCAAGCCTAACTTAAAGGCGTTAAAGAAAAGTACTTGTTGGGAGATAACCCAAGAGTTTCCTTGAGTATTGGAAGTTATTACTTCAGTAATGACCTCTCCTTATCCTTTTTGTTTGCTTTTTGTGCCAAGAATGACCTCTAATGAGAGGGAAGTAAGATTTGGGGAGTTGCTGTCCCTAAACAGATTTCTGTCCTCCACCAAAAAAATTCGTGAGGAGGCTCTGTAACTCGGATTGAGCTAAAAATTTATGAATAAATCCCCCATTATGTTGGATAACTTTTGTTAATTCAACACTTTTTTATTTGAGCAACATAAGATGTACGAAATAATTCGATTCTACCTGCTGGTCTGTTTTGATTGATTCCTTTTTGAGCTCTCTTCAGGTAAATTGAGTTTCTTTGAAGGAGTTACTACAGTAGCTTGTGTTTTTAGTGAAAAGCCTTGCTGTTCCAAAGCTTTGCCAGTGGTCTAATATCTTTTGAATAAGCTAATGTTGCTAATGAAGATTGTGTGAAGTTTTGTATGAAGGAAAAAATTTCAGGTGTAGAGAGAGAATGATGCAATGAGATGAAGGATGGACAAAAGCTCAAGCTTGGGGATGCCACCATGGTGTCACCCCAAGAAATATCCAAGAGGTACAAGCGTCAAAGCTTGAGGATGCCCAAGGCATCCCCTTCTTCATCAATAAAAAGCTTAGGTCTGTCTAGATACTTCACTTTTATTATTCCATACACAGTTATGTTGTTCTTGGAGCATCTTAGTTTTTGTTTGCTTTGCTTAGTTTGTTTAGTAGTTTGGACCCCCGTTCTCGCTGTGTTGTTTTGCAAATAAGTTTGCTTGGTGTTTGGAAAGGAGTAGTAAGTTCTTTCTTGAAGTGCAAGAGGAGCTTGCATTGACTGTGACTAAGACTTTAGCATGACATGCTAGGTGTTGTTTTTGCATTATGCTTAGTGATTATTGTTGTAGCATGTCTTGTCCCAAACAATAGGGATTGTTTAGTGTGCCTTGAAGAAATTATGCGTTGTTTTAGCATGCAAAAGCATAGTATTGTGGTATTCTCCTTTTGATGTTTTACTTGGGTTGACTTGGCACATGCTTACACCATGTTATGACTATGATAAGTCACCATTAGCCTCTATGGTCATTTAGTCCTTGACTTGTAGTACCACTCTTTGCTTTGATTAGTTTGCTTTGTTGCATTGCATAATTATGGCCATTAATGCTCTCTTAGTTGGTTGCTCCCAGTCTTTTGCTAGCCTCCACTTGTATGAGTAAGTTCTACTCATGCTTCCAACCCCCAAGAAACCAAGTTATTCCAAAGTGTCCACTATAAATTCCTATGCATGGTGTGTTACACCATTCCAAGTATATTCTTGTTTTCAGCTATCTTCCAATTAAAAACTATTTTGTTATGTGAAAACTTAGTGATTAAAGCCCTCACGAACTTGATGGCACATTTTATTCTTTGCCCCTAATAAACTTGAACCATTGAGGCAACTTTGTTGTATATGCTTGCACTTATAAGTTGGGATTAGCAAAACCGTGCTGTCACGGGGAACGTTTTCAACATTGCACTTGTACCTTGTTGTACTCCGTTGATATCTGTCACATCCCAAGATTTTCCAAATCTTGTAATGTGAAAAATAAAATAAACAAAATAAAATTTTGTTGAAAATCAGGGTGAAAAGAAACTTTTGTTTCAAAAAGGAAACTTAAAATCCCATCTTGAACAAACTTTGGTAAAAGTTTGAACTCAACAAAATAAAAAATCAAGGGAATTGCATTCCTCAATGAATGTATCTGGAAATTTAAACACTTGGAAAAATAAATCCAAACCCTAAAACCCTAATGGAAATAAAATCATTTCCAAAGTTATCTCCAAGCCTATGGTTTTATTCAAAAATTGATATCATAATACAATACTAATCAGTATTTGAATCTACCCAAAATCTGGCAAAGATTTGAAATCAAATGAGTGCTTGAAATGATTAAAAGAAATCAAAACAGATTAAAGGAAAAGGATAAAGGAAAAACAAACAGAACAAAAAAATATATAAAAGGAGCCAGCCCAACCGGCCAGCCCAACTAGGCCCAGCAAGCCCACCTATCCCCCTCCCCCGAAACGTTTTCCTCACTCGCAAAAGAACCCACAGAGTCGATGACACGTGGACCCCCACCTCCCCTCTTCCTCTCTCGCTGACGAAACGGTCCCGCCAGTCAGTTCTCGTCTCCACCCGCCCGCGACTGCTTCCTCCTTCTCCCTGCCGTTCTCTGTCATTCAAGCCATGATTAAATTCACGTCAATGCAGCGTTGAATCCGCCCAGAGATTATGCACTCTAAATCGCCTCTCTTCCCCCTCTGTTTCCCCCCAGACCCCATTCCTTCTCTGCCACCGGGCTGTTCCCAATTCGAGCTCGCGCCCTCCCAGCTCCGACGAGCCTCTGCTCCGATTCCGGCCAGCACCCTCACCCCTGCAAGCCCCGCTTCACGCGAGCGTGATCCCCAGCCTCTGGCGCATCTTCCCGTGCTTTCCTCTCATCCGTGCGAGCACCGTATCGTCGACATCAACCACACCCGAACGCCGATGTCGTGTGCTACCTCTCCGGTGAGTCCTTCAGGTAGTATCTGACCACCCCCTTTTCTCTCGTTGATACACACATGACCACCGACCACGTGCGCAGCTAATGCAGCTCCTAACTTGTCTTAGCGTGGTCCTAAACGTCGCCAGCGACGACAACCCGAGAGCACCGTCGCCCGCAGCTTCTCCGACGAGCGATTAACAGCAACCCCGTGCGCCCCTCGAGTAGCCGACCCCACCTCGAGCTTCAGCAAGTCTCTGCGAGCCTGGTAAGCCTCGCCAACCTCTTCCTTGCTTCCTCTAGCACCAGCTCCGTCGTAGCCAGACATGCCGCCGCCACCTGCCGTCGCCAGCGCCGCCAGTCTCTGGCAAGTGTGCTAAGTGTCGTGCGATTAGGATCCAGCGGCTAAGATAGAAGCTAGACGAAAGGGTAAGTAGCACCTGCGCGCCGTGCGATATGACTCAAATCTAACGCCTGCCATCGCACGATCCAATCGAAGCGGTATGGGCTAATAGAATTAAGACACGTGGCTCTGTTGATTTGAATTAAAACAGATTTGATCTATTAGTTATGTGATTTTGTAAAATTCATAACTTTAAATCTACACGTCCAAATTTTACAAACTTTATATCAATGGAATCAGCAAAAAGATTACTTTCTAACCATGCACTTTGTTTAGTAAAAGCTTCTGGTAAAATGTTTGTTTTTGCAGAAACTTATGTATGCTTGTTTAGGTTATCAAATTTATTCCAAAATGTTTTGGAGAATAAAATCTTTGGCAAATGGTGTGTTTTGAACCTACTGACCATAGGACACAAATTGTGGTTTCAAAAATGTATTTGGTGAAACAAAAGAATGAATCTTTGATTTAAACCAATTCTAGTCAAATAAAAATATAGTTTATTTGTTAAAAATGATTTTGGAGGAAAACCTTTGGAAAATGTTTTGGAATAAACTCTCTGACCCCAAACACCAAGTTTTATGACTTGAAAATGTATTTGGTAAACCCTATAAAAATTATTACTTTGCTAAAGGCAATTTCAATCACATGAAATAATGATTTGGTTTAAAAATGGTTTAGAGGTAGAATCTTTTGCAAATGGTTTTACCACTTTACAAAATGACCAAATGATGTTACCAAATGTTCATAACTTACTAGAAACCACTTTTACAAATAAAACAACCCTTTTGCATGCTTGCATGTATTGTTTTGTTTATTATTTTATGTGATGATTTGCTTGAATGGTAGATTGAAATATTGTTTGCTTGATTGAATTGTAGTGACTTGAAGTGTGTGAACATTGCAAAGATCAAGAAGTGAACTTATACTCTCTACCAAAAAGGCAAGTGATGCTTCATACTTTGTCCTACTATATTCACTATGCATTAGTGATATTTCTAAGTAAGACTTGCATGGAATTTTGCTAAGTATAAACCATTCCATGGGAAATCCTAGTAGATGAAACTTTAGTAGAATTTCCTAAGTTAAGATTCCTACTACTATCATGCTTAGCTTAGCTAATATAAAACAAGGGTGGAATATATATTCATGCTATGGAAAATTTCTAAGTCTGAGGACTTGTGTTTTGTTTAATAAAACAACTAAGTGAATGAAACACCTGGGTGGAATGGAAGGAATGGTTTGTGTTGAGTGGTTACACAAGGCCAGGGGACTGGTGAACCTTGTGTATCTCACTTGTGGATGGCCACCTAGGAACAAAGAGATTTGAGATGTCAAATGTTGAGAAGCTTCAAGTGCAGCCACTTGGCATTATGGGCTCTGCCTGGATCATATAGGTTGCAATAACTTAGCCAAATGGACAGTTGGTGGTAGGGGTTTGATAGGTTGGAGCGCGTCCATTTTGGTCTAAGGGAAGGCTTCTGAAAGATCTTGTCTTGGTGAAACCAAGTCTTGTGGGGAAAGTGCACCACCTCTGCAGAGTGTAAAATCTAAGTACTTAGCCATGTCCCTGGTAAAGGACAATTTGAGCATCAAGACATGGAAGCTATCAAGAATCTCCTCATCCCAATTTCTAAGTTAAAATCTTGTGGTTGAACAAGGGTTAAAGGATCACCAATTTCTATTGGTAGATGCCTTGGGTGATTTTTGTCAAGCAAAAACTTAGTGTTTTCAAATGATAAGGAAAAACTATTTTGAGCAAAGCAAGCCTAAGATCCACTTAGCTAAATGCATATAGATGATAGACTCCACTATACTACCATAGTATCACTTGCCAATACAATTCAAATGTATTGACCCATGTGGCTGTAACTTGTTATGTTGCAGGTTTATTTGATATTAGTGAAGTTTAATGATTAGGATTACAAGTCTACAACCAACATGTCTGCCTGTGGCATTTTGAAGATGAAGGACCCCATGCTGATAAGATATTCTGCTGCAATGTAATGTAATAGCCAAATGAGCTATGCAAGATGTAATAAAATTATGTTATTCCTGGTTATAAAGTTGTATTATGACCTTTGTTTCTTGATATTACATCTTAACTGTGGATGCTAGCTATTGATCCAGGGACTAGCATTGTAAACACAGGGATCTCTATCTTATTAAAGGTTGGGAACCTTACAGATGGTATCAGAGCATTGTGTTGCCTGTAGGATTTGTAACCCTAGGATTGGACAAAAACCCCTTAGAAAATAGGAGTTGTATTTGTTCCAAAACTTATTTACAAAACAATCTTGTAAACTCTTTCCTCAAACCATTTTGGTTTTGAATCTACATCTCTTCTATTTCTACTTGATGGACAAAACCTACCCCATGGCCAAAGACTTCACCATGTGCAAAGGACTTCATCAACTCTAATGACTTCAACATCATCAACTCTAATGACCTCAACATCTTCAACTCTAATGACTTCAACATCTTCAGCATTTTCACCAAGGACTCCAACTTGGATATCACTAAGGATACAAGTGAGACAAGAAATCTTGCTCAAGACTTGAAGACTAAGGAAACACAACTTAGAAGGAACAATCATCACCTTGAAGATTTGAAACCAAGATGCAAGAAATTCTCCAATGATACAAAGATTTTGTTCATGAAGAATCAACCAAGAAGGATAGAATGATCTCAAGTGAACCATATAGATGGACCACCATATTTTGTTTAAGTCAAACCCACCAACTTATGTGGTGTAGCAAAAAAATATTTTTGGTTGCCTAAAAATATGCTTGAACCTGGTTGTTTGAAAGGAGTGTTTGTTTGTGATTGCTTGCACATTGCTTGTGTGCATTGTGATGTGTGTGATTAGAATTATTTCCTTAGAAATATCTTGCCTATTCTAATACCAATCGAACCCAAACAGATGACTTCTCCAAGAGACTCCAACATCAAGGATGGTGACAACAACAACAACCAAGAGGACAACATGAGGGAACTTATAGCAACCCAAAACCAGTTGAACCAAGTGACAGCTCAATTCATAGCCAACACCAGTGGGGAAGATCCAACCATGCAAAGTTTTTTTGAAACCCAAGCCCAATTGTTGCATAAGGTGACAGATCAAATGATCAACATGGAAGGCAACTCTTCCAAAGGAGTTTGTGACAACAAAGATGACAAAGATGTTATTCTAGAAGGAGCCCAAGCTTGCAATATTTGTGGAGACAAGGATCACACTTCCAAGGAGCATGGAGATTAATGCCCCAATTGTGAAGAGAAACATCCAGCTGACCAATGCCCCACATCTCAAGCTACTTGTTACCTATGTGAAGGAAATAATCATGTCCCTATCCAATGCCCCATCTATTCCATAGTTGAACAAAGGAAACAAGGTGGAGTGCAACAACTGATTGCAGACTATCAAGAGAGAGCCAAGTCTACCAAGAAGGATGAAGACAAAGGAAAATCTCCACTTGTACCTCCATGCAATATGACCCAATTTAAAGGACCAAAGAAGAGGCATATGAATTATCCAAGGAGCAATAGAAGGTCAAAGAAACCAGTAGACATTCCTACCTATGAGATAACATATGAAGAACATGAACTAGAAGCACTCCTAGCTTTGGAGAAACCCAAGAAAAAGAAGGACAAAAGCCATGTGCAATGTAATCATTGCAAAGAAATGGGACACTATGCCAGTGAATGTCTAGAAAAGAATAAGTATAAGGAGATTGGCCAAGTATGGTGCAACAACTGCAAAGAGCTAGGCCATTATGTAGCAACTTGCCCACAGAAGATACATGAAGAACTCAATCTTATCACATGTTACAATTGTGGTAACCAAGGACATTATGCAAGCAACTGTCCAGAAAAGATGAAACACAAGATAAACAAGCCTATTAAGGATCTCAGCCTTGTCACATGTTTCAAGTGTGGAAACAAAGGACACTATGCAGATGTTTGCCCAGAGAAGTTTCCCCAAGATCCCAAGCAAGCCAATATGTAATCTAGTTGGAAAATTTTTAAGGGTGGTAGTACCCTAGATGCTTTTGAGCCAACTTGTAACCCCTAGCCTCCCCAAATCTCAGGACGAGATTTATTTTAAGGGTGGTAGCCTGTCACATCCCAAGATTTTCCAAATCTTGTAATGTGAAAAATAAAATAAACAAAATAAAATTTTGTTGAAAATTAGGGTGAAAAGAAACTTTTGTTTCAAAAAGGAAACTTAAAATCCCATCTTGAACAAACTTTGGTAAAAGTTTGAACTCAACAAAATCCAAAATCAAGGGAATTGCATTCCTCAATGAATGTATCTGGAAATTTAAACACTTGGAAAAATAAATCCAAACCCTAAAACCCTAATGGAAATAAAATCATTTCCAAAGTTATCTCCAAGCCTATGGATTTTATCCATATAAAAATTTGTCAACAAACATTCACAAATGATCAAGAAAGACAAATAGAAAAAAAAATAAAGCCATATAAATTGCTTTCACTCAATTTGGAACCATAAATAAAATCTTATGAATTTAACAAGATAAGAAATTGAATTCCCAAAGCTAATAAAGAAACTATCTAGAAACCCATACCAAATGTTGAGCAATTGATCCTAAAGGGATTTAAAAGGATAAGTAAATATCAAACAAGATTTCACAAATTGGAATCACCAAGTTTGGATCTCTAAATAAAAATATATGGATTTTATAAGAAAAGAAAGAATAATTAAATAAAGAATATTTAAAGACCAAATCAAATCTTGGCCTAATCCATTAAGAAAATGGAATGATTATAATCCCAATACAAATAAAATAAAAGGATAAAGAATATTCCAAATAAAATAAAATAGCAATAACCATTCTATCCCTATCTTATTAAAGACAAATCTCTAAATAAGAATACATGAGAAAATGATATTTGGAATTTACCCAAGTGGAATAAAAGTTGTTTAACCAACTTAAATAAAATAAAACCTCCAAATAAAAATTTGGGAATTAAAACTATATTAAATTCCATTGGAATTAAAATAAACACCCAATCTTAAATGATTAATAAATCATATTAAAAACCTTTCCAAATAATTCAAGATGGATTTTTTGACACCCAATTAATCAAATAAAAAAACCTACTGAAAGGATTTGGAAAGTTAAAGATTTTAAATGGAGATTTAAAAATATTATTAAATCCTATCTAATTAAAAGCTAGAGCCTATTTTGAATAAATAAAAGACCCCAAAATGAATAAGGTTTTATTCAAAAATTGATATCAGAATACAATACTAATCAGTATTTGAATCTACCCAAAATCTGGCAAAGATTTGAAATCAAATGAGTGCTTGAAATGATTAAAAGAAATCAAAACAGATTAAAGGAAAAGGATAAAGGAAAAACAAACAGAACAAAAAAAATATATAAAAGGAGCCAGCCCAGCCGGCCAGCCCAACTAGGCCCAGCAAGCCCACCTATCCCCCTCCCCCGAAACGTTTTCCTCACTTGCAAAAGAACCCACAGAGTCGATGACGCGTGGACCCCCACCTCCACTCTTCCTCTCTCGCTGACGAAACGGTCCCGCCTGTCAGTTCTCGTCTCCACCCGCCCGCGATTGCTTCCTCCTTCTCCCTGCCGTTCTCTGTCATTCAAGCCACGATTAAATTCACGTCAATGCAGCGTTGAATCCGCCCAGAGATTATGCACTCTAAATCGCCCCTCTTCCCCCTCTGTTTCCCCCCAGACCCCATTCCTTCTCTGCCACCGGGCTGTTCCCAATTCGAGCTCGCGCCCTCCCTGCTCCGACGAGCCTCTGCTCCGATTCCGGCAAGCACCCTCACCCCTGCAAGCCCCGCTTCACGCGAGCGTGATCCCCAGCCTCTGGCGCATCTTCCCGTGCTTTCCGCTCATCCGTGCGAGCACCGTATCGTCGACATCAACCACACCCGAACGCCGCCGCCGTCTGCTACCTCTCCGGCGAGTCCTCCAGGTAGTATCTGATCACCCCCTTTTCTCTCGTTGATACACACATGACCACCGACCGTGTCCGCAGCTAACGCAGCTCCTAACTTGTCTTAGCGTGGTCCTAAACGTCGCCAGCGACGACAACCCGAGAGCACCGTCGCCCGCAGCTTCTCCGACGAGCGATTAACAACAACCCCGTGCGCCCCTCGAGTAGCCGACCCCACCTCGAGCTTCAGCAAGTCTCTGCGAGCCTGGTAAGCCTCGCCAACCTCTTCCTCGCTTCCTCTAGCACCAGCTCCGCCGTAGCCAGACACGCCGCCGCCAGCGCCGCCAGTCTCTGGCAAGTTTGCTAAGTGCCGTGCGATTAGGATCCAGCGGCTAGGATAGAAGCTAGACGAAAGGGTAAGTAGCACCTGCGCGCCGTGCGATATGACTTAAATCTAACGCCTGCCATCGCATGATCCAACCGAAGCGGTATGGGCGAATAGAATTAAGACACGTGGCTCTGTTGATTTGAATTAAAACAGATTTGATCTATTAGTTATGTGATTTTGTAAAATTCATAACTTTAAATCTACACGTCCAAATTTTACAAACTTTATATCAATGGAATCAGCAAAAAGATTACTTTCTAACCATGCACTTTGTTTAGTAAAAAGCTTTTGGTAAAATGTTTGTTTTTGCAGAAACATATGTATGCTTGTTTAGGTTATAAAATTTATTCCAAAATGTTTTTGAGAATAAAATCTTTGGAAAATGGTGTGTTTTGAACCTACTGACCATAGGAAACAAATTGTGGTTTCAAAAATGTATTTGATGAAACAAAAGAATGAATCTTTGATTTAAACCAATTCTAGTCAAATAAAAATATAGTTTATTTGCTAAAAATGATTTTGGAGGAAAACCTTTTGAAAATGTTTTGGAATAAACTCTCTGACCCCAAACACCAAGTTTTATGACTTGAAAATGTATTTGGTAAACCCTATAAAAATTATTACTTTGCTAAAGGCAATTTCAATCACATGAAATAATGATTTGGTTTAAAATGGTTTAGAGGTAGAATCTTTTGCAAATGGTTTTACCACTTTACAAAATGACCAAATGATGTTACCAAATGTCCATAACTTACTAGAAAACACTTTTACAAATAAAACAACCCTTTTGCATGCTTGCATGTATTGTTTTGTTTATTATTTTATGTGATGATTTGCTTGAATGGTAGATTGAAATATTGTTTGCTTGATTGAATTGTAGTGACTTGAACTGTGTGAACATTGCAAAGATCAAGAAGTGAACTTATACTCTCTACCAAAAAGGCAAGTGATGCTTCATACTTTTTCCTACTATATTCACTATGCATTAGTGATATTTCTAAGTAAGACAATGCATGGAATTTTGCTAAGTATAAACCATGCCATGGGAAATCCTAGTAGATGAAACTTTAGTAGAATTTCCTAAGTTAAGATTCCTACTACTATCATGCTTAGCTTAGCTAATATAAAACAAGGGTGGAATATATATTCATGCTATGGAAAATTTCTAAGTCCGAGGACTTGTGTTTTGTTTAATAAAACAACTAAGTGAATGAAACACCTGGGTGGAATGGAAGGAATGGTTTGTGTTGAGTGGTTACACAAGGCCAGGGGACTGGTGAACCTTGTGTATCTCACTTGTGGATGGCCACCTAGGAACAAAGAGATTTGAGATGTCAAATGTTGAGAAGCTTCAAGTGCAGCCACTTGGCATTATGGGCTCTGCCTGGATCATATAGGTTGCAATAACTTAGCCAAATGGACAGTTGGTGGTAGGGGTTTGATAGGTTGGAGCGCGTCCATTTTGGTCTAAGGGAAGGCTTCTGAAAGATCTTGTCTTGGTGAAACCAAGTCTTGTGGGGAAAGTGCACCACCTCTGCAGAGTGTAAAATCTAAGTACTTAGCCATGTCCCTGGTAAAGGACAATTTGAGCATCAAGACATGGAAGCTATCAAGAATCTCCTCATCCCAATTTCTAAGTTAAAATCTTGTGGTTGAACAAGGGTTAAAGGATCACCAATTTCTATTGGTAGATGCCTTGGGTGATTTTTGTCAAGCAAAAACTTAGTGTTTTCAAATGATAAGGAAAAACTATTTTGAGCAAAGCAAGCCTAAGCTCCACTTAGCCAAATGCATATAGATGATAGACTCCACTATACTACCATAGTATCACTTGCCAATACAATTCAAATGTATTGACCCATGTGGCTGTAACTTGTTATGTTGCAGGTTTATTTGATATTAGTGAAGTTTAATGATTAGGATTACAAGTCTACAACCAACATGTCTGCCTGTGGCATTTTGAAGATGAAGGACCCCATGCTGATAAGATATTCTGCTGCAATGTAATGTAATAGCCAAATGAGCTATGCAAGATGTAATAAAATTATGTTATTCCTGGTTATAAAGTTGTATTATGACCTTTGTTTCTTGATATTACATCTTAACTGTGGATGCTAGCTATTGATCCAGGGACGAGCATTGTAAACACAGGGATCTCTACCTTATTAAAGGTTGGGAACCTTACAATATCATGATATTTTGTCTATGGATGTTACCGGTGTGAAATGAAGTGGAAACTTGTAAGTCCATGGAGTTTGTATTCTGTGTTGGAGAAACGCCTGGCCGCTAGCCTAAGCCATGCCTAATCATGGTGGAAACTTGCAGCATCACCATAGTGACATCTATGAAGCATTCTACTTATAAAAAAAGAGAGACACATTGAGAAAAGAGGAAAGAGAGAAAAAAAGCACCATATTCCCATGGGACATAAGAAGAATTGCTGAGATGCTCATTGTCTGCTTGCCTTGTCATTTTGGTTATGGGAAAGCTCCTGTGCCATGTGCAAGGGGTACCCCATTGGCGGTTCTCAATGATATGCAAATACTTACAGTGACAAGAACTTGCCTGGGCCCTAAGTTGAGTATCCATGAGGTGTAGCCCTTATAGTCAAGGGACTTGAGATTGCCAACTTATACTTTGTCAAGCATATACTCCATCTTTGCCACTTTAACCTTAACCACTTCAAGATGCTTATGATAGGGGCAATGAGGGATGAAAGCTAATAAGTACCATAATTTTTGGAAGCTCTTTTTGAAACTTGTAATCCCTGCTTCCTTTACAAAAAAGGCCTTTCTTACACCACTATTGAGTCTCCACCTTCTACCTTTAGGCACCATTAAGAGAGCATAGCTGTCATTCTGTGTGCAGTGTCCCAAAGCTTATTAATTGATGCATATTGTGTTATTACTTGCTCTTGTGCTATCTGTTTCTAGTCACCCTTGTGAACTTTGCAGGTGTCCTATGCATTATATTGCTACTCTATTAGGGACAAGCTGATTGCCACTATGCTATGTTTTCTGCATGTGAAACAAACAAACATTTTTCAATGCATGTTATTCATGATCTTTGTTTGTAGCTTGCCATGTTGCATGCATAATTACTATGTCCTATTGTTACAACTCCATCTTTCATGCACATGTTTAGAGTTCTTTGAACCCATCTTTCAATGTTTGCAAATGGTTGGATCTTTATTGTGAGGGTGCATGTCACCTCAAAAATCATTTTTTTATCACTTGCCTACTCGAGGATGAGGAGGAGTTAAGCTTGGGGATGCTGATACGTTGGAAACGTATCTATAATTTTTTATGCTCCATGCTTGTTTTGTATCTACTTTTCTTTACTTGCCCACACTTTGAGGTGCTTTTTACATGTTTTCTGGTACTAACCTATTAACAAGTTGCAACAATGTCAGATGCCTGTTTTCTGCTGTTTTTGGTTTCAGAAAAGTTAGTAAAGAAATATTCTCGGAATTGGACGGGACGAAGGACAAAGTCAAATAACTTTTCATGGGGAACAAGGCGTCCAGAGGAGAGGCGAGGAGGCGTGCCAGGGCGGCTAAACTCCCCCTAGGCGCGGGTGGGCCCTATCCCGCGCCTGGGTAGGGTTTGCCCCCTCTGGCTGCCGCCTTGGTCTCCCCCTTCGCCTATAAGAAGCCCCCGATGCAGAAACTCTCGGTACCTGATCAAATATCCATGAAACCGTCTGTAGCCGCAGCCACCATTGTCCCTAGATCGGGGGGATCTGAAGCTCTTCCCGGCACCCTGCTGGAGGGGAGATCATCCCGGAGGCCTTCTCTCCGGTATGATTCGTGAGTAGTTCCACCTTGGACTATGGGTCCATGTAGTAGCTAGATGGTTGTATCTCCTCCTTTGTGCTTTCATGTATAGATCTTGTGAGCTCCTTTCATGATCAAGATCTAATCTATTTGTAATCATGCATGTTGTGTTTGCGGGGATCCGATGGATATTGAGATTATTATGTTAGTTTGATTAATGGTTCTATATTTATGATTCTATCATGTCTGTGTTGTTTGTGATCTTGCATGCTCTCCGTTGCTAGTGGTTATCTTGGCCAAGTAGTTGCTAGTGATTCCAAGAGGGAGTATTTATGCTCGATAGTGGTTTCATGCCTCTAGTTTCCAAGGGAAGTGACAGAAATCTCTTCGGTTGTAGATGTGCTGTTGCTACTAGGGAGAAAACAACGGTCTCTTGTTCATGGAACATGTGGACTGTTTACCTTACACACATTGCTTAAAGTTGTTGTCTTTTGCTTGCAACTTAATACTGGAGGGGGTTCGGATGATAACCTGAAGGTGTACTTCTAGTCATAGATGCAATTGGATTACGGTCTATGTATATTTGTTGTATTGCCCAATCAACTTCATAGCATCTTTCTGGCTAGTAATTGCAGTGTTATGCCTTGCTCAGTTCCTATCAATTGCCCCGCAGTAATTTTTTTACCCTTCATGTCATGTTGTTTATCTGAGGAGAGCACCTCTAGTGAACTATGGATCCCGGTCCAATCTTTACCATTGATACACCTTCCACAGTTACTTGTTTACTTGCTGCAAACCATTATCTTTCACACCATACGTTTAATCCTTTGTTATAGCAAACCGGTGAGCTTGACAACCTCACTGATTCATTGGGACAAAGTCTTGAGTTTGTGTTGTGCAGGTCTCCACGTTGCTTCCAACACATGTGTGACGTTTCCTTCCTCCTTCTGGTTCGATAACCTCGGTCTCAACTGAGGGAAGACTTGCTGATTGCTGCTTCACACCTTGCTCTTGGGGTTTTCAACGAATCGCTTCCACATCAAACACTAGGCACCATCAAGCTTTCTGGTGCCATTACTGGGGAATCTACTTCAACCTCTTACACCTCGTCAAGCGCTATCAACAGGCCACGACCGAAGCGATACAGGAGAGCTCCGTGCAGGCCGCCGTTGACGCCCTCGAGGAGACGGCTTTCTGTCCCTAATGTGGGAACCCCATGCCGACGAGCGCGAGGAGGCTGTTGTCGTGGAGCTCGATAATGCCTTCATGCAACCCCGAGCGCCTGCCCAGATGCGGGAGCACGCACGGACGTGAGACTCTTCATCGAGGTCCTATTTTCAAGTTCAGCCCCCCACCCCCCTCACCCCTCCGCCTCTCAATAATCTGGTCGTTATGTGAGGAAAATTTGGTAGTTACTCTATTGAAATCTGATAGTTGGTCCTAAACAATTTTGGGTTGATGTATAAACTTATTTTTTTGCACCGCCTCTCAATAATATGTTAGCTAGGTAGGGGAAAATCAGGCAATTGCTCTGTTGAAACATGATAGTTGGTCCTAAATAATTTTGGTTTGATGTACAACCTGGGTAGTTTTTTTGCATAGCCAAAATCTTTAATTGTTCCTTGATAATCTGGCAACTAGGCACTGCTAACTTGGCAAGTAGGAACTATGAACATGGCAAGCATAATTGTGTCGGGGATTCTGGCAGCTATTCCTAAACAACTTTGTAGGTTTTTCTCATGAACCTGATAGTTATTTTGGGCTAGTCATGGCCTCCCGCGCCGGTGGTAGTTTGTGGCTAGACCAGACATTACTTCGACTCCGATGTGACCTCCCTCGACCACTGCCTTATCTCTTAGCCGCTCTCTCTTTTTGTGATTTGTAGGTAATTAGCTTGACAAGTGATATGTGTTTATTGAGATTTTGTGGTGCTGCCCTAGCTATTATTTGCTTCTGTTTTATCTAGTGCTTTATGTGTACTGCTCCGTGGATGATCTAGATCATCAACTATTCTGTTGGATTTTGCTTCTGCTCATCCATGTACTTAAATTTGGGCAAGTAGGCCGGGGATAAGCTACGGGGATTAGTCATGTCGTTTGGTGGGCATACTCCGCTTTAACGATATAAACTTGGTAGTCATGAGTGATTAATGTGATAGTCATGAGTGATTAATCTGGTAGCCGTGAGTGATTATCCTGGTAGTTGTGAGTGATCAATCTGGTAGCTATGAGTGATTAATCTGGTAGCTCCGAGTGTAGTGGTTGTTATTTTTTCATGTACTCATGTTGTCTCCCCAGAATCTAGATACATGTTCATTCCCAAACATCTCATTAGTTGATGATGATATACCAATTTTATGATAAATCTTCCATGTCAATGGGACATGGTGGGTTGTAGGTGGGAAGGCAGGGGAACACTCTCTTGAGAAGAAAGAGGAGGCAATGCATACATGTTGATTTATCCTTTTCGGTTTCTAATATTTTTTGTTGAGTCAAAGATCACACATAATTTAGAGAAATTTTGCATGTGTTGTTCTTATTTTTCCTGATGGTTTCCAGCTTATTATTTGTTTTTATCTAGAGGGAAAAAAACTGGGGACAGTTTTAGTTATCTGTGTCTGTTTTCACTTTATTCTGGACGTATGCATTAGGAAGGTGGCTTATGTGCCTAGGCCCCACCAACATGCAGGCCCAGCAACGGAACAACATGTTCCGGCTTTGCGTGAGAAGAAATCAGCCGCCGCACATGATTGGATTCGTGTGGCGTCGCTACGTAGCATTGTCCATGATTGAATTTGTTGAACTATTTCAGTTATTCAATCAAGACGCCATCGACAAATTGATCGTCGGTGCCTATTATCTGTAAATACTAATTCTGTAATTAAGTCTCTAGATAGCTCACCTTATTTATTGCATGTATAATCATACTCACTATATTATGCAGAACGAAGATTCTCGAATGCAAAAGAGGAAGCATCTATGATATTGGGTTCATTGACCCATATTTTGTTCATGAATGTAATCTCAAAGAAAGACCCAAGGAAACAGAGGATAATATTGTACATTCATTAAGGTTTCAATAAACCAGAAGGGAAATATTATTTCGTTACAATTTCGAGTGAGTGTTATTGTCTTGTACACATTCTATTTCTCTTACTCGATATTAAGTGTATAATTAATGAGCTATGCATGCGCGGATTTTACTATATTCTGCTAATCATTCAAACTGACAAAGGGAAGGTACAAGTCATGGACTCGAAACATAAACTCCTTGAGCAGTGGGTGGACATGCAGATGATGCTCCAGCGGTAATTTCAATCATTATGACACTTCTGAATTTTCTGATATCAAGTAACTAATAACTCCTTTTATTCGTTTTCTTCGCCGAGCAGCGCTTGGAAAAGGTTCACCAATAAGGCTAGGGGTGCTTGGAAAGAGGAGCTTACATTTGAACCACTAGATGTAAGTACTACTAGCTAGATCCGCGCATCTCTTTAATTCTAGTTTCAATACCATTATCATGTTTGATTATTATTTTAATTAAACTCTGTTCTCGTAAAGTGTCTGACGCAGGG
Source organism: Avena sativa (assembly GCA_916181665.1). Lineage (NCBI taxonomy): Eukaryota > Viridiplantae > Streptophyta > Magnoliopsida > Poales > Poaceae > Avena > Avena sativa. The sequence goes on along the minus strand of OV702294.1, from coordinate 142,868,574 downwards.
ATCCGGGAATAATTTATGTGGATACTATGTTTGGGAGTTCATTCATCAGACGTGTTGTAAGAAGGGCATAAATTTAGAGCAATTTCACGTATATAAACATTTTTTTACAGTTTTTTATTACCATCAGTTGTGTTTAGTTTCATTCATATATGTTGACTCCTTTAAATCAGATCGAACGGCTGCGGGACGGTCTTCTGTCAAAGGATCACGTACAAGCAATTCAGGAGGAACTGACAGGATTCTTAGATGAGAAGGTCCTAAAACCAAAAGGAGAATACCATGTGAAATTCAATTTATAAAACAATCCTTGTTGCAAGCGGCGCTCTTTGTACTTGCTAAGTGCGTTGTTTATCGTATGAGATAGTGGCCCGATGGTTCCAATATTTTCGCTAAAAGCCGCCCATGAAGTGATACCGTACGCGTGGATATACCGGACAAGCCTCCACCTCTCCGTGCGAAGCTCCTTTTCGTGCCACAGTGTTGTTGAATTAAGCACAACTCTAGGCTTAGCCGATGTCCTTGTGCCAAACTCGTCACTGCTACATATCCTCAACTTCTTCTTTGGTCGCCCGGTGACCTTGTCTTTTCCAAAGACTAAGGACCCAACCTTCTGCTTGAAAACAAAAAAGAACATCTTCCGTCGATTTGGTGGTTTGCTCCTGAATATGACATAAACATTGAAATCAAGGACCAAGAGTTTTCAATCAAAAAATTAAAAACAACTAGTCCTAGGCCTTCTCATAAAGGTATGTGCATGCTAACTCGTAGTCGACTAGGTAAAACATGTGAAACTTTAAATCCATCTCGAGTCAAATTTAAGAGTATTTGCCACCGATATTGTTTTAATACTACCTTCGACCCAAATTAGTTGACTTAAATTTGTCTAGATTCAATTGTATCTAGACATGATTCAGTATTAGATTTATCCGTATCTTGATAAATTTGAGTCAACTAATTTGGATCGAAAAGAGTATTAATAACGATAATTTAAAAATCACATGCGTAGATTAGTCTAGGTGAAAGAGCATGTCAATATCCCCAAAACATCAAATTTCAATCCCCCCTCCGAGCCGATTTGATTTTTGTGCTGCGACGATTAAAGTCAGATCAAAGATTGTAGAAGAGAGGGATTACAAGTTACTAGGGTAGTATACACAAAGAAGAACTCCTCCTACGAAAGTATGCATATATACAGCTTAAAAAATTAGAAACGCCAATCGAAAACCTGATGCCATCGTATCCTACAAAAATGCTTGCTCGTCGTATCGTACCTGCTACCGTCGGAAGTTTGCATCTCCGTGGCTAGATGCGAACCGGCTATTTGGTGCCCAACTAATAATAAGAGCTGTTGTGATCGTCAGATAATACTACAGTACTCCCTCCGTTTCAGGGCTTAAGACGTCCTCGTTTTGCGTGTTTTTTCTTTGACCAAGAATTACTCTAAATACATAAAGAGTTTTGGTATAAAAGTAGTACCACTGGAAAGTATTTTTCAATACGAATCCAACGGTACTAATTATATATAATATAATCTAGATTTTATTGTTCAATTCTTTTGATCAAACTTTGCTTTGAAAAACGTTTGCGCTTTAAGCCTTGAAACGGAGGTAGTAGTATATAATAACAAGCGAGGGGAGGTGGAGGTAGAATAGCTTGGGGATGGATCGGAACTCGATCTCTCTCATTTTTGGCAAGAAAAATTGGTCGGAATCCCTTTTTAGGGGGTGGAAAATGTCCAGGACTCTATTTTCGATGAATGCTTTTTTACAGGAGCCGTTATCTAACGGTGTAAGATTTACTGTAGATTTATTTTGTAAGTTCCGTGCCACAATTAAAATTTTAGATTTATTATGGTTTTATTCCCATGAATTTTTAGATTCATTATGGTTTTATCCCGAGTACGAATCTTAGGGCATAATTAACGGTAAATTTGGTTTCGGTAGGTAATGGCTCCGGTAAAATTTCCGTCTTGCTCTAGTTTTTTTTTGGCACACGGTAACTTGACTCGGGTCCAACAAGTACGTACCATCTAGCTTCGCGTACCCTGACAAAGCTGAACGGTACGCGCATGTGGTAGAACGCCCGGAGAACTTGAGGTGCTTCACGGACCGCCGTGGACGCGTCCCCGTCACCATGCGCTGGGATAGCAGCCAGCCACGCGATGCATATGTGCCCTCCTCATTCATGCATGGTCCCTAGCCATCCGCCTCGATCGGTGCGTGCCCCATCAACTAGGGGGCGCGAACGCCACTGCGCGGCCGGCCGACGCACACCGTCTTGATCCTCCACTTGGGTCACCGTGCGAGCACAACCTCCAGGCCAGGGTCGGTTCTGGTTCATGTTCCCTTCTTCGCAGTCCTTGTCGTCGGCGTCGTCCATTCCATGCCAGGAACAGGAAGGCTGACGCTCTCCTGGAGCGAACCTGCGTCGCCGGCCGCATGCTGCTTCGCCCGAGTCACGTACGTGTCGGCCGTCGTGCTCTCCCACTTATATGACGGTGGTGGGGGCTCGAACCAGTCCTCGTTGAGCAAGACGCGGTGAAACTACACCAACATGGACGCCGACAATCAGCTCATCCTCTTCAGCCCTACACAGCTGATGTTGTGTGCTGTCCTTCATTCCCAGCTTCCAGAGCACGTTGTGGTTGTCGCCGTCCTCGCCACCACCTTCTTCGTCTACGTCGGCGTTGGCACCTAGCTTCGGCTTCTACGAGCCCTGCTAATGCCTGCATCGTCCTCCACATCCATGCGGCCATCAGGTTAGGTAACCAGTCAACTCTCAACTCTAAGACTTCTGAATGTTTCCTTGTCTGATGTTTGCCTGAATTGGCTGGGGACGTGCAGATGTACAGCAGCCAGCAGATATTCACGGTGACGGAGTTCCCCGAGAGTGCATTCGATCGTGAACAAGACATACGCCATGAAGGTCGTGCCGAGGTATGGCCTGAACCTGCAGCTTCAGGACGGTGTGTACGTGGCGAGCACGAAAAGTCTGGACGTCGACCGGGACAAAAATCACATGATTAACCTAAAATTGTTAAAAAATTACAAAATAATCTGCTTTCGAAAGATTTATCAATTAAACCTATTTGCATGACGCTCTACCGGAAAGCTTCATGGTCAGTAGCACAACACTCTCGCCAAAAGCGTCATGGTACCTATGGTGCTCTGGTAAAAAACACCATCTTCTTATCCGACATGGCGACCAATGACGGCGACGTGCACACTTTTTATGTTTGGCGCTTTTTCCCGGGGCGTCATGGTGCTTAGTGTGGTGCTTTTCATAAAAACGTCATACCATTTGACAAGAAAAACCGTCCGCGCGTTCACCAAAAATTTTGCTAATTTTTTTTTGCATAACTCCTTGAACAAAAACGCCATGACGAGAGAACCAATCCGTGATTGGATGGTTAGGAGGACAGTGGTACCCCCAACACACCAGAGTTTAAACCCCAAGTTTGACGCTTTGGTGTCTCATAAAGGCGGAATATTCCTTCGGTGGAAAGCGATGTTCCCGTCGATAGCGAGACGTCTACGGTGACTTCATCAATTTTAAGACCCGCCGGCTCAGTCTCTCGGAGGTGCTCATAGGGGTAGGATGTGTGTGTATGTTCATAGGGGTGAGTGTATGTACGCATTGTGAGCGTCTGTGTTTGTACTGTGTTTTTCAAAAAAAATCATGCGATTATTAAAAAAAAAAACACCATGATGAATGGCATGACGCTCTAGCCAAAAACGCCATGCTAAAGAAAGCTATGGATTTGTGTTGGATTTTCGCGGACCATCTTTCGGTAGCCCCACGCCCTAGCTAGCATGCGGCGTAATCGCATTTTGCATGCATCTCTCTCTTGGCTCTCGGGCTGGTGGGTTGTGGGAGTTTGTGACATATGGGACCCTTGGCTTGTTTAATCAAATCATGCACTTCTTTCCCGCTGAGGGCAAAAAATTGCCGTCGGCGTAGGCCAAAATACCTTCGGCGTATGGAACGCCGACGGCTACCCTTGACGTAGCCTCCTCGGCAAAGATCTCCCTCGACGGAGCACACTCAAGCCGTCGGCGTATCGAAATGCCATCGGCGTACGCTACGCCGACGGCTTTGCCCTCGGCGTAGCGACCGTCGGCTTTGCCCTCGGCGTAGCGACCGTCGGCTGGTTGCAAAACATTTTTAAAAAAAAATATTTTTTTATTTTTTTTCTCAATTTTTTTATTCTTTGAATTGTTTGACTCGTTAATCTCCCACCTTGAACATTTTTAACACTAATTACACTTTATATTTGATTAACTTTCAGTCTTAGTCAAACTTTTCAGCCGGTCACCCATCATAATACTACTCCAGCTCCAGCACGCTTAACTTCCTCGTTCCTTCAGAATCCGTTTCCGCAAAGTAATTCATACATTGTTGTCAATACTATGATATCAATCCTATTAACTCTTATATCATCATGTCACATGTTTGTATTTTTTGAAATTACAAATATTATTTAAGTAACATTAATGAATAAGTAAAAATATTATTGAATTCAAATAAAAATATAATAATTTTACTTTTTTGTATTTTTCTATTTAATATGGAATAATTAATATCTTTAAATCTGTAAATCGGAATTCAACAAATAATATGTCTAAATTGATCAGAAAAATGAGAGGAATCCAAATATGATATCCATATCAACTAATCACAAACCCTCCGTTTTTGAATTAGCTATTTGGTGGTTGCTTTAGAAAATCCCCTTTTTGCGCCCGGATAATGAAAAATGGCCTTTTGGTGCGATGAAAAGGAAAACCAGCATTGGATCTTTGATAAAATAGCATATTGTGAACCTAAAAATGATTTTTGTAAAAAACATGAGCATCGGATCATGTACTTGTAGTTCATATCTGACCCACTTCCTGCCGATTCACTAGGAATTTGTCTTTTTCACCAGAGGTGGACAGAAATGTTTCGGAACCCCCTGTTGGGATATTGTCCATATAAGGTGGTATAGTATTTTTTGTAAAATGTGGTGGTAGCATTATGAATTAGCCATTTGGTGGTTGGTTCACAAAACCGTCCGTTTTTTGTGCTCGGAAAATGGGGAATGGCTTTTTGGTGCGACGAAAAGGGAACTTTCCCCTGCAACATTGTTCGCCATCCCATGATGCATGTGTATGCACAATATGGTTACATTATCACAAACTATGCCTTGATTCTAGCCATAATATTGGTCATTTGACACGAAAGCCAAGAAACCTCGAATGAGATAGGTCATTTTGTGATGGTTTTTTTGAGACATAATCAATATATCAAGTTTGATATTTTTCCTTATAACTATGTCACATAATATGACACCAAGCGAAGGTTTCACATTGTTTGGATTGTTTTTGAATTTTTTATGCCCGTTTTAAACTATCGTCAAACTTTATCAAACGGTGGGCATGAAGATTCTTAGCTCGGGGCCAAGCCTCGCTAAAGTTGCATTGGATCTTTGATAAAATAGCATATTGCGAACCTAAAAATGATTTTTGTAAAAAAACATGAGCATCTGATCATGTACCTGTAGTTCATATCTGACCCACTTCCTGCCGATTCGCCAGGAATTTGTCTTTTTCACCAGAGATGGACGGAAATGTTTTGGATCCCCCTGTTGGGACATTGTACATATAAGGTGGTATAGTATTTTTGTAAAATATGGTGGTAGCATTTTGAATTAGCCATTTGGTGGTTGTTTCACAAAACCGTTCGTTTTTTGTGCTCGGAAAATGGGAAATGGCTTTTTGGTGCGACGAAAAGAAAAAATTCCTCCTGCAACATTGTTCGCCATCCCATGATGCATGTGTATGCACAATATAGGCACATTATCACAAAATATGCCTTGATTCTAGCCATAACATTGGTCATTTGACCCGAAAGCCAAGAAACCTCGAATGAGATAGGTCATTTTGTGAAGGTTTTTTTGAGACATAATCAATATATCAAGTTTGATATTTTTCTTTATAACTATGTCACATAATATGACACCAATGAAGGTTTCGCATTGTTTCGATTGTTTTTGAAATTTTTATGCCCGTTTTAAACTATCGTCAAACTTTGTCAAACGGCATGAAGATTCTTAGCTCGGGGCTGACCCTCGCTAAACTTGCATTGGATCTTTGATAAAATAGCATATTGTGAACCTAAAAAAGATTTTTGTAAAAAAATATGAGCATCGGATCATGTACTTGTAGTTCATATCTGACCCACTTCCTTCCGATTCGCCAGGAATTTGTCTTTTTCACCAGAGGTGGACGGAAAGGTTTCGGATCCCCCTGTTGGACATTGTCCATATAAGGTGGTATAATATTTTTGTGAAATGTGGTGGTAGCATTTTGAATTAGCCATTTGGTGGTTGCTTCACAAAACCGTCCGTTTTTTGTGCTTGGAAAATGGGAAATGGCTTTTTGGTGCGAAGAAAAGGAAAACTTCCTCCTGCAATATTGTTCGCCATCCCTGATGCATGTGTATGCACAATATGGGCACATTATCACAAACTATGCCTTGATTCTAGCCATAACATTGGTCATTTGACCCGAAAGCCAAGAAACCTCGAATGAGATAGGTCATTTTGTGAAGGTTTTTTGAGACATAATCAATATATAAAGTTTGATATTTTTTCTTATAACTATGTCACATAATATGACACACGCGAAGGTTTCACATTGTTTGTATTGTTTTTGAATTTTTTATACCTGTTTTAAACTATCGTCAAACTTTGTCAAACGGCGGGCATGAAGATTCTTAGCTCGTGGCCGAGCCTCGCTAAACTTGCATTGGATATTTGATAAAATAGCATATTGTGAACCTAAAAATGATTTTTTTAAAACATGAGCATCGGATCATGTACCTGTTGTTCATATCTGACCCACTTCCTTCCGATTCGCCAGGAATTTGTCTTTTTCACCAGAGGTGGACGGAAAGGTTTTGGATCCCCCTGTTGGTACATTGTCTCTATAAGGTGGTATAGTATTTTTGTAAAATGTGGTGGTAGAATTTTGAATTAGCCATTTGGTGGTTGCTTCACAAAACCGTCCGTTTTTTGTGCTCGGAAAATGGGAAATGGCTTTTTGGTGCGACGAAAAGGAAAACTTCCTCCTGCAACATTGTTCGCCATCCCATGATGTATGTGTATGCACAATATGGGCACAATATCACAAACTATGCCTTGATTCTAGCCATAACATTGGTCATTTGACCCGAAAGCCAAGAAACCTCGAATGAGATAGGTCATTTTGTGAAGGTTTTTTGAGACATAATCAATATATCAAGTTTGATATTTTTCCTTCTAACTATGTCACATGATATGACACCACGCGAAGGTTTTTCATTGTTTGGATTGTTTTTGAATTTTTTATGCCCGTTTTAAACTATCGTCAAACTTTGTCAAACGACGGGCATGAAGATTCTTAGCTCGGGGCCGAGCCTCGCTAAACTTGCATTGGATCTTTGATAAAATAGCATATTGTGAACCTAAAAATGATTTTTGTAAAAAACATGAGTATCGGATCATGTACCTGTAGTTCATATCTGACCCACTTCCTACCGATTCGGTAGGAATTTGTCTTTTTCACCAAAGGTAGACGGAAAGGTTTCGGATCCCCTGTTGGGACATTGTCCATATAAGGTGGTATAGTATTTTTGTGAAATGTGGTGGTAGAATTTTGAATTAGCCATTTGGTGGTTGCTTCACAAAACCGTCCATTTTTTATGCTCGGAAAATGGAAAATGGCTTTTTGGTGCGACAAAAAGGAAAGCTTCCTCCTGCAACATTGTTCGCCATCCTATGATGCAATATGGGCACATTATCACAAATTGTGTCTTGATAGCCATAACATTGGTCATTTGACCCGAAAACCAAGAAACCTCGAATGAGATAGGTCATTTTGTGAAGGTTTCTTTGAGACATAATCAATATACCAAGTTTGATATTTTTCCTTCTAACTATGTCACATAATATAACACCACGCGAAGGTTTCGCATTGTTTCGATCGTTTTTAATTTTTTATGCCCGTTTTAAACTATATATAATGTTTTATGTTTTACTTAATTTTTATTTATAAATGTGTAATATTTAAGTGTAGATAGATAGGTCTTATTTTTCTGCAAATTGTGATATATTATTTGTATTTTTCCAAATTAGAATGATTTTTCAAAATTTAATGAGATAAAATAAAAAATAGCTACGCCGAAAGCAGCCGTCGGCGTAGAACGCTACGCCGACGGCTGCTTGGCGGGGCTGGCCTGGACGATGGCTACGCCGACGGTCCTGACGTTTGACCGTCGGCGTAGCGACCGGACGTCGACGTAGCTTCCCATTCCTGTAGTGCTTCCAAGATCCAAAGTATGGTGCGTTGAACTCGTGTGATGTGATGCATCCACAACTTGCTGGTTTACTCTCTCTCTCATTAATTGATCTTTCCTCTATATCTCTATCTGATTAAATATAAGTGCAAAAATACGACTGAGCAGAGGCAGAGCTCATGATCCATCTACAGTATGTGTAGCTTTGGCAGTCATGCCCATGAAAAGGCGTGAGAGTAATTGTATAGACATGTTTCGTTCCTTTTTATCATGAAAAGGTTGTGCTAGGATTTCGATCATACTAGCAAGCAATGGGCAAACTGGCAATGTGTTTTGACATTTGTTTGTGCTATAGAAAGACCTGAGAAAAATAAGGATCCAATTTTCATAAGAAGGACTAAGTCTTCAGCATTAAAGTTTTGGCAGTTAATCTTAACTTTTTTAGCATGGCTTTTTTAGCTAGAGCGTCATGCCATTGACCATGGCGCTTTTGGCCAAGACGCCATGCAAAGGATTAGGCAAAAAAATTGGTGAGCACGCAGACGGTTTTCTTGTCAAGGGGTATGATGTTTTCGTGAAAAGCGCCATACTAAGCAGCATGATGCTCCGGGAAAAAATGCCAAACATAAAACGTGGGCCTGCAACCGTTGTTGGTCGCCACGTCGGACGAGAAGATGATGTTTACCGGAGTGTCATAGGTACATGACGCTTTTCGCAGGAGCGTCGTGCTACTGACCATGGAGCTTTCCGGTAGAACGTCATGCGAATAGGTTAGATCATAAAATCTTCCAAAAAACAGGTTATTTTATGATTTCTTACCGTCTTTATCTTAATTATGTGATTTTTGCCATGGACCGTGGTGTTCCCCTTCTTCATATCACTAAGGTGTTGGAACTGCACCTTCTGACCACTCGGTGTCTGCCTCAACGTGGCGTGAAGCGGGCGTGGATGCAACGATGCCGGCGTCCATGCACTAGTAGAAAACGGGTCTTTTATCTGGGCCATTAGTCTCGGTTCTTCCACGAACCGGGACTAATGCTCGCGTTCGTCCCGATTCGAGCGGCCGCCGCATCGCTCGGGAGGCGGGGGCCTTCGTCCCGATTCGTAAGGGAGCATTCGTCACGCTTTGTAACAAAAATTGGGACTAAAGATATTGCGCCAGATACGTGGCCTGCCGCATACCTTTAGTCCCGGTTTGTGTTACAAATCGGGACGAATAGCCTGCCTATAAATACGCCGTCCCAACCTTCTTCCTCCCCTCCTTTGTTTTTTCTTGGTGGAAGGTGTGTGCTTGTTTGTTTTTTTCCTATGCACGCGAGGTGTTCGATGAAATGCTTGAGTGAATGATGATGTTTGATTTCTCACAAAACAAAAATAATACGAGGTGCCTGAGCCACACTTGAGCTTTCTCCTCTTTCTTTACTCCTCAATCGAGGTTAGCAACCTTATCTTTTCATCTGTCATTGATACAATGCATGTGTCAATGTGAAGTAATCATTTCACTATTTATCATATTATGTAATGGTTTTTGATAAACTTAATAATATGATGTAGATGAACATGCGGGAATGGATGTACGGTCACTGACGTGAACCCAAGTACATTAGGGGTGCAGATAAATTTATCGATGTGGCTACGGCAAACAAAGAGAATGGTTTTATGCATTGTCTATGTGTTAAATGTTGGAACGACAAGGAGTACTCTTCCTTGAAAATCATTCGCGGTCACGTGGTTATGCTTGTTGGACCAAGCACGGAGAAAGAGGGGTTATGCTGGAAGACAATGAAGAAGAAGAGGATGATGATAACAACTATCATCATATGTTTCCTGAATACGGTGATACTGCAATGGAAGACAACGAAGAGGAAGGAGGTGAAAATGGGCATCAGATGATCCCGTTGATGATCTTGGTCAGGTCATTTCTGATGCAAAGCGAGACTGTGAAACAGAAAAGGAGAAGTTGAAGTTGGAGGGAATGTTAGAAGATCACAAAAAATTGTTGTACCCAAATTGCGAATATGGCAGTGAATATGGTACCACAGTGGAATTGCTGCGATGGAAGACAAAGTATGGTCTAGCTGACTCCACATTTGAAAAGTTACTGAAAATAATGAAGCTGAAGCTTCCAAAGCATAAAGGATTTCCCAAGAGTACGTACAAAGCAAAGAAGACTCTCTGCCCTCAAGGATTAGATGTGCGGAAGATACATGTATGTATTAATGACTACATCATCTACTGCGGTGAGGAGTACGAGAATTTATATAAAAGCCCGGTATGCACTGCATTGCAGGATAAGATCAGACGAGATGGCCCTGGTGATGTTGAGGGCAAGCCCCCCCCCCCCCCCCCCCCCCGAAGAGGCTCCTGCTAAGGTTATGTGGTATGCTCCTATAATACCATGATTGAAACGCATGTTTAGAAACAAAGAGCATGCCAGGTTGTTGCGATGGCACAAAGAAGACCGTAAGAAAGACGGAAGTTAAAGCACCCCGCTGATGGGTCGCAGTGGAGAAAAATCGAGAGAGACTTCCCGGACTTTACAGGTGATGCAAGGAACTTATGATTTTGGTCTAAGTACGGATGGCATGAATCCTTTTGTGGAGCAGAGCTGCAGTCACAGCACCTGGCCTGTGACTCTATGTATCTACAACCTTTCTTATTGGTTGTGTATGAAGCGTAAGTTCATTATGATGCCAGTGCTCATCCAAAGCCTAAAGCAACCCGGCAACGACATTGATATGTACCTAAGGCCATTAGTTGAAGAACTCTTACAGCTACGGAGAAAACTAGGTGTACGTGTGTGTGGGGTGAGCATAAACAGGAGCCATTTGACCTACGAGGGTTGCTTTTCGTAACCATCAATGATCATCCTGATCTTAGTAACCTTTCAGGACAGACAAACACAAGATATAAGGGATGCACACACTGTTTAGATAAGACTGGAGGTACATATTTGCATAAATGCAAGAAGGTTGTATACCTGGAGAATCGACGACCGACCAATCATCCCATAAGAAAGAAATTCAAGCATTTCAAAGGTGAGGCAGATCACCGGAAGAAGCCTGACATCCCTATTGGTGATGATTTATTTGGTATGGTCAAGGACATAGAAGTAATCTTTGGAAAGGGTTCTGGTGGTAAATATGTTCCGAACGACGTCGCTACCGGACACGTGCCCATGTGAAAGAAGAAATCTATATTTTGGGAGCTACCCTATTGGAAATTTCTACATGTCCTCTCTTCAATCGACATGATGCACGTGACGAAGAATCTTTGCTTGAACCTGCTAGGCTTCCTGGACGTGTATGGAAAGACAAAAGATACACCAGAAGAACGGGAGGACCAGCAACTTATGAAAGACCCAAAGAACATGCATACATAGAACAAGACGGATAAATGGCTTCACTTAAGTCGTGCCATCTATGCTCTTACCAAAGTAGAGAAGGAAATCTTTTTTGAAGTCCTTTACAATATCAAGGTACCGTCTGACTTCTTGTCTAATATAAAGGGGATAATAAATATGGCAGAGAAAAAAATTCTAAAACCTGAAGTCTCATGACTGTCACATGATTATGACATAGTTGCTTCTGGTTGCATTGAGGGGGCTTCTACCGGAAAATGTTCAAATACCCATTGTGAAGTTATGTGCATTCCTCAATGCAATATCTCAAAAGGTAATCAATCCAGATATTCTGCCAAGGTTACAGAAGGATGTGGTACAATGTCTTGTTAGTTTTGAGTTGGTGTTTCCACCATCCTTCTTCAATATTACGACGCATCTCCTGGTTCACCTGGTGGAAGAGATTTCCATTCTCGGTCCTGTATTTCTACACAATATGTTCCCCTTTGAGAGGTTCATGGGAGTCTTAAATAAATATGTGCATAACTATGCTAGGCCAGAAGGAAGCATCTCCAAGGGCTATGGAACAGAGGAGGTCATTGATTTTTGTGTTGACTTTATTCCTGACCTTAAGCCGATTGGTGTTCCTGGCTCGCGGCATGAGGGGAGACTGAGTGAAAAAGGCACGCTAGAAAAGAAAACAATGATATGTAGGGACCGACAATCGTTCACTCAACCACACTACACAGTTCTACAGAATTCCACCTTGGCAGCTTCGTATATCGAGGAACACAAGAATATTGTATGCTCCAACAACCCGGGGAAGCCTGACTCCTGGATTAGAGATGAACACATGAAGTCTTTTGGCAGTTGGTTGCGAATACATCTCATGAATGACACCACTGTTTGAGATCATGTATACTTGTTGGCCGGGTCACCATCTTCTACTATATTGAATTTCCAAGGGTACGAAATAAATGGAAATACATTTTACACGATCGTCCAAGATAAAAAGAGCACCAACCAAAACAGTGGTGTCCGCTTTGATGCAACAGACGAGAATGAGCAAAAGGACACATATTATGGTTACATACAAGATATATGGGAACTTGACTATGGAGTTTATTTTAAGGTCCCTTTGTTTCGCTGCAAAATGGTCAACCTGAATGGAGAAGGGGTAAAGGTAGACCAGTTGTACGGAATGACAATAGTGGATCTCAATAATCTTGGTTACAGATACGAACCATTTGTCCTAACCAATGATGTGGATCAGGTTTTCTATGTGAAGGACATGTCCTCTAGAACAAAAAAAAGAAAAACAAGCAAACGAATACATCATACGATGAGCCAAAGCGTCACATAGTTCTTTTAGGGAAAAGAAACATTGTGGGAGTCGAGGACAAGACAGACATGTCAAAAAATTATAATAAGTTTGATGAAATTCTACCCCTCACAGTAAAAACTGACCCAAGCATCCCGTTAAGTAAAGAAGATGCTCCATGGTTACGGCCGAAGCGATCATAAGCAAGGGACATACGCCAAGTTCATGGCCTCATATTGTGTGTACCTCTAGTTCAAATCTGGCCGGCCGGCCACATATTGTAAACCTAAATGCCATGAGACATGGTAACTCATTTTGTGAAGGATATTTTATGATGTTTGCAATTTTCCAAGTTTAATATTTTTCCTTGCAACTATAACACATCACATGACAGCACACGAAGGGTTTTGTATTGTTGATAAATGTGAAACTTTAATTCGGTTGTTGCTTCACAAAGTATATATGCCGCGATTCCCACCCTTTCCCTCTGACTGAAGCTTTTAGTCCCGGTTGTAGCCACTAAGCGGGACTAAAGATATTCCCACCATTTCCCACCGCTTCTCGCCCTTTCCCTCTGACTAGAGCTTTTAGTCCCGGTTGTAGCCACTAACCGGGACTAAAGATATTTCCCGCCATTTCCCACAGCTTCCCGCCATGTTTTCCCGCCCTTTCCCTCTATATATAGGTCGTCCATGCCATGGCTATCCACATATCCACACCTTCGTCTCTCACAACAATGGACAGCGCATACTGGGCCATTCTGACCCTCGAGGAGACTGATGAGTGCATATTTGCATCATGTTTTACATTGTTATTTTGCATTGTAGATGTAGGATCTTGGTATTTTATGGCGTTTGCACGCACTTTTTATGTTTATTTTCACCAGTATCAGATCAGATGATGGATTCAATGGACACAATTCTTGGAGAAGTTGTACTAGATAGAAAATGAGCCAAAAACTACGTAAATCGCTTATTTGGGAAATATTAATAATACCAGAAGAAAACCCAAAGTGAGAAGCGGAGACAGAAGAGTTGTCGCCATATAGTTGTCTCCATATAGTTGGCACCACCTCCGCCTCCTCAATTAGTTTCACCCCATGCAACTGGTTCAGAGAGACGACATACAAAACACCCAGAAATCACCGAAACCTAACCTCCGGAAGGCATCTGGAGGGGGAACTTGCCCTAAGGATTCATCTTCGACTTACGCAGATTTGGAAGGCCAAGGCATCGATCTCTGTCTTCATCAACCGCTGCATCTTCATCACCACCATCATCTCCATCCATCCCATCTAGATCTTGTTGTAATTCTTGCACTAGTTGTAGATTTATACTTGTACTATTCATCAATAATCGTTTCCATTACCATTACTATGATGCTGCCTGCCTCAATGTCTGAGTATATCATTAGTTCTTGGGGTGATGGAGAAACCCTAGTATGGATTGGAATAAGATAAAGTTTATTATGATATTCATCGCTGTGACCATGTGTTAGATTGTCTACATCTTTATGTTGGGAGAATTCGACCTCTCCAATATTTGCCTCTTGTGGGGACTTGATATAGGGAACTACTTGTTGGTAGAAGGAGGTATTTTAGCACTTACAGTGACTATAAAGTTGTTGGCACCCCTTACGTATCAACTTGGGAATCGAAGAAACTCACAAAACACTAGCTATGCCATGGGATACTGATACGTCGTAAACATATCTATAATTTTTTATGCTCCATGCTTATTTTATACCAACTATCATATGTTTTGTCTACACTTTGAGGCATTTTTATACATTTTCTGGAACTAACCTATTAACAAGATGCCACAGTGCCAGTTGCTATTTTCTGCTATTTTTGGTTTCAGAAAAGCTAGTAAAGAAATATTCTCGGAATTGGACGAAACAAAAGCCGAACTTCCTATTTTTCAGAGGAGAAGAGAGAGTCCAGAGGCTAGAGGGAGGCGCACCCCAGGGCGGCCACACCTAGGCCCGACGCGGCCAGGGGGCGCGCTGCGCTATGGTGTGGCCCCTCTGGACCTCTACCGACCTTGACCCTTCTCCTATATACCCCCCCTAGGATTAAACCCTAAGTACCCGATCAGAATTCCACGAAAAAAGTCTATAGCCGCCGCCACCATCGTCCCTAGATCGGGAGGGATCTGAAGCTCTTCCCGACACCCTGCCGGAGAGGGGAGATCATCCCGGAGGCCTTCTTCATCACCATGCCAGCCTCCAGAGTGATGTATGTGTAGTTCATCCTTGGACTATGGGTCCATAGCAGTAGATGGATGGTTGTTTCACCTCTTTGTGCTATCATGTGTAGATCTTGTGAGCTGCCTATCATGATAAAGATCATCTATTTGTAATCCTACATGTTGTGTTTGTTGGGATCCGATGGATATTGAGTACTACATCAAGATTGATTATTGATTCTATCATGTCTATATTATTTGTGATCTTGCATGCTCTTCGTTGCTAGTAGTTACTCTAGCCAAGTATTTGCTTGTAACTCCAAGAGGGAGTACTTATGCTCGATAGTAGGTTCATGCCTCTAGTAATCTGGGGGAGTGACAGAAACCTCTAAGGTTGTAGATGTGTTGTTGCTACTAGGGAGAAAACAACAATCCTTTGTCCAAGGGCAATTGTATTGTTTACTTTACACACTTTGCTTAATGCAATTATTTATTGCTTGCAACTTAATACCCGAGGGTTGTTCGGATGATATCCCGGAGGTGGATTATTAGTCATGAAGGGTTTCGCGGCATAGTAAATCAAAATTTTCTACGGATGCGAACAGAGGGAAAGCCAAGATCTAATCTAGGAGATGCAAACAACGAGAGAGATTGGATTAGATCTTCATACCCTTGAAGATTCGCACAGCGGAACGTTCGTCGGACCGTGGGTGATGTAGTCGTACTCGCTTCTCCTCCTCGCGATCCGATCCGATCTAGCACCACAAGTGGCGGTGCCTCCGTGAGATGCACACGTGCAGCACCTCGACGTCTCCTCCTTCCTTGGTCCAGCAAGTATGGTGGAGAGATGGGTTGGATCTACAACGCGACGGCGCGGTGCAATTGGTGGAGAGTTTCTGTAGCAGGGCTTCGCCTACACGCAGTCGGGAGGGAGAGAGAGAGGAGGACAGCAGGGCGACTGGCTTGAGGGGAAGGTGTGTGTGTGTGGGGGGGGTGGTGCGCCCCCAGCCCTCTTTATATAGAGGGGTGGGCGGCTGCAACCCTAGCCCCCTCCCCCAAGCCAAACCGGCGGTCCCAAAGGAGGAAGAGTGGGGGGCAAGGAAACCCCCCTTTCTAGAAGGTCTATCTAGGGTTTAAACCCTCTTTGGCCGGCTGGGCCCTATGGGGCCTTGTTCCCCTGGCCCAATGTGGCCAGGTCACTCCCTCATAGGCCCATTCCCCCTCCCGGAAGGTGGGGCCACGTTGGTCCCCTTTTGGAAGGTTCTAGAAGCTTCCGGTACAATACCGATTAACCCGGAACAATTCCGAACTCCAAAAACTGCACTGCCTTATATGAATCTTATTATCCGGACCATTCCGGAACCTCTCGTGATGTCCCGGATCCCATACGAGACTCCGAACAAAAACTCATAAACCAATTATCCAATCTATCCTAGCGTCGAGACACATTAAGTGTGTGACCCTGCGGGTTCGAGAATATGCAGACATGATCTTCTATCAATAATCAACAGCGGGGTATGGAAACCCATATTGACTCCCACACATTCATCGATGATCATATCGGATGAACCACGATGCCAGGATTCAATCAATCCCATATATATATTCCCTTCGTCTCGCGATATTTTACTTGCCCGAGATTTGATCGTCGGTACCGTCATACCTAGTTCAATCTCGTTCACAGCAAGTACTTTACTCGTTCCGTAATCCGATATCACTTTGTGATTAACTCCTTAACCACATGCTTGCAAGCGGTGTTGATATCGATTACCGAGTGGGCCGAAGTATATCTCTCCAACTTGGGAGGGACAAATCCCATCTCGATACATACAACCCAACAGATACTTTCCGATCACCTGAGAGACACCTTTATGATCACCCTCTCATAGGATGACGTTTGATGACCTCAAAGCTTTCTTCCGATACCAGGGAGTTGTATTATCTCATGGTCTAAGGAATACAATATTTGACATAAGAAAAGCTTCGCAAAGACGAACACGATGACACGATCTAATTGCTTCGCTTAGTTTGGGTCTGTCCACCATATCATTCTCCCAATGATATGATCTCATTATTAATCGACAACTCATGTCCATGGCTAGGAAACCTTAACCATCATTAATCAATGAGCTAGTCCATAGAGGCATACTAGGGACACGGTGTTGTTCACAAACCACACAAGTATTAAAGTTTCCGCTTAATACAATTCTTGCATGGAATATAAACATTATCATGAACAAGAATTATAATAATAACATCTTTATTATTGCCTCTAGGGCATAATTCCAACAGTCTCCCACTTGCACTAGAGTCAATAATCTAGTTTACATATGGCAACAATCTCACACCCATGGCACTGAGGTGCTGATCATGTTTCACACGTGGAAGAGGTTTAGTCAATGGATCTACGACATTCAGATCTGTATGTACTTTGCTAATCTTCAGATCTCCATCTGCTATATAATCTCGGATTATATGAAACTTGCGGTTGATATGCTTGGTCTTTGGATGATATCTTGGTTCCTTAGCGAGTGCTATGGCGCCAGTGTTGTCACACAATATCTCCAGTGGGTTCAATGCACTTGGAACCACGCCAAGCTCAGTGATGAAGTTCCTTATCCAAACTCCTTCACTTGACGCTTCTGCAGCAGCCATGTATTCCGCTTCTACTGTAGATCCCGCGATCACGCTTTGCTTGCAGCTTCTCCAGCTCACAGCTCCTCCATTCAAAATATACACGTATCCTGTCTGAGATTTAGAATCATCCTTGTCGGTGTCGAAACTAGCGTTGACGTAACCTTTTACGATGAGCTGTTCATCACCCCCATAGACTAAGAACATTTCTTTAGTCCTATTTAGGTACTTTAGGATGTTCTTCACGGCTGTCTAGTGTTCCACTCCTGGATCACTTTGATACCTGCTCGTCAAACTAAGAGCATTGGACACATCCGGTCTAGTACACAGCATGGCATACATGATGGAACCTATGGCCGAGGCATAAGGCACTTTGCTCATAGCTTCCCTATCATTTACAGTAGCTGGACACTGAGCCTTGCTCAATATCTTACCTGACAACATGGGCACTGAACCTTTCTTTGCCTTATCCATTCTGAACCTTTTCAGAACTTTGTCTAGGTATGTACTCTGGCTTAAAGCTATCAGGCGTCTTTGTCTATCTCTATAGATTTTGATGCCCAATATATAAGCAGCTTCACCTAGGTCTTTCATTGAAAAACACTTGTTCAAATAACTCTTCACATTGTTAAGCATGTTGATGTCATTTCCAATAATCAATATGTCATCCACATATAGTACCAGAAATGTCACCGAGCTCCCACTCACTTTCTTGTAGATACAAGCTTCGTAGCAATTTGGAACAAATACAAAGCTCTTGATCACTTGATCAAAATGAAGGTTCCAACTCCGAGATGCTTGCTTCAGTCCATAAATGGAACGCTGAAGTTTGCATACTTTATCAGCATCCTTAGGATCGACAAAACCTTCGGGTTGCATCATATACAACTCTTCATCAATGTTTCCATTGAGGAACGCAGTCTTGACATCCATATACCATATTTCATAATCATGAAACGCAGCAATTGCTAATAAAATCCGAATGGACTTAAACATCGCTACGGGAGAGAAAGTCTCATCGTAGTCAACACCTTGAACTTGTCGAAAACCTTTCGCGACAAGCCGTGCTTTATAGACGGTAACATTACCATCCGCGTCCGTTTTCTTCTTGAAGATCCATTTGCACTCAACGGCCTTTCTGTCGCTAGGAGGGTCCACCAAAGTCCATACTTGGTTTTCGCTCATGGATCCCAATTCGGATTTCATGGCTTCTAGCCATTTCTCAGAGTCTGGGCTCATCATCGCTTCCTCATAGTTCGTAGGTTCTCTATCTTCTACTAACAAGACAGTAAAGACAGAGTTGCCATACCACTCAGGAGGGGCACGGGACCTTGTCGACCTGCGACGTTCAGTAGCAGCATCGTCCGAAGCTTCATGATCCTTGTCATTAGCTTCCTCTATTGTTGGTGCAGGCGGCACTGGAACAATTTCAGGTGCTGCGCTACTCTCCAATTCAAGAGAAGGTTCAATAACCTCGTCTAGCTCTACTTTCCTCCCACTCACTTCTTTCGAGAGAAACTCCTTCTCAAGAAAGGAACCGTTCTTTGCGACAAACACTTTGCCTTCGGTTCTGTGATAGAAGGTATACCCAATAGTTTCCTTAGGGTATCCTATGAAGACGCATTTCTCCGCTTTGGGTTCGAGCTTGTCCGTCATCAACTTCTTGACGTAAGCTTCGCATCCCCAAACTTTAAGAAACGACAACTTAGGTTTAGCACCAAACCACAGTTCATACGGTGTCGTCTCAACGGATTTAGATGGAGCCCTATTTAAAGTGAATGCAGCGGTTTCTAATGCATAACCCCAAAATGATAACGGCAAATCAGTAAGAGACATCATTGATCGGACCATATCTAATAGGGTTCGGTTCCGGCGTTCAGACACACCATTGCGCTGTGGTGTTCCGGGTGGCGTGAGTTGTGAAACGATTCCACTTGCTTTAAGATGCGTGAGAAAATCATAACTCAAATATTCACCTCCACGATCGGATCGTAGAAACTTAATCTTTCTGTTACGATGGTTCTCCACTTCATTCTGAAATTCCTTGAACTTTTCAAATGTCTCAGATTTATGTTTCATTAAATAGATATACCCATATCTACTTAAGTCATCGGTAAAAGTGAGAAAATAGCGATATCCACCGCGCGTCGAAACACTCATCGGTCCGCATACATCGGTATGTATGATTTCCAACAAGTCCGTTGCTCGCTCCATCATACCGGAGAACGGGGTTTTGATCATCTTGCCCATGAAGCATGGTTCGCATGTGTCAAATGATTCAAAATCAAGAGACTCCAAAAGTCCATCAGAATGGAGTTTCTTCATGCGTTTTACACCAATATGACTTAGACGACAGTGCCGCAAATAAGTAGTATTATCACTATCTACTTTGCATCTCTTAGCCTCAATGTTATGGATGTGTGTTTCATCCTTTTCGAGATTTAGAAGAAATAAACCATTCACAATAGGTGCATGACCATAAAAGATGTTACTCATATAAATAGAACAACCATTATTCTCCGATTTAAATGAATAACCGTCTTGCAATAAACAAGATCCAGAAATAATGTTCATGCTCAACGCAGGCACATAATAACATTTATTGAGGTTTAAAACTAATCCCGAAGGTAAAACTAAGGAGAGCGTGCCGACGGCCATCACATCAACTCTTGATCCGTTGCCAACGCGCATCGTCACCTCATCCCTCGCAAGTCGCCGTCTATTCCGTAGCTCCTGTTTCGAGTTACAAATATTAGCAACTGAACCAATATCAAATACCCAGGCACTACAACGAGGGCTAGTAAGGAAAACATCAATAACATGTATATCAAATATACCTTTGATGGTGCCAGCCTTCTTGTCCGCTAAGTACTTCGGACAGTTGCGCTTCCAGTGACCCTTGTCCTTGCAATAGAAGCACTCAGTGTCCGGCTTAGGACCAGACTTGAGCTTCTTCTCAGCAGGGGCAGTGCGCTTGCCGCCGCCCTTCTTGAAGGGCTTCTTTGCTCCCTTACCTTTCTTAAAGGTGGGCTTGTTGACCATCAACACATGATTATCCTTTTTGATGTCCACTTCCGCGGCCTTCAGCTTTGTGAAGAGCTCGGTGATCGTATCAGTGGAACCAATCTGATTGTGAGTCACTACAAAACTTTTGTAGCTGGGAGGGAGTGATTGCAGAACCCTGTCAATCTTGAGCTCCTCTGGAATCGTGCATTCCAGCTGCTCAAGGCGTTGAGTGTAGCCCGTCATCTTAATGGCGTGCTCACTAACGGAACTCCCTTCCTCCATCTTGCAGTTAAAGAACTTCTCAGAGATCTCATATCTCTCAGAACGGGCCTGAGTCTGAAACATGGTTTTCAGCTCTTCGAGAATCTCAAAGGGCCCGGGATAGTCTTCAAAACGATTTTGAAGTTCCGGTTCCATAGCAAACACCATGGTGCTCTTAATCACACCATAATCATCTTTGTGCGACTGATAGACAGCTTTCTCATCAGCCGGCGCAGTTGCAGCAGGGGGGTCACCTAACGCCTTCCCAAGGACATAGTCCTTTTGACCGCCAGAGAGAATGATTCTTAGATTGCGGAACCAATTGGTGAAGTTAGACCCATTGTTTCTAAGATTTTACTTCTCAGCAAAAACGTTGGAGTTGAAGTTGGACTTAGCCATTTGATCTACAATATTTGCAAGTACAAATTAGACTATGTTCATGATAACTAGTTCAACTTTTAATCAAATTACTAGATGAACTCCCACTAAATTCAACATCCCTCAAGTTGTTTAGTGAACACGATCCAAATTCACCACACCTAATCCGATCTTCACGAGAAGAGATGTGGTTTCAATGGTGGACAACAAAGTGTCGATCATATCATTCATATGACTCATGCTTAACCTTTCGGTTCATGTGTTCCAAGGCCATGTCTGTACATGCTAGGCTCGTCAAGTTAGACCCAAGTATTTCCGCGTGTGCAAAAACTGGCTTGCACCCGTTGTATGTGAGCGTAGAGTCTATAGCACCCGATCATCACGTGATGCTTGGACACGACGAACTTTCGCAACGGTGCATACTCGGGGAGAACACAGTTTTTATCTTGATCTTTAAGTGAGGAATCATCTTATAATGCTACCGTCGCGATCTAAGCATAATAAGATACATAAAAGGATAAACATCACATGCATATAACTTTATGTGACATGGTATAGCCAATCTTCGCGCAATGATCTCCATCTTGTGCGTTCCGGCATGATCTCCATCACTCCACCATGATTGCCTCCACCACGAATAGCAACTACAACTATTGCTAACTACTTAGCGATAAAGTGAAACTATTACATGGCGTATAAGAAGTTGACACACAGGTCATACACAATTATAAAGACAACCATATGGCTCCTGCCGGTTGTGTACTCATCGACATGCAAGTCGTGAAACATTACAAAACATGATCATCGCATACATTATACACATCACATCTTGGGCCATACCATATCACAGAAAACACTCCCTGCAAAAACAAGTTAGACGCCTCTACTTTGTTGTTGCATGTTTTACGTGGCTTATGGGAGTAGATGCTAAGAACGATTCTTACCTACGGAAAGCCACAACGGTGATATTATGGTTGCCAAACTCCGGTGTTAATCCCATGACAACTATAGTGAGAGAAACTGACATCCACCAGCCGCATGTGTGGAACAAGCCACACGTCAAGTGCGGAGCCGGTCTCGCGAACGACGTCGCGTAAGGTTGGCCTGGACCGCTTCAATCTCACTATCCCGCGTCATAAGAAGAACACAAACAAGAGGCTTGCAACAGAAAACATCAACGCCCGCAACAACCATGTTGCGTTCTACTCGTGAGACACATCTACGCATAGATCTACCTCTGATACCACTGAAGGGTTTCGCGGCATAGTAAATCAAAATTTTCTACGGATGCGAACAGAGGGAAAGCCAAGATCTAATCTAGGAGATGCAAACAACAAGAGAGATTGGATTAGATCTTCATACCCTTGAAGATTCGCACAGCGGAACGTTCGTCGGAACGTGGGTGATGTAGTCGTACTCGCTTCTCCTCCTCGCGATCCGATCCGATCTAGCACCACAAGTGGCGGTGCCTCCGTGAGATGCACACGTGCAGCACCTCGACGTCTCCTCCTTCCTTGGTCCAGCAAGTATGGTGGAGAGATGGGTTGGATCTACAACGCGACGGCGCAGTGCAATTGGTGGAGAGTTTCTGCAGCAGGGCTTCGCCTACACGCAGTCGGGAGGGAGAGAGAGAGGAGGGAAGCATGGCGACTGGCTTGAGGGGAAGGTGTGTGTGTGGGGGGGGGGTGGTGCGCCCCCAGCCCTCTTTATATAGAGGGGTGGGCGGTTGCAACCCTAGCCCCTCCCCCAAGCCAAACCGGCGGCCCCAAAGGAGGAAGAGTGGGGGGCAAGGAAACCCCCCTTTCTAGAAGGTCTAGCTAGGGTTTAAACCCTCTTTGGCCGGCTGGGCCCTATGGGGCCTTGTGCCCCTGGCCCAATGCGGCCAGGGCACTCCCTCATAGGCCCATGCTCCCTCCCGGAAGGTGGGGCCACGTTGGTCCCCTTCCGGAAGGTTCTAGAAGCTTCCGGTACAATACCGATTAACCCGGAACAATTCCGAACTCCAAAAACTGCACTGCCTTATATGAATCTTATTCTCCGGACCATGCCGGAACCTCTCGTGATGTCCCGGATCCCATCCGAGACTCCGAACAAAAACTCATAAACCAATTATCCAATCTATCCTAGCGTCGAGACACGTTAAGTGTGTGACCCTGCGGGTTCGAGAATATGCAGACATGATCTTCTATCAATAATCAACAGCGGGGTCTAGAAACCCATATTGACTCCCACACATTCATCGATGATCATATCGGATGAACCACGATACCAGGATTCAATCAATCCCATATATATATTCCCTTCGTCTCGCGATATTTTACTTGCCCGAGATTTGATCGTCGGTACCGTCATACCTAGTTCAATCTCGTTCCCAGCAAGTACTTTACTCGTTCCGTAATCCGATATCACTTTGTGATTAACTCCTTAACCACATGCTTTCAAGCGGTGTTGATATCGATTACGAGTGGGCCCGAAGTATATCTCTCCAACTTGGGAGGGACAAATCCCATCTCGATACATACAACCCAACAGATACTTTCCGATCACCTGAGAGACACCTTTATGATCACCCTCTCATAGGATGACGTTTGATGAACTCAAAGCTTTCTTCTGATACCAGGGAGTTGTATTATCTCATGGTCTAAGGAATACAATATGTGACATAAGAAAAGCTTCGCAAAGACGAACACGATGACACGATCTAATTGCTTCGCTTAGTTTGGGTATGTCCACCATATCATTCTCCCAATGATATGATCTCATTATTAATCGACAACTCATGTCCATGGCTAGGAAACCTTAACCATCATTAATCAATGAGCTAGTCCATAGAGGCATACTAGGGACACGGTGTTGTTCACAAACCACACAAGTATTAAAGTTTCCGCTTAATACAATTCTAGCATGGAATATAAACATTATCATGAACAAGAATTATAATAATAACATCTTTATTATTGCCTCTAGGGCATAATTCCAACAAGTCATAGATGCAGTTGGATTACAGTGTATGTATTATGTACTAATGCCCAAACGAATCTCATAGTGATCATCATGTCATGTACATGCATTGTTATGCATTCTCTATTTGTCAATTGCCCAACTGTTATTTGTTCACCCAACATGTTATTTATCTTATGGAGAAACACCTCTAGTGAACTGTGGACCTCGGTCCATTCCTTCCCATTGATATTCCATCTACTCTTTACTATTTACTTTCTGCAATTACTTTCAAGCAATTAATATCTTCCACTCTATACATTTAATCCTTTGTTTTTAGCAAAACCTGTGAGCTTGACAACCTCACTGTAAGTTTGGGCAAAGTATTTTTTTTGTGTTGTGCAGGTTCCATGTTGCTAGCAACACCTTCGGGAGTTGTTCCTTTCTCCTACTGGTTCGATAACCTTGGTATCACAACTGAAGGAAAACTTGTTATTGTGCTCATCATACCTTCCTCTTGTGGTTTCCCAACAGGTTCTACATCAATAGAACATCGACCAACTTGCTATAATTAACTTTGGTCTGATATAGTTAAGTCATAAAGCATCTCAAACCCAAACTAATCAAGCAAGCACAAATAACATCGACCAGACTCAACTAACCACAAAGATTGTTTAGACCTCAGAAAAGAAATCTTTTCTTCAAATGTTATTCTTTTCGCCACTTCAAACAAGAACTCTTATATAAGCAATCTTGATTAACATTTCACATTTGTGTGTGTCCTATTGTTTTATGATATTGTAATTATATGATTGTTTCACACACACTCACAAGCCTTAATAAGAAGCACGAGTATAAAACTCATCCAAAAGTACAACACATTTCAAATACATCATTTCTAGTATCCAAACCCTAGAACAACGTTATCCCCGGGATTCATTTTTATAAAGTGCATCACATTACTTATGAATAGGAACATATTGCTTCTTTAAACATTAGTCCTTACCGGACCAATGATGATGATTTCAGATTTTGGATCTTATACTGACCTGAAGACCGTGAGTGCATAATCTTGCAATCACAAAAGTCAAGTTCACACTTGCTCATGTCCTTTGGTTATTTTCTATAAAGTATTTTACGAATCCAATGTGGACATCACCTGCATTTGAAAAAGGTCTGAAAACACTATTTTCATAATAATGTGATTATAGATTATTACCGTGAGGTAATAACTTACTATAAAAGTTTTGGTGGTAAAGGAACATATTACCTAGGACTTAACAACCAATGTCGCCAGTGATTCTTGTGCCGTATACTAGGCGTTAACCATGAGATTTGGAATGGGACGGCGAAGTCAGCTGTATCTTCTTCCTCTCACATGAAGCCGGATGTGCAGGTCGTGGCTGTTATCCTCATAGCGTGCATATTAATTGGTAATTCGTAGTGGATATGCAGCATATGGGTGGGAACCCTCAACGTCCCACGATAGTTCAAACATCTAACGGTTTGTATAAACCATTGCCATAATCCAATATGTGGGCATGGTGTACACCAAGGAGGCATGCGAGGTCGCGAAGGGGGCAGTGATTGGCTTGGATCATCTTCTAGGACCCACATCATGGAATTGTGGACGGGAATAAGCTGTCCGGTTTTGCAACAAAGAGTTGATCTCTCATGGGTAAAGTAACGCACCTCTGTAGAGTGTAAGAACTGTAACTTGTTACTCCCTGTTCCGGGAAGGAGCTGCGAATGCAGCGGGAAAGGAACTCCATGAAAGTTCTGGTAAACCCATGAAGGCTGACGGACATAGCTTTTCAGAATAAAAGCAACCTTTGAAGAAATGTTTATGAAAACTTGCATTGCCTACGACCTACGGTTGTGGCTGTTGATATAGTGCATCAAACACTCCTTTTCTAGTGAATTTGCTGAGTACGCTCGTACTCAACGTATCTTCTTAACCCTTGCTAGATTCTGAAGCCGGTACAGACGATGTCTATACCAAGTTATGCTCCAGGAATCATCATCCAAAGCTAAAGCTCTTCAACAAAGACAAGGAAGTCAACAAATACCTCAACTCAAGTGAAGACAAAGTTACTGATTAAATAGGAATATATTCTCTAACCAAAGAACCTATTTCTGTAGTGCATTGCAGTAATAGCAATGCCAGCCATTTAGTTAAGATACCATTATTAGTAGCATATTAGTTCTTGCATTGTTTATCTTTGATTCTTATTTATAAGAAGTTCTTTCTCTCTCTCTTTAACCTAGAGTGTTCTCTGGATCTTGTGTAAAGAGTGAGTTGTAACCTTTAGCCATGTATTGGACCCGCTGTGTTTTTGTTGTGCCATTCTGAGGGATGTAATACTAGTGAACGGTGTTTCATTGGTGTTATGTCAATGACTATAGTATACTACATCATGCAGTGGTATGCTGGGTCACCGCAGTTGGTATCAGAGCATATGCTTTGACCTTAGGTTGGAAACCTAGTAAATGGGTAGAACCTGTAGGACTTATACTTGCAAGAATAAGAGTTCTCTAGTGATATGAGGGATATTCACTTGAGAATACTCCTGTCATGTTGCTAGTGCGATAGTTCTTTAGTATGATTGCAAATCCGATCATTACCCAAGAGTTTTTAACTCTATGTGATTGATGATAATTTCTTATCTACAGTTCCACATGGCACCTCGATATCCACCCCGGAATGTTCAAGTGATGAACATGACACTGAGTGACTATGGAGGGGATTGGACAGATAATCTCTGACAACTTCTATGGAGTTTGGATTATGAATCAAGACTTTTGGTCAAGATTTACAGTTACTATGATGGGCAGGTATTAGCTAAATACCGTGTCATGATCATGTTACCCAAGAAGTTAGGACTTAAGGGAGAAATGCCATCAGGAGAGGCAAGGTGCATGGCATCTGCATATCAGATTGCTGTAGCGGCAGCCATAACCATGATCCAAGAACAAAAATCCCAAGCTCTAGAAGGTAGTACTCATACCATTATACCACATGAAACCTCAAACCCAGAGCATGAGTTAGATCACTCTACTCTAGTCCAAACTGAACCTACTCTAGTTGTAGAGTATATGGACCGTTATCGGTCTTTGTTAAACACTTATCATAACACTCACCAAGTCTTAGTTTAGGAACTGGATATGGTCATTGAGGATTTTACTGATCCTGATAAAGCAATGGCACGTACGAAGAAGTTAGATAAAGAAGCTAGGCATCCCAAATACATTCCTTCAGGAGAAGTGTATGAGGAAACTGAGTTTGATGAGCCAAACTCGGAAAATTACGCCTACTACCAAACTGAAACCCAGCCACCTGAAGACCTATGGACCAAGTACAACTCCGAACAACAGGAATGGAATAGAGTTATTCCAAATAACCCTGAGCCAAACAAGTATGGATGGGAAGTAGAATCTCAAGGTGGAACCATAGAAAATCCTATACCTTGTGATACAGGTATTGAAGAAGAGACCAACTATAACCATAGAGAGCCTTATGGACCATACGGGGGTGATACCAATCCAATCAACTTAGAAGAGTATTCCGATAGCTACTATACCAATATGTACGACTGGATCCAAGAAAAAAGCTAAGGAGCCAACTTACTATGAGGAAGCGTTGCCGGAAAACCAGGAATATTCTATAGAGGATTACGCCAACTCTAGTCATTTTTCAATGACTAATCTCAGTCTCGGTACTTCTAATCAAGAATACGCACCTCCTGGATGCTCTTACGCTCCAGAAGGCAGTCGTAGGACTTCACGTCATCATGGACGGAACTCCAGGAAGCACTAGAGGAAGATGAAAGTAAGAAAGTAACGACATCCCCAAGGGATGAGTGCTTGAATAATGTACATAGAGGGTAATGCGTATTGTAGTTTGAAAGGTTTGCCAAAATAAGTGAGGATGTACTCACAAGATCCGGAAGTTCTTGTAAGATAGTTGTGTAAATAGGTGAGGAGCAAACCATTGGGACATCAAGTACATTTGTAAATTATTTAAAACCTATGTATAATACATGGTATATGTTTTGTTGTTTATCGACTTTTGGATCTTCTTGAATCTTCTTGATTGGCTATATCTATACATGAAGATAATTAGGTGTGCAAATGCATGATGCAACACCCAGTTATTACTTGATGTTATAGACCTAGATAGGAACAGGAATTCGTGTAAGGGAGTGACGAGTTTCAAAGATCATAAGGAAGACTTACTTGAAGGATGAAGCAAAATATAAGGAGTATTAACACCATTTGGAGGATAGATAAAGCATAGACTATTCTTAGCCAAATTCAAGAAAGAAGTTTAGTGTATAAGATGTATGGAGCAACAAGAAGTAATAAACTTAAAGCTCATTCAAAGTAGGTAAGTTGCTAAGAAGTTAATAAAATAGTTGTACCAAGTTCATGGAAGTATCATGAATAAGTACAAAGAAGACGCCTTGAAATCAAAATGGTATTCAAACTCTGACAATTCAGAGAGAATGCCGGTAGTAGGTCGGAAACTATAAGGTAATACCTACCACCCAAAATGATCCGCCGTTGGTACTTAATCCGTAGTCGGCATTCCGATCCATAGTTGGTATCTTGTTCGCAGCCGGTGTTGGTTGACATAGTTAACCAGATCATCTTAATGGTTGCATAAAGAGCATAAAATTTGGCCTAAAGTTAAATAAGACCTAAGGAAATATAAACATTTAAGGCGATCGTGTTTCAAGATGCTTCGCAAAGTCAGACTTATCCCAGCGAAAATGTCCAATAGTAAGTATGACATATAATGCTGAAAGATTTTCTTCGGAGATCCACAACTATGTGGATACACCGTACAATCTTTCATCAGACTCTAATTAGGTAAAGTATAAACTGAACAGAGACCAACATTCTAGTTATAAAGCCAATAAATGCTATTTATACAATTTAAAGACTATTAGTAAACCCTAAGGGGAGAGTAGACATTATGAATGAAAGTTGAAGAAGTACTATAGGTAATAATGAAAGATTATCAAAACACTTAATAAAGTAAAAGCTTGAAGGTGATAAAGGTTAATCTTAACCGACTAATTTCTAGAAGAAACAACTCTTAAGTGATCCCTGGGAGGTAATAAAGCACATCCAATTGGGCATGTGTAGAGAATAAGAAATTCCAATGGTATGGACTAAATGAGTTCAAATCCAATCTTGGAAGGAGTACCAGTATCAACTATACTATGACAAGAATAGAAATATAGTCTTTTGACCACAAACACGGGCATATAGAAACTTAAAACTTGTTTTAGTGAGACCCTCTAGACTGTATTTAACATAGTAATAAAGTTTGATGATTAAATAAAAAGAATTGGATTAGGATATCTAATCAAGTCATATAATACTACAATTAATTACATTTAAGGTCATCATGAAGTGGAGAAATGTAGCAACCACTACAAGTCAATTCCTTACTCCAAAACGTGAGAGTTTGCGAACTTCGAGGATGAAGTTTATTTTAAGGGGGAGAGTCTGTAACATCCCAGCATTAGAGCTTAGAAATAAGCTGAACCCAGATGTGTGCATTGCATTCATTCATAGAAAATCCGAATAATTTTCGCGCTTTTAAACAAAACTTGTCAAAGTGATTGAAGTTTCTCTCAACTTGATGGAATTGAAGTTGATCATCAAGTTGACTGTGATAAGTTTCACTATAACCTCTGCTAAAACCTTATTTGGGTAAACATGATTTGATCTAAGGGTAGATCAGATATAATAAAATGTTACTCATAATACATTGATTAAATAATTAATATCTGATCCTTAAGGGATCCTATCATATTATTCAGCACAACAACTCATAAATGCCAACTTAAGATTACAACTAAAGTAATCTAAATGTAATGACTAATCCTGACCTATCTTATTCTTATCTATTCCTACTATGATTATCATAGTAATACCTAACTTTAACTCTTTAATGAGTTTGAGTTGGAAAGAGACTAAGTCAAGATCATTCACCATATATCTTTCTTTCCATATCAATCTTTATGGAACCTATCTTAATATCTGTTGTTCATCAATGATTGAGTAATCAACCATTGATTCACAAATTCTTTAACTATCAATACTTGATATACTATTTCCTGATCTTATCATAGCATCTACTTAAATCTTTTAAAGAGGGCATAGTCCATGAATAACAACCTTAATCCAATTAAAAATACTAAGAAGATAATTCCAATAAAATTGTAAGGATGTATTGATAAAGCCTTGCTTAGCCAACTAAAAATCTAAGTTATAAATGATTAAAGGATTAAAATGATCATATCTTGCTCACCAAGATTGAATACTTATATCAAGTATAAGTGACATTGGTGGGTAGAAATGATTGGAACCCTAGTATAGATAAGTTATCCTAGAGTAGTCATTACAAAACACATTAATAAAATGTGAGGTTGGGGTATGACTCATTAGAGTAAAGTAAATGTAAGATAGTATGATTAAATCAAAGCTAGTATAGCATAGAGTTATGGAAGAATAGGAATGGAGTTGAAAATAGCTACTTGTTGGATTAAAGGTTATCAGTAGAAGAGTAGTTGATATAACCAAGTTTTGATAGATGAAGATCATGAAATTCTTTAGTGTCAAACTCATTGGATTCATCAATGAGTTCAGAAGAATAATAGGTGAATAAACATATTCTTGTGAAGTAAAGCTCATCATGTTAACCATGATGATAGATAGGAAGAAGTAGTATATCTAGGAAAGGAATTCCTTATCTAGAAGTCTAGAATTATGAACTATGGAAGGTAGTAATTCTTGGTAAACAATCAACTTTAAATCTCAAACCAAGCATAATACCCATTTCATGTTATTGATCTATCATATTATCTCCATATCACTTTATAGGAATATTTTCCTATAGCAAATCACATAAGCACATCTCTATCATTCCAATTATCTTAATCATATGTATTTAAGAGATATTTTTATCAAATCTTTTCCATAAGACATTTTAATTAATAACTTTCTATTTTAAAAGGGTGATATCATTATAGATCACAAATAGAAGACCTTATGCTTAGTTATTAAACCTTTACCATCAATAAGGGAATATAAGTAAATTAAGAATCCTAAACTCTAGGGTAAGCACTTTCAATTCAAACCCTCACTTCTATATTAATTATAATAACATCTATATCCATTGATTATTTCCTAAATTCATGGGAATAATATTAATCATATTAATTCCCTAGAAATTCTATTTATCAAATAAAAATAAAGGATCACTATATGAAAAAATCTCCTAAATATTATGAGTTAATGAGAATCAAATCTCATGAGTTAATAATAATGCATCCTATAATAAGCTTATGGATATTATCTCAATAAAATGCATATTAAAAGCCTTACAAATAATAATAGGAAAAGTATATACATAAAGAAAATAAAGAAACATAACCCTATACAATAAAAGTTCACAAATGATACTAAATACATTTTAGTATTACTACAATTATCCAGCAAATTAATTCTACAAAGAAAAGTTAAAATTAAAGATTATATACAAATCTGAAAAGGAAAATAGATATTAGAAAAGGGGAAAACAAATAAAAAAACCTGATTGTGGCCCAACTCCTCTTTGCTTACCTGTCGCCCCTGTGCAGCCCACAAAGGCCCAATAACCATCCCAGCTCGTTCTCGTCTTTGGCTAACAGGTGGGACCGAAGAGGGACTACGGGTTAAGAGGAAAGAAATGCCAGGGGGTTTTCTGCAAAATCGACTTCGTCGTCTACCTCGCCTACTGGAAGCAGCTCGCTGGCCGGAGCTCCGCCGTCGATCGACCGCCGCGCTACGACGTGTGTCGCTGTCCCTGGGAGGAGTAGATAAGATCGCCGCGTCCTCCTCTATCCTCTCATACCAATCTCATCTTCAATCTCGCTCTCCTGACCCATCTTCCTTCCTCACCCGAAACCCTAGTTCATCGATGTCCATCGTTCCGGTCAGGTCTGACCACCCCTCGCCTCGTGGTAGCCACCGTTGGACGCGCCGTCGTGGTCTGACTCACCTAGGACCAAGCACGGAAGCCCGCACACCGGGAATCATGTGAAATCGAGCATTCCTTTTATCGGCCGCCGTGGCCATTATCATCGATTCGCCGTCGTCACGCCTTCCCCAAGTCTCCTCAACCTCTCTATCGTCATTAGGGTAAGCTTATGCATCCCTGGACCCTAATTTCGCTTGCTGATTCACACCGTAGACCTCGTTTCGTTGAGCACCGCCGTTGGCCGCTGCAGAAGCTCGTCGTCGGTGTATTTCCGGTGACCACTAGGTAGCGGCGTTATCGCCAATAGGTTCGCCTTGGTTCCCCTGTCCAATAGCATCGACCTTGTTCACCAGAGCACGGTGGTTCACCGCCGGCGACCATCCTCTGGTGGTGGAGGCTAGGCTGATGTCAGCATGACATCATGATGGTGTCATCCTGCCACCCCAACGCGGTTTGACCTGGTCTCTGTCTCACGTGGCATATGACGTGGACTTGGGCCCATATGTCATGGTGTGGGGTTAGCAATCCAGTCGGTAACAAATGCATTTACTAATCTGAGAGCTGAGGTGGCCACTGGCCCACTGGTCAGTGACTAGGGCTAGGTGTGGGTGTAGTGCAAAAAGTCAATTCATGTTTAAGAAATAAATAAAATGTTATAAACTCAATTATTAATATTCCAGAAATCAAATAAATGATTAAATCTTGTTTAATTAATAACTTTTGATTTATAATTCAGAAAAATGTGTATAATATATGAAAACTTGTAGAAAAATAAAATCTACATCTTAAAATTATTATCAAATATTATTATGATGATTATTTAAATAAATATTATTTAATAAAGATTTTATAACTAATAAAACTTTGATAATTCATATTTTAATAATGGTAAATGTTAAGAATATAAATAAATACCAAAAATCTTGGAAAAACAAAAACAATATTTTAAAAACTATAATCATGTAATATTATTTCACTTAATTATAAATTTATTATTTATTAAGTAATTATAAAGTAATAAGAATTTTCAAAATCATATCGTATTATTTATAAATCACAAAAATAAATGTAATATACCAAAATGATCACAAAAATAATATCTACATGTTAAAAATATAATAATCCACTTTTGAGTTAAATAAAAATTCATATACTTTAATAACTCAAATTTAAACTTATTTATTTAATTAATAATTCATATAAAGGTAAATAAAAATTGCTAATATGTCTAAAATTAACCAATTGAGTCTAATAAATAGTAGTAGTCTTCAACATTATCAATATGAAGTTCAAATAGTTTAACACATCTTAATTACAATTTTATTGAATTCTCTCAACCATAGGTGTATAATATTTTCTAAAGAGAATCCTTATCAAATATAAAATCATCAAGAATAATTTATAGTTAAACAAAAACTTATTTCCTTTACTTTAATCAAAAGTTTATCAACATACTAAAACACTATAGTGAACTCATAAGCAATTAAGTAACATTACTCCATGATATACCAACTTTAACCACTCATCCATAAAAGGGGTAAGTGATACTATTCCATTATAAAATCAAGAAAACCACCACATCAAAGTAAAAATATAACCATTATTAAGTAACCTAAGGCAACATTACCAAGTACACAAAAGTACAAATGTTATAAGCATTATACTTTCAAACTATCTATGTTTTAAAGTTAACTTTAGTCTATAAGACTCTAAATATAATACTGCAAACATTGTTAACTATTTTATAATTAACTTTGGTCTGATATAGTTAAGTCATAAAGCATCTCAAACCCAAACTAATCAAGCAAGCACAAATAACATCGACCAGACTCAACTAACCACAAAGATTGTTTAGACCTCAGAAAAGAAATCTTTTCTTCAAATGTTATTCTTTTTGCCACTTCAAACAAGAACTCTTATATAAGCAATCTTGAATAACATTTCGCATTTGTGTGTGTCCTATTGTTTTATGATATTGTAATTATATGATTATTTCACACACACTCACAAGCCTTAATAAGAAGCATGAGTATAAAACTCATCCAAAAGTACAACACATTTCAAATACATCATTTCTAGTATCCAAACCCTAGAACAACGTTATCCCCGGGATTCGCGTTTATAAAGTGCATCACATTACTTATGCATAAGAACATATTGCTTCTTTAAACATTAGTCCTTACTGGACCAATGATGATGATTTCAGATTTTGGATCTTATACTGACCCGAAGACCGTGAGTGCATAATCTTGCAATCACAAAAGGCAAGTTCACACTTGATCATGTCCTTTGGTTATTTTCTATAAAGTATTTTACGAATCCAATGTGGACATTACCTGCATTTGAAAAAGGTCCGAAAACACTATTTTCATAATAATGTGATTATAGGTTATTACCGTGACGTAATAACTTACTATAAAAGTTTTGGTGGTAAAGGAACATATTACCTAGGACTTAAAAACCAATGTCGCCAGTGATTCTTGCGTCGTATACTAAGCGTTAACCATGAGATTTGGAATGGGACGGAGAAGTCGGCTGTATCTTCTTCCTCTCGCATGAAGCCGGATGTGCAGGTCGTGGCTGTTATCCTCGTAGCGTGCATATTAATTGGTAATTCGTAGTGGATATGCAGCATATGGGTGGGAACCCTCAACGTCCCACGATAGTTCTGACATCTAACGGTTTGTACAGACCATTGCCGTAATCCAATATGTGGGAATGGTGTACACCAAGGAGGCATGCCAGGTCGCAAAGGGGGAAGTGATTGGTCATCTTCTAGGCCCCACATCATGGAATTTTGGACGGGAATAAGCTGCCCGGTTGTGCAACAAAGAGTTTATCTCTCATGGGTAAAGTAACGCACCTCTGTAGAGTGTAAGAACTGTAACTTGTTACTCCCTGTTCCGGGAAGGAGCTGCGAACGCGGTAGGAAAGGAACTCCATGAAAGTTCTGGTAAACCCGTGAAGGCTGACGGACATAGCTTTTCAGAATAAAAGCAACCTTTGAAGAAATGTTTATGAAAACTTGCATTGCCTACGACCTACGGTCTTTGGCTGTACATATAGTGCATTAAACACTCCTTTTCTAGTGAATTTGCTGAGTACGCTTGTACTCAACGTATCTTCCTAACCCTTGCTAGACTCTGAAGCCGGTACAGACGATGTCTACACCAAGTTATGCTCCAGGAATCATCATCCAAAGCTAAAGCTCTTCAACAAAGACAAGGAAGTCAACAAATACCTCAACTCAAGTGAAGACAAAGTTACTGATTAAATAGGAATATACTCTCTAACCAAAAAACCTATTTCTGTAGTGCATTGCAGTAACAGCAATGCCAGCCCTTTAGTTAAGATACCATTCTTAGTAGCATATTAGTTCTTGCGTTGTTTATCTTTGATTCTTCTTTATAAGAAGTTCTTTCTCTCTCTTTAACGTAGAGTGTTCTCTGGATCTTGTGTAAAGAGTGAGTTGTAACCTTTAGCCATGTATTGGACCCACTATGTTTCTGTTGTGCCATTCTGAGGGATGTAATACTAGTGAACGGTGTTTCATTCGTGTTATGTCAACGACTATAGTATACTACATCATGCAGTGGTATGCTGGGTCACCGCAAAATCTTAAAATTCCAATGGGAGTAGTTGAAGATGAAGTTATCACAATTGACAATAAAAATGTCCTTATTGATTTTGTAGTTGTTGAAATGCCAATTGACACTCTTTGCCCAATTATATTTGAAAGAAACTTTTTGAGTGATACAGGTGCCACAGTTAACTTCAAAAAGGAGGTTGTATCCCTTAAGCTTGGGAAAGCGGAAAAAGAATTCCACTTTTCCAAATTTGAAGACAAACCTATATTCATAAAGAAGAAGAGAAGGATAAAACTATTGACGAAATGGCAGCTCTTTTCTTAAATAATCAAGATGAAGAAATAAATGAAGATCCAAATTGTGGAGAAATAATTATGGAGGATAAAGCTCTAGAAGAATTAGAAAATGAATTTGATTCATTTCCCAATGAATAACCTCCAACTGATGAAGCTTTTGAAGAACCAGAAAAGAGAGGGGGTGAAGAATAACCACCCCTAGAATTAAAAACTCTACCATATAATCTTAACTATAGATTCTTAGATGATACTAATAATTTCCTTGTTATTATTAGTGCTAAACTTTAAGGGAAGAAGAATAAGAACTTATGAAGGTACTAAATGAGCACCGCATGGCCTTTGGGTACTCAATGGATGACTTGAAGGGGATTAATCCCATGAGAGCATCCCATCGGATATTCATGGAGGAAGGTGCTAAACCAGTTGCGGAATTTAACAGAAGACTGAAGCCTGAAATGAAGGAAGTGGTAAGGAAGGAAATAGTACGCCTACTTGATGTAGGTATAATTTATCCTGTAAAATAAAGTGAATGGGTAAGTCCCATTCATTGTGTTCCCAAGAAGGCGGCTTTACAGTTGTTCCTAATGAAAACAATGAATTGATACGTACTAGAATTGTGTTGGACATAGGATGTGCATAGATTTCAGAAAATTGAATAAGGAGACTAGGAAAGATCACTATCTTTTACCGTTCATAGATCATACTTTAGAGAGGTTAGCAAACCACACTCATTTTTGTTATTTGGACGGATACTCTGTTTTTTCCCAAATAGTTGTTCATCCTGAAGACCAACTTAAAACAACTTTTATTAGTCCTTATGATTTAAATGCTTACCGCCGTATGCCTTTTGGTCTATATAATGCTCCAGCTAATTTTCAAAGATGCATGACTGCTATATTTGCAGATTTTATAGAACTTATAATGGAAGTATTTATTGATGATTTTTCTGTCTATGGAACTTCGTTTACTAGTTGCTTGGAAAATCTCAATAGAATTTTGCAGCATTGCGAAGAGACTAATCGTGTCTTAAACTGGGAGAAGTGCCATTTTATGGTCAAAGAAGGCATAGTCCTTGGACACAAAATATCAGGTAAGGTATTGAAGTAGATAGGGCTAAAGTTGAAGCAATAGAGAGAATGCCACAACCAAGGGACGTGAAAGGTATAAGAAGTTTTCTTGGTCATGTAGGCTTTTATAGAAGGTTCATTAGAAATTTTTCTGGAATTTCCAAACCTTTGACTAATATATTACCAAAAGGAGTAAGATTCAATTTTAATGATAAATGCCTTATTTCCTTTGATAAGCTTAAATATGCTTTGTCTCGAGCTCCCGTCATTAAACCACCTATATGGGATATGACTTTTGATTTAATATGTGAGGCCAGTTATGATGTTGTAGGAGTAACTTTGGGAAAACATGTAGGTCGCAGATTTAATATTATACATCATGCTAGTAGAACTCTCAATAGTGCCCAAAAGAATTATCCTAAGGAAGAAAGGAAACTCTTTGCTGCATTTTTATCTTGTGATAAGTTTCGTTCTTATATTGGTGATGCAAAAGTAAGAGTTCATATGGATCATGATGGTTTAAAAGAACTCCTCGAAAGGAAGTTTCATAAGCTAAGACTGATCCGTTGGATCCTTTTACTTCAACAATTTGAGTTGTAGATTATGCAGAGATAGGAAACAAAAGTAGTAGATGCATCATCTATATTTACCCAGCAACACATCGATCTTATTGACAGGAGCTTTAGTCATGGTTATTTTTGTTTTCAAGAATTACTATATGAGCTAAGGTCAAATCCTCCGAAGAATAGGAAGTCCTTGTTGTTGGAGGAGCTTGACACTCCCGACTAAGCAAACGGTAAGTGTAAGGTAAGCTTTCTAACACTAATAAGTGCTTTATTTTCACAGTTTCTACTATTAATTTTTTTGCCTTTGAATTCCTCTTGTTTCTCTGAAGTTTTTGAGGGTTTTCTGCAACTATACGGCATCAACTGTACGGCTCGAGAAAACTCTCCCGCCATATAGTTGGTCGTCAAACATTTTGTATCCCCTTTGCAAAATAATTCTCGGGTGCTATAACTATACGGGCGCAACTATACGGCCGGAGAAAAATATCCCGTCGTATAGTTGGTTGTTAAACATTATGTACCCTTGTGACATCCCAAAAATTTTCCAAATTTTGTAATGTGAAAAATAAATAAACTAAATAAATAATTGTTGAAATTTAGGGTGAAAAGAAACTTTTTGTTTCTAAATGGAAACTTAAAATCCCATCTTGAACAAACTTGAGTAATATTTGAATCCAACTAAATTCAAATCAAGTGGAATGCATTCTTCATAAATGCATCTGGAAATTTAAACACTTGAGAAATAAACCCAAACCCTAAAACCCTAATGGAATAAAATCATTTCCAATATATCTCTTAGACCATGGTTTTGATCCATATAAAATTTGTCAACAAACATTTATAAATGATTAAGAATGACAAATAGAAATATTATAAAACCCTAGAAATTGGTTTCACTTAATTTGGAGCCATAAATAAAATCTTATGAATTTAGTAAGATCGGCAAATTGAATTTCCAAAACTAATAAAGCACCTATCTAAAAATCCATACCAAATGGTGAGTAAATAATCCTAAAGATATTTAAAAGGATAAGCAAATATTAAATAAGATTCTACAAATTGGAATCACCAAGTTTGGATCTATAAATAAAAAGATATGAATTTTACAAAATAAAGAAAGAAATAATTAATAGGGAATATTTAAAAGCCAAATTAAAACTTGGCCTAATCCATAAGTAAATGGAATGAAAATAATCCAAATAAAATAAAATAATGGATAAAGAATTTTCAAATAAAATAAAAGGGCTTTAACCAAATTCTATTTCTATTTGATTAAGACAAATCCCTAATAAGAATGACTAGTTAAAGCTTAGGAAAATAATATTTGGAATTTACCCAAGTGGAATAAAATTTATTCAATTAACTTAAATGAGCTCAAAGAAATCAACTAAATAAAATTTATGGAAATTAAACCCATCTTTGATTTCATGGGAATAAAGACAAATACCCAATTTAAATGATTAATAAATAATATTGAAAATATTCCAAATAAATCAAAGTGAATTATTTGACAGCCTATTAAATAAATAAACCTACTGAAAAGGTTTTGTGAAAATTTGGAATTTAAATAAAGGCTTGAAAATATATTCAATCTTATTTGAATAAATGCATATGCTTATTTTAATAAGGAATAAAACATAAGTAAAATAAAAGAACTATTCCTAAAATGAGTATTTAAAATACATGTTTAAACAGTATGGTAAAATACTGAACTTTAGGAAAAGGATTGAATTCAAACTAAGTTTGAAATCATTTAATCAAAATCAAAACAGGAAAAGAAATCAGGAAAAAGAAAAAAGAAACAGATCAAAAAAAAGGAAATAGAACCCAGCCCAACTAACCTAGCCCACTAAGCCCAGCCAGCCCACTCCCTCACCCCAGCGAATCATTCCTTTCTCACTGCAGAACAAACCCACCCCTCACCGATCGCTGGACCCCACTCTTTCTCTCTCTCACTCGCTGACAGAACGACCCCACTGCCCCGTCATCATCTTCCCCACCGCGACGACCTCGCCCCTCACCTCGCCGGCCATTTTCTATCGTTTTAAAACTCGAATCAATCCGAGTTATTGCCGCGACGATTAGTCCCTCGATCACGCTCATATAACCGACTCCCTCTCCCCTCCCTTTTTCCTCAGACACCGCTGCAAGAGAGCTCCCAGGCCGTCCCCATTCCCACTTGCACAGTCGCTGTCTCCGACGAGCTCATCGTCAAATTCCGGTGAGCCCCGCATCCCCCTCTGCCTATGGTTCAGACTTGCTTATTCTCCATCCCCATACGCACCTACTGACACCCTCCGCTTGCTCGTGCATGCTCCAGAAGCTCGACTCCGACCTCGCCTACTTGTCGTTGTCGTCTGCCTCATCTCCGGCGAGCGATAGCCATCGTCCCCGTGCGTCCCTTGTTCCCTAGTGAGTTTTCCCACACTCCCCGAACACGCGCACACCTCATTGACGCGTTGCCTTGCTCGCTTGAGTCCCAGGTACTCGTCTCCGACAAGACCCGTGCGTGACCGACGACATCAACCTCTCCGGCGAGGAATCCACGAAGACTTCGTGCGTCCCCTGTCCTACCTCGACCACCTCGAGAACCAGCACTTCGCGGCGAACCTAGTGAGCAACTTTCCCCTCTCCCTTGCTTCCTGTTTTCACCGGAACACCCCTGCCCGAGCGCGCCGCCGCCAGTCGTCGCCGCTAGCGTCGCCCGTTTTAGGTTAGACATCTTAGGCCGTTGCATCTTGATCGGAAGCACACGATAGAATCACTAAACGAAGATGTACGTAGTGATCTGAGCTGCTCAGATATAATCAGATCCAAAAATCCACAGCACGCGATCCACGTGAACCGGTATTGACCAATAAGAACGTGACACGTAGCCAGACTCTGGATTTAAAACAGAAATTTGATCTATTAGTGATTAGATTTTGCAAAATGCATAACTTTTGATCCACACGTACAAATTTTGCAAATTTTATATCAATGGAATCAGCACACCAAGTACTATC
Organism: Avena sativa; assembly: GCA_916181665.1. Taxonomy (NCBI): domain Eukaryota; kingdom Viridiplantae; phylum Streptophyta; class Magnoliopsida; order Poales; family Poaceae; genus Avena; species Avena sativa. The sequence goes on along the minus strand of OV702294.1, from coordinate 142,827,639 downwards.
CAACCATGCCTTTTGTTTAATGAATTGCTTCTGGAAACTTGGTTGTTTTTGCAGAAACTTGTGTCGGCATAATTTGAATATAAAATTTATTCTAGGATTGCTTTTAAAGTAAAATCTTTGGCAAATGGATTGTTTTGAACCTACTAACCATATAAACCAACTTGTGGATTCAAAACCATATTTTGTGAGGCAAAAGAATGAATCTTTGATTTAGAGCATTTCTAGTCAAATAAAAATGTTGTTTATATGTTAAAAATACTTTTTGGAGAAAAATCTTTGAGAAATGATTTGGATTAAACTCTCTGACTCTAATCACAAGGTTTTATAATTTAAAATATATTTTATGAACCCTACAAAAATTATTACTTTGCTAAAGGCATTTTCAACCACCTAAAATATTGATTTGGTTTAAAAATGGTTTATAGGTAAAATCTTTTGCAAATGGTTTTGCCACTTTTATAAAATGACCAATAGGTGTTTTAGAATGTTTAAAACCTATTAGAAACCACTTTGGTAAATAAAACAACCTTTGGCATGCTTGCATGCATTATTTTGTTTCTATTATTTTATGTGATGAATTACTTGAATGGTAGATTGAATTTTGTGCCTTGATTGAATTGTAGTGGAATTTTAAGAGTGTGATCATTTCAAGATCAAGGAGTGAACTTATATTCTCTACCAAAAATTCAAGTGATGCTTCATACTTTGTCCCATTATTTTCACTATGCATTAGTGTTATTTCTAAGTAGGACTTGCATGGAATTTTTGCTAAGTATAAACTATGCCATGGGAAATCCTAGTAGATGAAACCTTAGTAGAATTTTCCTAAGTTAATAATCCTACTACTATCATGCTTAGCTTAGCTAGTAGAAAACAAGGGTGTAATATATTCATGTTATGGAATATTTCTAAGTCAAGGACTTGTGTTTTGTTTAATAAAACAACTAAGTGAATGAATCACCTGGGTGGAATGGAAAGAAAGTGTTGTGTTGAGTGGTTACACAAGGCCCATTTCTATGGTTTACCTTGTGTATCTCACTTGTGGAATGCCACCCAGGAACAAAGAGATTTGAGATGTCAAATGTTGAGAAGCTTCAAGTGCAACCACTTGGCATTATGGGATCTGCCTGGATCATATAGGTTGCAATAACTTAGCCAAATGGACAGTTGGTGGTAGGGGATTGATAGGTTGGAACGCGTCCATTCTGGTCTAAGGGAAGGCTTCTGAAAGATCTTGTCTTGGTGAAACCAAGTCTTGTGGGGAAAGTGCACCACCTCTGCAGAGTGTAAAATCTAAGTACTTAGCCATGTCCTTGGCAAAGGAAAATTTGAGCATCAAGACATGGAAGCTATCAAGAATCTCCTCATCCCAATTTCTAAGTTAAAGACTTGTGGTTGAACAAGGGTTGAAGGTTCACCAATTTCTATTGGTGGTTCCTTGGGTGTTTTTGACAAGCAAAAACTTAGTGTTTTCAAATGATAAGGAAAAATCTATTTTGAGCAAAGCAAGCCTAAGCTCCACTTAGCCAAATGCATATAGATGATAGATACTACTACACTACCATAGTATCACTTGCCAATACAATTCAAATGTATTGACCCTTATGGCTATAACTTGTTATGTTGCAGGTTTGTTTGATGTTAGTAAAGTATGTTGATTAGGATTACAAGTCTACAACCAACATGATTGCCTGTGGCACTTTGAATATGAAGGAACCTATGCTATAGTTATTTCTGCTGCATTGTAATGAGATAGCCAATGGGCTATGTAAGATGTAATGAATTATTTTATTCCTGGTTATAAAGTTGTAATATGACCTTTGTTTCTTGATATTACATCTTAACTGTGGATGCTAGCTATTGATCCAGGGACTAGCATTGTAAACACAGGGATCTCTACCTTATTAAAGGTTGGGACCTCTACAACCCTCTTTTCAAAATAATTTTCTGGATATCATATCTATACGGTCGCAACTATACGGCCGGAGAAAATTCTCCTGACGTATAGTTGGTCATTAAAGATTCACTACCCTCGACCCGTTTTCGTTATTTTTCTACAAAAAACGTTTTTGTTGGTTCTTAGTCAGTAATCTAACCGACCTGTGCTAGAAAAATTTGGAAGTTTCTGCCTGGAACCAACTATACGGGTGCAACTATACGGGCCACGACCGTATAGTTGGTCGTTATGGCGCAGGACTCCTCCAAATCCGCAATTTTTTTCTAGTCGTTTTGGATTGTTTTCTTGGACGATAATTTGGTGTTTCTCGCAAGTTTTACCGACCTTTGACAGCTCTTATATACTTCCCTATTGTGTCTCTCTCTAATCACAAATCACCAGGAACAAATCTACCTCTTGTTCATACAAGAGAACACACAACATAGAGCCATCAAGATCTAAGAGGCCAAGGGGAGGAGTTCCTATGGAGATCGGAAGAAATAGCGAGTAAGGAAAGGTGATCAAGACTACCTCTTTCGAGTTCTTTGACAAGGACAAAGAACGCCGGAAGAGGGAGTTGAAGGCCCTTGAGTTGAAGATTGAAGAAATAAACAAGGAGGCGCCGGGGACGCCTAGACATCTTTGGTGGCTGCCTGTTTATCTTGATAAACTCAATGAAGATATCAAGCAAACCACTGAAGAAGGTTTTACTATGATTCTCAAGGCGATACAAACCCTCCAAAGCATTATGAGATCATTAAAGAACAAGTGAAAGTAATGGAGAAGAATAACCTTCTCTACAAGCTGCGCATTAAAGAGATGGAGGCCATCAATCAATCCCTCTGTCTCAGGCTGGCCCATGAGGAGAAGATACCACGTGTCATGGCACCATAGTGACCTTCGATAAAGCACGATATCAAATAATTGCAAGGGATTATTTGATCCTGCCTGGCTTGATTCCAAGCTTGGGGAGATCTTTAAGACCTTGTAATCTATCTTACAAGTTTTTATTTCTATTCTAGTTTTGCATTTGTTTGAGATCATAAATAAATTTTGAATCATTAGATTCCCTTTAGGAATAGTTGATCTCTCTTATGCAATTATGATTTTATTATAATATATGGAGAATTATTGAGTTCGAGTTTGTCTTGTTGGATATATGAATGACTTGAGTGTGATTTTACTTGCACTTTATGATAGCAATAGGAGTCTTCCACACCATTGGTATTAATGGAACATCTAATGATAGTTTGATCGATATGTTGTAGGTAATCGGTTTGATTTACAAAAAGGAGAAACTATCTAATAAATTGACATGAAAATAAAAACCTTGGACAAAGGAGAAAATATAAGTACTATCAAAAAGAGCGAGAACAAGTTTGAGGTAGAATACTCAAGTTATAAAGATGCTTCATATATGTTTGGAATTTGATAATTGAGATGGTTAAACTTTGAAATTCGTATATGAAGTGGAATATATGGCTAGCTCCTTTGCAAATCACTTAAACAAAAGTGTGAGCACAAATATATATAGAAAAAGAAGAAAAATAAAGATGAAGAAAAAGAGCGAATGTGCAAAGAGCAAATAGGCATATAACATTATATTGTAGTAAGACAAAGAGACGTTTGAGATTTTGAATCCTAAGTGAATATGTTAATCCGAAAAACACTTGGGACTACCTCACTAACTCATTCGGTTGAACCGAATACTTTTAAATCATGTTGAGAATAATCTTTTATGAACTATTAATTGCTAAGGTGTGGAAGCTGCTAATATTATTCCGATGGTTCGAGTAAGGTACTATTCATAAACTTATTTATATGTATCCTTTATGATAAACACATGCTGCAACTGCCTCAGTTATTGTATCGACTCAACTTCATGAATATGAGGATCACATCCATTAAGCTAAACTTGCTTGGGACGAGCAAGAGTCTAAGCGTGGGGACGTTGATAAGTGCATATTTGCATCATGTTTGACATTGTTATTTTGTATTGTAGATGTAGAATCTTGGTATTTTACGGCATTCACACGTACTTTTTATGTTTATTTTCACAAGGATCAGTTTAGATGATGGATTCAATGGACACAATTTTTGGAGCAGTTGTACTAGAGAGAAAAGGAACCAAAAACTATGTAAATTGCTTATTTGGGAAATATTAATAATACCAGAAGAAAACCCGAAGCGAGAAGCGAATATAGAAGAGTTGACGACCAACTATACAGCGGGCCGCCATATAGTTGGCACCACCTCCGCCTCCTCAAATAGTTTCACCCTGTGCAACTGGTTTAGAGATACGACATAGAGAACACCCAGAAACCACTGAAACCTAACCTCCGGAAGGCATCTGGAGGGGGAACTTGCCCTAGGGATCCATCTTCGCCCTACACAGATTTGGAAGGCCAAGGCATTGATCTCCATCTTCATCAACCGCTGCATCTTCATCACGACCATCATCTCCATCCATCCCATCTAGATCTTGTTGTAATTCTTGCACTATTTGTGGATTTATACAAGTACTATTCATCAATAGTCATTTTCATTACCATTACTATGATGTTGCCTACCTCCATGTCTGAGTAGATCATTAGTTCTATGGGAGATGGAGAAACCCTAGTATGAGATTGGAATAAGATAAAGTTTATTATGATATTCATCGATGTAACCATGTGTTAGATTGTCTACATCTTGATGTTGGGAGAAGTCGACCTCTACAATATTTTCCTCTTGTGGGGACTTGATGCAGGGAACTACTTGTTGGTAGACGGAGGGATGTTAGCACTTATAGTGACTATAAAGCTGTTGGCACCCCTTACGTATCAATTTGGGAATACATGAAACTCACTATACACTATACATGCCATGGGATACGTACTGCAGGATTATGTCCCTTAATAGCGTGGTAATTCAATTGATGTTGATTGCTGTCTGCTGTGGTTATGAGGATAATTTGAGCAGTGGTTGCTGCCTCTTTGTACAAATACGGAGTTCCTCCCACATACATAGTTGAAAATGTTCATGATGATAATCTATACCTTAACCCTTTATAATGCTAGTGGTGTATCCGCTAATCCCTGAGAACGATTTCTCCCACTCAAGTTTCAAATCTCTCTTACATACACGATACTTATTTTATGTATTCAGTTTTATTTACTTTACGCATTGTTCTCTTATACCAAAAACCCCAAAACATCTTTTTACACATTACTCCCATTTTATCTTGTCACTTAGAAGTTTAGTTAGCAATTCTATTTTCAGTACTTACTTCAAGAATTCTTAGACTTTAGACTCCTGCTCCCTGTGAGATCGATATCTTTATTTTGAAACTAGCTACACTCGATATGTTCCCTTGTAGTCATCAGAGACCAAGGTGTTGTGCGCCTCCAGCTACCCATGCCCGTCGGGCTACCGGCCGCCCGTCGGCTGGATGCTGAGCGCTAGAGGGGTTCATGTCCCTCTTGTGCCTCAAGGTGTTGGGGATATGCTATATGGGTATCCTCATAGCATGTCTCTTATCCGGATAACCCAAGTGGCCCCTAGTTGGTAGAATGGCCCATGGCCTTCTAGGCGGCCCAGTTAGATGGATCCAGAAGGGAGGCCCATGCCGGATAAAGGAAGGCTACGGAAGAGTCACCAACGTACCCAGAGCCTTGGAGTGCAAGACACGCTAGACTAGTTGTAAGCAGTGTAGAACTCTGTAACCTGTCCGGCTACGACTTTTCCCTATAACCCTAGGACCTGGCGACTATATAAGTCGGGCCTATGGGAGCCTTTAGGGCACGATAACTTAGACTCTCTAGTCACCTCGCACAGTGAACCAATCCCTGTAACCCGGCGTATTGCCATTATAGTGATTTATAGCAGGAGTAGGATTCCGCCACTGTTGTGGGATCTGAACCTGGATAAGCTGTGTAACCTCGTACCCGTCAACCATCCGCCTTCCCCCATGTCTCTAAAAACGCACTGTGAGGACCCCTCCATGGCGTACTCGTCGGCAATACCACGACTGTTGGCACCCACCGTGGGGCAAGAGGCGCTTCAGGCTCTTCAGTGGGCGAGGACCAAGATCTTCACGGGAATCGGCGAAACCGTAGCCATCGGTCGTGTTCTCTTCTCTGGCAACATTCCGATTGTCCCCCCCACCCCGACGAGTTCTGGATCCCGGCAAAGACGAACCCAATGCGGTGCTCGATCGTCCCCATCGGATATATCCACCTCTTCATCGGCAAAACTGACTCGGGCACTAGTTCCCTGGGAGTCAGAGGAGCATCAAGGCCCGCATGGACCGCCTACGGGCAGGATACGTTCGCAGAAGGATCGATGTCGGATCTCTCCTCGGAGTTTGCCGGCAAAGATCGGAAAAATTCAAGGCCCACCCAAACCGCCCCTGTGCAGGATATAATGGTGGAAGATCGATGCAAGTCCGCCGGCTTCGCCCATACATCTGGACAGCAGAGATCCAAGTTCGTCAGAGTGGTAACCATCTTTGATCTGGCGCGTTGCATTCAGAGAGAGGGCAAGAACCTCCGCGATTACCTTGCCAGGTGGCTCCGCATACAGGCCGACCTGGCTCATTACCCCAATGATGATGCTTTGTATCACTTTGTGGAAGGACTGGACCAAGGAACACTTCTCTGACATTCACTAAGGCGGCAGCAGGCTTCAGGACGCCTCACCTTCGAAGGAATGGTGAACACCACCAACAACTACGCGGAGGCTGAGGAAGCAGCCCAGACACCGCTCGCGCTCATAGACGGCACAGCTCCGCATCAGCTACCGCCACCACCGCCTCCGATCGTCATCACTGTAGCTGCACCACCGCCTCCGATCATCGTCACAGTACCTGCACCCCCACCTCCAGTCGTCATCGCTGTTGTCGCACCAACACTGCCCATCATTGAGGAAGCCCTGACACCCTCTGACTCTGTGCTTAGCGTGCTTTACGCCGACATTAGCGCTGACTCGGAGGAAATAGACTTCAGCCCGGATGAGCTAGACTCTGCTATGCAGGAGATGGAGGAGGATTTCCAAAGCGACGAGCAGGCCAACAAGGCCGTCATGTCCCAAGAGGTGTTTGTCGCCATTGAGACCGTGATGGAAGAAGACCAACCCGGACAAGCTCTGCCTAAAGCACTGGACAAGGGGAAGGGACCACCTATTGCTACCGACAAGGATCGTGCAAAGGCCATGCCCCCTCCGCCTAACCCAGCGCAGCAGCCGCAGGAACTCAACATCGGTCTGAGTAACAACAACACCGAATCTACATCTGCTGCTGCCCAAATTACTCCGGTTGATAGAGTGATGTACGGCAACCTGCTCGTCAAGCCCATGATGGTAGCTCATATCCGGAGCGTAGTCCAGCTTGATGAGAAGCACCAGAAGCTATTGGAGGAGGTGCAGGCCATCCTGGAGCAAGGCGCAAATCTAGATCGAGATCTGGCCAGCGCACAAAAGTCCATAGAGAAAGCTAGAGCCATGGAGGCCGAGTACAAGACTCTACTCCAGCAGCAGAAGGCTAAGAAATCTCCAGCTCGCGTCATCAACGTTCGTGGTGTACGGATAAACCTAGGATGGCCCCCCTCGAAGCCGCCACAAGCAAAGCCATACATTGACAGCGAAGGCAGGCAGGTGATGCCCACTTCTCTTCTTAATCTCGCCGTCGCCAAGACCCTTCTGCAGCAGGGTAGATCACCCGTGGCAGTGGAGTAGGTCTATGACCTCGTGGCCAAGGCGGTGAAACAGCACGAAAAGGCCACCTCCCAGAGGATTGAGTCTGACCCAGCGTTTTGCCAGTCTAGCCAGCATAAGCCGCCAAGGGATCGATCTCCTCAGGATGTCAGGTCCCAGACGAGTTCCGCAGAACGGAGACGGAGGGATGCCTACAACAGGAAGGACGCTATCCCCATATCCTTCGAACACGGAGGCAAAGCTCATCCTCGTCGCCCAACTCTACCGCCCGATCGCCCCGACATCGCGAATACCCCAAGGCTCACCATCGTACGGACATGCCTCCGCCAAAGCAACGCGGCATCGTCATCCCCGACAACATAGAGCAAAGGACCGTCATGATGGGGAGCACAGCCAAGGACATAAGAGCAGGTCGCGTCATGACCCTCCGCGTCCGACAAAAAACCGTGACAAGCGTGAGGCGTCGCAGGAGGGTAACATCAAGAAGGCTAACCCTCCGCCTCTGTCGCCACCTAGCAGCCACCATGGCGGAGGAGGCGCACGTCGTTCACGCAGCCCATCCCCTGATGGAAAAAGGAAGAAAAGAAGCCTAGAGCCATACAACACACGATCACGTCTGGATAAGATCCACGAGGCCTGGGATGGAGCATACCTGGGACCACGCTGTTTTGGACCTGTGATACGGACCGCAGGTTACCCCAAGGGTTTCTGGATTGACAAGACCATCAAGCCCTATGACGGCACCACCAAGCCAGCAACATGGTTGCAGGTTTACGGCAACACGGTGGAAATCGCCGGGGAAACCCAAACGTTGCCGTCAAGTACCTCCCATTGATGTTGGCGGGAACAGCCCGACAATGGATTGACGACTTGCCGGAGAAATCTATCTGCAACTGGCTAGACATGCAAGAAGCGTACACCAAGAACTTCGAGGGGACGTATAAATGTCCCTGCACTGTTGGCGACCTACATCGGTGCGTGCAGGAGAAAGACGAGTCATCTCGCGCCTACCTCTCCCGCTGGATGGATATGAAGAATTGCTGTCAGGAGTGCACTCCGAGACCGCCATGTCCGCCTTCATCGACGGGTTGGAAAGGGCTACGTTGCTCCGACTTAGGTTGAAGCGCCTGCAGGACAACCACCAGCTAGATCTCAACCAGATGATCCAGCTGGCTAGTGAGTTCGCGGCTGCCGACGATGATGCTCGCGGCTCCTTGCCGGCAACGGCCGTTCCAACTCAAGCTCGAAGGAACAGCAGCACCAAGTGGAAGAGCCCGCCAGAAGAAAAGCAAACCTCCGACATGGTCGCCATGACTTTTGCAGGACGAGGTGATGGCGGACAGCATGGCCGAGGACAGGGAGCTGGTCATGGGCAGCAGCGAGGTAGTGAAACAACCTCAGCATCGCTCCGTGTTCCCCAGACCTACGAGGAGTACCGCGATATGTCATTCCTCGTACACCTCGACACCAACGGCAAGCCCACATAGACCAATCGCCATTGCAAATTCGTCAACGACCTTAAGGAGGACCCGGAGTCTGGCTACAAGCAAAGTCGGAAGAATAGACTGGGAGGCAAGGGCAAGGGGAAGAAGGAGGAGGAGTCCAAGGATTCAAGTGACATGGATGAGGACATTGACCCCAAACACGTCGCCAAGAGCGAGGGCAGGGGCAAAAACCCCTTCGAGAAGAAGGCAGCAGTTTTCCACACTTTCCTTGGCGCACCGTCCGACAACAGAAGACCTCCATGAGGATATTGATGGCCACTCTACCCCTAATTCCCCAATACCTGCGCTGGTTGGAGATTACAATTACTTGGGACAGGAAGGATCACCTAGACCTCATCCCTACGGAGAACCAATACGCCATGGTCATCAACCCCCTGATTGATGGCAATGAGTTCACCAAATGTATAGTGGATAGTGGAAGCAGCATCAACATCATGTATCTGGATACACTGCACAAGATGAACTTGACGGAGGCAAACCTAAGGCGGACCAACACCATCTTCCATGGCGTAGTTCCTGGTCGGGAGGCTCGGTCCCTTGGGTGCATCACACTTCAGGTCGCTTTTGGCGATGTCAATAATTACCGCCAAGAACGCATGACCTTTGAGGTAGTCCCCTTCAAGAGCATGTACCATGTCATATTCGGCCATGACATCTTCCACACCTTCATGTCCAAGCCATGCTTCATCTACAACAAGCTCAAGATACTCGGACCAAACGGTGTCATCATTGTAGCCGGAAGATTTACCAAGTCAAGGGACTGTGAGATTGGAGAAGCGGCCTTTGCAAAAGCTGTCCTTTACAGCGAAGAATACAAGGAGATCCAGAGCAAGGTCGATGCCTTGGAGATGAACGCGTCGAAGAAACAGATTTCTGACTCTGCCCCAGCATTCAAGGCCGCCATCGAGACCAAGCCGGTGGAACGTGTGGTAGGCGATGCCTCCAAGACCACCGCCATTGGGACGAACCTGGACCCTAAATAGGAAAGCGCGCTCGTCGAGTTCCTCCATGAGAACAGGGACATCTTTGCCTGGCAACCTGCCGACATGAAAGGTGTACCTAGGGAACTTGCCGAGCACATCTTGAATATTGATCCAAAATGTAAACCAGTAAAAAAACCTCTACGACGCTTCGGAGATGAGAAGAGACGCACCATAGGCAAAGAGATAGCTAGGTTACTTAAGGCTAGTTTTATCCGAGAAGTCCTTCACACCCGATGGGTGGCCAATCCTGTACTTGTCCCCAAAAAGGGAACCAAAGAATTAAGAATGTGCGTTGATTACACCGGCTTGAACAAAGCATGTCCCAAAGATCCGTTTGCTTTGCCTCGCATTCACCAAGTCATTGACTCGACGGCTGGATCAGAGCTATTGTGTTTTCTCGATGCATACTCAGGATACCACCAGATCAATATGAGGAAGTCGGACCAATTGGCCACTTCGTTCAGTACACCTTACGGCACCTTCTGCTATGTCACGATGCCCTTTGGGATGAAAAACGCAGGTGCTACGTACCAGCGGAAAATGCAGTGTTGCCTTCATGATCAATATGGTCGGAACATTCACGCCTATGTGGACAATATAGCGGTGATGTCTAAAAAGTCAAACAACTTAATATTCGACTTAAAAGAAACCTTTGATAATCTCCAGAAATACAACATGATGCTTAACCCTAAGAAGTGCGTCTTCGGGGTTCCAGCCGGCAAATTGTTGGGCTTTATCTTTTCCCAGCGTGGAATCGAGGTCAACCCGGAGAAAATCAAGGCCATCCTAAACATAAACCGACCGACATGCTTAAAGGACATACAACGGCTAACGGGTTGCGTTGCAGCAGTTAGTCAGTTCGTCAGCCGACTTGGAGAGAAGGCTCTGCCACTGTACAAATTGTTGAAGAAGGCGGACAAATTCACGTGGACGGACAAGGCAGATGCAGCATTGAAGCAGCTCAAGGAGATACTTTCCTTAGCACCTATCCTTGCAGCACCCGAGCCTAGGGAGCCTATGTTGATTTACATGGCGACCACCAACCGGGTAATCAGCATCGTCATCGTGGTAGGGCAAAAGGAACCAGGGCATGAGTACGGAGTTCAACGACCAGTTTACTATGTAAGCGAAGTCTTGACGGAGTCCAAGAAACGTTACCCGCACTACCAGAAGCTAGCTTATGGAGTGTTCCTTGCTTCTCGGAAGCTGAGGCACTACTTCCAGGAGTGTTGGAATTATGCCCTAGAGGCAATAATAAAGATGTTATTATTATAATTCTAGTTCATGATAAAGTTTATATTCCATTCTAGAATTGTATTAAGCGGAAACTTTGATACTTGTGTAGTTTATGAACAACACCGTGTCCCTAGTACGCCTCTATGGACTAGCTCATTGATTAATGATGGTTAAGTTTTCCTAACTATAGACATGAGTTGTCGATTAATAATGAGATCATGTCATTAGGAGAATGATATGATGGGCATACCCAAATTAAGCAGAGCAATTAGATCGTGTCATCGTGTTCATCTTTGCGAAGCTTTTTCCTATGTCATATATTGTATTCCTTAGACCATGAGATAATACAACTCCCTGGTATCGAAAGAAAGATTTGAGGTCATCAAACGTCATCCTATGTGAGGGTGATCATAAAGGTGTCTCTCAGGTGATCGGAAAGTACTTGTTGGGTTGTATGTATCGAGATGGAATTTGTCCCTCCCGAGTCGGAGAGATATACTTCGGGCCCACTCGGTAATCGATATCAACACTGCTTGCAAGCACGTGGTTAAGGAGTTAATCACAAAGTGATATCAGATTATGGAACGAGTAAAGTACTTGCTGTGAACGAGATTGAACTAGGTATGCCGATACCAACGATCGAATCTCGGGCAAGTAAAATATCGCGTGATGAAGGGAATACATATATGGGATTAATTGAATCCTAGCATCGTGGTTCATCCGATATGATCATCGATGAATATGTGGGAGTAAATATGGGTTTCCAGACCCCGCTGTTGATTATTGATAGAAGATCATGTCTGCATATTCTCGAACCCGTAGGGTCACACACTTAACGTGCCTCGACGCTAGGATAGAATGGATAATTGGTTAATGAGTTTTTGTTCGGAGTCTCGGATGAGATCCAGGACATCACGAGAGGTTCTGGAATGGTCCGGAGAATAAGATTCATATAAAGGAAAGGAGTTTTTGGATTTCGGATTGTTCGGTATTATACCGGAAAGTTCTAGAAGCTTCCGGAGTGGGACCAACGTGGCCCCACTTGTCGGGAGGGGGCGTGCGCCTACGAGGGAGTGCCCTGGCCGCATTGGGCCGGGGGCACAAGGCCCCATAGGCCCAGCCGGCCAAGCCCTAGGGGAAACCCTATGGAGAGCTTCTAGAAGGGGGGAAACTTGCCCCCCACTCCACCCCATGTGGCCGCCGGCCCTAGGGTTAGGAGGAGGGGCAAGGGCAGCCGGCCAACCCTCTATATAAAGAGGGCAGGGGCACACCCTCCCCCCACACCTCCTCAAACCCTAGCCGCCTAGTTGATGCCCTCCTCTCTCTCTCTCTCCCGACTGCGCGTAGGCGAAGCCCTGCCGCAGAAACTCTCCACCTTTGCACCACGCCGTCGTGTTGTAGATCCAATCTATCTCTCCACCCCACTTTCTGGACCGAGGAAGGAGGAGACGTCGAGGTGTCATACGTGTGCATCTCTCGGAGGCATCGCCACTTGCGGCGTTGGATCGAATCGGATCGCGAGGAGGAGAAGGCTAGTAAGACTACATCAACCACGTTCCGTTGAACGTTTCGCTATGCGATTTCTTCAAGGGTATGATCTCATCTATCCCCCCTCGTTGTTTGCATCTCCTAGATTAGGTCTTGGCTTCCCCGTTCGCATCCGTAGAATTTTTTTGATTTACTATGCTGCAAAACCCTTCAAGGAGCACCCTATCACAGTTGTGAGCAAAGCTCCACTATCCAACATCATTAACAATAGCGACGCTACAGGAAGGGTCGCGAAGTGGGAATTGAACTTTCCGCCTTCAAGATCACCTACAAGAGACGCGACGCTATCAAATCACAAGCCCTGGCGGATTTTATTGCAGACTGGACGGAGATGCCTGATTCTACCCCTATACCAGAGCCAGAGTACTGGGTGATGCACTTTGACGGATCAAATCTACTCAATGGCTCGGGGGATGGTGTACTACTACAGTCACCAACCGGGGAAAAGCTACACTATGTTCTGCAGATCCACTTCGAGGCTACAAACAACATGGCGGAGTATGAAGCACTCATTCACGGACTACGCGTAGCCAAGGATATTGGCACCAAGCGCATAGTTTGTTGTGGAGATTCCGACTTGGTTGCCCAGCATGTGGCTGGCACCTGGAACGTGCGGAACCCTATGATGGCGGCATATCGCAACGAAGTGGACGAGATAGCCAAGAGCTTCTTGGGCTACGAAGTCAAGTATGTACCTAGGGAGAAAAATGAGGCGGCTGACCTACTGTCAAAGCTTGGGTCAGGGCGCAAACAATTCCTCCTGGCATTTTCCTGGAGCATCTATGGACACCATCCATGAAGGGAGAAGACATAGACAACCCAAATAGAGTTAACTCTTTTGTTCACGTGGTGACAAAGGTCCCTCCGGCTTGGACAAAACCGTTCATGGAATATCTCGTACATGAAACTTTGCCCAAGGACGAAGTCGAAAGACGACAAATAGTACGTCGAGCAAAGGGATATACCATAATCAATGGACATCTCTACAAAAGAATCACCACTGGTGTATACCTTAAGTGTGTTTCCCAGGAAGAAGGTATTAAAATCCATCTCGGAGATTGCGAGCATCACGCCGCTCCTCGATTGTTGGTTTCTAAAGCCTTCCGGCAAGGATTCTACTGGCTGACCATGAAGGCGGACGCCGACAAGCTGGTTGAGACATGCATGGGATGCCATTATTATGCCCGACAACCACATGTTCCAGCTGAAGAACTGCGAACAATACCAATAACTTGGCCGTTTGCAGTCTGGGGGCTGGACATGGTTGGTTCATTGCAGACGACACCATGTGGGTTTACGCATCTGCTAGTAGAAGTTGACAAATTCACCAAATGGATAGAAGCTAAACCCATTAGAAAGCTTGATGAGGCAACTTCCCTTTAGGTTTGTCCGGGATCTAGTGGTGAGATTTGGTCTCCCACATAGCATTATCACCGACAACGGTAGCAACTTGTCACTCGGAGAAGTGGAAGCCTATTGTTGGGAGAAGGGCCTCCGACTTGACCTTGCATCTGTGGTAGACCCACAGTCCAATGGTCAGGTTGAGCGGGCCAATGGATTAATTCTGCAGGGAATCAAGCCACGTCTAGAAGCACCGTTACATAGAGCAGCTGGAGCCTAGGCGAAGGAATTGCCATCTGTGCTGTGGACTTTACAAACTACACCCAACAGATCTACCGGCTACACCCCTTATTTCATGGTATATGGAGCAGAAGCCATCTTGCCTTCTGGCATCCTTCACGATTCACGAAGAGTTGCCGCCTATGATGAAGATGACGCTGAAGAATCCAGACGCCTAGATGTAGACCTTCTCGAGGAGGAGCGCGTATTGGCATGCCAAAGATCCGCCATCTACCAGCAGAAGCTACGTGGCTACCATAGTCGTCGCGTTCAGCATCGCTCGTTTAAAGAGGGGGACCTGGTGCTCCGACTTAAGCAGAAGAAGTCACACAAATTATTCCCGCCATGGGAAGGACCGTTCATCATAAGCAAGGCGCTACTCAATGGGTCTTACTACCTTGTTGACAATCGTGAACTGGAGGATAGAACCAACAAGGATCATAAGCGTAAGCGACGTGACCCGGATGATGACTACCCGGAGCTAGATCGGCCATGGAAAATAGCACAACTACGTCCTTTCTACACTTAGCATTTTTATCTATTGTGTACCTCTTATATGATCAATGAAATAAAGCTCTCTGGTTCACTGATATTTCTGAGTCTTTTACCTCCTTTAGTGTTCATTTTTGGATCGTATAAAACCTTTATGCACAAGTTTTGCGATTGCACTTGTGAAAATTCCGACTACGGGCGTTAGCTTAAGTTTTCTGGTCTACACGTTCTTTGTTGTTTTTATGTGGATTCCGGATAGTGACTTTTGGCACTTATTGTCGGCAATTTTGTGCTTAGGTTTTTGACGGTGCCATTGGGCATCATCGCATGAGCGCATAATTCCTACAACAAGTTTTCCGACTCACGAAAGGTCAATCATAAAAACCAGAGTAATGGATAAGCCAACACTTTCTTAAAAAATATATAGATGCTGGAACCAGTTCTTGAGTAGCAGGAAATAACAACCATTGTTTTTCCACCTTAAGTTCACAAGTAGTTTTTTCCGCATACAAATTCCAGAGGAAGAAAATATTACATATTGTTTTTCATTCCCCTAGCGCAGGAGACTTGGATGTAGCATCATCAGCAGCAGGAGAACCATCCTCTTTGAAGTCGGCGGTTTTGAGAGACTCGGAGGAGTTTTGGTTGTCGCCGTCAATAATCTCCATGGGCACGAAGATGTTAGGGTCGACCAACTCGGAGACTCTGGTATCATAACCCGCGAGCGATGCCAAGATAGCTTTGTGATCTATTTTTTGGCCATCGTCATCCACGTCGAGGATACCGGAGGTCATCGTGTCGATGTCGGCGTTTTCATAGTGTGCCTTGAACATTGACAGCGCCATCCTCGCGCTAGCCCGGGTACATGAAGCTTTCCATCTTGCAATATGCTCGGGGGCCTGGCGCAAGATCTCCGAGAACTTCATCACGGAATCCACCGCTTTGATGTTAATCTGGAGGGGCTTGGCTATCTCTTTGGCCTGCTTGATGGCGGTGCTGATAAAGTTGCCGGCAAAGACCATGCATTCTTTTGGCGGAGGAGGCGACTGCGTCAAATCAATAGGAGCTGCAAATTCCGACAAAGGAATGCATGAGTTCAATAACACAAAAAATTCAGAGTATCTAACTTACAGAAGTACAAGATGGATAATCACTTACTGAAGATGCTAATCTCAGCCTGCTGGAGGGTATCCGCCATGGAGTCCCGTTCTTGTCAGAGGATCTTGTATGTTTCAAGATTGTGCTGATTTTGCTCATCGGTAGCTTTCTTCTGCTATTTCAGCATCGTGATCTCCTCCTTCAAGCGGTTCATCTCCGTGTTAGTGGACTCCTGCAAAACCTTCATGGATTCCTCGTGCATCTTCAGCATATCCTTCCTCTCCTGCTTAAGGATCTTATTTTCGCTATCTAGCAACTCAATATGCTTGGATTGCTCAACAATGTCCTTGGCCTTGGAAATGGCTTCTGCAAGTCGGAGAAAGAACAGTACACAGTAAGTACTCGGAGAATGTTGGCACAAGACCAAGTCGGAATACGAAAACGAAAGGAAAAATAGACTCTTGCTCTTGGTGATTTGATCCTTCAAGAAGGCAGTTTTATCCTTTTCGGCTTCCAAGTCCGCACGCATCTTCTGGAACTTCTCGTTGGCCACGCCTCTCCGAGCATTCTCATTCTGTGGAAAGAAAATTTAAAGATGTTTAGTCTACTTGGAGCATCTAGACGGATAATTATCCACCTAGAGGCTTGGGGACTACAGAAAGAGTTTTTTAAAGTTGGCAATATGCTTAGTCTTTCTTTAAGGATCTAGTCGGAACTGATTCAGTTTTCAACTAGAAGCTTGGGGGCTACAGCATAATTTTTTTTAGCTCAGTCATATGCTTAGTCTTTCTTTAAGTATCTAGTCGGAACTAATTCAGTTACAACTAGAGACTTGGGGGCTACAGTATCGAAATTTACAAACACTGCGTATGCTACTCTGAAAGTATCTAGTCGGAATAATTCATTCAAACTAAATACTTGGGGGCTACGGTGGGAAGTTGTCTAGCTTAGTCACTCTTAGAGCCTTCAGATGCAAAGACCTATGGTTTTCTGTCTAAATCCTCAGGGGCTACAGTGGGATACTCATGTGAAATGCAAAAGGCAAATAAAACTTACAAGTGCGATAATCTTGAGGTTGGTAACGCTCTCAGCAAACAACTTGTTGAAGGAAACACTGTTTCCTCGCAAGATATCTGCTTGTCGGAGAAGCTCCTCAAGACCGCAGGTTGGAGATGACGGCACTGCACCAGGAACCAAAGTGGAGCTACTCGGCGTGAGCGCTGGGAAGACTATCTTCGGGAATTCTGTGGTTGTCATGGGTGCGGAGGCGCCGCCTTCAGCAGACGTTCCACCCACCACCACCGCCTTATCGCTACCGATGGCATCCTTAGCTGGAGCTTCAGCCATTTGAGTTGCGGTGCATTATTGCGTTGCCTGTTCACCGACAACGGCAAGCTCCGCGGAGGCACCTGAATCCACTTCCATGGCGGAAGGGCCAGGTGCATCTTTGACTTGAGAGCTTGTCAGGGCGGGCGTAGGCTGGACGCTGGGAGTGACGGGGGCTATGGCGGGAGATGCATGGTGAGACACGTCACGGTGCAACATATCTTTGATATTTCTAGAAGCCCCCAAAGTTTTGGAGGTCTTCTTTAAACTAGTACTGGCCTTCTTCCTGAAACGTGCAAAAAGTATGAGTACATGAATAAGATGAGCAATGGACAATGTCGGAAGGAAAGAGGCTTACACAATAGGGGGTGCCTTGGCAAAAGGAATCCCCGTAACCTTTCTTTTCTCTGCCTCCAGGGCGGCAGTGGACTTCTTGGAGGCTCCACCCTCCGTCTTCTTCTTGCCTCCGTCGGTAGCGTCAGAGGTGGAGCTCTTCCGCTTTCGCGCTAGCGGGACATTGTCGTCAGACACGACGGTGAATTCCTTCATCTTGGGGTCGTAGATTTGGACAGCCATGCTATCCTCATCTAGACTGCTAAGCTATTAAGTGAAATCCCAAAGTGTTAGATGAGATGATAATGGTTAGACGGAAGAAGTGGAGTAT
Source organism: Avena sativa (assembly GCA_916181665.1). Classification (NCBI taxonomy): domain Eukaryota; kingdom Viridiplantae; phylum Streptophyta; class Magnoliopsida; order Poales; family Poaceae; genus Avena; species Avena sativa. Next base: position 142,809,540 of record OV702294.1, on the reverse strand, counting down.
ATGTCATACACACAAAATAAATATCCTACCTCTAGGCACGAGCTGTCAACGAACATGTCGTAGGTGATGGTGAAGCCACGCTTCCTATCCTTCACCTTGACGATGTCCTTGAGGCGGAGCTTGACGGAGTCACTCGAGAAGTTTTCCTCGGAGATGCGTAGGCTATCCTTGGTGTACTCATGCATCAGCTTCGAGCGGTGTTGTAGAGGCTGGATCTGCCTGATGAACCAGCACATGGCTAGGTCCAACCTGGTCAGACTCGTGTCTACGAACCACTCTATCCTCCTTATGGCGCGGGAAGCATCGTTATCGGAGGGAAGGCTGGCCTGGGATCTCCATGTCAAGGCTTCAGCGGCGGCTCCATCGACGAAGTCCGGATACGTCTCTTCTCATCCGGCCAGAGGGATATCTGGGCCGTAGAAGTATGTTTGTTGCCAGTTCTTGCAAGACTCATGGCCGACGATGTCGGGGAACCGCCGGCCAGGACGGATCTTAAAACTAATTGCCCCATAGTTCCTGAGCTCGTCCTTGCCGGCTCTGGCTTCCATCTTAATGGTGAAGAAGTAAATAAAGAGATCTAGCCTAGGCCTAATCCCTAAGTAACCCTCGCAAAGCGCCACATAGTTGCTAAGCGCGAGGATGCTATTGGGGGAGAGGTTATGGGGTTGTACTCGGTAATGGCTAAGGACAGCTAGAAAGAAGTTGGAGATGGGCAGGGAAACGCCGCGTACCAATTGAGCTTTGAGGTACACCTTCTCTCTAGCTTGGGGAGAAGGGGTGACCTCGCCGGCCGGTGCCGCCCGCCAGACGAGCCCCTCCGTCATAGGGAGGTAGCCTTCGACGAGCAGCTCCTTGATATCATTATCCGTGATATCCGAGTCGCGCCACTCCACTTTGTGGGAGTCACCCTCCTCCTCCAGTGGCTCCAGCGCCGCTGGGATATGGTCGTCGCCGGTGGATTCCACCACCGCGGACCTTGGCAGTACCAAACCTACTGGAGGCACGAGAACAGTGTTCGCCGGCTTGGCCACGGCATCGCTCATCGCCACCATAGAAGAAGTGTAACTGGAGCTGGCCATTAGGGTGAGAGGAGATGTGGCTGGAAGATTGAGAGATTAGGGTTTTCAAGTTCGTGCGGAGGTCTCAAAGAGTGCTCGCTGGAGGAAGAAGACGACGCAGGGGGAGAATGAGGTGAAAAGTAAAAAATCCACCGCAGTTACAATTTATAACCCCTAGCGACAAGATTCGTGCAAGACGATCGAATGGTTGGCGCGTGGACGACGTGTGCTGGTGTGTGCACGGAAATTTCTCCACGTTCCCAACCGTCACCGCCAACGGTTTGTATCTCTTGCGCGGGAAAAATGGACATGATTGTGTTCTCTGCATGTGTCAGTTACGAGGCATCGCTGACCTATGTATATGTCGTCCTAGCTGTCACTAGCAGGTGAACCATCACATCGGAATATTCTGGCATGGACGGATCTAATCCGGCTACGGAAGAGTACGATAGAAGATTCAGCAATTCTCCGACTTACAAGTTGAAGACGGAGAAAACCTTGCAGGGTTCTTGGGAGGACTACAAGATATTGCTTGACAATTTGCCGACATCCATCTAAACGGAGCATTCAACTTGAAGAGGCAAGACGGCGCAAGATCTCGGAGTTCTCTAGAGGCTACTGTTGGGGATATGCTATATGGGTATCCTCATAGCATGTCTCTTATCTGGATAACCCGGGTGGCCCACAGTTGGTAGCATGGCCCATGGTCTACTGGGCGGCCCAGTTAGATGGATCTAGAAAGGAGGCCCATGCCAGATAAAGGAAGGTTATGGAGGAGTCACCAACGTACCCGGAGCCTTGGAGTGCAAGACACGCTAGACTAGTTATAAGCAGTGTAGGACTCTGTAACCTGTCCGGCTAGGACTTTTCCTTGTAACCCTAGGACCTGGCGACTATATAAGTCGGGCCTATGGGAGCCTTTAGGGAACGATAACTTAGACTCTCTAGTCACCTCGCACAACGAACCAATCCCTGTAACCCGGCATATTGCCATTATAGTGATTTATAGCAGGAGTAGGATTCCGCCACCATTGTGGGATCTGAACCTGGGTAAGCTGTGTAACCTCGTACCGGTCAACCGTCCGCCTTCCCACACGTCTCTAAACACGCACTGTGAGGACCCTCCATGGTGTACTCATCGGCAATACCACAACACAAGGTTCTGCCCGCCAGGCGGCCATCACGAACCACTTCTACCACGAGCTCACGCCGGATCAGCGGATGGATCCTCTTTGGGATCCCGACAACTACGACACCTGGAAAGCCTTCTTCGCTAACTGGCAGGAAAGGGAGCTCGCCAGGTACAAGGGTGATGGCCCTCCCCAGGTGAACCACAACGAAGTCGATCACCGCCTGTGGTGGGTGAACCGGACTATCATCAACGTGATGCGCTACATTTTGCAGAGATATCATCCCCGTATGCGGTGCCCGCACCCGCCGCAGAGCCATAAGAAGGGTGGTGGTGGTGAAGACCGCGGGCATAGCAGCGTCGTCATCCAGGAGCCCCCTCCCCCACGTGTCGTGAATCCGAGACCGGAGTGGTAGGTGCCCCTGGAATATGGTATGGCTGGGCTGAGGATCCAGCCGCGTGCGCCTAGCAACGACGATGACGAAGACAAATAAGACCCATAAGCTGTGTACTATAGGGCTAGATATGAGCATGACTAAATAGGGGCCTTTAGTCCCGATTCCGTAGTCCCGGATTTTTAATATTAATAAATTTCTTGAGTGTTAGTCTCGGTTTGTGCCTGAACTGGGACTAAAGGGGGGTCTTTAGTCCCGAATCCATAGTCCTAGTTAGAAAACCGGGACTAATGGACTGTTTCCTATTACAACTTTCCCGAAATATGAAGATGTTGTTCTATTCTTGTGTCGGGGGGCTAACTAATTTCACATATTAGGGAGTGTCTCTATGACCAAATGACCAATGTTATATGCAGAATCGCGGCATAGTTTGTGATACTATGTCTATATTATGCATGCATGTGGACCTTGGGATGACGAACAATGTTGCAGGAGGAAGTTTTCCTTTTTGTCACACAGAAAAGCCATTTTCCATTTTTCGAGCGTAAAAATGGGTTGTTTTGTGAAGTAACCACCAAAATGCTATTTCAAAATGCTACCACCCCATTTTTATAAAATGCTATACCACCTTACATGGACGATCTCCCAATTGGAAGATATCAAACCTTTTCGTCCTTCCCGGGTGAAAAACTCAAATGTCTGCAGAATCGGTAGGAAGTGAGTCCGGTTTGAACTACAGTTACATCATCTAACACCGTGATTTTTAGAAAAAAATAATTTATAGACTCACAATAAGTTGTTTCTTCATATATATCTAATGCAAGTTCTAACGAGTCCCATCCCCTATCTTCATGCCCGCCATTTTGACCATAGTTTGAAACAGGAAAATTCGAAACATGCATAAGAAATTCAAAAATGGTCCAAACAATGTAAATACTTCGTGTGGTCTCATATTATGTGACATAGTTGCAAGTAAAAATACCAAACTTGGTATATTGATTATGTCTCAAAAAACCTTCACAAAATGACCTATCATGTTCGAGGTTTCATGGCTTTCGGTCCAAATGACCAATGTTATGTGCAGAATCGCGGCATAGATTGTGATATTATGCCCATATTATGAATGTATGTGGACCTTAGGATGGCGAACAATGTTGCAGTAGGAAGTTTTCCTTTTCGTGGCACGGAAAAGCCATTTTCCATTTTCCGAGCGTAAAAAATGGGGTCGTTTTGTGAAGCAACCACCAAAATGTTGTTTCAGAATGCTACCACCCCATTTTTCTAAAATACTAGACCACCTTACATGGACGATCTCCCAACCGGGAGATCTCAAACCTTTCCGTCCTTTCCGGGTAAAAAGACAAATGTCTGCCGAATAAGTAGGAAGTGGGTCCGATTTGAACTACAGGTAGACGATCTAACGCCTGTGATTTTTGAAAAAAACATTCTTAGACTCACAATATGTTGTTTATTCAGAGATCCAATGCAAATTCTAACGAGTATCATCCCCTATATTCATGCACGCCGTTTTGACCATAGTTTGAAACGGGGAAAATTCAAAACAGGCATAAAAATTCAAAAATGGTCCGAACAAGTTCCAAAGTTTTATCCTATTTTGTAATAATTTTAGATATAATTTCTGATTCTAGGTAATGCAAGTTCCGACGTCGCGTGCGCGCCCGTGGGTAATGCAAGTTCCGACGCCCCGGTCGTCGCGTGCTCATTATGTGGATTTAGTTTTTTAATGGATTTAGTTGATTTAGTTGTAAATATTGTGGATTTTGTTGTAAATATTCTAATATTTTTGTAAATATTGTATATATTAGGGTTTCTCCGAATTAGGGTTTATATCTCTCGGACCCCGTTTAAATTATCAAGCATGTATTAGGGTTACATTTAAGGCGATCTCGTCATCAAACCACGGCACCCGGCCCTAGCCCCTCAAATATCGCCTACCTAACCTCCTCCCTTAGCCGCTTTGACTCATCCGCTTTTCCACCTTTGTAGGAAATATGGAACCACACGACAGAGACGAAGAAAAGGAAGAGTTGATCCATGGTGTGATCCACGGGGAATAAATGGATGTATCGACGTTTCTTAACAACTCCGGTGAGGGTGGTCCTCTTTTCGCTGGAAGAGACGGATTCATTGCGGGAGAAGGAGACGGCTTTCGTGAGGGAGAAGGCGACGACTTTTGTGAGGGAGAAGGCGACAGCTTTCGTGAGGGAGAAGGTGACGCCTTCCGTGAGGGAGAAGGCGGCGGCTCAGATGGAAGCTTAAATATTACAAACTTTAGCGAGGTGCATATAAATATTAATTAATTAATCCTCTGTTGTCTATATACATATATTAGCGCTCTTTCTTCTTTTAGCCCTCTATATCGAGAAAATCTTCTGCAAAGAGCAAATGAGGCCTAGCCAAAAAGTTGGAAGACCATTAAAGGTACATGATCGAAGAAGTCAATGCCGACGATGAACCGACGGCTCCCCTTCATGACAAAAACACATTTGTAGCACAATGCAGAGTAATTGTTAGGGACTTCATCCCGATCACCATTCAAGATTGTAATAAGCCAAAGGAGGAAGGAGTTACGTATACATATGTCCCGGACAAAGCCAAAGATTTACTTTGGAGTAAGCTCATGCTTAATTTCACCCTACCGATGGTAGAGGTGGATCCAAATGCGGATAATCCAGATGAGGAGGCCAAGGAACATGTCGCTGCCATGAAGCAAAAGGTCAAGGAGTGAGCTCTTAAGAAGATGGCCCAGCAATTCAGCAACTGAAATGAAAGATTGCACCTAGACTTTATCGTGAAAAAAGAAGACTCCGGATTTCAAGGGAGCGCATGAGAAGATAAAAATACACTAGGATGAGTTTGTGAAGTACAAGAAATCATAGGTAGCTCAGAAAAGGTCTGAAACGAATAAAAAAATGCTGCTAACAAGAAGTATCACCATATTATGGGGTAAGGTGGCTACATGGTTGGCATTCCTAAGTGGAAGAAACTTGAGGACGACCTGCATGCTAAAGGGCTCTTTCCAGAGACAACCGATTGGCTTGAACACGTAAATAATTGGTTTTACGGGCATGGGGCGGGTTCGACTCAGAAGGGAAGTTATATATAACAGAAGACATGAAGAACCCCTTACCCATCAAAGACATAAGAAATGCAGTAAAGGTTGTTGTATAGGGGAGGTTCATTCCCGATAGAGAGAATAAGGAGCTCACACCCTTGGGAAACCATAACACGAAGGACGAACACGAGACACAATAGGCTCCAAACGATGGAACATTGGGTTTCTCGTAGACATGAAGAAATATCCTGATAGAAGCCATAAGAGGAGAAAGGACAAGGAGGAAATTGAAGCAAAGATTCAGGCAGACCGGATGCATAACATTGAAGAACAATTAAAGCGGCAACAAGATAAAATTGACACACTTAACCAGCAAGGTACTACTATCCCATATCAGCGGCACATGGTAGAACCTGCATTTGATGCTACCGGCCTATATAATAATCGTAAAATCAGCATGGCTTCCATGGAGGTCCCGAGTGATGATGATGATGGTGCACCATCGATGACTCATCTTGGCTACCTAGTGGATGATATCACGGAGACTAAACATTGTGAGCTACATGTCAAAGTTGTGAACATAACAATGAAGGTGGCGGTCGCCTATGCCTTACCAATTGGACCTGAACGAACTTACCATTGTCGTCCGGTTCCACAAGTCTACGCTGTTGTCGGGGTGGATGAAGTTATGCTCGAATTTCACTAGCTAAAGCTTGACTACCCTGCAGGTGAAGGGGATGTGACTGAACTAGGTGAAGCAAAAAAACAACACCATTCTATGGCGAAAGGAATACGTCGTGCTTCCAAATTGGATGCCAAGGCCATCGATTTCTCAAAGTACTCCATCTTCGCCACCGCCTCACCCGTCTCCAGCACAATAGTCGTCTCTGTCATCTCACCCGTCTCCAGCGCAACAGCCATCTCCAGCACAGTCGTTGCCGCCGCGCTAGCCGTCACCGGGGTGTCAGTGGCTCAGGAAAAAAACGTAAGAGTACAACCGCTACTCTGCGGAGTGGTAAGCGATCACCGAGAAGTAAATAGGAGCCCCAACCAAAAATACCAAAGGTTCCTACCAAGAGACCTTACGAATATACTCCAGAGCATACTGCGGTGATCGTAGAGGCAGAAACGACAGAGTTTTTTGCTAAACTGAAGCGGCCGAAAGAGCCAGAGTTCCCTAGCACTGAAGAAGATAAAGCCCGAGTGCTCAAAATGCTGAAGACCCTTCACCATCTGAGCCAAGGCTGTCATCAGACTATGAGCGCTCTATTCTCAAGTCACATACAGCACAGAAACGGTCGACGAGTAGTAGTGCAAGCGGGAAATCAATTCCCTAGCTCGGAGAACAAAAAACAATCATGCTCCCTCGCTCAAGGTGATTTCCCAAACAATGTGGGGTCGACAAAATGTGCAGTCGAAGTGTAGTATGATCTGGAGTTAGTTGAACTATACGGAAAAGTGGTCGCTGCTCAAGGTATGAGTATTGCTAAGTACTTATGCCAGTTACAGTACTTGAAGGGAATATGCCCTGAGAGGCAATAATAAAGTGGTTATTATGTATATTCCAAGTATATGATAGATGTTTATTTTGCATGCTATAATTGTATTAATACGGAAACGTTAATACATGTGTGTTAAATAAACAAACAAAAAGTTCCTAGTTATGCCTCTCTCATAGACTAGCTCGTTGATTAACAAGATGATCAAGGTTTCCTGATCATGGACATTGGATGCTGTTAATAGCGAGGTCACAACATTAGTGTAATGGTGTGATGAACATTCATCTGAAGTATAGCATTACAATCAAAGTCATTGAGTTTATATTGCTATAACATCATACGAAGTGATCATAATCCTTAGACCATGAGATCATGTCAATCACTAACACTGGAAGAGTATCTTGATAACATCAAACGTCACACCGTAACAGGATGATTATAAAGATGGGTTCAGTACTACTAAGGTGTTATGTTGAGGCCCATGGATCGAGAGTGGAATTTGTTCATCCCGATGACGGATATATATGCTCTGGGCCCTCTCGGTGATATCAAATTGATTAGCTTGCAAGCAAGTTATTTGATCACTATAATGTTATATCACAGGAACGAGAAAAGAGTACATGTCAGTAACGAGATCAAACTAGGTATGGAGATACCGATGATTGAATCTCGGATATGTAATATATCGCGAAACAAAAGGATTTAGATACTATCATAAAAGGTTCTCGTGATCACAAAAAAATCATCGCTGAATGTGTGGGAGTCAGTATGGATCTTCAGGTCTCGCTTATGATTATTGATCTGAGAGGGGTCTCGATCATGTCTGCATTATTCGCGAATCATAGGGTGACACAGTTAAGAGACACCAACACCATTTGGAACAAAGGTTTCATGCCGGAAAGAATAACAAGGGCAGGAATTTATTTCACTAGATACTAAAACGGGTTTTCGGGTGAAATTGCAGAAAATGTTTTTGCATGTGGAATAAAATACTAGCAAGGGGTTATATGTGAATGTTTGTCATTAAAGTAATTGACACAATTCTGAATAAAGAAAAGGAGTTTTATTTAATGAGAGTTTGCACTAAATTTGGTGAAAATTTAATGGGAATTTGAGTGGGTTTTTGAGTGGAGGGAATTGAAAGGCATTTTTGTGAGTGGAGTGTCCACCCACATGAATGAAGGAGTGGAGGGGGCAGCTCCCATGGCCGGCGGCCACCCCCTTGGGGTTTCCCCTCCTCCTATAAAAGGAAGCCCCTTCCTCACTTCTCACTCACACCTCCTCATGAAGGATCTCTCTCCCCCTCTAGTATTTATCCCCATGGTCTCGGACTAGCGAGATAGATGTTCCTGGTGGCTATTCAGCAAGAAAGAGTTGTGCTTCCGCTACATCGCTGGAGCGAGGAGGCGGAGGTTGCTCGGTGCCTCGAACGTGTGTGCGAGCACGGATGCACCACTGATTTGCGGCGCTAGGACTTCCTCTCGATCTTGAGATCGGCAAGAGATCGTCTACATCAACCACGAGTTCAACCTCGTTAAGCTTTGTCGGTCTTCAAGGGTATGTTCTCTATGGATGTATATCCGCCCGTTGCTTGTATCTAGTAGATAGATCTTGGTATATAGTTATTCCCATCGTAAGAAAATTTTTGTTTTCTATGTTGCGAACCCTATAGTGGTATTAGAGCTGGATCTATGCATAGATGCTTTGCACGTATAGTACACATATGAGTATGTGGGCGATGATAATCATGTTATTGCTTCTTAGTTGTATTTTGGATATTGGTGGCATAGTGGGATGAAGCGGCACGGACAAACTTCACATGTCCTCGCACATGAGACCTGTTCCACGCTTGACATGCAACTAGTTTTGCATAAGTGGCTAGCGGGTGCCTGTCTCTCCTACTATAGTCAATATCTAATTTACAACGAGTTGTCAACAATTTGATTATCCTCGTTGTGGTTCATGTTCGTAGGTAAGAATGGTTCTATCTTCGAAAGCCCTAAGCCACGTAAAATCACTACAAGGACAACCATTATATAGCAACACATACTTTGCAACCTCTTTCATATGCATTGTAAGAATTTATCATAGATACCCATATATGCGTTGCAAATTTTATCTGTTTCGTCATACTTCCCCACGTTAGACTGCACACGGAAAATATTGTTTTACCGCACATACATTAGAATTTGTTTTTTGCGCTAAGAGCGGATAGGCACAGCCTATTTTTTGGAGAAGTTGGAACGTGAGTGGGCCTCTACGTATAGGATGTTTTTTCACTTCCCATATATTCCTTGGTCGTAGAATTATCATCTCCTCGTCTTCTCCTCCTGCTGCCGATCTAATCTCCTGCTACAGGGTAACTACATCATCGAAGCGCCCGGATCTTAACTCCTCTCTGGCGTCTCCGATCCTACCTCTACATCAGGTATCGACTTTCAGAAAAATATCATCCACCCAACCCTAGATCGTTGACCATGCATGGAAGATCTAGCAAGGTGCGGCTTTAGGAGTGAGGACTCGACGGAGATCCAACAATCCAGGGTTTGATTTGTCCTTTCTCCACTTTCAGTTCCTTCTCCTTTTCTCTTGGCTTGATGCGTATAACATTTGTGCAAGATTTTTGTACTAACTCCGACCCATATTAGTTGACTCAAATTTGTCTAGATTTAGATGAATTTATACACTATTTAGATATAGGTTCATCCAAATTTTGACAAATCCAAGTCAAGTAATATGGGTCGGAGGAAGTACAACCCTGCTGCAATGCCTGACATGGCCGCTCATCAGATGGGGTAAGCCTTACTGCCCTAGTATTTCTTCTGTTAATCACGGCACAACTGGAACCTGATTTCGCGACCTCATGTTAGCCAGACCATCCTCTCTGTTTGTCCATGTATTTTGAATTTTTGGCTTGCTTCTTTCAATTTTATATCTAGTTGTGCAAGACGTCTGATTCTCTGTCGATCTTTGTTAAGTTTGGAAGTTATGTTCATCTGTTTGTTCCCAAGTGTCCCTTCTTGTGATCCATTATATGTTTTGACTTTTTTGTTGTTTTGTAATCAGGATTTTCATGTGAAGCTGATCATCACAGGCTAGTTCAATCGGACTCACTGTATATCATGGAGTCATGGATACCTAACTATGACCATAATCAACATTCCTACTAGGATCAACAGGTCTGCACTATTATTCCTTACTAGTATTATCAACCCTTAATGATTCAGCCTTGCATAATGCTAAATGAATATGTCCCACATGCATGATGCAACCGATCACACACTCCTTATTTATTTATTCTATACTTCTCAGTTTTCTCTGCATTCCCACACTCTGAAATTGTACTTTAGTTCAGGAAAGACTATTGTGTTTATGTTATCTCATAACAGGTATTCATACCTTCTTCCAAGCGTCTAGAAGAAATATGAATCAACGAGTTTACCGAGTGAGGCTTCAGAACGATATCAATGTCAGTGTCAGTTACTCTATGTTGTTTTTTCCTTCCGCATTTTGGCATTCTTAGCAAGCTGATTATATCGCTGCTCTTGTATGTACATAAACTTCTGAATCTTCCCATTTTTAGTTAAACCTTAGAATATAACAGACACACCTAGTATCTAGCTATAAATCTATTTCTTACTTGTAATACTCCCTCCGGTCCATATTAATGGACTTGATTTTTTCTAGATTCATATGAATCTAGTTAAGTATTTAGACTAGATGCATTCGTATTTAGACAAAGTTTAGGCCATTAATATGGACCAGAGAGAGTAGTATCATTCAGTGACATATTATTTACAATTCTGTACACTGTAACCTTGTTTTTTTAAGAAATTGAAGATGGAAATAGTTTTCGCATTCATGTTCTCCAAGATAAACCGTGGCAAGATAAATAGATGTAAAGCTGACATGCAAGAAAATAATACCCTGCTTCATTTACCCCCTAAAAAGTGCAGATTTCTTAATCCTCTAGTACATAGTCCAATTCTATGGGTTAGAAATACGTATACATGATATTTAAGCTATGAGCATTGAGCTTGGCACCCACTCTAATTTTATCCTACATCCGCCACTGAGTCGGACTTATCAACATGCATACATATGAACAGAGTCTTGACTTCTCACATGCGACCTTTTTTTGTTAAGAAGGTAGAGACCAATTACTTTGTGCCTCATTTTTGTAATAGATAAATTAGAGGCATCTAGTTTAGATTGTTGCTGGGCTAGTGTCATGATATGGTGATGTTATAAGTAGTATTATAAGTCGATACTCTTACAACACACATAACGTGCCATAGACCTTGGCCTTACACATGGAGGTATGATGGTGATCATACCACGATGCACATGATGGATATCAAGTGCAAGAACCATATTATTTCACTTATAAACATGTGATTTTTTTGCATCTTATATTGCTTGTTTGGCCTTTTTAGCATAATAAGATGATCCCTCATTTAGATATCAAGATAAAAATGTGTTCTTCCTTAATTATGCACCGATTATGTTTTGTCGCTCCAAGACATCACGTGATGATCGGGTGTTCTTGGATCCACGATCACAATTCGGGTGTAAGACAGTTACACACGTGAATACTAAGGTTCTTACTTGGCGAGCCTAACATGTACATACATGGCCTCGGAACACGGACCGAAAGGTTAATCATGAGTCATATGGAAGATATGATGCCCATTTGATGATCGCCTTTGAAGCTACACCGACTCACGTGATGATCGGACTTGGTGTAGTGGATTTGGTTCATGTAATCACCAAAAAGGCACGAGGGATGTCGTTTTTGAGTGGGAGTTCATTCTTAATTTGGATTAGTTGAACTCAATCTATCATAAACTTAGTCTAAACTTTACAAATTCTGTTGTAGATGGCACCACCTGCTTTTAATTTCAATGTGTTCATGGAGAAAGAGAAACTTGCAATGAACGGTAGCAACTTTATCGAATGGGCCATGAATTTGAGGATTCTCCTCTCTGCTGCACAAAAGCAATATGTGCTAGAAGCGCCGCTAGGACCCCCACCACTTGATGATGCCCCTGACAGGAAAAGAACGTCTTTCGGACTCGTAAGGAGGACCAAAACTTAGTTCATTGCGGGATGTTGTATGGGCTAGAGCCAGAACTTCGAAAGGGTTTCGAAAATGGCAGTGCATTTGTACAATGGGTGAGTTAAAAATGATTTTCGACACCCATGCTGCTATAGAGAGCTACAATGCTTCAGAAAAGTTCTTTAGCTGCATGATGGAATAGAACAGCTCCGTAAGTGAGCATGTACTCAAGATGTCGGGTTACACCGATAAGCTTGTGTCCTTGGGAATAATGATTCCCATTGACTTAGGCATCCATGGTGTTCTGCAGTCTCTGCCACCTTGCTATAAGAGCTTCATGATGAACTATAATATGCAAGGCATGAAGAAGTCTCTCCCCGAGCTTCTGTCAATGCTTAAAAGTGGAGATCAAGAAAGAACATCAAGTGTTGATGATCAATAAGACCACTGGTTTCAAGAAAGACAAGAAGGGTAAACAGAAGGGAAGGAAGGGCGGCAAGCCAGTTGTCGTGCCTGAAAAGAAACCCCGAGTTGACCCTAAGTCTGATAACGAGTGTTATTATTGCAAGGGGACTGGCCACTGGAAGCGCAACTGCCCCAAGTATTTGGCAGACAAGAAGGCCGGCAAGGCAAATAAAGGTATATATGATATACATGTTATTGATGTGTACTTGACTAGTACTCGCAGTAGCACTTGGGTATTTGATATCGGTTCAGTTGTTAATATTTGTAACTCGAATCAGGGGCTGCAGAACAAGCGACCGCTAGCAAGGGGTGAGTTCAAGATGCGTGTCGGCAATGGATAAAGTGTTGATGTGATCATCGTTGGAACGTTACCTCTCCACTTATCATCGGGATTAGTTATAAACTTTAATAATTGTTATCTGGTGCCAGCAGTGAGCATGAACATTGTATCTGGATCGTGTTTGATGTGAAGTGGTTATTCATTTAAATCCGAGAACAATGGTTGTTCTATTTATACGAATGAAATATTTTATGGTCATGCACCGACGATGAATGGTTTATTTCTGTTGGATCTCAATAATAATGTTACACTTATTCATAATGTTGATGCTAAAAGGATTAAACTTAATGATGATATATCCACATATATGTGGCCTACCGTCTAGGTCATATTGGCGTTAAACGCATGAAGAAGATCCATTCGGATGGACTTTTGGAATCACTTGATTTTGAATCATTTGATACATGTGAGCCATGCCTTATGGGCAAGATGACTAGAACGCCGTTTTCCGGTTCAATGGAACGGACGATAGATTTATTGGAAATCATACATTCTGATGTGTGTGGTCCAATGAGTGTGTCGGTGCGAGATGGATATCGTTATTTTGTTACTTTCACGGATGATTTGAGTAGATACAGTTATATCTACTTGATGAAACACAAGTATTAAACCTTTGAAAAGTTCAAGGAATTTCAGAGTGAAGTGGAAAATCATCATAATAGAAAGATAAAATTTCTACGGTCCGACCGTGGAGGAGAGTATCTAAGTTACGAGTTCAGCACTCATATGAAAGAGTGTGGAATTGTTTAACAACTCACACCTTCCGGAACACCACAGCGAAATGGTGTGTCGGAACATCATAATCGTACTTTATTAGATATGGTTCGATCTATGATGTCTCTGACGGACTTGCCACTGTCATTTTGGGGTTATGCACTAGAAACTGCTGCATTCACTTTAAATCGTGCACCATCTAAATCCGTTGAAAAGACACTTTATGAATTATGGTTTGGAAACAAACCTAAGCTGTCATTTCTTAAAGTTTGGGGACGCGATGTTTATGTGAAGAAACTTCAACCGGATAAACTCGAACCCAAAGCAGAAAAATGCGTCTTCATAGGATACTCTAAGGAAACTATTGGGTATTCCTTCTATCACAGATCCGAGGGCAAGGTTTTTGTTGCCAAAATGGATCCTTTCTAGAGAAAGAGTTTCTCGCGAAAGGCGTGAGTAGTCGGAAGGTAGAACTCGAAGAGGTTGTTGAACCTTCTCTTCATAGTATGGCGAGTACCGCAGCGCCGGAAGTCATTCCGGAGTTGGCTTCACTAATTGAAGAGGGAACTAATGATAATGATCATGAAGCTCCAAAAGAGAATACTACCGAACCTCGCAGGTCTAACAGGACGCGTGCAGCTCCCGAGCTGTACGAAAACCCTGTTATGAATTTCATGGTTGATGAAATTGATGACCCTGCGACGTATGAAGAGGCGATGATGAGCCCAGATTCCAACAAATGGTTAGAAGCCATGAAATCCGAGATGGAATCCATGTATGAAAACCAAGTTTGGAACTTGGTGGACTTACCTCACGACCGAAAGGCCATGGAGAATAAATGGATTTTCAAAAGGAAAACTGATGCTGATGGTAATGTAACCGTCTATAAATCTTGACTTGTCGCAAAGGGGTTTCGACAAATTCAAGGAGTTGACTACGATGAGACATTCTCTCCCGTAGTGATGCTAAAGTCAGTTAGGATTATGTTAGCAATTGCTGCATATTTCGACTATGAGATATGGCAGATGGATGTCAAAACTGCGTTCCTCAATGGCAATATTGAAGAAGAATTGTATATGATACAACCAAAGGGTTTTGTCGATCCTAAGGATGCTGACAAGGTGTGCAAGCTTCAGCGATCCATCTATGGACTGAAGCAAGCATCCCGAAGTTGGAATCTCTGCTTTGATGAGGTGATCAAAGAGTTTGGATTTGTCCAAACTTATGGAGAGGCTTGTATTTACAAGAAAATGAGTGGGAGAAATGTGGCATTTCTGATATTATATGTGGATGACATATTATGGATCGGAAATGATATAGATCTTTTAAACAGTGTTAAAAGTTATCTAAATAGCAAATTTTCAATGAAGGACCTAGGTGAAGCGTCATACATATTAGGCATAAAGATCTATAGAGATAGATCTAGGCGCCTAATAGGGCTATCGCAAAGTACATACCTTGATAAGATTTTAATGAAGTTTAAAATGGACGAAAGTACGAAGGGGTTCTTACCTATGTCGCAAGGCAAGACATTGAGTAAGACTCAAAGTCCAGCTACGACGGAAGAAATAGAGATAATGGACAAAGTCCCCTATGCTTCAACCATAGGCTCTATAATGTACGCAATGCTATGTACAAGACAGGATGTGGCACATGCTATTAGTTTGACTAGTAGGTACCAATCGGATCAAGGTTCGGAACACTGGATAGCGGTCAAGAATATCCTTAAGTACTTGCGAAGAATTAAGTATATGTTTCTTGTGTACTGATACGTCAGAAACGTATCTATAATTTTTTATGCTCCATGCTTGTTTAGTATCTACTTTGCTTTATTTGTCTACACTTTGAGGTGCTTTTTACATGTTTTCTGGTACTAACCTATTAACAAGTTGCAATAGTGCCAGATGCCTGTTTTCTGTTGTTTTTGGTTTTAGAAAAGTTAGTAAAGAAATATTCTCGGCATTGGACAGGACAAACGTCAAAGTCAATTACTTTCTGTGGGGAACAAGAAGTCTAGAGGGGAGCCGAAGAGGCCGGCCAGGGCAACCAGACCCACCCTAGGCGCGGGTGGGCCCTGCCCCGCGCCTGGGAGGGGTGTGGGGCCCTTGGCCGCCGCCTCGGCCTCCCCCTTCGTCTATAAGAAGCCCCCGATGCATAAACCCTAAGCACCCGATCAAATATCAACGAAACCGTTTGTAACCGCCGCCACCATCGTCCCTAGATCGGGGGGATCTGAAGTTCTTCACGGCACCCTGCCAAAGGGGAGATCATCCCGGAGGCCTTCTCTCCGGTATGATGCGTGAGTAGTTCCACCTTATACTATGGGTCCATGTAGTAGCTAGATGGTTGTATATCCTCCTTTGTGCTTTCATGTATAGATCTTGTGAGCTCCGTTCATGATCAGGATCTAATCTATTTGTAATCATGCATGTTGTGTTTTCGGGGATCCGATGCATATTGAGATTATTATGTTGGTTTGATTAATGGTTTTATCTTTATGATTCTATCATGTGTGTGTTGTTTGTGATCTTGCATGCTCTCAGTTGTTAGTAGCTATCTTGGCCAAGTAGTTGCTAGTGACTCCAAGAGGGGTATTTATGCTCGATAGTGGGTTCATGCCTCTAGTTTTCAAGGGAAGTGACAATAATCTCTTTGGTTGTAGATGTGTTGTTGCTACTAGGGAGAAAACAACAGTCTCTTGTTCATGGAACATGTGGACTGTTTACCTTACACACTTTGCTTAAAGCAGTTGTCTGTTGCTTGCAACTTAATACTAGAGGGGGTTCGGATGATAACCTGAAGGTGGACTTCTAGTCATAGATGCAGTTGGATGGCGGTCTATGTATCTTATTGTATTGCCCAATCGAATCTCATAGGATCTTTCTGACTAGTAATTGCATTGTTATGCCCTGCTCAGTTCCTGTCAATTGCCCTATTATAATTTGTTTACCCTTCATGCCATGTTGTTTATCTAAGGAGAGCACCTCTAGTGAACTATGGACCCCTGTCCAATATTTACCATTGATACATCTTCCACTGTTACTTGTTTATTTGCTGCAAACCATTACCTTCCACACCATACGTTTAATCCTTTGTTACAGCAAACCGGTGAGCTTGACAACCTCACTGATTCGTTGGGGCAAAGTCTTGAGTTTGTGTTGTGCAAGTCTCCGTGTTGTTTGCAACACCTATGTGACGTTTCCTTCCTCCTACTGGTTCAATAACCTCGGTTTCTTACTAAGTGAAAGTTGTTGCTGTGCTGCTTCATACCTTGTTCTTAGGGTTTCCAACAAAGCGTCCCACGACAAGTGCTGGGCGCCATCAAGCTATTTTTTGGCGCTGTTGCCGGGGAGGCTAAGGACATCTTCACTAGGGGAGTCCTTCACTTCCTTTCTCTTTACTTTGTTTTTAGTTTGATTTGTTTCTTTTGCTTGTTTTTGTTTGCCTCTTTTCAAAAAACCCAAAAAAATAGTCTAGTTTGGTTTGCTTACTTATTCAAAAACACAAAAAAATTAGTTCCAGCTCTAGCTGCTGCTGTTTTTGGCTTGCCCACCTTTGCCAAAATGAACTCTGTTGAGAACACCAAGTTGTGTGACTTCACTAGCACCAACAACAATGATTTCCTTAGCACACATATTGCTCCACCTGCTCCTGATGCTACCTTTTATGAAATTAAGCCTGCTTTGTTGAATCTTGTGATGAGAGAGCAATTTTTTGGTGCTGGTTCTGATGATCCTGTTGCCCATCTCAATAGCTTTGTTGAACTTTGTGAGATGCAAAAGTATAAGGATGTAGATGTAGATATTATTAAGCTCAAGCTTTTTCCTTTCTCCTTGAGAGGAAAGGCTAAAGAATGGTTGCTTTCTTTGCCTAAAAATAGTATTGATTCTTGGACTAAGTGCAAGGATGCTTTTATTGGAAAGTACTATCCTCCTGCTAAGATTATTGCTATGAGAAGTGACATTATGAAATTTAAACAACTTGATAATGAACATGTTGCTCAAGCTTAGAAAAGAATGAAAACTTTGGTTAAGAATTGTCCCACTCATGGACTCACTGCTTGGATGATTATCCAGACTTTTTATGCAGGTTTGAACTACTCTTCAAGGAACCTGCTGGATTCAGCTGCTGGAGGTACCTTCATGGGCCTCACCTTGGGTGCTGCAACAAGGCTCCTTGATAATATGATGGTTAACTACTCTGAATGGCATGTTGAGAGAGTTCCACATGGTAAGAAGATAAATTCTGTTGAGAAAACTTCCTCTTTGAGTGAAAAGATTGATGTTATTATGGATATGCTTGTTAATGGGAAAGCTCCTCTAGATCCTAATAGTGTTCCCTTAGCCTGTTTGGTTGCTCAAGAAGAGCAAGTTTATGTGAACTTCATTAGAAACAACAATTTCAACAACAATGCCTATAGGAATAATTTTGGTAGCAACAATAATTATAAGCCTTATCCTCCTAATAATGGCAATTCCTATGGAAACTCTTATAACAATGCTAGAAGTGCCCCCTCTGAACTTGCAGTCATGCTCAAAGACTTTATTAGTAAACAAAACACTTTCAATAAGACTATAGAGGAAAAGCTTTTAACTGTTGAGAAAAATATATCCTCTTTGTTTGAAGCTCAGTCTTCCTTGATTAATAAAATGGCTACTAAACCTGAAACCATGGAAAACACCTTTGCTACTGCTCATGCCATACAAGTTACTATTGATGAAAATGTTATGTTGTTAACTCACTCCATGCTAAGTGGGAAAGGGAAGCTGAAATTGATAGAAGCAATAGTGTGTGCACCATCACCACTAAACCACAAGTAGTCCCTATTCCTCCTCCTACTATGCCTAAGCCTATTGAGCCTACTACTAGTGATGCTAAGTTTGACTTTGATATTGATGGTTGCAATATTTCTGAAGTGATTATGTTCTTGCAAAAGCTTGCTAGAAGTCCTGAAGCTAGTGATATGCATGTTGCCTTCACCAAACACATTACAGATGCTCTTGTTAAGATTAAGGAAGAGAAGCTAAAACACAAAGCTTTTATTCCTAGTAAAGTAGAAGATAGTTGGAACCCATTATTAATATGCAAGTGAATGACTTTGATCTCAAAGCTTCATGTGATCTTGGTTCTAGTGTCTCTATTATTCCTAGGAAGATTTATGAAATGTTTGATTTTTGCCACCATTGGAAGATTGTTATTTAGATGTCGCACTCAATGATAATGCTAAGAATAAACTCATGGGGAATATTAATGATGTTCTCATTATGGTTAACAATGCTTATGTCCCTGTTGATTTCTATGTTTTGGATGTTGAATACAATGCTTCTTGTCCTATTACTTTGGGAAGACCTTTTCTTAGAACAGTTGGTGCCATCATTGATATGAAAGAAGGCACCATTAAATATCATTTTCCATTCAAGAAAGGTATTGAACACTTCCCTATGAGGAGAGATAGGTTTCTTTTTGCTCCTCCTTTGAAAGCAAGGTTTGATGTTAATGCTTCCTCATTTGAAAATACTTGATTCTTCTTGCTTCTTGTGCCTAACTTAAAGGCGTTAAAGAAAAGTACTTGTTGGGAGATAACCGAAGAGTTTCCTTGAGTCTTGAAAGTTATTACTTTAGTAACGACCTCTCCTTATCCTTTTTGTTTGCTTTTTGTGCCAAGAATGACCTCTAATAAGAGGGAAGTAAGATTTGGGGAGGTGTTGTCCCGAAACAGATTTTTGTCCTCCACCAGAAAAATTTGTGAGGAGTCTCTATAACTCGGATTGAGCTCAAAATTTACCAATAAATCCCCTAGTATGTTATCTAACTTTAGTTAGTTCAACACTTTTTGATTTGAGCAACAAAAGATGTTCGATAAAATTGGTTTCTACCTACTGGTCTGTTTTGACAGATTTCTGCCATTATTTGCATTTGCTTCTTATTGATTCCTTTTTGAGTTCTTTTTGGGAAATTGATATTTTTGAAGGAGTTACTACAGTAGCTTGTGTTTTTAGTGAAAAGTCTTGATGTTCCAAAGCTTTGCCAGAGGTCTAATATCTTTTGAATACACTAATGTTGCTAATGAAGATTGTGTGAAGTTTTGTATGAAGGAAAAATTTCAGGTGTAGAGAGAGAATGATGCAATGAGATGAAGAATGGACAAAAGTTCAAGCTTGGGGATGCCACCATGGTGTCACCCCAAGAAATATCCAAGAGGTACAAGCGTCAAAGCTTGGGGATGCCCAAGGCATCCCCTTCTTCATCAATAAAAAGCTCAAGGTCTGTCTAGACACTTTGTTTTTATTGTTTCATGCACAATTATGTTGTTCTTGGAGCGTCTTAGTTTTTGTTTGCTTTGCTTAGGTTGTTTAGTTTGCTTGAATAAATTAGTTTGGATCCCCGTTCTCGACGTGTTGTTTTGCAAATAAGTTTGCTTGGTGTTGGAAAGGAGTAGTAAGTTCTTGCTTGAAGTGCAAGAAGAGCTTGCATTGACTGTGACTCAGACTTTAGCATAACATGCTAGGTGTTGTTTTGGCATTATGATTAGTGATTATTGTTGTAGCATGTCTTGTTCCAAACAATTGGGATTGCTTAGTGTGCCTTGAAGAAATTATGCGTTGTTTTAGCATGCAAAAGCATAGTATTGTGGTATTCTCCTTTTATGCTTTGCTTGGGTTGACTTGGCACATGCTAACACCATGTTATGAATCTCACAAGTCACATAGCCTCTATGATCATTTAGTCCTTGACTTGTAATACCACTCTATGCTTTGATTAGTAATGCTTTGTTGCTCTGCATGATTATGGCCATTATGCTCTCTTAGTTGGTTGCTCCGAGTCTTTTGCTAGCCTCCACTTGTATGAGTAAGCTCTACTCATGCTTCCAACTCCCAAGAAACCAAGTTTTTCCAAAGTGTCCACTATAAACTCTTATGCATGGTGTGTTACACCATTCCAAGTATATTCTTGTTTTCAGCTATCTTCCAATTAAAAAATATTTTGCTATGTGAAAACTTAGTGATTAAAGCCCTCACGAACTTGATGGCACACTATATATTCTTTGCCTCTAATAACCTTGAACCATTGTGACATATTTGTTGTATATGCTTGCACTTATACGTTGGAATTAGCAGAACCGTGCTGTCACGGGGAATGTTTTCAACATTGCACTTGTACTTTGTACTCAGTTGATATCATGCTCTTTTGTCTATGGATGTCACCAGTGTGAAATAAAGAGGGAACTTGTAAGTCCATGGAGTGAGTATTATGTGTTAGAGAAATGCCTGGGCCGCTAGCCTAAGCCATGCCTAATCATGGTGGAAACTTGCAGCATCACCATACTGAGCTATCTATGAAGCATCCTCAATAAAAATCTATGCATATAGTAAATAAAAAGATTCCTGAGATGCTCATTGTCTGCTTGCCTTGTCATTTTGGTTATGGGAAAGCTCATGTACCATGTGCAAGGGGTACCCCGTTGGTGGTTCTCTATGATATGCAAATATTTACAATGACAAGAACTTACATGTGACTGAAGTTGAGTATGCATGAGGTGTGGCCCTCATATTCAAGGTACTTGAGATTGCCAACTTATAGTTCGTCAAGCATATACTCCATCTTTGTCACTTTAACCTTAATCACTTCAAGATGCTTATCATAGGGGAAATGAGGGCTGAAAGCTAACAAGTACCATAATTTTTGGAAGCTCTTTTTGAAACTTTTAATCCATGCTTCCTTTACAAAAAGGCCTTTCTTCCACCACTATTGAGTCTCCACCTTCTACCTTTAGGCACCATTAAGAGAGCATAGTTGTCATTCTGTGTGCAGTGTTCCAAAGCTTATTGGTTGATGCATATTGTGATATTACTTGTTCGTGTGCTATTTGTTTCTAGTCACCCTTGTGAACTTTGAAGGTGTCCTATGCATCTATTTGCTACTCTATGAGGGACAAGTTGATTGCCACCATGCTATGTTTTCTGTATGTGAAACAAACAAATGTTTTTCAATGCATGTTATTCATGATCCTTGTTTGTAGCCTTTCATGTTGCATGCATAGTTACTATGTCCTATTGTTAGAACTCCATCTTTCATGCACATGTTTAGAGTTCCTTGATCCCATCTTTCAATGCTTGCAAATAGTTGGATCTTTATTGTGAGGGTGCATGTCACCTCAAAAATTATTCTGTTTATCACTTACCTACTTGAGGACGAGCAGGAGTTAAGCTTGGGGATGTTGATACGTCGTAAACGTATCTATAATTTTTGATGTTCCATGCTTGTTTAGTATCTACTTTGCTTTACTTGTCTACACTTTGAGGTGCTTTTTACATGTTTTCTGGTACTAACCTATAAACAAGTTGCAACAGTGCCAGATGCCTGTTTTTTGCAGTTTTTGGTTTCAGAAAAGTTAGTAAAGAAATATTCTCGGAATTGGACGGGACAAACGTCAAAGGCAATTACTTTCCGTGGGGAACAAGAAGTCTAGAGGGGTGCCGGAGAGGCCGGCCAGGGAGACCAGACCCACCCTAGGCGCGGGTGGGCCCTGCCCCGTGCCTAGAAGGGGTGTGGGGCCCTTGGCCGCTGCCTCGGCCTCCCCCTTCGCCTATAAGAAGCCCTCGATGCAGAAACCCTAAGCACCCGATCAAATATCCACGAAACTGTTTCTAGCCACCGCCACTATCGTCCCTAGATCGGGGGGATCTGGAGTTCTTCCCGGCACCCTGCCGGAGGGGAGATCATCCCGGAGGCCTTCTCTCCGGTATGATGCGTGAGTAGTTCCACCTTGGACTATGGGTCCATGTAGTATCTAGATGGTTATATCTCCTCCTTTGTGCTTTCATGTATAGATCTTGTGAGCTCCGTTCATGATCAAGATCTAATCTATTTGTAATCATGCATGTTGTGTTTGCGGGGATCCGATGGATATTGAGATTATTATGTTGGTTTGATTAATGGTTTTGTCTTTATGATTCTATCATGTCTGTGTTGTTTGTGATCTTGCATGCTCTCCGTTGTTAGTAGCTATCTTGGCCAAGTAGTTGCTAGTGACTCCAAGAGGGGTATTTATGCTCGATAGTGGGTTCATGCCTCTAGTTTCCAAGGGAAGTGACAATAATCTCTTAGGTTGTAGATGTGTTGTTGCTACTAGGGAGAAAACAACGGTCTCTTGTTCATGGAACATGTGGACTGTTTACCTTACACACTTTGCTTAAAGCAGTTGTCTGTTGCTTGCAACTTAATACTGGAGGGGGTTCGGATGATAACCTGAAGGTGGACTTCTAGTCATAGATGTAGTTGGATGGCGGTCTATGTATCTTGTTGAATTGCCCAATCGAATCTCATAGGATCTTTCTGACTATTAATTGCATTGTTATGCCTTGCTCAGTTCCTATCAATTGCCCTGCTGTAATTTGTTTACCCTTCATGCCATGTTGTTTATCTAAGGAGAGCACCTCTAGTGAACTATGGACCCCGGTCCAATCTTTACCATTGATACATCTTCCACTGTTACTTGTTTAGTTGCTGCAAACAATTACCTTCCACACCATATGTTTAATCCTTTGTTACAGCAAACCGGTGAGCTTGACAACCTCACTGATTCGTTGGGGCAAAGTCTTGAGTTTGTGTTGTGTAGGTCTCCGTGTTGTTTGCAACACCTGTGTGACGTTTCCTTCCTCCTACTGGTTTGATAACCTCGGTTTCTTACTAAGGGAAACTTGCTGCTATGCTGTTTCATACCTTGCTCTTAGGGTTTCCAACAAAGCGTCCCACGACAAGTGCTGGCGCCATCATGTACGGAGGTGAAGAAGAGCTTGTCGCTAAGTGTTATGTTGATGCTAGCTTTGACACCGATCTGGATGACTCTAAGTCTCAATCCGTATACGTATTTCTCATGAATGGTGGAGCGGTTAGTTGGAGGAGTTCCAAACAACCCGTGGTGGCGGGATCAACAACGGAGGCCGAATATGTTAATGCTTCGGAAGCGGCTCAAGAAGTGGTTTGGATGAAGGAGTTCATATCCGAACTAGGTGTGGTTGTGAGTGCGTTGGACCCAATGGTGATCTATTGTGACAACAATGGTGCCATTGCTAATGCCAAAGAACCAAGATCTCACAAGAATTCCAAGCATATTAAGCGCCGGTTTCACTCCATCCGTGAGCATGCCAAGGATGGAGATATAAAGATTTGTAAAGTACACACGGATCTCAATGTAGCAGATCCGTTGACTAAAACTCTCCCTAGAGCAAAACATGATCAACACTAGAACTCCATGGGTGTTATATTTATCACTATGTAACTAGATTATTATCTCTAGTGCAAGTGGGAGACTGAAGGGAATATGCCCTGAGAGGCAATAATAAAGTGGTTATTATGTATATTCCAAGTATATGATAGATGTTTATTTTGCATGCTATAATTGTATTAATATGGAAACGTTAATACATGTGTGTTTAATAAACAAACAGAAAGTTCCTAGTTATGCCTCTCTCATAGACTAGCTCGTTGATTAACAAGATGATCAAGGTTTCCTGATCATGGACATTGGATGTTGTTAATAACGAGGTCACAACATTAGTGTAATGGTGTGATGAACATTCATCCGAAGTATAGCATTACGATCAAAGTCATTGAGTTTATATTGCTATAACATCATACGAAGTGATCCTAATCCTTAGACCATGAGATCATGTCAATCACTAATACTAAAAGAGTATCTTGATAACATCAAACGTCACACCATAACAGGGTGATTATAAAGATGGGTTCGGTACTACTAAGGTGTTATGTTGAGGCCCATGGATCGAGAGTGGAATTTGTTCATCCCGATGACGAATAGATATGCTTTGGGCCCTCTCGGTGATATCATATTGATTAGCTTGCAAGCAAGTGATTTGATCACTAGAATGTTATATCACGGGAACGAGAAAAGAGTACATGTCAGTAACGAGATCAAACCAGGTATGGAGATACCGATGATCGAATCTCGGACATGTAATATATCGCGAAACAGAAGGATTTAGATACTAGCGTAAAAGGTTCTCGCGATCACAAAAAAGTCATCGCTGAATGTGTGGAAGTCAGTATGGATCTCCAGGTCCCGCTTCTTATTATTGATCCGAGAGGGGTCTCGATCATGTCTGCATTATTCGTGAACCGTAGGGTGACACACTTAAGAGACACCGACGCCATTTGGAGAAAAGGTTTCATGCCGGAAAGAATAACAAGCGCAGTAATTTATTTCATTAGATACCGAAACGGGTTTTTGGGTGAAATTACAGAAAGTGTTTTTGCATGTGAAATGAAATACTAGCAAGGGGTTATATGTGATTGTTTGTCATTGAAGTAGTTGACAAATTTTTGAATAAATAAAAGGATTTTTATTTAATGAGAGTTTCCATTAAATTTGGTGGAAAATTAATGGGAATTTGAGTGGATTTTTGAGTCGAGGGAATTGAAAGGAATTTTTTTGAGTGGAGTGTCCATCCACATGAATGAAGGAGGGGAGGGGGCAGCCTCCATGGCCGGCGGCCACCCCCTTGGGTCCCCCCCTCCTCCTATAAAAGGAGCCCCCCTCCTCACTTCTCACTCACACCTCCTCGTGAAGGATCTCTCTCCCCATATAGTATTTATCCCCATGGTCTCGGACAAGCAAGATACATGTTCCCGGTGGCTATTCGGCAAGAAAGAGTTGTGCTTCCGCTGCATCGCTGGAGCGAGGAGGAGGTTGCTCGGTGCCTCGGACGTGTGTGCGAGCACGGATTCGCCGCTGATTTGCGGCGCTAGGACTTCCTCTCGATCTTAAGATCGGCAAGAGATCGTCTACATCAACCACGAGTTCAACATCGTTAAGCTTTGTCGGTCTTCAAGGTTATGTTCTCTAAGTATGTATATCCGCCTGTTACTTGTATCTAGTAGATAGATCTTGGTATATAGTTGTTCCCATCATAGGAATTGTTTTGTTTTCTATGCTGCGAACCCTACAGTACTGCCCCGAGGCTGAAGAAGCATACAAATACCAGTACGGGAAGCCTCTCGTCAAACCTGAGGAGGTCAAGAATCTACAAACAAAAATGCGAAGATTGCATAACTGGTATATGGATGCTTCAAAGGTTGGGACAAGCTAGATAATGCTGGATTTAAAAAAGAGCATTACGGGAAAGGAGATGATGTGGTAATGATTGAATTTGTTGAACTATTTCAGTTATTCAGTCAAGACGCCATCTATAAATCGATCGTCGGTGCCTATTATCCGTAAGTATTAATTGTGTAATTAAGTCTCTAGCTAGCTCATCTTGTTTATTGTCTGTATAGTCATACTCACTCTATTATGCAGAATGAAGATTTTTTAATGCAAAAGAGGATGCATCTATGACATTGGGTTCATTGACCCATATTTTGTTCATGAATGTAATCTCAAAGAAAGACCCAAGAAAACAGAGGATAATATTGTACACTCGATAAGGTTTCAAAAAACCAGAAGGAAAATACTATTTCCTTATAACTTCCAGTGAGTGTTATTGTCTTTACACATTCTATTTAGTTTACTCGATGTTAAGTGTATAATTAATGAGTTATGCATACGCAGCTTTCACTATATTCTGCTAATCATTCAACCTGACAAAGGGCGGGTACAAGTCATGGACTCGAAACATAAACCCCTTGAGCGGTGGGTGGACATGCAGATGATGCTCCAGCGGTAATTTTAATCATTATGACACTATATCGACAACTTTCATAAATTTCCTAATATCAAATAATTAATAACTCCTTTTATTCGTTTTCTTCGCCGGGTAGCGCTTGGAAACGGTTCACCAACAAGGCTAGGGGTGCTTCGAAAGAGCACCTTACATTTGAACCACTAGAAGTAAGTACTACTAGCTAGATCCATGCATCTCTTTGATTCTAGTTTCGATACCATTATCATGTTTGATTATTATTTTGATTAAACTCTGTTTTCGTAAAGTGCTTGACGCAGGGACCCGGGAATAATTTATGTGGATACTATGTTTGCGAGTTTATTCGTCAAGACATGTTGTGAGAATGGAAGAAATTTAGAGCAACTTCATGTACGTAAACAATTTTTACAGTTTTTTATTATCATCAAGTGTGTTTAGTTTTATTCATATATGTTGACTCCTTTAAATCAGATCGAATGGCTGCGGGACGATCTTCTGCCAAAGAATCGAGTACAAGCAATTCAGGAGGAATTGGCGGGATTCTTAGATGAAGAGGTTCTAAAACCAATAGGAGAATACCATGTGGAGTTCGATTTATAAGATAATATGAACAGTAAAAAGAGAATATTTTGTATATATATATATATGTATGAAACTCGTGTATCGAATGTAATATGTTCGACACTTCAATCTCTATATTCATGATGATGTTGTGTAATATAATGGTTCCTTCATTGCTGAGTACAAAACACAAATAAAAATGAAAACAATAAATGGAAAAATACAAAATGAATTCTCTGTCACGACACAAAAAGTAGCCAAAATAAATTCTCTGCCGCGGCAGAAAAGTGGCCAAATTGCTGCCACGATAGAGAATCATCTGTCCCGATTCATATTACGAACCGAGACGCATGGTCCTCCCCCCTCGCAACTAAGAGCGGCCATGTGGAACCCTTTTAGTCCCGATTCGTAGCGCAATCGAGACTAAAGGGTGGGAGCTTTAGTCCCGATTGCTCCGTCCCGGTTGCGCAACCGGGACTAAAGCCTCTTACGAACCGAGACGAAAGGCCCAGTTTCCAAGTAACATGATCAAATGCACCCGTGAGCCAGGCTCCACTCCCGGTGAGTAACGGCTACTTTGTTTGAAAGCTCAAACTTCAAATAATAACACTATAATGTTTCAGATTCCTATGGCTTTCTTACATTATCATCAAACACTCGCTTGTGCCATTTTTCATGGTTTTCATACCTATAGAATTCAATGGGACATGCGACATCAATTCTCCATTTTTTTCCTATCCATCTATGTTTCATACCCTATAAATCAAACAAGCTCTAAAACATCTCGTTAGTGATACATGCTAGTCCTATTGATGTGTTTGTCGCCTACTCATTTTCCACCATGCTCTAAGTTAGTTAATCGTCCAGGGAAAAAAAAAGTGGTGCGAGGTAGAGAGACTCCAGCGATGTGTGACCATGTGGGAGTCTATGCCGAATGCAGATATTTCTTTAGCAAAATTGATGGAAAACTATGCATCCATGTCTTGTAGATAATATAGCATAGTAGTACCAAATAAACCTGAACTAAACTTATTACACATATACTATTGCCCACGCTAAGGGAAACACAAGTAACATGCAAAACACGTGCCTTATGTCACATGATCTCAACGTCCTGGCAACAACCGAGACACGATTTATGTCGGATATATTGGGTCCCAGGGAACTGGTCTCTTTCATCTCATGCTCCAGTCTCTTCTTTCTCGATAGATCTTTCAAGAGTTTACTGTTCTTATCACCGTAGAGGTAACTGCTAACTATGTACGTCGTATGTTCCTTTTCCGGGAGCAAATAAAACAATCCTGCTTGCAAGCGGCGCTCTTTGTACTTGCTAAGTGCGTTGTTTATCGTATGAGATAGTGGCCCGATGGTTCCAATATTTTCGCTAAAAGCCGCCCATGAAGTGACACCGTACGCGAGGATACACCGGACAAGCCTCCACCTCTCCGTGCGAAGCTCCTTTTCGTGCCACAGTGTTGTTGAATTAAGCACAACTCTAGGCTTAGCCGATGTCCTTGTGCCAAACTCGTCACTGCTACATATCCTCAACTTCTTCTTTGGTCGCCCGGTGACCTTGTCTTTTCCAAAGACTAAGGACCCAACCTTCTGCTTGAAAACAAAAAAGAACATCTTCCGTCGATTTGGTGGTTTGCTCCTGAATATGACATAAACATTGAAATCAAGGACCAAGAGTTTTCAATCAAAAAAATTAAAAAACAACTAGTCCTAGGCCTTCTTGGTGAAAGAGCATGTCAATATCCCCAAAACATCAAATTATGCATATATACAGCTTATAAAAATAGAAGAAACGGCAATCGAAAACCTGATGCCGTCGTATCGTACCTGCTGCCGTCGGAAGTTTGCATCTCCGTGGCTAGATGCGAACCGGCTATTTGGTGCCCAACTAATAATAAGAGCTGTTGTGATCGTCAGATAATATACAGTAGTAGTATATAATGAGGAGAGGGAGGTGGAGGTAGAATAGCTTGGGGATGAATCGGAACTCGATCTCCCCCATTTTTGGCAAGAAAAATTGGTCGGAGTCCTTTTTTAGGGGGTGGAAAATGTTCGGAACTCTACTTTCCTGTTCTTTGCTCTAGTTTTTTTTTGGCACGGTAACTTGAGTCGGGTCCAACAAGTACGTACCATCTAGCTCCGCGTACCCTGACAAAGCTGAACCGGATCAGGTACGCGCATGTGGTAGAACGCCGTGGACACGCCCTTCATCGTCGCCGGAGAACTTGAGCTGCTTCACGGACCGCCGTCGCCATGCCCTGGGACAGCAGCCACGCGATGCATATGCCCTCCTCATTCATCCACTGCGCGGCCGGCCGGGTGCATGCAAGAGCCCTATTGTAGAGCGCGACACGGGTGCCGACGCAAAGCGTCTTGAGCTCCTCCACTTGGGTCACCGTGCGAGCACAACCTCCAGGCCAGGCCAGGGTCGGTTCTGGTTCATGTTGCCGTCTTCGCACTCCTCGTCGTCGGCGTCGTCCATGCCAGGAACAGGAAGGCTGGCGCGTCGCCGGCCGCATGCTCTGCTTCGCCTAAGTCACATACGTGTCGGACGTCGTGCTCTCCCACTGATACGACGACGGCGGTGGGGGTTCGAACGAGTTCATCCTCTTCGACAGCGGCGAAACTACACCTACGTGGACGCCGACAACCAGTTCATCCTCTTCGGCGTGGTGCAGCTGATGCTGTGTGCTGTCCTTCATCCCCAGAATCCAGAGCATGTTGTGGCGGCCATTTCATCCGCCTACGCCACCATAGCTCGCCATTCGCCAAGACAGTGGGCGAAGGGCCGACGGCGTGATCATGGGCGGCATGCCCGGAGTCCCGGTAGCGAGCGTCGCGCAGAAGACGTGGCTGGTCCCTGGTCGCGCGGGCGGTGGGCGACATTGCGTTGCGTTCGTGTGTACCCGTACACAATCTTCACTACAGGACGGGCGCGCTACGCCGAGGGCAAAAAGCCGTCGGCGTAGGCTAAAATGCCCTCGGCGTATGCTACGCCAACGGCTGTCCTCGGCGTAGCCTCCTCGGCAAAGGGTTCCATCGGCGGAACACATAGAGACCGTCGGCGTAGCGGCTGTCGGCATAGCTTGTCGACAGGTTGCAAAAATATTTTTTTAAAAAAAATAAATTTTTTATTTTATTTTTTTCTCAATTTTTGAATCTTTGAATTGTTTGACTCGTTAATCTCTCACTTTGAACATTTTTAACACTAATTACACTTAATATTTAATTAAATTGTAGTCTTGGTCAAACTTTCCGGAAGGTCACTCATCCTAATACTACTCCAGCTCCAACACGCTTAACTTCCTCGTTCCTTCAGAATCTGTTTCCGCAAAGTAATTCATACATTGTTATCAATACTATGATATCAATCCTATTAACCCTTATATCAACATGTCACAGGTTTATATTTTTTGAAAATACAAACAATTATTTAAGTAAACATTAATGAATAAGTAAAAATATTATTGAATTCAAATAAAAATATAATAATTTTACTTTTTTGTATTTTTCTATTTAATATGGAATAATTAATATCTTTAAATCTGTAAATCAGAATTTAACAAATAATATGTCTAAATTGATTAGAAAAATGAGAGAAATACAAATATGATATCCATATCAATTAATCACAAACCCTCCATTTTTGAATTATCTATTTGGTAGTTGCTTTAGAAAATTTCCTTTTTGCGCTCGGATAATGAAAAATGGCTTTTTGGTGCGATGAAAAGAAAAACTTGCATTGAATCTTTGATAAAATAGCATATTGTGAACCTAAAAATGATTTTTGTAAAAAAACATGAGCATCGGATCATGTACATGTAGTTCATATCTGACCCACTTCCTACCGATTCGGCAGGAATTTGTCTTTTTCACCAAAGGTGGATGGAAAGGTTTCAGAACCCCCTGTTGGGACATTGTCCATATAAGGTGGTATAGTATTTTTGTAAAATGTGGTGGTAGAATTTTGAATTAGCCATTTGGTGGTTGCTTCACAAAATCGTCTGTTTTTTGTGCTCGGAAAATGGAAAATGGCTTTTTGGTACGACGAAAAGAAAAACTTTCTCCTGCAACATTGTTCGCCATCCCATGATGCATGTGTATGCACAATATGGGCATATTATCACAAACTATGCCTTGATTCTAGCCATAACATTGGTCATTTGACCCGAAAGCCAAGAAACCTCGAATGAGATAGGTCATTTTGTGAAGGTTTTTTTGAGACATAATCAATATATCAAGTTTGATATTTTTACTTATAACTATGTCACATAATATGACACCACGCGAAGATTTCACATTGTTTCGATCGTTTTTGAATTTTTTATGCCCGTTTTAAACTATCGTGAAACTTTGTCAAACGGCGGGCATGAAGATTCTTAGCTCGGGGCCGAGCCTCGCTAAACTTCCATTGGATCTTTGATAAAATAGCATATTGTGAACCTAAAAATGATTTTTGTAAAATAACATGAGCATCGGATCATGTACCTGTAGTTCATATCTGACCCACTTCCTACCAATTCGGCAGGAATTTGTCTTTTTCACCAAAGGTGGACAGAAAGGTTTCGGATACCCCTGTTGGGACATTGTCCATATAAGGTGGTATAGTATTTTTGTAAAATGTGTTGGTAGCATTTTGAATTAGCCATTTGGTGGTTGCTTCACAAAATCGTTCGTTTTTTGTGCTCGGAAAATGGAAAATGGCTTTTTGGTACGACGAAAAGAAAAACTTTCTCCTGCAATATTGTTCGCCATCCCATGATGCATGTGTATGCACAATATGGGCACATTATCACAAATTATGTCTTGATTCTAGCCATAACATTGGTCATTTGACCCGAAAGCCAAGAAACCTCGAATGAGATAGGTCATTTTGTGAAGGTTTTTTTGAGACATAATCAATATATCAAGTTTAATATTTTTACTTATAACTATGTCATATAATATGACACCACGCGAAGGTTTCGCATTGTTTCGATCGTTTTTGAATTTTTTATGCCCGTTTTAAACTATCGTCAAACTTTGTCGAACGGCGAGCATGAAGATTCTTAGCTCGGGGCCGAGCCTCGCTAAACTTGTATTGGATCTTTGATAAAATAGCATATTGTGAACCTAAAAATGATTTTTGTAAAAAAACATGAGCATCAGATCATGTACCTGTAGTTTATATCTGACCCACTTTCTACCGATTCGGCATGAATTTGTCTTTTTCACCAAAGGTGGACGGAAAGGTTTCGGATCCCCCTGTTGGGACATTATCCATATAAGATGCTCTATTATTTTTGTAAAATATGGTGATAGTATTTTGAATTAGCCATTTGGTGGTTGCTTCATAAAACCATCCGTTTTTTATGCTCAGAAAATGGAAAATGCCTTTTTGGTGCGACAAAAAGAAAAGCTTCCTCCTGCAACATTGTTCGCCATCCTATGATGCACATGTATGCATAATATGGACACATTATCACAAACTATGCCTTGATTCTAGCCATAACATTGGTCATTTGACCCGAAAGCCAAGAAACCTCGAATGAGATAGGTCATTTTGTGAAGGTTTCTTTGAGACATAATCAATATACCAAATTTGATATTTTTACTTCTAACTATGTCACATAATATAACACCACGCGAAGGTTTCGTATTGTTTCGATCATTTTGATTTTTTTATGCCCGTTTTAAACTATATATAATGTTTTATGTTTTACTTATTTTTTATTTACAAATATGTAATATTTGAGTGTAGATAGATAGGTCTTATTTTTCTGCAAATTTTGATATATTATTTGTATTTTTCCGAATTAGAATAATTTAGTTATGATTTTTCAAAGTTTAATGAGATAAAATAAAAAATAGCTACGCCGAGGACAGCCGTCGGCGTAGCATAGGATATGCCGAGGGCAATTCTACGCTGACGGCTGCTTGGCGGAGCTGGCCTAGACGATGGCTACGCCGACGGCCCCGACATTTGGCTGTCGGCATAGCGACCGGCCGTCGGCGTAGCTTCCCATTCCGTCGGCGTAGCTTGCTCCTTGAGGCCCAGGACACGCCGCGATCGTCGCCGTCCTCGCCACCACCTTCTTGGGCGTTGGCACCCAGCAGCTTCTACGAGCCCTGCCAATGCCTGCATCCTCCTCCACATCCCTGCCAAAGCTGGGCGTGGACCGTGGTGTTCCCCTGCTGCTTCATAGAATCACTGAGGTCAGGTGTTGGGACTGCACCTTCTGACCGCCGCTTGTCCTCTGCCTCAACACGTGGCGTGAAGCGGGCGTGGATGCAGAGAGACCAGCGTCCATGGCGAGGCTAGTTGCACACTAATTTTATCCTTGTTTATGTTCTGTGAAATAAACCCCTCCCGTGTCCTTGTTTCTGTTTTGTGAAAACCCTCGCCTGTGTCCTCGTTTTATGTCATTGATGACGTGACGGGTCAAAACCATCTTGTGTCACCTATGGGGCGAAGAGAGTATTTTTTTAGAAATATGTGGTAGAACGGCCGTGGACGCGCATATCACTAGACTTTTTTAAGCTACCGATTCACTCTAAAAACCTACATAATAATAAAAAGTCTAGATATATTTGTTTTATAAATCTAAAACATCTTATATTTTAAAACGGAGGGAGTAATTCTTACTAGAGATAAGAACCTTTCAAATTGTTGGAGAAGGGTTGAGCTTTGTGAATTTGTGATGATTTTGAGTCATAGGAACATTTGTCTTTTTCTTGCCCTTTGCCCTATATATGTCCATAATGTAGCAAAGCAGCGATTCTAGCGTGCATGTCCCACCTTCTCTCTCCTATCATTTTTTATATAGCTTGTGTCTTTTCATTCTCTTCTCTTTCTTACTTTTTGGATTTAACTCATAAACTTGAAATTGTTGTAGCTCGTAAACTAAAAGTCTAATTTAAAAACGGTTTGAATATTTGGATTACTACAATAGAGAGTTTTATAACAAGACCAATATTGAATATATTTTGACAATATTTGAAAATCAAATTCTAAAACATAATAAAACTTTAAAAACATTATGAAACTGGAAAAAAATATTTGTGAAAATAATTTATTTCACCGTATTTCAAACTTGGTTAACTAGAGTTAGAAAAAATTGGTAATTAACTTTGAGTTCTAACTATAAAATATGTTGACGACAAACAGGATCAACAAGTTTTATTGGATTTCATTATTAATCATAACGCTTTATTATGTTTTGAAATTTAGGTTTTTAAATTTTATTAATTTTGGGCTTGTTTACAAGATCTTACCAAAATAAATACATAGATTCAAACAGAATGTTATTTGGATAATTATTCTGATATATACAGCCTTTTGAAATTTAGACATGAAAATAAAAATGATGAATTAATGGATGAAAGAGAGGGTACAAGATGTGAGATGAGAGAGAGAGTGTGGGGTACCATATGCATGCAAAGATTCCTTCATATCCAAATCTTAAAGCATATCAAAGAAATTAAATGGTGCATGCATGCACGCTATCTAGCATGCATGCTAGAAAGACATTTCTGCATAATGTAGTCGGGATCTTCTTAAAGTGATTCTTACATTCTTTTCTAAATTGAAGCGGGCATGGATGCAGCGAGGCCGGCGTACATGGAGAGTCTTGTTGCACACTAGTTAATCTTCTCCTCGTCCCCTAATCGGGGTTGCGGCTGGGCGATCGGAGCGCATCGATCAGGAAAGGGCGACGCCCTCCCTCCTCTCCTATATGGCTTCCGGTGTTAGCCTAAGTGTTCTATGGGTAGAGTTCTACACGTATGCATGTACCTGCCTGAGATGTCATTTGACATCAACATTGTTTTTTTGCGAAAATCATTTGACATCAACATAACATGGCCTCCTTCTTCTTGCCTCGCTCCCGTTGGCACGTACTCCCTCCCTTTCAAAATATAAGATCTTTTAGGTTTGTGAAAAAAAAATATCTAGACTCGGTCCCAAAGGCTCTTGTACGTCTTCGCGTGGTCCACCACCATGTACGTTACGTACAGTACGTAACTATCTCTGAGGCGAAGAGCCCGATGATCCTCGGGGACGACGACTCGTGTCCCTCTCACCGCCAACACATGGAAGGGGAACACTGCAACACTGCCCATGTCACCACCCAGCTCAGCACGAGCCGTCATGTGCTCCTGGATCGCCAACCAGGTAGCATATGAGGTTCTTCACATTCGATGGGAAGGCAATGAAGTGGTCGTCCGCATTTTCTGCGTCCGGTGGTGGAGGGCGACATGCGAACGGAGCGACGGCGGGTCCTTGATCCATCCTTTGGCTGCAGAAATATAGGAAAATTAGATATAGAAAAAAAGGGGCACTGGATGGGTCGGTGGTGGGCTAGAACATCAAGGATGATTTCTACAAAAGATCAACCGTCCAACAAGTGTGTTGACGGCTCTGACATGCCGCATCATCCAATTCCGTCAAGTTCTTGACGGTTCCGTCACGGAGTGACCGAACCCCCTCGTGCGCGGCAAGTTGCTGGCCCGGTTTTAACGTTTTACAAGTTTGTGACCAGACCCGCTCGTTCGTGGCAAGTTAATGTACTCTCTCCTTCTAAAATTAGATGTCGTAGGTTTTCTAAAATTTTGAATCTAGACACTATTTACTTTTTTTTTCTAAAATACATGTCTTAGATTTGTCAAAATTTGGATAAATCTATATACTAGATAGTGTCTGGATTTAGTCAAATCTTGACAAATTTGAGATATCTGTTTTGGGACATATAGATTTTTCTAAATTTTGATAAATTTGAGACATCTATTTTAAGACTAAGGGTAGTATTTTGATGTTTTTCTCCGTTTTTATCCACCATGTGTATGTAGAGTTAAAAAAGAGAAGAGGATGGATCAACCGGCACCATGCATCGTCAGCAGCTGCGAGTTATTAATCAGATTCTCTAGCGAGACGGACATGAGGTAGAACACCGTGGACACCCCTTCGTCGTCTCGGGCGACTGCTCGTAAAACAACTTCAACTGCCGCCTCACAAAGACATGGCCGGCGCTGAGGGATCGCGATCGGCCAGGGTTCCACGGCCGGAGGGGGTCTAAAAATTTATAGTCACGTACTCTCTCTGTTCGTAAATAAGTGTATTTTTAGTCTTATCTTAAATCAAAGTTAATAACGTTTGACTAATTTTTATAAAAAAAGTAGTGATACTTATGACTCTAAATTGTTACCAATAGATATGTTTTTAAATTTAGTTTTATAATATGATAATTTGATGTAATATATGTTGCTATATTTATCTATAAAGTTGGTCAAATTTAATAAAATTGCTATATATATATATATATATATATATATA
Organism: Avena sativa; assembly: GCA_916181665.1. Taxonomy (NCBI): domain Eukaryota; kingdom Viridiplantae; phylum Streptophyta; class Magnoliopsida; order Poales; family Poaceae; genus Avena; species Avena sativa. The sequence goes on along the minus strand of OV702294.1, from coordinate 142,773,257 downwards.
TATATATATACACACACACCATGGTGCCCAGGCACCAAACCTGCATTTCGTACATACCTGAGATGTACATACCTAAATTTCACATACCTAAGGTTTACATATCGAAAATATACTTATCCAAATTATATATACCTAAGTATCACATACCTAAGGTATACGTACCTAAGTTGCATATATAAATATGTATCCTGGATATGTACACCTTAGGTATGCAACATCTTAGGTATGTGATACCTAGATATGTGTAACTTAGGTATATGACACTTAGGTATGTGTAACTACGGTACGTATACCCTCAGGTATGTATAGTTCAAAGCAAAACATACGTGTATTGTGTACGGTGTCTGGGCACCAAGGTGCACCAGTCATTATATATATATATATATATATATAGACGCGGATTTGCTATATATATATAATGACGCGGATTTGCTACTCACGGGCGTAGCTGCGCATAGGCAGAGCACCGTTGGATTTAGGGAGCAAATGCATGCAACCTCTAGATTGAAGTGGGGTGGAACATGGATGAGCTAACGGTGTTAGTTTGTGCATGCATGCAAGAATCTAGGGTTTGGCATGGGTTCCAAATTAACACACTGTTTTGGCTACAAAAATTTTAGCATCTAAAATGAGAAGGGATTAAGAATAAGGATTAAATAAGTTAGGGTTTCTCAGCATGTTGTCCGTTAGGGTTTGCCTCACCTAAACGAAATTAGATAAGCTTTGTTTTGCATGTTGCTCGTTAGGGTTTGCCTCATGCAAACAAAATTAGACAAGTTTTGTTTTGCTAGGGCTTCATGCATGTAGTATATTAGGGTTAGGGTTTACCTCATGTTGTATATTAGGGTTTGCCTAACCAAAACGAAATTAGATAAGCTTTATTTTGTTAGGGCTTCATGCATGTAGTATATTACGGTTTACCGTGTAGTATATTTGGTTTAGTGTTTACCGCATGTTGCTCGTTACGGGCTAGAGTGTGGGTCAGAGTTTCGGAACCACTGATGCGTGTTGTGGGCGTGCACTCCACAAAGAGGAATGAAACTATCTATTACGAGGTGATGTACGAACAACTTCCTATATATTGTTTCTCGTGTGGGCTGATTGGGCATTCATCCTTGACATGCCCCACGCCTGCGGGGAGAGATGAAGATGGAAAACTGCCATGGAACATGGAACGTGTGTGTGTTCCATTAGAGAAGAGGAGGGATTATCGGTCCTTCCCTAGTCAAGGTTCACATTCTGGGCAGGGCTCCAGCAATAAGCCTGACTTGGGAAGAAGGGGGGCACAGAGGTGACCTCCCCGGAGAAGATTCGCAAGCCACGTGCCAGGAAAACGACTGCAAATCAGACCACAATTCCCGCTGCTCCCAAGGGGCAAAAGGAGGCCTCCATGACTGGGAGGAAGAGGAAAACAACTCCAATATATGTTCCTAAGGTGGCGTCAGGCGCGTTGGTTATTCAGGATGCGGGGAAGCAACTTGCCGCACAAAACTGATCTGGTTCCGTATGAACCAGTGCTGAAGGAGATGGTTGGAGGAGGGGAACCGAGTGATGATTCAAACAAGAAACAACGGACCAATGAACTCGATGAGGAGGGTACTCGATCGGCGGATCAAGCAGGGGCTGTGTCTCAGCCTCTGCCAACGCAATGAGTTACTTATGCTGGAACTGTCGTGGCCTCGGGTCGAACGCGACAGTGGGCGAGCTCCGGTGGCTCGTGAGGACATTTCGGCCCGCCTTCCTCTTTTTGTCAGAAACAAAGATGAAGGATACACGTGTGCGTAATTTTATGTGGTCTCTTGGCTATTCGGGATTTCTCGGAGTTAGCAGTGAGGGACTCAGTGGGGGTTTAGCCCTCTTCTGGTTGCAGCCATACACCGTGTCGCTCAAAGGTTTAAATGCACACTGCATTGATGTATCAATACAGGCTGAAAATGGTGACATATGGCGTGCTAGCTTTGTGTACGGGGAGCCTCGGCGTGATAAAAGGCAGGAGTTATGGGACTTCATGCGTCGCCTGAGGAGGCAAATGGATGGTCCGTGGCTAGTCTGCGGCGACTTCAACGAGGCCCTCTATAGCTGTGAGCATTTTGGCTCTTCTGAAAGATCGGACACTCAGATGAGGAAGTTTCGCGAGTGTCTTGACGACTGTGGCCTGGTGGACATGGGATATTCTGGCCCGGCGTTCACGTGGTCAAACAAACAGGACGCGGACAACAATGTTCATGTTCGCTTGGATCGCGCAGTGGCGAATGGTGCCTTCACAAATTTATTTGAGGATTTCCAAGTCACTAACGTTATCACCACCACTTCCGACCATTTTGCTTTGTTCATTTCGGCACAACAGATTGTGGATGTTGCCAGGGTCCGGCCTGTTCAGGTGGGCTTCAGATTCGAAGCAGCATGGCTGCGGTCACCGGATTACCGAGCAATTATGGAGCAGGCGTGGGCGGCTGGCGATGGTGAACCTGCTAGTCTCCTTAAGACTTGGACTTCTCTACATCGGGTCACAGGCTCGTTGAGTAAGTGGAGTAAGGACACCTTCGGCTCAATTAAGAAGGAGATTCAGAAGTTAGAATGGGAACTCAAATCCCTCCGTTTGGCGCCATGGATGGGCGATGGCTCTGAAATCTCTAGGGTCGAAAGGAACCTGTGTGAGCTATTTGAGCGTGAGGAGATCATGGCTAAACAAAGATCACGTGTGGAGTGGCTCCGGGAGGGGGACCGCAACACGGCTTTCTTCCATGCCCGTGCATCAGCTCGACGACGTACAAATAAAATCAAGGCAATCATCAAGAGTGATGGCTGCCGATGCACGGAGGCGGAGGACATCAAAAGGGAGGTGGAATCATTTTATGAGAAGCTATTCACATCTGAACCCTGTGATGCCATTGATGCTGTCTTAGATAACTTGCAAGAGAAGGTCACAGAGGATATGAATTCAGACCTTTGCAAACCTTATTCTAATGAGGAGATCAAGACAGCTTTATTTCAGATGAGCCCAACAAAGGCGCCGGCCCTGATGGGTTTCCGGCCCTTTTCTACCAAACACATTGGGGCTTTTTTGAGGAGGAGATATGTAATGCGGTCAGAGGCTTTCTGAATGGAGAGTCAATTCTGGAAGGTTTATGTGACTCGGTCGTTGTCCTTATCCCCAAGGTGCAGCACCCTGAACACCTCAAAGACTTTCGCCCTATTAGCCTCTGTAACTTGCAAACAGACTTAAGCTTCTTTTGCCAGATCTCATATCAGAGCATCAAAGTGCCTTTGTCTCAAGCAGATTGATCACGGACAATGCCCTGGTAGCATACGAGTGCTTGCATACAATCAGGAAGCAACATGCCAAGCTACCCTATTTTGCTCTGAAAATCGACATGATGAAGGCCTACGATAGGGTGGAATGGAACTACTTGGCTGGCTGCCTTATGAAAATGGGCTTTGCGACTCCCTGGATTTCAACGGTCATGCGCTGTGTTACGACAGTTCGATATGCAGTTAGGGTCAACGGCGAACTTACATAACCTGTTGTTCCCTCAAGAGGCATTCGACAGGGGGATCCGATCAGCCCATACTTGTTCCTTCTCTGTACTCAGGGTTTATCCTGCTCACTTGGTGTTCGCGAGGATAGAGGGGATCTCAAGGGGATTCGGAACGGCTGCCTCGACCCTCCGGTCTCCCATCTTCTTTTCGCGGATGATAGTATCTTCTTTGCTCGTTGTGACAAGAGGAGTGTCACGGCCCTTAATGACACACTGACGTTGTTCTGTGAAGGGTCAGGTCAGAGGATCAACCGTGACAAGTCATCGATTTTCTTTGGAGCACACTGTGATGTGGCGGTAAAGAACGAGGTCATGAATCAGTTAGGCATACACAATGAGGCACTCCAAGAGTCTTATCTGGGTATGCCAACAGAGGTGGGACGATCCCCTACAGCTACCTTCAATTTCCTCCATCAGAGAGTGTGGCAAAGACTGAATGGCCAGCTGGACCGGCCTTTGTCTCGGAAGGGAAAGGAAATATTCATTAAAGCGGTTATCCAAGCCATCCCTACCTACATCATGAGTTGCTTCCAAGTTCTAGTGGCAAACTGTGAGCAGATGAGACGTGCCATTGCAGACCATTGGTGGGGCAGGGAGGAGGATCGCAAGAAGATGCATTGGCGATCATGGGAGTGGTTATCGTCTCCCAAATCTCTTGGCGAGCTCGGCTTCCGTGACATGGTTCTCTTTAACCAAGTAATGCTCGCCCGACAGTGTTGGCGTCTGATGACTGCTCCTTCATCTTTGTGTGCACGGGTACTCAAAGGCCGTTACTTCCCAAACTGAGATTTTTGGGAGGCGACTACACCACGCTCTGCCTCTTACACATGGCGTAGCATTCTATTTGGAAAAGAACTACTGCAACGAGGCTTGAGGTGGGGCATCGGAGATGGTTGCACAACTAGAATGTTGACTGATAACTGGATACCTGATGTTCATCCGTTTCAGGTCAAAGCACTGGTACCTGTCCCTGAAGGTGCAACGGTGGCTTCCCTAATAAATAATGACACGGGACAATGGGATCAGGAGGTCGTGAGAACTATATTTACTGCGGAGGTTGCCGCAAGTATTCTTCAGGTGCCAATCAGCAGACGCGGAGGCGAAGACTTTGCTTCCTGGCCTTTCTCTAAAACGGGGGACTACACAGTCCGGTCTGGCTATAACTTAGCAAGGACACAGGAGTTTATTCAGGCCATGAGTAACTCTGGACGTGGGCTTGTGTCTAACACACCTGAGGAAATCAAATGCTGGAAGAAGCTATGGAAAATTAAAGCACCCGGTAAAATGGTGATTACACTGTGGAGGTTCATCCATGATTGCCTGCCTACGGCGCACCAGCTTTGTCGCCGCCATATTCCATGTACAGATGTGTGTGTGTTCTGCTGCCAAGAGGAGCGAGTCGAGCACGTGTTCTTATTCTGTCAGTATGCACGTGAAGTATGGCGAGAGCTGAAAACATCATACCCTGTCCAACTTAGGAGGAAGGGTTTTACCAGCCCAAAGGATTGGGTCTTCGAGTTCCTCGGAAGATCACGGGACATCGAATAGATCCTGTTGGATGTTGCTGTGTGGCACCTGTGGGATGCTCGCAATGGGATTCGTAAAGGAGAAAGCATGGGGAACCCAGCCAGCTTAGCAGAGAAAGTTAAATCATATGTTGAGATGATTGAGATGCATGTTCTAGAGCCAAGTTCCAAACTCAGTCGTGCGACCATTTCCCCAACTCGATGGTCGCCGCCGCCGCAAGAAACGGTGCTTGTTAACGTTGATGCAGCTCTGTTTGCAGAATCTTCACGGATGGGGGTAAGCGTCGTGATTAGAAACCACATCGGCTTATGCTTGGTTGCTTGCAGTCAAGTTCTTGATGAGGTTACGGCGCCAGAACTAGCAGAAACACTTGCCATCAGGCGTGCATTGGCCCTCGCTTGGGAGGAAGGCTACGACAAGATCATCTTAGCATCTGATTGTTTATCTGTCATCCGGCGCATCAACTCCCCTAGACTGGATCGGACAGGCATTGGTGTGGTTACCCAGGACATCAAGAAAATGGTGCCAGATTTCACTTCTGTGATTTTTCGTCATGTTGGTAGATTGCTTAATGTAACAGCACACATTCTAGCCCGCCGGGCTGAGTCGTTTATTTTTTGGGTTTTTCGTGATGGGGTCCGGATTGCATCTGAGAAGCCCTCTGTAAGGATTTGATTTAAGTCAATAAAGTGCTGTTTACCCTCAAGAAAAAAAAGAGAGACGCGTCCGGGATCCGAGAGTCCTTGGTCTGCGCATGCGTGTTGGCGACAAAGTAGACGGCTGGGTGAGCCTGCCATATCGGGATCACCGGATCAAGCGCAGCAGCTTCGTCCAAACGTGTGTGCACAACCTCCACCCGGTTCATGTTGCCGTCTTCCGAGTCCAAACACCTGATATGCGTGTCAGTCTGAAATTCCGCATCAAAATTACTGCAATTCAGAGGATCGCTTACGACAACATACATGGAGGGTGGGCGACATCGCGTTCATGTACCCTTACACCACCGTTCTCCTAGAAAAGCAGGAGTAGAACTCGCTGCGGTCATCACCACCCGAGGGCGAGACGATGAGGAAAGGGAATGTGGTCGCCGTCCTCGCCACCACCTTCTTCAACCTCGGTGTTAGATGATGCTTCGAGTATGCCGCCTTCGGCAATGCTAGGCCAGGAAACCTCCGCACCAACTTGGCTTCTAGTAGGCTCGTCAACTGCGCATGCAACCGCCTGCATCATCCTCCGCACCCTAGCCGGTAGGTAACCAGTCAACACTGAACTCTGAAACTTCTGAATTTTTTCTTGTTCTTATGTTTGGCCGAGTTGCCTAGGAACGTGCATATGTACAGCAGCCAACAGATATTCACGTTGACTGACGAATGGTTAGTGGCAAGGCTACGGCGGCATCGTCATCAACGAGTGTCGCACGCCTTCGCCTTATTAGGCCGAAGAGGGACCGGCGGGTCCTCGTCGAGGCAAGCGCCGCCAGACTGGTCGCCTTTGAGGGCTCCGGAGAGACCACAAAATGGAAGCGCCGGAGGACCCCGAAGACACGCCGGGCTGGAGGATAGGGGTGCATGCGTCTCTCGACGACGTCCCGTCCATGTCGCTGCGGGACGCGCTCGACTGGTCCAAGGCCGAGGCCGAGCACGAGGACGTCGCGCGCCTGCTGGATCATGCGGCACGCCGTCGAGCTGCCCGGTTCAACCGCGGCACCATCGTTCTCGATGACGATGACAACGACGACGATATCGGGCCGAGCAACGCTGCTTCGCGGAGGCGGATCGGTGATCTTAGGCAGGAGAGTAGGTGCAGTATGCCGAGCGATGACGACAGTGACTACATCAGCTTCTACCACCGCCTCGGCATGAACTAGATTTAGTTCAAATTTCGCCGAATCTTGTATGGAGTCGCCCGCATTTCGTTTGAAAATTTATGAATATGGTTTATATTCGCTGGTTTTCGCGCCTTCTCGCCTGGAGACATGACCGGGAAATAATCTGCCCCAGACCAAAGAATTACCGCCGGCGATTCGCCAAAATTTGTGCCGAAAAACTATCCCCTACCACAAGTTCGCGACGAGAGAGGCTGGCACGTAACGTACAGTACCGAAAAGATTGAGATGCGACCGTTTCCTCGCCTCCTTGGCTGGTGCTGGCGGTGGCCCACTGTAGCCAGCTGCCCGTCCGTTTCAGCGATACCAGCTTTATCATGATGACGTCAGCGACAATCAACCACCGGTGGTTTTGTTTTGGCGCAACCGAGCACGCACAGGGCATAGAGGCGATCATGATGGCGCTCTGCGACCCGGCTTGGACACTTTGGTAACTTTTCGCTCTTCTCCTGGAGTTCAGAAATTAAATGTAGATTCCAAGCCCTTTCAATCAAAAATTTCTTTATTAGTCTGCCACATTTGAACTGATCATCCGATTTGAGACCCGTTTAAACCGTTGTGATCTACCCGACAAGAGCTTCAAAACAAGACCAATATGTAATATATTCGGATTTGGTAAGCTAATTCAAAGCACTTTTATTTTTTTAAAATCCACATGTTTCATTACACGTCATCAAGAAAAATATACCTATACTCTTTGTTAGACCTGTTAGTAACACTACCTAAAAAATTTGTAGATGATTTTTTAAAATTTCAGCGGTCTATTAAAAATTATCAACACTGGTACAAAGATTTCTTAAAATAATAAAAAATATAAATATGTTCTTAGACCACCTAGCGACGACTACAACTACTCCCTTCGTCTTATAATAGATGTCATGGATTTTTTAAAATTTAGATAAATCTATATACTAAATAGTGTCTAGATTCATCTAAATTTTGATAAATTTAAAATATCTATTTAGAAACGGAGGAAGTACTAGTTTATGACAAGAGGCTGGCACAATGCACGTTTTGAAAAGATAAAGACGATGAGATGTCCTCACTCCTTCATCACCGCAGCCTAACAAAACTTGTTTTAGTACTAGTACGTAATACTATGGAGGGAAAAAATGATTCATTAAATAATCACAGATTACAATCATCATTTACCAAAATCTAGAATCTTCGCGGGTACATTTCCTTCTTTCTTTTTTATGAAAACCGGGGGTACATTTCCTAGCCAGCACGTTGTGTGTTGCTGACCTCGGCCTAACGCTGTCAACCTATGGTTAGCATGGTTTTGAGTTCTACTAACCTTCTGAATTTGGTTACTTCGATCTTCATTTAAGAGCTCTCGTATGACCTGCACCTGAAATGCATATCTCGATTTGTCTGAGGATTGTTGTTGCATAATATTGATCGCACCGGAGCACTCAAACTCCAGCGTGAAGGGTTTCGACGACCAGTGCAACATTAGACAAAGCTCTGATTTTGGGTGAACTATTGCCTCGTTCTCGGCACAGTTTACATGTTATATATGGCCAGCATCGGCAGCATCATATATACATCAGAGAGGTTACACGAGGGGGAGAGATTAGAGGAATCGGCCTAATATATATCAAGTAGATCAGCCCATATACAACAAGAGATAAACAGCCTAACTAATCTCGACCTTATCTCTAACACCCCTTATCAATCACAACCGTGTTCTGAGGTTGAGATTGTGCCTGAAGTTTTGAATCTGTCGTATAGGTAGTGCTTTTGTAAAATCATATGCCACTTGGTCTTGTGAGGAAATAAATCTGATCTTAAGCAATTTGTTTGCTACTCTTTCTCTAATAAAATGAAAGTCGATTTCTATATACTTAGTTCTGGCATAAAAAACAGGATTAGCTGAAAGATACGTGACACTCATATTATCACACCACAAACATGCAATTTCTTTTCTTTGAATTCCAAGTTTTCCTAATAGAGATTCAATCCAAATTATTCCAGTTGTTGGCTAGTGACTTGTACTCTGTTTCTATACTTAACCTAAAAATAGTGGCTTGTATTCCAGCACTCCAAGAAATTAAATTGAATCCAAAGTAAACAGAAAAACCTCCTATGGATTTTTTGTCATCCACGCATCCTGTCCCGTCAACATAAGAGAAAACACTCACTAATATAGATGACAAATTTTTAAAGGTCGGTCCAAGATCCATTATACCCTTGATATACCTGAGTATATGTTTGATTGTTGTCCAATAAACTAAATATTGGCATACCTTGATAATTGATCATGCAATGTCTGGTCTATAAGAGGAAGGGGAAACCGCCGAGGTGCCCGACGCGAGCACCAAGAAGAAGAAGGTCAATCCCGCCGAAGCGGTCGCAGCGACCACAAAGAAGGGCACCGTCGCGGCCCCTTCAAAGGGTGCTCGAGGAGGAAGAGCGTGCGAAGGGCGATCCGCCAGCAGAGGCGCCCTCGCGGGCGGCCAGTGCACCGGCGGTGACGACCGCAACTTTCCCGCGGTTTGTCATGAAGGCGTCGACCACGGACATTTATACTCAGTCACCAACTGCGCCTGAGGTCATCGACAGCTGCATCGGATCGATGCCGCAGTGATCCGGCAGTGGGGCGTTTCCGCTGCCCTCCATGGACGCCATCGAGCTCCATCACTTGCTGGGCGAAGCCCTCTAGGTATGTCTAGTCCCCGAGGATCTTATCGCTACATTATAGCGACTACACACTCTAGAACCTTAGTTCCCCCAGCCCCGGAGGGTCGGGTCGCTAGGAAATAGCGAGTCGAGTCTTGAATATTGTTGCTCATATTTATTTTCAGATTCGTTGGAGACCTAAAAGTAAAAGTTTCAATTTAAAAAAAACAGGAGCACATGTGCCAAAGACAGTTTTTGATACCTTTATATGTAGTATGTTGTATATTGTGCCTATGTTTAGATAATATATTTTTCCCGAGAAACTATTCCCTCCGTTTCAAGACAAATATGAGTCAAGTTTTATGGTACATATAGAGTAATTTCTTACCTTTCATCACAAAGAACATGTATTATATACTTTTATGTATACTACAATAAGTTTTGCCCGGCTCTTGTGATGGTGGAGCGGTGAGACCGGCAGCACGCCTTCGGCGCGTGCTAGTGTTTATAGTCTTTGCTAGGTGGTCCATAGACCTATTTATAATATTTATTACTTTTACGGGAAATCTAGATAGCGACTTGTCTGAAAATTTTCGAACTTGGCGGGCGCGCGTATAGTGCATTGTCCGGTGCGCTCCATGCCACTAAATAACAAACCGAATTAAAGCTAGCTAAGGAGAAAATCGAAAATTCAAAATGTTTTCTAGACCAAACCATTTGTCCGATTTAGGATCCGTTTTCACCGTTGGACTAATCGCGATGAGATCTTCGAAATTAGATTTCATGTTGATATGTTTCGATAAAAAAAATTCGGACCAAAAAATTATCAAGCGTTATCATGTCATAGTATGTAAGTTATCCACCTAAAAATATAAATTATCCAACATATAAATGGGTCGAATCGAGACGTTCTCGTATTTCTTATGTGGATAACTTTTATATCTTTCTCACCTCATGAAACCTCGATTGCCCGTGTATTTCAGTACAATTAATTAAATATAAGCTACGAGCTAGTTTAATTGGACGCGGTAGGATAGGTGTTAGGGTACCGAGAATTCGTGTTAGGAAATCGACGAGTGATGAAGGCTTGGTAACCTAACACCCTTCGAGACTTCGTCACCCATACGCCGCGGTAGCGACCAGTTGGCGACGAGAGATGAATGTAAATCTACTCTTAGACTGGTCTGAGAAATTCAAAACCTAGAGGGCGTGAATAAAGTGCGCTGCATGCGCTGGTGTACTAAAAGACAAATCGAATCAGAGCCATCTATAGTGTGAACGCTTGCCGTCAGCCATCTTAGAATCATATCGAAAATTTAAAATATTCTCTAGATCAAACCATTTATCCAATTTAAGATCCGTTTTTACTATTGCACTAGTCGCAACGAGATCTTCAATCAGATCCCATATTGATATGTTTCGAGAGAAAAATTGGACCAAAAGGTTATCCACCCTAAACACGTGAGTTATCCATGTTATAATATATAAGTTATCCACCCAGTAACACATAAGTTACCCACCATATAAACATATTGGATAGAGGCGTTCTCGCACATGTGTTGAGCAAGTTTAATTGAAACGCGGTAGACTAGTTGTTAGGGTACTAAGACTTTATTGCGATAAACGTGTTAGCATCGACGAGCGATTAAGGTTCGGTATCCTAAAACCCTTCGAGGCTTCGTCACTCGTCCACTACAGTAGTGGCGACGGACGTCGACGAAGTCGGTTCGCTAGATTACAGGTTGTGCGTGGTGGGCGGGCTATGCAAAAGAAGCTTAGATTTAGTTCCTTTAAAAGAAATTATGATGTTTGGTATGGTAGCCTTTCAAGGTTGAGTAGTCCGTACGCTGCGAGAGAGCGACGGATGACAAGGCCATGTCATTAGAAAAACTTTTTATATTCTATCCATGAATAAAATTTTATATTGGTGGATAACTTACATGTTATTTGGTGGGTAACTTACATGTTGAAGTCTGGATAACCCTCGTGTTACTGATGGATAACTTGTTGGTAAACAAAAAATTACCCAGCTCTAATATATGATCTCTAAATAAATTTTATAGTAGTGGATAACTTACATGTTATTGACTGGATAACTTACGTGCTAAAATCTGGATAACTTTTAATTAAAAAAAATATTGTCAGAATATACCAACATAGGATCTAGTTACGAAGATCTCGTTGCGACTAGTTTAATGGTAAAAAGGATCTTAATTCGGACAAATGGTTTGACCTAGAAAATATTTTAAATTTTCGCATGTGAATTGAGCTGGCTAATAAAAATCTTGTGTGATTAGGCAACTCAGAAATCGCTGGGCTTCCATGGTACCGCTTCGGTCAAAACGTCCATCAGGTTTATTCATTTTTAGACCGGTCTAAACAAAGCACAGTCCTATTTTTAAAATTCTTTATACTACTGTTGATGATGATAATTAATAAATCGGTGAAATTTTGTGAGAAAAAATCTACCAATATCATTTGAGTTGTGCTGCGATAATGAGGAATCCGATCCCCGCTATAAACACCCCATGGGGAAGAGTAAAAGGTCTCTCCGGTTGTTAGGCGGGGATGAGGATGGAAATGTACTCCTCGATGGTGTGCACACCGGTTGCCATCCCTATGTAGGGGTGCCAAAAGATCAAGGGTATCTCTAAAAAAACAGATCAAGGGTGGGAGGGAGGACAATGGCGTGAATTTGGGTTAGAGATTGGAGCTGTTTTTTTTAGAAGCAGGGGACTTTTCACCCAAAAATAACTCACTTCTGAAGCACCACATGGCCTGACATACGGGGTCAACACCCTGCCACAGTATCATTCATGTACGACGCTCTACCCTGAGGAGTGACTGTGGGCCACTGAACGTAAATCGTAATTTACATGTAACCAAGGCAGGCCTGGACGACAAGTTCAATAACCACATATGTATCTTACTCAGGCTAAAATAGAACTGCTCACTAACAAAGAACAGCACGCTACAATTGTTGTTGTACGCCAGCATTGTTATGTTACACCGAGAACAAATAGGCTATACCTGACACATAACGCTTGATACAAAAGATGAAAGAAGCGGTAGAATTAAAAATGAATGTGTGTTGATGCGCTTAGAGCTGCTTAGAGCTCCTTCAGTTGGTTGACATCCGCATCCATCAAGGAGGCGTCTCGCCCCCTTCGCGAGGAGGTGGCAATGCTCAAACGATTGTTGGCGTGCGATGGTGTTTTTTTAGAGCCGATGGAGGCGCATGCTTTCGTTCTGCTTGACTCTGCTGAGTAGAAATCGTTTGTGGTTGAGGATGAACATGGGGAAGAACATATCTACGGTTGTGTCTCTCCTCGTAGCAGTCCCTACTCATTATCGCAGCTTGATGTGTCGGCTGCCTCTAAGTGTGAGGGTTTGAGCGGGCTCATGTATCCAGTGCTGCAGATCACACCAAAACTTCATGAGCTGTGTGGGGACCCCATTGTGGTGCTTCCTTTGGAGCCAAGCTCTTTTGAGGCCTTGGCTATGGGCACGATGTCCTCGCCACCGCGGTTGCCTGCCTCTATGGTCGATGGAGGGGGGTTGGCGCATAGCTCCGAGGCTCTGTTTGCTAGAGAGCTTTGTGGCTTGCTCGCCAGTTTAGAGTCCCGGATATGGCAAGGACATTGATTACGTCTTAAAGGAGTTAATTAGAAAGGTAGATAAGTCTATCAAAAAGGTTTCTCTTAGAGGAAGAAAAGGAGAGGTGCAACAAGGAAGGCTTCAGCTTATGATTGATTTCTTTGCAGCGACGCGCTGTGTAGTTCGTTTTGCGATTGTAGTAGGTTGTGGGTGCTAGTTGGTTAGGAAGGTTGCGTTCCCTAGATGCCGATGCCGCCCTCTTGTGGTATGGTGTTTGTTGTGGTGGTTTTCATTCGGTTTTCCATTAATTAACTAGCCAATTCCCTTCTTAATTAATAGATTTGGGCAAATATTTTGCCTCCATTTAAAAAAGATTGAACGTGTCTTTTGGAAGTATACATGAAAACAAGAATGCGACATTCCCATCTAGCACTAAGGCGGTATCTAGTGCAGCCTTATTTGTACCAGATGCCGATATATACACCATATGATGTACCTCGCCGAAAAAAAACAAGGCCCCTCAAATGAACAGAAGATGGCGGGCCTCAACATTTCCGGTCTCAGAATAACAGAGCCAGAATGAAGGAAGGAAACCCCTCTTGGGCTCGAGTGCGCACTGCTTTGTACAATAAAAAGACCGGGTATGCACAGCAAAAATATGATCAAATCATTCCCTCTTTGCTGCTGGCTATAATTGGTCTCAGTAATGTGTTGCCAGTGATAACCTTCGTAGTTCCAACCAGGAAGTCATAACCCATTCCTTCCTGCAGTAGAAAAGAGATAGAATATGTTAAGTAAGAAGAAATACAGACATAGTAGGGTAGGATTTCCGTGAACTATACTACAGTGTCAGGCTGCACAACCTGATCTAAAGTCACTTAGAAATAAGCACGAGAGAGAACTGGCCACAGAAAATATGAAACCAACATGAGAAGGATAAAGTGGTTAGCTCCCTCTCTCAAACAATTACTCCCTACGATCCAAATTAATGGAATCAGATTTGTCTATCTAGAAAAAACTATGTCTATTAATTTGAATCGGAGGGATTATTGTTTCTTTAAAGGGAGTGTCACATTATCAGGTAAGGTAACGGTGATCACCACTGTAAAGTGGAGAGGCCCTAATTTAAATTATAAAACCCAGAGGACACAGAAGGAGCAGAAATCAGTCAACAGCAAAGTATTCCCTTTTTATTTTGTATAAGAACTTCCATAGTCCAAAATATTCCAAATTTATAACACCTCGGGAGTCCACATTTTCTATTAACATCTGAAAGAAAATGGAATGAGTTTGCCAATATGTACCTGTGAACTAAGGAACCGAAGTGCAGCAATCTCAGCAGATGTTACGCCGCCAATAAACACAGCCAGAACAAGGGAGCGATGACCAACCCTGTAACAAACAGACATTTATAATAAACATAGGTGAACAAAGATTTAGAAGTGTCACTGCTATCAGCAGATAAGGGGGGGAAACATCAGGATAAACCAGTCATATTGTTCTTGCAAAACCTGGCTACATTAACAAAAAACCATGATTCTTGGCTCCTACACGAGACACTAGTCCTAGGCAATGCAATCTCAAATGATAATAATACTACTACTAATCTTCTTTGCCTTATTCCCCTTCGTTTTATATCTCACAAGTTTTACACCTCACATTCTTCCCTGTACACTACAAAGTATCGCATTCTCCAAGATCTGCTACCTACTGTTTCCTTTCAATCCTCACAATCACAAGGTTTAATGGTTCAAAAAGTTGATCTAAGCTCATGCATTGCAGGCATATCATACAGTTTGGGGTTAAACCATGTAAAGAACACCACAATTTTGACAGTCAACCTTTCCACACACTAGAAATATTTGCTCGCTAGAAATAACATGGGAAATAGGATATCCAAATCAAAAAACAGCACCTCCACCTATTCTTCGAGCAAGTTCATGAAGCAAACATGATTGGCGTAACCAGATCCTTTTCCATTTCTAGCAGTCCTAAATTGTGGCAATAAGTGTTAATGGTCTAGGACATTTACCGGTCGGTACTCTGTTGTCCCACGGAACCTGGCAGTACTTCCGATGAACTAATGGTCGAAACACCCTATATGAGTAGATTAGATCAATATCTTGAGAAAAAAAATCCTGCTTCCCTAAAAACTGAACTTCGACGTAAACAAAATCCACTCACTCTTTTCAAATCCAGATGAGGACCTGGCAATAATTTTAACAGTTCTTCAATAGATCGCCTGCACAATGGTGTACAAGTTAATATCGGGAAGAAAATATGAACATGTGACACCTTCTAACCCTTTAATTAAGGTCATTCAAGCAAACCATTTGCTCAACAAACTTGTTGTGAGGAGAAGTGATACACAGAAACTAATTTACACAACTTTGTTGGTCGAATACATTAGTAAACGAGTTCCCCAAAACTACAGTTCTGCGTTCAACTGTTATCTTAGTTCATAGAAAACAATTCCCTCCCTAGGGAAATTAAACATATCTTTTCATGCAAACAACTTCATCTGTTCACTAAAATAAGACGTTTTAGGAAACTAACTTAGTTCGCTAAAACATCTTATATTAGTGAACAGAGGGAGTACATTCTAATGAGCATGAGTAAAGCCTTGGAAATAAACTGATGGGACACACTTACCATCCAGACCTCACTGCATGCTGAACAAGGCGAATACTCAGAGGTGCATATCCAGAAAAGATGTATGATATATCATCAGGCCTGAGATTGAAAACAGGAACATGTAAGTCACAGTTGTATTCATGACCAAGACAACTCGGGATCACAAGTAAGCATGGAAATTGGAAACTTGGTAACAAATGCACAACAATCAGAAGCATGAATGCTCACAATAGTGCTAATAAAATTATGCATAACATGATGAGGGGGAGAAAACAATGTTTTCAACATATCCAAGCACACAGAAAATATCAGCAAGTTTCAATGAATTTTCATTGGAATTATGAAAATTGGCAATTTTCTTCTGTTATAACAATTTATTTACTGAAGCGACTAAAAATGACAAATGCTTTTGCATCTCAAAAGAAATTAAGACTCAAAGAAACAATTTGGATATATATATCAAAGAATCAAAGTCAATAAGAGTATTTTGTAAGAATAGAAATTAACTAGTATGAAAAATGAACAAAGATTAAACCATAATTACATCACTAAACTTGCACTTAAGAAAGATGACAAATTTGTGGAGATTAGTTCAGCATAATATTTTGTAAGTAAAACATGAAAATAAAATGAAATGAGGTATGAAGTTGTAGCAGTCAATAAATACTTTTCAGGATCCTTTATATCGACTATAAGCTGCAGAGCTCTGCTAATACCAACCCAATTACTCCTTGATTCCTGCACCAAATGATATTATATTATAGATAATTGATGCCAAAAGAACTGGAATAAATAACAAGATAAAACACCAGTGAGAAGCAGCTGAAGGCTCTGAAACAAAAAGAAAACCGAGTTCATCGGGAAGCTACTTTGACTGACCTGCCTCTTAACAAGGCCAGCCTTTTCCAGATTGTATAACAAGGACATATGCTCAAAGCCATAACTATGCAGTATTTCCCGCCTAGCAAATAGCAGAAAGAATGGAAAGAAGGTGAGGATAGAGGTTAGGTGAAAAATCGACAACATGCTGGAAGTGGCAAAAAGGCTATTTGACGACATGCACAACACAAACTCCTAAAACACATCCATTAAAATTACATCGATATGGTGCTGGGAATACCTTAGTGCAACAAGCATAAAATGCAGAAATGCATGTATATCTTTTTGCATTCATAAACTCAAATGTAACTAAAACAGGTTACGGTCAACACAAGAACATTAATCAGCAGAATATATCACTCCATGTCCTCAAATCTTACTATAGAAGACCATGATCCTATAAACGTTACTTATATAGCTATAAAGCATATCTTTTTTCGAGAAACAATATAAAGCATATATTTGCCTGTTGCAAATCTCTAAACTGAAAATGAATACAGCGTTTAACACAAAAGCAGCAATGGAGAAATAACAGAAATACAGTGGTTTATGATGAAATATAAGAATACCTTAAGTAGTCAAAATTCTTCTTTGGCAACCCAGCATTTGTAAGGGAAAATAACACTAGAAGGCGAAGAACAGTTTCAATAGGTTCTTGCTTCTGTATTATATCTTCAATGTACTCGAAACACCTGGGTATGTGGTTAGCTTTTAATACTTGACAGCCTGATTCATACTTATGATATCGTAAAAGCTAAATACAACGACTTCAAATGAACTTCAGTGAATATTGTGAGGAACTTTGTTTATGTCACTATGGCATATATTAGATCTGCCATTGGAACCATAGTTTAAAATAGCCGGCTATTGCATTTAGCGGCGGCATTTTCAGCAGCTAAGAAAGGCTATAGCAGGCTAATCCATTTACGGTTTTCCAAAAACAGAGGAAATTTCAGTCATATCTTGCCAAAAAAAGGGGGGGAAACTATAACTCAAACATGATTCGAGCTACAACTCATTCAACTATTCAACGTAAACAAGTATTCAACCATTCAACTCGCAAGTTTTATCGAATCAGATTGAACAGAAATTCAGATAGCTGATGCTGCCTTCAATTCTCCTCTGTTTTAACGGCTAATGAGGGGCGATATTCCCATTTAACCTATAAAGGGCATAGATGTAGTGGGAGGTCTCCCAAAAGGTTATAACTGGGCTATAGCTGGCTATTTAATACTTTGATTGGAACATATCTTATTTTGTATTAGGCATGAAAAACTATACTGCATTGAACCCCCTAGCCTTGTGGCAATATATCAAAGTTTGCCATGCCATCCGTGGGGTGCAGCTCTCGGATTCGCTGGATGACCTCTAGTGGTGTTGGAAATTGACGGTTGGTACACTTCCAAGTCTTGGTACGACACTGTCTTTTAGTGGCTGTAAGATCAGAGTTGTTGCCTCGTTGGAAGCTGAACTGGAAGTCCTGGCACACTCTAGGGTAAAGTTCTTCATCTGGCTTGCTTGTCAAGACCGATGCTGGACACTGGAGAGGCTTGGGGACATGCACTACAGCATGCACCTCAGCACGTGCTTTGCGGAGGAGATATGGCACATCTTCTCACCTACTTCCCTTTCTCACGCACCTTATGGCACTAGGTGCTTTCCTGGATCCAATCTACTGGTGCACCCCCAGGATAGCTTCATGGACTGGTGGCAGCAGACCTTCCACCACGTCTTCACCGCCATGAGGAAGGGCACATCGTTGATGATCATTCTCATGGCTTGGTGGATTTTGAAGCAATGTAACATGGTCATCATAGATGGTACGCAACCTAACGTCGCTTGCCTTCTTGACATGGTCAGTATGGAGGCCAGACAGTGGGCGATAGCCGGGACAACTAGCTCTTAGGGGTGTGGTCCTTCTTAGGACTTGTGTTGTACATAACTCTCTTTTCTATCAATGCAACGAGATGCGAACTTTTTTGTTTTCCTGAGAAAATTTACTTGGGAGACATTACTGGCACACATTGTTAGTGATGTGAACCTTGGACCTTATGGCTAGTTGGAAGTGCCACCGGGGTAGTAGCAACTCTCAACTAACTATAGAAAACTATCAACCAGTTGTAGATAGGATAGATCGAAAGACTGCTATATCCAAAGGGAGGCATTGTATTTAATTATTCAAGTAATGAGATTATCCAGTCTTCTTCAACACTGTCTCTCATCCCTAGTCTTCTATTCATCCACAACCAGCAGAGTGGTCGCTACTCTGGGCAATAGATATCCAGTTATGATCTAACCATCATATCGCATATAGGGCACACAAAAGCTTACCAGATGGCAACAGAATCACCCTTTTTTAATCATGCAACTTGCTAACTTGCTGGAAATCCCTTGTGTTTAGGTAGCTAAGGGGGTTAAAGTGATTAAAGCACAAAAGTTCAGGGTGTAAAATGTACCATTTAGTAGAAGAAAGCATACAGAAAATATTGCTTTAAATAAATGAGACAACTTCAGGAACATTGAATTGAGAGTAAGAAACTATAATAAATGCATAGTAAAGTAACTAAAAGAATCTAAGAAGTTTCTACGACAAACTCACATTTCATAGTTCTCCACCTCCAATATTACTTGTTCAATCTCCACTCGGGCATGAAATGAGGGTTTTGCCGCAAATGATTGCAAATGTTGTGCCAAATTAACATGCCTCTGAATCATTTAATGTATCATAGTTAGTGGAAGCGCAGGCAAACAAAAGAAGGTATTTAAATAACTCACAGCTATCTCCGGCAGAGAGTGTAACCTCTTCACAAAATCCTTCAGCTCAGAAACCGACTGTGTCTGTTTATGAAAAATATGTAAATAACTTCCATGCAATCAAAAAGGTAATTAACTTTGGCTAAGATGAACATGACATAATTATGCAAAACTGGGATACAGATGCAGATACTTTAAAAGCAAAACATCAAATTCCCTAGTGAGTGATCCAAAGTATGTAGTTCTGAGGAAGGAAATAATTTTATCCTAACAGTTCTGTTCATCACTCCTTACCCAAAAATGTCAGATCAAACACCACCAGCATCTCTATAACCCACAATTCAATTTTGAGACCCAAACATTACATCAAGTATACGTCAGACATGTCCTCTGAGTTTATACCATGCTAGCTTTTGGGAAAGAGAAGTTATGACAGCTATATGCATTGTGTTCTACTACCATAGTTATATTTATACAAGATTCATGGATAACATGGGCATAACCTACTACTCGATGGGCCTAGTTGACATATGTACATCATTACATGTATTAAAGGACAATATACACCAAGGGATACATAACATGCTACAAAACTTAATTGATACACTTACATTGGTGGCTTTTACTTCTGCATAATCTTGCTGAATAGACGTTGCCTTCTGGCGCACAACCTGCAGCCGAAACAGTTTGTGATGACCAAAACAAGATATAAATAATGGCAGCTTGTAGATAACAAGCAAAACAACCAAAACTTTAGTGCAAAGTTCATTCACATAAAAGAGCAAGAGGCAAGGCCAGTGGAGTAAACCTGAACTACAACATGCAAGTTGAGGTCTCGAATCTCTTTGTACAACTTATCACTGAAAAGAGAAGAACAGCGACATAAATCTGTAGCTCTATATCCAGCACATATTTCACAGAAAATGTATGCTTATGTACAGAGGAACATTGCACACATATAACTTGCAATCTAAAGAGGTTCAATACAGATTAGGAAAGCTTCAGTCTTGAGGGTAAAAAAATGTATTAGCAGATACGGAAAATCTGGGTCATCAGAGATGCACTAAAAATGGAACCCAATACTTGTGGGAATGACAATACCAATATACAAATGTATATCAGGAAGTTCCCAAATAGCAAAGCAATATTTCTTGCAGAGACACAAATGTATTATACACACCACATCGATATAACACTTTTTTCACAGGAACAGAACATATTAATGGAAATGTACTTTCAAATATGAATGAGATTTATTTTTCCTTTCCCAGATAGCACATAATAGAGATAGTTACCTTGAATTGAGTGGAACCTTGACCTTTTTTCCATCTTGTTGGGCACCCATAATGCTGGCATCAACTTCCACACATCCGTTATGAATTTCCAACATCTGTCAAATGAAACATAACCACATTATTCAATTGAAGCTACTACTTACACACTGGATACAGTGTTAGAATGGTAGAAATTATGTTCATCTTCATTGCGTTGATTTAGGAAATGACCATCGCCGCATTGAGGATACAGCTGTTTTAGTGCATGATGCTCCAGAATTAAATGAATAAAACAGAAAAAAAAAGGAACACTCTGCTGCAAAGAACATGTGTAAGTATGCAGTTACATATGCATTTCCAGTTGTCCTTAGAATAGCAAGTTCACCATTCACCAGAAAATTATTGCACCCTGCTCTTCAGTAATACAATTAAATCTAACAAGATCATTGCTATCCTTGCAACACATATAACCTAGCAAAGGAGGATAAGATTATAAATAGGAGAAGTATCTACACGCATTTCACATCTCCTACTCAAGACAACTGAAAGCAAGTTGACACTACTTAACAGCTAAATACTATCACAGTTAGTTCAGGACGCATGTAGCATTCTGCACACAGCTCAGCTCCTGTATGCATCTTGCAGACCTTTGAAAGATAAAAGGCACTAATTTTATTAGAACGATAATAATGTGTTGCACCACCTCCATTCCAGGGTAGATGTTTCTGGCATAGACAGTACAATATACAACTTTGACCATGACACTCCAAAAAAAACTTTGATATAGAAATCTACACTTTATTCGTAAGGCTGATGTGTATATTGGTGGACAAATTCACAGCAGTTTGAGTGCATGTCTATACCTAATAATAAAGCACGAAGTGTTTCTCCCGGTCCAACACTTTTTTAGACAATTTTACCCTCCCACCAAAACTCAAATTAAAGAAGTTGCCACCGCCAACACAAGAAACGATTCCACAAAAAAAAAGTTTCCTTTTTCCTGCAAACACACGACTCGATAAAAGAGAGAGACGTCTGAACACAAACAGCACCATGCACGTTGACAGGATGCACCAATTAGCTCGCCCGATCAGACCCTCTCTCCCGTTCTCCTTTTTTATTATTTTTATTCCTATTTGGTGGACCCACCAATTCTTCTACCTGAAGCAGAGACCAAGAGGAACAGGAGTTTATTCAAACTGAACCAATTCGGGGAAAATCTCTCGATTAACTTTGTTTTGCTTGCCCCCTCGGCCACGAAAGACCTCCATATATGCTACCTCCTCCTCCTCGTCCGATTTTGGGCAACATATCTAAACCTAAACCACCCGTTGCCAGATCGATCTCGCCGGAAAGCTCTGAACCAAAGCATGGAAGTCGAGGTATAGAGGCCTCCTGCTTGTTAGTCTTGTTAGTTCACAGGTAGTGTGTAGGAAGGTGGTTTGTTTGTGGCTGCCAAAAGCTTCTTGCAGCCTGTCTTACATTGTGGCATATATATATAGGAGTACAAGGGCAGGTCGGTTTAATCCTGAAAGTTATAGAGCTTTCTACTGCTATCTAGCTTACTGCCTAAGATTTACACACCTAAAGCTGCTTCTAGAACCTACCTAATACTACTACCAATATTGTACTACTAGAACCTACCAGAGTACTAGTCCTAGAACCTACTAGTAGTAACTTAACTCCTAAGCAAGGATTACTCTCACAATTCTCCCCCTAATCCTTGCTCTTCATGTTTGACTTGATTTGGACCATTCCAATTCTAGCACGCAGCTCCTGAAACTTTACTCGCCCAAGTGATTTTGTCAAAATGTCAGCGAGCTGATCTGAAGTATTGATAAAGCTGGCGCTGATGCTTCCATCTTCCAAGCAGCCTCTGATGAAGTGATACCGAATATCGATATGTTTGCTGCGCTCATGGAAGACTGGATTTTTGGCTAATGCCAGGGCAGACTTGCTGTCCACCATTAGCTCAACTGTCTCGGCTTTTCTTCCAAGAAGTTCTCCAAGCAGTCGAGCCAGCCAAATTCCTTGAGTTGCTGCAGTTGTGGCTGCAACATACTCAGCCTCACAGGAAGATTGAGCAACCACCCTCTGCTTGAGGGATTGCCAACTCACCAAGTTGTTGCCGAGGAAGAATAGAGTGCCGCTCGTGCTCTTCCTGGTGTCGATGTCGCCGGCTAGGTCACTGCCAATCAGCCGTGCCTCCTTTGTCTTCCGCCAGTAGTGAAGACCATAGTGTGTCGTGCCAGCGACATAGCGAAGAATTCTCTTCACAGCCATCATGTGCTCCTCCGTGGGTCGTTCCATGAATCGACTGACAAAGCCAACAGCAAATGCCAGGTCTGGCCTGGTGTGGACGAGGTAGCGGAGGCTGCCAACGATCTGCCGGTACTTCGTAGCGTCCACCTCTTTTGCTGTACTTTCACGACTCAGCTTGAGCCGCTCCTCCATTGGGGTGTGTGCTGGATTACATCCTTCTATTCCTCCCAGCTGAAGAATGCGCGATGCATAGTGTGCTTGACATAGGCTGATGCCATCGCCGTGCTGCTGGACTTCAATTCCGAGATAGAATGACAAAAATCCTAGGTCACTCATCTGGAATTTCGTCTTCATCTCATCCTTGAATCTCTCAATTGCTCCCTTGGATGAACCTGTGATGATTAGATCATCCACATATACTCCAATGAGCAAGATTTCGTCGCCGGTGATGTGCCGGTAGATTCCGTGCTCGTGCTCGCTTTGCTTGAAGCCCATTTCTTTGAGCGTGCAGTCGAGCTTCGCGTTCCATGCTCGTGGCGCCTGCCGCAGGCCATACAGGGCCTTGCGCAACCGCAGAACCTTTCCTTCTTCTCCCTTGATGACGAAACCCGGTGGCTGCTTCACATAGACCTCCTCCTTCAGTTCTCCATTGAGAAAGGCTGATTTTACGTCCATGTGGTGGACATGCCACCCCTCCTGGGCAGCAAGAGCAAGAAGCAACCTGATTGATTCCATGCGAGCAACCGAAGCAAAAACTTCATCAAAATCTACGCCAGCTTGCTGGACGAAGCCGCGGGCAACCAACCGCGCTTTGTGTTTGATTACTTCGCCGGCTTCGTTTTTCTTCAGCTTATAGACCCATTTCAGGCCTATTGGTCGATGCCCGTGTGGCAGATCGACGAGCTCCCGTGTCTTGTTCCGCTCCACCGCTTCTATTTCCTCGCGCATGGCTGCCTGCCATGCCTTGTCCTGCTCAGCCTCTGCAAATGAGCACGGCTCCCCCGTGCTGGCCAAATGTAGCTCGGAGTCGAGGTTGCGCGGTGCGAGCCCCGGGACTGGTTCTTCTCCAATAAGATCTTCAACCTTGCGATAGCGGACTGGTGTGTCGCCATGTGCAGCGTCGAGTCAATCATCGTCATCCGCTAGTGGCGTGACGAATGCCGGAGTTGCTGGGGTTGCAGCAGTTGCTGCTGGTGTAGATTGAGAAGATGGTGGTGTGCTGGCTGACGTACCTTGAGCCCCATGTCTCGACGATGCAGATCTGTCCTCTCCTGAACTATGCGCGTGGCTAGGCGCCCTCATGGCAGGACGACTGATGTACTCTACATCAAAGTTGCTGCTAGAGTATTCGCTGCCGCCCGCTGCCCAATCCCAGCCAAGCTCTTCATCGAAGATAACGTCACGGGCGACGCGAACACGTCTTGTCGCTGTGTCCAGCAGCATGTACCCCTTTACTCCTTCCTCGTAGCCAATGAAAACAGTGGGAGAGCTGCGGTCGTCGAGCTTGTGTAGGTTCCCCTGTTCCTTGACATATGCTAAGCACCCAAAGGTGCGAAGGTAGTGGACTGCCGGCTTGCGGCCATGCCACGCCTCATAAGGCGTCTTCCCAGTGAGAGATTTGGTTGGAGCTCGGTTCAGCAAGAAGACAGCAGTGCTCACCGCCTCCCCCCAAAATTCAGCCGGCATACTCCTTTGTTTCAGCAGAGCACGCGCCATTGCCACCACCGTTTGGTTCCGCCTCTCAACGACGCCATTCTGCTGCGGGGCGTATGGCGCGGAGAAGTGGCGCTCGATTCCTTCATCAGCACAGTAGGCGGCAAACTCCGTTGAGGTGAACTCGCCGCCGTTGTCCGTGCGGAACACGCGCAGTTTGCGTCCGCTTTGAGCTTCTGCTGCTGCCTGGACTCTCTTGATGGCATCCGGTGCGTTGTTCTTGGCTGCCAGGAGCAGCACCCACATGTAGCGAGTGGCATCATCCACCAACAGCAAGAAGTAGCGCCGGCCTCCAGGTGTCGCTGGCGAAATGGGACCGCAAAGGTCACCGTGGACAAGCTCAAGTAGTTCCTGTGCGCGATACCTTGCCTGCCGAGGGAATGCGTCGCGACGATGCTTGGTGATGACGCACGTGTCACAGAACTGCTCCACATGCTCCAGCCGTGGCAGCCCACGTGCCATAGCGAGGCGTCCCATCTTCTCCAAAGCGTCGAAGTTGAGATGCCCAAATCGCTCATGCCAACGCCAAGCAATATCATCGCGGCGGGCGGAGAGACAAGTCGGCTGGGCAATCTCAAGATGGAGGCGGTAGAGACGATTTCGGTCGCGCTCGACTCGAACAAGGAGCCGACCTTGTTGATCCCATATGCGAAGCACACCTCTCCTGATCAGCACACATGCGCCTCTCTCGTCGAGTTGACCAATGCTGATGATCGAGTTCTTCAGACGTGGGATGTAGTAGACGCCGGTGAGAGCCTTGTGTTCACCATTTTTGCCAGCAAAGATGATGGAGCCCATGCCCTTGATTTCAACGACGGAGCCATCACCAAATTTGACAGTGCCAGTGACCGTTCTGTCAATTTCAGCAAAGGCATCGCCATGGCCCGTCATGTGATTTGTGGCACCGGTGTCGAGGTACCAGCCCTCGATTCGCTCGTCGTCGTTGCTCGTCCCGAGGAAGGCTTTTGCCTTTGGCTCGTCGATGTGGAGAGGGGTATGCTCTGGAGCTGTAGCGGTGTTGTCCTTCACCACTATGGCTAGGGCTGGAGCAACCTTTTTCTGCATCACCATGGCAGCAACTGGAGTGTCGCTTTTCTGCACTATCATGGCTGGGGGAGGAGTGATGCTTTGCTGCACCACCACGGCTGGGGCAGGAGTGGTGCAAACCTGTGCCATAAGGAGTGCAGGCTCCTCATCATCTTCCTCTGCTTGGGCCAAGTATGCCCTGTTTCTCCTAGGCTGCTTGCAATCCTTGGCCCAATGGCCATGACGGCCACAGTTGCGACATGTGTCATCACGTCGTCCGTCCTTAGCTGCCTTCAGCCGACCGGTGACCTCCTCCAACGACATCTCAGAAGTGTCAAGGAGGGTCTCAATTGCAAGGGCTATCTGCGAGAGCCTAGACGACACAACCCGCAAGAACTTCTCGACGACTTGAGTTCCGTCGATGGGTGATCCGAGCGTGGTGAGGCTTGTGACGAGGTTGGTAAGGCGCAACGCGAACTCGTCAACAGACTCACCGTCGCGGAACGAGATCATCTCAATCTTCAGCTGCTGCACCTTGCCCTTCCGCACGCGGTCTGAACCGACGCGCATGGCTCGAATTGCCTCCCACGCCTCCTTCGTTGTCCTCTTGACAGCCAGTCCAGCCACCATTTCTGGTGGCACCGCTTGCAAGATGGCCTCCAGCGCAATTCGGTCTTCCTGGAAGTCGTCGGCGCCGAGCTCAATCGCATCCCAAATACCCCGAGCCTGCAACTTCACCTTCATGAGGAGGCTCCATTCGGTGTAGTTCGTCCGCGTCAGCAACGGGTAACTGCCGCCGCCGACGTCCTTCACAACACGCTCAACCACGACCTCGCGCCTTCCTGCATCGCGGTGGCGCGGTCGTCTCGGTGGCGGTGAAGGGGAACGGCGCCACGGCTGGGCAGGCAGACTGCGGGCAACACCCTGATTTGGAGCTGACATCTCTCACGATCCTATCTTCACCAACAGACTGGCTCTGATACCAACTATTAGTCTTGTTAGTTCACAGGTAGTGTGTAGGAAGGTGGTTTGTTTGTGGCTGCCAAAAGCTTCTTGCAGCCTGTCTTACATTGTGGCATATATATATATATATATATATATATAGGACTACAAGGGCAGGTCGGTTTAATCCTGAGAGTTCTAGAGCTTTCTACTGCTATCTAGCTTACTGCCTAAGATTTACACACCTAAAGCTGCTTCTAGAACCTACCTAATACTACTACCAATATTGTACTACTAGAACCTACCAGAGTACTAGTCCTAGAACCTACTAGTAGTAACTTAACTCCTAAGCAAGGATTACTCTCACACTGCTCTTCCCATCGCCTTCATCCTCCTTCCCTACGCCCTTTCCTCTCTCTTGATTTTCCCCTTGCCTAGGAACATCCGGAAGGAGCCGCATGACTATGCAGGAGTTCGCCGGCGCTGCTGCTCGTTTGGACGACCACCGCTGCCGTCAGGAGCCGCACTAGGAGCTGTTTGCTGCATCGAGACAACATCCTGTACATCGACACCTGCATGCGCCACCTCTTCGTCCTCTTTCATGCCGGCATCTAGGGTGACAGGCGCCGTGTTCTGAACAACACAATGATCCTGGGCATGCGTACCACGACGCGCTGCTAAGTGACGGCAGAGTGACAACGTCCAAGGCTGGCGGCAGAGCCCTCGCTGCGCGATCTGATTAGACGGCCACGGCCATCCCTTGGCGTTGCAGCGGCCAGATGACGTGGCCCTCAACTGCACATGACTACCTAAGACAACGGAGGTGTCGAGCGACCGTGCCCTTCGCCGCGTTGAAACAGACTAGCCTTCTCCGCTGAAGGAAACGGCCTCAGGTTGCTACTGCTTTTTATAAATAAAGAGGTCCTCGAACATTTATTTATAAATAAGTAATTTTGGTTTTCTCACTGTAATTGTTTTCTTTACTATTCATACACATCTGATTTTTGCTTGCAGAAAGTATCTCTGGTCTTCATTTACGTTATGTTGTTGTTCTGTCTCAGCCACATGTGCGCAGGCAGGCTTCGTTGACACCGTGGTGTAGCTCCTGGTCATGTCCACGAATAGTATTCTTCAGACCAACTGCAAATCTTGCATAAATCTATCTTCACATCCGCGACGGCATGCGCCCGTGTACTCAAGATCAAGAGAAAACTACACCCTCACCAGTAGTTGTTTCATCCATCGTCATTGGTCAAACAGCAGGAATCAAGTCGATCAACTGATTGGGGATAAAATCAGGTGTTACCGCTACTAACCAAGAAAAATATCTACAATACTAGGTAGGTGCGGTTGTTGTATGAGTGCTATGTCACTAACGCACATTCAAGAAACTCATGCATATGAGTTAAATTCTTAGCCTGTAGGCTGTAGTATTGGTTCCCGCCTAAGGATGGATCTATATTCAGTAATATGTATGCTGTAGCATTTCTACAGTGTGCAAGATGAAATTTACCTTCTGAGCAGTAATTGATGTCAAGATGAGCCCTGCGTCAAATTAAACAGACTTTTCAACATTATCCACAAGGCCGATACTGGCATACTTCATCTTCACTCAGGACTGCACATACCGCCTTGTATTATTATTCATGTATGCGAGTGTGAATTTTGGTGGGAGTGGACTAGCTAGCTAACCATGCTCCTTGCTAATGCTATATGTGATGTGAGTTCGAAAAATTTTAGTTTCTAGCAGCACATGCCCAATTATTTGGCGTATTTGAGTAGATCAAACAAAAATATAATAAAACTAAATATTAAGAGGAAAGGGAAAAGTGATGCTAGAGTTATACATGTCAATCAACTTTGGGACAAAATTTATATTAGCCGAGTTTTCTTCAAAAAGTTATTCTTTTTTTAATTTTTGATGCAGCGCACAGGCATTTGTGCTAGTATTCTAAATGGAGAGAATTCCTTATTTGACACTAATTAAAAGTTTGATTCCATGTTTAGCCCTGAAAAAAAGTATTTCCTATTTAACACTAGGTGTAAATTTCTTTCCTTATATGACACTATAGTACACTTTGAGCATTAACGGTGTTAACTGGGAACCTAAAAAGACGCTTTTGCCCCTAGTGCATTATGTGACCAAAACAATTCACTAGAGTAAAGCAGTGGTGCTTGTTAGTTAAATCCCTGCAGCTTACACTTATTTAGTTTAGTTTCTTTTAGTCTGAATAATATTCAGATAGCAGGTGTCTGTACTTGCCAGTTCTGTCAGTAGCTAGCTGTTTTCTTTCGGTTGTTGGTGACTCAGTCTAGCGCTGCATTAGGGATTGTGGGGACGGACACGACTCAACTGATGCAGCGTAGTAGTAGGGGTCGTGGACCTGAGCAGTGGTGGTATGGCACCACTCCGTAGGCTCAGTCTTTAGATCCTAGTTTGTAGGAGTTCAGTCGTAACTCTGTCAATAAAAGAGAAAGGGGAAAACAGAAAAGCTGCAGTTAGTGTGCGCAGCACAAAATCCTTTGTGCCTCTCGAGCTCTAGTGTTCATCCACCTACAAATTGTTCTGTTCATTAATCCTTGCAGGGATTTCAATTGGTATCAGAGCCATAAAGCAGAGCAATGTCGAACGGTGGCCAGCACACCGGCAACACCCCACCTCCAGCTCGATCCATCACTCTGGCGCAAGAGCAGCGACGGCGCTCACCCAGTCGTGGGCGTAGCAGAGCTCGGCGCGGAGGCGAAATCATGGTGCAGCGGGAGGTGGTCCGGGACACGGTGGGCGGCGGCGGCGCCAGTCTCTCGTTCCCTATGCTCAAGCGGGGGGAGTACACGAGTTGTGCGATGGTCATGGAGGTGAACCTCCAGGCTGCATCGCTCTGGCACGCGATCGAGGACGACAGCCTCTCCCGGCGCGAGGACAAGCAGGCGCTCGCCGCCCTGCTTCGATCCACACCACCGGAGATGCACCCGATGCTGATCGGGAAGGGCAGCGCCAAGGCGGCGTGGGAGGCGATCAGGCTGCAGCACCAAGGCAACGACCGCGTGCGCGACACGCGCGTGCGGCGGCTCCGGACGGAGTTCGAGACGATCGCCTTCAAGAACGGAGAGCGGATCGACGAGTTCGGCCTGAGGATCACCACCCTCGCGGCCACGCTCCGCTCCCTTGGCGACAGCTGCGATGACGAGAAGGTTGTCCGTAAGTTCCTCTCGGTTGTCCCTTGTCGATTCGTACAGATCGCTTTCTCCATGGAGACGATGATGAACCCGGCGGTGCTCACCGTCGAGGAAGTCGTCGGTCACCTGCGCGCTGTCGAGGAGAGTCTCGATGGGAAGAACGACTCCGGCGGCCAGCTGCTCCTCACCGAGCGGCAGTGGGAGGAGAAGCGCAAGCAGGGCCGCAACGGCGGCTCTGGCAGCCGCGATCGCGGCGATGGCAGTGGCGGGCGCACCAGCGGCCAGGCAAAGGGCAAGGCAACAGTTCCAGCTGCTGCTGAAGGAGAAGCCGACCGCGACCGGTGCCGCTACTGCAAGAAGGGGCACTGGGCAAGAGAGTGTCGCAAGAAGCAGAGGGACGAGGCCGCGGCAACGGCTCACCTGACGCAAGAGGAGGATGCCGATGACGGGGGGGCGGCCTTGCACATGGCCACCGTCGTCGAGCTTGTGGATGCCGCTCCACAGCCTGCGGCGGCCATCGTGCCAGCCACGGCCACGCCGCTCTCTGGCGAGCAGGTCTTCCTCAATGAAGAGCGAGCACGCGTCGTGCTGCGCCGTGCACCGCATGACGTCGACACGGCGTGGTACCTCGACACGGGAGCCTCAAACCACATGACTAGCAACGAGGCCATGTTCGCGGACCTGGACCGCAGTGTCTCCGGCAAGGTGCGCTTCGGGGACGGCTCCGTCGTGGACATCTGCGGTCGTGGCACGGTTCTCTTCACCATCGGCAACGACCAGCATCACGAGCTCGCCAGCGTGTACTGGATCCCGCGGCTGAAGTCAAGCATCGTCAGCATCGGCCAGCTGGACAAGTTCGGCTTCCCCACCCACGCCGAGCACGGCTTCATGACGGTGCGCGACCAGGAGAAGCAGCTGATCGCCAAGGTGCCGCGCACCAGGAATCGTCTGTACATTGCTCATCTGCAGATTGTGCAGGCCGTCTGCCTGGCCACCCTGGTCGGTGACGAGGCGTGGCGCTGGCACTCTCGCTTCGCACACCAATCCTTCGACAGTTGCAGAAGATGTCGAGGAAGGGAATGGTACGTGGCATCCCCGCCATAATCCACGTCGAGCAGCTATGCGAGGTGTGCCTCGCCGGCAAGCACCGCCGCGCACCGTTCCCTGCGGCGGCGAAATTCCGTGCATCGGAGCCTCTGGAGCTCGTGCACGGCGACCTCTGCGGCCCAATCACGTCGGCGACCCACGGTGGCAAGCGGTACTTCCTGCTGTTGGTCAATGACTACAGCAGGTACATGTGGATCGTCCTGCTGAAGAGCAAGGCCGCTGCAATACGCCGCTTCCAGGCAGAGGAGGAGAAGGAATCCAAGCGCTCATTGCGCGTGCTTCGTACTGACCGCGGAGGCGAGTTCACCGCGGCAGAATTCGCTGATTGGTGCGCCGATCATGGCGTCAGGCGCCACCTCACTGCCCCCTACTCACCCCAGCAGAACGGGGTGGTCGAAAGGCGAAATCAGACCGTGGTTGGTGCCACCAGAAGCATGCTGAAGGCCATGGTTGTGCCAGCACAGTTCGGGGGGAGGCAGCGTGCACGTCCTCAACAGATCTCTTACGAAGAGCCTGGAAGGGAAAACTCCCTACGAGGGGTGGCACGGCACCAAGCCAAGCGTGCACTACCTCCGCGTCTTTGGATGCAGGGCCTATGCCAAGGAAACAAGACCAGGACTGAAAAAGCTGGACGATCGAACTCGTTCGATGATGCTTGGATACGAGACGGGAAGCAAGGCTTATCGCTTGTATGATCCGGCGAAGAAGCACCTCCACGTCTCCCGCGACGTCATCTTCGACGAAGGGGCGGCCTGGAATTGGGGGGAGCAAGGTGGCTCGTCCTCTCTGACGATGGAGTCCTGGACTCTTGCCCCGCCGTCATTAGAGCGCTTTAGAGAAGGAGCAGTAGCAGAAAGCTCACCAAGTTTGGATGGGCCTCTCCCGGAGCAAGCCTCACCTGGGCCATCAACGGTGGGCCAGCGCACTTCATCAACACCTGGGCAGCCCACCCGCTTCGTCTCGCCACCTGCAGAAGGAGCAGAGGAGCACCTGGACGCAGGCGTTGACCCAAAAGGCGACCTCCGCTATCGCCCAGTCCTGGATCTGATCGATCCCGACGCGGCGAACCCAGGACAAGCGGAGCGCCTCTTCCTCACCCCCACCGGCGAGTCGGCGTCTCTCGCTGAGGCTGAAGGGGATGAGGACTGGAGGCTGGCAATGGTTGACGAGATGGTTTCGATCGAGCAGAACTCCACCTGGTCACTCATGGATCTGCCCGCCGGTCACAGGCCCATTGGCCTCAAGTGGGTCTACAAGCTGAAGCTCGATGCGAACGGGATCATCCTCAAGCACAAGGCCAGGCTCGTCGCAAAGGGCTACGTCCAGCGGCCGGGGATTGACTTCGATGAGGTCTTTGCCCCTGTCGCTCGCCTGGACTCCGTCAGGTTGCTGCTCGCCGTCGCCGCTTAGTGCAAGTGGCAAGTCCATCACATGGATGTGAAGACGGCGTTCCTCAATGGCGAGCTGGGCGAGGAGGTGTACGTGAGCCAGCCGCCGGGCTTCGTCGATGGCCAGAACTCAAGCAAGGTGCTGCGCCTTCACAAGGCGCTATACGGGCTGAGCCAGGCCCCTCGCGCTTGGAACACAAAGCTCCATGCTGTTCTGGTGTCACTGGGTTTCGAGCGGAGCGCCTCGGAGCACGTCGTGTACACACGCGGCAAGGATAGGACTCGGCTGCTGCTCGGGGTGTACATCGACGACCTCGTCATCACCAGCGCCTGCACCAACGCCATCGCTGTGTTCAAGGAGGAGATGTGCCAGCGCTTCAAGATGAGTGACCTTGCCCTGCTGTCATTGTACCTGGGCATCGAGGTCAGTCAGCAGCCAGGCTTAATCACCCTCAAGCAGAGCGCTTTCGCCGTCAAGCTCCTGGAGAAGGCGGGCATAACTGACTGCAATCAAGTTCACGTGCCCATGGAGCCTCGCCTAAAACTGTCAAAGGAGAGCTCCAATCCTGCCGTCGATGTGACTCTGTATAGGAGCATCGTTGGTGGGCTTCGCTATCTGGTGCATACACGCCCCGACATCAGTTTTGCTGTCGGCATGGTGAGCCGCTTCATGCAAGCGCCCACTACAGAGCACATGAGTGCTGTGAAGCACCTGCTCCGCTACATCGCTGGGACAATCGACATTGGCTGCTCCTACATCCCAGTGACCGACGGCGCCCATCTGATCGGCTACAGCGATGCAGACATGGCTGGCGATGTTGATGGTAGGAAGAGTACCTCTGGAACACTCTTCTTCTCCGGCAATTGCCCTGTGTCCTGGCAGAGCCAGAAGCAGAGGGTGGTGGCAATGTCGTCCCGCGAGTCTGAATACATCGCAGCGGCAACGACGGCCTGCCAGGAAGTCTGGCTTGGGCGTCTACTGGGCGATCTCTTGGGGAAGGATCCTCTCGTCGCCAAGATGTTCGTGGACAACAAGTCTGCGATCCAACTCTGTATGAATCCAGTGTTCCACGACAGAAGCAAACACATCGAGGTGCGTTATCATTTCATCAGAGGATGCATTGAGAATGGAACTGTCTCTGTCGAGTATGTGTGCACTAAAGAACAGCTCGCTGACATCTTTACCAAAGCACTTGGACGTGTGAGGTTTCAGATGCTCCGTGAGAGGATCAGGATCGTCAAGGTCAAGTAAGCTGCAGCTCTTAGGGGGAGATCGTTAGTTAAATCCTTGTAGCTTACACTTATTTAGTTTAGTTTCTTTAGTCTGAATAATATTCATATAGCAGGTGTCTGTACTTGCTAGTTCTGTCAGTAGCTAGCTGTTTTCTTTCAGTTGTTGGTGACTCAGTCTAGCGCTGCATTAGGGATTGTGGGGATGGACACGACTCAACTGATGCAGCGTAGTAGTAGGGGTCATGGACCTGAGCAGTGGTGGGATGGCACCACTCCGTAGGCTCAATCTTTAGATCCTAGTTTGTAGGAGTTCAGTTGTAACTCTGTCAATAAAAGAGAAAGGGGAAAACAGAAAAGCTGCAGTTAGTGTGCGCAGCACAAAATCCTTTGTCTCTCGAGCTCTAGTGTTCATCCACCTACAAATTGTTCTGTTCATTAATCCTTGCAGGGATTTCAGTGTTGTGATACATTTGGACATGGTTAAATGACTAAATGAGATCCCTGGATCACGGAACCACATTGGTCACAAAACCAATTTTTAATTTAAAAACTTTGTCCCTGGATTTTAATTCAACAATTCAAAAATTGGGCAAAACCTCCCCTGTAATTTGATGCCATATCCTGATCACACAAAAAAAGTCAACATCCCCAACCAACCACGGTCCACCCCCAACCAGCCCTGCTCGTCTTCCTCCACCCCGAACCCACCTCGCGCAGTGCCCCTGCCATTGACACGCACCCTCGTGGCTCCATGCACTGGCAGGCCACCCAGTGCGCCGCCTCGGACCCCCTGCGCCGACAGGCCATCCTAGCATGCTGCCCGGGCTCCCCATGCTGGCGGACCAACGCAGCTTCACCTCCCCGGATCCCTGCTCCGGCCGACCACCACCCCTTCCTCCTGCATCACCAAATCCTCTCCTCGCACCTCCTCTGGATACCAGCCACGATGACGGATTGGAGCTCCCCAGCTGCCCCACTGCCAGCTTCCCCACACTCCAACACCATCGCGGCTCATTACGCTGCTCTGAAGTCTGAACCACCGACAGGACCTGCTCCGAGTTGGCTCCCCGACATGCCCAGCCCCCGGCCTCCCCTTCACCACCAGGTTTGGCACGGGAGTCCACGGCGAGGCACCCTGGAAGTCCACTGCGTCACAGCAGGAGTCCAACGGTGTGTCCAGCCTAGTGCTCCTGTGCCTGCGCCGACATGGGGAAGAGGGTCAGACGCCACCGTTGCACCTGCGCCTACCCTCGAGCTTGAGGTCGCCGCCGTGACTGGGGCCTCTTATTTTTCCAGTGTTACATATCGATTGAGGAAAGGGGTAAATTGGTCCAAGAACAAGAAAACTGACGGCAAAGACTAACAGAATGGACAGTGGTGGCATATAAGGAAAGAGATCAAGATACAATGTCAAATAGGGAAGATAAAATTTAGCACCAAATAGGGAATCGAACTTTTAAGTAGTGTCAATAAGGAGCAAACACCATTGATATCACAATCAAAGTTTTAGGAGCTGTTTGGTGGCACCCTGAATTCCTGCATGTACCAGCCGCGGCTCTATGGTTGCTAAAAGTTACTACATACGGCTGAATTCATTACAAGCCTACACTGCTGCACGTATAATCTAGTGGAGTAGTCACAACAAAGATGGACACATCATTGAAGAATTTCTTGTTTCGACCGGTAACTGTCTAACTGATAAGAGAAATATGTGGTGTTCCATGTCGGCTCTAGCTTTACAGAAAGAAAATACTAGAATGCCATGAACATGCTAAGCTTGTAGAATTGTACGACCACGCGTTGTCCATCAAGGTTCAAGGTTCAACAGATAAAGGTACAGACCATACACTTATGATTTCAGAGTAATGCCATTATTCAGAACTTCATGGCCTACCTCATCTAATAGACCTTCATACGTCAACTGCGAACACATTGGTGTCACCATATCCACCTGAATGAGTAAAAGAAGATACATTAGTAAGACACACCAAAAGAAAAGTATCACACATTAAGACCTAACACCACTAAAATATTATTAACTTTTTATCACTTAGAAGAAACATAAGTGAACATGTTCATACATAACGAGAAAAGGAGAAATGATGACAGAGTGTACAATAGTTAAACCACCTCTCTGTCCAGCAAAATGAGGGTGTCTATCTCTGGCATCCCCATCTAAAAGCACCACAAAGAAAAATGTACGCGATCAGCTGAATTTAGAGATCTGAGTAACAAAATCTTGAAATCAGTTAGCATATTACATTATCCATGTTGACAGGATCTTCTAGTTGCATATTATTCAGCAACTCTGCAGCTTTGGTTGACGCTAGACCCTTGGCCCTAATATTGGGGATAACTCCAAAGGCAAACTGGAAAAGAAAGAGTACTACGTGTAAGTGCATCACTTTAAGAATTTTATGTAAGTCAATATCCCACATTAAAATAGGGTGTTGGCCCTTCTAGTTAATGAAAGATTGTGTAAGGAAACTTGTGAGATTTCAGATGGAAAGTTGATAAATAATACAAGCAAACATAAAGCATACTTGTAGAGAACAACTTATTCTGTCCATGAAATATTTCAGCCTTACACAAATGCATCCTGAATGTATCAACCTTCATTTCGAGTACAAAACTTTACAAATACGGGACGGGAAGGCACGCATACCTCTAACTTATGAATGGCTTTTGCAACGTGCCAGACAGAACTAGTATCTCCTTCAATAAGGCATTCCTGAAAATAATAAATGCTCCAATGAGATCCAATACAAAACCAAAAAAAAACATGCTACACCAATTATATAGAAGTACCTGCAAGGAATAGTCCAGCTCAAAAGAAAGGACATCCTCATCCAACGGAACTACATACAAGGGATATTCTCCAATTGTCAACTTTTGATGAACTTTCTCTTCCTCTAGAATCTGCAGGAGCAAATGAATATTTTTTTGAAGATGCCTTATTGAGGAATTTCGTTGATTCATCTGTCCTAGCTCACAAAATTCTGAGTGCAATAGCTAAGCATGTGTTTGAACATTCACGAGGGAAGGGGAAGCAAAACTCTCCAGAATAAGATTACTAATACAACAAAAGATATCTAACTTATCCAAAACATTACTAATACAACAAAAGATTACTAATAGTACAATAATTGTATATGGGCTATGAATGACATACTAGTTTCTCAACATTTATTCCTCAATGAATGTTACAACTATAGAAAATTCTACATAGAGTTATAACTTATGATTGTCCTTGCCGAAAGTCAAATACTACCTCCATTCCAAATTATAAGACGTTTTGGTAGGCTAGCCTACCGAGACGTCTTATAATTTGAAACTGTGGAAGTATTTGGTAAGTAGCATTGCAATATATGACCTTCTTTTGGCTTGTCAAAACAAAATATAAGTTTAACTGTATCTATTTATATAAGTAGCAATAGTTAGCAACTTAGCATCCCTGGACCTTCTTTTGGATTGTCAAAAAATGTTAGTCTCCTTTATCCATACGAAATAACGATGATGACATTCAGGGGAAACTGATAGAAATAGTAGGATCATAACCAGCATTACAAGTCATTAAATGCATAGCCCAAGCTTCTTGGTTCTAATTGTCAAAACAGCACACAGACGATGGGCCATGAATTAGCATAAAGGGCCCCATCTTTAAATAAGAGTGAAGTGGCAGGCAAGCAGAAATCCAGAGAAGCTCATTTGAACTGTGGTATAAAAATATTCATATGAATAATCACTAAAAAAATGTTCCAATCTACAGCAACTACTGTACATATCATTGGTATGGATAAAAATGCATGTATGCATTAATTACATGCAGCAGCCTAGCAGAATGAAAGACACATTGCAGTTGAAGAAGAAGGTGCATTAGTTCTTAAACCTACCATAGATATTTGGGAAGAAAAACGAGCAATTGTACAATGATTTATGGTGTTCAGATTGGAAAAAAAAAACATTTCAGGCCTGACAAGCATCATCCGCAATGAAAGGAACACGTGCCTTGTATATTTTGAAACAAGGCACGATGCCTGACATGTCAACATTTTAATACACAACATATGTATACTTTGCTGTTTACAGTAACCTAATGGGCTAAGAAATAGGGTAATAAACTGAAGGACTGATTCCAGGTTGTCAAACTTCTAGGACCTAGTAAGACAAAACTTAATTATACTTATGATATTTATTCTCATGCAGATTTCAACCATACAAGATGAATATTCACCCTTCTTTTAAAATAAAATGAGGATCAACGGATTTCTAGTACACATCCACACAGAGCTTAGGTGATTGTCTGAGTCATCGTTCTAATTACACTAGGATCTAGAACAAGCAAACTGCCGTGAGTCTCACAAACTATTTTAACATACTAGAATTTCACGTCCAAAATAAAATAATAAAAGTATAGAAGTATAGAACACAGAGATACGTTGGTAAAACTTAAATGTGAAAAAACTAAGATATACCTTCTCACAGGCAACTGTTCGGCGTGGTACAAAATATAAAAAATATTCTCTCTGTAGCCCTTTGGGTTCATCATTCTTAATCTGATTTGCAATAAATTTCATGTAGTTCGGTTGCGCGCGAACAAGATACACCACTTTAGGGCACTCCGTTTGCAGCGGGTCAGCAGACAGGATCCGCAGCTCCGCGCCATATTCCTGATCAATGGAAAAAACATGTCTGAGCTAATAAAAGTTGAATCAAGGAAAGTAACTACACTATGTCTTCATTATGGTGCATCACCAATGTTCACAATCATCTATTAACATACTAGACAGAGACAAGAAAGACATCGACTATTGACAGCAGATCCACGGTCGAACCTTGAGCACTGAGGTCTGCAGGATCAGCGAGAGGGTACCCGCAAGCTTGGGGTCAATGACCAGACACTTCTTCCCCCTAATCTGATAACAAGAAAGAATTCAAACTCTTGAATGTTAAAAGGAGTACAGAAACTGCTACAGGGAATGGAGGAGAAACGTACACTCTTCACTATGTTGAGAAGGTCCTTCTGTGACTGCTCCCTACAAGCCCAGGGTTAAAGCAGATTAAGAACACTGAGTCAAAATTTGGAGGGACAGATAGGGAGGTGAGTGGAATCTGGATGAGAGACCTGATGGCAGTGAGATTGAGCGGGGAGTTATCGAGGTTTGGGATCTGTGCCATTTGCCACACTCGGCACCTTCATGTTTAACACAAAATTTTAGTCCTCTTAACACAAACATGTCAGTATACAATTACTAATTAGATAGCATATTAAAAGACAGCAACAGTAGCAAAATATAGTTATATAGCTAATAAGAAGGAACTGAACTTCAATACATGTGGTCTTCACAGCTTATACACGCCCTACATTCTGCTCAGCGAAGCAATTAACATAAGAAACGTCCTCAAAGCCACTAACAGACCATCCCAATATGACTAATAGCTCATCCAAACAAAGCCAAACTGGCACAAGTAACAGACTTGAGGTTTGGAATTCCCCACAATTACATCCCATATCAGAAGAAGCGACAAAGCGGGATCACTCTACACCCTTCCCGAACTAAGGGCCTGTTTGTTTGGGCTGTCTGTGCAGGAAAGCTGCTGTTCTGGGTTTCACGGTTTGGCGACCTGGCTGGCTGTCTAGTTTATGCTGAAGGAGAGAGGGACGGGAGGCTCACCCCTGCCTGGGGACGAGTTCGGCTGGGTAGGAGGACGGAAGGAGACGAGGTCGTCTGCCTGCGTGTGCAGGGCCGGCACGGAGGTGGGAGGCGCGGTCGGACGGCTGGAGCGGAGGGTCGCCGGCGTACTGCAGGGGGGAAGCGGTGTAACTGCCTCTGTGGAGGGGAAGGTAGAGAGGGTTCAGCGTCAGCGGTTAGGGTGGAGTGGACGGCCGGCGGCGGCAGGGATTCGGTCCCCGCAAGAGCCCCGGCGAGGTACTGGCGACGGGAAGGGCGTTTGTGTGTGCGATGCAGTCAAGATCCCGTGGAATTGGGGTCTGCTTTCTTTTAATTCAGCCCTATTAATTATTATCAGTATCACGAGGGCGTCCGTCTCGGTTTTCTGACGCCTGCGCCTGCGTGTGAGAGTCCGTCTTGGAACGTGGTCTGCGCCTGTTGGCAATGAGGTACGCGGCCGAGGTGAGCCAGACAGAGATCAGCCGCGTTCAAGGGCGTGTTTGGTACTCCCTCCGTCCACAACAACATAGAAGTAAGCAAAACATTGTTTTCATTATTCTCATTACACTGTCCACAACAACACAAATGGTTCATTATTCTCATTATACTTTCCACAGCAACACAAATTAATCAAGAAAGAAGTGCAATATATATGTTTGAAACAAGAGGCGTACATGTCCAGTATATACTCTCTGCTTATACTAGTCCATGCTTATACTAGTCCATACAAATTAATCAAGAAAGAAGTGCAATATATTCTAGTTTATTATTCTCTGGACCGTACATAGCAACCTGGTCCATGTGATTTCTTGACATACCTCGTACTCGGCGGGCTGCTGCTGGGAACGACCTGGTCCTTGTCCGGCTGGTCTGTGCGTACTCGACAGGCTGCTGCTGGGAAACGAGATGGAGGAGAGAGATCCGGCGGAGTGGTCCTTGTGCGGCTCGATGGGCAGGTGCAGGCGGGCGGCCGCCGGTTCTCATTCGGCCTCAGAGATCTCCATGGCGCGCGGCAACCTCAAGCACCCGACGAACCACAGAGTCAGCACCAAGGGGGTGATGGATGGGGTAGATTTTGGCAGAGGGAGAGGGGCTGTGAGCCTCACCGGCGGCGGGGTCTGGGGCAAGTGGGATGGCGGCGATGGAAACAGGGGTGAGAGACGGGGGAGAAACGAGGGGAGGGGGTGCTCGGGGTCAGGTAGGGGTCTGGGGGGTCGTGGGGGCAGTTTCCAGCGGGTCGGGGCGGTACGCGCTGGGCAAATCTGGCCAACGGGCCGGCCCGGCATGGCCCGCCTAGCTCATGTGTCAGGCTGGCCTGCCTCCGAGGCCCGGGCACGATAAGCGCCTGACGGGCCGGCCCGCGGCATGTTTGGCCCGCATGCCTGTCATGCTCTTTTGCTGGCCCGCTTATTTTACATAAAAAAGGATCAACTCTATTATATAACCACTAGATTTTTGTGGTCTGTTGGTGAGGGGTACACTGGGAAAGGGTGAGGTCGCGAGTTTGAGCCTCGGAGGACCTATTTTTGCTCCATATTTCCAAGATTTCCTGTGTATGCAAGCTTGGCGGCCCGGCCCGTATGCCCGAGGCCGCGGCACGGGCATGGCCCCGACGCTTGGCGGGCCATGCCTGTACCGGGCTTTTTTCGCGTGCCCACGTGTCGGCCCGCCAGAAGGCGGCCCGTTGGCCAGGTTTGGCGCTGGGAGAAAAACAGGGATAATTTTTCGGGACGGATGCGGCAGGTCTGAGGAGCGAAGCTCGTTTCGAGGTTCGCAACCGGGCAATGCCGAGGGGCGTTTTTCGTATCGGTTGGGTAGTGCCCAGACGTGGGAACCAAGCTAACAAACAACAAAAATTGGGCTGGGGTGGAAAATTCTGGGGTGAGCTGGTCTACCAAACACATCCAAAGAGTAAGACTAGTCATAGCGTATGTTACTACTTTAAGTTATTACCTTCATAGTGGCAAGTAATTTATGTGTGCTAACATGAAGTATCATATTAATTAGATTATAGACACACTTTACATTGGTACGTGTGATGTTACAGTAACATAGCTAGTTACTCAATCTATCTATCTCTTCATTAAATCATTGTCACATAAGCAAAAATACTGACTTAGACTCTTAGTTACTAGTGAAGTTACCCCCACTATGACCAGCCTAAACTGAACGAGATCCTTAAAATTGCACGTATGGGTTCTAAATTTTTGATAAGTGATTCACACGAGATCCTAAATTGGTTTGATCCGCGTTGACCATTACCATGTCGGCAGCGAGGGCCAGGAGACGCACCAGCCACCCTACATATTTACGAATATACCCCCACGGTTATATTTCTTATAAAACATGGCCCCTGTTTCTCTCCACATCCTTCTCTCGCATAGTCCCCAAACACGATCATGTCGTTGTCTGTAGTGGCGCGCACATACGAGCTACGCAATGGGTGCGGGACGGAACGGGGCTGTCGCATGGGCACTCAGGCTATAAGCTGGATTGCTCCGTGTTGATTACATAATCATGTATATGTGTCGTGACATTCCGTTGTTGTTACGTCACGCTTTGCGTGCGTTACGTGCAGGTTGCGGAGGCGAAGCAGAACGGCCTAGCTATGGGGACAGCAGGGCGCAGCAGATGTCAGTAAAGTGCGTGCAGCTGACGCTGGTGCCGCCGGCGAGGCGACGCCAACGGGGGAGCAGTACTACATCGGTGTGATCATGCTGACTGTGTACTGCTTCAAGTGTCATTTGGCCGTGGCCACAAGGACGCCGCGAAGGCGCTCTGCACCGTGTTGGCCCATATTCTAGTGTGCTACCACACGCTCGCCGGACGCCTCGGCATCAGCCCGGAGATGAAACTCACCGAGTCACCGTGTAGTGTGCCGGCGAGGGCGCCCCGTTTGTTGAGGCTGGCGCTGCCTGCGACCTGGTTGACATCGGCGACCTCTCCACCAGGGACCCGGCCGTGCTGGGCCAGCTCGTTTCTCCTCTTCGTGGAATACCAATAGTGAGCAGCGTAATCTCTGTAGGGGTTCGTAGCATAGACAACAAAAAAATTCTAACGCATGCACACAAACAAGCCAAGATCTATCTACTAGATTATAGCAACGAGTCGATAGAAGCACTCACCCTCGAAGATTCCAAAGCGGTTAACGATAGTAGATTCTCATGGGTGATGTAGTCGTACACTTGCCGATCTCAAGATCGCGTAGACGATCCTTCCGGCGTTGCGTTCCGGCAGCGCTTCCGCAGTCGGTCACACGTTCAGTACTCGATGAAGACCTTCCTCTCCCTTGTTCCAGCAGGCAGCGGAGGTTGTAGTTCTCCCCTCGCGATTCCGGCAGCACGACGGCGTGGTGTCGGAAGTAGAGGGAAGATCCCGCAGGGCTTCGCCTAAGCCGGTGCGAGTTATGGTGGATCTAGGATTTTCCGGCGATCTAGGGTTTAGAAGACCGGGAGGAGGAGGTGTCGGCAGGGGCTAGGGCGACGACGACGGGCCGGCGGCAGCGCAATGCGGCGGCGCGGCTGGCGGCGGCGCGACGACGACGCGGGTGTGGGAGGGCTAGGGCTTGGTGTTTTGGGGCAGCCCTCCCCCTCTATTTATGAGAGGGGCAGCCTTGGGAGGGGTGGGTTTGAATCCAAACCCAAACCCAAGTTGGATTGAGAGAAGAACTTGTTTCTTCTTCCACTAGGAAACCATTGTTCCAGTTTGACTTTTCAAACTTCCCATTTGACTTTCAATTTAGAGCTTTAATTCTCTCTTGCAAATGCCCACACCAAGTGACCTAAGATATAATCCAATCATTCCACTTATCCATGACACATTCATGGACCATTCCCCTTCCGGTCCGGTGAACCTTTTAGACCCTTCTAGAACCTCTCCGATGAAAACATCGGAATCTTTTCCGAACTCCGGAATCGGACTTTCTTTATATGAATCTTATTCTCCGGACCATTCCGGATCTCCTCATGATATCCCGGATCCCATTTGAGACTCCGAACAACATTCGGTATCCCTACTAACATTCCATATCTACTAAACAATATCGAATCCTTAAGTGTGTCTCCCTACGGTTCGTGAATTATGCGAACATGACGGAGACACTTCTCCGATCAATAACCAATAGAGGAATCTGGAAATTCATATGGCTCCCACATATTTCTATGATTACTTTGCGATCGAATGAACCACTTACATACGATACCAATTTCCCTTTGTCTCACAATAGTTTACTTATCCGAGGTTTTGATCGTCGGTATCTC
Source organism: Avena sativa (assembly GCA_916181665.1). Taxonomy (NCBI): domain Eukaryota; kingdom Viridiplantae; phylum Streptophyta; class Magnoliopsida; order Poales; family Poaceae; genus Avena; species Avena sativa. The sequence goes on along the minus strand of OV702294.1, from coordinate 142,729,767 downwards.
TGCATACCTAGTTCAACCTCGTTACTGATAAGTACTCTTTTCTTGTTCCTGTGATATGTGATCCCTTGTGAGCCAGTCACATGCTTGCAAGCTAATTGGATGACATTCCACCCAGAGGGCCCAGAGTATATCTATCCGTCATATGGATGGACAAATCCCACTCTTGATCCATGTGCCTCAACACATACTTTCCGGACACTCAATGCCACCTTTATAGCTACCCAGTTACGGTGTGGTGTTTGATGTCATCAAAGCATCCTTTCGGTGATGGTGATTAACATGATCTCATGGTCGAAGGAATTAGGTTACTATGTATCAGAAAGCTTATAGCAAACGAACTATTGAAATGACTTGATCTTTATGCTACGCTTATCTATAGGAGTATGTCCATCATACCATTCTCCTAATGATATGATCTTGTTGTTAACAACATCTCAATGTTCATGATCGGGAAACCACGATCATCTATCAACCAACAAGCTAGTATTACAAAGAGGCTTTACTAGGGACTCTAATTTAGTTTACAAATCACACAAGTATTAATGTTTCCGGTTAATACTATTATAGCATGAATGTAAACATTTATCATAAACACAAAGATATAATAATAACCACTTTTATTATTGCCTCTAGGGCATATCTCCAACAGTCTCCCACTTTCACTAGAGTCAACTAATCTAGATTACATGGTAATATACCGAACACCCATGGCGATTTGGTGCTGGTCATGTTTTGCCCTCGGGAGAGGTTTAGTCAACGGATCCACCACATTCAGATATGTGTGTACTTTGCAAATCTTTATGTCACCATCTTGGACATGCTCTCGAATAGCGTGAAAACGCAGCTTGATATGCTTCAGCTTCTTGTGTGACCTTGGTTCTTGCGCATTGGCTATGGCGCCCATGTTATCACAATAGATAGACATTGGGTCCAGCGCACTTGGAACCACACCAAGCTCTGTAATGAACTCCTTCATTCATATCGCCTCTTGTGAAGCCTCCAAAGCAGCTATGTATTCCGATTCAATTGAAGATCTCGCCACAACGCTTTGCTTTGCACTCCTCTAGCTAACTGTTGCACCATTCAAAGCAAATATGTATTCAGATTGAGATTTAGAATCATCTGGATCGATGTTCCAACTAGCATCGGTGTAACCATTAACAACGAGTTGTTCATCGCTTCCGTAAGAAAGAACCATATCCTTAGTTCTTCTCAAGTACTTAAGGATGTTTTTGAACGTTGTCCAATGATGTACTCCTGGATCACTTTGATATCTGCTAGTCAAACTAACAGCATATGCAATGTCGGGTCTAGTACTTAGCATGGCATACATAAGAGATCCTATGGTTGAGGCATAGGGAGTCTTACTCATCCTTTCTCTATCTTTTGTCATTGCAGGACTTTGAGTTTTACTCAAGGTCGTATTGGGCAACATGGGCAAGAACCCTTTCTTGCTATCTTCCATTCCAAACATCTTTAGAACTTTGTCCAAATATGTACTCTTTGACAATGATATTAGGCGTCTCGATCTATCTCTATAAATCTTTATGCCTAATATGTAAGCTGCTTTGCCAAGATCTTTCATTGAAAAACTACTATTCAAATAATCCTTGACACTATTAAGAAGGTCTACATCATTCCCAATCAACAATATGTCATCTACATATAGTATTAAGAATGCTACAGAGCTCCCACTCACTTTCTTGTAAATACAAGCTTCTCCATAAGTTTGTATAAAACCAAAGCTTTTGATTACCTTATCAAAACGTTGATTCCAACTTTGGGATGCTTGCTTCAACCCATAAATGGACCGTTGAAGTTTGCATACCTTGTTAGCATCTTTAGGATCGACAAAACCTTTGGGTTGTACCATATACAACTCTTCATCAATGTATCCATCGAGGAACGCCGTTTTGACATCCATCTGCCATATCTCATAATCATAATATGCAACGATTGCTAACATAATCCTCATAGACTTTAGCTTCGCTACCGGTGAGAAAGTCTCATCGTAGTCAACTCCTTGAATTTGTCGAAACCCTTTTGCGACAAGTCGAGCTTTATAGACAGTAACATTACCATCAGCATCTGTTTTCTTCTTGAAAATCCATTTGTTCTCGACAGCCTTCCGGCCATCCGGTAAGTCCACCAAAGTCCATACTTGGTTTTCGTACATGGATCCAATCTCGGATCTCATGGCTTCTTGCCATTTATTGGAATCTAGGCTCATCATCGCTTCCTCATATGTCGCAGGGTCATCGGTGTTGTCCACCAACATGACACTCATAACGGGATCATACCAATCAGGAGTGGTACGAGTTCTCGTTGACCTACGAGGTTCCATAGTAACTTCAACTGAAGTTTCATGATCAACATCATTAGCTTCCTCTCTTATTGGTGTAGGCGCTACAGGAACTACTTTCGGTGTTGCGCTACTCTCAAGTTCGAGAGAAGGTTCTACAACCTCGTCGAGTTCTACTTTCCTTCCAGTCACTTCTTTCGAGAGAAACTCCTTCTCTAGAAAGGATCCATTCTTGGCGATGAAGATTTTGCCCTCGGATCTATGATAGAAGGTATACCCAATAGTTTCCTTCGGGTATCTTATGAAGACGCTTTTTTACGCTTTGAGTTCAAGCTTGTCGGGCGGTAACTTCTTTACATAAGCTTCACAACCCCAAACTTTAAGGAACGACAATTTAGGTTTCTTCCCAAACCATAATTCATATGGTGTCGTTTCAACGGATTTAGATGGTGCCCTATTTAAAGTGAATGCGGCTATTTCTAATGCATAACCCCAAAATAATAGCTGTAAATCTGTAAGTGACATCATAGAACGAACCATATATAAGAGAGTTCGATTATGACGTTCGGACACACCATTACGTTGTGGTGTTCCCAACGGTGTCAATTGTGAAAGTATTCTGCATTTCTTCAAATGCCTCCAAACTCGTAACTTAGATATTCACCTCCAGGATCAGATCGTAGAAATTTAATCTTCTTGTTACGTTGATTCTCTACCTCACTTTGAAATTCCTTAAACTTCTCGAAAGTTTCGGACTTATGTTTCATGAATAGATATACCCATATCTACTCAAGTCATCCATGAAGGTAAGAACATAGCGATAACCACCACGCGATGCTACACTCATTGGACCACACACATCGGTATGTATGATTTCCAATAAGTCCGTAGCTCGCTCCATCATACCAGAAAATGGAGTCTTAGTCATTGTACCCATCATACATGCTTCACATCTTTCAAGTGATTCAAAATCAAGTGATTCAAGAAGTCCATCGGAATGGAGTTTCTTCATACGCTTCACTCCAATGTGACCAAGACGACAGTGCCACATATAGGTCGAGTTATCACTCAATTTCAAACGTTTAGCTTCAATGTTATTAATGTGTGTATTTCCACAATCGAGATTCAATAAGAATAGACCATCTATCAAAGGTGCATGTTCATAAAACATATTACTCATATAAATCGAACAACCATTATTCTCGGACTTAAACAAGTAACCGGCTCGCAATAAACATGATCCGGATATAATGTTCATGCTCAACGCAGGCACCAAATAATAATTATTTAAGTAAAAAACTAATCCCGATGGTAGATGAAGAGGTAGCATGCCGACCGCGATCACATCAACCTTTGATCCATTTCCAACGCGCATCGTCACCTCGTTCTTCGCTAGCTTCCGTTTATTCTGCAGCACCTGTTTCAAGTTACAAATATGAGCAACCGAACCAGTATCAAATACCTAGGCACTACTACGAGTACTAGTGAGATACACATTAATAACATGTATATCGGATATACTTTTCTTCTTGATGTTGTCGTTCTTCAAATCCGCCAAGTACTTAGGGCAATTCCGCTTCCAGTGACCTTCTCCCTTGTAGTAAAAGCACTCAGTATCAGGCTTAGGCCCAGTCTTGGTCTTCTTCGCCGGTGCGGTAACTCTCTTACCGCCCTTCTTGAAGTTTCCCTTTTTCTTATACTTGCCTTGCTTCTTGAATTTGGTGGTCTTATTGACCAACAACACTTGGTGCTCTTTCTTGAGCTCCACTTTTGCAGACTTTAACATGGAGAAGAGTTCGGGCAATGACTTGTCCATGTTTTGCATATTATAGTTCATCACAAAGTTCTTGTAACTTGGTGGTAGTGATTGGAGGACACGGTGAATCCCCAAAGCATTAGAAATCACTATACCTAAGCTCTGAAGCTTACTTGTGTGCCCAGACATCTTAAGCACGTGCTCACTGACGGAGCTGCCCTCTTCCATCTTGTAGTTAAAGAATTTTTCAAAAGCCTCATAACTCTCAACTGCCGCGTGAGCCTTAAAAATCATTTTGAGTTCACGGACAATATCATGTGGGTCATGGTTCTCAAACCTTTTCTGAAGCTCCAATTCTAAACCATACAAGATAGCACACTGAACTATGGAGTACTGATTCTTCCGAGCGAGGAAAACATTCTTTACCTCATCGGTAGCATCAGCTGCAGGCGGGTCACCCAGCGGTGCATCCAGCACATAGGTCAAATTACCAGCATTGAGGACAATCCTCGAATTGCGGAACCAATCCGCAAAGTTGCTTTCATTGTTTTTCAACTTTTCTTTCTCTAGGAACACATTAAAATTGATGGTAGGGGTCGCCATTGATCTTCAACATATTTGCAATAGTTTAGACTAAGTTTATGACAAATTGAGTTCTAATTAATAGTTTAATTAATCTAGGTGAACTCCCACTCAAAACAATATCCCTCACATTGTTTTAGTGATCACACGAACCAAATCCACCACATCAAAACCGATCATCATGAGAGTTGATATAGCTTCAATGGCAAACAATCTACATGTTCATCATATCTACTATATGACTCATGCTTTACCTTTCGATGATCCGTGTTCCAAGACCATGTATGTACATGCTAGGCTCGTCAAGATCAAACCTTAGCTTCCGCATGAGAAAATCTGGCTTGCTCACATTGTATACACTCGCAGAATCTAACACACCCGATGATCACGTGGTGCTTTGAAACAACGAGCTTTAGCAACGGTGCTTACTAAGGATGAACACTTTAAAACTTGAAATTTTGTGCTTGAGGGGTCATCTTATAATGCTACCGTCGCAAACTAAACAATACAAGATGCATAAAAGGATTAACATCACATTCAATTCATAATATGTGATATGATATGGCCTTTCTTCTTGTGCTTCCGATCTCCATCTTCAAGCACGAACATGATCTCCATCATCATCGGTGTGGCGCCAAGGTCAATGGCGCCGCTTCATGGTTGTCGTCCACCAGCATCAACTATTACAACTACTTTGAATAGACACGCATGTCTTAACGGAATTTAAAAGACAACCATATGGCTCTTGCCGGTTGCCGACTTACAATAAGGAACATTGCATAGATCATATATAATCACAATCATGGCCATATCACATCACAACACACCCCTGCAAAACAAAGTTAGACGCCTCTAATTTTCTTTGCATATTTTACGTGGTTTGGATCTTTCAATAAGTGTCGTTCTAACTTACGAATAAGAACCACAACGTTGATGCTTGAACTATCAAGTGCCTGTTGTAAATTGAATCTATACTATGATGGGAGAGACAGACACCCGCAAAGCCACTTATGCAATACAAGTTGCATGTTGAGCGTGGAGCAAGTCTCATGAACGATGTCATGTAAGGTTAGCCCGGGCCGCTTCATCCCATCATACCGCAAGATACAAAGTACACAAAAAGCAATTGATAATAAAAGCACCATCGCCCATAATGACCATTGTGTTCTACTCGTGCAACAGATCTACATATATACATGGCTCTAATACCACTATAGGGGTTCGTAGCATAGAAAACAAAAAAAATCTACAGCATGCACACAAACAAGCCAAGATCTATCTACTAGATTGTAGCAACGAGTCGATAGAAGCACTCACCCTCGAAGATTTCAAAGCGGTTAACGAGAGCAGATTCTCATGGGTGATGTAGTCGTACACTTGCCGATCTCAAGATCGCGTATACGATCCTTCCGGCGCTGCATTCCGGCAGTGCTTCCGCAGTCGATCACACGTTCGGTACTCGATGAAGACCTTCCTCTCCCTTGTTCCAGCAGGCAGCGGAGGTTGTAGTTCTCCCCTCGCGATTCCGGCAGCACGACGGCATGGTGTCGGAAGTAGAGGGAAGATCCCGCAGGGCTTCGCCTAAGCCGGTGCGAGTTATGGTGGATCTAGGGTTTCCCGGTGATCTAGGGTTTAGAAGACCGGGAGGAGGAGGTGTCGGCAGCGGCTAGGGCGACGGCGACGGGCCGGCGGCGGCGGCGCAATGCGGCGGCGCGACGACGGCTAGGCGGCGGCGCGAGTGTGGGAGGGCTAGGGCTTGGTGTTTTGGGGCAGCCCTACCCCTCTATTTATGAGAGGGGCAGCCTTGGGAGGGGTGGGTTTGAATCCAAACCCAAACCCAAGTTGGATTGAGAGAAGGACTTGTTTCTTCTTCCACTAGGAAACCATTGTTCCAATTTGACTTTTCAAACTTCCCGTTTGACTTTCAATTTAGAGATTTAATTCTCTCTTGCAAATGCCCACACCAAGTGACCTAAGATATGATCCAATCATTCCACTTATCCATGACACATTCATGGACCATTCCCCTTCCATTCCGGTGAACCTTTTAGACCCTTCTAGAACCTCTCCGATGAAAACATCAGAATCTTTCCCGAACTCCGGAATCGGACTTTCCTTATATGAATCTTATTCTCCGGACCATTCTGGATCTCCTCGTGATATCCCAGATCCCATTCGAGATTTCGAACAACATTCGATATCCCTACTAACATTCCATATCTACTAAACAATATCGAATCCTTAAGTGTGTCTCCCTATGGTTCGTGAATTATGCGGACATGACCGAGACACTTCTCCGATCAATAACCAATAGAGGAATCTGGAAATTCATATGGCTCCCACATATTTCTACGATTACTTTGCGATCGAATGAACCACTTACATATGATACCAATGTCCCTTTGTCTCACGATAGTTTACTTATCCGAGGTTTTGATCGTCGGTATCTCTGCATACCTAGTTCAACCTCGTTACTTATAAGTACTCTTTTCTCGTTCATGTGATATGTGATCCCTTGTGAGCCAGTCACATGCTTGCAAGCTAATTGGATGACATTCCGCCCAGAGGGCCCAGAGTATATCTATCCGTCATATGGATGGACAAATCCCACTCTTGATCCATGTGCCTCAACACATACTTTCCGGACACTCAATGCCACCTTTATAGCTACCCAGTTACGGTGTGGTGTTTGATGTCATCAAAGAATCATTCCGGTGATGGTGATTAGCATGATCTCATGGTCGAAGGAATTAGGTTAGTATGTATCAGAAAGCTTATAGAAAACGAACTATTAAAATGACTTGATCTTTATACTACGCTTATCTATAGGAGTATGTTCATCATACCATTCTCCTAATGATATGATCTTGTTGTTAACAACATCGCAATGTTCATGATCGGGAAACCACGATCAGCTATCAACCAAGAAGCTAGTATTACAAAGAGGCTTTACTAGGGACTCTAATTTAGTTTACAAATCACACAAGTATTAATGTTTCCAGTTAATACTATTATAGCATGAATGTAAACATTTATCATAAACACAAAGATATAATAATAACCATTTTTATTATTGCCTCCAGGGCATATCTCCAACAATCTCAGCACCCAGCATCGACGCCTATGTAGTGCTTCACGGTGAATGCACTAGAGGAGAATGTGATTGTGCAGCTCGATACACTCAACGTTGTGCATGGCTATGGCCATGCATGCCCACCAACTAGTATTGCCATGCGTGTTTCTTCATATGAGGCTCTCATATGCAATGAGATAAAAGTTGGGCTAGCATGGATGTATACGAACACAACCATGCATGTATTCATTCATATGTTTTGGTCAACGGGTCGAGACCTGACACGTGAGTATGAGATGACAGGAGCGACGGTTGCTTCCTTTTTTCTTTGAATAGGACCGTCGCTTGGAAAACATATAACCGAAGGGGTCTTTTTGCAAATATATTATTGATATGGCGGCGGTCAAAATGCCACATAGATAGGTCAAAGCGGTCAGACCCAAATAGGACCTCGGGTGAATCACTTATAAAAGATTTAGGACCTAGATGTGCAATTTTAAAGAATTAGGACCAAAGTGAAGGTGGGACGAAAGAATTAGGACCGCCCATTCAGTTTACTCATCCACAAACTACTTATATCATTGTCCTAAGTTAAAGTGAATAAAGTTTGACTAAATTTATAAGAAATCATAGCAATACTTATAACTCTAAATTGGTATCAATAAATAGTTTTTAAATTTAGTTTCATAATATGTCAAGTTGATATAATATATGTTGCTATATTTATCTATAAAATCAGTCAGATTTGATAAAGTTTGTTTAGACAAAAGTTAAGCGTACACTTATTTGAGGACGGAGTGAGTAGGGCGCAGCCCCGTTTCTCGCATGGGTCTCGAGAAGAAATAAGGAGGTTTGGTTGTCCATGGAGAAAAAAAACTTGCATGACCGAGGAAAGGCATGACTTTTAAATTCGCCAAAAATAGGCTCCATGGAAACACCTGAATCTAGCGTTCCTTTGTGTGCAGGCTCCGAGGAGAAGAAAATCTCCCAAAAAAGGCTTCCTACTCAACGCAAGGCCACTTCTCTAGAGCACTGTAGCCAAATTCCTTAATCACCTGGATTAATTGAGCTATGTTGCCCATCTCGCGTTGGAGGAGCCTGCGCTGGAGCTCGCCTAAGAGTATCTCCACTCGGCTTTCCAGGACGCCGATCCTAGGACGAAATTTAGGTTCGGATTTCGAAAATCGGCCCAGTCGCGTTCCTAGGACCCCGGTTTTGTCCGGATTTGGGCGACCTTTGCTCCGGACTTTCCAGGCCATTCTCAGCATCCCGGAAACACCGGACGAGTGATATGCCCAATTTGCATCACCATTCTATATCATAATCTACCTCTATTCATTGATATTTGTCTTATTATGAGGTATTACTTATGTCTTTTCCACTGTTTATGCATGTTGGATGATTCTTGGAGGATGGACTGTCGCAGTCTGGATTCTGATGGAAAAGAAGGCGTTTTGATGCAATTTCGCGAATATCAGAAAAATACCAGAAAAATATGGGAAAATATTATTTTTCCAAAAGATTGAGGAAGCCAGAAGGAGGAGCGAAGAAGGGCTGCAGGGGGCCCACACCCCTCCTAGGCGCGGGCCCGGGCAGGTGTGGCCCACCTGCCCAGCTCCCAACTCCGCCCCTTCACCTATATCTTCCTTACGGAACCCTAAGGCTAGGCGAGCGACCATAGATAGATTTCCGCCGCCTCTGCGGGGTGGAAAACACCGAGAGAGAAAGATCTCTCTAGCAGACAGATTTCTGCCAGGGGAATTCCTTCCTGGAGAGGGGAGATTGTCTCCATCAACACCGTCATCAAGCTAGGCTTCATCGGGATCATCATCCACACCATCATCTCCACCAGCACCATCATTACCACTCCGTCCCACTGTAACAATTGTGTTGGATATTGCTTTAGTTCTTAGGGGAAACTTTCTCGGTGTTAATTACTATTGTAGTTGATGCTTGTGAGTGGAACCATTGGATTATTGTTTATGTTCGGATTGTTATCCATTATCATATCATCTTTGATCTTCATCCATATGATGTCTTATGAGTAGTTCGTCTAGTTCTTGAGGACATGGGAGAAGTCTTATTGTTAGTAGTGGATTTGTGTTGAGTTATTATTCAATGGTTAGTATTTAAGTTGTGGTGCTATTCTTCTAGTGGTGTCATGTGAACATCGACTACATGATACTTCACCATTTATGGGTCTAGGGGAATGCATTGTGTATCTGACTACTAATTGTGGGGTTGTCGGAGTGACAGAAACCTGAATCCCCGTTAGGACACATTTGCATAAGTGAGTGTAGGATCTCAGAGTTTAAGGTTGTGGTTAGATTTTTATCTTAATTACTTTTCTGTAGTTATGGATGTTTGCGGGGGGTTTAATCACAAGTATGTATTAGTCCAAATAAGGTCGGTATATTAGCACAGGTTCACCCACACAACACTTGCAACACCAAAGAAGAGTACTCAGCTATTTGAAGCGAAAACACTTGATAGAATTCTCATGTGTCCTCGAGAACGTTTGGTCTTTATAAGTATTTCCACCGGCTTGTCCTTTGCTAAAAAAGGATTGGGCCACTTGTTGTGTTTGTTCTTTATTACCTGCACTTTGTTTTGTTGCTTTATCAGAAAACCACTAAAATCCGTTTGCTAAGTATTCACAGGGATTTCCTTCTCCATACCACTGTTCAGCACCTTCTGCTCCTCGTTGGGATCGACACTCCTATTTATCGAAAGTACTGCGATACACCCCCTATACTTGTGGGTTATCAAGACTATTTTCTGGCACCGTTGCCGGGGAGTGAAGCGCTATTGAAGAGTGGAACTGGTAAAGGAAACTTCTACTGTGAGTATTTCTTTTGTTACTACTTGTTACTTTGTTTCCAATATGGATAACCCACTTGGTTTTCTATTTGGGAAAACTACTACCACTGCTAGGTAGTAGATGAACCACCACCTGTTGAGATAGATCCTTTTAAGATACCTACAAGTATTATTGATCGTGTTATGGATAATTATTATTTAGGGGGTGGAACTGTCCATCCTGGTGATCATTTGCTCTTTATCCATGAGTTATGCGAGTTGTTTAAGTGTGCAGGTATCACAACTGAACAGGTGAAGAAGAAGTTACTCTCCATATCCTTGAAAGGGAGAGCTGAAGAATGGTATAAGCTGCTGAAGAATGGACAATCCATGGAATGGGAGGAAATGGCATCTCTCTTTTATTCTAAATTTTATCCTCCCAGTGAGATTCATAAGGACAGAAATCTGATATATAACTTTTGGCCTCGTGATGGAGAGAGTACAACTCAAGCTTGGGGGAGATTGAAGTTACTAATGCTTAAATGTCCTATTCATGAACTCCCTAACAATATTATTATCAATAACTTTTATGCTAGGCTTTCTCTTCATGATAAAGATCTACTAGATGCTTCTTGTGTTGGATCATTCACACGTATGAAGGAAGAAGCTAAATGGAATCTCTTAGATCATATTCAAGAAAACACTGAAGCTTGGGAGAATTACAAAGGAAGAAAGTCGGGTATAAACTATGATTATGAATGCATTAAATATTTTATGGGAACTAATGACTTCCGTGATATTAGTAATGAGTTTGGTCTTGATCCTCAAGTTCTTGCAAAATGTTTTAATGCCTTTGCCTCTTATATTGAAATTTCCAAGAAAGAGTGGGACAAGTACCATGCTCCTTATAAAGACATTGTCACCCATGTTCCTGCTAGCATAGAGGTTTGTACTATTGATCCTATTTTGCCTGAACCTTCCCTTTTCCTGCTAAGGTAAGGGAACATTCCATTATAGCTAATGTAGATAGCAAAATCACAAAGAAAACTGTGGAGCCTGATGAGCTCATTGATATTAAGCCTGTGGTAGCTATTGTGAAAGATCTTGTCACTAGAAATATAGAGGATGAGAAATACTAAATAAAGATTATTTAAAGACCAAATTAAATCTTGGACTAATCCATTAAGCAAATGGAATGAGTTTAATCCAAAACCCAAATAAAATAAAAGGGATAAAGAATTTCCAAAATAAAATAAAATGGCATTAACCATTCTATCCCTATTTTAATAAAGACAAATCTCTAATGAATAAATATATAATCCATGAGAAAATAGTATTTTGGAATTTACCCAAGTGGAATAAAAGTTGTTAAATCAACTTAAATAAAATAAATCTTCCAAATAAAATTATGGAAATAAAACTATATTTAAATTCCATTGGAATTAAAACAAATACCCAATTCAAATTCTTTATGAATCATATTAAAATACTTTCCAAATAATTCAAGTTGAATATTTTGACACCCAAGTAATCAAATAAAAACCTACTAAAAAGATTTGGAAGGATTTTAGAAATTTAAATGGTGTTTAAAATTATTATTAAATCTTATTTGATTTAAAACTAGAGCCTATTTTGAATAATTAAAAGACCTTAAAAAGAATAAATAAATTATTCTAAAATGATTCCAGAATGTTTTAATAATCAGTATTTAAACCTACACAAATTTTGGTTGAGGTTTGAATTCAAATGAATGTTTGAATTGCTTATTCAAAATCAAAACAGAAAAATCAAATGAGAAAAAGAAAAACAAAGCAGAACAAAAAAAATATATAAAAAGGACTCAGCCCAACTAGCCTAGCCCACTAAGCCCATCGCCAACCCACGCGGGAAACCCCTCTCTGGTTCTTTTATCACTCAAACCCGCACCCCTCGACCGCTGACAGAACGACCCTACCCCCACTCTCTCTCACTCGCAGACAGCCAGGCCCCACAGCCACGTCACCTTCTTCCTCCCCGCGGTGACCACGCCCCTCACCTCGCCGGCCGTTGCAGGCGATTAAAGCCGGGCTTAATTCGCGTTAACCGCGCCATTAAACGACCCCGCGACCATGCCCTCTTACTCGCCTGTGTTCCCTCTCCATTTCCCTCCAGTCGCCTCACCCGAGCGCGCCCCCAGGCTACCCAATTCCTCTCTGCGCCGCCACTGTCTCCGGCAAGCTCCGGCAACAATTCCGGCAGCCCCTCGCCGCCCCTTGCCTCCTCGACCATGCTCACGTGAACCCCATCTCCTGGCGAACCTTCCAGTGGCATCAGCTTGTTCCCGCGCGCCCCAGAATCTCAGCAACGACAACGACCACCGTCGCCACCGTCTGTTTCATCTCCGGCGAAGCCTCGGGTAAGAACCAGACCGCCCCTCTCTTTCTCCTTCACGCATGCATCATCGCCACGTCCTTGCGCATCTAACTGTGTCTTCCGTTTGCTCCCTCGTGACCCGTAGCACCGCCCTCGACGACGATAGCGCGTGGCCGTCGTCAGACGTAACTCCGACGAGCAATTATCAGCAACCATGTGCGCCCCTTCGTCAACCACGAGCAGGTTGAGCATCCCCATGCCACGGCGATCACGGTGAGCCACCCCTCTACCTTCCTTGCTTCCTCTATCACCGGTGACACCGCTGTCTGACCGCGCCGCCGCCAGTCACCGTCGCTCGCGCCGCCAGTTCTTGGCAAGCACCTTGTAGCCATCCGATCTGGATCTGATGATTAGGATAGAAAGTGAGCGAAAGGGTAAGTAGTGCTTCCGCTCCGTGCGATACCACTTAGATCCAACGGTGCTCAACGCGCGATCCAGCCGAAGCGGTACCGACGAATTAAAACACGCCGCGTGTCACAGAGTCTGTTTTTAAATCAGAATTTGATATATTAGTTGCTCATTTTTGAAAAATCCATAACTTTCAAACCACACGTCCAAATTTTGCAAATTTTATATCAATTGATTAAGCAAGACAATCCCTAGCCAACCATGCACTTTGTTTAGTAAAAAGCTTCTGGTAAATTGTTTGTTTTTACAGAAACTTGTGTATGCATGTTTAGGATATAAAATTTATTCCAAAATGATTTTGAGGATAAAATCTTTGGCAAATGGTGTGTTTTGAACCTACTGACCATAGGAAACAAATTGTGATTTCAAAAATGTATTTAGTAAAGCAAAAGAATAAATCTTTGATGTAAACCATTTCTAGTCAAATAAAAATATGGTTTAATCATTAAAAATGGTTTTGGAAGAAAACCTTTGAGAAATGTTTTGGAAATAAACTCTCTGACCCTAAACACAAGGTTTTATGGTTTGAAAACATATTTTGTTAAACCTATGGAATGTTGCCTTATTAAAAGCATTTCTTCACCACATAAAATAATGACTTGGTTTAAAAATGATTTATGAAGTGAAACCTTTTGCAAATGACTTTGCCACTTTATAAAATGACCAATAGGTGTTTTCAAATGTTTATGAACCATTAGAAACCATTTTTCAAATAAAACAAAGTTTGGCATGCTTGCATGCATTGTTTTGTTCCTATTATTTTATGTGACGAATTGCTTGAATGGTAGATTGAAATATTGTTTGCTTGATTGAATTGTAGTGATTTGAAGTGAGTGAACATTGCAAAGATCAAGGAGTGAACTTATACTCTCTACCAAAAAGGCAAGTAATGCTTCATACTTTTGTCCCATTATTTTCACTATGCATTAGTGATATTTCTAAATAAGACTTGCATGGAATTTTGCTAAGTATAAACCATGCCATGGGAAATCCTAGTAGATGAAACCTTAGTAGAAATTTCCTAAGTTAAAGATCCCTACTACTATCATGCTTAGCTTAGCTAGTAGAAAACAAGGGTGGAATATATATTCATGCTATGGAAAAATTTCTAAGTCTTAGGACTTGTGTTTTGTTTAATAAAACAACTAAGTTAATAAATCACCTGGGTGGAATGGAAGGAATGGTTTGTGTTGAGTGGTTACACAAGGCCAGGGGACTGGTGAACCTTGTGTATCTCACTTGTGGATGGCCACCCAGGAACAAAGAGATTTGAGATGTCAAATGTTGAGAAGCTTCAAGTGCAGCCACATGGCATTATGGGCTCTGCCTGGATCATATAGGTTGCAATAACTTAGCCAAATGGACAGTTGGTGGTAGGGGTTTGATAGGTTGGAGCGCGTCCATTTTGGTCTAAGGGAAGGCTTCTGAAAGATCTTGTCTTGGTGAAACCAAGTCTTGTGGGGAAAGTGCACCATCTCCGCAGAGTGTAAAATCTAAGTACTTAGCCATGTTCCTGGCAAAGGACAATTTGAGCATCAAGACATGGAAGCTATCAAGAATCTCATCATCCAAATTTCTAAGTTAAAAACTTGTGGTTGAACAAGGGTTTAAGGTTCACCAATTTCTATTGGTGGTTCCTTGGGTGATCTTTGTCAAGCAAAAACTTAGTGTTTTCAAATGATAAGGAAAATCTATTTTGAGCAAAGCAAGCCTAAGCTCCACTTAGCCAAATGCATATAGATGATAGATTCCACTATACTACTATAGTATCACTTGCCAATACAATTCAAATGTATTGACCCTTGTGGCTGTAACTTGTTATGTTGCAGGTTTGTGTGATATTAGTGAAGTAGGATTACAAGTCTACAACCAACATGTCTGCCTGTGGCACTTTGAAGATGAAGGACCCCATGCTATTGTTATATTCTGCTGCATTGTAATGAGATAGCCAAATGAGCTATGTAAGATGTAATAAATTATTTTATTCCTGGTTATAAAGTTGTATTATGACCTATGTTTCTTGATATTACATCTTAACTGTGGATGCTAGCTATTGATCCAGGGACTAGCATTGTAAACACAGGTATCTCTACCTTATTAAAGGTTGGGAACCTTACAAGGATGAGCATATTGTATTCTGTGAAGACGCTACTAATATTGTTTCTCATCCTAAAAAGGCTAGAAAAGCTAGTGTCCCTGTGCTTTCTGTTAGAATTGGTAATCATAGCTATTATGGTTTATGTGATATTGGTGCTAGTTCTAGTGTTATTCCTTATGAGCTTTATAGGTACATTATGCATGAAATTGGTCCTTGTGAGCTTGAGGACATTGATGTGGTTATTCACCTTTACAATAGAGAGCAAGTTTGCCCCATTGGCATTGTAAGATATGTGGAGGTACTTTGTGGTAAGATTAAATATCCTGCTGATTTTCTAGTACTTGGTAAAGAAGCTAGTAAAACCTATCCTATTATCTTTGGTAGACCCTTCCTGAATACTTGTGGGGCTATTATATATTGTAGGAAGGAAAAAGTTTTGACTAAGTTTGATGGAAATTCTTATGAGTTTAATTTTTCCAAATTTGCAAAAACTCCTTATGAAAAGGAACTGTCTAATGATGATTTTAGGGTTGAACAACTTTCTGCTATTTCTCTTTCTCCTAACAATGCCTTGCAGCAGTTTATGGAAGATCACGAAAGTGATGTCTTCATGAAGGAAAGAAATGAGATTGACGAGGTTTTCCTTCATCGGCCTGAGTTACTTAAGCATAATCTACCCGTGGAAGATTTGGGTACCACACTACCACCTAAAGAGGACCCTATTTTCGAATTAAAACCTTTACCTGATGATCTTAAATATGCTTATCTTGACAATAAGAAAGTGTATCCTGTTATTATTAGTTCTAAACTTTTAGGAAAGGAAGAAGAAAAGTTACTGGAAGTATTGAAGAAACACCGAGGAGCTATGGGTATACTCTTGATGATTTAAAAGGAATTTCTCCTACTATATGTCAACATGCTATTAATATTGAGCCTGATGCAAAACCAGTTGTTGAGCACCAAGCCGTCTAAATCCTAAGATGAAGGATGTGGTAAGAAATGAGGTATTAAAACTCCTTGATGCTGGTATTATTTATCCTATTGCTGACAGTCAATGAGTTAGCTCTGTTCATTATGTTCCCAAGAAAGGGGGAATAATTGTTGTGCCTAATGAAGATAATGAGCTTATACCTCAAAGAGTAGTGGCTGGGTATAGAATGTGCATTGATTTTAGAAAGATTAATAAATTTACTAAGAAAGATCATTATCCTTTGTCCTTTATTGATCAAATGCTTGAAAGGTTGTCCAAAAAGACTCTCTTTTGCTTTCTTGATGGTTTTTATGGGTTTTCTCAAATTGCTGTGAAATCACAAGACCAAGAGAAAACTACTTTCACTTATCCTTATGGTACTTATGCTTATAGGCGTATGCCTTTTGGTCCATGTAATGCTCCTGCTACCTTTCAGAGATGTATGTCTGCTATCTTTCATGGTTTTTGTGAAGAAATTGTGGAGGTTTTCATGGACGATTTTTCCGTCTATGGAACTTCTTTTGATAACTGTTTACACAACCTTGATAAAGTTTTGCAGAGATGTGAAGAAACCAACCTTGTTCTTAATTGGGAGAAATGCCATTTCATGGTTAATGAAGGGATTGTTCTTGGACACAAGATCTCTGAAAGAGGCATTGAAGTTGACAAAGCCAAAATTGAAGCAATTGAGAAGATGCCTTGTCCTAGAGATATCAAAGGTATTCGTAGTATCCTTGGTCATGATGGTTTCTATAGGAGGTTTATTAAAGATTTCTCCAAAATTTCAAAGCCCCTTACTAATCTTATTCAAAAATATGTACCTTTTTTTTTATGATGATTGTAAGGAAGCTTTTGAAACTTTGAAGAAAGCTTTGACAACTGATCCTATTTTCCAACCACCTGATTGGAGTTTACTTTTTGAAATTATGTGTGATGCTAGTGATTTTGCTGTGGGTGATGTCCTTGGACAACGTGTTGATAAGAAGTTGAATGTTATTCATTATGCTAGCAAGACTCTAGATGTTGCTCAAAAGAATTATGCTACTACTGAAAAGGAGTTCTTAGCTGTAATGTTTGTTTGTGATAAGTTTAGACCTTATGTTGTTGATTCAAAGGTTACTATTCATACTGATCATGCTGCTATCAAGTACCTTATGACAAATAAGGACGCTAAGCCTAAACTTATTAGGTGGGTTTTGCTTTTACAAGAGTTTGATCTGCATATTATAGATAGGAAAGGTGTTGAAAATCCTGTTGCTGACAATTTATCTCGCTTGGAAAACATTTCTTTTGGCCCATTGCCTATTAATGATAGTTTTCCAAATGAGCAGTTGGCTGCAATAAGGGTAAGTTCGCATGAGAGTCCTTGGTATGCTGATTATGCTAACTTTATTGTTTCCAAGTATTTGCCTCCAACCTTTACAACTCAGCGGAGAAGGAAATTCTTTTATGATATAAGGCATTACTTTTGGGATGACCCACACTTATATAAAGAAGGAGTAGATGGCATTATGCGAAGATGTGTTCCAGAATTTGAACAACAAGAGATGTTGAGAAAATGTCATGGCAGTGCTTATGGAGGACATCATGCAGGGGATAGGACTGCACAAAAGGTTTTACAATGTGGATTTTATTAGCCTACCCTTTTCAAAGATGCAAGGAAGTTTGTCTTATCATGTGATGAATGTCAATGAGTAGGTAACATTTCTAGACGCAATGAAATGCCTATGAATTATTCTCTTGTTATTGAACCTTTTAATTGTTGGGGATTTGACTTTATGGGACCCTTTCCCCCTCAAAAGGATACACTCATATTCTTGTTGTTGTCGACTATGTTACAAAGTGGGTAGAATCCATACCTACAAATAGTGCTGATGGTAAGACCTCTTTGAAAATGCTTAAGGATGTCATTTTTCCTAGGTTCGGTGTGCCTAGATATCTCATGACTGATGAAGGATCTCATTTTATTCATGGGTTTTTTAGAAAAACTCTCGCTAAGTATGATGTAAACCATAGAATTGCTTCAGCTTATCACCCCAAACTAGTGGGCAAGTAGAACTTTCCAATATGGAAATTAAATCTATCTTGCAAAGGACTGTCAATAGATCTAGAAAAAATTGGGCTAAAAAGTTGAATGACGCTTTGTGGGCTTATAGAACTGCTTATAAAAATCCTATGGGGATGTCTCCTTACAAAATGGTCTATGGGAAAGCTTTTCACTTGCCTTTAGAATTAGAACACAAAGCTTATTGGGCAGTGAAAGAGTTGAATAGAGATTTTAGACTTGCAGGTGAGAAAAGACTGCTCGACTTAAGTAATCTAGATGAGTGGAGAGGTGAAGCTTATGAAAATGCTAGGCTTTTTAAGGAAAAAGTAAAAAGATGGCATGATAAGAGAATTCTCAAAAGGGAGTTCCATGTTCGTGAGAAAGTTCTTTTGTATATGTCTCGTCTCAGATTTTTTGCAGGGAAACTACTCTCAAAATGAGAAGGACCTTTTGTTATCAAGGAAGTGTACCGTTCAGGTGCCATCAAAATTTCTTCTCTGAAGGATGACACAACACAGGTGGTTAATGGTCAAAGACTAAAACATTATATTTCTAGAGATTCTTATAATGAAGATGTGGATGTTATTAAAATGGTGACTCTAGAAGAATTTATCAAAAGCCAAACACCATAAACTGCAGAGTTCGTCCTTGAATAGGTAAAAGTGGCGAAAACAGAAGGTTCGTGAAACCCCAATCTTTTTATATTTTTTATGTTTTTAATGAAGGGAAATTATGAGACAGAACAGAGGAGGAACCGAAGGCCGGGGTGGCCATACCCACCCCAGGCGCGGGCCCACCTTGCCCCGCGCCTGGAGAGGGTGTGCCACCCCCGAGCTCCGACTCCACCTCGTTTCCGTGTCAAAACTTTCCTTATTCTTTGAAACTTCGTAATATATAACCCCCCGGTTTCCCCGAGGTTCTTGCCTCGAGTTCTCGTCGTGTTTTTGTTTCAATCTGTTTCTGTCAGACAAATTCTCAGTTTTGGAGCTACAATGTCTTCCTCTGGATCACCCATGGTGGATTCCTCCGCGGATGTCCTCAACCCATACATGTATGAGTTGAAGATTCATCCCAAGGAGCTGATTCTCAAAGATGGGAAGGTATGGATGAAAGAAGTTCAAAGCCCCAAGGGATAAGGAAGTCTAGAAGACAGGATGGAAGCATTGGAGCAGGAGGTTTTCAGGTACAAGAAGATGGCGGAACGCGAAGTGGATGTTATTCACAAGATAAGTTCAGAACTCATCATCAAACACGAGGAGAAGGTGGCTGAGCTCCGAGAAGAAATCTTCTCACTCCGTCAGACCACCAACCAATTACAAGCATAGCTCTACGACATACAAAATCAAAACTGTGAGTATGAGGCTAGGTTTGATCGCATAAGCTCTGTTGCTAGTTTCAGGATTGCAGAGACAAGGACATCCTTTTTGGATGGGGAACCATTGCCTTGGAAGTTTTATGATGATAAGAAAACACCACCACCACCGAAGGAGTAATTCGTCATCAGGTTTGACATCCCCTTGGCTTGTTCCAAGCTTGGGGGAGTGCCGCGGTATCACCACCATTATCTTTTATCTTTTACCTTTTTAGTGCATTCATATCTTTGGTAGAGGAGTTTTCTTATAGTTTGGTTTGCAAGTATCTCTCGTTTAGTTGATTATCTATGTATCCCTTGGTGTGAGTGCCTTTATTGGAATATTAATGAGAAGTCTCATCTTTTACTTTTTGCACTTCTTATTGTAGTTTGCAATCTCTATTATACGATGGATCTTGTTGATCAGTATTGGCATCACTTTGGGAGCATCAAGTGGATCTAAATTGGTTTTGGCAAACAGAGTTCTGGTCATTGTCAATACTTTTTGGAGTTGAAAGAAAAAGAGAAAAAAGCTTATATTTATTTTGTATCATTTGTTTTCTTTCTTGTTGGCTCATAAGATTCGTATTCTTTATTTAAGATCTTTTGTGTCTTCAAGGAAGATTGCATGTTTGGCTTTATTACTTGTATGTTTGCTTGTTTCTTTCAACTCTCTTGCTCGCTACCCAGCCTTGCTAGCCAAAAACCTGTTTTGAGAAGGAATAGTTCTCATGTTTCCAATCCCTTTGAACCAAAACCTTTGCCACTTGTGTCCACCATATCTACCTAGTAGCATTTTTGCTATTCCAAGCAAATTCTCAAGCTTCATCTACCTTTCGAATTAAAAAGTATTTTGTTATGTGAAAACTAGTTAGTAAAGCTCTCACGAACTTGATGGCACACCTTATTTTCTTTGCCCCTAATAGACTTGGACCATTGTGCCATCGAAGTTGTATATGCTTGCATCTATACGTTGGAATTAGCAGAACCGTGTTGTCACGGGGAACGTTTTCAACATTGCACCTGTACTTTGTACTCAGTTGATATCATTCTCTTTTGTCTATGGATGTCAACGGTGTGAAATAAAGAGGGAACTTGTAAGTCCATGGAGTCTGTATTTTGTGTTAGAGAAATGCCTGGGCCGCTAGCCTAAGCCATGCCTAATCATGGTGTAAACTTGCAGCATCACCATAGTGAGCTATCTATGAAACATCCTAAATAAAAATCTATGCATATAGTAAATAAAAAGATCGCTGAGATGCTCATTGACTGCTTGCCTTGTCATTTTGGTTATGGGATAGCTCCTGTACCATGTGCAAGGGGTACCTGTTGGCGGTTCTCTATGATACACATGTACTTGCAATGACAAGAACTTACCGGTGACCAAAGTTGAGTAGCATGAGGAGTGGCCCTCATATTCAAGGGACATGATATTGCCAACTTATACTTTGTCAAGCATATACTCCATCTCTGTGCACTTTAACCTTAATCATCTTAAGATGCCTATGATAGGGGCAATGAGGGCTCAAAGCTAGTAAGTACCATAATCTTTTGGAAGCTCTTTATGACTTGTAATACCTGCTTCCCTCTATGAAGGGAACTTTCTCCTATTTCCAAGTTGAGTCAGTAAACCTACTTCCTCTCTATCTCCAGCAAGCATTTGAGTTGTTGTGTTTCAAGCATTCATATATTGATTTATTCAATCATGTTCTTTATCTTCCTTGTTTGCACAAAACTCTTATCTATTGAGTATTTCTTTGAAGGCCTTCATTGTGAAAAACCTTTTTGAGCAAAGAGTGCTCTTGTTGAGAAAACTTCTACAAGAGAAGGTCTAAGCTTGGGGGAGTTGATACACCCAATTTGCATCACCATTCTATATCATAATCTACCTCTATTCATTGATATTTGTCTTATTATGAGGTATTACTTATGTCTTTTCCACTATTTATGCATGTTGGATGATTCTTGGAGGATGGACTGCCTTCCAAAAGATTGAGGAAGCCAGAAGGAGGAGCGAAGAAGGGCCACAGGAGGCCCACACCCCCTAGGCACGGGACCACCCTAGGCCGCGCCTAGGGCAGGTGTGGCCCACCTGCCCGGCTCTCGACTCCGCCCCTTTGCCTATATCTTACCTACGGAACCCTAAGGCTAGGGGAGCAACCACAGATAGATTTCCGCCGCCTCTGCGGGGCGGAAAACACTGAGAGAGAAAGATCTCTCCGGCAGACATATTTCTGCCAAGGGAATTCCTTCCTGGAGAGGGGAGATCGTCGCCATCAACACCGTCATCAAGCTAGTCTTCATCAGGATCATCATCATCATCCACACCATCATCTCCACCAGGACCATCATTACCACTTCGTCCTGCTATAACAATTATGATGGATATTGCTTTAGTTCTTAGGGGAAACTTTCCCGGTGTTAATTACTATTGTAGTTGATGCTTGTGAGTGGAACCATTGGATTATTGTTTATGTTCATATTGTTATCCATTATCATATCATATTTGATCTTGATCCATATGATGTCTTGTGAGTAGTTCGTCTAGTTCTTGAAGACATGGGAGAAGTCTTGTTGTTTGTCGTGGTGGTATCACGGCATATGCCATGGGTAGGCTAAAGTTGGGGCCGATGGATGTGGAGGAATCCAGGGAGGGATGATGCAGTGAAGACCGCACTCGTATGAACAAAGAGAAATACAATGTATCTAGGATTGAGGCTCTCATGTGGAGATAACACCTCTTCCTCTACATATAATCTCTTATAATCTTGCCATACTTGTGGCTACAATCATGCTCCTTGAGTTGTATTTCCTATGCCTCTATCTAGATCTCTCTGTGAGAGTGGAGGGGGAAGAAGAAGGAGAGCTCCTATTGAGCAGAGAGGGGAAGAGCCCTTCGGGGCCTCCCCTGTGAACGATCCCCCTGGTGCTCCTTATAAAGGGGAGCCCAGGGGACAAATCTTGTTCCCTACGATTGGCATCCAGAGAGCATATTCCTGGCATCTCCTGAAGATGCTCAGCATATGCCTTGGCATCTTTGGAGATGCCAAGTCATATTCCCTAGCATCTTATTAGATGCCAAAGGCATATCCCATTTACCATGTGCCAGTCTGAGCTGGTAGGGACCCAGGACTGGCACAACACTTGTGGAGCTTGGAGGAATATTTGTTGGTGACCTTCTGAGTAATTTGGATGACAAGCTACCTTTCAGGGTGATCTGATTCGGCTCGGGCGTCAATATATGAGTATAACTCGGACTGGGCCCTGTTAATTTGGCCTGGATACCCCAAAGAGGCCCCCAGCCGGATTATTACTAGCCCAGCCGAGTGGCACAGTGATTCGGCCCACTGGGAGGGAATTCATCTGGGTCCAAGGGAGCCCAACCGGGTCTCCCCATGTCGGCCCGTATCCGGGGAAGCCAGCCTTGCGACGTGGCCCCGCGGTGGGCCGAAGTCTCCTCTGTCCGGCCCACCCGTGCGAAGTGCTTGGTGAAGCCGGGCGTCGGGGTTTCCTGTGGTAAGTCCTGCGGTGGTCCGAACCTGGCCCACCCGGGGGCGGTGAGTGCTGGTGCCATGGGAGCCCCGCAATGGGCCGAATCTGGACCACCCGGGGAAGGCGAGACGGCGAGGTTGGCGCAGGAGCGTCGGGATGTAGGCGACGTTGGCGTGGAGTTTCGGCTGGGGCGAGTGGAGCACCTGGCGACGTGAAGCGGGGAACACCATGCTGCTGGGATGTGGGCCGAATCTGCCTTGGCCCACCCGGGTAAGGAGGGAGTGGGCTGTTTGGCCGACCTTCAGTATAATTCGATACAGGACACAATATGTCGGCCCAGGCAATGTCCTCTGAGGCTGAATTAACCCTAATTCGGCCCAGATTCGTTTTTCTTCTTATTTTACTCATTCTGTTTACACTTTTCATCTCTAATTGAATAATTCAATGTTTTATTGATTTACTTTATACAATAACTCTGGGGTACCTGGGGGTATACCCCCAACATTGTTAGTAGTGGATTTGTGTTGAGTTATTATTCAATGGTTAGTATTTAAGTTGTGGTGCTATTCTTCTAGTGGTGTCATGTGAACGTCAACTACATGATACTTCACCATTTATGGGCCTAGGGGAATGCATTGTGTATTTGGCTACTAATTGTGGGGTTGCTGGAGTGACAGAAACCAGAACCCCCGTTAGGACACCTTTGCACAAGGGAGTGTAGGATCTCAGAGTTTAAGGTTGTGGTTAGATTAATATCTTAATTACTTTCCTATAGTTACAGATGTTTGCAAGGGGTTTAATCACAAGTATGTATTATTCCAAGTAAGGTCGATACATTAGCACAGGTTCACCCACACAACACTTACAACACCAAAGAAGAGTACTCAGCTATTTGAAGCAAAAGCACTTGACAGAATTCCCATGTGTCCTCGAGAACGTTTGGTATTTATAAGTATTTCCACCGGCTTGTCCTTTGCTAAGAAAGGATTGGGCCACTTGCTGTGTTTTTCTTTATTACTTGCACTTTGTTTTGTTGCTTTATCAGAAAACCACTAAAAATCCATTTGCTAAGTATTCACAGGGATTTCCTGCTCCATACCACTGTTCAGCACCTTCTGCTCCTTGTTGGGATCGACACTCCTATTTATCAAAAGTACTGCGATACACCCCCTATACTTGTGGGTCATCAACGAGCGAAAATGGGCGTGGGCCAGCTCTGTCGGCGGCACAGCCCCATTTTCCCACACCAACTCGCCCAGTCTGCGGCGAAGAGCTCCCTAGCTGCCTCTGCCGACATGGCTTCGCCCGCAGAGCTCCTCCACGTTGAGACATGCCCACACCTCTATATAGGCTCGCCGTAGTCGTCGCCCATTCTGCCGCCGTATTCGCCACCCAAGCTTCGCCGTAGCTCGGCTTCACTGCGAGCTCCCACCACCTCGCCCGCCAAGTGTTCGGCGTTTTGCCGGTTCGGCCATGGACTCCGACGATGAGGAGATGCTCGCCGTGTTGCTAGAGGAGGAGAATGCCGCTATCGCTGAAGATGCAGAGCACATGCATATCATCGCCTCCCTCGCCCAGCTGTACCTACAGACGGCGAAGCCAAGCGCGGAGGTTCGGCGAAGGGTCGCCGGAAGTGCAAGGCGAGGCAAAGGATAGAGGGCTACTGCATGTTGTACGTCAACTACTTCACGACGAGCCGCTCCATGAAGAGGCCTTGTTTTGGCGTCGTTTCAGGATAAGCCGTAAGCTCTTCCTTGAGATTGTGCATGCCATCTGGGAGTTCGATCCCTATTTCGTGTGCAAGAAGGATTATACCGGCATGGTTGAGTTTTCCTCACTGCAGAAGTGCACAGTGGCAATGATATTGCTTGCATATGGAGCGCCGGGTGACAGTGCCAATGACTATATCTGCATGGCTGAGTCCACCGCCATCGATTGCTTGTACAAGTTCTGAAGGGCGGTGATTGCAGTGTTTGGAAAACCGTACTTGAGAACACCCACTGCTGAAGACACTGCTCGGATCCTCGCAGTCAATGAAAGTAGGGGATTTCCTGGGATGCTTGGAAGCATAGACTGCATGCATTAGGAGTGGAAGAACTGTCCATTTGCATGGCATGGAATATACAAAGGCCATAAAGGAGGTTGCACTGTGATACTCGAGGCAGTTGCTACACATGATCTTTGGATCTGGCACTCCTTCTTTGGCATGTAAGGATCAAACAACGACATCAACGTCCTCAACTCCTCAAATATCTTTGTCAAGATTGTTGAGGGTCATGCTCCCCCTGTGGACTTTGAGATCAACGGGCACCACTACAACAAGGGATACTATCTAGTAGATGGCATCTATCCAAGATGGCCAACATTTGTGAAGACTATCTCAAACCCAATGCTCCCCAAGCATTCTCAGTTTGCCAAGGAACAGGAAGCTTGCAGGAAGGACGTGGAGCGGATATTTGGTGTACTCCAATAGAGGTTTGCAGTTGTCTGATTCCCTGCTATGACCTATTCGAAAGATCAGATGAGGGAAGTGATGAAATGTTGTGTGGTCTTGCACAACATGATTATTGAGGATGAGAGGAAGGATCTAGTGAGTTTGGTCGAGCAGAACGAACCATATTACAAATAGGGACCTCTTGCCGAGGCTGATCATCAGGTTCCTCCAACCTGGGTTGCCTTCATCGACATGCACCAGGAGATCTGAGATCCGATAGTGCATCAATAGCTGCAGGATGATCTGGTTGAGCATCTATGGATACGCAGGGGTAACACGTAGATGTCGAGCATGAACTGGCCGAACTAGGGCGAAATATGTTGTATTTTCACTATAGGCCAAACTATGTTTAAATTTAGGCCGAACTGTGGTTGACTGTATGCTAAACTAGGCTGAACAATGTTCTGTATTCATATTATGCCGAAATCTGGACAAATTTGAACCAAATTTGAACGAAAAAGAACGTCCTGAAAACTCGGTCTAGAAAAGTGGGTAGGAAACTCAAAAACAAGCTTCGTCCGACCATATTTTGGCAGATTTAGGCCTAGAAACTGTTGGAATTATGCCCTAGAGGCAATAATAAAGATGTTATTATTATAATTCTTGTTCATGATAAAGTTTATATTCCATGCTAGAATTGTATTAAGCGGAAACTTTAATACTTGTGTGGTTTGTGAACAACACCGTGTCCCTAGTAGGCCTCTATGGACTAGCTCATTGATTAATGATGGTTAAGGTTTCCTAACCATAGACATGAGTTGTCGATTAATAATGAGATCATATCATTGGAAGAATGATATGATGGACAGACCCAAACTACGCGGAGCAATTAGATCGTGTCATCATGTTCATCTTTGCGAAGCTTTTCTTATGTCAAATATTGTATTCCTTAGACCATGAGATAATACAACTCCCTGGTATCGGAAGAAAGCTTTGAGGTCATTAAACGTCATCCTATGAGAGGGTGATCATAAAGGTGTCTCTCAGGTGATCGGAAAGTACCTGTTGGGTTGTATGTATCGAGATGGGATTTGTCCCTCCCAAGTCGGAGAGATATACTTTGGGCCCACTCGGTAATCGATATCAACACCGCTTGCAAGCATGTGGTTACGGAGTTAATCACAAAGTGATATTGGATTACGGAACGAGTAAAGTACTTGCTGTGAATGAGACTGAACTAGGTATGACGGCACCAACGATCAAATCTCGGGCAAGTAAAATATCGCGAGACGAAGGGAATATATATATATGGGATTGATTGAATCCTGGCATCGTGGTTCATTCGATATGATCATCGATGAATGTGTGGGAGTCAATATGGGTTTCCAGACCCCGCTGTTGATTATTGATAGTGAAGGGAATATGCCCTGAGAGGCAATAATAAAGTGTTTATTATGTGTATTCCAAGTATATGATAGATGTTTATTTTGCATGCTATAATTGTATTAATACGGAAACGTTAATACATGTGTGTTTAATAAACAAATAGAAAGTTCCTAGTTATGCCTCTCTCATAAACTAGCTCGTTGATTAACAAGATGATCAAGGTTTCCTGATCATGGACATTGGATGTTGTTAATAACGGGATCACAACATTAGTGTAATGATGTGATGAACATTCATCCGAAGTATAGCATTACGATCAAAGTCATTGAGTTTATATTGCTATAACAACTTACGAACTGATCCTAATCCTTAGACCATGAGATCATGCCAATCACTAACACCGGAAGAGTTTCTTGATAACATCAAACGTCACACCGTAACAGGGTCATTATAAAGATGGATTCAGAACTAATAAAGTGTTATGTTGAGGCTCATGGATCGAGAGTGGAATTTGTTCATCCCGATGACGGATAGATATACTCTGGGCCCTCTTGGTGATATCACATTGATTAGCTTGCAAGCAAGTGATTTGATCACT
Source organism: Avena sativa (assembly GCA_916181665.1). NCBI lineage: Eukaryota > Viridiplantae > Streptophyta > Magnoliopsida > Poales > Poaceae > Avena > Avena sativa. The sequence goes on along the minus strand of OV702294.1, from coordinate 142,702,059 downwards.
AGAATGTTATATCACGGGAACAAGAAAAGAGTGCATGTCGGTAACGAGATCAAACTAGGTATGGAGATACCGATGATCGAATCTCGGACATGTAATATATCGTGAAACAAAGGGATTAAGATACTAGCGTAAAAGGTTCCGACGATCACAAGAAAGTCATCGTTGAATGTGTGGGAGTCAGTATGGGTCTCCAGATCCCGCTTCTGATTATTGATCCGATAGGGGTCTCGATCATGTCCGCATTATTCACAAACCGTAGGGTGACACATTTAAGAGACACCGACATCCAATTGGAGCAAATGTTTCATGCCGAAAGAATAAACAAGCGCAAGAATTTATTTCACTAGATACGGAAACAGGTTTTCGGTTGAAATTGCATAAAGTGGTTATGCATGTGAACTGGAATTCTAGCAAGGGGTTATTTGTGAATGTTTGTCATTAAAGTAATTGACAAAATTCTGAATAAAATAAAAGAGTTTTATTTAATGAGAGTTTGCCTTAAATTTGGTGGAAATTTAATGGGAATTTGAGGGAACCCAATAAGGGAATTTAAAGGAATTTTGTGAGTGGAGTGTCCACCCACATGAAGAGGGGAGGGAAAGGGGGCAGCCCCATGCGCCGGCCACCCCCTTGGGGTTCCCCCTCCTCCTATAAAAGGATCCCCCCTCCTCACTTGTCTCTGACACCTCCTCGTGAAGGATCTCTCTCCCCCTCTAGAATTTATCCCCCATGGTCTCGGACTAGCGAGATACATGTTCCCGGTGGCTATTCGGCAGGAAAGAGTTGTGCTTCCGCTGCATCGCTGGAGCGAGGAGGCGGAGGTTGCTCGGTGCCTCGAACGTGTGTGCGAGCACGGATGCGCTGCTGATTTGCGGCGCTAGGACTTCCCCTCGATCTTGAGATCGGCAAGAGATCGTCTACATCAACCACGAGTTGAACTCGTTAAGCTTTGTCGGTCTTCAAGGGTATGTTCTCTACGGATATACATCCGCCCGTTGTTTGTATCTAGTAGATAGATCTTGGTACATAGTTCCCATCGTAGGAAATTTTTTGTTTTCTATGCTGCAAACCCTACAGTGGTATCAGAGCCGGATCTATGCGTAGATGCTTTACACGGGTAGTACACATATGAGTATGTGGGCGATGATGATCATGTTGTTGCTCCTTTGTTGTAATTTTGGATATTGGTGGCATAGTGGGATGAAGCGGCCCGGACAAACTTTACATGTCCTCGCACATGAGACCTGTTCCACGCTTGACATGCAACTAGTTTGCATAAGTGGCTAGCGGGTGTCTGTCTCTCCTACTATAGTCAATATCTATTTTGCAAGCGAGTTGTCAACAATTTGATTATCCTCGTTGTGGTTCATGTTCGTAGGTAAGAACGGTTCTATCTCGAAAGCCCTAAGCCACGTAAAACTTGCAATGGATAAATTAGAGGCGTCTAGTTCAGATTGTTGCTGGGCTAGTGTTATGATATGGTAGTGTTGTAAGTAGAAGTATGAGATGATACTCTTACAACACACATAGCGTGTAAACTCCATAGACCTTGGATTTACACATATAGGTATGATAGTGATCATACCACGACGCACATGATAGATATCATATGCGGGAACCATAACATTTCACTAATAAACATGTGATGTTTGATAGCATCTTATATTGCTTGTTTAGCGCTTTGTTAGCATAATAAGATGACCCCTCTTTTAAATATCAAGATAAGAATGTGTTCTTCCTTTAGTATGCACCGATTATGTTTCGTCGCTCCAAGACATCACGTGATGATCGGGTGTTCTTGGATCCACGACCATATTTCGGGTGTAAAATAGTTACACACGCGAATACTAAGGTTCTAACTTGGCGAGCCTAGCATGTACAGACATGGCCTCGATACACGGACCGAAAGGTTAAGCATGATTCATATAGTTGATATGATGCCCATTTGATGCTCGCCTTTGAAGCTATACCGACTCACATGATGATCGGACTTGGTATAGTGGATTTGGTTCATGTAATCACCAAAAAGGCATGAGGGATGTCGTTTTTTAGTGGGAGTTCATTCGTAATATGGATTAGTTGAACTCAATCTATCATACACTTAGTCTAAACTTTACAAATTCTGTTGTAGATGGCACCACCTGCTTTTAATTTCAATGTGTTCATGGAGAAAGAGAAACTAACAACGAACGGTAGCAACTTTACCGAATGGGCCATGAATTTGAGGATTCTCCTCTCTGCTGCACAAAAGCAATATGTGCTAGAAGCGCCGTTAGGCCCCCCACCTTTTGATGATGCCCCTGACGAGGAGAAGAATGTCTATTAGACTCGTCAGGAGGACCACAACTTAGTTCATTGCGACATATTGTATGGGCTAGAGCCGGAACTTCGGAAGCGTTTCGAAAATGGCAATGCATTTGATACAATGGGTGAGTTGAAAATGATTTTCGACACACATGCTTCTCTAGAGAGCTATAATGCTTCAGAAAAGTTCTTTAGCTGCATGATGGAAGAGCACAGCTCCGTTAGTGAGCATGTACTCAAGATGTCGGGTTACGCCGATAAGCTTGTGTCTTTGGGAATATCGATTCCCATTGACTTAGGCATCCATCGTGTTCTGCAGTCTCTGCCACCTAGCTATAAGAGCTTCGTGATGAACTATATTATGCAAGGCATGAAGAAGTCTCTCCTCGAGCTTCTGTCAATGCTTAAAACTGCAGAAGTGGAGATCAAAAAGGAACATCAAGTGTTGATGATCAATAGGAACACTGGTTTCAAGAAAGACAAGAAGGGAAAACGGAAGGGAAGTAAGGGCAGCAAGCCTGTTGCCGTGCCTGAAAAGAAACCCCGAGTTGGACCTAAGTCTGATACCGAGTGCTACTATTGTAAGGGGACTGGCCACTGGAAGCGCAACTGCCCCAAGTATCTGGCAGACAAGAAGGCCGGCAAGGCAAACAAAGGTATATATGATATACATGTTATTGATGTGTACTTGACTAGTGCTTGCAGTAGCACCTGGGTATTTTATACCGGTTCAGTTGCTAATATTTGTAACTCGAATCAGGGGCTGCGGAACAAGCGACCGCTAGCAAGGGGTGAGGTCAAGATGCATGTCGGCAATGGATCAAGCGTTGATGTGATCGCCGTCGGAACGCTACCTCTCCACTTGCCGTCGGGATTAGTTATAAACTTGAATAATTATTATCTGGTGCCTACACTAAGCATGAACATTGTATCTGGATCGTGTTTGATGCGAAGTGGTTATTCATTTAAATCCGAGAACAATGGTTGTTCCATTTATATGAATGAAATCTTTTATGGTCATGCACCGATGATGAATGGTTTATTTCTATTAGATATCGATGATAATGTTACACATATTCGTAATGTTGATGCTAAGAAGATTAAACTTAATGATGATATATCCGCATATATGTGGCACTGCCGTCTAGGTCATATTGGCGTTAAACGCATGAAGAAGCTCCATTCGGATGGACTTTTGGAATCACTTGATTATGAATCGTTTGATACATGTGAGCCATGACTTATGGGCAAGATGACTAGAACGCCGTTTTCCGGTTCAATGGAACGGGCGACAGATTTGTTGGAAATCATACATTCTGATGTATGTGGTCCAATGAGTGTGTCGGCACGAGGTGGATATCGTTATTTTGTTACTTTCACAGATGATTTGAGTAGATATGGTTATATCTACTTGATGAAACACAAGTCTGAAACCTTTGGAAAGTTCAAGGAATTTCAGAATGAAGTGGAAAATCATCGTAATAGAAAGATCAAATTTCTACGGTCCGACCGTGGAGGTGAGTATCTAAGTTACGAGTTTAGCACTCACATGAAAGAGTGTGGAATTGTTTCACAACTCACACCTGCCGGAACACCACAGAGAAATGGTGTGTCGGAATGTCGTAATCGTACTTTATTAGATATGGTTCGATCTATGATGTCTCTGACGGACTTGCCGTTGTCATTTTGGGGTTATGCACTAGAAACTGCTGCATTCACTTTAAATCGGGCACCATCTAAATCCATTGAAAAGACACCGTATGAATTGTGGTTTGGAAACAAACCTAAGCTGTTTTTTCTTAAAGTTTGGGGATGCGATGTTTATGTGAAGAAACTTCAACCGGATAAACTCGAACCCAAAGCGGAAAATGCGTCTTCATAGGATACCCTAAGGAAACTATTGGGTATTCCTTCTATCACAGATCCGAGGGCAAGGTTTTTGTTGCCAAGAATGGATCCTTTCTAGAGAAAGAGTTTCTCGCGAAAGGTGTGAGTAGTCGGAAAATAGAAGTCGAAGAGGTTATTGAACCTTCTCTTCAAAGTATGGCGAGTAGCGCAGCGCCGGAAGTTGTTCCGGAGTTGGCTCCACCAGTTGAAGAGGGAACTAATGATAATGATCATGAAACTCCAAAAGAGAGTACTACCGAACCTCGCAGGTCAAGCAGGACGCGTGCAGCTCCCGAGCTGTACGGAAATCCTGTCATGAATTTCATGGTTGATGAAAATGATGACCCTGCGACGTATGAAGAAGCGATGATGAGCTCGGATTCCAACAAATGGTTAGAAGCCATGAAATCCGAGATGGAATCCATGTATGAAAATCAAGTTTGGAACTTGGTGGAATTACCTCACGACCGAAAGGCCGTGGAGAACAAATGGATTTTCAAAAGGAAAACTGATGCTGATGGTAATGTGACCGTCTATAAAGCTCGACTTGTCGCAAAGGGGTTTCGACAAATTCAAGGAGTTGACTACGATGAGACATTCTCTCCCGTAGCGATGCTAAAGTCAGTTAGGATTATGTTAGCAATTGCTGCATATTTCGATTATGAGATATGGCAGATGGATGTCAAAACCGCGTTTCACAATGGTAATATTGAAGAAGAGTTGTATATGATACAACCAAAGGGTTTTGTCGATCCTAGGGATGCTAACAAGATGTGCAAGCTTCAGCGATCCATCTATGGATTGAAGCAAGCATCACGAAGTTGGAATCTCCGCTTTGATGAGGTGATCAAAGAGTTTGGATTTGTCCAAACTTATGGAGAAGCTTGTATTTACAAGAAAGTGAGTGGGAGCAATGTGGCATTTCTGATATTATATGTGGATGACATATTATTGATTGGAAATGATATAGATCTTTTAAACAGTGTTAAAAGTTATCTAAACAGCAAATTTTCAATGAAGGACCTAGGTGAAGCGTCATACATATTAGGCATAAAGATCTATAGAGATAGATCTAGGCGCCTAATAGGGCTATCACAAAGTACATACCTTGATAAGATTTTAAAGAAGTTTAAAATGGACGGAAGTAAGAAGGGGTTCTTACCTATGTTGCAAGGCAAGAAAATGAGTAAGACTCAAAGTCCGGCTTCGGCGGAAGAAAGAGAGATAATGGACAAAGTCCCCTATGCTTCAGCCATAGGCTCTATAATGTACGCCATGCTATGTACAAGACCGGATGTGGCACATGCTATTAGTATGACTAGTAGGTACCAATCGGATCCAGGTTCGGAACACTGGATAGCGGTCAAGAATATCCTTAAGTACTTACGAAGAACTAAGGATATGTTTCTTGTATACGGAGGTGAAGAAGAGCTCGTCACTAACTGTTATGTTGACGCTAGCTTTGACACCGATCCGGATGACTCTAAGTCTCAATCCGGATACGTTTTTCTCATGAATGGCGGAGAGGTTAGTTGGAGGAGCTCCAAACAACCTATGGTAGCGGGATCAACAACGGAGGCCGAATATTGCTGCTTCAGAAGTGGCTCAGGAAGTAGTTTGGATGAAGGAGTTCATATCCGAACTAGGAGTGGTTGCAAACGCGTTGGACCCAATGGTGATCTATTGTGACAACAATGGTGCCATTGCCAATGCCAAAGAACCAAGGTCTCACAAGCATTCCAAGCATATTAAGCGCCGGTTTCACTCCATCCGCGAACATGTCAAGGATGGAGATATAAAGATTTGTTAAGTACATTCGGATCTCAATGTAGCAGATCTGTTGACTAAAACTCTCCCTAGAGCAAAACATGATCAACACCAGAACTCAATGGGTGTTAGATTTATCACTATGTAACTAGATTATTGTCTCTAGTGCAAGTGGGAGACTGAAGGGAATATGCCCTGAGAGGCAATAATAAAGTGTTTATTATGTGTATTCCAAGTATATGATAGATGTTTATTTTGCATGCTATAATTGTATTAATACGGAAACATTAATACATGTGTGTTTAATAAACAAACAGAAAGTTCCTAGTTATGCCTCTCTCATAAACTAGCTCGTTGATTAACAAGATGATCAAGGTTTCCTGATCATGGACATTGGATGTTGTTAATAACGGGATCACAACATTAGTGTAATGATGTGATGAACATTCATCCGAAGTATAGCATTACGATCAAAGTCATTGAGTTTATATTGCTATAACAACTTATGAAGTGATCCTAATCCTTAGACCATGAGATCATGTCAATCACTAACACCGGAAGAGTTTCTTGATAACATCAAACGTCACACCGTAACAGGGTGATTATAAAGATGGATTTAGAACTAATAAAGTGTTATGTTGAGGCTCATGGATCGAGAGTGTAATTTGTTCATCCCGATGACGGATAGATATACTCTGGGCCCTCTCGGTGATATCACATTGATTAGCTTGCAAGCAAGTGATTTGATCACTAGAATGTTATATCACGGGAACGAGAAAAGAGTGCATGTCGGTAACGAGATCAAACTAGGTATGGAGATATCGATGATCGAATCTCGGACATGTAATATATCGTGAAACAAAGGGATTAAGATACTAGCGTAAAAGGTTCCGACGATCACAAGAAAGTCATCGTTGAATGTGTGGGAGTCAGTATGGGTCTCCAGATCCCGCTTCTGATTATTGATCCGAGAGGGGTCTCGATCATGTCCGCATTATTCATGAACCATAGGGTGACACACTTAAGAGACACCGACATCCAATTGGAGCAAATGTTTCATGCCGAAAGAATAAACAAGCGCAGGAATTTATTTCACTAGATACGGAAACAGGTTTTCGGGTGAAATTGCATAAAGTGGTTATGCATGTGAAATGGAATTCTAGCAAGGGGTTATTTGTGAATGTTTGTCATTAAAGTAATTGACAAAATTCTGAATAAAATAAAAGAGTTTTATTTAATGAGAGTTTGCATTAAATTTGGTGGAAATTTAATGGGAATTTGAGGGAACCCAATAAGGGAATTTAAAGGAATTTTGTGAGTGGAGTGTCCACCCACATGAAGAGGGGAGGGCAAGGGGGCAGCCCCATGCGCCGTCCACCCCCTTGGGGTTCCCCCCTCCTCCTATAAAAGGAGCCCCCCTCCTCACTTGTCTCTGACACCTCCTCGTGAAGGATCTCTCTCCCCCTCTAGAATTTATCCCCCATGGTCTCGGACTAGCGAGATACATGTTCCCGGTGGCTATTCGGGAAGAAAGATTTGTGCTTTCGCTGCATCGCTGGAGCGAGGAGGCGGAGGTTGCTCGGTGCCTCGAACGTGTGTGCGAGCACGGATGCGCTGCTGATTTGCGGCGCTAGGACTTCCTCTCGATCTTGAGATCGGCAAGAGATCGTCTACATCAACCACGAGTTGAACTCGTTAAGCTTTGTCAGTCTTCAAGGGTATGTTCTCTACGGATATACATCCGCCCGTTGTTTGTATCTAGTAGATAGATCTTGGTACATAGTTCCCATCGTAGGAAATTTTTTGTTTTCTATGCTGCAAACCCTACAGATAGAAGATCATGTCTGCATATTCTCGAACCCGATGGGTCACACACTTAACGTGTCTCAACGCTAGGATAGATTGGATAATTGGTTTATGAGTTTTTGATTGGAGTCTCGGATGGGATCCAGGACATCATGATAGGTTCCGGAATGGTCCGGAGAATAAGATTCATATAAGGCAATGCAGTTTTTGGAGTTTGGAATTGTTTCGGGTTAATCGGTATTGTACCGGAAGCTTCTAGAACCTTCCGGAGGGGGACCAACGTGGCCCCACCTGCCGGGAGGGGGCATGGTCCTATGAGGGAGTGCCCTGGCCGCATTGGGCCAGGGACACAAGGCCCCATAGGGCCCAGCCGGCCAGATCTAGGGCAAACCCTAGGAAAGCTTCTAGAAGGGGGGAACTTGCCCCCCACTCCTCCCTCCTTGGCCGCCGACCTAGGGCTTGGGGGAGGGGCTAGGGTTGGTGCCCAACCCTCCATATATAGAGGTCTGGGGCGCACCCTCCCCCCACACCTCCTCCACAACCCTAGCTGCCCTGCTGCCCTCCTCTCTCTCTCCCTCCCGACTGCACGTAGGCGAAGCCCTGCTGCAGAAACTCTCCACCACTTGCACCGCGCCGTCGCGTTGTAGATCCAATCCGTCTCGCTGGACCGAGGAAGGAGGAGACGTCGAGGTGCCGCACGTGTGCATCTCTCGGAGGCATCGCCACTTGCGGTGTTAGATCGGATCGGATCGCGAGGAGGAGAAGCGAGTACGACTACATCACCCACGTTTCGATGAACGTTCCGCTGTGCGAATCTTCGAGGGTATGAAGATCTCATCTATCCCCCCTCGTTGTTTGCATCTCCTAGATTAGATCTTGGCTTTCCCGTTCGCATCCATAGAATTTTTTTGATTTACTATGCTGCGAAACCCTTCAGTGGTATCAGAGCTAGATCTATGCGTAGATGTGTTTCACGAGTAGAACGCAACATGGTTGTTGCGGGCGTTGATGTTTTCTGTTGCAAGCCTCTTGTTTGTGTTCTTCTTATGACGTGGGATAGTGAGATTGAAGCGGTCCAGGCCAACCTTACGCGACGTCGTTCGCGAGACCGGCTCCGCACTTGACATGTGGCTTGTTCCACAGATGCGGCTGGTGGATGCCCGTTTCTCTCACTATAGTTGTCATGGGATTTACACCGGAGTTTGGCAACCATAATATCACCGTTGTGGCTTTCTGTAGGTAAGAATCGTTCTTAGCTTGCTACTCCCATAAGCCACGTAAAACATGCAACAACAAAGTAGAGGCGTCTAACTTGTTTTTGCAGGGAGTGTTTTCTGTGATATGGTATGGCCCAAGATGTGATGTGTATGTTGTATGCAATGATCATGTTTTGTAATGTTTCACGACTTGCATGTCGATGAGTACACAACCGGCAGGAGCCATATGGTTGTCTTTATAATTGTGTATGACCTGTGTGTCAACTTCTTATACGCCATGTAATAGTTTCACTTTATCGCTAAGTAGTTAGCAATAGTTGTAGTTGCTATTCGTGGTGGAGGCAATCATGGTGGAGTGATGGAGATCATGCCGGCACGCACAAGATGGAGATCATTGCGCGAAGATTGGCTATACCATGTCACATAAAGTTATATGCATGTGATGTTTATCCTTTTATGTATCTTATTATGCTTAGATCGCGACGCTAGCATTATAAGATGATTCCTCACTTAAAGATCAAGATAAAACTGTGTTCTCCCCATGTATGCACCGTTGCGAAAGTTCATCGTGTCCAAGCTTCACGTGATGATCGGGTGCTATAGACTCTACGTTCACATACAACGGGTGCAAGCCAGTTTTGCACACGCGGAAATACTTGGGTTTGACTTGACGAGCCTAGCATGTACAGACATGGCCTCGGAACACATGAACCGAAAGGTTAAGCATGAGTCATATGAATGATATGATCGACACTTCGTTGTCCACCATTGAAGCCACATCTCTTCTCGTGAAGATCGGATTAGGTGTGGTGAATTTGGATCGTGTTTACTAAACAACTTGAGGGATGTTGAATTTAGTGCGAGTTCATCTAGTAATTTGATTAAGTTGAACTAGTTATCATGAACATAGTCTAATTTGTACTTGCAAACATTGTAGATCAAATGGCTAAGTCCAACTTCAACTTCAACGTTTTTGCTGAGAAGGAAAAGCTTAAAAACAATGGGTCTAACTTCACCAACTGGTTCCGCAATCTGAGAATCATTCTCTCTGGCGGTCAAAAGGACTATGTCCTTGAGAATGCGTTAGGTGACGCCCCTGCTGTAGATGCGCCGACTGATGAGAAAGCTGTCTATCAGTCGTGCAAAGATGATTATGGTGTGATTAAGAGCACCGTGTTGTTTGCTATGGAATCGGACCTTCAAAATCGTTTTGAAGACTATCCCGGGCCCTTTGAGATTCTTGAGGAGCTAAAAACCATGTTTCAGACTCAGGCCCGTTCTAAGAGATATGAGATCTCTGAGAAATTCTTTAACTGCAAGATGGAGGAAGGGAGTTCCGTTAGTGAGCACGCCATAAAGATGTCGGGCTACACTCAACGCCTTGAGAAACTGGACTGCAAGATTCCAGAGGAGCTCAAGATTGACAGGGTTCTGCAATCACTCCCTCCCAGCTACAAAAGTTTTGTAGTGACTCACAATTAGATTGGTTCCATTGATACGATCACCGAGCTCTTCGCAAAGCTGAAGGCTGCGGAGGTGGACATCAAAAAGGATAATCATGTGTTGATGGTCAACAAGTCCCCCACCTTCAAGAAAGGTAAGGGTGCAAAGAATCCCTTCAAGAAAGGCGGCGGCAAGCGCGTTGCCCCTGCTGAGAAGAAGCTCAAGTCTGGACCCAAGCCAAACACTGAGTGCTTCTATTGCAAGGACAAGGGTCACTGGAAGCGCAACTGTCCGAAGTACTTAGCGGACAAGAAGGCTGGCACCATCAAAGGTATATTTGATATACATGTTATTGATGTTTTCCTTACTATCCCTCATTGTAGTGCCTGGGTATTTGATACTGGTTCAGTTGCTAATATTTGTAACTCGAAACAGGAGCTCCGTAATAGACGGCGGCTTGCGTGGGATGAGGTGACGATGCGCGTTGGCAACGGATCAAGAGTTGATGTGATGGCTGTTGGCACACTCTCCTTAGTTTTACCTTCGGGATTAGTTTTAAACCTTAATAAGTGTTATTTTGTGCCTGCGTTGAGCATGAACATTATTTCTGGATCGTGTTTATTGCAAGACGGTTATTCATTTAAATCAGAGAATAATGGTTTTTCTATTTATATGAGTAACATCTTTTATGGTCATGCACCTGTTGTGAATGGTTTATTTCTTCTGAATCTCGAAAGGGATGAAACACACATCCATAACATTGAGGCTAAGAGATGCAAAGTAGATAGTGATAATACTACTTATTTGTGGCACTGTCGTCTAGGTCATATTGGTGTAAAGCGCATGAAGAAACTCCATTCTGATGGACTTTTGGAGTCTCTTCATTTTGAATCATTTGACACATGCGAACCATGCCTCATGGGCAAGATGATCAAAACCCCGTTCTCCGGAATGATGGAGCGAGCAACGGACTTGTTGGAAATCATACATACTGATGTATGCGGACCGATGAGTGTTTCAACGCGCGGTGGATATCGCTATTTTCTCACTTTTACCGATGACTTAAGTAGATATGGGTATATCTATTTAATGAAACATAAATCTGAAACATTTGAAAAGTTCAAGGAATTTCAGAATGAAGTGGAGAACCATCGTAACAGAAAAATTAAGTTTCTATGATCCGATCGTGGAGGTGAATATTTGAGTTATGATTTTCTCACGCATCTTAAAGCAAGCGGAATCGTTTCACAACTCACGCCACCCGGAACACCACAGCGCAATGGTGTGTCTGAACGCCGGAATCGAACCCTATTAGATATGGTCCGATCGATGATGTCTCTTACTGATTTGCCGTTATCATTTTGGGGTTATGCATTAGAAACCGCTGCATTCACTTTAAATAGGGCACCATCTAAATCCGTTGAGACGACAGCGTATGAACTGTGGTTTGGTGCTAAACCTAAGTTGTCGTTTCTTAAAGTTTGGGGATGTGAAGCCTACGTCAAGAAGTTGATGCCGGACAAGCTCGAACCCAAAGCGGAGAAATGCGTCTTCATAGGATACCCTAAGGAAACTATTGGGTATACCTTCTATCACAGAACCGAAGGCAAAGTTTTTGTCGCAAAGAACGGTTCCTTTCTTGAGAAGGAGTTTCTCTCGAAAGAAGTGACTGGGAGGAAAGTAGAGCTAGACGAGGTTGTTGAACCTTCTCTTGAATTGGAGAGTAGCGCAGCACCTGAAATTGTTCCAGTGCCGCCTACACCAACAATAGAGGAAGATAATGACAAGGATCATAAAGCTTCGGACGATGCTGCTACTGAACGTCGCAGGTCGACAAGGTCGCGTGCCCCTCCTGAGTGGTACGGCAACCCTGTCTTAACTGTCTTGTTGGTAGAAGACAGTGAACCTACGAACTATGAGGAAGCGATGATGAGCCCAGACTCTGAGAAATGGCTAGAGGCCATTTAAATCCGAATTGGGATCCATGAGCGAAAACCAAGTAAGGACTTTGGTGGAACCTCCTAGCGACCGAAAGGCCGTTGAGTGCAAATGGATCTTCAAGAAGAAAACGAACGCGGATGGTAATGTTACCGTCTATAAAGCACGACTTGTCACAAAAGGTTTTCGACAAGTTCAAGGTGTTGACTACGATGAGACTTTCTCTCCCGTAGCGATGTTTAAGTCCATTCGGATTTTGTTAGCAATTGCTGCGTTTCATGATTATGAAATATGGCAGATAGATGTCAAGACTGTGTTCCTCAATGGCAACATTGATGAAGAGTTGTATATGATGCAACCCGAAGGTTTTGTCGATCCTAAGGATGCTGATAAAGTATGCAAACTTCAGCGTTCCATTTATGGACTGAAGCAAGTATCTCGGAGTTGGAACCTTCGTTTTGATCAAGTGATCAAGAGTTTTGGATTTGTTCCAAATTGCTACGAAGCTTGTATCTACAAGAAAGTGAGTGGGAGATCGGTGACATTTCTGGTATTATATGTGGATGACATATTGATTATTGGAAATGACATTAACATGCTTAACGATGTGAAGAGTTATTTGAACAAGTGTTTTTCAATGAAAGACCTAGGTGAAGCTGATTATATATTGGGCATCAAAATCTATAGAGATAGACAAAGACGCCTGATAGCTTTAAGCCAAAATACATACCTAGACAAAGTTCTGAAAAGGTTCAGAATGGATAAGGCAAAGAAAGGTTCAGTGCCTATGTTGTCAGGTAAGATATTGAGCAAGGCTCAGTGTCCAGCTACGGTAAATGATAGAGAAGCTATGAGCAAAGTGCCTTATGCCTCGGCCATAGGTTCTATCATGTATGCCATGCTGTGTACTAGACCGGATGTGTCCAATGCTCTTAGTTTGACGAGCAGGTACCAAAGTGATCCAGGAGTGGAACATTGGACAGCCGTAAATAACATCCTAAAGTACTTGAATAGGACTAAAGAAATGTTCTTAGTCTATGGAGGTGATGAACAACTCGTCGTAAAAGGTTACGTCGACGCTAGTTTCGACACCGACAAGGATGATTCTAAATCTCAGATAGGATACGTTTATATTTTGAATGGAGGAGCTATGAGCTGGAGAAGCTGCAAGCAAAGCGTGATCGCGGGATCTACAGTAGAAGCGGAATACATGGCTGCTGCGGAAGCGTCAAGTGAAGGAGTTTGGATCAGGAACTTTATCACTGAGCTTGGCGTGGTTCCAAGTGCATTGGACCCACTGGAGATATTGTGTGACAACACTGGCGCCATAGCACTGGCTAAGGAACCAAGATATCATCCAAAGACCAAGCATATCAACCGCAAGTTTCATATAATCCGAGATTATATATCAGATGGAGATCTGAAGATTAGCAAAGTACATACAGATCTAAATGTCGCAGATCCATTGACTAAACCTCTTCCACGTGCAAAACATGATCAGCACCTTAGTGCCATGGGTGTTAGATTGTTGCCAGATGTAAACTAGATTATTGACTCTAGTGCAAGTGGGAGACTGTTGGAATTATGCCCTAGAGGCAATAATAAAGATGTTATTATTATAATTCTTGTTCATGATAAAGTTTATATTCCATGATAGAATTGTATTAAGCGGAAACTTTAATACTTGTGTGGTTTGTGAACAACACCGTGTCCCTAGTGTGCCTCTATGGACTAGCTCATTGATTAATGATGGTTAAGGTTTCCTAACCATAGACATGAGTTGTCGATTAATAATGAGATCATATCATTGGAAAATGATATGATGGACATACCCAAACTAAGCGGAGCAATTAGATCGTGTCATCGTGTTCATCTTTGCGAAGCTTTTCTTATGTCAAATATTGTATTCCTTAGACCATGAGATATTACAACTCCCTGGTATCGGAAGAAAGCTTTGAGGTCATCAAACGTCATCCTATGAGAGGGTGATCATAAAGGTGTCTCTCAGGTGATCGGAAAGTACCTGTTGGGTTGTATGTATCGAGATGGGATTTGTCCCTCCCAAGTCGGAGAGATATACTTCGGTCCCACTCGGTAATCGATATCAACACCGCTTGCAAGCATGTGGTTACAGAGTTAATCACAAAGTGATATCGGATTACGGAACGAGTAAAGTACTTGCTGTGAACGAGATTGAACTAGGTATGACGATACCGACGATCAAATCTCGGGTAAGTAAAATATCGCGAGACGAAGGGAATATATATATATGGGATTGATTGAATCCTGGCATCGTGGTTCATCCGATATGATCATCGATAAATGTGTGGGAGTCAATATGGGTTTCCAGACCCCGCTGTTGATTATTGATAAAAGATCATGTCTGCATATTCTCGAACCCGAAGGGTCACACACTTAACGTGTCTTGACGCTAGGATAGATTGGATAATTGGTTTATGAGTTTTTGATCGGAGTCTCGGATGGGATCCGGGACATCACGAGAGGTTCTGGAATGGTCCGGAGAATAAGATTCATATAAGGCAATGCAGTTTTTGGAGTTCGGAATTGTTTTGGGTTAATCGGTATTGTATCGGAAGCTTCTAGAACCTTCCGGAGGGGGACCAACGTGGCCCCACCTGCCGGGAGGGGGCATGGGCCTATGAGGGAGTGCCCTGGCCGCATTGGGCCAGGGGCACAAGGCCCCATAGGGCCCAGCCGGCCAGATCTAGGGCAAAACCTAGGAAAGCTTCTAGAAGGGGGGAAACTTGCCCCCCACTCCTCCCTCCTTGGCCGCCGGCCTAGGGCTTGGGGGAGGGGCTAGGGCTGGCACCCACCCCTCCATATATAGAGGGCTGGGGCGCACCCTCCCCCCACACCTCCTCCACAACCCTAGCTGCCCTGTTGCCCTCCTCTCTCTCCCTCCCGACTGCACGTAGGCGAAGCCCTGCTGCAGAAACTCTCCACCACTTGCACCGCGCCGTCGCGTTGTAGATCCAATCCGTCTCTCCACCATACTTGCTGGACCAAGGAACGAGGATACGTCGAGGTGCCGCACGTGTGCATCTCTTGGAGGCATCGCCACTTGCGGTGTTAGACCGGATCAGATCGCGAGGAGGAGAAGCGAGTACGACTACATCACCCACGTTCCGACGAACGTTCCGCTGTGCGAATCTTCAAGGGTATGAAGATCTCATCTATCCCCCCTCGTTGTTTGCATCTCCTAGATTAGATCTTGGCTTTCCCGTTCACATCCGTAGATTTTTTTTGATTTACTATGTTGCGAAACCCTTCAGAAACGAGTGGGGATGCTCTAAGCGTGGCATGGCCTCTACCGTGGTGCCCGACGTGATAGGGACCGGTGTCGGGGCAAGCCTCTCGGCGCTGCCGACGACGTTCCCAATCGCGGAACTAGAAGAGCATGGGATCGAGCGCGAGGAAGCTGAGCACGACGACGACGAATTTGACCGTGTGGCAGCCCACGCCATATCCACCAGTTTGGAGAACTCACTTTGCAAGGATACAAGCAAACTTCATGATTAGATTTGATTCCAATCGACTTGGCATGTTCTTTTGCGTGAGCCTGTTCTTCTGCAAGGATGTGGCTTGCACTTGACACAACAGACATGGTGGCGTTGGGGAATACGAAGTTGTACATCAAGAGGGAGCTCACGGAGCACGACATCAACCCTGCCACCCACAAGCCGCTCGCCGAGGCCACAACCATGCCGTCCATCGTGTGCCACGTGGTCTTTAGCGACGCCGAGCTCATCCCGATGATGACCCTGGTCCAGGACCAGGTGAAGAAAATCCTGGAAGGCCTCAAGATGCCTCTACAGGACTGGTCCGTTCACGGCAACGACAAAGGGATTCCCGAGTGCTACCTGCAGGAATCGAGCCTTCAGGCCATCGTGTCGTGGCGGTGGCACAGCAGATGCCATGGTAGGCTTAAGTTGGGGGCCAATGGATGCTAGTGGGATCTGGGGAGGGAAGATGTAGTGTTTTCTACACACAGAATGCTAGAACCTTTAATAAGGTAGATATCCCTGTGTTTACAATGCTAGTCCCTGGATCAATAGCTAGCATCCACAGTTTAAGATGTAATATCAAGAAACAAAGGTCATAGTACAACTTTATAACCAGGAATAAAATAATTCATTACATCTTACATAGCTCATTTGGCTATCTCATTACAATGCAGCAGAAATAACTATATAGCATGGATTCCTTCATCTTCAAAGTGCCACAGGCAATCATGTTGGTTGTAGACTTGTAATCCTAATCAACACACTTCACTAACATCAAACAAACCTGCAACATAATAAGTTACAGTCACAGTGGGTCAATACATTGGAATAGTATTGGCAAGTGATACCTTAGTAGAATAATAGTTTCTAGCTTCTACATGAATTTGGCTAAGTGTAGCTTAGGCTTGCTTTGCTCAAAATAGGGTTTTACCTATCAGTTGAAAACACTAAGTTTTTGTTTCGCAAAAACTCCCAAGGAACCACCAATAGACATTGGTGAACCTTTACCCTTGTTCAACCACAAGTTTTTAACTTAGAAATTGGGATGAGGATATCTTTGATAGCTTCCATGTCTTGATGCTCAAATTGTCCATTGCCGGGGACACGACTAAGTACTTAGATTTTACTCTCGAGAGAGGTGGTGCACTTTCCCCACAAGACTCGACATGCATCGAGACAAGATCTTTTAGAAGCCTTCCCTTAGACCAAAATGGACGCGTTCCCAACCTATCACCCCTACCACCATCTGTCCATCTAGCTAAGTTATTGCAACCTATATGATCCAGACAGAGCCCATAATGCCAAGTGGCTGCACTTGAAGCTTCTCAACATTTGATATCTCAAATCTCTTTGTTCCTGGGTGGCTTTCCACAAGTGAGATACACTAGGGTAGGCCATAAATATGGGCCCTGTGTAACCACTCAACATAACCCATTCTTACCATTCCACCTAGGTGATTCATTCACATAGTTGTTTTATTAAACAAAACACAAGTCCTTGACTTAGAAATATTTCATAGCATGAATATATTTCACCCTTGTTTTCTACTAGCTAAGCTAAGCATGATGGTAGTAGGAATCTTAACTTAGGGAAAATTATACTAAGGCATCATCTACTAGGATTTCCCATGGCATAGCATACTTAGTAAAAATTCCATGCAAGTCCTACTTAGAAATATCACTAGTGCATAGTGAAAATATTAGGACAAAAGTATGAAGCACCACTTTCCTTGGTAGTTGGGGGAGTAACAACAATCCTCACAGTCACAATCACCACTAGCACCAAAATCTACACATAAAATGATAGCACCAAATTCATATTTCAAATAATCAAGCAAAAATATATGAATGCATGCAAATGCCATGTGATGATTTTTCTAAACTAAACAAGAAAATTAAAACAGTACTGAACAATAAACTAAACATTTATACACCAAATAAACTTAATTTGGCTTTTAAAACATTTTCCAAATAATTTTTATACACAAAATAGGCCTACAAATGTCTCTGCATAAAATTCCAATTTAACATAAGCAAATCACAAAACTAGGCCTACAAATGTGTAGGATTTATTTTTGTGATTCCAACGATATATTATTTGTATTTTTTGGATAAACAGAACAAAAGTTATTAAATTTACAAGTTCAAATAACTAATAGATGAAATTCCAGATTTTAAATTTAAAACCCGGACACGTGGGCGTATCTGTTTGGCTGATACCGTTTCAGTTGGATCAATCATCCAGAGCCATAGGATTTAAGTGACACTGTGCGGCTCAGATCTAAAGAAAACGCTTCGTTAAGTGATCTATTTGTGGCCACATGACCTAGATCCGATGGCTGCTGAGCACGCGACCATTGCCTGGTGGCGCTAGCAACGGCGGCGTGGCGGCAGCGCACTTCCAGTGGAGTTCCGGCGGCTACAGAGGGGGCTGGGGTTGGCAGAGACACTTACCAGACTCGCGAGGTCACGCTGATGCTCAACGTCTCGCTGGTGTGGACGGGGGCGTGCTGTGTTGGCCGGAGGAGCTCGTCGGAAAGCTTGCAGGCGCCGGGCACGGCTTGACGGAGATGACGGAGACGCTCTAGGCCTCCCTAGGACAAATAAACCACATCGATGGCTGCACAAAGACGTGGCACACACGGGCGTTTGATCTAGAAGTCAAGGGGCGCTGGAGTTCTTATCGAATTTCTGCCGGAGACGAGAGGGGCGTCGGTCGTTCACTGGGCTCGACGAAGGCGACGTCCTGGGGCATTACAGAGCAAACAGATGGCATGAGATGAAGCGCAGGAACCAGGGAAGCATTACATCAAGAATTAGAAGGCACGGGGCGGATGGTGCTCACCGGAATCGTTCGCCGGAGGTGTTCGGGAAGCGGCGGTTCAAGCTCAATTGCGAGCAGCCTGGGGGCGATTAAGGAGTGGGGGTTGAGGGGAAATGGTCACGGCGGTGTGGGGTTTAAGTAGAAGGTGAGGGTTGGGAGAGTTACTGCCTAAATCAAAGGAACTAATTCGAATTTATTCGGCGAGGTAACGGGCGGCGACGGCGTGGTCATCGCGCGAGATTTGGGGAAGACGACGACGTGGCGTTGGGGCCACTGGTCAGTGACTGCAGGGTTGGTTCGACGCGGGTGAGAAACAAAGAGGGGTGGGGGTTTCCTGGGTGGGCTAGCTGGGCTGGCTTGCTGGTCCGCGGGTGGGTTGGGCTAGATAGTTAGTTAGGTTTATTTTTTTCTCTTTTCTCCTTTTGTTTTTCTGTTTTGATTTTCTGATTTGAATTTGAATGGGTGTTTCTAATCTGTTTCAATTTGAATCTCTTCCAGAATTTTGTTCTGTATTTCTTGTGTCCAGGGATGTGTAAAACATCTACTTATATTCAAAAATCATTTTGAGTTTGAAATTAAATATAAAACCATGCCTTTAATAATATACTAATAAAAGGCAATAAGATGGTTTTATGATTGATTTGCTTTTGAAATATTTTGTGTGGCTTTGTATTCACTTTCCAATTATCACTGATCAAACCTCAATCATATTAGAAAGTAAAATATAAACCTTGCCTTACTTGAATAAAGTAAAAGGCAAAATTTGGTTTCTTATGTTTGAAAAATTCTTTTTAAAAGGTCAAATGCTTATGAATGCTATGCAAACTTTATAAATCATGATTTTTGGGATGTTACAAACTCAAATTTGATTCCATTGTAATGGAGCTACAAGTGCTCCTCGAGCTGTATCAGAAGGGGGAGAAGAAGATACAACTTTAGCCCTCCAAAGAAGAATGAACCGACCCCCTCTCTAGGATACCCTGCCTCTCCTTATTAAGGAGTCCCTTGGTTCCTCCTAGGGCTGACGTGGACAAGCATATTCATGGAATATGCTTGTCCCAAAGCAGTAACTCGACGAACCTCTTTCCGTGTCCCTCTTCTATCGACAGCAAAGACCCAAAGCCCATCACACGTGAGCCTCGGTCCTGAGGACTGTCACCTCCGTGACCCTCCCGCGCCCCTCTACTGCTCTGCTTCTTGTCTCTAGCGCTTGGCACTGTGCAGATTCCACCGAGATAGTAGCTAGGGTTTGACTTTGGGAGTTACTTCCTTCTTATGCAAGCTTCCCCGTCTTGGCCTCGCCTCGCGTAACCTGGATCGACCTTTACCTGCATTAATCGATAACGCTTTGGCCGACATGACCCGTATGTCGGCCGAGTTAGGTCTCAATCACCTGATTCGGGATAAGTCATATCTCATTCGTCCGATCTTTGCGTAACTCGGCCGAACCATGCCATGACTCGGCCCTGGATATGAAAGGTCTCTTCTCTTTCTTACCTGTCTTGACCCTACCTAGGGTCATCCCGCCAACATTAGTCCCCGAAGCTGGTGCGGTCCTGCCGAATACTTCGGCCGGAACACATCAGTTTCCAGATATTCCCTCTTCTTATCATTCTGTCCGAATCAATGCTTAGTCTGTGTTTCTATCATTTCATCTCCCTTTTGCTCATCCCTCGTTACCGAGGTGTGACATGTCTTCCGAGTCACTTTCCTTTGTCCGAGGTACCTTTTTAGCTTCTCCTGTAAGTTTCGTCCTACGTGTACTAATCATTACCTTTTGTCTTGTTTTTTGTATCGCTACAGTAATTACTGCGGCGGTCCTATCGGTGCAGTGACTCTTCGATCACCGCAACAGTTATGGCAGTCGAATCTCTTCCTGTGTCGCGTGGCCCTTGTTGTGGCTCCAATCATCGATCGCGTATGCATGGTACATGCCCGTCTATGGTTATCGCGCCGCATCTGCGATCCCACTACCACTCGCCCCACGCGGTTATAAGTGGGGTAGTGGGGATGGGTTGGTTCACTTTCCCCTTATCCACTTCCCTCATCTTCCTCCTTGCGTTGCCGCCATGCTCCTGCCCTAACGACCACGCCGCCGTTCTTCTGCTCTCACGAGCATGTCGTTGCGCTTCCGTTCTAGCGTCCACACCGCTGCGCTTCTCCCTCACACGACGTGACGCCGCTGCCTGGTCCTCGCCCTAGGTGCTTTGCCTCCGTTTTAAGCTCCGGCGGCGGTTTTCTTCTCTCACCATCGTCGCCTTTGTCATCGTTGTGACGGGGCCTTGGGTTTCAAGGCCTCTCCCCGCCACTAGCGACTCCTCCTCCGTTGGCTCCTCCGACGAGCCCATGTCGAGCTCGCTCAGCGGTGTCATTGTCGGGGAAGAAGAACTCATGGTGGGCCCAGAGCACGGTTCGTGGCAAGGATCCACGGTCACTCGCCGGGAAATCGAGTGGATACGCAAGACGCGCCGAGTTCCCGCCGAGGTAGAGTGTCGCTTACCTGACAAAGAATCTTCCCCCATCCTTTAGGACGATGAATACGTAGTTTTTATGTCACACTTTGCCAGAGGGTTTGGTCTCCCTCTTAGCGATTTTGGCAGGAAGTTCCTTGATTTCTTCGGCCTTCAGCTGCATCATTTGTCGGCTAACACCATTGCCTCTCTCTCAGCCTTTATCTCAGCCTCTGAGGGATACTTCGGCCTCTGGCCTTTCGTAGATGTTTGTTCAAAGTTTTTCCAGATTCGAGCTAACATAGTGTCGGATAAGTCTCTTCATCCCTCTAAGAAGTCTCTAACACAGTGAGGGGCTGCTTCCATCACACCCCGGAAAAATTCCTTGTTCCCCCGAGTTACAGGTCTAGAGTCTTGCAAGAAATGGCATAGGGCGTTTTTCTATGCCAGGAACACTGGAACGTCAGACATGATTCGGCTCCCTGCCTTCTCTATCAGCCCTCCTTCAAAACAGAACTGACCCTATAATCCGAAGAACACCCACGCTCTTGCCAAAGCATTCGATCTTCGGCTGAAGGAGTTAACTCGGGCTAGGATTCGTGGCGAAGATCTGATGGCCGTGTTCATCAGTATCCGAATCTGCCCCTTCCAACTCCGCTCCCATAAGCTTTGCTACATGAGCAGTCCTTTGGATACCAACAGAGTTTCCACGGTTGAGCTTGATGATGTCCAGATCCAGAAGCGCGTCCGGGCTATCTTTAAAACCGAGATGCCCGAGGAATGGGTTTGGGGAATGAAACCCTTTTCCCGTAACAACCCCCTCCTCAGGTATTTCGGACATGAATTGTTTCATCCGGGTCATTTTCCATTGATTACCCTGCTAAATTTTGTTTGCTCTAATTGCAGAAATTTGTCGAGCAAGTTACAGAAGATGCCGAGTTGCTGGCTCTTCCTTGGATCGCTGACCGCAACACCCCGGACAACTGATAACCAGACCCGGAGGAATTTATTCCTAAACCCGAGGCTTCTCCCGCTCATACTCGGGGTAAAACCTCGGCCCGCGCTGACGAAGGTGATTCAGACGATGTTCAAATTCTCGAGGTAGTTGCCACGGTGCCTATCTCTTATGCATTTTTGGATCCTTCTTTTCCAGCTAATCCGACTGGTCAGGTCCATGATGCCGTTCGCCTTGCTTCCGAGGCTCCCGCTCCATCGAAAAAGCCTGCTGCCTCGAACGATCCTTCTGATGTAGTTCCTATGAAGCGAACCAAGAAATCCTCCCAGCACATCCCAAAGCGCGAAACCATGCCGGGAGTCTCTGGGTAAGTTTCCCTGCATGTTTTAACTTGTATTTTTTGTTTCTCTCTTTCTTTCTCTGAATTGGTCTCTATTTTTATTTTGGCAGTGCTCCTCTTTCTGTCAAACCCAGTGGTCCGAGTATGACGTCTCACGTTACTCGGCCACTTTCGCCATCGCCTCCAGACGATGTTCGAGTTCCTAGTCCTCTCCGTGACAATTCTCCTCCCTTGCCGACTAACACCCCGCCTCGACGGGACGAGAGTGAAGTTCCTCCTGGCACTGACGCCGATGTAAATATGGCGGATCGTTCAGATGATCCGGCAGCTTTCTCTAAGGTCTCCGAAGTTTCCCCCATCGAGCCTCTTTCTACCGAAGCTCCTACTACTTTGGTTGCTGCTGAAGTTCCCGCTACTTCGGATGCTGCCGAAGTTGGCGCTACCTCGGCCGCTGTTGAAGAACATGCTCCCTCTGCCGCAACAGTTATTGCTCCGAGTATGATACCTTGCTCTAAGTCTTGGCCCACTACTGAAGTCTTTGTTAAGACCAAGAAGGATGGCGCTGCCAAATCTATGCCATCTCAAAAAGGAAGGTCTAGTCCCTCACGGCCGACCATTGCCGACATGCTCCGCAAAGGGGCCTCTATGGCCAAACCTGCGCCTGTCTCTACCGCCGATACACGGCTCGTGCTTCACAAGAGCCCGGCTGCCGAGACAGCTGCACAGCAGGTGCGTGCAGCTAAAGGCAAAGTTTTGACGCATACCGAGAGCGGCGGTAGTCTCGGATCATTGGTGGAGTATGCCAACAACTGTAATGCTGCCGACCAGCTTGAGGGCAATCCTAGTAATCAACATTTCCAGCTTTCCGACATCAGCAGCCGTTTGCATTTGGCTGCTAAGGTTGTGCTTGAGAGTGACAAAATGAATGAGGTACGCGCTCTAATTTACACTATCTTTTATGCATAGTATACTGTATGCCCATTAGTCCCCGAGCTTGCAGCCGAATAATTTGTTATTCGTCTGGAAGCTTTGCTTGCTTAGGGTATAGTTATTTGTTTGTGCAATATATAATTTTTGTTGTGCATGTTTTGAGGTAGAACACATCTATCAACTTAGATCCGAGTCAAGTTTTACTTGATTCAGAACTTTTTTTATGTAACAGACTTGAGCGCCTAGCCCTCTAGATCCGAGTTAAATTCTCCTTGATTCGGATTGTTTAATGTCGATAAAATTTTTAAATGTCCAGCCATCTTAGATCCGAGTCAAGTTTTACTTGATTCGGATCTTTTTTACAGTTTTCTTGTATAATTCGTCGTTATTCCATGTTGCTCATAACCGGCGTACTGCCGAGTTCCAGAGACTCCTCTTTTCACACAAGAAACTTTAGGTAAGTTTGATAAGATGGTTCCTATTCTGTAAAAGACAGGTAAATCATTTGGCCTTTTTGTATTCAAATTTATTTTATCAATCTTTGCTTACCAATCAACTTATGATGCATCCTTACTCAACTAACATTAACTCACCTAACAAAGAAGGTTACCCGCCTCAAAGGTTAGTTGCCTCTCCTCTTTACACTTGTGCATTTTTCTTCTAGCCGAATTTCGAGTATATTATAGTACTCCATCTTCGGTCCAGCCGAGTTACAAATGTTTGCAGCGTCGCATCAAGAGTGCATACCCATGCCTGATATGATGCTTTATTTTTTAGAGGAAGCAGGGACTCATTCGGCGTAGCTCAAGGAGAAGGATGATGAGATAACTCGACTCCGTGCAGAGGTTGAGTCTTTGAAATCCTCGCAGAAGTCTGAGCTAGAAAAAATTTACCAAGAATTTTCTGAGGAAAAGAATCGGTTAAGTCTTCATCTGCAGAAAGACAAAGAGCTGCTTGATGCGGCCAAACTAAGAAATCGGACGATGGCCGAGGAAATCACTCGGTTTGAGAATAAAAGGTGTGGCTTGTCCGTGGACCTCCAGGAGATGTTGCGATATATCTATCATAAGCTTATTTGCCATGTTTTTTCTTCTTGATTTCTAGCCAAGTCAATTTTTGCTCGTTGTTTCTCTTGTTTCTCTTGACTTACGTAACGTCTTGCTTTACAGACCACTTTCCAGAAGCCGAGCCGGTGAGTACCAAAGTTGTGATCGCCGCCCATGGCCACCGAGGTGTTCCCAATCTCTCAGATCAAGAATATTCCATTGATGATTTCTTGGTTGCTGTTGCTGCTGCCATTGGACCAATGAAAATCATGGGAAAGGATCTAGTGAAAGCGGCAATTCATGCTTTCAATGTGCTCTGGCTGAATGAACCGAAGATCAACAAGGTGGAAGTACTCGTGGCGAAGCTGATAGATTCCCAGACTCAGCTGAATATTTGAAGAGAATCCACCGGGCGAGCCGGGGCCAACATGGCGCTTACTTCTGTTTTGTCATGGTACGAGGATAACTCCCTCGATACCTTAATGAATTTGCGCACCGGTTCCCCTTGGGTTGAGGATCTGGATTATGTTACTTGTCGCCAAGCCCATGCCTATTAGCTCATCGAATACGCAAATGTGCATCAGTGGAATGAGGGGCCGAGTTTCCTCCCTGACGATGCTGAAGATAACGTTGAGGCTGCTGCTGCTGATGAATTCGACAGAGATTCTGGTGACAAGGGTGAGTCGGAGGAAAACTCTGGAAGCTCTGATGAGTCTAGTGAAAGTTTGGGAGGGAACACCGAGGCTCGATCCTCCTCCAAGGGGACTGAAGCTTCCCAAGCCCAAGGTGAAGTCTCACGGCAAACAGCCCCTGCCCAAGATACCTTGGCTACCTCGGTCGATGCCGAAGTAACTTTCGCGGAGGCTTAGGCAACTTCTGAGACTCCTGCTCCTGAAGTTGTTCCTTCTACCGAGGTCGAGGCACCTTCGGTCGTAGCCGAGATACCAACGTCGAAAACTCCCGCTGCTCCTCCTCCTCCTGCGGATGACTCGGCAACTGCTAATGCCTGAGCTGGAAAAACTCTTATTTGTTTAAGTCCCCAGTATGCTGGGTGTATGTTGTTCTAAGAAAATCTGCCTCTTTTGGTACCGTTTGATCCATATAACTTTGGAATCCTTCATATGCTATAGTAATCGTTATGCTATTATTGTTCTGATTGAGTTTGCACGATGTGTATTCTTGTTCGCAAAATTTTAGTTCATAGGTTTGAATCAAACTTTCCTGTGCTTGATTTTCTTCCGGCACTTACTTTATCTATCGTAAGTTTTGTTGGAGATATGCCCTAGAGGCAATAATAAATGTAGTTATTATTATATCTTTGTGTTTATGATAAATGTTTACATTCATGCTATAATAGTATTAACAAGGAAACATTAATACTTGTGTGATTTGTAAACTTAATTTGAAGTCCCTAGTAAAGCCTCTATATAATACTAGCTTGTTGGTTAATGGATGATTGTGGTTTCCATATCATGAACATTGAGATGTTATTAACAACAAGATCATATCGTTAGGAGAATGATATGATGGACATACTCCTATAGATAAGCGTAGCATAAAGATCAAGTCATTTTAATAGTTCAATTGCTATATGCTTTCTGATACATAGTAATCTAATTCCTTCGACCATGAGATCATGCATATCACCTTTACCGGATGGATGCTTTGATGACATCAAACACCACACCGTAACTGGGTGGCTATAAAGGTGGCATTGAGTGTTCAGAAAGTATTGGTTGAAACACAAGAGTGGGATTTGTCCATCCATATGACGGATAGATATACTCTGGGCCCTCTCGGTGAAATGTCATCCAATTAGCTTGCAAGCATGTGACTGGCTCACAAGGGATCACATATCACGGGAACGAGAAAAGAGTACTTATCGGTAACGAGGTTGAACTAGGTATGCAGAGATACCGACGATCATAACCTCGGATAAGTAAACTATCATGAGACAAAGGGAAATTGATATCGTATGTAAGTGGTTCATTCGATCGCAAAGTAATCGTAGAAATATGTGGGAGCCATATGAATTTCCAGATTCCTCTATTGGTTATTGTTCGGAGAAGTGTCTCGATCATGTCCGCATAATTCACGAACCGTAGGAAGACACACTTAAGGATTCGACGTTGTTTGAGTAGTTATGGAATGATGAGAAAAGAGACCGAATGTTGTTCGGAGTCCCGGATGGGATCCGGGATATCACGAGGATATCCGGAATGGTCCGGAGAATAAGATTCATATAAGGAAAGTCCCGTTTCGGAGTTGAGGAATGGTTCCGGTGTTTTCATCGGGAATGTTCTAGAATGTTCCGGAATGTCCGGCACTCCGGAGGGGAAGGGTACATGAATGTGTTGTATCAAGTTGGTATGATTGCATCATGTACTAAGTGTCATCACTGTACCAAATAAAGGATTAATTCAAATCCTAGTTTGAAAAGTCAAATAGCTAGTTTGAAAAGTCAAACGACTAAATTTGGAAAGAGGAAAAGAGGAGGAAGGGGAAACCGAGTTGGGGAGGAGTCCCTCCTCCCCAAGCCGGCGCACCACCCAAGCCGAGTTGGGGAGGGACTCCTCTCCCTCCCCTTGGTCGGCCGGCCCCTCCACCTATATAAGGAGGGGCAGGGCTCCCTCCTAGAGACACACAAGGCCCTCTCCTCCAAACCCTAGTACCAAGCCGCCGCCTCCAAGCCGCCGCCGGCCCTAGGGCAACCGCCGCCACCGCCTAGGTGAAACCCTAGCCGCCGGCACTAGCCCCTCCTCGGCGTGTCTAAACCCTAGATCGTCGAGGGACTCTCTCATACTCCACCATACTCGCTCCGGCTTAAGGCGAAGCCCTGCGAGATCTCCCCTCTACTTCCGGTACCACGCCGTTGTGCTGCCGGAATCGCGAGGAGAGTGCTACAACCTCCGCTGCTTGCTGGAACAAGGGAGAGGAAGGTCTTCGTCGAGTACCGAACGTGTGACCGACTGCGGGAGCGCTGCCGGAACGCAGCGCCGGAAGGATCGTCTACGCGATCTTGAGATCAGAAAGAGTACGACTACATCACCCACGAGAATTTGCTCTCGTTAAACACTTTGGAATCTTCGAGGGTGAGTTATTCCATCGACTCGTTGCTACAATCTAGTAGATAGATCTTGGCTTGTTTGTTTGTATGCGGTAGAAATTTTTTGTTTTCCATGCTACGAAACCCTACAGTGGTATCAGAGCCGTGTCTATATGTAGATCTGTTGCACGAGTAGAACACAATGGTCATTGTGGGCGTTGATGCTTTTATTGTCGATTGCTTCTTGTGTACTTTGCATCTTGCGGGATGTTGGGATGAAGCGGCCCAGGCTAACCTTACATGACATCGTTCATGAGACTTGCTCCACGCTTGACATGCAACTTGTATTGCATAAGTGGCTTTGCGGGTGCCAGTTTCTCCTAGCATAGTTAAGATCCAATTTACAACAGGTGATTAACAATACTAGTATCAATGTTGTGGTTCTTGTTCGTAAGTTAGAACGACACTTATTGAAAGCCCCAAACCACGTAAAACATGCAAAGAAAGTAGAGGCGTCTAACTTTGTTTTGCAGGGGTGTGCTGTGATGTGATATGGCCATGATTGTGATTATATTTGATGTATGCAATGTTCCTTATTGTAAGTTGGCAACCGGCAGGAGCCATATGGTTGTCTTTAATTTATGTTAAGACCCGCGTGTCTATTCAAAGTAGTTGTAATAGTTGAAGCCGGTGGACGACAACCATGGAGAAGCGTCATTGACCTTGATGCAATGTCGGTGATGATGGAGATCATGTTCGTGCTAGAAGATGGAGATCGGAAGCACAAAGAAGAAAGGCCATATCATATCACATATTATGAATTGCATGTGATGTTAATCCTTTATGCATCTTGTATTGCTTAGTAGACAACGGTAGCATTATAAGATGATCCCTCATGCACATGAATTTCAAGTCATAAAGTGTTCGCCCTTAGTTAGCACCGTTGCTAAAGCTTGTTGTTTCGAAGCACCACGTGATGATCGGGTGTGTCAGATTCCGCAAGTGTATACAACGTGAGCAAGCTAGATTTGCTCATGCGTAAACTAAGGTTTGATCTTGACGAGCCTAGCATGTACAGACATGGTCTCGGAACACGGATCACCGAAAGGTAAAGCATGAATCATATAGTAGATATGATGAACATGTCGATTGTTCGCCATTGAAACTATATCAACTCTCGTGATGATCGGTGTTGATGTGGTGGATTTGGTTCGTGTGATCACTAAAACAATGTGAGGGATATTGTTTTGAGTGGGAGTTCACCTAGATTAAATTTATTAATTTGAACTCAATTTGTCATAAACTTAGTCTAAATTATTGCAAATATGTTGTAGATCAATGGCTGCCCCTACCATCAATTTTAATGCGTTCCTAGAGAAAGAAAAGTTGAAAAACAATGGAAGCAACTTCGCGGATTGGTTCCGCAATTTGAGGATTGTCCTCACAGCTGGTAATTTGACCTATGTGCTGGATGCACCGCTGGGTGACCCACCTGCAGCTACTGCTTCCGATGAAGTAAAGAATGTTTACCTCACTCGGAAGACTCAGTACTCCACAGTTCAGTGTGCTATCTTGTATGGTTTAGAATCGGAGCTTCAGAAAAGTTTTGAGAATTCAGACCCATATGATATTGTCGAGGATCTCAAATTGATCTTTGAGACTCATGCGGCAATTGAAAGCTATGAGGCTTCTGAAAAGTTCTTTAACTGCAAGATGGAAGAGGGCAGCTCCGTCAGCGAGCATGTGCTTAAGATGTATGGGCACGCAAACAAACTTCAAAGCTTGGGTATTGTGATTCCTAATGCTTTGGGGATTTACCGTGTCCTCCAATCACTACCACCAAGTTACAAGAACATTGTGATGAACTACAACATGCAAAACATGAACAAGATGTTGCCAGAACTCTTTGCCATGTTGAAATCTGCAGAAGTGGAGATCAAGAAAGAGCACCAAGTGTTGTTGGTCAATAAGACCACCAAATTCAAGAAAGGCAAGTCTAAGCAGAAGGGACACTTCAAGAAGGGTGGTAAGAAAGTTACCACGCCGACGAAGAAGACCAAGGCTGGACCTAAGCCTCATACTGAGTGCTTTTACTGCAAGGGAGAAGGTCACTGGAAGCGGAATTGCCCAAAGTACTTGGCGGATTTGAAGAACGGCAACATCAAGAAGAAAGGTATATCTGATATACATGTTATTGATGTGTATCTCACTAGCACTCGTAGTAGTGCCTGGGTATTTGATACTGGTTCGGTTGCTCATATTTGTAACTCGAAACAGGTGCTGCAGAATAAACGGAAGCTAGCGAAGAACGAGGTGACGATGCGCGTTGGAAACGGATCAAAGGTTGATGTGATCGCGGTCGGCACGCTACCCCTTCATCTACCATCGGGATTAGTTTTATACTTAAATAATTGTTATTTGGTGCCTGCGTTAAGCATGAACATTATATCGGGATCTTGTTTATTGCGAGACGGTTACTTGTTTAAATCCGAGAATAATGGTTGTTCGATTTATATGAGTAATATGTTTTATGCACATGCACCTTTGATAGATGGTCTATTCTTATTGAATCTCGATAGTGGAAATACACATATTAATAACATTGAGGCTAAACGTTTGAAATCGAGCGATAACTCGACCTATATGTGGCACTGTCGTCTTGGTCACATTGGAGTGAAGCGTATGAAGAAACTCCATTCCGATGGACTTCTTGAATCACTTGATTTCGAATCACTTGATAGATGCGAAGCATGTCTGATGGGTAAAATGACTAAGACTCCATTTTCTGGTATGATGGAGCGAGCTACGGACTTATTGGAAATCATACATACCGATGTGTGTGGTCCAATGAGTGTAGCATCGCGCGGTGGTTATCGTTATGTTCTTACCTTCACGGATGACTTGAGTAGATATGGGTATATCTATTTCATGAAACATAAGTCCGAAACTTTCGAGAAGTTTAAGGAATTTCAAAGTGAGGTAGAGAATCAACGTAACAAGAATATTAAATTTCTACGTTCTGATCGTGGAGGTGAATATCTAAGTTACGAGTTTGGCGAGCATTTGAAGAAATGCGGAATACTTTCGCAGTTGACACCGCCGGGAACACCACAGCGTAATGGTGTGTCCGAACGTCGTAATCGAACTCTCTTAGATATGGTTCGTTCTATGATGTCACTTACAGATTTACCGCTATCATTTTGGGGTTATGCATTAGAAACAGCCGCATTCACTTTAAATAGGGCACCGTCTAAATCCGTTGAAACGATACCGTATGAATTATAGTTTGGGAAGAAACCTAGATTGTCGTTCCTTAAAGTTTGGGGGTGCGAAGCCTATGTAAAGAAGTTACAGCCGGACAAGCTTGAACCCAAAGCGGAAAAATGCGTCTTCATAGGATACCCGAAGGAAACTATTGGGTATACCTTCTATCATAGATCTGAAGGCAAAATCTTCGTTGCCAAGAATGGATCCTTTCTAGAGAAGGAATTTCTCTCGAAAGAAGTGACTGGAAGGAAAGTAGAACTCGACGAGGTTGTCGAACCTTCTCTCGAAATTGCGAGTAGCGCAGCACCGGAAGAAGTTCCTGTGGTGCTTGCACCAATAAGAGAGGAAGCTAATGATGATGATCATGAAACTTCGGTTGAAGTTGCTACAGAGCCTCGCAGGTCAACGAGAACTCGTACCACTCCAGATTGGTATGATCTCGTTATGAGTGTCATGTTGGTGGACAACACCGATGACCCTGAGACATATGAGGAAGCGATGATGAGCCCAGATTCCAATAAATGGCAAGAAGCCATGAAATCCGAGATTGGATCCATGTACGAAAACCAAGTATGGACTTTGGTGGACTTACCGGATGGCCGGAAGGCTGTCGAGAACAAATGGATCTTTAAGAAGAAAACAAATTCTGATGGTAATGTTACTGTCTATAAAGCTCGACTTGTCGCAAAAGGGTTTCGACAAATTCAAGGAGTTGACTACGATGAGACTTTCTCACCAGTAGCGAAGCTGAAGTCTGTGAGGATTATGTTAGCAATCGCTGCATATTACGATTATGAGATATGGCAGATGGATGTCAAAACAGCATTCCTCAATGGAGACATTGATGAAGAGTTGTATATGATGCAACCCAAAGGTTTTGTTGATCCTAAAGATGCTAACAAGGTATGCAAACTTCAACGGTCCATCTATGGATTGAAGCAAGCATCCCGAAGTTGGAATCAACGTTTTGATAAGGTGATCAAAAGTTTTGGTTTTATACAAACTTATGGAGAAGCTTGTATTTACAAGAAAGTGAGTGGGAGCTCTGTAGCATTCTTAATACTATATGTGGATGACATATTATTGATTGGGAATGATGTAGACCTTCTTAATAGTGTCAAGGAATATTTGAATAATAGTTTTTCAATGAAGGATCTTGGCGAAGCACTTACATATTAGGCATAAAGATTTATAGAGATAGATCGAAACGCCAAATATCATTGTCACATAGTACATATTTGGACAAAGTTCTAAAGAGGTTTGGAATGGAAGATAGCAAGAAAGGGTTCTTGCCCATGTTGCCCAATACGACCTTGAGTAAAACTCAAAGTCTGACATCGGCAGAAGATAGAGAAAGGATGAGTAAGACTCCCTATGCCTCATCCATAGGATCTCTAATGTATGCCATGCTATGTACTAGACCCGACATTGCATATGCTGTTAGTTTAACTAGCAGATATCAAAGTGATCTAGGAGTGGATCATTGGACAGCGGTCAAAAACATCCTTAAGTACTTGAGAAGAACTAAGGATATGGTTCTTTATTATGGAGGTGATGAACAACTCGTTGTTAATGGTTACACCGATGCTAGTTGGAACATCGATCCGGATGATTCTAAATCACAATCTGGATACGTATTTATTTTGAATGGTGCAGCAGTTAGCTGGAGGAGTGCAAAGCAAAGCGTTGTGGCGAGATCTTCAACTGAATCGGAATACATGGCTGCTTCGGAGGCTTCACAAGAAGCGATATGGATGAAAGAGTTCATTACAGAGCTAGGTGTGGTTCCTAGTGCGCTGGACCCAATGTCTATCTACTGTGATAACATGGGCGCCATAGCCAATGCGCAAGAACCAAGGTCACACAAGAAGCTGAAGCATATCAAGCTACGTTTTCACGCTATTCGAGAACATATCCAAGATGGGGATATAAAGATTTGCAAAGTACACACAGATCTGAATGTGGCGGATCCGTTGACTAAACCTCTCCCGAGGGCAAAACATGACCAGCACCAAACTGCCATGGGTGTTCGGTGTATTACCATGTAATCTAGATTAGATGACTCTAGTGCAAGTGGGAGACTGTTGGAGATATGCCCTAGAGGCAATAATAAATGTAGTTATTATTATATCTTTGTGTTTATGATAAATGTTTACATTCATGCTATAATAGTATTAACAAGGAAACATTAATACTTGTGTGATTTGTAAACTTAATTTGAAGTCCCTAGTAAAGCCTCTATATAATACTAGCTTGTTGGTTAATGGATGATTGTGGTTTCCATATCATGAACATTGAGATGTTATTAACAACAAGATCATATCGTTAGGAGAATGATATGATGGACATACTCCTATAGATAAGCGTAGCATAAAGATCAAGTCATTTTAATAGTTCAATTGCTATATGCTTTATGATACATAGTAATCTAATTCCTTCGACCATGAGATCATGCATATCACCTTTACCGGATGGATGCTTTGATGACATCAAACACCACACCGTAACTGGGTGGCTATAAAGGTGGCATTGAGTGTTCGGAAAGTATTGGTTGAAACACATGGATCAAGAGTGGGATTTGTCCATCCATATGACGGATAGATATACTCTGGGCCCTCTCGGTGAAATGTCATCCAATTAGCTTGCAAGCATGTGACTGGCTCACAAGGGATCACATATCACGGGAACGAGAAAAGAGTACTTATCGGTAACGAGGTTGAACTAGGTATGCAGAGATACCGACGATCATAACCTCGGATAAGTAAACTATCGTGAGACAAAGGGAAATTGATATCGTATGTAAGTGGTTCATTCGATCGCAAAGTAATCGTAGAAATATGTGGGAGCCATATGAATTTCCAGATTCCTCTATTGGTTATTGTTCGGAGAAGTGTCTCGATCATGTCCGCATAATTCACGAACCGTAGGGAGACACACTTAAGGATTCGACGTTGTTTGAGTAGTTATGGAATGATGAGAAAAGAGACCGAATGTTGTTCGGAGTCCCAGATGGGATCCGGGATATCACGAGGATATCCGAAATGGTCCGGAGAATAAGATTCATATAAGGAAAGTCCCATTTCGGAGTTGAGGAATGGTTCTGGTGTTTTCATCGGGAATGTTCTAGAATGTTCCGGAATGTCCGGCACTCCGGAGGGGAAGGGTACATGAATGTGTTGTATCAAGTTGGTATGATTGCATCATGTACTAAGTGTCATCGCTGTACCAAATAAAGGATTAATTCAAATCCTAGTTTGAAAAGTCAAATAGCTAGTATGAGAAGTCAAACGGCTAAATTTGGAAAGAGGAAAAGAGGAGGAAGGGGAAACCGAGTTGGGGAGGAGTCCCTCCTCCCCAAGCCGGCGCACCACCCAAGCCGAGTTGGGGAGGGACTCCTCTCCCTCCCCTTGGCCGGCCGACCCCTCCACCTATATAAGGAGGGGCAGGGCTCCCTCCTAGAGACACACAAGGCCCTCTCCTCCAAACCCTAGTACCAAGTCGCCGCCGCCTCCAAGCCGCCGCCGGCCCTAGGGCAACCGCCGCCGCTGCCTAGGTGAAACCCTAGCCGCCGGCACTAGCCCCTCCTCGGCGTGTCTAAACCCTAGATCGTCGAGGGACTCTCTCATACTCCACCATACTCGCTCCGGCTTAAGGCGAAGCCCTGCGAGATCTCCCCTCTACTTCCGGTACCACGCTGTTGTGCTACCGGAATCGCGAGGAGAGTGCTACAACCTCTGCTGCCTGCTGGAACAAGGGAGAGGAAGGTCTTCGTCGAGTACCAAACGTGTGACCGACTACGGGAGCGCTGCCGGAACGCAGCGCCGGAAGGATCGTCTACGCGATCTTGAGATTGGAAAGAGTACGACTACATCACCCACGAGAATCCGCTCTCGTTAAACACTTTGGAATCTTCGAGGGTGAGTTATTCCATCGACTCGTTGCTACAATCTAGTAGATAGATCTTGGCTTGTTTGTTTGTATGCAGTAGAATTTTTTTGTTTTCCATGCTACAAAACCCTACAAGTTTTTCTTTTAGCTCGTGAAAGATCAGAGACTATGACTCCTATGTCCTTACTTTAGTCAATCGGATAGATGTACGGCCCTTCCGAGATACTCCTAGGTAATATAGGCAACATGGGGTAGTTCTTGAGTTATCTCTTGAGTTTCCGAGGTTATCATTCGTATCAAACATATGATCATAATAATAAAGAACATGGGGCAATCCCCAAGTCACTGCTTGGGTTGTCGAAGTGATCATTCATATTGTACACACAATTAGTGACAAATTATATGGGACAGTCCCCGAGCCTCTGCTCGAGCCGCCAAGGTTTCATACATAATCATAATGACAAATAATATTGGGCAATCCCCGAGCCACAACTCGAGCTGCCGAGGTTTCATACATAATCAAAATGATAAATAATATGGAGCAGTCCCAGGGGCCACAACTCGAGTTGCCGAAGTGATCATTCATATTGTACATACAATTAGTGACAAATTATATGGGACAGTCCCCGAGCCACTGCTCGAGCCACCGAGGTTTCATACATAATCATAATGAAAAATAATATGGGGCAGTCCCGAGCCACAGCTCGAGCTGCCGAGGTTTCATACATAATCAAAATGATAAATAATATGGAGCAGTCCACGAGCCACAACTCGCGTTGCCGAGGTTTCCTTAACTCAAAACATAATAAACCGATACATAATACTACTGGATATAGTACACTTCCTCTCTAAGTGTAAAATGGGCGAAGTAACGCTACATTCTACGGTCTTTTTGACTCGTCTCTGAATTTATCCGCCTTGTTCCTTTCTGGCGCTTGAGCATCGATGAGGTAGTATGCATATTTATGCAACGCTTTGATCACGATGAATGGTCCTTCCCATGGGGGTGAGAGTTTATGCATACCGGCCGTGCGTTGCACTAGCTTAAGAACTAAATCCCCTTCCTTGAAAACTCTAGGATTTTCCTTTTTGCTATGATACCGTCTGAGGTCTTGTTGATAAACAACTGATCTTGACAATGCCAATTCTCTTGCTTCCTCTAGTAGATCCACATCATCTTGTCGAGATATTTCATTTACTTCGGCGCTCGTGTATTGGGTGACTCTTGGCGAATCATGCACTATGTCGGCCTGAAGTACAACCTCTACCCCATATACAAGAAAAAATGGGGGTGTACCCCGTTGATCTATTCGGGGTAGTTCTTAAACTCCATAATATCGCTGCGAGTTCCTCAATCTAGCATCCCGCCGACCTCTAAAGTGGTTCTATTAGCCGAGGTTTTATTCCAGATAATACGAGTCCATTGGATCTTTCTACCTGCCCATTTAACACCAGATGAGCTACTGAAGCAACATCGAGTCTTATGTGCTTTTCTTGGCAGAACCGAGCAAAGGCTCCTTCAGCAAAGTTTGTGCCATTATCTATAATTATACTGTATGGATAGCCATATCTCAGAATGATGTCTTTCAAAAACTTCACCGCTCTGGGCCCGTCACACTTTTTTATCGGCTTTATCTCTATTCATTTTGTAAATTTGTCCACCATGACCAGAATGTGAGTCATGCCGCCGCGAGTCGGCTTAAATGGGCCTACCATATCTAGGCACCATACCAAAAATGGCAATACTTTGCTACCAGTTCTTTTGCTTCATTTAGCGTACTTGGCCAATAAAACCGACGTCGGAACGCCTTGTCCACAAGGGCTCTGGACGAGGCATGATACCCACATTCTCCTTGATGTATGTCTAAGAGGATCTCTTGTCCTTTTGCTGGGTCAACACATCATTGTAGTACATTTGTTACGCTTCTTTTATAGAGCTCATTATTTATTATTGTGTATGCTTTTGCCCTTCTTATTGTTTGCCTAGCAAGGACGTCATCATCCGGCAAGGTCTCATTTTTGAGGAATAGGAATATGGGTTGTTCCCATCCCGGTACATCCCTTTCTGGGGTAGCTGTTGTATCAATTTCCATTACTTCTGCCGACGTAACGTTTGCTGAATTGTTCCAACCATATTTTTGGTTAACTGAATCATTCCCCGGGTTATTCGGCCCACTTTCCTTGTCAATTTCCACTGGGACACACTCGGATTTCTGATCTGATGAAAGGCGAATTGATTCGGATTCTGGTGAAGGTATGATTGATGGATTTCTCAGGTGTTCTAGGGCGATGCCCGATGGAATTGATTGTTTGGTTGATCTGAGCTTTGACAGGGTATCCCCGACGTCGTTTTCCGCCTGAGGTATATAATGGAACTCACACCCGTCTAAATAACCACTAATTTTCTGTACATGAAACCGATATAGGGCTATGTTCGCATCCAACACATCCCAATTTCCTGATACCTGCTGGACCACAAGGTCCGAATCTCTGAAACAGAGAATTCGACGTATGCCGATCTCCTTCGCCATCTTTAGGCCAGGGACAAGTGCCTCATATTCGTCCACATTGTTTGATGCAACAAAATGTATCTGTAATACATATTTTAGTTGATCTTTCTTCGGAGAGGTTAATACTATCCCTACTCCTAACCCGTTCCTCAACTAGGATCCATCAAAATGCATCGTCCAATAATTCGGATCGGGTAATGGGGGTTCATACTGTATCTCGGCCCAATCGATGAAAAAGTCGGCCACCGCATGAGATTTGATTGCATCTCGTCTATCAAATTGCGGGGCATAAGGGGATAATTCAATTGCCCATTTTGATATTCGGCCACTTGCATCTTTGTTGCTCATTATCTCGGCTATAGGTGCTTTGCAGATCACCTTTATGGGGTGTTCCTCGAAACAATGTTTGAGCTTCTTTGCCTACATATATACCTCGTAAGCCTTTTTTGGTAATATGGGTAGTTTTGCTTTGAAGCCGATAATACCTCACTTAGGTAATATACCGGCCTCTGCACCGACTTACCTTCCTCATTGCGCTCTACGACTATTACCGCGCTCACAACTGTGTTTGTTGCTGCCACATAGAGCAGCATACGGTCTTTCGACAATGGGGAAGCTAAAATAGGTGTTGTGGCTAGCATATTTTTTAGTTCATGAAAAGCATTATTAGCTTGAGGTGTCTAGGTGAATTTATCGGATTTTTTCATCAATTGATACAAAGGCAATGCTTTTCCCCCTAGCTGACTCACGAACCGACTTAAGGATGCAAGGCATCCTGTAAATTTCTGGACGTCATTGAGGAATCTCGGCAGTTCCATCCTTTCTACCGCACGAATTTTAGATACCAGGAAACCGAGTAATTTTCTGGCCGGTACACCGAAGGTGCATTTTTCCGGGTTAAGCTTCATTTGGAATCTTCTTAGATTCGCGAATGTTTGCCGGATATCTTCTAGGAGTGTGTGTGG
The DNA here is from genome assembly GCA_916181665.1 of Avena sativa. Taxonomy (NCBI): domain Eukaryota; kingdom Viridiplantae; phylum Streptophyta; class Magnoliopsida; order Poales; family Poaceae; genus Avena; species Avena sativa. Next base: position 142,663,953 of record OV702294.1, on the reverse strand, counting down.
CTCTCTTTGGTTTTTATAACCACATCATCAACATACACTTGAACATTTTTTCCAATATGATCATGCAGACATTTCTGCATACATTTTTGATATGTGGCCCCTGCATTGCGCAGGCCGAATGGCATGGTGCAATAGCAATAAGCCCCATACAGGGTGATAAACGCAGTTTTTATTTGATCAGCCGGGTTTAACGGTATCTGGTAGAAACCAGAGTACGCGTCTACAAGTGATAGCATTTCACAACCTGCGGTTGAATCAATGACCTGGTCTATCCTAGGTAAAGGAAAAGGATCTTTAGGACAAGCCTTGTTAAGATTCGTGTAATCAATGCACATACGCCAAACGGTAGCTACGTTTGGGTCATCCTTTTTCTTTTCTACCAACACCGGGTTAGACAACCAATCCGGATGAAGTACTTCCATGATGAACCCGGCCGCAAGAAGCCGAGCTATCTCGTCCCCTATGATTTTTCTCCTGTCTTCGGCGAAGCGACGGAGAGGTTGCTTCACCGGCCTTGCTCCTGGCCTTACATGCAAAGAGTGCTTAGCCAACTCCCTCGGTACTCCTTGCAGGTCTTGTGTAGACCATGCAAAGATATCCCGATTCTCACAGAGGAAGTTGGTGAGCTTGTTTTCCTATTTTTCATTCAGACCTGCACCAATGGTAATGGTGCGCTCTAGGAACTGATCATCGATTTGAATCTTCTTTGTTTCCTTAGTCGGCTGAAAAGATACGGTTCCTTGCGAGTTAGCCAGTGCCGATATGTTAAGCTGTGCCGACTGAGCCAAAGCTGCCACCTCCTGAATTCTCCTTTTCTCCCTTGCAATTACCAAAGATTCGGCCAGATTAGATCCGGCCGAAGCACATTCCATTGACTTCCTGTAATCTCCTGTCACTGTTATCACCCTTGTGGTCCTGGCATTTTCATTTTCAAGTAACCAACATGGCAGCTGCTCATAAATTTGGCTAATGCCGGTCGTCCGAGTAATGCGGGATAACAGCTCTCCAGATCTACTACCTCAAATTTCAAATTCTCTGCTCTGCAATTCTCCCTCGTGCCGAATAAAACCTCTACTCGGACCTTCCCAATGGGCTCGCAGGACAATCCTGGCACTATCCCATGAAAGGTTGTCCTGGTCGACTGCAACATATTTGGAGATATGCCGAGTTTGTGCATGGTATCCTTGTACATAATATTGATGCTTCTTCCATTATCTATCAACACCTTTGAGAATTTCACATTGATACTGGGCCCGACAAATGTTGGATCTAGCATCAAGGCATACGATCCGGGGTTCAGCATTATCTTTGGATGATCCCTGATACTCCAAGTTACCTCCTGATCTGACCATGTCATGTACCTTGGTACTGTCGGCATAACTGCATTCACTTCCATGTGTCGGCGTTGTACGCTCTGCCTGTCCTGTTGCTCCGTGGTGAACACACAATAGGACTGGTGGTGCTCCCTATAATCATTGTGTCCATTATTTTTGGGGTTTCCTCTACTATCTTGATTTTGATTCATCACTTGGTGAACTGCATCCCTCCGGTACTGATTCTGATACCTCAGAGGTGGCGGAGGTAACATCAGTTGCTGTGCATTTCCTCCTGTAAGCTGTGGCTGTTGTTGGATGTGCGTTTGCTATTGTGGTGTGTGCATTGCCGCCGGGTTTCCCATTGCGCTCTTCATCCAGGCGCATTGGAGAGTTGTGTGGTTGGTTGGTTTGGCCGGGTTAGGCGTGTGAAATTTACATGGCTGGTCCAACATCGACTCAAACGTGTATTTCGGCCTCTCTTGCCACTGTTTCTTCTATTCCGGGGTCCACTGTTTCTTCCCATCATTTCTCGGTGTCCATTGTCGAGGGCCATTCTTCTGACGCTGATTGTTTCCATGACCCGGCTGGTCCTGTACAACCGCAACCACCTGATTTGAACTGTATCTGTAATCCGGCCTGTCATCTCTTCTTATACCTCAGTAGTCATTTCGCCAGGAAGATCATGTACCATCTCGAGCAAAATGGTCATGCTGCTCAAGGTGTTCTGCCGACATAAGTTTGGGCTGAGTCGGATCCCCTAGAGCATATGAATCTGCTATTCTGATAGTCTCTTCCAACGTTGTCGGCATATATCTCTATAGCCTTTGCCACAATACACTCCCGTATCTGCATCCTTGTGCGAACCAAGCAATCGCTTGCGATTCAATTACTCCTTCACACGAGTTTCTGAGGTTACACCACCGAGTCAAGAATTCTCTATCTGTCTCATTCGGTTTCTGCTTACACATGGCCAGCTGTTGAGGTCTGTTTGGCCTCTTGTATGTACTGGTGAAGTTACTGACGAACATTTCCTCCAAGTCCAACCAGCAGTTGATACTACCAGCTGGTAGATTGTTCAGCCAGACCCTGGCCGGCCCTTCCAACATCTGGGGCACGTATCTCACAGCCCATCTCAAATTTCCTCCTGCTATCTTCACTGCGGTGGCATAATCAATCAGCCAATCTTGTGGTTTTGTGCTTCCATTATATGTTTTAGTGCCTCTTGCTAACTGTAAGTTCGGGACGGGCGGTTCACCCATAATCCGAGGTCCAAAGCATGCTGAACCAGGTGGACCCTGTTCTTCCAATAACTCGGACCAATATAGCCTATCCAGCTTCAATCTTGCGTCATTTGACGACAAGTTTCTGTAGATATATCTTTCCTATATTCTATAATGATTTTGCCCACCATGCTCAGAATTTTCCATTTCCGAATAACCATCATTATATCTGTCATGCGCCTGGTTATGCGGAACCTGTCTTGCGTCTCGATCGTGCCGAGGTTTATGCCTCGGCTGATGATCTTGTGGAACGTATCTCCTTCCTTCTACCGGGTTATTGTTTTTGGGGTTTCCCCTTCCGAGATTCCCATGCTCTCTATTCCCGCGGCCGGGGTTTCTTTCACCACTATTACCTCGGCTTCCATTGCCTTCATTTTCATTTAATTTTCTGGCCATTGTCGGGTCATAGGGGACAATATGCTTGTTTGTTTTTCCTGAAGTCACTGCTTTATCTTTTCGTGCATCGTTTCCGGGTGAGGATGATGCCGCCACAGATAATACGAGGGCAGCCCCTGCCGAATGAACCATGCGGGAAGCTCCTGGCTTTGCCGGTTTAGCGCTGAGTATCTCCTCATTTTACTAGTTCGCGATGCGTACCAGCTCATTTACTCTTTCTTGTTGCCTTTGCCAGGCATCCCCGATCAGTCCTTCCAACTCCAGGGCTATTGCATTCGCCGCCCTGAGGTTCTTTGTCGGGGTACTGTACCTCGGCAAGCCTGGGTCGGCCGAATTGCCCTGCTGAGCTTCATGCTCTTTGTTGATGTCACTAAGGAGATTCTTTCCTCTCATCCTTAGGTCATCTATTCGACCAGGGGCTATATCTAGCTTGTTTGCCCTGGCATATTTGATACGTTGGAAACATATCTATAATTTTTGATGCTCCATGCTTGTTTAGTATCTACTTTGCTTTACTTATCCAAACTTTGAGGTGCTTTTTACACGTTTTCTGGTACTAACCTATTAACAAGTTGCAACAGTGCTAGATGCTTGTTTTCTGTTGTTTTTGGTTTCAGAAAAGTTAGTAAAGAAATATTCTCGGAATTGGACGGGACAAATGTCAATGTCAATTACTTTCTGTGGGGAACAAGAAGTCCAGAGGAGAGCCGGAGGGGCTAGCAAGGAGGGCCAGACCCACCCCAGGCGCGGGTGGGCCCTGCCTCGCGCCTGGCTAGGGTTTGGCCACCCTGGCCGCCGCATCGGTCTCCCCCTTCGCCTATAAGATGTAGATCTCTTCGGTTGTAGATGTGTTGTTGCCACTAGGGAGAAAACAACAGTCTCTTGTTCATGGAACATGTGGATTGTTTACCTTACACACCTTGCTTAAAGCAGTTGTCTATTGCTTGCAACTTAATACTGGAGGGGGTTCGGATGATAACCTGAAGGTGAACTTCTAGTCATAGATGCAGTTGGATAGCGGTCTATATATCTTGTTGTATTGCCCAATCGAATCTCATAGGATCTTTCTGACTAGTAATTGCATTGTTATACCTTGCTCAGTTTCTGTCAATTGCCCTGCTATAATTTGTTTACCCTTCATGCCATGTTGTTTATCTAAGGAGAGCACCTCTAGTGAACTATGGACCCCGGTCCAATCTTTACCATTGATACATCTTCCACTGTTACTTGTTTACTTGCTGCAAACCATTACCTTCCACACCATACATTTAATCCTTTGTTACAACAAACCGGTGAGCTTGACAACCTCACTGATTCGTTGGGGCAAAGTCTTGAGTTTGTGTTGTGTAGGTCTCCGCGTTGCTTGCAACACCTGTGTGATGTTTCCTTCCTCCTTCTGTTTTGATAACCTCGGTTTCTACTGAGGGAAGACTTGCTGTTGTGCTCATCACACCTTGCTCTTGGGGTTTCCAACGAAGTGCTCCACGTCAACACCATCAACAAGTTTTCTCGCGTCATTGTCGGGGAGGCTAAGTACGTCTTCACTAGGGGAGTCCTTCACTTCCTTGATCTTTACTTTGTTTTTAGTTTGCTTTGTTTCTTTTTCTTGGTTTTGTTTGCCTCTTTTCGAAACCCCCAAAAAAAATTTAGTCTAGTTTGGTTTGTTTGCTTTATTCAAAAACACAAAAAATAGTTCCTGCTCTAGTTACCACCTTGCTCTAGCTCACCATGTTGCTCCCCAAGTTCGCCGTGAAAGATCTTGCAATAGGTAGTGGCTCCATAATTGGGAAAGATAATATTGAAGAATTCTTTAATTATGTTAGCAAGCATAAGGATATTGAGGATAAATCTATAGCAGAACTTGCTCCTAGTTATGAGATTGCTGTAGCTTCTTTAGTTCATATGTTGGAGGCTAGGTTTGTTAGCCTTAACCCCTTCATACAATTCTTGTTCCTAAAACTAAAAGAAGAAAATAATGCTGAAAAGAGAGAATTCATCCTTGAAACTTTATCAAAAGAATTTCATGATGTTGCTAGGGAAGCCAAAAAAGACTTTGAGCGTTTCAGTATGCTAGGATCAAATGTAGATGTTGTGGGTATTTGTTATAAAACTAAGCCTAGAGAAGAATTTAAGATACCCATACCCTTTAAGCTTGTTGGAATGCATGAAGCCTTTGAAAAGAATTTTGATTGGATTGCTCCTGAAGATCTTTTTGATGAAAGTAGTAGACCAAAGAGAGATGATAAGGGATCCTACGAAACCCATTTGGATGAGATACCTTTCATAGTTGAAGACTTTGCAAGTATGGATATTAATGCTTCATTTTAAAATACTTGATTCTTCTGACTTCTTGTGCCTAACTTAAAGGCGTTAAAGAAAAGTACTTGTTGGGAGATAGCCCAAGAGTTTCCTTGAGTCTTGGAAGTTATTACTTCAGTAATGACCTCTCCTTATCCTTTTTTTTTGCTTTTTGTGCCAAGAATGACCTCTAATGAGAGGGAAGTAAGATTTGGGGAGTTGGTGTCCGAAACAGATTTCTGTCCTCCACCAAAAACATTCGTGAGGAGGCTCTGTAACTCGGACTGAGCTCAAAATTTACAAATAAATCCCCTAGTATGTTAGATAACTTTCGTTAGTTCCACACTTTTTGATTGAGCAACAGAAGATGTTCGAAAAAATCGGTTTCTACCTGTTGGTCTATTTTGACAGATTTCTGCCATTATTTGCATTTGCTTCTTATTGATTCCTTTTTGAGTTCTCTTTAGGTGAATTGAGCTTTTTGAAGGAGTTACTACAGTAGCTTGTGTTTTTAGTGAAAAGCCTTGCTGTTCCAAAGCTTTGCCAGGGGTCTAATGTCTTTTGAATACACTAATGTTGCTAATGAAGATTGTGTGAAGTTTTGTATGAAGGAAAATTTTCAAGTGTAGAGAGAGAATGATGCAATGAGATGAAGAATGGACAAAAGCTCAAGCTTGGGGATGCCACCATGGTGTCACCCCAAGAAGTATCCAAGAGGTACAAGCGTTAAAGCTTGGGGATGCCCAAGGCATCCCCTTCTTCATCAATAAAAAGCTCAGGTCTGTCTAGACACTTCGTTTTTATTGTTTCATGCATAGTTGTGTTGTTCTTGGAGCGTCTTAGTTTTCGTTAGCTTTGCTTAGGTTGTTTATTTTGCTTGAATAAAGTAGTTTGGACCCCCGTTCTTGTTGTGTTGTTTTGCAAATAAGTTTGCTTGGTGTTTGGAAAGGAGTAGTAAGTTGTTGCTTGAAGTGCAAGAGGAGCTTGCATTGACTCTGACTTCGACTTTAGCATGACATGCTAGGTGTTTTTTTGACCTTATGCTTAGTGATTATTGCTGTAGCATGTCTTGTTCCAAACAATTGGGATTGCTTAGTGTGCCTTGAAGAAATTATGCGTTGTTTTAGCATGCAAAAGCATAGTATTGTGGTATTCTCCTTTGATGCTTTGCTTGGGTTGACTTGGCACATGCTCACACCATGTTATGACTATGACAAGTCACAATTAGCCTCTATGATCATTTAGTCCTTGACTTGTAGTACCATTCTTTGCTTTGATTAGTATGCTTTGTTGCATTGCATGATTTTGGCCATTATTGGTCTCTTAGTTGGTTGCTCCCAGTCTTTTGCTAGCCTCCACTTGTATGAGTAAGTTCTACTCATGCCTCCAACTCCCAAGAAACCAAGTTTTTCCAAAGTGTCCACTATAAATTTCTATGCATGACGTGTTACACCATTCCAAGTATATTCTTGTTTTCAGCTATCTTCCAATTAAAAACTATTTTGTTATGTGAAAACTTAGTGATTTAATCCCTCACGAACTTGATGGCACACTTTATTCTTTTCCCCAATAAACTTGAACCATTGTGACAACTTTGTTGTATATGCTTGCACTTATAAGTTGGAATTAGCATAACCGTGCTGTCACGGGGAACGTTTTCAACATTGCACTTGTACTCTGTACTCAGTTGATATCATATTCTTTTGTCTATGGATGTCACCGGTGTGAAATAAAGAGGGAACTTGTAAGTCCATGGAGTTTGTATTCTGTGTAAGAGAAACGCCTGGGCCGCTAGCCTAAGCCATGCCTAATCATGGTGGAAACTTGCAGCATCACCATAATGACCTATCTATGAAGCATCCTCAATAAAAAGCTATGCATATGGTAAATAAAAAGATTGTTGAGATGCTCATTGTTTGCTTGCCTTGTCATTTTGGTTATGGGAAAGCTCCTGTACCATGTGCAAGGGGTACCCCGTTGGTGGTTCTCAATGATATGCAAATACTTACAATGACAAGAACTTACCTGGACCCAAAGTTGAGTATGCATGAGAGGTGGCCCTCGTATTCAAGGGACTTGAGATTGCGAACTTATACTTCGTCAAGCATATACTCCAGCTTTGCCACTTTAACCTTAACCACTTCAAGATGCTTATGATAGGGGCAATGAGGGATGAAAGCTAACAAGTACCATAATTTTTGGAAGCTCTTTTTGAAACTTGTAATCCCTGCTTCCTTTACAAAAAGGCCTTTCTTCCACCATTATTTGAGTCTCCACCTTCTACCTTTAGGCACCATTAAGAGAGCATAGTTGTCATTCCGTGTGCATTGTTCCAAAGCTTATTAATTGATGCATATTTTGATATTACTTGTTCTTGTGCTATTTGTTTCTAGTTACCCTTGTGAACTTTGCAGGTGTCCTATGCATCTATTTGCTACTCTATGAGGGACACGCTAATTGCCACTATGCTATGTTTTCTGCATGTGAAACAAACAAACGTTTTTCAATGCATGTTATTCATGATCTTTGTTTGTAGCTTGTCATGTTGCATGCATAGTTACTATGTCCTATTGTTAGAACTCCATCTTTCATGCACATGTTTAGAGTTCTTTGAAGCTTTCAATGCTTGCAAATGGTTGGATCTTTATTGTGAGGGTGCATGTCACCTAAAAAATTATTCTTTTTATCACTTACCTACTCGAGGAAGAGTAGGAGTTAAGCTTGGGGATGTTGATACGTTGGAAATGTATCTATATTTTTTGATGCTCCATGCTTGTTTAGTATCTACTTTGCTTTACTTGTCCACACTTTGAGGTGCTTTTTACATGTTTTCTGGTACTAACCTATTAACAAGTTGCAGCAGTGCCAGATGCCTGTTTTCTGCTGTTTTTGGTTTCAGAAAAGTTAGTAAAGAAATATTCTCGGAATTGGACGGGACAAACGTCAAAGTCAATTACTTTCCATGGGGAACAAGAAGTCCAGAGGAGAGCCGGAGGGGCCAGCCAGGAGGGCCAGACCCACTCCAGGCGCGGGTAGGCCCTGCCCCGCGCCTAGCTAGGGTTTGGCCACCCTGGCCGCTGCCTCGGTCTCCCCCTTCGCCTATAAGAAGCCCCTGATGCAGAAACCCGAAGCACCCGATCAAATCTCCACGAAACCGTCTGTAGCCGCCGCCACCATCGTCCCTAGATCGGGGGGATCTCAAGTTCTTCCCGGCACCCTGCCGGAGGGGATATCATCCTGGAGGCCTTCTCTCCGGTATGATGCATGAGTAGTTCCACCTTGGACTATGGGTCCATGTAGTAGCTAGATGGTTGTATCTCCTCCTTTGTGCTTTCATGTATAGATCTTGTGAGCTCCGTTCATGATCAAGATCTAATCTATTTGTAATCATACATGTTGTGTTTGCGGGGATCCGATGGATATTGAGATTATTATGTTGGTTTGATTAATGGTTTTGTCTTTATGATTCTATCATGTCCGTGTTGTTTGTGATCTTGCATGCTCTCTGTTGTTAGTAGCTATCTTGGCAAGTAGTTGCTAGTGACTCCAAGAGGGGGTATTTATGCTCGATAGTGGGTTCATGCCTCTAGTTTCCAAGGGAAGTGACAGAAATCTCTTCGGTTGTAGATGTGCTATTTTCATTAGGGAGAAAACAACGGTCTCTTGTTCATGGAACATGTGGACTGTTTACCTTACACACTTTGCTTAAAACAGTTGTCTGTTGCTTGCAACTTAATACTGGAGGGGGTTCGGATGATAATCTGAAGGTGGACTTCTAGTCATAGATGCAGTTGGATGACGGTCTATGTATCTTGTTGTATTGCCCAATCGAATCTCATAGGATCTTTCTGACTAGTAACTGCATTGTTATGCCTTGCCCAGTTCCTGTCAATTGCCCTGCTATAATTTGTTTACCCTTCATGCCATGTTGTTTATCTAAGGAGAGCACCTCTAGTGAACTATGGACCCCGATCCAATATTTACCATTAATACATCTTCCACTGTTACTTGTTTACTTGCTGCAAACCATTACCTTCCACACCATACGTTTAATCCTTTGTTACAGCAAACCGGTGAGCTTGACAACCTCACTAATTCGTTGGGGCAAAGTCTTGAGTTTGTGTTGTGCAGGTCTCCGCGTTGCTTGCAACACCTGTGTGACGTTTCCTTCCTCCTTCTGGTTCGATAACCTCAGTCTCTACTGAGGGAAGACTTGCTGTTGTGCTTATCACACCTTGCTCTTGGGGTTTCCAACGAAGTGCTCCACGTCAGCACCATCAATATTCTCGCAAAGTTCTGTTAAAGGACTCTTGCAGTGCTGACACTTTCTTTGCCTCTTCTAACATTTTCAGCCTAGTCTCTTCTAATTCCGCCTGTGCATTTGGGTTCCCAGTCGTTTACAGCCGTTCTCGGAAACCTCTGGGTCCGTCTCGGAGCCGGCCAACTTCGTAGCGGGTAGCTTGGTGGGGTAGCCCCCTGAAATTTATATGAATCTTGCAATTGCTCTGTCGTGATGCCTCGTTGGGTTTTATTTGGTTTTTCTCGAGGTTGATCGTGCGTGTGTTGCTATTTGTGCCCCCCTGCAGGGTAAAACTTTCTGAAAGCCGTGTCCGCGGTTATGGACGACTTGGAGCACGGTATCTCGATCATAGACAACTATAACTAAAGTAGTGCTATAAATTTGACTTTATAATGACTAGTAATCAGCTTCACTATAATGGAATGGCTAAATAAAAGTGCCAACAATTGCTTGTTTGGGTTGTCACCTGTTACCATTGTATCTGACTAGTAAGTATTGCAACTACAACGGAATGGCTAAATAAAAGTACCAACAACTACTGGGTTTTGGGATGCCTCATGCTATATGTATCTGACTAGTAAGTACTACAACTACAACAGAATGGTTAACTAAAATTGCCCACTGCTTATTATATCAGGATGACTCATGCTATCTATATCTGACTAGTAATTGTCGCAACTATAACGGAATGAATAAAATTGCCAACTGTGTGAGTTCCTCGGTAGACTTCCTCGATTGGTCTCGAGGGGGAAATACAAGGATGGGTATGCTTGGTGATAGTTTCAGGTTGGATCCGAATAGGTCTTTCTTATCCCTGTCTGATAGCCGCCAGTTGTATTGAGTGTCTATAGGTTGTTTAGTGCATGTTGTGCTGCCGCTTCAGTCCACCATACCTATGTAAGCGAGGACCGCCGAATTCTAGTCTCGCCGTGTACTGTCCTCAGTACTGACCGCTCTCTTTTTCCTTTGCCCATTGTCGGCACCCCTTTTGTTTAAGCAGGTTTTGAGATCGACGTTGTTAGCAGGGTTACCCTTCCGGCTTGGCCTGGGCAGGGTTATGGACGCCATTGGTTATTCTTCAGGGCTCTTAGCTCAATTTCCTTCTTGTCCGTAGTCGGACATTGTATCGTTTTCAAGGTGATTTGGATCTTTGTATTGTATATCTGTATTCTTGACTCTTTGAGTCATTGTTGTATATATTTGTTTTGTGGGTTCCATCGTGGACTATTGTGTAATGGTATTACTTCGTTTTCCACCCGCACGAAAGTGCCTGGTGGGCACCTTTGAAACTTGCATAGGGCCGATCCGAGGGTGTTACAGAGTGGTATCAAAGCCCAGCAGTTGCGATACCCCACTGGTCTAGCCTGTAGTATAACCTAGCTAACGGTCGTGGTAGAGTGTCAAAACTATTTTCAAAATCGGTTGGATAGATCTGATTAGGTCTTCTTTTACTCCTTACCCCTCTGCTATTCTCCTCTTACCTCTACGTGTTCTGAATCTGCTCTCTTACCTCTCTTCAAGTCCAGGAATTCTCGTGGTTGGGTTTCTGTCGTACCTTCAGGATTTCGTTTTCTCCTCTTGTAACGGTGCTTCTACATCCGGTCTTCATGCTATCTGAGGAATTTTCCTCTATTGTATCTTCCAGTGGACCAAAATTTCACTAAATTTTTTCTTTATATCTCTCGGAGTTTCCCAACGTGACGACATCATCTACATCGGATCCGATCAAGAGCCTGCATCAGTCCTTTGTCTTCGAACGTCACTTGACATGACCTTCAGTCTAAATCCAAGAATGGGTTGCACGCTTTTCTACTGAATGTGTGGAGTAATAGTTTGGGTGCGTGATGGATTGGCCCCCATGCCGACTACTCATTCTATTTGCTTTTGTACATTGAAGTGGATTAGAATGCACCTTTTATCTCCTTCTGTCGAAGTTAGAGGTGGCTTTATCTATTGAGACACTTAACTTCGTCCTTTGTTCGACGGAGTGTTCTCTCGACAAGTTTGGCAAGGCGCAGTCGCCGCACCATCCCCTTGAAGGAGCTACATGGGATCGTGAAGATTTCTTTCCTAAGAATCTCGGGGCGAGATTCTTGTTTAGTGGGGGAGAGTTGTAGCATCCCAATTGTCTAACAATTGCAATGCTACTTGCCTAGTATATATTTGCTACTTTCTACATGTCATTAATTGCATCATCATTACATCATGCTCATGTCACCACGCCACCTTGCATTTGTGCATCATATAAAAGCCCTCTTATTTGGTTCTTCTTTCATATGCATTTGTATTTTTATTAATTGTATTTGCCTCTTGATATATTATAGTTGGATTTTGATATATTTGCTTAATGCCCAAGTTGAGTTGGGGGCATATCTTTCACCACTCCACCACCTTTCTTGTCATCACCTTATAATTCCACCATCAAAACTATATATGGGCAATTGCATTTATTTGGTCTTTATGTCTAGCCCATATGTAGCAAGATGGATCCACTTCTATTTATACATGCTTCCATATATGATATATATTGTTCTCACAATATGGATTATGTGGAGCCACATGGCCACCTTTGCAAGCTATGTGAGTATAATTCCTTGTCAAGCTTCCACATGGGTATTGTTTGAATATATGCTCATGTATGAATATATTGTGGCTATCTGTTATCTAGTGGGACACACACTAGCTTGACCACCTTGTATACATGCATGGTTCATACTCACATATTCCATATGAGAGAGCAAGCTTCCTTTCTTGTGAGGGCTTTAATTCGAATATTTGTATGCATGCTTGGGTAAATGCCCATGTATATTTATATTTGTTTTCACAAGTATAAATGTGGTATTTAACACTCATGCATGTCCCATGCAAGCTTTCCCTTGTCTATTTTTTTTTATTTTTTTTATTTGTGTTTTATTGGATTTTGGGAGGAAGCTTGTTTGTTTGAATTCAAACAAGTTGTTCCATTTAATCAAACCCCAATAGCCAATCTCCCTCCCTTCTTTTGCTAATCTAGCAGCAGCACCACGTGCTCCCTTACCTCCCCTGGTCCCCTCCTCTTTCCTCTCTCGGTGGACAACCAGGAGACAGAGAGCAAGCACCCCGAGCCCCTTCCTCATCTTCTTTTGCAAAAGCAAGCCCCATGTGCCTCATGCTTCCTTCTCCCATCTCCCCAACCACCCCAGCTCACCATAACCATCTCAGATCGGATCTGGGAGGCGCCCAGGTCCTCCTCTACCTCCCTTCTTCCTCCCCAAGCTTGCAAGCTTTCAATCATGCCCCTAAACCCTAGCCATGGCCACATCTTCCTCTCGATGATCTGGAGCGCGTCAAGCAGGACCTCGAGGACTGGCGTGCCCCTCTGCTTCTTCTACATCGTCTAACTCCGCTGGAAGCCACAGGGAACCGCCGGAGCAGCCGTCGCCGTCGCCATGGCCGGGGGGAACCGAAGCTCCACGGTCGCGAGCCACGCTGCCATTCTCCACCATCTCTGCGTGATCCAACTGCACCGTCGGCCTCCTGGTGAGCTCCCAGTCCTTCTATACATGGACCCCTTCCCTCTCTTGCACCGTAGCGCCGCCGCCCTGCGTCGAGCACCCTGCGTGCGCGCGCCGCCGCAGTCACCGCCAGCGTGTGCGTCAGTCGCGTCTGGAGCCTGACCTGCTGCCCTCGGTTCCCCTAAGATTTCCGAGCGCCGCAGACCTCCGTTGGAGAACCTCCGAACATCAAAGATGTAGCTTGGACTTCCCTCTTTAAAACGAGCCGTCACACGCCCGTTTTGGTGCAGCAAAGACCTGGGAATCATCCTCGAAAGAACAATCGATCTAGCAGTTTTCGGGTGCAGAAAATTCAGTTTCCGACAATTGTTACAGCCTCTGTTCTCCATCCGTTTCCGGCTCATACAGACATCATACGGGGAAACCTTGAACACGAAACTTGTAGACCATTAAACCCTATTCATCTTTTGTTTTTGTGGCATGTCGTAATTCTCGATGGAATTGTCGCCATCGTCTTCCAAAAATCAATCAAGCTAGCTCCTTTTGCGTGTTTAAATTCAGCTTCATCAGAGACACTCTCGACCAGCCTTGCCGTTTTGCAAACAGCCCCCCGCAAATTCTTGGGCTCAACCCGCAGTCCCTCCACCTCGCCCATGTGACAGCCCCTCAGCTCCGCCTCGTCAGCACGCTGGCCCGCGCGTCAGCCTCTGCGGCTAGTCTCCGCCTTGGTACAAAAAGTTTCAGAACCTTTTCCTGATCAACAAAAATTCCAGAAAATATTAAAATCTAATTAAATTTATATCTTTTGAAATAATTCAAATTTGCAAAAACTTACAAAATGAAAAGGGAATGTTTTCCAAATTTGAATCCAACCATATATTTGAATGTTTTCACATCTGTTTTCGATCTAGTCAACCGTTGACTTTGACCCCTTTTTAATAATTTGACTTTAATACTAATTTAAATTCATAATTTCAAATAATACGAATAATATATGTTTTTGAATCAGAAAAATATGAGGAATCTGATTATGCTATTCACAATATCATTTGAGCAATTTAAAAATTTCGAAATATTAAATGTTAATAAATGTCTCTTCTTAATTATTGTATAACTTTAAATCCGTAACTCCGAATTTGGCAAATGATATGTCCAAATCGATCGGCGCGACGAGACCTCTCCAATCATGATATCCATGTTATCATTTGCATCATGCATTAAGAGCAGTTTTAAAATCAGTATTGTTTATGCAAGGAAAACATGATAAATAAAATTAGGAACTAATTGTTTCTTATTAATAATGCCTCACAAATGATATATCATCAATGTGCTATGCCTCTAATACTTTTTGACATAGTTTGCATCATTAACTTGCCATATCATGCATCATATCATGATCATGCCGATTCTTCTGCATTAGTTGTAATTGTTGTATCGCTTGTTCCTTTTAGTGTTTGCTTCTTCCCGGATAGGACGATGAGATGTTGTGAGCTTCGACAAGTTCTTCGGTTATGAAATTTCGGCAATGTTTTCAAGCGAGCATTCTCCCTCTTTCTACCTATTTTATTTTATAGACTTTATTTCCTCCTGTTGATCTATTGCTATCTGTGTTGCGATGCTCTAGTTTTCGTACCCGTGATATCCCTTGCCGCCTTATATTGCCTTGGATACATCCTATTACCTGTTGTTTGGTAGATAGTTGGACTTGCGTGTCATAGTCGCTTGCTCAAGTGCGGTTGCGTGTCGTCAAGTACCACAGTTGTTGAAGTAATGCCGCATGTTTAATGTTGGAGATGATCATGGCTTTAATTATCGTTTAATAACTAAAATTGAAGTAGGTAAATAATGCAGAGGCACAGGTGGGCAATAGATGTTATTTGGTTTTTAACCGTCCACTTGTGTCCCGTAGGACCCCAAGTACTTGATACCTGTTCTTTGAATATTCACACTATCCGCATGTGGGACCATGAATCCCCCTAGCCAGAGCTTGAGTCATATATTATTTCTTGGAGCCACAAACTAGTTTGGGGCTTTATTACTATCCTGTACTTATGCCATGCTTTACTGCTTTATTTACGATTGCGCGTGGAGCGTCTGTACTGTTTTGGATCGCGGCACGATTACGCGGTATCGACAAGCCTAGTCACACTTTTGGGTTCCCAGTCGTTTACAGCCGTTCTCGCAAACCTCTGGGTCCGTCTCGGAGCCGACCAACTTCGTAGCGGGTAGCTTGGTGGGGTGGCCCCCTGAAATTTATATGAATCTTGCAATTGCTCTGTTGTGATGCCTCGTTGGGTTTTATTTGGTTTTTCTCGAGGTTGATCGTGCGTGTGTTGCTATTTGTGCCCCCCTGCAGGGTAAAACTTTCTGAAAGCCGTGTCCGCGGTTATGAACGACTTGGAGCACGGTATCTCGATCATAGACAACTATAACTAAAGTAGTGCTATAAATTTGACTTTATAATGACTAGTAATCAGCTTCACTATAATGGAATGGCTAAATAAAAGTGCCAACAATTGCTTGTTTGGGTTGTCACCTGTTACCATTGTATCTGACTAGTAAGTATTGCAACTACAACGGAATGGCTAAATAAAAGTACCAACAACTACTGGGTTTTGGGATGCCTCGTGCTATATGTATCTGACTAGTAAGTACTACAACTACAACGGAATGGTTAACTAAAATTGCCCACTGCTTATTATATCAGGATGACTCATGCTATCTATATCTGACTAGTAATTGTCGCAACTATAACAGAATAAATAAAATTGTCAACTGTGTGAGTTCCTCGGTAAACTTCCTCGATTGGTCTCGAGGGGGAAATACCAGGATGGGTATGCTTGGTGATAGTTTCAGGTTGGATCCGAATAGGTCTTTCTTATCCCTATCTGACAGCCGCCAGTTGTATTGAGTCTCTATAGGTTGTTTAGTGCATGCTGTGCCGCCGCTTCAGTCCACCATATCTATGTAGGCGAGGACCGCCGAATTCTAGTCTCGCCGTGTACTGGCCTCAGTACTGACCGCTCTCTTTTTCCTTTGCCCTTTGTCGGCACCCCTTTTGTTTAAGCAGGTTTTGAGATCGACGTCGTTAGCAGGGTTACCCTTCCGGCTTGGCCTGGGCAGGGTTATGGACGCCATTGGTTATTCTTCAGGGTTCTTAGCTCAATTTCCTTCTTGTCCGTAGTCGGACATTGTATCGTTTTCAAGGTGATTTGGATCTTTGTATTGTATATCTGTATTCTTGACTCTTTGAGTCATTGTTGTATATATCTGTTCTCTGGGTTCCATCGTGGACTATTGTGTAATGGTATTACTTCGTTTTCCACCCGCACGAAAGTGCCTGGTGGGCACCTTTAAATCGCTTCTATGCGGGTTTTGGCGGGAATCGCTAAAACTTGCATAGGGCCGATCCGAGGGTGTTACAAGATGCTAGTGGGATTTGGGGAGGGAAGATGTAGTTTTTTCTACATACAAAAGGCTAGAACTCAACTTTGATTCCACTGTAATGGAGCTACAAGTGCTCCTCAAGCTATATCAGAAGGGGGAGAAGAAGATACAACTTGATCCCTCCAGAGAAGAATGAATCGACCCCCTCTCCAGGACGCCCTGCCTCTCCTTATAAAGGAGTCCCTTGGTTCCTCCTAGGGCTGACATGGACAAGCATATTCGTGGAATATGCTTGTCTCAAAGCAGTAACTCGGCGAACCTCTTTCCGTGTCCCCCTTCTATCGACGGCAAAGACCCAGAGCCCATCACATGTGAACCTCGGGCCTGAGGACTGTCACCTCCGTGACCCTCCTGCGCCCCTCTGCTGCTCTGCTTGTTGTCTCTAGCGCTTGGCACTGTGCAGATTTCACTGAGATAGTAGCTATGGTTTGACTTTGGGAGTTACTTTCTTCTTCTACAAGCTTCCCTGACTCGGCCTCGCCTCGTGTAACCCGGCTCGACCTTTACCTGCATTAATCGATAGCGCTTTGGCCGACATGACCCGTATGTCGGCCGAGTTAGGTCTCAATCACATGATTCGGGATAAGTCATATCTCATTCGGCCGATCTTTGCGTAACTCGGCCGAACCATGCCATGACTCGGCCCTGGATATGAAAGGTCTCTTCTCTTTCTTATCTGTCTTGACCCTACCTGGGGTCATCCCCCAAACACGTCGACATGGGCGCGCAGCAGCAACACTGTGGCGCCTTCCCGTCGGCGTCCAGCTCCAGCAGCACGGTCGCCGACCTCAGCCCCGCCGAAGCCGACACCGGCGCCAACCCGTCGTGGCTGGAGCTCGGGCCAACCGACACTGTCTCCGGCCACATCGTGGACCACTACGCGGGTGCGCTGGACGAGCTCAGGTGGTCCGACTACTTCGATGGCGCCTTCCAATCCGCCGCCCCAATGTGCCAAGGCGCCCTCCAGGGGCCGTGCGTCTATGACGACGTAAATACTAACATCGCCCAGTGGCAGTAGTTGTTCCTTCCGGTGTTCTCGATCGATTTCAGTTGTTTTGATCTCTCGATTTTTATTTTGATCTCGCGATTTTGTTCTGCCCCTTGAGCTGATTTTGATGTCTTCCTACATGTCGTCTTCGTGCGCTGGCCGGCCGATTCCCGCCAGAGCTCGACTGTGAGCTGCGTAGGGTCGCCGCCGCCCATCAGGTTCAGTCTCAAGGCGAACTCGAAGCTACCGGCAGCGACGGAACAAGAACCAAACAACGAGCAGTTATTACTACTGGGGTTAGAGCCGATTAGAGGTGAGAAATCATCCTGGCGTACGAGAACCAAACAAGATTTTTGTGTCCGAAACTAAAAACAGTCTACCAAACACTAAAGTCGTGTTTCTGCGATACAAGCAACCAAATAAGAGACAGAAAATGGCCTCAAGTCATGTTTCCACTGATCCCGGCTCCACGGATAAGATCTCTTCTCCCGAGATAAAAAAACGACGAACAACCAAACACGCCCCAACTGGTCGGTTTGCTGAAGTAGGACGCCTCTTACTCCCGTTTCGACATGTTCTCGGCGCGTCGTCGGCGAACACCGCCTTCGACGTGTAGATTCCGACGGTGCACAGGTATACGCCCGGAAAGAAGACCACGTCCATGGTGATAGTCACCGGCCGGGGCAAAGGGCAGAAGCCTCAGATGATGGCAACGTAGCTGACATGGTGACCATGGCCATTCTGCATTCTCTGTTAGTTCGAGTCGTCTGTCAGAGAAGTAGGGTAGGGTAGGTGTGCAAAACTTACGACAATAGAAATGAAGAGACTGATCAGCGCTGTCTTGTATTTACCCGGCTGGCATGAGGTAGCTGACTCCAGCCCAGGAACTCACGGCCGCCACATTAGAAGCACTGTCGCCATGGCCCATGGAGAACATTCTGAAGATAACACTATCAAGCTGAGGTAAACCCCTCGACCTCCAGGCAGTGGCGGAGCTAGCTCCCGGCAACCCCGGGCAGCTGCCCGGGCTGAGCTGGGAAAGCTCCAAGGAATTTTGAGTGAAACGTGCAGAATTTTTCAATAGATTCAGTGAGCAAATGAGTAAACAGCTCGATGCCTTTAATCTTTGCCCGGGCTGTACATTTTGGCTAGCTCCGCCACTGCCTCCAGGAACTGCAGGCCTGGCAAGACACGTCAGATCTCCCGTGTAAGGATTCATAAACAGACATGCCAAGTGAGAACTTACTTGTCTAATGCAGAAGCAGCAGAGTAAATGGGGAGATAGATTCTGTAGATACTCACTCAAGATGACTCCGAGTCTCTGAGAGCCAAATTGTTTCAGAAGAAGTTACTACTATGTTAATGGTAATTCAAGCTCCTTTTCTGTGCAAGCGAATACTCCAGTCAATTTCTGACGGTTGTTCGTTGGGCAGTGTGACTTGCGCCCCGCCGGTGCAGGGTCGAGAACCTCGAGGTTGCAGGAGGCACCGCGCTGCCCGGGCGCGCGCGCTCCGGTGAATCTGTTCTGGGCCTCCCCCGCTGCTGCATGCACGCACGCACCACGGGCATGTGATTGCCGATAGCCACATTTGAATCAGTGTCGCCATGGAGAATAAACCAAGATACACGATCAAGCTCAGGGAATGCCGTGCGTGAACTCCAGGAAGTGGAGCTGCAGGCCAGGCACGGAAAGATGAGGTGCTCACTTGGTTGGCGTGATTGCCAGCTACGCCATCGCGCCGCACGCGCGGGGAAGGTATGGACGCGCGTGGCGCACACCATCACGGGCGTGCTCGGTGCCTGCAGGCTGGCGCTCTCCTCGAGCGTAGGGCAGCTCGGCTTGAGTCGCCGGCACATGCGCATGCCATGCTTCGCCGGAGTCACGTATGTGTCCAGCGTCCCGCTTCGTCCCTGACTACGCCATCACGCCGCCCGTGGCGCACACCACCACGGGCGTGCTCGGGGTCAGCAGGCTGGCGCTCTCCTCGAGCGTCGGGCAGCTCGGCTTGAGTCGCCGGCCCGGGAGCATGCTCTGCTTCGTAGGAGTCACGTATGTGTCGAGCGTCCTGCTCCATCCCCGACTTCTAGAGCATGGCGTGGCTCTCCGCCGTCGTGGCGACCATGTCTTCACCTACGCGGCTACGCCACCATCGGCCTGGGCCTGGGACTCGCCAAGACCGTGGGCGACGGCGCGATCAGGGGCGGCGTGGCCGGAGTCCCGGCGGCGAACGTCGCGCGGAAGATGTGGTTGGTGGCGCCGGCGGTGGGCGACATCGCGTTCGTGGCAGGACACGCTGCGTCGTCGCCTCCCGACACTATGGCAGGTACAATATTGTGAGGCACTCTAAAGTGCCTCCAATAGTCAAATTAGTGCCACGAATAAGTTTTTGAGGCACTAAAAAACGCCGGAACGGTCATGTAGGTAAAAGTCATTTGAGGCAGTTTTAAAAAGTGCCTCTAAATCATAGTCATTTGAGGCACTATGACTAATGCCTCTAAATTCTAGCCATTTGAGACACTATGACTAGTGCCTCAAAAACCAACTTAAGGCACAAATTAGAGTGCCTCTAAATCCTAGCCATTTGAGGCACTATGACTAGTGCCTCTAAAACCCAACCATTTAAGACACAAATTAAAGTGCCTCTAAATCTTAGTCATTTGAGGCACTATGACTAGCGTCTCTAAAATCCAACCATTTGAGGCACTATGTCTAGTGCCTCTAAAACCTAACTATTTGAGGCACTATGTCTAGTGCCTCCAAATCCTAGCCATTTGGGGCACTATGACTAGTGCCTCTAAAACCCAACCATTTGAGGCACTATGACTAGTGCCTCTAAAACCCAACCATTTGAGGCACTATGACTAGTGCCTCTAAAAACCAACTTTTTGAAGCACTATGACTAGTGCCTCTAAATCCTAGCCAAAAGCCAACCATAGAGGTTTAATATAAAACCAACTGTGTACATTTTCGAAATGGTTCACATTAATGGAATTACATTAGATAATGTACTCAAATCAAATCAATACAAACCACATTTTAGTGACATATATTACAGTGACATTACAATTTAACTAGAAGTATTACACCGACATATATTACATATGTTCACGAGCGATCGCCCCTGCTGCTCGCCGGAGCTGTGGCCAGAGCTCCTCCTTGCTGGCCGCGGCCACCGAAGCTGCTCCCTGGTTGGGATCAAGAGGCAAGTCGCCTGGCCACTGGAGCTCCTTCCTCGCCCTCCTGCCCGCGCTCCTACTCACCAGAGCCCCTCCATGTTTTCCGCTTGGCCACTGGAGCTACTCCCTCGCCCTCCTCCTACTGCTGTGCTCACCAGAGACCCTCCCTGTTGGTCGCCGGAGCTACTCCCTCACCCTCCTGCTCCTGCTCGCCGAAGACACTCCCTGCTGGCCACCGGCCACCGGAGCTGCTACTTTGCCTTCTCATGCTGCTGCTCGTTGGAGACCCTCCATGCTAACCGCCGGCCGCTGGAGCTGCTCCCTCGACCTCCTGCTCCTACAACAATAACATGAATCCACAGTTGCAGGTAAGATTTGTCAAGTGATTGCATATAGTAACGAATGGGTAAAATCCCTATGACAGGTATAGCGACCCCCTTGCTCGACATGCTGTCAAGAATGTCGTTCAGCGCTTGGCACAGTCCAGCAATCTGCAGATATACCAACTCGTTCAAATCCATAAACTATCGGAATATGAGAAGCTTAGAGTTACACTCGGAGCTGTACATGTGCAGCATGCTTTCTTGAAAAAAATAAAAACAAATTGAACTTGCAATATATAACTGCATACTTCTATTATCGAGGAGCTAGTTCTCATCTTTCTCTACATATTTGCAACTACTAATTATACCCAGCTACAGACGATGTGTAACTTCAAAAACTAAGATGAACTGTCCAAGAGTATGTATCAGACTATCAAGTTGAACATATCCCTTTGGACAAGGTATTACTTCCTTTGCCCACATTCTACAGTTCATCTTTTCGACAAAAACACAATTATTACAGAAAATAAAGAAGGAAGGAGAACTCACATGTTTGCGGTGCAGGGGCCACATGCGGCATTCCAGCAGAAGGACCTATGCTTGTTGGGTGCTCACTTAGAGGATGTGCATCACCAAACGAAACAGCAGGCAAAGGCGGCTCCGGAAGAACAGGGGGGGGGGGGGATGGAACAGGCGATCTACTGTGCATACTGGGATCATGTGGAGGATGCCGAACAGAAGGTGACGAAGCAGCAGGATAAGTAGATCGGTGATCATTGGCCACAGGCTCAGCAGCTGGCGTTACAGGAACCTTATTCTTTGCCTTTTTTCCATATATGGACACCCAGATGGAGGTGGAGCAACGTATTTGGGTGTATGTGCAGGGAAATTTATCGGAGCAGCAGCAGGAGCCAGATGCCTATTGCCTTCATGACCACGGTGATGGTGATGATGGCTATAATGACCATGATGTTGCATGGGCGATGGACGTGCATCAGAACTGCCCCTACTATGCAAAGAATGCCTAAGATAGGAGGAGAGTCTTATCTGCTTTACTTTGCCAAATACGGTATGGTCCAGACCAAGGTTTCCTGAAGATGAATTAGTGTTTTTTTGCGCCAACTGCTTCATCCTTGGTACAGATGGCTGGTGATTCCCAACAACACGAACAATGTAGGTCTCAACAATAGTTGGAGGAAGAATCGTTGAACCTTGCAAATTTACCAATTTGATAAAAAGGTTCTGCAATGCATAATAAACGAAATTCAATTAAAGAAGAAAATGAGGTTAATGTGCACTAAACTAAGTATAATAACAATTCCCAATCCATATGCCGCATGCTATGAAAATTTATCACATAAACAACTGTGCTACTCCACATATGCTCTATCATACTCATTGACCTACATTTTCACACGTGCACCCGCAAAGTAATATGAGAACAACAGCACCAATGGAGACATTCTTACATAATCCTATTAAAGACAGAATGCAAGGTGTCACATAATCCTAGAAATTAAAGACAGGATTCTATCGCATATAAACCTAAATGCATGAACTACATAAAGAAACAAACAAATACCCAAATTCTTCAGATATATTCAACAATGATTGTGATGGACAAAAGGGGAACAATGCGAGAAGGCAGCACTAACCTCGTTAGAATTGATCAGTAGTGTTGTCTTCATTTGATCCTTCAACTCATCAGTTCTGTCTTGCACTTTTTAGATTGGGAATTTGAGCACTTCAAAGGACGATGAATTGCCAAACAGGGACCTGGTAAAGTGGAACGTTGACTGCCGCATGACCAAGGACATAAAAGAGGACCTAAGAATGCTCAACCATGTCGATGATATAGTCAAGTTCTTTGGATAAGGCACAATGCTGAAGACGACATTTGTCTAGTTCAATCCAGCTAATGGATGTAGCAAATTTACAACCACGTGCATGTGTACCCAAGCATCAGGAAAAGCATGTGGAAGAACATATCAAGAAGTGAAATAAAAGATGTGTGTGTGGGGAGTTAGGGATGCCAACTTCCGTATAGATGTCCAATTCGAGCTTAGATGTATTTCCTTCAAGCTCAGGGGCCGTCTCTGCAGCCTAAAACTTGCCACTATATCATCTGGGAAAATAGAGTTTCATTAGACACGAGATATACAGATATGTCTAGTACTCTTATATTATAAAATAGAATAAAGAAGGGTGGTTGCACAATTGCTTAAACTGAACTGGAAAAATCAGAACCACAACGATCCAAAGGTGCCACTTTAGCCAGTACCTACGCTGTTTGGGAATAGACCACACCTAAAATTCATGGACATGTATCTATTGCTGCTCCTCGATTGTTTATAACAGCTGTTGCAACAACACAAAACAGGAATTGACAGCAACTAGTACATCCCTTTAGCAGCTAAGGTAGCTTTCGACCAATAATTCTATCTACAGATGGATGAAAAACTATCTTGATTAGCAACGGTGCAAGATCATGCTGAACCAGCGCACCAAGACTCAACCACATCATTAACTATTTTGGGACATCCACCGATCCATTGTCACAGAACCTACTCATTGTCCAAAAATAGCACCGACACATGCTTACGCCACACGGATCAAATAAAGACATTAAATCTTCCGAAAACAAACCAACAGGCGATGCTCTAAATCAGTCGACGAAACTAAGTCCCTTGCCTCTACCAGTTTGCTCCGAGATACATCTAGTGCTCTTATAAATAATAAAATAGAATAAAGAAGGGTGGTTGACACAATTGCTTAAACTGAACTGGATAAATCAGAACCACAACTCTCCAAAGGTGCCACTTTAGTAAGTTGTCTCTACCACCGATTGATGTTATTGTGATCCACTGATATTATGTATAATCTATTTATAGTTCATTTATGAGGCAACAAAATATTTACTAGTAGTGGACATTTCATATTTTACAGATTTATATTAATTTGTCCAGTGCTATCCTAGAATACTTAGAACCTTGTTTGTTCATGCTAATGTTTAGGTCCACTATCGCAGGCACTCCGCACACTGTGCGACCTCTATTCTGGCCGTCCAGGGTAAGTTTTTTCCTTCAAAGAAGTTAATAAATGCTCACCCTTAATATCCCAAAATGACAAACTATCATGATAAAATAAGTATTGCCTATGTTCCCTTCTATAAGATGCCAAAATTTCTTATATAAGGGAATGGAGGTCCACCTAACTATGCTTCCAACAGAGCATAAGGAGGAAGAACCGGTAATGACTTTGAGTCAACCCCTACTAAGGGAGTTACTTTTTTCTTTTATCGGTAGTTCTGTGATTTTAGAATTTGAAATATAATAATGTAACTCTACCAAGATGAGCTTTTCAGTCTAACATACATTTGGAATGAAAGGCGATACAGTTGTTGGATGTATTTAGCACACAACAAAAATAGTAACTTCAAGTTCATACCTCGTGAGTTATAGTCTTCTAGAAATAGTAACTCAACTGAATCGAAAGTAATACGCCTCACTCAGAAATACACCCTAAACTGTAGAAAAAGAGAAGGCAGCAGTTAGCCTCCTGTAATTCTCAGCTCAAGATATAAGAATGAGTACACAAGCAAGTCCATCCTACTTCAATCAATACTGCCAAAATAGGTGAAGAACCATAAGAAACCACATCCAACAGCTCAAGCAGGGACTATGGAGGCGTTTAAAACCTAACTATGCTTCCAACAGAGCAAAAGGAGGAAGCCCTACTTGCATACATCTGAACCAGGGACTTAATCTTACTACCTACTCCAAAAAGAAAATCTAACACCCAGATAAATTGCAATACACAACCAACTAACTCTTTGGAAACATGGCAGAAGGTCCTCTGGCCGGTGCAGAAGTGCTTGATGTGCACTGTAGGGTTCAGATAAAAGGGCATTGGAAATTGAAGGCATAGATCAATAAACATGGTAATAGATTTGTGTAGCACAACCTGGTAACCCACCACACTGGGCATGCAGAGAAACAACGGTGGCGTCCACCTGCATGCCGGAAAGATAACCCGGCGCGCTAGCACAGCCTTGGCAGGAACGGACGGACGGACTAGAAACCACACGATCAACACCATTAAAGCAAATCTAACACCTGCGTTTAGCCCCGAGACATTTTTCCTCTTATTGCTAATTTACTTATGTTGAAATGTCTCAGAAAATTAAGCAGTTAAACAAGAAATATGATACTCAATATAAGGCAAAATAGCAAACTGGGTTTTATGCAGGAGTACTGATTGATTCACTTTGTTTCAGTAAACGGAGGGTGTTCAACAAGCAAAGCAGAGTATCTTCACAATCTAAAACCGCATGATCTGAAGAAGTGATAAGGGAGAAATAAGCATGCCAAAACTCTTATTCTATATTCCCAAAATTTCTAGAGGGTTTAGCTACATTATGGTGTAGAACTTTTCAGTGTATATTCAGTCAAATATAATGCTGTAACATTGCAATAAGAAAATTGGTGAACTATAGGAACATGACTTTGTTGGACACCTGAAAGTACTGAACTGAAGTAAGCTAGAAAATTGCTGAAAGCAAGCTGGAGTAACGGACCTGGTGAAAGACAAAATGTCATCGTGAAACACCAAATTAGTGACCCCTGGTTGGGATTTTCGTCGAACCCTCAAATTGGGGGGAAAACCGCACACACGGCGCAACTATGAGGGTCGAAGGATTTGCCCAATCCCGAAATCCTAATCGGCCGAAACCCGACGGACAACATCTCCCAAACGGAACTCCGAACCAATCCCGCCGCCCGACGCAACAGAACAAGAGCAACAACCGCAATGGTAGCGACGCGAATGGAGGAGAAGAGCAGAGCCAGAACAGAGGATAAGGGTGGGAGGAAGGAAGGAACTCACCGGGTCGAGGGAGATGTTGCCGTGGAGGTTGTCGAAGACCTGCTTGGTGGAGCAGCCGTCGTACTCGCCGTACGCGAGCTTGGCAGAGGAGCCTGGAGCAGCGGAATCGAAGGAGCGCGTGAGGCAGAGGAGGAGGCCCGTCGACCAGGAGGTCCAATCACCGTCGAAGGAGCAGGAGGCAGAGGTCGTGGGAGGCGATGAAGAGGTCGTGGTCGTCCTCGACGAGCAGCCGGCGGCGCGGAGGCGCTGGTGTCGCGCCGGCGACCCAAGCCGTGAGGGCTAGGGTTTCACGGAGCCGAGCACGGGGAAGCAGAGCGGCAACAAGGCGCGGAGGGCGGCGGAGGAGATCGATCCGTGGTCTCGACGGTAGGCGGAGGGGACGGAGTTGGCCGGCGACCGGCCGGAGCAGCGGCACCGGCGACGGCGCATCGAGCGCGTGCAGAGAGGACCCCATGTATGCGTACAGAGAGAAAGAGAGATGAAGGAAGGTGAGAGAGAGGCCGGTCTGGGTAGCCTAGCCGGACCGGACAAAATGGCCGGTTTGGTCCAGTGGGACACGGTGGGCTCAGCCCAGTTAGCTTTTAAAAAAAAATAGAAAATCAAGATTAATTTGGAGGAGACCTTTGTAATTATTTTAGAAGATCAGACCAAGTTAACTAATCCCGTTAAGTATCCCGTTAAGAAAATCTTGGACGACTCCGCGAGAGGCGTAGGCGTAGCCATGTTGCCTCTCAAAATATCTAGTCTAGTCCACGTTGTCTAAATCATGATTCATACATGCCGATATGCACTTCTAATCTTCTCTCACGTGCAAGTATACACTAGCTAGCTACTTCTACTTTCTAAATCGATGAATGCATTAGGACAAGTACAAGTTGACATGCACCAATAGGTCAAACTCTATTACCACTTGATTAACCACTCTAATATATTTTTAGTGCATGTAACGAATTAACATCCAAATTTAAATGCTATAATTTAGCAAAACCAAATTGTTTAGAAGCAAATTATTTTGTAGCTTAAACTAATTAATAGCTTAAAAATACGGAGTATTACATCCTCCTCACCTTATTAGAATTTCGTCCCCGAAATTCCACACAACAACATTCTACTCTAACATGAGATTTCATGAACTTGTCTCGTCCGGCTATACATACCCAAAACATTGTCCAAGGTATTCTAACGATTTAACAAGAATTGCATGCAAAATATGCAATCTAACTTTACTCTTCATATAATACAAAAATATTTGGATCATAAAACTAGGTACAAATCATTCTTTTCTACTTGAAACGTTAGGGCCGCGAGCAGGAGCTCGCCCACCACGAGGGGCCGCCCAACGAGTCGCCGCCGAAGTGCAACAACTCGGCGGGTCGCCGACGTTGGTGGAGCGCGCCAGGGCGGACCATCGAGGCGGTGATGGAGCACATCAACCGCGGGAACACGCCGCGGCTCGGCTTCCCGCGCACACCGACACCGGCGGCCAGGTCCGGCCGGCATCCTCCGCCGAACTGGATGCCGAGGAGGATGGCGAGCATGAGCTCGTCCTCCTCCGCCTCGGCCTCCCACTCCTCTGGCTCGGCGCCGCTACACGCGCCGACTGCCGTCAAGCGCGAGGCGGAGTCGCCTGTGCGCTCGCCGCCGCGAACGCGCTCGCGCGGCATCGTCATCCGCGAGTCGCGGGCGACGGCGTCACCAACCGGCCACCTACGCCTCCGCCGCCCCAAGATAGAAGGTTTGGCGCCGTCCGAAGACGCCGCCTTGAAGATGGCGCTGGAGCAGTCGCTCCGCGAGGCCCCTCCGCAGACGCCGCAGCCCCCGCCGGTGGAGCCCTCCTCGCCGGACATCCTGGAGTGGTCCAGGAAGGACTGGGAGCTGGCGGAGCGACAGCGCATCCTCGGCCTGCAGCAGCAGGCTGAGGAGCAGGCCGCCCGTCGTCGGGCGTTTTCTGGGCGTGAGCTCGCCTACTAGGGCGCCCCGCTCTACGTCATGGACGACGACGATGAGGACATAGGCCCGTCCTACCAGCCCTGGAGGTGCGGCGACCCAGGCCAGGGGAGCTCCCGCCAGAACCAGCCGCCGAGCGGCGACGATGACGACGACGGCGGTGAGGATGACGGTCGCGCCGACCCCGGCTACACGGCGTTCTACAACAACTTCGGCATGTAGGACGGCGAAGGCCGGGCGGCGACGGCTTTTTTTAAGTTTATTTATGTACTAGTTTAGTTTAAATTTGATGTAACCCGCCTATATTCGCCCAACTTAATGAAAATCGCACATCTTTGATGAATTTTAGCCGAACTTGGGAACTCGGTCTGGGTATGCGAGTGGAAAAATGGGCGTACCGAGGCCGAAAACTAGTTCCGTCCGGCCGAAAAACGGACCAATTTTTGCCCTGGGTTCGGCCAACGAGTGGAGATGCTCTTATTAATTCTCATGTTATTCTTCAGATCCATATTCATGATAAATACCCGGTTCGTATTGGTGGCTCCAAACGGATCCATCACCGTATTCCGACACATGCGTATTATCCCATGAATATTTCAAAGAATATTCATATATCTCATACTATCAAATAATGCATCATATTTTAAACAAAAACATACTTTATAAAGTATATGAAAGAGGTATGAAAAGCTTGCCTGAAAAGCGGATGATCAGCCCTGCCTGCCATCGAGCTTCCGCACGAAAAAGGAGCTCCAGGCAAAGTTTTGCAATCCCGTGGAATCGGCATGAGCCCGTAAATTTTCCTTAGAAATACTGTTTATATTTCCCTTGTTCCAAACGCTCACCAAAGGAAAAGATTCCATAGGAACTGCATTTCTACGAAAATCCTTTGAAAATCCTACGAACCGAAACAGGCCTAAGAAACCAAAATATCTAAAATATCTAGGCCACGTTGCCGCTCACCATCTAATTCTTCGATCTGATAAAAATCTATGACCGACGTCCCTTGCTGTGAGACAAAGATCGGTACAATATACGTATTTATTTCTTAGACGCTGCTGCCATGTAATACTCCTAAGAAAGCAAAACTGGCTCACCTACTAGCTGGCAGCCACGTCACATACACCCACATGCACACTTTCTTAGCTTAGAAGGATTTTTCTACTCTCACGTTCTATGTGTAGAATATACACAAGTGCACAATTAGCTAGCTACTTCTACCTTGCTCAAATCGATGAATGCATTAGGACAAATACTAGTTAAGATGTTCAAATAAATCAAACTCTATTACCACTTGATTAACTACTCCAAATTTTGTTGTATGCAACTATTAGCATCCAAATTTAAATACTAGAGATTAGCTAAATAAATAAATTATCAGTCAATTATCCTTTAGATTAAATTGAATAATAACTCAAAAATTTAGTTTATTACAAAAAAATAAAAACATATTTTTAACAGATTGCAAAGATTTGGTCTGGAATATTAGAGGCATTATTAGATGTGTCTCAAAAACCTATCCATTTGAGGCACAAATAAAAGTGTCATAATTGGTCTCTCATTAGAGGCATATTTGAGTGCCTCCGAAGGTATACTTTTTTAGGCAATCTTATATATGTCTCAAATGCTATATTTTTTGTGATATTTTGTCAATAGTAACTCAAATGATCATTTATTTAAGGTATTTAAAATGCTCCAAATGACCAACTATTAGAGGCATTATCATACATGCCTCAAAAAACTGTCCATTGGAGGCACACCAAATAGTGCCACAGTTGGTCACTATTTAGAGGCATTATTTAGTGCCTCTAAATGGTAACCAATTGTGGCACTTCTAATCGTGCCTCAGTTGATATATTTTTAGTGGCATTATCGCAGAAAATGCCTATAAAAGATATGTCTTTTTGAGACACAGTCAAAGTGCCTCTGATAGTTTAGCATGAAGGCACTAGACCATGCCTCTATTTTTCAAAAACATTAGAGGCACTATTGATAGTGCCTAAAAAGATAAACTATTAGTGACACTTTTAAAACTGCCACTAAAATCTCATATTTTGAGGCACTATTTTTCAAACTGCCACTAATAGATATAATTAGAGACAGTTTGAAAAAATGCCTCTAAGAAAAGTGCCTCTAATTCACGTACGTGCCATAGTGCGAGGGCGAGACGACGAGGAACGGTAACGTTGGTCGCCGTCCTCGCCACAACCTGCTTCTACCTCGGCATCGGCTGCTTCGGGTACGCCGTCTTCGGCAACGCCGCGCCGGGCAACCTCCTGACCAACTTCGGCTTCTACAAGCCCTACTGGCTCTTCGAGTGCGCCGAAGCCTGCATCGTCATCCACATCCATATCCACCTCCTGACCAACTATGAACTCTGAAACTTCTGAATTTTTTTCTTCTTCTGATGTTTGGCCGAATTGGCTGGGGACGTACACACGTACAGCCAGCAGATATTCGCGGCGACAGACAGATGGTTGGCGGTAAGGTTCCCGGAGAGCGCGTTCGCGAACAGGATGTGCCGGGGTTGTCGAGGCACGGCCTGAGCCTGCAGCAGCCAGCGGGTGTGCTTCAAGATGGCGTAGGATGAGCATGAAGATGTAATCTAGGTGCCCACCATAAAAAAAAAAAAAGAGTACGTCGTGGAACGTGGTATGCGCCTGCGTGTTGGCAATGAAGTACATGGCCGTGGTGAGCCAGATAGAGATCAGCCGCATGAGTGCCTTGAGCTCCTTGCCTCCACCTCACCTGGCGTGGGTCACCGTGGCACAGCCTGCATGGCCAGTTGTCGTCCTGACCCAGTTCCTCATCCGTGACAATGCTGGTAGCCTTGTCCAAGAACCTGGTGCACGGACGTCACTCGGAGATCGCAGCTAGTCTGAATAAAATTGCTCATTCTTCACGAAATCTACCTCAACTGGTCGGTGTGCTGTACTGGTTGGTGACACCATCGGACCATCATAGGGTGCGGTCATGTTTAGCTTCCGAGAGAACGCGACGAGCACTTGAACGCGACGAGCACTTGGAGCAAATGGGGGTCGTCGATCGTGGCGAGGGCGACGACGGCAAATGAACGCACCGATACCGTAGCCAATTAAGCCCCCAGCTCGAACTAACACGGAATTAATGGCCATGGTCACCATGTCAGCTAGTACGTTGCCGTCAACTAAGGGAGGTAGAGATTTACTTGTATGATGCCAAGTGAGAACTTGTGTACGAATTCATAAACAGACATGCCAAGTACCGAGAAGTTGTGTTGATTTACTTGTATAATGCAGAAGCAGCAGAGTATGTATGGGGAGGTGGATTCTTTAGATACTCACTCAATATGACTCCGAGTCTCTGACATCCAAATTGTTTCAGAAGAAGCTACTATGTTACTGGTAATTCAGGTTCCTTTTTTTTAAGCAATTTCAGGTTCCTTTTTTCTGCGGTAGTCGGCGTCTTAGCACAAAAAAAAGAGAGCTCCCTTGTCCTTGTTGTACTATTTTCTTCATTTTAAAACATAAGATATTTTAGCATTTTGTAAAACGTATGTATTTACATGCCTTTTAATGTATAGGTTCATATTAAAATGAGTAAACCCGCACACTAAAATATGTTTAGATATATGTGTTTCTGAAAAAGTTAAAACATATTATATTTTTAGAACGAAGTGAGTACTTAACAAGGAAGCTACATTTACAAATCTGAACATATTTTAATTTGAATAGTTTTAATATGAACATCTGTTAAATTCAAAGTTTTTGATTCCAAACACTTTTTAAAAATGTGAACAATTTCTAAAACTAAATATTTCCAAATTCAAACGCTTTTCAAATTGAACATTTTTTTAATCTGAAAACATCTTTCTAAATCTGAAAATTTGTAAATTCGTTTCTTTAAATATAAATATTTTCAAATTTTATTCTGACTCACAATGAAGTAAAAGAAAAACAGAAGAGAAAAAAGGGAAAAAGGAAAAAAAGAAATACGCCAAACCAGGCCGGGCTCATATCAATGTGCGCCGCGGTGTATACACCGACCAGGGTATAGGATTTTTCCAAGAACAATGCCATAGTTACGGGCTGAAATCACAAGAAGGATCAGTGGATTATGGTCAGAAGAATGCCAGTCTTTATAAATGTGGTAAAAAACGTTACTCTCTGTAAAACTTTGTTTCTTCTCTTGGTGAAACGTAAATTGGAGTGTGATATGACTGACGAATGTCAGCACCGTGGCCACACACCACCCTTATCAAGAATGCAAATATTTTCTCGGTTCCAAATTAATTTACTTAATTTTATCTAGCGTGGTGGTCACTTCCTTCGCACCCTGATGAAGGTATCGTCGTGCAACTAGTATCGACCTCAATCGTGCTACACCGGAGAAACCCTAAGATCTTCGGATCGAGCGATAGTGGCGATGCGGTATCGCGTTCTCTCTTGGGAGCATCGTTAGTGGAGCAGCGTTGGACGTCACAGACAAGATGCGGAGCTGCTTCTTCTAACACGAAGACGCCGGTGGAAATGTCAAGTCATGCCTAACCGCCAGGTGATACGCTCAGTCAAGCCTGATTCGGCAGATGCTACGCACGACGGATCTCTTGGTGGTTTCTAGCGGTCAGATGGCAGAACTCATCGACATGGTGCCAAGGGGTCTCGATGTCGACCGCGCGTGCGTGTTGGACGTGCGCAAGGTGGAGGTGCTATTTGGCGTCATAGTGACGTTGACGGCAGACCTCACAAGGTCATTGCTTCGATCTCTCCTGAAGATGGGTATACGTAAGACGGTGGCGGCGAGGACTTCTTGGAGCGGTATGCTGGTACGCGCTGAGGTCCGTTGGACCGGTTGTGCCACTTCCTCGCCATTGGACGACTTGTCTAGCCCTTCGATTTTTAGATGTCGTGTGTTGGTGAGATGTCAGGGATATTGGCCGTGTTTATAGACACCCCTCTGCATCAGTGTTATATGAACAGCGAGCTGCAGTTGGTGGGTTTCGATTTGATCTTTGTAATCTCTTATAAGATTTTCAAAATAATACAATAAAAATGTTGTGTGCATCTTTTGAACGCAGAGTCCGGATGATCATCCCTATTTTGAAAAAAAATTGTGTATCTATGGAAAACTGAGCCAATTAATTCAGAAGGGATGGAGGACATGCTTTTCTGATTGTTCCCTTTGTCCGAGAGAGGATTGGCACACGTTCACTACAAAGCCAATCAAATCACATGGATGATGATGAAATAAATTAAAGAACTAATTACATGTAGCAATCATGATGGCGCATGCACATATTGTTTCTCTTGTCAGACCATACTGCTACATGTTCTACCACATCAATCATCTTTGCACTAGATATACCTAGTAGGATATGGATCACGCACGTAGGTCGCGGGAAGAAAAAAATCGTATAGCAAGCAAGCGGGTAGAAATAGCTCTGGCATGGATGACGCCGGCGGCAGATCCGAGCTGGTTTCAGCTTGATGAATCAGCGAGGGGGGCAGGTGATCCCCTTGTCTGAATCCCCGCAGAAGCCGAAGTACCCCATCGGCACGCTGCAGAACGTCTGTAGCCTCACCAGCAGCTCCACCGAGCATCCGTTGGTCATGTCGTCGAGCAGGTCGGAGTAGGGGCACGCGAACTCCTTGAACGCCTTGCAGCACTTGGGCTCCGGCCGGGGCCTCCTGCCCCCTACACTTGCCCTCTATGCTCCCCATTTTCCGCATCTCGTCGAACGGCACCGGGCAGAACCCTGCACGTATGTATAGGAAGGAGTACACGATCTGTTATTGGTCTTGCGCTTGCGCGTGCCAGAATCTCTAGCAGCGATCATGTTCTTCGCTAAGGATGGCAATTTTATCCATGGATCCGGATATCCACGGATATCCAGTCCGGTGGGTAAGGATATGAAGGGTTACTTACACCCATGAATTTCATGGGGTGGATATCCACTAACTCATGGAGCGGGCATGGACAGAGGTTTCGCTCTACGGATATCCAAGGGATATCCGTTTGACACGCGGGACCCACGAGTGCAAGATATTGTTTTCTAACCAATAACTATTACATATGCCATACTCATTAAAAGGCCCAAGCTCCCACTTCCAAGATCGAACCACCCAAAGACCGAGCTGTCATTGGTTGCTACACACACTAAACAGGCAGCCGCCAGGCGCCATTGACGTCTCCTTCCTCGGATACTTGTTGGCAGAAACCCAGCAACATCACCGTTGCGACACCGCTGCTATCCCTACCACTCCTCTTCCTCCTCGAGTCCTCCTTCCACGTGGCGACCCAATGGTGGCTATCCATATAATAATTACTGAAGCGTTGTCAAACTATTGCCGAAATACATCTGAAATATTGTTGTAGTGTCGTTGTTATGTTGGTTATTGTTATGTTTATGTATATAGAATATAACCAATGGATATCCATGGATACCCAGATATCCGACGGATTTGGATTTGGGGCGACATTCATGCCCATGGATATCTTCATGGGCGGGCTAGAGTGAGGTTTATGGATTTAGATCTGGATTTGGTTTTGGTATATCCATCCAAACCCGCTCTATTGCCATCCTTATTCTTCGCCATCAAGTGTTACCTGGGGGTAATAAGCCGATGAGCTTGCGGTTCGGCGATGGCTCTGTTATGCCTTTGAGTGCCTCCACTGATCAGGTACGTACCAAGACGTCAGTGAAATGCACGTAATATATAGGACCCATATGGGATTTTGTATGAGTGCAGTGAAATCCAGATAAGCGGTCTCGGTGCGTACTTGATATGTAGCGTGGCTCTGGCTCGGCGGATGCAGCGGCGACCACGAACAGCGCGACGAATAGCAGGACGGCGGCGGTGCCGGCGCCGGTGGAGGAACTCATGGGTCTCCTTTCGTCTCTCCCACGTATCATTAGTGGAAACATGGCCTCTAATTCCGGTCTGTAAGGGCCTTTAGTCTCAGTTTTGAAACCGAGACTAATCAAGCAGCCTAGTTATCAGCCGGTACTAGTGGATGTTTACGTGGCTGTCTCTGGCGTGCTCAGGGTGTGCTCCACTAGTCCCGGTTGGTGTTAAGGACCGGGACTAGTGGGTCTCTGCCGCGGCAGCATTTTGCGTCTTTTCTCTTCCGCGATAGAGCATTATTTTGGACTAGTGGTTCTCTGCCGTGACAGTGTTTTGTGTTCTTTCTCTGCCGCAGCAGAGATTTTATTTTTTATTGTTTTATTTATTTATTTTTCATTTCAACATAGTTTTTGAATATTTCTACGCCACCACATATCGTACATATTCGTTCATATATAAGATAACTTATATTACGATATCGGACATACAAATATATACAATTTACATAGTTACATGGAGATCACAAAATACCGGGACTAGAGCACGTTTGTTCGATTACATGGAGATCAGTAGCGCCTATTCACACTAAATTCTTCAGCATCGTCTATGATCTTTTTGACAATAAATTCCGCCAACTCCTCCGCAATTGCTAGTACGCGTTGCTCTAGTAGTAGTTGACCTCGCATTCGCTCGAACTATATATAAGAAAAAGGAGATCAATATGAATATCAATCATGATAACAAAAAGTGACGGCAATAAAACGATGGTGTGAATGCATTGCTTACATCGACTCTATAATCATTGTGTTCGGTGGTAAATGTGCGAATGAACTCATATACGTAGAATCCGCATAGGTTCGACCCCTGTGGCTGTCCCGCGCACTTTACGGAAATAGAATTCAATCAAAATAATAATCCAGCATCATTATTGTATTGAAACTAGAAGTAAAGAGATGCGCGGACATATCACGTGCTACTTACCGAGACCGCCTTAAATGTCAGCTTCTCACTAAATACACTCGTAACCTTGCGTTTGAACCGGATCTAAACCCTGCCCGATGAAGAAAATGAATGAATGAGTTATTCATTACCTGATATCTCAGGATATCAACGAAAGAGATCGATATAGCGCGAAACTTACTTCTGGATCATTTCCTGCATACTGCGGAAATCTTCCAGGTATCTCTTTGATGGGTCCATGACATCAACTCTTTCCTTATCAAGTTGAATGTCTAGCAGAACCCAGTGGAAGCTGCAAACATTTATATATACATTAGTAACTCATCAGTTACACTTATTAGCATCGACTAATCAAAAGTGAATGTGTACAACATGTTGGGCCACGTAGAGATAAAACAAAATTTTCCCTCTAACGTGGTGATCCCAAGACCTAGCCGAGATAGAAGGCCACGAGGTTTACCACTAGACATGCAGTTGCGGATTATTGATGTAGCGCGTCAGTTGATGCAGTACAGTACTTTGCGATCCGATCGTCCTGATGCTGATCGTGCATCACCTCTGCTGGTATCCATACGTACAAGGAGGAGCGCCGGTGGCGAACTGCTGGATTCGTTACGGCGGCAGGACTGCTGTGGAGCTAGGGTTTCCAACACATGAAATGACCTAATCGATCAACGATTAATCTTTCTGGGTTACGGTGCTCCACTATGTGAACATGGGCTCTGCTCACGCGGCCCATTCACTAAAGCCCATATAACACTAGTCACTGTGAGTCCGACTCACTGACTCAGTCCTAATCCAGCTTGGGTCCAATCCAACCAGATTTCTGGTTCAGATCCAATCCGAACTTGCTCCCGCTCTTAAGTGTGTGACCCCGTAGGCTCTTGGCAACTTGGACACGATTAGAGTCCGACTCTCAATCCATCAGTCGGTAGCGGCTCCTAGCAGAACGTGCCGACTCCCAAGTACCAAAGAGTCATGACGGCTTGCCTTTCCAATGTAACTTATGTCCGAGTCCCTTTTGACTCACGATATACCTTGTCAGACTATAGGCGAATATTTGTCATCCCTTAAATAGTCCGACTCTCTTCTTGATTCGAGATAAGTGATTCACCCGACTAACTCTTAGTCGATCGCCTCGGTTAACACTTAACCGAGTCGTGCATGACCATGCTTTCCAAATCATATCTCATGAGAGGGCCTAGAGAATATCTCTCCGAGTGGAGGGGCAAAATCCCATCTTGGTTATTCACATCACGCAGCTTGATTCTCAGTCGACCCGAACTCTGCCTTTATAACTGTCCAGTTACAGATCAACGTTTGATAGAACCTAAGTCGGTGATCCTCAACTCGGACTATGCAATAACCTCAGGTCTAAGGATTACATTGATTGAGATATACAAATGACAACTTGTTCGTTGTACCTCAATATGGGTCAATCCGACTCGCTAAACTCTTTAGACGAATCTATGCAAGTTGGAATAGCATCACCATGCCCATGGCAAGTGGAACCGAGTCATCAAGCCAACTTTGACATTGGTCTAAGTTGTGTGTCCAGCACAACCTCGATGACCAAGGATATTTAGTACAAACAACATGAATATATAGTTCCACAACTGAATAACATATTCAATGATACACATCAGATGTTTATACAAGGACAACTTAATAACTTTATGAATACAATGGGAAATATCATCATACATGATTGCCTCTAGGGTATATTCCCAACAGTCTCCCATTTGCACTAGAGTCAATCCTCCGACATCACATGTCTAAGCATCTAATGCCCATGGCTCTCAGGTGCGCCTCATGCTTTGGCTCTGGTAACGGCTTTGTCGATGGATCCGCAATATTTGCATCCGTCTGTACCTTGCATAACTTGATATCACCCTGATCCACGAACTGGCGAATCAGGTGGTACCACATGAGTATGTGCTTGTTCTTCTGGTGTTGTCTAGGTTCCTTGGCTTGTGCAATAGCACCATTGTTGTCACAATATACGTCTAACGGATTGGACGAGACCTGAACCATACCAAGATCCATGAGGAAATTCCTCATCCAAACAGCTTCCTTTGCTGCCTCCGAGGCGGCAATATACTCAGCCTCTATTGTAGATGCAGACACAGTCTCTTGCTTGGAACTCTTCCAGCTCACAACACCTCCGTTTATAATAAACACATATCTGGATTGCGAACGAGAATCATTAGAGTCGGTAAGATAACTCGCATCCGTGTAACCCTTTACAGTGAGTTCATCTTCACCACCATAAACCAAGAACATATCCTTAGTCCTTCTCAAGTACTTTAGGATATTTTTAGCCGCTGTCCAGTGGATTTCTTCAGGATCAGCCTGGTATCTGCTCACAACACTTAGAGCATAGGAAACATCTGGCCTAGTACAAATCATGGCGTACATGATGGATCCGACTATAGAAGCATACGGAATCGCACTCATCCGACTTCGCTCATCAGTTGTCGAAGGACACTGAGTCTTGCTAAGTTTTACACCATGGGACATCGGTAAGAACCCCTTCTTAGACGATTCCATGTTGAACTTCTTCAACACTTTGTCCAAATAAGTACGCTGACTCAATCCAATGAGCCGTCTTGATCTATCTCTATAGAACCGAATTCCAAGAATATATGTTGCCTCACCCAAGTCTTTCATTGAGAAACTCCTTTCCAATGATTCCTTGTTTTCTTGCAACATCTGGACATCATTTCCAATCAATAATATGTCATCCACATATAAGATCAGAAAGTTTACTTTGCTCCCACTAAACTTCTTGTATAAACAAGAATCATGATCACTCTTGATGAAGCCAAACAATTTGACTACCTCATCAAAGCAAATATTCCAACTCCGAGATGCTTGCTTCAACCCATAAATGGATTTCTGAAGTTTGCACACCTTGTTAGCATTATTCGGATCGACAAAACCCTCGGGCTGTATCATATACACGTCCTTGTTTAAATTTCCATTAAGAAAAGCCATTTTGACATCCATCTGCCATATCTCATAGTCGAAATAGGCCGCTATAGCTAACATGATCCGAACTGATTTAAGCATCGCTACGGGCGAGAAAGTCTCGTCGTAATCAACTCCTTGAACTTGTCGGAACCCCTTCGCAACAAGACGTGCTTTATAGACAGAAACATTTCCATCCATATCAGTTTTCTTCTTAAAGACCCATTTACACTCGACGGGTCTTGCACCGTCTGGCAGATCAACCAAGTTCCAAACTTGATTTTCATCCATGGATTTTAACTCGGATCTCATGGCTCCAAGCCATGACTCAGAATCAGATCCCACCATCGCTTCCGAATAATTTGCCGGCTCATCACTGTCTAACAGTAATACATCATAAACACTTCGTAATCTCGCCGATCTTCGTAGTATAGGTGATGTTGCCGGGTCAGCTACCACGACCGGCTCAGCCTCCAAGGTTTTTGCCGACTCGCTACTGGCCGGTTCCTCTCGAATTTCTTCGAGCTGCACCGTGCTCCCACTTACTCCCCGACTGAGAAACTCTTTCTCAAGGAAGACACTGTTCCGAGCGACAAACACTTTGCCCTCTTCTCGATTGTAGAAGTAGTAATGCAAGGTTTCCCTCGGATACCCCACGAAAATACACTTATCTGACTTGGTCGTAAGCTTGTCCGACTGAAGTCGCTTGACAAATGCTTCAGAACCCCAAATCTTAAGAAAAGACAAACTCGGCTTTTTGCGTGTCCACATCTCATGCGGTGTCTTCTCTACCAATTTTGATGGTACTCTGTTTAGTGTGAACACCGCTGTTTCTAGACAATAACCCCAAAATGATAAAGGCGGATCTGTCCGACTCATCATTGATCGTACCATGTCCAACAAGGTCCGATTCCGCCTCTCTAAAACACCGTTCCTTTGTGGCGTCCCTAGCGGAGTAAGTTGAGGAACTATTCCGCAACTTTTCAGATGGTCATCAAACTCATGGCTCATGTACTCGCCTCCTCGGTCCGACCGAAGAAACTTTATTTTCTTGCCAAGTTGATTCTGTGCTTCATTCTGGAATTCTTTGAACTTTTCAAAGGCTTCCGACTTATGTTTCATCAAGTAGATATATCGATACCTACTCAAATCATCAGTAAAGGCAATGAAGTACTCATATCCACCCCTGGCTGTCGTGCTCATTGGTCCACATACATCGTTATGTACTAGTCCCAACAAGTCAGACACCCTTTCGTAACTCTTTGCAAAAGGTGTCTTGGTCATTTTGCCGATTAGGCAAGATTCGCATGTCTCGAACGACTCCAAGTCGAACGAAGTTAGGAGTCCATCATCATGGAGCTTCTTCATGCGTTTCCAACTTATATGACCAAGCCTACAGTGCCAAAAGTAAGTCATATTCAGATCATTTGGTTTCAACCTTTTAACATTTATGTTATAAACTGACTCACCATCAAGATTCAAAATAAATAATTCGTCCTGGACGGGTGCAAAGCCGTGAACCATATCATTCAAATACAAAGAACAACCATTATTCTTGATATTCGACTCATAGCCTTGCCTCATCAAACATGAAGCAGAAATAATGTTTCGACTGAGCACTGGAACATAATAACAATTATTCAGTTCCATAATGAATCCGGAAGGTAAATAAAGTTGCATCGTGCTGACTTCCAACGCAACAACTCTTGCTTTGTTGCCGACTCGAATATCAACCTCGCCTCTCGCTATGCTCCTAGTTCTTACCAGTCCCTGCAACGAGTTGCAGATGTGAATAACTGATCCGATATCATATACCCAAGAACTATTAGGTTCATCAGCAAGATATATGTATATAACATTGCAAATAAGTGTACCTGAGTCGGAAGTCATACCTCCACTCTTGGCTTTATCAGCCAAATACTTGCTGCAGTTCCTCTTCCAGTGGCCATCCGCCTTGCAGTAGAAGCAAGTGGATCCGGCTGAAGGAGATGGCTTAGTCCCTGAGGAAGCGCTTGGGACTGGGTCATGAGCCTGCTTTCCTCCCGACTTAGCCTTCTTCTTAGTCCAAGAACTCTTCTTGAACTTAGCCTTATTCTGCACCATCAACACTTGACTGGCGCCCTTCTTGAGATCCGCCTCTGCCTGCTTGAGCATCCCATGCAATTCAGTGAGCTTCTTATCCATACCATGCATGTGGTAGTTCGAAATGAACTGCCCATATGCACTAGGAAGAGAGTTCAGAATTACATCCGTAGCAAACTCTTCGCTAATGGGGTAGCCAAGCCTCTCCAGAGACTGCACATAACCAACCATTTTGATCACATGCGGACTCAGTGGATCATCATCCTTAAGCTTGCAACTCGGCAAAGCCTGAGACTTGATACCTCTTAGTCTTTGCCTGAGCCTGGAACATACTTTTGAGGCTTTCGATCATATCGTAGGCCTCAACATGACCAAACTACTTTTGCAAGTCTGGTTCCATGTGAGCAAGCATAAGATAGCTAATATTTGTGGACTCATCCTTAGCCCGACGGTAGGCATTGGTGGCAGTGACAGTCGCATTCTCATTTGGCTCATCTGGAAGTGGGTTGTCTAGGACATGGTCCTTCTTTTCTTGTTTGAGAACAATTCTCAGATTTCGATACCAGTTGGTAAAATTAGTGTCGTTTAGTTTATCTTTCTCAAGGATAGTTCTCAACGCAAAACCGGATATCTGAGAGTGACTGCTACTTGGTGCTATGATCTACAACAGAAAATATGCAAAACACTTAAGACATGTATTCATAAAAGAGCAAGCATATTAAACACTTTAATATTTATGCTCCCACTAGAACCAACACCCCTTCGATGATTACTTAGTGATTCAGGATCCTAAATAAGCAAGTCGGCTAGTGAGCTTTAGCATCACCGCTAGCCTCCAAGTGATCTAGGTAGACAACTCCTTGTCAATCACATCTCATACGACTCCTGTTGGACGGGTGGCATCACATGCCCCGGCTCCCATCTGACCTTTCCCCGAACCCCACAACCGTTGTGATAGACCCGTCTAGCTAACCGAGCGTTTCCGCATTAAGAGCCCGACTCGAACCCACCTAGTCGGAAAGAATTGGAAGCACCTCACTTTTATGATCCCACTACCAAAAATGTCCGACTTGTGACGGTGCAAACATTGGCGGGAAAACGGACTAGACCTTCTTTGAGGGATTAAATTTTACCGACTATCTAACAGAGGTAAAATAGAGACATATCAATAACACAAAATAAAGCAATTATAATGTGAAATAGTATGGCTCCCTTCATGGCGATCTCCATCTCCACAAAGCCTGTAATCTGACTCGTGCCAACTCTTGTCACTTGCCGTCTTACTCCATGTCGCCGACATGTACTTCGCCTTGCATGTCATCCGGATTCTCCAAATAGCTACACTAGCTTAGTAAAGTAAATTACATAGAGAATCCGACACGCATGTCATTATACAATAAAATGACAGCACCTAGGCTCCAGCGGGCTGACAAAAACCATGATACGTAGATCACATATGGATTACACACATACATCACATGCACATGAACCATACCATTCACAATTTCCTGCAAAAACAAGTTATGCATAGATACAATATCTACCGGTGTTGTGAAACTCGCAACGACATCTAAGGCGCTACGATAGGGCGAAGCCGGCGGTCTCGCTAGCCGGATAGCGGGCGGGGATCGAAGGGGCAGCGCCCGATGATTTTTCCGAAAACATAGATCTCATCTACGATCCGAACATAGATTGTGACCATCGTTCCGACTCGATCAAACTCTTTGATCTTCGATCACCGCATCTGGATTTACGTGTCACAGTCTACCCCGATGTCAGAAGCCGACCGGTAGGGGTATGTCATTCCACGACCTCATCAGTATGATCACGGAAATCAGATCTACCATTCCCCGAGTACAGTTGATCCAATCAACCTTGTACAAAACCGATCTATCTCATAGATCGACCACCAAACAACATATAGATCTCATCTACAGCCAACCGCATATCACATATGCGAGATCTCGAGCCTAAAACCAGAAGCTATCGCTCTGATACCACTGTTGGGCCACGCAGAGATAAAACAAAATTTTCCCTCTAACGTGGTGATCCAAAGATATAGCCGAGGTAGAAGGCCACGAGGTTTACCACTAGACGCGCAGTTGCGGATTACTGATGTAGCGTGTTAGTTGATGCAGTGCAGTCCTTTGCAATCCGATCGTCCTGGTGCTGATCGTACAACACCTCTGCTGGTATCCACACGTACAAGGAGGAGCGCCGGCGGCGAACTGCTAGATTCATTACGGCGGTAGGACTGCTGTGGAGCTAGGGTTTTCAACACATGGAATGACCTAACCAATCAACGATTAACCTTTCTGGGTTACGGTGCTCCACTATATATAGGGAGTGAACGTGGGCTCTGCTCGCGTGGACCATTCACTAAAGCCCATATAACACTAGTCATTGTGAGTCCGACTCACTGACTCAGTCCTAATCTAGCTTGGCTCCAACCCAACCAGATTTCTTGTTCAGATCCAATCCGAACTTGCTCCCGCTCTTAAGTGTGTGACCCCGTAGGCTCTTGGCAACTTGGCCACGATTAGAGTCCGACTCTCAATCGATCAGTCGGTAGCGGCTCCTAGCAGAACGTGTCGACTCCCAAGTACCAAAGAGTCATGACGACTTGCCTTTTTAATGCGACTTACGTCCGAGTCCCTTTTGCCTCATGATATACCTTGTCAGACTATAGGCAAATATTTGTCATCCCTTAAATAGTCTGACTCTCTTCTCGATCCGAGATAAGTGATTCACCCGACTAACTCTTAGTCGATCGCCTTGGTTAACACTTAACCGAGTCGTGCATGGCCATGTTTTCCAAATCATATCTCACGAGAGGGCCCGGAGAATATCTCTCCGAGTGGAGGGGCAAAATCCCATCTTGGTTATTCACATCACGCAGCTTGATTCTCAGTCGACCCGAACTCTGCCTTTATAACTGCCCAGTTAAGGATCGGCGTTTGACAGAACCTAAGTCAGTGATCCTCAACTCGGACTATGCAATAACCTCAGGTCTAAGGATTATATTGATTGAGATATACAAATGACAACTTGTTCGTTGTACCACAATATGGGTCAATCCGACTCGCTAAACTCTTTAGATGAATCTGTGCAAGTTGGAATAGCATCACCATGCCCATGACAAGTGGAACCGAGTCATCAAGCCAACGTTCACATTGGTCTAAGTTGTCTGTTCAGCACAACCTCGATGACCAAGGATATTTAGTACAAACAACATGAATGTATAGTTCCACAACTGAATCACATATTCAATGATACACATCAGATGTTTA
Organism: Avena sativa; assembly: GCA_916181665.1. Taxonomy (NCBI): domain Eukaryota; kingdom Viridiplantae; phylum Streptophyta; class Magnoliopsida; order Poales; family Poaceae; genus Avena; species Avena sativa. Next base: position 142,619,977 of record OV702294.1, on the reverse strand, counting down.
TACAAGGACAACTTAATAACTTTATGAATACAATGGGAAATATCATCATACATGATTGCCTCTAGGGAATATTCCCAACACAACAGAGTAAGACCCTCACCTCAAATTGTAAGGAAACAGTATGTGTTCAGAGAAATTTTGCGCCATTAGAAACCTTAGAATGTTTTCCTCCTTCTCCTCGGGGTTATCCATTAGCATGGTTGTATGCACGTTATCTGGGTCAATGAATCCAATATTATAGATTCTTTTTCTTTTACATTCCAGGATCTTCATTCTGCATAATAAGGATAATTACATGTTCTAAACCGAAGAGCTAAGAAACTGAACATGTAGACAATATATTCAACAACTTACAGACAATAGCAGCCGAGGATGGATTTGTCCAAGGCGTCGAGATGGTATAACTGGAACAGTTCTGGAAACTCAATATGGATCTCTTCGGGTCTGAAGTAGTACTCACGTGGGACATTGACTACGGTCATTATTCTCCCCTGCTTTATGACCGCCGAGTACCATTGATGGAGATTCCGCATTTGTGTTGGCAATTCTTTCAGCCTCTCTTTGCTGAACAAATCCTCACCTGCGACATATCTAGGGGCTATAGCAGCCTTCGGTAGAAGGTCGAGTTGGGGTCCTAACAGTTCATCAAGACTAATTTCCATGTTGGCCGCCAACTCCGTAGCTACTGACATATCTAGTGGCTGTTGTGCGAGAAGGGGAACGTTTTCTGAAAACACCTTGAGGGGTGTGATCGTTTGTTTGGCCTGTTGTCTGAGAAGGGGAACATATGATTTTTTACTGATTGTAGTTTTGGTCCCGCTTGCACCTGCGCTTGCTGATTTTTTACCGCTTGCACTTGATTTGCTCTTCACCACTTCTTTCTGAAGTGTGCGTAGATAGTCATTTGGCTTATGGTGCAACTCATATTGCGATTTTGTGTTCAGAAAATCAATTGCATATGCCTTTTGCATCTCGGTGTATACTGGAGCGGGCTCGGGTTTCTTATTCTCAAAATGCGCCGCCACTTCGGCCTTTGCTATTTCTGCAGATTCCGCATCAGTACGATCATAAGGTCTAATGGGAAGATTCTTATGAGGCACTGTTGGGAGGGGCAACATTTTGTGTTTTGGGCTGCCGCGTCCTTTAGTACTCACTGACGGAGCACGCTTCCGCTTATTGTCCTTAGCGGGCGGCGAAGACTGCTGAGCCTGCGACAGAGATCGAGATGGACTTGGGATGTGGTGGTTGTAGTCATCATGGGGTGGGCTTCTTGGAGGTGATGGAGGTGAAGGAGACCTGCGACGACTCGTAGGCGGTAGTGTTATCCTTGGGGCCGAGCCTGAAAACCGTATGTTGTTCTTGTCCCATAGAATGATACCACCAAGTACTTCTCCAAGTGTGATCTCACCTTCAGGTTCAGGGATGTCAAGCTCCATTGACTCCCACTCCTTTACGATTTGATCCACCCCGACTTTAGCATAGCCAGGTGGAATCTCACGGCCATGCCAACGTGCGTCAGGCGGACAAGGCAAAGCAGATCCGACCGCCACCTTCACAGATACATTCTTCAATTTTTTATGGAGCTCACAAGATATCTGCTCCTTAATTCCATCCACAGGGTAGCCGGGACCGCCATCTGTATAGGGTGCATCGTTAGACGGGACCTCCGATTCAGCCACGCTTCTTCTCCGATGAGATGTGTTGGTGGTAATATCGAGTGGAGGATCTTGCAAGTGCGCTATTCCTCTAAATTCATCGATCTGCTGCTGCTTGTCAAGTCTTGCTTCCAGCTGATTGAACTTGTCTGCCTCCTCCTCCTCCCATCGCTGCTTTGCTCTTGCTCGGCTTATATAGGTACCTTGGTCCTTAGGAAACCTAGTCTCCCACGTGAAACTCCCGTCAAGGCCTCGGACTCGTCCTCCATGTTCGCGATTCCTGAGGACCAAGGTCAGCAAGTATTTCTCTCTATCGGGATGAAACTGTTTTATTCCATCTTTAATATCTTTCACCACTTTTAGACATGCACTCCTGGGTACCTTTATCCCGTCACTGCAAACAAGGTCCCCTGTAAGTTCGTCATACGTACTCCCATGACCAAGGAACCAATTTCTTGCCCTCAAATCCCATTCTTCGCGAATTGGTTCTACAATGATCCCTTTATCATGAAGCTCTTTCTCTTTTGCATCCCACTTAGGCATGGCAGCCGCGTAGCCCTCTGGCCCCATGTTATGGTGATATTTCTTCTTCACAACATTTATCTTGTTTTTTTCAGACTTTTCCTCTGCAACTCCTGACTTCCTATACTCCACAAATGCATCCCAGTAAGGCTACTGCTTTGCTAGATAGCCTTCAAATAATGGAGTTTTCTTGTCCTTCTGATATTGTTGCCATAATGACTTCTTCCAGTTCTTGAATAGTTCGGCCATCTTCTTCAGTGCAAACTGCTTGACTTTCTTTCTCATTTCAGCCGTCTCGTCATCAGTGTCACATTCTGGCAGCTTGAAATGTGCCATGAGGTTAGTAAATAGTTGCTCTTTGAACCTATCGTCGATATACACATCACTCCATTCCGCCTCTTTGGGCTTATTCCACTCTTGAACAGTGATCGGGGTGCGATCTCTAGCAACAAATCCACATTGTTATATAAATATTTGTTTTGTTTTTTTGGTTCCAATGTCGCCCTCTCCTGAAACCTTTGTAATTTCATAAACAGTACCCTGGGGCAACTTTTTGGCTGGGCCACTCTTGGTTTTCTTTCTCGATGTAGAGGCCTCAGAGAAGAAATATTTGTCAACATAATATATATATACAACTAGGTACATCTAGTGACGATCATCGGACATCATATATATATATACCTCGTCGGTCCGCGTCACGCGTCCATGGGCTTCTACCTCTTGTCTGTTGGTCTCCTCTCCCTCACCGAATGAGTTCAGATACCTCGAGGGAGATCCCTCATCAGCATCGTGAATCATATCCTCGAGAAAGTGTTCTGAATCTAGGTCTCTGCGGATTGGACTAAGTGGATCCATAGTTTCTGCAAAATGCACACAATATTTATTTGAACTTAACAAATAAACCCTAAACCCTAAACCCGGAGGTGCGGTGGCGTTGGCCGGTGATGATGGTCGCGGGAGAGACGAGCGACTAAGCGTCTTCCCGCGAGAACCACCACCCTAACCCTAACTCCGGTCACCACCGAGCACCAACACCCTAACCCTAACCCTAACTCCGGTTACAAAGAGGGTCTTACAATAAAAATACTATATTACACTATTATATTACAATAAAAAACTTACAATATTATAATATATCTCATACCATAAAAATAATAATCCTACACTATATAAAAAAATAATCCTACACTATATAAAAAATCCTATACTATATCATAAATCCTAAAATCCTACACTAAAAAATCCTAAACACTATATCATAAATCGTACACTATACCATAAATTATAAACACTATATCATAAATCCTAAACTAAAAAAATCCTAAAATCCTAATTAATCCTAAATATAATCCTAAACTATATACACTAATATAACAAAAAAATCCTAATTAATCCTAAACTATATACCCTAAACTATAATCCTAAACTATATACACTAAAGTAAACTATATACACTAAACTATAATCCTAAAATATAGACACTAAACTAAAAAATTCTAAAAATTTAATCCTAATTAACCCTAACCCTCACCGAAGGTGGCGGCGGCCGGCGGTAGCGCTGGCGGTACGCGGTGCTTCGTCGGAGTTGGCGGTGCGCGGGTAGCCTGGCGGCGCTTCATCGGAGTTGGCGGCGGTGGCGCTGGCGGTGCACGGCCGAGCTCTGGGGTGGGTGCACGGGGCATGGCGGCAGGGGCACGGGCGCGGGGCGCTGCGGGCTCGGCGGTGGCGGCAGGCCGGCGTAGAGAGAGAGGCGCGACGAGCGTGGAGAGGGAGGCGCGAGCGGGGTTCGTCGGAGTTGGCGGTGGGCATCCTGGCGGCGCTTCGTCGTCGATCTGGCCTCCAAGTCTCCCGGTGCGTGGAATGCACCGAGGGAGAAGTCCACGTTTTATACCCCCCTCTAGTCTCGGTGCGTGGCACCAGCCGAGACTAAAGGGGGTTCTCTAGTCCCGACTGGTGCCACACACCGGGACAAGAGGGGGGGGGTTTCATTTTCGCGCGCTGGGCAGACTAAAGGCCCGAATTTGCGCGCGCTGGACCAAAACAAGCGTCCGCTGTGATTTTTTTTTTCAAATTTTCGAATATATCATTTAAAACATTTAAATTATACTTTTTGCATACTTATGAATTTAAGAAAACTTTCAACATGAAAAGTTCTTGAATTTGAACAATTAATCCAAATCCATTTTCTGTTTTATAAAATAATTATTTTAAATAGTCAAATTATTAACCATTTTGCCATTATCAATTTAAAAATGCATTAACTATTATTTTTGCATAATTTTAAATCTCACTAAACTTTCAACATGAAAAGTTATTGAATTTGAATAATTAATCCAAATCCATTTTCTGTTTTATAAAATAATTCTTTTAAATAGTCAAATTATTAACCATTTTTCCTTTATCAATTTAAAAATGCATTAACTATTATTTTTTGCATAATTTTGAATCTCACTAAACTTTCAACATGAAAAGTTCTTGAATTTGAATAATTAATCCAAATCCATTTTCTATTTTATAAAATAATTATTTTAAATAGTCAAATTATTAACCATTCCGCCATTATCAATTTAAAAATGCATTAACTATTATTTTTTCATATTTTTGAATCTCACTAAACTTTCAAAATGAAAAGTTCTTGAATTTGAATAATTAATCCAAATCCATTTTCTGAATAAGCTTTAGTCCCGGTTGTATCCACTAACAGGGACTAAAGATATTTCTCGCCATTTTTCACCGCTTCATGCCAAGTTTTCCGGCCCTTTCCTCTGAACCAAGCTTTTAGTCCCGGTTGTATCCACTAACAAGGACTAAAGATATTTCCCGCCATTTCTCACCGCTTTCCGGCAAGTTTTCCCGCCCTTTTCTCTAAACCGAGCTTTTAGTCCCGGTTGTAGCCACTAACTGGGACTAAAGATATTTTCCGCCATTTCCCACCGCTTCCCGCCATGTTTTCCCGCCCTTTCCATCTATATATAGGCCGACCGCACCATGGTTATGCATACATCCACACCTTCCTCTCTCACAGAAATGGACAACGCCTACTGGGCCATTCTGACCCTCGAGGAGACGGAGGCGCTGTGCGCCTCAAGCTACCCTTGCCCACCATGCTACCGGTCGCTCGCCGGCTGGATGCTGAGCGTTGGAGGGGTTCCTATCCCTCTTGTGCCTCAAGGCTCCGCCCGACAGGCGGCCATCACGAACCACTTCTACCACGAGCTCATGCTAGAGAAGCGGATGGATCCCCAGTGGGATCCCGACAACTATGACACCTGGAATGCCTTCTTTGCTAACCAGCGAGAAAGGGAGCTCGCCAGGTACGAGGGTGATGGCCCGCCTCCGGTGAACCACAATGAAGCTGGCCACCGTCTGTGGTGGGTGAACCGTACTATCATCGGCGTGATGCGCTACATCGCCGGGAGAGACCATCCTCGCCTGCGGTGCCCAGAAGTCCACCGCCACAGAGCCGCAAGACGGACCCTCCCCCGCCCGGTAGTAGCGGCATCATCTTCTAGGAGACCCCTCCCCCGCCCGCCGTGAATCCGAGGCCGGGCTGGTAGGTGCCCCCGATATATGCCATGGCTGGGCTAAGGATCGAGCCGCGTCCGCCTAGCCACTAAGACGATGATGATGACAATGATGATGACGATGATGAAGAAGACCTTGAAGCTGCGTACTATAGGACTAGGCATGATTATGACTAAAGGGGGAAACTTTAGTCCTGAGTGTTAGCTAGTCCCGGTTTGTCCCGGTTTTTAATATTAATAAATGTATTGAGTGTTAGACCCGGTTTGTGGCTGGACCAGGACTAAAGGGGGCCTTTAGTCCCGATTCTGTAGTCTTAGTTTTTAAATATTAATAAATGTCTTAAGTGTTAGTCCCGTTTTGTGGTTGGACAGGTACTAAAGGGAGGCCTTTAGTTCCGATTCGTCCTACGACTTTCCCAAACTATGAAGATGTTGTCCCGATTCGTACTTACCATGAAGATCTGATCTCCAAACACGTGTGGTAACATATTAGGGAGTGCCTCTATGACCAGTTTCTTGGAGATGCCGGAGGACTAGGCTCCAGCGACATCTCCCTAAAACTGGCCGTAGTGGTGTCCCTGCTCTCGAAGACCATCTTGCAGCTTGTAACTTCTCTAACTAGATCAATACGCCTAGGAGCTAACCTAATTTCACATATTAGGGAGTGCCTCTATGACCAGTTTGTTGGAGATGCCGGAGGACTAGGATCCTCCGGCATCTCCCTCAAACTGTCCATAGTGGTGTCCCTGCTCTTGAAGACCATCTTGGAGATGCCTCAAACTGGCTGGAGGACTGGAATCACAAGGATGCCTATTTATAGTACAAGAAGCTCGGCATAGTGTCGACACTCATGACATAATGTCGACACTCACCCCTATTATTAGTGCTCACCCGTGTTTTGTCTCGGTTGGTGTATCCAACCAAGACTAAAGGTTCATCTTTAGTCCCGGTTAGCGACACCATCCGGGACAAGGTACAAGCCGCACGACATAATGTCGACACTCACCCTATCATTAGTGCTGCCTGGCCCAGCCTGCTGCAATCCCTTTAGTCGCGGTTGGTTTCTCCAATCGGGACTAAAGATGAACCCTCTATTTATAGGCCTTTCCCTCTATTTATAGGCTGCCCGATCTAGCCTACCCGCCCTTTTCCTCTATTTATAGTGTGACCATCATGGACACCCACACATACACACATTCCTCGCTGCCTACTTTAGGATGCCCATCCCGCATCCTCTTAGTCGACTCGACGGCAACGATGGAGTACTGGGCTCCACCGGGCATGTCTGAGACTGGGCTCTACCAGGCTGGCACTAGATGGTGCTACCTTCCGGGATGCGTATCTTGGTAAGGAATCCGGGTGTCGTCGTCGACCCGAAGCTTCTTTGGTGGAGGTCGCCTGGTCCAGGAAGGGTGTAGAGGGAGCCGGCCACCGAGGAGGTGGTACATCGTCGTGTCAGGGAGGAGGACGAGCAAGTCCATCGCTATATGGTTGTGTTGGACACCAGGGTCGATGATACCTGGCAAATTCTTCAGGGATCTCACCCGAGCTATGCTCGTGTAATGGTTCCGTCTGTTTGGGTTTTCACCTCCCGCGGCTTAGGCATTGGGAGTCGTCGTACAGTTTGATTGAGCAAGATGACCAATGTTGCATGCATGTGGATCTGGGTAAAATGTTTGACTCACAATATGATTCACAATATGATTACATAAAAGGTTTAATATATTACATAGATCACCAACATCCCTATCTAGTGTTGTTGTTTTCTTCTGCGCCGTAGCCATGGAGAATCTTCATCATTTAACAGGAGGCTTGGGTCAGTTTTCACTTTGAAGGGCGGGATTTCATGAAACTTATTATAATCTTCTGACATATCTGTCTTGTCATCCACTCCCATGATGTTTCTTTTCCCTAAAAGAACTATGTGGCACTTTGGCTCATCGAACAATGTATTCTTTTGCTGATTTCTTTTTCTCGGTTTCATAGACATGTCCTTCACATAGAAAACATGAGCCACATCGTTGGCTAGGACGAATGGTTCTTCCATGTATGCAAGATTGTTGAGATCCACTGTTGTCATGCCGTACTTTTCATCTACATGTACCCCGCCTCCTATCATCTTGACCCATTTGCACCGAAACAAAGGGACCTTAAAAGTAGGTCCATACTCAAGTTCCCATATCTCCTCTATGTACCCATAATATGTGTCCTTCTGCCCATTGTCATCTGTTGCATCAAAGCGGACACCACTGTTTTGGTTGGTGCTCTTTTTATCTTGGGCGATCGTGTAAAATGTATTACCATTTATCTCGTACCCTTGGAAAGTACATATAGTCGAAGATGGTAACCGTGCCAACAAGTACAACTAATCTTTAATAGTGTTGTTATTCGTGATATGTTTCTGCAACCAACTGCCGAAAGTGTCCTTGTGTTCCACTTTAATCGAGGAGTCAGGCTTCCCCGGGTTTTTCGAGCGTACAACAATCTTGTGTTTCTAGATATACGAAGCCACCTAGTTGGAATTGTGTAGAACTGTGTAGTGTGATTTATTGAAAGAATCCTTCTCCAAACATACCATTGTTTTCCTTCCTAGTGTGCCTTTTCCAGTCAGCTTCCCTCATATCGAGATTTAGGAACACCAATCGGCTTAAGGTCAGGAAGAAAGTCAACACAAAACTCAATGACCTCCTCTGTTCCATAGCCCTTGGAGATGCTTCCTTCTGGCCTAGCACGGTTATGAACATATTTCTTTAAGACTCCCATGAACCTTTAAAGGGGAACATATTGTGTAGAAACACAAGATCGAGAATTCTAATCTCTTCGACTAGGTGAACTAGGAGGTGCGTCATAATATTGAAGAAAGATAGAGGGTACAACAACTCGAAGATGACCAGACATTGGACCACATCAATCTATAACTTTGATAGACTTTCTGGATCGATTACCTTCTGAGAAATTGCATTGAGGAATGCACATACCTTCACAATGGCCAGCCAAACATTTTCTGGTAGAATCCCCCTCCATGCAACCCGAAGCAATTGCGTCATAAGCACGTGGCAGTCATGGGACTTTAGGTTTTGGAATTTTTTCTCTTTCATATTTACTATTACCTTTATGTTAGACGAGAAGACAGACGGGACCTTGATACTGAAAAGGACTTCAAAAAAGATTTCCTTCTCTTCCTTGGTAAGAGCATAGCTGTGTCACATCCCAAAATTTTCCAAATTTTGAAATGTGAAAAATAAATAAACAAATTAAACAATTGTTGAAATTTAGGGTGAGAATAAACTTTTTGATTCCAATTTGAAACATCAAAACCTATTTTGATCAAATAGAATCCTAAAGGGATTTAAAAAGATAAATAAATAATAAAGTTATAATAATTGTTGGAATCACTATTTTTGGATCTTTTAATAAAAAGATATGGTTTTCTTAAACAAAGTAGAAATAATAAATAAAGATTATTTTATAGAGCCAAATTAAATATTGGCCAAGCAAATGAAAGAAAATATTTCTATTTGAATAAAGGTTTATTTAAATAAAATAATAAGGATTTATCAATATCCAATTTTAATTAAGTAAAGGCTTTTCCTTTCAAATAAACATTAAAATTTATTAAAGATTTTAAAATAAGAAATTCCAAGTGTTTTATAATTTCAATTAAAACCTACTGAAAAGGTTTTGGAAAAGTTTAGAAAGTCAAATAGAGTTTTAAACATATTTGAATCCTATTTTGAATTTAAGACTAAAGTCTATTTATTTATTTTAAATAAATAATAAACCCTAAAAATAATTGTTCTATTTTGAACTTTGGAATATGTCGATAACCATAATTAAAATTCACCCGAAGTTTGGTGGTGGTTTGAATTTATTTGGAGTTTGTAATGTTTGAATTAAAATCAAAACAGAATAAAAGAAATGGAAAAAGAAAAATAAACAGAAGAATAAAATAAAATAAAATAGAGCCAGCCCAACCCAGCTAGCCTACTAAAGCCCAGCAGCCCATCTCTCCACCCCCCACCCCCCGCAGTGAACCGTTTTCACCCGCGAATTGACCCACATAGTGGCTGACAACCAGACCCCACCTCCTCGTTCTCTCTCTCGCAGACAGCCTGATCCCACCTCCCCAGTCATCTTCCTCCCCGCGAAGACCACGCCCTCGTCGCCATTTCTACCGATTGATTGCGCCTTGATTCCTCTTTAACCGCGCATTGATTCAGCCTCATGATCACGCGTACATAACCGCCTGCCCCTCCTATCCACTTCCCCTCTCTCGCTCGCACCAGCTCGCCACCGGGCTGTGCCAATTTTACCAGAGACCACACTCTGCTCCGGCGAGCACTTCCACCAATTCCGGCCACACCTCGCCGCCCCTCGCCCCCTCGACCACACGAGCATGATCCCCAGCCTCTGACGCACCTCCCTGTGCTTCACATTCATCCGCGCGAACACCAGATCTTCGGCAACGACGACGACCTCTCGCCACCGTCCACTGCCTCTACTCCGGCGAGTACCCCAGGTAGCTTCCATCCGCCCCTTCCCCTATCATTGATACACGCAGGTTCTACTCTCACTCGCGCGTCTAATGGATCCCTTATCTCGCTCTTCTGTGCCTTGTAGCCCCGCCCCTAACGACGAGCAGAGGCGCCCGACACCGACGACAACCACGGCGAGAAATCACCAGCATCTCCGTGCGCCCCTTCAGCTACGACGACCACCTCGAGCTTCAGCACGACGAGACAAACCCAGTGAGCATCATATCCCTCTTCCGCGCTTGCTAAATCACCGGTAACCTCGCCGGCAGAGCGTCGCCGCCGCCAGCCACCGTTGAGCGCCGCCAGGTTTTGGTTAGAGTGTCAGGAGCCGTAGGATGCGATTTGTTTGGCTAGGATTAGATCCAATCGAAAGGGTACGCGTCCACCTGTGCCACTCGACCTAACTTAAATCCAACGCTTCACAGCGACCGAACCGAGCGAAACGGTATGGACCAATAAAAACAAGACACGTGGCCAGACTGTTTGAATAAAAACCAGAAATGATCTATTAGATGTTCCAATTTGTAAAATTCATAACTTTCAAACCACACGTCCAAATTTTGCAAATTTTATATAAATAGAATCAGCAAGACAAATCCTACCCAACCATACACTTTTTTTAGTAAATTGATTCTGTTAAATTGGTTGTTTTTGCAGAAACTTGTGTAGGCATGTTTTTAATATAAAATTCTTTGTAAAATTATTTTGGTGATAAAATCTTTGGAAAATGGTTTTTTTTGAACTTACTGACCATACAAATCAATTTGTGGTTTCAGAAATATATTTGGTGAAGCAAAAGAATAAATCTTTGAATAAAAGCATTTGTAGCCAAATAAAAATGTTGATTATGGTTTAAAAATGATTTTTGGAGGAAAACCTTTGGGAAATGTTTTGATTTAAACTCTCTGACCCAAACACCAAGTTTTATGATTTAAAAATGTATTTGGTGAACCTTATAAAGATTATTGCTTTGCTAAAGACATTTTCAACTACATAAAATATTGATTTGGTTTAAAAATTGTTTTAGGGTAAAATATTTTGCAAATGGTTTTGCCACTTTATAAAATGACCAATAAGTGTTTTATAATGCTTATAACCTATTAGAAACCACTTTTGTAAATAAACAATGTTTGGCATGCTTGCATGCATTGCTTTGTTTCTATTATTTTATGTGATGTTTGCTTGAATGGTAGATTGAAATTGTGCCTTGCTTGATTGAATTGTAGTGATTTGAAGAGTGTGATCATTGCAAAGACAAGGAGTGAACTTATATTCTCTACCAAAAAGGCAAGTGATGCTCCATACTTTCGTCCCATTATTTTCACTATGCATTAGTGATATTTCTAAGTAGGACTTGCACGGAATTTTTGCTAAGTATAAACTATGCCATGGGAAATCCTAGTAGATGAAACCTTAGTAGAAATTTCCTAAGTTAAGATTCCTACTACTATCATGCTTAGCTTAGCTAGTAGAAAACAAGGGTGGATTATATTTCATGCTATAGAATATTTCTAAGTCAAGGACTTGTGTTTTGTTTAATAAAACAACTAAGTGAGTGAATCACCTGGGTGGAATGGAAGGAATGGTTTGTGTTGAGTGGTTCACAAGGCCCATTTCTATGGTTTACCTTGTGTATCTCACTTGTGGATGGCCACCCAGGAACAAAGAGATTTGAGATATCAAATGTTGAGAAGCTTCAAGTGTAGCCACTTGGCATTATGGGCTCTGCCTGGATCACATAGGTTGAAATAACTTAGCCAAATGGACAGTTGGTGGTAGGGGATGATAGGTTGGAACGCGTCCATTCTGGTCTAAGGGAAGGTTTCTGAAAGATCTTGTCTTGGTGAAACCAAGTCTTGTAGGGAAAGTGCACCACCTCTGCAGAGTGTAAAATCTAAGTACTTAGCCATGTCCCTGGTAAAGGACAATTTGAGCATCAAGACATGGAAGCTATCAAGAATCTCCTCATCCCAATTTCTAAGTTAAAAACTTGGGGTTGAACAAGGGTTGAAGGATCACCAATTTCTATTGGGAGATGCCTTGGGTGATTTTGTCAAGAAAAAACTTAGTGTTTTCAAATGATAAGGAAAATCTATTTTGAGCAAATCAAGCCTAAGCTCCACTTAGCCAAATGCATGTAGATGATAGACTTCACTATACTACTATAGTTTCACTTGCCAATACAATTCAAATGTATTGACCCTTGTGGCTGTAACTTATTATGTTGCAGGTTTGTTTGATGTTAGTGAAGTTTATTGATTAGGATTACAAGTCTACAACCAACATGACTGCCTGTGGCACTTTGAAGATGAAGGACCCCATGCTATTGTTATATTCTGCTGCATTGTAATGAGATAGCCAAATGAGCTATGTAAGATGTAATAAATTATTTTATTCCTGGTTATAAAGTTGTATTATGACCTTTGTTTCTTGATAGTACATCTTAACTGTGGATGCTAGCTATTGATCCAGGGACTAGCATTGTAAACATAGGGATCTCTACCTTATTAAAGGTTGGGAACCTTACAAGCTGGCAAGCCCTTGAAACTGCCCTGGATGCTTGCCGTCTCGTCCTTTATGATGTTGCTGGTCCTCCCGTGCTTCCGGTGTATCTTTTGACTTCCCATACAAGCCCAAGAAGCCTAGAATATTCACGCAAAGATTCTTCGTCAGGTGCATCACGTCGATTGCAGAGCGGACCTCATGGACTTCCCAATAGGGTAGCTACCAAAATATAGATTTCTTCTTCCACATGGGTGCGCGTCCGTCGACGTCTTTCTGAATAGGTTGTCCTCTAGGACGCTTTCCAAATATTACATTTAAATCCTTGACCATACCAAATACATCAGCACCAGTACGGGGGGCAGGCTTCTTCCGGTGATCTGCCTCGCCATCGAAATGCTTGCCTTTTTTCCTTAAGGAATGTCTAGGCGGAAGACAACGACGATTGTATGGGTACACATTCTTCCTAGATTTATCCAGATATATACTTTCAGTCTCATCTAAATAGTGTGTGCATGCATTATATCCCCTGTTTGTCTGTCCTGAGATGTTACTAAGAGCAGGCCAATCATTGATGGTTACGAACAACAACGCTCATAGGTCGAATACACACACGTAAACCTGGTTTATCCCACAACTGTAAAAGTTCATCAACTAATGGCCTTAGGTACACATCAATGTCGTTGCCGGGTTGCTTCGGGCCTTGGATGAGCACTTGCATCATAATGAACTTACGCTTCATGCACAACCAAGGAGGAAGGTTGTAGATAAATAGAGTCACGGGCCAGGTGCTGTGACTACAGCTCTGCTCCCCAAAAGGATTCACGCCATCTTTACTTAGACCAAACCATAAGTTTCTTGTGTCACCAGCAAAGTCCTAGAAGTCTCTCTCGATTTTTCTCCACTGACGACCATCAGCGGGGTGCCTCAACATCCCGTCTTTCTTACGTTCTTCTATGTGCCATCGCAACAACTTGGCATGCTCTTTGTTTCTGAACAAATGTTTCAATCATGGTATTATAGGAGCATACCACATCACCTTGGAAGGAACCCTCTTCCTGGGTGGCTCGCCATCAACATCACCAGGGTCATATTTTCTGATCTTATACCGCAATGAAGCGCATAATGGGCATTTATCCAAATTCTCGTACTTCTCATCGTGGTAGAGGATGCAGTCATTAGGGCACGCATGTATCTTCTGCACATCTAATCCTAGAGGGCAGACGACCTTCTTTGCTTCGTATGTACTGGAGGGAAATTCGTTATTTCTTGGAAGCAACTTCTCAAATCCCGAGTTAGTCACACCGGTCTCTGCCTTCCACTTCAGCAATTCCAGTGTGCTACCCAGCTTCTTCTGGACATCTTCACAAGTTGGGTACAACAATTTGTTGTGGTCCTGTAACATCTGCTCAAACTGCAACCTCTCCTTTTCTGTGTCGCAGTCTCGCTTTGCATCAGAAATGACCCGACCAAGATCATCAGCGGGCCGGTCTGGTTCCCGTTCTTCACCTCCTTCTTCTTCATTGTCTTCCATTGCGGTATCAGCGTATTCAGGGAACATAGATCAGTAGTTTTCATCATTGTTCTCTTCTTCATTGCCGTCTTCCATCACAACCGCTCTTTCTCCGTGTTTGGTCCAAACATTATAGCCGGACATAAAACTAGACCGAAGCAGGTGGATCTGAATGACTCTTGCAGAAGTGTGAGCCTTATCATTCCTACAGTCAACACATGGATAACACATAAAACCATCTCGTCGCTTGTTCTCCTCGGCCACAAGTCGAAAAGAACGCACGCCTTCTCTGAAAGCGGCAGAGCGTCGGTCACTGTACATCCACGAATGGCTCATCTGTACCATACAAATATATATCAAACGCAATCACTATGCTAAAATTAGTACCGCACGGTCTAAACGAGAAAATAGTTGCTAACCTTTTATTACACTTGGAAACAAAGATGAGAAAACTTAAGTGTGGCTCGGGCACCTCATATCATGTCTGTCTTGTGTGACCTAAACTCGCATTGCTCTAATGGACATTTCACCGAACACCTCTAGTGCATATGAACAAGAAAAAAAATAGCACAACACCACCTCTCCCACCAGGAAAAAAAATAGTTGAGAGGGGGAGGGGGCTGTGCCATATATATAGGTCCAGACCACTAGTGTCGTGGGAATGGCCACGACAGATGCTGTAATTGGCAGCGAGTAGTAGAACGAGGGGCAAGGGTGGCCAGCCATCTGCGGTGCGAGATGAGGGCGAAGACATAGGGGTTTACCCAGGTTCGGGCCCCGGAGGGTAAAGACCTACTCCCGCTAGATTGTATTGATGAGAGAGTACAAGGGAGAGCTTGACGACTAGGCGGCGAGTCGCAGGGGGTGTATGATGGAACGTGTCCTCTATCCGTACCCTAGGGAGGTTTATATAGACTCACCTCGCTAGGGTTTACAGATCTACAACCGAATTAGTTAAGGATTCAGAGGGTGTTTGACCTAATCCTACTGAGCATAGCTACGCTTTTGGGCCTTTAGCTTCCAGTCGCCTGGCTCCTTGTTGGGTCTTGATCCAGTCGCCGTCCTGCAGGCCCACTCGCTGGCAGGTTGGGCCAGTAGGAAACGTCCTATTGGGTATACCCCACTCGGCATATCCCTATCAGTAGTCCCCAAGGCCATCATTGATTCGTCGCAGGTGTTAGTTGGCAGTCAGAGTATACGGGTCCAATTTGGACGCCCAGTTGAATCGGCGGCGGACTCCTTGAATGAAAGAGGGAACTTGTTACCTTAGTCGCAATAACGGTGACCAATCGAATCGCAGCAGGGCAAATGGGTCGGCGAGTAGTCGAATCACCGCTATGGTGACCAGGTCGGCGAATAATCGAATCGCAGCTAGGGCGATCAGGTCGGTGAGTAGTCGAGTCGCTGAAGTTGGCGAGTCGAGTAGACGAAGTTGGCCGTCATCTTTGGTCAAACTAGCCATTGGGTAATACAACGGTAATATCAGCATAATCATCGCGCGGTAACGGCTCCCGAAAATGGCGGTAGCAACCTCTATTTAAGGAGAGTGACGGGCAAAGAACGATCATTCCCCACACTTCCTCCGAACTCGCGCATCTCCTAGTCTTCCATTCCTTCATAGCGACCAGAGCGACCCAGAGCGATCCCGTAACCCTAGATCCGCCGACCAATGGCGCCCTCGACAGGTCCATGGGGAAGATCCAAATGCACGAAAGTGCTGCTGAAGTCATTCGAGGAGGTAGGGATCCTTCGCGCCAGGAGATGGCACATCCCCGCGGCCGGAGAGGTGGTACCAGATTCGTGCGACGGAGAATTGATCTGCTTCACCAGCCACTTGGAGAGGGGGCTCGGATTCCCCACCTCCATCTTCTTTTGCCGCTTCTACACGTATTACGGCATCTAGCCGTCAGACCTAGGGCCGCACACCATCGAGCAACTCGCCATCTTCGTGGCGTTTTGCGAGTGCTACCTAGGTTGCCGGCCGTACTTCCCCCTGTGGCAAGATCTGTTCCACGGGAGGGCCGGACGCGAGGAAGCAGGCGGCCTCATGCTAGCCGCGGGCGGCCTCACGTTCCAGCTGAATTCAAAGGCCTCCTTCTTTGACCTGATGCTGCCGAAGAAGGCGACGAACGAGTGGAAGAAGCATTGGTTCTACGTGACCGAGTCGCCGCCGGATGACGAGGTGGCACTTCCGATGTATTCCTCCGACCGGCCTGAGCCACGTCGGCTTCAAGTCGCCAAGATTCCGCATGACCAGCGGATGGTGGTCGACAAAATGTTGCTGACCATCCGCAACTTGAAGAAGAAGGGCCTCTAGACGATCAATTTGTATAACTGCTGGCTTGGGCGGCGACTAGTGCCTTTGGCCTGTCGCGCCCACTGGATGTATGAATACACGGGCAAGGACGACCCGACGAAGTCTTGCACCGCCGAGTGGAGGCTTAACGATTACACCTTGGCCCTGAAGAAAATCACCGACACAGAATACCTCGATGTGAAGGCCGGGGTTCCCCCATACACCGAGAAGCGCAAGGCTCCGTCAGTAAGTTCTCATTTCCTTATCCATTTCATAGTCGTAGATATGCAGTCACGGTTTGCACTAATCACGTTTATCTTTGTAGTTGTTCCAAGTGGTGGAAGGATGGCTTCCACCCACTGATGACAAAAACTCGAACGAGCCCGTCGAGGACGAGAGCGAGTCCTCGTCCAACAAGGGAAACATCAGAGACGACGATGAAGATGATGACGAGGCCGTGGAGGTCGCCGCACCCACGACCCGTAAGACCCGTGGACAGTGACAACATGAGCTCGAGGCCAGCAAGAGCCTCAAGGCTCACGATGAGGGCGACGACGAGATCCCCGAGCACACATCACGGCGCGTGGCGACGCCGTCGAAGAAGAAGTCGCCACAGAAGAAGAAGAAGCCGGCCAAGGCGGTGTCACCGCCTCAGTCCGCAAGTAGCTCCAAAACTACCGGCGTGACCGAGGAGGCTAGGGCTAGCGCGCCGGCACAGGCGACTGCAATAGCTGACGCGGCCATGGTAGAGGGTGAGGTGCCATTGGCGTCGCTGCCAACACTCTTCACTGCAGTCACCGGGCTTGGGGCCGCCCCATCCGCGGGCACCTCGCCACCGAGGGGGGCGACTGCAGCGATTGCCGCAGGTCCTCCGGCCGCGGCCTCATCCTCGAAGAAGCCTTTAGTGTCTTGGTCCTAGAGCGTGTTCGAGACGGGCCTCACTTGGAAGCTGGGGCCGGAGTTGGAGAAGCGGGCGAGCATTCCCACCGGCCTTTGCTTTATCCTAGTCGCTAAGTGAGTATCCTTTAGATTATTTATTTGAGCAACCGATTCATGTTTGGCCGGCAAGCTTGCTGACGACGTTGTGTTGCAGGACTGGTGTGAAGAAAATAGGTCACCCCTCGGTTGGTAAGGTCCCATTGGGTGCCGCGGAGACGCGATTTGACCCCTCTAAGAAGAGGAAGAGCGACGAGGTCGAGGCGCCCGTTGAGGGCGCGAAGAGGGCAAAGAGTGACGAGGTCGTCACAATCTTGGACGAGCCAGTCAGCGCCCCGAGCGAGGCTCCAATTGGAGCGGATGCAGTCATAAAGGCTGCTGTGGACGCAGAGTCGCAGCAGGCCGAGCCCGCGACACCAGTTGGGGCAACAGGCCCTACGACGAGTGCCGCGGGGGTGGCGGTGGCTACCTTCCCTCGCTTTATGGCGAAGGCCTCCATGGCGAGTGCTCCAGCGCAGTCGGCGGAGGTCGGGCAGCCTCGCGGGCGCACATCCGTTGTGCTCCTGTCGGTGGACGCGGTCGAGCTCCATAATATGCTGGGTGCAGCAATCCAGGTATGTCCAATCCCCGAGGATCTGGTCGCTGAATTTTAGCGATCAGATCCTTATTGTTTTTGCTATTCGCTGAATTTCAGCGGCTAGGCACTTAGGAATTTCTTCGCTTCCCAGTCCCCGAGTGGCTAGTCGCTGAATTTCAGTGACTAGGCACTTAGGAATTTCTTCGCTGATATTATTATGGTTGTGCAGGGCCTGCAGCGCGAGTCAGCGAACGGATTGGCCGCCAAGGAGCGGCTGGAGAAGGAACTCCACTCCGTGCAAGGGACGAACGAGCAGCTTCGGGCGACTGCTGGTAAGAGTTTGACGTGCTTGTTTTCAGGGACGTCTTTTCCTTATGTTGTGATCATAGTTGTGTTGATGCAGAGAGTCAAGCGGCCGCGGTGGAGAAGGCTCGCGAGGGTATGGTCCCCGCCAGCGAGTTGACGGCTGCCCAGGCGTCTTTGAGCGTTGCGTAGAAGCGCATGGCCAAGCTCGAGCAAGAGCTTAGAGCCGCGAAGGCAGATACGACCTCGGCTGATGAAAGGTCGAAGGCGGTCGTCGCTGCTGCTGCTGATGAGCGGAAGTTGTCAAATGCGCTCGTTGCCGGGCTGCAAGATGATCTCTCGAATCTGCAGGATTTCATCACGGGGCACTGCCTCCCTTTGATCGGTGAGCTCCCTTGAATTTCGTGTGGTTGGTCTTGCGAGTCCCCGAGCGGGCGGGTCGCCTGTATTCTTTTGCGCATTTCTTTTTTAATCTCCTTCTTGTTTCCAGGGAAGATTCTTGATGACAAGGCCGAAGCGCAGTCGTACGATGCGCGACAGTGTGTCACCCCGCTGGTGCATTCAGCCACACTGTCAGCTACTTGCATTCGCGCGTGCCTTCAAGAAATTTCGCCAACGGAGGTGATCCCCCAGCGACCTCGTCGAAGTCTGGCGCTACCTTGAGAAGGCCCCGACGGTTGTTGATTTCATGTCGCGGTTGGCCTTCCATCGTGGTGCTGTGACTGCGCTGATCCTTGGGCTCGCGCACTTCCCCGACGACTTCGACCTGGACGACATCACCAGCGGGTACCCTTCATCGACGGGCGCGGTCGAGATCTCTGAGGTGCTGAAGCTGACCGAGCGGGATACGGTTTACTCCGACTGGGTGCTGGCGATAGGTGATCTCCTTCCATACCAGGAGACTATCGTTGCACCGAACGACCCTGAGCCGGCGAGCCGTGACTTCAAGGTGGAGCAGCCATTCCGAGCGGTCATGGCGGGCGCTCTGACGACGTACCCATCGAACCCGTGGGTTCCCTTCATCCGTGTTCACAGGAGCGGTGGCGCATCGTCATCGAAGCCTGCAGAGTAAATTATTTTGCCGAGTGGCATTAGTTGTAACAGCTATGTAACTGCCCTTGTCGGC
This sequence comes from Avena sativa, assembly GCA_916181665.1. NCBI lineage: Eukaryota > Viridiplantae > Streptophyta > Magnoliopsida > Poales > Poaceae > Avena > Avena sativa. The sequence goes on along the minus strand of OV702294.1, from coordinate 142,600,488 downwards.
GAACAAATTTTGCTGCCATAATGAATGCATGAATGCTTTTGTCAGTGTTTTATTTGATTGTGGGTTGTCCGAGTCCCCGAGCGCGTCCGCCCTTTTGTGGGGTTTACCTCATTTTTACGTGTATGTGTGTTGTTGTACTGTTAGTCAGTTGAGGTCAACTCGCCGTGGCTTGAAAAGCCAGTCGCATGGCGACCCCAAGGGGTGCTCTATACTTAGCTGTTTTCCCGGGTGCGAACGAGGTCGGTTGGCCGAGTTCCCGAGCGTGGTACTTATACGTTCTAGTTGCATGCCCAAGGTAGGTGAGGATGAAGCGCGTTGTATTATGCGCGTCGCTCCACCTGACCCGTAGGATCAGTCGCATGGCGAGTCCAAGACGCGCTCTCGTACTTGGCATTTTCCCTAGCGCTCGAGTTTGTACTGTTGTCAGTTTCCGAGCGTGGTACTTAGCCGTTCGAGTCACTGCACCGAGGATGTGGAGGACTAGGTTGCTGTTGGGAGCGAATGCGATCGTCTTGGCTCGGAAAGCCAGTCGAGCGGGGCGACTCCGATGGGGCTCCGGGTTGGCGTTTTTCGTGGACGATACAAGGCCCGAAAGTTTTTTGGTGCCCTCGTACCGCACTACTTGGCCGTGCCGGTCGCGTGACTAAGGGTTGACTTCCGTGAGTAGCGTAGCGTTGTTATTACGAGTGCGAATGGCACAAGATATGGAGAGTGGACACAATTTGTGCGAATCGATCTTCTTTATTTCATAGCGGGTAGGAGGTACATGTTTGGAGTTCTAGGAGTAGAACTTCCGTAGAAGATTTACATTCCATGGCCGCTTGACTTTGAGTTGTCCATCGCCTCGGATGTCGATGAGGTAGTAGGCATCGTTGCCCAGGACTCGCCCGATGGTGAATGGTCCCTCCCAAGGGGGAGAGAGCTTGTGCATTCCCTTCTTATCCTGGATCAGTCACAGGACCAGGTCGCCTTCCTAGAAGGTGCGAGTCCGGACTAGCCGGATGTGGTAGCGGTGTAGTCCTTGCTGGTAGATGGCAGTGCGGGAGCGAGCTAGGTCGCGTGCTTCGTTGAGCTGGTCGACCCCGTCCTGGCGTGCGAGCTCATTGTCGGCCTTTGCGTAGTTGACCACTCGAGGCGAGTCGTGCTCGAGGTCGGCATGATGGCCTCGAAGCCGTACACCATGAAGAAGGGGGTGAACCCTGTCGACCTGTTGATGGAGGTGCGGATGCCCCAGATGACGTAGGGGAGCTCTTCGACCCAGCACCCCGGAGTTTGCTCGAGGGGAACTTGGAGTCGCGGCTTCAGGCCGTGGAGGATGCTCTGGTTAGCGCGTTCTGCCTGGCCGTTGGACTCCGGGTGGGCGACTGAGGTGAGGTCGAGTCGTATGTTGTGCTCCTGACAGAATTCAGCCATGGCTCCTTTGGCAAAATTGGTGCCGTTGTCCATGATGATGCTGTGCGAGAACCCATAGCGATAGATGAGATAGCATAGGAACTTGGTGGCGGTCTTCCCGTCGCACTTGCGGACTGGCTTAGCCTCCACCCACTTTGTGAATTTGTCGACTGCGACTAGGAGGTGGGTGAAGCCGGAGGGGGCCTTCTTGAAGGGTCCCACCATGTCCATGCCCCATACGGAGAATGGCCAGGTGATGGGGATGGTCTTGAGCGCCAAGCTTGGGACGTGAGTCTGGTTGGTGTATTTCTAGCACCCGACGCAGCATTGGACGAGGTCGACCGTGTCGGCATGTGCGGGGAGCCAGTAGAAGCCGTGTCGCATGGCCTTGGCGACCAGGGACCGAGTCCCAGCATGATGGCCGCAGTCGCCGGCGTGGATGTCTTGGAGAATCTTGCGACCTTCCGCGGGTTGGAAGCAGCATTGGAACACGCCGGTCACGCTGCGCTTGTGGAATTCGCCATTGATGATGACGAAGGACTTGTAGTGGCGTACTATCATCCGGGCCTCTGCTTCGTCAGTGGGTGGGGTCCCTCCATCCAGGTAGGCAACGTATGGCGCGGTCCAGTTGCTTGGTTCCACGAGCATGGCGACTAGGGCTGCTTCTGGTTGCAACAGAATTTCGATGTCGATCTCCCTTGGGGGAGAGACATAAGGCTTGGTGATGGTGTCGAGGAAGACACCGGTGGGTGGCGCGAGGCGAGCCGACCCGGTGCGAGAGAGGGCGTCGACCTCCTCATTCTTGCACTGATGGATCTACTCGACGGAGTATCCGGCAAATTGGCCTCCCAGCTGGTCCACAGCTTGGTGGTATGCCGCCATGGTGGGGGAGACTGCATCACATGTGCCGGCGACTTGCCCAGCGACAAGGTCAGAGTCGCCATAGCAGCATAGACGATTGATGTTCATTTCCTTGGCTACTCGCATGCCGTGGATGAGCGCCTCGTACTCAGCCATGTTGTTGGTGCAGGGGGTGAAGTCGAGGTACATGACGTAGCGTAGCTTGTCGCCCTTTGGAGATGTGAGGACGATCCATGCCCCTGCACCGTCTGCATTCTTGGATCCTTCAAAGTGTAGCGACCAGTAGTGGAGGTATGGCAGCTTCTCTGGCTGCTGCGCCTCCTCCCAGTTAGCGAGGAAGTCCGCTAGGGCCTGCGACTTGATTGCCTTGCGTGGCTCGTACCTGATGTTGTGGACTCCGATCTCCATGGCCCACTTGGCGACTCGCCCGGTCGCCTCGCGGTTGCGTATGATGTCCTGCAATGGCGCTAAGGAGACGACCGTGATTGGGTTCTCCTGGAAGTAGTGTGGCAGTCGCCGCTGGGCTTGGAAGACCGCGTATACCAATTTCTGGTACTACGGGTAGCGCTGGTGCGACTCGGTGAGGACTTCGTTGATTTAGTAGACAGGTCGCTACACCGGGCGTTCCTTGCCCTCTTCTGGTCGCTCGATGACCATGATGGCGCTGACGACTCGCTCGGAAGCCGCGACGTAGACGGGTATGGGCTCCTTATCGACGGGTGCGGCGAGTAGCGGGGCCGCGAGTAGCACTTCCTTGAGTGCGTGGAGCGCGCCGTCTGCCTCCTTGTCCCACTAGAACATGGGATTCTTGTGCATTAGGCGGTAGAGAGGCATTGCCTTCTTGCCTAGCCGGGGGATGAAGCGACTGAGAGCCGCAGCTCGCCTGGCCAACTTCTGGACGTCGCGCAGGCACTCGGGTTTGCCGAGCTGGGCGATCGTGTTGATCTTGGTGGGGTTCACCTCGATCCCTCGTTTGGATACGACGTAACCCAGCAGCTATCCAGTAGGTACACCGAAGGTGCACTTTACTGGGTTTAGTTTGATCTTGTACCTCTGCAGGTTTGCGAAGGTTTCTGCCAGGTCGGCGAGTAGATCGCCCTTGCGAGTGGATTTTACCACCACATCATCGATGTAGACGTGGATGTTGCAGCCAATTTGGCTCGCAAGGCACTCCTTCATGCACCTCTGGTAGGTTGCCTCGGCGTTCTTGAGACCGAAGGTCATGGCGGTGTAGCAGAATGCTCCGAATGGCATGATGAATGTCGTCTTCTCCTCATCCTCGACTGCCATTTTGATCTGGTTGTAACCATAGTAGGCGTCAAGGAAACACAGCGACTCTGAGCCCGCGGTCAAGTCGATGATTTGATCGATCCGCGGGAGGACGGACTTCTCCTTTGGGCTGGCGCTGTTGAGGTTTGTGTAATCGATACACATTCTCCAGGTCCCATTTTTCTTCTCGACCAGGACTGGGTTTGCCAGCCACTTGGAGTACTTGATTGGCCGTATGAAGCTTGCAGCGAGTAAACGCTGCACCTCCTTGGTGAGTGCTCGGCGGAGCTCTTCATTGAAGGGCCACAGTGATTGCTTGATGGGTCGCGCTTTGGGGTCGGTGTTGAATTTGTGCTCAGCGAGTTCCCTCGGGACACCAGGCATGTCAGATGGCTTCCATGCGAAGATGTCACGATTCTCACAGAGGAACTCGATGAGCGCGCCTTCCTATGCTAGGCTCATGCCCGTTACAATTGTCACCGTCTAGCTGGAGTCGCCTCGGACCAGCTCGACGGAGCGCGTGTGCATGGTGGCCTCGAAGGCCGTTGAGCCGCCTCCCTCCGAGTTGGGCTTCTTGAGTATTGTGGGGCTGTCATTGTTGACCCCGCTCGTGTACTTGGCGAGTTCTTCCGCGTGGTTGGCTTCGGCGGTGATGACGGTGTCGGCGAGCTCGGCGCCCTTGGCCTTGCACTCCGCGGCCATGTCGGGGTCGCCGTGGACGGTGATGATGCCGCACGGCCCTGGGAGCTTCATCGCGTTGCACGCGTAGTGGGGCACTGCCATGAATTTGGCGAACGCCTGTCGCCCCAAGACGCAGTGGTTGGGGCTGTTGAAGGGCACCAGCTCGAAGACGATCCGCTCGGTGCGGAAGTTCGCTGGTGTGCCGAAGGTGACTGGCAGCGTCACCTTGCCGATCGGGTACGCCTTTTGACCGGGGACGATGCCGTGGAAGGTGGTGTAGGTCGTCTCGATCATCGACTGCGCGAGCCGTAGTCGCCTGAACGTGTCCAGGTAGAGAATCTTGATGGAGCTTCCGCCGTCCATCAGCGTCTTGGGGAGCCAGTAGTCTCCCACCTTGGGCTTGACCACCAAGGCGACTCGCCCCGGATATTCGATCCGTGGCGCGTGGTCCTCGCGGCTCTAGGTGATCCGCTGCTCGGACTAGTTGAGGAAGCGTGGGACGTCGACCTGGGACACCGTATTGACGGCGACGGTGCGGGCAATGACTTTCTTCTCGCGCTTGTTGCTGAACCCGGTGAAGGTGTGGAGCAATCCCAAGTCGTTGCCGAATGCCCTGCCATTTGGCAGGTGGTTGTTGGGGTCCTATCATGCGCATTGTGCCTTCTTGATCTCCTTCAGGGAGCGGCAGTCGGCGGTCGTGTGCATGGCGGGCTTCCCCTCCCTGCTGTGGAACACACAGGGCTGGTTGAGGAGAGCCACGGGGTCGAACCTCGGATTCGCCTTGTAGTTGCCGCTATCACGACGCTGGCCTCCGTCATGGCGGAAGCTCTTAGGCTTGCGTGGCACATAGCCGACGTTGGCGACGAAGTCGAATCGCCCGTCATCGCGGCGCTTGCTGGTGAGGCGAGTGTTGCTGTAGCGTAGCTTGGGTCCTCTCCCGTTGTCGTGGCCGATCGTGCGGCGGTTTCCTCCCGACTCGTCATCGGTTTCTTGGTTCGGGTCCTCTTTCGCGTACCGCTTGGCGATCTTGAGGAGGTCCGGTATGTTGTCGAGTGTTTTGTACACCCGCTTGAGCTTGGCGACCAAGGGCTCGTAGCGGCACGAGGTCTTGAAGCAGTGAATCGCGGTGTCCGGGTGGATGCCGAGCGCATTGAACCACAGGTCCTGCCAGCGCTAGACCCAGCTACGGGTCAACTCGCGGGGTCCCTGGACGCATCGCTCCAGGTCCTCGATGGTGGTGGCGCGGGTGTAGGAACCCTCGAAGTGCCTGACGAAGGTGTTGCGCATATCCTCCCAGGAGTCGATGCTGTCCGTGGGGAGGGTGTTGATCTATTGACGTCTTGCTCCCTCCATCACTAGGGGAAGGTAGAGAGAAGCGAGTAGGTTGGTGTGGCCGGCAATTCCCATAGCCACGAGGTATGTGTCCAGCCACACGGACGGGTCGTACAAGGGGTTGTACTTCTCGATCTCCTTTGGCACTTTGAAGTTTGCCGGGTATTTTTCGCCTTGGATCATTGGTCCGAAGCACTGGGGGCCGACTCGGCTAAGCGATCCCCTTGGTTTGCCGTCACGGCGGTTGGTGAGGGTATGCCTCAAGTCGTTAGGCTGGCGTGCGCGCTAGCTCTGATTGTTGACGATGTTGTCCGCGCGTCGACTGGCTGCTCGTTGGCAGCGACCATGTTGTTCGTCGATCGTGGGTCGTTTGTGGAGAGTTCCACGTTCGCGGGTCGCGGCTGGAGCTGCAGGGGCTCGGGGGGTGGGGAATTGAGAGTGTTTGCCATCTCGGGCGGCCGCTCGAGGCCGCCCTACTTCCTAACGAGCGGGAGTAGACGCGTCCCTGTGAATCTGCTCCCGCAGCTTGTTGCTCGACGACCTTGGCGAGTAAGGCCCAAGCGTACTGGATCTGCAGGGCGCCTTCCCCAGTCACGTTGATGTTGCCAACCGCGGCTCGACTCGCGATGACGTTGTCCATCGGAGTGGAGAACAGCGGGAGGCCATTCGTGTCCCGCTCTTGCGGGGAGATCATGATCCTCGGTTGGTTTGGAGGAGGCATGCTGAGGGGTTTCGCGGCATAGTAAATCAAAATTTTCTATGGTTGCAAACAGAGGGAAGCCAAGATCTAATCTAGGAGATGCAAACAACGAGAGAGATTGGATTAGATCTTCATACCCTTGAAGATTTGCACAGCGGAACGTTCGTCGGAACGTGGGTGATGTAGTCGTACTCGCTTCTCCTCCTCGCGATCCGATCCGATCTAGCACCACAAGTGGCGATGCCTCCGTGAGATGCACACGTGCAGAACCTCGACGTCTCCTCCTTCCTTGGTCCAGCAAGTATGGTGGAGAGATGGGTTGGATCTACAACGCGACGGCGCGGTGCAAGTGGTGGAGAGTTTCTGTAGCAGGGCGGCCTACACGCAGTCGGGAGGGAGAGAGAGAGAGGAGGGCAGCAGGGCGACTGGCTTGAGGGGAAGGTGTGGGGGGGGTGGTGCGTCCCAGCCCTCTTTATATAGAGGGGTGGGCGGCAGCCCTAGCCCCTCCCCCAAGTCCAAAACCGGCAGCCAAGGAGGAAGAGTGGGGGGCAAGGAACCCCCCCTTGTAGAAGGTCCAATTAGGGTTTATCCCTTCTTGGCCGGCTGGGCCCTATGGGGCCTTGTGCCCCTGGACCAATGCGGCCAGGGCACTCCCTCATAGGCCCAAGCCCCCTCCCGACAGGTGGGACCACGTTGGTCCCCCTCCGGAAGGTTCTAGAAGCTTCCGGTACAATACCGATTAACCCGGAACAATTCCGAACTCCAAAAACTGCACTGCCTTATATGAATCTTATTCTCCGGACCATTCCGGAACCTCTCGTGATGTCCCGGATCCCATCCGAGACTCTGAACAAAAACTCATAAACCAATTATCCAATCTATCCTAGCGTCGAGACACGTTAAGTGTGTGACCCTTCGGGTTCGAGAATATGCAGACATGATCTTCTATCAATAATCAACAGCGGGGTCTGGAAACCCATATTGACTCCCACACATTCATCGATGATCATATCGGATGAACCACGATGCCAGGATTCAATCAATCCCATATATATATTCCCTTCGTCTCGCGATATTTTACTTGCCCGAGATTCGATCGTCGGTACCGTCATACCTAGTTCAATCTCGTTCACAGCAAGTAATTTACTCGTTCTGTAATCCGATATCACTTTGTGATTAAATCCTTAACCACATGCTTGCAAGCGGTGTTGATATCGATTACCGAGTGGGCCCGAAGTATATCTCTCCGACTTGGGAGGGACAAATCCCATCTCGATACATACAACCCAACAGGTACTTTCCGATCACCTGAGAGGCACCTTTATGATCACCCTCTCATAGGATGACGTTTGATGACCTCAAAGCTTTCTTCCGATACCAGGGAGTTGTATTATCTCATGGTCTAAGGAATACAATATTTGACATAAGAAAAGCTTCGCAAAGATGAACACGATGGCACGATCTAATTGCTTCGCTTAGTTTGGGTCTGTCCATCATATCATTCTCCCAATGATATGATCTCATTATTAATCGACAACTCATGTCTATGGTTAGGAAACCTTAACCATCATTAATCAATGAGCTAGTCCATAGAGGCATACTAGGGACACGGTGTTGTTCACAAACCACACAAGTATTAAAGTTTCCGCTTAATACAATTCTAGCATGGAATATAAACATTATCATGAACAAGAATTATAATAATAACATCTTTATTATTGCCTCTAGGGCATAATTCCAACACGTGCGACCGGGCAGTGGTGGGGGAGCGCCATTCGCTAATGCGCCTGGTGGTGGTCGAGTGCTTCCTTCTGGCGGCGTGTTCTCGCAGATCAGGCGATCGGCCACGCGGGCCGGGTCGCTCTCGTCGTTGAAGTTTAGGGCGCGACCCTGAACGGTGGGGTTCAGGCGCGACCTGATGTGGAGTTGGTGGTAGCGTGAGAGATCCTGCGCCATTACCTGCTCGAGGCGAAATTTCTCGTGCTCGGCTTGTTCCTTGCGGACCGCCTCCTCCAGTCACAGACATAGTTCTTCAACCTCCATCGTCGTTGCGGTCAGCGGGATCAGCGTGGAGAAGGGGTCAGGCGGGGCGTCCATACCACTCGCCATGTAGGTCACAACGTAACAACCGGATCCGGCATGGAAGTCGCTGGAGTTCTCCGATCCGGAATCGGAGTCGAAGATCCCCAAGGATGGAAGGATCCTAGAAGTCCCCCATGTTGGAGACCTGGGTGATGGAGCCCGCGGGTGACACAGTGAAGATGGACGACGACTGACGCCGGGTCGCCGAGTCGGCGTCGTCGTTGAGGGCCGTGTCATCCGCGATGATACGTCCAAAATGTATCTACTTTCTCGAACACTTTGCTATTGTTTCTTATCTAAACTTGTGTGATTGGGATACAACTAACACGGACTGATACTGTTTTCAGCAGAATTACCTTGGTGTCTTGTTTTTGTGTAGAAAATGAACTATTAGGAAAAATCCCGGAAAATATGCCAAAAATTATATTTCACCAGAAGATCCACAGAGCTAGAAGGAGAGACGGAGGGGAACCCTGGGTGGCCCACACCCCCCGCCGCGCGGGTGGGCCCACCCCGCGCCTGGAAGGGGTGTGGCCAGCCCAGGCACCTTCTCGGCCTCCCTCTGTGCCTATAAGTTGCCTTTCGACCTAAACACCAAGGGGGTTTCAATAGTTTTTCCAGAAAGAGTTCCGCTCCGCTGCCGCCACCAGAAACCAAGATTCGGATCCAGAAACTCCGTTCTGGCACCCTGCCGGGACGGGGAATTTGGAGAGGACCATCGCCATCGTCATCACCAATGCATCTCCATCAACCACCGATGTTTACCTCGTCCATGAGTGAGTAATCCCCCGCTGTAGGCTTGGGGATGGTAGGGATTGGATGAGTTCTATCATATAATCGAATAAGATCTGTTAGGGCATAGTGCCTAGTATCTCTATTAGTGCTATTTGACTTTGTTGCAACTTGTTGCGCTTAATACTTGTCACTAGGGCTCGAGTGCCATGATCTCAGATCTGAACTTATTATTGAATCATTATGATAGTATTGTTTGTGATCGTATCTGCAAGTTGTGTACACCTATCATTGTCCGGATCCAAAGGCCCTAAAGTGACAATAATTGGGACAACCGGAGAGGATGGCTGTGTGTCAGGATCACATGCGTTCATGGAGTGTTAATGCTTTGCTCCGGTGCTCTATTAAAAGAAGCACCTTAATTGCCAGTAGTTCCCTAGAGGCCCTGCTGCCACGGGCTGGCTGGACAAACGATTTTGTGCAAGTTCTCATTGCGAGCACGTATGACTATATTTGGAGCACATGCTTAGGATTTTTTTAGTACTTGGATGCTTGTTATTATTTATCTTCAATGCCCTAGGTCTTGAAGTTACATGTTTAGACTCGTCCATGCAACGCCCGTCCATCCATCCCTATGTCTACCGCACTCGAATCCTACTGTTACCGTTACTGTTATTATTGCTCCTGTTTCACTGTTGCTGTTGCTACTGATAAACTTATGTGAGCAAGAACTATTTCCAGGTGTAGCTGAACTGACAACTCAGTTGTTAAGGCTTGCAAGTATTCTTTGGCTCCCCTTGTGTCGAATCAATAAATTGGGTAATACTACCCGTGAAGACTGTTGCGATCCCCTATACTTGTGGGTCATCACGCGACCATGCTGGTCTCGGCCACGTTGCTGTTGGCCGAGTCATACTCGGAGGCGAGGCAGTGGATGGTGCGGACCTGACTCTCAGAGAGCCGATCGCGCGGCGGAGACTCACGGATGCGAGCCTAGTCCTCCGAGATGATGACGTCGGTGAAGCCGACGAAGAGGATGATCGTGCTAACCGGCATGATCACGCTGTGCGTGACGTGGGGTGCCGCCGGGATGTAGCTGCTCGGCAAGATCTGGAGGATCTCGCCGATCGCGATCATGCGACCGGTGGCGATCGTCTTGTTGATTGGCAGATTGGATCTCGCCGCAGAACACCGGCCTGGCCGGCGAGGCCCCATGGTGGGCGCCACTGTCATGGGAATGGCCACGGCATATGCTGCAATCAGCAGCGAGTAGTAGAACGAGGGGCAAGGGCGGCCAACCATCTGCGGTGCGAGATGAGGGCGGAGACACAGGGTTTTACCCAGGTTCGACTCCCCAGAGGGTAAAGAGCTACTCTTGCTAGATTGGATTGATGAGAGAGTACAAGGGCGAGCTTGACGACTAGGCGGCGAGTCGCAGGGGGTGTATGATGGAACATTTCCTCTATGCGTACCATAGGGAGGTTTATATAGACTCACCTAGCTAGGGTTTACAGATCTACAACCGAATTAGTTAAGGATTCAGAGGGTGTTTGACCTAATCCGACTGGGCCTAGCTACGCTTCTAGGCCTTTAGCTTCCAGTCGCCTGGCTCCTTGTTGGGTTTTGATCCAGTCGCCATCCTGCAGGCCCACTCGCTGGCAGCTTGGGCCAGTAGGAAACGTCCTGCTGGGTATACCCCACTCGGCATATCCCCATCAACTAGTCCCGGTTTGAGATACAAATCGGGACTAAAGGGTGTGCCCGCAGCGAGCGGCAGGCCCTAGACCCTTTAGTCCCGGTTTGTGTCTCAAACCGGGACTAATGGGGTCTAACGGGCCAAGACCTATGGTTTGGGGTGGCTCGGGCCGTCTGACGCGGGCCATTAGTCTCGGCCCCAGCCACAGGCGGGACTAATGGCCTGGATGAAAGGCCTGTTTTCTACTAGTGTACGGCCCACCGGGAAGAAGATCGGGATCTCGGGCGCAGTGGTCGTTCCTGGGTATAACACGAACACCTGCAAATTTATTTTTATTGAAATGCCCGTTCAAGGAAATGATCACCGCCGAGTAGCTCCTTATTATAGCGTGTCCTCAGGTGCTAAGAGCATCTCCACTCGGCTACCCAGGACACCGATCCGAACGCCGAAAATAGGTCCAGACGCCGAAATTTCGCCTGGTCGCGTACCCAAGAACCCGTTTTCATCCGGATTTAGGCCAATTTTGGTCCGGACTACCCAGACCATACCCAGGATCCCGGGTACGCCCTGGGAACGCCGGACGAAGCGAATTCGGCGAGTGGACCCGCCCAGTCAGCATATATTTGCCCATATTCATCCAAAGTTCGCCCATATTCGCACATATTCGCCCAAAGTTCGTCCATATAGACCATATTCGTCCAAAGTTCGTCCATATAGACCATATTCGCCCAAAATTCGGGCATATTCACCCAAAGTTCGTCTGTATCGCCCATATTCGCCCAAATTTTGCCCAAAGTTCGTCCATATAGACCATATTCGCCCAAAGTTCGCCGAAAATCCGAGCATATTCGCCCAAAGTTCGTCCGTATCGCCCATATTCGCCCAAATTTTGCCCAAAGTTTGTCCATATAGACCATATTCGCCCAAAGTTCGCCCAAAATTCGGGTATATTCGCCCAGAGTTCTTCCATATAGCCCATATTCGCCCAAAGTTCGCCCATAGTTCATCTATATCGCCCATATTCGCCCAAAGTTCTTCCATATGGACTATATTCGCCCAAAGTTTGCCCATATTCGCCCAAAACCGCTTGTATTCGCCCAAAGTTCGACCAAAGTTTGCCAAAATTTGCTTAATTTTAGCCAAACGCGAGAACTTGCCTGGGTACGCGAGTGGAAAACTCAGCGTACCCAGGCAGAAAACTTGTTTCGTCCGGCCAAAAAGTCTGAATTTCGGTCTGAGTTCACCGTCCAATGAGTGGAGATGCTCTAATTTTGAAGATGGGTGAGTGGTATGTGGGACGTCGTTTGAGATTGCGTGGGCCTCGCTTATTCTTCCGAGAAGGACGGTGACAGAACGAAATTGGTGGGAACTGGAACGGGAAGAACATGTTGTCCCTCGGCAGCCCGCAGGTGGTCCCTCGGAGATAGGGTTTTAAGAGTTTATTTTAAACTTTATAGACTAGAAGTGGCATTTTAGTGGGATCCCACACACCTTACTCAAACAGAATCTTAGCGGGCGTGCAACTCAAAGTGTTAGAAATAATAGGTTATTCCTTTGGACCATGTTACATTATTTTTGATATTTCCTAAATCTTAAAACACTAGTGGAAACGAGGCCTTTGGTTGAGTCTGGAAATGGGCTTTAACACCGGTTCTTCTACGAACCGGTGTTAAAGGAGGGGCCCGTACCAGCGTGGCCCGTGCAGCAAAAAGGAGCCCCCCTTTAACACCGGTTCATGGCACGAAACGGTGTTAAAGGCCCCTGCACCAGTGGCCCGCGCATCCCCCCTTTAACACCGGTTCGTGGCTTGAACCGGTGTTAAAGGGGGGGGCTATATAAGACACCGCAACCCACACCCCACTCTTCCATTTTTTCACTATCTCATTTTGGAGCCTAGCAAGAGGGTGTGAAGTGTGATAGTTTGTGTTTTTTTCGTATGCACAAGAGGTGTTCGGTGAAATGCCCGAGAGCTCAAAATAAGTTTTCTCGTTGCTCTTTCCTTCTCGGTCGAGGTCGGCAACTATCCTTTCATGTGTCATTGATGTACTATATATATAAATGGTCATCTCCCTATTAATTTTTGATATATACTATATATTAATGCAAATGAACCGGCAATGGATGTACGGTGACCGCCGCACTTCCGAGTACATTACGGGCCTCCAAAATTTCATCGTTGTGGCTAATGCAAACCGTGGTCACAATGGTTTTATGTGCTGTCCGTGTGTTCACTGTCAGAACAAGAAAGACTACTCAAATATCAGAACCATTCACGCCCACCTACTCCGATCCAGTTTCATGCCCAGCTATAATTGTTGGACCAAGCACGGAGAAAAAGGGGTTGTGATGGAAGACAATGAAGAAGAAGAGGATGATGACAACTATCATAATATGTATCCTGAATATGATGATACTGCAACGGGGGTAGATAATGAAGATCAAGAGGCAGCAGATGGGCCCGCTGATGACGATCTTGGTCGGGCCATTACTGATGCAAAGGAAGAATGTGAAACTGAAAAGGAGAAGGAGAAGCTGGAGCAGATGTTAAAGGATCACAAAACATTGTTGTACCCAACTTGCGAAGATGGCCACAAAAAGCTAGGTACCACACCGGATTTGCTGCAATGGAAGGCAGAGAACGGTGTGACTGACAGCGCATTTTCAAAGTTGTTGGTAAAAATGAAGAATCTTCTTCCAATAAATAATGAGTTTCCCAACAGTACATACCAAGCAAAGAAGGTTGTCTGCCCTCTAGGATTAGACGTGCAGAAGATACATGCCTGCATTAATGACTGCATCCGCTACCACGGTGAGAAGTACGAGAATTTGGATGCATGCCCGGTATGCACTGCACTGCGGTATAAGATCAGACGAGACGATCCTGGCGATGTTGAGGGCGAGGCCCCTAGGAAGAAGGTTCCTGCCAAGGTTATGTGGTATGCTCCTATAATACCACGGTTAAAACGTCTCTTCAGAAATAAAGAGCATGCCAAGTGATTGCGATGGCACATGGAAGACCGTAAGAAAGACGCAATGTTGAGACACCCCGCTCATGAGTCACAGTGGAGAAAAGTCGAGCGAGAGTACCCGGACTTCGCACGTGACGCAAGGAACTTAAGGTTTGGTCTAAGTACAAATGGCATGAATCCTTTTGGTGAGCGGAGCTGCAGTCACAACACCTGGCCTATGACTCTATGTATCTATAACCTTCCTCCTTGGTTGTGTATGAAGAGGAAGTTCATTATGATGCCAGTGCTCATCCAAGGCCCGAGGCAACCCGGCAACGACATTGATGTGTACCTAAGGCCATTAGTTGAAGAAATTTTACAGCTGTGGGCCAAACCAGGTGTACCTATGTGGGATGAGCACAAAGGGGAGCCATTTGACCTATGAGCATTGCTTTTCGTAACCATCAATGATTGGCCTGCTCTTAGTAACATTTCAGGGAAGACAAACAAGGGATACAATGCATGCACACACTGTTTAGATGAGACTGAAAGTGTATATTTGGATAAATGTAAGAAGGCTGTGTACCTAGGGTATCGTCGATATCTTCCGAACCTGCATCCAGTAAGAAAGAAAGGCAAGCATTTCAAACGTCTGGCAGAACCCCGGAGGAAGCCTGTCCTCCGTACCGGTGAGGAGGTATTTGGTATGGTCAAGGACCTAGAAGTAATCTTTGGAAAAGGTCCTAGCAGTCTATCTGTTCCGAATGACGATGCCAGACATGCGCCCATGTGGAAGAAGCAATCTATATTTTGGGACCTACCCTATTGGAAAGTCTTAGAGGTCCGCTCTTCAATCGACGTGATGCACGTGACGAATAATGTTTGCGTGAACCTGCTAGGCTTCCTAGGAGTGTATGGGAAGACAAAAGATACACCAGAAGAACGACAGTACAAGCAACGTCTGAAATACCCTGAAGAGCCTATGCATCCTGAGAACGAGAAGGGTAAACGATGCCACTTAACTCCTGCCAGCTACGCTCTTACCAAAGCAGAGAAGGAAATCTTTTTTGAATGCCTGAGCAGTATCAAGGTCCTGTCTGGCTTCTCGTCGAATATAAAGGGAATAATAAATATGACAGAGAAAAAATTCCAAAACCTGAAGTCTCATGACTGCCACGTGATTATGACACAACTGCTTCCGATTGCATTGAGGGGGCTTCTACCTGAAAATGTTCGAGTACCCATTGTGAAGCTATGTGCATTCCTCAATGCAATATCTCAGAAGGTAATCGATCCAGAAAGCCTACCAGGGTTACAGACAGATGTGGCCCAATGTCTTGTCAGCTTTGAGTTGGTGTTCCCACCATCCTTCTTCAATATTATGACGCATCTCCTGGTTCACCTAGTAGAAGAGATTGCCATTCTCGGTCCTGTATTTCTACACAATATGTTCCCCTTTGAGAGGTACATGGGAGTCTTAAAGAAATATGTTCATAACCGTGCTAGGCCAGAAGGAAGCATCTCCAAGGGCTATGTAACAGAGGAGGTCATTGAGTTCTGTGTTGATTTTATTCCTGACCTTAAGGCGATTGGTGTTCCAGAATCACGACATGAGGGGAGACTGCGTGGAAAAGGCACCCTAGGATGTAAAGCAATGATATGTAGGGAAAGGCATTCTCTCAATCAAGCACACTACACGGTTTTACAAAGATCTATCTTGGTTGCCCCGTATATCAATGAACACAAGAATTTAATACGCCTTAAACACCCGGGGCAGTCTGATGAATGGATTATAAGTGAACACATGGCGAGTTTTGGCGGCTGGATGCAAAGACTTCTCACGAATAACACCACTATTGGGGATCAGCTGTACTTGTTGGCCAGGACACCATCTTCGACTGTATGTACTTTCCAAGGGTACGAGATAAATGGGAATACATTTTACACGATAGTCCAAGATAAAAAGAGCACCAACCAAAATAGTGGTGTCCGCTTCGATGCAGCAGAAGACAATGGGCAAAAGACCACGTATTATGGGTTCATAGAGGATATATGGGAACTTGACTATGGACCTAATTTTAAGGTCCCCTTGTTTCGATGCAAATGGGTCAAGCTAACAGGAGGAGGGGTTGAGGTAGACAAGAAGTACGGAATGACAACGGTGGATCTCAACAATCTTATGAAGGTAGACAAGAACTTAGACGAACCATTCGTCTTAGCCAATGATGTGGCTCAGGTTTTATATGTGAAGGACATGTCTACCAAACCGAAAAAAAGAAAAAATAAGCAAACAGATACATCCACGATGAGCCAAAGCATCACATAGTTCTTTCAGGGAAAAGAAACATCGTGGGAGTGGAGGACAAAACAGACATGTCAGAAGATTATAATAAGTTTGATGAGATTCCGCCCTTCAGAGTGAAGACTGACCCAACCATCCTGTTAAAGGTGTTGATACTCCATGGTTACGCCCGACGCGATCATAAGATTGACTATATGTATTAATTGAGCCATTTTTGGCACACATATGTATCTCAACATGGAAATCAATGTCTTATTTCTTCTGTTAACAGTATATGTATTAAATGAGCCATTTTTCTTCGTTCTATTTCTTCCCTCTATTTTTCTTCCCGCCATTTTTTCCCGCCATATTTCTTCCCGCCATTTTTTCCCGCCAGTTCTTCCCTCCAGTTCTTCCCGCCAGTTCTTCACTATATATATATATGTAGGGTTGGCCTCCATTGTTATTGCACATCTCTAGACTCATATCTGCAACCTCATCACTCTTTCCCATGGCTTCCACCGTAGCACTAACCCCTAGGGAGGAGGAGGCACTTTGCGCTTCGAACTACCCCTGCCCACCGGGCTACTGTGTCCCCGTTGGCTGGATGCTGAGCGCCGGAGGCATGCCGGTTCCTCCTGTCCCTCTAGGTGTGGCGCGCCGGATGGCCATCACGAACCACTACTACTTCAAGCTCACGCTGGAGCAGCGGAGGAATCCCAGATGGCATCCCGACTATTTCCCTACTTGGGAAGCCTTCTTCGTGGATCCACGTGAGAGGGCGCTCGCCAGGCACGAGGAGGACGGACCACCTCCTCCGAACTTCAACGAGGCCGGCCGTCGGCTATGGTGGCGCGGTCGGACTCTCCAGAGCGTCATGGCCTATGACACTGCTGCCGACTCTAACCCCTGTATGCGCTACCCTCAAGTCCAGCCCATGCGTACTCAGCCTTCAAGGTTCAATTACGGCGACCCCGACGACGACAGCGATGACGGCGGCGGTGAGTACGACAACTACAGTGGCGAGTATTACAGGTGTAGGCAGGAGCATGACTGAATCACTCCAACATTCTGAAACAAGTTCGGCCGATTGTTACTTAATCTGGCCATGTATCTTAATTTTCAGTTCTTTTATGTATCTTAATTTTCAGTCGTGCTTTATGTAACTTACTATTAGTTGCATTCTGTATTTTAATTCCAGTTCTATCTCCTTCACAAAATGACCTATCTCATTCGAGGTTTCTTGGCTTTCGGGTCAAAAGACAAATTCCTGCCGAATCGGTAGGAAGTGGGTCAGATATGAACTACAGGTACATGATACGATGCTCATGATTTTTTACAAAAATCATTTTTAGGTTCACAATATGCTATTTTATCAAAAATCCAATGCAAGTTGAGCGAGGCTTGGCCCCGAGCTAAGAATCTTCATGCCCGTTGTTCGACAAAGTTTGACGATAGTTTAAAACAGGGATAAAAAAATAAAAAAAGATCAAAACAGTGCGAAACCTTTGCGTGGTGTTATATTATGTGATATAGTTAGAAGGAAAAATCTCAAACTTGGTATATTGATTATGTATCAAAAAACCCTTCACAAAATGACCTATCTCATTCGAGGTTTCTTGGCTTTCGGGTCAAATGACCAATGTTATGGCTAGAATCAAGGCATAGTTTGTGATAATATGGCCATATTGTGCATACATGTGCATCATGGCATGGCAAACAATGTTGTAAGAGGAAGTTTTCCTTTTTATCGCACCAAAAAGGCATTTTCCATTTTTCGAGCATAAAAAACGGACGGTTTTGTGAAGCAACCACCAAATGGCTAATTCAAAAAACCACCACCACATTTTACAAAAATACTAGACCACCTTATATGGACAATGTACCAACAGGGGGATCTGAAACCTTTCCGTTCACCTCTGGTGAAAAAGACAAATTCCTGCCAAATCGGTAGGAAGTGGGTCAGATATGAACTACAGGTACATGATACGATGCTCATGATTTTTTACAAAAATCATTTTTAGGTTCACAAGATGCTATTTTATCAAAAATCCAATGCAAGTTGAGCGAGTCTTGGCCCCAAGCTAAGAATCTTCATGCCCGTTGTTCGACAAAGTTTGACCATAGTTTAAAACGGGGATAAAAAAAATAAAAAAAGATCGAAATAGTGCGAAACCTTCGCGTGGTGTTATATTATGTGACATAGTTAGAAGGAAAAATCTTAAACTTGGTATATTGATTATGTCTCAAAAAACCTTCACAAAATGACCTATCTCATTCGAGGTTTCTTGGCTTTCGGGTCAAATAACCAATGTTATGGCTAGAATAAAGGCATAGTTTGTGATAATATGGCCATATTGTGCATACATGTGCATCATGGCATGGCAAACAATGTTGCAAGAGGAAGTTCTCCTTTTTATCGCATCAAAAAGGCATTTTCCATTTTCCGAGCATAAAAAACGGACGGTTTTGTGAAGCAACCACCAAATGGCTAATTCAAAAAACCACCACCACATTTTACAAAAATACTAGACCACCTTATATGGACAATGTACCAACAGGGGGATCTGAAACCTTTCCGTCCACCTCTGTTGAAAAAGACAAATTGCTGCCGAATCGGTAGGAAGTGGGTCAGATATGAACTACAGGTACATGATATGATGCTCATGATTTTTTACAAAAATCATTTTTAGGTTCACAATATGCTATTTTATCAAAAATCCAATGCAAGTTGAGCGAGGCTTGGCCCCGAGCTAAGAATCTTCATGCCCGTTGTTCGACAAAGTTTGACGATAGTTTAAAACAGGGATAAAAAATAAAAAAAGATCGGGTTAGATTCCTTTTTAGATGCTTAATATTTCTTATGTTCAAAGTTTTAGGGTTTGTCTATTTTATTTTGTTTGAATTAAATAATCAAAATTTATATGTAAGTGTTTTAATTATTTTGAAAATTTTCATCTAAAGTAAATATAAAATGTTTTTATAGGAATGGATAGATATTATTTTTCTGAAAATTATGATATATTATTCATATTTTTCTGAGTTGAAATGAAAAAGATATGAATTTTTTAAATTCATATCCTATTTTTTGAGTTAAAAATGCCCCCATCGCTTTAATGCATGAAATAAATGCCCCCCCTTTAACACCGGTTCGTGCCACGAACCGGTGTTAGAGGGGGAGGGCATTTATAACGCACGCCTTCCTCTCTTCCTTCTTCCCCCCCAGCCAGATCGAAAATCGCACACGCAGAGGAAGCAGAGGAGAGCCGCGCCGTCGCGTTCTGCCGTCGCCGTCCAGCCCTCGCCGTCGCCGTCCACCAGTCGTCGCCCTCCATCGCTCGGATCCGCCGCCAGTCGACGCCCCCCGCCGCGCCAGCACCGTCTGCCACCGCGCTCGCCCGCGCGCGTCGGCCGCCACCCCCGTCCACTCGCGCGAGAGTCGTCGCCGCCGCTCGGATCCACCGCCGCCAACTCGGAGCCTCCGCCGCCAACCCCGTCCACACCCGCTGTCGCCGACCCCATTCGAGTTTGCCGCCACATCGGCGGTGAGCTCTCTGTTTGTGTGTATATTAGATAGATATTGGATAAATGTTATTTGTGTGTATATTGGATAGATGTTGCATATATGTATATATATTTTTGTGTATGAATAATTTTATTTGTGTGTAATTTTATCCTAATATGTATATAAATGTTGCATATATGCATATATGTATATATATTGTTGCATATAAATATCCTAATATATATTGGATTGAATAATTTTATTTGTGTTTATGAACAAAAAAGGATTATTAGGAAAGTGTATGTATATGTATATATAAGAAAGTATATGTATATATATTGTTGCGTATGAACAAAAATGAAGGGTATGTATATTTTTTTGTATGAACAAAAGAAAGGATTATTATGAAAGTGTATGTATTGTAGTGTTTGTATACATAAGAAAGTGTATGTATTATAGTTTCTTTATTTTCTTTATATAGGTCCTTTTCCTATTAATATTTTGTAGAGGATTTTGTTATGAATTTGATTTACCTATATAAACCATAACTTATTAAAGGATGTATTACTATTAATTCATGAGATTTGATTCTTAATTAATAACTTATAATATTAAAGAAATTTTATGGTGATCCTTCATTATTATATGAAACATAAAGTTCTGAGGAATTAAGATGGTTAATATTATTCCCATGAGCTTAAGTGATATCAAGATAAATAGTTTGTTATAACTTGCATAGAAGTTAGGGTTTAAAATTATAAATGTCTACCATGATCTTACTCTAGAATATTTATTATGAATCCAAGTCCACTTGAATGTTTACTCTCTTACTCTAGATAATATTATTGTTTTAGAAACTATGGATCCACTTAGTAGAAACCTTAAAGAAGAAGAAATAATGGAGAACATTATCCATGAGGACACCTCACAATATCTGAACTTGGAGGAACATGTTGACAGCTCAAGTAGTCATGGAGAAGATGAAGACTCCGGTGAACGCAATTTAGTGATTACAAAGTCCGGCGAGGTATATGCATTGATTAAGTCTCTGCTGACTTCCACCAACAATCTTCTTCTACATGTATTAATTAACGCTTCTTTCTTCTTTTATCCCTCTGGATCGACCAGCCAGGAACAATCTTCTTCTACGAAAAAGAGCAAGCAAGGCACGAGCCATCGGTTGAAAGATCGTGCAAAGTTTACGATCGAAGCAGTCCGTGTTGATGGCAGGCCGATAGAGCCCAAGAAGGCCGCAGACAAATTTGTACGTCAGGCTGGAGTTATTGTTAGGGACCAAATCCCAATCATAATTGAATATTGGAATAAGCCAAAGAAGGGCGACGGTACCTTTGTCGATGAAAGATCCAAAAAAACGCTTTGGAATTCTCTGTTGGTAAATTTCACCCTTCCGCCAGAGGAGGATGAAAACAAACCGGTTATAAAGGAAAAGGTCAAAGAGTGGACTCTAAAGAAGACGGCTGACGCTTTCCGCAACTGGAAGACAAAATTGAACAAATTTGTCAAAACTCGCGAGACTCCAGATTTTGAAGACGCATATTATGCGAAGATAAGACCTCACTGGCGAGAATTTCTGGCATACAAGGAAGGTGCTATAGCTACAAAGTGGTCAGAAACCAATACGCTAAATGCCCAGAAGAAGGAATATCACCAGAGGACGGGGTTAGGTGGCTACATATCTCAGAGGCCTAAGTGGGAGGAAGCTGAGAAGGCCCTGCGCGACAGAGGGATCACACCCAAGACACATGGGTGGGACCTACGTGTAAAGACTTGGTTCTACGGAATCGGGGCAAGGTTGGACCCTGAAACAGGATTGTGTATCTTCCCAACCCTCCTTGCCAAACCCGTCACTGAACTCATCATGGCATAGGAGGAAACAGCCGCCAGGACCTTCCATCTCGACAGAGAGAATGACCAGCTCACACGCGCCATCGGTAAAAAAGAACACCCTGGACATGCACAAGGCACAGGGGGTATGACATGGAAGGATGGGTTTGCCGAGTGGGGCGACTCTTACAGATGGCGCGGCAGAAAAGAAAAAGAGCGTACAAAGCGGATGACACAGATAGAACATGCACTTGTGGCGCTGCAGGCGCAAGTGAATGCACAACAGAGCCATCAAGCTACCGGCCCATCTCAGCGGCACGAAGAGCCTGCATTGGAAGCTGCCGGTGGCCCAGACTCTGCGCGGAAAAGCAGCGTGGCTTCCACGGAGAACGTGCAGCCCATGCTTGAAATGGCGGGTCCTCGATACCCCGTGGATGAGATCACGGAGAGCGAACACGCTGAGCTGCATGTGAGATTAATGGGCTTATCCATTAAGGTGGCTGTCAGCTATGCCTTACCTCCTGTAGCTAGTGGAACTTACCACTGCCGACCGATTCCAGATGGCTATGCTATTGTCGGGGTGGATGAGGTTGTGAAGGAATATGAGGAAGCACAAATTGACCATGCTACAGGTGAAGGGGAAACTCAACTCAAATTTGCAGTGAAAACAACCATTCTTTGGAAGAAGGAACACATCGTGCTTCCAAATTGGAGGCCACTGGCACCCCCGCCGTCTCCGCAGCGTCAGCAGTCTGAGCCGCTTCAGCCATCTCCTGCGCGGCAGCCATCTCCGGCGCTTTAGCCATCTCCTGCGCGGCAGCCATCTCCGGCGCGCCAGCCATCTCCGGTGTGCCAGCCATCTCCTGCCCGTCAGCCATCTCCGGCGCTTCAGCCATCTCCTCAGCGTAAGCGGAAGAGCATTGCCACGAAGAGCATCACTAGCACTGCCACAAAGAAATCCGGAGGAAACCGTACGCCAAAGAGATCAAAAAACTACGTCCCGCAGCCTTCCGCCAAGCCATTGCCGGTTTTATGGTGGAATCGCAGCAACGAGGAGACCAATAGGATCTCGGAAGAAGAGGTCAAGAAATTCTTTGCACCTAGACGGGCCGAGCCAAAGGAGAAAATAGATCCGGCGGTGGTGGAGAAGTTTTACAAAAATCTTTTGAAACCTGAAACCCCACTTGTGCCGGACTACGAGCGCCAGATTTTGAAGGGGGATGCAAGGCGCCGTAGGGAGACTGAAAGTAGCAGTCGTGCGGCACCCCAGAAAACAGTTCCCATGCTCGGAGAGCAGGAAAACCAATCATGCGCCCCGCTCCAAGTGTTCGACATTCAAGACTTGCATTTTCTATTCAATCAGAAGGAACTCGACAAAGATGCCATCAGCCTTTATTGTGTGTAAGTACTATTTCTTTAATTTCTATCTCATCTCATTCAATTCATTAATTGCATGTATATATATATGCTCACCATATATTTATATATATACTATTATGCAGGAAAAAGGTTATGGAATGCATGAAAGGAGGCCCTTTTGACATTGGGTTCGTTGACCCAAATAGAGTTCATGAACAAGTGGTAAGAGACAAACCCGGGAAAACAGAAGATTTCTTGCTAAGGTCTTTACTGAGACAACAAACCAAAAGGGAAATACTATTGCCTTACAACTTCTCGTGAGTACTGTTACCCTCTCTTGTATACATTCTGTTTCGGCTTACTCGATGTTAAGTTTAACTGATGATGAGTTATGCGTGCGTAGGTTCCACTTTATTCTGCTAGTCATTCAACCTGACTCAGGAAAAGTCCTTGTCATGGACTCGTTACGAAAAGAAAAAGAGCTATGGGCAGACTTTAGAGAGATGCTCCAGAGGTAATTTCAATCATATTATCGCACTAGATCAGAAACTTTCATGACAACAAGTAATTAATTACTCCTTTATCCATTTTCTTTGCCGGACAGAGTTTGGAAAAGGTTCACGGGCAGGGCCGTGGGTGAATGGTCAGAAGAACTAAAATTTGTAGACCAAAATGTAAGTAATACTAGCTAGCTAGGTTTGCGTATCTCTTTGATTCTGCTTCCAATTCCATTATATCATGCTTTATTGATTATTATTTTGATTGAACTCTCTATTCTCGTAAAGTGCGCACATCAGGGACACGACAATAACTTATGTGGGTACTATGTTTGCGAGTTCATTCGCAACACGATATGTGCGACGGGCCAAGCCGCACTAGAACAACTTAGAGTAAGTAAACAAAGTACACAACATTATTTTATTACCATCAATTGTGTTGAGTTTTATTCTTATATATATTGACCCCATTCTTCATATATATTCAGATCGAACGGATGTGGGACCAACTCCTACCATTTGACCGCATACGAGCCATTAAGGAGGAATTGGCGGGGTTCATACTTGATGAGGTCGTCACGCCTGGCGGAGAACTCTTTAGATATCCACCAAAATGAACATTGGATATATGCTTGAACGTGTTTGTCTTGTACTTGATGCTTCAACATTTACGGAGAATACCACACAATGACGATGTTGTGTATAATAATAGTTGCTTAATTATTCATGTACTCGTATGTACCAATGACGATGTATGTGTATACCGCTCCCGATCGATTCCCCCTCCCCCCTCCCCGTCCCCGCCGCGCCGCAGAAATACGCCCAGAATGGGGCAGGGGCAGAACTCTACCGCCGCAGAGATTTAGGCCGTTTTCCTGCCACGGCAGAACTCTGCCGTGGCAGATATTTATCTCTTTTTCCTGCCGCGACACAGAACCTTTAACACCGGTTCGTGTTAAAGGGGGGGCCTGAGCGCTGCGGCATCCCCACATGCGCCACCCTTTAACACCGGTTCGTATAAGAATCGGTGTTAAAGGGGGGCTCTAATACCGAAACCGCAATAGCGGTTCTATAACCGGTGTTAGAGGGTCCTCCAAACCGGTGTTAGAGGGGTACGTGTGCACTAGTGAAACCAAAGGCTAGGGTGATGCAACCCAACTGTCCAAGTTGATTAGACACCAATCTTAGACAAGTCATGATTGTCAGAATTCAAAACATTCACTAGAATTTGCAAATCGGATTTGAAAACCACACAATTGAGGCCAAGTGTTGAAGCAACCTCCACAGCGGCGACACACGCCTCTATCTCAGCCTATAACACAGATTGTAGGTGTCTTAGATTGCATGCCACTGTAGCGAAAAAATCACCATTGTGATCATTTCTGATACAACTCCATGCTCCATAACGCCTAGGTTTCGAGTGGGTTGCATCCATGTTCACCTTCACCTGATCATTATAAGGTTTCTGCCAACCGTGACCCTCCATCTCAGCAGGTGGTGAACTACTGCCTCAACGTTCATCGATGCATAACAAACCAAGCTGGAACTCCAAAACATGTTTCTAAATAATCCTACAAACTCCAGAAGCCTAGTGACATCCTAAACATAATGCACGCTACTACTTGCATGAGAAATAGTAATGGCGTTGAAATAATTCAGAACGCTATCACTAAAACATAGTAGTGACGTCCGAGGATAAGTAAACGTCACAAACGTATGGTACACAGCCAGAACAAAGGTTATAGTGGCGTTCTCTCTAAAGGAATGCCACAAATATGAATTCTAGTGGTGGCGTGGGAGCCAAGGCAACACCACGGTTACCCACCACCCCACATGTTGACACCCTTAATTATCGATCTTCTCTCTTCTTATCCTCTCATAGCCCGCACGCATCAATATATAATTCACACACCTCCACCCTCTATTCTTGCCGCCACCCCGCATCAGACTCACGGATCTGCTCCCCGCACATGCGACTGCGCCCAACCACGCGCGTCCGCGACCCTGCATCGGACGCCCGGATTTGCTCCCCGCACCTACGACTGCGCCAATACCGTGCGTGTTCGCCATCCCCCACCGGACGCCCAAATACTCTCCCAACACCCGACACCGCGCGCGCGTCCGCCCCCACCCCGGCTGCATCCGACGACGCCGCTCGATCTGCCTCCGCCGCTTGCCGCAACCTCCCCCTCCTCGAGCCGCCGGTCGTCGCAACCTTCTTGTCTGGGCCCCATCCCCGAACTCGCGGTGAGGGACCCGCCACACCTCCCCATTTTTATAGCAATTCAGAAGTTATAGATGTAGATATGGTAGATAATGATCTTACAAATTCTAGATATAGGAATGTTAGGTAGTTTTTTAGAGATAGTGTTTAGATACTAAACTTGGGCTCAAATTCTAGATATAGGAATGTTAGATAGTGATTTAGAGATATTAAATTTGGGCTCAATTTTTACATATAGAAATTTTAGATAGTGATAGTAAAGACCAACATTTCTCTCTACTTGATGTTTATTTTGGTTGTTTTTCCTTCCAACGGTCGATGATTACACTATGACACAATCTAATGAGAAAAGGTGCCCATAAGATCTTGTCGTATGTCTATAAATATCTTGCACATTTGATTTGGTCTTATAGGCACACTTTTTTCCTTGTGTGTCTTTATATGAGACTGTAGGGTTCACAGCATGGAAAACAAAAATATTCTATCGCGGGAGCACACAAAAGTCAAGATCTAATCTACGAGATCGGTGCAACGAGTTTGTAGAGTACTAACCCTCGTAGATCCAAAGCGTTTAACAAGATCGGATTCTCGTGGTTGATGTAGTCGTTCACTTGCCGATCTCAAGATCGTGTAGACGATCCTTCCAGAACCACGTTCCGGAAGCGCTTCCGTAGTCGGTCGCACGTACGGTAGTCGACGAAGACTTTCCTATCCCTTGTTCCAGCAGGGTAGCGGAGTTTGTAGATCTCCATGGAATCCCAACAGCACGACGGTGTGGTAGTGTGGTGGAGAAGATATTATTGCAGGGCTTCGCCTAAGCCGGAGCAGCTGTATGGAGGAGAGAGGGAGGCGCTTGGCGGCTAGGGTTTAGGGTGAGGGACAAAGGGGGCACCCCTACCCCTCCTTATATGGGTGGAGAGGCGGTGGCCGGGGTTCCCAGCCCTGGCCGAGTCCTCCCCCAAGTCCCCTTGGCCGGCGGCATAGGGAGGGAAAGGGAAACCTTTTCCCTCAAGGTTTCCTTTCCTTCCTCCACTAGGACTTTGACCTTCAAACTAGGATTTGACTTTTCAAACTAGGATTTGACTATTCAAACTAGAGTTTGTGTCTCTCTTCCTTGTCCTTGGACGACTTGACCTAGGGTTCATGCACCTACCCCATTAGGGTATGGTGCATTCCAAGTACCCCCTCCCGGGATGGTGGACCTTCCAGAACATTTTAGAAGCTTCCGGTCAAAACACCGAAAACATTTCCGAACCCAAAAATTGACTTTCCTTATATGAATCTTATTCTCCATACCATTTAGGATCTCCTCGTGATGTCCTGGATCCAATCTGAGACTCCGAACAACATTTGGTCTCCAGCTCATATTCCATATCTACTAAACAACATCGAATTCTTAAATGTGTCTTCCTACGGTTCGTGAACTATGCAGACATGATCGAGACACCTCTCCAATCAATACACATTAGAGGAATCTGGAAATCCATTATGGCTCCCACATATTTCTATGATTACTTTGTGATCGAATGAACCATTTACATATGATACCGATTCCCTTTGTCGCGCGATACTTTACTTATCCGAGGTTTGATCGTCGGTATCTCTTATACCTAGTTCAACCTCGTTACCGATAAGTACTCTTTACTCGTTACATGATATGACATACCTTGTGACATAGTCACATGCTTGCAAGACAATTGGATGACATTCCACCGAGAGGGCCTGATGACTGTGAAATATAGCCATCCACGTCTGCATTTAACTAGATATTATTCATATATTTGATGAAATATCTCTCTATTTCGTGCCACTAATGCCTAATGATCAAAGGGGTATGCAATCCTTTCTTGCTATTTTTGCCTGCGTAGATAATGACGTATGATGATGGGTATCACTACATAAATGCCAAAGATACGAGATTTCCAACACGGCAAAGAAACCAGGAGCCATGAAGTGGATCCAAAAGGCTTAACGACCAACTATATGACCCACTGTCATATAGTTCCGGACGTATAGTTTGCATCGACTTCATTAGGTCAAACAGAACAACTTTCGTGAAGGGACCCCTATATAAAGAGGCTTCAGGCAACGACAAACAAGCCCCGACTCCACAACATTGCTTCTTTCACCCTAAACTCTCCCTGCCGCCACGCCGGAGGAATAGATCTAGATCTAAACCTCTAAACCCTTCTCCACCACCATAGACATCTTCCACCACTTGTAATAGTAGATCTCATCTCCAATTGGCGACATTGTAAGACTATTTTCTATCAACTCTATGATCTCTATTATAATGTTTATGATCAGCGATTTCATCTCTGTGTGTGAGTAATTCTCCTTGGGCTAAGGGCTTCGGCCTAGCCATGTAGCGTTTGTGCATGTTATTTATCATAGATGGGATCATGTATTATTTTGTATGACTTGATGATTGTAGTACCCTCTCTTGCCTCAATCTAAGGACCTGTCAGGTACCCAAGACCCCGAGGATTGATCCAGGTAAAGGGAGTCTGAGTAACGAATGATCTGCAGGATAGGAACCCCAGTGACAGAAAGGGTAGTCTGGCTATACGTGAGGGACTTACTTGGGATTAACGGTGACATCATGATGCTTATCATTAGTTATCTTTCTTCTATGGATGAGACTAGTAGATTATTACTATAAGAAATTGCGGAGGCGATAACAATTATGGATGCACTGCCCACATATAATTATCTTGCTGTAACAATTACATGACTACTTTATTATTATCTATTTTTTCCATCAGATGTTTTGCACAACTACTGGTGAAAACCGAAGACCCTAGGCCCTTGATACGTCAGAAACGTATCTATAATTTTTTTATGTTACATGCTTGTTTAGTATCTACTTTACTTTGCTTTGTCTACATTTTGAGGTGTTTTTATATGTTTTCTGGTACTAAACTATTAACAAGATGCCAAAGTGCCAGTTTCCTATTTTCTTATGTTTTTGGTTCCAGAAATGCAGAAAATCAATATTCTCGGAATTGGACAGAACAAAAGTCAAACTCAATATTTTACCATGGGGAACACAGAGCCAAAGTACGAGACGGAGGGGAGGCACCAGGAGGGCACACCCCCTGGCGGCACGGGCTAGGCTTACCTGCGCATAGGGGTGTGTGACCACCCTCCCCGCCCCTGCCTCGCCTCTTCGCCTATAAAGACCCCCCGATGCATAAACCCGAAGTACCCGATCAATATTCCACGAAACAGTCCGTAGCCGCCACCACCATCATCCCTAGATCAGGGGGATCTGAATCTCTTCCCGACACCCTGCCAAAGGGGATATCATCCCGGAGGCCTTCTTCCTCATCATGCCAGCCTACGATATGTAGCGTGAGTAGTTCCACCTTAGACTACGGGTCCATCTAGTAGCTAGATGGTTGTATCTCCTCCTTTGTGCTATCATGTTTAGATCTTGTGAGCTCCGTTCATGATCAAGATCATCTATTTGGAATCATGCATGTTGTGTTTGCGGGGATTCGATGGATATTGAGATTACTATGTCAGATCGATTAATGGTTTTGTCTTATTGATTCTATCATGTCTGTGTTGTTTGTGATCTTGCATGCTCACCGTTTCTAGTAGCTTAGATGCTAGTGACTCCAAGAGGGGGTATTTATGCTAGATAGTGGGTTCATGCCTCTATTTAATCTAAGGGAAGTGATAGAAATCTCTATGGTTGTAGATGTGCTGTTGCCACTAGGGGGAAAACAATGGTCTCTTGTTCATGGAACAAGTGGATTGTTTACCGTACACACTTTGCTTAAAGCAGTTATCCGTTACTTGCAACTTAATACCATAGGGGGTTCGAATGATAACCTGAAGGTAGATTTCTAGTTATAGATGCAGTTGGATGGCGGTCTATGTATCTTGTTGTATTGCCCAATCGAATCTCATAGGTTCATTAATGTCTAGTATTGCATTGTTATGCCTTGCTCAGTCCTGTCAATTGCCCTGCCGTAATTTGTTTACCCAGCATGTCATGTTTGTTTATCTTAAGGAGAACACCTCTAGTGAACTATGGACCCCGGTCCAATCTTTACCATTGATACATCTTCCACTGTTACTATTTACTTGCTGCAAACCACCATTACCTTCCACACCATACAGTTAATCCTTTGTTAAGCAAACCGGTGAGATTGACAACCTCACTGTTCGTTGGGGCAAAGTCTTGAGTTTGTGTTGTGCAGGTCACAAAGTTTCTAGCAACACCTTTGAGTCATTTCCTTCCTCCTACTGGTTCAATAACCTCGGTTTCTTATTGAGGGAAAACTTGCTGCTATGCTCATCACACCTTGCTCTTGGGGTCTCCCAACAAGGCGTCAATAACACACCAACAAGCTCTTTTCTGGCGCTATTGCCGGGGAGGCTAAGGATGGCTTCACAAGGGGAGCCCTTGAAAACCTTTCTCTTTACTTTGTTTTTGTTTTGCTTAGTTTCTTTTGCTTGGTTTTTTTGCCTCTTTTTATCAAAAACTCCAAAAAAATAGTTTAGTTTGGTTTGCTTTCTCTTATAAAACACAAAAAAATTAGTTCCTAGTCTAGTTGCTGGTCTGTTATTGCCTTGCTTGGTCATGCTTTCTATCAATGGATGGTTTCTTTGAAACTAGTTCTTATTGGCAAGGTGGGTTTACAGAAGAACAAAATAATTATTATAAGGAACACAGTTTGTCACAAAAAGGGAAACACTTATGGGAACAAATTGATAAATTGAATACTATTGCTAGAGAGGTGTGCTCTACTTATAATGTTACTTATTGCTTTGATAAATCTTGTTGCTGTAGGAGGTATAAACACCTACCTTTTCAATGTGAGTATAATAATAATGTTACCATATCTTCTTATGTTAAAGGAACTTATGACTTTTATGATGTGGAACAAACTGAAGAATTTATTGCCTTCAAGGGTGCATTTGAACTTGCCAGTTTGCTTGAAAATACTGATGATGCACCTTATGAATATGAGGTTTATGAGATACTTAAATTTTGCTTTGATAATTACAAGGAATAAAATGGCTATATTCTTAAATATTTTAATAGATGCTTTCCACAAATGGAAGAGTCTAATGCCTTGCAGGAGCCTATGGAAGAAGAAATTGTTGAAACTGGAAGCTCATTAGATGAAAAAGAGGAGGAGAGTGATGAACAAAAGGAGGAAGAATGGATTATCTACCCATGCCTACGTTCTAATGAGAGTAACCCTTTATCCCTTACATTATTTGATTATCCCCATGCTTACCAAAGGATGATGAATGTTATGTTCTCGTAGATCCTTTTGAAATATCTACTTTGGGTAAAACTAGTGAAGGTTTTAATCCCACTATTTTTGAGCTTGATAAAAATTATGTGTTTGTAGATCATGAAAATAATGTTTTATGTGATAGTTATATTGTTAATTTTATTCATGATGCTACTGAAAGTTATTATGAGAGAGGGAAACATGGTCTTATGTATCTCAACAATATTAAGTTTCCCCTCTTTATGTTGAAAATCTTGAAGTTGCACTTGTTCTGCTTTCCTATGCTTGTTGCTTTGTGCTTCTTTGATTTATTTTCTTACAAGATTCCTATGCATAGTAAGAGGTTTAGACTTAAATGTGTTTTGAATTTGCTTTTTGATGCTCTCTTCGACTTGAATTCATATTCCTTATGTGAGCATCCTCTCAAGCTATCAAGCCTAACTTAAAGGCGTTGAAGAAAAGTACTTGTTGGGAGATAACCCAAGATTTTCCTTGAGTCTTGGAAGTTATTACTTCATTAATTACCTCTTCTTATCCTTTTTGTTTGCTTTTTGTGCCCAGAATAACCTCTAATGAGAGGGAAGTAAGATTTGGGGAGTTGCTGTCCCGAAATAGATTTCTGTCCTCCACCATAAAAATTCGTGAGAAGTATCTGTATGTCCAATTGAGCTGAACATTTATGAATAAATCCCCCAGTATGTTAGCTAACTTTCGTTAGTTCAACACTTTTTTATTTGAGCAACATAAGATTTTCGAAAAAATCGGTTTCTACCTGCTGGTCTG
Source organism: Avena sativa (assembly GCA_916181665.1). Lineage (NCBI taxonomy): Eukaryota > Viridiplantae > Streptophyta > Magnoliopsida > Poales > Poaceae > Avena > Avena sativa. The sequence continues at coordinate 142,569,043 of OV702294.1, read as the reverse complement.
TTTTGACAGATTTCTGTCATTATTTGCATTTGCTTCTTATTGATTCCTTTTTGAGTTCTATTTTGGGGAATTGAGCTTTTTGAAGGAGTTGATACAGTATCTTGTCTTTTTAGTGAAAAGTTTTGCAGTTCCAAAGCTAAACCTAAAGGTCTATTATCTTTTGAATACACTAATGTTGCTAATGAAGATTGTGTGAAGTTTTGTATGAAGGAAAAAATTTCAGGTGTAAAGATAGAATTGTGTAATGATATGAAGAATGGAAAAAAGATCAAGCTTGGGGATTCCACCCCGGTGTCACCCCAAGAAATATCCAAGAGGTACAAGCGTCAAAGCTTGGGGATGCCCAAGGCATCCCCTTCTTCATCAATAAAAAGCTCAGGTCTGTCTAGACACTTCGTTTTTATTGTTTCATGCACTATTGTGTTGTTCTTGGAGCATCTTAGTTTTCATTTGGTTTGCTTAGTTATTTAGTTTGCTTGAATAAAGTAGTTTGGACCCCCGTTCTCACTGTGTTGTTTAAAATAAGTCAATTGGTGTTGGAAAGGAGTAGGAAGTTCCTGCTCGAAAGTGCAAGAGGAGCTTGCATACTGTGACTAGACTTTAGCATGACATGCTAGGTGTTGTTTTGACCTTATGCTTAGTGATTATTTCTGTAGCATGTCTTGTTCCAAACAATTGGGATTGCTTAGTGTGCCTTGAAGGAATCATGCGTTGTTTTATCATGCAAAAACATAGTATTGTGGTATCCTCCTTTGATGCTTTATTTGGGTTGACTTGGCAAATGATCACCATGTTATGACTATGAACAAGTCACCATAGCCTCTATGATCATTTAATCCTTGACTTGTAGTACCACTCTATGCTTTGATTAGTAATGTTTTGTTGCTCTGCATGATTATGACCATTATTGCTCTCTTAGTTGGTTGTTCCCAGTCTTTTTCTAGCCTCCACTTGTATGAGTAAGCTCTACTCATGCTTCCAACTCCCAAGAAACCAAGTTATTCCAAAGTGTCCACTATAAACTCCTATGCATGGTGTGTTACACCATTTCAAGTATATTCTTGTTTTCAACTATCTTCCAATTAAAAAGTATTTTGTTATGTGAAAACTTAGTGATTAAAGCCCTCACAAACTTTATGGCACACTTTATATTCTTTGACCCTAATAAACTTGAACGATTGTGTCGTCTGTGTTGTATATGCTTGCACTTATACGTTGGAATTAGCAGAACCATGCTGTCATGGGGAACGTTTTCAACAGTGCACTTGTACTTTGTACACAGTTGATATCATGCTCTTTTGTCTATGGATGTCACCGGTGTGAAATAAAGAGGGAGCTTGTAAGTCCATGGAGTTATGTATTTTGTGTTAGAGAAACGCCTAGGCTGCTAGCCTAATCCATACCTAATCATGGTGGAAACTTGCAGCATCACCATAATGAGCATTCTATGAAGCATCATCAATAGAAAGCTATGCACATAGTAAATAAAAAGATCGCTGAGATGCTCATTGTCTTCTTGCCTTGTCATTTTGGTTATGGGATAGCTCTTGTACCATGTGCAAGGGGAACCCCGTTGGCGGTTCTCTATGATGTACTTACTATGACAAGAACTTACAGGTGACTGAAGTTGAGTAGCATGAGGTGTGGCCCTCGTATTCAAGGGACTTGATATTTCCAACTTATACTTTTATCGAAAACTCCAAAAAAAATTAGTTTAGTTTGGTTTGCTTTCTCTTATAAAAAACACAAAAAAATTAGTTCCTGCTCTAGTTGTTGGTCTGTTATTGCCTTGCTTTGTCATGCTTTCTATCAATGGATGGTTTCTTTGAAACTAGTTCTTATTGGCAAGGTGGGTTCACGGAAGAACAAAAGTATTTTTTATAACGAACACCGTTTGTCACAAAAAGGGAAACACTTATGGGAACAAATTGATAAATTGAATACTATTGATAGAGAGGTGTGCTCTACTTATAATGTTACTCAGTGCTTTGATAAATCTTGTTGCTGTAGGAGGTATAAACACCTACCTTTTCAATGTGAGTATAATGAGAATGTTACCATATCTTCTTATGTTAAAGGAAATTATGACTTTTATGATGTGGAACAAATTGAAGAATTTATTGCCTTCAAGGGTGCATTTGAACTTGCCAGTTTGCTTGAAAATACTGATGATGCACCTTATGAATATGAGGTTTATGAGATACTTAAATTTTGCTTTGATAATTACAAGGAAGAAAATGGCTATATTCTTGAATATTTTAATAGGTGCTTTCCACAAATGGAAGAGACTAATGCCTTGCAGGAGCCTATGGAAGACGAAATTGCTGAACCTGAAAGCTCATTAGATGAAAAAGCGGAGGAGAGTGATGGTCAAGAGGAGGAAGAATGGATCTACCCGTGCCTACCTTCTAATGAGAGTAACTCTTTACCTCTTATATTATTTAATTGTCCCCCATGCTTACCAAAGGAGGATGAATGTTATGTTCCTCAGGATTCTTTTGAAATATCTGCTATGGGTAAAACTTGTGATAATAGTTATGCTCTTGTTATTTATGATAATCCTATATTTGTGCCTAACTTAGAAATGCATGGTACTAAAGAGTTTTGCTTAGAAAATGTTTATGATAAAGCTCCAGATGATGGTCCTATATTGAATGATCAGTCTCCTTATTATAAAATTGTTAAAAGTGGCTTTGAAGGTTTTAATCCCACTATTTTTGAGCTTGATAGAAATTATGTGTTTGTAGATCACGAAAAGCATGCCTTATGTGATAGTTATATTATTGAGTTTATTCATGAGGCTACTGAAAATTATTATGAGATAGGAAAATATGGTGGTAGAAGTTTTTATGGTATTGAAACACCTCTCTATATGCTGAAAGTTTTGAAGTTACTCTTGTCTTATCTTCCTATGACTGTCACTTTTTTCTTCATGAATTTATTTGTGTACAAGATTCCTATGCATAGGAAGAGGGTTAGACTTAAATGTGTTTTGAATTTGCTTCTTGATGCTCTCTTTTACTTCAATTCGTATTTCTTATGTGGGCATCTTCTCAAACTATCAAGCCTAACTTAAAGGCGGTAAAGAAAAGTACTTGTTGGGAGATAACCCAAGAGTGATTGAGTCTTGGAAGTTATTACTTCAGTAATAACCTCTCATTATCCTTTTTGTTTGCTTTTTGTGCCAAGAATGACCTCTAATGAGAGGGAAGTAAGATTTGGGGAGTTGCTGTCCCGAAACAGATTTTTGTGCTCCACCATAAAAATTCGTGTAAAATCTCTGTAAGTCGGATTGAGCTGAAATTGTGCGAATAAATCCCCCAGTATGTTAGCTAACTTTCGAAACTGCAACACTTTTTTATTTGAGCAACATAAGGTCTTCGAAAAAATAGGTTTCTACCTGCTGGTCTTTTTTGACAGATTTCTGCCATTATTTGCATTTGCTTCTTATTGATTCCTTTTTGGGTTCTTTTTAGGAAATTGTGCTTTTTAAGGGAATTGCTATAGTAGATTGTGTTTTTAGTGAAAGTTTTGCTGTTCTAAAGCTAAACCCTAAGGTCTATTATCTTTTGAATACACTAATGTTGCTAATGAAGATTGTGTGAAGTTTTGTATGAAGGAAAATTTTCAGGTGTAGAGAAAGAATGATGTAATGACATGAAGATTGGACAAAAGATCAATCTTGGGGATGCCACCCCGTGTCTACCCAACAAATATTCAATAGGTACAAGCATCTTAGTTTTCATTTTAGTTTGCTTAGTTTGCTTGAATAAAGTAGTTTGGACCCCCATTCTCGCTGTGTTGTTTCAAATAAGTTGATTGGTGTTGGAGAGGAGTAGAAAGTTTTTGCTTGAGTAGTACAAGAGGAGCTTGCTTTGACTGTGACTTAGACTTTATCATGTCATGCTAGGTGTTGTTATGACCTTATCCTTAGTGATTATTGCTTTAGCATGACTTGTTCCAAACAATTAGGATTGCTTAGTGTGCCTTGAAGAAATCATGCATTTTTAGCATACAAAAGCATAGTATTGTGGTATTCTCCTTTGATGCTTTGTTTGGGTTGACTTGGCACATGCTCACACCATGTTATGACTATGAACAAGGCACCATAGCCTCTATGATCATTTATTCCTAGACTTGTAGTACCACTTTATGCTTTGATTAGTAATGTTTTATCACTCTGCATGATTATGACCATTATTGCTCTCTTAGTTGGTCGCTCCCAGTCTTTTGCTAGCCTCCACTTGTATGAGTAAGCTCTACTCATGCATCCAACTCCCATGAAACCAAGTTATTCCAAAGTGTCCACTATAAATTCCTATGCATGGTGTGTTACACCATTCCAAGTATATTCTTGTTTTCATCTATCTTCCAATTTAAAAAGGTATTTTGTTATGTGAAAACTTAGTGATTAAAGCTCTCACAAACTTAATGCCACACTTTATTTTTCATGCCCCTAATAAACTTGAACCATTGTGTCATCTATGTTGTATATGCTTACACTTATACGTTGGAATTAGCAGAACCGTGCTGTCACGGGGAAAGCTTTCAACATTGCACTTATACTTTGTACACAGTTGATATCATGCTCTTTTGTCTATGGATGTCACCGGTGTGAAATAAAAGGGGAGCTTGTAAGTCCATGGAGTTATGTATGTGTGTTAAAGAAACGCCTGGGCCGCTAACCTAAGGCATGCCTAATCATGGTGGAAACTTGCAGCATCACCATAATGACATCTATGAAGCTTTCTTCTTATAAAAAAAGAGAGACATATTGAAAATAGGAAAGAGAGAAAAAAGCACCATATTCCCATGGTAAATAAGAAGATTGCTGAGATGCTCATTGTCTCCTTGCCTTGTCATTTTGATTATGGGATAGCTCCTGTATCATGTGCAAGGGGTACCCCGTTGACGGTTCTTTATGATACACATGTACTTACTATGACAAGAACTTACAGGTGACTAGGGTTGAGTAGCATGAGGTGCGGCCCTCGTATTCAAGGGAATGAGATTGCCAACTTATACTTTGTGTGACACCCCCGGGATCAGCGCTAAACAAATCCCAGACCCCTGTCTGACATAAGATTAACCTTGAGCTCGAGAATGTTCAGTGAACAATCAGTAACACAACAGTGACCCTACGACACAAAATTTATTACAGCAAGCTCATAACTGAGCAAAGAACCAAATTATTACAAGCAGAGGTCACTGACCACAAACATCAAACAACGGAAGGCAAATTATGCTATTAAGTATAGCAAACTTAACAAATGGCCTGAAAGGCCTGAAGCATAACGATGACGTCCCAACCCATAGATTCTAGGCTGCCGGCCGGGAACCCCAAACTACTCGTCGATGTCGATGCAGTAGGGAACTCGTCTTCAAGGGAGCACTTACTCTGCCAAAGTATCAACAAAGCAAGGGTGAGTATAGGGTATACTCCGCAAGACTTATGGCTGGTGGAGTTGTTTTGCAGAAAGCCATCTTTGTTTGTAAAACGAGAGAGATAAGAAGCTCGTCTAGTTAGAGTATTTTAAAAGGGGATAAGAGAGCGACATCTCCGAAGTATTGATCATCATATTTTGATGTCCACCGATCACCATCATCTACCAACTAGGATCACCCCCTCGTACCCATGAAGAAGCATCATTAAGCACACGTTGATCTGCCAAGTTTTACGATTAGGTTATAGTTCTCTATGATCTTAGAATCTGGTCACCAAGCGTTCATAACCGTGAACATGACTTTTCGAAAAGATTTAACCCTGCAGGGGTGTACAACTTTACCCACATGGTACCAACCGACTCTTAATGCCAGTACATTAGCCCTCTTCCTTGGAAGGCCGGCAGAGGATGGTTGGCCACGACCTTTACCTTGCTTTCGCCGAGACCATGAGTCACGCAATAAGTATGGTTCCGCCGTAACGGGTCAAATCCCGAAGCCGGTACTTAAAGATGTGAGGCGAGGTTGGTTAACAAGGGCTCCATCGACCCCAAGCAACCCGGTCCACGCTTACCTACCTGTTATGAATGCACCAACTTCACCCGGCAAATCTTTCAAAAGATTTTCTATGCATATGTCGAATGGAACGCTCGAACTATGTGACTCATGGAATCTACTAGGCAAGTTAATCAGGCGAGGGGTTCCCAAGCCCCGTGTGGCTGTACGCTCGTCTCAGTTCCAAAGGCAAGAACTCAGTTCCTAATGGTGGCGAGCATGGGACTAGAAAAACCACATCCCATCGTGGCCTCCCATACAAGCCTTAGTATGTTTAATCTCATATCACCTCTGATATCCTCTCCTCACGTTCTCCTGTCATACTAGATTCTCTACATCTGATACATCATCTGGATGGACCAGAACTGACAGCTATGCGCTAAGCAGACACATATATAAGTTCTAGCAGTGCACACAAGCCAAACCTAGTTATGCTAGGAGCAGTGGAACAGGTAATATAAGCTCAAAGGGAGTATGCAACAGATAGAATACTCTATCTATCAATAAAAGACCACAGTAGAATCATATGCAACATGGCAGAATTGAAATGCTTTCAAAATCATAGGATTATATCATGGTGGGGCTATGCTTGCCTTTGCTAGTTGATAACAGATAAGAAGATCTTCGGGAGCCTTGAACTTGACTTGGTTACAGTTGGTCAAGTATTGTTTGTCGATCTTCGATCTTCGATGGTGTTGTCCTCGGGCTTCGATCTCAATCTCGATATCGTATCCTACCGCGAAGAACCAAACACCGGAAAGAGAGGGGGAACAATCAACAATGGCATCGATGCAATGCTCAAACAAGAATGATGATATGACAAGTTAATTTGCATTGAATTGAAACCCTAAAGCATGCTCGACAAATTAATCGGGGTTCCGAGGGGTGCAAACCCTAACTCGGGAAAACTCCGGAACATATGAGAGGGGTTAGTTTGTTCTTCTAATAAAACTTGCCATTTAAGTTGTTCAACAATGCATGATTATAGCTCTATTAGATATTTCTCATTTTTCTAAACATTTTGGTATATTATACATATTTTTCTGACTTATAAATAATAAGATATGAATTTTACAAGTTTTATTCAATTTCTGGATTTATTAAACTATTTTAAATTGAATTATTGCATCACTATGACGCAGGGCTGACATCAGCACAGGGGGAGGACATTTCATACTGGGGCTGAGGTTAGCCGCAATCACTGACTGCTGGGGCCCTGGGGCCACGTAGGCTTGCCACCGTGGCAACCATGCCCAAGGCCACCTCACTGCCACGCGGGCGCCACATCGAGGACACGTGAGCATGCTGGAGAGCGACCAGACGGTGGCAGGCGACAGCGGAGGAGGGCACGCGGGGCTGCACGAGCTAGCGTACTCGAACTGGGGCACCGCGGGCTACCTAATCGTGGCGGCGCTGCTCCAAAAAGGTCACCGGAGAATAGCGCACGGCGAGCAGCGGCAGCGACGCTTGCAGGTCATCGGCGAGCGATGGCTACAGAGCGAGGGAGAGAGGGAAAAAGGGTCAGCGAGATCCGCGTGCTCATCCTGGTGCTCAAGGTAGTGACGGGGAGGCGCGGGGAGGTCCTGAACGACGTGAATGGCGACAGCGGCCGGCGTCGGTGACGGAGAAGACGTGCTCGATTCCAGCAAGAGAGGGCACCCCGGCAAGCGAGCTTAACTGAGGAGGTCCCTGGCGAGGAGGCGAAGCTCCAGAGAGTATCAGAGAGGCACGGGGCAGGCCAGAACGACGGCGGCGCTCGTCGACTACGGCGGCTAGGGTTCGGTCTAGAGGAAACGAGGGAGACAGAGGCACTGGAGGAGAGTGAGAGGTTGAGGAGAAGAGGGACACGACGCGGGCGACCTTATCTCCACTCCAGGCGGTGGCGGTCATCGCGGCGCGAGGCGCGCATGACGGCTGCGGCGAGCGGCCGAGGCGGCGACACGGAGGAGCTTCCTCGCGAGGAAGACGACAGCGAAGAGGTATGGGCCCAGGTGGGATTCTCCTGGGCCGCGGCGGTGCTGGCTGCTGCGCGGGTGGGCGGCAGAGAGGAGAGGAGAGGAGGTGGGCCGGTCTGGTTGGCTCTGGATACATTTTTTTTATAGAAAACCTTTTTCAATTTCTGTTTTTCATTTCCCTTTTGAATTTTCAGTTCAAATTTGTTTTGTGTGATTTCAAAATTACCAGAGATTTTATAGAATATATAAAATACTGTAGGGACCCCTTTAATCAATTTGGGATCCTTTAATTTTGTCACTTTTCAAAATTCAAAACTTTTTTGAGTTGATTTGCAAATTGAGGTGGAATATTAGGGTTTAGGATTTTCTTTATTTTCCTCAATGCAAATTTTAAGGCATGATGCTCATGATGCACAAAACAAACCCTAATAGTATTTAGCTAAAACTGGGGTGTTACAGCTCTATCCCCCTTACGAGAATCTCGACCCGAGATTCCAAAGGTAGGAAGAGAGACAGAGAGAGAAAGAAACAGGGCCACTCTAAAGATAAGAGGGAACACACTAAACAACACACGGAGTATCTCATGGTCAACTCATGGATGGAGTGTTCATAAACAACTCTGAGATGACTACATGAAACACATCAAGGTAAAGGAGGAAACAAGAGGAGATGGTTTCAAGTTGTTAGATAGCTGGTCTTCATAAGGATTGAGACCATGGAGCTTACAGGAGGTTTTGAAGCTTCTGAAAAGGAAAGCTTCCAAAAGAATGAACATAACCACAGACTTTGGAAGATGAACCTCTACTAAACGGCTTAAGTAGAGATTTCAGGTTGCAGAGATATGGATCAACAAAACCGAGCTGTTGAACTACTTTTGACACGTAAGGGTCACTTTTCATTCAACAGAAGGCTTAAGAAAGAAAGGTGTTTTGGTGGAGAGGACTCACAAGAGTCGCAAGGAACATGTAGAAAAAGAAACTACTGATTACCAAAATCATAGTCACTCTTAAAACATGATTAAGAAAACAGAAGGAAACTCTTTATTCATCTAGGTCTTATCAAAAATCTTTGCCAAGATCATGATATCACTTTACACCACTAAGATGAAAAGTTAAGAAGATTCCTGATGACACAAGAAAAAAGAAACTTCATTCTCAGACTTCAATCATTTGGCACAACAACAGTTGCCAACATAGAAGGGTCTGGAGGATTGACCAAGAGACATTCAGCAACACTACTTTAAATGTTCTCCTTGATGTTCGAGAAACGAGGCATCAAGTAAAGGTCAGACTTCAGATATAAAGGAATCATAAGCACCACTCCTATAATAACATATAGAAGAAGTCTCATGAAGAGTGGTTGTTATTGCTGAATCAAGAGAATATGACAAGAGATCTTTCTAGCTAAGTGTGTCACCCATTACATCAATCTTGCCAGACTTACAAATAGACCTATGTCAAAACCTTGAGGAACACCAACCATCATTGCTGCTTGAGATTCAGCTTTGGTTAAGTGAAATGATACTTCAGACTCAGCATGTCCGAATAGAAAGTTCGCAACATTTACCGCAAGGGTAAAGTTACTAGAGTCTCAAGATAGGAACTACAGTGTCAAGCTCCGAAAGACGAGATAGGTTGCCAGACCTATGCATTAGCAACTTGTCGAAGGACAACTGCACATACATAAAGTACTAACAATAACCCACACATGTGTCCTTAAGTAACAGAGATAACTCTTCTCGAATCCACGGCGACATCTTTCAACAACTGCACATGAACTAGAGAAGGTCTCTTCTAACATCTAGAACACATACTTCGAACTAACCCGAAGATGGTTCTCGAAAGTTTCCAACATTAATGCCAATTGTTCCATATGAATACAATCTAACATGGATAAAATAAGAATGTCATTGATGGGCTCAACAACAAACTTACCAAGACACTCCAATAAGATGAACTCTATGTTGCATGAATAAAGCATAATTGTTGGTCAGACCAAATACATGAGGATGTACTCAAGTGAAACATCACAAGTAGCAACATCATCAAAATAGTCCTTGGAACTGAGTTTGATTTGACAATAACCCAAATCAAATCAAAGATGGGGAAGATAACAAATCCTCAAAGGAAATACTATCTTGCTTCAACAAGAACAAAACTAGACATCCCTTTTAGAAAGAACCGAGTCGGATAACACTTTTGTCTTACAACTCTCCAAGTTGTTTAAGCTCAACCAACTAGTTCAGGGGTATCAAGTACGGACCCTTGGAGAAAGGAGCAGTTCAGAGAACTTGCTTGCTCAAGAACTTAATAACTCGGTCAAGTGGCAACATGGCGATGCTTCTAGTAGACATCTAGAATATCACGAACCACCGATATGTCACTTAGTTCAAGAGGAAACTTGCTTGGTAAGGCAAGAAGACACAATCTCAGAGCTTCGGCAACAGCCTAACTCTTTGACGGAAGAGAGTGTACACGAATAACGGACTTGGTAGCACAATCATCCTTTGCTTAGTGACGGGGTTAACCAATCAGGCTAAGAATGACTCAAATGTCCTTAGAGTTCAAACAATAAGAATTGATAGAATCCCAGATGGCCACATTATTATGCACACACATCACTCACGAGCACGAAAGCTCGAGGGAGGGTGAGTAAAGATGTGTGGAAGTATCACTTCATTAAGAGGTCATGAAACTCGACACGACCTCTTAGTATAAAATAGTGTGATACTTTAAGATAGAACAGATAGAAGACAATCAATGCCTCTTGATCTGCGGATTACAACACTTTGACCTGGTCCTAGAAATGACGAGGTACTGGAGTTTGTTTCTCCTAGACATTTCAAAATGGTTTGTCTTGATGGACCACACGAGTATCTTGCTTCGGAAGACACCAATGCACAGTACTACTTGGCTACCAACTGGTATATGTAGGTCGGAAAACAACAAGGGAGGAGGAACATGCTCAGGATAGAGTCCCGATATGTGGATGCATAAGTCAACAATCTCCCGAAAACCAATGCATAGAGGAGATAAAGTGTAGCAGAGTCACGAATATAGATGCGAGACTCTAGAGGAGTACTCTTGTCGTGATCTATTTGGTTCCATTAAAGAACATCTGCCATAGCTAGTGGTAGGGGAAGTACTTAATTGTCACAACTCAATCGCGACAAGAGCCACAGGCTTGAAGGCTAGAATTGTAGTACCAGCCATCCTGAGGCAATGTGTGAACACTAACAACAGGGGTCAAATGAATAGATCTTGGGTTAAAGATCAGCTTCATGTACAAGATTCACAACACCAGAATCCAGCACAATTGGTGATCTTAGGTTCAAGTCCAAGGGTTAAATCCCAAAGAAAGGAATAGCTACTTCTTGAGTGACGTAGCGTACACTACAAGTTAGTAACCACGAGGTAGCTTCCAAGAGAAGAAACGACTTTTGAAGTACCCAGCAAATGAAAAGGAGGCACATGAGGCGAAAGGAAACCTCGAAGCCTAGAACAGAACACTGTGGATCCACAATATAATATTTCGGGTCCATAAGGCAGAGAGATTATGGTGGAAAGTAATCTCTCAGATGAAGTAGAGCAAGGGGCAACAAGGAATTCACAACACACATAACTCTAGAGAACTCAACACTAGGTCAACTAGCTTAGAAACGGCATGCCTAGAAGGAACCTAAGCTTTGAAAGACAAGAAGAGACATCAAAACTTCTCCAAAATCAACACCAGATAAGATGACCAAGAGTAAGAGAAAATTGGATAAGGAGAAAATTAAGCATACTAGAGTTTTTGCAAATACTTTTCATCTTTAAAATAGTTTCCACAAACACTAGACTCACCATCGACCAATAGCAAGATTTTCCTACGGTCGGTACTGCTCTGATACCAAGAACTGTGACAACCCCAGGATTAGGGCTAAACAAATCCCAGACCTCTGTATGACATAAGCTTAACCTTGATATGACATAATCTTAACCTTGAGCTCGAGAATGTTCAGTGAACAATCGGTAACACAGCAGTGACCCTACGACACAAATTTTATTACAGCAAGCTCATAACTGAGCAGAGAACCAAATTATTACAAGCAGAGGTCACTAACCACAAACATCAAACAATAGAAGGCAAATTATGCTATTAAGTATAGCAAACCTAACAAATGGCCTGAAAGGCCTGAAGCATAACGATGACGTCCCAGCCCATAGATTCCAGGCTGCCGGCCGGGAACCCCAAGCTACTCGTCGATGTCGATGTAGTAGGGTACTCGTCTTCAAGGGAGCACTTACTCTGCCAAAGTATCAACAAAGCAAGGGTGAGTACAGGGTGTACTCCGCAAGACTTATGGATGGTGGAGTTGTTTTGCATAAAGCCATCTTTGTTTGTAAAACGAGAGAGAGAAGAAGATCGTCTAGTCATAGTATTTTAAAAGGGGATAAGGGATCAACATCTCTGAAGTATTGATCATCATCTTTTGATGTCCACCGATCACCATCATCTACCAACTAGGATCACCCCCTCGTACCCATGAGGAAGCATCCTTAAGCGCACATTGATCTGCCAAGTTTTACGATTAGGTTATAGTTCTTTATGATCTTAGAATCTGGTCACCAAGCGTTCATAACCGTGAACACGGCTTTTCGAAAAGATTTAACCCTGCAGGGGTGTACAACTTTACCCACACGTACCAACTGATTCTTAATGCCAGTACATTAGCCCTCTTCCTTGGAAGGCCGGCAGAGGGTGGTTGGCCACGACCTTTACCTTGCTTTCGTCGAGACCATGAGTCACGCAATAAGTATGGTCCCGCCGTAACGGTCAAATCCCTAAGCCGGTACTTAAAGATGTGAGGCAAGGTTGGTTAACAAAGGCTCCATCGACCCCAAGCAACCCGGTCCACGCTTACCTACCTGTTATGAATGCACCAACTTCACCCGGCAAATCTTTCAAAAGATTTTCTATGCATATGTCGAATGGAACGCTCGAACTATGTGACTCATGGAATCTACTAGGCAAGTTAATCAGGCGAGGGGTTCCCAAGCCCCGTGTGGCTGTACGCTCGTCTCAGTTCCAAAGGCAAGAACTCAGTTCCTAATGGTGGCGAGCATGGGACTAGAAAAACCACATCCCATCGTGGCCTCCCATACAAGCCTTAGTATGTTTAATCTCATATCACCTCTGATATCCTCTCATCACGTTCTCCTGTCATACTAGATTCTCTACATCTGATACATCATCTGGATGGACCAGAACTGACAGCTATGCGCTAAGCAGACACATATATAAGCTCTAGCAGTGCACACAAGCCAAACCTAGTTATGCTAGGAGCAGTGGAACAGGTAATATAAGCTCAAAGGGAGTATGCAACAGATAGAATACTCTATCTATCAATAAAAGACCATAGTAGAATCATATGCAACATGGCAGAATTGAAATGCTTTCAAAATCATAGGATTATATCATGGTGGGGCTATGCTTGCCTTTGCTAGTTGATAACAGATAAGAAGATCTTCGGGAGCCTTGAACTTGACTTGGTTACAGTTGGTCAAGTATTGTTTGTCGATCTTCGATCTTCGATGGTGTTGTCCTCGGGCTTCGATCGCGATCTCGATATCGTATCCTACCGCGAAGAACCAAACACCAGAAAGAGAGGGGGAACAATCAACAATGGCATTGATGCAATGCTCAAACAAGAATGATGATATGACAAGTTAATTTGCATTGAATTGAAACCCTAAAGCATGCTCGACAAATTAATCGGGGTTTCGAGGGGCGCAAACCCTAACTCGGGAAAACTCCGAAACATATGAGAGGGGTTAGTTTTTTCTTCTAATAAAACTTGCCATTTAAGTTGTTGAACAATGCATGATTATAGCTCTGTTAGATAGTTCTCTATTTTCTGAACATTTTGGTATATTATACATATTTTTCTGACTTATAAATAATAAGATATGAATTTTACAAGTTTTATTCAATTTCTGGATTTATTAAACTATTTTAAATTGAATTATTGCATCACTGTGACGCAGGGCTGACATGAGAACAGGTGGAGGAAATTTCATACTGGGGCTAAGGTTAGCCCCAGTCACTAACTGCTAGGGCGCTGGGGCCACGTAGGCTTGCCACCATGGCAACCATGCCCAAGGCCACCTCACTGCCACGCAGGCGCCACGTCGAGGACACACGAGCACGCCAGAGAGCGGCCAGATGGTGGCAGGCGACGGCGGAGGAGGGCACGCGGGGCTGCACGAGCTAGCCTACTCGAACCGGGGCACTGCGGGCTACCTAATCGTGGCGGCACCGCTCCAAAAAGGTCACCGGAGCATAGCGCACGGCAAGCAGCAGCGGCGCTGCTTGCAGGTCGTCGACAAGCGATGGCTACAGAGCGAGGGAGAGAGGGAAAAGGGTCGGCGAGATCCGCGTGCTCACCCTGGTGCTCAAGGTAGTGACGGGTAGGCGCAGGGAGGTCCTGAACGGCGTGAATGGCGACGGCGGCCGGAGTCAGTGACGGAGAAGACATGCTCGACTCCGTGAGAGAGGGCACCACGGCAAGCAAGCTTCGGTGAGGAGGTCCCTGGCGAGGAGGCGGAGCTGCAAAGAGTATTGGAGAGGCACGGGGCAGGCCAGAACGACGACGGCGCACGTCGACTGTGGCGGCTAGGGTTTGGTTTACAGGAAACGAGGGAGAGAGAGGCACTAGGGGATAGTGAGAGGTTGAGGAGAAGAGGGACACGACGCGGGCGACCTTATCTCCACTCCAGGCGGTGGCGCTCATCGTGGCGCGAGGCGCGCATCACGGCGGCGGCGAGCGGCCGAGGCGACGACACGGAGGAGCTTCCTCGTGAGGAAGACGACAACGAAGAGGTATGGGCCCAGGTGGGCTTCTCCTTGGCCGCGGTGGTGCTAGCTGCTGCACGGGTGGGCGACAGAGAGGAGAGGAGAGGAGGTGGGCCGATCTGGTTGGCTCAGGATACATTTTTTTTACAGAAAACCTTTTTCAATTTCTGTTTTTCATTTCCCTTTTGAATTTTTAGTTCAAATTTGTTTTGGGTGATTTCAAAATTGCCAGAGATTTTATAGAATATATAAAATACTGCAGGGACCCCTTTAATCAATTTGGGATCCTTTAATTTTGTCACTTTTCAAAATTCAAAACTATTTTGAGTTGATTTGCAAATAGAGGTGGAAGATTAGTGTTTAGGATTTTCTTTATTTTCCTCAATGCAAATTTTAAGGCATGATGCTCATGATGCACAAAACAAACACTAATAGTATTTAGCTAAAACTGGGGTGTTACACTTTGTCAAGCATATACTCCATCGTTGTTCACTTTAACCTTAATCACTTCCAGATGCTTATGATAGGGGCAATGAGAGCTGAAAGCTAACAAGTACCATAATTTTTGGAAGATCTTTTTGAGACTTGAAATCCCTGCTTCCCTTATGAAGGGCCTTTCTTCCACTATTATATTGAGTCTCCACCTTCTATCTTTTAGGCACCAGTTAAGAGAGCATAGTTGCCATTCTTAGTTCTATGTGCATTGTCCCAAAACTTATTGATAGATGCATATTGTTGATATTATTTGTTCTTGTGCTATTTGTATCTAGTCACTCTTATGAATGTTGAAGGTGTCCTATGCATCTATTTGCTACTCCATGAGGGATGTTGGAGCTTTATCGATGTGGGAGCGCTTGGTTGGAAAACCCCAAGAGCAAGGCGTGATGCAACACAGCAGCAAGTCTTCCCTCGGTAAGAAACCGAGATTATCGAACCAGTAGGAGGAAGGAAACTTCTCAAAGGTGTTGCAAGAAACTTGGAAACCTGCACAACGCAAACTCAAGACTTTGCCCCAACGAACAAGGAGGTTGTCAATCTCATCGGTTGCTGTAACAAATGATTAACTGTATGGTGTGGAAGGTAATGGTGGTTTGCAGCAACTAAACAGTAATAGTGGAAGGTATATCATTGGTAAAGATTGGACCGGGGTCCATAGGTCACTAGAGGTGTTCTCCTTAGATAAACAAACATGGCATGCTAGGTAAACAAATTACATCAGGGCAATTGACATTACTGAGCAAGGCATAACAATGAAATACTAGACATCATGATCCTATGAGATCCGATTGGGTAATACAACAAGATACATAGACCGCCATGCAACTGCATCTATGACTAGAAGTCCACCTTTGGGTTATCATCCGAACCCCCTCCAGTATTAAGTTGCAAGCAACAGACAACTGCTTTAAGCAAAGTGTGTAAGGTAAACAATCCACTTGTTCCATGAACAAGAGACTGCTGTTTTCTCCCTAGTTGCAATAACACATCTACAACCTTAGAGATTTCTGTCACTTCCCTTAGATTAAATAGAGGCATGAACCCACTATCTAGCATAAATACCCCCTCTTGGAGTCACTAGCAACTACTTGGCCAAGATAGCCACTAACAACGGAGAGCATGCAAGATCACAAACAACACAGACATGATAGAATCTAATAGACAAAACCATTAATCAATCTGACATAGTAATCTCAATATCCATTGTATCCCCACAAACACAACATGCATGATTACAAATAGATGAGATCTTGATCATGAATGGAGCTCACAAAATCTAGGCATGAAAGCACAAAGGAGGAGATACAACCATCTAGCTACTACATGGACCCGTAGTCCAAGGTGGAACTGCTGACGCTTCATACCAAATGCTGGCATGATGAAGAAGAAGGCCTCCGGGATGATCTCCCCTCTGGCAGGGTGCTGGGAAGAGCTTCAGATCCCTCCTATCAAGGGAAGATGCTGGCGGCGGCTACAGACGGTTTCGTGGAATATTGATCGGGTACTTAGGGTTTATACATCGGCGGCTTCTTATAGGAGAAGAGGCGAGGTAGGAGGGCGGCCAGGGGGCCCATAGCCTGCCCAGATGCAGCCTAGGGTGGGCCCGTGCCTGGGGGTGCAGCCGCCCTGTGGCTCCCCTCAGTATCTCCTATGGACTCCGTGTTCTCCTCGATGAAATATTGACTTTGGCTTTTGTCCCGTCCAATTCCGAGAATATTTCCTTACTAGCTTTTCTGAAACCAAAAACAACAGAAAACAGGCAACTGGCTCTGTGGCATCTTGTCAATAGGTTAGTTCCAGAAAGTGTATAAAAACACCTCAAAGTGTAGATAAAGCAAAGCAAAGGAGATACTAAACAAGCATGGAACATCAAAAATTATAGATACGTTTCCGACATATCAAGGGAGAAGCTAAATGCCACTATGCCATGTTTTCTGTATGTGAAACAAAAAACGTTTTTCAATGCATGTTATTCATGATATTTGTTTGTAACCTTTCATGTTGCATGCATAGTTACTTTGGCTTACTGTTAGAACTCCATCTTTCATGCTCATGTTTAGAGTTCTTTGATCCCAGCCTTCAATGCTTGCAAATGGTTTGATCTTGATTTTGATGGTGCATGTCACCTAAAAAATATATTCTTTTTATCACTTACCTACTCGAGGACGAGCAGGAGTTAAGCTTGGGGATGCTTGATACGTCGGAAACGTATCTATAATTTTTGATGTTCCATGCTTGTTTAGTATCTACTTTGATTTGCTTTTCTACACTTTGAGGTGTTTTTATATGTTTTCTGGTACTAACCTATTAACAAGATGCCACAGTGCCAGTTGCCTGTTTTCTTCTGTTTTTGGTTCCAGAAAGGCAGAAAATCAATATTCTCGGAATTGGACGGGACAAAAGCCAAACTCAACATTTTACTGTGGGGAACACGGAGCCACAGTATGAGACGGAGGGGAGGCACCAGGGGGCCATACCCCCTGGCGGCGTGGTCTAGGGTTACCCGCGCCCGAGGGTGGTATGATCACCCTGGCCGCCCCTTGCCTCGCCTCTTCGCCTATAAAGACCCCCCGATGCATAAACCCTAAGTACCCAATCAATATTCCATGAGACAGTCCGTAGCCGCCGCCACCACCATCGTCTCTAGATCAAGGGGGATCTGAAGCTCTTCCCGGCACCCTGCCGGAGGGGAGATCATCCCGGAGGCCTTCTTCTTCATCATGCTAGCCTCCGGTATGAAGGGTGAGTAGTTCCACCTTGGACTACGGGTCCAAGTAGTAGCTAGATGGTTGTATATCCTCCTTTGTGCTATCATGTTTAGATATTGTGAGCTCCGTTCATGATCAAGATCATCTATTTGTAATCATGCATGTTGTGTTTGCGGGGATCCAATGGATATTGAGATTACTATGTCAGATTGATTAATGGTTTTGTCTTATTGATTCTATCATGTCTGTGTTGTTTGCGATATTGCATGATCTCCGTTTCTAGTAGCTATCTTGGCCGAGTGGATGCTAGTGACTCCAATAGGGGGTATTTATGCTAGATAGTGGGTTCATGCCTCTATTTAATCTAAGGGAAGGGACATAAATCTCTATGGTTGTAGATGTGCTGTTGCCACTAGGGAGAAAACAACGGTCTCTTGTTCATGGAACAAGTGGATTGTTTACCTTACACACTTTGCTTAAAAAAGTTATCTGTTGCTTGCAACTTAATACCGTAGGGGATTCAGATGATAACCTGAAGGTGGACTTCTAGTCATAGATGCAGTTGGTTGGCGGTCTATGTATCTTGTTGTATTGCCCAATCGAATCTCATAGGTTCATGAATGTCTAGTATTGCATTGTTATGCTTTGCTCATTCCTGTCAATTGCCCTGCTGTAATTTGTTACCAAGCATGCCATGTTTGTTTATCTTAAGGAGAACACCTCTAGTGAACTATGGACCCCGGTCCAATCTTTACCATTGATACATCTTCCACTGTTACTGTTTACTTGCTGCAAACCACCATGACCTTCCACACCATACAGTTAATCATTTGTTACAACAAATCGGTGAGATTGACAACCTCACTGTTCGTTGGGGCAAAGTCTTGAGTTTGTGTTGTGCAGGTCTCCAAGTTGCTAGCAACACCTTTGAGTCATTTCCTTCGTCCTACTGGTTCGATAACCTCGGTTTCTTACTGAGGCAAAACTTTCTGCTGTGCTCATCACACCTTGGTCTTGGGGTCTCCCAACAAGGCATCAATAACACGCCAATAGCCCTCTGTCTCTCCATCGTCAACAACAACAAGATCGCAAACTCTTGGTCCGGTGAAAACGCAATAGGAATTCTAAAACTCTCGAAGGTCCATTTAAGTAATCTCACTTTGCTTCTGCTTCCCGAGGATTCGATAAACCTAGGTCTACTAGGGAAAAAGAGCTATACTACATCCGTAATCCGGACCGAAGGTATCAACCCTTTTTCTGGCGCCGTTGCCGGGGAAGCAATAGCTACCCTGGTGAGGTTAGTAGGAACCTTGCTAGTTTTAGTTTTGTTAGTTTGCTTTCAATTTTTATTTGAAAAACAAAAAAAATTAGTTAGTCTTTTTAATTCTTGCTTTATCATCATTAGTACTTGTTTAAGAAAATACAAAACATAGGAAGTTTGGCTGAAAAGAAGTTTGGGGAGTTTGCAACTCCTAATAATGATTATTTGCATACTCTTATTACTCAACCAGCAATTGATGCTAAAGATTATGAAATTAAGCCCCACTATTTAAGTTCGGTTCAACATAATCAATTTGGAGGCTCTGTTGTAGAAGATGCAGGTATGCACTTAAATACTTTCACTTAAATATGTGATATGATGTGCATTAAAGATGTTGAACCCGACGTGGTCAAGTTGTGCTTATTTCCTTTCTCTCTTAGAGGAAGAGCAAAAGAATGGTTGCTATCTTTGCCTAGAAATACTATTGCATCATGGGTGGAATGCACTTCCTTATTATGACTAAATTCTTTCCACTTGCAAATACTATGCAACTCAGATCTAATATTACTGGTTTTAGATAGGAAGAGCGTGAGCCACTAGCGCTTGCATGGGAGAGAATAAAAGAATGAATGAGAAACTGTCCCAACCATGGGATGGAAGATAGGTTAATTATCCATCTATTTTATAATGCTCTTAACCGTTTTCTAAGTCTATGCTAGACACTGCAGCTGAAGGAACATTTATGGGTAAGCAAATTACCGAAGCAAAGCAGCTGCTAGACAATATGCAAGACAACCATGCCCAATTGCATGTGGAAAGATTAAACACGAAGAAGGTGAACTCCGTCACACCTCAAGAGAACTAAGAACTCAATGCTAAGTTGGATGAGATTATATTAGCCGTTAAAGGTAAGGAAACCCCGGTAAGAACCACTCCCGAACCAACTATTGAAGAAGTAGACTTTATAGCTCGCAATGATTATAACCCTGCTTGGAAGACGAATTATAATCCAAACTTTCAAAAACATTATTCTAGTCCTGCAGGTAGCTCTAATAATAATATGGCATCAAGTAATACTAGTCTCTAAGAAACTCTTAAAGCTTTTATGGACTCACAAAATGAGCAAAATAATATTCTAGTCAAACTTATAGAGAATCATGATGCCATGCTTGGTAAATTATCTAACCAAGATGTTAATTTGAGAAATGATTTGTAGGCCCTCCAAGAAAGAACAAGGATCGTTGAGGCACAACTAGGTAAGATAATCGAGAGTCAAACTCTCATTCTAGAAAAATTTGCAGGTAAAGCTGAGCCCAATCCTGTTGAAGAGATCAGTATGATAAGAATCCAAAGGGAGGAGCCCGAAGAACTTGATTATAGCAATGCTCCTTCAGCAAACTACACTATTGAAGATCTTGTAAAAGGGATCAATGTTAAGATTCCGGTAAGTGAAGGAAATGAAGAAGCCATGTATCAACACTTCGTTAATCAGGTAGAAATAAAGGTACGTGAGCTTGAAGAAGAATACAAGAAAATTGCTGAAAAATTGCCTATTAAGCTAGATGATATATTTGAGCCCACTATTAAGATTAAAATTGGGACTAATGAAATAGCTGCACTCCGTGATCTAGGTGTAAGTGTTTCAACAATTTCAAAGAGTCTTTTTAACAAGTTGAATCTTGGCTCTTTTGAAATTACTGAACTAAAATTACATCTAGCAGATTCTACCTATAAACAAGCAGTAGGCATTAAATAAAACACTTTAGTTTACATTAAAGGTTATCCTTCTCTTATTGATTTTATTATTGTTGACATGCCTGAATATGCTACTGCCCCTATGTCGTCCTTTCTTAAGAACTATTAAGGCTTTGATCAATTTACATGAAGTGAACATGAAGCTTCAATTTCCTTCGCGGGATCCTTTTGTTATTCATTTCCCCAGGAAAAATAAAGCTAAGCAAGATGATACGGAGGCCATCACTTTGAAGGCAAATTACTTTGGAGTGGGTGTTCCACTCATATGGCCTAAGTGAGAAATATCAAGGTCAAGCTATTGACTATAAAAGAGCACTGCATCGGAGGCAACCCATGAGAAATAAAGGTTTGAGTTAAGTTTTTAAGTTTTAGTTTAAGTTTTATATAAATAAAGAGTGCTAGAAAACTCCAGTGATAGGAAGAGATTCAACGGTACTAAAAATTCCTGTTTTATATATGCCTTGGTAGAAATTTTAGTCTGTCATTCTTTATCAAAACAAGGTGTTTCGCTAAGTTTCAGTCTAAAAATTAATCTTTGAAAAAATAGAATTTTTTGATGTGTACAGAAAATTCCTGCTGTATAGTTATTGTTACCCATCGAAAAAATTTCATCCCAGAGTACAGAAGGTTTGACGACCAACTATACGGCGGAAACAAAAGTTCCGGCCATATAGTTGTCGCCATATAGTTACAGCCGCCAGACAGAAACCCTAGGAAACCCTAAAATTTTGCCATCAGACCAACTATACGGCCGGAACACCTTATTCCCGTCGTATAGTTGTCGCCGTATAATTGCGTATGACTATTTAAACGCTCGGGTAGGTACCCAAAACATCAAAAACACAATCCTTTTTCTCTCTTCTACCTCCTGTAAGAGGTCCCAACCTTTAATAAGGTAGAGATCCCTGTGTTTACAATGCTAGTCCCTGGATCAATAGCTAGCATCCACAGTTAAGATGTAATATCAAGAAACAAAGGTCATATTGTAACTTTATAACCAGGAATTACATAATTTTATTACATCTTACATAGCTCTTTTGGATATTATATTACATTGCAGCAGAAATCTATAAGCATGGGGTCCTTCATCTTCAAAGTGCCACAGGCAGACATGTTGGTTGTAGACTTGTAATCCTAATCAATCAACTTTTCTAATATCAAACAAACCTGCAACATAACAAGTTATAGCCACAAGGGTTAATACATTTGAATTGTATTGGCAAGTTTCACTACTATGTAGAATATAAGTGGATCCTATCAATACATGCATATTTGGCTAAGTAGGGTTTTAGGCTCTTTTGAAGAAAGCAATAAGTTATCCTATCTTTCAAATAAGTTTGATCTTTGATCAAGTCTTGTAACATCCCTAAATTCATGATTTCAAAGATTGCATATCATTCTTGCATGCATATAGTTTTGAGATCAAATTCAAACTCATTTCAAGAAAAACAGAAGCACGTAGTGCTATCATTTTATGTGAGCAAACTTAAATCAAATGGCTATCCCCATTTGAGAGTTTGAATGTTTTAAACCTAGATTGTTTGTCTTCCTTGTTGTTTGGCTTGAGTGTAGAGTTTGAATAAATTTTTACAAAGTAGAGATGGTTTCAAAAACCATTTTCAAAACAATTACTAAACAGGTGCAATGTTCCTGTTAATTTGTTTTCCAAAAATAGCCAAGCTAACTCAAAGTGGCCACATGGTTTTATACCTAGATTTGAGTATGTTGCACACTGCAAAAGTCCAGAAAAGATTTGAATTCAAAAAGAGTTTGAATTCATTTGAAAACCATTCCTAAAATTCATCCTGGAAAAAGAAAAGGATTAAAGAAAAGAAAAAGGCCAGGCGCTCCTATTCTAGCCCAACAGCAGAACCGGCCCAGCTAGCCCACCCGGGCCATCTCTTTTTCTCTCGCACGCGCAGACGCACCCACGCGGTCACTGACGCTTGGACCCTACTCCCTCTCTGCTTATTTCGCTGACGAGCGGGCCCTCTCCACGTCATCGTCGTCTTCCCCAAATCCCACGCACGAACTCCGCCGCTGCCCGTTGCTGCTTTAATTCCCTGGGCATTTCTTGTCGAGCCTCTGGCTACTTAATTCCCTCTCTCTCGCGACCATTTCCCCTCAACCAATTCCCCCTTCACGCCACCAGGCTGCCCACAACTCGCTCGACACTGCCGCTGTTCCGACGACCGCGCCGATGAATTCCGGTGAGCTCCGTGTTCCCCTCTGCCCCTGACTCATGCTATCAAGCTCAGCAACTCCTTGCGCATCTACTGACACACCCTGTTTGTTCTTGCATGGTCTGTAGCTTCGGCAACGACTTCGACCGAGCGCCGCCACTCTCTGCACGAACTCCGGTGACCTCTTCCCGTAAGTACCAGCCGCCCCTTGCCCTCTGCTGATACGCCTAGGACCCCCATCGTCTTGCGCATATAACGGTGCCTTCCTTTTGACTTAGCGCGACGCAGAACCTCGCCAACATCGACAGCAGCCGCACCCGACACGCTCGCGAACTCCGGCGAGGAATCTCTGACGACCCCGTGCACCCCTTTCCAAGCCATCGCCACCTTGAGCATCAGCAGCTCCCTGCGGTTCTGGTAAGCCTCTTCCCCCACTCCCGTGCGACCTAGAACGCCAGCGCCGCCGCTGACAGACGCGCCGCCTCCAATCGCCGCCGCTAGCGCGGCTCAGTTTTGGTCAGATGAATTGTAGCCGTCAGATCCAGATCCAGCGCGTAGGATTAGTCCACTTATCGAACCGTTAAGTTTAGATCTGAGCCGTGCGTGTTAGTTAGATCCAACGGTAGCTGAGCGTGATCCGGTGCGAAGCGGTACGCGCCAGTAAGATTAAGACACGTGGTTAGGGTTTGAGTTTAAAACAGATTTTGAAACAGATTTAGATTCAAATTTGATTGGGCTTTAACTTTTGAATCCCACGTTAGATTTTTGCAAATTTTATACCGTTGGAATTAGGGAGACAAGCCCTTTCTGTTTATGCAATGTGTTTAGTGTTTAGTTTCTGTTAAAATGACTTTATTTGCAGAAACTTGTTTAAGACTATTTTGAGTATAGAAATTGTTTAGAAAATTGTTTTGGTGTAAAATAAGCTTGATTTAGCAAGTTTTTAACTTGGTTATGATTCAGTACTATGCACTTGCTTGGTTGGATTTTAAAAATCATCACTTAGCTTTTTGCATGCATGCATATATTTATGTTTGTATATGAATTGTGTGTAATTTTGTGCTACCACTTTTTGTGTAGATTTTGGTGTTAGTGATTGTGATTGTGAAGAGTGCTACTCTCCCCACTACCAAGGCAAGTGGTACTTCATGAATATTTCCATCCCCATTTTTCATACAAGCATTAGAAATATTTTTGCTAAGTCTTGCATGTGTTACTATTTTTTTTTGCCAAATGCCATGTTGGGAAATCCTAAGTAGTTGTAGAATTGCTAGGAAATTTCTAAGTTAAGTTACTATGCCATGCTTAGCCTAGCTAGTAGCAAACAAGGGTTGGTAAAGTATATACATGCCATGATGAAAATATTTCTAAGTCTTTGGACTTATGTTTTCTTAATAAAACAACTAAGTCAATGAATCACCTGGGTGGAACGGGACTTGATTGGTGGTTTTTGGTTGAGTGGTTACACAAGGCCCATGGATATGGTTTACCTTGTGTATCTCACTTGTGGTATGCCACCCAGGAATAAAGGGATTTTAGAGGCCAAGTGTTGAGAAGCTTATAGTGCAGCCACTTGGCAATATGGGCTCTGCCTGGATCACATAGGTTGCTAGAACTTAGCCATTTGGACAGTTGGTGGTAGTGGGATTGATAGGTTGGAGCGCGTCCATTTGGTCTAAGGAAAGGCTTCTGAAAGGTCCTGTCTTGGGAAACCAAGTCTGGTGGGGAAAGTGCACAACCTCTGCAGATGGAAAAATCTAAGTACTTAGCCAAGTCCATGGCAATGGACAACTTGAGCATCAAGGCATGGAAGCTATCAAGAATCTCATCACTCCAACTTCTAAGTAAAAACTTGTGGGTGAACAAGGGTGAAGGACCCCAATGTCTATTGGTGGTTTCTTGGGAAAAGTTTTTGACAAAGAAAAACTTAGCGATTTCAACTAATAGGAAAAACCTATTTTGAGCAAAGCAAGCCAAGCTACACTTAGCCAAATTGCATATAGTATTATAGTCCACTTAAAATTTACTAAGGTATCACTTGCCAATACTATTCCAAAGTATTGACCCACTGTGGCTGTAACTTGTGATGTTGCAGGTTACTCTGATGAGGATTAGGTGTCATGAGTCTACACTCAACATGTTTGCCTGTGGCACATGAAGATGAAGACTTATGTTTATTTACTTATTCCAAACTCTTGTATTAGGCCTGTGGCCTTGAGATGTAAAAGACTATGTTTTATCTCTGGAATGAATGTAATAAATGACCTTTGTATCTGTGTACTTCATCTTAAACTATGGATGCTAGCAATGATCCAGGGACTAGCATTGCAATCACAGGGATCCTTTTCCTTTACAAAGGAGGGATCTTACAAGTCTTTGTCAACTCCTTGGTAAAGCCCCAAGTGTTTCAAGTTTTTATAAAAATTCTTCTTGAGCTCCTTGGTAAACCCCAAGTGCTACAAGTCTTTATCAAATCTCCTTGTGCTCCTTGGTATGCCCCAAGTGCTACAAGTCTTTATCAAAATCTTCTTGAGCTCCTTGGTATACCCCTAGTGCTACAAGTCTTTTGTTGTCACCTTAAAGTTTTTCTTTTAGAAATTGGAATGTCAAGATTTCCCATAGCTTCAAGCTTTAGTTGCTCAGTATTGTCCATAACCGGGGACACGGCTAAGTACTTAGAATTTTTATCTTCTGCAGAAGTTGTACACTTTACCCACATGACACAATCTCATCTTGTTACCACCAGTGGCCGCTGGATAAGTACTCACCAAGATGGAGTACTGGCAGATTGAGAATGTGACGAAGTCTTTCCATAGGGTCCCAATACAATGCTAGCTGACTTCAGGCACCAATGTAGGGTTCCTAGTTCCCTCATTTCCAGTTGACCTGAAGATCAATGCATGGGTCTTCCCAATGTAGTTGACTAAGCTAGAGCCATATTAGCATGTGGTTGTACACGAAAGCCACTGTTGGAGAAACATGTTCAATCTCTAAGTTCCTGGGTGGTTTTCTTTTGGTGCACAACACAAAGAGATTGCCATATACATGGTTCCTTTTGTTGCCACCTTGTCCAAAACTTGAGTATCCTTGTCCACCCAGGTGGTTCATTGAGTACTTGTTTTATTATATAAATCATAAGTCTTTTCTCACTTCATAAAATCTCAACATGTATCTCTTCTGAAATTTTTAGCATGGCTAAGCATTTTACAACTACATTGTTTTCACTAAGGAATATATAAGGGTATCCTATTAGGATTTAGCATAGCATAAGTATAGAAATCCTTTTCATGCATGTTTCAAAATCCACTAAGTATAATGAAAATAGTAGGACTTTGGATGATAGTGTCACTTGCCTTTTTGGTAGGGAATGTTGGTTCACTTCTTGATCTTGCTAATATCACACTCTTATAATCTTCACTACAAATCAATCAAGCAAACATAGGTTCAACTAGCATTCCAACCAATATTCAAACAATTTAACACACATAAAATAATAGAAACCAAGTCATACATGCAAGCATGCAAAAGATAGTTTTATTTGCAAAGATGGTTTCTACTAGGTTCTAGACTTTGTAAGGATCAAAGTGGTCATTTTCTAAAGTGGCAAAGTCATTTGCAAAAAGGTTTTATCCATAAACCATTTTTAAATCCAACCATTATTTTATGTGGTGGAAAATGTTTTTAGCAAAGCAACAATTTTATATTGTTCACCAAATAAGTTGTTAGTTCACAAAACTTGGTGTTTAGGGTCAGTAGCTTTGAATCAAAACATTTTCCAAAAGTTTTTGTTCAAAAATCATTTCCATAGCAAAATCAATATTTTCATTTGACTAGAAATGGGCTAATTCAATTATTCAATTCTAATCTTCACCAAATACATTCTTAAAACTATAAGTTGGTTCCTAAGGTCAGTAGGTTCACAACAAATAAATTTGCAAATATTTCAACCTAAAAATCTTTTTGGAATAGTTTTGTAACCTAAACAAGCGTACAAATGTTTCTGCAAAAACAAACAATTTCCCAGAAGCAAATCACTAAACAAATTGCATGGTTGGCTAGGGCTTGTTCCACTTATTCCATTGATATAAAGTTTGCAAATTTTGGACGTGTGGATCACAAGTTATAAGGTTTTCAAATTTGCATCTAAATCAGATTCTAAAATCTGTTTTAAAACAAACTGGTGCCACGCGGCGTGTTGTTACTGGCCGGTACCAGTTCGCACGGATCGGTCTATGCGGGGCTTTGGATTTCACTCAATCGCACGGTGCGGGATGACTCATACCCTTTCGCTCAGGTTCTATTCTTGGCCAGACGATTTGCATCGCACGGCTCTCAGCAGCTCAACCAGTAACTGGCGGCGCTAGCGGCGGCTGGTGGCGGCGCGAGGTCAGGCGATGGTGTCGCGGTGATTCTAGGAAGCAAGGAGGAAAGGGGAGGTGCTCACCGTGCTCGTAGGGTTGTGGTGAGGCTCGAGGCATGGTCGGTTGGTCGAGGGGCGCACTGGAGTGAAGGGGATTGCTCGCCGGAGTGGGGGACGGCGTCAGGCGGTTCTGTTCATTGTCGGGGGCGATGTTGCAGATCGCCCTAAGACAAGTTAGGAGCATGGTCAGACGCGGGAGAGTGTGGCGAGTGCAGGAGCGTCATCGGGAAGGAGAGGGGCGGTCAGGTGCTTACCATAAGGGTCGCCGGAGAAGGAAGCAGACGCGGCGGCTCTCAGACGTTGTCGAAGTCGATGTTCTGGGGCGCCCGCGGGTGAACGGATGGCACAGGGGGAAGCGTCAGGGGCTGGGGGTCACGGCCGTGTGTTCAGGGAGGCAAGGGGCGGTGTTTGCTGGCCGGAATTGTTCGCGGGACTCGCCGGAGGCAGTGGCGACGCGAGGCGAAATTGTCGCAGCCTGGAGGCAGAGGGGAAGCGAAGTCTGAGGGGAATCAGAGAGGGGAGGGAGGCGTTTAATACAGCGTGGTCGCAGGGTGGAGTAATGGCCGCTGTTAACGCTAATTGATCGCCAGAGTAAAGGGCAGGAAACGGCGAGGAGACGTGGTCAGGGGGAAGACGATGCTGAGGTGGCGTGGGGCATGGGCGTCAGCGAAGGAGAGTGAGGGAAAGAGGGGTCCATCTGTCAGCGTCTGCGTGGGTTCAAAACTGGGTGCGAAACGTTTTCTTCGGGAAAGAGAGAAGCTGGGCTAACTAGGCTCGTTGGGCTTGGCCAGTTGGGCTGCTGTCTGATTCTATTTTTTTTCTTTCCAAATGTTTTATCTTTTTCTATTTCTATTTCCTGATTGAAATTCAATCAAACAAATCAAACATTCAAATCAATTCAAATCTTCTCCAAACTTGTATTGAGTTTTGGTTCTGTTTAACAACATAAACCAAAGTCCAAGAACAAAAAAAAATAATTTTATTCTTTTTAGGATCCATTTAATTAATTAAATAAATAGGACCCTAGTTATTAAATTAAAATAGTATTTGATTTATTTAAAATTACATTTGAAATCTAAATAACATCAAAATCAATTCAATAGGTTTTATTTGAGAATATATAATATTTGGAAAACTTGTTTGAAATAAATTAGCAAGTTTTGATGTTTAGATAAAATAGTAAAACCTTTATTTCTAATAAAATTGGATATTAAATCCTTATTATTTTATTAAATAAACCTTTACTATTTTTATCTAATAGAAATATTTTGTTTCTTTGGCCAAGTTTTAATTTGGCTTATAAAATAATCCTTATTTATATTTCTTCCTTTTCATTTGAAAACCAAATCTTTTTATTAAAAGATTCAAAATAGTAATTTCAAATATTTAAATCTTTCTTTATTAATTGTTTA
This sequence comes from Avena sativa, assembly GCA_916181665.1. NCBI lineage: Eukaryota > Viridiplantae > Streptophyta > Magnoliopsida > Poales > Poaceae > Avena > Avena sativa. Next base: position 142,540,020 of record OV702294.1, on the reverse strand, counting down.
TCCCTTTAAATCCTTTTAGGATTTACTTAATCAAAATAGGTTTGAAGGTTTTCAATTTGGTTCAAAAAGTTTCTTCTCATCCTGAAAATCAACAAAGTTTTATTTTATTCATTTATTTTCACATAATAAGATTTGGAAAATCTTGGGATGTGACAGACTACCACCCTTAAAATAAATCTCGTCCCGAGATTTGGGAAGGCTAGGGTTACAAGTTGGCTCAAAGCATCTAGGGTACTACCACCCTTAAAATATTTCCAACTAGACTACATCTTGTCTAGCTTGGGACCTTGGGGAATCTTCTCTGGGCATCCATATGCATAGTGTCCCTTGTTTCCACACTTGAAACATGTGATAAGGTTGAGGTCTTTCATGGTCTTGTTTATCTTGTGCTTCATCTTTTCTGGACAGTTGCTTGCATAATGTCCTGGTTCTTTGCAATTGAAACATGTGATAAGTTTGAGTTCTTCACGTGTCTCTTGTGGACAGGTTGCCGCATAATGGCCTAGCTCTTTACAGTTGTTGCACCATACTTGGCCAATCTCTTTATACTTCTGTTTCTCTAGACATTCACTGGCATAGTGTCCCATTTCTTTACAATGATTACATTGTATATGGCTTTTGTCCTTCTTTTTCTTGGGTTTCTCCAAAGCTAGGAGTGCATCTAGTTCATGTTGTTCATAAGTTATCTTATAGGTAGGAATGTCTACATGTTTCTTGGACCTTCTATCGCTCCTTGGAAAATTCATATGCCTCTTCTTTGGTCCTTTGAATAGGGTTGTATTGCATGGAGGTATAAGTGGAGCTTTTCCTTTGTCCTCATTCCTCTTGGTAGACTTGGATCCTTCTTGATAGTTTGAAATCATTTGTTGCACTCCACCTTGTTTCCTTTGTTCAACTTTGGAATAGATGGGGCATTGGATAGGGACATGGTTATTTCCTTCACATAAGTAACAAGTAACCTGAGATGTGGGGCATTGGCCTATTGGATGTTTCTCTTCACAGTTGGGGCATTGATCTCCATGCTCCTTGGAAGTGTGGTCCTTGTCTCCACAAATATTGCAAGCCTTGGTTCCTTCTAGAATAACATCTTTGTCATCCTTGCTGTCATAAATTCCTTTGGAAAAGTTGCTTTCCATGTTGAGCATTTGATCTGTCACCTTATGCAACATTTGGGCTTGGTTTTCCAGAAATCCTTGCAGGGTTGGATCTTCTCCACTGGTGTTGGCTATGAATGTAGCTGTCATTTGGTTCAACTAGTTTTGGGTTGCTATGAGTTCATTCATGTTGTCCTCTTGGTTGTTGCTGTTGTCATCAACCTTGATGTTGGAGTCTCTTGGAGTAGTCATCTGTTTGGATTGGATTAGGATTAGAATAGGCAAAATATTTCTAAGGGAATGATTCTAATCACACACATCACGATTCACACAAGCAATGTGCAAGCAATCACAAACAATCATTTCACTCAAACAACAAAGTTCAAGCATATCTTTAGGCAACAAAATATTTTTGTTACACCACATAAGTTGGTGTGTTTGACTTAAACAAAATATGGCGGTCCATCTATATGGTTCACTTGTGATCTTTCCATCCTTCTTGGTTGATTCCTCTTGCTTGAGATCATGGTTTCCTTGGGAAAAACTCTTGGTCACAAGACTTCAAGGGTGATGATGGTTCCTTCTAAGTTGTTCTTCCTTAGTCTTCAAGTCTTGAGCAAGATTTCTTGTAGTCCTTAGTGATATCCAAGGTTGAAGTCCTTGCTGAGAATAAGGTTGAATTTACTTGAAGATGTTGAAGTCATTAGAGTTGAAGATGTTGAAGTCATTAGAGTTGAAGAAGTCCTTAGCTCATGGTGAAGTCTTTGGCCATGGGGTAGGTTTTTCCATCAAGTTTGAAATAGAAGAGATGTAGAATCAAAAACAAAGAGTTTACAAGATTGTTTGTAAATAAGTTTTGGATCAAAACAACTCCTATTTTTCTAAAGGGTTTTGTCCAATCCTAGGGTTACAATCCTACAGGCAACACAGTGCTCTGATACCATCTGTAAGAGGTCCCAACCTTTAATAAGGTAGAGATCCCTGTGTTTACAATGCTAGTCCCTGGATCAATAGCTAGCATCCACAGTTAAGATGTAATATCAAGAAACAAAGGTCATATTGTAAATTTATAACCAGGAATAACATAATTTTATTACATCTTACATAGCTCTTTTGGCTATTATATTACATTGCAGCAGAAATCTATAAGCATGGGGTCCTTCATCTTCAAAGTGCCACAAGCAGACATGTTGGTTGTAGACTTGTAATCCTAATCAATCAACTTTTCTAATATCAAACAAACCTGCAACATAACAAGTTACAGCCACAAGGGTCAATACATTTGAATTGTATTGGCAAGTTTCACTACTATGTAGAATATAAGTGGATCCTATCAATACATGCTTATTTGGCTAAGTAGGGTTTTAGGCTCTTTTGCAGAAAGCAATAAGTTATCCTATCTTTCAAATAAGTTTGATCTTTGATCAAGTCTTTGTGAACTCCTTGGTAAAGCCCCAAGTGTTTCAAGTTTTTATCAAAATTCTTCTTGAGCTCCTTGGTAAACCCCAAGTGCTACAAGTCTTTATCAAATTTCCTTGAGCTCCTTGGTATGCCCCAAGTGCTACAAGTCTTTATCAAAATCTTCTTGAGCTCCTTGGTATACCCCAAGTGCTACAAGTCTTTTGTTGTCACCTTAAAGTTTTTCTTTTAGAAATTGGAATGTCGAGATTTCCCATAGCTTCAAGCTTTAGTTGCTCAGTATTGTCCATAACCGGGGACATGGCTAAGTACTTAGAATTTTTATCTTCTGCAGAATTTGTACACTTTACCCACATGACACAATCTCATCTTGTTGCCACCAGTGGCCGCTGGATAAGTACTCACCAAGATGGAGTACTGGCAGATTGAGAATGTGACGAAGTCTTTCCATAGGGTCCCAATACAATGCTAGCTGATTTCAGGCACCAATGTAGGGTTCCTAGTTCCCTCATTTCCAGTTGACCTGAAGATCAATGCATGGGTCTTCCCAATGTAGTTGACTAAGCCAGAGCCATATTAGCATGTGGCTGTACACGAAAGCCACTGTTGGAGAAACATGTTCAATCTCTAAGTTCCTGGGTGGTTTTCTTTTGGTGAACAACACAAAGAGATTGCCATAGACATGGTTCCTTTTGTTGCCACCTTGTCCAAAACTTGAGTATCCTTGTCCACCCAGGTGGTTCATTGAGTACTTGTTTTATTATATAAATCATAAGTCTTTTCTCACTTCATAAAATCTCAACATGTATCTCTTCTCAAAATATTTAGCATGGCTAAGCATTTTACAACTACATTGTTTTCACTAAGGAATATATAAGGGTATCCTATTAGGATTTAGCATAGCATAAGTATATAAATCCTTTTCATGCGTGTTTCAAAATCCACTAAGTATAATGAAAATAGTAGGACTTTGGATGATAGTGTCACTTGCCTTTTTGGTAGGGAATGTTGGTTCACTTCTTGATCTTGCTAATATCACACTCTTCTAATCTTCACTACAAATCAATCAAGCAAACATAGGTTCAACTAGCATTCCAACCAATATTCAAACAATTTAACACACATAAAATAATAGAAACCAAGTCATACATGCAAGCATGCAAAAGATAGTTTTATTTGCAAATATGGTTTCTACTAGGTTCTAGACTTTGTAAGGATCAAAGTGGTCATTTTCTAAAGTGGCAAAGTCATTTGCAAAAAGGTTTTATCCATAAACCATTTTAAAATCCAACCATTATTTTATGTGGTGGAAAATGTTTTTAGCAAAGCAACAATTTTATATTGTTCACCAAATAAGTTGTTAGTTCACAAAACTTGGTGTTTAGGGTCAGTAGCTTTGAATCAAAACATTTTCCAAAGGTTTTTGTTCAAAAATCATTTCCATAGCAAAATCAATATTTTTATTTGACTAGAAATGGGCTAATTCAATTATTCAATCCTAATCTTCACCAAATACATTCTTAAAACTATAAGTTGGTTCCTAAGGTCAGTAGGTTCACAACAAATCAATTTGCAAAGATTTCAACCTAAAAATCTTTTTGGAATAGTTTTTGTAACCTAAACAAGCATACAAATGTTTCTGCAAAAACAAACAATTTCCCAGAAGCAAATCACTAAACAAATTACATGGTTGGCTAGGGCTTGTTCCACTGATTCCATTGATATAAAGTTTGCAAATTTTGGAAGTGTGGATCACAAGTTATAAGGTTTTCAAATTTGCATCTAAATCAGATTCTAAAATCTGTTTTAAAACAAACTGGTGCCACGCGGCGTGTTGTTACTGGCCGGTACCGGTTCGCACGGATCGGTCTATGAGGGGCGTTGGATTTCGCTCAATCGCACGGCGCGGGATGACTCATACCCTTTCGCTCAGGTTCTATTATTGGCCAGACGATTTGCATCGCACGGCTCTCAGCAGCTCAACCAGTAACTGGCGGCGCTAGCGGCGGCTGGTGGCGGCGCGAGGTCAGGTGATGGTGTCGCGGTGATTCTAGGAAGCAAGGAGGAAAGGGGAGGTGCTCACCATGCTCGCAGGGTTGTGGTGAGGCTCGAGGCGTGGTCGGTTGGTCGAGGGGCGCACTGGAGTGAAGGGGATTGCTCGCCGGAGTGGGGGACAGCGTCAGGCGGTTCTGTTTGTTGTCGGGGGCGATGTTGCAGATCGCCCTAAGACAAGTTAGGAGCATGGTCAGACGCGGGAGAGTGTGGCGAGTGCAGGAGCGTCATCGGGAAGGAGAGGGGCGGTTAGGTGCTTACCAGAAGGGTCGCCGGAGAAGGAAGCTGATGCGGCGGCTCTCAGACGTTGTCGAAGTCGATGTTCTGGGGCGCCCGCGGGTGAACGGATGGCACAGGGGGAAGCGTCAGGGGCTGGGGGTCACGGCCGTGTGTTCAGGGAGGCAAGGGGCGGTGTCTGCTGGCCGGAATTGTTCGCGGGACTCGCCGGAGGCAGTGGCGATACGAGGCAAAATTGTCGCAGCCTGGAGGCAGAGGGGAAGCGAGGTCTGAGGGGAATCAGAGAGGGGATGGAGGCGTTTAGTACAGCGTGGTCGCAGGGTGGAGTAATGGCCGCTGTTAACGCGAATTGATCGCCGGAGTAAAGGGCAGGAAACGACGAGGCGACGTGGTCAGGGGGAAGACGATGCTGAGGTGGCGTGGGGCCTGGGCGTCAGCGAAGGAGAGTGAGGGAAAGAGGGGTCCATCTGTCAGCGTCTGCGTGGGTTCAAAACTGGGTGCGAAACGTTTTCTTCGGGAAAGAGAGAAGCTGGGCTAACTAGGCTCGTTGGGCTTGGCCAGTTGGGCTGCTGTCTGATTCTATTTTTTTTCTTTCCAAATGTTTTATCTTTTTCTATTTCTATTTCCTGATTGAAATTCAATCAAACAAATCAAACATTCAAATCAATTCAAATCTTCTCCAAACTTGTATTGAGTTTTGGTTCTGTTTAACAACATAAACCAAAGTCCAAGAACAAAAAAAAATAATTTTATTCTTTTTAGGATCCATTTAATTAATTAAATAAATAGGACCCTAGTTATTAAATTAAAATAGGATTTGATTTATTTAAAATTACATTTGAAATCTAAATAACATCAAAATCAATTCAGTAGGTTTTATTTGAGAATATATAATATTTGGAAAACTTGTTTGAAATAAATTAGCAAGTTTTGATGTTTAGATAAAATAGTAAAACCTTTATTTCTAATAAAATTGGATATTAAATCCTTATTATTTTATTAAATAAACCTTTACTATTTTTATCTAATAGAAATATTTTGTTTCTTTGGCCAAGTTTTAATTTGGCTTATAAAATAATCCTTATTTATATTTCTTCCTTTTCATTTGAAAACCAAATCTTTTTATTAAAAGATTCAAAATAGTAATTTCAAATATTTAAATCTTTCTTTATTAATTGTTTATCCCTTTAAATCATTTTAGGATTTACTTAATCAAAATAGGTTTGAAGGTTTTCAATTTGGTTCAAAAAGTTTCTTCTCATCCTGAAAATCAACAAAGTTTTATTTTATTCATTTATTTTCACATAACAAGATTTGGAAAATCTTAGGATGTGACACCTCCAAACTCTCTCAAAACCTCAAGGGATCTTTAGCCCTGCTCAATTTCGTTCGAATTCCTCGCACACATGTGATCTATGGTATGTTTCTCCTCTGATCCTACAATTACTTTTTGCAAATTCGTCTCTCATCTATTGTCATTATCAATCTATGTGCGGCTTGTTTTGAACTATTTGCCATGATTATCTTGCCTAGATTAATATGATGAGGATTATGCTATGACTATTACTGTTGGATCAAAAAGTTTTATATTCATCTCTTTTATTTTTAGAAGATGAACACGATGAGACAGACACGTGATCTTGCCGCAGCTAGTTCTTCTCAGGCTGCAACTCAGGAATGCATGGGGATTCGATTCAAGAACGAAGCCCACCGTGATCATTTTGACAATATCAAACACGAGAAGTCAAGGCAACCAAGTGGTCTTGCCCCGTCACTTTGAACCAACTCGGTATTTCTGATGAATTTAATTTACTTTGCAATAGATTTGGCTTGCAAACCTTTGTATTCCATGATGCACTAACCTATCGCCGGTTAACCATTGAATTTCTTAGCTCTTTGAGTAGCACGGTCAAAGCATGGCATGGGGAGGATATAATTTATTTCCGACTCATGAACAATAATTATTCTCTATCACTTGATGAAATGTGCAATTGTTTTGGTTTACCCAACAATGACCCTAATGCTTTGCGCCCAGCTTTTACCGATATGGAACCTTCCCCTGAACACCGTTATAATAGAATGAGCTTTACTTCTAGAGTTAGAAGAGGGAAGAATATTCAACATCCTGCTATTCTCTATTTGTTCTATGTTATTTCTAACACCTTGTAGGCGTGCAATGAGTTTACAAGACTCAATGAGGAGGAAATATTAGTACTCGCAAAAGCTGCTTTCACTTATGACAACTTGTCACTTCACTTGGGCGCAATTCTTGTGCGCTACTTGGAGTACCAATCCCACCAAAGCCAAGGACCAACCACTTGTGGAGGCGTCATCACCGTGATTGCCAATGCATTGGGCATCGACCTAGGTGAGTTACAGTCGGTGCTAGGTGAGCGACGTGTTGGTTACTCTACTCTAGGGTTTGTGGAATGCTCACTAGGAGAGGTGGTGTTTATTATCGGGATATTGCTAGAGCTGGGCGTATCTACCCTGCTCCTTTGCCTAATTATATTTCTCTATCGAGGAACGACGTGTGCTTTATGACTTGCAGGTTGAGAAAAACCAACCCGAGGAGTAGATTCCGGAGGAGGATGAGGAGCAAGAAGTCTCTCATCAGGAGCAGCAGCCACCAAACCGGTTCACTACATATCAAGATTTCCAAGAACTTGGAGGAACTGTGGAGGGAATGCACAATCTCGCTCTGAACCCCCGAGAAACAACAAGTAACCTTTCAACTCAATTTTCGGACTAGAGTTACAACTCCCCCACCACCACACTAATTTGAAGGGCTTGCAAAAGCCTAAGCTTGGGGAGGTTTTATCTATTTTATATTTTGGTTTTCATTTGCTTTATCTTATTTTCGAGGTTATGTTTTTTTCGAGTTTATAAGAACTCGTGTTGGTTTCCTCAACACTTTACCTGAGTTGTTTTTATTTTGTTTGAGATTTTCAAGCCGAGCTTTGCTGCCAATTTTCTATTCTTTAATCCCCCTTCTCAAAAACCACAAAAAGATATCTCTGTTTATCTTTATTTTCCCTCTCTCTTTTTCTTTCCGCCTCGAAGTTCTTGTTGATTTGCAAGAGAGTGATTAACTTTGAGTTTCCAAGAAGCAAATAAAAAGGGAAGAAAGAAATGGAACGAAACATGAGAGGTATGCCTTATGACTCCCCACTTTTGAAATTTGAGAAACCCATGCTAGTTAGTAGTAATGTTGAGATGTTATATCGGTGGAGTGAGTCTCTATATTGTAGTGAAATTTTGTTTGCATGGGTATTTAATTGGGTACGTTTTGTTCCAGCTCTTGTAGTTAACCAAGGTCTTGCCTAATTTTTTTCTAAACAATTGAAATAAGAAAAAGTCTTACAATTAATGACTTGGGTGTTGTAGTGTTTAGTCTTGAAAGCTTATTCCTAGAGACACTCAACACCACAAAAAATAATGATTAACTTGATATCTCTCTTTGAAAACGTTCAATTGAATTAATGTTTAGCGGTTTTTGCGAGCATGCCAAAGTTTGACTTGTAAATCATAAGAATGATATAGATTTATCCGTGTCAAACTTCATGGTATGCCAACAACTCCGCTGGCCTATGAACGATCTTCATGGAGGAAACTCCTAGATTTCGACTATGAGTTGATTAAACATTTGTAGCAGCAATGCTATAATGGGTAAGATTCTTGGCACTCCCGGGTAGCTGTAACATGATGGAATCACTCCTCTGCCTGATATGAGTAATCATTATATGCAAAAGGAATAAAAACCTTAGTGATGCCACGAGTGTCCATCTCATTCCGATAAACTAATGAATTTTTTTGGCATGCTCTCGGTTACTTAAGAACTGAAATTCTTGAAGGACAATGAATAGAAAAGTAGTACTTGAAAAGTCTTGATTTATTGATGTGGGAGAATTGAGATACTTTAGTATATATGCTTTTTCATGACAAACTCTCACACTCTTAATTCTACATGATTACACTTTATTGTTCAAAGGCAGATAATCCGCCCCCTCTAGGATTTTCACCAAGGCAAGTTTGACGCGACCCATTGTGTGGGGGGTGGATTTTGCCCCAGACTTTCCGCCTCTAGGGCGGATAGCCCCCTCGAGGATTTTCACCAAGGCAAGATCGGCGCGGCCCACTGTGTGGGGGCGGATTTTCCCCGGGACTTTCTGTCCAGGGGGCGGATTTTCCCCTAGGACGGATAGTCCGCCCCTAGTGGGGGGCGAATAATCCGCCTCAAAACTTCTCCAATGGACAGTTCTGGGCAGGGGTATTTAACCCCATCATCTCCCTCCTGCCAGAACTCTTGGTTCATTTGAAAAGACAAGATCTGGTCCTCAAGTTCCATCCAAGAGATCTCCACGTTCATCCACCCAAAGGCCCCGTTCCATAGAGAATCGAAGGAGGAGGGCTCGATCTTCATCAACAGCAATCAAGCGCTTCACCTCCTCTCCATTCATTTGGAGAATCTTCGATCTAGTATTTCTTGCAAATATCTAGATCCTTGTTTTGATTATATTGATAATCCTTGTTCTTGTGGAAGCTTGTTGCCATTACGGAGCCTCCAATTTGGTTGTGGATGTGTGCCCCGCTAGAGTTGTAAAGGCACTAGTTCTCGCCTCGAAGGGTACCAATAGTGGAGAAGGTGGATCAGGCCTTTCATGGCTAGATCCATCGGAGAATAGGGTGGGGCCTATTGTGGCATGGTGGTCTTAGAACCGCCCAATGATACGTCCAATTTGCATCACCATTCTATATCATAATTTCCCTCTATTCATTGATATATTTCATATTAAGAGGTGTTACTTATGTCTTTTCATCCGTTTTTGCATGTTGGATGATTCTTGGAGGATGAACTACCGGAGTCAGGATTCTGATGGAAAAAGAGGTGTTTCGATGCAATTTTGCGAATATCACAAAAATACTAGAAAAATTACGGAAAATAATATTTTCCCAGAAGACGAAGGAAGCCAGAAGGGGAGGCGGAGATCGGCCATAGGGGGCTGATATGTTGGAAATGTATCTATAATTTTTGATGCTCCATGCTTGTTTAGTATCTACTTTGCTTTACTTGTCCACACTTTGAGGTGCTTTTTACATGTTTTCTGGTACTAACCTATTAACAAGTTGCAACAGTGGTAGATGCCTGTATTCTGCTGTTTCTGGTTTCAGAAAAGTTAGTAAAGAAATATTCTCGAATTGGACGGGACAAAGGACAAAGTCAATTACTTTCCGTGGGGAACAAGAAGTCTAGAGGAGAGCCGTAGGGGCCAGCCAGGGGGGCCAGACCCACCCCAGACGCGGGTGAGCCTAGCCTCGTGCCTGGCTAGGGTTTGGTGACCCTGGTCGCCTCCTCGGTCTCCCCCTTCGCCTATAAGAAGCCCCCGATGTAGAAACCCTGAGTACCGCGATCAAATATCCATGAAACCATCTATAGATGCCGCCACCATCGTCCCTAGATCGAGGGGGATCTGAAGTTCTTTCCAGCACCCTGCCGGAGGGGAGATCATCCCTGAGGCCTTCTCTCTGGTATGATGCGTGAGTAGTTCCACCTTGGACTATGGGTCCATGTAGTAGCTAGATGGTTATATATCCTCCTTTGTGCTTTCATGTATAGATCTTGTGAGATCCGTTCATGATCAAGATCTAATCTATTTGTAATCATGCATGTTGTGTTTGCGGGATCCGATGGATATTGAGATTATTATGTTGGTTTGATTAATGGTTTTGTCTTTATGATTCTATCATGTCTGTGTTGTTTGTGATCTTGCATGCTCTCCGTTGTTAGTAGCTATCTTGGCCAAGTAGTTGCTAGTGACTCCAAGAGGAGGTATTTATGCTCGATAGTGGGTTCATGCCTCTAGTTTCCAAGGGAAGTGACAATAATCTCTTCGGTTGTAGATGTGTTGTTGCTACTAGGGAGAAAACAACGGTCTCTTGTTCATGGAACATGTGGACTGTTTACCTTACACACTTTGCTTAAAGCAGTTGTCTGTTTCTTGCAACTTAATACTGGAGGGGGTTCGAATGATAACCTGAAGGTGGACTTCTAGTCATAGATGCAGTTGGATGGCGGTCTATGTATCTTGTTGTATTTCCCAATCAACCTCATAGGATCTTTCTGACTAGTAATTGCATTGTTATGCCTTGCTCAGTTCCTATCAATTGCCCTGCTGTAATTTGTTTACCCTTCATGCCATGTTGTTTATCTAAGGAGAGCACCTCTAGTGAACTATGGACCCCGGTCCAATCTTTACCATTGATACATCTTCCACTGTTACTTGTTTACTTGCTGCAAACCATTACCTTGCACACCATACGTTTAATACTTTGTTACAGCAAACCGGTGAGCTTGACAACCGCACTGTTCGTTGGGGCAAAGTCTTGAGTTTGTGTTGTGCAGGTCTCCATGTTGCTTGCAACACCTGTGTGACGTTTCCTTCCTCCTTATGGTTCGATAACCTCGGTCTCAACTGAGGGAAAACTTGTTGCTTGCTGCTTCACACCTTGCTCTTGGGGTTCCCAACAGGCTGTGCGTAGAGAGTCGTCAAGCTTTTCTGGCGCTGTTGTCGGGGAGGCTAAGGACATATTCACAAGGGAGTCCTTCACTTCCCTTCTCTTTACTTTGTTTTTAGTTTGCTTTGTTTCTTTTGCTTGGTTTTCTTTGCCTCTTTTCAAAAAACCCAAAAAAACTAGTCTAGTTTGGTTTGCTTGTTCAAAAACACAAAAAAATAGTTCCCGCTCTAGTTGCCACCTTGCTCTAGCTCACCATGTTGCTCCCCAAGTTCGCCCTAAAAGATCTTGCAATAGGTAGTGGCTCCGTAATTGGGAAACATAATATTGAAGAATTCTTTAATTATGTTAGCAAGCATGAGGATATGGAGGATAAATCTATAGCACAACTTGCTCCTAATTATGAGATTGCTGCAGCTTCTTTAGTTCATATGTTGGAGGCTAGGTTTGTTAGCCTTAACCCCTTCATACAATTCTTGTTTCTAAAACTAAAAGAAGAGAAGAAAGCTGAAAAGAGGGAATTCATCCTTGAAACTTTATCAAAAGAATTCCATGATGTTGCTAGGGAAGCCAAAAAGGTTTTTGAGCGTTTCAATATGCTAGGATCAAGTGTATATGTTGTGGGTATTTCTGATAAAACTAATCCTAGAGAAGAATTCAATATACCCATGCCCTTTAAGCTTGTTGGAATGCATGAAGCCTTTGAAAATAATTTGATTGGATTGCTCCTGAAAATCTTTTTGATGAAAGTAGTAGACCAAAGAGAGATGAGAAGGGATCCTCCGAAACACATTTGGATGAGATACCTTTCATAGTTAGAAATTTGCAAGTATGAATGTTCATGCTTCTTCATTTGAAAATACTTGATTCTTCTTGCTTCTTGTGCCTAACTTAAAGGCGTTAAAGAAAAGTACTTGTTGGGAGATAACCCAAGACTTTCCTTGAGTCTTGGAAGTTATTACTTCAGTATTGACCTCTCCTTATCCTTTTTGTTTGATTTTTGTGCCAAGAATGACCTCTAATGAGAGGGAAGTAAGATTTGGGGAGTTGCTGTCCCGAAACAGATTTCTGTCCTCCACCAAAAAAATCGCGAGGAGGATCTGTAACTCGGATTGATCTCACAATTTACGAATAAATTCCCCAGTATGTAGTCTAACTTTCATTAGTTCAACACTTTTTGATTTGAGCAACCGAAGATGTTCGAAAAAATCGGTTTCTACCTGCTGGTCTATTTTAATAGATTTCTACCATTATTTGCATTTGCTTCTTATTGATTCTTTTTTGAGTTCTTTTCAGGAAAATTGAGCTTTTTGAAGGAGTTACTACAGTAGCTTGTATCTTTAGTGAAAATCCTTTCTGTTCCAAAGCTTTGCCAGTGGTCTAATATCTTTTGAATACACTAATTTTGCTAATGAAGATTGTGTGAAGTTTTGATGAAGGAAAAATTTCATGTGTAGAGGGCGAATGATACAATGAGATGAAGAATAGACAAAAGCTCAATCTTGGGGATGCCACCATGGTGTCACCCCTAGAAATATCCAAGAGGTACAAGCGTCAAAGCTTGGGGATGCCCAAGGCATCCCCTTATTCATCAATAAAAAGCTCAGGTCTGTCTAGACACTTCATTTTTATTGTTTCATGCACAGTTGTGTTGTTCTTGGAGCGTCTTATTTTTTGTTTGCTTTGCTTAGTATGTTTCGTTTGATAAAGTAGTCTAGACCCCCTCTCTCGTTGTGTTGTTTTGCAAATAAGTTTGCTTGGTGTTTGGAAAGGAGTAGTAAGTTCTTGCTTGAAGTGCAAGAGGAGTTTGCATTGACTGCGACTTAAAATTTAGCATGACATGCTAGGTGTTGTTTTGACCTTATGATTAGTGATTATTGCTATAGCATGTCTTGCTCCAAATAATTGGGATTGCTTAGCGTGCCTTGAAGAAATTATGCGTTGTTTTAGCATGCAAAAGCATAGTATTGTGGTATTCTCCTTTGATGTTTTGCTTGGGTTGACTTGGCACATGCTCACACCATGTATGACTATGACAAGTCACCATTAGCCTCTATGATCATTTAGTCCTTGACTTGTAGTACCACTCTTTGCTTTGATTAGTATACTTTGTTGCACTGCATGATTATGGCCATTATTGCTCTCTTAGTTGGTTGCTCCCAGTCTTTTGCTAGCCTCCACTTGTATGAGTAAGTTCTACTCATGCCTCCAACTCCCAAGAAACCAAGTTATTCCGAAGTGTCCACTATAAATTCCTATGCATGGTGTGTTACACCATTCCAAGTATATTCTTGTTTTCAACTATCTTCCCATTAAAAACTATTATGTTTTGTGAAAACTTAGTGATTAAAGCCCTCATGAACTTGATGGCACACTTTATTCTTTGCCCCTAATAAACTTGACCCACTGTGACAACTTTGTTGTATATGCTTGCACTTATTAGTTGGAATTAGTAGAACCGTGTTGTCACGGGGAACGTTTTCAACATTGCACTTGTACCTTGTTGTACTCAGTTGATATCATGTTCTTTTGTCTATGGATGTCACCGGTGTGAAATAAAGAGGGGACTTGTAAGTTCATGGAGTTTGTATCATGTGTTAGATAAACGCCTGGGCCGCTAGCCTAAGCCATGCCTAATCATGGTGGAAACTTGCAGCATCACCATAATGAGTTATCTATGAAGCATCCTCAATAAAAAGCTATGCACATGGTAAATAAAAAGATTGCTGAGATGACCATTGTCTGCTTGCCTTGTCATTTTGGTTAGGGGAAAGCTCATGTACCATGTGTAAGGGGTACCCCGTTGGTGGTTCTCAATGATATGCAAATACTTACAGTGACAAGAACTTACCTGGACCCAAAGTTGAGTATGCATGAGGTGTGGCCCTCGTATTCAAGGGACTTGAGATTGCCAACTTATACTTCGTCAAGCATATACTCCAGCTTTGCCACTTTAACCTTAACCACTTCAAGATGCTTATGATAGGGGCAATGAGGGCTGAAAGCTAACAAGTACCATAATTTTTGGAAGCTCTTTTTGAAACTTGTAATCCCTGCTTCCTTTACAAAAGTCCTTTCTTCCACCATTATTGAGTCTCCACCTTCTACCTTTAGGCACCATTAAGAGAGCATAGTTGTCATTCTGTGTGCAGTGTTCCAAAGCTTATTAATTGATGCATATTGTGATATTACTTGTTCTTGTGCTATTTGTTTCTAGTCACCCTTGTGAACTTTGCAGGTGTCCTATGCATTTAATTGCTACTCTATGAGGGACAGGCTGATTGCCACTATGCTATGTTATCTGCATGTGAAACAAACAAACGTTTTTCAATGCATGTTATTCATGATCTTTGTTTGTAGCTTGTCATGTTGCATGCATAGTTACTATGTCCTATTGTTAGAACTCAATCTTTCATGCACATGTTTAGAGTTCTTCGATCCAAGCTTTCAATGCTTGCAAATGGTTGGATCTTTATTGTGAGGGTGCATGTCACCTAAAAAATTATTCTGTTTATCACTTACCTACTCGAGGACGAGCATGAGTTAAGCTTGGGGATGTTGATACGTTGGAAACGTATCTATAATTTTTGATGCTCCATGATTGTTTAGTATCTACTTTGCTTTACTTGTCCACACTTTGAGGTGCTTTTTACATGTTTTCCGGTACTAACCTATTAACAAGTTGCAATAGTGCCAGATGCCTGTTTTCTGCTGTTTTTGGTTTTAGAAAAGTTAGTAAAGAAATATTCTCGGAATTGTATGGTACAAAGGACAAAGTCAATTACTTTCCGTGGGGAACAAGAAGTCCAGAGGAGAGCCGAAGGGGCCAGACCCACCCCAGGCGCGGGTGGGCCTAGCCCTGCGCCTGGCTAGGGTTTGGTGACCCTGGCCGCCTCCTCGGTCTCCCCCTTCGCCTATAAGAAGCCCCCGATGCAGAATTCCTGAGTACCGCAATCAAATATCCACGAAACCATCTGTAGCCACCACCATCGTCCCTAGATCGGGGGGATCTGAAGTTCTTCCCGGCTCCTTGTCGGAGGGGAGATCATCCCGGAGGCCTTCTCTCCGGTATGATGCATGAGTAGTTTCACCTTGGACTATGGGTCCATGTAGTAGCTAGATGGTTGTATCTCCTCCTTTGTGCTTTCATGTATAGATCTTGTGAGCTCCGTTCATGATCAAGATCTAATCTATTTGTAATCATGCATGTTGTGTTTGCAGAGATCCGATGGATATTGAGATTATTATGTTGGTTTGATTAATGGTTTTGTATTTATGATTCTATTATGTATGTGTTGTTTGTGATCTTGCATGCTGTCACATCCCAGGATTTTCCAAATCTTGTAATGTGAAAAATAAATAAACAAAATAAATTTTTTGTTGAAAATCAGGGTGAAAAGAAACTTTTGTTTCTAAAAGGAAACTTAAAATCCCATCTTGAACAAACTTTGGTTAAAGTTTGAATTCAACAAATCCAAATCAAGAGAAATGCATTCCTCAATGAATGTATCTGAAATTTAAACACTTGGAAAATAAATCCAAACCCTAAACCCTAATGGAATAAAATAATTTCCAAGTTATCTCCAAGCCTATGGATTTGATCCATATAAAAAATTTGCCAACAAACATTCACAAATGATCAAGAATGACAAATAGAAATTTTATAAGACCATAGAAATTGGTTTCACTTAATTTGGAGCCATAGATAAAATCCTATGAATTTCACAAGATAAGGAAAAGTAATTTCCAAAGCTAATAAAGAACCTACCTATAAATCCATACCAAATGATGAGCAAATGATCCTAAAGGGATTTAAAAGGATAAACAAATACAAAATAAGATTTCACAAATTGGAATCACCAAGTTTGGTTCTCTAAATAAAAAGATATGGATTTTATAAGATGAAGAAGGAATTATTAATTAAAGAATATTTAAAGACCAAACCAAACCTAGGCCAAATCCTTAAACAAGTGGAGTGAACTATAATCCAAATCCAAATAAAATATTGGATAAAGAATTTCCAAAATAAAATAAAATGGCTTAAACAAAATCCTATTGGAATAAAGACAAATCCAAATTTTAAATGATTAATATATCTTATTAAAAACTTTTTCCAAATAATTCAAGATGAATTATTTGACACCCTTTTAAGTAAACAAAACTTACTGAAAGGTTTTGGAAGAATTTAGAAGTCAAATGGAATTTAAAAACATTATTAAATCCTATTTGATTTAAAACAAGGGCCCTTTTTATTAATTAAAAAGACCCCAAAAAGAATAAAATAAATTCCAAAATTTGACATCAGAATATACTAATAATCAGTATTTGAACCTACACAAATTTTGGCAAAAGTTTGAATTCAAATGGATGCTTGAATTGATTAAACAAAACCAAAACAGAATATTAAGAAAGGAAAAAGAAAAACAAACAGAACAAAAAAATATAAAAGGTGCAGCCTAGCCTAGCGAGCCCACTAGGCCCAGTCCAGTCCACCTCTCCCTCTCACGAGCGAAACGTTTTCTCACCGCAGACTTAACCCATGCCTCACTAACAGCCTGGACCCATTCCCCTTTCCCCTCTATCGCTGACGAGACGACCCCACTTCCACCTCACCTTCTTCCTCCCCGCGATGAACTCGCCCTGCCGTTCCTGCCTTTGATTGCGACAATGAATTCGTGTTATTGCCGCTGTTATACCTTGTCGTGACCACGCCCATTTAATCGCCCCTTCCTCCTCTCCCTTTCCCCTCTGTCGCCTCACCCAAGCGTGCCCCCAGGCCGCCCAATTTCCCCCTGTACCACACACTGTTCCGACGAGCTCCGCGAGCGATTCCGGCCACCCGACGTCGCCCCTTGCCCCCATGACCACACAGGCGAGTTCCCCAGACCCAGGCGCACCTCCCCGTAGCGCCATCTCGCCCCCGCGCGCCCTAGATATTCGGCAACGACGACGACCACCGTCGCCACCGTCTGCCTCCGCTCCGACAGCCTTTCTCGGTGAGTACTGACCGCCCTTCTTCCTCTCGATGATGCACGCATGATCGCCAACCTCATGTGCAGCTAATGCCGTTCGTACCTTGTCTTTTTATGCACCATAGCGTCGCCCCCATCGACGTCTGACCGTACCCGACGCCAGCGAGAACTCCGGTGAGCGATTCCGATCATCTCCGAGCGCCCCTTCGCCAACCACGAGCAAGTTGAGCTCCAGCACGTGCTGGCGAACACGGTGAGCCTACCCTCCCTTCCCCTAGCTTCCTAGAATAGCCCGAGCGTCGCTGCCGCGCGCAGCCGTCGAGCGCCGCCAGGACATGGTCAGGGTGATGATGGCCGTTAGATGATGATCTAATGGATACGATAGAATCACTTAACGCCGAAGGGGTACGCAATCTGTGCCGTGCGATGTAACTTGATCCAACGCCTCATGTTGCTGATCCACGCGAACCGGTACCGACGAATTAGAACACGCCACGTGGCTCTGTTCGTTTGAATTAAAACAGATTTGATCTATTAGATGCTAGATTTTGTAAAATCTATAACTTTTAATCTACACGTCCAAATTTTGAAAATTTTATATCATTGGATTCAGCAAGACAAGCCCTAGCCAACCATGCACTTTGTTTAGTAAAAAGCTTCTGGTAAAATGTTTGTTTTTGCAGAAACTTGTGTATGCATGTTTAGGATATAAAAATTGTTCTAAAATGATTTTGGGGATAAAATCTTTGGCAAATCGTTTGTTTTGAACCTACTGACCCTAGGAATCAATTGGTGGTTTCAAAAATGTATTTGGTGAAGCAAAAGGAAGAATCTTGGATTTAAACCATTTCTAGTCAAATAAAAATATGGTTTAATTACTAAAAATGGTTTTGGAGGAAAATCCTTGGAAAATGTTTTGGAATAAACACTCTGACCCCAAACACCAAGTTTTATGATTTGAAAATGTATTTGGTAAACCCTATAAAAAATTATTACTTTGCTAAAGGCATTTTCAACCACATGAAATAATGACTTGGTTTAAAAATGGTTAGTGAAGTAAAACCTTTTGCAAATGATTTTGCCACTTTATAAAATGACAATTAGGTGTTTTCAAATGTTTATGAACCATAAGAAACCACTTTCTCAAATAAAACAATCTTTTGCATGCTTGCATGCATTGTTTTGTTTCTATAATTTTATGTGATGAATTGCTTGAGTGGTAGATTGAATTATTGTTTGCTTGATTGAAATTGTAGTGATTTGAAGTGAGTGAACATTCCAAAGATCAAGGAGTGAACTTATACTCTCTACCAACAAGGCAAGTGATGCTTCATACTTATGTCCCATTATTTTCACTATGCATTAGTGATATTTCTAAGTAGGACTTGCATGCAATTTTTGCTAAGTATAAACTATGCTATGGGAAATCCTAGTAGATGAAACCTTAGTAGAAATTTCCTAAGTTAAAATTCCTACTACTATCATTCTTAGCTTAGCTAATATAAAACAAGGGTGGAATATATATATTCATGCTATGGAAAAATTTCTAATTCTGAGGACTTGTGTTTTGATTAATAAAAACAACTAAGTGAATGAATCACCTGGGTGGAATGGAAGGAATGGTTTATGTTGAGTGGTCATGTAAGTCTAGTATGCTGGGGAAAACTTGGGCATCACCAAGTCCAGTATGCTGGGGAAAACTTGGTGTCTCACTTGTGGATGGCCACCCAGGAACAAAGAGATTTGAGATGTCAAATGTTGAGAAGCTTCAAGTGCAGCCACTTGGAATTATGGGCTCTGCCTGGATCATATAGGTTGCAATAACTTAGCCAAATGGACAGTTGGTGGTAGGGGTTTGATAGGTTGGAGCGCGTCCATTCTGGTCTAAGGGAAGGCTTCTGAAAGATCTTGTCTTGGTGAAACCAAGTCTTGTGGGGAAAGTGCACCACCTCTGCAGAGTGTAAAATCTAAGTACTTAGCCATGTCCCTGGCAAAGGACAATTTGAGCATCAAGACATGGAAGCTATCAAGAATCTCATCATCCCAATTTCTAAGTTAAAAACTTGTGGGTGAACAAGGGTTGAAAGGATCACCAATTTCTATTGGGGAATGCCTTGGGAAAGATTTTGTCAAGCAAAAACTTAGTGTTTTCAAAGGATAAGGAAAATCTATTTTAAGCAATGCAAACCTAATCTCCACTTAGCCAAATGCATATAGATGATAGACTCCACTATACTACCATAGTATCACTTGCCAATACAATTCAAATGTATTGACCCTTGTGGCTGTAACTTGTTATGTTGCAGGTTTGTTTGATATTAGTGAAGTTTAATGATTAGGATTACAAGTCTACAACCAACATGTCTGCCTGTGGCACTTTGAAGATGAAGGACCCCATGCTATTGTTATATTCTGCTGCATTGTAATAAGATAGCCAAATGAGCTATGTAAGATGTAATAAATTATTTTATTCCTGGTTATAAAGTTGTATTATGACCTTTGTTTCTTGATATCACATCTTAACTGTGGATGCTAGCTATTGATCTAGGGACTAGCATTGTAAACACAGGGATCTCTACCTTATTAAAGGTTGGGAACCTTACAGATGGTATCAGAGCATTGTGTTGCCTGTAGGATTGTAACCCTAGGATTGAACAAAACCCCTTAGAAAAATAGGAGTTGTATTTGTTCCCAAAAAATATTTACAAACAATCTTGTAAACTCTTTCCTCAACCATTTTGGTTTTGATTCTACATCTCTTCTATTTCAAACTTGATGAACAAAGCCTACCCCATGGCCAAAGACTTCACCATGTGCAAAGGACTTCATCAACTCTAATGACTTCAACATCTTCAACATTTTCACCAAGGACTTCAACCTTGGATATCACTAAGGACTACAATTGAGACAAGAAATGTTTCTCAAGACTTGAAGACTAAGGGAATACAACTTAGAAGGAATCATCAACCCCTTTGAAGTTTTAAGACCAAGATGCAAGAAATTCTCTAAGGATGCAAACATCTTGTTCAAGAAGAATCAACCAAGGAGGATGGAAAGATCTCAAGTGCACCATATAGATGGACCACCATATTTAGTTTAAGTCAAACCCACCAACTTAGTGTGGTGTAACAAAAATATTTTTGGTTGCCTAAAAATATGCTTGAAACTTGTTGTTTGAATGGAGTGTTTGTTGTGATTGCTTGCACATTGCTTGTGTGAATTGTGATGTGTGTGATTAGAATTATTTCCTTAGGAATATCTTGCCTATTCTAATCCAAATCCAACCCAAACAGATGACTTCTCCAAGAAACTCCAACATCAAGGATGGTGACAACAACAACCAAGAGGTCAACATGAGAGAACTCATAGTAACCCAAACCTAGTTGAACCAAGTGACAGCTCAATTTATAGCCAACACCAGTGAGGTAGATCCAACCATGCAAAGGTTTTTGGAAACCCAAACCCAATTGTTGCATAAGGTGACAGATCAAATGATCAACATGGGAAACAACTCTGCCAAAGGAGTTTGTGACAACAAGGATGACAAAGATGTTATTCTAGAAGGAACCCAAGCTTGCAATATTTGTGGAGACAAGGATCACACTTCCAAGGAGCATGAAGATCAATGCCCTAACTGTGAAGAGAAACATCCAATTGACCAATGCCCCACATCTCAAGCTACTTGTTACCTATGTGAAGGAAATAATCATGTCCCTATCCAATGCCCCATCTATTCCATAGTTCAACAAAGGAAACAAGGTGGAGTGCAACAACTGATTGCAGACTACCATGAGAGAGCCAAGTCTACCAAGAAGGATGAATACAAAGGAAAATCTCAGCTTATACCTCCATGCAATATGACTCAATTTAAAGGACCAAAGAGGAGACATATGAATTATCCAAGGAGCAATAGAAGGTCAAGGAGACCAGGAACTATTCCTACCTTTGAGATAACATATGAAGAACATGAACTAGAAGCACTCCTAGCTTTGGAGAAACCCAAGAAAAAGAAGGACAAAAGCCATGTGCAGTGTGGTCATTGCAAATAAATGGGACACTATGCCAGTGAATGTCCAGAGAAGAAGAAGTATAAGGAGATTAGCCAAGTGTGGTGCAACAACTGCAAAGAGCTAGGCCATTATGTAGCAACTTGTCCACAGAAGATACGTGAAGAACTCAATCTTATCACATGTTACAACTGTGGTAACCAAGGACATTATGCAAGCAATTGTCCAGAAAAGATGAAGCACAAGATAAAGCCTATGAAGGATCTCAGTCTTGTCACATGTTTCAGATGTGGAAACAAAGGACACTATGCAGATGTTTGCCCAAAGAGGTTTCAACAAGATCCCAAGCAAGCCAAGATGTAATCTAGTTGGAAAATTTTTAAGGGTGGTAGTACCCTAGATGCTTTGAGCCAACTTGTAACCCTAGCCTCCCCAAATCTCGGGACGAGATTTATTTTAAGGGTGGTAGCCTGTCACATCCCAGGATTTTCCAAATCTTGTAATGTGAAAAATAAATAAACAAAATAAATTTTTTGTTGAAAATCAGGGTGAAAAGAAACTTTTGTTTCTAAAAGGAAACTTAAAATCCCATCTTGAACAAACTTTGGTTAAAGTTTGAATTCAACAAATCCAAATCAAGAGAAATGCATTCTGAATGTATCTAGAAATTTAAACACTTGGAAAATAAATCCAAACCCTAAACCCTAATGGAATAAAATAATTTCCAAGTTATCTCCAAGCCTATGGATTTGATCCATATAAAAAATTTGCCAACAAACATTCACAAATGATCAAGAATGACAAATAGAAATTTTATAAGACCATAGAAATTGGTTTCACTTAATTTGGAGCCATTGATAAAATCCTATGAATTTAACAAGATAAGGAAAAGTAATTTCCAAAGCTAATAAAGAACCTACCTATAAATCCATACCAAATGATGAGCAAATGATCCTAAAGGGATTTAAAAGGATAAACAAATACAAAATAAGATTTCACAAATTGGAATCACCAAGTTTGGATCTCTAAATAAAAAGATATGGATTTTATAAGATGAAGAAGGAATTATTAATTAAAGAATATTTAAATACCAAACCAAACCTAGGCCAAATCCTTAAACAAGTGGAGTGAACTATAATCCAAATCCAAATAAAATATTGGATAAAGAATTTCCAAAATAAAATAAAAATGGCTTAAACCAAATCCTATTGGAATAAAGACAAATCCAAATTTTAAATGATTAATAAATCTTATTAAAAACTTTTTCCAAATAATTCAAGATGAATTATTTGACACCCTTTTAAGTAAACAAAACTTACTGAAAGGTTTTGGAAGAATTTAGAAGTCAAATGGAATTTAAAAACATTATTACATCCTATTTGATTTAAAACAAGGGCCCTTTTTATTAAATAAAAAGACCCCAAAAAGAATAAAATAAATTCCAAAATTTGACATCAGAATATACTAATAATCAGTATTTGAACCTACACAAATTTTGGCAAAAGTTTGAATTCAAATGGATGCTTGAATTGATTAAACAAAACCAAAACAGAATATTAAGAAAGGAAAAAGAAAAACAAACAGAACAAAAAAAATATAAAAGGTGCAGCCCAGCCCAGCGAGCCCACTAGGCCCAGTCCAGTCCTCACCTCTCCCTCTCTATAACATCCCAAAAATCATGTTTCAAACTCATGCATATCATCCATGCATCCATGATCATATAGAGTTCATTTCAAACAAATAAATTCAAAAACAGGAGCATATGAGCTCATTATTTTATGTGATCAGAATTTGAAACAAATGCTACTCTTCTATGAGAGAATGTTGTTCATGAAACCAAACTTTGTGCCTTATTGCTTTCAGAATGTGTTGCTTAATTGCTAAGGATTTAAACCAAGATTTCAAAGCGAATACAATTTGAAAACCAATTTCAAAACCAATTTAAAACAAGTGCTATGTCACTGTTTATTATATTTTATTCCAAATGACCAAGCCAATTCAAAGTGACCACTTGGTTGTATGCCCAGATTTGTAACTATTGCACACTGCAAAATTCCTGAAAAGATTTGAATTCAAATAGAGTTTGAATTCATTTGTAAATCATTCCAGAAAATCAAATCAGAAATAGAAAAGGAATAAAGAAAAGGAAAAAGGCCAGCGCCAGGGTTTGAGCCCATCAACAGATCTAGCCCAGCTAGCCCACCCGGGTTCCCCCTCTCTCTCTCTCACTCGCAAATGCACCCAGCAAGTCACTGACGCCAGGACCCCACCCCCTCACCGTTTCTTTCGCAGACAACTGGGCCCCGTCCACGTCACCGTCGTCTTCCCCAAATCCCGCGAAGAACACGTCGCACTGGCCGTTGCTGGCATTGATTCCGCGGCGTAATTACCATTGATTCTGAAGGCATTTCCTGTCGAGCCCGCGCCTACTTAAACTCCTCTACACCGCGGCCATTTCCCCTCACTCAATTTTCTCTCCACGCCACCAGGCTGCTCACAACTCGCCAAACACCGCCGCAGCTCCGACGACCTCCGGCGTGCGATTCTGGTAAGACCCCGTCGCCCCTTGCTGTCTAAGTTTGCTAGAATGATCACGACAACCATGCGCATCTTCTCCCCCTATTGGTGCATGCTAGGATCATCTGGAGACTCGCCAACGACGACGACTGCAAGCACCTGACGCGTTCTTCTTCTCCAGCGACCAAATTCCGTAAGCCCTTTGCGCCCCTTCACTTCTGACTTACACGAGATTGTTCGCCACTGTCTTGCGCATCTCCTAAACCATCTGGCTCGTGCTAGGGCGACGCAGAACCTCGGCAACGACTTCGACAGCAACCACCTGACGCCGTGCACAACTCCGACGAGCTCCCTCAGCCACTACAGCGTGCCCCTTGACCAGCCATCGCCACCTTGAGCATCAGCATCGCACGGCGAGCTCGGTAAGCCCCTTCCCCCTCTCCCGCGCGACCTAGAACGCCAGCTCCACCACTGACAGAGGCGCCGCCGCTAGCGCCGCTCAGTTTTGGTCGAGTGATTCGTAGCCGTCAGATCTAGATCCAGCGCGTAGGATTAGTTCACTTAACGAACCGTTACGCGTTAGATCTGGCCGTGCATCTTTAGTTAGATCGTGCGGCTCTTGTTGATCGATCCTCCCGAACCGGTATGGGCCAATAGGAAACACACGCGTGGCTAGGGTTTGGTTTTAAAACTTAATTTGAATCTGACTGTTATTCAAATTTGATTTGGCTATAACTTTTGATCCCCACGTCAGAATTTGACAAATTTTATACCGTTGGAATCAGGAGAGCAATCTCTTTCTAAATATGCAATGTTTTTATTGTTTAGCTTCTGTTAAAAAGGTTTTATTTGCAGAAACTTGTGTAAGGATAATTTGAGTATATGAAATATTTAGGAAATGATTTAGGGTTTAAATAGTTGATGTTTGGCAAGTTTTTGACTTGTGTAGGATTAAGTACTATGCACTTGCTTGGTTGAGTTTTAAAAATCATCACTTAGCATTTTGCATGCATGCATATATTTTTGATTGTAATTGTTTTGTATGTGATTGTGGCTATATTTCTATGTGTAGATTTTGGTGCTAGTGATTGTGATTGTGAGGAGTGCTACTCTCCAAACTACCAAGGCAAGTGGTACTTCATGAATATTTCTATCCCTATATTTTATACTAAGAACTAGAAATATTTTGCTAAGTCTTGCATGTTATTTTTTTGCCTATATGCCATGATGGGAAATCCTAAGTAGTTGTAGAATTGCTAGGAAATTTCTAAGTTAAGTTACTATCTATGCCATGCTTAGCCTAGCTAGTAGCAAACAAGGGTTGGTGAAATATACATGCTATGATGAAAATATTTCTAAGTCTTTGGACTTTTGTTTTGCTTAATAAAACAACTAGGTTAATGAATCACCTGGGTGGAAAGGGACTTGATTGGTGGTTTTGGGTTGAGTGGTTACACAAGGCCCATGGCTATGGTTTACCTTGTGTATCTCACTTGTGGTAAGCCACCCAGGAACAAAGGGATTTTAGAGGCCAAGTGTTAAGAAGCTTCTAGTGCAGCCACTTGGCAACATGGGCTCTGCCTAGATCACATAGGTTGCTAGAACTTAGCCATTTGGACAGTTGGTGGTAGTGGGATGATAGGTTGGAACGCGTCCATTTGGTCTAAGGGAAGGCTTCTGAAAGGTCCTGTCTTGGTGAAACCAAGTCTGGTGGGGAAAGTGCACAACCTCTGCAGATGGACAACTTGAGCATCAAGACATGGAAGCTATCAAGAATCTCATCATCCCAATTTCTAAGTAAAACTTGTGGGTGAACAAGGGTGAAGGACCTCAATGTCTATTGGTGGTTCCTTGGGAAAAGTTTTGACAAAGAAAAACTTAGTGATTTCAACTAATAGGCAAAACCTATTTTGAGCAAAGCAATCCAAGCTACACTTAGCCAAATTTGCATATAGTAACTAGTCCACCTAAATTATACTAAGGTATCACTTGCCAATACTATTCCAAAGTATTGACCCACTGTGGCTGTAACTTGTGATGTTGCAGGTTATTCTGATGAGGATTAGGTGTCATGAGTCTACACTCAACATGTTTGCCTGTGGCACATGAAGATGAAGACTTTTATATATTTACTATTTCAAACTCTTGTAATAGGCCTGTGGCCTTTGAGTTGTAAAGACTATGTTTATCTCTGGAATGGATGTAATAATGACCTTTATATCTGTGTACTTCATCTTAAACTGTGGATGCTAGCATTGATCCAGGGACTAGCATTGCAATCACAGGGATCCTTTTCCTTGATAAAGGATGGGGATCTTAAAGATGGTAACGGAGCACTGTGTTGCCTGTAGGATTATGACCCTAGGATTGGAAACCACTAAGGAAAAAATTCAACAACTTCCACACTTGTCTATTCTTCTCGTAAACTTTTCTAATCTTCTTTCTCATCTCTATTTGTAGATGAATTCCATCAACGAAGCCGTAAGGTAAGGACCACTCATGACCATGACTTTGGAGTGTGAGACAGAATTCCCCAAAGCTCTCAAGGACCTCATGGTGGCAATGGAAATACATGGTGCAGCTGTGTACAAAGGCTTTCCTGTGATGGATGAAGGAGTTGAGTACTGGTGGGTGCAACTTCACTTTTACAAAAACAAGGAAGACAACCACAAGGGAACATGATTCTGCATGTACACTAACACTATGGTGCACACCACATTCTTTGAGTCAGCAAGGGATGCAGCTTGGAGGACTATCAATGAACTTAGTGCTAGAGTCAAGTGCAGATTGCTCAACCTCCAAAATGACTTAAAGAAAGAGAAGGAACATACCCAAGAGTTGGAGGCTACCAACCAAACCTTAAGAGGAGACATTATAGACATAGTGATGGAGTCATGTGAACAAGATAGGTTAATTGCTTCTAGGAATATTGTGTTAGCCAACAGATCTAGTGAGATTGGATTGTAAACATACTTCGTTAGTTGGACCAGCACTTATCCCCTTATTTTCCAAATGCTGCCTTAAAAATAAGTTGAACCCTGATTGATGTAATGGATCCATGTATACCTTGACTTGTGTGTTTTGATATGTATGTGATGCTTTGCCTTGTGTTTCATTTTAGATTGTGTTGTTCTAACTTTTTCTATCTTATAAATAGATGCCTAATGTTACCATCAGCACTGTTGAGGAGTTCCAGGGAACTCGCTTTGGTCCTCGTATTGTTGAGCTTACCACCTTGCTTAATCTCCCTCTTGCTACCATCATGGTGCTTCCCCTCACCAAGTTCGAGAGGAAAGACCTTTGGGGCTTCAAGGTCAATCAGCCCGTACGTCAGACAGAGCCTACCACGGAGGCCATCATCTTTAAGCTCATGCACGATGACAAGGAGAGAGGCCTTGAGGTAGTCATGCAGGATCTGATAGGATGTCTGTTAGGGAGACACTCTCGACAGGTTAGAGGTACTCACTTCCACGTCTTCGGTAGACGTGATGAGGATGGAGAGTCCATTGACTTCGAGGACGATTCGAGGGACACAGCAGAGCCAATTCGTCTATACCTCCAGGACTTAGAGTCTCTCATTAGGCACGTGGACACTGATAGGACCAACGTCATGCTTAGCAATGACAAACTCCAGGTGCAGCTTCGCGAGAAGGACAAGCTCTTCGCAGAGCAAGATGAGATAGTCAAGGAGATGGAGACGAAGTTCGAGAGCCAGGACAGAAAGTTTAAGAGTCGGGAGAAGCGAGTCCAGGATAGGAACAAGAAGATCCGGGACATGACTGAAGAACTGCAGGCCAAGGACTTCGAGCTCGAGCATTAGCAGATGGTGATTGAGAGGCTTCGTTCCCAGAAGAGGGCTCTCAAATCCAAGATAGAGACCTTGACCACCAATGTCGAGGAATACAAGACCGCAATGGAGAATGCAGGTATTACCTTTGTCGAGGAGGAGGTTGATGCCGAGGAGTAGATTTGGCTACTCATTTATCTTATATTATCGTACTTGTTGTTTGAGAACTTGTTATTGACCATCCGACATGTGGATGGCTTGTTATTTGTGTGTTTTACTTTACGAACTTGTTATCTTGTTGTTGAATTGTTATCCTTTTGTTGCATACTTTGTGTTTGTTTATGAGATGTAATGTGCATGAAAACATCTATGGGTATATCATTCTTATCTCTATTGGACAAACCACAGATGCCTCCCTGTCGTGCAAACCCCAACCCCAATAACAACAACATCACCCCAGAAATGCAACAAATGATGACCGCTCAAACTCAGCTGATGCAGACGATGACGATGTTCATCCAGAACCAAAACAACAACAACAACAACAACAACAATAACAACAACAATAACAACAACAACAACCCACCGGGCTTTGACATGCTTACCAGATTCTTGAGATTGAGGCCAGCAAAGTTCTCAGGAACAACTGATCCCATGGTGGCCAATGACTGGCTACGCTTTGTGAACAAGGACCTAGTAACTGTGGGTTGTACTGATGCTGAAAAGGTCAGATTTGCAGCACATTTGCTGGAAGGACCAGCCGCCACTTGGTGGGATAACTTCCAGATCACCACTCCCATAGAAGATGTGACATGGGCAATCTTTGAGGATGGCTTTCGTACTGCTCACATCTCATCCGGAGTGATGAGTCTGAAAAAGAAGGAGTTCCATAACTTGAAGCAATGCCACCGCAGCGTGGCAGAGTATATTGAGGAGTTGAACAATCTGGCGCGTTATGCACCGGATGAAGTTGACACCGATGATAAGAGAAGGGAGAAATTCCTTGAGGGCCTGAATGATGAACTGAATCTGAAGCTATCAGTGGCCTATGTTCCCACATATCAGTCCCTTTGTGATAAGGCTGCTATTTTGGAGAACAAAATGAAGCAAGTTGAGAGTAGGAAGAGAAAGCACTCCGATAAGCACAGCTCGGGATTGTCTCACAAACGTTCCCACTATGATGACAGTGGAAGCTCAGGATCCCACAAGCATGGGAAATTCAACAAGCACCACAACCACAACCGTCATGACAACAAGAATCACCGTAGTCATGACAATGACAAGTACAAGAACCACAAGAGTGGACATAAGAGCCATCACAGTGGTAATGGAAGTGGAAGTGGAAGTCAGCCTGTTAAGAGAGACATTAGTTAGGTTGAATGCTTCAAATGCAAGAAGATGGGGCATTATGCAAATGACTGCCTAGAAAAGAAAGTTGAAGGACCCAACAAGCCCAACCCTTTTCAGAAGGGACAAGTAAACCACATCAATGTGGAGGAGGTCTATGAGGAGCGTGATGTTGTTGCTGGTAAGTTCATACTCAATTCTATTCCAGCATTTGTACTCTTTGATACTGGTGCATCTCATTCATTCATATCAAGAGCATTTGTTGAAATAAATGAACTACCGGTAGAAACTATTGGGTGTCCTATAAAAGTAATTACTCTAGGTGGAGAAATGATAGTGAATTCAGGATGTCATGATCTAGTCATAGAGTTTGGGAAGTATAAGTTTCCCGTTAACTTGATAATTCTAAACTCCCAAGGATTGGATGTCATTCTGGGAATGGACTGGATGACTAAGTACAAAGGAGTGATAGATTGTGCCAACCATACTGTCTCACTCACAACTCCAGAAAATAAAAGGATCAGATTCAAGACCAACTTTGAAGCAAAAAGGAGTATGCTTAATTCTCTTAAGGGGGTTAGCATAGACAGGGTGCCAATTGTGAGTGAATTTCCGGATGTGTTCCCAGAAGAATTGCCGGGAATGCCACCAGATAGAGATGTGGAGTTTCTTATAGATTTGGTACCAGGATCTGGACCAATAGCAAAGAGACCATATAAGATGCCAGTGGGTGAACTGAAAGAACTCAAGAAACAACTTGGAGAACAGTTACAGAAAGGATTTATTCAACCAAGTTCTTCATCTTGGGGAGCCCCAGTTTTGTTTGTGGAGAAGAAAGATAGAAGTCAAAGGTTATGCATAGATTACCGATCACTCAACGAGGTGACTATCAAGAACAAATACCCTTTGCCTAGAATCAATGACTTGTTTGATCAGCTAGAAGGAGCTTGTGTATTCTCGAAGATTGATCTAAGGTCAGGCTATTTTCAACTCAAGATAAGAGAACAAGACATACCTAAGACAGCCTTCACTACTAGGTATGGATTGTATGAGTATACCGTAATGTCTTTTGGTTTGACCAATGCTCCAGCATACTTCATGAATATGATGAACAAGGTGTTCATGGAATTCCTTGACAAGTTTGTTGTCGTCTTCATCGATGACATTTTAGCCTACTCCAAGAGCAAAGAAGAGCATGAAGGACATTTGCGTTTGATACTTGAGAAATTAAGAGAGCATAAACTTTATGCCAAATTCAGCAAGTGTGAATTCTGGTTGAATGAAGTCGGTTTTCTTGGACATGTTATGACAAAGGATGGTGTAGCAGTTGATCCTGCTAAGGTTTCAGCCGTAACTGAATGGGAATCTCCCAAGTCAGTGAAAGAGGTTCGTAGTTTCCTTTGCTTAGCAGGTTACTACCGAAGGTTCATTGAAAATTTCTCTAAGGTAGCTAAGCCCATGACGGAATTGCTAAAGAAGGACAAGAAGTTTGCTTGGTCTGAAGGTTGTGAACTCAGCTTTCAGGAATTTAAGAAGAGACTCGTGACAGCACTAGTCTTGTGTCTGCCAGATTTGGAAAAAGATTTCCAAGTATATTGTGATGCATCTCATCAAGGTTTGGGTGCAGTACTTATGCAAGACGGTAAAGTTGTGGCTTATGCCTCGAGACAACTCAAAACTCATGAAGTGAACTATCCTACTCATGATTTAGAGTTAGCCTCTGTTGTCCATGCACTAAAAACATGGAGACACTATCTTTTGGGAAAACGTTGTGAAGTGTTCACAGATCACAAGAGTTTGAAGTATATATTCACCCAGAAGGAGATTAATATGAGACAAAGAAGATGGTTAGAACTCATCAAGGATTATGATTTAAGTTTGCAATACCATCCCGGTAAAGCAAATGTTGTAGCAGATGCTCTAAGTCGTAAGGTTTTTGTGAATGGCCTTACCAAGGGAGAATTACCAGATGATTTGTGTGCCCAATTCAGAAAACTCAGGTTGGACATCTCATGTCTTTGGATGTTCAACCCACTTTGTTGGACAAGATCAAAGAAGCCCAGAAGATTGATAAGGAAATTGATGAGATTAAAGAAAAGATTGGCAAGGGAAAAGCCAAAGGATTCCATGAAGACGAACAGGGTACCTTATGGCATGGGAAACGTATCTGTGTTCCACAAGATCCGGAGCTTCGGAAACTGATGTTGCAAGAAGCACACAACTCACCGTATTCCATTCATCCGGGTAACACCAAAATGTACATGGACATGAAAGAAAGATTTTGGTGGAATAATCTCAAGAAGGACATCGCCGAACATATTGCTTTGTGTGATGTATGTAGTAGAGTGAAGGCGGAACATCAGAAACCAGCAGGTTTACTTCAACCATTACCTATTCCTGATTGGAAATGGGACAAGATTGGTATGGATTTCATTACCGGATTACCAAGGACCCGGTCAGGATACGATTCTATTTGGATAGTAGTGGATCGCCTAACTAAAGTGGCTCATTTCATACCCGTGAAGACAACTTACACAAGTGCTAAGTTGGCCAAGATCTATACGAGTAGAATTGTATGTCTACATGGAGTGCCTAAGAGTATTGTGTCTGATAGGGGAACTCAATTTACTTCCCATTTTTGGAGACGACTACATGAGTCATTGGGAACAAGGTTGGAATTCAGTACTGCTTTTCATCCTCAAACTGATGGACAGACAGAAAGGACTAATCAGGTTCTTGAAGACATGTTGAGGGCATGTGCCCTAGACTACGGAGCCAGTTGGGATGAAAGTCTGCCTTACGCAGAGTTTTCTTATAACAATAGCTATCAAGCCAGCATTGAGATGTCACCATTTGAGTTTCTCTACGGGAGAAAGTGTACCACCCCATTGTTATGGAATGGTGTGGGAGAAACAAGTTTATTCAGACCAGATCTTATCAAAGAGGCCGAAGAGAAAGTCAAGTTGGTTAAGGACAGGTTGAAGATAGCACAGTCCCGACAGAAAAGCTACGCAGATCCCAAGCGTAGAGAAGTCACCTACGAAGTCGGGGTGATAGAGCTTATCTTAGGGTATCACCACTCCGTGGAGTGAAGAGGTTCGGAGTCAAAGGAAAGTTGGCCCCAAGATATGTTGGACCATTCAAGATTCTGAGTCGCAAAGGAGAAGTTGCCTATGAGATTGAACTCCTAGAATCTCTATCAGCTGTTCATAATGTGTTTCATGTGAGTCAACTTAAGAAATGTCATCCAGAAATGGAAGAAACTTCCTTGAAAGATACTATACCTTTGGAAGAGGTTCAGTTAGAAAGTGATCTCACTTATGAAGAGAAACCTATCAAGATTCTTGAGACGGCAGAAAGAGTTACACGGACTAAGACTATCAAGTTTTGCAAAGTTCAGTGGAACCATCATTCCGAAGAGGAAGCAACATGGGAAAGAGAAGATGATCTTCGGAAAGACCACCCTCACCTATTTGCTAGCCAATCCGAATCTCGAGGGCGAGATTCACCTTAAGGGGGTTAGATTTGTAACATCCCAAAAATCATGTTTCAAACTCATGCATATCATCCATGCATCCATGATCATAAAGAGTTCATTTCAAACAAATAAATTCAAAAACAGGAGCATATGAGCTCATTATTTTATGTGATCAGCATTTGAAACAAATGCTACTCTTCTATGAGAGAACATTGTTCATGAAACCAAACTTTGTGCCTTATTGCTTTCAGAATGTGTTGCTTGATTGCTAAGGATTTAAACCAATATTTCAAAGCAAATACAATTTGAAAACCAATTTCAAAACCAATTTAAAACAAGTGCTATGTCACTGTTTATTATATTTTATTCCAAATGACCAAGCCAATTCAAAGTGACCACTTGGTTGTATGCCCAGATTTGTAACTATTGCACACTGCAAAATTCCTGAAAAGATTTGAATTCAAATAGAGTTTGAATTCATTTGTAAATCATTCCAGAAAATCAAATCAGAAATAGAAAAGGAATAAAGAAAAGGAAAAAGGCCAGCGCCAGGGTTTGAGCCCATCAACAGATCCAGCCCAGCTAGCCCACCCGGGTTCCCCCTATCTCTCTCACTCGCAGACGCACCCAGCAAGTCACTGACGCCAGGACCCCACCCCCTCACCGTTTCTTTCGCAGACAACTAGGCCCCGTCCACGTCACCGTCGTCTTCCCCAAATCCCGCGAAGAACACGTCGCACTGGCTGTTGCTGGCGTTGATTCCGCGGCGTAATTGCCATTGATTCTGCAGGCGTTTCCTGTCGAGCCCTCGCCTACTTAAACTCCTCTACACCGCGGCCATTTCCCCTCACTCAATTTTCTCTCCACGCCACCAGGCTGCTCACAACTCGCCAAACACCGCCGCAGCTCCGACGACCTCTGGCGTGCGATTCCGGTAACACCCCGTCGCCCCTTGCTGTCTGAGTTTGCCAGAATGATCACGACAACCATGCGCATCTTCTCACCCTATTGGTGCATGCTAGGATCATCTGGAGACTCGCCAACGACGACGACTGCAAGCACCTGACGCGTTCTTCTTCTCCGGCGACCAAATTCCGTAAGCCCTTTGCGCCCCTTCACTTCTGACTTACACGAGATTGTTCGCCACTGTCTTGCGCATCTCCTAAACCATCTGGCTCGTGCTTGGGAGACGCAGAACCTCGACAACGACTTCGATAGCAACCACCTGACGCCGTGCACAACTCCGACGAGCTCCCTCAGCCACTACAGCGCGCCTCTTGACCAGCCATCGCCACCTTGAGCATCAGCATCGCACAGCGAGCTCGGTAAGCCCCTTCCCCCTCTCCCGCGCGACCTAGAACGCCAGCTCCGCCACTGACAGAGGCGCCGCCACCAGTAGCCGCCGCTAGCGCCGCTCAGTTTTGGTCGAGTGATTCGTAGCCGTCAGATCTAGATCCAGCGCGTAGGATTAGTTCACTTAACGAACCGTTACGCGTTAGATCTAGCCGTGCATCTTTAGTTAGATCGTGCGGCTCTCGTTGATCGATCCTCCCGAACTGGTACGGGCCAATAGGAAACAGACGCGTGGCTAGGGTTTGGTTTTAAAACAGAATTTGAATCTGATTGTTATTCAAATTTGATTTGGCTATAACTTTTGATCCCCACGTTAGAATTTGACAAATTTTATACTGTTGGAATCAGGAGAGCAAGCCCTTTCTAAATATGCAATGTTTTTATTGTTTAGCTTCTGTTAAAAAGGTTTTATTTGCAGAAACTTGTGTAAGGTTAATTTGAGTATATGAAATATTTAGGAAATGATTTAGGGTTTAAATAGTTGATGTTTGGCAAGTTTTTGACTTGTGTAGGATTCAGTACTATGCACTTGCTTGGTTGAGTTTTAAAAATCATCACTTAGCATTTTGCATGCATGCATATATTTTTTATTGCAATTGTTTTGTATGTGATTGTGGCTATATTTCTATGTGTAGATTTTGGTGCTAGTGATTGTGATTGTGAGGAGTGATACTCTCCAAACTACCAAGGCAAGTGGTACTTCATGAATATTTCTATCCCTATATTTTATACTAAGCATTAGAAATATTTTGCTAAGTCTTGCATGTTATTTTTTTGCCTATATGCCATGGTGGGAAATCCTAAGTAGTTTTAGAATTGCTAGGAAATTTCTAAGTTAAGTTACTATCTATGCCATGCTTATCCTAGCTAGTAGCAAACAAGGGTTGGTGAAATATACATGCTATGATGAAAATATTTCTAAGTCTTTGGACTTTTGTTTTGCTTAATAAAACAACTAAGTTAATGAATCACCTGGGTGGAAAGGGACTTGATTGGTAGTTTTGGGTTGAGTGGTTACACAAGGCCCATGGCTATGGTTTACCTTGTGTATCTCACTTGTGGTAAGCCACCCAGGAACAAAGGGATTTTAGAGGCCAAGTGTTAAGAAGCTTCTAGTGCAGCCACTTGGCAATATGGGCTCTGCCTGGATCACATAGGTTTCTAGAACTTAGCCATTTGGACAGTTGGTGGTAGTGGGATGATAGGTTGGAACGCGTCCATTTGGTCCAAGGGAAGGCTTCTGAAAGGTCCTGTCTTGGTGAAACCAAGTCTGGTGGGTAAAGTGCACAACCTCTGCAGATGGAAAAATCTAAGTACTTAGCCAAGTCCATGGCAATGGACAACTTGAGCATCAAGACATGGAAGCTATCAAGAATCTCATCATCCCAATTTCTAAGTAAATCTTGTGGGTGAACAAGGGTGAAGGACCTCAATGTCTATTGGTGGTTCCTTGGGAAAAGTTTTGACAAAGAAAAACTTAGTGATTTCAACTAATAGGAAAAACCTATTTTGAGCAAAGCAATCCAAGCTACACTTAGCCAAATTTGCATATAGTAACTAGTCCACCTAAATTATACTAAGGTATCACTTGCCAATACTATTCCAAAGTATTGACCCACTGTGGCTGTAACTTGTGATGTTGCAGGTTATTCTGATGAGGATTAGGTGTCATGAGTCTACACTCAACATGTTTGCCTGTGGCACATGAAGATGAAGACTTTTATATATTTACTATTTCAAACTCTTGTAATAGGCCTGTGGCCTTTGAGTTGTAAAGACTATGTTTATCTCTGGAATGGATGTAATAATGACCTTTGTATCTGTGTACTTCATCTTAAACTGTGGATGCTAGCATTGATCCAGGGACTAGCATTGCAATCACAGGGATCCTTTTCCTTTATAAAGGATGGGGATCTTCCACTCTCACGAGCGAAACATGCACTTTGTTTAGTAAAAAGCTTCTGGTAAAATGTTTGTTTTTGCAGAAACTTGTGTATGCATGTTTAGGATATAAAAATTGTTCTAAAATGATTTTGGGGATAAAATCTTTTGCAAATGGTTTGTTTTGAACCTACTGACCCTAGGAATCAATTGGTGGTTTCAAAAATGTATTTGGTGAAGCAAAAGGAAGAATCTTGGATTTAAACCATTTCTAGTCAAATAAAAATATGGTTTAATTACTAAAATGGTTTTGGAGGAAAATCCTTGGAAAATGTTTTGGAATAAACACTCTGACCCCAAACACCAAGTTTTATGATTTGAAAATGTATTTGGTAAACCCTATAAAAAAATTATTACTTTGCTAAAGGCATTTTCAACCAAATGAAATAATGACTTGGTTTAAAAATGGTTAGTGAAGTAAAACCTTTTGCAAATGATTTTGCCACTTTATAAAATGACCATTAGGTGTTTTCAAATGTTTATGAACCATAAGAAACCACTTTCTCAAATAAAACAATCTTTTGCATGCTTGCATGCATTGTTTTGTTTCTATAATTTTATGTGATGAATTGCTTGAATGGTAGATTGAATTATTGTTTGCTTGATTGAAATTGTAGTGATTTGAAGTGAGTGAACATTGCAAAGATCAAGGAGTGAACTTATACTCTCTACCAACAAGGCAAGTGATGCTTCATACTTATGTCCCATTATTTTCACTATGCATTAGTGATATTTCTAAGTAGGACTTGCATGGAATTTTTGCTAAGTATAAACTATGCTATGGGAAATCCTAGTAGATGAAACCTTAGTAGAAATTTCCTAAGTTAAAATTCCTACTACTATCATGCTTAGCTTAGCTAATATAAAACAAGGGTGGAATATATATATTCATGCTATGGAAAAATTTCTAAGTCTGAGGACTTGTGTTTTGATTAATAAAAAAAACTAAGTGAATGAATCACCTGGGTGGAATGGAAGGAATGGTTTGTGTTGAGTGGTCATGCAAGTCCAGTATGCTGGGGAAAACTTGGGCATCACCAAGTCCAGTATGCTGGGGAAAACTTGGTGTCTCACTTGTGGATG
This sequence comes from Avena sativa, assembly GCA_916181665.1. Taxonomy (NCBI): domain Eukaryota; kingdom Viridiplantae; phylum Streptophyta; class Magnoliopsida; order Poales; family Poaceae; genus Avena; species Avena sativa. Next base: position 142,503,220 of record OV702294.1, on the reverse strand, counting down.
GCCACCCAGGAACAAAGAGATTTGAGATGTCAAATGTTGAGAAGCTTCAGGTGCAGCCACTTGGCATTATGGGCTCTGCCTGGATCATATAGGTTCCAATAACTTAGCCAAATGGACAGTTGGTGGTAGGGGTTTGATAGGTTGGAGCGCGTCCATTCTGGTCTAAGGGAAGGCTTCTGAAAGATCTTGTCTTGGTGAAACCAAGTATTGTGGGGAAAGTGCACCACCTCGGCAGAGTGTAAAATCTAAGTACTTAGCCATGTCCCTGGCAAAGGACAATTTGAGCATCAAGACATGGAAGCTATCAAGAATCTCATCATCCCAATTTCTAAGTTAAAAACTTGTGGGTGAACAAGGGTTGAAAGGATCACCAATTTCTATTGGGGAATGCCTTGGGAAAGATTTTGTAAAGCAAAAAAATAGTGTTTTCAAAGGATAAGGAAAATCTATCACTACAAGAAATCTGGGCTTCTATGACCCTCTATTTTCTTCACAAAATCGTCACAATAATGCATCTATGACGATTCTATGACGAAAATGAAATCGTCGAAAGCTGAGCGTCGCTAATGAACTATAACGACGATTTTACCAAAATCGTCATAACCAATTATGACGATATTTGATCGTCATAGACGTTATGACGATCTAATATCGTCACGGTCAATTTGGCGTCGCCAGGTCAGATCCAACGTGGCTAGTCCGACGTGGCACAAAATCAGCCTAGTCCACATATGGGTTTATATGGGCCAAGCCCAACAACTTGGTCAATTAATTTTTTCTATCAATTCAATTGATTTATATGGACCAAGCCCAACATTTCGGCCTTCTCTAAAGATCTATTTTTTTATTTTGAACCATTTTTTAGAAATTATACACTTCTCCAGTTAAAAATCGTGTGGGCCAAGGCGTTTTAAGAGCCCATCTAGCATTGCTTTCATTCAGACATACAAGCATTAATAAACAACAAATATTTATGTAGGCAAAGCCCAAATCACATTAATTTTCACAAATAATAACCAAAATTAGATCGATATTACAATCAGGACATATTTAAACTCACCCAGGAATATAAAGCCGCTACAACCATACATTGCAGTATATTACAACTATTTCATTCTTCAAATCACCCACAAAATACAACTAGCTTCAAAAAATATAACTATCTACTCTTTGCTGAGTAATGAAGCCTTCGCTTCTTCCACCTTCAACATGGAGCTCCTGTAAAAGAGAGGAAATGATGGTTATGGTTATAGTCAGAAAGAAAGCAATATATTCTAACATTACATAGATCATCTAGAAAGAAAATAAAAAGATATACTAGCAGCTACATATCGATCGTGAAGGATGAGGACATAAATAACACTAGAAACATCACAGGGGAATACCTATTAGCAAACATTATACTGGTGATACAAAACTACATCACTTTTAATGGGCACTCAAATATACACATATCCTTGTTAAGGAAATGCATGGCTTGAATATTATTACAAATACCAGACAGGAACAACTAATGTACCAGCACACAAACTAGCTTACAAGCAACCAAATTTACTTAGGAACAAAATTTGTACAAGCCAAGGAGCAAATCTATTTCCAGCATTTTTTAACACAACAAACATTCTTCATATCTCGCTGACTCACCCAGGCATATAAGAATAGCATGCAGTCAAGTACCTACAGAACATGAAATGCTTTCCATATCTGATTGTCTTAACGAGTGGAATTATACATACTAGAAACAAGGCATTAGTCCAACTCTAGTAGTAAGTGGTAGATGTTCTGGCATATGTAGTATAAAAAATCAACTAGCATGGTCATAGAACATGTATAATAATTGGACGTCAGGGACTTAGTTCAGTGACTCTATTAATTTTTCGTAAGTGCTCAAACAAGTTCTATAAACGACACAGAATGCAAATAAACAGTACATACTACAGCCATGTCTCATATAACAAGTGGAGGAGAAAAGAAATGAACCAGGGAACTTACATACACCATGGAGCCCGTGCAGAGGAGGAGCAGCAGGGGTGAGGCCGGTAAGATCTGAAGACCTAGCTAGAGGATCTTGTTTCGTCGGACACTCCAAGTTTCCTGCCTCTTGTTATTCCACATCCCCATCTGCCGATGCAATTCCCTGTATGCTAAAACATGCAGGCTGGTATCAATAGCTAGCATCAATATAAAAATAACTATAGTTTGATGTATGCTAAGCCACATCACATCTTAGGGAAGTCACAATATTGTTTGCATGAAAGATCACATCAAATTATACATGATAGGGTAAATATGTATAAGAAACATTCAAGAACCATAAGAACATGTGTCTAGGCTATTAGAAATACAATAGCAAAAATAAGAAGATGCCACATTAAACAAAGGGAAATGCTACTGCCATTTTTAGTTGTATTCATTCAAACCATTAACTTAATGTCTAAATCATATATCTAACTTGAGGTATAAATCATTATTCAACACATCTTTTCTATAAGCCGGCTGTCATTACCGCGTGCATTCACCCTTGTGTAGAGACAAGGTCGTCTACCAGCAGCAGCAGCGAAATCAAAATAAATCAAAATGATGGTGAGAACTATCTTCAAAAGTACAACTAGCAGCTCTACAAAACTGTATAACACATATACTAGCTGAAGGTGTTTAACTGATAAATCTTGCAAGAATTCCAAGCATTGTATTACTAACAAATATAATATAGATGAAGCATGTAGATAAATTTATTTGTTAGAAGGAAAATCTCAACACCATGACCACTGTTAATAGTAGTAAAATGGGCACAAGATAAAGTTAATAGCATGTAGATAAAGTTATTTGTTAGAAGGAAAAGCTCGGAAGCTACTGTTATGCATTGAATCAACCATAGTAACTTAAGTACACATATCCTAAGGAGAACATGAAATGAAGCATCAACACAATAACTCGACAAGAAATAAAGCTCACAGTATTCATATATTGACTACATGCTGACAGTCACTTTTATCACAACAAATAGATCAATCTTATGTCAATGCTGATTTCATTGATCGGAGAAATATCAGAAACAATGTGTACATGATAAAAAGGAAACAAAACTAAATAGGAATTTACTAGCCAGATGATGTATTGAAAAGTTGAAGAACAATGGTTTGACGCTGTTGTTATGCATTGAATCAACCATAGTAACTTAAGTACACATATCCTAAGGAGAACACGAAATGAAGCATCAACACAATAACTCGACAAGAAATAAAGCTCACAGTATTCATATATTGACTACATGCTGACAGTCACTTTTATCACAACAAATAGATCAATCTTATGTCAATGCTGATTTCATTGATCGGAGAAATATCAGAAACAATGTGTACATGATAAAAAAGAAACAAAACTGAATAGGAATTTACTAGCCAGATGATGTATTGAAAAGTTGAAGCGTACCTGGTTATCGCAGCGGAAGGGCAGCAGGCGAAATGGCGGAATTCTTCAAATGGGCTCATGTAAACAATATTTATAGGTATGCTTGAACAAACCACTCACCCTCTCAGAATCACATGCCTTCTTAATAGCATCCATCCAGCCATCATGCCTGATTGAACATAAAAAGGAATCGGTACTTGCTCTGAAACCCACCCACATAGCACATCTAGTTTTTGTGAGATGAAGAGTTGGTGCAAATTCACAACTAATTGAACTGTACTTATTTAAGCTGAACTGTACAAATTTTCAGCCTCATTCAGCTTGCTCACGTCAAGTTCATATACATATGGTTGTTGCTCACTGATGCTTTCTAACTATAATGGAGCTACTACTAACTGCTATGAGTAGTATACAAAATAATTTGAACCAATTTGACTAGTGGTTTCAACACCATCCCTGAACTAGCAATTAGACCTTACTTTTGTTATTCGGTGAAGTGGTACCATACTTTAGAATATTTTCATATTTTGGAAAACATACCTGATGTTATACCATCAGGAGTACTGAATCATGCTTTACAGAATGAACACAAAATACAAATTACCAGTGATGTAATCTCGAATTAAGATGTGTCATCCACTCATTTAGAAATCAAGGTGGAGTACTCAGTTGTAGATTTCTACTGGAATCTACAAGTAGCTTGTTTGTTCAGGTCGACACATGGTGGAAACATCTGGCAATCTCTAAAGTTTCCTTTCCTTTTCTTTTTATCTTAGAGCCATCCGTTTCAGCAACAACAGCATTGTCTAGCCATGTGGCATGTGACCTTATTAGTGGGTACAAGCTTGTGGTAGCTGCCGGGCTAGCTATCTAGTTGCCGCTAGGATAGGAAAAGCATGATTCAGGCTAAAGCTACCGATCCAGTGCTTGTGCTTCACTGATCTTCAGTTCTTCACATCACTACTCACTCAACTGTCCTACTCCGCTCCAGTGCGTGTGCCACACTGGTCTTTACAACACCATGTGTCGGTGGCACACCACTTACTGCATTTTGCAGAAAACAAAACATGCAGAAAAATCGTGACATGACGACCAATTAATGAACTCCTTGCCACCAACGCCACGGGTGATTAGCGGCGATGATCTCTAGCTAGGGAAATTAGGTGTGCTACCTGAGAGCCAGACGAGGCCAGGGAGCTTCAGGCCCTTGCTGCGGAAGGAGGCGAGGAGGTTGGTGAAGTTCATGGTGGGCGTCGGGACCTGGTCCAGCGCCTCCTTCTTCAGCAACACCCGGCCGTCGCGCCGACCCGCAGCACGCGCCAGGACGGATCGCCTTTCATCCCAAAGTCAGCTCACGTCAGTCACTATGACCCGTCTGGGGCCAAACAACGATTGCGTGCATGTGCGTATGGTGCATTCTGGTGGCATGGAGGAAAGGGCAACTTACGAGTATGCAGATGGCGATGCGCGCGGCGAGGGCAAGGACGAGGACGTCGAAACAGGAGACAACTCTAGGGCACATGTCTGAGGAGGGCCTTGACGCGGTCTAGGAACGCGAACCCGCGTAGCGTCAGGTTCGGCGCCGCGTCCTTCTCCGCCTCGGCGCCATCGGTCCCGTTCAGTAGCACCGACGCGTCGGAGTCCTGCACGCACACGCATATACCATGCCGGTTGATTAGAAATTCAGAATTCAAAGCACTCCCACGCCCACATTGACACCGGTGCCGGTGATTATCGCCGTCGCGGAAAAGCTGTGTGCGGCGTGGAGAGCAGAGAGGCACGCGTGCGGCATGGCATGGAACTACACGTACCTTGACGAAGCAGTCGTTGAAGTAGGTGCAGAGCAGGGTGGTAGCGATAGAGGGTGCGTGGAGGACGTGCTGCTCCTCGAAGTGCCGCACGATCTGCTCTGCCTGAGGGCGGCTATGTTCGTAGAACTCCTGTCGCAGCTTCCAGCCTTCCTTCTCCGCAAGATCGGTGATGCAATCTCGAATTAGGCTGCGGCAGAAGAAGAACGCGGGGGTGGGGGCGGCGGCGGGGAGAAGAAAAGAGGGGGTGGCGGCGGGGAGAAGAAAAGAGGGGGTGGCGGCAGGGAGAAGAAAAGAGGGGGTGGCGGCGGGGAGAAAACAGAAATCTAGGGTTCGAGAGATGCGCTGAGACTTAATGAAAAAATTGGCCCAACTGCGGGCGCGCCTTTGATATTTGGTTTTCCCGGTTTTCTTTGCGTGACCATGAGCGCGAGGTGGGAATATTCCCTGGGTTGGTCCGCGATGAATGGGATGCCAGGTCACCGATCCATGGCAAGTTCCCACAGAGCACTATCTCATCCGTCCATTATCTTCATATCCAACGGTCGGTATTGCCCTCTCCTATATCTCGTCCTATCTACTAGGTTATGACGATTTCACATATTAAAACCATGACGTTTTCGAGCCAAATCGTCTTAATTATTCAGGGTTTTTACTCTCCCAAATGGTTTATGACTATCTCGTGGAAAATCGTCATAACTCTATGACGATTTTATCCACAGTCACTATCAAAAGGTCATAGGATAACACATTCCTTGTAGTGTATTTTAAGCAATGCAAACCTAAGCTCCACTTAGCCAAATGCATATAGATGATAGACTCCACTATACTACCATAGTATCACTTGCCAATACAATTCAAATGTATTGACCCTTGTGGCTGTAACTTGTTATGTTGCAGGTTTGTTTGATATTAGTGAAGTTTAATGATTAGGATTACAAGTATACAACCAACATGTCTGCCTGTGGCACTTTGAAGATGAAGGACCCCATGCTATTGTTATATTCTGTTGCATTGTAATAAGATAGCCAAATGAGCTATGTAAGATGTAATAAATTATTTTATTCCTGGTTATAAATTTGTATTATGACCTTTGTTTCTTGATATTACATCTTAACTGTGGATGCTAGCTATTGATCCAGGGACTAGCATTGTAAACACATGGATCTCTACCTTATTAAAGGTTGGGAACCTTACACATGCTCTCCGTTGTTAGTAGCTATATTTTCCAAGTAGTTGCTAGTGACTCCAAGAGGGGGTATTTATGCTCGATAGTGGGTTCATGCCTCTAGTTTCCAAGGGAAGTGACAATAATCTCTTCGGTGATAGATGTGCTGTTGCTACTAGGGAGAAAACAACAGTCTCTTGTTCATGGAACATGTGGACTGTTTACCTTACACACTTTGCTTAAAGCAGTTGTCTGTTTCTTGCAACTTAATACTGGAGGGGGTTAGGATGATAACCTGAAGGTGGACTTCTAGTCATAGATGCAGTTGCATGGCGGTCTATGTATCTTGTTGTATTGCCCAATCTACCTCATAGGATCTTTTTGACTAGTAATTGCATTGTTATGCCTTGCTCAGTTCCTGTCAATTGCCCTGCTGTAATTTGTTTACCCTTCATGCCATGTTGTTTATCTAAGGAGAACACCTCTAGTGAACTATGGACCCCGGTCCAATCTTTACCATTGATACATCTTCCACTGTTACTTGTTTACTTGCTGCAAACCATTACCTTCCACACCATATGTTTAATCCTTTGTTACAGCAAACCGGTGATCTTGACAACCTCACTGTTCGTTGGGGCAAAGTCTTGAGTTTGTGTTGTGCAGGTCTCCGCGTTTCTTGCAACACCTGTGTGACGTTTCCTTCCTCCTTCTGGTTCGATAACCTCGGTCTCTACTGAGGGAAAACTTGATGTTTGCTGCTTCACACCTTGCTCTTGGGGTTCCCAACAGGTTGTGCGTAGACAGTCGTCAGGGGCCCACCCCTAGGCGCGGGCCACCCCTACCCCGCGCCTACAGGGGGTGTGGCCCACCTGGCCAGCCTCCTGATCCGCCCTCTCGCCTATATTTTCTCCTCGAAACCCTAAGACACAGGGAGTGACCACATAAAGATTCTGCCGCCTCTGCGGGGCAGAAAACACCGAGAGAGAAAGAGCTCTCCAGCAAACAGATTTCTGCCGAGGAAATTCCTTCCCAAAGAGGGGAGATCATCGCCATCAACACCATCATCAAGCTAGACTTCATCGGGATCATAATCATCATCCACACCATCATCTCCACCAGCACCATCATCACCACTCCATCCTGCTGTAACAATTGTGTTGAATACTTGCATAATTCTTAGGGGAAACTTTCCCGATGTTGATTACTATTGTAGTTGATGCTTGTGAGTGGAACCATTGGATTATTGTTTATGTTCAGATTGTTATCCATCACCATATCATCTTTGATCTTGATCCATATGATGTCTTGTGAGTAGTTCATTTAGTTCTTGAGGACATGGGAGAAGTCATGTTGTTAGTAGTGGATTTGTGTTGAGATATTATTCAATGGTTTAGTATTTAAGTTGTGGTGCTATTATTCTACTGGTGTCATGTGAACGTCAACTACATGATACTTCACCATTTATGGGCCTAGGGGAATGCATTGTGTATTTGGCTTCTAATTGTGGGGTTGCCGGAGTGACAGAAACCTGAACCCTCGTTAGGACACCATTGCACAAGGGAGTGTAGGATCTCAGAGGTTAAGGCCGTGGTTAGGTTTATATCTTAATTGCTTTCCTGTAGTTGCGGATGCTTGCAGGGGGTTTAATCACAAGTATGTATTAGTCCAAGTAAGGTCGGTACATTAGAACAGGTTCACCCACACACTTACAACACCAAAAAAGGGTACTCAGCTATTTAAAGCGAAAGCACTTGACAGAATTCCCATGTGTCCTCGAGAACGTTTGGTCCTTATAAGTATTTCCACCGGCTTGTCCTTTGCTAATAAAGGATTGGGCCACTTGCTGCAATTGTTCGTTGTCTTTATTACTTGCACTTTGTTTCTTTGCTTTATCAGAAAACCCCTAAAAATCCGTTTGCTAAGTATTTACAGAGATTTCCTGCTCCATATCACTAGTCAACACCTTATGCTCCTTGTTGGGATCGACACTCCTATTTATCAAAAGTACTACGATACACCCCCTATACTTGTGGGTCATCAAGACTATTTTCTGGTGCCATTGCCGAGGAGTGAAGCACTATTGAGAGTGGAACTGGTAAAGGAAACTTCTACTGTGAGTATTGATTTTTATTTTTGTTTGTTACTTTGTTTCCAATATGGATAACCCACTTGGTTTTCTGTTTGGGAAAACTACTACCACTGTTAGGGTAGTAGATGAACCACCACCTGTTGAGATAGATCCTTTTAAGATACCTACAAGTATTGTTGATCGTGTTATGGATAATTATTATTTAGGGGATGGAACTATACACCCTGGTGATCATTTGCTTTTTATCCATGAATTATGTGGGTTGTTTAAGTGTGCAGGTATCACAAATGAATAGGTGAAGAAGAAGTTACTCTCTATATCCTTGAAAGGGAGAGCTGAAGAATGGTATAAGCTGCTGAAGAATGGGCAATCCATGGAATGGGAGGAAATAGTACCTCTCTTTTATACTAAATTTTATCCTCCTAGTGAAATTCATAAGGATAGAAATCTGATATATCACTTTTGGTCTCGTGATGGAGAGTACATCTCAAGCTTGGGGGAGACTGAAGTTACTAATGCTTAAATGTCCTATTCATGAACTCCCTAACAATATTATTATCAATCACTTTTATGCTAGGATTTCTCTTCATGATAATATTTACTAGATGTTTCTTGTGCTGGATCATTCACACGTATGAAGGAAGAAGCTAAATGGGATCTCCTAGACCATATTCAAGAGAACACTGAAGCTTGGGAGAATGAAAAAGGAAGAAAGTCAGGTATAAATTATGATTATGAATGCATTAAATCTTTTATGAGAACTGATGACTTCCGTGATATCAGTAATGAGTATGGTCTTGATTCTCAAGTTCTTGCAAAGTGTTTTAAGTCCTTTGCCTCTTAAATTGAAATTTCTAAAAAAATAGTGGGATAAGTACCATGATCCTTATAAAGACATTGTTACCCATGTTCCTTCTAGCATAGAAGTTTGTACTATTGATCCTATTTTGCCTGAACCTTATGTTGAGAAAATCCCTTTTCCTGCTAAGGTAAAGGAACATTCTATCATAGCTAATGTGGTTAGCAAAAGTACAAAGAAAACTGTGGAACCCGATGAGCAAATAAATATTGATCTTGTGGTAGCTATTGTGAAAGATCTTGTCACTAAAAATATAGAGGATGAGCACATTGTATTTTGTGCAGACGCTTCTAATATTGTCTCCCATCCTAGAAAAGCTAGTGTCCGTGTGCTTTCTGTTAAAATTGGTGATCATTTCTACTATGGTTTATGTGATATTGGTGCTAGTTCTAGTGTTATTCCTTATGAGCTTTACAGGGAAATTATGCATGAAATTGGTCCTTGTGAGCTTGAGAACATTGATGTGGTTATTCACCTTGCTAATAGAGAGACAGTTTGTCCCATTGGCATTGTAAGAGATGTGGAGTTTCTTTGTGGTAAGATTAAATATCCTGCTGATTTTCTAGTACTTGGTTCTGAAGCTAGTAAAACCTATCCTATTATCTTTAGTAGACCCTTCTTGAATACTTGTGGGGCTATCATAGGTCATAGGAAGGAAAAAGTTTCGACTAAGTTTGATGGAGAGTCTTATGAGTTTAATTTTTCCAAATTTGCTAAAACTCCTTATGAAAATGAACTGCCTAATGAGGATTTTAGGGTTGAACAACTTTCTGCTATTTCTGTTGCTCCCATATGATCCATTTCAACTCTCTCTCTCCATCGTCAACAACAACAAGATCGCAAACTCTTGGTCCGGTGAAAATGCAATAGTAATTCTAAAACTCTCGAAGGTCCGTTTAAGTAATCTCACTTTGCTCCTGCTTCCCGAGGATTCGATAAACCTAGGTCTACTAGGGAAAAAAAGCTATACTACATCCCTAATCCGGATGAAAGATATCAGGGCCTAGAGTATATATATCCGTCATATGGATGGAAAAATCCCACTCTTGATCCATGTGCTTCAACACATACTTTCAGAATACTCAATGCCACCTTTATAACCACCCAGTTATGAAGTGGTGTTTGATGTCATCAAAGTATCCATCCGGTGATGGTGATTTACATGATCTCATGGTCGAAGGACTAGGTTACTATGTATTTGAAAGCTTATAGCAAGCAAACTTTAAATGACCTGATCTTATGCTACTCTTAACTATAGGAGTGTCTCCATCACATCATTATCCTAATGATATGATCTTGTTATTAATAACATCTAATGTTCATGACCAAGAAACCATGATCATCTATTAATCAACAAGCTAGTCTAACAAGAGGCTTTACTAGGGACTCTTTTATGTTTACAAAACACACAAGTATTAATGTTTCTGGTTAATACAATTATAGCATGGGATGTAAACATTTATCATAAACACAAAGATATAATAATAACCATTTTATTATTGCCTCTTGGGAATATCTCCAAAAGTCTCCCACTTGCACTAGAGTCAATAATCTAGATTACATTGTGATGTACCTAACACCCATGGTGTTTTGGTGTTGGTCATGTTTTCCCCTAGGGAGAGGTTTAGTCAACGGATCTGCCACATTCAGATCTATGTGTACTTTGCAAATATTTATGTCACCATCTTGGACATGCTCACGAATAGCATGAAAACGTAGCTTGGTAAGCTTCATCTTCTTGTGTGACCTTGGCTCCTGCGCATTGGCTATGGCACCCATGTTGTCACAGTAGATGGCCATTGGATCCAATGCACTAGGAACCACACCAAGTTCCGTAATGAACTCCTGCATCCATATCGCTTCTTGTGAAGCCTCAGAAGCAGCTATGTATTCGTATTCAGTTGAAGATCTCGCCACAATGCTTTGCTTAGCACTCCTCCAGCTCACTGCTACACCATTCAAAGTAAATACGTATCCATATTGTGATTTAGAATCATCCAGATCGTTGTTCCAACTAGCATCGGTGTAACCGTTTACAACGACCTGTTCGTCACCTCCATAAGTAAGAACCATATCCTTAGTCCTTCTTAAGTACTTTAGGATATTTTTGACCGTTATCCAGTGATCTACTGCTGGATCACTTTGATATCTGCTTGTCAAACTAATAGCATACGCAATGTCCGGTCTTTTACACAGCTTGGCATATATGATAGAGCCTATGGCTGTAACATCCCTAAAATCATGTTTCAAACTCATGCACATCATCCATGCATCCATGATCATATGATCTTCATTTCAAACAAATCATTTCAAAACAGAAGCATATATGCTTATTATTTCATGTAAGTTTACTCTAGCCTTAATGCTATCTTCCAATGAGAAGAGTACCTTGTTTGTTCAGCAAGGTTTGAATTCAAACTTAGACACCTTCAAAAACTTGAGCAAACTTTTCAAAACAAAGAGTAAATAAAACCAATATTATGCCTATTGTATATATCACATAAAGGCTTGGTTTTATTTTTATTTACTTTTGATCAAAGTGTTTTGATTAAACAGTTGTGTTTGACACACATTTGAGTGCAAGGTTTGTAGTATAAAAACCTAGAGAAGGTTTGAATTCAAACTCATTTGATTTGGATTTTGAAAATCATTTCAGAAAATCAAAACAGAAAAATAAAAAGGATAGAGAAAAGGAAAAGGGCCAGCGCCAGGATTCTGGCCCAACAGACGAAGCAGCCCGTTAGCCAGCCCACCCGGGTTTCCCCCTCTCCCTCTGTTTCTCACCCGCGCGCGTGTACCCACTCGCTGACAGCTGGGCCCTCACTGCCGCGTCACCCTTCGTCCTCAATCAACGCCGACGACCACCTCGCCGCTGCCGTTTCCCCGCACTGATGCCGCGCTTAAATTGCATTGATACGGCGAGAGATTTACGCCTCCGCTCTGGCTATAAGACCACCTCCCCTCGCCGCCCATTTCCCCTCACCTAGCACAGACACCACGCCACCAGGATGCCCACAATTCGACGAACACTGCCGCGGTACCGACGAACTTCGGCAGCAAATTCCGGTGAGCTCCCCGCGCCCCTTGACCTCTAGCCTTGCCAGTACAATCTATGCAACCATGCGCATCTCCTAACCCCTCTGGTGCATGCTAGGATTGTTCAGAGCCTCGTCAACATCGACGACAGCACGAGTCAGACGACACCATCAACTCCGGCAAGCCTTCCTGGTTAGTTCTGACCGCGCCTTGCTCTCTCTTTGACACTCGCATGACCAGCATCACTCCGCGCATCTGACGCACTATCTATTTTGCCTTGGCATGCTCTGTATCTTCGCCAACATCAATGAACAGCCGTACCCGACGCCTTCGCGAACTCCGGCGAGGAATCCCTGACAACTCCAAGCGCCCCTTCGCCAACCAAGGGCACGTTGAGCTTCTCCTCGTCACTGCGAACCTGGTGAGCATCCTCCCACCTTCCCGGGCGACCTTGTTCACCAGCTCCGCCACTGACAGAGCGCGTCGCCGCCGCCAGCGCTGCCACTTGATGGTCAAGTGCTGAGCACCGTTAGATCTAGATCTAGTGGTCACGTTAGAACCTAGCTGAAGCGGTATGATTCAATCAGAGCCGCGCGATTAAGTTAGATCTAGCGTCTCAGAAGCGTGATCCAACGCGAAGCGGTACCGGCCAATAGAATAGCGCCGCGTGGCACAGAGTTCGTTTTAAAAATTTGAATTAGATCTATTAGATGTTTGAATTTGTTTTAGCTATAACTTTTGATCCCCATGTTAGATTTTGACAAATTTTATATCAATGGAATCAGGAGAGCAAGCCCTTTCTATTAATGCAATGTGTTTAATGTTTTGCTTCTGTTAAAATGGTTTTATTTGCAGAAACTTGTGTAGGGCTAATTTGAGTATATGAATTGTTTAGGAAATGTTTTAGGGTTTAAATAAAAGTTGTTTGGCAAGTTTTTAACTTGTTTATGAATCATTATTGTACACTTGCTTTGTTGAGTTTTAAAAATCATCACTTAGCATTTTGCATGTATGCATATATTTTTGATTGTATATGTTTTGTATGTGATTGTGGCTATGAATCTTTGTGTAGATTTTGGTTCTAGTGATTGTGATTGTGAGGAGTGTATGTCACATCCCAAGATTTTCCAAATCTTGTAATGTGAAAAATAAATGAATAAAATAAAACTTTGTTGATTTTCAGGGTGAGAAGAAACTTTTTGAATCCATTTGGAAACTTTCAAAACCTATTTGGATCAAATAAAAAAAATCCTAAAGGGATTTAAAAAGTTAAATAAACAATAAACCTCAAAATATTTAAAATTACTATTTTGGATCTTTTAATAAAAAGATTTGGTTTTCAAAGGAAAAGATAGATTTATAAATAAGGATTATTTATAAAGCCAAATTAAAACCTTGGCCAATATTTTGAAATAAAATGTTTTGATTTGATAAAAATAGTAAAGGTTTATTTAAATAAAATAATAAGGATTTAATATCCAATTTTATTTAAGTAAAGGCTTTTTCCATTTTAATAAACACTAAAACTTATTTATTTATTTTAAATAAGTTTTCCAAGTATTTTATATTCTCAAATAAAACCTACTGAAGTGTTTTAGTTTTATTTTAGATTTCAAATAAAGATTTTAATAAAACAAATCCTATTTGAATTATTAACTAAGGTCCATTCATTTAATTGTTATTGGACCCTAAAATAAAATGTTATTTTATTTTAAACAAGTTTTCCAAGTATCTTTTATTTTCAAATAAAACATACTGATTTGGTTTTGAAAATATTTAGTTTTCAAATGGAGATTTTATTAAATAAATCAAACCCTATTTGATTAAATAACTAAAGGTCCATTTTATTTAATTAATGAATGGATCCTAAAAGAATAAAAATATTATTTTATTTTAGGATTTGGTTTATGTTGATAAACAGAACCAAAAACTCATTACAAGTTTGTTTTGTTTGAATTGTTGAATGAATGTTGTTTGAAATTTCAAAACAGAAAAATAGAAATAGAAAATGATAAAAACAATCAGACAGAAAAAAATGTGAATTGGACCTGACCCAACTGAGCCAGCCCAAGAAGCCCATTCGCAGCCCAGCTACACTTTCCCTCTACGAAACGTTTTCTACCTAAAGCCGCACCCGCAGTGACACTGACTGGTGGACCTCGTTTTCTTTTCTTCTCTCTCGCTGCCAGTGGACCCCACAGCCACATGGTTGTCTTCTTCGCCGCGACTTCTTCCTTCCCCCAAACCACGTCGCAGTTACTGCCGTTGAAAGCTCCATCAATCCCCGTTAATTGCGGCGTTAATTCGTCCAGCCAGCACGCAAGGTAAAAGCACCCCTCTCCCCTCTCTGGTTCCCCTCCGTCGCCATACCTCCCTTGCCCCCAGGCTGCCAAATTTCGCCAGACCTCACCCACTGCCCGACGATGCTCCGGCGAGGATTCCGGCCAGCACATGCCACCTCTTGCCTCCTCGAGCACGCAGCTGCGATCAGCATTCCCCAGCGGACCTTTCTGCAGCCACAGCTCGCTCGCGCGCGTCCCTGAGCGTCGGCAACGTCTTCCCCGAGCCAGCGCCGCCGTCTGCTCCAACTGCGGCGACGTCTCCCCGGTAAACCAGACCGCCCCTTTACCTCTCGTTCATGCACACAACTTTGTCTTGATCCTGCGCGTCTAACCGCGTCTTCGTTTTGTCTCGGGGTGAACCACAGCACCGTCCCCGACCACAACCAGAGCCGTCTGACGCCATGAGCAACTCCGGCGAACGATTACCGCCACGACAGAGTGCCCCTTGACCCAAGGAGACCACCTCGAGCTTCCCCACATCCTTGCGAGCACGGTGAGCATGTTCTTTTCCTCCCTCGCTTCCTGTAGCATCGATTCTGCCGTCGTCTGACCATCACCGCCACCAGCCACCATGGAGCGCTGCCGGATTTTGGTTAGTGAGTCAGGAGCCGTAGGATGCGAAACATCCGGCTAAGATTAGATCCAATCGAAGAGGTACACGTCCATCTGAGCCACGCGATATCAATTAGATCCAACGGCCTGCGTCGCCTGATCCGCACGAACCGTTTTCGACGAATCAGAACGCGCCGCGTGTCACTGGATGATTAAGAATAGAATTTGAAATCAGATTTAGATGCCATTTTGAAACCCTTGTAACTTTCAAAACACACGTCCAAAATTTGCAAACTTTATATCGTTGGAATCAGTGGAACAAGCCCTAGCCAACCATGCCCTTGGTTTAGCAAATAGTATCTGTTAGAGTGCTTGTTTTTATAGAAACATTTGTATGCTTGTTAAGGATGTGAAAATTGTTTAAAAATGAATTTGGGGATAAAATCTTTGGCAATTGGTGAGATTTGAACCTACTAACATTAGGAAACACTTTGTGGATTCAAAAATGAATTTGGTGAAACAAAATAATGATTCTTTGATTTAAAACCATTTCTAGTCAAATAGAAATGTGGTTTATTTATTAAAAATGGTTTTGGAAGAAAACCTTTGGAAAATGTTTTGTTTTAAACTCACTGACCCCAAAATCCAAGTTTTGTGATTTGAAAACATATTTGGTGAACCCTATAGGTTAATGCCTTAGTAAAAAAATATTTCTACACCACATAAAATGATACTTTGTTTTGAAAATGGCTTATGAAGTGAAACCTTTTTGCAAAAGACTTTGCCACCTTACAAAAGGACCAATAGGTGTTTTCAAATGTTTATGACCCATTAGGAACCACTTTTTCAAACAAAACAAAGTTTGGCATGTTTGCATGCATTACTTTGACTTTATGATTTTATGTGTTGTTTTGCTTGATTGGTAGATTGAACTTGTGCCTTGCTTGATTGATTTGTAGTGACTTGAAGAGTGTGCTTGTTGCAAGGACAAGGAGTGAACCTATACTCTACCAAAAAGGCAAGTGATGCTTCATACTTTTTGTCCCATTACTTTTACTATGCATTAGTGATTTTGCTAAGTAAAACTTGCATGGAATTTTGCTAAGTATAAACCTTGCTATAGAAAAACCTAGTAGATGAAACCTTAGTGGAAATCTTCCCAAGTTAAGATTTATATTACTATCAAGCTTAGCCTAGCTAATAGAAAACATGGGTGGAATATATATTCACACTATGGAAAAATATTCTAAGTCTGAGGACTTGTGTTTTGTTTAATAAAACAACTAAGTTAATGAATCACCTGGGTGGAATGGGACTTGCTTGGTGGATTTTGGTTGAGTGGTTCACAAGGCCCATGTCTATGGTTGACCTTGTGTATCTCACTTGTGGATGGCCACCCAGGAACAAAGAGATTTGAGATGTCAAATGTTGAGAAGCTTCAAGTGCAGCCACTTGGCATTATGGGCTCTGCCTAGATCATATAAGTTGCAAGAACTTAGCCATATGGACAGTGGGTGGTAGTGTTTGGTAGGTTGGAGCGCGTCCATTTTGGTCTAAGGGAAAGCTTCTGAAAGATCTTGTCTTGGGAAACCAAGTCTTGTGGGGAAAGTGCACCACCTCTGCAGAGTGTAAAATCTAAGTACTTAGCCATGTCCCTGGTAAAGGACAATTTGAGCATCAAGACATGGAAGCAATCAAGAATCTCATCATTCAAATTTCTAAGTTAAAATCTTGTGGTTGAACAAGGGTTTTTGAAATCTTCAATCTTTGATTGAGAGCTGTTTTGGAAAAGACTTTGTCAAAACAAAAACTTAGTGTTTTCAAAATGATAAGGAAAAAATCTATTTTGAGCAATGCAAGCTTCAACTCCACTTAGCCAAATGCATATAGATGATAGACTCCACTATACTACCATAGTATCACTTGCCAATACTATTCAAATGTATTGACCCTTGTGGCTGTAACTTGTTGTGTTGCAGGTTTGATTGTTTTAGAGAAATTTGATTGATTAGGATTACAAAGTCTACAACCAACATGTCTGCCTATGGCACTTTGAAGATGAAGGACCCCATGCTTATATTTATTCCGCTGCAATGTAATGTAATAGCCAAATGAGCTATGTAAAGATGTAATAAAATTATGTTATTCCTAGTTATAAAATTATATTATGACCTTTGTTTCTTGATATTACATCTAAAATGTGGATGCTAGCTATTGATCCAGGGACTAGCATTGTAAACACAGGGGACTCTGCCTTATTGGAAGGTCACTCCCTCTACAGATGGTATCAGAGCATTGTGTTGCCTGTAGGATTTGTAAACCTAGGATTGGACAAAAACCCTTAGAAAATAGGAGTTGTACTTGTTCCAAAACTGATTTACGAAACAAACTTGTAAACCCTTTCCTCAACCATTTTGGTTTCAACTCTACATCTCTTCTATTTTCAACTTGATGGAAAGGACTACCCCATGGCCAAAGACTACACCATGTGCAAAGGACTTCCCCAACACTTTCAACTCTAATGACTTCAACTTCTTCAACTCTAATGACTTCAACTTCTTCAACTCAAATGACTTCAACATCTTCAGCATGATCACCAAGGACTTCCAACTTGGACACCACTAAGGACTGCATATGAGACAGGGAAATCTTGCTCAAAATTTAGAGACTGAGGGAATGCAAAAGTTAGAAGGAGTTCACTTCACTAGAAGACAAGGTAACCAAGAGTTTTTCCCAAAGAACCATGATCTCATGTAAGAAGTAGCAACTAAGAAGGATGGAAAGATCACAAGTGAACCATATAGATGGACCACCATATTTTAGTTAAGTCAAACCCACCAACTCATGTGGTGTAACAAAAATATTTTGTTGCCTAAGTGTGTGCTTGAGCATTGTTGTTTGAGTGAAATGTTTGGTTTGTGAATACATGCACAATGCTTGTGTGAATTGTGATATGTGTGATTAGAATTGATTCCTTAGAAAAACCTTTTGCCTATTCTAATTTTCCTTCAACCCAAACAGATGACTACTCCAAAAGACTCCAACATCAAGGTTGATGACACCAACACCAACCAAGAGGACAGCATGAAAGAGCTCATAGCAACTCAACACCAGTTAAACCAACTGATAGCTCAGTTCATAGCCAACACTAGTAATAAAGATCTAGCACTGCAAAAGTTTTTGGAGGAACAAACCCAACTGATGCTTAAGGTGACTAATCAAATGATCAACATAGAAGAAAACTATCCCAACAGAGTTTATGACAACAAGGATGACAAGAATGTTATTCTGGATGGAGCCCCAGCTTGCATTATTTGTGGAGACAAGGATCATACTTCCAAGGAGCATGAAGACCAATGCCCCAATTGTGAAGAGGAACATCCTGTTGGACAATGTTCCATATCTCAAGCTACTTGCTACCTTTGTGAAGGAAACGACCATGTACCTATCCAATGCCCCATCTACTCCATGATGGAACAAAGGAAACAAGAAGGATCCAATTCTACCAAGAAAGGAAAAGGACCACTTATACCTCCAAACAAGACAACCCAATTCAAAGGACTAAAGAAACCCAAGAAACAAAAGCAGGACATGAGCCTTGTGCAATGTCGTAAATGTAAGGAAATGGGACACTACTCCAGTGGATGCCCAGAGAACAAGAAGAATAAAGAGATTGGCCAAGTGATGTGCAACAACTGCAAAGAATTAGGCCACTATGTAGCAACTTGTCCACAAGAGCCACGTAAAGAACTCCAAGACATCCACTGTTTCAATTGCAAAAACCCAGGACATTATGCAAGCAACTGTCCAGAAAAGATGAAGAACAAGTTGAACAAGCCTATGGAGAAACTCAACCTTGGCCCATGAGTCAAGCATGGAAACTAAGGACACAAATGCAACTGTTTGCTTAGAGAAAGTTTTCCCAGGATCCCAAGCAAGCCAAAATGTAATTTTTGTTTGAAAATTCTTAAGGGTGGTAATACCCTAGATGTTTTGAGCCTACTTGTAACCCCTAGCCTCCCCAAATCTCGGGACGAGATTTATTTTAAGGGTGGTAGCCTATCACATCCCAAGATTTTCCAAATCTTGTAATGTGAAAAATAAATGAATAAAATAAAACTTTGTTGATTTTCAGGGTGAGAAGAAACTTTTTGAATCCATTTGGAAACTTTCAAAACCTATTTGGATCAAATAAAAAAAATCCTAAAGGGATTTAAAAAGTTAAATAAACAATAAACCTCAAAATATTTAAAATTACTATTTTGGATCTTTTAATAAAAAGATTTGGTTTTCAAAGGAAAAGATAGATTTATAAATAAGGATTATTTATAAAGCGAAATTAAAACCTTGGCCAATATTTTGAAATAAAATGTTTTGATTTGATAAAAATAGTAAAGGTTTATTTAAATAAAATAATAAGGATTTAATATCCAATTTTATTTAAGTAAAGGCTTTTTCCATTTTAATAAACACTAAAACTTATTTATTTATTTTAAATAAGTTTTCCAAGTATTTTATATTCTCAAATAAAACCTACTTAAGTGTTTTAGTTTTATTTTAGATTTCAAATAAAGATTTTAATAAAACAAATCCTATTTGAATTATTAACTAAGGTCCATTCATTTAATTGTTATTGGACCCTAAAATAAAATGTTATTTTATTTTAAACAAGTTTTCCAAGTATCTTTTATTTTCAAATAAAACATACTGATTTGGTTTTGAAAATATTTAGTTTTCAAATGGAGATTTTATTAAATAAATCAAACCCTATTTGATTAAATAACTAAAGGTCCATTTTATTTAATTAATGAATGGATCCTAAAAAGAATAAAAATATTATTTTATTTTAGGATTTGGTTTATGTTGATAAACAGAACCAAAAACTCATTACAAGTTTGTTTTGTTTGAATTGTTTGAATTGTTGAATGAATGTTGTTTGAAATTTCAAAACAGAAAAATAGAAATAGAAAATGATAAAAACAATCAGACAGAAAAAATGTGAATTGGACCTGACCCAACTGAGCCAGCCCAAGAAGCCCATTCGCAGCCCAGCTACACTTTCCCTCTACAAAACGTTTTCTACCTAAAGCCGCACCCGCAGTGACACTGACTGGTGGACCTCGTTTTCTTTTCTTCTCTCTCGCTGCCAGTGGACCCCATAGCCACATGGTCGTCTTCTTCGCCGCGACTTCTTCCTTCCCCCAAACCACGTCGCAGTTACTGCCGTTGAAAGCTCCATCAATCCCCGTTAATTGCCGCGTTAATTCGTCCAGCCAGCACGCAAGGTAAAAGCACCCCTCTCCCCTCTCTGGTTCCCCTCCGTCGCCAGACCTCCCTTGCCCCCAGGCTGCCAAATTTCGCCAGACCTCACCCACTGCCCGACGATGCTCCGGCGAGGATTCCGGCCAGCACACGCCACCTCTTGCCTCCTCGAGCACGCAGCTGCGATCAGCATTCCCCAGCGGACCTTTCTGCAGCCGCAGCTCGCTCGCGCGCGTCCCTGAGCGTCGGCAACGTCTTCCCCGAGCCAGCGCCGCCGTCTGCTCCAACTGTGGCGACGTCTCCCCGGTAAACTAGACCGCCCCTTCACCTCTCGTTCACGCACACAACTTTGTCTTGATCCTGCGCGTCTAACCGCGTCTTCATTTTGTCTCGGGGTGAACCACATCACCGTCCCCGACCACAACCAGAGCCGTCTGACGCCATGAGCAACTCCGGCGAATGATTACCGCCACGACAGAGCGCCCCTTGACCCAAGGAGACCACCTCGAGCTTCCCCACATCCTTGCGAGCACGGTGAGCATGTTCTTTTCCTCCCTCGCTTCCTGTAGCATCGATTCCGCCGTCGTCTGACCGTTGCTGCCACCAGCCACCGTGGAGCGCCGCTGGATTTTGGTTAGTGAGTCAGGAGCCGTAGGATGCGAAACATCCGGCTAAGATTAGATCCAATTGAAGAGGTACGCATCCATATGAGCCGCGCGATATCAATTAGATCCAACGGCCTGCGTCGCCTGATCCGCACGAACCGTTTTCGACGAATCAGAACGCGACGCGTGTCACTGGATGATTAAGAATAGAATTTGAAATCAGATTTAGATGCCATTCTGAAACCCTTGTAACTTTCAAACCACACGTCCAAAACTTGCAAACTTTATATCATTGGAATCAGTGGAACAAGCCCTAGCCAACCATGCCCTTGGTTTAGCAAATAGTATCTGTTAGAGTGCTTGTTTTTACAGAAACATTTGTATGCTTGTTAAGGATGTGAAAATTGTTTAAAAATGAATTTGGGGATAAAATCTTTGGCAATTGGTGAGATTTGAACCTACTAACATTAGGAAACACTTTGTGGATTCAAAAATGAATTTGGTGAAACAAAATAATGATTCTTTGATTTAAAACCATTTCTAGTCAAATAGAAATGTGGTTTATTTATTAAAAATGGTTTTGGAAGAAAACCTTTGGAAAATGTTTTGTTTTAAACTCACTGACCCCAAAACCCAAGTTTTGTGATTTGAAAACATATTTGGTGAACCCTATAGGTTAATGCCTTAGTAAAAAAATATTTCTACACCACGTAAAATGATACTTTGTTTTGAAAATGGCTTATGAAGTGAAACCTTTTTGCAAAAGACTTTGCCACCTTACAAAAGGACCAATAGGTGTTTTCAAATGTTTATGACCCATTAGGAACCACTTTTTCAAACAAAACAAAGTTTGGCATGTTTGCATGCATTACTTTGACTTTATGATTTTATGTGTTGTTTTGCTTGATTGGTAGATTGAACTTGTGCCTTGCTTGATTGATTTGTAGTGACTTGAAGAGTGTGTTTGTTGCAAGGACAAGGAGTGAACCTATACTCTACCAAAAAGGCAAGTGATGCTTCATACTTTTTGTCCCATTACTTTTACTATGCATTAGTGATTTTGGTAAGTAAAACTTGCATGGAATTTTGCTAAGTATAAACCTTGCTATAGAAAAACCTAGTAGATGAAACCTTAGTGGAAATCTTCCCAAGTTAAGATTTATATTACTATCAAGCTTAGCCTAGCTAATAGAAAACATGGGTGGAATATATATTCACACTATGGAAAAATATTCTAAGTCTGAGGACTTGTGTTTTGTTTAATAAAACAACTAAGTTAATGAATCACCTGGGTGGAATGGGACTTGCTTGGTGGATTTTGGTTGAGTGGTTCACAAGGCCCATGTCTATGGTTGACCTTGTGTATCTCACTTGTGGATGGCCACCCAGGAACAAAGAGATTTGAGATGTCAAATGTTGAGAAGCTTCAAGTGCAGCCACTTGGCATTATGGGCTCTGCCTAGATCATATAAGTTGCAAGAACTTAGCCATATGGACAGTGGGTGGTAGTGTTTGGTAGGTTGGAGCGCGTCCATTTTGGTCTAAGGGAAAGCTTCTGAAAGATCTTGTCTTGGGAAACCAAGTCTTGTGGGGAAAGTGCACCACCTCTGCAGAGTGTAAAATCTAAGTACTTAGCCATGTCCCTGGTAAAGGACAATTTGAGCATCAAGACATGGAAGCAATCAAGAATCTCATCATTCAAATTTCTAAGTTAAAATCTTGTGGTTGAACAAGGGTTTTTGAAATCTTCAATCTTTGATTGAGAGCTGTTTTGGAAAAGACTTTGTCAAAACAAAAACTTAGTGTTTTCAAAATGATAAGGAAAAAATCTATTTTGAGCAATGCAAGCCTCAACTCCACTTAGCCAAATGCATATAGATGATAGACTCCACTATACTACCATAGTATCACTTGCCAATACTATTCAAATGTATTGACCCTTGTGGCTGTAACTTGTTGTGTTGCAGGTTTGATTGTTTTAGAGAAATTTGATTGATTAGGATTACAAAGTCTACAACCAACATGTCTGCCTGTGGCACTTTGAAGATGAAGGACCCCATGCTTATATTTATTCCGCTGCAATGTAATGTAATAGCCAAATGAGCTATGTAAAGATGTAATAAAATTATGTTATTCCTGGTTATAAAATTATATTATGACCTTTGTTTCTTGATATTACATCTAAACTGTGGATGCTAGCTATTGATCCAGGGACTAGCATTGTAAACACATGGGACTCTGCCTTATTGGAAGGTCACTCCCTCTACAGTGTAGCTACTCTCCAAACTACCAAGGCAAGTGGTGCTTCATGAATATTTTTATTTCTAAGTTTTCTACTAAGCATTAGAATTATTTTGATAGACTTGCATGTTATATTTTGCTTATATACCATGTTGGGAAATCCTAGTAGTTGTAGAATTGCTAGGAAATTTCTAAGTTAAGATTCTTATCTATGCCATGCTTAGCCTAGCTAGTAGCAACCAAGGGTTGTGAAATATACATGTTATGGTGAAAATATTTCTAAGTCTTTGGACTTGTGTTTTGCCTAATAAAAAAACTAAGTTAATGAAACACCTGGGTGGAATGGAAGGAATGGTTTGTGTTGAGTGGTTACACAAGGCCAGGGGACTGGTGAACCTTGTGTATCTCACTTGTGGAAAGCCACCCAGGAACAAAGAGATTTTAGAGGCCAAGTGTTGAGAAGCTTCTAGTGCAGCCACTTGGTAATATGGGCTCTGCCTGGATCACATAGGTTGCTAGAACTTAGCCATTTGGACAGTTGGTGGTAGTGGGATGATAGGTTGGAACGCGTCCATTTGGTCTAAGGGAAGGCTTCTGAAAGGTCCTGTCTTGGTGAAACCAAGTCTGGTGGGGAAAGTGCACAACCTCTGCAAATGGAAGAAACTAAGTACTTAGCCAAGTCCATGATAATGGACAACTTGAGCATCAAGACATGGAAGCTATCAAGAATCTCCTCATCCCAATTTCTAAGTAAAAACTTGTGGGTGAACAAGGGTGAAGGACCTCAATGTCTATTGGTGGTTCCTTGGGAAAAGTTTTGACAAAGAAAAACTTAGTGTTTTCAACTAATAGGAAAAACCTATTTTGAGCAAAGCAAGCCAAGCTACACTCAGCCAAATTGCATATAGTATCTAGTCCACCTAAATTATACTAAGGTATCACTTGCCAATACTATTCCAATGTATTGACCCGCTGTGGCTGTAACTTGTGATGTTGCAGGATACTCTGATGAGGATTAGGAGTCATGAGTCTACACTTAACATGTTTGCCTGTGGCACATGAAGATGAAGACTTTTATTTATTTACTTATTCAAACTCTTGTACTAGGCCTGTGGCCTTGGAGTTGTAAAGACTATGTTTATCTCTGGAATGGCTATAATAATGACCTTTGTATCTGTGTACTTCATCTTAAACTATGGATGCTAGCATTGATCCAGGGACTAGCATTGCAATCACAGGAATCCTTTTTCCTTTATAAAGGAGGGATCTTACAGATGGTATCAGAGCACTGTGTTGCCTGTAGGATTATGACCCTAGGATTGGAAACCACTAAGGAAAAAAAATTCAGCAACTTCTACACTTGTCTATTCTTCTTGTAAACTTTTCTAATCTTCTTTCTCATCTCTATTTGTAGATGAACTCCATCAATGAAGCCGTAAGGAAAGTACCACTCATGATAATGACTTTGGAGTGTGAGACAGAATTTCCCAAGGCTCTCAAGGACCTCATGGTTGCATTAGAGATACAAGGTGCAGCTGTGTACAAAGGTTTTCCTGTGATGGATGAAGGAGTTGAATACTGGTGGGTGCAACTTCACTTGTATAAAAACAAGGAAGACAACCACAAGGGAAAAGGGTTCTGCATGTTCACCAATTCAGTGGTGCACACTACATTCTTTGAATCAGCAAGGGATGCAGCATGGAAGACCATCAAAGAACTTGGTGATAGAGTCAAGTGCAGAATGCTCAACCTCCAAAATGACCTAAAAGAAGAGAAGAAACATACCCAAGAGTTGGAGGCTACCAACCAAACCCTAAGAGGAGACATTATAGACTTAGTGATGGAGTCATGTGAGCAAGATAGACTGATTGCTTCTAGGAACATTGTGTTATCCAACATATCTAATGAGATAGGATTGTAAGCGTACTTCGTTAGTTGGACCACCACTTATCACCTTATTTTCCAAATGTTGCTTTAAAAATAAGTTGAACCCTGATTGTTGTAATGGATCCATGTATGCCTTGACTTGTGTTTTGATTTCCAAGGATATGTATGTGATGCTTTGCCTTGTGTTTTATCTTAAATTGTGTTGTTCTAACTTTTTCTATCTTACAAATAGATGCCTAATGTTACCATCAGCACTGTTGAGGAGTTCCAGGGAACTCGCTTTGGTCCTCGTATTTTTGAGCTTACTACTTTGCTCAATCTCCCTCTTCCTACCATCATGGTGCTTCCCCTCACCAAGTTTGAGAGGAAAGACCTTTGGGGCTTCAAGGTTAATCAGCCCGGACGTCAGACAGAGCCTACCACGGAGGCCATCATCTTCAAGCTCATGCATGATGACAAGGAGAGAGGCCTTGAGGTAGTCATGCAGGATCTGATAGGACGTCTACTAGGGAGACACTCTCGACAGGTTAGAGGTACTCATTTTCACGTCTTTGGTAGACGTGATGAGGATGGAGAGGCCATCGACTTCGAGGATGATTCGAGGGACACAGCAGAGCCGATTCGTCTATACCTCTAGGACTTAGAGGCTCTCATTAGGCACGTGGACACCGACAGGACCAACGTCATGCTCAACAATGATGAACTCCAGGTGCAACTTCGTGAGAAGGACAAGCTTTTCGTGGAGCAATATGAGATAGTCAAGGATATGGATACGAAGTTCGAGAGCCAGGACAGAAAATTCAAGAGTCAGGAGAAGCGAGTCCAGGATAGGAACAAGAAGATCCGGGACATGACTGAAGAACTGCAGGCCAAGGACTTTGAGCTCGAGCATCAGCAGACGGTGATTGAGAGGCTTCGTTCCTAGAAGAGGGCTCTCAAAGCCAAGATAGAGACCTTAACCACCAACGTCGAGGAATACAAGACCGCAATGGAGAATGCAGGTCTTACCTTTGTCGAGGAGGAGGTTGATGCCGAGGAGTAGATTTGACTACTCATTTATCATTTATTATCATACTTGTTGTTGGGAACTTGTTGTTTGACCATCCAACATGTGGATGGCTTGTTATTTGTGTGTGTTTTACTTTGCGAACTTGTTATCTTGTTGTTGAACCTTTATCCTTTTTGTTGCATGCTTTGTGATTGTTTATGTGATGAAATGTGCATGAAAGCATCTATGGGTATCTCATTCTTATCTCTATTGAACAAACCACAGATGCCTCCGCGTCGTGCAAATCCCAACCCCAATAACAACAACAACATCACTCCAGAAATGCAGCAAATGATGACAGCTCAGACTCATCTGATGCAGATGATGACGACGTTCATCCAGAACCAAAACAACAACAACAACAATAACAACAATAACAACAACAACAACAACAACCCACCAGGTTTTGACATGCTTACCAGGTTCTTGAGATTGAGGCCAGCAAAGTTCTCAGGAACAACTGATCCCATGGTGGTCAATGATTGGCTATGCTCTGTGAACAAGGACTTGGTAACTGTGGGCTGTACTGATGCTGAAAAGGTCAGATTTGCAGCACATTTGCTGGAAGGACCAGCCGCCACTTGGTGGGATAACTTCCAAATCACCACTGCCATAGAAGATGTGACATGGGCTATCTTTGAGGATGGCTTTCGTACTGCTCATATCTCATCCGGAGTGATGAGTCTGAAAAAGAAGGAGTTCCATAACTTGAAGCAACGCCACCGTAGCATGGCAGAATATATTGAGGAGTTCAACAATCTGGCGCGTTATGCACCGGATGAAGTTGACACCGATGCTAAGAGAAGGGAGAAATTCCTTGAGGGCCTGAATGATGAACTGAATCTGCAGCTATCAGTGGCCTATGTTCCCACTTATCAGTCTCTTTGTAATAAGGCTGCTATTTTGGAGAACAAAATGAAGGAAGTTGAGAGTAGAAAGAGAAAGTACTCCGACAAGCACATCTCGGGATCGTCTCACAAACGTTCCCATTATGATGATAGTGGAAACTCAGGATTCCACAAGCATGGGAAATTCAACAAGCACCACACCCACAACCGTCATGACAACAAGAACCACCGTAGTCATGACAATGACAAGTATAAGAATCACAAGGGTGGATATAAGAGCCACCACAATGGAAGTGGGAGTGGCAGTGGAAGTCAGCCTGTCAAGAAGGAGATTAGTCAGGTTGAATGCTTCAAGTGCAAGAAGATGGGGCATTATGCAAATGAGTGCCCAGAAAAGAAAGTTGAAGGACCCAACAAGCCCAACCCTTTTTAGAAGGGACAAGTAAACCACATCAATGTGGAGGAAATCTATGAGGAGCCTGATGCTGTTGCTGGTAAGTTCAAACTCAATTCTATTCCAGCATTTGTTCTCTTTGATACTGGTGCATCTCATTCATTCATATCAAGAGCATTTGTTGAAAGAAATGAACTACCGGTAGAAACTATTGGGTGTCCTATAAAAGTAAGTTCTCCTGGCGGAGAAATGATAGTGAATTCAGGATGTCATGATCTAGTCATAGAGTTTGGGAAGTATAAGTTTCCCGTTAACTTGATAATTCTAAACTCCCAAGGATTGGATGTCAATTTGGGAATGTACTGGATGACTAAGTACAAAGGAGTGATAGATTGTGCCAACCATACTGTCTCACTCACAACTCCAGAAAATAAAAGGATCATATTCAAGACCAACTTTGAAGCAAAAAGGAGTATGTTTAATTCTCTTAAGGGGGGTTAGCATAGACAGTGTGCCAATCATGAGTGAGTATACGGATGTGTTTCCGGAAGAATTGCCGGGAATGCCACCAGATAGAGATGTGGAATTCCTTATTGATTTGCTACCAGGATCTGGACCAATAGCAAAGAGACCGTACAAGATGTCAGTTGATGAACTGAAAGAGCTTAAGAAACAACTTGGAGAACAGTTGCAGAAAGGATTTATCCAACCAAGTTCCTCATCTTGGGGAGCCCCAGTTTTGTTCGTGGAGAAGAAAGATAGAAGTCAAAGGTTATGCATAGATTACTGTTCACTCAATGAGGTGACTATTAAGAACAAATACCCTTTGCCTAGAATTAATGACTTGTTTGATCAGTTAGAAGGCGCCTGTGTGTTCTCAAAGATTGATATCCGGTCAGGCTATTTTCAACTCAAGATAAGGGAACAAGACATACCTAAAACAACTTTCACTACAAGGTATGGATTGTATGAGTATACCGTGATGCCATTTGGTTTGACCAATGCTCCAGCATACTTTATGAATATGATGAACAAGGTGTTCATGGAATTTCTTGATAAGTTTGTTGTCGTTTTCATCGATGACATTCTAATCTACTCCAAGAGCAAAGAAGAGCATGAAGGACATTTACGTTTGATACTTGAGAAGCTTAGAGAGCATAAAATTTATGCCAAATTCAGCAAGTGTGAATTCTGGTTAAATGAAGTTGGTTTTCTTGGACATGTTATGACAAAAGATGGTGTAGTAGTTGATCCTGCTAAAGTCTCAGCTGTAACTGAATGGGAATCTCCCAAGTCAGTGAAAGAAGTTCGTAGTTTCCTTGGCTTAGCAGGTTACTACAGAAGGTTCATTGAGAATTTCTCTAAGGTAGCTAAGCCTATGACTGAATTGCTAAAGAAAGACAAGAAATTTGCTTGGTCTAAAGGTTGTGAACTCAGTTTTCAGGAATTGAAGAAGAGACTTGTGACAGCACCAGTCTTGTGTTTGCCAGACTTAGAAAAATATTTCCAAGTATATTGTGATGCATCTCATCATGGTTTGGGTGCAGTACTTATGCAAGAAGGAAAAGTTGTGGCTTATGCCTCGAGACAACTCAAAACTCATGAAGTGAACTACCCTACTCATGATTTAGAGTTAGCCTCTGTTGTCCATGCACTCAAAACATGGAGACACTATCTTTTGGGAAAGCGATGTGAAGTGTTCACAAATCACAAGAGTTTGAAGTATATCTTCACTCAGAAGGAAATTAATATGAGACAAAGAAGATGGCTAGAACTCATCAAGGACTATGACTTAAGTTTGCAATACCATCCCGGTAAAGCAAATGTTGTAGCAGATGCTCTAAGTCGTAAGGTTTTTGTGAATGGCCTTACCAAAGGAGAATTGCCAGATGATTTGTGTGCCCAATTTAGAGATCTCAGATTGGAGATTGTGCCTGAAGGACATCTCATGTCTTTGGATGTTTAACCCACTTTGTTGGACAAAATCAAAGAAGCCCAGAAGATTGATAAGGAAATTGAAGAAATTAAAGAAAAGATTGGTAAAGGAAAAGCCAAAGGATTCCATGAAGACGAACAGGGTACTTTATGGCATGGGAAACGTATCTGTGTTCCACAAGAACCGGAGCTTCAGAAACTGATTTTGCAAGAAGCACACAACTCACCGTATTCCATTCATCCGGGTAACACCAAAATGTACATGGATATGAAGGAAAGATTTTGGTGGAATAATCTCAAGAAGGACATCGCCGAACACATTGCTTTGTGTGATGTGTGTAGTAGAGTGAAAGCGGAACACCAGAAACCAGCAGGTTTGCTTCAACCACTACCTATTCCTGATTGGAAGTGGGACAAGATTGGTATGGATTTCATTACCGGATTACCAAGGACCAGGTCAGGATATGATTCTATTTGGGTAGTAGTGGATCGCCTAACTAAAGTGGCTCATTTCATACCCGTGAAGACAACCTACAAAAGTGTTAAGTTGGCCAAAATCTATATGAATAGAATTGTATGTCTACATGGAGTTCCCAAGAGTATTGTGTCTGATAGGGGAACTCAATTCACTTCCCATTTTTGGAGACAGCTACATGAGTCATTGGGAACAAGGTTGGAATTCAGTACTGCTTTTCATCCTCAAACTGATGGACAGACAGAAAGAACTAATCAGATTCTTGAAGACATGTTGAGGGCATGTGCCCTAGACTATGGAGCCAGTTGGGATGAAAGTCTGCCTTACGCAGAATTTTCTTATAACAACAGCTATCAAGCCAACATTGAGATGGCACCATTTGAGTTTCTCTACGGAAGAAAGTGTACCACCCCATTGTTATGGAATGGTGTGGGAGAAAGAAGTTTGTTCGGACCGGAACTTATCAAAGAAGCTGAAGAGAAGGTCAAGTTGGTTAAGGACAGATTGAAGATAGCACAGTCCCGACAGAAAATCTACGCAGATCCAAAGCGTAGAGAAGTCATCTACGAAGTTGATGATAGGGCTTATCTTAGAGTGTCACCACTCCGTGGAGCGAAGAGGTTCGGAGTCAAAGGAAAGTTGGCCCCAAGATATGTTGGGCCATTCAAGATTCTGAGTCGTAAAGGAGAAGTTGCTTATGAAATTGAATTGCCAGAGTCTCTGCCAGCTGTTCATAATGTGTTTCATGTGAGTCAGCTTAAGAAATGTCATCCAGAAATGGAAGAAACTTCTTTGAAGGATACTATACCTTTGGAAGAGGTTCAGTTGGAAAGTGATCTCACTTATGAAGAGAAGCCTATCAAGATTCTTGAGACTGCAGAAAGAGTCACTCGGACTAAAACTATCAAGTTCTGCAAGGTTCAATGGAACCACCATTCTGAAGAAGAAGCAACTTGGGAAAGAGAAGATGATCTTCGGAAAGACCACCCTCACCTATTTGCTAGCCAATCCGAATCTCGAGGGCGAGATTCACCTTAAGGGGGTTAGATTTGTAACATCTCTAAAATCATGTTTCAAACTCATGCACATCATCCATGCATCCATGATCATATGATCTTCATTTCAAACAAATCATTTCAAAACAGAAGCATATATGCTTATTATTTCATGTAAGTTTACTCTAGCCTTAATGCTATCTTCCAATGAGAAGAGTACCTTCTTTGTTCATCAAGGTTTGAATTCAAACTTAGACACCTTCAAAAACTTGAGCAAAGTTTTCAAAACAAAAAGAGTAAATAAAACCAATATTATGCCTATTGTATATATCACATAAAGGCTTGGTTTTATTTTTATTTACTTTTGATCAAAGTGTTTTGATTAAACAGTTGTGTTTGACACACATTTGAGTGCAAGGTTTGCAGTATAAAAACCTAGAGAAGGTTTGAATTCAAACTCATTTGATTTGGATTTTGAAAATCATTTCAGAAAATCAAAACAGAAAAAGAAAAAGGATAGAGAAAAGGAAAAGGGCCAGCGCCAGGATTCTGGCCCAACAGACGAAGCAGCCTGTTAGCCAGCCCACCCGGGTTTCCCCCTCTCCCTCTGTTTCTCACCCGCGCGCGTGTACCCACTCGCTGACAGCTGGGCCCTCACTGCCGCGTCACCCTTCGTCCTCAATCAACGCCGATGACCACCTCGCCGCTGTCGTTTCCCCGCACTGATGCCGCGCTTAAATTGCATTGATACGGTGAGAGATTTACGCCCCCGCTCTGGCTATAAGACCACCTCCCCTCGCCGCCCATTTCCCCTCACCTAGCACAGACACCACGCCACCAGGCTGCCCACAATTCGCCGAACACTGCCGCGGTACCGACGAACTTCGGCAGCAAATTCCGGTGAGCTCCCCGCGCCCCTTGACCTCTAGCCTTGCCAGTACAATCTCTGCAACCATGCGCATCTCCTAACCCCTCTGGTGCATGCTAGGATCGTTCAGAGCCTCATCAACATCGACGACAGCACGAGTCAGACGACACCATCAACTCCGGCAAGCCTTCCTGGTTAGTTCTGACCGCGCCTTGCTCTCTCTTTGACACTCGCATGACCAGCATCACTCCGCGCATCTGACGCACTATCTATTTTGCCTTGGCATGCTCTGTATCTTCGCCAACGTTAATGAACATCCGTACCCAACGCCTTTGCGAACTCCGGCAAGGAATCCCTGACAACTCCGAGCGCCCCTTCGCTAACCAAGGGCACGTTGAGCTTCTCCTCGTCACTGCGAACCTGGTGAGCATCCTCCCACCTTCCCGGGCGACCTTGTTCAGCAGCTCCGCCACTGACAGAGCGCGTCGCCGCCTGTCGCCGCCGCCAGCGCCGCCACTTGATGGTCAAGTGCTGAGCACCGTTAGATCTAGATCTAGTGGTCACGTTAGAACCTAGCTGAAGCGGTATGATTCAATCAGAGCCGCGCGATTAAGTTAGATCCAGCGGCTCAGAAGCGTGATCCGACGCGAAGCGGTACCGGCCAATAGAATAGCGCCGCGTGGCACAGAGTTCGTTTTAAAAATTTGAATTAGATCTATTAGATGTTTGAATTTGTTTTAGCTATAACTTTTGATCCCCACGTTAGATTTTGACAAATTTTATATCAATGGAATCAGGAGAGCAAGCCCTTTCTATTAATGCAATGTGTTTAATGTTTTGCTTCTGTTAAAATGGTTTTATTTGCAGAAACTTGTGTTGGGCTAATTTGAGTATATGAATTGTTTAGGAAATGTTTTAGGGTTTAAATAAAAGTTGTTTTGGCAAGTTTTTAACTTGTTTATGAATCAGTATTGTACACTTGCTTTGTTGAGTTTTAAAAATCATCACTTAGCATTTTGCATGCATGCATATATTTTTGATTGTATATGTTTTGTATGTGATTGTGGCTATGAATCTTTGTGTAGATTTTGGTGCTAGTGATTGTGATTGTGAGGAGTGTAGCTACTATCCAAACTACCAAGGCAAGTGGTGCTTCATGAATATTTTTATTCCTAAGTTTTCTACTAAGCATTAGAATTATTTTGATAGACTTGCATGCTATATTTTGCTTATATACCATGTTGGGAAATCCTAGTAGTTGTAGAATTGCTAGGAAATTTCTAAGTTAAGATGCTTATCTATGCCATGCTTAGCCTAGCTAGTAGCAACCAAGGTTTGGTGAAATATACATGTTATGGTGAAAATATTTCTAAGTCTTTGGACTTGTGTTTTGCCTAATAAAACAACTAAGTTAATGAAACACCTAGGTGGAATGGAAGGAATGGTTTGTGTTGAGTGGTTACACAAGGCCAGGGGACTGGTGAACCTTGTGTATCTCACTTGTGGAAAGCCACCCAGGAACAAAGAGATTTTAGAGGCCAAGTGTTGAGAAGCTTCTAGTGCAGCCACTTGGCAATATGGGCTCTGCCTGGATCACATAGGTTGCTAGAACTTAGCCATTTGGACAGTTGGTGGTAGTGGGATGATAGGTTGGAACGCGTCCATTTGGTCTAAGGGAAGGCTTCTGAAAGGTCCTGTCTTGGTGAAACCAAGTCTGGTGGGGAAAGTGCACAACCTCTGCAGATGGAAGAAACTAAGTACTTAGCCAAGTCCATGGTAATGGACAACTTGAGCATCAAGACATGGAAGCTATCAAGAATCTCCTCATCCCAATTTCTAAGTAAAAACTTGTGGGTGAACAAGGGTGAAGGACCTCAATGTCTATTGGTGGTTCCTTGGGAAAAGTTTTGACAAAGAAAAACTTAGTGTTTTCAATTAATAGGAAAAACCTATTTTGAGCAAAGCAAGCCAAGCTACACTCAGCCAAATTGCATATAGTATCTAGTCCACCTAAATTATACTAAGGTATCACTTGCCAATACTATTCCAATGTATTGACCCACTGTGGCTGTAACTTGTGATGTTGCAGGATACTCTGATGAGGATTAGGAGTCATGAGTCTACACTCAACATGTTTGCCTGTGGCACATGAAGATGAAGACTTTTATTTATTTACTTATTCAAACT
The DNA here is from genome assembly GCA_916181665.1 of Avena sativa. NCBI lineage: Eukaryota > Viridiplantae > Streptophyta > Magnoliopsida > Poales > Poaceae > Avena > Avena sativa. The sequence continues at coordinate 142,469,210 of OV702294.1, read as the reverse complement.
CTTGTACTAGGCCTATGGCCTTGGAGTTGTAAAGACTATGTTTATCTCTGGAATGGCTGTAATAATGACCTTTGTATCTGTGTACTTCATCTTAAACTGTGGATGCTAGCATTGATCCAGGGACTAGCATTGCAATCACAGGGATCCTTTTTCCTTTATAAAGGAGGGATCTTACAATGGCTGAGGCGTAGGGAGTTTTGCTCATCTTCTCTCTATGTTCTGCCATAGCTGGACTTTTAGTTTTACTCAAGGTCGTATTGGGCAACATGGGCAAGAATCCTTTCTTGCTTTCTTCCATTCCAAACATATTTAGAACCTTGTCCAAATATGTACTTTGTGAAAGTGCTATTAAGCATCTTGATCTATCTCTATAAATCTTGATGCCTAAAATGTATCTAGCTTCGCCAAGATCCTTCATTGAAAAACTATTATTCAAATAGTCTTTGACACTTTTAAGAAGTTCTATATCTTTCCCAATCAACAATATGTCATCTACATATAGTACTAGGAATGCTACAGAGATCCCACTCACTTTCTTGTAAATACAAGCTTCTCCATAAGTTTGTATAAATCCAAAGCTTTTGATCACCTTACCAAAACATTGATTCCAGCTCTGGGATGCTTGCTTCAATCCATAAATGGACCGTTGAAGTTTGCATACCTTGTTAGCATCTTTAGGATCGACAAAACCTTTGCGTTGTACCATATACAACTCTTCTTCAATGTCACCATTGAGGAACACCGTTTTGACATCCATCTGCCATATCTCATAATCGTAAAATGCAGCGATTGCTAACAAAATCCTCATAGACTTTAGCTTCGCTACCAGTGAGAAAGTCTCATCGTAGTCAACTCCTTGAATTTGTCAGAAACCTTTCGTGACAAGTCGAGCTTTATAGACGGTAACATTTCCATCAGCATCTGTTTTCATCTTGAAAATCCATTTGTTCTTGACAGCCTTGCAGCCATCCGATAAGTCCACCAAAGTCCACACTTGGCTTTTGTACATGGATCCAATCTCGGATTTCATGGCTTCATGCCATTTGTTGGAATCTAGGCTCATCATTGCTTCCTCATACGTTGTAGGGTCATCGGTGTTGTCCACCAAAATGACATTCATAGAAGGATCATACCAATCAGGAGTGGTACGAGTCCTCGTCGACCTGCGAGGTTCTGTAGTAACTTCGTTTGAAGTTTCATGATCATTATTGTTAGCTTCCTCTCTTGTTGGTGCAGGCGACATAGGAACATATTTCGGTGCTGTGCTACTCTCAAATTCGAGGGAAGGTTCAACAACCTCGTCGAGTTCTACTTTCCTTCCAGTCACTTCTTTCGAGAGAAACTCCTTCTCGAGAAAGGATCCATTCTTGGCAACGAAAATTTTGCCTTCAGATCTATGATATAAGGTACACCAATTGTTTCTTTAGGTTATCCTATGAAGACACATTTTTCTGCTTTGGGTTCAAGCTTGTCGGGCTGTAACTTATTTACATAAGCTTCACAACCCCAAACTTTAAGGAACGACAGTTTAGGTTTCTTACCAAACCATAATTCATACGGTGTAGTTTCAATGGATTTATATGGTGCCCTATTTAAAGTGAATGCAGTTGTTTCTAATGCATAACCCCAAAATAATAACGGTAAATCTGTAAGAGACATCATAGAACGAACCATATCTAAGAGAGTTCGATTATGACGTTCGGACACACCAGTATATACCCATATCTACTCAAGTCATCCATGAAAGTAAGAACATAACGATAACCACCGCGTGATGCCACACTCATTGGGCCACACTGTCACATCCCAAGATTTTCCAAATCTTGATATGTGAAAAATAAATGAATAAAATAAAACTTTGTTGATTCTCAGGGTGAGAAGAAACTTTTGATTCCAATTGGAAACCTTCAAACCTATTTTTGATCAAACAAATCCTAAAGGGATTTGAAAAGATAAACAATTAAATAAGGAAAAATTTAAATATTTGGAATTACTATTTTGGATCTTTTAATAAAAAGATTTGGTTTTCAAAAAAAAAACAAAAGTGGAATTAAATAAGGATTATTTTATAGAGCTAAATTAAACCTTGGCCAAGTTTTTGAAATAAAAGCTTTTGTTTTGAATAAAGGAGTAAAGATTTATTTAAATAAAGTAATGAGGATTTATTAATACCCAATTTTATTAAAGTAAAGACTTTTCCTATTTTAATTACACACTAAAACTTGTTATTTTATCTTAAATAAGTTTTCCAAGTGTTTTATGTTTTCAAATAAAACCTACTGACTGGTTTTGGTACTATTTTTAGATTTCAAATGAAGGTTTTAAATAAATCAAACCCTATTTGATTAAATAACTTAGGACTATTTTAATTAATAAATAGATCCTAAAGAAAATAAAAATATTATTCTGTTTTGGACCTTGGTTTGTGTTGTTAAACAGAACAAAAATCAATACAAAGTTTGGTGAAGATTTGAAATCATTTGGGTGTTTGATTTGTTGTTTGAAATTCAAAACAGAAAATCAAATTGGAAAAAGAAAAGCAATCAGAATAAAAAAATGGAATCAGACTCGACCCAACTAAGCAGCCCAGCAAGCCTAGCTCTGGCCCAACTCCTCTCCTCCCCGCAGAAAACGATTTGAACTCGCAAATCGACCCACTCAGTGACTTACAGCCAGACCCCACCGCACCCTTCTCTCCTTCGCTGACGCCAGACCCCACTGCCACCTCAGCGTCGTCTTCAACCCTCAAACCCCGCCCTGCCGTTGCAGTCAAGAAACGCCGACGTTGTGTAACATCCCAAAAATCATGTTCAAACTTATGCATATCATTCATGCATCCATGATCATATGTTTTTCATTTCAAACAAAACACTTCAAAAACAGGAGCATATGAGCTCATTATTTCATGTGAACAACTATTAGTCTAATGCCACTCTCAATTGAAGAGTTATTGGTTTTAAACCAAGCCTTGCTTGCTCTCTTGTTATTGTGTTTGATTGTTGAAGTTGGTGAATTTTTTACAAAACAAATATGATTCAGAAACTATTTCCAAAAATTTATTCAAATCATGTGCTATAGCACTACTTATTTTGTTTGAACAAGGGACCAAGCTGATACAAAGTGACCACTTGATTTTGTGCCCAAAAGTGTGAATGTTGCACCCTACAAAATCCTGGAAAAAGTTTGAATTCAAAAGCCTTTGAAAACATTTGAAAATCATTCTAGAAAATCAAATCAGAAATAGAAAAGGAATAAAGAAAAGGAAAAGGGCCGGCGCCAGACTTTGGGCCCAACAGCGAAACCAGCCCAGCTAGCCCACCCGGGTTTTCCCTCTCTCTCTCTCACGCGCAGACACACCCACGGAGTCACTGATGCTCGGACCCCACTCCCTCTCCGTTTATTTCGCTGACAAGTGGACCCGCCCACGTCGACTCCTTCTTCCCCAAATCCCGCGCGCCAGCACCGCTCGCTCCGCCGTTACCTTGCCGCAGTCATTGCGAGCTTAATTGCCATTGATTCTGCGCTTAATCGCCGCTCCCCTTCTGCCTACATAACCCCCTCTGCACCGCGGCCATTTCCCCTCACCTAGCATCACCTCTCCGCCACCAGGCTGCCCACAATCGCCATTGCACCTCCGCAGACTGACGCACTCCGGCGACAAAATTCGGTGAGTATTGGCCGCCCCCCAGTCTCTGGTTCAAACCATCATGACCAGCATGACCTTGCGCGTATGCTGATACCCTTTGCTTGCCTGTTTGTGACCCAGGACGCCGTCCCCATTCGTCCCCACAAACGACTGAGCTGCCACTCAACTCCGATGACCGATTACGGTAAGCATAGCGCGTCCCTTGATCTCTCTCGCATACGAGGTTGTTCGCCATTGTCTTGCGCATCTCCTAAACCATCTGGTTCGTGCTAGGGCGACGTGGAACCTTGGCAACGACTTCGATAGCAACCACCTGACGCCGTGCACGACTCCGACGAGCTCCCTCAGCCACTACAGCGCGCCCCTTGACCAGCCACCGCCACCTTGAGCATCAGCATCGCACGGCGAGCTCGGTAAGCCCCTTCTCCCTCTCCCGTGCGACCTAGAACACCAGCGCCGCCACTGACAGACGCGCCGCCGCCTGTCGCCGCCGCCAGCACCGCCACTAGATGGTCAGACTTCTCAGGAGCGTTGGATCCAGATCGTGTGGATAGGATAGAACGCGGGCGAAGCGGTAAGATTGAATCTGAGCCGCGCGATTAAGTTAGATCCTACGGCACGGAAGCTCGATCCGACGCGAAGCGGTATCGGCCAGTAAGGTTAAGACGCATGGCAGTGAGTTTGGTTTAAAAACAGAATTTGAAATCTGATTTATATCCAAATTTGATTTAGCTATAACTTTTGATTCCCACGTTAGATTTTGGCAAATTTTATACCGTTGGAATCAGGAGAACAAGCCCTTTCAGAATATGCAATGTGTATAATGTTTTGCATCTGTTAAAATGGTTTATTTTGCAAAAACATGTGTAGGGCTTATTTGAGCATATGAATTGTTTAGGAAATTAATTTAGGGTTTAAATTATTGTGGTGTGGCAAGTTTTGACTTGTTTAGAATTCAGTACTATGCATTTGCTTGGTTGAGTTTTAAAAATCATCACTTAGCATTTTGCATGCATGCATATATATTTTTGTTTGTTTGTATATGTTGTGTGTAATTTGTTGCTACCATTCTTTGTGTAGACTTTGGTGCTAGTGATTGTGATTGTGAAGAGTGCTACTCTCCCAACTACCAAGGCAAGTGGTACTTCATGAATAATTCTACCCCTATATTTTATACTAAGCATTAGAAATATTTTGCCAAGTCTTGCATGTTGTTATTTTGACTATATGCCATGTTGGGAAATCCTAAGTAGTTGTAGAATTGCTAGGAAAATTTCTAAGTTAAGTTGCTATCTATGCCATGCTTAGCCTAGCTAGTAGCAAACAAGGGTTGGTAAATTATACATGCTATGATGAAAATATTTCTAAGTCTCTAGACTTTTCTTTTTCTTAATAAAACAACTAAGTCAATGAATCACCTGGGTGGAAAGAGACTTGATTGGTGGTTTTGGTTGAGTGGTTACACAAGGCCCATGGCTATGGTTACCTTGTGTATCTCACTTGTGGAAAGCCACCCAGGAACAAAGGGATTTTAGAGGCCAAGTGTTGAGAAGCTTCTAGTGCAGCCACTTGGCAATATGGGCTCTGCCTGGACCACATAGGTTGCTAGAACTTAGCCATTTGGACAGTTGGTGGTAGTGGGAATGATAGGTTGGAGCGCGTCCATTTGGTCTAAGGGAAGGCTTCTGAAAGGTCCTGTCTTGGTAAAACCAAGTCTGGTGGGGAAAGTGCACAACCTCTGCAGATGGAAAAATCTAAGTACTTAGCCAAGTCCATGGCAATGGACAACTTGATCATCAAGACATGGAAGCTATCAAGAATCTCATCATTCAAACTTCTAAGTAAAAACTTGTGGGTGAACAAGGGTGAAGGACCTCAATGTCTATTGGTGGTTCCTTGGGGAAAAGTTTTGACAAAGAAAAACTTAGTGATTTCAACTATTAGGCAAAAACTATTTTGAGCAAAGCAAGCCAAGCTACACTTAGCCAAATTTGCATATAGTATCTAGTCCACTTAAAATATAATAAGGTATCACTTGCCAATACTATTCCAAAGTATTGACCCACTGTGGCTGTAACTTGTGATGTTGCAGGTTACTCTGATGAAGATTAGGTGTCATGAGTCTACACTCAACATGTTTGCCTGTGGCACATGAAGATGAAGACTTATATTTATTTACTTATTCAAACTCTTGTAATAGGCCTGTGGCCTTGAGTTGTAAAGACTATGTTTATCTCTAGAATGGATGTAATAATGACCTTTGTATCTGTGTACTTCATCTTAAACTGTGGATGCTAGCATTGATCCAGGGACTAGCATTGCAATCACAGGGATCCTTTTCCTTTACAAAGGAGGGATCTTACACGTTGATTACGCGTTGATGAAGCCTTTATTCCTCCCAGTAACCGCGCCCATTTAACTGCCTGCGTCTTCCCTCTTTTTCCCCTCAAACCCCGCTGCGAGTGAGCCACCAGGCTGCCCCCAATTCCCTTTGCTTTGCCACTGCTCCGACGACGTCTCCGACCAAATTCTGGCGCCGTCCAGCCTCGCCTCGCCTTCCCGAGCACGCAAGAGTGATCCCCAGTTCCAGGCGCATATGTTAGTGCCTCCCATTCGTCCGCGCTCGCCCCAGAGCCTCGGCTTCGACAACATCTCAGCGCCACCGCCGTTTATTCTACTCCGGCGACTCTTCTGGTAAGCACCTGACCGCCCCTCCCCTTCTCCTTCACGCACACATCATCGCCATGACCTTGCGTGTCTAACCGTGCTTTCCGTTTGTTTCCTCGTGACCCGTAGCCTCGCCTACAACGTCGACTGAGCACACCCGACGCGGACAAGAACTCCGGCGAGCAATCCCTTCCGCTCCAGTGCGCCCCTCGCCAGACCAGCACCATCTCGAGCTTCACCTCGACCACGCGAACGCTGTAAGCCATTTTCCCCTTTCCCTTGCTTCCTGTAGCGTCGACTCCGCCGCCGTCTGACCGTGCGCCGCCGCTAGCGCCGCCAGTTATTGGTCGAGCTGCTGTGAGCCGTGCGATGCGAATCGTCTGGCTGAGATTAGAACTGAACGAAGAGGTATCAGTCAACCCGTGCCGTAAGATTTAAGTGAGATCCAACGCCTCGAAGAGGCTGATCCGCACGAAGCGGTACCGTCCAATAGGATTGCACCGCCTGGCACTAGTTGATTTAAAACAGATTTTAGAATCTGATTTAGATGCAAATTTGTAAACCTTATAACTTTTGATCTACACGTCCAAAATTTGCAAATTTTATATCAATGGAATCATCAAGACAAGCCCTAGCCAACCGTGCCATTTGTTTAGCAAAAAGTTTCTGTTAAATTGTTTGTTTTTGCAGAAACTTGTGTATGCTTGTTTAGGTTATAAAAATTATTTCAAAATGATTTTGAGGATGAAATCTTTGCAAAATGGTTTATTGTGAACCTACTGACCCTAGGAACCAACTTATGGATTTAAAAATGTATTTTGTGAAGATTCGGAATGAATAATTGAATTAGCTCATTTCTAGTCAAATAAAAACATTGGTTTTGATATGGAAATGATTTTTGAACAAAACCTTTGGAAAATGTTTTGATTCAAACCTACTGACCCAAAACACCAAGTTTTGTGAATTAACAACTTATTTGGTGAACAATATAAAAATTGTTGCTTTGCTAAAAACATTTTCAACCACATAAAATGATGATTTGATTTAAAAAAATGGTTTATAGATAAAACCTTTTACAAATGGTTTTACCACTTTAGAAATTGACCACTTTGAACCTTGCAATGTTTAGAGTCTGGTAGAAACCACCCTTGCAAATAAAACTATCTTTTGCATGCTTGCATGCATGACTTTATTCCTATTATTTTATGTGTGTTAAATTGTTTGATTATTGTTTGGAATGCTAGTTGAATCTATGTTTGCTTGATTGATTTGTAGTGAAGTTAGAAGAGTGTGATATTAGCAAGATCAAGAAGTGAACCAACATCCCCTACCAAAAAGGCAAGTGACACTATCATCCAAGTCCTACTATTTTCATTACACTTAGTGGATTTTTGTAACATGCATGAAAAGGATTTCTATATTTTAGGCTATGCTAAATCCTAATAGGATACCCTTATATATTCCTTAGTGGAAACATTGTAGTTGTAGTATGCTTAGCCCTGCTAAAATTTTGAGAAGAGATACATGTTGAGATTATATGAGGTATTGAAAAGACTTGTGTTTTATATAATAAAACAAGTACTCAATGAACCACCTGGGTGGACAAGGATACTCAAGTTTTGGACAAGGTGGCAACAATAGGAACCATGTTTATATGGCAATCTCTTTGTGTTGTGCACCAGAAGAAAACCACCCAGGAACTTAGAGATTGAACATGTTTCTCGTATAGTGGCTTCCGTGTACAACCACATGCTAAATGGGCACTGGCTTAGTCAACTACATAATGGAAGCCCCATGCATTGGCCTCTTCAGGTTAACTGGAATGAGGTAACTAGGAACCCTACATTGGTGCCTAAAGACAAGCTAGCATTGTGTATTGGGAGGACCCTATGGAAAGACTTCATCACATTCTCAATCTGCCAGTACTCCATCTTGGTGAGTACTTATCCAGCGGCCATTGGTGGCAACAAGATGAGAGTGTGTCATGTGGGTAAAGTGTACAACTTCTGCAGAAGATAAATTCTAAGTACTTAGCCGTGTCCCCGGTTATGGACAATACTGAGAAACTAAGGCCTGAAGCTATGGAAAATATCGACATTCCAATTTCTAAAAGTAAAACTTGAAAGTGACAACAAGAGATTTGAAGCACTTGGGGTGTACCAAGGAGCTCAGAAAGATTTGACAAAAGATCAAAACTGTTTTGACAAGATAAGATAAATTATATTGCTTTCTGCAAACAAGCCTAAAACCCTACTTAGCCAAATATGCATGTAATGATAGGATCCACATATATTCTACATAGTAGTGAAACTTGCCAATACAATTCAAATGTATTGACCCTTGTGGCTGTAACTTATAATGTTGCAGGTTTGTTTGATGTTAGTGGAGTTTATGGATTAGGATTACAAGTCGACAACCAACATGTTTGCCTGTGGCACTTTGAAGATGAAGGACCCCATGCTTATAGATATTCTGCTGCAATGTAATGTAATAACCAAATGAGCTATGTAAGATGTAATGAAATATTTTATTCCTGGTTATAAAGTTGTATTATGACCTTTGTTTCTTGATATTACATCTTAACTGTGGATGCTAGCTATTGATCCAGGGACTAGCATTGTAAATACAGGGATCCTTTTCCTTTACCAAAGGAGGGACCTCTACAGATGGTATCAGAGCATTGTGTTGCCTGTAGGATTTGTAAACCTAGGATTGGACAAAACCCCTTAGAAAATAGGAGTTGTATTTGTTCCAAAACTTATTTACAAACAATCTTGTAAACTCTTTCCTCAACCATTTTGGTTTTGATTCTACATCTCTTCTATTTCAAACTTGATGGACAAAGCCTACCCCATGGCCAAAGACTTCATCATATGCAAAGGACTTCATCAACTCTAATGACTTCAACATCTTCAGCATTTTTCACTAAGGACTTCAACCTTGGATATCACTAAGGACTACAAGTGAGACAAGAAATCTTGCTCAAAGATTTGGAGACTAAGGAAACACAAATTAGAAGGAGCCATTATCATCTTTGAAGTTTTGAGACCAAGAGTTTTTCCCCCAAGGAAACCATGATCTCATGCAAGAAGAATCAACTAATAAGGATGGAAAGATCACAAGTGAACCATATAGTTGGACCACCATATTCAGTTAAGTCAAACCCACCAACTTAGTGTGGTGTAACAAAAATGTTTTATTGCCTAAGAAGATACATGAAAACTTGTGTTTGAAAGGAGTGTTTGTTTGTGATTTCTTGCACATTGATTGAGTGAATTGTGATGTGTGTGATTAGAATTATTCCTTAGAAATATCTTGCCTATTCTAATCTCAATCCAATCCAAACAGATGACTACTCCAAGAGACTCCAACATCAAGGTTGATGACAACAACAACAACCAAGAGGACAACATGAGAGAACTCATAGGAACCCAAAACCAGTTGAACCAAATGACAGCTCAATTCATAGCCAACACCAGTGGGGAAGATCCAACCATGCAAGGATTTTTGGAAAACCAAGCCCAATTGTTGCATAAGGTGACAGATCAAATGCTCAACATGGAAAGAAACTTTTCCAAAGGAGTTTGTGACAACAAGGATGACAAAGATGTTATTCTAGAAGGAACCCACGCTTGCAATATTTGTGGAGACAAGGATCACACTTCCAAGGAGCATGGAGATCAACGCCCCAATTGTGAAGAGAAACATCCAGTAGGACAAGGTCCCACCTCTCAAGCTACTTGTTACCTATGTGAAGGAAATAATCATGTCCCTATCCAATGCCCCATCTATTCCATAGTTGAACAAAGGAAACAAGGTAGAGTGCAACAACTGATTGCAGACCATCCTGAGGAAACTAAGTCTACCAAGAAGGATGAGGACAAAGGAAAATCTCCATTTATACCTCCATGCAATACAACCCATTTTAAAGGACCAAAGAAGAGGCATATGAATTTTCCAAGGAGCAATAGAAGGTCAAAGAAACCAGTAGACATTCCTACCTATAAGATAACATATGAAGAACATGAACTAGAAGCACTCCTAGCTTTGGAGAAACCCAAGAAAAAGAAGGAAAAAAGCCATATACAATGTAATCATTGTAAAGAAATGGGACACTATGCCAGTGAATGTCCCGAGAAGAATAAGTATAAGGAGATTGGCCAAGTATGGTGCAACAACTGCAAAGAGCTAGGCCATTATGTAGCAACTTGTCCACAGAAGATACGTGATGAACTCAATCTTATCACATGTTTCAACTGTGGTAACCAAGGACATTATGCAAGCAACTGTCCAGAAAAGATGAAGCACAAGATAAACAAGACTATGAAGGATCTCAGCCTTGTCACATGTTTCAAGTGTGGAAACAAGGGACACTATGCAGATGTTTGCCCAGAGAAGTTTCCCCAATATCCCAAGCAAGACAAGATGTAATCTAGTTGGAAAAAATTTAAGGGTGGTAGTACCCTAGATGCTTTGAGCCTATTTGTAACCCTAGCCTTCCCAAATCAAGGGACGAGATTTATTTTAAGGGTGGTAGCCTGTCACATCCCAAGATTTTCCAAATCTTGATATGTGAAAAATAAGTGAATAAAATAAAACTTTGTTGATTCTCAGGGTGAGAAGAAACTTTTGATTCCAATTGGAAACCTTCAAACCTATTTTTGATCAAACAAATCCTAAAGGGATTTGAAAAGATAAATAATTAAATAAGGAAAAATTTAAATATTTGGAATTACTATTTTGGATCTTTTAATAAAAAGATTTGGTTTTCAAAAAAAAAGTGGAATTAAATAAGGATTATTTTATAGAGCTAAATTAAACCTTGGCCAAGTTTTTGAAATAAAAGCTTTTGTTTTGAATAAAGGAGTAAAGACTTTTCCCATTTTAATTAAACACTAAAACTTGTTATTTTATCTTAAATAAGTTTTCCAAGTGTTTTATGTTTTCAAATAAAACCTACTGAATGGTTTTGGTACTATTTTTAGATTTCAAATGAAGGTTTTAAATAAATCAAACCCTATTTGATTAAATAACTTAGGACTATTTTAATTAATAAATAGATCCTAAAGAAAATAAAAATATTATTCTGTTTTGGACCTTGGTTTGTGTTATTAAACAGAACAAAAATCAATACAAAGTTTGGCGAAGATTTGAAATCATTTGGGTGTTTGATTTGTTGTTTGAAATTCAAAACAGAAAATCAAATTGGAAAAAGAAAAGCAATCAGAATAAAAAAATGGAATCAGACTCGACCCAACTAAGCATCCCAGCTCTGGCCCAACTCCTCTCCTCCCCGCAGAAAACGATTCGAACTCGCAAATCAACCCACTCAGCGACTGATAGCCGGACCCCACCGCACCCTTCTCTCCTTCGCTGACGCCAGACCCCACTGCCACCTCAGCGTCGTCTTCAACCCTCAAACCCCGCCCTGCCGTTGCAGTCAAGAAACGCCAGTGTTGATTACGTGTTGATGAAGCCTTGATTCCTCCCAGTAACCGCGCCCATTTAACCGCCTGCGTCTTCCCTCTTTTTCCCCTCAAACCCCGCTGCGAGTGATCCACCAGGCTGCCCCCAATTCCCTTTGCTTTGCCACTGCTCCGACGACGTCTCCGACCAAATTCCGGCGCCGTCCAGCCTCGCCTCGCCTTCCCGAGCACGCAAGAGTGATCCCCAGTTCTAGGCGCATATGTTAGTGCCTCCTGTTCGTCCGCGCTCGCCCCAGAGCTTCGGCTTCGACAACATCTGAGCGCCACCGTCGTTTATTCTACGCCGGCGACTCTTTTGGTAAGCACCTGACTGCCCTTCCCCTTCTCCTTCACGCACACATCATCGCCATGACCTTGCGTGTCTAACCGTGCTTCCCGTTTGTTTCCTCGTGACCCGTAGCCTCGCCTACAACGTCGACTAAGCACACCCTACGCGGACAAGAACTCCGGCGAGCAATCCCTTCCGCTCCAATGCGCCCCTCGCCAGACCAGCACCATCTCGAGCTTCACCTCGACCACGCGAACGCTCTAAGCCATTTTCCCCTTTCCCTTGCTTCATGTAGCATCGACTCCTCCGCCGTCTGACCGTGCGCCGCCGCCAGCCGCCGCTAGCGCCGCCAGTTACTGGTCGAGCTGCTGTGAGCCGTGCGATGCGAATCGTCTGGCTGAGATTAGAACTGAACAAAGAGGTATGAGTCAACCCGCGCTGTAAGATTTAAGTGAGATCCAACGCCTCGCAGAGGCTGATCCACACGAAGCGGTACCGTCCAATAGGATTGCGCCGCGTGGCACTAGTTGATTTAAAACAGATTTTAGAATCTGAATTAGATGCAAATTTGTAAACCTTATAACTTTTGATCCATACGTCCAAAATTTACAAATTTTATATCAATGGAATCAGCAAGACAAGCCCTAGCCAACCGTGCCATTTGTTTAGCAAAAAGTTTCTGTTAAATTGTTTGTTTTTGCAGAAACTTGTGTATGCTTGTTAAGGTTATAAAAATTATTTCAAAATGATTTTGAGGATGAAATCTTTGCAAAATGGTTTGTTGTGAACATACTGACCCTAGGAACCAACTTATGGATTTAAAAATGTATTTTGTTAAGATTAGGATTGAATAATTGAATTAGCTCATTTCTAGTCAAATAAAAACATTGATTTTGATATGGAAATGATTTTTGAACAAAACCTTTGGAAAATGTTTTCATTCAAACCTACTGAACCAAAACACCAAGTTTTGTGAATTAACAACTTATTTGGTGAACAATATAAAAATTGTTGCTTTGCTAAAAACATTTCCAACCACATAAAATGATGATTTGATTTAAAAAAATGGTTTATAGATAAAACCTTTTACCAATGGTTTTACCACTTTAGAAATTGACCACTTTGAACCTTGCAATGTTTAGAGTCTGGTAGAAACCACCCTTGCAAATAAAACTATCTTTTGCATGCTTGCATGCATGACTTTATTCCTATTATTTTATGTGTGTTAAATTTTTTGATTATTGTTTGGAATGCTAGTTGAATCTATGTTTGCTTGATTGATTTGTAGTGAAGTTAGAAGAGTGTGATATTAGCAAGATCAAGAAGTGAACCAACATCCCCTACCAAAAAGGCAAGTGACACTATCATCCAAGTCCTACTATTTTCATTACACTTAGTGGATTTTTGTAACATGCATGAAAAGGATTTCTATATTTTAAGCTATGCTAAATCCTAATAGGATACCCTTATATATTCCTTAGTGGAAACATTGTAGTTGTAGTATGCTTAGCCCTGCTAAAATTTTGAGAAGAGATACATGTTGAGATTATATGAGGTATTGAAAAGACTTGTGTTTTATATAATAAAACAAGTACAAAATGAACCACCTGGGTGGACAAGGATACTCAAGTTTTGGACAAGGTGGCAACAATAGGAACCATGTTTATATGGCAATCTCTTTGTGTTGTGCACCAGAAGAAAACCACCCAGGAACTTAGAGATTGAACATGTTTCTCGTACAGTGGCTTCCGTGTACAGCCACATGCTAAATGGGCACTGGCTTAGTCAACTACATAATGGAAGCCCCATGCATTGGCCTCTTCAGGTTAACTGGAATGAGGGAACTAGGAACCCTACATTGGTGCCTGAAGACAAGCTAGCATTGTGTATTGGGAGGACCCTATGGAAAGACTTCGTCACATTCTCAATCTGCCAGTACTCCATCTTGGTGAGTACTTATCCAGCAGCCACTGGTGGCAACAAGATGAGAGTGTGTCATGTGGGTAAAGTGTACAACTTCTGCAGAAGATAAATTCTAAGTACTTAGCCGTGTCCCCGGTTATGGACAATAATGAGCAACTAAGGCCTGAAGCTATGGGAAATATCGACATTCCAATTTCTAAAAGTAAAACTTGAAAGTGACAACAAGAGATTTGAAGCACTTGGGGTGTACCAAGGAGCTCAGAAAGATTTGACAAAAGATCAAAACTGTTTTGACAAGATAAGATAAATTATATTGCTTTCTGCAAACAAGCCTAAAACCCTACTTAGCCAAATATGCATGTAATGATAGGATCCACATATATTCTACATAGTAGTGAAACTTGCCAATACAATTCAAATGTATTGACCCTTGTGGCTGTAACTTATAATGTTGCAGGTTTGTTTGATGTTAGTGGAGTTTATTGATTAGGATTACAAGTCTACAACCAACATGTTTGCCTGTGGCACTTTGAAGATGAAGGACCCCATGCTTATAGATATTCTGCTGCAATGTAATGTAATAACCAAATGATCTATGTAATATGTAATGAAATATTTTATTCCTGGTTATAAAGTTGTATTATGACCTTTGTTTCTTGATATTACATCTTAACTGTGGATGCTAGCTATTGATCCAGGGACTAGCATTGTAAACACAGGGATCCTTTTCCTTTACCAAAGGAGGGACCTCTACACACACAGATCGGTATGTATGATTTCCAATAACTCCGTAGCTCGCTCCATTATGCCAGAGAATGGAGTCTTAGTCATTTTTACCATTAGACATGCTTCACATCTTTCAAGTGATTCAAGTGCATCGGAATGGAGTTTCTTCATACGCTTCACTCCAATGTGACCAAGACGATAGTGCCACATGTATGTAGAATTATCATTCAATTTCATTCATTTAGCATCTATATTATGAACATGTGTATCACTACTATTGAGATTCAATAAGAATAAACCATCTATCATAGGCGCATGGCCATAAAAGATATTACTCATATAAACCAAACAACCATTATTCTCGGACTTAAATGAGTAACCGTCTCGCAATAAACAAGATCCAGATATAATGTTCGTGCTTAACGCAGGCACCAAATAACAATTATTTAAGTATAAAACTAATCCCGACGGTAGATGAAGAGGGAGCATGCCGACAACGATCACATCAACCTTGGAGCCATTTCCAACGCACATCGTCACCTCGTCCCTCACTAGTCTTCGTTTATTCTGTAGCACCTATTTCGAGTTATAAATATGAGAAACTGAACTAGTATCAAATACCCAGGCACTACTATGATTACTAGTAAGATACACATCAATAACATGTATATCGAATATACCTTTCTTCTTGATGATTCCGTTCTTCAGATCTGCCAGGTACTTGGGGAAATTCTTCTTCTAGTGACCTTTGCCCTTGTAGTAAAAGCACTCAGTATCAGGCTTAGGACCAGCCTTGGGCTTCTTTGTAGGCGTGATAGCTTTCTTGCCACCCTTCTTGAAGTTACCCATCTTCTTAGGCTTGCCTTGCTTCTTTAAATTGGTGGTCTTATTGACCATCAACACTTGGTGCTCTTTCTTGATCCCACTTCCGTAGACTTTAACATGGATAAGAGTTCCGGCAATTACTCATCCATGCGCTATATGTTGTAGTTCATCATGAAGTTCTTATAACTAGGTGGCAGTGATTGGAGAACACGATGAATACCCAACGCATTAGGAATCGTTATTTCCATATCTGCGAGTTTATTCACGTGCCCAGATATATTAAGCACATGCTCGCTAATGGAGCTGCCATCTTCCATCAGTTAGTTAATGAACTTCTCAAATACTCCATAGCTTTCAACATCCGCATGAGTCTCAAATATCATTTTGAGCTCACGGACAATATCATGAGGGTCATGGTTCTCAAACCTCTTCTGAAGCTCCGATTCCAAACTGTACAAGATGGTACACTGAAATGTGGAGTATTGATTCTTCCGAGTGAGGAAAACATTCTTCACCTCATCGGTAGCATCATCTTCATGCGGGTCACCCAGCGGTGCATCTAGCACATAGGTCAACTGACCAGCATTGAGGACAATCCTCAAGTTGTGGAACCAGTCCGCAAAGTTGCTTCCATTATTTTTCAACTTTTCATTCTCTAGGAATGCATTAAAATTGGTGGTAGGGGTCGCCATGATATACAACATATTTACAAAGAGTTTAGACTAAGTTTATGATAAATTGAGTTCAAATTTAATTCTTAAATTAACTAGGTGAACTCCCACTCAAAACAACATCACACACATTGTTTTAGTGATCACACGAACCAAATCCACTACACCAAGTCCGATCATCACGAGAGATGATGTAGTTTCAAAGGCGAACAATCAACATGTTCATCATATCAATCATATGACTCATGCTTTACCTTTCAGTATTCCGTGTTCCGAGACCATGTTTATACTTGCTAGGCTCGTCAAGGTTAACCTTAGTATCCGCATGTGCAAATCTGGCTTGCACCCGTTGTATACACACATAAAATCTATCACACACGATCATCACGTGGTGCTTCAAAACGAAGAAACTTAGCAATGGTGTGTCACATCCCAAAATTTTCCAAATTTTGAAATGTGAAAAATAAATAAACAAAATAAATAATTGTTGAAATTTAGGGTAAAAAGAATTTTTTATTTCTAAATGGAAACTTAAAAACCCAACTTGAACAAACTTTGAACAAATTTGAATCCAACAAATTTCAATCAAGTGAAATGCATTCATCAAAGAATGATTCTTGAAATTTAAACACTTGGAAAGTTAAACCAAAACTCTAAAACCCTAATGGAAGAAAATCATTTCCAAGATTACTCTAAGACTATGGATTTTTTCCATATAAAATTGGTCAAAAAACATTTATAAATGATCAAGAATGACAAATAGAAATATTATAAAGCCATAGAAATTGATTTCACTCAATTTGGAACCATGGATAAAAACTTATGAATTGAATAAGAAAAGGAAATAATTTCCAAAGCTAATAAAGCTCCTATCTAAAATCCATACCAAATTGTGAGAAAAATAACCCTAAAGGATTTAAAAAGATAAACAAACATTAAATAAAATTCTACAAATTGGAATCACCAAATTTGGATCTATAAATAAAAAGATATGGATTTTATAAAATAAGGAAAGGAATAAATAAATAAGGAATATTTAAAAGCCAAATTAAATCTTGGCCAAATCCATAAGCAAATGGAATGAGGTTAATAAAAATCCAAAGAAAATAAATAAATAAATAATGAACAAATAATAGTATATATGGGATTAAACCCAATTCCAATTATACTTTCATAAAGACAAAATCCCTAAAGTAAATGATTAATTAAATCATGGGGACATAATAATTGGAATTTACCCAAGTGGAATAAAAGTTATTTAATCAACTTAAATGGAATCAAAGAATTATTTGAAATAAAATTTATATGGAATTAAAACCATATTTGATTTTGTTTGAAATAAAAACAAATACCCAATTTAAATGATTAATAAATCATATTAAAAATATTTCAAATAATTCAAAGTGAATTATTTGACACCCTAATAAATAAATAAAACCTACTGAAAAGGTTTAGTGAAAATTAGAATTCGAATAAAGAGTTTGAAAATATAATTAAATCATGTTTGAATAAAAATACAATTGTCTATTTAAATAAATGACAAACCATGTGTAATTGAAATATTTATTTTGAAAATGGACATTAAATACATGTCTAAAACAGTGTAGAACATTTACAGAAAGTTTGGTAAAAATATGAATTCAAATGGTTGTTTGAAATGTTTGAACAAATACAAAATAGAAAAATAAAATAGAAAAAGAAAAATGAAACAGAACAAAAAAAAGGGAGAAGAAGCAGCCAAGCCCAGCTAAGCCCAGCAGACCCAGCAACCAGCCCAATTCCCCCTATCCATGCAAAAACGTTTCACACTCGTGAACGAACCCGCATCTTCACTGAATGCAGGACCCCACCTAACCTCTCTCTCCCTCGCTGCCGCCAGGACCCACTGCCCCGTCACCATCTTCCTCACCCGCACGCTGACCTCGCCTGTCGTTTCTGGCCGTTTGAACTCGATTCAATTCGAGTTACTGCCGTGTTGATTTGGCCCAACGATCACGCATGATAAATTGCCATCGTCCCCTCTCCCTTTCCCCCTAGATCTTACTCCACGAATGCCACCAGGCCGCACCAATTTCGCCCGAAACCTCTCTCTGCTCCGATGAACCTCCGAGCAAATTCCGGCAAGTCCGGACCTCTCCCTTGCCCTAGATCATGCAAACTTGTTCGCCAACCATGTGCGCATCTGCCAGCATCTTCCCCTTGCCCGCGCGCGTCTCCTAGGCTCGACAACGACCACACCCGAGCACCGCCGTTGTCTGCTCCCACTCCGGCGACCCTCTACAGTGAGACCCGACCGCCCCCTCCTCACTGGTTGATACTCCTACAACCCCCTCACTCGCGCGCATCTAACAGCATCGCTATTTTGCCTTAGCGCGCACCACAGCTTCGCCAACGTCGATGCTCGAGCACGCCGTTGTCAGTAGCATCTACGGCGAGCAATCCCCGTCAACCTTGAGCGCCCCTTCGCCAACCAAGCGCACGCTGAGCATCAGCAAGCTCCTGCGATTCCGGTAAGCATCTCCCCTAGATCTCTTGCTTCCTGTAGCCACCGCGGCGCCGTAGACCGAGCGCGCCGCCACTCACCATCGCCGTGCACCGCCAGTTGATGGTCGCTTGATCAACGGTAGTTAGATCCTGATCGCGTGGCTACAATAGAAACTTAACCGAAGGAGTATCCTTTGATCTGTGCCATGCGTAGTCATTTAGATATGACGGCCTAGAAAGGTCGATCCAACCAAAACGATACCGCCCAATAAGATTGCTCCACGTGGCTCAGACTTTGTTTTAAAAATAGAAATATTTCTATTAGATATGTGATTTTGTCAAATTCATAACTTTTAATCCACATGTCCAAATTTTACAAATTTTATATTAATGGAACCATAAAAAAGAGTGCTTTACAAAAATGCACTTTGTTTAATGAATTGCTTCTGGAAAATTAATTGTTTTTGCAGAAACTTGTGTAGGCATAATTTGAATATAAAAATTGTTCTAGAAATGTTTTTAAGGTAAAATCTTTGGTAAATGATTTGTTTTGAACCTACTGACCATAGAAACCAACTTACGTATTTAAAAATATATTTTGATGATAAGGAATAAATCTTTGAATAAAAGCATTTCTAGCTAAATAAAAATGTGGAATATGTTTTAAAAATGCTTTTTGAGTAAAACCTTTGGAAAATGATTTGAATTAAACTCTCTGACCCTAAACACCAAGTTTTAGGATTTAAAAATATATTTGGTGAACTATATAAAATTATTACCTTGTTTAAAGGCATTTCCAACAAAATAAAATATGGCTTTGATTTAAAAATGGTTTATAGGTAAAACCTTTTGCAAATGTTTTTAATATTAAAAACTTAACCTTAAAACACTAACATTTTTGTTTAAAAATATATTTGGCAAACACTAGAAAATCTTCCTTTGATTTAAATCATTTCTAGCAAAACAAAATGATTTCAAATGGCCATTTTCACTAACTTAATATCAAATGGTATTGCCACATTTATAAATAACCAATAGGGTTTTAAATTGTTTATAACCTATTAGAAACCACTTTTCCATATAAAACAATCTTTGGCATGCTTGCATGCATTGCTTTGTTTTTATTATTCTATGTGATGAATTGCTTGAATGGTAGATTGAATCTGTGCCTTGATTGAATTGTAGTGAAAATGGAAGAGTGTGACTATTGCAAGATCAAGGAGTGAACTTATATTCTCTACCAAAAAGGCAAGTGGTTCTTCATACTTTTGTCCTATTATTTTCACTATGCATTAGTGATATTTCTAAGTAGGACTTGCATGGAATTTTCTAAGTATAAACTATGCCATGGGAAATCCTAGTAGATGAAGCCTTAGTAGAATTTCCTAAGTTAAGATCCCTACTACTATCATGCTGTCACATCCCAAGATTTTCCAAATCTTGTAATGTGAAAAATAAATGAGTAAAATAAAACTTTGTTTGATTTTCAGGACCAGAAGAAACTCTTTGAATTCAATTGGAACTCCTAACCAAGTTGAATCAAATAAAATCCTAAAGGGATTTAAAAAGATAAAACATTTATTAAAGGAAAATAAAAATATTTAAACATTACTATTTTGGATCTCTTAAATAAAAGGATTTGGTTTTCAAATGAAATAGAAGTTTTATTAATAAAGATTATTTTATAGAGCCAAATTAAACCTTGGCCAAGTTTTTGAAATAAAACATTTTGTTTTGATAAAATTAGTAAAGGTTTGTTTAAATAAAGTAATAAAGATTTAATATCCAAAGTTTTATAAATAAGGTTTTTACTATTTTAATTAACCATCAAAACTTATTTATTTATTTAAAATAAGCTTTCCAAGTATTTTGTATTCCCAAAATAAAACCTACTGATTTGGTTTTGAAAATAATTAGATTTCAAAATGGAATTTAAAATAAAAATCAAATTCTATTTTGATTTATAATAACATTGGTCTATTTATTTAATTAATAATGGACCCTAAAATAAAAATTATTATTTTGGTTTGGAATTCTGGTTTATGTTGCTAAACAGAACCAAATTCATAGTTGCAAAGTGTGGTGAAAGTTTGAATGGATTTGAGTGTAGTTTGTTTGTTTGAAATTCAAAACAGAATTTAGAAATAGAAAAGGAAAAAGGTTTCAGGAATAAAAAAATAGAATTTGGACCCAGCCCAGCCGGCCAAGCCCACGAGCCCAGCAAACAGCCCAGCTTCCCCCTCCCCGAAGAAAACGCTTCGCACCTGGCAACTGACCCGCAAAGTGACTGACTAGTGGACCCTCCCCTCACTCCCTTTCCTCACCGACAGTAGGGACCCACACAGCCAACTCACCCCTCTTCTTCCTCGCGACGACCACGCCGGCCGTTTCTGCCAGTGATTCCGCGCGTAAATTCACGAGTAATGGCCGCGTTAATCCTGCCCCTGACCATGCGTACATAAGCACCTCTCCTCCCTCTGTCATTCCCCTCAAACGCCAACCCCTCCTCGCCACCAGGCTGCTCAGAATCATCTCCAAACCGCCGCTGCTCCGACGAGCTTCCTTCTCCAATTCCGGCCGAGCCTCGCCACCTCCTGCCCCTTGAGCACACGGGAACACTCACCACTCCCAGACGATTCTCCCAGTACCCTCCGTTCACCCGCGGGCGCCCCAGAGCCTCACCTTCGACAAGCTCTGACCTCGCCGCCGTCTGTCTCGTCTCCGTCGATCTCCTCCGGTAAGTCCAGACCGCCCCAAGCCTTCTCGTTCACGCACACGCCATCTCCTTGGTCGTACGCGTCTAACCATACTTTTTGTTTGCCCTCTCGTGAACCGTAGCACCGTCCTCGACCTCGACCGCGTGCAACCGTCGCCAGACGTAACTCCGGCGAGCAATCCACCGCAACCCTGAGCGCCCCTCGTCAAACGAATCACACGTTGAGCTTCCCCAGCCTTCTACGATCTTGGTGAGCACTTTACCTCCCCTCTTTGCTTCCTGTATCGCCGGCGCCGCCACCATCTGACCGTCGCCGCCGCGCATAGCCGTCGAGCGCCGCCAGTTAATGGCCTGTTGTTCAGGTCCGTTAGATCTAGATCGTATGGCTATGATAGAATATAAGCAAAGAGGTATCGTAAGCCTCTGCGCCGCTCGATCTAAGTTAGATCCTACGGTCTGCAGCGCGTGATCCACCCGAACCGGTATCGTCCAATTAGACAGTGACGCGTGTCACCAGTTCTGTTTAAAAACAGAATTGAAATCACAATAGAATGTGAATTTCAAACCTTTGTAACTTTTGATCCACACGTCCAAAATTCACAAATTTGATATCATTGGAATCAGTGGAACAAGCCCTAGCCAACCATGCCTTTGCTTTAGTAAATAGTATCTGTTAGATTGTTTGTTTTTGCAGAAACTTTTGTGTGCTTGTTTAGATTAGAAAAATTGTTCAAAAATGTTTTAAGGGTTAAAACCTTTGCAAACTGGTTTGTTGTGAACTTACTGACCCTAGGAACCAACCCATGGTTTTGAAAATGGATTTGATAAAGTTTAGGATGGATTAATTGATTTAGTCCATTTCTAGTCAAATAAAAATAATGATTTTATTATGAAAATGGTTTTTGTAGTAAAAACTTTGGGAAAATGTTTTGGATCAAACCTACTGACCCTAAACACCAAGTTTTGAGAAACAACAACTTATTATGTGGACAACTTAAAGTTGTTGCTTTGATAAAAATATATTTTCTACCACATGAAATGATGAATGGATTTAAAAATGGTTTTTGGATAAAACCCTTTTGCAAATGACTTTGCCATTTTGGTAGATGACCACTTTGGACCTTACAAAGTTTAGAAGCCTAGTGGAGACCATATTTGCAAATAAAACCATCCCTTGCATGCTTACATGCATGACTTAGATCCCGTTGTTTATGTGTGTGAACTGTTTGATTGATTATTGGTTTGGAATGCTTGTTGATATTGTGTTTGCTTGATTGACTTGTAGTGAAGTTAGAAAAGTGTGCGACTAGAAAGATCAAGGAGTGAACCAACATTTCCTACCAAAAAGGCAAGTTACACTATCATCTAAAAGTCCTACTATTTTCATTATGCTTAGTGGATTTTGAAACATGCATGTAAACAATTTTATACTTATGCTATGCTAAATCCTAATAGGATACCCTATACATTCCTTAGTGAAAACCATGTAGTTGTTACATGCTTAGCCATGCTCTATTTTTTTGAAAAGAGATACATGTTGAGATTTTATGAAGTTGAGAAAAGGACTTGTGTTTTACATAATAAAACAAGGACTCAATGAACCACCTGGGTGGCCAAGGATACTTTGAGTTCTGGAGAAGGTGGCAACAAAAGGAACCATGTCTATGGCAATCTGTTTGTGTTGTGCTCCAAAGGAAACCACCCAGGAAACTTAGAGATTGAACATGTTTGTCCAATTGTGGCTTTCGTGTGCAACCACATGCTATTATGGCTCTGGCTTAGTCAACTACATTAGGAAGACCCATGCATTGTCTTTAGTTTACGGGACATGGGGACCTGGAATCCTACATGGGTACTGAAGACAAGCTAGCAATGGTGTATGGGAGGACCTTTTGGAAAGACTTCGTCACATTCTCAATCTGCCAGTACTCCATCTTGGTGAGCACTAATCCAGTGGCCACTGGTGGCAACAAGATGGGATTGTGACATGTGGGTAAAGTGTACAACTTCTGCAGAAGATAATAAAATCTAAGTACTTAGCCGTGTCCCCGGTTATGGACAATACTGAGCAACTAAAGTTTGAAGCTATGGGAAATCTCGACATTCTAATTTCTAAAACAAAAACTTGATGCACTTGGGGGTACCAAGGAGCTCAAGAGACTTGATAAAACTTGATGCACTTGGGGTTACCAAGGAGCTCAAGAGATTTGATAAAACTTGAACACTTGGGGTTACCAAGGTGTGCAAGGAGATTTTGTTAAACAACTTAAACACTTGGGCTTTGCCAAGGGATTTTCAAAGATTTGATCAAAAGATAAAAACCATTTTGAAGGATAGGATAAATTTTGCTTCTGCAAATGAGCCTCAAACCCTACCTAGCCAAATTGCATGTAATGATAGGATCCACTTATAATATACTTAGTAGTGAAACTTGCCAATACAATTCAAATGTATTGACCCTTGTGGCTGTAACTTGTAAATGTTGCAGGTTTGATTGTTTTTAGTGAAGATTGATTGATTAGGATTACAAAGTCTACAACCAACATCTGCCTGTGGCACTTTGAAGATGAAGGACCCCATGATTATAGTTATTCCACTGCAATGTATTGTAATAGCCAAATGAGCTATGTAAAGATGTAATAAAATTATGTTACTCCTGGTTATAAAGTTGTATTATGACCTTTTTTTCTTGATATTACATCTTAACTGTGGATGCTAGCTATTGATCCAGGGACTAGCATTGTAAACACAGGGGATACCACCTTATGTTAATTAAGGTTGGGACACTCCCTCTATAGATGGTATCAGAGCATTGTGTTGCCTGTAGGATTTGTAAACCTAGGATTGGACAAAAACCCTTAAAAAAATAGGAGTTGTGTTTGTACCAAAACTTATTTACAAACAATCTTGTAAACTCTTTCCTCAACCATTTTGGTTTCAACTCAACATCTCTTCTATTTCAAACTTGATGGAAAAACCTACCCCATGGCCCAAGACTACACCATGTGCAAAGGACTTCCTCAACACTTTCAACTCTAATGACTTCAACTTCTTCAACTCTAATGACTTCAACATCTTCAGCATGTTCACCAAGGACTTCCAACTTGGATAACCCTAAGGACTACAAGTGAGACAAGGAAATCTTGCTCAAGATTTAGAGACTGAGGGAATGCAAAAGTTAGAAGGAGTTCACTTCACTAGAAGACAAGGTAACCAAGAGTTTTTTTCAAAGAAACCATGACTTCATGCAAGAAGAATCATGAAGAAGGGAAAGATCACAAGTGAACCATATAGATGGACCACCATATCTTAGTTAAGTCAATCACACCAACTTATGTGGTGTAACAAAAATATTTTGTTGTCTAAGTGTGTGATTGAACTTTGTTGTTTGAGTGAAATGTTTGATTTGTGATTGCATGCACATTGCTTATGTGAATTGTGATGTGTGTGAATAGAATTTATTCCTTAGAAATATCTTGCCTATTCTAATCTTCATTCAACCCAAACAGATGACTACTCCAAGAGACTCCAACATCAAGGTTGATGACACCAACACCAACCAAGAGGACAGCATGAAAGAACTCATAGCAACCCAACACCAGTTGAATCAAATGACAGCTCAGTTCATAGCCAACACTAGTGATAAAGACCCAGCCCTGCAAAAGTTTTTGGAAGATCAATCCCAACTGATGTTTAAGGTGACTGATCAAATGATCACTATGGAAGAAAACTATTCCAAGAAAGTTTTTGACAACAAGGATGACAGAAATATTATTCTAGATGGAGCCCCAGCTTGCATTATTTGTGGAGACAAGGATCATACTTCCAAGGAGCATGGAAATCAATGCCCCAACTGTGAAGAGAAACATCCTGTTGGACAATGTCCCACCTCTCAAGCTACTTGCTACCTATGTGAAGGAAACAACCATGTCCCTATCCAATGCCCCATCTACTCCATTGTGGAACAAAGGAAACAAGAAGGATCCAAGTCTACCAAGAAAGTTGATGGCAAAGGAAAAGGACCACTTATACCTCCAAACAAGACAACCCAGTTCAAAGGATCAAAGAAACCCAAGAAGCAAAAGAAGGACAAAAACCATGTGCAATGTCATAAATGTAAGGAAATGGGACACTATTCCGGTGAATGCCCAGAGAACCCGAAGAATAAGGAGATTGGCCAAGTAGTGTGCAACAACTGCAAAGAGCTAGGCCATTATGTAGCAACTTTTCCACAAGAGCCACGTAAAGAACTCAAGGATATCCACTATTTCAATTGCAAGAACCCAGGACATTATGCAAGCAACTGTCCAGAAAAGATGAAGAACAAGTTGAACAAACCTATGGAGAAACTCAACCTTGTCCCATGAGTCAATCATGGAAACTAAGTACACAATGCAAAGGTTTGCCTAGAGAAGCCTTCCCAGGATTCCAAGAAGGACACTATGTAATTTTTGTTTGAAAATTTTAAGGGTGGTAGTACCCTAGTTGTTTTGAGCCTACTTGTAACCCTAGCCTTCCCAAATCTCGGGACGAGATTTATTTTAAGGGTGATAGCCTGTCACATCCCAAGATTTTCCAAATCTTGTAATGTGAAAATTAAATGAGTAAAATAAAACTTTGTTTGATTTTCAGGACCAGAAGAAACTCTTTGAATTCAATTGGAACTTCAAACCAAGTTGAATCAAATAAAATCCTAAAGGGATTTATAAAGATAAAACATTTATTAAAGGAAAATAAAAATATTTAAAAATTACTATTTTGGATCTCTTAAATAAAAGGATTTGGTTTTCAAATGAAATAGAAGTTTTATTAATAAAGATTATTTTATAGAGCCAAATTAAACCTTGGCCAAGCTTTTGAAAGAAAACATTTTGTTTTGATAAAATTAGTAAAGGTTTGTTTAAATAAAGTAATAAGGATTTAATATCCAAAGTTTTATAAATAAGGGTTTTACTATTTTAATTAACCATCAAAACTTATTTATTTATTTAAAATAAGCTTTCCAAGTATTTTGTATTCCCAAAATAAAACCTACTGATTTGGTTTTGAAAATAATTAGATTTCAAAATGGAATTTAAAATAAAAATCAAATTCTATTTTGATTTATAATAACATTGGTCTATTTATTTAATTAATAATGGACCCTAAAATAAAAATTATTATTTTGGTTTGGAATTCTGGTTTATGTTGCGGAACAGAACCAAATTCATAGTTGCAAAGTGTGGTGAAAGTTTGAATGGATTTGAGTGTAGTTTGTTTGTTTGAAATTCAAAACAGAATTTAGAAATAGAAAAGGAAAAAGGTTTCAGGAATAAAAAAATAGAATTTGGACCCAGCCCAGCCGGCCAAGCCCACGAGCCCAGCAAACAGCCCAGCTTCCCCCTCCCCGAAGAAAACGCTTCGCACCTGGCAACTGACCCGCAAAGTGACTGACTGGTGGACCCTCCCCTCACTCCCTTTCCTCACCGACAGCAGGGACCCACACAGCCAACTCACCCCTCTTCTTCCTCGCGACGACCACGCCGGCCGTTTCTGCCAGTGATTTCGCGCGTAAATTCATGAGTAATGGCCGCGTTAATCCCGCCCCTGACCATGCGTACATAAGCACCTCTCCTCCCTCTGTCATTCCCCTCAAACGCCAACCCCTCCTCGCCACCAGGCTTCTCGGAATCATCTCC
Organism: Avena sativa; assembly: GCA_916181665.1. Taxonomy (NCBI): domain Eukaryota; kingdom Viridiplantae; phylum Streptophyta; class Magnoliopsida; order Poales; family Poaceae; genus Avena; species Avena sativa. The sequence goes on along the minus strand of OV702294.1, from coordinate 142,442,120 downwards.
AAACCGCCGCTGCTCCGACGAGCTTCCTTCTCCAATTCCGGCCGAGCCTCGCCACCTCCTGCCCCTTGAGCACATGGGCACACTCACCACTCCCAGACGATTCTCCCAGTACCCTCCGTTCACCCGCGGGTGCCCCAGAGCCTCACCTTCGACAAGCTCTGACCTCGCCGCCGTCTGTCTCGTCTCCGTCGAGCTCCTCCGGTAAGTCCAGACCGCCCCAAGCCTTCTCGTTCACGCACGCGTCATCTCCTTGGTCGTACGCGTCTAAGCATACTTTTTGTTTGCCCTCTCGTGAACCATAGCACCGTCCTCGACCTCGACCGCGTGCAACCGTCGCCAGACGTAACTCCGGCGAGCAATCCACCGCAACCCTGAGCGCCCCTCGTCAAACGAATCACACGTTGAGCTTCCCCAGCCTTCTGCGATCTTGGTAAGCACTTTACCTCCCCTCTTTGCTTCCTGTATCACCGGCACCGCCACCATCTGACCGTCGCCGCCGCGCACAGCCGTCGAGCGCCGCCAGTTAATGGCCTGTTGTTTAGGTCCGTTAGATCTATATCGTATGGCTATGATAGAATATAAGCGAAGAGGTATCGTAAGCCTCTGCGCCGCTCGATCTAAGTTAGATCCTACGGTCTGCAGCGCGTGATCCACCCGAACCGGTATCGTCCAATTAGACAGTGACGCGTGTCACCAGTTCTGTTTAAAAACAGAATTGAAATCAGAATAGAATGTGAATTTCAAACCTTTGTAACTTTTGATCCACACGTCCAAAATTCACAAATTTGATATCATTGGAATCAGTGGAACAAGCCCTAGCCAACCATGCCTTTGCTTTAGTAAATAGTATCTGTTAGATTGTTTGTTTTTGCAGAAACTTTTGTGTGCTTGTTTAGATTAGAAAAATTGTTCAAAAATGTTTTAAGGGTTAAAACCTTTGCAAAATGGTTTGTTGTGAACTTACTGACCCTAGGAACCAACCCATGGTTTTGAAAATGGATTTGATAAAGTTTAGGATGGATTAATTGATTTAGTCCATTTCTAGTCAAATAAAAATAATGATTTTATTATGAAAATGGTTTTTGTAGTAAAAACTTTGGGAAAATGTTTTGGATCAAACCTACTGACCCTAAACACCAAGTTTTGAGAAACAACAACTTATTATGTGGACAACTTAAAGTTGTTGCTTTGATAAAAATATATTTTCTACCACATGAAATGATGAATGGATTTTAAAATGGTTTTTGGATAAAACCCTTTTGCAAATGACTTTGCCATTTTGGTAAATGACCACTTTGGACCTTACAAAGTTTAGAAGCCTAGTGGAGACCATATTTGCAAATAAAACCATCCCTTGCATGCTTACATGCATGACTTAGATCCCATTGTTTATGTGTGTGAACTGTTTGATTGATTATTGGTTTGGAATGCTTGTTGATATTGTGTTTGCTTGATTGACTTGTAGTGAAGTTAGAAAAGTGTGAGACTAGAAAGATCAAGGAGTGAACCAACATTTCCTACCAAAAAGGCAAGTTACACTATCATCTAAAAGTCCTACTATTTTCATTATGCTTAGTGGATTTTGAAACATGCATGTAAACAATTTTATACTTATGCTATGCTAAATCCTAATAGGATACCCTATACATTCCTTAGTGAAAACCATGTAGTTGTTACATGCTTAGCCATGCTCTATTTTTTTGAAAAGAGATACATGTCGAGATTTTATGAAGTTGAGAAAAGGACTTGTGTTTTACATAATAAAACAAGGACTCAATGAACCACCTGGGTGGCAAGGATACTTTGAGTTCTGGAGAAGGTGGCAACAAAAGGAACCATGTCTATGGCAATCTCTTTGTGTTGTGCTCCAAAGGAAACCACCCAGGAAACTTAGAGATTGAACATGTTTCTCCAATTGTGGCTTTCGTGTGCAACCACATGCTATTATGGCTCTGGCTTAGTCAACTACATTAGGAAGACCCATGCATTGTCTTTAGTTTACTGGACATGGGGACCTGGAATCCTACATGGGTACTGAAGACAAGCTAGCAATGGTGTATGGGAGGACCTTTTGGAAAGACTTCGTCACATTCTCAATCTGCCAGTACTCCATCTTGGTGAGCACTAATCCAGTGGCCACTGGTGGCAACAAGATGGGATTGTGACATGTGGGTAAAGTGTACAACTTCTACAGAAGATAATAAAATCTAAGTACTTAGCCGTGTCCCCGGTTATGGACAATACTGAGCAACTAAAGTTTGAATCTATGGGAAATCTCGACATTCTAATTTCTAAAACAAAAACTTGATGCACTTGGGGGTACCAAGGAGCTCAAGAGACTTGATAAAACTTGATGCACTTGGGGTTACCAAGGAGCTCAAGAGATTTGATAAAACTTGAACACTTGGGGTTACCAAGGTGTGCAAGGAGATTTTGTTAAACAACTTAAACACTTGGGCTTTGCCAAGGGATTTTCAAAGATTTGATCAAAAGATAAAAACCATTTTGAAGGATAGGATAAATTTTGCTTCTGCAAATGAGCCTCAAACCCTACCTAGCCAAATTGCATGTAATGATAGGATCCACTTATAATATACTTAGTAGTGAAACTTGCCAATACAATTCAAATGTATTGACCCTTGTGGCTGTAACTTGTAAATGTTGCAGGTTTGATTGTTTTTAGTGAAGATTGATTGATTAGGATTACAAAGTCTACAACCAACATCTGCCTGTGGCACTTTGAAGATGAAGGACCCCATGATTATAGTTATTCCACTGCAATGTATTGTAATAGCCAAATGAGCTATGTAAAGATGTAATAAAATTATGTTACTCCTGGTTATAAAGTTGTATTATGACCTTTTTTTCTTGATATTACATCTTAACTGTGGATGCTAGCTATTGATCCAGGGACTAGCATTGTAAACACAGGGGATACCACCTTATGTTAATTAAGGTTGGGACACTCCCTCTATAGATGGTATCAGAGCATTGTGTTGCCTGTAGGATTTGTAAACCTAGGATTGGACAAAAACCCTTAAAAAAATAGGAGTTGTGTTTGTACCAAAACTTATTTACAAACAATCTTGTAAACTCTTTCCTTAACCATTTTGGTTTCAACTCAACATCTCTTCTATTTCAAACTTGATGGAAAAACCTACCCCATGGCCCAAGACTACACCATGTGCAAAGGACTTCCTCAACACTTTCAACTCTAATGACTTCAACTTCTTCAACTCTAATGACTTCAACATCTTCAGCATGTTCACCAAGGACTTCCAACTTGGATAACCCTAAGGACTACAAGTGAGACAAGGAAATCTTGCTCAAGATTTAGAGACTGAGGGAATGCAAAAGTTAGAAGGAGTTCACTTCACTAGAAGACAAGGTAACCAAGAGTTTTTCTCAAAGAAACCATGACTTCATGCAAGAAGAATCATGAAGAAGGGAAAGATCACAAGTGAACCATATAGATGGACCACCATATCTTAGTTAAGTCAATCACACCAACTTATGTGGTGTAACAAAAATATTTTGTTGTCTAAGTGTGTGATTGAACTTTGTTGTTTGAGTGAAATGTTTGATTTGTGATTGCATGCACATTGCTTATGTGAATTGTGATGTGTGTGAATAGAATTTATTCCTTAGAAATATCTTGCCTATTCTAATCTTCATTCAACCCAAACAGATGACTACTCCAAGAGACTCCAACATCAAGGTTGATGACACCAACACCAACCAAGAGGACAGCATGAAAGAACTCATAGCAACCCAACACCAGTTGAATCAAATGACAGCTCAGTTCATAGCCAACACTAGTGATAAAGACCCAGCCCTGCAAAAGTTTTTGGAAGATCAATCCCAACTGATGTTTAAGGTGACTGATCAAATGATCACTATGGAAGAAAACTATTCCAAGAAAGTTTTTGACAACAAGGATGACAGAAATATTATTCTAGATGGAGCCCCAACTTGCATTATTTGTGGAGACAAGGATCATACTTCCAAGGAGCATGGAAATCAATGCCCCAACTATGAAGAGAAACATCCTGTTGGACAATGTCCCACCTCTCAAGCTACTTGCTACCTATGTGAAGGAAACAACCATGTCCCTATCCAATGCCCCATCTACTCCATTGTGGAACAAAGGAAACAAGAAGGATCCAAGTCTACCAAGAAAGTTGATGGCAAAGGAAAAGGACCACTTATACCTCCAAACAAGACAACCCAGTTCAAAGGATCAAAGAAACCCAGGAAGCAAAAGAAGGACAAAAGCCATGTGCAATGTCATAAATGTAAGGAAATGGGACACTATTCCGGTGAATGCCCAGAGAACCCGAAGAATAAGGAGATTGGCCAAGTAGTGTGCAACAACTGCAAAGAGCTAGGCCATTATGTAGCAACTTGTCCACAAGAGCCACGTAAAGAACTCAAGGATATCCACTGTTTCAATTGCAAGAACCCAGGACATTATGCAAGCAACTGTCCAGAAAAGATGAAGAACAAGTTGAACAAACCTATGGAGAAACTCAACCTTGGCCCATGAGTCAATCATGGAAACTAAGGACACAATGCAAAGGTTTGCCTAGAGAAGCCTTCCCAGGATTCCAAGAAGGACACTATGTAATTTTTGTTTGAAAATTTTAAGGGTGGTAGTACCCTAGTTGTTTTGAGCCTACTTGTAACCCTAGCCTTCCCAAATCTCGGGACGAGATTTATTTTAAGGGTGGTAGCCTGTCACATCCCAAGATTTTCCAAATCTTGTAATGTGAAAATTAAATGAGTAAAATAAAACTTTGTTTGATTTTCAGGACCAGAAGAAACTCTTTGAATTCAATTGGAACTTCAAACCAAGTTGAATCAAATAAAATCCTAAAGGGATTTAAAAAGATAAAACATTTATTAAAGGAAAATAAAAATATTTAAAAATTACTATTTTGGATCTCTTAAATAAAAGGATTTGGTTTTCAAATGAAATAGAAGTTTTATTAATAAAGATTATTTTATAGAGCCAAATTAAACCTTCGCCAAGCTTTTGAAATAAAACATTTTGTTTTGATAAAATTAGTAAAGGTTTGTTTAAATAAAGTAATAAGGATTTAATATCCAAAGTTTTATAAATAAGGGTTTTACTATTTTAATTAACCATCAAAACTTATTTATTTATTTAAAATAATGTTTCCAAGTATTTTGTATTCCCAAAATAAAACCTACTGATTTGGTTTTGAAAATAATTAGATTTCAAAATGGAATTTAAAATAAAAATCAAATTCTATTTTGATTTATAATAACATTGGTCTATTTATTTAATTAATAATGGACCCTAAAATAAAAATTATTATTTTGGTTTGGAATTCTGGTTTATGTTGCGGAACAGAACCAAATTCATAGTTGCAAAGTGTGGTGAAAGTTTGAATGGATTTGAGTATAGTTTGTTTGTTTGAAATTCAAAACAGAATTTAGAAATAGAAAAGGAAAAAGGTTTCAGGAATAAAAAAATAGAATTTGGACCCAGCCCAGCCGGCCAAGCCCACGAGCCCAGCAAACAGCCCAGCTTCCCCCTCCCCGAAGAAAACGCTTCGCACCTGGCAACTGACCCGCAAAGTGACTGACTGGTGGACCCTCCCCTCACTCCCTTTCCTCACCGACAGCAGGGACCCACACAGCCAACTCACCCCTCTTCTTCCTCGCGACGACCACGCCGGCCGTTTCTGCCAGTGATTCCGCGCGTAAATTCATGAGTAATGGCCGCGTTAATCCCGCCCCTGACCATGCATACATAAGCACCTCTCCTCCCTCTGTCATTCCCCTCAAACGCCAACCCCTCCTCGCCACCAGGCTTCTCGAAATCATCTCCAAACCGCCGCTGCTCCGACGAGCTTCCTTCTCCAATTCCGGCCGAGCCTCGCCACCTCCTGCCCCTTGAGCACACGGGCACACTCACCACTCCCAGACGATTCTCCCAGTACCCTCCGTTCACCCGCGGGTGCCCCAGAGCCTCACCTTCGACAAGCTCTGACCTCGCCGCCGTCTGTCTCGTCTCCGTCGAGCTCCTCCGGTAAGTCCAGACCGCCCCAAGCCTTCTCGTTCACGCACGCGTCATCTCCTTGGTCGTACGCGTCTAACCATACTTTTTGTTTGCCCTCTCGTGAACCATAGCACCGTCCTCGACCTCGACCGCGTGCAACCGTCGCCAGACGTAACTCCGGCGAGCAATCCACCGCAACCCTGAGCGCCCCTCGTCAAACGAATCACACGTTGAGCTTCCCCAGCCTTCTGCGATCTTGGTAAGCACTTTATCTCCCCTCTTTGCTTCCTGTATCGCCGGCGCCGCCACCATCTGACCGTTGCCGCCGCGCACAGCCGTCGAGCGCCGCCAGTTAATGGCCTGTTGTTTAGGTCCGTTAGATCTATATCGTATGGCTATGATGGAATATAAGCGAATAGGTATCGTAAGCCTCTGCGCCGCTCGATCTAAGTTAGATCCTACGGTCTGCAGCGCGTGATCCACCCGAACCGGTATCGTCCAATTAGACAGTGACGCGTGTCACCAGTTCTGTTTAAAAACAGAATTGAAATCAGAATAGAATGTGAATTTCAAACCTTTGTAACTTTTGATCCACACGTCCAAAATTCACAAATTTGATATCATTGGAATCAGTGGAACAAGCCCTAGCCAACCATGCCTTTGCTTTAGTAAATAGTATCTGTTAGATTGTTTGTTTTTGCAGAAACTTTTGTGTGCTTGTTTAGATTAGAAAAATTGTTCAAAAATGTTTTAAGGGTTAAAACCTTTGCAAACTGGTTTGTTGTGAACTTACTGACCCTAGGAACCAACCCATGGTTTTGAAAATGGATTTGATAAAGTTTAGGATGGATTAATTGATTTAGTCCATTTCTAGTCAAATAAAAATAATGATTTTATTATGAAAATGGTTTTTGTAGTAAAAACTTTGGGAAAATGTTTTGGATCAAACCTACTGACCCTAAACACCAAGTTTTGAGAAACAACAACTTATTATGTGGACAACTTAAAGTTGTTGCTTTGATAAAAATATATTTTCTACCACATGAAATGATGAATGGATTTAAAAATGGTTTTTGGATAAAACCCTTTTGCAAATGACTTTGCCATTTTGGTAGATGACCACTTTGGACCTTACAAAGTTTAGAAGCCTAGTGGAGACCATCTTTGCAAATAAAACCATCCCTTGCATGCTTACATGCATGACTTAGATCCCATTGTTTATGTGTGTGAACTGTTTGATTGATTATTGGTTTGGAATGCTTGTTGATATTGTGTTTGCTTGATTGACTTGTAGTGAAGTTAGAAAAGTGTGCGACTAGAAAGATCAAGGAGTGAACCAACATTTCCTACCAAAAAGGCAAGTTACACTATCATCTAAAAGTCCTACTATTTTCATTATGCTTAGTGGATTTTGAAACATGCATGTAAACAATTTTATACTTATGCTATGCTAAATCCTAATAGGATACCCTATACATTCCTTAGTGAAAACCATGTAGTTGTTACATGCTTAGCCATGCTCTATTTTTTTGAAAAGAGATACATGTTGAGATTTTATGAAGTTGAGAAAAGGACTTGTGTTTTACATAATAAAACAAGGACTCAATGAACCACCTGGGTGGCCAAGGATACTTTGAGTTCTGGAGAAGGTGGCAACAAAAGGAACCATGTCTATGGCAATCTGTTTGTGTTGTGCTCCAAAGGAAACCACCCAGGAAACTTAGAGATTGAACATGTTTGTCCAATTGTGGCTTTCGTGTGCAACCACATGCTATTATGGCTCTGGCTTAGTCAACTACATTAGGAAGACCCATGCATTGTCTTTAGTTTACGGGACATGGGGACCTGGAATCCTACATGGGTACTGAAGACAAGCTAGCAATGGTGTATGGGAGGACCTTTTGGAAAGACTTCGTCACATTCTCAATCTGCCAGTACTCCATCTTGGTGAGCACTAATCCAGTGGCCACTGGTGGCAACAAGATGGGATTGTGACATGTGGGTAAAGTGTACAACTTCTGCAGAAGATAATAAAATCTAAGTACTTAGCCGTGTCCCCGGTTATGGACAATACTGAGCAACTAAAGTTTGAAGCTATGGAAAATCTCGACATTCTAATTTCTAAAACAAAAACTTGATGCACTTGGGGGTACCAAGGAGCTCAAGAGACTTGATAAAACTTGATGCACTTGGGGTTACCAAGGAGCTCAAGAGATTTGATAAAACTTGAACACTTGGGGTTACCAAGGTGTGCAAGGAGATTTTGTTAAACAACTTAAACACTTGGGCTTTGCCAAGGGATTTTCAAAGATTTGATCAAAAGATAAAAACCATTTTGAACGATAGGATAAATTTTGCTTCTGCAAATGAGCCTCAAACCCTACCTAGCCAAATTGCATGTAATGATAGGATCCACTTATAATATACTTAGTAGTGAAACTTGCCAATACAATTCAAATGTATTGACCCTTGTGGCTGTAACTTGTAAATGTTGCAGGTTTGATTGTTTTTAGTGAAGATTGATTGATTAGGATTACAAAGTCTACAACCAACATCTGCCTGTGGCACTTTGAAGATGAAGGACCCCATGATTATAGTTATTCCACTGCAATGTATTGTAATAGCCAAATGAGCTATGTAAAGATGTAATAAAATTATGTTACTCCTGGTTATAAAGTTGTATTATGACCTTTTTTTCTTGATATTACATCTTAACTGTGGATGCTAGCTATTGATCCAGGGACTAGCATTGTAAACACAGGGGATACCACCTTATGTTAATTAAGGTTGGGACACTCCCTCTATAGATGGTATCAGAGCATTGTGTTGCCTGTAGGATTTGTAAACCTAGGATTGGACAAAAACCCTTAAAAAAATAGGAGTTGTGTTTGTACCAAAACTTATTTACAAACAATCTTGTAAACTCTTTCCTCAACCATTTTGGTTTCAACTCAACATCTCTTCTATTTCAAACTTGATGGAAAAACCTACCCCATGGCCCAAGACTACACCATGTGCAAAGGACTTCCTCAACACTTTCAACTCTAATGACTTCAACTTCTTCAACTCTAATGACTTCAACATCTTCAGCATGTTCACCAAGGACTTCCAACTTGGATAACCCTAAGGACTACAAGTGAGACAAGGAAATCTTGCTCAAGATTTAGAGACTGAGGGAATGCAAAAGTTAGAAGGAGTTCACTTCACTAGAAGACAAGGTAACCAAGAGTTTTTCTCAAAGAAACCATGACTTCATGCAAGAAGAATCATGAAGAAGGGAAAGATCACAAGTGAACCATATAGATGGACCACCATATCTTAGTTAAGTCAATCACACCAACTTATGTGGTGTAACAAAAATATTTTGTTGTCTAAGTGTGTGATTGAACTTTGTTGTTTGAGTGAAATGTTTGATTTGTGATTGCATGCACATTGCTTATGTGAATTGTGATGTGTGTGAATAGAATTTATTCCTTAGAAATATATTGCCTATTCTAATCTTCATTCAACCCAAACAGATGACTACTCCAAGAGACTCCAACATCAAGGTTGATGACACCAACACCAACCAAGAGGACAGCATGAAAGAACTCATAGCAACCCAACACCAGTTGAATCAAATGACAGCTCAGTTCATAGCCAACACTAGTGATAAAGACCCAGCCCTGCAAAAGTTTTTGGAAGATCAATCCCAACTGATGTTTAAGGTGACTGATCAAATGATCACTATGGAAGAAAACTATTCCAAGAAAGTTTTTGACAACAAGGATGACAGAAATATTATTCTAGATGGAGCCCCAGCTTGCATTATTTGTGGAGACAAGGATCATATTTCCAAGGAGCATGGAAATCAATGCCCCAACTGTGAAGAGAAACATCCTGTTGGACAATGTCCCACCTCTCAAGCTACTTGCTACCTATGTGAAGGAAACAACCATGTCCCTATCCAATGCCCCATCTACTCCATTGTGGAACAAAGGAAACAAGAAGGATCCAAGTCTACCAAGAAAGTTGATGGCAAAGGAAAAGGACCACTTATACCTCCAAACAAGACAACCCAGTTCAAAGGATCAAAGAAACCCAGGAAGCAAAAGAAGGACAAAAGCCATGTGCAATGTCATAAATGTAAGGAAATGGGACACTATTCCGGTGAATGCCCAGAGAACCCGAAGAATAAGGAGATTGGCCAAGTAGTGTGCAACAACTGCAAAGAGCTAGGCCATTATGTAGCAACTTGTCCACAAGAGCCACGTAAAGAACTCAAGGATATCCACTGTTTCAATTGCAAGAACCCAGGACATTATGCAAGCAACTGTCCAGAAAAGATGAAGAACAAGTTGAACAAACCTATGGAGAAACTCAACCTTGGCCCATGAGTCAATCATGGAAACTAAGGACACAATGCAAAGGTTTGCCTAGAGAAGCCTTCCCAGGATTCCAAGAAGGACACTATGTAATTTTTGTTTGAAAATTTTAAGGGTGGTAGTACCCTAGTTGTTTTGAGCCTACTTGTAACCCTAGCCTTCCCAAATCTCGGGACGAGATTTATTTTAAGGGTGGTAGCCTGTCACATCCCAAGATTTTCCAAATCTTGTAATGTGAAAATTAAATGAGTAAAATAAAACTTTGTTTGATTTTCAGGACCAGAAGAAACTCTTTGAATTCAATTGGAACTTCAAACCAAGTTGAATCAAATAAAATCCTAAAGGGATTTAAAAAGATAAAACATTTATTAAAGGAAAATAAAAATATTTAAAAATTACTATTTTGGATCTCTTAAATAAAAGGATTTGGTTTTCAAATGAAATAGAAATTTTATTAATAAAGATTATTTTATAGAGCCAAATTAAACCTTGGCCAAGCTTTTGAAATAAAACATTTTGTTTTGATAAAATTAGTAAAGGTTTGTTTAAATAAAGTAATAAGGATTTAATATCCAAAGTTTTATAAATAAGGGTTTTACTATTTTAATTAACCATCAAAACTTATTTATTTATTTAAAATAAGCTTTCCAAGTATTTTGTATTCCCAAAATAAAACCTACTGATTTGGTTTTGAAAATAATTAGATTTCAAAATGGAATTTAAAATAAAAATCAAATTCTATTTTGATTTATAATAACATTGGTCTATTTATTTAATTAATAATGGACCCTAAAATAAAAATTATTATTTTGGTTTGGAATTCTGGTTTATGTTGCTGAACAGAACCAAATTCATAGTTGCAAAGTGTGGTGAAAGTTTGAATGGATTTGAGTGTAGTTTGTTTGTTTGAAATTCAAAACAGAATTTAGAAATAGAAAAGGAAAAAGGTTTCAGGAATAAAAAAATAGAATTTGGACCCAGCCCAGCCGGCCAAGCCCACGAGCCCAGCAAACAGCCCAGCTTCCCCCTCCCCGAAGAAAACGCTTCGCACCTGGCAACTGACCCGCAAAGTGACTGACTGGTGGACCCTCCCCTCACTCCCTTTCCTCACCGACAGCAGGGACCCACACAGCCAACTCACCCCTCTTCTTCCTCGCGACGACCACACCGGCCGTTTCTGCCAGTGATTCCGCGCGTAAATTCATGAGTAATGGCCGCGTTAATCCCGCCCCTGACCATGCGTACATAAGCACCTCTCCTCCCTCTGTCATTCCCCTCAAACGCCAACCCCTACTCGCCACCAGGCTTCTCGGAATCATCTCCAAACCGCCGCTGCTCCGACGAGCTTCCTTCTCCAATTCCGGCCGAGCCTCGCCACCTCCTGCCCCTTGAGCACACGGGCACACTCACCACTCCCAGACGATTCTCCCAGTACCCTCCGTTCACCCGCGGGCGCCCTAGAGCCTCACCTTCGACAAGCTCTGACCTCGCCGCCGTCTGTCTCGTCTCCGTCGAGCTCCTCCGGTAAGTCCAGACCGCCCCAAGCCTTCTCGTTCACGCACGCGTCATCTCCTTGGTCGTACGCGTCTAACCATACTTTTTGTTTGCCCTCTCGTGAACCGTAGCACCATCCTCGACCTCGACCGCGTGCAACCGTCGCCAGACGTAACTCCGGCGAGCAATCCACCGCAACCCTGAGCACCCCTCGTCAAACGAATCACACGTTGAGCTTCCCTAGCCTTCTGCGATCTTGGTAAGAACTTTACCTCCCCTCTTTGCTTCATGTATCGCTGGCGCCGCCACCATCTGACCGTTTCCGCCGCGCACAGCCGTCGAGCGCCGCCAGTTAATGGCCTGTTGTTTAGGTCCGTTAGATCTAGATCGTATGGCTATGATATAATATAAGCGAAGAGGTATCGTAAGCCTCTGCTCCGCTCGATCTAAGTTAGATCCTACGGTCTGCAGCGCGTGATCCACCCGAACCGGTATCGTCCAATTAGACAGTGACGCGTGTCACCAGTTCTGTTTAAAAACAGAATTGAAATCACAATAGAATGTGAATTTCAAACCTTTGTAACTTTTGATCCACACGTCCAAAATTCACAAATTTGATATCATTGGAATTAGTGGAACAAGCCCTAGCCAACCATGCCTTTGCTTTAGTAAATAGTATCTGTTAGATTGTTTGTTTTTGCAGAAACTTTTGTGTGCTTGTTTAGATTAGAAAAATTGTTCAAAAATGTTTTTAGGGTTAAAACCTTTGCAAAATGGTTTGTTGTGAACTTACTGACCCTAGGAACCAACCCATGGTTTTGAAAATGGATTTGATAAAGTTTAGGATGGATTAATTGATTTAGTCCATTTCTAGTCAAATAAAAATAATGATTTTATTATGAAAATGGTTTTTGTAGTAAAAACTTTGGGAAAATGTTTTGGATCAAACCTACTGACCCTAAACACCAAGTTTTGAGAAACAACAACTTATTATGTGGACAACTTAAAGTTGTTGCTTTGATAAAAATATATTTTCTACCACATGAAATGATGAATGGATTTAAAAATGGTTTTTGGATAAAACCCTTTTGCAAATGACTTTGCCATTTTGGTAAATGACCACTTTGAACCTTACAAAGTTTAGAAGCCTAGTGGAGACCATCTTTGCAAATAAAACCATCCCTTGCATGCTTACATGCATGACTTAGATCCCATTGTTTATGTGTGTGAACTTTTTGATTGATTATTGGTTTGGAATGCTTGTTGATATTGTGTTTGCTTGATTAACTTGTAGTGAAGTTAGAAAAGTGTGAGACTAGCAAGATCAAGGATTGAACCAACATTTCCTACCAAAAAGGCAAGTTACACTATCATCTAAAAGTCCTACTATTTTCATTATGCTTAGTGGATTTTGAAACATGCATGTAAACAATTTTATACTTATGCTATGCTAAATCCTAATAGGATACCCTATACATTCCTTAGTGAAAACCATGTAGTTGTTACATGCTTAGCCATGCTCTATTTTTTTGAAAAGAGATACATGTTGAGATTTTATGAAGTTGAGAAAAGGACTTGTGTTTTACATAATAAAACAAGGACTCAATGAACCACCTGGGTGGCCAAGGATACTTTGAGTTTTGGAGAAGGTGGCAACAAAAGGAACCATGTCTATGGCAGTCTCTTTGTGTTGTGCTCCAAAGGAAACCACCCAGGAAACTTAGAGATTGAACATGTTTCTCCAATTGTGGCTTTCGTGGGCAACCACATGCTATTATGGCTCTGGCTTAGTCAACTACATTAGGAATACCCATGCATTGTCTTTAGTTTACTGGACATGGGGACCTGGAATCCTACATGGGTACTGAAGACAAGCTAGGAATGGTGTATGGGAGGACCTTTTGGAAAGACTTCGTCACATTCTCAATCTGCCAGTACTCCATCTTGGTGAGCACTAATCCAGTGGCCACTGGTGGCAACAAGATGGGATTGTGACATGTGAGTAAAGTGTGCAACTTCTGCAGAAGATAATAAAATCTAAGTACTTAGTCGTGTCCCCGGTTATGGACAATACTGAGCAACTAAAGTTTGAAGCTATGGGAAATCTCGACATTCTAATTTCTAAAACAAAAACTTGATGCACTTGGGGGTACCAAGGAGCTCAAGAGACTTGATAAAACTTGATGCACTTGGGGTTACCAAGGAGCTCAAGAGATTTGATAAAACTTGAACACTTGGGGTTACCAAGGTGTGCAAGGAGATTTTGTTAAACAACTTAAACACTTGGGCTTTGCCAAGGGATTTTCAAAGATTTGATCAAAAGATAAAAACCATTTTGAAGGATAGGATAAATTTTGCTTCTGCAAATGAGCCTCAAACCCTACCTAGCCAAATTGCATGTAATGATAGGATCCACTTATAATATAGTTAGTAGTGAAACTTGCCAATACAATTCAAATGTATTGACCCTTGTGGCTGTAACTTGTAAATGTTGCAGGTTTGATTGTTTTTAGTGAAGATTGATTGATTAGGATTACAAAGTCTACAACCAACATCTGCCTGTGGCACTTTGAAGATGAAGGACCCCATGATTATAGTTATTTCGCTGCAATGTATTGTAATAGCCAAATGAGCTATGTAAAGATGTAATAAAATTATGTTACTCCTGGTTATAAAGTTGTATTATGACCTTTGTTTCTTGATATTACATCTTAACTGTGGATGCTAGCTATTGATCCAGGGACTAGCATTGTAAACATAGGGGATACCACCTTATGTTAATTAAGGTTGGGACACTCCCTCTACACATGCTTAGCCTAGCTAGTAGAAAACAAGGGTGGATTATATTCATGTTATGAAATATTTCTAAGTCAAGGACTTGTGTTTTGTTAAATATAACAACTATGTGAATGAATCACCTGGGTGGAATGGTATTGCTTGGATGGATTTTTGTTGAGTGGTTACACAAGGCCAGGGGACTGGTGAACCTTGTGTATCTCACTTGTGGAATGCCACCCAGGAACAAAGAGATTTGAGATGTCAAATGTTGAGAAGCTTCAAGTCTAGCCACTTGGCATTATGGGCTCTGCCTGGATCATATAGGTTGCAATAACTTAGCCAAATGGGCAGTTGGTGGTAGGGGATGATAGGTTTGGAGCGCGTCCATTTTGGCCTAAGGGATGGCTTCTGAAAGGTCCTATCTTGGTGAAAATCAAGTCTTGTGGGGAAAGTGCACCACCTCTGCAGAGAGTAAAATCTAAGTACTTAGTCGTGTCCCCGGCAATGGAAAATTTGAGCATCAAGACATGGAAGCTATCAAGAATCTCCTCATCCCAATTTCCAAGTTAAAAACTTGTGGTTGAACAAGGGTGAGGTTCACCAATGTATATTGGTGGTTCCTTGGGAGTTTTTGCCAAACAAAAACTTAGTGTTTTCAACTGATAGGTAAAAGCTATTTTGATCAAAGCAAGCCTAAGCTACACTTAGATAAATTCATGTAGAAGCTAGATACTATTATTATACTAGGGTATCACTTGCCAAGACTATTCCAATGTATTGACCCACTGTGGCTGTAACTTGTTATGTTGCAGGTTTGTTTGATGTTAGTAAAGTGTGTTGATTAGGATTACAAGTCTACAACCAACATGATTGCCTGTGGCACTTTGAAGATGAAGGACCCCATGCTATAGTTATTTCTGCTGCATTGTAATGAGATAGACAAATGAGCTATGTAAGATGTAATGAATTATTTTATTCCTGGTTATAAAGTTGTATTATGACTTTTGTTTCTTGATATTACATCTTAACTATGGATGCTAGCTATTGATCCAGGGAATAGCATTGTAAACACAGGGATCTCTACCTTATTAAAGGTTGGGACCTCTATAGATGGTATCAGAGCACTGTGTTGCCTGTAGGATTGTAACCCTAGGATTTGACAAAACCCCTTAGAAAAATAGGAGTTGTATTTGTTCCAAAACTTATTTACAAACAATCTTGTAAACTCTTCCCTCAACTTTTTTGGTTTTAATTCTACATCTCTCCCTTTTCAACTTGATGGATAAAACCTCAACCATGAGCAAAGATTTCAACATGAGCAAAGGACTTCACCAACTCAAATGACTTCAAATTCAACATCATCAAAGACTTCAACTTTATTTTTCACCAAGGACTTAAACTTGGATATCACTAAGGACTACAAGTGAGACAAGAAATATTACTCAAGACTGGAAGACTAAGGAAACACAACTTAGAAGGAATCATTATCACCTTTGAAGTTATGTGACCAAGATGCAAGAATTTTTCCAAGGGAACCATGAACTCATTCATGAAGAAACAACTAAGAAGAAAGGAATGACCTCAAGAAAACCATATAGTTGGACCACCATATTAGTGTTTAGTCTAGATCAAACACACCAACTTATGTGGTGTAGCAAAAATATTTTGTTGCCTAAAAATGTGCTTGAACCTTGTTGTTTGAGTGGAATGTTTGATTGTGATTGCTTGCACATTGCTTGTGTGATTTGTGATGTGTGTGATTAGAATTTTTCCTATAGGAATCTTTTGCCTATTCTAATCCCAATCCAACCCAAACATATGACTACTCCAAGAAACTCCCACATCAAGAATGGTGAAAACAACAACCAAGAGATACACATGAGAGAACAACTACTAGCAAACCAAACCCAGTTGAATCAGATGACAACTCAGTTTTTAGCCAACAACAATGAGTTAGACCCAACCATGCAAAAGTTTTTGGAAATCCAATCCCAATTGTTGCAAGGGATGACCACTCAAATGATCAACATGAAAGACAACCTTTCCCAAGGAGTTCGTGACAACAATGATGTCAAGGATGATATTAAAGAAGGAACTCAAGCTTGCAATATTTGTGGAGACATGGATCACACTTCCAAAGAGCATGAAGATCAATGCCCTAATTGTGAAGAGAAACATCCAACTAAACAATGCCCCACATCTCAAGTGACTTGTTTCCTATGTGAATGAAATAATCACGTGCCTATCCAATGCCCCATCTATTCTATAGTTCAACAAAGGAAACAAGGTGGAATGCATTAAGAGTATGGAAAACCCCATGAGGAAACAACTTCTACCAAGAAGGATGAAGACAAAGGAAAATCTCAGCTTGCACCTCCATACATTAAGAATCACCTTGATGGACAAAAGAAGAAACGTATGTATTATCCAAAGAATCGATTAAGGAACCGAGGAGACTTTCCCACCTTTGAGGTGAGATATAAAGAACATGAACTAGAAGAACTCCTAGCTTTGGAGAAACCCAATAAAAGAAAGAATAAGGAAATTAGCCAAGTGCGGTGCAACAACTGCAAAGAGCTAGGCCATTGTATATCAACTTGTCCACAGAAGATACGCGAAGAACTCAACCTTGTCACATGTTACAATTGTGGTGACCAAGGACATTATGCAAGCAATTGCCCAAAAAAGATGAGATACAAGACAAGCAAGCCTATGAGGGATCTCAGCCTTGTCACATGTTTCAAGTGTGGAAACAAAGGACACTATGCAGATGTCTGCCCAGAGAAGTTCCATCAAGATCCCAAGCAAGCCAAGAAGTAATCTAGTTGAGAATTTTTAAGGGTGGTAGTACCCTAGTTGTATTGAAGCCAACTTGTAACCTCTAGCCTTCCCAAATCTCGGGACGAGATTTCTTTTAAGGGTGGTAGCCTGTCACATCCCAAAATTTTCCAAATTTTGAAATGTGAAAAATAATAAACAAAATAAATAATTGTTGAAATTTAGGGTAAAAATAAAAAAAAATCTAAATGGAAACTTAAAAACCCAACTTGAACAAACTTTGAACAAATTTGAATCCAACAAATTTCAATCAAGTGAAATGCATTCATCAAAGAATGTGTAAGATCCCTCCTTTATAAAGGAAAAGGATCCCTATGATTGCAATGCTAGTCCCTCGATCAATGCTAGCATCCACAGTTTAAGATGAAGTACACAGAAACAAAGGTCATTATTACAATCATTCCAGAGACAAACATAGTATTTTACAACTCCATGGCCACAGGCCTAGTACAAGAGTTTAAATAAGTAACAAGATAAATAAGTCTTCATCTTCATGTGCCACAGGCAAGCATGTTGAGTGTAGACTCATGACTCCTAATCATCATCAGAATATCCTGCAACATCACAAGTTACAGCCACAGTGGGTCAATACATTGGAATAGTATTGGCAAGTGATACCTTAGTAGAATATTAGTGGACTAAGTACTATATGCATTTTGGCTAAGTGTAGCTTAGGCTTGCTTTGCTCAAAATAGGTTTTTGCCTATTAGTTGAAAACACTAAGTTTTTCTTTGTCAAAACTTTTCCCAAGGAACCACCAATAGACATTGAGGTCCTTCACCCTTGTTCAACCACAAGTTTTTACTTAGAAATTGGGATGAGGAGATTCTTGATAGCTTCCATGTCTTGATGCTCAAGTTGTCCATTACCATGGACATGGCTAAGTACTTAGATTCTTCCATCTGCAGAGGTTGTGCACTTTCCCCACCAGACTTGATTTTCACCAAGACAGGACCTTTCAGAAGCCTTCCCTTAGACCAAATGGACGCGTTCCAACCTATCATCCCACTACCACCAATTGTCCAAATGGCTAAGTTTTTGCAACCTATATGATCCAGGCAGAGCCCATATTGCCAAGTGGCTGCACTAGAAGCTTCTTAACATATGGCATCTCAAATCCCTTTATTCCTGGGTGGCTTTCCACAAGTGAGATACACAAGGTAAACCATAGAAATGGGCCTTGTGTAACCACTCAACATAACCCAATCTTTCCATTCCACCCAGGTGTTTCATTCACTTAGTTGTTTTATTAAACAAAAACATAGTCCAAAGACTTGAAATATTTATTCATAGCATGAATATAACCACCCTTGGTTGCTACTATCTAGGCTAAGCATGGCCTTGATAAGACTTAGAAATATTTCTAGCAATTCTACAACTACTAGGATTTTCCCAAGCATAGCATATAGATCAAAATAACCATGCAAGACTTAGCAAACTATTTCTAATGCAAAGTTGAAAAACTTAGGAATAAATCATGAAGCACCACTTGCCTTGGTAGTTTGGAGAGTAGCTACAATCCTCACAATCACAATCACTATTTGCACCAAAATCTACACATAAAATGATAGCAACAAATCACATACAAAATAAATACAAGCAAAAATATATGGATGCATGCAATATGATATGTGATGATTTTCTAAACTCCACAAGACAAGTGCACAGTACTGGTTCATAAACAAGTTCAAAACTTGGCAAACAACCTTTATTTGAACATTAAACCATTTCTCAAATAATTAATATACACAAAATAGGCCTACACATGTTTCTATAAAAATAACCATTTTAACAGAAACAAAACATTAAACACATTGCATAGTTGGAAAGGGCTTTCTCTCCTGATTCCATTGATATAAAATTTGTCAAATTTGAACGTGGTAATCAAAAGTTATGATTAAAACAAAATCAAACACCTAATAGATTCAAATCAGAAATTTAAAACAGAACTCGTGCCACGCGGCGTCTCCTGATTGGACGATACCGTTTTGCACCGGATCACGCTCGGCTACCGTTGGATCTAACTAAACATGCACGGCTCAGATCTAAACTTACCACTTCGTCACAGATCTAATCTAACACGTTAGATCTAAATCCTACGGCCACAATCCTATTGACCACAGACGGGCGGCGCTAGCGGCGGCGACTGGCGGCAGCGCGCTATGTCCACGGAGGCGTGGTGTCTACAGGGGGTTTTGGGGTCATCGAAGATGCTTACCAGGCTCGCGGCGGTGTGCTGGAGCTCAACGTGTGGACGGGCAGGGTCGGGGCGCACAAACACAGCAGTACGAGCTCGTCGGAGTTGCTGGCAGCGTCGGATGCTCACTGACGGAGTCGAAGACGACGTTCTGGGGTACGAGGATCCAAACAAAAGGTGTTAGCAGGTGCGCTAGGTGCAGGCGAACACGTCCGTGTGATTCAGAAACGGAGGGGAACACGAGGCTCACCGAATTTAGTCGCCGGAGTCGAGGTGAGCTTTAGTCGCTTCCAGAGGTGGACGATGGAGACGGTCTATGGTGATTCAGCAAGAAACAAAGACATGAGAAGATGCGCAGGATGATTGCGAAGCAGCTCGCATGAACCAGAAATCAAGGGGCGCCTGATACTCACCGTGATGGCTCGCCGGAGTCTCTCGGTACAGCGGCGGTGCAAGTCAAATCGCGGGCAGCCTGGTGGCACTTCTGGTTAGCTTTGTTGGGGGAAAAGGTCGCAAGGGGGAGGGGTTTATGTAGCCATAGCGGGGGCGGAAATCACTCGCCGAATCAATGCAATTAAGCACGGCATCAGTGAGGGGGAAACGGCAGCGGCGAGGTGGTCGTCGGCGTTGATTGAGGACGAAGGGGTGACGCGACAGTGAGGGCCCAGTCGTCAGCGAGTGGGTACACGCGTGCGGGGTAGGAAACGAGGGGAGAGGGGAAAACCCGGGTGGGCTGATTGTTGGGCTTGTTTCGCTGTTGGGCCAAAAGCCTGACGCCAGCCTTTTTCCTTTTCCCTAATCTTTTTCTTTTTCTGAATGAATTTCCAGGAACCTTTTTCAAATGATTTCAAAAGCTCTTTGAATTCAAACCTTTTCAGGATTTTTGTAGAGTGCAATACTCACAATTCTGTGCATAAAACCAAGTGGTCACTTTGCACTTGCCTGGTCACTTGGAATAAAACAAAATAAACAGTGACATAGCACTAGTTTTAAATAAGTTTTGAAAATGGTTTTCAAATCATATTTGTTTTGTAAATTTTCGTTTAAGCACTTGCAATCAAGCAATACAATCTGAGATCAACAAGGCAACAAGGTTTGATTCATGAACAAATAATCTCTCATTGGAGAGTTGCATTTGGTTCAATGTTAATCACATAAAATCATGAGCACATATGCTCCTGTTTTTGAATTGATTTTTGAAATGAAACTCTACATGATCATGGATGCATGGATGATATGCATGAGTTTTTGAATCATGATTTTAGGGATGTTACAGAATGAATCTTGAAATTTAAATACTTGGAAAGTTAAACCAAAACTCTAAAACCCTAATGGAAGAAAATCATTTCCAAGATTACTCTAAGACTATGGATTTGTTCCATATAAAATTGGTCAACAAACATTTATAAATGATCAAGTATGACAAATAGAAATATTATAAAGCCATAGAAATTTATTTCACTCAATTTGGAACCATGGATAAAAACTTATGAATAAAATACGAAAAGGAAATAATTTCCAAAGCTAATAAAGCTCCTATATAAAATCCATACCAAATTGTGAGCAAAATAACCCTAAAGGATTTAAAAATATAAACAAATATTAAATAAAATTCTACAAATTGGAATCACCAAATTTGGATCTATAAATAAAAAGATATGGATTTTATAAGATAAGGAAAGGAATAAATAAATAAGGAATATTTAAAAGCCAAATTAAATCTTGGCCAAATCCATAAGCAAATGGAATGAGGTTAATCAAAGTCCAAATAAAATAAAGAAATAAAGAATGAACAAATAAAAGTATATATGGGATTAAACCCAATTCCAATTATATTTTCATAAAGACAAAATCCCTAAAGTAAATGATTAATTAAATCATGAGGAAATAATAATTGGAATTTACCCAAGTGGAATAAAAGTTATTTAATCAACTTAAATGGAATCAAAGAATTATTTGAAATAAAATTTATATGGAATTAAAACCATATTTGATTTTGTTTGAAATAAAAACAAATACCCAATTTAAATGATTAATAAATCATATTAAAAATATTTTAAATAATTCAAAGTGAATTATTTGACACCCTAATAAATAAATAAAACCTACTGAAAAGGTTTAGTGAAAATTAGAATTCAAATAAAGAGTTTGAAAATATAATTAAATCTTGTTTGAATAAAAAACAATTGTCTATTTAAATAAATGACAAACCATGTGTAATTGAAATATTTATTCTGAAAATGGACATTAAATACATGTCTAAAACAGTGTAGAAAATTTGCAGAAAGTTTGGTAAAAATATGAATTCAAATGGTTGTTTGAAATGTTTGAATAAATACAAAACAGAAAAAGAAAACAGAAAAAAAAATGAAACAGAACAAAAAAAAGGGAAAAGAAGCAGCCCAGCCCAGCTAAGCCCAGCAGACCCAGCAACCAACCCAATTCCCCCTCTCCACGCGAAAACGTTTCACACTCGTGAACGAACCCGCATCATCACTGAACGCAGGACCCCACCTAACCTCTCTCTCCCTCGCTGCCGCCAGAACCCACTGCCCCGTCACCGTCTTCCTCACCCGCGCGCTGACCTCGCCGGCCGTTTCTGGCCGTTTGAACTCGATTCAATTCGAGTTACTGCCGCATTGATTTGGCCCAACGATCACGCACGATAAACCGCCATCGTCCCCTCTCCCTTTCCCCCCAGATCTCACTCCACGAACACCACCAGGCCGCACTGATTTTGCCTGAAACCTCTCTCTGCTCCGACGAACCTACGAGCGAATTCCGGCAAGCCTAGACCCCACCCTTGCCCTAGATCACGCAGACTTGTTCGCCAACCTCGTGCGCATCTACCAACATCTTCCCCTTGCCCGCGCATGTCTCCTAGGCTTGACAACGACCACACCCAAGCACCGCCATCGTCTGCTCCCACTCCGGCGACCGTCCACGGTGAGACCCGACCGCCCCCTCCTCACTGGTTGCTACTCCTACAACCCCCTCACTCGCGCGCATCTAACAACATCGCTATTTTTCCTTACGCACCACAGCTTCGCAAACGTCGATGCCCGAGCACGCTGTCGTCAGTAGCATCTACGGCGAGCAATCCCCGTCAACCTCGAGCGCCCCTTCTCCAACCAAGCGCACGCTGAGCATCAGCAAGCTCCTGTGATTCTGGTAAGCATCTCCCTAGCTCTCTCGCTTCCTGTAGCCACCGCAGTACGTAGACCGAGCATGCCGCCGCTCACCGTCGCGGCGCGCCGCCAGTTGATGGTCGCTTGATCAACGGCCGTTAGATCCTGATCGCGTGGCTACGATAGAAACTTAACTGAAGGGGTATCCTTTGATCTGTGTCGTGCGTAGTCATTTAGATCTGACGGCCCAGAAAGGACAATCCAACAGAAACGGTACCGCCCAATAAGATTGCTCCACGTGGCTCAGACTTCGTTTTAAAAATAGAAACATTTCTATTAGATATGTGATTTTCTAAAATTCATAACTTTTAATCCACACGTCCAAAATTTACAAATTTTATATCAATGGAATCAGCAAAAAGAGTAATTTCCAACCATGCACTTTGTTTAATGAATTGCTTCTGGAAAATTAGTTGTTTTTGCAGAAACTTGTGTAGGCATAATTTGAATATAAAAATTGTTCTAGAAATGTTTTTAAGGTAAAATCTTTGGTAAATGATTTGTTTTGAACCTACCATAGAAACCAACTTATGTATTTAAAAATATATTTTGAGGATAAGGAATAAATCTTTGAATAAAAGCATTTCTAGCTAAATAAAAATGTTGAATATGTTTTAAAAATGCTTTTTGAGTAAAACCTTTGGAAAATGATTTGAATTAAACTCTCTGACCCTAAACACCAAGTTTTAGGATTTAAAAATATATTTGGTGAACTATATAAAATTATTACCTTGTTTAAAGGCATTTCCAACAAAATAAAATATGGCTTTGATTTAAAAATGGTTTATAGGTAAAACCTTTTGCAAATGGTTTTAATATTAAACACTTAACCTTAAAACACTAACATTTTTGTTTAAAAATATATTTGGCAAACACTAGAAAATCTTCCTTTGATTTAAATCATTTCTAGCAAAATAAAATGATTTCAAATGGCCATTTTCACTAACTTAATATCAAATGGTATTGCCACATTTATAAATAACCAATAGGGTTTTAAAATGTTTATAACCTATTATAAACCACTTTTCCAAATAAAACAATCTTTGGCATGCCTGCATGCATTGCTTTGTTTTTATTATTCTATGTGATGAATTGCTTGAATGGTAGATTGAATTTGTGCCTTGATTGAATTGTAGTGAAAATTGAAGAGTGTGACTATTGCAAGATCAAGGAGTGAACTTATATTCTCTACCAAAAAGGCAAGTGGTGCTTCATACTTTTGTCCTATTATTTTCACTATGCATTAGTGATATTTCTAAGTAGGACTTGCATGGAATTTTCTAAGTATAAACTATGCCATGGGAAATCCTAGTAGATGAAGCCTTAGTAGAATTTCCTAAGTTAAGATCCCTACTACTATCATGCTTAGCCTAGCTAGTAGAAAACAAGGGTGGATTATATTCATGTTATGAAATATTTCTAAGTCAAGGACTTGTGTTTTGTTAAATAAAACAACTATGTGAATGAATCACCTGGGTGGAATGGTATTGCTTGGATGGATTTTTGTTGAGTGGTTACACAAGGCCAGGGGACTGGTGAACCTTGTGTATCTCACTTGTGGAATGCCACCCAGGAACAAAGAGATTTGAGATGTCAAATGTTGAGAAGCTTCAAGTGCAGCCACTTGGCATTATGGGCTCTGCCTGGATCATATAGGTTGCAATAACTTAGCCAAATGGGCAGTTGGTGGTAGGGGATGATAGGTTTGGAGAGCGTCCATTTTGGCCTAAGGTAAGGCTTCTGAAAAGTCCTGTCTTGGTGAAAATCAAGTCTTGTGGGGAAAGTGCACCACCTCTGTAGAGAGTAAAATCTAAGTACTTAGTCGTGTCCCCGGCAATGGACAATTTGAGCATCTATACATGGAAGCTATCAAGAATCTCCTCATCCCAATTTCTAAGTTAAAAACTTGTGGTTGAACAAGGGTGAGGTTCACCAATGTCTATTGGTGGTTCGTTGGGAGTTTTTGCCAAACAAAAACTTAGTGTTTTCAATTGATAGGTAAAACCTATTTTGAGCAAAGCAAGCCTAAGCTACACTTAGCCAAATTCATGTAGAAGCTAGATACTATTATTCTACTAGGGTATCACTTGCCAATACTATTCCAATGTATTGACCCACTGTGGATGTAACTTGTTATGTTGCAGGTTTGTTTGATGTTAGTAAAGTGTGTTGATTAGGATTACAAGTCTACAACCAACATGATTGCCTGTGGCACTTTGAAGATGAAGGACCCCATGCTATAGTTATTTCTGTTGCATTGTAATGAGATAGCCAAATGAGCTGTGTAAGATGTAATGAATTATTTTATTCCTGGTTATAAATTTGTATTATGACCTTTGTTTCTTGATATTACATCTTAACTGTGGATGCTAGCTATTGATCCAGGGACTAGCATTGTAAACATAGGGATCTCTACCTTATTAAAGGTTGGGACCTCTACATGGTGCCACTAAGGACGAATAATTTATTACTGATATTTAGTGAGAGGGATCATCTTATAATGCTATTTTCGCAATTTAAGCAATACAAGATGCATAAAAGGATTTACATCACATGCAATTCATAATATGTGATATGATATGTCCTTTCTTCTTGTGCCTTCGATATCCATCTCCAAAGAGCGAACATTATCTCCATCACCGGCGTGGCGTCAAGGTCAATGGCGCCGCTTCATGGTTGTCCACGACCAATAACAACTATTACAACTACTTTGATGAATAGACATGGAGATCTTAAATGAAATTTAAAGACGACCATAAGGATCCTACCGGTTTCCAACTTACAATAAGGATCATTGCATACATCATATATAATCACAATCATGGCTATATCACATCACAACACCAGCCTTGCAAAAAGAAGTTAGATACCTCTGATTTTCTTTGCATGTTTTACGTGGTTGGGTCTATCGAATAATAACTGTTCTAACTTACGAACATGAACCACAACATTGATACACGTATTGTAAAGTGACCATTGTAAATTGAATCTTCACTATGGTGGGAGAGACAGACACCCGCAAAGCCACTTGTGCAATGCAAGTTGCACATTGAGCGTGGAGCAAGTCTCATGTACGATGACATGTAAGGCTAGCCCAGGCCGCTTCATCCCACCATCCCGCAAGATGCAAAGTACACAAAAAGCAAACGACAACAAAAGCATCAACGCCCACAAAACCATTGTGTTCTACTCGTGCAACAGATCTATGCATAGAGACGGCTCTAATACCAATGTAGGGTTCGCAACATGGAAAAAATTCTATCGCGGGAACACACAAAAGCCAAGATCTAATCTACAAGATCGGTGCAATGAGTTTGTAGAGTCCTAACCCTCATAGATCCAAAGAGTTTAACGAGATTGGTTTCTTGTGGTTGATGTAGTCGTTCGCTTGCCGATCTCAAGATCGTGTAGACGATCCTTCCAGCGCCACGTTCCGGGAGCGCTTCCGCAGTCGGTCACACGTACGGTAGTCGATGAAGACCTTCCTGTCCCTTGTTCCAGGAGGGCAGCGGAGGTTGTAGATCTCCATGGAATCCCAACAGCACGGCGGTGTGGTGGTGGTGGATAAGAGATTACTGCAGGGCTTTGCCTAAGCCGGAGCAACTATATGGAGGAGATAGGGAGGCGCCTGGCGGCTAGGGTTTGGTATGAGGGACAAAGGGGGCGCCCCCACCCCTCCTTATATGGGCGGAGGGGCAGTGTCCAGGGTTCCCTGCCCTGGCCGAGTCCTCCCCCAAGTCACCTTGACTGGTGGCATAGGGAGGGAAAGGGAAACCTTTTCCCTCAAGGATTCCTTTCCTTCCTCCACTAGGACTTTGACTTTCAAACTAGGATTTGACTATTTTCAAACTAGAGTTTGTGTCTCTCTTCCTTGTCCTTGGCTGACTTGACCTAGGGTTCATGTGCCTACCCCATTAGGGTATGGTGCTTTCCAAGTACCCCCTCCCGAGGTGGTGGACCTTCCAGAACATTCTAGAAGCTTCCGGTCAAAACACCGAAAACATTTCCGAACCTCAGAAATTTACTTTCCTTATATAAATCTTATTCTCCAGACCATTCCGGATCTCCTCGTGATGTCCTGGATCCAATCCGAGACTCCGAACAACATTCAGTCTCCAACTCATATTCCATATCTACTAAACAACATCGAATCCTTAAGTGTGTCTCCATACGGTTCATGAACTATGCAGACATGATCGAGACACCTATCCAATCAATAACCATTAGAGGAATGTGTAAATCCATTATGGCTCCCACATATTTCTATGATTACTTTATGATCAAATGAATCATTTACATACGATACCGATTCCCTTTGTCGCACGATACTTTACCTATCCAAGGTTTGATCGTCGGTATCTCTTATACCTAGTTCAACCACGTTACGGATAAGTACTATTTACTCGTTCCGTGATATGACATCCCTTGTGACCTAGTCACATTCTTGCAAGACAATTGGATGACATTCCACCAAGAGGGACTAGAGTATATATATCCATCATATGGATGGAAAAACCCCACTCTTGATCCATGTGCTTCAACACATACTTTCAGAATACTCAATGCCACCTTTATAACCACCCAGTTATGAAGCGGTGTTTGATGTCATCAAGGTATCCATCCGGTGATGGTGATTAACTTGATCTCATGGTCAAAGAATTAGGTTACTATGTATTTGAAAGCTTATAGAAAACGAACTTTAAATGACTTGATCTTATGCTACGCTTAACTATAGGAGTGTGTCCATCATATCATTCTCCTAATGATATGATCTTGTTATTAATAACATATAATGTTCATGATCAGGAAACCATGATCATATATTAATCAACAAGCTAGTCTAATAAGAGGCTTTACTTGGGACTCTTTTATGTTTACAAAACACACAAGTATTAATGTTCCGGTTAATACAATTATAGCATGGGATGTAAACATTTATCATAAACACAAAGATATAATAATAACCATTTTATCATTGACTCTTGGGCATATCTCCAACAGAGACTATTCCCTGTCACACCTTCAGTTCAGCTATGACACCTTGCATTTGTAAGATCACTTGCTTGCCTTTAGGTTTGAGTTTCCTAAAAAATGATTTACAACTTTGGATACTTGAACATATTTAATATATTAAATGACCATGGAGAAAATGCATCCCTACGTCAACTGTGGCCATGAAAGTTTTCTAGATAAGAAGTTTATCATAGTGTTTTTTAAAGACTTTGAGACTATGGCGGTATGTTTAGCTTCAATATGATTTCTATCCTTGCATGCATTTTGATCGAAACTAATTAACTATTGTTTGCATATAACGTTTTCTCAAACCATCCCTTGCCATGCAAGAAAGGACTTTCTTGACCATGTGAACAAATGTGTCAATCACCAGGGACAATTTGAGGTCACCTTGGTGGAACAGACAATACTTGGCAAGAGCTAAAAGATTCTAGTCGTTAACAAGGCGAACCGAACTTACTTTACATGACCACTTTGGACAAAATTGGTAGAAATATATGGGATGGATGACGGGATGAAGCTGAGAATCTACCTCGACAAAACTTGTGGAGTCATCTTTTTTGTTGTACGCGATCCCTGACTTAGAGTCTTCTGACTTTAAAGATCATTTCCTTAGGTAGAACTAGTCTTCTACCTTTGAAGACCATGCCCTAGGTAGAACAAGCTAGATAGTCTTCTAAGTTAGTTGTTGTATCGTTGTATTTTGAATGATATCACTATTAATTGTTGTATACTATTGTTGTATTCTGAATAATGTTAGTATTGTTATACTGTTATTTGATATTTCTGATATAATTAAGATTTTCGGTATTTTTTTAATTATCGAATTACGGTTAATGACGTTCACGAAGGCTCGAACTCCACTACAGGTTAACTTATTAGTGGTGTCCAGTGAAACGTCACTAGTAGCTAACTTAGTACAGGCGTTTGTTGGGTTCGCAGCATAGAAAACAAATTTTTTCCTACGATGGGAACTATATATGCCAAAATCCATCTATCTAGATACAATCAACGGGTGGATATACATACAGAATACATACCCTTGAAGACCAACAAAGCTCTACGAGTATGGACTCGTTGGTTATATAGTCGATCTCTTGCCGATCTCAAGATCATGTAGAAGTCCAGCATCACCGCAACTCAGTGGAGCATCCGTGATCGCACACACGTCCAGAACCCTGACCACCTCTATGAACTTGCTCCAGCAATGCAGCGGAAGTAGAAAATCCTTGCTCCAAAAAAATCCACCGGAAACATGTATCTTGCTAGTCCGAGACCATGGGGGAAATACTAGAGGGGGAGAGAGATCCTTCACAAGCAGGTGTGAGTGAGAGAGGGAGAGGGGTCCTTTTATAGGAGGAGGGGAAAACCCAAGGTCCATGGCCGGCGCCATGGGGGCTGGCCCCACCCCTTCCTCCATTCATGTGAGTGGAGCTCCCACTCACAAAATGACTCTCCATTTCCTCCACTCAAAACCCATTAATTTCCACCAAATTTAATGTAATCTATCATTAAATAAAACTCTTTTATTTATTTATTCAGAATTTTGTTAATTACATTAATTAACAAAAATTCACATAAAACCCCTTGCAACATTTCAATTTCACATGCAGAACCAGTTTCAGCAATTTCACCTAAAACAATTCCGGTTTCTATTGAAATAATTCCACCACTTTCTTTTTCTTTCTCTGACATTTCATTTGCTCCAAGTTGGTATCCCTTAGGTGTGTCACCCTACGGTTCGCGAATAATGCAGACATGATCGAGACCCCTCTCCAATCAATAATCAGTAGCGGGACCTGGAGATCCGTACTGACTCCCACACATTCAACGATGACTTCTAGTGATCGTGTGAACCTTTTACACTTGTAACAATCCTTTTGTCTCCCGATATTTTACATGTCTGAGATTCAATCATCGGTATCCCCATACCTAGTTTGATCTCGTTACCGACATGTTCTCTTTTCTTGTTCCCATGATATAACATTCTAGTGATCTCCATCACTTGCTTGCAAGCTATATCAATGTGATATCACCGAGAGGGCCCAGAGTATATCTATCCGCAATTTGGATGTACAAATCCCACTCTTGATCCATGAGCCTCTACATAACATCATCGGAGTATATGAACCCACCTTTATTGTCACCCTGTTACAATGTGACGTTTGATGTTATCAAGACACTCTTCATATGTTAGTGATTGACATGATCTCATGGTCTAAGGACTAAAGTTACTTGTAATGATATTATAGTAATTTAAACATAATGACTTTGATTGTATTACTATACTTCGTATGAATGTTCATCACATCATTCCACCAATGTTGTGACCTCATTATTAACAACATCCAATGTCCATGATCAGGAAAGCTTGATCATCTTGTTTAATCAACGAGCTAGTTTATATGATAGGCATAACTAGGAACTCTTTTTTTGTTTATTAAACACACATGTATTAATGTTTCCGATTAATACAATTATAGCATGTGAAATAAACATTTATCATAAACAAGGAATAAGATAATAACTACCTTATTATTGCCTCTCGGGCATATTCTCCTCAACGTTCGCAGGGAACGCCACCACTAGCTGCTACCAGTGTCGTGAATTTAGTGACGTGCGGGTTCAACGGCACCAATCCCCTTTTTCGAACGCCGTCACTAGGCCTTTTCCTACTAGTGTAAGGTCTCTCCATCTCTCCCGCATTCAGATTGTTCCTCGTCATCCACCAATCCCACAAAAGAGTGCACACCACCTTGCTTTTATCATACGACAAATACAAACCCCCCATCATGATTAGCGGATTAGTAGCACAAATTAACTTCACTTGTGTATCCTCTAGCAAAAGATCTCTTCACACTTGTTTTACCTTCTTATACTTCAAAAAAGGTGCTCCATACTCCTCAACTGTGTAACACATGGGACATCTTGTATCGATATCCACTTTCTTCCTCTTGATATTCATCCTAGTAGGTAAGCTATTGTGACATGACCGCCATAGGAAAATTCGAACTTTATCTGGCAATTTTAAATTCCACAATTTCTTCCACAAGGGATGGTGCTCTGCATGATCCATAGAAGTAGATGAATCTCTGGCCAACATATGATTATGAATTCTTACCCCCAACTGATAGCAGGACTTGACAAAAAACTCTCTTTTTATCATATTGCCATGCAACCTTATCTGGCATCCCTAGACGAATCGGAATGGACAAGATTTCTTTAGCATCAGGAGAGTTGAAAAGATTCCTAACTGTATCCTCGTCCCACTAGCTAGTTGTCCGATTGATGAGATTATAAACCATCATCTCATCATCCAGCTTTCATGGCGTGCATACTCTCTTTGTATGCCCCTCGGATCCATGGATTGAAGAACACATCAATCTCCTCTCCCTACCCCACCCTTCATACTATTCCCTCCTTCAACAACTCCACTTCCCTCAAAATACTCTTCCAAGTGTATGAAATGCTAGGTATTGCTTTTGCATAAAAATATATGTGGGGGGGGGAATACATAGCCATACGGACCATGCAACATAATGAATCCGGGCTCTGTAGTAACCTCCATCCCTACCTTGAGAGCATAGCCATGTTAAAAAATGTGTAGATCCTGAAACTCCATCCTACCATCTTATTTCGATCTAGATATATTTTCCCATCCGATCCAATGACACTGGCTCTTCTCATCTTCCTGACTCCAACTAGTATCTACAAATCATCACACTAATCTCCTCACATAAAGTTTTTGTAGGATCGAAACATGGCATGGCATAAGTGGGGATTTCTTGTGCTAAGGATGTTATCAAGATTTCCTTCCTAGCCTTGGACAAAGCCTCTCCTTCCACCCCTGAATGCGCTACCATATTCGCAACTTCAAAGATGGGAATTCCTTGGATTTGGAGCACCCAAATGCACCGGAAGGCCTAGGTATGACTCGTTCTAAGACTCTCGAGGAATACCAATAACCCCGAGCACCAATTGATTAATTCTTCTTGTCATTCCCTTGTTGAACATTGCTGATGACTTATTGTAGAGGTCCCAGCCTGATAAGGTAGAGATCCCTGTGTTTACAATGCTAGTCATTGGATAGAATAGCTAGCATCCATAGTTTAAGATGTAATATCAAGAAACAAAGGTCATATTACAACTTATAACCAGGAATAAAATAATTCATTACATCTTACATAGCTCAGTTGGCTATCTCATTACAATGCAGTAGAAATAACTATATAGCATGGAGTCCTTCATCTTCATATGCCACAGGCAATCATGTTGGTTGTAGACTTGTAATCCCTACTCATCAAACTTCACTAACATCAAACAAACCTGCAACATAATAAGTTATAGCCACAAGGGTCAATACATTTGAATTGTATTGGCAACTGATACTATGGTAGAATAGTGGTATCTAACATCTATATGCATTTGGCTGAGTGTAGCTGAGGCTTGCTTTGCTCAAAATAAGGTTTTCCTTATTAGTTGAAAACACTAAGTTTTTGTTTGTCAAATCACCCAAGGAACTACCAATAGACATTGGTGAACCTTTACCCTTGTTCAACCACAAGTTTTTAACTTAGAAATTGGGATGAGGAGATCCTTGATAGCCTCAATGTCTTGATGCTCAAATTTTTCATTGCCAGGGACACGGCTAAGTACTTAGATTTTACTCTCTCTAGAGGTGGTGCACTTTCCCCACAAGACTCGACATGCATCGAGACAAGATCTTTCAGAAGCCTTTCCTTAGACCAAATGGACGCGTTCCAACCTATCACCCTACCACCTTCTGTCCATCTAGATAAGTTATTGCAACCTATATGATCTAGGCAGAGCCCATATTGCCATGTGGTTGCACTAGAAGCTTCTCAACACTTTAACATCTCAAATCTCTTTGTTCCTAGGTGGCTTTACACAAGTGTGATACACAAGGTAGCCATAGAAATGGGCCTTGTGTAACAACTCAACATAACCCATTCCACCCAGGTGATTCATTCACATAGTTGTTTTATTAAACAAAACACAAGTCATAGACTTTGCATAATATCATAGCATGAATAAACCACCCTTGTTTTCCACTAGCTAGGCTAATCATGATAGTAGCAAGAATATTAACTTAGGGAAAATTCCACTAAGAAAACCTCTACTAGGATATCCCAAGGCATAGCAGCATAGTATAGATACTTATAAATTTTTTCATGCAAGTCCTACTCAAAATATCACTAATGCATAGTGAAAATAATGGGACAAAATATATGAAGCACCACTTTACTTTTTAGTAGAGAAACTAGGTTCACTCCTTGATATTGAAAATGTCACACTCTTCAAAGTTCACTACAAATCAATCCAGCAAGGCACAAATTCAAACTAGCATTCAAACAATTCACCACCTAAAATAATGAAAACAAAGCAATGCATGCAAGCATACAACAGGTTGTTTTATTTGAAAAAAGTTTTTTCTAACAAGGTTTAACATTTTAAAACACCTACTGGTCATTTATAAAAGTGGCAAAACCATTAAAATCAAGTTAGTCAAAATGGCCCTTTTAAATTATTTTTGTTTTGCTAGAAATGCTTTTATCCAAAGGAATAATTTCTAGTGTTAGAAAAATATGTTTTTAAACACAAATGCTAGTGTTTATGGCCAAAGTGTTTAAAACTAATCCATTTTCAAAATATTTTACTCAAAAATCATTTTTAGAATAAATTTTATACTCAAAATAGTCCTACAAATGTTTCTACAAAAACACCTAATTTTTAAGAATAAAAATACTAAACTAAGGCCATTGTTGCAAAGTTTACATTTTTATGAATCCATTGATATAAAATTTGCAAATTTTTGACATGTAGAACAAAAGTTATGATTTTTGCAAGTTTAAACATTCAAAACCATTTTCTAGATTTTTAAACAGACAGAACATCCACGTGGAATGATTCTTTTGGCTGGTACCGGTTCGTATGGATCGAGCTACGCAGAGCGTTGGATCTAACTAGAATCGTAAGGCATAGATCGATCAAAAACGGTTCATTAAGTCATCTGTCCTAACCGCTGGATCGGGATCTAACGACTCACAACGCGTCAACCAGAGATGGGCGGCGCTTGGCAACAGCGCGCGGCGGCGACGCTCGGTCAGTGGTGGTCCGGTGCAACCAGGAAGCAAGGGAGTAAAGGGAGTGGCTCACCAGGTTCGCAGTGGCGAGGAGATGCTCGAGGTGGTCATGGGAAGGCCAAGGGCGCACAGGGTAGTCGTTGATTGCTCGCCGGAGTTTGTATCAGCGTCGGGCAAGCACGATCGTCGATGAAGGCGAGGATACATGGCACGCTAAGACAAACAGACGGTGTCGTTAGATGCGTAGGAGATTAGCGAGTATAGGATCATCATTCATAGGGGGAGGAGAGGTCAGGGATTACCGGGGGAACTCGTCGGAGTAGACGCAGACGACAGCGGCATTCAGTCGAGGAAGAAGCCGATTCTCTGGGGCACGCATGAGCAAATGGGAGGTACTGGAAGATGCGCATGGTGATGGTGAACACGCTCGTTCGAGTCAGGGGCAAGGGGATGGACGGAGCTGGACGGAATTGGTGCTACAGCTCGTCGAAGCAGAGGGGGTTTGGGCGAGGAATTTGCGCAGCCTGGTGACGTTCGTGGCATGGGGCTTGGGGGGAACAAGAGAGGGGAGGAAGGCGCTTAAGAGGGCAAGGTCGTGGGTGAGAATTAAGCCGGCAATAATGCGAATTTACGCGAGGCATTCAATGGCAGAAAAGACAGAGGGGAACGGGGCGAGGTCACCACGGGGACGATGATGAGTTGGCAGTTGTGGGGCCGTGAGGTCAGTGGGTTGAGGAGGAAAGGTGCGGTGAGAAAATTTCAGGGGAGAGAGGGAAGTGCCGGGTGGGCTTGCTGGGCCTAGTAGCTGTGTTGGGTTAGATTGGGGTTGTTTCTTTTCTATTTTTTTCTTTGTGATTCTTTTTCTTTTTCTGATTCTAATTTCTGTTTTCATTTGATTTAAATGATTTCAAACTCAATTTGAATTCAGATTTTTATCAAATCTTTTCTAAACCTTTTCAGTAGTTTTATCTGTTTATTAATGTGTTTAAAAGTCCATTTTAGAATACTTCAAATATTCTCTTATGATTTAATTATTCATTTAAATTAGGTCTTTGTCTTTTATTTAAATAATTTGAATATGGTTCCAAACCATATAATTTTATTTAATTGATCTTTTATTATTTTTAAGTTAATTAGATAACTTTTAATCCACTTTGGCAATTTCAATTATTTATTTTCTCATGATTTAATTAATCATTTTTATTAGAGATTTTGTCTTCATTTAAATAAAATTGAATATGGTTTAATTCCATATAATTTTATTTAAATATTCTTTATTCCCTTATTTTTATTTGGATTATCTTTATTCCATTTGCTTATGGATTTGGCCAAGATTAAATTTTTACTTTTAAATATTTCTTATTTATTTATTTTATAAAATTCATATATTTTTATTTATAGATCCAAAATTGGTGATTCCAATTTGTATAATTTTATTTAATATTTGTTGATCTTTTTAAATCCTTTTAGGATTACTTTGCTCATAAATTGGTATTGTTTTTATTTAGGAGCTTTATTAGTTTTGGAAATTAATTCCTTTTAATTTATTAAATTCATAAGTTTTTATCCATGGCTCCAAAATTAGTGAAACCAAAATCCATGGTTTTATAATATTTTTGTTTATCATTTATAAATGCTTGTTGCTGAATTTTTATGTGGAAAAAATCCATAGTCTTAGAGAGATCTTGGAAATGTTTTCTTTTATTAAGATTTAGGGTTTTGGTTGAACTTTTCCAACTGTTTAAATTTCAAGATACATGCATTGATGAATGCATTTCACTTGATTGAAAATTTGTTGGATGCCCTTTTCATTCAAATTTTGTTCAAGTAGGGTTTTGATGTTTCCATTTAGAAGCAAAAAGTTTCTTTTCACCCTAAATTTAAGAAATTGTTTATTTTATTTATTTATTTTTCACATTTCAAAATTTGGAGAATTTTGGGATGTGACACTTATCTTTATTTATCACCTGAACAGATTGGATCTCATACGATGCTAAGATTTTCCATAATTTTTCCGCGCTCTCCACATTAGCACGCATGAAAAAAAGGGAGTTGTCAGCGAAAAACAAAAGATTGATCCTTTGGTCCATTGGTACTTAAATGAATCCCTACGAGTGGCTCATCCTCCTTCATTCCTCTGAGTAACGCTAATAAACCTTTTGCACAAAGAATGAACAGATACGACTATAGTGCGTCACCTTGATGGCAACAACTTTGTTTGTACCAAATCGTTGGGACTCCAAGTGCACAGTATTATAGAAATCGTCATTTCCCCACAAGGGTGACTCGAGTGTTTATGAACTCTCGGGGAATTGAGGCAACCTTTTATTTTATCCTCTTCTAGCAACCTTCAAAGCAAAGTTTTTGCATTATGTCCCCAACTCCATTGTGTGGTTGGCAAGCACAAGGTTTTGTATTAGTAAAACTGAAATAAAGTAACTATAACTGCAACAAGAAATTAAAAAAATAAAGTAAAGTTCTTTTGGGGTTTTTTGTGTGCAGAAAGTAAAGGTATTTTTGTATTTTAGAATTTAATTCTTGCAGAAAATGTAAAAGATAGCAAGAACATGTAAAAGTTGTTTCTTATGATAAAAAGTGGACCGAGGTTCATCTGTTCACTTGCCAACTCTCTCATAAAGTGTGGTGGACATAAAACTGCTCAAAGATGATATAGTATTACTTAGAATTTCATTATGTGTTTGATTAACATTCATATGGGCATCACGTCCTAATATAAAGATGATGCAACACATCTTACTTATACTCCTCTAGAAAGGGAAAACTCCATGCAAAATAGAATTAAGAATAAATAGAGTATAACCTTAGGTACTTTGACATGATGTTTGAATAATAAATGTGCTACCTTGAGCAAACAAGATCATCTTTGCTATCACAAGATGAACATAACACATGCATTCACTTTATCCCTAATGAGGTAAGAAAATAAAGGTACAAACCATAGTGGCCCTCAAATTTTCTATCAGTGTCCAATCACCATCACCATGTTACTCCAACTAATACATGTGTTCCCCCACACATGCTCTTACATACAAGTATGATAAAAAAAGTACTTAAAACGGGGTACATAATATGCATATGCCAATATATATTAACAAAAAATAGAATTTCAATCTCAGATATCATCTCATTAAATAACTATCCACCTCATAGGAATTACATAAATGGCCATGATGACTGCAAGTGCACAGATTAATTGTAGCTAGTTTCGAAATAAGAGTATTGAATCCACAGAGAGCTATTTGGTTAATCTCTTTATGCCCCTCGTCATTGTCTACCAAAGGATACTTGTAAGCTGCCTTTGATTTCTAGTAAAGGATGTTTGAAAGGTTTTTGGTTGAATACAAAAAAGTAAAATAAAACAAATAAAAGAAAGCACGAAAAGAAAGTGTTGGAAACGGTGTTGGAATTCAATAAGGCTAAATCTTTCTCGGGGATGTAGGATACACGACTAGAATGTTATAATTAATCATAATTAGGATAACCTATTTATTAAGTCATGACATGTGTGGAGAGAGTTTCATAATAAGATGTTCATTACAAGACTCGTGGACAGTCGCTTTCTTGAGTCGGGTAATGAGGTCATCTCTAAATAACCACTACGATGCCTCAGAGTAATAACTCATATAGACCACCACAATGAAGGGTTTCCCCATGGATATCATAATTAGCTTAGTGAATATCTCTTTATTCCTCCTTTGACTGTGCAGGTTATAAGCCAATGCTTGTAGTCACAAAAGTAATACTAGACATACTCCCTTACACGTCCAAAGGATTTCACCCTCTCTTTAGTTCTGGAGGCAAATGATATGTGTCCGACTACACATACCATCTAAAGAGAGAGATCAAACACAATATCATAAATCAATAGATCATGGACACAAGTACGGGGATGAATCTAGTGCAAACCATAATTGAATTTGTAATTACAATAAGATCTAATGTATGGAAGATGGGAGTAGTGATGGTGGTGAATATGCAGCGGTTGATGATGAAGGGGATGATGCAATTTCTACAATGATTCCTAAAGCAACAAATATTTTTCCGTTCTCCTAGTTCCTCCTCTAGATCCCTCTCTGGCTGGTATTTTGAGGCTGGAAGTTTTTGTGAATGTCGGATCTCAGATCCTCTTTGCATGGTGAAAGTATTTGACGAGGCAGATGCGCTGACATGTGGTACAGGCGGAGGGTGAGCTCCGCCCGTACCGCGGGTTGTTAAGCTCTCTGAAGCCTTCCTCCAGGGTTGCCAATATCATATTAGTGCATAATATGACATTCCCAATTGATTTGTTCACAAGTGACTTAGTAATTCGGGATCCTTTTGAAATGAGGATAAAAGGTGCGCGCAAGCACAATAAAATACCAAAAATCCTACTCTACTTGTGTAAAAACAAAAGGTAAACATGCTTTAATTTTGAACTCATCAACTTCTCCAAGCTAGACTCTTGCTTGTCGCCGAGCAAGATGGTGGCTTATAGACAAAGTCATCATGTTCATGAGGCACGGGTCATTATAATATGAGGCAAAAATTCAGACAAAATTACACTATTAGATAAAGAAGTGCTCCGTGAGTTATATCACACCCTCACACATCACATGACTTAGAGCCTTTCACACCTTTTGTATCAATATGTTATAAGAAGTTTTTAGAGCTAGGCATATTATAAAATCATCGAGTTCAATTGAATGAGCACTTAATTCGAGTAACGAATAATTCATGATCATTGCTTGAGTAACTTTTTCAATCTTGTTCCTTTTCTTGTCTTAAAATTATTTGATTGTAGAGTCTTTTTATTTTCATTCAAGAATATCACTGGATCATGTTAATACTCTTTATGGATCCTATTAATTCAACCGTATGACTATAACTTGCTATCAAGATTTCCTTCTCATAATTTATCAATACTTTGTTGGTGTGGAAGATCCTAAAATCATAACAGTGGTATATTACTTGTGATCATATTCTTATCCACATAACACTAAGGTTTTGTGATGAGAGAATATACTTGATTCACAAGAATGTGTGAGGTATGGATCACCTCAACACTTATATGTCTATAGTTGCAAGTTTAGATGAGCTATTGATGTACGTACATCTGTAAGTGTATCATATGGTGGTTTTGTTAGAGATGTGTCACCACAATGCATGGAATATAGAGTTTACTTTCTCTTTTTGATCACTATGACATATTAGATATATTCCTTAGCTTGAGATAGTGTATAGGTCATCCACTTAACTTCCCTCAATAACTAAGTAAGAATTATACTCCTCAGAAGAATTGGATACATGAGATGGCCTTATGGATGGAACTCTAAGGAATAGTCAAAGGTTGATCTATTGACTTGGATAAGATGCTTTGATGACTGTCTTGACTCGATTTGGCTACTTACTATCCCAATACTAATGAGTTGTCAACAAAGTGTAGTTGGAGTTACAGGTTTTCCCATCTAAAGTTGGTACTAGCTTGTGGT
Source organism: Avena sativa (assembly GCA_916181665.1). Classification (NCBI taxonomy): domain Eukaryota; kingdom Viridiplantae; phylum Streptophyta; class Magnoliopsida; order Poales; family Poaceae; genus Avena; species Avena sativa. The sequence continues at coordinate 142,402,627 of OV702294.1, read as the reverse complement.
TAAGAAGTTTAGGTGTTATCTTGCTTAAGATCGGCTAGTATCTATAGTTGACTCTGGATATTGTCTAAGTATAGAATCATCAACTTTTCCAAAGTGAACCAATGGTGATAATGTGATCTTGACAATGGTTGAACTTGATATAGGTTGTAGAATGTTTACTTGTTTCTTAAGAGTGCTTATTAAGGTTCAATCCATAGGATGTCACATACACTTAGTATTGAGTACATTTCTCATCCTTGGTTTTATGAAGTTTAGAATGTTTGGATTGAGAAGAATAGATATGTCAAAGTTTAGATAGGTCAACTTTGATTTGCAGACTTGGATGTTTTACTTGTTACTAGATTCTTGTCTTTCACAAGTTGTGGTAGATGAGATCAGGTTTAAGATAAGATAGAATAAGATAAAATAAGGACATGTTTGATCTTGTTCTGGTTAAGTGATCATGTGTTAAGGATTATTCAACACATGCGTCAAAATGAGGTTTAGAGAAGATAAGTTAAGCATTAAGTTGTTATTTGTTTATTCAAGTGTCGTGTGTGTTGATTCACTTTTATTTACGAATCTTACATCTATCCTTTCTGACATAAAGTTTACTAAAGGTTATTTTAAAGTTTTAATACTCAACATGATGAACTAGTCCTAAATGACTAGCTCAAATGGAACTTCAATCACTTTGATAAGTTTAATAAAAAAATTAGTCCTAGATTTTATATGCATGGATGCAATGCACATAGCTATATTCTATCCATTTTCGAGTCCCTCAAACTACGTTACCCGTTACGACACGGTCTTGATGCTCTCCATCACCACCCAACTAGTATCAAACGCCATATTCTCCATAATATGCGAAAGAAAAGACCACTCAACGTGGTCGTATGCTTTTATGATGGCCAGCTTAACTGCCACCAAGCCATCTCCCCCTTCCTTTGATGCATCATACGTGTAATTTCGTATGCCAGCAAGACACTGTCCGTGATCATATGCCCCGACACAAAAGCTGATTGAGTAGGTGAAATAATATGTGGCAACACTTTCTCCAACCAGTTTACCAGAACCTTGGAAATCAACTTATACAACATGATACAGAGACTAATTGGTCTGAATTATGAAATGGTCTTCGGATTCTGGACTTTTGGAATCAAAACAGTCTTAGTCATATTCCATCCGGATGGTACACTACCTCCACTAGAAACACCCAAAACTTCTTCTTGTACTTTTGACCCAACCATGTGCCATAATTTCTTCTAGAAAACGGTTGGCATCCCATCCAGGGCCGTCTCCAGGAATTTGGGGCCCCGGAGTGATACCAAAAATTGGGCCCTAAAACTTAAAAATACCATAGGACCAATATTACTAAAGCATATTTTCATTAAATTATATAACTTAATCACTTCAATATGCGTTATTTCTAGACAATAATTTGAAATAGAGTAAGTATTAGTTAGTGCTAAAACAACATCATTCGTCTATTGTTTTTTAAGATAAAATCCCTAGTCATGTCCTCACAAATTTGTATGCAATCTTAGCAACATGATAAAATGGACTCTTCAAAACTTTTGGAGTACCGCAAAAGGAGCCATTGATTATATAAGTACTCCCTCCGTTTTAAAATATAAGATGTTTCAGGTTTGTGAAACAAATATATCTAGATTACTTTTAGTATGTAGGTTCACTCAAGTTTGGAGTAAATCTAGATATTAAAAGAAGTCTAGATACATTTCTTTACAAAACTAAAATATCTTATATTTTAAAATAGAGAAAGTAAAACATAGCGAATTAATAGATTTTTTTGCGGGTAGCAAGTTAATATCTTGATGGGCTGCATATAAAAGATAATGTCGTGGAACTGATGATTGATCAGTTTAGAAATCGATTGACTTGATTCAATTAATTGATGGAGACACGGAGTAAGGACTAAGGACTAAGTACAGACCTGATTGGAGACTTGATTCGATAGATCATTGGCAGGCTAGCTCTGGGCGTCGGCCGTGTAGGTGAAATTAGGCCGTCACCGTCGCGCACGAAGATCCTATTTTGAGTCTGGTGGCATGACCAGAGGCAACAGCGTGAGGCTGGACGGAGATGAACAGCAGGGCCCGGCGCCGCCTGTGGATCATCCTATCTAAGTATTGCGAGTCGATATGTAGATCGGAAGCAGCCGCTTATATGTTAGGAGTTGTAGTTGGACTTGTCCTCGTAAATACGTGTGTAGTTATTGGATCGGAATTAATTCGGATGATCGCATCCGGCCGGGTGTTGATTTTTTTCTCGCTACAAGCCTAATCAAATCTGAACTAATCAATCGTGATTTGGGGCCCTAATTTTTCGGGGGCCCTGATCGATCGCTCAGCTCGCACATGCTCGTCGACGGGCCTAATCCCATCTAGCCCTAGATCCTTAGGGTTTTCTCACTAAGTCGCGAGGGCTTATTTCACATCTTGCTCCGCAAGTATGACAAAGAATCTCATTCATATCCTTGGAATGGAAGGCGTGATATGTTGAAGAAGATCATTATTTTCCGGACCTACAAACGACATTAACAAACTTTTGTAGTGATTAGTAACAAAGGATTCTATTTCTTCCTTTGACTCCCATCCTTCTCTTATCAACTTATTTATCACATTTTTTCTCTTCCTCTCCAACGAAAAAGCATTAAAATAAATGGTGTTACGATCCCCATATTTATGCCAATTTGCATGAGCACATTGTTCCATCGTATGTTCCTGGATAAGTAGATTTTATACCAACCAAGTAGAATCATCCCGAGAAGAAAATGTTCAACTAAGATTATAAAATTACAAAGTAGATTTTTTAAGTATACTAAGGAATTGGAAAAAAAGTTCGGAAAAGAAGAAAAGCTAAGGTTACATAATCATTTATCCATCTACAAAGTAAAATGTTTAGATAGATGAAATGGAAGAAGGTCGCTGTAAAGGTGGTATGCTATGAATAACATCTTCAACATCTTAGAATCGAATAACGTTGAAGTGTGTCTTTATGGTCTCGTTAGGCAAATTCCTCTGGAAGAACTAGCGGTGCGTCTGCGGGTTGAGCTTGACCCCTACAGGACTTGGTAAAACTTTCTCTTCGTCATCTAATAAAACAGTTTCAAAGCGAAGTCCATGGGTAAACAAAAACCAAAGCCAATAAAGGTTGTGCTGATTTTCCAATCTAACAAGTCTAAACCGTAGCACAAGCTCCCTAGACACACCATCTTGTGTAATGGGCTCCCTTCTACATTTTTCAATCCCTCTTTACATGTTTAATACGTTTCTTCAACACGCCAAGCACCTCCTTATCCCACTTCAGTAATTTCTTTCCCATCTCTAAGACAACCTCACTCACTAACTTCCCCTCCTTAAAAACTTGTTTCACTATGTTCGCGACATAGCGTGTGACATATTTGATAAATGTCGCATCAGGCGGGGCACGAGCCTTATTGAGATGCTATTAGATTCTCTTTCGGTACTTCTTCTCTTTTGTTCAATACAATTATCACACGCTAGAAAGCCAATCGATCACACGAACGATCAAATTAATAATCGGAATAGTTACATGTAGTAAAGCATGACAGCACACTTGTTGTCGGATATTGCTAGATGTTCTACCACATGAAATTCCGGCAATCATCTTTGACAATGGATACCTAGAACGACACACGAAGAAAACGGATCATATTTCGTTGATCAATAGCAATTAACTTGCTACTTAAGCGTGAGTGACCGTACAAGCTTATTCATCAATCAAGTTTCATTGACCCGTTTGACACATTTTGCAAGTTCAATGACTAAAATGCTCATCGAGAACAATGACTAATTTGCTCACTGAGAACAAATAATTGTGTGTTTCCCGCAAAGACTACGTGATAATTGTTAGAACTATGTTAGCCTTTGTAAAAATTAGTTTTTGTTTCACTAACTTTGCGACACGTGGCCTGTGACATGTTTGAGAAATGTCGCACCACATGGGACACGACCCTTGTTGAGAATAATCTTTTTTTGAACATTAAGATATACTAGCTGAGTGCCCGTTCGTTGCTACGGAACAACAAAAAATTGGACAAACAGATGAAACAATTGTGATATTCAAGAAAGATATTACATGACGTTGTCATTCTAATTATCTCAAGATTTTTTTATCCCAGTGGGTTGCTACATATTTACTTCAATGAAATATTGTAGGCCATGAATAGTTTCACTACTTAAGGGACGACAATGTAGATGGTCATTTAAACAACTCAATCTTGTTGTCCATTGACACCATTTCATATCTATCTAAAGTTTTGCTGCTAACAAACAATAAGATCGCCTATTGTTATACTAAATTGTCCATTAACAACCAAGATTTTTTAGTTGCATGGATTCCAAGAAAAGTTCTATGCCTTTGTATGCCGAGTAGACGGAATAGATATGTTAGTCATGGTAAAAACTTTGGCCTCCATTGCTTAGGCATTGACTTCGTTTGTTTTGTAATGTGCTAAGTGGGATTAACTGGACCTGGTGGAATTAATTTTTCCTACAACAATGCAAAAATCAGTATATGCTATCATCTGTGTGTACCAATGTATCATAGCATCCAACTAAAAAAAGTGTACATGTACTGTAGCAAATTAAAATCCCAACCAACTGAACCAAGACAAATTTAGTGGTAGCCGGATGCTCCTCCTGGTGTTTACGGTATGTAAACAATAGCGAGCAAACAACTCTATCCATCAGTAAGTACTTCTACATGTATCTCTCTCTGCCGGACACCAAGTCGAGACCTTCGTCCACATCATGTACCACCGATCCACCTGCACCAACACACGCTATCCGGCCAGATGATCCTTCTAGGCTCCACCAGATTGCTCTTCGCCGCCCCGGTTCACCTCGAAGCCGGCCTAGGCTCTAGCCCCGACCCGACGGCATACGGCTGTAAATTGTTTAAAGTTCATCGCCTGATGCTTACCGTTCATCGCCTGCGTGTTCTGTCTCGTCCATGGTATTCTGCAGTGGAGCAGCGCGAACCGGTAAGTTATCTAAGCGGTCGCATATGGCTGTAAAAAAACAATTAACTTATGTGTGGCAATGGTGGGTAATACACCTAAACTGTTAGGAAGAAAGTTGTCCAAAAAAATGTTGGACCGGGAGAAACACTTCGTGCTTTATTATCTTCTATCTACTATATAATTTGTCTAGAGGTGGTTTTCGCACGCACAGGTTTTCGTACGTCGTCCATGATTATTGACGATTTATCAGTCCATACTTTTTACGCGTGGTTCCATTTCCTTTGTTGGTGGTTTCCTTATATGTATATATCGAGTCCCCATCGATCTCGATTTGTTTCCTTCTGTTTCCTATGTACAGAGTCCCCATCTACCTTGATTCAGAGAAGGCGAGATGCGCCGCTACGCAAGAGGGAGGAGGGCTGGGACTCTGTGGAAGAGAGGGTTAGGTCCAAGCCGCCACGGAGGACAAGGACGTCGTCTGCAGGGCCGTTGAGACGACGCCGGAGCTACGGAGGTGGCTAAGGGAGGACCGACTGCCGCAGAGCTCACGGAGGCGCCGTATCTGGGGTTCCTCCACTTCAAACCCCGCCGCCGATGTCATTGCAGGCCGCCGGTAGCTTCCCCATGCGGATTCCGCCGCGGGAGTGCCCTATCGCCGTCAGTTCGATCCTCGCAACGGCGTCGGCGAGCCGCGCGCTACACTATGTAATTCTGCTGCCCGGTGCCGAGCTAAGCGTGGGACTGCCGTAGAGAAGCAGCCGGAGACACTGGCGTGGGAACCGTCATCTTCGTCACGGACGGTGAGGGACTTCATCTATGCCTGTGTTCATGCGCAACAGGAGACTACAAATCTCCAAGTGGACCAGCCATTCTAGACCGCTGCGCAGCGAGGAGAAGAAATGACGGTCATCGATTGGTCTGGTGCCCCTTTACAAAGCTAGGTTGTTAGTCTAATTAGTCTGTGGTGCAAGCGCTAACCCATAGGCCATAGAAAACATCAATCAGCTGAAAGTGTTAACTAAGCAAAACGCGCAGGTAGCAGCAAAGTATAAGCTGGCCTGATAAATTCTGAATCGATCTGCTGCTTCCTACGCTTTCTTGTTAGACAATATTTCTGCTAGAGCAAAGAGAAAAGAAATACATCAACGATCCCAAAAGATATAAATAAATTCACATGTGAGCGGAGTCTTCAGGCAATGAAAATAAAATAGTGTCACTTAGCGTTCAGAACCCATGAACTTGGTTTCTATGATATGAAGCTAATCCAATGAACGTCTCTTCATTCTTTGGGATCATCGTCAAAATCACGAGTAGTGGGTGGATTTCAGTCTCACAAGCCATGACGCCATTATATTGAGACTTTTTTTTTAAAGTAACATTACATTGCTACATAGTTACACCACTCAATTTGAAGATGCCGTGGCAACGCACGGGCATTCAGCTAGTTAGGTATAGATATAGATATAGATATAGATTAACATTAACGATCATAGTACATCGTGGCTCTAAAGAACTGAGCAAGATACAAACGAGAAAAGTGGCACAGGCCAAATACAAATGATGATAACTCGTGACGCCGACACTGAAGACTACAAAAGAAACCAAACAGCGATCATCCATCCGTCAAAAATCCAACCTTCCATGCTCACAGCAAACGGCTGCGCCGCCGGGGGAGTAGGGAGGCAGAGACCGGGAAGAACAAACGACTCTCAAAGAGACTCCGGGAGGGAGGAGAAAGAAAGAAGGGAAGTGCTTTGTTGAGAATAACAGTACACTTTCTAGATACTTCCCTCCACACTTCACTAAATAGACAACCGTTTACACGGATCGGCTGATCAAATTAATATAAGGAATAGCTACATGCTGTAAGCAAAGCATGACAACACACTCGTACATGTTGTTTCACTAAGTTTGCGAAAAGTGGCGATGCTGGCTGGCAGCATGGATATACAGGTTTGTGGATGAATCAGGTTCGTGCGGGACGACTCATAGGGTGTTAAATGGAATCCCACCTAAATCTCACTTTTGGTTCATTTGCTGAATTCTAATGTAAATTTTAAGTAAAAATTTACATTAGATTTTAAGAAATGAATTAGAAATGGGATTTAGGCGGGATCCCACCTGACACACTAACAACTCATCCCCTTGGCTGAATCGCCGCACATGGCGAAGTATTGCGCGGGCAGGCTGGCCTGGTCGTGGATCTTCATGAGCAGCTCCACGGAGCATCCGTTGGTGACTTCGTCGAGCAGGTCGGAGTAGGGGCACGCGACGCTACTGAACGCCGCGCAGCACGACGGCTGCGGCACCGCCTGTCCCTTGCACTTGTTCGCGATCTTGGCTATCTGCCGCTTCTCGTCGAACTGCACGGGGCAGAACCCTGCATAGCATAACATAACATACCCGCGTCTCTGTGTGTGTTAGCCCCGGAATCGATCTCAAGCATGAACGATTCATGCTTTGTCGGTAGTACTAGTACATTGTTTACCTGGGGCAAATAGCTTGCGGGCCGACGGTGGCCCTGTGCCTTCGAGTGCCTCCACTGATCGTGGTATCCAGGGCCATGAATCAAGCGGTCAGTAATAGTGAAATAATGCAGGCAAGACTAGGAGAGAGTGGGGGAAAAAGAATGGTGCACATATGAGTATGGGAAAATGGAGACCGAGCTACGTCGTAGCCTTCTTTTTTTTTTTTAATTCTAATATCTGATTTACAAGTTTTAAGGAAAAATGATGAAAGTTTAGAGTTTAAAATGTGCACGGTTCACTATACTCAGATCCATACTTTATGATTCATGCATGTGTAGCCTAAAATACAAACTAGTTTATACTAAAAACTTACATGTTTGTAGTATGCATCGTTGGCTATATCCAGGACTTTTTTCAATCTTTTTAGAACTTTAAATATCATTTTAAAATTTCTGAATATAATAGACTACATGAAGCTCGAGCTCCAGTCACGACCTGGTGATATATCATCTCAAACAAAAAAAAGAAGCATGGGTGATATATGGGATTTTGTACGCATGCATGCGTGGAATCCCAACTAGCGGGGTACGTACTTGATATGTAGCGTGGCTCTGGCTCGGCGGATGACGGTGGCCCTGTGCCTTTGAGTGCCTCCACTGATCGTGGTATCCAGGGCCATGAATCAAGCGGTCAGTAATAGTGAAATAATGCAAGCAAGACTAGGAGAGAGTGGGGAAAAAAGAATGGTGCTCATATGAGTATTGGCAAATGGAGACCGAGCTACACGTCGTAGCCTTTTATTTTTTAAAATCCGAATATCAGATTTACAAGTTGTAAGGAAAAACGATGAAAGTTTGGATATGGTCAATGGTCCTACTACTTGTGTGCAAAATCTTAATGTAATTTTTTTATATTCTAGGATAGACAAAAATGATGATTCCAGACAAATTTTGTAGTTTTAAAATGCACTCTTCACTATACTTAGATCCATACTTTATGATTCTTGTGTAGCCTAAAATACAAACTAGTTTATACCAAAAATTTAGTACATGCTTGTAGCATGCGTCATTAATGGCTATATTCAGGACTTTTTTCAATCTTTTTAGAACTTTAAATATCATTTTAAAATTTCTGAATATAATAGACTACATGAAGCTCGAGCTCCAATCAGGACCTGGTGATATATCATCTCAAACGAAAAAAAGAAGCATGGGTGATATATGGGATTTTGTACGCATGCATGAGTGGAATCCCAACCAGCGGGGTACGTACTTGATATGTAGCGTGGCTCTGGCTCTGGCTCGGCGGATGCGACGGCGACCACGGACAGCGCGACGACGCAGATCAGGACGGCAGGGGCGGCGCCGGCGCCGGCGGAGGAACCCATGTCTCTCCTTTTGCTTCTCCCACGTACGGCCGGGGAAGAAGGTCGAGATCAGGGCGGCGGTCGTTCGTGGGTAGAAACACGAACGCCTGAGAGTTTATTTTTTATTGAAATGCCGTTCAAGGCTAGCTGCTGGTAGGAAATGGTCACCACCGAGTCGCCCCTTCTTATAGCGCGTCCTCAGTGGTCAGGTGCTAATTTTGAAAAATTTGTGCGGACCTGGTTCTTCATAGGAGGACACGTACGTACGTGACCGAACGAGATTGGTGGCGACCGATTTTGTGGAAGGAATGACCATGCATGTCAACGAGCCAGTATTTCTTAACAGTGTGTGGCTCTCAGCAGTGTTCCTAATGTAGGGGGGAGTCTTTAATTAGCAGGAGCCATGACTTTGCGGGTGGTCACTATTTTGCTTGGATTGTCATGAATCGTCGGCTTTGGGCAGATTTTGTTGAGCTAGGCAATATTTTAATTATATTAATACAGAAATAAATTATGAGTCGGACATGCACAAACTGATATTTGATAATAAAAACATGTAGTACTAGACAAATCGTAGAATCATCTACCGAAAAAATTAGTACTATGAACACAGAGATAAATAGGAGATGGATTAGCATATTGTACCCTCCGGTAGGCCAATTGGTCATCGGCTGCCCTCTTGGAAGCAGCGGCCTGTTCGGCTTCGTTGGCCATGGCGATGACGAAGACGTGGAAGTAGTGAATGCAGTTGATCGAAAGCGAGCAGTCACGTAGAAGACGCTCCCTAAAAATCTAATTTCCCCTCTCCCGTACAGGATCTCGAGGGGCGGGGTTTCGGAGGCCTGCTCTTTCGTCAGCCGTGTATGCGATGGACGGAATGAGACCACCCGTGGCGGCAGCAGTAGAGGAAACGACAGTAGCAATCGCGTGTGGAGGCAGTGATTATGTTATTTCTCTTGGAGAGGAGTGATATCTCCAATATATAGGCTACTTAATAGCACTTAAGACAAAACGTTTTAGCTCGTATTTATTCTCAATAACGTTTCAGTTGCAACCATTCGTATTCCATTTCTGCGTGACAAAAAAACATCGGCTCGACGAGGCGAGGTGTGGCGGGCGGAGGAGGAGGAGCGCGTGTAGAACGTCTCTCCTTACTTCACACCAAGTCATACTAGTGGGATAAAAGCTCACCTTATATGTTGGTGAAAATCTCTCCCAACTAGCCATGTGGGACTAAACTCCCACCACTCCTCTTGCCATGAATGGGACCTTAGGGATTTTCCTGAAATTGTTAGATGAGCCTAAAGCTCACCCTATATTTCAACAATCCCCCACCAGATACCAAAGGGACATGGTGTTGTCCTCTGTTTCCAACATTGTTTTGATATATCGGTATTTTCAGTGGAGACCTGTCAAGGTTGAACATTCACCTAGAACAGATGGCTATACTCCTTTACAACTGAACAATGGACTATGCCTTGAATTGTCAGTTTGGCGTAAAGGGGTTTCACCAAATGTCTTACTAGTACTAGGTTGTCGAAGGATGACCCCTCGGGTGGAGCATATTAGTCATACTCCTGGCCTTTTCATGAACTTACTAGAGATCACCCCAATCTCATAAACTGTGACCAGCAGTCGGTCTCATATAGGTGTGTTCCTCCAAATATTACTCTGTAGGATAGCATCTTTCTTATAAAAGATTTGGAACACATTAATACAAAAGTCAACCTGCCATACAGTTTTCGAGAGTACTGCATCTCCAACAGAGTGGGTTAGTAAATTACTCTCCTTTGTTAACCAATAGCTTGTTTTCCTAGATCCTACTTTACGGGATCTCCGATCACATAGGTTGGGTTACTACCATGGCAACTCATGTGGGTCTCATACCCATCTACCTCGATGCATTTTCTATCACAGCACGGGATAGCCCTTTAGTAAAGGGATCTGCCAGATTCTTAGCCGACTAGATATAATCCAACGCTATCACTCCGGAGTTTCTTAAATGTGAGACAACGTTTAATCTCATTCTTATGTGTTTGTTGGACTGCATGTTGTCCTTTGAACTCTTTACCTTAACAATTACAGCTTTTCAACCATTGGTAAGTCCATCAAAAGATCTTGAAGCCATCTTGCTTCGACACTGGATGTGTCTAATGTTGTTAATTTTGCTTCCATTGTCGATCTCGTTAGGATTGTTTGCTTTCAAGACTTCTAGGAAACAACACCACCTCCAAGTGTAAACACATATCTTGTTGTGGCTTTCATCTCATTAGCATCAGAGATCCAATTTGCATCACTATATCCTTCAAGCATCGATGGGTAACCGGTATAGTGAAGTCCATAGTTCACAGTACCTTTCAGATAGCGCATAATTCTTTCAACAGCACCCCAATGCACATCACCCGGGTTGGAAACAAACCGGCTCAGTTTGCACACGGCAAACATGATGTCAAGCCTCGTAGCGCTCGCTAGGTACATGAGTGAACCAATGACTTGAGAGTATCTTAGCTGATCCTTAGTTGTGCCTTCGAACTTTTGCATCCACACACTAGGATCATATGGTGTTAGAGAAATTTTGCAGTCCGAATATACAAATTGACTCAAAATGTTCTCAACATAATGGGATTTTAGAAGTGTAATCTGATAACCCACATGTATAGGGGTATATCGCAGTACTTTTGATAAATAGGAGTGTCGATCCCAGCGAGGAGCAGAAGGTGTTGACTAGTGGTATGGAGTAGGAAATCTCTGTAAATACTTAGCAAACAGTTTTTTAGTGGTTTTCTGATAAAGCAAGGAAATAAAGTGCAAGTAAATAGAGACAACAAATAATTGCAGCAAGTGGCCCGATCCTTCCTTAGCAAAGGACAAGCCGGTGGGAATACTAATGAGGACCAAACGTTCTCGAGGACACATGGGAATACTGTCAAGTGCTTTTGTTTCATATAGCTGATTAATCTTCTTTGGTTTTATAAGTGTTGTGTGGGTGAACCTATGCTAATGTACCGACCTTACTTGGACTAATACATACTTGTGATTAAACCCCCTGCAAGCATCCGTAACTACAAGAAAGAAATTAAGATAAAAACCTAACCATAGCCTTCAACTCTGAGATCCTACACTCCCTTATGCAAAGGTTTTCTAATGGGGGTTCAGGTTTCTGTCACTCCGGCAACCCCACAATTAGTAGCCAAGTACACAATGCATTCCCCTAGTGAAAGGGCATGTATGCCCCCATGTGTGGTTTTGGTAATTAATGACAATCTCTATGGACTAATGTGTAAATTGAGTTTCACTTGTAGGTTTGTCCATTGGCATCGCTTGGGCCATGTGTTGGTCTCAAGGTTGAAAGAGGAAGAAATGTCCAAGGGCTTTGTGCCATTAGAATCATGAAGAAAGAAGGAGCTTGAAGGTTGATCAAGACAAGTGCAAAGAGTTTCATCAAGATGGATCAACCTCAAGAAGGGATGAAGAAGGGCAAGCTTAAGATGCTCCATCTCTAGAAGATCTCATGCTTGAAGCTTGCCATCCTCATGATCATGGAGTGATGAAGACAAGTTCAAAGAAGAGATTTCCCCATGGATTATGGGGGATCAATTTGCAAGTCTTCATCTTCATCAAGCAAGAGCAAACAAGAAAGGTGTTCCCACTATAGAAGAACAAGACGGTCTACATCAAGTTCAAGTGGGATTCTCAAGGAAAAGGTATGTTCTTGATAGGTCTTCTCTTTTGCCGGTCTCGTGTTGTTAGTTGGGAGAACGGGTTTAGGATAGATAGCCGTACTATCAAGAGGGGCTCTCAAGAGGGTGTCTTGATTGCATCGTTCGGAGAGAGCTCAAACCTTTGCATTCATAGCATCATCTTTCTTGGTTGTTATTTGGTTCTTGTCCATGAGAGGATCTAAAGCTTGTGGTCATCATCATAACAAGCTCTAGTTCATCGTCTAAGGATTTCCCTTCCATATCTTATTGCGATTTTTGATCTTGCGAGTTTTCCGGCTCCACACCTTGGGGGGTACTTCACATATATATTCATGGTATTTTCTCCCAAGGTGATGCCCAATATTTCGATTCTATTCGTCGTTATCTTTGCAACAAAATTAGTTTCATCTCGTTTGGAGTTTGGAAGCAAAAGTTATTGCATTTCTGGTTTCTGGAATTTCCCTGACCGGAAGTTCTGGCTTCCCATCGGAAGTTCCGCTAGGGAATTTTGCCGCCGGAAGTTCCTATGGAAGTTCCGATTCTTCTTCCGCTCACATACTGTATCCTCTCTATTTGGTTTGTTGTTTTGATGGAATTTGGGCCAGAAGTTACAGCGGTAATACCGCCCCCACCGGAAGTTCCGGCCAGGGACCGGAAGTTCTGCTCGGGCCTAGTTGCCGTTGGAAGTACCGATTGAAAATCCGGCTCTTGTTCCGCTCACGTTCAGTAACCTTATGTTTTGGGTGTGTCTATTTGACGGAACTTTAGTCGGAACTTCCACCGGAAGTTCCGCTCCCACCGGAAGTTTTGGTGGACCGGCAGAAGTTCCAACCCGGACTCGCGTTTTCAGATTCTCGCATCACAGTTTTTGACCGTTGGCTGTGTGCCACCGGAACTTCCGGCCTCCCATCGGAATTTCTGGCTAGGGTCGCGAATGCCCATAACGGGCAGATCTGGGAGCCCTTTAAAAGGGGCTCCTCTTCCCCTTCGTGGGCACTAGCTCTTTTCTTGGTTCTTGGCTTTCTCTCTCTCCTCCATTGTTAACCTTGAAGAAGCTTTTCCTCTCCCCTTTCCCTTCCTATGATTCTTGCATCTTTTTGAGGGATTTGAGAGAGGAGATCTAGATCTACAATCCCCCCAAGCCAAATCCCTTCTTTGTGAAGGAATCATTGGGATCTAGATCTTGGAGAGTTTTGTGTTCTTCTCTTGTGTTCTTCCTCCCTTATTCCCCCAATAGCTTTTGTAGCTTTGTTGGAATTTGGGAGTGAAGGACTTGCCCTTGCATTTGTTGCATAGGTTTGAGTTCTCCTTGGAGATTCGGAGAGTACAAGCTTGTGGGCTTGTTACTCTTGGGTTCTTGGAACCCTAGAAGGTTGTGTGGTTGGATTGTTGACCTTTTGTGGTATTGTTGACCTTTTGTGGTCTTGTAGCCTTTTATGGCTTTGTTGGCCTTTTCTGGCATTGTAGCCTTTTGTGGCTTTGTTGTTGGGAGCCTCCAATTGATTTGTGGAGTTAGCCCCAATCTTGTACGGGTTCGTTGACCGCCCTCAAACGTCCCATAGTGGAGCGAGTGCCTGCCTTTGTGGTGCGCACTCGAGAGAATATGGTGAGCCTTTTGTGGCGTTGGTGAGTTGCATGCTTCCGCATCCGAGGTGAGGCATTGTGTGGCGTTGGGTGAGCATCGAGCCACCACACCTCGAGGTGATCCATTTGTGGCGTCGGAGAGCATTGCTCCATCGCACCTCTCCAATGGAGACGTAGCTTCTTTGGAAGTGAACTTCAGGAAACAAATCTTCATCTCCGCATCCATCGGTTATCTCTCAACCGAGCCATTTACTTATGCACTTTACATTGTGATAGCCATCGTGCTTGAAGTATTTATATCTTGCTATCACCTTGTTGCTTGTATTGCTTAGCATAGGTTGTTGGTGTACTTAGATGAACTTAGTGGCTAGGTTTTGTGCTCAATAAATTAAACGTTACATTTACCTGAGCCTAAACCGTAATAATTTTAAAAGCCTATTCACCCCCTCTAGGCGACGTCCATTGCACTTTCACCTAGGTACATAAATGGTGAAGTATCATGTAGTCGACGTTCACATGACACCACTAGAAGAATAGCACCACAACTTAAACATTAAACCATTGAATAATACCTCAACACAATTCCACTACTAACAACATGACTTCTCCCATGTCCTCAAGAACTAAACGAACTACTCACGAGACATCATATGGATCAAGATCAGATATGATATAATGATAGATAACAATCTGAACATAAACAATAATTCAATGGTTCCACTCACAAGCATCAACTACAATAGTAATCAACACCGGGAAAGTTTCCCCTAAGAACTATGCAAGATTCAACACAATTGTTACGGCAGGATGGGGTGGATATGATGGGGTGGATGATGATGATGATCCCGATGAAGTCTAGCTTGATTACGGTGTTGATGGCGACAATCTCCCCTCTCCGGGAAGGAATTTCCCCGACAGAAATCTGTCTGCTGGAGAGATCTTTCTCTCTCGGTGTTTTCCTCCCCGCAGAGGCGGCGGAATCTTTCTGTGGTCGCTCCCCCGGCTTTAGGGTTTCGAGGAGAAGATATATGCGAGAGGGCGGAGCCAGAGGTGGTCCAAGGTGGCCACACCCCCTGTAGGCGTGGCCTAGGGTGGCCCACGCCTAGGGGTGTGGGCCCCCTGTGGCCCAACTCCGCCTCCCCTTCTAGCATTCTTCATCTTCTGGAAAAATATAATTTTCCGTAGTTTTTCTGGTATTTTTATGATCTTCGTGAAATTGCATCAAAACACCGCTTTTTTCCATCAGAACCCTAACTCTGGCAATTCATCCTCCAAGAATCATCCAACATGCAAAAACAGATGAAAAGACATAAGTATCACCTCTTAATATGAAATATATCAATGAATAGAGGCAAATTATGATATAGAATGGTGATGCAAATTGGACGTATCATAATCCCACCCTCATTGTCTCTCAGTAGTTGATGTCTACGCACTTCTATTCTTGTAGATAATTGTTGGGCCTCCAAGTGCAGAGGTTTGTAGAACAGCAGCAAGTTTTCCTTAAGTGGATCACCCAAGGTTTATCGAACTCAGGGAGGAAGTGGTCAAAGGTATTCCCTCTCAAGCAACCCTGCAATCAAGATACAAGAATTCTCTTGTGTCCCCAACACACCCAATACACTTGTCAGGTGTATAGGTGCACTAGTTCGGCGAAGAGATAGTGAAATACAAGTGGTAACGGTGCCAGAAAATAGTTTGACGGTGAGGTAAAGACTAAAGCAAGCAAACATGCAGCCGATCTAGATGCAAACGGTGTTTCAATGTTTAGAAACAAGGCCTAGGGATCATACTTTCACTAGTGAACACTCTCTCATATAAATATCCTCTCTTCATGATACTATTCTTAACTACTCTCCGGTTAGACACTCTAATCATCGGTAGGGCTATAACAACACTCCTCAAAGTCCGCCTTCCCCAATCTAGATAACCCCACACTGTCACCTTGAGCGCTAGATGGTTCAAACAAACACCACAATTTCATAGAGACATCCAACTCCAAATATAACTCATAACAAATATATATGTAGTCTAGCTTAAGTGCCACACACGGCATGCACGCTGTCACTTTCACACACATGGGGAAAAGCATAGATCTATTAAAGCACGATGAGTATTTATGTAGACTCTAGCCTAAGTGCCACCATGGCGTGCACGCTGTCACTTTCACACACATGGGGAGAGCAGAGATCTATTGAAGCACTTGAGTAGCAAGGTAGATCTACTTGATTACAAAGCTCATGATCACAATAAGATCATGCATAGAGAGAGAGAGATGAACACATATCTACCGGTGGAGCCCTTAGCCTCGAGGAAGAACTACTCCCTCCTCATCATGGGAATCAGCAACAGTGATGAAGATGGTGGTGGAGATCGATGGAGATGGCTCCGAGGGCACTTTCTCGTCCCGGTAGGGTGCTAGAACAGAGACTTTCTGTCCCCCGAATCTCCCCTTCGGTAGCGGCGGCGCTGCGGAACTTTTCGTGGTTTTCTGTTATATGATTTAGGGTTTCTGAGTCGGGGGCTTCTTATAGGCGAAGGAGGCAAGGTCGATGGAGGGCCAGGGGGCCCACATCCCCTGTGGGCGTGGCCTAGGGTGGGCCCGCGCCCACGTAGGGTGTGGCGTGAAGAGAATATGCCCTGAGAGGCAATAATAAAGTGTTTATTATGTGTATTCCAAGTATATGATAGATATTTATTTTGCATGCTATAATTGTGTTAATACGGAAACATTAATACATGTGTGTTTAATAAACAAACCGAAAGTTCCTAGTTATGCCTCTCTCATAAACTAGCTCGTTGATTAACAAGATGATCAAAGTTTCCTGATCATAGACATAGGATGTTGTTAATAACGAGGTCACAGCATTTGTGTAATGGTGTGATGAACATTCATCTGAATTATAGCATTACGATCAAAGTAATTGAGTTTATATTGCTATAACAACTTACGAAGTGATCCTAATCCTTAGACCATGAGATCATGTCAATCACTAACACTGAAAGAGTTTCTTGATAACATCAAACGTCACACCGTAACTGGGTGATTATAAAGATGGATTTATAACTAATAAAGTGTTATGTTGAGGCCCATGGATCGAGAGTGGAATTTGTTCATCTCGATGACTGATAGATATACTCTGGGCCCTCTCGGTGATATCACATTGGTTAGCTTGCAAGCAAGTGATTTGATCACTAGAATGTTATATCACGGGAACAAGAAAAGAGTGCATGTCAGTAACGAGATCAAACTAGGTATGGAGATACCTATGATAGAATCTCGGACATGTAATATATCGCGAAACAAAAGGATTAAGATACTAGTGTAAAAGGTTCCGACGATCACAAGAAAGTATCGTTGAATGTGTGGGAATCAGTATGGGTCTCCAGATCCCGCTTCTGATTATTGATCGGAGTGGGGTCTCTATCATGTCCGCATTATTCACGAACCGTAGGGTGGCACACTTAAGAGACACCAACATCCAAATGGAGCAAACATTTCATGCCGGAAAGAATAACAAGCGCAAGAATTTATTTCACTAGATACTAAAACTGGTTTTCGGGTGAAATTGCAGAAAGTGTTTTTGCATGTGAAATGAAATACTAGCAAGGGGTTATATGTGAATGTTTGTCATTAAATTAATTGACAAAATTCTGAATAAAATAAAAGGAGTTTTATTTAATGAGAGTTTGCATTAAATTTGGTGGAAATTTAATGGGAATTTGAGTGGTTTTTGAGTGGAGGAAATTGAAAGGCTTTTGTGTGAGTGGAGTGTCCACCCACATGAATGAAAGGAGGGGAGGGTGCAGCCCCATGGCTGGGCGCATGGCCCCTTGGGTGCCCCTCTCCCTATAAAAGGAGCCCCCTCCCTCTCTCTCACTTACACCTCCTCGTGAATGATCTCTCTCCCCCTCTTGAATTTATCCCCCTGGTCTCGGACTAGCAAGATACATGTTCCCGGTGGCTATTCGGCAAGAAAGAGTTGTGCTTACACTGCATCGCTGGAGCGAGGAGGGGGAGGAGGTTGCTCGGTGTCTTGTACGTGTGTGCGAGCACGGATGCGCTGCTAATTTGCGGTGCTAGGACTTCCTCTCGATCTTGAGATCAGCAAGAGATCATCTACATCAACCACGAGTTTAACTCATTAAGCTTTGTCAGTCTTCAAGGGTATGTTGATATACATCCGTCCGTTGTTTGTATCTAGTAGATAGATCTTGGTACATAGTTGTTCCCATCGTAGGAAAAATTTTGGTTTCTATGTTGCGAACCCTACAGTGGTATCAGAGCCGAATCTATGCGTAGATGCTTTACACGTGTAGTACACATATGAGTATGTGGGCGATGGTGATCATGTTATTGCTTCTTAGTTATATTTTGGATATTGGTGGCATAGTGGGATGAAGCGGCCTGGACAAACTTTACATGTCCTCGCACATGAGACCTGTTCCACGCTTGACATGCAACTAGTTTTGCATAAGTGGCTAGCAGGTGTCTATCTCTCCTACTATAGTCAATATCTAATTTGCAACGAGTTTTCAACAATTTGGTTATCCTCGTTGTGGTTCATGTTCGTAGGTATGAACGGTTCTATCTTCGAAAGCCCTAAGCCACGTAAAACTTGCAATGGATAAATTAGAGGCGTCTAGTTTAGATTGTTGCTGGGCTAGTGTTATGATATCGTGATGTTGTAAGTAGAAGTATGAGATGATACTCTTACAACACACATAACGTGTAAGTTCCATAGACCTTGGCCTTACACATAGAGGTATGATAGCGATCATACCAAGGAGCACATGATGGAGATCATATGCAGGGACCATATCATTTCACTTACAAACATCCCCAAGCTTAACTCCTGCTCGTCCTCGAGTAAATAAGTGATAAAAGAATAATTTTTGTGGTGACATGCACCATCAAAACCAATATCAAACCATTTGCAAGCATTGAAAGCTGGGATCAAAGAACTCTAAACATGAGCATGAAAGATGGAGTTCTAACAGTAAGACAAAGTAACTACGCATGCAACATGAAAGGCTACAAACAAAGATCATGAATAACAATGCACTAAAAGATGTTTGTTTGTTTCACATATAGAAAACATAGCATAGTGGCATTCAGCTTGTCCCTCATGGAGTAGCAAATAGATGCATAGGACACCTTCAAAGTTCATGCGAAAGCGAGTCTTCATAGGGAGATTGAGAGTGACTTGATACAAATAGTTCAAGAACAAGCAATATCAACAATATGAATCAATCAATTAGTTTTGGGACAATGTACATAGAACTAAGAATGGCAACTATGCTCTCTTAATTGGTGTCTAAGAATAGAAGGTGGAGACTCAATATAACAGTGGAAGAAAGGCCCTTTATAAAGGGAAGAAGGGATTTTAAGTCCCATAAAGATCTTCCAAAAATTATGGTACTTGTTAGCTTTCAGCTCTCATTGCCCCTATCATAAGCATCTCGAAGTGATTAAGGTTAAAGTGAACAAAATATGGAGTATATGCTTGACAAAGTATAAGTTGGCAATCTCATGTCCCTTGAATACGAGGGCCGCTCCTCATGCTACTCAACTTTAGTCACCTATAAGTTCTTGTCATAGTAAGTACATGTGTATCATAGAGAACCGCCAACGGGGTACCCCTTGCACATGATACAAGAGCTATCCCATAATCAAAATGACAAGACAAGTGATACGTCGTAAACGTATCAATAATTTTTTATGCTCCATGCTTGTTTTATAGCATCTGTCTTATGTTTTGTCTACACTTTGAGGTATTTTTATACAATTTCTGGTACTAACCTATTAACGAGATGCCACAGTGCCAGTTGCCTGTTTTCTTCTGTTTTTGGTTCCAGAAAAGGCAGAAAATCAATATTCTCGGAATTGGACGGGACAAAAGCCAAAGTCCTTATTTTTCCCGGAGCAACACGGAACCACAAAGCAGAGTCAGAGGGACGCCACTAGGTGGCCACCCCCCAGGCGCCGCCTAGGGTGGGCCCACGCCTGGGTAGGGTGTGGGCCCCCTGGCCCTCCACCGACCTTGCCTCATGCGCCTATAAGAAGCCCCCGGGGAGAAAACCCTAAATAATCCATCATACTTCCAGAAAAACCTTCATAGTGCCGCCGCCACCGAAAGGGAGATTCGGGGGACAGAAAGTCTTTGTTCCGGCACCCTGCCGGGACGGAGAAGTGCCCCCGGAGCCATCTCCATCGATCTCCATCGCCATCTTCATCACCATTGTTGATTCCCATGATGAGGAGGGAGTAGTTCTTCCTCGAGGCTAAGGGCTCTATCGGTAGCTATGTGTTCATATCTCTCTCTCTATGCATGGTCATATTGTGATCATGAGCTTTGTAATCAAGTAGATCTACCTTGCTACTCAAGTGCTTTAATAGATCTCTGCTCTCCCCATGTGTGTGAAAGTGACAGCGTGCACGCCATGGTGGCACTTAGGTTTGAGTCTACATAAATACTCTTTGTGCTTTAATAGATCTATGCTTTTCCCCGCGTGTGTGAAAGTGACAGCGTGCATACCGTGTGTGGCACTTTGGCTAGATTGAATATTTGTTATGGGTTATATTTGGAGTTGGATGTCTTTATGAAATTGTGGTGTTTATTGGAACCATCTAGCGCTCAAGGTGACAGCGTGGGGTTGTCTAGATTAGGGAAGGCAGACTTTGAGGAGTGATGTTATAGCCCTACCATGGATGAGAGTGTCCAACTGGAGAGTAGTTAAGAGTAGTATCATAAAAAGAAGATATTTATATGAGAGAGTGTTCACTACTGAAAGTATGATCCCTAGGCCTTGTTTCTAAGCATTGAAACACCATTTGCATCTAGATCTGTTGCATGTTTTCTTGCTTTAGTCTTTACCTCACCGTCAAGCTCTTTTCTGGCACTCACAGACGTTACCCCACGTCAACAACAAGTCAGAAGCTATTTTCTGGCACCGTTACCACTTGTATTTCACTATCTCTTCGCCGAACTATTGCACCTATACACGTGACAAGTGTATTGGGTGTGTTGGGGACACAAGAGACTTCTTGTATCTTGATTGCAGGATTGCTTGAGAGGGAATACCTTTGACCACTTCCTCCCTGAGTTCGATAAACCTTGGGTGATCCACTTAAGGGAAACTTGATGCTGTTCTACAAACCTCAACACTTGGAGGCCCAACAACTGTCTACAAGAATATAAGTGCGTAGACATCAAGCTATTTTTTGGCGTCGTTGCCGGGGAGGTAAGGTAAAAGGTACTCACATCCTCCGGTGTGAGTGCTCGAAGTTATTTCCTTTAGATTCTGCAATTTTGTCTTTTTGTTTCTTGTTTTCACTAGTTAGGCTTAATGGAAAACAACAACAAAATTAGAGAGCTTTATAGTATCTATCTTGAGTTAGGACATGAAATGTTTGAAGAGAAAATTAAAAAACCTATGGAGCTTTATTTGCATGCTAATAGCAATGTTATTAGTATGAATTCTTTGAGCACCATTATTGCTAATGCTATGGAAATGATCTTTTTAATTCCCCAGCTTTGGAAGATAGCTATTCTATTGCTTATGATGATACCAAACCTCCAATATATGATGATTACAATGACGAGTATGATATTTTCAGTCCGCCTACTATTGAGGAGAAAAAATAATTGTGATTACAATATGCCTCCTATATTTGATGATTATGGTGATGAGAATATTAATGATAGCTATTTTGTTGAATTTTCTCCCACTATAATTAATAAGAATGACTTTGCTTATGTGGAGAGTAATTATTTTATGCATGTGGCTCATGATAAGAATGTTTTATCCAATAGTTATATTGTTAATTTTATTCATGATGCTACTGAAAGTTATTATGAGAGAGGGAAATATGGTCTCATGTATCTCAACAATATTAAGTTTCCCCTCTTTATGTTGAAAATTTTGAAGTTGCACTTGTTTTGCTTTCCTATGCTTGTTGCTTTGTGCTTTCATGACTTGTTTCTTTACAAGATTCCGATGCATAGGAAGTGGGTTAGACTCAAATGTGTTTTTAATTTGCTTCTTGATGCTCTCTTTTATTTCAACTCATATTTCCTATGGGAGCACCTTCTCAAACTATCATGCCTAACTTAAAGGCGTTAAAGAAAAGTATTTGTTGGGAGATAACCCAAGAGTTTTCTTGAGTCTTGGAAGTTATTACTTCAGTAATGACCTCTCCTTATCCTTTTTGCTTGCTTTTTGTGCCAAGAATGACGTCTAATGAGAGGAAAGTAAGATTTGGGGAGTTGCTGTCCCAAAATAGATTTATGTCCTTCACCATAAATATTTGTGTGGAGTCTCTGTAAGTCGGATTGAGCTGAACATTCACGAATAAATCCCCCAGTATGTTAGCTAACTTTCATTAGTTCAACACTTTTTGATTTGAGCAACAGAAGGTCTTTGAAAAAATCGGTTTCTACCTGCTGGTCTGTTTTAACAGATTTCTGCCATTATTTGCATTTGCTTCTTATTGATTCCTTTTTGGGTTCTTTTTGGGAAATTGTTCTTTTTGAAGGAGTTGCTACAGTAGCTTGTGTCTTTAGTGAAAGTTTTTCTGTTTTGAAACTAAACCCAAAGGTCTATTATCTTTTGAATACACACTACTAGGAAAAGGCCTATCAGTGGCGCACCATTTTGGGACTTCTGTGGCGCATATGGGATACGCCAGTGTTATCTCGCCACTGAATTGCAGTTCTGTGGCGCATATTGAAATGCGCTACAGAAGTCTTAAAAACTTCTGTGGCGCATATTGCCAAAATGCGCCACAAAAGTCCCGAACCAGATCTCAAACTTCTGTGGCGCATTTGGCCAATATGCACCACAGAAGTTTTTTTCAAATTTCGAAAAAAAAACCGGCCGGATCTGGCCGGAGGTGGTTCTCGCTGGAGGTGGTGTTCACCGGAGGTGGGGGTCGCTGATGGAGGAGAGAAGGAGGTCGCTGGTGGAGGAGGTGGAGGTCACCGGTGGAGGAGAGGAGGAGGCCACCGGAGGAGGAGGAGGCCGCCGGAGGAGGAGGAGGAGGAGGAGGAGGAGGAGAAGGTCGCCAGAGGAGGACCTCGCCGGGGTGGAGGAGGAGGGAGGTGGGAGGAGGAGAAGGATGAGGAGCTCACCAGGGTGAAGGAGGGAAGAGCTCACTAGAGTGGAGGAGGGAGGAGCTCACCAGGGTGGTGGTGGAGGAGAAGGAGGATAAGCTCATCGGGGTGGAGGAGGAGGAGGAGGATCTCACCGGGATGGAGGAGGAGGAGAAGGTGAGGAGAATGAGAGAAGAAGGTGAGGAGGGGAAGGATGGAGGAGTGGAAGAGTATAAAAGAGGGAGAATGGGCGGGATTCAAATATCGAATTTTGGTCAAGACTTCTGTGGCGCATATGGAAGAAATGCGCCACAGAAGTTTGTCCTCCTTTTTTATTTTTTTGCAGGAAAAAACGATCTTTTGGCCGTAACTTTTTACTCTTTTCGAATTTTGAAAATCTAAATAATCTCTAAACGACCATGGGTCATTGCGAGCGGATGCGAAATCTCGTTTTCGTCATTTTGGTATATTATACGTATTTTTCCGACATCGTACGCAAAAGTTACGGTCGTTTTACCGTGGCATAAACTTTTTTGCATAAAAAGTCAAAATGCATGTTTGTTAATTTTCCTACAAACTAGACCATATTACCTATCACTATGTGAAAGGATTTTATTTTTTGAAGTGTTTTCCATTTTCTATTATTTTTTGTAAGGCTAAAAAGGTGATCCTCGGTGGGGGGGTGGGGGGTAGAATCTATTTTTCCTACTCCAACTTCTGTGGCGCATGCCTCTATATGCGCCACAGAAGATGAACTTTTGTTGGCGCATATGGTCATATGCGCCACAGAATGTTGGTCAGAGTACAGTCAATGAGATTTCGTGGTAGGGTCCACCAGGGCTTTCTGTAGCGCATATGTCCATATGCGCCACAGAAGTTGGAACTTCTGTGGCGCGTGTGGACATATGCGCCATAGAAGTTCCAACTTCTGTGGTGCATTTTTCCTATATGCGCCACAAAAGTGTGAAGACTTTTGTGGCGCATTTGCTGAAATGCGCCACTGGACAACTTTTGTGGCGCATGGTCAAAACCATGCGCCACAGAAGGTCTGTCTATCTATAGCTAGTTTCCTAGTAGTGACACTAATGTTGCTAATGAAGATTGTGTGAAGTTTTGTATGAAGGAAAATTTTTAGGCGTAGAGAAAGAATGGTGTAATGAGATGCAGAATGGACAAAATCTCAAGCTTGGGGATGCCACCCCGTGTCACCCCAAGAAATATTCAAGAGGTACAAGCGTCAAATCTTGGGGATGCCCAAGGCATCCCCTTCTTCATCAATAAAAAGCTCAGGTCTGTCTAGACACTTCGTTTTTATTGTTCCATGCACAAGTTATGTTGTTCTTGGAGAGTCTTAGTTTTCATTTTTGGTTTTCGTTTGCTTAGCTTGCTTGAGTAAGTTGGTTGGTTACACCACACTTCTTTTGGAGAGAGGCACACTCTGTTTCCATTGCCTAGAACACTCTAGTTTTCATTCTTATTGTTTTGTGAGTGTTCACTTTTGCTAGCACTGCGTTTAACCTTAGTTTTCTTGTGCTTTCAGCTTAGAACTTTTTAGTTCTTCTTTGTGGATTTTTGAGACAAGCTCACTGATCCTTATTGATTATTATCTTTGTGAGTTGTTTCAAATAAGTTGTTTGGTGTTGGAAAAGGGTAGGAAGCTTCATGCTTTAGTGGTACAAAAGGGAACTTGTTTTGACTGTGGCTTAGACTTTATCATGTCATGCTAGATGTTGTTTTCACCTAATTCTTAGTGATTATTGCTGTAGCATGACTTGTTCCAAAAAAATAGGATTTCTTAATGTGCCTTGAAGGAATCATGCGTTGTTTCAGCATACAAAAGCATAGTATTGTGGTATTCTCCTTTGATGCTTTGTTTGGGTTGACTTGGCACATGCTCACACCATGTTATGACTATGAACAAGTCACCATATATCCTCTATGATCATTTAGTCCTTGACTTGTAGTACCACTCTATGCTTTGATTAGTAATGTTTTGTTGCTCTGCACGATTATGGCCATTATAGCTCTCTTAGTTGGTTGCTCCCAGTCTTTTGCTAGCCTCCACTTGTATGAGTAAGCTCTACTCCTGCTTACAACTACCAAGAAAGCAAGTGTCACATCCCAAAATTTTCCAAATTTCGAAATGTAAAAAATAAATAAACAAAATAAATAATTGTTCAAATTTAGGGTTAAAAGAAACTTTTTGTTTCAAAATAGAAACATCAAAACCCAACTTGAACAAACTTTGAACAAATTTGAATCCATCAAATTTCAATCAAGTGAATTGCATTCATCATAAATGCATCTTGAAATTTAAACACTTGGAAAAGTTAAATCAAAACCCTAAAACCCTAATGGAAGAAAATCATTCCAAGATTACCCTAAGACTATGGATTTGATCCATATAAAAATTTGTCAACAATTTTTTTGAAATGATAAATAAAAAAAAGTTATAAAATTATATAAATTAATTCCATTCAATTTGGAACCATGGATAAAAACTTATGAATTTAATAAGTTAAAAGGAAATAATTTCCAAAGCTAATAAAGGTCCTATCTAAAATCCATACCAAATTGTGAGCAAAATAATCCTAAAGAGATTTAAAAAGATAAACAAATATTAAATAAAATTATACAAATTGGAATCATCAATTTTGAATCTTTAAATAAAAAGATATGGATTTTATAAGGCAAAGGAAGAAATAAATAAATAAGGAATATTCAAATAAAATAATATGGCATTAACCAAACTCTATTCTAATTGAATAAATACAAAATCCCTAATAGAAATGAATAATTAAATCATGGGAAGATAATAAATGGGAATTTACCAAAGTGGATTAAAAGTTATCTAATTAACTTAAAAGAATTATTTGAATAAAATTTATATGGGATTAAAACCATAATTGATTTTATTTGAATAAAGACAAATTCCCAATTTAAATGATTAATAAACCATAGTAAAATATTCTAAATAATTCAAAATGAATTATTTCACATACTAATGAATAAATAAAACCTACTGAAAAAGGTTTGGTAAAAATTAAGATTCAAATAAGAGTTTGAAAATATAAATAAAAACTTATTTGAATAAAAGGCAAGTGCCCATTTAAAATAAAATATAAATCATAAAGAATAAAAGAATTATACCTAAAATGGTATTTAAAATACATGTTTAAACAACATTAAAACTTATTAAAAGTTTGGTAAAGATCTGAAATCAAATAGTGTTTGAATTATTTGAACAAAATTCAAAATAGAAAAAGAAAAAGGTTTGAGGAATAAAAAAGGGAAAGAACCAGTCCAGCCCAACCTGGCCCAGCTAAGCCCAGCTAGTCCACTCTCACTCTTCGCCGAACCGTTTTCTTCCACTCAGAGATGCACCCGCTCACTCGCTGACCAGAGGACCCCACCAAACCCCTCTTTATTTCGCTGACCACCAGGCCCTATTGCCCGTCATCACCTTCAACCTCGCGTGATGACCACGCCTCCCTCCCCGACCGTTTCCTGCCTTGATTCGCCGGCATGAATACGCATCAATGTCATGTTGACTCAGCCCCCTGACCATGCACTCTTACTCGCCTCACTCCCCTCTACCTTTCCTCCTAGACACCATTTCCTCTCCGCCTCCAGTCCGCCTTGAATTCCCCTCGAACCCTCTCTGACTCCGGCGAACCTTTCTTCCGATTCTGGCCAGACCTCGCCTCCCCTTGCTCCCTGGCCTCCATGAGGACACTCCCCAGCCTCTTACGCATCTCCTAGTGCCACCCGCTCGGCCGCGCGAGCACCACAACCTCGACAACGACAACAACCGAGAGCCGCTGTCGTCTGCCTCCACTCCGGTGACCATTCCCCATAAGCCACGTCCTCCCCTATCTCTCTTTGAATGACACTCCTACACTCTGCTCTCTCGTTCAACTAATGAACCCTCTGCCTCACTTTTCCGTGTATCATAGCGTTGCCACCGTCTTCAACAGTGAGCACCCGACGCCGACGGCAACTACGGCGAGCAATCGACGACACGTCTGAGCTCCCCTGCCTTCCCGCGAGTATGTTGAGCATCAGCAGCGCACGGCGAGTCTGGTAATCCATCCCACTCCTCCTCCCGCTTCCTGGTTTCGTCGTTACGCCACCGTCTGAGCGCGCCGCTGCCAGCCACCGCCGCAGCGCCGCCCACCTATGGTCAAATTGATTCGGGTCGTTAGATCTAGATCGGATGTGTGAGATTAGAATTAAACCGAAGAGGTATATTGTGCTCTGAGCCGCACGATTTGCTTTAGATCCAACGCTCTGTAACAGCCGATCTGCACGAACCGTTTTCAGCCAATAAGAACATGGCGCGTGGCCTATGTTTCCACTTAAAAATAGAAACTATCCTATTAGATGTTTGAATTTGTAAATTCCATAACTTTTGATCCACACGTCCAAATTTTGCAAATTTTATATCAATGGAATCAGCAAGAAGAAACTTTTCCAACCATGCCCTTTGTTTAATGTTTTGCTTCAGTAACATTAGTTGCTTTTGCAGAAACTTGTTTAGGCCTAATTTGAGTATAAAAATTATTCTAGAAATATTTTTGGGGTAAAATCTTTTGTAAATGGATTGTTTTGAACCTACTGACCATAGAAACCAACTTGTAGATTTAAAAGTGTATTTTGTGAAGCTAAAGAATAAATCTTTGAATAAAAGCATTTATAGTTAAATAAAAATATTGTTTATGTTTTAAAAATGCTTTTTGAGTAAAACCTTTTGAAATGGTTTGAATTAAACTCTCTGACCCTAAACACCAAGTTTTAGGATTTAAAATTATATTTGGTGAACCCTAGAAAATTATTACTTTGTTTAAAAGCATTTCCAACAAAATAAAATATTGCTTTGATTTAAAAATGGTTTTTAGATGAAACCTTTAGCAAATGGTTTAATATTAAACACTTGATCTTATAGCACTAACATTTGTGTTTAAAAAATATATTTGTCAAACACTAGAAATTACTACTTTGATTTAAATCATTTCTAGCAAAACAAAAAAAGATTTAAAGTGGCCATTTTCACTAACTTGTTTTCAAATGGTTTTGCCACCTTTATAAATGACCAATAGATGTTTTAAAAATGTTTATAACCTATTAGAAACCACTTTTCCAAATAAAACAATTTTTGGCATGCTTGCATGCATTGCTTTGTTTTTATTATTCTATTTGATGAATTGCTTGAATGGTAGATTGAATTTGTGCCTTGATTGAATTGTAGTGAAATTTGAAGAGTGTGACTATTGCAAGATCATGGAGTGAACTTATATTCTCTACCAAAAAGGCAAGTGGTTCTTCATACTTTTGTCCCATTATTTTCACTATGCATTAGTGATATTTCTAAGTAGGACTTGCATGGAATTTTACTAAGTATGCTATGCCTTGGGAAATCCTAGTAGATGATGTCTTAGTAGAATTTTCCTAAGTTAAGATCCCTACTACTATCATGATTAGCTTAGCTAGTAGAAAACAAGGGTGGATTATGTTCATGCTATGAAATATTTCTAAGTCAAGCACTTGTGTTTTTGCTTAATAAAACTACTAAGTGAATGAATCACCTGGGTGGAATGGTAATTGCTTGGATGGATTTTTGTTGAGTGGTTACACAGGGCCCATATTTATGGCTTACCCTAGTGTATCTCACTTGTGGAATGCCACCCAGGAACAAACAAATTTGAGATGTCAAATGTTGAGAAGCTTCAAGTGCAACCACTTGGCATTATGGGCTCTACCTGGATCATATAGGTTGCAATAACTTAGCCAAATGGACAGTTGGTGGTAGGGGGTGATAAGTTTGTAGCGCGTCCATTCTGGTCTAAGGGAAGGATTCTAAAAGGTCTTGTCTCGATGCATGTCGAGTCTTGTGGGGAAAGTGCACCACCTCTCAAGAGAGTAAAATATAAGTACTTATATGTGTCCCCGGCAATGGACAATTTGAGAATCAAGACATGTAAGCTATCAAGGATCTCCTCATCCCAATTTCTAAGTTAAAAACTTGTGGTTGAACAAGGGTAAGGTTCCCCAATGTCTATTGGTGGTTCCTTGGGAGTTTTTGCCAAACAAAAACTTAGTGTTTTCAAATGATAAGGAAAATCTATTTTGAGCAAAGCAAGCCTAAGCTCCACTTAACCAAATGCATATAGATGATAGACTCCACTATACTACCATAGTATCACTTGCCAGTACAATTCAAATGTATTGACCCTTGTGGTTTGTTTGAAGTTAGTGAAGTGTGTTGATTAGGATTACAAGTCTACAACCAACATGTTTGCCTGTGGCACTTTGAAGATGAAGGACTCCATGCTATATAGTTATTTCTGCTGCATTGTAATGAGATAGCCACATGAGCTATGTAAGATGTAATGAAATATTTTATTCCTGGTTATAAAGTTGTACTATGACCTTTGTTTCTTGATATTACATCTTAACTGTGGATGCTAGCTATTGATCCAGGGACTAGAATTGTAAACATAGGGATCTCTACCTTATTAAAGGTTGGGACCTCTACAGCAAGTTACTCCAAAGTGTCCACTATAAATTCCTATGCATGGTGTGTTACACCATTCCAGGTATATTCTTGTTTTCAGTGATCTTCCAATTAAAAAGTATTTTGTTATGTGAAAACTTAGTGATCAAAGCTCTCACAAACTTGATGGCACACTTCATATTCTTTGCCCCTAATAAACTTGAAGCATTGCGTCATCTATGTTGTATATGCTTGCACTTATACGTTGGAATTAGCAGAACCGTGCTATCACGGGGAACGTTTTCAACATTGCACTTGTACTTTATACTCAGTTGATATCATGCTCTTTTGTCTATGGATGTCACCGGTGTGAAATAAAGAGGGAACTTTTAAGTCCATGGAGTATGTATTTTGTGTTAGAGAAACGCATGGGCCGCTAGCCTAAGCCATGCCTAATCATGGTGAAAACTTGCAGCATCACCATAGTGAGCTATCTATGAAGCATCCTCAATAAAAAGCTATGCATATAGTAAATAAAAAGATCGCTAAGATGCTCATTGTATTCTTGCCTTGTCATTTTGGTTATGGGATAACTCCTGTACCATGTGCAAGGGGTACAACTTTGGCGGTTCTCTATGATATGCATGTACTTACAATGACAAGAACTTACAGGTGACTGAAGTTGAGTAGCATGATGTGTGGCCCTCATATTCAAGGGACATGAGATTTCCAACTTATACTTTGTCAAGCATATACTCCATCTTTGTTCACTTTAACCTTAATCACTTCAAGATGCTTATGATAGGGGCAATGAGGGCTAAAAGCTAACAAGTACCATAATTTTTGGAAGCGCTTTTTGAAACTTGAAATCCCTGCTTCCCTTTATGAAGGGCCTTTCTTCCACTATTATTTGAGTCTCCACTTTCTACCTTTAGGAACCATTAAGAGAGCATAGTTGTCATTCTGTGTGCAGTGTTCCAAAACTTATTTATTGATGCATATTGTGATATTACTTGTTCTTGTGCTACTTGTTTCTAGTCACCCTTATGAACTTTGAAGGTGTCCTATGCATCTATTTTCTACTCCATGAGGGGCAAGATGAATGCCACTATGATATGTTTTATGTATATTAAACAAACAAATGTTTTACAATGCATGTTATTCATGATATTTGTTTGTATCCTTTCATGTTGCAGCATAGTTACTTTGTCTTATTGTTAGAACTTCATCTTTCATGCTCATGTTTAGAGTACTTTGATCCTAGCTTTCAATGCTTGGAAATGGTTTGATCTTGGTTTTGATGGTGCATGTCACCTCAAAAATTATTATTTTTATCACTTACCTACTCGAGGACGAGCAGGAGTTAAGCTTGGGGATGCTTGATACATCGTAAACGTATCTATAATTTTTGATGCTCCATGCTTGTTTTATATCATTTGTCTTATGTATTGTCTACACTTTGAGGTATTTTTATACAATTTCTGGTACTAACCTATTAACAAGATGCCACAATGCCAGTTGCCTGTTTTCTTCTGTTTTTGGTTCTAGAAAAGGCAGAAAATCAATATTCTCGGAATTGGACGGGACAAAATCCAAAGTCATTATTTTTCCCGGAGCAACACAGAACCACGAAGCAAAGTCGGAGGGGCGCCACAGGGTGGCCACCCCCCCAGGCGTGGCCTAGGGCAGGCCCGCGCTTGGGAAGGGTGTGGGCCCCTTGGCCCTCCATCGACCTTGCCTCTTGCGCCTATAAGAAGGCCCCGGGGAGAAAACCCTAAATAATCCATCATACTTCCAAAAAAAACCTCTGTAGCGCCTCCGCCACCGAAAGGGGGATTCGGGGGACAGAAAGTCTCTGTTCCGGCACCTTGTTGGGACGAGGAAGTGCCCCCGAAGCCATCTCCATCGATCTCTATCGCCATCTTCATCACTGTTGTTGATTCCCATGATGAGGAGGGAGTAGTTCTTCCTCGAGGCTAAGGGCTCTACCGGTAGCTATGTGTTCATCTGTCTCTCTATGCATGGTCATATTGTGATCATGTGCTTTATAATCAAGTAAATATACCTTGCTACTCAAGTGCTTTAATAGATCTCTACTCTTCCCATGTGTGTGAAAGTGACAGCGTGCACGCCATGGTGGCACTTAGGTTTTAGTCTACATAAATACTCTTTTTGATTTAATAGATCTATGCTTTTCCCCACGTGTGTGAAAGTGACAGCGTGCATACCGTGTGTGGAACTTTGGCTAGATTGAATATTTGTTATGAGTTATATTTGGAGTTGGATGTCTCTATGACATTGTGGTGTTTGTTGGAACCATCTAGCGCTCAAGGTGACAGTGTGGGGTTATCTAGATTGGGGAAGGCAGACTTTGAGGAGTGATGTTATAGCCCTACCATGGATTAGAGTGTCCAACTGGAGAGTAGTTAAGAGTAGTATCATAAAGAGAAGATATTTATATGAGAGAGTGTTCACTAGTGAAAGTATGATCCCTAGGCCTTGTTTCTAAGCATTGAAACAAGGTTTAGAAACAAGGTGCGTAGACAACAATGGTGTTTCAATGTTTATAAACAAGGCCTAGGGATCATACTTTCACTAGTGAACACTCTCTCGTATAAATATCCTTTCTTCATGATACTACTCTTAACTACTCTTCGGTTGGACACTCTAATCATCGGTAGGGCTATAATAGCACTCCTCAAAGTCCGCCTTCCCCAATCTAGATAACCCCACACTATCACCTTGAGCGCTAGATGGTTCAAACAAACACCACAATTTCATAGAGACATCCAACTCCAAATATAACTCATAACAAATATATATGTACTCTAGCTCATAGATCTATTAAAGCATGATGAGTATTTATGTAGACTCTAGCCTAAGTGCCACCATGGCATGCACGCTATCACTTTCACACACATGGGGAGAGCAGAGATCTATTGAAGCACTTGAGTAGCAAGGTAGATCTACTTGATTACAAAGCTCATGATCACAATAAGATCATGCATAGAGAGAGATGATCACATAGCTACCGGTAGAGCCCTTAGCCTCGAGGAAGAACTACTCCCTCCTCATCATGGGAATCAGCAACGGTGATGAAGATGGTGGTGGAGATCGATGGAGATGGCTCCGGGGGTACTTTCCCATCCTGAAAGGGTGTCGGAACAGAGACTTTCTGTCCCCCGAATCTCCCCTTCGGTGGCGGCGGCGCTGCGGAACTTTTTGTGGCTTTCTGGTCGATGATTTAGGGTTTCTGAGTCAGGGGCTTCTTATAGGCAAAGGAGGCAAGGTCCATGGAGGGCCAGGGGACCACTCCCCCTGTGGGCGTGGCCTAGGTGGGACCGCGCCCACCTAGGGTGTGGCCACCCTGGTGTCCTCCTACGTCTCGTCTTCGATTTTCCGTATCGCTCAGGGAAAAATATGAACTTTGGCTTTTGTCCCGTCCAATTCCGAGAATATTCATTTTTAGCTTTCTGAAACCAAAAACAACATAAAACAGGCAACTGGAACTGTGGCATCTTGTCAATAGGTTAGTTCCAAAAAGTGTATAAAAATACCTCAAAGTGTAGACAAAACATAGCAAAGTTGATACAAAACAAGCATGGAGCATCAAAAATTATAGATATGTTTCCGACGTATCAGTAGTTTGATGTTCAAGATAACATCAGCCACTCCAAGGTCCTTCATCTCAAAATTCTGAGATAGAAATGACTTAACCTCCTCAATGACTTTGAGGTTGGTCCTGAATATCAGTATGTCATCAACATGCAAGCACAATATAACTCCTTCGCCCCCACCATGGTGATAGTATACACATTTGTCAGCTTCATTAACGACAAAGACAATATATGTTAGAGTTGTATTGAACTTCTCATGCCATTGTTTAGGTGTTTGTTTCAAGCCAAATAAGGATTTCGGTAACTTACACACTTTTCCTTCTTGACCATCTATCATAAATCCATCTTGTTGTTGCATGTAGATTTCCTCATTCAGCTCTCCATTTAGAAAATTCGTTGAAAGGGCATGTATGCCCCCATGTGTGGTTTTGGTAATTAATGACAATCTCTATGGACTAATATGTAAATTGAGTTTCACTTGTAGGTTTGTCCATTGGCATCGCTTGAGCCATGTGTTGGTCTCAAGGTTGAAAGTTGAATAAATGTCCAAGGGCGGTGCCATTGGAAACATGAAGAAAGAAGGAGCTTGAAGGTTGATCAAGACAAGTGCAAAGAGTTGCATCAAGATGGATCAACCTCAAGAAGGGATGAAGAAGAGCAAGCTCAAGATGTGCCATCTCTAGAAGATCTCATGCTTGAAGCTTGTCATCTTCATGATCATGGAGTGATGAAGACAAGTTCAAAGAAGAGGTTTCCCCATGGAGTATGGGGGAGCAATTTGCAAGTCTTCATCTTCATCAAGCAAGAGCAAACAAGAAAGGTGTTCCCACTATAGAAGAACAAGACGGTCTACATCAAGTTCAAGTTGGATGATCAAGGAAAAGGTATGTTCTTGATAGGGCGTCCCTTTTGCCGGTCTCGTGTTGTTAGTTGGGAGACCGGGTTTAGGATATATAGCCCTAGTATCAAGAAGGGTTCTCAAGCGGGTGTCTCGTTCGCATCTTTCGGAGAGAGCTCAAACCTTTGCATGCATAGCATCATATTTCTTGGTTGTTATTTGGTTCTTGTCCATGAGAGGATCTAGAGCTTGTTTTCATCTTCATAACAAGCTCTAGTTCATCAAATAAGGATTTCACTTGCATATCTTATTGTGGTTTTTGATCGTACGGTTTTCCGGCTCCACACCTTAGGAGATATCTCACATACATATAATTGATATTGTCTCCCTTGGTGGTATCCAATATTTCACCTTTTGTTGGATTCTACTTGGTTCTATCTTTCTAACAAAATTGGTTTCATCCCAATTGGAGTTTCCAAGCTCAACTTCTTATGTTTTGGGTTTTGGGGGTTTTATCGGCCCATCGCTTCTAGAGAGGTATTACCTTTCTCCATTTGGTTTTATCCTTCCATTCTGTACTATGATGTTTCTTTGCATAATCTTGTAGAGATTTTCATTCTCTTCAAAATGAGCCCAAGATCATCAAAAACGGAGTCCGGGATCAAAAGTTATTGAAGTTTCCGTGCAATGTTGTCCAGCATTTTTGCTTGAGCGAAAGTTCTGGTCCAAATTCCGACACAAGTTCCGGTGACGTACTGTATTCATCTATTTTTGTGTTCCTATTTGCCGGAAGTTCCGGTGGGGGCCGGAAGTTCTAGTGGTGCGTGAATCTGGCCCAAACGGTCAGTTTTCCTTGTCCTATTTAAGGGGGGCTTCTTTCCCAATGGTTCCCCATCTTTTGAGCTCGTTTTCGCCCACCATTGTTGACCTATTTGAGCTTTGTTACTCCCTCTCCCTCCCATGATTCTTTCATCTTTTTGAGGGAAAGTGAGAGGAGATCTAGATCTACAATCCCCCCAAGTCAAATCCCTTCTGTGTGAAGGAATCATTGGGATATAGATCTTGGAGAGTTTTGTGATCTCCTCTTGTGTTCTTCCTCCCTTATTCCCCAATAGCTTTTGTAGCTTTGTTTGAATTTGGGAGAGAAGACCTTGCCCTTATATTTGGTGCATAGGTTTGAGTTCTTCTCGGAGATTCGGTGAGTTCAAGCTTGTGGGCTTGTTTCTCTTGGATTCTTGGAACCCTAGATGGTTGTGTGGTTGGATTGTTGACCTTTTGTGGTCTTGTTGACCTTTTATGGTCTTATTGACCTTTTGTGGTTTTGTTGGCCTTTTGTGGCATTGTAGCCTTTTTGGCTTTGTTGTTGGGAGCCTCCAATTGAGTTGTGTAGTTAGCCCCAATCTTGTACGGGTTCGGTGACCGCCCTCAAGCGTCCCATAGTGGAGCGAGTGCCCGCCTTTTGTGGTGCGCACTTGTAGAGGTAGTGTCCCAACCTTTATTAACAGAAGGTGGTGTCCCCTGTGTTTACAATGCTAGTCCCTGGATCAATAGCTAGCATCCACAGTTAAGATGTAATATCAAGATACAAGGGTCATAATATAACTTTATAACCAGGAACAACATAGTTTTATTACATCATTACATAGCTCATTTGGCTATTACATTACATTGCAGCAGAATAACTATAGGCATGGAGTCCTTCATCTTCAAAGTGCCACGGGCAAATGCTGGTTGTAGAATTTTTAATCCTAATCAATCATTCTTCACTAAAATCAATCAAACCTGCAACATTACAAGTTACAGCCACAAGGGTCAATACTTTGGAATAGTATTGGCAAGTTTCACTTCTATGTAGAATATAAGTGGATCCTATCATTACATGCAATTTGGCTAGGTAGGGTTTGAGGCTCATTTGCAGAAGCAAACATTTATCCTATCTTTCAAAATGGTTTAACTTTGATCAAATCTTTGAAAATCCCTTGGCAAAGCCCAAGTGTTTAAGTTGTTAACAAAATCTCCTTGCACACCTTGGTAACCCCAAGTGTTCAAGTTTTCAACAAAGTCTCTTGAACTCCTTGGTAACCCCAAGTGTTCAAGTTTTATCAAATCTCTTGAGCTCCTTGGTAACCCCAAGTGCATCAAGTTTTATCAAGTCTCTTGAGCTCCTTGGTAACCCCAAGTGCATCAAGTTTTATCAAGTCTCTTGAGCTCCTTGGTAGCCCCAAGTGCATCAAGTTTTTGTTTTAGAAATTGGAATGTCGAGATTTCCCATAGCTTCAAACTTTAGTTGCTCAGTATTGTCCATAACCGGGGACACGGCTAAGTACTTAGATTTTATTATCTTCTGCAGAAGTTGCACACTTTACCCACATGTCACACTCCCATCTTGTTGCCACCAGTGGCCACTGGATTAGTGCTCACCAAGATGGAGTACTGGCAGATTGAGAATGTGACGAAGTCTTTCCAGAGGGTCCTCCCATACACCATTGCTAGCTTGTCTTCAGCACCCATGTAGGATTCCAGGTCCCCATGTCCAGTTAACTGAAGACAATGCATGGGTCTTCCCAATGTAGTTGACTAAGCCAGAGCCATAATAGCATGTGGTTGCACACGAAAGCCACAATTGGAGAAACATGTTCAATCTCTAAGTTTCCTGGGTGGTTTCCTTTGGAGCACAACACAAAGAGATTGCCATAGACATGGTTCCTTTTGTTGCCACCTTCTCCAAACTCAAAGTATCCTTGGCCACCCAGGTGGTTCATTGAGTCCTTGTTTTATTATAAAAAATCACAAGTCCTTTTCTCAACTTCATAAAATCTCAACATGTATCTCTTTTCAAAATAAAGCAAGGCTAAGCATGTAACCACTACATTGTTTTCTCTAAGGAATGTATAGGGTATCCTATTAGGATTTAGCATAGAATAAGTATACAATTGTTTTCATGCATGTTTCAAAATCCACTAAGTATAATGAAAATAGTAGGACTTTAGATGATAGTGTAACTTGCCTTTCTTTTGGTAGGGAATGTTGGTTCACTCCTTGATCTTGCTAGTCTCACACTTTTCTAACTTCACTACAATCAATCAAGCAAACACAATATCAACTAGCATTCCAAACCAAAGTCAATCAAACAATTTCACACACATAAAACAATGGGATCTAAGTCATGCATGTAAGCATGCAAGGGATGGTTCTATTTGCAAAAGATGGTCTCCACTAGGCTTCTAAACTTTGTATGGTTCAAAGTGGTCATTTACCAAAATGGCAAAGTCATTTGCAAAAGGGTTTTATCTACAAACCATTTTATAAACCAATCATCATTTTATGTGGTGAAAATCATTTTTATCAAAGCAACAACTTTAAGTGGTTCCCAAATAAGTTGTTGTTTCTCAAAAATTGGTGTTTAGGGTCAGTAGGTTTGATCCAAAACATTTTCCCAAAGTTTTTACTCCAAAATCATTTTCATAACAAAACCATTACTTTTATTTGGCTAGAAATGGGCTAAGTCAATTTAATCCATCCTAGACTTTACCAAATTCATTTTCCAATCTATGGGTTGGTTCCTAGGGTCAGTGAGTTCATCACAAACTGATTTGCCAAGGTTTCATTCTCAAAATCATTTTTGAATCATTTTTCTAATCTAAACAAGCATACAAATGTTTCTGCAAAAACAAACCATCTAATAGTTACTATTTACTAAACCAATGGCATGGTTGGCTAGGGCTTGTTCCACTGATTCCAACGATATAAAGTTTGTAATTTTTGGACGTGTGGATCAAAAGTTATAGGGTTTTCAAATTGCAACTCAAATCTGTTTTTCAAATTCTGTTTTAAACAGAACTGGCCACGCGTCGCAATATGACTGGCTGGTACCGGTTCGCACGGATCGAGTGCTGCGGACCGTAGGATCTAATTTAGATCGAGCGGCGCAGAGGCATACGATACCTCTTCGCTTATATTCTATCACAGCCATACGATCTTAATCTAACGGACCTAAACAATAGGCCACTAACTGGCGGCGCTCGACGGCTGCGCGCGGCGGCGATGGTCAGACGGTGGCGGTGCCGGCGAAACAGGAAACGAGGGAGGATGGGGAGGTGCTCACCAAGATCGTAGGAGGCTGGGGAAGCTCAACGTGGTCTTCTTGGGTCAAGGGGCGCTCGGAGATTGCCGCAATTCCTCGCCGGAGTGGAATGGACGTCAGGAGACTCTGGACGTGGTCGGAGACGGTGCTGTGGTTCACGAGAAGGCAAACAGAGGGTGTGGTCGGATGCAGGTGAGTGAGGCGAATGTGGGAGTGTGATTGAGAAAGCGCGGGGCGGTCTAAAACTACCTGGGTACTTGCCGGAGTTGAAGACAGACGCGGCGGCGGGGTCAGAGCTTATTGAAGGTGACGCTCTGGGGCGCCCGCGATCGAATGAAGAGCACAGGGAGAATCG
This sequence comes from Avena sativa, assembly GCA_916181665.1. Classification (NCBI taxonomy): domain Eukaryota; kingdom Viridiplantae; phylum Streptophyta; class Magnoliopsida; order Poales; family Poaceae; genus Avena; species Avena sativa. Next base: position 142,364,039 of record OV702294.1, on the reverse strand, counting down.
TCTGGCAGTGGGGAGTCTGATCGTGTGCTCAGGGAGGCATGGGGTGGATAGGCTCGGCCGGAATCGAGGGAGGACGATGGTCGGAGCTGTGGCGTTGCAAGCTCAAATTGTGGCAGCCTCGGGGCAGAGAGGGAGTGGCGTGTGAGGGGAAAGGAGGAGGAGACGCTGGCGATTAATAGGACGTGGTCGCAGCAAGGTAAAGGCGCGGCATTAAGGTGAATTGAAGTTGCGGAATCACTGGCAGAAACGGCGGGCGTGGTCGTCGCGAGGAAGAAGAGGAGTGAGCTGGCTGTGTGGGTCCCTGCTGTCAGCGAGGAATGAGAGGGAGAAGAGGGCCACCGGTCAGCGTCTGTTCGGGTTAGAAACTGAGTGCGAATCGTTTTTCTTCGGGGAGGGAAGAGGAGCTGGGCTGGTTCTGGGCTTGTTGGGCTTGGCCAGTTGGGCTGAGTCTGGCTTCTATTTTTTTCTTCCTGAAACCTTTTCTTTTTCTATTTCCAATTTCTGTTTTGAAATTTCAAACAACCAAACCACATTCAAATCCAATCAAACTTTCACCACACTTTGTAACTTTGAACTTGGTTCTATTCAGTAGCATAAACCAAAATTTCCAAAACAAAATAATAATTTTAATAATAGGGTCCATTATTAATTAAACAGATAGACCATTGTTAATAATTCAAAATAGGATTTGTTTTGTTTAAATACTCCTTTTGAAATCTAAAAACCAAATCAGTAGGTTTTGTTTGAGAGTATAAAATACTTGGAAAACTTATTTTAAATAAATAAATAAGTTTTGATGGTTAACTAAAATAGTAAAACCCTTATTTATAAAACTTTGGATATTAAATCCTTATTAACTTATTTTTAGAATAAACCTTTACTATTTTTATCAAAACAAAGCATTTTATTTCAAAAGCTTGGCCAAGGTTTAATTTGGCTCTATAAAATAATCTTTATTAATAAAACTTCTATTTCATTTGGAAACCAAAACCTTTTATTTAAAAGATCCAAAATAGTAATTTTAAATATTTTTAGTTTCCTTTAATAAATGTTTTATCTTTTTAAATCCCTTTAGGATTTTATTTGATCCAACTTGGTTTGAAGTTCCAATTGAATTCAAAAAGTTTCTTCTGGCCCTGAAAATCAAAACAAAGTTTTATTTTATTCATTTATTTTTCACATTACAAGATTTGGAAAATCTTGGGATGTGACAGGCTACCACCCTTAAAATAAATCTCGTCCCGAGATTTAGGAAGGCTAGGGTTACAAGTAGGCTCAAAACAACTAGGGCACTACCACCCTTAAAAATTTTCAAACAAAGATTACATATTGTCCTTCTTGGGATCCTGGGAAGGCTTCTCTAGGCAACACTTGCATTGTGTCCTTAGATTCCATGCTTGACTCATGGGCCAAGGTTGAGTTTCTCCATAGGCTTGTTCAACTTGTTCTTCATCTTTTCTGGACAGTTGCTTGCATAATGTCCTGGGTTCTTGCAATTGAAACAGTGGATGTCCTTGAGTTCTTTACGTGGCTCTTGTGGACAAGTTGCCACATAATGGCCTAGCTCTTTGCAGTTGTTGCACACTACTTGGCCAATCTCCTTATTCTTCTGGTTCTCTGGGCATTCACCGGAGTAGTGTCCCATTTCCTTACATTTATGACATTGCACATGGCTTTTGTCCTTCTTTTGCTTCTTGGGTTTCTTTGATCCTTTGAATTGGGTTGTCTTGTTTGGAGGTATAAGTGGTCCTTTTCCTTTGTCATCAACTTTCTTGGTAGACTTGGATCCACCTTGTTTCCTTTGTTCCACAATGGAATAGATGGGGCATTCGATAGGAGTATGATTGTTTCCTTCACATAGGTAGCATGTAGCTTGAGAGGTGGGACATTGTCCAACAGGATGTTTCTCTTCACAGTTGGGGCATTGATTTCCATGCTCCTTGGAAGTATGATCCTTGTCTCCACAAATAATGCAAGCTGGGGCTCCATCTAGAATGATATTTCTGTCATCCTTGTTGTCACAACTTTCTTGGAATAGTTTTCTTCCATTTTGATCATTTGATCAGTCATCTTAAGCATCAGTTGGGATTGATCTTCCAAAAACTTTTGCAGGGCTGGATCTTTATCACTAGTGTTGGCTATGAACTGAGCTGTCATTTGATTCAACTGGTGTCGGGTTGCTATGAGCTCTTTCATGTTGTCCTCTTGGTTGGTGTTGGTGTCATCAACCTTGATGTTGGAGTCTCTTGGAGTAGTCATCTATTTGGGTTGAATGGGGATTAGAATAGGAAAGATATTTCTAATGAATCAATTCTAATCACACACATCACAATTTACCCAAGCAATGTGCAAGCATTCACAATCAAAACATTTCACTCAAACACAAAGTTCAAGCACATACTTAGGCAACAAAAAAATATTTTTGTTATACCACATAAGTTGATGTGGTTGACTTAACTAAAATATGGTAGTCCATCTATAGGGTTACTTGTGATCTTTCCATCTTTCTTGGTTGCTTCTTCTTACATAAGATCATGGTTTCCTTGGGGAAAAACTCCTTGGTCTCAAAGCTTCAAGTGATGTGGCTCCTTCTAACTTTTGCATTCCCTCAGTCTCTTAATCTTGAGCAAGATTTCCTTGTCTCACTTGTAGTCCTTAGGGGTATCCAAGTTGGAAGTCCTTGGTGAACATGCTGAAGATGTTGAACTCATTAGAGTTGAAGAAGTTGAAGTCATTAGAGTTGAAAGTGTTGAAGAAGTCCTTTGCACATGGTATGGTCTTTGGCCATGGGGTAGGTTTTTCCATCAAGTTGAAGTAGAAGAGATGTAGAGTTGAAACCAAAATGGTTGAGGAGAGAGTTTACAAGTTTGTTGGTAAATAAATTTTGGAACAAATACAAATCCTATTTTCTAAGGGTTTTTGTCCAATCCTAGGTTTACAAATCCTACAGGCAACACAATGCTCTGATACCATCTGTAGAGGTAGTGTCCCAACCTTTATTAACATAAGGTGGTGTCCCCTGTGTTTACAATGCTAGTCCCTGGATCAATAGCTAGCATCCACAGTTAAGATGTAATATCAAGATACAAGGGTCATAATATAACTTTATAACCAGGAACAACATAGTTTTATTACATCATTACATAGCTCATTTGGCTATTACATTACATTGCAGCGGAATAACTATAGGCATGGAGTCCTTCATCTTCAAAGTGCCACAGGCAAATGCTGGTTGTAGACTTTGTAATCCTAATCAATCATTCTTCACTAAAATCAATCAAACCTGCAACATTACAAGTTACAGCCACAAGGGTCAATACTTTGGAATAGTATTGGCAAGTTTCACTTCTATGTAGAATATAAGTGGATCCTATCATTACATGCAATTTGGCTAGGTAGGGTTTGAGGCTCATTTGCAGAAGCAAACATTTATCCTATCTTTCAAAATGGTTTTAACTTTGATCAAATCTTTGAAAATCCCTTGGCAAAGCCCAAGTGTTTAAGTTGTTAACAAAATCTCCTTGCACACCTTGGTAACCCCAAGTGTTCAAGTTTTCAACAAAGTCTCTTGAACTCCTTGGTAACCCCAAGTGTTCAAGTTTTATCAAATCTCTTGAGCTCCTTGGTAACCCCAAGTGCATCAAGTTTTATCAAGTCTCTTGAGCTCCTTGGTAACCCCAAGTGCATCAAGTTTTATCAAGTCTCTTGAGCTCCTTGGTAGCCCCAAGTGCATCAAGTTTTTGTTTTAGAAATTGGAATGTCGAGATTTACCATAGCTTCAAACTTTAGTTGCTCGGTATTGTCCATAACCGGGGACATGGCTAAGTACTTAGATTTTATTATCTTCTGCAGAAGTTGCACACTTTACCCACATGTCACACTCCCATCTTGTTGCCACCAGTGGCCACTGGATTAGTGCTCACCAAGATGGAGTACTGGCAGATTGAGAATGTGACGAAGTCTTTCCAAAGGGTCCTCACATACACCATTGCTAGCTTGTCTTCAGCACCCATGTAGGATTCCAGGTCCCCATGTCCAGTTAACTGAAGACAATGCATGGGTCTTCCCAATGTAGTTGACTAAGCCAGAGCCATAATAGCATGTGGTTGCACACGAAAGCCACAATTGGAGAAACATGTTCAATCTCTAAGTTTCCTGGGTGGTTTCCTTTGGAGTACAACACAAAGAGATTGCCATAGACATGGTTCCTTTTGTTGCCACCTTCTCCAAACTCAAAGTATCCTTGGCCACCCAGGTGGTTCATTGAGTCCTTGTTTTATTATAAAAAATCACAAGTCCTTTTCTCAACTTCATAAAATCTCAACATGTATCTCTTTTCAAAATAAAGCAAGGCTAAGCATGTAACCACTACATGGTTTCTCTAAGGAATGTATAGGGTATCCTATTAGGATTTAGCATAGCATAAGTATACAATTGTTTTCATGCATGTTTCAAAAAAACCACTAAGTATAATGAAAATAGCAACCCCTTTATAAGGGGAGACACGGGCTCCTGAGAGGGGATCGATTCATTCTATGCCATCAGGCTCGTGGTAGCTCTCTTCTTCCTGCAAAAAGCTCAGGGAGCACTTGTAGTCCTTAAGAGGAGAAATAAAGATCTGCATGTTAGTCATTTGAGTGTAGAAATCACTACATATTACCTCCCCGGATCCCTCTAGCATCCATTGGCCCCATACTTTAGCCTACCCATGGCATCTGCCGTGCCACCACCACGACAGTTGGCGCCCACCGTGGGGCTAGCAGCGGTGCTAGCTGGAGTCAAGATCCGGACGGGAAACTTCATCCACACCGGCGAGCGTGTTGTCTCTGGCTTAGTCCAGAGATTCGATCTCTGGGACTATGTCAGCGATAATGCAGGCAGCTTCAGGAGGAAAGCGCCTCCGCGTAACAGCGTCTTCATCAACTTGGGCATGCACAAGGATACGTCGGCGTCGACACCTCCTGCGTTTATCCTCACCAAGTTGTTGATGCAGGAGAACCTCCCCTCAGTGCCGCTAACGGTCCGCGTGGAGCACGCCCCGTCGGCAGCGTCGAGGTGATGGTCACAGCCGCGGTACAGGCGGCAGGAGCAGGCACCAGATCAAGCAAGGACCCGGCGGCAGGGGGACAGGTGACCACGAAGCAAGCAGCTCCACAACCCACCGAGGTAGATCCGTTAGCAGCCAAGTCAGCCGAGGTGCAGGAGACAACCCCAAAGGCAGCAAGGGTAAGATGGACACCTCTGGAAAGACCAGAAAATATTCTCCAGGCAACTATAGATAATCTGACCACGCCTGTGGCGCCGATACTTGATCCGGCAAATGCTCAGGCTGAGTTAGAAGAGACTAGGCAGAAAGTACTGGTTGTTGGGGATATGCTATATGGGTATCCTCATAGCATGTCTCTTATCCGACTAACCCGGGTGGCCCATAGTCGGTAGCATGGCCTGTGGCCTGCTGGGCGGCCCAGTTAGGTGGATCCAGAAGGGAGGCCCATGCCGGATAAAGGAAGGCTACGGTGGAGTCACCAGCGTACCCGGAGCCTTGGAGTGCAAGATACACAAGACTAGTAATAGACGGTGTAGAACTCTATAACCTGTCCGGCTAGGACTTTTCCCTGTAACCCTAGGACCTGGCGACTATATAAGTCGGGCCTGTGGGAGCCTTTAGGGCACGATAACTTAGACTCTCTAGTCACCTCGCACAGCGAACCTATCTCTGTAACTCGGCGTATTAACATTATAGTGATTTATAGCAGGAGTAGGATTCCGCCACCGTCGTGGGATCTGAACCTGGGTAAGCTGTGTTACCTCGTATCCGTCAACCGTCCGCCTTACCCCACGTCTCTAAATACGCACTGTGAGGACCCCTCCATGGCGTACTCGTCGGCAATACCACGACATTGGCGCCCACCGTGGGGCAAGAGGCACTTCAGGCTCTTCAGCGAGCGAGGACCAAGATCTTCGCGGGAATCGGCGAAACCGTAGCCATCGGTCGCGTTCTCTTCTCCGGCAACGTTCCGATCGTCCCCCCCCCTCCCGATGAGTTCTGGATCCCGGCGAAGACGAACCCTACGCGGTGTTCGATCGTTCCTATTGGAGACATCCACCTCTTCATCGGCGAAACCGACTTGGGCACTAGTTCCCTAAGAGTCGGAGGAGCGTCAAGACCCGCACAGACCGCCTACGGGCAGGATACGTTCGCGTAAGGATCGATGTCAGATCTCTCCTCGGAGTTTGCCGGCAAAGATCAGAAAAATTCAAAACCCACCCAAACCGCCCCTGTGCAGGATATAAAGGTGGAAGATCACTGCAAATCCGCCGGCTTTGACCGTGCGTCTGGACAGCAGATCTCTAAGTTCGTCGGCGTGGTTACCATCTTCGACCTGGCGCGTTGCATTCAGAGAGAGGGCGAAAACCCCCGCGACTACCTGGCCAGGTGGCTCCGTATAAGAGCCGATCTGGCCCACTACCCCAATGATGATGCTATCTATCACTTTGTGGAAGGACTGGACCATGGCACGCTTCTCTGACATTCTCTAAGACGGCAACAGGCGTCAGGACGCCTTACCTTCGAAGGCATGGTGAACATCGTCAACAACTACGCGGAGGCCGAAGCGGCGGCTCAGACAGCGCTTGTGCTCATTGACGGAGCCCCTCCGATTTAGCTACCACCACCGCCTCAGGACGCCATCGTCGTAAAAGCGCCACCACCCCCAGTCATCGTCGAGGCTGCTGCACCTCCACCGCCCGTCATCGAGGAAGCCCTGGCACCCTCCGACTCTGTCATTGACGCGCTTTATGCTGATTTCAGTGCAGATTCAGAGGAGATAGACTTCAGTCCAGAAGAGCTAGACTCCGCTGTGCAGGAGATGGAGGAGGAGTACTCGCACGACGAGCAAGCTAATAACACTGTCATGTCTCGAGGGGTATTCGTCACCATTGGGACAGTGATGGAAGAAGATCAACCCGAGCAAGCTCCACCTATGACGCTGGAAAAGGGAAAGGGGCCACTCATTGCTGCCGACGCTGATCGCGCAAAGGTCATGCCTCCTCCGCCTAACCCAGCGCAGCAGTCGCAGGAACTCGGCACCGATCCGAGCAATAACAACACCGCAAACTTGCCGCCTCCAGCATCCACGTCGGCAGCGGCCCACATTACTCCAGCTGATAGAGTGATGTACGGCAATCTCCTCGTCGAGCCACTAACTGTTGATCATATCCGGAACATGACTCAGCTTGACGAGAAGCGCCAGCAGCTGCTGGAGGAGGCGCAAGCCATCACGGAGCAAGGCGCCAAACTAGATCGAGATCTGGTCAACGCGCAGAAGTCCATAGAGAAAGCTAGAGCAATGGAGGCCGAGTACAAGACTCTACTACAGCAGCAGAAGGCTAAGAAGGCTCCAGCTCGCGTCATCAACGATCCTGGTGTACGGCGCAACCTAGGATGGGCTCCCTCGAAGCTGGCACAGGCCAAGCCATACATTGATAGTGAAGGCAAGCAGGTGATGCCCACCCCACTCCTTAACCTCGCCGTCACCAAGACCCTTCTGGAATAGGACAGATCGCCCGAGGCAGTAGAACAGGTCTATGACCTAGTGGCCAAGGCGGTAAAGCAGCAGGAAAAGGCCACCTCTCAGAGGCTTGAGTCTGACCCAGCGCTCTGCCGATCTAGCCAGTACAAACCGCCAAGGGACAGATCTCCTCAGGTTGTCGGATCACAGACGGGTTCATCAGAACGAAGACAGAGGGATGCGCGCAACAGGAAGGATGCTATCCCCATATCCTCCGACCACGGAGCAAGATCCCAACCTCGCCGCCCATCGCCACCGCCCCTATCCCCCCGACGTTAGGAAAACTACAAGGCTAACCATTGCACGGATATGCCCCCACCAAAGCAGTGCGGCATCGTCATCCATGACAACGCGGCACAGACCCGTCATGATGAAGAACGTCACCAAGGACATAAGAGCAGGTCACACCATGACCCTCCGCGTCCGACAAGCAACCGTGACAGGCGTGGGGTGTCGCAGGAGGGTAACAGCAAGAAGGCTAACACATCGCTACCTCCGCCTCCGTCGCCGCCAAGCAGCCACCACGGCGGAAGAGGCCCGCGTCGTTCACACAGACCATCCCTTGTTGACAACAAGAAGAAGAACCCGGAGCCGTACGATGCACGTTCACGGATCGATAAGATCCATGAGGCCTGGGAAGGACCATACCTGCTTTGGACCTGCAATACGGTCCGCAACTTACCCCAAAGGTTTTCGGATAGACAAAACCATCAAGCCCTATGACGGCACCGCCAAGCCCGCGACATGGTTGCAGGACTACGGCAACGCGGTTGAGATTGCCGGAGGCAACCCCAACGTCGCCGTCAAGTACCTCCCGTTAATGTTGGCGGGTATGGCCCGCCAATGGATCGACGACTTACCGGAGAAATCTATCTACAACTGGTTGGATATGCAAGAAGCATTCACCAAAAACTTTGAGGGTACATATAAGCGTCCCTGCACTATGGGTGATCTACAGCGGTGCGTGCAGGAGAAAGACGAGACATCTCGTGCCTACCTCTCCCGCTGGCTGGATATGAAGAATTCCTGCGCAGGAGTACATGCTCAGACCGCTATGGCCACCTTCATTGATGGATTGGAAAGGGGCACGTTACTCCGACATAAGCTAAAGCACTTGCAGGACAATCATCAGCTTGACTTGAATCAGATGATTCAGTTAGCTAGTGAGTTCACAGCTGCCGACGACGATGCTCGTGGCTCTTTGCCGGCAACGGCCGTTCCAACCCAATCTCGGAGGAACAACAGTACAAAGTGGAAAACCGCTCCAGAAGAAAATCAATCTACCGACATGGTCGCTATGACTTTTGGAGGACGAGGAGAAGGCGGAAAACGTGGCCGAGGAAGGGGAGCAGGCCGCGGGCAGCAACGAGGAAGTGAATCCAAGTCGGCGCCGCTCCGCGTTCCCCAAACCTACGAAGAGTACCGCGACATGGGCGTGCCTCGTACACCTCGATGTCAACAGCAAAGCCACCCATACCAATCGACACTACAAGTTCGTCAACGACCTCAAGGAATACCCGGAGTCCGGCTACAAGCGAAGTCGGAAGAACAGACCACGAGGCAAGGGCAAGGGGAAGAAGAAGGAGGAGGAGTCCAAGGATTCAAGTGACATGGACGAGGACGTTGACCCCAAGCACGCCGCCAAGAGCGACGACAAGGGCAAGAACCCCTTCGCAAAGAAGGCCCCAGTCTACCACACTTTCCTTGGCACCCCCACCGTCCGACAACAGAAAACCTCTCTGAGGATCCTGATGGCCACTCTCCCCCAGTCCCCCAATACCTGTGCTGGTCGGAGGTTCCAATAACTTGGGACAGGACGGACCACCTAGACCTTGTGCCCACGGAGAACCAGTACGCCATGGTCATCAACCCATTGATTGACGGTGTGGAGTTCACCAAGTGCATGGTGGATAGTGGAAGCAGCATCAACATCATGTATCTGGATACACTGTAGAAGATGAACTTGACGGTGGCAAACCTAAGGCGGACCAACACCGTGTTCCATGGCGTAGTTCCTGGACGGGAGGCTCGGTCCCTTGGGTGCATTACACTTCAGGTAGCCTTTGGCGACGTTAACAATTACCGCCAAGAGCGCATGAACTTTGAGGTGGTCCCCTTCAAGAGCGTGTACCACGTCATATTCGGTCGCGACATATTCCACACGTTCATGGCCAAGCCATGCTTCGTCTACAACAAACTCAAGATACCCGGACCAAATGGTGTCATCACCATATCCGGAAGCTTTACCAAGGCAAGGGACTGCGAGATCAACGAGGCAGCCTTTGCAGAAGCAGTCACCTACAGCGAAGAATTCAAGGAGATCCAGAGCAAGGTCAATGACTCAGATATGCCCGCGTCGAAGAAACAAATCTCCGACTCCGCTCCTGCGTTCAAGTCCGCCATCGAAACCAAGCCGGTGGAACTTGTGGTAGGCGATGCCTCCAAGACCGTCGCCATTGGGACGAACCTGGATCCCAAATAGGAAAGCGCGCTCGTTGAGTTCCTCCGTGAGAATAGGGACGTCTTTGCCTGGCAACCTGCCGACATGAAAGGTGTACCTAGGGAACTTGCCAAGCACAGCTTAAACATAGATCCAAAATGTAAACCAGTGAAACAACCTCTACGACGCTTCGGAGATGAGAAGAGACGCGCCATTGGCAAAGAGATAGCCAGGTTACTTAAGGCTGAGTTTATCCGAGAAGTCCTTCACACCCGATGGGTGGCCAATCCTGTACTTGTCCCCAAAAAGGGAACCAACAAATTAAGAATGTGCGTTGATTACACCGGATTGAACAGAGCATGTCCCAAAGATCCGTTTGCTTTGCCTCGCATTGACCAAGTCATTGACTCGACGGCTGGCTCGGAACTTTTGTGTTTTCTCGATGCATACTCAGGATACCACCAGATCAAGATGAGGAAGTCGGACCAATTGGCCACTTCGTTCACTACCCCTTACGGCACGTTTTGCTATGTCACGATGCCCTTTGGGCTGAAAAACACAGGTGCTACCTACCAGCGGACAATGGAACGTTGCCTTCACGACCAAATTGGTCGGAACGTTCACTCCTACGTGGACGATATCGCGGTGATGTATAAAAAGTCAAACGACTTAATCTCCGACTTAAAAGAAACCTTTGATAATCTCCGGAAATACAACATGATGCTTAACCCTAAGAAGTGCGTCTTCGGGGTTCCAGCCGGCAAACTGTTGGGCTTCATCGTTTCCCAGCGTGGAATCGAGGTCAGCCCGGAGAAAATCAAGGCCATCTTAAACATAAACCGTCCGACATGCCTAAATGACATCCAACTACTAACAGGTTGTGTTGCAGCAGTTAGTCGGTTCGTCAGCCGACTTGGAGAGAAGGCTCTGCCGCTGTACAAGTTGCTGAAGAAGGCGGACAAATTCACATGGACAGGCGAAGCACATGCAGCATTGAAGCAGATCAAGGAGATTCTTTCCTCAGCGCCTATCCTTGCAGCACCCGAGCCTGGGGAGCCCCTGTTAATTTACATGGCGGCAGCCAACCGGGTTATCAGCATCGTCGTCGTGGTAGAGCGGAAGGAACCAGGATACGAGCATGGAGTTCAACGGCTAGTTTACTATGTGAGCGAGGTCTTGACAGAGTCCAAGCAGCGTTACCCGCACTACCAAAAGATAGCTTATGGAGTATTCCTTGCTTCTCGGAAGCTGAGGCATTACTTTCAGGAGCACCCAATCGCAGTAGTGAGCAAGAGTCCACTGTCCGACATTATCAACAACAGTGACGCTACAGAAAGGGTCGCGAAGTGGGGCATTGAGCTTGCCACCATCGAGATCACCTACAAGAGACACGAGGCTATCAAGTCACAAGCTTTGGCGGATTTTATTGCAGATTGGACGGAGTTGCCTGATGCTACTCCGTTGCCAGAACCAGAGTACTGGGTGATGCACTTTGACGAATCAAAGCTGCTCAATGGCTCGGGGGCTTGTGTATTGCTACAGTCGCCAACAGGAGACAAGCTACACTACGTTCTGCAGATCCACTTCGAGGCTACAAACAACATGGCGGAGTATGAAGCACTCATTCACGGACTATGTGTAGCCAAGGATATTGGCATCAAGCGCATAGTTTGTTGTGGAGATTCCGACTTGGTTGCCCAGCAGGTGGCTGGCACCTGGAATGTGCGGAACCCTATGATGGTGGCATATCGAGACGAAGTGGACGAGATAGCCAAGAGCTTCGTAGGCTACGAAGTCAAGTATGTGCCTAGGGAACAAAACGAGGCGGCTGATCTGCTGTCTAAGATTGGATCAGGTCGCAAGCGAATTCTGCCAGGAGTTTTCCTAGATCATCTATGCACACCATCCGTGAAGGGCGCCGACATCGACAACCAGGATAGAGCTGACTCTTTCGTTAACATGGTGACAAAGGTCCCTCCGGCTTGGACAAAACCGTTCATAGAGTATCTTGAACACGGAACTTTGCCCGACGACGAAGTCGAAAGACGGCAAATAGTACGACGAGCAAAGGGTTATACCATAATCAATGGGCAACTCTATAAAAGGAGCACTACTGGCGTATACTTAAAGTGTGTTTCCCAGCTAGAAGGTATGGAAATCCTACGCGAGATCCATCTCGGAGATTGCGGGCATCACGCCGCTCCTCAATCATTGGTCGCGAAATCCTTCCGGCAGGAATTCTACTGGCTGACCGCGAAGGCGGACGCCGACAAGCTGGTTGAGACATGCACGGGATGCCAGTATTATGCCCGACAACCACATGTTCCTGCTGAAGAATTGCGAACAATACCAATAACTTGGTCATTCGTAGTCTGGGGGCTAGACATGGTGGGGCCGTTACAAACGGCACCATGTGGATTTACGCATCTGCTTGTAGCAGTTGACAAATTCACCAAATGGATAGAAGCTAAACCCATTAGAAAGCTTGATGGGGCAACTGCCCTCAGGTTTGTCCGGGATCTAGTGGTGAGATTTGGTCTCCCACATAGCATCATCACCGACAACGGAAGCAACTTATCACTCGGAGAAGTGGAGGCCTATTGCTGGGACAAAGGCATCCGACTTGACCTTTCATCTGTGGCACACCCACAATCCAATGGTCAGGTCGAGCAAGTCAATGGATTAATTCTGCAGGGAATCAAGCCACGTCTGGAGGCACCGCTACATAGAGCAGCTGGAGCCTAGGCGGAAGAATTGCCCTCTGTGCTGTGGAGCTTACGCACCACACCCAACAGATCCACCGGCTACACCCCTTACTTCATGGTATATGGAGCAGAAGCCATCCTACCTTCCCACATCCTCCACGATGCACCAAGAGTTGCCGCCTACGATGAAGATGACGCTGAAGAATCCAGACGCCTAGATGTGGACCTTCACGAGGAGGAGCGCGTTTTGGCATGCCAAATATCCGCCATCTACCAGCAGAAGCTATGCAGCTACCATAGTCGCCGCGTTCGGCATCGGTCGTTTAAAGAGGGGGATTTAGTGCCCCGACTTAAGCAGAAGAAGTCACACAAACTATCCCCGCCATGGGAAGGACCGTTCATCATAAGCAAGACGCCGCTCAATGGGTCCTACTACCTTGTCGACAATCGTGAACTCAAGGATAGACCCAACAAGGATCATAAGCGTAAGCGACGTGACCCAGATGATGACTACCCGGAGCTTGATCGGCCGTGGAACATAGCACAGCTACGTCCTTTCTACACTTAGCATTTTTTATCTAATTGTGTACCTCTTATATATGATCAATGAAATAAATCTCTTTGGTTCACTCATATTGCTGAGTCTTTTACCTCCTTTAGTGTTCATTTTTGGATCATATAAATCTTTAAGCACAAGTCTTGCAATTGCGCTTGTGAAAATTCCGCCTATGGGCATTAGCTTAAGTTTTCTGGTCTACACATTCTTTGTCGTTTTTATGTGGATTCTGGAGTAGTGACTTTCGGCACTTATTGTCGACGATTTTGTGCTCAGGTTATTAACGGTGCCATTGGGCATCATCACCTAAGCGCATGGTTCCGACAACCAGTCTTCCGAATCACGAAAAGTCAAGCATAAAAACCGGAGTAATGGATAAGCCAGCACTTGCTTAAAAATAAATACATACTGGGAATTAATTCTTAAGTAGCAGGATATAACAACCATTGTTTTCCGCCTTAAGATTACATCAACAAGTTTTTCCCGTGCACGCACCAAAAGTGAAACAGAAATTACAAATTGTTTTTCATTCTTTGGGCGCAGGAGACTTGGAGGCCGCATCATCGCCAGCTGGAGAATCACCCTCGTCGTCGATGCTATGATGAGACTCAGAGGAATCTTGGGGGACGTTGTCAATGAAGTTCCTGGGCAAGAAGACGTCAACGTCCACCAACTCGGCAACCCTGGTGTCATAACCCGCGAGTGATGACAGGATGGCTTCGTGATCGATCTCCTTGTCGTCATCATCCACGTCGGGGATACCAGATGTCACCGTGTCGATGTCGGTATCTTCATAGTGTGCCTTCACCATAGACAGCGCCATCCTTGCGCCAGCCCATGCGCATGAAGATTTCCAACTCGCAACACAGTCAGGGGCTCGGCGCAGAATTTCTGAGTACTTCGTCACAGAATCCGAGGCCTTGATATAAATTTGGAGGGGCTTGGCAATCTCCTTGGTCTGCGTGATGGCGGTATTGATGAATTTGCCGACAAGAACCATGCATTCTTTGTCCGAAGGAGACGAGCGGGTTAAACCCAGAGGCGCTGAAAATTCCGACAAGGGTCGCATGAGTTCAATAAACCCTAAAGTATCTAGACTACAGAAATACAAGGCGGAGGACACTTACTGAAGATGCTGGCCTTAGCCTGCCATACGGTGTCCGCCAAGGATTCCTGACGTGGTATTGCTGACGATTACGCCATGGAGGGGTCCTCACAGCGCGTGTTTAGAGACGTGGGGTAAGGCGGACGGTTGACGGGTATGAGGTAACACATCTTACCCAGGTTTAGATCCCACAACGGTGGCGGAATCCTACTCCTGCTATAAATCACTATAATGGCAATACGCCAAGTTACAGAGATAGGTTCGCTGTGCGAGGTTGTCTGAGATTGTTCAATGAACGTGCCCTAAAGGCTCCCATAGGCCCGACTTATGTAGTCGCCAGGTCCTAGGGTTACAGGGAAAAGTCCTAGCCAGACAGGTTACAGAGTTCTACACCGTCTATTACTAGTCTTGTGTATCTTGTACTCCAAGGCTCCGGGTACGCTGGTGACTCCACCGTAGCATTCTTTTATCCGGCATGGGCCTCCCTTCTGGATCCACCTAACTGGGCCGCCCAGCAGGCCATAGGCCACGCTACCGACTATGGGCCACCCGGGTTAGTCGGATAAGAGACATGCTATGAGGATACCCATATAGCATATCCCCAACAGTAGCCCCCGGAGAACTCCGAGATCTTGCGCCGTCTTGCCTCTTCCCGTGGAATGCTCCGTCTAGGTGGATGTCGGCAAATCGTCAAGCAACATCTTGTAGTCCTCCCAAAGAACCCTGCAAAGTTTTTCTCTGTCTTCTATTAGTAAGTCGAAGAAATGTTGAATCTTCCATCGTACGCTCCCGTTGTCGGATTAAATCCGTCCATGCCGGAATCTTCGATGGGACGGCTCATCTACCATGTCAGTTATGACGACGTAGGTTGTAGGTCAGCGACGCCTCGTAACTCACATATGCAGAGAACGCAATCATATCCGATTTTCCCGCGCGAGCGATACGAACCGTTGGCGGCGGCGGTTGGAGACGCGGCAAAATTACCACGCACGTTCACAAACACGTCGTCTACGCGGCAACCGTCCAATTAGCTGCACGAATCTTGACGCGGAGTAAGATAAATAGTAACCGTGGGACACTTGCCACTTTTTCACCCCATTCTCTCGCGTCATCGTCTTCTTCCTCCAGCCGCACGCCTCCTCGATCTCTCCGCGGAAAACCTCGAGAAACCCTAGCCTCTCTCTCTGCACCAGTCACGTTCTCCTAACCCTTCATGGCTAGCAGCAGATCCTCCCCATCGATGGCGGCACCAAGCGAAGCCACGACGAAGCCGGCGAGCTCCGTCGTCGTGCCTCCAGAGGGCCTAGTCATCCCTCCGTCGGCGGTGATTGAAACCACCGGCGGCGACCACAATCTGGCGGCGCTGGAGCCCCTGGAAGAGGAGCCAGACTCGCACAAAGGCGACTGGTGCGGCTCGGACATCACTGGCCACGACATCCAAGAGATGGTCGCTGAGGGTTACCTCCCCGCGACGGATGGGCTTGCCTGGCGGGCGGCGCCGACCGGCGAGGTGACCACTTCTCCCCAAGCCGGAGAGAAAGTATACCTCAAGGCGCAATTGGTACGCAGCGTTTCTCTGCCCATCTCCCACTTCTTTCTGTCTGTCTTGAATCACTTCAAGGTCCAACCCCACAACCTCTCCCCCAATAGCATCTTAGTGCTTAGCAACTTCGCGGCACTTTGTGAGGGTTACCTAGGGATTAGGCCTAGGTTAGACTTGTTTGTATACTTATTCACCGTCAAATGTGAAGCCGGACACAGTAGGTAGGAGCTTAGGAACTGTGGCACCATAAGCTTCAAGATCCGTCCTGGCCGGCGGTTCCCCGACATCGTCGGCCACGAGTCGTGCAAAAACTGGAAACGGACGTACTTCTACGGCCCCGACATTCCTTTGGCGGGCCGAGAAGTAACGTACCTGGACTTCGTGGATGGAGCCGCCGCCGAAGTCTCCACATGGCGGTCCCATGCCTCCCTTCCCTTCGACCTCGACGCTTCTCGTGCAATAAGGCGGATCGAGTGGTTCATAGAGACGGGTCTAACCAGCTTGGACCTAGCCATGTGCTGGTTCATCAGGCGGATCCAACCTCTGCAGCACCGTACGAAGTTTATGCACGAGTACACCGGCGACCGAAGGGATACCCTCCGGATCTCCGAGGACAACTTCTCGAGCGACTCCGTCAAGTTCCGCCTTAAGGACATCGTCAAGGTGAAGGATAAGAAGTGTGGCTTCACCCTCACCTACGACATGTTCGTAGACGGCAAGTGCCCAAAGGTAGATATTTATTTTCTGTGTATGACATTGCTCCAGTTTTTCCGTCTTTCCAATACCATCTTGTCTAACATGATGATTTCTCACTTAACAGCTTAGCGATCTAGAGGAGGGTAACCTGGCTGCCCAAATCTATGATCCCAATATGAAGGAAGTCACGGTCGTGTCCGACGACGATGTTCCGTTGGAGCGAAAGCGGAAGATCTCCACCTCTGACGCTACCGACGGAGGCAAGAAGAAGAATACGGAGGGTGGAGCCTCCAAAAAGAGTACTACCGCCCTGGAGGTGGAAAAGAAGAAAGCCACCGGGATGTTTGCCAAAGCGCCCCCCTAGTGTAAGCCTCTCATTCTCCGACATTGTCTTAATTATTTGTCTTATTCCTGTACTTATGCATTTTGCACGTTTCAAGAAGAAAGCCACAACCAGCCTCAAGAAGTCCTCCAAGACTCTTGGGGCTTCTAGAAATATCAAAGATATGCTGCATCGCGACTCCTCCCCCGCCATCGCCCCTGCCACTCCTGCCGTCAAACCCTCCTCCGCTCCGACAAGCTCCCAAGTCCAGGAGGCACCAGGCCCTTCCGCCATGGAAGTGGACTCTGGCGCCTCTACCGAACTAGCTGTTGTCGGCGAGCGGGCGATGCAGGAGAGCGCTGCCCTTCAAATGGCTGAAGCTCCGGCTAAGGATGCCATCGGTAGCGGCAAGGCGGTGGTGGGAGTTGTTACCTCTGCCGGAGGCGGCGCCTCTGCTCCCCAGAAACCCTTCGAGTTCCCGAAGATAGTTTACCCAGCGCTCATGCCGAGTAACACAACTATGGTTCCTGGAGGAGTGTCGTCATCTCCGACGTGCGGTCTTGAGGAGCTACTCCGACAAGCAGATATCCTGCGAGGGAACAGCATTTGCTTCGGCAAGCTGCTGGCTGAGAGTGCTACAAACCTCAAGATTATTGCACTTGTAAGTTTTACTTTGCCTTCTGCATTTCATATGAGTATCTCACTGTAGCCCCCGAGGATGTAGACGGAAAACCATAGACTTTGCATCTATATGCTCTAAGAGTGACTAAGTTAGAAAAAAACTCTCACTATAGCCCCCAAGCATTTATTTGGAATGAATTATTCCGACTAGATGGTTTAAGAATAGCATACATAGTGTTCAGAATTTTTAATGCTGTAGCCCCCAAGCCTCTAGTTGTAACTGAATTAGTTCCGACTAGATGCTTAAAGGAAAACTAAGCATACTGATAAGGAAAAAACTCTCGCTGTAGCCCCCGAGCGCCTAGGTGGAAAATCTCCGACTAGGGGCTCCAAGTAGACCAAACAATGACTTAACTTTGTATTTGTTTCCACAGAACGAGAACGCTCGGAGGGGCATGGCCAACGATAAGTATCAGAAGATGCGCGCAGATCTTGAAGCCGAAAAGGGTAAAACTGCCATCTTGAAGGAACAGATCATCAAAAACAAGAGTCTGTTTTCTTTTTTGCGCATTTCCGTCTTACTTTCGCTTGAAGGAGGAGCTTGCGATCCTAAAGGATCAGAAGCAAGCTGCTGATGAGCAAAATCTTCGCCATAGCGAAGCGTTTAAGCTCCTCCAACAAGAGAAGGAATCCTTGGCGGACATCGTCTGGCAGGCTAAGGCCAGCATCTTCAGTAAGTGTCCTCCGCCTTGTATTTTTGTAGTCTGGGTACTTTAGAGTTTATTGAACTCATGCAATCTTTGTCGGAATTTTCAACGCCTCTAGGTTTAACCCGCTCGCCTCCTTCTTACAAGGAATGCATGGTTCTTGCCGGCAAATTCATCAACACCGCCATCGCCCAAGCCAAGGAGATTGCCAAGCCCCTCCAGATATATATCAAAGCATCGGACTCCGTGACGAAGTACTTGGAGATTTTGCGCCGAGCCCCTGACCGTGTCGTGAGCTGGAAAGCTTCATGCGCATGGGCTAGCGCAAGGATGGCGTTGTCCATGGTGAAGGCACACTATGAAGATGCCGACATCGACACGGTGACATCTGGTATCCCCGACGTGGATCACGAAGCCATCCTGTCATCGCTCGCGGGTTATGACACCAGGGTTGCCGAGTTGGTGGATGTTGATGTCTTCGTGCCCAGGAACTTCATTGACAACGTCCCCCAAGATTCCTCCGAGTGTCATCATAGCGCCGACAACGAGGGTGATTCACCTTTGGTTCGTGCACGGGAAAAACTTGTTGATGTAATTTTAAGGCGGAAAACAATGGTTGTTATATCCTGCTACTTAAGAATTAATTCCCAGTATGTATATATTTTTAAGCAAGTGTTGGCTTATCCATTACTCTGGTTTTTATGCTTGACTTTTCGTGAGTCGGAAGACTCGTTGTCGGAACCATGCGCTTAGGTGATGATGCCCAATGGCACCATCAATAACCTAAGCACAAAATCACCGACAATAAGTGCCAAAAGTCACTACTCCAGAATCCACATAAAAACTACAAAGAATGTGTAGACCAGAAAACTTAAGCTAACGCTCGTAGGCGGAATTTTCACAAGCGCAATTGCAAGACTTGCGCATAAAGGTTTATATGATCCAAAAATGAACACTAAAGGAGGTAAAAGACTCAGCAATATGAGTGAACCAAAGATCTTTATTTCATTGATCATATAAGAGGTACACAATTAGATAAAAAATGCTAAGTGTAGAAAGGACGTGGCTGTGCTATGTTCCATGGCCGATCAAGCTCCGGGTAGTCATCATCCGGGTCACGTCGCTTACGCTTATGATCCTTGTTGGGTCTATCCTTGAGTTCACGATTGTCGACAAGGTAGTAAGACCCATTGAGCAGTGCCTTGCTTATGATGAACGGTCCTTCCCATGGCGGGGATAGTTTGTGTGACTTCTTCTGCTTAAGTCGGAGCACTAAATCCCCCTCTTTAAACGAGCGATGCCGAACGCGGCGACTATGGTAACCGTGTAGCTTCTGCTGGTAGATGGCGGATCTTTGGCATGCCAAAACGCGTTCCTCCTCGAGAAGGTCCACATCTAGGCGTCTGGATTCTTCAGCGTCATCTTCATCGTAGGCGGCAACTCTTGGTGCATCGTGGAGGATGTCGGAAGGTAGGATGGCTTCTGCTCCATATACCATGAAGTAAGGGGTGTAGCCGGTGGATCTGTTGGGTGTGGTGCGTAAGCTCCACAGCACAGAGGGCAATTCTTCCGCCCAGGCTCCAGCTGCTCTATGTAGCGGTGCCTCCAGACGTGGCTTGATTCCCTGCATAATTAATCCATTGGCTCGCTCGACCTGACCATTGGATTGCGGGTGTGCCACAGATGCAAGGTCAAGTCGGATGCCTTTGTCCCAGCAATAGGCCTCCACTTCTCCGAGTGATAAGTTGCTTCCGTTGTCGGTGATGATGCTATGTGGGAGACCAAATCTCACCACTAGATCTCGGACAAACCTGAGGGCAGTTGCCCCATCAAGCTTTCTAACGGGTTTAGCTTCTATCCATTTGGTGAATTTGTCAACTGCTACAAGCAGATGCGTAAACCCACATGGTGCCGCTTGTAACGGCCCCACCATGTCTAGCCCCCAGACTGCGAACGGCCAAGTTATTGGTATTGTTCGCAATTCTTCAGTAGGAACATGTGGTTCTCGGGCATAATACTGGCATCCTGTGCATGTCTCAACCAGCTTGTCGGCGTCCGCCTTCGCGGTCAGCCAGTAGAATCCTTGCCGGAAGGCTTTTGCGACCAATGATCAAGGAGCGGCGTGATGCCCGCAATGTTCGAGATGGATTTCGCGTGGGATTTCCATACCTTCTAGCTGGGAAACACACTTTAAGTATATGCCAGTAGTGCTCCTTTTATAGAGTTGTCCATTGATTATGGTATAACCCTTTGCTCGTCGTATTATTTGTCGTCTTTCGACTTCGTCGTCGAGCAAAGTTCCATGTTCAAGATACTCCATGAACGGTTTTGTCCAAGCCAGAAGGACCTTTGTCACCGTGTTAATGAAAGAGTCAACTCTATCCTGGTTGTCGATGTCGGCGCCCTTCACGGATGGTGTGCATAGATGCTCTAGGAAAACTCCTGGCGAAATTCGCTTGCGACCTGATCCAAGCTTAGACAGCAGATCAACCGCCTCGTTTTGTTCCCTAGGCACATACTTGACTTCGTAACCCAAGAAGCTCTTGGCTATCTCGTCCACTTCGTCTCGATATGCCGCCATCATAGGGTTCCGCGCATTCCAGGTGCCAGCCACCTGCTAGGCAACCAAGTCGGAATCTCCACAGCAAACTATGCGCTTGATTCCAATATCCTTGGCTACACGTAGTCCGTGAATGAGTGCTTCATACTCCGCCATGTTGTTTGTAGCCTCGAAGTGGATCTGCAGAACATAGTGTAGCTTGTCTCCTGTTGGCGACTGTAGCAATACACCAGCCCCCGAGCCGTTGAGCAGCTTTGATCCGTCAAAGTGCATCACCCAGTACTCTGGTTGTGGCAATGGAGTAGCATCGGGCATCTCCGTCCAATCTGCAATAAAATCCGCCAAAGCTTGTGACTTGATAGCGTCGCGTCTCTTGTAGGTGATCTCGAAGGCGGCAAGTTCAATACCCCACTTCACGACCCTTCCTGTAGTGTCACTGTTGTTGATGATGTCGAACAGTGGAGTCTTGCTCACTACTGTGATTGGGTGCTCCTGAAAGTAATGCCTCAGCTTCCGAGACGCAAGGAATACTCCATAAGCTATCTTTTGGTAGTGCGGGTAACGCTGCTTGGACTCCGTCAAGACCTCGCTCACATAGTAAACTGGTCATTGAACTCCCTGCTCGTAGCCTGGTTCCTCCTGCTCTACCACGATGATGATGCTGATAACCCGGTTGGTTGCCATCATGTAAATGAAAAAGGGGCTCCCCAGGCTCGGGTGCTGCAAGGATAGACGTTAAGGAAAGAATCTCCTTGATCTGCTTCAATGCTGCATCCGCTTCGTTTGTCCATGTGAATTTGTCCGCCTACTTCAGCAACTTGTACAACGGCAGAGCCTTCTCTCCAAGTCGGCTGACGAACCGACTAACTGCTGCAA
Source organism: Avena sativa (assembly GCA_916181665.1). Taxonomy (NCBI): domain Eukaryota; kingdom Viridiplantae; phylum Streptophyta; class Magnoliopsida; order Poales; family Poaceae; genus Avena; species Avena sativa. The sequence goes on along the minus strand of OV702294.1, from coordinate 142,342,337 downwards.
CACAACCTGTTAGTCGTTGGATGTCCTTTAGGCATGTCGGACGGTTTATGTTTAAGATGGCCTTGATTTTCTCCGGGTTGACCTCGATTCCGCGCTGGGAAACAATGAAGCCCAACAGTTTGCCGGCTGGAACCCCGAAGACGCACTTCTTAGGGTTGAGCATCATGTTGTATTTCCGGAGATTATCAAAGGTTTCTTTTAAGTTGGAGATTAAGTTGTTTGACTTTTTAGACATCACCGCGATATCGTCCGCATAGGCGTGAACGTTCCGACCAATTTGGTCGTGAAGGCAACGTTGCATTGTCCGCTGGTAGGTAGCACCTGTGTTTTTCAGCCCAAAGGGCATCGTGACATAGCAAAACATGTCGTAAGGGGTAGTGAACGAAGTGGCCAATTGGTCCGACTTCCTCATCTTGATCTGGTGGTATCCTAAGTATGCATCGAGAAAACACAAAAGTTCCGAGCCAGCCGTCGAGTCAATGACTTGGTCAATGCGAGGCAAAGCAAACGGATCTTTGGGACATGCTTTGTTCAATCCGGTGTAATCAACGCACATTCTTAATTTGTTGGTTCCCTTTTTGGGGACAAGTACAGGATTGGCCACCCATCGGGTGTGAAGGACTTCTCGGATAAACTCAGCCTTAAGTAACCTGGCTATCTCTTTGCCAATGGCGCGTCTCTTCTCATCTCCGAAGCGTCGTAGAGGTTGTTTCACTGGTTTACATTTTGGATCTATGTTTAAGCTGTGCTTGGCAAGTTCCCTAGGTACACCTTTCATGTCGGCAGGTTGCCAGGCAAAGACGTCCCTATTCTCACGGAGGAACTCAACGAGCGCGCTTTCCTATTTGGGATCCAGGTTCGTCCCAATGGCGACGGTCTTGGAGGCATCGCCTACCACAAGTTCCACCGGCTTGGTTTCGATGGCGGACTTGAACGCAGGAGCGGAGTCGGAGATTTGTTTCTTCGACGCGGGCATCTCTGAGTCATTGACCTTGCTCTGGATCTCCTTGAATTCTTCGCTGTAGGTGACTGCTTCTGCAAAGGCTGCCTCGTTGATCTCGCAGTCCCTTGCCTTGGTAAAGCTTCCGGATATGGTGATGACACCATTTGGTCCGGGTATCTTGAGTTTGTTGTAGACGAAGCATGGCTTGGCCATGAACGTGTGGAATATGTCGCGACCGAATATGACGTGGTACACGCTCTTGAAGGGGACCACCTCAAAGTTCATGCGCTCTTGGCGGTAATTGTTAACGTCGCCAAAGGCTACCTGAAGTGTAATGCACCCAAGGGACCGAGCCTCCCGTCCAGGAACTACGCCATGGAACACGGTGTTGGTCCGCCTTAGGTTTGCCTCCGTCAAGTTCATCTTCTACAGTGTATCCAGATACATGATGTTGATGCTGCTTCCACTATCCACCATGCACTTGGTGAACTCCACGCTGTCAATCAATGGGTTGATGACCATGGCGTACTGGTTCTCCATGGGCACAAGGTCTGGGTGGTCCGTCATGTCCCAAGTTATTGGAACCTCTGACCAGCACAGGTATTGGGGGACTGGGGGGAGAGTGGCCATTAGGATTCTCAGAGAGGTCTTCTGTTGTCGGACGGTGGGGGTGCCAAGGAAAGTGTGGTAGACTGGGGCCTTCTTTGCGAAGGGGTTCTTGCCCTTGTCGTCGCTCTTGGCGGCGTGCTTGGGGTCCATGTCCTCGTCCATGTCACTTGAATCCTTGGACTCCTCCTTCTTCTTCCCCTTGCCCTTGCCTCGCGGTCTGTTCTTCCAACTTCTCTTGTAGCCGGACTCCGGGTCTTCCTTGAGGTCATTGACAAACTTGAAGTGTCGATTGGTATGGGTGGCCTTGGAGAGGCACCGAGTTGGTTTCACTTCCTCGTTGCTGCCCGCGGCCTGCTCCCCTTCCTCGGCCATGTTGTCCGCCTTCTCCTCGTCCTGCAAAAGTCATAGCGACCATGTTGGTAGATTGCTTTTCTTCTGGAGCGGTTTTCTGCTTTGTACTGCTGTTCCTCCGAGCTTGGGTTGGAACAGCCGTTGCCGGCAAAAAGCCACGAGCATCATCATCGACAGCTGCGAACTCACTAGCTAACTGAATCATCTGATTCAAGTCAAGCTGATGATTGTCCTGCAAGCGCTTTAGCTTATGTCGGAGTAATGTGCCCCTTTCCAATCCATCAATGAAGGCGGCCATAGCGGTCTGAGCGTGTACTCCTACGCAGGAATTCTTCATATCCAGCCAGCGAGAGAGGTAGGCGCGAGATGTCTCGTCTTTCTCCTGCACGCACCGCTATAGATCGCCCACAGTGCAGGGACGCTTATATGTACCCTCAAAGTTTTTGGTGAATGCTTCTTGCATATCCAGCCAGTTGTAGATAGATTTCTCCGGTAAGTCGTCGATCCATTGACGGGCCGTACCCGCCAACATTAACGGGAGGTACTTAACAGCGACGTTAGGGTTGCCTCCGGCAATCTCCACCGCGTTGCCGTAGTCTTGCAACCATGTGCGGGCTTGGCGGTGCCGTCATAGGGCTTGATCGTTTTGTCTATCCGGAAACCTTTGGGGTAAGTTGCGGACCGTATTGCAGGTCCAAAGCAACGTGGTCCCAGGTATGGTCCTTCCCGGGCCTCATGGATCTTATCGATCCGTGAACGTGCATCGTACGGCTCCGGGTTCTTCTTCTTGTTGTCAACAGGGGATGGGCTACGTGAACGACGCGGGCCTCTTCCGCCATGGTGACTGCTTGGCGGCGACGGAGGCGGAGGTGGCGGTGGGTTAGCCTTCTTGCTGTTACCCTCCTGCGACACCCCACGCCTGTCACGGTTGCTTGTCGAACATGGAGGGTCGTGGTGTGACCTGCTCCTATGTCCTTGGTGGCGTTCTTCATCATGACGGGTCTGTGCCGCGTTGTCGCGGATGACGATGGCGCACTGCTTTGGTGGGGGCATATCCGTGCGATGGTTAGCCTTGTAGTCTTCCTGACGTCGGGGGGATCGGGGCGGTGGCGATGGGCGGCGAGGTTGGGCTCTTTCTCCGTGGTTGGAGGATATGGGGATAGCATCCTTCCTGTTGCGCGCATCCCTCCGTCTTCGTTCTGATGAACCCGTCTGTGATCCGACATCCTGAGGAGATCTGTCCCTTGGTGGCTTGTACTGGCTAGATCGGCAGAGCGCTGGGTCAGACTCAAGCCTCTGAGAGGTGGCCTTTTCCTGTTGCTTTACCGCCTTGTCCACTAGGTCAAAGACCTGTTCTACTGCCTCAGGTGATCTATCCTGTTCCAGAAGGGTCTTGGCGACGGCGAGGTTAAGGAGTGGGGTGGGCATCACCTGCTTGCCTTCACTATCAATGTATGGCTTGGCCTGTGCCGGCTTTGAGGGAGCCCATCCTAGGTTGCGCCATACACCAGGATCATTGATGACGCGAGCCGGAGCCTTCTTAGCCTTCTTCTGCTGTAGCAGAGTCTTGTACTCGGCCTCCATTGCTCTAGCTTTCTCTATGGACTTCTGCGCGTTGACCAGATGTCGATCTAGTTTGGCTCCTTGCTCCGCGATGGCTTGCGCCTCCTCCAGCAGCTGCTGGCGCTTCTCGTCAAGCTGAGTCACGTTCCGGATATGATCAACAGTTAGTGGCTCGACGAGGAGATTGTCGTACATCACTCTATCATCTGGAGTAACATCGGCTGCAGCCGACGTGGATGCTGGAGGCGCCAAGTTTTCGGTGTTGTTATTGCTCGGACTGGTGCCGAGTTCCTGCGGCTGCTGCGCTGGGTTAGGCGGCGGAGGCATGACCTTTGCGCGATCAGCGTCGGGTGCAATGAGTGGCCCCTTTCCCTTTTCCAGCGCTGTAGGCGGAGCTTGACCGGGTGATCTTCTTCCATCGCTGTCCCAATGGTGACAAACACCCCTCGAGACATGACGGTGTTATTAGCTTTTTCGTCGCGCGAGTACTCCTCCTCCATCTCCTGCATAGCGGAGTCTAGCTCTTCTGGACTGAAGTCTATCTCCTCTGAATCTGCACTAAAATCAGCATAAAGCGCGTCAATGACAGAGTCGGAGGGTGCCAGGCTTCCTCAATGACGGGCGGTGGAGGTGCAACGGCCTCGACGATGACTGGGGGTGGTGGCGCTGCTACGACGATGGCGGCCAGAGGCGTTGGTGGTGGCTGAATCGGGGGGGCTCTGTCAATGAGCGCAAGCGCTGTCTGAGCCGCTGCTTCGGCCTCCGCGTAGTTGTTGATGGTGTTCACCATGCCTTCAAAGGTAAGGCATCCTGACACCTGTTGTCGTCTTAGAGAATGTCGGAGAAGCGTGCCATGGTCCAGTCTTTCCACAAAGTGATAGATAGCATCATCATTGGGGTAGTGGGCCAGATCGGCTCGTATGCGGAGCCACCTGGCCAGGTAGTCGCAGGGGTTTTCGCCCTCTCTCTGAACGCAGCGCGCCAGGTCGAAGATGGTAACCACACCGACGAACTTGGATCTCTGCTGTCCAGACGCGCGGACAAAGCCGGCGGATTTGCAGTGATCTTCCACCTTTATATCCTGCACAGGGGCGGTTTGGGTGGGTCTTGAATTTTTCCGATCTTTGCCGGCAAACTTCAAGGAGAGATCCGACATCAATCCTTCCGCGAACGTATCCTTCCCGTAGGCGGTCCGTGCGGGTCTTGACGTTCCTCCGACTCCCAGGGAACTAGTGCCCGAGTCGGTTTCGCCGATGAAGAGGTGGATGTCTCCGATAGGAACGATCGAACACCGCGTAGGGTTCATCTTAGCCGGGATCCAGAACTCGTCGCGGGGGGACGATCAGAACGTTTCCGGAGAAGAGAACGCGACCGATGGCTACGGTTTCACCGATTCCCGCGAAGATCTTGGTCCTCGCCCGCTGGAGAGCCTGAAGCGCCTCTCGCCCCATGGTGGGCGCCAACTGTCGTGGTATTGCCGACAAGTACGCCATGGAGGGGTCCTCACAGTGCGTGTTTAGAGACGTGGGGTAAGGCGGACAATTGACGGGTACGAGGTAACACAGCTTACCCAGGTTCAGATCCCACAATGGTGGCCGAATCCTACTCCTGCTATAAATCACTATAATGGCAATACGCCGAGTTACAGAGATAGGTTCGTTGTGCGAGGTTGTCTGAGATTGTTCTATGAACGTGCCCTAAAGGCTCCCATAGGCCCGACTTATATAGTCGCCAGGTCCTAGGGTTACAGGGAGAAGTCCTAGCCGGACAGGTTACAGAGTTCTGCACCGTCTATTACTAGTCTTGTGTATCTTGTACTCCAAGGCTCCGGGTACGCTGGTGACTCCACCGTAGCCTTCCTTTATCCGGCATGGGCCTCCCTTCTGGATCCACCTAACTGGGCCGCCCAGCAGGCCATAGGCCACGCTACCGACTATGGGCCACCCGGGTTAGTCGGATAAGAGACATGCTATGAGGATAACCATATAGAATATCCCCAACAATTCCTTCTCTTGTTGGATGAGCTTAAACGCCTCGCTATGGCGAAGATTTTGCTCATCAGCAGCTTGCTTCTGATCCTTTAGGATCGCATGCTCCTCCTTCAAGCGATTGATTTCCGCGGAGGCGGAATCCTGCAAGGCTTTCATGGAATCCTCGTGCATCTTCAGCATCTCTTCCCTCTCCTTCTTAAGGATTTTGTTCTCGCTGTCCAGCTGCTGGATGTGCTTGGACTGCTCGACAATGTCCTTGGCCTTGGCAACATGTTCTGCAAGTCGGAGAAAACAAAGTACGCAGTGAGTACTCGGAGATTATGGGCACAAAGTGTAGAGGTCCCAACCTTCAATAAGGTAGAGATCCCTGTGTTTACAATGCTAGTCCCTGGATCAATAGCTAGCATCCACAGTTAAGATGTAATATCAAGAAACAAGGGTCATAATATAATTTTATAACCAGGAATAACATAATTTTATTACATCTTACATAGCTCATTTGGCTATTACATTACATTGCAGCAGAATATCTATAAGCATGGGGTCCTTCATCTTCAAAGTGCCACAGGCAAACATGTTGGTTGTAGACTTGTAATCCTAATCAATCAACTTCACTAATATCACACAAACCTGCAACATACAAGTTACAGCCACAAGGGTCAATACATTTGAATTGTATTGGCAAGTTTCACTACTATGCTGAATATAAGTGGATCCTATCATTACATGCATATTTGGCTAAGTAGGGTTTAAGGCTCATTTGCTGAAAGCAATAATTTATCCTACCTTTTAAAAAGGGTTTTGGTCTTTTGTCAAATCTTTTCTGAACTCCTTGGTAAATCCCCAAGTGTTTCAAGTCTTCATCAAAACCTCTTGAGCTCCTTGGTAAATCCCCAAGTGCTTCAAGTTTTTATCAAAATCTCTTGAGCTCCTTGGTAAATCCCCAAGTGCTTCAAGTTTTTATCCAAATCTCTTGAGCTCCTTGGTACCGCCAAGTGCTTCAAGTCTTTTGTTGTCACTTTAAAGTTTTTCTTTTAGAAATTGGAATGTCGAGATTTCCCATAGCTTCAAGCTTTAGTTGCTCAGTATTGTCCATAACCGGGGACACGGCTAAGTACTTAGAATTTTATCTTCTGCAGAAGTTGTACACTTTACCCACATGACACAATCTCATCTTGTTGCCACCAGTGGCCGCTGGATAAGTACTCACCAAGATGGAGTACTGGCAGATTGAGAATGTGACGAAGTCTTTCTAGAGGGTCCTCCCATACACCATTGCTAGCTTGTCTTCAGGCACCCATGTAGGGTTCCGAGTTCCCTCATTTTCAGTTAACCTGAAGACAATGCATGGGTCTTCCCAATGTAGTTGACTAAGCCAGATCCATATTAGCATGTGGCTGTACACGAAAGCCACAGTTGGAGAAACATGTTCAATCTCTAAGTCCCTGGGTGGTTTTCTTTTGGTGCACAACACAAAGAGATTGCCATTGACATGGTTCCTTTTGTTGCCACCTTGTCCAAAACTTGAGTAACCTTGTCCACCCAGGTGGTTCATTGAGTACTCGTTTTATTATATAAAACATAAGTCCTTTTCTCAATTTCATAAAATCTCAACATGTATCTCTTCTCAAAATATGTAGCATGGCTAAGCATTTTACAACTACATTGTTTTCACTAAGGAATGTATAAGGGTATCCTATTAGGATTTAGCATAGCATAAGTATAGAAATTCTTTTCATGCATGTTTCAAAAATCCACTAAGTATAATGAAAATAGTAGGACTTTAGATGATAGTGTCACTTGCCTTTCTTTTGGTAGGGAATGTTGGTTCACTCCTTGATCTTGCTAGTTTCACACTTTTCTAACTTCACTACAAATCAATCAAGCAAACACAATATCAACTAGCATTCCAACCAATAATCAATCAAACAAATCACACACATAAAATAATAGAATCCAAGTCATGCATGCAAGCATGCAAAAGGTAGTTTTATTTGCAAAGGTGGTTTATACTAGGCTCTAAACATTGTAGGGTTCAAAGTGGACATTTTCTAAAGTGTCAAAACCATTTGCAAAAGGGTTTTACCTATAATCCATTTTTAAACCAAATCATCATTTCATGTGATTGAAATTGTTTTTAGCAAAGCAACAATTTTATATTGTTCACCAAATAAGTTGTTAGTTCACAAAACATGGTGTTTAGGGTCAGTAGCTTTAAATCAAAACATCTCCCAAAGGTTTTTGTTCAAAAAATCATTTCCATAGAAAAACCAATAATTTTATTTGGCTAGAAATGGGCTACTACAATTAATCAACCCTAATCTTCACCAAAAACATTTTTAAATCCACAAGATGGTTCCTAGGGTCAGTAGGTTCATAACAAACCAATTTGCAAAGAATTTAACCCTAAAAACATTTTGGAATAATTTTTATAACCTAAACAAGCATACAAATGTTTCTGCAAAGACAATCATTTTACCAGAAGCTTTTTACTAAACAAATTGCATGGTTGGCTAGGTCTTGTTCCACTGATTCCATTGATATAAAGTTTGCAAATTTTGGACGTGTGGATCAAAAGTTATAAGGTTTACAAGTTTGCATCTAAATCTGATTTCAAAATTCTGTTTTAAATCAACTAGTGCCACGCGGCGTGTTCTCATTGGGCGGTACTAGTTCACGCGGATTGCACTCTGCGGTTCGTTGGATCTAACCAGATCGCACGGCTCTGTTTGCGTACCCTTTCGCCGTTAAGTAGTTCTATCGTGTCGCTACGATCTGGATCGAACGGCTCCTATTAACTGGCCAAGAACTGGCGGCGCTGCGCGGCGGCAGACGGCGGCGACGCTCAGGCGGTGGCGGTACTGACGATGCAGGAAGCAAAGAGAGAGGGGGAGGTGCTCACCGTGCTCAGGGAATCATGGCGATGCTCAACGTGGTCGCGAGGAGGCGAGGGGCGCTCAGGATCCGTCGGGATTCCTCGCCGGAGTCAAGGACGGCGTCGGTCTCGCTCAGGCGTCGTCGGGAACGAGGCTACAGATCGTGCTGAGGCAAAACAAGGGTGTGGTTAGATGCGGCCGAGTGTGGCGAGTGCAGGAGCATGAACGAGAGGGCGTGGGGCGGTCTGTCTTACCAGGGGAACTCATCGGAGAAAGAAGCAGACGCGACGGCGCTTAGTCGAGGTGGTTGACGACGCTCTGGGTCACCAGAGGAAGCGTGGCTGGGGTCAGTGGATGCGCAAAGTGATGGAGATCCAGTGAGCGTGAACTAGAGAGAAGAGGGTGGCGTGTACTCACCGGAATTGTTCGCGGAACTCGCCGGAGACAGCGGCAAGGTGAATGGAATCGGGGGCAGCCTGGTGGCTCCGGTGGTGCGGGGTCTGGGGGAAAAGAGAGGTAAGGCGCGTGCGGTTAAATGGGCGTGGTCGTGGGGTGGAGTAATGGCCGCTATCAATGCGAATTGATCGCCGGAGTAAAGGACAGGAAACGGCGAGGTGACGTGGTCAGGGGGAAGACGACGCTGAGGTGGCGTGGGGCCTAGGCGTCAGCGAGAAAGGGAGTGAGGGAAAGGGTCCACCAGTCAGTCTTTCTGCGGGTGTGTGTTTAGGTGGAAAACGTTTCGCCGAAAGGGGGAAGAATCTAGGCTGAGGTTGGGCTTCCTGGGCCAGGTTTAGTTGGGTCCAGTCTGACTCTATTTTTTTCTTTCAAAAGCTTTTTCTTTTTCTATCTCTATTTTTTGTTTTGAAATTCAAACAACAAATCAAACAATGAAATCAATTCAAAACTCCTCCAAACTTTGCATTGAGTTTTGGTTCTGTCTTACAATACAAAACCAAGTCCTAAAAATAAAATAATATTTTTATTTTAGGGTCCCTTAATAATTAAATAAAATGGACCTTAGTTAATAAATCAAATGGGTTTTAATTTATTTAAAAACTCCATTTGAAATCTAAATATTTTCAAAACCAAATCAGTAGGTTTTATTTGAAAATATTGAATACTTGGAAAACTTGTTTAAAATAAATAAATAAGTTTTGATTTTTTAGTTAAAATAGTAAAACCTTTATTTTTAATAAACTTGGATATTAAATCCTTATTTCTATTTAAATAAACCTTTACTATTTTTATCAAATAGAAATATTTTATTTCAAAGGTTTGGCCAAGTTTTAATTTGGCTCTTTAAAATAATCTTTATTTATTTTTCTACCTTCTCATTTGAAAACCAAATCTTTTTATTAAAAGATTCCAAATAGTATTTCCAAATATTTTTAACTTTATTGTTTAATTATCTTTTTAAATCCCTTTAGGATTTTAGTTGATCAAATAGGTTTGAAAGTTTCCAATTGGAATCAAAAAGTTTCTTCTCACCCTGAAATTCAACAAAGTTTTATTTTATTCAATTATTTTTCACATTACAAGATTTGGAAAATCTTGGGATGTGACAGGATACCACCCTTAAAATAAATCTCGTCCCGAGATTTGGGAAGGCTAGGGTTACAAGTAGGCTCAAAGCATCTAGGGTACTACCACCCTTAAAATATTTCAAACTAAATTACATATTGGCTTGCTTGGGATCTTGGGAAAACTTCTCTGGGCAAACATCTGCATAGTGTCCTTTGTTTCCACACTTGACTCATGGGCCAAGGCTGAGATCCTTCATAGGCTTGTTTATCTTGTTCTTCATCTTTTCTGGACAATTGCTTGCATAATGTCCTGGTTCTTTGCAATTGAAACATATGATAACTTTGAGTTCTTCACGTGTCTCTTGTGGACAAGTTGCTGCATAATGGCCTAGTCCTTTGCAGTTGTTGCACCATACTTGGCCAATCTCTTTATACTTCTGTTTCTCTGGACATTCACTGGAATAGTGTCCCATTTCTTTGCAATGATGACATTGCACATGGCTTTTGTCCTTCTTTTTCTTTTTGGGCTTCTCCAAAGCTAGGAGTGCATCTAGTTCATGTTGTTCATATGTTATCTTATAGGTAGGAATGTCTACATGTTTCTTAGCCCTTCTATTGCTCCTTGGAAAATTCATATGCCTCTTCTTTGGTCCTTTGAATTGGGTTGTTTTGCATGGAGGTATAAGTGGACCTTTTCCTTTGTCCTCATTCTTCTTGATAGACTTGGATCCTTCTTGATAGTTTGCAATCATTTGTTGCACTCCACCTTGTTTCCTTTGTTCCACAATGGAATAGATGGGGCATTGGATAGGGACATGATTATTTCTTTCACATAGGTAGCAAGTAGCTTGAGAGGTGGGACATTGTCCAACTGGGTGTTTCTCCTCAAAGTTGGGGCATTGATCTCCATGCTCCTTGGAAGTGTGATCCTTGTCTCCACAAATATTGCAAGCTTTGGTTCCATTTAGAATAACATCCTTGTCTCCTTTGGAAAAGTTGCTTTCCATGTTGAGCATTTGGTCTGTCACCTTATGCAACATTTGGGCTTGGTCTTCCAAAAACTTTTGCAGGGTTGGATCTTCCCCACTGGTGTTGGCTATGAACTGAGTTGTCATTTGGTTCAACTGGTTTTGGGTTGCTATGAGTTCCTCCATGTTGTCCTTTTGGTTGGTGTTGTTGGTGTTATCAACCTTGATGCTAGAGTCTCTTGGAGTAGTCATCTGTTTGGGTTGAATTGAGATTAGAATAGGCAGGATATTTCTAAGGAAATAATTCTAATCACACACATTACAATTCACTCAAGTAATGTGCAAGCAATCACAAACAAACTTTTCACTCAAACAATGAAGTTCAAGCATACACTTAGGCAACAAAATATTTTTGTTACACCACATAAGTTGGTGGGTTTGACTTAACTATATATGGTGGTCCATCTATATGGTTCACGTGTGATCTTTCCATATTTCTTGGTTGATTCCTTTTGCATGAGATCATGTTTTCCTTAGGCAAACTCTTGGTCACAAAACTTCAAAGGTGATGTGGCCTTCTTCTAACTTGTGTTTCCTTAGTCTCCAAATCTTGAGCAAGATTTCCTTGTCTCACTTGTCTTTAGTGATATCCAAGATTGAAGTCCTTGGTGAATATGCTGAAGATGTTGAAGTCATTAGAGTTGAAGATGTTGAAGTCATTAGAGTTGATGGAGTCCTTTGCACATGGTGAAGCTTTGGTCATGGGGTAGGTTTTTCCATCAAGTTGAAATAGAAGAGATGTAGAATCAAAACCAAAATGGTTGAGGAAAGAGTTTACAAGATTGTTTGTAAATAAGTTTTGGAACAAATCAACTCCTATTTTCTAAGGGTTTTTGTCCAATCCTAGGTTTACAAATCCTACAGGCAACACAATGCTCTGATACCATCTGTAGAGGTCCCAACCTTCAATAAGGTAGAGATCCCTGTGTTTACAATGCTAGTCCCTGGATCAATAGCTAGCATCCACAGTTAAGATGTAATATCAAGAAACAAGGGTCATAATATAATTTTATAACCAGGAATAACATAATTTTATTACATCTTACATAGCTCATTTGGCTATTACATTACATTGCAGCAGAATATCTATAAGCATGGGGTCCTTCATCTTCAAAGTGCCACAGGCAAACATGTTGGTTGTAGACTTGTAATCCTAATCAATCAACTTCACTAATATCACACAAACCTGCAACATACAAGTTACAACCACAAGGGTCAATACATTTGAATTGTATTGGCAAGTTTCACTACTATGCTGAATATAAGTGGATCCTATCATTACATGCATATTTGGCTAAGTAGGGTTTAAGGCTCATTTGCTGAAAGCAATAATTTATCCTACCTTTTAAAAAGGGTTTTGGTCTTTTGTCAAATCTTTTCTAAACTCCTTGGTAAATCCCCAAGTGTTTCAAGTCTTCATCAAAACCTCTTGAGCTCCTTGGTAAATCCCCAAGTGCTTCAAGTTTTTATCAAAATCTCTTGAGCTCCTTGGTAAATCCCCAAGTGCTTCAAGTTTTTATCCAAATCTCTTGAGCTCCTTCGTACCCCCAAGTGCTTCAAGTCTTTTATTGTCACTTTAAAGTTTTTCTTTTAGAAATTGGAATGTCGAGATTTCCCATAGCTTCAAGCTTTAGTTGCTCAGTATTGTCCATAACCGGGGACACGGCTAAGTACTTAGAATTTTATCTTCTGCAGAAGTTGTACACTTTACCCACATGACACAATCTCATCTTGTTGCCACCAGTGGCCGCTGGATAAGTACTCACCAAGATGGAGTACTGGCAGATTGAGAATGTGACGAAGTCTTTCTAGAGGGTCCTCCCATACACCATTGCTAGCTTGTCTTCAGGCACCCATGTAGGGTTCCGAGTTCCCTCATTTTCAGTTAACCTGAAGAAAATGCATGGGTCTTCCCAATGTAGTTGACTAAGCCAGAGCCATATTAGCATGTGGCTGTACACGAAAGCCACAGTTGGAGAAACATGTTCAATCTCTAAGTCCCTGGGTGGTTTTCTTTTGGTGCACAACACAAAGAGATTGCCATTGACATGGTTCCTTTTGTTGCCACCTTGTCCAAAACTTGAGTAACCTTGTCCACCCAGGTGGTTCATTGAGTACTTGTTTTATTATATAAAACATAAGTCCTTTTCTCAATTTCATAAAATCTCAACATGTATCTCTTCTCAAAATATGTAGCATGGCTAAGCATTTTACAACTACATTGTTTTCACTAAGGAATGTATAAGGGTATCCTATTAGGATTTAGCATAGCATAAGTATAGAAATTCTTTTCATGCATGTTTCAAAAATCCACTAAGTATAATGAAAATAGTAGGACTTTAGATGATAGTGTCACTTGCCTTTCTTTTGCTAGGGAATGTTGGTTCACTCCTTGATCTTGCTAGTTTCACACTTTTCTAACTTCACTACAAATCAATCAAGCAAACACAATATCAACTAGCATTCCAACCAATAATCAATCAAACAAATCACACACATAAAATAATAGAATCCAAGTCATGCATGCAAGCATGCAAAAGGTAGTTTTATTTGCAAAGGTGGTTTATACTAGGCTCTAAACATTGTAGGGTTCAAAGTGGACATTTTATAAAGTGTCAAAACCATTTGCAAAAGGGTTTTACCTATAATCCATTTTTAAACCAAATCATCATTTCATGTGATTGAAATTGTTTTTAGCAAAGAAACAATTTTATATTGTTCACCAAATAAGTTGTTAGTTCACAAAACTTGGTGTTTAGGGTCAGTAGCTTTGAATCAAAACATCTCCCAAAGGTTTTTGTTCAAAAAATCATTTCCATAGAAAAACCAATAATTTTATTTGGCTAGAAATGGGCTACTACAATTAATCAACCCTAATCTTCACCAAAAACATTTTTAAATCCACAAGATGGTTCCTAGGGTAAGTAGGTTCATAACAAACCAATTTGCAAAGAATTTAACCCTAAAAACATTTTGGAATAATTTTTATAACCTAAACAAGCATACAAATGTTTCTGCAAAAACAATCATTTTACCAGAAGCTTTTTACTAAACAAATTGCATGGTTGGCTAGGTCTTGTTCCACTGATTCCATTGATATAAAGTTTGCAAATTTTGGACATGTGGATCAAAAGTTATAAGGTTTACAAGTTTGCATCTAAATGTGATTTCAAAATTCTGTTTTAAATCAACTAGTGCCACGCGGCGTGTTCTCATTGGGCGGTACCGGTTCGCACGGATTGCGCTCTGCGGTTTGTTGGATCTAACCAGATCGCACGGCTCTGGTTGCGTACCCTTTCGCCGTTAAGTGGTTCTATCGTGTCGCTACGATCTGGATCGAACGGCTCCTATCAACTGGCCAAGAATTGGCGGCACTGTGCGGCGGCTGACGGCGACGACGCTCAGGCGGTGGCGGTACTGACGATGCAGGAAGCAAAGAGAGAGGGGGAGGTTCTCACCGTGCTTAGGGAATCGTGGCGATGCTCAACGTGGTCGCGAGGAGGCGAGGGGCGCTCAGGATCCGTCGGGATTCCTCGACGGAGTCAAGGACGGCGTCGGTCTTGCTCAGGCGGCATCGGGAATGAGGCTACAGATCATGCTGAGGAAAAACAAGGGTGTGGTTAGATGAGGCCGAGTGTGGCGAGTGCAGGAGCATGAACGAGAGGGCGTGGGGTGGTCTGTCTTACCAGGGGAACTCGTCGGAGAAAGAAGCAGACGCGGCGGCGCTTAGTCGAGGTGGTTGACGACGCTCTGGGTCACCAGAGGAAGTGTGGCTGGGGTCAGTGGATGTGCAAAGTGATGGAGATCCAGTGAGCGTGAACTAGAGAGAAGAGGGTGGCGTGTACTCACCGGAATTGTTCGCGGAACTCGCCGGAGACAGCGGCAAGGTGAATGGAATCGGGGGCAGCCTGGTGGCTCCGGTGGTGCGGGGTCTGGGGGAAACTAGAGGTAAGGCGTGTGCGGTTAAATGGGCGTGGTCGCGGGGTGGAGTAATGGCCTCTATCAACGCGAATTGATCGCCGGAGTAAAGGACAGGAAACGGCGAGGCGACGTGGTCAGGGGGAAGACGACGCTGAGGTGGCGTGGGGCCTGGGCGTCAGCTAGAAAGGGAGTGAGGGAAAGGGTCCACCAGTCAGTCTTTCTGCGGGTGTGTGTTTAGGTGGAAAACGTTTCGTCGAAAGGGGGAGGAAGCTGGGCTAAGGTTGGGCTTCCTGGGCCAGGTTTAGTTGGGTCAAGTCTGACTCTATTTTTTTCTTTCAAAAGCTTTTTCTTTTTCTATCTCTATTTTCTATTTTGAAATTCAAACAACAAATCAAACAATGAAATCAATTCAAAACTCCTCCAAACTTTGCATTGAGTTTTGGTTCTGTCTTACAATACAAAACCAAGTCCTAAAAATAAAATAATATTTTTATTTTAGGGTCCCTTAATAATTAAATAAAATGGACCTTAGTTAATAAATCAAATGGGTTTTAATTTATTTAAAAACTCCATTTGAAATCTAAATATTTTCAAAACCAAATCAGTAGGTTTTATTTGAAAATATTGAATACTTGGAAAACTTGTTTAAAATAAATAAATAAGTTTTGATTTTTTAGTTAAAATAGTAAAACCTTTATTTTTAATAAACTTGGATATTAAATCCTTATTTTTATTTAAATAAACCTTTACTATTTTTATCAAATAGAAATATTTTATTTCAAAGGTTTGGCCAAGTTTTAATTTGGCTCTTTAAAATAATCTTTATTTATTTTTCTACCTTCTCATTTGAAAACCAAATCTTTTTATTAAAAGATTCCAAATAGCATTTCCAAATATTTTTAACTTTATTGTTTAATTATCTTTTTAAATCCCTTTAGGATTTTAGTTGATCAAATAGGTTTGAAAGTTTCCAATTGGAATCAAAAAGTTTCTTCTCACCCTGAAATTCAACAAAGTTTTATTTTATTCAATTATTTTTCACATTACAAGATTTGGAAAATCTTGGGATGTGACACAAAGTAAGACGGAAATGCGCAAAAAAGAAAACAGACTCTTGTTTTTGATGATCTGTTCCTTCAAGATCGCAGTTTTACCCTTTTCGGCTTCAAGATCTGCGTGCATCTTCTGGTACTTATCGTTGGCCATGCCCCTCCGAGCGTTCTCGTTCTGTGGAAACAAATACAAAGTTAAGTCTTTGTTTGGTCTACTTGGAGCCCCTAGTCGGAGATTTTCCACCTAGGCGCTCGGGGGCTACAGCGAGAGTTTTTTCCTTATCAGTATGCTTAGTTTTACTTTAAGCATCTAGTCGGAACTGATTCAGTT
Organism: Avena sativa; assembly: GCA_916181665.1. Classification (NCBI taxonomy): domain Eukaryota; kingdom Viridiplantae; phylum Streptophyta; class Magnoliopsida; order Poales; family Poaceae; genus Avena; species Avena sativa. The sequence goes on along the minus strand of OV702294.1, from coordinate 142,326,149 downwards.
ACAACTAGAGGCTTGGGGGCTACAACATTAAAAATTATGAACACTATGTATGCTACTCTTAAAGCATCTAGTCGGAATAATTCATTCCATCTAAATGCTTGGGGGCTATAGTGAGAGTTATTTCTAACTTAGTCACTCTCAGAGCATATAGATGCAAAGCCTATGCTTTTTCGTCTACATCCTCGGGGGCTACAGTGGGATACTCATATGAAATGCAGAAGGCAAAGTAAAACTTACAAGCGCAATAATCTTGAGGTTTGTAGCACTCTCAGCAAGCATCTTGCCGAAAGAAATGCTGTTCCCTCGCAGGATATCTGCTTGTCGGAGTAGCTCCTCAAGACCGCACGTCGGAGATGACGGCACTCCTCCAGGAACCATAGTTGTGTTACTCGGCAGGAGCGCCGGGTAAACTATCTTCGGGAACTCGAAGGGTTTCTGGGGAGCAGAGGCGCCGCCTCCGGCAGAGGTACCAGCTCCCACCACCGCCTTGCCGCTACCAATGGCATCCTTAGCTGGAGCTTCAGCCATTTGAAGAGCAGCGATCTCCTGCGTCGCCTGTTCGCCGACAACAGCTAGTTCGGTAGAGTCCACTTCCATGGCGGAAGGGCCTAGTGCCTCCTGGACTTGAGAGCTTGTTGGAGCAGACGAGGGCTTGACGGCAGGAGTGGCAGGGGCGATGGCAGGGGAGGAGTCACGATGCAGCATATCTTTGATATTTCTAGAAGCCCCAAGATTCTTGGAGGACTTCTTGAGGCTGGTTGTGGCTTTCTTCTTGAAACGTGCAAAATGCATAAGTACAGGAATAAGACAGATAATTAAGACAATGTCGGAGAATGAGAGGCTTACACTAGGGGGGGCGCTTTGGCAAACATCCCGGTGGCTTTCTTCTTTTCCGCCTCCAGGGCGGCAGTACTCTTTTTGGAGGCTCCACCCTCCGTCTTCTTCTTCTTACCTCCGTCGGCAGCGTCAGAGGTGGAGCTCTTCCGCTTTCGCGCCAACGGGGCATCATCGTCGGACACGACCGTGACTTCCTTCATCTTGGGATCGTAGATTTGGGCATCAAGGTTGCCCTCCTCTAGATCGCTAAGCTGTTAAGTGAGAAATCATCGTGTTAGACGAGATGGTATTGGCAAGACAGAAAAACTGGAGCAATGTCATACATGGAAAATAAATATCTACCTTTGGGCACTTGCTGTCTACGAACATGTCGTAGATGAGGGTGAAGCCACGCTTCTTATCCTTCACCTTGATGATGTCCTTAAGGCGGAACTTGACGGAGTCGCTCGAGAAGTTGTCCTCGAAGATCCGGAGGGTATCCCTTCGGTCGTCAGTGTACTCGTGCATAAACTTCGTGCGGTGCTGCAGAGGTTGGATCCGCCTGATGAACCAGGACATGGCTAGGTCCAAGCCGGTTAGACCCGTCTCTACGAACCACTCAATCCGCCTTATTGCGCGAGAAGCGTCGAGGTCGGAGGAAAGGGAGGCATGGGACCGCCATGTGGATACTTCAGTGGCGGCTCCATCCACGAAGTCCGGGTACGTTACTTCTCGGCCCGCCAAAGGAATGTCGGGGCCGTAGAAGTACGCCCGCTGCTAGTTTTTACACGACTCGTAGCCGACGATGTCGGGGAACCGCCGGCCAGGATGGATCTTGAAGCTTATGGTGCCGCAGTTCCTAAGCTCCTCCCTACTGTGTCCGGCTTCACGTTTGACGGTGAAGAAGTACACAAACAAGTCTAACCTAGGCCTAATCCCTAGGTAACCCTCACAAAGTGCCGCAAAGTTGCTAAGCACTAAGATGCTATTGGGGGAGAGGTTGTGGGGTTGGACCTTGAAGTGATTCAAGACGGAGAAAGAAGTGGGAGATGGGCAGAGAAACACCGCGTACCAATTGCGCCTTGAGGTACACTTTCTCTCCGGCTTGGGGAGAAGGGGTCACCTCGCCGGCCGGCGCCGCCCGCCAGGCGAGCCCCTCCGTCGCGGGGAGGTAACCCTCAGCGACCATCTCTTGGATGTCGCGGCCGGTAATGTCCGAGTCGCGCCAGTCGCCTTTGTGCGAGTCTGGCTCCTCTTCCTGAGGCTCCAGCGCCACCAGATTGTGGTCACCGCTGGTGGTTTCAATCACCGCCGACGCAGGGATGACCAGGCCCTCTGGGGGCACGACGACGGAGCTCGCCGGCTTCACCGTGGCTTCGCTCGATGCCGCCATCGACGGGGAGGAGCTGCTGCTGGCCATGGAGGATTAGGAGAACGCGACTGGTGCAGAGAGAGAGGCTAGGGTTTCTCGAGGTTTTCCGCGGAGAGCTCGAGGAGGCGTGCGGCTGGAGGAAGAAGACGATGACGCGAGAGAATGGGGTGAAAAAGTGGCAAGTGTCCCACGGTTACTATTTATCTTACTCCGCGTCAAGATTCGTGCAGCTAATCGGACGGTTGCCGCGTAGACGACGTGTTTGTGAACGTGCGCGGTAATTTCGCCACGTCTCCAGCCGCCGCCGCCAATGGTTCGTATCGCTCGTGCGGGAAAATCGGATATTATTGCGTTCTCTGCATATGTGAGTTACGAGGCGTCGCTGACCTATAGCCTACGTCGTCATAACTGACATAGTAGATGAGTCGTCCCATCGAAGATTCCGGTATGGACGGATTTAATCCGACAACGGGAGCGTACGATGGAAGATTCAGCGTTTCTCCGACTTACTAATAGAAGACGGAGAAAAACTTTGCAGGGTTCTTTGGGAGGACTACAAGATATTGCTTGACGATTTGCCGACATCCACCAAGACGGAGCATTCCACGGGAAGAGGCAAGACGGCGCAAGATCTCGGAGTTCTCCGGGGGCTACTGTTGGGGATATGCTATATGGGTATCCTCATAGCATGTCTCTTATCCGACTAACCCGGGTGGCCCATAGTCGGTAGCATGGCTTGTGGCCTGCTGGGCGGCCCAGTTAGGTGGATCCAGAAGGGAGGCCCATGTCGGATAAAGGAAGGCTATGGTGGAGTCACCAGCGTACCCGGAGCCTTGGAGTGCAAGATACACAAGACTAGTAATAGACGGTGTAGAACTCTGTAACCTGTCCGGCTAGGACTTTTCCCTGTAACCCTAGGACCTGGCGACTATATAAGTCGGGCCTATGGGAGCCTTTAGGGCATGATAACTTAGACTCTCTAGTCACCTCGCACAGCGAACCTATCTCTGTAACTCGGCGTATTGCCATTATAGTGATTTATAGCAGGAGTAGGATTCCGCCACCGTCGTGGGATCTGAACCTGGGTAAGCTGTGTTACCTCGTACCCGTCAACCGTCCGCCTTACCCCACGTCTCTAAACACGCACTGTGAGGACCCCTCCATGGCGTACTCGTCGACAATACCACGACACTGGTAGAGGCTAAAAAAGGTGTCGGCCTTGCGGGAGTCCTTGAACAGGACCCTGCGAGAGTATGCCAAGGCAAATAAACTAGATGTTGCCCCCGAGCGGGTAGATGAATTAAGATTGAGAGGAAAAAGCCTCATAAATGATATCAACAAAGAGCATGAGACTCATAAGGAAGATTCAGTTGATCTAGGCTTGCCAAGGTATAGCACCCCGGCAAAGAACCTAAGGGCGGCAAATGCCGCTGCATTGGAGTTAGAAGGATTAACCGGCAAAGCCCGGTAGAAACAACAAGAAAGAGTGAATGAGCTGGTACGCATTGTGAACCAGCAGAATGAAGAAATGCTTAGGGCTAACCTGGCAAGACCGGGAGCCTCGCGTATGGTTCATTCGGCTAGAGCAGCACCCGCACTATCAGTGGCAGCAGCATCCTCAAACAACGCACGAAAAAGAAATAAGCAAATTGTTCCATATGATCCGGCAGTAGCCGGAAAGGCCAATGAGAACAGAGGCAATGGAAGCCGAGGTAACAGTGGCGAAAGAAACCCCGGCCGTGCCAACAAAGGCAACGGAAGCCGAGGTAATGGAGACCTCGGAAGAGGAAATCATGAGAACAATAACCCGACAGAGGGAAGGAGAGACCCGCCGCCCGATCCTCAGCCGAGGTATGAGACTCGGAAAAAGCGAGAAGTGAGACCAGCTCACCACAATCAGGCGAACGAGAGGTACAATGATGGTTACTCAGATATGGAGTATGCAGGACATGGTTGAAATAACCATTATGGAATGCAGGAGAGAATCATTTACAGAAACTTGCCATCAAATGATGCAATATTAAAATTAGACAGGTTGTATCGGTCCGAGTTGTTAGAGGAACAGGGTCCGCTTGGTCCGGCGTGTTTCGGACCTCGAATCATGGTCCAGCCACCAGTGCCTAACTTTCAACTGGCAAGGGGCACGAAAACATACAATGGGAGCACAAAACCACAGGATTGGTTGATTGACTATGCCACTGCAGTGAAAATAGCTAGTGGAAACTTGCGATGGGCGGTGAGATATGTCCCGCAAATGATGGAAGGACCATCCAGAGTATGGCTGAACAATCTGCCAGCAGGCAGTATCAACTGTTGGCTAGATTTTGAAGAGATGTTTGTCGGCAACTTCACCAGTACCTACAAAAGGCCAAACAAGCCACAACAGCTCGCTATGTGTAAGCAGAGGCCGAATGAGACAGATAGAGAATTCTTAACTCGGTGGTGTAACCTTAGAAACTCATGTTAAGGGGTTATAGAATCTCAAGCGATAGCTTGGTTTGCTCAAGGCTGCCGATACGCCAGTGTATTGTGGCAGAGGCTGCAAAGAGATATGCCAACCACCTTGGAAGAAACCATCAGGATAGCAGATTCGTATGCATTGGGGGATCCGACACAACCAGAACTAATGTCAGCAGAGCATCGGGAGCATCAAGATCAATATGCAAGAGATGCAGACGGATCATCGAGGCACAACGAGTTCAGAGGTAGAAGAAGAGAGGAAAGGCCGGAGTACAAATATGCATCCAATCAGGTGGCAGCGATAGTGCAAGATCAGCCGAGTCATGGAAACAGTCAGCGGCATAAAAAATGGTCCTCAGCAGTGGACACCGAGGAACGAAGGGAAGAGACAGTGGACACCGGAACAGAAGAAGCAGTGGCAGGAAAGACCGAAATACACGTTTGAGTCCATGTTGGATCAACCGTGTAAGTTCCATACTCCAAATCCGGCCAAGCCGGCTAATCATACGACTCGGCAATGTGCTTGGATGAAAAACGCAATGGGAAACCCGACGAGCATGCAAGTGCCTCCTCATCAAGCGCATCAACAGCAGCAGCCACAGTTAACTAGAGCAAATGCGCAGCAGTTAATGTTACCCATACCTCCTCCGAGGTATGATAACTCGGACCGGAGAGATGCAGTGCATTAAGTGATAAATCAAGGTCAGGATGGAAGGGAAAACCCCAGAAATAATGGACGTAATGATTACAGGGAACATCATCAATCATATTGTGTGTTCACAACAGAACAGCAAGACAGGCAAAGTGTACAACACCGGCATATGGAGGTAAATGCGGTTATTCGGGCGATACCAAGATATGTGCCTTGGTTAGATCAAGAAATAACCTGGAGCATAAAGGATCACCCGAAAATAATGCCGAATCCAGGGCGTACGCACTCGTACTAGATCCGACATTTGTCGGGCCCAGCATTAATGTGAAATTTTCAAAAGTACTCATTGACAATGGGAGCAGTATCAATATCATGTACAAAGATACGATGCATAAACTCGGAATAGCGCAGAATATGCTGCAATCCACAAGAACCGCATTCCATGGAATAGTGCCAGGACTTTGTGCGAACCCATTGGGAAAGTCCGAGTAGATGTATTATTCGGCACAAGGGAGAATTGCAGAGCGGAAAATTTGGAGATTGAAGTGGTGGACCTAAAAAGTTGCTATCATGCTTTACTCGGACGGCCAGCATTGGCCAAATTCATGAGCAGCTGCCACATTACTTACTTGAAAATGAAGTTACCCGGACCACAAGGGGTGATAATAGTAGCCGAAGATTACAGGAAGTCGATGGAATGTTCTTTGGCCGGATCAAACCTGGCCGAGTCATTGGTGATTGCAAGAGAGAAAAGAAGGATTCAGGAGGTAGCGGCTCTCGCTCAGTCGGCACAGCTGAATATGCCGGCATTAGCCAACCCACATGGAAGTGTTTCTTTCCAGCCGACTAAAGAGACAAAAAGGGTCCAGATAGATGAGCAGTTCCCAGAGTGCACCATCACGATTGGTGCCGGCCTAGATGCCAAATAGGAAGACGAGCTCACCAACTTCCTCTGTGAGAATCGGGATATCTTTGCATGGTCAACTCAAGACCTGCAAGGTGTGCCGAGGGAGTTAGCTGAGCACTCTTTGCATGTAAGGCCAGGAGCAAGGCCGGTGAAGCAACCTCTCCGTCGCTTCGCCGAAGACAGGAGAAAAATAATAGGGGATGAGATAGCTTGGCTCCTTGCGGCCGGGTTCATCATGGAAGTACTTCATCCGGATTGGCTATCAAATCCGGTGTTAGTACAAAAGAAAAAGGATGACCCAAATGTAGCCGTCGTATGGCGAATGTGTATCGATTACACTAACCTAAACAAGGCGTGTCCCAAAGATCCTTTTCCTTTACCTAGGATAGACCAAGTCATTGATTAGACTGCTGGTTGTGAGTTGTTGTCATTTGTAGATGCGTATTCTGGTTTCCACCAGATACCGTTAAATCTGGCCGATCAAATAAAGACTGCGTTTATTACCCCGTACGGGGCTTATTGCTATTGCACCATGCCATTTGGCCTGCGTAATGCAGGAGCAACATACCAGAGATGCATGCAAAAGTGTCTACATGACCAGATAGGAAAAAATGTACAAGTCTATGTAGACGATGTGGTTGTAAAAACCAAAGAGAGCAAAACGCTCCTGGAGGATATTCGGCAGACGTTCGCAAACCTAAGAAGGTTCCGAATGAAGCTTAACCCGGAAAAATGTACCTTCGGTGTGCCGGCTAGGAAATTACTCGGTTTTCTCGTATCCAGCCGAGGTATAGAGGCAAATCCAACTAAAATCCGAGCAGTTGAAAAATGGAATTGCCGAGGTGTCTAAATGATGTGCAAAAATTCACGGGCTGCCCGGCCTCGCTGAGTCGATTTGTATGTCGGCTGGGGGAAAAGGCATTACCTCTGTATCAACTGATGAAAAAGTCTGATAAGTTCATTTGGACACCGCAAGCAGATAATGCATTTCATGAATTAAAAAATATGTTGGTCACAGCACCAATCCTGGCCTCTCCATTGTCAAAAGAACCTATGTTACTTTATGTAGCTGCCACTAACAGAGTGGTAAGTGCGGTGGTTGTCGTGGAACGGAATGAAGATGATAAGTCAATACAAAGGCCGGTATATTACCTAAGCGAGGTACTATCAGCCTCAAAACAGAACTACCCGCACTACCAGAAGATGGCCTATGGAGTATACATGTCGGCGAAAAAACTTAAACATTACGTCGAAGAACATCTGATAAAAGTGATTTGTCAAGCGCCCATAGCCAAGATATTGAGCAACAAAGATGCAAGTGGACGAATAGCAAAATGGGCAATCGAGTTATCACCTTATGCTCCGCAATTCGATAGGCGAGATGCAATCAAATCTCAGGCAGTGGCCGACTTCTTTGTGGATTGGGCTGAGGTACAATATGAACCACCATTACCAGATCCGAATTATTGGATAATGCATTTCGATGAATCCAAGCTGAGAAATGGCTTGGGGGCAGGGATAGTGTTGACTTCACCGAAAAAAGATCAGCTGAAATATGTGCTGCAAATACATTTCACCGCATCAAACAATGTAGCCGAGTATGAAGCACTCGTCCATGGGTTAAAGGTGGCAAAGGAAATTGGTATATGTCGGATCCTATGCTACGGGGATTCTGATCTAGTAGTACAGCAAGTGTCAGGAAATTGGGATGCACTAGATGCAAATATGGCCCTATATAGATTCCATGTGCAAAAAACCAGTGGATACTTTGATGGATGCGAGTTTCATCATATACCTCGGGCGAAAAATGACGCTGCAGACACATTGTCAAAATTAGGATCAACTAGGTAGTCAATTCCCCAAGGTATTGCCCTAGAGCACCTGAGAAAACCATCGATTACATCATCACTAGAGTCCGAGTCAATTCATATCTCGGCAGAATTGAAAGAAGGAAGTGTGCCAATGGAAATCGACAAAGAACGCAACCCGGGCTTCCTGAAAATGAACCCGGCCATCGCACGAATGAATACAGAAAAATCCGAAGCTGTTATGTCAGCAGAAAACATGGAAATCGACAGTGAGATCATCCCAGAGAAAATCACGCCGACATGGGCGCAACCCATATTTTCCTTCCTTAAGGACGCAACCTTGCCGAGTAATGAAGTACTGGCTAGACAGACAATAAGAAGAGCAAAAGCTTACACAATCATAAACAATGAGCTGTATAAGAGAAGCATCACAAGCGTGCTGCAAAGATGTGTTGACTCGGTAGAAGGCCAGGAAATACTCCTAGATATACATCAGGGGGAATGCGGGCATCATGCCTCGTCCAGAGCTTTAGTAGCCAAAGCATTCAGGCATGGATTTTATTGGCCAACGGTGTTGAAGGAGGCAAAAGAATTAGTATAAAAATGTAATGGTTGCTAGAGATACTCCAGCAAGATACAGATGCCCTCGTCCGAATTTAAATACAATACCAATTACTTGGTCATTTTCTGTATGGTGCTTGGATATGGTAGGTCCGTTCAAGCCAGCACGGGGCGGTATGACCCACATTCTAGTCATGGTGGATAAATTCACAAAGTGGATCGAAGTAAAACCAATAAGAAAATGTGATGGACCAACAGCAGTAAAATTCCTCAAAGATATTATCTTAAGATACGGTTATCCACACAGTGTAATTACAGACAATGGCACAAATTTTGCTGAAGGAGCCTTTGCTAGATTCTGCCAAGAGAAACACATAAGACTAGATGTTGCCTCGGTGGCTCACTCAGTATCAAATGGGCAACTAGAGAGATCAAATGGGCTGGTATTATCCGGAATAAAACCCCGGCTTGTTGAACCTTTGCAAAGGTTGGCAGGATGCTGGATCGAGGAACTACCAGCAGTACTGTGGAGCCTCAGGACTACACCAAACAGGTCGACAGGATATACCCCATTGTTTCTAGTATATGGGGCAGAAGCCGTGCTTCCAGCCGACATAATGCATGATTCGCCGCGAGTGACCCAGTACACAACTGCTGAGGTAAATGAGATAGCTCGGCAAGACGATGTCGATTTACTAGAAGAGGCCAGGGAATTGGCACTATCAAGATTGGCTATTTATCAGCAAGACCTATGACGATATCACAACAAGAAAGTCAATCCAAGAGTTTTTAAAGAAGGAGATTTGGTTCTTTGGCTAGTACAGCGCATAGCCGGCATGCACAAACTATCACCCCCATGGGAAGGACCATTCATCGTGAGTAAAGCCTTGCACAATGATGCATATTACCTAATCGATGCTTAGTCACCAGAAAAGAACAAGGCAAACAAAGTCGGCGACGAATCAAAAAGACCGTGGAACATAGCTTTACTTCGCCCATTCTACACTTAGGAGCTATATGTTCTACGTCGTAATATGACGCATCAAGTTGGAGTATCAAGCATGAATTGGACCTCGGCACCTCGAGCAGCGACTCGAGGACTGCACAATGTTGTTTCTATTTTTTAAGACTATGTAGTAAACCTCGGCACCTCTAGCAGTGACTCGGGGACTGCACCGTGTTATTTCTTATTCCTAAATTATGTATTAAGATTCAGCACCTCGAGCAGTGACTCGGGGACTGTACTGTATTTTCCCTTATTTCGGATTATGCATTAAAACCTCGATACCTTGAGCATTGACTCAGGGACTGCCCCATGATGGTTTCTTGTTCTAAAAATGCGTATTAAACTTTGGCACCTTGAGCGATGACCCGGGGACTACCCCGTAGTATTCTCTGCATCAACCCATGAATTATGCTTCGGCAACCCAGTTCGTAACTCCGGGACTGCCGCATGATCCGAGATAAGTCTTTGAGCACATGCAAGAACTTGCTGACCCGAGTGATAACTCGGGGACTAACTTGTATTACCCACGGTTTGTCGCCAGACACATAAAAGCTCCATAGCTCAGCTACAGACTCGGAGACTCCCAAAAATTGAGGATCATAATTTGCAAGATATGATATAAACTTGTCTCAATAATCAGAGGAATAGCAAAGCGAAAACAAACAAAGATTTCTAAGGATAATGCAAAAAAGAATAACAAACCCAGCAAACCGAAGTATGATAAGGGATGCAACCTATTGTATCACTTTACCAGATATGGGCTTCGGGCTTTGTACTTCAGATAGAAGTTGAAAACACAACAGCTACGCTATCGAGTTTATAAAGGGAAGGAAAGATAAATGCCGAACTAAGGTCAGCCACATGGAAAAATACAATCTGAACCTACAAAATCAAAGTTCGCCAAAGCAAAGATATAAAGAAATGAGACTTGTTTAAACAAAGTAATAATAATTACCATCACCCATGCCTCAGCGGCGAAAGGCAAAAAGGTTCGCACCACACCAAAAGCCGGACAATTGTTCCACAGTCATCATACGCCCGGCATACCGGGGACTGAAAATAACTTAAGAGTTTTTTGAATCTAAATAGCAAAACGGGCCAGAGCACCCTTAAGGGGCAGCAGCATGATCAGGAGCATCGGGAATGGCTATCTCGAAAGATGGCGGGGCGACCTCGGTCTCCTGGGCAGAAATATTTTCTGGAACTGGGCGCTCCGAGGTAGACGGCACCTCAGTCGAAGTTACTTCACCTTCAACAGAAGCAATGGTAGCCTCGGGGGAGAGCCTCGGCTGCTGAAAAACATTAGCTTGAGCTCGAGAATGCTCAGTCCCTTTAGACGAAGATCGCGCATCGTCATCCTCATCCGAGCTTGCATTGGAGTCACGGGAGTTGTCTGAGTCACCCTGTGCCTCATCCTGATCGGCCGAATCATCATCATAGGCATCTTCAACTTTGACATCGTCCGCTGGATTGGGAAGAAAACTCGGCCCTTCAATCCAATTATGTATGTCAGTATACTCAACAAGCTAGAAGGCATGAGCTTGGCGGCGAGCGACAAACTCTGGATCCTCAACCCAACGAGAGCCAGTGCCCAGATTCATCAAAAAGTGTCGAGCGAGATGTCCTCGTACCAAGACAGAACGGCTGTAAGTGCCATATCAGCACCAGCCCTCCCAGCAGATTCCCTCCAGAGGTTTAACTGGGTCTGGAATGCCATTAATCTCTCCACAAGTATTTTGACCTCGTCAATATCAGGAGTTCCAGAAGTATTCGGCCAAAGAACATGGTAGACCCAAATGGCTGCTTGCACCAGATCCCTGCCCATAATCTTCATTGGTCCAATATCAGCGCCGACGGCAACCAAGAAGTCTTCCATTGAGTATTCTGGACTCGAATCTGCGAGGACACCTCGGCGCTGACGAGCAGAAATCACGGCCTTAGAGCTCACTGGTCTAGCTTCCGGAAAATGATCTACGCGAAAGGAAAACATATTAGTTAAAAATAAGAAAGAGAAGAAGATAACTCAGCCACAGTCAGAAACTTACATGAATATAACTCAACATTTTATGGAGATCCTGGGTCCAGTCGGCCTTATTCTTCTCAAAGCGAGTGATTTCCTCGCCCATCATCCGGTTCTTCAGCTCGGCAGCATCGAGGAGTTCCTTGTCTTTCTGCAATTGCAGGCTTAGTCGATTCTTTTCTTCAGAGAACTCCTGATCAACTTTTTCCAACTCAGAATTCTGCGAGAGCTTGAGAGACTCAACCTCGGCACGTAACCGGGTTATCTCATCATCCTTTTCCTTAAGCTGCGTCGAGTGAGTGGCGGCTTGTTCTAAAAAATGCAGCATCATATCAGTCAGGGATATGCATTCTTGATGCGACGCTGCAAGTGTTTGTAACTCGGCTATACCAAAGCCAGAAGGTTATAAGAAACCCAGGATTAGTCTCGAACAAAAATCAATAGACGAGAAGAATAACTAACCTTCCAGAGCTTTGACCTTCTTGGTAAGGCAAATATTAAGATTATTGATATTAGTTGCATACCAGCAAAGAATGAATTAGCACATCAAGTCGAAAATATTAAGAACTTAAGGAACAATACAAAGATTTATTAAATTACCAGTTTTCTTCACCACGGGGAGAACTTTCTCATATTTCTCTTCCAATTTCTTGTGTGCAAAGAGCAACCTTTGAAATCCGGTTGTCCGCCGATCATGGGCAACCTAAGTACCAAAATGAATTACACAACTGGATATTCAAAGCTATGACAGATCTGAATCAAGCAAAACTTAACTCGGATCTAGGTGGCTGGATATTCAAAGCTAAGACAGATCCGAATCAAGCAAGACTTAACTCGGATCTAGGTGTGTAGAGGTCCCAACCTTTAATAAGGTAGAGATCCCTGTGTTTACAATGCTAGTCCCTGGATCAATAGCTAGCATCCATAGATAAGATGTAATATCAAGAAACAAAGGTCATAATACAACTTTATAACCAGGAATAAAATAATTCATTACATCTTACATAGCTCATTTGGCTATCACATTACAATGCAGTAGAATATCTATATAGCATGGAGTCCTTCATCTTCAAAGTGCCACAGGCAGTCATGTTGGTTGTAGACTTGTAATCCTAATCAACACACTTCACTAACATCAAACAAACCAGCAACATAATAAGTTGCAGCCACAAGGGTCAATACATTTGAATTGTATTGGCAAGTTTCACTACTATGTATAAATAAGTGGATCCTATCATTACATGCATATTTGGCTAAGTAGGGTTTAGGATCCTTTGCAGAAAGCAATATGGTTTTATCCTATCTTTTCAAAATAGTTTTGATCTTTTGTCAAATCTTTCTGAACTCCTTGGAAAACTCCAAGTGCTTCAAATCTCTTGTTGTCACCATCAAGTTTTACTTTGAGAAATTGGAATGTCGAGATCTTCCAGAGCTTCAGGCCTTAGTTGCTCAGAGTTGTCCATAACCGGGAACACGGCTAAGTACTTAGAATTTGATCTTCTGCAGAAGTTGTACACTTTACCCACATGACACAATCTCGTCTTGACGGCACCAGTGGCCGCTGGATAAGTACTCACCAAATGGAGTATCGGCAGATCGAGAATGTGATAAAGTCTTTCCATAGAAGCCCTCCCAATACACAATGCTAGCTTGTCTACCAGGCACCAATGTAGGGATATATTTCCATACACAATTCTAGTTAACCTGAATTTGCCAATGCATGGGTATTCCACTATGTAGTTGACTAAGCCAGAGCCCATTTAGCATGTTGCTGTACACGGAAGCCATTGTACGATAAACATGTTCAATCTCTAAGTCCCTAGGTGGTTTTCTTCTAGTGCACATACAAAAAGATAGCCATATAAACATGGTTCCCTTTGTTGCCACCTTGTCCAAAACTTGAGTATCCTCTTTCCACCCAGGTGGTTCATTGAGTACTTGTTTTATTATCTAAAACATATATTTTTCCAAAACTTTATATAATCATAACATGTATCCCATCCCAAATATATAGCAGGGCTAAGCATACTACAACTACAATGTTTTCACTAAGGAAGATATAAGGATATCCTAATAGGATATAGCATAGCATAGAAATATAGTAGTCCTATCATGCATGTTACAAAAATCCACTAAGTGTAATGAAAATAGTAGGACATGGATGATAGTGTCACTTGCCTTTTTAGTAGGGAATATTGGTTCACTTCTTGATCTTGCAAATATCACACTCTTCTAACTTCACTACAATTCAATCAAGCAAACACATATTCAACTAGCATTCAAACAATTTACCACATAAATTAATAGAAACAAGGCAATGCATGCAATCATGCAAAAGATGGTTTTATTTGGAAAAGTGGTTTCTACTAGGATCTAAACATTTTAAAGCTCATATTGGTCATTTGACAAAAGTGGTAAAACCATTTGCAAAAGGTTTCACCTCATAAACCAAATATTATAGTAAGGTGATATTTTATGTTGTTTGAAAATATCTTTTAGCAAAGTAATAATTTCATAGGGTTCATCAAATATATTTTAATTCTCAAAACTTGTTGTTTAGGGTCAGAGAGTTTAACTCAAGTCATTTTCTCCAGATTTTACTCAAAAAGTATTTTTAATACTTAAACAATATTTTTATTTGACTAGAAATGTTCTAATTCAAATTTTATTCCTTAACTTCACAAAATACATTTTTAAATCCATAAGTTGATTCCTATGGTCAGTAGGTTCAAAATAAATCATTTAGCAAAGATTTCACCTTAAAAATATATCTAGAACAATTTTTATATTCAAATTATCCCTACACAAGTTTCTGCAAATTCAACCATTTTTCCAGAAGCAAAACATTAAACAAAGTGCATGGTTGCAAAGTACTTGTCCTGCTGATTCCAATTATATAAAATTTGCAAAATTTGGACGTGTAGATTGAAAGTTATGAATTTTGCAACTTTGCATATCTAATAGATGAAAATTTCTATTTTAATTCAACTCTGAACACGTGGCGCTATCCTATTGGACGGTACCGCTTCGTGCGGATCGATCAACACTGGCCGTAGGATCTCACTTAAAATGCACGGCACAGATGGACGCGTACCCCTTCGTTTAAATCTAATCTGAGCCACTAGATCAAGATCCAATGGACACAGCGCATCCGACCATGGACTGGTGGCGGCTGACGGTGGCGCACGCTCAGACGGTGGCATTGGCGGTGATTCAGGAAGCGAGGGAGGGAGTGAGGATTCTCACCGTGCTCGCGTGGTTGCGGTGAAGCTCAAGGTGGCCTCAGTTCGTCGAGGGGCACACAGGAACGGAGTGGATTGCTCGCCGGAGCTTGCAGCGGTGTCGGGTTCGTCTGGTTGTCGTCGGAGGCGGGGTTTGAGAGCGCGCTAAGGCAAACAAAGCATGCGATTAGATGCATACAGTGCTAGGGATCATGGGAGCATTGTCGGGAGGTGCTGGGGTTGCATGTACTCACCGGGGGGACTCGCCGAAGTTGAGGCAGGAGGTGGCGATGCTCTGATGTTGAGGTTGCCGAGGCTACAGTGCTCGCGCGGGTGTAGGGTTGGTGTTGGGAGATGCGCAAGAAGAGGGGGAGTAGGCTTGTGTGCTCTGGGAGGCGAGGGGCGGTTGGACGGCGCCGGAATCGGCCGAAGAAGCTCGTCGGAGACAGTGCGTTTGAGCAAGCGATTGGGGCAGCCTAGAGGCAGAGAGGACGCGGTGTCTGGGGGAAATGGAAGAGGGGAGGGAGGCGTATAAGGGCGTGTCATTGCTGTCAACAATTACTCGAGCATTCACTCGAATTTACAAGGATTAACAAGCGGCAGAAATAGCGAGTGCGAGGGGGAACGGTCGTCGTGGGTGAAGACGAAGATCTGACAGCGTGGGGTCGCGCTGTCTGTGAGAGAGAGGAAGAGAGAGTGGGGTCCACTGATCAGCGACGGGGCGGGTGCGCGGTTGAGTGGAAAACGCTTCGCTGCGGGGAGAGCTGGTGGGCTAGCTGTTGGCCTGCGTTGGGCCTGCCGGCTGGGCTGCTTCGTTTCTTTTTTTTATACAGAATGTTTTCCCTTTTTCTATTTTGAATTTCTGCTTTGATTTTCATTCAAATAATTCAAACTCTATTTCAATTCAAACCACCACCAAACTTTGGGTATATTTTAATTCTGTTTATCAACATATTCTAAAGTCCAAAATAAAACAATTATTTTTAGGGTTTATTATTTATTAAAAGCAAACAAATAAACATTAGTCTTTATTTCAAATAGGTTTCAAATATGTTTTAGAACACTATTTGAATTCTAAATTTTTTCCCAAAACCTTTTCAGTAGGTGAAAAATAAAACACTTTGAATTCTTTTATTTAAAATACTTTATAAAGTTTTTAATGTTTATTCAAAATAGGAAATTGTCTTTACTTAAATAAAATTGGGTATTAATAAATCCTCATGATTTTATTTATATAATCCTTTACTCTTTTTATTAAACAAAAATATTTTATTTCTATTGATTGGCCAAGATTTAATTTGGCTCTTTAAAATAGTCCTTATTTATTATTTCTACTTTGTTTATGAAAACCATATCTTTTCATTTAAAGATCCAAAAATGGTGATTCCAACTATTATAACTTTATTTATTATCTGTTTATCTTTTTAAATCCCTTTAGGATTCTATTTGATCAAAATAGGTTTTGATGTTTCCAATTGGAATTAAAAAGTTTCTTCTCACCCTAAATTTCAACAATTGTTTATTTTGTTTATTTATTTTTCACATTTCAAAATTTGGAAAATTTTGGGATGTGACAGGCTACCACCCTTAAAAGAAATCTCGTCCCGAGATTTGGGAAGGCTAGGGTTACAAGTTGTCTTGAAGATAACTATACCACCCTTAAAAGAAAGTCTCATAGGGTTACATTGATGGTTCACTTGACTATGGGTTCAACACTTGATATCCAGACAAGGAATCCTTATTTGACTCTTCTGAGTTAACTAATTCCTGACATCCACATCCTCTATTTCTTCAAAGGTTCCATACATGTCAATGTGATTCACATATCCTTTCTGGGCCACATTGGAATCATTTCCATTGGAGTTTCTAACATCCTTTTTCTTTTTCTTCTTAGGACAGTCTGATGCATAGTGTCCAAGTTCCTTACAATTATAGCATTGCAACTAGCTAATGTCTTTCTTCCTGGAATTGTCATGTTGGTTCTGACCAAGGTCATCTCCATTGTCAGTATCATTTCCATTATTATCACTTCCATTGTTGTTGTGGTGACGCTGATGTGGTTTAGAATCTTCATTGCTCTTTTTGAATGAACGTTTCTTTTGTGATGATCCTGAGTGATACTTGAGTTTATGCTTCCTCTTTCTATTCTCAACTTGATTCATCTTGTTTTCCAAACTGGTGGCTTTGTCACAGAGTGATTGATAAGTTGGGACATAGGCAACAGACAGCTGCAGGTTCAACTCATCATTAAGTCCTTCGAGGAATTTCTCTTTCCTCTTAGCATCTGTATCAACTTCACCCGATGCATAGCGTGCCAGATTGTTGAACTCTTCAATGTACTTAGCCACACTGAGGTGACGCTCTTTCAGATTGTGAAACTCCTTTTTCTTCAAGTTCATCATTCCAGATGAGATGTGAGTTGTACGGAAACCATCCTCAAAAATAGCCCAAGTCACATCCTCAAGGGGTGTGGTGATCTGAAAGTTGTCCCACCATGTTGCTGCTGGTCCGTCAAGCAGATGTGATGCAAACCTAACTTTTTCCTTGTCGGTGCAGCCAACAGTCATTAAGTCCTTATTCACCGAACGTAACCAGTCATTGGCTTCCATTGGATCAGTTGTCCCAGAGAACCTTGCAGGCCTTAGTTTCAGAAACCTGGTGAGCATGTCATGTGCTAGAGGATTATTCTGATTGTTGTTGTTGTTCTGATTCTAATTTTGCATAAACTGTGTCATCATCTGCATCAGTTGAGCTTGAGATGTCATTATCTGTTGCATCTCAGGAGTGAGGTTGTTGTTGTTGTTTTGGTTGGGGTTGGCACGACGGGGAGGCATCTGTTGGTTTGATAGGTATAAGTAATCACAGATAGACTAAAGAAGTTCTAACACATCACCCAAAACAATCAAGTTCAAACAAACAATCAAGCAATCATCAAGCAACTATTCTCTTAACAACTCATGAGCTTAACTCATGAGTTGAAGGAAACAACAAGTTTTTCTTGAAATAATTAACTTAGTATAGTCATACCTCATAGGCCAATATGATCCATACTCTAACATGATATCAATGTTTTTGGTAGGCAATCTAATGTCTCTTGGTTCTCACTTGTAGTCCTTAGTGATTTCCAAGTTGAAGTCCTTGGTGAAACTAAAGTTGAAGTCATTGGTCATGTGAAGGCTTTGTCCATCAAGTTGAAAAAGGAAGAGATGTAGAATCAAAACAAAAAGTTGAGAAAAGAATTTACAAGATTGTTTGTAAATAAGTTTTGGAACAAATACAACTCCTATTTTTCTAAGGGGTTTTGTCCAATCCTAGGGTTACAATCCTACAGGCAACACAGTGCTCTGATACCATCTGTAGAGGCCCCAACCTTTAATAAGGTAGAGATCCCTGTGTTTACAATGCTAGTCCCTGGATCAATAGCTAGCATCCACAGTTAAGATGTAATATCAAGAAACAAAGGTCATAATACAACTTTATAACCACGAATAAAATAATTCATTACATCTTACATAGATCATTTGGCTATCACATTACAATGCAGCAGAATATCTATATAGCATGGAGTCCTTCATCTTCAAAGTGCCACAGGCAGTCATGTTGGTTGTAGACTTGTAATCCTAATCAACACACTTCACTAACATCAAACAAACCAGCAACATAATAAGTTGTAGCCACAAGGGTCAATACATTTGAATTGTATTGGCAAGTTTCACTACTATGTATAAATAAGTGGATCCTATCATTACATGCATATTTGGCTAAGTAGGGTTTAGGCTCCTTTACAGAAAGCAATATGATTTTATCCTATCTTTTCAAAATAGTTTTGATCTTTTGTCAAATCTTTCTGAACTCCTTGGAAAACTCCAAGTGCTTCAAATCTCTTGTTGTCACCATCAAGTTTTACTTTGAGAAATTGGAATGTCGAGATCTTCCATAGCTTCAGGCCTTAGTTGCTCAGAGTTGTCCATAACCGGGGACATGGCTAAGTACTTAGAATTTGATCATCTGCAGAAGTTGTACACTTTACCCACATGACACAATCTCGTCTTGACGCCACCAGTGGCCGCTGGATAAGTACTCACCAAATGGAGTATCGGCAGATCGAGAATGTGATAAAGTCTTTCCATAGAAGTCCTCCCAATACACAATGCTAGCTTGTCTACCAGGCACCAATGTAGGGATATATTTCCATACACAATTCTAGTTAACCTGAATTTGCCAATGCATGGGTATTCCACTATGTAGTTGACTAAGCCAGAGCCCATTTAGCATGTTGTTGTACACGGAAGCCACTGTACGAGAAACATGTTCAATCTAAGTCCCTAGGTGGTTTTCTTCTAGTGCACATACAAAAAGATAGCCATATAAACATGGTTCCCTTTGTTGCCACCTTGTCCAAAACTTGAGTATCCTCTTTCCACCCAGGTGGTTCATTGAGTACTTGTTTTATTATCTAAAACATATATTTTTCCAACACTTTATATAATCATAACATGTATCCCATCCCAAATATATAGCAGGTCTAAGCATACTACAACTACAATGTTTTCACTAAGGAAGATATAAGGATATCCTAATAGGATATAGCATAGCATAGAAATATAGTAGTCCTATCATGCATGTTACAAAAATCCACTAAGTGTAATGAAAATAGTAGGACATGGATGATAGTGTCACTTGCCTTTTTAGTAGAGAATATTGGTTCACTTCTTGATCTTGCAAATATCACACTCTTCTAACTTCACTACAATTCAATCAAGCAAACACATATTCAACTAGCATTCAAACAATTTACCACATAAATTAATAGAAACAAGGCAATGCATGCAATCATGCAAAAGATGGTTTTATTTGTAAAAGTGGTTTCTACTAGTCTCTAAACATTTTAAAGCTCATATTGGCCATTTTACAAAGTGGTAAAACCATTTGCAAAAGGTTTCACCTCATAAACCAAACATTATAATAAGGTGATATTTTATGTTGTTTGAAAATATCTTTTAGCAAAGTAATAATTTCATAGGGTTCATCAAATAAATTTTAATTCTCAAAACTTGGTGTTTAGGGTCAGAGAGTTTAACTCAAGTCATTTTCTCCAGATTTTACTCAAAAAGTATTTTTAACACTTAAACAATATTTTTATTTGACTAGAAATGTTCTAATTCAAATATTTATTCCTTAACTTCACAAAATACATTTTTAAATCCATAAGTTGGTTCCTATGGTCAGTAGGTTCAAAACAAACCATTTAGCAAAGATTTCACCTTAAAAATATATCTAGAACAATTTTTATATTCAAATTATGCCTACACAAGTTTCTGCAAATTCAACCAATTTTCCAGAATAAAAACATTAAACAAAGTGCATGGTTGCAAAGTACTTGTCCTGCTGATTCCAATGATATAAAATTTGCAAAATTTGGACGTGTAGATTGAAAGTTATGAATTTTGCAAGTTTGCATATCTAATAGATCAAAATTTCTATTTTAATTCAACTCTGAACACGTGGCGCTATCCTATTGGACGGTACCGCTTCGTGCGGATCGATCAACACTGGCCGTAGGATCTCACTTAAAACGCACGGCACAGATGGACGCGTACCCCTTCGTTTAAATCTAATCTGAGCCACTAGATCAAGATCCAATGGACACAGCGCATCCGACCATGGACTGGCGGCGCTGGCGGCGGCTGACGGCGGCGCACGCTCAGACGGTGGCGTTGGCGGTGATTCAGGAAACGAGGGAGGGAGTGAGGATGCTCACCGTGCTCGCGTGGTTGCGGTGAAGCTCAAGGTGGCCTTAGTTCGTCGAGGGGCGCACAGGAACGGAGTAGATTGCTCGCCGGAGCTTGCAGCAGCATCGGGTTCGTCTGGTTGTCGTCGGAGTCGGGGTTTGGGAGCGCGTTAAGGCAAACAAATCATGCGGTTAGATGCGTACACTGCTGGGGATCATGGGAGTATCATCGGGAGGTTCTGGGGCAGTCTGTACTCACCGGGGGGACTCGCCGAAGTCGAGGTAGGAGGCGGCGATGCTCTGATGTTGAGGTTGCCGAGGCTACGGTGCTAGCGCGGGTGTGGGGTTGGTGCTGGGAGATGCGCAAGAAGAGGGGGAGCAGGCTCGTGTGCTCTGGGAGGCGAGGGGAGGTTGGACGGTGCCGGAATCGGCCGGAGAAGCTCGTCGGAGACAGTGCGTTCGAGCAAGCGATTGGGGCAGCCTGGAGGCAGAGAGGAGGCGGTGTCTGGGGGAAATGGAAGAGGGGAGGGAGGCGTATAAGGGCGCGTCATTGCTGTCGAAAATTACTCGAGCATTCACTCGAATTTATAAGGATTAACAAGCGGCAGAAACGGCGAGTGCGAGGGGGAACGGTCGTCGTGGGTGAAGACGAAGATCTGACGGCGTGGGGCCGCGCTGTCTGCGAGAGAAAGGAAGAGAGAGTGGGGTCCAGTGATCCGCGACGGGGCGGGTGCGCCGTTGAGTGGAAAACGCTTCGCTGCGGGGAGAGCTGGTGGGCTAGCTGTTGGGCTGGGTTGGGCCTGCCGGCTGGGCTGCTTCGTTTCTTTTTTTTATACAGAATGTTTTCCCTTTTTCTATTTTGAATTTCTTCTTTGATTTTCATTCAAATAATTCAAACTCTATTTCAATTCAAACCACCACCAAACTTTGGGTATATTTTAATTCTATTTATCAATATATTCTAAAGTCCAAAATAGAACAATTATTTTTAGGGTTTATTATTTATTAAAAGCAAACAAATAAACATTAGTCTTTATTTCAAATAGGTTTCAAATATGTTTTAGAACACTATTTGAATTCTAAAAAAATTCCCAAAACCTTTTCAGTAGGTTTTATTTGAAAAATAAAACACTTTGAATTCTTTTATTTAAAATACTTTCTAAAGTTTTAAATGTTCATTCAAAATAGGAAATTGTCTTTACTTAAATAAAATTGGGTATTAATAAATCCTCATGATTTTATTTATATAATCCTTTACTCTTTTTATTAAACAAAAATATTTTATTTCTATTGCTTGGCCAAGATTTAATTTGGCTCTTTAAAATAGTCCTTATTTATTATTTCTACTTTGTTTATGAAAACCATATCTTTTTGTTTAAAGATCCAAAAATGGTGATTCCAACTATTATAACTTTATTTATTATCTATTTATCTTTTTAAATCCCT
This sequence comes from Avena sativa, assembly GCA_916181665.1. Classification (NCBI taxonomy): domain Eukaryota; kingdom Viridiplantae; phylum Streptophyta; class Magnoliopsida; order Poales; family Poaceae; genus Avena; species Avena sativa. Next base: position 142,304,149 of record OV702294.1, on the reverse strand, counting down.
TTAGGATTCTATTTGATCAAAATAGGTTTTGATGTTTCCAATTGGAATCAAAAAGTTTCTTCTCACCCTAAATTTCAACAATTGTTTATTTTGTTTATTTATTTTTCACATTTCAAAATTTGGAAAATTTTGGGATGTGACAAGGTGGCTGGATATTCAAAGCTACGACAGATCTGAATCAAGCAAGACTTAAATCGGATCTAGGTGGCTGGATATTCAAAGCTAAGATAGATCTGAATCAAGCAAAACTTAACTCGGATCTAGGTGTCTGAATATTCAGAACTAGAACAGAGCCGAATCAAGTGAAACTTAACTCGGATCTTAGTGGCTGGATAATCAAAGCCGAAATAGATCCGGATTAAGCAACGCTTAATTTGGAATATGGATGAACCACGATCAATCCAAGTCATACAAGAAATTAACTTAGCAAATAACGTATTTGAAGCCTAACAAAGCTTCCAAACGAACAACAAGTTATTCGGTTGCAAGCTTCGGGGACTAGTGTATATATATATTATCATTTGAATAACAGACAAAATATCAACAGAAGCGCTTACCTCGTTCATCTTATCACTATCAAGAACAATCTTAGCAGCCATATGCAAACGACTGCTGATGTCGGAAAGCTGAAATGGCTGGCTACTCAGATTTCCCTCAAGATGATCGGCGGCATTCCAATTGTTGGCGTATTCCACCAAAGAGCCGAGGTTGTTCCCACTCTCAGTACGGGTCAGCACTTTACCTCGGACCCGTTGGGTAACTACCGCCGCCGCGGGACTCTTATGAAGAGTAAGATGAGTATCAGCGGCCGGGGTGACAACAGGCTTAGTAGAGGAAGCCCCCTTGCGGAGTGCATCAGATATGTTGGGTTGAGAGGAGCTAGCTGGCCCCTTCTGAGATGCTGAAGGTTTGGTGACAACAACCTTCCTAGTCTTAGAAGAGGTTTCCGCAGGGGTAGAAACCTCGGAACTAGGAGTAGCATCCTTGGATGCAGGAGGAACTATGGTTTCCAAGGGGGCCGAGATGGTGATATCTTCGGCTGGAGTTGGAGTAGCAGCTGGAATTGTGGTGGTCGAGGGAATATCGGGGGAAACCTCAGTGGTCATAGCAGGGGCAACAGGCTCAGCGGGATGAACTACTGGCGGGGTTATGTCGGCGTTAACGGAGGGAGCTGTGGGTACGTCTCGCCGAGGCGATGTCTGAGTCGGCGCAGGAGGAGAGTCAACACGAGAGAGACTAGGAGCCCGAGTATCTTCAGGGGGGCGGAGGAGAAGGCTGCCGAGTTGTATGGCTTGTCATACTCGAACCACTTGGTTTGGTAGAGAGAGAAGCTCTGCAAAGGACAAAAGGTCGAATCAAAAGACAGAAAGAGAGAAACAAGAAATATGAATGAAAATAAACTCACCCAGTAACCCCGGGCATGGTCTTACGCCTCGGAATATGCTGGGAAGACTTCTTCACTCGCTTCTTGGGAGCAGCGTCGGAGGGACCTGCCGGAGCAGTGCGCTTCTTCAAGGCAGCAGGAGCTCGAGAAGCAAGAGGCTCGGCGTCGTGCACCTGACCGGATGGATTAGCTAGGAAAGTAGGAGCGGAAAATGCGTAAGATATAGGCATCGCGGCAACTAACTCAAGAATTTGGACGTCGTCCGAGTCACCTTCATCCCTATGGGCCGAGGTCTTGCCACGGGCGCGAGCCGGAGCAACATCCGACTTAGGGACAAACTCTTCCGAGTCAGGTTCCCCACTGTCCGGGGTATTCCGATCTGCAGTCCATGGAAGAGCCAGTACCTCGGCATCCTCGATCTTTTGCTCCACAAACCTCTGCAAGAAAAGAAACAAAGTAGAGTTATCAAAAGAATGGTCACAAACGCGACTCAGAAACAAACACCAATACATAAATTTACCTCGGGAGGGGGATTCCCACGAGTGAACGGCTTCAGTCCCCATGTCCAGTCCTCCGCCATATCAGTCTTAAAGATAGCTCGGACACGCTTATAAATAAGATAGTCATCGAGCTCAACCGTCAAGACTCGGTTGGGATTTAGAGGACCACTCATGTAACAGAGTTTGTGAGAGCGAAGCTGGAAAGGGCAGATTCGGTTGCTGACGAATGTGGTCATCAGATCCTCACCGCGGAGCCCGGCACGGATCAACTCCTTGAGCCGAATCTCAAATGCCTCGGCCAAATCATGGCTCTTCCTTGGATTGTAATTCCAATTCTTCTTGGAAGGTGTGCCAATAGAAAAGGCAGGGAGCCGAATCTTGTCTTCTTTTCCAGTGTTCTTGACATAGAAAAATGATCTATGCCATTTCTTGCAAGACTCGAGGCCGGCGACACGAGGGAACTCGGAGTTTCTCCGAGGTGTAATGGACGCGGCTCCACACTGGGTAAGAGATTTCTCGGAGGGGTGAAGATATTTGTCCGGAATGATGTTAGATTGGATCTGGAAGAATTTAGACCATACAGCCACGGAGGGCCAGAGGCCGAAGTACCCCTCCGAGGCTGAGATGTAAGCAGACAAGGAGGCGATGGCATTAGCCGGAAGATGATGCGGCTGGAGGCCGAAGTAATCAAGGAATTCCCAAGAAAAATCGCTAAGGGGGAGGCCTAACCCACGAGCAAAGTAGGACATGAAAACAACGTACTCGCCTTCATTGAGTACAGGAGAGGATTCATTGCCGGGCAAGCGACAGCTTACCTCGGCAGGAATCCGACGTGTCCTAATCAGCCACTCAATCTCACGACGGGTGACAGAGGAGCCTTGCTAAGAGCCCCGTTCTGGACCGGACGCTAGGTCATCATCTTCGACGAGCGCTCCACTGGCAGAACTATACATGGGCTCGCGAGGAATCAAGTGAGGAGAAACTAGCGGCGAAGGGAGGCCTAGAAGCGCAGGGCCCCGTCGTGATTCTAACGAACACGGCGGCGCAACAAAGGAGAACCACCGCGAGGAATCTGGGAAACTGAAGGCCAGCCTAGGGCGGAAATCTAGCAGCAGCGCTGTAGAATAACTCACCCGCGGGGGAGGCGAAGGAGCGCACGGCGGTGAGGTCGTCGAGTTACCATATTGGGACAAGCATATTCCTCGAATATGCTTGCCACGTCAGCCCTAGGAGGAACCAAGGCACCCCTTTATAAGGGGAGACACGGGCTCCTGAGAGGGGATCGATTCATTCTACGTCGTAAGGCTCGTGTAGTAGCTCTCTTCTTCCTGCAAACAGCTCAGGGAGCACTTGTAGTCCTTAAGAGGAGAAATAAAGATCTGCATGTTAGTCATTTGAGTGTAGAAATCACTACATCTTCCCTCCCCGGATCCCTCTAGCATCCATTGGCCCCATACTTTAGCCTACCCATGGCATCTGCCGTGCCACCACCACGACATTGCTTGTATCTTGAACAAGGAAGAAGTGGCGTCTACATGTCAATTGGATGCAAGCTAGGATGATCAATAAATTCACATCTTCTTCATCCTACCAATTGTATCTCGGTAACAAGTATCTCTCCCTCATGCATACTTATCTTGTTCCCAACCTTTTGTAGGTTGCTTGTTGACATGAATTTGTGAACTTGGCATGGTTGGTTTCTTGCTTTGGCTTTGAAGAGTTGTCTCTATTGCAAATGTGTGTATGTTGCGATGAGTGCATATAATGGGGACTATACTAAATCATGCTCATGATTCACCAATCCCAAATATGGCAATCTAGCAATGTTGTTGCATATCGTTTCCTCAATATCTCTCATGTGCAATAGTGAGTATTTTTGCCAAGTTGATTTCTATCTTGTGATACTTGTTTCCTTTCTCCATATATTCCTTCTATCCCCTTCTTCCCTTGGTAATAGTTGTTATGTATGGAATATGTTGGTGTCTTGAGCTCATCGATGAACAATAAGATATATTTGAGCCCTTGGGCATGCTTTCAAGCAAAACATCTTATTGGTATATTATATGACTTCCGTTTTGCCTTTCATATGCTTTCATGTGTATCTATTTTGTTTGTGCATATTTCTTTGTGGACATTTGTCTTTGTGATATTTCCCACCTAGAAATTTACACACACAAGAGAATATCTTTCTTTGGTTGTTTTTGCATTTCTTGGAAACCACCTCCTATTTCTTTGTGATTCTTTGGTGGCTTCCAAATTTATTGACCTTCCATGGTTGTGCATGTTGCTTCCAAATACAATTACTATAATTGGTGCGCAATCATGGGGAGCTTCTCTAATTAATTTAATAGTGCACATTTTCCTTCTTTCTCATTTCTTGTGGTTTAAATGCTTATGGGGGAGCGAGAATTCCATATTTGTGCATATTGTATTAAAATACAAGTATTATAATCTTTGCACAAAGTTTGGGGAGCTTCTCTATTTTTCATTTAAACACTCTTTTTGTTGTTATTTCCTTTTGATATCATTTGTTGGTTTTTCAATTGGTCCTTTTGGATCTTTTGGTTGCTCGCTTCATTTGTTGAAGCTTATTTCCTTTTATTGTCTTTTTGCAATCTTTGGGTCCTCAATATGGTTTTACTTCCTCCCAAGTACACATCATTTGATTTGTGCATATGCACACCTTTGGAGGAATTCTTACTATATTGGTCGTCTAGAACTTTTCACCCATTTTGGCAATCGATGCCAATGGGGGAGAAATTTTGGAGGGTTTAAGGGAAGTTAGCCTTTGCTTTGAGTGTGTTCTTAAGCATTTGCCTCTCATGCTCTTGCATCTTTGTGGTTGCTTTGCATGTCGAATATATAGAGGAAACTCAACCAACGGTAATGGTACAAAGATTCAAGAGTCAAAGAGTTAAGAATACAGATATATGGTACAAAGATTCAAAACACCTTGAAACGATACACATCTGAGTACGGATAAGATGCAAATTGAGCAAAGAACCCTGAAGAATAACCAATGGCGTCCATAATCCTGCCTGGACTAGGACGGAAGGGTAACCCCGCTAACAACGTTGATCTCAAACCTTCTTAAACAAAAGGGGTGCCGACAAAGGGAAAGGAAGAAGAGAGCGGTCAGTACTGAGGCCAGTACACGACGAGTCTTAGAATTCGGCAGTTCTCGCCTACATAGGTATGGTGGACTGAAGCGGCAACACAACAGGCACTAAACAACCTATAGAGACTCAATACAACTGTCGGCTATCAAAGAGGGATAAGAAAGACCTATTCGGATCCAACCTGATACTACCACCAAACATACCCATCCTAGTATTTACCCCTCGAGACCAAACGAGGTCCACCGAGGAAATCACACAGTTGACAGTTTTATTCATTCCGTTATAGTTGCAACAATTACTAGTCATATATAGATAGCATGAGTCATTCTGATAACATAAGTAGTGGGCAGTTTTATTTAACCATTCCATTGTAGTTGCAATACTTACTAATCAGATATAGACGTAGCATGTGACATCCCAAATCTAGCAGCTGTTAGCACTTTTATTTGCATTCCATTATAGTGAAGCTGATTACTATTCATCACAAAGTCAAATTTATAACACTACTTTAGTTATAGTTCTCTATGATCGAGATAATGTGCTCCAGGTAGTCCATAACCGCGGACACGACTTTCAGAAAATTTTACCCTGCAGGGGGCAAAAATAGCAACATACGCACGATCAACCTCGGAAAAAACCAAATGAAAACCCAACAAGGCTCACGACAAAGCAATCACAAGATTCATATAATATTTCAGGGGGCACCCCACTAAACTACTCGCGACGAAGTTGGCCGGCTCCGAGAAGGACCCAGAGGTTTGGGTCGATGGCTATAAACGACTGGGAACCCGAAAGTGTGATTGGGCTTGTCGATACCGCATAAACGTATCACAATTCCTAAACAGTCTCCGAGAAGGACCCAGAGGTTTGGGTCGATGGCTATAAACGACTGGGAACCCGAAAGTGTGATTGGGCTTGTCGATACCGCATAAACGTATCACAATTCCTAAACAGTAGGGTAGTAAACGCTCTCCACGAGCAAAAGTAGTAAATAAAGCAGTAAACATGGCATACACATGGCATAAGTACATGATAGTAATAAAAAACCCAAACTAGTTTCTGGCCCCAAGAAATAAGATATGACTCAATCTCTCTCTAAGGGGATTCATGGTCCCACCTGCGGATAGTGCGATAGTAAAGGAACATATATCAAGTACTCGGGGTCCTACGGCATACCAGTGAGCGGTTAAAAACCAAATAACATCTATTGCCCACCAGTGCCTCTTTATTAGTTATAACTATTTTTAGCAATTTAATACCAAGTTGTAACTTAAGTCATGATCATCTCCAACATAAAGCATATGGCAACTTTCCAACAACTGTGGAACATCGACGGCATGAAGCAACACCTGCGCAAGCAACTACGACTCGCAAGGCCGACTATCTACCAACCAATAGGCAATAGGATGTGTACATGGCAATATAGGCTACAAGGGATATAAAGTGGTACATAATCTAATGCATCGCAACACAGATACCAATAGATCAACAGGAGGAAGTAAAGACTAGAAATGTAAAATAAGTAGAAGAGGGAGAATGCTCGTCTGAAAAACATTGCCGGAGGTTCATCCGAAGATCGGGTCGTCACTCGCATCAACTTATCGTCCTAATCCGTAAAGAAGCAATGCACTAAAAGAAACACTGGATGCACTATTTAATACTACGGCAGAAGATCGGGCATGATGCATGACATGGCAAAGGTGTGATGCAATTAGGCAATATTAAGCGGAACCGGGGTCCCGACAATTAATTAGATGGTTCATGTTGTTTAGATACCCCGCAATTTAAAAGTTGTATTAACAAGGCAAAACATGGCATCGGTTCTCTACACAAATTTAAATGGAGCAAATATAAGACTAGAAAAGCCCGCATATGGTCTCCATATTTAATTATGACGTTAATCGTCCTAATACCCCCAAACCACATGATGTATGAAACATTATCAATTTATATGCAAGAGAGAGATATTGTATATGATAAAAATATTGGTCTCGGAAAAGGGGTCACACATGGGTTCGACGATCTTGGTTCGGAGGGTTCGGGTTTGGTCTCGAACTCCAGGATCGGGGCTTCGGATCCATGTTGCTGCACACGGGGGTCTCGGCGTCTTCGGGTTCCGTGAAGCCCGATCCATGAAGGAGACCTTAGCACAGCGCCAGATTCATATCAGTCTTCAGATTAGGGCTTCGGGGTTTCTAGCTCCGGAAAGGCGATCTTGGCGTTCCACGAAGGCCTTATGTTTCGGTCCGATGACGACCTCCGGGTATCGCGGGTTCTCGGTGTCTTCGGATTTAAATTCTAGTGGTATTGAGGCTCCCTGACGAAGATCTTGTGGTGCTTCAGGGCGATTTCAACCGTCGGTATAGAACTTCACTTGGAAACCATCTAGACATAAGACAGACGAAATAAGGCAGCAGAGACTCAGACAGCAACACTGGAATAAACAAGGTCACTCGAGAAAGGCCTACAAACCCACATATGCCAAATAGAGACATATAGAGTTCACCAGAGATGCACAAGCAACACGACGAGGCGAGGAAGAGCACTGGAGATCAACGTGGCCGTGACGAGACTCGCAACACTCACGGAAGCAGAGGAACATGGCATCCAGGAGCACGACGGGGATGCCGGAGGCTCGGGGCAGCAGAGGCGAGGCGGACCCGGCGGCAACACAGGGGATGGCGGCACGTGGGCAGGGCGGCAGAAGAAGCAGGGGAGTCGAGGGTGCTGGGCGACCTGAGAGGGAGGAGGGGACCGCTTGCCCTACGGATGAAGGCGAGCACGGAGGGCAGCGAGGGCTCGGGAGGCGGGGCCGGAGGGGACACGGCGAGGTGACAGCAGAACGGCGTCCGGATCAGGCTCGACGAGAGGCGCACGGGTGGCGGCTTGGCGGTGCAACACCACACGGAGGAGGGGTGGGCAGAGATGGCGGGTCAGCGGCGGGTCGGCCAGCGCACAGATGGAGGCGCGACATAAGCGAGAGGGGCTTGGGAAGGAGCTCTGGCAGCGGGGCCAGGCTCGGGCGCAAGGGGGCAAGGTCGAGCGGATGGAGGCGGGGGTCACGTAGGGGAGAGGAAGATGGTGGCGGGGTAAGCGAGAGGGAGGAAGGGCTTGCGGGAGGAGCGATGCGAGGGAGTGGTTCGAGGCGGCCGCGTCGAGTCGGGGTGGTGGGGCCGAGGGAGCGATGGGATTTCCTGGGTGCGTGCAGGGAATCGTGACAAGGAAAAGGACCAGGTTTGCGGGATGTGTGCGTTTGTGGTGTACCGGGGTGGTTGAGGCGTGCATGTAGCTGTGCTGCTGTCGCCGCTATGTGTGTGTGCAATGGTTAGGTGAGGTGGGTGGTGGTGGCGTGAGTGTGTGAGTGTAGGGATAGGTAGGATTAGGGTTTTGGGAATATTAGGGTTTGGGGTGGTAGGCTGCTTCCAGCTAGGCCTTTGGGCCTGGCCGGTGGCGGCCTCCCGCGGAGTTTTAAAATAGTTTCATATTTATTATTTTCTTTCTTTTAAAACAAAACATTTGTAAAAAAGGTTTTAGACAAATAAAAGATCCAGATGGATCTAGGGTTTCGATTTGAACAATGAGAGGAATATCTATAATACAAAATAGGCTTTCAGAAAATAGTTTTAGGCGAACAAATGCATGAAGACATGATGATGCATAAAACAAAAACACAACGATTTTCTAGTAGTGGTTTTACCCGGGTGCTACAGACGAACGTTTAGTGATTTCCCATGTCCCATTAGCTATGATGGAATCCATCCCGCTATGGACCGCTTCTTTCCAGTAATCAGCATTCGGGGATGCATAAACTTCTGAAATATAAGTGGGAGTGTCATCCATGAGGTACACAGGAAATCATCACGAAAGTACTTTACAATCCTCTGTCTCTTGCCCCTACTAAGGGTTTCCTCGTCATCCTCCTTAGGATTCTCATCATGTGTTCGTTCATAATACTCCGTAGGAATGGCAGGCTCAAGAGTCTCCTCATATTCCTGTGTAGAAGTGCTTTGCATATCTCTCATAGGAAAAATATCCTCAAAGAATGTAGCATCTTTAGACTCCAGAATTGTACCGACCTTCACATCGGTACCTCAGATTTTACTACTAGAAATCTATAGCCGACGCTATTCTTAGCGTACCCCAAATTAACGCAGTCCACGATCTTTGGTACAAGCTTACGCTTTTTGGGGATCGACACATTGACTTTCGCCAAACAGCCCCATGTATGTAAGTATGAGAGTGTTGTTCTTCTCTTATCCCATTGCTCATAGGGAGTAATCTCATTGTCTTTTGTCGAAACTTTATTCAAGACATGACATGATATCAATATAGCCTCTTCCCACCATGCCTTGGATAAATCTGATGTATCTAACATGGCGTTAACCAAATATGTTAGAGTACGGTTTTTCTGTTCGGCAACCCCATTTGACTGAGGTGAATAGGGAAGCCTCCTCTCATGAATAATACCATGTTCCGCACAAAAGGACTCAAACTCATTAGAGAAATACTCCCCACCATGATATGACCGGATTCGTTTAATTTTATTTTCAAGTTGATTCTCAACTTCTGCTTTATAGATCTTAAAGTAGTGCAGAGCCTCATCTTTAGTGTTTAAAAGATATACATAGCAATATCTAGTGGAATCATCAATCAAAGTCATGAAGTATCTTTTTCCACCTTTAGTCAACACACCATTCATCTTACAAAGATCAGAATGTATGAGTTCTAAGGGTGCCAAGTGTCTCTGCTCTGTAGCTTTATGGGGCTTGTGAGGTTGCTTTGCTTGTACACGCGAATGGCACTTAGAACCTTTGGCTAAAGTGAAACTCGGGATTAAATTAAATTTTGCTAGCCGTGATACAACCGAAACCAATGTGACAAAGACGTGAATGTCAAACTTATATCTCATTAACAATCGAATGAATATTGTTCACAACTTTATTACGAAAATCCATGAGGGAAAGGCAGAAAAAACCTCCGCATTCATAACCTTTTCCAACAAACAATACATATTTCGTAGCAACTACTATATTAGACTCGAAAACCAACTTGAACCCTTCTCTATAGAGAAGAGAGCCACTAACGAGATTCTTCTTGATGGCGGGGACATGCTGCACATTCTTGATCTGCATGATCCTTCCCGAAGTAAACTTCAGATCGACTGTTCCAACACCACGAACAGAAGCACTCGCGCCATTCCCCATCAATACGGACATGTTCCCTATTGCCTAATAAGAAGAAAACAATGAGATGTCAGCACACACATGAATATTTGCACCTATGTCAATCCACCAATTGGTAGTCTGACAAACTAAAAATACAGTAAAGAAATTACCATATCCAGATGCCCCATTCTCATTGTTGCTCACAATCATGTTGACAGTTTTGGAGTCCTGTCCTGCTTTCTTGAACTTGTTCGGGCACTTGTTAGCCTAATGTTCCTCTGAACCACAAGTGAAACAACTATCTTTCTTGAAGTTCTTATTACCCTTCTTATTGAAGTCGATATTCTATTGGACACTATTCTTCCCCTTGGGCTTGTGGGAGTTCAAGTTCTTCTGTACCACATTGGCAACAGAAGTCCCTTCGGTCTGTTTTTGTGTGAGTCCTTGCTCTCGAATTCTGCTCGACACTCAGATGGCCGATGACGTCCTCTACTGAGAATTCATGCCTCTGGTGTTTCAGAGTGGTAGCAAAGTTCCTCCAAGAATTAGGGAGCTTAGCGATTATGCATCCCGCGACAAATTTTCTAGGTAATTCACACTTAAGAAGCTCAAGCTCCTTAGCGATGCACTATATCTCATGAGCCCATTCTAATACAAAACAGTTTTCAACCATTTTGTAATCATGAAACTTCTCAATAGTATACATCTCGCTTCTAGCATTAATTGCGCCGAATTTGGATTCAAGCACCTCCCACAAGTTCTTGGCAACCTGCATATGTAAATATGAATCAACCAAATTATCTCCGATCACACTCAGAACGGCTCGAACAAAGACGACGGTGGCCTCCCTGAACGCCTTCCACTGAGAGTAACACCGGAGACCCAGAACACGTTCATTGTCGTGGGCCATAAGATGGTTTTGGTCGGCCAACGCTTAAAGTACGTTCCCATAAAAGAGGACAGTTTCAATGCAGCGGCAAAACCTTGGATCGGAAATTGCCTACACAAATTAGGTTGAGAATTTAGGAAATATTTAGATTATATTAATCCACGAATAAATTATGAGCCAGACATGCACACACTGCTATTTGACAATGAAAACATGTAGTACTAGACAAATCATAGAATCATCTACTAAAATTACTAGTACTCTGCACACAGAGATAAATAGGAGAGGGATTGGCATATTGTACCCTCCGGTAGGCCAATTGGCCGTAGCAGTAGCGGAGGCGGAAGCTGCGGCAGCGACCGCCTCGTCGGCCGCCCTCTTGGAAGCAGCAGCCTGTTCGGCTTCAGTGGCAATGGCGATGACGGAGGCATAGAAGTAGTAGATGCAGCTGAACGAAAGCGAGCAGTCGCATAGAAGACGCTTCCCAGAAACCTAATTTCCCCTCTCCCGTACATGATCTCGAGGGGCGGGATTTTGGAGGCATGCTCTTCCGTCAGCCGTGTACGTGGTGGTCGGAATGGGATCACCCGTGGCAGCAGTAGTAGAGGAGACGATAGTAGAAATCGTGTGTGGATGCAGTGGTTATGTTATTTCGCTTGGAGAGGAGTGATCTCTCCAATATATAGGCATAGACATATGGAAACGCATGTAATGAATTACTGAAAACACACATACATAATAGCACTTAAGACTAAATGTTTTATCTCGTATTCATTCTCATTAATGTTTCAGTTGCAACCATTCGTATCCCATTTATGCGTGACAAAAAGAACACATCAGCTCAGCGAGATTCCCGCATCCCGAGGTGAGGCAAGGCAGGTGGAAGAGGAGGAGGAGCACACATGTAGAACACTTCTCCTCACTTCACACCAAGTCATACTAGTGGGATAAAATCTCATCTTATATGTTGGTGAAAATCTCTCCCAACTAGCTATATGGGACTAAACTTCCACCACTCCTATTGCCATGAATGGGCTCTTAAATTTTTTCCTGAAATTGTTAGATGGGCTTAAAACCCATCCTATATTTAAACAGATTTTTCAAATGCCATTTTGATCACAATTTGAGATTGTGTATCAGTTTGATCATTTTATGTTGTTGCATTACAACTATACAGATTAGTGCCACCACGGAAATGTATTTATACCACCGAGTTGCAATTATATCAATACATTTTTAGGGGAAATAAATGGATACTAAGAGCATATCCACTCTTTCAATGTTCCTAGGCCTGAGGGATGGATGGAACTTTCGGCTTGAGAACGGCCAAATTCCCACTCACGTTTCCACGCGTAGTTCCCAGGCAGGCGTTTTTTGGCCAAATTTGGCAACAGTTTGCCCGAATTTGGCTCAAATTCACACAGTTCGATATAAATAGGAATACAGAGCAATGTTCGGCATAAAATTAAGCACAACAAAGTTCAGCATAGTTCGCCATAGAATAAAACACAACATAGTTCGGGACTATTCGACATAGTTCGGCCAGATCATGTTTGGCTAGATGCAATATGTGTCCCTTGCCTATCCATAAGTGCTTGACCAGATCATCATGCAGATGTTAATGCACTGTCGGGTCTTGGAACTCCTAACATGGCGATGAAGGTAACCCATGATGTCGGCACCTGGTGATCAGGCTCTCCAAGAGGCCATTGTCTATAGTATGGCTCCTTCTGCTCGAGCAAATTCACTAGATGCTTGCGCTCGTCCTCAATGATCATGTTGTCAAAGTTCACACAACCGTTTATCACTTTCCATATCTGATCTTTTGACTAGGTCATAGCAGAGAACCAGACAACTGCAAATACCGGCTGGAGCACACCAAATGCCTGCTCAACGTCCTTCCCGCAAGTTTCCTATTTCATATAAAAATTGTGTTTATTCTTCAACAAGACTTGACAACAGTGTGAAGCCTTCATAGTAAGGACACAATTTTTATACACATAGATAATGTAAAATGGAGTTCTGTATGCAATCTGTAGACAATAAATATTTTTCTCTTCGAAAGTACATGACACTTGCATGTAGAGCAAGCACAAATTTAAATAGAATAGTAAAAATTTCACGGTGTTTCATCAAATGTAAAGGATGGCACAAATGAGGGATCAAACAAATTGAGAGAACAAAATTATGCGGATTTTTTCACTATAAAGTTAAACATATATACACAGAAACAAATAACAAAATAAAAATATTATGCACCTAAAGTTTCCCACGAACCAAAAAATATGATTATTTGTGATCTCTTCAACATTTATACCCAACATCCCAACACAAGAACACAATCTTGCTTGCTCAAGGCTCAAGATAAATCAGAGAATTGATAATTCAGAGTAGTGGCATTTTCATCCTTTATAACCAAAAAAAAATATGTAATCATTTGACCTTGCTGGACTTTGGAAGCATCAGTTTAATTAGAAAAATACAACCCACACGGTCATGCATATTGGCAGCTTAACTTCCTGCATCTATTGGCTATAACAACCCATTCCTGTAAAGCCAAAACCACAAAGTTGTCATTCCACAAAGACATACCCACCTCGCCGTCAGAAGCACCTCCAGAAGCGCCATGGGCACTGCTCTATTCAGGTTTGCTACTGTCACCGACCGTGATGCTATTGTCAACAATAGCCCATATTTCATAGGCGACTCTGTTTTGCATATCACCAACGAGGACAAGGGCATCAACCACAGATCTACTGTGTTTACCCATGATGTATGGTGCATGCTATTGAATTACCCTCAGCAGCTTTGGGACCCAGAATTTGTGATGAAAACTTTCGTACCCTTCGGTAGATTTCTGGTTTGGAACAAGGATCTGTCCAACAGAGCTCGTATCCTAGTCAAATTTCGTGCACACAATATTGTTACTCTACCGCTCAGTGTCGTACTTGGAAGGAATCTTACGGATGATAGCAATGGTGACACATGCAGCTGCCCTATGATCCTCCTTGCACATAACATGCTGGGTGGTGTTGCTGGTGACGAGGACCCCCTTCCTCCTGACAGTGCCAACCCCCACCCTATGTCTGTCATCCATCAGGGATTTTGGCATGATGGACCTGAGGATCATGATCATAACATGGATGAACAAGTTCATGTTGCACCTTTCATTCCCCATGTTGCACCTGCTGGACATGATGCACCTGTAGCAGGAATTGACATTGTGGCCCCCGGCACACCTATCTTACACCCTGATGAACAGGTGGCACATGAGCATGTCCCAGACACCATGGAGAACCTGGCCAACCTTCTTGTAAACTTGATGGGACATGGTGAGGAAGTGATGAACAAATTCAATGGTTTCAATATCTCGGGTGCCCCATGCAACATTGAAGAATCTGTTGAAAATGGCATGAAAACCATCAAATGTACTCTGCAAATCAACATTGTCTCTGAACTCCAGATTGATGCTCAGGAGGGCACATCTGGCACTGCTTTTCTCAACAACACTGTGCAGCAGCAGACTGTGGAGGGAGATCACTCTGAATCAGAGATCCTGATGGAAATCCCTGAACCCACTAATTTCCCCAAGTCCAAGCGCAAGAAGCAGACTCCCAGAAACGTCAGTGTGGTTAGGAGGAGCAAACGCATAGCTGATCTTGCTGGAGGATACAAAGACAAAGTCCCTGCTGAAGAAGCTAGTGACAATGGCATTAACATGGACCTGAATAAGGAATTTGATGCTATCGTCATGGACAATAATGCTGCACCTCCACCTGATCTTCCCATTGCCACTGTACAAGCCATTGGCACCCGTTTCTCCCAGATGCCTCCTGGGGAGGTGTCTACTGCTGCCCTCATGAGCAACAGCCCCAATGATAATGTGTAAACATTGTCACTTCATGTCTAGGGGTAGAGACTACTGCTACCTCATTATCCTAGATCGTTTTTATTACTTATCCATCATGTTTTCGTCCCCAATTAGCTCCTATCTGCTAAACAGACTCTATATGTGTAAGCAGACTATGTCAGTTTATGTGATCAACATGTGTGATCAATATCTGTTTATTTCTATCTGTTTCCAATGGCTCTTTCCTATATGTGCTGGCATATATGCACTCCTTTTCTGCTTCCAGTTACCTGGTCCAACGATCTACTTTCCCTGCGATTTTGTTATCCCCCTGGATGTTTTGGATAAACTTGTTGACATAGGATCAGTACCCGATCTTATCACTACTATAATCACAATGTTGTCCAATGAGTAGATATTGGAGTGTGATAGATTGGAATATAAGGGGGATTAATTCCCAGGGCAGATGTGATGATTTGAGCAACAAAATATCTGAAAGCAACTGTAATATTGTCTGCCTCCAAGAAACAAAAAGAGTGTCATTTGACCATAATTTCATCAGAAAATTCTGCCCTAGAAGGTTAAACCAGTATGCTTATCAACCATCAATTGGAAATTCAGGGGGCCTAATAATTATTTGGAATGGCAATACTTTCATTGGCACTGTTATCAGTCAATCTCATTTCCAAATCACCGTTGAGCTCAAATGCAACCTCACAAACCTGATATGGCACATAACCAATGTTTATGCCCCATGTACACCTGAAGGAAGGAATCTATTTCTTGATTGGCTTATGCAACTGGACTCCTCAAATTATGATTATTGGATGATCCTTGGTGATTTCAACATGATTAGAAGTACTGCTGACAGGAACAGACCAGGGGGCGGCATCAATAACATGCTCCTATTTAACTCTATCATACAGCAACATGACCTTGAAGAAATCCCACTTAAAGGAAGGGCTTACACTTGGAGCAACATGCAAGATATTCCACTCTTAGAAAAGCTAGACTGGATATTTACATCACATAGCTGGATTACCCAATTTCCCAACACCCTTGCCACCCCTATGGCAAGATTAGGTTCTGATCATGTCCCCATTCTTATTCAAATTGGTACTAATATACCTAAATCACAAATATTTAGATTTGAGGAATATTGGCTAGAATTTGATGGATTTAAGAATGTGGTGGAGCAATCTTGGCATAACCCAGGTGCATACAGTAATGATGCTCAGGATATCACTGCTAGATTCAAAAACATGAGAAACAACATCAAGAAATGGAGTAAGAATTTATCAAAACTCTTTGTGATCGTTGATAATTGCAGCTTTGTCTTGAGCATGTTAGATGGACTAGAAGAACAGAGGCCATTATCTGGGATTGAAAAAAACTTTAGACTGGCTGTCAAATCTCACCAAACCAAACTCCTTGAAGCTAAAAGGTTATACTGGAGGAAAAGAGCAAACATTAGATGGGCCAAACTTGGGGATGAAAATACTAAATTTTTCCACTCCATTGCTACCAGAAATTTCAGGCACAACCAAATTGCATGCCTTATGACAGAGGATGATGGAGAAGTGACTAGCCATGAAGAAAAAGCTGCAGTATTATGGAATTCCTTCAAAAACAGACTTGAACAATCTGTCAACACTCATATGAGATTTGATCTTAGCTCCCTAATGATACCACATGATCTGAGTTCAGTGGAGGCTCCATTTTCCAATGATGAAATTGATGAAGTGATAAAATGTATGCCTATTGACAAATCACCTGGACCTGATGGTTTCAATGGGCTCTTCATTAAGAAATTTTGGTACAAGATAAAGCATCATTTCTATAACCTATGTAATAGTTTTTATGAAGGGAGCTTAGATCTACACAGTATCAATACTACATATATCACATTAATACCCAAGGTGACTATCCCTACATCTCCATCTGACTATAGGCCTATCTCCCTGGTTCATGGCTCTGAAAATCATCACCAAACTTATTGCCAATAGAGTCCAAAAAGAGATTATTCCCCTCCTTCATAAAAACCAATATGGTTTTATCAAGACAAGAACCATACAAGACTGTCTTGCCTGGGCCTTTGAGTACCTACACATATTCCACAGATCCAAAAAAGAAATTATTATTATCAAATTAGACTTTGAAAAGGCATTTGATATGGTTGAATATGATGCCATTACTACTATGCTTCAACACATGGGATTTGGGAAAAGGTTCATTGGATGGATTAAAAGGATACTGACATCTGCTACCACCTCTGTCATACTCAATGGATTACCTGGTAAAATGATCCAATGCAGAAGGGGAGTGAGACAGGGAGACCCTTTGTCCCCCCTTTTATTTGTATCTACTATTGAACTTCTTCAAATTGCTGTCAATGATGCTTGGCACAATAACTTGATTACTCTACCAATTGATGAATCATATGGACAGAGTTATCCTATTCTGCAGTATGCTGATGACACCCTTCTGATCATGCCAGCTGATGAGATCCAGATAACAAACCTTAAGGAAATTCTTGGAAAATTCACTGATAGTACTGGTCTGAGGATCAATTATCACAAATAATCAATGGTGATAATTAATATATCAAATGACAAATGCAATTTCCTTGCTAATGTTTTTGGTTGCAGAACTGAGTCACTACCTTTTACCTACCTGGGCCTACCTTTGGGCACCACTAAACCCAGATTAGATGACCTTTCCCATTATCTATAATCTAGACAAAAGTGTTGGAATTATGCCCTAGAGGTAATAATAAAGATGTTATTATTATAATTATTGTTCATGATAAACTTTATATTCCATGCTACAATTGTATTAAGCGGGAACTTTGATACTTGTGCGGTTTATGAACAACACCGTGTCCCTAGTACGCCTCTATGGACTAGCTCATTGATTAATGATGGTTAAGGTTTCCTAACTATAGACATGAGTTGTCAATTAATAATAAGATCATGTCATTAGGAGAATGATATGATGGACAGACCCAAATTAAGCAGAGCAATTAGATCGTGTCATCGTGTTCATCTTTGCGAAGCTTTTTCTTATGTCAAGTATTGTATTCCTTAGACCATGAGATAATACAACTCCCTGGTATCGGAAGAAAGCTTTGAGGTCATCAAACGTCATCCTATGTGAGGGTGATCATAAAGGTGTCTCTCAGGTGATCGGAAAGTACTTGTTGGGTTGTATGTATCGAGATGGAATTTGTCCCTCCCGAGTCGGAGAGATATACTTCGGGCCCACTCGGTAATCGATATCAACACCGCTTGCAAGCACGTGGTTAAGGAGTTAATCAAAAATTGATATCGGATTACGGAACGAGTAAAGTACTTGCTGTGAACGAGATTGAACTAGGTATGCCGATACCAACGATCAAATCTCGGGCAAGTAAAATATCGCGTGACAAAGGGAATACATATATGGGATTAATTGAATCCTGGCATCGTGGTTCATCCGATATGATCATCGATGAATATGTGGGAGTCAATATGGGTTTCCAGATCCCACTGTTGATTATTGATAGAAGATCATGTCTGCATATTCTCGAACCCGTAGGGTCACACACTTAACGTGCATCAAAGCTAGGATAGAATGGATAATTGGTTTATGAGTTTTTGTTCGGAGTCTTGGATGAGATCCAGGACATCATGAGAGGTTCCGGAATGGTACGGAGAATAAGATTCATATAAAGGAAAGCAGTTTTTGGATTTCGGAATCATTTTGGAGTTTATCGGTATTGTACCGGAAGGTTCTAGAAGGTTCCGGAGTGGGACCAACATGTGCCCACTTGTCGGAGGCCTGCGTGGGCCTAAGAGGGAGTGCCCTGGCTGCTTTGGGCCAGGGGCACAAGGCCCCAAAGGCCTAGCCGGCCAGCCCTAGGGGAAACCCTAGGGGAGCCTTCTAGAAGGAGGGGGAAACTTGCCCCCCACTCCACTCCTTGGGCCGCCGCCCTAGGGCTTGGAGGAGGGGCCAAAGGGGGCCGACCAGCCCCCTATATAAGAAGGGCAGGGGCGCAGCCTCCCCCCACTCCTCCAACCCTAGCCGCCAACTGCTGCCCTTCCTCTCTCTCTCTCCCGACTACGCGTAGGCGAAGCCCTGCTGCAAAAATTCTCCACCATAAGCACCACGCCGTCGTGCTGCAGATCCAATCTATCTCTCCACCATACTTGCTGGACAAAGGAAGGAGGAGACGTCTCTGCATCGTACGTGTGTATCTCTCGGAGGTGCTGTCACTTGCGGCGTTGGATCGGATCGGATCGCGAGGAGGAGAAGGCTAGTTCGACTACATCACCCACGTTCTGTTGAACGTTTCTGCTGTGCGATTTCTTCAAGGGTATGAAGATCTCATCAATCTCTCTCGCTCATTGCATCTCCTAGATTAGATCTTGGCTTTCTTGTTCGCATCCATAGAATTTTTTTGATTTACTATGCTACAAAACCCTTCAGTCGTATTAGAGCTAGATCTATGCGTAGATGTGTTTCACGAGTAGAACGCAACATGCTTGTTGAGGGCGTTGATGTTTTCTATTGCAAACCTCTTGTTGTGTATTTCTTATGGCGCGGCATAGTGAGATCGAAGCGGTCCAGGCCAACTTTACACGACCTCGTTCGCGAGACCGGCTCCGCACTTGACGTGTGGCTTGTTCCACACATGCGGCTGGTGGATGCCTGTTTCTCTCACTATAGTAGTCATGGGATTTACACCGGATGTTGGCAACCATAATATCACCGTTGTGGCTTTTCGTAGGTAAGAATCGTTCTTAGCTTGTTACTCCCATAAGCCACGTAAAACATGCAACAACAAAGTAGAGGCGTCTAACTTGTTTTTGCAAGGAGTGTTTTGTGATATGGTATGGCCCAAGACATGATGTGTATGATGTATGCAATGATCATGTTTTGTAATATTTCACGACTTGCATGTCGATGAGTTCACAACCGGCAGGAGCCGTATGGTTGCCTTTATAATTGTGTATGAACTGCGTGTCAACTTCTTATACGCCATGTAATAGCTTTACTTTATCGCTAAGTAGTTAGCAATAGTTGTAGTTGCTATTCGTGGTGGAGGCAATCATGGTGGAGTGATGGAGATCATGCTGGCGCGAACAAGATGGAGATCATTGTGCGGAGATTGGCTATACCATGTCACATAAAATTATATGCATGTGATGTTTATCCTTTTATGTATCTTATTATGCTTAGATCGCGACGGTAGCATTATAAGATGATTCCTCACTTAAAGATCAAGATAAAATTGTGTTCTCCCCATGTATGCACCGTTGCGAAAGTTCGTCGTGTTCAAGCACCTCGTGATGATCGGGTGCTATAAACTCTACGTTCACATACAACGGGTGCAAGCCAGTTTTGCACACGCGGAAATACTTAGATTTGACTTGACGAGCCTAGCATGTACAGACATGGCCTCAGAACACACGAACCGAAAGGTTAAACATGAGTCATATGAATGATATGATCGATACTTTGTTGTCCACCATTGAAACCACATCTCTTCTTGTGAAGATCGGATTAGGTGTGGTGAATTTAGATCGTGTTCATTAAACAAATTGAGGGATGTTGAATTTAGTGGGAGTTCATCTAGTAATTTGATTAAGTTGAACTAGTTATCATAAACATAGTCTAAATTGTATTTGCAAATTTTGTAGATCAAATGACTAAGTCCAACTTCAACTTCAACGTTTTTGCTGAGAAAGAAAAACTTAAGAACAATGGGTCTAACTTCACCAACTAGTTCCGCAATCTGAGAATCATTCTCCCTGGCGGACAAAAGGACTATGTACTTGAGAAAGCACTAGGTGACGCCCCTGCTACTGATGCGCCGGCTGATGAAAAAGCTGTTTATCAGTCGCGCAAAGATGATTATGGAGTGATTAAGAGTACCATGTTGTTTGCTATGGAACCGGATCTTCAAAATCGTTTTGAGGAGTTCGCCGGGCCCTTTGAGATACTTGAGGAACTGAAAACCAATGTTTCAGACTCAGGCCCGTTCTGAGAGATATGAGATCTCTGAGAAGTTCTTTAACTGCCAGATGGAGGAAGGGTGTTCCGTTAGTGATCACGCCATTAAGATGCCGGGCTACACTCAACGTCTTGAGCAACTGGACTGCAAGATTCCAGAAGAGCTCAAGATTGACAGAGTTCTGCAATCACTCCCTCCTAGCTATAAAGGTTTTGTAGTTACTCACAATCAAATTCGTTCCACTGATACAATCACTGAGCTCTTCGCTAAGCTGAAAGCTGCGGAGGTGGATATCAAGAAAGATAATCATGTGTTGATGGTCAACAAGACCCCTAGCTTTAAGAAAGGTAAGGGTGCAAAGAAATCCTTCAAGAAAGGCAGCGGAAAGCGCGTTGCCCCTGCTGAGAAGAAGCTCAAGTCTAGACCTAAGTCGAACACTGAGTGCTTGTATTTCAAGGACAAGGGTCACTAGAAGCGCAACTGTCTGAAGTACTTAGCGGACAAGAAGGCTGGCACCATTAAAGGTATATTTGATATACATGTTATTAATGTTTACCTTACTAGCGCTTGTTGTAGTGCCTAGGTATATGATACTGGTTCAGTTGCTAATATTTGTAACTCGAAACAGGAGCTACGGAATAGACGGCGGCTAGCAAGGGATGAGGTGACGATGCGCATTGGCAATGGATCAAAAGTTGATGTGATGGTCGTCGTCATGCTCTCCTTAGTTTTACCTTCGAGATTAGTTTTAAACCTTAATAAGTGTTATTATGTGCCTGCGTTGAGCACGAACACTATATCTGGATCGTGTTTATTATAAGACGGTTATTCATTTAAATCGGAGAATAATGGTTGTTCTATTTATATGAATAACATCTTTTATGGTCATGCACCTGTTGTGAATGGTTTATTTCTTCTGAATCTCGAAAGCAATGAAACGCACATCCATAACATTGAGGCTAAGAGATGCAAAGTAGATAGTGATAATCCAACTTATTTGTGGCACTGCCGTCTAGGTCATATTGGTGTAAAACGCATGAAGAAACTCCATTCTGATGGACTTTTGGAGTCTCTTGAATTTGAATCATTTGACAAGTGCGAGCCGTGCCTCATGGGCAAGATGATCAAAACCCCGTTCTCCGGAATAATGGAGTGAGCAATGGATTTATTGGAAATCATACATACCGATGTATGCGGACCAATGAGTGCTTAGACGCGCGGTGGATATCGCTATTTTCTCACTTTTACTGATGACTTAAGTAGATATGGGTATATCTATTTAATGAAACATAAATCTGAAACGTTTGAAAAGTTTAAAGAATTTTAGAATGAAGTGGAAAACCATCGTAACAGAAAAATTAAATTTCTACGATCCGATCGTGGAGGTGAATATTTGAGTTATGATTTTCTCACGCATCTTAAAGCAAGCGGAATCGTTTCGCAACTCACGCAACCCGGAACACCATAGCACAATGGTGTGTCTAAATGCCGGAATCGAACTCTATTCGATATGGTGCGATCAATGATGTCTCTTACAGATTTGCCGTTATCATTTTGGGGTTATGCATTAGAAACCGATGCATTCACTTTAAATAGGGCACCATCTAAATCTGTTGAGACGACACCGTATGAACTATGGTTTGGTGCTAAACCTAAGTTGTCGTTTCTTAAAGTTTGGGGATGCGAAGCTTACGTCAAGAAGTTGATGCCGGACAAGCTCGAACCCAAAGCGGAGAAATGCGTCTTCATAGGATACCCTAAGGAAACGATTGGGTATACCTTCTACCACAGATCCGAAGGCAAAGTGTCTGTTGCAAAGAACAGATCCTTTCTTGAGAAGGAGTTTCTCTCGAAAGAAGTGAGTGGGAGGAAGGTAGAGCTAGATGAGGTTACTGAACCTTCTCTCGAGTTGGAGAGTAGCGCAGCACCTGAAATTGTTCCAGTGCCGTCTGCACCAACAAGAGAGGAAGCTAATGACGAGGATCATGAAACTTCGATCGATGCTACTACTGAACTTCGTAGGTCGACAAGGTCACGTGACACTCCTGAATGGTACGGCAACCCTGTCTTAACCGTCTTGTTTTTAGACAACAGTGAACCTGCGAACTATGAGGAAGCAATGATGAGCCCAAACTCTGAGAAATGGCTAGAGGCCATGAAATCCGAATTCGGATCCATGAGCGAAAGCCAAGTATGGACTTTGGTGGACCCTCCTAGCGACCGTAAGGCCGTTGAGTGCAAATGGATTTTCAAGAAGAAAACGGACGCGGATGGTAATGTTACTGTCTATAAAGCTCGGCTTGTCGCAAAAGGGTTTCGATAAGTTCAAGGTGTTGACTATGATGAGACTTTCTCTCCCGTAGCGATGTTTAAGTCCATTCGGATTTTATTAGCAATTGCTGCATTTCATGATTATGAAATATGGCAGATGGATGTCAAGACTGCGTTCCTCAATGGCAACATTGATGAAGAGTTGTATATGATGCAGCCCGAAGGTTTTGTCGATCCTAAGGATGCTAATAAGGTGTGCAAACTTCAGCGTTCCATTTATGGACTGAAGCAAGCATCTCGAAGTTGGAACCTTCGTTTTGATAAAGTGATCAAGAGCTTTGGATTTGTTCCAAATTGCTATGAAGCTTGTATCTACAAGAAAGTGAGTGGGAGCTCGGTGACATTTTTAGTACAATATGTGGATGACATATTGATTATTGGAAATGACATTGGTATGCTTAACGATGTGAAGAGTTATTTGAATAAATGTTTTTCAATGAAAGACCTAGGAGAAGCTGCTTATATATTAGGCATCAAAATCTATAGAGATAGACAAAGACGCCTAATAGCTTTAAGCCAAAGTACATACCTAGACAAAGTTCTGAAAAGGTTCAGAATGGATAAAGCAAAGAAAGGTTCATTTCCCATGTTGTCAGGTAAGATATTGAGCAAGACTCAGTGTCCAGCTACGGTAAACGATAGAGATACTATGAGCAAAGTGCCATATGCCCCGGCCATAGGTTCTATCATGTATGCCATGCTCTGTACTAGACCGGATGTGTCCAATGCTCTTAGTTTGACGAGCAGATACCAAAGTGATCCAGGAGTGGAACACTGGACAGCCGTAAAGAACATCCTAAAGTATTTAAATAGGACTAAAGAAATGTTCTTGGTCTATGGAGGTGATGAGCAGCTCGTCGTAAAAGGTTACCTCGACGCTAGTTTCTACACCGACCCGGATGATTCTAAATCTCAGACAGGATACATTTATATTTTGAATGGAGGAGCTCTGAGCTGGAGAAGTTGCAAGCAAAGCGTGATCGTGTGATCTACAACAAAAGCGGAATACATGGCTGCTTCAGAAGCGTCAAGTGAAGGAGTTTGGATCAGGAACTTCATCACTGAGCTTGGTGTGGTTCCAAGTGCCTTGGACCCACTGGAGATATTGTGCGACAACACTGGCGCCATAGCACTGGCTAAGGAACCAAGATATCATCCAAAGACCAAGCACATCAACCGCCGTTTTCATATAATTCGAGATTATATAGCAGACGGAGATTTGAAGATTAGCAAAGTACATACGGATCTGAATGTCGCAGATCCGTTGACTAAACTTCTTCCACGAGCAAAACATGATCAGCACCTTAATGCCATGGGTGTTAGATTGTTGCCAGATGTAAACTAGATTATTGACTCTAGTGCAAGTGGGAGACTGTTGGAATTATGCCCTAGAGGCAATAATAAAGATGTTATTATTATAATTCTTGTTCATGATAAAGTTTATATTCCATGCTAGAATTGTATTAAGCGGAAACTTTGATACTTGTGTGGTTTATGAACAACACCGTGTCCCTAGTATGCCTCTATGGACTAGCTCATTGATTAATGATGGTTAAGGTTTCCTAACCATAGACATGAGTTGTCGATTAATAATGAGATTATGTCATTAGGAGAATGATATGATGGACAGACCCAAATTAAGCAGAGCAATTAGATCGTGTCATCGTGTTCATCTTGGCGAAGCTTTTTCTTATGTCAAGTATTGTATTCCTTAGACCATGAGATAATACAACTCCCTGGTATCGGAAGAAAGCTTTGAGGTCATCAAACGTCATCCTATGTGAGGGTGATTATAAAGGTGTCTCTCGGGTGATCGGAAAGTACTTGTTGGGTTGTATGTATCGAGATGGAATTTGTCCATCCCGAGTCGGAGAGATATACTTCGGGCCCACTCGGTAACCGATATCAACACCGCTTGCAAGCACGTGGTTAAGGAGTTAATCAAAAAGTGATATCGGATTACGGAATGAGTAAAGTACTTGCTGTGAACGAGATTGAACTAGGTATGCCGATACCAACGATCAAATCTCGGGCAAGTAAAATATCGCGTGACAAAGGGAATACATATATGGGATTAATTGAATCCTGGTATCGTGGTTCATCCAATATGATCATCGATGAATATGTGGGAGTCAATATGGGTTTCCAGATCCCGCTGTTGATTATTGATAGAAGATCATGTCTACATATTCTCGAACCCGTAGGGTCACACACTTAACGTGCATCGACGCTAGGATAGAATGGATAATTGGTTTATGAGTTTTTGTTCGGAGTCTCGGATGAGATCCAGGACATCACGAGAGGTTCAGGAATGGTCCGGAGAATAAGATTCATATAAAGGAAAGCAGTTTTTGGATTTCGGAATCGTTTCGGAGTTTATCGGTATTGTATCGGAAGGTTCTAGAAGGTTCTGGAGTGGGACCAACGTGGGCCCACTTGTCGGAGGCCTGCGTGGGCCTAAGAGGGAGTGCCCTGGCCGCTTTGGGCCAGGGGAACAAGGCCCCAAAGTCCCAGCCGGCCAGCCCTAGGGGAAACCCTAGGGGAGCCTTCTAGAAGGAGGGGGGAAACTTGCCCCCCACTCCACCCCTTGGGCCGCCGCCCTAGGGCTTGGAGGAGAGGCCAAAGGGGGCCGGCCAGCCCCCTATATAAGGAGGGCAGGGGCACAGCCTCCCCCCCACTCCTCCAACCCTAGCCGCCAACTGCTGCCCTTCCTCTCTCTCTCTCTCTCTCTCTCTCTCTCTCTCTCTCTCTCTCTCTCTCTCCCGACTGCGCGTAGGCGAAGCCCTGCTGCAGAAATTCTCCACCATAAGCACCACGCCGTTGTGCTGCAGATCCAATCTATCTCTCCACCATACTTGCTGGAACAAGGAAGGAGGAGACGTCGCTGCACCGTACGTGTGCATCCCTCGGAGGCGCCGTCACTTGCGGCGTTGGATCGGATCGGATCGCGAGGAGGAGAAGGCTAGTTCGACTACATCACCCACGTTCTGTTGAACGTTTCCGCTGTGCGATTTCTTCAAGGGTATGAAGATCTCATCAATCTCTCTCGTTGGTTGCATCTCCTAGATTAGATCTTGGCTTTCTTGTTCGCATCCGTAGAAATTTTTTGATTTACTATCCTGCGAAACCCTTCAAAAAGGCTATCTGGTATTGGCAACCTCTTATAACACTGCTCGAGATTAGAAGTGATACGCTCTGTTATCTCTGCTATGCCTAGCTATGTCATGTCTGCTATGAAAGTCCACTTTACTCACACTGACCATGCTGAAAAATCGATGAGAAAATTCCTCTGGCATGGCAAAGAGATAGACAAGTCTGTAAAGTGCCTAATACAATGGGAGAAAGTATGCCTACCAAAGGATGTTGGAGGACTTGGAGTACTAAACCTTAGAGAACACAACAAAGTACTATTGATGAAAAATCTATACAGATTCTACAATTCTCATGACTTACCTTGGGTGGATCTAATTTGGACAGCCTATTACCAGAATGGTGTTGTGCCTTCTACACATAATCCCAGAGGCTCTTTCTGGTGGAGAAACTGCCTATCTTTCTTATCTGAATTTAAAGGTATGACTTGTGTTAATGCCAGGAGAGGCAACACTACCCTTCTGTGGCAGGATAAGTGGCAAGACAACATCCTCAGAATGACATATCCTGAACTCCACTCCTATGCCAAGAATAAATGGATCACAGTTGAGCAGGTCAGGATGTTAGAGGAAGAACCATTTTACAACCTTTTCCAGCTACCACTATCCAACATTGCTTATGATCAGAGTTTGCAACTTAAAAGCTTGCTGGAAGGAATCACTGACACTTTTGAACATGATACTTGGTAATTTCCCTTGGAGTGGTACAAACTTTTGTACAAAGAGAGTTTACCCGTCAATCATCAATGCACCACCTGCACCAGCTCCTTTCAAATGGATCTGGAAATCCCCATGCTTACCCAAACACAAGTTTTTCTCATGGCTAATATTTCAGGACAGGATTAATACCAAAGACCTGATGAAAAGGAAGAACTTTCATGTGGAGTCATCTGAATGTGTTCTCTGTGATGACCATAATGAAGAAACTATGTTCCATTTATTCTTCCAATGTGATTTCAGTCAATCATTCTGGTGGAAGCTCAATGAGGAATGTAATACTGACCTACCCTTCATCGATATGCTACTGGAGGCCAAGAACAGGTCACAAAACCCTTTCTTCAAGGTTGCCCTTATTGCTGGATGCTGGAGTATATGGAATCACAGAAATAAGATCATATTTGACAACTTGGCCAAAGATCTTGACACCTGCTATCAATTCTTTATAACATCTGTATAATTGATTAGGCATAGGGTAAAACCGAGTCTGAAAGAGGGGATGCAGGATTGGCTTGATCACTTGTAATCCCTCCACACACCCATACTAACTCCCCTGAACTTTATCATCTGTAATTATTCTGGCTGATTGAATGAAAAATGGAAAACGACACAGTGGGGATTTCCCCCACTGTCACACGTGTCAAAAAGAAAGGCCATTCATGGGAACCTCACATGTTAAGATAGTAAAGGGTATATTCAGATACATGAGACACTATACCAACAATATTGAAATTATTTTCCTTAGAAACAATCAATATATCCACAAAACAACAAATTATTAAGAATGAATCATGGGATACACTGTAGCTCTATTTAGGCAGTACTGTCAATATCCTCATAAAGCTCACATACCTTGGATACGAACGTTTCTTTTGTTAACTTGTACTATCTGCATGGTCATTTGTAAAAACACGTTTGCCAGACCAGAATATATACATTTTAGACCAATCGGAGGTCTTAGTGTATAGAGCTTAGAGTTTCCTATACATATGAGATGCTAATAGTTCAAATGAAATAAATATGTATTGTATTGCAAGCTCTTGCACAGAAATAAATATGATATATTAGTATTGGCTAATGAAGCTGAGGAAATTCCACTGCCATGCAAAACCGACAAGAGGCTTCCAAATTGCGCAAGAGTGAAGTATCCTCTTAATTTAAGAGAGATATCTGAAACTTGAGATGTGCTTGGCCAGATCCATTTCTTCTCTCTTCTGAATTAGTAAAAATCCATATTTGCTCTTCTTCTTTTTATTCATATGAGCAGTCTTTTCTATGCCATATTCAGTTCAGTCTAGAACTCTATGTAGGTGATAGTTCATATCATACCTCATGGGAGTTCAATGGGAACTACAGCTGGTCCTTGAAATTACTTCCTTTTTTTTGTTACTTCCATGTTTAGTCCCATAGCTGATAGTTGTAGTGGCAATAGTAAAATTGTACTTCTGAGCATTCTTCAACATTTTGAGTGGGGTTGTTGATCTAGCATACAGCAGAGAATAAAATCGCTCCAACTTGGAAGGACTAATTATACATGAGAAATATATTAATTAATAGCTAAGAGCATCTCCACTCGTAACCTAGGCCGAAATCTGGACCAAACTTCGGCCGGACGGCGCAAGTTTTTGGCCTGGGTACGCCCAGTTTTCCACTCCGTACCCAGGCCGAGTTCCTGGGTCGCCCGTTTCCGCTCAAATTCAACTAAACTTCGTCCAAATTTCAGCATAGTTCGGCATACGACGAATACAGAACACTTTAAGACCAAAATTCAGCGAAATTTTTAAGCAGAGTTCGGCGTACTGTAAACATAGTTCGGCCTGCAGTAAAATTACAACATATTTCGGCCAAATTTGGCCAGTTCATGCTCAGCATCTACGTCGTGTTGCCCCTGCGTGTCCATAGGTGCTCGACAAGATCATCCTGCAGCTGTTGATGCATCGTCAGATCTCGGATCTCCTGACGCATTGCGATGAATGCAGCCATGTTGGAGGCACCTGATGATCAGGCTCGGCAAGAGGACCCTGTAGATGGTATGGCTCGTCCTCCTCGAGCAAACTCATTGGATCCTTCTTCTCATCCTCAATGATCATGTTGTGCAAGGTCACACAACAGTTCATCACTTCCCACATCTGATCTTTCGACCAGGTCATAGCAGGGAACCGGACAACTGCAAACCTCTGCCGGAGCACACCAAATGCCCGCTCCACTCGGTGATGCGGAGATAGTCATCGGCAGCATCAGCCGGCGCTCCATATGCAAGCAACCTCATCGCCACGGTGCACTTCTGAAGCGACGAAAACCCAACCAAGCCGGTGCAGTCCTTCTTGCAAAGGAAATATGGGTCGAACTCCCGGATGGGCATGCACGATCTTGAGGAAGAGCTTCCGGCTCATCCTGAAACGGCGGCGAAACACGTCTTCTCCATGGAGTGGCTGGTCGGCGAAGTAGTCGGCGTACAACATGCAGTAGCCC
Source organism: Avena sativa (assembly GCA_916181665.1). Lineage (NCBI taxonomy): Eukaryota > Viridiplantae > Streptophyta > Magnoliopsida > Poales > Poaceae > Avena > Avena sativa. Next base: position 142,274,578 of record OV702294.1, on the reverse strand, counting down.
TCTATCCTCTGTCTCGCCTTGCACTTCATGCGACCTGGCGCCGCTTCGGCTTCGCCATCTGCATGTACAGCTGGGCGAGCGATGCGAGAATCTGCAAGTGCTCTTCACTTTCGGTGACCTCGGCGCTCTCCTCTTCCAGGAGTTCGGCGAGCAACTCCTCGTCATCGGAATCCATGGCGAGTATCTCGCCCTCGTCAGAGTCAGTAGACAGCACCTCGTCGCCGTCGGAGTCCATGGCCGAATCCGGCCAAATGTCGAACATCTAGCGGGCGAGGTGGTGGGCGCACCGAGCCGAAGCACAACTACGGCAAGGGTAGGTAGGCGAAAGCGGCGGCGGCAGAGGCGTGGAGCTGGGCGGCAACAACGGCGAGCGTAGCTAGAGGCGTGGGCATGTCTCGGCGCGAGGGAGCTCCGTCGGCAAAGTCATGGCGACAGAGCTCTCGCGGCAGTCTGGGCGAGTGGAGTGGGTGGAAATGGGACTGTCTCGCCGACAGAGCTGGCCCACGCCCTTTTTTTGCGGCGTCCGGCGTCCCCAGGGCGTACCCGGGAACCTGGGTTCGGCCTGGGTAGGCCGGACCAAAACACGCCGAAATCCGGACGAAAACAGGTCCTTGGGTACGCGACTGGGCCGATTTTCGGCGTCCGGACCGAAATTCGGCGTCCGGACAGGCGTCCTCGGTAGGCGAGTGGAGATGCTCTAATGTATTTTGTTGTTTTTACTTCTTGCTGAATTAACGTTGCCATGCCAGCCAAACCATAATTGCGCACGATATATTATCTTTATAAGTTCTTTCCCATCAGTTAGAAAAAATATCAATTAAAACCAAAATACATCAGTCAATCATAGTCTTTGTAGATTGATAAAAACATTAGATAAACAGCTTACGGAAGCTCTTTTCCCAATCAAATTGTAGAATGGTATTTTGAAATGGAAATTGCCATTAACAAGTGATGAATTGGTAACTTCTGAAAAAATGATCTTCGTTTATCTCTAGCTTGGAGTTCTTGGAAAGGTAGTTGTCTTTTTGAGATAATGATCACGTTCTTGTGATCCGAATATGCTTCAGCGAGTCCAAGTAATCTATGCTGCCACCAAACACCGAAACGGCACCAACATGATCTAGCATACAACATGTTTGTAGCTCCATGGGAATTGTCTCAGGAGGTTTGAGCAGCAGCCCGTTTAGAGTGCCTGAACTGGATCGCGCAATGTAGCACGTTGAAAGCAGGGTTCAGTGCACGCTCGGGGTCGGGGATGACCGGCAGATCCATCTGGAACGCTGGCCACACAGATCGAACGGCTGAGAACGCCAAATAGCTGTGAGAGTTACGTTCTCCCGCCCAGATCGAACCATGAGCAAAGAGTACAAAACCCTAACCCGAACCCTTCAGTTTATACATCCCCAAATTCCCAGTCTCCCGCCGCCGCCGCCAGCGATGTCTTCCCCCGCCCTGGCCCCCGCCGCGCCCAACCCCCGCCTCGACCGCGAGGCCGTTGTCCGCGCGGTGGAGGCGCTCCTGCGGTGGCTCAAGCACCGCCCCTCACCGGCGCCAGAGGCCATTTACCTCCTCGTCGCTCTGAAGAGCGCCCCCATCCGCCGGTTCGAGCACCACCTCCGCCTCCCGCACTATCCGTTCCCCTCCACCTTCCTCGTCGCCGACCGCCTCCCCGACGACCTGCCCGACGACATCGAGGTGATCCCCTCCTCCTTGCTCCGCTCCCTCACTCCTGTTGCGCGCCGCGGCCTGGTCCTCGTCGACAGCCGGCTCAAGATCCCAACTAGCGGCAAGGGTATCAAGGGCCACGGCAGGATCGTGCCCGTCGACCTCGCCGACCCGGCGTGGGCGACGTCTGCGAGGGAGGCGGCGTGCTGTGTTGAGCTGCGCGTGGAGGCCGGCACATGTCGCGCCGTGCGGGTGGGGCACGCGGCCATGGCTCCGGCCGAGGCGGTGGAGAACGTCGTAGCCGCCGTGGAGGCGGCCGCTGCGTGCGTGCCGAGGAAGTGGAAGAACGTGCGGGCTCTGCACCTGAAGTCGCCCGAGTCGGTTGCGCTGCCTCTCTACTCCGCGCCAAGCGCTGAAGGCAGCAATGGTGCGAAAGACACGAGGGAGCCTGCGGTGACGCTGGAGCAGGGGAGGCTAAAGAGGAGAAAGAAATAGTGGCTTGCCTTTGTGTACGTTGGTGTCTGTAATCGCATCATGGCAAACTTCTAAATTTTTAAGAGTAAACAGATCCGTATTAAACATTATTAGCATCAAGAGTGAGGGTTTCTGAAGTTGGATCATCTAATGTTTTTTTACCTTGGCATAATCAAATACTGTGAGCGGAATGGTGAGCAAGGGCGAGCTATGAAATCATGGGCCCTGCTTGCCAGCCCCTGTTCTTTAGATGATGCAAGTAATTCTTTTGATGTAGTCTTTCTTTGGTCCCTGCTAGAGGAAAGGGACTGCAAAAGTTGGAATATACAAGGTTTTTATGCTGAGCCATGGAGGTCATCCTCAACTGTTTTTCACTCTGTTGAATCATGTGAAAGATTGTTTTCACAATTTCACGCAAATCTATGATGTCATCTCCAATCTATATTGAGGAGAGGCTGGAGATGGCCACAATATTTTGTCGAGACCATGATGCAAGCTTCTTCATTTGTTAAATTTGCTTTGAATAATGTTGAATGACTGAAAGCATGGTTGTATTTCGTATGGATTTTCTTCTGCCTGCATGATGGGTGATGATTTGTTGACGGGTTGTTATTTGGGACAAGGTGGGTTGCCGAAATGTAACCAGAGATAGAATGACACCCAAACACTTCTTGGCGTCATGCCACCCAAACACAGTCTTCCCCATCTTTGACTATCCCCTCAGGAACTTAGGCCATGATAGACAAGCCAAGATAACCGAAGTTTAAGCAGCAACCGACAGTAACACCAACTAGTACGAATACTACAAAATTTCCAGAGCATAAACTGAGAGGATGATAACTTTGTGCTAGCAGAACCTGGGAGAAATTAACAGTCTAATTAGCAACACCATTTTCTTCCTTGTGTAGGTGGTGCTTTATCATCACAGGAAACTGTATTGCTAGTTTGCTACGATATAGTTACAAATCAGTATGGCACACAAAGTCAGAATAAGCATTGGCATGCTACAATGTAGCTCCAAAAATGGAAATCAAGTGCAGTAGTGCATTTCTCTCTGTCTAATACATGAACATTTTATTGTGGTCACAGGCCTGATGACGAAATCTGGGTGCTCAATTTGTGGTGTTGTGATCGAGAAGTTCAACAGAAAACAATGGGCAGATCTGATATGAGTTCTTTGAAGTTGATTTCTGTAATTTTGGGGGCTGGATTCAGTGAGCGGGGCTACATATATCATTTGAAGGATGAAGTCTGTGGTGTGGGTGGGTTTGAGCTCATAGATAGTGATGCAGAAGTAGATGCAGTGATCAAGCAGTATGAACATGTTAAGATTATTGGCCTCATAATCATGAGGAGATTCAATGGAACCACAAGCTTAATGGGACCAGATTTCAGAGACGTACCAACAACTCAAGGAAGTGTCAAGGGAAAATACATTGTTGATGGAGCCACAAGCTAATGCAGCCTTAGAGCATTTGTCAGATGGTGAGTTCTATGAGGAAGAACTGGAAAATCTGAAACAGTGAGGAAAGATGGCAACTTGGAGTGTGAGAGTGATGTTGAGGAATTATTTCCAATGCTGGATATTAATGCATCCTTCTCTGTTGAATTGCCAACTTTGGATCTAGCAATAGAACTGTGAAGAAAGGTCATATGAGCAAGAAAAAGAAGAACATTTCCCAAGCCAAAAGTGAGGAATGCAGGACTGAAATTAAACAATGCGATCCTGGTAGTGAATACATTGGAGGAGATCTTATATCTAGTGACGATGATGGATTTGAGCCACCAATATCTGTGACATTGAAGATGAAGAAGAGTAAAGCCAAACCTCTTGCTCCGGGAGTTTGGTTTGATGAGGATAGGCTTCTTGCAGGTGATCAATCTATATTGAAGATGTGCTTTCTTGACATATATCAATTCAAAAGGGCATCAAAGAACTACCATATAAAATAAAGTAGAGACTATGAGTACATGTCAGAAATGACAAAGACAGTTAATGTGTGTTGTGCTAACTGCTAAGAGCCATTGCAATTTCTTCATGTCCGCCTCAAAAATAAAAGGGGAACAGACAGTTTGTTTAAGTAAGATGGTGTTGCCTCACACTTATGGAACTACTCAAGTACGCGCTAGGTGGTGAAGCAGGACCGCATGGAAAGTTTACATTCATGTCAGACAGGCAGAAGGTGACCTCCTAATCTCGTGTCCTCTCTCAAATTAGGGTTGTTATCCTACATACAACGGAAAGAATCCTGCCAAACCAAGACAAAGTACGGTCTTCTTTATCTATAATTATTTTTCATGTGTTCTCGCTCAAATTACTTGTCTTTAATTATTTGTCATGTATTCTCTCTCTCAAATTACTTATCTTCAATTGGTTGTCATGCTCTCTCTCAAATAGGGCCTCCTGAATGTGGTGTCTAGAGTTTTCCCCTACAGTGAGCAAAGTTTTTGCTTAAGACACCTACATGCAAATTTTCAATATGCTGGCCATAAGGTTGGTGACTTAAAGAAACTCATGGATAGGGCTAGCAATTCACTTAACAGAACTTTCTTTGATGAAGCCATGGATGCATTTTAAACCTGAGAGTGAGAATGCATGGGATAATGGGCTTGGTTGTCCAACATACCACCAAAACATTGGGCTAGGCATGCCATGGACACTGATTGTAATACTTATTTTGTTGTTAGCGATCTGAGAGATTATATCCTAGATGTCACAGACAAGCTAGTTGTTACCATGATAGATAGCATTAGAACAAAGCTTATGGTTAAGTATGACATAAACAGAACTGGTGCTGAAACTGCTTTTTGGGAAATCACCCCAACTTATGCTGAGAGGCTTGAGATGGAGAAGAGCATAACCCCTGTGCAAGACAGTTCGTGCAGGGATGGGCCTATGGAAAGTGGGATTAGGAGGTAGAACATACAGTGTCAATGTCATCACAAAGACATGTATTTGCAGAAAGTGGGATCATCTCATTGGAATTCCCTGTTCATATACAAGATGAGAGAGCATCCCGAAAACTATGCAGTGATTTCTTCAATAAACCCTTGCTTACAACAACATGATCTTTCCTGTGCCGAGCAAGCATGAATGGACAAGGATAGAAAAACCGGACATTGACCCACCTATTTTCACATGACATACTGGCAGTCCTAAGAATAGGAGGAAGGGGATCCGTGAGGTGCCACAACTAAGTAGCAACAGTAGGAGGACAACCACGACATGCTCAAACTGTACATTACAAGGTCATAATTATCCACAATGTGGCCAGCTATTAAGGCCAGAACTGGAGACGAGAAGGAGAAAGCACGAGTTAACTAGTAGATTATTTTAATTCTCAACTATTAATTCTAAGGCAAGAAGAACAATAGCAGAAGGGGTTGTTAATGGCACTTGGATTGATGACATCAAGAAGCCAATCAACATCCAAGGTTTTCTACAGGTCGTAGCCATTTGGGAAGAACTCAATGAATCACAAATAATGCAAAATGTAGAGGATGAGTGGACATGGACCTGGGAGGCCAGAGGTGCATTCACTTCAAAATAGGTTTACATGGCGCACTACAAAACCTCTACACAACGCGAGCTTGCGAAAGAAATCTGGGGATCTTTTGGACGCCTCTTCGCTGTAAGATAGCGATCTGGTTGTTCATTAGAGAAAGAGTCTGGACAGCAAACCGGTTAGCAAAGCGTGGCCTACCACATAATGAAAGATGTGTATTCTGCAATTCAGCTGAAGAGAGTCCTCAACACCTGTTCCTTGGTTGTGCGGTGATCAACATCATATGGAATTCGGCATTGAGTTGGGCAGGTCTTGTGTCAGTAGTCCCGGTCAGCAACCAAAACCTTAAGACTTGGTGGCAACAAGCTTTGAGAAATCTTCAGGGAACAATTAGAAAGAAACTAAACACTGGTCATTCTTATCTCTTGGCTGATTTGGCGGGAAAGAAATAATCGAGTGTTCGAAAACACCTACAAGCCAACATCACAGATCGTGGATCCAAATAAAATCAGAAGCTAGGTTGTGGTCGTTAGCTAGCAGGATTTGCTTCATCTTGTAAGGAAGAGGTTTTTGGTGTCGTCTTGGTCTGTTTGAGTCTAGTTTTCGAGCGATAGCTCTCTGCGTCAGGCCGTGCTTGTAATCTGAATTTCTGTACTTTCTCACCCTGTATGGGTTTTTCCCTCTTCTTAATATATATACATGCAGTCCTCCTGCATGGTTCGAAAAAAAAACTATTAATTCTAATGCTTCTTTACTTCTTTGCAACTGAACCAGAGCAATAGAAGATTCCCTGAGGACCAAGATGGAGAAGGAGCAACTCATGTTGCTGGAGCAGGACTAGGAGGAGGAGGAGAAGAAACAACAACAGCTCATGCAGCTGGACTAGAACTAGTAGGAGGAGGAAGAACACATGGACCAGCTAGAGGAGGACTAGGAGAAGGATCAGCAGCTCATGAACCTGCTCCACATGAAGTGAATGGTATGAAATATATCAAGGTGAGCAAGCAAATGGAGATCATGAAGCTTTTGCACCTCCAACACCAGCTGAAGATTCATATTTGGCAAGCTCTTCAAGGTCAGAAGGTAGAGGCAAGATGCTGCAGTTAGGAGAGGTAGAGGCAGCGCTTTGACACGCAGAACGTCGGGATATCTCAGTGCTAATGGGAACAAGTGAAGAAAAAGAAGAGTGAATGGATTGTTTTTTTTTGTGTGTGAACCACAAACTCCACATATTTACTTGTAACTAAGCTTTTGTTGTTTTATTGCACACTGAATGGATGTAGTAAGTGAAATGGCACGACCTGGATGTTAGTTTCCTTTCCTGAACGAGTTTAAGCTAGTACAAAACCTGGACATTATTTTCTTGTATCATACTATCTCTTTATTGCTTGATGCACTCTCTGTTAGATAGATCTCAAACGTGACTGGTCCCAACGGCCCGTCACGCCCCTATCCGCGCCCTGATCGGGGGCGCCCAACCCTATCTGGTTGGTGGGCCCCTGTCGCCAGCGCTATATAAAGGAGGTGGGGGCCGACAGCACGCCTCACGAGGTTAGCCGTGCCCTAGCCGCCCCACCTACAAGCCCTACTGATCTAGGCTTAGCGCTGCGCCGACGGGGAGCACCACCGCCGCCACACTCTCGCATCCCTATTCCCCATGGCCAACGACGGCGGCTCCAGCTCTGGAACCAGTTCCGGCATCCCCTCTGGCTCGTGCCTATCGAGTCAGGGAGCAGGTAGTTCATCTCCTCTTCGATCCATCTCTCTCCCTCTCTCACTTTCTAATCTAGATGGACAAGGTAAAGTGCTACTGATAGATCTAGACTAGTTTTATAGCAGAGCCATTTTAACATTGGTATCAGAGCCACTAGTTGCTAGATTTTTCGGTGCAAAAGAAAAGTATCAACCTAGATCTAAAGTGCGCCCTGCCCTACGGCCGCGCCGTCCCCCTCGATCCCTATGCGCATCGGCAAGCCGAGGCATAGGGAAGAAGGACACACCCCTTCGGGGCAAAGAAATCCTAGATCCAACCCAAAAGGCAAACCCTAATCCTCGAGCATTTTTCCCATAGATCCCGCAAGAGAAAACACCCCAGATCCCACAAAAAAATCCCCAAAGAAAAAGCCCCAAAGAAAGCATATCCCCACAGACAGAAAACCCTAGATCCCAAATCAAAGGGCGCCGCCGCTGCGCCGCTTGACGGCGGTGCGCCCACCCTCGGGTGGACGCACAGCCGACAAGGGGGGCAGGGGGACGCCGCGCCTCAGCCGTTCGTCGTCGTTCCTCTTCACTGCTGCGTTGCGGGGTGTGTGTGTGGGGGGGATGGACGGGAAAGAAAGGGAGGCAGGGGTGCTCGCGTTTGGACGGGGAGGGGCTAGCCGCCGGCGAAGGCCGGGCGCCGCCGCCTCACAGACTCGCCCAGCGCGGGGCGAAGTGCCGCCACTGCTGCGAAGGGGAGCCACCCTCAGAGGCAAAGGGGGAGGGGCTTGTCGCTGGCCCAGAGCCAGGCAGTGCCTCCTCACCGCGCTCGCGAGTGACGTCGCCGTGGCTGGAACAGCCGCCGCCAGAGAGGAGCGAGGCAGTGGCGTTCGGGGAGAGGGACAGAGAGTGAGGGACTAGGGTTGGGAACCGCTGCGCCCTGCTGGTTTTGACCCAGCGACGTGCACGGGCGGCCGTCGGATGACCCCCATCGGATCGGGCGGTCAAGGGAGCGCCAGCGCGCAAGGTGTGAGGCGGTGGCGGGCCAAGCGGGCCAAGTGGCCAGGCCGCAAGCGGGCTGCTGGCTGGGCAAGTGGGCCGCGACAGTGCAGCCAGCAAGCGCGCGCGTTAGATAACAAACCGCCGCGGTGCAAGCTGGGCCGCGGGCCGACACAGGCCAGTAAGGGCACAGAGCACAGCAGGCCGCTTGGCTACGCGTTGCACAGGCACACTGGGCCTTTTCCTGCCGCATGACACATTTTTCTGGTTATTCTTCTTTACAGAGCTGTTTTTTAATTTGTTTTGCTTAGTTTTAAGCATATTTTTTAACATACTTTTCTCTATTCAATATTTCAAGTGAATATTTGACTAGAGAATATGAAAGCGGTAGAATTTTTTCTATAAAGTTTAAAGTTTATGACTGTTGTAATAATTGTTTCCGCTGCAAATAGTTGTTTATTAATTGCTTGAACGCAATAAAAGTGTGTTAAATTTTGTTATAAAATATGTGATAAAGTAATTTAAAGTTGATTATGCTCCATGTTATTAATTGACCAACGTTATTAATAAACATGATCATGATCCCTTTCATTAAGTATTAAAGGTGCATTTAATTTTATTTCTACCCAACGGTGATGTAATTTTAAATGGCACAAACAATTGCATGCTTAATTTATACCAACGTTGGATTAATGCATACAGTTGTTTTGGTTATATCACATCTTTTGTGATTTTCAGGAGGTCTCAACCTCATGAGCTGCTTGAAGGACATCCCACTGCTAAGGGGGGATAACTACTCCGAATGGAGGAAAAAGGTTGATCTGGCGTTTGTATGCGCCGAGGTGGACTGGGTGGTTGACACCAAGCAACCAGTCAAGCCTGCTGACCCTGTGAGGGGTGATGCTGAGGAAAGTGCTGCATTTGAAAAAAAAAGAGGGACCATGCTCCTTTGGAGCTGGCCTACTCGATAGACAATTAAAAGTGGGTGAACGCCAATAAGAAATGTTTGGCTTTTGTAAAGAACACAATTGAGAACGCTATAGTGGGATCAATTGGAGAGTGTGCCTCCGTGGGCGAATACCTTGCAAAGATAAAGAGCTGGCTCTTCAAAGATGTATGCAACCCAACTGCTAAAACAGCTGGTGACAGAAAAATACACGGGAGGGCCACATGGCATAAGAGAGCACATCTTGAGGATGTCAAACATGGCGGCCAAGCTGAAGCCCATGGACGAGGACCTCGAGCTCAAGCCTGCACTTCTGGTGCACCTTGTCATGGCCTCTCTTCCCCAGCCATTCGAGAATTTCGTAATCAACTATAACATGTCCCCTGAAAAGTGGGACATTGAAAAGACCATTGGGATGTGCTCCCAAGAGGAAGAGAGGCTGAAGTATCTTCACGGTGGTTCCTTGAACTACGTGAAGGACAATAGGAAGAGGAACTTCACCAACAGTAACCATGGTGTCTCACCTTCCAAGCCACATGGCAAGGGCCCACAACAGCACCAGCATTAGTACCAGCAGTCCACCCCTAGGGAAAATACCAGTGCCACCATTGCAAAAAGGTTGGCCACTACAAGAAGGATTGTCCAGTATGGCTGAAGTCCATAATGGCCAAAAACGGTAAAGATATAGTCTCTTTTGTTAATGAATCTCTGTATGAAAAGTTTTCTAGATCTACTTGGTGGATTGACTCTGGTGCAACTGTTCATGTTGCCAACTCTTTACAGGGGTTCCATTCGATAAGGATTTTGCCAAAAAGAGAAAGACTCATTGAAGTAGCGAATGGGATTGAAGCAGAAGTGGAGGCTGTTGGCAACATTCCTCTGGAGCTGGCTGATGGCTCTTCTCTTTTTCTTAAGGATGTTCTTTTTGTTCCTTCCATTCGTAGAAATTTAATAAGTGTGACGTGCTTGGACAAAGATTCGTATGAGTGTTATTTTGGACATGGCAAATGTGCCATTTGGTTAAAAGATATTTGTGTGGGTGTTGCTACCCTATATGACAAGCTATATTTATTATCTTTGCATGAGAAAGTATTTTCTGTGTGTGATGTGAATGAACAAGTTCCCTTGTCGAACAAAGATCAAAAGAAAAGAAAGCGAACTCTTGACTCATCGAAGTTATGGCACTGCAGATTAGGCCATATTTCGAGGGGAAGAGTAGAAAGCCTCATTAAAAATGACATTCTTCCTCCGTTAGAGTTCTCAGACATAGAACAATGCATAGATTGCATTAAAGGAAAGTATGTAAAACAAATTAAAAAGGGTGCAAACCGAAGTATAGCTACACTAGAAATAATCCACACGGATATTTGTGGACCATTTCCGATGAAAAGTGTGGATGGCTATGATTCATTCATAACATTCACGGATGATCACTCCCGATATGGTTATATTTATCCAATTAAAGAAAGATCTGAAGCATTGGATAAATTTAAAATTTTCAAAGCTGAAGTAGAAAATCAGCATGATAAAAGAATTAAGATAGTCTGGTCCGATCGTGGGGGGGAGTACTATAGTCGGCATACTCCATATGGTCAAGTACCAGGACCCTTCGCAAGGTTCCTACAGGAAAATGGAATAGTCGCCCAGTATTCCATGTCGGGTGAACCTCAGCAAAACAGAGTAGCTGAAAGGCGTAACCGTATCCTTATGGATATGGTGCGCAGCATGATGAGCTATTCCACCCTTCCATTGGGATTATGGATGGAGGCGCTTAAAACCGTCATTCACATTCTCAACAGAGTACCAAGTAAGTCGGTGCCCAAAACGCCGTATGAATTGTGGACAGGCAGAGTCCCCTCTCTGCACCACTTGAGGGTCTGGGGGAGCCCAGCTGAGGCAAAAGTTTTCAATCCAAACATTGCAAAGTTAGACCCAAAAACAGTATCTTGCCACTTCATTGGCTATCCAGATAAGTCAAAAGGCTATCGTTTCTACTGTCCTGACAGATACACAAAGTTTGTAGAAACGAGACATGCAGTATTTTTGGAGGACGAATTGATGAGAGGGAGCACGGTAGCTCAGGAAATTGATCTTGAAGAGAAGAGGGTGCATGCACCTAATCCGATGACTCAGGAGCCATTTTTCTCGCTACCTGTTGTGCCACCATCTACAACCCCTGAGGTTGTGGTGCCGTCACCTGTTGTGACTCCACACGTGACAACAATGGGCGAAAGTTCGAAACCTGTCCATCAGGAGCCACCTGAACCCACTATTGAGCACGAAAGGGAGCCAGAACAGCCACATACTGTAAATGTGCCTGAACCCGAGGCAAGAAATGAGCAAGAGTCTGATAAACTCAGAAGGTCTAAAAGAGAACAAAGACCAGCCATTTCCAAAGAAATTTACAAAGTCTACAACGTAGTTCATATGAAGGGTGATCCTACCTCATATGAAGAAGCCATGAGTAGCCCTCACTCAGCCAAGTGGGTGGAGGCAATGGAAGATGAAATGAAATCAATGAGTTCTAACAATGTTTGGGACTTAGAGGAAATTCCTAAAGTAGCCAAAACAGTAGGATGCAAATGGGTCTACAAAGCAAAGTATGACTCCAATGAGAATGTAGAAAAGTACAAAGCAAGACTTGTGGCAAAAGGCTTTACGCAAAGAGAAGGCGTAGATTACAATGAGACTTTTTCTCCGGTCTCGTGTAAGGACTCCTTCAGAATCATCATGGCACTAGTTGCACATTTTGATTTAGAGTTTCATCAAATGGATGTTAAGACATCATTTCTAAATAGAGATTTAGAAGAAAATGTTTACATGAAACAACCCAAGGGTTTTTTCATGGAGGGGAAGGAACATATGGGATGCCGCCTAAAGAAATCCATTTATGGGTTAAAGCAAGCCTCTAGACAGTGGTATTTAAAGTTTAATGATATAATTAAAAGATTTGGATTCAAGGAAAATGTTGAGGACAAATGCATTTATGCAAAGTTCAAAAGTGGGAAATATATTTTCCTCATTCTGTATGTGGATGACATTCTGCTTGCCAGCAGTGATGTTAGTCTACTACTAGAGACAAAGAAGTTTTTGTCATCAAATTTTGACATGAAAGACCTTGGTGAAGCTTCTTATGTTTTGGGCATAGAAATTCACCGAGATAGAAAGAATGGAGTGTTAGACTGTCGCAGAAAGCATATTGTGAAAAGATTCTAAAGAAATACAATATGCATGCGAGTAATACAACACCTGCTCCCATAGTCAAGGGCGATAGTTTTGGGAAATCCCAATGTCCAAAGAATCAATATGAGATCGATCAAATGAAGTCAGTACCATATGCTTCGGCTGTTGGAAGCTTACAGTATGCACAAGTGTGCACTCGCCCTGACTTAGCTTTTATCACCGGGGTACTCGGTAGATATCAAGAGAATCTAGGCATAGAGCACTGGAAGATGGCAAAGAAAGCTTTGCGTTATGTGCAAGGCACAAAAGGCCTCATGCTAACATATAAAAGATCTTATTCCCTAGAGATAAAAGGGTATTCAGATGCGGATTTTGCGGGAGATAAAGACAACAGAAAGTCCACGACAGGGTATGTTTTCACTCTCGCAGGAGGTGCTATTTCGTGGAGAAGCGCCAAACAGTCGATAGTTGCATCATCTATGATGTATGCAGAATTTATAGCATGTTATGAGGCCATGGGACATACGTTATGGTTAAAGAAATTTTTACCCGACTTGAAAGTGGTTGACTGCATCAGCAGGCCACTAAAGATGTACTGTGACAACGAGCCCGCAGTATTCTATGCTCACAACAACAAGTCGAGTAATGCTACAAAGTCTATAGATATAAAGTATTATGTTGTGAAGGACAAAGTCCAGGATCAAACTATAAGACTCGAGCATATAAGGACAAAGGATATGCTTGCGGATCCGCTAACGAAAGGCTTACCACCCAATGTGTTCAAGGAACACATAGCCGGCATGGATTTAATGGAAAGCCTATGATACCTGGACTACAGAGGCCCAAAAGTAACAGGATTTGTTTCAAAACATGAAGGTATATAGTGGCTGTCTGATTCTATCGGCAATTAAGCTGAGACGATGAAACATGCTCTATGTATCGTTCTGTGATGAAATAAGTAAAGTACAAAGTTAAAAGTAAAGTCGAGATCTAGTGGTAGAATGTTAGATAGATCTGAAACGTGACTGGGCCCAACGGCCCGTCACGCCCCTATCCGCGCCCTGATCGGGGGCGCCCAACCCTATCTGGTTGGTGGGCCCCTGTCGCCAGCGCTATATAAAGGAGGTGGGGGTCGGCAGCACGCCTCACGAGGTTAGCCGTGTCCTAGCCGCCCCACCTACAAGCCCTACCGATCTAGGCTTAGCGTTGTGCCGACGGGAAGCACCACCGCTGCCACACTCTCGCATCCCTATTCCCCATGGCCAACAACGGCGGCTCCAGCTCCGGAACCAGTTCCGGCATCCCCTCTGGCTCGTGCCTATCGAGTCAGGGAGCAGGTAGTTCATCTCCTCTCCGATCCATGTCTCTCCCTCTCTCACTTTCTAATCTAGATGGACAAGGTAAAGTGCTACTGATAAATCTAGACTAGTTTTATAGCAGAGCCATTTTAACACTCTCAAACTGGATGACGACAAACATGACGCCTCAACGTTAGTTATGTCCTTTTTCATATCTCCACCCGCCATCGTGTACACCGGACCACCGTCCGCTGCCGGCGGTGAGAAGCACGACGGCGGCTCAACTTTAGTCATTTGTGCTTACCTGAACCTCCTGTCCGTGGTCGCCTACCTGTACAAGAAGGATGAGAAGCTGTTCGTGTGGGAACACATGTCAGGCATGTTGGAATTTGCCCACAGATCGACTGCATCAAATTAGACAAACAAACACGCTCGAAAAAACTTGTGGCCACGGATACGTATCGTGTCCTCGAATTTTCTTTATTTTCTTCTCTTCTCAACTCACACACGGTTCTACAAATCAGGTTACACGCCCATGTATATATACACGGACGGACGACCTTATATGAAAAACCTACTCTGACACGCATACCTCATATGAGTCGGATAGTAGTCAAACTAAGCTAGCTAATTCTAATGCTATTCAGACTAGAACACTAGAATTCAGTACAGACTACTCCAAACCCTAACACAGACACGAGAAACCTAGTACTATTCGAACTAGGACACGTACTCACCTCTAGGACTACACGTTACCTAAAACACATATTCAAGATTACTGCTAACAATCTCCTTCTAATCTTAAACTTGTCATCCTCGTGCTCCCCCTATCTTGACTCCTTGCAGCTTCACGACATCTTGACTCAACTCAACGTATGATTCAGACTCTCAGTCGCGCCGCTATCAGGCAGACACCATAGACCACCCCACACGCATACATGCCAACGGATCACACACCGCCCCATGTAAAGACAGATCCTCATTGAAGAGGCTCCCCTTCACTGGTCATTGTCCCACTGTACGCTTGAGCATCATCCTCCCCGTCGAGACCCTTGGTCGCACCTAGCACCAGACAGCAACATGACGTGACACGCTTCAACTGCAGCGGATCCTCACAGAGACGAGCACTTGGACACAACGACGACTCACGAACATGACGCTAACAAAACGTGCCAACCCGCACGCCCATGACTCCTTGATCATACTCTCCCGGACGACGATCTTGACAAGATTCTCCAGCACCGCACCCCGGTATCACCGCACTCATCAACGATCATCCCCATCCACCACCTTTCCAATGACCCCTCGCTCGCCTTCTTCTTCCTTGTCGCTCCTCCGAGCGACGACCGCCCGCCGCATCACAGATGACGGCATCCTCGCCGCCTCCACCCGGTTGCCCGCCCCGAGGCGCTAGTCGGATCGCCTCCCCGGGACAAGCGTGGCTTCAAATCTTCGACCTCGCTCTGATACCAATTGTTGGAATTTTTCCACAGATCGACCACATCAAATTAGACAAACAAACACGCTCGAAAAAACTTATGGCCACGGGCACGTATCGTGCCCTCGAATTTTCTTCTCTTCTCAACTCACACACGGTTCTATAAATCAGGTTACACGCCCATGTATATATACACGGACGGACGACCTTATATGAAAAACCTACTCTGACACGCATACCTCATATGAGTCGGATAGTAGTCAAACTAAGCTAGCTAATTCTAATGCTATTCAGACTAGAACACTAGAATTCAGTACAGACTACTTCAAACCCTAACACAGACACGAGAAACCTAGTACTATTCAAACTAGGACACGTACTCACCTAGGACTACACGTTACCTAAAACACATATTCAAGATTACTGCTAACAACGCAGGGCAGCAGCCTGGCCTGACGAATCTGGACTGCGGATAGTGAAGGGCGTGGCGCGCGGGCTGGCGGTCCTGCACGAGGAGAGGAGCTGCCGATGCTTACGGTGCCGCGCGGCCACCTTAATTCCTCCAACATGCTCCTCCACGACGTGTTGGTAGCGCTGCAGCACGCGTCGCGGGTGATTATGGCGTACAAGTCGCCGGAGTGCGCATGGTCGCCGGAGTATGCATGCTCTGGGCTTGCCGCTCAGGTTCCCCGTCGACTGCTTCTAGGGCACCTCCGGTCGCAGGCGCCGCCACGCGGAGGCCGTCGTCCTCATGGACGACGCTCGCGGGGGTCCTGCTCCTCACTGTGCGGCTAGCTCCGCCACGCTCACGCGCCACACCGGGCGCGCCTCGCGTGGGCCAACCGCCGCGACGACGTACGACGACGGGGCGCTGGTGTTGCGCGTGCTCCGGCTGTACCTTGAGCACATCTATCGATCGATGTGCCAGACACGCGGCATCCGGTACGTGCCAGCGGTGAGCGCGCGCGCGCTCGAAGGCGGCGTCGACCCGCGTGGGCGCGGTGGGTCACGGACGACAATGCGCATGTGGCGTCGGCGAGCTCCGCGGGACAGGCTTGTGCCAGAGCTCGTCGTGGTGGATGGACAGGACGGACGCTGCCAATAGTGATGTCGTCAAACACCGTTCGTTCTCGCCAGCAGCAGCGCCGGCAGGTACAACGTTGATCCTATGTGACCATGTCTCGGCGGAGTGCAGATGTCTCCCCGGGGTTTAATGACTTTAAAAGGCGACCTCGGTGCGGCCGCAGACTTGGGCGACCTCGGCGCGTGCCTTGTGCTTCAACTCCGGCCTCCGGACGCCGGGCGCGTACGTGGTGAGCAGCGTCATGTCATGGCCCAGCTAGCAATCTCTCCGCTTGCAGCCTCGCATGAACCCCACGTCTGCCGGCAAAAGAAAGAGGTAGTACTAAACAAAAAACAGTTGGAAAAAAAGGACTTGGCAAGAAAAAACAAAATATTAACGTCCACAGTGGCTAGTTTGTCACATTTTTTCCACAACTCCATGACCGCTTTGCTGCAACTCGACCACTGTTCATCCTTTGCACCATCGTGTTTGAATTTCCTGCAAACAGATCTTTCTTAGGATTGGTCGTCGGTTACCGCGAATACATGAGTAAGAAACGTTGGTGTGGGGTGGGGATTAGCTCTGGGATTGGGGATTTCTTCAATTACCGATCGATTGACAGTCAACGACGATTAAGATGCTATCATGTATAAAAAAAAGAATTGTGTGGAGAATTGGAGACGGTTCCAAGGTTAAAATATTTAGGGACAATTGGCTGCCTCGGCCAGGGTCACTTAAAGTTGATGGAAAGCGTGGTTCCTCGAGAAGAAAATGGGTTTCTGAGTTGATTAATCCTGCCACTAGAACATGGGATGAAGCGGTAGTGCGTGATTGTTGTTGGCCACATGATGCGAACACTATTCTGAATATCAAATTACCTGCTCGTGCTGCGGAAGACTTTGTCGCTTGGAGTGGAGAAAGCAATGGAATTTTCAGTGTGCGCTCAGCTTATCGGATCGGTATGCAGGATTCTTTGCAGCAGCTTAGTTCTGGACAATCCAGCGCTGAACCGAACGGGGATCAAAAAATATGGCAGCTCATTTGGAAGGCCATAGTACCGCAAAAGTTGCGTGTGTTTGGCTGGCGTGCTGCGACAGAATCCTTGGGAGTTCTTGAGGGTCTACACCGGAGAATTAACACTACAAATCCTACTTGTTCCATCTGTGGGCGCGAAGTGGAGGACACGCACCATGCTCTGGTCCGATGTACCCTTGCCAGAGCTCTTCGTGATGAACTTCGGATCCACTGGACTTTGCCGCCAGAGACAACCTTCTTGCAGGCTGGTCGTGATTGGCTGTTCCATCTGTTAAGTAATTCAGTGGCTGATGTACGTGCAAGGATCATCTTCTTATTCTGGCGGGCATGGCATCACCGGAACAATGTCATCCATGGAGACGGGAAGGCGTCTATTACAGCATCAGTCCAATTTTTGGTGAACTATCAGTCGTCCTTTGCAGCGGTGTCTCCAGGAGGCGATGAGAAGCTTCTGCAAGTCTCCTCCTGGAAGCCGCCGAGTGAGGGGCAAATCAAAGCAAACGTTGACGCCGGGTGGGATGCCGTTTCGAAGCAAGGAGGCATAGGAATCGTCATTCGAGATCATAGCGGAAAGGTACTTTTGACAGAGTGGAAATGTATTCCCTACTGTGGTAGCGCAGAGGAAGCGGAAATACTTGCATGTCTTGATGGGCTACGGCACCTGGTGCATCTCCGACATTGGCCGGCAATCTTGGAGTCAGATTGCTTGCGTGCTGTAAATTCATTTGCGTCTGATTCTGAAGAACAATCACCCAGCTGGGCTCTCATCTTAGAAGCTAGAGAATTGCTCAAGGTCTTCTGCGATATTGCCGTCTCAAGAGTGGATCGCGTGTGTAATGGTGTAGCGCATGTGCTAGCACAGTTAGGTAAAGCTGGGTTTAATGGGTCTCTTAGCATTGATGCTCCAGACTGTGTGAGGGAGCTGATCTCAGTTGAGATGTTGTAATCGTTCATGTAAAATCGCCGCAGCAAGTTTCTGACGCACTCTTTTCCTTACCAGGGTACCTAAGGGGACTGGAAGGTTTTTAATGAGGCGGCTTGCTTGCTCTTATATTGAATTCAAAAATAAATAAATAATATAAACCGATCGATTTGGCATCCATAAAAAAAAAGATGCTATCATGTATATTTTTTTTGTATGTATTTGATATTGGGATAGGTTTTTCATATTTGGGGGGTCAATGGGATTCTAAGTCCAGTCAAATCCTTTGATCCCATAAGGCATTCTAAATGCATTCAATCAAGTCAATGGCGCTTGTTACTATGCTATGTTGTTTCTGAAGTTTCTCCCATTTCAAAAGAATTCCGATGATCAGATGTGGCATCTGTTTATAGGTCCATGGGAATTTCTGAGTGCCCATCCATTTGGTACAAGTCTGCTCTTAGGTCTGTGCCTCTGTTGTGCTGGTGTGTAAATTTTATTCTTTAGGGGCTGCAGCAATGGTATCCTAAAGTGACGACATATGAAAATATAGTTTATTTTAAAGAGGGTAGAGGGTACCCTAAAGGTCACCCACTCCTATCCTTAGAATTAAGTGGCCTTTTGACCCAATTTCGTAAAACTCAAGGATTATTGTGTCAGCTCAGATTCTTCTTGCATAACTTTGATAGCTTAATTTTGGGGTACTAACATTCATACGTTCTATTCGCACAAGCTTTCCATGCAAATATCTATGGAAATTGAAAATCTCAATAAAGATATATTTTTTCATGTGGTTACTAAGTAAAAAGGTTTTATTAACTAAAGACAATTTGGCAAAGAGAAACTAGAATGGGAGTAAGAAAAGTTGACACAGAGGAAACAGTTGAACATCTATTTCGCTTTTGTCATTTGGCAAGTTGATATGGATGATTGTTTATTCTACATAGAGTGAATTCCACTTTTTATCCTCTACTTGTGCATTTGTGACACTAATTACCTTATGTAATGAAAATTCATCTAAATTACCATGTTTGGAAACTTTAAACCCTTATTTTCTGATGCATATCTATTGGGCAAGGTGTGAGATGACGACTGAACTTCGAAATTATCGAGATGGCAACAAAGAATAGAACATTTGGTGTAGAGAAGGGTGGATATGATCGACGACGACGTCCTTCGATCTTGACATATTTTGTGGCGGCAAATCGTCCTAACATGTCAGCCTTATCCAAGAACAAGTGTTGAATGCTAAAATAGGACAAAATCATGCTTAGAATTTTCTTAAATAGGACATTTGGGTACAACTTCTACTAAATAGGGTAATTAGTGTCTCAAATGCACAAATAGAGGGTAAAAAGTGGAATTCACTCTTCTACATATAACATACCGGCACCAACCACTATAAAAAATTTGTTTGGAAATTGGTTGAATGAGATACTCAATCTAGGATTCGCATTGAGGTTTTAGCCCTAGTTTGGACGATATGAAATTGTAGAAATCGTGCTGCTTCTCTCTGAACGCAATCGTGCAGGAAGCCCCCAAGATTCAAATAAATCCTCCATCAGAGGTACGGTGTTGGTGCAGTGATGGCAGAAGCATCAGGTGGTGCAGTCTGCAGACCATGTCGTGCACGTCTGTCGGAAGTCCAGATCCGGTACTTCAACGCGCCTAACCAGGTGAAGATTTTGCAGTTTAATGGCGTCCAGCTTCTCCAGATATACAGTTAGCAGCTGCCATCCTGATCGAGCATTGGCCATCATGTAAGTGGACTGAGCTGAATATTGGCCTGTAGATGAGCAGAGCCATCTGAGTTCGTCCGGCACACCAAGGTTTGTTTCTGAATATGGAGCAGATCAGCGTGGAGAGACCGAGGCATTGCAGCAAGCCTCGGATGCTGCTTTATTTATAAAGCTGGACGAAAGCCTATTTCGAGAGTGTATATATAACTGATCAAACTATTTAAGTCCGGACTTTGAGCAAACGTAATGCATGGAGTAATATGGTATTACCGTTTTAGCTTGCAGCCTGCATGCATGTATGCACGCAAGGATAGATCGCTTACCATCATCAGAACTCAGAAGATGAGCATCTGAATCTAATTCTGCATAGGTGCGCAAGTATAATGTGAAGGCTATAATAGAAAATAGGCAAGGAAATTCTCTCTGCGCGCCTGTTACCATCGACCATTCTGACTACCTCTGCTTGATTGGCCAACAGTGGAAACAAAGCAAAATGTTCTTGCTTCTGTTGCAGAGTAAATGGCACTGGAAGTCACACAACTTGTCCCGCATGTATATTTAAGTTATAAACTTGTAAACTGAACAAACAAGTCATACAACTTGTGAACTCATGCACCTGTGGTCATAAAACCGGTCAACTAGGTGATTTTTGATAAAATCGGTCATAGACAAACTAATTTTTTATAAATAAAACCTTAAGCTTATATATTTTTTATGTTGGCAAGTGCATATGATACAACTTAGAATTTCTTTTTTTGTAGGCCAAAACAAAACAAGTTTTTCACCGAAACTTGTCATAGTCATTCATAAATTTTGGATTTTTTGAAATGAAAAAGTATGATTTTGATTTTTTTTTCAAATACCGAGCTCAAATCCTCTCTCGTGCTCACGATGCATACTATGATATTAAAATACGTTTATTCTGGGCTATACAAATTTACAAACATGTGATATATTATAGATGCACACATTTGTTACCTATGCGTCATGTGTGCCAACATTTGTTACCGGAATTTATAGTTGTATATATATATATATATTTTTTCTCCATTATTTAATTATGGTTATAATACTTTTATCTCGAGTTGAATATGCTCAAGATAGACCAAGTCTACAGAAAAACATGCTAACATCTCGTCTCACCTATATAGGATCGAAAATTTGTTCTGTAGAAATATGAGGGGGTTGTTGAAAATTTTAGTTTGCCTATGACCGGTTTTGGTCAAAAATCACTTGGTTAATCGGTTTTGTGGCCACGGTGCACAGGTTCACAAGTTGTATAACTTATTAATTTAGTTTGCAAGTTATGTGATTTAAGTATATATGCGAGACAGGTTGTATCACTCCCAAGTGCCATTTACTCTGCCGCATAGCAAAACATTCTGACGCAGCTTAGCTTGTGTCACTTCCTACGCGTCCCTCCAGCTGCACTGCCGCACGCACACAGAAAAAAATCAAACCTTTTGTTGTGAGCTCCTGCTGTGACAAGATATGGAGTGAGGTGGTGGATAAGCTTTTCCTGCATGATTACGGCGAGACAAGTGAGTGAGTGCGAGCCGTGCTGCCGCCGGAATGCACAGTGCCGGCGGTTTCCGAATGGTGAGCCCAAACTAGGCTCAAACAACGACCACTTTGCCATGCCATCGCATAACCGGTTCAAACAACGACCGTGTCAGGTGCTTCTACTCTAACTGAAACTGTTGCCGACACATGCTGACGGACAACAGTAACCTGACAGAACTGAATAACAGAAGAACCACTGATGCACAAGGTTTATTCAATTCAACACCAACGATGCGTTGTTGGCAGACCTGACGGAGTAGTCCCCTGACAATGAGATGTAGGATATCCTGACAATGAGATGTAGGATATGTGCGCCTATGAAAACCCAAGGTCTAGCCTTTATTGGTTGTGCCTGGCAATGGTCTTGTAGAAGGTATTGTTTTGCGGGAGAGGACTTTTTCAGGATGAAAACTTAAGATCTTTGATCGGACGATGACATCGCTTGTGCACTGTTTCCTTTTTGGAAGCGTCGCTTTTGGAGGGTTTGGACTTCTAGTATTGTTTTGTGGTGGTAGTATCACTGCTGCCAAGGATCTGATTACTGTAGCGGGGGTTTTCTTTTTTGTAATTCTTTTTTCGGCTGTGTGCATCCCTATTGCCAATAGGGTATGTGTTGTTGCAGAGGCTGAGTGTAATTGATATCCGTATGATAGTAATATATGCTCATTTCCAAAAAAAAAAATCAATGGCGCTTGTTACTATGCTCTGTTGTTTCTGAAGTTTCTCCCATTTCAAAAGAACTCCGATGATCAGATGTGGCATCTGTTTTATAGGTCCATGGGAATTTCTGAGTGCCGATCCATTTGGTACAAGTTTGCTCTTAGGTCTGTTCCTCTGTCGTGCTGGTGTGTAAAATTATTCTTTAGGGGCTGCAGCAATGGTATCGCCACTTGCACTTGTTACTCTGTGGCTTGTTCTTTGTTAATCAATAGAATTAGGTATAGATGAAAGTTTGGAACCTAAAGGGTATCATCTATTTTAATCTAGTTCAAACAGATGAACTAGTTTTTTTAAAAAGTGATGACATATAAAAATATAATTTATTTTTTTTGTACTAAAGAGAGTAGAGGATACCCTTACCCTTAGGGTACACACTCCAATTCTTAGAATTAAGTGGCCTTTTGACCCAGTTTCGTAAAACTCAAGGATTATTGTGTCAGCTCAAATTCTTCTTGCATAACATTGATAGGCTTAATTTTTGGTACTCCCTCCGATCCATATTACTTGTCATTAGATTGGATGTATCTAGTACTAAAACATGTCTAGATACATCTATTTCTGCGACAAGTAATATGGATCCGAGGGAGTACTAACATTCATACGTTCTATTCGCACAAGCTTTCTATGCAAATATCTATGGAAATTGAAAATCTCAATAAAGATATATTTTTTCATGTGGTTACTAAGTAAAAAGGTTTTATTAACTAAAGACAATTTGGCAAAGAGAAACTAGAATGGGAGTAAGAAAAGTTGACGCAGAGGAAACAGTTGAACATCTATTTCGCTTTTGTCATTTGGCAAGTTGATATGGATGATTGTTTATTCTACACATAGAGTGAATTCCACTTTTTACCCTCTACTTGTGCATTTGTGACACTAATTACCTTATGTAATGAAAATTCATCTAAATTACCATGTTTGGAAATTTTAAACCCTTATTTTCTGATGCATATCTATTGGGCAAGGTGTGAGATGACAATTGAACTTCGAAATTATCGAGATGGCAACAAAGAATAGAACATCTGGTGCAGAGAAGGGTGAATATGATCGACGACGACGTCCTCCGATCTTGACATATTTTGTGACGGCAAATCGTCCTAACATGTCAGCCTTATCCAAGAACAAGTGTTGAATGCTAAAATAGGACAAAATCATGCTTAGAATTTTCTTAAATAGGACATTTGGTACAACTTCTACTAAATGGGTAATTAGTGTCTCAAATGCACAAATAGAGGGTAAAAAATGGAATTCACTCTCCTACATATAACATACCGGCACCAACCACTATAACAAATTTGTTTGGAAATTTGTTGAATGAGATACTAAAGCTAGGATTCGCATTGAGGTTTTAGCCTTAGTTTGGACGATATGAAATTGTAGAAATCGTGCCGCTTCTCTCTGAACGCAATCGTGCAGGAAGCCCCCAAGATTCAAATAAATCCTTCATCAGAGATACGGTGTTGGTGCAGTGATGGCAGAAGCATCAGGTGGTGCAGTCTGCAGACCATGTCGTGCACGTCTGTCGGAAGTCCAGATCCGGTACTTCAACGCGCCCAACCAGGTGAAGATTTTGCAGTTTAATGGCGTCAGCTTCTCCAGCTACAGTTAGCATCTGCCATCCTGATCGAGCATTGGCCATCATGTAAGTGGACTGAGCTGAATATTGGCCTGTAGATGAGCAGAGCCATCTGAGTTCGTCCGGCACACCAAGGTTTGTTTCTGAATATGGAGCAGATCAGTGAGAAGAGATCGAGGCATTGCAGCAAGCCTCCGGTGGATAGGATATCACTCGCGTCCAACAACCAGGAGTGATGATTAAACAAATTAAGCCAGAACATCTGCCTCCTGATGAGATTTATGCACAAACTCTTCCGCGGCGACGAGCCGACGACACCACTTGGACGCGCTGGGTTCGTCGCTGGTGCGGCACGGCAGGGATCGCCGTCGGACACCCCGATTTGGCGCACCTTCAAGCGCATGTTCTCCCTCCGTCTACCGTGGCCTGGCGAATGTGAGGGTTGACAATGGTGATTCGGCCGGCGTTGTTCTGGTTCGACGGCTTGCACGATTGGGGTCCTCTGTTCGCCTGCATGCCTGCCCTGCTCTCACACTGCACCGCGCACTGTCTGTCGGTGGCAGATGCACGGCGCGCGGGCCGGTCCTCGCCACCCATGGTGCCTACGCTGACGCCGAGAAGGCCAGTTATTGTAGTCCAACAGCCACCTCCGGCGCCATGAACGCAGGCGGGCTGCAGGTTATCTTCCCGCCGGCGAAGTACTTCCACGCGCACCCGAAGTCTATGAGCTTGGCGCGCCCGTCGGCACTGATCACGACGTTCCTCGCCTTGACATCCCCGCGCACCATGGACTCCTTGTGGAGGTACGCGAGCCCTGCCGCCACATCGGACGCATACAGGCGGACCGCGCGCTCGTCGAGTCGCCCGGCCAAGGTCACCTCGTCGGCGAGCGACCTGCCGAGCGCGAACTCGAGGAACAGCTGGTATGGCCCGTCGCTCGTCGCGGCCACCGACGCAGGAGAACGACGCGCGGGGAGCGCAGCGCAGACATGAACATGATCGGCTGCTCCCTCATGAGCGCCGCGGCGCTGGACGCGCACGGCGACTTGACCGCGAACCGCTCCGTGACGTGTCGTCTGCTGCCAAGGAAACCTCCGCCGCCTGACGCGCCGCGGCCCAGCGTCTGCACCTCGTCCTCGTCCATCATGACATCTTCTTTCCTCTCCGTTGTCTGTTCCCAACACCGTGATGTGGTGGTTTCTGTTGCATTGGTCCTCTGTGTGTGTGCCTCGAGCTTACTCGTGCTTCTTCTATTGGTCAGTACATGTAGCATTTGGTTTTTAGATGTACGTGTAGCATTGTTGGTCTGAGTATGTACGTACTGATTTTCACCGACATATGTACGGAAAGGACAAATGTGGGGGAAAAAACCAAGTGTTATTTCTGCCACAATTTTGTCTTATTTGTTTATAGATCTGCAAAACAATCTATGCCAAACCAAGTGGGAGTATGTATATCTTCGGAACAAAATTTAGTTTTTTTTTTACTTTTGAATATCATTTTGGATTTTTAAAAATTCTTAGCTCGGTGGAGCCCGTGATCGAGCCAAAACGCTGGCCAGCACCACCTAGCTAATACGTACTTGTCGCGAACAAGAACCGGAGACAGCTGATCATCTCGCCTTGGGCCGTGTCATGGCGCGTCAGGTTTGTCACAATGTTCTTCAGCGTTGCAACCCGATTGTACTTGTGCCAAGCCACGATGACACCCTTGAATATTGGTGGCCGTTAGCTCGGCAGCGCGCACCACCGGCCGCAAGGAAGGGTTTTGAATTTGATTCCCTTGTGCTGCGCTTGTCACTTGGACTCTCTGGAAGAGGCGCAACATCAGGGAGAGTCTTCGAGCGCTCAGCTGACACATTTCGCACGGTGTGTAGGAAGATCGCCGATGAAGCACAGCTTTGGATTCTATCCGGCGCATGCAGTAGGACTTGGGGTCATATGGAGTATAAAATAGCAGTTGGTGAAATCTGATAACCCTATTTTACTGTATATACAACATTAGCAAAGGAATATAGTAGGGCTGAACGTATGCACAGAATCCTCACACATCTAGCCTCGCTCCTCTGGCGGCGGCGCGCGGGGACCAGTGCTTCGGTGTCTCGAACCAGACCTTCCTCGCCAAGACACATTCGGTCAGAAGATGGAAATAATGGAATGTGAGCAGTCGGCTTGATCGCACAACATTGACCCGACGAAACTGAATAACTGAAGAACTACTGATGCACATGGTTTATACAACACCAACGATGCGTTGTTGGCAGACCTGATGGAGTAATCCCCTGACGATGAGAGCATCTTCGCTCGGCTACCCAGCACGCCGATCCGGACGCCGAAATCTCGTCTAGATGTCGAAAATCGGTCCAGTCACGTATTAGGGGCCTGTTTTTGGCTGGATTTGGGCCAAATTTGGTCCGAACTACCCAGACCGAACCCAGGATCCCGGGTACGCGCTGGGCACGCCGGACGAAGCGAATTGGCCAAGTGGACCAGCTCCCAGCGCGTAGGACGAAGCGAATTGGCCAAGTGGACCAGCTTGTCAGCGACAGAAGCCGAGTCGCCGCCATCCTTCCCGCAGTTTTCCTTTTTCCGCCCTCGCCGCTACACCCCTCCCGCCCTCGCCGCCGAACTCCGCCTATAAAAGACGTACATTTCTCCGTCTCTCTTCACAGTCTCTCACACCACCCCCAACTCCGGCGAACTTCGAACGTTCGCACCTTTCTTCCTCCTCAACTCCGCCGAGAAGCCATGGCCGATGGCCGACGCACGCTGTCGCCGTGGGAAGCCCGGCTGCTTCGCGAGGCACGCTATACGGCGCCGCCGGACACTCGTCTCCCCTTAGGCTGGCAACTCAGCGCCGGCGGGATTCCTGTTCCGCCGGTGCCGGCCGGAGAGGACCTCGCCGGAGAGATCCAGGCGGCTATCGCCGCCATGCAAGACCCCGAACTTGCCGTAGAGATCCAGGCGGCTATCGCCGCTATGCAAGACCCGGATCTCGCCGAGGATCATGGCAACCTAGTCTTCTGGAGGCAGTTTTTCGCCGACATGCGCCTCGAGGAACTCGCCTGACACGACGGACCGCCGGGCTCGTCGCCGCCGCGTCACAATGCGGCTTACCGCCGCCGCTGGTGGAACGTTTCAGGGCGAACTCTCGCCGACGTCATGGCGCACATCGAGGCCGGCAACCACCCGCGCCTCGGCCTGTAGTTGCGGCGTCGAGCGTCGACCACGGCGGCAGCCTTTTCCTAGTTTTATGAATTCGATGTACTATGTGCGTCCTTGTCCTACTTAATGAAATTCGCCTATATTCGCCCATATTTCGCCGAGTTTAACTGAAATTAGCCGAACTTGGAAACTCGTCCTGGGTACGCGAGTGAAAAACTGGGCGTACCCAGGCCGAAAACGCGTTTCGTCCGGCCGAAAATTGGTCCGATTTTTTGTCTCGCTTCTCCCCAACGAGTGGAGATGCTGTGAGATGTATTAGGATATGTGCGCCGATGAAGTCCACCAAATGGATGAACTCCACAAGGCCTTCCACGTCCAGGGCGCCAGTGATATGATGTCGTGTATCCAATCCAGCCTTGCTCCCTGAGCAGCACCTTGCGAACTGTTCTTCTTTTCGCCGCCCTCTTGTCGACCGCAGCAAATAGCACTGATGCCGAATCTGAGATGGCTTGGCCTTCGATCCAACGTTCTGTCCGGAAGAGGGCAAACATGCCATTGCAGACAATGACCTGCGCTGCATGGACGACGGGTCCGTTTGGCGATTGATCTTGATCAGGAACCTGGTCAGAGTACACCGCGATGCAGCCGGAGATCCCCTCCTAATCCCGCACGCCTCGGACAAGGCCCAGCCCCGGAGCATCCTCGTCGACAACGTCCGCGCCGCCCCGCCGCACGCTGACGCCGCGCGCACACCATCTGCAGCACGCGCAGCCGTCGTTTCTCCCTCTGTTCCTCGCCGCTTAGCGACCGATCCACGTCGGATACCTTCATGCTCCGTTGATCTCGGTGGATCGAGCTATCCACAGCAGCAAACCAATCTCGATTCCGAGCTCGGGGTCAGTCGGAATCATCTCTCAAAGTTGGGCCGATTTCACTGCATCTCTGTCCATTCTCCGGTTCATGTCCGACAGTTAAAGCGGGCCCATGACCCATGTTAGTGCTCTTCCACGCGACCAGGGCGGCTCCTCCTGTTTCTTGAGATGGAAAATAAATAAAAATTCATTACCGCAATATTTCATTACCACGACGACAAGATTGATATTGGCCATCTTCGTCTTTTGGAGACAGACGAGCAAGGCCGCACACCACCCAACTATACCGTGAACGCTATCTCACCTGGTTGTCACGAGGGTTCCAAATAATCAGATTTATTTGTACTCCTCTGATATAAATTATTTAACTCAAATTTATCTAGATTTAGATGTATTTAGACATATTTTGGTACTGAATACTTTCGAATCTAGAGAAATCCAAATCAACTACTCCCTCTGTTTTAAAATATAAGATATTTTAAGTTTGTAAAAAAATATATCTGAACTTTTAAATCTAGACAAAACCAAATCAACTACTCTCCATTTCTAAATATAAGATGTTTTAGGTTTATGAAAAAAAATATCTAAACTTCTTTTAATGTGTAGATTCACTTCAAACCTTAGATTCATATTAGTTGACTTGAATTTATTAAAATTTGAATAAACCTATATACTAAATATTGTCTAGATTCATTCATATCTAGATAATTTTGAGTCAATTAATATAGGTCAGGTGGAGTACTAAAAAATGCTAGATACATTTGTTTTACAAAACTAAAATATTTTATATTTTAAAATGGAGAGAGTAATTTAGATTAGAGGAAGTAGTATTAACATCGCGCTACTAGAAAAACGACGCACCGTTGGCAGCACACCATGATGTCATACGTGACAACCGCCACCATGTTGGTGACCCATGGGGAAGAGCTCTGCATGGCTTGCTGTGACGACACGTGCAATGGTTTAGACACTAAGGCGTCAAGTGGTGGGATCTACCAAAGCCTCACTTTTTGCTTGCTAATTTTTAGTTCAAAATTTTGCGTAAAATTTGAACTACAATTCGACAAATAAGGCTTTGGTGGAATCCCACTTACACTCCTATTAGACACCAACTATCTGCAATATTTGTCCATGTCAGTTATCCACGGCACTATAGACACCTCATACAATACCTCGTCTTTTTAGTTGTCTGTAATTTGTAAAAACTAGAAACGTGAAACAAACTTCCGTCTTTTTTAGCTAACAATCCATGAGACGAAAGGGGGAATATCCGTGGTATAGACGCGCTCGATGGTACAACGGTTGAAAGGTGATTATTTGGAACTACAGTTTGTCTGTAATTTACCGATGATTGCTTCTCTCTCCCGCCTTTTTATCTCCTCCACCTCACGGAAAATCAAACGTGTCACTTCTTATAGACGGTCGAGATGTATTATTGTACATGCCCTCGGATGTCAGCGTGAGGTGGTTTAGCCCAGTGAGGGGTTGCTTGAAGCCTTCTTCATAACGTCGTATCAGGCTATCCAAAACCACCAAATTTGCTGCCTCATAATCGGATTAGCGAGGCCCATGTTCTTGATGAGAACGCAGGTCGCCCACCGCCCTTGGCGACGATGTGGCTATTATGATGCGGTGTAACATTGTCAATCGTGATCTTGATTTTGTGACTACACAATCAACCGATGGAGGAGAAACTTCTGGGCGATGTCACGGGCTTAGGAAGGCATCCCTCGATGTCATGGGTGAGACGATGGCCACTGCACGCGGATGGGGCTAAATAATATCCAATTAAACGGTGTGTGTGAGAAGCGACATCAAGGGCGGGAGGGCAGGGAGTTGTGTTGGCTCTTTTCTCGTGCGACTCTCGCATGTGGGACTCAGCCATGGCCCTTAAATAGGTCGTAGGGCATTCTATCGGAGAACATATCTGGTGCATCCACGCTTCTTTTGCATCTGGTGCACCGGTGGCCGGAAACACGTATTGCGAGCGGGCAAACAATCTAAAAATAATTCATAATGTGGATATAAAATTTATGTACTATGTCGCGAAAGCTCAAATTCAAATTTAATTAGTACAAAGAAGTCCAAACGTAGTAATAAAAATTACAAATAGGTCACTGTACCACCTAACGATGATTACATACACTAGCACTAGCCGAAGACGTGTCAACGTCCTCGCCCCTTCATCACCGGAGCCGAGCAAATCTTGCCAGTTAAGCTTGTTGTAATAGCAAACAAACAAGAGATCATCATTGCTAAAGCCCAAAAGACCAGCCGTAGATGCAAGAGAGTGATCTCAAACAATACCAACGAATATAAAAAACGACCGGATCCAAAGGAACGTATAACGTGAGAAAAATAACAATAAATGGCCAACTTCCAAACAAGTAAATTATTTTTGAATTTTTTGACAAATTTTAGAGTGGTGCGCATGTCGCATTAATACGTCCTCCGTCCAATTGATGGGGTACATGGTACGAGGCTTTGTTCTGTCGGCACACCACCGAATAGGCGCACTGCACACGAAGAAAGGAGCACGGAGTGTGATCCTCCTCGGGATCGTGATCCAATCACTAGACCGGGTTCAGTCCAAAAACAGCTTTGTCTGAGGTTACGTGGCAAAATCCTGCGCGAAGCCTTGTTGGGCAAGAAGCCGGCACGAGCAGAAGGCCACAGCGCCTAGAGGATCCTATGTTGGCAGGTCCAAACTCCCGGATGGGGCAGCAGGGGAGGCGACGTGGCGCAACTGCAGCCAAGCGTGAAGTTGGCTGGCAACAGGCGCCGCAGAGCTTTCCCAACAACTTTTGCAGAATACGACCGTCGAGTCGTCGACCGGGGTTGATGGTTGTCGCCATGCGCCGGCACAGTGGAGACCGGTGCGATATTGTGTGACGCCTTCCTCTCTGCGAAGCTGCGACGGCGGCACCATGGAGCAGTGAACCCAATGCGTCGTGCGTTCAAGCCATCATCGGAAAATATTCTGATACTCAACAACATATTTCCGTTAAAACTTGTTTAGAACTTACATTTAATCGATGATGTAATGCCAGAATAAAAGGCATCGATTACCATTTGCGCCTTACGGTAGCTTGAAAGGGTGAAGATTCTCAACATATTCTAGGAAAAGCCAAAAAACATACTAGTTGTATCTAGACGTATTTCATATAGATTAACCTAAGTCACTTATTTTTAAACGGAGAGAGTAGTTAGCATAGATAAGACAAGATGAAATTAGATATTGGTATCACAATTGGGGCTAGGGTAGCTAGTTGGTGGCTATTTTTTTAAATAATACATTTTATTCAATTTCCAAAATAATACGAAAAATAGGAATTTATAGAGCTATCATGGCGTCGGCTCAGCATGGGCCGATAGGGGCATGTGGGCCCAGCGTGGCCAGATAGGGGCTTGTTAGCCCAACATGAGCAGATAGGGCATTATCGGTCGCTGCACAGGGCCCGTGCGGTCGGCCTGTCTGCCATGCGTCGGCCGACAAGCCTCTATCGGCCAACGCTGAGATGATACCGTTCTAGTTCTGTAAATTCTGATTTTTGCGTATTATTTCAAAATTGAATAAAAAGTGTATTATTTTAAAAATAGCTAGTTGGTGCCTATTTGGCAAAAACAACTGATTAGTACTATTTTGGGGCGATGACCAATAGATATAGCAAATGCTCGTCTGATTGCATTTTGACAGTGAAACCGGTGTGGGAAGCCCCTTCCTATGCGCAAGTACCGTGTGCCGGTGCCCCCATAGTGTTGTCACTGTGTGTTACCGGCTACGATTTGGGGAGCACCGGTGGAGATGTCCATGTACTCTCATTGGTTCATTGTCAGTGCAAGGAATATAATTTTTATCCATGTAAATATCTCATCATTATAATCTATAACAAATATATTTGAGCATGAAACCGAAGAGACATGGATAACATTTTAGAATACAGGAGTGATCGGAAGGTTACACCACAATCCGACTATATAATTACACATCGGAGGCTTGGTTTCTACATGATCTCATCAAGATAATTAATGAACTAATGCACACTTAACTGAGGCTAATGTGCAATATTCAGTACACTATACTGTAAGAGAAGCACATTATAGAAGTCGGCTTACTTGGCATTTGAAGGTTCTAGTGGAATACCTGATAGTCATAGTCAATCTACGCACTTGTACTGTACATTTTTCTCTGCCAATTTGCGGTGAACATCTAATACATTCGATCTAGATGTTCCTGTAGTAAATCTAAAAGGTGGTCCTATGTGATAAGATGTGGATAACATGGTGATAATTTAGTTCGATCTACGTCCCAAGTATATGTTTGCTAGTGAAGTGGCGCTCCAAAATGTCATAACTTGAAGGTTTTCCCACTACTTACAAAGGGATATAGATCATAACATGTTACATTTTATTTGGTGACAACTGACCAAGTCGGTTTGTTTTTTGTTTTTGTTAGGCAGAAAGGAAATACACATCTCTTTTTTGACATACACATCATTTTCATGCGAAGTCTAATTTAACTGACAAATGTATGTCATTTTGTAAAAACCTTCGGTACTAGTGTAGGATGAAGAGGACAAGAGCAAGATATCAAAACACTACAATGTGCATATGGCCGGATTGCGATCACTCCGGATGGGAAGGGTCCGCACTCGAAATTGAACTCGAACTAGGGAACCATATGGTCATTTTGTTTCACAAGTATGAAGCTTTTTCTGATTTTATTTTTCATTTTATCTGATGTACCCTACTGATCCTAGTCCTACTGCGTGACAGCGGTTCGGGGTCTGCCTGTTTTCATAAGTTGGGACTATACGCCTATGTAAGGTTGGAGATGAGGGTGAAAACATGTAGAAGACAGAGAGTGGAAACTGACAGTCCCTAAATCGAACAAATAGTGCAAATTGACTTGGACATATTTCCAGATATTGCATTTCGACATCCAAGACAGATTGTGCTGATACATAACTGGAGGTAGCATAAATAACAGTAGTACTATTTCTCATCTCACGGGTAGAAGTAAATCATACGATCAAGATAGATAAATCATACGAGCATAGAAGATAGAACAGTGAAAACTCAAAGGATGGCGCAGGGAGGCTAGGTTGGCTGGTTGTTGCTGTGGTTGTCGCTGCCGTCGTCACCGTCACCATCATTGCTCTTCGGCTCCTCCTCTGGATGGATACCGGCGGTCTTCTTGGGCCTCTTGCTGTCCCTCTTCTCCCAATATTTATCCCTCTTTCTCATCTCGCGTGGTGTACGCTGCTTCTTCTCGGGCTCGACCTTCGCTTCCCTAGAGTAGCATTCCTTGGGCTCGCTGACGCTGAGGATGTCGGTGATCTTCTCCACGAAGAAATTCTTGAGGGTGGCGGCGAGCATGGCTGGCATCGGATTGCCCTTGCTTTTGTTGGGAACCCCCCTGGCCTACGGCGCCAGGGACCTGGATGAGCTTGCCGGGGGGCGAGCAGGGCCGGCCCATAGGGCGGGGCAGAGGGGCGCTCGCTCAGGGCCCCCATGATGTAGGGGCCCCGACCCAAGACTTTTTGTGTTCCTATATTAGTCTATTTTTGAGTCCTAATAGTATAAAATTATCTTAAAGAATATAGGTGATTCAAATTCTAGCCTACCATGACTCTATTTTGACTCATATTTCCTAATAACTACTTCAACATTTCTTTAAATTTTTCTTGATACCACGATTTCTCTGGCCTCTCCAAGTGTGCAGAACAAAACCGACAGTCACATGTCTTTATAGGGTTGCGAATATATTCATTTCTAGATACTAACGATGCAATAACATAATTGTACCATTATGCAAGCATAAATATTATAAATATATATCTTTAAAGTGTTTTCTAGAGTAGGGGCAATTTTTTTAGCACAAATATTAAAGATATATATATATATATATTTAAGAGGTTTTCTAGAGTATGTGAAAAAAAATTTAGCATAATAAATATTAATGATATATAGTCTTAAGGTGATTTCTAGAGTTGGGGGCCTTTGCCCCCCCCCCCCCCCCCCCCGCACTCCAGAAAACCTCTGTCACTTTAAATAAGGGTCCCTTGGCGTCGTTTTGCCCTAGGGCCCCTGAAATCTGTGGACCGGTCCTGGGGCGAGACGTTGTCCTTTCCGTGGGGCTTCGACATCTGTCCAAGAACAGATACAGAGCATATATTAGGAAGCCAAAACAAAGAAGCACTCAGAAACTAAGAAGATTCGATCATGTATGGGAGGCATCGAGCCCACAATTCCTGCAATGGTGGGGGTAGGCAGGTGAGGGGAGAAGAAGACACGAGCACTCAAGCAGAGAAGTTCAGACATGTAAACCGTAAAATCGACCACATGCACAAAGATGCTGATGCTGCATTTAGTGTATTGAGCGTGCAGCAACAGAAATTATGGCATCGGCAGGACGGAGATAAACCTCAGAAAAAGAGGGGAACTGAGAAGGAAAATGATACTACTTCCCCGGGGGATTGATCGAATTGATCCCCCGGGTCGGTCATAGCTCGCGTGCGCGCTTAAGGTTAGGCTGAAAAGAGAGAAAAAACCTTATCTTTAACATGAACCGTACAACCGGAAGGAATGCCCGTGTGGTCTTCCTGCTCCTCCCGTCGTGCCGTCACACCGCTGGAGCGCCGCCGCGCCGCGCGCCCCTTCTGCTAGCGCGCTGAAGCGCCGCCGCGCCCGCGGCGCGGGGATCCCTGCTGTTCCTCCCTCCCGGAGCCGCCACTACTCCTCCCTCGCCGCTAATCCTTCCTAGAGCGCCGACACTCTCTCCACCTGCGACGCGCCGCCGCACTGTCTCTCCACGGCCTCTCTCCTCTCCCTCCCCCACCCTCTCCTCCCCTATCCCCTCCTCCTCCTAGCCGAATTTGTTCTATAGCCATGGAGAAGTGATGCCTGCGCCGGTGGCGGTGCTGCCCATACATGATGGTGGCACCACCCGCGTTGTGTACGAGGGGCGATTTTTGATACATATGGTAGGCGACGCTTCCCCCGAAGGCGTCCGCTGTTGCTCCCTGCGGCGGCATCGTTTGCTACCTACAACTATAGTCGTTGCTATCTGCGGTATCCGGATTTGCTACATGCGACGAGCGGTACTGCTACCTGCGGCAAGCGGCACTGCTACACACGCCTTCTGGTGTTGCTACAAGTTTTGCTACATGCGTCCAGCGGTGGTGCTACTTTTTGACCGTGTGACGCTACTACAAATGGTCACGTGTTTTGCTACATGCGACGGGCGGTGGTGCTACAAACAGCCACAGGTTTTGCTACAAGGTCTCCGGCGAGATCTTCAGGGAGGTGTCCGACGAGGTTGAATTTGCTAAATATGATATTTTTTTGCTATATATGTTTTGTGATTTTGCTATAATGGCGTAAAAATTTTGCTACACAGTCTCCGGCAAGGTCTACCAGCGGAAGTCTTCGGCGAGTCTCCGGCAAAGTCGATTTTGCTACATTAGACAATTTTTTTGCTACATGGTCTCCGGTGAGGTCTCCGGCGAACTCTCCGGCGAGATCTAGTCTGTTTGTTATTTTTTTTGGATCAAATCGTTTTCTGCTACATGTAGCAAACACGGAACTATTTATAGCAAAAACGACACTTGTTATAGCAAAAACGGGTTTCGAGGCATAAAAGGATGAACACGTGGTTGCTGGGGACCCGGGATGAAAACCACCGATCCCCCGGGAGACACATAGTAGTGTCCAACTGAGAAGGCGACAGAAAAACTGCGTCTGATCTTTTTTATTAACCACATACCAATTAGGCAGAAACAATGCAGTATCCTCAAGACTCTGTAAACATAAATCATGCCAGCTAAGCAATCGCAAAACTCCATCGGAAAAAAAAATGGAAAATGATACTACTCCCTCGGGGATCACGCGCTCGCGTCCCCCCGGGTGCGGAGCCGTTGGATAAAAACGATCAAGACCTTTCACTAGCTCACTGCCTGGTAACACAAAACAACCTTATCTGTTTATCGTGTCTTCTCCACCGTTATTTTTCCCCATGGCAAGCTCCTCCGCACGCCGCCTCGTCTCTTGCTCCTCCCCAGCGCCACCACACCTCTGCTCCTCCGCGTCGCCGCTCCTCCGCGCGGCCGCGCCGGGCCATGTCGTCGAGCCAAGCTGTGACCGCTGTCGTCGAGCCAAGCTGTGACCGCTGTCGTCGAGCCAAGCTGTGACCGCGTTCTCGTCCAAGCTGGGGCTAGGCTTGTACTGGTCCGTGTGCTCCGCCAGGGCTTCCTCGTCCCGGTTGTTCAGGAAGAAGGGCCCGAGCACCCACACCGGCATAGCCAGCGTCGCTCCCAGGCACTCGGCGAACTGCCCCTCGATGTCCAGGAACGAGTTCACCACGACGCCGTCGACCTCTCGTTCCTCTCCTCCAGGAACGCCTCCCACGAAGGCGGGGAGAAGAAGGCCAATGGCCATGTGCCCTTGGTCAGCTCCATGCGCATCGGCATGCCCGGCACCACGAACTCACCCTCAGGCTTGTCCTTGTGCGTGGCCACGTTCATGTCACGGAGCAAGTAGAAGCAGGACAACGTCAAGTTTGCTACATGCGCCCGGTCTTGGTACATGTGGCGCAAGATTTTGCTACCGACCATGTATGGCCTTGCTACCTGCGGTGCCAAGCTTTGCTACCGACCGTGGCCGGCCTTGCTACATGCGGCGATTCGCTACATGCGGCGGTGCCGCTTGCTACAGCGGGCCAGCAATGGTGCTACATGTGGCTGATGGTGATGCTACGTGCTGGCTGATGACGGTGCTTGCCGACGGTGCGACGCTACGTGCATCGTCGGCTTCTGCTACGGCAAGCTGGCAGTGCTGCTACGTGCGGCATCGGTGGTTGCTAAATGCGTTTGGCGACGCTGCTACAACAGGCGTCGAGGTTTGCTATGTGCAGTTATCAGACTTGCTACATAGGCATGCCGGCCTCGCTACATAGGCAGCGGGGGAGAGGTATAGCGGAGCCGCTTTTTGCTACAAGCGGCGTGAAGCTTTGCTACAAAGGCACGACGGCCTTGCTACAAAGGTATGTCAGCCTTGCTACAGATGTATGGCATCGTCTTCTTGGACGATGGCGTCAGCCTTGCTATAGAGGAACAACATCACCTTCTCCAGTGACGGCTTTTTTTTGCTACAAACGGTGTGAAGTCCTGCTACAGGGGCATAACGTCCTTGCTATAGAGGCACGGCGGCGTCTTCTCCGGCAACATCTTTTCTTCTCCGTTGACAAAGCGTTTTTGCTACATGCAGCCGGCGGCAGTGCTACAAGGGTGCCTTGGATTTTCCGGCGAAATAGGAGTTTGCTACAATATAAGTTTTTTTTGCTACAACTGTTTTGTGATTTTGCTACAATAGCGCAATATTTTTGCTACACGGTCTCCGGTGAGGTCTAACGGCGAAATTCTCCGGCGAGTCTCCGACGAGGTCGGATATGGTACAATAGCACAACTTTTTTGCTACACGGTCGCCGACGAGGTCTCCGGCGAAATCTCCGGCGAGGTCCAGTCTGTTTTTATTTTTCTAGACCGAACCGTTTTCTGCTACAATGTAGCAAAAGCGGGGCAAATGTAGCAAAAGCGGGATTTTGAATTCAAAAAAGGACACGTGATTGGTTGGGGACCCGGGGGATGAAAACCATAAATCCCCGGGGGACGCCTAGCACTGTCCAAAAAAAATCCGGAAACTGGAATCCCTATGAAACAGCCAAACGAAAGTGGGGCAGCGAAGGAAACAGAGTAGTTCCTCATGTTGGTGAATAACCCCCACGGTGCAGCCGTGTTCTAAGAATCGTAGACACCACAGGAGTTGTAGCCAAATCCTAGATACAAGGGGAGAATCAACTGAAGCAATTGAATCTATGTATGAAGGCATCGAGCAAACAAGCTAGGAGTAGAAACAATGGAAGGAGGGAACGACACATGAACTGGAAATCGTTCTATCGTGTTCTACTTCTGAAACAACCAACCGATGACTGAGAAGGGTAGGAGAAAAAAAAATCTCGCCAAGGACCTGAATCGACGCAAGCACGAGGTCTATGGCGAGACAACATGCTCCTCGTCGGAATTGTGGACAAATCAGCACGCAGGAAACGTTGAAGAAGAAGAACACGAGCTAACAGGAACAAGAACACGGCCCGAGCCCGAGAACTCGCGGAACACACATAATAAATCTCATGGAACTAAAGGACCGACGGAAAGCAACCACGGGCTGGGCCATAACTGGGCCGGATCTAAGCCCGAACTAGGCATGGGAACTTTCAGATCTCAAAATAATAAATAAACAAAGATGCAGCTTCGGAAAAAAAGAAAAAATCAGGCATCGACGGGAGGGTGCATCATCAATTGTTCTTTCTCGAAAGATCTAGCGAGGAGTTTTTTTGCGCTCTATGTTTTTTCCCCAAATTCATTCACGAACAGAAACAAGCAACGATCCCACAAACAGTGCTCATCCATCAGCAAAAACGAAACTCACGAAAGAGAGTAGAAAAAAATTCGAACTGCGGTCAGGGCCGTTCCATGAATTTTAGGGGTCCTAGGGCAAAACAACGCCAATGGACCCTTATTTGAAGTGACAAACCTTTCATGTCGTTCGCCCGAGGGGGGGGGGGGCAAAGGCCCCCTACTCTAGAGAACACCTTAAAGCTATATATCTTTAATATGTCCCATACTCTAGAAAACACTTTAAAGATATATATCTTTAATATTTGTTCTAAAAAAATTGCCTCTACTTTAGAAAACACCTTAAAGATATATATATATAATATTTATGAATAAATTTTAAGATTAATCAAATATTATGCATGGTTAGCGTTCCTGGACCTCTCAACAATGTCAGTCAACTTTGTTGTTAACACACGAAAGACATAAAAACATATTTATATTCCGAGAAATATTATTGTAATGCAATAGCAAATTAAATGACTATACGTTTGATAGCTCAACTATCTTTAAAATCATGGTGAAACCAAAAACTATTTATTCCTATTGATCGAGCAAATTATATACCATGATACTTATTTCTACCCGTCGTTTTTGGTGTACATATGACTGTAATTGTGTTGTTATTCTATAGTAATGAATATATTTACAACCATGTAAAGGCATGTGATGTCGGTTTTGTTCTGCAAAATTAGAGAGGCCCGAGGAATCGTGGCATCAAGAAAAATATAAAGAAAATGTTGAGTTATTTTTGGGGAAAGATGAGTCAAAGTAGAGACATGGTAAGCTATAGCTTGGATCACATATATTTTCTAAAATAATTATATAATAATAAAGCTCAAAATTAGACTAATATAGAATCACAAAAGGTACTGGATCAGGGCCCCTACATCATTGGGGTCTTGGGCAAGCGCCCCTCTGCCTCTCCCTATGGGTCGGCCCTGACTGCAGTGGAACAAAGAAAAATCGTGAGTAGAAGGCCAAGAACATGATAGCAAAATTCATGAGCAGAAACACAACAAGAACGGAAGGCATCACCAAGTTCTAGAGCAAGATCACGCGCAGCTCCTTGTATCCCAAACGAAACAAGAACATGAGCCCAGAAATATTCAGAATCGCAAGAGGGAGAAGGGGACAAACCTTCGCTGCTTTGCGTGCGGTCGCCTGCCTTGGAGATTGGAGAAGGCTGGCTGGCGTAGTACACAGGGGTGGCAGGCGACTGGTTTGGCGTGGGCGACTCTACGGAGCGACTGGCCCTCCTCCTCCGCTTTATAGACTGCCCCGTGGAAAGTGGGCAGCGAGGCCGAGCCCTCGTTCGATGCGCATCCGACGGTTGGGGAGAGAAACGAATGCCCTGCTGCGTCGATTCCCGCGCCAGTTGGTGCACGGTATACGAGACAAGTCGAAAATTCATGACCTCCTCGTCCTGGGACGATCAGATCAGATACACACCACTTTCCCATTCTTTCTCTCCCATGGGCCGTGTTCCCTCTCATAGTCCGTCGTCTAGTTCCATATAAACTACCACTGTCAACAAATACAGTATCTTCCCCGAAAAGCAAAATACAGTATCATCTCCGAACTCCCTCTTAAAGTTAAAAGTCCTTGCAGATTTTTAGTTTACGTGCAAATATTTTTGTGACTTTCAAATCGAGCATCTGGTCTACTTGAAGCTGATGACTTTTCATGGCTGCGAGCTATTTCAATCGGTACATTTTTTTTCAACAAATAAATAGAAAAATAAGAATATCTTCTTGTGTTGTGGGAACAAAAGTAATCTACTATCAGGTCAAAAAATCTACTTTCTCCATTCCGTTCCTAGATGTAAAATGTTTTGGCAAATCAACTTCGCTTACTAAAACATGCGCATCGAACGAGGGCTCAGCTAAGTCCGGCTAGAAAAAGAGGAGTCCGGCTACAACTAAGTCGGACTAGTACCGTCATCTCTCGTGTTGCCCCACTCAGGCGGCACCGGAGTACTAAACGCTAGCCCCCGCATAGCACCTTGTGTCTCCCCTTTGTATGTGTTGGAAGATACATACGGAGAAGCTTGCGCCGCCACCGATGGAGGCGGGGTCTCGTTCTCCCGAAGCGCCTCGTTGTGAGGGTTGTTGTTGTCCTGGGCGGCTACGGTGGTCCATAACGGCTACGCTGCTTATTGGAGAGACCTGGTGGCGAGCACGAAGATCGCACGACACAGCGTGCT
This sequence comes from Avena sativa, assembly GCA_916181665.1. Lineage (NCBI taxonomy): Eukaryota > Viridiplantae > Streptophyta > Magnoliopsida > Poales > Poaceae > Avena > Avena sativa. The sequence continues at coordinate 142,234,057 of OV702294.1, read as the reverse complement.
CGTGGTCTGGCTGCGCTGAGCTGCTAGGCAGGTAGGGCCGCTTAATGGTGAGGCCGCTGGGGCGGATCTCTAGAGACGTTGTGCCAGTTGATCCTCGATGGTTGCGGTGCAAGCTACGGAGGGTTACAGCGTCGCGCATGATGTGTTATCGCCCTCAGCAGTGGCATGTGGGGCATTGTTTTCTACGTGGATCGATGGTGGATCCAAATGGCGTCGTTCTTCGGGCTTGTCCCGGGCTAGGCTTTGCGGGGAGGCCGAAATTCTAGCGATCTAGCCAGCGGTGGGGTCGAGGAGGCGCGGCTAACCGTAAAAATCATGACTTTGGTCACGACAGATGATTACGCGATGTTAACTTGCCGAAGGCATCGTTGCATATATCTCTGCGTGCTTTAGGTTGTTCTAGGAAACCCAATATCTAGGTCTCCCATGTCGGGTATGGCGACTCTCGGCAACATTCTGGAGTAGGTGCTGGGTGGAGGGGTCAGGAGGTGGTGGGTGTGGCATCAACCACGTCAACGACAGCGGGTATCGATGTTGTGGAGTAACAGGGTTTCGGTGGCTTACGCGTGATGATGGATGTGCGTAGGATGGTGGCGCTTCTAGCCTGGCAGCATCGACGACAAGTATGGCGATGTTAATTCTTTGATCCATGTTTGGAAGATGTTTTTCCCGTATATAGGGATAAGGACTAGCACAGACCGCATCTAGTACCCCTAGTCGATAGCTGCCACCTCTCTTTAGGATAGGTACGAGGAGGGACCGCATCTAACAGAACCTTGCCGCATTGAAATGCAGATGAACTCGCCGACCGTCGGCTTCTTCGCCGGGCGATGACGCCGGTCAAGCCGGCTCGTCCTAGCCAGCTAGCTCTACCGTTCTCACTATTGGAGGAAGATACACAACCCCGCTGCTTGTGGTGAACCCTGAGGATAGCTTCAATCAACATATATGCACCGGAAATAAAACAACGAGCACATGCACATGTGACACAATGATTTACGTGGAAAAACCTCCTCAAGGTGAGGAGGAAAAAATCATGGGTGTGGGCCAACCGGTCCACGCAAGCTTCACTATGAGCAACCTGGATATAGAGTGTTCTCTAGAACATCTAGAGATGTACAACTCACTCAGCACGTTGCTAACCGGCAACAACAACAACCACTTGAAAGAAATATTACAGCAAATCAGAATATCTTAGTTTCCGTCTTCTTTGGTAATCAGCAAAATGATCTTAAACCAAAGATCCAATCAACACTAAACTTGGTAGACAAGCTAACATACGAGTACCCAATATACATGCCAAATTCTATCCCAATCGGACACCGTTTGTCTGTCCAAACTGTTCGTCTACCAAAACTGCTCAGTGCTGAAACTGCAGCAGTCCGAACTGACTAAACCGATTCCAAATGTGATGTTACACTAACCCAAATCTCAAACCAACTAACCAGATCGAATTACTCAAATCAAGGAATAAGCTCCACAAGTTTAGAGCCAATCCAATCACATTTGAGCCTCCAAACACCAGGTTGAAGACAGACCGGCCATATCTCAGAAATCTAGACAGAAATCACCCTCTCCTTCTTCCTCTCTTCTCACTAGGTTGTAGTGTTCTTGTGTGGTCTCTTGCCCTCTCACACAGCATCCACGATGGCTTGCTTTCTCATCTCACACTCTCTGATTGAGATCTAGCCACCAAGGGTGGCCTAGGGATTTATTTTCTACTCATGTCCTAAGGAGCACCTTAGCCATTGGATACGAACCTTGATCAATGGTTGAAATGTGTTGGACTTACACATGCTGATGTTGGGCTGCCAACAAACCTTCATGTGGAGAAACATGGCCCAACAAACTCCCCCTCCCGACATCATGGAGGGTCTCATTGCCAACCGACAGTCATGCCGGCGAGCCGGCGGCATACATCGTTCTTTCCTCTTATCGCCACCTTGGTCAACATATCAACCCCATTGTCATCTATGTGCACCTTCTCAATTTGTATTTGCTTGGTATTCAGTACATCTCGAATACAATGATAGCGAACATCAATATGCTTCGACCTCTAATAAAAATTTGTATTCTTACTCAGGTGAATGGCACTTTGGTTATCACAAAACAACACATACTTGTATTGCTCAAAACCAAGCTCACAAGCCAATCGTTTCAGCCACAATATCTCCTTCCTCACCTCAGTTACTGCGATGAACTCAGCCTCACTTGTGTTAAACACCACACACTCTTGCAACCTGCTTTGCCATGCCACTGCGCCCCCTGAATGGGAAATCAAATAACCTAAAGTAGACTTCCTTCCATTGATATCTCCAGCCAAGTCTGAATCTAAATATGCAATCAGTTTGGGCTCACTACCACCAAAACAAAGCTTCATATTAGTGTTGCCTCAGAGATACCTAAAAATCCACTTCATGGCTTTCCAATGTGGTCTTCCTGGATTGGACATGAATCTGCCCATAGTACTAACTTCTCAAAGTAAGAAACAAGCTCACCAAGTTTAGAGCCAATCCAATCACATTTGAGCCTCCAAACAGCAGTTTGAAGACATACTGGTCAGATCTCAGAAATCTGGATAGAAATCACCTCTCCTTATTCTTCCTCTCTTCTTACTAGGTTGTGGTGTTATCGTGTGTTCTCTCGCCCTCTCACACAGCAGCCATGATGGCTTGCTTGCTCATCTCACACTCTTTGATTGAGACCCAACCAGTGGCTGGCTAGGGTTTTCTTTTCTACTCATCTCCCAAGGATCACCTCAGCCGTTGGATACGAACCTAGATCAATGGTTGAAACGTGTTGGACTTACACAGGCTGATGTTGGGCTGCCAACACACATCCATTTGGAGGGACATGGCCAAACACTCACCTACCCGGAGGTATATATGTTCTTACCATGCATATTTAACTCGTATGTAGTACGGATCTATCGTATAAGCATAGTTAGCAATGCCCGATCTATTAGAATATTGTCTTAGTTTCATGTGTTTGATTTTTATATTCATGAGCAAAGTTACCAAGGCCAAATTAATTAGAATATTGTATTTCGATCGGTGTGTATCTTATCGACGAGGGGTGACCTCGGAATTCTATTTTTCTAGACATGGGTTTCAGGAAAAATGGACGTGCTAGTGATTTTGTTGGCTTATCAGACAAACAAGGGAGACGATATTTATCCAGTTTAGGCCCTTGTAGAAGAAACCCTACTCTTTCTTGTATGATCTTCAATTCTTTATTGATGGGGAGTATAAAGTCACCAAATTGCTAGATATGATCTAGCTTATAGCGGATTGGTGTGAATTGAAGGTTAAGGTGTTAGATCTATCGTGTCTATCAAGTGTCTATTATGGCGTCTGTGGCTCTTCCTTTTCGTTGGACCATCCTAGCCATTATATGGGGAGGCTAGGTCTTAGGTTACAAGTTGGTATTTCTATAGAGTCTAATCTTGTACTTTCCTTATCTTGTGCGCTTGGAGTCGCTGTCCTTGTAGCCTTCGTATTTTTTGAATCATCATAGGATTCATGGATCTTGGTATATCTTCACATGGGCCTTCCGTCGGGCCACACCTTATATGCCAACAATGAGCACCCGAAGGGTCATGCCCATGTCACTTATACATATTCTCAGACATGATTTGATTGTTAGTTCTATATGATATGTTGTGTATATCTGGATTGAATTGTTAGATATGTTGTGTATGACTAGATTTCATTGTTAGATCTTATGTGTGCAAGATCTATTATTTCCATTTTTATGGGTTTGGTTATGTTTCGAATGATCTATTTCTGCCACAATCTCATGTGGTTATTTATGTGTGCAATCATGATCTTATAATAGAGACGATACTTTGGTGGCACTGTATAGTAATTTGACTTCCTTGGCCTTGCAAAAGAACTTCTGAGAATACATGTAAGTATCTATGCGTAGACACCAAAATTGATCTATTTTTCTTGAAGCGTGTCACTGATTCACTTTTCTATTTCTATGTATAAATAGTTGAAAAGCATTCCGGTCCACAGACTATCGAGAATAACCGTCGATGTTATGATCCTCTATAGCACTGCCTAGAACACCTTTTTCCACTAAGACTGTCCTATGCAGTGTTACTAGAGTATCATAAAGGATAAGAAGATTACACTGAAGGGTCTGAACAAATAGGCCACTACCAGATGTGGCGTGGAAGATCAGGTCAGCAGAACCTGTCATGGAGACAACGACGTAACCAAGAATTATTTCTAAAGCACTCTGTTTAGTTATTTGTATAGCTATCAATTAAATCTATGTCAAAATACTGGTATACATGGAGTGTATGAAAAAGTATAGTCAAATAAAATTCAGTTTTGCTACTGATATATATATATATATATATATATATATATATATATATCAATAAAAAATCTGCAATCCCCCTCCTTCGACTTACATGAGTTAGACGCCCCCTTCTCGGCTGATGAAAATTGGGCTGCTGTTAAAGATTTGCCTCTAGAAAAGGAACCTGGGTCCGCCGAATTTTGTGAGAGATTTTATCAATTTGCTTGATCTATTATAAAGGATGACATCGTGTGTGCAATCTAATATCTCCACTCTCTGCGCTCCAATAGCATGGCAAGCCTTAATCAATCGATGATCGTGCTGCTACCAAAAAAGGAAGGCTCCATAGAGGTGAAGGACTTCAGGCCAATCAGCCTAAATCATAGCTTTGGCAAGCTCTTCTCCAAGATTCTTGCTGGCAGGCTCGCACCTTGCTTGACGGAGATGATGGCTGCGAACCAATCTGCTTTTGTGCGAGGGCGGTCAATACATGATGACTTCAAGATGGTCCAACTTACTATCCGCGCGCTACACCTCAACCACACCCCATCCATGCTACTCAAGATAGACATCTCCAAATCTTTGGATTCGGTCTGGTGACCCTTTCTCATTAGAGTTTTCCGACACCTAGGATTTGGGCGTCACTTCATTGAGTGGATATGCATCTCTCTCTATCCACGACAACCTCCAAGATTGTCCTCAGTGGAGTGCCTGGCCGTTCTATTTCCCATCAATAAGGGTTGTGCCAAGAAGATTCGTTTGTTAGATAATCACGTGTCCTGCACCGACATGTATTGGAATTACAGTCCGGTAGGATTAGGCCTTAGTGTTCTAGTCAGACAGCACACGTGATAGCCTAGCATATATATACGTGTATACACCCCTTATAATCCACCACCATGAGTTGAGAAATACAAGAGAAAAAGTAAGACTCGACAAGAGCCTTTGGCGATCAAAGTTGTTTTGCCTGTGCGTGCGTGAGTGTACTAGTTGGATCAAAAGAATCGACCAGCTAGCAGTACGTGCATCTCGGCGGAAGTTACGAAGTACGTGCGTGTCGTCTCGTCGGAACTTCGTCGTCGGTGTTGTCGGAAAGTAGTCGGCGGTAGGGGTTGTGCTAACAATTGGTATCAGAGCCTCGTGGAGGATCTCCTAGTAACGAGAGGTCATATCGATGATGGATGTGGGCAAGTATTCCGGTGCGGCTGCGGGTGTACCGGTGTCTCTGCAGTATCCATGGTACAACCGCGACAACTACACAGTCTGAACGGTCCAGATGGAGTGGACGTTAGAAGGCGCCAGACTCTGGGAGGCTATCGATCCAGGGGGCGACGAGTTCAAGAAAGGCGCGTCGAAGTACCACCTGGACCGACTGGCACTCACGACCATCTGCTCGATGGTGCCGACGGATCTGATGCAGCACCTGATCTCGAAGAAATCTGCAAAGGAGGTGTGGGATACGCTCAAGACGCTAAATCTTGGGTACGAGCGCGTCCGTGAGGCAACCCTACAAACCTTGCAGAAGAAGTACGAGAATTTGGAGATGGGAGAAGATGAGACTCTAGACGTTTTTGCTTCAAGGATCGCTACACTGGTCAATGGGATTCGTGGACTCGGCAAGAAGCTGGAGTAGATCTCTATCGTGAGGTGTTTCCTCCGCGTGGCGCCACCGCGTTACTCGCCCGTTGTCTCGGCGATCGAGCAATGCGTTGATCTAGTTGGGCGGTTCAAGGCGCACGACAAGCGGATGAAGATTACATATGGCGACGCGAAAGTGGATGAACATCTCATGCTTATGGCTCGAGCATTGTTCGCCAAGGAGAATAAGGTCGATAAAGCATCCGGCAGCAGGAGTGATAGAGAAGATTCTCGCCTAGCAAAAAAGTATATCGCATGGGAGGACGAGGAAGAGGCTCCGCCGCGGAGGAAGTTTGACATAAAGAAATTAAGATGTCATAAGTGCGGCGAGCTCGGTCACTTCAAGAAGGATTGCACGAAATCATCGAAGGAGAGGGCTCTCATCGCCCAAGAAGGAGATGATGCACGGATGATGCTGATGCTCGAAGTAACTGAGCTGAAGGATGAGGAGGATTCTTGATGCGGCTCAGATCACAATAGAGCTTCGTTGGGAAATCCCAAGAGGAAGGTATGATGAGCACAACAGTAAGTTTTCCGTTAATAAGAAATCAAGGTTATCGAACCAGTAGGAGGAAGGAAACGACCCCAAGGTGTTGCTAACAACTTGGAACCTGCACAACACAAACTCAAGACTTTGCCCCAACGAACAGTGAGGTTGTCAATCTCACCGGTTTGCTGAAAACAAAGGATTAAACATATGGTATGGAAGGTAATGGTAGCTTGCAGAAAGTAAACAGTAGCAATGGAAGATGTATCTATGGTAAAGATTGGACCGGGATCCACAGTTCACTAGAGGTGTTCTCCTTAAGATACAACATAACATGTTGGGTAAACAAATTACAGTGGAGCAATTGACAGGACAGAGCAAGCATAACAATGCAATACTAGACATTCATGATCCTATGAGATTTGATTGGGCAATACAACAATATACATAGACCTCCATCCAACTGCATCTATGACTAGAAATCCACCTTCAGGTTATCATCCGAACACCCTCTAGTATTAAGTTGCAAGCAACGGATAACTTCTTTAAGCAATGTATGTAAAGTAAACAATACAATTGTTCCATGAACAAGAGATTGTTGTTTTCTCCCTAGTAGCAACAACACATATACAACCTTAGAAATTTCTGTCACTTCCCCAGATTCAATAGAGGCATGAACCCACTCTCGAGCATAAATACTCCCTCTTCGAATCACTAGCATCTACTTGGCCAAGATAGCTACTAGAAACGGAGAGCATGCAAGATCTCAAACAACACAAATATGATAGAATCAACAAGATAGAATCATTAATCAATCTGACATACTAATCTCAATATCCACCGGATCCCCGCAAACACAACATGCATGATTACAAATAGATGATCTTGATCATGAACGGAGCTCACAAGATCTAAACATGGTAGCACAAAGGAGGAGAAACAACCATCTAGCTACTGTATGGACCCATAGTACAAGGTGGAACTACTCACGCATCATACCGAAGGCTGGAATGGTGATGAAGAAGGCCTCCGGGATGATCTCTTCCCTCTGGCAGGGTGTCGGGAAGAGCTTCAGATCCCCCCGATCTAGGACGATGGTGGCGGAAGCTACAGACTGTTTCGTGGAAGGTTGATCGGGTGTTGGCTGGCGTGTAGTTGACGTGGGAGTTTCTTCTTCTTCGTTCCCCGGCAACGGCGCCGGAAAACATGTTGATGGCTCAGTTGATGTGGAGCCTGTTGGGAACCCCAACAGCAAGGTGTGAAGCAGCACATCAGCAAGTCTTCTCTCAGTTGAGACCGATGTTATCGAACCAGTAGGAGGAAGGAAACGCCACACAGGTGTTGCAAGCAACGCGAAGACCTGCACAACATAAACTCAAGACTTTGCCCCAACTAATAGTAAGGTTGTCAATCTCACCGGTTGTTGTAACAAAGGATTAAACGTATGGTGTGGAAGATAATGGTTTGTAGCAAGTAAACAAGTAACTGTGGAAGATGTATCAATGGTAAAGATTGGATCGGGGTCCAAAGTTCACTAGAGGTTCTCTCCTTAGATAAACAACATGGCATGAAGGGTAAACAAATTACAGCAGGGCAATTGACAGGAACTGAGCAAGGAATAACAATGCAATACTAGTCAGAAGGATCCTATGAGATTCGATTGGGCAATACAACAAGATACATAGACCGCCATCCAACTGCATCTATGACTAGAAGTCCACCTTCAGGTTATCATCCGAACCCCCTCCAGTATTAAGTTGCAAGCAACAGACAACTGCTTTAAGCAAAGTGTGTAAGGTAAACAATCCACATGTTCCATGAACAAGAGACTGTTGTTTTCCCCTAGTGGCAACATCACATCTACAACCGAAGAGATTTCTGTCACTTCCCTTGGAAACTAGAGGCATGAACCCACTATCGAGCATAAATACTCCCTCTTGGAGTCACTAGCAACTACTTGGCCAAGATAGCCACTAACAACGAAGAGCATGCAAGATCACAAACAACACAGACATGATAGAATCATAAAGACAAAACCATTTATCAATCCAACATAATAATCTCAATATCCATTGGATCCCCATAAACACAACATGCATGATTACAAATAGATTAGATCTTGATCATGAACGGAGCTCACAAGATCTATACATGAAATAAAAAGGAAGGAGATACAACCATCTAGCTACTACATGGACCCATAGTCCAAGGTGGAACTACTCACGCATCATACCGGAGAAGAAGGCATCCGGGATGATCTCCCCTCCGGCAGGGTGCCGGGAAGAACTTCAAATCCCCCCCGATCTAGGGACGATGGTGGCGGCGGCTACAGACGGTTTCGTGGAAATTTGATCGGGTGCTTAGGGTTTAGGCTTCGGGGGCTTCTTATAGGCGAAGAGGGAGGCCGAGGAGGCGACCAGGGGGCCCACACCCTGCCTAGGCGCGGGCCCAACCCTGGCCGTGCCTAGGGGGGTGTGGCTACCCTGGCCCGCTTCTCCGTCTCCCCTCTGGACTTCGTGTTCCCCACGAGAAATTATTGACTTTGGTGTTTGTCCCGTCCAATTCCGAAAATATTTCCTTACTAGCTTTTCTGGAACCAAAAACAACAGAAAACAGGCAACTGGCACTATGGCAACTTGTTAATAGGTTAGTACCAGAAAACATATGAAAAGCACCTCAAATGTGGACAAAACTAAGCAAAGTAGATACTAAACAAGCATGGAACATCAAAAATTATAGATATGTTTCCAACTTATCAAGCATACCAAGCTTAACTCATGCTCGTCCTCGAGTAGGTAAGTGATAAAAAAGAATAATTTTTGAGGTGACATGCACCCTCACAATAAAGATCTAACCATTTGCAAGCATTGAAAGCTGTGATCAAAGAACTCTAAACATGAACATGAAAGAATGGAGTTCAAACAGTAAGACAAAGCAACTATTGTTGCAACACGGCAAGATACAAACAAAGATCATGAATAACATGCATTGAAAAATGTTTGTTTGTTTCACATACAGAAAACATAACATAGTGGCAATCACCTTATCCCTCATAGAGTAGCACATAGATGCATAGGACACCTTCACAGTTCACAAGGGTGACTAGAAACAAGTAGCATAACCACACTTAATAACACAATATGCATCAATCAATAAGCTTTGGGACACTTGATACGTCGGAAACGTATCTATAATTTTTGATGCTCCATGCTTATTTAGTATCTACTTTTCTTTACTTGTCTACACTTTGAGGTGCTTTTTACATGTTTTCTGGTACTAACCTATTAACAAGTTGCAATAGTGCCAGATGCCTATTTTCTGCTATTTTTGGTTTCAGAAAAGTTAGTAAAGAAACATTCTCGGAATTGGACGAGACAAGTGCCAAAGTAAATTACTTTCCGTGGGGAAAAAGAAGACCATAAGGGAGCCGGGAGGCCAGCTAGGGGGCCAGACCCACCATAGGCATGGGTGTGTTGGAATTATGCCCTAGAGGCAATAATAAAGATGTTATTATTATAATTCTTGTTCATGATAAAGTTTATATTCCATGCTAGAATTGTATTAAGCGGAAACTTTAATACCTGTGTGGTTTGTGAACAACACCGTGTCCCTAGTATGCCTCTATGGACTAGCTCATTGATTAATGATGGTTAAGGTTTCCTAACCATAGACATGAGTTGTCAATTAATAATGAGATCATATCATTGGGAGAATGATATGATGGACAGACCCAAACTAAGCGGAGCAATTAGATCGTGTCATCGTGTTCATCTTTGCGAAGCTTTTCTTATGTCAAATATTGTATTCCTTAGACCATGAGATAATACAACTCCCTGGTATCGGAAGAAAGCTTTGAGGTCATCAAACGTCATCCTATGAGAGGGTGATCATAAAGGTGTCTCTCAGGTGATCGGAAAGTACCTGTTGGGTTGTATGTATCGAGATGAGATTTGTCCCTCCCAAGTCGGAGAGATATACTTCGGGCCCACTCGGTAATCGATATCAACACCACTTGCAAGCATGTGGTTAAGGAGTTAGTCACAAAGTGATATCGGATTACGGAACGAGTAAAGTACTTGCTGTGAACGAGATTGAACTAGGTATGACGGTACCGACATCAAATCTCGGGTAAGTAAAATATCGCGAGACGAAGGGAATATATATATGGGATTGATTGAATCCTGGCATCGTGGTTCATCCGATATGATTATTGATGAATATGTGGGAGTCAATATGGGTTTCCAGACCTCGCTGTTGATTATTGATAGAAGATCATGTCTGCATATTCTCGAACCCGAAGGGTCACACACTTAACGTGTCTCGACGCTAGGATAGATTGGATAATTGGTTTATGAGTTTTTTTCCGGAGTCTCGGATGGGATCCGGGACATCACGAGAGGTTCCGGAATGGTCCGGAGAATAAGATTCATATAAGGCAATGCAGTTTTTGGAGTTCGGAATTATTTTGGGTTAATCGGTATTGTACCGGAAGCTTCTAGAACCTTCCGGAGGGGGACCAACGTGGCCCCACCTGCCGGGAGGGGGCATGGGCCTATGAGGGAGTGCCCTGGCTGCATTGGGCCAGGGGCACAAGGCCCCATAGGGCCCAGCCGGCCAAACCTAGGGCAAACCCTAGGGGAGCTTCTAGAAGGGGGTGGGAACTTGCCTCCCACTCCTCCCTCCTTGGCCGCCGGCCCTAGGGATTGGGGGAGGGGCAAGGGCTGGCCTCCCACCCCTCTATATAAAGAGGGCTGGGGGCACACCCCTCCCACACCTCCTCCTCAAGCCCTAGCCGCCCTGCTGCCCTCCTCTCTCTCTCCCTCCCGACTGCGTGTAGGCGAAGCCCTGCTGCAGAAACTCTCCACCACTTGCACCGCGCCATCGTATTGTAGATCCAATCCGTCTCTCCACCATACTTGTTGGACCGAGGAAGGAGGAGACATCGAGGTGTCGCATGTGTGCATCTCTCGGAGGCATCGCCACTTGCGGTGTTAGATCGGATCGGATCGCGAGGAGGAGAAGCGAGTACGACTACATCACCCACGTTCCGTCGAACGTTCCGCTGTGCGAATCTTCAAGGGTATGAAGATCTCATCTATTCCCCCTTGTTGTTTGCATCTCCTAGATTAGATCTTGGCTTTCCCGTTCGCATCCGTAGAATTTTTTTGATTTACTATGCTGCGAAACCCATCAGTGGTATCAGAGCTAGATCTATGCGTAGATGTGTTTCACGAGTAGAACACAACATGGTTGTTGCGGGCGTTGATGTTTTCTGTTGCAAGCCTCTTGTTTGTGTACTTCTTATGATGCGGGATAGTGAGATCGAAGCGGTCCAGACCAACCTTACGTGACCTCGTTCGCGAGACCGGCTCCGCACTTGACGTGTGGCTTGTTCCACACATGCGGCTGGTGGATGCCAGTTTCTCTCACTATAGTTGTCATGGGATTTACACCGGAGTTTGGCAACCATAATATCACCGTTGTGGCTTTCCGTAGGTAAGAATTGTTCTTAGCTTGCTACTCCCATAAGCCACGTAAAACATGCAACAACAAAGTAGAGGCGTCTAACTTGTTTTTGCAGGGAGTGTTTTCTGTGATATGGTATGACCCAAGATGTGATGTGTATGTTGTATGCAATGATCATGTTTTGTAATGTTTCACGACTTGCATGTCGATGAGTACACAACCGGCAGGAGCCATATGGTTGTCTTTATAATTGTGTATGACCTATGTGTCAACTTCTTATACGCCATGTAATAGCTTTACTTTATCGCTAAGTAGTTAGCAATAGTTGTAGTTGCTATTCGTGGTGGAGGCAATCATGGTGGAGTGATGGAGACCATGCCGGCACGCACAAGATGGAGATCATTGCACGAAGATTTGCTATACCATGCCACATAAAGTTATATGCATGTGATGTTTATCCTTTTATGTATCTTATTATGCTTAGATCGCTACAGTAGCATTATAAGATGATTCCTCACTTAAAGATCAAGATAAAACTGTGTTCTCCCCATGTATGCACCGTTGCGAAAGTTCGTTGTGTTCAAGCATCACGTGATGATCGGGTGCTATAAACTCTATGTTCACAAACAACGGTTCAAGCTAGTTTTGCACACGCGGAAATACTTGGGTTTGAATTGACGAGCCTAGCATGTACAGACATGGCCTCGGAACACATGAACCGAAAGGTTAAGTATGAGTCATATGAATGATATGGTCGACACTTCATTGTCCACCATTGAAACCACATCTCTTCTCGTGAAGATCGGATTAGGTGTGGTGAATTTGGATCATGTTCACTAAACAACTTGAGGGATGTTGAATTTAGTGGGAGTTCATCTAGTAATTTGATTAAGTTGAACTAATTATCATGAACATAGTCTAATTTGTACTTGCAAATATTGTAGATCAAATGGCTAAGTCCAACTTCTACTTCAATGTTTTTGCTGAGAAATAAAAGCTTAAGAACAATGGGTCTAACTTCACCAACTGGTTCCGCAATCTGAGAATCATTCTCTCTGGCGGACAAAAGGACTATGTCCTTGAGAATGCGCTAGGTGACGCCCCTGCTGTAGATGCGCCGGCTGATGAGAAAGTTGTTTATCAGTCGCGCAAAGATGATTATGGTATGATTAAGAGCACCATGTTGTTTGCTATGGAATCGGACCTTCAAAATCGTTTTGAAGATTATCCCGGGCCCTTTGAGATTCTTGAGGAGCTGAAAACTATGTTTCAGACTCAGGCCCGTTCTGAGAGATATGATATCTTTGAGAAATTCTTTAACTGCAAGATGGAGGAAGGGAGTTCCGTTAGTGAGCACGCCATAAAGATGTCGGGCTACACTCAACGCCTTGAGCAACTGGACTGCAAGATTCCAGAGGAGCTCAAGATTGACAGGGTTCTGCAATCACTCCCTCCCAGCTACAAAAGTTTTGTAGTGAATCATAATCAGATTGGTTCCACTGATACGATCACCGAGCTCTTCGCTAAGCTGAAGGTTGCGAAGGTGGACATCAAAAAGGATAATCATGTGTTGATGGTCAACAAGCCCCCCACCTTTAAGAAAGGTAAGGGTGCAAAGAAGCCCTTCAAGAAAGGCGGCGGCAAGCGCGTTGCCCCTGATGAGAAGAAGCTCAAGTCTGGACCTAAGCTGGACACTGAGTGCTTCTATTGCAAGGACAAGGGTCACTAGAAGCGCAACTGTCCGAAGTACTTAGCGGACAACAAGGCTGGCACCATCAAAGGTATATTTGATATACATGTTATTGATGTTTTCCTTACTAGCCCTCGTTGTAGTGCCTGGGTATTTGATACTGGTTCAATTGCTAATATTTGTAACTCGAAACAGGAGCTACGGAATAGATGGTGGCTTGCGAGGGATGAGGTGACGATGTGCGTTGGCAACGGATCAAGAGTTGATGTGATGGACGTCGGCACGCTCTCCTTAGTTTTACCTTCGGGATTAGTTTTAAACCTTAATAAATGTTATTATGTGCCTGCGTTGAGCATGAACATCATATCTGGATCGTGTTTATTGCAAGACGGTTATTCATTTAAATCTGAGAATAATGGTTGTTCTATTTATATGAGTAACATCTTTTATGGTCATGCACCTGCTGTGAATGGTTTATTTCTTCTGGATCTCGAAAGGGATGAAACACACATCCATAACATTGAGGCTAAGAGATGCAAAGTAGATAGTGATAATACTACTTATTTGTGGCACTGTCGTCTAGGTCATATTGGTGTAAAACGCATGAAGAAACTCCATTCTGATGGACTTTTGGAGTCTCTTGATTTTGAATCATTTGACACATGCGAACCATGCCTCATGGGCAAGATGATCAAAACCCCGTTCTCCGGAATGATGGAGCGAGCAACGGACTTGTTGGAAATCATACATACGGATGTATGCGGACCGATGAGTGTTTCAACGCGCGGTGGATATCGCTACTTTCTCACTTTTACCGATGACTTAAGTAGATATGGGTATATCTATTTGATGAAACACAAATCTGAAACATTTGAAAACTTCAAGGAATTTCAGAATGAAGTGGAGAACCATCGTAACAGAAAAATTAAGTTTCTACGATCCGATCGTGGAGGTGAATATTTGAGTTATGATTTTCTCACGCATCTTAAAGCAAGCGGAATCGTTTCGCAACTCACGCCACCCGGAACACCACAGCGCAATGGTGTGTCTGAACGCCGGAATCGAACTCTATTAGATATGGTCTGATCAATGATGTCTCTTACTGATTTGCTGTTATCATTTTGGGGTTATGCATTAGAAACCGCTGCATTCACTTTAAATAGGGCACCATCTAAATCCGTTGAGACGACACCGTATGAACTGTGGTTTGGTGCTAAACCTAAGTTGTCGTTTCTTAAAGTTTGGGGATGCGAAGCTTACGTCAAGAAGTTGATGCCGGACAAGCTCGAACCCAAAGCAGAGAAATGCTTCTTCATAGGATACCCTAAGGAAACTATTGGGTATACCTTCTATCACAGAACCGAAGGCAAAGTGTTTGTCGCAAAGAACGGGTCCTTTCTTGAGAAGGAGTTTCTCTCGAAAGAAGTGAGTGGGAGGAAAGTAGAGCTAGACGAGGTTATTGAACCTTCTCTTGAGTTGGAGAGTAGCGCAGCACCTGAAATTCTTCCAGTGCCGCCTGCACCAACAATAGAGGAAGCTAATGACAAGGATCATGAAGCTTCGGACGATGCTGCTACTGAACATCGCAGGTCGACAAGGTCGCGTGCCCCTCCTGAGTGGTACGGCAACCCTGTCTTAACTGTCTTGTTAGTAGACGACAGTGAACCTGCGAACTATGAGAAAGCGATGATGAGCCCAGACTCTGAGAAATGGCTAGAAGCCATGAAATCCGAATTGGGATCCATGAGCGAAAACCAAGTACGGACTTTGGTGGACCCTCCTAGCGACCGAAAGGCCGTTGAGTGCAAATGGATCTTCAAGAGGAAAACAGACGCGTATGGTAATGTTACCGTCTATAAATCACGACTTGTCACGAAAGGTTTTCGACAAGTTCAAGGTGTTGACTACGATGAGACTTTTTCTCCCGTAGCGATGTTTAAGTCCATTCGGATTTTATTTGCAATTGCTGTGTTTCATGATTATGAAATATGGCAGATGGATGTCAAGACTGCTTTCCTCAATGGCAACATTGATGAAGAGTTGTATATGATGCAACCCGAAGGTTTTGTCGATCCTAAGGATGCTGATAAAGTGTGCAAACTTCAGCGTTCCATTTATGGACTGAAGCAAGCATCTCAGAGTTGGAACCTTTGTTTTGATCAAGTGATCAAGAGCTTTGGATTTGTTCCAAATTGCTACGGACCTTGTATCTACAAGAAAGTGAGTGGGAGCTCAGTGACATTTCTGGTACTATATGTGGATGACATATTGATTATTGGAAATGACATTGACATGCTTAACGATGTGAAGAGTTATTTGAACAAATGTTTTTCAATGAAAGACCTAGGAGAAGCTGCTTATATGTTGGGCATCAAAATCTATAGAGATAGACAAAGACGCCTGATAGCTTTAAGCCAGAGTACATACATAGACAAAGTTCTGAAAAGGTTCAGAATGGATAAGGCAAAGAAAGGTTCAGTGCCTATGTTGTTAGGTAAGATATTGAGCAAGGCTTAGTGTCCAGCTACGGTAAATGATAGAGAAGCTATGAGCAAAGTGCCTTATGCCTCGGCCATAGGTTCTATCATGTATGCCATGCTGTGTACTAGACCGGATGTGTCCAATGCTCTTAGTTTGACGAGCAGGTACCAAAGTGATCCAGGAGTGGAACACTGGACAACCGTGAAGAACATCCTAAAGTACCTAAATAGGACTAAAGAAATGTTCTTAGTCTATGGAGGTGATGAACAGCTCGTCGTAAAAGGTTACGTCGACGCTAGCTTCGACACCGACAAGGATGATTCTAAATCTCAGACAGGATACGTTTATATTTTGAATGGAGGAGCTGTGAGCTGGAGAAGCTGCAAGCAAAGCGTGATCGCGGGATCTACAGTAGAAGCGGAATACATGGCTGCTACAGAAGTGTCAAGTGAAGGAGTTTGGATAAGGAACTTCATCACTGAGCTTGGCGTGGTTCCAAGTGCCTTGGACCCACTGGAGATATTGTGTGACAACGCTAGTGCCATAGCACTCGCTAAGGAACCAAGATATCATCCAAAGACCAAGCATATCAACCACAAGTTTCATATAATCCGGGATTATATAGCAGATGGAGATCTGAAGATTAGCAAAGTACATACAGATCTAAATGTGGCAGATCCATTGACTAAACCTCTTCCACGTGCAAAACATGATCAGCACCTTAGTGCCATGGGTGTTAGATTGTTGCCAGATGTAAACTAGATTATTGACTCTAGTGCAAGTGGGAGACTGTTGGAATTATTCCCTAGAGGCAATAATAAAGATGTTATTATTATAATTCTTGTTCATGATAAAGTTTATATTCCATGCTAGAATTGTATTAAGCGGAAACTTTAATACTTGTGTGGTTTGTGAACAACACCGTGTCCCTAGTATGCCTCTATGTACTAGCTCATTAATTAATGATGGTTAAGGTTTCCTAACCATAGACATGAGTTGTCGATTAATAATGAGATCATATCATTGGGAGAATGATATGATGGACATACCCAAACTAAGAGGAAACAATTAGATCGTGTCATCGTGTTCATCTTTGCGAAGCTTTTCTTATGTCAAATATTGTATTCCTTAGACCATGAGATAATACAACTCCCTGGTATCGGAAGAAAGCTTTGAGGTCATCAAACGTCATCCTATGAGAGGGTGATCATAAAGGTGTCTCTCAGGTGATCGGAAAGTACCTGTTGGGTTGTATGTATCGAGATGGGATTTTTCCCTCCCAAGTCGGAGAGATATACTTCGGGCCCACTCGGTAATCGATATCAACACCGCTTGCAAGCATGTGGTTAAGGAGTTAGTCACAAAGTGATATCGGATTACGGAACGAGTAAAGTACTTGCTGTGAACGAGATTGAACTAGGTATGACGGTACTGACGATCAAATCTCGGGTAAGTAAAATATCGCGAGACGAAGGGAATATATATATATGGGATTGATTGAATCCTAGCATCGTGGTTCATCCGATATGATCATCGATGAATATGTGGGAGTCAATATGGGTTTCCAGACCCCGCTGTTGATTATTGATAGAAGATCATGTCTGCATATTCTCGAACCCGAAGGGTCACACACTTAACGTGTCTCGACGCTAGGATATATTGGATAATTGGTTTATGAGTTTTTGTTCGGAGTCTCGGATGGGATCCGGGACATCACGAGAGGTTCTGGAATGTTCTGGAGAATAAGATTCATATAAGGCAATGCAGTTTTTGGAGTTCGGAATTGTTTCGGGTTAATCGGTATTGTACCGGAAGCTTCTAGAACCTTCCGGAGGGGGACCAACGTGGTCCCACCTTCCGGGAGGGGGCATGGGCCTATGAGGGAGTTCCCTAGCCGCATTGGGCCAGGGGCACAAGGCCCCATAGGGCTCAGCCGGCCAAACCTAGGGCAAACCGTAGGGGAGCTTCTAGAAGGGGAGGGGGAAACTTGCCCCCCACTCCTCCCTCCTTGTCCGCCGGCCCTAGGGCTGGGGGAGGGGCAAGGGCTGGCCACCCACCCCTCTATATAAATAGGGCTGGGGGCGCACCCCTCCCATACCTCCTCCTCAAGCCCTAGCCGCCCTGCTGCCCTCCTCTCTCTCTTCCTCCCGACTGCGTGTAAGCGAAGCCTGCTGCAGAAACTCTCAACCACTTGCACCGCGCTATCACGTTGTAGATCCAATCCGTCTCTCCACCATACTTGCTGGACCGAGGAAGGAGGAGACGTCGAGGTGTCGCACGCGTGCATCTCTCGGAGGCATCTCCACTTGCGGTGTTAGATCGGATCGGATCGCGAGGAGGAGAAGCGAGTACGACTACATCACCCACGTTCCGTCGAACGTTCCTCTGTGCGAATCTTCAAGGGTATGAAGATCTCATCTATTCCCCCTCGTTGTTTGCATCTCCTAGATTAGATCTTGGCTTTCCCGTTCGCATTCGTAGAATTTTTTTGATTTACTGTGCTGCGAAACCCATTAGGGTGGGCCCTAGCCTGCGCCTGGCTAAGGTTTGCCAACCCTGGTCGCCTCCTCGGCCTCCCCCTTCGCCTATAAGAAGCCCTCGTTGCAGAAACTCTGAGCACCCGATCAGAAATCCACGAAACCGTCTATAGCCGCCGCCACCATCGTCCCTAGATCAGGGGGGATCTGAAGCTCTTCTCGGCACCCTGCTAGAGGGGAGATCATCTCGGATGCCTTCTCTCCGGTATGATTCGTGAGTAGTTCCACCTTGGACTATGGGTCCATGTAGTAGGTAGATGGTTGTATCTCCTCCTTGTGCTTTCATGTATAGATCTTGTGAGCTCCGTTCATGATCAAGGTCTAATCTATTTGTAACCATGCATGTTGTGTTTGCGGGGATCCGATGGATATTGAGATTATTACGTTGGTTTGATTAATGGTTTTGTCTTTATGATTCTATCATGTATGTGTTGTTTATGATCTTGCATGCTCTTCGTAGCTAGTGGTTATCTTGGCCAAGTAGTTGCTAGTGACTCCAAGAGGGAGTATTTATGCTCGACAGTGGGTTCATGCCTCTAGTTTCCAAGGGAAGTGACAGAAATCTCTTAGGTTGTAGATGTGTTGTTTCTACTAGGGAGAAAACAACGGTCTCTTGTTCATGGAACATGTGGACTGTTTACCTTACACACTTTGCTTAAAGCAGTTGTCTATTGCTTGCAACTTAATACTTGAGGGGGTTTGGATGATAACCTGAAGGTGGACTTCTAGTCATAGATGTTGTTGGATGGCGGTCTATGTATCTTGTTGTATTGCCCAATCAACCTCATAGGATCGTTCTCACTAGTAATTGCATTGTTATGCCTTGCTCAGTTCATGTCAATTGCCCTGTTGTAATTTGTTTACCCTTCATGCCATGTTGTTTATCTAAGGAGAGCACCTCTAGTGAACTATGGACCCCGGTCCAATCTTTACCATCAATACACCCTCCACTGTTACTTGTTTACTTGCTGCAAACCATTACCTTCCACACCATACTTTTAATCCTTTGTTACTGCAAACCGGTGAGCTTGACAACCTCACTGATTCGTTGGGACAAAGTCTTGAGTTTGTGTTGTGCAGGTCTCCATGTTGCTTCCAACACCTGTGTGACGTTTCCTTCCTCCTTCTGGTTCGATAATCTCGGTCTCTACTAAGGGAAGACTTGCTGTTGTGCTGCTTCACATCTTGCTCTTGGGGTTTCCAACGAAGCGCTCCCACGTCAACTCAACGCTGCATCAAGCTTTCTGGCACCGTTGCCCGGGAATCTACTTCAACCTCTTCCTCCCGTTAAGCGCCATCAACAAGCTTTCTGGCGCCATTGCCGGGGAGGCTAAGGACGTCTTCACTAGAGGAGTACTTCACTTCCTTTCTCTTTACTTTGTTTTTAGTTTGCTTTGTTTCTTTTGCTTGGTTTTCTTAGCCTCTTTCCAAAAAACCCAAAAAAATTAGTCTAGTTTGGTTTGCTTTCTTTATTCAAAAACACAAAAAAATTGGTTCATGCTCTAGCTGCTGCTGTTTTTGGCTTGCCCACCTTTGCCAAAATGAACTCTGCTGAGAACACTAATGTCAACACCCGGATTTTTAATCCCAGATGCCTGTTATGCCATACATCGCAATCCCAGGATTACCATTTTTGCAAGACATAACAGATTTGGATACCACAGTACATCATCCATTACAAACCATACATAAGGTCTTACACAAATAAGGATCTCATGATCTAGTTCTTAATACAACTCAAGCAGCGGAATAACGTAATAATAAAGGTAGCGTAGGCGAAGCTCCATCTTCGGGGTCACAGGCAATGCTGACGATGGGAGATGATCCTAGTTGTCTAACCTTCCTGTGGTCCTTCGTCCGGGTACTCCTCCTCATAGTCTGGCCACGGGAATAGCCAGGGACAAAGCCATGAGTACTCTTTAAGTACTCGCAAACTAATACTAACAAGTTAAGGGGTTTTTTGTAGTAGGACACTAATCTCTAGGGTTGTTTTGCAAAAGCCAGATTTACCTCTACTAAGTTTAGGAGCAAAGAAAGCTAGTTGAAACTTTATAACACCTAAGTGGGAACTTGAATTTCATATCACAACCCTGTTGTGGTCAAGTCAAAATCTCAATTCATTTCACAAGTCGTTTTGAAAACATCTGACGGGGGAACAATATGGCCACTCCAACTATCCATAACCGCGGACGCGGCTATTCGAATAGTTTAACACTCTGCAGAGATTGTACACTTTCACCACAATATTCGATACATCTGTCAAGAACAAATCCTGAATTCACCATACTCAGCATGCGGATAATCAATCCTAACCTTTCGATTACATGCCCTAGTATAGGCACCTCTCCTGTGAGTTTGGCCTCCCAACCATGACCAACTATCATCTTGGGTACTACACAGGTGGACAATCTTCACAAGGTAGCCTCAGATCAGACCTTGGCCGTGAGGGAACCCATACTAAGGTATATAAGTTTCCAGTCAAGCCCTACCCAAATTTCGGGTATTGCGGTTGTACGGTAAAATTGGAATGGTATCGCATCCAGACAACCATCAGTTTTATAAAGGGCTAAGGCTCATGCCTCAACATTTTCATCACCAAAATCATCTGGTGTTCGGAAACACATCTCAAAACATCTCAGTAGAATGACTCATCATTCTAAGGTTTTCATAACCATTTTCCACCAAGTATTCCCATCTAGAGTTGATCAAGTTTTATGCTTAGCACTAGCATCTACAAGGGTGGTAAGCACTAATGAAGGGTGGTAAACAAGTGGAGTTTAACTAGGTTCAATCTCATGCCTTGGGATGACATCAAGATTATCTAGCTTAGGCCACATTTAATGCTCTTTATGCAACCTTCAATTATCTTCCTAGACTCTACAAGTCACTTAAGTAAACTCTAAATGAAAGCTTTGATAAAGGAATAAAGTAAAAAGCTTGCAAGTAAAACTAGGATTAGTAAGGCTAACTTGATAAAGGAATAAAGTAAAAATCTAGTTGGCATGGTAACAAGCAAGTATTAGCTTGCATAGGCCAACTTGATTAGTAAGGCTTGCATGAGTATCAGTATATGCTTGCTAAGTTAATAGCTTGCAAGTATTGGCTTGCCTTGTGCAGAGCAGTGGTTGAAGTTCTCCTCGGCTTCTTCTTCGTAGTATCCTCCTTCCTCCTCGTATCCTTGGTCGGTACTAGCGTCTATGAATAAATACGAGGTACACAATCACCAAAAAATACTTAACTATTTTCAATCATCACACAAAGGTGTTCTATAGATAATCTAGCATCATCACTAACCTTACAAGAATAAAGCATTTGTCTTATTTATTTATTTTTAGAAAAGTAATTTCTACTCATTGAAAAACTACTTAAGATTTAATATTCTCCAACTCAAACATGGGATCATGTTGACACATGTCATCACCAAATATTTCAGTCCATGGGAATGTGATTTAAAGTGGTGTCACAATTTAATAAGATTTAACCTTTTATTTTAAATAAATAAAGTGACTAGAAATGCCTATGTGGCATTCTTTTATTACTTGAACATTATTTCTGTAAGTAAACCCATATGTTTTTATATATTCTGAAAGGTATGGTAAAATGTGATTTTTGAGAGTTGGAATCAACTCAAAAGCTATTATGGTTGAAATTTGAAAAATGTTTGAATGCAGAAAATCTTCTGACTTGTTATTTTTACCAAGGTTGATCTACAGATCCAAATGATTTGAATCCAACAGGCTTGGATTAAGCATTTCAATACCTTTCTAACAAAATTGGTTTCATGCAATTTGGTTCACTGAATCAAGCTGGGTTGATTTTTGAAACTAGGTACAAAATTTTGTTTGAATTAAAATAGAAAAAACTAAATTCAAACGCTTGGGATGCGCGGGAAGGGTTAATGGGCCGGCCCAGTGTCACTCCGCAGTGCAAGGCTCAGCTGACAGGGGGTTTCCACCCGTCAGTGTCTCATAACACGCGAATCGGTACGGGCGATGTGGTGCGTTGGATTAGAAGTGAGATCAATGGCAGAGGGTCGTCGTTGACGATGAGGTCACCGGCGAGCTCGAACCCTAGCGGCTCAGTGGGGGTCGTGGGAGGCTCACCGGGGCTCAGGCGAGGGTCGGCGATGGGGGCGAACGACGAAGTCGACGACGGCGATCCTCCTGGCACCGGCAGCTCCTCCTGGGGCGGCTCCAATCGACGGCTCCTGTCTTATCCAGCA
This sequence comes from Avena sativa, assembly GCA_916181665.1. Taxonomy (NCBI): domain Eukaryota; kingdom Viridiplantae; phylum Streptophyta; class Magnoliopsida; order Poales; family Poaceae; genus Avena; species Avena sativa. The sequence goes on along the minus strand of OV702294.1, from coordinate 142,211,225 downwards.
GCGGCGGGCTCCGGCCAAATTCTGGCAACGCGCTGCTCAACTTGCTCCGGGAAGAAGTGGGAAGTCTCAGTGGGAGGTGGGGAGTGAGATGGTGTGAAGAAATCGAGCAGGGGTGGCCTCCTTTTATAGGCTCGACGGCGAGACCGAGAGGGATGGGCGGCTATGGGCAGCTAGCGGCATGGCTGGGGTTGGCAATCAACGGGCGATCTCCTGGCGATGCTCTAGAGATTAAATGCGCGTGTAGGGGCGGTGGCAATCGGTCGGTAATGTGCGATGCTCTGCGAGGAAGAGGCGGCGAACTCCGTGGCGAGCGGCGGCTACGGGGTACGAGCGGTGAAACGAACATGTCTGGTGGTCTCCTGGGACAGTGGGGTGCATGCTGGCGGGCGGCGAGGGATCGAGGTGGTTGGGTTGAGTGGGAACGGCGCGTGCACCGGGGTGCGTGTCAGCATGGTCGACAGCGGCGCGGGCGCGGCGTTCCTGGCGGTTCTGGCCTCTGTCTTCGAGCTAGGGCTGGTCGAGAGGGGGCGGTGAGGCATGGGTTGCATGCTAGACACGGTGGGCACAGCTAGTTCTTCTCCTAGCTTGTTGTCCACACTAGGGTGACATGGTGAGGCTCGGCCTGCTCACCATTGATGACAATGGCAAGGTCACAGTGGTGCTAGAGGTTAGTCAAGGGTGCTAGATGATCTATTAAGGCTAGATGCATCCAGAGAGGGAACAAGGTTGGCCCAAAACACTGCTCAACATAGTGTTTTTGATTTGGTTGATTTGAATCTGCAACATGTTTGATGAAATGGCCGCAAGAACTTAAGTTTTGAATTTTGAAAAGATTTTTGGTGGGTGTGCTAGGCATGTGTTGAGGATTCTGTGGATGCTTGGGTTTTGAAAATTGAGCTTGTTTGAGTGGTTTTTGAGATAGTGGGATCTTCCCATATGAAATAGATTCAATTTTAAACTGTCATTTAAACCAATCATTTGAATGTTTTTGGATGATCACAAAGTGGGCCTTGGTACCTTATTATGAGTACTATCAAGGGGTGCAAAGATCCAAACATGTTTCTGTTAAGTTCTGAAAGTTAGGGATAGCCAAAGTAGGCATGGGAGTTAATTTGGCCAAAGTGACCATTCACTTAGTTTATTTGTTTTGACTTGTTCGTCTTTGGGAAAAGTTTGGGGATTGTTTAGATGATGTTTATTTCACCTAAGAATCATTTTACAAGCAAAGAAACACAGAATCATGGCAATTCAAAAGAATCCAAAATTTGAATACACACACAAATGAATGCTTTCATATTTTTAGTTGGGAAAGTTTTTGTTAACCCTAATTTTGATGATTAGAGTTTGATGATCCAAGTTTAATATTTTTGGGATGTTACAACTAAGTTGTGTGACTTCACTAGCACCAACAACAATGATTTCCTTAGCACACCTATTGCTCCACCTGCTCCTGATGCTACCTTTTATGAAATTAAGCCTGCCTTGTTGAATCTTTTGATGAGAGAGCAATTTTCTGGTGCTAGTTCTGATGATCCTGCTGCCACCTCAATAGCTTTGTTGAACTCTGTGAAATGCAAAAGTATAAGGATGTAGATGGATATATTATTAAGCTCAAGCTTTTCCCTTTCTCCTTGAGAGGAAAAGCTAAAGAATGGTTGCTTTCTTTGCCTAATAATAGTATTGATTCTTGGACTAAGTGCAAAGATGCTTTTATTCGAAAATACTATCCTCCTGCTAAGATTATTGCTATGAGAAGTGATATTATGAAATTTAAACAACTTGATAATGAACATGTTGCTCAAGCTTGGGAAAGAATGAAAACTTTGGTTAAGAATTGTCCCACTCATGGACTCACTGCTTGGATGATTATCCAGACTTTTTATGCAGGTTTGAACTACTCTTCAAGGAACCTGGTGGATTCAGCTACTGGAGGTACTTTCATGGGCCTCACCTTGGGTGCTGCAATAAGACTCCTTGACAATATGATGCTTAACTACTCTGAATGGCATGTTGAGAGAGCTCCACATAGTAAGAAGGTAAATTATGTTGAGGAAACTTCCTCTTTGAGTGAAAAGATTGATGTTATTATGGCTATGCTTATTGATGGGAAAGATCCTCTAGATCCTAATAGTGTTCCCTTAGCCTCTTTGGTTGCTCAAGAAGAGCAAGTTGATGTGAACTTCATTAGAAACAACAATTTCAACAACAATGCCTATAGGAATAATTTTGGTAGCAAAAACAATTATAGGTCTTATCCTCCTAACAATGGCAATTCCTATGGAAGCTCCTACAATAATGTTAAAAGTGCCCCCTCTGAACTTGAAGTCATGCTCAAGGACTTTATTAGTAAACAAACCACTTTCAATAAGACTATAGAGGAAAAGCTTTTAACTGTTGAGAAAAATATATCTTCTTTGTCTGAAGCTCAGTCCTCCTTGGGTAATAAAATGGCTGCTAAACCTGAAACTATGGAAAACACCTTTGCTACTACTCATGCCATACAAGTTACTATTGATGAAAATGTTAGGTTGTTAGCTCAACTTCATGCTAAGTGGGAAAGGGAAGGAGAAATTGATAGAAATAATAGTGTGTGCACCATCACCACTAAAACACGAGTAGCCCCTATTTCTCCTCCTACTATGTCTAAGCCTATTGATCCTACTACTAGTGATGCTAAGTTTGACTTTGATATTGATGGTTGCAATATTTCTGAAGTGATTATGTTCCTACAAAAGCTTGCTAGAAGTCCTAATGCTAGTGATATGAATGTTGCCTTTACCAAACACATTACAGGTGCTCTTGTTAAAATTAAGGAAGAGAAGCTAAAACACAAAGCTTCTATTCCTAGGAAATTAGAAGATAGTTGGGAATCCATTATTAATATGCAAGTGAATGACTTTGATCTCAAAGCTTCATGTGATCTTGGTTCTAGTATCTCTATTATGCCTAGGAAGATTTATGAAATGCTTGATTTGCCACCATTAGAAGATTGTTATTTGGATGTCCCACTCAATGATAATGCTAAAAATAAACCCATGGGGAGTATTAATGATGTTATCATTATGGTTAATAATGCTTATGTCCCTGTTGATTTCCATGTTTTGGATGTTGAATACAATGCTTCTTGTCCTATTACTTTGGGAAGACCTTTTCTTAGAACAGTTGGTGCCATCATTGATATGAAAGAAGGCACCATCAATATGAATTTCCATTCAAGAAAGGTATTGAACACTTCCCTATGAGGAGAGAGAAGTTGCTTTTTGCTCCTCCTTTGAAAGCAATATTTGATGTTAATGCTTCTTCATTTGAAAATACTTGATTCTTCTTGCTTCTTGTTACTAACTTAAAGGCGTTAAAGAAAAGTACTTGTTGGGAGATAACCCAAGAGTTTTCTTGAGTCTTGGAAGTTATTGTTTCAGTAATGACCTCTCCTTATCCTTTTTGTTTGCTTTTTGTGCCAAGAATAACCTCTAATGAGAGGGAAGTAAGATTTGGAGAGTTGCTATCCCGAAATAGATTTCTGTCCTCCACCAAAAATATTGGTGAGGAGGCTCTGTAACTCGTATTAAGCTCAAAATTTACGAATAAATCCCCCAGTATGTTAGATAACTTTCGTTAGTTCAACACGTTTTTATTTGATCAACAGAATATGTTCGAAAAAATCATTTTCTACCTGCTGGTCTGTTTTGACAGATTTCTGCCATTATTTGCATTTGCTTCTTATTGATTCCTTTTTGAGTTCTCTTCAGGTAAATTGAGATTTTTTGAAGGAGTTGCTATATTAGCTTGTCTTTTTAGTGAAAAGTCTTGGTGTTCCAAAGCTTTGCCAAGTTGTCTAATATCTTTTGAATAAACTAATGTTGCTAATGAAGATTGTGTGAAGTTTTGTAAGAAGGAAAAATTTCATGTGTAGAGAGAGAATGATGTAATGAGATGAAGAATGGAAAAAAGCTCAAGCTTGGAGATGCCACCATGGTGTCACCCCAAGAAATATACAAGAGGTACAAGCTTCAAAGCTTGGGGATGCCCAAGGCATCCCCTTCTTCATCAATAAAAAGCTCAAGTCTGTCTAGACACTTCACTTTTATTGTTTCATGCACAGTTGTGTTGTTCTTGGAGCGTCTTAGTTTTCGTTTGCTTTGCTTAGGTTGTTTAGTTTGCTTGAATAAAGTAAGTTTGGAGCCCCATTCTCGTTGTGTTGTTTTGGAAATAAGTTTGCTTGGTGTTGGAAAGGAGTAGTAAGTTCTTGCTTGAAGTGCAAGAGGAGCTTGCATTGACTGTGACTTAGAATTTAGCATGACATGCTAGGTGTTGTTTTAGCATTATGCTTAGTGATTATTGCTGTAGCATGTCTTGTTCCAAACAATTGGGATTTCTTAGTGTGCCTTGAAGAAATTATGCGTTGTTTTAGCATGCAAAAGCATAGTATTGTGGTATTCTCCTTTGATGTTTTGCTTGGGTTGACTTGGCACATGCTTATACCATGTTATGACTATCACAAGTTACCATTAGCCTCTATGATCATTTAATCCTTGACTTGTAGTACCACTCTTTGCTTTGATTAGTATGCTTTGTTGCATTGCATGATTATGGCCATTATGCTCTCTTAGTTGGTTGCTCCCAGTCTTTTGCTAGCCTCCACTTGTATGAGTAAGTTCTACTCATACTTCCAACTCCCAAGAAACCAAGTTATTACAAAGTGTCCACTATAAACTCCTATACATGGTGTGTTACACCATTCCAAGTATATTCTTGTTTTCAACTATCTTCCAATTAAAAACTATTTTGTTATGTGAAAACTTAGTGATTAAAGCCCTCACGAACTTGATGTCACATTTATTCTTTGCCCCTAATAAACTTGAACCATCGAGACAACTTTGTTGTATATGCTTGCACTTATAAGTTGGGATTAGCATAACTGTGCTGTCACGGGGAACGTTTTCAACATTGCACTTGTACTTTTGTACTCCGTTGATATCATGCTCTTTTGTCTATGGATGTTACCGGTGTGAAATGAAGTGGGAACTTGTAAGTCCATGGAGTTTGTATTCTGTGTTATAGAAACTCCTGGGCCGCTAGCCTAAGCCATGCCTAATCATGGTGGAAACTTGCAGCATCACCATAGTGAGTTATCTATGAAGCATTCTCAATAAAAATCTATGCATATGGTAAATAAAAAGATTGCTGAGATGCTCATTGTCTACTTGCCTTGTCATTTTGGTTATGGGAAAGCTCTTGTACCATGTGCAAGGGGTACCCCGTTGGCGGTTCTCAATGATATGAAAATACTTACAATGACAAGAACTTGCCTGGGCCCTAAGTTGAGTATCCATGAGGTGTAGCCCTCGTATTCAAGGGACTTGAGATTGCCAACTTATACTTTGTCAAACATATACTCCAGCTTTGCCACTTTAACCTTAACCACTTCAAGATGCTTAGGATAGGGGCAATGAGGGCTGAAAGCTAACAAGTACCATAATTTTTGGAAGCTCTTTTTGAAACTTGTAATCCCTACTTCCTTTATAAAAAAGGCCTTTCTTCCACCATTATTTGATTCTACAGCTTCTACCTTTAGGCACCATTAAGAGAGCATAGTTGTCATCCTGTGTGCAGTGCTCCAAAGCTTACTAATTGATGCATATTGTGATATTACTTGTTCTTATGCTACTTGTTTCTAGTCACCCTTGTGAAATTTGCAGGTGTCCTATGCATCTATATTACTACTCTATGAGGGACAAGCTGATTGCCACAATGCTATTTTTTTGTATGTGAAGCAAACAAACGTTTTTCAATGCATGTTATTCATGATATTTGTTTGTAGCTTGCCATGTTGCATGAATAGTTACTATGTCCTACTGTTAGAACTCCATTCTTTCATGCACATGTTTAGAGTTCTTTGATCCCATCTTTCAATGCTTGCAAATGGTTGGATCTATATTGTGAGGGTACATGTTCACCTCAAAAATTATTCTGTTTATCACTTACCTACTCGAGGACGAGCAGTAGTTAAGCTTGGGGATGTTGATACGTCGGAAACGTATCTATAATTTTTGATGCTCCATGCTTGTTTAGTATCTACTTTGCTTTACTTGTCTACACTTTGAGGTGCTTTTTACATGTTTTCTGGTACTAACCTATTAACAAGTTGCAACAATGCCAGATGCCTGTTTTCTGCTGTTTTTGGTTTCAGAAAAGTTAGTAAAGAATCTCGGAATTGGATGGGACAAACGCCAAAGTCAATTACTTTTCGTGGGGAACAAGAAGACCAGAGGGGAGCCCGGGAGGCCAGACCCACCCTAGGCGCGGGTGGGCCCTAGCCCGCGCCTGGCTAGGGTTTGCCAACCCTGGCCGCCTCCTCGGCATCCCCCTTCACCTATAAGAAGCCCCTGATGCAGAAACTCTGAGCACCCGATCAGAAATCCACGAAACCGTCTGTAGCCGCCGCCACCATCATCCCTAGATCGGGGGGATCTGAAGCTCTTCCCCGCACCCTTCCAGAGGGGAGATCATCCCGGAGGCCTTCTCTCCGGTATGATTCATGAGTATTTCCACCTTGGACTATGGGTCCATGTAGTAGCTAGATGGTTGTACCTTCTCCTTTGTGCTTTCATGTATAGATCTTGTGAGCTCCGTTCTTAATCAAGATATAATCTATTTGTAATCATGTATGTTGTGTTTGCGGGGATCCGATGGATATTGAAATTATTATGTTGGTTTGATTAATGGTTTTGTCTTTATGATTCTATCATGTCTGTATTGTTTGTGATCTTGCATGCTCTCCGTTGCTAGTGGTTATCTTGGCCAAGTAGTTGCTAGTGACTCCAAGAGGGAGTATTTATGCTCGATAGTGGGTTCATGCCTCTAGTTTCCAAGGGAAGTGACAAAAATCTCTTCTCCTGTAGATGTGTCGTTGCTACTAGGGAGAAAACAACGGTCTCTTGTTCATGGAACATGTGAACTGTTTACCTTACACACTTTGCTTAAAGCAGTTGTCTGTTGCTTGCAACTTAATATTGGAGGGGGTTCGGATGATAACCTGAATGTGGAATTCTAGTCATAGATGCAGTTGGATGGCGGTCTATGTATCTTGTTGTATTGCCCAATCGAATCTCATAGGATCTTTCTGACTAGTAATTGCATTGTTATGCCTTGCTCAGTTCCTATTAATTGCCCTGCTGTAATTTGTTTACCCTTCATGACATGTTGTTTATCTAAGGAGAGCACCTCTAGTGAACTATGGGCCCCGGTCCAATCTTTACCATCAACACATCCTCCACTATTACTTGTTTACTTTCTGCAAACCATTACCTTCCACACCATACGTTTAATCCTTTGTGACAACAAACCGGTGAGCTTGACAACCTCACTGATTCGATGGGACAAAGTCTTGAGTTTGTGTTGTGCAGGTCTCTGCGTTGCTTGCAACACCTGTGTGACGTTTCCTTCCTACTTCTGGTTCGATAACCTCGGTCTCTACTGAGGGAAGACTTGCTGCTGTGCTGCTTCACACCTTGCTCTTGGATTTTCCAATGAAGCGCTGCCACGTCAACTCAGCGCTGCATCAACACTGCACATAGAACTAAGAATGGCAACTATGCTCTCTTAAAGGTGCCTAAAGGTAGAAGGTGGAGACTCAATAGTGGTGGAAGAAAGGCCTTTTATAAAGGAAGCAGGGATTTCAAGTTTCAAAAAGAGCTTCCAAAAATTATGGTACTCGTTAGCTTTCAGCCCTCATTGCCCCTATCATAAGCATCTTGAAGTGATTAAGGTTAAAGTGAACAAACTATGCAGTATATGCTTGACGAAGTATAAGTGGGAAATATCAAGTCCCTTGAATATGAGGGCCAAACCTCATGCTACTCAACTTTAGGCCTAGGTAAGTTCTTGTCATTGTAAGTATTTGCATATCATTGAGAAACGCCAACGGGATACCCCTTGCACATGGTACAGGAGCTTTCCCATAACCAAAATGACAAGGCAAGCAAACAATGATCATCTTAGCAATCTTTTTATTTACTATATGCATAGTTTTTTTATTGAGGATGCTTCATAGATAGATAACTATGGTGATGCTGAAAGTTTCCACCATGATTAGGCATGGCTTAGGCTAGCGTCCTAGGCGTTTCTCTAACACAGAATACAAACTCCATGGACTTACAAGTTCCCTTCTTATTTCACATCAGTGACATCCACAGACAAAAGAGCATAATATCAACTGAGTACAGAGTACAAGTGCAATGTTGAAAACATTCCCCATGACATCATGGTTCTGCTAATTCCAACGTATAAGTGCAAGCATATACAACATAGAGACACAATGGTTCAAGTTTATTAGGGGCAAAGAATATAAAGTGTGCCATCAAGGTCGTGAGGGATTTAATCACTAAGTTTTCACATAACAAAATAGTTTTTAATTGGAAGATAGTTGAAAACAAGAATATACTTGGAATGGTGTAACACACCATGCATAGGAGTTTATAGTGGACACTTTGGAATAACTTGGTTTCTTGGGAGTTGGAAGCATGAGTAGATATTACTCATACAAGTGGAGGCTAGCAAAAGACTGGGAGCAACCAAATAAGAGAGCAATAGCGGCCATAATCATGCAGAGCGACAAAACATTACTAATCAAAACATAGAGTGGTACTACAAGTCAAGGAATAAATGATCATAGAGGCTAATGGTGACTTGTGAGAGTCATAACATGGTGTGAGCATGTGCCAAGTCAACCCAAACAAACCTCAAAGGATAATACCACAATACTATCCCTTTGCATGCTCAAACAACCCATAATTTTTTCAAGGCACAGTAAGCAATCCCAGTGACTTGGAGCAAGCCATGCTACAGCAATAACTACTAAGCATAAGGTCAAAACAACACCTAGCATGGCATGATAAAGTCTAAGTCACAGTCAATGCAAGCTCCTCTTGCACTTTCAAGCAAGAACTTTCTACTCTTTTCCAACGCCAAGAAAATTCTTTGCAACAACACAGCGAAAGCGGGGGGTCCAAACTACTCAATCAAACTAAACAAACTAAGCAAAGCAAACGAAAACTAGACGCTCCAAGAACAACAAAACTATGCATGAAATAATAAAAATCGAAGTGTCTAGACAAACCTGAGCTTTTTATTGATGAAGAAGGGGATGCCTTGGGCATCCCCAAGCTTTGACGCTTGTACCTCTTGGATATTTCTTGGGGTGAAACCATGGTGGCATCCCCAAGCTTGAGCTTTTGTCCATTCTTCATCTCATTGCATCATTTTCTGTCTACACCTGAAAATTTTCCTTCATGCAAAACTTCACACAATCTTCATTAGCAACATTAGTTTATTCAAAAGATATTAGAACTCTGGCAAAGCTTTGGAATAGAAAAAGTTTTCACTAAAAACACAAGCTACTGTAGTAAATCCTTCAAAAAGCTCAATTCCCCAAAATAAAACTCAAAAAGGAATCAATAAGAAGCAAATGCAAATAATGGCAGAAATCTGTCAAAACATATCAGCAGGCAGAAACCGATTTTTAGAAAATCTTATGTTGCTCAAATCAAAAAGTGTTGAACTAACGAAAGTTAGCTAACATACTGGGGGATTTATTCGTAAATTATCAGCTCAATCTGAGTTACAAAGACTCCTCGCAAATGTTTATGGTGGAGGACAGAAATCTATTTCGGGACAGCAACTCCCCAAATCTTACTTCCCTCTCATTAGAGGTCATTCTTGGCACAAAAAGCAAACAAAAAGGATAAGTAGAGGTCATTACTGAAGTAATAACTTACAAGGCTCAAGAAAACTCTTGGGTTATCTTTCAACAAGTAATTTTCTTTAACGCCTTTAAGTTAGGCACAGAAAGTTTGAGAAGATGCTCTCATAAGAATTATAAATTGAAGTCAAAGAGAGCATCAAGAAGCAAATTCAAAATACATTTAAGTCTAACCCTCTTCCTATGCATAGGAATCTTGTAAATAAACAAGTTATGAAAGCACAAAGCAACAAGCATAGGAAAGCAAAACAGGTGCAACTTCAAAATTTTCAACATAAAGAGAGGGAACTTAATATTATTTAGATGCATAAAACCATGTTTTCCTCTCTCATAATAACTTTCAGTAGCCTCATGAATAAACTCAAGAATATAACTATCACATAAAGCATGCTTTTCATGATCTACAAACACATAATTTCTATCAAGCTCAAAAATAGTGGGACTAAAACCTTCACATGTTTTACCCAAAGTAGATATTTGAAAAGGATCCAGAGGAACATAACATTCATCCTCCTTAGGTAAGCATGGGGGACAATCAAATAATGTAAGAGATAAAGAGTTACTCTCATTAGAAGGTATGCATGGGTAGATAATCCATTCTTCCTCCTTTTGCTCATCACTCTCCTCCTCTTTTTCATCTAATGAGCTTTCAGTTTCAGCAATTTCTTCTTCCATAGGCTCCTGCAAGGCATTAGTCCCTTCTATTTGTGGAAATCATTTATTAAAATATTCAAGAATATAGCCATTTTCTTCCTTGTAATTATCATATCAAAATTTGAGTATCTCATAAGCCTCAGATTCATAAGGTGCATCATCAGTATTTTCAAGCAAACTAGCAAGTTCAAAAGCACCCTTGAAAGCAATAAATTCTTCAATTTGCTCCATATCATAAAAATCATAATTTCCTTTAACATAAGAAGATATGGTAACATTATCATTATACTCACATTGAAAAGGCAAGTGATTATACCTCCTACAACAACAAGATTTATCAAAGCAATAAGTAACATTATAGGTAGAGCACGCGTCTCTAGAAATAGTATTCAACTTATCAATTTGTTCCCATAGGTGTTTCCCTTTTTGTGACAAACGGTGTTCCTTTTAATAATACTTTTGTTCTTCCATGAACCCACCTTGACAATAAGAACTAGTTTCAAAGAAACCGCCCATTGATAGAAAGCATGACCAAACAAGGCAATAACAAACCAGCAACTAGAGCAGGACCTAAATTTCTTTGAAAAAAGCAAACCAAACTAGACTATTTTTTTGAGTTTTTTAAAAAAGGTAAACAAAACCAAGCAAAAGAAACTAAGCAAACTAAAAACAAAGTAAAGAGGTAGGAAGTGGAGGACTCCCCTTGTGAAGACGTCCTTAGCCTCCCCGGTAACAGCGCCAGAAAACTTGTGTTGGCTGGCGTGTGGTTGACGTGGGAGTTTCTTCTTCTTCGTTCCCCGGCAACGGTGCCAGAAAACTTGTTGATGGCTTAGTTGATGTGGAGCCTGTTGGGAACCCCAAGAAAAAGGTGTGAAGCAGCACAGCAACAAGTCTTCCCTCAGTTGAGACCGAGGTTATCGAACCAGTAGGAGGAAGGAAACGTCACACAGGTGTTGCAAGCAACGCAGAGACCTGCACAACACAAACTCAAGACTTTGCCCCAATTAACAGTGATGTTTTCAATCTCACCGGTTGTTGTAACAAAGGATTAAACGTATGGTGTGGAAGGTAATGATTTGCAGCAAGTAAACAAGTAACAATGGAAGATGTATCAATGGTAAAGATTGGACCGGGGTCCATAGTTCACTAGAGGTTCTCTCCTTAGATAAACAACATGGCATGAAGGGTAAAAAAATTACAGCAGGGCAATTTACAGGAACTGAGCAAGGCATAACAATGCAATACTAGTCAGAAAGATCCTATGATATTTGATTGGGCAATACAACAAGATACATAGACCGCCATCCAACTTCATCTATGACTAGAAGTCCACCTTCAGGTTATCATCCGAACCCCCTCCAGTATTAAGTTGCAAGCAACAGACAACTGCTTTCAACAAAGTGTGTAAGGTAAATAGTCTACATGTTCCATGAACAAGAGACCGTTGTTTCCCCCCTAGTGGCAACAACACATCTACAACCGAAGAGATTTCTGTCACTTCCCTTTGGCTTTTGTCCCGTCCAATTCCGAGAATATTTCCTTACTAGCTTTTCTAAAACCAAAAACAGAAGAAGCAGGCAACTGGCACTGCGGCATCTTGTTAATAGGTTAGTTCCAGAAAATGTAAAAAAATATCTCAAAGTGTAGACAAAACATAAGAAAGTTGATACAAAACAAGCATGGAGCATCAAAAATTACATATACGTTTATGACGTATGAGCTCTCTAGCTGAGGGAGGCGATGGAGGGGTGCCTGAGGGTGGCAAATACGATTTTGGAACCTCCCCGTTACCCATATCAAGTTTCTTCTTTGCTTTCTCCGTTCTACTACAGTAGTCTCTATCACCCCTGGCTCCTTCCAAGTAAGCAGCGGGATGGCTTGGCCCTTTGCCGGACCATCCTTAGTTAGTTGGGCCTCTGCTGATGTCTGCTTTCGGTTCTCAACGGCCATGCCTCTTCCTCGGACACCATCACAACCTCCTACCCGGCCACCCCTTCCTCTCCCACGCATAGGGCTAACGCCTTTCACAGGCATGTCGTCTCGGCGAGGTGCCTACGGGGTCGGGTGTTGTGCCTCTGTGTTACCCTGTAGTTGAGAGCGGTTCCAAACCGTGTCAGCTAGCATCCACTTGCCAAACTTTTCTGCACCTGGTGGGTGTTCACCAGTACCACATTCCTCCTTAGAGTGCCCCATGAATTCACAAATGGCGCAGTACCATGGAACTTTTTCATATTTCACCAGCATGATCACAATCCTCTCCCCTTCTAGTTTGGTAGTAACAAACAGGGGCGGGCCCAACTTGTATCAAGGGTATTTAGCTGAATACCCAAAAGTTTTGGCAAAAAATTTAAATTATATGATGTGTATTATATTTTAATATGCTTGTATAGAAACCTAATTGAAATTTTAGCACAAGTATGCATGGGAGTAGTTGGTTAGGACAAATGTTTACAAGTCAATTGATCACAAGATCAAGTGATGCTCCTGCACTATTTTTTTATTTTTTTCCTTCATTTTTTTACTATGAATACCCATTGTGAAATTTCTGAGCCCGCCACTGATAACAAACCTAGTAAGAGCCTTCCCAACATCCAGCCACACCCGGGCTCGAAAAAAATTACCTCCATCCTTCCTTGAGCTGTTCATATCCACCGAGATCACCTCGCCAATACTGGTATTCAGCTCCATCATGTACTGCTTCTTCTGGTAAAGCTCTGGCACATCATGGATTTGTACCCATGCATGGATTCTGTTCAGCTCCAGCTCTGAAGCTTTGCAACTCCCATCATACTTTTCTACCAGAAGGCCATAATCCCTGAAGATCTAGGGTCCCTGCTCTGTTATCTGGAGCCATTCGCCCAAACAACTAGCTTGTACAATGAACTTGTTCTACTCCAGATCTCGGAACCTCACCTCTTTCGCCGGTGCCCATGCGAATCTCATCATCTTCTTCAGATACGTAGGGCTAAACGACCACGGTGAGAACAACCGGATCACCACCATTGTGACACCCCCGGGATTAGGGCTAGACAAATCCTAGACCTCAGTCTGATTTAAGCCTAACCTAAATCTTGAAAGCTGTCACATCCCAAGATTTTCCAAATCTTGTAATGTGAAAAACAAATGAATAAAATAAAACTTTGATTGATTTTCAGGGTGAGAAGAAACTTTTTGAATCCAATTGGAAAATTTCAAAACCTATTTGGATCAAATAAAATCCTAAAGGGATTAAAAAGATAAACATTTAAAAAGTAATTAGAATTACTATTTTGAATCTTTTAATAAAAAGATTTGGCTTTCAAATGAAAAGGAAGTATTTTAAATAAGGAATATTTTATAAGACAAAATAAAACTTGGCCAAGCCTTTGAAATAAAATATTTCTATTTGATAAAAATAGTAAAGGTTTATTTAAATAAAATAATAAGGATTTAATATCCAAGTTTATTAAAAAAATAAAAGGTTTTACTATTTTAATTAAACATCAAAGCTTATTTATTTATTTTAAACAAGTTTTCCAAGTATTCTTTATTTTCAAATAAAACCTACTGATTTTGTTTTGAAAATATTTAGATTTCAACTGGAGATTTTAATTAAATTAAAACCCATTTGATTTAATAACTAATGTCCATTTTATTTAATTATAAATGGACTCTAAAATAAAAATATTATTTTATTTTGGGAATTGGTTTATGTTGTTAAATAGAACCAAATTCAATTGCAAAGTGTGGTGAATGTTTGAATTAATTTGGATGCTTGATTGGTTGTTTGAAATTCAAAACAGAAATTAGAAATAGAAAAAGACAAAACATTCAGAAAGAAAAAAATAGAAACAGACCTGACCCAACTGAGCCAGCCCAACAAGGCCCAGTACCAGCCCACTCCCTCTCTCCCGAGGAAAATGTTTCGCACCTGTTAACTAACCCGCGCTGACACTGACTGGTGGCCCTCTTCCCCTCTCTCTCCCCCACTGACGAAAGGACCCCACCTGCCACCTCAGCTCATCGTCTTCGCGACGACCTCTTCTCCCTCCCCTCGTCGCCGTTTCTGGCTACGATTTCGCGGCTTAAATTCGCCTTAACGCGGCCACCATTACTCGCAGTGATCACGCACGCTTAAACGCCCACGCCCCCTCTCCATTTCCCCTCAGTCGCCCCACCTTGCCACGCCCCCAGGCCGCCATAATTCCTCTCCGAGCACCTCTGTCTCCGACGAGCTTCCTCCTCGATTCCGGCCCAACCTCGCCACCCCTTGCCTTCCTGAGCACACCGTCGAGATCCTCACTCCCAGGCGCACCTGTTTGTGCCCTCCGTTCAACCGCGAGCGCCCCTGAGCGTCGACTTCGACAACCACTGACCGCGCCGCCGCGTCTGCCTCTCTCCGGCGAAGTTCCCTGGTAAGAACCGACCACCCCGCACCCTCTCCTTCACGCACGCAGCTTCACCTTGATCTTGTGCATCTAACCGTATCCTCTTTTTGCTTCGGGGTGAACCACAGCGTCGCCTCCGACCACGACCAGAGCCGCCTGACGCCGTCCTTGACTCCGGTGAGGAATTCCGACGGATCCTGAGCGCCCCTCGCCTCCTCGCAACTACGTTGAGCTCCCCCACGCTACTGCGATCATGGTGAGCCATTCCTTCCTTCCCCTAGCATCCTCTAGCGCCAGCTCTGCCGTTGGCCGAACGTCGCCGCCGCGCGCAGCCGTCGAGCGCCGCCAGATATTGGTCAAGGTGACGATAGCCGTTAGATGAAAATCCAAAGGATGCGATTAGATCACTTAACAGCGAAAGGGTACGCAGTCTGAGCCGTGCGATGTAGTTTAATCCAACGCCCCGCAGAGGCTGATCCGCATGAAGCGGTCCCGCCCAATAAAAACGCGACGCGTGTCACCAGTTCTGTTTTAAAACAAAGTTTGAATCTGTTTTAGATGCAGATTTGAAACCCTTGTAACTTTTGATCCACACGTCCAAAAACTGCAAACTTTATATCAATGGAATCAGTGGAACAAGCCCTAGCCAACCATGCAATTTGTTTAGTAAAAATCCTCTGGTAAAATGTTTGTTTTTGCAGAAACATTTGTATGCTTGTTTAGGTTATAAAAATTATTCAAAATTGTTTTTGAGGTTGAAATCTTTGCAAAATGGTTTGTGGTGAACCTACTGACCTTAGGAACCAACCCATGGTTTTAAAAATGGATTTGGTGAAGAATAGGATGGATTAATTGAATTAGCTCATTTCTAGTCGAATAAAAATATTGCTTTTGTTATGAAAATGATTTTGGAATGAAAACTTTGGGAAAATGATTTGAATCAAACCTACTGACCCTAAACACCAACTTTTGAGAATTAACAACTTATTTGGTGAACAACATAAAGTTTTTGCTTTGATAAAAAATTTTCCACCACATAAAATAATGAAAGGATTTAAAAATGGTTTATAGACAAAACCCTTTTGCAAATGACCTTGCCACTTTATAAAATGACCACTTTGAACCTTACAAAGTGAAGAGCCTAGTAGAAACCACCTTTGCAAATAAAACTACCTTTTGCATGCTTGCATGCATGACTTAGTTCCTATGATTTTATGTGTGTGATGTATTGATTGAATATTGGTTGGAATGCAAGTTGATTTTGTGTTTGCTTGATTGACTTGTAGTGAAGTTAGAAAAGTGTGAAACTAGCAAGATCAAGAAGTGAACCAACATTCCCAACCAAAAAGGCAAGTGACACTATCATCTAAAAGTCCTACTATTTTCATTATACTTGGTGGATTTTGAAACATGCATGAAAAGAATTTCTATACTTATGCTATGCTAAATCCTAATAGGATACCCCTATATTTTCCTTAGTGAAAACAATGTAGTTGTAGTATGCTTAGCCCAGCTATATATTTGGATGGGATACATGTTATGATTATATGAAGTATTGAAAAGACTTATGTTTTATATAATAAAACAAGTACTCAATGAACCACCTGGGTGGACAAGGATATTCAAGTTTTGGACAAGGTGGCAACAAAAGGAACCATGTTTATATGGCCATCTCTTTTTGTATGTGCACTAGAAGAAAACCACCCAGGGACTTAGAGATTGAACATGTTTCTCGTACAGTGGCTTCCGTGTAAAGCCACATGCTAAATGGGCTCTGGCTTAGTCAACTACATAGTGGAAGACCCATGCATTGGCATCTTCAGGTTAACTAGATTTGTGTAAGGGAGCTTGAAACCCTACATTGGTGCCTGGTAGACAAGCTAGCATTTTGTATTGGGAGGACTCCTATGGAAAGACTTTGTCACATTCTCAATCTGCCAGTACTCCATCTTGGTGAGTACTTATCCAGTGGCCACTGGTGGCATCAAGATGAGATTATGTCATGTGGGTAAAGTGTACAACTTCTGCAGAAGATCAAAATTCTAAGTACTTAGCTGTGTCCCCGGTTATGGACAATACTGAGCAACTAAGGCCTGAAGCTATGGAAGATCTCGACATTCCAATTTCTCAAAGTAAAACTTAAGGGTGACAACAAGGGATTTTGAAACACTTGGTGGATTCCAAGGAGTTCAGAAAGATTGGACAAAAGATCAAAACTATTTTGAAAAGATAGGATAAAACTATATTGCTTTCTGCAAATGAGCCTAAACCCCCCTTAGCCAAATATGCATGTATTGATAGGATCCACTCATATTATACTTAGTAGTGAAACTTGCCAATACAATTCAAATGTATTGACCCTTGTGGCTGCAACTTGTTATGTTGCAGGTTTGATTGATATTAGTGAAGTTGATTGATTAGGATTACAAGTCTACAACCAACATGTTTGCCTGTGGCACTTTGAAGATGAAGGACCCCATGCTTATAGATATTCTGCTGCAATGTAATGTAATAGCCAATTGAGCTATGTAAGATGTAATAAAATTATGTTATTCCTGGTTATAAAGTTGTATTATGACCTTTGATTCTTGATATTACATCTTAACTGTGGATGCTAGCTATTGATCCAGGGACTAGCATTGTAAACACAGGGGACTCTACCTTATTAAAGGTTGGGACCCTTTACAAAAGCGTACAGAGGGAGAATTGATAACACAACAGGGACCCTACAACACAAAAATTTATTATAGCAAGCTCATAACTGAGCAAAGAACCAAAATATTAGAAGCAGAGGTCATCCTGTCATACTAGGTTTATTATTCATATCTGATCATACTAGCAAAGAACCCGCGTGGCCTCCCATACAAGTCTTAGCATGTTTATTATTCATATCTGATCATACCACGTCATCCTATCATACTAGGTTCATTCACAGCTCTGATTCATCAACTGGATGGACCAGTGGTAACAGCTAGGCATGGCTAAGCACAACAGATGTAACAGCTCTAGCAACGCTTCACAAGCCAAACCCTAGCTATGTTAGGAGCAGTGGATCAGGGAATATAGGCTATAAAGGAAACATGCATCAGATAGGTTTACTCTATCTATCGATAAAAGACATTGGAATCGTATGCACATGGCAAGAATGAAATACTTTGAAAGCATATAATTCAGATGTATGTGTGGGGCTTCGCTTGCCTTTGCCAGTTGATATCCAGAAATCAGATTTTCGGACATCTGGTACTTGACTTGATTACATTTGGTCAAGTATTGGTCTTCGAGCTTCGACGGCGTTGATCTCGGGCTTCAATCTTGATCTAGATATTGTACTCTACCAGAGAAGAACCAAATACCGGAAAGAAAGGTAACAATCAACACATGGCATCGATGCGATGCTCAATCAAGGATGATGATGATATGATAAGTTAAAGTGCATTGAAATAAACCCCTAAGGCATGCTTGATCATTTTAGTCGGGGTCCGAGGGGTCCAAACCCTAATTCGGAAAAAACCCGGAGGCATATGAGAGGGGTTGTTTTGTTGTTCTAATTAAACTTGCAATTGAAGTTGCTTATCAATGCATGATTATAATTTAATTAGGTAGAATTTATTTTTATAAACATTTTGATATATTATTTGTATTTTTTTGATATAAAATGAATTAGTTATGAATTTCTCAAATTTTAATTCATTTTAAATCGTTTTTAGAATATTGTAAAAATAATTTGCATTTTGAAATTACTTAAACATTTTTATTAATCAGAAACATTTCTGAAACTATTTTTATTAGTTACAGGGTGGACCCACCTGTCAGCATTTATCAATTACTTAAATGAATTACAGAAATTAATAAAAGAAAAAGAAAAGATTTATTGCATAGGCATGACACCATGATGACGTCAGCCAGGAGCAACCCTTGCAGATCATGGATGGATCGATTGATCCAGAGCTCGCGGGGAGGCATGGTTGGGGGCGTTGGGAAGAGGGCGTCAAGGGGAGTCGAATGGTAGTGGTGCCGCCCTCGAATGGTCGTCGGAGCTTGGTCGGCGACGACGAACGGCGACGGTGCTCATAGATACTCGTGGGGAAGAAGAACCAGAGGGTGTGGGAGGAAGGAGAGAGCACTGGGAGGTGCGGGAGCTCACCACGAACACGGCAGTGAGGTCGGCGAGTTCGGGGAAGGTCTAGAACGACAGAAATCGAGGATGGACGCGGCGACCGGAGTCAGGGAAGGCGAGGTCAACGACGACATTCCGTAGCGCCCGCGGCCAATTCCTTCAGGGAGAAGCGTCTGGGCAACGAGGCGGAGCTTCCTGCATGCTTGGCTGACCTTGGGGCGGCTGGAGACGGCGGGGAGAAGCGACGGCCGGGGCTAGGGTTTCGGCTAGGAGGGGAAAAGCTGCGAGAAGTCACGAGGAGGGGTGAAATGGGTATGGGGAGAGATAGTGGATCACGGCGGTTCTCGTGGCGTTCTTATCCGGGCGAGGCGAGCATAGCGGCGGCGCGAATCGCGGCGGCGAGGCGACGGACGACATCGGCGCATCCACGCAGCAGCTTGAGCGCGTGAGGAAGACAACACTAAGCGGTATGCGGGCTTGGGCCGCACGTGGGCTTCGGCTGCACGCGCTGAGCGGCAGAGAAAGGAAGGAGAGGGGGAGAGGGCGAGCTGGGCCGGCCTGCTACGGCTTGCTGGCTCTGTTTTATTTGCAAAAAATGTTTTTCCATTTATATTCTGTTTTTCTCTTTTGTAGTTTCAAATACCAAACTATTTTGGACATTTCAAAAAATGCCACTGAGTTTTATAAGGATTTAAAATACTATGGGGCCCTCATAACCAGTTGGGCTCCACATTTTGTTAGGTTTTTCAAAAATATTTAAAACCTTTTGAATGTGTTTCAATATAGAGAGGGGAAGCTACGGTTTAGGGTTTCGAGATCCTTTTTATTTTATGCATGCATTTTAAATAATGATGATGCTAATGAATGCACAAACAAATCCTAGCTAGTATTTAATAAAACTAGGGTTGTTACAATTCTATCCCCCTTAAAAGAATCTCGACCCAAGATTCCTAGATAGGAAGATAGAAGGAAAAGGGTCACACTAAACTTCGACGATCTTCTCGAAGAGGTTGATCCATGCCACCATAACAAGTGGACGAAGTGCTTCGTAATCTTCGAGGTGGCTGCTCATGCTAAGGAAGAGAGGGAATGACACAGAACCACAAACTGAGTATCTCATGGTCAACTCATGGATAGATGTTTCACAAACATCTCTAAAGCCAACGACATGAAACACGTCAAGGTAACGGAGGAAACAAAAGGAGAAGGTTTTCAAGGTGACAGATAATTGGTCTTCTTAAGGATTGAGACCATGGATCTTAGAGGGATTTTTGAAGCTTCTGAAGAAGAAAGCTTCCAACAAAACGAACATGACCACATACTTCGAGAGGTAAACCCCTATTAAACAACTTAATAGAGATTTACAGGTGGAAGAGATGGATACCAACAAAACCAACCTGTTGAACTACTTTTGACACATAAGGGTCACTCTTTCATTCAACAGAAGGCTAAGAAGAAAGGTGTTTTGGTGAATAGGACTCGTAAGAGTCACAATGACATGTAACAAGAGAAACTATTGATTACCAAAATCATGGTCGCTCTTCAAACATGTTTAAGAAGGTGGGAAGGAACTATTTATTCATCCAGGACTATCAAGATCTTGCCAAAGATCATGATATCACTTTACATCACCAGGATGAATAGTTTAGAAGATTCCTGATGACACGAGAATAAAGAAACTTCATTTCCAGACTCCAAGTACTTGGCATAACAAGATGCTTGCCATCATAAAAGGGTCTGGAAAAAAAATCGACCGAGAGACATTTAGCAACACTACTTTAAATGTTCTCCTTGATGTTCGAGATACTGATATCAAACTTTTAACAAGACTTTAATCAGTCATCAAGTAAAGGTCGGACTTCGGATACAAAAGAAACCATAAGCACAACTCCCATAATAAATCATAGAAGATGCCTCATGAAGAGTGGTTTTTATTGCTGAATCAAGAGAATATGACAAAAGGTCTACCGACTGGTTGTGGAAACCATTACATCAACCTTGCTAGAATTACAATAGACCTATGTCTTAACCTTTAGGAACACCAATCATTATTGTTGCTTGAGATTCAGCTTTGATTAAGTGTAGAGTTATTCAGACTCAGCATGTCCGAATAGAAAGGGTGCAACATTTACCACAAGGTAAAGTTACTAGATTTCTTAAGACATGGACTTCAATGTCAAGCTCCAAAAGATGAGCTAGATTGCAGAACCCATGTGATAGCAAGTTATCAAAAGATAATTGCATCTACATGAATTGTTTGCAACGAAACACAACTGAATCCTGTTTAGGAAACATTTAGGAGGATATCGAAGTTTTGTTGGACTTCTTATCTTCCGTGAACAAATCAATCAGTGGCTTGGTGTGCTTGGAGGATCTTCTCGATATGTGAAGGTATCAACCTACCATATCAATAATTCTTTACACATGCTTGACTAACTTGGAATGATTCCCGAGGAGACAAAGATAACGCTACTCGAATCCACGGCGACTTCTTTCAACATTTTGCGCGTGAACTAGAGAAGGTTACTTCTAACATCCAGAACACATAATTCAAGATAACACGATGATGGTTCTCAAAAGTTTCCAACATTGATGCCAAATGTTCCATATGAATCTTGTATATCGTGGAGAATATAAGGATGTCATTGATGGGCTCAACAACAAACTTATGGAGACACTCCAAGAATATGGACTCACATATTTTATGAACAAGGCATAGACATTGGTTAGACCAGAGGACATGAAGATGTACTTAAGTGGAACATCACAAGTAGATACACCATCAGGATAGTCCTTGGGACTGAGTTTGATTCGACGATAACCCAAATCAAATCAAAGACAGGGAAGGTAACATATCCACAAAGGACATACTATCTTGCTTCAGCACGAACAAAACTAGACATCCCTTTAAGGAGAGCAAAGTTGGGTAGAAATTTTGTCTTACAACTCTCCAAGTTGTTGTTTAGGCTCAACCAACTAGTTCAGGGGTACCCAGTACGGATCCTTGGAGAAATGAGCTGTTCAAAGAACTTGCTTGCTCAAGAACTTTGACAACACGGTCATGTGGCAACATGATGATACTTCTAGAAGACATCCAGAATATCACGAACCACCGATATGTCACAGAGCTCAAGAGGAAAACTTGCTTGGTAAGGCAAGAGGACATAGTCGCAGAGGTTCGGCACAAGCTTAACTCTTTGACCGAAGAGAGTGCACTAGAATAACAAACTTGGTAGCACAATCATCCTTTGCTTAGTGACAGGGTTAACCGTCACGCTAAGAATGACACAAATGTCCTTAAAGTTCAAAGAAATAAGAATTGCTAAGAATCTTAGATGACCACATCATTACGCACACGCAACATTCCTGAGCACAAAAACTCAGAGGAAGGGTGGTTAATATGTGTAAGAGCATCACTTCATTAAGAGGGTCATGAAACTCAACACGACTTCTTAATATAAAGGAGTGTGATACTCTAAGGTAGAACAGAACATAAACTAATCAATGCTTATTGATCTGTGGATTACAACACTTTGACCTGGTCCAAGATATGACGAGGTACTGGAGTTTGTTTCTCCTGACATCCCGAAATGGTTTGTCTTGACGGACCACAAGTGTATCTTGCATCAGAAGACACCAAAGCACATTTACTGCTTGGCTACCAACTGGTAGAAAAAGGTCGGAAAACAACAAGGGGAAAAGAACATGCTCAGAATAACATCCTGAGATGTGGATGCATAAGTCAACAATCTTCTGAAAACCGATGCATAGGAAAGGAAGGTGTGGCAGAGTCACAAGTATAGAAGCGAGACTCATGAAGAGTACTCTTGTCATGATCTATTTAGTTCCATTAAAGAACATCTGCCATAGCATGTGGTAGGGGAAGTCCTTAGTTGTCACTGTTCAACACCGACAATACCCACAAGCTTGAAGGCTATACTAGAAGGTACTAGCCATTCTGAGGTAATGTGTAAATATTAACCATAGGGGTCAACAAAATGGATCTTGGGTTAAAGTTCAGCGTCATGTACAAGATTCGCAACACCAGAATTCAGCACAATCGAGGATCTTAGGTTCAAGTCCAAGGGTTAAAACCCAAAGAAAGAAATAACTACTACTTGAGTGACACAGCGTACACTACAAGGTAGTAATCACGAGGTAGCTTCCAAGAGAAGAAACAATTTCTGAAGTACCCAAACAAACAAAAAGGAGGCACTCGAGGCGAAAGGAAACCTCAAAGCCTAGAACAGAACACTGGGGAACCATCAACATGATGTTGTGGACCCGTAAAATAGAGATATTATGATAGAAAGAAATCTCTCAAAAGAATAGGATCAAAGGAAAACAAGGAACACACACAACTGACTCTAGAGAACTCAACACTAGGTCAAATGGTTGAGAACCAGCATGCCTGATAAGGCACCTAAGTTTTGAAAGACTAGACGAGATAGCAAAACTTTTCCAAATCAACACAAGATAAGATGACCCAGAGTTAGAGCGAAACTGGATAAGGAGAAAAGAAGCATACCAGAGTTTTTGCACATAATTTTCATCTTTGAAAATAGTTTTCACAAGTACTAGACTCAACATCGACCAATAAAAAAGGTTTCCTACAGTCGGTACGGCTCTGATACCAAAACCTGTGACACCCCCGGGATCAGGGCTAGACAAATCCCAGACCTCTGTCTGATTTAAGCCTAACCTAAATCTCGAAAGATTATAGAGGGAGAATTGATAACACAACAGGGACCCTACGACACAAAAATTTATTACAGCAAGCTCATAACTGAGCGAAGAACCAAAATATTACAAGCAGAGGTCACTGACCACAAACATCAGACAACGGAAGGCAAATTATGCTATTAAGTATAGCAAACTTAACAAATGGCCTAAGAGGCCTGAAGCATAACGATGACGTCCAATCCATAGATCCCAGACTGCCGACTGGGAACTCCAAACTACTCATCAATGTCGATGTTGTAAAGAATTCGTCTTCAATGGTAACACTTACTCTGCTGCAAAAGTATCAACGAAGCAATGGCGAGTACAGGGTGTACTCCGCAAGACTTATGGCGGGTGGAGTTGTTTTGCATAAAGCCATCTTTGTTTCGTAAAACAAGAGGAAGAAGAATCTCGACTAATTAGAATATTTTAAAAGGGGATAAGAGAGCGATATCTCTAACTTTGATCATCTCTTGATATCCACCGAATCATCATCAGCTGAACCTATCTAGGATAACCCCCTCGATCCCTGAGGAAGCATCCTTAAGCACACATTACTTAACTTGCCAAGTTCTACGATTAGGTTCAAGTTCCCTATGATCTTCACGTCCGTTCCCAAGTCGTCCATAACCGTGAATGCGGCTTTTCGAAAATATTAATAACCCGGCAGGGGTGTACAACTTTACCCACACGTACTAACCTTCTCTTAATGCCACTAGATAAGCCCTCTTCCTTGGAAGGCCGGAAGAGGGTGGTTAGACACGACCTTTACCTTGCTTTCGTCGAGACCATGAGTCACGCACTAGGGAGATGCCGCCATAACGGGTCGAGTCCCGAAGCCGGTCCCTAATGATGTTAACAGGGTTTGAGATTACGGATGTCGGGCATCTCCCATTCCCTGCCACGCTTACCTACATGTATGAATGCACCTCCTTCACCTCCTTCGAGAAGAGCCAGAATGCATATGTCAAATGGAATGCCCAAACTATGTGACTCATGGAATCTACTAGGCAAGCTAGTTGGTCGAGGGGGTTTCCAGGCCCCCGTGTGGCTGTACGCTCGTCTTGGTTCAAGAGGCAAGAACATCGGGTCCTAAGGGTGGAAAGTATGGGACTGCAAAAACCACAACCCGCGTGGCCTCTCATACAAGCCTTAGCATGTTTATTATTCATATCTGATCATACCACGTCATCCTGTCATACTAGGTTCATTCGCAGCTCTGATTAATCAACTAGATGGACCAGTGGTAACAGTTAGGCATGGCTAAGCACAACAGATGTAACAGCTCTAGCAACGCTTCACAAGCCAAACCCTAGCTATGTTAGGAGCAGTGGATCAGGGAATATAGGCTATAAAGGAAACATGCATCAGATAGGTTTACTCTATCTATCGATAAAAGACATTGGAATCGTATGCACATGGCAAGAATGAAATACTTCGAAAGCATATAATTCAGATGTATGTGTGGGGCTTCGCTTTCCTTTGCCAGTTGATATCCAGAAATCAGAGTTCCGGACATCTGATACTTGATTTGATTACATTTGGTCAAGTATTGGTCTTCGAGCTTCGACGGCGTTGATCTCGGGCTTCAATCTTGATCTAGATATCGTACTCTAACGGAGAAGAACCAATTACCGGAAAGAAAGGTAACAATCAACACATGGCATCGATGCGATGCTCAATCAAGGATGATGATGATATGATAAGTTAAAGTGCATTGAAATAAACCCCTAAGGCATGCTTGATCATTTTAATCGGGGTCCGAGGGGTCCAAACCCTAATTCGGAAAAACCCAGGAGGCATATGAGAGGGGTTGTTTTGTTGTTCTAATTAAACTTGCAATTGAAGTTGCTTATCAATGCATGATTATAATTTAATTAGGTAGAATTTATTTTTATAAACATTTTGATATATTATTTAAATTTTTTTGATATAAAATGAATTAGTTATGAATTTCTCAAATTTTAATTCATTTTAAATCGTTTTTAGAATATTGTAAAAATAATTTGCATTTTGAAATTACTTAAACATTTTTATTAATCAGAAACATTTCTGAAACTATTTTTATTAGTTACAGGGTGGACCCACCTGTCAGCATTTATCAATTACTTAAATGAATTACAGAAATTAATAAAAGAAAAATAAAAGATTTATTGCATAGGCATGACACCATGATGACGTCAGCCAGGAGCAACCCTTGCAGATCATGGATGGATCGATCGATCCAGAGCTCGCGGGGAGGCGTGGTTGGGGGCGTTGGGAAGAGGGCGTCAAGGGGAGTCGAATGGTAGTGGTGCCGCCCTCGAATGGTCGTCGAAGCTTGGCCGGCGACGACGAATGGCGGCGGTGCTCACAGATACTCGTGGGGAAGAAGAACCAGAGGGTGTGGGAGGAAGGAGAGAGCACTGGGAGGTGCGGGAGCTCACCACGAACACGGCAGTGAGGTCGGCGAGTTCGGGTAAGGTCTAGAACGGCAGAAATCGAGGATGGACGCGGCGACCGGAGTCAGGGAAGGCGAGGTCAACGACGACATTCCGTAGCACCCGCGGCCAATTCCTTCGGGGAGAAGCGTCTGGGCGACGAGGCGGAGCTTCCTGCATGCTTGGCTGACCTTGGGGCGGCTGGAGACGGCGGGGAGAAGCGACGGCCGGGGCTAGGGTTTCGGCTGGGAGGGGAAAAGCTGCGAGAAGTCACGAGGAGGGGTGAAATGGGTATGGGGAGAGAGAGTGGATCACGGCGGTTCTCGTGGCGTTCTTATCCGGGCGAGGCGAGCATAGCGGCGGCGCGAATCGCGGCGGCGAGGCGACGGACGGCGTCGGCGCATCCACGCAGCAGCTTGAGCACGTGAGGAAGACAACACGAAGCGGTATGCGGGCTTGGGCCGCGCGTGGGCTTCGGCTGGGCTGCGGCTGCACGCGCTGAGCGGCAGAGAAAGGAAGGAGAGGGGGAGAGGGCGAGCTGGGCCGTCCTGCTACGGCTTGCTGGCTCTGTTTTATTTGCAAAAAATGTTTTTCCATTTATATTCTGTTTTTCTCTTTTGTAGTTTCAAATAAGGATTTAAAATACTATGGGGCCCTCATAACCAGTTGGGCTCCACATTTTGTTAGGTTTTTCAAAAATATTTAAAACCTTTTGAATGTGTTTCAATATAGAGAGGGGAAGCTACGGTTTAGGGTTTGTAGATCCTTTTTATTTTATGCATGCATTTTAAATAATGATGATACTAATGAATGCACAAACAAATCCTAGCTAGTATTTAATAAAACTAGGGTTGTTACAACCATCCACTTTGTCCCCTCCTTGAGGGCTTCAACATCGTCTTTCGTGACGAACAAACCATCAATGTCACCCTCCTTGATGTTGAGGCTTTCCAGTAGATCCTCTAGCGAAGGATCATAAGTCACCTCCTGCTCCGGGCCGCTAGCCTCACCTTCCTTCGCCGCTGCCATACCAAATCCGATTTGATCCCTAAACCCTACCGTCCCAAGGCCGGGAAGTTGGGCAAGCCAACCCCTTGGTCAACCCGAAGAGACAGCGGTGAAAAGGGGATCAGCCGGATCAGGTCACGGGGATATGAGAAACTCTCGCCGGAGATCGCCGATCGCCAGAAGAGTAGCGAAACCCTAGTCGCCTAGGTATGTCTGCCCGGGAAGCTCCTTTTTAATTTCCAAATCCAAAACTCGTTTGATGTATCCTGCATTCGCGTGAGAGTTGCTCTAAGACAACCCGCTGGTCGTTTCCCCATCTACCCAGGTATCAAAACCAAACGGGCCTACGGACAAGTCAGCGCTCAGCAACACGTCGCCACGGCCCAACGCCCCGTGTTCTGGAATTCCTTTTTTTTTTCCTGCACACGTATTCATTTTCGTATACACCGGCAGCTAACAAGTCCTGCCATACCGATTCGGGGTCTTGGTCGAACCGGAACCAATCCTCCTAAGTCCTAACGATCAGAGTTGGACTCCAACTACACGCGGCCCACTGCTCACGCCGTCGTCATCTTTATATACTCTGTATGTATGTATACTTGAAGATCAGAAAGAAGGGCTTAATCAATTCTGCATCGATTAGCCGGCTGTTGCATATATATGGAGACGAAGACTGCTACCGACGACGGCGGCAGGTAATTAAGTACTTATTACGTGCACGTACGAGGACTGTTTATTATTTCTTCTTCTATTCTCTTTCCGGAGCTGCAGTATGTGTGTATACTATGCTTGTACACACCTACCTCGTACTTGCATATGTATACTCTAGTCCAGCACTAATAAGCAGTACTCCCTCCGTCTAAAAATATAAAACATTTTAGTTTTATAAAATGAATGTATCTAGACAAGACATCTAGATATATACATTTCGTTTTATAAAGTTAAAATATCTTATATTTTTGAACGGAGGAAGCACGTCTTTCTCGAGACATCAGCATGGTGTGTTAACTTCTAGGTTGCTCTTCTTGTCCTATACCCAGGATCAAACGCCAACGGAAGAATCCGATGAAGACGTTCTTTTTTATCTTCAAACACAA
The DNA here is from genome assembly GCA_916181665.1 of Avena sativa. Taxonomy (NCBI): domain Eukaryota; kingdom Viridiplantae; phylum Streptophyta; class Magnoliopsida; order Poales; family Poaceae; genus Avena; species Avena sativa. The sequence continues at coordinate 142,183,080 of OV702294.1, read as the reverse complement.
GGTTGGATCTATCAGGAAAACCAAGCAGGTTATCAGACTGAAAAAGAAGTTCAGACTATGCGCTCGTGACGAGTTTGGCACAGGGACGGTGGATAAGCCTAAACTTGTACTTACATCAACGGCGCTACGTACGTCATGAAATAGAGCTTCGTACGGCAAGGTGGAGGCTTGCACGGATATATATGGCTTCCGCCGTGGCTTCGTACATCCCTTGTGGACCGACGATACGGGAACCATTGCAAGGTTGTCTAGCACCATAAACAACGCACTTCGAAAGTACAGAGAGCGTCGCTTTGAAGCCGGATTGTTTTATCTGGACGGCCACCTAGAAACTACGACATATACAGTTAGGAGTCATCTGTACGGTGATTGTGAGTTCCTGTGGAATCTGTGGAGAAACAAAAAATTGGAACGGGCTATGAGAAAGAACAACCAGGAATTATGCAATACTTCTGCAAGGGTTCATGAATTCCACATATCCCAAGTCGTCGGGACATTCAGACTGTGTGGCATGAGACATGTAGTATTTTACTTGTTGCTTGTGATGTCATTAGCTTGGGCGATTGTACATCTATGAAAGATTATTCTATTTGTTTAACTTTGTTATATGTTGATCCAAATTCTACACCGTGCCCAACGGGGACGCCTGTGGGGGGTGCGGGGGGCGACAGTCCCCCGCGGTACGGTACGGATCGTCGAAGACCTAGGTTTCCACCGATATATAAACCCCTTATAAGCCGCCGGTTGGGATGAGTTGCATCTGTGAAATCCCCGGCGTTTGTAAACACTCCTCGATATAGTGAAGTTTCGCTGGCTGGCGCTCGTGGTTTTTTCCTCTCTTTGTTGGAGAGGTTTTCCACGTTAAATCTGTGTTCCCTTGCTGTGTTTTTTGTTTTCGTTCTTCGTTATCTTCTTGTCGCTATTGTAACAAACTTGCTACTAAGTACTCCCATCCGTCCAGAAATAACTGATTTTTATTGACAAAATTTACGATTAAACTATTTGCTCGAAATACGTATTTGCCTTATAAACAGGAATGGAGGTAGTATGAGAGTTGTTTATTAGTTGTGCTTCTGTAACATTTTATATTCCCTCTGCCTCAGATTTTAATTGATTCAATTTTTTGATAGACACTTATATATGTGTGTCTATAACATGTATGTCTAGACAAAGTTAAATTAATTACTTTAGAACGGAGAAAGTATGTCTTTTTTGAGAAATCTTGGGGCGTTAACTTAGGTTGATCTTTTCATATACCCAGAATCAAACGCCAACGTAAGAATCCGATGAAGACGTTCTTTTTTATCTTCAGACAGAAGGTTGGGTCCACAGTTCTCAGGAAAACCAAGCAGGTTACCAGACCCAAAAAGATGTTCAGACTGTGTGTTCATGACGAGTTTGGCAACAGTACAGTGGAGAAACCAGCACGTGTACTTAAATCAACGACGCTACGTCATGAAATAGAGCTTCGTCAGGGAAGGTGGAGGGTTTCATACCAGAATATGACGAACAAAGTCTATTCATGGTGGACTGATGACAGCACCGGAACCATCGAAAGTACAGAGAGCGCCGGAGCCCGCGGCGGAGGAAGTCCTCCGGGGGGATAACCTTCTGCCTCCCTCCAGTTGTTTGTGGCTTGGTGTGCTCGGACCGCGGCGTCCGGTCGGTTACCATCTCTGGCGGTGGAGGTTGCGCCCTCCCACGTGGTGATGGTTCCGCTACCCCGTTCCTTCGGTTGCCTCCTTCCGGTCCATCCGACCCCATAGGAAGTGTCGTGGTGAGACGGCGATGATGTTGTCAAGACCGTGGTGGCGCATGTTGGTGGGCGGCGTGGTTGGTGGTGTGTTCCAGCTTGCCCGGGGGTGTGGTTGTTGGGATTGGGCGAAATCCTTGCCGGCCTTGTCGGCCCCGACGCGGTGACGCCTGCGGGTGCCACCATCCTTCCCGAAGGGCGTTGGGTGTTTCCTCTACCTACTTCCATAGCGTACTGGGGAAAACCCTAGGATTAGTCCGGGCAGCAGCGTCGACATCGTCGCTTCCCTTCTTGGAGGTGTTGCTTGGTACGGGGCGTGTCGGAGTACGAGGAGTGTGGTGGTCATCCTCCGGTGGGCGCAGCGGTTGCACGATATCGTCGTTTTCGTCGAGCCGTCGTTTTCGGCATTGTTTTCTTTTCTTCTTTCTCTTGTTTTTCCTTTTAGGCTTTGTTGTGTTGTCTGCCCCAGCGTTGATCTCGTGGTTGTCCTTTAGTCGTTGTGCTATCTGGCCCAGCAGCGGTCTCACATGTGTGCTTTAATTATAAAGCGGGACGAAAGCCTGTTTCGAGAGAGTGTATGAAAGATCATTGTAGTTTGGTTAACTAGCTACTACCTTTGTCATATGGTGTGGATAGTGTTTTCTCATCATGAATTTGTGAACAAATGCTCGGTTGTCGTTGTGTATTCATGTACATCACCCTTGTATTTGAGGGTTACATGAAAATCACCCGACCCCTATGTCGCTCCTTCTCGAGCAACCTCGGGAAACCCTAGCCGCCGCCGGGTACCCAGGCTCCTTCGTCCCCCCTTGTTGCCAAATGTACTGAGGGGGAGGTTCGTTAGGGGGCGCACAAATATATGTTGTGTGGTAGCCAGCATCAATGCATGCACGGCGACACACACGCGCTCTCTCGCGGTCATGTGTGTGTTGGATAACATGCATTGGCCATGGAGCGGCGGGGTTGGGGACAGTGGCACGACGGGACGGGTGAGATCAGTTGGAACGGCTCCAGGAAGTACGGAGCCAGGGAGGCGCGACGGTAGATCTAGTATGCGAGGGAAGATCGTTGAAGGCGCCATGTGGCGTGCTGATGGTATTCAGTGTTTTTTGGTTGGAAATGGACACTTTATTACTTAAAAGGTTTAACCATTACACCCATCCTCTGTATAACCGAGATGCATGTTGCTGACAAAAATCCAATCATAGAAACAAAAAAAGGAAAAGGCGAAAATACATGAAATCCAGTGGCGGAGCTAGACAGATAATAGAGCCTAGGAAAAATGCAAAGACACCAAAGCTAGCTAGCCTATGCCCATGAAATCCATTGGGAAACCCATCAAGCTTTGCTACATGTTAGGTGTAATTTCTTGACTGAGCTGCCCGGGCTCGCCGGGAGGTGGCTCCGCCATTGATGAAATCATCTGATACTGCAAAGCACCTTGTCATCCATGTCGAGAAACAATATCCCTTGCAGTATCCTTCAAACGTGTACAACCTTCCATAAACATGTCTCAAAACTCCATATATTGTAGATACGACCATAAACTGAGCGTAGTGGTGCTTCAATACATAACCTGCATAAATCATTAAAAACCTTATCATTTATACATACCCATAGCAACCAAATCACGACAAGCGCTCCCACCCTAAACAGTATTCTTAACCTATCATCAATCCCATGTAACCAATTATAAAATATATTGGCAACAGAGCGGAGGGGATAGTCGAGAAGCTACTTGGATGACTGGTCATATAGAACAAGCAAAATTTTATTAAAAGAATCAATGCTTAATTGTCTCATCATGATGAAAAAACAGATTGTTACTTTCATGCATATTCCATTTAACAAGCTTATCTTTTGTAAAAATTACCCCTCGATGTAAGTACATTGTGAATATTTTTGTCTTTAGTGGTACCTTCATCTTCCAAATTTGATGAATATTATTGACTAGATATATCTAGTTGGACAAGTGCTCTATACATGGAATCTATTAAGAATTTATCATTCTCATATAAATTCCAATGGAACTCATCGAAGCCTACAGATAGTTGCACTGTGGTTAACCGATGTAAAAGAACGTTCCACAGTGCAAGTCTAGGTCCAATATGGTCTCTCATTAATGACACAATCGGAGGAGAAGTCTCCAGCACCGTGAAAATTGTATCCCCTTGATAACCCCCAAGTGCAGGGGAACACTGTAGCACCTCTCAATATGTAAGTAGGGGTATCGATCCACAGGAGCAAGAAGGAAAATCAATCTCCAACTAGAGTGTCACAAGTCTAGTTATTTGTGCACTACACAAACTAAAGGATTAAGGGAGATTGATTTATAGCAAGGAATTAAAAATAAATAAAGAAAACAATAAAAATAGAAGTGTCCCAATCCTCTAAATGCAAGAGGACAACACAAAGGTTTAACTCTTATGGGAACAATGGACCTAGGTTCATGAATTCACTCGATCCTCTCTCTCCGTCTATGCTGATGATCATGTTATCGATAACAGTACACACAATTGTCATGTTTTAATGATAAATTTATAGCGGCTACATGTCCTAGAACACATAGTTGAAAGAAGTACATATGTGTCGTTATGTTACCCCCATTAAGGTCAGTGTGTGGTCTGTCACTCCACCACGTCATACTTCCCCCTTTTACCCCCGGATAAAGGATGCTTTTCAACACCGCTATGAATCGATGCTTATGCCATCTATCACCCGTCCACCTATTACCCACATACATCATACTCTTAGATGAAAACATATCCTAAGAACTAGTGCAATGATTTATAAATATATGTGCATTCGCATATCTCCCATCTACATATGTTTAGCATTGTCAAACACCTCATGACATGGGTAAATAAGACATTAAGCATAGATACATAATTACATTTAGCATAGATGTATTCCAAAGTATGACAAACCAAGTCTCAACACAACGATAAATGCTTAACAATTATCATCTCATACCACAATATCCACCATATAAATTACATAAATAGTTCCATAATCATGCAAGGCACATCATATGAACTTCAACCATGATCATACATAGAGAGATTGGATCAAGTTACCACCACAAACCCATAGTTCAGGGGGTGGATTATTCCCCTCTCATGGTGGATTGGATCAAGTTACCACCTCATTAAAAAGTTGAGTCACTTAATTTAGGTCGGAGAGGGTAGAAACATAGCACAAGATAACATTCGAAATTTCGTGGCCCTATCCAAACTTCATATTATGCAAGACCCCCGTGCGGATGAAACACAAAGCCCTTTTCAGAACCTCACTCCTCAATCATGACAATAGTGTGACCAAAGCTATTAGAGCACATATTTGATCCATAATGACAACTGGATATGCTAAGGAGTAACTAGAGGGATCGCGGATAGCTATAAGTTTGTAACAAATCAACACCATGCAACAAGAGTTGTAAGTGAAAAATCTAGGGAAGCAACAAGAATATCAAATCATCAACATTAACTTCTAAATTGAAAGAATCTACTCATAGATCGTCTCCAATAACACTTTTGGATTCTAGGCATGCAAAACAAAAAATCCCTACACGAACAGACAAGATCCAACTATGAAGATGCTAACAAGATTGGTCTAGAAACTCACCGATGTAGGTGCGGAAGATAATGTCGATGTAGAAATTGATTAAGAACACATCGATCCCTATAAATAGGTGTATCCATCCTAGATGCGAGGAGAATATCCACTCGATGCTAGGATCAAATGGACGATCCCTCCGTAGGTTAGACGCGTACAGTTTGATGGTCTGTCAATGGTCCACCATCTATAACTTGGTGCCAACGGTGCTAGTCTCACAGCCTCCCGGAGTTGTGTGTCTTTGGGGGCTGCCCCATGGGGTATATATAGTAGGAGGGGGAGGCAAGGGGCATGCCCTAGGGTTTTCCCGGGGACGGCGGACATGGTGGGCACAGGGACGGAGCCCCCCTTAGGCATGTGCATCTCCACCTTGATGTGGAGATCACCTGATTCCTTCTTTTGGAGATTTTCCGTCGTTATAATCAAGTAATATCAACATATATAACTTAAATAGAGATATGATCAAATAATATCAACATATATAACTTAAATAGAGATTCCATCTTTCTATAAAATTATTCAAAGGCTTGATATGGTATGCTATGCTATCATCCACAGGTGAACCCGAGAACATTGAGGATGCACTTGAGGATACAAAATAGAGAGAATCCATGAATGAGGAGTATATAGCCTTGATGAAAAATAAAACATGGCATTTGGTTCCACAAGAGGAAGGTAAAATATTATAGATTGCAAGTGGGTCTATAAGATCAAGAAAAAGGTTGATTGATCCATATAACGGTACAAAGCAAGGCTGTGGATAGAAGTCTTCAAACAATGATACAGTATAGATTATGAAGACACTTTTAGTCTAATTTTTAAAGCATCTACTATTCTTTTTGCATTATCTATTGCTGTATACAGGGTATAGTGTTTGACATCTAGACTTACAGAACATGTTTCTTCACCATGTTCTAGAAGAGGAATTACACATGAGATAATCACTAGGGTTTGAAAGAAATAATACACTATTCCATGCATGGTTGCAAACTTAACAAAGGTTTTTATGGACTCAAGCAATCCCTGGAGTATGGTACTCTTGGTTGAGTTCAAAATTACAAGAACTAGGTTGCGTGCCTTCTAAAGTTGATACATCCTTGTTTATCTATCACAAGTGTGGAATTGCAATGTTTGTGCTCATACAAGTTCATCGGATGAAGCAGTTGCAACATTTTTAAAAGATCTAGTGCAAATTTCGCTCTCTAAGGGCTCAGGTGATCTACATTATTTTCTCATAATAGAGGTGAAGAAAACAAGGAACGATATATTCTTCGTTTAAGAAAAATATGCAACTGATTTCTTAACAAGAGTAGGAACGCAGCACGTAAAGCTCCACCTACACCTCTCTCTAGTACTAAAAAATTATCTGCAACTGATGTTGACCCACTAGGAAAAGAAGACAACACAAGGTATAAGAAGTATGGTTGCTGCACTTCAGGACTTAACTCTCATTGGACCAGATATTTACTTTCTAGTTAACAAAGTATATCTGTTTATTCATGCACCAACTTCATTACCCTGAGGACTGCAGTTAATAGAATATAGATATGTCAAGGACGCTGCTAATTATGAGGTCGTCCTCCACCTTGGTTAGTACCTTCTTTTCTCATATAGATTGGGCAGACTGTCTTTATGACAGGAGATATATAGGAGGATTTGCTATTTTTTTTTATCAAATTTGATATCATGGTGTGCAATAAAATAAGCAACCATTTCAAGATCTAATACAGAAGTTGAATATAAAACTCTGGCAAATGCAATGACAGAAATAATATGGGTCCAATCATTACTTGCAGAACTTAGGGTGAAATAGGACTAATCTCCTTGATAATTTGAGTGTCACTTATCTATCAGCTAATCCAAGTTTTTCATATAGAAATTGACTTTCACTTTTTTAGAAAGATGCTTGAAATAAGCAACTAAGTGTCATTTGTGCATTTAAATTATGTTGTAGGCTGTTTTACCAAGGCACTTCTAGTACAAAACCTAGAAAATTTAAACATAATCTCAATCTTACCAAGCTTTGATTAACAGAGGATGTTAGTGATATTGGAGTTTAACAATCGTGAGGATCTATCACTTCCTCTTCATCTCCTTTGCATTACTACTCGAAAATGTATAATTAATGTCTAGTGCTGATTGTAATTGCCTAATTGTAAACTCCACGGACCAGGCACTAGACACCGAGACAAAGGCGGTCGATTCATCTAAATTGATAGCACCACCCACGACCGAATAGCCCCTAATAGAACACGAGCACCACATAGCCCTTTATGTTTTTCTCAAACTTTGAAATTTTAAACTTCAAGTTTCAAAACATCCTACTCCCTCCGGCTCATATTAATTGACTCAAATTTGTCTAGATTTAAATGAATCTAGACACTATTTAATATATAAGTTCATCCAAATTTTGACAAATCAAAGTCAATGGATGTAGCTAACCATGTATTCTACTAGTTTGTAGTTTTTTAGCTCAAAAGACTACGTATTTTGGGCTCAGAAAAAAAATACAAAATAGCCCAATAAGATGAAATCTGCACTTCAGTGTACTGTTCATCAGCATCAAAAACTCAATTTGTCATTTTTTCTGAACCCTAAATACATGGTATTTTGGGATAAAAACTTATACGTTAATAGAACACATAATTTGCTACATCCATATATTTTTTCGATTTTTTTGAAACATTTGAATCCAAGTTTTTGAAGCTTCAAAAACCAGGCACCGTGGAGCCCGGGCCGGGACCCATGACGCCATGCTCCACAGCCCACCCACAAGGCCACAACGAGCTTTCACTGTCCAAGTCTGTCCTTGCCGTCCCGGAGCGTAAACAGCCGCGTTCGCGCCTTCTCGGCGTGCGAGCGTGGGTCCCAGCTAGCCGCACCGGCGAGAAGGTGATTGCGGCGCATTCGACCGGGCGTACGCCGTTGCCGTCGCAGAGCAGAGCCAGACCTTGAGCGCCGCACGTAGGAGACGGCGATCATCTCGACGAAGTTCTGGAGGTTGTCCGGCGAGCCGCCGAGCCAGAAGCCCAGGACTGCAGACTGAGGATGTAGAGGCGCGCGTCCTGCGTCTTCTCATTGGGGAGGTACTTGAGCGCCTTGGGCTGCGTCCGTACCAGCCTGAGCATGCTGTCGTCGAATCCCCCGGAGTCCTTGTTGCGCTTGAAGACTGGCCGTGCTGCGCCATGCTGAAGAAGCCGAGCTTGTTGAGGGAGGCGCATGACCTCGGGCATGGACGGGAAGACGAGCACGGCGTCGGGCGTCCATCCGGTCCCCGTGCTTCTCGACGGCGTCCCTAACCTTGAACACCAGCTAGTCCATGAAGATGAGCGGGCGGACGAACACATTGGCGGAGGCGTACGTGTCCATGTCCCTGAGCTCCTCGCCGGGGTACAGGTCACCGCCGTTGATGACGCGGTCGTGGTACGGCATGTCGTCCTTGGAAGACATGGCGAGGAAGTGCCCGTTGAAGTAGAGAAGGCCGGAGTTCTCCACGCCGATGCCGCGCGACGCAGGCGGCGCGCGCGTATGGTAGAGGATGGCGCGGAGGGTGTCGAGCGCGTGGTCCCAGCAGCGGAAGAGTCAGAGCGCGGAGATGAGGTGGTTTCAGAGACGGCGTCGTGGCAGCGAGGAGCGTGAGCGCCGTGGCTAGGTCGCGCATCAGCGCATCGTAGGTGGTGAGGAGCGCTTTGTTGGCAACGGCTGCTTCAGAAGGCGCCCTTGCATTGCTGCTGCAGGGTAGGCGTAGGGGAAAGCACGCACGGGACCCGAGCCGATCTCCGATTGCGCGCGGCAAGCAACGGCAGCGGACGGCCGTGGTTCCTGCGCCGGGGCCGGGACCGGAGCCGCGTTATGTTTCCCGCAAAAAAAAGCGCCGTAGTAATGTCGAAGTCAATCCTATGTGTACCTCACGTGTTTGAGTTTCAGTCAATTCAGAAACCGTTAAGATGAGCTTGCAGATTCGGAATCACATAAGTAACATAATCCTGTCCTATTTTGTGCTGGAAATTTGCGGAATTCAACTCAGAGCTTGAGAGTTGTTCCCACACCAAGTAACAAGTTGGCAGGCCGAACTATAATGTAACGCACCCATCTTGCGCAGTACATTCCTCGTGTTTGAATCCGTGAGCTGACATATTCCATGTCGCTGCATAGAGTTACAAAGTTTGCGTTTGTGTGTATCGAGCCGAGTGCTTGCTCCCGTCAACTCTGAGTTTAGTTGGATCAAAAAACTCTCATAACTGATAGGATTTTACGCTTTTGGTCAGTAATGTTTATCACTTAAAAGAAAATGGCCTTTGAAGGTTTGGAACCTTGGCGTTATCATTAGTATCATTAGCAACGTGCTCTAACCAAGCTATGTTGCCAAAACTGGGCATTAATATCAGAAACACCAAGAGCATTATATCAGCAGCACCCAAAACACATAATGTACTGGGCATTATGCTAGGGTGGCAAACGGAACGGGATGCGGGTTAGACATTTTCACTAATTAATTAAGAGCTTAAGCGTGAAGAGCTGTGAGCACTGTGAGGCCATCTGGGGCACGCGCTTAGGCAATGTGTCGCTGGTTGTGGGACCATGGAATTCGGTGTCGGTCTTCGCGTGCACTCTAAAGCAATCCCGTGTCCACCGCCCTCCACTCTAATCCCGTCGCCCCACTCTGTTCTTTTCGCCTCTCTCTCTCCGCTTCAGAGCACCACCACCGCATCCAATCACCGGCCAACACTATGGGCACTATGCCTCTGTTCCCCAGGACCGGATCCATTCCCAGGTCGCACAGCAGCAAGATCGAGATCGCGGGAGACCGAGCAATTGGGCCTAGATCTAGCTAGGGCAGCCGAGCAAGATGCACGGTGAGCGGGTCAAGTGTGCGTTGTCGGCCGTGCGGTTGGGGGCCAGGAGCGGCAGGTCACTATGGCATATTCGTGAGCTGACATATTCCATGTCGCTGGATAGAGTTGCAAAGTTTGCGTTTGTGGTTCAGCAGTGTACCGAGCCGAGTGCTTGCTCCCGTCAACTCTGAGTTTAGTTGGATCAAAAAACTCTCATAACTGATAGGATTTTACGCTTTTGGCCAGTAATGTTCATCACTTAAAAGAAAATGGCCTTTGAAGGTTTGGAACCTTGGCGTTATCATTAGTATCATTAGCAATGTCCTCTAACCAAGCTATGTTGCCAAAACTGGGCATTAATATCAGGAACACCGAGAGCATTATATCAGCAGCACCCAAAACACATAATGTACTGGGCATTATGCTAGGGTGGCAAACGGAACGGGTTGCGGGTTAGACATTTTTACTAATTAATTAAGAGCTTAAGCGTGAAGAGCTGCGAGCGCTGTGAGGCCATCTGGGGCACGCGCTTAGGCAATGTGCCGCTGGTTGTGGGACCATGAAATTCGGTGTCGGTCTTCGCGTGCACTCTAAAGCAATCCCGTGTCCACCGCCCTCCACTCTAATCCCGTCGCCCACTCTGTTCTTTTCGCCTCTCTCTCTCTCTCTCTCTCTCTCTCTCTCTCTCTCTCTCTCTCTCTCTCTCTCTCTCTCTCTCTCTCTCCTCTTCAGAGCACCACCACCGCATCCAATCACCGGCCAACACTATGGGCACTATGCATCTGTTCCCCAGGACCGGATCCATTCCCAGGTCGCACAGCAGCAAGATCGAGATCACGGGAGACCGAGCAATTGGGCCTAGATCTAGCTAGGGCAGCCGAGCAAGATGCACGGTGAGCGGGTCAAGTGTGCGCTGTCGGCCGTGCGTTTGGGGGCCAGGAGTGCAGGTCACTATGGCATATTCGTGAGCTGACATATTCCATGTCGCTGGATAGAGTTGCAAAGTTTGCGTTTGTGGTTCAGCAGTGTACCGAGCCGAGTGCTTGCTCCCGTCAACTCTGAGTTTAGTTGGATAAAAAAACTCTCATAACTGATAGGATTTTTCGCTTTTGGCCAGTAATGTTCATCACTTAAAAGAAAATGGCCTTTGAAGGTTTGGAACCTTGGCGTTATCATTAGCAACGTGCTCTAACCAAGCTATGTTGCCAAAACTGGGCATTAATATCAGGAACACCGAGAGCATTATATCAGCAGCACCCAAAACACATAATGTACTGGGCATTATGCTAGAGTGGCAAACGGAACGGGTTGCGGGTTAGACATTTTCACTAATTAATTAAGAGCTTAAGCGTGAAGAGTTGTGAGCGCTGTGAGGCCATCTAGGGCACGCGCTTAGGCAATGTGCCGCTGGTTGTGGGACCATGGAATTCGGTGTCGGTCTTCGCGTGCACTCTAAAGCAATCCCGTGTCCACCGTCCTCCACTCTAATCCCGTCGCCCCACTCTGTTATTTTCACCTCTCTCTCTCTCCGCTTCAGAGCACCACCACCGCATCCAATCACCGGCCAACACTATGGGCACTATGCCTCTGTTCCCCAGGACCGGATCCATTCCCAGGTCGCACAGCAGCAAGATCGAGATCGCGGGAGACCGAGCAATTGGGCCTAGATCTAGCTAGGGCAGCCAAGCAAGATGCACGGTGAGCGGGTCAAGTGTGCGCTGTCGGCCGTGCGGTTGGGGGGCAGGAGCGGCAGGTCACTATGGCATATTCGTGAGCTGACATATTCCATGTCGCTGGATAGAGTTGCAAAGTTTGCGTTTGTGGTTCAGCAGTGTACCGAGCCGAGTGCTTGCTCCCGTCAACTCTGAGTTTAGTTGGATCAAAAAACTCACATAACTGATAGGATTTTACGCTTTTGGCCAGTAATGTTCATCACTTAAAAGAAAATGGCCTTTGAAAGTTTGGAACCTTGGCGTTATCATTAGTATCATTAGCAATGTGCTCTAACCACGCTATGTTGCCAAAACTGGGCATTAATATCAGGAACACCGAGAGCATTATATCAGCAGCACCCAAAACACATAATGTACTGGGCATTATGCTAGGGTGGCAAACGGAACGGGTTGCGGGTTAGACATTTTCACTAATTAATTCAGAGCTTAAGCGTGAAGAGTTGCGAGCGCTGTGAGCATCTGGGGCACGCGCTTAGGCAATGTGTCGCTGGTTGTGGGACCATGGAATTCGGTGTCGGTCTTCGCGTGCACGCTAAAGCAATCCCGTGTCCACCGCCCTCCACTCTAATCCCGTCGCCCCACTCTGTTCTTTTCGCCTCTCTCTCTCTCTCCGCTTTAGAGCACCACCACCGCATCCAATCACCGGCCAACACTATGGGCACTATGCCTCTGTTCCCCAGGACCAGATCCATTCCCAGGTCGCACAGCAGCAAGATCGAGATCGCGGGAGACCGAGCAATTGGGCCTAGATCTAGCTAGCGCAGCCGAGCAAGATGCACGTTGAGCAGGTCAAGTGTGCGCTGTCGGCCGTGTGGTTGGGGGCCAGGAGCGGCAGGTCACTATGGCATATTCGTGAGCTAACATATTCCATGTCGCTGGATAGAGTTGCAAAGTTTGCGTTTGTGGTTCAGCAGTGTACCGAGCCGAGTGCTTGCTCCCGTCAACTCTGAGTTTAGTTGGATCAAAACACTCTCATAACTGATAGGATTTTACGCTTTTGGCCAGTAATGTTCATCACTTAAAAGAAAATGGCCTTTGAAGGTTTGGAACCTTGGCGTTATCATTTGTATCATTAGCAACGTGCTCTAACCAAGCTATGTTGCCAAAACTGGGCATTAATATCAGGAACACCGAGAGCATTATATTAGCAGCACCCAAAACACATAATGTACTGGGCATTATGCTAGGGTGGCAAACGGAACGAGTTGCGGGTTAGACATTTTCAATAATTAATTAAGAGCTTAAGCGTGAAGAGCTGCGAGCGCTGTGAGGCCATCTGGGGCACGCGCTTAGGCAATGTGCCGCTGGTTGTGGGACCATGGAATTCGGTGTCGGTCTTCGCGTGCACTCTAAAGCAATCCCGTGTCCACCGCCCTCCACTCTAATCCCGTCGCCCCACTCTGTTCTTTTCGCCTCTCTCTCTCTCCGCTTTAGAGCACCACCACCGCATCCAATCACCGGCCAACACTATGGGCACTATGCCTCTGTTCCCCAGGACCGGATCCATTCCCAGGTCGCACAGCAGCAAGATCGAGCTCGCGGGAGACCAAGCAATTGGGCCTAGATCTAGCTAGGGCACCCGAGCAAGATGCACGGTGAGCGGGTCAAGTGTGCGCTGTCGGCCGTGCGGTTGGGGGCCAGGAGCGGCAGGTCACTATGGCATATTCGTGAGCTGACATATTCCATGTCGCTGGATAGAGTTGCAAAGTTTGCGTTTATGGTTCAGCAGTGTACCGAGCCGAGTGCTTGCTCCCGTCAACTCTGAGTTTAGTTGGATCAAAAAACTCTCATAACTGATAGGATTTTACGCTTTTGGCCAGTAATGTTCATCACTTAAAAGAAAATGGCCTTTGAAGGTTTGGAACCTTGGCGTTATCATTTGTATCATTGGCAACGTGCTCTAACCAAGCTATGTTGCCAAAACTGGGCATTAATATCAGGAACACCGAGAGCATTATATCAGCAGCACCCAAAACACATAATGTACTGGGCATTATGCTAGGGTGGCAGTCGGAACGGGTTGCGGGTTAGACATTTTCACTAATTAATTAAGAGCTGTGAGCGCTGTGAGGCCATCTAGGGCACGCGCTTAGGCAATGTGCCGCTGGTTGTGGGACCATGGAATTCGGTGTCGGTCTTCGCGTGCACTCTAAAGCAATCCCGTGTCCACCGCCCTCCACTCTAATCCCGTCGCCCCACTCTGTTCTTTTCACCTCTCTCTCTCTCTCCCCGCTTCAGAGCACCACCACCGCATCCAATCACCGGCCAACACTATGGGCACTATGTCTCTGTTCCCCAGGACCGGATCCATTCCCAGGTCGCACAGCAGCAAGATCGAGATCGCATGAGACCGAGCAATTGGGCCTAGATCTAGCTAGGGCAACCGAGCAGGATGCACAGTGAACGGGCCAAGTGCCTTTAAAATCCATCCATTTGAGGCACTATGTCTAGTGCCTCTAAAACCCATCCATTTGAGGCACTATGTCTAAGTGCCTCTAAATCCTAGCCATTTGAGGCACTATGACTAATGCCCCTAAAACCCAACCATTTGAGGCACTATGACTAGTGCCTCTAATAACTAACTTTTTAAGGCAGTATGACTAGTGCCTCTAAATCCTAGCCAAAAGGCAACCATAGAGGTTTAATATAGAACTGTGTACATTTTCAAAATGGCTCACATCAATAGAATTACATTAGGTAATGCACTCAAATCAAATCAATACAAACCACATTACAGTGACATATATTACAGTGACATTACAATTTGTCCACAAAAATTGCAGAGGTTCAAATTTAACTAAAAGTATTACAGTGACATATATTACATATGTTCACGAGCGATCGCTCCCTGCTGCTTGCCGAAGCTCCTCCCTGCTGCTACTTTGCCTTCCTTCTCATGCTGCTCCTCCCTGCTGCTACTTTGCCTTCCTTCTCATGCTGCTGCTCGTTGGAGACCCTCCATGCTAACCGCCGGCCGCTGGAACTGCTCCATCAACCTCCTGCTCCTACAACAATAACATGAAGCCACAGTTGCAGGTAAGATTTGTCAAGTGATTGCATATAGTAACGAATGGGTAAAATCCCTATGACAGGTATAGCGATCCCCTTGCTCGACATGCTGTAGGAGTGGATATGCAAAATGAAAGGACAATACATATTTATATATCACCAGAATTAACCACACAAAATAAATTGATGCCGAGAGTACTCACCTCTAGTCATCATCGATATATGACAGTACGACATCACTTTGCCTGTCATTGTAGTACCAACTCGTTCAAATCCATAAACTATCGGAATATGAGAAGCTTAGAGTTATACTCGGAGCTGTACATGTGCAGCATGCTTTCTTGAAAAAAAGAAAAACAAATTGAACTTGCAATATATAACTGCATACTTCTATTATCGAGGAGCTAGTTCTCATCTTTCTCTACATATTTGCAACTACTAATTATACCCAGCTACAGACCATGTGTAACTTCAAAATCCTAGTCAGTATATGTCTGTCCTGGTATACAACAGAATGAAAAGGCTCAAAACGACAACGAACACAAGCAGACTTAAACGTGCTCGAAAGAGAGATCGAAAGTCATGGTGTTATGACGATGAGGATGAAATCAGAAGGTAAGGGCAGCCACAACGTTGGTTTGGCTAAATCTGACAAAACCAACAATTTGGCAACGGAGCAAAATTTGGCTAGTACTCCACAGCGTTGGCAATAGCTAAATTCTGTACCGTGGGTCCCAACACCACATAAAACAACCTAAAAAGGCATTCTATCTCCTCACCCCACGCCTTACGCGAGTTCGCCGCCCTGAAAAAATCCCCATTCCCTGTCCACTTTTCCTCCATAGATTGATCTTGCTCAACTTTTCTCTCTTGTTCTTTGGAGCTCACAGATCCAACGAGGAGTAACCCAGTAGAGGTCACGGATGACTCGAGCGGCGGCTCTGCGGTGGCGGGCGGCTCTACGGTGGCAGGTGTGTCTACCGGCGCCGAGCAACAGGAGCGGCCGCATGGCTGAGTTCGTCCTCCAGAGGCAGCCGGTGATGCGCTGCTGCCGACGGCGCGACCATGCGCAGGCATGGAGAACACGGCTGACGCACTTGCCTTGTAGGTCGAGGCGGCCGGCCTCCGGGCAAACCTGCAGCCAAGCCTTCGTTTGAACTCCCTGCAGCAGTACTCATCCAACTCCGGCAACGGCTTCGACGGAATCTTCCAAGCGGAGGCGCGAGAGGTTGAAGGCATAGTGAGAGAATGCTTTTTTTAATCCTGTTTATGGATTTGGCATCGGAGCAGGAGGTTGCGCCGGTTCCCTCTTTTCTCTAATTTGGAACTACCCCCACAACGTGAGGAACTAGTTCCAAAAGGCAAAAAGTCAATTTAGAACTACTTGTGGCTATACATTGTGGGTGCCCTAAATTGAACCAATCTGATAAACGAAAATGATGTAATAGACTTGCTAATCTTGCATGCAACACCTTAATATAGAACACGGTGCTTATTTTATAACTGCCATAATATATATAGACGTATCTCAAAGGACAACAAAGCAGAACTCATTTTTATAGTACTCCTAATGGGAATGAGAAAAGGTTGACATAAATGTATGATCTACTCATTTTTATTTATATTGTACATAGTACACGAAACTTTATTTTGCAAACATTCAGGGTGAATAAGAAATTGTCAAGTAATGATCCAGAAGTAAAAGGTTGTCCTATTTATTCCAATAGATGTTGGATTCTGCATTTAGCTGTATACAAGAGAATTTATCTGCATGTATGAGAAGTAAAAGGTTGACAATAAAAGGTTGTCATATTTATTATCAAGTAATGGAGTTGGAAGAGGGGTGTTGTAGGACATTAGTGTTGCTGGACAAATATGTCCAAGAGAAAGCAAATATAGCCGAACATCTATTTTTATAAATTCATTATACATAACATTAGTTAGCTCATCACACAGACACAAATCTATTCAGGTTCATGCAAGTGCATGAACAGATCATCCATCAATCTTTTAAATAAAAAGGCAAAGCTACCAGAACAAGTAATCAAATAAGAATCGGTGTTTATTTTTTAAAAGTAAAACAAAGAATATAGCTCCAGTAAGTAAAGATTGGAGTATGGGTTGTGCTCCAATTTTGAAACAAGGGAGCCAAATTGTATCAAGTAAACATCAAGAACATTAATATTTGATTCTATAAAAACCTAGGAAACAGTTAGGAAGCTACTGGAATATAGGAAGTATATACCTAGCATTTTATTGGTCATATAACTGTCATGGAGTCATCAAGAATATCCACCATTCTAGGGCAGTAAGTAAAGGTGGAGGAAATTCAACTCGCAGTAATCTGAGTAGGTAAATGATCAAGTTATTGAAATAAGCATTATATATACAAGTAAGATTGAACCAACTGTGTACTTCTTAACAAAATCATTCAGAAATAAGAGGTAGATACCGAACCAGATTTATTCTAACACTAGGATGACTACACTATTGATGAACAAATAATATTGATGAAGTAACTACCTGGTACATAAGCAAAATGTATATGCCTCTTCTGATTCTTCATAGCTTTTTCAAGAGATGGAGGTGCTGCTTCAATGTTCTGTACTCGAGTCAGCACCTTACGTCCCCTAGAAGATGTGGTTATAACTTGCTCGTGTAGGTCGTGGAAAACATCCGCCGCAAATCTGGTATGACCAAAGTATGTCTCAGGCATAGACGCATAGTAAACAAAATGTTAAAAATTTAAGATGACAGGAGTTAAAATAAGCCAACGGAATTTGCGGCATTACCTGTGTTTCCCCTTTTTACCGTTGTATTGTTAACATTTTGACGGTTCTACAAAAACATGGCATAGCTACATGCCTAGATTACATCAACATCCCCTGGCAATTCAGCAAAGCATGGCCCTCAAAACCTAGCGAACGCGGCCAAAAACCAGCTAAATCATAGCAGTTCTATGTTAGCACTATCTCTGAAAATAAGCGCAAAGTCCGCCGCCGCCTAAAATGACATGTCCCATTCTTGCCAAGCACGCTGCACTCTATCGATAACCGGCACTGTGGGAAAGCCTGCCATAATTTGTAGAACCTGGCACTCTCTCTCGCGTAGTCGAATACAACCACCTCAACCCCAGATCCCACTACCTTCCAATCACCCCCAATCTAAGCACAGACACTTCAGCTTCATGAAGCAGCGCCCAAAGACGTCCCCAACCACAGCCGCCCGCCCAAAGACGTCCCCAACCACAGCCGCCCGCCCAAAGACGTCCCCAACCACAGCTTCATGAAGAGCGTGGCCAACCAGCCGCGCAGAGTCGCGAGCAATGGAGCAGTGTGTGGCGGCAAAACATGCACAACAGCAACCAGCACCAGCAGACAACCTAAAACAAACAAGCTGGCCATTATTACAGAGATGGAAAGAATAAATATGAAATCAATGAACATTTAAGGCACTTAAAGAACACATGGATTACCAAGCAAACTCATGCTAGGAAATTATTAAAAAAAATTACAGGTTATGGTATTGCATGATTGTGTCTTGCTTAATGATGAATGTTTTGTAAGCAGTTGAATTATACTATGTCAGTTTTGTATGAAAGTGCCTTTCTGCAAGAAGAAAAACAAGTAAATGAAAACTAACTAGCTGGCATAAAGATGTTGGCAAAAGTAGTAAAAAGAGCACAGATGATCATATCCCTTTATTCCCAACTGATAAGCCACATTAAGTGAGTAGAGCTTACTTCTTCTTTAGAATGATACGGTATAAGACACCAGTGCTAATAATATTTAGGTTCTTCAGGATCTGGTAAGCTGGTGCATCCACATAAGCAAAGATGTAATACTGACAGGGATAAAACACGTGTCAAGATTTTTTGTTGCAAATACTAAGTTAGTTTTCAGAAAAACATGAAGAGAAGAAAAACATGAGGGAGGGGAAATAGAAGAACTTTTGGGATGCGGGGATGGGTTTGAGGGTGCGGTCGTGTGAGCTCAGATAGTGAGAATTGTCCTTTTCATTTATGCATTAAGGTGGAATGCACTGATGGCAATGCTAGTTCATTTTCATTAGTTGCATACACAAATTGAAGAAACGACCAGAAAATTTAGAAGCTCATACAGAACGAAAAATCAAGAAAGATCAGAAACAAGAACCTGAGCAACACTATTTGCCATTGGATACTTTGCGGTCTGAGCATAAATACAATATATGACGATGAACAGGAATTGCATGATCTCTAACACCAAAAAGTAGGTGTAAAAAACATAGCAGAAAAACATACAGCAATGATTTATGCATGTTTATTGCTGAACAACTATTTCGCGGCAATTTGCACTTTCTCTAAGCAATTACACCAGAAATTACATATACTATGTACTGAACAAAAACTGTGTCAACTACTACAACAAACAAAAGGGAGAAAAAGGGTTCTCGATTTAGTCTACCAAGCTAGGAAATACTACAGAAGGAAAGGCTTCTCGATTTAGTCTACCAGAGAGACATGAAAAGCTAGCACAGGCACAAGCTAGCACAAACACAAGGACATATAGATATCAAGGGAGCAGGGTTTCTCACCGGGAAGCTCCCATCGATCAAGAGCGTGGAGGTCGACCTCAACACAGGGACATATAGATATCAGAATGAGTTAACGGTTTAGTTGGACTAGATGCCAGGACACCAAATACAAACATTTTTAGCAGCAAAACATCTGAACCTCTAAAGTACAACTTACCCGCTTGTTCAAGGCATCAATTGTTTATTCATTCAGATCATTGCTTGCTGTAATATTAGTTAATCCAAAGCCAACAGCCTCAAATTCTTTTTTCAATTGCATAGAAGAACTTACGTGTCACCATTGACACATACGCTAAATACCAGAACCTAACCTAATTCCACCTGCATAAAATGTCTAAGATAATAATAAAAATACACAAATCAAGTTCCGAAAATTCTAAAGCAAGGGGCTGAGGGGGCATATGTTGGTGTTTGTGCTTATGACCAAGATGTGTGTTAAAAATGCGCTAGTGGTAAGGAAATGACTTACCAGTTGATCAGCTACAAACAATGATCAGCAGAGCAGCAGATCAGCTACAAACAATGACTTACCGCTGGGCACAACAGCCCTCTCGAATGTTCCATCAGAGCAGCACACGTCAACCTGGCAGCAAAAGAGTAAGGTTTACACTTAGCTATAGAAAAAAAATCAGCAGCTGGTTAATCCTGGAAAGATTAACAATTCACATATATGAAGCTAAAAGCAACAACTCTATTAACACATCTTAAGACCAAATACATGACACATAGTATCATGTCGACAAAATAGACCACGAGATAACAGAGATCGGGTCATAACAATCTGTCAAAAATAATGGTTACTGTAAAGATGATAAGGTCAGAGACGCGTTGCTAAAGGAAAGTTCAGAGCAGCGGATCAGCTACAAACAATGATCAGCAGAGCAGCAAATCAGCTACAAACTAGCCTCGCTAAGGCTAAAATTAAGAAGCTAATAGATCGTACGGCTGAAAGAGTAAACGCGTAGCCATGATATGATCTGATCTACTGATTTGCTCGTAAAATGGCTAATACCCTATCCGTAACCAGAATCACAGTCAAATCAGAGTAACCCGACAGAGATAAACAAATCAGAGCACAATCCACCAACCCGTGGACAAATCGGGGGCTACATATTTACGGATCGAAACCTCAAAGGCACCAGAAACAGTAGGTCGTATCTAACCCCAAGTCGCCTAGCTTAAAATCAGAGTTTACTGGCAGAATTAGGAAGGCAGATGGTGATTTTACCTTTGGAAAATACTCCCTGACCTTGTCCATGCACTTCTTTCTTGATTGCAGGTGTACCTTGCAGTAGCATACATGCAGTAGCAAACATGAACATCACAAGTTAGGAACAGCAACAGTTCTAGTTGATTGTTGCACCTTACAGTAGCTATTTGTAATAATAAACTTGTACATTTGACTTGGAAATAAAGAGAAATACATAATAACTTACTTCTTGTGTCTCCATCTGTCCAAGTTGGTTCCCTTGATGATCCATGTTTCTTTGGAGCTAATTCACATTGCCGCCAGCTGGGACGATCTGAATTTCGTCAGCCATCTCAATTTGGCACCTGCAGTATACAACACAAGTACACAACAATCACAAACACAGCAGGCACCAGAACAAGCACAAGAATAAGCAGCAGCACAAGCACAAGAATAAGCCAGCAGCACAAGGCACAAGCACATCTCAACAATCAATCAGCACAAGCAAAAATAGCAGTAGCAGTACAGGCATATAAGCAGCAACACCAACAACATAAGCAAACCAACTAAGATTTAGAGAGAAAGTGAGGAAGGTAGCCGTACCTGCCCAACTAGGGTTTGTGCCGCGCGGAGGTGGAGGAGATGCCTGGCCGAGCTTGGAGGCAGAGGTGGAGGTGGCGTGTGGGCGAGCTGCCTTGGAGGGTGCAAGTCACCGGAGGTGGAGGAGATCCTGGAGCAGCGGAATCGAAGGAGCGCGTGAGGCAGAGGAGGAGTCCCGTCGACCAGGAGGTCCAATCACCGTCGATTTGCAGGGGGGCGTCGCCGGCGAGGGGCTGCGGTGGTCCTAGGTCACGGCGATGAAGAGGTCGTGGTCGTCCTCGACGAGCAGCAGGCGGCGCGGAGGCGCTGGTGTCGCGCCGGCGACCCAAGCCGTGAGGGCTAGGGTTCACGGAGCCGAGCACGGGGAAGCAGAGCGGCAACGAGGCGCGGAGGGCGACGGAGGAGATCGATCCGTGGTCTCGAAGGCAGGCGGAGGGGACGGAGTTGGCCGGCGACCGGCCGGAGCAGCGGCACTAGCGGCGGCGCATCGAGCGCGTGCAGAGAGGAGAGCGTGCAGAGAGGACCTCTTGTATGCGTACAGAGAGAAAGAGAGATGAGGGAGGGTGAGAGAGAGGCCGGTCTGGGTAGCCTAGCCGGACCGGACAAAATGGGCAGGTTTGGTCCAGTTGGACACGGTGGGCTCAGCCCAGTTAGCTTGTTGTAAAAATATAGAAAAATCAAGATTACCAAATTCGAGAAGAATTTGTACTTCATCCGAGTGCAAGATTACCAAATTTTGTCCTAGAAATCAGAGAAAAAGAGAAAGTGAGAACTGAAGAGAAACAAAGTCTGAATAGACAGAACAACGCAGCTACAAGGAAATGATTTTTTGAGATTACAAGGAAATGGGTTAGGATTTAGGAAGGCATATGGATACACGTAATGAGTTGATCCAGAGACTTCAAATAATCTTAAAATCAACTAGTCTGAATGATAATGTAAATAATGGAAAAGACAAGTCATGTCGCTTGTTTGCATAAATGTACAAGTACAAAATAGTCCCTGCCCCAAAACACTCTATCACCCAAATAATCATTAACTAATTACAATTCAAAAATCAAGTATGGTTTGTCCACACCAAGCAAGAAGTATGCATCAATGACAGAAACGAAGATCTATATTTCTAGGTACTTATTAATCTATGCGATAAAAGATGAAATGACGAACATGGAGCATATATACTCATTTCTATGCACATAGATGAGATGCTCATCGGTAAACACATGCCTGTCAACTTTTCATACATGGCGTTGCTGCGAGGTGAACTGCATATGAACTACGCATATATATATGAATTGCATATGGTAAGGAAACAATGAAAAGGAAAAAACAATGAACCTATAAACTTGTATACACATCAGAAGCTCTTGGAAGTTGTTATCCTAAAAGAAATTGATGATAACGTTAAAAAGTTGCGGAAAGATGGCAGGAGCTCGTCATCTTCTGCATGCAATGACAATGTTTGGCATTTGAATGTGTTTCTAAGCAAAAGTGTGCTAAGCAAAAGTTCAGAAGCATCAACATACTCTACTAGCCAACAAGGCAAGAAGAAGAGGGATACAATAATGATGTAATGAGAGAAAGGAAGATACAGTGCTTGATAATTATACGGGATGGGAAATATAGAAAGTACTGACTTGAAAATGCTTGCACATGTTGATTGTTTCAAGCATGATGAAGCATGCACTGGTTTTTCTCTAGAACCTGAGGTGAAAAATATACATGATTTCAGCCTTTTTAAAAGTGAGATAAGTGATAAAAATGAAGAAGCCATAACAAGAGATAAGTTTCATACGCAGGAAACTGACGCCAAATTGAATGTAATATCTAGTAACCACGAAACAGATCGTGAAGCAAAAGATACATCCTATCCCTTCTCACGTTACCCAAGCAGGTTATCTCCATTACACCTCTGAATGTACAGAGTTCAAACTGAAAAAGTACTGAACGATATGAAGATCAGTGAGCCAACGTCGGTACTAAATTTCCAATAAAATAGATGGACTAATCTCAATCTAACCAGTTGACTAAATCATGAATATTAGACATTATGCGATCTCCGCCAAATGGCGGACCGAGACTTACCACACTCTAATTGATCTGTCCAACAAAATAATAGCAAGCATATTGGAGAAGTAAGATCTGATTCTAGATAGGAGAAGAGAAACTGAGAATGCTAGAATCACCTAAACTGTTGCTAGCAAGGAAACCATCTAAAAAAAGGTGAGATTTAGGAGCAGTTACAGACTGATCTAGCGGACCATCTCTTTCCATGCATGTGTTATCTTTACATGTGCGACAAACAATATATATTATTACCTGTGGCAAATGCACGTGCATTTTACTAGTAGTAAGATAGAAAGACATGATGTACGTATACTATAAGCTACTGATATATATTTGGAACGTAGACATGACAGCTGCCACATGAACCCCTATCTACATATATCCACCTGCCTGCGATTGCTGTGCATGATCAATAAACTCCGGCGAGCATGCTCGGCTGGCTCGGCCCCTAAAATAAGCTGCTATGTACATGATCACATACACGAAGTCCAGATACAAGCGGAACGACATGGCCGTAGTGTGGCCGGTAGAAGAAGACGGGTGCTTGATGATTATACATGACGAGAAAGATAGAAAGTACTGACTTGAAAATGCGTGCACATGTTGATTGTTTCGAGAAAGGCTTTTCGAAACTGAGATAACTGATAGAATGAAGAAGCTAGAACAAGACTAAGAATGCAAACTGAAGAACTAAAGAAAGTTGGATAAAATGGAGATAAAAAGAATATGACCGAATGAAAGAAAGATCCAACAAATGAGCAAATTAAAATGAATATATGAAAAAATAAATTGAGCAAATAACAACTAAAAAATAGATATAAACTAAGAAATTAAGCTACTACATGTAGCAAATTGACACCACACAAAAATGAGATACTAAGAAAATGAAGAAATACAAAGCAAAAACTGAGATAACTAAAAAATGAAAAACAATGAATGCACAAACACAAAATTCTAAGAGACTACACGTTGAGAAGGAGAGACTATAACTGAAAAACTAAGGAATGACGAAGATTAACTGAAGAACTGAGGAAGAATGGATGACTGAAACACAGGACTAAAAGATCAAGGACAAATCGGCTAGCTCCAATGCTGCAGATATTGGTCTCCACTGGTCAGAGTGCTTTCATCAAGCGTCGCTGTATTCAGGACAATTTCCTGTATGTGAGAAACGTCATCAAGCAGGCTCATAAGAAGCCAATGGGGGCAAGTGCTTGGTCAGTTGGAGGACTATCTGCGCCCCATTAGATTTGGGGACCTTGGCATCAAGAACCTAGAGGCTTTCAGTAGGGCTCTGCGATTGCGATGGGAGTGGTTTCGCTGGGCCGAAAGAGAGAGGCCATGGAAGGGGATGGAGACGCCATGTGACAAGGCTGACAGGGACTTGTTCGCAGCTTGCACCTCCATATCCATTGGCAATGGAGAAATCGCTCTGTTCTGGTCTGATCAATGGTTAGATGGGGCGGCTCCTGCGCAAATTGCGCCTCTTTGCTTTCCCCTAGCGACGAGGAAGAAGCTGACGGTTAAAGAGGCTTTGACGGATGGAAAATGGATGAGAGGGCTTCTTCGAATCGCTACTGCTGAGCAAGTTGATCAGTTTGTTAAGCTTTGGCGTTTACTGCAGCCTGTTGTGCTAACAGATGGCCGGGACTCGATCAGATGGAACTTGACGATGGACGGACAATACTCTGCCAAATCTGCGTACGAGGTGCAGTTTCTGGGGCGAGTTTTGCAGCCTCATCTCGAACATGTATGGAGGATCAGAGCGGAGGGGAAGGTGAAGTTCTTCTTCTGACTACTGTTAAGCAACAGAAATTGGACCGCTGAGCGGCTGTGCGCGAGAGGGCTGCCTCACGACAATAACGGTTGCCTCAGTGATCAACATTTTGAAACTGCGGCCCACCTGGCTCTCAACTGTACTTTTGCCAAAGAGGTCTGGGCTCAATTTCTGAACTTCCACCCAGATGCTGTCCGTTGTGCCGCTGCTTCCACAACTGTCAATGGATGGTGGACAAAGGCTCGCCGTGGCAAAATGACTGAGCAGAAAAAAGATGGCATCACCCTATCCATTTACATAATCTGGCACCTATGGAAGGAACGAGGAAGAAGAATTTTTCAAAATGTGAGCCTGGCTGCACCTGCCGTGGCTGCACTTATCAGAGCCGACCTCAGATTGATCGCGATGGCACGCAAACAAAACTGAGATGTGTAGAGCGTTTTGTAAAAAGCGGCGTTGTTTGGGTTGGCTAGGTGGCTTAGCGCTGGGCTATTTCTGCCTAAGTCAGGTTCTAGGACCTTCTTTCTTCTTTCTTTTTTCTCCTGTTTCCCTACACTCGGCTGTAAACTTTGTGGGGTGTTTCCCTCTCCTTTAATGCATAAGCAGAACGCCTGCTGTTCCCCGTCAAAAAAAAAGATACTAAAAGACTGTAAATACAAAATAAGAAACTGAAAAAAAATGTTGAACTGAAGAACAAGAATGAGAAAAGTGAGAAATGAAACAAAAATGAAGAAACTCGTGAGCTGAAGAACAAGAATGAGAAAAGTTAGAAATGAAACAAAAATGAAGCAAATCGTGAGAGTGCAAACTGAAAGACTTAAAAATGAATAGCTCAACTGAGTAAAGATGACTTTAAACTGAAATACTAAGGCTAATTGAACTGAACTAAAGACAAGTAAAGAAAACTGAAGAGTGAGGCAAACTGAACTTTACTGAACACATGGCTAATTAACTGAAGAAAACTGGACTGCATGACAAAACTGAAGAGTGAGGAAAATAAGTGAAATTCATGTGATAAATGAAGAGTATTTGAAGACTAAACTGTTGCCTGGAATAGAAATGGATAATAAGAAATGCAAAAAAAACAAACGGAGCTCGCAATTGTAAAACACTTTGAAGCAATCTAAACTAGAATTTCACGGGGGAATACAGCTCATGGACAAAATTTATAAAACAAAAAAGAAAGCTAAGAACAATCTCAAGTAACTCTCCCACATGTACTCCGTGACGTTTGGAATCTGCCGGATAAATTGTGTTTCAGATACACTGGCAATGACTGGCTTCAACTCCTACTTGGCCAAGGTAGACCAGGCCATGCGTGCAAGGATTCTCCTTCTCCTATGGCACGGTTGGCATCTGAGGAACGATGTAGTACGCCAGCTCGGTAATTTTCCTATAGTGAATATGTGATCGACTCCATGCCTCACCTCCATGCCCACAACTGAGTGGCTTTCGTAACTACGCCGTCCGCCACACCAAAAGAAAGGACAACAGAGTTTCCAATGCCATCTCAAAACTGGCTAGTTCCCCGGGCATCACTGTGCTGACCGATTCTATCCCCACACACGTTAGAGAGCTTGTAATGCACGACTAGGGGTTGTACACTGTTATCCCCTTGAGATATAAAGCTCTCTTCCTACTTTTAAAAAGTAGAATCTCACAGGAGACTAAGAACTCATGCACAAATAAAAAAAGCCCGCAAAGCTCATCAGCCTACAACCAGGACAAGGTGATTTTCAGATAAAATGAACAATACATACAAAAACCTATCTAACTAGGACTGGATCCAACTAATCCAACACGACAACATCTGAACAAACCATCAGTATAACCTGAAAATCAAATAGAGCCTAATATACTCAACAAACCTGGAGCACCAGAACTGAACCTAAGCTAAGGGGAGGTCAAGCACAAGCATCGCGAGGAAAAAAACAAGATTGAGGACGAATTGCATAATGCCAAATTTGGGTACTCCAATTACATCAGTCGCGCCCACCTCTAAAATACAATATATTAACCCAACTACAGTAAATTCTCAGATCTCACACCAACAGAACACTACAGCCATGCCAACCCCAACCAAAAACAACATTCATACCAGCTAAATTTAGAACAGAATCGGAGAACAAAGCAGACAGAGGAAGAAGGCCTGGCGAATACCCCTCGCCAGCAGCGCACATGCCTTCCACGCTCCAAATCGCCAATATCTTCACCGGTGGATGATGAGGGGCACCGTACACGGGCTGACGGGCCACTGCTCTCTCCATTGCCGCTAGCATTGCCTGCAGAGTCACATCTCAGTCCATCAGCTGTCTCCCCGTCTCGCGAAGCACCGCCCCCTCGGAGACCGCAGCCCTCTCCGACATGATTTCGCCTCTTCTCCCAAGAATATGAGATGAACAGAGAGCGGTGGTTACAAAAGAGAAAGTGAAGTGAAATTAAAAAAACTGAAAAAAGTACCGGTTAACTCAGATATCGAGGGATAAAAAAAATAGACAGCCGTGCCAAGATTCACAAACAGATCGAACGATCCAAAAACTATCTATTTTTCAATTGTAAAACAGACGGCTGTTTAATAGGAAAAGTGTACTTTTAGTAGCATTTTTATAGAAGTGCCAAAGTGCCACTAATAGTTCAACGCAGAGACACTAAATTATGTCTCTTTTTTAAAAATATTAGAGACACTGTTAATAGATATTGAAGTAATGTCTTTGTAGTGAGAAAAAGAGGCGGCGGCTAGGGTAAAAACCCTAACAGCCGCCACGATCTACTTCGTCCTCGCCGTCTGCGACCGAGCAACGACGGGTCCCCGCCTCCTCTGCTTGCCGCTCCGGCGGCGGGAGGAGGTGGGGACCTCGGACCTGCGCTTGGCGGTGTAGAAAGTTCCCTAAAGTTAGAGTTTGGTCATCCGGCATCGTCGTTATGGTGGCTATGGCGACGTTGTGCGGGACAAGAATAAGGTATACCCGCCTCCTCTTCCACCTCGTCGGTGACGATCCTGCTGCTGGCGTTAAGGAGGGTGGAGATTCGTCTGGTCGCCGCTTTCATGGAGTGGTGGATCTCGTCCAGTCTACGTGTGTTCTGGATCTCGTCCAGTCTACGTGTGTTTTAGGTTTGGTGTTACAAGTTTCGAATCAATTCAAGGGTTCAATGGCGATAACTTCATCTCTGGGGCGCTGGTCCTTAGGGGCACGTGCACGAAGACTTCCCGACTGTCATCAACAATGGCATGCCGGCTCCGGTAATGGAGCGGCGACAGCGGCGCGTCGGCGGCTCGCTCTGGCGGCAGTAGTATTCGTTAGGTGGTCCAAAGACCTCGATGTAATTTTTATTATGTTTAGGATACTTTGTACTTTTTATAAACTCATGAAATAGATCCGGATCTTTTTCCAAAAAAAAAACAAAAAGAAGGCTAAACTATTAGTGGCATTTTAGAAACTGCCTATAAAATCTCATAATTTAAGGCACTATTATTTAAAGTGCTACAAATAATTATAATTAGAGGCGGTTATAAAACAGTGCCTCTAAAAAAATGTCACTGATTTTTGGACGTTCTATAGTGGGTGGCCGTGGACGCCCGTCTATGTGGTGAGGTTTTTGTTTTTAGGATTTTTTGCGATACGGTAGGCACCGAGGATGAGGACGCCAGCCTGTATAGAGCGGCTACAGGGGTTGCCATACGACGACAGAAGAAGGCTGCCGTTGGCGTCGATCGATGGAGGGCTGCCGTGATAAATCTTGGGTTCATGCCTCCACTTGCCACCAACCCACGTGTAAATATGACATGAATATGTGTTGGTAATCATGTGGTGCTCCATCTCTCTGAAATTTTTATCAGCCGCATACAACTGCAATCTCCGCGTACATGTGCTAAACCACCGTACTTAGGATTGTACATCTTCAAACAATAGGCCAAAGGACTGCAACTGCACAACCAGTGTAAGGTTAGGTTTCGTTCTTCAACTTACTTTTTGTAGCATATAGTAGTTATAATACATATGGAATTTTTGTGTATTTTAATAACAACGCACACTCTGATCTAAGTATTCAACTTGAGTCTGAAGTCATGTAAGTAGGACACTGATGTATCTCTACATACATAATTCACTCTTTTCAAGTTTAGAAATCATGATTTGTTTTCATAAGGGCATTGATGAACTTGGGTTTGATGTATAGTTAAATCTCTGTGAATGCACGTGCCCTTATATGTAAATATATTCACCAAAGTTTGATCTTTCAGTTTCCTGATCTCTTTATCACATAAAGCGTGATTAGGATCATGTGAAAAGTGGAAATATGTAGACATGTGAATTACATTAAACACTGTAAACTAAAGATGAATCGTCTAATCATTGAGGATTTTTGGAGCAATGTTTCCTGCTGCTTGATGTGTTTTGCTACACAATGATCTCCTAAATAATTGAATCCGTAGACTATCGATATTCTTATTCGAGCTTTTATAGTACCACATCTCTCCTCTCAAACGGAGAAGACTAGGATGTTTTTAATATCGTCACAAATTTTTTATTTCTCTAGAATAGAAGTCCACCGTATTAGATTGCAAGGTTTAATGAGTTAATTATTTTATTTGCCCCTTTTTGATGCTTCAGTCTGCTTGCTTACATGGTGATAATATTTATTGGTTTTAGTTGTTGTCTCACTATCTTCACTTTAGTACAACAAATAGCTGGCCTTGCTGATGCATGGCTGTTTTCTTCAGAAGTAATAAGCTATAACTGACTGGATCCATAAAAATATGTTTCTTAACTATGGTTATGTGGTATCCATTGATTGTAGGAGAAGATTTGGATGTTAAATGCGCTTCACTCTTCTCGGCATTTGAAGTTTTGCAAGAATTATTAGCATGTATTTTACGGCGGTAAGGCGCCCTAAAGCGTTGGGGCACGCTCTACAAAATAAGCGCCACCTAAGCGCCTAAAGTGGTAAAAAATCTAAATCATTAGGGGCGCACTTAAAACCGTGATTATTAGCCTCTTGAGTCATATAGCATGGATAAAGTTAGATCAAACTTTTGCTTCAGTGTCCCCCCTTCTTTTCAACTTTGACAACAAAAACTCGATACTAAATCGTTTTATTATTTTTTAATCTCTATCTCTATCTCTACTACTAATAAAAGAGCAAACATGATCTTTTCTACATGCACCCCATAACTTACACCCATAACATGGACGGACTGACCAAGGCCACACGATCAGGCCCACTAAAGACAATCTAACAACTAAAATTAGCCTAATCAAATCTCTGTGTGCCTTTAGCAATTTTCAGCGTCGGACGCACTTATCCCAGCCCGGGAGAATAAGAAACAGTCAAACAGATGCCCCGCGTCCTCAGCCCCTGCGACCGCTCAACACACGAAAAAGGAAACTGATCACGCCCCCCTCCCCCCGATCTCCTCACCCTGATCACTGGCCTCCCTGGACGGCGCCCTCTCCGTGCCCCTGACCTTGGATGACACCCTCGCCAAGTTCCCTCGCCGTGTTCATGTACAACGCCCTCGCCGCGACCTGGACCTTCGTCTACCGGCCGTCCATCGCCCGCTTCGTTGTCCTCACTGCCACAACATTTGTCGCCATCCTGTGCCACAACATTTGTCGCCATCCTGTAACAGATCCGAGACCAGTCAGTGCTGCAAATATTATTCCAATCTATAATCAATCTTTCAAGTATCAGTCTGCCTCTAGCAAAGTGCCCATGTATCAACATAATTTCTTCTATAATAATGACAATGGCAATTTTAATTGTTATGTCCACTTTTTTTTTGAATTCTGTTATGTCCATTATTCTTGAAGCGGTACACAACTATGAAATTATTGTTATATAATATACTAGATAGTACATGTCTTTCACATAATCCTTGATATGCGTGTCCCATGATAAGGAATACCAGATAATTTAGTGATATCCGCTCTTTCTTTGCAACTTTATCTTATAATCTGCACACTGTTAGAGCCCCAGCAGAGCCCTTCGGTATGATAAATTGTACTATATCTTTTCCCTGTCCTGAAAAAGCTAGCAAATTGCGCCAGAAGTATTTCATATTGAACTATTTATTTAAAATAGAAAACAAAGGGTAATTGACTGAATGCATCAGACAACTTAAAATATTGTCACTACTTCAAGTAATTTGGTATTGTCGGCCGTGTTCATATTTATATGTCACACTATCCACTTGCTTTCACAAAAATTGGATTGCATTCAAATAAGTTTATTATTTCCAGGCTATAGGAAGATATGCAGCAAGCTGACTGAATTTTTAAGTACCGGCCAGAGGAAGAAGCTATTGGTATGTCATCTCTCAACCGCATGGGGGCGCACACCCCATTTCAGGATATACGCAACACCATCTCCTTGGGTAACTATCAAAACAACCAGTGTCTACTGAGTGTTATTGTTTTTCAGGTATAATGAATATTATTGTTGTTGTAGCGCTAAATAACAGAATGTATTTGCGCATGTCCTAAAGAATTGAAAAGGCAGAGGGACAGAGAATATTATGCATGACATAAAGATGATATTCGGTGATTAATGTGACACATGTTCATAAAGATCAACCTCATGATGGTACGTCATACGCTGCTACCAATGTGGAACATACCCCATTTCAGGACATCAGCATCACTCACTACTCAGGTATTATGTCATCAGTTGCAGCCTACTTCTCAGATAATTGTTGCAAAACTAAATTATTAATATATTTTATCATATATGTAGAACCTATGGAACTGAAGAGGCAACAGCCAATATTCACAAAATCAACCTGATGTAATGTATTGTATGAACAGAAAACTAGGAGCATACAGCAGTGATTGTGAAAAGATTAAAGAGATCACTTTTGCTTCAGTGCCCCCCCTTCTTTTCAACTTTGACAACAAAAACTCGATACTAAATCGTTTTGAAGACCGTACGAATCCACCTGAGGCCAGCATGGTCCTCTTAGATGTATACTCACTGTACATGTATACTTACGTGCCTGCGGGAGGCGGAAATCGGGAGGTATATAGCAGTAGCAACAAAATTTTAAAATGTGGCATGCAAAAACGTAGATCTCACTAAGCCCTTTTTCTTGGTGTACTTGTGGCATAGGGCTGCAATTGGGATAAAGCAACTGTAAATCCTGGTTGTCTGGACAAACTATGAACTAAAGAAGTGATTTTAATTGGAACTGACTAGCAATATACATTTAATTATGTCCCGCACCAATGTCATTAGTATAGACTAGGTAGCCTAAACATATGATGGTTTTGATTCCGCTTCCAGTTTCTACTTGTGGCCTACAGGTATAGCTTCAGATTTTCCTATTCAGAGGATGTTCACTCAAAACCTGACTAAAAGGAAAATGTCCAAGAATATCATCAACACCAAAACAATAATAGCAAACATGATCTTTTGTACATGCACCCCGTAACTTACACCCATAACATGGACAGACTGACCAAGGCCACACGATCAGGCCCACTAAAGACAATCTAACAGCTAAAATTAGCCTAATCAAATCTTCGTGTGCCTTTAGCAATTTTCAGCGTCGGACGTGTTGGAGATATGCCCTAGAGGCAATAATAAATGTAGTTATTATTATATATTTGTGTTTATGATAAATGTTTACATTCATGCTATAACAGTATTAGCCAGAAACATTAATACTTGTGTGATTTGTAAACTAAATTAGAGTCCCCAGTAAAGCCTCATTATAATACTAGCTTGTTGATTAGATGATCATGGTTTCTCGATCATGAACATTTGATATGTTGTTAATAACAAGGTCATATCATTAGGAGAATGATATGATGGACATACTCCTATAGATAAACGTAGCATAAAGATCAAGTCATTTTAATAGTTCAATTGCTATAAGCTTTTTGATACATAGTAACATAATTCCTTCGACCATGAGATCATGCTTATCACCATCACCGGAAGGA
This sequence comes from Avena sativa, assembly GCA_916181665.1. Lineage (NCBI taxonomy): Eukaryota > Viridiplantae > Streptophyta > Magnoliopsida > Poales > Poaceae > Avena > Avena sativa. Next base: position 142,149,987 of record OV702294.1, on the reverse strand, counting down.
TGCTTTGATGACATCAAACACCACACCGTAACTGGGTGGCTATAAAGGTGGCATTGAGTGTTCGGAAAGTATGGGTTGATACACATGGATCAAGAGTGGGATTTGTCCATCCATATGACGGATAGATATACTCTGGGCCCTCTCGGTGGAATGTCATCCAATTGGCTTGCAAGCATGTGACTGGCTCACAAGGGATCACATACCACGGGAACGAGAAAATAGTACTTATCGGTAACGAGGTTGAACTAGGTATACAGAGATATCGACGATCAAAACCTCGGATAAGTAAACTATCGTGAGACAAAGGGAAATTGGTATCGTATGTAAGTGGTTCATTCGATCGCAAAGTAATCGTAGAAATATGTGGGAGCCATATGAATTTCCAGATTCCTCTATTGGTTATTGATCGGAGAAGTGTCTCGATCATGTCTGCATAATTCACGAACCGTAGGAAGACACACTTAAGGATTCGATGTTGTTGAGTAGTTATGGAATGATGAGAAAGATACTGAATGTTGTTCGGAGTATCGGATGGGATTCAGGATATCACGAGGAGATCCGGAATAGTCCGGAGAATAAGATTCATATAAGGAAAGTCCTGTTTCGGAGTTGGAGAATGATTCCGGTGGTTTCATCGGAAATGTTCTAGAAGGGTCTGGAAGGTCCGGCACTCCGGAGGGGAAGGGCACATGGATGTGGCATGACAATGTGGAATGGTTGCATCATGTACTGGGTAACATGGCTGGGCAAAATAAAGGGAGAAATCAAATCCTAGTTTGAAAGTCAAACGCCAATTTGAAAAGTCAAACGACAAGTTTGCTTGGTGGAGGGAGAGTAGGAAACCTACTTGGGGAGGAGTTCCTCTCCCTCCACCCACCGGCCAAGGAGGCCGACTTGGGGGAGGACTCCCTCCTCCCAAGCCGCGCCCTCCCACCTATATAAGGAGGGGCAGGGCTGCCCCTCTTCCCTACAACCAACACACCCAAAAACCTAGCCCTAGCCGCCGGCCTCCTCCAAGTCGCCACCACCACCTAAGGTCCCTCCAACTCGCCGAGTTGGGGCTTCCCTAAGCCCTAGCCGCCGGCCAAGCTCCCCCTTGGTGCCTCTAAACCCTAGATCACCAAGGCCTCTCTCATAGTCCACCATACTCGCTCCGGCTTAAGGCGAAGCCCTGCGAGATCTCCCATCTACTTCCGGTACCACGCCGTCGTGCTGCCGGAATCGCGAGGAGAGTGCTACAACCTCTGCTGCCTGCTGGAACAAGGGAAAGGAAGGTCTTCATCGAATACTGAACGTGTGACCGACTGCGGAAGAGCTGCCGGAACGCAGCGCCGGAAGGATCGTCTACGCGATCTTGAGATCGGCAAGAGTACGACTACATCACCCATGAGAATCTGCTCTCGTTAACCGCTTTGGAATCTTCGAGGGTGAGTTCCTATATCGACTCGTTGCTATAATCTAGTAGATAGATCTTGGCTTGTTTGTTCGCATGCGGTAGAAAATTTTGTTTTTCCATGCTACGAACCCCTACAGTGGTATCAGAGCCGTGTCTATATGTAAATCTGTTGCACGAGTAGAACACAATGGTCATTGTAGGCGGTGGTGCTTTTATTATCAATTGCTTCTTGTGTACTTTGCATCTTGCGATATGATGGGATGAAGCGGCCCGGGCTAACCTTACATGACATCATTCATGAGACTTGCTCCATGCTCAACATGCAACTTGTATTGCATAAGTGGCTTTACGGGTGTCTGTCTCTCCCATCATAGTATAGATCCAATTTACAACGGGCACTTGATAGTTCAAACATCAACGTTGTGGTTCTTGTTCGTAAGTTAGAACGACACTTATTGAAAGCCCCAAACCACGTAAAATATGCAAAGAAAATTAGAGGCGTCTAACTTTGTTTTGCAGGGGTGTGGTGTGATGTGATATGGCCATGATTGTGATTATATTTGATGTATGCAATGTTCCTTATTGTAAGTTGGCAACCGGCAGGAGCCATATGGTTGTTTTTAAATTCTGTTAAGACCCGCGTGTCTATTCAAAATAGTTGTAATAGTTGGAGCTGGTGGACGACAACCATGAAATGGCGCCATTGACCTTGACGCTACCGGTGATGATGGAGATCATGTTCGTGCTTGAAGATGGAGATCGGAAGCACAAGAAGAAAGGCCATATCTTATCACATATTATGAATTGCATGTGATGTTAATCCTTTATGCATCTTGTATTGCTTAGTTAACGACGGTAGCATTATAATATGACCCCTCAAGCACATAAATTTCAAGTTTTAAAGTGTTCATCCTTAGTAAGCACTGTTGCTAAAGCTCGTTGTTTCAAAGCACCACGTGATGATCGGGTGTGTTAGATTCTGCGAGTGTATACAACGTGAGCAAGCCAGATTTGCTCATGCGGAAGCTAAGGTTTAATCTTGATGATCCTAGCATGTACAGACATGGTCTCGGAACACGGATCACCGAAAGGTAAAGCATGAGTCATATAGTAGATATGATGAACATGTTGATTGTTCGCCATTAAAGCTACATCAACTCTCGTGATGATCGGTTTTGATGTGGTGGATTTGGTTCGTGTGATCACTAAAACAATGTGAGGTATATTGTTTTGAGTGGGAGTTCACCTAGATTAATTTAACTATTAATTAGAACTCAATTTGTCATAAACTTATTCTAAACTATTGCAAATATGTTGTAGATCAATGGTGGCCCTTACCATCAATTTTAATGCGTTCCTAGAGAAAGAAAAGTTGAAAAACAATGGAAGCAACTTTGCGGATTGGTTCCGCAATTTAAGGATTGTCCTCAATACTGGTAATTTGACCTATGTGCTGGATGCACCGTTGGGTGACCCGCTGCAGCTGATGCTACCGATGAAGTAAAGAATGTTTACCTCACTCAGAAGAATCATTACTCCACAGTTTAGTGTGCTATCTTTTATGGTTTGGAATCGGAGCTTCAGAAAAGGTTTGAGAACCATGACCCACATGATATTGTCCGTGAACTCAAAATGATATTTGAGGCTCACGCGACAGTTGAGAGTTATGAGGCTTCTGAAAAGTTCTTTAACTGCAAGATGGAAGAGGGCAAATCCGTCAGTGAGCATGTGCTTAAGATGTCTGGGCACGCAAACAAACTCCAAAGCTTGGGTATAGTGATTCCTAATGCTTTGGGGATTTACCGTGTCCTCCAATCACTGCCACCAAGTTACAAGAACTTTTTGATGAACTACAATATGCAAAACATGAACAAGATGTTGTCAGAACTCTTCTCCATGTTGAAATCTGAAGAAGTGGAGATCAAGAAAGAGCACCAAGTGTTGTTGGTCAATAAGACCACCAAATTCAAGAAAGGCAAGTCTAAGCAAAAGGGAAACTTCAAGAAGGGCGGTAAGAAAGTTGCCGCACCGGCGAAGAAGACCAAGGCTGGACCTAAGCCTGATACTGAGTGCTTTTACTGCAAGGGAGAAGGTCACTGGAAGCGGAATTGCCCAAAGTACATGTTATTGATGTGTATCTCACTAGTACTCGTAGTAGTGCCTGGGTATTTGATACTGGTTCGGTTGCTCATACTTGTAACTCGAAACAGGTGCTGCAGAATAAACGGAAGCTAGCGAAGAACAAGGTGACGATGCGCGTTGGAAATGGATCAAAGGTTGATGTGATCGCGGTCGGCACGCTACCTCTTCATCTACCATCGGGATTAGTTTTATACTTAAATAATTGTTATTTGGTGCCTGCGTTGAGCATGAACATTATATCAGGATCATGTTTATTGCGAGACGGTTACTTGTTCAAGTCCGAGAATAATGGTTGTTCGATTTATATGAGTAATATGTTTTATGCACATGCACCTTTGATAGATGGTCTACTCATATTGAATCTCGATTGTAGTAATACACACATAAATAACATTGAGGCTAAACGTTTGAAATTGAGCGATAACTCGACCTATATGTGGCACTGTCGTCTTGGTCACATTGGAGTGAAGCGTATGAAGAAACTCCATTCCGATGGACTTTTTGAATCACTTGATTTCGAATCACTTGAAAGATGCGAAGCATGTCTGATGGGTAAAATGACTAAAACTCCATTTTCTGGGATGATGGAGCGAGCTACGAACTTATTAGAAATCATACATACCGATGTGTGTGGACCAATGAGTGTATCATCGCGCGGTGGTTATCGTTATGTTCTTACCTTCACGGATGACTTGAGTAGATATGGGTATATCTATTTCATGAAACATAAGTCCGAAACTTTCGAGAAGTTTAAGGAATTTCAAAGTGAGGTAGAGAATCAACGTAACAAGAAGATTAAATTTCTACGATCTAATCATGGAGGTGAATATCTAAGTTATGAGTTTGGCGAGCATTTGAAGAAATGCGGAATACTTTCACAATTGACACCGCCGGGAACACCACAGCGTAATGGTGTGTCTAAACGTCATAATCGAACTCTCTTAGATATGGTTCATTCTATGATGTCACTTACAGATTTACCGCTATCGTTTTGGGGTTATGCATTAGAAACAGCCGTATTCACTTTAAATAGGGCACCATCTAAATCCGTTGAAATGACACCGTATGAATTATGGTTTGGGAAGAAACCTAAATTGTCGTTCCTTAAAGTTTGGGGTTGCGAAGCTTATGTAAAGAATTTACAGCCGGACAAGATTGAACCCAAAGCGGAAAAATGCGTCTTCATAGGATACCCTAAGGAAACTATTGGGTATACCTTCTATCATAGATCCGAGGGCAAAATCTTTGTTGCCAAGAATGGATCCTTTCTAGAGAAGGAATTTCTCTCGAAAGAAGTGAGTGGAAGGAAAGTAGAACTCGACGAGGTTGTTGAACCTTCTCTTGAACTTGCGAGTAGCGCAGCACCGGAAGCAGTTCCTATGGCGCCTACACCAATAAGAGAGGAAGCTAATGATGATGATCATGAAACTTTGCTTGAAGTTGCTACAGAGCCTCGTAGGTCAACGAGAACTCGTACCACTCCTGATTGGTATGATCCCGTTATGAGTGTCATGTTGGTGAATAACACCGATGACCCTGCGACATATGAGGAAGCGATGATGCGCCCATATTCTAATAAATGGCAAGACGCCATGAAATCCGAAATTGGATCCATGTACGAAAACCATGTATGGACTTTTGTGGACTTACCGGATGGCCGGAAGGCTGTCGAGAACAAATGGATTTTCAAGAAGAAAACAAATGCTGATGGTAATGTTACTGTCTATAAAGCTCGACTTGTCGCAAAAGGGTTTCGACAAATTCAAGGAGTTGACTACGATGAGACTTTCTCACCAGTAGCGAAGCTAAAGTCTGTGAGGATTATGTTAGCAATCGCTGCATATTACGATTATGAGATATGGTAGATGGATGTCAAAACGGCGTTCCTCAATGGAGACATTGATGAAGAGTTGTATATGATGCAACCCAAAGGTTTTATCGATCCTAAAGATGCTAACAAGGTATGCAAACTTCAGCGGTCCATATATGGATTGAAGCAAGCATCCCGATGTTGGAATCAACATTTTGATAAGGTAATCAAAAGCTTTGGCTTTATACAAACTTATGGAGAAGCTTGTATTTACAAGAAAGTGAGTGGGAGCTCTGTAGCATTCTGAATACTATATGTAGATGACATATTATTGATTGGGAATGATGTAGACCTTCTTAATAGTGTCAAGGAATATTTGAATAATAGTTTTTCAATGAAAGATCTTGGCGAAGCAGCTTACATATTAGGCATAAAGATTTATAGAGATAGATCGAGACGCCTAATATCATTGTCACAAAGTACATATTTGGACAAAGTTCTAAAGAGGTTTGGAATGGAAGACAGCAAGAAAGGGTTCTTGCCCATGTTGCCCAATACGACCTTGAGTAAAACTCAAAGTCCTGCAACGACAGAAGATAGAGAAAGGATGAGTAAGACTCCCTATGCCTCAGCCATAGGATCTCTAATGTATGCCATGCTATGTACTAGACCCGACATTGCATATGCTGTTAGTTTGACTAGCAGATATCAAAGTGATCCAGGAGTGGATCATTGGACAGCGGTCAAAAACATCCTTAAGTACTTGAGAAGAACTAAGGATATGGTTCTTTCTTATAGAGATGATGAACAGCTCGTTGTTAATGGTTACACCGATGCTAGTTGGAACACCGGTCCGGATGATTCTAAATCTCAATCTCGATACGTATTTACTTTGAATGGTGCAGTAGTTAGCTGGAGGAGTGCAAAGCAAAGCGTTGTGGCGAGATCTTCAACTGAATCGGAATACACCGCTGCTTCGGAGGCTTCACAAGAAGCGATATGGATGAAGGAGTTCATTACAGAGCTCGGTGTGGTTCCAAGTGCGCTGGACCCAATGTCTATCTATTGTGATAACATGGGCGCCATAGCCAATGCGCAAGAACCAAGGTCACACAAGAAGCTGAAGCACATCAAGCTACGTTTTCACGCTATTCGAGAACATGTCCAAGATGGTGACATAAAGATTTTCAAAGTACACACAGATCTGAATGTGGCGGATCCGTTGACTAAACCTCTCCCGAGGGCAAAACATGACCAACACCAAACTGCCATGGGTGTTCGGTATATTACCATGTAATCTAGATTAGTTGACTCTGGTGCAAGTGGGAGACTGTTGGAGATATGCCCTAGAGGCAATAATAAATGTAGTTATTATTATATATTTGTGTTTATGATAAATGTTTACATTCATGCTATAACAGTATTAGCCAGAAACATTAATACTTGTGTGATTTGTAAACTAAATTAGAGTCCCTAGTAAAGCCTCTTTATAATACTAGCTTGTTGATTAATAGATGATCATGGTTTCTTGATCATGAACATTTGAGATGTTGTTAATAACAAGGTCATATCATTAGGAGAATGATATGATGGACATACTCCTATAGATAAGCGTAGCATAAAGATCAAGTCATTTTAATAGTTCAATTGCTATAAGCTTTCTGATACATAGTAACCTAATTCCTTCGACCATGAGATCATGCTTATCACCATCACCAGAAGGATGCTTTGATGACATCAAACACCACACCGTAACTGGGTGGCTATAAAGGTGGCATTGAGTGTTCGGAAAGTATGGGTTGATACACATGGATCAAGAGTGGGATTTGTCCATGCATATGACGGATAGATATACTCTGGGCCCTCTCGGTGGAATGTCATCCAATTGGCTTGCAAGCATGTGACTGGCTCACAAGGGATCACATACCACGGGAACGAGAAAAGAGTACTTATCGGTAACGAGGTTGAACTAGGTATGCAGAGATACCGACGATCAAAACCTCGGATAAGTAAACTATCGTGAGACAAAGGGAAATTGGTATCATATGTAAGTGGTTCATTCGATCACAAAGTAATCGTATAAATATGTGGGAGCCATATGAATTTCCAGATTCCTCTATTGGTTATTGATCGGAGAAGTGTCTCGATCATGTCTGCATAATTCACGAACCGTAGGAAGACACACTTAAGGATTTGATGTTGTTGAGTAGTTATGGAATGATGAGAAAGAGACTGAATGTTGTTCGGAGTCTCGGATGGGATTCGGGATATCACGAGGAGATCCGTAATGGTCCGGAGAATAAGATTCATATAAGGAAAGTCCTGTTTCGGAGTTGGGGAATGATTCCGGTGTTTTCATCGGGAATGTTCTAGAAGGGTCCGGAAGGTCCGGCACTCCGGAGGGGAAGGGTACATGGATGTGTCATGACAATGTGGAATGGTTGCATCATGTACTAGGTAACATGGCTGGGCAAAATAAAGGGAGAAATCAAATCCTAGTTTGAAAGTCAAACGCCAATTTGAAAAGTCAAACGACAAGTTTGCTTGGTGGAGGGAGAGTAGGAAACCTACTTGGGGAGTAGTTCCTCTCCCTCCACCCGCCGGCCGAGGAGGCCGACTTGGGGGAGGACTCCCTCCTCCCAAGCCGCGCCCTCCCACCTATATAAGGAGGGGCAGGGCTTGTAGGAGTTCGTAGCATGGAAAAATAAAAAATTTCTACCGCATGCACACAAACAAGCCAAAATCTATCTACTAGATTGTAGCAACGAGTCGATAGTGGAACTCACCCTCGAAGATTCCAAAGCGGTTAAGGAGAGCAGATTCTCGTGGGTGATGTAGTCGTACACTTGCTGATCTCAAGATCGCGTAGGCGATCCTTCCGGCGCTGCGTTCCGGCAGCGCTTCCGCAGTCGGTCACACGTTCGGTACTTGATGAAGACCTTCCTCTCCGTTGTTCTAGCAGGCAGCGGAGGTTGTAGCACTCTCCTCGTGATTCCGGCAGCACGACGGCGTGGTGTCGGAAGTAGAGGGGAGATCTCGTAGGGCTTCGCCTTAAGCCGGAGCGAGTATGGTGGAGTAAGAGAGGGCCTTGGTGATCTACGGTTTAGAGGCACCAAGGGAGGAGGATAGGCCGGTGTCTAGGGCTTGGGGAGAGCCCCAACTCGGCGGCTAGGGCAAACCCTAGGGCGGCGGCGACTTGTGGTGGCCGGCGGCTAGGGCTAGGTTTTTGGTGGAGAGAGGTGTGTTGAAGAGGGGCACCCCTGCCCCTTCTTTTATAGGTGGGAGGGCGCCGGCCAAGGGGAGGGAGTACTCCCCCAAGTCGGCCTCCTTGGCCGGCGGGTGGAGGGAGAGGAACTCCTCCCCAAGTAGGTTTCCTACTCTCCCTTCACTAAGCAAAACTGCCATTTGACTTTTTCAAATTGGCGTTTGACTTTTCAAACTAGGATTTGATTTATCCCTTTATTTTGCTCAGCCATGATACCTAGTACATGATGCAACCATTCCACATTGTCATGACACATTCATGTACCCTTCCCCTCCAGAGTGCCGGACCTTCCGGAACCTTCTAGAACATTCCCGATGAAAACACCAGAATCATTCCCCAACTCCGAAACATGATTTTCCTTATATGAATATTATTCTCCGGAACATTTCGGATCTCCTCGTGATATCCCGGATCCCATCCGATACTCCGAACAACATTCGGTCTCTTTCTCATCATTCCATAACTACTCAACAACATCGAATCCTTAAGTGTGTCTCCCTACGGTTCGTGAATTATGCGGACATGATCGAGACATTTCTCCGAACATTAACCAATAGAGGAATCTAGAAATTCATATGGCTCCCACATATTTCTACGATTACTTTGCGATCGAATGAACCATTTACATACGATACCAATTTCCCTTTGTCTCACGATAGTTTACTTATCCGGGGTTTTGATCGTCGGTATCTCTGCATACCTAGTTCAACCTCGTTACTGATAAGTACTCTTTTCTCGTTCCCGTGATATGTGATCCCTTGTGAACCAGTCACATGCTTGCAAGCTAATTGGATGACATTCCACCGAGAGGGCCTAGAGTATATCTATCCGTCATATGGATGGACAAATCCCACTCTTGATCCATGTGCCTCAACACATACTTTCCGAACACTCAATGCCACCTTTATAGCCACCCAGTTACGGTGTGGTGTTTGATGTCATCAAAGCATCCTTCCGGTGAAGGTGATTAGCATGATCTCATGGTCGAAGGAATTAGGTTACTATGTATCAGAAAGCATATAGCAAATGAACTATATTAAATGACTTGATCTTTATGCTACGCTTAACTATAGGAGTATGTCCATAATATCATTCTCCTAATGATATGACCCAGTTGTCAATAACATCTCTATGTTCATGATCAGGAAACCATGATCATATATTAACCAACAAGCTAGTTTAACAAGAGGCTTTACTAGGGACTCTTTTATGTTTACAAATCACACAAGTATTAATGTTTCCGGTTAATACAATTTTAGCATGGTATGTAAACATTTATCATAAGCATGAAGATATGATAATAACCACTTTATTATTGCCTCTTGGGCATATCTCCAACAGTCTCCCACTTGCACTAGAGTCAATAATCTAGTTTCAAACCTTTTGTGTATTCAACACCTATGGCTTTCCGGTGTTGCATGTACACGATTGCTAGTGGTCAACTGATCTCCGGATCTGACACTTCCAGGTCCGTGTGTAATTGCATGTCTTTGCGTCTCTACGCATCACTCATTCTATAATGAGATGGCTTTGTATAAATTTGGTCCTTTGGTGAGACCTTTAGTTCTTTGGGGTTAAAACATGTTGATAATATTGTCGTACAATATATATTCATAGTATTATCCCACTGTGAACTACACCTAGTTTGATAACAAACTACTTGACACAAATGCCCTCTTTAGCTGCTACAATAGCAGTCATATACTCAGCCTTTTGTTGTAGTATCTGTCACAATGTCTTAACTTTGGAACTCATCCAAATTCATTATGGAACTTACTTTCCATTACATTGTGCCACCCTTAGTTCAGATTGAGATAAACTTAATTTGTACTTCGTGACAAAACTAGTATCAATGTAGTACTTTTACAATGAACTAACCATCTATTTGCCACTTCTACAAAATAATATACTCTTAGTTCTTCCAAAAGATCATAAGAATATCCTTACTATCGTCCAATGATCATCTTATAAATCATTCTGGTATATGCTCATAACATTTAGAGCATAGGACATATCTGGATTTGTACATATCACAGTATGATTGATATAAATACTCTTTGTGATTTCATACATCAAGTATCAATCTATACTTGAATCTTTGTTTCACTTACCAAATGTCAATACACTTGAATATATCATCAATATTGAACTCATTCAATCCTTTCTGTGCGACAAGAACCTTTCTTGTAGTTTCTATATTAAACTCATTCAATACATCATCTATGTACTTTCGGCACAACCATATTAGCATCTATTGATGCCAAATATTTGGGTTTTGCCTAAGTCTTTCATCGGGATGAAATTCTTAATATGTGTTAATAAAAGATACATCATTTCCAATCAACAATATGTCTTCCACACAATGTATTAGAAACATGTCTTAGCGCTCCCACTTAATTTCTTGCAAATGCAAGCATCTTCATCGTCTCCGACGAATTTAAACTCCTTTAACAGTTTCATCATAGTGAAGATTCCAACTCCGCGATGCTTACTTCAACCATTGAAGTTTGCATATGCTTTTAGCATCCTTTGAATTAACAAAACCCTATGGACCGTGTTATGCACATGTCCTAGGTAACAATTCTATTAGAAGAACTTGTTTTGTTTATTCAACTACCACATAACAAAATTATATGTAGTGGTTGCTACATTAATCCGTCTAGACTAAATATCGCTATGAAAGATCAAATCTTGTCATGGTCAACCTTTGAACATTGTTGTGAACTCTTTCCCAACATGTCGACTATTTCATAGATGTGAAACATCCATATCTATTTCTTTATAGATCCAAATATGACTGTAAGGTCTTGTACCTTTCCAGAGGGTCTTTCAAGTTCAAAGCTTGATCTCTCGTATATGGAACTATCACGAATTTTATGGCTTCAAGCCATTTGATGGAGTCAGGGCCTATCATCGTTTCTTTGCATGTAGTCGGATCATTATTGTCAAATAATGATTTAACTCTCAAATCTTGGTATTTGATTGTTTACCCAACCTACTTGTTTCAATAGGAACTTAGATATCCGTGACCACAACCTTTGAGGCACATGAGCCATGAGCATTGTTGCTGCCTCCGGAACACTTTTCGGCGCTGCGTAACTTTGCACATATAGCTAAGGTTCTTTTAACCTTATCAAAGTTCTATTGTCCTCCCACTTAACTTTTCACGGAAAATTTCTTTCTCAAAGAAACTTGACGTTCTAAGCGACAAACATTTTTGTCTTTGGTGTTATGGAGGAATACTCAACGATTATTCAAAATAACATACAAAGATATGTTCATCCGATTTTGGTTGCAAACATCTTTCTTATGCATAGCATACCAATGTTTAAGAAAGGACAACTTGGGTTTGATCCCAAACCATAACTTTATATGGTGTCAATTCAACGGATTATGATGGATCTCTTTTCAGTGGAAAAACGGTAGTCTCTAAAGCTTTTAATCTTTAAAATATAATGACAGTTTTTATGAATTACACCTTTGATCTTACCATGTCAAACAAGGTTTAATTACATATCTCGAACGCTCCATACTCTTATGGTGTTTTGGAAATGCAAATCCACGGAACGATTCCTTAAATCTTAGGTATTATGCTAAACTTGTAACTCAAATATCTTTCTTTATGATCTTATCATAAACTATTTATATTCTTGTTACAATGATTTTGCACTTCATCTTGAAAATCTTTGAACTTTCAAATGTTTCATACTTCATCCTTATTAAGTAAATATTCATATATTCACTCAAATTTTCGGAGAAAGCATATGAAGTTGAAATCCATCGCTCTTGACTACACATAATGGACTTCATACAACAATATGTACAAGTTCCAATAAGCTAGTCATTCGTTCCCTTTTGGCCTATGAACGAAGTTTTAATTATCTCTAGGAAAGTTTGACAAGCATCATTTGATCAAAAATCAAAAAACTCCAAAATTCCATCAACATGGAGTTTCTTCATGTTTTCTTTCCATTATAATTTAAACGGCGATGTCACTTCCTAAGTGATCTTTTAATCAATTTGTCTTTCAACATTTTAGCATTAGTTTTATGGATGTGATTTCTACAACGAGATTTGTAAATCATCCATCTTTTATGGATTACGACAATTATTTGAACAACCCTTTTGTTCTCATAACACCTGATAAAACAAATCTTGAAGGCAAGCTTTGATGTTTAACAAGCAGCATAATAACCCTTTATTTGTTCTCGATGAACATCATCACATATTCTTTTGCTAGTTACTTAGGCCATTGTAGTTCATGAATTGTGTTGTTTCGTATGACGATTCACACCAACAAATTCAGTATCAAATACTTAAGAACCACATTGTTTAATAAGCAAAGAATATAGCCATAACATGTATATCATCTATATACTTAAGCTGAACAATTCTAGTCTTTTCTTTTCTGCCATATATTTATGAGATTCTCTTTCAGTATTTCCTTTTCTGTTTGAAATAATCTATCATCAATAGTGAATCCATACATATGACACATAGTCCAAAACGTGTATAGTTAAATACCAATGTCTTTGGACTTGCACTTTGAAGTAGATCACCATCATCAAATGTTTGGTGTTCTTTCAAATCCCTTTCTTTAGTAATCTCTTGGTGTAGTAAACATTTTACCTACATCAAATATTCACCCTTATCATGGAATTATCCATGATCAAGCTACTTTTAGCTTATAACGATGAATCACGAGTATAATGTTGCTTTCCAAAACCTTTTGGAGGATTAGGACAACTAGTGTCTCCAATCTTTTGCAAATTCTCATCAAATATGAAAACATGACTTTTGCCATATTATACTCTATCATGTTGCAACCAAAACTTCGTTTCAGATATCACAATATCTTCCACACATCATGGTTTCTAAAATAACTCTTTCAGATCCTAGATAACCTTGATATTAAGACAATCCTTTGAATATCAAGAATCATGGAGATAAACATGATACTTATATACTAACACTGGAATTGTTACTCTTGATTTAATACCAACTATTAAACTTCATGGAGTAATCGGAACTTACTGAAAGTTTGCAATGTGACTTTTAAACTTTAGATTAACACTTCAAAACAATACGATACCAGTTCGTAAAGTAACTAACCAGAATTCTATAGTTCTATCATCTCAATTAAAACTAAGCGCAAGGTGGTAAACGGATGCCAATGACTACAACAACCATGCAAATTCACTTTGATTTAATTTATGATAAATAGTGTTCAACTTTTAATCATATTGCTGTTGAACTCCCACTCAAAACAATATCCCTCACATTGTTTTAGTGATCACACGAACCAAATCCACCACATAAAAACCGATCATCACGAGAGTTGATGTAGCTTCAATGGCGAACAATCAACATGTTCATCATATCTACTATATGACTCATGCTTTACCTTTCGGTGATCTGTGTTCCGAGACCATGTCTGTACATGCTAGGCTCGTCAAGATCAAACCTTAGCTTCTGCATGAGCAAATCTGGCTTGCTCACGTTGTATACACTCGCAGAATATAACACACCCGATCATCACGTGGTGCTTCGAAACAACGAGATTTAGCAACGATGCTTACTAAGGATGAACACTTTAAAACTTGAAATTGTGTGCTTGAGGGATCATCTTATAATGCTGCCGTCATGAACTAAGCAATACAAGATGCATAAAAGGATTAACATCACATGCAATTCATAATATGTGATATGATATGGCCTTTCTTCTTGTGCTTCCGATCTCCATCTTCAAGCACGAACATGATCTCCATCATCACCGGTTTGGCGTCAAGGTCAATGGCGCCGCTTCATGGTTGTCTTCCACAAGCATCAACTATTACAACTACTTTGAATAATAGACACGAGGACTTAATGGAAACAACCATATGGCTCCTGCCGGTTGCCAACTTACAATAAGGAACATTGCATACATCATATATAATCACAATCATGGCCATATCACAGCACAGCACACCCCTGCAAAACAAAGTTAGACGCCTCTAATTTTCTTTGCATGTTTTACGTGGTTTGGGGTTTTCAATAAGTGTCATTCTAACTTACGAACAAGAACCACAACATTGATACTAGTATTGTCAATCACCCGTTGTAAATTGAATCTTAACTATGTTGGGAGAAACAGGCACCCGCAAAGCCACTTATGGAATACAAGTTGCATGTCAAGCGTGGAGCAAGTCTCATGAACGATGTCATGTAACGTTAGCCCGGGCCGCTTCATACGACCATCCCGCAAGATGCAAAGTACACAAGAAGCAATCGACAACAAAAGCATCAACGCCCACAATGACCATTGTGTTCTACTCGTGCAACAAATCTACATATAAACCTGGCTCTGATACCACTGTAGGGGTTCGTAGCATGGAAAAACAAAAAAATTCTACCGCATGCACACAAACAAGCCAAGATCTATATAATAGATTGTAGCAACGAGTCGATAGAGGAACTCACCCTCGAAGATTCCAAAGAGTTTAACGAGAGCAGATTCTTGTGGGTGATGTAGTCGTACACTTGCCGATCTCAAGATCGCGTAGGCGATCCTTCCGGCGCTGCATTCCGGCAGCGCTTCCGCAGCCGGTCACACGTTTGGTACTCGATGAAGACCTTCCTCTCCCGTGTTCCAGTAGGCAGCGGAGGTTGTAGCACTCTCCTCGTGATTCCGGCAGCACAACGGCGTGGTGTCGGAAGTAGAGGGGAGATCTCGCAGGGCTTCGCCTTAAGCCGGAGCGAGTATGGTGGAGTAAGAGAGGGCCTTGGCGATCTACGGTTTAGAGGCATCAAGGGAGGAGGCTAGACCGGCGGATAGGGCTTGGGGAGAGCCCCAACTCGGTGGCTAGGGCAAACCCTAGGGCGGCGGCGACTTGTGGTGGCCGGCGGCTAGGGCTAGGGTTTTAGTGGAGAGAGGTGTGTTGAAGAGGGGCACCCCTGCCCCTTCTTTTATAGGTGGGAGGGCGCCGGCCAAGGGGAGGGAGTCCTCCCCCAAGTCGGCCTCCTTGGCCGGCGGGTGGAGGGAGAGGAACTCCTCCCCAAGTAGGTTTCCTACTCTCCCTCCACTAAGCAAAACTGCCGTCTGACTTTTTCAAATTAGCATTTGACTTTTCAAACTAGGATTTGATTTATCCCTTTATTTTGCTCAGCCATGATACCTAGTACATGATGCAACCATTCCACATTGTCATGACACATTCATGTACCCTTCCCCTCCGGAGTGCCGGACCTTCCGGAACCTTCTAGAACATTCCTGATGAAAAAACCAGAATCATTCCCCAAATCCGAAACATGACTTTCCTTATATGAATCTTATTCTCCGGACCATTTCGGATCTCCTCGTGATATCCCGGATCCCATCCGAGACTCCAAACAACATTCAGTCTCTTTCTCATCATTCCATAACTACTCAACAACATTGAATCCTTAAGTGTGTCTCCCTACTGTTCGTAAATTATGCGGACATGATCGAGACACTTCTCCGAACAATAACCAATAGAGGAATCTGGAAATTCATATGGCTCCCACATATTTATACGATTACTTTGCGATCGAATGAACCATTTACATACGATACCAATTTACCTTTGTCTCATGATAGTTTACTTATCCGAGGTTTTGATCGTCGGTATCTCTGCATACCTAGTTCAACCTCGTTACTGATAAGTAATCTTTTCTCGTTCCCGTGATATGTGATCCCTTGTGAACCAGTCACATGCTTGCAAGCTAATTGGATGACATTCCATTGAGAGGGCCCAGAGTATATCTATCCGTCATATGGATGGACAAATCCCACTCTTGATCCATGTGCCTCAACACATACTTTCCGAACACTCAATGCCACCTTTATAGCCACCCAGTTACGGTGTGGTGTTTGATGTCATCAAAGCATCCTTCCGGTGATGGTGATTAGCATGATATCATGGTCGAAGGAATTAGGTTACTATGTATCAGAAAGCACATAGCAAATGAACTATATTAAATGACTTGATCTTTATGCTACGCTTAACTATAGGAGTATGTCCATCATATCATTCTCCTAATGATATGACCCTGTTGTCAATAACATCTCTATGTTCATGATCAGGAAACCATGATCATATATTAACCAACAAGCTAGTTTAACAAGAGGCTTTACTAGGGACTCTTTTATGTTTACAAATCACACAAGTATTAATGTTTCCGGTTAATACAATTTTAGCATGGTATGTAAACATTTATCATAAGCATGAAGATATGATAATAACCACTTTATTATTGCCTCTTGGGCATATCTCCAACATGGCTGCCCCTCTTCCCTACACCCAACACACCCAAAACCCTAGCCCTAGCCGCCGGCCTCCTCCAAGTCGCTGCCGCCACCCAGGGTTCCTCCAACTCGCCGAGTTGGGGCTTCCCCAAGCCCTAGCCGCCGGCCAAGCTCCCCCCTTGGTGCCTCTAAACCCTAGATCACCAAGGCCTCTCTCATAGTCCACCATACTCGCTCCGGCTTAGGCGAAGCCCTGCGAGATCTCCCCTCTACTTCTGGTACCACGCCGTCGTGCTGCCGGAATCACGAGAAGAGTGCTACAACCTCCGCTGCCTGCTGGAACAAGGGAGAGGAAGGTCTTCATCGAGTACCAAACGTGTGACCGACTGCGGAAGCGCTGCCGGAACGTAGCGCCGGAAGGATCGTCTACGCGATCTTGAGATCGGCAAGAGTACGACTACATCACCCACGAGAATCTGCTCTCGTTAACCGCTTTGGAATCTTCGAGGGTGAGTTCCTCTATCGACTCGTTGCTACAATCTAGTAGATAGATCTTGGCTTGTTTGTTCGCATGCGGTAGAAATTTTTGTTTTTCCATGCTACGAACCCCTGCAGGACGCACTTATCCCAGCCCGGGAGAATAAGAAACAGTCAAACAGACGCCCCGCGTCCTCAGCCCCTGCGACCGCTCAACACAGGAAAAAGGAAACTGATCACGCCCCCCTCCCGATCTCCTCACCCTGATCACCGGCCTCCCTGGACGGCGCCCTCTCCGTGCCCCTGACCTTGGATGACGCCCTCGCCAAGTTCCCTCGCCGTGTTCATGTACATCGCCCTCGCCGCAACCTGGACCTTCGTCTACCGGCCGTCCATCGCCCGCTTCGCTGTCCTCACTGCCACAACATTTGTCGCCATCCTATAACAGATCTGAGATCAGTCACTGCTGCAAATATTATTCCAATCTAATATGCTGAAAGAAAAATGTTCGAGAATGACCGATATGCTTCTTGTGTGCTTGAGAGTGCGCTCGGTAGTGCTGTTGCATGTTGATTACACAGAAATTTAGAGACATAGTTGGGTTTGTGAGTGAGACAAAGAGATGCAGGTACAGAGAGAAGGGAATTTCTGTTCTTTGGTACTGCACTAAATAGATTCTTTCGTGCTATTAGATGTTATTATTGTTCATGACATTTATCGTCTAATGTATACACTAATCATAGCTCCAACCTAACAAGAATTAAATACAAAAATACATCGATCTGAAAAGTGGAAGGATCTAAATGTCACAACATGTTAAAGGGATGAGTGTATTAAGAACAGACAGTGATGAAGAAGCCCACCAAGGGAACATAACAAAATATAATTAACCTCCGGATTTTCATAAAGAGTAGAAACAATCGGAGCAAACAAAATAACTAACCTCCAAGTGTTCCAAAACTGTTTCAAAAGAACCAGGAACGTTGAGGGGAACTACGTTGTACTTGTAACTCCTGAAATGGCCACTCTTTTCCTCTACCACTTCAGCGCTTCATCACCTACAAAATATAAAATATGGAAGACAGTGATGAATAAGTCCACCAAAGGAACGTGTGACCAATAACTTATAAATCAATAATCTACAATGGAGTACCTCGCAGTCAACTTTGTTATTCGTAACATCTCTTAATAGTTCATAGAGAGCAAATGCAATGTGCACGTATCTACCCAATTCCTCACCGACTTAACCTGAACCATAAGAGGAAGGTGATTAAGGTAGTTCATCAGAGAAGAAATTGATTATGAGTATATCATTCATTACAAGTTTCTTATTTGGAAAGTTCTGCTTAAATTATCACAGTGGTGCTTATAAAATTGTTGAATCTTGTTTGCATCTTTGAGTAGAAATTCCGTGTCAACCTGTCAAATAGGGTATTCACCACTGATGAAGAGATCACAATGTGCCGATTCACTTATTGCATTGCTATCAAACTGAATCGAGATGAGGGGGACGACGTATTACCAGTTGAGCGAGGTGGAGAATGGCGTCAGACGAACCACTGCGTCGGCGCCTAACCCATTTCCACTTGGCCTGCCGCGAGTGTGCCGAGAACAAGGGACGGCAAGGCAGGGGAGGGCCGGTTGTTGCGGCAGTGGCTGGGAGGCAGGGTAGGGCGGACCTCGAGGAAGGCGCGGGGATGCAGGGGAGGCCGCGATCCTGGAGCTGGCGGAGCAAACCAGGGGAGGGCGCGGTCCAGGCGCCGGCGTACAGGAACCAGAGGAGGGCACGGTCCAGGTTCTCGCTCCCATGGCGACCGGTGCGAGGTAATTGGCGGCAGTAGCGGGAGTGGGAATTCGTCGAGGCCAGTGACATGGAGGCATGGGCGGAGCTGCCTGTCGCCGGCGGTGGGGAGAAACAGAAATGGGAGGACTTCGAGAGATAGAGTGAGGAAGAGAATGGGGAGGGCTTGTCTGATGGGCGAGTGTTTTTTTCTTTGTAGGTTACTCTATAATTTTTTATGTTGCCGCGGCTTGAAATACTTATACTCACTCCGAATTAATTGATTTTATTTTTATCTAAATATATATGTATCTAAACACATATAAAATACATACGTATTTAGACAAAATAAAATTAGTTATTTTGAGATGAAGGGAGTATTAAGTTTTTTCCGATGATTGTCTTTTTTATAAATTATTACTAATGATGCTTTTGATCGAATATATTAAAAAATCTATCATCAATAGCTATAATCGTCACGTCATTGTATGGTTCATGGATGTTAAATTTCATGGAGTACTTTTGTCTCACATCTCTTAGGGGGTATGTTTGGTTTGTCATGTGTAGTATATTATATTATTATTTGTTCAAAAGCTGAGCTCATGTCGTCATCATTGGTTCTTTTACCTTCCATCACAAACACCAACTTAACGGAATAATCACAAGCTGAGCCAATCATTGTTGCTTTCACCTTCCGTCAAACCACGAACGGCGACTTAATAGATGAGTTTTGCTTTTGCATCCACTTGACGATGTCCTTTCATTGGAGTAAGACACTTTTTTATTAGTTCAGTCTATGTTATTATGAGTTATCGTAGTTAACAAAAAAAACTCATTAACATAAAAATGTAATTTATATTTAAAAACGTGCGTTGCACGTGCACGTTTACTAGTATATATTAGGTCTGTAAGCCGTCTCATTAAAACCTTTCAGTTTCCTTAGATATCTTGATAAGAAAAAATAGCGTGTCTAAAACTTGCAGCCATTAAAACATTGTTATATCGTTTGAAGTTCAAAAAGAAAATCCTCTAATCTCTTGTTGTATATGGCCTGATCTACTTGATAAAGATTAGGCCGATTCCTCCAATCTCTCCCCCTCGTGTAACCTCTCTGATGTATATATGATGCTGCCGAGATGTTGGCCATATATAACACGTAATCTGTGCCGAGAACAAGGCAATAGTTCACCCAAAATCAGAGCTTTGCCTAAAATTGCACTGGTCGTCGAAACCCTTCACGCTGGAGTTTGAGTGCTCCGATGCGATCAATATTATGCAACAACAATCCTCGGACAAATCGAGATATGCATTTCAGGTGCAGGTCATACGAGAGCTCTTAAATGAAGATCGAAGTAACCAAATTCAGAAGCTTAGTACTCCTTCCGTTTCAAAATATAAGATGTTTTAGCTTTGTGAAGCAAATATATTTAGACTTGTTTTAGTATATAGGCCCACTCAATATTAGGATGAATCTACACACTAAAAGAATCTTGATTCATTTTATTCATAAACCTAAAACATCTTATATTTTAAAACGGAGGGAGTAGAACTCAAAACCATGCTAACCATGGGTTGGCAGCGTTAGGCCGAGGTCAGCAACACACAACGTGCTGGCTAGGAAATGTACCCCCGGTTTTCAAAAAAAAGAAAAAAAAAGGAAATGTACCCGCGAAGATTCTAGATTTTGCTAAATGATGATTGTAATATGTGATTATTTAATGAATTATCCTTTTCCCTCCAAAGAAAAAAGAAAACCATGATGTGAAGTTGCCAATATAGTATTACGTACTAATACTAAGAGCATTTCTGTTGGGCGTTTCCAGAAATCCGGACGTATTTTGGTCCGGATGAAATTAGTTTTCGGTCTGGAAACGCGTTCTAATAAATTTCGGCAAACTTTGGGCGGATATAGACGGTTTTGGGCGAACTTTGGGCGAATTGGGAGAATATAGGCGGTTTTGGTGAATATGGACGAACTTTGAGCGAATATGGTCGATATGGATGAACTTTGGGCCAATACGGGCAAACTTTGGGCGAATATGGTCGATATGGACGAACTTTGGGCGAATATAAGCGGTTTGTGCGAATTTGGGCGAATATGGACGAACTTTGGGCAAACTTTATGCGAATATGAACGAATATGGACGAATATAAGCGGTTTGTGCGAATTTGGGCAAACTTTGGGAGAATATGGTCGATATGGACGAACTTTGGGCTATTATGGGCGAACTTTAGGCGAATATGGCCGATATGGACGAACTTTGGGAGAATATGGGTAAACTTTGGGCGAATATGGTCGATATGGACAAACTTTTGGCTAATAGGGGCGAACTTTGGGCGAATATTGACGGACTTTGAGCGAATATGATCGAACTTTGGGCGAATATGGGCGAACTTTGGGCAAACTTTGGATGAATATGGGTGTGCTGACTGGGGGGATCCACTCGCCGAATTCGCTTCGTCCGGCGTTTTCAGGGCATTTCCGGGATCCTGGGAATGAGCTGGAAAGCCTGGACCAAAGTTGGCCCAAATCCGGACGAAAACAGGTTCCTAGGAACGCAACTGGACGAAATTTCTGCGTCCGGACCTAAAATTCGCCCTGGAATCGGCGTTCTGGGAACGTGAGTGGAGATGCTCTAAAACAAGTTTTGTTAGGCTCCGGTGACGGAGGAGCGAAGACATCTCATCGTCTTTATCTTTTCAGTATGTGCATTGTCTCGGCCTCTCGTCATAAACTAGTACTTCCTCTGTTTCAAAATATAAGATGTTTTAAATTTGTAAAGAAAATGTATCTAGACTTGCTTTAGTGTATAGATTCACTCCAAACCTTAGTGAACCTACATACTAAAAGTAGTCTAGATACATTTGTTTCATAAACCTAAAACATCTTATATTTTGAAATGAAGGGAGTAGTTATAGTCATTGCTAGGTGGTCTAAAAACCTATTTATAATTATTATTAATTTGAGAAGTCTTTGTACCGGGGTTGATAATTATTAATAGATCAGCGAAATTTTAAAAAATCATCTACAAATTTTTTAGGTAGTGTTACTAACTGGTCTAGCAAAGAATATAGGTATATTTTTCTTGATGACGTGTAACGAAACATGTGGATTTTAAAAAAACTAAAAGTGCTTTGAATTAGCTTACCAAATCCGAATATATTACATATTGGTCTATATTGGTTTTGTTTTGAAGCTCTTGTCAGGTAGATTACAACGGTTTAAACGGGTCTCAAATCGGATGATCAGTTCAAATGTGGCAGACTAATAAAGAAATTTTTGATTGAAAGGGCTTGGAATCTACATTTAATTTCTGAACTCCAGGAGAAGAGCGAAAAGTTACCAAAGTGTCCAAGCCGGGTCGCAGAGCGCCATCATGATCGCCTCTATGCCCTGTGCGTGCTCGGTTGCGCCAAAACAAAACCACCGGTGGTTGATTGTCGCTGACGTCATCATGATAAAGCTGGTATCGCTGAAACGGACGGGCAGCTGGCTACAGTGGGCTACCGCCAGCACCAGCCAAGGAGGCGAGGAAACGGTCGCATCTCAATCTTTTCGGTACTGTAAGTTACGTGCCAGCCTCTCTCGTCGCGAACTTGTGGTAGGGGATAGTTTTTCGGCACAAATTTTGGCGAATCGCCGGCGGTAATTCTTTGGTCTGGGGCAGATTATTTCCCGGTCATGTCTCCAGGCGAGAAGGCGCGAAAACCAGCGAATATAAACCATATTCATAAATTTTCAAACGAAATGCGGGCGACTCCATACAAGATTCGGCGAAATTTGAACTAAATCTAGTTCATGCCGAGGCGGTGGTAGAAGCTGATGTAGTCACTGTCGTCATCGCTCGGCGTACTGCACCTACTCTCCTGCCTGAGATCACCGATCCGCCTCCGCGAAGCAGCGTTGCTCGGCCCGATATCGTCGTCGTTGTCATCGTCATCGAGAACGATGGTGCCGCGGTTGAACCGGGCAACTCGACGGCTTGCCGCATGATCCAGCAGGCGCGCGACCTCCTCGTGCTCGGCCTTGGCCTTGGACCAGTCGAGCGCGTCCCGCAGCGACATGGGGTATCTGAACTAACCATTTGTCTGTCAACGTGAATATCTTCTGGCTCCTGTACATATGCACGTTCCCAGTCAACTCGGCTAAACATAAGAACAAGAAAAAATTCAGAAGTTTCAGAGTTTAGAGTTGACTGGTTACCTACTGGCTAGGATGTGGAGGATGATGCACAGTCGACGAGCCTACTATAGAAGCCAAGCCGGTGCGGAGGGTTTCCCGGCATGGCGTTGCCGAAGGCGGCGTACTCGAAGCTTCTAATGCCGAGGTAGAAGAAGGTGGTGGCGAGGACGACAACCACGTCCCCTTTCCTCGTCGTCTCGCCCTCGGGCCTCTCCATGTGTGTTGTCGTAAAAGTGATCCTCTGAATTGCAGTAACTTTGTTGTGGAATTTCAGACTGACACACGCATCAGGTGTTTGGACTCGGAAGACGGCAACATGAACCGGGTGGAGGTTGTGCACTTACGTTTCGACGAAGCTGCTGCGCCTGATCCGGTGATCCCGATACGGCTCACCAGCCCAGCCGTCTACTTTGTCGCCAACACGCATGCGCATACGAACAAGTTCGTGCAATAGGGCATCAAGACGTACGGACAGACCGGCTTTATGTTTTTCAGGGCCCTAGCCAAAGTCGACGGCACGAGCCCTCAAGGCTAATGTATATATAGACACGTTAATTTTTTTATCATATATGTATCTACTAGCACTTTTAAAATAAAAGTTCACATCCAACCAAACATTTTAGTCTCAAAATATAATAAGTAGTATTAGTTGCTAGTTTGATTACCTCAAATAAGAAATAATTTCAATGATGATAAGTCAGGAGTGAGGATCGGGGCCTTCCGCTGGTGAATTGGTGATCCCCGATAGACGATAGATGACCTATGAATCTGCGATCGTCGATCGAGTCAGGGAGGCAGGGCCCTAGAGACCGAGGCACGGAGTCCGGCCGATTTCCGAAGAGTCGAGGAGAAGAGAAGAGAAGGGAGATCACAAGTTTGCGACGCGTTGTAACCCATGCGGCCAGCGTCGTAACGCGTCATAACTAATTTTACTTGATGTTCTCGCCCACCACCGACCCATCCAGTGCCCCTTTTTTCTAGTATCTAATTTTCCTATATTCTGCAGCCAAAGGATGGATCAAGGACCCGCCGTCCCTCCGTTCGCATGTCGCCCTCCACCACCGGATGCAGAAAATGCGGACGACCACTTCATTGCCTTCCCATCGAATGTGAAGAACCTCATATGCTACCTGCTTGGCGATCCAGGAGCACATGACGGCTCGTGCTGAGCTGGGTGGTGACATGGGCAGTGTTGCAGTGTTCCCCTTCCATGTGTTGGTGGTGAGAGGGACACGAGCCCGAGGATCATCGGGCTCTTCGCCTCAGAGATAGTTACGTACATGGTGGTGGATCACGCGAAGACGTACAAGATCCTTTGGGACGTACTCCCTCCGTTTCAAAATATAAGATGTTTTAGATTTGTGAAAAGAATGTATCTAGACTTGTTTTAGTACGTAGGTTTACTCATGTTTGAAGTGAATCTAGACACTAAAACAAGTCTAGATACATTTGCTTCACAAAACTAAAACATCTTATATTTTGAAACAGAGGGAGTACGTACGTGCCAACGGGAGCGAGGCAAGAAGAAGGAGGCCATGTTATGTTGATGTCAAATGATTTTCGCAAAAAAACAATGTTGATGTCAAATGACATCTCAGGCAGGTACATGCATACGTATAGAACTCTACCCATAGAACACTTAGACTAACACCGGAAGCCGTTTAGGGGAGGAGGGAGGACGTCGCCCTTTCCTGATCGATGCGCTCCGATCGCCTAGCCACAACCCCGATTAGGGGACGAGGAGAAGATTAATTAGTGTGCAACTAGCCTCTCCATGTACGCCGGCCTCGCTGCATCCACGCAATCTTCGATTTAGAAAAGAATGTAAGCATCACTTTAAGACGATCTCGATTACTCCCTCCGTTTGGAAATATAAGATGTTTTAGGTTTATGAATGAGATGTATCTAAATATCTTTTAGTGTCTAGATATATTTGTTTTAAAACGGAGGGAGTACATTATGGACATATATAGGGCAAAGGGCAAGAAAAAGACAAATGTTCCTATGACTCAAAATCATCACAAATTCACAAAGCTCAACCCTTCTCCAACCATTTGTAAGGTTCTTATCTCTAGTAAGAATTACTCCCTTCGTTTTAAAATATAAGATGTTTTAGATTTATGAAATAAATATATCTAGATTTTTTATTATTATGTAGGTTTATTTATGTTTAGAATGAATCGGCAGCTAAAAAAAAGTCTAGTGACATCCGCGTCCACGGCGTTCTACCACATATTTCTAAAAAAGATACTCTCTTCGCCCCATAAGTGACACAAGATGGTTTTGACCCGTCACGTCAATGACATAAAACGAGGACACAGGCGAGGGTTTTCACAAAACAAAAACAAGGACACGTACGGGAGGGGTTTATTTCACAGAACATAAACAAGGAGAAAATTAGTGTGCAACTAGCCTCGCCATGGACGCTGGTCTCGCTGCATCCACGCCCGCTTCACGCCACGTGTTGAGGCAGAGGACGGCCGGTCAGAAGGTGCAGTCCCAACACCTCACCTCAGTGATTCTATGAAGCAGCAGGGGAACACCACGGTCCACGCCCAGCTTTGGCAGGGATGTGGAGGAGGATGCAGGCATTGGCAGGGCTCGTAGAAGCCGAAGCTGCTGGGTGCCAACGCCGAAGAAGGTGGTGGCGAGGACGGCGACGACAGCGGCGTGTCCTGGGCCTCAAGGAGCAAGGTTGTGTACGGGTACACACGAACGCAACGCAATGTCGTCCACCGCCCGCGCGACCAGGGACCAGCCACGACGTTCGCTACCGGGACTCCGGGCATGCCGCCCATGATCGCGCCGTCGGCCCGTCGCCCACTGTCTTGGCGAATGGCGAGGTCTAGGACGATGGTGGCGTAGGCGAATGAAATGGCCGCCACAACATGCTCTGGATTCTGGGGATGAAGGACAGCACACCGCATCAGCTGCGCCACGCCGAAGAGGATGAACTGGCTGTTGGCGTCCACGTAGGTGTAGTTTCGCCGCCGTCGAAGAGGATGAACTCGTTCGAACCCCCACCGTCGTCGTCGTATCAGTGGGAGAGCACGACGGCCGACACGTACGTGACTCAGGCGAAGCAGAGTATGCGGCCGGCGACACAGGTTCGCTCCAGTAGAGCTCCAGCCTTCCTGTTCCTGTTCCAGGGCATGGCGACGGCGGTCTCTGACGCGTCCATGGCGGTCCGTGAAGCAGCTCAAGTTCTCCGGCGACGATGAAGGGCCGGCGCGTCCACGGCGTTCTACCACATGTGCGTACCTGCTCCGGTTCAGCTTTACGCGGAGCTAGATGGTACGACGTACTTGTTGGACCCGACTCAAGTTACCGTGCCAAAAAAAAAAAAAAAAAACTAGAGCGAAGAACAGGAAAATAGAGTCCCGAACACTTTCCACCTCCTAAAAAAGGATTCCGACCAATGATCGAGTTCGTCATTATATACTACTCCTACTCCTACTCTATTATTCTACCTCCACCTCCCCTCGCTCGTCATTATATACTACTCCTACTGTATTATCTGACGATCACAACAGCTCTTATTATTAGTTGGGCACCAAATAGCCGGTTCGCATCAGGTTTTCGATACGACGGCATCAGGTTTTCGATGCAAACTTCCGACGGCAGCAGGTAAGATATGACGGCGCATCAGGTTTTCGATTGGCGTTTCTAATTTTTTAAGCTGTATATATGCATACGACGAGTTCTTCTATGTGTATAATACCCTAGTAACTTGTAATCCCTCTCTTATACAATCTCTGTTTTGACTTTTAATCGTCGCACCACGAAAATCTAATCGCCTTGGAGGGGGGATTGAAATTTGATGTTTTGGGGATATTGACATGCTCTTTCACCTAGACTAATCTACGCATGTGATTTTCAAATTATCGTTATTAATACTCTTTTTGGTCCAAATTAGTTGACTCGGATTTATCAAGATATGGATAAATCTAATATTAAATCATCATGTCTAGATACAATTGAATCTAGACAAATCTAAATCAACTAATTTGGGTCGAAGGAGTATTTAAAACAACATAGGTGGCAAATACTCTTAACTTTGACTCGAGACAGATTTGTAATTTCGCTTGTTTTATCTAAACGACTACGAGCTAGCATGCACATACCTTTATGAGAAGGGCCTAGCACTAGTTGTTTTTAATTTTTTGATTGAAAACTCTTGGTCCTTGATTTCAATGCTTATTATGTCATATATTCAGGAGCAAACCACCAAATCGACGGAAGATGTTCTTTTTTGTTTTCAAGCAGAAGGTTGGGTCTTCAGTTTTTCGAAAAGACAAGGTGACCGGACGACCAAAGAAGATGTTCACGATATGTAGGAGTGACGAGTTTGGCACAAGGACATCGGCTAAGCCCAGAGTTATGCTTAAATCAACAGCACTGTGGCAGGAAAAACAGCTTCGCACGGAGAGGTGGAAGATTATTCTGATTATGGAGGTGTACGATATGACTTCATGGGCGGCTTATAGGAAAAATGAAAGCATCGGAAGATTATCTCGTACAATAAACAATGCACTTACCAAGTACAAAGATCGCCGCTTGGAAGCCGGATTATTTTATTTGGTTCCAGAAGACGAACATAAGACATACACAGTTAGCAGCTACCTTTACGGTGATAATAACAGTAATTTCTTGAAAGAACTGTCGAGAAGGAAGAGTCTCGAGCATAAGATGAAAGAGACTACACATGAGACGAGGGTCACGCTTGTTGCCGGGACGTTGCGATTGTGTGACATGAGGCATGTGCTATGCCTGTTACTTGTGTTTTTCCTAGCGTGGGCAATAGTATACATGTAAATAAATAAGTTTTAGTTTAGGCTGATCTGGTCCTACTTCTATGGAAATGCACATTTGATCCCAAGTACATATGCTCCCTTTATTAAAAACACGTATTTTAAATATTTATATAAATTTCGAAAAAAATAGTTGCGTGTATCTGTATATTCTACATGCTCACATGCGGTTTCAGAAAAAACCATATGTGTTATAGGCTATGTAAAAAAGACAAAAACATGTCCCGTGGAGAGTCTTATTTTACACAAGGCACACAAAATATTCATTTTCCGTGAAATGACTTTATACACACCAAACATGTGAAAATGTAGGCGCGTGTATTTGTTTTGAAATATTTTGACATTTCAAAGCAGCAAAATAACCGCGTCCTATATAACATAAAGAAATATCTGCATTCGGCATAGACTCCCACACGACCACACATCGCTGGATTCTTTACCGGGCACCTTTTATTTGGGGTGCCACGGAACCAGACCAGAGCGTGGGAACCAACTGTAGCAACTCACGGCAGTGCATCAGAAACACTTAGACAGTAAAAACCATGACAAATGTACATATAACTTGAGAAAGTAACATCAAGGTAACTTGCAGTTGTTTGCATCGGCATAGAAATACTCCCTCCGTTTGGAAATATAAGATGTTTTAGGATTGTGAAGAAGATGTATCTAAACACATTTTAATGTCTAGATTCATTTAAACCTATACACTAAAAGATGTCTAGATACATCTCCTTCACAAACCTAAAACATCTTATATTTCTAAACGGAGGAAGTAGTACTACAGTACTAAGATAATCTCTACGCGTTGCTTTCCCCATCTTCTTCTCCGACTAGGCTGCTCATGAGAAGCTAAAATGCTAATAGAATAAATTACTCCCTCCGATCCATACTAGTTGACTTGCATTTGTTAAAATTTTGATAAATCTATATACTAAATAGTGTGTAGATCATCCAAATCTAGTCAAGTTTGAGTCAATTAATATAGACCGGAGAAAGTATATCAAAAGATTATTGCTGTGTCGAAGATCTGCTAAGGGGAGGTACAACGGTGGAGCTCCCTACTTTATGCTTCACGCTCCTCTGCTTGCACATACCATAGGTAGATTTTCATCAAAAAAGTCCTCGTTGGTTCACACGGGCTACAGAAAAAACGAAAGTTACTTGCTAGTGCATCAGAAACACTTGACAGTAAAGAACATGACGTGTAAATATAACTTGACAAAGTACATCCAGGGTAACCTACAGGTTTGAATAAGCAGTAATAACTTCTTAGTTTGATGCTGATTAGTTACTTCCCGGTGCTGAAGTCAAAGGAAAAAACCAAAAAAATACATAGATTATATCATGGCAGATTAATCAGGTATACCTTTAAGCCGGCACAATTTTCTTAGAAAATAATATTTTCGATCACAAGCATTGCAGTTGTATGGCAAATACATCTCTATTTTATATGTAAACACATAATTGCAATACCCTGGTAGCGAGGTGAATCCGGCTAAGTATCAAAGATAGCAAACCGAACAGTATATCAAAGAAAGAATAAGCAACACATATAGAACATGACCTTTGGTTTTATAGCTGATCATGTCCAGACTCAACGTCCAGGAGCTAGCAATGCCAATTGTTATGCCTCTAGGATTGCTAGGCTAAAGAAAGAGTTGAGCAAAAGTTTTGCCATGAAAGACTTGGGTCTAGCAAAGTGTATTCTCGGCATGAGAATTGAGAGAGACAGAAAATCCAACAAGTTATACTTGTCTCAAGAAGATATATATTGAGAAGGTACTTCGCAAGTTCAAGATGAACAAGGCAAGGGAAGTGAGCTGTCCACTCGCATCTCATTTCAAGTTGAGTAAAAAACAATGTCCCTCCACTGAAGAGATGGAAAAGGAAATGCAAAAGGTTCCTTATGCTTCAGCTGTTGGGAGTTTGATGTATGCTATGGTGTGCAGACGGCATGAGTGACATTGCTTAAGCGGTTAGTAATGTGAGCAGATTCATGTCCAATCCAGGAAGACCATATTGGGAAGCCCTGAAGTGGATTTTCAGGTATCTCCGCGGCAGCACTAATATGAAGCTTTGCTTTGGTGGTAATGAGCCCAAGCTGATTGCATATTCAGATTCAGACTTGGCTGGAGGTATCGATGTAAGAAAGTCTACTTCAGGTTATTTGATTATCCATTCAGGGGGAGCAGTGGCATGGCAAAACAGGTTGCAAAAGTGTGTGGCCTTGAACACAACCGGGGACGAGTTTATCGCAGTAACTGAGATGATCAAGGAGCTATTATGGCTGAAACGATTGGCTTGTGAGCTTGGTTTTGAGTAAGACAAGTATGTGTTGTTTTGTGATAACCAAAATGCCATTCAACTGAGTAAGAATGCAAGTTTTCATTCGAGGTCGAAGCATATTGATGTTTTCTATTATCGGATTCGAGATGTGCTGAATTCCAAGCAAATGCAAATTGAGATGGTGCACACAGATGACAATGGGGCTGATATGTTGACCAAGGTGGTGACAAGAGGAAAGCTCGAGTTTTGCCGTCGGCTCGCCGGCATGACTGCCGGTTGGCAGTGCGACCCTCCATGATGTCGGGAGGGGGAGTTTGTTGGGCCATGTCCCTCCACATGGAGGTGTGTTGGCAGCCCAACATCAGCCCGTGAAAATCCAAACCGTTTCAACCGTTGACCGATGTTCGTATTCAACGGCTGAGGTGCTACTTGGGAGAGGAGTAGAAAAGAAAACCCTAGCCACCCTTGGTGGTTGTGCGTTTCTCAATCAAAGAGTGAGTTGAGCAAGAGAGAGGATGATAGAACACACAAGAACACCACAACCTAGTGAGAAGAAAGGAAGAAGAAGGAGAGATGATTTTTGTCCAGATTTCTGAGATCTGATCAGTTTGTCTTCAAGCTGATGTTTGGAGGCTCAAACGTGCTTGGATTGGCTCCAAAATTGGTGAGCTTGTTCCTTCCTTTGAGTAATTTGATCTGGTTAGCTGGTTTGAGATTTTGGTCAGTATGGCATCAGATTTGGAAGCGGTTTAGTCAGTTCGGACTGCTACAGTTTTAGCGCAGAGCAGTTTTGGTAGACGAATAGTTTGAGCAGACAAATGGTGTCCGATTGGCCTGAAATTTGGTCTGTATGTTAGGTACTCGTATGTCAGCTTGTATACAAAGTTTTGTGCTTATTGGATCTACGGTTTAAGAAAAGTTTGCTGATTACCGAAGGGGATAGAAATTGAGATACTCTGCTTTGCTGTAATCTTTCTCTCAAATGTTTGTTTTTGTTGTTGCCGGTGCTGAGTGTGTTGTATATCTCTAGATGTTCTAGAGAAGACTATGTATCCATGTTGCTCATAGTGAAGCTCGCGTGGACCGGTTGGTCCGCACCCGTGTTTTTTCTTTCTCACCTAAGAAGGTTTTTCATGTAAATCCTTGTGTCACCTATGCATGTGCTCATTATTTTATTTCCACTGCATATCTGTTGATTGAAACTATCCTCGGAGTTCACCTCAAGCAATGGGGATTGTGGCATCTTCCCCCAAAAAATACAGAAATTAACTCCGAACCTGTGGTACTGAGCACAAGAAATTGAAAACCCGAGGTAAAAAGAAGAGCAATAATGTCTCACTGTAAACAGAAAAAAGTTTTATCAACTGCAGTTGTTACAATATTATGCACAACTAGCATATATACTGTTAATATCACATGAATGTGCATAAGATGTATTCCCTCCTGGTCAAAATGTTGTGCATATACGATTTTGTAAAAGTCAAACATCATAAACTTGACCATGTATATAGGAAAAATTATCAACATCTAGAACACCAAATCAATACCATTAGATTCATTGTTATATATTTTTTCATATGGTATTGTAGATATATGTAATTTTTTCACTAAACTTGGTCAAAATTGATGATGTTTGTTTTGACTTCTAAAAAATATTATATGCACTATGTTATGGTATGGAGGGAGTATAGACGGCAGAAGAAAAGGTTGGGTTCGCAAATTACAACCAAGATGGTTTTTCCCACCACACATATGAACTGTGTGGTCACATATGAACTGTGGAGGTCATCAAGTATCGTATAAATGTCTAAAAACTCAATGCTGAATTCCAATGCCTGCTAGGTATTGTTTACTCAGAATCGTAGTCAAGCTCCTGCACAACTCTCCTCCCCCACGCCAAAATCCCCCCATGGGATTTTTTTACTCACTTTACTAATATGGATATATTACAAAAAAAAATGCAAACCAAGGGGGGGGGGGGATGCTTGTATGCACGTGCACCTAGAATAAGGATTATTAGGAACACTTCATTACAAGGAGCAAACTGCGTAGCATTCCATTTCACGAATAGCCAAATGAAGAATAAGCTGAAATAACTTAGAAAGTAGTAAAACTTATGGAGATAATTGAGGGTGTTTACCTGAAATGCCCCAAAATACATACCATAGCCAAAGACATCCTAGCAAAATGGGTATAGGTATCACCAACCAAAATAGATGAAGGATACGTGAGAGTACACATATAAGCTAATCCATTTGAAAATAATTAGATTTTTTTATTTAAAGGTGCCATGCTCTCGAGATCCTTACCAATTAAAGCTCAGCAAATCTAATGACGTGGTCAGGAAAGGCAAGGAAGGTAAATTAAGAAATCATGTGCTTGTTGAGTTTCAAGGTCTTTAGAAGATCCTATGTGCATTACATTATGTATCGAAACCTACCAAATGCTGTATATAATAATTAGTAGACAAATGGTACTTAAAATTGAAGAATCATGTTGCTGATGCTGCTAGCAACAATAACAACAGTGCCAGTATGCACGAGTATTTTGTCAAGCAACTCGCATGCAGCAAGGAGACCCAGTGCATCCGATTGAATGCCGTCACACAGCTGCATCGACGGGGACACGCAATTGCAGCGAAAATAATGCTAGCAGTTTTATAGAGACATGCTACAACATCCGTCAAACCTATCATAGACATACGCTCGTTAAATAAATAACAGTTAATTATCAAACAAATATATATATCAACATAAATAAACATCGCTCGTCCCTTCCTGTTTCCAAACGATAAGGCAAAAGAACATCCCATCCATTGACAGTTTTATTAACCATTTCATAAATATTGTACTATTACTAGATAAGTTTTAGTCATATTAAAAGCGGTACTTTAGTTATAGTTATCTATGATAGAGAAACTATGCTACAAGTCGTCTATAACTGCGGACACGGCTTTCAGAAAAATTTACCTGCAGGGGTGCACAAATATCAACACACACGATTAACCTCGGAAAAACCAAATAAAAATCCAACAAGGCATCAGGACAAAGCACCCACAAGATTCATAAAAAATTTCAGCGGGCCACTCCCACTAAGCTACCCGCTATTAAGTCGGTTGGGCTTCGCGACGAACCAAGGGGTTTGTGATGACGGCTGAGAAAGACTGGGAACCCGAAAGTGTGACTGGGCTTGTCGAAACAGCGTAAACATGGCACGGGGTTTTAAAACAGTACAATAGTAAATGCTCTTCGAGCAACAATAGTAAATAAAGCAGTAAAGTATGACATAAATACAACAAAGTAATAACACCAAAAACTACTTTGTGGCCCCAAGAAATAAGATGTGAATAAAGCTCGGACTAACGGGATTCATGGTCCCACATATGGATAGTGTGATAGTCAAGGAATAAGAATCAAGTACTCGAGGTCCTACAGGAGACAAGTGAGAATAAAGAACCAAATAACAGATATTGCCCATCGATGCCTCTTTCTTTAGTTATTCTATTACTACTCAATTCAGTTGTTTAGGTACCTCGTTGTTCAAATACATCACAAATCCTACACATGCAATTGTACAGACTCGCATGGCTCAAAAAACTCCTATAGCAATGGCTCATAGGATTGAGGAAATAAGCTTCGGTAGGGTTTAAAAATAAAGGCTATATAGTACTTGGGATTGCAATTTAATTCGTGATGAGATTTTTGATGCAAGAATAAGACAGATGCAATCGGTACAATATATAGTGCAAGCATGGAGAATTTCTTGCCTAGCAGTTCAGTTACAGAATAGGTGGGATCTGGGTAATACTCCTGAGACTCCTGATAGTTCCTTTGCTAGGCGTCTATCCGGATAAAAACCAAACACACAAGAGGCAAAAATAAATACATTATAAATCATATGCAACAAGAAAACAAGATACGCCATGACAGAATGATACGCAAGTTATATGGTATAACATAACATTGCACAGGTGAGATGTGGGGTACAAGAATAAAGCATGTCATTAAGTTGTTAGTTACATGTTGTTCGCATAAACCTTGTTGTCCTGTTAATATTTATATGATACATGCTTTAATTCATATCATAAAATGCATAGCTAGAATGGTCAAGTTACGCTGATCATTTTAGACATATCATTTGTTGAATTTGGAGTTACAGAATTAAAGTTATGCAATTATTAAGAAATGACATTTAAATAATATTTAATAATTCAAAAAATATTTGTCTAGAATATATTTTAAATAGCATATTTATAATCCTTATGTTTTTCTGATTCAAAAACATATATTATTTGTAGTATTTGGATTTACAAATTTAAAGCAATATTAAATTAAAATATTTAAAACATGGTCAAATGTTAAAGGTTTGACTAGTTTGAATTAATTTTGAAAATATTTGAATTTACAATTGAATTCATATTTGAAAACGATTCACTTTCATTTTGAAAGTTTTTACAAATTCAAATTATTTTAAAATTGTTTAGATTTAAATATTTTCTGAAACTTATATTTATTTGGAAAATCCTGGGGACTTTCTGCACAATTACAGTACCTACCCACAGTCAATTACGGGTGTGACCGCGTTGCTGCGTGGACTCTGGCGAGCGCGGGCGACTGGATGCTGACACGTGGTTCGGCAAGGGATGGCGGGTTGGGATACGAAAAACGCAGGGGCCTTTGTGAAAGGTTGCGGAGGCTGTTTACTGAACCTCGCCAACATTCGCCGCCGCGAGATCTGCCGGATTTCAAACGACGATGGCGACGAAACAGATTCGAGTTTGGCGACGCCACACAAACTAAAAATGGAGAGGGTATCATGGTATGAAACTCTCATTCTTATTGTTATTCCGTAGGATCACTTATTCGATGGGAAAAACGCGACAAACCTAGTGACTTCCGTTGGGTTTTCAGACTGACGGACCAATTCAGAATCTGCAGACTTGATGCTCGACTTTACCAGATGATTTTGAGAGCCGTAGTCGTCGGATTGAGGCGTGGTTTAGCTCGATATAGAGAGGGGGGCAGCCTCTCTGAAGGGATATGAACGGAGATGCTAGGGGTGGTCAGGATACGTCGGCAAGCAGGGTGGCAGAGGGCTAGCGCGGCTACTGCTGCTTGCGCGCGCGGGATGCTGGAGCGCGGCGACTTGGGCGCGGGGTGCGGATGGCGGTAGCGATGCAAAACGGCCAGGAAGAGCTGGGACGAGACGGCGACTCACCGAGGAAGCGGACGGCGAGGTGGACCGCGAGCCAGGCGAAGTGACGGGGCGGCGATGGCGAACGACGGCGGCGTGCGGCTCGGGGTTGGTCAAGTACGCGAGGCTCCTGTCTCGACCAAAGTGACCATGGAACAAGGCCACAGCCTCAACACCGCGGATGTCGGCGCCGAAGCAAGGTGTCCAACACCTGGCGGGCACCGCCCTGTCTGGGGAGCTGGTGGCGTTGTTGCAGCCGTGGCCACCCGGCCCGCTACCTTCGTCGCCGACTTTCCTCGCCGCGCCTGAAGAGAACAATGGGCCCGAGCTGCGGCCGCATGGTGGTGATGTAAGAGCGCATCCCGTGCAGCGCTTCGTCGACTCGAGGTGTCCACGCCCCAATCTCGCACAAGATAACCAGAAGGAAGGAGGAGTTCAGGAATCTATCTTCTTCCTCCTCTACTCTGTTCTAGCACCACGGCCCCAGTGACAAGGCCAGAGCCCACTCAATCCAGGTCGTGACACACAGATAATACTAGAGCATTGCAGATCTTCTCTCTCTTTATTCATTGATTTTCACTGGCGAGTTCGAACAAAGACTCACAGAAGTACTAAAATCTTGTCTCACAGGATACAGAATTACACATCACACCCAGAACGACATGACAGACACAGGGCCAGTATCTCGGCCTTCTTCTCAATCTTCCACTTTTATCTTCTTCATCAACACTATTAAATCCCCTGTCACCGTGAGCTTGTTCTTGTCCCTGACGACATGTGCCTTCTCGACGCCTACCGCTGGATGATGATCAGTAGTTTTGTTGCCGCATAGTGGTCTCTCGCGATCGTTGCAGTCTCAGATCTACTGATGCTATGCACACAAGAAGCAAACGTACGACGGATCATGTGTGAAAACTAGTGCACGCTCCAAATGGAAAAAGAAATTTGCACTCCTGAATCCTGCAAGTTCAGTACTCTTCCGCCATGACGGGTACTGAAACTAGGGAAAACAGGATATAAGCTAAGCAGACTGAAGAAATATGGAAGATGAAAAGCACGATTCTCAAGTGTTGGACAGAACAGAACCATCATCACATCAATCTATACCTCCACCTGTACTTTTTGATCATCGTTAGGGTAAAAGCATTACATACACCAGTATTTCACAGTACGACTACTTTGGGTACTCCACAGTTCGACTTACTTCAGGTTCTCCAAGTACATTTAGTAGAAGTAAAGTATGACTTACTTCAGGTTCTCTAGGAAATACTGAGAACATTGGGATAGTAACAAGAGTTCAACCAGTAACAAGTAGCACCACCAGAGACGACAGAAAGGTTTACCAGTTACGAGCCATTTTGCCTAAGCCTACTGTATTGTGCAGTAGTGGCGCGCCATTGTCAGCCATCCGGACTCAGTAGCAGAGGGCGGGTTGGCAGTGGTAGCGGGAGCTGGGGCCGGAGCCACTGCAGGGGCGGGGTGGGCAGCGGCCGAGACAGCAGGGACGGGGTTGGCGACGGCGGCGGCAGGGGGGTTGGCGGTGGCGGAGCGCTCGGTCTCGTGGAGCTTGGCGGTGCCGGTGGCCTTGCCCTTGATCCACTCTGCGGCTCCAGCAAGGGACGCTCTGGCTTTTGCCTTCATGGTGGTCGACTTTTTATTGTCCTTCCTGGGCTTCTGCTGCTGCTGCTTCTCCTTCCTGGGCTTCTTCTGCTTCTTGTTCTTAACCATCGTCGCTGACTGGAAAGACATGGGAGAATTAATTAGAATCCTGTGAAGAAAAGGCAAAGCGCGCGTGTACTCCGATTAAACATAAATCGGTAAAAAAAAGCAACATAGACTCCTCCAAATACAGTGGGGTAATTCTTGTTCCACATTGTGCCTCATCGGTGCGGCCACAGCCGTATGAACATCAAACGCGAAGAGGCGCAACCGCAAAACACTTAATACTGGAATATACTAAAAATAAAGTAGTACAGCAATGTTACACTCCTCAGTGCTCGCATGGCCTACAAATGAAGGCTGGATATAGGGCAAGACACGAGATATATCTAAAGAAGCTGACAGCAATGGAGAAGACAATGCAAGGGAACATGACAACTAGCATAACAAGAAGAAGATAAAGAGATGGAGCCATTTAGAAGTAATTGGATTACCTTCAATATTATTTTACAATTCATGAAGAACTCCACTAGCAGATATGCAATGTATGATACTCAAAAGGAGGTAGCTCAAATCAATGTTCTACACTCAAGTGTAGCAATACTAAAGTGAACTTAAGTTTATTCTGTAATTGTTATAAGTACTGAAGATAAATCTGTTATGACCATGGTTGTCAAGATTGTACACACCTTTTTTTGTCCTCCCTAAGACAGAGTAGAAATATTGACAATTTTTTTGGAAGTAAAACATCGACAAAACCATGTAAAACCTATAGATCACACCCCAACAGTTAAAACTTTCTGTCTATACACACTGAAACAGAGGACATAATATCCTAACCGAAGCATACATCAGTTCAGAAAACACCTACCTATTTTGAACTTATGAAGGATTGCTTGCTGCAGCCTGGAGCGCACACATTCATGAAACATGGACTTGCAAAATAGCAAGACATGCAAAAAGCAAAAGAGAGATTTCACACCCAAAACTGTAATATGCCACAATTTTAAAAATCATCGCCCTAGTGCTCCCCATTAGATCAGCAAGTTCACTAGAGCATCAAAAACAGCAAGTTCAAGGTTCACCCATCATATTAGAGCCGCGCTTGAAAGCCAATCAAGACTCGTTTCAGATCCTCAAATGGTAATATTTCTTTTTGAGGAAAACGGCAGTTGTTCTGCCAAATCAATTAAGAGAGGGAATAGAAGGTTCAGTTACAAGCTAGAGAGGGACTAGCTGACAGACAAAGAACAAGCAAAACATCTGACAAAAACATGTCTAAACTAAGCTGACTACTCGCTGATAACAAGGCTGCACGCCTGGCTCTTCCTCTCGAGATAACTCCCTGTAGGTATGATCCCAAGACCAGCAGATCAATCTAAACGTACGCAAAACTGGACGCAAAGTTGCATTCCAACAATTAGGCTTGATGGTTGCAAGAAGCGGGAGCAGGTACACAGGCGAACAATCAAAAGCAAACCGCAATCTGATTTTGATCCAAGGTTCCCAAGAATATCTCCTCCAATCTCTCAGATGTCCCAAAGCATTTCGATCATAACTACACACGATGCCAACTCTCACGCGCACGAATGCAAGGAACGACCACAAGCACAAACGACCAGCAAAAGTAGGGGAAAACCGAAGCAAGAGGCGCTGACAGGTGACAGCGATCGCACGACGCGCGGCGAGGGCAAACGACGAAGCTGTGCTCTCGGATCAGCCACATACGGACTAGTACGACACATCCAGTAATCGAGAGGAGAGCGGGTAAGGAGGGAAGGGATCGGAGAATTCATCTCACCTGGCCAAGGAAGAGGGAGTCGGCGCGGCGGTGGGCTTGGCGAGCCGAAGGAGTCGTTCCGCTTCAAGGATTCCCGGCCCTTGCTACTTGCCTGCATTCGATTCGAGGAGCCCGCTGATGCTTGGAGTTATAGGGCAAGGAGGAGGCGCGGGATGCGGGAACGGATGGGCAAAATAACCGCACCTCGCCGGAGACGAAGATGGAGGGCCGGGGTGGTTGCTTGCAGGCGGAGGGGAACCGCACCTCGCCGGAGACGAAGATGGAGGGCCGGGGTGGTTGCTTGCAGGCGGAGGGGAACCGCACCTCGCCGGAGACGAAGATGGAGGGCCGGGGTGGTTGCTTGCAGGCGGAGGGGAACCGCACCTCGCCGGAGACGAAGATGGAGGGCCGGGGTGGTTGCTTGCAGGCGGAGGGGCTGTGCTTGCGTGCGTGCGTGCGTCTTCTCCCGCGCTGCGGCTGCTTGGAGATCAAGTTGGAGAATGGTTAGGTGAGGGCAGGAAGCAGCAACGGAGAAGAAGGGCAGAGGAGAGGAGGCTCACCCGCTCGCGCTCGCGCTCGCTGAGGCTGCGGGACGGGCGGTCGGCAGCAGGAGGTGTTGGCTTCGCGTCTCAGGTATTTCTGCTGGTGGGAGACTCGAGAGCCAGCCAATATAATAAGGACGCAGGTAGCGTGTCGTTGATTCCTCCAGGCCGTCCGATCTGCTGATCTGTCGGATTGGACGGTACACGAAGATCCCAAGGCTGACGCTGGCAAGTGGGCCCGATGGGCCTCCATCCCCCGGCGGGGACGGGTCTGGAACTCTGGATGACCGTACGCACCCCTGGGCACCGGAGGCGGCAAGCATAGATGAGTGCCGCCGCGCGCTTGCGGTGCCTCCATCGCCTAGCAAGCCCCCGCCGGCGGCCGGTCACGGCACGCTTGCTGTGCTTCCTTCTTCCAGCGAACCCCCGCCCGCCCGCCCTTTCCTCAGCCTGAACCCCTGCAACCCGCCGCAGGCGGCCCACGGCACCCAGGCGACCGGGGCAAACGGCTTGGGCTACAGAAAATCGGCCGCTTGCCGTCCACCTCGCCGTCGACTGCACCTGCTCCTGCTCACCACCCCCACACCGCCGCACCTTCCACTCTCCTTCCTTTCCTTTTTCGTTTTGACAGAGAGAGAAGGGTGATCGCGTTGCGAGCAGGAGTAATGGGCCGTGCGGTGCTATCAGTAGGGATAGAATTGTGGGGATCCTGTTAGGACCTGGATGTGCCGTAGAGAGTGATCTGTTGGGCTGGGCTTACTTAGACCACCACTCTTGTATGGTGGCGTTTGTTGTGGAGATGTCGATGTTCAGTCCTAGTTTTTGCTTGCATCTGAACCAGACCTCTCTAGCAGTGAGACACACTGGACCAGGATGTGTTCAACTGTGTCGTCTTCCTGTAAGCACACAAAACATGCCGCTGATGCATCTTGGAGGCCATGTCTGAAGCGTCTATCGGAGTCCATACCCGACATTGCACTGCCAACCAGAGAAAAAACTTGCTCTTGGTCTTGGGCGTAGCTCCATTTCTCCAGATGTTGCATCCCTGCTCATGGTGTTGATCGCAGCCCAAACAGCCAAACACTTCCTAACTCCTCGGGGGGGGGGGGGGGGCTATGTTACCCGGCAGGTCTAGGAGCCATATGTTGTCAAGCACACCTTGGGCTATTGTTCTTGCATTCCCAGCACGAGTGCTGACAGTAAGAGAGATACCTGGTGCCAACTCTGACACAGTTTTACCTGCTAGCCACATATCTTTCCAGAACAGAGTGCGCTTTCCATCTCTAGCTTTGATTTTCACCAGACCATCCGTAGATTACATCTTGTGGTAAACAATGCAATTCAAAAGTACAAAGACCGCCCCAAGCGAGCTGGATTGTTTTATTTGGCAACAGATTCCGATGATTTTACACACATGCATAGTCCGCAAAAAGTAAGATCAGCAGGTTCTTGAGAGATCTATGGAGGAGAAAGAATAGACATGGGCACCAGATGAGAGAAACTGACCAGGGAGTATCGATGGTTATACTAGCAGTGCTCATGGATCCAATCTAACCGTCCCAAAAATTTATTCCATCGCCACCGGGACATTGAAACTAATTGGTATAACGCATGTATTTTGCTTGTTTCTTGTGATTTTCTTAGATTGGGCTATAGTATATCTGTAAGCAATTTTTAATTTGAGTCAGCTCGATACTCTCCTATGTTCTTTGATGACATGAATGAATATTTTTTTATTCATGTGGTTAATTTTCATTCGCATAATTCTTATTCTAAGCGATGTCATTCCATGATTTTGTATTACATGAATAATTTTTATCGCGTCAACCGTTTTTCTCTGTTACATCCCACATGTAACTCAAAACTTTTCAGTTACAACCTACTTACAACTAAATTTTTCTTGGTTGAGTTGCAACTGAAAAAATCTTAGGTACAACCGACTTGCAACTCAAAAAGGTTAGTCTCGAGCCACGTGCAATTTAAAAATCTCAGTTGCAATCCATTTGTAACTCATAGGACGCACAAATCTTTACTATTAATTTCAAAAGCGTGGTAAATGCCTGGTGTCACGCTTAAAGAAATTACAACCAAGATGCCACTCCACGTTTTTTTAACAGATTCCATGTCTAGAAAAACTCCATGCCCTTATCTCAACAAACCAACAAACGGATTAACTGATCTGAATACTACTTCCTCAAAACGTGCGTGCTTATCCTCACGTACAACATCACACCACCAGAAACCAACTCCATAATCTTAACAACTTTTTTTCCAAGCAAGCCACGTGTTCAAAGTTTCAACTATACTTCCAATTCTTCTTCTTCGTCAAACTGGCAAGCTAGCAGGCCGAACTGGGGCAGGCTTTGGCCAGCCCGAGGTTCTTCGGTGTCGACCAGTTCGTCGACGGGTGACCTGTCAGAGCGCCTGCCTTCTTGAACTGGTACGTGTTAACTATGAACTGCTTGTGGGTGTAGGACTATTACGGCTGGGCGCTGGACTTGACCATCCCGGCGGTGGTCCTGGCCATCGGGCTCTCCTGCCTGGAGGTGTGTGTGCAGGTTTCAGCGAACAACCCACTATGAAGTCTTCACAATGGTGTCGAATCGCAGGCCTAGCCATATAATTCTCTAGAGAATCGAGCACACGACCGATCTCCCCTTTCACCTTGTATCTGTTCGGCCGATGTGGCTTTATTCTATAAAGCGGGACAAAAGTCTATTTCGAGAGTTAGTTCAATGAATTTTGAAGTATCTTCTTGTACTTGAATTGCTTGAACAAATTCGTACATGAGACGAGACACATATGTTTTTGCAATTATCATTAGTTGGACTTGAGACGATATATCTTTATCTTGGTTCATCAGATCTTTTGACAGGCCCGCTTCAGGCAAGGAGGCAGTCGCGTCGTTGCTGTGCAACCATGGAGAGGCTCTGCGCAAGTGGAGGTGCTCAAGATTCTTTGAGGATGCTACCGCTCTAGGCATTCGTCGTGTTCTTCTATGCGGTGTCGGCACAACTGTTGTTGATATCAGATCTATGCACATCCGTCCCGCCTCCATGCATGTCCCCTTGGACATGGTCACCATCGTACTCCGAGGTCACCTGGTGGGAGAAGGGTGTCTTAGAGCCGGTCAGAGCTGCAGCTGATCGGTGCCGTCCTTGCAATGCCCGTGCTCACCATGGTTGTTATGGCTCTTCTCGAGACGGAGCACCTTTGCGCGGCGCAGCAGTGTACACGCTGGTGGGCGTACATAGGGGAGCTGCTCACCACCATTGGGTAGCTTGACTTCTTCTGCTGCCATACACCGGCGGGGATGAAGACTGTGGCCTCGTGTATGACGACTAGCAAGATATGTTAGTGGTGTGTCAAATGGAAACTCAACACACATGAAATAGTAGGCTGGCAGCTCCCATGGTCTGATCGGTAGATACACGGTAGCTGTGCTCACTTTAGGTACCTATGACTTCATGCATGCTATGCCTCGCTTTGTTGTTTACAGCGAGTTATTCATGAGACAAGGCATATAAATGTCAATGTACCAGTTTTTTGTTTTTAGTGTGATCTACCAAAAGTATTCATGATTAAACCTGGAATGTTTGATGGATGATGGTAATACCGCAAAGAAGCTATAGTTAAGTAAATTCGGTATGTACTTTTTTTCACACATGAATGCACCTAATTAGTTAGAGTATGCTAACATATTTATTATTACAAGGTAGAGCGTATTTTTTATAGACATAGCTGAGTGTTTTGGTAAAAGAGGTGGCTCGTATAAAGGATTTGAATGGAAAAGATAGACCTTCAGAAAGATATTGTCACTCCACGTTTAAAGAAATGTCAAGGCATATAAATGTCAATGTACCAGTTTTTTGTTTTTAGTGTGTTCTACCAAAAGTATTCATGATTAAACCTGGAATGTTTGATGGATGATGGTAATACCCCAAAGAAGCTATAGTTAAGTAAATTCGGTATGTATTTTTTTTCACACATGAATGCACCTAATTAGTTAGAGTATGCTAACATATTTATTATTACAAGGTAGAGTGCATTTTTTATAGACATAGCTGAGTGTTTTGGTAAAAGAGGTGGCTCGTATAAAGGATTTGAATGGAAAAGATAGACCTTCAGAAAGATATTGTA
This sequence comes from Avena sativa, assembly GCA_916181665.1. Lineage (NCBI taxonomy): Eukaryota > Viridiplantae > Streptophyta > Magnoliopsida > Poales > Poaceae > Avena > Avena sativa. The sequence goes on along the minus strand of OV702294.1, from coordinate 142,106,275 downwards.
CTTAGTTTTGAGGAGATGAAGCTTAGTCTACATAAACTTGGGCACCAAATAATAACTGATGCAGTTGCCAAAATACTATCATATGTTGTGAGTAATCATTATATTTTTTATTTCGAGAACTTCTGCAACAATATAATTCAACATAACGGATGCCAAGGGAGGGGGAGGGGGTGGGGAGAGGAAGGAGCGAGAATATGTATTTGTTTTTATTTGAATGGAAAATCTTTTAATAACTATATTTTTCTGTCTGCCGTGGCAACGCACGGGCATTGAGCTAGTCATAATATAAATCCGATGATTATGGAGTTGAATGAGCTCTATCTAATTTCTCATTCTTCGAATGACAATTAGCAAAATTATTTTTAGAGGATTTGTTGATAGAAAAATCTCTAGATATTCCCGCAATGTTGAAGTCTTTATCAATATCAATTAAAGTTATATCGATGATTGCTCAGAATTAAGCTAGCAGATGTGTCGACACCGCTATAAGAGTTCTTACCTAAGGAACCAAACCTAGTTACTATCATAAGGCACGACTGCCATGAGCAATCCATAAATTCGGTCTTCCCAGTTGCTTGCAATCCATGTTGCTTGATATATCATCGTTTACCAATGTTATAAATAGCATGCTATGAAAAAATAGAGTGGTCCTTCTTACACAACCTAGAATACACATCCTAGAAACAAGAATACAGAATATTTTGTATTGGCTTTTTACAGGCGTGTAGAAATCATCACTATCTACATCTAAGAAAAAAAATGCTCCCTCCATTCTAAAATAATTGACTTGATTTTGTCTAGATTCGTATATATCTATATATTAAAATATGTCTAGATATATGTGAATTTAGAGAAACTCACGTCACTTATTTTGGTGGAGGGAGTAGAACTTTTTGAAACTTCAAAATGCCGATTTAAAAAAAAGCTCCATGGAGCCGGCCATCCAAGTCGATCGCACTTGTTATTAGCAATGCCATATCTTGCTATTTCAAACATTTTCTTTTATCCAAAATAGAATACCATTTTTTGGGGAAAACATCCGTGTGTGAATATGGGCTTAAAAATGTGCAAACTACTATGTTGCTCATTTTTAGACTCAAAATAATATAAATAACTTATATGCAATTTTGGGTTATAAAATTCGCAGGCCAAACGACCGAGTAACAGACCCACTCGATCTCTTTTTCCGAACCAGGACAACGCGTGTGATTTTCAAATGCTCCCCTTGAAAGCCCGGGGCAGGATAAAATGTCGGCCCAAATTCCCTGCCACCGGCATGTCATGGAACTAGTTTTCAAAATGGCATTTGGCAGAACTAAAACCTACCAGTGGTCTGCTTAAAAGGACTCGCTCACTTCTAGTCCTCAATAGTCGCACCATTTAACATTTATATTGCTTTTTTTTCTAGCGAATGAGAGTGGTTAGGACATCTCCAGCGGCACAACCCATTCTAGACATTCAAATTGTCCACTTTGGTTCTTTTGGATTGACACGCGGATAGAATTGGGTCGTGGTCTGGCTGTCAGGACAGTGCTTACAGTGGCACGACCCACTCGGTCTGTGCTGGCTATTTGGTCGACGATGGTCAGTTTGCCAATTCTTTTCACATTTAAGCATATTGGCACAAACAAATATATAAATTGGCTACTAAATAAAGTGGCAAACATGTTCTTGAAAGCAATACATAGCGAGCATAACGCGACATAGGGACCTCGGTCTGCCCTAAACTATCCCGGCTCAGCCCATGTTTTCCTTTTTTATCATCTGTGGACTGTAGTAGGATTGACACAACATATGATTTCAGCTAGGGACGGTACGTGTCGACCAGAGGAGGTGACACCGTGTTTGTCAGTTGGAGGTAAGGTGTGGATTCCAACAAAGTTTCACTTTTAGTTTATTTCAAAATTTATGTTGCAAAATTTTATCAAAAGTTTATACTAGTAATTTTAAAATAAACTAAAAGTGGGACTCCGTGATATCCTACTTGTTGACACCTAGCTGGAGGGGTATCGACCGTCCATGGTCTTGCATGGGAGGAGACTGAGGCAGTCTGACAAAAGTGTGGTGGTTTCCGTTCGGAGAATCATGGGGAAGCAACTTCTGTGTGCAAGAAAACGGATACTGTGCGTTTAGTACTCAATGTCGAAATCCTTTTTTACACAGCCTAAAATATATATCCCAGAAATCAGAATACAAAATATTTTGCATTGGCTTTTTACACGCAGGTAGAAGTCATTATTATTGTATCTAAGAAATAAATAGAATTTTTTGAAACTTCAAAATGTCAATTTTTTAAAAAATCTCCATGGAAACTATCCTCAAAATTGATGCAATCTCTATTAGCAGCGCTATATCGCGCTATTTAAAACAATGTCTTTTACCCAAAACAAAAAGCCATATTTTTAAAACATTCGTGTGTGAATATGGGTTTAAAAATGTGCAAACTATTATTTTACTTATTTCTAGACTCAAAATCATACAAAAAAACTTATGCGCAATTTTGGCTTATAAGATGCAGTGGCCAAACTGAGTAACAGACCCACTCGATTCATTTTCCGAACCGAGTCGAGACGTGCACACAGTTCTGTAGGATAATGCGTGTGGTTTCTTCAAATGCTCCTTGTAAAAACAAGTTTCTTCAAAACGCATGATGAAATGTCAGCCCAGATTTGACCGACATGTCATCGAACTAGTTATACTAACCAATTGCCTTCTTAAAAAGACTAGCTCGCTTCTAGCCCTTAGTACTCGCACCATTTATATTGGTGTTTTTGCAAGAAGCCAAAGAGAGTTATTAGGTCCCCTTTTACCCGCAAAAAAAAAGAGTTATTAGGGCACAAGGACTTAACAAAACTTGTCAATATTTACATGCTCATGCCACACTAAGCTTGGCTGCTTCTAAGCGGTATTTTGGGAGATATCAAATAAACATCTACAGCTGGCTGCTTTTGCAAGATAAAGCTCTATTTTAATTTATGTCGTCTCGGATGTTCATTGGGTAGGTTGTCTAGATTATCTCCGATCAAATGTATTGAATTAATGCAGTAGCTAACTAAAAAGTTTAAACTGGTGGAAAGGAGGCTAATATATTTCAACACTCCTCTCTTGTCTAGGATGAACATACGGGAAGGCCTTAGATGTGAGATCGATGAAAGGCAAGCTACAAGTATTTTAGATTTAATAGTGTGTTGGCCTATTGATTCCGATACCATATTAAAATTGGTTGCCAGCCGGTCCACCAAAAAAGTGTGAACTGTTGATGACGGGCTCACTGGCAGAGCTTAGCTAGGGCCAAACTAGGCCATGGCCCGCCCAGCTTTTTGGCAGAAAAAATATTGACCCAACGCATCATTGGCCCAGCCCAATTCACTCGTTCATGTCTCTCGACAGTCAACGGAAGCTATGGCATGGAGGCACCGAGCTAGGTTTAAAAATTTGGGCAAGAAAAAAAGGGAAATCGAGCCGGGGGGGGGGGGGGGGGGGGGATCACTGGAGTGGATGAGTCACAACCAGCGCTGGGCTGACTCTGGCAGCAGAGGGTCGGCAAGGGGGTCACGGCACGGGGCAAGAGTTGCCACCGCTGCTACTCAGATGTTGCGACCGAATCGAATCGCTTCTATTCTCCAATTCCCTTGCACAGGTGATATTCTCCAATTCCTCATGTGGGTTCGCTAAGACGTGTAGCGAACCCTCATGTTGTTTCAAGATCGAGCAGCTTCAGCAGGTTTCCTACTGGTGCCCCCAACTCGCTGTCCTCTCTTTCCCTTCTCGTCTTTGTAGTGAACTTTATATTTCCGTTAAGCAATTAATGGAAAGGGGTTAGCCCGGTTGGAAAAAAAAGAAACGACTCTTCATACTTGCTTGAATTTTAATAGCAAAGGAAAAAACACGACAAACAACTTCACACAGATGAACTCTGTGCCTGGCCCGCCCATGATTCTTTTTCAAGCTCCACCACTGGACGGGCTAGTGATATATATAAACTAGAGGCTTTATTAATTTCCTTAGGCCTAATATTATTCATATAGTGGAAAGCGACCGACGGTCTCTAGATCTGGCACTTAGGCAGAATACAAGTGTCTTGCAAACATTGCAACGGAAGTAATTTAGATACAATCTCTACTTGAAGAGATCGAAATCAAGTTGAGTCAGCCGCCATGTTTATGAAGTGAGTATCTGGGTGCAACCTATTTATAAGGCAATTTTACTGTACCTTTTACTATTCATGGGACAGGAACTAGTACGAAATGAACAAACGGTTCAAATTTGGGTGATTTTGAGGCGGAAAAATGCCGAATGCATGAGAACAGGCCAGGCAATCCCTACCAATGTAAGATTTTAAATGGGATGGGTATGGGTAACCGCCGTCCCGCCTATTCTCATCCACCGGACAACGTGGGTCATCATTTGGGTGATTTTGAGGCGGGATAGGTGGGATCCGGCACTACAGGAAAGGCCAGATGCGCCGACGGCCGCCTAGCCTGTCGGCGTAGGACCGGCCAGGCCAGCCCACGCCGTCAGCCCTCGGCGTATCCAAGCTGTCGGCGTAAGCTTCCCTACGCCGACGGTCATCCTCGGCATAGCGTGGCCCTCGGCGTAGGCTCAAAACGCGTGGCACATACCGGCCAGGGCGGACGGCGCTCTAACGGTGCCTTCCAGTACGCTGAGGGCTACCCTCGGCATAGCGTGCCTGCCAGTACGCCGACGGTCACCCTCGGCGTAGCCTCTGCGTTTTTTCTTCCTATTTACAAACTTATTTTATATTTGTATCAATTATTTATTTTCTATTTTTATCAATTGGATGATTTCGTACCCTCTGAATAGCAGTCTCCACGCCCACATGAAATGTCGTTGCGAATCTTCTCACACCCCGAGAAATTTTCCATATGTTTGTAAGTGTTATTATCGCATGTGTGTGAATTTTATGTATCACACATTTTAGAGAAGTTGTTCAAAGATTCAATGCTTTTATCGCAAGTGGTTCTGTCAACCCTCTTGAGGAGCGGATGATAGTTTCTCTTGTAGATATAGCATGTACCAGCTCTTCATAAGGATTGAGACCATGGAAGTATGAACTTTGCACTAGACCATAAGCTTCTGGAGGATGCTGAACTTCATGACCTAAACAAACACAAAACAAGAGAGAGCTACGTCGGGCTATCCCTGTCAGAGGAACGTCTAGGGGGATAGACGATCCGAGTGTGCACAAATCGGGGTTTCGCCGGAGGAAGACCACGAGAACGTCAGAATCAGATGAAAACTTGCATGTGTCCCTAGCATATGTGTGTGACTGTGGTGCAAGGTTGGTATAGGTGCTTGAATGTGTCCCCCCTCTCATGCATGCGCTCTAACCTAGAAGCGAAGGTTCTGGACCTGTATAAGGGGGAATCTTCCCGTTTAGGTGAAACCGGGTAGGATAGTGCCCCAACTTGTGAACCAACATGGTTTTACATCATCCTATGACCTAAACAAACACAAAACAAGAGAGAGCTACACCGGCTACCCCTGTCAGAGGAACGTCTAGGGGGGTAGACGATTCGAGTGTGCACAGATCAGTTCGCCGGAGGAAGACCACGAGAACGTCGGAAACAGATGAAAACTTGCATGTGTCCCTCGCATATGTGTGTGAGTGTGGTGCAATGTTGGTATAGGTGCTTGTATGTGTCCCCCCTCGCATGCATGCGCTCTAACCTAGAAGCGAATGTTTTGGACCTGTATAAGGGAGAATCTCTCCGTTTAGGTGAAACCGGGTAGGATAGTGCCCCAACTTGTGAACCAACATGGTTTTACATCATCCTATGACCTAAACAAACACAAAACAAGAGAGAGCTACGTCGGGCTTCCCCTGTCAGAGGAACGTCTAGGGGGGTAGACGATCCGAGTGTGCACAGATCAGGGTTTCGCCGGAGGAAGACCACGAGAACATCAGAATCAGATGAAAACTTGCATGTGTCCCTAGCATATGTGTGTGAGTGTGGTGCAAGGTTGGTATAGGTGCTTGCATGTGTCCCCCCTCGCATACATGCGCTCTAACCTGTAGTGCGGCGGACCTAATTATTTTTCTATATGGTCGATCGTACGCTGCCGGGCGATGTTGGTGGCGCACTGGAGCTGGACCGATCAAGGCGTAGCGTACATGCCAACGCCGTAGATGGCACATGCATGCGCCAATTCTCCGTGGCCGAAGCTGCGTACTCTACCGCTGTCCACCGCTAGCAGGAAGGCGTCTCCCGGTAGGCCGGTGAACAGCGGCGGCCGACTGCACGCGTACTCCACATTTGTCTCTGCCCGCGCCGAGGCGTCTACTGGCAGACCGGTGAAACCGCACATCAGGATTTCTGGGACGTAGGCGGGATAAATGGGATGGTTTGCTTCGTCCCGTACGGGTTAATCGGATGACGGGACCTAATTAGCGGAATAAGTATAGAAAATATCTGGTGGGATGGGACGCATTACAAACGGCTGATACATGCTTGTTTATCTAGGTTGAGTTCAAAATTACAAGAACTAGGTTTTGTGTCTTCTAAAGCTGATACATCCTTGTTTATCTATCACAAGTGTGAAATTGCAATGTTTGTGCTCATACAAGTTCATCGGATGAAGCAGTTGCAACATTTTTAAAAGATATAGCGCAAATTTCGCTCTCTAAGGTCTCAGGTGATCTACATTATTTTCTTGGAATAGAGGTGAAGAAAACAAGAAACGATATATTCTTCATTCAAGAAAAATATGCAACTGATCTCTTAACAAGAGTAGGAACACAGGCATGTAAAGCTCCACCTACACCTCTCTCTAGTATTGAAAAATTATCTGCTACTGATGTTGACCCACTAGGACAAGAAGACAACACAAGGTCAGATATTTACTTTCTAGTTAACAAAGTGTAACATCCCAAAAATATTAAACTAGAATCATCAAACTCTAATCACCAAATTTAGGGTTAACAAAAACTTTTCCAATTAAAATATAAAAGCATTCATATGAGTGTGTATTAAAATTTGGATTCTTTTGAATTGCCATGATTATGTGTTTCCTTGCTTGTGAAATGATTCTTAGGTGAAATAAACATCATCTAAACAATCCCCAAACTTTTCCCAAAGACAAACAAGTCAAAACAAACAAATTAAGTGAATGGTCACTTTGGCCAATTTAACTCCCATGTCTACTTTGGCTATCTCTAACCTTCAGAACTTAATAGAAACTTGTTTGGATCTTTGCACCCTTGATAGTACTCATAACAAAGTACCAAGGACAACCTTGTGATCATCCAGAAACATTCAAATGCATAGTTTAAATGACAGTTCAAAATTGAATCTATTTCATATGGGAAGATCCCACTTTTTCAAAAACCCTTCAAACCAAATCAACTTTCAAAACCCAAGCATCTACAGACTCACCAGCACATGCCTAGCACACCCACCAAAAATAATTTCAAAATTCAAAACTTGAGTTCATGCGTCCATTTTATCAAACACCTTGCAGATGCAAATCAAACAAAATCAAAACACTATTTTGAGCAGTGTTTTGAGCCAACCTTGTTCTCTCTCTGGTTACACTAGCCTCAGTAGATCATCTAGCCAACTTAACTAAGCTCTAGCCCCACTGTAAACTCGCCAATGTCATCAATGGTGAACAACCCGAGAGCACCCATGTCACCCCAGTGTGGACAGCAAGCTAGAAGAAGAACTAGCCGTGCCAACCTTGTTTGGGAGGTAGCCCATGCCTCAACGCCCCCTATCGACCAGCCCTGCCTCGTAGACAGCAACCAGAACCGTCAGGAACGCCACGCCCGTGCCGCTGTCGACCATGCCGACGTGCACCGCAGAGCATGCTCCGTTCCCACGCAACCCGACCACCTCGAGCCTTCGCCGCCCGCCAACATGATCCCCACCGTCCCAGGAGACCGCTAGACATGCCCATTTCACCGCCTGTATCCCGTAGCCACCGCTCGTCGTCGAAGATGACGCCTCTGCCTCGCAGAGCATCGAGCGTTCCCGACCATTTTCCACCGCCCCTACACGCGCATTAAAGCCCTAGAGCATCGCCAGGAGACCACCGATCGATCGCCAACCTCGGCCATGCCTCTAGCTGCCCGTAGCCGTGTCGCCACCGTCGCCTGCCCATCCCGTTCAGTCTCACCGTCGAGCCTATAAAAGGAGGCCACCCCCAGCCGAATTGAGCACACCACCTCACTCCCCTCACCTCACTGATCGTTCCACCCCATTCCCGGAGCAAGGCGAGCAGCGCATCGCAGGAATTGCGCCGGAGCAGGCCGCCTCTAGAGAAGAAGGGCGTCGTCAATTTCGTCCACCCCAGGAGGAGCTGCCGGTACCAGGAGATTCGCCGTCGTCGACTTCGTCATTCGCCCGCATCGCCGACCTTCGCCTGAGCCCCGGTGATCCCCTGACGACCCCCACTGAGCCGCTAGGGTTCGAGCTCGCCGGTGACTAGTTCATCGTCGACCCTCAGCCGTTGATCTTACTTCTAATCCAACGCACCATATCGCCCCATACCGCTTCGCGTGTTAAGAGTCACTGACCAGTAGACCCCCCCTGTCAATTGCGCCCCGCGCTGCGGAGTGACACTGTGCCTGCCCAATAACCCTCCCGCGCAGCCCACTCATTTGAATTTAACTTTTTCCATTTTAATTCAAACATAGTTCCATACCTAATTTCAAAAATCAACCCAGCTCGATTTAGTGAACCAAATTGAATGAAACCAATTTTTTTAGAAAGATATTGAAAAGCTTAATCCAAGCCCGTTGGAATTAAATCATTTGGATTTGTAGATCAACCTTGGTAAAAATAACAAGTCAGAAGATTTTATGCATTCAAACATTTTTCAAATTTAAACCTTAAAAGCTTTTGAGTTGATTCCAACTCTCAAAAATCATAATTGATCATACCTTTCAGAATATATAAAAATATATTGGTTTACTTACAGAAATAATGTTCAAGTAATAAAAGAATGCCACATAGGCATTTCTAGTTATTTATTTTTATTTAAAATAAAAGGTTAAATCTTATTAAATTGTGACACCACTTTAAATCACATTCCCATGTACTAAAATATGTGGTGATGACATGTGTCAACATGATCCCATGTTTGAGTTGGAGAATATTAAAACTTAAGTAGTTTTTCAATGAGTAGAAATTACTTTTCTAAAAATAAAATAAATAATACAAATGCTTTATTCTTTTGATATTAGTGATGATGCTAGATCATCTATAGAACACCTTTGGGTGATGATTGAAAGTAGTTAAGTATTGTTTGGTGATTGTGTACCTCGTATTTATTTATAGACGCTAGTACCGACCAAGGATACGAGGAGGAAGGAGGATACTACGAAGAATAAGCCGAGGAGAACTTCAACCACTGCTCTGCACAAGGCAAGCTAACCCTTGCAAGATACTCTACTTTAGCAAGCCTAATACTACTAGTTGATTGAGCAAGCTAACACTTGTAATTATGAGAGTTAAATAACCTATGCAATGCACTAAGCATGCTTGGTTAGACACATTTGATGATACCCAATCCTAGTTTTATTTGCAAGCTTTCTACTTTATTTCTTTATCAAAGCTATTACTTAGAGTCTACTTAAGTGAATTGTAGATACTAGAAAGATAATTGAAGGTTGCATAAAGAGCATAAAATTTGTCCTAAGCTAGATAATCTTGATGTCACCTTAAGGCATGAGATTGTACTTAGTTGAAACTCCACTTGTTTACCACCCCTCATTAGTGCTCAATCCCATTTGTAGATGCTAGTGCTAAGCATAAAACTTGATCAACTTTAGATGGGAATACTTGGTGGGAAAATGGTTATGAAAACCTTGGAATGATGGATCATTCTATTGAGATGTTTTGACATGTGTTTCCGAACACTAGATGATTTGGATGATGAAAATGTTGAGGCATGAGCCTTAGCCCTTTTTTAAACTGATGGTTGTCTGGATGTGATACCATTCCAATTTTACCGTACAACCACAATACCCGAGAATTGGATAGGGCTTGACTGGAAACTTATATACCTTAGTATTGGTTCCCTCACGGCTAAGGTCTGAGCTGAGGCTACCTTGTGAAGATTGTCCACCTATGCAGTACCCAAGATGACAGTTGGTCATGGTTGGGAGGCCAAACTCACAGGAGAGGTGCTTATACTAGGGCGTGTAATTGAAAGGTTAGGATTGATTATCCGCATACTGAGTATGGTGAATTCAGGATTTGTTCCTGACGGATGTATCGAATGTTGTGGTGAAAGTGTATAATCTCTACAGAGTGTCAAACTATTCGAATAGCCGCGTCCGCGGTTATGGACAGTTGGAGTGGCCATACTGTTTCCCCATCAGATGTTTTCAAAATGACTTGTGAAATGAATTGAGACTTTGACTTGACCACAATAGGGTTGTGATATGAAATACAAGTTCCCACTTAGGTGTTCTAAAATTTCAACTAGCTTTCTTCGTTTCTAAAACTTAGTAGAGGTAAATCTGGCTTTTTGCAAAACAACCCTAGAGCTTAGTGTCCTACTACAAAAACCCCTTCATTTGTTAGTATTAGTTTGCGAGTACTTAAAGAGTACTCATGGCTTTGTCCCTGGCTATTCCCGTGGCCAGACTATGAAGAGGAGTACTAGGAGGATGGACCCCAGGAAGGTTACGACAACTAGGATCATCTCCCATCGTCAGCATTGCCTGTGACCCCGAAGATGGAGCTTCGCCTACGCTACCGTTATTATTACGTATTTTTGATGCTTGAGTTGTATTAAGAACTGGATCATGAGATCCTTCTTTGTGTAAGACCTTATGTATGGTTTGTAATGCATGATGTACTGTGGTATCCAAATCTGTTATGTCTCGCAAAAATGGTAATCCTGGGATTGCGATGTATGGCATAACAGGCATCTGGGATTAAAAATCCGGGTGTTGACAAGTTGGTATCAGAGCCATCCTGACCATAGGAGACCCTAGTTAGACTGGACGTTTGAATCAAAAACTTAGTTTCAAAACCAAAGGAAGCAAATAGTTACAAAAACTTATTCCCATTCTTATCACCTTGATTCTTTCATAAAAATTCATGTTCCTCAAAAACTCTTGCAAAATACATAAAATTTGACACACTTGATCCCTCTACTAACTTACTCATCCTATATTCTTATAGATGGACGTGAAGTACAGCAAGTTTTATCAGTTGGGGAATGGAGGAGACCTCATCTTTGAGCGGGATTTGGACCAGCTTTCGGAACTTCTGGAGCGTCTGCACCCCGAGTTCTTCGGAGCTTAGCTCAATGATCAGAGAGGAGAAGATCTGCAATGGCTAATTGTTGCAAGTCTCCGAGGAAAGATTGAACCTCCCACTGCTGAGGGAATTCAGTTTACCTTAAGAGAGAACAACTGGCTCGATGGACTTGCCAGGGCCATGCAGGAAGCTCTTGCCCGTCTGTGTGGGCAGAGTATCAACCAGATCAAGGGTACCCGCTTTGAGTTTCGTCCAAGGCGTGATGCTATGGGACAGCCACTGGAAGCCCCATACCACCCCGAGCTAAAGACTCAGTTGGACCACCTCAGCTTCATGATGTATGACTACCAACAGGAATTTGATAATTGTCGTGACTACTGTCGTGGTATTGCCGACGAGTACGCCATGGAGGGGTCCTCACAGTGCGTGTTTAGAGACGTGGGGTAAGACGGACGGTTGACGGGTACGAGGTAACACAGCTTACCCAGGTTCAGATCCCACAACGGTGGCGGAATCCTACGCCTGCTATAAATCACTATAAGGGCAATACGCCGAGTTACAGGGATTGGTTCGCTAGGCGAGGTTGTTTGAGATTGTCTATGATCGTGCCCTAAAGGCCCCCATAGGCCCGACTTATATAGTCGCCAGGTCCTAGGGTTACAGGGAAAAGTCCTAGCCAGACAGGTTACAGAGTCCTACACCGCCTATCACTAGTCTTGTGTATCTTGCACTCCAAAGCTTCGGGTACGTTGGTGACTCCATCGTAGCCTTCCTTTATCCGGCATGGGCCTCCCTTCTGGATCCATCTAACTGGGCCGCCCAGCAGGCCATAGGCCATGCTACCGACTATGGGCCACCCGGGTTATCCGGATAAGTGACATGCTATTAGGATACCCATATAGCATATCCCCAACAGTAGCCCCCGGAGAACTCCGAGATCTTGCGTCGTCTTGCCTCTTCAGATGAATGCTCCGTCTAGTTGGATGTCGGCAAATCGTCAAGCAATATCTTGTAGTCCTCCCAAAGAACCCTGCAAAACTTTCTCTGTCTTAAACTTGTAAGCCGGAAAAATGTTGAGTCTTTCATTTGTACTTTTCCATAGTCGGATTGAATCCGTCTATGTCGGAATCTTCGACGCGATGGCTCATGTACCCATGTCAGCTAGGATGACGTAGGCTTAGTTTAGCGATGCCTCGTAACTCACACATGCAGAGAACGCAATCATATCCGATTTTCCCGCGCGAGCGATACGAACCGTTGGCAGCGACGGTTGGAGACATGGCGAAATTTCCGCGCACGTTCGCGAACACGTCGTCTACGCGGAAACCGTCTGATCAAGCTGCACGAATCTTGACGCCGAGGATGATAAATAGTAACCGTGGGGAAATCTCCACTTTTTACCTCATTCTTCTCGCATCGTCTTCTTCCTCCAGCTACGCGTCTCCTCGAGCTCTCCGCGAGAAACCTCGAGAAAACCCTAGCTCCCATCTGCACCCAATCAATCCTTCACCCCATGGCTAGCAGCAACACCTCCCCATCCATGGCGGCGTCAGGCGAAGGCGTGGCGAAGCCGGCGAGCTCCATCGTCGTGCCCCCAGAGGGCTTGGTCATCCCCGTATCAGCGGTGATCGAGTCCACCAGCGGCGCTAGAGCCACTAGAGGAGGAGCCAGATTCGCACAAGGGTGACTGGAGCGGCTCGGACATCAGCAGTCGCGACATCCAGGAGATGGTCGCCGAAGGCTACCTTCCCACGACGGAGGGATTTGCCTGGCGGGCGGCGCCGGCCGGCGAGGTGACACCTTCTCCCCAAGCCGGAGAAAAGGTGTACCTAAAAGCTCAGCTGGTACGCAGCGTCTCCCTGCCCATCTCCAACTTCTTCCTCTCCGTCTTAAACCACTATAGGGTCTAGCCTCAGAACCTTTCCCCCAATAGCATCTTAGTGCTTAGCAACTTCGCGACACTTTGCGAGGGATACCTAGGGATAAGGCCTAGGTTAGACCTTTTTGTGTACTTCTTCACCGTCAAACGTGAAGCCAGACAAACAAGGAAGAGCTTAGAAACTGTGGCACCATAAGCTTCAAGATTCGACCTGGCCGGCGGTTCCCCGACATCGTCGGCCACGAGTCCTGCAAGAATTGGCAACAGACGTACTTTTACGGCCCAGACATCCCTCTGGCTGGCCGACAAGTTACGTACCCGGACTTTGTTGATGGAGCCACCGCTGAAGCCTCGTCATGGAGATCCCAGGCCTCCCTTCCCTTCGACATTGAAGCCTCTCGCGCCATAAGGCAGATAGAGTGGTTTGTAGAGACGGGATTGACCGGCTTGGACCTAGACATGTGTTAGTTCATCAGGTGAATCCAACCTCTGCAGCACCGCACGAAGCTCATGCACGAGTATACCAGCGACAGAAGGGATAGTCTCCGCATCTCCGTGGACAACTTCTCGAGCGACTCCGTCAAGCTCCACCTTAAGGACATCGTCAAGGTGAAGGATAAGAAGCGCGACTTCACCATCACCTACGACATGTTCATAGACGTCAAGTGCCCAAAGGTAGGTTTTTATTTCCCATGTACGAAATATACTCCAGTTCTTCCATCTTGCAAATGTCATTTTATCTAACACGGTGATTTCTTACTTAACAGCTTAGCGACATAGATGACATGAGCATGGCTCCTCAAATCTATGATCCAAAGATGAAGGAAGTCACGGTCGTGTCCGACGACGAAGTTCCGTTGGCGCGGAAGCGAAAGAGCTCCACCTCTGACGCTGTGACGGAGGCAAGAAGAAGATGGAGGGTGGAGCCTTCAAAATACTACCGCCACCCTGGAGGCAGAAAAGAAAAGAACCACCAGGAATTTTGCCAAAGCACCCCCATTAGTGTAAGCTTCTCATTCTCCGACATTGTCTATTTATCTGTCTTGCTCCTGTACTTATACAATTGCACGTTTCAGGAAGAAAGCCACGACCAGCCTCAAGAAGACCTCCAAAACTTTGGGGGCTTCTCGAAATTTCAAAGATATGCTGCATCGCGACGCCTCCCCCGCCATCGCCCCTGCTACTCCTGCCGTCAAACCCTCGTCTGCCCCGACAAGCTCACAAGCTAAGGAGGCATCAGGCCCTTCCGCCATGGAAGTGGATTCTGGCGCCTCTACCAAACTCGCAGTTGTCGGCGAGCAGGCAACGTAGGAGAGCACCGCTCAACAAATGGCTGAAGATCCGGCTAAGGATGCCATCGGTGGTGGCAAGGCGGTGGTGGAAGCCGATACTTCTGCCGAAGGCGGCGCCCTTGCTCCCCAGAAACCCTTTGAGTTCCCAAAGATAGTCTACCCTGCGCTTACGCCGAGTAGCACATATGTGGTTCCTGGAGTAGCACCGACATCTCCGACGTGCGGTCTTGAGGAGCTCCTCCATCAAGCAGACATATTGCAAGGAAATAGCATTTCCTTTGGCAAGCTGCTGGCCGAGAGCGCTACAAACCTCAAGATCATCGCACTTGTAAGTTTACTTTGCCTTTTGCATTTCATATGAGTATCCCACTATAGCCCCCGAGGATGTAGACGGAAAACCATAGGTTTTGCATCTATATGCTCTAAGAGTGACTAAGTTAGAAAAAACTCTCACTATAGCCCCCAAGAATTTAGATGGAATGAACTATTCCGACTAGATGCTTTTAGAGTAGCATACGCAGTGTTTATAATTTTTCAATACTGTAGCCCCCAAGCTTCTAGTTGTAACTGAATTAGTTCCGACTAGATGCTTAAAGAAAAGCTAAGCGGATTCCGAGTTAAAAACTTTATACTGTAGCTCCCAAGCTTCTAATCGAGAACTAAATTAGCTCCGACTAGATGCTTAAAGAAAATCTAAGCATACTGCTAAGTAAAAAACTCTCGCTGTAGCCCCCGAGCGTCTAAGTGAAAAGTTTCCGACTAGATGCTCCAAGCAGACTAAACAACGATTTAACTTTTTTTTTCTTTTTTCCACAGAACGAGAATGCTCGGAGAGGCATGGCCAACGACAAGTACCTGAAGATGCGCACAGATCTCGAAGCCGAAAAGGGTAAAACTGCCATCTTGAAGGAACAGATCATCAAAAACAAGAGTCTGTTTTCTTTTGCGCATTCCGTCTTTGTTTTTGTGCCTATATTCTCCGAGTACTCACCGTGTACTTTGTTTTCTCCGACTTCGCAGAACATATTGCCAAGGCCAAGGACATTATCGAGCAGTTCAAGCACATCCAGCAGCTGGACATCGAGAACAAGATCCTTAAGGAGGAGAGGAAGGAGATGCTGAAAATGCATGAGGATTCAATGAAGGCCCTGCAGGATTCTGCCTCCACGGAGATCAATCGCTTGAAGGAGGAGCTTGCGATCTTAAAAGATCAAAAGCAAGCTGCTGATGAGAAAAACCAATGCCATACCGAGGCATATAGGCTCCTCCAACAAGAGAAAGAATCCCTGGCGGACACCCTCTGGCAGGCTAAGGCCAACATCTTCAGTAAGCTTCTTCCGCCTTGCATTTCTGTAGTCTGGATACTTTGAATTTATTGAACTCATGCGCTCCTTGTGGGAACTTGCAGCTCCTATGGGTTTAACCCGATCGCCTCCTTCGGACAAGGAATGCATGGTTCTTACCGGCAACTTCATCAACACCGCCATCACCCAAGCCAAAGAGATTGCCAAGCCCCTCTAGATATACATCAAGGCCTCAGACTCCGTGGCGAAGTACTCGGAGATTCTGCGTCGAGCCCCCGAGCGAATCACAAGCTGGAAAGCTTCATGTGCACGGGCTGGCACAAGGATGGCGTTGTCAATGGTGAAGGCACACTATGAAGGTGCCGACATTGATACGGTGACCTCTGGTATCCCCGACGTTGACGATGACGGCAAAGAAATTGATCACGAAGCCATCTTATCGTCACTCACGGGTTATGATACCAGAGTTGCCAAGTTGGTGGACATCGACGTCTTCGTGCCCATGAACACCATCGACAGCGTCAACCAAGATTCCTCCGAGTCTCACCACAGTGTCGACGTTGAGGGTGATTCTCCGTCTGGTGATGATGCTGCTTCCAAGTCTCCTGCGCCAAAGGAATGAAAAGCAATTTTGTAATATTTGTTTCATCTTTGGTGTATGCGCGGAAAAAACTTGATGATGTAACTTAAGGTGGAAAACAATGGTTGTTATTTCCTGCTAAAGAACTAGTTTCCAGCATGTATATATATTTTTTTAAGAAAGTGCTGGCTTATCCATTACTTTGGTTCTTATACTTGACTTTTCGTGAGTCGGAAGACTCGTTGTCGGAACCATGCGCTTAGGTGATGATGCCCAATGGCACCGTCAATAACCTGAGCACAAAATCGCCGACAATAAGTGTCGAAAGTCACTACTCCAGAATCCATATAAAAACAAGAAAGAACGTGTAGACCAGAAAACTTAAGCTAACGCCCGTAGGCGGAATTTTCACAAGTGCAAACGCAAAGCTTGTGCATAAAGGTTTTACATGATCCAAAAATGAACACTAAAGGAGGTAAAAGACTCAGAAATATGAGTGAACCAGAGAGCTTTATTTTATTGATCATATAAGAGGTACACAATTAGATAAAAAATGCTAAGTGTAGAAAGGACGTAGCTGTGCTATGTTCCATGGCCGATCAAGCTCCAGGTAGTCATCATCCGGGTCACGTCGCTTACGCTTATGATCTTTGTTGGGTCTATCCTTTAGTTCACGATTGTCAACAAGGTAGTAAGACCCATTGAGCAGCGCCTTGCTTATGATGAACGGTCCTTCCCATGGCGGGGATAATTTGTGTGACTTCTTCTGCTTAAGTCGGAGCACCAAATCCCCATCTTTAAACGAGCGATGCCGAACGCGGCGACTATGGTAGCTACGTAGCTTCTGCTGGTAGATGGCGGATCTTTGGCATGCCAAAACGCGCTCCTCCTCGAGAAGGTCTACATCTAGGCGTCTGGATTCTTCAGCGTCATCTTCATCGTAGGAGGCAACTATTGGTGCATCGTGGAGGATGTCGAAAGGCAGGATGGCTTCTGCTCCATATACCATGAAATAAGGGGTGTAGCCGGTGGATCTGTTGGGTGTAGTTCGTAAACTCCACAACACAGATGGCAATTCTTCCGCCCAGGCTCCAGCTGCTCTATGTAGCGGTGCCTCAAGACGTGGTTTGATTCCCTGCAGAATTAATCTATTGGCTCGCTCAACCTGACCATTGGATTGTGGGTGTGCTACAGATGCAAGGTCAAGTCGGATGCCTTTCTCCCAACAATAAGCCTCCACTTCTCCGAGTGATAAATTGCTGTCATTGTCGGTGATAATGCTATGTGCGAGACCAAATCTCACCACTAGATCTCGGACAAACCTGAGGGCAGTTGCCCCATTGAGCTTTCTAATGGGTTTAGCTTCTATCCATTTAGTGAATTTATCAACTGCTACAAGCAGATGCGTAAACCCACAAGGTGCCGTCTGTAATGGTCCCACCATGTCCAGCCCCCAGACCGCAAACAACCAAGTTATTGGTATTGTTCGTAGTTCTTCAGCAGGAACATGTGGTTGTCGGGCATAATACTGGCATCCCATGCATGTCTCAACCAGCTTGTCGGCGTCTGCCTTCGCGGTCAGCCAGTAGAATCCTTGCCGGAAGGCTTTCGCGACCAACGATCGAGGAGCGGTGTGATGCCCGCAATCTCCGAGATGGATTTCGCGTAGGATTTCCATACCTTCTAGCTGGGAAACACACTTTAGGTATACACCAGTAGTGCTGCTTTTGTAGAGTTGCCCACTGATTATGGTATAACCCTTTGCTCGTCATACTATTTGCCGTCTTTCAACTTCGTCGTCGGGCAAAGTTCCGTGTTTGAGATATTCCATGAACGGTTTTGTCCAAGCCGGAGGGACCTTAGTCACCATGTTGATGAAAGAGTCATCTCTATCCGGGTTGTCGATGTCGGCGCCCTTCACAGATGGTGTGCGCAGGTGCTCTAGGAAAACTCCTGGCGGAATTTGTTTGCGCCATGATCCAAGCTTAGACAGTAGATCAGCCGCCTCATTCTGCTCCCTAGGTACATACTTGACTTCGTAGCCCAAGAAGCTCTTGGCTATCTCTTCCACTTCGTCTCGATATGCCGCCATCATAGGGTTCCGCGCATTCCAGGTGCCAGCCACCTGCTGGGCAACCAAGTCGAAATCTCCACAGCAAACTATGCGCTTGATGCCAATATCCTTGGCTACACGCAGTTCGTGAATGAGTGCTTCATAGTCCGCCATGTTGTTTGTATCCTCGAAGTGGATTTGCAGAACGTAGTGTAGCTTGTCTCCTGTTGGTGACTGTAGCAATACACCAGCCCCCGAGCCGTTGAGCAACTTTGATCCGTCAAAGTGCATCACCCAGTACTCTAGTTCTGGCACGGAGTAGCATCTGGCATCTCCGTCCAATCTGCAACAAAATCCGCCAAGGCCTGTGACTTGATAGAGTCGCGCCTCTTGTAGGTGATCTATAAGGCGGCGAGTTCAATGCCCCACTTCGTGACCCTTCCTGTAGCATCACTGTTATTGATAATGTCGGACAGTGGAGTCTTGCTTACCACTGTGATTGGGTGCTCCTGAAAGTAACGCCTCAGCTTCCTAGAAGCAAGGAATACTCCATAAGCTATCTTTTGGTAGTGCGGGTAACGCTGCTTGGACTCCGTCAAGACCTCGCTCACATAGTAAACTGGCCGTTGAACTCCGTGCTCATAGCCTGGTTCCTTCCGCTCTACCACGACGACGATGTTGATAACCCGGTTGGTTGCCGCCATGTAAATTAACACGGGCTCTCCAGGCTCGGGTGCTGCAAGGATGGGCGCTGAGGAAAGAATCTCCTTGAGCTGCTTCAATGCTGCGTCTGCTTCGTCTGTCCACGTGAATTTGTCCGCCTTCTTCAGCAACTTGTACAGCGGCAGAGCCTTCTCTCCAAGTCGGCTGATGAACCGACTAACTGCTGCAACACAACCTGTTAGTCGTTGAATGTCCTTTAGGCATGTCGGACGGTTTATGTTTAAGATGGCCTTGATTCTCTCCAGGTTGACCTCGATTCCACGTTGGGAAACGATGAAACCCAACAATTTGTCGGCTGGAACCCCGAACACGCACTTCTTAGGGTTAAGCATCATGTTGTATTTCCGGAGATTATCCAAGGTTTCTTTTAAGTCGGAGATTAAGTCATTTGACTTTTAGACATCACCGCGATATCGTCCACATAAGCGTGAACGTTCTGACCAATTTGGTCGTGGAGGCAATGTTGCATTGTCCGCTGGTAAGTAGCACCCGTGTTTTTCAGCCCAAAGGGCATCATGACATAGCAAAACGTGACGTATGGGGTAGTGAACGAAGTGGCCAATTGGTCTGACTTCCTCATCTTGATCTGGTGGTATCCTGAGTATGCATCGAGAAAACACAAAAGTTCCGAGCTAGCCTTCGAGTCAATGACTTGGTCAATGCGAGGCAAAGCAAACGGATCTTTGGGACATGCTTTGTTCAAGCCGGTGTAATCAACACACATTCTTAATTCAGTGGTTCCCTTTTTGGGGACAAGTACAGGATTGGCCACCCATTGGGTGTGAAGGACTTCTCGGATAAATCTAGCCTTAAGTAACCTAGCTATTTCTTTGCTAGTGCCGCGTCTCTTCTCATCTCCAAAGCGTCGTAGAGGTTGTTTCACTGGTTTACATTTTGGATCAATGTTTAAGCTGTGCTCGGCAAGTTCCCTAGGTACACCTTTCATGTCGGCAGGTTGCCAGGCAAAGATGTCCCTATTCTCACGGAGGAACTCGACGAGCGCGCTTTCCTATTTGGGATCCATGTTCGTCCCAATGGCGGTGACCTTGGAGGCATCGCCTACCACAAGTTCCACTGGCTTGGTCTCGATGGCGGCCTTGAACGCAGGAGCGGAGTCGGAGATCTGCTTCTTCGACGCGGGCATCTCTGAGTCATTGACCTTGCTCTGGATCTCCTTGAATTCTTCGCTGTAGAGGACAGCTTCTGCAACGGCTGCTTCGTTGATCTCGCAGTCCCTTGCCTTGGTAAAGCTTCTGGATATGGTGATGATGCCGTTTGGTCCTGGTATCTTGAGCTTGTTGTAGACGAAGCATGGCTTGGCCATGAACGTGTGGAATATGTCGCGGCCGAATATGACGTGGCACGCTCTTGAAGGGGACCACCTCAAAGGTCATGCGCTCTTGGCGGTAATTATTAACATCGCCAAAGGCAACCTGAAGTGTAATGCACCCAAGGGACCGAGCCTCCCGACCAGGAACTACGCCGTGGAAGATGGTGTATGTCCGCCTTAGGTTTGCCTCCGTCAAGTTCATATTCTGCAATGTATCCAGGTACATGATGTTGATGCTGCTTCCACTATCCACCATACATTTGGTGAACTCCACGCCGTCAATCAAAGCATTGATGACCATGGCGTACTGGTTCTCCGTGGGTATAAGGTCTGGGTGGTCCGTTATGTCCCAAGTTATTGGAACCTCCGACCAGCGCAGGTACTGGGGAACTGGGGGGAGAGTGGCCATCAGGATCCTTAGAGAGGTCTTCTGTTGTCGGACGGTGGGGGTGCCAAGGAAAGTGTGGTAGACTGGGGCCTTCTTCGCGAAGGGGTTCTTGCCCTTGTCGTCGCTCTTGGCGGCGTGCTTGGGGTCAACGTCCTCGTCCATGTCACTTGAGTCCTTGGATTCCTCCTCCTTCTTCTTCCCCTTGCCCTTGCCTCGCGGTCTGTTCTTCCGACTTCGCTTGTAGCCGGACTCCGGGTCTTCCTTGAGGTCATTGACGAACTTGCAGTGTCGATTGGTATGGGTGGCCTTGCCGTTGACGTTGAGGTGTACGAGGCACGACATATCACGGTACTCCTCGTAGGTTTGGGGAACGCGGAGCGGCGCCGAGGTAGTTTCGCTTCCTCGTTGCTGCCCACGACCAGCTCCCCTTCCTCGGCCACGTTGTCCGCCATCACCTCGTCCTGCAAAAGTCATAGCGACCATGTCGGTAGATTGCTTTTCTTTTGGAGCGGTTTTCCGCTTTGTACTGCTGTTCCTCCGAGCTTGAGTTGGAACGACTGTTGCCGGCAATGAGCTGCGAGCATCATCATCGGTAGCTGCGAACTTACTAGCCAACTGAATCATCTGATTTAAGTCAAGCTGGTGATTGTCCTGCAAGCGCTCCAGCTTATGTCGGAGCAATGTGCCTCTTTCCAACCCGTCGATGAAGGCGGCCATGGCGGTCTGAGCATGCACTCCTGCGCAGGAATTCTTCATGTCCAGCCAGTGAGAGAGGTAGGCGCGAGATGTCTCGTCTTTCTCTTGCACGCACCACTGTAGATCGCCCATAGTGCAGGGACGTTTGTATGTACCCTCAAAGTTCTTGGTGAATGCTTATTGCATGTCCAACCAATTGTAGATGGATTTCTCTGGCAAGTCGTTGATCCATTGACGGGCCGTGCCCGCCAACATTAATGGGAGGTACTTGACGGCGACGTTGGGGTTGCCTCCGGCAATCTCCACCGCGTTGCCGTAGTCCTGCAACCATGTGGCTGGCTTGGCGGTGCCGTCATAGGGCTTGATGGTCTTGTCAATCCGGAAACCTTTAGGGTAGGTTGCGGACCGTATGGTAGGTCCAAAACAACGTGGTCCTAGGTATGGTCCTTCCTGGGCCTCGTGGATCTTATTGATCCACGATCATGCGTCATATGGCTCCGGGTTCTTCTTCTTGTTGTCAACAGGGGATGGGCTATGTGAACGACGCGGGCCCCCTCCGCCATGGTGACTGCTTGGTGGTGACGGAGGCGGAGGTGGCGGTGGGTTAGCCTTCTTGTTGTTACCCTCATGTGACGGCTCACGCCTGTCACGGTTGCTTGTCGGACGCGGAGGGTCATGGCGTGACCTGCTCTTGTGTCCTTGGTTGCGCTCTCCGTCATGACGGGTCTGCTCCGCATTGTCGCGGATGACGATGCCGCACTGCTTTGGTGGGGGCATATCCGCACGATGGTGAGTCTTGTAATCTTCGCGATGTCGCGGAGATCGGGGCAGTGGCGATGGGCGACGAGGTCGGGCCTTTTCTCCGTGGTCAGAGGATATGGGGATAGCATACTTCCTGTTGCGCGCATCCCTCCGTCTTTGCTCTGATGAACCCGTCTGGGACCCGACATCAAGAGGAGATATGTCCCTTGGTGGCTTGTACTGGCTAGATTGGCAGAGCGCTGGGTCGGACTCTAGCCTCTGAGAGGTGGCCTTTTCCTGCTGCTTCACCGCCTTGGCCACTAGGTCATAGACCTGTTCCACTGCCTCGGGTGATCTATCCTGCTCCAGAAGGGTCTTGGCGACGACGAGGTTAAGGAGTGGGGTGGGCTTCACCTGCTTGCCTTCACTATCAATGTATGTCTTGGCCTGTGCCGGCTTCGAGGGAGCCCATCCTAGGTTGCGCCGTACACCAGGATCATTGATGACACGAGTCGAAGCTTTCTTAGCCTTCTGCTGCTGCAGCAAGGTCTTGTACTCGGCCTCCATTGCTCTAGCTTTCTCTATGGACTTCTGCGTGTTGACCAGATCTCGATCTAGCTTAGCGCCTTGCTCCGCGATGGCCTGCGCTTCCTCCAGCAGTTGCTGGCGCTTCTCGTCAAGCTGGGTCACGTTCCGAATATGAGCAACGGTTAGTGGCTCGACGAGGAGATTGCCGTACATCACTCTATCATCTGGAGTAACATGGGCTGCTGCAGACGTAGATGCTGGAGGCGGCAAGTTTGCGCAGTTGTTGTTGCTCGGACCGGTGCCGAGTTCCTGCGGCTGCTGCACTGGGTTAGGCGGAGGAGGCATGACTTTTGCGCGATCATCGTCAGCAGCAATAAGTGGCCCCTTCCCCTTTTCCAGCGCTGTAGGCGGAGCTCGTCCGGGCTGATCTTCATCCATCGCCGTCCCAATGGTGACGAACACTTCTCGGGACATGACGACATTGTTGGCTTGTTCGTCGCGCGTGTACTCCTCCTCCATCTCCTGCATGGCAGAGTCTAGTTCCTCTGTACTGAAATCTATCTCCTCTGAGTCTGCACTAAAGTCGGCGTATAGCGCGTCAATCACAGAGTCGGAGGGTGCCAGGACTTGACGGGGGGTGGAGGTGCAGCAGCAGCGATGATGACTGGAGGTGGTGGCGCAGCTGCGACGATGGAGATCGGAGGAGGTGGTGGAGGTGACTGAATTGGAGGGGCTCCGTCAATGAGCGCAAGCGCTGTTTGAGATGCCGCTTCAGCCTCCACATAGGTGTTGACGGTGCTCACCATGCCTTCGAAGGTAAGGTGTCCTGACGCCTGCTGCCGCCTTAGGGAATGTCGAAGAAGCGTGCCATGGTCCAGTCCTTCCACAAAGTGATACATAGCATCCTCATTGGGTAGTGGGCCATATCGGCTCGTATAAGGAGCCACCTGGCCAGGTAATCGCGGGGGTTTTCGCCCTCTCTCTGAACGCAGCGCGCCAGATCGAAGATGGTAACCACGCCGACGAACTTGGATCTCTACTGTCCAGATGCACGGACGAAGCCGGCGGATTTACAGTGATCTTCCACCTTTATATCCTGCACGAGGGCGGTTTGGGTGGGCCTTGAACTTTTCCGATCTTTGCCGGCAAACTCCTAAGAGAGATCCGACATTGATCCTTCCACGGACGTATCCTGCCCGTAGGCGGTCCGTGCGGGTCTTGATGCTTCTCCGACTCCCAGGGAACTAGTGCCCGAGTCGGTTTCGTCGATGAAGAGGTGGATGCCTCCGATGGGAACGATCGAACATCGCGTAGGGTTCGTCTTCGCCGGGATCCAGAATTCGTCGGGGGGGGGGGGGGGGGGGGATGATCGGAACGTTTCCGGAGAAGAGAACACGGCAGATGGCTACGGTTTTGCCGATTCCCGCGAAGATCTTGGTCCTCGCCCGCTGAAGAGCCTGAAGCGCCTCTAGCCCCACGGTGGGCGCCAACTATCGTGGTATTGCCGACGAGTACGCCATGGAGGGGTCCTCACAGTGCGTTTTTAGAGACGTGGGGTAAGGCAGACGGTTGATGGGTACGAGGTTACACAGCTTACCCAGGTTCAGATCCCACAACGGTGGCGAAATCCTACTCCTGCTATAAATCACTATAAGGGCAATACGCCGAGTTACAGGGATTGGTTCGCTGTGCGAGGTTGTTTGAGATTGTCTATGATCGTTCCCTAAAGGCCCCCATAGGCCCGACTTATATAGTCGCCAGGTCCTAGGGTTACAGGGAAAAGTCCTAGCCGGACAGGTTACAGAGTCCTACATCGCCTATCACTAGTCTTGTGTATCTTGCACTCCAAGGCTCCGGGTACGTTGGTGATTCCACCGTAGCCTTCCTTTATCCGGCATGGGCCTCCCTTCTGGATCCATCTAACTGGGCCGCCCAGCAGTCCATAGGCCATGCTACCGACTATGGGCCACCCGGGTTATCCGGATAAGTGACATGCTATTAGGATACCCATATAGCATATCCCCAACAACTAGTGCAACCACAAGTCCGCCATCATCAAGACCAAGGATCAGACCATCGCCATGCTAGCGAAGGATCGCAAGTCTCGCCGCCGTCAGCTGGACAAGAAGGAGCGCATCATTGCTCGTCTTCGCCACCGTATCACGGATTTGGAGGAGACCATCCATGAGAGAGACATGCAGTTGGAGGAAAGGGAGAATGCCGGGGAGGATCTTCGTGGAGACCCCTACTCCTATCTCAGTGATGACGATGATTTTCTGGAGGATCAGGCAATGGACTTCTTCACCGATGAGGATGATTTCGCCTTCATCTATGACGATGAGAATGATGAGGATGACGACTACACCGACTCTGAGGAGTAGTAGCACTTGAGCACTAGCGTTAGTAAGTTGTATTCAGTCCCACTGTATCGTAGTTTCCAGAATGGTTCTTAAAACCATCTATTTTTCTTGTTTTGTGGTGTGTGTTTGTATCGGGTGCTATGAATGAATGAATGAATGAATGAAAAGAAAGTTGCTAAAAAAATCTGAGTCAAACTTTAAAAACTTTTCAAAGTCCCTGAACCTTAGAAATTTCCCTCTTTTCTCATGCTCTATCTCAATCTTCAGATGCCACGCGGAGGAAATGGTTCATCCTTGGACCCGATGTTGTAGATCCTGCAAATGTTGGTTTCTGACCGCAAAGCTGAAAGAGCCGAACGTCAAGCCAACCTAGCCACCCTTCAGCAGATAGCTCAACTGGCCCACAACAATCAAGGCCAAGGAAACCAGGACAACCATGGATCCAAGCTCAAAAATTTCCAGAATACCAACCCACCTATTTTCACTAAGTCCGAAGATCCCTTAGACGCCGATGATTGGATGCAAACCATGGAAAACAACCTGGAAGTTGTCGGAGTGGAAGCTAACGAGAAAGTTCTGTTCGCCACCCACTATCTAGCCGGAGATGCCAGAGCATGGTGGAACAGCGTTCGTGCAATGACCGGAGGACAGATGATGACCTGGGAGGAATTCAAGGTCAAGTTCAGCAGAACCCATGTGCCACCGGGTTTAATTAAGAGAATGAGGGATGAGTTCAGAGAACTGAAGCAAGGAAGGATGACCGTAGTGGAATACCGTGACAAATTCTTGTCATTAGCTAGGTATTCCCCAGATGAGATCGACACTGAAGCCAAGAAGAAGGAGAGATTCTTGAATGGTCTGCACGATGAGATGCAGACAGTGTTAGTCAATATCCCCTTTGCTGATATTGAAGCCCTGGTCGACTCTGCCATCCAGATGGAAGGAAAGATTAACCAAGCCAACGAGAACCGCAGGCGTCGCATGATGCATCAGCCAGGAACCCATCAGACGCCAAAGTATCGCCCTAACCCATCTCCAGGATTTGCCCCGAGGACCAACAGACCCCCGATGAACCGTTCGACCTATCCCAACCGTGGAAACCCAAGGCCCGAAGGAAATCACAACAACCCTGGAAACTCTAACAATTTCAACCGTGCCCCGCCCAAGTTCAACAACAACAATGCTGCCGCCAACACCAACACTGCCCCGAGGACTAGAAGCAACGTTGTGCCTGTTGCAGCAAAGGACAAGTCGCAAGTGACTTTTTATGACTGTGGAAATAAGGGTCACTACTCCAACGAGTGCCCCAACAAGAAGAATACTACAGCCCCCAATGCAAATGCCCCAGCTCAGCAGCAGCGTTGTGTTCATCCTGGAAGAAGGTTTGCCCCAGGGAACTCGTTGAACCGCAACGGCCGTCTTTTTCTCATGCATGCTGAAGAAGCTCAGGAAGCGCCAGACGTCGTGCTGGGTATGTTTTCTGTTAATTCAGTACTTGCTAGAGTGTTGTTTGATTCTGGTGTATCGCATTCATTTGTCACCGAAGAATTTGCATGCACTAGTAAGATTCAACCAACCAAATTGAAGCATGTTATGATTGTTCAAATTCCCGGTTCAACCACCAAAGCTAGGAAAATTTTCAAAGCCGTCCCCATCCGAATCCATGGCATAGACTTTTATGCTAATCTGATAGTACTCGGAACTAAAGGTTTGGAAGTAGTACTAGGAATGGATTGGATGTCCAAACATAAGGGATTAATTGACTGTGCCAAGAAAGCCATAACCATGACCAGTACAGCCAGAATATCAGTTGAGCATATATCTGAAACCTTACCTCGTCAATTCAAGTGCAACAAGAGTATAGCCCAACCTACCATTGACCAAGTCCGGATAGTCTGTGAATACCCCGATGTATTTCCAGATGTTTTTCCCGGTATGCCCCTAGATCGGGATATCGAGTTTATCATTGAACTAATCCCCGTAACAGGACCCATAGCCCAGAGACCATATAGTATGAACCCGTCTGAACTAGCAGAACTGAGGAAGCAACTGAATTCCATGTTGGAAATTGGATTGATTCAACCAAGTGCGTCACCCTGGAGATCCCCTGTTTTATTTGTGGACAAGAAGGATGGAGGTAACCGTTTGTGTACGGATTATCGGAAGTTGAATGATGTCACCATCAAGAACAAGTACCCATTGCCCAAGATAGAAGATTTGTTTGATCAGTTGACCAGTGCCAAAGTTTTCTCTAAGATTGATCTTAGAACAGGCTATCATCAACTCAAGATTCGCGCAGAGGATATTCCCAAGACTGTCTTTACCACCAGATATGGATTGTACGAGTATACTGTCATGTCTTTTGGATTAACCAATGCCCCCGCGTATTTCATGAATATCATGAATAAGATTTTTATGGACTTCCTGGATAAGTTTGTTGTTGTTTTCATCGATGACATTCTGATTTATTCCAAATCAGAGGAAGAACATGAGCTACACCTAAGGACCATTCTTGGAACCCTTAGAGAGCATCCGTTGTATGCCAAGTTTAGCAAATGTGAATTCTGGTTACAGGAGGTAGGATTCCTCGGTCACATTGTCTCAGCCGGAGGAATTGCCGTTGACCCTGCAAAAGTGAAAGATGTCGAAGATTGGCAAGCCCCAACCACACAAACCCAAGTTCGTGCATTTCTCGGATTGGCAGGATACTACCGCAAGTTCGTAGAAGGATTCTCGAGTATCGCCAGACCCATGACCCAATTGCTGAAGAAGGACAAGAAGTTTGAATGGACGGACAAATGTGAAGCGAGTTTTCAAGAACTCAAGAGAAGATTGATTTCAGCCCCAATCTTAATCATGCCGGATATCACGAATCCCTTCGACGTGTATTGTGACGCATCCAAGATTGGTCTCGGATCTGTGTTAATGCAAGAAGGCAAAGTTATATCTTACATATCTCGACAACTGAAACAACATGAGCAGAATTACCCAACCCATGACCTCGAACTCGCAGCCGTAGTTCTAGCCCTGAAGACATGGAGGCATTACCTAATGGGAAATCGTTGTGAGATTTATTCGGATCACAAGATCCTAAAGTATATATTCACTAAGAAGGAGCTGAATATGAGACAGAGAAGATGGATTGAGCTAATCAAGGATTACGACCTGGATATTCACTACCATCCCGGTAAAGACAACGTGGTAGCAGATGCCCTTAGCAGATTGCCGTGCCGCTTAAACTCCATGATTTTGAAGGAGCAACCAAGTTTGCACAAAGAGATGGAAGATTTCCGAATGGAATTAGTAAGTGAAGGATTTTTGGCTAGCATAGAACTTCAACCCACTTTGATCAGCCAGATCAAAGAGGCGCAGAAAGGATATGCTAGTATCGATGGAATCAAGCTTCGTATCGGTACAAGCAAAGTACCCGGATTTACTGAAGACGAAGAAGGAGTTCTGTGGTACAAAGGACGCCTTTGTGTACCAGCAGATTCTGAGTGGAAAGAAGTTATTTTGAAGGAAGCTCATGATACTCTTTATTCTATCCACCCCGGAGGAACAAAGATGTATCAAGATTTGAAAGAGCAATTTTGGTGGCATAAGATGAAGAGAGAAATCAGAAGCTATATCGCCAAGTGTGATATATGTCAGAGAGTCAAGGCGGGACATCAAAGACCCACAGGATTGTTGCAACCCTTGCAGATTCCGGAATCGAAATGGGATTCCGTTGGAATAGACTTTATCACTCGATTGCCTACCTCTAGTAGGGGAAATGACTCTATATGGGTCATAGTGGACAGATTGTCCAAAGTCGCCCATTTCTTACCCGTCAAGACCACATATCAGAGTTCGAAGCTAGCGGAGTTCTACATCGCTAGAATCGTTAGTTTGCATGGAGTTCCCAAGAACATCGTATCAGATCGAGGAACTCAGTTTACCACGAGATTCTGGAAGAAAGTCCAAGAAGGGTTAGGAACCCGACTAGATTTTAGCACAGCTTATCACCCTCAGACTGATGGACAAACGGAGCGAGTAAATCAAATACTCGAAGATATGCTGAGAGCATGTGTGTTAGAATATGGATCTAAGTGGGAAGACTGTCTACCGTTCGCAGAATTTTTTTACAACAACAATTATCAAGCTAGTTTGCAAATGGCCCCATTTGAATTCATGTACGGAAGAAAGTGTTGCACCCCTTTGAACTGGTCGGAAGTAGGAGAGAGTCAGATTTTTGGACCCGACATCCTACGAGAAGCAGAAGAGAAAGTTCACAAGATTCGTGAGCACCTCAAGAACGCCCAGTCCAGACAAAAGAGTTACGCCGACAAGAGACGTCGAGACCTCTCCTTCAACATAGGAGATTTTGTGTATCTGAAAGTATCGCCATTGAAGGGAATGCAGCGTTTCCAATTCAAAGAAAAGTTAGCCCCAGATATATCGGCCCCTTCAAGATTCTGAACCGTCGAGGAGAACTGTCGTATCAATTGGAACTACCCGAAGAGATGTCAGCCGTGCACAATGTGTTCCATATCTCGTTACTTCGCAAGTGTCTCGAAGTCCCGAAGAAGACGGAAGTGTTCAAGAATATTGATCACCGGACCATAGAGATCAACGATGACCTGACATATCCCGAAGTACCCATCCGCATTTTGGAAGAAGATTTCAGAACTACCAGAACCCGAAGCATCAAGTTTCTCAAAATTCAGTGGAGCAACCACACGGAAGACGAAGCTACCTGGGAGCGCGAAGATCACATCAGGATGGAGTTTCCGATCTCTTTAAATCCTAGGTAATCTTTTTCGTCCTTTTTCAAATCTCGGGACGAGATTTTGTTTAAGGGGGGAAGGTTTGTAACATCCCAAAGATATTAAACTAGAATCATCAAACTCTAATCACCAAATTTAGGATTAACAAAAACTTTTCCAATTAAAATATGAAAGCATTCATATGAGTGTGAATTAAAATTTGGATTCTTTTGAATTGCCATGATTATGTGTTTCATTGCTTGTGAAATGATTCTTAGGTGAAATAAACATCATCTAAACAATCCCCAAACTTTTCCCAAAGACAAACAAGTAAAAACAAACAAATTAAGTGAATGATCACTTTGGCCAATTTAACTCCCATGCCTACTTTGGCTATCTCTAACTTTCAGAACTTAACAGAAACTTGTTTGGATCTTTTCACCCCTTGATATTACTCATAACAAAGTACAAAGGCCAACCTTGTGATCATCCAGAAACATTCAAATGCATAGTTTAAATGATAGTTGAAAATTGAATCTATTTCATATGGGAAGATCCCACTTTTTCAAAAACCCTTCAAACCAACTCAACTTTCAAAACCCAAGCATCTATAGACTCACCAGCACATGCCTAGCACACCCACCAAAAATAATTTCAAAATTAAAAACTTGAGTTCATGCAGCCATTTCATCAAACACCTTGCAGATGCAAATCAAACAAAATCAAAACACTATTTTGCGCAGTGTTTTGAGCCAACCTTGTTCCCTCTCTCGTTACACTAGCCTCAGTAGATCATCTAGCCAACTTAACTAAGCTCTAGCCCCACTGTAGACTCACCAATGTCATCAATGGTGAACAGCCCGAGAGCACCCATGTCACCCTAGCGTGGACATCAAGCTAGGAGAAGAACTAGCCGTGCCAACCTTGTCTGGGAGGTAGCCCATGCCTCACCGCACCCTCTCGACCAGCCCTGCCTCGCAGATAGCAACCAGAACCGCCAGGAACGCTGTGCCCGTGCCGCTGTCGACCATGCCGACGTGCACCACAGAGCACGCTCCGTTCCCACGCAACCCGACCACCTCGAGCCCTCACCGCCCGCCAGCATGCTCCCCACCGTCCCAGGAGACCGCCGGACATGCCCATTTCACCGCCTGTACCCCGTAGCCACCGCTCGCCGTCGAAGACGCCGCCTCTGCCTCGCAGAGCATCGAGCATTCCCGACCATTTGCCACCACCCCTACACACGCATTAAAGCCCTAGAGCATCGCCAGGAGACCACCGATCGATCGCCAACCTCGGCCATGCCTCTAGCTGCCCGTAGCCGTGTCGCCACTGTCGCCTGCCCATCCCGTTCAGTCTCACCGTCGAGCCTATAAAAGGAGGCCACCCCTAGCCGAATTGAGCACACCACCTCACTCCCCTCACCTCACTGATCGTTCCACCCCATTCCCGGAGCAAGGCGAGCAACGCATCGCCGGAATTGCGCCGGAGCAGGCCGTCTCTGGAGAAGAAGGGCGCAGTCGATTTTGTCCACCCCACGAGGAGCTGCCGGTACCAGGAGATTCACCGTCGTCGACTTCGTCGTTCGCCCGCATCGTCGACCTTCGCCTGAGCCCCGGTGAGCCCCCGATGACCCCCACTGAGCCGCTAGGGTTCGAGCTCGCCGATGACTAGTTCATCATCGACGACGACCCTCAGCCGTTGATCTTACTTCTAATCCAACGCACCATATCGCCCCGTACCGCTTCGCGTGTTAAGAGTCACTGACCAGTAGACCCCTCCCTGTCAATTGCGCCCCGCGCTGCGGAGTGACACTGGGCCGACCCAATAACCCTCCCACGCAGCCCACTCATTTGAATTTAACTTTTTCCATTTTAATTCAAACATAGTTCTGTACCTAATTTCAAAAATCAACCCAGCTCGATTCAGTGAACCAAATTGAATGAAACCAATTTTGTTAGAAAGATATTGAAAAGCTTAATCCAAGCCTGTTGGAATTAAATCATTTGGATCTGTAGGTCAACCTTGGTAAAAATAACAAGTCAGAAGCTTTTCTGCATTCAAACATTTTTCAACTTTAAACCATAAAAGCTTTTGAGTTGATTCCAACTCTCAAAAATCATAATTGATCATACCTTTCAGAATATATAAAAAATATATTGGTTTACTTACAGAAATAATGTTCAAGTAATAAAAGGATGCCACATAGGCATTTCTAGTTATTTATTTTTATTTAAATAAAAGGTTAAATCTTATTAAATTGTGACACCACTTTAAATAACATTCCCATGTACTGAAATATGTGGTGATGACATGTGTCAACATGATCCCATGTTTGAGTTGGAGAATATTAAAACTTAAGTAGTTTTTCAATGAGTAGAAATTACTTTTCTAAAAATAAAATAAATAAGACAAATGCTTTATTCTTGTGATATTAGTGATGATGCTAGATCATCTATAGAACACCTTTAGGTGATGATTGAAAGTAGTTAAGTATTGTTTGGTGATTGTGTACCTCGTATTTATTTATAGACGCTAGTACCGACCAAGGATACGAGGAGGAAGGAGGATACTACGAAGAAGAAGCCGAGGAGAACTTCAACCACTGCTCTGCACAAGGCAAGCTAACCCTTGCAAGATACTCTACTTTAGCAAGCCGAATACTACTAGTTGATTGAGCAAGCTAACACTTGCAATTATGAGAGTTAAATAACCTATGCAATGCACTAAGCATGCTTGGTTAGACACATTTGATGATACCCAATCCTAGTTTTATTTGCAAGCTTTCTACTTTATTTCTTTATCAAAGCTATTACTTAGAGTCTACTTAAGTGAATTGTAGATACTAGAAAGATAATTGAAGGTTGCATAAAGAGCATAAAATTTGTCCTAAGCTAGATAATCTTGATGTCACCTTAAGGCATGAGATTGTACTTAGTTGAAACTCCACTTGTTTACCACCCCTCATTAGTGCTCAATCCCATTTGTAGATGCTAGTGCTAAGCATAAAACTTGATCAACTTTAGATGGGAATACTTGGTGGGAAAATGGTTATGAAAACCTTGGAATGATGGATCATTCTATTGAGATGTTTTGACATGTGTTTCCGAACACTAGATGATTTGGATGATGAAAATGTGAGGCATGAGCCTTAGCCCTTTTTTAAACTGATGGTTGTCTGGATGTGATACCATTCCAATTTTACCGTACAACCACAATACCCGAGAATTGGATAGGGCTTGACTGGAAACTTATATACCTTAGTATTGGTTCCCTCACGGCTAAGGTCTGAGCTGAGGCTACCTTGTGAAGATTGTCCACCTGTGCAGTACCCAAGATGACAGTTGGTCATGGTTGGGAGGCCAAACTCACAGGAGAGGTGCTTATACTAGGGCGTGTAATTGAAAGGTTAGGATTGATTATCCGCATACTGAGTATGGTGAATTCAGGATTTGTTCCTGACGGATGTATCGAATGTTGTGGTGAAAGTGTACAATCTCTACAGAGTGTCAAACTATTCGAATAGCCGCGTCCGCGGTTATGGACAGTTGGAGTGGCCATACTGTTTCCCCATCAGATGTTTTCAAAATGACTTGTGAAATGAATTGAGACTTTGACTTGACCACAATAGGGTTGTGTATGAAATACAAGTTCCCACTTAGGTGTTCTAAAATTTCAACTAGCTTTCTTCGTTTCTAAAACTTAGTAGAGGTAAATCTGGCTTTTTGCAAAACAACCCTAGAGCTTAGTGTCCTACTACAAAAACCCCTTCATTTGTTAGTATTAGTTTGCGAGTACTTAAAGAGTACTCATGGCTTTGTCCCTGGCTATTCCCGTGGCCAGACTATGAAGAGGAGTACCAGGAGGATGGACCCCAGGAAGGTTACGACAACTAGGATCATCTCCCATCGTCAGCATTGCCTGTGACCCCGAAGATGGAGCTTCGCCTACGCTACCGTTATTATTACGTATTTTTTATGCTTGAGTTGTATTAAGAACTGGATCATGAGATCCTTCTTTGTGTAAGACCTTATGTATGGTTTCTAATGGATGATGTACTGTAGTATGCAAATCTGTTATGTCTCGCAAAAATGGCAATCCTGGGATTGCGATGTATGGCATAACAGGCATCTAGGATTAAAAATCCGGGTGTTGACACTATTGAAGTGCATAAGTGGATTGCACTAGCCCTTTCCATCAGTTTGGACTTTTGGTTGCGTTGGTTAGTGCATGAAGATTAACATGGTATCAGAGCCTAAGGTCTCGAGTTCGAGTCCTGGCTTTCGCAATTTATCCTAAAATTATTGTTGACCCCTCTGTGTCCATGTATAGGCCTCTTGAGTCATACGTGAGTTTCGCGCGCCGTTGCTCTCTTCTGGTTGCACGTGTTGACTTCTCCCCGTCACACGTGAGAGGGGGTGTTGAAGTGTATAAGTGGATTGCACTAGCCCTTTCCATCAGTTCGGACTTTTGGTTGCGTTGGTTAGTGCATGAAGCTTAACAGACACAAAGTATATCTGTTTATTCATGCATCAACTTCAGTACACCGAGGACTGCAGTTAATAGAGTACTTAGATATGTCAAGTGTTGGAATTTGATGAGTTTTGGACTGTTGGCCCATTAGACAAATTCTAAAATTCTCTTTGGCCCACTTGTATATGGCAGCATATGGCTGTGCTAGTGGTGCTAAAGTTTAGTCCCACATTGCTAGTTGAAGGGGAGTTGGACCACCTTATATAGTAGAGTGTTGCGGGAATCGAGCTGAGCTTTATTTTGCTGGTTGGGAAAACTGATTATGAGTCATTAACGGATGCATTAATTGCAACCGTTTCCAGTTTTTATGGATGTGGCTGTTACCGACTCGGACGTGGGATGAGCCCATGATCTCGCTAAACCTAATCGGTGAATCAACACACGAACGCGTACCCTCCAGAACCTTGCGCTGCCGCTTTATTCTTCTCCATCCCGGCTTGCGGCGTGCACCGCCGATCGGGACAGTAGGCCTTCGGAACCCCGCCTCTTGTGAACCTGTATGACTGAGGGGCGATCAGGTTTTTGGGGAGCGCTCAAGCGCGACTACTGGCAACCACGACGACGTCCGACGACGAGTTCCCGAACGACGACTTCTTCACGGACATCAGCGACCTCTTCCGCAATCTCAACATGGGCGACAACTCTGCTGTTGCTACCATCGCGGCTACTGCCACAACTGCATCGTATGTGATCTCAATCTCTCTCTTTCGGATTATGCTAGAGCTTCTAGTTCTAGTGTTTGGTGTAGATGTGTTAGGTTTGTCTTGTAAAGATGTAATATGTTCATCTACTTTATTGATCTGCATGATTGGTTTTACTACTGTTTGTATGATCATGCTTTATCAGTTTATTATTCAGATTAAATCATATGGATTATTGCTTATATTTCCAATAATCCAAAAATCTGATTATAGGCAACTAAATTCCACTGGTGTAGCCGCGGCTACTAGGCCGCCTTATTTTTATGGCATGCACTATAAGAGATGGCGCAAGAGAGCAGTTCTCTGGTTTGAAAACCTAAACAGTTATAGCGCCACTCTTGGCAAGCCTAAAGGAGATCTTTCTGCTGAGCAGGAAGCGAACTTTAAGAAAGCCGATACCATGTTTATGGCGGCTTTGTTCAGTGTTCTTGGGGACAACATTGTTGACCCATATATGTCATTTGATAATGGCAAGGACGCGTGGGAAGCGCTCGAGGCCAAGTTTGGGGTCTCGGACGTTGGCACTGATTTGTATGCCATGGAGCAATTCTATGACTACAAGATGGTTGATGAGCGCTCCGTCGTTGAGCAAGATCATGAGATACAATCACTTGCCAAAGAACTTGAGCAGTTCAAGTGTTCCTTACCGGACAAATTTGTGGCCGGTGGCATTATTTCCAAGCTTCCTCCCTCATGTAGGAACTTTGCTACTTATCTGAAACATAAGAGACAAGAGTTTTCCGTTACGGATCTCATTGGGTCCCTTCATGTGGAAGAGAAGGCGAGAGCAAAGGACAAAACTGCTCGAGGATTTGAGGGAGGTTCTACTGGCAATTTGGTGCAGAGGAAAAACTTCCGATCCCACAAGTTTAAGAATAAGAACAAAACTGAAGGAAAGGGGAAGTTTGATGGCAAGAACAAGGCCACACACTCAACCAACTTCAAGAAGAAAAATGGTAAGAGGAAAGGCTCTTGCCACGTCTGTGGTGATCCTGATCATTGGGCTCCTAGCTGTCCTAATCTCTTTGAAAAGCGTCAACATGGAAAGAGCGGCAAGGCCGCTAATGTTGTTATTAGCGATACTGAGATGAAGGATGCTGGGTACGGTATTTTACATACTATCCTTTCAGTATGTCATTCTCCTGATTGGTGGATATACACAGGTGCTAATACACATGTATGTTCTGATATTTCCATGTTTTCCTCTTATCAGGTCTCAAGGACCTCTTCCATGCTGATGGGAAACGGATCACGTGCTTCTGTTCATGGTGTTGGTACGGTAAATCTGAAGTTTACTTCGGGGAAGACCGTACAGCTGAAGAATGTGTAGCACGTTCCCACCATCAATAAGAATCTCGTCAGCGGATCGCTTTTATGTCAAGATGGCTTTAAGTTGGTTTTTGAGTCCAATAAAGTTGTAATTTCTAAGTATGTACAATTTTTTTGGAAAGGGTTGTGAGTGCGGAGGTCTGTTCCGATTGTCTTTGTCAGACTCATGTACTAAAGTTATTAATCATGTGTGCAATGATAATGAGTCCAATGTTTGGCATTCATGATTCTGTCATTAACTTTGGCTGCATGACGCGGGTAGCCAATATGAGTTTAATTTCAAAATTTAACACTATCAAAGGTTCTAAGTGCCAAGTTTGTGTGCAAGCAAAGCAACCCCGCAAGTCTCATACGGCTGCGGAACCGAGAAACTTAGCACCGCTAGAACTTATACATTTAGATCTTTGTGAGATGAATGGTGTGTTGACAAAAGGTGGAAAAAGATACTTTATGACGTTGATTAATGACTCCACTAGATACTGCTATGTTTATCTTCTGAAATCTAAATATAAAGCTTTGAACTACTTCAAAATCTATAAAGCTGAGGCAGAAAACCAACTTGATCTTAAAATCAAGAGGCTAAGGTCGGATCATGGTGGAGAGTACTTTTCTAACAAATTTGATTTATTCTGTATGGAACATGGTATTATACATGAGAGGACGCCTCCCTACTCACCTTAGTCAAATGGGGTGGCCGAAAGGAAGAACCACACTCTAACTGATCTAGTTAACGCCATGTTAGATACATCGGGTCTTTCCAAGGAATGGTGGGGGGAGGCGCTAATGATTATGTGTCATGTCCTAAACCGTGTTCCTGTAAAAGATAAAACCATGACTCCATTTGAGGAATGGGAAAATAAAAGGCTTAAACTCTCTTACTTAGGAACTTGGGGTTGTTTGGCGAAAGTCAATATTCCAATACCTAAGAAGCGAAAGCTTGGACCAAAAACCGTTGATTGTGTTTTTCTGGGATATGCTTTTCATAGCATTGGCTATAGATTTTTTATAGTAAAATCTTAGGTATCCGACATGCATGTTGGTACAATTATGGAGTCGAATGATGCGACTTTCTTTGAGGACATCTTTCCTATGAAAGGTATGTCTAGCTCATCAAATCAGGAGATGACTAGTTCATCTAGTCAGGAATTTTCTATAATTCCTGAATCCACTATGCCGATAGAACACTCTGATGATCCTGTGGAGGATTACAATGAAGCCCCCAAAAGGAGCAAGAGACAGAGGACTGCAAAGTCATTTGGTGATGGTTTCATTGTGTACCTTGTGGATGATACTCCCTCTTCTATTTTAGAAGCCTATGCATCTTAAGATGCTGACTACTGGAAGGAAGCTGTCCGAAGCGAGATGGACTCCATCTTAGCTAATGGTACTTGGGAAGTCACTGACCGTCCTTATGGGTGCAAACCTGTAGGATGTAAGTGGGTGTTCAAGAAAAAGCTTAGACCTGATGGTACTATTGAAAAGTACAAGACACGTCTTGTGGCTAAGGATTATACCCAAAAGGAAGGTGAAGACTTCTTCGATACCTACTCAACTGTAGCCAGATTGACCACTATTCGAGTACTATTTTTCTTGGCTGCCTCACATGGTCTTCTCGTTCATCAAATAGATGTTAAGACAGCTTTTCTAAATGGAGAGCTAGATGAGGAAATTTATATGGAGCAGCCTAACGGATTTGTAGTAGATGGTCAAGAAGGAAAGGTGTGTAAGTTAGTGAAGTCTTTGTATGGTCTTAGGCAAGCTCCTAAGCAGTGGCACGAGAAGTTTGAAAGAACTTTAACTGCTGAAGGCTTTATTGTAAATGAAGCTGACAAATGTGTGTACTATCACCATGGTGGGGGCGAGGGAGTTTTTATGTGTCTCTATGTTGATGACATATTGATAATCGGGACCAACCTCGTTGTTATCGAGGAGGTCAAAGAGTTCCTATCTCGCTGCTTTGAGATGAAGGACTTGGGAGTGGCTGATGTAATTTTAAACATCAAGCTACTAAAGGATGACAATGGTGGGATTACACTGCTTCAGTCTCACTATGTGAAAAAGATATTGAGTCGCTTCGGGTATAGTGACTGAAATTCTTCTCCAACGCCTTATGATCCGAGTGTGCTACTTCGAAAGAATCGAAGGACTGCTAAAGATCAATTGAGATATTCTCAAATTATTGGCTCGCTCATGTATTTATCCAGCGCTACTAGACCTGACATATACTTTGCTGTAAGCAAACTGAGTCGATTTGTGTCAAATCATGGAGATGATCATTGGCATGCTCTTGAAAGAGTTTTGCGCTATTTGAAAGGCACTACGAGTTATGGTATTCACTATACTGGGTATCTACGGGTACTTGAAGGTTATAGTGATTCAAACTGGATATCTGATGCTGATGAGATTAAGGCCACAAGTGGTTATTTGTTTACACTTGGTGGTGGCGTTGTTTTCTGAAAGTCTTGCAAGCAGACCATCTTAACGAGGTCAACAATGGAAGCAGAACTCATAGCATTAGACACGGTCACTATTGAAGCAGAGTGGCTTCGTGAGCTCTTTTGATGGACTTACCTGCGGGAATCTCGCCAAGCCGAGCTTTATTTTGCTGGTTGGGAAAACTAATTATGAATCATTGACGGACGCGTTAATTACAGCCATTTCCAGTTTTTATGGACGTGGGTTGTTACCGACTCGGACGTGGGCTATGTCCCACGATCTCCCTAACCTGCACTATATAAGCGTCTGCGTTAAACCTAATCGGTAATCAATCCACACACGCGCCTACCCTCCAGAACCTTGCGCCGCCGCTTTCGACTTCTCCATCCTGGCTTGCGGCGTGCAACGCAGATCGGGACAGTAGGCCTCCGGAACCCCGCCTCTCTGTACGGGTGAGGGGCGATCAGGTTTTTCGGGAGCGCTCAAGCGCGACTACTAGCAACCACGACGACGTCCGACGACGAGTTCCCGAACGACGACTTTTTCCCGGACGTCAGCGACCTCTTCCGCAATCTCAACATGGGCGACAGCTCTGCTGCTGCTACCGCCGCGGCTACTGCCGCAACTGCATCGTATGTGATCTCAATCTCTCTCTTTCGAATTATGCTAGAGTTTTTAGTTCTAGCGTTTGGTGTAGATGTGTTAGGTTTGTCTTGTATAGATGTAATCTGTTCATCTACTTTATTGATCTACATGATTGGTTTTACTACTATTTGTATGATCATGTTTTATCAGTTTATTATTCGGATTAAATCATATGGATTATTGCTTATATTTCCAACATCAAGAACGCTGCTAATTATGAGGTCGTCCTCCACCTTGGTTAGTACCTTCTTTTCTGATGCAGATTGGACAGGTTGTCTTTACGACAGGAGATGTATAGGAGGATTTGCTATTTTTTTATCAAATTTGATATCATGGTGTGCAATAAAACAAGCAATCGTTTCAAGATCCCGTACAGAAGTTGAATATAAAATTTTGGCAAATGCAAGAACAGAAATAATATGGGTCCAATCATTACTTGCAGAACTTGGGGTGAA
Organism: Avena sativa; assembly: GCA_916181665.1. Taxonomy (NCBI): domain Eukaryota; kingdom Viridiplantae; phylum Streptophyta; class Magnoliopsida; order Poales; family Poaceae; genus Avena; species Avena sativa. Next base: position 142,066,320 of record OV702294.1, on the reverse strand, counting down.
ATAGGACTAATCTCCTTGATAATTTGAGTGTCACTTATCTATCAGCTAATCCAAGTTTTTCATATAGAAATTGACTTTCACTTTTTTAGAAAGATGCTTGAAATAAGCAACTACTCCCTCCGCTTCAAAATATAAGATGTTTTAGCTTTATAACGTAAATGTATCTAGACTTCTTTTAGTATATAGGTTACTAAAACAAGTCTAGATACATTCTCTTCACAAAACTAAAACATCTTATATTTTAAAACGGAGGAAGCAAGTGTCAGATTTGTGCATTTAAATTATGTTGTAGGCTGTTTTACCAAGGCACTTCTAGTAAAAAACCTAGAAAATTTAAGCGTAATTTCAATCTTACCAAGCTATGATTAAGAGAGGATGTTAGTGATATTGGAGTTTAAAAATCGTGAGGATCTATCACTTCCTCTTCATCTCCTTTGCATTACTACTCGAAAATGTCTAATTAATGTCTAGTGCTGATTGTAATGGCCTAATTGTAAACTCCACGGACCAGTCACTAGACACCGAGAAAAAGGCGGTCGATTCATCTAAATTGATAGCACCACCCATGACCGAATAGCCCCTAATAGAACACAAGCACCACATAGCCCTTTATGTTTTTCTCAAACTTTGAAATTTTAAACTTAAAGTTTCAAAAATCCTAAATAAACACCTGGATGTAACTAACCATATATTCTACTAGTGTGTAGTTTTTTAGCTCGAAATACTACGTATTTTGGGCTCGGAAAAAAAATACAAAATAGCACCACGAGTTGAAATATGCACTTCAGTGTACTGTTCATCAGCAACAAAAACTCAATTTTTCATTTTTGTGAGCCTCAAATACATGGTATTTTGGGATAAAAACTTATACTACATTAATAGAACACATAATTGGCTACATCTATATATCTTTTTGATTTTTTTGAAACATTTGAATCCAAGTTTTTGAAGCTTCAAAAACCAGGTACCGTGGAGCCCGGGCCGGAACCCATCACGCCATGCTCCACAGTCAATCTAGGGGTGGACATGCAGCTCGAGGCTCGAGGCTCGGCTCAGGCTCGGGCTCGACAAGGCTCGGCTCGGGCTCGACTCGGCTTGAAGGATGGTCAAGCCAAGCCTAAACCTTGTTATTCAGGCTCGAGGTTCGACAAGCCGGCTCGGTGAAGCTTGCAAGCCGGCTCGAAAGCTCGATGAAATTAAAAAATTCGCCATGACCTTTGCTGAAATTGTAAGAATTCATAGTTTTATACAAGATTTGATCATGAGTTCACAAATACGTCAACAAAATAGTCGAACAAGTTAAACAAAGTACCAATAACCATAATAGTTCCATTACGACACAAGTTTCATAACACAAACTGACCACTTAGTCCAACAGGAGTCTCATACATGAGTACATGACAAACACAAGAACATAGTTAAACTTCAACAAAAGTAACAGGAGCCATGGTATCATAAATCTGATCATAAACATCAACCATTAACATCTCCTTGGCCTCTACCCTTGCTGCCATCTCCTGCAGCTCATTCATACACTCATATGTTGAATCTGTTTATCATAAAGACAAAAAGAAATCATCACATACATGGTTTTGCATCAGATATGTTACAGTAAATGAGCAAAATGGCATTATATAATGAGTTTTGCATTACTTGTGTTCTTGTACAAAAAATTACAGCAAGTAGAGAAACAAAATAGCACTATATACTTACTAGTTGCTCTCCACCATGCTTTTTGGAAATGGAATACACTCGACATCATCAATATCATCTGGTTCCTAAAAGAGTGAAAATGATGAAAGTTAGGTATGCATAAGACATAGTATAGTAGACTAACTAGCAACAAAATGAATCAACAAGGCACATACCACATCCAGCGATACTTTGTTGTCATTGTGAGCACCTTTAATCCAACTAGAAGCACACACCAGCGCCTCCACCATCTTCTGGGTTTAGAGAGCTCCTATAGTCATCTAGAACTCGCCCCCCGGTGCTAAAAGTAGACTCCGAAGACACAGAAGTCGCTGGTATAGACAAGAAATTCTTTGCCATCTTTGACACGACAGGGTATCTATGGGCATTCAGCTTCCACCACAATAGCACATCAAAAATTTTGTTTAGCAAGCTCTCATTTGCCTCACCAAGATACTTATCAATCTCATTCTTTGATGTCTCCACAGAAGTCTCACTTAAGTATGAGGTAAACTCGCTGGCACTTGATGGCAAAGATAAACTTGTATCCATAGGTGTAGATGAGGATGCAGCAGATCTATAAGAATCAGCTTTCTCATAACGATGATGTATATCATAAGTGTCATACAGCTTTGCCAACTCTGTTTCGATCAAATTATATTCAGTAGTAGCTTTCTCTTCAGAATAGATCTTTCTAAAACCCCCACTTGATGTATTTCAGCTTGTACCTTGGTCAAGAATAGTAGCAATCACCATGACATTATTGGGTTCTTCCCAATACTTGTTGAATTTGTCCAACATTGCCTCCCCCATAGTTTTCAAAGCTGGGTTGGTGGATCTACATGCCTCTGTAAGTGTAATCTTGACATTGACAATGTGAGGGTAAAATATATTCGAAGTAGGATATGTAGAGCCAGAGAATGCAGTGGACACCTCAGCCAGAGAAGCAAGTATAGGTGTAATGGTATTGAACAATGTCCATTCATCATTTGATGGCTTCCATTTATAATTTGCATCGCTGTCCGCATAAGAATCTATTGCATCTCTATAGGTAATGGCTGTTCTTAACATGTGGTAGGTTGAATTCCACCTTGTGGTCACATCTAGTTTCAGCCCCTCTCTAATTGTGATTGCAAGAAACCGACAAATTTCTACAAACTTGTGCAATCGAGATACCGACTTCTTGATGTACTTAACATATTCCCTCACATTGGTTGTTAAAGGGGAGATGGTTGCAGTCCCATCAGTGACCACCAAATTAATAATATGAGCACAACAACGAACATGGAAATATTTAGGAACAAAACAATAGGAGCTTCTAGCAGCAAACATAGCCTTCAAATTGCGGACAGCTACATCATTGTTGGTTGCATTATCTAGAGTGATCGAAATGATTTTATCTTCTATCTTCCATGCAGCCACACACTCAAACACAGCTTGTCGGACGCGGCAAGGCGCACGTCCCGGAGCGCCGCGCCGCCTACTGGGGACTCCTACTGGCGGCCTGGCGCCGCGCCGCCGCCGGGCGGGCGTACCGGCGCCCCCGGTGCGCTAACCCTAACCCTAGCTGGAGGCGGCCGCGCGGGGGAGCAGAGCACTGGGATTGGGAAGAAGGGAAGGAGGACGGTGTCGGACCTTGGTGGCGCCGTGGCGGCCTGGCAAGCGACGGGGTTGGGGAGGAACGAGGAGGACACCGTCGGTAGGGACCTTGGTGTCGCCGTGTTCGTCGCCAGTCGCCAGAGAAAGAAACGAGACGAGAGAGAGAGAGAGAGAGAGAGAGAGAGAGAGAGAGAGAGAGAGAGAGAGAGAGAGAGAGAGAGAGAGAGAGTCCACGGGACGGGCGGGGTCGGGGGACTCGGGGGCCGCGGGGATGGGATTTTTTTCGGGGTAGGGTGGTCGGCTCGTCGAGCCGGTCGAACGAGCCACGAGCCGTTTCGAGCCGAGCCTCGAGCCCTCTTTGCAGTTATTTTTCAGCACCAAGCCGAGCCCTCGGCTCGATTTTGCCAAGCTTTCACGAGCCGAGCCAGCTCGATTCCACCCTAAGTCAACCCACAACGAGCTTTCACTGTCCAAGTATGTCCTTGCCGTCCCGGCGCGTAAACAGCCGCGTTCGCGCCTTCTCGGCGTGCGAGCGTGGGTCCCAGCTAGCCGCACCGGTGAGAAGGTGATTACGGTACATTCCACCGGGCGTACGCCGTTGCCGTCGCAGAGCAGAGCCAGACCTTGAGCGCCGGCACGTAGGAGACGGCGATCATGTCGACGAAGTTCTGGAGGTTGTCCGGCGAGCCGCCGAGCCAGAAGCCCAGGACTGCAGGCTGAGGATGTAGAGGCGCGCGCCCTGCGTCTTGTTGGGGATGTACTTGATCACCATGGGCAGCGTCCGTACCAGCCTGAGCATGCTGTCGTTGAACCGAATCCCCCGGAGTCCTTTTTGCGCTTGAAGACTGGCCGTGCTGCGCCATGCTGAAGGAGCCTAGCTTGTTGAGGGAGGCGCATGACCTCGGGCATGGACGGGAAGACGAGCACGGCGTCGGGCGTCCATCCGGTCCCAGTGCTTCTCGACGGCGTCCCTAACCTTGAGCACCAGCTAGTCCACGAAGATGAGCGGGCGGACGAACACATTGGCGGAGGCGTACGTGTCCATGTCCCTGAGCTCCTCGCCGGGGTACAGGTCACCGCCGTTGATGACGCGGTCGTGGTACGGCATGTCGTCCTTGGAGGACATGGCGAGGAGGTGCCCGTTGAGATAGACAAGGCCGGCGTTCTCCACGCGGACGCCGCGTGACGGGTCGACGAGACGCAGGCGTTGGCGCGCGCGTATGGTAGAGGATGGCGCGGAGGGCGTCGAGCGCGTGGTCCCAGCAGCGGAAGAGGCAGAGCGCGGAGATGAGGTGGTTTCAGAGACGGCGTCGTGGCAGCGAGGAGCGTGAGCGCCGTTGCTAGGTCGCGCAGCGCACGTAGGTGGTGAGGAGCGCTTTGTTGGCAACGGCTTGCTTCAGAAGGCGCCCTTGCTGCAGGGTAGGCGTAGGGGACACGGCCAGAAACTGGCCGCCGGCGAGCTCGCCCAGCGCCGCATTACTGGGAGAGCACGCACGGGAGCCGAGCCGGTATCCGATTGCGCGTGGCAAGCAACGGCGGCGGCCGGCCGTGGTTCCTGCGCCGGGGCCGGGACCGGGACAGGGACCGGAGCCGCGTTATGTTCCCCGCAGAAAAAAAAGAAGCGTTGTAGTAATGTCGAAGTCAATCCTGTGTGTACCTCACGTGTTTGAGTTTCAGTCAATTCAGAAACCGTTAAGATGAGCTCCCAGATTCGGAATCACATAAGTAACACAATCTTGTCCTATTTTCAGCTGGAAATTTGCGAAATTCAACTCAGAGCTTGAGAGTTGTTCCCACACCAACCGAGTAGCAAGTTGGCGGGCCGAACTGTAACGCACCCATCTTAAACATTGACCTACATTGTTAGGTAGATGAGACCTCTTCAGCAGCGAATTATACGCTCTCGGATAAAACCCCGTTTAATTCGGTCCTCATGGGGACTCGAACCCAGGAGGCTGGCCGCGCACTCGCTAGGCTTGCCACCAGGCCAACACTTGGTTCTCGTAACACACCCATCTTGCGCAGTGCAGTCCTCTTTTTTGAGAAACACAATACAATCAAAGACACTCACAACACGTACATGCACCCACCCCTATGAACGCACACACGCACACCCTACCCCTATGAGCACCTCCAACAGACTGAGCTGGCGGATTGAGTCTTGATATTGACGAAGTCAACACGGACGCCTCGCTGTCGACGGAAACGTCGCCTCTCACTGAAAGAATATTCCGCCTTTTATACAATACACAATGTCAAACCTGGGGTTTGAACACTGGTGGGCTGGTGGTATAACTATCCTCCTAGCCACCCAACCATAGGTTGGTTTGCTTGCGCAGTGCATTCCTCGTGTTTGAATTTGTGAACTGATAGAGTTGGTTTGATCGGTTGCAAAGTTTGTGTTTGTGGTTCGGCAGTGTACCGAGTGCTTGCTCCCGTCAACTCTGAATTTAGTTGGATCGAGAAACTCTTACAACTGACAGGTTTTTACACTTTTGGCTAGTAATGTTCAGCACTTAAAAGAAAATGGCCTTTGAAGGTTTCGAACCTTGGCGTTATCATTAGCAGCGCGCTCTAACCAAGCTACTAGTAGGAGGGATGTAAGAAAATGGCCTTTGAAGGTTTCGAACCTTGGCGTTATCATTAGCAACGCGCTCTAACCAAGCTACTAGTAAGAGGGATGTTACCAAAACGGGGCATTAATATCAGCAGCATCCAAAACACATACTAGGCATTATATATGCAGGTTTTACAGCAAAAGTGTAGCTTTAGTTGATTCCTCACACATTTGTCCATATCATCATCGTTTACGTCCACGGTACTTTCTGGTCCTTACGGAAGTAGTAGTATATATTTGCCTACATTTATAGTAGATTCTTAATTCCAATTTTTCGCCACAATTGTAGTAGTACTAGGAACAATTAGTATGAAGTTGCTTAAATTCTCACACAAACATTTATTTTAGCAATAGACAGAATGTGAATGTAATTAACATCTCATCTTAACAATAAACCACTCACGTTCAAAATCATACTATTTAAGTGGGAGAGTACAACAAAGACAGGGGTAAACAGATGATGCAAATTGTAGACATAGCAGATTGTGAAATAAAAGATAGAACAATGTTCAACAAAGACAGGGGTAAAATCATACTATTTAAGTGGGAGAGTACAACAAAGACAGGGGGGCAACAACTACTAGCGAAAAAATCATGCAGACGTTTAACGGCATCCACACCATCCAGTTAGTGACTTATAATGCCTCTTGAATGCAAGAGGTTGACAAGACTACAACAATATTGTGAGATCGCATGGAAGCATACAAACAATACAGACAATTAATCATACTTGAATAATTTCCATGGTGTTTCACATTTGATCACCAAGTTCAACAAAGCAAGGGCATAGTTCTCAAAGAGTAGTTAATGACTTATTTACTGCCGCTTGAAAGCAAACGAAAAAACAAGTCAAGAGCAGGGGTGGCATGCATCATCATCAGCAGCAGCAGAACAAATCATGTACTACATCCAACAATGGCATCTCATACAGTTAATGACTAACTGCCTCATAAAACAAAGAATATGAGAGTAACATGGTTAGACTCCATTCACTCGAAACGGGCAGAAGCAAAACAAAATAGACTATCTAATGGAACGATGACAATGTATGGCACTGCTCAATAGCATATGCTAGCTAATTTCAGATCATTCGTTAGTCTCCATAGGCTAACAAGCCAGGGGCAGCAGCAGATCGCACGCCAAAAACCTCAACAAACGTGCTGAGCAAACACAATTTTCTACAACAACAGCCCCAAGCATTGCTTGAAATTGTTTAGTCCAACCAAATTTGATCAGAACTAAAAATAGAGATCTGCTCAACCAAAACGTCGAGCAACCGTCCAGAAACAGAAACACGAGACACATCAGTACTGGTGTCGATTCCTCGTCTAGAAATAACTGATCCAACGACGTAACACATCATCAAATAGGGGATTCAAATCCCACGCCAATTTCGAACGCTGAGCATGACACACCATGCTCTCATCACGCGGTGGCGCCGCACCGCACGCGCACCATGTCGGGCACGACTTGGTGTTTGGAGGACACATTTAGTGGAGAGAAGTTAGTGTGGAGGAGCCGATAGGGATATGGGAGAGCCGACCTCACCTGGCCGAGAAGAGGGAGTCGCCTCGTTGGGCTTGGAGCGGGACGAGTTTTTGTGATGATTTTCGCCGGTGCTATTACTTGCCTGCGATTCAATACAAGGAATCCGCTGTTGCTGCTTGGATTAATATCATTAGCAACGCGCTCTAACCAAGCTACTAGTAAGAGGGATGTTGCCAAAAAACTGGGCATTGATATGAGGAACTCCGAGAGCATTATATCACTAGCACCCAAAACACATACTGTACTAGGCATTATATATGCAGGTCTTACAGCAAAAGTGTAGGTTTCGTTGATTTACACACATTCGTTCATATCATCATCGTTTACATCCATGGTATTTTCTGGTCCTTATGGGATCGCATATAATAGATAAATAGTAGTTGTACTATAGTAGTAGCCCCTATGTAACGAACGAATGATCAGAGTACTCATGTCAGGTATCACGCATAAGGGTGGTGATCATACATGATACGATTACAGATTACGCCCAATTCAATTTGTATAGTTTTTAGATATGATGCGTTTGAGGAAGAGTTGCCCTCGGCCATGCATCTTACTGAATGATGCACATGCGCCGGGTAATCTTGGTCTAGACGGACTCAACTCCAGCCTCATCCTCATCAGCGCTTGCAGGAGCACCGGCGTTTAGGGGGGCGCCGTGGTTGACCGCGGTGTTGGCCGGCACCTGCGGCTGGGGTGGTGGGGCGATCTTGCGGTGGTTGGCAGCCTTGTTGGCCCGCGCCTGAGTCTGGAGTGCAAGCGCTTGGGCAGCAGGCGCTAGCGCCACCGCCATCCCAGCAACCTCTTGCGCGACGCCGCACCTCGCTGGTTCGGGAGCATGCCCATAAGGAACTCTTTCTGGCGGCGCCGTGTCTCCTTTAGGGCCGGATTCCCTTTCCTCGCCATTATGCCTAGCAGAACAACACGGACAACAAAGAATTAGTACTAGCAGTATTAGTTGTAGAATGTCGACAACGAACAGATAACATCAAACATCCAATCACCAGTGCATCGCGTCGTACAGTAGTATAAAGAAACTCATGAGAACTCAATCTTCTAAAAATCTATCACCGATGCGGTAAATTCCCCAAATGCTAACACTATCAGTTTCCTCTAACTTTAGATCATTCTGACTACAGATTCCCTTAAGTTAATAAGTCAATGGATTTATCGGATTCTGGGTATATCATAAGATGTACCTTCTTCCACATTAATATTTCAAGTGTACTATAATCGTGCAAAAAACATATCACACCGTTTCTCCTCAATAGAACTTCTCAGTGTACTGCAAAGTCCCTAAATTACTAGGAGTGTGGGGGTTCATTGCGGCAACAGTGGTTTTGTTTATAAACACTAAATCAAAAAACATATAATGTCCTAATAAACCACAAATAAGTCAAAAGCGGATAAATCAGGCAGACGTTTAATGGCATGCTGTAGTTTCCAACATAAAGAAAAATTGGAATTAAGAATCTACAATAAATGTGGGCAAATATATAGTATCGAGAACAATCGGTATGAAGTTGCTTAAATTCTCACACAAATATTTATTTTAGCAATAGACAAAATGTGAATGTAATCAACATCTCATCTTAACAATAAACCACTCACGTTCAAAATCATACTATATAAGTGGGAGAGTACAGCAAAGACAGGGGCAAGCAGATGATGCAAATTCTAGACATAGAAGATTGTGAAATACAAGATAGAACATTGAACCCCAACATTTAGGATACCCAAATTTGATTTCAATCCTACATTTCCTAGTAAACCCAGTTGTTGCGATCGCAACTGGCCACACCGAGCACCTCTCCTTCTCAACCTCTGAGATGTGGCAAGCAAATTCAATCATAAGTTCATAACCTGAGACGCTGACAAAAAATCAAGAATAGAGGGGGGCAACAGCTACTAGCGAAAAAATCATGCAGACGTTTAATGGCATCCACGCCATCCAGTTAGTGACTTATAATGCCCCTTAAATGCAAGAGATTGACAAGACTACAAAAATATTGTGAGCTCGGCATGGAGGCATACAAACAATATAGATAATTAATCATACTTTGAATAATTTCCATGGTGTTTCACATTTGATCACCAAGTTCAACAAAGCAAGGGCACAATTTTCAAAATGGCCAATGACATCTAGTTAGTGACTTATTTACTGCCGCTTGAAATCGAACGAAAAAACAAGTCAAGATCAGGGGCGGCATGCAACAACAGTCATGTAATGGCATCGCCATACAATTAATGACTAACTGCCTCATGAAACAAAGAATATGGGAGTAAAATGGTTAGACTCCATTCACTTGAAAGGGGCAGAAGCAAAACAAAATAGATTATGTAATGAAACGATGACAGTGCCAGGAGAGGTCCCAACCTTTAATAAGGTAGAGATCCCTGTGTTTACAATGCTAGTCCCTGGATCAATAGCTAGCATCCACAGTTAAGATGTAATATCAAGAAACAAAGGTCATAATACAACTTTATAATCAGGAATAAAAATAATTCAACACACTTCACTAACATCAAACAAACCTGCAACATAATAAGTTGCAGCCACAAGGGTTAATACATTTGAATTGTATTGGCAAGCTTCACTACTATGTAGAAATAAGTGGATCCTATCATTACATGCATATTTGGATAAGTAGGGTTTGGGCTCATTTGCAGAAAGCAATATGGTTTTATCCTATCTTTTCAAAATAGTTTTGATCTTTTGTCAAATCTTTCTGAACTCCTTGGAAAACTCCAAGTGCTTCTAATCCCTTCTTGTCACCATCAAGTTTTACTTTGAGAAATGGAATGTCGAGATCTTCCATAGCTTCAGGCCTTAGTTGCTCAGAATTGTCCATAACCAGGGACACGGCTAAGTACTTAAAATTTGATCTTCTGCAGAAGTTGTACACTTTATCCACATGACACAATCTCGTCTTGACGCCACCAGTGGCCGCTGGATAAGTACTCACCAAATAGAGTACCGACAGATCGAGAATGTGACAAAGTCTTTCCGTAGAAGTCCTCCCAATACACAATGCTAGCTTGTCTACCAGGCACCGATGTAGGGATATATTTCCATACACAATTCTAGTTAACCTGAAGATGCCAATGCATGGGTCTTCCACTATGTAGTTGACTAAGCCAGAGCCCATTTAGCATGTGGCTGTACACGGAAGCCACTGTATGAGAAACATGTTCAATCTCTAGGTCCCTGGGTGGTTTTCTTCTAGTGCACATACAAAAAGATAGCCATATAAACATGGTTCCCTTTGTTGCCACCTTGTCCAAAACTTGAGTATCCTCTTTCCACCCAGGTGGTTCATTGAGTACTTATTTTATTATATAAAACATATATTTTTCCAACACTTCATATAATCATATCATGTATCCCATCCCAAATATATAGCAGGGCTAAGCATACTACAACTACATTGTTTTCACTAAGAAAGATATAAGGATATCCTAATAGGATATAGGATAGCATAGAAATATAGTAGTCCTATCATGTATGTTACAAAAATCCACTAAGTGTAATGAAAATAGTAGGACATGGATGATAATGTCACTTGCTTTTTTTAGTAGAGAATATTGGTTCACTTCTTGACCTTGCAAATATCACACTCTTCTAACTTCACTACAATTCAACCAAGCAAACATATATTCAACTAGCATTCAAACCATTCATCACATAAAATGACAAAAACATGGTAATGCATGCAAGCATGCAAAAGATGGTTTTATTTGGAAAAATGGTTTCTATTAGGCTCTAAACATTTTAAAGCTCATATTGGTCATTTACAAAAGTGGTAAAACCATTTGCAAAAGGTTTCATCCATGAATCAATATTATACCAAAGTGATATTTTATGTTGTTGAAAATGCCTTTTGCAAAGTAATAATTTTATAGGGTTCTTCAAATATATTTTTAAATCTCAAACTTGGTGTTTAGGGTCAGAGAGTTTAACTCAAATCATTTTCCAAAGATTTTACTCCAAAAAGTATTTTTAACACATAAACAATATTTTTTATTTGACTAGAAATGTTCTAATTCAAATATTTATCCCTTATCTTCACAAAATACATTTTTAAATCCATAAGTTGTTTTCTATGGTCAGTAGGTTCAAAACAAACCACTTGGTAAATATTTCACCTTAAAAATATTTCTAGAACAATTTTTATATGCAAATTATGCCTACACAAGTTTCTACAAATTCAACCAATTTTCCAGAATAAAAACATTAAACAAAGTGCATGGTTGCAAAGTACTTGTTCTGCTGATTCCATTGATATAAAATTTGCAAAATTTGGACGTGTGGATTAAAAGTTATGAATTTTGCAAGTTTGCATATCTAATAGATCAAAAAATTTGTTTTAATTCAACTCTGGCCACGTGGCTCAATATTATTGGTCGGTAACGGTTCGTGCGGATCGATCAACACTGGCCACAGGATCTCACTTAAATCGCACGGCATAGATTAACGCATACCCCTTTGTTAAGTTAATCTATCGTAGCCACCAGATCGAGATCCAATGGCTCACAGCAGCCTGACCATGGACTGGCGGCGCTGGCGGTGGCTAACGGGGGCGCGCGCTCAGACGGTGGCGTTGGCGATGAACCAGGAAGAGCGGGAGGGAGTGAGGATGCTCACCGTGCTCGCGTGGTTGCGGTGAAGCTCAAGGTGGCCTCAGTTCGTCGAGGGGCGCACTGGAGCAGCGACGATTGCTCGTCGGAGTCAGCGGCGGCGCCAGGTGCTTCTGTTTGACAACGGGGGCGGAGCTACAGATCACCAGAAGGCAAGAGGAAGGTATGGTTAGACGCGGGAGAGTGCGTAGATCATAGGAGTATCAACGGGGGAAACAGGGGCGGTCTGTGCTCACCGGGGGATCTCGCCGGAGTCGAGGCAGGAGGCGGCGATGCTCTGATGTTGAGGTTGCCGAGGCTACGGTGCTCATGCGGGTGTGGGATTGGTGCTGGAAGATGCGCAAGAAAAGGGGGAGAAGGCTCGTGTGCTCTGGGAGGCGAGGGGTGGTCGGACGGCGCCGGAATCGGCCGGAGGGGCTCGTCGGGGCAGTGGCATTCGGGCTTGCCATTCGTGCAACCTGGAGGCAGAGGGGAGGCGGTGTCTGGGGGAAATGGAAGAGGGGAGGGAGGCGTTTAAAGGCGCGTCATCACTGGTAGGAATTAACCGCGCATTCACTCGAATTGACGAGGATTGAATCACGGCAGAAACGGCAAGGGGGAACGGTCGAGGTGGAGACAATGACTGACAGCGTGGGGCCGCGTTGTCTGTGAGAGAGAGGAAGAGAGAGTGGGGTCCTCCTGTCTGTGACTGCGCGGGTTCGTTTTTGAGTGGAAAACGGTTCGGGAAGGGAAATAAGATGGGCTGCGCTTGTTTTTTTTTTATACAGAACCTTTTTCCTTTTCTATTTTGAATTTATGTTTTGATTTTTATTCAAACAATTCAAACACTATTTGAATTTAAACCTTTGCCAAACTTTGGGTATATTTTAATTCTGTTTATTAACATATTCTAAAGTCCAAAATAGAATAATTCTTTTATTCTTTTAGGATCTATTTATAATTAAATAAATAGACATTAGTCTTTATTTCAAATAGGATTTAAATATGTTTTAAAACTCTAATTGAAATCTAAATTTTTACCAAAACCTTTTCAGTAGGTTTTATTAAAAATACAACACTTTGAAATATAATTTAAAATACTTTAATAACTTTTAATGTTTATTTTAAAATGGAAAAAGCCTTTACTTAAATAAAATTGGATGTAATAAATCCTTATGATTTTATTTAAATAATCCTTTACTCTTTTTATTAAACAAAAATATTTTATTTCTAATGCTTGGCCAAGATTTAATTTGGCTCTATAAAATAGTCCTTATTTATTATTTCTACCTTTGCTTATAAAAACCATATATTTTTATTTAAAGATCCAAAAATGGGGATTCCAACTTTTATAACTTTATTTATTTTTGTTTATCTTTTAAAATCCTTTTAGGATTCTATTTGATCAAAATAGGTTTTCATGTTTCCCTTTGGAATCAAAAAGTTTCTTTTCACCCTAAATTTTAATATTTATTTATTTTGTTTATTTATTTTTCACATTTCAAAATTTGGAAAATTTTGGGATGTGACAGTTGGTTAGACTTATAATGCCACTGCTCAATAGCATATGCGAGCTAATTTCAGATCATTTGTTAGTCTCCATGAGCTAACAAGCCAGGGGCAGCAGCAGCCAGATCTCACGCCAAAAACCTCAACAGACGTGCTAAGCAAATACAAATGTCTACAACAACAACCGCAAGCATTGCTTGCAATTGTTTAGTCCAACCAAATTCGATCAGAACTAAAAATAGAGATCTGGTCAACCAAAACGTCGAGCAACCGTCCAGAAACACGAGACACATCAGTACTGGTGTTGATTCTTCATCTAGCAATAACTGATCCAACGATGTAACACGACATCGAAGGGGGTATTCAAATCCCACGCCAATTTCGAACACTGAGCATGACACGCCATGCTCTCATCACGCGGTGGCGCTGCACCGCACCATGCGTGCACCATGTCGTGAGCACGGCTTGATGTTTGGAGGACACATTTAGTGTCGAGAAGTTAGTGCGGAGGAGCCGGTAGGGAGATGGGAGAGCCGACCTCACCTGGCCGAGAAGAGGGAGTCGCCTCGTTGGGCTTGGAGCAGGACGGGTTTTTGCCGATGATTTCCGCCGGTGCTGTTACTTGCTTGCGTTTCGATTCGAGGAATCCACCATTGCTGCTTGGATTAATGTCATTAGCAACACGCTCTAACCAAGCTACTAGTAAGAGAGATGTTGCCAAAAAACTGAGCATTGATATTAGGAACACCGAGAGCATTATATCACCAACATCCAAAACACATACTCTATTGGGCATTATATATGCATGTCTTATAGCAAAAGTGCAGGTTTCGTTGATTCATACACATTCGTCCATATCATCATCATTTTTGTCCACGCTACTTTGTGGTCCTTACAGGATCGCATATAATAGACAAATAATAGTAGTACTTTAGTAGTATCCCCTATGTAACGAATGACCGATCAGAGTACTCAGGTCAGGTATCACGCATAAGAGTGGTGATCGTACATGATACGACTATATATCCAGCTTACGGCCAATTCAAACTGTATAGTTTTCAGGTATGATGCGTTTGAGGAAGAGTTGCCCTCGGCCATGCATCTTACCGAATGATGCACATGCACCGGGTAATCTTGGTCTAGATGGACTCAACTCCAGCCTCCTCCTCGCCAGCGCTTGCAGGAGCACCGACGTTTAGGGGAGCGCCGTGGTTGGCCACGTTGTTGGCCGGCACCTTCGGCTGGGGTTCCGAGGCTATCTTGCGGTGGTTGGCAGCCTTGTTGGCCTGCTCCTGAGTCTGGAGTGCAGGCGCTTGGGCAGCAGACGCCAGCGCCACCGCCAGCCCAGTAACCTCTTGCGCGACGCCACACCTCGCAGGTTCGGGAGCACGCCCATAAGGAACTCTTTCTGGCGGCGACGTGTCTCCTTCAGGGATGTATTCCCTTTCCTCGCCATTATGCCTAGCAAAACAACACGGACATCAAAGAATTTGTACTAGCAGCATTAGTTACAGAATGTCGACAACGAAAAAATAACATCAAACATCCAATCACCGTTGCATCGCGTCGTACAGTAGTATAAAGAAACTCATGAGAACTCAATCTACTCAAAATCTATCACCAGTGCGGTAAATGCCCCAAATGCTAACACTATCAGTTTCCTCTAACTTTAGATCATTTTGACTACAGATTCCTTTAAGTTAATAAGCCAATGGATTTATCAGATTATAGGTATATCATAAGATGCACCTTCTTCCAAATTAATATTTCAAGTGTACTATAGTCGTGCAAAAAACATATCACACCGTTTCTCCTCAATAGAACTTCTCAAGTGTACCGCAAACCCCTAAATTACTAGGAGTGTGGGGGTTCATTGCGGCAACAGTGGTTTTGTTTATAAACACTAAATCAGAAAACATATAATGCCCTAATAAACCACAAAGAAGTCAAAAGCGGATAAATCAGGCAGACGTTTAATGGCATGCTGCAGTTTCCAACATAAAGAAAAATTGGAATTAAGAATCTACAATAAATGTGGGCAAATATATAGTATCGAGAACAATCGGTATGAAGTTGCTTAAATTCTCACACAAATATTTATTTTAGCAATAGACAAAATGTGAATGTAATCAACATCTCATCTTAACAATAAACCACTCACGTTCAAAATCATACTATATAAATGGGAGAGTACAGCAAAGATAGGGGCAAACAGATGATGCAAATTCTAGACATAGAATATTGTGAAATACAAGACAAAACATTGAACCCCAACATTTAGGCTACCCAAATTTGATTTCAATCCTACATTTCCTAGTAAACCCAGTTGTTGTGATCGCAACTGGCCACACCGAGCACCTCTCCTTATCAACCTATGTGGCAAGCAAATCCAATCATAAGTTCATAACCAGAGACGCTGACAACAAATCAAGAAAAGAGGGGGGCAACAGCTACTAGGGAAAAAATCATGCAAACGTTTAACAGCATCCACGCCATCCAGTTAGTGACTTATAATGCCCCTTAAATGCAAGAGATTGACAAGACTACAAAAATATTGTGAGCTCGACATGGAAGCATACAAACAATACATATAATTAATCATACTTTGAATAATTTCCATGGTGTTTCACATTTTATCACCAAGTTCAACAAAGCAAGGGCACAATTTTCAAAATGGCCAATGACATCTAGTTAGTGACTTATTTACTGCCGCTTGAAATCGAACGAAAAAACAAGTCAAGAGCAGGGGCGGCATGCAGCAACAGAACAAATCATGTAATGGCATCGCCATATAGTTAATGACTAACTGCCTCATGAAACAAAAATATGGGAGTAAAATGGTTAGACTCCATTCACTCGAAACAGGCAGAAGCAAAACAAAATAGATTATCTAATGTAAAGATGACAGTGTATGGCACTGCTCAATATCATATGCTAGCTAATTTCCAATCATTTGTTAGTCTCCATGAGCTAACAAGCCAAGGGCAGCAGCAGCCAGATCTCACGCCAAAAACCTCAACAAACATGCTGAGCAAACACAACCGTCTACAATAACAACCCCAAGCATTGCTTGCAATTGTTTAGTCCAACCAAATTCGATCAGAACTAAAAATAGAGATATGATCAACCAAAACGTCGAGCAACCGTCCAGAAATAGAAACATGAGACACATCAGTACTGGTGTTGATTCCTCATCTACCGATCCAATGACGTAACACAACATCGAAGAGAGGATTGAAATCCCATAGACGTGACAAGAGCCTTTCTTATTATCATTTTTCTTATGAAAGTTGGTTGAGTGTGTGGCCTTATTCTTGTCATCAAACTTACCTTTGCCTTTAGATTTGTTCTTATTCTTGAACTTGTGGGATTGAAAGTTTTCCTCTGCACCAAATTGGCACTAGAACCTCTCTCAAATACTCGAGCAGTTTTTCCTTTGCTCTCGCCTTCTCTTCCACATGAACAGACCTAATGAGATCCGTAACAGAAAACTCTTGTTTCTTACGTTTCAGAGAAATAGCAAAGTTTCTCCATGAGGGAGGAAGCTTGACAATAATGCCACGTCCACAAACTTGTCCGGTAAGGTACACTAGAACTGCTCAAGTTTTTTGGCAAGTGATTGTATCTCAAGAGCTTGTTCAACTACGGAGCAGTCATCAACCATCTTGTAGTCATAGAATTTCTCCATGACATACAACTCAGTGCCAGCGTACGACACCCCAAACTTGGCCTCGAGCGCATCCCACGCGTCCTTCCATTATCAAATGACATGTATGGGTCAACAATGTTGTCCCTAAGAACACTGAAAAGAACCACCATAAACATGGTACCAGTGTTCTTAAAGGTCACTTCCTGCTGAGCAGAAAGATCTCCTTCAGGCTTGCCAAAAGTGACACTATAGCAGTTTAGGTTTTTAAACCAGAGAACTGCTCTCGTGCGCCATCTCTTATAGTGCATGCCATCAAATGGAGGTAGCCTAGTAGCCGCGGCTACACCAATGTAATTCAGTT
This sequence comes from Avena sativa, assembly GCA_916181665.1. Classification (NCBI taxonomy): domain Eukaryota; kingdom Viridiplantae; phylum Streptophyta; class Magnoliopsida; order Poales; family Poaceae; genus Avena; species Avena sativa. The sequence goes on along the minus strand of OV702294.1, from coordinate 142,048,728 downwards.
GTCTATCATCAGGTTTTTGGATTGTTAAAAATATAAGAAATAATCTATATGACTTAATCCGAATAATAAACTGATAAAATATGATCATACAAACAGTGTCAAAACTAATCATGCATATCAACAAAGTAGATAAACATATTTTATCTAAATAAGATAAACCTATCACATCTACACCAAACACTAGAACTAGAAACTCTAGCATAATTTTGAAGATATAGATTGAGATCGCATATGGTGTAGACTGCATAGCAGCGGCGACAGTAGCAACAACGTTGTCGCTCATGTTTAGGTTGTCGAAGATGTTGGTGATGTACAGGAAGAAGTTGTTGTTCGGAAACTCGTCGTCGAACGTCGTGATTGCCAGTAGTCGTGCTCCCTAAAAACTTGATCGTCCCTCATCCGTACAGGTTTATGAGAAGACAGGGTTTTAGAGGCCTACTGTCCCGATCTACGGTGCACGCCACAAGCCGGTATGGGAAAGAGGAAGGCGACAGAGCAAGGTTCTGGAGGTAGGTGCGTGTGAGGATTAACAATTAGGTTTTAACACATAATCTTATATAGATAAAATCTGGAAACGGTTGCTCAAGAGCACGAAAGTCAGCTCAAAGCATAGTTTCAATCACCATTGGCATAAAAGCTGTCGTACTATTTTTTTGGACCCAAGAAATTTCTTGTCATAAGTTGAATATAAACCAGCTATTGCGATATCCCTTTGTACAATTTCATTCCAAGACAAGAGATTCTGAATTACAGAGTGGACTAGCAAGCCAATAAAAGTGGCAAAGCTTGTTTTCCTTTAGAACATGGAAATAACAGGCTAAAAAGGTCACCTAAACAAACTGCAATTACTAGTGGTGACAACGTGCATAATAGAACACTACTACATACTACTACTATTCCTTTGAATGGCAGGATACCTGGGTCAGTCTCCCGCTAACGGCAGCCAAGTTGCGCGTCCAAGACCCACAACGGCAATTTGGATAGAAATAACCTAAAAAAACAAATTCACGAAATGAACTCCGGCGAAAACAAATTTCCGGGACTAACCCTTTTTGCAACACCATACGCCGTGCTGTCGCACCCTGAAGAGCAGCGCCATGCTGCGTGGCCCACGCGCCTGCCAGCGTGGCTCGCCCGTGGCCTCGTGGGTCCCGGTCCCGTTAGTGCGGCACCACATCGGGTGGCGCCGTACTGTGTAGTGCAATGCCAACGTGTGTGGAGCCGCACATTAGGTCTTGTACCAGCGCGCCGCCCGACCCTCCCTCGACTCAAGCCTCATTCCTCTCACCTCAGGAACCTCCATAGCGGCTAGGGTTCGTCGGCCCTGGTGATTCCCCTCTCTAAATCCGCAAGATCTGGTCGATTTGTCCAAGGATCTTGCTCCCAATCCCTCCCCTAGGTATCTCCTCTCAAATCCCTTTCTATTTTTCCAAAAATTTCTTGCTAATTTTCCCTATTCTTCAAATTTTGGTGAAACCCTAGTTTCAATTGGATTTAGATGTTGATATGAAGCATTGACATGGGTATTTGATCTTTAGGTTTAGAAATACTTATAAGATGGATAGTGAACTCCTAGGTTGCAATTTCTCTTTATATTATGAAGCATTGCCAATATATATTACTAATTATATGGTTACATCTAGGTGTGTTAATTTTTGTTCATGTAGGATGAATTTTTTGTTCATGTTATAACTATAGTTAGAACTATTGCCAATATATATTACCAACTCTAGATGCTAGAACTATAGGTAGAGTAGGATGAAATTTTTGTTCTTGTTACAATTATAGGTAGAGTAGGGGTAGGATTTTTGTCATTTTGGAACTATGGCTAGAGTAAGATGGAGTATATGTTAGAACTATAGTTGGAATAAGATGGACTTTTTGTAATTGTTCTTATTGTCTCTATTGTTTTGAATATGTAGGATGTCTCTAAACGCCTCTCTAAACAATGTTCACCATGATGTTTAACACCATGCCTACAAGTTGTCGGAGAAGAGACAGGTACTAAAAACTTCCATGCATGTCGAACAAGATGCCATGTTTGTTGAGATGGAAATCTAACCTTTGCCATTGTATGTTTGCAGGAGCTTCTACCCCTTCGACTTAGGTATCATGAGGTCTTGTCTGGCAAGATGCGTTATGACAAGCGGTACACTCCGTACATCCAACAACTAGGACTCCTCCCCTTTATACACATGGTCACCCGGTCAACACCGGCCTTCAACCCCGCTGCGATCACCGCGCTTGTCGACCGGTGGAGGCCGGAGACGCACACTTTTCACCTTAGGACCAGGGAGACTACGGTCACTTTGCAGGACATGAGCATGATCCTGGCACTCCAAATCGAGGGAAACCCTGTGTGCATAAGCACGGATTCAGACGGGTGGTGTGAGCAAATGGTCAGCCTTATAGGGAAGGATCCACCCAAGGCTATAAACGTGAAGGGGGAAAGACTGAGGGTCGTTGTCGGGGCTACTTTTAGTTGTATCATCCAGAATTTCAAGACCTGCCCCGAGGATGCTGATGAGGAGACGATTAGGACGTACACTCGTGTGTATGTGTGGTACATCATCACGAGGACTCTCTTTCCCGATAGCAGTGGGGATCGTGCTTAGTGGCATTGACTCAAGTTGCTCACCATTTTTGACTCTAAGCTCAGTTGGGGTTCAGCGGCGTTGGCCTGGTTGTACCGTCAGGTAATCAATTCTTTACAAATGTTGTATATTTATGCATTACCTCAAAATATATTGTTCTTACCAAATGGTTGTTCACTTCATGTGCAGCTGGATGATGCTTGTCTTAGGAGCACCACCGATGCAAGCATTGGTGGTTGTTTGCTCCTTCTTTCGATGTGGAGCTGGGAACGCTTCCCCGTTGGACGACCGAGATTGTTGAAATTCAATGCTTATGTTGATGATGACAATGACCTCCTTCTCCCCACGTGGGATTACAAGTGGGATGTGGTCTCCAAACCTCCAGGCGACCCAGTGGCGGCGTACAAGAGGTACACCAATGAGTTTGACACGATCACCATGGATCAGGTAATTTCCTCGGGTGCGGTTAATTATATGTCTTGAACTTGTAATCTTCGAACTTGACAGGAGTGTGGTATGCTACAGGTGACGTGGGAGCCATACGACCGAGGAGAGTGCTTTGGTGTCCCGGAAGACTATCGCCTTAACCCGATTTGCTACGAAGAATGCCGTCTGTGGCTAATGTGTTGCCCCCATGGAGTGCATGTGGGCTGTTGAGCATCACCAGCCACAGCGTGTCATGGCCCAGTTTGGGTTATTTCAGATTGTCCCGCCTGAGTGGAAGGACACGAACATATAGCTCCATGGGTAAGATATCATCCTCCAACCTGTGATGTATTTATCCTTCACCAAATAACGCTCTAGGACTTGTTGTTGTGTGCAGCTATGACAGGAAGAAGCAGAGGAAGGAGAAGGATTGGGACAAGCTTCATAGGAAGCATGTTGAGAAATTCAGGAGGTGTGTGATCGAGGCTAAGAAAGCAAAAGGAACACAGGAAAGTGATACGTTGGAAACGTATCTATAATTTTTGATGCTCCATGCTTGTTTACTATCTACTTTGCTTTGCTTTGTCCACACTTTGAGATGTTTTTATATGTTTTCTGGTACTAACCTATTAACAAGTTGACCTAGTGCCAGTTGCATGTTTTCTTTTGTTTTTGGTTCCAGAAAGGCGGAAAATCAATATTCTCGGAATTGGACGGGACAAAAGCCAAAGTCAATATTTTACCGTGGGCAACACAAAGACAGAATACGAGATGGAGGAGGCTCACCAGGGGGCCACACCCCTTGGCCACACGGGTGGGTCCACCCCGCACCTGGGGGTGCAGCCGCCCTGGCGGCCCCCTGCCTTGCCTCTTCGCCTATAAAGTACCCCTAATGCCAAAACCCTAAACACCCGATCAAAACTCCACAAACCTATCTGTAGCCGCCGCCACCATCGTCCCTAGATCGGGGGATCTGAAGCTCTTCTCGGCACCCTGCCGGAGGGGAGATCATCTTGGAGGCCTTCTTCTTCATCATGCCAGCCTCCGATATGAAGCGTGAGTAGTTCTACCTTGGACTATGGGTCCATGTAGTAGCTAGATGGTTGTAGCTCCTCCTTTGTGCTTTCATGTATAGATCTTGTGAGCTCCGTTCATGATCAAGATCTAATCTATTTGAAATCATGCATGTTGTGTTTGCGGGGATCCAATGGATATTGAGATTATTATGCTGGTTTGATTAATGGTTTTATCTTTATGATTCTATCATGTATGTGTTGTTTGTGATCTTGCATGCTCTCTGTTGCTAGTGGTTATCTTGGCCAAGTAGTTACTAGTGACTCCAAGAGGGAGTATTTATGCTCGATAGTTGGTTCATGCCTCTAGTTTCCAAGGGAAGTGACAATAATCTCTTCGGTTGTAGATGTGCTGTTGCTACTAGGGAGAAAACAACGGTCTCTTGTTCATAGAACATGTGGACTGTTTACCTTACACACTTTGCTTAAATCAGTTGTTTGTTGCTTGCAACTTAATACTGGAGGGGGTTCGGATGATTACCTGAAGGTGGACTTCTAGTCATAGATGCAGTTGGATGACGGTCTATGTATATTTTTGTATTGCCCAATCAACCTCATAGGATCTTTCTGGCTAGTAATTGCATTGTTATGCCTTGCTCAGTTCCTGTCAATTGCCCCGCTATAATTTGTTTACCCTTCATGCCATGTTGTTTATCTAAGGAGAGCACCTCTAGTGAACTATGGACCCCGGTCCAATCTTTACCATTGATACATCTTCCACTGTTACTTGTTTACTTGCTGCAACCATCATCACCTTCCACACCATACAGTTAATCCATTGTTACAGCAACCGGTGAGATTGACAACCTCACTGTTCGTTGGGGAAAAGTCTTGAGTTTGTGTAGGGCAGGTTTCTACGTTGCTTGCAACACCTTTGAGACGTTTCCTTCCTCCTACTGGTTCTATAACCTTGGTTTCTTACTGAGGGAAGACATGATGTTGTGCTGCTTCACACCTTGCTCTTGGGGTTTCCCGACGAAGTGCTCCACGTCAACAAGGAGCCATGAACAAGTTTTCTGGCGCCGTTGCCAGGGAGGCTAAGGACGTCTTCACAAGGGGAGTCCTCCTCAACCTATCTCTTTACTTTTTTTAGTTTGCTTAGTTTCTTTTGCTTGGTTTTGTTTGCCTCTTTTTATCAAAAACTCCAAAAAATTGGTTTAGTTTGGTTTGCTTTCTCTTATCAAAAACACAAAAAAAATAGTTCCTACTCTAGTTTCCACCTTGCTCTAGCTCACCATGTTGTTCCCCAAGTTTGCCCTGAAGGACCTTTCGATAAGTAGTGGCTCTATAATTGGGAAAGAAAATATTGAAGAATTCTTCATTCATATTCGCAAACATGAGGATATTGAGGATAGATCTATAGAAGAACTTGCTCCTAATTATGAAATTGCTGCAGCTTCTTTAGTTCATATGTTGGAGTCTAGGTTTGTTAGCCTTAACCCCATGATGCAAATATTGTTCCTAAAACTAAAAGAAGAAAAAAATGCTGAAAAGAGAGAGTTTATTCTTGAAACTTTGCTCAAAGAGTTCCATGATGTTGCTAAGGAAGCCAAAAAGGTCTTTGAGCGTTTTGATATGCTAGGCTCATGTGTAGATGTTGTGGGTACTTCTTATAAAACTAATCCTAGAGAGGAATTTAAGATACCTATACCCTTTAAGCTTGTTGGGATGCATGAGGCCTTTGAAAATAATTTTGTTTGGATTGTTCCTTAAAATCCTTTTGATGAAATTAGTAAACCAAAGAGAGATGAGAAGGGATCCTCCAAAACTCATTTGGATGAGATACCTTTCATACTTGAAGATTTTGCAAGTATTGATGTTAATGCTCCCTCATTTGAAAATACTTGATTTCTTGCTTCTTGTGCCTAACTTAAAGGCGTTAAAGAAAAGTACTTATTGGGAGATAACCCAAGAGTTTCCTTGAGTCTTGGAAGTTATTACTTAAGTAATGACCTCTCCTTATCCTTTTTGTTTGCTTTTTGTGCCAAGAATGACCTCTAATGAGAGGGAAGTGAGATTTGGGGAGTTGCTGTCCCGAAACAGATTTCTGTCCTCCGCCATAAAAATTCGTGAGGAGTCTCTGTAAGTCGGATTGAGCTGAAAATTTATGAATAAATCCCCTAGTATGTTAACTTTCGTTAGTTCAACACTTTGTGATTTGAGCAACAGAAGATTTTCGAAAAAATCGGTTTCTACCTTCTGGTCTGTTTTGACAGATTACTGCCATTATTTGCATTTGCTTCTTATTGATTCCTTTTTGAGTTCTCTTTTGGGGAATTGAGCTTTTTGAAGGAGTTGCTAAAATAGATTGTGTTTTTAGTGAAAAGTTTTTCTGTTCTAAAGCTAAACCCAAAGGTCTATTATCTTTTGAATACACTAATGTTGCTAATGAAGATTGTGTGAAGTTTTGTATGAAGGAAAAATTTCAGGTGTAGAGAGAGAATGATGTAATGAGATGAAGAATGGACAAAAGCTCAAGCTTAGGGATGCCACCCCGGTGTCACCCCAAGAAATATCCAAGAGGTACAAGCGTCAAAGCTTGGGGATGCCCAAGGCATCCCCTTCTTCATCAATAAAAAGCTCAGGTCTTTCTAGACACTTCGTTTTTATTGTTTCATGCACTGTTGTGTTGTTATTGGAGCGTCTTAGTTTTCGTTTGCTTTGCTTAGTTTGCTTAGTTTTCTTGAATAAAGTAGTTTGGACCCCCGTTCTCGCTGTGTTGTTTCAAATAAGTCGATTAGTGTTGGAAAGGAGTAGAAAGTTTTTGCTTGAAAGTGCAAGAGGAGCTTGCATTGACTGTGACTTAGAATTTAGCATGACATGCTAGGAGTTATTTTGACCTTATGCTTAGTGATTATTGCTATAGCATGACTTGTTCCAAACAATTGGGATTGCTTAGTGTTCCTTGAAAGAATCATGCGTTGTTTTAGCATACAAAAGCATAGTATTGTGGTATTCTTATTTGATGCTTTGTTTGGGTTGACTTGGCACATGCTCACACCATGTTATGACTACGAACAAGTCACCATAGCCTCTATTATCATTTAGTCCTTGACTTGTAGTACCACTCTATGCTTTGATTAGTAATGTTTTGTTGCTCTGCATGATTATGGCCATTATTGCTCTCTTAGTTGGTTGCTCCCAGTATTTTGCTAGCCTCCACTTGTATGAGTAAGCTCTACTCATGCTTACAACTCCCAAGAAACCAAGTTATTCCAAAGTTTCCACTATAAACTCCTATGCATGGTGTGTCACACCCTTCCAAGTATATTCTTGTTTTCATCTATCTTCCAATTAAAAAGTATTTTGTTATGTGAAAACTTAGTGATTAAAGCCCTCACAAACTTGATGTCACACTTTATATTCCTTGCCCCTAATAAACTTGAACCATTGTGTCATCTATGTTGTATATGATTGCACTTATATATTGGAATTAGCAGAACCGTGCTGTCACAGGGAACGTTTTCAACATTGCACTTGTACTTTATACACAGTTGATATCATGCTCTTTTGTCTATGGATGTCGCCGTGTGAAATAAAGAGGGATCTTGTAAGTCCATGGAGTTATGTATTTTGTGTTAGAGAAACGCTTGGGCCGCTAGCCTAAGCCTTGCCTAATCATGGTGGAAACTTGCAGCATCACCATAATGAGCATTCTGTGAAGCATCCTCAATAAAAATCTATGCACATAGTAAATAAAAGGATCGCTGAGATGCTCATTGTCTGCTTGCTTGTCATTTTGGTTATGGGATAGCTCATGTACCATGTGCAAGGGGTACCCAGTTGGCGGCTCTCTATGATACACATGTAGTTACTATGACAAGAACTTACAGGTGACCAAAGTTGAGTAGCATGGGGTGTGGCCCTCGTATTCAAGGGACATGAGATTGCCAACTTATACTTTGTCAAGCATATACTCCATATTTGTTCACTCTAACCTTAATCACTTCAAGATGCTTATGATAGGGGCAATGAGGGCTGAAAGCTAACAAGTACCATAATTTTTGGAAGCTCTTTTTGAAACTTGCAATCCCTGTTTCCCTTTATGAAGGGCCTTTCTTCCACTATTATATTGAGTCTCCACCTTCTACCTTTAGGCACCATTAAGAGAGCATAGTTGTCATTCTTAGTTCTATGTGTAGTGTCCCAAAACTTATTGATTGATGCATATTGATGATATTGCTTGTTATTGTGCTACTTGTATCTAGTCACTCTTATGAACTTTAAAGGTGTCCTATGCATCTATTTGCTACTATATGAGGGACAAGCTGAATGCCACTATGCCATGTTTTCTGTATGTGAAACAAACAAATGTTTTTCAGTGCATGTTATTCATGATCTTTGTTTGTAGCCTTTCATGTTGCATGCGTAGTTACTTTGTCTTATTGTTAGAACTCCATCTTTCATGCACATGTTTAGAGTTCTTTGATCCCAGCTTTTAATGCTTGCAAATGGTTTGATCTTGGTTTTGATGGTGCATGTCACCTCAAAAATTATTCTTTTATCACTTACCTACTCGAGGACGAGCAGGAGTTAAGCTTGGGGATGCTTGATACGTCGGAACCGTATCTATAATTTTTGATGCTCCATGCTTGTTTACTATCTACTTTGCTTTGCTTTGTCCACACTTTGAGGTGTTTTAATATGTTTTCTGGTACTAACCTATTAACAAGTTGCCATAGTGCCAGTTGCATGTTTTCTTTTGTTTTTGGTTCCAGAAAGGTATAAAATCAATATTCTTGGATTGGACGGGACAAAAGCCAAAGTTAATATTTTACCGTGGGCAACACGAAGCCAGAATACGAGACGGAGGAGGCTCACCAGGGGGCCACACCCCCTGGCCGTGTGGGTGGTCCCACCCCATGCCTGGGGGGTGCAGCCTCCCTGGCGGCCCCCTGCCTCGCCTCTTCGCCTATAAAGTCCCCCCGATGCCAAAACCCTAAACACCCGATCAAAACTCCACGAAACCGTCTGTAGCCGCCGCCACCATCGTCCCTAGACCGGGGGGATCTGAAGATCTTCTCGGCACCCTGCCAGAGGGGAGATCATCCCGGAGGCCTTCTTCTTCATCATGCCAACCTCTAGTATGAAGCGTGAGTAGTTCCACCTTGGACCACGGGTCCATGTAGTAGCTAGATGGTTGTATCTCGTTCGTGTCCTTTCATGTCTAGATCTTGTGAGCTCCGTTCATGATCAAGATCTAATCTATTTGTAATCATGCATGTTTTGTTTGTGGGGATCCGATGGATATTGAGATTACTATGTCAGATTGATTAATCGTTTTGTCTTATTAATTCTATCATGTCTGTGTTGTTTGTGATCTTGCATGCTCTCCGTTGTTAGTAGCTATCTTATCCAAGTAGTTGCTAGTGACTCCAAGAGGGGGTATTTGTGCTCGATAGTGGGTTCATGCCTCTAGTTTCCAAGGGAAGTGACAAAAATCTCTTCGGTTGTAGATGTGTTGTTGCCACTAGGGAGAAAACAATGGTCTCTTGTTCATGGAACAAGTGGATTGTTTACCTTACACACTTTGCTTAAAGCAGTTGTCTGTTGCTTGCAACTTAATACTAGAGGGGGTTCAGATGATAACCCAAAGGTGGACTTCTAGTCATAGATGCAGTTGGATGGCGGTCTATGTATATTATTGTATTGCCCAATCGAATCTCATAGGATCTTTGTGTCTAGTATTGCATTGTTATGCCTTGCCCAGTTCTGTCAATTGCCCTGCTGTAATTTGTTTACCCAGCATGCCATGTTTGTTTATCTAAGTAGAACACCTCTAGTGAACTATGGACCCCGGTCCAATCTTTACCATTGATACATCTTCCACTATTACTATTTACTTGCTGCAAACCATCATCACCTTCCACACCATACAGTTAATCCTTTGTTACAGCAACAGGTGAGATTGACAACTTCATTGTTCGTTGGGGCAAAGTCTTGAGTTTGTGTTGTGCAGGTTTCCACGTTGCTTGCAACACCTTTGAGACGTTTCCTTCCTCCTACTGGTTCGATAATCTTGGTTTCTTACTGAGGGGAGAATTGCTGTTGTGGTGCTTCACACCTTGCTCTTGGGGTTTCCCGACGAAGTGCTCCATGTCAACAAGAAGTCATCGGAAAGGCCCTTCAGTCAGGATGCTTTCAACAACTACATCACATGGTTCATTGACAACGCGTGGGTGGAGATATACCCATGAGCATTTCAGGATTCAATCTTGGAGGAGCCATTGTTGTTCGATGAGCTTGCAACCGAACAATACAACATCATGGTCAGAGAAGGGCAACAAGTTGAGTTTGCTCCTTTGGTCAACTTCGTGGTAAAGTGTGATGAATGTTTGTTTTCCGTCTTGGCCCTTTTCACACCTTGCATGGATAACTTACTAGTTTTTTTTGTCTATGACAGCGCATGGAGGTAAGAAAGTCCCCGGACGCATGCGAGGATTCTTTCAAGACATACCCTCGTGGAGAGAAGGGAGAGGGTCTGTTTTGTGAATTTGTTTAGAAGCAGGGCCAACGGTTAAGGCGGTTGTCGAACTTGCTAGGTTGTCGTGACCCCGAGGTGGCAACACCGTCCGCGTCACGGTCCAACACGCCCCAAGGTGACAATTCTGGCAATCATCACTCCACATCCGAGGACGAGTCGAACACACCCGAGGTAGTACAACCATTGCATCCCCCACTAACCCTTGCATTACTAGGCATGTGTCCTTACCAATATTATTTTGTTTACAACCCCAAGGCAAGGAAAGCGTCTCCGACGAGATGACCTTGGGCAACTACACTCGATACAAGGTCCACGAGCGGTCCAACTACGTGCTCAAGCCAAGGCAACCCAAGAAGCCTTACACACCGGACCCTTCTGTGGTCAAGGCAAAGAAGTCCAAGCAGACATAATGTTTAGAGGTGGATGATGAAGAGGAAGCAAGGAGGAGGAACATTCCCGCGAGAAGGCGCCGAGGAAAGAAGATGTGGTCTTGTTAGTTTTTGAACTTTGGTGTCGTTTGAACTTGCTAGCTGTATTGTCGAACCATGTGATGTTGTATTATCGAACCATGTACTGTCGAACCATGTGAAGTCTTGACTGTTTCAGTTTTCAAGGGATGTGGACTGCTCGTGGTGTTAATTGTTATTTAAATATTATGAAATGCTATATAATTTACCGTAGAGAGTTTGCAAGCAATTGTCAAATCAAATCATAACATGTGAAATATTGCAGCTATTTGACAAAGGGCCTAGCAAGTTCGAAGATTCAGCAGTGCCACTGCCATCGTTGTTATTGTCTTGGCAGGCATGTGCGGCGCCATGGCCTACGGTGCCGCACAATAGCTACTCGCTGGGCTGGAGTCTACATGCATGTGCGGCGCCATGAGGCATGGCGTTGCATAGTGTGCGCCACGCATGTACTCCATGAGGCATGGAGTCTACAGGATGTTGCACTGTGCAACGCCACACCTCATGGCGCCGCACATGGGTTCCAAAAACAACAGAACTTCTGTTGATTTTGGATCCCATGTGCGGCGCCATGTGGCATGGCGTTGCATTGTGCAATGTCCTGTATGGTGGCACTGCACCGTGCAACGCCATGCCTTATGGCACCGCACATGGGTTCTAAAATCGACAGAAGCTTCTGTTGATTTCTGAGCCCATGTGCGACGCCATGTGTGACGGCTTTGCACGGTGCAACTCCACGCCGTGTGGCGTCGCACACTCAGGATGTTGTGACAGCCAGCCTTAAGGGGCTGTTTCGAGGGAAAATCGCGAACATAAGCAAAATCTTTCGGGGGAGGCAAATGTTTCTGGGGCAAATTTTGACACATGCAAAATAACACGAGCCTCCTCCATGGCTCCCGGTTACATACTCAAAGTCTAGAACATAGACCCTTTTCCCTTCGTCTTCCTCTCTTCGTCCTACTCCATGGAGCGCCACGCCGTTCGACGCAGCCTTTCCCTCTCCGCAGCACGAGCCTCCTTCTCGAGACGCTCCTCTTCCTCCTCTTTCTTGTGGAACTCGTCCTCATGTTGCTTGCGCTTCTTCGCCATCTCCTTGTCACACAGCTCTTCTTGGTACCACCTTATTCTTATGGCACGATCGATCTCTTGGATAGACTTCGTGGCTTGAGGTTGCTCGAGATCTATCCAAGTGTAATACCTGCATACCGGAGGGGGAGAATAGAAAATAATATTGCATGTTAGTACTATGATATGGAATAGTTGGGACACATGAAGAACTAAATTGCTTTGTGCATGCCGGTGGAGTCTCGTACGGGTTGCGGATGCGCACGGAAGAGCAGGAGTAGTTGGCACACATGAAGAACTTCCTTTCCCAAGTATTGGAATTGTAGTCTTTGGACTCCTTAACAATGCAATCGGTTTCGCACCAATAATTAGGACCTCCTTACCATGGCCACCGTCAGTATGATACACCTCCTGTGGCCTTTCCTCTTGGTCAGTGAAAGGTTGCGGTGACCCAGCATACCACTGCATGATGTAGTACACTATAATCGTTGACATAACACCAATGAAACACCGTTCACTGGTATTACATCCCTCAGAGTGGTACAACAGAAACACAGCAGGTCCAAGACATGACTATAGGTTACAACTCAACTCTTTACACAAGATCCAGATAGCACTCTAGGTTAAAGAGAGAGAAAGAAACTTCTTACAGAGAAGAATCAGAGATAAACAAGTCAAAAACTATCATACTATTAAGACTAGTATTTTAACTAATGGTCTGGCATTGCTGCTATTGCAATACGCTACAGAAATAGGTTCTATGGCTAGAGATTATATTCCTATCTAATCAGTAACTTTGTCTTCACTTGGGTTGATGTATATGTTGGCTTTCTTGACTTCATTGAAGAGCTTTAGCCTTTGATGATGATCCTTGGAGCATATCTTGATGTAGACATCGTCTGTACTGGCTTTAGAACCTAGCAAGGGTTAAGGAGATACTTTGAGTACGAGCGTACTTAGCATGTTCACTAAAAAAGGAGTGTTTGATGCACTATATCTACAGCCACAGACCATAGGTCGTAGGCAATGCAAGTTTTCGTAAACATTTCTTCAAAGGTTGCTTTTATTTTTAAAAGCTATGTCCGTCAGCCTTCACGGGTTTACCAGAACTTTCATGGAGTTCCTTTCCCGCCGCGTTCGCAGCTCCTTTCCGGAACAGGGAGTAACAAGTTACAGTTCTTACACTCTGCAGAGGTGCGTCACTTTTCCCATGAGAGATCTTAGCTTTGTTGCACATCCGGGCCGCGAACCCATTCACACTTCCTTGGTGTGAGGCCCAGACTAAGACCCAAGCCAATCACTGCCTTCTCCGCGACCCTGCATGTCTCCTTGGTGTACGCCAGCCCACCTATTGAATTACGGCAATTGGCAGTACAGACCGTTTAGTTGCCGGAACTATCATGGGACGTTGAGGGCTCCCACCCATATGCTGCATATCCTCTACGAATTATCATAAATAATATGCATGCTACGAGTGATAACAGCCACGGCCCGCACATCCAGCTCCATGCGAGAGGGAAAAGATACATCTGACTTCTTCGTCCCATTCCAAATTTCATGGTCACCGCGTAATATACGGCACAAGAATCACTGGCGACATTGGTTGTTAAGTCCTAGATAATATGTTCCTTTACCACCGGAACTATTATAGTAGGTTATTACCTCATGGTAAATAACCTATAATCACATTATTATGAAAATAGTGTTTTCTGTCCTTTTTCAAATGCAGGTGATGACAACACTGGATTTGCAAAATACTTTACAGGAAATAATCAAAGGACATGCATCAGGTGTGAACTTGCCATTTGTTTTTTTTACACAAATACAGTGGGGAAGGCCCCCACTGTGTCATTTTTATTTGGGTAAAAACTGTACAAGCAAGAGAGCATGTGAATGCTCCCTGAACTGACTCAAGCTATTAATTACAAAGTATCTAACCATACAGTCATGCCCTGAATAAGACTGGGATTAACCCTATGTCTAATCTCAACTACAGATGATTTGTATATGGCATAGCATTGCTCACTACTCTTCTGTGCATGCTCAAATATGATCTGGTTTTCTGAGTGACCAAATGCTCCAACATCCTGCAATCATAGATATTCTGTAATATTGGTTTGTAGATCTGTCTTTGGCATAAATAATTCTGTCAATAATTCCAAGGTCCATGTTCCATTCCTCTCCTAAACTCCACCAGAAGTTCCTGCTGAACTCACATTCGAAGAACAGATGGTCCACTGTCTCCCTGATGTTTTCCTCACATAGCACACATGTGTAATCCTCTAGTTGGAAGTTTTTCCTTTGTAGTAGGTCTCTGGTGTTTAATCTGTCCTGTAATAAAAGCCAAAAGAAGAACTTGTGCTTTGGTAAGCATGGTGTTTTCCATATCCACTTGAAAGGTGTGGGGGCATCAGGTGCTCTAATGATATGCTCATACACCTTTTTTGTAGAAAACTTACTGTCTCCCCAGGGAAAGCACCATATGTCAGGTGTGTCAGTGTTCCTAGGGCTGCTGATCATGTTCTTAAGCTCTACAAGTTGATCATTGGCTATCATGGATAGGGGTAGCTGGAATAAATTATATTCATCTTGAGCAATGGTGTTGGATGCAGAGTGTAGACATACTCTTTCATTTTTAGCAAATGAGAAGAGTTCAAGGAATTTAAGTCTGAGTGGGGTAGATCCTTTCCATTTGTCATACCAGAGCATAGTACTTATCCCATTCCCAGCAATAGTGGTGGTCATCTCCCTGAAATCTGGGAGGAAGGAGAGGCAATTTCTCCACCAGAAAGAGCCTTTGTTTGCATGTGCATCACGAAGTGCACCATTAGAGTAGTATTTATGCTAGAGAAGATTGACCCATGATATATCTTTGCCATTGAAGAATTTGAATAAGTTCTTCATCATCATTGCTTTATTGTGTTCCCTGAGATTAAGAATGCTATGACCCCCAGCTTTCTTAGTTAGACATACTTTATCCCATTGTACTAAACATTTTCCTATTTTCTCAATCTCCTTACCATGCCATAGGAAGGTTCTGGTGGTTTTGTCAATATGATCAGTATGAGTGTAATGTAGTTTCATTGCACACATGATGTGATTTGGCATAGCTGATAACACAGATTTAATTACAATAACTCTGGAGCAGTGAGATAGGAGGTTGGATATGCCAACAAGTCTTTTATCCACTTTGCTGATCATGGGAGACAGATCATCCACACTTGGTTTAGTAGTTCCCATGGGTAGTCCCAGATATGTGAATGGTAGTGCTTCAATTTTGCATCCTAAAAGTTCAGTCAGGCTGTCCATCTTATCTGGTGAAGTATTGATTGGGATCATGGAAGACTTGTGGTAATTGATATTCAATCTAGTAGCTTCAGTGAATTTCTTGAGTAGTTCTTTTAATTTGCACATTTGATCAGTATCAGCAGGCAGAATTAAAAGTGTATCATCAGCATACTGGAGGATTGGGTAATTTTGCCCATAAGAGTTGTCAATGGGGAGTGAGAGTTCCCCAGTTTTCCAGGCATGGTTCACAATGATCTATAACAGCTCAGCTGTGGCCACAAATAGGAGTGGTAAAAGAGGATCACCTTGTCTAACTCCTCTTCTGCAATTAATGGTTTTACCTGGTACGCCATTCAGAATAATAGATGTGGTAGCACTGTGCATGATATTCCTTATCCAGGTAATAAATTTGTCACTGAAGCCAAACTTCTTGAGCATGGTGAGGATTGCTTTGTATTCCACCATGTCAAATGCCTTTTCAAAATCAAGTTTCAAGATGATAATTTCCTTTTTTGACTTGTGGCATATATGTAAATATTCAAATGCCCAAGCAAGGCAGTCTTGGATAGTTCTAGATTTGATGAACCCATATTGGTTTTTGCTCATAATGGGGATGATAACATTCTGTACTCTGTTAGCAATCAGTTTGGTGATGATTTTGAGTGTCATACTGACAAGAGAGATGGGCCTGAAATCAGAGGGTCTGCATGGATGTTGTGTCTTGGGTATGAGAGTAATGTATGCAGTGTTGATGCTAAGTAGGTCCAGTGAGCCATTGTAGAATTGATCACATAGATTGTAAAATTGGTGTTTCATGATGTGCCAGTATTTTTTCATAAACATACCATTGAATCCATCTGGCCCAGGGGATTTATCAGGTGGCATATGCTTGATGATATCATCAATTTCCTCATGAGTAAAAGCAGCATCCACTTCTGTGAGGTCCTGTGGGGTGATCATATCATCCAGATCAAATTGAATATTAGTGTCAATGGATATACCCAGTCTCTCTCTGAAGGAGTTCCAAAGTAGAGCAGCTTTATGGTCATGTTCAAGTAAAGTGGCCCCCTGATCATTAGTAAGTGTGGAGATAAAATTGTGTCTGTAGTTTCTGGTAGCTATGGAGTGAAAGAATTTGGTGTTTTCATTACCCAGTTTAGCCCATCTAATATTTGCTCTCTTCCTCCAGTATATTCTTTTGGCTTCCAGCATCTTGTACTGGTGGTTTTTGACAATATTCCTGAAGTTTTTTCCTGGACAGTAAGCATCCTCTGTTCCTCCAGTCCATCCAGCATGGATAGGACAAAGCTGCAGTTGCTAATAATTTTAGCAAGGTTTGATAGGTTTTTGCTCCATTTTTTGATGCCCTGTCTGAGGCTTTTGAATCTGGCAACAATGTCTTGTGCAACATTTTTGTATGGGCCTCTGTTGATCCAGCAATTGTTCACAATGTCAGTGAGACCCTCAAACTCCATCCAGTGTTCCTCAAATCTAAATATATTGGATCTTGGGATGTCAGTGCCAACATTGATGATGATGGGAATATGATCAGATCCCAGTCTGTCCATGGGAGTAGCAATGGTGTTGGGATACTTAGTTGTCCATTTGTGTGATGTAAAGATCCAGTCAAATTTCTCAAGAAGTGGTTCTGCTTGCATATTGGACCAAGTGAATGCTCTCCCCTTAAGTGGTATTTCCTCAAGGTCATGTTCCTGAATGATGGCATTGAAGTTATTTATATTGGAAATATTACCTCTAGGCCTGTTCCTATCTTCAGTGCTTCTTATCATGTTGAAATCTCGCATAACCATCCATAAATCAAAAGCTGATGAATCAAGTTGCATAAACCAATCAAAGAATTGGTGCCTTCCTTCATTGGTGCATGGTGCATAGATATTGGTAAGGTACCATGTTTGTGCAGTCAGATAACTGTCAAATTTGATTGTCATTTGGAAGTGAGATTGGCTGATAATTTGCCCATCAAAATGTGCACCATTCCAAATAACAATATGACCACCAGAGTTTCCCAGAGATGGTTGGTATGCAAACTGGTTTAATCTTCTGGGACAGAATTTCCTGATGTAGCTACTGTCAAAGTGTTCCCTCTTTGTTTCTTGTAAACAGATGATGTTACAATTGCTTTGATTTATTTTATCAGCAAGATCATCACATCTATCCTGTGAATTGATTCCTCTAACGTTCCAATCCTAATAAAGATTGTTCTATTCATGTTTACCTGAATGATGGTGTTTGTCATGGTGCCAGGCACTGACATCCAAGGTGAGATATGGTCTGTGAGCAATGGACCATGTGATCATGTTCCAGATGACAGAAGGCTTATATGTGGTGTTGGGGGAGGTGCATAACAGGTGATCATGATGATTACAGGCAGTAGTGTTCAAGTGGAGCCACACAACCATATTACAACCCATAATATAAATAAGTCTGCCTTGCCAAATAAAGAGAACATCCAGGGAACAGATAGTTCTGATACAATAAAACTTGTGATAGTTTAACCGAATATAAAAGCTAAGATAGATAGTAGTGCAGCATCTGCACCTACACTTGGGCCAACTAGAAGGGTGATTACACATCATTCTTGGAACTGTCCTTGTTTAACTTGTCCTTAGTTACTTCACTAGGATGTATCTGACAGAATCCAATCCCAATGGCTTGAATGGTGTTCACAGGTAGCACAGGAGGTGGGATCCTCTCATTCTCAACCATAATGGCTTCAAAGTGACCAGACAAGTTCTGAGCTGCCATCTTGGAGCTTTCAGCATGATCATCAGCAGCCTTCTGGTTTTTAAAGCCAGCATTCAGGCTGGCAATCCTGTGGCTTCTCCTCACATACTTGACAGTGTTGGGTTCAGTCTTCTTGCGTTTGGAGCTGGGGAAATTGTCAGGCCTGGGGATTACATCAATCTCACTATCAGAGCTATCAGACTGTGTAGGTAGTGGGATAAAGTTTTTGCTTGATGAGATGCTCAGAGGTGTGACAGACTGGTAGCTGGGGTTGATAGTAGATATCTCAAGAGAATACTTGACAGCATTGTCCATGTCATCAGCTTCAGTGATCTTCCCAGTGGCTCCAGTAATACTGCTACCAACAAGGCTGGGGAACTGCACCTAGTCATCACCCATGAGGCTTGTGAGTAGCTGAGCAAGGTTGTTGACAGGATCAGGTACAGAGTTTTTGGGTACTACTGGCACCTCAGGTTGCATAGGTGGTGTCTCAGGTTCTAAAATGACAGCAGCAGGAGCCTCATGTGCAGGAGCAGCAGGTGCAGCATGTGCATCATTTTTCATAGCAACATCCATACCTGCAACATTGATATGTGGATGTGCAACATTTCCACCAAAGTCTTGATTGAATTGGTTGTCATGCCAGAATCCATGGTGCACCAAAGGTGGAGGATGTGGGTTTCCACCATTTGGTGGCAATGGATCTTCATCACCTGCATTGCCACCCAACATAGTAGTAGATAAAATCACCATCGGGCATGTCCAAGTGTCCCCACTTCCATCATCAGCAACGTTTCTTCCGACCACAATACTAAGAGGTAAGGTGTCCATGTTGTGTGCACGAAATTTGACCAATATTCTAGCTCTGTTAGACAGGTCCTTATTCCACACAAGGAAATGTCCATATGGAGTAAATGTGCGCATAACCGTATCAGGATCCTAGAGCTGTTGGGGGTAATTAAGAAGCATGCACCAGACATCATGTGTAAAAATAGTAGAGCGTCTATTGATGCCACTATCCTCATTCACAATCCTAAGAACACTGTCTCCAATATGATATGGGCTACCACCAACAACAGCATCTCTATCAGGCATAGTCGCGAAGCGGAAGAGTGTAGATCCCATGGCGCATCTAGACGTGCTTCTAACTTGCAGACCAAGCCCATGAAGAAACTCACCAATGATGGCCACGGTGCCGATGAAGTCTGCAGCAACTGGTTCAGACGTCAAGGTTGCAATCGCCCACTCATCAGCGTACAGAGGGGCGTCACCGCCAAGGAACACATAGCCACCCTGAGTGCGAAGAGGTCCAAGAGGAGGGGCATGCATGCCAGCAGGCACATGGGGCAAGGGATCGACGGGATAGTTAGCCATTGTGGTGATCGGTGGGGGGTAGGGGGTGGAGGTGGTAGGGTTTCTACAGTTGGGGACAGGGGAAACAAGGAGGTGTAGAAGGCGATGACGAAGAGGGAGGTGATATCTGGGTGGTAGGTTGGGTTGAGATAGATTTGCGCCGATAAATCCGAGATTTAGTGTTTAAAGAGAGACAAAATCGGGCAATGTGACCGTAGATGTAGCATATTCTGCATCGAATTGGGTTTGTGCATGCCAGAGTCAAGTGCGCATTATCAGCAAGGCATCTAGCGCATTTAATCCGATGTGATCCTGTCCCATCGGCGCCGCCTGAAGTCGAAACGACAAGCGAGATATTAGGCGTGTGAGATTTTGAATAATGATGATGCTTTTGACCATTTCTCTCTGACCACGGTGCAACAGGTTTGGGCTGATAATGTCGATCATCATGCATAGGACTAGATGGTACATGATCAACAGGTTTGGTGATAGATCTTTTCTGTCTATAGTGGATCGATTTTGAACCAGTGAAAGCCCGATAATTTATGGAAGTGAAAGATCAAGAAGCAAATGTACCTTGGGCAGTTGAAATATTATTTTTCTTTGGCTTAACTATGGTCCAGGCATTATCTTGTTCGGCATACCATAGTTTTTCCTCTCGCTGCCAGTTTGGTCCTCCATTGCTCCATAGATCAAAATAGCAAACGAAATCATCGGATTTGAAAGATCTCATTTTGGCAATAAGGAGCCCAATTGCTTTTGAGAAAACATCAAACATGAAAGTACGATCCCGTAGGGGCGATACTCGGATCTTGTCACCATCGGCTCCCAAACATGCCTCGATTGCATGGCACACATTGATCAAGTTGATAGCAAATTTGGCTCGCCCAAAGGAAATCACCAGCGAGAAACCAGATGTGGGTGATATCGGATGAACCGGGGTTGAGAACATGTTACTAACCTTATTCGCAAATGCCTGTCCATGTGATCGATCCAAGTTGTCGGACATGGGTGGCAGATCCATGATAAGAGGTGTAGAGGTTTA
Organism: Avena sativa; assembly: GCA_916181665.1. NCBI lineage: Eukaryota > Viridiplantae > Streptophyta > Magnoliopsida > Poales > Poaceae > Avena > Avena sativa. Next base: position 142,028,188 of record OV702294.1, on the reverse strand, counting down.
GGGTGTGGGGAGTAGGATGGCCGGAGTGGAAGGAGGATTCTTTGGCCAGAGATGTGAGATCGTCGGCGTGGGGTTTACGGGGGAGGGGTGGGAAGAGCCATGCGCAAGAGGTGATCGAACTTGCCTTTTGTGATTGCAAGATTATGCACTCACGGTCTTCGAGATGACATAAGATCCAATATTTGAAATCTGCATCATTGGTCCGGTAAGGACTAATGTTTAAAGAAGCAATATGTTGTTGTGCATAAGTAATGCTATGCATTTTGTAAAACCCCCAAAGTGAATCCTTAATACTGTAAGTGAAGTGAACTTAAGTGATTCCTTTAAGAGTTGGTTTATCTTCAAATTTTTACTTTAAATGAAGTGCATCTATAGGGATTTTAAGTTTTGATATTCAAGATATAAAGGTAGAGTGCAATAGTAATTTAAGATTTAGATTAGTTGCTATTTGGTGATTAGGATGGAAGTCTATGTATTGGATTATTAAGGTTTGAAAGAACTATTCTAGAGTTGTTGCTTGAAGTGGCAAAAAGAATAACATTTGAAGAAAAGATTTCCTTTCTAAGGTTTAAACAATCATTATTGTTAATAGAACATGATCAATGTATTTTGGTGTTTGATTTATTAGTTTGGACTTGAGATGCTTTATGCCTTAAGTTAAATAGACCAAAGTTAACATTAAAAGGGTAAATAAACTTAAGGTGTAATTTGTTTTTAATTATTCTCAAGTTTTGAATTTATGATACGTATGACTAAGGTGTGGAATTATTCACTTTACATTTAATTGAATGTTTAGATTAAATTTGTCTTGCATTACAAAGATAACATGCAACTATTTAATGAAAGCATAATTTGGATGATGTTGTTAATGTGTTAGATTTAAAGTCATGTTAACTATTATTTAGATGTTAATTCCTTCTTAATATTATTGAATGATGTATAAAATTATTTTAAAGATTGTGGTTTTGAATTTTGAAAGAGTATTATTAAGTTAATAATTTACATTTAAGTTTTATTATAAATATTAGTTATGGTTTAGAATTTTGGTAATTAGATTTTTTTAAAATTTTTTAATATGTCTAAAGAAATTTAAAAGAATGTTTCTAAAGAATTTTAAAATAGGTTAGACAAGGATTTATTATTTTGAAATATTAAAAATTGTTCTAATAATATATTTAATATTTTTTAGTGTAATATATTTACTTAGGACTTTAAAAATTATTTTTATTTATTTTTAAGTATTATTTTTATGTTTATAAAATTCCATAAAGGATTAAATGTGTTTTCAATATTTACTTCAAATTTTATATATAAAAATTAGTTTGGTATTTTTATAAAATAATAGATTTATTCTTATACACAAAAATGATTTTTATTAATTTTTAGGGGTTTTTCTTATTTTATGAAATTTCACTTAACAATTAATAGCTTTAATATTTATCTTAATTATTTTTAATTTAAATAAATAATGTTATATTTTTCTTAAATAGAGATTATTCTTATGAATATTTTGATATATATATATATTAGAATTTTGATATATTAGAATTTTTCTTAAATCTTGCTAAGATAGGCAAAATATTTGTTTTTTTACTAATACTATTTTGGGTTGTGGACCAGCTGGCAACTGGACTTGTTTCAAGGACCAGGCCCATTAGATCCCACCTTGATCCGATCTGGGGGGTCAACACCAGCCCGATCCACCTCCTCTCTCACTTCTCATCTCTGCCTCCCTCGCACGACCACACACGCCTCTGATCCTCATTCCCCTTCTGCTCCTAGTGCGTACGCCGCCGCCTGCCACTACTCCGGCCATCGCTAGCCGTCTCCGTCGCTGACGCAGGCTGGTGCTGCCTCGCCACCTCTTCCCCTTTCTCTTCCTCCATCAATTTGTCTTGCGCGCACCCTCACGCGCACTCGTCGGAAACCCTAGATCTGCCCTGGTACGGCAGCTGTCGATTCTGGCGCCGCCACTCACTGTAGTTCATATCCTAGGCTGGTGTAGGATGTTGTGGCCCTCAGGGCTGCTCCCTGTGCCACCTTGGTGGTGAGGTTGATGTTGGGCTAGGCGGTGGTGTATGGTGAAGCCTTCTCTGTGGTGTGCCACCTCGGTCGCGCGAGCTCTGCCTCGCCACGCCGTTGTGGTTGTGCCATGGGCGTCACGCGACAATCTTTTGTGACCAGTCTTCGTGCTGATGGTGTCAATCCATAGTTGTGCTATGATTATCTACTGTTAGTGGTGGTAGTATAACTGGTTGTTCCATGTTCCTCATGTGTTGATGAACTGTTCAGTGGTGTGTGGTGTCTCTTTTGAGCCAACACATGATGTTGAGTGCAGATATAAGATGGTGATGATTCAGTGATGTTGTTATTACTATAATTAAGATTCTCCTAGGATACATGAGATAGTACTAAATGCCCTGTGCTTCCGTTTGGATGAATTATTCATCCATGCATATGTCAGTGGATGGTTCCATGTTGTTTTGAATTTGACTGAATATAGTCTAGTGGCTTGCTTTATTTGGGATGGCTTGCAGATGTGATTAGTTTAATGAATGATTCTTAGCTGATGTGTCTAGGAAGATGATTTGAATTCTTCTAAACTTACATGAGATGGTAGCTTTTGAATTTTGGACGATCCTATAAAATGAAGATTGTGATTTCGGCTATTCTTACTTTAGGAGTGACTACTATGGTGCCTCCACCCTAGAGTGTGCACAGTAGTGACCTTGGTAGCTCATTAAAATGATATTATACTAGGCCTTGAGTTATTGAGCCTTTGATTCAATGATGATCTGGAGTCTGTGTTGGACTAAACTTAGCTATCTATGTGGCCAGATAGTGTTAAAAATGATTCCTGATTAACTTTTGGGAAGATGATAGAATCTGTTTTGTTTGGATAACTTGTGAGCTAAGGATTATTCTGGTGGCTTTAGCTGTTTCTTCGGGCTTCTATTGTGGTGCCTCTAACCTTGGAGTGTGCACAATAGTATCCCATGTAGCATGACTTGCTACAGAGAATAACTACAGTGGTGTAGTTAATGTTGATGTCAACAAGAGGGAAACTAGCTTGTGATGCAAAAGAATGAAGCTAATTTGGTGGCTAAAATACAGATCCTTTCTCTTGCCTTTATCTTAGCTCTAGGATGATACTAGAGTATCACTTCTACCCAGTCTGAGGGCTCTCTCCCTCTCACACATCATGCTCTAAACAATATGATAAGAACAGATACTAAGAGTTGACTTGATAGACTCATAAAATGGATATGTGCTTGATTTCTTGGCTCTGCCCATGATGCATAGGCTGAGGCTTTGATGATGCTTGGGATAGATTAGTTATTGATTGCTTATGAGATTATTCAGTGATGATCTAGTACTCCACTTGAGTACATATCTAAGAATTTTCCATTATCTCATCAATTTTCTAGGATGCAATAAAAAGAACAGATATTGTAGAGGTCCCAACCTTTAATAAGGTAGAGATCCCCGTGTTTACAATGCTAGTCCCTGGATCAATAGCTAGCATCCACAGTTAAGATGTAATATCAAGAAACAAAGGTCATAATAAACCTTTATAACCAGGAATAAAGTAATTCATTACATCTTACATAGCTCATTTGGCTATCTCATTACAATGCAGCGGAAATAACTATAGCTTGGAGTCCATGTTAAAAGTGCCATATGCAATCATGTTGGTTGTAGACTTGTAATCCTAATCAACACAGTTCACTAACATCAAACAAACCTGCAACATAATAAGTTACAGCCACAAGGGTCAATACATTTGAATTGTATTGGTAAGTGATACTATGGTAGTATAGTGGTATCTATCATCTATATGCATTTGGCTATGTGGAGCTTAGGCTTGCTTTGCTCAAAATAGATTTTCCTTAACATTTCAAAAACACTAAGTTTTTGTTTGTCAAAATCACTCAAGGAACCACCAATAAAAATTGGTGAACCTTCACCCTTGTTCAACCACAAGTTTTTAACTTAGAAATTGGGATGAGGAGATTCTTGATAGCTTCCATGTCCTGATGCTCAAATTGTCCTTTGCCAGGGACATGGCTAAGTACTTAGATTTTACACTCTGCAAAGGTGGTGCACTTTCCCCACAAGACTTGGTTTCACCAAGACAAGATCTTTCAGAAGCCTTCCCTTAGACCAGAATGGACGCACTCCAACCTATCATCCCCTACCACCAACTGTACATTTGGCTAAGTTATTGCAACCTATATGGTCCAGGTAGAGCCCATAATGCCAAGTGGCTGCACTTGAAGCTTCTCAACATTTGACATCTCAAATCTCTTTGTTCCTGGGTGGCATTCCACAAGTGATATATACAAGGTAAACCATAGAAATGGACCTTGTGTAACCACTCAACAAAAATCCTTCCCAGCAAGTCCCTTTCCACCCAGGTGATTCATTCACTTAGTTGTTTTATTAAACAAAACACAAGTCCTTGACTTAGAAATATTCCATGGCATGAATATAATCCACCCTTGTTTTCTACTAGCTAGGCTAAGCATGATAGTAGTAGGAATCTTAACTTAGGAAAATTCTACTAAGGTTTCATCTACTAGGATTTCCCATGGCATAGTTTATACATAGCAAAAATTCCATGCAAGTCCTACTTAGAAATATCACTAATGCATAGTGAAAATAATGGGACAAAAGTATGAAGCACCACTTGCCTTTTTGGTAGAGATTATAAGTTCAATCCTTGATCTTGCAATAGTCGCACTCTTCAAATGTCACTACAATTCAATCAAGCAAGGCACAAATTCAATCTACCATTCAAGCAATCAACACACAGAATAATAAAAACAAAGCCATGCATGCAAGCATGCCAAAGATTGTTTTATTTGGAAAAGTGGTTTCTATTAGGTTATAAACATTTGAAAACACCCATTGGCCATTTATAAAAGTGGTAAAACCATTTGATACCAAGTTAGTGAAAAATGGCTATTTTCAATCATTTTGGTTTTGCTAGAAATGGTTCAAACCAAAGTAATATTTTCTAGTGTTTGACAAATACATTTTAAACACAAATGAGGGTGTTTTATGGTCAACTGTTTAATATTAAAACCATTTGCAAAAGGTTTCACCTATAAACCATTTTTATACCAAAACAATATTTTATGTTGTTGGAAATGCCTTTTAGCAAGGTAATAATTTTATAGGGTGCATCAAATTTATTTTTAAATCTCAAAACTTGGTGTTTAGGGTCAGGGAGTTTAAATCAAATCATTTTCCAAAGGTTTTTTTTTCAAAATCATTTTTAAACCATAATCAATGTTTTTATTTGGCTAGAAACGCTTTTATTCAAAGGTTTATTCCTTAGCATCTCAAAATATGTTTTTAAAACCAAAAGTTGGTTTCTAAGGTCAGTATGTTAAAAACAATCCATTTGTAAAAGATTTTACCATAAAAATATTTCTAGAATAAGTTTTATATTCAAATTATGCCTACACAAGTTTCTGTAAAAACAACCAATTTAACAGAAGCAATTTACTAAACAAAGTGCATGGTTGGATAGAGTTTGTTTTTCTGATTCAATTGATATAAAATTTGCAAAATTTGGACGTGTGTATTAAAAGTTATGCAATTTACAAGTTTGAACATTCAATAGAATAAAATCTGGGTTTTAAATCGAAGCACTGGCCACGCGTCTAATTCTTATTGGTCGAAAACGGTTCGGCTGGATCGTGCTGTGTGGTGCGTTGGATTAAACCAGATCGAGCGGCACAGGATCACTCGTACCTAAGTTTCTATCCTATCCATGCGATCCAGATCCAACGGCTGCTGTGAGCTTGACCAAGAATGAGCGGCGCTGGTGGCGGCGAGGTCAGATGGTGCACTTGCCGGTGATTTAGGAAGCAAGGGAGAGAGAGGAGTAGCTCACCAGAATCGCAACGACGAGAGGATGCTCAACATACTCTCCGTTTTTCGAGGGGTGCACGGGGTTTCTGTCAATTGCTCGTCGGAGTCGATGTCACCGTCGGGTGCGCTCAGGCCTTGTTGAAGGCGAGGCTACAGAGCACGCCACGGCAAGAAAACGGTGTCGTTAGATGCACGGGGGAGTGGGGAGTACAGGAGCATCAATGAGAAAGGGAGGCGCGGTCGGACGTTACCAGGGGGCTTCGCCGGAGAAGGATCAGACGGCGGCGATGCTCAGACGAAGACGGAGTCGACGATACAGGGCACGCGCGGCTGAATGAGCATCACTGGGAGATGCGCCAGAGGCTAGGGAGTAGGCTTGTATGCGCCAGGGATCAAGGGGGCATGGGCTGGTCGGAGGCAGCAGTGGTCTGAGCGGAAATCGTGGCAGCCTGGGGGCTCTCGAGGTGTGGCGTCTAGGGGAAATGGAGAGGAGAGAGGGGCGATTAGTAGGGCGTGATTACTGGGCGGATTAACTACGGCATTGATACGAATTTAATCGAGGTTTGATGGACAGTGAACGGCAGGGAGAAGGACGAAGCAGTCGCGGGCGGGTGTAAACGAAGACTGACAGGTGGGGCTGGCTTCGTCAGCGAGTGAGAGAGAGAAGGGGTGGGGTATGGTGGTCAGTGTCTCTGCGGGTTCGTTAATGAGTGAGAAAAACGATTCGGGGGTGGTTTAGTTGGGCTGCGCTGCTGGGCCTGCTGGGCTGGGCTGACTCTTTCATTTTTTTGTTCTGAATCCTTTTCCTTTTTCCTTTTCTATTATTCTGTTTTGATTTTTATTCAAATATTTCAAACACTAACTGAATTCAAACCTTTGTCAAACTTTATGTATATTCTAATACTATTTATTAACATATTCTAAAGTCAAATTTAGAATATCTTTTTTATTCTTTTTAGGATATATTAATTATTTAAAATAGGCCCTTGTCTTAATTCAAATAAGATTTATTAATGTTTTCAAACTCTATTTGAAATTTAAATTTTACCAAATCTTTTCAGTAGGTTTTATTTAAAAATAAATCACTTTGAATTGTTATTTAAAATACTTTATTATGTTTTTAATGTTCATTTAAAATGGGGAATGTCTTTACTTAAATGAAATTGGATAATGATAAATCCTCATGATTTTATTTAAATAATCCTTTACTCTTTTTATTAAACAAAAATATTTTATTTTATTTTCTTGGCCAAGTTTAAATTTGGCCTTTTAAAATAGTCCTTATTTATTTATTTATTTCTTCCTTTGCTTATAAAATTCATATCTTTTTATTAAAGATCCAAACTTGGTGATTCCAATTTGTAAGATCTTATTTAATATTTGTTTATCCTTTTATATCTCTTTTAGGATTAATTGCTCAAAATTGGTATGGATTTTAGATAGGTGCTTTTTTAGCTTTGGGAATTCAATTTCCTTATCTTATTTAATTCATAAGATTCTATCTATGGCTCCAAATTAAGTAAAACCAATTTCTATGGTTTTATAATATTTTCATTTATCATTCTTAATCATTTTAAAATTTGTTTGACCAATTTTTATGTGGATCAAATCCCTTAGGCTTAGAGTAATCTTGGAAATGATTTTCTTCCTTTAGGGTTTTAGAATTTTGGTTTATTTTCCAAGTGTTTAAATTTCAAGATGCCTTTATGAAGAATGCATTTCACTTGATTTGAATTTAGCTGGATTCTAATTTTATTCAAAGTTTGTTCAAGATGGGTTTTTAAGTTTCCATTTAGAAACAAAAGTTTCTTTTCACCCTAAATTTCAACAATTATTTATTTTGTTTATTTATTTTTCACATTTCAAATTTTGGAAAATTTTGGGATGTGACAGGCTACCACCCTTAAAAGAAATCTCGTCCCAAGGTTTGGGAAAGCTAGAGGTTACAAGTTGGCTCAAAACAACTAGGGTACTACCACCCTTAAAAATCTCCAACTAGATTACATCTTGGCTTGCTTGGGGTCTTGATGAATCTTCTCTGGGTAGACATCTGTATAGTGTCCTTTGTGTTCCACACTTGAAACATGTGACAAGGCTGAGATCTCTCATAGGCTTGTTTGTCTTGTACTTCATCTTTTCTGGACAATTGCTTGCATAATGTCCTTGGTCACCACAATTGTAACATGTGACAAGGTTGAGTTCTTCATGTATCTTCTGTGGAAAGTTGATACATAATGTCCTAGCTCTTTGCAGTTGTTGCACCATACTTGGCTCATTTCCTTATACTTCTTCTTCTCTGGACATTCATTGGCATAGTGTCCCATCTCTTTGCAATTGCAACATTGCACTTGGCTTTTGTCCTTCTTCTTCTTGGGTTTCTCCAAAGCTAGGAGTTCTTCTAGTTCATGCTCTTCATATCTCACCTCAAAGGTGGGAAATTCTCCTGGTTTCCTTAATCGTTTCCTTGGATAATACATATGTTTCCTCTTTTGTCCATCAAGGTGAGTCATATTGCATGGAGGTGCAAGCTGAGATTTTCCTTTGTCTTCATCCTTCTTGGTAGAAGTTGTTTCCTCATGGGGGTTTACAAACTGTTGATGCACTCCACCTTGTTTCCTTTGTTGAACTATGGAATATATGGGGCATTGGATAGAGACATGATTATTTCCTTCACATAGGAAACAAGTAGCTTGATATGTGGGGCATTTATTAGTTGGATGTTTCTCTTCACAATTAGGGCATTGATCTTCATGATCTTTGGAAGTGTGGTCCATGTCTCCACAAATATTGCAAGCTTGAGTTCCTTCTATAATATCATCCTTGACATCATTGTTGTCACAAATTCCTTGGAAAGGGTTGTCTCCCATGTTGATCATTTGATTTGTCATCCTTTGCAACAATTGGGTTTGGGTTTCCATAAACCTTTGCATGGTTGGGTCTAACTCTTTGTAGTTGGCTAAAATCTGAGTTGTCACTTGGTTCAACTGGATTTGGGTTACTATGAGTTCTCTCATGTGCATCTCTTAGTTGTTGTTGTTGTTGTCACCATTCTTGATGTTGGAGTTTCTTGGGGAAGTCATCTATTTGGGTTGGATTGGGATTAGAATAGGAAAAAGATTTCCAAGGAAGAATTCTAATCATACACATCACAATTCACAGAAGCAATGTGCAAGCAATCACAAACAAACATTTCCACTCAAACAACAAAGTTCAAGCACATTTTTAGGCAACAAAATATTTTTGCTACACCACATAAGTTGGTGTGTTGATCTAATCTTTAGTATGGTGGTCCAACTATATGGTTCACTTGTGATCATTCCATCCTTCTTAGTTTATTCTTCATGAACAAGATTTTTGTATCCTTGGAGAAATTCTTGTATCTTGGTCACAAAACTTCAAAGGTGATGATGGTTCTTTCTAAGTCTTCAAGTCTTGAGTAATATTTCTTGTCTCACTTGTAGTCCTTGGTGATGTTCAAGTTGAATTCCTTGGTGAAAATAAAGTTGAAGTCTTTGATGATGTTGAAGTTGAAGTCACTTGAGTTGGTGAAGTCCTTTGCTCAAGTTGATGTCTTTGCTCATGGTGGAGGCTTTGTCCATCAAGTTTGAAAAGGAAGAGATGTAGAGTCAAAACCAAAAATGATTGAGGAAAGAGTTTACAAGATTGTTTATAAATAAGTTTTGAACAAATACAACTCCTATTTGTCTAAGGGTTTTTATCCAATCCTAGGGTTACAATCCTACAGGCAACACAGTGCTCTGATACCATCTGCAGAGGTCCCAACCTTTAATAAGGTAGAGATCCCTGTGTTTACAATGCTAGTCCCTGGATCAATAGCTAGCATCCACAGTTAAGATTTATTATCAAGAAACAAAGGTCATAATACAACTTTATAACCAGGAATAAAATAATTCATTACATCTTACATAGCTCATTTGGCTATCTCATTACAATGCAGCAGAAATAACTATAGCTTGGAGTCCTTCATGTTCAAAGTGCCACAGGCAATCATATTGGTTGTAGACTTGTAATCCTAATCAACACACTTCACTAACATCAAACAAACCTTCAACATAATAAGTTACAGCCACAAGGGTTAATACATTTGAATTGTATTGGCAAGTGATACTATGGTAGTATAGTGGTATCTATCATCTATATGCATTTGGCTATGTGGAGCTTAGGCTTGCTTTGCTCAAAATAGATTTTCCTTATCATTTGTAAACACTAAGTTTTTGTTTGTCAAAATCACCCAAGGAACCACGAATAGAAATTGGTGAACCTTCACCCTTGTTCAACCACAAGTTTTTACCTTAGAAATTGGGATGAGGAGATTCTTGATAGGTTCCATGTCTTGATGCTCAAATTGTCCTTTGCCAGGGACATGGCTAAGTACTTAGATTTTACACTCTACAGAGGTGGTGCACTTTCCCCACAACACTTGGTTTCACCAAGACAAGATCTTTCAGAAGCCTTCCCTTAGACCAGAATGGATGCGCTCCAACCTATCATCCCCTACCACCAACTGTCCATTTGGCTAAGTTATTGCAACCTATATGATCCAGGCAGAGCCCATAATGCCAAGTGGCTGCACTTGAAGCTTCTCAACATTTGACATCTCAAACATCTTTGTTCTTGGGTGGCATTCCACAAGTGAGATACACAAGGTAAACCATAGAAATGGGCCTTGTGTAACCACTCAATAAAAATCCTTCCAAGCAAGTCCCTTTACACCCAGGTGATTCATTCACTTAGTTGTTTTATTAAACAAAACACAAGTCCTTGACTTAGAAATATTCCATGGCATGAATATAATCCACCCTTGTTTTCTACTAGCTAGGCTAAGCATGATAGTAGTAGGAATCTTAACTTAGGAAAATTCTACTAAGGTTTCATCTACTAGGATTTCCCATGGCATAGTTTATACTTAGCAAAAATTCCATGCAAGTCCTACTTAGAAATATCACTAATGCATAGTGAAGATAATGGGACAAAAGTATGAAGCACCACTTGCCTTTTTGGTAGAGATTATAAGTTCACTCCTTGATCTTTCAATAGTCGCACTCTTCAAATGTCACTACAGTTTAATCAAGCAAGGCACTGAAGGGTTTCGCGGCATAGTAAATCGAAATTTTCTACGGATGCGAACATAGGGAAAGCCAAGATCTAATCTAGGAGATGCAAACAACAAGAGAGATTGGATTAGATCTTCATACCCTTGAAGATTCGCACAGCGGAACGTTCGTCGGAACGTGGGTGATGTAGTCGTACTCGCTTCTCCTCCTCGCGATCCGATCCGATCTAGCACCACAAGTGGCGGTGCCTCCGTGAGATGCACACGTGCAGCACCTCGACGTCTCCTCCTTCCTCGGTCCAGCAAGTATGGTGGAGAGACGGATTGGATCTACAACACGACGGCGTGGTGTATATGGTGGAGAGTTTCTGCAGCAGGGCTTGGCCTACACGCAGTCGGGAGGGAGAGAGAGGAGGGCAGCAGGACGGCTAGCTCTTGGAGGGGAAGGTGTGTGGGGGTGGTGCGCCCCCAGCCATCTTTATATAGAGGGGTGGGCGGCTGCCCTAGCCCCTCCCCCAAGTCCAAACCGGCGGCCCCAAGGAGGAGGAGTGGGAGGCAAGGAAACCCCCCCTTCTAGAAGCTCTATCTAGGGTTTTACCCTCTTGGCCGACTGGGCCCTATGGGGCCTTGTGCCCCTGGCCCAATGCGGCCAGGGCACTCCCTCATAGGCCCATGCCCCCTCCCGGAAGGTGGGGCCACGTTGGTCCCCTTCCGGAAGGTTCTAGAAGCTTCCGGTACAATACCGATTAACCCGGAACAATTCCGAACTCCAAAAACTACACTGCCTTATATGAATCTTATTCTCCGGACCACTCCGGAACCTCTCGTGATGTCCCAGATCCCATCCGAGACTCCGAAAAAAAACTCATAAACCAATTATCCAATCTATCCTAGCGTCGAGACACGTTAAGTGTGTGACCCTGCGGGTTCGAGAATATGCAGACATGATCTTCTATCAATAATCAACAGCAGGGTCTGGAAACCCATATTGACTCCCACACATTCATCGATGATCATATCGGATGAACCATGATGCCAGGATTCAATCAATCCCATATATATATTCCCTTCATCTCGCGATATTTTACTTGCCCGAGATTCGATCGTCGGTACCGTCATACCTAGTTCAATCTCGTTCACAGCAAGTACTTTACTCGTTCCGTAATCCGATATCACTTTGTGATTAACTCCTTAACCACATGCTTGCAAGTGGTGTTGATATCGATTACCGAGTGGGCCCGAAGTATATCTCTCCGACTTGGGAGGGACAAATCCCATCTCGATACATACAACCCAACAGATACTTTCCGATCACCTGAGAGACACCTTTATGATCACCCTTTCATAGGATGACGTTTGATGACCTCAAAGATTTCTTCCGATACCAGGGAGTTGTATTATCTCATGGTCTAAGGAATACAATATTTGACATAGGAAAAGCTTCGCAAAGATGAACACGATGACACGATCTAATTGCTTCGCTTAGTTCGGGTCTGTCCATCACATCATTCTCCCAATGATATGATCTCATTATTAATCGACAACTCATGTCCATGGTTAGGAAACCTTAACCATCATTAATCAATGAGCTAGTCCATAGAGGCGTACTAGGGACACGGTGTTGTTCACAAACCACACAAGTATTAAAGTTTCCGCTTAATACAATTCTAGCATGGAATATAAACATTATCATGAACAAGAATTATAATAATAACATCTTTATTATTGCCTCTAGGGCATAATTCCAACAGTCTCCCACTTGCACTAGAGTCAATAATCTAGTTTACATCTGGCAACAATCTCACACCCATGGCACTGAGGTGCTGATCATGTTTTACACGTGGAAGAGGTTTAGTCAATGGATCTGCAACATTCAGATATGTATGTACTTTGCTGATCTTCAGATCTCCATCTGCTATATAATCTCGGATTATATGAAACTTGCGGTTGATATGCTTGGTCTTTGGATGATATCTTGGTTCCTTAGCGAGTGCTATGGTGCCAGTGTTGTCACACAATATCTCCAGTGGGTCCAATGCACTTGGAACCACGCCAAGCTCAGTGATGAAGTTCCTGATCCAAACTCCTTCACTTGACGCTTCTACAGCAGCCATGTATTCCGCTTCTACTTTAGATCCCGCGATCACGCTTTGCTTGCAGCTTCTCCAGCTCACAGCTCCTCCATTCAAAATATACACGTATCCTGTCTGAGATTTAGAATCATCCTTGTCGGTGTCGAAACTAGCATCGACGTAACCTTTTACGACAAGCTGTTCATCACCCCCATAGACTAAGAACATTTCTTTAGTCCTATTTAGGTACTTTAGGATGTTCTTCACGGCTGTCCAGTGTTCCATTCCTGGATCACTTTGATACCTGCTCGTCAAACTAAGAGCATTGGACACATCCGGTCTAGTACACAGCATGGCATACATGATAGAACCTATGGCCGAGGCATAAGGCACTTTGCTCATAGCTTCCCTATCATTTACCGTAGATGGACACTAAGCCTTGCTCAATATCTTACCTGAAAACATAGGCACTGAACCTTTCTTTTCCTTATCCATTCTAAACCTTTTCAGAACTTTGTCTAGGTATGTACTCTGGCTTAAAGCTATCAGGCGTCTTTGTCTATCTCTATAGATTTTGATGCCCAATATATAAGCAGCTTCACCTAGGTCTTTCATTGAAAAACACTTGTTCAAATAACTCTTCACATCGTTAAGCATGTTGATGTCATTTCCAATAATCAATATGTCATCCACATATAGTACCAGAAACATCATCGAGCTCCCACTCACTTTCTTGTAGATGCAAGCTTCGTAGCAATTTGGAACAAATCCAAACCTCTTGATCACTTGATCAAAACGAAGGTTCCAACTCCTAGATGCTTGCTTCAGTCCATAAATGGAACGCTGAAGTTTGCATACTTTATCAGCATCCTTAGGATCGACAAAACCTTCGGGTTGCATCATATACAACTCTTCATCAATGTTGCCATTGAGGAACGTAGTCTTGACATCCATCTGCCATATTTCATAATCATGAAACACAACAGTTGCTAATAAAATCCGAATGGACTTAAACATCGCTACGGGAGAGAAAGTCTCATCATAGTCAACACCTTGAACTTGTCGAAAACCTTTCGCAACAAGCCGTGCTTTATAGACGGTAACATTACCATCCGCGTCCATTTTCTTCTTGAAGATCCATTTGCACTCAACGGCCTTTCGGTCGCTAGGAGGGTCCACCAAAGTCCATACTTGGTTTTCGCTCATGGATCCCAATTCGGATTTCATGGCTCTAGCCATTTCTCAGAGTCTGGGATCATCATCGCTTCCTCATAGTTCGTAGGTTCACTGTCTTCTACTAACAAGACAGTCAAGACAGGGTTGCCGTACCACTCAGGAGGGGCACGCGACCTTGTCGACCTGCGACGTTCAGTAGCAGCATCGTCCGAAGCTTCATGATCCTTGTCATTAGCTTCCTCTATTGTTGGTGCAGGCGGCACTGGAAAAATTTCAGGTGCTGCGCTACTCTCCAATTCAAGAGAAGGTTCAATAACCTCGTCTAGCTCTACTTTCCTCCCACTCACTTCTTTCAAGAGAAACTCCTTCTCAAGGAAGGAACCGTTCTTTGCGACAAACACTTTGCCTTCGGTTCTGTGATAGAAGGTACACCCAATAGTTTCCTTAGGGTATCCTATGAAGACGCATTTCTCTGCTTTGGGTTCAAGCTTGTCCGGCATCAACTTCTTGACGTAAGCTTCGCATCCCCAAACTTTAAGAAACGACAACTTAGGTTTAGCACCAAACCACAGTTCATACGGTGTCGTCTCAACGGATTTAGATGGTGCCCTATTTAAAGTGAATGCAGCGGTTTCTAATGCATAACCCCAAAATGATAACGACAAATCAGTAAGAGACATCATCGATCGGACCATATCTAATAGGGTTCGATTCCGGCGTTCAGACACACCATTGCGCTGTGGTGTTCCGGGTGGCGTGAGTTGCGAAACGATTCCGCTTGCTTTAAGATGCGTGAGAAAATCATAACTCAAATATTCACCTCCACGATCGGATCGCAGAAACTTAATCTTTCTGTTACGATGGTTCTCCACTTCATTCTGAAATTCTTTGAACTTTTCAAACGTTTCAGATTTATGTTTCATTAAATAGATATACCCATATCTACTTAAGTCATCGGTAAAAGTGAGAAAATAGCGATATCCACCGCGCGTCGAAACACTCATCGGTCCGCATACATCGGTATGTATGATTTCCAACAAGTCTGTTGCTCGCTCCATCATACCGGAGAACGGGGTTTTGATCATCTTGCCCATGAGGCATGGTTCGCATGTCAAATGATTCAAAATCAAGAGACTCCAAAAGTCCATCAGAATGGAGCTTCTTCATGCGTTTACACCAATATGACCTAGACGACAGTGCCACAAATAAGTAGTATTATCACTATCTACTTTGCATCTCTTAGCCTCAATGTTATGGATGTGTGTTTCATCCCTTTCGAGATTTAGAAGAAATAAACCATTCACAATAGGTGCATGACCATAAAAGATGTTACTCATATAAATAGAACAACCATTATTCTCCGATTTAAATGAATAACCGTCTTGCAATAAACAAGATCCAGAAATAATGTTCATGCTCAACGCAGGCACATAATAACATTTATTAAGGTTTAAAACTAATCCCGAAGGTAAAACTAAGGAGAGCGTGCTGACGGCCATCACATCAACTCTTGATCTGTTGCCAACGCGCATCGTCACCTCATCCCTCGCAAGCCGCCGTCTATTCCGTAGCTCCTGTTTCGAGTTACAAATATTAGCAACTGAACCGGTATCAAATACCCAGGCACTACAACGAGGGCTAGTAAGGAAAACATCAATAACATGTATATCAAATATACCTTTGATGGTGCCAGCCTTCTTGTCCGCTAAGTACTTCGGACAGTTGCGCTTCCAGTGACCCTTGTCCTTGCAATAGAAGCACTCAGTGTGCGGCTTAGGACCAGACTTGAGCTTCTTCTCAGCAGGGGCAACGCGCTTGCCGCCGCCTTTCTTGAAGGGCTTCTTTGCTCCCTTACCTTTCTTGAAGGTGGGCTTGTTGACCATCAACACATGATTATCCCTTTTGATGTCCACCTCCGCAGCCTTCAGTTTTGTGAAGAGCTCGGTGATCGTATCAGTGGAACCAATCTGATTGTGAGTCACTACAAAACTTTTGTAGCTGGGAGGGAGTGATTGCAGAACCCTGTCAATCTTGAGCTCCTCTGGAATCGTGCATTCCAGTTGCTCAAGGCGTTGAGTGTAGCCCGTCATCTTAATGGCGTGCTCACTAACGGAACTCCCTTCCTCCATCTTGCAGTTAAAGAACTTCTCAGAGATCTCATATCTCTCAGAACGGGCCTGAGTCTGAAACATGGTTTTCAGCTCTTCGAGAATCTCAAAGGGCCCGGGATAGTCTTCAAAACGATTTTGAAGTTCCGGTTCCATAGCAAACAACATGGTGCTCTTAATCACACCATAATCATCTTTGCGCGACTGATAGACAGCTTTCTCATCAGCCGGCGCAGTTGCAGCAGGGGGGTCACCTAACGCTTTCCCAAGGACATAGTCCTTTTGACCGCCAGAGAGAATGATTCTTAGATTGCGGAACCAATTGGTGAAGTTATACCCATTGTTATTAAGCTTTTCCTTCTCAGCAAAAACGTTGAAGTTGAAGTTGGACTTAGCCATGTGATCTACAGTATTTGCAAGTACAATTTAGACTATGTTCATGATAAATAGTTCAACTTAATCAAATTACTAGATGAACTCCCACTAAATTCAACATCCCTCAAGTTGTTTAGTGAACATGATCCAAATTCACCACACCTAATCCGATCATCACGAGAAGAGATGTGGTTTCAATGGTGGACAACGAAGTGTCGATCATATCATTCATATGACTCATGCTTAACCTTTCGGTTCTTGTGTTCCGAGGCCATGTCTGTACATGCTAGGCTCGTCAAGTTAGACCCGAGTATTTCCACGTGTCCAAAACTGGCTTGCACCCGTTGTATGTGAGCGTAGAGTCTATACCACCCGATCATCACGTGATGCTTGGACACGACGAACTTTCGCAACGGTGCATACTTGGGGAGAACACAGTTTTTATCTTGATCTTTAAGTGAGGAATCATCTTATAATGCTACCATCGCGATCTAAGCATAATAAGATACATAAAAGGATAAACATCACATGCATATAACTTTATGTGACATGGTATAGCCAATCTTCGCGCAATCATCTCCATCTTGTGCGTGCCGGCATGATCTCCATCACTCCACCATGATTGCCTCCACCATGAATAGCAACTACAACTATTGCTAACTACTTAGCGATAAAGTGAAACTATTACATGGCGTATAAGAAGTTGACACACAGGTCATACACAATTATAAAGACAACCATATGGCTCCTGCCGGTTGTGTACTCGTCGACATGCAAGTCGTGAAACATTACAAAACATGATCATCGCATACATTATACACATCACATCTTGGGCCATACCATATCACAGAAAACACTCCCTGCAAAAACAAGTTAGACGCCTCTACTTTGTTGTTGCATGTTTTACGTGGCTTATGGGAGTAGATGCTAAGATCGATTCTTACCTACGGAAAGCCACAACGGTGATATTATGGTTGCCAAACTCCGGTGTTAATCCCATGACAACTATAGTGAGAGAAACTGACATCCACCAGCCGCATGTGTGGAACAAGCCACACGCCAAGGGCGGAGCCGGTCTCGCGAACGACGTCGCGTAAGGTTGACCTGGACCGCTTCAATCTCACTATCCCGCGTCATAAGAAGAACACAAACAAGATGCTTGCAACAGAAAACATCAACGCCCGCAACAACCATGTTGCGTTCTACTCGTGAAACACATCTACGCATAGATCTCGCTCTGATACCACTGAAGGGTTTCGCGGCATAGTAAATCGAAATTTTCTACGGATGCGAACAGAGGGAAAGCCAAGATATAATCTAGGAGATGCAAACAACGAGAGAGATTGGATTAGATCTTCATACCCTTGAAGATTCGCACAGCGGAACGTTCGTCGGAACGTGGGTGATGTAGTCGTACTCGCTTCCCCTCCTCGCGATCCGATCCGATCTAGCACCACAAGTGGCGGTGCCTCCATGAGATGCACACGTGCAGCACCTCGAAGTCTCCTCCTTCCTCGGTCCAGAAAGTATGGTGGAGAGACGGATTGGATCTACAACACGACGGCGTGGTGTATATGGTGGAGAGTTTCTGCAGCAGGGCTTCGCCTACACGCAGTCGGGAGGGAGAGAGAGGAGGGCAGCAGGACGGCTAGCTCTTGGAGGGGAAGGTGTGTGGGGGTGGTGCGCCCCCAGCCCTCTTTATATAGAGGGGTGGGCGGCTGCCCTAGCCCCTCCCCCAAGTCCAAACTGGCGGCCCCAAGGAGGAGGAGTGGGGGGCAAGGAACCCCCCCCCCCCTTCAAGAAGCTCTATCTAGGGTTTTACCCCTCTTGGCCGGCTGGGCCCTATGGGGCCTTGTGCCCCTGTCCCAATGCGGCCAGGGCACTCCCTCATAGGCCCATGCCCCCTCCCGGAAGGTGGATCCACGTTGGTACCCTTCCGGAAGGTTCTAGAAGCTTCCGGTACAATACCGATTAACCCGGAACAATTCCGAACTCCAAAAACTGCACTGCCTTATATGAATCTTATTCTCCGGACCACTCCGGAACCTCTCGTGATGTCCCGGATCCCATCCGAGACTCCGAACAAAAACTCATAAACCAATTATCCAATCTATCCTAGCGTCGAGACACGTTAAGTGTGTGACCCTGCGGGTTCGAGAATATGCAGACATGATCTTCTATCAATAATCAACAGCGGGGTCTGGAAACCCATATTGACTCCCACACATTCATCGATGATCATATCGTATGAACCACGATGCCAGGATTCAATCAATCCCATATATATATTCCCTTCGTCTCGCGATATTTTACTTGCCCGAGATTCGATCGTCGGTGCCGTCATACCTAGTTCAATCTCGTTCACAGCAAGTACTTTACTCGTTCCGTAATCCGATATCACTTTGTGATTAACTCCTTAACCACATGATTGCAAGCGGTGTTGATATCGATTACCGAGTGGGCCCGAAGTATATCTCTCTGACTTGGGAGGGACAAATCCCATCTCGATAAATACAACCCAAAAGATACTTTCCGATCACCTGAGAGACACCTTTATGATCACCCTTTCATAGGATGACGTTTGATGACCTCAAAGCTTTCTTCCGATACCAGGGAGTTGTATTATCTCATGGTCTAAGGAATACAATATTTGACATAGGAAAAGCTTCGCAAAGATGAACACGATGACACGATCTAATTGCTTCGCTTAGTTTGGGTCTGTCCATCACATCATTCTCCCAATGATATGATCTCATTATTAATCGACAACTCATGTCCATGGTTAGGAAACCTTAACCATCATTAATCAATGAGCTAGTCCATAGAGGCGTACTAGGGACACGGTGTTGTTCACAAACCACACAAGTATTAAAGTTTCCGCTTAATACAATTCTAGCATGGAATATAAACATTATCATGAACAAGAATTATAATAATAACATCTTTATTATTGCCTCTAGGGCATAATTCCAACAGGCACAAATTCAATCTACCATTCAAGCAATCAACACATAGAATAATAAAAACAAAGCCATGCATGCAAGCATGCCAAAGATTGTTTTATTTGGAAAAGTGGTTTCTATTAGGTTATAAACATTTGAAAACACCCATTGGTCATTTATAAAAATGGTAAAACCATTTGATACCAAGTTAGTGAAAAATGGCTATTTTCAATCATTTTGGTTTTGCTAGAAATGGTTCAAACCAAAGTAATATTTTCTAGTGTTTGACAAATACATTTTAAACACAAATGTTGGTGTTTTATGGTCAACTGTTTAATATTAAAACCATTTGCAAAAGGTTTCACCTATAAACCATTTTTATACCAAAACAATATTTTATGTTATTGGAAATGCCTTTTAGCAAGGTAATAATTTTATAGGGTTCATCAAATATATTTTTAAATCTCAAAACTTTGTGTTTAGGGTCAGGGAGTTTAAATCAAATCATTTTCCAAAGGTTTTTTTTTCCAAAATCATTTTTAAACCATAATCAATGTTTTTATTTAGCTAGAAATGCTTTTATTCAAAGGTTTATTCCTTATCATCTGAAAATATGTTTTTAAAACTAAAAGTTGGTTTCTAAGGTCAGTATGTTCAAAACAATCTAGTTGTCAAAGATTTTACCATAAAAATATTTCTAGAATAAGTTTTATATTCAAATTATGCCTACATAATTTTCTGTAAAAATAACCAATTTAACAGACGCAATTTACTAAACAAAGTGCATGGTTGTATAGACTTTGTTTTGCTGATTCCATTGATATAAAATTTGCAAAATTTGGACGTGTGGATTAAAAGTTATGCAATTTACAAGTTTGAACATTCAATAGAATAAAATCTGGGTTTTAAATCGAAGCACTGGCCACGCGTCTAATTCTTATTGGTCGAAAACGGTTTGTCTGGAACGTGTTGTGTGGTGCGTTGGATTAAAACAGATCGAGCGGCACAGGATCACTCGTACCCCTTCGTTTAAGTTTCTATCCTATCCACGCGATCCAAATCCAACGGCTGCTGTGAGCTTGACCGAGAATGAGCGGCGCTGGCGGCGACGAGGTGACTTGCCGGTGATTTAGGAAGCAAGGGAGAGAGAGGAGTAGCTCACCAGAATCGCAACAACGAGAGGATGCTCAACGTGCTCGCCGTTTGTCGAGGGCGCACGGGGTTGCTGTCAATTGCTCGCCGGAGTCGATGTCACCGTCGGGTGCGCTCAGGTGTCGTTGTAGGCAAGGCTACAGAGCACGCGACAGCAAGAAAATGGTGTCATTAGATGCACGGGGGAGTGGGGAGTACAGGAGCATCAATGAGAAGGGGAGGCGCGGTCGGACGTTACCAGGGGGCTTCGCCGGAGAAGGATCAGACGGCGGCGATGCTCAGACGAAGACGGAGTCGACGATACAGGGCACGCGCGGATGAATGGGCAGCACTGGGAGATGCGCTAGAGGCTAGGGAGTAGGCTTGTATGCGCTAGGGAGCAAGGGGGCGTGGGCTGGCCGGAATCGCCACAGATGCTCGTCGGAGGCAGCGGTGTTCTGAGCGGAAATGGGGGCAGCTTGGGGGCTCTCGAGGTGTGGCATCTGGGGGAAATGGAGAGGAGAGAGGGGCGATTAGTAGGGTGTGATTACTGGGCAGATTAACTGCGGCATTGACACGAATTTAATCGAGGTTTGATGGACAGTGAACGGCAGGGAGAAGGAGGAAGCAGTCGCGGGCGGGTGTAAACGAAGACTCACAGGTGGGGCTGGCTTCGTCAGCGAGTGAGAGAGAGAAGGGGTGGGGTCTGGTGGTCAGTGTCTCTGTGGGTTCGTTAGTGAGTGAGAAAAACGATTCGGGGGTGGTTTAGTTGGGCTGGGCTGACTCTTTCAATTTTTTTGTTCTGAATCCTTTTCCTTTTTCCTTTTCTATTATTCTGTTTTGATTTTTATTCAAATATCTCAAACACTAATTGAATTCAAACCTTTGCCAAACTTTGTGTATATTCTAATACTGTTTATTAACATATTCTAAAGTCAAATTTAGAATATCTTTTTTATTCTTTTTAGGATATATTAATTATTTAAAATAGGCCCTTGTCTTAATTCAAATAAGATTTATTAATGTTTTCAAACTCTATTTGAAATTTAAATTTTAACAAATCTTTTCAGTAGGTTTTATTTAAAAATAAATCACTTTGAATTGTTATTTAAAATACTTTATTATGTTTTTAATGTTCATTTAAAATGGGGAATGTCTTTACTTAAATGAAATTGGATAATGATAAATCATCATGATTTTATTTAAATAATCCTTTACTCTTTTTATTAAACAAAAATATTTTATTTTATTTGCTTGGCCAAGTTTTAATTTGGCCTTTTAAAATAGTCCTTATTTATTTATTTATTTATTTCTTCGTTTGCTTATAAAATCCATATCTTTTTATTTAAAGATCCAAACTTGGTGATTCCAATTTGTAAGATCTTATTTAATATTTGTTTATCCTTTTATATCTATTTTAGGATTAATTGCTCACAAATTGGTATGGATTTTAGATAGGTGCTTTATTAGCTTTGGGAATTCAATTTCCTTATCTTATTAAATTCATAAGATTCTATCTAAGGCTCCAAATTAAGTGAAACCAATTTCTATGGTTTTATAATATTTTCATTTATCATTCTTGATCATTTTAAAATGTTTGTTTGACCAATTTTTATGTGGATCAAATCCCTTAGGCTTAGAGTAATCTTGGAAATGATTTTCTTCCTTTAGGGTTTTAGAATTTTGGTTTATTTTCCAAGTGTTTAAATTTCAAGATGCCTTTATGAAAAATGCATTTCACTTGATTTGAATTTAGCTGGATTCTAATTTTATTCAAAGTTTATTCAAGATGGGGTTTTAAGTTTCCATTTAGAAACAAAAGTTTCTTTTCACCCTAAATTTCAACAATTATTTATTTTTCACATTTCAAAATTTGGAAAATTTTGGGATGTGACAGATACAAAGGTATGCTCTTAGATGGATAACCTGCTATTGTGGAGCTGTGGTTGCTCTTGTGGATATTGTTCTACTAATGTTGTTGATGTTCTTGTAAACTTGTGATTATTATTGCTCAACTGCTGTAACTTGTGCTGGTAACCTTCACCTCCTAGCTCCAGATCCTCTTGGCTGCTGCTGATCTTGATCTTCCTTGCTGCTTACTTGATCTATTCCTCCTTATCCTTCCTATTGGATGGCTTCTTGAAGCAACCATAGGTTGGGTGATGGTTTGATAGAGTGATCTAGTGTGCTCGTGAATACAGCTGATGATGTTGGTTAAGATCAGTAGGATTCAGTGGTGTTCTTGGAGTGGTTCTGAAATGGTTTCTTGGCTATATGGAGAGAGTTTGTGTTCTGCCTGGCAGTTTAGCTGCTACGGCATCACTCCCTCTTATCCAGCTCTAGTGAGTTGTTCTTGAGCTGACAGCACAACATATGCATGTTGTGTGTAAGCTGCTTGCAAGTGGGACCATTCCTTTGTGGATCGGTTTAACTGAGAAGATCTTTTCTGGCTGGTTATCACCGTCTTCCTTCTTACTTTTACTAGATTGGTGAAATTTTCCCCTGGCCAATGATGCTGTGCTGAGGCAACTTATCTGACTAAGGACAGATACTATAATTTGGTGAAACTTGCCCCTCTTAAAATTAACTCAGTGATGAAATGATTACAGTGCATTACACTGTTCATTCTGAGAGCTCAATATTAACTCTAACCCCCTTATTATTTTATGTTTATTTTGTGTTCCTTTGAATTGTTTTGCAGATATACAAGATCAAGAAGAAAATCCTCAGGACATGAAGATTTAGTTTAGGATTCTATCTACTATTCTTGTAATCTTGTTTTTCCTTTTTACTTTGAATATTGTGATAGTCAGTGTAATAGGGTATAATAATAAAGTTAAATTTTCTTTCCTTTTGTAATATGATATCTTGTTTAAACATATGAATCAATTCTTTACAGCATTGTCATTGTGTATGTTTATACTTTTGAGACATAAGGTCTACGTCTATTCCTTAAGTATTATTCATATTGCCATATTATTTTCTATTTGAATAAATGTAAGACTTTGTAATATATGTATCTGCTTATAATAAAGAAGTCTTTTAGTTATTTCATTTATGTAATTCCTTTTTATATTTATTTGTTTTCTAGTAATATACTTTTGAATTCAAATAAAGTATTTGAATATTCAACTCAAATTTTTTTCCCTCAAACATGAACATTCAGTAGAGGTCATGTCGAAATCCGTCACACTTGCTCTATTGTTTCCTTTAGAACAAGAGAGACCTCGATCCCTCTATAGGTCTTTTTGTTTTGCGCGAAAATCCTCTAGATTTTCTTATGCATGAATGCAATGCACACACATGTGTTCTGTCTATTTTTAGCTGCTAAATCCTGGGATGTTACAAAGGTGGCCTAGCATTGGCCCTCCTCTTCCTCTCTTCATCTTCCTTCTCCTTTTGCCTCTTCCTCTCTTCCTCTTCCTTCTTCCACTTCACCTCGTCCTCTTCATCCTTCTTTTTCGCCAAGTCACGAGCAAGTTGAACTACCTCTTCAAATGCCTTCCTATTCTTCTCTTCCTCAACTTCCTTCCTCTTCCTCTCTTCCTCTTCCTTAGCTTCCTTCCTCTTCATTACCACCTCCATATCGTCCGCTCAGTACTTCGAGTAGTTCACACCTTCCCCATCATTGTCCTTGTTGGGTTGAGTTGTCATACCTATAATATGAATGAAAGGTAAACGTTAGTAAAGTAAGCATGAATGCAAAAGGTAGTGGATTGAACCCAATAAGCATGAAAGATAGTAAAATATGCATAAATATGAACATACCTACGAGCATACGAATTTGGTCCTGCTAAGTAACCTATCATACTAGCGGGATTAAAACCACCACGCCCTCTTCCTCTTCTTAGCCCAAGTTGTCGACCTCTTTGTTGTCTAGGAGCTTGTTGTCTAGGAACATTGTGGCTTGGAACTTGTTGGCTAGTTCTTGGTTGACTTGGGACTTGTTGGCTACCACTAGGTTGGCTTGGAGCTTGTTGGCTAGTCCTTGGTTGGCTTGGGACTTGTTGGCTATCACATGGTTGCCTACTACTTGGTTGGCTACTGCTTTCTTCATTTCCTTTTGCTCTTTTTCTTTGGGAACATTTTCTTACATTGTGCCCTTCACCATTGCACGTTCCACACAGTCTCTCTCACGAGGCTCTTGGAATTGGTCGTTGCCCGTTTTCCGAACACCACCACGTCCCCATCCGTCCATGTTGCTCCTAAAGCGCTTTGTCTTGCGTCTTCCACGTCTAACAACCTTCCATTTCGGATCGGGCCATAGTTGAATTATATGGTACTCCGGCCATTGTGATTGGTCCAGGTATGGGTGAAATATAGGAGACCATGTCTTCTTAGTAGTCTCAATAGAGAACTCAGACTCTCTCATCGTGAGCGGATTATTATAGTCCAAATGTCGCCTGCGAGACGCCACGAGCAAGTGCGAGCATGCAAGATGAAGCAACGATGGCCTTCCGCATGTGCACTCACAAGTCGTAAGCGAGACCTTGAAAGCTCGGCCTCTGTGTTGGACACCATCAACCGTTGTACCTCCGGGCTCCGTAACTTGGTAAATTAGCACGTCATTATCATATTCCGTGATAACTTGAGAATCCGCTTTCCTTGACTAAAATTGCATCCAATCGTCAATCTTAGGTGGGTACTTGTATTTGTTGTCCCCCGCAATCTGTCGGTCCGTTTCATGTGAGTATTTCAGAAAATACTCATTCATCATGTTGAATGTATATCGGACTATTGCCATGACGGGCAATGCACAGACACCTTTGAGCAACTTGTTGAAGGCCTCTACCATGTTGCCTGTTATTTGGCCGTACCTCCGGCCACCGTCATCTAAATGCCATGCCCACTTTTCCATATGTTCAATGTTCCTATTGATAAACTCTTGACCACCCGCATTGAGTTCTTTGTTGGCTAGCAATTTTTTGTACAAGTTAGAGAAACAACGTTCCGTGAAAGCGAGGCAACAATCTTGTAGATCATCGGACAAATCCTTGCTCTTGCATGCCCTATAGAAGTTTGCACAAAAGTGTCTCATGCACCAACGATGGTGCAATGGAGCATGGCCGGGAATATCAACCATCACCGCATTAAGAATTCCTTGATGACGGTCCAAGATGACACATATTTCCCTTTGAGGGGTTAATATCTTGGTTCTCAAAAGATGGAATAACCACTCCCAATTATCATTGTTTTCCGCCTCCACCAAAGCAAACGTCAAAGGAATCAACCGGTAGTTGGCATCATTGGATATTGAAATCAAGATAGTGCCCTTGAATTCTCCGGTCATAAAGGTGCCATCAACGGAGATGACCGGCCTACAATGTTCAAAATCCCGGACACATTGCTCGAAACCCCAAAATGCATGGCCAAAAACTCGAACGGTTCTTATGTTTACAATCATTGTCTTGTTCCCATAAGGTTTAACCACATGAACCATGCCCGGGTTAGCATTGTCCATCGCTCCCAACAACCTTGGTATTCAGTTATAAGATTCCTCCCAATCACCGTACAATATCTTGAATGCATCTTGCTTAGCCTTCCATGCCTTCCCGTACTTCACCTCGTAGTGAAAGATGGCTTTCACAAGATCCATGACCATCTTGATGCTCATTATTGGAAATGACGCGATGTCATTGGAAAGCCTATACGCGAGGAACTCGGAGGTGAGTTGCCGGTGCTCATGCTTCGCATCCTTGCCATCCACCATCGGGCCTCGGCACATGCGAGTTGATACACAACTAGATATGTACCATTCGGGGCCTCCTTTGAATGGTCTTGCACGCACAATCCAAGGACAAGCTTCCTCCTCGCACTTCACCATGTAACGCTTCTTGATGTCCGAGTACACGACCGTGGACGATGATGCTTCACCGAGAAGTCATTTATCCATTGCTTAAATTCCATCAAGGTCTTGAACCTTGATCCTTTGCAAAATCCATTATTTACATGATTGCCATCCCGATATGAACTTGTCCTTGGTCCAAGCACTATGCCCTTGCCACCATCAACCGTGGCTTCATCCGCGAGACTAAGATCACGAAACAAAGGCACCCGATGATCCTGGCCCAGTACGGTATCGTGGATTTCAGCCTCTCTAGCCGTGAACCCCTCCTCGTCAACTTCTTCTTCAGGACCATCATCATCCGAGTCTGATGCATAGACTCGAGAATATGGGAGGTCATGGTCCATGTCATCTTGCGTGATATATTTGTTCAAATCTCCAACATTGTTGTCGTGGAGTTCAACATCATCATCTTCACCCCCATAATAATCATTGTCCTCTTACAACACTTCGGCTTGGTGTCTTGAAATCGGGCTCAATGTTTGGGTAAAAGGAGGTTCATCCATAGCTCTTGGTCTACGGGTGGAGGACTCATAGTACGCAATGGGGAGGCAAGACGGTTCAAGTCCAAAGACAATGAACTATCAACTTTCTTGGTGGCAAATAGCTCAAGAGCCTTGTCTAGTGATTCGGCCACCACCTCCTTGTATGCAAGCCAACGAGTTTCGGAGAAGATACGTATGGTCTTCCAACGGACATGCATTCCTAAGCCAACATTATGTCTTCCCTCCAACTCAACAACATTATTTGGGTCCATCCATTTCAATTCAATCCTCAATTGCTCCAAGACCTCGGCATAGGTTGGTGTACGCTCAAACAACAAATCAAGCTCGTCCGGGTCCGGTTCTATGTTACCTCTCAAAAAAGCATCCTTGTCTACATGGTGAACATGAACAATTCTTGCCATGCCTAAGATAATCACAACAACAATACCATGGTCAACATACTCAATACATACAAATGCTACCATGAACAAAATGCCCAACCCATATGCCAATGCAACAACATTCTACCATGCATCTTACAAAACAACCTAGGGTTTGCAAGATATGGGCCAAAACAAGAATTCAATGGGGGAAATCAAAGAAGAAGGGGAAGAATACCTCAAGGCACTTGGGGGTGATCGAAATCCATGGAGAGTCTTCCGATTTGGGCACTAGGAGGGAGGAGGTTGAGGGAGGAGTCGAGCCGCCGTCGTCGCTGCTGTGGTTCCTGGGGTGAGAGGAATGAGGCCTAGGTCAGGGGAGGGCCGGGTGGCGCGCTGCTACAAGACCTAATGTGCGGCGCCACACGCGCTGGCGTTGGTGGCGCCGCACTAATGGGACCGGGGCCCACGAGGCCACGGGCGAGCCACGCTGGCAGGCGCGCGGCGCCACACAACATGGCGCTGCTCTTCAGGGTGCGGCGCCACGGCGTATGATGTTGCAAAAAGGGTCAATCCAACAAATTTGTTTCATTTTATGAATTTGTTTTTTTAATAGGTTATTTCTATCCAAATTGCACCCACGACATCTTGATCGTCATGAAAATCGAGAAACGAGCTCCGGGCTGGAAGAGTGCCCTGCTAAACCCCGGATCGTACGGTTGACTTTTACTGATGCGGTGCTCTTTGCGTTGCCGTCCCGTCCTTGGCAATGAGCGCGATCCCCGTTCCGGCCACAATTAACGGTGCCACGCATGGATCGCCCTCGCCGTGACCATGACATGGTTTGGAAATGGAAGACCTCCTAGCCTCCTCCGGCGGTGACTGTCAGGTGGCCTTGACGTCGGTCTGTCTCTCGCGCGCCGAGGGCGGCCTCGGAGTCCGTGACCTGCACAGGTGCCTCTCATGCATGTATGCTCAAGTTCGTCCGCAAGCTGGTACGGCGCCGGCGGGATCTCTCTTCCACTCTCGCCGTCAGATATATACGCCCACCTGGCGTTCCTTCAAAGAAGCTCTCTTCACCGCACGCGTCACCAAGGTTATACTAGTTTGGCAACCGCGAGTCCACTGCGTCGGTCTGGTATGGCAACTCGCAACACGCGGCCGGCCCCGGCCTGTTCGCTAGCTATTCGCCGGCCACCTACCTGACCTGCTGTCTCACTCCATGGACCCGTGTACGTCCCTCATTGTTGCCGAGGCGGTCAGTTGTCACTACCTCTTCGCCCCCGGCCTCGACGGCGCGCGGCGAGCTGGACGCCATCTGGCACGCCGCGCTCTCTGCTGTCGGCTACCCCGGCCGGATACGCGCAAACTCCAACCTCCGGACCGGGCCGGGCCCCGCAGGGTGGTGCTTGTCGCCTACGATCTCTCAGAACTCGCAACCTACACCCGTCCCCATCCCCCAAGCGCCAGCTACCTCCGCTCCGCCTCCACCGCTCCTCAACGTTCGACGCCAACCGCTGCTGCCGTCGTCGCGTGTAACATGTTCGATGAAATGGCAACAAGGTAAAAATTCTCTTCTTTTGTTGTTTTTTTGAGATACATGTGAATGTTTTAGTAGGATTGTGACATGTGCATACATTGTAGTGTCGATGACCGAAAGTTTCTTCGAGACTATGGAGGTTGCCAATTCATCTTTTGCACAAAAGCAACATGTAGATGAAAATGATGAAGAGCAGGAGTATGAGGTGGACGAGGATGGCGAGGGCATGGTGAAAGATCAGCCGGTAGGAAGGCAAACTACACCGTAGATAAGGATGTGTTGTTTTGCAAGACTTAGTTGAAGATTGGCATGGATCCATCGGTTGGCACCGACCAAAGTAGAGACACATATTGGATAAGAATAAAGGAGTACTTTGATGCATGAATTATTTGGTCCATTTTGATCTTGTTTGTGATAGTTGCTATTGTGTTTTTGGGTTGTGCCGGTAGCGCACGCTGTAGTTTGCAACGCTTGATGGAGACAGAATTCTCGCCGAGCCGCGCGCGTTGCATCACTGATTTGCATCGCTTTAAAATGGTACATCTGCTGGAGATGCTCTTATATCTTTGAACTTTAGGATACAAAGATCTTTTCCAGACATACGAACCACAGGAACACTACTTTTATTATTTGGTATATATGGGTAGTACCGCAGAACAAGTTTGCTTCCGTGTAACCCAAGAAACAACATGTGCTTGGTGTCATGAGCGGAAGCGCCGGCCGTTCGCGAGTTCGATTCTCGGCGGAGTATACTCGATTAAAATACTTCTCCACACGCGGGACGATGCTACATACTCCAACCAGAAGTCCAGAACCGGTTCGCGCGGTAGGAATACGAGCTCGGGACGATCCTGTATCGAAATCAGGGTCCAAAACTAGTCGGCTACAAGCCTACAACAGTCTTTATTTAAA
Source organism: Avena sativa (assembly GCA_916181665.1). NCBI lineage: Eukaryota > Viridiplantae > Streptophyta > Magnoliopsida > Poales > Poaceae > Avena > Avena sativa. The sequence goes on along the minus strand of OV702294.1, from coordinate 141,998,265 downwards.
CACATCACACGCGTACTCGTGTAACATCAAATATCAAATAGGTGTTTACAGTTCGAGCTACCTTAGAGTAACATTTACTATATAGATAATCTGCATCGTTCCGTAAATATGGACGCAATTGCTTCTCCATGTACTCCCGCTGGCAGAAGGTATGTACTCCGACGCAAGTTCAAGCTATTTGTGCCTTATTTTTCTTCTGAAGTTATTTCTTCTACTCCCTCCATCTGGAATTATATTTCTCAGATTTATCTAAACTCGCATGTATTAGGTATATTTTAGTGTATAGATAGATACATACAAATTTAGATAAATCTATGGCATCTAATTCGAGATGAAGGAGTAATATTGTGCTTTATTTTTCTTCTGAAGTTATTTCTAGCATTCTATGCCTTATTTTTCGTGGAATAAGGGCATGCATTACGTTACTGGTATTGGTAGTACTACTAGCTTGGCATCTTCCTTTTTAATCAAAAGTAATACTTCATCCGTCTTAAAATAGATATCTTAATTTTGTCAAAATTTGAATGAATCTAGGCACTATTTATATATAGATTTATTTAATTTTAAAAAAATCTAAAACATCTATTTTAAGACCGAGGGAGTAGTTTTAGCTAGCTTGCATATACGCTAGGGAGTAATTCTGGATGTTGTGTCTAATACCTAGGGCCACACGGCAGCAGACCGTACGCTGACCGTACGCTGGAAGATGATGACACATTATTCGGTCTCGATGTTACAGAAGCAGGTACGCGCTTCAAATTTACTATTTAATACCGTATTTTAACACCTTAGAGCATTTCCACTCGCCTACCCAGATCCGGACGTCGAATTTCAGTCCGGATGCCGAAAATTGGTCCAGTCACGTACCCAAGGACCTGTTTTCGGGGATTTGGGCCACTTTTGGTCCAGACTATCCAGGCCGAACTCAGGTTTCCGGGTACGCCCTGGGAACACCCGACTCAGTAAAATCGGTGAAAAAAAATCAAAGCGGCGCGTGGACCTGCCGAGTCAGTGACGGAAGTCGAGTCGTCGTTATCCTCGGAACTACGCGGCGACCGCCGGGCAATAACTGCCCGTCGCGTCGGCCACACGTCGCCGATTTACGGCGCCACCGTCTCCGCCTCGGCTCCCGCGACGGACCGGCGGTCACTAAGTTCCCGCCGTTTCCACTTTTCCCGCCCTCGCCGCTACACCCCTCCCGCCCTCGCCGCCCACCTCGGCCTTTATAAGCCGTACTCCTCGCTGGAGATCTTCGCACTCTCTCACAGCTCCGCCCGCCTACAAGCCCAACTCCGGCGAACTTTCTCTCACCTTTCCCCTTCTCTCACCATGGGCGAACGCTACCCTGGCGATGGCGCTGCGGCGAACGGCTTCGGCCGGCGCACCCTCCAGACTTGGGAGGCGCGCATGTTGTACGAGGCGGGGTACATGGCGCCACCGGACACGCGGATGCCTCCGGGGTGGTGGCTGAGCGCCGGCGGCATCCCGATCCCGCCGAGGCCGACGCCGGAGGAGCTGTCGTACGATGTACAAGAGTACATCGCCTGCATGGACAACCCCGCCAAAGCGGTAAGCGCCGACGGCCTCGTCTACTGGGGGAACTTCTTCGCGGAGCGGCGCCAACAGGAGCTCACCCGCCACGAGGGGCCGCCGAACGAGTCCCCGCCGGTGCGCAAAAACGCGGCGGGGCGCCGGCGTTGGTGGAGCGCACCAGGGCGGACGCTCGCCGCCGTGCTGGAGCACATCAACCGCGGGAACACTCTGCGGCTCGGGTTCCCGCGCATCCCGACGCCGGCGGCCAGGACGGGTCGGCGTTCTCCGGCGAACTGGGCGCCGAGGAGGATGGCGAGCATGAGCTCGTCCTCCTCCGCTTCAGCGTCCCACTCTTCCGGCAGCGTGCCGCTTCGCACGCCGACGACCGTGAAGCGCGAAGCCGTCTCGCATGCGCGCTCACCGCCGCGGACACGCGCGCACGGTATCGTCATCGGCGAGCCGTCTGCGCCTACGCCGCCAACAGGCCACCTGGGCCTACGCCACCCCAAGACAGAAGGCTCGGCGCCGGCCGAGGACGCCGCCTTGAAGATGGCGCTGGAGCAGTCGCTCCGCGAAGTGCCGCCGCTGTCGTCGATGCTGCCGCTCATCGAGCCCTCCTCGCCGGACATCCTGGAATGGTCCAGGAGGGACTGGGAGAAGGCGGAGCATCAGCGCACCCTCGGCCTGCAGCAGCAGGCCGAGGAGCAGGCCGCCCGGCGCCGGGCGCTGTCTGGGCATGAGCTCGCCTACCAAGGCGCCTCGCTCTACGTCCTGGACGGCGACGACGAGGACGCAGGCCCGTCCTACCAGCCATGGAGGCACGGCGACCCTGGCCAGGGCAGCTCCCGCCAGAACCAGCCGCCGAGCGACAACGACGACGGCGGCGAGGATGACGGCCGGGCCGACCCCGACTACACGTCGTTCTACGACAACTTCGGCATGTAGGACGACGAAGGCACCGGCGGCGGCCTTTTTAAGTTTATTTATGTACTAGTTTCATTTAAATTCGATGTAATCCGCCTATATTCGCTCAACTTAAGAAATTCGTCCATATTTAGCGAATTTTAGCCAAACTTGGGAACTCGGGCTGGATACGCGAGTGGGCGACTAGGCGTACCCAGGCCAAAAACTTGTTTCGTCCGGCCGAAAATCAGTCCGTTTTTTGGCCTGGGTTCGGCGAACGACTGGAGACGCTCTTACTCCAAATCTCTCCAAAAGAGACCGCTCACACAACTAAATAAATAGACTACCGCAGAAAAAGGTTGCTTTCGTATAAACCAAGAAACAACATGAGTCAGGCTGCGTGCTGCCTGGTGTCGTTAGCGGAAGCGCCGGCCGTTTTCTGAGTTCGATTCTCGGAGGAATATACTCCGATTAAAATACATCTCCTCACGCGGGCGATGCTAGTCCAACCAGTTCGTGTCGAACTTGTGTCGAAATCACGGTCCAAAACCTTTTTTTTTACGCGATCAGGGTCCCAAACTAGTCGGCTACACCCAGTCTTTATTTAAACATCACGCAAATACTCTCGTGTGACATCAAGTATCAGATAGGGTTTTACTAGTTCGAGGTACCTTATAAGTTTAAGGTTTCCTAGATAGATCTGCATCGTTCCGTACGTATGGGCGCAATTGCTACTCCAAGTACTCCCGCTGGCAACAGGTATGTACGACAATTCGGGCTATTTGTGCCTTTCTAGCTAGGATCCTTATTTTCTCTGGAATAAAAGAGGACATGCATTACGATTAGTGGTAGTGCTAGTTCTAGCTTCTTCTTCTTTTTATAATTCCTCTGATCCAAATTAATTGACTCAAATTTTGTTTAGATTCCGATGTATCTAAACTTATTTTACAGCTAGATATATCCGAATTTAGACAAAACCAAATCAACTAATTTGGATCGAAGGAAGTATTCAAGGTACTCCCGCCGTCCTAAAAAGTACATGTCGTAAATTTGGATGGATCTATTGTCTAGATACAACCAAATTTTGCGACATCCTTTTCACGACGAAGAAAGTATAGTTAGTTTTAGCTAGCTTGCATATATCGTAGGGGGTTAATTTTAGTATGCTATGTCTCGTGCCTAGGACCACAAGGCAACAGGAACCGAAGAATACTATGAAGAAGTTTTTATTTCTTTTCAAAGTGAAGGTTGGATATCAAGTTTCCGATAAACACAAGGCTATTGGACCAAAGAAGATATTCAGGCTATGCATTCATGAGGAGTATGGCATCAGGGCACTTGCCAAACCTGCAGCTATAATAGAATCAACTGCACTAAGGAGGGAAATAAAGCTTCGTATGGAGAGGCGAAAGCTTATGTGGATCTATGAGAACGTGCATCCCAACATCCGTAAATGGGCAGCTTTCAAAGAAAACGCCAAGACCATGGCTCAACTGCATCTTACAATGGACAATGCAATAGACAAGTACGCGGACCGACGCATGCGAGCTGGATTGTTTTATTTGATTGCAGATTTGCATGATTTTACGTCCACGGTTCGTAGTCATCTGTATGGCGACAACAGATTCTTGAGAGATCTATGGAGAAAGAAGAGACTAGAGCGCAGGATGAGTCGAACTAGTCATGAGATATGCAACAGTTCCGAAAGTGTCAAGGAAGATGATCAATTTGGCACAAACCTTACCTCCACTCTCGTCGCGGTGTTGAAATTGTGTGGCAGAAGGCACGTGTTTGGCATGCTACTTGTTATTTCCTCAGCTTTCGCGATAGTATATTTGTAAATAACTGTTCAGTTGGGTTGATTTTGGTGCTACTACTTAGTTTTCTCATGAATTGAGAAATAATCGTTCATATTATTTTACAATGCAAGAGTTTGAAATTTACCACATATTTTCGCGGAAGCGCCGGCTGTTCGCGATTTTGATTCTCGGCGGAGTATACTCGATTAAAATACTTCTCCACACGCGGGACGATGCTACTCCAACCAGAAGTCCAGAACCGGTTCGCCCGGTAGGAATAGGAATACGAGCTCGGGACGATCCTGTATCGAAATCAGGGTCCAAAACTAGTCGGCTACAAGCCTACAACAGCATTTATTTAAACATATCACACGCGTACTCGTGTAACATCAAATGGAAGTTCAAAAATAATAATCAAATAGGTGTTTACTAGTTCGAGCTACCCTTACCTTATATATCGTTTACTGTCTATACAAATAATCTGCATCGTTCCGTACATATGGACGCAATTGCTTCTCCAAGTACTCCCTCTGGCAGAAGGTATCTACCAAGTTCAAGCTATTTGTGCCTTATTTTTCTTCCAAAGTTATTTCTACTTCCTCCATCTCGAATTATATGTCTCAGATTTGTTTAAATTCACATATATCTAGACATATTTTAGTGTATAGATACATACAAATTTAGATAAATCTCTGACATCTAATTTGAGATGGAGAGAGTATAATATTGTGCCTTATTTTTCTTCTGAAGTTATTTCTAGTATTCTTAGTATCTGTGCCTTATTTTTCGTGGAATAAGGGCATGCATTAGTATTGGTAGTACTCCCTCCGTTTGGGATTATAAGTCCGGCGCGGATAACTAGGTTGCCTATTTGAACAATAAAATATGAATAATATAACTTAAAAATTGTATCATTAGAAACTTTAGAGGTTATATTTTCTAATGATATAATTTTTGTGATATATAAATTATATTTTATTGGTCAAATTAGCAACCTAGGTATGCGCGTAGGACCTATGATCCCGAAAAAAGGGAGTATAGTACTAGCTTGGCATCTTCCTTTTTAATCAAAAGTAACAGTTTTAGCTAGCTTGCATATACGTAGGGGGTAATTCTGGATGTTGTGTCTAATACCTAGGGCCAAACGGCAGCAGAAACCGAAGAATACTATGAAGAAGTTTTTATTCCTTTTCAAATTGAAGGTTGGATGTCAAGTTTCCGATAAACACAAGGCTATTGGATCAAAGAAGATATTCAGGCTATGCATTCATAACGAGTATGGCATCAGGGCACTGGCCAAACCTGCGATTATGATAAAATCAACTGCACTAAGGCGGGAAATAAAGCTTCGTACAGAGAGGCGGAAGCTTCTATGGATTTATGGGGGCGTTCTTCCCAACATCGATACATGGGCAGCTTTCAAGGAAAATGCCGAGACCATGGCACAACTGGATCTTACAATTGACAATGCAATAGACAAGTACGCGGACCGACGCATACGAGCTGGATTGTTTTATTTGATTGCAGATTTGCATGATTTTACGTTCACGGTTCGTAGTCATCTGTATGGAGACAACGGATTCTTGAGAGCTCTATGGAGAAAGAAGAGACTAGAGCGCAGGATGAGTCGAACTAGTCATGAGATATGCAACAGTTCCGAAAGTGTCAAGGAAGATGATCAATTTGGCACAGACCTTGCCTCCACTCTCGTCGCGGTGTTGAAATTGTGTGGCAGAAGGCACGTGTTTGGCATGCTACTTGTTATTTCATCAGCTTTCGGATAGTATATTTGTAAATAACAGTTCAGTTGGGTTGATTTTGGTGCTACTGCTTAGTTTTCTCATGAATTGAGAAATAACCATCCATGTTATTTTACAGTGCAAGAGTTTTGAAGTCACACCACATACTTTTTGGACAATTAATTAGCATATGACGTACGCTGCAAGATGATGACACGTTATTAGGTCCCGATGTTACAGAAGTAGGTCCGCGCTTCAAATTTACTATTTACAACCCTATTCAAACACCTTACTCCAAATCTCTCCAAAAGATTTCGCTCACGCAACTAATTGTGAAATCTCGATTAACTACAGGAACCATTAGATCCAAAGCAGAGCAAACATATGAACACATAAAAAACAAACATAAGTACAAATTTAGTATGACACATAAAAAACAAACAAAAGTATAAATTTAGTATGACCGAAAATATTACACGAAAAACATGTCTAGTTAACCCCCAAATTGCAGAAAAACAAGCACGAGCAATTTCGCTCTCCAAAATGTGCAAATAACTAAAATGTATTTATGTTGTTTAATTTGGGCTTAAAAAGTTGTATGAAACATTTGTATGTGGTTTTGGGCTTAAAATTTTAAAACTAACTAGTTGCACATTTTAATCTCAAACCATATAAATGTGTGGCTTTGGGTTTTAATTATGCGCAAACTAAGATAAGAGATTTATGCAAATTCGGGATTCAATATGTAAAAGCTACTTAATTTATAGTTTTAAAATTAAAAGTACACTAAATAACTATTTGCAAATCCATGTACCACAAAGTGCAACCACCCAATTCCCTAATTTTAATCATGATACTAATTATAGAGGACTTTAAAATAATTAGCGTAGTGGACAAAAATAAATACATCTATACCTAATCTATCTCGGTTTTCCACTAGTGGAAACAACCCCATGTGTCCCGGTTGGTAAGGGACTTTAGTCTCGGTTCCCCAACCGGGACGGGGCAATCAGGACTAAAGCCCCAATCTTTAGTCCCGGTTTCGCCACCAACCGGGACAAAAGGGCGTACACGTGGCCACGGCAGAGGGCGAGGGAGGGGGGGAGCAACCGTCCCGGTTCGTAACACGAACCGGGACAAATAACCATCTGTCATGGCAGAGATTTGACACATTTCTCTGCGGCGGCAGAGAATTCATCTTGGCAACTTTTGTTGCTGTGGCAGCATTTTGGCCACTTTTTGTGCCGCGGCAGAGAATTCATTTATGTTATTTTATTGCTTATTTAGTGTTTTGCACTCATCAATGAAGGAACCATTATATTACACAAGATCATCACGATAATATAGATCCAAATATCGAACATATTATATTCGATACATGGATCGAGTTCATGCACTACATATAAAATAAGCTCTTTGTACAATCCCTATTGTTTATACACACCCGAATAGTATTCCCCTTTTGGGTTTAGGACTTCTGCATCCAAGAATCCCGCCAATTCCTCCTGAATTGCTCGTACGCGATCCTTTGGCAGAAGACCGTCCCGTAGACGTTCGATCTGATTTTAAAAAGGAGTCAGTCTATATCAATAAAACTAAACACAATTTGATGGTAATTTAAAACTATAGAAATTGTTTACGTACGTGGAGTTGCTCTAAATTTCTGCTCTTCTCACAACACGTCTGACGGATGAACTCGCAAACATAGTATCCACATAAATTGTTCCCTGGTCCCCGCGTCAGGCACTTTACGAGAACAGAGTTCAATCAAAAAAATAATCAAGCATGATAATAACGGTATCAAAACTAGAATCAAAGAGATGCGCGGATATAGCTAGTGGTGCTTACATCTAGTGGTTGAAATATAAGCCCCTCTTTCCAAACACCCCTATCCTTGTTGGTGAACCGTTTCCAAGCGCTGCCCGGCGAAGAAAACGAATAAAAGAAGTTATTAATTACTTGATATCATAAAATTCATGAACGTTGCCGATATAGTGTCGTAATGATTAGAATTACCGCTGGAGAAGCATCTGCATGTCCTTCCACTGCTCAAGGGGTTTATGTTTCGAGTCCATGACTAGTAAACGCCCTTTGTCAAGTTGAATGATTAATAGAATATAGTGGAAGTTGCGCATGCATAACTAATCAATTATATACTTAACATCGAGTAAGCGAAACAGAAAGTGTATACAAGACAATAACACTCACTCGAAGTTGTAAGGAAATATTATTTCCTTTCTGGTTTCTTGAAACCTTAACGCGTGTACGATATTATCCTCCGTATCCTGGGGGTTTGTTTTGAGATTAGCTTGATGAACCCAATATGGGTCAATGAACCCAATGTCATAGATTTGTCCTCTACTGCATTCGAGAATCTTCATTCTGCATATTATAGTATGATTATATACATGCAATAAACAAGGTATATGCTTGAAAAAGTATAAGTTGGAAATCTCAAGTCCCTTGAATACGAGGGTCACACCTCATGCTACTCAACTTCAGTCACCTGTAAGTTCTTGTCATAGTAAGTACATGCGTATCATAGAGAGCCGCCAACGGGGTATCCCTTGCACATGGTATAGGAGCTATCCCATAACCAAAATGACAAGGCATGCAGACAATGAGCATCTCAGCGATCTTTTCATTTACTATGTCCATAGCTTTTTATTGAGGATGCTTCACAGAATGCTCATTATGGTGATGCTGCAAGTTTCCACCATGATTAGGCATGGCTTAGGCTAGTGGCCCATGCATTTCTCTAACACAAAATACATAACTCCATGGACTTAGAAGATCCCTCTTTATTTCACACCGGTGACATCCATAGACAAAAGAGCACGATATCAACTGTGTATAAAGTACAAGTGCAATGTTGAAAACGTTCCCCATGACAGCACAGTTCTGTTAATTCCAACGTATAAGTGCAAGCATATACAACATATATGATACAATGGTTCAAGTTTATTAGGGTCAAAGAATATAAAGTGTGCCATCAAATTTGTGAGGGCTTTAATCGCTAAGTTTTCACATAACAAAATACTTTTAATTGGAAGATAGCTGAAAACAAGAATATACTTGGAATGGTGTAAACCACCATGCATAGGAGTTTATAGTGGACACTTTGGAATACTTGGTTTCTTTGGAGTTGGAAGCATGAGTAGAGCTTACTCATACAAGTGGAGGCTAGCAAATGACTGGGAGCAACCAACTAAGAGAGAAATAATGGCCATAATCATGCAGAGCAACAAAACATTACTAATCAAAGCATAGAGTGGTACTACAAGTCAAGGACTAGATGATCATAGAGGCTATGGTGACTTGTTCATAGTCATAACATGGTGTGAGCATGTGCCAAGTCAACCCAAACAAAGCATCAAAGGAGAATACCACAATACTATGCTTTTGCATGATAAAACACTGCATAATTCTTTCAAGGCACACTAAGCAATCCCAATTGTTTGGAACAAGACATGCTACAGCAATAATCAGTAAGCATAAGGCCAAAACAACACCTAGACCGTCATGCTAAAGTCTAAGTCACAGTCAATGCAACCTCCTCTTGCACTTACCAAGCAAGAACTTTCTACTCCTTTCCAACACCAAGCAACTTATTTGAAAACAACACAACGAGAACGGGGGTCCAAACTACTTTATTCAAGCAAACTAAAAAAACTAAGAAAACCAAACGAAAACTAAGACGCTCCAAGAACAACACAATAGTGCATGAAACAATAAAAACGAAGTGTCTAGACAGACCTGAGCTTTTTATTGATGAAGAAGGGGATGCCTTGGTCATCCCCAAGTTTGACGCTTGTACCTCTTGGATATTTTTGGGGTGACACCGGGGTGGCATCCCCAAGCTTGAGTTTTTGTCCATTCTTCATCTCATTACATCATTCTCTCTCTTCACCTGAAATTTTTCCTTCATACAAAACTTCACACAATCTTCATTAGCAACATTAGTGTATTCAAAAGATAATAGACCTTTGGGTTTAGCTTTGGAACAGCAAAACTTTTCACTAAAAACACAAACTACTGTAGCAACTCCTTCAAAAATCTCAATTCACCAAAATAGAACTCAAAAAGGAATCAATAAGAAGCAAATGCAAATAATGGCAGAAATTTGTCAAAACAGACCAGCAGGTAGAAACCGTTTTTTTGAAAAAATTTTGTTTTTCAAATAATAAAGTGTTGAACTAACAAAAGTTAGCTAACATACTGGGGGATTTATTCGTAAATTTTTAGCTCAATCCGACGTACAGAGACTCCTCATGGATTTTTATGGTGGAGGACAGAAATCTGTTTCAGGACAGCAACTCGCCAAATCTTACTTCCCTCTCATTAGAAGTCATTATTGGCACAAAAAGCAAACAAAAAGGATAAGGAAAGGTCATTACTGAAGTAATTACTTCCAAGACTCAAGGAAACTCTTGGGTTATCTCCCAACAAGTACTTTTCTTTAACGCCTTTAAGTTAGGCACAAGAAGCAAGAAATCAAGTATTTTCAAATGAGGAATTGAGATCAATACTTGCAAAATCTTCAACTATGAAAGGTATCTCATCTGTATGAGTCTTGGAGGATCCCTTCTCATTTCACTTTGGTTTACTATTTTCATCAAAAGGATTTTCAGGAACAATTCAATCAAAATTCTTGTCAAAGGCCTCATGCATCCCAACAAGCTTAAAGGGCATGGGTATCTAAAATTCATCTCTAGGCTTGGTTTTATCTGAAGTACCCACAACATCTACACATGAGACTAGCATATTAAAACGCTCAAAGACCTTTTTGGCTTCCTTAGCAACATCATGGAACTCTTTGAGTAAAGTTTCAAGAATAAACTCTCTCTTTTCAGCATTATTTTCTTCTTTTAGTTTTAGGAACAAAATTTGCATCATGGGGTTAAGGCTAACAAACCTAGCCTCCAACATATGAACTAAAGAATCAGCAGCAATTTCATAATTAGGAGCAAGTTTTTCTATAGATTTATCCTCAATATCCTCATGCTTGCTAACATGATTAAAGAATTCTTCAATATTGTATTTCCCAATTATGGAGCCACTACCTATAGAAAGGTCCTTAGGGCAAACTTGGGGAGCAACAAGGTGGGCTAGAACAAGGTGGAAACTAGAGTAGGAACTTATTTTTTGTGGTTTCGATAAGAAAAAGCAAACCAAACTAAACTAAATTTTTTTGGAGTTGTTGAAAAGAGGCAAACAAAACCAAGCAAAAGAAACTAAGCAAACTAAAAATAAAGTAAAGAGAAAGGTTGAGGAGGACTCCCCTTGTGAAGACGTCCTTAACCTCTCCGGCAACGGCACCAGAAAAAGTCTTGATGGCGCCCAGCACTGTCGTGGGACGCTTCGTTGGAAACCCCAAGAGCAAGGTGTGATGAGCACAGCAGCAAGTTTTCCATCAGTAAGAAACCGAGGTTATCGAACCAGTAGGAGGAAGGAAACGTCTCAAAGGTGTTGCAAGCAACATGGAAATCTGCACAAAACAAACTCAAGACTTTTCCCCAACGAATCAGTGAGGTTGTCAAGCTCACCGGTTTGCTATAACAAAGGATTAAACGTATGGTGTGGAAGAGGATGGTTTGCAGCAAGTAAACAGGTAACAGTGGAAGATGTATCAATGGTAAAGATTGGACCGGGGTCCAAAGTTCACTAGATGTGCTCTCCTTAGATAAGCAACATGGCATGAAGGGTAAACAAATTACAGCGGGGCAATTGACAGGAACTTAGCAAGGCATAACAATACAATACTGATACGTTGGAAACGTATCTATAATTTTTGATGCTCCATGCTTGTTTAGTATCTACTTTGCTTTACTTGTCTACACTTTGAGGTGATTTTTACATGTTTTCTGGTACTAACCTATTAACAAGTTGCAACAGTTCCAGATGCCTGTTTTCTGCTGTTTTGGTTTCAGAAAAGTTAGTAAAGAAATATTCTTGGAATTGGATGGGACAAACGTCAAAGTAAATTATTTTCTGTGGGGAACAAGAAGTCCAGAGAGGAGCCAGAGGGGCCATCCAGGGGGCTAGACCCACCCCAGGCGCGGGTGGGTCCAGCCCCGCGCCTGGCTAGGGTTTGGCTACCCTGGCCGCCTCCTAGGCCTCCCCCTTCTCCTCTAAGAAGCCCCCGATGCATAAACCCTAAGAACCCAATCAAATATCCATGAAACCGTCTATAGCCGCCGCCACTATCGTCCCTAGATCGGGGGGATTTGAAGTTCTTCCCGGCGCCCTGCCGGAAGGGAGATCACCCCGGAGGCCTTCTCTCCGGTATAATGCGTGAGTAGTTCTACCTTGGACTATGGGTCCATGTAGTAGCTAGATGGTTGTATCTCCTCCTTTGTGCTTTCATGTATAGATCTGGTGAGCTCCGTTCATGATCAAGATCTAATCTATTTATAATCATGCATGTTGTGTTTGCGGGGATCCGATGGATATTGATATTATTATGTTGGTTTGATTAATGGTTTTGTCTTTATGATTCTATCATGTCTGTGTTGTTTGTGATCTTGCATGCTCTCCGTTGTTAGTAGCTATCTTGGCCAAGTAGTTGCTAGTGACTCCAAGAGGGGGTATTTATGCTCGATAGTGGGTTCATGCATCTAGTTTCCCAGGGAAGTGACAGAAATCTCTTCGGTTGTAGATGTGTTGTTGCCACTAGGGAAAAAACAACGGTCTCTTGTTCATGGAACATGTGGACTTTTACCTTACACACTTTGCTTAAAGAAGTTGTCTGTTGCTTGCAACTTAATACTGGAGGGGGTTCGGATGATAACCTGAAGGTGGACTTCTAGTCATAGATGCAGTTGGATGGCGGTCTATGTATCTTGTTGTATTGCCCAATCGAATCTCATAGGATCTTTCTGACTAGTAATTGCATTGTTATGCCTTTCTCAGTTCCTATCAATTGCCCTGCTGTAATTTGTTTACCCTTCAAGCCATGTTGTTTATCTAAGGAGAGCACCTCTAGTGAACTATGGACCCCGGTCCAATCTTTACCATTGATACATCTTCCACTGTTACTTGTTTACTTGTTGCAAACCATTACCTTCCACACCATATGTTTAATCCTTTGTCATAGCAAACCGATGAGCTTGACAACCTCACTAATTCGTTGGGGCAAAGTCTTGAGTTTGTGTTGTGCAGGTCTCTGCGTTGCTTGCAACACATGTCTAACGTTTCCTTCCTCCTTCTGATTCGATAACCTCGGTCTCTATTGAGGGAAGACTTGCTGCTTCACACCTTGCTCTTGGGGTTTCCAACGAGGTGCTCCACGTCAGCACCATCAACAAGTTTTCTGGCGCCGTTGTCGAGGAGGCTAAGGACGTCTTCATTAGTGGAGTCCTTCACTTCCTTTATCTTTACTTTGTTTTTAGTTTGCTTTGTTTCTTTTTCTTGGTTTTGTTTGCCTCGTTTCAAAGAATCCAAAAAAATAGTCTAGTTTGGTTTGCTTGCTTTATTCAAAAACACAAAAAAATAGTTCCTGCTCTAGCTGTTGCTGCTGTTTTTGGCTTGCCCACCTTTGCCAAAATGAACTCTGCTGAGAACACCAAGTTGTGTGACTTCACTAGCACCAACAAGAATGATTTCCTAAGCACTCATATTGCTCCACCTAATCCTGATGCTACCTTTTATGAAATTAAGCCTGCTTTGTTGAATCTTGTGATGAGAGAGCAATTTTCCGGTGCTGGTTCTGATGATCCTGCTGCCCACCTCAATAGCTTTGTTGAACTTTGTGAGATGCAAAAGTATAAGGATGTAGATGGAGATATTATTAAGCTCAAGCTTTTTCCTTTCTCCTTGAGGGGAAAAGCTAAAGAATAGTTGCTTTCTTTGCCTAAGTGCAAAGATGCTTTTATTGGAAAGTATTATCCTCCTGCTAAGATTATATCTATGAGAAGTTACATTATGAAATTTAAATAGCTTGATAGTGAGAATGTTTCTCTAGCTTGGGAAAGAATGAAATTTTTGGTTAAAAATTGCCCTACTCATGGACTCACTGCTTGGATGATTATCCAGACTTTTTATACAGGTTTGAACTTCTCCTCAAGAAATCTATTGGATTCAGCTGCTGGAGGTACCTTTATGGGCCTCACTTTGGGTGTTGCAACAAGGCTACTTGATAATATGATGGTTAACTACTCTTAATGGCATGTTGAGAGAGATCCACATGGTAAGAAGGTAAATTCAGTTGAGGAAACTTCCTCTTTGAGTGAAAAGATTGATGTTATTATGGCTATGCTTGTTAATGGGAAAGCTCATCTAGATCCTAATAGTGTTCCCTTAGCCTCTTTGGTTGCTCAAGAAGAGCAAGTTGATGTGAACTTCATTAGAAACAACAATTTCAACAACAATGCCTATATGAACAATTTTGGTAGCAACAACATTTATAGGCCTTATCCTCCTAATAATAGCAATCCTATGGAAACTCTTACAGTAATTCTAGAAGTGCCCCCTCTGAACTTGAAGTCATGCTCAAATACATTATTAGTAAACAAACCACTTTCAATAAGACTATAGAGGAAAAGCTTTTAACTATCCTCTTTGTCTGAAGCTCAGTCTTCCTTGATTAAGAAAATGGCTGCTAAACCTAAAACTATGGAAAACACCTTTGCTACTTCTCATGCCATACAAGTTACTATTGATGAAAATGTTAGGCTGTTATCTCAACTTCATGCTAAGTGGGAAAGGGAAGCTAAAATTGATAGAAACAACAGTGTGTGCACTATCACCACTAAACCACAAGTAGTTCCTATTCCTACTCCTACTATGCCTAAGCCTATTAAGCCTACTACTAGTGATGCAAAGTTTGATTTTGATATTGATGGTTGCAATATTTCTGAAGTGATTATGTTCTTGCAAAATCTTGCTAGAAGTCATGATGCTAGTGACATGCATGTTGCCTTTACCAAACACATTACAGATGCTCTTGTTAAGATTAAGGAAGAGAAGCTAAAACACAAAGCTTCTATTCCTAGGAAAGTAGAAGATAGTTGGGAACCCATTATTAATATACAAGTGAATTACTTTGATCTCAAAGCTTCATGTGATCTTGGTTCTAGTGTCTTTATTATGCCTAGGAAGATTAATGAAATGCTTGTTTGCCACCTTTGGAAGATTGTTATTTGGATGTCCCACTCAATGATAATGCTAAGAAGAAACTCATGGGGAGTATTAATCATGTTCTCATTATGGTTAACAATGCTTATGTCCCTGTTGATTTCTATGTTTTGGATGTTGAATACAATGCTTCTTGTCCTATTACTTTGGGAAGACCTTTTCTTAGAACAGTTGGTGCCATCATTGATATGAAAGAAGGCACCATTAAATATCAGTTTCCATTCAAGAAAGGTATTGAACACTTCCCAATGAGAAGAGTGAATTTGATCTTTGCTCCCCCTTTGAAAGCAGGGTTTGATGTTAATGCTTCTTTATTTGAAAATACTTGATTCTTCTTGCTTCTTGTGCCTAACTTAAAGGCGTTAAAGAAAAGTACTTGTTGGAAGATAACCCAAGAGTTTCCTTGAGTCTTGGAAGTTATTACTTCAGTAATGACATCTCCTTATCCTTTTTGTTTGCTTTTTGTGCCAAGAATGACCTCTAATGAGAGGGAAGTAAGATTTGGGGAGTTGCTGTCCCGAAACAGATCTCTGTCCTCCACCAAACAAATTCTTAAGGAGGCTCTGTAACTCAGATTGAGCTCAAAATATACGAATAAATCCCCCAGTATGTTAGATAACTTTCGTTAGTTCAACACTTTTTGATTTGAGCAACAGAAGATGTTCGAAAAAATCGATTTCTACCTGCTGGCCTGTTTTGACAGATTTCTGCCATTATTTGCATTTGCTTCTTATTGATTCCTTTTTGAGTTCTCTTTAGGTGAATTGAGCTTTTTGAAGGAGTTACTACAGTAGATTGTGTTTTTAGTGAAAAGCCTTGCTGTTTCAAAGCTTTGCCAGAGGTCTAATATCTTTTAAATACACTAATGTTGCTAATGAAGATTGTGTGAAGTTTTGTATGAAGGAAAAATTTCAGGTGTAGAGAGAGAATGATGCAATGAGATGAATAATGGACAAAATCTCAAGCTTGGGGATGCCAACATGGTGTCACCCCAAGAAATATCCAAGAGGTACAAGCGTCAAAGCTTGGGTATGCCCAAGGCATCCCCTTCTTCATCAATAAAAAGCTCAGGTTTGTCTAGACACTTCGTTTTTATTGTTTCATGCACAGTTCTGTTGTTCTTGGAGCGTCTTAGTTTTTGTTTGCTTTGCTTAGGTTGTTTAGTTTGCTTGAATAAAGTAGTTTGGAGCCCCGTTCTCGTTGTGTTGTTTTGCAAATAAGTTGCTTGGTGTTGGAAAGGAGTAGTAAGTTCTTGCTTGAAGTGCAAGAGGAGCTTGCATTGACTGTGACTTAGACTTTAGCATGGCATGCTAGGTGTTGTTTTGACCTTATGCTTAGTGATTATTGTTGTAGCATGTCTTGTTACAAACAATTGGGATTGCTTAGTGTGTCTTAAAGAAATTATGCGTTGTTTTAGCATGCAAAAGCATAGTATTGTGGTATTCTCATTTGATGTTTTGCTTGGGTTGACTTGGCACATGCTATCACCATGTTATGACTCTCACAAGTCACCATTAGCCTCTATGATCATTTAGTCCTTGACTTGTAGTACCACTCTTTGCTTTGATTAGTATGATTTGTTGCACTGCATGATTTTGGCCATTATGCTCTCTTAGTTGGTTGCTCCCAGTCTTTTGCTAGCCTCCACTTGTGTGAGTAAGTTCTACTCATGCCTCCAACTACCAAGAAACCAAGTTATTCCAAAGTGTCCACTATAAACTCCTATTCATGGTGTGTTACACCATTCCAAGTATATTCTTATTTTCATCTATCTTCCAATTAAAAACTATTTTGTTATGTGAAAACTTAGTGATTAAAGCCCTCACGAACTTGATGGCACACTTTATATTCTTTGCCCATAATAAACTTGAACCATTGTGTCATCTATGTTGTATATGCTTGCACTTATACATTGGAATTAGCAGAACCGTGCTGTCACGGGGAACGTTTTCAACTTTCACTTGTACTTTGTACTCAGTTGGTATCATACTCTTTTGTCTATGGATGTCACCGGTGTGAAATAAAGAGAGAACTTGTAAGTCCATGGAGTTTGTATTTTGTGTTAGAGAAACACCTGGGCCGCTAGCCTAAGCCATGCCTAATCATGGTGGAAACTTGCAGCATCACCATAGTGACATCTATGAAGCATCCTCAATAAAAAGCTATGCATCTGGTAAATAAAAAGATTGTTGAGATGCTCATTGTCTACTTGCCTTGTCATTTTGGTTATGGGAAAGCTCATGTACCATGTGCATGGGATACCCCATTGGCGGTTCTCAATGATATGCAAATACTTACAGTGACAAGAACTTACCTGGACCTAAAGTTGAGTATGCATGAGGTGTGGCCGTCATATTCAAGGGACTTGAGATTGACAACTTATACTTCGTCAAGCATATACTCCAGCTTTGCCACTTTAACCTTAACCACATCAAGATACTTATGATAGGGGCAATGAGGGCTGAAAGCTAACAAGTACCATAATTTTTGGAAGCTCTTTTTGAAACTTGTAATCCCTGCTTCCTTTACACAAAAAGGCCTTTCTTCCACCATTATTGAGTCTCCACCTTCTACCTTTAAGCACCATTAAGAGAGCATAGTTGTCATTCTGTGTGCAGTGTTCCAAAGCTTATTAATTGATGCATATTGTGATATTACTTGTTCTTGTGCTACTTGTTTCTAGTCACCTTGTGAACTTTGCAGGTGTCATATGCATCTATTTGCTACTCTATGAGGGACAAGATGAGTACCATTCTATGTTTTCTGTATGTGAAACAAACAAACATTTTTCAATGCATGTTATTCATGATCTTTGTTTGTAACTTTGTCATGGTGCATGTATAGTTACTATGTCCTACTGTTAGAACTCCATCTTTCATGCACATGTTTAGAATTCTTTGATCCCAACTTTCAATGCTTGCAAATGGTTGGATCTTTATTGTGAGGGTGCATGCCATCTCAAAAATTATTCTGTTTATCACTAACCTACTCGAGGACGAGCAGGAGTTAAGCTTGGGGATGTTGATATGTTGGAAACGTATCTATAATTTTTCATGCTCCATGCTTGTTTAGTATCTACTTTGATTTACTTGTCTACACTTTGAGGTGCTTTTTACATGTTTTCTGGTACTAACCTATTAACAAGTTGCAACAGTGCCAGATGCCTGTTTTCTGCTGTTTTTGGTTTCAGAAAAGTTAGTAAAGAAATATTCTCGGAATTGGACGGGACAAACGTCAAAGTCAATTACTTTCCGTGGGGAACAAGAAGTCCAAAGGGGAGCCGGAGGGGGCAGCCAGGGGGGCCAGACCCACCCCAGGCGCGGGTGGGCCCAGCCCCACGCTTGGCTAGGGTTTGGCTACCCTGGCCGCCTCCTCGGCCTCTCCCTTCTCCTATAAGAAGCTCCCGATGCAGAAACCCTAAGAACCCGATCAAATGTCCATGAAACCGTCTGTAGCCGCCACCACCATCGTCCCTAGATCGGGGGAATCTGAAGTTCTTCCCGGCAGCCTGCTGGAGGGGAGATCATCCCGGAAGCCTTCTCTCCAGTATGATGTGTGAGTAGTTCCACCTTGGACTATGGGTCCATGTAGTAGCTAGATGGTTGTATCTCCTCCTTTGTGCTTTCATGTATAGATCTTGTGAGCTCCGTTCATGATCAAGATCTAATCTATTTGTAATCATGCATGTTGTGTTTACGGGGATCCGATGGATATTGAGATTATTATGTTGGTTTGATTAATGGTTTTGTCTTTATGATTCTATCATGTTTGTGTTGTTTGTGATCTTGCATGCTCTCCGTTGTTAGTAGCTATCTTGGCCAAGTAGTTGCTAGTGACTCCAAGATGGGGTATTTATGCTCGATAGCGGGTTCATGCCACTAGTTTCCATGGGAAGAAACAGAAATCTCTTCGGTTGTAGATGTGTTGTTGCCACTAGGGAGAAAACAATGGTCTCTTGTTCATGGAACATGTGGACTATTTACCTTACACACTTTGCTTAAAGAAGTTGTCTGTTGCTTGCAACTTAATACTGGAGTGGGTTCGGATGATAACCTGAAGGTGGACTTCAAGTCATAGATGCAGTTGGATGGCGGTCTATGTCTCTTATTGTACTGCCCAATCGAATCTCATAGGATCTTTCTGACTAGTAATTACGTTGTTATGTCTTGCTCAGTTCGTGTCAATTTCCCTGCTGTAATTTGTTTACCCTTCATGCCATGTTGTTTATCTAAGGAGAGCACCTCTAGTGAACTATGGACCCCGGTACAATATTTACCATTGATACATCTTCCATTGTTACTTGTTTACTTGCTGCAAACCATTACCTTCCACACCATACGTTTAATCCTTTGTTACAGCAAACCGGTGAGCTTGACAACCTCACTGATTCGTTGGGGCAAAGTTTTGAGTTAGTTTTGAGTTTGTGTTGTGCAGGTATCCGCGTTGCTTGCAACACCTGTGTGACGTTTCCTTCCTCCTTGTGGTTCGATAAGCTCGGTCTCTACTGAGGGAAGACTTGCTTCTTGCTGCTTCACACCTTGCTCTTGGGGTTTCCAACGAGGTGCTCCACGTTAGCACCATCAAATACCAGAAAAAAAGATCCTATGAGATTCGATTGGGCAATACAACAATATACATAGACCGCCATCCAACTACATCTATGACTAGAAGTCCACCTTCAGGTTATCATCCGGACCCCCTCCAGTATTAAGTTGCAATCAACAGACAACTGCTTTAATCAAAGTGTGTAAGGTAAACAATCCACTTGTTCTATGAACAAGAGACCGTTGTTTTCTCCCTATTAGCAACAGCACATCTACAACTGAAGAGATTTCTGTCACTTCCCTTGGAAACT
This sequence comes from Avena sativa, assembly GCA_916181665.1. Taxonomy (NCBI): domain Eukaryota; kingdom Viridiplantae; phylum Streptophyta; class Magnoliopsida; order Poales; family Poaceae; genus Avena; species Avena sativa. Next base: position 141,978,301 of record OV702294.1, on the reverse strand, counting down.
AGAGGCATGAACCCACTATCGAGCATAAATACCCCCTCTTGGAGTCACTAGCAACTACTTGGCCAAGATAGCTACTAACAACGGAGAGCATGCAAGATCACAAACAACACAAACATGATAGTATCAAATAGACAAAACCATTAATCAATCTGACATAGTAATCTCAATATCCATCGGATCCCCGCAAACACAACATGCATGATTACAAATAGATTAGATCTTGATCATGAACGGAGCTTGCAAGATCTATACATGAAAGCACAAGGAGGAAATACAACCATCTAGCTACTACATGGACCCGTAGTCCAAGGTGGAACTACTCACGCTTCATACCAGAGAAGAAGGCCTCCGGGATGATCTCTCCTCCGGCAGGGTGCCCGGAAGAACTTCAGACCCCCCCCCCCGATCTAGGGACAACGGTGGCGGTGGCTCAGAAGGTTTCGTGGAGTTTTGATTGGGTGCCTAGGGTTTCTGCATCGGGGGCTTCTTATAGGCGAAGAGGCGAGGCTGGGAGGCGGCCGGAGGGCCCACACCATACCCAGGCGTGGGATGGGCCCACCCGCGCCTAGGGGGTGTGGCATCCCTGGCTCGCCTCTCCGTCTCTCCTCTGGACTTCATGGCGCCCACGGTAAAATATTGACTTTGGCTTTTGTCCCGTCCAATTCCGAGAATATTGATTTTCTACCTTTCTGGAACCAAAAGCAGAAGAAAACAGGCAACTGGTAGTGTGGCAACTTGTTAATAGGCTAGTTACAGAAAAGATATAAAAACACCTCAAAGTGTAGATAAAGCAAAGCAAAGTTGATACTAAACAAGCATGGAGCATCAAAAATTATATATACGTTTCCGACGTATCATAACCTTTCATGTTGCATGTATAGTTACTTTGTCTTATTGTCAGAAATTCTTCTTTCATGCTCATGCTTAGAGTACTTTGATCCCAGCAATAAATGTTTTAAAAATATTTTGATCTTGATTGTGATGGTGCATGTCACCTAAAAATTTATTCTTTTTATCACTTACCTACTCGAGGACGAGCAGGAGTTAAGCTTGGGTATGCTTGATATGTCGTAAACGTATCTATAATTTTTGATGCTCCATGCTTGTTTTATATCATTTGTCTTATATTTTATCTACCCTTTGAGGTATTTTTATACACTTTCTGGAACTAACCTATTGACAATATGCCACATTGCCAGTTGCCTGTTTTCTGCTGTTGTTGGTTTCAGAAAAGCTAAAAAATGAATATTCTCGGAATTGGATGGGTCAAAAGCCAAAGTTACTATTTTTCCCGGAGCAACACGGAAACACGAAGCAGAGACGGAGGGGTGCACAAGGGTGGGCACACCCTATGGTGGCGCGGGCTACCCTAGGTGGCGCCACCAGGGGTGTGGCCCACCTGTCCACCTCCTCGCCTTGCCCCTTCCCCTATAAAATCCTCCCGAGGAGAAAACCCTAAATCATCGACCAAAAAGCCACGAAAAGTTCCGCAGCACCGCCGCCATCGAAGGGGAGATTCCGGGGACAGGAAGTCTCTGTTCCGGCACCCTGCCGGGACGGGGAAGTTCCCTCGGAGCCATCTCCATCGATCTCCACCACCATCTCCATCGCCGTTGCTGATTCCCATGATGAGGAGGGAGTAGTTATTTCTCGAGGCTAAGGGCTCTACTGGTAGCTATGTGTTCATATCTATCTCTATGCATGATCTTGCTGTAGTCATGAGCTTTGTAATCAAGTAGATCTACTTTGCTACTCAAGTGCTTCAATAGATCTTTGCTCTCCCCACGTGAGTGAAAGTGACAGCATGTACACCGTGGTGGCACTTAGGCTAGAGTTCATAAATATTTATCATGAGTATATTTGGAGTTGGATGTCTTTATGAAATTGTGGTGTTTGTTGGAACCATCTAGCGCTCAAGGTGACAGTGTGGGGTTATCTAGATTGGGGAAGGCGGACTTTGACGTGTGTTGTTATAGCCCTACCATGGATTAGAGTATCCAACCGGAGAGTAGTTCAGGATAGTATCATAAAGAGAAGATATTTATATGAGAGAGTGTTCGCTAGTGAAAGTATGATCCCTAGGCCTTGTTTCTAAACATTTAAACACCGTTTGCAACTAGATCTATTACATGTTTGCTTGCTTCCATCATTTTGCCTTTAGTCTTTTCCTCCTTGTAAGAATCTCTTTTCTGGCACCATTACCACTTATAATCATCCATACCACTTGTATTTCACTATCTCTTTGCCGAACTAGTGCACCTATACACCTGACAAGTGTATTGGGTGTGTTGGGGACACAAGAGACTTCTTGTATCTTGATTGCAGGGTTGCTTGAGAGGGATACCTTTGACCACTTCCTCCCTGAGTTCAATAAACCTTGGGTATTCCACTTAAGGGAAACTTGCTGCTGTTCTACAAACCTCTGCACTTGGAGGCCCAACAACTGTCTACAATAATAGAAGTGCGTAGACATCACTTTCTTACAATTCCCAAGTTTGACCTAATTTTCAACGACAGTTATCCTTTTCCCGCAATTTTTAGACAAACTTTACTAGCCAAGGTGATGAATTTCTACGCTCGCGGCACACAATCTGGCCGAGATGCCCAACTCTTCATGTTACTTCAACCCAAGAAGCTTCAACTAATTTTACGAAGATCGTGAAAACCATAATTAGGAATAAGTTTGTAATACAACCAAAATCATTAAAATCTTGTTGTTAACCTAGGGGGAAAATACCATGAATATATATGTGATGTATCTCCCAAGGTGTGGAGCCGGAAAGCTCGCAAGATCAATAACTGCAATAAGATATGCAAGGGAAATCCTTAGATGAAGAACTAGCGCTTGTTATGATGATAACCACAAGCTCTAGATCCTCTCATGGACAAGAACCAACTAACAGCAAGAAAGATGATGCTATGAATGCAAAGGTTTGAGCTCTCTTCGAACGATGCGATCGAGACACCCGCTTAAGAGCCCCTCTTGATAGAATGGCTATCTATCCTAAACCCGGTCTCCCAACTAACAACACGAGACCGACAAAAGAGAAGCCCTATCAAGATCATACCTTTGCCTTGAGCATTCCAATTGAACTTGATGTAGACCGTCTTGTTCTTCTCAAGTGGAAACACCTTTCTTGTTTGCTCTTGTTGGCTCTTGCTTGATGAAGACTTGCAAAATGCTCCCCCATACTCCATGGGGAAACCTCTTCTTTGAACTTGTCTTCATCACTCCTTGATCACGAGGATGGCACGCTTCAAGCATGAGATCTTCTAGAGATGGCGCATCTTGAGCTTGCCCTTCTTCATCCCTTCTTGAGGTTGATCCATCTTGATGCAACTCTTTGCACTTGTCTTGATCAACCTTCAAGCTCCTTCTTTCTTCATGATTCCAATAGGCACAAAGCCCTTGGACATTTCTTCATCTTTCAACCTTGAGACCGACACATGGCCCAAGCGATGCCAATGGACAAACCTACAAGTGAAACTCAATTTACACATTAGTCCATAGAGATTGTCATTAATTACCAAAACCACACATGGGGGCATACATGTCCTTTCACTTGTGTAATGCTTGCTTGTCCTGTTCTACAGGTTCACAAGCAACGCCATTATATTTCATATCTAGTGGTTCGTCCTAAGCAGCGAGATAGCTATCCTCTACTATATATATATAGTTCATTTATGGTTTGCATTCCTACTCTACAAATTCTCTTATGATGCCATTATAATTTTTATTCGATTGATTTCTAGCTACGATAGTAACAACAAGGCCCATTGTGTAGATCACCATAAATTCTAAGTCACCCAGCGTCTCTTGCATTCCAGGATAAACAACTTCTTCCATATATATTTGTTGAAATGACCTGGCTAGTTTATATTTGCTGAAATTCTAAGAAACAGTTTGATTGATTGCTCATTTCATTGTAGACACACTTTTCTAATGCTTGATTTTCCTATTCTACAGGTTCACAAGCGATGCCATTGTTTTCTTATCTGGTGCTGGTTTATCCTAAGCAACGACATAACTATCCTTTACTATGTAGTTTATTCGTGGTTTGCGTTCCTGCTCTGCAGGTTCTGGTATGATGCCATTATAATTTCTATTTGGTTCATTATTAGGTACGACGGTAACTGCATGCCATTGTCTGGTTCAATTTCTCATTTCATTGTAGGCACACTTGTCTAATGCTTGCTTGTCTTGTTCTATAGGTTCACAAGAAACGCCATTATATTTCGTATTTGTTTCTGGTTTGTCCTAAGCAACGATATTAACTATCCTTTACTATATAGTTCATTTGTGTTTTGCATTCCTTCTCTACAAGTTCTCGCATGATGTCGTTATAATTTCTGTCTCGTTCATTCTTAGCTATGACAGTAACTGCATGACATTGTCTGTTTTATTCTTCTGGTTTATTCTTCTATATATATTTGTTGATATGATCTGACTAGTTTATATTTGCTGAAATTATAAGCTACACACATTGTTATATTTCTTGCTTCACGGTAGGCGCACTTGTTTAATGCTTGCTTGTCCTATTTGTTTGGCATGATGTGTTTGCATTGTTTGATATATTAACTTGTTATTACTTAGTTTCAGTCTACAATTATTGCTATCACCACGAAAGAGAGGGTTGCAAGATCATGTCTCAAGGTTGTTTTCCAATGTAGATGTCATACTCAAAAGGGAGATACATGTGATAGATGGAGAAAGCAAATTGAGGACTGCTATCAACTCGATTGTCAAATGAAATGCTAAATTTTCTTTCCCTTGAGTTGATAATATGTAATAATTTTAAGTAGTTTGCATTTGATGTAATATCTAGATAAATCGCATAGGCCGTGTAGGCATTTGGTTGACGCCGTCTATACATAGCGGTAGACGGTATCATACCTACGATAGCCAGATCGATTAGGCTACAAGGGATTTATTATTCGCTCGTCTTGTATCGGGCCGACGATGAACAATAAAAGATGCTCGCAAGTTGTACACCTTTTATGATATCGGGATGGGATCTAGAAATGTTGAAACTGTAAAAGACCGTAAATGTAACGGGCCGGCCCACAAGCGTGCTTAGTAACAATAACATGCCATTATAGTGACAGGCCGAAACAGTAACAAGCTGAAATCGTAACATACCCCAAAATAGTGACAAACCAGAATAGTAATGGGTCAGAACCTTAAATAGCTAGAACAGTAATGGGCCAGAACAGTAGCAGGTTAGGCTAGAAAAAGACCAGAATCGTAGCAGGCCAGAATAGTAACACGCCAAAATTGTACCAGGCCAGAACAGTAACAAACCGAAATTGCACCAGGCCAGAACAGTAACAGGCCGAGAAACTTACCAGTCAGAACAGTAACATGCTAGAATTTGAGTAGGCTGTTTTTAGGCCTGAATAGTGATGGACCCGATAATTTATGAGCCTCAGTGGGTTACAGAAATGGGTCCATTTTAAACAGTGCAGTATAATACAGTAACTGGACCTAAAGTTTATGGGCCGAAGTGGGCTGGCCAATTGGGTCCATTTTAAACAATACAAAGCGAAACAGTAACAGGCCCGATGGTTTACGGGCCATACAAATGGGCCCATGTCAAACAGCGCGGATCGAAACAGTAATGGACCCGAAAGTTTGCGGGCCACAGCGGACTGCACAAGTTGGCCCATTTTGAATAGTGCATTACAAAACAGTAACGGGCCGTGATACTATTGATCTCTCTTAACGGGCTGGCCCATTTAATAATTATCAGGCCTTGACTGGGCCTGGCTTCTACCACGGTTTTATTGACAGTTAACAACGCTAACTAGCCGTTAACGGCGTTCACCATGTGGCAGTTTGCATGATGTCAACAGTCAACGCGGCTGGCAAACAGATCTACGACGGAACGACTTTTCGTGGCTAAAGGGTGCGGTCCACCATGGTCGAAAAAAACCTTGGTAGATTCATTTGTGATAGGTCTTTTATCACGAAAGGCATCCGTCGTAGAAGGCTTTTCAACTACGAAAAACGAGCCTTCAACCACGGAAATTGTCCATTGTAAAAGAATATTTTTCTTGTAGTGTTGTCGGCGCTCGGCGAGGAGCTTCTGTTCCTAGACATAGAGTCCACCGTGGAGGTGCTCCTGTGGGAGGAGCGGTATGACTGCTGCGACCACGACAAGAGCATCCCTCGCTTCCCCCGGTCATTGCTTGTTGCCGTCCCTGCTTGCCGCTTGGGCCGGCGCGTCTCCAACCCCCGCCTCCGTTTTGCCGGCGCTCGGCAAAGGAGCTCCCGTCGCAGGAGATGCAGTCCACGGGGTGGAGTTCCCACAACGGCATGGCTGCTGCAACCACGACGTCTGACACATATAGCCATGGTTTGCTACATGCGGCTGGTGCTACAAGCGGGTATTGGATTTGCTATATGCGGCCTGCGGTGGAATTAGAAGACCTCGGCAGTGCTACTTGCATCGCTGGATTTTGCTAAAAAAATTGCTATAAAAGTTCTGTTGTTTTGCTATATTAATATATAGATTTTTGCTACAAGATCTCTCGCGAGGTTGGATTTGCTATAATAAATTATTCTATTATAAGACGGTTGTAGCAAAATAAAATTTAATTCTACAATCGTACTATTGTTTTGCTATATTAAAAGGCTAGCACTGTGCATGCCTTTTACTTCAAGGTTCTAGAATTCACGAGTCTGCGTTCTTGGGCCAGAGTTAACTGTAATTAGCGAGTCTTTTTAAGAAGCCCATTGGTAAGTTTTAGTTCTGCCAAATTCTATTTTGAAAACTAGACCCATGGCATGCCGGTGGCAACCAAATCTGGGCCGACATTTCATCCTGCCCCTTCAAAGAAACTTGATATTACGGGGAGCATTTGAAGAAATCACACGCACTGTCCTGGTTTAGAAAAAACAATATATTTATACTCTCTTTGACCCATATTAGTTGACTCAAATTTATATAGATACAATCACTAAAACTTATTTAAATACATTCAAATTGGAATCAACTAATATGGTCGAATGGAGTACTAACTTTTATGGGTATAAACTACTTTGATTCCTCACAAATAGTAGTGCTACCTAACTTAACTAATAAAGGTATTTACCAATTGGAGCTCCTCTTGTGCGCAAACATGTCGGTTCTCCCACTTGTACTTACTAGTTACTAAGTGAAAAGAGAAACATGCCGGTTCATTAGATTGTTCCTATTCTCATGCGTGATAAATAAAACAAATTTGGTTTGGCGAGATTTCTGTAACCCGCATGCGTTGTGATGAGACGAGGGCAGAGCATGAGGAGCGCGCGTGTAGGTCTAAGTTGTAGAGCAGCCCCTTATACTTTTACCTCACCTCTTGTCATGCATAAATGGACCAAATAAGGGACGAAGCCATCATATTTGCCCAGGATTTTGGAATCTTCTAGATCCGCCACTAGTGTTGTAGATATACCGAATAGGTATACCTACGACATAATCTTATACCGACAAGCCCGAGTGGCCCACGTATGATGGTTAGGCTTATGGCATAACCGAGCGGCCCAATTCTGATAGACAAGACGGAGGTCCAGCAGGGATGAAGGCGACGTGCCACCGCCTTAGATGGAAGTCGGCGCCTTGAAAGACATAAAGACTAGTTAGTGTTAGTCTAGGACTCTGTAACTGTATACAGCTGAGACTCTTTATGTAACCCTAGGTCCTGGCGTCCTTATAAACTGGTCTACGGGAGCCATTAGGGCAACAGACAAGTGCATAGCACAACTTGCACACAGCGAACATCACAATCATATAACTCGGTGTATTGTTATTATAATGATTTATAGCAGGAGTAGGATCTCGCCACCGTCGTGAGATCTGAACCTAGGTAAATTGTGTCAGTCCATCCCGGACGCTCTCCGCTTACCCCATGTCTCTAAACTCACAGTTGGGATACCCCTCTAGCGTACGTGTCGATAATACCACGACAACTAGGATAAATGGGCCTCTAATATTTCAGAAATTATTGCAATATAATAAATGGATTGGACCAGATTTAGGCAAAATTCCAACACTTACATGGCGAGTATCTTCGTGGTGAATGCCCTACAACTTACCGAATGCTATCTTAGCTACACTGGTGCTATTTTACTACCAAGTACAAATAAGAAGCATGTGATCAACATATTATTAAACCGATTGAGAATGGTGATTTCATGACAATATCCTTCTGAACACTATATATACTATAGCTTTTTATAAATCAGTATACTTAATCTTAAAGCTAAAACTTCTATCAAGATATTTTAAAGCATCCAATTTAGAGATCTCTACCGAGATAGATAATGATACATACACGTGCATATATACTATATTCATATAAGCGAAACTAATTAATCTGAGTTGCATATGATTTCATCCTTTTCTCATTTGCTCACATTTGAGATAATTTTGGTTTATATGTTTGTAAGTCATAATGTATAAAAAAAACTAATGTAACTTTTATACAAATTAAGTGCCCATAAATCAACAAAAAAGAGTTATAAACAAGTATATAAATTTAGTATAAATAATAATTATTTTTTTGTTGCGTGAATCAATTTGGGAGTAAAATTATTTGTTGCGTGAATCAATTTGGGAGTTCTCTCCCAAACCGTTTGATGTGCATCTAACGGGGACAAACAACCACTTTCCACGAGGGCTCGGCCTCGGAAGCCATCTGTTTATATAAAGTGGTGTCCGCTTTGCAGTCCATCTAGTCGCCCACGCCAATACCCTGTCTGCAACCTAGTACTGCCGTTCTTCAATCTCCAAGGTGCAGGCGCATGCAGGCAGATCAAGTGAGGAAAGGTCTGTTATTTTCCTTGTTCTCATTCCTCGCTAGATGCTTCTAGTAACACAAAAACTTTAGGTGAGTGAGACAAATAATAATACTAAAACTCAAGACATCGAATGTTCCTCTGAAACCAGAACTTTTGGTGGGCGAAGAAGTATTTTGTCAGTTTTTTGTCAGGAGCAGTTGTAGTAGGGAGGGTTTTCTGGCAAGAGCAACGGTATGAGTCTTGTCCATGTCAAGGCGTTGCCGGTGCGGTCAAATTGGCGTGTTCCTTCGTCTTTGCTGACGATGGATTGGGTATTGCGCCATCATACGATTGTATCCAATATGGATACGTAGATCTAGAGGAATGAGGAAGGACAACGAAAAGTTTGCGTTTAGACTACTCACAATGAGAGTATCATAGATGATATCATGCAAGATATGAATGCAAAAAGTTGAAATGTCACTATAACTAATGACCAGAGACCATAGTAGTATCATAGGTAGATATCGTATCACATAGCACACATAAAACTAGAAAATTAATATTAAATAAAATTTGAACACAAATTGGCATTGAGATTTTATAAATTAATAAACATAATCAGATCATGGTACTAATACACGATACCATGCATTGTAAAAGCAGCAGTAGAGATTTCCTTATCCGATCCTCGTCGATCGGAAGTCCAAATACTACTACTACACTATCCCGCAAAAAAAAATACTTCTACACTTTACGGGCAAACTTTTGTTATGGACGGGTGGAATGAAATCATTGGAAGAAAAGAGTGCGACAGTTCAATGAAAATCTCCCGGCCCACGGCCGCCGCGTCATCTCGCAAGCATTTGCCGCCGTAAGTTATCGGAGCCGGAGTCCTAGAGTAGTTTGTTACATGAGTCCCGATCGAACGCAACACTTTCCGGTCTTTATTTAAACTTCACGAGGGCGGCCGCGAAAGTGCATACTAGAAGAAAAGGACTACCAGCTCTGCAACCGCGAGTTGTTAAAAAGAAAGCAACCGCGACCATGGACTTGACCACTTTGAATATTTTCACCGGCGGCAGGTACGAACGCAAAGCTCCAAGTCTGCTTATCATGGATATTGTCTAGATTCGATATGTATCTAGTTAAATGTGACAAGTAATACGAGACAGGATAGAGAAAATATTTCTTTTCCTATAATAATCTACAGTATCTTTTGGCTTAATTGTAGCTTCATATACATAGGGAGTTAATTCTAGGGTGATCATGTCTCATACACAGGATCAAACGGCACCGGAAGAATCCTAGAAGAGTGTTTTTATATCTTTTCAAAGAAAAGGCTGGATGTCTATTTTCCGGTGCACACAAGGTTACTAGGCCAAGGAAGAAGCTTATGCTATGTATCCGTGACGAGTTCGGCCTGAGGATATTGGCAAAACCTGCTGTTACACTTAAATCAACGATGCTACGACAAGAAATAAAGCTTCGTACAACGAGACGGAATATTCTATGGATTTACCGTACCTACAAGGTCTGCACATGGACAGAGTTCAACGAAACCATCGGGATTATCAGTAAACTACATCGTGTGATATAAGTATAGTGCAATTAGAAAGTATAGAAACCGCCGCATGCAAGCTGGATTGTTTTATTTGGCACGAGATTTTGATGATTTCACACACACAGTCCGCAGTCACTTGTACGGTGAAAGTGACAGCAAGTTCTTGAGAGATCTATGGAGAAAGAAGAGGCTTGAGGGCAAGACAAGAGAAATTGACCATAGAGTATGCAATGGTTCTACAAGCAGTGCTCATGGGTCCAATCCACCGAGCACAAACCTTTGCTCCATTGCCACCAGGACGTTGGAACTTATTAGCATATCGCGTGTAGTTTGTTTGTTGCTTGTGATTTTCTTAGCTTGGGCTATAGTATATTTGTAAAATAGTTTTTAATTTCAGTTGACTTTGTACTCTGCTATCTATCTTCTCAGTAAGACATGAATGCACATTTTATTTATAGAGTTTGCTTAGATAAATAATTAGCAATCGACGTACCACTCCGATCCCTTTTGAACTGAGTCCACACATGCAGACAATCCTCCAGAATAGTGCATGTGTTTTCTTCAAGTGCTGACCGTGAATAAAAAGTTTCTTGATGTGGCAGGATGGAAATATCAGCCCATATTTGGCCCTGCCACCGGCATCTCATCGAACTTGCTATTATTTGTCCAAAGAGCACTCCATCGGTACTCCTCATATAGCCCTCTCAATAAGGCTGGCTCCCCTGTTCAAAAAATAAAAATAAAAATAAAGCTGGCTACTAGAGGCAGGGCGTCTCTAGGAATTCGCGGCCCCAGTGTGAATTGCTAAATGGGGCCCTAAATTCTTCTTTAAAATATAGCTAATAGAACCAAATCATACTATCACTTAAGTATATGATAATAAGAAATATATCAAATATCAATACTAAATAAAAGAGTAAATGTAGCACTAGAGTACACGCCATATGTTCTACCTAAAACACCATTTGCTCTTGTTTCTTGAAATGAAGTATTTCATTAATTTCTATAGTTAATTTTCTAAAAAAAATCTGGAGGGTGGACGTGTTGTGGCCTATCCATTGAGTATATTTTTTTTTTCAAACAAGGCAAAAGACTTGCCACATTTTCATTAATAGAGAAGAGGTTTTAGATAGGTCTTAGCCAAGAGCAAACAAGCAACAACGGAAAAAACTCTACTCTCGCGGCATAATATTACAAAGAGCTTTAGCACCCGCGAGGCTCCATATTGCCACCTCGTCCTTAATTCTTCCAATGATCAACATGGCGTTAGAGTATTGGTTTCGAAACACCCGACCATTGCTCTCATTCCAAATCTCCCAAGACACCAACATGGCTAGGGATGCCAACGCCCTTCTCGAGTCCCTCTTCTTATTGATAGCAAGTTGCCACCATTCATTGACACTTTGGAAGGCGAGCCAATCACTAGGATGGAGATCGATGAGCCCAAGACAACTCTTAAGACTTGTCCAAACTCTAACAGTGAACCGACATTTGAAGAAGAGGTGTGAGTCCGATTCTTGAACTTGGTTGCACAATTTGCAAAGTCCATAATTTTTCCACCCTCTCCGCTCTAGCCTATCGACCGTCCAAACTCTATTTTGAAGGATCAACCAAGTGAAAATCTTACATTTAGGTGTTTCCCGTGGCTTTCAAACAAGCTTAGGCAAGGTAGAGGTTGTTTGACCAAGAAATTGCATCATGTATGTCGAGCATGCTTCATTATTGGTGAGCTTCCAAGTGATAGAGTCCGGGGAGGTTGGATCAAGGTTGAAGTTTTGGATCATCTCCCAAAGCTTGGTGAATTGGACAATATGTTGAAGAGAAAGGCCCTCTTGCATGTTCATTTGGGCAACCCAAAAACCATTGTCCAAGGCCTTAGCCACTGTACTCTTTTTGTTTTTCTATATGTCAAAGATGAGGGGGGGGGGGCACATCTCTTGGCCTCATGCCATTTAGCCAACCGGCTTCCCAAAAGAGAGCTTTCTTCCTATACCCAACAATTACTTTTGTAGCCGACGCAAAAAGGTCTTTATCATTAGAGTTACAAGGGTTCCCTAGATCAACCCAAGGTTTTGAATCTTCTTTCCATTGAGTATTTCATATGGATGGCAGAACTAAATGGGATTTGAACAACATGAGTTTAGAAGATTAGACCGTGATCGGCCTTCGGGTCAGGATCAGAGGCGTTGAGAGGGCTTTGGGACTAAGCAGGGCTATAGACTGTGGGTCAAATGATGCTCCAACGAGTTGGCAATTGCTGAAATCCATCGTGGCAGACGCTGATGTTGTTCTAGAAGATCAGATCGATCGGTTCCAGTCGTTAGGCTGTTTAGAAAAAATCAAATGGGATTTGGATAGGAGGTGATTTGATCTAACCTCATCATATTTACGGCACATGCATTCCAGCATACGTATTGGCTGCTCATAATGATGTACGGGCCTGTCTCTAGGATGAGCCATCAAAATGGGACTTCACGTTGGCCATCACGAACCATAGCACAAGGGACTTCCAAGCCTGGCCTAGGCTGGGCTGGGACACGAGGGCCCTAAATTTTGGAGTCCCTGTGAGGTCGCCCATCCGGCATAACCCCATGGACAGGCCTGACTAGAGGGCCGAACAAAAAACGTCACTCACCCGGCCTCCCAAAAGCAACGATCTACCTTCATGTGCGGCCCAATAAACTAATTGATTCATGGCGGCCTTGACCTATTGGGACCGGTATGTAAGTTTCGGACATGCGGTAAACGGCGCCACATAGGATACTTAGAGGCGGTATCACACAGTAGCAACCTAGGAATTATCCACAGCTCGCCTCGTTATTCCCATCTTGCCTTCTCTCCTCGTCCCATCGGATCATCTTCGTTCATTTTCGATGCCCACAGTTTGGCGCCACCTACCCACACAATAATGTGCAACCCTCCACCGCTTAAGTTTGTCGCTCTCGTTGTCGTCTAAAAGTCACTGTTGTAATATGGATCTGGTTGCTGGCAACTCATACACATCACTTCCCCCGCCGCTTCTGCCAGCCGTCTGACCTCCTTCTCCGTCTCGCTTGGCCCGACCATCAGCTCTTCTTTGATCACTGGTGCTCAACGACTAGTCTGGCACATAGCTCTGATCGAGATAAACAAAGCAATCAACAGCAGAGAGAACCCTAACTGCAAATTTTGGGTGATGGAACATGCTCATCAATTTCTAGGTTTTGGTCAAAATACAGCAGAGGATTGTTCAGCCCGCTGCGGAATCCTTGCAACAGCGGACCTCCAGCATCATCATTCGCCTAATTCGAATTAGAGATCTAAGCAACAATGGGTGGATGAATTAGGTGGCTAGGATGACCAGATGGGGGTATAGGATGGATCTAAGGATGACAATTTTACCCATGGGTACGAGTACCCGCGGGTACCGTACCCGTATGGGTAGGATATGGGTACACTTTTATATCCACAGGTATTAATCATACTCTACCTTAAATTACGGGTACGTGTATGGGTATAGACTTGTATCCATGGGTATACCCATACCCTGCCCATTTAAATTGACATGTCAAACTTACCTGTAGAGTGTCGACCTATGCAGGCAAGAATCCTAGGGACAAGTATGCGATTGCGAATTCTAAACTTCGATACTTTCATGTACTCGTCTACCTATTATTTAGTAGATATTATTGTCTTTTTTTAAATAAATGTTATTGATGAACGTAAATTGTGAATAACTTGTTTAGTATTGAATGTACCCACCGGGTATCCAATGGGTATGGGTACCCGGCGGGTATGAGTATGAGTAAAGTTTTATACCCATAGATACGGGTATGGGTAAACTTTTATACTCATTGACTATACGGGTATGGGTATGGTATTGTTCTACCCTGTCCATACCCTGCACATTGCCATCCTTAGACAGATCTCAGTAGGTGCACCATGAACATCGCCGACAGTTGCTGCACTGGTGCCGTCGCATCCCGCGTCGGCTGCTGGATCACCGGTTTCTGAGGAACTTCCCCGATCTAATCGTAGTTGTTTTTTGCTGCGAGACTAGCTATTTTTTGCATCATTGAAACAGAAACGGGAGAAGGCCGGAACTGAAGGAGATCAGACGGCTCTTGTTGGTTTGATCCTATGACGGGGGACTCAGAGGCTGGAGCGATCACATCCTCCAATGAACGCTCAATATGTTCCTTTTTTGTAAGGTGTAATGCATTTTATTCCTCGTGAATTGAGAAGTAACCATCCATCATTGTTTACTCTTGCGCAATGTAGGAGTATTGGAGTCACACCACATATTTTCCAACAGAATAATCAACTTATGACGAATACTACAAGATGATGGGTTGAGGACACACCACTAGGTCTCGATGTTAACAAAAATTATATCCAGGTTTGCATATCTACTACCTTATACTAGCACCTTACTCAAAATATCATCTCAAAGGGGCGCACGCACGACCGATAGTTTGTGAAACCTCAGTTAGTTCTAGGTACCATGTGATTGAAAGCAAAGCAAATATGAACACATAAAAACAAACAAAAGTACCAATTTAATGTGACCGAATCCAATTCTACACGCAAACTGTTAAACCCCAAACAGTAGAAAAGCTAGCAATCATGCTCTCCAAAATGTGCAAAAACCTACTTCCTCCGTCTCAAAATAGATGTCGCAGATTTGTCAAAATTTGGGTGAATCTAGACACTATTTATGTCGACATCTATTTTGAGACGGGGGAGTAAAATGTATATATTATTTTAGGCTTAAATAATTGTACACAACATTTGTATGTGGATTTGGGTTTACAAATTTCAGACTAGCGAGTTGCACATTTTAATTTCAAAACCATATAAATGTGTGGTTTTGTGTTTAAATTATGCGCAAACTAAGATAAGAGATTTATGCAAATTCGGGATTCAATATATAAAAGCTACTCAATTTATAGTTTTAAAATTAAAAGTACACTAAATAATTATTTGCAAATCCATGTACCAGAAAGTGCAACCACCCAATTCCCTAATTTTAATCATGATACTAATTATAGACGACTTTAAAATAATTAGCATAGTGGACAAAAATAAATACATAAACAAAAACTTGCATGGTTGAGTGAGACAAATAAAAATACTAAAACTCAAAATCCAATGTTCTTCTGAAACCGAAACTTTTGGTGGGCAAAGATGTATTTTGTCAGTTTCTTGTCAGGACCAGTTGTAGTAGGGAGGGTTTTCTGGGCAGAGCAACGACATGAGTCCTGTCCATGTCAAGGCGTTGCCGGTGCGGTCAAATTGGCGTGTTCCTTCGTCTTTGCTGACGCTGGATTGGGTACTGCGTATTAATTAATGTTGATGGTTCAACTTAGAGTAAGTACAATAAGGTCCAGTCAGTTGGCTATAAGAACTAAAATAATATATACGTGCTTAGTTGGAGAAAAGAGAATATGAGAGAGAAGGGGAGTGGGCTTTCATGCAATAGCCAGCTCTAGCACGTGCTCCTAGACATTGTGTGAGAGTGTCAACTGGGCCATATATTTATAAAGTAGTACACTTTTATAGCTAACTATTATATATGTTGACTATAAGGTTAGCTCTAGATGGCATGGCATTGTCTTATAGCTAGCAGCTGGCTCTACTATTATTCTTGCTCTTAGCGAAAGAAGGTGGTTTGACAGAGCCGGCAGCTTCTGCAATTTGATTCTCTGGGAGTACCGGTGTCGGCCAGGTTGGCGGGCCAGGTACTACGGATTTACTGCACAGCAATAACCAGTTTTAGCATTACCTGTCTTTACTAGCATCTCAAAAGGCCAAAGGTTTGCGATCGGTTTTGTGTCAGGTTTTTTTCTAGAACAGACCGGTTAAAAGTTCGTGGACCGGGCACCTAAAGGCTGAGCCTCTGACCCCTACTTTTACCGTTTCGAGGGCAGTATATAAGCCACGATCTGGCCGGATTGAAACTACTTTTATGCGTGCATATTTATCACCGAGCATATTTATCACCAATATTTATCCGAAAATCTATATCTATACCTAATAATAAAGGAAGGAGTGTTTCTTGTAGTACCTACACTTTTTTGGACGACTTTACCCTTCCACTAATTTACATAATACGACAGACTGCCACGCCGAACCGTTTTATTCTTTTTTCCTCCTCTGCCCGGACCACGCACTCATCCGAAAGAAACCAGAGCATGTTGACCGCCGCCTCACGGTCGGCTGTGCGTAGAACGGAAGCGTCACTGACCCTCCGGCGTCCCGGTCCCATCCCATGCGCCACCAGGTAACTGAAGAGAGTAGAGGCAGGGACGTGTGGTGGCTATTGTCGCCTGCGCTGTGGGCGGAGGCAGCAAACCAACGGTGCTTGGATTGGCGGTGGGGCTCCGGGGGGCGACCTGAGGTAGCGGTCATGGGCGGCGGCCGGAGTAACAAAAGAGGAAGAAGGAGAGGGCCAACGGGAGAGCGCGTCCTGCTGTGCGTCGCTAGCGTGCTGGGTGTGGCAACGCCTAGGGAGGAACTCGAACGAGGCAGGAGGGAGGTCGTGAGTGACGCCTGGCTCACCTTGGGCCTATCTTGGGCCAGGAGTTGGGGTTTTGGCTCGTGGTTTTGGGGTAGACATAGGTGTAGCTGGGCTAGCTCGTCTAGGCCGCTGGAATGGGATTTTCTCCTTTTTATTTTCAAGTAAAATAGTACCAGTAAAATAACCGTGAACAACGTGTCCAATATATTTAAGGTGCGATACATGATGCAACAACTTAATTATATCGTTCCTGTTCATGGTCAACCAACCTTAGAACGGCAGCAGCACAATACCAGCATGAGCACGATGCTAATAGGACTTTATTCTGAATTGTTTATTTAGATAACATTGAGATGCTATTTATACCAACCAAACATCTCATTGTAAGTATCAGACATTCAATAAAGCATGTGCACTTTTAAGCATTCGCGTAATTTTTAAAAAGTAATACACCAAATTACCTTTTTAGTACAAATATTTGTTCTGCTTCTATAATGCAGCATGGAAAATGTGCTATAATAGACTAAATAAAATTTAGTGAAATCGAATAAATGATTGTATATGAAGAATTTATTTCTCCCCCGATGCAACGCACGGGCAATTTTGCTATAATAATAAAGGAAGGAGTGTTTCTTGTAGTACCTACACTTTTTTGGACGGCTTTACCCTTCCACTAAACATCTAATTACCCACTATTACCACCAATTAGTCAAAATAACGTTTGGAAAAGAAAACAACCGGATCATCAAAGCAGTTACTGTGCCCGGACACGCCAAAACATGCGTCACATCGCAGGAGGTGGGGAAAGACGGCGTGATGATGAGGATGGTTCGGTCGACGACCAGCCGAGAACCTTCCGGCGTAGCTCCTCACGGACCTTGACCCACGCCCCTCGACGACATACGCCATCAAGCGCTCCCGGCGAGGCTCCCAACACCCCTGCGGCGTCTCCCGCGAGAGCACTCCCGGCATGAGCCTAACCGCCGTGGTAAACTCGGCTATGCCTGCATGTACGACGGCGGTAGGAGGCGCGGGCCGAGGACGACCGGACGAGGACGGCGACCGAACGAAGCAGGAGCTTCACGGTGGTGGTCCATCGCCGACGGAAAGAGGCATGGGCCGAGATCAGATGGAGTCAGGCCGGAGTGGAGGTAGAGGGCAGAGAAGTCGCACATCCTCGCCTTGAGGAGAGGCCGAGGACACGGCAGTGGTCCAGGCGGCTGATGCTGCAGGGATATGGCAGGAAGGAGACGATGTGATTTGGGGATTTTCTTCTAATCAATGCTTTGCTTTTATTCTTTTGCCGGATATGGCCGATGTGATTTGGGCCTGCTTCTTTTTGTTGGTTGGGCTAGGAGTGATACAGCCCACAGCTTCTGCCGGCCAATCAACATGAAAAAAAAAACACGTGCCAGGCTGCTTTTATTGTGTATAGAGAAGTAGTACAAGCGGGATCCCGAGGTACAGAAAGAAGGGTCCAAGCAGGCAAAAAAAAAGCTAAAACAAAAGAAAGAAAATAAAATAAAGGACCGAGGCTTCGTGCCTTCGTCCCAGGTCGCTGTGCTGTTTGTGTCTTCGATCAATCTGCATCACAACTGCTCTAAAAAATTTATCTATGTTTTTTGCTTCGCCTACTCTATGGCGTTGAGCGAACCTAAGGCCATATGGAGATAGGTGAGGTCAGCTCTATTGATGTTGGTGCACGAGAGTAACACGTGTCATGCCTAAGACGGCACACCTAACCGTGAAGCGCCGAGGTACAGAAACAAGGGTCCAAGCAGGCAAAACAAAAGCTAAAACGAAAAAAATAAAATAAAATAAAGGACCGAGGTTTCGTGCCTTCGTCCGAGGTCGCTGTGTTGTTTGTGCCTTCGATTAATCTGCATCACGACTGGTCTCAAAAATTTATCTATGTTTTTCTGCTTCGCCTACTCTATGACGTTGAGCGAACCTAAGGCCATATGGAGAGAGGTGAGGTCAGCTCTATTGATGTTGGTGCCCGAGAGTAACACGTGTCATAGCTAAGACGGCACACCTAACCGTGAACCGTGTCGTGAACACGCTAAAGGGTTGTACCAACTAGCTTTACAATTTGTCTCTCCCGGTGCAACGCACGGGCATTTTTGCTAGTTGGCATTAATTTTTTATCCCCACCGACACACCAAATTCGGCAGATTCGGCATCCCCACGATGAGACACCGCTCGAGGGCAGTGCCTGGTGCAGCGCTGATGATGGACATCGTGGTGGACGTGGGGGCGCGTCACGCGGAAGGAGAAGCATGTGAGGTGACCGCGTGGCCTACACGCGTCGAGCATGTCACCTTCGACGGGGGCTACATACCATTGACGGCCCTCTCCCGACCCGTGAGTCGTCGTCGCCGATGTACCGGGTCATCGCTCTCACCCCAGCCAACCACCCCCTCCCGCGCGTCCCCCTCCTCTCCGTCGCCGGGGCCCCAGCCCTCGCGCACGCCCCTTCCATGGCGGCGGTAGCTCGAGTTCCAGGCAACGGCGACGGCTCTCCAGCGAAACTCTAGCAGTGCTGGCGAGTGGGTGGCAGCCGGTGAGTTCTGGCGGCAGCGGTCCCTAGGTGGCGGGGCGGCAGATGATGGCGAGATCTAGGGTTCCTAGATCACCGACTTCTTCGACTCCTCGATGTCGTCCGGTGCCATCTAGAGGTCTTTTGGGGCCTACTATGCATCATGAGGACACCCCGGGCGGAGACCCTGGGTTCGGTGGAGGTGGACATCTTCTCTGTCGAAGGTGGCCGGCCTGCGGCTGGATTGGCGGATCTCGCGATCCGTGTTCCAGTCCTAGCAGCGAGGCGGGGAGACCTAGGTGCCGGTGAAAACCGAGCTATTGGCAGGCGATGGTGGCGTTACCATGTTGTTACCTTGATGAAGGCATCGTCGTGCACCTTGTGTCGACCTTACTCGTGCTACTCTGGGAGAAATCCTAAGATCTTCGGGTCGGGCGATGGCGGTGCCACAGTGTCAGTATCACGTCCTCTCCTAGGAGCATCGCCTCTGGAGCAGCATTGGATGGAAGTGGCAGGAGAGGTGGAGCGGCTAGCGCAGGGGGGAGGGGGTGGTGATGTTTGGCACCGCGGTGGTGTCGGTGGCTGCTGTGGCAAAAGTCTCCGCATAGATCTACATGCGACGACAGGTTGGCGAAACATAATAAAGGCGGCGACATCCGGAGCATGTGCGTGGGCGTCGCTCCGTGGATATGATGTGCGGTTCTAGGGCTCCTTCTGCTTGAGTTCGAGTCGTCGCATCCAATCACTCCAGCTTCTTTTGGCAAGTGGCAACAGTGTGAGTGACCATGAGGCCGGGTCAAAACAGGCGGCTAGGTGTTTGATAGATCTGGCTGGGAGTTGGCGATACGGTTATCTTTTTGCTCGATGCTTTGTTTTGACGATTTCGGTTTGTATGATCTTTGTAATAGCTTTTGTCAAACAATATGATTCTAATAATAAATAAAGTCTATATGCGTCGCTTGATGCAGAGGACGGCCCGTTCCCTATTTTGAAAAAAAAACATACCATTGACGGCATGGAAGGGTTGTGCGGCACGAACGACAACAACAACTGGTCAACGAGGTTCGCGCATGCCTGGACGGCATCTCCTGGAGTGGTATTTTTGCACCTCCTTCTTTAATTTGGAAGTTTTTAGAGGATGTGTGTAGATATAAAAAATTGAAAATGTTGTAGTAGTAGTACTTGTAATGGAATACGGCAGCGCGAATGTGTGTCTAGACCAAACACGCTCGATTTTTTATGGAACTGGACCGTGACGGTACAAATATTTGTGAGCCGAACCGTTGCATGTCGCCTCAAATGTCTGACGCCGAAAGAAATGATCAACATGCAGACTCGGGCTCTGCGTCGGCCGCGTCCTGCGGCCAGCAGATTGTGATTACTGGTCGAGCGCGTCTTGTCCTGGTCGAGCGCGTCTTGTCCTCTGCCGCCTAGCTGCTTGCACGTGCATGGTCCAGATATCTAAACTTTAAAATGGTCAGGTTAGGTTGCCTCCCTACCAGAGAACAAGCTATGACCGTGGTCCAACAGTATGGTAGGAGTATGACAAAGATCATCGTCAAAACTGATGCTCAACTGAGTAAATTACATATTCATACCACATTTGGTGCAACGGTGACGAGTTGATGCATACTTTGGTAATTTTAACAAGTGCAATGTTTGGGGCAGCCAACGACAGATTGCTCAAAAACTGGTTTGATAGCGTTTTAACGTCGCGGGCCCGCTGTCAGATGCTGACTAGGCCTAAACGGCCGTCGGCCACCGTTAGAGAGCGACCGCTTGAGCACCTGGTCCGGCCCGACCCTGACCTGGAAACCTAGCCATTCTATTCCCCTAGTTCTTGCTCGAGATGGAGGAGGGCGATGGCGGCGGAAGTGGCGGGGATGGTGGCGGCGGGAAGGGTTTCTTCGACAACTAGAGTGCTGGAGATGGAGGTGTCTTCGACGACGGCCTCGATGAGCTGTGGCTGTCCCGTCCATCTGCGGCGACACAGATGCTCGCCCAGAGCTCCCAGATGTGGCAGCAGAACCTAGCGGCGAGTGCAGAAGCCGGCGGATTTGGGTAAGTTCTTCTCCTTTGTCTCCTAGGAGTAGATTAGTCAATGTTACCATTTTGGTAAATTAGATTTAGAGAAGCCTTGATGCAGATCATGATAGTTGATCCTCACTATTGTTACTATTTCAGTGAACAGTCTGTGTTTACCGTGGATGATGATGGTCAGGTGTTTACTAGTCAAGTAGCTAGTAACAATCTAGTAGTGGACAGCCAAGACATAGTGAATATTCAGGAAGGGAAAGAAATAGCACTGTGGGACAGTGATGAGGATATAGATATGAGCTCAGATGATGCAGAGTTTGACATGGGAGACTTTGCTAATACTGAAGAAATGAGGAAGAAGGGTCAGTCTGAAGTGGGTGAGATCTTGGAGGAGATGATACAACAGAAAGATGATCTAATGACACACTGCCAAGGTGATACTGACATTGAAGATTTGTTTGTAAGTGCAGATCAAACAGGTGCTGAACCAGCTAGTGAAGCACATGATGAACCTGTGCTTGTTAAGAGGAAAGGACCCACCGCACCTCAGAGGCCAAAGAAGCTGCCTGTTAAGAGGAAAGGACCCACTGAAAGGTCCCATTCAGTTGTGGTAATTGTTGATGAACCAGACTTTATACCATATGATGATGAAGAGAAATGCTCTGGTTTTCTGCCAGAGTATGATGATGATGAGTTTGAACCATTTTCAATGGTTCCACCTAAGGGTAGAAAGAGTAGAGCAAAGAAAAGGCCACCTATGGTATGGTATGATAACAAAAGACTACAAGCACATGAGCAACTTGCAGTGTTCATGTGTTTTACAAATGCAGAGCAGCTCAGAGATGCATTGGTTAATTTGCATATAGCACAAAGTAGGAATTATGAGTATCACAGAAACTCCAATGTTAGTATCATTGTGGATTGCCCAAAAAAGCCATGTCCTTTCTACATGACAGCATCAGTGATAAAAGGAGAGAAGACAATGGTTATTAGGAAGATGCATAATGTGCATACCTGTGAGACTTCAAGTGAAAGGAAAATATCAAGGGTTGGTGCAAAATGGCTAGCCAAGAGGTATGAGGGTCTCTTCAGATCAGATCCTAATACATGCATTCAAACATTGATTGATAAAGCAAAGTTGCAGTATGGTGTTGTGGTGCCTACGATGATGGCATATAGGGCTAAGAATCATGCGCTGGATGCTGTTTTGGGTGATCACAGAGAGCAGTACTTCAGACTTAGAGATTGGGCACAAACAGTGATTGATACAAACCCTGGAAGTAGGGTAATTGTGCAAACAGTTACCCCTCCTCCTTCTGAAGAAAATCCCCATCTAGGTCCCACTTTTCATGGTCTTTTCTTCTGCTTAACTGGAACCAAAGAGGGATTTCTGAAAGGTTGCAGTCCATTCATAGGTACTCTTCATTTACTTGCTAATTGTGTATGTTGGTGTTGTTTTATGTTTATCTCCCTAAAGTGTGATTTGTAATGCAGGTTTGGATGGATGCTTCATCAAACTGTGCACTGGTGCTCAAATTTTAGCTGCAACAGGGCGAGATGGGAATAACAACATGTTCCCTATAGCCTTTGCAGTCGTTCCAAAAGAGGACACAACCAATTGGTGTTGGTTTTTGACTCAGTTGAAGTATGCTTTAGGTGGTGAACAAGGAGAGTTTGGACCCTACACAATTATGTCTGACAGGCAAAAGGTTTGTCCTGTAAAAATGCTTGTCTTATTTAATTGCTAGTCATATATAAATGCTAGTCATATTTAAATGCTTGTCATATTTAAATGCAGGGACTTATCAAAGCAGTGACACAAGTATTTCCTTCTGCCCATCAAAGATATTGTTTAAGACACATTTATGCAAATTTTCAAACAGCTGGTTTTAGAGGAGAAGACTTGAAGAAATGCATGGACAGAGCTTGCTATGCCTACCAT
Organism: Avena sativa; assembly: GCA_916181665.1. Lineage (NCBI taxonomy): Eukaryota > Viridiplantae > Streptophyta > Magnoliopsida > Poales > Poaceae > Avena > Avena sativa. The sequence goes on along the minus strand of OV702294.1, from coordinate 141,954,959 downwards.
AGGTCTCAGTTTGAGGCTGCAATGGAAACTTTAAAGCTTGAGAGTGAAGATGCATGGAAATGGTTGAGTAAGATCCCACCACACACATGGGCAAGGCATGCATTTGACACCAATTGTAAGACAGACCTGGTTGTTAACAACCTCAGTGAGGTGTTCAACAGATATATCTTGGATGTGAGAAAGAAGCCCATAAGAACAATGCTTACTGGAATAAAAACAATTTAATGGTTAGGAATCATGGAAAGAGAGTTGGTGGCCAATCTGCTAGGTGGGAGATCACACCTCACTTCACTGAGCAGTTATAGCTTGCAAAGACATACTCCAGACCTTGCACACCAAGAATTTCAGGCACTAATCTGTGGGAAGTGACAAATGGAAAAGGTGACCAGATACATGCTGTGGACTTGGTGGCTAGAACTTGTGGATGCAGGAGATGGGATGTCACAGGGCTTCCTTGCAATCATGCTTGCTCTGCTATAATCAAGGCCAAGCAAAAACCTGAAGACTATGTGAGCAGTTTCTTCAAGAAAACAATGTACATTGAAGCATTCAAGCCTATGATCTTTCCAGTGCCTAGGCAACATGATTGGACAAAGACCAACACTCCTGACATTGTACCTCCTGACTTCAAGATTAGTAAAGGAAGAAACCAAGAGAAGAGAAGGAAGGGGAAATTTGAGAAGCCCAAAGCTAAAGATACCTCAAGGATGGGAACAATTACCTGCTCAAACTGCAATTTGCAAGGCCATAGGTACACAAGTTGCACTAAAGATCTAAGGGAAAATCTACTTGCTAGAAAGAACAAACATGTGGTTAGTAACCTGCATTGCTGTCATTTGTTTTAACTTGTGGTAATTGTTTTAACTTGCATTGCTGCTGACTGACTGGTTTATCTTACAAGCAGAATATAGATGAAGATGCTCCTCCAAGAGCTCCTCCTAGAGCTCCTCCAAGGGCTCCTCCTAGAGCTCCTCCTAGAGCTCCTCCAAGTGCTCCTCCAAGAGCTCCTGGTCCAAGTTCTTCAACAAGCTGGAGCACTGCTACAACAAGAGGTCAAGGACTAGCTCCACAAAGATCTACTGTAAGAGCCACAGAGTCAGAGTATGAAGCAGGATATCCAGCATACAAGAGGTCAAGGACATGGGCTTACATAAATTGTGGTTATGTTCCACCAGATCAGGAAGATGGCCCTTCAAACTGAATCATGTTGGTTCATTTTATCAGTTAACTATGTTGTAAATGGCATGTTTTGAGTTAATGTTTTGAGAGTGAGATGGACATGATGTAATCCATGCCCATTTGAACTTTAAATTAGCTGCATTTGGTCCATTTATGCAGTGTTGTTATGTAGTGCTGCATTTGAACTGTTATGTAGTGCTGCATTTGAACATGATGTAATCCATGTCCATTTGAACTGTTATGTAGTGCTGCATTTGGTCCATTTATGCATCTATGAGAATCAAATTATGCAAATGCCATAAATGGGCGGCGCCACCATAGAGGTCACTACTCCGGTGACCACAAATGGGTGGCGCCACCATGCTCATCATAGCAAATATTAATAATCCATCAGACACAGATAGAAACTACTAGAGGAATAATCCATTAGACACAGATAGCAATATTTATAAAAGCTAAAAATCCATTACATAACATGATTTAGAATCCACTTCAACACAGATAGAAACTACTAGAGGAATAATCCATTACAAACTACTAATTCATTACAAGAACATGCAAACAACTCATTCACCACAGATCTGGACTATCTTCTTCATCTTGTCCTTCTGCTCATGGGAGAGCTTGAGAAGATCTGCAACATAGTGCTCCAGCTTCTTCTTTTCTTCCTTCAAAGCAGCATAATCTTCATTTGCCTTTGGCCTCTTTGCCAGCTGAGTATGTAGCTTCTTGTTTTCTTCCTCGAGTGAGGCAACCAGTTGCTCTGCCTTCTCCCTCTTGGACACTTCAAGCTCATATTCATGGTTAGACAAGTCTGCAACATACTCCAAAGCCTTCCCTGGTTGCTTGTGCAGCTCCATGTTCTTCCTCTCTAACTCCCTTTTCTTCGAGACCAGCTGAAAATTCTTAGTGGCATACTCCACGTTACCATGCATTCTACTTTCACTCTCAAGCTCATACATACCCCATAGCTTAAGCAGACTATTTTTGAGTGTAGCTGGCCACGGCCGATCTACCCAATCCACTTTGTCACACATAGCCTCATCCTACACAAAGAATCAACAAGAGCCAAAAATAACTTAAAACAATTTTGGGGTCACAACAACTAAATTATCTATAGCTAAATTATATATGTAGCTAAAAACAAGAGCTAAATTATCTATGTAGCTAAAAACAAGAGCTAAATTATCTATGTATCTAAATTACACAAAGAACCAACAAGCCATGCTATTTAATTAACTATGTAGCTTAATTATAAAGGAAGAGGCAAGGAAAACTTAAAACAATTTACTGGTCATATACTAGTATCTAATTTGCTGGTCATATACTATAATCTACTTTCCACCTAATTTACAGGTCTTATTCAAATGGTGGCCAGGTTATATTAAAATGTTTTGTACATAAATAATGGTCAGGTCAAAATGGTGGTCATTGCACATACCTTGTTTCCACAGGCCAGAAACCTCCTCCCTGTGTTCTCTCTGTCATTGTACTGATCAAAGCAAACATAGCGGTACATGGGCATGTCATGCTTGCACCTCAAATCGCAATCATCATAGCCGGTGTACTCTTGGTCGAAAATGGTTTCTGGGATCTAAACAAAGGCAGAGGGAGCAAAGATTAAACCCTAACCCTAACATTTCAGGCCAAATCGAGGAAAAATTCCCAAATTTGACAAACCCTAACCCTAACTGTATGGACTTACCGGCTTGCGAGGACTGAGGCCATGATGCTCGGCGAAGTCAGAGAGCAGGCTGTCCTGGCTGCTCTCGGAATGATTACTGGAGGGCATGGTGACGGCGAGGTGCGGCGCGGCGCGACGATGCGATGGCGACAGACGAGCTTGGGGAGCGACATGTGCTGGGAGTGGCTAGGTTTCCAGGTCGGGGTCGGGCCGGACCAGGTGATCAAGCGGTCGCTCTCTAACGGTGGCCGGCAGCCGTTTAGGCCTAGTCAGCATCTGACAGCGGGCCCGCGACGTTAAAACGCTATCAAACCAGTTTTTGAGCAATCTGTCGTTGGTTGCCCCAAACATTGCACTTACTTGTTAAAATTACCAAAGTATGCACCAACTCGTCACCGCTGCCCCAAATGTGATATGAATATGTAATTTACTCTGCTCAACTGCTGGTTCGGGCTGTCCGGTCAAATCTTGCCACTATGCAGTTTGGTTAATGGAATATAGATTTCCATCTAAGGCATTGTTCGGTTAATCCTCTACAGAGATAGATTGGAGAGGATTAGAATAAATTTTAACTTAGATGGAATCTAAACCACACTACAGGACGCGCGCGCTACGCCAAGGGTAAAAAGCCATCGGCATAGGCCAAAATGCCCTCGGCGTATGGTACGCCGACGGCTGCCCTCGGCGTAGCCTCCTCGGCAAAGGTCTTCCTCGGCAGAGCACGTAGAGACCGTCGGCGTATCAAAATGCCATCGGCATATGCTACGCTGAGGGCAATGCCGTCGGCATATGCATTGCCGAATGCCCTCGGCGTAGCGGCCGTCGGTATAGCTTGTCGACAGGCTGCAAAAATATTTTTTTTATTTTTTTTCTCAATTTTTGAATCTTTGAATTGTTTGACTCGTTAATCTCTTACTTTGAACATTTTTAACACTAATTACACTTAATATTTAATTAAATTGCAGTCTTGGTCAAACTTCCCGGCCGGTCACCCATCCTAATACTACTCCAACTCCAGCACGCTTAACTTCCTCGTTCCTTCAGAATCTGTTTTCACAAAGTAATTCATACATTGTTGTCAATACTATGATATCAATCCTATTAACACTTATATCATCATGTCACATGTTTGTATTTTTTGAAATTACAAACAATTATTTAAGTAAACATTAATGAATAAGTAAAAATATACTTGAATTCAAATAAAAATATAATAATTTTAGGTTTTTGTATTTTTATATTTAATATGAAATAATTAATATCTTTAAATCTGTAAATCAGAATTCGATAAATAATATGTCTAAATTGATCAGAAAAATGAGAGAAATCCAAATATGATATCCATATCAACTAATCACAAACCCTCCATTTTTGAATTAGCTATTTGGTGGTTGCTTCAGAAAATCCCCCTTTTTGCGCTCGAAAAATGAAAAATGTCTTTTGTATACGATGAAAAGGAAAACTTTCATTGAATCTTTGATAAAATAGCATATTGTGAACCTAAAAATGATTTTTGTAAAAAACATGAGCATCGTATCATGTATCTGTAGTTCATATCTAACCCACTTCCTACCGATTCGGCAGAAATTTGTCTTTTTCACCAGAGGTGGACGGAAAGGTTTCAGATCCCCCTGTTGGGACATTGTCCATATAATGTGGTCTAGTATTTTGTAAAATGTGGTGGTAGTATTTTGAATTGGCTATTTGGTGGTTCCTTTACAAAACCTTCCGTTTTTTGTGCTCGGTAAATGGAAAATGGATTTTTGGTGCGACAAAAAGGAAAACTTCCTCCTGCAACATTGTTCGACATCCCATGATACACATGTATGCACAATATATGGACATTATCACAAACTATGCCTTGATTCTAGCTATAACATTGGTTATTTGACCCGAAAGACAAGAAACCTCGAATGAGATAGGTCATTTTCTGCAGGTTTTTTTAGACATAATCAATATACCAAGTTTGATATTTTTCCTTCTAACTATGTCACATAATATAACACCACGCGAAGGTTTCGCATTGTTTCGATCGTTTTTGAATTTTTTATGCCCGTTTTAAATTATATATATTGTTTTATGTTTCACTTAATTTTTATTTACAAATGTGTAATATTTGAGTGTAGATAGATAGATCTTATTTTTCTGCAAATTTTGATATATTATTTGTATTTTTCCGAATTAGAATGATTTAGTTATGATTTTTCGAAGTTTAATGAGGTAAAATAAAAAATAGCTACGCCGAGGGCAGCCGTCGGCGTATGCTACGTCGAGGGCAGCCGTCGGCGTAGCATAGGATATGCCGAGGGCAATTCTACGCCGACGGCTGCTTGACGGAGCTGGCCTGGACGATGGCTACGCCGACGGCCTCGACGTTTGGCCGTCGGCGTAACTTCCTATTCCTGTAGTGCCACCTCAATCTCAATCCTGCCCAAGACCCTTAGGAACCGAGGAAGGCCTAAGAAATCAAGAAAAAAATGTTCTCGATTAAAACCTTTTTTGGCAAGTTTAAATCCCGAAACTCTCTTTGACTCCCGACATTCTAAGTTCCAGTAAAACCGATATTTTTAAAGTCAATAATAATGCTTATGAGTTTCATAAAATCCAAATTATTTTTTGGATATAGTCCATGATTTATCCTACAAAAAACATGCATATTAGCAACCCTAAATTCTTGTAATGCGTCGTGTCTCGATTTTCGACAACGGGGATGAGATCCCCTTTGTTAATTTGGCCATGGACGCAACGTCCAGCGAGTTCGATCGGCGAGCTAGACGAACACACACAGAGAGGGGCATATGTTTTTTTACTCAGCTTTAGGTCCTCGATGTGAGGATCCCTATGTCCTACAACTATCTACTATATGTTGGATGATCATAGTTACAAGGTTTCTTTTCCCGAGATGGATCTCAGCCATCTCTCCCCTTCTCCTCGGCCGACCGAGGCCTCCTTTTGTAAGGGAAAGGGAAATCCACAAGGGTTGGTCGATACGTGGCATGCTCCTGCCACCTAAATGCGTGTTACTTGTGGTATGAAGTTTGGCATTGGAGCTTGTCCATTTGCTTGGCTCATGTCAGAGGTTGATTCCCCAACTTGCAGTACCCGGGCTTCTTCCTCCTGTTAGGGATCACTAGAACTCGGGAGCATGGCCAATATGTGTCGCACTGCCTCTTCCAACATGCGCGACATGGAAGGATCGTGTTGTTGTCGTCTGAGGCGGGCCTGATGAGTCGTGGTCAAAGGGCAGTCTGTCCTTTGGTCAGGAATCATCTGCCAACTGTCTCTTCTTCCTTACCCGGGGTGGTCTTTGGTCCCTTGCCTTTGGGATAGCACCCGAGTATGTTCCTTGAGCTTTTGTTACAACGCCACCGAGGAGCGCCCGATCCGGAGCCTGTCGAGCCTGCTAATCCCCCAAATTCCGCGGGACCGACACAATGTTCATCTATACAGAAAATGAGAAATCGATAAAAAAATAGTTTTAAAAATATTCATTGTCCACTATACTTATAATCATATTTTATTCATTTTTATTTAGCTCAAAGTACAAGTATTTCAAGTTTATATTTTACATGTTTGTATGATACATCATTGAGTACATCAAGAATTCTTTACAATTTTAGAAAACTTATAAACATGATTTTCGATCTAAAAAAATAAGGGATCACTAGAACTCGGGAGCAAGAAATCCCTACTCTCTTTATTCTTTTGCGTGGCATACCAGTGGCGTATATTAGACACGCCACCGCTATCAACTACTAGCGGCATGTCCACGACATGCCACTAACGTAATTTTGAGAATTAAAAATGCTTATTTTATTGAATCTGAAAGCAAAATCATGAAGTAAAATAGTAGCAACATTCATTGATTATAATATAGCACTACTATTAGTATAAAAACTATATATTTGGTTTCACATAGATAGAAGCTACTTATTTGGCTCCACATAGATAGAAACTAGCTACGACTAGTTCACCACATCAAATCAAAAATATCACTTCTCTGGGCGATAAATCATCCATTGATGATATGTATGATGAAGATCACTATTCCATTGTTTTTGGGTGGGGTTTCCCTAATAGTTATGAGCACGACTTATCCAATATGAAGATCATGTTTTCTCCTGATGAAGTTCTTCCATGTCACATTGTTGAAGGAGATGTGCTCATCAGTATCCCTATTTTACGAGATGGTGTTGACCTCGCCTTCTCCAACACGTACTCTACCCAAACCTTCATTAGGGATGCCAATGAATTCATAGTCGGAGTCATAGGTAATTTCTAGGTGCAATAGGAACAAAAGATAACTTCATATCAGACGGTTTTACTACATGTTATGGAAAAATATAGAAGAAACTTAGGTAACCTGACAGAACATACCATCTTGTGCGTGTCAACAATTATTTTTCTCAAATGAGTAATATATGGCATCCCGATCCTGGCCTTATTAGTGGGAGGTAGGAGTTGTTAGAGGTGTTGTTTCTCACTCTCAGTAAGTTGCATGTTCGAGAGATAATGGTCTGTTGCAAGGGGTCTTCTTCCTCATTTTCTTCGCCTTCTACGTCTTCGGCCTCCTCTTCTCTTTTTCATCGCGGGTATTAAAAACACAACATTTATTTTGGGTTGTGTTCCTTCTTCCATGGAAATGAATAGCATTTCAATGGTTTCACTCGAAGCCTACCAAATGAGTCATTTTGACCTTTTTGCACTTCAATGTTGTATGCTTGTCCATGTGCCTGGAATGACACCGTAGCTCTATAATCTCATTAAATTGCAGTCTTATGCTGCATGGTAAGGTCCGCACACCAAAAATAACGCAATAGATAAATGGTGATTGAAATATAAAATGGATACAAATAAATGTATTCGAAGGTGAATATATAGTTTGTTATACCCATGAATTCTCGAAACGACCCTCTACAAGATGGACATTGAATCATGAGCTCGTTGAAGAACGACTCGTGTGAGCATGCATGCAAACTTGACACACTACCATATCTTGTGTATAAGAAATCACAAGCTTCTAAATCATCATGTTCATTGTACAAAAATTTCCTTAAACTACACATTCACCCTAAATAAAACTTTACAACTAAATCTACAAAAATTTCCCTAAGTCACACATTTCCACTAAAATAAATAACACTAATAAATCTACACAAAATTCCCATAAACTACACAAAATTCCCCTAAACTACACATTACCCCTAAATTAAATTTTACACTACCTAGGGTTGGAGGAAATGGAGCTCAGTGGCCGCGTCAGCGACAGAGGGGAGTCGTGCATCGGTGCCGAGGGAAGCAGCATGTCAGTGATGGAGAGGAGAAGCGCGTTGGTGTAGTGGAGGCGAAGGATAGACGTGGCCATGGTGGTGGAGCCAAGGAGAGGCGCGACCTTGATGGCAGCAAATCGAGAAGAGCGGAGTGGGAGAAGGCCTTGGAGGCAGTGCCAAGGGGAGCGACGCACGGGGAATTAGATCGATCGACCTAGTGAGCAGAGTGGAGTGAGAGGCGTCTGGATGCACTTCTTTTCTTTTCTATTCCCTTTTCTATTTTGAGTAATCGAATAAGAACTTAGTGACAGGTAGGTATGTAACACACCACTAACTAGTAGATATGTTGCCGAGCACACGCTACTAACTAGTGGCGTGTCCAAAAACTACGCGCCACCAAAATGTTTTGCCCCTGGAAGAAAGTGTGTCCCACATACTTGTGGAGTGTCGCGTAACACCACAAGCCACCGGTAGGCTCTTACCAATGGCGTACCAAAGTGTGACACGCCACCACTATTTTTAGTGGCATGTATAGGTGGTGACATGCCAATGATATACTATTACCTAGAAGCTAATCTACACTAGTGTCAGCATCCTCCAACCTTGTCGGCGAAGCTATGCTGCATAACTGAGACTCGCACAAAAGCACCGAGGACTTCAAGGAGGTGCCTTCAAGAAGAAAGCGGCGTGGACGCTGCCACTGCCCACTCAAACAGTGTCTGGATCGCTCAACACATGTTTCAGCACAAACATCTAAGTATGAAATATTTTTGGTAGTATTACTAACTGGTCTATCAAAGACGGGTATAGGTATTTCCAAAAACAAACAAAGAGTATAGGTATATTGTTCTTGATGACGTGTATTTATTTTATCTTAAAAAAACAATAGTACTCCAATTTGCCTATCAAATCCCAATATATTGAATATGATCTTGTTTTTGAAGCTTTTATCGTGTAAATCACAACAGTTCAAACGGATCCTGGGTCTGATGCTTGGTTCAAATGTTAGTAAAGAAATTTCGGACTAAAAGAGGTTGTAATCTGCACTTAGGGCCTGTTTGTTTGGACTGTGACACATATATTTCACTACTAAAGTGTATAAATCGTATGCGTCACTATAAAATACCATAAATCACATATAGCTTTGTCCGAAATACATATCCGTACCAATACACAAATAAGATAGCATAAATTTTTCATAGATATGTCCATAATACATATAAATATCTCTACACTCATAAAAGACTTATAGCTAGCACAAATAAAAAGCACACGGGTGGTCGCTAACGCCAAAACGCACACCGGTGCTTGACCTGTTTAAGCTGCCTGCGTCATAACGAGAGCCCTCTACGAGCCGACTCATCAGGCAAGCCGCATAGCTAGATTAATTAGAGACGTGCCTTGCTAAGATGAAAATAAATTTCCCCTCAGAAGGCCTACTTTTATTATTCCCCGACAATACGATTTTACCCATATTCCTTCCTCGGAAAATATAACTTCACCAAATTGAGTCGTGGTACTCCGAATGTCCCCTTGGTTCGTTTTTCTCATTTTCCGTTACCTACTACCCACGACGCGGCCGGAGGTATCCAAATCTAACCGATGTTTCCGATCAGAAACTCCACGCGGCACGTCGGGCGGGCATGGGATCCTAACCGCCAGCACATATTCTGACAACGATCCTAACCGCCTGCCGGTTGTCGACAACAATAGGGGACCACGACGTGGAGCTGCAGGAGCTCAGCAGACACGCTCGACGCCCTCGCTTGGCTAATGGACAAAGTGAACACAGATAATTAAGCAATGTTAAGCCTAGAAGGATTGCAGTAGTTTTATGTTTTTTGGCATACGAAAGATTTACATTTCTTTTATTATTTATAAAAACTAAGAAAAGTATGTCAACCACTTGGCTTGCAATAATAATAATAATAATCAGGAAGAAACAGTTCGGTTGCATTCGTGATTGACCAGTTGCTCCACGCAGGGAGGTACACAACCAATCAAAAAACTAACTGACCACAAAAACTACTACTACCGTACAAATTTATAATGTGAAATAACTTGTATTTTCAAGCAAAGCAAAAATAACAAAATTGCAAAAGTGTAAAATCAATTTTGTGGACCAAGTCTCATGCTCTGTGACCAATCAGTGGGCAGGGTCTCCATTGCAGTATCCCTAATAGCAGGCTTTGACTCTCTTGTGTAATTCAGGTTCTGAGATTAGGGAAACTCTAACTGGGCTATCCTAAATTAAACACAAAAAGTGCCTCGTTTGGTCCGTTTGCGAGTGCCTCACAGACAGAAATAGACATGTTTGTTTGGGGAGGTTCATACACCCAACTATCATCTCCATTTAAAAAATAAAAAAATGAAGAAATATTTGTATGTAGCACAATCGTGCAAAATTTTAATGCTAAATAACTTATATTTTAAGTGAAGCAAAAAATTACAAAAGTTTAGAATCATTTTGTCAGTGGGCAGCAACAATGTCATGTATGCTCTATATCCTCATTAATTGGTCTGGATGCATGTGTCAGGCTGGACAGACAGATGTGCGGGCGTTGTCCGCCTCCTTCCCCCTCCAGGCAAACCCACCCCAAATTTGGTCCAGAAATAGGGTGGTTCGGGCCAAAAATATGTTTTTTTTTGCCAAATCTGTCCAAATCTAAAAACTTTAACCGAATCTGATTCCTCCTCAAAACTAATTCGAAATCTGAGTCATGGGATCGACGCCATTTTAAATGGAGCCGAAGTTGTATAGGTCAGCGCCAACACATCAGAAAACCGAAATGAAGGAGGTCGGCTCGATGTTAAACGGCGTCGACCTCCCTAGGTTGTCCCCTGTTGCCACGTGTTGGCGCCGATCTATATAACTTCGGCTCTGTTTAAAATGGCGACGACCTCAGGGGTCAGATTCTGAATTAGTTTCGGAAAAGGGTCAGATTCGGTTAAAGTTACGTAAAAAGATCAGATTTGGCAAAAAATACAAAAAATATTGTTAATTGCCTATTTGGGATGCCGTGTTAAGTGATGTCCTTTACCTACACAAACAAAAACTGACAGAGCTTGTCCGCTTGGGGGAACTGTTGGAGTTTTCCTTAGAGCAGCACAATCATTGTCAATTCGAAAGGTACCTGCCTATGTACTATGTAGTGAGGATCATCTTCACAGCTTGCTATCATTTCTGCTGGCTCAGCACTAGAGCAGTACTACCTCTGTTCCGTAAAATAAGGCATACATTTTTTTCTGGAGTCGAATGATAATTTTTTTGACCAAATTTATAGAAAAATATGTGGAGAACTATATACTTTCTCCGATTCAAATTAATTGATTCAAGTTTATCTAGATTCAGATGTATCTAATACGAAAACATGTCTAGATACACTAAATTTAGACAAATCTAAGTCAATTAATTTGGATCGAAGAGAGTAGATATATTAGGTAGCGGGTGCGAAATATTTGAGCTCAGTAGCGCGGCTAGAGTCGGCTTTTGTTTGTGATATTGGGCCGCTTGGCTAGTTTGTAATTCTAAACCCTTCTTGATTAATGAAATGGGACAATATTTTACTCTGCTTAGAAAAATATATTCAACTACAATCTTGGCAAAAGTTTGACTAGTCATAAGTTGACATATACTCAAATCGAAACTTTATTTTTGTCCTAAATTTCTTAAACCGGACGATGAAACATAATGTACTTTTAAGTTTATAAATAAATATAATAATGCTCCATTTGGTGACGGTGAAAGCGGGAGCATGTGGATACAGGATGGATCGGACGTGAGGTGGGACACGGGATCAAGTGGCTCACAGGATACCAAACCATGTCGCCGGAGCTTCCCCGGCTCTTCTCCCCCTCTTCTCCGCTGGCTCTTTGCCGGCCGAAGGGGATGGGGGAGAGGAGGCTGGCCTCGTGTAGATAGTGGTAGGAGTAGTAGTAGGTCTAGGGTTTCTAGTTCTGTTGCCTACATGGCGTATGGCGTCATGCCGTGGGGATTGCTCCTCCTGGTGCTCTCGCACGACGCTGGGTGGCTGATGGAGGCGGTCTCCGGCGGATCTCCATGGTGGAGATCGAGTCCTGGACTGGAGACAAATCCACCAGGATCCTCTACAATAAGCGTGGTGGTGGAGATCCAGATCTAGCTGATGCGGTGCTGCTACCTCCTCTTTCTGTCCATCAAGGTGATGGGAGACGAGGTTGGTTGCGGTCATCGTTTTGTGCTGGAGATGGACAGCCGGGAATCAAGGCTGCATCCATGATCCTTGGGAGTTCTCCATCAGCAGTTCATCCTCGACGATCGGAAGCTGTCCAACTGCTGAATCTAATGGCCGTTAGGCGCCCACTCCCTCCCTGGTCGCTGGCAGCAGGTGCGTCTGATCTTCAAGTTTCCTGCCAGCCAGAGGAGTTGTTCAACCTCCAAGCCTATGAGCCAAACCGGAGGCTCTCTCGCTCCAATGCGGTGTGCTCCTGCCGCTACACCCCAAGTGGCCCTGTCCTCGGAGGTGTTGGTCGGAAGCTTCGTCGCAAGTTCGGTGGAGAAGGAGCTAGAAGAAGGCCTGGGCCAGATTGCTTTTTCTTTTTTTGCTCTAGGGTCTTCGAGGCATATGTAAAGGGCCAAGTTGTAATTGTGTTTCTTTGTATGGACCTCTATGTAATTTGTGCTCCACCGACAGAGATATAAAGTTGCAGTCAGGGTCCTTCGAGACCCCTCTTCCCGTTAAAAAAAAAATTGAACCATAATGTGACCAACCTATTTTGTCCCTCCATATGTGCAGTCGGCATCCATAATGTATTGGGGAAGGATTCTAGTGTCTTAAGCGAAATGTTGGCACAATGATGTTCGATACTTCTATTGAGATCCGAGGTGTTGCTCTACAATGTACAGAACAATAATTTTCTCATTGAATTACTAGGCAGCAACTTCCAAGTCACGTAGGTTTTCCCATCGAGGTATGTTAATCTTTTGGACAACATGTTTTTGTGTGACTCGGTTAGGGGGGCTTTTGAAGGTAGGGACTTTAGCATACGATTTTTGGAAAAAACAGGCTTTATTTTTTATTATTAGTAGTAATGGTACCCCCTCGGTCCCTCTATTTTTATTTACCATATTTTGTGTGACTTGTAGAGTTTTACCAAGTATATGGAAATATTATTGTTTATCAAATGAATATGATATAAATTATAATCTATAATGATTCTAATATACAATATATTTAATTTTATAGATGTTGATGTTTTTCCTAATTATGTGGTCAAATTTAATAAACTTTTTATTTTTTACTAAACACAAAACGTAGGTAATTATAAATGGAGCGAGTAGTATGACACATAGGCAATTTGGGATAGTCGTGACACACCGGTCCAATCCTAGATCGGCCAATGAATGGAACAGGCATGACTACATGGCGGTAGGGGTCATCAAGCCAGGGAACCACATGGCGGATGGGAGATGGAGGAAGAGTGGCAGGAGACGCCCCTGATGCCACTGTCCGTTACTGGATGACATACTTCGACGTCATGAAAAGAGGATTCGGGGAGGAACATTTCTTGGCATGATGGTGGGAGTTGGCTTAAGAGCATCCTAGCAAATCCCTAATAAACTGAACCTAGCTAATAAACTCAGACCGGGGGAGCTAGAAAACCGTATTCAGTACGAGAAACAGACTTAGCAGAACAGATATACATAAGTAAACTGGATAGTGATACCAACTGGTCCACGCCATAAAATCTTAGAACAAATAATGGAGCAAGTGTTTGCAAACATGAAATTAAAAACATAGGTAGGGGATATACAAAACCGAAGCAAATGGTAGGGTGTGGAACTATTAGTTCTACTAACCCTAACCCTGACTAGAACCCTAGATCGGCGGCGCAGTTCGTCATCATCGGAGAACTCGTCGCTGAAGAAGCCCTCCTTAAATGCAAAGAGAGTGGAAGACAGCCTCGTCATGCGCATTCCTTGGACCCGCAAGAACGAGGCCACACTCCTCCTCGAGAGAGTTGACGAACGCCTGATGCCAAGATCCTCATGAGCTATGTTGAGGCAGCTGCGGGCGGCCGCGTCGTTGGGGTTTATGTGCAGCTCGTGGAAGTGATCTAAGTGGGTCTCGTCGAGGGGTTGCTGGCGCTTAATCTCTAACAGGACCACTTCCCTGAGGATGTCCCAACCAAAGGGGTGGCTAGTGGTCCGGGAGAACGGACAGTGCAGCCGCGCCTGGATAGAGCTCACGGCCTCCGTGTCGTGCGAGGAATCATCACAATCGTGGCCCGTGTTTGAGTCGCCACAACTGTGACTTCTGGCAGGGACTCACATCGTGGATCGACTCTAATTGCTCTTGGGCGAGAGCAGGGTGATGCAGCAGAGGAGAGAAAATTGCAGTGGAGGGGTTGAACCATAAATCATGGTCTGACTCGGGTACGTAATAGCAGCGGTGTGGGCCACTTTCGGGTTCCCTGGATATTTTTATCCAGGACGACACTTGTTTCAGGATGTGTCAGAGATTCGCAAGTGCTACATCCACTCGGGCTATAGCATGTGAAATTTTCGTCCAACACGGTTATGTCATGCAGCAAAGCGGGAATAAATGAGAAGCTTGAACTTGTGCAGTTCTTTCTCTCCCGTTTCTCTCAAGCGGCTGCATCCTCTACAAGATATGTAAAATGCATATATGTTCTTTGTAGTTTGTCATACCATATTCTATGTTGGGTTTCCTGCCGGCTGTCTAGGGTGGCTGCGAGGCTGGAGAGGTCAGTGAGAGGTGGATGCGGTGCTACGTTTGGAGTCGCCTCTTGTGTCAACCCCGCAACGCTCCCGCTGGGGATGTGAGAGCTCACCTTGTTTACCAACCAAGGTGTGGTTGCGGTTGCAGTTGTCGAGGGAGGTTTTTGATGTCCATGAGGAGAAGCGGAGTAGGCCGGGTGGTCATCCTGCTACGGGAGTGGGATGCAAACGGTGAACCTTTAGGGTACCCTCTACCCTCCATCAAAGGCGGACCCAGTTTTCCTGTAGCCCGGGCAGTTGCCAGGCTTCCGGCCGACCGGCACAACTTATGTTAATATAATTTGACTAAAATTAAGCTTATTAAGCCTTTGAATTTACTGTTTGCCCAGGCTTTAGAATATTCTTGGGTCTGCCACTGCCCTCCATAGTACAAAAAAATTTCACAAATCTTCACTTTTTGAAAAGACTAGTTTATTTGTTTGTACTAGACTGAAATAGAGGGTACCCTAAAGGTTTAAAATTTGCATCTCTAGGAGTGGTGAAATGCGAAACAAGATTATTGCCGGAGAGAAATGCATGTACGTCCATGTAGGATGTATGACACGGGTTACTGGATATCAAAAAAAAAAATACACGGGTTACTGAATTATCGGAGTGTGGAGACCAAGAATGCAGCTCATGTAGCTTCGCGACCGGCAGACTGAAGCAAAAATACACGGAGGATGTGTTCGTTCATACAGGTTGCATTCATCGCTGACCTGTGAACAACACCATGGTGAGGGTGACAAGGACACCTAGAACCACTTGGAAAATTCCAGTTTGGGTGGGCTTACTTCAGAAAGAAAGAAAAAAGGAAAACAAAAGAGATAGGTTTGACTCTAAAATTAACACTAAACAGAGTTCTCTTCTCTTTTCCTTTTTTTAAAAAATGGTGAGAGCGTTCAGGGCTCTGAAGAGGATCAAACAGCAACTTGCAGCACACTAAAATTCTTATTATGAGGGAACTATTATTATTATACTATAAAAGGAGGTTCTATGTTTACTATTTTGACGAAGATCGGATCTACATTATGCAGCTAAACAAATCAAATGGTTCCATTTCTGGTGCACAAATATCGTACAAGCATCAGCTAATTAAACAAGCTACCTAGTGGTCTGGTGTCAGTTGAGCAGTACCTTGTTGTTTAGTCCACAAAACCGATACTTGTTCTGTGGGTAAGCTCACGGGACTTTGGGGAAAATAGCAGTATCACAAAAGCAAGGTAGATAATGTCACATTAGTTCCAATACACGAATTAGGAAGCTAGAGAAGAAGAAGCTCGCCCTTATACATGTACTGTTGTTGCTGCTGCTTTAGACTGACGGACACCAGACAGGATGTGAAATCATACATGTACCATTGTCGCTGCTGCTTTAGACTGACGGACACCAGACATGATGTGAAATCTAATTGTGCAGCAACAGGTCAACGACCAGCAAAAACTAACCAGAAATTCATCCTTCAGCCATCGGTTTGAATCAAGAACCCTAGGTCAAGAGTAGTATCTACAGAGGAATCGACCTAGGATTCATCTAGCAATAGATGGGAGAGGAGGGGGAAAGTGGAAGAACTTACAGGAGAGAAGGCCAGGACTGCCGGAGAAGATGGACGGCAGAGGGATCTCGGAGTAGGTGTTGTCGATGGCGTCGGAGCGGCGACGGATCTCGGTGTTGGCTGTGGGGTGGGAAGACGAAGGGATGGAGCGACCGAGGGATGGCGGAGCGACGGAGCGGCAGAGGGATGACAGAGCGACAGAGTGGCGGAGCGGTAGCCGCGAGGCGAGTCCCTGCGTCGTCGCCGCCAGCACGCGAGGAGGAAGAAACGCGAGGAGGAAGAAACGCGAGGGGAGGTGAGCTTTTCGGTTCCACCCCGACCCCCTCGTGTTTCCTGGGGTTCGCTGGGTTGAGCCGGCCCTAAACCGGTTGACCCACCTGTACAAAACGGTCCAAAGTGGTTTCGGGTGGATTAAAATTAGGCCGGGATTAAACACGTGAAACCCGGTCGATCCACTGCAAAAAAAACGAGGCCTTAGGGTACCCTCTACCCTCCATCAAAGGCGGACCCAGTTTTCCTGTAGCCCGGGCAGTTGCCGGGCTTCCGGCCGACCGGCACAACTTATGTTAATATAATTTGACTAAAATTAAGCTTATTAAGCCTTTGAATTTACTGTTTGCCCAGGCTTTAGAATATTCTTGGGTCTGCCACTGCCCTCCATAGTACAAAAAAATTTCACAAATCTTCACTTTTTGAAAAGACTAGTTTATTTGTTTGTACTAGACTGAAATAGAGGGTACCCTAAAGGTTTAAAATTTGCATCTCTAGGAGCGGTGAAATGCGAAACAAGATTATTGCCGGAGAGAAATGCATGTACGTCCATGTAGGATGTATGACACGGGTTACTGGATATCAAAAAAAAAATACACGGGTTACTGAATTATCGGAGTGTGGAGACCAAGAATGCAGCTCATGTAGCTTCGCGACCGGCAGACTGAAGCAAACCCCGTGGATGAAATGTGAATCCTTGATCCAATTGCCGAGGGCGGTGGATCCGTTTTTGCTATCCGAGACGCTTGCGGAGATCCCTTTACTTGTGGCGCGCGGAAGCTTGAACATCCGAGGATCGCTTTTCATGCAAAAGCGATGGCATGCATGTGCCCACGCGGCAGAAGCTGTTTGGGGCCTGCCCATACAACCAGGTGATCTCTGAATCTGATGGTGACTGTCAGACTTTGACTGTTCCTGCTCTTAACGGTGTTAGTCGAATTTTGTGTTAGCCGACTTTTGATTTGGTCCAATTCAGTTTACATCTACGTATTTGTATAATAAGGTCGCGCATACCCTTGCTAGGCTGAACAATAATAGTACTATGTACTCCAATATATTGCCCTGTTAGTTTGTTATTGTGAGTTGCCAGTGCGAGAATTGTAGACAAAGGTTTCGATAAATAAAGGTTTAGTTGTTCCTCCGTCGTAGTATGTTTGAATGATGGCCGGTAATTTTAAACTTCATTAACCATAAATAAATTATTCTTTATGAATCAACAACTTCACTCTTGACGTACTACATGGAAATTATTTGGAGAACGAACCATCACGTGTTTTCACGGTAGCACGTAAATATTCACATGTCCTATTTTGATATAGCGTGAATAATTTAGAGTTTGGCTTGTTAATCATATCACATAAAAAATAAATTATATAAAAGAATGCTATATGACCACAAGAACTATTCAAATATCTCGTAAATATTAAAGTTTATCTCGTTTTGCATTATAAATATCCTGTAATCCGTGCAAAATATTCGTTTATCTAAAGAAAATAGTATATGTTGTACTTGTGAAAATTGCTAGTTTTGCATTCTGATCCAAATTAATGGACTCAGCTTTGTCTAGATTCAGATATATGTAGCACTAAAACATGTCTAAATACTTCCGAATCTAGACAAATCTAAATTCATTATTTTGGATCAGAGAAAGTATGATCTTGTAGATTTAATTTTATACTCCCGCATGTCTAATTTAGTTGTTGCGGGTTTAAGGAAAGTCTTGTCTAAACCTTACCTAAATCCATGACAATCAAATTGGATCGAAGATTGTAAAATTTTCTAAAAATATAACTTCGAGACTTCACAAACTTATGTTGAATTCCTTTTCTATGTTGAACACAATTACCACTAGAAATAAACTAAACCGGTCATACAAAAAATATATTGAAAAACAGAGAAGACCTTTGTGAACCATTCCCTGAATATTAACGCCGGCAAACAAAATTGTTTACAAAGTACACAAGTGGAAACATTAATAAAGGGAAGGGCATATCAAAAGATACACGAAAACAGAATAAGAAGAAAATAAATTACTAATGAAATAGGAAGTGAAGAGGGTGCATAAACACGAAAATAAAAATAAGGAGTAGATATAGAAAACCAAAACGAAAGAAAGAAAAGGGAAGAAGGAAGGAGAAGAAAAACAGCCGGTCGTCTACTTCAAATCCCAATTCGCAACCCATTCCCGGCTTCCCGCCACTCTCTCGCGCTCTCGCTTCGGAATTTTTCTACTCATCCCAGCATTAAGCAGTTAATGGGCCAGGTCCAGGAACACGGAGTCCAGCAACAAGCGGACTTAGCCCAGTACCCTTCTCTTTTGTCTTTTGCTAGGAAATATCTAGCCCAGTAACTACGGCACGCCGTGAAGTACTTTCCTCTAGCTTTGCATGGCCATTTTCTTCTTGCACCAAGCCCAGCGAGCCCGCCAGCCAAATTCTTGTCTTGTTAGGCTTCGCCTTTGCATAATACTACGATTCCTAGGAAATATCACAATCTAAGATTCATGAAGGCCCAACACAGTAATTTGCCAGCTAAAAAACATGAGTACCGAGTATGTATATGGCAAAAATTATACTCCCTCCGTTTCAAAATATAAAATATTTCAGTTTTGTGAAGTAAACGTATCTAGACTACTTGTAGTATATAGATTCACTTAGGTTTAAAGTGAATCTAGACGCTAAAACATGTCTAGATACATTTTTTTCATAAATCTAAAACATCGTATAAGTATTTTAAAACAGAGGGAGTATTACTATTAAAAAACATTTACCGCTAAACAAACACTGCATGCCGCATGGATACATGGCTTTGAGTCTATCGCCGGTCGATCTACATCTGAGGACTATCAGTTCAGTTGTTCAACCATCATATAATACATCTGGATCATGCTAAGGGTAACGCATGCATGCACATATTTTTTTACGTACTATACAAAATTAGTTGTGTCAATGTCTGGACAAATACACATGATATATAGTTATGACTCACGACTACTCCCTCCGTTTTAAAATATAAGATGTTTTAGGTTTGTGAGAAAATGAATCTAAACTTGTTTTAGTGTGTAGATTCATTCCAAACCTGAGTGAATTTTATATAAAAAAATCTAAATAAATTTGTATCACAAAGGTAAAACATCTTATATTTTGAAACGGAGGGAGTACATCATATGTGTGTCCCTGATGTGAGCTTTTTCTGACCAAGAAAATGTGATCTTCATTAGTCGAGTGGTAATGCTATTGTGTAAGAGATTCATGATAAAAGATAATATGAAATTGTCCTGCAGAACGAGATATAGGAAAACACGTACCATTGCTAGCCTTGCCAGAATGCCAGCGATTAACTAAAATTTCACGTAATCTATATGAGGAAAACATCCTCTTGAGATTTTTTTCATGTCCTTTAATGTTGAATGTCAGAATACATGAAAATATACAATGACACCAATGACCATTTGGTGATGGAGAGCTAAAATGAAATATATGTTTTGCACAATGTCAAGAAGGATAAGGTGCGTGTGAGGAGCATAGTAAGGGACAACTTGGGCCCTAGATCCCAAAGGGAAAGAAGATTTCCTACTTAGTAACGTATACTACATCATATCATATTCCCTGCTCCAGTCACATGATTTATGGAATGCACGAACACATAAAAGCGTATAATCATGATATTGTGTCCATCTAATATTACACAAAAAATTGTTTGATAGAAACAAAAGATTATTTCGAAGAGAAAGTCAACAAAATCTTATGAAATTTAGTGATCTTAGAAAAGTTCCATATGTGATAAACCTAAAAAATTATATGAAATGTATGGTGTGAAGAGGGAGAGAGGGGACGAGATGATTGAGTAGACCTAGGACGTCGTGGCGCGAAAAGGGGATTTTGCATTGCATTGAAGACATTTGCATGTGTCGATGTTGGTTGGGTCGGATGATGGGTGGCCAACCGACTTCAGGTGGCAGGAAGTAGGATGGGGGACGAATCATTGTTCCACCTTTGGCCGAAGGTTATGATGGTGTTACCCACGAGCTATGTTCAGCTTCTTCAAGGCACTGTGGAGGTCGTTTTTCTCCTTCCACTAGTACATTCGTGATACATATGTCCTAAACATATCAATCATATTTCCGCCGATATTTATATTTTTTATTGATTGTATGGACTAAAACACTATTAATTGTCGAAGGATTTAAAATTATTTTCTCGCAGATAACGGGAAGAAGATGCCACTAGAAAGATGCTGCTTTGACAACTTGATAAAGTTAGAAAACACTTGTTTTCCAAGGGGCTAACCTCGTTGCCTAACTCGCTATATACTCGTGGCCTAGTCCACACGCCAAATAGTTTGATCAGGTGTTTAATAGTGTGTGTTTTTTGGACAAAGAGGACCGCCAATATGTAGAACTCGCGGTGGTCTTCATGGTTTTGCTTGGTGTGGTCGTGTTACTGTGTTACGTCTGGTGGTAGTGATTTTTGTGCTTTGTTCCTTTGTTCTTATAATACTAGATAATACCTCCCACGTTGTTACGGAAATGTTTGAGCATATTGTAGATAATTTTTTGATACAAGATTAAAAGTCATGGATACATCATACATATTAGCTGACATAAACAACCTTTCATATGGAGTAAGTGTCGTTGTAATTGCATAGGTGTGTATGCATTAGTACCCGTACAAACTTGTGAGGAAGAACAAAGAGTGTTATCCAACAAAAACTCATTTATATCCAACTTATGAAAATACAAATCTCGTTGCAATTTTTAACTCCTAACAAGTAAAGCACAAATATATATTTGGACAATTGACCACATATAATTTTATCTAAAGGTGAGCTATGAAGTGCTCTGTTTAGCAACCCACAATTAAACCAAACGATGAACTTAACATGCAAGCAATCTTCTTTACCACAACCTTGAATATCCTTTCTTGCAACACCGGGGATGTCTTTGAGCTTCATCCCTAACAGATCAATTTGGTCAAAAATCAAATAGAAGCATGGCAGGTTTACAGTTAAAAGTAAAATGATATGTATCAAACATGTGAGTTGCATCATATGCTTACTTCCTATACTGTATATATAGTGTTACACGCTTCCACCATTAACAGTGATCATTTCACTACATAATATATCTTTATAATCAACATAAATAAGAAATTATCACAGTTTAGTTACCTGCATGTTACCTCTGTTCTACATCCACAATTGAGATCTCATGCTCGCTTCACATCCATATAGAGATTACTAAGTATTTATATTCTAAACATGTCAACAACCCATTAAGAAATAGTTATTTGTTTCTTTACTCTTGAGTGAATCTGAAATGGTAGAGTTGAAATTGATTAGTAGACCTAGCCAATTTTACTAAAACAAACCACAACGAAAGTATTTGAAAATCCTATGTAGCATAAAAAATGAGAGACGACATATGAAAATTGTATAATTAACATAGATAGCAGATTATTATAGTTTGGTTACCTGCATGTCGATTTTCATTCTGTATCCACAACTAACAGCTCATTCCCTTTACATTATATACACATTAAGAAGTATTTATATTTGAACATACCAATAATCCATCTTGATCCTTGAGCGAATCCGAAATGGCAAACTTTAAATGGATTAGTCCATGTAGCCAACCTCACTAACACAAAACAGAACAAAAGCATTTAGAAATATTCAAGAAGGAAAACAAAAAAGAGAGGTGTCATTGGATTGTCCCAAGCATCATCAAAACTTTTAGATTGGTCCAATAAATCATCCAAATAGCGCATTGAGCTTGTTTTCTAAACATCAATCTGCAGATTAAAGTTCCTTATATAGCAAATTCCTAGTTTTCCACTGTAATCCACAAGAAGAATATTTGATTCCACAATTGACAGCTCACGGTCGCTTCACATCCACATGGAGATTAATGAGTATTTATATTCTGAACATGGCAATAATCCATCAAGAAATAGTTATTTGTTTCTTTACTCTTGAAATCTAAAATTGTAGAGTTGAAATGGATTAGTACATCCAGGCAATATCACCGAAACAAACCACAACATAAGTGTTTAAAAATGCTCAAGTAGCATTAAACAAATAAAAATGACAGGCATGTGAGGATTGTATAATTAACTTAGATAACAAATTATTACAGATTGGTTAGCTGCATATTTATTTTTGTTCTACATCACATTTCATTCACATCCATATATATATTAAGAAGTATTTCTATTTTGAACATACCAACAATCCATCTGGAAATGATTATTTGTTTCTTGATTCTTGACGAATCTGAAATGCTGGAGCTTAATGCATTAGTCCATGTAGCCAACCTTGCTGACACAAGATGGAACAAAAGCATTCAAAAATATTCAAGAAGCGAAATAAAAATGAGATACATCATTGAATTGTCCCAAACATCACAAAAACTTTTAGTTGTTCCAATAAATCACCCCAATAGCGCATCGAGCTTGTTTTCCAAACATCAATCTACAGGTAGTTCCCTATATGGAAAATTTCTAGTTTTCCCATGTAATCCACAAGAAGAATATTTGAGTCCAAAATTGATAGATCATGCTCGCTTCATATTCGTATACAGATTATTAAGTATTTCCATGTTGAACATGACAATAACCCATCAAGAAGTAGTTATTTGTTTCTTTACTCTTGAGAGAATCTGAAATGGAAGAATTGAAATGGATTTTATCATTGCTATAGGAGAGAATATCTCACTGTATTCAATTCCTTCCACTTGTCGAAAACCCTTTGTGATAAGTCTTGTCTTGTGGATAATCACATTTCCATCAGCATATGTCTTCTTCTTAAAGATACATTTGTTCTCCACGGCCTTTCGACCTTCGGGGAGATCTACCAAGTTCCAAACTTGGTTTTTATACATGGATCCTATCTCGGATTTCATGGCTTGTAGCCATTTCTCGGAGTCAGCACTCTCCATTGCTTCTTTGTAGTTCTTAGGTTCCTCTTGTTCGTCTACAAGACTGACATCACAAGGCTACTATACCAATCTGGGACGGTATGTAGTCTTGATGATCTCCAAACCGTAGGAGCTTCGATGTTATGATCTGTATCATTCGTTTCTTCTTCTGCTGTAGAGAGCGGTTTCGGAACAGTTTTTGTTGCGCTACTCAGTATTTGGAGAGAAGGGTCAACGACCTCATCAAGCTCTATTTTCCTTCCACTAACTCCTTTTGCGAGAAACTCTTTCTCTATAAAGGCACTGTCCTTAGTGACAAACGTTTTTCCCTCGGCTTTGTTG
Source organism: Avena sativa (assembly GCA_916181665.1). Lineage (NCBI taxonomy): Eukaryota > Viridiplantae > Streptophyta > Magnoliopsida > Poales > Poaceae > Avena > Avena sativa. The sequence goes on along the minus strand of OV702294.1, from coordinate 141,930,983 downwards.
TAGAAGATATGTCCAATAGTTTCCTTTCGGTATCCTACAAAGATACAATTTTCCGCTTTAGTTTTGAGCTTGTCTGGCTGCAGTTTCTTAACATAAGCCTCACATCCCCAAACTTTTAAGAATGACAAGTTTGGCTTCTTGCCACACCATATGTCATATGGTGTTGTCTTCACGGATTTGGATGGTGCTCTGTTTAAAATAAAACCGGCGGTTTCAAATGCATATCCCCAGAATGACACATACAAATCAGTTAAAGACATCATGGACCGGACACTATCCAATAGAGTACAGTTACACCATTTCGATACACCATTACTCTATGGTGTTCCGGGTGGTGTAAGTTGTGGTACAATACCGCGGTCCTTCAAGTGCATGCCAAACTCATAACTCAAGTATTCGCCTCCCCGATCTGATCTGAGGTGCTTAATCTTCTTGTTGAGATGATTCTCTACCTCTTTCTGAAATTTTTTGAACTTTTCAAAGGTATCATGCTTATGCTTCATCAAATAGATATACCCATATCTACTCTAATCATCAGTGAAGGTAACAAAATAACAAAGCGTGTCGAGACACTCATTGGTCGACACACATCTGTATGTATGATTCCCAACAGGTCTGCAGCCCGCTCCATAGAACCGGAGAAGGGTGTCCTGGTCATCTTGCTCATTAGACAAGGCTCGCATGTATCAAGAGATTCAAAATCTAGTGATTCCAGAAGTCCATCAGAATGGAGCTTCTTCATGCGCTTTACGCCAATATGACCAAGACAACAATGCCATAGGTACATGGTATTATTGTCATTATGCTTGCAACGCTTGGCATCAATGTTATGGATGTGTGTACCACTATCAAGATCTAGTAAGAATAAACCTTTGCATACACACGCATGAACATAAAAGATATCATTCATATAAATATAACAACCACTTGTTACAGATTTAAATGAATAACAATCTTGCAACAAGAAAGATCCGCTCACAATATTCATGCTTAAGGCGGGTACAAAGTAGCACTTATTCAAATCTAAAATTAATCTCGAAGGTAGATGAAGAGGTAGACCGCCAACGGTCTTGACATCGACTTTCGGTCTGTTGCCGACGTTCATCATCACCTTAATACGTTGGAAACGTATCTATATTTTTTTATGTTCCATGCTTGTTTAGTATCTACTTTATTTTGCTTTGTCTACACTTTGAGGTGTTTTTATATGTTTCCTAGAACTAACCTATTAACAAGTTGCCACAGTGCCAGTTGCCTGTTTTCTTCTGTTTTTGGTTCCAGAAAGGCACAAAATCAATATTCTCGGAATTGGACGAGACGGAGGAGGCTCACCAGGGGGGCAAACCCCTAGCCGCGCGGGTGGGCCCACCCCGCGCCTGGGGGTGCAGCCGCCATGGTGGCCCCCTGCCTCGCCTCTTCGCCTATAAAGTCCCCTCGATGCCAAAACCTTAAACACCTGATCAATATTCAACGAAACCGTTTGTAGCCGCCGCCACCATCGTCCCTAGATCGGGGGGATCTAAAGCTCTTCCCGGCACCGTGTCGGAGGAGAGATCATCCCGGAGGCCTTCTTCTTCATCATTCCAGCCTCCGGTATGAAGCGTGAGTAGTTCCACCTTGGACTATGGGTCCATGTAGTAGCTAGATGGTTGTATCTCCTCCTTGTGCTTTCATGTATAGATCTTGTGAGCTCCATTCATGATCAAGATCTAATCTATTTGTAATCATACATGTTGTGTTTGCAGGGATCCGATGGATATTGAGATTACTATGTCAGATTGATTAATGATTTTGTCTTATTGATTCTATCATGTCTGTGTTGTTTGTGATCTTGCATGCTCTCCGTTGTTAGTAGCTATCTTGGCCAAGTAGTTGCTAGTGACTCCAAGAGGGGATATTTATGCTCGATAGTGGGTTCATGCCTCTAGTTTCCAAGGGAAGTGACAAAAATCTCTTCGGTTGAAGATGTGTTGTTGCCACTAGGGAGAAAACAATGGTCTCTTGTTCATGGAACAAGTGGATTTTTTACCTTACACACTTTGCTTAAAGCAGTTGTCTGTTGCTTGCAACTTAATACTAGAGGGGGTTCGGATGATAACCTGAAGGTGGACTTCTAGTCATAGATGCAATTGGATGGTGGTCTATGTATATTGTCGTATTGCCCAATCGAATCTCATAGGATATTTTTGTCTAGTATTGCATTGTTATGCCTTGCTCAGTCCTGTCAATTGCCTTGTTGTAATTCGTTTACCCTGCATGCCATGTTTGTTTATCTAAGGAGAGCACCTCTAGTGAACTATGGACCCAGTCCAATCTTTACCATTGATACATCTTCCACTGTTACTCGTTTACTTGCTGCAAACCATCATCACCTTCCACACCGTACATTTAATCCTTTGTTACAGCAAACCAGTGAGCTTTACAACCTCACTGTTTGTTGGGGCAAAGTCTTGAGTTTGTGTTGTGCAGGTTTCCACGTTGTTTGCAACACCTTTGAGACGTTTCCTTCCTTCTACTGGTTCGATAACCTCGGTTTCTTACTGAGGGAATACTTGTTGCTGTGCTCTTCACACCTTGCTCTTGGGGTTTCCAACAAAGCGTTTCACGTCAATAGTGTGGCTGTCATCAAGATTTTCTAGCGCCGTTGCCGGGGAGGCCAAGGACGTCTTCACAAGGGGAGTACTCCTCAACCTTTCTCTTTACTGTGTTTTTAGTTTGCTTAGTTTATTTTGCTTGGTTTTGTTTGCCTCTTTTTATCAAAAACTCAAAAAAAAATTAGTTTACTTTGGTTTGCTTTCTCTTATCAAAAACACAAAAAAATTAGTTCCTGCTCTAGCTGCTGCTATTTTTGGCTTGCTCCACTTTGCCAAAATGAACTCTGCTGAGAACACCAAGTTGTGTGACTTCACTAGCACAAACAACAATGATTTCCTTAGCACTCCCATTGCTCCACCTGCTCCTGATGCTACATTTTATGAAATTAAGCCTGCTTTTTTGAATCTTGTGATGAGAGAGCAATTTTTTGGTGCTAGTTCTGATGGCGTTGCTACCCATCTCAATAGCTTTGTTGAACTTTGTGAGATGCATAAGTATAAGGATGTAGATGGAGATATTATTAAGCTCAAGTTGTTTCCTTTCTCCTTGAGAGGAAAGGCTAAAGAATGGTTATTCAGACTTGCCTAGGAATAGTATTGATTCTTGGATTAAGTGCAAGGATGCTTTTATTGGAAAGTACTACCCTCCTACTAAGACTATATCTATGAGAAGTGACGTTATGAAATTTATACAACTTGATAATGAACATGTTGCTCAAGCTTGGGAAAGAATGAAATCTTGGTTAAGAATTATCCCACTCATGGACTTACTGCTTGGATGATTATTCAGACTTTTTATGCAGGTTTGAACTTCTCCTCAAGAAACCTGTTGGATTCAGCTGCTAGAGGTACCTTTATGGGCATCACTTTGGGTGATGCAACAAAACTCCTTGATAATATGATGGTTAATTACTCTGAATGACACACTGAGAGAGCTCCACATGGTAAGAAGGTAAATTCTGTTGAAGAAACCTCCTCTTTAAGTGATAAGATTGGTGTTATTATGGCTATGCTTGTTAATGGGAAAGCTCCTTTAGATCCAAACAATGTTCCCTTAGCCTCTTTGGTTGCTCAAAAAGAGCAAGTTGATGTGAACTTCATTAGAAACAACAATTTCAACAACAATGCCTATAGGAATAATTCTGGTGGTAAAAACTATAGGACTTATCCTCCTAATAATGGCAATTCCTATGGAAACGCCTACAACAATGCTAGAAGTGCCCCCTATGAACTTGAAGTTATGCTCAAAGACTTTATTAGTAAACAAACCGTTTTCAACAAGATTGTGGAGGAAAATCTTTTAAAATTTTGAGAAGAATATTTCCTCTTTGTCTGAAGCACAGTCCTCCTTGATTAATAAAATGGTTGCTAAACCTGAAACCATGGAAAGTACCTTTGCTGCTACTCAGGCCATACAAGTTACTATTAATGAAAATGTTAGACTGTTAGCTCAACTTCATGTTAAGTGGGAAAGGGAAGCTGAAATTGATAGAAACAATAGTGTGTGCACCATCACTAGAACGGATACCACTAAACCACAACAAGTCCCCATTCCTCCTCCTACAATGCCTAAGCCAAATGAGTTTACTACTAGTGATGCTAAGTTTGATTTTTATATAGATGGTTGCAATATTTCTTAAGTGATTGTGTTCCTGCAAAAACTTGCTAGAAGTCCTGATGCTAGTGATATGCATGTTGCTTTCACCAAACACATTACAGATGCTCTTGTTAAGATTAAGGAAGAGAAGTTAAAGCACAAAGTTTATATTCCTAGGAAAATAGAAGATAGTTGGGAACCCATTATTAATGTGCAAGTGAATGACTTTGATCTCAAAGCTTCATGTGATCTTGGTTCTAGTGTCTCTATTATGCCTAGGAAGATTTATGAAATTCTTGATTTGCCACCTTTGGAAGATTGTTATTTGGATGTACCACTTGATGATAATGCTAAGAAGAAAATCATGGGGAGTATTAATGATGTTCTCATTATGGTTAACAATGCTTATGTGCATGTTGATTTCTATGTTTTGGATGTTGAATACAATGCTTCTTGTGCTATTACTTTGGGAAGACCTTTGCTTCGAACTGTTGGTGCCATCATTGATATGAAACAAGGCACCATTAAATATCAATTTCCATTCAAGAAAGGTATTGAACACTTCCCTATGAGGAGAGATAAGTTGCTTTTTGCTCCTCCTTTGAAAGAAAGGTTTGATGTTAATGCTTCTCTATTTGAAAATACTTGATTTCTTGCTTCTTGTGCCTAACTTAAAGGCATTAAAGAAAAGTACTTGTTGGAAGATAACCCAAGAGTTTCCTTGAGTCCTGGAAGTTATTACTTCAGTAATGACCTCTCCTTATCCTTTTTTGTTTGCTTTTTGTGCCAAGAATGACCTCTAATGAGAGGGAAGTAAGATTTGGAGAGTTGTTGTCCCGAAACAGATTTTTGTCCTCCACCATAAAAATACCTGAGGAGTCTCTGTAAGTTGGATTGAGATGAAAATTTACGAATAAATCCCCCAGTATGTTAGCTAACTTTAGTTATTTCAACACTTTTTGATTTGATCAACAGAATATTTTCGAAAAAAATTCGTTTCTACCTACTGGTCTGTTTTGACAGATTTCTGCCATTATTTGCATTTGCTTCTTATTGATTCCTTTTTGGGTTCTTTTTGGGAAATTGAGCTTTTTGAAGGAGTTGCTACAGTATCTTGTGTTTTTAGTAAAAAGTTTTGATGTTCCAAAACTAAACCCAAAGGTATTTTACCTTTTGAATACACTAATGTTGCTAATGAAGATTGTGTGAAGTTTTGTATGAAGGAAAAAATTTAGGTGTAGAGAAAGAATGATGTAATGAGATGAAGAATGGACAAAAGCTCGAGCTTGGGGATGCCACCCTGGTGTCACCCCAAGAAATATCCAAGAATTACAAGCATCAAAGCTTGGGGATGCCCTTCTTCATCAATAAAAAGCTCAGGTCTTTCTAGACACTTTGTTTTTATTATTTCATGCACTGTTGTGTTGTTCTTGGAGCGTATTAGTTTTCGTTTGCTTTCCTTTGTTTTTTATTTTGCTTGAGTAAAGTGGTTTGGACCCCCAGTCTCGCTGTGTTGTTTCAAATAAGTTGATTAGTGTTGCAAAGGAGTAGAAAGTTCTTGCTTGAAAGTGCAAGAAAAGCTTGCATTGACTGTAACTTAGACTTTAGCATGACATGCTAAGTGTTGTTTTGACCTTATGCTTAGTGATTATTGTTGTAGCATGTATTTTTCCAAACAATTGGGATTGCTTAGTGTGCCTTGAAAAAATCATGCGTTGTTTTAGCATACAAAAGCATAGTATTGTGGTATTCCCCTTTGATATTTTGTTTGGGTTGACTTGGCACATGCTTACACCATGTTATGACTATGAACAAGTCACCATAGCCTCTATGATCATTTATTCCTTGACTTTTAGTACCACTCTATGCTTTGATTAGTAATGTTTTGTTGCTCTACATGATTATGGCCATTATTGCTCTCTTAGTTGGTTGCTCCCAGTCTTTTGCTAGCCTCCACTTGTATGAGTAAGCTCTACTCATGCTTCCAACTCCCAAGAAACCAAGTTATTCCAAAGTGTCCACTATAAACTCCTAAGCATGGTGTGTTACACCATTCCAAGTATATTCTTGTTTTCAGCTATCTTCCAATTAAAAAGTATTTTGTTATGTGAAAACTTAGTGATTAAAGCCCTCACGAACTTGATGGCACACTTTTTATTCCTTGCCCCTAATAAACTTGAACCATTGTGTCATCTAAGTTGTATATGATTGCACTTATACATTGGAATTAGCAGAACCATGCTGTCATGGGGAACGTTTTCAGCATTGCACTTGTACTTAGTACATAGTTGATATCATGCTCTTTTGTCTATGTATATCGCCGGTGTGAAATAAAGAGCGAGCTTGTAAGTCCATGGAGTTATGTATTTTTTGTTAGAGAAACGCTTGGGACACTAGCCTAAGCCATGCCTAATCATGGTGGAAACTTGCAGCATCACCATAATGAGCATTCTATGAAGCATCCTCAATAAAAAGCTATGCATATAGTAAATAAAAAGATCGCTGATATGCTCATTATCTGCTTGCGTTGTCATTTTGGTTACGGGATAGCTCCTGTACCATGTGCAAGGGGTACCCCGTTGTCGGTTCTCTATGATACACATGTACTTACAATGACAAGAACTTACAGGTGACTAAAGTTGAGTAGCTTGAGGTGTGGCCCTCGTATTCAAGGGATATGAGATTGCCAACTTATAATTTGTCAAGCATATACTCCATAGTTTGTTCACTTTAACCTTAATCACTTCAATATGCTTATTATAGGGGCAATGAGGGCTGAAAGCTAACAAGTACCATAATTTTTGGAAGCTCTTCTTGAAACTTGAAATCCCTGCTTCCCTTTATGAAGGGCCTTTCTTCCACTATTATATTGAGTCTCCACCTTCTACCTTTAGGCACCATTAAGAGAGCATAGTTGCCATTTTGTGTGTAGTGTCCCAAAACTTATTGATTGATGCATACTGTTGGTATTAATTGTTCTTGTGCTATTTGTATCTAGTCACTCTTATGAACTTTGAAGGTGTCCTATGCATCTATTTGCTACTCCATGAGGGACAAGTTGAATGCCACTATGCCATGTTTTCTGTATGTGAAACAAACAAACATTTTTCAATGCATGTTATTCATGATCTTTGTTTGTAGCCTTTCATGTTGCATGCATAGTTAGTTTGTCTTATTGTTAGAACTCCATCTTTCATGCACATGTTTAGAGTTCTGTGATCCCAGCTTTCAATGCTTGCAAATGGTTTGATCTTGGTTTTGATGGTGCATGTCACCTCAAAAATTATTCTTTTACCACTTACCTACTCGAGGACGAGCAGGAGTTAAGCTTGGGGATGCTTGATACGTCGGAAACGTATATGTAATATTTTATGTTCCATGCTTGTTTAGTATCTACTTTGCTTTGCTTTGTCTACACTTTGAGGTGTTTTTATATGTTTTTTTGGAACTAACCTACTAACAAGTTTCCACGGTGTCAGGTGCCTGTTTTCTTCTGTTTTTGGCTCCAGAAAGGCAGAAAATCAATATTCTCGAAATTGGACGGGACAAAAGCCAAAGAAAATATTTTACCGTGGGCAACACGAAGCCATAATATGAAACGGAGGAGGCTCACCAAGGGGACACACCCCCTGGCCGCGCGGGTGGGCCCACCCCACGCTTGGGGGGTGCAGCCGCCCTGGTGGCCCCTTGCCTTGCTTCTTCACCTATAAAGTCCCCCGATGCCAAAACCCTAAACACCCGATCAATATTCCACGAAACCGTCTGTAGCCGCCACCACCATCGTCCCTAGATCGGGGGGATCTAAAGCACTTCCCGGCACCCTGCCGGAGGAGAGATCATCCCGGAGGCCTTCTTCTTCATCATCCCAGCCTCCGGTATGAAGCATGAGTAGTTCCACCTTAGACTACGGGTCCATGTAGTAGTTAGATGGTTGTATCTCCTCCTTGTGCTTTCATATATAGATCTTGTGAGCTCCGTTCATGATCAAGATCTAATCTGTTTGTAATCATGCATGTTGTGTTTGCGGGGATCCGATGGATATTGATATTACTATGTCAGATTGATTAATGGTTTTGTATTATTGATTCTATCATGTCTGTGTTGTTTGTGATCTTGCATGCTCTCCGTTGTTAGTAGCTATCTTGGCCAAGTAGTTGCTAGTGACTCCAAGAGGGGGTATTTATGCTCGATAGTGGGTTCATGCCTCTAGTTTCCAAGGGAAGTGACAGAAATCTCTTCGGTTGTAGATGTGATGTTTCCACTAGGTAGAAAACAATGGTCTCTTGTTCATGGACAAGTGGATTGTTTACCTTACACACTTTGCTTAAAGCAGTTGTCTGTTGCTTGCAACTTAATACTGGAGGGGGTTCGGGTGATAACCTGAAGGTGGACTTCTAGTCATAGATGCAGTTGGATGGCGGTCTATGTATATTGTTGTATTGCCCAGTCGAATCTCATAGGATCTTTTTGTCTAGTATTGCATTGTTATGCCTTGCTCAGTCATGTCAATTGCCCTGCTGTAATTTGTTTACCCTGCATGCCATGTTTGTTTATCTAAGGAGAGGACCTCTAGTGAACTATGGACCCCCGGTCCAATCTTTACCATTGATACATCTTCCACTGTTACTCGTTTACTTGCTGCAAACCATCATCACCTTCCACACCGTACATTTAATCCTTTGTTACAGCAAACCGGTGAGCTTGACAACCTCACTGTTCGTTGGGGCAAAGTCTTGAGTTTGTGTTGTGCAGGTTTCCACGTTGCTTGCAACACCTTTGAGACGTTTCCTTCCTCCTACTAGTTCGATAACCTCGGCTTCTTACTAAGGGAAGACTTGTTGTTGTGCTCTTCACACCTTGCTCTTGGGGTTTCCAACTAAGTGTTCCACGTCAATAGTGTGGCCGTCATCACACCTCGTCCTTCTTCAGGCGCCGCTTATTTCGTAGCTCCTGCTAGGAGTTACAAATGTGAGGAATAGAACCAGTATAAAATACCCAGGTGTTGCTCCTGGCGCTTGTAAGGAACACATCAATAACATGTATATCATATATACATTTGTCTTTTGCGGCAAACTTGCCGGCTTTCTTGTCCTCAATGTACTTGGGGCAGTTGCGCTTCTAGTGCCCGTCTCCCTTGCAGTAGTAGCACGTGATGTTGGGCTTGGGCCTTGGAGCCTTAGGAGAACTGGAAACTGGTTTTCCATCCTTTTTAGGCTTCTTGCCCTTCTTATGTGTCGGCCTCTTAAAGTTGGTGGTCTTATTGACCATCAACACCGTGTGCTCCTTCTTGATTTCTACCTTAGCATTTTTTAGCATGGCGAACAACTCAGCAAGGGTCTTAACCATCCCCTGCATGTTGTAGTTCATCACAAAACCTTTGTAGCTAGGGGAAACAAGTGCAACACCCTATCAATCGCAAGCTCCTCCGGGATTTTGCAATCCAGGGCATTCAAGCGTTGAACATAGCCAAACATTTTGACCACATGCTCGCTCACACTGATGTTCTCTTCCATCCTAAGAAGAGCTCAGAAGCTTCATACCTCTCAGCCCGAGCCTGCGGAGCAAAGACGGCTTTGAGATTCTCAAGGATCACAAAAGCATGCATCTTCTCAAAATGCTTTTAAAGCTCTGGCTCCATGGCATAGAGCATTCCACTCTGGATGGGGGAGGAATCATCTGCCTTGGACTACTAGACATTCTTTTTGTCCTTGGTGGTGGTATCAACAGGTTTGGCGAGAAGTTCTGCCTCTAATACATCGTTGAGCTTGTAGGGGCCAGGAGGATTCTCAGGGTACGATGCTAGGGCTGAAGTTGGAACCATCGGTTTTCAGCTTGTCCTTCTCTTGGAATGAGTTAAGGTTGAAGGTGGGTGGGTGAGACATCTACAATGGATTTGCAAAGAGTTCAGACCATGTTCATAATACAATGAGCTCAAGTTTTAAGTTTACACTTAAATTAAAACTAATAGGGATCCCACTCAAAATGAACATCCTTCCATTTGTTTTAGTTATCACATGGTCCCATATCACTATATCACCCCCGATCGTCACTGACGATGATATAGCTCCAAAGGTAGATATTCTGAATGTCGCTCACATCAACATGTGATCCATGCTCGACCTTTCGGTCTCTTGTGATTCGAGGCCATGTCTATACATGTTAGGCTCGCCAACTCAAACTTGTGTGTATTGAATTATAACTTTTCTTACACCCACTGTATGCGAACGTAGGTATGTCTGACACTCGATTGCCACGACCTGCCTCATACCGAATAACTTTCTTGGTGGTGCACACATAAGGGGAACACTATCATTGGAATTGAGAGGGATCATACTATTTAGCTACCGTCGTATATATAATATACTATGCCAAACGTGCAAAAAAATACTTCAAAAACGTATGGTGTCATGACATGGTTGCGGCGCCTTGATCACCATCGAGAGCTCCAATGCAAAACATGTTTCATAAACTTACCATTTCCATGCCACGACACTCGCCCCTGCAAAATAAAGTTAGACGCCTCTACTTTATCTGTTTGCAAGTTTTACGTGGCTTTAGGGATTTCATGGCAGAAACCCTTCCCACCTATGAACGTTGAGCCACAACATTGATTCAATGATTGCATCTTCGCTCCCTTTTTAGGGCCCTCCAATGTAAAAGTCATATCAACTATTGAAAGAGAGACAAACACCCGCCAACCACTTATATGGACCAAGTTGTATGTCGAGTGTGGATCTAGTCTCGCGTAAAATTACACGTAAGGTCGGTCTAGGACGCTTTATCAATAAATCCCGTGATATAACAAGATCGTGAAAGAGGGTTGCAACTAGAGAATCAACACCCACATATTGCTATGTGTTCTATCCGTACGACATGTCTACCCATAGATCTGGCTCTAATACCACTATTGAGGTTCGCAGCAGGAAACAAAAAAATTCTAGCTACGTGAACACGATAACCAACATCTATTATATATAGACATAAGTAACAGAGAGGGAGGACGGAGTTTATACCCTTGAAGACCGTGGCACGTCTTACGCAGGAAAGCATATAGCGATGAAGACAAGCGCCCCAAGTGTTGTGCCTCGAAGCTCTACACACGTCCGATGTAGGGACGTCTCCCGGGCTCCGATCCACCCAAGCAGCGAAAGAAGATGGAAGCCTTACCGTCCTGCACACGACGATAGTGCGAAGGTGGAGATTGATACGTTGTAAACGTATCTATAATTTTTTATGCTCCATGCTTGTTTTATATCAACTTTCTTATGTTTTGTTTACACTTTAAGGTATTTTTATACATTTTCTAAAACTAACCTATTAACAAGATGTTGCAGTGCCAGTTGCCTATTTTCTGCTATTTTGGGTTTAAAAAAAGCTACTACAAATATTCTAGGAATTGGACAGAACAAAAGCCAAAGTCAATATTTTACCCGGCATGACACAGAGATCGAAGGGGAGACGAAGTGGAGCCACGAGGCGGCCACACCATGTGGTGGCGCGGCCAAGGGGGGGGGCGTGCCAGCCCTAGGTGTGGGCCCCTTGGGTGCCCACCGACCTCTCCTCTTCTCCTATAGAATCACCTCGATGCAGAAACCCTAAGCACCCGATCAAATCTCCACAAAATAGTTCGCAGCCGCTGCCATATCCATCCCTAGATCGGGGGGATCCAAAGCTCTTCCCGGCACCCTGCCGGAGGGGAGAGATCATCCTGGAGGCCTTCTTCATCACCATGCCAGCCTCCGGAATGATGCGTGAGTAGTTCACCCTTGGACTATGGGCCCATATAGTAGCTAGATGGTTGTTTCTCCTCCTTTGTGCTATCATGTTTATATCTTGTGAGCTCCGTTCATGATCAAAATCATCTATTTGTAATCCTACATATTTTGTTTGCGGGGATCCGATGGATATTGAGATACTATGTCAGATTGATTATTGATTCTATCATGTCTATGTTATTTGTGATCTTGCATGCTCTCCGTTGCTAGTAGCTATGTTGGCCAAGTAGATGCTTGTAACTCTAAGAGGGAGTATTTATGCTTGATAGTAGGTTCATGCCTCTAGTAATCTGGGAGAGTGATAGAAACTTCTAAGATTGTAGATGTGTTGTTGCTACTAGGGAGAAAACAACAATCCTTTGTCCAGGGGCAATTGTATTGTTTACTTTACACACATTGCTTAATGCAATTATCTGTTGCTTGCAACTTAATACTGGAAGGGGTTCGGATGATAACCTGAAGGTAGATTATTAGTCATAGATGCAGTTCGATTACGGTCTATGTATTATGTTATAATGCCCAAACAAATATCGTAAGAATCACGATGTCTAGTATACACTACTAGGAAAACGCCTGTTCGTGGCGCACCTGAAAAGGCCATCCGTGGCGCACTAGCAGTGCGCCACTAGCCTCGCGCTGGGGCTATCTCCTAGCTGTGGCGCGCTGCCTGGTGCGCCATGGTTGTGTCGAGATAGGCGTGGCGCACATGCTAGTGCGCCATGGAAAGTAGTCGAGGTGCGACACGTGTATGAAACGAAAACCGTGGCGCACTACGTGTCGTGCGCCACGGATACAAATTTCAAGTTTCAAAAAAAAGCGGCAGATTTGGATCTCACCGTCAGTGTCGTCGCTCGTCGGTGCAGGTTGTCGTCATCGCCTCGTCGGAGTCGCCTCGTTTTTGTCGCCTCGTCGTCGTCACCTCGTCGGAGAGGCCTCGTCGTCGTCGGAACTACAAGGAGGAGGAGGATAAGAAGAGGAGTAAGAGGAGGAGAAGAAGAAGGAGCCCGCCATCATCGTCGTCACTGGAAGGAGGAGGCCGCCGTCACCATCTTCACTGCAAGGAGGAGGAAGAGGAGGAGAAGGAGAAGGAGAAAGAGAAGGAGGAGGAGGAAAATGAGAAGGAGAAGGAGAAGGATGAAGGATGAAGAGAAGGAGGAGGAGGAGGAGGAAAATGAGAAGGAGAAGGAGAAGGAGAAGGAGGAGGAGGAGAAGAAGAAGAAGAAGAAGAAGAAGAAGAAGAAGAAGGAAAGGAGAAGGGAGGAAAAGGAAAAGGAGAGAAGGGGAGGGAAAAGAAAAGGGGTAGGTGGGCGGGGTGGGGATTCAAATTTTGAATCCTGCCCAACTTACTCGTAGCGCACTAGGTGGTGGTGCGCTACGGGTAAGTTGCCCTTTATTTTTTTTCTGCAGGAAAAACGGTCTTTTGACCGTAACTTTTTACTCTTTTCGAATTTTGAAAATCTAAATAATGGCTAAACGACCAAAGGTGGTTGCGAACGGATGCAAAATCTCGTTCTCGTCATTTTGGTATATTATACGATTTTTTTCGACATCGTATGCAAAAGTTACGGCCGTTTTACTGTGGCGTGACTTTTTTGTAGAAAAGGTCAAAATTATTGTTTATAAATTTTTCTACAAACTATACCACATTAACTATCTACATATGAAAGTATTTTATTTTTTGAAGTGTTTATCATTTTATTTTATTTTTTGCAAAGCCTAAAAAGGTGATCCCGGGGGGGAGGGGGGAGTTGGTGCAGGCCACTTAGCCGTAGCGCACTAGGTCAATGTGCCCTACGGCTAAGTTTCACATCCGTAGCGCACCTTGACCTAGTGCGCTACGGGTATGTGTGTTGCGGCCACCTGTGCCCTGGCCCACACATAGCCATGGCGCACCACCCCCATATGCGCCACGCTTACGATAGTTAGCTGTAGGGCACCTGTGGGCAGTGCGCCATGCCTATTTTACCCGTGGGGCACTACTAGCATGTGAACCATAGATGTGTGGATTACCTATAGCTGTTTTCCTAGTAGTGATATGCATTGTTATGCATTTTCAATCTGTCAATTTCCCCGCTATAATTTGTTCACCCAGCATGTTATTTATCTTATGGAGAACACCTTTAGTGAACTGTTCACCCTAGTTCATTCCTTATCATTGATATACCATCTACTATTTACTGTTTACTATTTACTGTTTACTTTCTACAAGCAAATTACTATCTTCCACACTATACGTTTAATCCTTTGGTTTTAACAAACCAGTGAGATTGACAACCTCACTGTAAGTTGGGGCAAAGTATTGTGGTTTGTGTTGTATAGGTTCCAAGTTGCTAGCAACACCTTGGAGTTGTTTCCTTACTCCTATTGGTTCGATAACCTTGGTTTCATAACTGAGGAAAACTTGATGTTGTGACCATCATACCTTCCTCTTAGGGTTCCCAACGAGCTCTACATATCTGAGCCATCAGAGATCTAATCCCAAAAGCTAGATCCAATCTGGTGGAGAGAGCTCTAGGGAATAGAAGGAGAGAGGAGAGATTATTGTGCAAATAGAGGGGAGGGGAGCTCCTCTATTTATAGGAGGTGGGGAGGGGCAAACCCTAGGGTTTGGAGTGGGGGAGGATCCCCCCTACCCACCACCTCCAGGGGGTGGCCGCCGGCCCTAAGTGGCCCCATGCAGGGGGAGGACCCCTAAGGTTTGGGCGCATGCCCCTTTCCTCTCATTGGCGCTTTGCCTCCTTTCGGCCTCCAGGGAGGCCCAATAGGCATGGGGCTGCCCAGAAAATAAATAAATATTTATGTTTAATATTAATTCAACTAATTAATATAAAACACATATATTATTATGTCTTTCACTCCGAAACTCCTTTCGGACCCCTCCGATCAACATCGGATGTTACCCGGAACCTTTTTGGTTTCTCTCTCTCTCATTTCTCCTGCGATGCTGGTTCGATCCCGAAGCATCCCCACCCTTAAGTGTGCCACCCTATGACTCGGAGATGCTCCGGACATTACCAAGACCTCTCTTGCGTCAATGATCATCATCGGGATCTGGATGTCCATAATGACCACATGTGCATTCACGAATCTCATCGCTTGAACCTTAACTGCGTAGTCCTATTCCCTTTGCCATACGATACCTATGTCATCCAAGATTTGATCTCAAGCATCTCCATACTTATGTTAGATCTAATTTACGATGAGCTTGTTTACTCATTCCCGTGCCATTGCATTCCATGACCTAGTCATACACTTGCAAGCTTTGTTAATGTAACATCACCGAGTTGGCCACGTGTATCTATCTGTTACTTGGATTGGCAAATCCTGGTCTTGATAAAAAGTCCTCAACCCGTCTCTCCAGGAAACCCAATGATACCTTTATGATCACCCTTTCATGGCTTGATACTTGATATCATCAAAGTATCCTTCTAAAATGGTGATTATGCATTATCTCACGGTCGAAGGATATAGGCCACGATGTTTATGTGTTATCATCAATGATGAATATTAAGTAACAAGATCTCATTGTGATTAACTTAGGGTGTTTGTATATCACATTTTTCACCAATAATGTGAGATCATTGTCAATCGGCACTATCACCATGATCTCGACCATAAGATCATCAATTGCCCAATGAGCTAGTTTGCTAGAGTTAACTAGAGACCTAGTTATTTATATACCACACGTGTATTAACGTTTCATATTAATACAGTTATAGCATGGTAAGAAACGTATTATGTACATAGAAGAGATACATCAAATAAAAACACTTTATTATTTGCCTCTAGGGCATATCTCCTTCAGGTACCGCTATGCATCGTGGGGTTGTAATGCCTTCGATTATTTATGTGACGATAAGAAGCTTTGGTTGTTGGCATGTAACCTAGGCTGCATCGCAACTGTCAGATTGGTAGTGTGACGCTACTAGATGCATGATACCTTCGATCCGAATTTACCGATGTAGTATAATAGTCTTTTGGGATTTCTATTTTTGTGCTCTTGGTTCCTTAGTTGTACTCACTTTCCTCAGCCGCTTAGCCTTTCCTCACATTTGACCATCTCCTATTATGAAACTCTTGCACGGTATGAAACTCGTTGTCCGTCAGCCTTGTTGTTAGAAGCTGACAAGTGGAGACGCATTCAGTCGGGTCCCGTAGTGGACCCTCACCGTTACGTGCTGACAAGTGGGGCTGCGGTCTGTCATGTCCCGTAGTGGACCCTTGTTGTTACATGTTGACAAGTGGGGCCGCGTTAAGTTGGTTCCCGTAGTGGACACCTCTCTTTGCTTATCCCGATCAGCATGGGACACACAGCTTATCCACGTGAGCGTTGGACCCACAGCTTATCCACGTGAGCCAGCCCCGCGCTCGCCCCCGTGCCCTTGCCTCCCCTTTCTTCTTCTTCTCCGGCGACGGCGGCCCTTTGTCGAGCTTCACTTCGGCCTCCCGTTCGTCCTGGTCGTAGTATGATGTCGTCCCGTTGACCTGTATGGAGGATGACAATGGCAACTGTGCATAGATAAGGTTATATCTCGTAGCAAAATGTTCCGATTAGACGGGGGCGCTTGCTGTGGAGAATGTGGTCGGCGAGCCGTTTCGATGATTTACTTCGTTTATCGAGTTATGTCTTGGCTGCAATCAAGTGAAAGAGTGTTTATAATTAAAAATTAGGGATATGGATGTATAATAAATAATAAAATGACACAAATCTTGAACACTTTCAAATTAAAAAAATTATACAACTCTTAATGTACAATAGTGTTTATAATTGACACAACTCTTAAACACTTTCAACTTACAAAAAGTATTCAACTCTTAATGTACAAGAGTGTTTATAATTGACACAACTCTTGAACACTTTCAAATTAAAAAATTATACAACTCTTAATGTAAAAGAGTGTTTATAATTGACACAACTCTTGAACACTTTCAAATTAAAAAAATATACAACTCTTAATGTAAAAGAGTGTTTATAATTGACACAACTCTTGGACACTTTCAAATTAAAAAAATTATACAGCTCTTAATGTAAAAGAGTATTTATAATTTACACAACTCTTGAACACTTTTAAATTAAAATATTTATACAGCTCTTAATGTAAAAGAGTGTTTATAATTGGCACAACTCTTGAACACTTTCAAATTTAAAAATACAACTCTTAATGTAAAAGAGTGTTTATAATTGACATAACCCTTGAACACTTTTAAATTGAAAAATTATACAACTCTTAATGTAAAAGAGTGTTTATAATTGACACAGCTCTTAAACACTTTCAAATTGAAAAAATTATACAACTCTTAATGTAAAAGAATGTTTATAATTCACAACTCTTGAACACTTTCAAATTATAGCATCCTAATAAAATCTTGAGAGTTTACCATTTTTAGAGCGTGAAAAGTGATCCCTAAATCTCGAGAGTATACGAAAATTATAAACCTTTTAACACTGTGAAATTTCACTTAATACGTGATAATGATGTGCTAAGAAAATCTCGAGAGATTATCATTTTCATAGAATGTAATGCATAAACTTGCATATGGCAAAAATTATACACCTTTGAACTCTTTGAAATCGCACTTAGGACATGATAATGTTGTGCTAATAAAATCCTGATTATTTATAATTTTCATGGAGTTAAATATAATGCAAAAATTATACACCTTTGAACACTTTCCCTTCAAAATATATTCAAAACCATTTGTTTATGGAGTTAAAGCATCGGTGGCAAACTCGTTATTTTGCATGGATAGAGGGTGTCGCTCAATAGATATAGGGGTTATCCTGTCCGCTAGATCACAGAGGATCAATCAGAGGATCAACAGTTGGTTTGTTACGATCCGCGTGACAACTGTCTCGACCAATCAGAGCGTAGCAGCCAAGATGATCACATGTGTGAGAGTTTGTGACTAAGACAGAGGGGAAAACTGAGTAGAACTTAAAAACCAAGGGCAAAACTGACAAGGGGGTTCAAATAGAAAACAGGAAGAAATTTAAAAAATGGAAAATGCTTCTTTCATACAATAAAATACATATTGGCATACATCAAACTATTTGCAATTCAAATATTTATCAATTTGACAATTATTGCCTCATTCAGACAAATTATGTTTTGGGGAGGGATGTTTTGGGAAGAGGCTTGAGTAGAATGCCATGAACCTTCATAGATAGTAGGTGATTTTAGAAGTGGTGATTTAGGTTAAACTTGATTTATATACATTTCTTATGGTTGAAGGTCACATAATAAGACTCCCTGGATAGATGCCACCATGTTTTGATATTTTTGAATTTGTTGTGCATAAAATGACTCAATTACCTAGCTAAAAGCCATTTGTTGACTCTCTATTGACCAGCCATCGGAGGGTAAAAGGGAGTATATTGCACATGGCAGTGTTAGTACTAGAGGGCAAAACAGAGTACAACCAAACTGCCATTGGTACACTCGAGGGTATAACTGAGCACAACTAAGTGGCCAAGGTTAGACAAGAGGGGGAAAATGTGATGCACGGTACGCATGTTGCGATTTACGGGGCGGTAGCGGACGCGTGTGGCCATGCACGGTGTAGTAGCATACGCGGTTACGCGGTGCACGGTGGTGCAACGAAATGTCTCCTCCCTTCACCTTTATAGAGGCCTCCTCACTCTCACTCATCACTCGCTCACTCACTCACGCAGCCATATCCACTGTCCCATCACCTTCAGCAAACCCCCAAGAAAAGCCCAACCACGCCGGTGATGGAGAAGAACGGCACGGTGGCCATCGACGCCTCCAAGACCGCCGACGAGGTGGCCCCCGTCCCTATACATGCCCCCATCGAAGCATCGAAGGAATCCGCCATCCCCCATCTAGACCCCCGTCCCCGCTTCCACCGTAGCCGCCGGAGAGGAGGCCCCCGTCCCTATACATGCCCCCGTCGAGGAGGCCCTCGCTGTTCTCCGGCAGATCTCGCACGGCTGGGACCCATACGGGGACAACGATTACATCAGGCTGGAGAACTCCAACGACACTAGCTTAGCCGACCCATGGTCGGAGGTAACTAGGGTGAAAGAACATTTCATGATCCCTAGTGTTTTATGTGTTAGATAACAATACCAAGGATTATTTAATGTGTGTTGAAATGTTGCAGATCTTAACATTGAAAAGGAGCTTCAAAGTGGTTTTTGGGGCGGATAATCTGCCCCTACCAGGGGCCGGATCAGGGGTAGATTATCCGCCCCTCTCCCAATCTCAAAGGGTGCAAGGGCGCGACCCACTATATGGGGGCAGAATATCTCCCGGATTTTCCGGCCAGGGCCGGAGTTTTTGCTCAGGCCGGATAATCCGCCCCTCAAGGGGGCCGGATAGTCCACACCCCAGGATTTTTGCAAAGGTCACCATGACGCGTCAATTAGAGAGGGGGCAGAATTTCCCCCGGACTTTTCGTCTCTGGGGCTGATTTTCCCCAGGGGCGGATAGTCCGCCCCTTGAGGGGGGGATAATACGCCCCCTCGGGTATTTTCACCAAGTCAAGCTCGGCGCTTCAACCAGAGATGGGGCTGTTTTTCCCTCAGACATTCCGGCCTTGGGGCGGATCTTCCTCCCAAGGCGGATAGTCCGCCCCTAGTGGGGGACGGATAATCCACCCCCAAAAATCTCCAACAGCCATTTCTAGGCAGAGGGTATTTAAACCCATCATCCCCCTCCTACCAGAACTCTTGGTTCATTCGAAAAAGACAAGATCTGCTCCTCAAGCTCCATCCAAGAGATCTCCACCTTCATCCACCCAAAGGCCTCGTTCCTTGGGGAATTGAAGGAGGAGGGCTCGATCTTCATCAACAGCAATCAAGCGCTTCATCTCCTCTCCATTTATTTGGAGAACCTTGCATCTAGTATTTCTTGCAAATATCTAGATCCTTGTTTTGATTATATTGATAATCTTTGTTCTTGTGACATCTTGTTGTCATTACGGGATCCTCCAATTTGGTTGTGGATGTGTGCCCCGCTAGAGTTGCAAAGACACTGGTTCTCGCCTCGAAGGGTACCAATAGTGGAGAAGGTGGATCAGGCCTCTCGTGGCAAGATCCATCGGAGAATAGGGTGAGGCATATTGTGGCGTGTTGGTCTTAGGACCGCCCACCCCTCCAACGCAGATGTACTTCCCTTAACAAGGAAGGAACTACGGTAAAACAAATCCATGTGTCTCCGCGTGCTCCACTACGGTTTCCTCGCTCCTCTCTTTACATGTTTAGTAGATAGGTTTGCATATAGGGAAATTATCATAGTTGCATATCTAGAGAATTTACTTTGTGTCAAGCCTAAAATTGAAAAAGAACTAAAAATTGAGTAGCACTTATTCACCCCCCCTCTAGGTGCCCATACGATGCATTTCAATTGGTATTAGAGCCCCGACTCTTAATTCGGGCTTAACCGCCTAAGAGAAGTATGGGTTCCAAGGGAGATGGGAGTGATGCTCCGAAAGTAGTCACCATGAACGATCTCAAGATGTTGGAAACAACCTTGATTAGTTCTATGGAGGCTAAGATGGAAGAGATGCGTCAAATGATAATGTGTCTCTCCCCATCCGCAACATCACCTCCATCTACCTCTGAGGCTAGCACTCTGCAATCCAAGGAAAAGGGTAACACAGATTCCAAAGAGAACGAGGTGGTTGGTGATGGCACTAGTAAGAGCTCCTCCACAAAAAAGGATAGTGGTAAGGAAGGACACAATGAGGTTTCCCATGTGTATTCACCTGATCCACCTATCCCACACCCTCATATACATAATAGGGGTGACCCACCCAAAATTTCAGCATCTACTTTTAATCAATGGCAATTTTTGAAGTATCATGTGTGCAGCTCCTCCATTGAGTTGTGGAAAATCATAGAGAATGGTCTTCATTTTGGAGATCCAAACAACCTAACAGTAAGAGAGGTTGTAGACAGTCAACTCAATGCAATAGCTCTACACATGATTCAGCTTGGTGTGGGTACCAAAGACATGCCACGCATAAAGCATCTCAACACTGCAAAGGAAGCCTGGGATGCCCTCACCGAGCTCTTCATTGGAAATAAAAGCATGAGAAGAAATAGGTATGATGCTTTGAGTAACCAAGCTGAAGGGTTCTGCATATTGGATGGAGAAGATCAGAAGGACATGTATAGGCGGCTCAAGTCAATAGCCACCACTTTCAGAAATCATGGTGCTTCTCATGTTGATGATGCTTGGATCAAGCAAAAGTATGTTAGTGCTCTTATGTCTTTTGAGCCCGCAGATTTGAAGAGTCTCCAAGGAAGGCATAACTACTACATAATGACATCTAATGAGGTAATGCAAGAAATGGCAGCTTTCAAAGTGGCTGCTAAGAATGCCAAAAATGCACGCGCATGAGCCATTGGGATTCAAAAGGGGGTCAACGTGGCCTTGAAGACAAGTGTGGCTGATCAAGATGTAGATGACATAGAAGATATGGACTGTCTCGAGGATGTAAAGAGAGCTCATGGACAATACATGGCCTTCTATGCTAGGAATTTTTGGAAGGATCCAGCCAAACCCAAATCTGGACTAGAACGCAAGAGTGGAGCAAATGGAAGAAGGGAGAATGGTCCCAAGCTAAGAACATGTTTCAATTGTGGATACCGGCTGCACTTTGTAGCTGAGTGTCCTTATCAAAGTAGAGAAGACAATGGAGGAAGACTCATTCTCAAAGATAAGTCGAAGGCTCCACGAAAGAAGCAATTTGTGAAGAAGAATGTTCCATTTAAAAAGCAACCAAAGAAAGTCTTAGTAGCTCATTATATTATTGAGATGCATAAAACCATGTTTCCCTCTCTCATAATAACTTTCAGTAGCACTTTGAATAAAGTTGACAATATAACTGTCACTGTCAACAACTTTATCATCAGAATGAGCATACTTACAATCACCAAAAATAGGTCCAAGGTCATAAACCGGATCAATAGAAGCAAGTTGTTCCTGAAATCTTTATTAGGCAAGCTATTTTCACAAGGAGCTTTAGCAAATTTGGAAAAATTAAACTCATAAGACTCTCCATCAAACTTAGTCAAAACTTTTTCCTTCCTACAATCTATAATAGCTCCACAAGTGTTCAAGAAGGTTCTACCAAAAATGATAGGACAAGTTTTGCTAGCTGCTGAATTAAGCACTAGAAAATCAGTAGGATACTTAATCTTACCGCAAAGGACTTCCACATCTCTTACAATACCAATAGGGCAAATGGTTTCCTTATTAGCAAGGTGAATAACCACATCAATGTCCTCAAGCTCACAAGGACCAATTTCATGCATAATTTCCCTATAAAGCTCATAAGGAATAACACTAGAACTAGCACCAGTATCACATAAACCATAATAGCAATGATCACTGATTCTAACAGAAAGCACATGGACACTAGCTTTTCTAGATTTATTAGGATGAGAAATAATATTAGAAGCGTCTTCACAGGAGACAATGTGCTCATCCTCTATATTTCTAGTAACAAGATCTTTCACAATCGCTACCACAGGTTCAATATTCATTTGCTCATCAGGCTCCACAGTTTTCTTTGTACCTTTGTTATTCGCACTAATCATCATAGAATACTCCTTTACCTTATCTGGGAAAGGTATTTTCTCAATATAATGTTCTGGAAAAATATGATCAATAGTACAAACTTCAGTGCTTCTAACAGTAACATGACTAACAACATCTTTATAAGGTGCATGGTACTTATTCCACTTCTTTTTCGGAATTTCTATGTAAGAGGCAAATACTTTAAAACAATTGGCAATACTTTGGGAGTCAAGACCAAACTCATTACTAATATCAAGGAAGACATCAGTTCCCATAAAAGATTTTATGCATTCATAATCATAATTTATACCTGACTTTCTTCCTTTGTCATTCTCCCAAGCTTCAGTGTTCTCTTGAATACGGTCTAGTAGATCCCATTTAGTTTCTTCCTTCATACGTGTGAATGATCCATCACAAGAAGCATCTAGTAAATCTTTATCATGAAGAGAAAACCTAGTATAAAAGTTAGGGAGTTCATGAATAGGACATTTAAGCATTAGTAACTTCAATATCTCCCAAGCTTGAGTTGTACTCTCTCCATCACGAGGCCAAAAGTTATATATCAGATTTCTATCCTTATGAATCTCACTGGGAGGATAAAATTTAGAATAAAAGAGAGGTACTATTTCCTCCCATTCCATGGATTGCCCATTCTTAAGCAGCTTATACCATTCTTCAGCTCTCCCTTCCAAGGATATAGAGAGTAACTTCTTCTTCACATGTTCAGTTGTGATACCTGCACACTTAAACAAGCCGCATAATTCATGGATAAAAAGCAAATGATCACCAGGGTGGACAGTTCCATCCCCTAAATAATAATTATCCATAAAACGATCAACAATACTTGTAGGTATCTTAAAAGGATCTATCTCAATAGGCGGTGGTTCATCTACTACCCTAACAGTGGTAGTAGTTTTCCCAAACAGAAAACCAAGTGGGTTATCTATATTGGAAACAAAGTAACAAACAGAAATACAAAGCAATACTCACAGTAGAAGTTTCCTTTACCATTTCCACTATTCAATAGCGCTTCACTACCCAGCAACGGCGCCAAAAAATAGTCTTGATGACCCACAAGTATAGGGGGGGTGTCGCAATACTTTTGATAAATAGGAGTGTCGAGCAGAAGGTGTTGACTACTGGTATGGAGCAGGAAATCTCTGTAAATACTTAGCAAACGGATTTTTAGGGGTTTTCTGATAAAGCAAAGAAACAAAGTGCAAGTAATAAAGACAACGAACAAACACAGCAAGTGGCCCAAACCTTTATTAGCAAAGGACAAGCCAGTGGAAATACTTATAAGTACCAAACGTTCTCGAGGACACATGGGAATACTGTCAAGTGCTTTTGCTTCAAATAGATGAGTAGTCTTCTTTGGTGTTGTAAGTGTTGTGTGGGTGAACCTCTGCTAATGTACCGAACTTACTTGTACTAATACATACTCGTTATTAAACCCCCTACAAGCATCCGCAACTACAGGAAAGCAATTAAGATATAAACCTAACCACAACCTTAAACTCTCATATCCTACGCTCCCTTGTGCAATGGTGTCCTAACGGGGGTTCAAGTTTCTGTCACTCCGACAACCCCACAATTAGTAGCCAAATACACAATGCATTCCCCTAGTCCCATAAATGGTGAAGTATCATGTAGTTGACGTTCACATGACACCACTAGAAGAATAGCACCACAACTTAAATACTAAACCATTGAATATCATCTCAACACAAATCCACTACTAACAACATGACTTATCCCATGTCCTCAAGAACTAAACGAACTAATCACGAGACATCATATGGATCAAGATCAAAGATGATATGGTAATGGATAACAATCTGAAAATAAACAATAATCCAATGGTTCCACTCACAAGCATCAACTACAATAGTAATCAACACCGGGAAAGTTTCCCCTAAGAACTATGCAAGTATTCAACACAATTGTTACCGCGGGATGGAGTGGTTATGATGGTGCTGGTGGAGATGATGGTGTGTATGATGATGATGATCCCGATGAAGCCTAGATTCATGATGGTGTTGATGGCGACGATCTCGCCTCTTCGGGAAGGAAATTCTCTGACAGAAATCTGTCTGCCAGAGAGCTCTTTCTCTCTCGGTGTTTTCCTCCCCGCAGAGGCGGCGGAATATTTCTATGGTTGCTCCCCTTGTTTTAGGGTTTCGAGGAGAATATATAGGCGAGAGGGCGGAGTCGGAGGCCGTCCAGGTGGGCCACCCCCCTCTAGGAGCGGCCTAGGGGTGGCCCGCGCCTGGGGGTGTGGGCCCCCTCTGGCCCATCTCCGCCTCCCCTTCTGGCTTCCTTTCTCTTATGGGAAAATATGATTTTCCAATTTTTCTGGTATTTTTCTGATCTTCGCGAAATTGCATCATAACACCTCTTGTTCCATCAGAATCCTGACTCCGGCAGTTCATCCTCCAAGAATCATCCAACATGCAAAAACGGATGAAAAGACATAAGTAACACCTCTTAATAAGAAATATATCAATGAATAGAGGCAAATTATGATATAGAATGGTGATGCAAATTGGACGTATCAACTCCCCCCAAGCTTAGACCTTCTCTTGTCCCCAAACAAAAACTGAGCTCAGTAAACATGTCCATAGGTTTATGGAGTGAAGTGTCGATAAAGGAATACGGACAAGAAGCATCACACTTACCATTACACAACTCATAGAAGAAAGCAACTCACCGTTATATAACTTAGCTTGCAAACAAGTACGGCAGCCACAATAGCGATGCATAAATATAAATCATAATTGGAATTGGCAAACTTTGTTCTTGGTCAGAGAACAGTTGGCATGTCGTTTCACAAAAAGCTTTTGTAGAAGTTTTCACAACAAGTGTACTCTTTGCTCAAACATAAAATATTTTCACAATGATGGCTTTCAAAGTAATACTCAATAGATAAGAGTCTTGTGCAAACAAGGAAAATAGAGAACATGATTGAATAAATCATCATATGAATGCTTGAAACACAACAACTCAAATTCTTGCTGCAGAAACAGAGGAAAAAGGTTTACTGACTCAACTTAAAAATAGGAAAAAGTTCCCTTCATAGAGGGAAGCAGGGATTTCAAGTTCATAAAGAGCTTCCAAAAGATTATGGTACTTACTAGCTTTGATCCCTCATTGCCCCTATCATAAGCATCTTGAGGTGATTAAGGTTAAAGTGTAACATCCCTAAAATCATGTTTCAAACTCATGCATATCATCCATGCATCCATGATCAAATGAATTTCATTTCAAACAAAACATTTCAAAACAGAAGCATTTATGCTTAAAATTTCATGTAAGTTTGCTCTAGCCTTAGTGCTATCTTCCAAGGAGAAGAATACTTGTTTTGGTTCAGTAAGGTTTGAAATTCAAACTTAGGCACTTTCAAAAGTTTGAACAAGTTTCAAAACAAAATGAGTAATAAAACCAATATTATGCCTATTGAATATATATCATAAAGGCTTGGTTTTATTTTATTTTTCACTTGATCAAAGTGTTTGGACAGTAGTGTTTGACACACAATTGAATGCAAGGTTTGCAGTATAAAAACCTAGGGAAGATTTGAATTCAAACTCATTTGATTTGGATTTGAAAATCATTTCAGAAAATCAAAACAGAAAAAGAAAAGGAGAAAAGAAATAGAAAAGGGCCAGCACTACCTATCTGGCCCAACTGCTAATCCAGCCCACTAAGCCTACCCGGGGTCTCCTTCTCTCTCGCTCACCCGCAGACACACCTCCCAGGTCACTGACCGCACGACCCCACCCCCTCGCTGTTTAAACCCGCTGACGAGTGGACCCTGCGACCACGTGGTCTTCGTCGTCAATCACGCGCGCCTGCTACGCTCGCTCCGCCGTTACCTCGCCGCTGTTACTATGCGCTTAATTGCCATTGATACGCCGCGTGATCCTCGCCCCCGCTCTGGCTATAAGATCCCCTCTGCACCGCGGCCATTTCCCCTCACCTAGCGCCACCTCTACGCCCCCAGGCTGCCCCCAATTGCCTCTGCACTGCCGCAAACAGAACAACTCCGGCAGGCGATTCCGGTAAGCCCCGACCGCCCCCCTGTCGCTGGTTCAAACGAGCGTGACCGCCATGTCCTTGTGCATCTGCTAACACCCCTAGTCTGTCTACTCGTGACCCAGGTCGTCGTTCTCGTTCACACCCGCAACCACCATGTAGAGGGAGTGGCCCAACCTTTAAATAACATAAGGTGGTGTCCCCTGTGTTTACAATGCTAGTCCCTGGATCAATAGCTAGCATCCACAGTTTAGATGTAATATCAAGAAACAAAGGTCATAATATAACTTTATAACCAGGAATAACATAATTTTATTACATCATACATAGCTCATTTGGCTATTACATTACATTGCAGCGGAATAACTATAGTCATGGGGTCCTTCATCTTCAAAGTGCCACAGGCAAATGCTGGTTGTAGACTTTGTAATCCTAATCAATCAATCTTCACTAAAATCAATCAAACCTGCAACATTACAAGTTACAACCACAAGGGTCAATACATTTGAATTGTATTGGAAAGTTTCACTACTTTGTTGAATATGAGTGGATCCTACTATTACATGCATATTTGGCTAAGTAGAGTTTTAGGCTCATTTGCTTGAAGCAATAATTTATCCTATCTTTTCAAAATGGTTTTGGTCCTTTGTCAAATCTCTTTTTCCAAATCCCTTGAACTCCTTGGTAGACACTCAAGTGTTCAAGTTCTTGTCAAAAATCCCTTGAGCTCCTTGGTAACCCCAAGTGCATCAAGCTTTATAAAAATCTCATGAGTTCCTTGGTAACCCCAAGTGTTCATGTTTTCATCAAAATCTCTTGAGCTCCTTGGTAACCCCAAGTGCATCAAGCTTAACAAAACCTCTTTGAATTCCTTGGTACCCCCAAGTGCATCAAATTTTTATTTTGGAAGTTGGAATGTCGAGATCTCCCATAGTTCAAACTTTAGTTGCTCAGTATTGTCCATAACCGGGGACACGGCTAAGTACTTAGATTTTATTATTTTCTGCAGAAGGAGTACACTTTACCCACATGTCACAATCCCATCCTTTTGCCACCAGTGGCCTACTGGATTAGTGCTCACCAAGATGGAGTACTGGAAGATTGAGAATGTGACGAAGTCTTTCCAAAGGGTCCTCCCATACACCATTGCTAGCTTGTCTTCAGCACCCATGAAGCATTCCAGATCCCCATGTCCAGTAATCTGAAGACAATGTATGGGTCTTCCCAATGTAGTTTGACTAAGCCAGAGCCATAATAGCATGTGGTTGCACACGAAAGCCACAGTTGGAGAAACATGTTCAATTTCTAAGTTTCCTAGGTGGTTTTCTTTTGGAGCACAACACAAAGTGATTCCCATAGACATGGTTCCTTTTGTTGCCACCTTCTCCAAAACTTAAGGTATCCTCCACCTAGGTGGTTCATTGAGTCCTTGTTTTATTATGTAAAACACAAGTCCTTTTATCAATCATTGTAAATCTCAACATGTATCTCATTTCAAATTATAGCATGGCTAAGCATGTAACAACTACATTGTTTTCTCTAAGGAATATATAGGGTGTCCTATTAGGATTTAGCATAGCATATGTATAAAATTTGTTTTCATGCATGTTTCAAAATCCACTAAGTATAATGAAAATAGTAGGACTTTTAGATGATAGTGTAACTTGCCTTTTTGGTAGGGAATGATGGTTCACTCCTTGATCTTGCTAGTCTCACACTTTGCTAAATTCACTACAATCAATCAAGCAAACACCAAATCAACTAGCATTCCAAATAATCAACCAAACAACAATTCACACACATAATACTATGGGATCTAAGTCATGCATGTAAGCATGCAAGAGATGGTTCTAATTGCAAAGATGGTCTCCACTAGGCTTCTAAACTTTGTAAGTTCCAAATTGGTCATTTTCCAAAGTGGCAAAGTCATTTGCAAAAGGGTTTTGTCCATGAACCATTTTTAAATCCCTTCATTATTTTATGTGGTGGAAAAAAACATTTTTATAATAGCAACAACTCTATGTGGTTCACCAAATAAGTTGTTGTTTCTCAAAACTTGGTGTTTTGGGTCAGTAGGTTTGATCCAACCATTTTCTCAAAGTTTTCTTTCCATAAACATTTTCATAACAAAACCATTCTTTTATTTGGCTAGAATTGGGCTAAATCAATTAATCCATCTTAGATATTATCAAACTCATTTTCCAAACTATGGGTTGGTTCCTAGGGTCAGTAAGTTCACCATAAACTATTTTGCCAAGGTTTCAAACTCAAAAACATTTTTGAATCATTTTACTAGTCTTAACAAGCATTCAAAAGTTTCTGCAAAAACCAACAAGCTAACAGATACTATTTGCTAAACCAAAGGCATGGTTGGCTAGGGTTTGTTCCACTGATTCCAACGGTATCAAATTTGTAAATTTTGGACGTGTGGATCGAAAGTTACAAAGGTTTGAAATTGCAACTTAAATCTGATTTCCAAATTCTGTTTTAAACAGACCTGGCCACGCGTCGCATTCTGGTTGGACGGTACCGGTTCGGCCGGATCGGTGTTGCGGTGCGTTGGATCTAATTAGATCGGGTGGTCCATAGGGCGTACCCTTTCGCGGTTAAGTGATTCCATCGTGCTCGCCCGATCTAGATCGAATGGCTCCTACTGGCTTGCCAAAAGCTGGCGGCCCTAGGATAACGGCGAGCGGCGGAGCGGCCAGATAGTGGCGGCGCTGGCGTCACAGGAAGCGTAAAAGGAAGGGAGTAAGCTCACCATATTTGCAGGAGGCTGGGGAAGGTCGTCGTGTGGTCGACGAGGCAGGGGGCGCACGGTTGTAGGAGTAATCGCTCGCCGGAGTTCGTTCTGGCGACGGCGTGCTCTGGTCGCAGTCGGAGACGATGCTGTGGTTCATGAGAAGGCAAACCGAAAGTGTGGTCAGACGTAGGAGAGTGAGGCGAATGTGTGAGCGTGATTTAGAAAGCGTGGGGCGGTCTGAAACTACCTGGGCGCTTGCCGGAGTTGAAGACAGACGCGGCGGCGAGGCTGGAACTTGTCGAAGGTGACACTCTAGGGTGCACGCGGTCGAACGAAGGGTACCGGCAGATGCGCCAGGGAGTGGTGAACGTGCTCGTGTGCTCGGGAAGGCAGGGAGTGGCTGTGGTTTGTCGGATTTCATCGGAGGAGCTCGCCGGAACAGCGGTGGTGCAGGGCCAATTCGAGGCAGCCCGGTGGCGATGTGGAGTTGGTGTTTGAGGGAGATGACAGAGGGAGGAGAGGCGCTTATGTACGCATGGTCGGGGGCGAGATTAACGCAGCCATTAAGAGGAATTAAGCGCGTAGGTTGAATGACAGTGAACGACAACGAGGTTTGGGAAGAGGTGGTCGCGCGGGTGAGGAGGATGAACAGGAGAGTGGGGTCCAGTCGTCAGCGAGAAAAAGAGTGAGGGAAGGGTCCACTGGTCAGCTTCTCTGTGGGTTTAAAATCGAGTGCGAATCGTTTTTCTTCGGGGAGGGAAGTTGGGCTGGTTCCTGGGCCTTGCTGGGCTGCTGGGTTGGGTCAGGTCCAAATCTTTTTTTTTTCTTTCCTGAATCTTTTTCTATTTCTATTTTTGATTTCTGTTTTGAAATTCCAAACAAACAAACATCAACGAAATCAATTCAAACAACACCAAACTTTGTAATTTTGAAATTAGTTCTGTTCAGTAACATGAACCAAAATCCAAAATTAAAATAATAATTTTAATAATAGGGTCCATTATTAATTAAATAAATGGACCATTGTTATTAAATCGAAATAGAATTTGATTTATTTCAAAGCTCTATTTAAATCCAAATATTTTCCAAAACCAAATCAATAGGTTTTATTTGAGAATATAATATACTTGGAAAACTCATTTTTAAACCAATAAACAAGTTTTGATGGTTTAGAAATAATAAAATATGTATTAATAAAACATGGATATTTAATCCTTATTGTTTTATTTCAAGTAAACCTCTACTATTTTAATCAAATCAAAACCTTTGGTTTCAAAATCTTGGCCAAGGTTTAATTGGGCTTTACAAAATTATCTTTATTTAAAATCCTTCCTCTTCTTTTTGAGAACAAAACCTTTTATAAAAAGATTTCAAAGTAGTAATAAAATATTTTATTTTCCTCTATTTAAATGTTTATCTTTTCAAATCTCTTTAGGAATTTATTTGATCCAAATTGGTTTGAAGTTCCAATTGAATTCAAAAACTTTCTTCTGGCTCTGAAAATCAAACAAAGTTTTATTTTTATTCATTTATTTTCACATTACAAGATTTGGAAAATCTTGGGATGTGACACACCAGTGCCGCCGCTCGACTCCAACGAGCAATAGCGGTAAGAACTAAGCGCCCCTTGCCTTCCCTTCGGTACTGTCCTGTTCGCCAGACCTTTGCGCATCTCCTAAACCCTCTGGCTTGTGCTAGGTCGACGCAGAGCCTCGGCAACGACCTCGACATCAAGCAACAGACGCCGCCCGCAACTCCGACGAGCTCCAGCGACTGCGTCCGTGCGCCCCTTGCCAAGCCGTCGCCAGGTTGAGCTTCAGCACGTCGTCGCGTTTCTGGTAAGCGTCTCCGACGACCTCTAGCCATCTGTAGCGCCGTGCAGCCGTAGGCAGAGCTCGCCGCCGCGCCTCCCAGCTTTGGTCGTTTGATCCAGAGCCATTGGATCTGGATCCAGCGTGTGAGATTAGTTCACTTAACGAACCGTTACGAGTAGATCTGGGCCGTGCAGATTATGTTGATCTAACGGCTCACAGGCACGATCCTGAGTGAAGCGGTACGGGCCAATTAGATTAAGACGCGTGGCAGTAGTTTAGATTTAAAAACTGGATTTGAATCTATTAGATGTTCAATTTTGTTTTGGCTATAACTTTTGATTCCCACGTTAGAATTTGACAAATTTTATATCAATGGAATCAGGAGAGCAAGCCCTTTCCAATTATGCAATGTGTTTAATGTTTTGCTTATGTTAAAATGGTATTATTTGCAGAAACTTGTGTAGGGCTAATTTGAGTATATGAAATGTTTAGGAAATGATTTAGGGTTTAAATAAATGTTGTTTGGCAAGTTTTTAACTTTTTTATGAACCAGTACTGTATGCTTGCTTTGTTGAGTTTTAAAAATCATCACATATCATTTTGCATGCATGCATATATTTTTGATTGTATATGTTTTGTATGTGATTGTTGCTATATTTCTTTGTGTAGATTTTGGTGCTAGTGATTGTGATTGTGAGGAGTGTAGCTACTCTCCAAACTACCAAGGCAAGTGCTACTTCATGAATATTTTTATCCCTATGTTTTCTACTAAGCATTAGAAATATTTTGCTAGTCATGCATGCTATGTTTTACTTATATGCCATGTTGGGAAATCCTAGTAGTTGTAGAATTGTTAGGAAATTACTAAGTTAAGATGCTTATCTATGCCATGCTTAGCCTATCTAGTAGCAACCAAGGGTTGGTGAAATATACATGCTATGATGAAAATATTTCTAAGTCTTTGGACTTGTGTTTTGCCTAATAAAACAACTAAGTAAATGAAACACCTGGGTGGAATGGAAGGAATGGTTTGTGTTGAGTGGTTACACAAGGCCAGGGGACTGGTGAACCTTGTGTATCTCACTTGTGGAAAGCCACCCAGGAACAAAGAGATTTTAGAGGCCAAGTGTTGAGAAGCTTCTAGTGCAACCACTTGGCAATATGGGCTCTGCCTGGATCATATAGGTTGCTAGAACTTAGCCATTTGGACAGTTGGTGGTAGTGGGAATGATAGGTTGGAGCGCGTCCATTTGGTCTAAGGGAAGGCTTCTGAAAGGTCCTGTCTTGGTGAAAATCAAGTCTGGTGGGGAAAGTGCACAACCTCTGTAGATGGAAAAATATAAGTACTTAGCCATGTCACTGGAAAAGGACAACTTGAGCATCAAGACATGGAAGCTATCAAGAATCTCCTCATCCAAATTTCTAAGTAAAAACTTGTGGGTGAACAAGGGTGAAGGACCTCAATGTCTATTGGTGGTTCCTTGGGAAAAGTTTTGACAAAGAAAAACTTAGTGATTTCAACTAATAGGCAAAACCTATTTTGAGCAAAGCAAGCCAAGCTACACTTAGCCAAATTGCATATAGTATCTAGTCCACCTAAATTATACTAAGGTATCACTTGCCAATACTAT
Source organism: Avena sativa (assembly GCA_916181665.1). Taxonomy (NCBI): domain Eukaryota; kingdom Viridiplantae; phylum Streptophyta; class Magnoliopsida; order Poales; family Poaceae; genus Avena; species Avena sativa. The sequence continues at coordinate 141,898,244 of OV702294.1, read as the reverse complement.
TCCAATGTATTGACCCACTGTGGCTGTAACTTGTGATGTTGCAGGTTACTCTGATGAGGATTAGGTGTCATGAGTCTACACTCAACATGTTTGCTTGTGGCACATGAAGATGAAGACTTTTATTTATTTACTTATTCAAACTCTTGTACTAGGCATGTGGCCTTAGAGTTGTAAAGACTATGTTTATCTCTGGAATGGATGTAATAATGACCTTTGTATTTGTGTACTTCACCTTAAACTGTGGATGCTAGCATTGATCCAGGGACTAGCATTGCAATCACAGGGATCCTTTTCCTTTATAAAGGAGGGATCTTACAGATGGTATCAGAGCACTGTGTTGCCTGTAAGATTATGACCCTAGGATTGGAAACCACTAAGGAAAAAAATTCAGCAACTTCTACACTTGTCTATTCTTCTCGTAAACTTTTCTAATCTTCTTTCTCATCTCTATTTGTAGATGAACTCCATCAACGAAGCCGTAAGGAAAGGACCACTCATGACAATGACTTTGGAGTGTGAGACAGAATTCCCCAAGGCTCTCAAGGACCTCATGGTTGCATTAAAGATACAAGGTGTAGATGTGTACAAAGGTTTTCCTGTGATGGATGAAGGGGTTGAATACTGGTGGGTGCAACTTCACTTGTATAAAAACAAGGAAGACAACCACAAGGAAAAAGGATTCTGCATGTTCACCAATTCAGTGGTGCACACTACATTCTTTGAGTCAGCAAGGGATGCAGCTTGGAAGACCATCAAAGAACTTGGTGATAGAGTCAAGTGCAGAATGCTCAACCTCCAAAGTGACCTAAAGGAAGAGAAGAAACATACCCAAGAGTTGGAAGCTACCAACCAAACCTTAAGAGGAGACATTATAGACTTAGTGATGGAGTCATGTGAGCAAGATAGGCTGATTGCTTCTAGAAACATTGTGTTAGCCAACAGATCCAGTGAAATAGGATTGTAAACGTACTTCGTTAGTTGGACGACCACTTATCACCTTATTTTCCAAATGTTGCTTTAAAATAAGTTGAACCTTGATTGTTGTAATGGATCCATGTGTGCCATGACTTGTGTGTTTTGATTTCCAAGGATCTGTATGTGATGTTCTGTCTTGTGTTTTATCTTGAATTGTATTGTTCTAACTTTTGCTATCTTATAAATAGATGCCTACTGTTACCATCAACACTGTTGAGGAGTTCCAGGGAACTCGCTTTGGTCCTCGTATTGTTGAGCTTACTACTTTGCTCAATCTCCCTCTTCCTACCATCATGGTGCTTCCCCTCACCAAGTTTGAGAGGAAAGACCTTTGGGGCTTCAAGGTCAACCAGCCCGGACGCCAGACAGAGCCTACCACGGAGGCCATCATCTTCAAGCTCATGCATGATGACAAGGAGAGAGGCCTTGAGGTAGTCATGCAGGATCTGATAGGACGTCTGCTAGGGAGACACTCCCGACAGGTTAGAGGTACTCACTTCCACGTATTCGGTAGACGTGATGAGGATGGAGAGTCCATCGACTTCGAGGACGATTCGAGGGACACAGCGGAGCCGATTCGTCTATATCTCCAGGACTTAGAGGCTCTCATTAGGCACGTAGACACTGACAGGACCAACGTCATGCTCAACAATGACGAACTCCAGGTGCAGCTTCGCGAGAAGGACAAGCTCTTCGCGGAGCAAGATGAGATAGTCAAGGAGATGGAGGCGAAGTTCGAGAGCCAGGACAGGAAGTTCAAGAGTCAGGAGAAGCGAGTCCAGGATAGGAACAAGAAGATCCGGGACATGACTGAAGAACTGCAGGCCAAGGACTTCGAGCTCGAGCATCAGCAGACGGTGATTGAGAGGTTTCGTTCCCAAAAGAGGGCTCTCAAAGACAAGATAGAGACCTTGACCACCAGCGTCGAGGAATACAAGACCGCGATGGAGAACGCAGGTCTTACCTTTGTCGAGGAGGAGGTTGATGCCGAGGAGTAGATTTGTCTACTCATTTATCATTTATTATCATACTTGTCGTTGAGAACTTGTTATTTGACCATCCAACATGTGGATGGCTTGTTATTTGTGTGTGTTTTACTTTGCGAACTTGTTATCTTGTTGTTGAACCTTTATCCTTTTTGTTGCATGCTTTGTGATTGTTATGTGTTGTATTGTGCATGAAAGCATCTATGGGTATCTCATTCTTATCTCTATTGAACCAACCACAGATGCCTCCCCGTCGTGCAAACCCCAACCCCAACAACAACAACATCACTCTAGAAATGCAGCAAATGATGACCGCTCAAACTCAGCTGATGCAAATGATGACGACGCTCATCCAGAACCAAAACAACAACAACAATAACAACAACAACCCACCGGGTTTTGACATGCTTACCAGGTTCTTGAGATTGAGGCCAGCAAAGTTCTCAGGAACGACTGATCCCATGGTGGCCAATGATTGGCTACGCTCTATGAACAAGGACTTGGTAACTGTGGGCTGTACTGATGCCGAAAAGGTCAGATTTGCAGCACATTTGCTGGAAGGACCAGCCGCCAGTTGGTGGGATAACTTCCAGATCACCACTCCCATAGAAGATGTGACATGGGCTATCTTTGAGGATGGCTTTCGTACTGCTCATATCTCATCTGGAGTGATGAGTCTGAAAAAAAAGAGTTTCATAACCTGAAGCAGCGCCACCGCAGCGTGGTTGGATATATTGAGGAGTTCAACAATCTGGCGCGTTATGCACCGGATGAAGTTGACACTGATGCTAAGAGGAAAGAAAAGTTCCTCGAAGGGTTGAATGATGAGCTGAATCTGCAGTTGGCTGTAGCATATGTTCCCACATACCAGTCTCTTTGTGATAAGGCTGCTATTTTGGAGAACAAAATGAAGCAAGTTGAGAGTAGGAAGAGAAAGCACTCGGACAAGCACAGCTCGGGATCGTCTCACAAACGTTCCCATTACGATGACAGTGGAAGCTCAGGATCCCACAAGCATGGGAAATTCAACAAGCACCACAACCACAACCGTCATGACAACAAGCATCACCGTAGTCATGACAATGACAAGTACAAGAACCACAAGGGTGGATATAAGAGCCACCACAGTGGAAATGGAAGTGGCAGTGGAAGCCAGCCTGTCAAGAAGGACATCAGTCAGGTTGAATGCTTCAAGTGCAAGAAGATGGGGCATTATGCAAATGAATGCCCAGAAAAGAAAGTTGAAGGACCCAACAAGCCCAACCCTTTTTAGAAGGGACAAGTTAACCACATCAATGTGGAGGAAATCTATGAGGAGCCTGATGCTGTTGCTGGTAAGTTCAGACTCAATTCTATCCCAGCATTTGTTCTTTTTGATACTGGAGCATCGCATTCATTCATATCAAAAGCATTTGTTGATAGAAATGGGTTTCCAACTGAAAACATTGGATGTCCAATAAAAGTTAGTTCTCTAGGTGGAGATATGATAGTGAGTCTTGGATGCCGGGATCTAGTAATAGAGTTTGGAAAGCATAAATTTCCTGTGAGTCTGATAATCCTAGATTCCCAAGGACTGGACGTAATTTTGGGAATGGATTGGATGGCTAAGTATGAAGGAGTACTAGACTGTGCTAATCGTACTGTCGCACTCACAACCCCGGAAAGAAAACGGATTAAATTCAAGTCTAACTTTGAATCAAAAGGGATTAAGCTAAATTCTCTTAAGGGGGTTAGCATAGACAGTGTGCCAATTGTGAGTGAATATCCGGATGTGTTTCCGGAAGAATTGCCGAGAATGCCACCAGATAGAGATGTGGAATTCCTTATTGATTTGCTACCAGGATCTGGACCAATAGCAAAGAGACCGTACAAGATGTCAGTTGATGAACTGAAAGAACTCAAGAAACAACTTGGAGAACAGCTACAGAAAGGATTTATTCAACCAAGTTCTTCATCTTGGGGAGCCCCAGTTTTGTTCGTGGAGAAGAAATATAAAAGTCAAAGGTTATGCATTGATTACCGTTCACTCAATGAGGTGACCATCAAGAACAAATACCCTTTGCCTAGAATCAATGACTTGTTTGATCCGCTGGAAGGAGCTTGTGTGTTCTCAAAGATTGATCTCCGGTCAGGCTATTTCCAACTCAAGATAAGGGAGCAAGACATACCTAAGATAGCTTTCACCACAAGGTATGGATTGTATGAGTATACCGTGATGCCATTTGGATTGACCAATGCTCCAGCATACTTTATGAATATGATGAATAAGGTGTTCATGGAATTCCTTGATAAGTTTGTTGTCGTCTTCATCGATGAAATTTTAATCTACTCCAAGAGCAAAGAAGAGCATGAAGGACATTTACGTTTGATACTTGAGAAACTTAGAGAGCATAAACTGTATGCCAAATTTAGCAAGTGTGAATTCTAGTTGAATGAAGTTGGATTTCTTGGACATGTTATGACAAAAGATAGTGTAGCAGTTGATCCTGCTAAAGTTTCAGCTGTAACTGAATGGGAATCTCCCAACTCAGTGAAGGAAGTTCGTAGTTTCCTTGGCTTAGCAGGTTACTACAGAAGGTTCATTGAGAATTTCTCCAAGGTAGCTAAGCGTATGACAGAATTGCTAAAGAAAGACAAGAAATTTGCTTGGTCTAAAGGTTGTGAACTCAGTTTTCAGGAATTGAAGAAGAGACTTGTGACAGCACCAGTATTATGTTTTCCAGACTTGGAAAAAGATTTCCAAGTTTATTGTGATGCATCTCATCATGGTTTGGGTGCAGTACTTATGCAAGAAGGAAAAGTTGTGGCATATGCCTCGAGACAACTCAAAACTCATGAAGTGAACTATCCTACTCATGATTTAGAGTTAGCCTCTGTTGTCCATGCACTCAAAACATGGAGGCACTATCTTTTGGGAAAGCGTTGTGAAGTGTTCACAAATCACAAGAGTTTGAAGTATATCTTCACCCAGAAGGAAATTAATATGAGGCAAAGAAGATGGCTAGAACTCATCAAGGACTATGACTTAAGTTTGCAATACCATCCTGGTAAAGCAAATGTTGTAGCGGATGCTTTAAGCCGTAAGGTTTTTGTGAATGGCCTTACCAAAGGAGAATTGCCAGATGATTTGTGTGCCCAATTTAGAGATCTCAGATTGGATATTGTGCCTGAAGGACATCTCATGTCTTTGGATGTTCAACCAACTTTGTTGGACAAGATCAAAGAAGCCCAGAAATCTGATAAGGAAATTGAAGAAATTAAGGAAAATATTGGCAAGGGTAAAGCCAAAGGGTTCCATGAAGACGAACAGGGTACTTTATGGCATGGGAAACGTATCTATGTTCCACAAGATCCGGAGCTTCGGAAACTGATTCTGCAAGAAGCACACAACTCACCGTATTCCATTCATCCGGGTAACACCAAAATGTACATGGACATGAAGGAAAGATTTTGGTGGAATAATCTCAAGAAGGATATCGCCGAACACATTGCTTTGTGTGATGTGTGTAGCAGAGTGAAAGCGGAACATCAGAAACCAGCGGGTTTGCTTCAACCACTACCTATTCCTGATTGGAAGTGGGACAAGATTGGTATGCATTTCATTACCGGATTACCAAGGACCCGATCAAGATACGATTCTATTTGGGTAGTAGTAGATCGCCTAACTAAAGTGGCGCATTTCATACCCGTGAAGACAACCTATACAAGTGCTAAGTTAGCCAAAATCTACATGAGTAGAATTGTATGTCTGCATGGAGTGCCCAAGAGTATTGTATCTGATAGGGGAACTCAATTCACTTTCCATTTTTGGAGACAGCTACATGAGTCATTGGGAACGAGGTTGGAATTCAGTACTGCTTTTCATCCTCAAACTGATGGACAAACAGAAAGAACTAATCAGATTCTTGAAGACATGTTGAGGGCATGTGCCCTAGACTATGGAGCCAGTTGGGATGAAAGTCTACCTTACGCAGAGTTTTCTTATAACAACAGCTATCAAGCCAGCATTGAGATGGCACCGTTTGAGTTTCTCTACGGGAGAAAGTGTACCACCCCATTGTTATGGAATGGTGTGGTAGAAAGAAGTTTGTTCGGACCAGAACTTATCAAAGAAGCCGAAGAGAAGGTCAAGTTGGTTAAAGACAGATTGAAGATAGCACAGTCCCGATAGAAAAGCTACGCAGATCCTAAGCATAGAGAAGTCACCTACGAAGTTGGTGATAGAGCTTATCTTAGAGTGTCACCACTTCGTGGAGTGAAGAGGTTCGGAGTCAAAGGAAAATTGGCCCCAAGATATGTTGGACCATTCAAGATTCTGAGTCGTAAAGGAGAAGTTGCCTATGAAATTGAACTGCCAGAGTCTCTGTCAGTTGTCCATAATGTGTTTCATGTGAGTCAACTTAAGAAATGTCATCCAGAAATGGAAGAAACTTCTTTGAAGGATACTATACCTTTAGAGGAGGTTCAGTTGGAGAGTGATCTCACTTATGAAGAGAAACCTATCAAGATTCTTGAGACTGCGGAAAGAGTCACACGGACTAAGACTATCAAGTTTTGCAAAGTTCAGTGGAACCATCATTCCGAAGAGTAAGAAACATGGGAAAGAGAAGATGATCTTCGGAAAGACCACCCTCACCTTTTTGCTAGCCAATCCGAATCTCGAGGGCGAGATTCACCTTAAGGGGGTTAGATTTGTAACATCCCTAAAATCATGTTTCAAACTCATGCATATCATCCATGCATCCATGATCAAATGAATTTCATTTCAAACAAAACATTTCAAAACAGAAGCATTTATGCTTAAAATTTCATGTAAGTTTGCTCTAGCCTTAGTGCTATCTTCCAAGGAGAAGAATACTTGTTTTGGTTCAGTAAGGTTTGAAATTCAAACTTAGGCACTTTCAAAAGTTTGAACAAGTTTCAAAACAAAATGAGTAATAAAACCAATATTATGCCTATTGAATATATATCATAAAGGCTTGGTTTTATTTTATTTTTCACTTGATCAAAGTGTTTGGTTTGGACAGTAGTGTTTGACACACAATTGAATGCAAGGTTTGCAGTATAAAAACCTAGGGAAGATTTGAATTCAAACTCATTTGATTTGGATTTGAAAATCATTCCAGAAAATCAAAACAGAAAAAGAAAAGGAGAAAAGAAATAGAAAAGGGTCAGCGCTACCTATCTGGCCCAACTGCTAATCCAGCCCACTAAGCCCACCCGGGGTCTCCTTCTCTCTCTCTCTCACCCGCGGGCACACCACCCAGGTCACTGACCGCACGACCCCACCCCCTCGCTGTTTAAACCCGCTGACGAGTGGACCCTGCGACCACGTCGACTTCGTCGTCAGTCACGCGCGCCTGCGACGCTCGCTCCACCGTTACCTCGCCGCTGTTACTGCGCGCTTAATGGCCATTGATACGCCGCGCGATCCTCGCCCCCGCTCTGGCTATAAGATCCCCTCTGCACCGTGGCCATTTTCCCTCAACTAGCGCCACCTCTACGCCCCCAGGCTGCCCCCAATTGCCTCTGCACCGCCGCAGACAGAACAACTCCGGCAGGCGATTCCGGTAAGCCCCGACCGCCCCCCTGTCTCTGGTTCAAACGAGCGTGACCACCATGTCCTTGTGCATCTGCTAAGACCCCTAGTCTGCCTGCTCGTGACCCAGGTCGCCGTTCTCGTTCACGCCCGCAACCACCAGCGCCGCCGCTCGACTCCGACGAGCAATAGCGGTAAGAACTAAGCGCCCCTTGCCTTCCCTTCGGTACTGTCCTCTTCGCCAGACCTTTGCGCATCTCCTAAACCCTCTGGCTTGTGCTAGGTCGACACAGAGCCTCGGCAACGACCTCGACATCAAGCAACAGACGCCGCCCGCAACTCCGACGAGCTCCAGTGACTGCGTCTGTGCGCCCCTTGCCAAGCCGTCGCCAGGTTGAGCTTCAGCACGTCGTCGCATTTCTGGTAAGCGTCTCCGACGACCCTCTAGCCATCTGTAGCGCCGCACCGCCGTAGGCAAAGCTCGCCGCTGCCAGTAGCCACCGCCGCGCCGCCCAGCTTTGGTCGTTTGATCCAGAGCCATTGGATCTGGATCCAGCGTGCGAGATTAGTTCACTTAACGAACCGTTACGAGTAGATCTGGGCCATGCAGATTATGTTGATCTAACGGCTCACAGGCACGATCCTGAGCGAAGCAGTACGGGCCAATTAGATTAAGACGCGTGGCAGTAGTTTAGATTTAAAAACCGGATTTGAATCTATTAGATGTTCAATTTTGTTTTGGCTATAACTTTTGATTCCCACGTTAGAATTTGACAAATTTTATATCAATGGAATCAGGAGAGCAAGACCTTTCCAACTATGCAATGTGTTTAATGTTTTGATTCTGTTAAAATGGTTTTATTTTCAGAAACTTGTGTAGGGCTAATTTGAGTATATGAAATGTTTAGGAAATGATTTAGGGTTTAAATAAATGTTGTTTGGCAAGTTTTTAACTTGTTTATGAACCAGTATTGTATGCTTGCTTTGTTGAGTTTTAAAAATCATCACATATCATTTTGCATGCATGCATATATTTTTGATTGTATATGTTTTGTATGTGATTGTTGCTATATTTCTTTGTGTAGATTTTGGTGCTAGTGATTGTGATTGTGAGGAGTGTAGCTACTCTCCAAACTACCAAGGCAAGTGGTACTTCATGAATATTTTTATCCCTATGTTTTCTACTAAGCATTAGAAATATTTTGCTAGTCATGCATGCTATGTTTTACTTATATGCCATGTTGGGAAATCCTAGTAGTTGTAGAATTGCTAGGAAATTACTAAGTTAAGATGCTTATCTATGCCATGCTTAGCCTATCTAGTAGCAACCAAGGGTTGGTGAAATATACATGCTATGATGAAAATATTTCTAAGTCTTTGGACTTGTGTTTTGCCTAATAAAACAACTAAGTAAATGAAACACCTGGGTGGAATGGAAGGAATGGTTTGTGTTGAGTGGTTACACAAGGCCAGGGGACTGGTGAACCTTGTGTATCTCACTTGTGGAAAGCCACCCAGGAACAAAGAGATTTTAGAGGCCAAGTGTTGAGAAGCTTCTAGTGCAACCACTTGGCAATATGGACTCTGCCTAGATCATATAGGTTGCTAGAACTTAGCCATTTGGACAGTTGGTGGTAGTGGGAATGATAGGTTGGAGCGCGTCCATTTGGTCTAAGGGAAGGCTTCTGAAAGGTCCTATCTTGGTGAAAAACAAGTCTGGTGGGGAAAGTGCACAACCTCTGCAGATGGAAAAATCTAAGTACTTAGCCATGTCCCTGGAAAAGGACAACTTGAGCATCAAGACATGGAAGCTATCAAGAATCTCCTCATCCAAATTTCTAAGTAAAAACTTGTGGGTGAACAAGGGTGAAGGACCTCAATGTCTATTGGTGGTTCCTTGGGAAAAGTTTTGACAAAGAAAAACTTAGTGATTTCAACTAATAGGCAAAACCTATTTTGAGCAAAGCAAGCCAAGCTACACTTAGCCAAATTGCATATAGTATCTAGTCCACCTAAATTATACTAAGGTATCACTTGCCAATACTATTCCAATGTATTGACCCACTGTGGCTGTAACTTGTGATGTTGCAGGTTACTCTGATGAGGATTAGGTGTCATGAGTCTACACTCAACATGTTTGCCTGTGGCACATGAAGATGAAGACTTTTATTTATTTACTTATTCAAACTCTTGTACTAGGCCTGTGGCCTTAGAGTTGTAAAGACTATGTTTATCTCTAGAATGGATGTAATAATGACCTTTGTATCTGTGTACTTCATCTTAAACTGTGGATGCTAGCATTGATCCAGGGACTAGCATTGCAATCACAGGGATCCTTTTCCTTTATAAAGGAGGGATCTTACAGATGGTATCAGAGCACTGTGTTGCCTGTAGGATTATGACCCTAGGATTGGAAACCACTAAGGAAAAAATTTCAGCAACTTCTACACTTGTCTATTCTTCTCGTAAACTTTTCTAATCTTCTTTCTCATCTCTATTTGTAGATGAACTCCATCAACGAAGCCGTAAGGAAAGGACCACTCATGACAATGACTTTGGAGTGTGAGACAGAATTCCCCAAGGCTCTCAAGGACCTCATGGTTGCATTAGAGATACAAGGTGCAGCTGTGTACAAAGGTTTTCCTGTGATGGATGAAGGGGTTGAATACTGGTCACTATGGACTTCACAGATTGCTCACTATGGTTATGCTGCAAGTTTCCACCATGATTAGGCATGACTTAGGCTAGCGGCCCAGACGTTTCTCTAACACACATACATAACTCCATGGACTTACAAGTTCCCCTTTTATTTCACACCAACGACATCCGCAAACAAAAGAGCATGATATCAACTGGATAAGAATCCATAAGCATTGAAAGCGTTCCCCGTGACAACACGGTTATGCTAATCCCAGCGTATAGATGCAAGCATATACAACTTCGATGACACAATGGTTCAAGTTTATTAGGCAAGAAAAGAAGGTGTGCCATCAAGTTCGTGAGAGCTTTACTAACTAGTTTTAACATAACAAAATAATTTTTAATTCAAAAGATAGATGAAGCTTGAGAATTTTCTTGGAATAGCAATAATGCTAACAGGTAGATATGGTGGACACAAATGGCACAGGTTTGGTTCAAAGGGGTTAGATGCATGAGAAGTATTCCTTCTCAAAACAGGTTTTTGGCTACCAAGGCTGGGTAGCAAGCAAAAGAGTTGAAAGAAACAAGCAAACCTACAAGTGATAAAGCCAAACATGCAATCTTCCTTGAAGACACAAAAGATCTTAAATAAAGAATACTAAGCTTATGAGCCAATAAAGAAAGAAAATAAATGATACAGAATACCTGTAAGCTTTTTCTCTTTTCCTTTCAAACCTCAAAAAGTGCTGCTACTGACTAAAGCTCGGTTTGCCAAAACCAATTTAGATTTACTTGATGCTCCCAAAGTGATGCCAATACTGGTCAACAAGATCAATCATATAATAGAGATTGCAAACTAAAATAAGAAGTGCAAAAAGTAAAAGATGAAACTTCTCATTAATATTCCATAAAGGCACTCACACCAAGGGGTACATAGATAATCAACTAAAGGAGAGATACTTCCACATTGCAAACCAACCTACAAGATAACTTCTCTACCAAAGATATGAATATACTAAAAGGGTAAAAGATAAAAGATAATGATGTGATACCGCGACACTCCCCCAAGCTTGGAACAAGCCAAGTGGATGCCAAACCTGATGACGAATTACTCCTTCGGTGGTGGTGGCGGTGTTCTCTTGATAAGCTTGTTAGACCCCTCCTTTATAAAGGAAAGGATCCCTGTGATTGCAATGCTAGTCCCTGGATCAATGCTAGCATCCACAGTTTAAGATGAAGTACACAGATACAAAGGTTGTTTATTACATTCATTCTAGAGATAAACATAGTCTTATACAACTCGGGGCCAAAGGCCTAATACAAGAGTTTATGGAATAAGTAAATAAACATAAGTCTTCATCTTCATGTGCCACAGGCAAGCATGTTGAGTGTAGACTCATGACTCCTATTCATCAACAGAGTAACCTGCAACATCACAAGTTACAGGCCACAGAGGGTCAATACTTTGGAATAGTATTGGCAAGTGATACCTTAGTATATTTTAAGTGGACTATACTACTATATGCATTTTGGCTAGGTGTAGCTTGGCTTGCTTTGCTCAAAATAGGTTTTTCCTATTAGTAGAAATCATTAAGTTTTTCTTTGTCAAAAACTTCCCAAGAAACCACCAATAGACATTGGGGTCCCTCACCCTTGTTCACCCACAAGTTTTATTTAGAAGTTGGAGTGATGAGATTCTTGTAGCTTCCATGTCTTGATGCTCAAATTGTCCTTTACCAGGGACATGGCTAAGTACTTAGGTTTTACACTCTGCAGAGGTGGTGCACTTTCCCCACAAGACTTGGTTTCCCAAGACAAGATCTTTCAGAAGCCTTTCCTTAGTCAAATGGACGCGTTCCAACCTATCATTCCCTCTACCACCGACTGTCCAAGAGACTAAGTTCTAGCTACCTATATGATCAAGGCAGAGCCCATTTTGCCAAGTGGTTGCACTTGAAGCTTCTCAACATTTGACAACTCAAATCTCTTTGTTCCTGGGTGGCAATCCACAAGTGTGATACACAAGGTAAACCATAAAAATGGGCCTTGTGTAACCACTCAACCAAAAACCACCAAGCAAGTCCCATTCCACCCAGGTGATTCATTAACTTAGTTGTTTTATTAAACAAAACATAAGTCCTCAGACTTGGAATATTTTTTCCATAGTGTGAATATATATTCCACCCATGTTTTCTATTAGCTAGGCTAAGCATGGCATGGCAACTTAACTTTAGGGAAAATTTCCTAGCAACTCTACCATTCTAAACTACATAGGATTTCCCATCATATCATTTGACAAAAGTAGCATGCTTGTCTTAGCAAAAATATCTAATGGTAGTATAAAATATAGGAATGGAATATTCATGAAAATATCACTTGCCTTGGTAGTGGGGAGAGTAGCACTCTTCACAGTCACAATCACTAGCAAAATCTACACAAAGTTGTAGCATACAATTACACACAATTCATATACAATCAAAAATAATATGAATGCATGCATGCATGAATTTACTAAGTGGTGATTTTGAAAACTCTACCAAGCATGTGCATGTTTACAGAAACTTAACAAGTCACATGTTTGCCAACTAAACTTATTTATCTCTAAAACAAATTACTAAACTAAATCCATACTCAAAATAGCCTTAGACATGTTTCTAAAAATAAAGTCACTCTAATGGTTACTATTTGTTAAACACTTTGCATAAACAGAAAGGCCTTGATTCACTGAATCCAACGGTATAAAGTTTGCAAAATTCCAACTTGGCAATCAAAAGTTATAGGCATTTGAAATTTGGATCAAATTCTGATTTGGAAACTGTTTTTAGATCTAACCCTAGCCACGCGTCGCGTTGTGATTGGCGCGTACCGGTTCGCCCGGATCGAGCTTTGCAGACCGCACGATCTAAATGAGATCTGGCGGCTCAGACGCGCGCGTACCCTTTCGTCCTCCTTCTAATCCACGCCACAGGATCTAGATCCAACGTTCCTAATCAACCTGACCATACTCGGGCGGCGCTAGCGGCGTTGACCGGTGGCGGCGCGTCTGACTACGGCGGTGCCGGCGTTCTAGATCGCCCCAGGAAGCAAGAAGGTGCTTACCAGATCCGCAAGGGCGTGCTGAAGCTCGACGTGGTACTGGCTTGCAGAGGGGCGCGCTGACACGGCGATGACTGCTCGTCGGAGTAGAGACAGGCGTCGGCACGGTCAGTGGTTGACGTTGGCGAGGTTCCTCGTCGCGCTAAGCCAAAATAGGGGCACCGTTAGATGCGCAAGTCGATGAGGATTCTAGGCGTATCATTCAGAGAGCAAGGGGCGGTGTCTACTTACGGAGGGAGGTCACCGGAGTTCGTGCAGAAGACGGTGGCGGCCAGTCGTCGACGCTGTTGGAGCTACGGGTCATGCGAAGGTAAACGGAGTGTGTCAGAAGATGCGCAGAGATTTACCGAACAAGATAGCATGAATGAGAGACAGAGGGGAACACGAGGCTCACTGGAATTTGCCGGCGCAGTCGTCGGAACAGCGGCGGAGTCGTGCGAGTCGTGGGCGGCCTGGTGGCGTGAATGCAAAATTGACTGGGGGAAAAAGGTCGTGGGGAGGTGGGGATCTTATAGCTAGAGGCTCGACAGGAAACGCTCGTCGCATCAATGCTAATTAAGCTCGGGGTATCACTGCTGCAACGGCCGGCGGCGGAGATCATGCGCGGAATCAGGGGGAAGACGATGCTGACATGGAGGAGGCCCGCTCGTCAGCGAAGTGCGCGAGGTGGAGGTGGGGTCTGTCTGTCAGCGACTGAATGCGTGCGCTCGCGCGTGAGAGAAGAAAAGAAATGCCCCGGGTGGGCTTGTTGGGCTTGATTCGCTGCTGGGCTGAATTGGTGGCGCGCGACCCTTTTCATTTGTTTGCTTCTTTTCTTTTTCTATTTCTATTTTCTGAATAGGTTTTCAAAAGGTTTCAAGTTTCATTTGAATTCAAGTTTTCCTGAGGTTTTGTAGTGGTGAATTGGTCTCAGAAATATGTCAAAACCCATGGGGTTGCTTTGCAAGGGCTTGGTCAAGCTTGGGCTTAATGCAATCAGAGACTTTGCCTCTGGTTTGCAAATGTTGATAAATAGGGTTTTGAATTTATTTCTAAGTTGAAAACTTTGGTCAAACTTTTACACCTAAACTTTCCAACAATGGAGGCAAGCAAACAAGTTCCTAAACATTCAAGTTTCAAAGGGTGATGGCCATTTGAATTAAATCTGCTCACATGAAATCATAGCACCATGCTTCTGTTTTTCTGAAATGAGTTTGAAAATTAACTAAACCTATATGCATGCATGAGTGATATGCAAACTTTGAAACTTATGATTTTAGGGATGTTACAAATCTAACCCCCTTAAGGTGAATCTCGCCCTCGAGATTCAGATTGGCTAGCAAATAGGTGTGGGTGGTCTTTCCGAAGATCATCTTCTCTTTCCCATGTTGCTTCCTCTTCGGAATGATGATTCCATTGCACTTTGCAAAACTTGATAGTTTTTGTCCTTGTGACTCTTTCTACGGTCTCAAGAATCTTGACAGGCTTTTCTTCATAGGTGAGATCACTTTCTAGTTGAACTTCTTCCAAAGGTATGGTATCTTTCAAAGAAGATTCTTCCATTTCTGGGTGACATTTCTTAAGCTGACTCACATGAAAAACATTATGGACTGCTAATAAAGATGCTGGCAGTTCGATTTCATATGCAACTTCTCCCTTGCGACTTAGAATGTTGAATGACCCAACATATCTTGGTGCCAACTTTCCTTTGACTCCAAATCTTTTCACTCCACGAAGTGGTGATACTCTAAGATAAGCTCTATCCCCAACTTCGTAGGTGACTTCTCTACGCTTAGAATCCGCGTAGCTTTTCTGTCGAGACTGTGCTATCTTCAACCTGTCCTTAACCAATTTGACCTTTTCTTCGGTGTCTTTGATAAGATCTGGTCCAAACAAACTTCTTTCTCCCACACCATTCCATAGCAATGGGGTGGTACACTTCCTTCCGTAGAGAAACTCAAATGGTGCCATCCCAATGCTAGATTGGTAACTGTTATTGTAAGAGAACTCTGCGTAAGGCAGACTTTCATCCCAACTCGCTCCATAATCTAGAGCACATGCCCTCAACATGTCTTCAAGAATTTGATTAGTCCTTTCTGTTTGCCCATCGGTTTGAGGATGAAAAGCAGTGCTGAATTCCAACCTCGTTCCCAAAGATTCATGAAGTTGTCTCCAAAAGTGAGAAGTGAACTGAGTTCCTCTATCAGACACAATACTCTTAGGCACACCGTGAAGGCATACAATTCTGCTCATGTAGATTTTGGCTAACTTGGCACTGGTATAAGTTGTCTTTACGGGTATAAAATGAGCCACTTTAGTTAGGCGATCCACTACTACCCATATGGAATCATACCCTGACCTGGTCCTTGGTAGTCCGGTAATGAAATCCATACCAATATTTTCCCACTTCCATTCAGGAATAGGCAGTGGTTGAAGCAAACCGGCTGGTTTCTGATGCTCCGCTTTCACTCTACTACACACATCACACAAAGCAATGTGTTCGGCGATGTCCCTTTTGAGATTGTTCCACCAAAATCTTTCTTTCATATCCATGTACATTTTGGTGTTTCCCGGGTGAATAGAATATGGAGAGTTATGGGCTTCTTGTAGAATCAGTTTCCGTAACTCCAGATCTTGTGGAACACAAATACGTTTCCCGTGCCATAAAGTACCTTGTCCGTCTATATGGAAACTTTTAGCTTTCCCTTGACTAATCCTTTCCTTAATCTCTTCGATTTCTTTATCCGTCTTTTGGGCTTCTTTAATCTTATCCAACAGAGTGGGTTGAACATCCAAAGACATAAGATGTCCTTCTGGCACAATCTCCAATCTGAGTTCTTTGAATTGTTTACACAAGTCATCTGGCAATTCACCTTTGGTAAGGCCATTTACAAACGCCTTACGACTTAGAGCATCTGCTACTACATTTGCTTTACCAGGGTGGTATTGCAAACTCAAGTCGTAATCCTTGATAAGTTCTAGCCATCTCCTTTGTCTCATATTGATTTCCTTCTGGGTGAAGATATATTTTAGACTCTTGTGATCCGTGAATACTTCACAACGCTTTCCCAAAAGGTAGTGTCTCCATGTTTTGAGTGCATGGACAACAGCAGCTAACTCTAAATCAGGAGTAGGATAATTTACTTCATGAGTTTTGAGTTGTCTCGAGGCATAAGCCACAACTTTTCCGCCTTGCATAAGTACGGCACCTAATCCTTGATGAGAAGCATCACAATACACTTGGAAATCCTTTTCCAAGTCTGGTAAGCACAGAACTGGTGCTGACACAAGCCTCTTCTTCAATTCTTGAAAGCTGAGTTCACAACTTTCAGACCAAGCAAATTTCTTATCTTTCTTTAACAATTCAGTCATGGGCTTAGCAACCTTTGAGAAATTCTCAATGAACCTTCTGTAATAACCTGCTAAGCCGAGGAAACTGCGAACTTCTTTCACATTCTTGGGAGATTCCCATTCTGTCACAGCTGAAACTTTAGCAGGATCAACTGCTACACCATCCTTTGTCATAACGTGACCAAGAAATCCAACTTCCTCTAACCAAAACTCACACTTGCTGAACTTGGCATAGAGTTTATGCTCCCTTAGTTTCTCAAGTATCAAGCGTAAATGTCTTTCATGCTCTTCCTTGCTCTTGGAGTAGACTAAGATGTCATCGATGAAAACGACAACGAACTTGTCGAGAAATTCCATGAACACTTTGTTCATCATATTCATGAAGTATGCTGGAGCGTTGGTTAAACCAAAAGGCATCACAGTGTACTCATACAATCCATACCTTGTGGTGAATGCTGTTTTAGGTATGTCTTGCTCTCTTATCCTGAGTTGAAAATAGCCTGACCGAAGATCAATCTTCGAGAACACACATGCTCCTTCTAGCTGATCAAACAAGTCGTTGATTCTTGGCAAAGGATATTTGTTCTTGATGGTTACCTCGTTGAGAGAACGGTAATCTATGCATAATCTTTGAGTTCTATCTTTCTTTTCTACGAACAAAACTGGAGCTCCCCAAGATGAAGAACTTGGCTGGATGAATCCTTTCTGCAATTGTTCTCCAAGTTGTTTCTTGAGTTCCTTAAGTTCGTCAACTGACATTTTATAAGGCCTCTTTGCTCTTGGTCCAGAACCTGGTACCAAATCTATTATAAACTCTACATCTCTATCTGGTGGCATTCCCGGTAACTCTTCCGGAAACACATCCGGATATTCACACACAATTGGCACAGTGTCCATGCTAACCCCCTTAAGAGAATTCAGCTACTTCCTTTAGATTCAAAATTGGACTTGAATTTTATCCTCTTACCTTCAGGGGTTGTGAGTGCAACTATACGATTGGCACAATCTAGTACTCCCTCATACTTAGCCATCCAATCCATTCCCAAAATCACATCCAATCCTTGGGAATTCAGGATTATTAGGTTCACTGGAAACTTATGTTTTCCAAACTCTATGACTAAGTCATGACATCCTGAGTTTACTAACATTTCTCCGCCAGGAGAACTTACTCTTATAGGACACCCAATGGTTTCTACCGGTAGTTCATTTCTTTCGACAAATGCTTTTGATATGAATGAATGAGACGCACCGGTATCAAAGAGTACAAATGCTGGAATTGAATTTAGTCTGAACTTACCAGCAACAGCATCAGGCTCTTCATAGACATCTTCCACATTGATGTGGTTAACCTGTCCTTTCTAAAAAGGATTGGGCTTGTTAGGTCCTTCAACTTTCTTTTCAGGGCACTCATTAGCATAATGCCCCAGCTTCTTGCATTTGAAGCATTCAACCTGACTGATGTCCCTTTTAGGCTGGTTTCCACTTCCACTTCCACTGTGGTGGCTCTTATGTCCACTCTTGTGATTCTTGTACCTATCATTATCATGACTGCGATGATGCTTGTTGTCATGACGGTTGTGGTTGTGGTGCTTGTTAAATTTCCCATTCTTGTGGGATCCTGAGCTGACACTATCATCATAGTGAGATCGTTTATGAGACGATCCCGAGCTGTGCTTGTCGGAGTGTTTCCTCTTCCTACTCTCGACTTGCTTCATTTTACTCTCCACAATAACAGCCTTGTCACACGGCGACTGATAAGTTGGAACATATGCCACAGACAGCTGCAGATTTAGCTCATCATTCAAGCCTTCCAGAAACTTTTCCTTTCTTTTGGCATCTGTGTCAACCTCATCCGGTGCATAGCGCGCCAGATTGTTGAACTCCTCTATATATTCAGCCATGTTGTGGTGGTGCTGCTTCAGGTTTTGAAACTCCTTCTTTTTCAGGCTCATCATTCCTGGTGAGATATGAGTAGTGCGAAAGCCATCTTCAAAGATAGCCCAAGTCACCTCATCAATAGGAGTGGTGATCTGGAAGTTGTCCCACCATGCGGCGGCTGGTCCTTCCAACAGATGTGCTGCGAACCTGACTTTTTCAGCATTCGTGCAGCCCACGGTCACTAAGTCTTTGTTCACAGAACGTAGCCAATCATTGGCCACCATGGGATCAGTCGTTCCCGAAAACTTAGCTGGCCTCAGACGCAGAAATCTGGTGAGCATATCAAAACCCGGAGGGTTGTTGTTGTTGTTGGGGTTGTTGTTGTTATTGGGGTTGTTGTTGTTCTGGTTTTGGATGAATGTCGTCATCATTTGCATAAGCTGTGTCTGCGCATTCATCATCTGTTGCATTTCCGGGGTAATGTTGTTGGGGTTGGGGTTTGCGCGACGGGGAGGCATCTGTGGTTTATTCAAGAAAAGAATGAGATACCCATAGATGTTTATGCACAATACATCACGTAGGCAAACACATAGCATGCAACCTAAGGATCAAAGTTCAACAACCAGATAACAAAAGTCTCAAAGTAAAAACACACAAGTGGCAAGCCATCCACATGTCGGATGGTCCAATAATAAGTTCACAAATAACGAGTACGGTAAATAGAGATAACTGAGTAGTCAAGTCTACTCGTCAGCATCAATCTCCTCCTCGACAAAGGTAAGACCTGCGTTCTCCATTGCGGTCTTGTTCTCCTCGATAGTAGTGGTCAAGGAGTCGATCTTGGCCTTGAGAGCCCTCTTCTGGGATCGAAGTCTCTCAATCACTGTCTGCTGCTGCTCTAACTCGAAGTCCTTGGACTGTAGTTCCTCGGTCATATCCCGAATCTTCTTATTCCTATCCTGGACACGTTTCTCTTGATTCTTGAACTTACGGTCCTGGGTCTCGAACTTCGCCTCCATCTCCTTGACAATCTCGCCCTGCTGCGCGAAGAGCTTGTCCTTCTCGCGAAGCTGCACCTGGAGCTCGTCATTACTGAGCATGACATTGGTCCTGTCAGTATCCACGTGCCTAATAAGAGTCTCTAAGTCCTGGAGGTACAAGCTTATCGGCTCTGCTGCGGCCCTCGAGTCGTCCTCAAAGTCGATGGACTCTCCGTCATCATCACGTCTTCCGAAGGTGTGGAAGTGAGTGCCTCTAACCTGTCGGGAGTGACGACCCAACAGTCGTCCTATCAGGTCCTGCATGACAACCTCCATGCCTCTCTTCCTGTCATCGTGCATAAGCTTGAAGACGATGGCCTCCGTAGTAGGCTCTGTCTGGCGTCCTGGCTGGTTCACCTTGAAGCCCCAGAGGTCCTTCCTCTCAAACTTGGTGAGTGGGTGCACCGTAATGGTGGGAAGAGGGAGATCGAGCAAGGTAGTAAGCTCTACGATACGAGGACCAAAACGGTAACCTGGAACTCCTCAACAGTGCTGATGGTAATAGGCATCTATTTATAAGATTGAAAAAGTTAGAACAACACAAGTTAAAACAAGAAAAACACTCATACATATTCTTGGAACACAAAATCACACAAGTCATGCATACATGAATCCATTACATCAACCAAGGTTCAAACTTATTTAAGGTATCATTTGGAAAATAAGGTGATAGGTGGTGGTCCAACTAACGAAGTGCGTTTACAAACCTATCTCACTGGATCTGGTGGCTAACACAATGTTCCTAGAGGCAATCAGCCTATCTTGTTCACATGCTTCCATCACTAAGTCTATAATATCTCCCCTTAAGGTTTGGTTGGTGACTTCCAACTCTTGGGTATGTTCCTTCTCTTTCTCTAAGTCTTTTTGGAGGTTGAGCATCCTGCACTTGACTCTAGCACTTAGTTCTTTGATGGTCCTCCAAGCTGCATCTCTGGCTGACTCAAAGAATGTGGTGTGCATCACAGTGTTGGTGTACATGCAGAAGCCTCTTTCTTTGTGGTTGTCTTCCTTGTTTTTGTACAAGTGAAGTTGCACCCACCAATACTCCACTCCTTCCTCCATCACTGGAAAGCCCTTGTACACAGCTGCACCATGTGCTTCCATTGCTTCCATGAGGTCCTTGAGAATCTTGGGAAACTCAGTCTCACACTCCAAGGTCATGGTCATGAGTGGTCCTTTCTTCACGGCTTCGTTGATGGAGTTCATCTACAAATAGAGATGAGAATGAGAAGATTAGAAAAGTTTACGAGAAGAATAGACAAGTGTAGAAGTAGTAAAAAAAATCCTTAGTGGTTTCCAATCCTAGGGTCATAATCCTACAGGCAACACAGTTCTCTGATACCATCTGTTAGACCCCTCCTTTATAAAGGAAAGGATCCCTGTGATTGCAATGCTAGTCCCTGGATCAATGCTAGCATCCACAGTTTAAGATGAAGTACACAGATACAAAGGTCGTTTATTACATTCATTCCAGAGATAAACATAGTCTTATACAACTCGGGGCCAAAGGCCTAATACAAGAGTTTATGGAATAAGTAAATAAACATAAGTCTTCATCTTCATGTGCCACAGGCAAGCATGTTGAGTGTAGACTCATGACTCCTATTCATCAACAGAGTAACCTGCAACATCACAAGTTACAGCCACAGAGGGTCAATACTTTGGAATAGTATTGGCAAGTGATACCTTAGTATATTTTAAGTGGACTATACTACTATATGCATTTTGGCTAGGTGTAGCTTGGCTTGCTTTGCTCAAAATAGGTTTTTCCTATTAGTAGAAATCATTAAGTTTTTCTTTGTCAAAAACTTCCCAAGAAACCACCAATAGACATTGGGGTCCCTCACCCTTGTTCACCCACAAGTTTTATTTAGAAGTTGGAGTGATGAGATTCTTGTAGCTTCCATGTCTTGATGCTCAAATTGTCCTTTACCAGGGACATGGCTAAGTACTTAGGTTTTACACTCTGCAGAGGTGGTGCACTTTCCCCACAAGACTTGGTTTCCCAAGACAAGATCTTTCAGAAGCCTTTCCTTAGTCAAATGGACGCGTTCCAACCTATCATTCCCTCTACCACCGACTGTCCAAGAGACTAAGTTCTAGCTACCTATATGATCAAGGCAGAGCCCATTTTGCCAAGTGGTTGCACTTGAAGCTTCTCAACATTTGACAACTCAAATCTCTTTGTTCCTGGGTGGCAATCCACAAGTGTGATACACAAGGTAAACCATAAAAATGGGCCTTGTGTAACCACTCAACCAAAAACCACCAAGCAAGTCCCATTCCACCGAGGTGATTCATTAACTTAGTTGTTTTATTAAACAAAACACAAGTCCTCAGACTTGGAATATTTTTTCCATAGTGTGAATATATATTCCACCCATGTTTTCTATTAGCTAGGCTAAGCATGGCATGGAAACTTAACTTTAGGGAAAATTTCCTAGCAACTCTACCATTCTAAACTACATAGGATTTCCCATCATATTATTTGACAAAAGTAGCATGCTTGTCTTAGCAAATATATCTAATGGTAGTATAAAATATAGGAATGGAATATTCATGAAAATATCACTTGCCTTGGTAGTGGGGAGAGTAGCACTCTTCACAGTCACAATCACTAGCAAAATCTACACAAAGTTGTAGCATACAATTACATACAATTCATATACAATCAAAAATAATATGAATGCATGCATGCATGAATTTACTAAGTGGTGATTTTGAAAACTCTACCAAGCATGTGCATGTTTACAGAAACTTAACAAGTCACATGTTTGCCAACTAAACTTATTTATCTCTAAAACAAATTACTAAACTAAATCCATACTCAAAATAGCCTTAGACATGTTTCTACAAATAAAGTAACTCTAATGGTTACTATTTGTTAAACACTTTGCATAAACAGAAAGGCCTTGATTCACTGAATCCAACGGTATAAAGTTTGCAAAATTCCAACGTGGCAATCAAAAGTTATAGGCATTTGAAATTGGATCAAATTCTGATTTGAAAACTGTTTTTAGATCTAACCCTAGCCACGCGTCGTGTTGTGATTGGCGCGTACCGGTTCGCCCGGATCGAGCTCTGCAGACCGCACGATCTAAATGAGATCTGGCAGCTCAGACGTGCGCGTACCTTTTCGTCCTCCTTCTAATCCACGCCACAGGATCTAGATCCAACGTTCCTAATCAACCTGACCATACTCGGGTGGCGCTAGCGGCGTTGACCGGTGGCGGCGCGTCTGACTACGGCGGTGCCGGCGTTCTAGATCGCCCCAGGAAGCAAGAAGGTGCTTACCAGATCCGCAAGGGCGTGCTGAAGCTCGACGTGGTACTGGCTTGCAGAGGGGCGCGCTGACACGGCGATGATTGCTCGTCGGAGTAGAGACAGGAGTCGGCACGGTCAGTGGTTGACGTTGGCGAGGTTCCTCGTCGCGCTAAGCCAAAATAGGGGCACCGTTAGATGCGCAAGTCGATGAGGATTCTAGGCGTATTAGTCAGAGAGCAAGGGGCGGTGTCTACTTATGGAGGGAGGTCGCCGGAGTTCGTGCAGAAGACGGTGGCTGCCAGTCATCGACGCTGTTGGAGCTACGGGTCATGCGAAGGTAAACGGAGTGTGTTAGAAGATGCGCAGAGATTTACCGAACAAGATAGCATGAATGAGAGACAGAGGGGAACACGAGGCTCACTGGAATTTGCCGGCGCAGTCGTCGGAACAGCGGCGAAGTCGTGCGAGTCGTGGGCGGCCTGGTGGCGTGAATGCAAAATTGACTGGGGGAAAAAGGTCGTGGGGAAGTGGGGATCTTATAGCTAGAGGCTCGACAGGAAACGCTCGTCGCATAAATGCTAATTAAGCTCGGGGTATCACTGCTGCAACGGCCGGCAGCGGAGATCATGCGCGGAATCAGGGGGAAGACGATGCTCATGTGGAGGAGGCTCGCTCGTCAGCGAAGTGCGCGAGGTGGAGGTGGGGTCTGTCTGTCAGCGACTGAATGCGTGCGCTCGCGCGTGAGAGAAGAAAAGAAATGCCCTGGGTGGGCTTGTTGGGCTTGATTCGCTGCTGGGCTGAATTGGTGGCGCGCGGCCCTTTTCATTTGTTTGCTTCTTTTCTTTTTCTATTTCTATTTTCTGAATAGGTTTTCAAAAGGTTTCAAGTTTCATTTGAATTCAAGTTTTCCTGAGGTTTTGTAGTGGTGAATTGGTCTCAGAAATATGTCAAAACCCATGGGGTTGCTTTGCAAGGGCTTGGTCAAGCTTGGGCTTAATGCAATCAGAGACTTTGCCTCTGGTTTGCAAATGTTGATAAATAGGGTTTTGAATTTATTTCTAAGTTGAAAAATTTGGTCAAACTTTTACACCTAAACTTTCCAACAATGGAGGCAAGCAAACAAGTTCCTAAACATTCAAGTTTCAAAGGGTGATGGCCATTTGAATTAAATCTGCTCACATGAAATCATAGCACCATGCTTCTGTTTTTCTGAAATGAGTTTGAAAATGAACTAAACCTATATGCATGCATGAGTGATATGCAAACTTTGAAACTTATGATTTTAGGGATGTTACAAAGCTCCTCAATCATTTTCCTCAAATCCTCAATATCAAAGGTCAGAGTACGAATCAACTCCGAATTTTGCTCAATGTGGTTCATGATCATATCGGACCGAGAGTCCCAGTCCTTGCTATTATTTCCCCACTCTTCCTTCTTAGTGTTTTCCTTCCCTACATGGTTAGAACGAGGCAGATCCCAAACCGAGGGAAAGTTACCTTTGGGCACCTGTTGGTATTGTTGCTCATGTATAAGAGTATGGAAGGGATTCTTGGTACGTGGAGGAGGTGACCGTGGAGCGAGGATATGACGCGGGGTTTTCCCTCCTATAGACATCTGTGTTGTCCTCCTAAGCTTGGTAGGATTTGCCACCACTCCAATGCTTGCGACGGTAGCGCGGGTGTACGGATGTTCGTCCTTCTCCATATCTTCTTCATCCCCTACCAAAATCTCCTCCTCCTTAGGATTTTGAGGATCATCTTCCTCGGGCTTCTTGCCTTTGTCGTTGGCGGAGACCATGGTGCTCTAAACTTTGAGAAGATTTCCTGACAAAAATAGATCGAAACGAAAACATGACGAGAACACGATGCATAAACCTTGGGGGACCCGGGGGTTATATATTACGAAGTTTCAAAGCATAAGGAAGGTACTGGTATGAAAACGAGGCGGAGACGGAGCTCAGGGGGCTCACATCCCCTCTAGGCGCGGCCAGCTGGGGCCCGTGCTTGGGGTGGGTGTGGCCACCCCCGGACTCCATTTCCTCCTCTATTTAGTTTCGTAACCTTCCGTGTGTAATAAAAAATATAAAAGATTAGGGTTTCACGAACCTTATGTTTTCACCACTTTTACCTATTCAAAGACGAACTCTGCAGACTCCTTTTCTCCTTCTCCTGGAAATTCCTTTTCTCACAAGGCATTGCACAAACTTCAATGGCAACATTAGTGTAAGCAAAAAACAATAAACCTTTAGGTTCACACTTCAACTGAAGTCCATCAAAACAAAAGCTATTGTAGTAACTCCTTTCCAAAAACCCAAATGTAACAACCCTAGTTTAACCATATAGTAATTAGGAAATGTTTGTGCATTCATTTAGCATCATCATCATTTAAAATGGGTGCAACAAATAGTTCAAACCTAAACCCTAATAGTTTTCCTCTCTACTTGAAATGTATTCAAAAGGATTTCACTATATTTGAAAAGTACAAAAATATTTGGAACCCAAATTGATTACAAGGGTCTCTGAAATATTTTGAATATTTATAAAAGTTCTGGTAATTTGAAATGGTTCAAAACAGATTTGAAACAAAAATACAAAGAGGAAATACAAAATAGGAAATAGAAAAGGTTTTCAGAAATAAAAACAGTTCCTAACATAAACTGGGTCGAGCCTAACTCCTCTCTCCTTTCTCTCTACCGCCCAGCGCACCTCCCCGTGGCCCACTCGGCCCACCCGAAGCCCAGCCTGGCTCGATACCCCTTCGGCCTCCTCCCCTGTCGTCTTCCTCCTTGCCGGCAAGCAGCTGCCTGGCAGCGCGCGCGCCGTCGATCTCCCTCGTGTTGCGATGCTCGCCGCCGCTGTTGGTCATGCGGATAAGAACTCCCGCGTCGAGCTCTACCTCCCCATACCCATGTCACTCTCTCTCGTGGCCTCTGTAGGTTTTCCCCAATTCGACCGAACCCTAGGCCGCGCAGTTGCCATTCACCACCGTCGTCTCCGGCCGCCCCAAGGTCAGCCGAGCGTGTCGGAAGCTCCGCCTTGTCGCCCTGATGCTTCTCCCCGAAGGAATCAGCCACGAGCGCCACCAAACATCGCCATCGACCTCGCCTTCCCCAACTCCGGCCGCTGCGTTCATCGTCGATTCAGGCGCCCTCTGTGCACGCCTTGCCTCGCCGACCCCTCCATCGCGTTGCTGGTGAGCTCGTGAGCATGCCAGTGCTCTCCCTTTCCTCCCTATCCCTCTGGTTGTCCTTCCCCATGACCACCTGCAAGCTCCACCGCTGGTCGCCGCCGTGCATCCTCCTCCGGCGACCTTCCCCGAGCGTCGCCGCCACTTTCTGGCTCCCCTTGTTCTCCTCTTTCCAACACCCCTGCTCCCGCATCCCCGCATGCCCTCAATCGCCCGCGCCGTGCTCGATCTGAGAGAGCACCATTGCTGACGTCAGCATGACGTGAGCATGGCATCGTAAAAAAGTCCCTTTTTGTTTTATTAATTGTTTTGTAAATTGTTTCCTATAATTAATAAATACCTAACATGTGGGGTCCAGTTGTAAGTGGGATAAATATTTTTAGAAATGTTTCTGTTTAATAAAAAATTTAAATGTATTTCCAAAATGTAATTATTTTATAATATTCCAAAAATGATTTAAAATGAATTACAAATGGGGAAAATCATAACTAATTCATTTTAAATCAGAAAAATACAAATAATATATCAAATTGTTTAGAAAAATGAGCTCTATCTATTTGAACTATAATCATGCATTGTTAAACAAATTTCATGACAAGTATAATTAGAAGAACTAAGTGAACCCCCTCATATGCCTTCGAGGTTTTCCTGAATTAGGGTTTGTACCCTCGGGACCCCGATTAAATTGTCAAGCATGCCTTAAGGGTTTATTTCAATACAAATTAACTTGTCATATCATCATACTTGATTGAGCACTGCATCGATGCCACGTGTTGATTGTTTCCCCTTCTTTCTAGTGTTTGGTTCTTCTTCGGTAGAATACGATATTGGAATCAAGATCGAGATCGAAGACCGAGATCAACACCGTCAAAGCTCGAAGACCAAAACTTGACCAACTATAATCAAGTCAAGTACGAGGTGTCCGGAACTCTGCCTTCTGGATATCAATAGGCAAAGGCAAGCAAAGCCCCACACATACATATGAATCCTATGCTTTCAAAGTATCTCATTCTTGCCATGTGCATATGATTCCAAAGTCTTTTATCGATAGATGGAGTAATCCTATCTGATGCATGTTACCTTTGAAGCCTATATTCCCTGATCCACTGCTCCTAGCATAACTAGGGTTTGAGCTTGTGAAGCGTTGCTATAGCTATTATATCTGTTGTGCTTAGCCATGCTTAGCTGTTATCGCTGGTCCATCTGGTTGATGAATCAGAGCTATGAATGAACCTAGTTTCACAGGATGACGTGGTAATATCAGAGATGAAAGTTAAACATGCTAAGGCTTGTATGGGAGTCCATGGTGGGTTGCGGGTTTTGCTGTCCCATACTTGCCACTACTAGGATCTGAGTTCTTGCATATGGACCAAGACGTGCGTACAACCACAGGGGGGCCTGGAAACCTCCTCGAACAAATAACTTGCCGAGTAGATTCCATGAGTCACATAGTTTGGGCTTTCCATTCGACATACGTATCTTGGATGTTCTTGAATGGAGGTGAAGGAGGTGCATTCATACAGGTAGGTAAGCGTGGCCGGGAACAAGAGATGCCCGACATCCGTAATCTTGAACCTCGCACACATCATTAGGGACCGGCTTCGGGACTCGACCCGTTATGGCGGCATCTCCCTAGTGCGTGACTCATGGTCTCGGCGAAAGCAAGGTAAAGGTCGTGGTCAACCACTCTCTACCGGCCTTTCAAGGAAGAGGGCTTATAGCGTGGCATTAAGAATCAGTTGGTACGTGTGGGTAAAGTTGTACACCCCTGCAGGGTTAAATCTTTTCGAAAAGTCATGTCCACGGTTATGGACGACTTGGAAACCAGATTCAAAGATCATAGAGAACTTGAACCTAATCGTAAAACTTGGCAAGCTAAGTAATGTGTTCTTAAGGATGCTTCCTCATGGGTACGAGGGGTGATCCTAGATAGGTTCAGCTAACGATGATTCGGTGGATATCAATAGATGATCAAAGTTGGAGATACCGTTCTCTTATCCCCTTTTAAAAATATTCTGATTAGTCGAGATTCTTCTCCCTCTTGTTTTACCAAACAAAGATGGCTTTATGCAAAATAACTCCACCAACCATAAGTCTTGGGGAGTACACCCTATACTCACCCTTGCTTCGTTGATACTTTTGCAGCTGAGTAAGTGTTACCATAAGAAGATGAGTTTTTCATGGCATCGACATCGACGAGTAGTTTGGATTTCCCAGTCGGCAGTCTGGGATCTATGGATTGGACGTCATCGTTATGCTTCAGGCCTCTTAGGCCATTTGTTAAGTTTGCTATACTTAATAGCATAATTTTCCTTCCATTGTTTGATGTTTGTGGTCAGTGACCTATGCTTGTAATATTTTGGTTCTTTGCTCAGTTATGAGCTCGTGGTAATAAATTTTGTGTCGTAGGGTCACTGTTGTGTTATCAATTCTCTCTCTGTACGCTTTTGAGATTTAGGTTAGGCTTATATCAGACAGAGGTCTGGGATTTGTCTAGCCCTAATACCGGGGGTGTCATAGGTTTTGGTATCAGAGCAGTACCGACTGTAGGAAACCTTTCTATTGGTCGATGTTGAGTCTAGTGCTTGCGAAAACTATTTAAAAGATGAAAATTATGTGCGAAAACTCTGGTATGCTTCTTTTTCTCCTTATCCAGTTTCGCTCTAGCTCTGGGTTACCTTATCTTGTGTTGATTTGGAAAAGTTTTGCTATCTCGTCCAGTCTTTCAAAACTTAGGTGCCTCTTCAGGCATGCCGGTCCTCAACGATTTGACCTAGTGCTGAGTTCTCTAGAGTCATATGTGTGTGTTCCTTGTTTCCCTTTGTTCTATTTCTTCTGAGAGATTCCTTACTATCATGATCTCCCTGTCTTTTGGACCCACAATATTATATTGTAGGATCCATAAAGTTCTGTTTTAGGCTTCGAGGTTTCCTTTCGCCTCGAGTGCCTCCTTTTTGTTTGTCCGGGTACTTCAGAAGTTGTACCTTCTCTTGGAAGCTACCTCGTGATTGCTAGCTTGTAGTATACGCTTTGTCACTCAAGTAGTAGTTATTCCTTTCTCTGGGTTTTAACCCTCGGACTTGAACCTAAGATCCCTGATTGTGCTGGATTCCGGTGTTGTGAATCTTGTACATGACGCTGACCTTTAACCCAAGATCCATATTGTTGACCCCTGTCGTTAATTTTCACACATTACTTCAGAATGGCTAGTACCTTCTAGTATAGCCTTCAATCTTGTGGATATTGTCGATATTGAACCGTGACGATAAAGGACTTCCCCTACCACATGTTATGGCAGATGTTCTTTAATGGAACCAAATAGATCACGACAAGGGTACTCCTCGTGAGTCCCATTTCTATGCTCGTGACTTTGCCACACCTTTCCCATCTCTGCACTGGTCCTCGGAAGATTATTGACTTATGCATCCACATCTCGGGATTCTATTCTGAGCATGTTCCTTACCCTTGTTGCTTTTCGACCTTTATCTATCAATTGGTAGCCAAGCAGTAAATGTGCATTGGTGTCTTCCAATGCAAGATACACTTGTGGTCCGTCATGACAAACCAGATCGGGATGTCAGGAGAAACAAACTCTAGTAACTTGTCATTTCTAAGACCAGTTCAAAGTGTTGTAATCCGCAGATCAATAAGCGTTGATTATCTTATGTTCTGTTCTACCCTAAAGTATCACACCCTTTCTATACCAAGAGGTCGTGCTGAGTCTCATGACCCTCTTAAATGAAGTGATACTCTTACACATTTTTGCCCACCCTTCCTCTGAGTTGTCTGCACTCCAGAATGATGCGTTTGCGTAATAGTGTGGTCATCCGAGATTCTTAGCAATTATTATTGTTTTGAACTCTAAGGACACTTGTGTCATTCTTAGCGTGATTGGTTACCCTATCACTAAGCAAAGAATGATTGTGCTACCAAGTCTGTTATTCTAGTGCACTCTCTTCGGTCAAAAAGTTAGGCTCATGCCGAAGCTTTGAGACTACGTCTTCTTGCCTTACAAAGCAAGTTTTCCTCTTGAGCTAAGTGACATATCGGTGGTCCGTGATATTCTAGATGTCTTCTAGAATTGTCGCCATGTTGCCACATGACCGTGTTTTCAGGTTCTAGAGTAAGTTGTTTCTTTAAACCGCTCCTTTCTCCAAGGATTTGTACTGGATACCCCTGAACTAGTTGGTTGAGTTTAAACAACAACTTGGAGGGTTGTAAGACAAAAGTTCTATCCAACTCTGTTCCTCTTTGAAGGGATGTCTAGTTCTGTTCGTGCTGAAGCAAGATAGTATCTCCTTTGTGGATATGTTATCTTTCCTGCCTTTGATTTGATTCGAGCAATCGTCAAATCAAACTTAGTTCCAAGGACTATCCTGTCGATGTATCCACTTGTGAATTCTCACTTAAGTATATCTTCATGTCCTTTGGTCTGCCCAATGTCTATGCCTTGCTCATACGACATATGAGTCCATCTTCTTGGAGTGTCTCAATAAGTTTGTTGTTGAGCCCATCGATGACATCCTTATCTTCTCCATGTTATATGATATTTATATGGAACATTTGGCATTAATGTTGGAAACTTTTGAGAACCATCTTCGTGTTATCTCAAAGTACGTGTTCTGGATGTTAGATGTGACCTTCTCGGATTCACGTGCAAATGTTTAATGATGTCCACGTGGATCTGAGTAGCGTTTTCTTTGTTCTCTCGAGAATCATTTCAAGTTAGTCAAGCATGTGTGAAGTATTCTTGTAATGATAGGTTGTTACCTTCATAATTCAAGAGTATCCTCTAAGCACACCAAGCCACTGATTGATTTGTTCACGGAAGATACAAAGTACTTAAAACTTTGATATCCTCCTAAATGTTTCCTAAACAGGATTCAGCTGTGTTTCGTTGCAAACAATGCATGTAGGTGCAAATATCTTTGATAACTTGCTAATACATGTGTTATGCAATCTAGCTCATCTTTTGGAGCTTGACATTGAAGTCCATGTCTTGAGAATCTAGTAACTTTACCTTCGTTGTAAATGTTGCACACTTTCTATTCGGATATGCTGAGTCTGAAGTATCTTTCCACCTAACCAAAGATGAACCTCAAGCAGCAACGATGGTTGGTGTTCCTCAAGGTTATGACGTAGGTCTATTGTAAATCTGGCAAGATTGATGTAATGGTTGTCACAATTAGCCAGAATACCTATTGTCACCTTATCTTGAATCAGCAATAACAACCACTCTTCATGAGGCCTCTTCTATGATTATTATAGGAGTTGTACTTATGGTTTCCTTTGCATCCGAAGTCTGACCTTTACTCGATGACTGGTTAAAGGCTTGTCCTAAGTCTGATATTCGTGTTTCAAACATCAAGGAGAACATTTAAAGTAGTTTTGCTAAATGTCTCTCGGTCGATCCTCCAGATCCTTCTACGACGGCAAACATCTTGTTATGCCAAGTACTTGGAGTCTGAGAATGAAGTTTCTTTCTTCTCGTGTCATCAGGAATCTTCTAAACTATTCATATTGGTGTGTAAAGTGATATCATGATCTTTGGCAAGGATTTTGATAGTCCTGGATGAATAAAGAGTTTCCTTTCCCGCTTTCTTAAACATGTTCGAAGAGCGACCATTATTTTGGTAATCAATAGTTTCTCTTATTACATGTTCCTTGTGACTCTTATGAGTCCTCTCCACCAAAACATTTTTCCTTCTTAGCCTACTGTTGAACCAAAGAATGACCCTTCTGTGTCAAAAGTAGTTCAACAACTTGGTTTTGTTGATATCTACCTTTTCCACCTGTGAAGCTCTACTTTAGTTGTCTAGTAGAGGTTCACTTCTCGAAGTATGTGTTCCTTCTGTTGGAAGTCTCCTTCCCTCAGAAGTCAAAACTCTTCTACAAGCTCCATGGTCTCAATCCTTATGAAGAACAATTATCTGTCACCTTGAAAACCATCTCCTTTTGTTTCCTCTGTTACCTTGACGTGTTTCATGTTTGTTGGCTTTAGAGATGTTTGTGAAACATCTATCCATGAGTTAACCATGAGATACTCAGTTCATGGTTCCGTGTCATTCCCTCTCTTCTTTAGTGTGAGTAGCCACCTTGAAGATTATGAAGTGCTTCGTCCACTCGTCATGGTGGCATGGATCAACCTGTTCGAGAAGATCGTCGAAGTTTAGTGTAACCCTGTTCCTTCTATCTTCCTACCTAGGAATCTCGGGTCGAGATTCTTTTAAGGGGGATAGAATTGTAACAACCCTAGTTTAACCAAATAGTAATTAGGAAATGTTTGTGCATTCATTTAGCATCATCATCATTTAAAATGGGTGCAACAAATAGATCAAACCTAAACCCTAATAGTTTTCCTCTCTACTTGAAATGTATTCAAAAGGGTTTCACTATATTTGAAAAGTACAAAAATATTTGGAACCCAAATTGATTACAAGGGTCTCTGAAATATTTTGAATATTTATAAAAGATCTGGTAATTTTAAATGGTTCAAAACAGATTTGAAACAAAAATACAAAGAGGAAATACAAAACAGGAAATAGAAAAGGTTTTCAGAAATAAAAACAGTTCCTAACCTAAACTGGGCCGAGCCCAACTCCTCTCTCCTTTCTCTCTACCGCCCAGCGCACCTCCCCACGGCCCACTCGGCCCACCCGAAGCCTAGCCTGGCCCGATACCTCTTCGGCCTCCTCCCATGTCATCTTCCTCCTTGCCGGCAAGCAGCTGCCTGGCAGCGCGTGTGCCGTTGATCTCCCTCGCTTTGCGATGCCCGCCGCCGTCGTTGGTCGTGTGGATAAGAACCACCGCGTCGAGCTCTACCTCCCCATACCCATCTCACTCTCTCTCGTGGCCTTTGTAAGTTTTCCCCAATTCGACTGAACCCTAGGCCACGCAGTTGCCGTTCACCACCGTCGTCTCCGGCCGCCCCAAGGTCAGCCGAGCGTGCAGGAAGCTCCGCCTCGTCGCCCTGACGCTTATCCCCAAAGGAATAATCGCGGGCGCTACCAAACGTCACCATCGAACTCTCCTTCCCCGACTCCGACCGCCACGTTCATCATCAATTCCGGCGCCCTCCATGCAGGCCTTGCCTCGCCGACCCCTCTGTCGCGTTGCTGGTGAGCTCGTGAGCATGCCAGTGCTCTCCCTTTACTCCCTACCCCTCTGGTTGTCCTTCACCATGACCATCTGCAAGCTCCACCGCTGGTCACCGCCGTGCACCCTCCTCCGGCGACCTTCCCCGAGCGGCGCCGCCACTTTCTGGCTCCCCTTGTTCTCCTCTTTCCAATGCCCCCGCTCCCGCATCCCCGCATGCCCTCAATCGCCAGCGCCATGCTCAATCTGAGAGAGCACCATTGCTGATTTCAGCATGACGTCAGCATGGCATCATAAAGTCCCTTTTTGTTTTATTTAATTGTTTTGTAAATTGTTTCATGTAATTAATAAATACCTGACAGGTGGGGTCCAGTTGTAAGTGGGATAAATATATTTAGAAATTTTTCTGTTTAATAAAAATGTTAAATGTATTTCCAAAATGTAATTATTCTATAATATTCCAAAAATGATTTAAGATGAATTAAAAATGGGGAAAATCATAACTAATTCATTTTAAATCAGAAAAATACAAATAATATATCAAAATGTTCAGAAAAATGAGCTCTATCTATTTGAACCATAATCATGCATTGATAAACAACTTTCATGACAAGTATAATTATAAGAACTAAGTGAACCCCCTCATATGCCTTCGAGGTTTTCCTGAATTAGGGTTTGTACCCTCGGGACCCCGATTAAATTGTCAAGCATGCCTTAAGGGTTTATTTCAATACAAATTAACTTATCATCTCATCATACTTGATTGAGCATTGCATCGATGCCACGTGTTGATTGTTTCCCCTTCTTTCTGGTGTTTGGTTCTTCTTTGGTAGAATACGATATTGGAATCAAGGTCGAGATCAAAGACCGAGATCAACACCGTCGAAGCTCGAAGACCAATACTTGACCAACTATAATTAAGTCAAGTACCAGGTGTCCGGAACTCTGCCTTCTGGATATCAACAGGCAAAGGCAAGCGAAGCCCCACACATACATATGAATCCTATGCTTTCAAAGTATCTCATTCTTGCCATGTGCATATGATTCCAAAGTCTTTTATCGATAGATGGAGTAATCCTATCTGATGCATGTTACCTTTGAAGCCTATATTCCCTGATCCACTGCTCCTAGCATAACTAGGGTTTGAGCTTGTGAAGCGTTGCTAGAGCTATTATATTTGTTGTGCTTAGC
Organism: Avena sativa; assembly: GCA_916181665.1. Taxonomy (NCBI): domain Eukaryota; kingdom Viridiplantae; phylum Streptophyta; class Magnoliopsida; order Poales; family Poaceae; genus Avena; species Avena sativa. The sequence continues at coordinate 141,864,024 of OV702294.1, read as the reverse complement.
CATGCTTAGCTGTTATCGCTGGTCCATCCGGTTGATGAATCAGAGCTGTGAATGAACCTAGTTTGACAGGATGATGTGGTAATATTAGAGATGAAAGTTAAACATGCTAAGGCTTGTATGGGAGGCCACGGTGGGTTGTGGTTTTTGCAGTCCCATACTTGCCACTACTAGGATATGAGTTCTTGCCTATGGACCAAGACGAGCGTATAGCCACACGGGGGCCTGGAAACCCCCTCGACCAACTAACTTGCCGATTAGATTCCATGAGACATAGTTTGGGCTTTCCATTCGACATACGCATCTTGGATGTTCTTGAATGGAGGTGAAGGAGGTGCATTCATACAGGTAGGTAAGCGTGGCCGGGAAAAAGAGATGCCTGACATCCGTAATCTTGAACCTCGCACACATCATTAGGGACCGACTTCGGGACTCGACCCGTTACGGCGGCATCTCCCTAGTGCATGACTCATGGTCTCGGCGAAAGCAAGGTAAAGGTCATGGTCAACCACTCTCTGTCGTCCTTCCAAGGAAGAGGGCTTATAGCTTAGCATTAAGAATCGGTTGGTACGTGTGGGTAAAGTTGTACACCCCTGTAGGGTTAAATCTTTTCGAAAAGCCATGTCCACGGTTATGTACGACTTGGAAACCAGATTCAAAGATCATAGAGAACTTGAACCTAATCGTAAAACTTGGCAAGTTAAGTAATGTGTGCTTAAGGATGCTTCCTCATGGGTACGAGGGGGTGATCCTAGATAGGTTCAGCTGACGATGATTCGGTGGATATCAAGAGATGATCAAAGTTGGAGATACCGTTCTCTTATCCCCTTTTAAAAATATTCTGATTAGTCGAGATTCTTCTCCCTCTTGTTTTACAAAACAAAGATGGCTTTATGCAAAATAACTCCACAAGCCATAAGTCTTGCGGAGTACACCCTATACTCACCCTTGCTTCGTTGATACTTTTGCAGCTAAGTAAGTGTTACCATAAGAAGATGAGTTTTTCACGGCATCGACATCGATGAGTAGTTTGGAGTTCCCAATCGGCAGTCTGGGATCTATGGATTGGACGTCATCGTTATGCTTCAGGCCTCTTAGGCCATTTGTTAAGTTTGCTATACTTAATAGCATAATTTGCCTTCCGTTGTTTGATGTTTGTGGTCAGTGACCTATGCTTGTAATATTTTGGTTCTTTGCTCAGTTATGATCTTGTGGTAATAAATTTTGTGTCGTAGGGTCACTATTGTGTTATCAATTCTCTCTTTGTACGCTTTTGAGATTTAGGTTAGGCTTATATCAGACAGAGGTCTGGAATTTGTCTAGCCCTAATCCCGGGGGTGTTACACCAAAATAATTTGGAAGGGAATCAATATAAAAGGAAAATGCAAATGATGGCAGGAATCTGTCAAAATAGACCAACAGGTAAATATTGATTTTTTTCAAAAACCTTCTGTTGCTCAAATAAAAAAGTGCAAAACTAATGAAAGCTGGGTAACAACTTGGAGAACAAGCACAGAAAAATACAGCTCCATCCAAAGTACTGAGCTCCTTCATGATTTTTTACAATGTAGCACATAAATTTGTCCCAGGACAGCCACTTTTCACAACTCCTCTACTTCTCAAAAGTAGTTGATCTTGACACAAAAACCAAAACAAAAAGGATAAGGAGCGGTTATTACAGAGGTAATGACTTCCAAGACTCGACAAAACTATTGGGTTATCTCCCAAGAAGTATTTTTCTTTAATGCCTTTAAGTTAGGCTTGATAGTTTCAAGGATGCTCACATAGGAGATAAATATCTCGAGTGAAAGAGAGCATCAAAAAGCAAATAGCCAACACATTTGAGTCTAACCCGCTTCCTATGCATGGGGTATCATGAGAAAACAAATTGTTGAAACAAAAATACACTAGCATAGGAAGACAAAACAAATGCAACTTCAGAGGTTTCAACACAAAACGGGGAAACTTAACATTATTGAGATGCATAACACCATGTTTCCCTCTCTCATAATAACTTTCAGTAGCACTTTGAATAAAGTTGACAATATAACTGTCACTGTCAACAACTTTATCATCAGAATGAGTATACTTACAATCACCAAAAGGAGGTCCAAGGTCATAAACCGGATCAATAGAAGCAAGTTGTTCCATCCTGAAATCTTTATTAGGCAAGCTGTTTTCACAAGGAGCCTTAGCAAATTTGGAAAAATTAAACTCATAAGACTCTCCATCAAACTTAGTCAAAAAAAAAATCCTTCCTACAATCTATAATAGCTCCACAAGTGTTCAAGAAGGGTCTACCAAAAATGATAGGACAAGTTTTGCTGGCTGCTGAATTAAGCACTAGAAAATCAGCAGGATACTTAATCTTACCGCAAAGGACTTCCACATCTCTTACAATACCAATAGAGCAAATGGTTTCCTTATTAGCAAGGTGAATAACCACATAAATGTCCTCAAGCTCACAAAGACCAATTTCATGCATAATTTCCCTGTAAAGCTCATAAGGAATAACACTAGAACTAGCACCAGTATCACATAAACCATAATAGCAATGATCACTGATTCTAATATAAAGCACAGGGACACTAGCTTTTCTAGCTTTACTAGGATGAGAAATAATATTAGAAGCGTCTTCACGGGAGACAATGTGCTCATCCTCTATATTTCTAGTAACAATATCTTTCACAATCGCTACCATGGGTTCAATATTCATTTGCTCATCAGGCTCCATGGTTTTCTTTCTACCTTTGTTATTTGCACTAATCATCATAGCATACTCCTTTACCTTAGCTAGGAAAGGTATTTTCTCAACATAAGGTTCTGGCAAAATATGATCAATAGTACAAACTTCAGTTCTTCTAATAGGAACATGACTAACAACATCTTTATAAGGTGCATGGTACTTATTCCACTTCTTTTTGGGAATTTCTATGTAAGAGGCAAAGGCTTTAAAACAATTGGAAATACTTTGGGAGTCAAGACCAAACTCATTACTAATATAACGGAAGTCATCAGTTCCCATAAAAGATTTTATGCATTCATAATCATAATTTATACCTGACTTTCTTCCTTTGTCATTCTCCCAAGCTTTAGTGTTCTCTTGAATACGGTCTAGTAGATCCCATTTAGTTTCTCCCTTCATACGTGTGAATGATCCAGCAGAAGAAGCATCTAGTAAATATTTATCATGAAGAGAAGGCCTAGTATAAATGTTATTGATAATAATATTGTTAGGGAGTTCATGAATTGGACATTTAAGCATTAGTAACTTCAATATCCCCCAAGCTTGAGCTGTACTCTCTCCATCACGAGGCCAAAAGTTATATATCAGATTTCTATCCTTATGAATCTCACTGGGAGGATAAAATTTAGAATAAAAGAGAGGTACTATTTCCTCCCATTCCATGGATTGCCCATTCTTAAGCAGCTTATACCATTCTTCAGCTCTCCCTTTCAAGGATATAGAGAGTAACTTCTTCTTCACATGTTCAGTTGTGATACCTGCACACTTAAACAACCCTCATAATTCATGGATAAAAAGCAAATGATCACCAGGGTGGACAGTTCCATCCCCTAAATAATAATTATCCATAACACGATCAACAATACTTGTAGGTATCTTAAAAGGATCTATCTCAATAGGCGGTGGTTCATCTACTACCCTAACAGTGGTAATAGTTTTCCCAAACAGAAAACCAAGTGGGTTATCCATATTGGAAACAAGGTAACAAACAGAAATAAAATGCAATACTCACAGTAGAAGTTTCCTTTACCATTTCCACTCTTCAATAGCGCTTCACTACCTAGCAACGGCGCTAGAAAATAGTCTTGATGACCCACAAGTATAGGGGGTGTATCGCAGTACTTTCGATAAATAGGAGTGTTGATCCCAACAAGGAGCAGAAGGTGTTGACTAGTGGTATGGAGCAGGAAATCTCTGTAAATACTTAGCAAACGGATTTTAGGGGTTTTCTGATAAAGCAAAGAAACAAAGAGCAAGTGATAAATACAAAGAACAAACACAGCAAGTGGCCCAATCCTTTCTTAGCAAAGTACAAGCCGATGGGAATACTTATAAGGACCAAACGTTCTCGAGGACACATGGGATTACTGTCAAGTGCTTTCGCTTCAAATAGATGAGTAGTCTTCTTTGGTGTTGTAAGTGTTGTGTGGGTGAACCTGTGCTAATGTACCGACCTTACTTGCACTAATACATACTCGTGATTAACCCCCTGCAAGCATCCGCAACTACAGGAAAGCAATTAAAGATATAAACCTAACCACAACCTTAAAGTCTGAGATCCTACGCTCCTTTGTGCAATGTTGTCCTAATGGGGGTTTAGGTTTCTGTCACTCCGGCAACCCCATAATTAGTAGCCAAATACACAATGCATTCCCCTAGGCCCATAAATGGTGAAGTATCATGTAGTCGATGTTCACATGACACCACTAGAAGAATAGCACCATAACTTAAATACTCAACCATTGAATAATATCTCAACACAAATCCACTACTAACAACATGACTTTTCCCATGTCCTCAAGAACTAAACGAACTACTCACGAGACATCATATGGATCAAGATCAAAGATGATATGGTAATGGATAACAATCTGAACATAAACAATAATCCAATGGTTCCACTCACAAGCATCAACTACAATAGTAATCAACATCGGGTAAGTTTCCCCTAAGAACTATGCAAGTATTCAACACAATTGTTACAGCAGGATGGAGTGGTGATGATGGTGCTGGTGGAGATGATGGTGTGGATGATGTTGGTTATCCCGATGAAGCCTAGCTTGATGATGGTGTTGATGGCGACGATCTCCCCTCTCCGGGAAGGAAATTCCATGGCAGAAATCTGTCTGTCGGAGAGCTCTTTCTTTCTCGGTGTTTTCCGCCCCGCAGAGGCGGCGGAATCTTTCTATGGTCGCTCCCCTTGTTTTAGGGTTTCTAGGAGAAGATATAGGCGAGAGGTCAGAGTCGGAGGCCGGCTAGATGGGCCACACCCCCTCTAGGCGCGACCTAGGGGTGGCCCGTGCCTAGGGGTGTGGGCCTCATGTGGCCCATCTCCGCCTCCCCTTCTGGCTTCCTTCGTCTTCTGAGAAAATATGATTTTCCATAATTTTCTGGTATTTTTCTGATCTTCACGAAATTGCATAATAACATCTCTTTTTCCATAGAATCCTGACTCCGGTAGTTCATCCTCCAAGAATCATCCAACATTAAAAATGGATGAAAATACATAAGTAACACCTCTTAATAAGAAATATATTAATGAATAGAGGCAAATTATGATATAGAATGGTGACGCAAATTGGACGTATCAAGATTGCATCCCTAAAAAATTCTCTAGAATAAGAGGAAGAGGATTGTGTTTCTCTTGAAGAGAGACTTGAGTCTATTGAGGAGTCACATGAAGAAGTGGTGACAAAGCTTGTTAAGGAACGTGATAATGTAGTAGCCAAAGCAAAGAAACTAAAGAAAGAAAAGGTTGACTTTGGGGATGCTCATGCTAGACTCTCCGAGGAACTGGAGAAACTTGACATTGACCATAAGTCTTTGAAAAGTGAATTCTCTGTTCTCAATGAGTCACATGATCAGCTCCAAATTCGATTGACCAAATATGATGTTCCTAGCACATCTAAATCAACATATATTCACAAGGAAAATGCTAGGGTGGAAGATGATCTTGTCAAAGACTCCACTCCCAAAGGTAAGGGTGTTCTTGATGATATTCTTGGCAAGCAAAGATCAAATCTTGGAAAAGAGGGACTTGGCTGTAGAGGTCCCAACCTTTAATAAGGTAGAGATCCCTGTGTTTACAATGCTAGTCCCTGGATCAATAGCTAGCATCCACAGTTAAGATGTAATATCAAGAAACAAAGGTCATAATATAACTTTATAACTAGGAATAACATAATTTTATTACATCTTACATAGCTCTTTTGGCTATTACATTACATTGCAGCAGAATATCTATAAGCATGGGGTCCTTAATCTTCAAAGTGCCACAGGCAGACATGTTGGTTGTAGACTTTGTAATCCTAAACAACACACCTTTCACTAAATCAATCAAACCTGCAACATAACAAGTTATAGCCACAAGGGTCAATACATTTGAATTGTATTGGAAAGTTTCACTACTATGTAGAAATAAGTGGATCCTACCATTACATGCATATTTGGCTAAGTAGGGTTTTGGGCTCATTTGCAGAAAGCAATAATTTATCCTACCTTTTCAAAGTAGTTTTGATCTTTTGTCAAAATCTTTCTGAGATCCTTGGTACACCCCAAGTGCTTCAGGTCTTTGTCAAAATCTCCTGAGTTCCTTGGTACACCCCAAGTGCTTCAATTCTTTATCAAAATCTCTTGAGCTCCTTGGTACACCCCAAGTGATTCAAGTCTTTTGTTGTCACTTTAAAGTTTTGCTTTTAGAATTTGGAATGTCGAGATTTCCCATAGCTTCAGGATTTAGTTGCTCAGTATTGTCCATAACCGGGGACACGGCTAAGTACTTAGATTTTTATCTTCTGTAGAAGTTGTACACTTTACCCACATGACACAATCTCATCTTGTTGCCACCAGTGGCCGCTGGATAAGTACTCACCAAGATGGAGTACCGGCAGATTGAGAATGTGACGAAGTCTTTCCATAGGGTCCTCCCATACACAATGCTAGCTTGTCTTCAGGCACCAATGTAGGGTTCCTAGTTCCCTCATTTCTAGTTAACCTGAAGACCAATGCATGGGTCTTCCCAATGTAGTTGACTAAGCCAGTGCCCATTTAGCATGTGGCTGTACACGGAAGCCACTGTTCGAGAAACATGTTCAATCTCTAAGTCCCTGGGTGGTTTTCATCTGGTGCCCAACAAAAAGAGATTGCCATATAAACATGGTTCCTCTTGTTGCCACCTTGTCCAAAACTTGAGTATCCTTGTCCACCCAGGTGGTTCATTGAGTACTTGTTTTATTATATAAAACATAAGTCTTTTCTCAACTTCATAAAATCTCAACATGTATCTCTTCTCAAAATTTATAGCATGGCTAAGCATTTTAAAACTACACTGTTTTCACTAAGGAATATATAAGGGTATCCTATTAGGATTTAGCATAGCATAAAGTATAGAAATCTTTTTCATGCATGTTTCAAAATCCACTAAGTATAATGAAAATAATAGGACTTTGGATGATAGTGTCACTTGCCTTTTTGGTAGGGAATGTTGGTTCACTTCTTGATCTTGCTAATATCACACTCTTCTAATCTTCACTACAAATCAATCAATCAAACATAGATTCAACTAGCATTCCAACCAATAATCAAACAATTTAACACACATAAAATAATAGAAACTAAGTCATGCATGCAAGCATGCAAAAGATAGTTTTATTTGCAAAGGTGGTTTCTACTAGGCTCTAAACTTGTAAGGCTCAAAGTGGTCATTTTCTAAAGTGGCAAAGTCATTTGCAAAAGGGTTTCATATATAAACCATTTTTAAATCAAATCATTATTTCATGTGGTGGAAAAATGCTTTTAGCATGGCAACAATTTATATTGTTCACCAAACAAGTTGTTGATTCACAAAACTTGGTGTTTTAGGGTCAGTAGGTTTGAATCTACACATTTGCCAAAGGTTTTTCTCAAAAATCATTTCCATAGCAAAACCAATATTTTTATTTGACTAGAAATGGGCTAATTCAATTAATCAATCCTAATCTTCACCAAAAACATTTTTAAATCCATGAGTTGGTTCCTAGGGTCAGTAGGTTCACCATAAACCAATTTTGCAAAGATTTCATCCTCAAAATCATTTTGGAATAATTTTTATAACCTAAACAAGCATACACATGTTTCTGCAAAAACAAACAATTTAACAGAAACTTTTTACTAAACAAATGGCATGGTTGGCTAGGGATTGATCCACTTATTCCATTGATATAAAATTTGCAAAATTTGGACGTGTAGAACTAAAGTTATGGATTTTTCAAATTTGCAAACAAATCTGATTCTAATTCTGTTTTAAATCAAAAGCTGGGCCACGCGGCGCTTTCCTATTCGTCGGTACCGCTTCGGCCGGATCAGCAACATGAGGCGTTGGATCAAGTTAAATCGCACGGCACTGGTTGCGTACCCCTTCAGCGTTAAGTGATCTAATCGCAGCCGCAGGATCTTAATCGCACGACGCACAACACACTGGCCATAGACGGGCGGCGCTGGCGGCGGCAGGCGGCGGCGGCGTGTCTGGCTACGGCGGAGCTGGTGCTAGAGAAAACGATGAAGACAGAGGAGGGTCTCACCGTGCTCGCAGGGTTGCGGTGAAGCTCAAGGCGTGGTCGGTTCGTCGAGGGGCACACTGGAGTGGAGGGGATTGCTCGCTGGAGACGATGGCGGCGTCAGGCGGTTCTGGTGGTCGTCAAGGACGACGTTGCAGATCACCCTAAGACAAGCGGGTGGTACGGTTAGAAGCGTGCTGTTCTGGAGAAGATGGGAGCATCATCGAGGAGTGCTGGGGCGAACGGAGATTACCTGTGGAGGTCGCCGGAGTGTCAGTGAACGGTGGTGGCGCTCGGATGTTGTCGAAGCCGAGGCTCTGGGGTGAGCGCGGTTGAACAGAAGGCACGGGGAGAAGCGCCAGAGGCTGGGGAGTGTGTGAGCTTGGTCGAGGAGGCAAGGGGCGGTGTCTACTGGCCGGAATTGTTCGCGGAACTCGCCGGAGGCAGTGGCGATGCGAGGCGAAATTGTCGCAGCCTAGAGGCAGAGGGGAAGCAAGGTCTGAGGGGAACCAGAGAGGGGAGGGAGGCATTTAAGACAGCATGGTCGCGGGGTGGAGTAACGGCCGCTGTTAACGCGAATTGATCGCCGGAGTAATGGCGGCAACGGTCAGGGCGACGTGATCAGGGGGAAGACGACGCTGAGGTGGCTCTGTGGGGCATGCCTGTCAGCGAGAAAGGGAGAGAGGGAGAGGGTCCACTCGTCGGTGTCTGCGCGGGTGCGAGAAAGAGTGTAAAACGATTCGCGCGTGGGGGAAAGTAGCTGGGCTGGAACTGGGCTTGCTCGGCCAGACGAGTTGGGCTGAATCCTTTAGCATTTTTTTCTGTACTGAAACTTTTTCCTATTTTCCATTTGATTTTCTGTTTTGAATTTTAATTCAAACATTTCAAACATTCAAAACAATTAAATTCCACCACACTTTGCATTTGAGTTTGTTTCTGTATAACATCACAAATCCAAGTCCCAAAAATAAAATAATATTTTTATTTTAGGGTCCATTAATAATTAAATGACTAGACCTTAATCATTTAATTCAAATAGGAGTTGTTTTATTAAAATCTTTATCTTTGAAATCTAAATATAAAACCAAAAACACTTTAGTAGGTTTTATTTGAGAACATAAAATACTTGGAAAACTTGTTTAAAATAAATTAACAAGTTTTGATGTTTATTTAAAATAGTAAAACCTTTTATTTCTAATAAAATTGGATATTAAATCCTTATTATTTTATTTTATCAAATAGAAATATTTTATTTCAAAGGCTTGGCCAAGTTTTAATTTGGCTTATAAAATAATCCTTATTTATAATTCTACCTTTACATTTGAAAACCAAATCTTTTATTAAAAGATCCAAAATAGTAATTCCAAATATTTAAAACTTTCTTTATTAATTGTTTATCTTTTTAAATCCCTTTAGGATTTATTTGATCAAAATAGGTTTGAAGGTTTCCAATTGGAATCAAAAAGTTTCTTCTCACCCTGAAAATCAACAAAGTTTTATTTTATTCATTTATTTTTCACATTACAAGATTTGGAAAATCTTGGGATGTGACATTGGCTATGTTTCCAAGTCCAAGAAGAAGAAGAACAAGAAGAAGAAGAAGAAGAAGAAGAAGAACAAGAGTGAACAAGCAAATACAAGCACCATTGAGAAGAACATCACAAAATACAAAACTGACCATATTGGTTTTGCAGGGTCTAAACATCCTAATTATGAACTATTTTGTGATTACTATGTTGGTGTATATGCTAATTATGTTGGTCCTTTTGATGAATCTGTTGCTTGGTGTATTTGGGTTCCAAAGACCCTTGTTACTAACATGAGAGGACCCATTGAAAAATGGGTACCTAAAACCAAGAAGTAATTCTCTTGCAGGGCTATGCTTCCGGTGGTTCTAAATGGGTGTTGGACAGTGGGTGCACTAGTCATATGACCGGAAGCAAAGAGATCATCACGGAGATGAGACCCAATCATGATCAAATTACAGTCTCCTATGGTGATAAGTTTAAATATGAGGTATTGGGTCTTGGCAAGGTAGTGGTTGCCCACGATATCTCTCTCGTGGACGTCATGCTTGTTGAGACCCTCGGTTACAATTTACTTTCTGTTCATGCCCTTGGTAAGATGGGCTTTGTTGTTTTCATTGATGGTGATTTAGTGGTACTCTTGTGGAGCTAGTCTCTAAAGGTCGCTTTCGTTGGGTATGTCGAAAATGACTTGTATGTGGTGGACTTTCTAGGGAAAACCACTGCGGGTCTGATGTGCTTATTTGGAAAGGCCGACGTGGGTTGGTTATGGCATCATCGTCTTGCCCATGTCAACATGAGAACTTTGCAAAGTCTTGACAAGGGTGGCCACATCCTTGGACTAAAAGACAATGTTTCCTTTGCCAAAGATCGTGTTTGCAGGGCATGTGTTGAAGGCAAGATGCACGACTCTCCCCACAAGAGGAAAACTATTGTTTCCTTAAAGAGGATCTTGGTATTACTTCATGTGGACTTATTTGGTCCTCCATCTCATGCTAGCCTCAGTGGGAAGAAATATTGCTTGGTGATAGTCGATGATTACTCAAGATACAGTTGGGTCTATTTATTCAAGCTAAAGAGTGAGACTCAACAAACTGTCATTGATTTCGCCAATGAGGTCCAGCGCCAACACAATGTACCCATATTGGCAATAAGAAGTGATAACGGCTCCGAGTTCAAGAACTACACATTAAATGAATTTCTAAGTGAGGAGGGGATAAGACATCAATATTCCGCTGCGTACACCCCTCAACAAAATGGTGTAGCCGAGAGGAAGAACCGTACTCTGATGGATATGGCTAGATCAATGTTGGCTGAATTCAAGTCACCATACAACTTTTGGGCTGAAGCCATATCTACCACTTGTAATTCATCAAATCGGCTCTACCTCCGCAAGATTTTGGACAAAACACCATATGAAATACTTACCAGTAACAAGCCCAACATATCATATTTCCTGGTATTCGGTTGTAGGTGTTTCTTTCTCATCAAAGGAGTTCGTTTGTCTAAATTTGAGTCTAAGGCTTTAGAGGGTATTTTTGTTGGTTACGGTGCCTAATCCCACACTTACAGAGTCTACAGCAAGCTCTCCGGAATTGTTGTAGAGTCTTGTAGTGTGGAATTCGATGAAAATGATGGCTCCCATGTGGGGCAAGTTGATGTTTGTGATGCAGATGTTCAAATACCCCAAGATGCCATAAGAAGAATGGGCGTGGGATTTTTCTGCCCCATTGAGGAACCCCTTGTGGCGGATCGGGAAGGACAATGCTCCACTCAAGTGGAGCCCTCATCTACACAAGATCAACAAGCCCCTACTGCTGGAGAAACTACTGCACCAACACCACAACCTCCTGAAGATCATCTGTCTTCTGGGCAAAATGGTAGTCCCAGACCGGACTATCCGTCCCCTCCAAGGGGCGTACTATCCGCCACTGGCACTCCCAAACGCTCCAGGGGAAATCAAGACGAGGAGAAAAGTTCTAAAAATCCCAGGCCGGATTCTCCAGCCCCAAGGGGCGGATTATCGAGCCCTAGCACTCCAAGTCATGACACGGCAATCAGGAAGAAGAAACTGAAGCCGAAACTCCCAGGCCGGATTGTCCGGCCCCACCTATGGGCGGATTATCCGGCCCTGAAGATCCAGAACAGCAATAGCCTCCTGTTATGAGTACAGATCAAGATCAAGGTCAAGGTAGTGGCCAAGACAAGGATCCAAGTGTTGAAGCAACTCCTCCAAGAAACAATAAGGAAATTGAAGCTCGTTGCAAAGCTCGTGCTGATCGGAACCTTGATGTAGAGGTCCCAACCTTTAATAAGGTAGAGATACTTGTGTTTACAATGCTAGTCCCTAGATCAATAGCTAGCATCCACAGTTAAGATGTAATATCCAGAAACAAATGTCATAATACAACTTTATAACCAGGAATAAAATAATTCATTACATCTTACATAGCTCATTTGGCTATCACATTACAATGCAACAGAAATAACTATAGCATGGGGTCCTTCATATTCAAAGTGCCACAGGCAATCATGTTGGTTGTAGACTTGTAATCCTAATCAACATATCTCACTAACATCAATCAAACCTGCAACATAATAAGTTACAGCCACAAGGGTCAATACATTTGAATTGTATTGGCAAGTGATACCTTAGTATAATATTAGCATCTAGATACTACATGAATTTGGCTAAGTGTATCTTAGGCTTGGTTTTCTCAAAATAGATTTTCCTTATCATTTGAAAACACTAAGTTTTTGCTTGACAAAATCACCCAAGGCATCTCCCAATAGAAATTGGTGATCCTTCAACCCTTATTCAACCACAAAATTTTAACTTAGAAATTGGGATGAGGAGATTCTTGATAGCTTCCATGTCTTGATGCTCAAATTGGCCTTTACCAGGGACATGGCTAAGTACTTAGATTTTACACTATGCAGAGGTGGTGCACTTTCCCCACAAGACTTAGTTTCACCAAGACAAGATCTTTCAGAAGCCTTCCCTTAGACCAGAATGGACGCGTTCCAACCTATCATCCCCTACCACCCACTGTCCATTTCGCTAAGTTATTGCAACCTATGTGATCCAGGTAGAGCCCATAATGCCAAGTGGCTGCACTTGAAGCTTCTCAACATTTGACATCTCAAATCTCTTTGTTCCTGGGTGGCCATCCACAAGTGAGATACACAAGGTAAACCATAGAAATGGGCCTTGTGTAACCACTCAACACAAACCATTCCTTCCATTCCACCCAGGTGATTCATTCACTTAGTTGTTTTATTAAACAAAACACAAGTCCTTGACTTAGAAATATTCCATAGCATGAATATAATCCACCCTTGTTTTCTACTAGCTAAGCTAAGCATGATAGTAGTAGGAATCTTAACTTAGGAAAATTCTACTAAGGTTTCATCTACTAGGATTTCCCATGGCATAGTTTACACTTAGCAAAAATTCCATGCAAGTCCTACTTAGAAATATCACTAGTGCATAGTGAAAATAATGGGACAAAAGTATGAAGCATCACTTGCCTTTTTGGTAGATAATATAAGTTCACTTCTTGATCTTGCAATATTCACACCCTTCAAATTCCACTACAATTCAATCAAGCAAGGCACAATTTCAATCTACCATTCAAGCAAACATCACATAAAATAATAGAAACAAAGCAATGCATGCAAGTATGCTAAAGATTGTTTTATTTGGAAAAGTAGTTTTTAATAGGTTATAAACATTCTAAAACACCTATTAGTCATTTTATATAAGTGGCAAAATCATTTGCAAAAGAATTTACTTATAAATCATTTTTAAACCAAATCAATATTTTATGTGGTTGAAAATGCCTTTAGCAAAGTAATAATGTTTATAGGGTTCACCAAATACATTTTTAACTCTAAAGCTTGGTGTTTGGGGTCAGAGAGTTTAATCCAAATCATTTCCCAAAGATTTTTCTCCAAAAGTATTTTTTTAACATATAAACAACATTTTTATTTGACTAGAAATGCTTTAATTCAAAGATTTATTCTCTTACTTCACAAAATATGTTTTTGAATCCACAAGTTGGTTTATATGGTCAGTAGGTTCAAAACAATCCATTGGCCAAAGGTTTTATCACAAAAATAATTTTAGAAAGAATTTTATATTCAAATTATGCCTACACAAGTTTCTGCAAAAAAAAACAATTTTAACAGAAGAAATTTACTAAACAAAGTGTATGGTTGGAAATTACTTGTCTTGCTGATTCCATTGATATAAAATTTGCAAAATTTGGTCGTGTAGATTTAAAGTTATGCAATTTACAAATTCACATATCTAATTGAAATGTTTCTATTTTTAAATCACACTTAGAGCCACGTGGTTGTTTCTTATTGGGCAGTTCCGATTCGTCTGGATCGAGCACTGTGGATCGTTGGATCTAATGCAAATCGCATGGCACAGAATGCTATGTACCCTTTCATTTAAGTTATCCATCCTGGCCTTGCGATCTAAATCCGACGGACAGAAACGCTTTGACCACGATCTGGTGGCGCTGGCGACGGCGAATGGTGATGCGGCTCTGCTCGTGGTGGTTCTGGCGAAGCAGGAAGAAAAGGAGGGAGAGAAGATGCTCATAGTGTTCGCGTGATCCCGGTGAAGCTCAAGGCGGTTTCCTTCTATCAAGGGGCGCACAAAAACGGCGGAGATTGCTCACCGGAGATGGCGTCGGCATTGGGCGTCCCTGTTCGTCGTTGTTGGCGGGGTTACAGGTCTCGCTAAGGAAAAACAAAAGGCGTGTCAGATGCGCGCGAGAGAGGAGAGTGCGAGAGCATCAACGCGAGCGTCCGGGGTGGTCTGGGCTCACCAGGAGATGTCGCCGGAGTTCGAGCAGGAGGCAGTGGCGTGTTGGTGTCGTCGAAGGCGACGTCCTGGGGCGTGCGCGAGCGAGCTACTGCCACTGGGAGGTACGCCTGGTACTGGCGAGCACGCTCGTGTGCTCCAGGGGCAGTGGGGTTGTCTGGCTTCGCCAGAATTCAAGCGGAACCTCGTCGGAGCTGGTGAGGTTGCAGCGACCAATTAGAGTAGCCTTGGGGCGGAGAGGAGCTGGAATCAGAGGGGAAATGGGGAGGAGGAGCAGGCAGTTTAGTACGCGTGGTCGTGGCGAGATTAAGGCAAGGCATTGAAGCGAATTTAACCGCGACATTCAACGTCTGAGAAATGGCCAGAGGAGGCGTGGTCTTCGCGTGGGTGAGGAAGAAGACTAGGGGGTGGGGTCTGGGTGTCAGCGAAAGAGAGAGAGAATCAAGGTGGGGTCCGGTAATCAGTGACGCTGCGGGTTCCTTCTGCGGTGAAAATGATTCGTGCGTAGAGAGAGGGGGAGTGGGCTAATGCTGGGCCAGTGGGCTGGGCTTGCTGGGCTGGCTGCTTTCATTTTTTTCTGTTCTGGTTCTTATTCTTTTTCTATTTCAATTATTATGTTTTGATTTTGTTTAATCATTTCAAACATTCATTTGAAATCAAACTTCTTCCAAACTTTGTGTAGATTTTGATACTGATTCATAATACATTCTAAAGTCAAATTTAGAATAATTCTTTTATTCTTTTTAGGGTCTATTGATTATTTAAAGTAGGCCCTTGTTTTAAATTCAAATAAGATCACATATATTTTCAACCCTTATTTAAGTTCTAAATTTTCACCAAACCTTTTCAGTAGGTTTTATTTATTTATTAGGGTGTCAAATAATTCACTTTGAATTATTTGGAATATTTTAATATGATTTATTAATCATTTAAATTGGGTATTTATCTTTATTCCAATGAAATCAATTATAATTTTAATTCCATAAATTTTGTTTAGGTGATTTCCTTGATTCCATTTAAGTTAACTTTTTATCCACTTGGGTAAATTCCAAATACTATTTTCCCATGATTTAATTAATCATTCTTATTAGGGAATTTGTCTTAATCCAATGGAATAGAATTTGGTTAAGGCCATATTATTTTATTTCAAAATTCTCTATTCTTTTATTTGGATTTGGATTATAACTATTCCATTTGCTTATGGATTAGGCCAAGATTTAATTTGGTCTTTAAATATTCCTCATTTAATATTTCTTTCTTTACCTTATAAAATCCATATCTTTTTATTTATAAGTCCAAACTTGGTGATTCCAATTTGTATAATTTTATTTAGTATTTGTTTATCGTTTTAAATCCCTTTAGGACTATTTGCTCACCATTTGGTATGGATTTTTAGATAGGTGCTTTATTAGCTTTGGAAATTCAATTTCCTTATCTTATTAAATTCATAAGATTTTTATCTATGGCTCCAAATTAAGTGAAACCAATTCATATGGTTTTATATTATTTCTATTTGTCATTCTTGATCATTTCTAAATGTTTGTTGACAAATTTTATATGGATCAAATCCATGGTCTTAGAGATATCTTTGAAATGATTTTTCCTCCACTAGGGTTTTAGAGTTTTGGTTTGTTTTTCCAAGTGTTTAAATTTCCAGATGCATTTATGAAGAATGCATTCCACTTGATTTGAATTTTAGTTGGATTCAAACATTAACCAAAGTTTGTTCAAGATGGGTTTTTAAGTTTCCATTTAGAAACAAAAGTTTCTTTTCACCCTAAATTTCAACAATTATTTATTTTGTTTATTTATTTTTCACATTACAAAATTTGGAAAATTTTGGGATGTGACACTTGAGTTAAGGGGCCACACTCTTGACAAGGTTGTAGGTGATCTAAGAAGAAGAGTGTCTACTAGAAGAGAACTTGCTAGCTTATGTGAACATCAAGCACATATATCAATGGTAGAATGTAACATCCTAGCATTACAGCTTAGAAATAAGCTGAACACAGTTGTGTGCATTGCATTCATGCATAGAAAATCCGAATAATTTTCGCGCTTTTGAACAAAACTTTTCAAAGTGATTGAAGCTCCTCTAAACTTGATGGAATTGAAGTAGATCATCAAGTTGACTACGATAAGTTTCAATATGACCTTCGCTAAAACCTTATCTTTGGGAAAAGGAGATTTGATCTAAGGGTAGATCAAATTTAATATAATTAAACCCTAATACATTGCTTAATGATTAATATTTGATCCTTAGGTGATCACATCCTAGTATTATTTACAACAACTCCTGAATACTAAGTTAAGAATACAACTCAAGTAACAAGAACTTAATAACTAACTCTTTACCTATCTCTTCTCATATATTTCTACCATGAGTATCATGGTAATACCTAACCTTAACTCTTTAGTGAGATTGAGTAGGAAAGAAACCAAGTCAAGATCATTCATCATATACCTTTCTTTCCATATTAATCCGTATCATCTCTGTTGAATCTTATTCTCATATTCATTGTTCATCAATATTGGGTAATCAACTATTGATTCACCAATTCTTAAACCATCAATTCTTGATCTATCAACTCTTGTCCTTATCATAGCATTCACCTAAGGCCTATAAAGAAAGAAGTAAGAAGATGTAGGTGGTAATGCTAGATTTAAATATCATCCATAGGATGAGAATGTTGGAAGAGAATAAGATCAATATAATAGTTGATGAAGTTAACTCACTCCTGAAATGATAGAAGAGTTATATGGACTATATATTTGTATGGTAACAAAGAAGATTACAAGGATGAATATTGAAGATAGTTACCAAGGAGAAATCCTATTGGATCAAGTAGGTATAGTCAATGAATACTATCTCTTATTCCAATAGAGATAAACAGAAGATAATTATAATACAACTGTAATGTTGTATTGATGAAGCCTTGGTTAGCCAACTGGAAACCTAAACCATAAAGGATCAAAGGATTACAATGATCATGCTTTAGTCACCAAGATAGAATGCTTATATCATGTATAAGTGACAGTGGTGGATAAAACATGATTGGACCCTAGTATAGATATGTTATTCTAAGTTAGCCATGACAAGTCACCATGATATAATGTGAAGTTTGAGTATATGATATGGGAGTCAAGTAGAGATAAGATAGTATGATTAGGATGATATTAGAGCAACATTAAATTATATATGTAGTATTTTCCTCTTGGGAAATACTAAACACTTGAGGTGAAGTAGGATTTGATATATATATATATCTACTGAAGTAATGTTGGTGATGGATGATAAAGGAAGAGTATGAATAGAGGCAATTGTAACCATTTGTTGGATTGGAGATTATTAGTAGTAGAATAGTTTGATAACCAAGTATAGATATGAGAATATTATGAAAAGCTTTAGTGTCAAGATCATTGGATTTACAAATGGATTTAGAAGCATAAAAGGTGGATAAGAATATTCTTATGTAGTAAAACTCATTATGTTAACACATGATGATGGATATGAAGGAGTAGTATATCTAGGAAAGGAATTCTTTAAGTAGAAGTCAAGAATTATGAATTATGGAAGATAGGAATTCTTGGTAAAACATTCAACCTTAAATCTGTAATCAAACTTATTATCTATTTTATCTATTGGATCAATCATCTTATTTCCATAATGCTATATAGGAATATTTTCCTATAGTAAATCACTTAAGCACATCTTTGTCATTCCCAATTACCATAACCATATGTGCTTAGGAGTATCTTTATCAAACCCTTTCCGTAAGACATTCCAGAAAATAACTTTCTGTTTTAAAGAGTGATATCACTAAAGATCACAAACATTAAGACAATGTGTTTTAGCCAATAATCTTTACCCACATCAACAAAAGAATATAAGTATATTAAGAACCCTAAAACCCTAGGGTAAGCATTTACAATTCAAGCCCTAACTCCTATGTTAGTTATAATAAAATATATACATTCTATTTCCTAAATTAATGGGAATAATATTAATCATATTAATTCCCTAGAACTATATGTATCATATAAAAAAATGAAATGAAAGATCACCATATAAAAATTCCCTTAAAAATATAAGTTAATGAAAATCAAATCTCATGAGTTAATAGTAATGCATTCTTTAATAAGTTTATGATATATTATATTAATTGAATTCATAACAAAAGCTCTACTAATATTAAAGAAAAAGCACTTATATAAGAAAATAAAGAAACTCTAAACAATATATAATAAAAGATCACAAAAAGTATTTTAAATACACTACATTTTTGCTACAGTTCTTTAACAAGTAAATTATAAAAAGAAAATTGCCAACAAATGTGAAGATATAAATCTGAAAAGCAAAACAGAAAACAAAAGAGAAAAAATTAACAAAAAACAAAACCAGACCAAAGCCCATCTTTTATTCACCGCTCTGAGCAACCAGCAGTAGCAGACTTGCTCGCTTCCCTACGGCCCACCTAGCCCAACACCAGCCCGCCAAAAGCCTGTACCCCTTGAGAGCCTTTTGCTTGTCATCGTCTTTGTCGACGACGCGCAGCAGCTCGCCGGACATCGGCAATGCCGTCCGCCGTCGTCGGTGCGCCAAGATACGCGCCGCCACTCTCTGGCGCATATAAAAACCATCCGCCGCTGTCGAGAAGAACCCAAGCATGCTACTTTCTTCTTATCCTCTCTCTTCCGCTTCGGGTAGCAAACCCAAGCTCGCCGGAATTATCATTGCCGCTGTTGCTGACCGCCCCTCGCCTCTCTGAAGGCACCGAAGGATACACCGGGGTGTTCTCGTTCACCGCAGACCAAGAGCGCAAGCAGGCGCGCATCGAATCATCGGGAATCAAACTCTGCCTTCCGTTAGCCTTCGTAGCTATTATCGTCGATTCACCGCCGTACGACCCCCTCGAGCTTCACCGACTCCTTCATCCGCTTTATGGTGAGCCTCTATTGCTCAGGCACCCTGTCTCTTGCTTGTTCTCGCCCCGATTTGTTTCCCTGATGAGCATCTGCCACCGCCGCTGTTAGCCACCGTTGAAACTACTGTTCTGGTGACCACATAGGGGCGGCGCTACCACCACTTGAATCGCCTCTGCCTTCTCTTTCCAATAAGCCCAAGTACAATTCCGCGTGCGCACTAATTCGCTGGCTTGATCATCAACCAGAGAGGATCAAACATGAGTGACGTCAGCGTGACATCACGCTGATGTCATATTCATATTTTTATCATTTTAGAAATTGTGATAGTGTTTTCTGTAATAAATAAAAATATTAGAGATGACATGGCAAAGGTCCCAGCAATTAGATACTGGGGTAGGATTAGCTCTGGCAAGAAAAATCCCTCACTTCATGCTGACATCAACATTACCTAATAAACACATTTAGTTATTTAATTAAAAATTCACAAAATGATTAAACCTTATAAAATCAATAACTTTTGTTTTATAATTCGGAAAATTATGTGTAATATATGAAAAAAATTAGAAAAATAAAATATATAACATTAAACTATTATTAAACATTGTTCTGTTGACTATTCAAATAAATATTATTTAATAAAGAATTTATAAGTAATACAACTTTGAAAATTCATATTTTAATTTTGGTAAATATTAAAAATATAAATAAAATAACAAAAATCTTAGAAAAATAAGAACTATAATTTAAAACTATAATCATGCATTATTATTCCACTTAATTAAATATTTGTTATTTATTAAGTATTTATAAAGTAATAAATCTTATAAAAATCATATCTTATTATTTATAAATCACAAAAATAAGTGTAATATACAAAAATAATCACAAAAATAATACCTACATGTTAAAAATATAATATTACACCTTTGAGGTAAATAAAAAAATTTAAACACTTTAATAACTTGAAATTAAAACCTACTTCCTTAGCTAATAATTCATTTAAGGGTAAATAAAAATTAGTTAATATTCCTAAAATTGCCAATTTAGGTCTAATAAGTAATACTAGTCTTAAATATTTATAATATAAACTCAAATTGGTCCAACACATTTTAAATACAATTTTATTGAATTATCCTTCAACCATATGTGTAGTTTATTTTCTAAAAAGATTTTTAACAATTATAAAATCTTCAAGAATGATATTTTAACCAAATAAAATCTTTTACCATTGTTTCACTCACAACTTTATAATTGACTAAATCCAAAGATAATTCATAAGTAGTAAATAATATTGTTTACTTATTCACGAGCCATAACCATACCCTTATAAGGAGATAAATCCTTTTATACATTTATAAGGTTAGGAAACCACTATTCAAATAGAAGTGTTACCACTCTTAAAGTATCCTTAGGGAAACATTATGAAGTGAACAAAATACAAATATCATAAGCATTACACCCTAAGTTCATCTATGTTTTTAAAGTTAACTTTAGTCTACAAGACTTTAAATATAATGCTAAAGACTTTATTATCTGTTTTATAGTTAACTTTGGTTTGTTATAATTAAGTCGTAAAGCATCTCAAGTCCAGACTATTCAAGCAAGCATAAACAACATCAACCACATTCTATTAACCATAAGGATTGTTTAAACCTTAATAAAGAAATCTTTTCTTCAAAAGTTATTCGTTTTGCCACTTCAGTCAACAAATGACAATTAATCGTAATCACATTACTTTATACTTTACTTGTATATTAGGATTGATAACACTTAAGTTCTTTAAAAGTGCCATTACTTGTAAAGTAAAATTTGAAGATAAACAATTATAATGTAAGCAATCTTGAGTAACATTTCACGTTGGTGTGTATCTCATTGTTTTATATTATTATAATTACATGTTGTCTCACACACACTCACAAGCCTTAACAAGAAACACAAATGTGAAACTTATCTAAAGTATAACACATTCTAACAGTAACCATTTCTAGTTTCCAAACTCTAGATCAACGTTATCCCCGGGATTCGCATTTATCAATTGCATTACATTACTTATGCATAATAGCATCTTGCTTCTTTAAACATTAGTCCTTACCGGACCAATGATGCTGATTTCAAATATTGGATCTTATATTGTCTTGAAGACCGTGAGTGCATAATCTTGCAATCACAAAAGGCAAGTTCACACTTGCTCATGTCCTTTGATTATTTTCTGTTAAGTATTTTGCAAATCCACTGTTGTCATCACTTGCATTTGAAAAAGGTCAGAAAACACTATTTTCATAATAATATGATTATAGGTTATTTACCGTGAGGTAATAACCTACTATAGAAGTTCTGGTGGTAAAGGAACATATTATCTAGGACTTAACAACCAATATCACCAGTGATTCTTGTGTCGTATATTACGCGTTGACCATGAGATTTGGAATGGGACGGAGAAGTCAACTGTATTTTTTCCCTCTCGCATGGAGCCAGATGTGCGGGTCGTGGCTGTTATCACTCGTAGCATGCATATTAATTGGCAATTCGTAGAGGATATGCAGCATATGGGTGGTAACCCTCAACGTCCCACGATAGTTCCGGCATTTGAACGGTTTGTACTGCCAATTGCCGTAATTCAATATGTGGGCTGGCATACACCAAGGAGACATGCATGGTCGCGGAGAAGGCAGTGATTGGCTTGGATCTTAGGTTGGGCCTCAAACCAAGGAAGTTTGAACAGGGACATACTCCCGGCCGTGCAACAAAACCTAAGGTCTCTCATGGGTAAAGTGACACACCTCTGCAGAGTGTAAGAACTGTAACTTGTTACTCCCTGTTCCAGGAAGGAGCTATGAACGCGGCGGGAAAGGAACTCCATGAAAGTTCTAGTAAACCCGTGAAGGCTGACGGACATAGCTTTCCAGAATAAAAGCAACCTTTGAAGAAATGTTTATGAAAACCTGCATTGCCTACGACCTATGGTCTTTGGCTGTAGATATAGTGCATCAAACACTCCTTTTCTAGTGAACTTGTTGAGTACGCTCGTACTCAACGTAGCTTCTTAACCCTTGCTAGATTCTGAAGCCAATACAGACGGCGTCTACATCAACTTCTACTCGAGGAAGTCTTCATCAATAGTTCAAGTCTTCAATAAAGTAAAGAAAGTCAACATATACATCAACTCAAGTGAAGACGAAGTTACTGATTAGTTAGGAGTACAATCTCTAGCCATCAAACCTATTTCTATAGTATATTGCAATAGCAGCAATGTCAAACCAATAGTGCAGATACTAGTCTGATTAGTATGATAACTTTGAGTTGTTTATTTCTGATTCTTCTTTGGAAGAAGTTTCTTTCTCTCTCTTTAACCTAGAGTGTTCTCTGGATCTTGTGTAAAGAGTTGAGTTGTAACCTATAGTCATGTCTTGGACCTGCTGTGTTTCTATTGTACCACTCTGAGGGATGTAATACTAGTGAACGGCGTTTCATTGGTGTTATATCAACGGCTATAGTGTACTACATCATGCAGTGGTATGCTGGGTCACCGCATAGAACCAAAGAAGGTCTTTGATGCTCTTGAATATCCAGATTGGGTGGTTGCAATGCATGAAGAACTGAATAAATTTGAGTGTAACAAAGTTTTGAAGCTCATGGAAAAACCCAAAGAGTGCCGCAATGTTATCAGCACAAAGTGGATTTTCGAAAACAAGCAAGATGAAAATGTCATTGTTGTAAGGAATAAGGCAACGCTAGTGGCTCAAGGAATCTCTCAAGTGGTAGGCATTGATTTCGGTGAAACCTATGCTCCGGTGGCTCGCCTTGAATCCATCCATATCCTTCTTGCTTATGTTGCTCATCATAATTTCAAATTACAGCAAATGGATGTTAAGAGTGTGTTTCTTAATGGTCCTCTACATGAGTTGGTATATGTTAAGCAACCCCCAGGCTTTGAGGATCCCAAATTTCTGAACCATGTCTACAAACTTGATAAGGCGCTCTATGGCCTTAAACAAGCCCCACGTGCGTGGTATGAGCACCTTAAAGAGCTTTTGTTAGACCGTGGATTCGAAGTTGGGCAAATCGATCCCACTCTTTTTACTAAGAAGGTTAATGGGGAGATTTTTGTATGCCAACTATATGTAGACGATATTATTTTTGGCTCTACTAACCAAGCTTTTAATGATGAATTTTCAAAGCTTATGACTAACAGGTTTGAGATGTCTATGATGTGAGATTAAGGTTCTTTCTTGGATTCGAGATCAAGCAACTTAGAGAGGGAACCTTCATTAATCAAGCTAAATACATCCAAGACATGCTCAAGAGGTTCAAGATGATGGATATCAATGGCTTTGCTACTCCAATGCAAACTAAATTTCATCTTGAGCTTAATCCAAAGGGTAAAGATGTGGACCAAAAGGTATACCGATCCATGATTGGCTCTATCCTTTACCTTTGCGCATCTAGACCCGATATCGTGTTGAGTGTAGGAGTGTGTGCAAGGTACCAAGCCGCTCCTAAAAAATCCACTTAGTGGCGGTCAAGAGAATCTACAGATATTTGGTTCATTCCCCAAATTTTGGTTTATGGTATCCAAAGGCTCTAGTTTCTCTCTATGTGGATATACTGATTCAGATTGGGCTGGTGACAAGGATGATCAAAAATCAACTTATGGTGCATGTCAATTCTTTGGCAGGTCTTTAGTGTGTTGGTCTTCGAAGAAACAAAATTGCATATCACTCTCAACCGCTGAAGCTGAATATGTTGCTGCTGCAAGTGCTTGTACACAATTATAATGGATGAGGCAAACTTTAAAGGAATATGGTGTCAATTGTGACGAAGTGCCTCTTTATGCGATAATGAAAGTTCTATTAAAATTGCTTACAATTCGGTGCAGCATACAAGGACAAAACATATTGAGATTCGCAATCATTTCATTCGGGATCATGTTGCTCGTGGCGATATTGTGCTATGTTTTGTGAGCACGAAGAACCAACTTGCTGATATTTTCATGAAGCCACTTGATGAAGCTAGGTTTTATTATTTGAGGAATGAGTTAAATATCATAGATTCAAGGAGCTTGGCTTGACTATCCTTGCATACTCACTTGCACTTCCTCATGTATTTCGTTTAGATGCGGGCATAGACATAGGGGAGTGTGGTCCTAATTGATTGGGCTAACCCTCCCCCCATAATGCTGAAAGCAAGAAAAATCATTTCCCTTAATATCATTTTGTGATATGTGGGTCACGACGAGCATTGGTTTTGAACTCAAGATACATCTTCGCGGTGTCATGCCATGCGCTCCAACATGGTGGCTTCGGCCATCGCCCTCTTCCTTGAGAAGAGTTGGTTCCTATTAGCACTTTTTGGATTTTCTTGCATATCTTTTGCTCTTATGGAAAAACACACCCAATCTTGGCTTTTAGTTGATTTGTTCTTGCAATTTTGGGTGTGTAGTACCATCTTAGTTTGGTGATCTTCTGGGGCGCTAGCATCGCTCTTCTTCCTTTTTGGCATTTTGATGCCAAAGGGGAGAAGTAGTTTTATTTAGGTCTCGGATTTGCATGGGTCGGGCACAAGCATTTGCTTTTTTATCATTCGTTTTCTCTATCGGTTGCTTGTGCTCTTTTAGTGTTGAACTATTTGTGTTTGGCTTTGTATGAGACTATGTCGTGTGTGGCACTTTTGTTTACCTCGTGTGAAATTATGTGTGGAATTCTAGAATTTTGGATTTATCTTGTGGAACTATCCGTATGGAATTCTGGATTTAACTATGGAGTATGGAATTATCTTGATGTCATATGGAATTATGGATTTATCTATTTATTACATCAGTATGGTGGGATCTGTTCGAGGCTTAATATTCCCACTCTTTATATTGGCTATTTCACATCCCGGTGGTATGACATATGTTTCCTAACTCATTCTTGTTATATCCGTCAATATTATGAAATTGGCTTGTTCCTTCTGCATTTGTATTCAAATGCAAATTATTAACATGCACACATTTAGGGGGAGCCTCTTTCATTTCTTGAAGATGATGTTAGTAGGTTTCATTGCAAATCCTAGTATTGTCATCTAACACCAAAAAGGGAGAGATTGAAAGAACATTTCATGATCCCAAGTGTTTTGTGTGTTAGATAACAATACCAAGGATTATTTAATGTGTGTTGAAGTTTTGAAGATCTTAACATTGAAAAGGAGCTTCAAAGTGGTTTTGGGGGGTGCCCCTACCAGGGGCCGGATAATCCGCCCCTCTCCCAATATCAAAGGGCGCAAGGACATGACCCACTATATGGGGGCGGAATATCTCCCGGAATTTCCGGCCAGGGCCAGAGCTTTTGCCCAGGCCGGATAATCCGCCCCTCAAGGGGGCCGGATAGTCCGCCCCCCAGGATTTTAGCAAAGGTCCCCACGACGTGTCAATAAGAGAGGGGGCAAAATTTCCCCCGAACTTTCCATCTCTGGGGCAGATTTTCCCCCAGGGGCGGATAGTCCGCCCCTTGAGGGGGCGGATAATCCGCCCCCTCGAGGATTTTCACCAAGTTAAGCTCGGCGCGTCAACCAAAGAGGGAGGTGGTTTTCCCCCCGGACATTTCGACCTTGGGAAGATCTTCCTCCCAGGGCGGATAGTCCACCCCTAGTGGGGGGCGGATAATCCGCCCCCAAAAAGCCCCAACGGCCAGCTCTGGGCATAGGGTATTTAAACCCATCATCCCCTTCCTGCCAGAACTCTTGGTTCATTCGGAAAAAGACAAGACATGCTCCTCAAGCTCCATCTAAGAGATCTCCACCTTCATCCACCCAAAGGCCCAGTTCCTTGGGGATTTGAAGGAGGAGGGCTCGATCTTCATCAACAGCAATCAAGCACTTCATCTCCTCTCCATTCATTTGGAGAACCTTTCATCTAGTATTTCTTGCAAATATCTAGATCCTTGTTTTAATTATATTGATAATCATTGTTCTTGTGACAGCTTGTTGTCATTACAGGAGCCTCCAATTTGTTTATGGATGTGTGCCCCGCTAGAGTTGTAAAGGCACCGGTTCCCGCCTCGAAGGGTACCAATAGTGTAGAAGGTGGATTAGGCCTCTCGTGGCGAGATCCATTAGAGAATAGGGTGGGGCCTATTGTGGCGTGGTGGTCTTAGAACCTCCCACCCCCCCAACACAGATGTACTTCCCTTAACAAGGAAGGAACTGCGGTAAAACAAATCCATGTGTCTCCGTGTGCTCCACTACGGTTTCCTCGCTCCTCACTTTACGTGTTTAGTAGATAGGTTTGCATATAGGGAAATTCTCGTAGTTGCATATCTAGAGAATTTACTTTGTGTCAAGCCTAAAATTGAAAAATAACTAAAAATTGAGTAGAACCTATTCACCCCCCCTCTAGGTGCCCATACGATCCATTTCATAGGATTGTCTCCCCTTCCTTTGTTCTTCCCCCATTCCCATCGTTGGATGCTAGATCTTGTGTTATTAGGGCTCGGATGTTCATATTTTCAATCGTTGGATGCTATGTATTTTTACAGTAGCTAATCCTCTCGTGTTAGATCTCATATTTTGATAAATGCCCCTAGTTGGGATCAGTACTAGTATCGATATGTAGTTGGGATCAATACTAGCACCGATCTGTAGTTGGGATCAGTACTAGCACCGATATGTAGTTGGGATCAATACTAGCACCGATCTGTAATTGGGATCAGTATTCGATTTGGTTTGAGATTTGGGGATTGGAGAATAATCAGGGATCTCAATCGGTTAATTTATGCAAGTAATCAATCCCGATAATCAAGGTATCTCAATCATGTCCTTATTGCACGCTACTGTTTTTTGTAATAGGTGGATAGCAGGAACGTCTGCAGCAACGACGAGTCCATGGACACTAAGACTCGTTAGGTGCTGATGAAGCTGAAGTTTGGCCAGTTCAACAACTTCTTCACCGGCGACGTCTACAGGTGCCCCTTCTGCACCAGGGGCCTCGCCACGGACTTCAACTCCCTTGTGAGGCATGCAGAGGACATGAAGACCTGCGGCCTGTCAAAAAACGTCCACGCCTTCAGAGCCAAGCACCAGGCGCTTGGTTTTCACCTCCGCAACCTCCAGAAGGTGGCCATTGATGAGGGTCGCATGCCCCGATCAAGCCCAAGGCGCTCAAGGTCAAGGTACTGGGCAGCAAGAAGTGGAGGAAGCGCCAGAGGCAGGAGGTGGAGGCCCTCCAAGTGGAGGCCATGAGGGGCCACAAATCTTGTGCTGCTGCTGCTTCTTTTGTTTTGTTGTCTGTGTTGAACTTGTCCGCTGCTGCTGAGCAGCCTAATTTTCGAACCTTGTTTAAGTACCGTACTATATAATCCTATATTAGCTACTTTATCTACATCTGCTCTGTTTTTCTACATATTTATGGTGCTGGTTAGATTTGCTGCTCTAGATTTGCTACCAGATTGGGAAAATACGAGGGCCAAAAGGAACCATGAATGAAGAGATAAGCTGCTATAGATTCGTTGCCTTTTTTGGCAAAAATTAACACAACTCTTAGCAACATAAAGGGGAAAATGCGCTCTTAAAAAGACCAATCATAAAAATAACAAAAAAAAATCTTCCAATTTAGGCGACAGGGCGCACGCAACTACCAAACGCGCCCCACATGGTCCCACACCACATCCCCCAAAACGTGTTCCCAACAAGCCGACCTCATGCAGTCCAACATGGGGGGTCCTACTACGGGACCCGATTGAACGTGGTCCTACTTATCAGCATGTAATGGGGGGTCCTACTTGTCAGCACGTAACGACGAGTTCCACTACGGTACCCACCTGAATGCGGCCCCACTTGTCAGCACCTAACGGCGAGGTTCCACTAATGGGACCAGACGGAGAGCGAGTTTCAGACCGATGCGAGAGCTTCGGACAAGGAGCTGGGCAAAAGTGAGGAAAAGTTAAGCGGCTGGGTAAAAGTGAGTACAGCTAACGAACCAGGGGCACGGAAATAGAAATCCCTAGTATTTTTCCATAGTAGATCTAGGTTTAATCAAACCTTGGGAAACAATGCTAAAAGGAATTAAAAAGGACACGTCTACAAGAGTTTGTTTTTGTTTTACCTTCGTTTACCGGACCACTCTAGTTTACTTTATATCATGGGTTGATTTAATGGAGTAAACAGGCCAGGGTTGAAGATTCACCTACAACTGCATATCATATGTGATAAAAGATAATAATAGGCATACTCATATGTAATGTTTTAATATAGATAATCTTTATGGGCAGCACATCCTAATATACTAAATCCCCTATGAGTCACAGGCATAACAATAGCATTTTGATCCAACCGGTTGCACCACTAAGTACCGGGCTATAAATAGTTATTAAATAAAAAGACAGATCAAAACCTTCAACAGAGGTGTTGTTGTTCCCAAATTGGTCGCTAAGCGAAGACCATACATCCTTTTCTGTCACTAGGTTTCCTATGAGATCGCTGCTAGCCAAGTATCTCACCTCAAGCCTTTATCAATCTCAGGGGCCTTGGGTACCTACAAGTTCAAAGATCGAGGCAAGAGATAAAGAAACAAAAGATACAAATATCTTATTCAAACAAAACACAATGCTCCGATAGATTAGATGCACATAATCGCTGTGAGGTTTCACCCCAACCCGCAACCCGTGAGGACTACTCACTCATAACAATAAGATCAAGGATAGAAAACATTGTGCAAAATACTTAGATTGAAATCAAATATTCTTACAATGGTTGCTTGATCACAAGGAGATCTCAAGTACAAAGTAATGGCTATGGCTAATGGAGAGGATGGAAGATGGAGGGGATGAACTATGGTGTGGATATACTTTGGTGGTGGTGTGATGCAATCTGAGAATGGCGGCCCTCTGCGCGGCAACTGGGACCTCGAAATATATAGGCATCTGAAAGAACATGTGTGCCCCCATGTGTGGTTTTGGTAACTAATAATAATGTTTTATGGACTTATGTTTGCATTGAGTTTTACTTGTAGGATTTGTCCATATACAATGCTTGAACCATATGGTGGTTTCAAGGTTGGAAGAAGAAAGTGAAGAAGATCAAGTGTTGATCAATATTTCAAGGAATGATCTGGAGATTGGTCAAGTAGAAGTTGAGCCTATGGCAAGTGTGTCTTGAATAATAAGATGATATCAAGTGTAGCTTGACATCCTTATGGTGATCGTGAATATGTGAATATATGTCTAAAAGAGAGACTCTTCCATAATGGAGTATGGGGGAGCAATTTCCAAGTCTTCGCCAAGCTAGTGCAATCAAGAAAGGTGCTCCATATTGAGGTGTAGAAGATCGTCATCGTCAAGATCAAGTGGAATATACACAAGGCAAATGTTTGATCTTGATAGGGTTTCTTTCTTACCAGACTCGTGGTGTTATTTGGGGAGACCGGTTTATAGGATAGATAATCGTACTATCAAGAGGGGCTCTCGAGTGAGCAACTTGATCATATCCCTCGTGAGAGCTCAAACCTTTGCATACTTGGCATCATATTTCTTGTTTCTTATTTGGGTCTTACTCATGTGAGGATTTAGATCTTGTGTTAATCTCCATGAAAATCTCAAGTTCATCTAAAACGAATTTCATATGCATTCTCTATTGTGTTTTCGATGTTGGAGGTTTTACTGATTCATCTTTTTGAGAGAGGTAAAACCTTTCGGCATTTGGTTCTATACTACCTTGCTGTACTATGATGTTTCTATGTATGATCTTGTATAGCTCATTGTCCTCTTTAAAACGAGACTAAGATCATCAAAAACGGAGTCCGGATGCAAAAGTTATGATTGTTTCAGTTTCGATGTTTCTGTCAATTTTCAGGGGGGCGGATTACGTGGCTCCCAGTAATGTGGGCAGATTATCCGGCCCTCCGGGGGCAGACTATCCGGCCCAAATATCTGCCCCCTGTACAGAGGGTCGTGCCATGAAGTCCTTAGCCATATTTTGGCCCAGGGAATCCGGAATATCCGGGGGAGGGGCGGATTATCCGGCATGAGAGGTCCCAAATGGTCATATTTCGTTGGAGAGAGGTATAAATAGACCCCTTCTTCCTCCTTGGGCTAGTGTCTTGCATTCTCTCTCTCTCTCCCCTCCATTGTTTTGACCTTCAAGAGCTTGCAAATATTCTCTATCCCTCCCATATTTCTTGAATATTTTTAGGGGGTTTGTAAGGGGGTCTAGATATACAACTCCACCAATCCATCTCTCCTCTGTGTGAGGAGAACATCTTGGGATCTAGATCTTGCGATTTATTTTATGGATTCTCTCTTGTGTTCTTCCTCTCTTATTCTCCCATTAGCTTTTGTAGCTTTGGTGGAATTTGGGAGAGAAGTACTTGAGCACTTCTTGTGTTCTTGCCATTGCATTTAGTGTATCGGTTTGAGTTCTCGGTGAGGATTTGATTGGGTGAAAGGTGAGAAGCTTTTTACTCTTGGGTTCTTGGAACCCTAGACAATTTAGTTGTTTTGCAGGTTTGTGGATTACATGGGGCCTCCAATTAAGTTGTGGAGCTTTCCCCAAGCTTTTTTGTTGGGAGCCTTCAATTGAGTTGTGGAAAGGAGCTCCAACCTTTGTGAGAGGTTATGGATTGCCACCGACAAGTGCACTGATAGTGGAGAAGTGAACCATACCTCTTGTGCCGAGGTTCACGGGAGAATAGGGTGAGGCCTTTTGTGGCGTGGTGGTCTTAGTACTGTCCAGCCCTCCAACGAGACGTACCCTTTATGGGAGGAACTCGGTAATAAATCATCGTCTCCGCATGCCTCGGTTATCTCTATACCCGAGCTATTTACTTATGCACTTTACTTTGTGATAGCATTTGCTTGAAGTCTTATATCTATCTATCACATAGTAGATTGTATTTCTTAGCATACGTTGTTGGTGCACATAGGTGAACTGTAGTTTATATAGGTTTTGTGCTTGACAAAGTAAACACTAGTTTTATTCCGCCTTTGTTAAGCCCTTTGATACCTTCAATCCGGATTACGGATGTAGTATAATTATTTTTCCCTAGTAGACCTAGGTTTATCGAATCCTCAGGAAGCAGAAAGCAAAGTGAAGTTACTTTAACAGACCTTCGGGAGTTTTAGAATACCTTATGTGTTTTGATCGGACCAAGAGTTTGCGATCTTTTTGTTGTTGTTGACGATGGAGAGAGAAGAGCTGGGGCTTTCAGTTTCACCAGTAGCTATGCAAAAACATCTAATGGGAATAAAAGATAATAATAAAGTATGCATGTAATTATTAGAGCAAGATAATTATATGTGGGTAGTGCATCCATAATTGCTATTGCCTCCACAACCGCTTATAACAACAACCTACTAGTCTCATTCATAGAAGAAAGAGAACTAATGATATGCATAGTGATGTCACTATTAATCCCAAGTAAATCCCTCACATACAGCCACGCTACCCCTTCTTTCGCTGGGGTTCCCAACCTACAGATCAGTCATTACTCACACTCCCTATACCTGGATCAATCCTTGGGGTCTTGGGTACCTGACAAGTCCTTATATTGAGGCAAGATAGGGTACAATAATCATCATGCCATACAAACTAATACATGATCCCATCTACGACAAATAACATGCACAAAAAGCTACATGGCTAGGCCGAAGCCTTAGCCCAAGAAGAATTACTCACACATAGAGATAAAATAAAAAATCATAAACATTGTAATAGAGATCATAAGATTGATAGCAAATAGTCTTACAATGTCGCCAATTGGAGAAGAGATCTACTATTACAAGTGGTGGAATATGGCTATGGTGGTGGAGAAGGGTTTGGAGACTAGATCTAGATCTATTCCTCCGGCGTGGTGGCTTCTGGTGGCAGGGAGAGTTGTGGTCGAAAAAGTGAGCTCTTTTTCTCGTCGCCCAAAGCCTCTTTATATAGGGGTTCCTTTACTAAAGTTGTTCTGTTTGACCTAATGGAGTCGATGGCAACTATACGGCCGAAATTTTATTCCCGCTGTATAGTTGGTCGTTAAGCCTTCTGGATCCACTTCACGGCTCCTGGTTTCTTTGACGTGTTGGAAATCTCGTATCTTTGACTTGTATGTTGTGATTCCCATCATTATACGTCATTATCTGCGCAGGAAAAAATATCAAGAAAGGATTGCATACCCCCTTTGATCATTAGACATTAGTGGCAGGGTTTACAGAGATATTTCATCAAAAGTATGAATAATATCTAGTTTAAATGTGAGTGTCGATGGCTATATTTCACAGCCATCAACCTCCCCAAGCTTAAACTTGATCATCCTCAAGCAAGACAACCAAAATCAAAAAGGAACTCAACATTTAAACTGGAATAACGAGATGATGATCTTACTCATGATTGGTAGTCTCATGTTTCCTCCACTTCATTAATCTGAAAAACTTCATCATAGATAGAGTCACTACTGTAGATAAGCTTATAGCCTCCAGGTGATTAGTGACATGAAAAACCATGCTTTCCACTAGTAAGTATTACCAGTGATAGGCAAGGATAAGCATGTCACTAGTAGAAAACACTAGTGACGGGCGTATAAAAGTAACCCTCACTAGTATTTTTTATGGAGACCAACTAAAATAAAATTTTACTTAGTGACAAGCACCTATAAGTGTCTGTCACTAGTAATTCTATGATCAGTGACAGACTCAAAATGTGTCTGTCACTAGCATTTTTTGCACGCTCATGTATGTCGCTTTAAAATGAACTTTTCTCAAGCAAATGAACACTTTTTGAATCTTGTGAAAGTAACTTTTAACCGGTGAATGTCTTCTAAATCAGGTGAAAGCAGTATATTTTTAACCAATAAGATGTTTTAGCTTTTATGAAACAAATGTATCCAGCCTTCTTTTAATATGTAAGTTCACTCTAAATCTATACACTAAAAGATGACTAAATTTATTCATTTTACATCGCGAGACAAAGGGAGTCTTGATATTGATACTTTTCACAAGATCTTCAACCATGTAATTTGGTGAAGGATCATTGCTATAGTCAAGTTCTTCATGCTCCTCCATTTGAATTCTTATCATCTTGAGGTCTTCAACCGAATTGGGCTCAACTTTACCTGCAAATTTAGCTAGAATGAGAGTTTGACTCTCGGTTATCTTACCTAGCTGTGCCTCAATAATCCTTGTCCTTTCTTGGAGGGCCTGTAAATCATTCCTCAAACTCACAACTTGGTTAGATAATTTACCAAGCATAGTATCATAGTTCTCTGTTATCTTAACAAATATATAGTTTTGCTCATTTTGCGAGTCCATAAAGGACTTAAGTGTTTCTTGGAGACTTCCATTACTTGATCCCATATTATTATTAGAGTTACTTGCAGGATTAGAATAATGTTTCTGAAAATTAGGACTATAGTTCTTCTTCTAGTCAGGGTTATAATCATTACGAGATATGAAATCTATTTCTTCAATATTTGATTCTAGGATAGCTCTTACCTGGGTTTCCTTACCTTTGATGGCTAATATGATCTCATCCAGCTTAGCATTGAGTTATTCATTTTCCTGAGGTGGGATGGAGTTCACCTTCTTTGTGTTTGATCTATCCACATGCCATTGGGCATGGTTGTCTTGCATATTGTCTAGCAACTGCTTTGCTTCGGTAATTTGTTTGCCCATAAATGTTCCTCCAGCTATAGTATCAAGCATAGACTTAGACACGGGGTTAAGAGCATTATAAAATAGATGGAGAATTAACCAATCTTCCATCCCGTGGCTGGGATAGTTCCTCATGCATTCTTTCATTCTCTCCCATGCAAGCGCTAGTGTCTCATGCTCTTCCTGTCTAAAACCAGTAATATTAGATCTTAGTTGCATCGTCTTTGCAGGTGGGAAAATTTAGTCATAAATAAAGAAGTACACTCTACCCATGATGCAATAATATTTCTAAGCAAATATAGCAACCATTCTTTTGATCTTTCTCTAAAGGAGAAAGGAAATAAGCGCTAGTAGACCGCATCGAGGTCAACATATTTAATGAGTCATCAACAGCAGAGCCTCCAAATTGATTTTGTTGAACCAAACTTAAAAAGTGGGGCTTAATTTTAGTCTTCAGCAGTAAGTGGCTGGGTAATAGGAGTACGCAAATAATCATTGTTGGTAGTTGCAAACTCCCCAAGCTTCTTTTCATCCATATTTCCTATGTTTTTGGGTTTTCTTTTAAACAAACACTTATGATAGTAAAAACAAGAATTTAAAGACTAACTATTTTTTTTGGTTTTTCAAATAAAGACTGAAATCAAACTAACAAAATTAAAAACAAGAATTAAAACCAGCAAGGTTCCTACTAACCTTACCAGGGTAGCTATCGCTTCCCTGGCAACGGCGCCAGAAAAAGGGTTGATACCTTCGATCCAGATTACGGATATAGTATATCTCCTTTTCCCTAGTATACCTAGGTTATCGAATCCTCAGGAAGCAGAAAGCGTAGTAAAGTTACTTTAATGGTCCTTCGGGAGTTTTAGAATTCCTTTTATGTTTTACCGGACCAAGAGTTTGTTGTCTTTTGTTGTTGTTGATGATGGAGAGAGAGGGCCTAGGGCTTTCGGTTTCACATGTAGCTGTGCAAAACATCTGATGGTAATAAAATATAATAATAAATTATGCATGTAATTATTAGAGCAAGATAATTATATGTGGACAGTGCATCCATAATTGTTATTGCCTCCGCAATCGCTTATATCAATAACCTACTAGTCTCATCCATAGAAGAAAGAGAATTAATGATATGCATAGTGATGTCACCGTTAATTCCAAGTAAATCCCTCACATACAGCCGTACTACCCTTTCTGTCACTTGGGTTCCCATCCTGCAGATTAGTCATTACTCACACTCCCTATACCTGGATCAATCCTTGGGGGCTTGGGTCCCTAACAAGTCCTTAGATTGAGGAAAGAGAGGGTACAATAATAATCATGTCATACAAACTAATACATGATCCCATCTATGATAAATAACATGCATATACTACATGGCTAGGCCAAAGCCCTTAGCCCAAGGAGAATTACTCACACATAGAGATGAAATCAACAATCATAAACATTGCAATGGAAATCATGAGATTGATAGTAATAGTCTTACAATGTCGCCAATTGAAGATGAGATCTACTATTACAAGTGGTGGAATATGGCTATGGTGGAGGAGAAGGGTTTGGAGATTAGATCTAGATCTATTCCTCCGGCGGTATGGTTTCTGATGGCTTGATGTGATCTGGTGGAGTCGGAGGCGGCTTTTCTCGTCACCCGAGGCCTCTTTATATAGGGGTCCCTTCACGAACGTTGTTCTGTTTGACCTAGCGGTGGCGATGGCAACTATACGGCCGAAAATTTATTCCCGCCGTATAGTTGGTCGTTAAAGCTTCTGTCTCCACTTCACGACCCCTGGTTTCTTTGGGTTGTTGGAAATCTCGTATCTTTGACTTTAATGTTGTGATTCCCATCATCAAATGTCATTATCTACGCAGGGAAAAATAGAAAGAAAGGATTGCATACCCCTTTGACCATTAGGCATTAGTGGCAGGGTTTAGAGAGATATTTTATAAAAAATATGAATAATATCCTATTTAAATGTGGATGTGGATGGCTATATTTCATAGCCATCAATACCTACCAAGAGACCACTACGCTCACGACAACGAAGATCACCAAGAACGCCCGCATAAGCGTGCAACCTCGGGAGCAATGGGGATCCATCCTCCCCGATGTGCCCTTTGTTCTAGAGAAGTCAATCTCGAAGACTAAGCGGTGCATCAAGGATTTGTAGGCACATCAGAAGGAAGAACTGGTCTTTTGGGAGGCGGTGCACCGACATCTCCTGAATTTCGAGAGCAAGAAGGAGCTAAACACTATGCTGGGAAGGTTTGTGGATGCAATGAACACTAAGCGCTCTGACTTGCAGAAATCTCTCTGTCACATCTCTGCTTTGGAGGAGACCAAAAAGAAGCATAGCGTCGCCATCGTTCACGCCATCCCAGCACCATAAGAGGACCACCATGGTATCAATCGCAAGGGGTTATTTAATCCCACCTAGCTTGATTCCAAGCTTGGGGAGATTTATAACATCTTGTAACCTATCTTACAATTTTTAGCATGTTTACTTTTCCACATGCATATTAGTTAAATTCAAAGCTTTGCATTATTTTCCTATTCAACTCCCTTGGATAAGGAAGGGATTTTATCCAATGATTGTTCAAGCCTTTATGATATTTGAAGCAGTCTCGGTTTTTTGATTATGTTATTAGATGTATGAATTAGGATGAGTGTTATTATACTTGTACTTTGCGATGATTTTAGAGTCTTCCAAACCAATAGTACTTCTAGAATATGAGAATAATTCTTGACAGCATGTTATAGTAATTTATTTGATTACAAAAGAAAGTATCCACAACAAAAGAATTATGAAAGCGATAAAAATAAAGAAGTGATCATATCAAGTAAATTATAGAGTGAGTACAAGTTGAGATAGATACTCAAACCCACAATCGGGAATTGCTTCATACCCGACTTGGAAGTTAGTACCTTGTATTGATATGTTTTGAGTCTTCTCATGAGAATTAAATGTAGGGGTTCGTAGCATGGAAAACAAAAAAATTCTACCATATGCAAACAAACAAGCCAAGATCTATCTACTAGATTGTAGAAACAAGTCGATAGAGGAACTCACCCTCGAAGATTCCAAAGCGGTTAACGAGAGTAGATTCTCGTGGGTGATGTAGTCATACTCTTGCCAATCTCAAGCTCGCGTAGACGATCCTTCCGGCGCTGCGTTCCGGCGGTGCTTCCGCAGTCG
The DNA here is from genome assembly GCA_916181665.1 of Avena sativa. NCBI lineage: Eukaryota > Viridiplantae > Streptophyta > Magnoliopsida > Poales > Poaceae > Avena > Avena sativa. Next base: position 141,826,670 of record OV702294.1, on the reverse strand, counting down.
GTCACACGTTCGGTACTCGATGAAGACCTTCCCCTCCCTTGTTCCAGCAGGCAGCGGAGGTTGTAGCACTCTCCTCGCGATTCCGGCAGCACGACGGCGTGGTACCGGAAGTAGAGGGGAGATCTCGTAGGGCTTCGCCTTAAGCCTGAGCGAGTATGGTGGACTATGAGAGAGGCCTTGGTGATCTAGGGTTTAGAGGCACCAAGGGGGGTTGTAGCCAGCAGATAGGGTTTGGGTAACACCCCAACTCGCCGAGTTGGTGGTGCCCTAGGCGGCGGCACAAGGAGGTGGTGGCGCCGGCGACTTGGAGGAGAGGGCTAGGGTTTTTGGGTGTGAGGGGTAGGAGAGCCCTACCCCTCCTTATATAGGTGGAGGGTGGCCTGTTGGGAGGAGGGAGTCCTCCCCCAACTCGGCCTCCTTGGCCGACGGGTGGAGGGAGGAGGACTTACTCCCCAAGTAGGTTTCCTACTCTCCCTCCACCAAGCAAACTTGCCGTTTGACTTTTCAAATTGGCATTTGACTTCCAAACTAGGATTTGATTTCTTCCTTTATTTTGCCCAGCCAAGTGACCTAGTACATGATGCAACCATTCCACATTGTCATGACACATTCATGTACCCTTCCCCTCCGGAGTGCCGGACCTTCCGGACCCTTCTAGAACAATCCCGATGAAAACACCGAAATCATTCCCCAACTCCGGAACAGGACTTTCCTTATATGAATCTTATTCTTCGGACAATTCTGGATCTCCTTGTGATATCTCGGATCCCATCCGAGACTCCGGACAACATTCGGTCTCTTACTCATCATTCCATAACTACTCAACAACATCGAATCCTTAAGTGTGTCTCCCTACGGTTCGTGAATTATGCGGACATGATCGAGACACTTCTCCGATCAATAACCAATAGAGGAATCTGGAAATCCATATGGCTCCCACATATTTCTACGATTACTTTGCTATCGAATGAACCACTTACATACGATACCAATTTCCCTTTATCTCACGATAGTTTACTTATCCGAGGTTTTGATCGTCGGTATCTCTGCATACCTAGTTCAACCTTGTTACTGATAAGTACTCTTTTCTCGTTCCCGTGGTATGTGATCCCTTTTGAGCCAGTCACATGCTTGCAAGCTAATTGGATGACATTCCACCGAGAGGACCTAGAGTATATCTATCTATCCGTCATATGGATGGACAAATCCCACTCTTGATCCATGTGTCTCAACCCATACTTTCCGAACACTCAATGCCACCTTTATAGCCACCCAGTTACGGTGTGGTGTTTGATGTCATCAAATCATCCTTCCGGTGATGGTGATAAGCATGATCTCATGGTCGAAGGAATTAGGTTACTATGTATCAGAAAGCTTATAGCAATTGAACTATTAAAATGACTTGATCTTTATGCTACGCTTATCTATAGGAGTATTCCACCATATCATTCTCCTAATGATATGATCTTGTTATTAACAACATCTCAAATGTTCATGATCAAGAAACCATGATCATCTATTAATCAACAAGCTAGTATTATGAAGTGGCTTTACTAGGGACTCTAATTTAGTTTACAAATCACACAAGTATTAATGTTTCTGGTTAATACTGTTATAGCATGAATGTAAACATTTATCATAAACACAAAGATATAATAATAACTACATTTATTATTGCCTCTAGGGCATATCTCCAACGTTAAAATATGTCTAGCTTCTTTGCACAAGCAATACAAGAAAATAAAAAGGAATTAAATATGCAGCTAAACATGTGTAAAGGACAGTAGACATATACATGATCATGAGAGGAAACAAAATAGACCATCCATAGTTTTGAATCCCAATTGGATGTGCGAAGTTCTAAACTTGTTTGAGGTCACCTCGCAAACTCGTTCAGTTGAACTTGATGATTGTAAGATATGCTAATAATTAATCTTCATGTGAGGTATTAGCACAAATGTGTGAAATCCTCCAAGTCATTTGATATGTGAAAGTGTGATAAAGCTCACGATGTAATTCTATATTCGATATTATAATTGTATGCTTCAAATGCCTCATGTATTTTAATGACTTGAGCTTCATGAACATGATGACCTTGTCCTTTGAAGCTCCCATCTTGCTAGGGGACGAGCAAGAGTATAAGCTTGGGGAAGTTGATTAGTGCATTTATGAAGCATGTTTACCTTATGTTTTTGCATGAGTAATAGTAGGGTTTTAGTATTGTACGGTACTTGCACACACCTTTTATGCATATTTCCACATGATCCCGAAATATTGAGGCATTCATGAATATATCACTTTGAGTTGTCATATTAGAGAAAAATATGATATTTCTGAAGTAATAAAAGTCATTATTATGATTTACCACTCACCTGGGAGAAAATACATCGCGAAGAGAAGCTCTAGAAGGTTTAATGAGCGTCAGTATAGGCAAGCCCTGCCTGCACCCCGCGGACCGTACGATGTGGCGCTGCTTTCCCTCGTCAAATACTTTCACCACGCACAGACAGATTCGAGATACGATATTCAGAGACATCATAACACACATAAACCTCATCTCCGAAAGGGATCTAGAGGGTGAACTTGTAGAGGGCATCATCTTTGCTGCTGCACAGATCATCAGAGGCCAAGGCATCATCACCATCATCATCAACCGCTGCATCTTCATCACCATTGTCATTCTCATCTCATTTACCATATATTATTGTAAATCCAATTACTATTGTGGATTTGCATTTGTTATCATCCATCTATGCATATCCATTTCATATATCAATTATGATGTTAATTTTCTCCATGAGTGAGTAGTTTAACCTGTTTTTGAGGAGTTGGAGAAACCCTAGCAATATTATGATATGAAATAAATATGATCTATAACTTTAGTTCATGATTGTGTTTTATTTTTCTCTCTAGATATTATGTGAAGTCAACCATGTAATATTTGCCTTCGAGACTAGAAAGGGAATTACCGTTGGGTGTATGGTAGTATGTACAGTGCTAAGTGACATAATGTGTCAGTGTGTTATTTGTATGGTTAAGGGGACGAGGAGAGATTCACTAAGCTTATATCAGTATCCATGGAGAAACCCTTAATTATGAGGGATCAGAGCGACATGCTTAAATCATCGTAGTGGTTATTAGGAAAGAAATAATATATGGCTTTTTGTGATAATTCATTTATGGAGCCCTCCCCATACATGAAAAAAGATATAAATTTACCCTAATCATGATTAGTACCAATGTTAGAGGTGGATCTTATAATTTCCGAGAACACTTCGCCTTACCGTAGTTTCATTACCTCTTTACAGCATGTTTTTCTCCTGGTTGTTTTACTCTTTAGTCTTTACTTTTCGCACAAAACAAACTTCTTTAAACAATGTTATTTGGGATCAAGTGCACCTTACAATTAATCATCGATAGATAGTGACGATGGGCATAAATACCTCTATCAAATAGCTCTCTGTGGTTCAATATTCTTACTTCGAAACTAGTTACATACGAACTGTGCTCTTGCACTCATCAACGCTGTCCCGCTATAAGTAACCATCTCACGAGCTTCACTGGGCTACATGAGATAGCTACCTTCGAAAGCACATGAGATAAGTTGAGAGAAAAGAGCATGGCGTATTTAATAATCCCACAGCGCTAATCAATAGTGATTTGTACAAGTCTATATATACCTAATGGGTCTACACACAACAGTCTTCTAGAAGTAGGCGTGAGACACGCAAACGATGGGCCTAAGACATATGTACGCATGTAACACTCGCTAAACGCGGTGCGCCATAAGTACATTCATGTGGCGTAGACGTACGACGCGTCTAACGTAGAGATGATATGCGGTGTATTCGTGCTAGTACACATTTGCGACTAAGAAAGTAAAAATGTGAAAACAGACAAACAAAATAGACTATAAACTACCCGTCATGCATGCCCACGTGTTTCAATTCTTGGTCGTCGTCGACATGCCTCTCCTTGGACGACATACACTCCCTTTATCCGATATTCCAGTCGCTTCCTCTATATCAGCATTCTCCTTCTGCTCCTAAACACGTCACTCCTTTGATAATGGCAACGTCGTGGTCCTACATACTATCCACTTAAGATGCTGATGCATGTAAAATGCATCCATATACTTTGTAATTTATTATGCTAAAATCTTTATTATTTAGCAATTTTATTATATTTATTAGGACCAACCTATTAATAGTTTTAAAAGTGCACAAGTTCTTGTTTTACACTTTGTTATGTAGGAAATACCCAAATATGAAAGGAAACGGTTTATTATGTTGAAATTCAGAGTTTCCTACAAATTTTCCCTGCGGAATAGTTTTTAAAGATTGCCACGGTAGTCCCTAGCGATGGCGTAAAACGAAAAAAATTCAAAACATGAAAGTTGTGTGGAATTTTACGCTAATGATTCGACATAAAACTCACCTCAATCGGACTCCGGAAGCCCAAACTAGAGCCATTTACTGCAGAGTATAGGAGCAGTTTCGGAATTCCGAACGTTTATGATATGATTGACTCAAACTCCTTACACATTTGATGATTTGGGCAATCCACAACTTTATGAGCTTATAAAGGACAGAGGGGAGTCCTAGGAAGTTTCTAGAGGTGACCAAGAGTTCTTGGATTAAAGGGGCATCCATCTTATGGCCTAGATTGCATCTCCACCTTTATATATTAAGGGAAAACCCTATTTTTGAAGGCATTCATCCATAGCCACGAAAATGCCCCCTCTTGGCAGCCTCCAGGGAGGGGGAGGAGCTCCTCAACATCAACACCATCTCCAAGAAAGAAGAAGGGCCAAGGGTCCGTTGCCCCCAAGGACAGCCATCGCCCCTAGGAGGCCATCGACGCCTCCCTGCCAGCGCGCTGCCTCCTCTCCTCGCTGTGGCCGCCTCTTCCCATTGGAAAGGCACATCTCCATCACCATCTAAATAAAGATCCCCTCCATATACCTACTATAATCTCTATGCAAACATGATGCATGATAAAATTTATTATTTTCCCATGATCTACTATGCCTCCATGTCTATGTTTGAGTAGTAAATTGTTTATGACAATTGTGATTTAGTTTGTTGATGGTTGCATACAAATATATGTTATCTTCTATGATGATCTTATGTACTAATATATGAATGCACACATATGTTGGGGGATGCATAAGGTTGTCACCGTTCCATGATGATATGATGTTATGTTAATTCATGGTTGCATAGACGGAGTTTGACAGAAACTAGATCCCAAGTCTTAGATATGCATGTTATGTTAATTCATGGTTAAAAAACAGGGGATTATAATTGTGTGTGTGGGGGGGGGCTTAAACTTATAGTGATGGTTGGACTTATGTCTTAATAATTTCCTTATTTGCTCTTAGTTGGCCTTGGGATCAATCACTAGGGGTGTATTTGCTCATGTCTATGGCTGCACTTAGCTATGGCCTCTATAGAAGAAACAATATAAAGTATCCATATACTTCACTAATTGTGACAATCAAACAAATGAAATAACAATTTGCCTAAACACTTGCTCCCTTAAGAAACTTGCTCCTACTTAACTAGCTCCACTTTACTTACAATAATATACCTACAGTATTTACTTCCAAAAACTTTACTGTTTTCTAATTAGTACCGAAAACAACCACACACGCACACTCTAGTTCCTAACTTTGTGTAGAAGGCCATATAAATGGGTTATAGGGCTTTAGAGAATAGATAGTTTACATTCAGATCCTCGTGGGTTCAAAACTCAAATACTTATCGAATATAATACTGTGATTTCCTGCACTTGGGGATTATCAATTGTAGGAATCTGTTGTATTTCACCGTGAGCGAGGACAGGTCGCAAGTTCTCTATCACGCAGGACGAAGCCGTGCAGACCACGTCTATATTGGAAAAATGTGTTGCACGGACACCATCCTCCAAAAGCTACCGTATTTCACCGAGGCGTAAGCCATAGGTGAGGACAAGCCGCAAGTTCTTCATCACGTAGGACGAAACTTCACATACTACGTCTAGATTGGCTAGACGCGTTGCACATCCATGTCATGCGGCCATAAGACATGCATTACGTGACGCGGGGTCTCCAAGGCAATGCTCATACTTGATGGACTTGGGTTTTAGTTAAGGAGGTATGTATTGGAGACTTTATCGGCTAACACATAAATAATAGGGACACGAGTTTACCCAGTTTTAGGCCACAGGAGAGAAAACCCTACTCCTATTTGTCTGTTATTGATTGATGAAGAAACCAGAGGTTATAATATTGCCGAGATGACTATAGTTGCGCAGATTAGATCTGGCGTGTTTGTGTTGAGAGCTAAGGTGTCTTCCCCGGTGGCCCTTCCTAGCCCTTACATGGGGAGACAAGGTCTCGCGTACCATTCGGGTCGGTTACAGATTGGGTTCTATCTCTAATCTTTCTTAGTTTAGAAGCTTCTTCTTTCTTGTCATGCCAGGAGCAAGTGTTCTTATGGGCTTCCCATCACCCGAATCTTCATGGGCCTCATGGATCTCAACAGATCATCACGTGAGCCTCCTTTCATGGGCCAAGATGGTTGTGGTTACGCAGATTAGATCTGGCATGTTACAGACAGATTAAACACTCGGAACCTATTGGCAAGAAAAAACTTTAGTCTCACTTTATACTATTATGCAAATTTAGTCTGTCACACTAAAAAAACAATGATACATCTTTCCTGGGAATGTCCTTTTGCTGCAGGATGTTGGGACTTTGTCTGTCCAACACGCACCAAAGATCTCTCTATCTTTAAAACTTTGACAGATCTCAAAGAAAAATGTCACATCCCAAGATTTTCCAAATCTTGTAATGTGAAAAATAAAATAAACAAAATAATTTTTTATTGAAAATCAGGGTGAAAAGAAACTTTTGTTTCTAAAAGGAAACTTAAAATCCCATCTTGAACAAACTTTGGTAAAGTTTGAATCTAACTAAATTCAAATCTAGAGAAATGCTTTCCTCAATGAAAGTATCTGGAAATTTAAACACTTGGAAAATAAATCCAAACCCTAAACCCTAATGGAATGAAAATCATTTTCAAGTTATCTCCAAGCCTAAGGATTTGATCCATATAAAAATTGGTCAACAAACATTCACAAATGATCAAGAAAGACAAATAGAAATGTTATATGACCATATAAATTGGATTCACTTAAATTGGAGCCATAAATAAAATCTTATGAATATAATAAGATAAGGAAATTAAATTTCCAAAGCTAATAAAGCACTTATCTAAAATCCATACCAAATGGTGAGCAAATAATCCTAAAGATATTTAAAAGGATAAACAAATATTAAATAAGACTTTTATAAATAGGAATCACCAAGTTTGGACCTCTAAATAAAAAGTTATGGATTTTATAAGATGAAGAAATAATTATTTAATAAAGAATATTTAAAGACCTAGTCAAATCTTGGCCTAACCCATAAACAAGTGGAATAAGTTTTAATCCAAATCCAAATAAAAATATTGGTTAAAGAATTGCCAAAATAAAAATAAAATGGCTTAGACCAAATCCTATTGGAATAAGACAAAACCCAAGTTTTAAATGATTAATAAATCTTATTAAAAACTTTTCCAAATAATTCAAGTTGAATTATTTGACACCCTTTTAAGTAAACAAAATTTACTGAAAAGATTTAGAAGGTTTAAGAAATTAATTGGTGTTTGAAAATATTATTAATTCTATTTGTTTTAAAACTAGAACCTATTTTGAATAAATAAAAGACTCCAAAAAGAATAAAGTTTTTATTCAAAAATTGACTTCAGAATGTGCTACTAATCAATATTTAAACCTACACAAAATTTGGCAAAGTTTTGAAATCAAATGAGTGTTTAAATTGGTTGTTCAAAATCAAAACAGAAAAACCAAATGAGAAAAAGAATCAGGAACAAAAAAAAATGGAACCAGACAGCGAGCCCACTAAGCCTAGTCCAGCCCAGTTCCTCTCCTCACCCGCAGAAAAACGCTTCAGACCCCATCTCCCCACTCCTCTCTCACGCTGCCAAGCGGACCCCACCGCCAGCTCACCTCGTCGTCAACCCGCGACCTGTTCTTCCTCCCGTTACTGCTGATTGATTGTGTCGTCAATTCTCTTCAATGACGCAGTGATTCCGCCCCCAGACCATGCTCTCTTAATCGCCAGCATTCCCTCTACGTTTCCCCCTCCGTTCCCCACCTTAGCGCGCCCCCAGTCCGTCCTAATTTCTCTACGAAGCTCCACTGCCCCGACGAGTTCCGGCGTCGATTCCGGCCAGCCTCCTCCGCCCCTCGTCTCCTCGAGCACACGAGCATCTTCCCCAACCTCTGGCGCACCTCACAGTACCTACCATTCATCTGCGCGTGCAATGAATCGTCAACAACAGCATCACTGAGCAAGCGCCGCCGCCTGCTACCTCTCCGGCGAGCTACTGACGCCCAACTCGTGCGCCCCTTGCTCACTGGTGAGTATTCTCGCGATCCTTGAACTCTTGCGCACCTTCCTGATGCATTATTTTTCTCGTTTGCGTCCCAGAGACTCGCCCCCGTCGACGTCTGACCGCACCCGAGGCACGGCTCAACTCCGACGAGCGATTCTCATCGACCCCGTGCGCCCCCTGCTACCCGAAGACCATGTTGAGCTTCCCCACGCCACTACGAACCTGGTGATCCACACCCTTCTCTCCCTCGCTTCCTGTAACCGCCGCGACGCCGTAGCCAGACACGCCGCTGCCACCTGCCGTTGCCAGCGCCGCCCGACTCTGGCAAGTGTGTTGTGCGTCGTGCGATTAAGATCCAGCGGTTAGGATAGAAACTTGACGAAGGGGTAAGTAACACCTGTGCGTCGTGTGATGTAACTTAAATCCGACGGCTGCCATCGCTCGATCCAACCGAAGCGGTATGGGCGAATAGAAATAAGACACGTGGCTCTGTTGATTTGAATTAAAACAGATTTGATCTATTAGAGCTAGATTTTGTAAAATCTATAACTTTTAATCTACACGTCCAAATTTTGCAAACTTTATATCAATGGATTCAGAAAAACAAGCCCTAGCCAACCATGCACTTTGTTTAGTAAAAATCTTCTGGTAAAATGTTTGTTTATGCAGAAACTTATGTATGCTTGTTTAGAATATAAAAATTGTTCTAAAATGATTTTGAGGATAAAATCTTTGGCAAATGGTTTGTTTTGAACCTACTGATCATAGGAAACAAATGGTGGTTTCAAAAATGTATTTTATGAATCAAAAGAATAAACTTTAGATTTAAACCATTTCTAGTCAAATAAAAATATGGTTTAATTGTTAAAAATGATTTTGGAGGAAAACCTTTGGAAAATGTTTTGGAAATAAACTCTCTGACCCTAAACACAAGATTATATGGTTTGAAAGCATATTTTGTAAAACCTATAGAAATTTGCCTTATTAAAAGCATTTCTTCGCCACATGAAATAATGATTTGGTTTAAAAATGGTTTAGAGATATAATCTTTTACAAATGGTTTTGCCACTTTACAAAATGACCAAATGGTGATTCCAAATGTTCATAACATACTAGAAACCACTTTTACAAATAAAACAATCTTTAGCATGCTTGCATGCATTGTTTTGTTACTATCATTTTATGTGATGAATTGCTTGAATGGTAGATTGAAATATTGTTTGCTTGATTGAATTGTAGTGATTTGAAGTGAGTGAACATTGAAAAGATCAAGGAGTGAACTTATACACTCTACCAAAAAGGCAAGTGATGCTTCATACTTTGTCCTATTATTTTCACTATGCATTAGTGATAATTCTAAGTAAAACTTGCATGGAATTTTTGCTAAGTATAAACCATGCTATGGGAAATCCTAGTAGATGAAACCTTAGAGAAAATTTCCTAAGTTAAGATTCCTACTACTATCATGCTTAGCTTAGCTAATAGAAAACAAGGGTGTAATATATATTCATACTATGGAAAAATTTCTAAGTCTGAGGACTTGTGTTTTGTTTAATAAAACAACTAAGTGAATGAATCACCTGGGTGGAATGGAAGGAATGGTTTGTGTTGAGTGGTCATGCAAGTCCAGTATGCTAGGGAAAACTTGGGCATCACCAAGTCTAGTATGCTGGGGAAAACTTGGTGTCTCACTTGTGGATGGCCACCTAGGAACAAAGAGATTTGAGATGTCAAATGTTGAGAAGCTTCAAGTGCAGCCACTTGGCATTATGGGATCTGTCTGGATCATATAGGTTGCAATAACTTAGCCAAATGGACAGTTGGTGGTAGGGGATTGATAGGTTGGAGCGCGTCCATTTTGGTCTAAGGGAAGGCTTCTGAAAGATCTTGTCTTGGTGAAACCAAGTCTTGTGGGGAAAGTGCACCACCTCTGCAGAGTGTAAAATCTAAGTACTTAGCCATGTCCCTGGCAAAGGACAATTTGAGCATCAAGACATGGAAGCTATCAAGAATCTCATCATCCAAATTTCTAAGTTAAAAACTTGTGGTTGAACAAGGGTTTAAGGTTCACCAATTTCTATTGGTGGTTCCTTGGGTGATTTTGTCAAAGCAAAAACTTAGTGATTTCAAATGATAAGGAAAATCTATTTTGAGCAAAGCAAGCCTAAGCTCCACTTAGCCAAATGCATATAGATGATAGACTCCACTATACTACCATAGTATCACTTGCCAATACAATTCAAATGTATTGACCCTTGTGGCTATAACTTGTTATGTTGCAGGTTTGTTTGACATTAGTGAAGTTTAATGATTAGGATTACAAGTCTACAACCAACATGTCTGTCTGTGGCACTTTGAAGATGAAGAACCCCATGCTATTGTTATATTCTGCTGCATTGTAATGAGATAGCCAAATGATCTATGTAAGATGTAATAAATTATGTTATTCCTGGTTATAAAGTTGTATTATGACCTTTGTTTCTTGATATTACATCTTAACTGTGGATGCTAGCTATTGATCCAGGGACTAGCATTGTAAACACAGGGATCTCTACCTTATTAAAGGTTGGGAACCTTACAGATGGTATCAGAGCACTGTGTTGCCTGTAGGATTTGTAACCCTAGGATTGGACAAAACCCCTTAGAAAAATAGGAGTTGTATTTGTTCCAAAACCTATTTACAAACAATCTTGTAAACTCTTCTCTCAACCATATTGGTTTTGATTCTACATCTCTTCTATTTTCAAACCTGATGGATAAAACCTACCCCATGGCCAAAGACTTCACCATGAGCAAGGACATCTTCAACTCTAATGACTTCAACATCTTCAACTCTAATGACTTCAACATCTTCAACATTTTCACCAAGGACTTCAACCTTAGATATTACTACGGACTACAAGTGTGACAAGAAATGTTGCTCAAGACTTGAAGACTGAGGAAACACAACTTAGAAGGAACCATGATCACCTTTGAAGTTTTGTGACCAAGACACAAGAAATTTTCTCCAAGGATATAAAGATCTTGTTCATGAAGAATCAACCAAGAAGGATGGAAAGATTTCAAGTGAACCACATAGATGGACCACCATATTAAGTATAGATCAAACCCACCAACTTATGTGGTGTAACAAAAATATTTTTGGTTGCCTAAAAATATGCTTGAAAACTTGTTGTTTGAATGGAGTGTTTGTTTGTGATTGCTTGCACATTGCTTGAGTGAATTGTGATGTGTGTGATTAGAATTATTTCCTTAGAAATATTTTGCCTATTCTAATCCCAATCCAACCCAAACAGATGACTTCTCCAAGAGACTCCAACATCAAGGATGACAACAACAACAACAACAACCAAAAGGTCAACATGAGAGACCAACTGCTTGCAAGACAAACCCAGTTGAGCCAAGTGACAACTCAGTTTTTAGCCAACAACAAGGATATAGACCCAACCATGCAACAAGTTTTGGAAAGTCAATCTCAATTGTTGCAAGGGATGGCTACTCAAATGATCAACATGGGAGACAACTCTTCCCAAGGAGTTAATGACAACAAGGATGACAAAGATGTTATTCTAGAAGGAACCCAAGCTTGCAATATTTGTGGAGACAAGGATCACATTTCCAAGGAGCATGAAGATCAATGCCCCAACTGTGAAGAGAAACATCCAGCTAACCAATGCCCCACATCCCAAGCTACTTGTTACCTATGTGAAGGAAACAATCATGTCCCTATCCAATGCCCCATCTATTCCATAGTTGAACAAAGGAAACAAGGTGGAGTGCAACAACTGATTGCAGACTACCATGAGAGAGCCAAGTCTACCAAGAAGGATGAAGACAAAGGAAAATCTCAGCTTGTACCTCCCAGCAACATGACTCAATTTAAAGGACCAAAGAGGAGACATATGTATTATCCAAGGAGCAATAGAAAGTCAAGGAGACCAGTAAACATTCCTACATATGAGATAACATATGAAGAACATGAACTAGAAGCACTTCTAGCTTTGGAGAAACCCAAGAAAAAGAAGGACAAAAGCCATGTGCAGTGTGGTCATTGCAAAGAAATGGGACACTATGCCAGTGAATGTCCAGAGAAGCAGAAGTATAAGGAGATTAGCCAAGTATGGTGCAACAACTGCTAAGAGCTAGGCCATTATGTAGCAACTTGCCCACAGAAGATACGTGATGAACTTAATCTTATCACCTGTTACAATTGTGGTAACCAAGGACATTATGCAAGCAACTGTCCAGAAAAGATGAAGCACAAGATAAACAAGCCTATTAAGGATCTCAGCCTAGTCACATGTTTCAAGTGTGGAAACAAAGGACACTATGCAGATGTTTGCCCAGAGAGGTTTCAACAGGATCCCAAGAAGGCCAATATGTAGTCTAGTTGGAAAATTTTTGAGGGTGGTAGTACCCTAGATGTTTTGAACAAACTTGTAACCCTTAGCCTCCCCAAATCTCGGGACGAGATTTATTTTAAGGGTGGTAGCCTGTCACATCCCAAGATTTCCAAATCTTGTAATGTGAAAAATAAAATAAACAAAATAAATTTCTGTTGAAAATCAGGGTGAAAAGAAACGTTTGTTTCTAAAAGGAAACTTAAAATCCCATCTTGAACAAACTTTGGTAAAGTTTGAATCTAATTAAATTCAAATCTATAGAAATGCTTTCCTCAATGAAAGTATCTGGAAATTTAAACACTTGGAAAATAAATCCAAACCCTAAACCCTAATGGAATGAAAATCATTTTCAAGTTATCTCCAAGCCTAAGGATTTGATCCATATAAAAATTGGTCAACAAACATTCACAAATGATCAAGAAATACAAATAAAAATGTTATAAGACCATAAATTGGATTCACTTAAATTGGAGCCATAAATAAAATCTTATGAATATAATAAGATAAGGAAATTAAATTTCCAAAGCTAATAAAGCACTTATCTAAAATCCATACCAAATGGTGAGCAAATAATCCTAAAGATATTTAAAAGGATAACCAAATATTAAATAAGACTTTTATAAATAGGAATCACCAAGTTTGGACCTCTAAATAAAAAGTTATGGATTTTATAAGATGAAGAAATAATTATTTAATAAAGAATATTTAAAGACCTAATCAAATCTTGGCCTAACCCATAAACAAGTGGAATAAGTTTTAATCCAAATCCAAATAAAAATATTGGTTAAAGAATTGCCAAAATAAAAATAAAATGGCTTAGACCAAATCCTATTGGAATAAGACAAACCCAAGTTTTAAATGATTAATAAATCTTATTAAAAACTTTTCCAAAAAATTCAAGATGAATTATTTGACACCCTTTTAAGTAAACAAAACTTACTAAAAAGATTTAGAAGGTTTAAGAAATTAATTGGTGTTTGAAAATATTATTAATTCTATTTGTTTTAAAACTAGAACCTATTTTGAATAAATAAAAGACTCCAAAAAGAATAAAGTTTTTATTCAAAAATTGACTTCAGAATGTGCTACTAATCAATATTTAAACCTACACAAAATCTGGCAAAGTTTTGAAATCAAATGAGTGTTTAAATTGGTTGTTCAAAATCAAAACAGAAAAACCAAATGAGAAAAAGAAAAAGAATCAGGAACAAAAAAATGGAACCAGACAGCGAGCCCACTAAGCCCAGTCCAGCCCAGTTCCTCTCCTCACCCGCAGAAAAACGCTTCAGACCAAATATCCTACCCGCACAGCGTATGACGCGTGGACCCCATCTCCCCACTCCTCTCTCACGCTGCCAAGCGGACCCCACCGCCAGCTCACCTCGTCGTCAACCCGCGACCTGTTCTTCCTCCCGTTACTGCTGATTTATTGCGTCTTCAATTCTCTTCAATGACGCAGTGATTCCGCCCCCAGACCATGCTCTCTTAATCGCCAGTATTCCCTCTACGTTTCCCCCTCCGTTCCCCACCTTAGCGCGCCCTCGGTCCGTCCTAATTTCTCTACGAAGCTCCACTGCCCCGACGAGTTCCGGCGTCGATTTCGGCCAGCCTCCTCCGCCCCTCGTCTCCTCGAGCACACGAGCATCTTCCCCAACCTCTGGCGCACCTCACAGTACCTACCATTCATCCGCGCGTGCAGTGAATCGTCAACAACACCATCACTAAGCAAGCGCCGCCGCCTGCTACCTCTCCGGCGAGCTACTGACGCCCAACCCGTGCGCCCCTTGCTCACTGGTGAGTATTCTCGCGATCCTTGAACTTGTGCGCACCTTCCTGATGCATTATTTTTCTCGTTTGCGTCCCAGAGACTCGCCCCCGTCGACGTCTGACCGCACCCGAGGCACGACTCAACTCCGACGAGCGATTCTCATCGACTCCGTGCGCCCCCTGCTATCCGAAGACCACGTTGAGCTTCCCCACGCCACTGCGAACCTGGTGAGCCACACCCTTCTCTCCCTCACTTCATGTAACCGCCACGACGCCGTAGCCAGACACGCCGCCGCCACCAGCGCCGCCAGACTCTGGCAAGTGTGCTGTGCGCCGTGCGATTAAGATCCAGCGGTTAGGATAGAAACTTGACGAAGGGGTAAGTAACACCTGTGCGTCGTGCGATGTAACTTAAATCTGACGGCTGCCATCGCTCGATCCAACCGAAGCGGTATGGGCGAATAGAAATAAGACACGTGGCTCTGTTGATTTGAATTAAAATAGATTTGATCTATTAGATGCTAGATTTTGTAAAATCTATAACTTTTAATCTACACGTCCAAATTTTGCAAACTTTATATCAATGGTTTTAGAAAAACAAGCCCTAGCCAACCATGCACTTTGTTTAGTAAAAAGCTTCTGGTAAAATGCTTGTTTATGCAGAAACTTATGTATGCTTGTTTAGAATATAAAAATTGTTCTAAAATGATTTTGAGGATAAAATCTTTGGCAAATGGTTTGTTTTGAACCTACTGACCATAGGAAACGAATGGTGGTTTCAAAAATGTATTTGATGAATCAAAAGAATAAACTTTGGATTTAAACCATTTCTAGTCAAATAAAAATATGGTTTAATTGTTAAAAATGATTTTGGAGGAAAACCTTTGGAAAATGTTTTGGAAATAAACTCTCTGACCCTAAACACAAGATTATATGGTTTGAAAGCATATTTTGTAAAACCTATAGAATTTTGCCTTATTAAAAGCATTTCTTCACCACATGAAATAATGATTTGGTTTAAAAATGGTTTAGAGATAGAATCTTTTACAAATGGTTTTGCCACTTTTCAAAATGACCAAATGGTGATTCCAAATGTTCATAACTTACTAGAAACCACTTTTACAAATAAAACAATCTTTAGCATGCTTGCATGCATTGTTTTGTTACTATCATTTTATGTGATGAATTGCTTGATTGGTAGATTGAAATATTGTTTGCTTGATTGAATTGTAGTGATTTGAAGTGAGTGAACATTGCAAAGATCAAGGAGTGAACTTATACTCTCTACCAAAAAGGCAAGTGATGCTTCATACTTTGTCCTATTATTTTCACTATGCATTAGTGATAATTCTAAGTAAAACTTGCATAAAATTTTTGCTAAGTATAAACCATGCTATGGGAAATCCTAGTAGATGAAACCTTAGAGAAAATTTCCTAGGTTAAGATTCCTACTACTATCATGCTTAGCTTAGCTAATAGAAAACAAGGGTGTAATATATATTCATACTATGGAAAAATTTCTAAGTCTGAGGACTTGTGTTTTGTTTAATAAAACAACTAAGTGAATGAATCACCTGGGTGGAATGGAAGGAATGGTTTGTGTTGAGTGGTCATGCAAGTCCAGTATGCTGGGGAAAACTTGGGCATCACCAAGTCCAGTATGCTGGGGAAAATTTGGTGTCTCACTTGTGGATGGCCACCCAGGAACAAAGAGATTTGAGATGTCAAATGTTGAGAAGCTTCAAGTGCAGCCACTTGGCATTATGGGCTCTGCCTGGATCATATAGGTTGCAATAACTTAGCCAAATAGACAGTTGGTGGTAGGGGATTGATAGGTTGGAGCGCGTCCATTTTGGTCTAAGGGAAGGCTTCTGAAAGATCTTGTCTTGGTGAAACCAAGTCTTGTGGGGAAAGTGCACCACCTCTGCAGAGTGTAAAATCTAAGTACTTAGCCATGTCCCTGGCAAAGGACAATTTGAGCATCAAGACATGGAAGCTATCAAGAATCTCATCATCCAAATTTCTAAGTTAAAAACTTGTGGTTGAACAAGGGTTTAAGGTTCACCAATTTCTATTGGTGGTTCCTTGGGTGATTTTGTCAAAGCAAAAACTTAGTGATTTCAAATGATAAGGAAAATCTATTTTGAGCAAAGCAAGCCTAAGCTCCACTTAGCCAAATGCATATAGATGATAGACTCCACTATACTACCATAGTATCACTTGCCAATACAATTCAAATGTATTGACCCTTGTGGCTGTAACTTGTATGTTGCAGGTTTGTTTGACATTAGTGAAGTTTAATGATTAGGATTACAAGTCTACAACCAACATGTCTGTCTGTGGCACTTTGAAGATGAAGGACCCCATGCTATTGTTATATTCTGCTGCATTGTAATGAGATAGCCAAATGAGCTATGTAAGATGTAATAAATTATGTTATTCCTGGTTATAAAGTTGTATTATGACCTTTGTTTCTTGATATTACATCTTAACTGTGGATGCTAGCTATTGATCCAGGGACTAGCATTGTAAACACAGGGATCTCTACCTTATTAAAGGTTGGGAACCTTACAAAAACTCAACCTTCTTTTTTATGGAAATAATTATTATAGCTGCTTGGGCCATTTGGATTGTCAAAAACAATAAAATCTTCAAAAATCAGAGAGCAACATTCTCCACTTGAAATTCTATTTATTAAGAAGAACTAAGGATGGTCAGGTTCAGAATAAAGAAGAAACACGCTAACTCTTTTAAAGAATGGCTAAAGTCGCAAATTAGGACTCTATAGTTTTTCTTAGTTTTCTTTCTGTTTTGTACCCTACTTATGTACAAAAACGGTATAAACAAACTTATTTATAAAAAAATGTAGTGGGTTTTACCCACTGATTATTCTCAAAATAATCACGCGAGCTTCCAATTGGGCCGAAACAGATAGGCCAAGGATGAGTTCCCGTTGGGCATATCTAAGTTAATACGTGCTGGTGGCAGTACACGTTTACGACTAACTAAAGGACATACATAAAAACAAACTAAAAAATAAAAAGCAGACGTAAATGGATGCACAACTTGTCTGGCAATTCTTGGTCGCCGCTGATGCGGCGCTCCTTCAACGACGTACGGTCCCAGCATCTACTACTCCATGCTGACTTACTCCTTTTGATCCTCCATGCAATGTTATCTAGACGATAGCAACATCATGGTCCTCCCGACCATCTTCTGAGGATGCCATATTTCACTGCGACATAAGTCGCAAGCGAGAACATGCGACAAGTTCTTCATCACGCAAGACGAAGCTGCGGAGCCTGCACGGACTTCTCTCAGCGTGCGCTCCTGTCTTATGCAACATGAGCAAAATGCAACCACTCTCTAGACCCACATTTAGCTCTTAGAAGATGTCCATGCTTTGATCATGACGCAAAATAGAAAAAAACGATACGCCGAAGGTGGAGATGACAGGGAAAAAGTGGGTTTTTAGCACTAATCCGGTCTATAGGTGCTTCTCCTGAGTGCAAGCGAGTATCCGTGACGTCATCATCTCTTGTTACCACCATGACATCGGGGGATAAAGGTGCAATACTCTACTATACAAGAGAGTACGCACCTCAAGAAGCGTCTTGAGCAGAAACGTCGGCTGCAGCCACCACAACATAGCTAGATGATAGCGCTCAAGCAGCTCCCCGTGGCGAGAGACGCAACACATTCCTGTGTCGAGAAGCTTATGTACCACCACCGCCCACCCGCAGCCACCAAGGCACGGGAGGACGAAGATGGTATGGAAACTCCTCACCACAAGATAGAGTTGTTGTTGAGGGACAAAGGAAAAGAGATATAGGAGACATAACCTACAGACGTATAGAAGAAATCGAGGAAGAAGGGAGATGTAATGGATGGACAGTAGTGAGGATTCTTAGTGTAGTGAGACGCGTGATGAAGAGACGCGATGTCAGAGCGGCATGACAGAAAGTCGGACGGCACGCGGGCTCTCCTGCGACTTCAGCGAACATTGGTCATACGTGAGAGTTGATCTTGCGTGTTGTGCATGCACTAACCACGAAAACCTGCGTACGATAACGACCTCGCGTTGCTAGCTCAGATTGCGTTGGAGCGGATGAGACCCACAACACGATCTCGCAGTGAAAACTCACGGCCAATGAGGGTTTTCGTTGCCACGTCGGCTCTCAACGGGATCCACGTCCCGGCGGTTCCGAGCTCTACCACGCTCAAGACACCTCTCACAAAGCACGGCCATGCCCGCGGCCACTGACGGCGGGCCCATGACACGCATGGTCCACCGTCTGGCGACTCGGGTTGGGAAAGGTCGCGTGAGCTGCCCGCCCGATGGTATCCTGAGATACGGCCCTGCCTCCATAGGAAAGGGGCTCCGCTGTGATGGCGGTGCTGGCCTCCCCGACATCCATCCACGACCCGAAAAAATCAGGACAAAATGGATACTAGAATCGACCAAAATTTTCATACGCTATTATTTACTCTGATATAATTATTTACACTAAATATATACCTTTTTATAACTCATTTGATAGACCTGTGGTGTAGCCTAGATGATGGGCATCGTGGTGGATGTATTGGGACTCGCATAGAGAAAACAGAAAAAAAGCTTCCTATCGATTAACCTATGGAGAGATACATGATAAATTAGATCTAGAGCTTAGCAACTATGCAACGTAGATTTGTTTGTTGATGAACAAGTTGATGCAGATCTCGATGGAGGAGTTTGGAAATTTTGCTGACAAAATTGTCATACTCATCGTCATGTTGTATTTATTCATTCTATCATGCTCAATTATTTATTCCATGTCTGATTTATTAAACTCATATTATGGTTTGCTAATCTAGTTACGTTGGTACCAATTCCGTTCCAAATCCACGCCAACCGGTCATTACCAACCTATTCTAAAACATTTGAACAAACATGATATATGATAGGAAAAAAGAAAAAATGATCTTATTACAAGAGGTGGTGTTTTGACTCCTAGGTGCAAATGAACTTGTTATAAAAATACATAAAAAATAAAGTTTAAATTGTCAAAAAATCTGAACAATTTTTTTTGCATATACATCCAGACATTCTATGCCTATACACAAGTTTTTAGAAAGAATGAATATTTTATATGGCTTATGTAAAAAAAGATAAAAACATGTTTGTGAATAGACACATTATATCACCGAAATCTGTCTTTTTATATGGGACATCTAAAATATTATTTTCACCCGCAAACTTATGTACGAACATTTATTGTTCGGATATACATGCAAATATTTTTTCCTAATTTTTGTTGACATTTTGAATTATGTTTTCATACAACGGGTTTATTGCACCCGTGAGCCGAACTGGATTTCCGCTTACATCCACACTAACAATTATTGACTTTTCATTGTTGGTATAGATCGACTGTTGCCTACATCCGCAACACATGTATCGCGGAGCTCTGTTACCTCACTACCCGCTCAAAGTAGAGCTTTGCTAGTACTATTCTTTGCGTAAGGTCAAAATAAGGGGATGTGTTAAACAAGGAGTGAAATGAACACTTTTATCCGAGTTGAGTCGATATACAACCGATGTTTCTAAGCCTGGCAAACACATCCATAATAACATGACATGTCGCGTCAACGAGAACACACAATAACTTTTTTGATATAAGTGAGTCTTAAGGCAAAGCTAAATGGCACAAGTTGCTATTTCTCTATCTCCAATGAAATTTACACCGGCGGCAATATTTTTTGGCGACGAGAAAAACCAAATTAAAATGATTCGTGTTGGTGTAAAACGTAAACAATAAATATAGGTATAGACTAAACCCATTAAGATATACAGTACGAAATAAGATATCAGTGACCAATCTCTTACAAAACTCCTACCAAATTACTACACTAAATCAGCGATAAAAACAAAAAAAACAATCCATCGAGAGTCACATGTCCTGATGTCCATTACAGCCTGCGAGTGACGAGATAGCATCATCGCATTCCAGCTGAACCCGGGTACCGCACCCGTAAATTCGCCAGCCTTCCCTGCCCAAACCCGTAATCAGCCACCACCGTCAGGTCGCAAGGACCGACCGACACGCGGGTCCCGGAACCCGGACTCCACACAACCTCGAGCGTAAAGTACGATAATACCCTGAAGAAGCAGCAGGAACTACGAGTATTTGCCCCACAGCCCTAATGCCCCCGAGATAAAACCCCACCTCCTCCCGTCACCGCGCCTCCACTAGGAGAGGTCGCAGACGGAACCCACCCCCAAAGAGGAAGAAAAAAGTTTGGATTTCTCCGCGATTCTTCCGCCGGCGCTCGCCGATTTCCCTCTCGATCGAGCTGTCGCCGTTCGCTGCCCGGATTCGGAACCCGCAACCATGACGACTGACCAGCCAGTGATCAGCCTGCGCCCCGGCGGCGGCGGCGGCGGACCCCGCGGCAGCCGCCTCTTCTCCCCCGCCTTCGCCGTCGCCGCCTCCGGCTCCGGCGACTTCCTTCGGCCGCTCGGAGGCGGCGCCTCCGGCGTCTCCAGGGTGAGAGCTCTCGGCGCCCGATCTGTGGGGGGAGGTGTTACTGTTCGATGGGGGTTCGATTAGTTCGTGGATGGGCCAGAGGGGGAGATCCAGGGGGGAAATATCGGATCTTGGTTCTAGGGGCTGCGCGGGTATGGATGGAGCGTTTATTGGTTGAGGATGCCGTCTTCTTAATCGATATATAGAGATTTCATAGTCATTACGCTGCTGAAAGAGGTTTTAAGAGGCAATAATGCGCAAGCAGGATGTGTTTAGACGCGTGCTGATTGAAGTTGGATGCTTCTGTAGCCTGCAATTTAGAGTATTTTCCGGATTTCAGCTTTCAGGGCTGAGCTAGTGAGCTTTTGTGTGGGATGCGGTTGGGTGAGCTATAACTAGTGAACTGCAGCCGGTTCCTTGTTTTTGTTGCTACTTGCATATAGGCCATGTTTATAGTACTACTCAACATCATGTCAAAGTTACATGCCTAGCTCGACCAAACAGGGTGTTATAAATTGGCAGTCCTTTACTATATTTTGATTTGTCTAATGGACACTTTTTTGCTATGCTGACATTGATGGTACCTTGGTGCAGATTGGTGACTTACATTTTGAGACACGTGAGCGCATTCGTTATTCAAGAGATCAACTTCTTGAGCTGCGTGAGGTACTTACTGTTTAACCCTTTATACAAAGTCTGTTTATAAATGGAAAGTTTGTTGTAAAGATTTTCCTTAAATGTGATATGGTTATCGTACCTGTTATCTGGTTTTGCTGAAAGATGCCAGTAGTGTGTGGCTTGACAGTTCTATAAGATGTATCATAGAACTACCAAGTTTGAGCCGTCTTGTATACTTTGACCCACGTCATAGATAGTTCATAGGCTGTGAAATACCCCCTCCGTTTACTGATGTATGCCATCGTGGTATGTATACAAGCCAAACTCAACAAATATATAACTGTGTTGGCTGGCCACATGTAAATGATTTCTGCCAGTAGAAGACTTCTGTATTGTATGTTTGAATGTGCCTGCTAGCATATTATTGGGAATTGACTGTCACTGTGGAACTTATCTCTAAAAGACTGCTATTTCGTAAGCGGCATTAGGGGTGCTGTCACTGCAGAGGGTGTATGTCCCAATGATGAAGTAAATATTAGAGGCGCTGTCATGATACAGAAGTGGAACTGTACCTGTTGATGTCAATTGGAAGAGGCAGACACTTATAGCCTTCTTAACTACTCTCTGATCAGTAGCAGTTTGATTAAGCACATTTTAATTTTAACTCGAGGATAAACGGTCTAAAGTTGAAGCCAAGTTTCTTCCCAATTATGGTGGTTCACCTTTAAGTGGACGGAAAGTGATAAGCAACATGCCATGGCGTGGTATCAAATGGTTCCAGAAAGGGCTGGGCTATGTTTCTTGTGGCCTTAATAATGTTTTGGTTTTGGGTCATGTGGTCTTCAGTGACATACATTATGTCTGAGTTAGATTTCTAATAAGTTCTTACTGGAAATGTAGACGCTTTATTTACATGCACTGATCTAATATCCTTGCAGATAACTGATGTACCCGAGCAGATCTTGAGGGTTAAGCAAGAAATTGAGGCAGAGCTTCACGGTGACGATCAGAGCTGGGTTCGCAGTGATTCAAATGTGAGCCCTTCATCATACCATAGTGCATTGTAGTTTACCTGTTTTTACAATCTGTGCTACTTAAATGTTTTGCAGCCTTATAAAATGATCTTCATGCCATCATGTTGCTAAATTTAATATTGTTTTATGCTGATTTGCACATTTGGAAAGTGAATCTTTATCAAAGACATTTTTGTTATGCAGGTGCAATTGCAGACACAAACGGAAACACAGACACAAGGACAAGCACAAAATCGCTTTACTGAGACTGACAACCGTGACTGGCGTGCACGCACAGAGAAACCTCCAGCACCAGCAGTTCAAGAAGAGAAGTCTTGGGACAACATTCGTGAGACTAAAGAACTGTACAATTCAGGTAGGAAGCAAGAACAGTTTAACAAGCAAGATCAGATGAGCTCCCAGTTTGCTTCGAAAGCTCAGGTAAAGGGGCCATCAGTCGCTTACTCTTTTGCTCCATTTGATCTTTGTGATATCTGTTTGTGGCTTAAATTTTGAATAAGCTTCTGTTAGCAATCACTTGTTTTGTTTCCTGGTGACTATTTCTTGGGACTCAATGCTGATGTGATGCAACTCCATTCATCACATTTTAGTACAGTACCTTGGTTTTGTGGACCTGCCACCCAGTATTTTGGGATCGGTTATCCAACTCAATAGTGTAGTTTGATCATGTTTGTGTTGTGCTACTATTACATAATTTTCTTAATTTAGTACCATTCTATGTTACTATGAATATACTGTTCTGAAAATAAGTATTCAATCGAAAACTACACGTGTAAGCTGTGGGATTGAATACAAAGAAGTAAGAAATATTCACTGGTAATTTGCTTTGTTGTATTATTATGTACTTGCTTGTATGTATAGTGTCTAGCCATCTGTATATTAATCACTATTCATCATCATTTTGTTCTCCAAATGTCAGGTTGGCCCCCCTCCTGCTCTTATCAAGGCTGAGGTACCCTGGTCAGCCCGAAGAGGCAATCTCTCAGAGAAAGATAAAGTCCTGAAAACAGTGAAAGGGTGAGATTATGTTTTTCTTGTTGTTTGTTCTTTGTTGAAGCGGCTGTTTCTTGTTTACTAATTAGATACTCCCTCCGTTTCAAAATATAAGATGTTTTAGGTTTGTGAAGAAAATGTATCTAGACTACTTTTAGAAGTCTAGATTCACTCCAAACCTGAGTGAACCTACATACTAAAAGTAGACTAGATACATTTTTTTTTCAGAAAGCTAAAACATCTTATACTTTGAAATGGAGTATTTTCTACTTTGTATTTTCCCTCTGCATACTGTTTATCACCTCTTACCTGTGCAGTATACTGAACAAACTGACGCCCGAGAAATTTGATCTACTCAAGGGCCAGCTACTGGATTCTGGAATTACTACTGCTGATATTTTGAAGGTTTGATTTTTTCTAGCTGTGAATTATTTCCATACTCTCTTGACTGTTCCCACTAATTCATCAATCTTTTGCTTTTGACTCAGGATGTTATCTCTCTCATATTTGAGAAGGCTGTTTTTGAGCCTACATTCTGTCAGATGTATGCCCGACTTTGTTCTGAACTCAATGACAACCTCCCGTCATTTCCTCCTGAAGAACCAGGCGGTAAAGAGATTACATTCAAACGTGTGCTGTTGAACAATTGCCAGGAAGCATTTGAAGGTGCTGACAGCTTAAGGGTTGAGATTGCAAGTTTGACTGGCCCTGACCAAGAGATGGAAAGAAGGGACAAAGAAAAGATTTTCAAACTTAGAACACTTGGAAATATTCGTCTAATTGGTGAGCTACTTAAGCAAAAGATGGTACCTGAGAAGATAGTTCATCACATTGTTAAGGTACACATTAGGAAATTGAAAATACGCTCATTATTCCTTGAAAACTTGATAATACACTCATTATTCCTTGAAAAATTGCCTAATCCATTTGTTGTATGCACCATGTAGGAATTACTGGGGTCTGATAAAAAGGCTTGCCCTGACGAAGAACACGTTGAAGCCATTTGTCAGTTCTTCAATACGATTGGTAAACAGCTGGATGAGAACCCGAAGTCTCGTCGAATTAATGATACATACTTTGTCCAGATTAAGGAGCTAGTAGCGAACCCTCAGTTGACTCCACGTTCCAAATTCATGGTCCGGGATTTGATTGATCTCCGTTCTAACAACTGGGTGCCTCGGCGTGCGGAGGTAAATAAAATCACCCAACTGGATGGGCCGTGTACTCTACATGCAGTAGCTATATTCAGATGTTCGCTGCAATTATGATGCAGTATATTAGCTTATAAGTATGACCACTACTGCTGGGTACTGCATATGTAGTTTGTGGTGTATTTCCCAAAGAGGCATATTAACTTTATAGGAGATGGGAATGGTTTTAAGATCTTAAAAGTTGTACCTACTAGTAGAATAAGCATGCATGCATGGTGAATTTTATAAGCATGCATGCATGCATGGCAAACCAAAAGATAACCAGCATGGTGAATTTTTTCATTTATTAATAATTAGTCAAGCGTGCACTTCACTTTGTACATGCAACATGTATGTGCTTGCAGTCGGCCAATTAGTAAAATTTTGCATCACTTTATTGCACTGTAGTGCGTAGTCTGATTTCAATGCTGGAATATAATGGCACTAAACCTTCAACTTATTTCCCACTTTGTTCCGTTTCTTCTAGCTATCGAGTCCTGCTGGATTTGTGAATCCAGTCATTCTGAACTTTATGTGCTTGTAACTTTCAGATTAAGGCGAAGACAATCAGTGAGATTCACACAGAGGCGGAAAAGAACCTTGGATTACGTCCAGGGGCCACAGCAAACATGAGGAATGGCCGTAATGCACCTGGTGGGCCTCTTTCCCCTGGAGGTTTTCCAATGAACCGTCCAGGAACTGGAGGTATGATGCCTGGGATGCCTGGATCAAGAAAAATGCCTGGGATGCCTGGGTTAGATAATGATAACTGGGAAGTTCAGCGTTCTAAATCAATGCCAAGAGGTGACCCACTTCGCAACCAGGGTCCCTTGATTAACAAGGCACCATCTATTAGCAAGCCATCACCAATCAACTCCAGGCTTCTTCCTCAGGGCACTGGAGCACTGATTGGCAAGAGTGCACTTTTGGGCAGTGGCGGCCCACCATCTCGCCCTTCCAGCTTTACGGCAGCTCCCATTCATTCACCAGCTCAAACTACAGCATCACCAAAACCATCAAGTGCAACTACAGCTTCTGTACCTATTCCTGAGAAAGCAGCCAGTTCTGCCAAGGTGATCCCAGCCAGTCTTCAGAAGAAGACGGTATCTCTTCTCGAGGAGTATTTTGGTATTCGTATCTTGGATGAAGCACAACAATGTATCGAGGAATTGCAGAGTCCTGATTACTACCCTGAGATTGTTAAAGAAGCTATCAATCTTGCTCTGGATAAAGGTGCCAGCTTTGTTGATCCTCTTGTTAGACTTCTGGAGCATCTGCATGCCAAGAAGACTTTCAAGACCGAAGATCTGGAAAACGGTTGCATGCTATATGGGTCGCTGTTGGAAGATATTGGTATTGACCTTCCTAAAGCACCAACGCAATTTGGTGAAGTGGTTGCTCGTCTGATTTTGTCGTGTGGCCTGAGATTTGAAGCCGTCGAGGGGATCTTGAAGACAATGGAGGATACCTTCTTCCGCAAAGACATATTCAGCTCTGTCACGAAAACCCTAGAAGCAAACCCAGCAGGTCAGGCCATCTTGAGCTCACATGCTGCTGTCATCGACGCGTGCAACAGCCTCTTGAAATGATAGCTCCCTCTTGGCAGCAGCTCAACTTCTCAGGTGCTGTGTCTAGTGAAAAACAGCATGGGTGTATTCTCTATAGCTTAGGTGGTTTCACCGCTGAGGAACTTGTGGTGCTTGGGGGGTGTGAGCAACAGCCAGTTTTGAGCTGTATATTTTTGCAGAGGTCACAATGAGTGTTGATTATTGTTTCGACAAAGCGAAAGGAAAAGAAAAGGAGGCATGGATTTTGGTCTCTGGCGTGCTGGCAGCCTAATTCGCTGGAGCCTGGATTGAACAAGGCTTTTTTAAAAAACGTGATGTTTTTGCGTCTCCTCAATGTTATTATTTATCTTCTGCTCTTACACATTTTGTAACAATGTACTATGGTTTTTTGGAGTATTCTGTTGGTTACAATATGTCGTGCCGTCATTGTAGGACTAAAAGAATTCAATCTAAGATTATTTTGCATTGTGACTGTCTCGAAATTCCTGTTTGCCTACATGATGATATGCTGGATATTGCCATTTTATGATGGTTTTCGAAATTTACACTTGTTTGTGCTCAGATGAAGTTTTTCTTTCCTTAGAATATTCCTGTGGATCTTGTCCAGATTAAGTTTATAATAATCTTGGGAGTTCAAAATTGGGTTCAACATATGTGATCGCGGAATGAGTTTAATTCCAGGCTTAACAACAAACCCTAGTGAGCAATGATGACGGCGGCAAGGCGGACCCCGCCATCTTGATGGCGAAGGAGTCCTTGTTGACGGGCATCGCCAGTTCTGGCTTCGGCTGGCGCAGGCGAAGCCGGCCTGTTGACGTTCGGGGATTGTTGATGACGATTCCCCGCGATCTCGTCCTTGGTGGCGAGCGCACCGGCATGTCGGCCTCCCGTTTCATGGGCCGAAGAGCCTCGCCGACACGAGGCTGAGGTGGCGGAGTAAGGCTGGTCATCCTCCTGGGCAGCCAGTTTGCCGACGGGTTTCGCCTCGCCCTCGCCGCGGGCGGTTGTGGGCGTGGATATGCTCCAGGACGGCGGTGAGGGTACGTCCCGGCGCACTCCACCATTGGCGGTGCCCTGCCATGTTGTTGCGATTTGGCGGCGAGCCGGGAGGTCCTTCGTGGGCCTGCTCCCGGTAACTAAGTTACCGGGATCTTCGGCGAGCTCCGGGTCGTCCATCGCCGCGATGGCAGCCTGGATATCCTCCACAATCTTGTCGTCCTCCGGCACCGGAAACGCCGCCAGCGCTGAGCTTCTAGACGGGCAAGCACCGGAAGTCCGCCGGTGTCATAGAGCATACGGGCCTCCCAAGGCTGGAGCGTCCGCCACCGCAGGATCGCCGGGGAACCTCTCTGCCATGGCTTAATGCTTCTGCTCGCCAGAGTTGTGGTAGAGGGGAGTGGAGAGGCTGAGAGAGTGTGTTGTGAGCCGGCGAGGCGCCGACTTTTATAGGTCAAAACGGGCGGCGAAGACGGGAGAGGTGTAACGGCGTGGACGGGAAAAGGGGAAACAACGGGAAGCCGAGATGGCGGTGGCACACCATTACAGCGACACGTGGCCGACGCGACGGGCAGTCATTGCCCGGTGGTCCGTCGCCAGAGCCGAGGCAAAGGGATGACGACGACTCGGCTTACGGTCGCTGATAGGGCGGGGCCACATGCGAAGCCATTTTTTCCGTCGAATTTGCTTCGTCCGGCATTTTCAGGACATTCCCGGCATCCCGGGATCGGCCTGGAATCTCTGAACGAAAGTTGAGCCAAATCTACACGAAATCGGCGTTCTGAAAACATGACAATTTTCGGCGTGTGGATGAAATTTTCTTTCTGGGAACAGACTGCTGGAAACCGAGTGGAGATGCTCTTATCACACAAATTTGAATCGTGAGAGCCAAGCGCACACAAGTCGAATGTGTAAGAAGTTCGATCGCGTGAACCTGGTGAAATTTGAAATCGCTCTCATTTTTTTAGAATGATGTAATGATTTTACCCCCATTTTATCTTCTAACCTAAATTGTTTGCCGCCAGAGCTACTGAATTTTCTGCCCTTTGGTGAAGCACGTCATCTGCTGAGATATGATTTAGCCCCATTTTATTTTTGTCAGAGAAAACTTTTCTCTCTCTTTTTTTCCCCAGTGCTGTGTTGTTTGGAAGCCTCTTCTTCCTCAAAGAGTCGCAGCCTCGCAGGCTCACACAATCCTCCAGCCCCACCGGACGCCGGGGCTGCCTCCGCCTCTTCCACCCGCGTGCTCGCCCCCTCCCCCCCCCCCCCCCCCCCCCCCCCCCCCGCGCGCGAGGGCCTGCGGCGGAGGCTTCTCTGCTCGACTGCTCCTGCTCCTGCTACTGACCGGAGATATGGTACGTCGATCTAACCCCACTGCTACTGTACACATGCTCTGCGCGGCTTGCGTAGATTCTTGGTGGTTCTGCGATTGGCACGGCCAGATTGCGCCGTTTATGTGTCCGTAGAAGCAATCGACGGGCTATCTAGCGCGACTGCAGCGTCAAATTGATCCTGCAAGTGATGCTGTTCAGTTTCCCCAAACCGGTGAAACGGTGAATCGAAATCATCCATGCATCTTAACCGGTAAGGTGAAGCGAATTGGTAATGGGCGTGGTGCACTGGTGCTCAGTCTGTAAACCCCTGCTCAGCACTCTTTTAAAAACTGCCGCTGTCTTGATCTGATCCTGAAACCTGACTGCCATTCAGTCCCGAATCCAGTGAAATCGTCTGTGAATTGGTAATCGGCATGGTTTTCAATCAGTAAACCCCTGTTTAGCACGCATTGGTCTGGAAGTATCTTCTGTTAGTTGCTACAAGCCTGCGAGTAGCTTGGATCTGCATGCCTATTGTTCAGCTAGGGCATGTGAGATGATGTCAAACGCAGCCCGCTCGCTTTCGTTGGAATGTCTGTCCATCTCATTGTTTTCTTTTTGGTGTGTTTGGTTCCTTGTTAGGTGGTCACCTAGTATTATGTGTGCTTGCCGTGGTGCCCGGCAAGTATTTGTTACCATTTCGAAGCAATTGACAATACTCTTTCAGACTTACTCTTTCGAAACAATGCTACAACGATATTCTGGAATTAGCTTCTGTTTTAGAACCGATGGGGGATAGATAATAAAGCAGTAATGGGCGTGATGTTCAGTCAGTCTGCAGCCCTTGCTAGCGTTCATCACTTCCTGACTGTTCTGGATACCTGAACGATAATTAAGCTCATGCCATTTCAGAATTAACTTCTTTATCATCATCTTTACATGCAAAGCTTAGCTTCCCAGATCTTATGTCTGACACTGGCACAGGCTGGAAGGCACACCATCGTTCTCATGCAACCGTCGCCAAACAAAGGGTCCAGAACTTTTATGGACTTCAGTTCAGTCAACCAAGCACTGGATGGTCAGTGTTTTCTTCCATGCTTGTTGCCTGAAATTTAATGCAATGCTATGACTACATTTTACTTTACTGTCTGAATGTCCATGTGCTTGTATGGACTAAGAGGTTATCACGGGATCCTGAAAATATATTACTACTACCTCCGATCCATAGTAAGTGTCGTCATTTTGAACTAACCTCAGTTCAAAATGGCGACACTTATTATGGATCGGAGGGAGTACTATTTTGCATCCGTAGCACAACTCATATATTCCTTGCTTCAGCTATATGGAAGTAGTCATCAGCCATCATCATGATATTAGTAAAACTTTGGTCTGAACATTCAAGAATTCGATTTAAAATGTTATTTACCATCTTATAATTTTTACCAGTACCTTTGTGGTTGGCTCTGTACAGTGCGTCAATTGTTTTCAGCGAACTAGTGTGACACCTATTTGGTGTTTCGGTAAGACAGACAGCTATTATGACTGAATATTCAATGAATCTGTTAAATCCTTTTGACCTTAGGTTGATACCATGTCCAGGAAGAGCTCTTGGGCCAATGAATGTCTGGTCAGCTGGTCCGTGCCGTCGACTTGTTGCTAGGGAAGGGTAATGGAAGTAGAAGATAGAAGAGGGATTTAGGGCTGGCTTGATCAGCCGTGGCTGCCTCTATTTAAAGAGGATGGAGCTGGTTGTCTGGTACTGTGCATGGACTTGTTGTTGCTAGGGAAGGGTAATGGAGGTAGGAGATATAAGAAGGATTTAGGGCTGAGAATATAGCTTGGCTTGATCAGCCTTGGCTGCCTCTGTTTACACCGTTACATGTGAAGCTCCAACTAGAATGTACTGGGAAAAGCAGCAAAGTGTGTTTATTTCCCGCACCGCCTCCTTGTATATTTTCCGCGTTGTGCCCTCTCTTAATCGTGTCCAGGGCGAGTGACTTGTATTTGAGTTCATTTTGAGCACATGCATTCCTTTCGGCTACTCAAAGCTTCGAGCTCAGTTCGGTATAACAGTGCACTCTCTTAAATGACAGGAATCTGTGCCCGCTATGAACGGAAAATCATGGATATCAACCCGATGGCCAGGAACTTCACATATGACATCAACGACCTGTACAATTTCATCGATGGCCTGACCGACATAAGTGCACTAGTGTGAGTACAGCTTCGCAACTTTCAAAGCGTTGAGTTGCAAAAGCAAAAAAAACTTACTAGCTCTGTGCTCTATGTTTGCAGGTATGACCATCAACTTCACGCTTTCCTACCGTATGACAGGCAGTGGATAAAACAGAAGATGTTTCAGCACCTCAAGACCCTGGCGCAGGACTAGCCAGGGCGTGATCACCGTCTATGCAAGGTGGTATGTATCTGTTTGTAGGACTAGGTTCAGGTTGGTAAGAGAGGTTTGAGATGCATGTGCTAATTGTAAGGGTGAAAATGATGGATTTGCTTGGACATGTGTCATTTCTGATGTGACACCGTGGTTTAGACCTTCAAACGAATGGCTTGCATGTGTCCCTCTGACCTTGAACGGGAAAGGCATCAGTATGAAAAATGTACTGTATATGAAATGATCACTCTGTGTTCAAATTTGTCAACACTTTGCCCTTCTTGAAATTTCATAATTTAAGAAAAAGGTCAATGAACCTGTACTAAGAAAAACATACTCCCAACTCCTGGTCAATGAACCTGTACTAAAAAAAGGGGGGGTACAAAAAGGAGGAACGTCCATGTAGGGGAAGGACGCAAGCTTTGTACTCCAGTTATTTCACTGTCAGCGCCACCATCGGAAAATGAACAAAAAGCAGCACCAAAATGTTGCACGTGCCTGTAATAGACAGTGTTATTTCTACGCAGGCCCTGGGGAGTAGGGACTGGAGAATATGCAAAACTGGTTCAAACTTCAAACAGCACCAATGTATACTTCGAATATGTAAATATAAATCTCAGAATGCAATCTCAACCATAATCTCGGCAAAAGTTGCAGGAAAAAGATATGCTGATCAGGGAGTGCTCATCAGTGGAGAGGGAAATGAGATCATTCTATCAACTCAATTGAAGATTAATGGGCAAAAGCAATGGATATAGGAAAATGAACTCCTCATTGCAATATTGGTCCTCATACATGACTAAATGGACTGATATTGTATTATTCTATCTTGTTAACAGAAGAAAAGAAAAAAAAAACTAAAATGTATGTGTGTCACTTGCTACTCTCCTGCTTTTACCTATAGAAAATACAGATGCACATACAGTCAAAACTAGTACATACTAGCAAACTTCACCTTGTCTGTCAGTTACCGACGATTAGAAGCATAGATTCGGTAGGTCAGCCCATACACGGATCATGAATCAACCCTCTTACTCATAAGGTGATCACCCAACTGTTGTGGTCTTGTTCATCAGTGGGATCAGCTCTATATCATATCCTACATCATCAATCACTTTCATTCTATCATCTTCAGCATCCCCATTGCAAGGATGGCAACTAGAATCGTCGGCAACAAGGACAGAAAACTGAGCACAGCCTGATCCATCCTTTACAGCTTCTGAAGATTCGTCGTCCTGGAGCATATGGGCAGGAAGGAGCGTGAAATTCTGGTCACTTTGCGGAACAAGAAATAGTAGCACCAGTGGAAGCAGCCTTGAGATGTTTCTAATCAAGACAACAGCCCAGAGGTTGCCAAACTCCGTTCGAGTCACATTCAGCATGTGTAAGAGGAGACCACCCCACCAAGAAGACATAAGCAATCCCGCATTTTGTATAGACATGAGTAGTGCATAGAATGTTCCCTCGATACCCGGAGGACAAAGCTTGGAGCAAAGTACAAGGAGCGGCAGCCATTGGAGTCTACCAACCATTTGACAAACAGCGCTATCAATCACTGCAAATATGTAATCCGGTATGCCAATTTTCGTGTTTAGCCGGGTCACTAGCACTAGATCAAGCATTCCTGCCAGACTTGACAGCACTTGACCCCATAAAAGCATGCTGCGGAAATTGCAGTCCTTTAGAGCAGTTTGGTATAGTAAAACTCCGAGTAGTGAACCCACCGAGCCGATTGCATAGATCGCACCAATAAATTCCTGCAGCAATGCAAATGTTCCATAAGTTTCTTTGAAAGGAAAGCACAAGTGCAACAAGGCTTATCATACATCCAAATGTTAACCTGTAGCGCATCCATACAAAATTTTACCATAGATTATATGATATATAGGGTGGATCTGAGACTGCTATTTTGGAACATTTTAGTGGATTAGCAGGCCATCTTCATGGAATTTGTATTTAATTGCTTCAGCTATAACTAGATAGTACACATTTACACAAGACCATGTTATTCTACTTGCAGAAGCTACAAAAATAAATTAATGTTGCATCAAAGTGGCATGTAGCTGTCTTTCCGCCTAAGAGTTTTGGCCAGATAATCAGAGGGGCATCTGTTTGAAACACCACCTGCCTATACAGGCATAACCATTATTGGCATGTATTTTTTCAGGGCCCTAGTCTATGTATTGAACCGATGATATCTAGGGTATGTGCACACCTCAGAAAATGCCGGTCCTGTTAGTCGGTCAGTGAACCAGTAGAACATCCCTCCTTGAATATCCAGGCTTAGACTGAGAGAAACATACAGGTACACGCATGGCCGCCAGACTTCAGGGCACTTCAATGTTGCCCCCATGGACTGAACTGCTTTGTAGAACTTCTTATGGACCTGATTTACTTAGGAAAGGCCTTAAATGCCATTGCTGTGCAAGACTGCATTCAGTAATTCAACCAAACAAAAGAAGTTTGAGAGTGTCCTCTGACCTGCTTGTAATCGAAATCTGTCACGCGGCTCTCCTTCAGGAGAATCCCGGCTGAGAACACCAGTGCCGAGGGGATACTCAACAATCCAAGAGCCCCCTTTAAACAATGAGCACGAGTTATACCATTCGCCGAGAGCATTGAATTCGCATACCGCGGTATGTGAGAAACAATAGTGGACACCATAACATAACAGGAGAGAACAAACCTGAGCACCCATTAAGTGGACAAGAAGACCGCTGATGGAGAAGCCGATCAATGAGCCGACGGAGGAGCTAAACCCACATAAGCTCTGCATGTCGGAAGCGAGCGGCGGGTTTGTGATGCTGTTCTGCGCAACCAGGGCGTCCAGCGTCACGTCGGCCATCGCCGCGCCCGTGCTCTGCGCCGTCAGCGCGACGATTCCCGCAACGATGCCAGGGTTGGTTTGCAGAGATAGCGTGAGCATAGACGACACACCGATCACGCCTGCATTGTTATCTCGGCACAGACAGAGAGGCGTCAGTCACACGATACATACTGACAGATAAAATGGTACTACCGAAGGAGCCCGATCTTCCTCTGTCTATGTGGTGGTGGGATCGAGAGCGGAAGGGGTTCGATCTTCTCACCTGCTAGGATGAAGTAGGGGCGGCGGCGGTACCCGGCGACGGGGACGACGTCGGTGAGCAGGCCCCAGAGCGGCTTGACAACCCATGGCGCGTCGACGATGCCCTGGTAGAACTGCGCCGCGGCCGGCTGGACGCGCAGCACGTCCTTGCAGTAGTACGTGGCGGCGACCACCCCGACGGCGTTGCCCACGCCCTGGCAGGCCCCGTAGACGGCGAAGACCGCGAGCACGAAGCTCCAGTGCAGCTCGCGGGAGAGCCGCCGCAGCCAGCGGCAGGGGGAGGCGACGCAGCATTCGCCGCTGCCGTCGCGGGGATCACTGTCGGCGCCCGCGCCGCCGGATTCTTGAAGCGGCCCGTCCTCCCCATGGGGATCCATATTGCAGTAGCAGCACGCGTGGAGCAGAGTTTCTTTAGGGGATTCCCGGGGATCTGCGGAGAAGCCACCGGAATCCGGGCAGCAAGAATGCTAGCTGCGCGCGGCGACCGGTCGGCCGACGAGATGCGTCGGGAAAGAGCAGAGTAGCCGAGCACGAGGCCAAGTGTTCGGCGGGTTTACCAGATCGAGCTCCCGGTTTGACTTCAGCTCGCAGCTTTTTCTTCAGTAACCAGAAATGCTCGTGTCCTCGGAAGATCCGGGCGTTCTGCAGATACAGATGTCGGAATTAATCACTCGTAATAAGTGTGGAATCTCGGATACTGCCCTACGGAGATCCCACACCGATAATTTTCTGATTTGGTTTTGCTGGCAGTAAGGCCTTTCACAATGGGTCTTTCTTAGCACGTCATTCTAGACAAATGCTGATGTGGCATGTCAATTAAGGAGGAGAGAGGGGGTTCTTGTATCTTACTTCCTCCGTCTCGGTTTATAAGACTTACGCGTATTTCTAGGTTGACAAATTAACCAACTTAGCATGAGGTATATAAGATAAAAACTACATTATTAGAAACTTCAAATGTTATATTTTCCAATGATATAATTTTTATATTATATAATTTATATTATATAGCTCATGCAGACGACCTAGGTATACGCGTAAGTCTTATAAACTGGGATAGAGGCAAATAATCATAGTCTTATAAACTGGTATACGTGCTAAGCTACACCCTTTGCACGTAATCATAGGCAAATAATGTTTATAGTCCAATCAAATGCATACATGAGAGCAAAATCATTAAATTAAGATACAACCTCTAAGATACAATGCATTGGAGGTGGTGTCTCTTAGATAATAATTACGCATATGACAACGTGCTAAGATACACTTCACTGTGAAAGGCCGACTGATATCGATTGAAGGCATTCAGTAGCTGTCATCAGGTGACAATGTGATGTCACATTATTTTCCACAATGTGCTAGTATTGCTTTGCTGACTCACGCATGTTGTGCTGGAAATAAACCCAGCATTTTGTGAATAATAAGACAATCTATTAGAGGCCCATAAAGCTGGTATGTCACAGTCTACACATGTATGTACTATAGCGTCAATTACCAATTGTCCGGTCAGTCACTTTACCATGTGATCTTGAGATGTTATTATAGTTCACTAATATTTACAAA
Organism: Avena sativa; assembly: GCA_916181665.1. Classification (NCBI taxonomy): domain Eukaryota; kingdom Viridiplantae; phylum Streptophyta; class Magnoliopsida; order Poales; family Poaceae; genus Avena; species Avena sativa. The sequence goes on along the minus strand of OV702294.1, from coordinate 141,790,798 downwards.
AAATGGATAGTCTTTCACAAGGTCGCAAGTCACAACTAATGGTTAAATGTGTAAGATTGTAAAAATAGGGTAAAATGTGACACGCAAATAACTTGTAGAGAGTACTACTATATCCGTTCCAAGGTAGAGGGCTTATAAATTTAGTCAAAACTCAAACCTTACTAAGTTTGCCCAAACATATACTCCCTCCATCGTCTTAAAATAAGCGACTCGACTTTGTCTAGATAAGCATGTATCTAGCATGTTTTAGTGTTTAGATACCTATGAATCTAGAAAAAAAACAAGTCACTTATTTCTGTAGTATTAAATAAGTATATTATAACAATATATTTTGTGGTGAATTTATTGACATCGATCTGGTAACATAGTAATTGCTTATATTCTTGTTAAGAATTTTGGTCAAACTTAGAAGCCCCTGACTTTTGACCGAATTTATGAAGAGAGTATTTGCTATTTTGTAGTAGTTATCATAGTCATAAAAGAGAATTTTCAAGTGGTCTAACCTTCTTAGAGCACCAGCAGCGGAAGCCACCACTATCGACTGCCCCATCAGAAAAAGGTGTTGTCAAGCAGTGGTATTGATTTGTTTTCTCCAACGAAAGCAGCAACCTAAATTGCTCGTGTGACGAAAGAAAAGGAATGAAGCAGGTCAGAGGTAGCGCATGCAGCTCTCTTGCGTGAGATGGCAGGACCAGACTTTTCTTTGGAGCGGCAGTCTCCTGCAGAAGCAGCACTGACAACGTCCGAAGCAAAAATCCTGACCATCCGAACCTATAAAGCCTGTGGGGCAGCTGGTTGAGGCTATGCGTTGGCCATGCCCTTATGTGAAACGTGCGGATTTGGATTGTAGAAAAAGCAGTCCAAATGAGTTTTCAAGCTTTCACTCTTTAGTTTGGAAAGCCTATACTGAGTGGACGTTTTCAAGAGCGGACACATGGAGAAGTTGCCACACGGTAATGGCCTAACCAGTCCACCGTGATAGAAAAAACGGCCAGCAACTCATTTGCTCAATGTTGTAAAATTCAAACAGGGCGCTCAATATGATTTTTACTAATTTGATCCAGATAGCTTCTATGCCAGAATTTTCTTGGAATCATTTGAACTAGAGTAGCAAGCGGCATCCACATAACAGCTCGCAAAAGTAAAATATAAGCAAAAACAGGTTCCTAAAGCCGGCAAAATTAAAAAAATATTAATGAAAAACAGTGCCGCAACCCGCCACACCCTAATTTCAAACCAAAAAGGCCTAGATACATGGGCCTAGATACATGGGTCAGTCCTACGTACGATCTATAGCAACACAATGAAAGACGTGTGCATTTCTTTTTATAAGAGTGTGTCCACCCTCCGAGAGGTGAATGTGGCGCTCCAACCTTTAGCAACACATCGCATATCCACATTGAACTCATGTTATTGTTGTCGCGCAGAAAATAGCACCTTCGTGTCAAATCCAGTTGGCATGATCGAGCAAGGACACAAGCGTATGCCGTGATCCCTATGGCATGTCGACTCCGAAATACCAATAGACCTTTTCGGTATGGATTTCTTACCTACGCTACTCTACCACTTTGTTTAATGAACATTCTCCATCATCGCGTAGTAAAGGTCATGCGCACACGATGATTCTAAGAGGAAAACAATTCGCAGGTAAACAACCTTGATTATCAGCCCACACATGTCCATTAGAGCATCTCCACTCATATTTCCAGGACGGTGTTCTTAGGGCCTGGACGGCGATTTTTTTTTCCAGTCGTTCTCACGTCGATTTCGTTCGGATTTGGTCTAACTTTTATCCGGCGTTTCCAGGCCGATCTTGGGGTGTTGGGAACGTCCTGGGAACACCGAACGAAGCAAAAACACGGGTGGGCCAACCCTGTCGGCGAGACAACCCTATTTCTCACTATCACTCGCCTCTCCCGCGGCGAACACTACTAGAGAAAAGCCTAGGCGCACCTAAAAGCCTATCTCATATGCGCCTCTAGCTTCAAGCCTCGGGTATTTTTTATGCGAGGCGCATATGATATGCGCCTTCTATACTTCACATATGCGAGGCGCATATCGATATGTGCCTCGCATATGTGAATTATAGGAGACGCATATCATATGCGCCTCGCATATGTTTTACAATGCGCCTCGTATATTTATAGTATATGCGTCTCCTATAGTATCCTATATGCGCCTCCGGTAATATTTTCGAAACTCAAGTTTTACAGACCACTATAAATAATAATATACAGATATTCAAATATACAATATAGTCTAGAATACAGTATAAAGAGCACATAATTTTTCAGAAACTTGCAATTTGCCAAAGTATAATAGAATCAACATGAATACAATACATTACACATCAATCATGACATACAATACATTACATTTCCCGAGTGTTGTTTTACATATATATAAAGTAATCTTTGATCCAAGTACAAATCGTCGTCTTTGAGAATCTTGACCATCATGTCCAGCCCAGCACCTATAGTCTGAAATCATATTGGAAGGGGCTGCACCAAGTACTAGAGAGTATATCAGTGAATATTGTAACACTGACCCAGAATAAATCTCACTAGCAAGTCTGAATAGCTGCTTTATCACTAGCAAGTCTGAAACTTTTGTGATTTTTTCTAAATAACTGGTTTAGAAACAGGCTGTGTGCCTCTCTTGGACAAAAAACTGGTTTAGCATTGTAATAATATATGCAGACTTGTAGAGCATATAGGTGTAGATTATACTAGTGATAAATCTATCGAAGCAAGTTTTCTTGCGCCCTTGATCCTTCGGTTAATGCATAATAATAATAATAACTTACTAGAAAACCAAAAAACATGCCAAGAACGATACTAGATAATTATGCAATTTCTCCGACACTTCTCGCCACAGAACAATATAATCACGACGCATCCATTATTTCCGTTCAGCCGAACGAGAGAGAGAGAGAGAGCTCACCGTCGAGCGCTCCCTCAGCAATGGCGAAACCGGAGCCAAATAGGAACTCGGAGACCTCGGCGACGAGCCCCTTCTCGTATCGCGTGCCGTACCCGCGGAGGACGTGCTTGGCTACGGCGGGGTCGCTGACGATGACGAAGTCGCGTGGCCCCGCGGCGAGTCGGTAGACAGGCCCTTCCTCGCGGAACCACTTGAAGAGCGGGAGGAAGAGCGCGCCCCCGAGGAGGTCCTGCACGTCGTCGAGCTTGGCGGACGCGACGGGGATTCCCGAGTCGTCGTTCCCCCGGCCGAGCACCGATCGAGATAGTGACGTGAGCCAGTCGGGACTGACCCACGACGTGGTGGGCTTGTCCCCTCCCCCGCCGCCGCCGTTGTTGCTGCTGCTCCTTGGCGGGGGCAGCCGGAGGCTGACGTGGCGAGGAGGCGGTCGTGGGGCCCACGGGGGAGGCGCCGTGAAGGCGGAGGCGAATGCCGCGGAGGGCATCGCGCCGGCCGCCGCGAACTACTGTTTGGGTGAGAGAGAGAGACTGGAGCGAGCGGAGTGGAGTCGTCGGGGATTCTGGGTGCGGAGGAGGGAGAGAGAGGATGAGGTGGAGCCCACCTGTACCCTCTCCCTTCTAAAATTTGTTCAAATCCTAACTTCTTTCAAGTCATAAGATTTAAGTGGTGCCATGTTATAGGAGGCGCATATTGCACAATATGCGCCTCCTATAATTCAAACTATAGGAGGCGCATATAGCAATATGCGTCTCGCATATGCGGCCACCTACCACCGCCCGGGCCCGCAGGAGTTACTTGAGGCGCATATGGCCATATGCGCCTCGCATATTATCAAATATAGGAGGCGCATATAGCCATATGCGCCTCGCATATTCGTACACCTACCAACACGCGGGCCCACACAGATTATGCGAGGCGCATTCTGTCCATATGCGCCTCGCCTATCTGATATATAGGAGGCGTATATGACTAGAATGCGCCTCGTATAATATGGGGCTGCTAGATTCTGTCCGTACAAGGATTATAGGAGGCGCATTTTTATCATATGCGCGTCGCCTATTTTTATACTAGAGGCGCATATCGCAAAGTGCGCCTCGCCTATTTTTATAGGAGGCGCATATGTCTAAATGTGCCTCGCATAAGCATGTCTCCTATAGGCTTTTCTCTAGTAGTGGAAGAGCTTTTCCTAGTTGCCCCTGTCGCCATGACTGCGCCGGCGAAGCTCCACCACGCCAAGCCGAAATCACTCCGGTAGATATGACGGCTGACGTCGCCTCACCCTCTACCCTCGGCCTAGGCCATATTTTGTCGTCCGTCCTTCGCCATAGCTCCCGTCACCTCGTCCGTCAAGTGTTCGGCGTTTTGCCCGTTCGGCTATGGACTCCGATGACGAGAAGATGTTCGCCTTGTTGTTGAAGGAAGAGAACGTCGCAGCCGCCGAAGATGCATATCACATGCAGATCCTCGCCTCTCTGGCCCGACTGTACAATCAGACTGCAGCGCCGAAGCGTGGAGGCTTGGCGAAGGGTCGCTGGAAGTGCAAAGCAAGACAGAGGATGGAGGGCTGCTGTATGCTGTACGCCGACTACTTCACCGACGAACCGTTGCACGAAGAGGACGTGTTTTGGCGTCGTTCCTCGAGATCGTGCATGCCATCCGGGAGTTCAACCCCTATTTTGTGTATACAAAGGAGATTCGAGACCCAGTAGTGCATCAACAACTGCAAGATGATCTGGTTGAGCATCTATGGATAGGGGCATCACATAGATGCCGAGCATGAACTGACCAACTAGGCCGAAATACGTTGTATTTTTATTATATGCCAAACTATGTTTAATTTTATGCCGAACTACGTTTATATTCATGCCAGACTATACTGAACATTACTCTGTATTCGTATTATGCCGAACTATATCAAAAACTAGTCAAATTTAAGCCAAATTTAGACATAAATACGTCAACCTAGGAATTCGGCCTGAAACCACGAGTAAAAAAATACCTTTTCAGACAGAAAACTAGCTCCATCCGACGGTGCTAAATAGCGTCGAATTTTAGCCTAAGAACTCCTAACAAGTGGAGGTGGTCTTACACATGGCGTACACAAAGCTGAAAGGTCAACTGTTGCCTCGTACGGTATCATCTAAAGTCAACACTAGAGATTGTTTCGTATTATAGTCATCGTGTCATCGTGGGAGTACTAGGGAGTCGTAGTATCATCTAAAGTCAACACTACTACACATTTCGCAAAAAAAGAAAAAGTCAACACTACACAGATCGTATGGCACGAGCAATTCCTCCACACGTGTAAATAAAGCATTTGCCATTCTGCATTTTGGGCGGTTGTTTTTGGCGCCCGAATCCCACACCTGCGTTTCAGAGTCCCGCGCGACAGCGTTCTCAATTCCTGGCCCTCAGCCCACGGCCTCGTCCCGTCATCCGCCCCCGCCCCCAGTAGCACATCAAGCGCCGTCTCGCTCGCCGCCTACTGTCTTCCTCCTCCGCCCGCCCGCCCGCCCGCCGTCGCCTCTCCTCCCCCATTTCCGACAGCAAGCGAGAAGACAGAGAGAACACGAATCAGAGAGAAGGCAAGTCGACGAGATGCAGCCCAAGATCAACGCCTTCTTCAAGCGACAGGCCCCAGAACCGGATCCAAACAGGTTCTTCTTCTTCTCTTCCCCCCTCTCGGAACCGCTCACGGCTAGCACCGAATCTTGCCAAATTCGAACCTAGACTTACAATTGATACACGATTCACCTCGAAATCGAAAGTTCGATCTGCAATGTCGCTCTCATTTTCTTTCGAACTGAGGGGGGTCTACGGTCTTTTCGGCAGCGGCGCGACGGAGGAGGCGAAGAGACCCAGCAGCCGCGGCGGCGGCGGCGCGGACGCCAAGGTGCTGAACAAGAAGAGGAGCTACGGGCAGTTCCACCTGGAGCTGGGGCAGCCCGACTTCCTCCTCCACATGTGCGCCGTCTGCGGGATGATGTACGCGCGCGGGAACGACGAGGACGAGAAGGTCCACAGGGCATACCACAAGTGCTACTTCCAGGGAGTGCCCTTCAAGGTTGAGTTGTGCTCTCCCCAGTTGTCTTTCTGAAAGTGCAGTGTGACTGTCCCTGTTTCTTCTGCATCTGTAATCTAGTAGTAACAGTTTCTGGCCGATGAGTTGCAGGGCTGGCGTGACGAAAATGTGGTTGCCAGGTCCGAGGCTGGTGACCGGATCATTCTCGCAACCTGCGAAAATTTCTCCACGCGGAACAGCAAGGTATTTTTCTTTTGCCAGGCGGCTCACCTTGTTATGTCCAGATGCATGACTTTCTGAAGAAATGCACACTGTAAGTTTGCTGATAGCTGTAAATCTGTGTGTGTATGTAACTAATTACCGCTAGAAACTTGTGCCACTTCACAAAGACACCAGCAATCCACATGTTGACACCAGAAATGTAGTAGATGCAAATACTGCATAGATTTAGGAAGCCAACCATGTAATGCTATGTACATATGTCAGGTTCAGGAGGTGATCAAAGTGGTGGAGAAGGAACTGGGGTTTGGTGAAGGCCAGCTCCTCCATAAGCTCTGCAAGGTAACTTAACAGTCTGAATTCCCATACATGTAACAATGTTAATGTGATATGTTTTGTCTTGCTGAAAACTGAACATCTTTGTTGCATAGGTTTATCTGTTCGTATCTGGTGGGAGGATAGTGGGATGTCTCGTTGCTGAACCGATAAAAGCAGCACACAGAGTTATTCCCAGCTCCTCGTCGGAAAACCGCAGCAATCTCCTGGACAATAAAACTGAATCAGCACAAGTAAACCATACACTAGAGTTTGGGAAAATAAGTTTCAAGAGGGAAGTCCTAAGACGGCATAATCACCCCGACAAGAACAAAGAAGAGAGCCAGGGCCCTGGTGCCATAATCTGCGAAGAAGAATCTGTCCCTGCTGTCTGCGGATTCCAGGCCATCTGGGTGGTGCCATCGCGTAGAAGAAAAGGACTAGGGTCGCAGCTAATGGATGCCACAAGGTACCTTCTCCAGGCCCCTTCCCATATTTTGCCTGCTCTGATGCTTGTAGGTTTTTCATGCCCTGGGAACTCATCACTGTTAAAACATGAACTGTTCTCCTTAGACATGATAGCATTTCTTTTTAGCATGTTGTGTCAATTTGCAGACGTACCACCTTTTACCAGATTGCAGAGAGCCTTGCTAGTCTATGTGTAGCTTGCATCACCCAGCAAAGACTGATTAGGTTATTGAGCTTTCCTCTCATTTCCTGACGTTTCTACTTCCATCTGTCTCCTGCAGGAAGAGCTTCTGCGAAGGCAGCACGTTGGGGATCTCACAATGCGCTTTCACACCCCCAACGTCTGCTGGGAAGGCGCTGGCGTCGAGCTACTGCAAGACGAGTGCATTCTTAGTCTACAGGGAGGGAGATGTATAAGAGATGATGCTCCCATATATGGATTGCTAACTGACGAACAGTAGTAAATATTCTCATGTTGCACACATGACAGATAAACAGCGAACATTCTGCTCTACTAGTGCTGAGGTCAAGTAGCAGAAGATGTTTCTCATTACACTTTTTCATATTTGATCCTCTTCTTCGACAGTAGATTCTTCTCATGTTTTCTTGTGCTTACCATGTAAACTTCTTCAGTGAAGATAGTCCAAAGTTGTTACACGCCACTATCAGTGTGCCTGTATCAGTAACTGAGGTCCTAATGTTCAGAAGATGGTAAAAATAGCAGTAGGCACACACAGGAGTGGTTCAAAATTTCAAACGGCACATGCCTTTGTGATCTTCGTCAGTAGTTTATTGTCATGATTTCTTGTGCTTTGCCACATAATCTTGTCCAGCGAAGATGGTCAAATGTTTTTATCAGTGTACCGATATCAGTAACCAGGATCGCAATATTCAGACGATACAAAAGAAAATAGCAGTAGGCAAACGCAGTTAGAACAACTAAAACAGCACAAGCACTGCAGGACTATCATTCAACTGCCCAGCAATTACATTATCCAAGGGTGACACCATCTAGAATACAAACTAAAACACAAATTAAACAGATAAAAACATATTCTAATGTTTCCTCGTCGATAGACCATGGATGGCAGCAGCTGCATACTCGTCAACTTCTGCTTTTGTCAGTGTTGGCTTTAGCGACCTTACTGCGGCCTCAAAGTGAGCCTTGTGTATCAAACTTGCTGTCATATCTTCCCTCAGTGCCAACATTCCTGCTTCCCTGCACAGGCCTTCGAGATCAGCGCCGGTGAACAGCTCGGTGCGCTCCGCTATCTTCCCAAGGTCCACATCCTCGCCCAACTTCATCTTGCATGTTTTGATGCGTAGTATCTCGTGTCGACCTTCCGCGTCTGGTGGTGGGACATACAACACCTGCAGGTCAAGAAAAAGTTATGGTCCGTTGTTGCAGATGAACATGTCACATAGACAGAGGAATACCATATCAAAACGCCCTGGACGGAGAAGAGCTGCATCAATTGCCTTGGGACGATTAGTAGCAGCCAAAACAATAATCCCCTGCAACAGAAAGCCAGATAACATCTTGATGAAAAGAGAGGTAGATGCTCAGTAGAGTCATGTTGGAAACTATCAGCAAGCTAAGACATACCGTAGCCAGTTCTAATCCATCCATTTCAGTCAACAAAGTTGATAGGAGTCTTTCTCCTACTGTGGCATTGCCACTGTCCGCATCAGGACCAGTTCTGCAAGATCATACAGGTGCCAACCTAAGTTATTCGTTGCAGAATTAGCATTCCCTGTGGCCAGTACACAGTACTGAAAAAACAAGATTTACAAGTACATAGCTAAACTTCACTAAACCTTGGTTCTGGTCCAGATTAAAAAAATCAGTAACAATTCTAAGAAAATAGTGGGCACTCCTAGTTCCTAATACATGAACAAGTTTCTACATTGATGTGCACCACAAGAAATGCAGATTTCATGATCAGATAGTTGCAAAAGAGTATATAAAAGTTCACATCCATTTTCATTATTTCTACAAGCTCTCTTTTACTAAAATCACACAATACTTAATGTAGATCTGAAGTGTTTATGTTCAATTGTCTTTAACAAAATCATCTCAGTGTGTACCTTTTAGGGGCAATCGCATCAGCCTCATCAAAAAATATAATGCTTGGAGCAGAGAGGCGTGCCCTCTGGAATGTTCTTCGCAACAAAGCTTCACCTTCTCCAACATACTTCGAGTATAGTTCTGCACCACTGATTGAAGATACATTTCAAAACTTAGATAGCCATGGATGAAGAGTGCATCTTGACCAGTAGGTGGCTAGACTATGGTTTTTTATTCATTAGTTTAAGCTTATCCAAACTGCACAATACTATAACAATTGAATCAACAAATGTTTATATTATGTCAGCTCGATCTGAATACCATAGTATGAATTGTGAAAGAAGTGATCTTGTGCCCAGAAAAAAGTTCATGTTTATTTCTGCCTCTGACCACTATCTCAGTTCTCATAATATCTGGGATTAACTGGGCTCAGCTTGACTAAATAAAATGCATGGACTCTTTGACACAGTGGAATAGAGAACTGCGATTTGATTCAAAGAATGGACACAGTAAGCGTTCTATGACAAACCTCAAAGAAAAGAAAGAAGCTTGGGCAGCATGTGCTGCAGCCTTGGCAAGGGTGGTCTTTGAGCACCCTGGAGGACCATGCAAAAGCACACCACGAACTGGTGATATCCCTAGTCTAGAAAATGCAGCAGCATGCTTGATGGGCCACTCAACAGCTTGCTGAAGCTTTTTCTGAAACATAGAAACAATCATTATTACAGCAGATTTTTATTGCACGGAGACCAAAATGAAACATAACTCACCTTTAGATCTTTCAAACCACCTATATCATCCCATGAAACAGTTGGAGATTCTTTAGTTACCCCTCTTATCATGCTTGCTTTGACTTCAGATCTAGCAGACTCCCAATCTTCCATGAGTAGTGTGAGCACCTTCTCATCCTCAGATGAGTTTGATAATCTACGATAAGCAAGCCTGGCAGCTTCTCGACAGAGAGCTTCTAAATCAGCTCCAACATAGCCATTGCAGGACCGAGCAATAGTTTGAAGATCGACACTTTCATGAAGATGTAGATTCTTGGTATATAGCTACAAAAGGAAGGTTTGTGACTATATTTTAGGTAAAAAAAAATCGTGATATCAGTTAATGGATTCAAAATGCAGGTTTTCAGTGTTATGTTACAGACATTTCAGACACAGTACACATAATTTCAAGTAGTGGCTAGTGACAATGCTACCTAAGTTCCACACAAGCATTCCAAGTCATTCATCCAAAAGAATAATACTTCGCAGATTTAACCATACAATCGGTTAGCAAGAAGCATTATACAGACCCAAAGAGAAACCTTATATTACCTTAAGAATCTGCAGCCTTTCTTCTACAGTAGGAACAGAGACCTCTATCTCTGAATCAAAACGTCCTGGCCTTCTCAATGCTGGGTCAATGGCATCCACCCTGCACATTATGGGACCGGATATTGTTTCAGTAGTAGAACAACTTTCCATGAGACGATAATATACACTACAACCTTGTCCTACTAGAGAGGCTCGTAAACATGGCCATTAAAACAGAAAGTACAAACCCCCAGCTAGCATTTCCTAACCTGTTTGTCGACGCAACAACAACCACATGAGGAAGCTTCTTCGACGACTTCTTGTTTCCATCCATCAGAGTTAGCAGCTGACCAACGATGCGGGACTCTTGCTCTCTCCTGTGAAAGCACATTGAGAAACCAGATTCCGAACGGCGCAAAAGACGTAATAGTAACAAGCATACCTGCTGTTACGTCGTGGACATATAGCATCCAACTCATCAATGAAAATGATGGCTGGCCTTCCCTGTGATGCGTGAGAGTACGCTTCGGAGAAAGCTTCACGCATGAACTTTTCGCCCTCTCCGACATGCGCTTTGTGCACAGAATACGGGCTGACAAGACAGGCACCATGAGCAATCCACAAGCATGCCCCAATACACAATGAGAAGCGTTTGGCAGATCAAATTTCAGGTATATGAATGTCGTGAGGTTGAGTGGGTACTTGATCATTGTCAGGTGGGCATTGCACTCCCGAACGATGGCCTGGACGAGGCTCGTCTGACAAGAACAACAAGAAGCGATATTAAGAAACACATACATGTCAATATTTGAAGGAGGATGAAGACGTTGGCATTGCAAGCGTTACCTTTCCGGTGCCAGGAGGGCCGTAGAGCAGCAGTCCTCTGGGCCACTGCAGAACACAGGCTCACATAGCACACGGAGCAAGAATTGGTCAGAGGGAAGGAGCGCTGGGTGCTGAAATTGGTAGGAGGGAGGAGGAGGAGAAGGCCAGAAGGGGACAGACAGGCGGTAGTACCTTGAGCCCGAGCAGGCGTGACTGGCGGGCGTAGAGGAAAGGATACACCACGAGCTCCCGGATAGCTTGAATGGCCATGCGGTTCCCGGCGACGGCCTCCTCCGCCCGCCAACCTCCGGCCAGTTCGCCGCCGTCTCCATCACCATCACCACCGCCGCCACTGCCGACGCGTTTGCTCCCCGCGGCCATCGCCTCGTTTGTTGCTCTTATTTTGGTGCTCTCCGGGACCAGGCGGCGCTACGTTGGGCCCCAGCGGCGAGCGCGACCTGCTGGAGGTCGGAGCGACGGTGAGTCGACGTCGACGACCGCCCGAGGGTCGAATATGGGCCCATCCGAAAAATAAACCCTAATCCTTCATATCTGGCCCATCCGTTCGCAAATTACGGCCGGCCTGGACGTACAGACGATGGGCCTGCACTGAGGCAGGAGGAATCTCACCAGCCCAATAGCCGACGACGGCCTAGAAAAATGAGGCTGTGTCTGTGACGCGGGAAATGAATGGCGAACGAACCCGAGGTGTCTTGTCCGCCTGCTTTTGCCGGCCACGCGTCTTTGCCCGAGCGGAATTGCTGCAGGATTGCGCAGCTGCCCACCACGCCATGGCACAATGCACAACAGCACAACCACAGTCCGAGCACTTGCTGGCCATGTTTAAAACAGTTCTTAAACATAGAAAATATGCCAAAACAGTCGCCCCTCTATAGGTCCACATACGGTACAAACTTCCGCCCACCACAATATTGGATGACGTGGCACCTGATCGGGCCGACAGTATCGTTTCTCCATTGTTCCAAATCCCTAAAGCGAAAGTGACCCCCTCGTCCCCCTCGATCGGAATAGCTCTCGCGACCGGCTCGCCCCCGCGGGCGCCCGGGGGCACCGCCACCCCTCCCTGTCTCGAGCCCCCTCCCCGATTCCTTCCTCCCACCGTCGTCAGCAGCCGGCGTTGGCGGCGGCTCCTAGCCCTTCCCCCGTGGCCTCTCCTAAACGGGATGGCGATGCCATGGGGGTGTCCCCAGGCGGCGGCGTCCCGACGCTGGCGAGGATGGAGTAGGACGCGTAGGCGCTGCTGTTGGCGGCGGAGAATGGCACCGGGCTCGATCTGGGCCTGGGCGGGCTGCCACCTAGGGTGGTGGCTCTCCCGGTGGACTGTGAAGCTGGAGCTGGTGCGGGGTTTGGCGGTGTCGATGGAGCCTTTGCTGCAGTGCGGCGGCGGGGGATTTAAAGGCCCATTCAGGCTCGGCCAGGCCGGAAGGCCTAGTTTGGCGCCCCTACTGCTGCATCCGATCGGCGGCCGCCCTCTGGCGGCGGAGATAGTTCCCTCCCGCGTGCGATTTCCCCGCTGACCTTGCCAAAGCTTCTTCTTTTCGGTCTACCGGCCTTACATCCCGAGCCAGGTGCGACGATGGCGATGATTGCAAGACCGTGGTGGCGTGCACTAATGGACGACAAGCTTGCTAGAGCGAGGCAGATCGTTCTGGGGCCTAGTTCTTTGGGGGTCGGGAGAAATCCTTCCTGTCTCGGCACCGACGTGGTGACGCCTGCGAGTGTCGCTGTCCTTCCTGAAGGGCGTCGGGTGTGCCTCCGCCCCACCCCCTGTAGCGTACCAGGGAAAATCCTAGAACACGTTTTGGGGAAAACCTTTGGAATTGTTCGAGCAGCAGCGCCATCATCGTCGCTTTCCTTCTTTGAGGTCTTGCTTGGTACGTGACGCGCTAGAGTGCTAGGAGCAAGGTGGTAATTCTCCGGAGAGCGCAGCGATGGCGAGTCATCTCTTTTTACGTTATACCGCCGGTGTCGGCACTATTTTTTTTTGGACAGTTTTTATGTTTTCTGTCTCAGCAAGGATATCCTAGTTGTATCGTTCATTTGCTATATTAATATAGCGAGACGAAAGCCTGATTCGAGGAATAAATCCCTAAATCAAGCATTTCCTGCCACCGTGTGTTAGCCATCGGTGGCGATAGCTTTGTGCTTCCTTGACCTCAAGTGGGATAGCCCCATTTTAGAGCATGACTAACATCGACCTGTAAATCACGAGTACAAACGCCTATACTCGCGATTTACAGGTTTTTGGTCGACCTGTAACAACAAGCAGTCGGGTTCTCAGTTCTCACCACCCAGGATACCTCCAGCACCGCCACCCAAGCTCACGGTTCACCCAGCCGATTTGCCCGCAGTCAATCACGGCCACCACCCCCCGCGCTCGCCGCGAAGAAAAACCCCCGTGCTTGCGTGCTCCCTGAAGAGCCGCGCCGCCCTCTGCTCATCCGTTCGCGTCCAACATTCTCTCCAACGCATTGTGTCGGGAACATCATGTGCGCCAGCCAGCTCATCCGCATCCTCCCACGCGTGTCGCGTGTGCCAAAGCCGACGAGCCCGATGCTACGCGCCGCCTCGATCCCCTCGTCTCTCCGAGCCCGTGGGTCGGGTTCACCTGGTCACGCCATGGCTGTAGGAGGTTGTCGGAGCGACCGACAGCGACCAGCCAGCAAGCCAGAGCACTGTAGGAAGATTTCAGGACGACGGTACATGCCTAGACATATCGAACGAGGTCAGGAACCGCAGTGCGACTGAGGAACCGTATATCGGTGCATCTTTCAAGTTTGATGACGGTTTTAGACATAGTGGCCGACAAGTTTCAGGCCGTTGGATGCGTTTCACTCGAAAATTTTGCTAAAAACATGTACTCCTATCTCGATGGATGAAGGACGAACCCCGCTGGTCTTTGTCCGCCTCCTTTGCTTCGAGTCGCGGGCCACTCGTCTTTGCGCGAGCGGAATTTGCTGCAGGATTGCGCGTGCAGCTGCCCACCACCCCCATGGCCGTTCAAAAACCCACCCCCATGGCACAATGCACAACAGCGCGCGCATCGTTCTGACACGTTTTGGCATGGAGTCGTCGTGTAATAATGTTTATATGCTCGTGTGGTCGTGTATCTCGGCTCTGCCGTGGCGAGCCGGTCCGGTCCAACACAGGACAGTGCGTTTTTCAGAGACACGTGAACGGTGATGAGTTTTTCTAGTCGAGTCCGTCAATCAAACTGCCAACAAAGTCCACAGCAACAGCATATGCTGTTAATCTGAGAGCAAAGAAATCCTGTCCCGGCGAGCGACACGGTGGGGTGGTAGTTGGCCGGCGCAGTGAGTAAAAACGGACGCCGGACTGACAGAGCAGGCGGCCATCCCATCCAGCCAGCTACTGGTCAGTTTGACGGACGACGACAACTCACGTTCCTGCCTGGTGCCTGCGCCGCAGTTTTGGGTTGAAAGCATATGCAAGCCCGGAATCGGAGATGGTGGTGGAATGGCGCTAAAAGTCTCTGCCCGCGGGCCCAGCATCAACAGTGCAGTGCGGCGGCAGACGGCGTACGTCGAGGGCGGCCCCGCGCCCGAGCCGCACCGCCGACCTTTCCTAGGCCAACCAACAGCGACGCGCAAGTAAATGCGGCCATCAATGGCGGTGCTCCCTCCCTCCCCAATCCCCATTCACTACGGCACACAGGCGATGAGTCCACATGCCGCTCTGAGCAGAACAGTAGAAACGGCACGGTAAAAATAGAAGAAACGTACGCGAGAGCAGGAGCTTCGCGGCGTACGTGACGTGAGAGCACTCGTTCATTCATTCATTCATGGCGGCCGGTGGAGACGGGAGCTTGGATCGATCCAAGAGGAACACAAACAATGCGGCCTGAAATTAATTGGTAGTAGGTCCCGGTACGGCGAGACGGGATTACACGGGCACCGGAACATGCCCGTATTAAGTAGCAAAAGTACTACTACTACTACTACACTACGCGCATGCCTTTTTCTCTTTTTGAAACGGGAGAGAGAAGATCAACCTGGCGTCTGCACATGTTTTCTTCTTTCGAAATTTCACTGATTTATTAATAATCATCAACAGTAACAGCAAACGGTTTTCCGATTTTTCAGTCGATTGAGATTTTCTTAAGTATCAGTCACCTAAAAAAATTGCAACCGTTTGTTCTAAAAAAAATGCAAAGTGCAACTGGAACTGAGTTGCACATTTCTTTTACTATGGTTGCACTTTTCTCAATTGATTGAGACTTAAGAAAATCTCAATCGAATAAGACATAGACAAACCCATAAAAAAATCTAAAAATAATAAATATAAATAGTTCCACGGACCATCTAGTGACTACTACAAACACTACTCTCCGTCTTAAAATAAATGTCTCGGATTTGTTAAAATTTAGATGACCCTATATATATATATTAAATAGTGTTTAGATTCATCCAAAATTTAATAAATTTAAGACATCTATTTTAAGATGGAGGGAGTAGATTATTCTCAAAAACTTTCAAGAGTGATTAGAAAGATCAAATCGAATTCCACCAAAACAAGCAACAACTCGCTAATCCTACCATACCGATGAAGGGGGTGTCCATGATTAGGGCTAGTATCCATGCCATCTAACCAATACACAACGTCTAAAACCGAAAGAACACCTCGACAAGTGGCCAATAGCGAGCAAGTGGCACAATCGGTCTAACAGACCCTCAATGCCTACCAATACAAGCTATAGAAAGTTCTCGTTGCCGCTGTCTTTCGCATACCCATCTTAAGGAGAAATCAAAGCAATGGCCTTACGAGATCAGCTGCCAACGCTATCATGGCGCCAAACAACACCAACACCCTGCGCGCGTCAAACACGCACACGCGATCGACATCGAGCCCCCTCGGCTCCATGCCACTTAGTCCCGCCATCCGACACCGCTAGAAACAACCAGGAGTTCCGTCGTGCGTGGCACCTCCGAACCAGGCATGATTGAGCGTAGCACCTGACAATAGGCATGACTTTACAAATCCACCGAAGTCTCAATGTGAGACGAAGCCGCACCACCTTCTACCCCTTCGACCACTAGCAGCTCGAAAAAATGATGCACCCAGGAGGGAGAACAACGTCGAGCATCGTCATCATCCGTTCAGATAAACCCAGATCTAGGCTTTCCCTCGGAGTACCCCGAGTCAGGTGACCGAAGTCAAGCGCGGCTTTCACCGACAATCCCATCTCCAGAAATTCGTTGTTTAGATCGACAAACGCCGCCCGCCCTCGGGATAAACCCGAGGAACACCGCCGTCTGAACCGCCATCGAACCCCACAGAAAAGCACCGTCGCGGCAACACACCACTGCCGAGCAGTACCACCGCCGCTCTGCCGCAGTCTTTCACAAACCGTGTCGTCGACGGCAAGGACCGATCTACACAGCAGATCCCATGACCCCACCACTCCGGATGACCTGCATGCCCACTGCCGCCGTCGTCTTGGACCTCCATCGTCGCCCTGGTCAGAAGGCCCTCACGATGTGATGCGTCGGGAGAGAAAGAAAGCCCCCCCCTCCACCATTAGCAGCAAGGGCTTTGCCTGGCCACGTCCTCCTATGAAGACGGAGGAGGGGAAATTGGGTGGAGGGAGGCCTCGCCGGTGGCTAGGGTTTCCTCCGGGTGCCGCCCCGAGCGGGACGATACGGGAAGGGAAGGATAATTGGGCGCCACTACGCGCAGCCCTGCGTGTCGCAATGCAAGCTGGCGGTGCACTGGTACGTACGTAGGTGTAGCGTTGGCCGAGCAAGATTTATAGGAGGATGGATAGATAGGTAGAGGCGTGGCGCGCATCGCAGCTAGCTACGCTACGCACGCGTCCGGACGGTAGCGCACGGCCTGCTAGCTGCACTGCACTGCCGCCCTCGCCCGCCCGCGTCCTCACTCGTCCGTGCCAAAACAGTGAGCAACGCGCATTAGATTCTCCGAACGCCCAGCAGCATTGTTCCCTAGCGCGCCATCTCTCTGGCCGCTTCTTGCCGCGCTAGACAGCAAGCCATTAGAGTGTTTGCTTTGCCACGGGCGGCGAGAAGCTCGTGTACGTGTTCCTGTGTGCTCGTGAAGTCGTGAGCCAGCAATACGCTCACGAGCTTCTCTTGCTGCGGGTGCGGCGGTCTCTACGGTGATGGATCGGGGTCGGAGGCGGCAATGGGGCGTCGCCTACGCGGTGCTGCTCTTGTCGGCGCTTCTGGCGGTCGCCTCGGCGCAGTCCCCGTCTCCGGCAGCGGCGCCGCCGGCGACAAAGCCAGCGCCACAGGCGCCGAAGCCGTCGTCTCCCCCTGGGGCGTCCCCGGCGCCGAAGCAGACAACTGGACCTTCGGCGTCGCCGGCGCCAAAGCCATCGACTCCACCTACGGCGTCACCCGTACCAAAGCCACCGTCTCCACGCGCGCCGGCGCAGGCGCCAAAGCCATCCACTCCTCCTACATCATCACCGGTCCCGAAACCACCATCTCCACGCGCGCCGGCGCCGGCGCCGAAACCGTCGTCTCCGCCACCTGCGGCGCCGCCGGTTCCGAAGCCACCGTCTCCACCCGCAGCAGCGCAGGCACCGACACCGCCGTCATCCCCACCGCCGGCACCAAAGCCGTCGCCTGCAGCCCCGGCGCCGGTTCAAAATACATCTCCCACGCCCGCTCCGAAACCGTCTCCTCCGACTGCGTCACCACCACCACCACCAGCACAAAAACCATCTGCTCCTCCGACCCCACCGCCGGCTCCGGCGCCGTCGTCTTCGCTGCCACTCTCTCCTAGCTTCTACGCGCGCTCCTGCCCGAGCGTCGAGCTGGCGGTGCGCGACGTCGTCAGGTCGGCGTCCACCTTGGACCCTACCATCCCCGGCAAGCTCCTCAGGATGGTATTCCATGACTGCTTCGTAGAGGTATGGAACCACACACATTATACTTATACTCTTCTTCTATTACTGCAAAGCTACTCATCTTGTACTAGGGAAATGTGTTTTACTGGCTCTTTTGCAACCATGGATTGCACGAGTTCTTCTTGAGCATGACAAAAAATGGTGGAGCAGGTGTCTGTACTTTAGGTGTTCATATTCAGATTCAGTTTCAGCGTTTCACATGCCGTGTGCTAGATGTAGGCTTCAATCAAGTTGGTCTCCGTGAAAACTATCCTGCCGTAGTAACATTGCAGCATCGCCTCGTCACTATTATTTTCAGCAATTGCGACATTTGCCATGACCATGATCCTGTACGAACTTGCTTTTCCCCTTCCCATAGTTTCCTGAAGAAACCAAAGTCAGTGACCAGACTGAATGGTTATGCCGGACCTTTTATGTCCTTCAGTTTTGCTAATTTGAGCTCGCTAGGTGCATCAATCACACACAAAAGTTCAGCTATCACACATGCCTAATCTTTGACATCTTATACCTGTCAAACTGACAGCATTTTACAGTTGCAGCTCATCAGGTTTTTGAAAGCTCACGCGCTTGCACAATGAGTTTAAACATTGAAAGTTTTCTTGATCCAGGGATGCGATGCCTCGGTGCTGGTTCAAGGTAACGGCACGGAGAGGACTGATCCGGCGAACCTCTCGCTTGGTGGGTTCAATGTCATTGACGAAGCCAAGAGGCTGCTCGAAGCGGTGTGCCCTGCAACCGTTTCTTGCAGTGACATCATAGTCCTCGCTGCAAGAGATGCTGTCACATTTGTAAGTAGCAGTGCAACTAATCAAACCCATTGCTCTCATTCAGTTTACTGCATTTTCTGCTTTGTCTTGCTACAATACTCGCAAAATACCAATTTCCTACTCTTATATTTGATTTGGCACGACAACTGAATCTGCTTAGTTAGAGAAAATATAGCAGTACTAGTAGGCAGAAGTACTTGGTCAGCATAGGACATCATAAACGCAGCACTAAATGCTGCGAGGATTAGATCTTGGATGAATCCTGTGGTCCTGGTCCTGTATGTGACAATGACTAATTCAAACATAGGATTAGCAAACCTGTCTTATGATTATACTACATCTAAATAAAATGGGGAGGGAGAACCTCAACAACTTACCTGTAACTGAACATAATCCCAACTTATGTTTGGGACCAGACCATTTTGTGTGCATGGTTAGTATGGCACATCAATGGTGATGGTCCTAAGGGTGATCATAGCCAAGTACAAGTGGGACACAGCTTGGGTTCTGAAATTTTACATCAGATGTGCTTCGAAAGTTGTCTCTGTATTTTGGTAATCTCAGGCCAGTAGAAGTGCAGTAACACCCACAATTCACCTATAAGAGCTGCTGAGGTTACAGTAATTGACAATTTGTAGTAATGTTTTTGCTGCTTTAGTGCTTTTGCATGACTAATCTAGGTTCTCGAGTCTTGACTAAAACGGTAACCCAATTTTAGTGGATAAACTTTCTCTTTTCCAGGGAAGCAAGTAAGTTGACAAACTAAAACTGGCTGGTAACTACCAACTCATTACTGATGTTCAGTTGTATGTTTTCCCTAAACAGACCGGAGGACCGTCGGTGCCCGTCTCCCTCGGGCGGCGTGACAGCCTCGTCTCCCTGGCATCCAACGTGAGAAGTAACATCATCGACACGGGCTTCTCCGTGGACGCCATGGCGGCGAGCTTCGCCAACAAGGGGCTCACCCTGGAGGACCTCGTCACCCTATCAGGTACAAAATCTCACTCGAATACACCTAGACATGTAGACTGGTCGGTCACTGTCGCTTCATCGATCTCACGATGACGCCGCCGCCATGATTGATGCAGGTGGGCACACCATTGGGTCGGCGCACTGCGGCACGTTCCGGGAGCGGTTCCGTGCGGACGCGAACGGGAGCATGGTGCCCGTGGACTCGACGATGAACAGCGACTACGCGAGCGAGCTGGTGCGGACGTGCTCGGCGTCGGGGACGGCGACGGTGGACTGCGACGAAGGGTCGGCGGCGACGTTCGACAACCGGTACTTCGGCAACCTGCTGGACGGGCGCGGGCTGCTGCGCACGGACGCGGTGCTGGTGCAGAACGCCACGACGCGGGCCACGGTGTCTGCGTTCGCGCAGAGCCAGGAGAGCTTCTTCAGCAGCTGGGCCGGCTCGTTCGCCAGGCTCACCAGCCTCGGCGTCAAGACCGGCTCCGACGGCGAGATCCGGCGGCTCTGCTCCAGCGTCAACGGCGGCTGATCGATCGGCCATGCACGGGCATGTATAACAGTGACACATACTACATAGAAGGGGTCTGGGATGTAGTAGCGGGCTGAAAATGAGATCTGATTCGTTTGTTCTTGCGGTAGCTGGTGATCGATCATGTCACTCTCTTTTGTTTAGGCTCCATGTAGAGGGTGGTGCGGCATGCGATTAATACCAAATCAAGATCAATGAAATGATACTACTAGTACGTTCAATATATCCGCAGGAGTGGAGTGGAGTGGAGTGTCGGTCACCACCACTCACCAAACCAATGCTAGCTAGCAAGCGTGCTAATACTGTTCGCAATATTGCGAAGCGCGGAAAACACGTTTCAGGAAAGCAGAGCATCATTTATTTGATGTCCTCGTAGAGAAAAACACAATCTGGCAGTACGAATGTGGAGGATTGAATTCAGACCTCAAGAAAGAGGTAAGAGGTAGACGATGGATTGTGGCACCGGGTACTTGGGAGCCAGAGTGGGCACATGGGAATGAATGCAGCATATGCCAACGGTACCCACAGACTCATTAATGTCGTTGTCTATCTTTAACTTATACTCCCTCCGTTAGGGATTATAAGACCTAAGAGCTTTTTTAAAATGTTAGAAATTATACGTCCTTTCTCATTTATTACCATCTCTTATCCAATATATGGTTTTCTTTTTCTTTCTCTTCTCTCATGCATGTATAGCTATTGGTGCATGTAGTAATCAAGAGGGTGAGTTAATGCTTTTCTTAATCCTATCAAAATGGTCCTATCAAAATGGTCCATAGGGTGCAAACATTCAACTGTGTTTGTAGTGAAAAAACCATGAAAGATCAAATCTATTCGAATTGGACCAACCACTAAGCTTTTAAAGTCACATACTCGCATGAGCTCCCGTGTCGCTCTCGCGAGCGACAGGGAGCCTCTCAGCCACCGCCGCCTCTTAGTCACCCCTCCCTCTCCCCTTCCTCCTTGCTATCGCCGAAGGGCATCTCTGAGCGAAGCACGGGCGGCGTCGGCGGCGGATGGCGGCGTGAGAAGTTCCAGCCGGCGGGGAAGCCACGCTCTGGAGGGGTGCGAGTAGTTCTCCTCTGCCGGCGTGAGGCCTGGACTTTGGTTCTGGTGGTGGATATCGGAGCAACCTGGACCTGCAGCCTGGCAACATGGGGGGATTCCGCCTAGGTAAATAATGGTGGCGGCCCTAGAGTCCTTCCGGTGCCAAGGTCATCGATCTACCCTTTGTCGGTGCTCCTCGATCCGACAGTCAATGAGTTCCGGAATTCTCCTATGGGGATCTTCTCGGATTCGTGTAGAAGCTCCTTGATTTCTCAGATAGGATCCGGTCATGTGCGGCTTCAGATGGTGTGTCACGAAGCTCCGCTTTCTGTTGACACAATGGACATGTCTACTTTTAGATTTTCATGGTAAAGACCGGGGCAGAGAATGTCATGGCGGTTGTGGCTGAAGGACCAGTTTATGGTGAAGAGTGACCTTGAATGCAATGAAGACTTTGTTGGATGCTCGGTGAATTGCAATAGCGGTATCGATTAGCAGGGCCGGTAGAACTGAGAGATTCTATGTTGACGGTGCTCCTTGAGTACCAAGGCTCGATTCTTAGCGCGAAAGTCCATGGTATCACCTTCATTGGTTGTACCTGGTAGTGACCTTGTTGAAGACATTGTTTTGAGAATTCGGTCTTTCTCCAGGGTGAAAATCTAACATCTTTGATCGGGCGACGTTGGAATTTGTGCATTGTTTCCTTCTTGTAGGCATCGCTTTTGAAGAACCACTTCTGTAGTCTCAGTGTTGTCTTTGGTGGTGGTCCGTGAGTTGCTGCTACGAGTGATTGATCGCTATGGTGGGGATTTTTCTTCTTTCTTTCTTTTTAGGCTATGTGCATCCTCAATGTTTGTTTGGACATTGTTTTGGTGCAGAGGCCGGATGTAATTGGTATATGCGCAATATTAATATATTTCTTTTATAAAAAACTCACATTAGCCACCCAACCGATAGGAGAGACCCTAAAATTATTGAGCGCACAATGGTGGGAGACACACTATAGGCTTCCAAATTGCTGCTTCGACGATGTCTTGCTCGGAAACAAAAGAACCGCGAAACCATAAAGCTGCCGAACAACATAAAATTGACACCAAGATAGGCACCAACACTGTCAAGACTGGCCCGAAGTGTCAAAATCGATGGTACATCAAGGACGTGTTTGGTAGCCTACATGCATATTGGGGGATCCCATGGCACGCCCTACGGAAAATACCCCGTAAAATAATGAGAGTTATGCTATGTTTTCTAGTGTATTTGGTTACCTCCTTTCCACTTGGCTGCTTGGTGTGGGAAACTATCCGCTCTATTTGGGTAGGTTAGACGCATCTTTTTTTCGCTCAAGCTGATGCAAACCAAAGCTGCATATGGGTAGGTTAGACGCATCTTTTGGTTACTAGGATTAAGATGCATATGGTTACCATGGTCCTAATATGTTGAGCTTACCATGTCAATACATATTTACATGCGATTATAGAGTAGAATAATAAAAATATGAGCTTGACGATGACCATAACCATGACGATGATGAATTCCTTCAGCCTACTCTCTCGAACATGATGTGCTTCTTCGCCTATAGTCATAGCTTGAACAAGCACTGCATGCTTGAAAATCACCAACGCCATCTCCATCAACATCACCATTCTCCGCATCCATCTCGTTGTAATTTCAAAATGTGGTCTATCCATACTAACATAACTATGCATAGATCAGATTTGATATCACTAAAGGGGTTTGTAGCAGAAAACACAAGTTTTTCTAACTAGAACGCACCATAAGCCCAAGATCGATCTATTAGTTAATGCAGTAAAGGGATAAGGTTACGATTACATACCCTTGTACAACGCAGTTAACGTCCCGCGGGAAACGTGAATAAAGTAGACGATCATAGACGACCTTAAGGTCACGAAGCTCCTTACTCGTCACCTCCTGGTCCTAGCACGACATGCCAGCACCACGTGTGGCTGCGCTATCAGAGGTATCACACACATACAGTTTCTAGCTTCGACTCCCGTTCTCCTTGATCTAGATGGGATGCGGAAGTAGACCCTCTATAACTGGGATTGAGCAGCGCGACAGCGTGCCGGTGCTGTTGACTCTCTCGTGTGTAGTCATTTAGTGGAACCGCACTCGTGAGACTTAGCTAAGAAAGAGGGGAAATTCCCTAAGGAAAATGGCCTTAGGAATTTCCTTTTAGTTTTATGTGTCTTTTCCCCACCACTATGTGGGACTAAAAGAAAAGGCAAAGGAGGGGCACAACCGGCTGGGCCATGTGGTGGCCGGGTCGGCCTACCGTGCGCCCAGCCAGTGGTGGATTGTCGGAAAGGTGGTGGCCTGGATGGTCCACCTGCCGCATGTGCGCGAGCCTAGCCCAGATGTGGGTCGAGGCGGTGGCAGCGTGGGCCTGGCTCTTCCGCTCCGCGTGGGCCGGCCGGGCATGCTGCCCACATGGACCTGCCCGTCTGCCTGCGTGGTCCTGTTGTTGTGGCCGGTTGAGCTTCCCTTTGGGGTAGCTTCCTCTTGGGATTATTTCCTCCGGGGATTCGGCCCATTGCAGGAAGTTGCCCTATAAATATTAATTTAAAATATTTATTGAATATAAATTAATTCACAATTAACATATATAAATGCATATTTATAAATTGCTATTTATTCGAAACACTTTTCGGTCTTTTCCTTCTTCCGAACATCTTCAGACCCTCTTCGAAACTATTTCTTTCTCAAAACATTTCCGATCTTTTTTTCTCATCGGTGATCCCTTCGATTCCATAGCGATCTTAGAACGTCGTTACACCCTTAAGTGTGTTACCCTACGGCTAGGGAATGACACAGACATGATCGAGATCTGTTTCCGATCAATGATCAATAGCGGGACCGGGATGTCCATGATGACCGCTATTGTAACATCCCAAAATTACTAAGCTTGGATCATCAAACACTAATCCTCAAAATTAGGGTTAACAAAAACTTTGCTAAATAAAATTATGAATGCATGCATATGTGTATGCATGGATTTTGAAATTCTTTTAAACCACCTTGTTTGTGTGTTCCTTTGCTTGTAAAATGTTTCTTAGGTGAAATAAACATTATCTAAAATATTTCCCACCCTTTTCCTAAAGACAAGTAAATCAAAACAAATATATAAAAGGAATGGTCACTTTGACCAATTTAACTCTCATGCCTACTTGGGCTGCCTCAAACTTTTAAAACCTCACAGAAACTTTTCTGGATCTTTGCACCCCTTGAATGTACTCCTAACAAAGTATCAAGGCCACTTTGTGATCATCCAGAAACTTTCAAAGGCATAGTTTAAATGCCAATTCAAAATTAAATCTTTCTCATATGGGAAGATCCCACTTTTTCAAAAACTACTCAAACAAGCTCAACTTTCAAAACCCAAGCATCTGCAGACTCACCAGCACCAATCTAGCAAACCCACTAAAAATCTTTTCAAAATTCAAAACTTGATTTCATGCGGCCATTTCATCAAACAGGTTGCAGACACAAATCAAACAAACATCAAACACTATTGTGAGCAGTGATTCTTGCCTAACTGGTTCCCCATTTAGCTCACAAACAACTCAGTAGATCATCTAGCAGGATTAACCAAGCACTAGCACCACTGTGAGCTTGCCATTGCCATCAATGGTGAATAACCGAGCCCACCCTTGCCACCCATAGTCGACAGCAAGCTAGAAGCAGCAGCAAGCCTAGCCAGCATGTCTGGGAGGCAGCCCACCGTCCACCGCCACTCACTGTCCACCGCTCGAGCCTTGCCAAGCCATGTACCACGCGCACGAACTGCGCCCAGACCGCCAGAGACCATGCCGAGCGTGCGCCAGAGCACCACCCTCGACCAAAGCCCACAGACCGCGCGCCGCCCTCGTCGCGTGCATACACAATCCCCACCGACCCAGGAGACCGCCAGACATCCCCGTTTGCCGCCCCGTGACGCACAGCCACCGCTCGTCGTCGAAGACGCCGCCTCTGCCGCGCAGAGCATCGCCCATTCCAGACCAAGCCACACCGCCCCATGCCTCGAAACCATGTCGTTGAGCATCGCCAGGAGACACCGCACCGTCCCCTACCTTCGCCCATGCCAATAGCCGCCTGTACCATCGCCCCCGACGAGCTCACCGTGCGCCCCGACGGTCCCCTCGCTTGACTATAAATAGAGGCGACCCCCGCTCGATTTCTTCACACCATCTCACTCCCCTCTCCTCACTGATCGTGCCACACCGTTCTCGGAGCAAGGCGAGCACCACCTCGCCGGAATTTCACCGGAGCCCGTCGCCTCGGGAGAAGAAGGGAGCCAGTGATTGGAGCCGCCCCAGGAGAAGCCACCGGTACCAGGAGATTCGCCATCGTCGACTTCGTCGTTCGCCCGCCTCGCCGACCCTCGCCAGCACCCCGGTCAGCCCCCAGCACCCCTCACTGGCCGCGCTAGGTTTCGTTCTCGCCGGCGTTGTCTCGCATCGACGATGACTCCCAGCCGTTGGATTAGAATCAGATCAAACGACCCACGTTGCCACATACCGCTTCGCCCAGCCCCGTGTCACTGACGAGTGGGGACACCCACTTAAGCAGCCCGCGGGAGCACTGTGCTTAGCAGGCCGGCCCATTATCGTTTCCCGCGCAGCAGTGATTTGAATTAGATCTTTTTCTTTTTAATTCAAACACACTTCGCCTCAACCGGTCGATTCAGTGCACCAATTTGAATGAAACCAATTTTGTTGGAAAGGTTTGTGAATGCTGAATCCAAGCCCGTTAGATTCAAGTCATTTGGATCTATAGATCATCCTTAGTAAAAATAACAAGGCAGAGGCTTTTCTGCATTCAAACATTTTTAAAATTTAAACCATAATAGCTTTTGAGTTGATTCCAACTCTCAAAAATCACATTTAACCATACCTTTCAGAATATATAAAAATATATAGGTTTACTTGCAGAAATAATGTTCAAGTAATAAAAGAATGCTACATAGGCATTTCTAGCCACTTTAATTAATTAGAATAAAAGGCTAAAACCTTATTAAATTGTGACACCACTTTAAATCACATTCCCATGGACTACAATATGTGGTGATGACATGTGTCAACATGATCCCATGTTTAGTTTGGAGAATATTAAATCTTAAGTAGTTTTTCAATGAGTAGAAATTACTTTTCTAAAAATAAAAGGAATTAAACCAAGCCTTAACCTTGTAATGTTAGAGATGATGCTAGATCATCTGTAGGACCCTTGTGTGTGATGATTGCAAGTAGTTAAGTATTGTTTGGTGATTATGTACCTCGTATTTATTCATAGACGCTAGTACCGACCAAGGATACGAGGAGGAAGGAGGATACTACGAAGAAGAAGCCGAGGAGAACTTCAACCACTGCTCTGCACAAGGCAAGCTATTAACCTTACAAGCTAACACTTGCAATTTAGCAAGCTGAGACTATACCTATGCAAGCCAATAATGGTTACTATGCCTACTATATGCCTTAAGCATATGTGATCATACCCACTTGACAAACCAATCCTAATTTTATTTGCAAGCTTCTTACTTTATTTCTTTATCAAAGCTTACTTAGAGTTTACTTAAGAGTTTGGTAGAATACTAGAAAGTTATGTAAAGGTTGCATAAAGAGCATAAAATTTGGCCTAAGTTAGAAACCTTGATATCATCCTAAGATATAAGGTTGTACTTCGTTGAAACTCCACTAGTTTACCACCCCTCCTTAGTACTACCCCCACCTGTAGAGGCTAGTGCTAAGCATAAAACTTGGTCAACTTTTAGATGGGAATACTTGGTGGAAAACTGGTTATGAAAACCTTGGAATGGTGGATCATTCTATTGAAATGTTTTGGACATGTGTTTCCAAACACCTGATGATTTTGGTGATGAAAATGTTGAGGCATGAGCCTTAGCCCTTTATAAAACTAATGGTTGTCTGGATGCGATACCATTCCAATTTTATCGTACAACCACAATACCCGAAGATTGGGTAGGGCTTGACTGGAAACTTATATACCTTAGTATTAGCTCCCTCACGGCCAAGGTCTGAGCTGAGGCTACCTTGTGAAAATTGTCCACCTGTGTAGTACCCAAGATGACAGCTGGTCATGTTTGGGAGGCCAAACTCACAGGAGAGGTGCTTATACTAGGGCGTGTAATTGAAAGGTTAGGATTGATTATCCGCATACTGAGTATGGTGAATTCAGGATTTGTTCCTGACGGATGTATCGAATGTTGTGGTGAAAGTGTACAATCTCTGCAGAGTGACAAACTATTCGAATAGCCGCGTTCACGGTTATGGACAGTTGGAGTGGCCATACTGTTCCCCCGTCAGACTTTTCAAAAAAGACTTGTGAAATGAATTGAGACTTTGACTTGACCACAACAGAGTTGTGACATGAGTTACAAGATCCCACTCAGGAGTTATAAAATTGTGACTAGCTTTGGAACTTAGTAGAGATAAATCTGGCTTTTGCAAAACAACCTTACAGCCTAGTGTCCCATTATCCAAAAACCCCTTTACCTGTTTGTATTAGTTTGCGAGTACTTAAAGAGTACTCATGGCTTTGTCCCTGGCTATTCCCATGGCCAGACTATGAAGAGGAGTACCTGGAAGATGGACCCCAGGGAGGTTACGACAACTAGGATCATCTCCCATCGTCAGCATTGCCTGTGACCCCGAAGATGGAGCTTCGCCTACGCTATCGTTATTATTACGTATTCCACTGCTTGAAGTTGTATTAAGAACTGGATCATGAGATCCCTATTTGTGTAAGAACTTATGTATCGTTTGTAATGGATGATGTACTATGGTATCCAATTCTGTTATGTCTCGCAAAAATGGTAATCCTGGGATTGCGATGTATGGCATAACAGGCATCTGGGATTAAAAATCCGGGTGTTGACAAGTTGGTATCAGAGCCATCCTGACCATAGGAGACCCTAGTTAGACTGGACGTTTGAACCAAAAACTTAGTTTTAAAACCAAAGAAAACAAATATTTACAAAAACTTATTCTCATTCTTATCTCTTTGATTCCTTTCTAAAAATTCAGGTTCCTCAAAAACTCTTGCAAAATACATAAAATTTTGACACACTTGATCACCCTGATAATCTACTCATCCTCTATTCTTATAGATGGACGTGAAGTACAACAAGTTTTACCAACTGGGGAATGGAGGAGACCTTATCTTTGAGAGGGATTTCGACCAGCTTTCGGAACTTCTGGAGCGTCCGCACCCTGAGTTCTTCGGAGCTCAGCTCAATGATCAAGGAGGAGAAGATCTGTAGTGGCTAATTGTTGCAAGTCTCAGAGGAAAGATTGAACCTCACACTGCGGAAGGAATTCAGTTTACCTTAAGAGAGAACAACTGGCTCGATGGACTTGCCAGAGCAATGCAGGAAGCTCTTTCCCGTCTGTGTGGGTAGAGCATCAATCAGATCAAGGGTACTCGCTTTGAGTTTTGCCCAAGGCGTGATGCAAATGGACAACCACTGGAAGCCCCATACCACCCCGAGCTGAAGACTCAATTGGACCACCTTAGCTTCATGATGTACGATCGTCAGCAGGAGTTGGACAACTGCCGTGACTACTGCAACCACAAGTCCGCCATCATCAAGACGAAGGATCAGACCATCTCCATGCTAGCAAAGGATCGCAAGTCTCGCCGCCGTCAGCTCGACAAGAAGGAGCGCATCATTGCCCGTCTTCGCCACCGCATCTCATCTTTGGAGGAGACCATCCACGAGAGAGACATGCAGTTGGAGGAAAGGGAGAATGCCGGAGAGGATCTTCGTGGAGACCCTTACTCCTATCTCAGCGATGACGATGATTTTCTGGAGGATCAGGCCATAGACTTCTTCACCGATGAGGATGATTTCGCCTTCATCGATGATGATGAAGATGATGAAGCCACAGACTCCAAGGAGTAGTAGCACTTGAGCACTAGCGTAGTGAGTAGTATTCGGTCCCACTGTATCGTAGTTTCTAGAATGGTTCTTAAAACCATCTGTTTTTCTTTGTTGTGGTGTGTGTTGTACTGTGTGGTATGAATGAATGAATGAAAAAGCAAGTTGCTAGAAAAATCTGAGTCAAACCTTTAAAACTTTTCAAAGTCCCCAAAACCTTAGAAATTTCCCTCTTTTCTCATGATCTATCTAAATCTTCAGATGCCACGTGGAGGAAGTGGTTCAGCCCCGGACCCGATGTTGCAGATACTGCAAATGTTGACTTCTCACCGTGAAGCTGAAAGAGCGGAACGTCAAGCCAACCTAGCCACTCTGCAGCAGATAACCCAGCTAGACCACAACAACCAAGGCCATGGAAATCAGGACAACCATGGATCTAAGCTCAAGAATTTCCAGAATACCAACCCACCTGTTTTCACCAAGTCCGAAGAATCCCTAGACGCCGATGATTGGCTGCAAACCATGGAAAATAACTTAGAAGTAGTTGGAGTGGAAGCCAACGAGAAAGTTCTGTTTGCCACCCATTATCTAGCCGGAGATGCCAGGGCATGGTGGAATAGTGTTCGCGCAATGACCGGAGGCCAGATGATGACCTGGGAGGAATTCAAGGTCAAGTTTAGCCGAACCCATGTGCCACCAGGTTTGATCAAGAGAATGAGAGACGAGTTCATAGAGCTGAAGAAAGGAAGGATGACTATAGTGGAATACCGTGACAAATTTTTGTCATTAGCTAGGTATGCCCCGGACGAGATAGACACGGAAGCCAAGAAGAAGGAGAGGTTCCTGAATGGTCTGCATGATGAGATGCAGGCGGTGTTAGTCAATATCCCCTTTGCGGATATTGAAGCCCTTGTCGACTCTGCTATCCAGATGGAGGGAAAGATCAACCAAGCCAATGAGAACCGCAAGCGTCGCATGATGCACCAACCAGGAACCCATCAGACCCCAAAGTATCGCCCCAACCCATCTCCAGGATTTGCCCCAAGAACCAACAGACGCCCGATGAACCGTCCGACCTATCCCAACCGTGGAAACCCTAGACCCGGAGGAAATCACAACAACCCCAGCAACTCTAGCAATTTCACCCGTGCCCCACCCAAGTTCAACACCAACAATGCTACCGCCAACCCCAACACTGCCCCTAGGACTGGAAGCAATGCTGTGCCTGTAGCAGCCAAGGACAAGTCTCAAGTGACTTGTTATGACTGTGGAAATAAAGGTCACTATTCCAACGAGTGCCCCAACAAGAAGAATGCTACGGCACCCAATGCCAATGTCCCCGCTCAGCAGCAGCATCGTGTTCAGCCAGGAAGGAGATTTGCCCCAGGAAATTCGCTCAACCGCAACGGCCGTCTTTTTCTCATGCATGCTGAAGAAGCTCAGGAAGCGCCAGACGTCGTGCTGGGTATGTTTTCTGTTAATTCAGTACTTGCAAGAGTGTTGTTTGACTCTGGTGCATCGCATTTATTTGTCATCGAAGAATTTGCCTGCACTAGTAAAATTCAACCAACCAAACTGAAGCATGTAATGATTTTTCAAATTCCCGGATCAACCACCAAGGCTAGGCAAATTTGCAAAGCCGTCCCTATCCGAATACATGGCATAGATTTTTATGCTAATCTGATAGTACTCGGAACTAAAGGTTTGGAAGTAGTACTAGGAATGGATTGGATGTCCAAACATAAAGGATTGATTGACTGTGCCAAGAAAGCCATCACCATGACCAGTACAGCCGGGATATCAGTCGAACATATATCTGAAACCTTACCTCGCCAATTCAAATGCAACAAGAGTATGGCCCAACCTACCATTGACCAAGTCCGGATAGTCTGTGAATACCCCGATGTATTTCCAGATGTTTTGCCCGGTATGCCCCTAGATCGGGATATCGAGTTTATCATTGAACTAATCCCCAGAATCGGACCCATAGCCCAGAGACCCTATAGTATGAACCCGTCAGAGCTCGCGGAACTGAATAAGCAACTGGATTCCATGTTGGAAATCGGATTGATTCAACCAAGTGCGTCACCATGGAGATCACCTGTCTTGTTTGTGGACAAGAAGGATGGTGGTAACCGTTTGTGTACAGATTATCGGGAGTTGAATGAGGTCACCATCAAGAACAAGTACCCTTTGCCCAAGATAGAAGATTTGTTTGATCAGTTGATCGATGCCAAAGTGTTTTCTAAGATTGATCTTAGAACTGGTTATCATCAACTCAAGATTCGTGCAGAGGATATTCCAAAGACTGCCTTTACCACCAGATATGGATTGTACGAGTATACTGTCATGTCTTTTGGATTAACCAATGCCCCCGCTTATTTCATGAATCTCATGAATAAGATTTTTATGGACTTCCTGGATAAGTTTGCCGTTGTTTTCATCGATGACATTCTGATTTATTCCAAATCAGAAGAAGAACATGAGCTACACCTAAGGACCATTCTTGGAACCCTTAGAGAGCATCAGTTGTATGCCAAGTTTAGCAAATGTGAATTCTGGTTACAGGAGGTAGGATTCCTCGGTCACATTGTATCAGCCGGAGGAATTGCCGTTGACCCTGCCAAAGTGAAAGATGTAGAAGATTGGCAAGCCCCAACCACTCAAACCCAAGTTCGTGCTTTTCTCGGATTGGCGGGATATTACCGCAAATTCGTAGAAGGATTCTCGAGTATCGCCAGACCCATGACCCAATTGCTGAAGAAGGACAAGAAGTTTGAATGGACCGACAAGTGTGAAGCGAGTTTTCAAGAACTCAAGAGGAGATTGATTTCAGCCCCAATCTTGATCATGCCGGATATCACGAAGCCCTTCGATGTGTATTGTGACGCATCCAAGATCGGTCTCGGATGTGTGCTAATGCAAGAAGGCAAAGTTATATCTTATCTATCTCGACAATTGAAGCAACATGAGAAAAACTACCCAACCCATGACCTCGAACTCGCAGTCGTAGTTCTAGCCCTGAAAACATGGAGACATTACCTAATGGGAAATCGTTGTGAGATTTATTCGGATCACAAGAGTCTAAAGTATATATTCACTCAGAAGGAGCTGAATATGAGGCAGAGAAGATAGATTGAGTAATCAAGGATTATGACCTGGACATTCACTATCACCCTGGTAAAGCCAACGTGGTAGCCGATGCCCTTAGCAGATTGCCGTGCCGCTTGAACTCCATGATTTTTAAGGAGCAACCAAGCTTGCACAAGGAGATGGAAGATTTTCAAATGGAATTAGTAAGTGAAGGATTTTTGGCTAGCATAGAACTCCATCCCACTTTGATCAGTCAGATTAAAGAGGCGCAGAAGGAAAATGCTAGTATTGAAGGAATCAAGCGTCGTATCGGTACAGGCAAGGTACCTGGATTCACCGAAGACGAAGAAGGAGTTTTGTGGTACAAAGGACGCCTTTGTGTACCATCCGATTCTGAGTTGAAAGAAGTTATCTTGAAGGAGGCTCATGATACTCTTTATTCTATCCATCCCGGAGGAACTAAGATGTATCAAGATTAAAAGGAGCAATTTTGGTGGCATAATATGAAGAGAGAAATCGGAAGCTATATCGCCAAGTGTGATATATGTCAGCGAGTCAAGACAGGACATCAACGACCCGCTGGATTGTTGCAACCTTTGCAGATTCCGGAATGGAAATGGGATTCAATAGGAATGGACTTTATCACTGGACTGCCTACTTCTAGTAGGGGAAATGACTCCATCTGGGTCATAGTGGACAGATTGTCCAAAGTCGCCCATTTCTTGCCCGTCAAAACCACATATCAGAGTTCGAAACTAGCGGAGTTGTACATCGCTAGAATAGTTAGTTTTCACGGAGTCCCTAAGAACATAGTATCGGATCGAGGAACTCAGTTTACCTCGAGATTCTGGAAGAAAGTTCAAGAAGGTTTAGGAACCCGCCTAGATTTCAGTACCGCGTATCACCCCCAGACCGATGGACAAACGGAGCGAGTAAATCAAATACTCGAAGATATGATGAGAGCCTGTGTGTTAGAATATGGATCCAAGTGGGAAGACTGTCTGCCGTTTGCAGAATTTTCCTACAATAACAGTTATCAAGCCAGTTTGCAAATGGCCCCATTTGAATTCATGTACGGAAGAAAGTGTCGCACCCCTTTGAACTGGTCGGAAGTAGGAGAGAGTCAGATCTTCGGACCCCACATCCTACGAGAAGCAGAAGAGAAGGTTCACAAGATTCGTGAGGACGTCAAGACCGCCCAGTCGAGACAGAAGAGTTACGCCGACAAGAGACGTCGAGACCTCGCCTTCAACATAGGAGATTTTGTTTATCTGAAAGTGTCGCCATTGAAGGGAATGCAGCGTTTCCAACTCAAAGGAAAGTTAGCCCCCAGATATATCGGACCTTTCAGAATTCTGAACCGTCGAGGAGAAGTATCGTACCAATTGGAGCTACCCGAAGAGATGTCAGCCGTGCACAATGTGTTCCATATCTCATTACTTCGCAAGTGTCTCGAAGTCCCCGAGAAGACCGAAGTGTTCAAGAATATCGACCATCGGACCATAGAGATCAACGATGACCTGACCTATCCCGAAGTACCCATCCGTATTTTGGAAGAAGCTTTTCGAACTACCCGAACCCGAAGCATCAAGTTTCTCAAGATTCAGTGGAGCAACCACACAGAAGAGGAAGCTACCTGGGAGCGCGAAGATCACATCAGGACGGAGTTTCCCGATCTCTTCAAATCATAGGTAATCTTTTCGTCCTTTTTCAAATCTCGGGACGAGATTTTGTTTAAGGGGGGAAGGTTTGTAACATCCCAAAATTACTAAGCTTGGATCATCAAACACTAATCCTCAAAATTAGGGTTAACAAAAACTTTGCTAAATAAAATTATGAATGCATGCATATGTGTATGCATGGATTTTGAAATTCTTTTAAACCACCTTGTTTGTGTGTTCCTTTGCTTGTAAAATGTTTCTTAGGTGAAATAAACATCATCTAAAACATTTCCCACCCTTTTCCTAAAGACAGGTAAATCAAAACAAATATATAAAAGGAATGGTCACTTTGACCAATTTAACTCCCATGCCTACTTGGGCTGCCTCAAACTTTCAAAACCTCACAGAAACTTTTCTGGATCTTTGCACCCCTTTAATGTACTCCTAACAAAGTATCAAGGCCCACTTTGTGATCATCCAGAAACTTTCAAAGGCATAGTTTAAATGCCAATTCAAAATTGAATCTTTCTCATATGGGAAGATCCCACTTTTTCAAAAACCACTCAAACAAGCTCAACTTTCAAAACCCAAGCATCTGCAGACTCACCAGCACCAATCTAGCAAACCCACTAAAATCTTTTCAAAATTTAAAACTTGATTTCATGCGGCCATTTCATCAAACAGGTTGCAGACACAAATCAAACAAACATCAAACACTATTGTGAGCAGTGATTCTTGCCTAACTGGTTCCCCATTTAGCTCACAAACAACTCAGTAGATCATCTAGCAGGATTAACCAAGCACTAGCACCACTATGAGCTTGCCATTGACATCAATGGTGAATAACCGAGCCCACCCTTGCCACCCCATAGTCGACAGCAAGCTAGGAGCAGCAGCAAGCCTAGCCATCATGTCTGGGAGGCAGCCCACCGTCCACCGCCACTCACTGTCCACCGCTCGAGCCTTGCCAATCCCTGGACCACGCGCACGAACCGCGCCCAGACCGCTAGAGACCATGCCGAGCGTGCGCCAGAGCACCACCCTCGACCGAAGCCCATAGACCGCGCGCCGCCCTCGCCGCGTGCATACACAATCCCCACCGACCCAGGAGACCGCCAGACATCCCCGTTTGCCGCCCCGTGATGCACAGCCACCGCTCGCCGTCGAAGACGCCGCCTCTGCCGCGCAGAGCATCGCCCGTTCCAGACCAAGCCGCACCGCCCCATGCCTCGAAACCATGTCGTTGAGAATCGCCAGGAGACACCGCACCGTCCCCTACCTTCGCCCATGCCAATAGCCGCCCGTACCATCGCCCCCGACGAGCTCACCGTGTGCCCCGACGGTCCCCTCGCTCGACTATAAATAGAGACCACCCCCGCTCGATTTCTTCACACCATCTCACTCCCCTCTCCACACTGATCGTGCCACACCGTTCCCGGAGCAAGGCGAGCACCACCTCGCCGGAATTTCACCGGAGCCCGCCGCCTCGGGAGAAGAAGGGAGCCAGCGATTGGAGCCGCCCCAGGAGAAGCCACCGGTACCAGGAGATTCGCCGTCGTCGACTTCGTCGTTCGCCCGCCTTGCCGATCCTCGCCAGCACCCCGGTGAGCTCCCAGCACCCCTCACTGGCCGCGCTAGATTTTGTTCTTGCCGGCATTGTCTCGCGTCGATGATGACTCCCAGCCGTTGGATTAGAATCAGATCAAACGACCCACGTTGCCCCATACCGCTTCGCCCAGCCCCGTGTCACTGACGAGTGGGGTCACCCACTTAAGCAACCCGTGGGAGCACTGTGCTTAGCAGGCCGGCCCATTATCGTTTCCCGCGCAGCCCAGTGATTTGAATTAGATCTTTTTCTTTTTAATTCAAACACACTTCTGTACCCCTGTTCAAAAATCAACCCAGGTCGATTCAGTGCACCAATTTGAATGAAACCAATTTTGTTGGAAAGGTCTATGAATGCTGAATCCAAGCCTGTTGGATTCAAGTCATTTGGATCTATAGATCATCCTTAGTAAAAATAACAAGGCAGAGGCTTTTCTACATTCAAACATTTTTCAAATTTAAACCATAATAGCTTTTGAGTTGATTCCAACTCTCAAAAATCTAATTTAACCATACCTTTCAGAATATATAAAAATATATAGGTTTACTTGCAGAAATAATGTTCAAGTAATAAAAGAATGCTACATAGGCATTTCTAGCCACTTTAATTAATTAGAATAAAAGGGTAAAACCTTATTAAATTGTGACACCACTTTAAATCACATTCCCATGGACTACAATATGTGGTGATGACATGTGTCAATATGATCCCATGTTTAGTTTGGAGAATATTAAATCTTAAGTAGTTTTTCAATGAGTAGAAATTACTTTTCTAAAAATAAAAGGAATTAAACCAAGCCTTAACCTTGTAATGTTAGAGATGATGCTAGATCATCTGTAGGACCCTTGTGTGTGATGATTGCAAGTAGTTAAGTATTGTTTGGTGATTGTGTACCTCGTATTTATTCATAGACGCTAGTACCGACCAAGGATACGAGGAGGAAGGAGGATACTACGAAGAAGAAGCCGAGGAGAACTTCAACCACTGCTCTGCACAAGGCAAGCTATTAACCTTGCAAGCTAACACTTGCAATTTAGCAAGCTGAGACTATACCTATGCAAGCCAATACTGGTTACTATGCCTACTATATGCCTTAAGAATATGTGATCATACCCACTTGACAAACCAATCCTAGTTTTATTTGCAAGCTTCTTACTTTATTTCTTTATCAAAGCTTACTTAGAGTTTACTTAAGAGTTTGGTAGAATACTAGAAAGTTATGTGAAGGTTGCATAAAGAGCATAAAATTTGGCCTAAGTTAGAAACCTTGATATCATCCTAAGATATAAGGTTGTACTTCGTTGAAACTCCACTAGTTTACCACCCCTCCTTAGTACTACCCCCACCTGTAGAGGCTAGTGCTAAGCATAAAACTTGGTCAACTTTTAGATGGGAATACTTGGTGGAAAACTGGTTATGAAAACCTTGGAATGATGGATCATTCTATTGAAATGTTTTGGACATGTGTTTCCAAACACCTGATGATTTTGGTGATAAAAATGTTGAGGCATGAGCCTTAGCCCTTTATAAAACTGATGGTTGTCTGGATGCGATACCATTCCAATTTTATCGTACAACCACAATACCCGAAGATTGGGTAGGTCTTGACTGGAAACTTATATACCTTAGTATTAGCTCCCTCACGGCCAAGGTCTGAGCTGCGGCTACCTTGTGAAGATTGTCCACCTGTGCAGTACCCAAGATGACAGCTGGTCATGGTTGGGAGGCCAAACTCACAGGAGAGGTGCTTATACTAGGGCGTGTAATTGAAAGGTTAGGATTGATTATCCGCATACTGAGTATGGTGAATTCAGGATTTGTTCCTGACGGATGTATCGAATGTTGTGGTGAAAGTGTACAATCTCTGCAGAGTGACAAACTATTCGAATAGCCGCGTCCGCGGTTATGGACAGTTGGAGTGGCCATACTGTTCCCCCGTCAGACTTTTCAAAAAGACTTGTGAAATGAATTGAGACTTTGACTTGACCACAACAGAGTTGTGACATGAGTTAAAAGATCCCACTTAGGAGTTATAAAATTGTGACTAGCTTTGGAACTTAGTAGAGATAAATCTAGCTTTTGCAAAAAAACCTTAGAGCCTAGTGTCCCATTATCCAAAAAACCCTTTACCTGTTAGTATTAGTTTGCGAGTACTTAAAGAGTACTCATGGCTTTGTCCCTGGCTATTCCCATGGCCAGACTATGAAGAGGAGTACCTGGAAGATGGACCCCAGGAAGGTTACGACAACTAGGATCATCTCCCATCGTCAGCATTGCCTGTGACCCCGAAGATGGAGCTTCGCCTACGCTACCGTTATTATTACGTATTCCGCTGCTTGAAGTCGTATTAAGAACTGGATCATGAGATCCCTATTTGTGTAAGAACTTATGTATCGTTTGTAATGGATGATGTACTAGGGTATCCAATTCTATTATGTCTCACAAAAATGGTAATCCTGGGATTGCGATGTATGGCATAACAGGCATCTGGGATTAAAAATCCGGGTGTTGACAGCTATGCATTCCATGAAACTCTGCCGTGTTCAAACCATAAACTCTATGTCTTATTCCCTTTGTATTTTTGATACATGATTTGTCCAAGATTTGATCTTTAGTATCAGTATGCTAATCTTGTCATCGACAAGTCTACTGTTGGGCCACGTAGAGATAAAACAAAATTTTCCCTCTAACGTGGTGATCCCAAGATCTAGCTGAGGTAGAAGGCCACGAGGTTTACCATTATACGCGCAGTTGCGGATTACTGATGTAGCGCTTTAGTTCATGCAGTGCAGTCCTTTGTGATCCGATCGTCCTGGTGCTGATCGTACAACACCTCTGCTGGTATCCACACGTACAAGGAGGAGCACCGGCGGCGAACTGCTAGGTTCGTAACGATGGCAGGACTGTTGTGGAGTTAGGATTTCCAACACATGAATGACCTAATCGATCAATGATTTTTTTTCTGGCAACTTGGACACGATTAGAGTCCGACTCTCAATCGATCAATTGGTAGTGACTCCTAGCAGAACGTGCCGACTCCCAAGTACCAAGGAGTCATGACGACCTGCCTTTCCAATGCGACTTGCGTCCGAGTCCCTTTTGCCTCACGATATACCTTGTTAGATTATAAGCGAATACTTGTCATCCCTTAAGTAGTCGGACTCTCTTCTCGATCAGAGATAAGTGATTCATCCGACTAACTCTTAGTCGATCACCTCGGTTAACACTTAACCGAGTCGTGCATGGCCATGCTTTCCGAATCATATCTTCTGAGAGGGCCCAGAGAATATCTCTCCAAGTGGAGGGGCAAAATCCCATCTTGGTTATTCACATCACGCAGCTTGATTCTCAGTCGTCCTGAACTCTGCCTTTATAACTGCCCAGTTACGAATCAGTGTTTGACAGAACCTAAGTTGGTGATCCTCAACTCGGACTATGCAATAACCTCAGGTCGAAGGATTACATTGATTGAGATATACAAATGACAACTTGTTTGTTGTATCTCAATATGGGTCAATCTGACTCGCTAAACTCTTTAGCCGAATCTATGTAAGTCGGAATAGCATCTCCATGCCCATGACAAGTGGAACCGAGTCATCAAGCCGACTTTAACATTGGTCTAAGTTGTGTGTCCAGCACAACCTCAATGACCAAGGACATTTAGTACAAACAACATGAATGTATAGTTCCACAAGTGAATCACATATTCAATGATACACATCAGATGTTTATACAAGGACAGCTTAATATCTTTATGAATACAATGGGAAATATCATTATACATGATTACCTCTAGGGCATATTCCCAATAGTCTCCCACTTGCACTAGAGTCAATCTTCCGACATCACATGTCTAAGCATCTAATGCCCATGACTCTTAGGTGCGCCTCATGCTTTGGCTGTGGTAACGACTTTGTCAATGGATCCGCAATATTTGCATCCATGTGTACCTTGCATAACTTGATATCACCCTGATCCACGAACTGGCGAATCAGGTGGTACCGCATGAGTATGTGCTTATTCTTCTGGTGTTTTCTAGGTTCCTTGGCTTGTGCGATAGCACCATTATTGTCACAATGCACATCTACCGGATTGGACGAGCCCTGAACCACACCAAGATCCATGAGGAAATTCCTCATCCAAACAGCTTCCTTTGCTGCCTCCGAGGCGGCAATATACTCAACCTCTGTTGTAGATGCAGACACAGTCTCTTGATTGGAACTCGTCCAGCTCACAGCACATCTGTTTATAATAAACACGTATCCGGATTGAGAACGAGAATCATCATAGTCGGTAAGATAACTCGCATCCGTGTAACCCTTTACACTGAGTTCATCTTCACCACCATAAACCAAAAACATATCCTTAGTCCTTCTCAAGTACTTTAGGATATTTTTAGCCGTTGTCCAGTGGATTTCTCCAGGATCAGCCTGGTATCTGCTCACAACACTTAGAGTATCGGGAACATCCGGCCTAGTACAAATCATGGCATACATGATGGATCCGACTGCAGAAACATATAGAATCGGACTCATCCGACTTCGCTCATCAGTTGTTGAAGGACACTGAGTCTTGCTAAGTTTTACACCATGGGACATCGGTAAGAACCCCTTCTTAGACGATTCCATGTCGAACTTCTTCAACACTTTGTCCAAATAAGTACTCTGACTCAATCCAATGAGCCTCCTTGATCTATCTCTATAGATTCGGATTTCGAGGATGTATGTTACCTCACCCAAGTCTTTCATTGAGAAACTCCTTTCCAATGATTCATTGGTTTCTTGCAACATCTGGACATCATTTCCAATCAGTAATATGTCATCCACATATAAGATTAGAAAGTTTACTTTGCTCCCACTAAACTTCTTGTATAAACAAGAACCATGATCACTCTTGATGAAGCCAGACGATTTGACTACCTTATCAAAGCGAATATTCCAACTCCGAGATGCTTGCTTGAACCCATAAATGGATTTCTGAAGTTTACATACCTTGTCAGCATTAGCCGGATCGACAAAACCCTCAGGCTGTATCATATACACGTCCTCGGTTAAATTTCCATTAAGGAAAGCCGTTTTGACATCCATCTGTCATATCTTATAGTCGAAATAGGCTGCTATCGCTAACATGATCCGAAATGATTTAAGCATCGCTACGGGCGAGAAAGTCTCGTCGTAATCAACTCCTTGAACTTGTCAAAACCCCTTCGTGACAAGACGTGCTTTATAGACGGAAACATTTCCATCCATATCAGTTTTCTTCTTAAAGACCCATTTGCACTCGACGGGTCTTGCACCGTCTGGCAGATCAACCAAGTTCCAAACTTGATTTTCATCCATGGACTTTAACTCGGATCTCATGGCTCTAAGCCATGACTCGGAATCAGATCCCACCATCTCTTCCGAATAATTTGCCGGCTCATCAGTGTCTAACAGTAACACATAACTGACACTTCGTAATCTCGCCGATCTTCGTAGTACAAGTGCTGCTGCTGGCTCAACTACCATGACCGGATCAACCTCCAAGGTTTTTGCTGACTCGCTACTAGCCGGTTCCTCTCGAATTTCTTTGAGCTGCACCATGCTCCCACTTACTCCCCGACTGAGAAACTCTTTCTCAAGGAAGACACCGTTCCGAGCGACAAACACTTTGCCCTTTTCTCGGTTGTAGAAGTAGTAACCCAAGATTTCCCTCGTCGGATACCCCACGAAAATACACTTATCCGACTTGTCCGTAAGCTTGTCCGACTGAAGTCGCTTGACAAATGCTTCACAACCCCAAATCTTAAGAAAAGACAAACTCGGCTTTTTGTCTGTCCACATCTCAAGCGGTGTCTTCTCTACCGATTTTGATGGTACTCTGTTTAGTGTGAACACCGCTGTTTCTAGACAATAACCCCAAAATGATAAAGGCAGATCTGTCCGACTCATCATTGATCGTACCATGTCCAACAAGGTCCGATTCTGCCTTTCCGAAACACCATTCCTTTGCGGTGTTCCCGGCGGAGTAAGTTGGGGAACTATTCCACAACTTTTCAGATGGTCATCAAACTCATGGCTGATGTACTCGCCTCCTCGGTCCGACCGAAGAAACTTTATTTTCTTGCTGAGTTGATTCTGTGCTTCATTCTGGAATTCTTTGAACTTTTCAAAGGCTTCTGACTTATGTTTCATCAAATAGATATATCCATACCTACTCAAATCATCAGTGAAGGTAATGAAGTACTCATAACCACCTCTGGCTGTCGTGCTCATTGGTCCACATACATCACTATGTACTAGTCCCAACAAGTCGGACGCCCTTTCGCAACTCTTTGCAAAAGGTGTCTTGGTTATTTTGCCGAGTAGGCAACATTCGCATGTCTCGAACGACTCCAAGTCGAACGAAGTTAGGAGTCCATCATCATGGAGCTTCTTCATGCGTTTCCAACTTATATGACCAAGCCGACAGTGCCAAAAGTAAGTCATATTCAGATCATTTGGTTTCAACCTTTTAATATTTATGTTATAAACCGACTCACCATCAAGATTCAAAATAAATAACCTGTCCTGGACGGGTGCAAAGTCGTGAAACATATCATTCAAATACAAAGAACAACCATTATTCTTGATATTCGACTCATAGCCTTGCCTCATCAAACATGAAGCAGAAATAATGTTTCGACCGAGCACTGGAACATAATAACAATTATTTAGTTCCATAATGAATCCGGTAGGTAAATGAAATTGCATCGTGCCGACTTCCAATGCAGCAACTCTTGCTTTGTTGCCGACTCAAATATCAACCTCGCCTCTTGCTACGCTCCTAGTTCTTACCAGTGCCTGCAACAAGTTGCAGATGTGAATAACTGATCCGGTATCATATACCCAAGAACTATTAGGTGCATCAGCAAGATATATGTCTATAACATTGCAAACAAGTGTAACTGAGTCGGAAGTCATACCTCCACTTCTGGCTTTATCGGCCAAGTACTTGCTGCAGTTCCTCTTCCAGTGGCCATCCGCCTTGCAGTAGAAGCAAGTGGATCCGGCTGAAGGAGATGGCTTAGTCCCTGAGGAAGCGCTTGGGACCGGGTCCTGAGCCTGCTTTCCTCCCGACTTAGCCTTCTTCTTAGTCCAAGAACTCTTCTTGAACTTAGCCTTATTCTGCACCATCAACACCTGACTGGTGCCCTTCTTGACATTCTCCTCTGCCTGCTTGATCATCCCATGCAATTCAGTGAGATTCTTATCCATACCATGCATGTGGTAGTTCGAAATGAACTACACATATGCACTAGGAAGAGAGTTCAAAATTATATTCATAGCGAACTCTTCGCTAATGGGGTAACCAAGCCTCTCCAGAGACTGCACATAACCACATGCGGACTTAGTGGATCACCATCCTTAAGCTTGCAACTCAGCAAAGCCTGAGAGACTTGATACCTCTCAGTCTTCACCTGAGCCTGGAACATACTTTTGAGGCTTTCGATCATATCGTAGGCCTCAACATTCTCGAACTGCGTTTGCAAGTCCGGTTCCATGTGAGCAAGCATAAGACAGCTAATATCCGTGGACTCATCCTTAGCCCGACGGTAGGCATTGGTGGCAGCGACAATCGCATTCTCATTTGGCTCATCTTGAAGTGGGTTGTCTAGGACATGGTCCTTCTTTTCTTATTTGAGAACAATTCTCAGATTTCGATACTAGTTGGTAATTAGTGTCGTTTAGTTTATCTTTCTCAAGGATAGTTCTCAACGCAAAACCGGATATCTGAGAGTGACTGCTACTTGGTGCCATGATCTACAACAGAAAAAATGCAAAACACTTAAGACATGTATTCATAAAAGAACAAGCATATTAAATACTTTAATATTTTATGCTCCCACTAGAACCAACACCCCTCCGATGGTTGCTTAGTGATTCAGGATCCTAAATAAGCAAGTCGGCTAGTGAGCTTTAGCATCACCGCTAGCCGCCAAGTGATCTAGGTAGACAACTCCTTGTCAATCATATGTCATACGACTCCTGTTGGACGGGTGGCATCACATGCCCCGGCTCCCGTCCGAATTTTC
Organism: Avena sativa; assembly: GCA_916181665.1. NCBI lineage: Eukaryota > Viridiplantae > Streptophyta > Magnoliopsida > Poales > Poaceae > Avena > Avena sativa. Next base: position 141,747,084 of record OV702294.1, on the reverse strand, counting down.
CCCGAGCCCCATAGCCGTTGTGATAGACCCGTCTAGCTTACCGAGTGTTTCCGCAGTAAGAGTCCGACTCGAACCCACCTAGTCGGAATTGGCAGCACCTCAATTTTACGAGCCCGCTATAAAAAATGTCTGACTTGTGATGGTGCAAACACTGGCGGAAAAACCGACTAGACCTTCCTTGAGGGATTAAATTTTACCCACTATCTAATAGAGGTAAAATAGAGACATAACAATAACACAAAATAAAGCAATTATAATGTGAAATGGTATGGTTCTCTTCATGGCGATCTCCATCTCCACAAAGCTTGTAATCCGAATCGTGCCAACTCTTGACACTTGCCGTCTTACTCCATGTCGCCGACATGTACATCGCCTTGCTTGTCATCCGGGCTCTCCAAACAACTACACTAGCTTAGTAAAGTAAATTACATGGAGAGTCCGACACGTAGGTCGTTATACAATAATATGACATCACCTAGGCTCCAGCCGGCTGACAAAACCGTGATTCACAGATCACGTATGGATTACACACATACATCACATGCACATGAACCATACCATTCACAACTTCCTGCAAAAACAAGTTATGTATAGATACGCTATCTACCGGCGTTGTGAAACTTGCAACGATATCTAAGGCGCTACTAGAACCAACACCCCTCCGATGGTTGCTTAGTGATTCAGGATCCTAAATAAGCAAGTCGGCTAGTGAGCTTTAGCATCATCGCTAGCCGCCAAGTGATCTAGATAGACAACTCCTTGTCAATCGTATGTCATACGACTCCTGTTGGACGGGTGGAATCACATGCCCCGGCTCCCGTCCTAATTTTCCCCGAGCCCCACAGCCGTTGTGATAGACCCGTCTAGCTTACCGAGTGTTTCCGCAGTAAGAGTCCGACTCGAACCCACCTAGTCGGAAAGAATTGGCAGCACCTCAATTTTACGAGCCCGCTATAAAAAATATCCGACTTGTGATGGTGCAAACACTAGCGGGAAAACCGACTAGACCTTCCTTGAGGGATTAAATTTTACCCACTATCTAATAGAGGTAAAATAGAGACATAACAATAACACAAAATAAAGCAATTATAATGTAAAATGGTATGGTTCTCTTCATGGCGATCTCCATCTCCGCAAAGCTTGTAATCTGACTCGTGCCAACTCTTGACACTTGCCGTCTTACTCCATGTCGCCGACATGTACATCGCCTTGCTTGTCATCCGGGCTCTCCAAACAACTACACTAGCTTAGTAAAGTAAATTACATGGAGAGTCTGACACGTAGGTCGTTATACAATAATATGACATCACCTAGGCTCCAGCCGGCTGACAAAACCGTGATTCGCAGATCACGTATGGATTACACACATACATCACATGCACATGAACCATACCATTCACAACTTCCTGCAAAAACAAGTTATGTATAGATACGCTATCTACCAGCGTTGTGAAACTCGCAACGATATCTAAGGCGCTACGACAGGGCGAAGCCGGCGGTCCCGACGATTTTTCCGAAAACGTAGATCTCATCTACGATCCGGACATGGATTCCGACCATTATTCCGATTTGATCAAACTCTTTGATCTTCGATCACCGCTTCTAGATTTACGTGTCACAGTCTACCTCGATGGCGGAAGCCGACCGGTAGGGGTATGTCGTTTCACGACCTTATCAGTATGATCACAGAAATCAGATCTACCATTCCCCGAGTACAGTTGATCCAATCAACCTCGTACAAAACCGATTTATCACATAGATCGACCACCAAACAACACATAGATCTCATGTACAGCCAACCGCATATCACATATGCGAGATCTCGAGCCTAAAACCAGAAGCTATCGCTCTGATACCATTGTTTGGCCACGTAGAGATAAAACAAAATTTTCCCTCTAACGCGGTGATCCCAAGATCTAGCTGAGGTAGAAGGCCACGAGGTTTACCACTAGACGCGCAGTTGTGGATTACTGATGAAGCGCGTCAGTGGATGCAGTGCAGTCCTTTGCGATCCGATCGTCCTGGTGCTGATCGTACAACATCTCTGCTGGTATCCACACGTATAAGGAGGAGCACTGGCGGCGAACTGGTAGGTTTGTAACGACGGTAGGACTGCTGTGGAGCTAGGGTTTCCAACATATTGAATGACCTAATCGATCAACAATTTTTTTCTGGGTTACTGTGCTCCACTATATATAGGGAGTGAACGTGGGCTTCACTCACGTGGCCCATTCACTAAAGCCCATATAATTCCAGTCACCGTGAGTCTGACTCATTGACTCTGTCCAAATCCGGCTCCTGTCCAACCCAACCAGATTTCTGGTTCAGATCCAATCCAAACTTGCTCCCGCTCTTAAGTGTGTGACCCCGCAGGATCTTGGCAACTTGGACACGATTAGAGTTCCAATCTCAATCGATCAGTTGGTAGTGGCTCCTAGCAGAACGTGCCGACTCCCAAGTACCAAGGAGTCATGACGACTTGCCTTTCCAATGCGACTTGCGTCCGAGTCCCGTTTGCCTCACGATATACCTTGTCATATTATAGGCGAATAATTGTCATCCCTTAAATAGTCCGACTCTCTTCTTAATCCGAGATAAGTGATTCATCCGACTAACTCTTAGTCGATCGCCTCGGTTAATACTTAACCGAGTCGTGCATGGCCATGCTTTCCGAATCATATCTTCCGAGAGGGCCCGAAGAATATCTCTCCAAGTGGAGGGGCAAAATCCCATCTTGGTTATTCACATCACGCAGCTTGATTCTCAGTCGACCCGAACTCTGCCTTTATAACTGCCCAGTTACGGATCAGTGTTTGACAGAACCTAAGTCGGTGATCCTCAACTCGGACTATGCAATAACCTCAAGTCTAAGGATTATATTAATTGAGATATACAAATGACAACTTGTTCGTTGTATCTCAATATGGGTCAATCCGACTCGCTAAACTCTTTAGCCGAATCTGTGTAAGTCGGAATAGCATCTTCATGCCCATGACAAGTGGAACCGAGTCATCAAGCCGACTTTTACATTGGTCTAAGTTGTGTGTCCAGCACAACCTCAATGACCAAGGACATTTAGTACAAACAACATGAATGTATAGTTCCACAACTGAATCACATTCAATGATACACATCAGATGTTTATACAAGGACAACTTAATATCTTTATGAATATAATGGGAAAAATCATCATACATGATTGCCTCTAGGGCATATTCCCAACATCTACTTAACTCGTTATCATGATATCGTATCCCAATGACCTAGTCATATGTTGCAGCTTATTGAATGCCACCGAGTGGGCCAGTGTATCTTTCTGTCACGCAGGTGGACAAATCCCGATCTTGATGCATATGCCTCAACTGTGCCTTCAAAATACCCAATACACACTAATATGACCATCCAGTTACGGACATGATGATTAGTTTGATCAAAGCATCCTCCTGAGACAATAATTAATATGATCTTAGGATCTAAGAAGAAGGTTACTTCATTTCTAACAATTACAACGATGAACCATATGACTAGATCACGTTGCAATACTTATGTGGATAATGTCCATCATATCATTCACTAATGTTATGGTTTAGTTGTCAACTGACATAAATGCTCCATGATCAGGAAACCTTGATCATCTGTTGTCCAACGAACTAGTTAAATAGAGGCTACTAGGGACCAGGTTTGTTTACATACAACACCTATATCAATGTTTTCTTTTGATACAGTTATATAGCATAGTATGAAACTGTCATGAACTTGTTTGAGATATAATAATAAACCTATTTATTATCCGGCATATCTCCTTGAGAGACCTCTTCGCAAAATTTTATGGTATTGTAGCAAACAATTTCTTTAATGTAGGAAAACCAATTTCGCCGGAGACTCTCGACGAAACCATCATAGCAAAACCATAGAATTATTGTAGAAAAACTAGTGTAAGAAAGTAACAAACTAAACATGAATACGTACCAAAAACAGTATGCTAAGGTAGCAGAACGCTCGTAGCCACGACAAACAACAAAATTAGCAACACCGGCCAACTAGAGTAGCAAATTCCGCAAACTGTAGTAGATAGGTACCATTGTCGTCGCCGGAGGCCATGGCTGAGGGAGTCTGGCCTTGTGTTCGCAGCAGCCGCATTCAGATCGAGCAGTTGGGCGCCATGGGAGCGGCGGTCATGGAGGGTGGCCTCCATCTCCGTCGACGGGTGAGCACTAGTACTGGGTGGCACCGAAACCGCTGGTAGCACGGTGCCAGCCCAGGTAGCAACACCATAAACCCTAGGTAGCAAGGCCGGCTAACATTTGTTGCATCGATGACTAACTATTGTAGCAATAGCTCCGCAGGGTCGACGAAGGCAGGGTGTCGGGTCGCAGTACGGGAGACGCCACCTGTCCCCGTCGGAGGTGGGAGAAAGGGGAGTGGCGGGGCATCGTCTGGCGAGGTCCTTGCCGCAGGCGAGCCCGTCATCCTCGACGCTGGCCTGTAGGCTAGATGGGGCAACTCAGCTGCGTGTAGTTGAGGTAGAAGGTCGGGGGCGGCACACCTTGGCAGGTCAGAAAGGTGCTCCGGCCAGCGGTAGGGATGTAGAGTGCTGGGACGACGGGGAAGGAGAGTGATGTGACGACTGGAGGATTTTCTAAGGGAAAGAAAGAAGAAGACCAGAAGTCCCGAACGATGGAATCATTCCATAGTCCACGCTACGTGTATCATTTTCCTAAAGATGTTATATGACCACATGAAAATTGTGTTAGGGCCGCAAGACTTTTCGCTAGGGAAAGCCATCTCAGCATGGGCTCTATGTGGGAGTGCTACGACTTACAGCTCTGTGGGCCTGAAGAGGATGGATCGAAACAGAGCTGGCCCTTCCGTTTGGAAAGGGTGTGCTGCATCCAAGCGCGAATTCTCCGACAACAACGAAAGAAAACTCCTGTCACGCTTCCCTCAAAAAAAAATAAAAACTCCTGTCGTGCAAACTGAGATTCCATCGATTCTCAGGTACTCAGCAAACGCAGCTTGCAGGTTATAATGGGCGGACAGACGCTACTCCTGCACAACGACAAGTCCTCGTTATGCAGGTGTAGGCTGAGTGAATACTTTCAGTACCGGCTGCACGCAGCCGAATTACCAAACCAAAGCACACTGAAATGAGCGCTCCTTCTTTTTTCTGTATCTGCACTTGTGTAGGCATCAGCATTCTAAAATGGTAGGTCACGGTGCACATCGCACAGCTCTGCATTCACATATGCAATGAAAAGAATATGTTTCTTGTTTCTGTTGATGGTATATGAACTTGATTGCGCCGAGCAACACAACGATCTTTCCATTTGCATCCGGGCTTGCCAGAATTTTGGGGTTGCAAAGGTCACGGATTCACGCCACGCATCAGAGTGATGAGATAGATGATGCCCTGAACCGAAGCACTATACAGTGTCCGATCGGTGATAAACAGGATCATCAGCGACGGGTTGGGCGTTCGGACGGAGCACATGGGTTCGGGAACGCAGCATGCGAACAGTCGCACGGACGGACTGACAGGCCACACCCAGAACTTTCAAGAAAAAGTTTAAAACAAACCTTAAATTTGTAGATGATAAATAAATCAAATCCTAAACTCAGAATCCCTGAAATTGGCACTCTAAATTTACCATTCTCGGTCTATTTTGGACCCTGACCTGTGTGTAAGGTTAGAAAAAAAAATCCAATTTCTACTCCCACTGCCATTACTGGCCTACCTGTCAGATCTATCTGCAACCTTCTCTCCTCTTGACAATGCCCTTTCTCCACCAAACACCGGCGACTTGACGCGGTCGCGCGTCCTGCACAGTAGCGCGACGGAAGGCATCGTTCGTGTGCTTTCTCGTCCACGGTGGCACGCCTTCTAGAGGACGGTTGGCTTGCCTCCCCGCTGTTGCGCCGTCTTGCAGAGGAGCATATTGTTAGAAATAATGGGGCTAATCCATTTAGCCTCATGTGTATTTCAGATTTTCCCTAAATCTTAAAGCTCAAATTTATGGCAGCCCATATGTGTTTGGACCCATGTTTGTGGCAGCTCACATGAAAGTGGAGTGGGAGCTTAAGTTTAGTCCCACATGGAAAGTTGGAGAAGAGTTGTACCACCTTATAAGGTGGAGTGTTGCACCACTTTGTAAGTGAGTAGCAATAAGAGAGATACACGCGCGCGCTCCTCCTCCGACGACGCCGCACGCCCGTCATGACACGACGCGAATCTCGCCGAGCCAAGCTTTATTTTGCTGCTCAGGAAAACTGTGAGGTTTTGACAGACGTGTCAAACAGTTAGCTTATTCGGGTCGCTCCCGGATCGTGGGCTACTATAAGGCCCACGTTCGCCTCCGTTAGGGTTTCCTGAGCCGCTCTATATAAAGTCATGCGCGGCTACCGCCACAACACCACCGAAAACCAATCTAGGATTTTGCCATCCTCTCTACTTGCGCCGTCACCATAGTCTACTCCATCCCGCTTGCCGGCGTGTACCGGCGGACGGGAGAGCAGGTCTCCGGAACCACTCGCCCTTGTGATCCTATACGGAAGGTTTTTGGGAAGCGCTCTGCGCGACTGCTCGAGTTCTCCATCACGGGTCATCTTCCATCCAAGTTAGGCGGTGCTGCCTACCGCCGTCTTCGTCGCCATCCGCTGCGATCACTCTTTCCCAAAGTTTCTACTACGACAACCGAACGGTACGTGCTACGTGATCCTGTTTGGTTATTCATCATGTTCTGCGAGTACATGTTAAGCTGCTGTTTGTTTCCGATCATCTTGTTGTTTAGTACATCTAGTATGTTCAAGTTACATGAGCTAGTAGCTGGTTTTGTCATGATTTATATTCTGGAATTAATCGTGGAAATTATGCCTAATAATCCAACAATCCAAAAACCTTATTGTAGGCAATTTCCTGAATTAACAATGGCTTGTTTTACCGATGCACTGAGGCCGGATAAGTTTACCGGTGTGCACTTTAAGAGGTAGCAGTACAAGGCTGACCTTTGGCTGACCACGATAAAAGTGTTCCACATCAGTAAAGGCAAACCTGAGGGAACTATATCTGACGAGGATCAGAAGAAGTTCGAGGATGCTAATACTGTCTTTGTGGGATGTATTCTGAGCATTCTTGCTGACCGTCTGTGTGATGTGTTTATGCACATAAAAGACGGGAAGGAGCTCTGGGATGCACTAGATGCAAAGTTTGGTGCTGCAGATGCTGGCAGTGAACTTATATCATGGAGAGCTTTCATGATTTTAAGATGACAAAGGACCTTCCTGTGGTTCAACAAGCTGATGAGATACAGTGCATTGCCAAAGAGCTCGAACTCCTTAAGTGTACCTTACCCGACAAGTTTGTGGCGGGTTGCATTATTGCTAAGTTGCCCCTTCATGGAGGAACTTTGCCACGACTCGCAAACACAAGAGACAGGAAATATCAGTTGAAAATCTGATAGCGTCCCTTGATGTTGAGGAGAAGGCTCGGGCTAAGGACACTACTGAGAAAGGAGAGAGTCATGTTACTGCCAACTTTGTGCAGAAAGGCAAATCTGTAGGCAAGAACAAAGGGAACTTCAAACCCTCCTTTAACAAGCCTGTAAAGACTACAACCTTCAAGAAGAAGAAGACGGACAGGGACAAGAGTGAACTGTCTTGTTACACTTGTGGAGAGCCCGGTCACTTTTCCAAGGACTGTCCAGAACGCGCAGACCACAGAGGGAAAAAGGCTAAGACTGTCAACATCGTGACCGCTAGCAATACTGATGGGTATGGTAATTTATTTACTGTTCTTTTAGTATTTCAATCACCGTGTTGGTGGCTTGATACGGGTGCTAATTTTCATGTGTGTGCTGACATCTCTATGTTCACTTCTTATCAGGTCGCTCGGGATTCTTCCGTCCAAATGGGGAATGGATCACATGCTTCTGTTCGTGGTGTTGGCACGGTGGATCTGAAGTTTACTTCCGGAAAGATCGTGCAGCTGAGGAACGTGCAGCATGTCCTACTATGAACAAGAATCTCGTTAGTGGCTCCCTTCTTTGCAGAGATGGTTTTAAGGTTGTCTTAGAGTCTAATAAAGTCGTTGTTTCGAAACATGGACAATTTATTGGTAAAGGTTATGAGTTCGGAGGCTTGTTCTGGTTTTCACTTTTAGAGTTTTGTAATAAATTCGTGAATCATATTTGTGGTGGTGTTAATGATGATACCAGTATTTGGCATTCTCGTTTATATCACATTAATTTTGGTTTGATATCTCGGATGTCCAGCATGAGTTTAATTCCGAATTTCACTATTGCCAAAGGTTCTAAGTGCCATAGTTGTGTGCAATCAAAGCAACCTCGAAAGCCTCACAAGGCTGCCGAAGAGAGAAACTTGGCACCTCTAGAACTCATACATTCTGATCTATGCGAGATGAATGGTGTGTTGAAAAAAGGTGAAAAGAGATATTTCATGACGTTGATAGATGATGCTACTAAATTCTGCTATGTTTACTTGTTGCAAACTAAAGATGAGGCTTTAGACTACTTTAAAATCTATAAGGCCGAAGTTGAAAATCAACTAGAGAGAAAGATCATGCGTCTTAGGTCAGATCGTGGTGGTGAGTATTTTCCCAAAATATTTGATGAATTCTGTCAGGAACACGGAATTATTCATGAGAGGACGCCTCCCTACTCGCCCCAATCAAACGGGGTTGCCGAGAGGAAAAACCGCACGCTGACTGACTTGGTGAATTCCATGTTAGCCACTGCTGGTTTATCAAAGGCATGGTGGGGGGAGGCTTTGTTGACTTCATGTCATGTCCTGAATAGAGTTCCTAACAAGAATAAAGAAAAGACCCCTTATGAGGAGTGGGTTGGGAGAAAACCATCACTTTCGTATCTGCGCACTTGGGGGTGTTTGGCGAAGGTCAACATACCGATTCCCAAGAAATGCAAGCTCGGACCCAAGACAGTGGATTGTATCTTTCTAGGATATGCTCCACGGAGTGTAGGCTATAGATTTCTAGTGGTTAAATCTGAGGTACCTGATATGCATGTTGATACTATAATGGAATCTCGTGATGCAACATTCTTTGAGAATATTTTTCCTATGAAAGATATGCATAACATTGGTAGGATTTCTTCTGAAATACTTCCTGAATCTAGTGCATCTATTGAGAATTCTGAACAACCACATGAGGAATTTCTTGAGAAGGATGACGATGAACCTCTCACGAGGAGTAAGAGACAGAGGGTTGCAAAATCCTTTGGTAATGACTTCATCGTGTACCTTGTGGATGATACTCCTAGATCCATTACTGAGGCATATGCATCTCCTGATGCAGATGATTGGAAAGAATTTGTCCAAAATGAGATGGACTCGATTCTTTCTAATGGAACTTGGGAATTATCAGAACGACCCTATGGTTGTAAACATGTGGGATGTAAGTGGGTGTTCAAGAAGAAACTAAGGCCTGATGGTACTATTGAGAAGTACAAGGCGCGTCTTGTAGCTAAGGGCTACACACAGAAAGAAGGCGAAGATTACTTCGACAATATTCACCTGTCGCTAGACTGACCACCATTCGAGTACTACTATCCCTGGCTGCCTCTTATGGTCTTCTCGTTCATCAAATGGACGTGAAGACAGCTTTCCTTAATGGAGAGTTGGAAGAGGAGATCTATATGGATCAGCCGGATGGGTTTGTGGTAAAAGGTGAAGAGACAAAGGTGTGTAAGTTATTAAAATCTTTATATGGCCTAAAACAAGCACCTAAGCAATGGCATGAGAAGTTTGACAGAACTCTACTTTCTGCTGGCTTTGTCATTAATGGGGTTGATATGTGTGTTTACTATCGCCATGGTGGGAGCGATAGCATTATATTATGTTTGTACGTGGATGACATTCTGATCTTTGGTACAAACATGAAAGTGATAAATGAAGTCAAGTCTTTCCTGTCAAAGAGTTTTGATATGAAAGATCTGGGAGAGGCTGATGTCATTCTGAACATCAAGCTTATTAAGAACGAGAATGGGATTACTTTAACGTAATCTCATTATGTTGAGAAGGTCTTGAGCCGATTTGGCTTTAATGATGGCAAGACTTCTCCAACACCTTATGATCCCAGTTTGACATTACGAAAGAATAAGAAGGAACCAACAGATCAGCTGAAATATTCACAAGTTGTTGGTTCTCTCATGTACTTAGCAAGCGCTACAAGACCCGATATCTCTTTTGCTGTGAGCAAGTTGAGTAGGTTCATGTCTAACCCGGGTATTGATCATTGGCATGCACTTGAAAGGGTCATGCGCTACCTATGTGGTACAATGAGCTATGGGATTCACTATTCAGGGAATCCTGCTGTGCTTGAAGGATATAGTGATTCAAATTGGATCTCTGACGTTGATGAACTCTACGCCACGAGCGGGTATGTGTTTACCCTTGGAGGTGGCGCAGTGTCATGGAGGTCTCGTAGACAAACCATATTGACGAGGTCAACTATGGAAGCAGAACTTACTGCTTTAGACACAGCCACTGTTGAGTCAGAATGGCTGTGTGAGCTCTTGATGAACTTGCCTGTGGTTGAGAAACCTGTACCGGCAATCCTTTTGAATTGTGACAACCAAACTGTTATTGTCAAAGTGAACAATTCTAAGGATAACGCGAAGTCATCAAGACACGTGAAGAGACGTTTGAAATCTGTCAGGAAATTGAGAAACTCCGGAGTAATAACTGTTACGTATATTCAAATAGACAAAAACCTGGCAGATCCCTTTACAAAGGGATTATCACGAAATGTGATAGAAAGTGCATCGAGGGAGATGGGGTTGAGACCCATGGATGTCACACCTTAGTGGTAACCCAACCTATGTGATCGGGGATCCCGTGAATTAGGACATGGAAAGAACAAGCTAGTGGTTTGACTGAGGAGAGTATTTTGTAACCCTCTCTATGTGAAGATGCATGACTCTCATAATCTGTAAGACAGGTTGGCAACATGCCTTAATGTGTTTCTGTTGGCTTTAATTAGCAAAGATGCCGTCCTACAGGGCATTCTTGAAAGAAGACACTTATATGAGCTCGACTGTAAACGTCGCGGTCTATAAGATTTGGGTGATCTCTAGTAAACTCATGAAGAGACCAGGGAGTATGACGTATATGCTCCAACCCGCGGGGTAGGCTACTGACAGCCAAGTACTAGTTATGATTTTGAGCGAAATCTATTGGCACCAAACTTGCAATTCAAGATTCGTTCATTGTTCAAGTTGTTGATAGACGTAGTTCAAGATTCTAGGCGGAAGTTCAACTTAACAGTCTCTGCTGAAACACTGGTATATAAACAAGTAGCAAGAATTGACAAATATTCAAATGGGCATTTGAGATCTGGTGGGGGATTGTTAGAAATAATGGGGCTAATCCATTTAGGCCCATGTGTATTTCATATTTTCCCTAAATCTCAAAGCCCAAATTTGTGGCAGTCCATATGTGTTTGGGCCCATTTTGTGCCAGCTCACATGGAAGTGGAGTGGGAGCTCAAGTTTAGTCCCACATGGAAAGTTGGAGGAGAGTTGCACCACCTTATAAGGTGGAGTGTTGCACCACTTTGTAAGTGAATAGCAATAAGAGAGATACACGCGCGCGCTCCTCATCCGACGACGCTCGCCCGTCCGCCCGCCCGCCCGCTCGTCACGACGCGACGCGCGCGCGGGTTGCGGGAATCTCACCGAGCCGAGCTTTATTTTGCTGCTTAGGAAAACTGTGAGGTTTTGACAGACGTGTCAAACAGTTAGCTTATTCGGGTCGCTTCCGGATCGTGGGCTACTGTAACCGACCCAAACGTGCGTAACGTGGACTCGGCCCACGTTCGCCTCCGCTAGGGTTTCCTGAACCGCTCTATATAAAGTCATGCGCGGCTACCGCCACAACTCCACCGAAAACCAATCTAGGGTTTTGTCATCCTCTCTACTTGCGCCGTCATCATAGTCTACTCCATCCCGCTTGCCGGCGTGCACCGGCGAACGGGAGAGCAGGTCTCCGGAATCACTCGCCCTTGTGATCCTGTACGGGAGAGGGCGAATAAGTTTTTTGGGAAGCGCTCTGCGCGACTGCTCGAGTTCTCCATCACGGGTCGTCTTCCATCCAAGTCAGGCGGTGCTGCATATCGTCGTCTTCGTCGCCATCTGCTGCGATCACTCTTTCCCAAAGTTTCTACTACGACAACCGAACGGTACGTGCTACGTGATTCTGTTTGGTTATTTATCATGTTTTGTGAGTACATGTTAAGCTGCTGTTTGTTTCCGATCATCATGTTGTTTAGTACATCTAGTATGTTCGAGTTACATGAGCTAATAGCTGATTTTGTCATGATTTATATTCTAAAATTAATCGTGAAAATTATGTCTAATAATCCAACACACATAAGCAAACAATCGGGAAGAGAGATGGACTCGGCGATGCATTGTTGGGAAACATAGCTCGTAGGTGGGGCTGGGGATGAGGCCCGCTGGCCATTGTCGTTGTGCTCGTCGCCCAGAAATAGAGCTCAGGGTCGATTGATTCCCTTGTACAGGCTCATGGTTACAATTGATTCCCTGATACACGAATTAATTGATTGATTGATCGATTCCCTTGTAGAAGCTCACGGTCAAACCAACCAGTAGCTGTTTCTGAGAGAAAAAAAATCATAGTATTTCCACCGTACAAAATAGATGTCTTAAATTTATCAAAATTTAGATAAATTTAAACACTATATAGTATATAGATTAATCTAAAATTTAAAAAAACTAAGACATCTATTCTTAGATAGAGAGAGTAGTGTATATATGTATATGGCAAACGTGTAGCAAAAAATCGTAGTAGCATGCTAGATCTGACAAAATCGTAGTAGCGGACTACTAGATCCCACCGAGGACATGCTACGCGTGTTATGATGGTGCCCACGCTCGCCCAGTCGCCCCAGCTGGGTTTGTGTTTTCTCTTTACACGGCGGGCTAATTTCTTAGTCAAACTAGAGGAGAAAGAAATCAGAGAAGAAGGGATATGACATATTGGTCCCACTGTCAGCAAGTGTAGCCTGTATTTCCGGCCAGGATTTTTATCCTTGCTATACCAAACAGTCCCAGGGTTCAAAATAGACTGTGATTGATAGGTTGAGGCTCTGTTTGTTACAGCTTCCGCTTCAGCTTTTAGGTTCCAGAATCGGTAGAGGAAACAAACACGCAAATTCTGTACCGCGCTGGCGAGAAGCGCACCCGGAAAACGTACTAGCAATCGCGGCCAGCGGGAAGCGGGACGAGAGCCGCTTCCAGCGCTTCCCGAGTTATAGCGGACAGGTTTTCCCTCTCACCTTCGATATAATTACAATGTACGTGCCACCACCGTCCAGGGAAACGACCCTAGCTGCCTCCCTTCCCCGCCGCCTCCCTCCCCGGTCGCCGGTCTCCGTCCCTGGCATCGAAGATCAACTCCGCTGCTCGATCTCTGCCAGGCACCTGTTGTGGCGAGGCCACCATCGTCCCCGCCACCTCCCTCCCCAGCAGCCGGTCGCCGTCCCCGGCATCGAAGATCTCCTCCACCGCTCGACCTCTGCCACGCACCTGCCGTGGCGAGGCCACCACCATCCCCGCCGCCTCCCTCCTTGGCTGCCAGGCACCCGCCGTGGCGAGGCCACCACCGTCCCCGCCACCTCCCTTCGCCAGGAACCCACCGTCCCCGCCGCCTCTCTCCGCCAGGAACCCACCGTCCCCGTCGTGGCGAGCCACCGCCGTTCCCGCGGGCCACAGCCATTCCCGCACAACGGAGGTGGGCAGAGCTGGATCCAGCCGCTGCTGCTGCCGAGGATCCGCCCCAGCGCTCCTCCCTAATTCCCAATTTCTGTCCTGCTTTTCCTCTCATGTTCATGTGGTGTTCAACATGGATCTGTCCAGTGTGTGCAAGATATGATTAAATTGAATCTTATGTAAATTGGATTTGTCCAAAACGTCTCATATTGATTGTATGTAAAAATGTGTTCACAATTATTTTTTTGGCAAAAAAGAAGACAATTCGAGGTAATTTAGCCTTTGAACATGGTATTTAAGTTAAAAAAAATGGTCGAAAACAACTAATTCATACTTATATAACATCTTATGCACTCGGGGCATTTCAGACATTTCAGCCATAAAATCAACAACAACAGTCATCAAAAGCACTTTTACCAAACATCGAATCTATGATTCCACCGGCTGCTTCCTGCAGCTGATTTTTTACAACTGATTTTTCACAGCTGATTTTCAACAGCTACAGCCCAAATAAACAGCCCCTGAGAGTGCCAATTTTCAGGATTAAGAGTTTAGAATTTGATTTATCTTTTATCTACGAATTTTTAGACTTTTTTCCAACTTTCAAAGCCATCAGCGACGTACTACTACGTACTAGCATGTCCTCGCAGCATGGGCACGTACGCATGACTCGTCCCACCCAAGCCAAGATTTTGAGCCCTGTCCGGCTGTCCCCTCCTTGTGCCTGTGCGTGAGTTCGACAGTGCAACCTTGCGTGGAGACGTCACCTCGAAGAAGAAGCGTGTCAATATTTCAGTTACCGGCTGCATGCACCCAGATTACCAAATCCAAGCAAAGCACAGCGAAATGACCTACAGTACGCCCCTCCATTTTCAGCGTCTGTAATTATGTAGGGCTTCTGCAGCATTCTAGAATCGGTCCCGGCGCAGAGCACAGGACAACATTTGCGAGGCACACAAATGCAATGTAAATGGCTTGCTATTACTTGATTTTATTTTTCTTACTCCCTCCGTTTCAAAAATAGATGTCTTAGGTTTTTCAAATTTTAAATAAATGTATATACTCCCTCCGGCCCGAATTAATTGACGCGATGTACTTTTTTGCAAAACAGTCCTCGTGTTATCTCCGACAAGCCACGCAGTCTGCCGCTCCCCACGCCGGCTGTCTCACTCACTCGTCTCGCCCGCCGTCCCCCGCCATCCACCTTCTCTTGGCCGCATCGCCTGCTCCGCCCCTCCCTAGCCGGCCACCTTCCTTCCTCCTCGTCTCCCCGCCTTTCTTCCTCCGCCTTCCACCTGCCAGAACCCAACGAGGACAAAGATCAAAGATGAAAATATCCCCTTTTCCCCCAAGAGTTTGACTTTGCCGGCTTCGGCGGTGTTGCTCGTGGCCTGGAGGAGGAGGTTCTCGCTAACGACGGCTGGAAGGAATTGAAACGGGAGGAACGGAGAAGGGCTATCCAAGGTGAGGGGATGGAGAGAGGAGGTGGTGGCGCTGTCCCAGTAGGGAAACGACCACGGCGGCGATGGCGATGATGACCGGCCGGAGAAACCACGGTGCTACATGGTGAAGGAGAAGAGCAGTACCTGCTACCCATTCCGCGCCGCCCATCACGCGCTCCAGGTTCGCCACCCACAAGTCAGTCCCCCATCTCCATGCATTTATCTATCCGCCCTAGCTGCTCGTTCAAAATCAGCAATTTATTGCTTCCAAATTCAAAAGGAGATCCGGTTTGGTTCTTCATTACTCGTGTGATTAGCTCTGCAGTGATTGGGGTTGACGGATATAGGTTGAATTGGTGCCTTGTGTTTTACGCTATGCAAGTTCCTGAGTAATTGTAGATGGACAAAAATCTCCCTGGAGATTGGATAAAATTCAATCTGTTGCTTTCTCTCATCTGAAGCAAAGTGATTCAGGAAAGAATGCTTAGAGATGTTTCTTGAGAGAATGCTTAGAGATGTTTCACTTGAAGCAAAGTAATTGCAGATGTTTCTTGAGAGAACGCTTAGAGATTCAACATGACCATTCATCCTGTTTGATCAGAGTCCGACAACGGGAGGTTTCCGTTTGCTAAATTCAGGAGCATTATTTTCATTGCTTATTGCCTTTGTGTGTATGTGTGTGTGTGTGTTTGCTGAATTCAGGAGCAGTCCGAAAAATGCATGCTGCTTATCTTAAATTTCCTTTTACATGTGCATATTTATTTTTGTTGAAAGGGTTTCCCCTGATTTTCATTCAAGAAATACTGTAAACAAGTGAATGTGCAGAAATGAGTTGATACATTGATATATATGTAACATCCCAGCATTTAGGAACTAAAGAAGGGCAGATATAGGAATTTGGAATGTTGCATGCATTCATCTGTGAAAATGTGGGTAAAATTTTCGCTAAATAAAAACCTTAAGTGATCAAGGTTTCTTTCATACTTTAAGATTAGGTTTAGTCTTAAAGGATGATTGCTATAAACTTTGATATGATCTTTGAGGAATTATGTGTTTTGGAAAATGAATTTGAATTTTAAACTTGAGTGTTTGAATTATAATTCAAATAATTAGGAATAAGGTTTGAATCTTGATTTAATTAAGAGTAATTATTATAATTCAAACTTTATCTAAAGAAAGCAATTAAGGATATGAAAACTTATTTCATATTTTCATTCAATAAATAAGTTACAAAAATATAACTTATTGAAATTATTCAACAACTTCATAATAGCAAATAAATAAAGAATAAGAATATTTCTTTATTAATAATAATATAATCTTTATTACAAAAGAATAAAATGAAGATTACAAAATAGTAAAATGAAAATTACAAAAGAATAGAACTAAAATTACAAAAGTATAAAGAAGATTACATTGGATTGTTCTATAACTAAACTTAAACTAAAATCTTCACTTTAAACTTGTACCTGCAAAACAAACAGAAACTAAATAGAAAAAGGAAAGTTAGGGTTAGTATTGTTTTACTCTCAAAAGTTGATAGTGAAGTGCACTGTTCAATATTTCATCATTGAGTATATAAGGGTTAAGTTTCACCAATATGAAAAGATAAATCTTCCATAATTTTTAAGCCAGAAGTCAAATGACAGCCAAGAGGGGCAAGTTTCACCAGCCAGGTAAAAGTAATCTGATCAAAGTAACTTTCAAGTCCAAAGCATATCCACAAGTGCACAGCAAGCACACAAGCATGACACACAACTAAATGCATGTGGTGTGATGTCAGCTTCACAACACAGCTCCAACACACCAAAACCAGCAGCATAGCCGTGGAGAGGCACTAGTGCATCTCTTCACTACACACACACAAGAACAGACAGCTTAGACATGAGCTAACCAAGCACAACAACCCGCAACCAAACCAACCCAAAGCCAAGATCTCATCACCAGGAGGGTGACATAAGGAGGGGGAAGGATCAGGTGGACAGCAAGATCAAGTTCAGGAGCTAGGAGGAGAATGCTAGCTCAAGGTCAAGCTCAGGAGCTCAGCAAAACAAGATCAACATCACCACCTTACTCCATAATCATCAGATTTTGTGGTGAGCATCATAAAACCCTCACATAATCTAATCATATTATCTAGACAAAAGCATGTGTTGTTTTATGAACAAACTCTCAGAAAGCACCCAAGTGGGGTGAATCCATCATAGAGATTTTAAACTCTAAAAGCAAACAGCAAAGTACAAGGATCCAACCAGAGCTCAGAACAACATCATTGCTTTGGTTGTCAAGCCATATATTACAATTCAAGCATAAATATAGCTAAGATCTAATTTCTAGGCACATCCCTAAAGTAAGGGTAGCACCTTAGAAACTAATCTTTTGGATCCATATAATGATCAAGCCTACTATCATTTTTCTCTAAGCTTTGATTCAAGAAACAATAGCCGGTACCACTACCAGGACTATTTATATGAATCAATTAGATAAGTCCTAAAACCCCTAAGCCTCAGACCAACATCATTGGTCTTAGGGATTTCAGAAAAGAACATTTCCATTTATCTTTTAAAGCTAAGCTTGTCTTAAGCTTAAACCAATCCAATCAATGGATTAGAATCAATCTTGTGTGCCATACCAAGATGGTGTCACAAGAATAATTCTATATGAATCAGGATAAACATCCAATCATCACAGGTTCAACAAAACAATCTACTAATCATTTTCCTGTCAGGAATCATAATTAAAGCATTCCAATGTTTATCTGTACCGTTTGAGATCATTGTGATCTCAAACCACATATTAATTTCTAAGCCAACAACACTAAGACAGTGATTTCATCACACCATAACCATGATCCTAAACCATGAAATGACAGTGGAAGGTTATCAAGTCACTGACTTTACCAAGCATTGGTTCCAAAGCAACTATACCATCTGAATCATATGCAATCCAAGCATAAAAGCATCTAATAAGCCATCAGAACCATTATAGTTCATCTCAAGCAACAAGCCTCAGGCTAACAACCATTTAGCATGCTTACAGACCATCCACACATGATCTAATTCATCTAGTACATGATCAATCACATGATAAGAACCCTAAATGAAATAAACCATCCTAATCAGGACAAGACAGTCACCAGAGAGGTCATTGCCAACATCCAGCATAGGATGAGCGAGCACAGAGAGCACAAGGGGAGAGGAAAAGAACTCACCAGAGGTCCTCGCTGGAGACTAGAAGAGGAAGTAGAGGGGCCGACGACCATGGCGGCACGGGGAGCACCCTAGAGGGGGTGCTACAACCCATACGGCGCCATGACAGCAACGCTGACCATGCCTAGAGGCGAGACAAATCACCACAACACACGACGGCGACGACAACGCTAAGATCCGCACCAACCCCCAAACCCTAGAGTTCGAGACGACATCGATCCATTGCAGGAGAGCCCCATACTCGAATCCAGTTGGATAGAAAGGACGGGCATCATCGACAACCTCCTGTTGCACCACGACGGCGACCAGATCGTCCCGCAATGGTGGGAATCGCCGACGGCGATATCACCGACCACGGGGTCGGGGGCAGAAGAGGAGAGGAGTGAGCTCGAAGGAGAGAGGCAGTGAGGAGTGGGCTGAGTTGGGCCAGAACCTTTCGGGGTGGTTCTTTTGACTGTGTCTAATGGGCCACTAGGGCCCAATAAGATTAAACCAGCCCAAAAAAAACCTTTGAGGCATGTCTTAATAAATAGGAAAAGACCAAAATACCCCTAGACTTAATTAAATTCTAGAAAATAAAATAAAATTCCAAAAATTATAAATAAAATATTTTTGGATTCACAATAATCCACACTATCCAAATAAATTAAAGTATAAAATTTTAGACATTTAAATATTATTAGGAATTTTGTAAATCATATATTACTTATGGAATTCTACAAAATTATTGAAAGATGATAAAGATAAATAAAAATCACTTTCATTATATATTAATATTGTAGTATTTTTAAAAAATACTAAATAAATATTTAATAACTATTTTTGATATTTAAGTGATAATTCCTAAAAGAATTATTAAAACAATAAAAGTCAAATAAAATAAAATGGTTCAATATATATTATGAATATTAAAAAGTAATATTTATAAATCCTTTATTATTTAAAAAGAATTATTATAATCATGGGGAAACTGCATATCAAATGATGCATTACATTACTTGCATAATCATTTTGCTTCTTTAAATATTGTCCTTACCGGGCAATAATGATGTTTTTATAGGCATAGAAGCTCAAGGTCCAGTGCAAGCATCAGACTGCACTACCTTGCCATCACAAGGCAAGTTCATCACTTGCTCATGTCCTTTGAAGAGTCTTTATCAAAGTATTTGCAAATTGTGTGTTATCATACATGCTATAAAAGAAAGAAAATATTATTTTCACAAATAAAGAAATCATAGATATCATCCTAAGTGGTGATATAATGGAGCAATAGAACTTAGGGTTCTATTTGCAACAACGATGATCAAGTAGGGACTTAATAACCCCTGACATCAGTGATTCTAGCACTGTATATTACGCGTTAGCCATGAGATTTGGAATGGGACAGAGAAGTCATATGTATCTTATTCCTCTCGCATGAAGCCGGATGTGCAGGTCGTGGCTGTTATCCTCGTAGCGTGCATATTAATTGGTAATTCGTAGAGGATATGCAGCATATGGGTGGGAACCCTCATCGTCCCACAATAGTTCTGGCATCTGACGGTTTGTACAAACCATTGCCGTAATTCATTATGTGGGCATGGTGTACACCAAGGAGGCATGCGAAGTCGCGAAGGGGGCAGTGATTGGCTTGGACGAACTACTAGGCCCCACATCATGGAATTGTGGACGGGAAAGTACGTCCGATTGTGCAACAAGGAGTTGATCTCTCATGGGTAAAGTAACGCACCTATACAGAGTGTGGGAATTGTAACTTGTTACTCCCTATTTCGGGAAGGAGCTGCGAACGCGGCAGGAAAGGAACTCCATGAAAGTTCTGGTCAACCTGTGAAGGCTGATTGTCATAGTTTTTCATAATAAAATCAATCTTTGAAGAAAGATTTATAAAAATTGCATAGTGCCAAGGATTTATAATCCGAGGTGGTAGTTAGAGCATCAAACTTCCCACCTTGCATATAATGAACTTGTTGGGTAACGCTGTTACTCATTCTTTCCTTTGATCCCTTGCTTAGACTCTGAGGATCCCGAAGATGTGCCAATGTATGCATCCGAATGCCAAGAAGATGTGTTCTACGAGGAACCTGATCTGTCCAGAGGTGTTGAAGGAGTGGATTACGAAATCCGCTACAGTGTCGATGATAACGAGTCCAACTAAGTATCCATAGTTAGTAGTAACGAATAGATCCGAGCAGCATGAACTCTATGGAATAAGCTGTTGAGCTCAACTCCTAGTCGGAGTTGTTACCTTTATATTCCACTGAAACACTTTATATTTTGGTTTGTAAGTTGAATCTTTTGGAAGTCTTGAACTTCTGGTATTGTAATAATAATAATGTGTGTAGTTTTGTAATATGGACCCGCAATGTTTCTGTTGTACCACTCTAAGAGATGTGATATTTACAGAACGGTGTTCTGTGGATGTCATGTCAATGACTATAGTGTACTACACATGCAGTGGTATGCCGAGTCACCGCAATATAGGTCAATGTTAGATGGAGTTAACTGAATAACATGAGAGTGTGAAACCATGTCAATTATCCTTTATTTCTGAATAACATCAGTCATAGCAATTGTGTATAATACCAAAATCCCAGATTTTTATCACTTCATTGATTCAAATCGATGTTGGAGATTCAAGTAGTGGATCTTTCTAATGCTGATGCTGTCGATTATAAACACTCACTAATGGATGTTATATTTGTAATCCCTCCTTTCATATTTCTCACTATAGATTTAATCATGCTTTGTATTACTCGACTATTCGAGTACAAGTACCTTCTTAACTTAGATGCTTGCAGCATAGCTGATATAGGGATTGCTTCTCTGAACTTATCTGAATTCTCTTTCTCTGAACTAATCAAGTCATTTTCTGAGTTGTCCAATAAACCAAGGATTTGCCGAATATTAACTAGTGAGTAAAATAGGAACATCTACTCTACTTCTAATCTTGTGTTAGAAATTCCTGCTTGTTTTAGAAATTCCTGTTTTGTTACTTGTACAAGCAGGTTCTACTAAACAAAGCTAATTCTAGTCATGATTCTCTTAAATGGATTCTACAAAGTAGGCTTAGTAATATCATGGATTCTCTTAAAGCAGTATGTATAAAAGCATGGTTGATCAAATTACTTCTGGCATTTGATTGCAATAGTACGATTGGTCAAATTACAAGGCATATCTACAAGTGTATATGGTTCAACACAGAAATTTTAGGGTCTCGTTAGCTTCCCTTAATTGTTCTAACCCCTAGATACTTGTCAAGTTAAAGCAGTACTTCTGCTGATTAGTTTCAGTTCACATACATGCATAAGAAAACCTCATTACAAGCAGTACTTCTGTTGATTAGGACTTTAAACATGGAATCAAACAGGAAACAGATATACACAATATTGAAGCCTCTAGATTTATAAATGCCTTTATATTGTGACAGATCACAGATAGTACACACATGATAGAATTACACATGACAGATATACACAATTACAAAACAATTGGCTTGAGCTTCTTTAGTGACTAGATGAGCTTCTCCTTTTGACTAGCTTGAGCTTCTTCTTTAGTGACCAGCTTGAGATTAATTTGCCTATCTTGACATACATTGCTGACTCGGCGCCTTCTACAGATAAGGCTTGATGAGTCATTCAGCCATGTTAGATATGTATTTCCCGGGATCATTGTCTCATCATCCAAAATTACTCGGGGGGCTGTCCTGCGTGCTTTTCGAGATGTTGTTTGAGTTGGTGCTATGACTTGTTTCTCATAGGAAGCTATCAGCTCCAAGGTTTTTCGGTATAGTTCCCCATCAACTTTTAGCGTGTCCGGTAGCATTCCCTCCCTTTGGAGTTTGTCATTTCCCATGTGGGGTGTCTGGTTTTTGTTTCCTCCTTCTTCCTTCATAACCTCCAGCAAGACAGATTGTAGGGTTATAAACACTTTCGCAAGCTTCTCTGTGTCATAGGAATCGTAAGCTTGTTCAACATATTCTATCAGCTCTTTGAGTGTGTTAGGTGCACTCTCAAATGCAAGGGACTCGATTGCTATGAAAAAGCAAAGATCTAGGACATTCATATCAGGTGAATTTGGAGGTTGGTAAGTCAACCTGATATCCAGACCCGAAGCTTTCACAGCGGCTATAAAAGCGGGATCATCTGGCAGGACATGCATTCTTGCATTGTCCTGCTGGATAAATATTGTTCCCTCGTGCCCATCGTCAGGCCACGCTTCTACTATTGCTGGAATTACTTTTTCACATGGGTATTCTCTCATGACGTCTCTGTAGGGTTTCGTAGCATGGAAAACAAAATTTTTCTACCACATACAAACAAACAAGCCAAGATCTATCTACTAGATTGTAGCAACGAGTCGATGGAATAACTCACCCTCGAAGATTCCAAAGTGTTTAACAAGAGCGGATTCTTGTGGGTGATGTAGTCGCACTCTTCCCGATCTCAAGATCGCGTAGACGATCCTTCCGGCGCTGCGTTCCAGCAGCGCTCCCGCAGTCGGTCACACGTTCGGTACTCGACGAAGACCTTCTTCTCCCTTGTTCCAGCATGCAGCGGAGGTTGTAGCACTCTCCTCGCGATTCTGGCAGCACAACGGCGTGGTACCGGAAGTAGAGGGGAGATCTCACAAGGCTTCGCCTTAAGCTGGAGCGAGTATGGTGGAGTATGAGAGAGTCCCTCGACGATCTAGGGTTTAGACACGCCGAGGAGGAAGCTTGGCCGGCGGCTAGGGTTGCTAGGCGGCGGCGGCTTGACCTAGGGCGGCGGCGGCAGCAGGTGGTGGCGCCGGCGGCTTAGGGTTTTGGAGGCGGGGATCTTGTGTGTCTAGGAGGGGAGCCCTGCCCCTCCTTTTATAGGTGGAGGGGCCGGCCGGCCAAGGGTAGGGGAGTCCCTCCCCAACTCGTCTTGGAGGTGGGCCGGCGGTGGAGGAGGGACTCCTCCCCAACTCGGTTTCCTCCTCCTTCCCCACTTCCCAAAAATAGCCGTTTGACTTTCAAACTAGCCGTTTGACTTTTCAAACTAGGATTTGAATAAACCCTCTATTTTGTTCAGCGATGACACCGAGTACATGATGCAATCATACCAACTTGATATAACACATTCATGTACCCTTCCCCTCCGGACTGCCGGACATTTCGGAACCTTCTAGAACATTCCCGATGAAAACACCGGAACCATTCTCCAACTCTGAAACGGGACTTTCCTTATATGAATCTTATTCTCCGGACCATTCCGGATCTCCTCGTGATATCCCGGATCCCATCCGAGACTCCGAACAACATTCGGTCTCTTTCTCATCATTCCATAACTACTCAAACAACGTCGAATCCTTAAGTGTGTCTCCCTACGGTTCGTGAATTATGCGGACATGATCGAGACACTTCTCCGATCAATAACCAATAGAGGAATCTGGAAATTCATATGGCTCCCACATATTTCTACGATTACTTTGCGATCGAATGAACCACTTACATACGATACCAATTTCCCTTTGTCTCACGATAGTTTACTTATCCGAGGTTATGATCGTCGGTATCTCTGCATACCTAGTTCAACCTCGTTACCGATAAGTACTCTTTTCTCGTTCCGTGATATGTGATCCCTTGTGATCCAGTCACATGCTTGCAAGCCAATTGGATGACATTTCACCGAGAGGGCCTAGAGTATATCTATCCGTCATATGGATGGACAAATCCCAGTCTTGATCCATGTGTTTCAACCAATACTTTCCGAACACTCAATGCCACCTTTATAGCCACCCAGTTACGGTGTGGTGTTTGATGTCATCAAAGCATCCATCCGGTAAAGGTGATATGCATGATCTCATGGTCGAAGGAATTAGGTTACTATGTATCAGAAAGCATATAGCAATTGAACTATTAAAATGACTTGATCTTTATGCTATGCTTATCTATAGGAGTATGTCCACCATATCATTCTCCTAACGATATGATCTTGTTGTTAATAACATCTCAATGTTCATGATATGGAAACCACAATTATCTATTAACCAACAAGCTAGTATTATATAGAGGCTTTACTAGGGACTTCAAATTAAGTTTACAAATCACACAAGTATTAATGTTTCCTTGTTAATACTATTATAGCATGAATGTAAACATTTATCATAAACACAAAGATATAATAATAACTATATTTATTATTGCCTCTAGGGCATATCTCCAACTTGCACTAGAGTCATCTAATCTAGATTACATGGTAATATACCGAACACCCATGGCAGTTTGGTGCTGGTCATGTTTTGTCCTCGGGAGAGGTTTAGTCAACGGATCCGCCACATTTAGATCTGTGTGTACTTTGCAAATCTTTATATCCCCATCTTGGATATGTTCTCGAATAGCGTGAAAACGTAGCTTGATGTGCTTCAGCTTCTTGTGTGACCTTGGTTCTTGCGCATTGGCTATGGCGCCCATGTTATCACAGTAGATAGACATTGGGTCCAGCGCACTAGGAACCACACCCAGCTCTGTAATGAACTCTTTCATCCATATCGCTTCTTGTGAAGCCTCCGAAGCAGCCATATATTCCGATTCAGTTGAAGATCTCGCCACAACACTTTGCTTTGCACTCCTCCAGCTAACTGCTGCACCATTCAAAATAAATACGTATCCAGATTGTGATTTAGAATCATCCGGATCGGTGTTCCAACTAGCATCGGTGTAACCATTAACAACAAGCTGTTCATCACCTCCATAAGAAAGAACCATATCCTTAGTTCTTCTCAAGTACTTAAGGATGTTTTTGACCGCTGTCCAATGATCCACTCCTGGATCACTTTGATATCTGCTAGTTAAACTAACAGCATATGCAATGTCGGGTCTAGTACATAGCATGGCATACATTAGAGATCCTATGGCTCGGGCATAGGGAGTCTTACTCATCCTTTCTCTATCTTCTGCTGATGTCGGACTTTGAGTTTTACTCAAGGTCGTATTGGGCAACATGGGCAAGAACCCTTTCTTGCTATCTTCCATTCCAAACCTCTTTAGAACTTTGTCCAAATATGTACTTTGTGACAAATATATTTGGCGTTTTGATCTATCTCTATAAATCTTTATGCCTAATATGTAAGCTGCTTCGCCAAGATCCTTCATTGAAAAACTATTATTCAAATATTCCTTGACACTATTTAGAAGGTCTACATCATTCCCAATCAACAATATGTAATCTACATATAGTATTAAGAATGCTACAGAGCTCCCACTCACTTTCTTGTAAATACAAGCTTCTCCATAAGTTTGTATAAAACCAAAACTTTTGATCACCTTATCAAAACGTTGATTCCAACTTCGGGATGCTTGCTTCAATCCATAGATGGACCGTTGAAGTTTGCATACCTTGTTAGCATCTTTAGGATCGACAAAACCTTTGGGTTGCATCATATACAACTCTTCATCAATGTCTCCATTGAGGAATGCTGTTTTGACATCCATCTGCCATATCTCATAATCATAATATGCAGCGATTGCTAACATAATCCTCACAGACTTTAGCTTCGCTACTGGTGAGAAAGTCTCATCGTAGTCAACTCCTTGAATTTGTCGAAACCCTTTTGTGACAAGTCGAGCTTTATAGACAGTAACATTACCATCAGCATATGTTTTCTTCTTGAAAATCCATTTGTTCTCGACAGCCTTCCGGCCATCCGGTAAGTCCACCAAAGTCCATACTTGGTTTTCGTACATGGATCCAATCTCGGATTTCATGGCTTCTTGCCATTTATTGGAATCTGGGCTCATCATCGCTTCCTCATATGTCTCAGGGTCATCGGTGTTGTCCACCAACATGACACTCATAACGGGATCATACCAATCTAGAGTGGTACGAGTTCTCGTTGACCTGCGAGGCTCTGTAGCAACTTCAACCGAAGTTTCATGATCATCATCATTAGCTTCCTCTCTAACTGGTGCAGGCACCATAGGAACTTCTTCCGGTGCTGCGCTACTCGCAATTTCAAGAGAAGGTTTGACAACCTCGTCGAGTTCTACTTTCCTTCCAGTCACTTCTTTCGAGAGAAATTCCTTCTCTAGAAAGGATCCATTCTTGGCAACGAAGATTTTGCCTTCGGATCTATGATAGAAGGTATACCCAATAGTTTCCTTCGGGTATCCTATGAAGACGCATTTTTCCGCTTTGGGTTCAAGCTTGTCCGGCTGTAACTTATTTACATAGGCTTCGCACCCCCAAACTTTAAGGAACGACAATCTAGGTTTCTTCCCAAACCATAATTCATACGGTGTCGTTTCAACGGATTTAGATGGTGCCCTATTTAAAGTGAATGCGGCTGTTTCTAATGCATAACCCCAAAATGATAGCGGTAAATCTGTAAGTGACATCATAGAACGAACCATATCTAAGAGAGTTCGATTACGACGTTCGGACACACCATTACGCTGTGGTGTTCCCGGCGGTGTCAATTGTGAAAGTATTCCGCATTTCTTCAAATGCTCACCAAACTCGTAACTTAGATATTCACCTCCACGATCAGAACGTAGAAATTTAATCTTCTTGTTACGTTGATTCTCTACCTCACTTTGAAATTCCTTGAACTTTTCGAAAGTTTCGGACTTATGTTTCATGAAATAGATATACCCATATCTACTCAAGTCATCCGTGAAGGTAAGAACATAACGATAACCACCGCGCGATGCTACACTCATTGGACCACACACATCAGTATGTATGATTTCCAATAAGTCCGTAGCTCGCTCCATCATACCAGAAAATAGAGTCTTAGTCATTTTACCCATCAAACATGCTTCGCATCTTTCAAGTGATTCAAAATCAAGTGATTCAAGAAGTCCATCGGAATGGAGTTTCTTCATACGCTTCACTTCAATGTGACCAAGACGACAGTGCCACATATAGGTCGAGTTATCGCTCGATTTCAAACGTTTAGCCTCAATGTTATTAATATGTGTATTTCCACTATCAAGATTCAATAAGAATAGACCATCTATCAAAGGTGCATGTGCATAAAACATATTACTCATATAAATCGAACAACCATTATTCTCGGACTTAAACAAGTAACCGTCTCGCAATAAACAAGATCCCGATATATTGTTCATGCTTAACACAGGCACCAAATAACAATTATTTAAGTATAAAACTAATCTCGATGGTAGATGAAGGGGTAGCGTGCCGACCGCGATCACATCAACCTTTGATCCGTTTCCCACGCGCATCGTCACCTCGTTCTTCGCTAGCTTCCGTTTATTCTGCAATACCTGTTTCGAGTTACAAATATGAGCAACCGAACCAGTATCAAATACCCATGCACTACTACGAGTACTAGTGAGATACACATCAATAACATGTATATCAAATATACCTTTCTTCTTGATGTTGCCGTTCTTCAAATCCGCCAAGTACTTTGGGCAATTCCGCTTCCAGTGACCTTCTCCCTTGCAGTAAAAGCACTCAGTATCAGGCTTAGGTCCAGCCTTGGTCTTCTTCGTTGGCGTGGTAACTTTCTTACCACCCTTCTTGAAGTGTCCCTTCTGCTTAGACTTGCCTTTCTTGAATTTGGTGGTCTTATTAACCAACAACACTTGGTGCTCTTTCTTGATCTCCACTTCTGCAGATTTCAACATGGCAAAGAGTTCTGGCAACGTCTTGTTCATGTTTTGCATGTTGTAGTTCATCACAAAGTTCTTGTAACTTGGTGGTAGTGATTGGAGGACACGGTAAATCCCCAAAGCATTAGGAATCACTATACCCAAGCTTTGAAGTTTGTTTGCGTGCCCAGACATCTTAAGCACATGCTCACTAACGGAGCTGCCCTCTTCCATCTTGCAGTTAAAGAACTTTTCAGAAGCCTCATAGCTTTCAATTGCCGCATGAGTCTCAAAGATCAATTTGAGATCCTCGACAATATCATATGGGTCTGAATTCTCAAACCTTTTCTGAAGCTCCGATTCTAAACCATACAAGATAGCACACTGAACTATGGAGTACTGAGTCTTCCGGTGAGGTAAACATTCTTTACTTCATCGGCAGCATCAGCTGCAGGTGGGTCACCCAACGGTGCATCCAGCACATAGGTCAAATTACCAGCTGTGAGGACAATCCTCAAATTGCGGAACCAATCCGCGAAGTTGCTTCCATTGTTTTTCAACTTTTCTTTCTCTAGGAACGCATTAAAATTGATGGTAGGGGGTGCCATTGATCTACAACATATTTGCAATAGTTTAGACTAAGTTTATGACAAATTGAGTTCAAATTAATAATAAAATTAATCTAGGTGAACTCCCACTCAAAACAAGATCCCTCACATTGTTCTAGTGATCACACGAACCAAATCCACCACATCAACACCGATCATCACGAGAGTTGATATAGTTTCAATGGCGAACAATCGACATGTTCATCATATCTACTATATGATTCATGCTTTACCTTTCGGTGATCCGTGTTTCGAGACCATGTTTGTACATGCTAGGCTCGTCAAGATCAAACCTTAGTTTCCGCATGAGCAAATCTGGCTTGCTCACGTTGTATGAACTTGCAGAATCTAACACACCCGATCATCACGTGGTGCTTCGAAACAACAAGCTTTAGCAACGGTGCTAACTAAGGGTGAACACTTTATGACTTGAAATTCATGTGCATGAGGGATCATCTTATAATGCTACCGTCGTCTACTAAGCAATACAAGATGCATAAAGGATTAACATCACATGCAATTCATAATATGTGATATGATATGGCCTTTCTTCTTTGTGCTTCCGATCTCCATCTTCAAGCACGAACATGATCTCCATCATCACCGGCATTGCATCAAGGTCAATGACGCTTCTCCATGGTTGTCATCCACCGGCTTCAACTATTACAACTACTTTGAATAGACACGCGGGTCTTAACATAAATTAAAGACAACCATATGGCTCCTGCCGGTTGCCAACTTACAATAAGGAACATTGCATACATCAAATATAATCACAATCACGGCCATATCACATCACACCACACCCCTGCAAAACAAAGTTAGACGCCTCTACTTTCTTTGTATGTTTTACGTGGTTTGGGGCTTTCAATAAGTGTCGATCTAACTTACGAACATGAACCACAACATTGATACTAGTATTGTTAATCACCCGTTGTAAATTGGATCTTAACTATGCTAGGAGAAACAGGCACCCGCAAAGCCACTTATGCAATACAAGTTGCATGTCAAGCGTGGAGCAAGTCTCATGAACGATGTCATGTAAGGTTAGCCCGGGCCGCTTCATCCCAACATCCCGCAAGATGCAAAGTACACAAGAAGCAATCGACAATAAAAGCATCAACGCCCATAATGACCATTGTGTTCTACTCGTGCAACAGATCTACATATAGACACGGCTCTGATACCACTGTAGGGTTTCGTAGCATGGAAAACAAAAATTTTCTACCGCATACAAACAAACAAGCCAAGATCTATCTACTAGATTGTAGCAATGAGTCGATGGAATAACTCACCCTCGAAGATTCCAAAGTGTTTAACGAGAGCGGATTCTCGTGGGTGATGTAGTCGTACTCTTCCCGATCTCAAGATCGCGTAGACGATCCTTCCGGCGCTGCGTTCTGGCAGCGCTCCCGCAGTCGGTCACACGTTCGGTACTCGACGAAGACCTTCTTCTCCCTTGTTCCAGTAGGCAGCGGAGGTTGTAGCACTCTCCTCGCGATTCCGGCAGCACAACGGCGTGGTACCGGAAGTAGAGGGGAGATCTCGCAAGGCTTTGCCTTAAGCCGGAGCGAGTATGGTAGAGTATGAGAGAGTCCCTCGACGATCTAGGGTTTAGACACGCCGAGGAGGAAGCTTGGCCGGCGGCTAGGGTTTCTAGGCGGCGGCTTGACCTAGGGCGGCGGCGGCGGCAGCAGGTGGTGGCACCGGCGGCTTAGGGTTTTGGAGGCGGGGATCTTGTGTGTCTAGGAGGGGAGCCCTGCCCCTCCTTTTATAGGTGGAGGGGCCGTCCGGCCAAGGGGAGGGAGTCCCTCCCCAACTTGGCTTGGAGGTGGGCCGGCGGTGGAGGAGGGACTCCTCCCCAACTCGGTTTCCTCCTCCTTCCCCACTTCCCAAAAATAGCCGTTTGACTTTCAAACTAGCCGTTTGACTTTTCAAACTAGGATTTGAATAAACCCTCTATTTTGTTCAGCGATGACACCGAGTACATGATGCAATCATACCAACTTGATATAACACATTCATGTACCCTTCCCCTCCGGAGTGCCGGACATTCCGGAACCTTCTAGAACATTCCCGATGAAAACACCGGAACCATTCTCCAACTCCGAAACGGGACTTTCCTTATATGAATCTTATTCTCCGAACCATTCCGGATCTCCTCGTGATATCCCGGATCCCATCCGAGACTCCGAACAACATCCGGTCTCTTTCTCATCATTCCATAACTACTCAAACAACGTCGAATCCTTAAGTGTGTCTCCCTACGGTTCGTGAATTATGCGGACATGATCGAGACACTTCTCCGATCAATAACCAATAGAGGAATCTGGAAATTCATATGGCTCCCACATATTTCTACGATTACTTTGCGATCGAATGAACCACTTACATACGATACCAATTTCCCTTTGTCTCACGATAGTTTACTTATCCGAGGTTATGATCGTCGCTATCTCTGCATACCAAGTTCAACCTCGTTACCGATAAGTACTCTTTTCTCGTTCCGTGATATGTGATCCCTTGTGAGTCAGTCACATGCTTGCAAGCCAATTGGATGACATTTCACCGAGAGGGCCCAGAGTATATCTATCTGTCATATGGATGGACAAATCCCAGTCTTGATCCATGTGTTTCAACCAATACTTTCCGAACACTCAATGCCACCTTTATAGCCACCCAGTTACGGTGTGGTGTTTGATGTCATCAAAGCATCCATCCGGTAAAGGTGATATGCATGATCTCATGGTCGAAGGAATTAGGTTACTATGTATCAGAAAGCATATAGCAATTGAACTATTAAAATGACTTGATCTTTATGCTATGCTTATCTATAGGAGTATGTCCACCATATCATTCTCCTAACGATATGATCTTGTTGTTAATAACATCTCAATGTTCATGATATGGAAACCACAATCATCTATTAACCAACAAGCTAGTATTATATAGAGGCTTTACTAGGGACTTCAAATTAAGTTTACAAATCACACAAGTATTAATGTTTCCTTGTTAATACTATTATAGCATGAATGTAAACATTTATCATAAACACAAAGATATAATAATAACTATATTTATTATTGCCTCTAGGGCATATCTCCAACAGTCTCTAGTAACAATCATTGTCTTTAGTTCCATAGTGCATTTTGTACTATTCTTGGAGTTATATTTAGCTGCACTATCCATGACAAATGCCCATATGCCTACCTTTCCGTCAAAGGTCATATTCCTTTGCGCATCATGTCCGGGTTTCGCAACTGCAGTTAAGAACATGACCTTGCCAATACTATTCTTGTTGTGAACAGTGCACAAAGGATCTTCTTCCTCTAGAAGGAGGTAATATGTTCTGTTTCTATTGGTCATATCAAACCATTTTTCATCAATGTGAATTATATTCTCCATATTATTAAAGGAAGGCATTGCTTTTGATATCTTGTTTGATCAACCATTGAAATGCAAAACTTTAGCCGTTTGATCTTGTTTTCTAGAGACCGAAATGGTTTCAGGCTGCTTGTGTGGCGCCTTAATTCACCCCATGTGAACCTTCTCTGTAATTGAAAGGATCGTATGGGCACCTAGAGGGGGGGTGAATAGGTGCTACTTCAAATTTTCTTCTTTTTCAAATTAGGGTTTGACAAGAAAGGTAATTCTCTAGATTATGCAACTAAGGTGAATTTACCTATATGTCAACCATGCACAAGCTAACACAACACTAAGCAAGAACAAGTAAGTAAAGTGCGGTAAAGGATAGAAGTAACCAAAGGAGTGGACGCGGAGACACAAGGATTTGTTTCCCGTAGTTCCTTCCTTTTGAAGGGAAGTACGTCTATGTTTGGAGAGGGGGTGGTTTCAAACCACTAACGCCATGAGAGTCCTCCCTTGTTCTCCGATTAATCTCACCCCAACAGGCTCGATCCACCTTCCACTATATCGGCAACCTTCAAGGTGTAAGCCGGCACCTTTAAAAGTTTGGGGCACACATCCACAACTGAATTGGAGGCTCCCAAATACAAGCAAGATGTCAAGACAATCAAAGACAAGCTTGTAAGAACCAAATCTAGAACTAGAGTTTTCAAGAAAACACTAGAGCAAAAGGGGCCCTGAATGAAATGAGGGGGAAATGAAGATCTCTTTTGGTGAAGTAGTAGATCGGGGCCTCCTCCTTCAATTCCCCAAAGATCAAAGACTTTGGGTGGTGGATTGAGGAGATCTTGAAGATTTGGTGGCTCCAATGGTGGTCTTGACTTTAATGTGGATGAGCACTTTGTCCCAAGGTAGGTGGAGGGGTATTTATACCCCTCCAAGAAATCTGGCCGTTGGAGCCTTTAATGCAGCGATAGTACCGGAAGCTTAAGTGGTACTACCGGACCTGGTACCGGAAGAGCAACTTTCAAAATTCATATGCCCTGGCCACAGCGGTACCACAAAGTGGTGCTACCGTAAAGCGGTAGTACCGCTTATGGAAACTGGTACTACCGGACGGGCAATGGTATCTGCAACATGTTCGAAAAACTCTCTGTCACGCCAGGTACCAAAATGCGGTACCACGGCATTTTGGTACCTAGGCAGCCAGTGGCTTTTGCCAACATACAAAACGCTACTGACACGCTAGGTACTAAAATGCGGTACTACCGAAGCGGGCAATAGCTTTTGACAAGTGGTCAAAAAGCTTCTGTCGCGCTAGGTACTAAAATGCGGTACTGCCACTTTTTAGTACCTAGCCCGGCAGTGGCTTTTTGACAACAAGTCAAACCCTACTGCCGCGTCCGGTAGCAAAAAGCGGTATGGTACCGCGCCAGGCGGACAGTTTTGGACTGTTGTTTAACCATTGCAAAAGCTTTTTCAATGCACCTGCGATACACTTGGCAAATAATTAGTCCGATATGTTTGTTGTTATAAAACACCAAAATCACTAGGGATAGGAAATTCTCTTTCAATCTCCCCCTTTTTGGTGTCTGATGACAACACACATTTTGCAGGGTAATCCAATGATGACAAGATAGAGATGGGGCTCCCCCTAGATATGTAGAATCAAGCCCCAATCTATCTAATAAGCTACCTGGGAGTAGAAGTCGCACATAGAGCACATACCTTTGCTAAATCACATGTGATGACCAATATTGATTAGGGGTAGGGAAGGTCGTCACATACACCACATAAGATGGATCCAAATGAGAGTAGCCATATTACACACAAGATGGATCCATACGATAACCACATAGTCTCACCATACATAGCACAAATAGTTAGTTCACACATACTAAGAGGCAAGCAAATAAAGTTCACAAGCGAATAAAACTCAATGGCAAGAATGAGCTTGTGACTTTTCCCTCGCAAATCCCGCATACCTAATGTGCAACTTCTCCCCCTTTGGCATCAAGACACCAAAAAGGGACAAGAGCAACACTAACGTCCCGGAGATCACTCGTCATCATCAGCATCAACCCATGCATCCCATGCATCATCATGAGTTGGCAGGGCACGGAAGGAGGAGGTGGCATCATCATCCCAGTGGCTGTGCTTAGAGATCCATTGGTCTTTTGGGGTAATGTTGTTCTCGGAGCCCTTGGAGACGGTCAAACCTTGAGCCTCCATCATTTCCTTCTGACGAGCACATGACTTCTTGGCATAGACATGGGCCTCGTACATGCGTTTCTGATTGTCCACTTGGAAGCAGAATACCTTCTCCTCAATCCTCTTGGCCCAAGATGGCTGAGCAGGCTTGCGACATGAGACCACAAAGCCAGCATCCTTCTGGGCATCATCAGCATCACCAGATCCCTCCACAACAGGGTTCCCATCCTCATCAACAAGATGACCATCGGCATTGCGTGGTTTGATATGGGTCTTGATCAACAGATTCTTGTGGCGGTGAGTGACAAGGCAAAGAGAAGGCATGTCACGGGCAATCACGGGGCACTTGCTAATAATGAGAGCCATGATATACGGAGCAAAATGAGGCACCCTCCTTTAAAAAGTGCCACAGACCATTTCATTCCAAATAACATCCATCACATCCATAGGTTGGCCGGAGTCACGATGGTGAAAGGTGGGGAGCATGATATCCACCATGAAGGCATGTATCTCATCAACATTCCCAGCTCGGGGGGCGACAGTCTCACGGAAAATGCGATGCAAGATGTCATATGTAGGTAGATGCCCTTTGATCTTTCCAGGGATACCGCACCCCCGGATGTACAGTGGTGCAAGTGCATCCTTCTTCATGGGGCGATCATTGTTGTGGCACCGAAAGCCAACGGGAGTGTCCTTGCCATGGTCTTCGTACCCGAGAATAGCTGCGAACTCAGCCAAAGTTGCTTGCTTGACAACACCCTCGGTCATCCAGGTGAGTGTCCGAGTCTGATTCTTGGCAAAGTTAACGGTTGCATAGAACTGAGTAATGAGCATTGGGTCATAGTTGCACCAGAACTCCATAATGGGAAGCAAGCCAATGTTGGTGCAAATCTCAAGAGCTTCACCAAAGTATTGCAGGTTCTTCCTCACATGATTCATCTCGATCCAATTTTGAGGGACCATAAGTTTGTCATCTTTCATGAGTATCTCATGGAACACCCGCTCCTGGAAATCCGTATAGAAGAGTCTACCTTGCCGAGCTTGACAGCAAGCAGCCACATATGGATTGACAGTCCGCAGTTCACGAAATTTTGTCTCAGACAAATCAGATAGCAGCTTTGGCCCAGACGGCCCTGAACTGTGGCTCTTGCGAGGTCCGGAGGGAGGAGGAGGTGAAGGAGCCTTACCACGACCAGCACTTTGCTTGACCCCCCCCAACCCCGACGACCACGAGTTGTTTGCAGTTTCAGACGGGTGCTAGGTTGAGGCATGATCTCCTCTTCTGGCTCAGTATCTGACCCTGACTCATAGTCCTCAATCTCATGGTGAGCTTCGGAGCATTTGCGAGATCCTCGGGAACCCCCTGCGCCTGTGAAAAAACGAGGGAGATAGCATAGGGGTAAGGGCACAAGAACCCGAGACAAACAGATGATGGAACTCTTGGTTTAAAAAAATTTGTTGTCTGTACAGGGAGGTAGTACCGCACAGCGGTAGTACCAGAAAAAGATTCCCGGTACTACCGGCCAGCGACCACGGTGCAGATCTGAGACATAGATCCATGTAGGGGCAGTAAAATTGATGTAAAACAGCAATTCCATCGGTCTAAGAGGTAGATCTTGTAGATAGCACACGGTACAACCTCAAGAATACGTGTTTTAGCCAAGAATCAAAGTCACCCTAGATTCAATGGAGAAAACAAGTGAGAAGAAGAGGAGGGCGGTAGTACCGGTGTCCATGGCGGTGGAGAATGAGGAGGATCCCGCGAGGAGGTCGGATCCGGGAAAATGAGAAGGGGGGCGGGGCTCCGGCGGCGGCGGTGGTGAGGAGTGGAGACGGCGGACTAATGAGGCACTGAGAGGTGCCTCTCCCATGTCTCCAATCTTAACCGAAATGCAGAGCGGTAGTACCGGAGCCACAAGCGGTAGTACCGCTAGGCGATAGTACCGTAGAAAACTACCGGTAGTACCGCACCTGGGAAGTTTCCGGACAAGACCCTGGAAACTGATCCAGAAGCGGTAGTACCGCTAGACTTTTACGGTAGTACCGTTTGGCGGTAGTACCGCTAGTTAGCACCGGTAGTACCGTAACTACCAGAACAGAGAGCCAGGATACATAAAGTGGAAGGTTCTTGTGCAGAGTAGATGAGTTTTGTCGAGGGATAAGAATGGCTTGGGTTTAGAGAGTCACACTGATATGGGCCAATGCACTCAAAAATTACTAAAAACATATGAAGAGCCAAATGTGAGTGCACGACCAGAAGAACAAAACCAACTAGAGGATGACAAACACGAGTAAGAACAAACCTCTCAAATGAGAAGGGGCGGTGGCCTAAGCCACCATATATGAGTATACTCGGCTTGGAACCACGAAGATATATCTTGGGTCCATTACCGAAACTCATCATCACATATCACTAAATTAGGATTGCACTCCCCCTATATCCATGCCTGCACCTAAACCAAATATGAGTTGAAACATAGGTGAGAATGCAAGAAAATCAAGTCAAGCTCCTTGAATCTACGACATCTAGTTCATTCCTCAAGTAGTAAAACCTTGCTTCATCAAGTGGCTTCGTGAAGATATCGGCAAGTTGATCTTTGGTTGATACATATGATAGATCAATATCACCTCGAGAAACATGATCTCTAATGAAGTGATGGCGAATCTCAATATGCTTTGTCCTTGTGTGATCCACCGGGTTATAGGCAATCTTGATGGCACTTTCATTGTCACATAGAAGAGGCACTTTGTCACAATGGACACCGTATTACTTTAAAGTTTGCATCATCCATAGCAATTGGGTGCAAGCACTAGCAGCTACCACATACTCGGCTTCGGCAGTGGAGAGAGATATACAATTTTGCTTCTTGGAAGACCAACATACCAAGGACCTACCAAGGAATTGGCAAGCCCCGGATGTTGATTTTCTATCATCCTTATCCCCCGCCCAATCCGAATCCGTGTATCCACAAAGAGCAAATGTTGAGCCTCGAGGATACCAAAGACCATAAAATGGGGTATGAACTAAATATCGAAAGATTCTCTTGACCGCCATTAAATGGATTTCCTTAGGAGCCGCTTGATATCTTCCACACACACCTACACTCAACACAATATCGGGTCTAGATGCACAAAGGTAAAGCAAAGAACCAATCATAGACTGGTATACCTTTTGATCCACATCTTTACCATTTGGATTTTGTTCTAGATGAGTCTTTGTAGCCATGGGAGTAGGAGCTCCATTTAAATCTTGCATATTGAATCTCTTGAGCATATCTTGAGTATACTTGGCTTGATTGAAGAATGTCCCTCCTCTAACTTGCTTGATCTCAAAACCAAAAAATACTCTCAACTCCCCCATCAAAGACATCTGGAGCCTACTAGTCATAAGCTTTGAGAATTCATCATTAAAAGCTTTGTTAGAAGAGCCAAAGATGATATCATACACATATATTTGGCATACAAAAATCTCCCCATTGACTTCCTTAGTAAAAAGAGTGGGATCGATTTTCCCAACCTCAAATCCACGGTCAAACAATAACTCTCTAAGGTGCTCATACCACGTGCGTGGGGATTGCTTGAGCCCATAGACCGCCTTATCAAGTTTGTAGACATGGTTTGGGAAGTTGGGGTCCTCAAATCCCGGGGGTTGCTTAACATATACCAATTCATTTAATGGGCCATAAATAAATGCACTTTCTACATCCATATGTTGCAACTTAAAGTTATGATGTGCCGCATAAGAAAGAAGGATACGTATGGACTCAAGGCGAGCCACGGGTGCATATGTCTCTCCATAGTCAGTGCCTTCAATTTGAGAGAAACCTTGTGCAACCAATCTAGCCTTGTTTCTTACTATGATTCCATGCTCATCTTGCTTGTTCTTGAATATCCACTTTGTTCCAATAACATTGCGGCAATCCTTTGGCTTCTCTACTAACTTCCATACTTTGTTTCTCTCAAAGTTGTTGAGTTCTTTGTGCATAGCTTCTAACCAATCCGAATCTTCAAGAGCTTCCCACACTTTCTTTGGTTCAATCATGGAGATGTGTGCTTGATGTTCACTGAACCTCTTCAATTGTGCTCTTGTGGAAAAACCTTTCCTTAGATCACCAACTACATTTTGTAGAGTGTGGTCTCTTAATTCCAACATTCTTTCCTTTCTAGCTTCGCGACGAGCGTGGATCTCCGTGTTGTTTCTTGGGGGACCCTCTTCATCATTTTGATCCTCGTCTTGACCATTAACTTGACCTTGATCATCATTGGAATCATTCTCTTCATCTAGAGGCAAAGATTGACCTTGGTCATGATCAAGTGCTCTTCTAGCATCAATTTGAGCTTGTTTCAAAGCAGTTTGTACGGATATTCCTTGAGCAATTGCCTTGGCACCAATTGACACCCGGGCGAAAGAATCAAGCTCCCCTTGACTAGAGTCGTCACTATGATCATCATGTTGAGGGTCAATATCTTGTCTTTGGCTTGTGTCATTGCCCTCCTCGGTGGATGGAGCATGTTGATGTTGTGAAGATGAGGGCTCCACTTGATTGGATCATAGTTCTTCTTGATCCTCCATAAGGGGTTCCTCAACGGGGCGTATATATCCCACACCCATTCTTCTTATGGCATCCTGAGGCATTTCATCATCTGCATCACAAGCATCAACACGCCCCCCTTGGGGACCATCATATTCTTCGAAGGTCACACTACAAGATTCTATGACGACTCCGGAGAGCTTATCATAGATTCTATAAGTGTGAGATTCGAGACCATAGCCAACAAAAATACCCTCTAATGCTTTAGACTCGAATTTGGACAACCGAACATTATGAGATAGAAACACTTACAACCGAACACCCGGAAGTATGATATGTTGGGCTTGTTGCTGGTAAGTATTTCATATGGGGTCTTGTTGATTTCTTTGCGGAGGTAGAGCCAGTTTGAAGCATGACAAGCGGTGGAGATGGCTTCGGCCCAAAAGTTGTATGGAGATTTAAACTTCGCCAACATGGTCCTAGCCATCTCAATAAGAGTTTGGTTCTTCCTTTCGGCCACACCATTTTGTTGAGGGGTGTATGCAGCGGAATATTGATGTTTAATCCCCTCATCACTAAGAAAATCATTCAAGGTGTAGTTCTTGAAATCGGTGCCGTTGGCACTTCTTATGATCAATACGGGATGATTGTACTGACGTTGGACCATGTTGATGAAGTCGATGAATGTCTGTTGGGTCTCACTCTTCAACTTGAAGAAATATACCCATGAGTATATTGAAAAGTCATCAACAATCACCAAGCAATATTTCTTCCCACCAAGACTTGCATGAGATGGAGGACCAAAGAGGTCCACATGGAGGAGCTCCAAGATCTTGGTGGACATGATGCGGTTCTTAGGATTGTGAGGAGCATCATGCATCTTCCCTAGAACACATGCCCTGCAAACACGATCTTTGGCAAAGGAAACATTTTCTTTTAGTCCAACAATATGGCCCTCCTTGTGGAGACTTTGCAAAGTTCTCATATTGACATGGGCTAGTCGGCGATGCCATAACCAACCCACATCGGCCTTTCCGAATAAGTACATCGCACTTGTAGTGGCTTGCCCCGAAAAGTCCACCACATACAAGTCATGTTCGACGTACCCAACGAAAGCGACCTTGAGAGACTTGCTCCACATGAGGACCACAATATCATCATCAACAAAGACGGCAAAACCCATCTTTCCAAGAGCACGGACTGAAAGTAAATTGTATCCAAGGGTCTCAACAAGCATGACGTTCACGAGTATAATGTCGTGAGCAACCACAACCTTGCCGAAACCCATTACCTAAGACTTTGACTTGTCGGCATATGTCACGGTGATTGGATCATCATTTGGCTTTAAGTCCTTGAAAATAGACGAGATTCCGGTCATATGACTTGTGCAACCACTTTGACCCTCCAGAAGCATATGTCTACAAAAGATCAAGCTAATTTTTTAGGTACCCATTTTTCAATGGGTCCTCTTTTGTTAGCAACAAGGGTCCTCGGAACCCAAATGGACCAATCAATATAACCATCATATGGACCAACATATTGTGCATACACATCACCATAATAATCACGCATTAGAACATAGTGAGGGTTAGCACTTCCCGCAAAGTCATCATGAGACATAGTTTTACCACTTGTGGTCTTACTATCCACAATGGCCTTGTTAGTTTCTTGTGTGGGCTTGGCCTTCTTCTTCTTGTTGTTGTTCTTCTTCTTAGCATTGTATACAAAACCTATGCCCCTTTTTCACCACTAGACCTTTGCTTACTCAAAAGATCATTAATGGACTTGTTGCCTTGTGGAAATGTGGCCTTAGCAAGCTCCCCCTTCAACCTAGCATTCTCTTTAAGAATAGTTGTACTACTAGATGGAATGAAGTTACTAGGTGAAGGAATATTGGCCAATTGAGTTTGAAGCGTTTCATGGGACTTTGTGAGTGATAAGAGTTCACTTTTCAAAGCCTTGTGAGCCTTGTTAAGCAAACTAAAGTCCTAGGCAAGTTTTTCATGAACCACACCAAACTCAACCTTGTCCATTTTAGCCCTTTTGTATTTAGCAATAGCATGATCACGCTCTTTGATGAGTTTGTTAACAATAATATTGTTTGCCTCATCAAGCCCTTCAAGTTTTAATTCAAGAGACAACCTAGTCTCTTGTTCTTCTTCTAGAGCATTGTTTAGAGCCTCTAGTTCAATCATGTGTTCATGCCCAAGTTTACATCTTACATCTAGGATCTCTTGTGTGTGAGAAAATTGATATAGGATGTTACCAAAATGTATCTTAGCATCCCCTTGTAGGTTAGTCATGAAATCATCAAAAGCAATTAATTCCTTTTTAACATCAAGAGACATCTCATCATCGGTTTCATCATTAGCTAAGGGAGTGGAGTGAGATGATGATGATACCTCCGTTCCCCTTGCCATAAGGCAAGTGACGTTCTTGATGGGAGAATTCTCATTTGGAGAATCGAAGAGAGAGAATGTCGGAGTAGAGGTAGTAGCTAGAGCCGCCACACCATTGGACGTTTCCTCTTCCTCTTCTTCATTGTCGGAGGAGTATTCTTCATGAGTGATCAAGACAATTTCTCCCGACTTCTTGTTGATGGGATTCTTCTTGATGAAGGGTTTCTTGTAAGGTGCTTTGAGAGTCTTCTTCAACACAAGCTTACCCCCATGATCTTCTCTCTTCTCATAGGGGCAACTTGCCACAAAGTGATAGCGGTCACCACAATTGAAGCAAGTTCTCAATCTAGTTGTATTTTCTCTTTTCCCATTTGGGTTGCTTTTTCTTTGCATTTCCATCTTGGCCTTGGCGGGGTTCTTCCAAAAGTTCTTTGCATATAAGGCCATATATTGTTGGAATTATGCCCTAGAGGCAATAATAAAGATGTTATTATTATAATTCTTGTTCATGATAAAGTTTATATTCCATGCTAGAATTGTATTAAGCGGAAACATTAATACTTGTGTGGTTTGTGAACAACACCGTGTCCCTAGTACGCCTCTATGGACTAGCTCATTGATCAATGATGGTTAAGGTTTCCTGACCATAGACATGAGTTGTCAATTGATAATGAGATCATATCATTGGAGAATGATGTGGTGGATAGACCCAAACTAAGCGAAGCAATTAGATCGTGTCATCGTGTTCGTCATTGCGAAGCTTTTCTTATGTCAAATATTGTATTCCTTAGACCATGAGATAATACAACTCCCTGGTATCGGAAGAAAGCTTTGAGGTCATCAAACGTCATCCTATGAGAGGGTGATCATAAAGGTGTCTCTCAGGTGATCGGAAAGTATCTGTTGGGTTGTATGTATCGAGATGGAATTTGTCCCTCCCAAGTCGGAGAGATATACTTCGGGCCCACTCGGTAATCGATATCAACACCGCTTGCAATCATGTGGTTAAGGAGTTGATCACAAAGTGATATTGGATTACGGAACGAGTAAAGTACTTGCTGTGAACGAGATTGAACTAGGTATGACGATACCGACGATCGAATCTCGGGCAAGTAAAATATCGCGAGACGAAGAGAATATATATATGGGATTGATTGAATCCTGGCATCGTGGTTCATCCGATATGATCATCGATGAATGTGTGGGAGTCAATATGGGTGCCCAGACCCCGCTGTTGATTATTGATAGAAGATCATGTCTGCATATTCTCGAACCCGCAGGGTCACACACTTAACGTGTCTCGACGCTAGGATAGATTGGATAATTGGTTTATGAATTTTTGTTCGGAGTCTCGGATGGGATCCGGGATATCACGAGAGGTTCCGGAATGGTCCGGAGAATAAGATTCATATAAGGCAGTGCAGTTTTTGGAGTTCGGAATTGTTCCGGATTAATCGGTATTGTACCGGAAGCTTCTAGAACCTTCCGGAAGGGGGCCAACGTGGTCCCACCTTCCGGGAAGGGGGCATGGGCCTATGAGGGAGTGTCCTAGCCGCATTGGGCCAGGGGCACAAGTCCCCATAGGGCCCAGCCGATCCTAGAGAGTTTAAATCGTTTAAACTAGAGATAGAATTTCTAGATAAGGGAAAGTTTAAATCGTTTAAACTGGAGATAGAATCCTAGCCCCCCACTCCTCCCTCCCTTGGCCGCCGGCCCAAGGCTTGGAGGAGGGGCTAGGGTTGGCCGCCCCCTCCCCCTCTATATATAGAGGGCTAGGGCGCCCCCTCCCACACACCTTCCTCCAAACCCTAGTTGCCCTGCTGCCCTCCTCTCTCCCTCCCGACTGTTTGTAGGCGAAGCCCTGCTGCAGAAATTCTCCACCATATACACCACGTCGTCGTGTTGTAGATCCAATCCATCTCTCCACCATACTTGCTGGTACGAGGAAGGAGGAGACGTCGAGGTGCTGCACGTGTGCATCTCACGGAGGCACCGCCACTTGTGGTGCTAGATCGGATCGGATCGCGAGGAGGAGAAGCGAGTACGACTACATCACCCACGTTCCGACGAACGTTCCGCTGCGCGAATCTTCAAGGGTATGAAGATCTAATCCAATCTCTCTCGTTGTTTGCATCTCCTAGATTAGATCTTGGCTTTCCCTCTGTTCGCTTCCGTAGAAAATTTTGATTTACTATGCTGCGAAACCCATCAGTGGTATCAGAGCTAGATCTATGCGTAGATGTGTTTCACGAGTAGAACGCAACATGGTTGTTGCGGGCGTTGATGTTTTCTGTTGAAAGCCTCTTGTTTGTGTTCTTCTTATGGCGCGGGATAGTGAGATTGAAGCGGTCCAGGCCAACCTTACGCGACGTCGTTCGCGAGACCGGCTCCGCACTGGACGTGTGGCTTGTACCATACATGCGGCTGGTGGATGTCAGTTTCTCTCACTATAGTTGTCATGGGATTAACACCGGAGTTTGGCAACCATAATATCACCGTTGTGGCTTTCCGTAGGTAAGAATCGTTCTTAGCATCTACTCCCATAAGCCACGTAAAACATGCAACAACAAAGTAGAGGCGTCTAACTTGTTTTTGCAGGGAGTGTTTTCTGTGATATGGTGTGGCCCAAGATGTGATGTGTATATTGTATGCGATGATCATGTTTTGTAATGTTTCACGACTTGCATGTCGATGAGTACACAACCGGCAGGAGCCATATGGTTGTATTTATAATTGTGTATGACCTGCGAGTCAACTTCTTATACGCCATGTAATAGCTTTACTTTATCGCTAATTAGTTAGCAATAGTTGTAGTTGCTATTCGTGGTGGAGACAATCATGGTGAAGTGATGGAGATCATGCCGGAACGCACAAGATGGAGATCATTGCGCGAAGATTGGCTATACCATGTCACATAAAGTTATATGCATGTGATGTTTATCCTTTTATGTATCTTATTATGCTTAGATCGTGACGGTAGCATTATAAGATGATTCCTCACTTAAAGATCAAGATAAAACTGTGTTCTCCCCATGTATGCACCGTTGCGAAAGTTCGTCGTGTCCAAGCATCACGTGATGATCGGGTGCTATAGACTCTACGCTCACATACAACGGGTGCAAGCCAGTTTTTCACACGCGGAAATACTTGGGTTTGACTTGACGAGCCTAGCATGTACAGACATGGCCTGGGAACACATGAACCGAAAGGTTAATCATGAGTCATATGAATGATATGATCGACACTTCGTTGTCCACCATTGAAGCCACATCTCTTCTCGTGAAGATCGGATTAGGTGTGGTGAATTTGGATCGTGTTCACTAAACAACTTGAGGGATGTTGAATTTAGTGGGAGTTCATCTAGTAATTTGATTAAGTTGAACTATTTATCATGAACATAGTCTAAATTGTACTTGCAAATACTGTAGATCACATGGCCAAGTCCAACTTCAACTTCAACGTTTTTGCTGAGAAAGAAAAGCTTAGAAACAATGGGTCTAACTTCACCAACTGGTTCCGCAATCTTAGAATCATTCTGTCTGGCGGACAAAAGGACTATGTCCTTGGGAAAGCGTTAGGTGACCCCCCTGTTGCAACTGCGCCGGCTGATGAGAAAGCTGTCTATCAGTCGCGCAAAGATGATTATGGTGTGATTAAGAGCACCATGTTGTTTGCTATGGAATCGGAACTTCAAAATCGTTTTGAAAACTATCCCGGGCCCTTTGAGATTCTCGAGGAG
The DNA here is from genome assembly GCA_916181665.1 of Avena sativa. Taxonomy (NCBI): domain Eukaryota; kingdom Viridiplantae; phylum Streptophyta; class Magnoliopsida; order Poales; family Poaceae; genus Avena; species Avena sativa. The sequence continues at coordinate 141,702,238 of OV702294.1, read as the reverse complement.
CTGAAAACCATGTTTCAGACTCAGGCCCGTTCTGAGAGATATGAGATCTCTGAGAAGTTCTTTAACTACAAGATGGAGGAAGGGAGTTCCGTTAGTGAGCACGCCATTAAGATGTCGGGCTACACTCAACGCCTTGAGCAACTAGACTGCAAGATTCCAGAGGAGCTCAAGATTGACAGGGTTCTGCAATCACTCCCTCCCAGCTACAAAAGTTTTGTAGTGACTCACAATCAGATTGGTTCCACTGATACGATCACCGAGCTCTTCGCAAAGCTGAAGGCTGCGAAGGTGGACATCAAAAAGGATAATCATGTGTTGATGGTCAACAAGCCCTCCTTTAAGAAAGGTAAAGGTGCAAAGAAGCCCTTCAAGAAAAGCGGCGGCAAGCGCGTTGCCCCTGCTGAGAAGAAGCTCAAGTCTGGTCCTAAGTCGGACACTGAGTGCTTCTATTGCAAGGACAAGGGTCACTGGAAGCGCAACTGTCCGAAGTACTTAGCAGACAAGAAGGCTGGCACCATCAAAGGTATATTTGATATACATGTTATTGATGTTTTCCTTACTAGCCCTCGTTGTAGTGCCTGGGTATTTGATACTGGTTCAGTTGCTAATATTTGTAACTCGAAACAGGAGCTACGGAATAGACGACGGCTTGCGAGGGATGAGGTGACGATGCGCGTTGGCAACGGATCAAGAGTTGATGTGATGGCTGTCGGCACGCTCTCCTTAGTTTTACCTTCGGGATTAGTTTTAAACCTTAATAAATGTTATTATGTGCCTGCGTTGAGCATGAACATTATTTCTGGATCGTGTTTATTGCAAGACGGTTATTCATTTAAATCGGAGAATAATGGTTGTTCTATTTATATGAGTAACATCTTTTATGGTCATGCACCTCTTGTGAATGGTTTATTTCTTCTAAATCTCGAAAGGGATGAAACACACATCCATAACATTGAGGCTAAAAGATGCAAAGTAGATAGTGATAATACTACTTATTTGTGGCACTGTCGTCTAGGTCATATTGGTGTAAAGCGCATGAAGAAACTCCATTCTGATGGACTTTTGGAGTCTCTTGATTTTGAATCATTTGACACATGCGAACCATGCCTCATGGGCAAGATGATCAAAACCCCGTTCTCCGGTATGATGGAGCGAGCAACGGACTTGTTGGAAATCATACATACCGATGTATGCGGACCGATGAGTGTTTCGACGCGCGGTGGATATCGCTATTTTCTCACTTTTACCGATGACTTAAGTAGATATGGGTATATCTATTTAATGAAACATAAATCTGAAATGTTTGAAAAGTTCAAAGAATTTCAGAATGAAGTGGAGAACCATCATAACAGAAAGATTAAGTTTCTACGATCCGATCATGGGGGCGAATATTTGAGTTATGATTTTGTCACGCATCTCAAAGCAAGTGGAATCGTTTCACAACTCACGCCACCCGGAACACCACAGCGCAATGGTGTGTCTGAACGCCGGAATCGAACCCTATTAGATATGGTCCGATCGATGATGTCTCTTACTGATTTGCCGTTATCATTTTGGGGTTATGCATTAGAAACCGCTGCATTCACTTTAAATAGGGCTCCATCTAAATCCGTTGAGACGACACCGTATGAACTGTGGTTTGGTGCTAAACCTAAGTTGTTGTTTCTTAAAGTTTGGGGATGCGAATCTTACGTCAAGAAGTTGATGCTGGACAAGCTCGAACCCAAAGCGGAGAAATGCGTATTCATAGGATACCCTAAGGAAACTATTGGGTATACCTTCTATCACAGAACTGAAGGCAAAGTGTTTGTCGCAAAGAACGGTTCCTTTCTTGAGAAGGAGTTTCTCTCGAAAGAAGTGAGTGGGAGGAAAGTAGAGCTAGACGAGGTTATTGAACCTTCTCTTGAATTGGAGAGTAGCGCAGCACCTGAAATTGTTCCAGTGCCGCCTGCACCAACGATAGAGGAAGCTAATGACAAGGATCATGAAGCTTCGGACGATGCTGCTACTGAACGTCGCAGGTCGACAAGGTCGCGTGCCCCTCCTGAGTGGTACGGCAACCCTGTCCTGACTGTCTTGTTAGTAGAAGACAGTGAACCTACGAACTATGAGGAAGCGATGATGAGCCCAGACTCTGAGAAATGGCTAGAAGCCATGAAATCCGAATTAGGATCCATGAGCGAAAACCAAGTATGGACTTTGGTGGACCCTCCTAGCGACCGAAAGGCCGTTGAGTGCAAATGGATCTTCAAGAAGAAAATGGACGCGGATGGTAATGTTACCGTCTATAAAGCACGGCTTGTTGCGAAGGGTTTTCGACAAGTTCAAGGTGTTGACTATGATGAGACTTTCTCTCCCGTAGCGATGTTTAAGTCCATTCGGATTTTATTAGCAATTGTTGCGTTTCATGATTATGAAATATGGCAAATGGATGTCAAGACTGCTTTCCTCAATGGCAACATTGATGAAGAGTTGTATATGATGCAACCCGAAGGTTTTGTCGATCCTAAGGATGCTGATAAAGTATGCAAACTTCAGCGTTCCATTTATGGACTGAAGCAAGCATCTCGGAGTTGGAACCTTCGTTTTGATCAAGTGATCAAGAGCTTTGGATTTGTTCCAAATTGCTACGAAGCTTGCATCTACAAGAAAGTGAGTGGGAGCTCGGTGACGTTTCTGGTACTATATGTGGATGACATATTGATTATTGGAAATGACATCGACATGCTTAACGATGTGAAGAGTTATTTGAATAAGTGTTTTTCAATGAAAGACCTAGGTGAAGCTGCTTATATATTGGGCATCAAAATCTATAGAGATAGACAAAGACGCCTGATAGCTTTAAGCCAGAGTACATATCTAGACAAAGTTCTGAAAAGGTTCAGAATGGATAAGGCATTGAAAGGTTCAGTGCCTATGTTGTCAGGTAAGATATTGAGCAAGGCTCAGTGTCCAGCTACGGTAAATGATAGGGAAGCTATGAGCAAAGTGCCTTATGCCTCGGCCATAGGTTCCATCATGTATGCCATGCTGTGTACTAGACCGGATGTGTCCAATGCTCTTAGTTTGACGAGCATATATCAAAGTGATCCAGGAGTGGAACACTGGACAGCCGTGAAGAACATCCTAAGGTACCTAAATAGGACTAAAGAAATGTTCTTAGTCTATGGGGGCGATGAACAGCTCGTCGTAAAAGGTTACGTCGATGCTAGTTTTGACACCGACAAGGATGATTCTAAATCTCAGACAGGATACGTGTATATTTTGAATGGAGGAGCTGTGAGCTAGAGAAGCTGCAAGCAAAGCGTGATCGCGGGATCTACAGTAGAAGCGGAATACATGGCTGCTGCAGAAGCGTCAAGTGAAGGAGTTTGGATCAGGAACTTCATCACTGAGCTTGGCGTGGTTCCAAGTGCATTGGACCCACTGGAGATATTGTGTGACAACACTGGCGCCATAGCACTCGCTAAGGAACCAAGATATCATCCAAAGACCAAGCATATCAACCGCAAGTTTCATATAATCCGAGATTGTATAGCAGATGGAGATCTGAAGATCAGCAAAGTACATACAGATCTGAATGTCGCAGATCCATTGACTAAACCTCTTCCACGTGTAAAACATGATCAGCACCTCAGTGCCATGGGTGTGAGATTGTTGCCAAATGTAAACTAGATTATTGACTCTAGTGCAAGTGGGAGACTGTTGGAATTATGCCCTAGAGGCAATAATAAAGATGTTATTATTATAATTCTTGTTCATGATAAAGTTTATATTCCATGCTAGAATTGTATTAAGCAGAAACATTAATACTTGTGTGGTTTGTGAACAACACCGTGTCCCTAGTACGCCTCTATGGACTAGCTCATTGATCAATGATGGTTAAGGTTTCCTGACCATAGACATGAGTTGTCAATTGATAATGAGATCATATCATTGGAGAATGATGTGGTGGATAGACCCAAACTAAGCGAAGCAATTAGATCGTGTCATCGTGTTCGTCATTGCGAAGCTTTTCTTATGTCAAATATTGTATTTCTTAGACCATGAGATAATACAACTCCCTGGTATCGGAAGAAAGCTTTGAGGTCATCAAACGTCATCCTATGAGAGGGTGATCATAAAGGTGTCTCTCAGGTGATCGGAAAGTATCTGTTGGGTTGTATGTATCGAGATGGAATTTGTCCCTCCCAAGTCGGAGAGATATACTTCGGGCCCACTCGGTAATCGATATCAACACCGCTTGCAAGCATGTGGTTAAGGAGTTGATCACAAAGTGATATTGGATTACGGAACGAGTAAAGTACTTGCTGTGAACGAGATTGAACTAGGTATGACGATACCGACGATCGAATCTCGGGCAAGTAAAATATCGCGAGACGAAGAGAATATATATATGGGATTGATTGAATCCTGGCATCGTGGTTCATCCGATATGATCATCGATGAATGTGTGGGAGTCAATATGGGTGCCCAGACCCCGCTGTTGATTATTGATAGAAGATCATGTCTGCATATTCTCGAACCCGTAGGGTCACACACTTAACGTGTCTCGACGCTAGGATAGATTGGATAATTGGTTTATGAATTTTTGTTCGGAGTCTTGGATGGGATCCGGGATATCACGAGAGGTTCCGGAATGGTCCGGAGAATAAGATTCATATAAGGCAGTGCAGTTTTTGGAGTTCGGAATTGTTCCGGATTAATCGGTATTGTACCGGAAGCTTCTAGAACCTTCCGGAAGGGGGCCAACATGGTCCCACCTTCCGGGAAGGGGGCATGGGCCTATGAGGGAGTGTCCTGGCCGCATTGGGCCAGGGGCACAAGGCCCCATAGGGCCCAGCCGATCCTAGAGAGTTTAAATCGTTTAAACTAGAGATAGAATTTCTAGATAAGGGAAAGTTTAAATCGTTTAAACTGGAGATAGAATCCTAGCCCCCCACTCCTCCCTCCCTTGGCCGCCGGCCCAAGGCTTGGAGGAGGGGCTAGGGTTGGCCGCCCCCTCCCCCTCTATATATAGAGGGCTAGGGCGCCCCCTCCCACACACCTTCCTCCAAACCCTAGTTGCCCTGCTGCCCTCCTCTCTCCCTCCCGACTGTTTGTAGGCGAAGCCCTGCTGCAGAAATTCTCCACCATATACACCACGCCGTCGTGTTGTAGATCCAATCCATCTCTCCACCATACTTGCTGGTCCGAGGAAGGAGGAGACGTCGAGGTGCTGCACGTGTGCATCTCACGGAGGCACCGCCACTTGTGGTGCTAGATCGGATCGGATCGCGAGGAGGAGAAGCGAGTACGACTACATCACCCACGTTCCGACGAATGTTCCGCTGTGCGAATCTTCAAGGGTATGAAGATCTAATCCAATCTCTCTCGTTGTTTGCATCTCCTAGATTAGATCTTGGCTTTCCCTCTGTTCGCTTCCGTAGAAAATTTTGATTTACTATGCTGCGAAACCCTTCATATATTGACTGTGGGCAATCTTGACTTCATCGGGGTGGTCCATGGAGAGCCCTTCATCACTATCATCTTCATCCCCATGGTCCACAACTTTGGCCTTCAAAGCAACATTGACAACGTTGCTCATACCAAGGGCACGGGCACGAGCATCTTTGGCATTCTTGGCAACAACTTTGAAGGCGGCCATCTCTTGCATAACTTCATTTGAGGTCATGAGATGGTAGTTGTGTCTTCCTTGTAAGCTCTTCAAGTCGGTAGGCTCAAAAGGCATGAGTGCACTCACATATTTCCTTTTTATCCATGCATCATCCACATGTGAGGCACCCACATTTCTAAAAGCGGTGGCGGTGGTCTTGAGCCTTCGGTACATGTCTTCGTGATCTTCACCTTCTTTCATGTAGAAGCCTTCGGCTTCATTGCTTAGAGCATCATATCGGTTCCTCCTCATACTCTCATTTCCAACAAACAATACAGTGAGGGCATCCCAAGCTTCCTTGGCAATGCTAAAGTGCTCAATTTGTGGATAATCCTTTGTCCCCAATCCTTGTTGAATCCAGTGGCATTGAGTTAACTATTCACAACCTCTCTTCTTGTCAGGTTGTTTGGATCCCCAATAAAGAGTCCATGCTCGATGATGTTCCATAGTTCAATGCAAGAGCTGCGCATATGAGTTCTCATTAGTGATTGCCATTGAGCAAAGGTAGCGAATTCTTCAAGCTTAGGTGGGTCACCTCTATTGTATACATGAGGGTGAGGGATTGGAGGGTCGGGAGAGTACCATGAATCACGGTGCTCACCCTTCCCACCATCATTTTGTGTGGAGGAATTAGTGTTGTCTTGTTTACCCCTAACCGTTCTATCCTCGGGAGATATGGGAGTATCCCCTTCAGGTAAAACGGATGGAGGATCCCCTTGAGGAGAAAGGGATGATGAGCCATCTTTGTCTTTAAGAAGTTGCTCAAGCATCTTCTTGACTTCGTTGACCAAGGAAGAGATCAATCTTGTTTCCAAGTTTTTGAGATCTTCCATGGTCACTGTAGTATGCTCACCATCACCTTCCCCTTCTTGGCTACCCATATTCTCTTAGGTGTTAAAGCCCAAATAAAGAGCCGAGGCTCTGATACCAATTGAAAGGATCGTATGGGCACCTAGAGGAGGGGAGAATAGGTGCTACTTCAAATTTTCTTCTTTTTCAAATTAGGGTTTGACAAGAAAGGTAAATTCTCTAGATTATGCAACTAAGGTGAATTTACCTATATGTAAACCATGCACAAGATAACACAACACTAAGCAAGAACAAGTAAGTAAAGTGCGGTAAAGGATGGAAGTAACCAAAGGAGTGGACGCGGAGACACAAGGATTTGTTTCTCGTAGTTCTTCCTTTTGAAGGGAAGTACGTCTACGTTTGGAGAGGGGGTGGTTTCAAACCACCAATGCCACGAGAGGCCTCCCTTGTTCTCCGATGAATCTCACCCCAACAGGCTCGATCCACCTTCCACTATATCGGCAACCTTCAAGGTGGAAGCCGACACCTTTACAAGTTTGGGGCACACATCCACAACTGAATTGGAGGCTCCCAAATACAAGCAAGCTGTCAAGACAATCAAAGACAAGCTTGTAAGAACCAAATCTAGAACTAGAGTTTTCAAGAAAACACTAGAGCAAAAGGGGCCCTGAATGAAATGAGGGGGAAATGAAGATCTCTTTTGGTGAAGTAGTAGATCAGGGCCTCCTCCTTCGATTCCCCAAAGATCAAAGACTTTGGGTGGTGGATTGAGGAGATCTTGAAGATTTGGTGGCTCTAATGGTGGTCTTGACTTTAATGTGGATGAGCACTTTGTCCCAAGGTAGGTGGAGGGGTATTTATACCCCTCCAAGAAATCTGGCCGTTGGAGCCTTTAATGCAGCGGTAGTACCGGAAGCTTAAGCGGTACTACCAGAAAACTACGGTACTACTAGACCTGGTACCAGAAGAGCAACTTTCAAAATTCATATGCCCTGGCCACAGCGGTACCACAATGTGGTGCTACCGTAAAGCGGTAGTACCGCTTATGGGAACCGGTACTACCGGACGGTCAACGGTATCTGCAACATGGTCAAAAAACTCTCTGTCACGCCAGGTACCAAAATGCGGTACCACCGCATTTTGGTACCTAGGCAGCCAGTGGCTTTTGCCAACATACAAAAGACTATTGTCACACTAGGTACTAAAATGCGGTACTACCGGAGCGGGCAGTAGCTTTTTATAAGTGGTCAAAAAGCTTCTGTCGCGCTAGGTACTAAAATGCGGTACTACCGCTTTTTAGTACCTAGCCTGGCAGTGGCTTTTTGACAACTAGTTAAAACCTACCGACTACCGCTTTTTGTTACCGCGCCAGGCATATAGTTTTGGACTATTGTTTAACCATTGAAAACCCTTTTTCAATGCACCTGCGATACACTTGGCAAATAATTAGTTCAATATGTGTGTTGTTATAAAACACCAAAATCACTAGGGATAGGAAGTGCTCTTTCAGTAATGTACTATAAGGGACACCAAGAGATCTTGCTAGTGCTCTCAATGTACCCCTTTTGTTTAATGCAACCTGACGCACCCTTTCAGAGAGATTAAGTTGTCTCCTCTTTCGACCACATCTACCCTTTCTTTTATTTGAAAAATTAACTTCTTCGCCATGTGTTTCTTATTCTATTGCCTTCCTCCAGGTCTTTTCAACAGTTCTAAGACTTGTTTTCAGAAGTTGAGCCACAAGTTCTTTATCAGCCTTCTCAATTGGTCTATCTTTGCTGAGTACTTTTAGTGCAATATATGTTGCGAATTTGTGACTCTTTGGCAGATCCCTATGGTGCCGCCGAGGAACATGTTCTTCTTCTTCTTCTTCTTCTTCTTCGGATATATGATCTGGCTGTGCAATATGTTCTTCTTCGGATAAATGATGTGGCTGAGCAACATGTTCTTCTTCGGGTATATGATCTGGCTGAGCAATATGTTCTTCTTTGGATATATGATCTGGTTGAGCAACATGTTCTTCTTCTTCTAATCTAACGTTGAGATCTAGGTCCATCCATCCTTCCTTCACCTCCTCCTCTTGTAGTCTGACGTCAACATCTAGGTCCATCCATCTATACTCCTCCTCTAGCCTCATGTTTAGATCCAAGTCCATTCCTCCTCTGTATGTACCTACAGAGCAATCAAATATAGTCAAATGATGATGTAACTTTGAACTGAAATAAGTATGACATTTGTATTCGAGTACAATCAAATGCAGTACAATAAAATGCAGTCAACATTGTAACATTTAGGTCATGTTGTGTGTCATTGTAACATTGTAACATTTGTCATTTGTCATGTTGTGTGTTCAGGTCAAAATGACACATGATGATTAGATGGGATTTTTCCAGGTGTTGTTTCTTGTGGGTGATCAACTTTGATTATAGTGATGATACAGTACAAGTAATCAGACATGCATATTATATCTTGAGTAATAAAATGCAGTCAAATGATGCTTCTCCTATGCCAGCCCATACATTGTGGTTGCTTTGTTTATATACTATTAGGTAAGCAATTATATCACCGCAACAATGCAAGATGATTTGCCTCACATTCTTATGCAAATATTATGACAGCTTTAGACATGAAGCATGTTCACTGCTCTTTTACTAAATTATATCTTGAGGTGTCCCTGTTTAGAAATTAGGATCAATGGGGTTGGTACCTTGTAGGAGTAGCTTGTCTACCATGCTCTTTTAATAAAATGCAGTCCCTGAACTGTGTAATGTCCTGGTTAGATTAAGGACATGAAATTGTTTGATATGTTGATTGCAATGTGATAATTCTAATATAAAGTTAGCTTTGACATTTTACTACATCTACATTCATTTTTAGCCATCTCTACTGTTAGTAAATAAGAACCAATTTGTGCATGTATCTTGGATGTATGACCGTCAATAAATAAGAACCAAGAGTTCCCTACTGCATGTATCTTGGATGTATGACTGTCAGTAAATAAGAACCTCTATCTTTATGTTTAATAGGGATATGCATTGGTTGAATATGAAAATTTTCAGGAAGCACAAACTGTAAATTAGAAGAGTTTGTATTGAGTTGCTCTGATTTTGACTCCAAGACGATAGGGAACAGTACAATCAGAAGGAAATCATTGTATCTGGTAAAGGTAAACACAATAATATGTATATCTTTGTTCCTTATCAGTTTGGAGAGGAACCTGAAGCAAAAAATCTGAATCAGCGACCTGCCTCATTACCTGCTATCTGTATCTGGTCATTTGGAGAGTGATCTGGCCATTGGAGGGAGCTCGGAGAAGGCCGTGGAGGGAGCTTGGAGCCGGCCAGCGGGAGTCTGGCGCGGAAGGACTGCTACCTGGCGCGCGCGGGACCTGCCGCGGGAGGATGGCGACCTGGTGCACGCAGGACCTGCCGCGGGAGGACGATGACCTGGTGCACGACCTGCCGCGTGAGGATGGCGACCTGGTGCAAGCGGGACCTGCCGCCGGAGGATGACAACCTGGCGCGCGGGACCTGCTACGGGAGGATGGCGACCTGGTGCACGCGGGAGCTGCCGCCGGAGGATGACAACCTAGCGCGCGCGAGACCTGTTGTGGGAGGATGGCGACCTGGTGCACGCGGGAGCCGCCGCGGGAGGACGGAGACAGCGACGGACCTCACGTCGGTGGCGACCGAGGACGACGACGGGGAGGGGAACTGGAGCTCGCGATTGGCTTCCTCTCGGCCTCCACCTCCCCCCCAAGACGCGTGGGGACGGAACTGGACCGCGGACGCCGGGAATCGCGGGGCGACGCTGGGATCACGGGCGGGTGATCGCGAGGCGACGCCGGGGATCGCGGGGCGACACCGAGGATCGCAGGCTGGGTTCGCCAAGTTTGAATTTTGAATTCAGACTAATTTCGAACGATTTGGATCCAAATTGTACTGTGCTCGCGTCAATTAATTCGGGCCGGAGGGAGTATTAAATAGTGTCTAAATTTATTCAAATTTTAACAAATTTAAGACATCTATTTTACGAGGAAGGGAATAGTTGTGTGTGAACCTGCGTGCGCGGAGCAAACGGAGCGACCTTCATTTATTAGTGACTCTGACGTCAGCGCAGTTATATTCTGTTTGTTCAACCGATTATTGAAAAAGGTGTTTAGAAGAGAGAAGATTGGGAAGAAAAAAGTGACAGAGGAAACCGTATTTTCCAGTTCACAGAGTGAAGGGGACACGGGTGTCCACTTGACATTAATTTTTTCACACTATGGCTGCTACGGGTACAGCTCTAATTTATTTTGTTATCTCTAAAAAGGGTCACTTTATTAGTTAATTACGTGTGCAGACTAAAAACTATTACTCCCCGTCTAAAAAAGAAGCGAGTTTATTTAAATTAAGATGTACTAGCTAAATGTTCGTGCGTTGCCACAGTCTTTTTAAAGAAAATACCTGTGTATTGTGTAACGTATCAGTAATTTTTTCAGTCGTTTCTTTTTTGGCCATAAACGTTAGATTACGGAGAATTTCACAACTCGAAATCAACATCACATTGATCTGCTGCTACTCACAATAGACTTTTTAAGATTTGTCCCTCGGTGCTATGATGCCGAAGTGTCACCCTGGTTTAGGATGACGAACATATCACTCTTCCTCTCCCCGCTCTCGGCTAGAGAAGCATACATACTGTTACAATTTAATATTTTACCGCTATTCAACACGGATACCATTTTAAAAATGATAAAAAAGGATTTTCTTGAAATAATACTTCTTCAAATTAAACTGTAACTAAAGTATTATGTAGTTAGATCATAATATAGGAACTAAAAAAATGTTCCCTTCGTCACCAAGGGTGAGGAAGTAACTAAAAACATACAGACATATGCCCCTTTAGATGAATATTTACAAAAAAAAGGAAGTTGAAAACTACTAAACTCAGTTAAAACTAACACGAATCATCGCCAGAAACTTAGAATAAACATCATAGAACTGGATTCATTATCTGGAACACTTAAACTTGTTTTCCGTGTGGTGGCTTGGGTACACAACAAACTCTGAAGAAACTTTCACCTAGCATAATCACCAGAACGAACTGAACTCATCAACTAATCGTCGTATCAACCTTCTACAACTTGGAGGGCTTTGGGAAGATGTCCGACGTGAACTTATGCGCAACGCTATGCTCCCGTTGATCTTTAGCTTATCACTGCACCGAAATTCAAAAAGCAAGCACCATTCATCACAATTCTCAAACAAAAGTTTGTGATTGTTTTGTTCCAGTTCTCACGGTTACATTATAAGTACCATGTTTGGGTTCTGCAGGTTTAGGTTGCCGGTAAGAATATTTCTTCAGAAACACAAACCAAAATCGAGGAGAAGCTAGGACACGTGGAGAGCCTCGATCGTCCTAGGTCCTAATTGTTTTTGTTGATTGATTAAAAATATATATAGTAGACCTCGGATGTAATCTTAATAAAGTGTGTGATCTGCATATCAATCAAACTGCAACGCCCACAAGTATGAAATAGACTGAAGTTCTGTCAAACTTTCTATTGGAATTAAAACTAAGAATAGATTGAATGAACCCAAGGAATGATGGTGCAGAAAACTGCCCATCTAAATATAACCTTGTAATAATTAACCAAGCCTAGCAACAAAACCTACAGGAAGAAGCATCGAACCGTGGGCTAATTGATAAACATTAGCAGAATCAGATATGAAACAACCCCTAAATTCTCCATGCAGACCCCTGAAATTTTGAATCAAACACAGAAAGAATATTTGATATACCGTACTGAGAAATAATTAGAAAGTATAGACAAAGAGATTTGAACCAATAAGGAGAGAACAAATAGGATCCTTCGAAGCTGAGAACACAATCCCAGCTTGAACCAATAAGGAGAGAACAAACACGTTCCTTTAGTGCACCGAGCTATCTTGGATCTTCTCTAGCTTCTCTTTGGATCGAATGACCACCCAATTTTTTTTCTTTGTCTCTCATCCTCAACCCTCACGTATGAAAAAGCTCTTCTCCAAATTATCCTCTCCCCACATCTGTACGTTTCATCGTCTCAATCCGGAAACAGCGAGGCTAAGACCGGCCGGATTAGATGGTCGGGCAGCATGCATTTGTGTCGTGCGCCGTCGTGACCAAGGGAGAAGGACTGGCAGCAATAATGGCTGTGACGGCACTGTGGTGGTTTGATCAGAGAAGCATTGGCCGCTCGCGGCCAAACCATGTTGCCGATGTCGTCCGGCTCCTGCCTCCGGTAATGGAGATCAAGGAACTTGTAAGTACGCCACCCCAGATTCGTCTTGATCAGATCCTCAACAAAGAAACGGAGTCGGCCGGCTCGCGACTCGTTCGAGAAGATTGTTCCGTTGGGCGGTGTATATATATGACTATACCAACCGTACACGTACTTGACCTGGATACCGGACCGGATATGTGTGTGCGCTCGTAAACGTTTTGGAGTAGAAGAGTACGGTAGGTGCGACGGACGAAATAATATTGGACGACGGACGATGGACGAAGTGCAACGAAAACCACCTCCAGCAAAATTATATAGTAGAGATCTATATGTTGGCCCCAGCAGTGTTCTCACACCTTGTATCGTAAGGTTGCTATATTAATATTAGCGTGGCAAAACCCTATTTCGAGAAAAACAAAGACAAAGTTTACCACGCACAGTGCAAATGGAACGAGGATTCCATTCACTCACCCAGCGAAACTTCGCGGCAACCGCTGACACACACACACACACACACACACTATATACCAGTGACGTCGATGACCGATCGGTATCACGTACGGACACGCGACAGGTACATGCATTGCCTTGGCCGGGCAAGTACCTACTGGCGCACCGTGCGATCGAGCTCGGTCACATACGCATGCAATCCCGATCGGCGCTCTGACCCGACGTTTATGTTCAAGTTCGTGGCATCTGCACTGCACGCATCCACGATCGAGGCGACAGAGATTCCACCGCGCGTGCATTTTGACCGGCGAGGGGCGGCTGGCGCGCGTGAAAACAGCATTTTTTTTTTTCCGACGTCAGTACCGACTGCTGCCGAATTACCATTCAAAAGCACAGTGAAATGAGGGCTAATGCTAGAGTTACGAATGAAATTTTACGGCATAGGCTTACGAAATGACATGGCGTAATTTAGTTGGTGCATATCTGTTTGCCTCCCGTGATTCTAGCTCCTCGATTTCTCCACTATCCTCCACGTAATCCCGTAAACAGTTTTCATAAGAGCAGGTACAATAAGCTTATAAGAATTTAAATAATATATCTTTGTTGAGGTGGAGGAGAGAGAAGAAGAGAGAGAATGATAGTAGGCTCTTAGGCTAGTCATAGTGGGAGTAACTTAGGTAGTAACATAGTCCTACATGTATTGCCAAGTAAGCATTTAGATGACATAGCATGCAATTAAATGATGAGAGAGAGGCTTGTGGTAACTAGCTATGTTACCATAACATCACACATTTCTAGACAAAATGTGTCTATATTGTAATAAATGAGGTTTTGTATGATACCATACCTATGTTATTTTGCACTATGGAGATAGTAACTTAGACTAGTAACATATATATGTTACTACTCTAAGTTACTCCCCGCTATCACCAGCCTTAGTTAGTAGCCAGCTGCAGCACATGCTCCTAGGTACTGTGTGAGAGTGAAAGGTGGGTCATGCACTAATAAAATAGTACACTTATATACTCCCTCTGTTTCAAATTACTCCGCGCGTACTCTTATCTAGGTGGGCTAGTACTCCCTCATTTTTTAACAAAAAAATCCTAGAATTTTTGAACTAGATAGTATGAAATGTGTAGTAGCTATTTCAAAAATCTCGGGAATTTTTTGAACAAAAAATAAGAGAATACTAGCCCACCTAGATAAGCGTGCGTGCGGAGTAATTTGAAACAGAGGGAGTATCTAACTATTATAAATGTTGGCTATTGAACCGACTATAGATGACATGAACACGACTTATAGTCAGCAGTTGACTACTATTGTTCTTTCTCTAAGAAACTTTTCGTAGATGTAGCATTACTGGTGAAATCAGCGCCGCTTTTTTTTAAGTAGTATTTACTGGTCAATGTCTAATGGTTCACACACTGTCGCTAGGATTAGCGAATTCTCATGTCGCTGGAAGCATACCGGTGTAATGCTCCTAGTACCTCGGTGCCCTTCATCGGGAAGCAGAGAGAATTACCAATGGTGGCATGAGGTAGTTGTTGAAGGTTACAATGAGACTCTGATATTCCTTATTCACAAAACTAAAACGTCTTATATTTATAAATGGAGGGAGTAGTAAGTTTTCGCGGAGCAACTAGATCACCATTAGATATGTAGTACTCTCGGACGGTGAAGTACTAGCACCCAAGCGTGTGAAGGGACAGGGATTCAAACCACGCATCGCATCAAGTTTTTCTTTTTAAACGGACGCATCGCATCAAGTAGGAGGAGATATAGGTAAACGTGTGCAAACCTGGTTTGGCCAGTTTGACCGGTTTAGACTAATTCAAAATTTTGCACTAGTTTGAAAGTTTAGATTAGATTTATAAATAAGATTGAACTAGAAAATATTTGGCCGACAGTTTGAGCCCTTTCACTTTTTGCACAGGCTTAAACATAGGTGATGAGTGAACTAACAAAGCACCGCACCATGACTGATCCATGGTGATAACTGGACTAAATTCAACTTTTACGTTGAAGTTCGTGGCATCTACACGGCACGCGTCCAGGAGGCGAGACAGATTCCACCGTGCATTTTGTCTGGCAAGGAAGAGGCGGCTGGCGCGGAACATATCTTGACAGCATTTTTCCTCGGCGTCTCAGTCAATGCCGCTTGGAATCTGGAATCTCTTTCACTCTCAGCGGCTGGGAGGAAATGTTCTCCGCAGATGTTGCGGCGCGTACCGGCAGCGTTTCTCTTCTTCTAGACGAGGAATACCACGGAAGCCAAGTAAAGCATCGATGACGATATGCGATAAAAATCACGGTGCAAACTTTCGGTGCAAGACAGGAATAACTAGCCACGGATGCTTCTGCCAAAGAGAAGGAGATAAGGGAAGGGACAAACAGAAAAAATCCATTTTCAACAAAAAGCCCCCTCCGACGGTGAAGTCCAAGCATACCGCAACTCTGCAAAGATGGATTATCTCATTGTCTTAGATTTAACCTCTAACCTGTTGTATATCTTGTTCCTCAAAAAAAAAAACGCTCCCTCCAACCCAAATTAGTTGACTTAGATTGTCTAGATTCATTGTATCTAGACATAATTTTGTATTATATACATCCGTATCTTGATAAATAGGATAGGTCTCTCGAATCACAAAACATTGCTAAATACTAGGATAGAACTTATTACAATGTACTTCCCCACCGTTGTATAGTCTAAGATGATGTTAGAGCCAACACAACATCGTATATCATGAGAAGGAAGGAGCAACAATTTCGTGGTAGATTATGGCGGACATTTCAAGTGGGTAAACCCTGTAACAGACACTGTCATAGATTTTACAGACAATGTACAGAAGTTTTAGATTCACTTGAACCAAAACCACCGCATACATCCCTTGAGAGAAAAAATAAAGAGGAACTAAAAAGAATATGCGAAGGCAGATGCCTGAGGTACGATATCCATGACTATGATGAGCAAGACGGCTGTTGCTAAATAATCTAATGGAGTAGCTTTCGACGTTACGATACGGCGGCTCAAACTTAGTTGTCAAGGCATTCATATTATCAGCAACTTGGTATCGTCTTCTTGTTTTTAGCCACGATCGGGTATGGTTCCTCGTCTCGTCTATGCAGCAATGAGGGTACGGTTGTTGCCAAGAGAAAGTAATTTTTCGTGTGAACAGGATGCGCCGGCTTCCTGCCTCCGTCCAACTCTCGATGCCGAGCATCTGCGCCTCGAATGAATTATTCAAGCACCCAGCTGACACCTAGAATTATTGGCCTACTTGCACGCGCAGCAGAAATGCAGAAGATAAGTATCGTACAGATCCATCCACACGGATCAGACAGAAATGCAGAAGATAAGCGCCAATAATACAACACGAATCAGATTCTCAAAGAACGGCGCGGAGAATCCAACGAGTAGGCATTCAGATCAATCCAAGACTAATGGAGCCAGAAAGTCAAATCGAAACGCACTGCGCTACGAATGTTCAACAATGCATAAACAGTAGTAAGTCAGTAGAGACAGAGACATTTCTTAACGATGAATGATTATTTATAAGTTGCGACAACTTTTCTCCAGACACATGCTCATTGTGGTAGACGCAGCTGACCACCTAGAGCGAACAATAGATTATTACAATAGCCTGGCCGGCTGCTTCTCACATAATAATAAACCAAAAGAAACGACGATGACAACGAAAGTCAGAACAGATTCCACGGACGAAACAGCAGCTCGATCCTTCACGTCGCCTCACTCAGCGAACCACACGGCATCCTCGGCAGTGTCATCATCCTCAGTTCCCCATGCGAGCAGGTTGGCAAGCTTGCCTTCCTTGACGAGAGGGTGGTGGTTCTCGGGGTTCTCGCCCTCAAAGGAGTGGAAGACAGACCTGGGAGACCCGGCAGAGACGGCAACTTCTTCGTTTGCAGAGAAGCTCTGGTAGAAGAGGACGCCGCCGCAGGGGAGGGCCTGCTCTACGGTGTTGCTGCAGTCGTATGCCTCGGCTTCGAGCTTCTTCCCCCACGTCGCTGCATGGCAGCGGCCACCGAAGATGGTGACAGCAACGGAGAACTCCGAAGGGCCAAAGCACCGGAGGACCCTCTTGACGATGTCGCCGTAGGCCAGGGCAGAGGCGTCCATGCCCATGACCTCGTAGCTGGCGTAGCTGAAGCCATCCTCAGGGGTCACATGGATGGTGGAGAAAGCAGTCCCGTGAATGGCGTTCATGGAGTAGCCGCAGGGCTCGAAGTCAAAGTCGCAGACCTCCATCTCAGGGATGATGTCGGAGATGCCAGAGACCTTGGTCATCTCCTTGGCGCAGGAAACGTGGCCGTCAGCAGAAGTCTTGAAGAAGACAGAGGCTTTCTTCTTGTCCAGACCAGTCATGCACATCTCCAGGGTGACCATGGGTTGCTCAGGTTGCTCGGTGGCATAGTAGATGTGCCACTTCTGGCCAGGCCTGGCTGGGTCTCCAATAACATAAGCGTTGCCGCCAGACTTCATGCCACCGAAGTAGCGGTTCAGGACATCAACCTCCTCAGAGAAGCTCCTGTGGGGAGCAGGCTGTGCGCCGGGGAAGATGAACATCCCACGAGAGTACTTGACAGCAGCAGGCGGCATGCACAGCTCCTCAGCAAGCTCAAGAATCCTTGGAATGGTGAGCAGGAGCATGGTAGTCCCACAGGTCTTGATCACAATCTTCTGAGAGTAGATAAACAGGCTAGACTCAGAGAGCACGTACGAGTCGAAGTCCTTGTTGGACAGCTCAGACACAATGGTGCACCGTGCAAGATCAAGAACAGAGTTGATCTGGGCCCTGGAGAGGGCACGCAAGCCACGACCATGAGGGTCGGCAAAGATGGATGCCTCGGAGAAGGTGATCTCGAGGCGCTTCTCATAGCCCTCGAACCCGATGGCCGAGGCCGGGGCAGGGGCAGGGTCAACAACAGAAAGGACAGCCATTGGAGCAGCTGAGTCAGAGAACAACGCCAGGGAAGGAGCAGAGAGAAACAAAGGGAGAGAACTGGTTGATTAGTGCGAAGCAGCTAGCCAGAGAGATTGGTGGACGAAAAGCGTCAGAATAAAATTGCATAAAAATTCCTAGACTACGGGAAGGGGAAGCCAAAAGCGATATCAGGAGGGCTTCTTCGCGCACTGCATGAGAAGAAACAGTAAAACATGGTTAGCAACACATCTATAGAGAGATACAATGTTTTAACAGAAGTAGAACGCTGTGTTTCGTTCTTACGTTTGAGTATGCAGCAGAGAACTTCTTGGCGCCTCCAGCTGGTCGAACGTCCTCAATGCTGTAGCCGAGGGGTGCTTCGTACATCAGGGAACTACTACTGCTAGACTTTTTCCCACCCTTTGACTCCATTAGAACATTCACAAACTGCACAAGGAGAACCAAAGAGTTAGACAGCCGAATCTATCGAACATTTCAAGGTTCAAAGTGAACAAAACAATATTGCATATTTGTTCTTATTACAGGAGATAAGATTTCGATTATTTGATTACAATCTCAACCAAATGGAAGATATTAATAGGTTCCAGGATCGAATGAGAAATTTCAACCACGAGCATCAAATATTCTTATTAGAGGAGATAGGATTTCGATTATTTGACTAATATTAGACACAAACTGAGCCAAATAGAGCATATTAACAGATTCAGGATCGTATGAGAAATTTCAACCACGAACTTCTAAAGCTCCTGGGGATGCACGATGGCATACATCAAATGCTCTCGGCCCGGTTATTTGATCGTTTATATAGTCAAAAGAATTTCGACAATTTGATCACTTTAAATCCACTGCAACTATGCGCTCGATTTTGACTACCAATCTACATGCTGGATACAAGTACAACAGACATAAGGCGAGCAATTTTTGTAGCAGAACCGCAGCTATGAGCGACCCATCGATACATCAAGATACTACAGGTCATAGCTAAAAAAGGTACTATCCCAGATCTAAACGTTGACCTGGCGTAGATTATCTCCCCAGCCAATTCTACCGGGCCTAATAACAAAGGAATAACGGCACATATACCTAGCATAGCATCCTGACCCAGAGATCAAAATTGATCAAAATTCTACAGCTAGGGCGGCAGCATGAGAGTAAACAGAGGGTCCGGCGATGAAACTTACAGTTCCTTTGGAAAAATTGTTTGGTAACCCCAATCCCGAGCGCGCCCGCTTGCTTCGATTCCGATCTGAAGAACCCCCTACCCCTCTCTCTCGACACGGATCTCGAGACGAGACTGCAAAATTTCTCTCCCTCTCGACGAGACAAAGGATCTCTTTTCTTCTCTCTCTCTCTCTCTCTCTCTCTCAAAGGAGCGGCGGCGGCGAGAGGACGGGGTGGGAGGATTTCTTATGCGACGAGTTGCGTGCGGCTGAGAGAGGAACCCTCGATCTGGCACGGCATTTATAGCTCTGGCTATCGGAGCCGGGCGTCCGTGACCGCCAAGGATATGACCCGGCCCTCCTGGAGGCCCGTCGTGCACCGGTGGACGCGCTGGTGGGCCCCGCACCGGGTGGAATTCGTGGCCGAGAGCGCACGTCTACGGTGCACCGAGCCTACGGGTGGTGTCTTGGCTCTCCATTTTGTTCACGTGATTCTCTGAGGTTCCAACGGCTTCCGCGGTGAATTGGGGTTGACAGCTGGGGCGCGTCGGATTCGCGGCTGTGGTGCTTCCGGCGTATGGTGGACCGCGTGCAGAGAGACGTCTCGGGATCGCGGGCTTCCTTGTGGTTCGGACTGCTTCCGGAGGAGGACAGGTGGGGTCCACCTGTCGGAGATGGGATCGGGGTCACGTTCTGGCTGACTCGGCGTGTGGTAGGCTTCTGAAGCTTCGAGGATGGCATCTCGTTTGCTTGCTGGCGAATTATTGCAGTTTCGTGACAATATGCGAATTGATTTCCTCTACGAACAAGCCAACTGTTTATTAGACTTGCAATTTTCCAAAAAAAAAAAAATCGGACTTGCAACCCTCGAGCAGCCACGCTAAGATTCGTGGGTAACCTCAAAATTTTGCTCTTCATGTGATACTCCACCTCAAAACATATCATAATTTATTAAAAAATAGTACTTCCTTCGACCTATATTAGTTCACTTAGATTTATTTATATGCAGCTATATTTAGTCAAGTTTTAGTGCTAAATACATTCATATCTAAACAAATCTGAGTCAACTAATATGGTCTGGAGAAAGTACTAGTATAAAGATTTGTGGTCAACCAATCATAACAAACTCGTTCCCCTAAGTAAGATTATGCATATTTGTTGTCCATAATACATTGCCCCTTGTGTCAACAAAGCAAATGCATGGACACAAATGAAAGGGCATAGTTCCTCGCATAAAGTTGGTATGCGAGAGTGCATCAAGTACCGATTCTAAAAGACCACATACCATTTCTTTTATCCTGAAATGATAAAATAAGCATTGCATGATAACTCTCAGAAAAATTGCTACCACTTGTAATCTATTATCAGGCCCGTATGGCAAGCATGTGCTGAGTGTGCACATGCACATGGCCTCCATAAAATTGGGGCCTCAAAATCTTGCTTACCGATATTAATTACTCCTTGTTAAATTATGTTTAATCAATCATTAAGCTATAGCTCTCTTCTTGTATCCACATTCATACAAGCACTACTACTCCCCTCCATCGATTTCCGAATTCCCTCTTTCTTATGTTTCCTGTCACACAACACACCAGCACATAAAATATAATCAACTCGCTTTAATTGCTTTTACAACAAGTATACTTTCTTGGTAATTGGCTGTAGGTAGTTATGTGTAACTTTTACTCCCTCCGAACCTGCGGCCTCTATTCATTTCCATTTTACAAAAAGAACCTTATTCCTACAAATCTCTCAAGGTGACCCTTAATCAAGATCATGATTTTGCTCAGCTCCGTCTCCGTCAATTAAAACGGGCCGGAGGGAGTAGTTTTTCTCAAGTGAGTATTTTATTTTACTTTTTCCTACTTTTTATCATCTCTCTTAGAAAAAGTTATACTTTTGGTCCAATAGCATCAATTGGAGTTTGCTGAAGAAAATTCCTCAACTAAATTTATTGGTTATACTTGTATAGAGAAATGCTACACAGAAGCATAGAGGGTTCATTTAAATTAAAGGGTAGCCATTTAAGAGTTCACTTGTTTTTAACAAGATTTATTCTGACGGAAAATCGTATTAGCAACGCGATGATGAAAAAAATGAAATCGCTAATAACCCAGGGCCAAATTTCAAATTTTGCACTGGGCCTCCGATTTCTCGGATACGGCCCTGTCTATTATCTACTCCCTCCGTTTTAAAATATAAGATGTTTTAGGTTTGTAAAAAAAATGAATTTAGACTTGTTTTAGTATGTAGGTTTACTCAACTTTGGAATGAATCTACATATTAAAAGAAGTCTAGATTTATTTTCTTCACCAACCTAAAACACCTTATATTTTAAAACAGAGGGAGTACTAGTCATTTTCTAGCAAATGGAAGGCAAGTCGCATTCCATCTCTTTCTATCGTGAGAAAAATTATTCATATGGCATGAAAAGAAAATTGCCATCATCAACTGTACAATATACACAATGTTTGATTAATACTCTCGAGTAATTTCGGTTATGATAAATATTTGCTATGTTTGGATGGTTGCCATTTTTATTTACGCCACACTACTGCACACATGGTAAGCAAAACCTTGAACAACACTTTGGTTACGGATCTTCTGGCATAGCAAGCTTGTTTTCCAACTAAACATGATCATGTACTTTGAATCGGAACAGGATAAAAGGCCAGGCAACATTGGTGCTTAGCTCTTTCTCAACCTCTCTCTCCTTGTCTCATTAAATCTCAGTATTTATGTATGCATCATGAACAAAACATGTGTGGCTTATATGTTAGAAGCTGATTATATAGACCCACTCTGCAATATTTATTGGAGAATAAATGATAGAGGAATAGATAATGGCCCCTTGTTGCATCTTCTGAGCATGTCCTTAACAGGTAATGGGAACATGAATTACACTTATTCCATTCTCTACTTTACATGGAATCCACTATTGATTTATTTGTTGGACTCACTATTGGGTCGGTAAATATTTGGTTGAATATATCATGACAATTTAGGCCAAATCCATTTCTGGGTCAACTCCTTTAAGGGTTAGTAGCGTGCCAACCTTGAATTAGTGTAATACTCCATTTCTCGTGTAGATACTTCTTCCATCATGGTTTAGAGGTCCCTTCCTAGTTGTATTCATGGTTGTACAAATTTTTTGAGTACCCCTTGTTCATATATTCCGTTAATTTTTTTAGAGCAACCAGAAGGAGCTCTGCGTTTACAAATAGATAGAGGAAAAGCGAAACACACAGTACAGGAGGGCATGTTTTGGTTAAAGTGAAAACATGCCGAAAAACACCGCAAAAACAAAAAAACTAAAAAACGCCTAATCAGGCTCCGCAAGAATGGCAGGCCCGAAGGCCACAAAAGTCCAGGTGTGTTACCCGATGTCCTCCCTCACGATCTCAGCGTGGGAGTGTGTCATAGTTTAGAAAACCGAACCATTTAGAAGATTGGTTTACTGGTTCGGTAGGTAGATTGTTGGCTCCTAGGCGGCAAAAAATGTTATTTTCATTGAAATTTTAAAAAAATCGTAAAAGAATGTCAAGAGATTGTATAGATAGAACGTACTTATGCAAGTAATTACAGAATATACTAAACTTAGGTAGTATTTGGACTCGTGTGGGCCTACTTAGCAAGTTCACGACGTCGATTCACATCCTTCAACAATATTTATTTATTTCGAAATGGAGGTAAAATATTTTCTTAATCATTAGTTAAGGGGAAAGTCATGAGAAGAAAAAAAGGTATATCAAGGGATTACTATCCCATCATTACAAAACTCGGGTACTTGGCATCCACGTGGACCTTAGCCTAGCCTCGCCCTTAATAATGTCAAGAAGAATAGGCGGTGGTACGGAGTTATTGTGTAAGACCCTTCGCGTTTTTCTTTTTTCAAACCGTCCAACTAACAAGCATGATGATGCAAGTCATAACCTTATGGTTTGGGGTTATCTTGTATGCCATCTTGGTCCACCATGACTTCATGGACTAGTCGACATTCCACTCTTAAGTTTGGATGTTTGGAAGCCCACGCCAATCTTTCACTAATCCGCAAAGCCTCTTGGTGAATCGGCAATGAGAGAATAGGCGTGCCACCATGTCTTCGGTTTGCTTGCAAACTGGACAAAGACCACAGTTTATTCATCCTCATTTGTAAATATGATCCGTCATCTAAACCCTATTTTGGATAGCTAACCACGCTTGCGGGAGAGAAGGGAGGGGTGCAAGTTTTCCAAAGTTCATGCTTGTGAGGATGGCTCCATAGAGTTGTGCATTGTAAGTTAAAGAGAAAGAGTACTCGCCGCTTTGACGTGGGGTTTCAAACAATTGTGTCTTATTCTCGAAATAGGCTTTCACCGTGTTTTATAAATAAAGTCACATCGGCCGAACAAATACAATATGGTGGGGATACCCCTTGACAAAGCAGATCAAAATAAACAAGAAAACACGGAAATATTAAACCTGCCACTAAAGACAAGGGTCTGAGACCGGGGTGAACCTAAACCTGCCACTAAAGACAATGGTTAAGGGTTTTCACCTGGAGCCCTGTCATGAAGAAGGTAGCCGCAGCGGCAACCCCAAGAGGATAACGATACCCACATGCATCGCTGCCGTTGGTGTCGAAGCACTGAGCTTTTGCTCGGAAAAACCTTCATACCGCTCCCCGTCTTCCGCCATGCATGTTGTCTCTTAGATAGGCCTCAGACACATGATATGGGAGTTACTAAAGCCAAAACGCTGCCAACACCAAAGCCCCAACGTCCGCACCTCGCCATCCATATGACCGAGGATAGGAACCACCACCGTCGTCATGTCGCTCGCTAAAGATTCGCCCGCGCATTCCACATTCAGGGGTTGTCGTCTAAAGACTACAGGTGCACAAATCAACTGTAGCTAGTTTTGACATAAGATTTTTAAACCCATAGAGAGATATTTGGTTAAGGTCTTTTATGTCCCTCGTCACTATCTACCAAAGGATACTCGTAAGTTGCATTTGATCTAAAGTAAAGGGTGTTTAAAGATTATTGTATTTGTGTGCAAGAAAAAAATAAAAGCACGTCAACAAAGTAACAAGTGTGTTGGGACTGGTGTTAAAACCTAATAAGGCTTAAATGTTCTTGAGGATGAGAATTAATTATGATTTGGATAACCAATATATTTTGTCATGGTATGTCAAGACAGTACAGGCGGACAGTACGGGCGGACTCCGGCCGTACCACTGATCTTTAAACCTTCTAGAACTTGTCCTCGCATCCACTCTTCTCCTAGGCGCGTGGAAAATAATTTAAATGAGATCTATCACTTAGAAATATCATATTATTATAGGGTTCATAGCATAGAAAACAAAAAAAAATCTATGATGGGAACAACTAAGTACCAAGATCTATCTAGTAGATACAAGCAATGGGTAGATATACATCCATAGAATACATACCCTCGAAGATCGAATAGCATTAACGAGATTGTACTCGTAGATGATGTAGACGAACGCTTGCCGATCTCAAGATCGTGATAAAGTCCATCTGGTCCAGCACCATCAAGTCCAGCACCGCAAAGCAGTGGTGCATCCGTTATCGCACACAGGTCCGGGTACCTCGACAACCTCCGCGCCCTCGCTCCAGCGAAGCAGCGGAAGCAATAAATCCTTCCAGAAAAAACCACCGGAAACATGTATCTCGTTGATCCGAGACCATGGGGAAATTCTAAAGGGGGAAGAGAGATCCATCACGAGGAGGTATGCTTTGAGAGGAGAAGATGAAGGCCTTTTATAGGAAGAGGGGGCACCCCAAGGAGCATGGCGCCCAGCCATGGTGGCTGCCCCCACATCTTCCACATTCATGTGGGTGGAGCTCCCACTCAAAATGAAAAGCCTCCACTCATATAAACATGCCTCCACTCAAAAATTCACTCACATGCATTAAAATTTTACCAAATTTAATGCATGCTCTCATTTAAATAAAACATTTTTATTTATTTAGAATTTTGTTAATTACTCTAATTAACAAACATTCACATAAAACCCTTATAACATTTCAATTTCACATGCAGAGCGAGTTTCAACAATTTCAATCAAAATGATTTCGGTGTCTAGTGAAATAAATTTTTGCACTTTCTTTTTCTTTCTCTGGCATATCATTTGATCCAAATGGTGTCGGTATCCCTTAAGTATGTCATCCTACGGTTCGCGAATAATGTAGACATGATCGAGACCCATCTCCGATCAATAATCAGCAGCGGGACTTGGAGATCCGTACTGACTCCCACATATTCAACGATAACTTCTGTGATCGTGTGAACCTTATACGTATGTAACTCAATACCTTTGTCTCGCGATATATTACATGTCCGAGATTTGATCATCGGTATCTCCATACCTAGTTTGATCTCGTTACCGACATGTACTCTTTTCTGGTTCCCGTGATATAACATTCTAGTGATCAAATCACTTGCTTCCAAGCTAACTAATGTGATATCATCGAGAGGGCCCAGAGTATATCTCTCCGTCATCAGGATGGACAAATTTCACTCTTGATCTATGAGCCTCAACATAATACCTTCATAGCACTGAACCCATCTTTATAGTCACCTTGTTACAGTGTGACGTTTGATGTTATCAAGATACTCTTCTGGTGTTAGTGATTGACATAATCTCATGGTCTAAGGACTAAGATTACTTTGTATGATGTTATAGCAATATAAACACAATGACCTTGATTGTAATGTGTGGCATCCCGCAAAACCACTACTAGAAAATCGCGTTGTTTTTGTGCATTGCATCGTCATCATCATGCATTGTTTGCTTAAAACTATTTCGCAAAGCCTGTTTTGTTTTCTAAAACGCCCCATCTTTAATGAAATATCAAACCCCGGGTCTCTGTATTCTTGACTCATTGAGTCGCTGTTATATATATCTGTTCTGTGGGTCCCATCGAGGACTGTTGTGTAATGTTATTACTTCGTTTTCCACCCGCACGAAAGTGCCTGGTGGGCACCTTTGAATTGTTTCTATGCGGGTTTGGCGGGTTTCGCTAAAACTTGCATAGGTCCGATTCTGAGGGTGTTACAGAGTGGTATCAGAGCTCAGCAGTTGCGATACCCCACAAGTCCAGCCTGTAGGATAACCTAGCTAACGGCCGAAGTAGAGTGTCAAAACTATTTTTGCAAAATCGGTTGGCTAGTTCTGATTAGGTATGATTTTACTCCTTACCCCTCTGCTGCTCTCCTCTCACCTCTGCGTGTTTTGAATCCGCTCTCGTCTCTCTCTTCGAGTCCAGGATTTCTCGTGGTTGGGTTCCGTCGTACCTTCAGGGTTTCGCTTCCTTCTTTGATAACGGTGTTCTACCATCCGGTGTTCATGCTGTCCGAGGAATCCGTCTACTGTGGTACCATTCTTTGTTCCTTGTTTGTGCCTTCCGGTGTTCTCCGACGCGACGACATCATCTACGCCAGATCCGATGCGGAGTCCGCATCACTCCGTTGTTTCCGAACCTCGCTTGTCGAGATCTTCAGTCTGAATTCCGAGAGTTGGTTGCATAATCCGCCTATTCGTGTGCCGAGTAATGGTTTGGGTGCGCGATGGACTGATCACCATCCGACTACTTTTACCATTCGCTCCTGTACATCGAATCAGTGGATCCAGCAGTTTTACTCCGTCCGCGTAAGCTAGAGGTGGCTTTGTTTGTGGATACCTCTACCTTCGACCTTTTGTTTCCGGAGTGTTCTCTTGACGAACGGGATCCACGACGTCTTGTTGGTGGTGTCGCCATTTTCAAGACGAAGAAAGCATCTTTGTTGGTGGTGTCGCGAGGATCTACACGAAGCGAGAAGATGCAGATAGCCGACCTTCTTTCCGGTACCATGAGGCGGATCTCGAGGGCGAGATCCCTTGTTAGTGGTGTCGAATTGTGGCATCCCGCAAAACCACTACTAGAAAATCGCGTTGTTTTTGTGCATTGCATCGTCATCATCATGCATTGTTTGCTTAAAACTATTTCGCAAAGCCTGTTTTGTTTTCTAAAACGCCCCATCTTTAATGAAATATCAAACCCCGGGTCTCTGGATTATTTTTTTTGCGTGTCTGGTATCGGTTTGCAAACGGTGTTTGTAAAACAAATAAAAATATTTATTATTTTAGTGGGGGCAGTCGAACGGGCCGACCCGACCCGAACGACCACCCCCAGGTTTTTACAAACGGTCCGCCTCTAAATCCTATTCCTACCAACCTATCTACCCACACCCAGCCTCCACCTCACCCCAACCAACCCCCTCTCGACACCTCACCTCTCCCCAAATCCCCACCACTAGGGGACTGCCACCTAATCCTACCCTCTCTCCCCTGTGGCCCACCCCAGCACACCACTCAACCCCCTGGACACTCACACGCATGCAGCACACAAGCACACCCACGCGCGGCGCCAGCCACCTCCCCCCACTCCCCTGTCCCCGCGTGGCCCCGGACCCACCTCCCTGGCACCTGGCCCACCCGACCACCTGCCCTCCCCCGCTCCCTCTTCCTCCCACGCACCAACCCGCGCCCTTCCGCCCGCTCCCTCCCCGTCCTCCCCAGAGCGCCGCCCGTCGCCACCCATCTCCACCGCCTCGGCCGCCCCCGACAACCCCCTCGCCGCCGGCGCTGGCCCCCACCCTCCGCGAGCTCGCCGCCCTCCTCCCAGGCTCCGCCCGCAGCCGCCGCGACCTCCCCGCTCACCCCGCGCCCCGCCTCGCCGGACCCTCCCCCGACCTCCTCGCACCGCCGCGCGCCTGCCGCCTCTTCCCTCTACCTCGCGCGCCACCGCCTTCGTCCCCAGTCAACCGCGCGCGCGCCACCCTTCTCCCCTTCCCCGTCCGCCCTACCTCGCGGCCACCGCGGCCCCGCACGCCTCCCCCAGCGCGCAGGCCCCGCTCCGGCCTCCCCAGCGCGCCGACCCGGCCTCGCCCACCGCCGCGCCTCGCCGACCACCCCCTCGTCTCGCGCGGCCCCGCTCCAACCGCCTCTGCCCGTCCCGTCGCCGCGGCCGCCGGAGCCGAGTCGGCCGCGCCCCGTCGCCGCTCTCTGCCCGGCCGCTCGCCCCTCCTTCCCCCGCCTCTGGCAGCAAGCCTGCGGCCGCGTGCCGTGGGGCCCCTTGCCATCGGAGCCTCGCCCGCGTTCCCTCCCCGGCCGCTCGTCCCCGGCCTCCGGTGCACATGCATTCCTCAAGTGCTCCGGCCTCGGTTTCTCTAGGGGATGTCCATGTGAGGTACAGATGATGTGAAGTGGCTCGACACAAGTTTTGTTTGTGTGGTGTGGTGGTACCATGAAGTCAAACCCGAGAAGATGGTGTGGTAGCCTTGACGCGATGTGGGTGCCGCCCTCCCAAAGACAAGGTCGACACCGACACGACAATCGAAGCCGCGAGAGACCTCAAGTTCCCTACATGGACAAGAAGATCGCCTACCCGGACCCAAGGTCGACAAGCTCGTCTTCACGGAACACCGAGAACTTCCCCCTGAACGCCAAGGTCGTCGACACGGTTACGACATGAACTTCCGCTCGGCAATGCCAAGTGCTCCTTCCCGGAGCCGAAGACCATCGGTCAAGTTCACCACCGACAAAAGACGGACTACAAGTTCTACTTCACGGATACCAAGCGACAAGATCTACTACCCCGATCCGAAGACCCTAACCCCGGAATCCGAGAACGCTCCCGCCGAGGCCGTCGAACCCTGGACCCTGAGACCGACCCCGAACCCCGGAACCCCAAGTTCGTCGAGAACCCCTAATGTGTGATTCCCCTTCCCGAAACCCTATTTTATAACATAGTACAACTTGTCGCATAATAGTTGTCTTGCATGCATATCATTGGTTTGGGGGCCTTATGCCGATTCACCTAATAATTAAATATGGGGCCCATATGCAGGCAAATCTAGTCTTATATTGGCCTCATTTAAACTTGTGTAGCGAACCGGTGATATATTCTGCCTTGTTAAACAACATTTAAATTGCGGGGCAGTTAAATAACTTGAACCATCTAATTAATTGTCGGGACCCCGGTTCCACTTATTATTGACCTAATTGCATCGCACCTTTGCCATGTCATACATCATGCATGCATCATGCCGATCTTCTGCCGTTGTATTAAATAGTGCATCCGGTGTTTCTTCTAGTGTTTTGCTTCTTCGCGGATAAGGCCGTTGAGTTGATGTGAGCTTCGCCCCGATCTCCGATTGAACCTTCGACAATGTTTTCAGGCGAGCATCTCCCCCTTTTCTACCTATCTTACTTTTATAATATTTATTCCCTCCTGTTGATCTATTGCTATCTGTGTTGCGATGCTTTAGTTTCCGTACCTGTGATATACCGTGCAGCCCTATATTGCCTTGGACACATCCTATTACCTGTTGTTTGGTAGATAGTTGGACTTGCGCGTCGTAGTCGCTTGCTTAAGTGCTGTTGCGTGTCGTCCAGTGCCACAGTTGTTGATGTATTGCCGCAAGTTGCTGTTGGAGATGATCATAGTTTTACTTATCGTTCACTTTAATTCCTGTTTAACAACTAAAATTGAAGTAAGCAGAGGCATCGGTGGGTGATAGATAATATTTGGTTTCCGAACGCCCACTTGTGTCCCGTAGGACCCCGAGTACTTGATACCTGTTCCTTGATTTATCGCGCTATCCACATCCGGGAGGTATATGGGACCCCCCTTAGCCAGAGCTTGATTCAGTCTTATTTCTTGGGGCCACAAACTAGTTTGAGGTTTTATTTACGATCCTGTACTTATGCCATGCTTTACTGCTTTATTACGTTTGTGCGAGGAGCACACTGTACTGTTTTGGATCGGGACACGATTCCGCGGTGTCGACAAGCCCAGTTTTGGGTTCCCAGTCGTTCACAGCCGTCTACCCAAACCTTGAGTCCGTCTCGGAGCTAGCTTACTTCGTTGCGGTTCTACTCAATGGGGTGGCCCCCTGAAATATTTCTGAATCCTGTGATTGCTTTGTCGTGAAGGCCTCGTTGGGTTTTGATTTGGTTTTTCCGAGGTTGATCGAGTGTGTGTTGCTATTGGTGCACCCCGGCCGGGTAAAACTTTCTGAAAGCCGTGTCCGCGGTTATGGACGACTTGGAGCACAGTATCTCGACCATAGACAAGCATAACTAAAGTTTATTGCTATAAATTTGACTTTATAATGACTAGTAATCAGCTTCACTATAATGGAATGGCTAATTAAAACTGCCCACAATTGCTTGTTTGGTAGTCGCTTGCGACCACTGTACCTGACTAGTAAGTAATGCAACTATAACGGAATGGCTTAATAAAAGTACCAACAACAGCTGGGTTTTGGGTTATCTCATGCTATCTGTATCTGATTAGTAATTGTTGCAACTACAACGGAAGGATTAACTAAAAGTGCCCACTGCTTATTTTATTAGGATGATTATCTATACCTGACTAGTAATTGCTGCAACGATAACTGAAATAAATAAAACTGCCAACTGTGTGAGTTCCTCGGTTGACTTCCTCGTTTGGTATCGAGGGGGAAACACCAGGATGGGTTTGTTTGGTGTTAGCTTCAGGTTGGATCCGGATAGGTCATTCTTATCCCTCTCTGATAACCGCCAGTTGCATCGAGTCTCTATAGGTTGTTTAGCGCATGCTGCCGCTGCCGCTCAGTCCACCATACCTATGTAGGCGAGGACCGCCGAATTCTAGACTCGCCGTGTACTGGCCTCAGTACTGACGCTCCTTTCTTTTTCCTTTGCCCTTCGTCGGCACCCCTTTTGTTTAAGCAGGTTGAGATCGACGTCGTTAGCAGGGTTACCCTTCCGGCTTGGCCTGGGCAGGGTTATGGACGCCATTGGTTATTCTTCAGGGCTCTTAGCCCCATTTGCATCTTGTCCGTAGTCGGACGCTCTATCATTTTCAAGGTGATTTGGATCTTTGTATATTATATCTGTATTCTTGACTCATTGAGTCGCTGTTATATATATCTGTTCTGTGGGTCCCATCGAGGACTGTTGTGTAATGTTATTACTTCGTTTTCCACCCGCACGAAAGTGCCTGGTGGGCACCTTTGAATCGTTTCTATGCGGGTTTGGCGGGTTTCGCTAAAACTTGCATAGGTCCGATTCTGAGGGTGTTACAGAGTGGTATCAGAGCTCAGCAGTTGCGATACCCCACAAGTCCAGCCTGTAGGATAACCTAGCTAACGGCCGAAGTAGAGTGTCAAAACTATTTTTGCAAAATCGGTTGGCTAGTTCTGATTAGGTATGATTTTACTCCTTACCCCTCTGCTGCTCTCCTCTCACCTCTGCGTGTTTTGAATCCGCTCTCGTCTCTCTCTTCGAGTCCAGGATTTCTCGTGGTTGGGTTCCGTCGTACCTTCAGGGTTTCGCTTCCTTCTTTGATAACGGTGTTCTACCATCCGGTGTTCATGCTGTCCGAGGAATCCGTCTACTGTGGTACCATTCTTTGTTCCTTGTTTGTGCCTTCCGGTGTTCTCCGACGCGACGACATCATCTACGCCAGATCCGATGCGGAGTCCGCATCACTCCGTTGTTTCCGAACCTCGCTTGTCGAGATCTTCAGTCTGAATTCCGAGAGTTGGTTGCATAATCCGCCTATTCGTGTGCCGAGTAATGGTTTGGGTGCGCGATGGACTGATCACCATCCGACTACTTTTACCATTCGCTCCTGTACATCGAATCAGTGGATCCAGCAGTTTTACTCCGTCCGCGTAAGCTAGAGGTGGCTTTGTTTGTGGATACCTCTACCTTCGACCTTTTGTTTCCGGAGTGTTCTCTTGACGAACGGGATCCACGACGTCTTGTTGGTGGTGTCGCCATTTTCAAGACGAAGAAAGCATCTTTGTTGGTGGTGTCGCGAGGATCTACACGAAGCGAGAAGATGCAGATAGCCGACCTTCTTTCCGGTACCATGAGGCGGATCTCGAGGGCGAGATCCCTTGTTAGTGGTGTCGAATTGTGGCATCCCGCAAAACCACTACTAGAAAATCGCGTTGTTTTTGTGCATTGCATCGTCATCATCATGCATTGTTTGCTTAAAACTATTTCGCAAAGCCTGTTTTGTTTTCTAAAACGCCCCATCTTTAATGAAATATCAAACCCCGGGTCTCTGGATTATTTTTTTTGCGTGTCTGGTATCGGTTTGCAAACGGTGTTTGTAAAACAAATAAAAATATTTATTATTTTAGTGGGGGCAGTCGAACGGGCCGACCCGACCCGAACGACCACCCCCAGGTTTTTACAAACGGTCCGCCTCTAAATCCTATTCCTACCAACCTATCTACCCACACCCAGCCTCCACCTCACCCCAACCAACCCCCTCTCGACACCTCACCTCTCCCCAAATCCCCACCACTAGGGGACTGCCACCTAATCCTACCCTCTCTCCCCTGTGGCCCACCCCAGCACACCACTCAACCCCCTGGACACTCACACGCATGCAGCACACAAGCACACCCACGCGCGGCGCCAGCCACCTCCCCCCACTCCCCTGTCCCCGCGTGGCCCCGGACCCACCTCCCTGGCACCTGGCCCACCCGACCACCTGCCCTCCCCCGCTCCCTCTTCCTCCCACGCACCAACCCGCGCCCTTCCGCCCGCTCCCTCCCCGTCCTCCCCAGAGCGCCGCCCGTCGCCACCCATCTCCACCGCCTCGGCCGCCCCCGACAACCCCCTCGCCGCCGGCGCTGGCCCCCACCCTCCGCGAGCTCGCCGCCCTCCTCCCACGCTCCGCCCGCAGCCGCCGCGACCTCCCCGCTCACCCCGCGCCCCGCCTCGCCGGACCCTCCCCCGACCTCCTCGCACCGCCGCGCGCCTGCCGCCTCTTCCCTCTACCTCGCGCGCCACCGCCTTCGTCCCCAGTCAACCGCGCGCGCGCCACCCTTCTCCCCTTCCCCGTCCGCCCTACCTCGCGGCCACCGCGGCCCCGCACGCCTCCCCCAGCGTGCAGGCCCCGCTCCGGCCTCCCCAGCGCGCCGACCCGGCCTCGCCCACCGCCGCGCCTCGCCGACCACCCCCTCGTCTCGCGCGGCCCCCGCTCCAACCGCCTCTGCCCGTCCCGTCGCCGCGGCCGCCGGAGCCGAGTCGGCCGCGCCCCGTCGCCGCTCTCTGCCCGGCCGCTCGCCCCTCCTTCCCCCGCCTCTGGCAGCAAGCCTGCGGCCGCGTGCCGTGGGGCCCCTTGCCGTCGGAGCCTCGCCCGCGTTCCCTCCCCGGCCGCTCGTCCCCGGCCTCCGGTGCACATGCATTCCTCAAGTGCTCCGGCCTCGGTTTCTCTAGGGGATGTCCATGTGAGGTACAGATGATGTGAAGTGGCTCGACACAAGTTTTGTTTGTGTGGTGTGGTGGTACCATGAAGTCAAACCCGAGAAGATGGTGTGGTAGCCTTGACGCGATGTGGGTGCCGCCCTCCCAAAGACAAGGTCGACACCGACACGACAATCGAAGCCGCGAGAGACCTCAAGTTCCCTACATGGACAAGAAGATCGCCTACCCGGACCCAAGGTCGACAAGCTCGTCTTCACGGAACACCGAGAACTTCCCCCTGAACGCCAAGGTCGTCGACACGGTTACGACATGAACTTCCGCTCGGCAATGCCAAGTGCTCCTTCCCGGAGCCGAAGACCATCGGTCAAGTTCACCACCGACAAAAGACGGACTACAAGTTCTACTTCACGGATACCAAGCGACAAGATCTACTACCCCGATCCGAAGATCCTAACCCCGGAATCCGAGAATGCTCCCGCCGAGGCCGTCGAACCCTGGACCCTGAGACCGACCCCGAACCCCGGAACCCCAAGTTCGTCGAGAACCCCTAATGTGTGATTCCCCTTCCCGAAACCCTATTTTATAACATAGTACAACTTGTCGCATAATAGTTGTCTTGCATGCATATCATTGGTTTGGGGGCCTTATGCCGATTCACCTAATAATTAAATATGGGGCCCATATGCGGGCAAATCTAGTCTTATATTGGCCTCATTTAAACTTGTGTAGCGAACCGGTGATATATTCTGCCTTGTTAAACAACATTTAAATTGCGGGGCAGTTAAATAACTTGAACCATCTAATTAATTGTCGGGACCCCGGTTCCACTTATTATTGACCTAATTGCATCGCACCTTTGCCATGTCATACATCATGCATGCATCATGCCGATCTTCTGCCGTTGTATTAAATAGTGCATCCGGTGTTTCTTCTAGTGTTTTGCTTCTTCGCGGATAAGGCCGTTGAGTTGATGTGAGCTTCGCCCCGATCTCCGATTGAACCTTCGACAATGTTTTCAGGCGAGCATCTCCCCCTTTTCTACCTATCTTACTTTTATAATATTTATTCCCTCCTGTTGATCTATTGCTATCTGTGTTGTGATGCTTTAGTTTCCGTACCTGTGATATACCGTGCAGCCCTATATTGCCTTGGACACATCCTATTACCTGTTGTTTGGTAGATAGTTGGACTTGCGCGTCGTAGTCGCTTGCTTAAGTGCTGTTGCGTGTCGTCCAGTGCCACAGTTGTTGATGTATTGCCGCAAGTTGCTGTTGGAGATGATCATAGTTTTACTTATCGTTCACTTTAATTCCTGTTTAACAACTAAAATTGAAGTAAGCAGAGGCATCGGTGGGTGATAGATAATATTTGGTTTCCGAACGCCCACTTGTGTCCCGTAGGACCCCGAGTACTTGATACCTGTTCCTTGATTTATCGCGCTATCCACATCCGGGAGGTATATGGGACCCCCCTTAGCCAGAGCTTGATTCAGTCTTATTTCTTGGGGCCACAAACTAGTTTGAGGTTTTATTTACGATCCTGTACTTATGCCATGCTTTACTGCTTTATTACGTTTGTGCGAGGAGCACACTGTACTGTTTTGGATCGGGACACGATTCCGCGGTGTCGACAAGCCCAGTTTTGGGTTCCCAGTCGTTCACAGCCGTCTACCCAAACCTTGAGTCCGTCTCGGAGCTAGCTTACTTCGTTGCGGTTCTACTCAATGGGGTGGCCCCCTGAAATATTTCTGAATCCTGTGATTGCTTTGTCGTGAAGGCCTCGTTGGGTTTTGATTTGGTTTTTCCGAGGTTGATCGAGTGTGTGTTGCTATTGGTGCACCCCGGCCGGGTAAAACTTTCTGAAAGCCGTGTCCGCGGTTATGGACGACTTGGAGCACAGTATCTCGACCATAGACAAGCATAACTAAAGTTTATTGCTATAAATTTGACTTTATAATGACTAGTAATCAGCTTCACTATAATGGAATGGCTAATTAAAACTGCCCACAATTGCTTGTTTGGTAGTCGCTTGCGACCACTGTACCTGACTAGTAAGTAATGCAACTATAACGGAATGGCTTAATAAAAGTACCAACAACAGCTGGGTTTTGGGTTATCTCATGCTATCTGTATCTGATTAGTAATTGTTGCAACTACAACGGAAGGATTAACTAAAAGTGCCCACTGCTTATTTTATTAGGATGATTATCTATACCTGACTAGTAATTGCTGCAACGATAACTGAAATAAATAAAACTGCCAACTGTGTGAGTTCCTCGGTTGACTTCCTCGTTTGGTATCGAGGGGGAAACACCAGGATGGGTTTGTTTGGTGTTAGCTTCAGGTTGGATCCGGATAGGTCATTCTTATCCCTCTCTGATAACCGCCAGTTGCATCGAGTCTCTATAGGTTGTTTAGCGCATGCTGCCGCTGCCGCTCAGTCCACCATACCTATGTAGGCGAGGACCGCCGAATTCTAGACTCGCCGTGTACTGGCCTCAGTACTGACGCTCCTTTCTTTTTCCTTTGCCCTTCGTCGGCAACCCTTTTGTTTAAGCAGGTTGAGATCGACGTCGTTAGCAGGGTTACCCTTCCGGCTTGGCCTGGGCAGGGTTATGGACGCCATTGGTTATTCTTCAGGGCTCTTAGCCCCATTTGCATCTTGTCCGTAGTCGGACGCTCTATCATTTTCAAGGTGATTTGGATCTTTGTATATTATATCTGTATTCTTGACTCATTGAGTCGCTGTTATATATATCTGTTCTGTGGGTCCCATCGAGGACTGTTGTGTAATGTTATTACTTCGTTTTCCACCCGCACGAAAGTGCCTGGTGGGCACCTTTGAATCGTTTCTATGCGGGTTTGGCGGGTTTCGCTAAAACTTGCATAGGTCCGATTCTGAGGGTGTTACATAATGCTATACTTCGGATGAATGTTCATCACATATTTTAACAATGTTATGACCTCGTTATTAACAACATCCAATGTCCATGATCAGGAAACTTTGATCATCTTGTTAATCAACGAGCTAGTTTATAAGAGAGGCATAACTAGGAACTTCCTTTTTGTTTATTAAACACACATGTATTAACGTTTCCGTATTAATACAATTATAGCATGAGAAATAAACATTTATCATAAATAAGAAATACGATAATAACCACTTTATTATTGCCTCTCGGGCATATTCCCTTCAGTCTCCCACTTGCACTAGAGACAATAATCTAGTTTGAAAACTTTGCGTATTGGACACCTATGGCTTTCCGGTGTTCCATATACGCGATTGCAGGTGGTTAACATAATCTACAGATCTGATGCTTTCAGGTTCGTGTGTATTTGCATGTCTTTGCGTCTTTACGCATCACTCATTCTCCAATAAGATGGCATTGTATAAATTTAATATTTTGATGAGACCTTTAGTTCCTTGAGGTTAAATCATGTCGATACAATTGTCGTACAATATATCTTTAGTGTTAGCCCGTTGCGAACCACACAATAGTTTGATAACAAACTACGTGACACAAATGCCCTCATTTGCTGCTACTGTAGCAGTCATATACTTAGCTTTTTGTTGTAGTATCCGTCACAATGTCTTAACTTTGGATTTCATCCAAATCCATCATGAAAACTTTCTTTTCATTTCATTGTGCCACCCATAGTTTAAAAATTGAGATAAACTTAAATTGTATCTTGTGACAAAACTAGTATCATTTTTCAATGAACTATTTGTCTCTTATACAAATGGAATATATTCTTAATTATTCCAAAAGATTATAAGAATATCCTTACTATCGTACAATGATCATTTTATGATTCATTTTGGTATGTGCTCATAACACTTAGAGCATAGGACATATCTGGATGTGTACATATCATGGTATGATTGATCAAAATATTCTTGTGATTTCACTCATCAAGTGTCAAAGCACTTGAATCTTGTTTTACTTATCAAGTGTCAATACACTTGAATCTTGATTCAATTCTTTTCCATGCAATAGGATCCTTTTCTCGCCGTTTCTATATTAAACTACTTCAATATCTCATATATGTATGTTTGGCACGATCATATTAGCGTCATTGTCTATCCATGTAGACATTCATGCTAAATATTCGGGTTTTGCCTAAGTATTTCATCGAAATGAAATTCTTAACCTTTGTTAATAAAAGATACATCATTTCCAATCAACAAGATGTACTCCACATAATGTATTAGAAATATGTCTCGGTGCTCTCACTTAATTTCTTGAAAATGCAAGCATCTTCATCGTCTCCTAATGAAAAAACCTTTAACAGTTTCATCACGGTGAAGATTCCAACTCCGGGATGCTTACTTCAACCATTAAAGTTTGCATGCCCTTTTAAGCATTCTTTAAATTAATAAAACCATTTGGATTGTGTCATGCACACGTCCTAGGTAATCATTCTTTTAGAAGAACTTTGTTTTATTTATTCATCTATCATATACCAAATTATATGTAGTGGTTGCTATTTTAATCCGTCCAGACTAAATATCGCTATGAAATATCAAATCTTGTCATAGTCAACTCCTGGAACATTGTCGTAAAAAACTTTATGACATATCGACTATTTCATAGATGTGAAACATCCATGTCTGTTTCTTTATAGATCCAAATATGACCGATAGGTTTTTACACCTTTCCGGAGGGTCTCCCAAGTTCAAAAAACTTGATTTATCGTGTATGGAACTATCACGGATTTTATGGCTTCAAGCCATTTGACGGAGTCAGGGCCCATCATCGCTTCTTTGCATGTAGTCGGTTCATCATCGTCAAACAACAATGATTTACTCTTAAATTTCAGTATTTGATTATTTATCCGACCTACTTGGTTAAATAGGAACTTAGACTTCCGTGACCACAACCTTTGAGGTACGTAAGACATGAGCATTGTGTCTGTCTCCGAAACGTTTTCCAGCGCTGCGCAACTCAGCACATATAGGTAAGGTTCATTAACCTTATCAAAATTCTATTGTCCTCCCACTTAACTTTTGTGAAAAATCCCTTTGCAAGAAACTTCACGTTTCAAGCGACAAATCCTTTTGTCCTCGGTATTATGGAGGAATAGCCAATGGTTATTCGAAATAACCTACAAAGACATGCTCATCCGACTTTGGTTCTAAACATCTTACTTATGCTTAGTATACCAAAATTTAAGAAAGGACAACTTGGGTTTTACCCCAAACCATAACTTACATGGTGTCATTTCAACGGATCAAGATGGATCTCTTTTTAGTCTAAAAGTGGTAGTCTCTAAAACTTTTAATCTTTTAAAACATAATGACAGTTTTATAAATAACACCTTTGATCCAACCATGTTAAACAAGGTTTCATTACAAATCCCAAACACTCCATATTCCTATGGTGTTTCGGGAGATGCAAATCTAGGTGTTTTGCTAAACTTGCAACTCAAATAAATCCCTTTATGATAAAATCATAAATTATATATTTTCTTGTTACAATGATTTTCCACTTTATCTTGAAATTCTTTGATCGTTTTCAAGTATTTCATACTTCTTTCTCATTAAGTGAATATTCACTCAAATTTTCGGAGAAAGCATATGAAGTTGAAATCCATCGCTTACAACTACACATAATGGACTA
This sequence comes from Avena sativa, assembly GCA_916181665.1. Taxonomy (NCBI): domain Eukaryota; kingdom Viridiplantae; phylum Streptophyta; class Magnoliopsida; order Poales; family Poaceae; genus Avena; species Avena sativa. The sequence goes on along the minus strand of OV702294.1, from coordinate 141,663,068 downwards.
CATATATTGATATGTATAAAATTCAATAATTTGGTCGTTCGTTCTTCTTTGGCCTTTGAACGAAGTTTTAATTTTCCCGAGGAAAGTCTCACAAGCGTCATTTGATCAAATCAAAGACTCCAAAAATTCATGAAAATGGAGTTTCTTCATGTTTTTTTGCAATATAATTTAAACGGCGATGTCACTTCATAAGTGATCTTCCAATCATTTGTCTTGCGACATTTTAGCATTAGTTTTATGGATGTGATTTCTCTAACTAGATTTGTAAATCATCCATCTTATATGGAATACGGTAATTATTTGAACAATCTTTGTTCTCATAATACCTGATTTAAATAACTATTATTAAAATAAATCTTGAAGGCAAGCTTTGATGTCAACAAGAAATACAAACAACGGCTTGTTTGTTTTCGATGAACATCATCACATATTCTCTTGCTAGTTATTTAAGCCATTGTGGTTCATGAATTGTGTCGTTCTGTATGAAATTTCATACCAACCAATTCGGTATTTAATACCCAAGAACCACATTGTTTAACAAGCAAATAATACAACCATAACATGTATATCATCTATATACCTAAACTGGAAATTTCCAGTCTTTTCTTTTCTGCCAAATATATTTGATTGATTCTCTTTCAGCATTTCCTTTTCCTTTTTAAAAGAGTCTATCAACATCAACAATGGCGCCATATATATGACACATAGAAGCATGTATATTCAAATACTAATACCTCTGGACTTGCACGTTGAAGTAGATCACCATCATTAAATGATCGACATTCTTTCAAAATCCATTCTTTAGTAATCTTTTAGTGTAGTAAACACTTTACATACATTTTCTATTCATCCTTATCATGACGACTTTCATGCTCAAGATAATGTAGTTTATAAAGGCGAATCTTGAGTATAACATTACTTTCCAAAACCCTTTTGGATGATTAGGATGTCTAGCATCTCCAACCTTTGTAAATTCTCATCCAATATGAGAACATATATTATACTCTATCATATTGCAACCAAAACACTGTTTCAGATATCATTATATCTTCCACACATGATGGTTTCTGAAATAATTCTTTCAGCTCCTAGATAAACAATCAAGAATCATAGAGACAAACATGATACTTAAGATACTAACACTGGAATTGTTACTCTTAATTTAATACCAATTGTTAAATTTCATGGAGTAAACAGAGTTTGCTAAAAGTTTGTAATAGGACTTTAAACTTTAGATTGACACTCAATACAATACGATACTAGTTCGTAAAGTAAATATTCAAAATTCTATAGTTCTGTTATCTCAATTACAACTAAGCATAAGGTGGTGAATGAATGCCAATGACTATAACAAATTATGCAAATTCAGTTTGATTTAATTTATGATAAATTGAGTTCTACTAATCCAAATTAGAAATGAACTCCCACTCAAAAACGACATCCCTCGTGTCTTTTTGGTGATTACATGAAATAAATCCACTACACCAAGTCCGATCATCACGTGAGTCGGTGCAGCTTCAAAGGCGAGCATCCATATGGTCATCATATCAAAACATATGACTCATGTTTAACCTTTCGGTCCGTGTTCCGAGGCTATGTCTGCACATACTAGGCTCGCCAAGTAAGAACCTTAGTATTCGCGTGTGTAAAACTGTCTTACACCCGAGATATGCTCGTGGATTCAAGTACACCCGATCATCACGTGATGTCTTGAAGCGGCGAAACATTGTCGGTGCATACTTAAGGAAGAACACATTTTTATCTTGATATTTAAATGAGGGATCATCTTATTATGCTAATAAAATGCCAAACAAGCAATATAAGATGCAATAAACATCGCATGTGAAAAAGTGAAATGATATGGTTCTTGCACTTGATCTCCATCATGTGCATCGTGGTATGATCTTCATCATTCCTTTATGTGTAAGGCCAAGGTCTATGGAACTTACACGTTATGTGTGTTGTAAGAGTATCGACTTATACTTTTACTTACAACATCACCATATCATGACACTAGCCCAACAACAATCTAAACTAGACGCTTCTAATTTATTCATTGCAAGTTTTACGTTGCTTAGGGCTTTCGAAGATAGAACCGTTCTTACCTACGGACATGAAACCACAACGAGGATAACCAAATTATCAACAACTCGTTGTAAATTAGATATTGACTATAGTAGGAGAGACAGACACCCACTAGCCACTTATACAAAACTAGTTGCATGTCAAGCGTGGAACAGGTCTCATGTGCGAGGATATGTAAAGTTTGTCCGGGCCGCTTCATCCCACTATGCCACCAGTATCCAAAAATACAATTAAGAAGCAATAACATGATCATCGTTGCCCATATACTTATATGTGTACTACCCGTGCAAAGCATCTACGCATAGATCCGGCTCTGATACCACTGTAGGATTCACAACATAGAAAACAAAAAATTCCTATGATGGGAACAACTAAGTACCAAGATCTATCTACTAAATACAAGCAATGGGTGGATATACATCCATATAATACATACCCTCGAAGACCGAATAGCGTTAACGAGGTTGTACTCGTGGATGATGTAGATGAATGCTTGCCAATCTCAAGATCGTGATAAAGTCCATCTGGTCCAGCCGGTTCAACACCATCAAGTCCAGCACCGCAAAGCAGTGGTGCATTCGTGATCGCACACACGTCCGGGTACCCCGACAACCTCCGCGCCCTCTCTCCAGCGAAGCAGCGGAAGCAACAAATCATTCCAGAAAAAGCCACCGGGAACATATATCTCGCTGATCCGAGACCATGGGGAAATTATAAAGGGGGGAGAGAGATCCTTCACGAGGAGGTGTGCTTTGAGAGGAGGAGAGGGAGGCCTTTTATAGAGAGAGGGGGCACCCCAAGGGGCATGGCGCCCAACCATGGTGTCTGTCCCCACCTCTTTCACATTCATGTGGGTGGAGCTCCCACTCAAAATGAAAAGCCTCCACTCACATAAACATGCCTCCACTAAAAAATCCACTCACATGCATTAAATTTCCATCAAATTTAATGCAAGCTCGTTTAAATAAAACTCTTTTATTTATTTATTCAGAATTTTGTTAATTACTCTAATTAACAAACATTCACATAAAACCCCTTATAACATTTCAATTTCACATGCAGAACGAGTTTCAGCAATTTCAACCGAAACGATTTCGGTGTCTAGTGAAATAAATTTCTGCGCTTTCTTTTTCTTTCTCTGGCATATCATTTGCTCCGAATGGTGCCGGTATCCCTTAAATGTGTCACCATATGGTTCGCGAATAATGTAGACATGATCGAGACCCCTCCCCGATTAATAATCAGCAGCGGGACCTGGAGATCCGTACTGACTCCCATATATTCAACGATGACTTCTGTGATCGTCTGAACCTTATACGTATATAACTCAATCCCTTTGTCTCGCGATATATTACATGTCCGAGATTCAATCATCGGTATCTCCATACCTAGTTTGATCTCGTTAACGACATGTTCTCTTTTCTTGTTCCCGTGATATAACATTCTAGTGATCAAATCACTTGCTTGCAAGCTAACTAATATGATATCACCGAGAGGGCCCAGAGTATATCTCTCCGTCATCTGGATGGATAAATTCCACTATTGATCCATGAGCCTCAACATAACACCTTCATAGCACTGAACTCATCTTTATAGTCACCATGTTACGGTGTGACGTTTGATGTTATCAAGATATTCTTCTGGTGTTAGTGATTGACATGATCTCATGGTCTAAGGACTAAGATTACTTCATATGATGTTATAGCAATATAAACACAATAACCTTGATCCTAATGCTATACTTCGGATGAATGCTCATCATATCATTCCAACAATATCTTCATAACCTTCATTCCAAATAAAAATCCCTTCATTGATTCCGGGCTGCTCGTAGGGGGACTGTGAAAGCAAGCGTAGGAAGTCCGATGGGTAAAACGGATAAGCAGGAAAGGGTTCTGATGTGAATTCTTCTTGTTTGTATATTATCTCAGCCCTTGCTTGAAAACCTCAAAATTGACTTGCATCTTCCCTTATCACACTACATTTTCTCTTCCTTATTCCATTTCACTGAGCCAAGCAACACTTTTGCACGTATTCACCCGAGATATTCTAGAAATTGGTCATATTGATCTATCGTCTTGTTCTCGATAGGAACTTGCTGCTGTCTTGGTTGGTTTGAGAGCAGGCACTGTCTATATATCCAAAACCGGAGGAGGGTTTGGATCACAAACGATCGGAGATTTTGGATTGAGATGGATGGTTGTGCTTGAAGTTACGAGTCGGGTAATGCTAAGTTGAATTTAAGATCCGTTTCATCCTCTTTCGGCACAGGAAGTTGGACTTTAGTTAGCTAAAAAAAGTACCAGCAGCCTGTCTATGCCCTTTGAGTCTATAGCCGCCAAATCTAAAGATTCCTTAAGTTGTCGTACGACTTCTTTTTCTTCTTTTGTCAATGATCGGTGACAATGAATGCTACGAATGTTCGCTTCCACTAATTTAGTCTAAGAATTGTGAGGTGCCCATAGCTTCCCGGAAAGAAGAAGAGTCATTGTCGTTTCCTGACCGATATGAATGCACATATTTACCCTCGCCTCGGGAAATACCACCAGTAGAGTCTGCAGAAGGTGTCGTTCAGGAGGGATGCTGGGCTCTAGATATGCGAGTGAGATACCCGCCCTCGGTCATGACCTGGGTTGAAGAAGGAATCTATGTTCTTAGAAGCAAAGAAAGAACTCCGGTATTCCGACCTTAGATTTTTGCTCAAAGAACGAATAAAACCCCTTGTCGAAGCCCTTTATGATAAGCTTCCCTGGATCTGGGAAGTTTCTCTTTCACGATATTGGGATCGTTTGATCGATTTCCTTGATTTGATCGCTACTTATGGGCGTGCGCTCAAAGGATACAAACAGGGATTCACAAACAAAAAGGGGAATTCGTATTCGTAGTCACTTTTTCCTGTCGCGTAAAAAAGTCTTTACGCGAGAGCAATAGAGGTTGGGATACATCTATCTGTTCTAAGCAACCTCTTTTGGATTCTTAAGACCACCCTTGCAGTAGGATACCATCTGCTTTGGGTTCTTTATTATCTCCTTCGATTAGGCTTTGGTCTCTAAAACCCCTCCCCATTCTTTAGTCCTTGTGAATATATCAATTGGAAATGTCATGTTATGTAATAATTGAAGGGAATATGCCTGAGAGGCAATAATAAAGTGGTTATTATCGTATTCCTTATTTCATGCTATAATTGTATTAATACGAAAACGTTAATACATGTGTGTTTAATAAACAAAAAGAAAATTCCTAGTTATGTCTCTCTTATAAACTAGCTCGTTGATTAACAAGATGGTCAAAGGTTTCCTGATCATGGACATTGGATGTTGTTAATAACAAGGTCACAATATTGTTGGAATGATATGATGAGCATTCATCCAAAGTATAGCATTAGGATCAAGGTTATTGTGTTTATATTGCTATAACATCATACGAAGTAATCTTAGTCCTTAGACCATGAGATCATGTCAATCACCGCCAAAGCTCCGACCAATGCCATATCGCACCGCCGACAAGAAGGACGGGTAGGTCTCACAGACTTGCAGGCATCGAGGCACCTGACATTTTGTAGACGGGAACCTTTCCTCCATCACCCGCGGTGAGTGTCATCCGGACTCGGCAACGGTGCCAATTAGGGCTAGAACAGGACCAAACCGCCGGACAGGCCTAGATCAGGCCCCATTAGCTCCGTCGCCGCGCTGCTGCAGCCAGGCCACCGTCATCATCGGTCACCTTCAACCCGAGCATCTCATGAACCCGCGGCAGCTGCGCTGGTGGACCTAGTATGGCCGCCACCGGGGAACGGGCCGGGCTGAGCTCGTCAGGAGCCAACGCTGCCTGGACCGCCTACAACCATGAGGAGAGGCGGCGCTGCCGCGCGGCACGCCGCCGCTCGCTACCGCCAGGACCGAAACCTCGCTGCCTGAGCTCCAACGCCTCCATGTTGCACCGTTGCAAGGCCAAGGGGGCCCCAATCTCGTCGCCGCGCGTGCGGGAAGGGCAAGTTTGCCCGTCGGCCCATGCCGCCGGTGATAGAGGGAAGGGGCTGGCCACCGATAATGAGGAGGGTACGGAGAGGAGCACGGTTTTCTTTCCACAATTGTGTATTCAAGCTCCTCGTGAAGTTGGACTCTCATAGTTCCACTCATAGCCGAATGTACGTGTGAATGTGTTGGATAGTCAGTTGCTTATTATTGACGCGATAAAATAAATTCAAGCAAGTTACCGAGGCTGCGAAACATGACCTGTTTTAGTATTGTAAATCTGGATGGAGGAAATGACGTGCACAAAGGGCACGCTAGAGAAATGAGAGTCGGTGACGCAGCTGTGTACTGTTGACATGATAAAAATAAGGGCAAGCAAGTTACTGAAGCTCTTGAGAGTGACACGGTCACACGGCTGCAGATAAAACCCGTGTGCAAATTGTTTGGGCTTCGGTCCCTAGACCCTAATACTCCCCTTGTGAGAATTTCGGCAAATTAAATAAAAATAACCTAAAGTCGTAACAAATTCAAAGATTAACCCTATTCGAAAAGTAATTCAAACTGACTAACCCTTTTCTGCCACTCCCGCACGCGTGGCGCCGCAGCCACTCATGCAGCGCCACCTAGGACGGCGCCGCACGCCTGCCACGCTGGCCGGCTAGGGCCCGGCGCCGCACAGCTGCCACACTGGCTCGCGTGTGTAGCGCCACCGAGCAAGGCGCTGCACGCACGCCTGCCGCGCCACTCGTGTTGGCGCTGCACGCCCTGCCACGCTGGCTCCGCGGGCCCCAGCACCTTAAGTGCGGCGCCAGGCGGGGTGGCGCCGCACCCACCTGTGCCGCGCTGTGCTGGCTGGCGCCGCACGCCTGGAGCCCTTAAGGTGGTGCCGGGTCGGCCCAGCCCGACCCTCTTCTCCTTTTCCCCTCTTTCCTCTCCCCTCACCACTTAGAACGGCGGCGGCTAGGGCTCACTCCTCCCCAATCTCCACTCAAAACTCCAAGATTTGAAGAAAAACTTAGGGGATTTCTTCCCCAATAGCCTCACCAAGGTATTTTCCTCTTCTCCCCTCAATTTCATCCACAAATTTTAAGTTATTTGTCCCTAAATTGAGAAATTCTTCCAAATGCTAGGCCACCAATTGGATATGTAAATTTGTATGGAGGAATGAGGTCTTTGGTTGATATATAGAGTTAGAATTATTATATTAAACCTTCATGTATATAGATAAGATTGAGTTAGGGTTAGGGTTAGGGTTAGAGTTAGGGTTATGGTTAGGGTATGGTTGTATGAGCTTGTTGTTAGTGTAAATTTCGGCATAGATACTTATTTAATTTATGCACCGTTATGTTCTTATATTCTTTTTAGGGATGGCTAGAATTGTCCATGTTCATCATATGGACAAGGAAGCTTTCTTGAGAGGCAATATTGAGCCAAACCCGGATGAGATTGACTTGGTGTTTGATCGTAGTCCAACCTATGCGGAGGTGTTGCAACAAATTCGGGTAGATTTGAATTGGATGGATCCTAGTGATGTTGTTGAGTTGGAGGGTAGGCACAATGTGGGATTTGGGATGCACAACCGTTGGAAGACAATGCGTATCAGCTCGGAGCAACGTTGGTTTGCATACAAGGAAGTGGTGGCCGAATCACAAGACAAAGCTCTTGAGTTATTTGCCACGAAAAAGGTTGATGATAATATGCAAAGGAGTATCATACCGGTTGCCTCCCCATATGAAGCTCGGAGTCCTCCACCCATGAACCAAGAGGAATTGACTGAGCCTCCTTTGACACAGCAAGATGAATTGAGGACATCTCTGAGCCCCATTTCAAAGAATCAAGCTGAAGCATTGGAAGAGGAGAATGATGAGTATGAGGATAGTGAGAGGGAGGTTGGGCTCTGTGACAATACTATTGGAAATTTAGACTTATATCATACACAAGAGAACATGGATCATGACATCCCGTTTTCTCGAATGTATGTATCCGACTCGGATGAGGATGGTCCCGATGAAGAAGTTGATGAGGAGGGGTTCACTAAGGATGAGGCCGAAGTGCATGAGAAGGTATTGGGCAGGGATCATCGGGTACCCTTGTTTCATGATCTTAGTCTAGCGGATGAAGCCACGGTTGATGGCGGCAAGGGTGTAGTGCTTGGACCAAGGCCAACTTCCTATCAGGATGTTAGTCACGAGAAGAATGGGATTTCAAAAGGACAGAGGTTTGCCACATTGTTGGAACTTAAGCAATGGATCAAGGACTTCTCTATTAGGTATCATCGCCCTTTCACGGTGGTTCACTCGGACGTGAAGAAGCGTTACACGGTTAAATGCGAAGATGATGGTTGTCCTTGGATAGTGCGGGCAAGACCATACAAGGGGGGGCCTGATTGGCGCATTTCAAGCTGCGTGTCAACGCACATGTGCCATGGAAAAAGGGTGGATGGCAAAGATGTGAAGCACGAGCACCGACAACTGACCTCTGAGTTTCTCGCCTTTAGGCTTTCAAACCAAATTTCTTCACTTCCGACAATGACCATCAAGATGTTCATGGAGTTCGTGGAAGCAATCTTTCACTATGAGGTGAAGTATGGAAAGGCATGGAAGACGAAACAGGCCGCATTCAGGATGTTGTACGGTGGTTGGGAAGAAACATACAGCCGAATCCCTAGGTTGTTGCTAGCAATGGCCGATGCTAACCCGGGCATGGTTCATGTGGTTGAGCCATATGGCACCGAAACGATGGTTCGTAATGAAAGAAATGTTCAAATATTTAGGCGTGCTTTTTGGTCATTCGAGCAATGTGTGAGGGGCTTCGAACATTGTAGGCCGGTAATCTCTGTGGATGGCACCTTTTTGACCGGGCAGTTCCGTGGCACTCTCTTGATTGCAATAGCTAATGATGCAAACAACCGGTTGCTTCCCTTGGCTTTTGCTTTGGTAGAGGCGGAGAACAATGTTAATTGGGAGTGGTTCTTCCGTCTTTTGAGAACGAAGGTTTTACCTCTTGATAGGGAAATATGTGTCATCTCGGATCGCCATCAAGGAATTCTCAACGCGGTGACGATTGACATTCCCGGGCATCCTCCTTTACACCACCGATGGTGCATGAGACATTTTTGTTCCAACTTCTATAGGGCATGTAAGAGCAAGGAGTTGGCTGATGATCTTCAAGATTGTTGTCTTGATTTCACGGACCGACGTTTCAAAAATCTATATCTCAGATTGTGGAACAACAAAAAACTCGATTCCAAGGGTCAAGAGTTTCTCAATAAGCACATTCAGCTCCGTGACAAGTGGGCACGAGCTTATGATGAGGATGGCCGGAGGTATGGTCAAATGACAAGCAACATGGCAGAGGCCTTCAACAAGGTCCTTAAAGGTGTCCGTGCATTGCCCGTCACAGCAATAGTTCGATACACATTTGACAGGTTAAATGGTTATTTTCTGAACTACTCACTTGAAACCGATAAGCAAATTGCGGGACAAAACAAGAAGGAGTACAAGTACGAGTTCCCACCTAGGGTTGATGATTGGAGGACATTTCAGTCAAGGAAAGCGGACTCCCAAGTTGCCACTGTTTTTGATAACGACGAGCTCATTTACCAGGTGGTTGAGCCTGGAGGAACCACTTCAGATGGTGTCCAACACGGAGGCCGAGCCTTTAAGGTCTCACTAAGGGATTGTGATTGCACATGCGGAAGGCCGTTTTTGCTTCATCTAGCTTGTTCTCACTTGCTATGTGCGTCTCGAAAACGCCATGTGGATTATAATCACGAGCGCACCGTTAGAGAGTCTGAGTTCTCTATCATGAAGACAAAAGATACATGGGCTCCTAGATTTCATCCATACCTTGACCAATCACAATGGCCGGAGTACCATGGACTCCAACTATGGCCCCATCCGGAATGGAAGGTTGTTAAACGTGGCATACGCAAGACAAAGCGTTTTAGAAGTGACATGGACGGATGGGGACATGTTGGTGCGCGGGAATCGGGAAACGACCAATTTCAAGAACCTCGTGAGAGATCTCGTTGTGGGAAGTGTAGTGGTGAAGGACACAATGCACGGAGTTGTGCAACACAAGGGAAGAGGGCAAAGGGAAATGAAGCAAGCACAAGTGGTCCAAGCCAACAAATTCCAAGCCAACCAAGAACTAGCCAACACGTCCCAGGCCAACCAAGAACTAGCCAACAAGTCCCAAACCAACCAAGAAGTAGTCAACAAGTACCAAGCCAACCAAGAACTAGCCAACAAGTACCAAGCCAACCAAGAACTAGCCAACAAGTACCAAGCCAACCAAGAAGTAGTCAACAAGTACCAAGCCAACCAAGAACTAGCCAACAAATCCCTAGACAACAAGCTCCTAGACAACAAAGAGGCCGATCATTAGGGCTTAGACGAGGAAGAGGGCGTGGCGGTTTTAACCCGACTAGTATGTTAGGTTACTTGGCAGGACCAAATCCTTATGTTAATAGGTACGGATGAATCAATTATGTTACTACCTACTATGCTTATTTCATTGAATCAATTATTGTTCACATTCATGCATTCTTTACTAACTGTAGCTTTTGTTCTTATAATAGGTATGGCGACTCAACCCAACAAGGGCAATGATGGGGACGGTGTGAACTACTCGGCTATCTGGGTGAATGCTATGAAGGTGGTGGAGAAGAGGAAGGAAGCCGAGGAAGAGAGGAAGAGAAAGGAAGCTGAGGAAGAGAGGAAGAGGAAGGAGGAAGAAGAAGAGAAGAAGAGGAAGGCATTTGAAGAGGTAGTTCAACTTGCTCGAGACTTGGCGAAGAAGAAGGACGAAGAGGACGAGAGAAAGAAGAAAAAGGAAGAGGAAGAGAGGAAGAGGCAAAAGGAGAAGGAAGAGGAAGAGAGGAAGAGGCAAAAGGAGAAGGAAGAGGAAGAGAGGAAGATGAGGGCCAATGCTAGGCCACCTTGCGCCGACCAAGAGGAAAGGCCACGAAAGGCGTTTCGTACTGACGAGGCCCATGGGAAGGAGGTTCCTATTTGTTGGTGTGGAACCGATTGCACTGTTAAGGAATCCCAAGACTACTTATCCGATAGTTGGGGAAAGAAGTTCTTCATGTATGCCAACTACAACCGCTCTCCCGAGCGTAGCCGCAACCCATACGACAAGCCACGGGTATGCTCAAAGCTTTTTAGTTCTTCATGTGTCCCAAACTATTCCATAGCATATCCTCTAACATGCACTATTTTCTTGTAGTCTCCCCCTCCGGTATGCAGGTACTACACTTGGATAGACCTTGAGCAACCTCGATCCAACAAGGCTATCCAAGAGATCGATTTTGCCATAAGAAGAAGTCGCTACCAAGAACGGCTGCGTGACGAGGACATGGCGAGGAAGCGCAAGGAACGTAATGACGAGATCCGCAGGAAAGAGGAGGAAGAGGAGCGCCAAGCTAAGGAGGCTCGTGCTGCGGAGAGGGAAAGGCTTCGTCAAGCGGCGTGGCGTTCCATGGAGGAAGAGGAAGAGAAGAAGAGGAAGGGCAAAGGACCTATGCTTTAGATTATGTAACCGGGAGCTCGCGTATGAACGATGGATGATGTGTGTGAACTTAGTGTGATGTCGAACTACGGATGGTGATGTGTGAACTATGTATGATTTGTGATGTTTGAACTTAGCGTGATGTGTGAACTTAGTGTGATATTTGAACTATGTATGATTTGTGTGATATTTGACAAGCCACGGATATTTGAACTATGCAGCATATCCTTCTAGCCTGGAGGTGCACAGTTCCTTCTAGCATGCATTTCTAACTTTCTAACTCAGACGTGACTCAAGCATTTCTAACTTTCTAACATTTATAACATGTTTGACTCAAGCATATCTAACATTGTCTCAAACATAGAACATTGTCATAGGATTACATCACGGTACCTCAAACATTGAACCAACATAGTCTCACACAACATTTTCCCAACATAGTCTCACACTTCCCAACATAGTCTCACACAACACTGAAACAACATAGTCCTCTCCTCTCCTAGGAGCAATCTTCTTCTAGCAACTACTTTCTAGCACGCTTACTCTTGCCTCCTCTCCTTGGAGCAATCTTCTTCTGCCGCGGCTCTTCCTCTGGATCGGACTCGACAATAGGACGATTTCTTGGCCTTAGCTTGATTGCGGACCGTACCTTCCGTTGATACTTCTCCAATGACATGTCGTCCGGCACCTCTTCGTCTTCGGCCTTTACAATAAGAGCAATGATCTCATTAGAGTGATACATGGAAATTCAAGAACGATGTCATCGGTGAAAGTTTATCTCTTACCGTGGAAGATTGCTCATCGTCGGGGCTGCTTTTCTCTCGTGAAGTGGACTTTGCCGGTTCTTTGGACGACGTCGCAACAACCTCGGGATCCCGACAACCAAGCAAGTTCACGAAGCGTCGTAGCTTTTGTGCCTACTTCCTAACGAAATCCCTTAACTTGTTATTGCCCTCCTCATCCCTCGGGAACTCCAAAGCGCCCTCCAACTCATCCGCCTGCTTCTGGACCTCCGTGCGCTGCATTGCAAGCAAATCAATGACACATTACACAAATCCGACTAAGATAGTAACGGGAACATGAACTACCGACTTACCACAAAGTTCATCACGGGGGCAAAGGAGGTTTGCCGCCCTTCTCTAACATCTTGGTTGTACTCAAGGTTCCTCAGATCGTCCCACGCAGGCAGCGGCTCTTCCAATATATCTTCCGGATATGCATCTGGTAGGAGCTTCACACGAGTGTTCTCTAGAAACCAATGGAGGTACTCGCTGAAAGCGTCCTAACAATGGGGTTTTGCAGCCATTCTTTTCGATTTCTTAGCTTCTCTCACACATAAAAGAAATCTAGCTACGTGTTTCTGGTGAATCTTGCCCCAGTCAGTCTTCTTGCTCTTGAGCCTGTCCAACCTGTATGTGAATAAAGAGCAACTTTTGAAGCACACACAACTATCATACATTGTATTCAAAAACATATATAGAACCAATTCTTACCGATGAAGAGCTTCGTCGGTGTCCTGGTAATCCGGAGGTGTAGCCTGATAGAGACCAAACTGTCTCATAACCCGCTGCAGGATATAATGCTCAACAACCCACATGCATATCATGGGGCACTCCATATACCATAGATTGCGTTCCGCGTCGCACTGTGGGTTAAGACGGAACTCCTCACAACCAAAATTGTCCCTAGGACCATATACCTCCCATACAACCTTAATCGCAAACAAGATAGTTTAATGAGAAGAGCACTTGAAAGGAATGCTAAACGGTGTATGTTTAGAAATTCTTACTTGCTCCGGGAGAAGGTTATCAAACTCATTGGTGTATCTCATGTACGCGTTTTGTAGGTCGGTTGGAGGCTTTGAGACCACGTCCCAATTGTAAGCCCATGTGGGCCACTTCAACCTTTCCCCGCCATCACTATAGGGTTTGGAAGGCATATGTTTTGGCCTACCAACTGGAAAGCGTTCCCACATACACACCGAGAGGAGTAGCAACGGACCACCGATATAAGCCTCAGCCCCAGTCCTTCGACAAGCCTCGTCCAGCTACACAAGAAAGCAAACAAACTTAGTCATGCATAAGTTCGAAGAACATATATAAAGAGGGAAAAAATAGAAACACCCCATTACCTGCCGGTACAAGAAGGCTAATGTCGCCGAACCCCAGCTCCATTTTTTATCCATCACAGTTAAGGCCTTCAGCCAGTGCCAGTGAGCCATGTTGCCCTTACCATCAGCAAATATAGTCTTCGTGATGATATACCACACATACACACGGGCATATATAATAATCTCATCCTCGCTAGCATTCTCAGGACATGTACTAAAGTTTTATGCTATCCACTTAAAAGTAGCACCGGCCGTGACTCTTAATTTCTCCCCCTTTGAGTTTATAGTGTCACCAGGACACTTACCACCGGTAAGGCCACACATCCACTCACGCCAGCCGTCGGAGCCTGTGTTAATACACAGAGGATCCCCCTGGATAGGGAGTGCAAGGATCATGGACATGTCCTGCAGAGTGACGGTCATCTCACCGGTACGGAGGTGAAAACTATGCGTCTCCGGCCTCCATCGGTCGACGAGCGCGGTGATAGCAGCAGGGTTCATGTGCGGTGAACCACGATTGACCATATGGATGAATGGAAGCAATCCTAGCGCTTTGATGTGCACCATGTACCGATCATCGTACCGCATCATCTCTTGGAAATGCTCGTGATACCTAAGTCGTAGGGGAACAAGAGGCTGCACACATAGAAGCTCGGTTATAACATGTCCATCCAACTTGAGAAACATATAATGATTTCGAGGTTTTTTTTTCTTACCTTGATCCCCTCGACAAGAATGCGGCCACGGTGAACCTTGTCATACGACGGCTCAAGAAGCGACATGCCTTCTACGAACCCGGGTTGTACATGGGGCGGTGTACGGGCTTCTTCCGATTCCGATTCCGACATCCTAGTTAATTAAAAAAAGTAGAACTATATATGTGAGCATATTATAAACCAACTACTAATACGAATAAATTGCTATGTGAGCCAAATTATGTGGGCACCTCTATGTGAGCAATGTAGGCATCTACATTTTTTTAAACCATTATTCCAACGTGGCATCTCTATGTGAGAAAAATTATAAACCATTGTTTCTATATGGGCATCTCTTTGTGACCTAATTTTACAAACCCTAGTTTCTATGAAGGCATCTCTATGTAACCAAGGTTCCAATAACAAAAACATACTATCCCACATTATTATCCACAACAATTACTACTAACAATTCCTACTACTTACTACTAACAATTACCAATTACTAATAAGCAAGAATATTGCCAAACTAGGGTTTCCCTTAGGGCAAAATGAGAGATTTCTTGGACAAATACCTGGGGGATGTGGTGAAGAACAAGATCCACGGAGAGATTCTTCAAGATCTGAGGAATTGGAGGAGGGATTAGAGGAGGGGAGTATCAACCCTAGCCGCCGCCACCATGTGTGTGTTCGCTGAGGGGAGAGGAAAGAGGGGAAAAGGAGAAGAGGGTCGGGCTGGGCCGACCCGGCGCCACCTTAAGGGCTCCAGGCGTGCGGCGCCAGCCAGCACGGCGCGGCACAGGTGGGTACGGCGCCACCCCGCCTGACGCCGCACTTAAGGTGCTGGGGCCCGCGGAGCCAGCGTGGCAGGGCGTGCAGCGCCAGCACGAGTGGCGCGGCAGGCGTGCGTGCAGCGCCTTGCTCGGTGGCGCTGCACACGCGAGCCAGCGTGGCAGGCGTACGACGCCGTCCTAGGTGGCGCTGCATGAGTGGCTGCGGCGCCACGCGGACGGGAGTGGCAGAAAAGGGTTTGTCAGTTTGAATTACTTTTCGAATAGGATTAATCTTTAAATTTGTTATGACTTTAGGTTATTTTTATTTAATTTGCCGAGAATTTCAGATGTTCCATCCCGACGTTTTGTCTGGCTACTGTGCGTGTTATAAGGGAGAAAGCGCGTACGCCAGGAGAGGAGGAGGATCTGATCGCGCTGTCGCGACGCCAGGGGGAGAGACGATGATGACCCGATGGAGACTGCCACCACGTACCACGTACGTCCGCGCCTCCTCGCAAAGTGGCGAGCATGCACGGCACCGCGCCGCTCAGGTGTCGTCAATCAAAAAGATTCAATAATAAACAAATAAATAAAAGAAGGAAAAAAGAGAAACGAAAGCCATTTCGATCACCTCGCGTCCCACCAAAAGAGCGCCCCGGAACCGATATCTTCGCCCTTTCCGCGCGCACATACCTCCCGGCTGGCCACTGTCCACACCTAAACAAGCAACGCAGACGGGTTAAAAGCCTAAAACTCACAAAACCCGTTCGCTCGTTTGTCGTCGTCGTTGTCGTCCCCCGTGCCGTGCCATCCGAGGCCGCACGAATTATGTGAGGAGACGAGGAAGACACCGATCTCGCGCTCGCGTCGCACGGATGCATCCATCCCATCCACACGATGATGCACGCAATCTTTTTCCCAGGCCAAGAGAATTCGGACGGATACATCCACACGGTTGCTGCGCGGGACCAAGAGATCTGTGCGGTGGATGGGTAGATATAAAGCTGACAAGAATATCTTAGCGCTCCAGTGCATAACGTTTGATGCGTGACAGTGACCTGGCCCCATATGTACAGTACGTGCCTGATTCCTTTTCGCCACTTGATCGATCCCCTGTCGCCTTCCTCCTCCGCGCCGCGCAGTAGATAGATAGATACGCTTGTCGCCGTCCTCCGTTATCTTTTTTTTCCGCCTTAGCCAGGCAGCACAAATTCCGTCCATGGACAAAGGAGAGGACGCAGGCCGGCGGTGGAAACTGCTGCACGGCTTTGCTGAAGCTTTGACGTCGTGGCTACACTTGGCCGGCTAAAGATATATACTACTACTCCGCTTCAGGAAGGTAGACTACAATCAGCTGACCTGATCGTGTCATGATGTTTCCCGTATTGCTATTTTTTCCTGGTTCGCCGTACGTCGTCACTGAAGATTTGTCGAGTTCGGAAGAGGCGACTCAAACCTCTGCTTCGGGCGGATACAGACATACGTGCACGCACCGATTTCTCTGAAATATGGAATGGCAGATGCATGGATTATTTCTTGTGCTGACACGAGTGTTTAGACGACACTAGTAGTGGTAGCACGTGTATTTCTTTGATTTATTACGCCCATATACGTACGTCTTTCATGTCCCCGCAAAAAGAAAAAGGAGTACTACGTATATGCTTTCCTTGGAGCTGTGATGCTGTGGTAGTGCTAGGCTAGTCATTTATCGCTTTCACAGGAGCGAAAACAAAACAGTCAAGCAAGCGACTTGGATTAGCACGTCGTCGAGATGAAGTAACCCCCGTCTTGCTCCAAGCTGATGAGTGTGATGGCCTACGAAAAAAATATCCACAGCAGAAGGCGAGTGGTTGCCTAGTTGGAGGCATATGCCAAATGAACCTCACCTGAAACAAGACTACCATTACCACATTGCAGTGTAACAGTGTGCCAATAATCACGATTCACGACTGTATCAGATACGTGATCAGACGAAGATGGTGGAACAGGGCTGGCATGACATGACAGGTCACGCCGGCCGGGGTCATCGGGGAACAGAGGGTCCAGAGAGCTCCCAGATGGCTCTTCATCAGAGCTCGGATCCACCGTACAGTGCCTTGTGCTCGCTGTGCCGTTCGGAAGAGCCCCGTGCCTCGTGGAGAAGCGAGAGGCCGCGTTTGCGCCTACCTGGGGAGGGCCACGCTCGCTCTGCCTTTCTTTCTGGTCGAGTCAATCAGCTGGATTATTAAAGCACTCCCTCCTCATATTAATTGATTTTGATTTATCAAAATTTGAATGAAACTACGTGTTAAATAGTGTCTAGATTCATTTAAATCTAAACAAATTTGAGTCAATTAATATGGGCCGGAGGGAGTACTGAAAAGAAAAAGGATGGGCGGCACATGGCAGACAGGGTGATCACTGCTCGTTTGTAGCTTTGCTGAAAATTAACCGGTAGCCGCCCCGGCGCAGCCGTGACTCTTGACTCGCGACGAAAAAGTGCGGCGGCATCGGTGAAGTGGCCTAGCCGGCGTGACATAGGGGACGGTGTAGTCGCCGCGAGGCGCGGCGACAGCCCCTACGTACGGCTAGCTAGCGGACCTAGGCTGACACAGCTCGGTTTGGAGCGCTGCGATCAAAGGAGAATATATGTTTTGAATCTGTAGGTTTTATGGTTTTTATTTTACTTGTTTAATTTTAAAAAGTAGCACACATTTTAGTTATTTTGAGAACGTTAAGTATCTTTTTTCAAGCAAGGCCACTGTCACAAGAATGCAAAGTCTATTGAAAATCCAAGTTACGACTTACGAAGCATCGAGATTAAGGTTGACCTAAACGCAGCCACCTGCGCTCAACCGCCCAACCTGCGACGAGGGTCACTCAATCTGAGAGGCCGCGGCCGTACACCATATGCTCGACGGTGTACTCGACGAAAAGCGTAGGTCAACCAGACGCCCACTGTTCAGTGGCGACGACGCCCACCATGTGTTCGACGATATGGCTGGCGAGCGCTACGGCTCCTATGAGGTGCGCATTTATTTGCTACTTTTGCATATGCTTTTGATTTGCATACATTCTAGTGGCGGTGTTCAAGGATTTGCATTTTTATGCATAGGCCATGGGCTCTGAAGTCCTTTCGGGCATGATGAATGCCGGTGGACGTGGCGCCGAGGACTATGGCCTCAACCGGGCTGGACACACCGGTCGACAAGACTATGGCCGAGATCTCCTCCAACACAAATGAGAGGGAGGAGAAAACAGATGCAAGGTGGAAGGCGATCTTGTCGACGGATGCAAGGTGGAAGGCGATCTTGTCAAAGATTTGCATTTTTTATGCATAGGCCATGGGCTCCGAAGTAATTTTGGGCATGATGAATGCCTATGGACGTGGCGCCGAGGACTGCTGCCTCAACCAGGCTGGACGCACCCGTCAACAAGACTATGGCCGAGATCTCCTCCAACACAAAGGAGAGGGAGGAGAAGACAAATGCAAGGTCGAAGGCGATCTTGCACAAGCAAGATTTGAAGTATGAGCTTGAGAAGCAAAAGGCCGCCAAAGCTCAAACTACTGCCTCCATGATTAAGGCGATGAATGAGGCTTTGCACGTTGCATTGGTAAAGATGAAGCATGAGGGCAAGATCTTGACCAAGGGCTTGACGGGGATAGATGATTTGGCG
The DNA here is from genome assembly GCA_916181665.1 of Avena sativa. Classification (NCBI taxonomy): domain Eukaryota; kingdom Viridiplantae; phylum Streptophyta; class Magnoliopsida; order Poales; family Poaceae; genus Avena; species Avena sativa. The sequence continues at coordinate 141,644,260 of OV702294.1, read as the reverse complement.
AAGAGGTGGTACTTGATGAAGAGGGAGGATATCAGTCACGAGATATGTCAACCCAAGCTCATGTGACGTCCGCACCTATAACGCCTGTGACCGTGGAGATAGATATGTTCGAGGAGGCCGAGGTTGTGACCCATGAGTCATCGACGGTGATGGAGGAGCAGGAGGGGTGCCATTTCCCTTCATTCGATCTATCTTCACGTTTGTATCATGTTTTGGTAGTCGAAATACGTTGGTGATGGCCATAGTGGCTGGGAACTTGGTAGCTGGAGTGGTCGAGAACTTTATTTCGTGGCCGGAGGTGGTGGCCGAGACTAATATTTCTACGTGGCGTGACTATAAATTCAATTCCTATGTGGGATGTACTTTGATTTTCTATTCCTATGTGTGATGATCACATTTAATTCCTATTCATTTGAGAGTTTGATTTATTTTGGGGAAAATTTCTTTTGGGGTTGCCCTATTGGGATCCCCGGTATGGGCAGACGCTCCCTATTCGTCGACAACATGTGCAGACGGGCCACGATATCCTCTGGCTGGTAGCGTTGTCAGCCACATTTTGGGGAGCCACCGGTAGAGATGCTCTTACGACCACTCCCCTAACAGTCCAATCCATCTTTCCTCTAGGTCCAAGTCAATTTGAGACCAGCAATTTTTTTGTTTTTCACTGTGAGGCCAACAATTTAACCCCAAAACATAATATATCAATTATAATATCCTAAATTAATCTCAGTTTGATTTATGTTAACGCTTTTTCTGACTTTCCAACTATTGCAAAATTGTTGAATCTAGATGCTATGGTTGGACTATTAAAATTTTAGCAGTCAAAATACACCAGCTTTTTGAAATTGTTGGAGTATAACATGATTAACCTTCAAATCAATAATATTTATAGTATTATTAATACAGATTTGGTACTTCTTACGAATAAAATTAAGAGTGAGTTCCACCTTTTTACACCCCCTCTGTTCACATCACATCCACTCGATTCATCCCACAAATTCCTCTTCTTTGTCTCTTCCCTATCTGCCACGTGATCCCATCCTCCACAATGTGAGCCCCCACCTTCGCAAGCTCGCGCCGCCGCCCCATAGGGGACCTCTCACCTTGGCCTCCACATCCGTGTATTCGTCCTACCACTGCCTTGCATCCCTGTTAGCCACCTGCACGTGAGTCACCACCGAGGATGCTACGAGCTGCTAGCGAAGCTGCGGCCTCGGCTTCTCCGATGATGGGTGGGGATCACGGAGGAGCGCCGGGTAGGGAGACACGAGGATGGTGGTTAACTTTTGTTGGGAGCGTTGGTTTTTTCCTTGTGCAGGTGGGTTCAGATGGAACATGTCGCTCTCTCCATGCGGAAGTTCAGGGATTTAATTCCTCGGGACCCGGAGCATTCTCCATGTAAAAAAGAACAATTTTGCTATTACCTGTTTTAGGGCACGCGCTTATGGAGAATGCTTTCTCTTATGGACCCAGAGCATCCTCCATGTAAAAAAGAACAATTTTGCTACTTTTATTAGAAGAATGCTTTCTCTTATGGGCCACTAGGGTTGCCTTTGCTCCAGTTGGACATTTTTCGATTGTTCAATGGACTTTCGGCCCTGCGCAGGCACATATTGCAGCCCATAGCTTTCACGGGCCAGATCCGAATACTAAGCTCCGCCTTGACCGGGCCTACGTCATTCTTCTCCCCCATCCTCTCCAATTTTCCATTCCCGTCGAGTCCCCGTCCATCCTCCGAGCGACGCCGCGACTCTTTCCTCGCCGCCGATCTCCAGCCTACGCGATGGCCGAGGTGAGGGAACCTTCCGGAATCCCCTCCTATGTCTCCGATCCAGTCTTCCATAGGTTCGTTCCGGAACATACCGTATGGTGCATTCATTGGTTCGTCGATCGCGCCGTGGTTAGAGTTGGTTCCTCCTCGCGTGGATCTGATCCGTTAGTCATCTATCTGCGCGAGATATGGCCAAACCGGCTGCGATATCCCCGTTGGTCATGAACCCTAGGTTCTTCTATTCGGTATCCTATATTCGTTGTGGTAGATTGGTAGGTTCTTTGTTCCATTTATTTTTGTGCGATTCAGCGTTGTACTGTATTGTGAAATTTTACCTAATTCTGGGTACATCTTACAAAATCAGCAGAGGAACTGCACCGTGAAGTATTATGACCTCTTCTTGAATTAATGTGAATTCTTATGGCTGGCTGGTTTATGATATGTGCGTCAGCAGTGTTGAATTAGGGATGTTAGATTCAGAACCACCTGCATCCGTGTTGTTTCAGCGGTATGATGTATTAATGTTTTAAAGGTAGTAGCATAGTGCTGATGTGCTATATGTGATGGCCATTTTGTTCTTGATTTTCGGTAGATTTGTTGGATTGCTCTGGTGACAGTGTGTCTGTGGTACTCTGATGTTGGTGTTTTGGAAATAGATTCTACTACCACCACAAACACCGGATCCATATGTACCATTTTGCTAATACAAGCCACCATCAGACTGTGAACTGCAAGCTATATTTTTCTGAAAATTCATCCATGTTTTCCTCTAGAGAACTTTATCATCATGGTTACTGTTTGTTGAGAAGTTTGATCGAAAACAAAGTTACTTTTAGTTTAAATTTTGAACCTTGTGACCATCTCATGGAATTTTGTCTCGTTACGGTTAGCTTTATTTCCGTTTTCCATATGCCGTCCTGACATTAGCGGTTCATATTTTGCTTATATGTCAGATTGAGATCAAGACAGCACCAGCTGACTTCCGCTTTCCTACAACGAACCAGTCTAGGCACTGTTTTACTCGCTATGTTGAGTTCCACAGGTATATATGGTGCAATAAATTTACAATATGCGTGTGCAAAGTATGTTTTACATTTCCTAAATATTTGAAATTTCATGAAACCAGGTGTGTCAGCGCCAAAGGGGATGACGCTGCTGACTGTGAGAAATTTGCCAAGTACTACCGATCTCTTTGCCCAGCTGAATGGGTGAGTGACTTTGCTGCATGTGACTATACTGTATAAGTGTTTACTGAATCATTATCATTACTTTCAACTGCAAAGGCATTATATTTTGAAGTTTGATTTTAAACAGTGTGCTCTCAGTTTTCAGTACATCTTCACAAAACGAACTATATGGTCTTTTTTTCCCACTGCAATAGCTGCTAGAATGTAAGAAACATATTATATGGATTACTACATCTAAGCGCAGAATATTGCTCTGGATATACGAATCCATGTGAATGAAATCAACTGTTTCTGTCGGTATCTGTGTATGGCTCAGTCAGGGTAGCAAGTAGCACATGAGTTTCTCTTTATTTGAATTTCTATTAAAATTTTCAAGCTATTTGGATCCTCTTGAGCAGCAATTACTAAACTGCATCAGTGGTTGCAGTGAAATAAAGTTGTTAACGTAGAATCCTTACAATTTGACAACTGTTAGTCTGACCTAATGACATGAATATAGTTTGTAAACCTTATAGAAAATAAAAAGAAAGAAGGCGCATGAGAGCATGCTTCTATTTCAGATCCTAAAAATGACTGGAACTATCACACAGTTACAACAATGACACACCTTGCTATCTTGAAGTGTATATATTTACTATATCTGTTTGAGTAATTATTTTGTTCTCAACCCACCATTTCATATTTGGCCTTTTGAGGGTTCAAATTCAACGTCAAATTAACACTTAGTGCTGTGCTGTTCATCAATGCCTCTATCCTTCAGTCATTTGTGAACATGCTGGACTATATCAACTCTCTTTGGACCAAAAGCAACCCCCTTGCAAATTGGTGGGAATTTTAACTGTTAACAAGAGAAATATAACCTTGTTTCTTCAGTAACATCAGCCCTTTCTGTCTCACTGAATCAGGTTGACAAGTGGAATGAGCAGCGGGAGAACGGCACGTTTCCAGGGCCCCTCTAACTGCTCTGTTTGACAGTCTCCTCAGACCAGTCGTCATTGCTACTGCGCTATCTCCTGCTTGGAATTTATTCTTCTGTCTTGTGCTCGCACAATCGCTGCAGAACAGCGAGTGTTGGTTTTCTTTAGGCTTGTACTACTAATAAATTCGGCATGCTTATCCTGTTATTCAGACATGCTTTTGTTTTAATTGTTGAAGTTTATTCTGAAATGTGGTGTGATTGTTCATTTCCTTTAATGTATGCTCGCGCTGACACTTTGGCTGGCTAACTCAGCAATCGAAATATGCCAATAAGTACTCCTATAGTGCAGTGAATATCCTGTAAGATCGATGTTCCTGGGAGGGGTATTGCCTTCAACTGGGTGTGATCAAATAAGGACTTACTTTTCCGTTTTACATAGTATAAACTGGACCATGTTTTGCCAAAGCAAAACGGTGGTTGGTTGATGCTACACTGGGAAGTAGGCATGTATTTGCTAGTTAATGTGAGTTGTGACCTGTGCCTGACGCGGGCTAGTGTTCTTTCTGCATGGGTGCATGGCGGCCTTTTGGCCATAGAAAACACTTCATTGCAGCTGCGTTGGAAACCCCCCGCGCGTGAAAAATAACCATGCTAATATAGCACGTGTGTCGCTGTTTTTCCTTCCCCAGCTGCTGCTGCTAAAAAATTTTCACGCGCGGTATTTTGCCCGCGATACAGCAAATTTTGTTGCACGCCAGCCAGCGCCTACTATCTCTAGGCGTGCGACCAACTGCCGCTGAAAAATCACCCGCGTCCGCGCTGTCCCCATTTCCCTCTCCCGTTCCGCCGGCGCTGGCCGCGGATCCGCGGCCGGCGCGCCGCCCCGCATTTTCCCTGAGCTCGCCGTTGCGCGAACCGGAGCGAGCTGCCCGCGCGACGCTTCTTTTTTGCGCCACCGCCGCCGCGCCTCGGCCGTCTTGGAGCCGCCGCCATCTAGGAGCTGCCGCGGCGCCGCGTTGCCCGCACCGTCATGTCCTCCTCAAGCCGAGACGCTACTTGGCGTACACTACATGCTCGGCACAATGTTCGCCGCAAGGTATGTTTCTCCGCCGCCGGCCGTGCCATATTTTAGTTTCGGTAGACGAAGTGATTGTATTTTTATGCTTGTAGAGGATCTCGTATGATTCATCCGACGATGAACTAGAGCTTGAGGAAGAGGAGAACATATCGATGCTATTAGCTTCGAAGAACCAAAGCGCGGTAGCTCGGTTTTTGGTAGAAGCAAGTTGTGGAGGGAAATGATCGAATGGCACGAGAGGTTGGCGCCGTCTACTTGAGAGCCTGCAATGCCGAAGACACGGTTAGGCTTTTGGAGAAGAACAAGGCTCGGGGGTTCCCTGGAATGCTTGGCTCTATTGATTATATGCATTGGAGTTGGAAGAATTGTCCTGCGACATGGCATGCAATTCAAAGGTCACAAGAAGAATTGCACTATCATCCTTGAAGTCGTGGCAGATTATGAGACTTGGATTTGGCATGCATGTTTTGGAATGCCGGTTCTGCAATGACATCAATGTTCTTCAACGATCTCCTCTTATGTTAAGGATTGCATTGCGTGAAGATCCACAAGTGGAGTTTGAAGCAAATGGCCACACATACGACTATGGCTATTATCTTGCCGATGGCATCTACCCAAGGTGGCAAACTTTTGTGAAGCCGGTCCACAAACCCAAAGGTAAGAAAGAAAAGGATTTCCATGCCACAACTAGAAAAGATATGGAGAAAGCCTTCAGGATTTTCCAAGCCCAATTTGCTATTGTCAGAGGACCGGCTAGATTTTGGGATCAAGAATGCCTTTGGTACATCATGACAACTTGTGTCATCATGCATAACATGATTATAGAGGATGATTGTGACAAATATATAGATCGCATCCACCAGTATTACTTGATGGAGATTCCCGTGCAAGTGCATATGAGAGAGCACAAGGTGGCACATTTCATTGCCTCATATCATGCCATTCGCGACAACGAGACCCATGATAATCTTCAAAAAGATCTAATCGAGGAGTGGTGGAAATGGTTCGGGGTACAATATTGAGGTCTTCTTTTATTTGTTGTTTGTTGTATTGTGAAAACAATTCCTATATTTGTTGTATTATTCATGTACCATTTGATTGTGTTGTAATAATAATTAGACATTTTTTGTTCCATTTATTTTGATTTGTTTGGTCTTGGTGATGCATATATGCGTTGTGAAAGTTGTTTGCCGCGACGCTGCATTTTGCCGCGTCCGCTTGGGGGAGGGGGGATTTGGCTCTATTTTTGTGCGCCGCATTTAGCGCTTCCGGAGGAGAAGCGCAACGCGCGTGCTAAAAATGGATCGCGCGTGCTACATAGCGATTTTCGCGAGCGGGGTTTTCCAGCTTCTGATGGAGTTGCTCTAAGAAAGCTTCTGCATGCACAGTACACATGTAAAATGTGCCAAACAAATCAAGACTTGTGACTTGTATGCTGCACCCTGTGCCAAATCACATGCATGGTTCCTCTCTCACAAGATACAACCGGATAACATACATGCATTATCACAACATTTAGGCTTAGAAATATAAATCTTGCCTAGCTTATCTCGCTAAGACAATAGGGTACAACTAGGGGCAGACGCAGGATTCAACTAAAAGGGGGGCCGATCAAGATAAATTTGATATAGGGGGGGGGGGCGATCAAGCTAATATCACCTTATTTGATCCTCTAATCACCTCTTAATCAGAAATTTTTGCATGTTGCAAGATTTCATAGGGGGGGGGGGGGGCTTGGCCCCTGCTCGTCCCTCCCTAGCTCCGCCACTGGGTACAACTGAGGAAGACAACACACATCAACTCAAGAGAAAGAAAATAGAGCAGCACAACCCTGACTAGATGACTGAAGTGGTGACACAGGGTGCAAAAGCAGAAACCTAGACTGGCAAAGATAGCAGCGTCACAAGAGAACTGTGCTGCTACTAGCTAGCTAGTGAAGGGAATATGCCCGAGAGGCAATAATAAAGTGGTTATTATCGTATTCCTTGTTTATGATAAATGTTTATTTTGCATGCTATAATTGTATTAATACGGAAACGTTAATACATGTGTGTTTAATAAACAAAAAGGAAGTTCCTAGTTATGCCTCTCTTATAAACTAGCTCGTTGATTAACAAGATGATCAAAGTTTCCTGATCATGGACATTGGATGTTGTTAATAACAAGGTCACAACATTAGTGTAATGATGTGATGAACATTCATCTGAAGTATAGCATTACGATCAAAGTCATTGAGTTTATATTGCTATAACAACTTACGAAGTGATCCTAATCCTTAGACCATGAGATCATGTCAATCACTAACACCGGAAGAGTTCCTTGATAACATCAAACGTCACACCGTAACAGGGTGATTATAAAGATGGGTTCAGAACTACTAAAGTGTTATGTTGAGGCCCATGGATCGAGAGTGGAATTTGTTCATCCCGATGACGGATAGATATGCTCTGGGCCATCTCGGTGATATCAAATTGATTAGCTTGCAAGCAAGTGATTTGATCACTAGAATGTTATATCACGGGAACGAGAAAAGAGTGCATGTCGGTAACGAGATCAAACTAGGTATTAAGATACCGATGATCGAATATCGGACATGTAATATATCGCGAAACAAAAGGATTAAGATACTAGCGTAAAAGGTTCCGACGATCACAAGAAAGTCATCGTTGAATGTGTGGGAGTCAGTATGGGTCTCCAGATCCCGCTTCTGATTATTGATCTGAGAGGGGTCTCGATCATGTCCGTATTATTCGCGAACCGTAGGGTGACACACTTAAGAGACACCGACATCCATTTGGAGCAAAAGTTTCATGCCGGAAAGAATAACAATCGCAGGAATTTATTTCACTAGATACCGAAACGGGTTTTCGGGTGAAAATTGCAGAAAGTGTTTCTGCATGTGAAATGAAATACTAGCAAGGGGTTATATATGAATGTTTGTCATTAAAGTAATTGATAAAATTCTGAATAAATAAAAGGAGTTTTATTTAATGAGAGTTTGCATTAAATTTGGTGGAAATTTAATGGGAATTTGAGTGGAGAAAATTGAAGGGGCATTTTGTGAGTGGAGTGTCCACCTACATGAATGAGGGAGAGGTGGGGGCACCCTCCATGGCCGGCGGCCATGCCCCCTTGGGCTGCCCCCTCTCCTATATAAGGAGCCCCTCTCCTCACTTCTCACTCACACCTCCTCGTGAAGAATCTCTCTCTCCCTCTAGTATTTATCCCCCATGGTCTCGGACTAGCGAGATACATGTTCCCGGTGGCTTTTCGGCAAGAAAGAGTTGTGCTTCCGCTGCATCGCTGGAGCGAGGAGGCGGAGGTTGCTCGGTGCCTCGAACGTGTGTGCGAGCACGGATGCGCTGCTGTTTTGTGGCGCTAGGACTTCCTCTCGATCTTGAGATCGGCAAGAGATCGTCTACATCAACCACGAGTTTGGACTCGTTAAGCTTTGTCGGTCTTCAAGGATATGTTCTCTACGGATATACATCCGCCCGTTGTTTGTATCTAGTAGATAGATCTTGGTGCATAGTTGTTCCCATCGTAGGAAATTTTTTGTTTTCTATGCTGCGAACCCTACAGCTAGCGGATCAAGTTGTTACAACAAAAGCTCAAGAGGGAGAAACGGGGGGACGAGATAGGATAGGTGTGATAGGGATGAGAGATGGACGATCTTCCGGTAGAAGAGCGTCTGATAGGGTAAAGCCTTGCAAGGTCAAGAACGACCTCTTCCTGGACCTGTGCAAAGACTACCTGAGAGAACGTGGAGGCGATGGCAGAGAGTGAGAGAAGATGCTGGGGTGGAGAGGAAGCAAGCTAGGGAGGATAGAGCCAGATCGTCGATCAATGCGGCAGGGGTGGCCAGTGACAGCTACAACTCTTGGGCGTCGTCCCCTTCTTGAACCGGCCCAGACGATGATGCATGACCACAGCGGAGACCACCAGGCGATGACAGGCCATGAAGAATCTTGGGGTGAGATGGAGATCAAAGCAATGAAGTAGGGCCTCGAGGCGCATGGGCATCATGGCTACACACCCAATAGGTAGAACCGTGGTTTCTTGCATGCTAACTAGGGTGAGTTCTGGGAAGGAGCAGGAGGCTGGCTAGCTGGGGGTGGCGAAGGGAGCCTGATGACTGCAAGTGCACATATTGATTGTAGCTAGTTTCGAAATAAGATTATCGAACACACAGAGAGCTATTTGCTAATGGTTTTTATTCCCCTCGTCACTGTTTTATACTAAACTTTTATACTTATTTGAACTTATATTTCCTACATTAACATTATCACAGTTTTATTTAGTTAGATGACACACATAACAATGTTTATGAGTTAGTTATACTATTCTTTGTTATTCAGTTGTAATTTATCACTTAATAGTTTGATTGTTCTAAATTTAAATTACATGTTGTAATTAAATTTCTTATTTAATTAATTATCCATTGTGAAATAAATTATGCAGTAATACATGAGAGTTGCATGTGTATGTGTATCAATGTATATATTTTAATATCACTAAATATCAAGATAGAGATCTTTAAAACATATGCTCGGAGAAATATCCTAACCAGGGGTGCTTCTATTTGGGTGGTTCTAGTGTATATGTTACAATTCTCTTACCAAAAGTTCAAACCATGTTTTAGTTTTTTATAAACTATTGTAAAATTCTCACAAACCTAAAGGTTTCAAATTTTCAGAAAATCTCAGGTATCGAAGACAGAATTCAAAGATTACAACGCTCTTATAAAATGAATTTTTAAACAAATAGAGAAACTTTCTTAAATTTGAACTTTCAAAAAATAAAATAACATAATGATAGCAATACAGTACATAGGTTAAGGCCATGGCGACTAGGGGTCCTATGACGTCCGCCCCTCTGTCCGATGCTATGGTCCGGTCCTATGTCTACGTCGTTCTGAACATGAACTCGTTGGGCAAACAGCCCCCAGATGCACACGCGCGGATTATTACACCAACTCGGTCATGACTTTGGGACTGTTCAATGCCCGACTTTAGACTGGTCATAGTGGAGAGACATGTTACTAGTCTAAGTTACTATCTTTATAGTGAGGAGTGTCATATATGTTGTAATATAGAAAACTTTATTAATTAATTTGTAGACTCATTTTGTATCGAGAAGTATGATGTGATGATAACATATTATGTTAATACTTTATTTTTCTCTCTCCTTATTAATTGTTTGTCATATTATTTTTTTCTTCCTAAATGACATGCATGTTACCACCTATGTTAACCGGCCTAAGCTGGCAGGCATGGGCAAGTTTACGAGCTACTCTACCTCCACAACGACGCACCCTTTCGCCATGTCGTCGCATTTAACTCAATCGCCGCATCTCGCGGGACTCCGTCGTTTTCGTTCGCTAGTGCGTGTTGTACCCATTGTCCGCTTCGTAACAGAAACTATACCGCAGAATCGTCCTCCTCGCGAGACCGGCGCGCATGGGTATGTTGGCCGGCCAGTGATATTCAGTGCCGAAACTCGAACAGAATGAAATCACATGGTGTCGCTCAGATAAATAAAGGAAATTAATATACGGTAGAGCTGTAGAGAGGTACTATGTGGAGTTTCAAAAAACTAGTACCCCCTCCTTAAGTGATGTGGCTTTATCTAGATTAGACGTATTTTACTATCTACATACATGTGTTTTAGTATCTACATACATGTGTATCTACACAAAATGTAACAACCCAAAAAATTCGAATCTTAATAAGCTTTGAATTCAATTTGAAAACGAATTTGAATCTGCAAATTCAAACAATTAACAAACAGACAAAAAAATGAAGAAGAGAGGAAACAGGGGAACTAACCCTAGCTTGTCATCGATCATCCCATCGCCGGCCAGCCTCGCCACCCGCCTCGGCCCCACCTCGCCACTGTGGCTGACGCACGTGTCGTGCCGCACGTCGCCCGCCCGTAGCACCGCTCGCCGTCGCCATACTCCGCTGCCGCCCGCCGTACGTAGAGCGCCAGTGACACCGCCGCCGTCCAAATCGCCAAGGCCAACCACCTCGCCGCAACCCAGGACCTCGCCGACACCTCGACCACTTCGGGAAGGAACTGGAAAACGCCAGCGACGCCTAGGCCAGCGCGCCACCACCGCCAATTCCTCTCTGTCGCCACGCGGCACCCATCCGAGCCGCCGCCGTCGCCTATAAAATCCCCACGCTGCGCCTTTTTCTTCGATTTTTCCGGGAATCAAAACCTCTCCCTCTCCTGAGTGCCACAACACCTTCAATTGGATCCGCCGTCGCCTGCAACCATGCCTCCAGTGCCGCCGACCGTCGGTGAGCTTCCTCTCTATCCTCTCCCCCTCTGTTTTTTTTCCTTCCCTCTGTTCCCGTGAGAGAGAAGCGGTACGCCCGCTTTGGGATGCCTCTTGGGCCCCGGCCAGGCCCAGGAACAGACCGGCTCGTTCCTTCTCCAGCCTAGAAGAAGAAAAAAGTGTTTAAACCTTTTACTTTTTCATTTTCATTTTCTGTTTTCAATTTAGGGTTTGATTCAAAGCAAGATCTTTTACAAAATTTCTTTGACCAAAAGTTTTAAAATAAAGAGTTTATTCTAACTCCTGAACATTAACATCGTTTCCAATATTTTCAAAAATTATTTCTTGAAGCTTTTAAAATTCAAAACCTTGTATGTATATGTGAGAAAATAAAAGTTTCTTTTATTCATATTTCAATCCTAACTTCCAAGTGCAAGAAATAGTCTTTGGGCACTTATCCCTGAATATTTTAGGACCCATTGGTGAAGCCTCGGAGAATTTTGGCATAGGAGTGCACCATCTCGGAGTCAAGGATTTTCCGGAAGACCTTTCTTTAGACAAGTCACTTTCTTCACTGACAAAGTTTTGGTGATAAACAATTTGCGTCCTTGAAACCATGTGCAATAGTAGAACCTCTGAACCATTATTTGATAATGCTATGGCTCGAGACCAACCCTAGTGATAAACTCTAGACTTGTTTGGTGGATAATACTTGATTGTTTATTTGGTTGTTTGGAGGTCATATTCACCTTCAAAAATTTTGGTATGAAAATAATCCATCACTTTGGTATGGAATATATGCCCTAGTATGTGGGTGGAGTTGATGGGAAACTTTAGGTTTAGTCCTGACACAAAGCAATAAAATATACCACATAAATAGTAAGAACCCCCTACGCTATTCCGATGAATTTTCTACAAGGTAGATGGACCCTGGTATGGGTGATCAACGGGAAGACACTCGGAGTCGGGATGCTATAGTATATTATCGATTTCTATGGCCCTGATATACTCCCGGTGGGATTCGAGTGATGAGACCTTCCCGGGTAGAATTTTCAAAAGATAGAGTAGATAAAAACTTAGCCACCGATTAAAGGTTCCGATGCTAATGATATCAATATCGCAAACCCTAGTGGTTTGGGCCACTATGGCCTAGCATGGAACCATCCGAGGCACACACTTACATATCTAAAATCCATGGTAAAGAATGGAGGAAAAATAAATATATTTATTGAAGAAAATAAATGATACCAAGTGTGATCACTTGGTGAAATTAAGTATGCCACGGACGGACGATGTTTTCCCCCTCCGTTTGGCAAAGTGATGAAAATGATACCACTATGAGTTTGACCACAAGGAAACCTTATGGGATTTTACTGGTTAATTAATCTTGAATAAAACTTTAAATTGGAAACCATCTTGTGACTTGCTGAGTACTTTTGTACTCACCCTTGATATATAAACATTTTTCAGAAATATCTGAAGACACCTTGGAGGTTGATCCTAACTTTATCCTTCGCGGAGAAGATTTCGAATTCTAGGTCATTTCCTACGCTCGAGGGCTGATCCTAGAAGTGTAGTCATGTGTGTGAAGTCACCAAGTTTGTATGTTTTAGTCAAGGTTTAATGATTTTAAGACAAAGTGAACCTCGTTTTATGCCAAGTTGTAATAAAACTATTTGTGTGACTTTTACTATCCATGTAATAATATTCTTATGAGTTTGTATGCGATGGCTGTGTTTTGTAATCACTCGAAATTTCACGGATTTGTCCTTCGGAGAATTCGTGAAATTTCTAGTCACGGTCCCCAATTTTTGGGGCGTGACAGAGTGGTATCAGAGCCAGCCTTGACCGTAGGAAAGACCCCGATTTTTAGAAAATGGTACATACTTACAAAATAAAAATAGAATTTTTTTCTTGAAGTGTTTATTAAGCTCTTAAGATCTTTTGTTTTTGGATATAAATTTTATAAGAGAAAAAGATTATATGTGAAAAGCAAAAAAAAACTTCGCTCTTTAAACCCTTTTATTTTCATTTTTTCATTTTAGGGTTTGTTTTAAGCAAGGTCTTTTGCAAAACTGCTTTGACAAAAAAATTTAAAGGGGTTCATTTTAATCTTCATAAACCCTTGAATATCAACATCCTTTCCAATATTGTAAAAAAAAACTATTTCTTGAGTTTAAAAAAAATTCAAAATCCTTATGTATATATAATTATATATGGGAGAATAAAGGCTTCTTTTCTTCATATTTCAACCCTAGTTTGCAAATACAAGATATGACCCTTGGGAAATTATTTTTATACCTCTCCCGAGACGCTCGGGGGATGGGCCCAACTCTTGTGAAGGATGTTGGGGCACCTTTTTGTGCCAAGATGGAACCTCCCATATTTTCATGCAAAAGCTATTTTTGCACATGGGATACTCCAGTACTGGACAAGATGGGTTAATGTAAAAGTTAATGGTACCGAAACCACCTACGTCGGACAAAGAGATATGGAAGAGAATGCTATTCAGGATGCATTTCGAAAGGCCATACTAAACCTGCATCATAAGTATGATGACACATTTGATGAGTCCATCTGTTGACTCATGGCTCAGGAGCTGAACGACGAGAATAGTGTGGGAGTACCATTTCCGCCATTCGTGAACAACGGATCAGAGATAGAACTATTAATAGACATCGCCTTTGTGACAGGGCAATATGGGAAAATTAGGAAGGAATTATCAAGAAGCCGAAGATAAGATAATCTAGTTGCGAGGCAAAAATATAAAGCTCCGCCAGAACTTAGTCGACCTGAGGACAAGGCTTAAGGAAGCTTTAAGTGCCCAATAAGAGATGGACGGTCCAAGTACGAAACAATTAAAGGCGTGTCAAGGGAACCAATCCCAAGGACCAGGATTAAAGAAGATCAAGACTATATGGACCAAGAAATATCTTAAACGCTTCAAGAATGCTCCGCAAGCGAGTCCGGAAGAAGCAGAAGTACCACCTACTCAGAAAGATGAAGAGGAAGAGAAACCAATGGAACGTGAGTTCTATACCGGCAGCAACCCTTCATTAGACGATGAATATATGTTCCAAGAGAGGCGCTAGTATAATCTAGGTTTGTGTTTTAAAATAAAGTATGCTATGTTGGATGGTGTATGTGATGTATGCATGTTTGTGTGTTTAAGTATGAGGATGATAGAAACGCATGCCTAGATATTAGAGAGAATAACAAAAAAAATTAGCAGAACAAAAGGGAAGTCTGGAAGCAAAGAAGGAATCAAGAAAACCAAGGTGGAGAGATTTTCAGAAGACGAATCTGCCAGTCTTCTCTGGTTCAGATGAGCCATTAGACGCCAATGACTGTCTTAGAGAGGTTGAACGACAACTGCAAACCATAGGATGTGAGGACCGGGAAAAAGGTGCTTTTTGCATCACACCAACTGCAGGGATCTGCCGCAGCTTGGTGGATAAATTTCTAGGAAGCCAATCAGAACTCGGAGAAAAGATGAAAGCTCAATCAAAGACCAATGAAGTAGAAATATACACCCATGGAGAGAAATTTAAAGCTAATTTGATACACTTGCAGCTTAGAGATCTGGATGTCATATTAGGAATGGACTGGTTATATAAATATAAGGCAAGGGTTGATTGTGAGGAGAAACCGGTTTATGCCAGCAGTCCAAATAATTTGATCCTGAGAATAAGATCAGAAAATTCCTTTATGTGGAAACGGAAGAAAATGGTATGTAGTATGGTAGCAGAAGGAGTAATGCAGATTCTGGTGGTTAAAGAATTTGCAGATGTAATAGAACTTAAACCCGTAATATAACCAATTACAAAGCAACCATACCGCATGTCAAGAAAAGAGCTAGTAGAGTTGAAGAAGCAAATTGACGAGTTATTAGACAAGAAGTTTATACAACCAAGCATCTCTTCATGGGCAGCACCGGTATTATTTGCAAAAAAAGGAAGGTAGCTCGAGACTATGTGTAGACTACCGGGGACTGAACGCAGTCACCATTAAAAATAAATACCCTCTGCCCAGGAATGATGACCTTTTTGACCAGTTAAGGAATGCCAAAATCTTTTCAAAGATAGACCTAAGGTCTGGATATCATCAGCTGAAAATTTGCCCGGAGGATAGACCAAAGACTGCTTTCACTACGAGATATGGATTATATGAATTCACGGTAGTACATTTTGGATTAACCAATGCACTAGCCTTTTTCATGTATCTCATGAATAAGGTGATGATGGACTTTTTGGACAAATTTGTAGTAGTCTTTGTCGATGATATCCTAGTATACTCAAGTAGCCCTGAAGAACATGAGCAACACTGGAGACAAGTTTTGACAAGGCTAAGAGAGCATAAGTTGTTCGCAAAGTTTTCCAAATGCGAATTCTGGATAAAATGAATTGCTTTCCTGGGTCAATTATATCGGAAGGAGTTAAAATGGATCTAGAGAAGGCGAAAGAAATATTGGAACGGAAGGCCCCAACAAACATGAAAGAAGTTCGAAGTTTCTTAGGATTGGCAGGATATTATAGGAGGTTTATTGAAGGATTTTCAAGGATTTGTTGGCCACTAACCCAATTGCTGAAAAAGGATAAGGAATATGAATGGACAAGTAAATATGAAAGTGCATTCCAGGAGTTGAAGAACCGGCTAACCACCACACCAGTCCTAGTTCTACCTGACTCAAATAAAGGATTTTAGATATATTGTGACGCATCAAAGTAAGGACTTGGATGGGTGCTAATGCAAGACGGAAAGGTCATATCCTATGCATCAAGACAACTCCGACCACATGAAGAAAATTATCCAACACATGACTTAGAACTAGCAGCAGTAGTTCATGCATTGAAAATATGGAGACACTACTTGCTAGGTAATAAGTGTGAAGTATTTTCGGATCATAAAAGTCTGAAATATATCTTCACGCAGCCCAACTTAAATCTTCGAGAACGAAGATGGTTAGAATTGATAAAATACTATGAATTAGAACTTCAATACAAACCCGGTAAGGCCAATGTTGTGGCAGACACATTGAGCCAAAAAGTATATCGCATAGTAATTATGTGGCAGGATCAGCTAGAATTATGGAAACAATTCTAGAAGTTGAACTTGGAATTAGATGATGAAGGAGAAGTGATGATCCTACAATTTCAAACCACATTGGATGAACAAATTAAACAAGCCCAAGAAAAAGATGAAGAGATACAAGGGCTTAAGAAAAAAGTGCGGAAAAATGAGGCACCAGACTTTTCGGTAGATGAACAAGGGGTACTATATTTCCGAAACCGTCTGTATGTACCAAACAAAAAGGAGTTAAGGGACTTAATCCTGCAGGAAGCACATGCTTCGCAATTCTCCATACACCCAGGAGGTACGAAGATGTACCAAGACTTGAGAAAGAGGTATTGGTGGAGAATATGAAACAAGGAATTGGTGAGTATGTTGCACTTTGTGACATATGCCAACGAGTAAAGGTAGGCCAACAAAATCCGGTTGGACTACTTCAACCTCTACCCATCCCGGATTGGAAGTGGAAAGAGATTGGTATGGATTTTATTACTGGTTTTCCCAAGACCAAAAATGGCTATGATGCTATATGGGTCATTGTCGATAGATTGACAAAGGTAGCCCACTTTATACCCATAAAGCAAACTTATGGAAAGAATAAGCTGGCAGAATTGTGTTTAACCAAGATTGTAGTATTGCATGGAGACCCTAAAAGGATTTGCTCCGATAGAGGACCGCAATTCACTTCTCACTTCTGGAAGAAGCTACATGAAGCTATGGGGACAGATTTAGACTTTAGTACAACATACCACCCATAGACCAGTGGACAAACTGAGAGGATGAACCAAATCCTAAAAGACATGCTGCGCTCATGCGCTCTAGTTTATGGAGCAGCATGGAACTCATGTTTACCATTTGCAGGATTCTCATACAATAACAGTTATCAAGCTAGTATTGGGAGGTCACCATTTCAAGCCCTGTATGGAAGAAGTTGTAGAACACCATTAAATTGGACTGAGGTAGGAGAAAAGCAACTTCTTGGACCACAAATAGTTCAAGATGCAGAGTCTTAAGCGAGGATTATTAGTGAAAAGCTCCAAGCTGCTCAAACCAGATATAAGCAATATGCCGACAAACACCGACTTGATCTTAGATTCCAAGAAGGGGATTATGTATATTTAAGGGTCACTCCTTTCAAGTCAATCCAGCGGTTCCACACAAAAGGTAACTTGGCACCCAGATTTGTGGGACCATTCAAAATTACAAAACGAGTAGGGGAAGTTGCCTACCAACTGGAGTTAAGTCCAAAGCTGAAAAGAGTACATAATGTGTTTCATATAAAGCAACCCAGAAAGTGCTTAGAGCCGCCAGAAAAGAAGGTGTCCCTGGACGAGATCGAACCCCAAGAGGATCTGACCTACACCAAGGAACTAGTTAAAATCCTTGAAACAAAAGAGCGACAATTAAGGACAAGAAACATCAAGTTCTGTAAGGTGCAATGGAGTAATCACACGGAAGCGGAAGCTACATGGGAAAAAGAATCGAAGGTCCGACATAAGTATCCGCTTTTGTTCCCAGAAGGAGTGAATCTCGGGGGCGAGATTCCTTTTAAGGGGGGTAGGTTGTAACAACCCCAAAAATTCGAATCTTAATAAGCTTTGAATTCAATTCGAAAAAGAATTTGAATCTGCAAATTCAAACAATTAACAAACAGACAAAAAATGAAGAAGAGAGGAAAGAGGGGAACTAACCCTAGCTTGTCATCGATCATTCCATCGCCGGCCAGCCTCGCCACCCGCCTCGGCCCCACCTCGCCACTGTGGCTGACGCACGTGCCGTGCCGCACGTCGCCCGCCCGTAGCACCGCTCGCCGTCGCCATACTCCGCTGCCGCCCGCCTTACGTAGAGCGCCAGTGACACCGCCGCCGTCCAAATCGCCAAGGCCAACCACCTCGTCGCAACCCAGGACCTCGCCGACACCTCGACCACTTCGGGAAGGAACTGGAAAACGCCAGCGACGCCTAGGCCAGCGCGCCACCACCGCCAATTCCTCTATGTCGCCACGCGGCACCCATCCGAGCCGCCGCCGTCGCCTATAAAATCCCCACGCCGTGCCTTTTTCTTCTATTTTTCCGGGAATCAAACCCTCTCCCTCTCCTGAGTGCCACAACACCTTCAATTGGAGCCGCCGTCGCCTGCAACCATGCCTCCAGCGCCGCCGACCGCCGGTGAGCTTCCTCTCTATCCTCTCCCCCTCTGTTTTTTTCCTTCCCTCTGTTCCCGTGAGAGAGAAGCGGTACGCCCGCTTTGGGATGCCTCTTGGGCCCCGACCAGGCCCAGGAACAGACCGGCTCGTTCCTTCTCCAGCCTAGAAGAAGAAAAAAGTGTTTAAACCTTTTACTTTTTCATTTTCATTTTCTGTTTTCAATTTAGGGTTTGATTCAAAGCAAGATCTTTTACAAAATTTCTTTGACCAAAAGTTTTAAAATAAAGAGTTTATTCTAACTCCTAAACATTAACATCGTTTCCAATATTTTCAAAAATTATTTCTGGAAGCTTTTAAAATTCAAAACCTTGTATGTATATGTGAGAAAATAAAAGTTTCTTTTATTCATATTTCAATCCTAACTTCCAAGTGCAAGAAATAGTCTTTGGGCACTTATCCCTGAATATTTTAGGACCCATTGGTGAAGCCTCGGAGAATTTTGGCATAGGAGTGCACCATCTCGGAGTCAAGGATTTTTCGGAAGACCTTTCTTTAGGCAAGTCACTTTCTTCACTGACAAAGTTTTGGTGATAAACAATTTGCGTCCTTGAAACCATGTGCAATAGTAGAACCTCTGAACCATTATTTGATAATGCTATGGCTCGAGACCAACCCTAGTGATAAACTCTAGACTTGTTTGGTGGATAATACTTGATTGTTTATTTGGTTGTTTGGAGGTCATATTCACCTTCAAAAAATTTGGTATGAAAATAATCCATCACTTTGGTATGGAATATATGCCCTAGTATGTGGGTGGAGTTGATGGGAAACTTGAGGTTTAGTCCTGACACAAAGCAATAAAATATACCACATAAATAGTAAGAACCCCCTACGCTATTCCGATGAATTTTCTACAAGGTAGATGGACCCTGGTATGGGTGATCAACGGGAAGACACTCGGAGTCGGGATGCTATAGTATATTATCGATTTCTGTGGCCCTGATATACTCCCGGTGGGATTCGAGTGATGAGACCTTCCCGGGTAGAATTTTCAAAAGATAGAGTAGATAAAAACTTAGCCATCGATTAAAGGTTCCGATGCTAATGATATCAATATCGCAGACCCTAGTGGTTTGGGCCACTATGGCCTAGCATGGAACCATCGGAGGCACACACTTACATATCTAAAATCCATGGTAAAGAATGGAAGAAAAATAAATATATTTATTGAAGAAAATAAATGATACCAAGTGTGATCATTTGGTGAAATTAAGTATGCCACGGACGGACGATGTTTTCCCCCTCCGTTTGGCAAAGTGGTGAAAATGATACCACTATGAGTTTGACCACAAGGAAACCTTATGGGATTTTCCTGGTTAATTAATCTTGAATAAAACTTTAAATTGGAAACCATCTGTGACTTGCTGAGTACTTTTGTACTCACCCTTGCTATATAAACATTTTTCAGAAATATCTGAAGACACCTTGGAGGTTGATCCTAACTTTATCCTTCGCGGAGAAGATTTCGAATTCTAGGTCATTTCCTACGCTCGAGGGCTGATCCTAGAAGTGTAGTCATGTGTGTGAAGTCACCAAGTTTGTATGTTTTAGTCAAGGTTTAATGATTTTAAGACAAAGTGAACCTCGTTTTATGCCAAGTTGTAATAAAACTATTTGTGTGACTTTTACTATCCATGTAATAATATTCTTATAAGTTTGTATGCGATGGCTGTGTTTTGCAATCACTCGAAATTTCACGGATTTTTCCTTCGGAGAATTCGTGGAATTTCTAGTCACGGTCCCCAATTTTTGGGGCGTGACACAAAACCTTGTCACGCGTCTAGCTCTGACTGTGTGTTCAGATATGCTCATGAAAACCTTTGAGTTGGAGCAAGAGTGTAGACTTCTTGTTAATGCCATGCTGTGGCAATGGTGGAGGGCGAGAGGAACAAAGAAGGATGCAGAGGGTGGGTGCATATCGGTCTGTTGAGGAAGGGAGTCTGGGGCTTTGTTATCACTCATCAGACAACACAATCCTGTAGTTGTTGGATCTGGAGCTAGCGGGTCTCCTGATGTTCTCCAAGAGTACGGTCGTATACGGAAGCAGAAGCCTGCATCCAAGGCTTCATCTGATAGAAGCAATTAATTAATGAACTGGGGCTTGATCTAAAACAACTAGCTCGTGGTTGAATTGAATATGTGGATCAAGGGGACGAGTATATCACGCGTAAACGAAATTCTATCTCAAAATCTAAGAAGAAAACGTACTCTCACCAGTCTCTCGAAGCACACACAAACATATGTAGATAAGGTATTTTTCATTTTTTCCATAGTATTTTTTATTTTTGTGGGGTTCTTTGTGTTTTTTCTAGTGCCATCTGATCTTCATCGTGCGCGACGCGGCGCGCCCGCACCTGCGCGGGCATGTTCGCGCCCTAGCACGCCTCAATTCTATTGGTAAAAGCGGGTGGAGGTTTTCATGTAGGAGGAGATAGGGGTAGAAAATATATACTGGAATTAATGAATTATTTTTTCGTTAGAAGATGGAAAGAAAAACTTTCTTACAAATTTCATAAATGATCACAAATTACTAGCTCCGTTTCAAAGATTAAAACTTATATTTTTTTCAAAAGATAAACTACACGTAATGTTTGATCAAGTTTCTAAAAAAACATTAATATTTATATTATGAAATCCATACCATTTTATACATCGTGAAACATATTTTCATATGGTGTCTATATAATATCATACTTCTTGATAGTTTTTTCTATAAGTTTGGTCAAACTTTTCATAGCTTGACTTTTAAAAAATAAGCCTTAAGCTTTGATAGTATAATTTACGAGTGTGCAAGAAACCAATAAGTTTCTTTCAAATGCTCCGGTAGCTACCGCTGGTGGCCACGAAGAAATCATAGCCGCTTCCACCGGACATCCCTCCTTGGAGCCCCTACTCTTGTTGCCGTCGGAGGGCTCAATCGGGCGAAGCCCATGCGCTGATGTCACTGATAGGGTTTCTCCATTCTCGTGAAGCGCGATGGAACAAGATGTACCTAGCTTCAATGAGGAGATGGCGACCTCGGTCTTCTTCCCGGGCTAGCATCCTGTGGGGGCAGCACGACAGCTTGGTTGGCATCAATTTGGGGCCTTTATACCTAAATCTAGCAAAATTTGGGAACATGGGTGGCCTTGGTTCATCAGAGTTGCCGGCTGGCCGTGGTTGTGTGGATGACACGACGTCTGAAGATGGTGATGATGATGTTGTTCTGCTCCGCACGATCTTGCTTGGACCGCCGACTTCTTTCTTCCTAGGCAGACGTCATATGAGACCCTCCTCTATCTCTTGACCAATTTCGATTATGCTCGGTAGGTCCTCTACGAGGTGTGTCGTATGTGTAGGATTCGTCGCACCAAACCTATTCCTAGCGCCAATGATAAGACGTCCCTCCCTTTGTCGCCATTGTAGGTGGATCCAACATGGAGCGACGGTGTTCGAAAGTGGGCGATATGAGATGCAACATGCTTGCAACATCTTGTCTTGTGATATGTTGCTAACGAGATGTCATCAGTGGGTAGAGGGATTGATGCCTACAATAACAAGTACGTGTACGCTCTGGTGGAAGCACAATATCCTTTATAAAACAATGTCAACGTACCTGCGTAATGCAGGTGGTGGCTCAAAGATCAGCTTGCGGGATGAGAACCCTCAGATCGACCCATGGTTGCGCATGTGAAGGCCTTTCCTAGGACATGGGCGGACCCAAGTAGAGCTGAGTGGGGGCCTTGGCCTCCACTCAAAATTTCGAATTTCCTTACAATTTTTTTATATTTAACACCAAAAAATTCGAATTATACAAAGCTTATACAAGAAATGCCCCCACTCACTTTATTTGCCTCCACTCATCTGTTTCTCTGGGTCCGCCACTCCCTAGGAGACATGTACTTATTCATTTATTTTAGCCGCTAGTTGTAGTTTTGTGGAGATACTATAGTTAGGCATACAACCTTGGTTTTTTTTAGTTTGGTTTTGGTCGCTCGTTTGACATCTCCGCATTCTTTTCCGGAAAGTGACAGCCCTGGTGTCTACATCAATGACCTCTTATTTCATTTATTAAAGAGGTACACATAATTATGTGCATCATCCGCATGTAGAGGGTGAGAGTTTCCTTTTTACTTGATTATAAGATAGTCCAAGTTAAGGATAACAACTTTACCCACGGGTACGGATACCCGCGGGTATCGTACCCGCATGGGTAGGATATGAACATACTTTTATACCTATGGATAATACACATACCCTATCCATTAAGTTACGGGTATGGTCATGGGCATAGGCTTGTACCCGTGGTATACCTATACCCTACCCGTTTAATCTGACATGTAAAACCTACATGTTGAGTTTCAACCTTTACGGTCAAGCATCCTAGTGACGAGTATGAGATTGTGATTTCTAATTTTCGATAATTATTATGGACTCGTCTAACTATTATTGAGTAGAGATAGTTATTTTTATGTCAAATATGCTATTTTTTTGAAAGAATAGCATATTTTTATGTCAAATATGCTATTGATGAATGTAAAATTGTGAATAACTTGTGTACAATTAGATCAACCCGTCGGGTATCCAACGGGTATGGGTACCCGTCGGGTATGGGCATGGGTAAAGTTTTATACCCGCGGGTATAGGTATGGGTAAAGTTTTCTACCCATTCACTACACGGGTATGGGTATGGTATTGCTCTACCCTGTCCATTGCCTAAGTGGGAGATATAGTTTTACTTGGCCTTTTGTTCCCCCGCCCCGATAGGGAAAAGTGGAAGTATGTTATCAGGTTCCAATAATAGTATCTCCATGTAATAGATTCTCAAGTACTTCCTCCGTTTGGGATTATAAGTCCCGTGCGGATAACTAAGTTGCCAATTTGAATAAAAAAATATAAATAGTATAGCATAAAAATTATACCATTAGAAACTTTAGAGATTATATTTTTTAATAATATAACTTTTGTAATATATAAGTTATATTTTGTTGGTCAAATTAACAACCTAGGTATGCGCATAGGACCTATAATCCCGAATAGAGGAAGTAGGTATTTTTCATATTTTAATGGTTATAAAAAAAATATTTGGGGATACCTAGAATTTAGTAAATGTGTACATGCTCCTCGTTGCTAGAGGTAAGGAACCTTTTTATTGGACCATTGCATTAAGTATATGACTATAATTGTAGAGAAAGATTATAAGTATTGTAGAGAAAGATTATAAGTATATGATTATAATTTAGCAAACCCCTAGCGTTGCCTGCAGGGTGATCCGTTCGTTGAACGGACGAAGGCAGTGTGTCGTCCGTTGAACGGACGAAGACAGTGTGTTATCTGTTGAACGGTCGACCGACCAACAGATTTGCAATTTGCCTGTTTTGTGTGTTATTTGTGAAATTCAATGAAAAAATATATTATTTTTTAAAAAAATAGCGGTTAGGATGTCTGCCCACATAGTCATGCGGAATGTTTGGATGCCTGCCTACTGTGGCACCCCGGATTTACGGTCCGAGAATACCCGTTATGCATACAATTCAGGTTCCCATGATTAGTGAGCCGTGAGCATAACCGACTAGTATTATTACATCATCCTTACATTAACGAGTACACAACTTACAAAGGGGCCATTATGGCAATTACAACACAAGTAGCGGAAGTCTTCAACGCAGAGCCCGTACCTTAACCTACAGGCAACTGACTAGGAAGACGGCCTAGCTCGCATAGACGTCAGCATCTTCGTTGCTTCTTAACATCTGCAATCTGGCCAATTAAATAGCCAGGGACAATGCCGGTGAGTACTTTGAATGTACTAGCAAACCACCGAGACAAGGTAATAAGATAATGCATATCTGGCTGTGGCGAGATAGCTCTACACTATAGTTGTTTTTGAAAGACCTAACATTGGCATCTATATATCTTTGTTGAAAAAGAGTTTTTATAAAATATGCCTCCTTTTTGGAAATCCGGACATCTCCACATCCTTGTTAAAAAGATTTCTAAAACAGTTTTGTTGTAAAAACCCTTTTTAAATGTCTTTGACCATTTCCGGCCAAACCAAACTCATTGTTATCTTTCCTCATGACCAAGTCACATCCTTTTATTATATCTCAACATATCCGAAGGGTCCTCCTAGCACTTTCCCTTCCAACCGTCCTTGACCATGGACACGGCTATTCGAATAGATTAGACTCTGCAGAGTTTGTGCACTTTACCCACAAGAATCAATACATTCGTCGGGATTTAACCATGGCCCGCTACACACTGTAGACGGGGGTTCGGATAATAAAACCTAGCTTTTCATTTGTCCATCCCTAGCAAAGGCGACTTTTCCTTTTGGGTTTGTTCTCCCCGACACGAGTATGCGGCACTATGGCCTTAGTCCTCCCTGCAGCACTTCCGTATACCCAAACCCTCGGCTTGGCAATATACAATTGTTGACTCCACTTCCTTCCTTACGCCTAAAACATAACGTCCGCGGGAGACCCAATTGTTGCACCGACACTTCCGCCGTAGCGGGCGATGGAGGTCCCAGATCCGCAGACCTGCAGTAGAGTCCACTCGGGCTTCCAGGGATTGCTCCCGTTAAGCAAGTACAAGCAGCCCCGGCTAAGGATTACAACTACGAGTTAAGCCCCAGCGTCTGGGATAATGTGGTTGCACGGATAAATTGTTCAGGACATTGGCTTAGAACATCCCTTCCTTTATCTTACTTAACTTTCCTTTACTTATCTTCCTCTTCATTATATTTCTCTTCATCCACCTCATATTTGCTTTAGTAAAACTTCCACTTGGAAACGATGCCTCTTTCCAAGGGTTTTATTTTGAAAACCTTGCAGTAGGGTAAACCCAAGATAGTTTTATTTTTGAAAATCTGTGGGTTCCAAGAGAGAAGATGCTAATTATTTTTGCCTCAGTCTAAAGGGGTAAACATAGGTGCAGAAAGGGTAGGTGTCCTAATGGACACTCATCCATAACTTGGAGGAGCCAAGTTACTCACACACTTTTATTTGAAACAAACCATGCCTATGATCATGCAATTTATAAACGAGATATAAAACAGTTGATAAACAGAAGTAGGTTAATATAGTAGTTCAGGAATCGTGGCTTGCCTGTGACCAGCAAAAAGTCCTTTGACGGCGTTAGATAACCAATAATAATAAAAAAAGAAATATCCCGATCCTTCCTTCTTCTCGGTGTCCCACAATCGCAACTATCGCTGTTATCGAGCATACATGCAAGCAAACAATACACCAATCAATACAAGCATACAAACATCAAACCTTACATCAAGTGAAGGATAACTACAAGATATACATCAGGAGGATGTTGGATGATTGGTTGATTTGGATTAGGAGAAGGGTTGGGGGCTTTAGGGAAAAAGGATCCCTTTGTGTCTTCTAGTTTTGGAATTACCTAGGAGAGGGGTTTTTGATCAAGGACTTGATCTGTATGATACCATTGTATAAGAATGATACCATCAGAAATATTGATAAAATGAAGCCAACAAAAGTGGTTTCACTATTTTATCATTTTCCTAGGCTTTATAGTGGATTTTGTAGTGGTTAAAACTCTAGTTTTAGGAAATAATTCACCAGAACTTCTCTGGAGTTCCAAAAATTATTTACTTGGGTTAAAAGGTAGTATTTGGTGTACTGAAACAATAGGAGTTGTATTCACTTCAAAACAATGACCAAAATGCCCTTGAGAAATTCCCAAAGGAAATACTGGATAGGATTTGTCTTTTTCACCAGATTTATTTTACATAGTATTTTTAGTTGATTCCAAGGAACCACGCTAGGAATGGAGAATACCTTTATCTAGAAATTGGAACCAACCTTTTTGGAGTTACATAGCTACTGTAGTGATTTTATTAGTGATTAAACTATGCACAAAAGAGTTTAATTCACTAAAATTCAATAAAAGCTCAATAAATCTTGGTCTCCTTGGTTTTGGTACTTATTGATATATAGGTTTACTGGAAGTTGGAATTAGGTCAAAACCTCATTTTGTTTAATCTAGAGAAATTTCTAAACTCATAATTTCTCTGTTTTTATTATTTTTGCTACAGGTAATCTAGGAAGCAATTTTATGTGGGGCCAGTGGGAAAATCATGGTATGGATAATGCCTTGCAATATACCAGGTTTCATCCTTTTTAGAGTAGTGAAACTCCCTGGAGGATTTTATTAGTAAAAATTATACATCTTGGGAGAATATTTATTATTGATTAATGAAATTTATTTTTGAAGAAACACCAGTGCTTCATGTTGCACAGAACAAGTGGGCATATGGGAAAAACTAGATATGGTCGATTTAAGGGGGTTTCCATTTTTTTTGAATTAAACCCGTGGGCAACCTTGCGGATCTGGGGTTATCATATTAAAAGAGAGAGGGGGAGGCTTACTGGGCCAATTTCGGTAGAGTGTGGGTCACGCAGCGTGGCAGCTAGCTCGCTGGCGCCGGATCCACGCGTGGGAGGCCAAAAATTCGAACCACGGGGACGGGCCCGCCTGTCAGTCGGTCAAATGAAACGAAGGGGTAAGGAGCGACGATGATCGTGCGGTTAGAAGGGGATCCGACGGTGCTGGAGCATCTTCTTCCCAGGGTTAGGTCACCAGCGACGGAAACCCTAGGGAATGTCTGGGAGGTGGCGGGGGCTTACCAGAGGCGAGGAGAGGAGCTGCAGACGGTACAGGTGGATGTGGTCCATCGTGGCGAGCTCGAAGATGGGCGGCAGCAACCGGTTTCACGGCGGAGAGGTGCTCGTGGAAAGACGACACCGTCGGCCTCCATGGGGGACTTGCCGGTGAGCTTCCGGTGGTGGGTGCATGTCGAGTTTGAAAGGCCCAGTCGGGTGCGGAGGTCCTGGGAGGGCGCCCGTGCTGCATGCAGGTGTAGATGGGGCTCGGGAGCTCCTGGTCGCAGGAGGAGCTCGGCTCGGCCATGAGCTTGAGCGATCGCCTCCGGAGTTCCTGCGTGCAAGGGAAAGGTACAGAGAGGGAGATTAGACGCAGGGGAGCAAGACAGAGAGTAGAGAGGGAGTTGGGGTGGTCGGGGGTGACCTGATTCTTGCATGCAAGCCATAACCCGAGAGGAGAGCTTGGGATTCTACATGGCAATGGAGAGGAGGAGGGCGAGATCTGGAGCTCGGGGAGAGTCTCTCTGGCGGTCTGGGGGAGAAATGAGGGAGCAGGAAAGAGGGAGGGGGCCTCTGGCCTATTTAGCCAAGGTGGATTGGTTCATGGTGAACTAAGCTCATGTCGGAGCTAGGGCATGGTCCAAGGGCTATCCATTGGGCGAGGGAGGCGGTGCTAGGGGTGGTGTGGGGCCTGCAGCTCGACTAGAGAGGGATAGGGGGAGTGGGGTAGCTGCTGCCTCTTTACTACAAGGATCTTTGCAAGATTTGGATACCTCTCTCTCTCTCTTACAAGCACTAGGGACAAAGGAGGGGTGTGCTATAGTTATGGTCGACCAGAGGGGTGTGTGTGCTGCTGTGGAGTAGTACTTGACAAGGTTTGATGGAGTTTGGAGTTGGTTTGAATCAAGATTGGGCTAGTTTGCCAAAACTGATCAAATGAAGGCTTGTGAAGGAAGTTGATAAATTTGCATTGTTCAAAGTGTGGAAATGGTATTGGTAGATAGATGGGGTCAAATAATCTCTCCATAATTTAAATGGGATTTTTCTAATGAATATAATCCCATTTAAATGCACTTCTTCAAAAAGTGCAGAAATAGATTCTAAAAGCTAAGATGATATTTTTACATTGGACAAGCTTGGTTTTTGATGTTATATGGTCCTAAATACCATACTACACATTGTAGAATTTTATTGGAATTTATTTGGAAAGAAAAGTATTTTTAAGGAATTATTTCTTGTTTTTGCCATTTAAGAAAAATGGCAAAAATAAATAATAAAGAATCTCAAAAATATTTATTTTTGAGTTGGAAAGATGTGGAATGATGAGGAGAACTCAATTATGCATTGAGTTGGCAAAGTTATAGACAAGGAATTTAAGAAATTGGTAAGTAAAGGGAATAAAATAGTTTAATAATCCAAATGATTGGGAGAATTATTTGGGGATGATTATATCCAAGTTAGATGATGTACACTTGATGTAGGCATCAAGGTCAACCTTGGTTTTGGATAAAAGTGGTGCAAAGGGTGGAAACTAGATTCTTGGAGGATCTAGGGTTTGGTTATTCTGATGCCACCTAAACAGGGTTGTGTTAGGGAGCTCAGGGATCACCTTGGTACAAGGGGTATATGGATGGATAGACAGATTTATATATATGGTCATGGAAGCAAAGGTTGGGCTTGGTTGCATTTGAGGTGATCTAGATGAGATGGCAAACTTTGTTGAAAATAAGGCTGCCATAGCAGATTCATTAGATAGCCTCCTAAACCATGTGGGTTTAAGAAGCACAAGGCTCCAATGGAAACAAGTGAAGTGGGGATTGATAGGCCATGATTAGTGGATCATAACCATGCAAATAGTTGGTCAAGGGGAAGTGGCACATAGATGTGGGCTTCTGCCCAAGTAGGCAAGATGATAAGATTTGCAGAAAAGATTATTATCTTGACTACAAAACCATCATGGATGAGTGAGAATTCAATTGGCTTAGCCAAGGGAAAGAGTGGGATTTGGTAGTACTAAATATGTACTACAAGTTGGTTCAAATACATTCTCGAGAATGCACATAAGTTGGAAAAGGTAGAGCTCCAAAAATGGTATCCAGATAAGAAACCCATACTTAGCGAATTTGGCAGTTTTGGAGATTTTGACTATAGTGCAAGTGTAGATGATTTTGAGAGGATGCTAGGTTCCAAACTCATGATCATATGGAGGATGTTGATGTGAGGGATAAGTACATATTATCCCTGCTTAGATTAGGTCTTCACTGAGTTGGAAACCATCCAGAAGGGTTATCCTTGGATTGAGGTAAGCAGGAGATGAGATGATCACTTGAGTGGCTTAGGATAGATCCAAACTTGGATGATTGCTTTTAGATTGATGATCACAAGCCTAGATTGGGTTGGGTCCTAAAGGATGAGCTACTAGATTATCTCACTTCATTTCCTAAGCAAACAAGGCAATCGGCAGATCAAGGCAATTCATCACACAACAGATCAAGGCAATTCATCAACCAGCAGATCAAGGCAATTATCTTATTACTTATCCAACTAGTACTAGGGTTACCATCAAGCCTAGCTTGAGGTAAGGATGGGTAGGTTGAAAGGGGTTTTGCTTGAAGTAAGATAAGTACCATCTTGGTATCTCTACCAAGATTGAGATGAAAATGTTTTAATAAGGTTTTGGAAAATCTAGGGATAAGAGTAGTTGAAGGTTCTGGCTTGAAAACATAAGGAGATATATATATGTCTCCATAGTTTTGGCAATATAAACTAGTAAAGTATTTGGTTGGGTCAAATTCATCTTGGCTCAGGTTTTGAAATGCCAGAACATTTGAGAATATGAAAGATGAGCCAAGACATTTCTTTTGTAAAATAGTTTTTGTAAACTAGGGTTGAGATGAGGAGTACACAACTAATACATAGACACTTGCTTGAGCACAAGAAAACATGTAAGTACACATTGCAGGAATTTTTTTGTTCACCTGATTTTTGCCTTCTGGACAGAAATCAGGGTTGCTGAAATTGGGATGTTACAGACCTTTCCCCCTTAACATAATCTCGTCCCGAGATTAGGGAGGAGTAGGGTTGGGGTGATAACATCCGCTTAACAATTTCAGTAGTGGAAATTATTAGGCGCTAATAAGTTTTGCAAAGACCCAACATGGTTAGTCACGGGTTGGAGCTGAGGGGCTTTGGGTTGGGCGGTTTAGCTTCAAACAAATGGAAAAGACGCAGTATTTTTGTAACATCCCAGTATATAGGACCTAACGAAGGGTAGATTTAGGAATATGTATTGTTGCATGCGTTCATTTGAGAAAATGTGAGTAAAATTTTCGCCAAATAAAAACCTTGAGGGATCAAAGTTTCTTTCTTACTTTGAGAGTAGGTTTAGTCTTAAAGGAGGATTGCTATAAACTCTGAGATGATCTCAAAGGAATTATGGGTGTTTTGAAATGAGTTTGGATTTTAAAACTTTAGTGTTTTATAATTTAAATAATTTTGATATAAGATTTGAATCTTAAAATAAATATGAGAAAGGTATGATAACTTAAATCTGATCTAAAAGAAATATGGTATATGAAGTACATTTCTTATGCATAAACAAATTACAAGGAAAACCTTACTAAAGTTATTCCAAAATTTACAATTCACACAAGAATAAAGAATAAAATATTCTTTATTAATAAATATATAATCTTTATTACAAATGAACCAAACAAAGATTACAAGAATTATAAAAGACAAATTACAAAAGATTAAGAAAATTACATTTAAATATCTACTAACTATCCTATATCTAAAACAATACTAAATCTTTATCTTTATCTTTGTACCTGCAAAACAAAGATCAAACAGAAAATAAAATAGGATTAGTGTTAGTATATTTCTCTCAGATATGTCAGTGAGATGCACTTGACAATCTTATCATTGAGAAATGTTAAAAAGGGGCAAGTTTCACCAATCTGAAAGATCTCATCTTTCATAAATTCTAGCCAAAATGCAAATGACAGCCAAAAGATACCAGTTCACCAGCCAGAGTAAAAGTAGATTGGTAATTATAAGTTCAAATTTTCTGAACTTATCCATATGTGCATAGCAGGCACACAGACTACACACACAAGCATGCAGATGGTGTGATGTCGACCACACAAGAAAAGCCAGGATCACAAAACCACAGCACAGCCGAGGAGAAGCACCTCAGTGCACCACTCGACTACACAACACACCAGCACAACCAGGGTGAACAACAGTTTAACCAAGAACAGCAACCAAACCAACCACCCAGATCAACCCAAACATCACCAGGATGGTGACATAAGTAGGGGGGTGGGACTGGTGGATAGCAAGGTCAAGACCAGGAGCTAGGAGGAGCAGGCAAGCTCAAGAGCAAGCTCAGGAGAACAGTTAAAGCAGATCAAGTTCCAGACCAAGATCAAGATCAACAATCTACTACACCAACATCAAATCTTTTGGTGAGTCTCATAAAACCATCACATGCTTTCATCAGAATATCTAAACAAAAGCATGTGTTGCTTTATGTCATGATCTCTCAATATGCACCCAAGAGGGGTGAATCTATCCTAGAGATTTCAAGTATAAGGATAAGAAATCAAGCTCAACCACAAACACTAAACCCTCAGACCAGCATCACTAGGTTCAGTGTTATTTTTTTGCAAGTTAGATTATTTTCATTTGATCTTATCAGATCAGGGCACATCTCTCAAAGAGAGAGTAGCACCTCTAATCCTATAAGATTCAAACAAATTATTGCCCAACTAACTAGGAATTAAATCCTAAAGCCTCAGACCAACATCATAGGCAGGCAAGATAAGAAAGCTACCATATCATCTTATCAATTCTAATCACAAGCATAATCAAGCTAAACCCAGAAATAAAAACCTAATCACTTGTGTGCCAAAATACAATGGTATCACAAGGACAAGTTCTTAATGAGCTAAAATCATCTTTGCTTAGTTCCCACAAGAAAAGGGACAAATCATTATATATCATTTTCCTGAAGCTAAGTGCCAGGAATCAACATTTAAAAGGAATCTATATATCCATAGAAAATCATTACATATAATGATTTGATTCAGCGTGTATCATCTCAAACAAAACCATATTATGATTGCAGTAATCAACCACTGAGAGAAAACTACTGTCAGTATGAGTAATCTGACAGTAGAGTAAACCCTCAGACCAACAACATAATCCAATTAAGGATTTGATTGAAACAACTAGCATGGATGATGCTGGATTACCACTAGGACAAATCTGACAGTCAACTAGTAACATCGAAGCTACTATTAATCCTTAACCATAGCAAGCAATCATTTCACATGATCAAATCTGATCAACACTTGATCTAAAGCATCATAGATATGATCAACATGGGATTATGAACCCTAATAAGAGCAAGAACACTAATCCAGAGATGAACTCAACCAACACCTAGTCACTCGACATGAAAGCCACTAGATACACAGGTAGAATCATGGCAGTAGCATGGACAAACACCATAGAGACCACTTACCCGAGGTCCTCGCTGATGAATCGAAGAGGAAGCAGAGGGGCCGACGAACCGCGACGGCACAAGGAGCACCTAGAGGGGCGTTGCAACCTGCACCTGCCACGGCGGCGGCTGCAGCAGCGCACGAGACCAGCACACCACCGCAGGCGAGATCGCGGCGGTGGCGACAATAATTTTTTCCGGACCCTAGGGTTCGAAAATGGGGTGGAACTGACCACATGGTAGCCCCAAAGACAAATCCAAGTGGATAGAACGAAAGAGAATCGTCGACAACCCCAACCCACACCACGGCGGTGGCCAGGATGGCCGACAATGGCGAGAATCGACGGTGGCGGCATCGCCGGCCACGGGGGCGAGTCAGAGGAGGAGGAGATAAGGTCGAGAGAGAGAGAGGAGTCAGTGTGGGCTGGGTGGGCCAAAACCCTTTGGGGTAGTCATTTGACCCTGCCCTATTGGGCCACCTGGCCCAATAAGCCCAAGGGGCCAGCCCAAGTTATTTAATAATTCTTTTGATCAATTAGAAAAGACCAAAATGCCCCTGACCTAAATGAAATTATAGAAAATAAAATAAAGTTCCAAAAAATTATAAATAAAATATTTTTGGATTCACAATAATCCATTATGTCCAAATAAAATAAAATATCAAATTTTGGACATTCAAATTTTTATAAGAATTTTGTAATTTAAATATGCCTTATGGAATTTTACAAAATTATTGAAAAGTGATAAAAATAAATAAAAATCACTTTCATTATTTAATAATATTATAGTATTTTTGAAAAATACTAAATAAATATTTAGTAATAAAATTAATGTATAACTAATAATTCCTAAAAGAATTATTAAATCAATAAAAGTCAAATAAAGAGAAATAAAATAAAATAACTCAATATATGTTATAAATATTAAAAAGAGATATTTATAAATCCTTTATTACTCAAAAAGGAACCTTTTAGGGTAAATGCATATAAATCTAAATAATGCATTACATTACTTGCATAATCATTTTGCTTCTTTAAATATTGTCCTTACTAGGCAATAATGATGTTTTTGTAGAACTAGAAGCTCAAGGTCTAGTGCAAGCATCAGACTTCACTACCTTGCCATCACAAGGCAAGTTCATCACTTCCTCATGTCCTTTGAAGAGTCTTTATCAAAGTATTTGCAAATTGTGTGTTATCATATATGTTATAAAAGAAATAAAATATTATTTTCATAAACGAAGAAATCATAGATATCATCCTAAGTGGTGATATAATGGAGCAATAGAACTTAGAGTTCTAATTGCAACAATAATGATCAAGTAGGGACTTAATAACCCCTGACATCAGTGATTCTAGCGTCGTATATTACGCGTTAGCCATGAGATTTGGAATGGGACAGAGAAGTCAGCTGTATCTTCTTCCTCTCGCATGAATCCGGATGTGCAGGTCGTGGCTGTTATCCTCGCAGCATGCATATTAATTGGTAATTTGTAGAGGATATGCAACATATGAGTGGGAACCCTCATCGTCCCATGATAGTTCTGGCATCTAACGGTTTGTATAAACCATTGCCGTAATTCATTATGTGGGCATGGTGTACACCAAGGAGGCATGCGGGGTCGCAAAGGGGGCAGTGATTGGCTTGGACCAACTACTGGCCCCACATCATGGAATTGTGGACGGGAAACTACGCCCGGTTGTGCAACAAGGAGTTGATCTCTCATGGGTAAAGTAACGCACCTCTGCAGAGTGTAAGAACTGTAACTTGTTACTCCCTGTTCCGGGAAGGAGCTACGAACGCGACAGGAATGGAACTCCATGAAAGTTCTGGTCAACCTGTGAAGGCTGATTGTCATAGTTTTTTTTGAATAAAATCAATCTTTGAAGAAATATTTACAAAAACTGCATAGTGCCAAGGATTTATAATCCGAGGTGGTAGTTAGAGCATCAAACTTCCCACCTTGCATATAATGAACTTGTTGGGTAACGCTGTTACTCATTCTTTCCTTTGAACCCTTGCTTAGACTCTGAGGATCCCGAAGACGTGCCAATGTATGCAGCCGAATGCCAAGAAGACGTGTTCTACGAGGAACCTGATCTATCCGGAGGAGTTGAAGGCGTGGACTACGAGATCCGCTATGCTGTCGATGAGAAAACGAGTCCACTTAAGTGTCTAGTAGTAGTAACTAACGGAGCCGAGCAGCATGAACTCTATAGAATAAGCTGTTGAGGCCCACTCCTAGTCGGAGTTGTTACTCTCAAGTTTCCGCTGAACACTTTATAGTTTGGTTTGTAAGTTGGATCTTTTGTAAGTTTTGAACTTCCGGTATTGTAATAATAATAATGTGTGTACTTTTGTAATATGGACCCGCAATGTTTATGTTGTACCACTCTGAGGGATGTGATATTTGCGGAATGGTGTTCTGTGAATGTCATATCAACGACTATAGTGTACTACACATGCAGTGGTATGCTGGGTCACCACAGTCGGTATCAGAGAAAATTGCTTTGACCTTAGGTTGGAAACCTAGTAAAGGGTATTACCTGTAGGAAAGCTAGCAACGATAAAGAATTCTCTAAAAGTAATATAATGGGTATTCAAATGAGAATATTCCATTATATATTTTAGTGCGATAATTCTTTGTTATGATGCAATATGCCATTGGATACTAATCAAAAATTATTTTTCTAATATACAGAGATATGGCACCAAAGTTTCCAAAACAGACTTTGGTAAGGAAAGAGGAGACTCTTGATGATTATCAAGGATCGCTTACAGACCAACTTCGTCAACTTTTAAAGATCTTTAATTGTCCAACTAGAATTCCAGTGAACACTATCACTTACCTAGATGGCCGGATGTTATCCAAGTATCGTGTGAGTATCCAACTTCCAGAGAAGCTTGGATTATATCACGATCTACCCATAGGAGAAGCTAGGAGTCATTTAGCAGCCTATCATGTTGCTGTTGTAGAGGAAATAGCAAATATCCGGGAGCAGAAAACCAATGAGCTAGAAGGTAGCACATTCTCTGTGATACCTCATGATTCTATAGACTCAGAGCCTATACCGGATCATCTTAATTTGGTGAAGAAGCATCCTAAGTTAGCTTCCAAGTTTATGGATAGATACCGAACACTCGTTGCGTCTTTTTATAAGACCCATCAAGTGATTGTCGAAGACAGAAATGACATGTTAGAGGATCTAACTGATCCGGAAAGGAGGAAGCAGTTAGCATCCCAGCTAGAGAAAGAAGCAGGTAGTAGTGTAACACCTATCTTCAAGGATATATCTATAGATTCGGAATCTTTTACACCATATCCTTATTCACCAAGACCTAAATCTACTCATAATCCTACTATAGATATGCGGTATGCAGTACCACAGGGCTCAGAAGATGGTTCTGACTCAGAACTTCCTATTGAGAATTCAGATGGTTGGAGGATGGGATCATATAATGGATCTCATGAACACCAGATATCCACAGATGGTTCTTACAGAAATGTTGGACAATCCAGTTGGATGGGTGTAAGAATGAACCTTAATAATAGAAGTAGAAATACCATGTCAATAGATGATCAGGATGAAGAAGAAGATCCTGAGGAGAGAGTGTTTGAATCATCAACATCTTCTCAAAACCCAGGGAATATACATTATCCAGTATTTAATTATCTTGCCCACGAGAGCACCTGGGAAGCAGCAGGATCTGCGTATTCTGTTGACAACTCAAGGAACGTAGCTCAGGAAATGCAGGCTGGAGATAATGTTGAATTCGTTTCCGAAGACTTTTCAGCTGAGCTGGAGGGAGTCGATGGGCTCAGGTTGAGTAATGACTCAAGTCCTGACACTTCAGATACAGAGTATGTTCCTTCTGGAAGGTCATATGTTCCACAAACTGTGTGACAAACAACACGTCATCACGGTTGGACATCAGGCATGTACGATGAGTGTAGTTACTATTAGAAAGAGACAAGTAGTTAACAGTATCAAGCACTGTGTATTGTACTCTAAGGAATAAGGTAGTTAGATGGTTA
Source organism: Avena sativa (assembly GCA_916181665.1). Taxonomy (NCBI): domain Eukaryota; kingdom Viridiplantae; phylum Streptophyta; class Magnoliopsida; order Poales; family Poaceae; genus Avena; species Avena sativa. Next base: position 141,607,586 of record OV702294.1, on the reverse strand, counting down.
CGGTAGTTTGTGACTATACCCATATGGTATATCTTGGAAGAACCTTGTATCACTATGATAATATGTATAATATGTGAAATGCATATTTGGATTTTCCTTGGATCTTCATTGTGTGACTAGTTCTGTGCGTAAAGTCGAGCTCAGAACACATGTGCATGATGTAATTATGAGTATTCGCTTTATGTTGCAGGACTAGGGGGTCATGGATACGGGTGTATAAATGGAAACTGAGCAGCAGCGGATGGAGCGTGAGGCCAAGGAAAAGGCCGATGCTGATACAGCAAATCAAGGAGCATTACCACCACCACCAATGAGACCGTTAATGGAGTAGAACTTTATGCAATGCATGCAAATGATGCAAGAGAACCAGAACAAGTTCATGGAAGAGTTGCTGGGGCGAGCAAATCAGAGGGCACCTGAAGGAGGAGGAGTGAGTTTATCGGATTTCTAGAATGCAAGGCCGTTACCTTTTGCATCAGCTCCTGAACCAATGGATGCAGAAGACTGGCTAGCAGATACTGAAAGGAAGTTGAAAACTGTAGGTTTCAATGATGAGGAAAAATTGAGGTATGCAACTCATCTGCTGACTGGACCTACAACATCTTGGTGGGAAAATCAGTTAGGCATGCAACAACCAGGAAGGGAGTTTACCTGGGAGGAGTTCAAGCAGAGATTCCGTGAATATCATGTTCCGGAAAGTGTCATGGAGTTGAAGCGGAGAGAATTTGAGGAGCTTCAGCAAGGATATACTAGTGTCATGAAGTACATCCGGGAGTTTAGCCAACTATCTCGTTATGCTGAGGAGGATGTTTACACTGAAGAGAAGCGGAAGAAGCGTTTCCTGCGTGGATTAAATCCGATTGTAAGGATGCAGCTAAGGTTAGCCAATAAGCAAACTTATCAGCAGTTGTTGGATGCAGCCATTACTTTTGAAGATGATTACAAGAATGTCCAAGAGGATCATAGGAAGAGAGCCAAGAAGGAAACCAAGAGAATTCAGGCAAGCAAACCAAAACCTAACCTGGAGTTCAAAGCTCGGAATATAAATTATGGTAACAACAACAATAACAATAACAATAACAAGGGCAGTAGTGGAAATCAATCTAATCTGAGAAGGAATGTTATCTGTAACAACTGTGGAATTCTAGGGCACTTCCAGAGGGAGTGCAAAAAGCCGATAGTGATCTGTTACGGTTGTGGTCAGAAGGGGCATATCAAGCCAGATTGTCCGAGCAAACCACCGGGAGGATGGCCTACCAAGGGAGGAGGACAAGCTGGTGGAGGAAATGGACAGCCCAATAAAGTGGGAAACAATGGCACGAACAACAATGGCAAGAGAAACCGACCAACCGGAAAGCTGAACTGTGCAACTCTCGAGGAGGTGGATAATTCGGAGCATGCAGTGATAGGTACGCTCAATATCCTTACCAATCCTGGCAAAGTTCTATTTGATACTGGTGCAACTACTTCATTCATTTCTAAAGAATTTTGTGATAAGTTTGGGATTAGAAGGGCAACATTAGAAAGTCCTATGACCGTAATTACGGCAGGAGGGAATGTGATTGTACGCCACATAAAACAAGATCAGGTTATCTCGATCTATGGTTGTACATATTTCGCAGACCTTTATGTGATTCCTTTGAAGGGAATTGCAGTAGTACTCGGGATGGATTGGATGATGGAACATGGAGCTCAGATAAATTGTGAGGAGAAAACTGTCTCAATCAAAACCCCAAGTGGAGCAAGGATAGTTTACCAAGCAGATAAACACAGTCATATCATGGTGGATCTGCAGTTGAATTCAATGAAGGAAGTTAAATTAGAAGAGATTCCTGTAGTTAATGAATTTCAATATGTTTTCCCAACGGAATTACCAGGAATGCCACCAGACCAGGAGATAGAGTTCACCATTGACCTAATACCTGGTACAACACCAATAGCTCAAGCACCATATAAAATGGGACCCAAAGAGTTGAAAGAACTCAAGGAGAAAATTGATGAGTTAGCAAGAAAATGATTTATACAAGAAAGTGTATCTCCGTGGGGAACACTAGTAATCTTTGTGGATAAAAGAGATGGTGGAAGACGGATGTGCGGTGATTATAGAAATCTGAACAACGTGACGATTAAGAATAAGTATACTTTACCAAGGATTCAAGATTTGTTTGATCAAGTGAAAGGGGCTGGAGTATTTTCAAAGATCGATTTAAGATCTGGATACCGTCAAATAAAAATCAAGCCGGAGGATGTTCCAAAAACAGCATTTGTCTCAAGATATGGACACTATGAGTATATGGTGGTACCATTTGGTTTGACTAATGCACCGACAATCTTCATGAATCTGATGAACAAGATCTTCATGCCATATTTGGATAAGTTTGTCATCGTCTTTATTGATGATATTCTGATATATTCCAAGGATAAGGAAGAGCATGCTGACCATTTGAGAATAGCATTGCAGACTTTAAGAGAACATAGGCTTTATGCTAAGTTTAGTAAGTGTGAGTTCTGGCTAGATGAGGTAGAATTCCTCGGTCATGTGATCAGTAAGGATGGAATTGCTGTGAATCCATCTAAAGTTCAGTCGGTACTGGAGTGGACTGCACCGACCAATGTGAAGCAAATTCGAGGTTTCTTAGGAATGGCTGGTTATTATCGGAGGTTCATTGAAGGGTTCTCCAAAATAGCCAGACCAATGACCAAATTATTAAGGAAGAATACACCATTCAAGTGGGATGAGAAGTGTGAAGCAAGTTTTCAAGAGTTGAAGACTAGATTAACCACAGCACCAATCTTAGCAGTTCCTGAGACAGGGAAGGATTTCACTGTATATTGTGATGCATCTAGAGAAGGTTTGGGTTGTGTATTAATGCAAGATCGGTAAGTGATTGCCTATGGTTCAAGACAATTGAAACCACATGAAGTTAACTATCCAACTCATGATTTGGAGTTAGCAGCAGTAGTCTTTGCGCTGAAAGGATGGAGGCATTTTCTTTATGGAGCCAGATGTGAGTTATACACTGACCATAAAAGTCTCAAGTACTTCTTCACTCAAAAGGAATTGAACATGAGGCAGAAGTGTTGGTTGGAATTAATCAAGGATTATGATTTAACAATCAATTACACCCCAGGGAAAGCAAATGTTGTAGCAGATGCTTTAAGCAGAAAGAGTGCGGATATTCAACCAACCAATAGAGAGTTGCCAAAAGAGTTACAAATGGACTTGGAAAGGTTAGAACTTCAGTTCATCAACACAGAGGTTCTTGGAGGATTGGCAACTATGCAGGTAGTTGCAGAGCAGGACAATGATATTAAACAGGAAATTTTTAGACATCAAGAAAAAGATCCTTCTATTGTTGAGGAAATTCGAAGGATATCTCAAGGGCAAAAATCAGTTTTTCGCCTTGGAGATTATGGATCTTTATGGTTTCAAGATTGTCTATGTGTTCCAGATGTGACTGAGATCAGAAATGTCATACTCGAAGAAGCACATGATACACCCTATTCTATACATCCAGGGAGTACCAAGATGTATATGGATTTGAAAGAACTATTCTGGTGGAATAACATGAAAAGAGATATTGCTAGATATGTATCTGAATGTCATACTTGCCAAAGGGTGAAAGCTGAACATCAAAGTCCAGCAGGACCATTACAACCCTTAGAAATTCCTGAATGGAAATGGGAGGAAATAGGTATGGACTTCATCACAGGATTACCGATGACACCAAAAAGGAAGGATATGATATGGGTAATAGTGGACAGACTTACTAAGAGTGCACATTTCATTCCAGTGAATCAAAAGGATAATGCCGAGAAGTTAGTTGAAGTATATGTCAAAGAGATAGTAAGTAAGCATGGAGTACCCAAAAAGATCGTAACTGATAGGGGATCAGTGTTTACTTCAGCATTTTGGAAGCAATTACATGAAGCACTTGGTTCAAAGTTAGATTTCAGCACGGCATATCATCCTGAGACAGGAGGTCAAACTGAAAGAACAAATCAAATAATAGAAGACATGTTGAGGGCCTGTGCATTAGATTTTTGCGGAACATGGGAATATCACCTACCATTGGCATAATTTTCTTACAATAATAGCTATCAGAGTAGTCTGAAGGCAACTCCATATGAGGTTCTGTATGGAAGGAAGTGTAGATCACCAATATGTTGGTATGAACCTGGAAGCAACAAAGAATTTGCGCCAGAGTATATCAAAGAGAGACAAGACATCATTGATAAGATCAGGGATCGATTGAAAATAGCCCAGAGCAGGCAGAAAAGTTATGCAGATCAAAGCCGAAGATCATGGCATCCAGAAGTGGGAGATATGGTCTATTTGAAAGTAAGTCCAATGAAAGGAGTAAAAAGGTTCGGAGTTAAGGGGAAATTGAGTCCAAGATATATTGGACCATTCAAGATACTGAGTCAAAACAAAACTATAGCTTATGATTTAGAGTTACCATCAAGATTGGCTCAAGTGCATAATGTTTTCCATGTGTCACAACTTCGCAAATGTTTGAAAGTTCTTGATGATGCAATAACACATCAAGAGATAGAATTACAAGCAGACCAGACTTGTAGTGAAAACCCTTGCAGGATTCTGGAAGAAAACTAGAAAAGATTGAGGAACAGAGCAATCAAATATTGCAAAGTACAATGGGAACATCACCCTGAGAGAGAAGCCACATGGGAGAAGGAAGAGGATTTAAGAAAAGCTTATCCAGAACTATTCAGGTACATCTCCACAAACTTCGGGACGAAGTTTAATTTAAGGGGGGAAGTTTGTAACATCCCAGTATAGAGGACCTAACGAAGGGTAGATTTAGGAATATGTATTGTTGCATGCATTCATTTGAGAAAATGTGAGTAAAATTTTCGCCAAATAAAAACCTTGAGGGATCAAAGTTTCTTTCTTACTTTGAGAGTAGGTTTAGTCTTAAAGGAGGATTGCTATAAACTCTGAGATGATCTCAAAGGAATTATGGGTGTTTTGAAATGAGTTTGGATTTTAAAACTTTAGTGTTTTATAATTTAAATAATTTTGATATAAGATTTGAATCTTAAAATAAATATGAGAAAGGTATGATAACTTAAATCTGATCTAAAAGCAATATGGTATATGAAGTACATTTCTTATGCATAAACAAATTACAAGGAATAACTTTAGTAATTAAAGTTATGCCAAACTTTACAATTCATACAAGAATAAAGAATAAAATATTCTTTATTAATAAATATATAATCTTTATTACAAATGAACCAAACAAAGATTACAAGAATTATAAAAGACAAATTACAAAAGATTAAGAAAATTACATTTAAATCTCTACTAACTATCCTATATCTAAAACAATACTAAATCTTCATCTTTATCTTTGTACCTGCAAAACAAAGATCAAACAGAAAATAAAATAGGATTAGTGTTAGTATATTTCTCTCATATATGTCAGTGAGATGCACTTGACAATCTCATCATTGAGAAATGTTAAAAAGGGGCAAGTTTCACTAATCTGAAAGATCTCATCTTTCATAAATTCAAGCCAAAATGCAAATGACATCCAAAAGAGACCAGTTCACCAGCCAGAGTAAAAGTAGATTGGTAATTGTAAGTTCAAATTTTCTGAACTTATCCATATGTGCATAGCAGGCACACAGACTACACACACAAGCATGCAGATGGTGTGCTGTCGACCACACAAGCACAACCAGGATCACAAAACCACAGCACAGCCGAGGAGAAGCACCTCAGTGCACCACTCGACTACACAACACACCAGCATAGCCAGGGTGAACAACAATTTAACCAAGAACAGCAACCAAACCAATCACCCAGATCAACCCAAACATCACCAGGATGGTGACATAAGGAGGGGGATGGAACTGGTGGATAGCAAGGTCAAGACAAGGAGCTAGGAGGAGCAGGCAAGATCAAGAGCAAGCTCATGAGCACAGTTAAAGCAGATCAAGATCCAGACCAAGATCAAGATCAACAATCTACTACACCAACATCAAATCTTGTGGTGAGTCTCATAAAACCATCACATGCTTTCATCAGAATATCTAAACAAAAGCATGTGTTGCTTTATGTCATGATCTCTCAATATGCACCCAAGAGGGGTGAATCTATCCTAGAGATTTCAAGTATAAGGATAAGAAATCAAGCTCAACCACAAACACTAAACCCTCAGACCAGCATCACTAGGTTCATTGTTATTTTTTTGCAACTTAGATTATTTTCATTTGATCTTATCAGATCAGGGCACATCTCTCAAAGATAGAGTAGCACCTCTAATCCTATAAGATTCAAACAAATTGTTGCCCAACTAACTAGGAATTAAATCCTAAAGCCTCAGACCAACATCATAGGCAGGCAAGATAAGGAAGCTACCATATCATCTTATCAATTCTAATCACAAGCATAATCAAGCTAAACCCAGAAATAAAAACCTAATCACTTGTGTGCCAAAATATAATGGTATCACAAGGACAAGTTCTTAATGAGATAAAATCATCTTTGCTTAGTTCCCACAAGAAAAGGGACAAATCATTATATATCATTTTCCTGAAGCTAAGTGCCAGGAATCAACATTTAAAAGGAATCTATATATCCACAGAAAATCATTACATATAATGATTTGATTCAGAGTGTATCATCTCAAACAAAACCATATTATGATTGCAGTAATCAACCACTGAGAGAAAACTACTGTCAGTATGAGTAATCTGACAGTAGAGTAAACCCTCAGACCAACAACATAATCCAATTAAGTATTTGATTGAAACAACTAGCATGGATCATGGTGGATTACCACTAGGACAAATCTAACAGGCAACTAGTAACATCAAAACTACTATCAATCCTTAACCACAGCAAGCAATCATTTCACATGATCAAATCTGATCAACACTTGATCTAAAGCATCGTAGATATGATCAACAGGGGATTATGAACCCTAATAAGAGCAAGAACACTAATCCAGAGATGAACTTAACCAACACCTAGTCACTCGACATGAAAGCCACTAGATACACAGGTAGAATCATGGCAGTAGCATGGACAAACACCATAGAGACCACTTACCCGAGGTCCTCGCTGATGAATCGAAGAGGAAGTAGAGGGGCCGACGAACCGCGGCGGCATAGGGAGCACCCAGAGGGGCGCTGCAACCTGCACCTTCCACGGCGGCCGCAGCAGCGCACGAGACCAGCACACCACCGCAGGCAAGATCGCGGCAGCGACGACAACAATTTTTTCTGAACCCTAGGGTTCGGAAATAGGGTGGAACTAACCACAGGGAAGCCCCAAAGACAAATCCAAGTGGATAGAATGAAAGAGCATCGTCGACAACCCTGACCCGCACCACGGCGGCGGCCAGGACGACCGATGACGGCGAGGATCGACGGTGGCGGCATCGCCAGCCACGGGGGCGAGTCAGAGGAGGAGGAGATAAGGTCGAGAGAGAGAGAGGAGGTAGTGTGGGCTGGGTGGGCCAAAACCCTTCGGGGTAGTCATTTGACCCTGCCCTATTGGGCCACCTTGGCCCAATAAGCCCAAGGGGCCAGCCCAAGTTATTTAATAATTCTTTTGATCAATTAGAAAAGACCAAAATGCCCCTGAGCTAAATAAAATTATAGACAATAAAATAAAATTCCAAAAAATTATAAATAAAATATTTTTGGATTCACAATAATCCATTCTGTACAAATAAAATAAAATATCAAATTTTGGACATTCAATTTTTTATAAGAATTTTGTAATTTAAATATGACTTATGGAATTTTACCAAATTATTGAAAAGTGATAAAAATAAATAAAAATCAGTTTCATTATTTATTAATATTATAGTATTTTTGAAAAATACTAAATAAATATTTAGTAATAAAATTAATGTATAACTAATAATTCCTAAAAGAATTATTAAATTAATAAAAGTCAAATAAAGAAAAATAAAATAAAATAACTCAATATATGTTATAAATATTAAAAATAAATATTTATAAATCCTTTATTACTCAAAAAGGAACCTTTTGGGGTAAATGTATATAAATTTAAATAATGCATTACATTACTTGCATAATCATTTTGCTTCTTTAAATATTGTCCTTACCGGGCAATAATGATGTTTTTGTAGAACTAGAAACTCAAGGTCCAGTGCAAGCATCAGACTTCACTACCTTGCCATCAAAAGGCAAGTTCATCACTTGCTCATGTCCTTTGAAGAGTCTTTATCAAAGTATTTGCAAATTGTGTGTTATCATATATGTTATAAAAGAAATAAAATATTATTTTCATAAACGAAGAAATCATAGATATCATCCTAAGTGGTGATATAATGGAGCAATAGAACTTAAAGTTCTAATTGCAACAATAATGATCAAGTAGGGACTTAATAACCCCTGACATCAGTGATTCTAGCGCCGTATATTACGCGTTAGCCATGAGATTTGGAATGGGACAAAGAAGTCAGCTGTATCTTCTTCCTCTCGCATGAAGCCGGATGTGCACGTCATGGTTGTTATCCTCGTAGCATGCATATTAATTGGTAATTCATAGAGGATATGCAGCATATGGGTGGGAACCCTCATCGTCCCACGATAGTTCTGGCATCTAACGGTTTGTACAAACCATTGCCATAATTCATTATGTGGGCATGGTGTACACCAAGGAGGCATGCGGGGTCGCGAAGGGGGCAGTGATTGGCTTGGACCAACTACTAGGCCCCACATCATGGAATTGTGGACGGGAAAGTATGCCCGGTTGTGCAACAAGGAGTTGATCTCTCATGGGTAAAGTAACACACCTCTGCAGAGTGTAAGAACTGTAACTTGTTACTCCCTGTTCCGGGAAGGATCTATGAACGCGGCAGGAAAGGAACTCCATGAAAGTTCTGGTCAACCTGGGAAGGCTGATTGTCATAGTTTTTTTTGAATAAAATCAATCTTTGAAGAAATATTTACAAAAACTGTATAGTGCCAAGGATTTATAATCCGAGGTGGTAGTTAGAGCATCAAACTTCCCACCTTGCATATAATGAACTTGTTGGGTAACGTTGTTACTCATTCTTTCCTTTGAACCCTTGCTTACACTCTGAGGATCCCGAAGACGTGCCAATGTATGCAGCCGAATGCCAAGAAGACGTGTTCTACGAGGAAACTGATCTATCCGGAGGAGTTGAAGGCGTGGACTACGAGATCCGCTATGGTGTCGATGAGAACGAGTCCACTTAAGTGTCTAGTTAGTAGTAACTAACGGAGCCGAGCAACATGAACTTTATAGAATAAGCTGTTGAGCCCCACTCCTAGTCGGAGTTGCTACTCTTAAGTTTCCGCTGAACACTTTATAGTTTAGTTTGTAAGTTGGATCTTTTGGAAGTTTTGAACTTCCGGTATTGTAATAATAATAATGTGTGTACTTTTGTAATATGGATCCGCAATGTTTCTGTTGTACCACTCTGAGGGATGTGATATTTATGGAACGGTGTTCTGTGAATTTCATGTCAACGACTATAGTGTACTACACATGTAGTGGTATGCTGGGTCACCGCACTTTTCCCCTTAGGACAAGTCTAGGTAAGTTTAACATTGACGGGGTACTTTCTTCTTGATGCGAGACGGCGAGTTGATTCTTCTTTGCTTCTTCGCCTCGGGGTCGACTTTTATTTCTTCGGGGTCTTGATGCACCAGGGTGTTGGCTAGACAGTCGAACTTGGAGTGGAGTTCCTTATGATTATGGGGAAGTGCCAAACGTTGTTCTTTTTGCAGGTTCGATGATTCGGGCTTGGGGAGGTGGTCATTGCTTAACGCTAACTAGGGGTCGACTCCAGGGGCTATTTCACTTTGGGCGGGAAAGACGCGGTCTTTCCCCCTTAGAGAAAAACTACGGGTGTTTGGTGGAGTCACCGACTTTCTTGGTTGGAACCGTAGGCTAAGGTTGGGGTATGGAGCTACACCTCTCCTTCGGGGTAGTTATCTTCTGTCAACATCGCCGGAACTGCTTCATGAGATGGAAGGTCTATCGGAAAGGCGTCTGCTAGCTTCCAGGTAGTTAGTTCTGAGCGGGGTATGGGTCCGACGGGTTGGAGGACGCCATTGGGGTTTTGGCGGTCTCGGAAACAAGGTCCTTTAGAAGGGGTCCTTCCGGTTTTAGTCTGATGCAACGTCGTGGGTAAAACATACAAACAAGGATATCATGCTTGCATAACATCCATAGATTTAGCAGGTTCGAGCCGGTCGGTGGTGGAGGTACTTAAGGGGTTACAAAACAGGTTTGTGTCGCATGGCGACAAGGCACTTAGAGTTTTATAGAACAGGTCTTGGGGCGATACATAGATACTGCGCTAGGCTAGTTGCCGCTTGCAGACGATCCAGGTGAATCCTCTTTGGCTTCCTCTTTGCCTTCAGGTAGGTGGGTGGAGAATCCTTGGATATCTTGGGGTGGCTTGAACCTCTTGAGATATTGTAGAGCGGAGACGCACTTCTTCCTTCCCTTGAGGACGCGGCTTCCAGAGGCTTCTTCCGGGTCCTTGATTATGGCTTGATTCCTTTGCTGGACTTCTAGAGCTTCCTTGCGATCCAGGATAGCTTGCACGCGATGAAGTTCCATCTGCGTGCGGCGGTATTCATCAACAACTGCGGTGAGGAGCTCATTTCCAGCATAGCTATAACGGGCTTGCAGCTGCAGGCGGGGTAGGTCAAGCGAGGATCTTGGGATTGACCAGATGAATCCACGCTTCCTTTGATGGGCAGAAAGAAGGTCGTGGGTTGCCTCATTTCGGGAAGGACATCCCGAATGTGGAACAGTGCTTCTCTTGCCACCATTTGTAGGGCCAGCACTAGGGTTGGCATACGGAATCCTGTGGCGCAAATGGGTTCTCCGGGTACTCCATACTTTGGTTGAATGATCACTTGAACCAGATATAGTCCGGTCTCCAATCCTTTGTGGAATTGGTAGGTGGTAGGTTGGGTGTATCCGTAAAGCTACAGGTAATCCCATAGGAGCATGGGGAATCCTACGCTCAGCCAGGTCTCATCAACGGGATCCATCTGCACAGAGGAGGGTTTGTGGTTCAGGGGTGAGATAAAACAGATAGATGCAGATTTATCCGGGTACACAGTTATTCCTAAACAGCGTCATGGCTTGGTCTTCTTCGGATGACTCTCAAAGTAGAGAGTGGTCGGTTCATTGGAGTTGAGGGGAAAGACACAGTCTTTCCACCTTAGGGATGTACCTGAGGTTGTCGAGGTTTTTCTTAGGTGTCCATCCTGCTGAGGATAGGTTTCTGGCTAAGGGGTTGCGAGAGTTAGCATAGGGACACATCAGCAAGGTGGTCAAAGTTTCAGGATCGGATGATCCAAGGCAGATAAGCAAACACATTCCAAGCATCAAACACGCACATGACAACCAACAAGGCATACCAAAAGTACTAAGAAGGGGACTACACGCCATAAGGGAATCCTATTTTAGGGCTGCTAATCCTAAGTACGGATGTTACTGGGGTCTTAACTTCTGTCTTTCCATCTTTTGTTGTTGGTGCCGTACTTGATTGATTTGGGGGCGGTGAAGGACTCCGTTGGTAGGGCGATCTTGTAGTGTCTGACGTCATTGGTAGCTCCTTTATTTTGCTTGTCTCGATGTCTCTTTGTTCCAGGATCTTTGGCTTCGTAGTCTCCAAGTCAAACTTGTTTGTGAAAACAGATCAGTTGAGATAGACGAGATATAGAGTAATCCATTTTCAAATTGTTTAAGTCAGAGAAGATGATATAAGCAATTTTTTTCTGAAAAGATTTTGAGGAAATAGTTTGCGAAAATCGGTGTTTCCATAAATAGGAGTTGTCCATGCTAACTAAGGTCTCCTACAGTCAGGATGGCTCTGATACCATGTCTGTGGCACCCCGGATTTACGGTCCGAGAATACCTGTTATGCATACAATTAACGTTCCCATGATCAGTGAGCCGTGAGCATAACCGACTAGTATCATTACATCATCCTTACATTAACGAGTACAAAACTTATAAAGGGGCCATTATGGAAATTACAACACAAGTAGCGGAAATCTTCAACACAGAGCCCGTACCTTAACCTACAAGCAACTGACTGGGAAGACGTCCTAGCTCGCATAGACGTCAGCATCTTCGTTGCTTCTTAACATCTGCAATCTGGCCAACTAAATAGCCAGGGACAATGCCGGTGAGTACTTTGAATGTACTTGCAAACCACCGAGACAAGGTAATAAGATAATGCATATCTGGCTGTGGCGAGATAGCTCTACACTATAGTTGTTTTTGAAAGACCTAACATTGGCATCTATATATCTTTGTTGAAAAAGAGTTTTTATAAAATATGCCTCCTTTTTGGTAATCCGGATATCTCCACATCCTTGTTAAAAAGATTTCTAAAACAGTTTTGTTGTAAAAACCCTTTTATAAACGTCTTCGACCATTTATGGCCAAACCAAACTCATTGTTATCTTTCCTCCTCACCAAGTCACATCCTTTTATTACATCTCAACATATCCGAAGGGTCCTCCTAGCACTTGCCATTCCAACGTTCTTGACCATGGACACGGCTATTCGAATAGATTAGACTCTACAGAGTTTGTGCACTTTACCCACAAGAATCAATACATCCGCTGGGATTTAACCATAGCCTGCTACACACTGTAGACGGGGGTTCGGATAATCAAACCTAGCTTTTCATTTGTCCATCCCTAGCAAAGGCGGCTTTTCCTTTTGGGTTTGTTCTCCCCGACACGAGTATGCGGCACTATGGCCTTAGTCCTCCCTGCAGCACTTTCGTATACCCAAACCCTCGGCTTGGCAATATACAATTGTTGCACCGACACTTCCGCTATAGCGGGCGATGGAGGCCCCAGATCCGTAGACCTGGAGTAGAGTCCACTCGGGCTTCCAGGGATTGCTCCCGTTAAGCAAGTACAAGCAGCCCCGGCTAAGGATTACAACTACGAGCTAAGCCCCAGCGTCTGGGGTAATGTGGTTGCACGGATAAATTATCCAGGACATTGGCTTAGAACATCCCTTCCTTTCTCTTACTTAACTTTCCTTTACTTATCTTCCTCTTCATTATCTTTCTCTTCATCCACCTCATATTTGCTTTAGTAAAACTTCCACTCGGAAACGATGCCTCTTTCCAAGGGTTTTATTTTGAAAACCTTGCAGTAGGGTAAACCCAATATAGTTTTATTTTTGAAAATCCGTGGGTTCCAAGAGGGAAGATGCTACTTATCTTTGCCTCAGTCTAAAGGGGTAAACATAGGTGCAAAAAGGGTAGGTGTGCTAATGGACACTCATCCACAACTTGGAGGAGCCAAGTTACTCACGCACTTTTATTTGAAACAAACCATGCCTATGATCATGCAATTTATAAACGAGATATAAAACAGTTGATAAACAAAAGTAGGTTAATATTGGAGTTCAGGAATGGTGTCTTGGCTATGACCAGCGATAAGTCCTTTGACGGCGTTAGATAACCAATAATAATAATAAAAGAAATATCCCGATCCTTCCTTCTTCTCGGTGTCCCACAATCGCAACTAGCGCTGTTATCGAGCATACATGCAAGCAAACAATACACCAATCAATACAAGCATACAAGCATCAAACCTTATAGCAAGTGAAGGATAACTACAAGATATACATCAGGAGGATGTTGGATGATTGGTTGATTTGGATTAGGAGAAGGGTTGGGGATTTAGGGAAAAAGGATCCCTTTGTGTCTTCTAGTTTTGGGATTACCTAGGAGAGGGGTTTTTGATCAAGGACTTTATTTGTATGATACCATTGTATAATAATGATACCATCAGAAAGGTATTGATAAAGTTAAGCCAACAAAAGTGGTTTCACTATTTTATCAATTTCCTAGGCTTTATAATGTATTTTGTAGTGGTTAAAACTCTAGTTTTAGGAAATAATTCACCAGAACTTCTCTGGAGTTCCAATAATTATTTCCTTGGGTTAAAAGGTAGTATTTGGTGGACTGAAACAATAGGAGTTGGATTCACTTCAAAACAATTAACAGAATGCCTTGAGAAATTCCCAAAGGCAGTACTGGATAGGATTTGTCTTTTTCACCAGATTTATTTTACAGAATCTTTTTAGTTGATTCCAAGGACCTATGATAGGCACTGAGAATACATTTTTGTAGAAATTGGAATCAACCTTTTCGGAGTAAATTTTGGTACTTATTGGTACTTATTGGTATAGGGGTTTACTAGAAGTTGGAATTAGGTCAAAACTTCATTTGGTTTAACCTAGAGAAATTTCTAAAGTCATAAATTCCCTGTTTTTATTATTTTTGCTACAGGTAATCTAGGAAGCAATTTTATGTGGGGCTAGTGATAAAAGCATGGTATGGCTAATGCCTTGCAATACACCCGGATTCATCCTTTTTAGAGTAGTGAAACTCCCTGGGGGATTTTATTAGTAAAAAGTACACATCTTGGGAGAATATTTATTATTGATTAAGGAAAATTATTTTTTAAGAAACACCAGTGCTTCATGTTGCAAAGAACAAGTGGGCATATGGGGAAAATTAGATCTGGTCGATTTAAGGTGTTTTCCATTTTTATTTTGAATTAAACCTACGGACAACCTTGCAGATCTGGGGTTATAGTATTAAAAGAGAGGTGGGGGAAGGCTTACTGGGCCGATTTCGGTATAGTGTGGGCCGCGCAGCATGGCAGCTAGCTCGCTGGCGCCAGATCCATGCATGGGAGGCCAAAAATTCGAACCGTGGGGACGGGCCTGCCTGTCAGTCGCTCACATGAAACGAATGGGTAAGGAGCGACGATGATCGTGCGATTAGAAGGGGATCCGATGGTGTTGGAGCATCTTCTTCCCAGGGTTAGGTCACCGGCAGCGGAAACCCTAGGGAAGGTCTGGGAGGTGGTGGGGGCTTACCAGAGGCGAGGAGAGGAGCCGCAGACGATGCAGGTGGACATGGTCCGTCGTGGCGAGCTCGGAGATGGGCAACAGCAACCGGTTTCGTGGCGAAGAGGTGCTCGCGCAAAGACGACACTGTCGGCCTCCGCGGGGGACTCGCCGGTGAGCTTCCGGTGGTGGGTGCATGTCGAGTTTGAAAGGCCCAGTCGGGTGCGGAGGTCCTGGGGATGGCGCCCGTGCTGCATGCAGGTGTAGATGGGGCTCGGGAGCTCCTGATCGCAGGAGGAGCTCGACTCGGCCATGATCTTGAGCGGTCGCCTCCGGAGTTCCTGCGTGCAAGGGAAAGGTACAAAGTGGGATATTAGATCCAGGGGAGGAAGACAGAGAGTAGAGAGGGAGTTGGGGTGGTCGGGGGTGACCTGATTCTTGCATGCAAGCCATAACCCGAGAGGAGAGCTTGGGGTTCTCCATGGCAATGGAGAGGAGGAGGGCGAGATCTGGAGCTCGAGGAGAGGCTCTCTGGCGGTCTGGGGAGAAATGAGGGAGCAGGAAAGAGGGAGGGGGCCTCTGGCCTATTTATCCAAGGTGGATTGGTTCATGGTGAACTAAGCTCATGTGGGAGCTAGGGCATGGTCCAGGGGCTGTCCATTGGGCGAGGGAGGCGGTGCTGGGGGTGGTGTGGGGCCTGCAGCTCGACTAGAGAGGGAGAAGGGGAGTGGGGTAGCTGTTGCCTCTTTACTACAAGGATCTTTGCAAGATTTGGATACCCTCTCTCTCTCTCTTACAAGCACTAGGGACAAAGGAGGGGTGTGCTATAGTTCTGGTCGCCTAGAGGGGTGTGTGTGCTGCTGTGGAGTAGTACTTGACAAGGTTTGGTGGAGTTTGGAGTTGGTTTGAATCAAGATTGGGCTAGTTTGCCAAAATTGATCAAATGAAGGCTTGTGAAGTAAGTTGATAAATTTGCATTGGACAAAGTGTGGAAATGGTACTGGTAGATATATGGGGTCAAATAATCTCTCCATGATTTAAATGGGATTTTTCTGATGATTATAATCCCATTTAAATGCACTTCTTTAAAAAGTGCAGAAATAGATTCTGGAAGCTAAGATGATATTTTTACATTGGACAAGCTTGGTTTTTGATGTGATATGGTCCTAAATACCATATTACACATTGGAGAATTTTATTGGAATTTATTTGGATAGAAAAGTATTTTTAAGGAATTATTTGTTGTTTCTTCCATTTAAGAAAAAAGGCAAAAAGAAATAATAAAGTATCTCAAAAATATTTATTTTTGAGTTGTAAAGATGGGGTATGAGGAGGAGAACTCAATTATGCATTGAGTTGGCAAAGTTATTTGGAGAAAAACAAACTTTCCTTTATAGACAAGGAATTTGAGAAATTGGTAAGTAAAGGGAATAAAATAGTTTAATAATCCAAATAATTGGGAGAGTTATTTGGGGATGCTTATATCCAAGTTAGATGATGTATAATTGATGTAGGCATCAAGGTAAACCTTGGTTTTGGAGAAAACTGGTGCAAAGGGTGGAAACTAGATTCTTGGAGGATCTAGGGTTTGGTTATCCTGATGCCACCTAAACAGGGTTGGGTTAGGGAGCTCAGGGCTCACCTTGGTACAAGGGGTATATGGATGGATATATAGAGTTATATATATGGTCATGGAAGCAAAGGTTGGGCTTGGTTGCATTTGAGGTGATCTAGATGAGATGGCAAACTTTGTTGAAAAAAAGGCTGCCATAGCAGATTCATCAGATAGCCTCCTAAACCATGTGGGTTTAAGAAGCACAAGGCTCCAATGGAAACAAGTGAAGTGGGGATTGATAGGCCATGATTAGTGGATCATAACCATGCAAAGAGTTGGTCAAGGGGAGGTGGCACATAGATGTGGGCTTCTGCCCAAGTAGGCAAGATGATAAGATTTGCAGAAAAGATTATTATCTTGACTACAAAACCATCATGGATGAGTGAGAATTCAATTGGCTTAGCCAAGGGAAAGAGTGGGATTTGGTATTACTAAATATGTACTACAAGTTGGTTCAAATACATTCTCGAGAATGCACATAAGTTGGAAAAGGTAGAGCTCCAAAAATGGTATCCAGATAAGAAACCCATACTTTCAATTTGGCAGTTTTGGAGATTTTGACTAGAGTGCAAGTGTAGATGATTTTGAGAGGATGCTAGGTTCCAAACTCATGATCATATGGAGGATGTTGATGTGAGGGATAAGTAGATATTATCCCTGCTTAGATTGGGTCTTCACTAAGTTGGAAACCATCCAGAAGGGTTATCCTTGGATTGTGGTAAGCAGGAGATGAGATGGTCACTTGAGTGACTTAGGATAGAACCAGACTTGGATGCTTGCTTTGAGATTTATGATCACAAGCCTAGATTGGTTTGGGTCCTAAAGGATGATCTACTAGATTAGCTCACTTCAGTTCCTAAGCAAACAAGGCAATCAGCAGATCAAGGCAATTCATCAGACAACAGATCAAGGCAATTCATCAACCAGCAGATCAAGGCAATTCATACTATTACTTATCCAAATAGTATTAGGGTTACCATCAAGCCTAGCTTGAGGTAAGGATGGGTAGGTTTAAAGGGGTTTTGCTTGAAGTAAGATAAGTACCATCTTGGTATCACTACCAAGATTGAGATGAAAAGGTTTTAATGAGGTTTTGGAAAATCTAGAGATAAGAGTAGTTGAAGGTTATGTCTTGAAAACATAAGGAGATATATATATATGTCTCCATAGTTTTGGCAATAGAAACTAGTAAAGTATTTGGTTGGGTCAAAGTCATCTTGGCTCAGATTTTGAAATGCCAGAACATTTGAGAATATGAAAGATGAGCCAAGACATTTCTTTTGTAAAATAGTTTGTGTAAACTAGGGTTGATATGAGGAGTTGTAACATCCCAAAAATATCAAACTTAGATCATCAAAACACTAATCATCAATATTAGGGTCAACAAAAACTTTTCTAAATTAATTCATGAATGCATGTATATGTGTATGCATGAATTTTGAATTTCTTTAAAAACCACCTTGTTTGTGTGAACCATTGCTTGTAAAATGTTTCTTAGGTGAAAATAACATCATCTAAAACATTTCCCACACTTTTCCTAAAGACAAGTAAATCAAAACAAATATATTAAGGGAATGGTCATTTTGACAAATTTAACTCCCATGCCTACTTTGGCTATCTCAAACTTTCAGAACCTAACAGAAACTTTTCTGGATCTTTGCACCCCTTGAATGTACTCATAACAAAGTATCAAGGCCCACTTTGTGATCATCCAGAAACTTTCAAATGCATAGTTTAAATGACATTTCAAAATTGAATCTTCTTCATATGGGAAGATCCCACTTTTTCAAAACCCACTCAAACAAGCTCAATTTTCAAAACCCAAGCATCTGCAGACTCACCAGAACCAATCTAGCAAACCCACCAAAATTCATTTCAAAATTCAAAACTTGAGTTCATGCGGCCATTTCATCAAACAGGTTGCAGACACAAATCAAACAAAACCACAAACACTATAGTGTGCAGTGTTTTGAGCCTAACTTGTTCCCTAGTTAGCTCACACACAACCCAGTAGATCATCTAGAAAGATTAGCCCAACACTAGCACCCCTGTGAGCTTGCCATTGCCATTAATGGTGAACAGCCGAGCAACCCCATGTCACCCCATTGTGGACAGCAAGCTAGGAGCAGCAGCAAGCCTAGCCAGCATGTCTGGGAGGCAGCCCACCGTCCACCGCCACTGCCTGTCCCAGCCGCGAGCGTTGCCAAGCCCTGGACCACGCGCACGAGACACGCCCAGACCATGCCGAGCGTGTGCCAGAGCGCCACCCTCGACCAGCATCCACAGACCGCGCGCCGCCCTCACCGCGCGCACACACGATCACCACCGACCCAGGACACCGCCAGACACCCATGTTTGCCGCCCCGTGCCATATAGCCAACGCCCGCCGTCGAAGACGCCGCCTCTCCGCGCAGAGCACCGCCAGTTCCAGACCAAACCACACCGCCCCATGCCTCGCGACCATGCCGTTGAGCATCACCAGGAGACATAGCACCGTCCCCTACCCGTGCCCATGCCATTAGCCGCCTGTAACGTCGCCCCCGACGAGCTCACCTTGCGCCCCGACGGTCGCTTCGCTCGACTATAAATAGAGACCACCCCCGCATGATTTCTTCACACCATCTCACTCCCCTCTCCCCACTGACCGTGCCACACTATCCTTAGAGCAAGGCGAGCACCACCTCGCCGGAATTTCACCGGAGCCCGCCGCCTTTGGAGAAGAAGGGAACCAGCGATTGGAGCCGCCCCAGGAGAAGCCACCGGTACCAGGAGGATCGCCGTCGTCGACTTCGTCGTTCGCCCGCCTCGCCGACCCTCGCCCGTATCCCGGTGAGCCCCCAGCACCCACCACTGGCCGCGCTAGGTTTCGTTCTCGCCGGAGCTGTCTCGCGTCGACGATGACCCTTAGCCGTTGGATTAGAATCAGATCGAACGTCCCACGTTGCCCCATACCGCTTCGCCCAGCCCCGTGTCACGTACTAGTGGGGACACCCACTTACGCAGCCCGCGGGAGCACTGCGCTTAGCAGGCCGGCCCGTTAGAATTTCCCGCGCAGCCCAGCAATTCAAATTAAACCTTTTTCTATTTCTTTTCAAACACACTTCAACACCCAACTTCAAAAATCAAACCAGATCGATTCAGTGCACCAAATTGGATGAAACCAATTTTGTTGGAAAGGTTTGTGAATGCTTAATCCAAGCCCGTTGGATTCAAGTCATTTGGATCTGTAGATCACCCATAGCAAAAATAACAAGGCAGAAGCTTTTCTGCATTCAAACATTTTTCAAATTTAAACCATAAAAGCTTTTGAGTTGATTCCAACTCTCAAAAATCACATTTAACCATACCTTTCAGAATATATAAAAAGATATAGGTTTACTTGCAGAAATAATGTTCAAGGAATAAAAGAATGCTTCATAAGCATTTCTAGCCACTTTAATTAATTAAATTAAAAGGGTAAAACCTTATTAAATTGTGACACCACTTTAAATCATAAGAGTTTGGTAGATATTAGACAGTTGTGCTCAAGGTTGCCTAAAAGAGCATAAAATTTGGCCTAAGCTAGAAACCTTGATATCATCCTAAGATATAAGGTTAGACTTAGTGAAACTCCACTAGTACCACCCCTCATCATTATTACCCCCACCTGTAGATGCTAGTGCTAAGCATAAAACTTGATCAACTTTAGATGGGAATACTTGGTGGAAAAATGGTTATGAAAACCTTGGAATGATGGATCATTCTATTGAAATGTTTTGGACATGTGTTTCCAAACACTTAATGATTTTGGTGATGAAAATGTTGAGGCATGAGCCTTAGCCCCTTTAAAAACTGATGGTTGTCTGGATGCGATACCATTCCAATTTTATCGTACAACCACAATACCCGAATTTTGGGTAGGGCTTGACTGGAAACTTATATACCTTAGTATTAGTTCCCTCCCGGCCAAGGTCTGAGCTGAGGCTACCTTGTGAAGATTGTCCACCTGTGCAGTACCCAAGATGACAGTGGTCATGGTTGGGAGGCCAAACTCACAAGAGAGGTGCTGATACTAGGGAGTGTAATTGAAAGGTTAGGATTGATTATCCGCATACTGAGTATGGTGAATTCAGGATTTGTTCCTGACGGATGTATCGAATGTTGTGGTGAAAGTGTACAATCTCTGCAGAGTGTCAAACTATTCGAATAGCCGCGTCCGCGGTTATGGACAGTTGGAGTGGCCATACTGTTCCCCCGTCAGACCCTTTTGAAAATGACTTGTGAACTGAATTGAGACTTTGACTTGACCACAACAGAGTTGTGACCTGGATTACAAGATCCCACTTAGGAGTTATAAAATTGTGACTAGCTTTGGAACTTAGTAGAGATAAACCTGGCTTTTTGCAAAACAACCCTAGAGCCTAGTGTCCTATTATCCAAAAAACCCTTACTTGTTAGTATTAGTTTGCGAGTACTTAAAGAGTACTCATGGCTTTGTCCCTGGCTATTCCCATGGCCAGACTATGAAGAGGAGTACCTGGAGGATGGATCCCAGGAAGGTTACACCAACTAGGATCATCTCCCATCGTCAGCATTGCCTGTGACCCCGAAGATGGAGCTTCGCCTATGCTACCGTTATTATTACGTATTCCGCTGCTTGAAGTTGTATTAAGAACTGGATCATGAGATCCCTATTTGTGTAAGAACTTATGTATCGTTTGTAATGGATGAAGTACTATGGTATCCAATTCTGTTATGTCTCGCAAAAATGGTAATCCTGGGATTGCGATGTATGGCATAACAGGCATCTAGGATTGAAAAAATCCGGGTGTTGACAAGTTGGTATCAGAGCCATCCTGACCATAGGAGACCCTAGTTAGGTTGGACGTTGAACCAAAAACTTAGTTTCAAAAACCAAAGAAAACAAATATTTACAAAAACCTATTCTCATTCTTATCTCTTTAATTCTTTCATAAAACCTCATGTTCCTCAAAAACTCTTGCAAAATAGATAAAATTTTGACACACTTGATCACTCTGCTAATCTACTCATCCTCTATTTTTATAGATGGACGTGAAGTACAGCAAGTTTTATCAACTTGGTAATGGAGGGGACCTTATCTTTGAGAGGGATCTGGATCAGCTTTCGGAACTTCTGGAGCGTCCACACCCTGAGTTCTTCGGAGATCAGCTCAATGATCAAGGAGGAGAAGATCTGCAGTGGCTAATTGTTGCAAGTCTCCGAGGAAAGATTGAACCTCCCACTGCGGAAGGAATTCAGTTTACCTTAAGAGAGAACAACTGGCTCGATGGACTTGCCAGAGCAATGCAGGAATCTCTTTCCCGTCTGTGTAGGCAGAGCATCAACCAGATCAAGGGTACTCGCTTTGAGTTTTTCCCAAGGCGTGATGCAAATGGACAACCACTGGAAGCCCCTTACCACCCCGAGCTGAAGACTCAATTGGACCACCTTAGCTTCATGATGTATGATCGTCAGCAGGAGTTGGACAACTGCCGTGACTATTGCAACCACAAGTCTGCCATCATCAAGACGAAGGATCCGACCATAGCCATGCTAGCAAAGGATCGCAAGTCTTGTCGCCGTCAACTCGACAAGAAGGAGCGCATTATTGCCCGTCTTCGCCACCGCATCTCATCTCTGGAAGAGACCATCCACGAGAGAGACATGCAGTTGGAGGAAAGGGAGAATGCCGGAGAAGATCTTCGTGGAGACCCTTACTCTTATCTCAGCGATGATGATGATTTTCTGGAGGATCAGGCCATGGACTTCTTCACCGATGAGGATGATTTCGCCTTCATCGATGATGCGCAAGATGATGAAGCCACAGACTCCGAGGAGTAGTAGCACTGAGCACTAGCGTAGTGAGTAGTAGTCGGTCCCACTGTATCGTAGTTTCCAGAATGGTTCTTAAAACCATCTGTTTTCCTTTGTTGTGGTGTGTGTTGTACTGTGTGCTATGAGTGAAGGAATGAAAAAGCAAGTTGCTAGAAAAACCTGAGTCAAACTCTAAAAACTTTTAGAAGACCCAAAACCTTAGAAATTTCCCTCTTTTCTCATGATCTATCTAAAACTTCAGATGCCACGTGGAGGAAGTGGTTCAGCCCCGGACCCAATGTTGCAGATCCTGCAAATGTTGACTTCTGACCGCGAAGCTGAAAGAGCGGAACGTCAAGCCAACCTAGCCACTCTGCAACAGATAGCCCAGCTAGCCCATAACAACCAAGGCCATGGAAATCAGGACAACCACGGATCTAAGCTCAAGAATTTCCAGAATACCAACCCACCCGTTTTCACCAAGTCGGAAGAACCCCTAGACGCCGATGATTGGATGCAAACCATGGAAAATAACTTAGAAGTAGCCGGAGTGTAAGCCAATGAGAAAGTTCTATTCGCCACCCATTACCTAGCCGGAGATGCCAGGGCATGGTGGAACAGTGTTCGTGCAATGATCGGAGGCCAGATGATGACCTGGGAGGAATTCAAGGTCAAGTTTAGCAGAACCCATGTGCCACCAGGTTTAATCAAGAGAATGAGAGACGAGTTCAGAGAGTTGAAGCAAGGAAGGATGACTGTAGTGGAATACCGTGACAAATTTTTGTCATTAGCTAGGTATGCCCCGGACGAGATAGACACCGAAGCCAAGAAGAAAGAAAAATTCCTGAATGGTCTGCATGACGAAATGCAGACAGTGTTAGTCAATATCCCCTTTGTGGATATTGAAGCCCTTGTCGACTCTGCTATCCAGATGGAAGGAAAGATCAACCAGGCCAATGAGAACCGCAAGCGTCGCATGATGCATCAACCAGGAACCCATCAGACCCCAAAGTATCGCCCCAACCCATCTCCAGGATTTGCCCCAAGAACCAATAGACCCCCTATGACCCGTCCCACCTATCCCAACCATGGAAACCCTAGACCCGGAGGAAATCACAACAACCCCGGCAACTCTAGCAATTTCACCCGTGCCCCACCAAAGTTCAACCCCAACAATGCTACCACCAACCCCAACACTGCCCCAAGGACTGGAAGCAATGTTGTGCCTATCGCAGCCAAGGACAAGTCACAAGTGACCTGTTATGACTGTGGAAATAAAGGCCACTATTCCAACGAGTGTCCCAACAAGAAGAATGCCACAGCCCCTAATACCAATGTCCCAGCTCAGCAGCAGCGTCGTGTTCAGCCAGGAAGGAGGTTTGCCCCAGGGAATTCACTCAACCGCAATGGTCGTCTTTTTCTCATGCATGCTGAAGAAGCTCAGGAAGCGCCAAACGTCGTGCTGGGTATGTTTTCTGTTAATTCAGTACTTGCAAGAGTGTTGTTTGATTCTGGTGCATCGCATTCATTTGTCACCGAAGAGTTTGCCTGCACTAGTAAAATTCAACCAACCAAATTGAAGCATGTGATGATTGTGCAAATTCCCGGATCAACCACCAAGGCTAGGCAAATTTGCAAGGCCGTCCCTATCCGAATCCATGGCATAGATTTTTATGCTAACCTAATAGTACTCGGAACTAAAGGTTTGGAAGTAGTACTAGGAATGGATTGGATGTCCAAGCATAAAGGATTGATTGACTGTGCCAAGAAAGCCATTACCATGACCAGTATCACCGGAATATCCGTCGAGCATATAGCTGAAACCTTACCTCGCCAATTCAAGTGTAACAAGAGTCTAGCCCAACCTACCATTGACCAAGTTTGGATAGTCTGCGAATACCCCGATGTATTTCCAGATGTTTTGCCCGGTATGCCCCCAGATCGGGATATCGAGTTTATCATCGAACTAATCCCCGGAACAGGACCCATAGCCCAGAGACCCTATAGTATGAACCCATAAGAACTAGAAGAACTAAAGAAGCAACTGGATTCCATGCTAGAAATCGGATTGATTCAACCAAGCGCGTCCCCATGGAGATCACCTGTCTTGTTTGTGGACAAGAAGGATGGAGGTAACCGTTTATGTACGGATTATCGGAAGTTGAATGATGTCACCATCAAGAACAAGTACCCTTTGCCCAAGATAGAAGATTTGTTTGATCAGTTGACTGGTGCCCAAGTGTTTTCTAAGATTGATCTTAGAACTGGCTATCATCAACTCAAAATTCGTGCAGAGGATATTCCAAAGACTGCCTTTACCACCCGATATGGATTGTATGAGTATACAGTCATGTCTTTTGGATTAACCAATGCCCCCGCTTATTTCATGAATCTCATGAATAAGATTTTTATGGACTTCCTGGATAAGTTTGTCGTTGTTTTCATCGATGACATTCTGATTTATTCCAAATCGGAAGAAGAACATGAGCTACACCTAAGGACCATTCTTGGAACCCTTAGAGAGCATCAGTTGTATGCAAAGTTTAGCAAATGTGAATTCTGGTTACAGGAAGTAGGATTCCTCGGTCACATTGTATCAGCCGGAGGAATTGCCGTTGACCCTGCCAAAGTGAAAGATGTAGAAGATTGGCAAGCCCGAACCACTCAAACCCAAGTTCGTGCTTTTCTCGGATTGGCGGGATATTACCGCAAATTCGTAGAAGGATTCTCGAGTATCGCCAGACCCATGACCCAATTGCTGAAGAAGGACAAGAAGTTTGAATGGACCGACAAATGTGAAGCGAGTTTTCAAGAACTCAAGAGGAGATTAATTTCAGCCCCCATCTTGATTATGCCGGATATCACGAAGCCCTTCGATGTGTATTGTGACGCATCCAAGATTGGTCTCGGATGTGTGCTAATGCAAGAAGGCAAAGTTATATCTTATCTATCGCGACAATTGAAGCAACATGAGCAAAATTACCCAACCCATGACCTCGAACTCGCAGCCGTAGTTCTAGCCCTGAAGACATGGAGACATTATCTAATGAGAAATCGTTGTGAGATTTATTCGGATCACAAGAGCCTAAAGTATATATTCACTCAGAAGGAGCTGAATATGAGGCAGAGAAGATGGATTGAGCTAATCAAGGATTATGACCTGGACATTCACTATCACCCTGGAAAAGCCAATGTGGTAGCCGATGCCCTTAGCAGATTGCCGTGCCGCTTGAACTCCATGATTTTGAAGGAGCAACCAAGTCTGCACAAGGAGATGGAAGATTTTCGAATAGAATTAGTAAGTGAAGGATTTTTGGCTAGCATAGAACTTCAGCCCACTTTGATCAGTCAGATTAAAGAGGCGCAGAAGGGAAATACTAGTATCGACGGAATCAAGCGTCGTATCGGTACAGGCAAAGTACCCGGATTCACCGAGGACGAAGAAGGAGTTTTGTGGTATAAAGGACGCCTTTGTGTACCAGCAGATTCGGAGTTGAAAGAAGTTATCTTGAAGGAGGCTCACGATACTCTTTATTCCATCCATCCCGGAGGAACTAAGATGTGTCAAGATTTGAAAGAGCAATTTTGGTGGCATAAGATGAAGAGAGAAATCAGAAGCTATATCGCCAAGTGTGACATATGTCAGCGAGTCAAGGCAGGACATCAAAGACCCGCTGGATTGTTGCAACCTTTGCAGATTCCAGAATGGAAATGGGATTCTGTAGGAATGGACTTTATCACTGGACTACCTACTTCTAGTAGGGGAAATGACTCTATTTGGGTCATAGTGGACAGATTGTCCAAAGTCTCCCATTTCTTGCCCGTCAAAACCACCTATCAGAGTTCGAAGCTAGCAGAGTTATACATCGCTAGGATCGTTAGTTTGCACGGAGTCCCCAAGAATATAGTATCGGATCGAGGAACTCAGTTTACCTCGAGATTCTGGAAGAAAGTCCAAGAAGGTTTAGGAACCCACCTAGATTTCAGTACAGCGTATCACCCTCAGACCGATGGACAAACGGAGCGAGTAAATCAAATACTCAAAGATATGCTTAGAGCATGTGTGCTAGAATATGGATCCAAATGGGAAGACTGTCTGCCTTTTGCAGAATTTTCTTACAACAATAGTTACCAAGCCAGTTTGCAAATGGCCCCATTTGAATTCATGTACGGAAGAAAGTGTCGCACCCCTTTGAACTGGTCGGAAGTAGGAGAGAGTTAGATCTTCGGACCCGACATCCTACAAGAAGCAGAAGAGAAGGTTCACAAGATTCGTGAACACCTCAAGACAGCCCAATCCCGACAAAAGAGTTACGCCGACAAGAGACGTCGAGACCTCGCCTTCAACATCGGAGATTTTGTTTATCTGAAGGTGTCGCCATTGAAGGGAATGCAGCGTTTCCAACTCAAGGGAAAGTTAGCCCCCAGATATATCAGACCTTTCAAAATTTTGAACCGTCGAGGAGAAGTATCGTATCAACTGGAGCTACCTGAAGAGATGTCATCTGTGCACAATGTGTTCCATATCTCATTACTTCGCAAGTGTCTCGAAGTCTCCGAGAAGACCGAAGTGTTCAAGAATATCGACCACCGGACCATAGAGATCAACGATGACCTGACCTATCCCGAAGTGCCCATCCGTATATTGGAGGAAGCCTTTCAAACCACCAGAACCCGGAGCATCAAGTTTATCAAGATTCAATGGAGCAATCACACGGAAGAGGAAGCTACCTGGGAACGCGAAGATCACATCAGAACAGAGTTTCCAGATCTCTTCCAATCCTAGGTAATCTTTTCGTCCTTTTTCAAATCTCGGGACGAGATTTTGTTTAAGGGGGGAAGGTTTGTAACATCCCAAAAATATCAAACTTAGATCATCAAAACACTAATCATCAAGATTAGGGTCAACAAAAACTTTTCTAAATGAATTCATGAATGCATGTATATGTGTATGCATGAATTTTGAATTTCTTTAAAAACCACCTTGTTTGTGTGAACCATTGCTTGTAAAATGTTTCTTAGGTGAAAATAACATCATCTAAAACATTTCCCACACTTTTCCTAAAGACAAGTAAATCAAAACAAATATATTAAGGGAATGGTCATTTTGACAAATTTAACTCCCATGCCTACTTTGGCTATCTCAAACTTTCAGAACCTAACAGAAAATTTTCTGGATCTTTGCACCCCTTGAATGTACTCATAACAAAGTATCAAGGCCCACTTTGTGATCATCCAAAAACTTTCAAATGCATAGTTTAAATGACATTTCAAAATTGAATCTTCTTCATATGGGAAGATCCCACTTTTTCAAAACCCACTCAAACAAGCTCAATCAAAACCCAAGCATCTGCAGACTCACCAGAACCAATCTAGCAAACCCACCAAAATTCATTTCAAAATTCAAAACTTGAGTTCATGCGGCCATTTCATCAAACAGGTTGCAGACACAAATCAAACAAAACCACAAACACTATAGTGTGCAGTGTTTTGAGCCTAACTTGTTCCCTAGTTAGCTCACACACAACCCAGTAGATCATCTAGAAAGATTAGCCCAACACTAGCACCCCTGTGAGCTTGCCATTGCCATTAATGGTAAACAGCCGAGCAACCCCATGTCACCCCATTGTGGACAGCAAGCTAGGAGCAGCAGCAAGCCTAGCCACCATGTCTGGGAGGCAGCCCACCGTCCACCGCCACTGCCTGTCCCAGCCGCGAGCGTTGCCAAGCCCTGGACCATGCGCACGAGACACGCCCAGACCATGCCGAGCGTGCGCCAGAGCGCCACCCTCGACCAGCATCCACAGACCGCGCGCCGCCCTCACCGCGCGCACACACGATCACCACCAACCCAGGACACCCCCAGACACCCCCGTTTGCCGCCCCGTGCCATATAGCCACCGCCCGCCGTCGAAGACGCCGCCTCTGCCGCGCAGAGCACCGCCCGTTCCAGACCAAACCACACCGCCCCATGCCTCGCGACCATGCCGTTGAGCATCGCCAGGAGACACAGCACCGTCCCCTACCCGTGCCCATGCCATTAGCCGCCTGTAACGTCGCCCCCGACGAGCTCACTTTGCGCCCCGACGGTCGCTTCGATCGACTATAAATAGAGACCACCCCCGCATGATTTCTTCACACCATCTCACTCCCCTCTCCCCAGTGACCGTGCCACACCATCCTTAGAGCAAGGCGAGCACCACCTCGCCGGAATTTCACCGGAGCCCGCCGCCTTTGGAGAAGAAGGGAACCAGCGATTGGAGCCGCCCCAGGAGAAGCCACCGGTACCAGGAGGATCGCCGTCGTCGACTTCGTTGTTTGCCCGCCTCGCCGACCCTCGCCCGTATCCCAGTGAGCCCCCAGCACCCACCACTGGCCGCGCTAGGTTTCGTTATCGCCGGAGCTGTCTCGCGTCGACGATGACCCTCAACCGTTGGATTAGAATCAGATCGAACGTCCCACGTTGCCCCATACCGCTTCGCCCAGCCCCGTGTCACGGACTAGTGGGGACACCCACTTACGCAGCCCGCGGGAGCACTGCGCTTAGCAGGCCGGCCCGTTAGAATTTCCCGCGCAGCCCAGCAATTCAAATTAAACCTTTTTCTATTTCTTTTCAAACACACTTCAACACCCAACTTCAAAAATCAAACCAGATCGATTCAGTGCACCAAATTGGATGAAACCAATTTTGTTGGAAAGGTTTGTGAATGCTTAATCCAAGCCCGTTGGATTCAAGTCATTTGGATCTGTAGATCACCCATAGAAAAAATAACAAGGCAGAAGCTTTTCTGCATTCAAACATTTTTCAAATTTAAACCATAAAAGCTTTTGAGTTGATTCCAACTCTCAAAAATCACATTTAACCATACCTTTCAGAATATATAAAAAGATATAGGTTTACTTGCAGAAATAATGTTCAAGGATAAAAGAATGCTTCATAAGCATTTCTAGCCACTTTAATTAATTAAATTAAAAGGGTAAAACCTTATTAAATTGTGACACCACTTTAAATCATAAGAGTTTGGTAGATATTAGACAGTTGTGCTCAAGGTTGCCTAAAAGAGCTTAAAATTTGGCCTAAGCTAGAAACCTTGATATCATCCTAAGATATAAGGTTAGACTTAGTGAAACTCCACTAGTACCACCCCTCATCATTATTACCCCCACCTGTAGATGCTAGTGCTAAGCATAAAACTTGATCAACTTTAGATGGGAATACTTGGTGGAAAAATGGTTATGAAAACCTTGGAATGATGGATCATTCTATTGAAATGTTTTGGACATGTGTTTCCAAACACTTAATGATTTTGGTGATGAAAATGTTGATGCATGAGCCTTAGCCCCTTTAAAAACTGATGGTTGTCTGGATGCGATACCATTCCAATTTTATCGTACAACCACAATACCCGAATTTTGGGTAGGGCTTGACTGGAAACTTATATACCTTAGTATTAGTTCCCTCCCGGCCAAGGTCTGAGCTGAGGCTACCTTGTGAAGATTGTCCACCTGTGCAGTACCCAAGATGACAGTGGTCATGGTTGGGAGGCCAAACTCACAGGAGAGGTGCTGATACTAGGGAGTGTAATTGAAAGGTTAGGATTGATTATCCGCATACTGAGTATGGTGAATTCAGGATTTGTTCCTGACGGATGTATCGAATGTTGTGGTGAAAGTGTACAATCTCTGCAGAGTGTCAAACTATTCGAATAGCCGCGTCCGCGGTTATGGACAGTTGGAGTGGCCATACTGTTCCCCCGTCAGACCCTTTTGAAAATGACTTGTGAACTGAATTGAGACTTTGACTTGACCACAACAGAGTTGTGACCTGGATTACAAGATCCCACTTAGGAGTTATAAAATTGTGACTAGCTTTGGAACTTAGTAGAGATAAACCTGGCTTTTTGCAAAACAACCCTAGAGCCTAGTGTCCTATTATCCAAAAACCCCTTACTTGTTAGTATTAGTTTGCGAGTACTTAAAGAGTACTCATGGCTTTGTCCCTGGCTATTCCCATGGCCAGACTATGAAGAGGAGTACCTGGAGGATGGATCCCAGGAAGGTTACAACAACTAGGATCATCTCCCATCGTCAGCATTGCCTGTGACCCCGAAGATGGAGCTTCGCCTACGCTACCGTTATTATTACGTATTCCGCTGCTTGAAGTTGTATTAAGAACTGGATCATGAGATCCCTATTTGTGTAAGAACTTATGTATCGTTTGTAATGGATGAAGTACTATGGTATCCAATTCTGTTATGTCTCGCAAAAATGGTAATCCTGGGATTGCGATGTATGGCATAACAGGCATCCAGGATTGAAAAAATCCGGGTGTTGACAAGTTGGTATCAGAGCCATCCTGACCATAGGAGACCCTAGTTAGGTTGGACGTTGAACCAAAAACTTAGTTTCAAAAACCAAAGAAAACAAATATTTACAAAAACCTATTCTCATTCTTATCTCTTTAATTCTTTCATAAAACCTCATGTTCCTCAAAAACTCTTGCAAAATAGATAAAATTTTGACACACTTGATCACTCTGCTAATCTACTCATCCTCTATTTTTATAGATGGACGTGAAGTACAGCAAGTTTTATCAACTTGGGAATGGAGGGGACCTTATCTTTGAGAGGGATCTGGATCAGCTTTCGGAACTTCTGGAGCGTCCACACCCTGAGTTCTTCGGAGCTCAGCTCAATGATCAAGGAGGAGAAGATCTGCAGTGGCTAATTGTTGCAAGTCTCCGAGGAAATATTGAACCTCCCACTGCGGAAGGAATTCAGTTTACCTTAAGAGAGAACAACTGGCTCGATGGACTTGCCAGAGCAATGCAGGAATCTCTTTCCCGTCTGTGTAGGCAGAGCATCAACCAGATCAAGGGTACTCGCTTTGAGTTTTTCCCAAGGCGTGATGCAAATGGACAACCACTGGAAGCCCCTTACCACCCGAGCTGAAGACTCAATTGGACCACCTTAGCTTCATGATGTATGATCGTCAGCAGGAGTTGGACAACTGCCATGACTATTGCAACCACAAGTCTGCCATCATCAAGACGAAGGATCCGACCATAGCCATGCTAGCAAAGGATCGCAAGTCTTGTCGCCGTCAACTCGACAAGAAGGAGCGCATTATTGCCCGTCTTCGCCACCGAATCTCATCTCTGGAAGAGACCATCCACGAGAGAGACATGCAGTTGGAGGAAAGGGAGAATGCCGGAGAAGATCTTCGTGGAGACCCTTACTCTTATCTCAGCGATGATGATGATTTTCTGGAGGATCAGGCCATGGACTTCTTCACCGATGAGGATGATTTCGCCTTCATCGATGATGCGGAAGATGATGAAGCCACGGACTCCGAGGAGTAGTAGCACTGAGCACTAGCGTAGTGAGTAGTAGTCGGTCCCACTGTATCGTAGTTTCCAGAATGGTTCTTAAAACCATCTGTTTTCCTTTGTTGTGGTGTGTGTTGTACTGTGTGCTATGAGTGAAGGAATGAAAAAGCAAGTTGCTAGAAAAACCTGAGTCAAACTCTAAAAACTTTTAGAAGAACCAAAACCTTAGAAATTTCCCTCTTTTCTCATGATCTATCTAAAACTTCAGATGCCACGTGGAGGAAGTGGTTCAGCCCCGGACCCAATGTTGCAGATCCTGCAAATGTTGACTTCTGACCGCGAAGCTGAAAGAGCGGAACGTCAAGCCAACCTAGCCACTCTGCAACAGATAGCCCAGCTAGCCCATAACAACCAAGGCCATGGAAATCAGGACAACCACGGATCTAAGCTCAAGAATTTCCAGAATACCAACCCACCCGTTTTCACCAAGTCGGAAGAACCCCTAGACGCCGATGATTGGATGCAAACCATGGAAAATAACTTAGAAGTAGCCGGAGTGTAAGCCAATGAGAAAGTTCTATTCGCCACCCATTACCTAGCCGGAGATGCCAGGGCATGGTGGAACAGTGTTCGTGCAATGATCGGAGGCCAGATGATGACCTGGGAGGAATTCAAGGTCAAGTTTAGCAGAACCCATGTGCCACCAGGTTTAATCAAGAGAATGAGAGACGAGTTCAGAGAGTTGAAGCAAGGAAGGATGACTGTAGTGGAATACCGTGACAAATTTTTGTCATTAGCTAGGTATGCCCCGGACGAGATAGACACCGAAGCCAAGAAGAAAGAAAAATTCCTGAATGGTCTGCATGACGAAATGCAGACAGTGTTAGTCAATATCCCCTTTGTGGATATTGAAGCCCTTGTCGACTCTGCTATCCAGATGGAAGGAAAGATCAACCAGGCCAATGAGAACCGCAAGCGTCGCATGATGCATCAACCAGGAACCCATCAGACCCCAAAGTATCGCCCCAACCCATCTCCAGGATTTGCCCCAAGAACCAATAGACCCCCTATGACCCGTCCCACCTATCCCAACCATGGAAACCCTAGACCCGGAGGAAATCACAACAACCCCGGCAACTCTAGCAATTTCACCCGTGCCCCACCAAAGTTCAACCCCAACAATGCTACCACCAACCCCAACACTGCCCCAAGGACTGGAAGCAATGTTGTGCCTATCGCAGCCAAGGACAAGTCACAAGTGACCTGTTATGACTGTGGAAATAAAGGCCACTATTCCAACGAGTGTCCCAACAAGAAGAATGCCACAGCCCCTAATACCAATGTCCCAGCTCAGCAGCAGCGTCGTGTTCAGCCAGGAAGGAGGTTTGCCCCAGGGAATTCACTCAACCGCAATGGTCGTCTTTTTCTCATGCATGCTGAAGAAGCTCAGGAAGCGCCAGACGTCGTGCTGGGTATGTTTTCTGTTAATTCAGTACTTGCAAGAGTGTTGTTTGATTCTGGTGCATCGCATTCATTTGTCACCGAAGAGTTTGCCTGCACTAGTAAAATTCAACCAACCAAATTGAAGCATGTGATGATTGTGCAAATTCCCGGATCAACCACTAAGGCTAGGCAAATTTGCAAGGCCGTCCCTATCCGAATCCATGGCATAGATTTTTATGCTAACCTAATAGTACTCGGAACTAAAGGTTTGGAAGTAGTACTAGGAATGGATTGGATGTCCAAGCATAAAGGATTGATTGACTGTGCCAAGAAAGCCATTACCATGACCAGTATCACCGGAATATCCGTCGAGCATATAGCTGAAACCTTACCTCGCCAATTCAAGTGTAACAAGAGTCTAGCCCAACCTACCATTGACCAAGTTCGGATAGTCTGCGAATACCCCGATGTATTTCCAGATGTTTTGCCCGGTATGCCCCCAGATCGGGATATCGAGTTTATCATCGAACTAATCCCCGGAACAGGACCCATAGCCCAGAGACCCTATAGTATGAACCCATAAGAACTAGAAGAACTAAAGAAGCAACTAGATTCCATGCTAGAAATCGGATTGATTCAACCAAGCGCGTCCCCATGGAGATCACCTGTCTTGTTTGTGGACAAGAAGGATGGAGGTAACTGTTTATGTACGGATTATCGGAAGTTGAATGATGTCACCATCAAGAACAAGTACCCTTTGCCCAAGATAGAAGATTTGTTTGATCAGTTGACTGGTGCCCAAGTGTTTTCTAAGATTGATCTTAGAACTGGCTATCATCAACTCAAAATTCGTGCAGAGGATATTCCAAAGACTGCCTTTACCACCCGATATGGATTGTATGAGTATACAGTCATGTCTTTTGGATTAACCAATGCCCCCGCTTATTTCATGAATCTCATGAATAAGATTTTTATGGACTTCCTGGATAAGTTTGTCGTTGTTTTCATCGATGACATTCTGATTTATTCCAAATCGGAAGAAGAACATGAGCTACACCTAAGGACCATTCTTGGAACCCTTAGAGAGCATCAGTTGTATGCAAAGTTTAGCAAATGTGAATTCTGGTTACAGGAAGTAGGATTCCTCGGTCACATTGTATCAGCCGGAGGAATTGCCGTTGACCCTGCCAAAGTGAAAGATGTAGAAGATTGGCAAGCCCGAACCACTCAAACCCAAGTTCGTGCTTTTCTCGGATTGGCGGGATATTACCGCAAATTCGTAGAAGGATTCTCGAGTATCGCCAGACCCATGACCCAATTGCTGAAGAAGGACAAGAAGTTTGAATGGACCGACAAATGTGAAGCGAGTTTTCAAGAACTCAAGAGGAGATTAATTTCAGCCCCCATCTTGATTATGCCGGATATCACGAAGCCCTTCGATGTGTACTGTGACGCATCCAAGATTGGTCTCGGATGTGTGCTAATGCAAGAAGGCAAAGTTATATCTTATCTATCGCGACAATTGAAGCAACATGAGCAAAATTACCCAACCCATGACCTCGAACTCGCAGCCGTAGTTCTAGCCCTGAAGACATGGAGACATTATCTAATGAGAAATCGTTGTGAGATTTATTCGGATCACAAGAGCCTAAAGTATATATTCACTCAGAAGGAGCTGAATATGAGGCAGAGAAGATGGATTGAGCTAATCAAGGATTATGACCTGTACATTCACTATCACCCTGGAAAAGCCAATGTGGTAGCCGATGCCCTTAGCAGATTGTCGTGCCGCTTGAACTCCATGATTTTGAAGGAGCAACCAAGTCTGCACAAGGAGATGGAAGATTTTCGAATAGAATTAGTAAGTGAAGGATTTTTGGCTAGCATAGAACTTCAGCCCACTTTGATCAGTCAGATTAAAGAGGCGCAGAAGGGAAATACTAGTACCGACGGAATCAAGCGTCGTATCGGTACAGCCAAAGTACCCGGATTCACCGAGGACGAAGAAGGAGTTTTGTGGTACAAAGGACGCCTTTGTGTACCAGCAGATTCGGAGTTGAAAGAAGTTATCTTGAAGGAGGCTCACGATACTCTTTATTCCATCCATCCCGTAGGAACTAAGATGTGTCAAGATTTGAAAGAGCAATTTTGGTGGCATAAGATGAAGAGAGAAATCGGAAGCTATATCGCCAAGTGTGACATATGTCAGCGAGTCAAGGCAGGACATCAAAGACCCGCTGGATTGTTGCAACCTTTGCAGATTCCAGAATGGAAATGGGATTCTGTAGGAATGGACTTTATCACTGGACTACCTACTTCTAGTAGGGGAAATGACTCTATTTGGGTCATAGTGGACAGATTGTCCAAAGTCTCCCATTTCTTGCCCGTCAAAACCACCTATCAGAGTTCGAAGCTAGCAGAGTTATACATCGCTAGGATCGTTAGTTTGCACGGAGTCCCCAAGAATATAGTATCGGATCGAGGAACTCAGTTTACCTCGAGATTCTGGAAGAAAGTCCAAGAAGGTTTAGGAACCCACCTAGATTTCAGTACAGCGTATCACCCTCAGACCGATGGACAAACGGAGCGAGTAAATCAAATACTCAAAGATATGCTTAGAGCATGTGTGCTAGAATATGGATCCAAATGGGAAGACTGTCTGCCTTTTGCAGAATTTTCTTACAACAATAGTTACCAAGCCAGTTTGCAAATGGCCCCATTTGAATTCATGTACGGAAGAAAGTGCCGCACCCCTTTGAACTGGTCGGAAGTAGGAGAGAGTTAGATCTTCGGACCCGACATCCTACAAGAAGCAGAAGAGAAGGTTCACAAGATTCGTGAACACCTCAAGACAGCCCAATCCCGACAAAAGAGTTACGCCGACAAGAGACGTCGAGACCTCGCCTTCAACATCGGAGATTTTGTTTATCTGAAGGTGTCGCCATTGAAGGGAATGCAGCGTTTCCAACTCAAGGGAAAGTTAGCCCCCAGATATATCAGACCTTTCAAAATTTTGAACCGTCGAGGAGAAGTATCGTATCAACTGGAGCTACCTGAAGAGATGTCATCTGTGCACAATGTGTTCTATATCTCATTACTTCGCAAGTGTCTCGAAGTCTCCGAGAAGACCGAAGTGTTCAAGAATATCGACCACCGGACCATAGAGATCAACGATGACCTGACCTATCCCGAAGTGCCCATCCGTATATTGGAGGAAGCCTTTCAAACCACCAGAACCCGGAGCATCAAGTTTATCAAGATTCAATGGAGCAATCACACGGAAGAGGAAGCTACCTGGGAACGCGAAGATCACATCAGAACAGAGTTTCCAGATCTCTTCCAATCCTAGGTAATCTTTTCGTCCTTTTTCAAATCTCGGGACGAGATTTTGTTTAAGGGGGGAAGGTTTGTAACATCCCAAAAATATCAAACTTAGATCATCAAAACACTAATCATCAAGATTAGGGTCAACAAAAACTTTTCTAAATGAATTCATGAATGCATGTATATGTGTATGCATGAATTTTGAATTTCTTTAAAAACCACCTTGTTTGTGTGAACCATTGCTTGTAAAATGTTTCTTAGGTGAAAATAACATCATCTAAAACATTTCCCACACTTTTCCTAAAGACAAGTAAATCAAAACAAATATATTAAGGGAATGGTCATTTTGACAAATTTAACTCCCATGCCTACTTTGGCTATCTCAAACTTTCAGAACCTAACAGAAACTTTTCTGGATCTTTGCACCCCTTGAATGTACTCATAACAAAGTATCAAGGCCCACTTTGTGATCATCCAAAAACTTTCAAATGCATAGTTTAAATGACATTTCAAAATTGAATCTTCTTCATATGGGAAGATCCCACTTTTTCAAAACCCACTCAAACAAGCTCAATCAAAACCCAAGCATCTGCAGACTCACCAGAACCAATCTAGCAAACCCACCAAAATTCATTTCAAAATTCAAAACTTGAGTTCATGCGGCCATTTCATCAAACAGGTTGCAGACACAAATCAAACAAAACCACAAACACTATAGTGTGCAGTGTTTTGAGCCTAACTTGTTCCCTAGTTAGCTCACACACAACCCAGTAGATCATCTAGAAAGATTAGCCCAACACTAGCACCCCTGTGAGCTTGCCATTGCCATTAATGGTAAACAGCCGAGCAACCCCATGTCACCCCATTGTGGACAGCAAGCTAGGAGCAGCAGCAAGCCTAGCCACCATGTCTGGGAGGCAGCCCACCGTCCACCGCCACTGCCTGTCCCAGCCGCGAGCGTTGCCAAGCCCTGGACCATGCGCACGAGACACGCCCAGACCATGCCGAGCGTGCGCCAGAGCGCCACCCTCGACCAGCATCCACAGACCGCGCGCCGCCCTCACCGCGCGCACACACGATCACCACCGACCCAGGACACCCCCAGACACCCCCGTTTGCCGCCCCGTGCCATATAGCCACCGCCCGCCGTCGAAGACGCCGCCTCTGCCGCGCAGAGCACCGCCCGTTCCAGACCAAACCACACCGCCCCATGCCTCGCGACCATGCCGTTGAGCATCGCCAGGAGACACAGCACCGTCCCCTACCCGTGCCCATGCCATTAGCCGCCTGTAACGTCGCCCCCGACGAGCTCACTTTGCGCCCCGACGGTCGCTTCGCTCGACTATAAATAGAGACCACCCCCGCACGATTTCTTCACACCATCTCACTCCCCTCTCCCCACTGACCGTGCCACACCATCCTTAGAGCAAGGCGAGCACCACCTCGCCAGAATTTCACCGAAGCCCGCCGCCTCTGGAGAAGAAGGGAACCAGCGATTGGAGCCGCCCCAGGAGAAGCCACCGGTACCGGGAGGATCGCCGTCGTCGACTTCGTCGTTCGCCCGCCTCGCCGACCCTCGCCCGTACCCCGGTGAGCCCCCAGCACCCCCCACTGGTCGCGCTAGGTTTCGTTCTCGCCGGAGTTGTCTCGCGTCGACGATGACCCTCAGTCGTTGGATTAGAATCAGATCGAACGTCCCACGTTGCCCCATACCGCTTCGCCCAGCCCCGTGTCACGGACTAGAGGGGACACCCACTTACGCAGCCCGCGGGAGCACTGCGCTTAGCAGGCCGGCCCGTTAGAATTTCCCGCGCAGCCCAGCAATTCAAATTAAACTTTTTTCTATTTCTTTTCAAACACACTTCAACACCCAACTTCAAAAATCAAACCAGATCGATTCAGTGCACCAAATTGGATGAAACCAATTTTGTTGGAAAGGTTTGTGAATGCTTAATCCAATCCCGTTGGATTCAAGTCATTTGGATCTGTAGATCACCCATAGCAAAAATAACAAGGCAGAAGCTTTTCTGCATTCAAACATTTTTCAAATTTAAACCATAAAAGCTTTTGAGTTGATTCCAACTCTCAAAAATCACATTTAACCATACCTTTAAGAATATATAAAAAGATATAGGTTTACTTGCAGAAATAATGTTCAAGGAATAAAAGAATGCTTCATAAGCATTTCTAGCCACTTTAATTAATTAAATTAAAAGGGTAAAACCTTATTAAATTGTGACACCACTTTAAATCATATTCCCATGGACTACAATATGTGGTGATGACATGTGTCAACATGATCCCATGTTTAGT
Source organism: Avena sativa (assembly GCA_916181665.1). Taxonomy (NCBI): domain Eukaryota; kingdom Viridiplantae; phylum Streptophyta; class Magnoliopsida; order Poales; family Poaceae; genus Avena; species Avena sativa. Next base: position 141,568,862 of record OV702294.1, on the reverse strand, counting down.
TTGGAGAATATTAAATCTTAAGTAGTTTCTCTGAGTAGAAATTACTTTTCTAAAAAAAGGATTTAAACCAAGCCTTAACCTTGTAATGTTAGAGATGATGCTAGATCATCTATAGGACCCTTGTGTGTGATGATTGCAAGTAGTTAAGTATTATTTGGTGATTGTGTACCTCGTATTTATTCATAGACGCTAGTACCGACCAAGGATACGAGGAGGAAGGAGGGTACTACGAAGAGGAAGCCGAGGAGAACTTCAACCACTGCTCTGCACAAGGCAAGCTGATACTATACCAATGCAAGCTTTACTAATCAAGTTGACCAATGCAAGCTAACACTTGAAGGATACTATACCTATGCAAGCTTATATTGACATTGTGCAAGCTAACCCTTGCAAAATACCCTATTGTTGCCACAAACCCATACTTGTGATATGAATACTATATGCCTTAAGCATATGTGATCATACCCACTTGCTAAACCAATCCTAGTTTTATGGCAAGCTTCTTACTTTATTTCTTTATCAAAGCTTACTTAGAGTCTACCTAAGAGTTTGGTAGATATTAGACAGTTGTGCTCGAGGTTGCCTAAAAGAGCATAAAATTTGGCCTAAGCTAGAAACCTTGATATCATCCTAAGATATAAGGTTAGACTTAGTGAAACTCCACTAGTACCACCCCTCATCATTATTACCCCCACCTGTAGATGCTAGTGCTAAGCATAAAACTTGATCAACTTTAGATGGGAATACTTGGTGGAAAAATGGTTATGAAAACCTTGGAATGATGGATCATTCTATTGAAATGTTTTGGACATGTGTTTCCAAACACTTAATGATTTTGGTGATGAAAATGTTGAGGCATGAGCCTTAGCCCCTTTAAAAACTGATGGTTGTCTGGATGCGATACCATTCCAATTTTATCGTACAACCACAATACCCGAATTTTGGGTAGGGCTTGACTGGAAACTTATATACCTTAGTATTAGTTCCCTCCCGGCCAAGGTCTGAGTTGAGGCTACCTTGTGAAGATTGTCCACCTGTGCAGTACCCAAGATGACTGTGGTCATGGTTGGGAGGCCAAACTCACAGGAGAGGTGTTGATACTAGGGAGTGTAATTGAAAGGTTAGGATTGATTATCCGCATACTGAGTATGGTGAATTCAGGATTTGTTCCTGACGGATGTATCGAATGTTGTGGTGAAAGTGTACAATCTCTGCAGAGTGTCAAACTATTCGAATAGCCGCGTCCGCGGTTATGGACAGTTGGAGTGGCCATACTGTTCCCCCGTCAGACCCTTTTGAAAATGACTTGTGAACTGAATTGAGACTTTGACTTGACCACAACAGAGTTGTGACCTGGATTACAAGATCCCACTTAGGAGTTATAAAATTGTGACTAGCTTTGGAACTTAGTAGAGATAAACCTGGCTTTTTGCAAAACAACCCTAGAGCCTAGTGTCCTATTATCCAAAAACCCCTTACTTGTTAGTATTAGTTTGCGAGTACTTAAAGAGTACTCATGGCTTTGTCCCTGGCTATTCCCATGGCCAGACTATGAAGAGGAGTACCTGGAGGATGGATCCCAGGAAGGTTACGACAACTAGGATCATCTCCCATCGTCAGCATTGCCTGTGACCCCGAAGATGGAGCTTCGCCTACGCTACCGTTATTATTACGTATTCTGCTGCTTGAAGTTGTATTAAGAACTGGATCATGAGATCCCTATTTGTGTAAGAACTTATGTATCGTTTGTAATGGATGAAGTACTATGGTATCCAATTCTGTTATGTCTTGCAAAAATGGTAATCCTGGGATTGCGATGTATGGCATAACAGGCATCCAGGATTGAAAAAATCCGGGTGTTGACAGGAGTACACAACTAATACACAGACAGTTGCTTGAGCACAAGAAAACATGTAAGTACACATTGCAAGAAAAAGTTTTTTGTTCCCCCTGATTTTTGCCTTCTGGACAGAAATCGGGGTTTCTGAAATTGGGATGTTACACCTGCCGTCTTCCACCTTTCTTTTATATAAGGAGTAGGTGAGGCGACACAACACCTTGTGACCCTCGTCCACAATCCTAACTGTAGTCAAAGTGTGTCCAAGCCATTGACATGTGTCCGTGACCGGCTAAGTCCAACTTGCTGGCTTTAGTCGGATATGTATACACATAGCTCCACTCTTTTAAGTGCACGACCCCACATGCTTACGCTAAGCCGGACACAGCTCAGTGGTCTCTCGCCCAAAGCTCAATGTGAGGATATGTACGATTCTCTTTGTCCTAGGATATCGGTGATAACCTATATGGGAGCGTTCGCCATCCTAGACATAAAATCGGCTACTCCATAATAAAGATTGTGCGATCACTTTAGGTCTAATGAGTCCATTATGCTAGTTGGGACATATGATGGCTTGCTTATGCATACTAGCCGACCGTTCATTAGGTTAGCATACCTCTTCCGTCTAACCAATGCAAGTTGGATTTCATCTCTATGCACATGACACACATGACATTATCATCTTCCGGCTTACACATTAGTGTCGGCAGAGGGTGTCCAGCACAACCTCAAATGATTAAGGATAAAGTATCATAAACTGTATTAAGTAAAAGGTTGTACAGCTGCATCACACACACATATATATAGAGAGAGAGTACAAACATCTTACACCAGACGGTTTACAGATACCAGCCGGAATGTGGAGCCTATAGGACACCATTCCTAACATTTTTTATCCATGATGTATCTGAAAGTACTAACTAGATGTGCCTAACCATTCTCCTTTATGTTTGATTTTGGCCTCGATAGTAAGAAGGTACATAGTCCTTTTTAATAGAGTTGTGTTTGTTTCTTAGAGAAGAACCAGTAGACATAGTTAATAAAGTCTTGAATATGTATTTTTTGGTGAACATGCCGATAAATGGAAAATTAGGCTAGGAAGTTAAGAAAAACTCTAAAGATGTAGAACTTAAATTATGTATAGTCTTATAAAATAATAACCAAAGTTCTGTGTGATGCTATTGTTTAGTTGTATGGGATGGTATGTTGAAGCATGAAAGGCGTGTATCCAACTTTGTTTTTAGATTAGAAATATCTTCCACCCTAGACTCAAATTTCCAGTAAAGTTGGGGTCCAAGTGTCTCCTTTCATCGAAAAATTCTTAAGTAGGTTTTGTAAACATGGAAAATATTAAAAGTCTCAAATAGATGGATTCAACGAATGGAAGCTGAGCTCCATTGAGCCCTTTATTTAAAACAAAATAAATATCATATTTAAAAGTTTTAAAGAATTCTGAAAAAAAATATGGATGAAGTCAATGATGTATACTATAGCTGTGCAAAATCTCAATTGAAATATTTGTATCCTTGGGTACAGGAAAACACAAAAGTGCAAATCTGAGTATAGGGAACAATGCACATTTCAAAACTCCAAAAATTGTTGATTATTTTTATTTTTGTGTAGCTCGGTATATAAAAATTCCAAGAATTTCGCATATTCCCATTCTGCACACATGTAGGATTCGTTTGTCAAGAATATAATACATTGTCTAACTCTTTCCATGAGTTAGAATTTTTTGTTGAGTTGACCGGTGCATCAATTCAATATGAATATAATTGAGCTTTCTTATTCTCTGTTACTCGAACGTGCCTTTTACTTGCTTTAGTCGAATTATATTCTGAAATGAGGGTGTTATTGATTTCACTGCAAATCAGCAACCTAATTTAGGGAACAAAGATAAATGTTGCGGAGTGGGTATTGCCTTGCGTTGTTGCGCGTGATCTCACGTCATGACTTCAATTAACAAAAAGATGAGGATTTGGTTTTCTGTTTACGATGTAGTACTCCCTCCGTTTAAGTTTTCTGTTTACAATATAGTACTCCATCCGTTTAAAATATCTAGATACGTTCGTTTCACAAAGCTAAAGCGTCTTATATCTGATTCATCTGATCTTTGTTGATGCTAGACTTAAAATAGGCGTGGTTGGTAGTTAATGTGAGTTCTGACCTTTGAATGGCATGAGGCGTAATGTTCTTTCTGCATGGGCGTGGTCCTTAGTTTTGGCGACAGAAATATTGGTGAACACTTGATTGCAACTGACGTTTCCAGTCGGATGGGGTACAGAACACATTAAGAACGCTGGTGCACGTTAGCATGCAAACTATATGCGGGGCAAATGAAGACCGTTCTGATTCTTACGGTGGAAAGGTTTCAAAGAGCTAGCAACACTTGCTCGACAAACTAATGCACCTATATATATATCCGTCCGTCATCAGAGGTCGAAGACCGCGGCGCCGTGGTGTGCTAATTAACATGCGCTCTTCCTTTTCTGAGAAGCTGCAGCTGGACAATATATATTACGTACGTATGTAGTTCCACGTACGTAGTACATTACAACTAGCAGTGCTACAAAATAGAAATCTTCCCTGGCTTAATCTTGCCGAGGCAGTAGAGTACAAAAGCTAGGATGACAAGAACCAGCAACTGACTGGCCGGAAAGATGAAGAGCAATACTACAATAGTACAATTCTAAGTCGTAGATGACTGAAGCGGTTGCACAGGATGATGCAGCAGACAGAAACTCTAAGCAGCTTCACACACTCACACTCACAAACTCGATCTGCTATAGTAGCTAGTACTAGCTAGCGGTTCACAAGGTGTTACGAAAGCTCAAGAGGGATAGACGGGAGGGCTGGAGATGAGAGGGGAGGCAGGGGTAAGACGAAGCGAGCGTCTCCGTAGAAGAGTCTCTTGCATGGTAAAGTCTTGCAAGGTCAAGAACAGCAATTGCTTGGATCTTGGCAAGAGTACCAAAGGAGGCCGCGCAGAAGCAGAATAAAGGAGAAGCGGGAGTGGCGTAAGAAGTAGGGGGACAGACAGATGAGAGCTCAGGGAGGATAGAGCCGGTAGTGCCATCAGCGCGGCCGCGGCGCTCCGTAGCTCCAGCTCTTGGGCGTCGTCGTCCCCTTCTCCGACGACCGGCCGAGAAGAAGGTGTCTGATCACGGAGGAGAGCGCGAGCCGGCGGCGACAGGCCATGCTGAATCCTGGGCTGGCATGGAGATGAGAGCAACGAAGGCTCCCTGCTGGACCGGGTGGCATGGCGAGGCGCCCCCAAAGGGAAGGGCTGCGGTTTGAGTGGTAACTGGCGCTGGTGAGCTTGGTTGGAAGGAGGAGGGCTGGCTACCCGGGGAGGAGCCCCCTTATGTAGGAGATCGAAGGAAGGAGTAGACGGGAGCGTGCGCTGCAGAGAGTGAAGATGGAGATATGCGGTACTAGTACATCGGCCCACATAAATGGCCGGGGGGAGTGCATGCAAAATGGTGGTAAGGCGCGGCGGTGCGGGTACGGTGGTCCGAGCGATCGAGCCGAGCCCCGAAACGATGAAACACGCCTTTATGGACGGTGCAGCGGGGAGGTTAATTTGCTGCGTTGCATGTGCCGCTCTCGTTTGCGTTGCTGTGGCCGGCGCCTGCGCGTGCGCGTGCGCGTGTATGCTTGGTGATGAATGCGTGCGGTCCAGCCATGGCCATGCGTGTTTCAGACAGGCCACGCACCGGAGCTCGGAAAACCAGAGGGCGGAGCACCGATCGGCATCGGCATCGGCATCGGACCCATGCTCACGCCACGCACGGACGGACGCACGCGTACATGTGCACACGGAGGCAGATCGAGCGCATGTGATGTGCGGCTGGGTGTGCCAGCGTACGTACGCTGCGAAGAGGCGATGATGGCGATCGAGCTGGGAATTGAAGATCGATCGGGAAAGGGGCTCTGGTCTCTCTCATCCGCGTCCGTCCGTCCGTCCGTCCTGGAGTTGCACGCACGCGCGCAGATGAGATTACACCAACATAAATTCAGTGAATGAGCGGTGCTACGTACGGGGCGTGGGCATCATGAATGCCCGACGTTAAGCCGGCAGGATGGGCGTTCGACGAGCTCCACCCACCGGCCCGGCCGCACTTAACTCACATCGCCGCACGCTACGAGACTGACTCCGTTTTCGTTCGCTTCTGCGGGTTGTACGCTACATCCTCATTGTCTGCTTCCGCGTAACTGAAAGGGACTACTGCAGCATAGTAGTCACGCTGTGGGGGCCGGCCTCGGGAGGCGCGCGTGCAAGTGCAAGCTCGCTCGGGATTTCACTACTAGCTGGCCGGAACTCGAACAAAACGTAAATACGACACGGTGAGTACAGTCGATGCCAGAGCACTGTGGAGTGTGTATATATACTCATTCCGTTCTAAAATATAAGATTTTTTTTCTTCTAAAAAATAAAATAAGATGTTTTAGACTATTTTTAAAACACATGTATTTAAATATCTTTTAGTAATTGAGAAGGTCCCTCCTCGACACCACCATCTCGCTCTTGTTATCCACGGTTCCTGCGCGCGCATAGTCTGAGGCAGGGCCTCTCCTAGGTCCTCTCTATGATCGTATGAGATGGTTTGAACGATGGTTGGACTCCCATCGGCTCCGTGTTACATATAGCCAAACGGCAGCAGATTACAATGAAGTTTGTTTACACCGTGAGAAACAAGAAAGGCAGGTAGAGGTGAGGATAGATACGTGATTGATCCATATCATTCAAATCAATCACGTTTACAGATATATCTCAACTTCCCAAACTACCTCTACTCTATCTATTCGCTGGAACAAGTCGTTCCGCTCACACCCCTCCTCAATCACAATCTTCTCCGAGGTTGAGATTGTTCTTGAATTCTTCAAGTTGCCGTGTTGGTAAAGCCTTGGTGAATCCATCTGCCACCTAATCCTTTGAAGAGATGAATCTGATCTCTAGCTGTTTTCGAGCTACTCTTTCTCTTACAAAATGAAAATCAATTTTAATATGTTTTGTTCTTGCATGAAATATGGGATTGGCTGATAAATAGGTTGCACCCATATTATCACACCACAAGCATGGAACTTGATCTCTTTGAACTCCAAGTTCACCCAACAAAGACTCAACCCATATGACTTCTGCAGTAGCATTTGCTAGAGACTTGTACTCAGCTTCTGTACTTGATCTTGACACTGTTGCTTGTTTTCTAGCACTCCAGGAAATTAGGTTAGGTCCAAAATAAACAGCAAAACCTCCTGTTGATCTCCTATCATCTACACATCCTGCCCAGTCAGCATCTGAAAAAGCACTTACTAGAGTAGAGGATGATTTTCTAAAGGTTAGTCCCAAACTCACTGTACCACTGACATATCTCAAGATCCTTTTCACAGTTGTCCAGTGTACAGTAGTAGGTGCATGAAGAAACTGGCATACCTTGTTGACTGAGAAGGCAATATCTGGTCTAGTAAGTGTCAGGTATTGAAGAGCTCCAACTATGCTTCTGTACCTTGTACCATCTTCTGGTCCCAAAGGTTCTCCTTCGGTGATTGAGAGTTTTTATGATGCTGATAGTGGTGTTGGCAAAGACTTGCATTCATTCAATCCAACTCTACTAATCAAATCTGAAGCATATTTCTCTTGAGTTAGCATAATTCCTTGATTAAATTTCTTTACCTCAATACCCAAAAAGAAACTTAAATCACCAAGATCTTTTAATGCAAAGGCTGAACCAAGATCTTGAAGAAGTGCAGTTATTGCTTTGTTGGAGGAGCTAGTAACAATAATATCATCAACATACACTAGCACATAAATATGTATACCTCACTTGTTGTATATAAACAATGTTGTGTCTGCCTTGGATGCCAGAAAACCAAGCTCTTGCAACTTAGAGCTTAGCTTAGAGAACCATGCTCTTGGTGTCTGCTTGAGTCCATACAGTGATTTATCAAGTTTACACACATGATGTGGTGCATCAGGATTTTCATATCCAGGTGGTTGCTTCATATAGACCTCTTCTTCCAGAACACCATGAAGAAACGCATTCTTTACATCCAGTTGCCTCAAACTCCAACCTCTGGAAACTGAAATAGCTAGAACAAGTCTAATAGTAGCAGCTTTAACAACAGGACTAAAAGTGTCTTCATAATCTAGACCATATCTTTGCTTGAAGCCGTTTGCTACTAGTCTAGCCTTATATCTGTCAATAGTTCCATCATCTTTTCTTTTAATTCTATACACCCATTTGCAATCTATGAGATTACTACATCTTTTTTGTGGTACTAGATGCCATGTCTTGTTTTCCATTAATGCCATATACTCATCATCCATAGCATTTTTCCAGTTTTTATTTTTTAGTGCCACTTGCAGATTTTCAGGTTCACTAGTTTGACAAGACAAACCATACCGTACCGTACCATCTTTGTAAACTTTGGGTTTAGAATTACCCGTTTTGGACCTTGTTCTGTGAACGGCAGCCACAGGCAGTGGTTCATCTGTATTCTGCGTAGAGGATCCTCCTGATCCGATCTCCTCCTGATCAGAGTCTTGCATGGACGCAGACCCCGATGGGCTTGGCGCGGTTGAGGGAGCATTCGACGCCGCGGCCGATGACATGGAGCCGGTCGCTGTCGAAGACATCGGTCCACTCCTTGAGTCAGGAGCGCTTGGAGTCCCGCGACGCGGCGTCTCGCGCGCCACGCACGGTGCGCGTTTCAGCGTGAGAACCACGCTGGCTGCTGGAACCAGGCGACGTGGCACCTGTTCGTTGGCCGTTCACGCGCGCAGACTGATTTGCAGAGGATCTTGCGGAGCCTAACGCTGGTTCACCGTTGCTGACATACGAGGTTCCCTCGTTCCGAGGTTGATACACCTCAGTTTTCGTGTCGCAGGCACCTGGTCGCTCATACGATGACCCAGTGTCTTTGTTGGCACCGTTTGAACTCGTTCCTGCGCCATTTTCTTCCTGATTTCTTTCCGCCGCCTGTTGTTCCTGAGGAGGACTCAAAGTACCAGATATTATAGAGACATTAGGTGTTAGATCAGTACCATTATTTTCCCCCTCTTGAGATGACACCGATGGATTTTGGAGATGATCGGGGAGGAGAAGGATTTCGCGCTGAAGAAGCGATCCAGCATTGGGATGAAGATCAGCAAAGGGAAACACTGTTTCATCAAAGACAACATCACGTGAGATGTAAACGCGGCCGGATTTGACATCGAGGCATTTGACACCTTTGTGCATGTGACTATAGCCAAGAAAAACACACTGTTTTGAACGGAAGGCACGTTTATTATATGGTCGAAGGTTGGGCCAACAAGCGCAACCAAAGATGCGAAGAGATGCATAATCCGAAGTTTTGTGAAACGGACGTTCCATGGGAGTGTCATGGTTAATGATTTTCGATGGTAATATATTAATAAGATATGTGGCAGTAAGAAAAGCTTCATCCCAAAATTTTAATGGCATGGATGCATTAGCAAGAAGAGCAAGCCCAACTTCTACAATGTGTCGATGCTTGCGTTCAGCGGATCCATTTTGTTGGTGTGCATGAGGGCATGATACATGATGTTCTATGCCTACTTTTTGAAAGAATGAATTTAATTTTTCATATTCTCCACCCTAATCGGATTGAAGGGCAAGGATCTTTTTACCAAACTGACGTTCAACAAGAGCTTGGAAATTATGGAAAACTTGAAAAACATCAGACTTCTTTTTGAGAAGATAAATCCACACAAACTTGCTATAGTCATCAATAAAGCTTACATAGTAGGATTTTCGTCCTACGGAGGATGATGCAGGACCCCAAACATCAGAGAAAACAAGTTGTAAAGGTTCAGTGGAGACGCTAGTGGATCTTACATAAGGTAATTGATGACTTTTAGCTCTTTGACAAGAGTCACAAATAGACTCACTACTAGATTTATTTGAGCAAGAAAGCTGATGTTTACTAATAACTTGTTGAACAATGCGAGACGAAGGATGTCCTAGGCGGCTATGCCATTCCGAAGCTGAAGGCTTGGTGGCACTAAAGGCACGCTTATTCTTGGATGATGATGAAGAAATCATGGGGTAGATGCCTCTGAAGCATCTACCTTTGAGAAGCACCCTCCTCGTGGCTCGATCCTTGACATAAAAAGACCACGGGTGAAACTCAGCAAAAGCATTATTGTCTTTGGTAAAGCGATGAACAGAAACAAGACTTTTAGTGGCTTGTGGAACATGGAGAATATTTTTAAGATGCAAATTTTTTTAGGGAGTTTTAACAATGGCATGACCAACATTACTAATGCTCATACCTTGGCCATTGGCTGTGTGAACTTGTTCACGGCCATGGTACTTCTCCTTCATGGTGAGCTTGTTGATCTCACCGGTGATGTGGTCGGTGGCACCGGTGCCGTAACACCAGTTGGTGTCCACTCCATAGGACATAGCATTGGCGCCCTTCTCCTCCTCGTATTCTTCTTCGCCGTCTTCATCGAAGCGGTACCAACACTTCCATGCTTCATGCCCTTGCTTGCCACAGATTTGGCAGGTGACGGACTCACGATCTTTGCCGTCGCCCCTGCCGCCCCCACGTCGTCCATTGCCACCACCGCGCTGAGGGCGCCCTTGACCTTGACCGCGGGCATTGCCGCGTCCTCCGCCACGCCTTCCTCTTCCGCGGTTGCCGCGGCCTCGAAATCCACCGCGTCCGCGCGCGGCAGCGTTGGCGGATGATTCACCGCCGCCTGCACCGCCTAGCATCAGCTGCATGCGGTTGTCATATGCTATGACCTGGGCGTAGAGGTTGTTGACGGTGAGCTGGTTCTCGTTGGCGCCGATAGCTGCAAAGAGGGGGTTATAAGTGTCATCAAGGCCGGCGAGGAGGTACTCGACGAGTTCTTCGTCCTCGATCGTGCGCCCTGCCGCTGCAAGCTCATCAGCAAGAGCCTTCATCCTTGTGAAGAAGGCTGGAGTCGAAGGGAATTGTTCCCTCTTGGTGGAGGAGAGAGCGACGTGCAGGTTGGAGATCCTCGTCCTTGATTGGGTCGAGAACATGGCCTTGATTGCTGCCCATACCTCGGCCGAGGTTTCAAGGCCGATGGTGGCGATCAGAATGTCACGGGACAGAGAAGATTTGAGGAAGGAAAGCACATGTTGGTCAGTTGCAATCCAAGTATCATAGGCCGGGTTTGATTCCTTCACCTTTCCCTTCTCACCGCCATGATCGACGACAACAGTCGGTGTTGGTGTAGAGACTGTGCCGTCGAGGTAGCCCATCAGGCGTGCACCACGTACGGGCGGAAGAACCTGGGAGAGCCACAGGAGGTAGTTCTCCCGTGTGAGCTTCTCGCTCACGCCGGCTCCAGCGAGAGGGTTGGACATGGCGGTGGCAGGAGATGAGGAAGAGGCTAAACACATAGATGTGATGGAAGAATAGGCTCTGATACCATATGATCGTATGAGATGGTTTGAACGATGGTTGGACTCCCATCAGCTCCGTGTTATATATAGCCAAACGGCAGCAGATTACAATGAAGTTTGTTTACATCGTGAGAAACAAGAAAGGCAGGTAGAGGTGAGGATAGATACGTGATTGATCCATATCATTCAAATCAATCACGTTTACAGATATATCTCAACTTCCCAAACTACCTCTACTCTATCTATTCGCTGGAACAAGTTGTTCCGCTCACACTCTCCGCCGGAATAGCCAACACGAGTTGGGCGGGAAGGGGCGCCTGAATAGGTAGGGGTACCGTTTTTGGCTGTTCGCCGGTAGTGGGCCGTGTGCCCGAATGTGGAGTTTCGATTCATGGCGGCCGAATTGGGGCTCTAGGGTTCATCCTCCTTGCTCTCAAGCTCCTTGGTTGGAGCGGCAGGCGATGTCAATGGCCACCGTATCCTTTAGTAAATTTGGGGTCACGTGCTACCTCTCTGCCTTTGCTGCTCCCGAGCTCCTCCATCTTCCTATGGTCGGCCATGGTGGCAAGGGAAAGAAGGTGGAGAGCTTGGTCACACTCGGAGCTAGAGGCAGTGGGGGCAATTTCTGCTCTGGACTTCTGACCGGCCATGGTGGCAAGGGGAAGAAGGTGGAGAGCTTGGTCATGCTCGGATCTAGAGGCGGCGGGGGCAGTTTCTGCTCTAGACCTCTAACCGGCCATGGTGGCAAGGGAAAGAAGGTGGAGAGCTTGGTCACGCTCGGATCTAGAGGCGGCGGGGGCAGTTTCTGCTCTAGACCTCTGACCAGCCATGGTGGCAAGGGGGAAGAATGTGGAGAGCTTGGTCACGCTCGGATCTAGAGGCGGCGGGGGCAGTTTCTGCTCTAGACCTCTGACCGGCCATGGTGGCAAGGGGGAAGAATGTGGAGAGCTTGGTCACGCTCGGATCTAGAGGCGGCGGGGGCAGTTTCTGCTCTAGACCTCTGACCGGTCGTGGAGGCAAGGGGAAGAAGGTGGAGAGCTTGGTCGCGCTCGGATCTAGAGGTGGCGGGGGCAGTTTCTGCTCTGGACCTCTGACCGGCCATGGTGGCAAGGGGAAGAAGGTGGAGAGCTTGGTCACGCTCGAATCTAGAGGCAGCGGGGGCAGTTTTTGCTCTGTACCTCTGACTGGACGTGGTGGAAAGGGGAAGAAGGTGGAGAGCTTGGTCACGCTCGGATCTAGAGGCGGCGGGGCAGTTTCTGCTCTAGACCTCTGACCGGCCATGATGGCAAGGGGAATAAGGTGGAGAGCTTGGTAACGCTTGGATCTAGAGACAACAGGGGTAGTTTCTGCTCTGGACCTCTGACCGGCCGTGAAGGCAAGGGGAAGAAGGTGGAGAGCTTGGTCACGCTCGGATCTAGAGGCGGCGGGGGCAGTTTCTGCTTTGGACCTCTGACCGGCCATGATGGCAAGGGGAAGTTGGAGAGCTTGGTCACGCTTGGATCTAGAGGCAGCGGGGGCAGTTTCTGCTCTGGACCTCTGACCGGCCATGATGGCAAGGGGAAGATGGAGAGCTTGGTCACGCTTGGATCTAGAGGCGGCGGTGGCAGTTTCTGCTCTGGACCTCTGACTGTACGTGGAGGCAAGGGGAAGAAGGTGGAGATCTTGTTAACGCTGGGATCTAGAGGCGGCGGGAGCAGTTTATGCTCTGGACCTCTGACCGGACGTGGAGGCAAGGGGAAGAAGGTGGAGAGCTTGGTCACGCTCGGATCTAGAGGCGGCGGGGGCAGTTTCTGCTCTGGACCTCTAACCGGCCATGGTGGCAAGGGGAAGGTGGAGAGCTTGGTCACGCTTGGATCTAGAGGCGGTGAGGGCTGCTCTGGACCTCTGACCGGACGTGGAGGCAAGGGGAAGAAGACGCCAACGAGGTGGCGACCAACCAGCTGCTCCTTCTTCAAGTGCCGTTGTCGTCCTACTGGTGGCTTCTGTGCTACCTCCTTTCTCTCGGCCGGACGTGGCGGTGAGGAGAGAGGGGGTGGCCCTTCAGCTGCTGGTCTTGGTCAACGGCTCGAGATGATGCATCATCGAGCAAACCACACAGTGGCCTTGGTGACATCCGCGATCTTTGGCTTGAAGGACGGTCATCTTCACAGCCTCCAGGGTGGAGGCCCTTCTCGAAGCTTCTCGCCGGAACCACCATCTCTACGCAACCAAATGGTTTGTCCCCAATGGTGCAAAGAGCGGTCGGCGATGGAGACTCAACGGCGGTGGAGAAGACCAAGGGACTGAATTGCTTTTTAAAATTTTGGTCTAGGGTCTTTTTTGCAAGTTCCTAGGCCTTATCTTCAGATTTCAAGTTCTGTAGGGCAAGTGTTTTTAGGGGGCTCATATGTAATTTTGTACCTACCTGATGTTTGTCGCAGCTTCGAGGCCACTCGTGGCCTTTCTTATGAAAAAGGGTACCGTTTAGTGTGTAGCTTCGCTCATTTTGCATCGGACTTGAACACTAAAAGACATCTAAATACGTGTTGCTCAGAAAAATACTGCTAAAACAACTTATAATTTGGAACGGTGGGAGCAGGAACTAATATGCTGCTGCACAAGTGCAGTGTTCATCTACCCAGTGTCACTAGCACATGAACAAAAACAAGAGAGGAAACATCACTCGGCACAAACACTACCAGGTCCAGGCGCTAGCTGGACAGAGCTAAACTTGGTTACAGCCTGCAGGAAGCAGTGAATGAAAACACACGGCTGATCAACATACGTGACGTGACTAGGTAGAGTAACACTGCGTTGTAGTGTCTTTTTTTTTTTAATTCGGGTACGCTAGCTTCCGGTCGACATGCGGGCCGGGAGGTCAGTTTCCGAGTTCCGACGGGCTCGATCGACAGTCAGTTGCGCACGGTGATGGCGGTGGAGGAGGTGATCATGTGCGTCACCGTGGTGACCCACCTCTTGTAGACGGCGTAGTCGTCGGCGCGGAGCTCCACCTTGCCCCTGCTCGTCGTCACCTCGATCGGGTACGTCGCGTCCTCCTCCCGGCTCGCCTTCTCCGGGGCGCACGGGCTCACGTCCTCCACGATACCTGTTGTACGAACGTGGTGGTCAGTGTGGCCGAGGATGGTTAGGAATGGATTTGATCGAGACATGGTTCTTGATCCTCTTACATTCTCTGGCGTTGGAGAAGGCCTGCATGACGAGGCTCATCTTCTTGATCCGGAGGACGAGCTTGCCGTTCCTGTCGCACGCCGCCGACACCGTGTGCAGCTTCCACTTGCCGTCCGGCATCGCCACGAACATCTCGTCGCCCTTGGCCAGCGCCGCCTTGGACCGCGCGTAGTTGAAGTCGAAGTCCAGGTCGTCCTGCCACGGCGCCGAACCCGCCTGGTCACCCCGCTCGCTCTGCCCGTGCCGCCCGCTGCCGCCGCGCCTCCCTCTCAGCGCCGCCGCGCCACGCAGCGCTACACGCCGTCAGAAAAACGATCTTATGATAGCTGAATACTATTTCGGCGAAAGAAATGGCGGGGTTCAGGACAAGGCTTACAGGTGGCGGCGGCCGCGGTGAGCGTGATGACGTTGCTGGCGTCGGTGGAGGCCACGGCGGCGCCGACGGCCGCGGCGACCTGCTCCCGCGTGGCGCCCGCGGCCTCGGCCACCTTCGCGCACTGCGCCGCCACCAGCGCGGCCGCCGACGCCACCGACGTCTCCCGCATCGACGCCGACGCCGAGCCAGAGCCGCGCCGACCCGGCGCGGAGTTCTCGGCGGCGATGGCGGCCAGCACGGCGGCCACGCCGGCGACGGACACCGCGGCGTGGACCTCCGCCCGGTGCAGCCGCGCCTCCTCCTTGCGCTTCTGCTTCCGCTCCTTGACCCACTTCTTCAGCGACACGCCGCTCCACGGCGCCGCCATCTTGCGCGGGAGCTGCGTCCACCACGCACACACGCACACACAGGATTCAAACATTTAAGCTCCACGATTCCATCACCAAACATGGAAGCAAAGCATATTTGCGCCATTTAAGTTCCTCGATACGCGCGTTAATTGACAAGTTCAAATCAATCACCGAGCATAAATGAAAATAAAGCCCATTTGGAAAACCATCTGGCTCCTTCAATTGCACGATTCGTTCGATTTGATTTATTTTTTATTTCCCTGATCGGCTCCTAAATTCTTGCACTCACCCATTTCTTCTTGTTGTCATAGTCCAGCTCCGGGTGAATTGCCTTCTGCAGCCATATCCATGACTGAAAAAAACACAACAAGAAACGAAACACGATCAACATCAGTCTAAAACGTAGGAAGCTTATTTGCATATACACCATGAACACCGGCATCATCACCGCATGAACTCCATACCTTCAGATCGTCGTATTTCCATGGCGTCTGCGTTGCGCCGAAACTGCTGTTGTCAACGACCAAGCTACGATCACTCCTCTGCAAAACCCAATTTTCATCTTGAGCGTGATCTCCTGACAAAACATTATCTGCTACAGTACACTGAAGTTACACTCGCTTACCTGCAACTGCGACAGGTCTCTCCTATCATCGTCAAGTGCCACCACAGGATGCTCCACCAGCGCCAAGGACCGATCCTCTACCGGCCCTGTCTGAAGAACCTGGATCGCCGAGCTGCACCAAGCGCTCGAGAGAAGGTCCATCGGCTCCAATGGCAGCGGCTCCTCGCGCGCAATCAGGCCTCTGTCCGGCTCCATGGCTGAAGCTATAGTTCCACCAGAAGTTTTCAGCGACAGATCAGAGATTTATACAGGGCGGTGCTTTGATCTCTGGTGGTTGTGCAGAGGCAAGGTTCCCTTTCTGAGACCCACCTGCAGCAGAACAGAATGTCTTGGCATTGCAGGAACTAGATCCTCTTTCAAATCACCAGGATAGCTCCAACCACTTTAGTCCAACTTTCAGCTGTAAAAATTGTTAAACAAGACAGGTGTCACAGGGAGGCAGTGAGATTGATGCCCCCAAACACTGATTAAACAAGCGTGTTAGTGGGCTTTCGGGAGGAATAAGTGTGGGGTGGATCATTAGCTTCACCCATTATGCTTTAGCTGCACACAAAGAAGATGGAATCGAAATGGGACCTCCGAGCCTTTACCGTAGAAAATCATCGGCAGAACCGTCCTTAAAACATTTTAGAAGTCTCAGCATGCGCTTTAAGTGCTGGATTTTCTGCTTGAACCACTTAAACAAAACAGTGCTGCAAAGATTAATCAAGTCTTTTTTTTATGCAATGGTCCCGTCTGTTCTATTGCTATTCAAATCGAGTGAAAGGCAGAGGCTCCTGTGGGGAGAACATGCGATGTTTGGAGATTGGGTTGCCACTGCTGCATAAGAAAATTGGAAAAAGGGCAGCAGGATGAGGGTGTCATGACCATACGATGCTGCAGAACTTTCCTTGCATCATTGCCATGCGTGCAATACTGGAATGTTGGAGCAGAGACAGTACGCTTCATGGGCCATAGGTCGTACAGCCGCGGTGTCACATCCCGTAGTGCCAAAGTGCAAGAATCTAGTGGGTGTTCAGTGAACTGGGGTTCAGCCTCGTGTGCTGTAGCAAACTGTAGTGTAGAATGGTAGTGCTGAGTTGTTCATGATATGATGATAAAGATGGCTAGTTGAGACCATATATATCTCTTCTGAACATTAAGTAAGTTCAGAAAGAAGAAACTCGTAGCTAATCTTTACTTCTTCTTTTTTCTCGAAATAGCTAATCTTCACATGAAGGGAGGAAAACATACATTGTGTAGAGTGTAGACATGCCTTGAGATTCTTCAGATATGAAGTATCTCTGCAGTCTGGGATTCAACAGAAAGATCATCACATCCAGCAGAAGGTGCTGCTTCTAGCTCCAATCACTTGCTTCTAGCTACAGTACGGCCCTTCCCACTCTGGAACAGTGAGCTTTGGATAGAGCAGGAAAGAATTTCATTAATTGGTGAATCATTGGGGGTTCAGTCTCTAAAAAGATTGCAGCATGGTTTGCAGTAGGAATAGTGCTTGCAGGTTATCCAGAACCAGCTGCCAATGGTGAGAGGAATAGTTGAGCAACTCCAAACAATGCTTCTTCCAGAACCAGGCTGCAGTGAGGCACAGCAGTTACTCATTGCTGGTTGGTGTGATAATCAAAATCCAAAGCAAATTCGGTGGCCTTAAGCATATCTTTGGTGCATGCATCAGGTTAAATCTTTTTTTCACTTATTGCTGCGTGACTAAAGCCGAAAGAGCATTCCAGCTGAAGCCTCTTGTACACTAGTTTATTCTAGTACCATATGTAGGCCTTCTAATCCTGTCTGCTGATCATTCACCTTTTGACAAACTCCAGGGGGCGTTTTATATCTCACTGCAAGGGCCCTTTTGATCATGGGATACGAGTTCGATCGCTGAACTTTACAGCTCTTTTCGAAATGTAAAGCTGGCGCTGCAGATCCTTGAAGGCTCTCACTGAAAATTTTCAAGGGGAAGCTGCCTGAAATGATGTTGATTTGTCGGCATGGAGCTCCTGTCATGGCTTTTCAGTAGATCTGTAGAAAGAGAGAATGGGATGACAAGTCTGCACTAAGGTTGCTGCACAAAGTTGAAGCCATGTGCTGCTTTGGATTTTCAGAATATCTTCAGGAATACTTTGATGACTGAAACCTCACCATTTAAGCTGTGAAGTAAGGTGCCATAGTTTTAGTTCAACGAGAAACTTCGTGTTAGTAACAGTATACCCTGTAATTCTTGCCAGTAATATGGTGAGCACTAGAAAGCTGATTAAAATAAGTGCACATTAAGCAATTTTCTCAGTTAAATACTACTTTTAGGGTAATTTCTGAACCTTTGGTTTTACCTTGTTGCCCAGCTCGTTGTATGCCTTTGTCTGGCCAGGTTGTCTGAGTTCTAGTCTCACATGTTATTATGCAGATAAGAAGGTGCGTTTTACTCATCATATTCAATAATAGCAGTTGATAGCCAGCTCAATAAAAAAAACTCCACACAAGAATTAAGCCAAAGCCTGACTTCATTATGAAGAACCCAATCTGCCTGAAATATCATAACCTCAAATGACAAATCAGGCCCATTAAACTTTTGCAGGGGGAATTACAGGATTTGAGTGTTCCCTACGAAAATAACGGCAAAAAGATAATCAACGCCCCCTCAATATAACTATATATTGTACATGACCAAGGAAGAGACTTCTTTAGAACCTTGTTTGTGCAGTCTCCCCATTTCTCCAGTTGCTAACATTTAGAAATTAAACTATCTCTCCATCAATAATGTGGTGCCTCATCAGAACAATTTCCTTGACAAGATTCCTGTAAGTGAATGGCCGGACTGCGGCCCTCACGAAGGACCCAGGAGGCGATTCACGCTTCACTCGGTCCTTGGTACTTCTGCCCCTTGCACTCTCCTGCCGAACAAGCTGCACCTCATCCTCCTCAGTCTGCTCCTGCTCTGTAATCATTGTGTTTGAAGTGCTCATTTGCAATTCCATGTCTTTTACCTGTTGCATTTGCTGCTTTTTATACTCTTTTGATTTTTCAATCCTAGTCTTGACCAGCTTCTCCATTTTATCAGAACTTTTCATCGCCTCCTTCCATTGCTCATCCCAGTACGCCTCGTTCTCGTCACTACTTTCTATTATTTCATCTGCTTCCACATCTTCACTGACATCGACCACTTCCTCATCTTCATACTCTTGGTCTGTGTCATCCTCAAGATCATCGGTCGCATCAGCACCATCATCCTCAATCCAATCAATGAACTCAGTTTCAGTCTGATCACCACCCTCATCATCGCTCTCATCAGGTGCATCACACCCAAGCTCCATCTCCTCTAGCATCACTTTCCACTCCTTGGTGTACGGATGTAGGAGCTCCATTGGATGGTTTGTGAGCAGGAACTCCAGACAGCGCGACTTGTCCGCCTCGCTCAGCTTCGAGTATGCATTAACAACATCATCCACATAAGACTTGGGGCTCGCCTTCACAATCCTGCAGAGGCCACCAAAGTACGTCGTTTGGATGACCCTGCCATCCTGCTCAAGGTCAAACAAGAACTGGTTCTCAGTGGCAGGATCAACCAGTGGGCGGAGCCGGCTGAAGAAGCCCTCCTGAGGCTCGAACCTCGACTGATACAGAGGCCGCTTGACGTATAGGATGTCCGGGCGTGTCCAGGCTGCACAGCGCGTGATCATCTCGCGCGTCGTGTTGCCGAACCGTCCCATGAGGCTCCACTTATCCAGCCGCTGGTCCTTGCTGGCCTGGACGGCAACCTCGGCAGAGAGCGTCCACTGCTCCCAGGGCAACTCGTTGGGGCGCCAACTAGGGTGCCGCACGAACACCCAGTAGTACCGGAACCCGACGGCGTCATCGAGCTCATTGAGGCGGTGGGTAAATTGGTTGGACATTTCGAACTGCTGGTTGCGGTCCCAATCGTCGTGGTCGACGACCTCGGACATGAGGGAGACGCGGTCGTCGGAGAAGCGGCCGCGGATGGGCGGCCCCACGACGATGCCGCGCCAGGAGTAGGGCCCGTAGGCGCCGAACCTGTACCAGTCGTGCCGGTGGCGGAGGCGCGGGTCGTCGGGGCCGTCCATGAAGCGGACGGAGCGGTCGTAGCCGAGGCCGATCATCTCGAGCTCCTCGTCGGTGAAGGCGTCGGCCTGACCCGCGGCGGCGCGGCGCTTGCGGCGGTAGAAGGCGTTCTCGGAGAGGCGGCGGCTGCGGCGCTTGGCCCGGGATTTGGCCTCGCGCCGCACGTCGCCGCTGCCCTCGATGCGGCCTCCGGTGGGCTTCTTCTTGCTGCGTCCTGCGTGGGCCACGGTGGAGGGTGGCTCCGGAGGGGGCGGGCGCGGAGGCGGGGTCGGGGAGGAGGGGAAGGAGGAGGATGGGGCCGGGTCGGAGGAGGCATGGGTGGCGGAGATGGAGCAGGGCTTCCGCCTGGAGCAGGTCAGAGGTGGGGAATCTGGGCGGAAGGGGGAGGCGGTGGCGAGGAGGAGTCGATGGCCGGAGCAGCGGCGGCTGCTGTGGAGGAGGCGAGGGGATTGCGGGGGTTTGGGGCAGGGGAGCGTAACCACGCCGGTCGGCATGGCTGGCTGGCTGGATGGCTGGGGCTTTGGGTTTTGCAACTGTTTGGGTAGGAGATCTTCAGTTCCTCTTCTTCACTGTCTGAGTGTATATTGGATAATTGGGGCCCCATGACGATTCCGCCTCTACCAGTTATCCCTAGCCGGGCCAGCCAGGGCTAGATAGAAACGGCCCATAGTAAAGATATAAATCATGAGGCTCGTTTTAAGGGGTCCCATTTTTTTTAAGGATCACTCCAGTTTACCAGATCTGAAATGGACCTTTTTAACACAAAGATTCTAAAATGACAGTTCTTTACGGTTTAAACCAGTCGGTTAGAGTTTCTCTAATATATTAAGTCTACACCACAGTCTCTTGTTTTGCTCTCAAAAAAAGTTCTGATTTGGTTCTAAGAAAATCTGATTTTGTGATGCTGCACTAACTCTAGGCCTCCCACTTCTCCTTTCAAAATCACTCTCTTTTTAGCGTGTATCAAGTAAAATTGTGGTATGCATATAGTCTCTTTTGTTTTTTAAAAAAGTTATAGGATAGCTTTAGGTTCTGTTTGTTTGAATATTTTTGTCACATATGTTAATTGTTCGATTTGTGAGATTGAACTCATTTATATATTTTCCATAGGGAACAATGTTGTTCGTCTAACTTTAGCTTCTCTTTCGTTTTAGATAATACATAGGAGTTGTAGATAATACATGCCGAATCATAGGAATTCACCTGTAAAAGTATCATATTATGACTCCTTTTAATGTAACTACATAGAGATATTTGGAGGTGGCAATTCGGCTCATATGTGCAAATGCACTCATTGTGAGAAAACATATTTTAAAATATCAAAAACATTTAAAAAAAATTTACATATACATTCAAAAAAAATATGTTGGTTTACAAGTTTTTAGGATGAAATAATATTTTATGTGTTGTGTATAAAAAGACAAAAAATGTCATGTGAATAGTCGTATTCATGTGAGACATTTTGTTTTTTTATACACGACACATAAAATGTTCTTTCATCCTGAAAACTTGTGAACCAACATAAAATATTCTAATGTATATGTGTAGGGTTTCGTAGCATGGAAAATAAAAAATTTATATCGCATACAAACAAACAAGCCAAGATCTATCTACTAGATTGTAGCAACGAGTCGATGGAATAACTCACCCTCGAAGATTCCAAAGTGTTTAACGAGAGTGGATTCTCGTGGGTGATGTAGTCGTACTCTTCCCGATCTCAAGATCGCGTAGACGATCCTTCCGGCGCTGCGTTCCGGCAGCGCTTCCGCAGTCGGTCACACGTTCGGTACTCGACGAAGACCTTCCTCTCCCTTGTTCCAGCAGGCAGCGGAGGTTGTAGAACTCTCCTCGCGATTCCGGCAGCACAACAGCGTGGTGCCGGAAGTAGAGGGGAGATCTCGCAGGGCTTCGCCTTAAGCCGGAGCGAGTATGGTGGAGTATGAGAGAGTCCCTCGACGATCTAGGGTTTAGACACGCCGAGGAGGAGGCTAGGCCGGAGGCTAGGGTTTGACCTAGGCGGCGGCGACGGTTTTCCCTAGGGCGGCGACGGCAGCAGCAGGTGGTGGCGCCGGCGGCTAGGGTTTAGAGGTGGAGGAGTTGTGTGTCTAGGAGGGGAGCCCTGCCCCTCCTTATATAGGTGGAGGGAGGCGCGCCAGGGGAGGGGAGTCCCTCCCCAACTCGGCCAAGGAGGGCCTGCGGTGGGGGGAGGAACTCCTCCCCAACTCGGTTTCAACCTCCCCTCCACTTTCCAAAATAGCCGTTTGACTTTCAAATTGGCGTTTGACTTTTTCAAACAAGGATTTGAATAAACCCTTTATTTTGTTCAGCGATGACACCTAGTACATGATGCAATCATACCAACTTGATATAACACATTCATGTACCCTTCCCCTCCGGAGTGCCGGACATTCCGGAACCTTCTAGAACATTCCCGATGAAAACACCGGAACCATTCTCCAACCCCGAAACAGGACTTTCCTTATATGAATCTTATTCTCCGGACCATTCCGGATCTCCTCGTGATATCCCGGATCCCATCCGAGACTCCGAACAACATTCGGTCTCTTACTCATCATTCCATAACTACTCAAACAACGTCGAATCCTTAAGTGTGTCTCCCTACGGTTCGTGAATTATGCGGACATGATCGAGACACTTCTCCGATCAATAACCAATAGAGGAATCTGGAAATTCATATGGCTCCCACATAATTCTATGATTACTTTGCGATCGAATGAACCACTTACATACGATACCAATTTCCCTTTGTCTCACGATAGTTTACTTATCCGAGGTTATGATCGTCGGTATCTCTGCATACCTAGTTCAACCTCGTTACCGATAAGTACTCTTTTCTCGTTCCCGTGATATGTGATCCCTTGTGAGCCAGTCACATGCTTGCAAGCTAATTGGATGACATTTCACCGAGAGGGCCCAGAGTATATCTATCCGTCATATGGATGGACAAATCCCACTCTTGATCCATGTGTCTCAACCAATACTTTCCGAACACTCAATGCCACCTTTATAGCCACCCAGTTACGGTGTGGTGTTTGATGTCATCAAAGCATCCTTCCGGTGAAGGTGATATGCATGATCTCATGGTCGAAGGAATTAGGTTACTATGTATCAGAAAGCATATAGCAATTGAACTATTAAAATGACTTGATCTTTATGCTACGCTTATCTATAGGAGTATGTCCACCATATCATTCTCCTAATGATATGATCTTGTTGTTAATAACATCTCAATGTTCATGATAGGGAAACCACAATCATTTATTAACCAACAAGCTAGTATTATAAAGAGGCTTTACTAGGGACTCTATTTTAGTTTACAATTCACACAAGTATCAATGTTTCCTTGTTAATACTATTATAGCATGAATGTAAACATTTATCATAAACACAGAGATATAATAATAACTACATTTATTATTGCCTCTAGGGCATATCTCCAACAGTCTCCCACTTGCACTAGAGTCATCTAATCTAGATTACAGGGTAATATACCGAACACCCATGGCAGTTTGGTGTTGGTCATGTTTTGCCCTCGGGAGAGGTTTAGTCAACGGATCCGCCACATTCAGATCTGTGTGTACTTTGCAAATCTTTATGTCCCCATCTTGGACATGTTCTTGAATAGCGTGAAAACGTAGCTTGATGTGCTTCAGCTTCTTGTGTGACCTTGGTTCTTGCGCATTGGCTATGGCGCCCATGTTATCACAGTAGATAGACATTGGGTCCAGCGCACTAGGAACCACACCCAACTCTGTAATGAACTCTTTCATCCATATTGCTTCTTGTGAAGCCTCCGAAGCAGCCATGTATTCCGATTCAGTTGAAGATCTCGCCACAACGCTTTGCTTTGCACTCCTCCAGCTAGCTGCTGCACCATTCAAAGTAAATACGTATCCAGATTGTGATTTAGAATCATCCGGATCGGTGTTCCAACTAGCATCGGTGTAACACTTAACAACGAGTTGTTCATCACCTCCATAAGAAAGAACCATATCCTTAGTTCTTCTCAAGTACTTAAGGATGTTTTTGACCGCTGTCCAATGATCCACTCCTGGATCACTTTGATATCTGCTAGTCAAACTAACAGCATATGCAATGTCGGGTCTAGTACATAGCATGGCATACATTAGAGATCCTATGGCTGAGACATAGGGAGTCTTACTCATCCTTTCTCTATCTTCTGCCGTCGTCGGACTTTGAGTTTTACTCAACGTCGTATTGGGCAACATGGGCAAGAACCCTTTCTTGCTATCTTCCATTCCAAACCTCTTTAGAACTTTGTCCAAATATGTACTTTGTGACAATGATATTAGGCGTCTCGATCTATCTCCATAAATCTTTATGCCTAATATGTAAGCTGCTTCGCCAAGATCCTTCATTGAAAAACTATTATTCAAATATTCCTTGACACTATTAAGAAGGTCTACATCATTCCCAATCAACAATATGTCATCTACATACAGTATTAAGAATGCTACAGAGCTCCCACTCACTTTCTTGTAAATACAAGCTTCTCCATAAGTTTGTATAAAACCAAAACTTTTGATTACCTTATCAAAACGTTGATTCCAACTTCGGGATGCTTGCTTCAATCCATAGATGGACCGTTGAAGTTTGCATACCTTGTTAGCATCTTTAGGATTGACAAAACCTTTGGGTTGCATCATATACAACTCTTCATCAATGTCTCCATTGAGGAATGCTGTTTTGACATCCATCTGCCATATCTCATAATCATAATATGCAGCGATTGCTAACATAATCCTCACAGACTTTAGCTTCGCTACCGGTGAGAAAGTCTCATCGTAGTCAACTCCTTGAATTTGTCGAAACCCTTTTGCGACAAGTCGAGCTTTATAGACAGTAACATTACCATCAGCATCTGTTTTTTTCTTCAAAATCCATTTGTTCTCGACAGCCTTCCGGCCATCCGGTAAGTCCACCAAAGTCCATACTTGGTTTTCGTACATGGATCCAATCTCGGATTTCATGGCTTCTTGCCATTTATTGGAATCTGGGCTCATCATCGCTTCCTCATATGTCTCAGGGTCATCGGTGTTATCCACCAACATGACATTCATAACAGGATCATACCAATCAGGAGTGGTACGAGTTCTTGTTGACCTGCGAGGCTCTGTAGCAACTACAACCGAAGTTTCATGATCATCATCATTAGCTTCCTCTCTTACTGGTGCAGGCGTCACAGGAACTACTTCCGGTGTTGCGCTACTCGCAAGTTCGAGAGAAGGTTCAACAACCTCGTCGAGTGCTACTTTCCTTCCAGTCACTTCTTTCGAGAGAAATTCCTTCTCTAGAAAGGATCCATTCTTGGCAACGAAGATTTTGCCTTCGGATCTATGATAGAAGGTATACCCAATAGTTTCCTTCGGGTATCCTATGAAGACGCATTTTTCCGCTTTGGGTTCAAGCTTGTCCGGCTGTAACTTCTTTACATAGGCTTCGCAACCCCAAACTTTAAGGAACGACAATTTAGGTTTCTTCCCAAACCATAATTCATACGGTGTCGTTTCCACGGATTTAGATGGTGCCCTATTTAAAGTGAATGCGGATGTTTCTAATGCATAACCCCAAATGATAGCGGTAAATCTGTAAGTGACATCATAGAACGAACCATATCTAAGAGAGTTCGATTACGACGTTCGGACACACCATTGCGCTGTGGTGTTCCCGGCGGTGTCAATTGTGAAAGTATCCCACATTTCTTCAAATGCTCGCCAAACTCGTAACTCAGATATTCACCTCCATGATCAGAACGTAGAAATTTAATCTTCTTGTTATGTTGATTCTCTACCTCACTCTGAAATTCCTTAAACTTCTCGAAAGTCCCGGACTTATGTTTCATGAAATAGATATACCCATATCTACTCAAGTCATCCGTGAAGGTAAGAACATAACGATAACCACCGCGCGATGCTACACTCATTGGACCACACACATCGGTATGTATGATTTTCAACAAGTCCGTAGCTCGCTCCATCATACCAGAAAATGGAGTCTTAGTCATTTTTCCCATCAGACATGCTTCGCATCTTTCAAGTGATTCGAAATCAAGTGATTCAAGAAGTCCACCGGAATGGAGTTTCTTCATACGCTTCATTCCAATGTGACCAAGACGACAGTGCCACATATAGGTCGAGTTATCGCTCGATTTCAAACGTTTAGCTTCAATGTTATTAATATGTGTATTTCCACTATCGAGATTCAACAAGAATAGACCATCTATCAAAGGTGCATGTGCATAAAATATATTACTCATATAAATCGAACAACCATTATTCTCGGATTTAAACAAGTAACCGTCTCGCAATAAACAAGATCCCGATATAATGTTCATGCTTAATGCAGGCACCAAATAACAATTATTTAAGTATAAAACTAATCCCGATGGTAGATGAAGGGGTAGCGTGCCCACCGCGATCACATCAACCTTTGATCCGTTTCCCACGCGCATCGTCACCTCGTTCTTCGCTAGCTTCCGTTTATTCTGTAGCACCTGTTTCGAGTTACAAATATGAGCAACCGAACCAGTATCAAATACCCAGGCACTACCACGAGTACTAGTGAGATACACATCAATAACATGTATATCGGATATACCTTTCTTCTTGATGTTGCCGTTCTTCAAATCCGCCAAGTACTTTGGGCAATTCCGCTTCCAGTGACCTTCTCCCTTGCAGTAAAAGCACTCAGTATCAGGCTTAGGTCCAGCCTTGGTCTTCTTCGTCGGTGCGGTAACTTTCTTACCACCCTTCTTGAAGTGTCCCTTTTGCTTAGACTTGCCTTTCTTGAATTTGGTGGTATCATTGACCAACAACACTTGGTGCTCTTTCTTGATCTCCACTTCTGCAGATTTTAACATGGCAAAGAATTCTGGCAACGTCTTGTTCATGTTCTGCATGTTGTAGTTCATCACAAAGTTCTTGTAACTTGGTGGTAGTGATTGGAGGACACGGTAAATCCCCAAAGCATTAGGAATCACTATACCCAAGCTTTGAAGTTTGTTTGCGTGCCCAGACATCTTAAGCACATGCTCACTGACGGAGCTGCCCTCTTCCATCTTGCAGTTAAAGAACTTTTCAGAAGCCTCATAGCTCTCAATTGCCGCATGAGTCTCAAAGATCAATTTGAGATCACGGACAATATCATGTGGGTCTGAATTCTCAAACCTTTTCTGAAGCTCCGATTCTAATCCATACAAGATAGCACACTGAACTGTGGAGTATTGAGTCTTCCGAGTGAGGTAAACATTCTTTACTTCATTGGTAGCAGTAGCTGCAGGTGGGTCACCCATCGGTGCATCCATCACATAGGTCAAATTACCAGCTGTGAGGACAATCCTCAAATTGCGGAACCAATCCGCGAAGTTGCTTCCATTGTTTTTCAACTTTTCTTTCTCTAGGAACGCATTAAAATTGATGGTAGGGGCTGCCATTGATCTACAACATATTTGCAATAGTTTAGACTAAGTTTATGACAAACTGAGTTCTAATTAATAGTAAAATTAATCTAGGTGAACTCCCACTCAAAACAACATCCCTCACATTGTTTTAGTGATCACACGAACCAAATCCACCACATCAAAACCGATCATCACGAGAGTTGATGTAGTTTCAATGGCGAACAATCGACATGTTCATCATATCTTCTATATGACTCATGCTTTACCTTTTGGTGATCCGTGTTCCGAGACCATGTCTGTACATGCTAGGCTCGTCAAGATCAAACCTTAGCTTCCGCATGAGCAAATCTGGCTTGCTCACGTTGTATACACTTGCGGAATCTAACACACCCGATCATCACGTGGTGCTTCGAAACAACAAGCTTTAGCAACGGTGCTAACTTAAGGGTGAACACTTTATGACTTGAAATTTATGTGCATGAGGGATCATCTTATAATGCTACCGTTGTTTACTAAGCAATACAAGATGCATAAAGGATTAACATCACATGCAATTCATAATATGTGATATGATATGGCCTTTCTTCTTTGTGCTTCCGATCTCCATCTTCAAGCACGAACATGATCTCCATCATCACCGACATTGCATCAAGGTCCATGACGCTGCTCCATGGTTGTCATCCACCGGCTTCAACTATTACAACTACTTTGAATAGACACGCGGGTCTTAACAGAATTTAAAAACAACCATATGGCTCCTTCCGGTTGCCAACTTACAATAAGGAACATTGCATACATCATATATAATCACAATCATGGCCATATCACATCACAGCACACCCCTGCAAAACAAAGTTAGACGCCTCTACTTTCTTTGCATATTTTACATGGTTTGGGGCTTTCAATAAGTGTCGTTCTAACTTACGAACAAGAACCACAACGTTGATACTAGTATTAACAATCACCTGTTGTAAATTGAATCTTAACTATGCTGGGAGAAACAGGCACCCGCAAAGCCACTTATGCAATACAAGTTGCATGTCAAGCGTGGAGCAAGTCTCATGAACGATGTCATGTAAGGTTAGCCCGGGCCGCTTCATCCCAACATCCCGCAAGATGCAAAGTACACAAGAAGCAATCGATAATAAAAGCATCAACGCCCATAATGACCATTGTGTTCTACTCGTGCAACAGATCTACATATAGACACGACTCTGATACCACTGTAGGGTTCCGTAGCATGGAAAACAAAAAATTTCTATCGCATACAAACAAACAAGCCAAGATCTATCTACTAGATTGTAGCAACGAGTCGATGGAATAACTCACCCTCGAAGATTCCAAAGTGTTTAACGAGAGCGGATTCTCGTGGGTGATGTAGTCGTACTCTTCCCGATCTCAAGATCGCGTAGACGATCCTTCCGGCGCTGCGTTCCGGCAGCGCTCCCGCAGTCGGTCACACGTTCGGTACTCGACGAAGACCTTCCTCTCCCTTGTTCCAGCAGGCAGCGGAGGTTGTAGCACTCTCCTCGTGATTCCGGTAGCACAACGACGTGGTACCGGAAGTAGAGGGGAGATCTCGCAGGGCTTCGCCTTAAGCCGGAGCGAGTATGGTGGAGTATGAGAGAGTCCCTCGACGATCTAGGGTTTAGACACACCGAGGAGGAGGCTAGGCCGGCGGCTAGGGTTTGACCTAGGCGGAGGCAGCGGTTTGCCCTAGGGCGGCGGCGGCAGCAGCAGGTGGTGGCGCCGGCGACTAGGGTTTAGAGGTGGAGGAGTTGTGTGTCTAGGAGGGGAGCCCTGCCCCTCCTTATATAGGTGGAGGGAGGCGCGCCAGGGGAGGGGAGTCCCTCCCCAACTCGGCCAAGGAGGGCCGGCGGTGGGGGGAGGAACTCCTCCCCCAACTCGGTTTCAACCTCCCCTCCACTTCCCAAAATAGCCGTTTGACTTTCAAATTGGCGTTTGACTTTTTCAAACAAGGATTTGAATAAACCCTTTATTTTGTTCAGCGATGACACCTAGTACATGATGCAATCATACCAACTTGATATAACACATTCATGTACCCTTCCCCTCCGGAGTGCCGGACATTCCGGAACCTTCTAGAACATTCCCGATGAAAACACCGGAACCATTCTCCAACCCCGAAACAGGACTTTCCTTATATGAATCTTATTCTCCGGACCATTCCGGATCTCCTCGTGATATCCCGGATCCCATCCGAGACTCCGAACAACATTCGGTCTCTTACTCATCATTCCATAACTACTCAAACAACGTCGAATCCTTAAGTGTGTCTCCCTACGGTTCGTGAATTATGCGGACATGATCGAGACACTTCTCCGATCAATAACCAATACAGGAATCTGGAAATTCATATGGCTCCCACATATTTCTACGATTACTTTGCAATCGAATGAACCACTTATATACGATACCAATTTCCCTTTGTCTCACGATAGTTTACTTATCCGAGGTTATGATCGTCGGTATCTCTGCATACCTAGTTCAACCTCGTTACCGGTAAGTACTCTTTTCTCGTTCCCGTGATATGTGATCCCTTGTGAGCCAGTCACATGCTTGCAAGCTAATTGGATGACATTTCACCGAGAGGGCCCAGAGTATATCTATCCGTCATATGGATGGACAAATCCCACTCTTGATCCATGTGTCTCAACCAATACTTTCCGAACACTCAATGCCACCTTTATAGCCACCCAGTTACGGTGTGGTGTTTGATGTCATCAAAGCATCCTTCCGGTGAAGGTGATATGCATGATCTCATGGTCGAAGGAATTAGGTTACTATGTATCAGAAAGCATATAGCAATTGAACTATTAAAATGACTTGATCTTTATGCTACGCTTATCTATAGGAGTATGTCCACCATATCATTCTCCTAATGATATGATCTTGTTGTTAATAACATCTCAATGTTCATAATAGGGAAACCACAATCAATTATTAACCAACAAGCTAGTATTATAAAGAGGCTTTACTAGGGACTCTATTTTAGTTTACAATTCACACAAGTATCAATGTTTCCTTGTTAATACTATTATAGCATGAATGTAAACATTTATCATAAGCACAAAGATATAATAATAACTACATTTATTATTGCCTCTAGAGCATATGTCCAACAATATGCGGATATTTTTTGAATTTTTTGACATTTCAAAATATGTTTTCTCACAATGGACGCATTTGCACCTGCGAGCCGAAGTGAATATCTAAATATATTTTTCTTTAAGTTATACCTTGCCGAACTTCTCTTTGTTGTAACTATGATATACACCTACTCCTTGTGAAGAAATCGTACATTTTCTCCGTGACTCTCCAAAGAAACATATATCATGTATTCAAGTGTTATTAACTCTTGTAGGATCTAACTTGTCGTGACAACCGGTTCAGATATATTTTTCTATTCCTCAATTTTGGTATCTTGCATACCAAAGAAGCGTAGCAATAGAAACACTTCAACCAATGTCGTCCTAGAAAGGTACCAGGTATATATCATTGTGAGTCAGGATGCAAGCGGACCGGCTGGCGGTCTGTCCGCTTCGGCTGCTTCATCCGCTAAGGCTAATTAGCAGGATTAGCGGAAGCCACGTCCGCTAATTTAATTGTCCGTTGTGGCCGGCGAACATAGGCGGACAAGCCGCCGCAGCATGCAACTAGCTTTGGGGCTCAGTTAGCAGCAGATCAACCGTTCAGTTAGCCGATATAAGAAACTGTTGCTATTACTATAAGAACGATCTTTGTATATTGGCTTAGTTAGCACATGAATATCGACAGTATTACAGTAAACTTGATTCTAGTAGTCAACTGATATTACAAGAACGGTTATCAAATAAGAATACTTGTTCACACAATCAACATTTTTTTATGACTGCATTCTCACTTGTGCCACCCTCTTTTGCATATAAACTACACATACATCTGCAGCCGTGAGGCATTGTTCACTAGATCAGCTCATAAAAAAAAGAGACAAAGAGTAATCTGTAATCTGGGTAATCTGTTGCCGTGAAGCATTGTTCACTAGATCAGCCAACACTTGGATCTTTTCGGCACCACCCAACTGTTGCAGCTGGGTAATCTGTAATAATATTAACATGAATTTTATTAAACAAATGAGTACATAAAATTAGTACTACAAAAGAGATTACAAATAAAATTCAGAATTTTGCAACAAGGGTGCTTATATAGAAATAATTCAGAAGCTCGCAACAAAGCGTGCATATGAAGAAATAATTTACGTTACAGAAACATGAATTAATTAAATTTTTTGAACTAGAATGACAGAGCTTTTATCGATTAATTATTCAAGATTAGGATTAACAATGGACGGCCGTGTCCTTTTTCCTTTTTCCTGTACTCTACAAGGCTGGTGAACCTCCATACACAATGTAGATGGGTTTCTAGCATCCTAGTCCAATCAACATTTCGGCACTACAGCCTTTATCATATCAGTTGGTTTTCAGAAATAGCATCTAGGCTAGCTTCATTTACTGGCACCTGAATAGCATCTGGGCTAGCTTCATTTACTGGCATCTGGTATAGGAATCACAATATAATCAAATTATGCAAGTTTGTTTCTAGAATTCTTTTCACATATAAAATGCATAGACCTTTTGCTTTGAGGCAGGTGAGAAAAATACAAACATTAATATATTAGGCTCAGTCAAACTTTCATTAGCAGCAAGTTGAATTGTTTAGACAGGGACAGGATTAGCTCAACATGGACACTCATCCAGAAAGTAAAATATTACACTAACAACAGTAACACCTGTACATCTTAACTAATGGTGAATGCAGTTCGCTTACCTATTTGAATTGTGCAACAAGCTACTAATCACTTGGCGCGGTTTAGAGATCACTCCTACCCGTAGTACTGCAAGTTGGCAACATGGTTATATGAGAGAGCATTCATGGCTATTGGCTAGCAACTCACTCATGTAGAATTACTAACCTTTGGTTGTGAGGGACATCGGTTTCTTCATCGCACTCGCTTCCTTGGTAGAATACCAAGTAATATTTTTCCTCATCATCTTTATTGGATGATTTATGGTCTGAAAGATGGAAAGATCATCAAGTTAAAACAAAGTTCAAATATTATTTCGTTATTCAAGTTAGAATAACTTACCAGCAGCCTGTAGCCAATCTTGGAGGCATATCAATGCCTCAACTGTGTCGCTCTTTAGCCTGTTCCTGTGATCGCTGATTGTTCTTCCACCAGCGCTAAAAGAGTACTCTGATGCCACAGTTGATGCTTGGATAGCAAGCACATCACGAGCAATGTGAGACAGAACTGGGTACTTAGGACTGTGCATTTCCCACCATTCCAAGATGTCAAATTTTTTTCTTGAGAGAACAGATCATCACTCAGATACCTATCAAGCTCATTTATTGTTTGTTTGTTTTGCACCCTCAAATGAGCTTCCCAATCATCCAATGGATTATCAATCTCATCAATGTCAACTTCTTCCGAAGGATCAAGAAAAGAATCTCCCATTTTACGGGAATATTCTTCAAAGAGACTCTTCATAATCATTGCCACCTTTTCAAGGTGCTCTCTTGCACTCCCTCCAAATGCTTGCTTGATCCGAAATTTAACAAACTCATATTTGTACCTTGGATCGAAGACCACTGGTATGCAGTTCGCTAAGTACGACTCCTTTCAGTACTTGTCAAAAAAAATCTGCATTTCGCTCACCATGGTCGCGATGTCTTTGTTTTTATTATTTGCTTGTTTTTCCAACAACAGCTTAACGCTCCACATTTCATGAAAATAGCGGTTTGCCGTTGGATAGCTAGAGCCTGAAACTACATTTGTAGCTTCATAGAATATTTTTAACAATGAGCGGATCTCTTCGGCTATTTTCCAATCTTCTGCTGAAGGAGCATACTTAAATTGTGGATCTTGCATAGCTAACTCCTCAAATGCTTCCCTGTACGGCAATGCCGAGTCAATCATAAGGTATGTTGAGTTCCACTGTGTGGAAACGTCAAGTGAAGGTTCTTTCTCACATATGATGCCAAGTTGCTTCACTATCTCTCCAAACAACTCTTCTCGAGTTTGCGAACTCTTAATATACTTGATACCATCTCTGATATTGTCAACAGAACCTTTCTTTACAAATAGACCATATTGCACAATAAGATTCAATACATGTGAACCACAACGGATGTGGAATAGTTCACCTTCACAAATCAATATTTGTTTCTTCGTCAAGTTTTCTCTTAAATGCTCCATCATTTTTCCATTGACCGATGCATTATCTAATGTAATGCTGCAGATTTTGTCTTTAATATTCCAGTATTGCAAACTCTTCAGCATGACATTATACATTCGGAAGCCGTTATGTGGTGTTTCCATCATACAGAATGTCAGAGTTCTCTTTTGCATCTTCCATGTCTTGTCAATGAAGTGGCAAGTGATACATAAGTAGCCCAGCCTTTGATTTGAAGTCCACATATCAGTAGTCAATGAGACACGAACACCACAGTTCTTCAACATTTCCCGTAGCAATGATCTTTGCTCTTTGTAGGAGTCCAAGCAATCCTCTTTTATTGTTGTCCTTGAAACCATCTTGAACATAGGATTCAAGCTTTTGACAAATTTTATGAAGCCACTATACTCTACTATGGAGAATGGTAGCCCATGTTGGACTATCATGTTTGCAAGGGCTCTCCTAGATTCTTTTTGGCTGAAATTCCAATTATCCAAAGAAGAGACTTGGGGCGAAGATATAGAGGCACGCATTTTTGCAACCACCTCATGCATGCTACTTCTCGTCAGACATTTCTTTAGATGCCTATGAATGTGGTTGGTTCCAGAAGCCTTTGAGGCAGGACATACTTCATTGCAGTGCTTGCACCGACCTTCAGTGACTTTTCCATGTTTATATATAGGAATGAATTCTTTCCAAATCCCGGACCTCAGTTTCCGTGGTCGACGCCGGGTGAAGTTAGCCTCAGCATGTGGACCATTTGGAGATGGGAAATGTGCAGTAACATTTGGTACCAAAGGAGATTCTGATTTCCTCCTTTGCACTTGAGGGGACACTTCCTTCCTTAATGAAGCCATTCTCGCAAACCTCCCTATCGAAGATCTCACTAATTTTGCCTGAGGGGATATCACCATTTTCTTCCTCCTTAATTCTTTTGTTCTGTCCCAACTCTTATCAATTCTCTTCTTCTCCAACCTCTTCCTATTCATCAATTCTTTCCCAATCTCAACCATGTGGCAAGGGAACTCCAACACTGATCCTTGATTGATTAATTCTCCTTCCTTGAGGTAATGGGCATCAATAACCGTTTCTTCAACATTAAGGAGGACAATGCGGTTCGCCTTAGCATCGAGGAGGATCGAGCCATTGCACACATTTTTTTGGCGTTTGTGGTGCAGAATACTGGAGAAAGAGGCACGCCACCTCCAAGGGGCCTCGCTTGATGGCTTCTCTACGTCAATAGGTGCTTGGATCTTCTCGGCACCACCCAACTGCTGCTCTGTCTTGATCTGCACAAGGTCACTCTTCTTTCTTTTCTCCTCTTTGTTTTTCTCCAACTCTAGCTTTTTCAAGGCATCCTCCTCCTCTGGAACAGCTAGCAAATGGGTTTGTTCCTTATTGATCATTGCACCTCCACTCTCACTTGTTGGCTCATCCGTATTAGCCGGCACCTGGGTCTTCTCGGCACCGCGCAACTGCTGCTCTTTCTTCATCTGTACAAGGCCACTCCTCTTTCTTTTCTTCTCTTTGTTTTTCTTCAACTCTAGCTTTTTCAAGGCATCCACCTCCTCTGGAACAGCTAGCAAATGGGTTTGTTCCTTATTGATCATTGCACCTCCACTCTCAGTTGTTGGCTCCTCTGTGTCAGCCAGCACTTGGTTCTTCTCTTTCTTTTTCTTATCGGTACTAGCCTCACTTGTTGGCTCCTTTGTGTTCGGCACCTGAATCTGTAATAAAATTAACATGAATGATCAAATGGATTACCAACGACAGCAGTTCCCTACATATGAAATCTACCAACGCACAAGGATCCTAGAATGGAAGAGACAGAACAATAACTAGCCTGGGTCAACAGCTAACAAAGACAACTTCCATGAGAAAGTAAGTGTTTTTTCCACCAAGATAAAATGGTCGGTTGCTTGTCCGGTATCTCTTCCATTCTATCATATGAACTGAGAGCAAAACAGAAAAATACATGATATAGACAAAAATTAGTTGGCTTACTGCTGGACACTGAATATCAACTTACAGTTCCACAGGCATACATGACCACTAGCAGAACATGAAAATAAAGTTGGATGCTTTAATTATCTGAAGTGAGATAGCATCCCACGACTCCCATGCAAATTCCTAGTGACCTTTATCAACCTGACACCTCTACTAGAAACAGAAGCGAAATGTAAACAGATATTTAACACATATCCTTGATGCAGACTGATTTTCATGTTTTGACAGCAAATTTTTATGATGCCCCTGTTCCCAAGTCACCACATGCTCAGGTATGTGTATTAAATATTATACCATAAGCTGCATAATTCGTTGGTAACTACTTCAAGAATAACCCTGCTGTAAATGACATCCCACAACCCTGCTCTACTTCTTAACAGAGCACAACTGTAAACATGATCAAACAAACCAGATCAAACACAAACAGAAACAATATAGAAACAGAAACTACAGTCTGTAGCACACGTTTCAGCATCAGAACACGACATGGCAAAGTACTGGAGCTCTGAAGGACTTGGTAAAACTTGTGAATTTTTGTACTTGGAAGTTGATCAGGCCAAGCAGAGCCACACCTCATCCGGGAGACATAATCAAAAAAGAACAATCGGAGCTCTCAAGCTCTAGAGGAGGGCGAGACTGGCAAAGTTACAGTGGAGGTGAGAGCAATACAGCGGCAAGAGTCATGGCCAGGGGTGGGTAGCTATCTCACCTGCAACGTTGCGTCCGCCGCCGCCGCCGGATTCTTCTCCTCTTCCTCCGGTGGCTTCTTCCTCCCCTCCACTGCCACGTGTTCCGCCGTTGCGTCCACTGCGCCTGACATCTCTCTGCAGGTTGATGAAGGGGAGGGAGCCAAAGACATCTTGGAGGGCAGGGGAACGGAGATGGGCGGCGCCGAAGAGAACTTGGAGGGGGTGACCGCCTGACCGGGGAGATGGTCGGCACCAAGCTACTAGGCACTGGCGGCGGCGACTTGGTACTGCGAGGCTGCGCGAGCCCTAGGTTGCGAGAGTGCGAGGCGGACGCGGCTCTTGGCGGCTCTGCGGGCACTTTCCGCCAGGGCCGTTAAATTTTTGCGGCCCAGCCGTTTAGCCATTTGGGCCTTTTAGGCGGCGCGGACAGAGCGGCCCGGCGGACAGCCGCTTCCGCCTGCATCCTGAATTGTGAGGTTGTGACCCGGATTCTTATTTAGACAAAGTATAATACCTTTAAGAGAAAAAAGAACAAATAGGACATATGTACCCGATTAGTCAATTGAATATGCTTCCACCAAATAGAGATATCAAGTTCATCATAGTTCATATAAATCAAAAGAGGGATGTATGAATTGTTGCTCATGCTGGTATACGGGTAGCCATGTTATTGATTGGTGGAGATATTGTTTGCAACCCAAAACGTCTTATTCGTCACCTCCATCTTCTCTTTTCATGTCCCCGCGGCTCTATCACCAGCTCACATGTTTCCTCTAAAACCTTTAGACTGCAATTATATCCTTGATCCTAAACCTGTAAACCCTAAGTTGTTGCCTCACCTTTGATAGCTCACTCTGGTTGGGAACTTATCTCACCTCTATCAAGGAGCCAATGCTGCTCCACATCGTTGGCTATGACTAGGGCTTGCCAAAATAGAAAAAGATGGGAGAGAATAACGATTTCCCTTAGGACTCATTTGAGAATCAAATAAACTAAATCATTGGTTAATTGGCAACCGCTCTATCACCATAAAAATCAGTGGTTTCGTTGGAATTTTTCAGCCTAAAATCTATAGTTTGGAAGAGTTATAAACTAAAGGGATTTCTATTTTTTGTGCTCTTGGTTCGTTAGTTGTACTCACTTTTCCCTAGCCGCTTAACTTTTTCTCACTTTTGCCCATATCCTACTATGAAACTCTCACACAGTCTGAAACTCGCTGTTCGTCAGTCTTGTTGTTACATGCTGACAAGTGGGATCGCATTCAGTCGGGTCTCGTAGTGAACCCTCGCCGTTACGTGATGACAAGTGGGGTCGCGGCCTGTCGGGGCCCATAGTGGACCCTTGTCGTTTACATGCTGACAAGTGGGCCACGTTAAGTTGGTTCCCATAGTGGACACCTCTCTCCACGTATCCATATCAGTATGGGACCCACGGCTTATACACGTGAGCCAGCCCCGCGCCTGTGCCCGTGTCGTTGCCTCCCCTTTCTTATTCTTCTCCAACGATGGCGGCCCTTCTCCGGCGACGACGGCCCTTTGTCGAGCTTCACTACGGCCTCCTATTCGTCCTGGGTGCAGTATGGTGCCGTCCCATTGACCTGTATGAAATATGGCAATGGAAATCATGCGCAGAGAAGGTTAGATCTCGCACCAAAATGTTCCGATTAGATGGGGCGCTTGCGGTGGAGAATGCGGCTTCTCGGCTGCAATCAAGTGAATCTATGAGATGAAAGTCAAACTTTGAGATTTAGGGAGATGGATGTATAATAAATAAGAAAATGGCACAACTCTTGAACACTTTCAAATTAAAAATTATACAACTCTTAATGTAAAAGAGTGTTTATAATTGACACAACTCTTGAACACTTTCAAATTAAAAAAATTATACAACTCTTAATATAAAAGAGTGTTTATAATTGACACAACTCTTAAACACTTTCAAAATTAAAAAAAATTATACAACTCTTAATGTAAAGGAGTGTTTATAATTGACACAACTGTTGAACACTTTCAAATAAAAAAAATTATACAACTCTTAATGTAAAAGAGTGTTTATAATTGACACAACTCTTGAACACTTTCAAATTAAAAAATTATACAACTCTTAATGTAAAAGAGTGTTTATAATTGACACAACTCTTGAACACTTTCAAATTTAAAAAATTAAACAACTCTTAATGTAAAAGAGTGTTTATAATTGACACAACTCTTGAACACTTTCAAAATTAAAAAAATTATACAACTCTTTATGTAAAAGAGTGTTTATAATTGGCACAACTCTTGAACACTTTCAAATTAAAAAAATTATACAACTCTTAATGTAAAAGAGTGCTTATAATTGACACAACTCTTGAACACTTTTAAATTAAAAAAATTATACAACTCTTAATGTAAAAAAGTGTTTATAATTGACAAAACTCTTAAACACTTTCAAATTACAATTTGGACATGATAATGTTGTCCTAAGAAAATCTTGAGAGTTTACCATTTTTAGAGCGTGAAAAGTGGTCCCTAAACTAAAATCTTTATGCCTCGTGCATATACGAAAATTATACACCTTTGAACTCTTTGAAATCGCACTTAGGACATGATAATGTTGTGCTAATAAAATCCTGATCATTTATCATTTTCATGGATAGAAATATAATGCATAAACTTGCGTATACAAAAATTATAAACCTTTGAACACTGTGAAATCGCACTTAATACGTGATAATGATGTGCTAACAAAATTTTGAGAGATTATCATTTTCTCCTCATTTTCATAGAGTGGAATGTAATGTATAAACTTGCATATACGAGATCGCACTTAGGGCATTATAATGTTGTGCTAAGAAAATCTTGAGAGATTATCATTTTCATAAAATGTAATGGATAAACTTGCATATGGCAAAAATTATACACATTTGAACTCTTTGAAATCGCACTTAGGATACGATAATGTTGTGGTAATAAAATCCTAATCATTTATCATTTTCATGGAGGGAAATATAATGCATAAACTTGCATATACGAAAATTATACACCTTTAAACACTTTCCCTACAAAGTATATTCAAAATCATTTGTTTATGGAGTTAAAGTACCGATGGAAAACTCGTTATTTCGCATGGATAGAGGGGTGCCCCTCGACAGATATAGGGGTTATCATGTCCGCTAAATCACAGAGGATCAACAGTTGATGGGCATGATCCGCGTGACAACTGTCTCGACCAATCAGAGCGTAGCAGCCAAGATGAGCACATGTGTGAGAGTTTATGACTAAGAGAGAGGGGAAAAGTGAGTAGAACTTAAAAACCAAGGGCAAAACTGAGTAGAACTTAAAAACCAAGGGCAAAACTGACAAAGGGATTCAAATAGAAAACAAAAAGAGATTAAAAAATGGAAAATGTTCTTTTATACAATAAAATACATCTTGGCATACAT
Source organism: Avena sativa (assembly GCA_916181665.1). Taxonomy (NCBI): domain Eukaryota; kingdom Viridiplantae; phylum Streptophyta; class Magnoliopsida; order Poales; family Poaceae; genus Avena; species Avena sativa. The sequence continues at coordinate 141,529,237 of OV702294.1, read as the reverse complement.
CAAACTATTTGCAATTCAAATATACACCAGTTTGACAATTATTGACCCATTTAGACAAACTATGTTTTGGGGAGGGATGTTTTGGAAAGAGGATTGAGTAGAAAGCCACGAACCTTCATAGATAGTAGGTGATTTGAAAATTGGTGATTTAGGTTAAAACTTGATTTATATACATTTCTTATGGTTTTTTTTCATACAATCCCCCAGAAAGAGGGATCGGGTTCCATTATCAACAGACAACGGAACAACAACCACACATATCCACAACACACAAACGTAGTACTGACCCACCTAGGGGGTCAAAGCGACTTAAGTATCCATATTACAAACCAAACAAACTTAACAAACGAAAGGGAGAAGGCTAGAGACGCAAGAACACCGCCCTCAGGCTAGTGGAAACAATTTTTCAAAACATGTCGAGGAACTACTAATCCAGACCAACGAAGGAACCATGAGAGACGCAAACTCATAATCTTCTTGTCAAACAGCTTCAGGTTCTCCTTCTTTTCTCCCGCCCCCTTTCCAGTTCTAGAGCTTCATGAGCGCGCTCTTCAGGGATTGCTGGCAGTCCCAGAAAAGGAACAGGAGCCACATCCATAGCCGTAGCATCAGCCGGTGCATTCTGTTGCAGAATATCAGCTCCAGCTTGCAACATCGCCCGGTCCTCCTCTCCATGCAGCCCTGCCCAATAACGGATGAACACACAAGCATATATAACCAAATCAACAGGCAAATTAATAAGCTTTTTTTCAAAACAAGCCCTATTCCTGAGCTTCCAGATAGCCCAACAAATCGCCGCTACCACCGTAATTTGCACATTCCTGCTGACTCCCAAAAACTGAGGAGCCCACCAAAAGTACTGAGAAAAGGACCCAGGCCTATTCACAGCACCGATAGCTTTGGCAACCACCCCCCAAACATATCTAGCTGCCACACAAGTAAAGAACAAATGCCCAATGTTTTCATCAGCACGACAAAATCTACAAGTAAAATCTCCTACCCAATTTTTCTTCCTCATGTTATCTTTGGTGAGAATAGCATTATGCCAGATCAGCCACAACCAAATTTTAATCTTCAGGGGAATTTTTGCTTTCCACAGATGCTTGAAACTCCTATCAATCCCTATGTTCGACAGATGTGAATACATAGACTTAACAGAAAACTTGCCAGATTTATCCCACATCCACACTGGCCTGTCTTTTTCCTGATTCAAACTCACCCCATTCAATAGATTTTTCAACTGTTCCTGATGATTCAACCCATCAACATCCAACTACCTTCTAAAAGAGCATCTCCACCCTTTTCTTGCCATATCAGCCACAGTGATCATTTGATTCTGGCAAATATCAAACAGATCAGGAAACTTATCCTTCAAAGGCATATCTAAGCACCAAGCATCATGCCAAAAGTCAGTCAACTCCCCATTACCAATTCTCATTTTCCTACCAGCCAGATAGAGATCCCTAATCTTAATCAAATCATTCCAACATGGAGAATCATTCAGCCTGTGTTTCACAGCACTGATACCCCCTTTCTTCATATACTTCTTTCTCAGAAAAACTTGCCATGGACCCTCCTCAGCTTCAAGGCGCCACCACCACTCTCAAAGCAAGCAAATATTAAATAGTCTAATGTTTTTAATCCCTAATCCTCCTTTTTTCCTGGGTCTACACACAAATTTCCATTTAACCAGATGATATTTTCTTTTGCCCACCTTCCCATACCAAAAGAAGGCTCTGGTTTGCTTCTCAATTTCCTCCACATTTGTTTTGTGTAAAAGAAACATAGTCATGGGATAAACAGCCACACTAGAAACACAAGCAGTGATTTTAACATGCCTTCCTCCCAGAGATAAATCACCCCCCATCCAACCATCTAACTTTTTCTTCAACCTGTCTCCAATAAAACTCATCTCAGCCACTATGCATCTTCTGCTACAAACCGGCAACCCCAAGTACTTAATCGGACAACTACCTTTCTGACAGTTGAACATTTCAGCATAATTGGATAATTTCTCCTCATCATCCAACACCATCATCACCTCACTCTTGTCAAAATTAATCTTGAGACCAGACATGGATTCAAACAGATACAACAGCAACTTCAAATTTCTAGCCCCCTCAAAATCATCTTTAATAAAAAGGATGGTATCATCAGCATATTGCAAAATGGCAATCCCTTTATCAAACATATTATCAGCCAACCATGTAAACAACCCACCAGCCTGTGCATTGAGCACCATCTTAGCCAAACATTCCCCTGCCAAATTGAATAAGAATGGAGAGAAAGGATCCCCTTGCCTGACCCTTTTAAAACTGCCAAAATAAGGACCAGTTTCCCCATTCACTTTAACACTGAGAGTACCTTGAGTCACAACACTTTTCAACCAAATCATCCAATCATCACTGAAACCTTTCTGCTTACAACAATAAAACAAAAAATCCCAATTGACTTTGTCATAAGCTTTTTCAAAGTCAATTTTCAACACCACACCCTGCTGCTTCTGACTTTTTGATTCTTTCAAGATCTCATGTAACAAAGTCACCCCATCTGCAATAAACCTCCCTTTGATAAAAGCAGTCTGACATGTGTCAATTAATTTCCCCATTACAGGTTCAATTCTAACTGTCAAAGTCTTAGTAAAAATTTAAACAACACTTGGAGCAAACAAATAGGTCTATATTTCTGGATTCTATCAGCATAATCACCTTTGGGTAACAGAGTAATCACCCCATAATTAATGCTCCTCAAATCAATCTTATGAGCAAAAAAATCATCAAACACAGCCATAACGTCTGTTCTTATAATCATCCAGCAATGTTGATAGAATTCAATAGGAATCCCATCAGGGCCAGCAACTTTATTTTTCTCCATCTGATCAATAACCTCCTTAACCTCTTTCTCAGTAAACAGCACCCCCATTTTTTCCCTATCCTCATCATTAAGTCTCTCCCAATCTTGCAAAATTGTTATCTGCAAGCCTAATAGAGGACCCACCAGCAGGACCAAACAAAGTTTTATAATAATTAGTGGCATGCTGCAGGAGGTCATGAGTCCCCTGAATCTCATTCTCCCCATCTTTCATAGAAAAGATCATTTTCTTTCTTCTCACCCCATTAGCAATCCTGTGGAAATACTCAGTGTTATTGTCACCTTTTAGCAACCAATTATCTCTCGATCTTTGTTGCCAAAATCTCTCCTCATTCTCATACACCTCCAGCAATTCTTTCTGAATAACTGCTTTTCGTTTCAGTTGTTCTGTAGTAAGCAAAATCAGCTCCTCAATTTTTTCCAGTTCCTGAAGCTCCTCCACCAATCCCTTCTTCTTCTTCTTATCCACACCCCTTATATGAGCACCCCATACTTTCAGATCATTTCTGACATTCTTAAGTTTCTTCTGCAACCTATCAAGACTATTTTACCATTTACATGTTTTTTCCAAACTTTCTCCACTCTGATCAAAAAATCATCACACTGTAACCAGCTTTTTTCAAACCTGAATTCCCTGCCACCCCCTTCCTTCCCTTCCATAGTATCCAGGATCAGAGGACTATGATCAGAAACTTCTCTAGACAACTTGTGCACTGTAGTAAGAGGAAACAACTTCTCCCATTCCTTACAAACTAGTATCATGTCCAGCTTCTCCAAAGTAGGATTTTTCTGGTTGTTGGACCAAGTAAACTGCCCCCCAGACATGAGAATCTCCTTTAAACCATATGCATTAATAATTCAATTAAACATGTGCCCCCACTTATTCAAAGAATGACCCTTATTTTTCTCAGAAACACACCTGATCACATTAAAATCACCACCCACCAACAAAGGAATGGACTATTCCTGGCAAACATCAGCTAATTCTAACAGAAACTCCTCTTTATTCTCCTCTTGAGCAGCCCCATATACCACCACCAAATGCCACTGAATTTGTTTCAAAACATCAAACACCTTCATCTTAACATGGAACCTGCCCACAGACACATGAAGCTGAGTCAATTTAGAGGAACTTAGGCCCCCCAAAATGCCCCCAGATCTTCCCACAAAAGGCAACCAACTCCAGGAGAATTGATTCATAGGATCAATTCTCCTAAAAAATTCATCAGAATAATCCTTCTTAATAGTTTCTTGCAAACCAATGAAATCCACTCTCTCCTGTCTCAACAAATCATTCAAATAAGCACTCACACCCTTCTTCCCCACACCTCTAATATTCAAGATAACACCTATCATAATACATATTTTCTCTCCCTTGTTCCAGTCACAACACCACTCATAGGGTGATAGTTGTGAACCTTCACAGCAGCTGCTTTTAACTTTCTATCCTTCACACCATAACCAGACCTCAACTTTTTCTTTTTTTCCTAGAAACCATAGGAGTGAAATCCTCCTCATCATTACTATCACCCTTCCAATCCAGAAACAAGACCTTCTCATTCATATCAACATCAACCTCATTCTCAACTTGTCTCCTATCCTGCAAACTATGCCTAGCAATTTCTAATTCTTTCAGAGAATTAATATGATCTAAAGATATAGAAGAAGCATCCACTCCCATCTCCAAAGCTCTATGCATAATGAAATCATCATCCAGTGCAGCAAAGGAATTATGCAAAGTTAAGTTTATACCTGATAAATATCTAGAAGGTTGCTGAGCCAAATGCCTTTCTGCCATGTTTCCAGCCCCACCTTGATCAGCCACCCTGGAACTCATCCTTATAGCTTGTTCTTCTACACCAACCACATTCTCAGACTATGAACCCACACTTTCCTGAGTAGAAAGAACATCAGGTTGAGACAGGTCAACAGCCACCACTTCCTGATCTTGATTGACAACCTCCATATCTTGAGATCCCTCCATCACAGACCCCCCATCAGCACCCTTTTTTCCACTATCAGAAGAAGAACCAAAAGATTCATCAGTAGACACATCGCCATCCTTTCTCTGGCCACCCTCATCCTGTTCTTCTTCATCTTCCAACAAATGTCCATATTGCTTCCTGAGCTCAGAGTATTTATCACTGCTTCTGTCCTTCAACAATCCCCTGATAAAATCATCAAACCTCTGTGGACCAGCAGCAACATCAGAATTGGTTTCTTTAACCAAGGTGGAAGATAAATTCTGGATGACTTCCATGTGAACATCACCCAACCCACCACTATCTATCACAACCTCCTGAGTACCAACTTGCAGTCCCACATCAGTTGTTCTGGTTTGAGCATCTGCACCACCAACATTGCCACCCTCCACATTCTCTCTGATAACAATCCCTCTTGAAAGACCATCACCTCCAGAGCTAGCCCAAATATTAGCCATTTTGGTCCCAAAAGAAACTCCCCCAGAATCTTCTTGCTCCACCACAACCCTTTTACCCTTGTCCATCCCAGCTCCACCAGCATCACCACCACCATGCTGACGACCACCAGCAACCCCACCACCACCTGTACCAGGTCCAGTCCCTTGCCCAGTATTCCCGTTAGGCCTCCTATGCTCAGCTTCCTCCTCAGTCCTCTTATCCAACACATTGTCACCATCCTGTCCATCAATACCCATAGAAACAGGCAAGGTGGGCACTGCATCAGGAGCAAAAATCTCCCTAGTGTACTTGAATTCATAAATCCCTCCCTGCATCTCCCCCTTCTGGTATTAGGAACCAGAGATACATCTAAACAAGCAATCTTCACCCTCACATAGGCCAAATTCCTCAGATTGTTCCTGTCCAGGGCCAAAGGTTTACCCACCAAAGAAGCAACATAGAAAACAGTTGATTTCTCCCTGTATTTCATAGGAATACCAACAATCCTAAACCAGGCCTCCTCCAACCATTCAACAGGTTCCAGGTCCCCATTCCACTTAGACAATTGGATAACAGCATCAGGAATTGTTTTCATAAACACTTTCCCAAAGTGGAAATCATCAATAGATCTGGCTGAAGGAAATCTCATCAAGAATTCCACATCATTAATAGGTCTAGCATTAAATCTCCACCCAGACCCCAAAGCATCAGTCCACACCTGAAATTCTTTCTCCAAATCTTTCCCAGTAACATCACCTCTGACCACACTTATGTGAGCATAATGGAGCTGCTCCATAGACTGAACATTAGATTCCACAATAGGAATAGAGTGAAAGCCCTGTTCAAAATCAGTACTGCCAAAGAAAAGAGGAACACATTCCCAAGGTTTCCTCTCTTGACAGACCAAAATGCTATGATCCTTCCCACAATTCTCACACACCACTTCTTCCTGAATCACATCCAGCAACTGTAAATCTCCAGAAGCCCCAACCACATTCCCATCTCTCGGCACACTTACTACTGGTGGTGGTACAGAGGACCCCACCAGAGTAGTGGCCGCAACATCTAATTGATTAATTGACAAGATTGGAGACAAATTCACAGGACGATTCCCCCCAGCAGACACATTAACAGAGGTCGACGCAGAGGTGTTCAAGCCAGAAACGGAATGATTCACAGGAACAGATGTGTTCACCACAACCCAAGGTATGGCAACCTGCTCCACAGTATGAGCAAAAACAGGCTCTCCTCTCCTAGGATTTGTATCAGAATTACCTGATCTGCCTGGAAACGACGAAGCAGTGGCATCCGATCCCGATCCTTGTTGCATCTCAGGACGGTGACTCCAACGGCCCCGGCTGCGTGCCTGCTCTGCTTCACGATGGAGAGCCTCAGACAGAGCCCTCTCCCGCGCCATGGCTTCCCGGCGCTGATCCTCCAATCTAGCCTCGTTCTCCGCCTGCCGCAACTCATCCCTGTGCCTCGCATCCCGAAGCCGCGCTTCATCGCGACGCCGTTCCTGCTCCCGAATCCAACCACTCTCTTTGTGATCCTCTTCTAGCACCCTACGATCAACAGGAAAACATCCTTGTCCATACCCAGATCCAAATCTGTTCGCATAGGGACCAGATCGGACTGGAGGACGAGAAGGGGAACCGCGCCCACCACAAAACTACCGATCCATGGCCGAATTCGCAGCCACAACTTGAGCAAAAGACCTGCTATCACCCGAAACAACCCCACTCCACCTCACCGGAGAAACAGCACGCGGCGATGAAGGATGGAAAATTGGCGGCTCCCGGACGAAAACCACTCTACACACTTCGCGAGATCTGGAGTTTGCGAGAGATAAAGGGGAACCGGCTCTCGATCTAGGGTTAGAGGAAATGGAAGATGGAGAGAAAACTAACTAGAGAACGTGCTCCGGTGTACTAGTACCCCTCACCTCATCTGGCAGGTGGCCCTCCTCCACCGACGCACCACCGTCAGCGCCCGCACCTCTCCTGGAACCGCCGAGCCGTATCACCTTGCACGTACGCGCATAGGGCGGCGCGCCGGTGACACCACGAGGAACTTCCCCCTGCACCGCAATCGCTGGACCCACGAGAACGTGCCAGCTCTTGTGTACCAAACGCGTCCCAAACGAAATATCCACCGTCGAACTCCAACTCGCCAGAATCCGCCCCGAATCATCTCGCAGCGACACCTGTCCTGAATCTCCCCTCGAGATCGAGCCCTGCCGACAAGGACTGATCGCCGCACCAACCACAACTCTGATTATGGCCCTCCGACTCCCAATCAAGCCAGAGTGATCACCGGAGGAAACCGCCGTCAGGGAGAGAGAGAGAGAGGAGAGGAGAAGAGAGAGCCATCCCAAATAGTTTTCCCTTTGCCGACTGCATCCTAATGCTGGTCGTCGCGTCAAGCAAGATATTCTTCTTTTGCCTCATCATACATCAGATAGTGGGGATGCTAATATTAATGACTATATCATACATTTCTTATGGTGGCAGTCACATAATAAGACTCTCTGTGTAGATTCCACTGTGTTTTGATCTTTTTGAATTTGTTGTGCATAAAATGACTCAATTAGCTAGATAAAACCCATTCCTTGACTCTATGTTGACCAGCCACCGGAGGGTAAAAATGAGTATATTGCACACGGTAGTGTTAGTACTGGAGGACAAAACTGAGTACAACCAAACTACCAGTGTTATACTTGAGGATATAAATAAGCACAACTAAGTGGCCAGGGTTAGACACGAGGGAAAAAAGTGACGCACGGTACGCGTGTCGCGGTTCACGGGGCGGTATCGGACGCGTGTGGCCGTGCATGATGCATTAGCATACGTAGTTACGCGGTGCATGGTGGTGCAACAAAATGTCTCCCCCTTCACTTTTATAGAATCCTCCTCACTCTCACTCTTTCACTCAATCACACAACCATCTACATTGTCCCATCACCTTCTGCAAACCCCCAAGAAAACCCCAACCACGCTGGCGATGGAGAAGAACGGCGCGATGGCCATTGTCGCCTCCAAGGCCATCGGCGAGGAGGCCCTCGTCCCTGTAGGCCCCCGTCGAGGCATCGAAGGAAGCCCCCATCCCCGCTTCCACCGTAGCCATCGGCGAGGAGTCCCCCGCCGGTATCCGGCAGATCCCGCATGGCTGGGACCCCTACGAGGAGGAGGATTACATCAGGCCGGAGAACCCCTACAACACCAACATTGCCAACCCATGGTCGGAGGTAACTAGGGGTTTCTCTCCTTCCTTTGTTCTCCCCCCATTCCCATCATTGGATGCTAGATCGTGTGTTATTAGGGTTCAGTTGTTCGTATTTTCAATCGTTGGATGCTAGGTACTTTTACAGTAGCTAATCCTATTGTGTTAGATCTTGTATTTCGATGAATTCCCTTGTTCGTATTTCAATCCTATTTTATTTGTCCTCCGAGTTGCAGTTAAGTAATTCCCTAGTTAGTACTAGCGCCGATCTGTAGTTGGGATCAGTATTCGATTTGGTTTGAGATTTGGGGATTGGGGAATAATCAGGGGATCTCAATCGGTTAATTTATGCAAGTAATCAATCCCGATAATCAAGGTTTTTCAATCGTGTCCTTATTGCACTCTATTTTTTTCCAACAGGTGGATAGCAGCGAAGTCTGTAGCGACAAGGAGTCCATGGACACCAAGACTCGTCAGGTACTAAGGAGGCTAAAGTCCGGCCAGTACAACAACTTCTTCGCCGGCGATGTCTACAGGTGCCCCTTCTGCACTAGGATCCTTGCCACCGACTTCAACTCCCTCGTGAAGCATGCCGAGGACGTGAAGACATGTGGCATGTCCGTGAACGTCAATGGCTTAAGAGCAAAGCACCAGGCGCTCGGTTTTCACCTCTGCAACCTTCAAAAGGTGGCCATCGAGAATGGTCGTATGCCCTGATAGCTATGATATTCGACACATTTTTATGGTTTCTATTGTTGGTTTTCATTTGGATTTTATGGTTTTCTAGGTTTACCTAAAACTAACACTTCGGTAGCAATGAAAACTTGGTTTTTAATGTGTGCTTCAGGTTCTGAACATCAACAGAGGGTTTTAACAGCAAAAACGCAATATTTAGACGAAAACAAGCAAGTCTCCTTTTGGAAACAATCAAGGGAGGCATACAGTAGCTTTAACGAGCAACTATACGGTGGGAATATTTTCTCCGGCCATATGGTTCCCGCCGTATAGTTGCCATTAGCTTCTTCTTGTTAAAAGGGACAACTTTTGTGAAGAGGCCAAGGTCGAAAATAGAACACAGCAACCGCCATCCCATCCAAAAGGGAAAAATAAGAGATCTGGAGAAGAAGGGGAATACGTTCTTTATCTCGCTCCACGATCTTCGACCTCCTAGCCACCACACCTCCATAGATATTACTTGTACTTGAGAGAGAGAGATCCACCTTGCAAAACTAGGGTTTAAGATTGTTCTTCCCATCTTGAATTGTGTTGGATTTATTTCTATTATTATTGTGGATCTCCACGGTAATACCAAGAAGAACCCCCTTTACTTAATTATATCGATGATGCTTTCTTCTCTCATGTGTGAGTAAGTTCCCTCGGGCATGGGAGATGTAAGGGATTGGTGAGATTTGATGTGCCTATATATTTTCCATTAGTTTGTGATTGATTCTAATTACTATATTATGTGTGCTTGACTATATGTGGAATGCCCAATGCTTGTTTTCCAATTAAGGGCTTAGACAACTTGATGCTTTATTCTACATAGATAGGATCTTGTTCGTTAGCAGACCGGCGACCCCCGAGTGACACGGGGATATCAATGGGAAACTAGTTTGACTCGAGGATCACGAGGAACCATTGTTCCTATTGCATTAGTCCGATCCAATGAGCTTAATTGCTAAGCAACCTGAAGGATCTTAATCGTCTAGTGACTGAGCATGGTTTTGGTAATAGGCTAGTAGGATTATTGAAGTTGGGATGAAATCTACCAAGAGGAGTTCCGGCTAATTATGGGTTGCTCGCCTACACACATACTTATAAGATTATAATTGTTACACTTATCACTCATCCACCTGGCACATTCACTATCACCATGAACTGAATATCCCCGCGCCTATTTTGTCATATGCAAAAAACAACAAATAAATCGTTCTTTACTTTTATGCTTTTTATTTTTGAAGTTTACATTTTAGTTTTATTTAAATACATTCCTTTAATCCAAATTATATTATTATTTCAACACTTGCAGTCAATTCACTCGAAGACCTGTGACAACTTTGAGTGTGACAGATACTTCATCCATAAACACTTACCTTTGGGCTCCCTGTGGGATCGACGTCTTAACTTCGAAACTCGATACAAACGATTTGTGCACTCGCAGCCATCAAGCTATTTTCTGGTGCCGTTGCCGAGGATCTAAGTGCTAAGTGTTTGTCTCTTGAGATTTCAGGTGTTACTATTACAAGATGGTCTCCCTAGGAGACAAAGGGTCTACACGTTCTGGTAGGACTTATCTACCAGATTATCTTGGTCGCGTGCATGTTCAAATGCACGAGGAAATTATTGAAAAACTTTTGAGATCGAATAAGGTTGAAGTTGAAAACCTAAGTGACTTCATGGAAATCATGTCCATTCATAGGACAACTCCCAAGAAACCAGAGAAAACTCTCAGAGAATATAGTGCTCCAAATTCTGCTTTTCTTAAACAACCAATAGAATTTCCTAATCCTGGAGTTCAAGAATATCGATTTGATGCTGAGATTATTAAAATTTTGCATAAAAATCTTCCAGCGGAAGGGAATATGAAGACCCATGAAGACATCTTTGAGAGTTCGACGATGTGATAACATCACTTGGACCAAAAGGTTTGCCTAGAGATTTCTCTCGTCTAAAACTATTTCGTTGGTCTCTCAAAGGTAAGGCTCTAGACTGGTTATATTCTCTCCCTCATCATTACATAAAATGTTGGGAAAACTATATTGTTAAATTTATAAACAAGTTTAATCCTTTTAAAAAGGTAACTGAAATTAGAAAGAATATAGGCAACTTTAGTCAGAATATGGGTAAAAACTACCCACGAGCCTGGGATATATTCTTTGGAATGATCAATAGTATTCCTAATCATCGCTATTCTGAATCAACTATTTGCCATTTATTTTACCACGGTCTTAATACTCAATGCAAAGAGTTGCTTGATTTATCAGCAGGAGGATCTATAAATACTTTAATTGTGAAATCATGTTTGAAATTGATGTCTACTAGGGCTAAGAATGATTCTTTATATAATCCTGATTTTGGCACTAAGCCAGAAAAGGGAACACTTTGTATAATTCCTAATCTTATGCCTGAAGTACGCAAAACCATGAAAAAAAGTATACCTTCTGAACTTGTTAAAGAAAACAAAGTAGATATGTTTCAAGTTTTTACTGAAGAGGATGAAACTAGAAAAGTTTTTCAAGAATTGAAACATCGACATGCCAAATCTCATAATAACCTACATAAGCAATTTCAAAGAGACAAGAAGATTTTGGCTGAACTTATAGAAAATTATGATGAGATTGGCAAAGAAATAAAATTATTTCACAAGTACCTTAGTATGATTGAAACCCAATGTGAACAAATAGCATCTGGTTATCAAATTTTTATTCAAGATGATATAAATATTCTTGTTTCTAGTAATGTTGTTATAAGGAGAGGTGCAGTTGTTAAAGGACCATTAGGACCACCAAAATATGAAGTTGAAAAAGATCGAAGGGAAAAGGCCTTGATCAAAGCAAGCCAATAGGATGATGCACTAGTGGATCCTCAAGATGAGACTTCTCAAGAAACACAAGATCAAACCTTGGAGGAGCAGAATGATGCACAGGATGACCACTATGACTCTGATGCAGAGATTGTTGATCCAAGAGAATAAAAATATATAAGCAATGAAGATAAAGTTGTTGCAGTAGAAAAGAAAGTAACTAAAGAGCCTGATCCCCCAAGAAAGGTAAAACATAAGAGTAAGAAACTTCCATATCCAGATCGCAAAAATAAAGCACCGGATCAGGTAATCTATGACTCTTTCACAAAAGCATTAGGTGATCTTCGTCTAGAAATTCCATTTGCGGATGTAGTAACAGTTTCTACCTATTCTAAATTTCTCTGTGATATTCTTAATAGAAAGAAAGAGATAACTGAAACCATTGCCATGGTGACTAGTTACCCTGCTAATGGGACGCTATTGTCTAAATCAGGAGATCCCAGAATACCAACTATTTCATGCTCAATTGGCAAAACTGATATTCACAATGCCTTGTGTGACTTAGGTGCAGGATGATACATCGGAAACGTATCTATAATTTTTGATGCTCCATTCTTGTTTACTATATACTTTGCTTTGCTTTGTCCACACTTTGAGGTGTTTTATATGTTTTCAGGTACTAACCTATTAACAAGTTGCCACAGTGCCAGTTGCATGTTTTCTTTTGTTTTTGGTTCCAGAAAAGCAGAAAATCAATATTCTCATAATTGGACGGGACAAAAGCCAAAGTCAATATTTTACCGTGGGCAACATGAAGCCAGAAGACGAGACGGAGGAGGCTCACCAGGGGGCCACACCCCCTGGCCACGCGGGTGGGCCCACCCCACGCCTGGGGGGTGCAGCCGCCCTGGCGGCCCTCCTGCCTCGCCTCTTCGCCTATAAATTCCCCCCTATGCCAAAACCCCAGATACCCAATCAATATTCCACGAAACCGTCTGTAGCCGCCGCCACCGTCGTCCCTAGATCGGGGGGATCTGAAACTCTTCCCGACACCCTGCCAGAGGGGAGATCATCCCAGAGGCCTTCTTCTTCATCATGCCAGCCTCTAGTATGAAGTGTGAGTAGTTACACCTTGGAATACGGGTCCATGTAGTAGCTATATGGTTGTATATCCTCCTTGTGATTTCATGTATAGATCTTGTGAGCTCCGTTCATGATCAAGATCTAATATATTTGTAATCATGCATGTTATGTTTGCGGGGATCCGATGGATATTGAGATTACTATGTCAGATTGATTAATGGTTTTGTCTATTTGATTCTATCATGTATGTGTTGTTTGTGATCTTGCATGCTCTCCGTTATTAGTAGCTATCTTGGCCAAGTAGTTGCTAGTGACTCCAAGAGGGGGTATTTATGATTGATAGTGGGTTCATGCCTCTAGTTTCCAAGGGAAGTGGCATAAATCTCTTCGGTTGTAGATGTGTTGTTGACACTAGGGAGAAAACAACGGTCTCTTGTTCATGGAACAAGTGGATTGTTTACCTTACACACTTTACTTAAGCAGTTGTCGATTCCTTGCAACTTAATACTGGAGGGGGTTCGGATGATAACCTGAAGGTGGACTTCTAGTCATAGATGCAGTTGGATGGCGGTCTATGTATATTGTTATATTGCCCAATCGAATCTCATAGGATCTTTGTGTCTAGTATTGCATTGTTATGCCTTGCTCAGTCCTGTCAATTGCCCTGCTGTAATTTGTTTACCCAGCATGCCATGTTTGTTTATCTAAGGAGAACACCTCTAGTGAACTATGTGTTGGGGAGATGACCTCGGATAGGGTAAAGACGGGGAAAGACGAAAGGGTGTTGCCCGTCTTGTTTCCGAGTTACAGTCTGAGTCGGCCGAATCCTGTAGAGGTCGGCCGGGATAGGGAAGGGCAGGACCCTTATGATAATGGCAAGGCATTACCCGGCCGAGATATCTCGTAAGTCGGCCGGGTTAGCCCGAATAATCTTAATGCAGGTGAAGGACGAGCCGAGTTACACGAGGAAGGGCCGAATGATACGAAGCTTGCAGGAGAAGGAGAAACCTAAAGTCAAACTCTAGCTGCAAGCTAGAGAGAATCTGGGCGGAGCCAAGCACAAGGGACAAAGGCGCAGAGCGACAGAGGGGCAGAAGGAGGTCACGGAGGTGACAGTCCTGGAGCCCGAGGCACGCAGGAGGGGCCCTCTAGAACCCTGCCGTCATTAGGGGGACGACAGGGAAAGGAGGCCGCCAAACTACTATATTGGGACAAGCACATTCCTCGAATATGCTTTCCATGTCAGCCCTAAAGGAACCCAAGGCTCTCCTTTATAAGGAGGGGCTTGGACCCTGAGGAGGGGATCGGCTCATCTTAGTACCGTTAGGCTGTTAAAGTTCTTCCTTTCTCCTTGTATACAGCTCAAGGAGCACTTGTAACTCAAGGAAGGAGAAATAAAGATCTTTGCCTTAGTCTTTTGTGTGTAGAATCAACTACATCTTCCCTCCCCAGATCCCACTAGCATCCATTGGCCCCTTACTTTAGCCTACCCATGGCATCTGCCGTGTCACCACCACGACAGTTGGCGCCCACCGTGGGGCCAGCAGCGGTGCTAGCTGGAGTCATGATCTAGACGGGAAACTTCATCAACACTGGCGAGCGCATTGTCTCTGGCTTGGTCCGGAGACTTGATCTCTATGACTACGTCAGCGACAACGCGGGCAGCTTCAAGGGAAAACTCCTCCGCGCAACGGCGTCTTCATCAACTTGGGCATGCACCAGATTTACGTCGGCGTCGACATCTCCGACGTTTATCCTCACCAGGTTGTTATTGCAGAAGAACCTCCCCTCAGCACCGCGAGCAGCCCCCGCGAAGCGCGCCCTGTTAGCAGCGTCGAGGTGATGGTCGCGGCCAGGGTGCAGGCGGGAGTAGCAGGCGCCGGATCAAGCAGAGACCCTGCAGCGGGCGCGCAGGTCGCGCCCAGGCAGACAACCCCACCACCCACCGAGGTAATTCCTTCAGTGGTCAACCAGGCCGAGGTGCAAGAGACAACCCCAAAGGCACCAAGAATAAGAGGGCCACCTCTGGAAAGACCAGAGAACATTCTTCAGGCAACCATAGATAATCTGACTACACCTGTAGCGCCGATACTTGATCCGGCAAATGCTCAGGCAGAATTGGAAGAAACCAGGCAAAAGGTGCTGGTAGAGGCAAAAAAGGTGTCGGCCTTGGGGGAGTCCTTAAACAGGACCTTGCGAGAGTACGCCAAAGCAAACAAGCTTGACGTCGACCCCGAACGGGTTGACGAGCTGAGATTAAGAGGAAAGAACCTCATAGATGATATCAACAAGGAGCATGATGCTCATAAGGCTGAATCAGTTGATCTAGGCTTGCCGAGGTACAGTACCCCGACAAAGAACCTAAGAGCGGCAAATGCCGCAGCATTAGAGTTAGAAGGGTTGACCGGCGAAGCCTGGCAGAAACAACAAGAAAGAGTGAATGAGCTGGTGCGCATTGCGAACCAGCAGAATGAAGAAATGCTCAGAGCAGACCCGGCAAGGCCAGGGGCCTCGCGAATGGTTCACTCGGCTGGCACAGCACCTGCCTTATCTGTGGCAGTAGCATCTTCACCCAGAAACAATGCACGAAAGGACACAGCCATAACTTTGGGAAAGAGAAACAAGCAAATTGTTCCATACGATCCGGCGATAGCCGGAAAAGCAAACGAGAATAGAGGCAATGGAAGCCGAGGTAACAGTGACGAGAGGAACCCCGGCCGTGCTGAGAAAGGCGGCGGAGGCCGAGGCAATGGAGATCTCGGTAGAGCAGAACTCGGAAGAGGAAATCACGAGAACAATATCCCGGTCGAAGGAAGAAGAGAACCGCCGCACAACCCGTAGCCGAGACATGAACCTCGGCAGGAAAGGGAGGCGATACCAGCTCGCCACAATCTGGTGAATGAGAGGTACAATGATGGTTATTCTGAGATGGAATACGCGATACATGGAGGGAACAATCACTATGGAATACAGGACAGAGTTCTGTACAGAGATTTGCCGTCAAATGATGCCAGAGTAAAACTAGACAGGCTATACCGATCCGAGTTGCTGGAAGAACAGGGTCCGCCGGGTCTGGCATGCTTCGGACCACGGATCATGGGAAAACCGCCTGTGCCGAACTTTCAGCTGGCAAGAGGCACAAAAACATATAATGGGAGCACCAAACCACAAGACTGGTTGATTGATTATTCCACTGCTGTGAAAATAGCAGGTGGGAACTTACGATGGGCAGTGCGATATGTCCCGCAAATGTTGGAAGGACCAGCTAGAGTATGGCTGAATAATCTGCCGTCAGGCAGTATCAACTGTTGGTTGGACTTTGAAGAAATGCCCGTTAGCAACTTTACCAGTACTTACAAGAGGCCAAACAGGCCGCAGCAATTAGCCATGTGCAAGCAAAGACCGAATGAGACGGACAGAGAGTTTTTAACTCGGTGGTGTAACCTAAGAAACTCATGTGAAGGAGTTATAGAATCACAAGCGATAGCTTGGTTCGCTCAAGGATGCCGCTATGGCAGTGTGTTGTGGCAGCGACTGCAAAGAGGTATGCCAACTACACTGGCAGAAACCATCAGAATAGCGGATTTCTATGCATTAGGAGATCCAACGCAACCAGAATTAATGTCAGCAGATCATCGAGAGCATCAAGATCAATATGCAAGAGATATGGCTGGGTCATCCAGGCGCAATGACTTCAGAGGAAGAAGAAGAGAAGAGAGACCGGATTATAGATATGGTTCAGCCCAGGTGGCGGCAGTAGCACAAGACCAGCCGAGTCACGGAACCACTCAACGGCAAAAGAATGGTCCTCAGCAATGGACACCAAGGAATGAAGGAAAAAGATAGTGGACACCAGAACAAAAGAAGCAATGGCAGGAGAGGCCGAAGTATATGTTCGAGTCTATGTTAGATCAGCCGTGTAAATTTCACACGTCAAACCCAGCCAGGCCGGCCAACCATACGACCCGCCAATGTGCATGGATGAAAAATGCAATGGGAAACCCCGCAGGCATACAGGCAGCGTCTCTTCAGGCACATTCGCAGCATCAGCCACAGTTGACTGGGGCAAATGCACAGCAACTGATGTTACCACCTCCTCCCCCGAGGTATGACAACTCGGACCGAAGGGATGCGGTGCATCAAGTGATAAACCAAGGTCTGGAGGGAAGGACAAATCCAGGAAATAATGGACGCAATGATTACAGAGAACATCATCAGTCGTATTGCGTGTTCACAACAGAACAGCAAGACAAGCAGAGTGTGCAGCGCCGGCATATGGAAGTAAATGCAGTAATGCCGGCAGTACCAAGATATGTGCCTTGGTCAGATCAGGAGGTAACCTGGAGCATAAGGGATCACCCCAAGATAATGCCTAGTCCAGGGTCGTATGCACTCGTGTTGGATCCGACATTTGTCGGACCAAGCATTAATGTGAAATTTTCAAAGGTACTCATTGACAATGGAAGCAGTATCAATATCATGTACAAAGATACAATGCATAAGCTCGGAATATCGCAGAACATGCTGCAATCCACGAGGACCACTTTCCATGGGATAGTACCAGGACTTTCATGCGAACCCATTGGAAAGGTTCGAGTGGATGTATTATTCGGCACAAGAGATAACTGTAGAGCAGAAAACTTAGAATTTGAGGTGGTGGATCTAGAAAGTTGTTATCATGCTTTACTCGGACGGCCGACGCTGGCCAAATTCATGAGCAGCTGCCATGTGAGTTATCTGAAAATGAAGTTACCCGGACCACAAGGGGTGATAACAGTAGCAAGGGATTACAGGAAGTCAATGGAATGTGCTTCAGCCGGGTCAAATTTGGCCGAATCATTGGTAATAGCAAGAGAAAAAAGAAGGATTCAGGAGGTAGCAGCCCTCGCTTAGTCGGCCCAGCTGAATATGCCGGCATTAGCCAATGCACATGGAAGTGTCTCCTTTCATCCGACTAAAGAAACAAAAAGGTTCCAGGTAGATGAGCAATTCCCAGAGTGCACCGTCACTATTGGTGCCGGCCTAGATGCTAAATAGGAAAGCGAGCTCACCAACTTCCTCCATGAGAATCGGGATATCTTTGCATGGTCAACTCAGGATCTGCAAGGTGTGCCGAGGGAGTTGGCTGAGCACTCTCTAAATGTAAGGCCAGGAGCAAGGCCGGTGAAGCAACCTCTCCGCTGCTTCGCCGAAGACAGGAGAAAAATAATAGGGGATGAAATAGCTCGGCTCCTTGTGGCCAGGTTCATCATGGAGGTGCTGTATCCGGATTGGCTGTCAAACCCGGTGCTAGTAGAAAAGAAGAAGGATGATCCAAATGTAGCCATTGTATGGCGAATGTGTATCGACTACACGAACCTGAACAAGGCGTGTCCAAAAGATCCTTTTCCTTTACCTAGAATAGACCAAGTCATTGATTCGACCGCTGGTTGCGAACTATTGTCATTTGTAGACGCGTATTCTGGTTTTCACCAGATACCGTTAAATCTGGCCGATCAAATAAAGACTGCGTTTATTACCCCATACGGGGCTTATTGCTATCGCACAATGCCATTTGGCCTGCGCAATGCAGGAGCGACATATCAGAGATGCATGCAAAAATGTCTACATGACCAGATAGGAAAAAATGTACAAGTATATGTGGATGATGTGGTTATCAAAACCAAAGAAAGCAAAACACTACTGGATGATATACGGCAGACTTTCGTGAACCTGAGAAGGTTCCGAATGAAGCTTAACCCGGAAAATGCACATTTGGCGTGTTAGCGGAAAAATTGCTCGGTTTTCTCGTATCTAGCCGAGGTATAGAGGCCAACCCAACCAAGATAAAGGCAGTAGAAAGGATGGAGTTGCCAAGGTGTCTAAATGACGTACAAAAGTTCACAGGTTGTTTAGCCTCGCTCAGCCGATTTGTATGTCGGCTGGGAGAGAAGGCATTACCACTCTATCAACTGATTAAGAAATCAGATAAGTTCATTTGGACTCCACAAGCAGACAGTGCATTTCATGAATTGAAAAGGATGTTGGTCACAGCGCCTGTCTTAGCTTCTCCATTATCAAAAGAGCCCATGTTACTCTACATAGCGGCCACCAACAGAGTAGTGAGCGCTGTGATCATCGTAGAACGAATTGAAAATGATAAGTCAGTACAAAGGCCGGTGTATTACTTGAGCGAGGTACTATCAGCCTCAAAACAAAATTACCCACATTATCAGAAGATGGCTTATGGAGTGTACATGTCGGCAAAGAAACTTAAACATTACTTTGAAGAGCACCCCATCAAGGTGATTTATGAAGCACCCATAGCCGACATATTGAGTAACAAAGATGAAAGTGGCCGAATAGCAAAATGGGCAATCGAATTGTCACCTTATGCTCCGCAGTTCGATAGGAGAGATGCAATCAAATCTCAGGCTGTGGCCGGCTTCTTCGTAGATTGGGCCGAGGTGCAGTATGAGCTGCCATTGCTAGACCCGAATTATTGGATAATGCACTTTGACGGTTCCAAACTAAGAAATGGTTTGGGGGCAGGAATAGTGTTAACCTCGCCAAAAAGAGATCAACTGAGATATGTGCTGCAGATACATTTTGCCGCGTTAAACAATGTAGCCGAATATGAAGCACTTGTCCATGGATTAAAGTTGGCAAAAGAGATTGGCATACGCCGAATCTTATGCTATGGAGATTCAGATCTAGTAGTACAGCAAGTCTCAGGCAATTGGGATGCGTTGGATGATTATATGGCTTTGTATAGATTTCATGTGCAAAAAATCAGTGGATACTTCGAAGGATGTGAATTTCACCATATACCTCGGGCAGAAAACGACGCCGCAGACACGTTGTCAAAACTAGGATCAACTAGGCAGTCAATTCCCCCAGGTATCGCCCTAGAGCACCTAAGGAAACCATCAATAACACCGTCACCAGAGTCTGAATCTATCTTTATTCCGGTAAAATCAGGAGAAGATAATGTGCCGATGGAAATTGACAAGCAATATAACCCGAAATTCTCAAAAATAAAGACAGCTGATGCAAACATGACTATGGAGAAATCCGAGGTCGTTATGTCGGCAGAAAACATGGAAATAGATGGTGAGACCACACCAGAGAAAATTACACCTATATGGGCGCAACCCATATTCTCTTTCCTTAGAGATGCGATTTTGCCGAATAATGAGATATTAGCAAGACATACGGTGAGAAGAGCTAAAGCTTATACAATCATAAACAATGAGCTGTACAAAAGGAGTGTCACAAGTGTATTGCAAAGATGTGTGAGCTCGGCAGAAGGCCAGGAGATCCTCCTAGATATACATCAAGGAGAATGTGGACATCATGCCTCATCCCGAGCCTTAGTGGCCAAAGCATTCAGGCATGGGTTTTATTGGCCAACAACATTGAAAGAAGCCAAAGAACTGGTCGAAAAATGTAATGGTTGTCAGAGATATGCAACCAAGATACACATGCCATCATCCAAGTTAAAAACGATACCAATTACTTGGCCATTTTCTGTGTGGTGCTTAGATATGGTGGGACCATTTAAGTCGGCCCGAGGTGGGATGACCCACATATTGGTCATGGTGGACAAGTTCACAAAATGGATTGAAGTGAAACCAATAAAAAAATGTGATGGGCCCACAGCAGTGAAATTCCTCAAAGATATTATCTTAAGATACGGGTACCCACACAGTGTTATTACAGACAATGCACAAACTTTGCAGAAGGAGCTTTCGCTAGATTTTGCCAAGAAAAGCACATAAGATTATATATCGCCTCTGTGGCTCACCCAGCATCCAATGGGCAAGTGGAAAGGTCTAATGGACTAGTATTGTCCGGAATAAAACCACGACTCATCGAACCGCTGCAAAGGTCGGAAGGATGTTGGATTGAGGAACTACCAGCAGTACTATGGAGCCTCAGGACTACCCCAAACAGGTCAACAGGTTACACTCCATTTTTTCTAGTATATGGGGCTGAACCATGCTTCCAGCCGACATAATACATGACTCGCCAAGGGTTACCCAATATACAACTTCAGAAGTAAATGAGGTAGCTCGGCAAGATACTATCGATCTACTAGAAGAAGCCAGAGAGCTGGCGCTATCAAGATCAGCTATTTATCAGCAGAACTTGCGATGATATCACAGCAAGAAGGTGAATCCAAGAGTGTTCAAAGAAGGAGATTTGGTTCTCTGACTGGTGCAACGCACGGCCGACATGCACAAGTTGTCGCCCCCATGGGAAGGATCATTCATCGTGAGCAAAGCATTGCACAATGATGCCTATTACCTAATCAATGCTCAATCACCAGGACAGAACAGGGCAGACAAAGCCGGCGAAGAAACGAAAAGACCATGGAACGTAGCTTTACTTCGTCCATTTTACTCATAGCAGTCACCTATGATACATTGTATAATAATGTCTCAGGATGGAGCACCAACTATGTTTTGAACCTCGGCGTCCAGAGCAGTGACTCGGGGACTACCATATGTTGTTTAAATTTCATGTTATGTATTAAACCTCGGTGTCTAGAGCAGTGACTCGGGGACTGCCATATGTTGTTTAAATTTCATGTTATGTATTAAACCTCGGCATCTCGAGCAGTGGCTCGGGGATTGCACTAGATTGTTTCTAAGATTGGATTATGTATTAAAACCCGGCACCCTGAGCAGTGACTCGGGGACTGCCCCATAATTATTTCTAAGCTTAATTCATGTATTAAACCTTGGCATTTGAGCAGTGACTCGGAGACTGACATATATCGTTTTTGAGTTTGTGTTACATGTTAAAACCAAACACCTTGAGTAGTGACTCGGGGACTGTCTTATATTATTTCTAGATTTGGGTTGTATATCAAACCTCGGCACCTTGAGCAGCGACTCGGTGACTGTCTTACATTATTTCTGAAGTTTGGTTTATATACTAAACTTCGGCACCATAGGCAGTGACTCGGGGACTGTCCTATATTATTTCGAAGTAGGGGTTATCCTTTGTTGCAAGGGTGGGTATCAAACTTCGACACCCAGAATAAGAACAACTCGCTCTCGTATGATATTTGGGGTCCACACCCAGATTAACAGTCTAAACCACAGTGGTCTAAAGGCAAGAATATACACCAAACTCAAAGAAGTTGAAGGCCGCCAAAGCAAGGATTCGGACAAACAACACCAGTTAAAAACAAAGTAGTAACGATTACAACCACATATGTCTCAGCGGCACTCGGCAAAAGAAATTCATACTGTACAAAAGACGGACAAATATTCCACGTACATCATACGCCCAGCATACCAGGAGTAGGAAATGACTTAGAGGTTTTTTGTTGGAGAGGCAATAACTTGGTCGGGGGCTGGGCACTCCGAGGTAGGTGAAACTTCGGCCAAGGTTGCCTCGCCCTCCACAGATCCAGGAACGACTTCGGAGGAAGCCCGAGGCTGCTGAGGAGCATCAGCTTGCGCAGTAGAATGCCCAGTACCTTTGGAGGAGGATCGCGCGTCGCCATTACCATCTGAGCTCGAACTGGAATCACCAGAAGTATCCGAGTCACCCTCATCTTCTCCTTGTCCAGCCGAGTTGTTATCCGAAGCATCCTCAACTACGACCTCGTCCTCGGGGTTAGGAAGGAAACTCGGACCTTCGTTCCAAGTATGCACGTCGGCATACTCAACAAGTTGGAAGGCACGAGCTTGCCGAAGAGCAACAAAGTCTGGGTCCTCAACCCAACGGAACCAGTGCGCAAATTTCTCAAAATGTCAAGAGAAATATCTTCATACCATGACATGATGACAGTAAGAGCCATATCAGCACCAGCTCGTCTGGCCGATTCCCTCCAAAGACTTAGCTGCCTTTCAGATGCCATTAACCTGTCCACCAACAGCTGGACCTTGTCAATGTTAGGAGTCCCAGAAGTATTTGGCCAGAGAACGTGGTAGGCCCAAATAGCCGCCTGCACCAAATCTCTGCCCATAATCTTCATCGGACCAACTGCAGCGCCAACAGCAACCAGGAAATCTTCCAGCGAGTACTCCGAGTCCGCGTCAACAGGAACACCTCGGCGCACTCGAGCACTAATGACCGCTTTAGAGCTCACGGGTGAAAGAACAGTTTATAATCCCTAGTGTTTTGTGTGTTAGATAACAATATCAAGGATTATTTAATGTGTGTTGAAGTGTTGCAGCTACCTATGAGAAAAAGGGAAAGGACTCAGTTTTTGAGGGGCGGATAATCCGCCCCCATCAGGGGCGAATAATCTGCCCCTCCCTCTCCCCAAGAAGGCGCAAGCCCCAGAAGGGGGGGCGGAATTTTGGCCGGATTTTCCGGCCCCGCCGGATAATCCGCCCCTCAGGGGGGCCGGATAGTCCGCCCCCTGCTCTTCGCCAAGGCGCAAGCCCCAGAGAGGGGGCGGAGTTTTGGCCGGACTTTCCGGCCTGGCCGGATAATCCGCCCCTCAGGGGGGCCGGATTATCCGCCCCCAAGATCTTCACCAAGCTTCACCAAGGCGCAAGCCCCAGAGAGGGGGCGGAGTTTTCCCCGGAGAATCCGCCCTTGGGGCGGAGTTTTCCTAGGGGGCGGATAATCCGCCCCAAAGTTGTGCAACGGTCAGATCTGGGGAGGGGGTATTTAAGCCAGCCTTCCCCCTCCTGCCAGAACTCTTGATTCACCTCGAAAAAGACCAAATCAGATCTGAAAGCTTCATCCAAGAGTGCTCCACCTAGATCCACCCAAAGGCCCCATCCCTTGGGGAATCGAAGGAGGAGAACTCGATCTTCATCATCAGCAATCAAGCGCTTCATCTCCTCTCCATTCATTTGGAGAACCTTCGATCTACTTGTTGTCATCTCGGGAGCCCCCAATTTGGTTGTGGGTGTGTGCCCCGATAGAGTTGTAAAAGGCACCGGTTCCCGCCTCGAAGGGATCCAATAGTGGAGAAGGTGGATCAGGCCTCTCGTGGCGAGATCCATCGGAGAATAGGGTGAGGCCTATTGTGGCGTGGTGGTCTTAGAACCGCCCACCCCTCCAACGCAGATGTACTTCCTTTAACAAGGAAGGAACTGCGGTAAAACAAATCCCTGTGTCTCCACGTGCTCCACTACGGTTTCCTCACTCCTCTTTTACGTGCTTAGTAGTTAGGGTTACATATAGGGAAATTCTCGTAGTTGCATATCTAGAGAATTTACTTTGTGTCAGGCCTAAAATTGAAAACGTATTAAAAATTGGTTAGCACCTATTCACCCCCCCCTCTAGGTGCCCATACGATCCATTTCAATTGGTATCAGAGCCTCGGCTCTTATTTCGGGCTTAACCGCCTAAGAGAAGTATGGGTTCCAAGGTAGATGGGGATGATGCTTCGGAGGTAGTCACCATGAACGATCTCAGGACGTTGGAAACAAACTTGGTGAGTTCAATGGAGGCTAAGATGGAAGAGATGCGTCAATTGATAATTCGTCTCTCCACATCCGCAGCATCACCTCCATCTAACTCGGAGGATACCACTCCGCAATCCAAAGAAACGGGTAAAACTGTTTCCAAAGATAACGAAGTGGTCGGTGATGATACTAGTAAGAGCTCCTCCTCGAAAAAGGATAGCAGTAAGGATGGATACAATGAGGTCTCTCATGTGTATTCCCCTGATCCGCCTATCCCTCACCCTCATATACATAATAGGGGTGATCCACCCAAACTTTCAGCATCTACTTTCTCTCAATGGCAATTTTTGATGAAATCTCATGTGTGCAGTTCCTCCATAGAGTTGTGGAAGATCATCGAAAATGGTCTTCATGTTGGAAATCCCAACAATCTCACAAGAAGAGAAGTGGTCGATAGCCAACTCAACGCTACAGCTCTACACATGATACAGCTTGGTGTGGGTGACAAAGACATGCCGCACATTCAGCATCTTAGCACAGCTAAAGAAGCTTGGGATGCCCTCACCGAGTTCTTCATCGGAAATGAAAGTATGAGAAGGAACATATATGATGCCTTGAGCAATGAAGCTGAAGGATTTTATATGCCGGATGGAGAAGACCACGAGGACATGTATAGGAGGCTCAAGGCAATAGCCACAACCTTCAGAAACCACGGTGCAACTCATGTTGATGATGCTTGGATCAAGCGCAAGTATGTCAGTGCTCTTATGCCATTTGAGCCCACAGATTTGAAAAGTCTCCAAGGAAGGCATAACTATCACCTCATGTCATCCAATGAGGTTATGCAAGAAATGGCCGCTTTCAAAGTGGCTGCCAAGAATGCCGAAGATGCTCGTGCTCGAGCTATGGGAATGCAAAAGGGGGTCAACATGGCCTTGAAGACTAGTGTGGTTGATCATGATGAATATGCAGTAGAAGGTCTGGACTGCCCCGAGGATATAAAAAGGATCCACGGACAATACTTGGCTCTTTATGCAAGAAATTTTTGGAAAGATCCAGCCAAGGCTAAAGCTGAATTAGATCGCAAGAGTGGAGCCTATGGAAGAAAAGAAAATGGTCCCAAGCTGAGAACATGCTTTAATTGTGGTGACCGGCTGCACTTCGTAGCTGAGTGTCCATATCAAAGTAGAGAGGATAATGGAGGAAGACTCATTTTCAAGGACAAATCAAAAGCTCCACGTAAGAAACAGTTTGTAAAGAAGAATGCTCCTTTCAAGAAGCAACCAAAGATTGTTCTAGTGGCTCAAGAAGAATATTCATCGGGGAGTGAAGATGAGGACGAGGACGATAGCTCTCAAGAGGTGGCTGCTATAGCCACCACATCTACATCAACATCTCTCTTTGACTCTCCAAACGAAAACATCATCAACAAGAATGCTACTTGCCTCATGGCACGAAGCTCCGAGGTAACTTCTAACTCTTCTTTTCCCAAGACTATGATAGACATGGATGATCCTACTAGTCTTAAGGTTAAAGAAGAGATTATTGCTTTGGATTATTTCTACACTAACTTGCAAGGTGAGCACAAAGTTCAGTTTGAAGCTCTCATGGATCAGCTGGCCCAAAACGAAGCACTTCTCAAAGAAAAGGGCAGAATTGAAAGGGAGGATGCAATGGAAATTGCATCTCTAAAAAATGCTCTTGAAGAAGAAGAAGAAGCTCGGGTCTCTCTTGAAGAGAAGCTCGAGTCTATGGAAGAGTCACATGAAGAAATTGTGACTAAACTTGTTAAGGAACGTGACCATGCTATCATCAAAGCAAAGAAGTTAAAGAAGGAAAGGATTGACTTTGGGGCTGCTCATGATAGACTCTCCGAAGAATTGGAGAAACTTGACAATGCTCACAAGGCGTTGAAAAACGAGTTCTCTATTCTCAATGAGTCACATGATCAGCTTCAAAGTCGATTGGCCAAATATGATACTCCTAGCTTGTCTAACTCAACATATAGCGACAAGAAAAATGCTAGTGTTGAAAAAGAAGTGATCAAGGACATCACTACAAAGGACAAAAGTGTGCTTGATGAAGTCCTTGGCAAGCAAAGGTAAAATCATGGTAAAGAGGGACTTGGGTATGTCACCAAGCACAAGAAGAAGAAAACCAAGAAGAACAAGACCAAGAATGTGCAATTAAAGACAAGCACTGCTGAGAAGATTGTCACAAAGGACAAGACTAATGATATTGGTTTTGTAGGGTCTCACAATCCGAATTATGAACTCTTTTGTGATGACTATGGCAATGTTTATGCTTATTATGTTGGTCCTTTTGATGAATATATTGCTTGGTCTATTTGGGTCCTAATGACCCTTGTTACTAACATGAAAGGACCCATTGAAAAATGGGTACCTAAAACCAAGAAGTAATTTTCTTGCAGGGCTATGCTTCCGGTGGGTCGAAATGGGTGCTGGATAGTGGCTGCACTAGTCATATGACCGGAAGCAAGGAGATCATCACGGAGATGCGTCCAAATCATGATAATATCACAGTCTCCTATGGTGATAAGTCTAAATCTCAGGTATTGGGTCTTGGCAAGGTTGTGGTTGCCCACGATATCTCTCTCATGGACGTCGTGCTTGTTGAGTCCCTTGGTTACAACCTTCTTTATGTTCGTGCCCTTGGCAAGATGGGTTTTGTTGTTTTTATCGATGATAATTTGGTGGTACTCTTGTGGAGCAAGTCTCTAAAGGTCGCTTTCGTTGGATACGTCGAAAATGACCTGTATGTGGTGGACTTCTCGGGGAAAACCACTTCGGGTCCGATGTGTCTTTTCGGAAAGGCCGACATGGGCTGGCTATGGCATTGCCGATTAGCCCATGTCAACATGAGAACTTTGCAAAGTCTCCAGAAGGGTGGCCACATCCTTGGACTAAAAGACAATGTCTCTTTTGCCAAAGATCGTGTTTGCAGGGCTTGTGTTGAAGGAAAAATGCATGACTCTCCCCACAAGAGGAAGACTATTGTGTCATCAAAGAGGATATTGGAATTACTTCATGTTGATTTATTTGGACCTCTTTCTCATGCAAGTCTTGGTGGGAAGAAATATTGCTTGGTCATTGTCGATGACTACTCAAGATATACATGGGTATATTTCTTCAAGCTGAAAAGTGAGACTCAACAAACTGTCATCGACTTTGCCAATGAAGTTCAACGTCAACACAATGTTCCTATCTTGGCAATTAGAAGTGACAACGGCTCAGAATTCAAGAACTACACTTTAAACGAGTTTCTTAGCAAAGAGGGGATTAGACACCAATATTCCGCTGCGTACACCCCTCAACAAAATGGTGTAGCCGAGAGGAAGAACCGGACTTTGATGGACATGACGAGATCTATGCTAGCTGAATTCAAGTATCCGTATAATTTTTGGGCTGAAGCCATATCCACTGCTTGTCACTCATCAAACCAGCTCTACCTTCGGAAGATTTTGGACAAGACTCCATATGAAATACTTACCGGTAATAAGCCTAACATTTCATACTTTAGGGTATTCGGGTGTAAGTGTTTCTTTCTTATTAAAGGTGTCCGTTTGTCAAAATTTGAGTCCAAGGCTTTAGAAGGTATTTTTGTTGGTTACGGTGCCGAATCCCACACTTATAGAGTCTACAACAAGCTCACTGGGATTGTTGTAGAATCTTGTAGTGTGGAGTTCGATGAAAATAACGGCTCCTCTGTAGGGTAAGTTGATGTTTGTGATGCAGATGTTGAAATACCCCAAGATGCCATAAGAAGAATGGGTGTGGGATTTTTCCGCCCCATTGAGGAACCCCTTGTGGCGGATCGGGAAGGACAATGCTCCACACATGTGGAGCCCTCATCTACACAAGATCAACAAGCTCCTACTGTTGGAGACAATCCTGCACCAACACCACAATCTGCTGAAGATCATCTGTCCTCTAGACAAGTTGGTAGTCCCAGGCCGGACTATCCGCCCCTCCAAGGGGCGGACAATCCGCCCCTGGCACTCCAACTCGTTCCAGAGGATCCGAAGGAGAAGTCAACAACTCTGAAGTTCCCAGGCCGGATTCTCCGGCCCCCAGGGGCGGATTATCCGGCCCTGGTTCTCCAACTCCTGTCAGGGATTCTCGAGAAGATGGTTCTGGTACTTCACCTCCCAGGCCGGATAGTGTGGCCCCTCCAGGGGGCGGATTATCCGGGCCTGAAGAAAATTTTCAGCAACAATCTCCTGGCAGTAACGGTGACCAAGATCAAGGGCAAGGCAGTAATCAAGACAAGGATACTAATATTGAATCAACTCCTTCTAGAAACAATAAAGACATTGAGGCTCGTCGCAAGGCTCGTGCTGATCGGAACCTTGAACTAAGAGGTCACACTCTTGACAAGGTTGTTGGTGATCTACGACGAAGAGAATCCACTAGAAGAGAACTTGCAAGCTTTTGTGATCATCAAGCTCACATTTCCATGGTTGAACCGAAGAAGGTTTTTGATGCTCTTGAAGATCCCGATTGGGTTGTTGCAATGCATGAAGAATTAAATAACTTCAAACGCAACAAAGTTTGGAAGCTC
This sequence comes from Avena sativa, assembly GCA_916181665.1. Lineage (NCBI taxonomy): Eukaryota > Viridiplantae > Streptophyta > Magnoliopsida > Poales > Poaceae > Avena > Avena sativa. The sequence goes on along the minus strand of OV702294.1, from coordinate 141,500,174 downwards.
GTAGAAAAGCCAAAGGATTGCCGCAATGTTATCGGCACCAAGTGGATCTTCAAGAACAAACAGGATGAAATGGAATTGTTGTGAGGAATAAAGCACGACTCGTGGATCAAGGATTCTCTCAAGTGGAAGGAATTGACTTTGGCGAGACTTACGCTCCTGTGGCTCGTCTTGAGTCCATCCATATCCTTCTTGCTTATGCAGCCCATCATAATTTTAAATTACAACAAATGGATGTTAAGAGCGCTTTCATTAATGGTCCTCTACATGAGTTAGTATACGTCAAGCAACCCCCGGGGTTTGAGGACCCCAAAATTCCGAACCATGTCTACAAACTCGATAAGGCGCTCTATGGCCTTAAACAAGCCCCACGTGCATGGTATGAGCACCTTAAAGAGCTTTTGCTAGACCGTGGATTCGAAGTTGGGCAAATCGATCCCACTCTTTTTACTAAGAAGGTTAATGGGGAGCTTTTTGTATGCCAACTTTATGTAGATGACATTATTTTTGGCTCTACTAACCAAGCTTTTAACGATGAATTTTCAAAGCTTATGACTGACAGGTTTGAGATGTCCATGATGGGTGAACTCAGGTTCTTTCTTGGATTTGAGATCAAACAACTTAGAGAGGGAACCTTTATTAATCAAGCCAAGTACATCCAAGACATGCTCAAAAGGTTCAAGATGACGGATCTCAATGGCGTTGCTACCCCAATGCAAACCAAGTGTCATCTCGAGCTCAATCCCAAGGGTAAAGACGTGGATCAAAAGGTATACCGATCCATGATCGGGTCTCTCCTTTACCTTTGCGCATCTAGGCCCGATATCGTGTTAAGTGTAGGAGTGTGTGCAAGGTACCAAGCCGCTCCTAAAGAAAGCCACTTAGTGGCGGTCAAGCGAATCTTCCGATATTTGGTTCATTCCCCAAATTTTGGGTTATGGTATCCCAAGGGTTCAAGTTTCTCTCTATGTGGCTACACTGATTCAGATTGGGCTGGTGACAAAGATGATAGGAAATCAACCTCTGGTGCATGTCAATTCTTGGGCAGGTCTCTAGTGTGTTGGTCATCAAAGAATCAGAATTGTATTTCACTCTCAACCGCCGAAGCTGAATATGTTGCTGCTGCAAGTGCGTGTACTCAATTGTTGTGGATGAGGCAAACTTTAAAGGAATATGGTGTCAATTGTGACAAAGTGCCTCTTTTATGCGACAACGAAAGTGCTATCAAAATTGCTTACAATCATGTGTAGCATACAAGAACAAAACATATAGAGATTCGCAACCACTTTATTCGGGATCATGTTGCTCGTGGAGATATTGCTCTATCCTTTGTAAGCACGAAGAACCAACTTGCTGATATCTTCACGAAGCCTCTTGATGAAGCAAGATTCTGTTATTTGAGGAATGAGCTAAGTATCATAGATTCAAGGAGCTTGGCTTGACTACCCTTGCACACTCACTTGCGCTTTTTCATGTATTTGGTTTAGATGCGGGCATAGACATAGGGGGAGTGTGGTCCTAATTGATTGGGCCAACCCTCCCCCCCATAATGCCGAAAGCAAGTAAAATCATTTCCCTTAATATCATTTTGTGATATGTGGGTCATCGATGAGCATTGGTTTTGAACTCAAGATACATCTTCGCGGTGTCATGCCATGCGCTCCAACATGGTGGCTTCGGCCACCGCCCTCTTCCTTGAGAAGAGTTGGTTTTTCATGGGTCCCGTTGGTTTTTCTTGCATATCTCTTGTTCTTATGGAAAACACACTCACATTTGGCTTTTGATTGATTTGTTTCTTGCAAATTTGGGTGTGTAGTACCATCTCAGTTTGATGCTCTCAACCCAAGCCTTTCTCTCCCTCCTTGAACCATCTATTCTCTCACACAAGTCCTCTCAAACACCATCGTGAGGTTTGCTAGGTTGCTCTGGCCTGATTCTACCTGTTACAGAATTTCTGGGGGGGGGGGCGGATTATCCGCCTTAAGCGAAATCAGCCCCTTATAGGCTGGGTCGGAGAGGGCAGGCTCAAACAGAGCAGCCAGTCCTCCCCCAACCCTACCTCTGCCCCCCAGCCGCTGCCGGAGCCTCCGCCTCCCCCGGAGTCAATTCGACCACCGGATTCTCCAGGCTCTCCCCGGATCTTCTTCTTCCCGCCTCCGGGTATCTTCTCCGCCGCGATTTTCCTCCAATGAGTGAGGGTAACTCCCTCATCTCTCTCCTTTTGTATGGGATGTATTTTATTTGGTGGAAATCTCGTTGTACAAGGTTCTTGGTGTTGTTCCTTACATGCTAGAATCAGTAGACTTGCAACCCTAGTACCCGATCTGCTCTGCCATGGTAGATCTGAGCCAATCCAGAAATTTTCTGCGGGGGGCGGATTATCCGCCCCTGCCAGGGCCGGATAATCCAGCCTGGAGAGCAATTTTTTGTCTGTGTTGGTTCTGCTTCTGCCAATGCACTTCTTTGGTTATGGGGTTGCACTGCTACTCCTTCTTCATGTTTTTCTCCTGGACTTGTGTGTATACTTATCTCCATGCTATCCCTCTCCTGCTTTTCACAGGTGGTTCCAAGCCAACCAAGACCTTCGCCTGTCGTCCCCGTCCCTGTTATCTCAAGCCCACTGCAGACGGGAGATTCATTGACGAGACCGAGGTCGGCAGAGCAGCAAGAGAGGTTGCACAGATGGCAGAGGCAAGTAATAAAACTAAAAGGACCGCATCTCGCAAGGGCAAACAGTCTCGACCCAATTACAAGGCTATGGACAGTCTTTAGTACGCCACCATTCGTCAGACTGATTATTATGATGAGGCTGACAGCGATGGTCCCCCCGAGGACGGAATGTTTTGGAATGCTCACTTTCGGGCTATTCATGATGATGTCTATGCTACTCTCAAGATTCGCCCCATGCGTCCCATCAATTTGACTGAGGCTCAATCCAAGAAAAGGCTCATTGAGGCACTTGATGTGACCAACAAGATGGGGCTGCACCACCTCATGACTATCCAATGCAACTATGGTTCCTCTATGGTGCGGCAGTTCTTCTCAACTCTGGTGATTTGCGGTGATGAGCGCCGCACTATGAAGTGGATGACAGGGACAACCATGATTCAGTCGGACTTTCGCACCTTTGGGCAGGTTCTTGGTTATGCTTTCCATGGCCGCGACACTCCTTTGGGCCACCGCATCATTTCTCCTCTTAAGCCCTCCAAGGATACTGCACTTTCTCCTTGCCTTTCCTCTGATGGAGTCGCTGGTACTTTAGCTGGTCTCTCTCCCGTGTATGCAGCCCTTGTTGGCATTTCTAGGGACTGCATCGCTCCTAGTGGTGGCAACAATGACAGGATCCGTGGCCACCTGGTTCCACTTCTTGCGTTTGCTCACGAGTGTGCCACTAACTTTGGATCAGCCACAGGTTACAAACTGGATGTCATGGACTATATTTATCATGAGATGACGGATGCTATGATCAACATGCTCTCTGTTCCTTATGCTCCGTTCATAATGATGCTCGTCAAGCATATGTTGCCACTTGAGGATTTTGGTACTGCTCTGGATGGTGTTCATAAGCCCAAGAAAATCTACAACAAGGCTCAGAAGACCCATCACCCTTCCACTGCCCCGGAGTCCTTCATGCGTGATGCCCGGGCTAGTGGCCGTCATTCCACGGTGTCCCCAATGGCACGCGAGGTTAAGCAGCTCAATTGGTTCCAGCGGAACATTCTTTGCATGGGCATTGACATTCACAAGGGCCAGTATGAGGTGTACCGCAGAGATCATGAGAGGGATCACACGCAACAGCTTATTCTCCACCATGTCTCCGGTGCCACTGGCCATCCACCTCCTCCCACTGCTCCGGACCCGTATGCTCAGTGGAACACCTCAAGGATCAACTATGGCGAGCTCGAGAGTTTCCTCTTCCCTCCTCCACCGAGGGCACCCACTCCTCCAGCTGATGACGATGATGATGAGTATGATGAAGAGGAAGGGGACGGGGATGACTACGACGAGGATGAGGAGGAGTGATCTCCAGGGGCGTTAGCATCGCTCTTCTTCCTTTTTGGCGTTTCGATGCCAAAGGGGGAGAAGTAGTTCTATTAGGTCTCGTGGATTTGCAAGGGTCGGGCACAAGCTTTTCGATTTTAGTCGTTTTTATTTGCTTGCTTGTGCCTTTTCTAGCGTGAACTCTTTTGCTATTTGTGTTTGTCTATGTAAGACTATGTCGTACTCCACTATGTTTGGTATTCATGGAATTCTAGATTTATCTACTATGGACCTTATGGAATTCTGGAATTATGGAGCATATTTGATGGCTTATGGATTCATGGAATTATCTATGTATGCCTCGTCTATATTCTCATCGCGGTGGTATGACCTTGTTATGACCTTGTTTTCCAAACCACCCTGTTCCAATTATCTTGGTTATGGAAGTAGTGTTCTCTCTAGCGTGTGTATTTGTATTCAAATGCAAATCTTAAATATGCACACATCTAGGGGGAGTGTCTATTTTATTAGGTGGCATTTGCCGGTTTTATTGCAAATCCTAATATTGTCATCTAACACCAAAAGGGGGAGATTGAAAGAAAAGTTTATAATCCCTAGTGTTTTGTGTGTTAGATAACAATATCAAGGATTATTTAATGTGTGTTGAAGTGTTGCAGCTACCTGTGAGAAAAAGGGAAAGGACTCAGTTTTTGAGGGGCGGATAATCCGCCCCCATCAGGGGCGGATAATCCACCCCTCCCTCTCCCCAAGAAGGCGCAAGCCCCAGAAGGGGGGCGGAATTTTGGCCGGATTTTCCGGCCCCGCCGGATAATCCGCCCCTCAGGGGGGCCGGATAGTCCGCCCCCTGCTCTTCGCCAAGGCGCAAGCCCCAGAGAGGGGGTGGAGTTTTGGCCGGACTTTCCGGCCTAGCCGGATAATCCGCCCCTTAGGGGGGCCGGATTATCCGCCCCCAAGATCTTCACCAAGCTTCACCAAGGCGCAAGCCCCAGAGAGGGGGCGGAGTTTTCCCCGGAGAATCCGCCCTTGGGGCGGAGTTTTCCCAGGGGGCGGATAATCCGCACCCAAAGTTGTGCAACGGTCAGATCTAGGGAGGGGGTATTTAAGCCAGCCTTCCCCCTCCTGCCAGAACTCTTGATTCACCTCGAAAAAGACCAGATCAGATCTGAAAGCTCCATCCAAGAGTGCTCCACCTAGATCCACCCAAAGGCCCCATCCCTTGGGGAATCGAAGGAGGAGAACTCGATCTTCATCATCAGCAATCAAGCGCTTCATATCCTCTCCATTCATTTGGAGAACCTTCGATCTACTTGTTGTCATCTCGGGAGCCCCCAATTCGGTTGTGGGTGTGTGCCCCGATAGAGTTGTAAAAGGCACCGGTTCCCGCCTCGAAGGGATCCAATAGTGGAGAAGGTGGATCAGGCCTCTCGTGGTGAGATCCATCAGAGAATAGAGTGAGGCCTATTGTGGCGTGGTGGTCTTAGAACCGCCCACCCCTCCAACGCATATGTACTTCCCTTAACAAGGAAGGAACTGCGGTAAAACAAATCCCTGTGTCTCCACGTGCTCCATTACGGTTTCCTCACTCCTCTTTTACATGCTTAGTAGTTAGGGTTACATATAGGGAAATTCTCGTAGTTGCATATCTAGAGAATTTACTTTGTGTCAAGCCTAAAATTGAAAAAGTATTAAAAATTGGTTAGCACCTATTCACCCCCCCTCTAGGTGCCCATACGATCCATTTCAACGGGCTTAGCTTCTAGAAAATGGTCTGCGCAAAACACGACTGCATTAGTCAGCAATAAGAAAAGGGAAAAGATAACCCGGTCGCGGTCGGAAGCTTACGATGAATATAACTCAGCATTATCTAAAGGTCTTTAGCCCAGTCAATCTTGCTCTTCTCAAAGCGAGTGATCTCCTCACTCATCCCACGTGTCTTCAGTTCGGCAGCCTCGAGGAGCTCTTTATTCTTCTGCAACTGCAGAGCTAGCCGATTTCTCTCCTCGGAGAACTCCTGGTCGACCTTTTCTAATTCAGACTTCTGAGAGAGCTTAAGAGCCTCCACCTCGGCACGTAAGCGAGCTATCTCGTCATCTATATCCTTCAGCTGCGCCGAGTGAGTAGCACTTTGTTCTAAAAAATGCAGCATCACATCAGGCATAGACGTGCAATCTTGGTGAGATACTGCAAAGGTTTGTAACTCGGCTTTACCAAAGCCAAAAGAGATAAGAGAAACTTAGCGCACATTTTAAAGGGGAATATTTAAAGTAAAAAAGCAACTAACCTTCCAGGGCCTTGACCTTCTTCTCAAGACGGATGTTAAGATTGTTGATGTTACCTGTTTAACAACAAAGTGAGCCAACATATAGTGTACAAAACAATAAGGGTGTCGGAGATGATGAAAAGGTTTGTCGACTTACCAGCTTTTTTCACCACAGGAATAACTTTCTCATACTTTTCTTCCAATTTTCTATGCGCAAAAAGCAACCTTTGAAATTCGGCGGTCTGCCGGTCATGCACAACCTAAGCAATAGAGCAAATAGTGAATAGGTCTTCAAGCTAAAACAGATCCGATTCAAGCAAAACTTAACCCGGATCTAGGTGGCTGGATATTTGAAGCTAAAACAGATCCGAGTCAAGCAAAACTTAACCCGGATCTAGGTGGCTGGATATTCGAAGCTAAAACAGATCCGAGTTAAGCAAAACTTAACCCGGATCTAGGTAGCTGGATATTCGAAGCTAAAACAGATCCGAGTCAAGCAAAACTTAACCCGGATCTAGGTGGCTGGATATTCAAAGGTAAAACAGATCCGAGTCAAGCAAAACTTAACCCGGATATAGGTGGTTGGATATTCGAAGCTAAAACAGATCCGAGTCAAGCAAAACTTAACCCGGATCTAGGTGGCTGGATATTCGAAGCTAAAACAGATCCTTGTCAAGCAAAGCTTAACCCGGATCTAGGTGGCTGGATATTCGAAGCCAAAACAGATCCAAGTCAAGTAAAACTTAACTCGGACCTAGGTGGCTGGATATTCGAAGTTCAGATAGACACAAATCAAGCAAAATTTAAGGCAGATCTAGTTGGATGGAGGTTCGAACTCTGAGATAAAATTGAACTGAGTAGAGCATCATAAAACTTCCAAACGAATAACAAGTTATTCGCTTGCAAGATTCGGGGACTAGAGGATATATAATAGCATCTGGAGAACTAATCAAAACTCCATAAAAAGCAATTACCGCATTCATCTTGTCACTTTCAAGAACGATCTTGGCAGCTTGATGCAGGCGGCTGCTGATGTCGGAGAGCTAAAATGGCTGGCTGCCTGGATTACCCTCGAACTGATCGGCGGAATTCCAATTGTTGGCATATTCAACCAGCGAGCCGAGACTGTTCCCACTCGCCGTGCGAGTTAGGACTTTACCTCAGACATGCTGTGTAGCCACCGCTGCCGCGGGGCTTTTATGAAGAGCGAGCTGGGTACTGGCGGCCGGAGTAACGGAGGCTTTGGCAGAAGCAACCCCTTTGCGCAGTGCATCAGCAATACTTGGCTGAGAAGAGCCAGCAAGACCTTTCTGGGAGGAGGAAGCCTTGATAACGACAGCCTTTCTTGTTTTAGAAGAGGCATCAGTAGGAGCTGATACCTCGGCAATGGGAACGGCGTCTTTAGGAGCCGGAGGAGTCACGGTCGCAGAGGGCGCCGAGATATTGACGTCCTCGGCCGGGGTTGGAGTCACTGTAGAAACCGCGGGGGTAGAAAGAGGCTCAGTAGAGACATTAGGGTTCACAGAGGAGGCAGCAGGTTCGGTAGAAATATTTGTGGGTCGAGTGGAATCAACATCAACGGGAGGAATCTCAGGCCCATCGTGGCGAGGTGGCGTCCGATTCGGAGCTAGAGGAGATGCAACGTGAGCAGGACTGGGAATCCTGGTATCTTCAGTAGGCGGAGGGGAAGGCTGCCGAGTCGTACGACTCGTCATGCTGGGACCGCCGGGCTTAACAGAAAGTGGAGCACTACGAGAACAAAAAAGGTCAAGTTAAAAAGCAGAAAGAGAAAAACAAGAAATACGAGCAAAAGAAACTCACCCAGTGACCTCGGGCATGGTCTTGCGCCTGGGAGGATTCGGAGCTGACTTCTTCATTCGCTTTTTGGGAGCCGTCTCTGAGGCACCAGCGGGAGCACCACGTTTCCCCAAGGTAACAGGAGGCCGGGAGGCAAGAGGCTCGGGGTTGTGAACCTGACCGCCCGGATTAGCTGAGAAAGTAGAAGCCAGAAATGCATAAGAAATTGGCACTGCGGCAACTACCTCTAGAACTTGGACCTCGTCCGAATCACCTTCCTCCTTGTGAGCCGGGGTCTTGCCACGAGCGCGAGCCGGAGCAATATCAGCCTTGGGGACAAACTCTTCTGAGTCCGGCTCCCCACTATCCGGAGTATTCCGATCCGCAGGCCACGGGAGTGACAAAACCTCGGCATCCTCATTCTTCTGCTCATCAAACCTCTGCAGGACAAGAAGGAGAAAAATTAGCAAAGAGAATTACGAACGCAGTTAAGAAGCAAAACACTAAAGAGCAAACTTACCACGGGTGGGGGACGCTCGCGGGTGAACGGCTTCAGTCCCCAAGCCCAATCCTCCAGCATCTCCGTTCTAAAAATAGCTCAGACACGCTTGAAAATGAGGTAGTTGTCCAGCTCCACCGTCGAGACTCGGTTGGGGTCAAGGGGACCGCTCATATAGCAGAGTTTGTGTGTGCGTTTCTGGAATGGGCAGATTCGGCTGCTGACGAAGGTAGTCATCAGATCCTCGCCGCGTAGCCCGGCGCGGATCAGCTCCTTCAGCCGAATCTCAAAAGCCTCGGCCAAAGCATGGCTCTTCCTCGGATTATATGTCCAATTCTTCTTGGAAGGAGTGCCAATGGAGAAGGCAGGAAGCCGAATTCTATCTTCATTCCCCGTGTTCTTGACATAGAAAAAGGACTTGTGCCACTTCTTGCACGATTCTAGCCCCGCAACACGAGGGAATTCGGATTTCCTCCGAGGTGTGATGGATGCTGCTCCACATTGGGTGAGCAACTTCTCGGAGGGGTGCAGAGATTTGTCTGGGACGACGTTGGAGCGAATCTGGAAAACTTTGACCAGACATGCACGGACGGCCATAAGCCGAAGTATCCCTCTGAGGCAGAGATGTAGGCAGAGAGAGAGGCAATGGTGTTTGCAGGAAGATGATGCGGCTGAAGGCCAAAGTAATCAAGAAACTCCCTAGCAAAGTCGCTGAGAGGGAGACCAAAGCCGCGTGCGAAATGCGACATGAAAACTACATACTCACCTTCCCTGAGGTCGGGAGAGGACTCGTTGTCGGGTAAGCGACAAGCTACCTCGGTGGGGATCCTGCGAGTCCGGATTAGCCACTCGATCTCACGGCCAGTGACGGAGGAGCCCTGCCATGAGCCTCGCTCGGGCCCAGAGGCAGTATCGTCATCCTCTATCAGGGCACCGCTGACGGAGCTAGACATGGGGTCGCCGGAGAAATCTACGGAGGAGGAGATAGCGGCGGAGGAAAATCTAGAGCTGCAGGGCCCCGTTGTGGTTCTACCCAAAAACGGCGGCGGAGCAGAGAAAGAACTGCCGCGCGAGTAAAGAAGAAGAACAGAGATCTCTAGAATAAAAGCTAGGCGATTGGACCGGAAGAACTCACCGGCGACGGTGCCGGAACGAGCGAGCAGGGACGAAGGCGACGGAGCAATACGGCGGGACCCCTGCCGTCAAGGACTCAGACGAGCGCATGGCGGCGGAAGCGTGAGCGGGAGCAGAGGCGGGAGGAAGAAGAAGGGCGCAGGTAAGCAAAGGGGGAAAGTAAATCCCCAGGCGCCGCCCCTCTTTATAACCGCGCTACCTGCGAGGTAATGGGATCGTGGGTGTGGCGGTTGACCGTGTAGATCGTGTATGTAGCACGAACGTGCGACGATAAGTGGAACCGCACCAACGACCACACGGTGGAAAAGAGAGCCACGATCCCCGATGGAAACGACACGCGAGGCGTAGCAGCGCCGACGCGACGGGCGCAGCAGTAACTGTAGCCTGTCAGTAAATACTGTAGAGGAACAAAAAACTAGGGAAACAATGATGAGTATGACACGTAGGACGAGGCGTACGCGAGAAGATACGATGATACCTTGAACGAGAAAAAGGTAACTCAGAAACCATGCAGAGCAAATGCCGTGAAACTGATACGACCCGGCCGAAGTTGTCGGCAGGGCCATACCAGCTTCGGGGACTAATGTTGGGGAGATGACCTCGGATAGGGTAAAGACGGGGAAAGACGAAAGGGTGTTGCCCGTCTTGTTTCTGAGTTACAGTCTGAGTCGGCCGAATCCTGTAGAGGTCGGCCGGGATAGGGAAGGGCAGGACCCTTATGATAATGGCAAGGCATTACCCGGCCAAGATATCGCGTAAGTCGGCCAGGTTAGCCCAAATAATCTTAATGCAGGTGAAGGACGAGTCGAGTTACGCGAGGAAGGGCCAAATGATACGAAGCTTGCAGGAGAAGGAGAAACCTAAAGTCAAACTCTAGCTGCAAGCTAGAGAGAATCTGGGCAGAGCCAAGCACAAGGGACAAAGGCGCAGAGCGACAGAGGGGCAGAAGGAGGTCACGGAGGTGACAGTCCTGGAGCCCGAGGCACGCAGGAGGGGCCCTCTGGAACCTTGCTGTCATTAGGGGACGACAGGGAAAGGAGGCCGCCGAACTACTATATTGGGACAAGCATATTCCTCGAATATGCTTGCCACGTCAGCCCTAAAGGAATCCAAGGCTCTTCTTTATAAGGAGGGGCTTGGACCCTGAGGAGGGGATCGGCTCATCTTAGTACCATTAGGCTGGTAAAGTTCTTCCTTTCTCCTTGTATACAGCTCAAGGAGCACTTGTAACTCAAGGAAGGAGAAATAAAGATCTTTGCCTTAGTCTTTTGTGTGTAGAATCAACTACATCTTCCCTCCCCAGATCCCACTAGCATCCATTGGCCCCTTACTTTAGCCTACCCATGGCATCTGCCGTGTCACCACCACGACACTATGGACCTCGGTCCAATCTTTACCATTGATACATCTTCCACTGTTACTGTTTACTTGTTGCAAACCATCATCACCTTCCACACCATACAGTTAATCCTTTGTTACAGCAACCGGTGAGATTGACAACCTCACTATTCGTTGGGGCAAAGTCTTGAGTTTGTGTTATGCAGGTTTCCATGTTGCTTGCAACACCTTTGAGACGTTTCCTTCCTCCTACTGGTTTGATAACCTTGGTTTCTTACTGAGGGAAAACTTATTGTTGTGCTGCTTCACACCTTGCTCTTGGGGTTTAGCGACGAAGTGCTCCACAGCACCATCAAGCTTTTCTGGCGCCGTTGCTGGGGAGGCTAAGGACGTCTTCACAAGGAGAGTCCTCCTCAACCTTTCTCTTTACTTTGTTTTTAGTTTTCTTAGTTTATTTTGCTTGGTTTTGTTTGCATCTTTTTATAAAAAACTCAAAAAAAAAGTTTAGTTTGGTTTGCTTTGTCTTATCAAAAACACACAAAAATTAGTTCCTACTCTAGTTGGTGGTTTGTTATTGCCTTGCTTGGTCATGCTTTCTATCAATGGATGGTTTCATTGAAACTAGTTCCTATTGGCAAGGTGGGTTCATGGAAGAACAAAAGAATTATTATAAGGAACACTGTTTGTCACAAAAAGAGAAATACCTACGGGAACAAATTGATAAATTGAATACTATTGCTAGAGAGGTGTGCTCTACTTATAATGTTACTTATTGCTTTGATAAAGCTTGTTGCTGTAGGAGGTATAAAAACCTCCCTTTTCAATGTGAGTATAATGATAATGTTACCATATCCTCTTATGTTAAAGTAAAATATGACTTTTATGATGTGGAACAAATTGAAGAATTTATTGCCTTCAAGGGTGCATTTTAACTTGCTAGTTTGCTTGAAAATACTGATGATGCACCTTATGAATATGAGGTTTATGAGATACTTAAATTTTGCTTTAATAATTACAAGGAAGAAAATGGCTATATTCTTGAATATTTTAATTGATGCTTTCCACAAATGGAAGAGACTAATGCCTTGCAGGAGCCTATGTAAGAAGAAATTGTTGAAACTAGAAGCTCATTAGATGAAAAAGAGGAGGAGAGTGATGAACAAAAGGAGGAAGAATGGATTATCTACCCATGCCTACCTTCTAATGAGAGAAACTCTTTATCCCTTACATTATTTGATTGTCACCCATGCTTACCAAAGGAGGATGAATGTTATGTTCCTGTGGATCCTTTTGAAATATCTACTTTGGGTAAAACCTGTGAAGGTTTTAATCCCACTATTTTTGAGCTTGATAGAAATTATGTGTTTGTAGATCATGAAAAACATGCTTTATGTAATAGCTATATTGTTGAGTTTATTCATGAGGCTACTGAAAATTATTATGAGAGAGGAAAATATGGTTGTAGTTGTCATGGTACTGAAACACCTCTCTATGTGCTGAAAGTTTTGAAGTTACTCTTGTTTCGGCTTCCTATGCATGTCACTTTGTTCTTTGTGAATTTATTTGCACACAAGATTCCTATGCATAGTAAGTGGGTTAGACTTAAATGTGTTTTGAATTTTCTTCTTCATGCTCTCTTTTACTTCGATTCATATTTCTTATGTGAGCATCTTCTCAAGCTATCAAGCCTAACTTAAAGGCGTTAAAGAAAAGTACTTGTTCGGAGATAACCCAAGAGTTTTCCTGAGTCTTGGAAGTTATTACTTCAGTAATGACCCCTCCTTATCCTTTTTGTTTGCTTTTTGTACCAAGAGTGACCTCTAATGAGAGGGAAGTAAGATTTGGGGAGTTGCTGTCCCGAAATAGATTTCTGTCCTCCACCATAAAAATTCGTGAGGAGTCTCTGTAAGTCGGATTGAGCTGAAAATTTACGAATAAATACCCCAGTGTGTTATATAACTTTCGTTAGTTCAACACTTTTTGATTTGAGCAACATAAGGTCTTCGAAAAAATCGTTTTCTACCTACTGATCTGTTTTGACAGATTTCTGCCATTATTCGCATTTGCTTCTTATTGATTCCTTTTTGGGAAATTGTGCTTTTTGAAGGAGTTGCTACAGTAGCTTGTGTTTTTAGTGAAATGTTTTGCTGTTCTAAAGCTAAACCCAAAGGTCTATTATCTTTTGAATACACTAATGTTGCTAATGAAGATTGTGTGAAGTTTTGTATGAAAGAAAAATTTCAGGTGTAGAGAGAGAATGATGTAATGAGATGAAGAATGGACAAAAGCTCAAACTTGGGGATGCCACCCCGGTGTCACCCCAAGAAATATCCAATAGGTACAAGCATCAAAGCTTGGGTATGCCCAAGGCATCCCCTTCTTCATCAATAAAAAGCTCAGGTCTTTCTAGACACTTCGTTTTTATTGTTTCATGCACTGTTGTGTTGTTCTTGGAGTATCTTAGTTTTCGTTTGCTTTGCTTAGTTTGTTTAGTTTGCTTGAATAAAGTAGTTTGTACCCCCGTTCTCGCTGTGTTGTTTCAAATAAGTTGATTGGTGTTGGAAAGGAGTAGACAATTCTTGCTTGAAAGTGCAAGAGGAGCTTGCATTGATTGTGACTTAGACTTTAGCATGACATCCTAGGTGTTGTTTTGACCTTATGCCTAGTAATAATTGTTGTAGCATTTCTTGTTCCAAACAATTGGGATTGCTTAGTGTGCCTTGAAAGAATCATGCGTTGTTTTAGCATAAAAAAGCTTAGTATTGTGGTATTCTCCTTTGATGCTTTGTTTGGGTTGACTTGGCAATGATCACGCCATGTTATGATTATGAACAAGTCACCATAGCCTCTATGATCATTTAGTCCTTGACTTGTAGTACCACTCTATGCTTTGATTAGTAATATTTTGTCACGCTGCATGATTATGTCCATTATTGCTCTCTTAGTTGGTTGCTCCCAGTCTTTTGCTCGCCTCCACTTGTATGAGTAAGCTCTACTCATGCTTCCAACTCCCAACAAACCAAGTTATTCCAAAGTGTCCACTATAAATTCCTATGCATGGTGTGTTACACCATTCCAAGTATATTCTTGTTTTCATCTATCTTCCAATTAAAAACTATTTTGTTATGTGAAAATTTAGTGATTAAAGCCCTCACAAACTTGATGGCACACTTTATATTCCTTGCCCCTAATAAACTTGAACCATTGTGTCATCTATGTTGTATATGCTTGCACTTATACGTTGGAATTAGCAGAACCGTGCTATCACGGGGAACGTTTTCAATATTGCACTTGTACTTTGTACACAGTTGATATCATGTTATTTTGTCTATGGATGTCGCTGTGTGAAATAAAGAGGGAGCTTGTAAGTCCATGGAGTTATGTATTTTGTGTTAGAGAAACGCCTGGGCCGCTATCTAAGCCATGCCTAATCATGGTGGAAACTTGCAGCATCACCATAATGAGCATTATGTGAAGCATCCTCAATAAAAACCTATGCACATAGTAAATAAAAAGATCGCTGAGATGCTCATTGTCTGCTTGCCTTGTCATTTTGGTTATGGGATAGCTCCTGTACCATGTGTAAGGGGTACCCCGTTGGCGGTTCTCTATGATACACATGTACTTACTATGACAAGAACTTACCGGTGACCAAAGTTGAGTAGCATGCGGTGCGACCCTCGTATTCAAGGGACATGAGATTTCCAACTTATACTTTGTCAAGCATATACTCCATCTTTGTTCACTCTAACCTTAATCACTTCAAGATGCTTATGATAGGGGCAATGAGGGCTAAAATCTAACAAGTACCATAATTTTTGGAAGCTCCTTTTGAAACTTGAAATCCATGCTTCCCTTTATGAAGGGCCTTTCTTCCACTGTTATATTGAGTCTCCACCTTCTACCTTTAGGCACCATTAAGAGAGCATAGTTGTCATTCTTAGTTCTATGTGCAGTGTCCCAAAACTTATTGATTAATGCATATTGATGATATTGCTTGTTCTTGTGCTACTTGTATCTAGTCACTCTTATGAACTTTGAAGGTGTCCTATGCATCTATTTGCTACTCTATGAGGGACAAGATGAATGCCACTATGCCATGTTTTATGTATTTGAAATAAACAAATGTTTTTCAATGCATGTTATTCATGATCTTTGTTTGTAGCCTTTCATGTTGCATGCATAGTTACTATGTCCTATTGTTAGAACTCCATCTTTCATGCACATGTTTAGAGTTCTTTGATCCCAGCTTTCAATGCTTGCAAATGGTTTGATCTTTGTTTTGATGGTGAATGTCACCTCAAAAATTATTCTTTTATCACTTGCCTACTCGAGGACGAGCAGAAGTTAAGCTTGGGGATGCTTGATACGTCGGAAACGTATCTATAATTTTTGATGCTCCGTGCTTGTTTACTATCTACTTTGCTTTGCTTTGTCCACACTTTGAGGTGTTTTTATATGTTTTATGGTACTAACATATTAACAAGTTGCCACAGAGCTAGTTGCCTGTTTTTCTTCTGCTTTTGGTTCCAAAAAGGCAGAAAATCAATATTCTCAGAATTGAACAGGACAAAAGCCAAAGTCAATATTTTACCGTGGGCAACACAAAGCCAAAAGACGAGATGGAGGAGGCTCACCAGGGGGCCACACCCCCTGACAGCGTGGGTGGGCCCACCCCATGCCTGGGGGTGCAGCCGCCCTGGCGACCCCCTGCCTCACCTCTTCACCTATAAAGTCCCCCCGATGCCAAAACCATAGAGACCCGGTCAATATTCCACGAAACCGGCTGTAGCCGCCGTCACCATCGTCCCTAGATCGGGGGATCTGAAGATCTTCCCGGCACCCTGCCGGAGGGGAGATCATCCTGGAGGCCTTCTTCTTCATCATGACAGCCTCCGGTATGAAGCGTGAGTAGTTCCACCTTGGACTACAGGTCCATGTAGTAGCTAGATGGTTGTATATCCTCCTTGTGCTTTCATGTATAGATCTTGTGAGCTCGGTTCATGATCAAGATCTAATCTATTTGTAATCATGCATGCTGTGTTTGCGGGGATCCGATGGATATTGAGATTACTATATCAGATTGATTAATGGTTTTGTCTATTTGATTCTATCATGTCTGTGTTGTTTGTGATCTTGCATGCTCTCCGTTGTTAGTTGCGATCTTGGCCAAGTAGTTGCTAGTGACTCCAAGAGGGGGTATTTATGCTCGATAGTGGGTTCATGCCTCTAGTTTCCAAGGGAAGTGACATAAATCTCTTCGGTTGTAGATGTGATATTGCCACTAGGGAGAAAACAACGTTCTCTTGTTCATGTAACAAGTGGATTGTTTACCTTACACACTTTGCTTAAAGCAGTTGTTTGTTGCTTGCAACTTAATATTGGAGGGGGTTCGGATGATAACCTGAAGGTGGACTTCTAGTCATAGATGCAGTTGGATGGCGGTCTATGTATATTGTTGTATTGCCCAATCGAATCTTATAGGATCTTTGTGTCTAGTATTGCATTGTTATGCCTTGCTCAGTCCTATCAATTGCCCTGTTGTAATTTGTTTACCCATCATGCCATGTTTGTTTATATAAGGAGAACACCTCTAGTGAACTATGGACCCCAGTCCAATCTTTACCATTGATACATCTTCCACTGTTACTGTTTACTTGTTGCAAATCATCATCACCTTCCACACCATACAGTTAATCCCTTTGTTACAACAACCGGTGAGATTGACAACCTCACTGTTTGTTGAGGCAAAATCTTGAGTTTGTGTTATGCAGGTTTCCACGTTGCTTGCAACACCTTTGAGACGTTTCCTTCCTCCTACTGGTTCGATAACCTTGGTTTCTTACTAAGGGAAAACTTGTTGTTGTGCTGCTTCACACCTTGCTCTTGGGGTTTCCCGATGAAGTGCTCCACAACACCATCACAGGAGTTAGTGTAATGCCATATTTCCTCTATAAAAGGATAGGATTAGGGGATTATTCCCCTACTACTATCACTTTACAGATGGCTGACAAATCCACTAAACAACCCATTAGTATGATCGAGGATGTTATACTTAGAATAGATGAGCATGTTATTCCCACTAACTTTATTATTATTGAAATGCCATAGGATGAAAAATTATCTATAATACTTGGAGGACCTTTCCTTAGTACCGTAGGAGCTTTAGTTGATTGTGCTGAGGAAAAAATAATCTTCAATGTTTATGATGCTGAAACTGAAATCATCCGATATTTTCCAAAAAAAGCTTGAAGCAGGAGAAATGTATGTTCCACCGGCAAAACGAGTTCATGTGGTAAGTGCCTTTGATAAAGGGCAACCCAAGGTAAGAATTCGAGAACAGAGAAGAGGTTGAAATATTCAGCTGCTCTTAATAAAGTGCTTAATGGGAGTCAACCCATCATAATGATAAAATAAAGTTAAATAATAAAATTTCATCACATTCCTACAAATTTTTCACAGACATTCTTGCGGAAGCGCGCCCGTGAAGATGCAGCTGTCAAAAAGTAGTAGAAATATTGATTGAATAAGCATAGATTTAGTGTAGAAAATAAAGTTTGAGTTTTATATGCAGAAACTAGCTTAATCATATTATCCAGATTAAAAAATGAATCCCTGAAAATTTGGGAGAAAAAGCATGTTCCAGGAGTTATAACGACCAACTATATGGCGGGAATATATATTCTAGCCATATAGTTGCAGCCGTATAGTTATTGACAAAACTACCAAAAAAGGGGTCTCGAATACAGAAGGTTTAACGACCAACTATACGGCGGAACCATTTTGGTCCGGTCGTATAGTTGTGCCCATATAGTTGCGATCTAGCATGGAGAAACCCCAACCCTCGGTGCCGCTGCAACTATATGACGGGAGCTACCTAAACCGCCTATATAGCTCCTGCCGTATAGTTTGGAGCGACCACTTAAACGCCCCGGGGAAGCTAGGGCTTCTCCTCCTCCCCATTATTTCTCTCATATTCTCTCTCCAAACCTCTCAAAATCCACCTAGAACTCTTGATTCTTCGCGGATTTTGTTCGTTTGAGTGGGGGAATCAGCAGATCGGTATGTTTCTCTCCCTATCCATGCTTTATTTTCAGAATTCCATGGTTGAAATCCTCTCATCGAATTAGTGGATGAACTCAGGCTTGTTTGATTTTCTCTTTTGATTTCTCCTGTTAGGATTGAATTGTTCCACGTAGAATTGTTTATATATCATGTAGTAACTATATGCCTAAGGTTTTATGTTGAAATTTCTCAGTGCATCAAGATGAACAAGCTTGGTAGTATTTTTCTCAAGAGGAAGCGCCAACGTGGTAAAGGATCGGGGCTCCGGCTGAGCTCGACAACAAGTATGCCATGGTTTTAGCGAGGAAGGTGTTGCCCACACGATGGGCCGATGATGGCTTTCTCAGCGCAACATGGTTGAGGGTGGACTTTGACCACATGTGTGCAAATGCAGGGCTATCCAACCTCGCCTATGCAAGCCACTACACTTACACTGAGCTCACCCATGAGTTCCTCGCCTCCTTCTACGACGACTACAAGGAGAAAGGTAATGCATGCACAGTGAGTTTCATCATTAACCATCGGCCATATCAAATCCCTTTGCAACAATTTTGTGAAGCTTTTTGATTCCCTCAAGAAGGGGAATCAATTGTTACAAACTTGTATAGCATCTCAAGTGGAGGAACTTGGGAGGTTATTTTTGTTACTAGTGGCAAGGACTTCTACCAGAAGAAGATGTCAACCATTCAGAACCCGACCATCCGCTACTTCGCTTTGTTCCTTGCTAACACTTTGTTGGAAAGAGGAGATACCGGCTCTATGGCCAACGCAAGCATGGTCATGATCACCAAGGTACTCTTCCCTGATGCACCGCAAAGTCCCACTCCTGCGGCTCTATTCCTCTAGAACCTCCGCCACTAAAGCAACAAAAAGAAAGGTGAGATTCGCATCGGTGGATTGGTAACCCACCTACTCCAAGCCTGTGGTCCGATGCCTATTGTTCAACCTGTTGATGGCTCCATACTTATGGATGTCAAATATATAACTGCTTGTGGCTTCCTCGGTGTATACCGAGCTAACAAGAGGCTCTAGTCCTATCAATTTGGTTGTCTTGATGTTGCACAAGATGAGCAGGTGTCATTTCCTTGTCCACAAGCCTTCTCGATTCAGGAGAGGAACAACTGGATCCTCACCAAGGATCAAGTGACGAATATCATGGCAACACTCTATCCTGACTCCGATGAAGATGAATAAGGAGAACAACAGGATGAGAGGAATAAGGAGTACAACCTTGCTTGGGAAGGACATCAGCAGCAGGAGGAGGGACCTTGGGACCCATGGACTAATCAGCAGCAACAGCAACAGGGGTTTAACAATGTCCCCTATGAAGATTTTCTGCATCTCAACCAGCGCGTTGGGGAGATCGACCAAACTCTGCATGGAGTGAATGAAGATGTGAGTGCCTTAACTCACAACTTTAGTCACTTCATGACCCACTTCCCTGACTATGCTCAGCATCATCCGTACCTGTCGTCGAACAATGGCAATAACTAAGTATGGCAACATCCTAAGCTTGGGAGAGGTTTGGAAACCTCAAAACTTTGCATTCGTATTTTTATTTCTTCTTTTGATTTATTTTGCTTCTTCAAAAATTGCATGTTTACTTTCAGTTTGCATTCTTAAACCAAAACACAAAAAAATAGTTGTAACCTTTATTGCAAATTTGTTTCTTTGTTTCTCTCAAAAATTGCTTAATTTCAGGTGACCTGGCAATAGGGAAATATAGAGGGGATTCGACTCAAGTACGAGAACGAAGCAAGCAAGAAGAGGTATCACATTCCTTTCATCACCTCTTCTGCAACTTTAAATTGACCCTAAAATTATTTACCCGCTTGCACTTGAGTCACTCCCTACTTAGCTTGTTATCCTATAAATTCTATTCCTTTGCCAGTATCCCCTTTTAGCTTTGAAATAATGAGCAATGAACTTGGTTAAAATATTTCTGACATTTTTACAACAAGAAAATGCATCCAAGAGATGACTTGAGTCCATTTTTATCCCAAAGGATTTGATTTTAGAAACTACTCAACCCCATTGAGCTTAATGTAAATAGACTCGACCCTTGAATGAAATTGTCTGATAAAATGAATGCTTCGAAGTAGTAGAGATTATGCCATTGTTTTTTCTAATAATTACAGTAAGATATTGCTTTACGCGTGTCATTACAACATTATCATACTCCATGGGAAACTATTAACTCCGCTGTCCAACGAACGATCTAAATGTGGGAAACCACTTGATTTCGGCTATTGAGTTATGTAAGCGTCTATAGCTGCAATGCTATGACAGGTAAAATTTTAGTCTCCTCGTGGTTTCACGTTCCAAGTTAAGTTGTAGTACTCCTATGACCCACTATTGCTCAACAGTTATCTATTGGCATGGTCACGAGTGCGCACCACAGTCCCAATTAACATGTTAAAAAATAGTGGCATGATTTCTCTACGAAAGAGCTGAAGTTTTTGAAAAACAAGGAAATGAAATAGGTGCTTTGAGAGTCTTTAAATTTTGAGGTGGGAGTAGATGAGTTGTTCTTAAATTGAATGTTGTTGGTTCCAACTTGAGTACTCTTAATTGATTAAAGGAACAAGAGCAAAAAGTTGTCATCTCTCAATAAGAGAGAAACCAAAAGGATTTATTTCACTTTCCTAGCTAAACTTTTAACACTCGCTCAGGCACATGATTTATTTGCTAGCAAGATGTACTTGGTTAGGAAGTAGACTCAGTGCAATCTTGTGAATACTTGTATGCTCATGTTTAAGATTGCAGGAATTATGAAGAAAATAATTTGACATCAATTTGATCTTGTAAGTTCTTTTATTTCAGTTTGGAATCTCCGCTATCATTTCTTATTTCCTTGTCACTCAAGGGCGAGCAACATCTAAGCTTGGGGGAGTTGATAGCCGTGAGATTCGACACATTTTTTATGGTTTCTATAGATGGTTTTCGTTTGGAATTGATGGTTTTATAGCTTTACCTAACGCTAATACTTAGGTAGCAAAGAAAACTTGGTTTTTAATGTGTGTTTCGGGTTCTGAACATCAACAGAGGGTTTTAACAGCAAAACCATAATATTCAGAGGAAAACAAGCAAGTCTCTTTTGGAAGCAATCAAGGAAGGCATACAACAGCTTTAACGAGCAACTATACGGCGGGAATATTTTCTCCATCCATATAGTTACCGCCGTATAGTTGTCGTCATTTTCGTCTTGTTAAAAGAGACAACTTTTGTGAAGAGGCCGAGGTCAAAAACAGAACACATCAGCCGTCATCCCATCCAGAAGGGATAAAGAAGAGATCTGGAGAAGAAGGGGAAGACGTTCTTCATATCGCTTCACGATCTTCGACCTACTAGCCACCACACCTCCGTAGCCATTACTTGTACTTGAGAGAGAGAGAGATCCACCTTGCAAGACTAGGGTTTGAGATTGTTCTTCCCATCTTGAATTGTGTTGGATTTATTTCTATTCTTATTGTGGATCTCCACGGTAATATCAAGAAGAACCCCCTTTACTTAATTATACCAATGATGCTTTCTTCTCTCATGTGTGAGTAAGTTCCCTCGGGCGTGGGAGATGTAAGGGATTGGTGAGACGTGATGTGCCTATATAATTTTCATTAGTTTGTGATTGATTTTAATTACTATATTATGTGTGCTTGAATATCTGTGGGATGCCTAATGCTTGTTGTCCAATTAAGAGCCCAGACAACTTGATGCTTTGTTCTACATAGATAGGATCTTGTTCGCTAGCAGACCTGCGACCCCTGAGTGACACGGGGATATCAATGGGAAACTAGTTTGACTCGAGGATCACGAGGAATCAGTGTGCCTATTGCATTAGTCTGATCCGAGGAGCTTAATTGCTAAGCAACCCGAAGGATCTTAATCGTCTAGTGACTGACCATGGTTTTGGCAACAGGCTAGTAGGATTATTGAAGTTGGAATAAAATCTACCAAGAGGAGTTCCGACTAATTATGGGCATGAACTGAATCACCCCGCGCCTATTTTGTCATCTGCAGAAAACAACAAACAAATCATTCTTTACTTTTATGCCTTTTATTTTTGAAGTTTACATTTTAGTTTTATTTAAATACATTCCTTTAATCCAAATTCTATTCTTATTTCAACACTTGCAGTCAATTCACTCGAAGACCTGTGACAACTTTGAGTGTGACAGATACTTCATCCATAAACATTTATCTTTGGGATCCTTGTGAGATCAACATCTTAACTTTGAAACTAGCTAACGATCTGTGCACTTGCAGCCATCATGCCCCGATCAAGCCCAAGACGCCCAAGGTCAAGGGACTAGGCAACAAGAAGTGGAGGAAGCACTAGAGGGAGGAGGCGGAGGCCCTCCTAGCGGAGGCCATGAGGGGATCTTGTGCCGCTTGTTTGTGTTGAACTTGTCTGCTGCTGCTGCTGAGCAGCCTAATTGTCAGACCTCGTTTAAGTGACATACTATATATCCTATATTAGCTTCTTTATCTAAATCTGCTCTGTTTACTGAATGTATTTATGATGTTGATAGATTTGCTGCTCTAGATTTGCTACCAGATTAGGAAAAACGAGATCCAGAAAGAACCATGAATAAAGAGAGAAGCTGCTCTAGATTCGCTATCTTTTTGGACAAAAAATACAACTGTTAGCGGAATAAAAGAAAAAAAACGCTCTTAAAAAGGGCAATCATAAAAATAACAGAAAAGAAAACTTCCAATTTAAGCGACATGGCGCACGTAACCATCAAACGCGCCCCACATGGTTCCACACCACGTCACTCATAAAGCGTTACCAACAATCCGCCCCACGCGGTCTAACATGGCACGGTCCCACACATCAGCATAACGCGTACGTGACCAACCGATCCCATTTGTCAGCACATAACGACTTGTCAACACGTAACAGTCAGCGAGGGTCCACTACGGAACCCGACTAAACACGACCCCACTTATCAGCACGTAACGGCAAGGCCGGCGGACAACGAGTTTCAGATCGTGTGAGAGTTTCGTAGTAAAAGATGAGCAAAAGTGAGAAAAAGTTAAATGACTGAAAAAAAAACTAAGTACAGCTAACGAACTAGTGACACGGAAATAGAAATCCCCTAAACTAAAAGGGGAAGAGCCATACAAGATGGAGTGGGATGCCGACGCGGGCCCAAGACAATAGTGCTTCCCTTTTCTCGCGGGAGTCCAGAAGGAGGCGGCAGCAACACCTTTGGTCTGCCTTGTTTTTATAATCGTTGGACTGGAATTCCAGTCTGGGAGCGCGGTTTTTCTTTTCCAGGTGTAAACGGAGATCCAACGGAGTAATAGCGATGAAAAACTGGTTTCCAAACATGAAATTTCTGGGACGAAGCATTTTTTTAAAGTGTAATAAACATTGGTTTCTGCTTTGGAAGGTCTCTTTCAAACGGGGCCTTAAAGTAAAATTTTGATTGTTGTTGAATTCAGAAACAACAACCTTGAGTTAGCAACTTATAGTAGCATGTCCTAAAAAACGAATCCTGCCACTTGAAAGATGGTCCCTGTAGAGCACTATAGAAGGTGTCGCATTTGCTCCACGCCAAAAGCTAAGAAAGATATGGCACAAGTACGCACTCAGCAAAAAAAGGCATATCACCAAAACGGGCATTTCTCATTCGAGATCGAGAGCCTATCCAATTTCCACCCAGTGGCGGGATGGAGAAAGATATATACCCCATTAAAGAAAGACCACTTTGATCTCTCCTTTGTCCTCCACGGAGACAACAAAGTTGACAGAAAAGTTAATCCGACTATTAAGAATAGTCATAGTAGAGATTATTATATGGTAGTATCAAATATATGATACAAGTATATGATATTATCTTTCCAATGCATAATATTATAAAATCTTAATATACAAATATATGTAGTAATACCATATTTTTAGTGTATTTATTGTTTTATAAAATCTTAATATAAAATCACAAGATTTATTTAAAATTAGTATTTCTAATTCTGCGTGCTATAATACTGTATCTACTCAGGATAACAACACAATCTCTTTCCTCATTAGTTATAGTGACACACAAGCATTTTACATGCACAATACCACCTATTATACCCGTTGGGGCTAATCTAAAGCAGTGATGGGAAGGGTGCAGCAAATTGGTGGCTACTCCGAATATAGTAACTAGGTGTACAAATGTGATTAGTTGCAGATTAGCCAGCTCGCGGTCATGACTCATGATATAGTTCACGGGAAAAAAATACAGTGATGAGACAGAGGCATGGTAGTGGAAGTCCGGATCGCTTCCCGCGTAATCATACATACAGTTGATTAATTGATAATGCTACACGATCGTGCGCGTGAATGCAACAAAATTACAGCCCAATCAAAGGGAAGGGCGCCGCGCGCCGCGCCGGCGATCAGATCAGACCAAGATCGGCACGACGCCGTCGACGCCGTAGTCGTGGTCGGGGCCGCCGGGCGCCATGAGCGCGGCGACTGCAGCCGCGGCCGAGGAGTACATCTCCTCGTGTTCCTCCAGCGCGTCTACCTCCGCTCCCGCCGCGCCCGTGCGCTTGGCGAAGCGGCCCTTGACGCGGGGGCGTGTCTCCGCGTAGGCCTTCCGGGACGCGTACCGGATGGTCTTCTCGAACCGCCGGCTCTTGCGCTTCTCCCTGTACCGCATCAGCCGCGCCTCCCGTTCCTGGCCTCTGCACACCACCGGCACGGCCGCCGCCGCGTCAGGAACCACCGCCGCCTCCGACGACGACACCTGCGTTGCGTCAGGAACCACACTTTCAGAACACGGTCTGAGGCTCTGATCCGCGAGCAGCTCGGCGCGGAGTATCACGTACTGCTAGTGCTAGGGTAGAATAGAGTGGCTTCCTTACGCTGTGGTTCATGGAGTGGTCGGCGTAGAAGATCTTATTGCCGCCGTTGAGGTCGATCTCGGCGTGGCCGTTGAGCTGCACGCTGATGGCCTTGATGTCGTCCATGGACCGGGCAAAGTCGAGGTCGAGGTAATGGTCCGAGTCAGCATAGAACGCGTCGGCTCCGGTAGCACCGACGATAGCTCCATCTTTCTGGTCCGGCTCGGGGAGGAGCCACGACGCGGCCTCGGCGTCGTTGCTCCCGTCGTCGTCAGCAGCCGCCGCCGCCGCGCCGTCCTGCTGGGCCCCCGAGGCCGCGAAGGGCTTGGCCGCGTCGGCGATCGCGCCGAAGAAGGGCGCGACGGGGAGGCGCTCGTGGCGGCGCGCGAGCGGGTTGGCGGCGTGGATGTCGGCGTCGCAGGAGGTGCAGAGCGCGGCGGCGTCGGCCTTGCACGTGACGACGGCGGGCGCGTGCTCGCAGACCTCGCAGAGACAGACCCGCGCGTGGCGGGACCCGGGCCCGTGCGCGTGCGCGTCGCAGCCGGCGCAGAGGAACGCGGCGTCGGCGCGGCAGAAGAGCCTGGCCGCCTCGGTGGCGCACGCGTCGCACGCTCTCGCGCCCACGCCCCAGTACGCCCCGCCCGCCGCCGACTTCTCCTCCACCTCCATGCTCACTGCTCACTCACTCACTCACAGTCTCACACGATCGACCAGCTAGCTCCGGTGCACCACCACCGTGGTTGGTTGCAGTGAGTAGGCGAATCTCAGCCAAGCTTTTCCCCTCGGCGCCCGGCAGCGGCTGGCTTTGAGCTCCTTCGGATGAGGGTCGTGGGGTGTGGGGGGGACTGAGGGCCGGGGTGCGCGGGCATTTGAGGCGAGCGCGCGACGTGGACGCCGTCCCGGCCACGGAAGTCGCTGTCCCGGCGGGCCGGGGGCCGGGGCCATGTTTGTTCGCCAGTGCCACCGCGCGCGCAGTCTACTCTTATCGGCGGAGGCCCTGCCCGTCTCCCTCGACGACGCGGACGTGCAGGCCGTGAAAGTTCCGGGGAAGAAAAAAAGGAGACGGTAAACGTGCTCGTCCTTGTCGTCGGAAAAATTAGGCCGGCGTCGTTACGCGGCTAGTTGGGGATGCGACGGCGACGGGACCGGGAACAGATGGCGCGCGCGGGTTGGCCGACGTGATCGCGCCCTTATCTCTTGGAGATGCTAAGCTTTCGATCCTGGCCAAGTGGCCATGTCGGCGACCCGTGGGTGGAAACACGGACTTGATTCTTCAGGCGGGAATAACGATCAAATCCAAGTCATGCGAGCACTCCGGGAAAAATACCTTTTTTTTTCCATACTACTCACACGAGCCGGGTTTCATTGCCAGCAGATAACAGTAAAAGCAGAAGGGATTTCCCCAGCGTAGGAGGGGGCCGTTAGCTCAAGATTCGTGTAAAAGTCTACTAGTCAAATGATCTAATCTTTTTCTATTTTAGTCCACGTGGAAAGTTGATTTAATCTCTGCAACCCACCACTCCTAGGCTCCCAGCATCGCCGTGTATGTGCCCCCACTCCACCTGCTCCCGCATCTCCCCCACACCCATCTCTCTCTCTCCAACCGACGACGCCTCTAGATCGATGCAGCTCCTTCTGACCTCACCGGCGGCCAACTCCACCTCCTCCTCAAGCCTCCATCTCCTCCTCAAGTCCCGCCTCCTCCTCCTCGACGTGATCCCCAACCCCCATGTGATCCCCGTCTCCTCCTTTTTCTTTGTTTTTTTTCATGCTTGGATCGAGTTCGTGGTTGAATTTTTTGGCCGGATCTCTCTTTTAACTGGTTGGTTCTTGCTAGGAGTGGACGGATCCGGGGGGCCCTCCTTTTTCTTTATTTTTCTTCATGCTTGGATCTTGACAGGTGTATGAAACGTGTATGATTATTTTCTTTTTCTTTATGTTTCTTGCATGATACCGTTATAAATACTCTAAGTTTCTTTCATATTTATTTCATGTTTCTTGCAACTTTCCTTTCCTATATCCGGAAATGTTGGATGTTATTTTTCTTGATACTTCTGTGAGTTGGGGTATGGTCTGAGAGGGATTTAGTCACATATTCATGAATCTCCAATGAATTAGCCCTAGAGAAACCCGATCTAGGCATCATCTTTTTTGGAGATTTTTTCATTCAGTCTGTGATGTATCTTGCTGATTCAGTTTTTCCCTATTAATACCGATCTAAAACTTTGTATTTTCACGTGAATGAAACTTTGTTGTAACTTTGATACGTGTATGCATCTTTATTAATCTTCATCAGAAGGCCAGATCTGATCCTCTTTTTCGTTGTTGTGACAGCTACTGCCTAGGCGTGTTCATTAGAAGATTTATTTGTTCTATGGATTTGATGTCAGCCTTGAATAAAACATGTATGATTTGATGTAAACTTTGATGGCTCATAGAATATACAGGAAGTAAATTAGATACCTCTTTCAGAAAACATGTGCAGAATCTTGTATGTGTCATGAATCTTGTATGAAAATGCTAAGAATCTGTAATGAAGCTTGTGTGTGTCAAGAATCTGTAATGAATTTTGTTTGTACGAATTATGTATGTTTCTTGGATTCTTTGAAGAAACATGTGCAGAACTTGTGTGAATTTTTTAATATCCTATGAAATATCGTGTATGAAAATTATAATTGAAACATATTCTTGAAAGAAAATAGTACAACAGATTCTTTGAAAAAACATATTCTTGAAAGAAAATATATAAATGAGATTAGATATTGTGAGTAATCTCGTGAATCTTGTGTGTATCTTGTATAAAACGTTCTTGGTATTAATCTTATTCAATGCAGATTACAGAAATTCAATTATTGAAAAATCTTGTATGTTAGGATTCTAGTATGTATCCGATATGAATATTATTGCCTATGAATCTATGTTGGAAGGTTTCAAATATTTAGAAAATATCCATACTTTCATAGAAATAATCAAAGAATACTCAACCTGCATATTGGCATGTTTCATATTCAGAATAAAAAATGTACATAAAAAATTGATGATTATTCCTGAAATTTTGCGAGAAAAAATGAGGTAAAAAAGAAACAGACATTATGCATGTATTCTGTGAAAAAATTATATGAATATCTCTTGGCAGAAACAAGTTTGTAAAAACATGTGAATCTTATATAAAACTTCTGAATCTAGGATGAGACAAAGTAAGAGTGTCTAAATATTGTTAAGTAAAAAGTACAAAAATAAAAATTATCATATGAGATTGTTGAAAAAACAAATTATGCATGTTTCATTTTTAGAATAAAAAATTTACATAAAAAAATTGTTGAATATTCCTGAAATTTTACGAGAAAAAAAGAGGTGAAAAAGAAATAGTAACGTGTAGAAGACTATCGAATTATGAGGAGACAAACAAGCGACAAAAAATGGAGAATATTCAAAAATGCTAGGGGTTGGATAGAAAAACTGCAACACACCTAAGACATGAGGTGGGAGGGTTATTTTGTAAAAAGCATAGCACGAATCTCCAACAAATGGAGAGTAGAGATGGTGACGGGTCCCCTCCTACGGGGAGATTTCATTTCTCCAAATAACAGAACATTGAGTCTTAAGTAACCAAATACAAGCAAACTAACGAAAAAGACTCAAGAACTAGTCATTAACATAAAGCTCCAGGACTAGGAGAACACCCGGACAACCACAATTCACAGCTAAGATCACCAAACTTAGCACGGATTAGAGCCCAATAACAACTTGACATGTCGGAAATGTATCTATATTTTTTGATGCTCCATACTTGTTAGTATCTACTTTGCTTTGCTTTGTCTACACTTTGAGGTTCTTTTTACATGTTTTCTGGTACTAACCTATTAACAAGTTGCCACAGTGCCAGTTGCCTATTTTCTGTTGTTTTTGGTTCCAGAAAAGTTAGTAAAGAAATATTCTCGGAATTGGACGAGACAAACGTCAAAGTGAATTACTTTCCGTGGGGAACAAGAAGTCCAGAGGGGAGACAGAGAAGCGTGCCAGGGTGGCCAAACACCCCCTAGGCGCGGCCAGGGGTGGGCCCGTGCCTGGGTAGGGTTTGACCCCCCTAGCCACCGCCTTGGCCTCCCCCTTATCCTATAAGAAGCCCCCGATGCAGAAACCCTAAGCACCCGATCAAATCTCCATGAAACCGTCTATAGCCGCCGCCACCATCGTCCCTAGATCGGGGGGATCTAAAGTTCTTCCCGGCACCCTGCCGGAGGGGAGATCATCCCGGAATCCTTCTCTCCGGTATGATGCGTGAGTAGTTCCACCTTGGACTATGCGTCCATGTAGTAGCTAGATGGTTGTATCTCCTCCTTTGTGCTTTCATGTATAGATCTTGTGAGCTACATTCATAATCAAGATCTAATCTATTTGTAATCATGCATGTTGTGTTTGCGGGGATCCGATGGATATTGAGATTATTATGTTGGTTTGATTAATGATTTTGTCTTTATGATTCTATCATGTCTGTGTTATTTGTGATCTTGCATGATCTCCGTTGTTAGTAGCTATCTTGTCCAAGTAGTTGCTAGTGACTCCAAGAGGGGGTATTTATGCTCGATAGTGGGTTCATGCCTCAAGTTTCCAAGGGAAGTGACAGAAATCTCTTCGGTTGTAGATGTGATGTTGCCAGTAGGGAGAAAACAATGGTCTCTTGTTCATGGAACATGTGGACTGTTTACCTTACACACTTTGGTTAAAGCAGTTGTCTGTTGCTTGCAACTTAATACTGGAAGGGGGTTCGGATGATAACCTGAAGGTGGACTTCTAGTCATAGATGCAGTTGGATGGCGGTCTATGTATCTTGTTGTATTGCCCAATCGAATCTCATAGGATCTTTCTGACTAATAATTGCATTGTTATGCCTTGCTCAGTTCCTGTCAATTGCCCTGTTATAATTTGTTTATCCTTCATGCCATGTTGTTTATCTAAGGAGAGCACCTCTAGTGAACTATGGACCCCGATCCAATCTTTACCATTGATACATCTTCCACTGTTACTTGTTTACTTGCTGCAAACCATTACCTTCCACACCATACGTTTAATCCTTTGTTACAGCAAACCGGTGAGCTTGACAACCTCACTGATTCGTTGGGACAAAGTCTTGAGTTTGTGTTGTGCAGGTTTCCACGTTGCTTGCAACATCTTTGAGACGTTTCCTTCCTCCTTTAGGTTTGATAACCTCGGTCTCTACTGAGGGAAACTTGCTGATGTGCTCATCACACCTTGCTCTTGGGGTTCCAATGAAGTGTCCCACGTCAACACTGGGTGCACGCATCAAGATTTCTGGCGCTGTTGCCAGGAAGGCTAAGGACGTCTTCACAAGGGGAGTCCTCCACTTCCTTTCTCTTTACTTTGTTTTTATTTTGCTTTGTTTCTTTTGCTTGGTTTTGTTTGCCTCTTTTCAAAAAACCCCAAAAAAATTAGTCTAGTTTGGTTTGCTTGCTTTATTCAAAAACACAAAAAAATTAGTTCCTGCTCTAGTTGTTGCTGTTGTTTTTGGCTTGCCCACTTTTGCCAAAATGAACTCTGCTGAGAATACCAAGTTGTGTGACTTCACTAGTGTAGGGGTTCGTAGCATGGAAAACAAAAAATTTCTACCGCATGAACACACAATCAAGATCTAATCTATGATCAAGCCAAGATCTATCTACTAGATTGTAGCAACGAGTCGATGGAATACTAACCCTCGAAGATCCAAAGTGGTTAATGAGAGCAGATTCTCATGGGTGATGTAGTCATACTCTTTCCGATCTCAAGATCGCGTAGACGATCCTTTCGGCGCTGCGTTCCGGCAGCGCTTCCGCAGTCGGTCACACGTTCGGTACTCGATGAAGACCTTCCTCTCCCTTGTTCCAGCAGCCAGCGGAGGTTGTAGTACTCTCCTCGCAATTCCGGCAGCACGACGGCGTGGTACCGGAAGTAGAGGGGAGATCTCGCAGGGCTTCGCCTTAAGCCGGAGCGAGTATGGTGGACTATGAGAGAGCCCTTGGAGATCTAGGGTTTAGAGGCACCAAGGAGAGAGGGCTATGCCGGCGGCTAGGTCAAGGGTAGAGCCCCAACTCGGCGGCTAGGAAAACCCTAGGGGCGGTGGCGACTTGGTGGAAGCCGGCGACTAGGGCTAGGGTTTAGAGGAGAGAGGTGTAGGTCTAGAGGGGCACCCCTACCCCTCCTTTTATAGGTGGGAGGGCGCCGGCCAGGGGAGGAGAGTCCTCCCCCAAGTCGGCCTCCTTGGCCGGCGGGTGGAGGGAGAGGAACTCCTCCCAAGTAGGTTTCCTACTCTCCCTCCACCAAGCAAAACTGCCGTTTGACTTTTTCAAATTGGCGTTTGACTTTTCAAACTAGGATTTTATTTATCCCTTTATTTTGCCCAGCCATGATACCTAGTACATGATGCAACCATTACACATTGGTATGACACATTCATGTACCCTTCCCTTCCAGAGTGCCGGACCTTTCGGACCGTTCTAGAACATTCCCGGTGAAAACACCGGAATCATTCCTCAACTCCAAAACAGGACTTTCCTTATATGAATCTTATTCTCCGGACCATTCCGGATCTCCTCGTGATATCCCGGATCCCATCCGAGACTCCGAACAACATTCGGTCTCTTACTCATCATTCCATAACTACTCAACAACATCAAATCCTTAAGTGTGTCTCCCTACGGTTCGTGAATTATGCGGACATGATCGAGACACTTCTCCGATCAATAACCAATAGAGGAATCTGGAAATTCATATGGCTCCCACATATTTCTACGATTACTTTGTGATCGAATGAACCACTTACATACAATACCAATTTCCCTTTGTCTCACGATAGTTTACTTATCCGAGGTTTTGATCGTCGGTATCTCTGCATACCTAGTTCAACCTCGTTACCGATAAGTACTCTTTTCTTGTTCCCGTGGTATGTGATCCCTTGTGATCCAGTCACATGCTTGCAAGCTAATTTGATGACATTCCACCGAGAGGGCCCAGAGTATATCTATCCGTCATATGGATGGACAAATCCCACTCTTGATCCATGTGTCTCAACCCATACTTTCCGAACACTCAATGCCATCTTTATAGCCACCCAGTTACGGTGTGGTGTTTGATGTCATCAAAGCATCCTTCCAGTGATGGTGATATGCATGATCTCATGGTCGAAGGAATTAGGTTACTATGTATCAGAAAGCTTATAGCAAATGAACTATATTAAATGACTTGATCTTTATGCTACGCTTAACTATAGGAGTATCTCCATCACATCATTCTCCTAATGATATGACCCTGTTGTTAATAACATCTCTATGTTCATGATCAGGAAACCATGATCATATATTAACCAACAAGCTAGTTTAACAAGAGGCTTTACTAGGGACTCTTTTATGTTTACAAATCACACACATATTAATGTTTCCAGTTAATACAATTATAGCATGGTATGTAAACATTTATCATAAGTATGAAGATATGATAATAACCACTTTTTTATTGCCTCTTGGGCATATCTCCAACAGTCTCCCACTTGCACTAGAGTCAATAATCTAGTTTCAAACCTTTGTGTATTCAACACCTATGGCTTTCTGGTGTCGTATGTACACGATTGCTAGTGGTCAACTGATCTCCGGATCTGACACTTCCAGGTCCGTGTGTAATTGCATGTCTTTGCGTCTCTACGCATCACTCATTCTCTAATGAGATGGCTTTGTACAAATTTGGTCCTTTGATGTGACCTTTAGTTCTTTGGGGTTAAAACATGTTGATAATATTGTCGTACAATATATCTTCATAGCATTATCCCTGCTGTGAACTACACCTAGTTTGATAACAAACTACTTGATACAAATGCCCTCTTTTGCTGCTATAATAGCAGTTATATACTTAGCCCTTTTGTTGTAGTATCTGTCACAATATATTTAACTTTGGAACTCATCCAAATTCATTATGGAACTCTCATTCCATCATATTGTGCCACCCTTAGTTTAGATTGAGATAAACTTAATTTGTACTTTGTGACAAAACTAGTATCAATGTAATTCATTTACAATGAATTAACCATCTATTTGTCACTTCTACAAAATAATATATTATTAGTTCTTTTACAAGATCATAAGAATATCTTTACTATCGTCCAATAATCATCTTATGAATCATTCTGGTATATGCTCATAACATTTAGAGCATAGGACATATCTGGATTTGTACATATCACAACATGATTGATATAATACTCTTTATGATTTCATACATCAAGTATCAATCTATACTTGAATCTTTGTTTCACTTACCAAGTGTCAATACACTTGAATATATCATCAATATTGAACTCATTCAATCCTTCCTGTGCGACAAGAACCTTTCTTGTAGTTTCTATATTGAACTCATTCAATATATCATCTATGTACTTTCGGCACAACCATATTAACGTCTATTGATGCCAAATATTTGGGGTTTGCCTAAGTATTTCATCGAGATGAATTTCTTATCCTGTGTTAATAAAAGATATATTATTTCCAATCAACAATATGTCTTCCACATAATGTATTAGAAACATGTCTTAGTGCTCCCACTTAATTTCTTGCAAATGCAAGCATCTTCATCGTCTCCAATGAAATTAAACTCTTTTAACAGTTTCATCATAGTGAAGATTCCAACTCCGTGATGCTTACTTCAACCATTGAAGTTTTCATATGCTTTTAGCATCCTTTGAATTAACAAAACTCTTTGGACTGTGTCATGCACACGTCCTTTGGTAACCATTCTATTAGAAGAACTTGTTTTGTTTATTCAACACATAACAAAATTATATGTCGTAGTTGCTACATTAATCCGTCTAGACTAAATATCGCTTAATGAAAGATCAGATCTTGTCATAGTCAACTCTTTGAACATTGTCGTGAACTCTTTCCCGACATGTCGATAATTTCATAGATGTGAAACATCCATGTCTATTTCTTTATAGATCCAAATACGACTGTAAGGTCTTGTACCTTTCCAGAGGGTCTTTCAAGTTCAAAGCTTGATCTCTCGTATATGGAACTATCATGGATTTTATGGCTTCAAGCCATTTGACGGAGTCAGGGCCCATCATCGCTTCTTTGCATGCAGTCGGATCATTATTGTCAAATAATGATTTAACTCTCAAATCTTGGTATTTGATTGTTTACCCGACCTGCTTGTTTCAATAGGAACTTAGATCTCCGTGACCACAACCTTTGAGGCACGTGAGCCATGAGCATTGTTGCTGCCTCCGGAACACTTTTCAGCGCTGCGCAATCTTGCACATATAGCTAAGGTTCTTTTAACCTTATCAAAGTTCTATTGTCCTCCCACTTAACTTTTCACGAAAAATTCCTTCTCTAAGAAACTTGATGTTTTAAGCGACAAACATTTTTGTCTCCGATGTTATGGAGGAACAGTTATTCGAAATAACATACAAAGACAGGTTCATCCAACTTTGGTTGCAAACATCTTTCTTATGCATAGCATACCAATGTTTAAGAAAGGACAACTTGGGTTTTATCCCAAACCATAACTTTATATGGTGTCAATTCAACGGATTATGATGGAGCTATTTTTAGTGGAAAAACAGTAGTCTCTAAAGCTTTTAATCTTTAAAATATAATGACAGTTTTATGAATCATACCTTTGATCTTACCATGTCAAACAAGGTTTAATTACATATCTCGAATGCTCCATACTCTTATGGTGTTTCGGGAAATGCAAATCCACGGAACGATTACTTAAATCTTAGGTATTATGCTAAACTCGTAACTCAAATATCTTCCTTTATGATTTTACCATAAACTATTTATATTCTTGTTACAATGATTTTGCACTTCATCTTGAAAATCTTTGAACTTTTCAATTGTTTCATACTTCATCCTTATTAAGTAAATATTCATATATTCACTCAAATTTTTAGAAGAAGCATATGAAGTTGAAATCCATCGCTCTTGACTACACATAATGGACTTCATACAACAATATGTACAAGTTCCAATAAGCTAGTCATTCGTTCCCTTTTGGCCTATGTATGAAGTTTTAATTATCTCTAGGAAAGTTTCACAAGCGTCATTTGATCAAAAATCAAAAGACTCCAAAATTCTATCCACATTGAGTTTCTTCATGTTTTCTTTCCAATATAATTTAAACGGCGATGTCACTTCATAAGTGATTTTTCAATCAATTTGTCTTTCGACATTTTTAGCACTAGTTTTATGGATTTGATTTCTCCAACGAGATTTGTGAATCATCCATCTTTTATGGATTACGGCAATTAATTGAACAACCCTTTTGTTCTCATAATACCTGATAAAACAAATCTTGAAGGCAAGCTTTTAACGAGCAACACAATAAACCTTTATTTGTTCTCGATGAACATCATCACATATTCTTTTGCTAGTTACTTAGGCCATTGTAGTTCATGAATTCTGTTGTTTCGTATGACGATTCATACCAACAATTTCAGTATCAAATACTTAAGAACCACATTGTTTAACAAGCAAAGAATATAGCCATAACACGTATATCCTTTATATACCTAAACTGAACAATTCTAGTCTTTTCTTTTCTGCCATATATTTATGAGATTCTCTTTCAGTATTTCTTTTTCTGTTTGAAAGAATCTATCAACATCAATAGTGGAGCCATACACATGACACATAGTCCAAAGCGTGTATAGTTAAATACCAATGTCTTTGGACTTGCACTTTTGAAGTAGATTACCATCATCAAATGTTTGGTGTTCTTTCAAATTCCTTTCTTTAGTAATCTCTTGATGTAGTAAACATTTTACCTACATAAAATATTCATCCTTCTCATGGAATTATTCATGATCAAGCTACTTTAGCTTATAACGGTGAATCGTGAGTATAATGTTGCTCTCCAAAACCTTTTGGAGGATTAGGACAACTAGTGTCTCCAATCTTTTGCAAATTCTCATCAAATATGAGAACATGACTTTTGCCATATTATACTCTATCATGTTGCAACCAAAACTTCGTTTCAGATATCAAAATATCTTCCACACATCATGGTTTCTGAAACAACTCTTTCAGATCCTAGATAACCTTGATATTAAGACAATTCTTTGAGTATCAAGAATCAAGGAGACAAACATGATACTCATACACTAACTCTTGGAATTGTCACTCTCGATTTTAATACCAATTATTAAACTTCATGGAGTAACCGGAACTTACTGAAAGTTTGCAATAGGACTTTTAAACTTTAGATTAACACTTCAAAACAATACGATACCAGTTCGTAAAGTAACTAACCAAAATTCTATAGTTCTATCATCTCAATTATAACTAAGCACAAGGTGGTAAACGGATGCCAATGACTACACCGACTATGCAAATTCACTTTGATTTAATTTATGATAAATAGTGTTCAACTTTTAATCATATTGCCATTGAACTCCCACTAAAAACAATATCCCTCACATTGTTTTAGTGATCACACGAACCAAATCCACCACATCAAAACCGATCATCACGAGCGTTGATGTAGCTTCAATGGCGAACAATCAACATGTTCATCATATCTACTATATGACTCATGCTTTACCTTTCGGTGATCCGTGTTCCTGAGACCATGTCTGTACATGCTAGGCTCGTCAGGATCAAACCTTAGCTTCCGCATGAGCAAATCTTGCTTGCTCACGTTGTATACACTTGCAGAATCTAACACACCCGATCATCACGTGGTGCTTCAAAACAACGAGCTTTAGCAACGGTGCTTACTAAGGATGAACACTTTAAAACTTGAAATTGTGTGCTTGAGGGATCATCTTATAATGCTACCATCGTTAACTAAGCAATACAAGATGCATAAAAGGATTAACATCACATGCAATTCATAATATGTGATATGATATGGCCTTTCTTCTTGTGCTTCTGATCTCCATCTTTAAGCACGAACATGATATCCATCATCACCAGCATGGCGTCAAGGTCAATGG
The DNA here is from genome assembly GCA_916181665.1 of Avena sativa. Classification (NCBI taxonomy): domain Eukaryota; kingdom Viridiplantae; phylum Streptophyta; class Magnoliopsida; order Poales; family Poaceae; genus Avena; species Avena sativa. The sequence continues at coordinate 141,463,259 of OV702294.1, read as the reverse complement.
AGCCGTTTCATGGTTGTCGTCCACCAGCTTGAACTATTACAACTACTTTGAATAGACACGCGGATCTTAACAAAATTTAAAGATAACCATATGGCTCCTTCCGGTTGTCAACTTACAATAAGGAACATTGCATACATCAAATATAATCACAATCATGGCCATATCACATCACAGCACACCCCTGCAAAACAAAGTTAGACGCCTCTAATTTCCTTTGCATGTTTTACGTGGTTTGGGGCTTTCAATAAGTGTCGTTCTAACTTACGAACAAGAACCACAACATTGATACTAGTATTGTCAATCACCCGTTGTAAATTGAATCTTAACTATGTTGGGAGAATAGGCACCCGCAAAGCCACTTATGCAATACAAGTTGCATGTCAAGCGTGGAGCAAGTCTCATGAACGATGTCATGTAAGGTTAGCCCGGGCCGCTTCATCCCACCATCCCGCAAGATACAAAGTACACAAAAAGCAATCGACAACAAAAGCATCAACGCCCACAATGACCATTGTGTTCTACTCGTGCAACAGATCTACATATAGACACGGCTCTGATACCACTGTAGGGGTTCGTAGCATGGAAAACAAAAAAATTCTACCGCATGAACACACAATCAAGATCTGATCTATGATCAAGCCAAGATCTATCTACTAGATTGTAGCAACGATTCGATGGAATACTAACCCTTGAATATCCAAAGCGGTTAACGAGAGCAGATTCTCGTGGGTGATGTAGTCGTACTCTTTCCGATCTCAAGATCGCGTAGACGATCCTTCCGGCGTTGCGTTCCGGCAGCGCTTCCGCAGTCGGTCACACGTTCCGTACTCGATGAAGACCTTTCTCTCCCTTGTTCCAGCAGGCAGCGGAGGTTGTAGTACTCTCCTCGCAATTCCGGCAGCACGACGGCGTGGTACCGGAAGTAGAGGGGAGATCTCGCAGGGCTTCGCCTTAAGCCGGAGCGAGTATGGTGGACTATGAGAGAGCCCTTGGCGATCTAGGGTTTAGAGGCACCAAGGAGAGAGGGCTAGGACGGCAGCTAGGGCAAGGGGAGAGCCCCAACTCGGCGGCTAGGCAAACCCTAGGGGCGGTGGCGACTTGGTGGAAGCCGGCGACTAGGGCTAGGGTTTAGAGGAGAGAGGTGTAGGTCTAGAGGGGCACCCCTGCCCCTCCTTTTATAGGTGGGAGGGCGCCGGCCAGGGGAGGAGAGTCCTCCCCCAAGTCGGCCTCCTTGGCCGGCGGGTGGAGGGAGAGGAACTCCTCCCCAAGTAGGTTTCCTACTCTCCCTCCACCAAGCAAAACTGCCGTTTGACTTTTTCAAATTGGCGTTTGACTTTTCAAACTAGGATTTGATTTATCCCTTTATTTTGCCCGGCCATGATACCTAGTACATGATGCAACCATTACACATTGGTATGACACATTCATGTACCCTTCCCTTCCGGAGTGTCGGACCTTCCGGACCGTTCTAGAACATTCCCGGTGAAAACACCGGAATCATTCCCCAACTCCGAAACAGGACTTTCCTTATATGAATCTTATTCTCCAGACCATTCCGGATAACCTCGTGATATCCCTGATCCCATCCGAGACTCCTAACAACATTCGGTCTCTTACTCATCATTCCATAACTACTCAACAACATCGAATCCTTAAGTGTGTCTCCCTACGGTTCGTGAATTATGCGGACATGATCGAGACACTTCTCCGATCAATAACCAATAGAGGAATCTGGAAATTCATATGGCTCCCACATATTTCTACGATTACTTTGCGATCGAATGAACCACTTACATACGATATCAATTTCCCTTTGTCTCACGATAGTTTACTTATCCGAGGTTTTGATCGTCGGTATCTCTGCATACCTAGTTCAACCTCGTTACCGATAAGTACTCTTTTCTCGTTCCCGTGGTATGTGATCCCTTGTGAGCCAGTCACATGCTTGCAAGCTAATTGGATGACATTCCACCGAGAGGGCCCAGAGTATATCTATCTGTCATATGGATGGACAAATCCCACTCTTGATCCATGTGTCTCAACCCATACTTTCCGAACACTCAATGCCATCTTTATAGCCACCCAGTTACGGTGTGGTGTTTGATGTCATCAAAGCATCCTTTCGATGATGGTGATAAGCATGATCTCATGGTCGAAGGAATTAGGTTACCATGTATCAGAAAGCTTATAGAAAATGAACTATATTAAATGACTTGATATTTATGCTACGCTTAACTATAGGAGTATCTCCATCACATCATTCTCCTTATGACATGACCCTGTTGTTAATAACATCTCTATGTTCATGATCAGGAAACCATGATCATATATTAACCAACAAGCTAGTTTAACAAGAGGCTTTACTAGGGACTCTTTTATGTTTACAAATCACACACATATTAATGTTTCCGGTTAATACAATTATAGCATGGTATGTAAACATTTATCATAAGTATGAAGATATTATAATAACCACTTTATTATTGCCTCTTGGGCATATCTCCAACAACTAGCACCAACAACAATGATTTACTAAGCACTCATATTGCTCCACCTGCTCCTGATGCTACCTTTTATGAAATTAAGCCTGCTTTGTTGAATCTTGTGATGAGAGAGCAATTTTCTGGTGTTGGTTCTGATGATCCTGGTTCTTAAGAAATTAAGCCTGCTTTGTTGAACTTTGTGAGATGCAAGAATATAAGGATGTAGATGGAGACATTATTAAGCTCAAGCTTTTTCCTTTCTCCTCGAGAGGAAAAGCTAAAGAATGGTTGTTTTCCTTGCCTAAAAATAGTATTGATTCTTGGACTAAGTGCAAAGATGCTTTTATTGGAAAATACTATCCTCCTGCTAAGATTATATCTATGAGAAGTGACATTATGAAATTTAAACAACTTGATAGTGAACATGTTGCTCCAGCTTGGGAAAGAATGAAATCTTTGGTTAAGAATTGCCCTACTCATGGACTCACTGCTTGGATGATTATCCAGACTTTTTATCCAGGTTTGAACTTCTCCTCAAGAAATCTGTTGGATTCAGCTGCTGGAGGTACTTTTATGGGCCTCACTTTGGGTGCTGCAACAAAGCTCCTTGATAATATGATGGTTAACTACTCTGAATGGCATGTTGAGAGAGCTCTGCATGGTAAGAAGGTAAATTCTGTTGAGGAAACTTCCTCTTTGAGTGAAAAGATTGATGTTATTATGGCTATGCTTATTTATGGGAATGCTCCCCTAGATCCTAATAGTGTTGCCTTAGCCTCTTGGGTTGCTCAAGAAGAGCAAGTTGATGTGAACTTCATTAGAAACAACAATTTCAACAACAATGCCTATAGGAATAATTTTGGTAGCAACTGTTAGGAATAGACAACTTGTATTCCTTAGGGGGCCAAAGGACACAATATATAATACATGTACATGTGGAAATATGCAGGAAAACCCCCTAATAAGTGGGGACATACAATATACCAATATATATCTAACACCCCCCTCAAACTCATGGTGGCTCCACAACACTGAGTTTGGAGAGAAAGAAAGTATGTTGCGCAATGGTCTGTGCCTTCGTAAAGAAATATGCCAACTGTAACTCTGAAGGCACATACTGAAGTGCAACAACCTGAGCCTGCACCTGAGCACGTGTATAGAAATCATCAACACGAATATGCTTGGTAAGCTCATGCTTAACCGGATCACATGCAATACTAATATCACCTGTACTGTCAGACAAAACCAGAGTGGGTGTGGTAATAGAGACCCCAAAATCCGTAAGCAACCACCGTAACCAGGTCACCTCAGCAGTCAACAAGGCCATAGCATGCAACTCAGCCTCAACACTCGAACGAGAAACCGTTGTCTGTTTATTCGTCTTCCGGGCAATGAGCGAACCACCAAGAAACACACAATAAGAAGAAAGTGAATGACTATCCGTAGGATCACTTGCCCATGTAGCATCCGAATAGCACTAGAGCTGGAGAGAGCTAGAACGAGGAAAGAAAAGGCGACGAGTGATCGTGCCACGAAGATAACGAAGAACACGAAGAAGATGACTATATTGAACAGTGGTAGGAGCAGAAACAAACTAGCTCAGAATATGAATAGGATAAGATATGCCAGGATGAGTGACAACAAGATAAAGAAGACTCCCAACAAGATGGCGATAACGCGTCGGATCAGAAAGAGGATCACCATCAGTAGGACGAAGCTTGACATTAAGCTCCATAGGGGTCTCAACAGTGCGCTCATCCCCAAGAGCAACACGAGCAAGAAGATCCTGAATATACTTTTCCTAGGAGATGAAAAAGCCATCAGAAGTGGAGGAAACCTCAATCCCAATAAAGTATCAAAGTGGACCAAGATCAGTCATAAGAAACTGATCACGAAGACGAGCCTTAACAAAGGCGATATACTTAGGATCATCACCAGTAATGATCATATCATCAACATAGAGAAGAAGAGTGCATCCATGAGGAGAAGTGTGAACAAACATCGGATCATGAGCACTAGGGAGAAACCAGCAGTAGTCACCACAGAGGCAAAGTGCTCAAACCAGACACGAGGGGCCTATTTCAGGACATAAAGAGAACGCCGAAGACGACAAACCATCCAGCGGGAACAGAATACCCAGGAGGAGGCTGCATATAAACCTCCTCACTCAACTCGCCATTGAGGAATGCGTTCTAAACATCAAGTTGGGACACACACCAGTGACGAACAGAAGCGACAGCAAGAAGAGTACGCACAGTGGTCATATGAGCCACAGGAGCAAAGGTCTCATCATAGTCACGACCGTGCTCTTGCTGAAAACCACGAGCCACAAGACGCGCTTTATAGCGCTCAAGAGATTCATCAGAGCGGGTCTTAATTTTATAGACCCACTTACACGTGATAGGATGAACACCAGGAGGGAGAGAAACAAGATCCCAGGTGCTAGTGCGCTCAAGCGCAGCAATATCCTCAGCCATGGCCAGCTGCCATTCAGGATGATGCTCAGCATCCCGATAAGAAGTCGGCTCGGAGGCAACAGAAAGACCATACTGACTAGGAGAGTAACGGTTGGGGTCACGACGCCGACAAACAGGACGAGTAGAGGGAAGCTCATCAGAGGAAGACGACTCAGGAGACGACAAAGAAGAAGAAGAGGGAATAGCAAAGGAAGGCTCTGGAGAAGGAGGAGAACTAGGGGAACTAGATGGAGCAGAGGAGGATGGTGTCGAAGAAGAGACATCAGAGAGAGTGGGTCCTGAAGAAGACGCAATAGGAGTAGAAGTAGGTGTGTTAGGAAAAAGAAGAAAAGAGATATCTTCCACCGGGTAGGTACCAGCGGTGGGACGAAGATAGAAAGGGCGTGTCTCATCAAAAGTAACGTCGCGAGAGATACACATCCGACGACCAACGGGGTCCCAACAGCGATAGCCCTTATGCTCATCACTTTATCCAAGGAAGACACACTCGACAGACTGAGCGGTCAGTTTGGTGCGTTTGCGAGGGGCAAGGAGAACATAGCAAACACAACCAAATAATCGAAGCATGAAGTAGTCTGGAGAATGACCAGATAGGCGCTCAAGAGGGATACCACCCTGCAGAGCGGCAGAAGGCTGAATATTGATGAGGTAAGCCGACGTAGCGACAGCCTCAGCCCAGAAATGCGGCGGAAGGGAAGAAGCAATCATCATGGAATGAGTGGTCTCAAGAAGATGGTGATGCTTGCGCTCAGCAACGCCATTCTGGGCATGTGCGCCGGGACAGGAGAACTGAGCGAGGGTACCCTGCTCAGCAAGAACACCTCGCAACATCTGGGAGATATACTCACCACCAGAGTCAGCACGAAACACACGAATGGGTGTAGAATATTGAGTATGGACCATGGCCGCAAAACATTGATATATGAAGAGCACTTCACTGTGAGAGCGCATAAAATACAACCAAGTGTACCGAGAAAAATCATCTATGAATAAAATATAGTATCGATGGCCCCCTTTCGAAGCGAAAGGAGCCGGACCCCAAACATCGGAATGAACTAAATCAAAAGGTCGCTGAGATACAGATGCGCTAGTAGGATAGGGAAGCTGAATCTGTTTACCCAACCTACAACCCTCACAATGTAAAGACCCATCTCCTAAGACAGACCCTAGAAGACCACGATGAACTAATGACGACAGGCGAGAGTCACAAAGGTGACCAAGACAATGATGCCACTACTAAAAAGAGCTGGTAGTAGAGGCGACGACCGGAGAAGAACTGGCAGATGAAGTGGCAACAAAAGGAACACGAAGCCAGTCTAACTCCCAAAGTCCTGAAGAGTCACGGCTGCGAGGGCCAGCTCCAACCAGGGCCTGTGTGCGACGGTCTTGGACAACACAAGAATCAGCATCAAGAATGACGCGACAACCAGAGTCAGTAAGCTGGCTAGCAGAGAACAGATTCATCTTAAGACGAGGAACATAAGAAATATCACGAACTTAAAAAGAAGAAGTAGAAAGTGTGCCCTACTAGAAAAAGGAAGAGAGGTATCATCGGCCGTGAGAACACGGACAGGAGAAGGGAGAGAACGAATAGCGGACAGAAGAGAAGACTCAGAGGTCATATGAAAAGAAGCTTCAGAATTCAGATACCACGGGGACATACCTGACTGTGTAGAAGGTGGTGGTCACGCAGTGCCTAAAGAATCAGTCACAAAATCAGCAGTGCCCGTCGAAGAAGAGCCTGTAGTAGCAAGCAGACCGCGAAGACTCCTGATAATGTCCTGATCAGAGAGAGCAACGGTTGAAGATCCAGAAGGAGCAGACTGCCCGCGATCCTGGTGATGTTGACGTAAACTGGGATGTATAACAGGTGGCCCAAGTGTGGCCATCCCTGCTACAGTAAGTGCAGTGACGAAGAGAACCACGGCGATCCTGACCACGAGCCTGCTAGTGCTGACTCTGACCCTGAGACTGCTGGTGCTGACTCTGACCCTGACCTGGAGGAGTGGGTAGTATCGGCGGTGGCACAGAGGACCGCAGCTGAGTCGAGGGAGCAGATGGTAGAGGAGGACCACGATTAGCAAGCACAGACGGAACCGCAAGAAGGCCAGCACCACGGAGATAAGTCTCCTCAGCCCGAAGCTCAGACAACACCTCAGAGAGCGGAACACGACCATGAGCATTCAACTGAGCACGACGGGGCTCGAACTCCTGGCGCAGCCGAGATAGAAACTCGTAGATGTGGTGGAACTCCAAATCCGAGCACACAATTTGGCAGCACGAGCATGTGCCACAAACAACAGTACAGAGAGAATCAAGCTGACGCCAGATAGCAGCACTCTAAGTATAGAACTCATTAATAGTGGAATCACCCTGCTGAAGAGCATGCTCCTGGCGGACCACAGATAGGTAAAGAGCATCCCCAGATGGCTGATAGCGCTGACGGAGATGTGCCCACTGAGCAACAACAGTAGGAAGACTCATGAACTCAGCGGCAAACTGGGGCAGAACACTGGAGGTGAGAACAGCAGCAGCACGAGCATCCTCATCTACCCACTGAATGTAGGCCGTCAGATCGAGGCGATAGGTCTCGAGATCAGCAGAGTATTGTTTGAGATTCAGCTCATATGCAGCAACAACAATATCATCGGCACCCTGAGCAGCATCCTTGGCCTCCTGAGAAGCATCAGCACCAAGGTCAATCGATGGCGGCGGAAGAGGAGCCAGAGGAGCAGTGGGGCATGACTGACAGGAGACCTCGCTGGAGAGCACACCCCATAGACGGAGACCGCGCATGTGAACACGCATAAAGGCAGCGAAATCAGGAAAATTCGCGCCATCGAAGATCATCGGGCAGCGAGGAATCACAACATAGCCCGATGAAAAAGACATCTCTCTCTCTCTCTCTCTCTTTGCAACCAGATCTGGTCAACCCGAGCTGTAGGCAGATGCCGGCCAAATTCCGGCCAATCGGGGCGAGAGGCGGCGCCTAAGGGCCTGGGGAGGCTAATTTCGGTCGCCGGTGATCGATTCCCGGCGGTGATGATGGCCGATGGCAGCGGAAGTCCGGCGAACTGAGAGCGACGGCGGGCGGCTGGGGAGAAGCTCGGGGAGATCTGATAGCGGGCGGGCGGCAACGGGTCAACGATGGAGAGGACAGCGGGCGGGCGGCGGGCGGTAGCAGGTCGACGACGGAGAGGCTCGGGCGCGCGAATCGAGCAGAGGAGATCCCGCGAGTGGTGTCTGGATCGATGGACTGCGCGAGGCTCGGGGGTGACCCGCGCGAATCGAGCAGACGACAGAGGAGACCCCGCGCGTGGTGTCAGGATCGATGACCCGCACGTGGTGTCTAGATCGATCTAGGAAATCGAGCAGGGCAAAGGAGATCGATGGGTGGTGTCTGGGGATCGATCTGGGAAATCGATCTCGATCGGAACTGTCTGGATCGATGGGTGAAGTTGGGGCAGATCAAACAAAAATTGATCGGCGCAAAACGGGCGGCAGCGACAACGGCAAGGCCGTCGGCGACAGGGACGATGGCGGTTGTGGCGACGAAGTTGCGAGGAAGATGACGAGGCTAACGTGGCTCTGATACCATGTTAGGAATAGACAACTTGTATTCCTCAGGGGTCTAGAGGCCACAATACATAATACATGTACAGGTGGAAATATGCAGGAAAACCCCCTAACAAGTAGGGACATACAATATACAAATATATATATCTAACAGAAACAACAATTATAGGCCTTATCCTCCTAATAATGGCAATTCCTATAGAAGCTCCTACAATAATGTTAGAAGTGCCCCCTCTGAACTTGAAGTCATGCTCAAGGACTTTATTAGTAAACAAACCACTTTCAATAAGACTATAGAGGAAAAGCTTTTAACTGTTGAGAAAAATATATCCTCTTTGTCCGAGGCTTAGTCTTCCCTGGTTAATAAAATGACTGCTAAACCTGAAACTATGGAAAATACCTTTGCTACTGCTCATGCCATACAAGTTACTATTGATGAAAATGTTAGGCTGTTAGCTCAACTTCATGCTAAGTGGGAAAGGGAAGCTGAAATTGATAGAAACAATAGTGCGTGCACCATCACCACTAAACCACAAATAGTCCCTATTCCTCCTACTATACCTAAGCCTATTGAGCCTACTACTAGTGATGCTAAGTTTGATTTTGATATTGATGGTTGCAATATTTCTGAAGTGATTATGTTCTTGCAAAAGATTGCTAGAAGTCCTGATGCTAGTGATATGCATGTTGCCTCTACCAAACACATTACAAATGCTCTTGTTAAGATCAAGGAAGAGAAGCTAAAACACAAAGCTTCTATTCCTAGGAAAGTAGAAGATAGTTGGGAACCCATTATAAATATGCAAGTGAATGACTTTGATCTCAAAGCTTCATGTGATCTTGGTTCTAGTGTCTCTATTATGCCTAGGAAGATTTATGAAATGTTTGATTTGCCACCATTGGAAGATTGTTATTTAGATGTCCCACTCAATGATAATGCTAAGAAGAAACTCATGGGGAGTATTAATGATGTTCTAATTATGGTTATCAATGCTTATGTCCCTGTTGATTTCTATGTTTTGGATGTTGAATACAATGCTTCTTGTCCTATTACTTTGGGAAGACCTTTTCTTAGAACAGTTGGTGCCATCATTGATATGAAGGAAGGCACCATTAAATATTATTTTCCATTCAAGAAAGGTATTGAACACTTCCCTATGAGGAGAGAGAAGTTGCTTTTTGCTCCTCCTTTGAAAGCAAGATTTGATGTTAATGTTTCATCATTTGAAAATACTTGATTCTTCTTGCTTCTTGTGCCTAACTTAAAGGCGTTAAAGAAAAGTACTTGTTGGAAGATAATCCAAGAATTTCCTTGAGTCTTGGAAGTTATTACTTCAGTAATGACCTCTCCTTATCCTTTTTGTTTGCTTTTTGTGCCAAGAATGACCTCTAATGAGAGGGAAGTAAGATTTGGGGCGTTGTTGTCCCAAAACAGATTTTTGTCCTTCACCAAAAAAATTCGTGAGGAGTCTATGTAACTCGGATTGAGCTCAAAATTTACAAATAAATCCTGCAGTATGTTAGCTAACTTTTGTTAGATCAAAAACATTTGATTTGAGCAACAGAAGATGTTTGAAAAAATCGATTTCTACCTGCTGGTCTGTTTTGACAGATTTCTGTCATTATTTGCATTTGCTTCTTATTGATTTCTTTTTGAGTTCTCTTTTGGGGAATTGAGCTTTTTGAAAGAGTTACTACAGTAGCTTGTGTTTTTAGTGAAAATCCTTGCTGTTCCAAAGCTTTGCTAGAGGTCTAATATCTTTTGAATAAACTAATGTTGCTAATGAAGATTGTGTGAAGTTTTGTATGAAGGAAAACATTTCAGGTGTAGAGAGAATGATGTAATGAGATGAAGAATGGACAAAATATCAAGCTTGGGATGCCACCATGGTGTCACTCCAAGAAATAGTCAAGAGTTACAAGCGTCAAAGCTTGGGGATGCCCAAGGCATCCCCTTCTTCATCAATAAAAAGCTCAGGTCTGTCTAGACACTTCGTTTTTATTGTTTCATGCACAGTTGTGTTATTCTTGGAGCGTCTTAGTTTTCGTTTGCTTTGCTTAGTTTGTTTAGTTTGCTTGAGTAGTTTGGACCCCCCCTTCTCATTGTGATGTTTTGCAAATAAGTTTCTTGGTGTTGGAAAGGAGTAGTAAGTTCTTGCTTGAAGTGCAAGAGGAGCTTGCATTGACTGTGACTTAGACTTTAGCATGACATCCTAGGTGTTGTTTTGGCATTGTGCTTAGTAATTATTATTGTAGCATGTCTTATTCCAAACAATTGGGATTGCTTAGTGTGCCTTGAAGAAATTATGCGTTGTTTTAGCATGCAAAAGCATAGTATTGTGGTATTCTCCTTTGATGTTTTGATTGGGTTGACTTGGCACATGCTCACACCATGTTATGACTATGACAAGTCACCATTAGCCTCTATGATCATTTAGTCCTTAACTTGTAGTACCATTCTATGCTTTGATTTGTAATGCTTTGTTGCTCTACATGATTATGACCATGATGCTCTCTTAGGTGGTTGCTCCTAGTCTTTTGCTAGCATCCAATTGTATGAGTAAGCTCTACTCATGCTTCCAAGTCCCAAGAAACCAAGTTATTCCAAAGTTTCCACTATAAACTCCTATGCATGGTGTGTTACACCATTCCAAGTATATTTTTGTTTTCAGCTATCTTCCAATTAAAAACTATTTTGTTATGTGAAAACTTAGTGATTAAAGCCCTCACGAATTGGATGGCACACTTTATATTCTTTGTCCCTAATAAACTTGAACCATTGTGGCGCTATGTTGTATATGCTTGCACTTATACGTTGGAATTAGCAGAACCTTGCTATCACGGGGAACGTTTTCAACATTGAACTTGTACTTTGTACTCGGTTGATATCATGCTCTTTTGTCTGTAGGATGTCACTAAGTCCATGGAGTTTGTATTCTGTGTTAGAGAAACGCCTGGGCCGCTAGCCTAAGCCATGCCTAATCATGGTGGAAACTTGCAGCATCACCATAATGAGCTATCTATGAAACATCCATAATAAAAAGTTATGCATATAGTAAATAAAAAGATTGCTGAGATGCTCATTGTCTGCTTGCCTTGTCATTTTGGTTATGGGAAAGCTCATGTACCATGTGAAAGGGGTACCCCATTGGCGGTTCTCAATGATATGCAAATACTTACAATGACAAGAACTTACCTGGGCCTGAAGTTGAGTAGCATGAGGTGTGGCCCTCATATTCAAGGGACTTGAGATTGCCAGCTTATACTTCGTCAAGCATATACTCCCTAGTTTGTTCACTTTAACCTTAATCACTTCAAGATGCTTATGATAGGGGCAATGAGGGCTGAAAGCTAACAAGTACCATAATTTTTGGAAGCTCTTTTTGAAACTTGAAATCCCTGCTTCCTTTACAAAAAGGCCTTTCTTCCACCACAATGGACTCTCCACCTTCTGCCTTTAGGCACCATTAAGATGTAGGGTTTCGTAGCATGGAAAACAAAATTTTTCTACCGCATACAAACAAACAAGCCAAGATCTATCTACTAGATTGTAGCAACGAGTCGATGGAATAACTCACCCTCGAAGATTCCAAAGTGTTTAACGAGAGCAGATTCTCGTGGGTGATGTAGTCGTACACTTGCAGATCTCAAGATCGCGTAGACGATCCTTCCGGCGCTGCGTTCCGGCAGCGCTTCCGCAGACAGTCACACGTTCGATACTCGATGAAGACCTTCCTCTCCCTTGTTCCAGCAGGCAGCGGAGGTTGTAGCACTCTCCTCGCGATTCCGGCAGCACGACGGCGTGGTACCGGAAGTAGAGGGGAGATCTCGCAGGGCTTCGCCTTAAGCCGGAGCGAGTATGGTGGACTATGAGAGAGGCCTTGGCGATCTAGGGTTTAGAGGCACCAAGGGGTTTAGAGCAACCAGCAGCTAGGAATTAGCTAGACGGCGGTTTAGAAGAGATTTAGAGCAGTCGCATCTAGAAGGGGGGCGGCGGCTGGTCTAGGGTTTAGAGGGGCGCCAGCTATGGGGCAGAGTGTAGGGAGAGGGGGCGCCCCTTCCCTTTCTTTTATAGGTGGGAGGGGTGGCTAGGGCTAGCCGAGTCCTCCCCCAACTCCCTTGCTGGCCGGCGGTTTGGAGGAGAGAAGGTAAACCTTCTCTTCCCAGGTTTCCTTCTCTCCCTCCACTTCACAAAATAGCCGTTTGACTTTTCAAATTGGCGTTTGACTTTTCAAACTAGGATTTGATTAAACCCTTTATTTTGTTCAGCGATGACACCTAGTACATGATGCAATCATTCCAACTTGTTATGACACATTCATGTACCCTTCCCCTCCAGAGTGCCGGACATTCCGGAACCTTCTAGAACATTCCTAATGAAAAACACCGGAATCATTCCCCAACTCCAAAACAAGACTTTCCTTATATGAATCTTATTCTCCGGACCTTTTCGGATCTCCTCGTGATATCCCGGATCCCATCCGAGACTCCGAACAACATTCGGTCTCTTACTCATCATTCCATAACTACTCAACAACATCGAATCCTTAAGTGTGTCTCCCTACGGTTCGTGAATTATGCGGACATGATCGAGACACTTGTCCGATCAATAACCAATAGAGGAATCTGGAAATTCATATGGCTCCCACATATTTCTACGATTACTTTGCGATCGAATGAACCACTTACATACGATACCAATTTCCCTTTGTCTCACGATATTTTACTTATCCGAGGTTATGATCGTCGGTATCTCTGCATACCTAGTTCAACCTCGTTACTGATAAGTACTCTTTTCTCGTTCCTGTGGTATGTGATCCCTTGTGAGCCAGTCACATGCTTGCAAGCTAATTGAATGACATTCCACCGAGAGGGCCCAGAGTATATCTATCCGTCATATGGATGGACAAATCCCACTCTTGATCCATGTGTCTCAACCAATACTTTCCGAACACTCAATGCCACATTTATAGCCACCCTGTTACGGTGTGGTGTTTGATGTCATCAAAGCATCCTTCCGGTAAAGGTGATATGCATGATCTCATGGTCGAAGGAATTAGGTTACTATGTATCAGAAAGCTTATAGCAAATGAACTATATTAAATGACTTGATCTTTATGCTACGCTTAACTATAGGAGTATGTCCATCACATCATTCTCCTAATGATATGACCCTGTTGTTAATAACATCTCTATGTTCATGATCAGGAAACCATGATCATATATTAACCAACAAGCTAGTTTAATAAGAGGCTTTACTAGGGACTCTTTTATGTTTACAAATCACACAAGTATTAATGTTTCCGGTTAATACAATTACAGCATGGTATGTAAACATTTATCATAAGTATGAAGATATGATAATAACCACTTTATTATTGCCTCTTGGGCATATCTCCAACAGTCTCCCACTTGCACTAGAGTCAATAATCTAGTTTCAAACCTTTGTGTATCCAACACCTATGGCTTTCCGGTGTTGTATGTACACGATTGCTAGTGGTCAACTGATCTCCGGATCTGACACTTCCAGGTCCGTGTGTAATTGCATGTCTTTGCGTCTCTACGCATCACTCATTCTCTAATGAGATGGCTTTGTATAATTTTGGTTCTTTGGTGAGACCTTTAGTTCTTTGGGGTTAAAACATGTTGATAATATTGTCGTACAATATATCTTCATAGTATTATCCCGCTGTGAACTACACCTAGTTTGATAACAAACTACTTGACACAAATGCCCTCTTTAGCTGCTATTATAGCAGTCATATACTTAGCCTTTTGTTGTAGTATCTGTCACAATGTCTTAACTTTGGAACTCATCCAAATCCATTATGGAACTTACTTTCCATTATATTGTGCCACCCTTAGTTTAGATTGAGATAAACTTAATTTGTACTTTGTGACAAAACTAGTATCAATGTAGTACTTTTACAATGAACTAACCATCTATTTGTCACTTCTACAAATAATATACTCTTAGTTCTTCCAAAAGATCATAAGAATATCATTACTATCGTCCAATGATCATCTTATGAATCATTCTGGTATATGCTCATAACATTTAGAGCATAGGACATATCTGGATTTGTACATATCATAGTATGATTGATATAAATACTCTTTGTGATTTCATACATCAAGTATCAATCTATACTTGAATCTTTGTTTCACTTACCAAGTGTCAATACACTTGAATATATCATCAATATTGAACTCATTCAATCCTTTCTGTGCGACAAGAACCTTTCTTGTAGTTTCTATATTGAACTCATTCAATACATCATCTATGTACTTTCGGCACAACCATATTAGCGTCCATTGATGCCAAATATTTGGGTTTTGCCTAAGTCTTTCATCAGGATGAAATTCTTAATATGTGTTAATAAAAGATACATAATTTCTAATCAACAATATGTCCTCCACATAATGTATTAGAAATGTGTCTTAGCGCTCCCACTTAATTTCTTGCAAATGCAAGCATTTTCATTGTCTCCGATGAAATTAAACTCTTTTAACAGTTTCATCATAGTGAAGATTCCAACTCCGCTATGCTTATTTCAACCATTGAAGTTCGCATATGCATTTAGCATCCTTTGAATTGACAAAACCCTTTGGACCGTGTCATGCACACGTCCTAGGTAACCCTTCTGTTAGAAGAACTTGTTTTGTTTATTCAACTACCACATAACAAAATTATATGTAGTGGTTGCTACATTAATCCGTCTAGACTAAATATCGCTATGAAAGATCAAAATCTTGTCATAGTCAACCTTTGAACATTTTGTGAACTCTTTCCCAACATGTCGACTATTTCATAGATGTGAAACATCCATGTCTACTTCTTTATAGATCCAAACACAACTGTAAGGTCTTACACCTTTCTCGAGGGTCCTTCAAGTTCAAAACTTGATTTCTCGTGTATGGAACTATCACGGATTTTATGGCTTCAAGCCATTTGATGGAGTCAGGGCCCATCGTTGCTTCTTTGCATGTAGTCAGATCATTATTGTCAAATAATGATTTAACTCTCAAATCTTGGTATTTGATTGTTTACCCGACCTACTTGTTTTAATAGGAACTTAGATCTCCGTGACCACAATCTTTGAGGCACGTGAGCCATGAGCATTATTGCTGCCTCCGGAACACTTTTCGGTGCTGCGCAACTCTGCACATATAGCTAAGGTTCCTTTAACCTTATCAAAGTTCTATTGTCCTCCCACTTATCTTTTCACGAAAAATTCCTTCTCAAAGAAACTTGACGTTCTAAGCGACAAACACTTTTGTCTCCGGTGTTTATGGAGGAATACTTAACAGTAATACAAAGACAGGTTTATCCGACTTTGGTTGCAAACATCTTTCTTATGCATAGCATACCAATGTTTAAGAAAGGACTACTTGGGTTTTATCCCAAACCATAACTTTATATGGTGTCATTTCAGCGGATTATGATGGAGCTCTTTTCAGTGGAAAACGGTAGTCTCTAAAGCTTTTAATCTTTAAAATATAATGGTAGTTCTATGAATTACACCTTTGATCTTACCATGTTAAACAAGGTTTTAATTACATATCTCGAACGCTCCATACTCTTATGGTGTTTCGGGAAATGCAAATCCACAGAACGATTCCTTAAATCTTAGGTATTATGCTAAACTTGTAACTCAAATATCTTCCTTTATGATCTTTATCATAAACTATTTATATTCTTATTACAATGATTTTGCACTTCATCTTGAAAGACTTTGAACTTTTTCAAATGTTTCATACTTCATCCTTATTAAGTAAATATTCATATATTCACTCAAATTTTCGGAGAAAGCATATGAAGTTGAAATCCATCGCTCTTGACTACATATAATGGATTTTATACAACAATATGTACAAGTTCCAATAAGCTAGTCATTCGTTCCCTTTTGGCCTATGAATGAAGTTTTAATTATCTCTAGGAAAGTTTCACAAGCGTCATGTGATCAAAAATCAAAAGACTCCAAAATTCCATCCACATGGAGTTTCTTCATGTTTTCTTTCCAATATAATTTAAACGGCGATGTCATTTCCTAAGTGATCTTTCAATCAATTTGTCTTTTGACATTTTTAGCACTAGTTTTATGGATGTGATTCTCCAACGAGATTTGTGAATCATCCATCTTTTATGGATTACGGCAATTATTTGAACAACCCTTTTGTTCTCATAATACCTGATAAAACAAATCTTGAAGGCAAGCTTTGATGTTTAACAAGCAACACAATAACCCTTTATTTGTTCTCGATGAACATCATCACATATTCTTTTGCTAGTTACTTAGGCCATTGTAGTTCATGAATTGTGTTGTTTCGTATGACGATTCACACCAACAAATTCAGTATCAAATACTTAAGAACCACATTGTTTAATAAGCAAAGAATATAGCCATAACATGTATATCTTCTATATACTTAAACTGAACAATTCTAGTCTTTTCTTTTCTGCCATATACTTATGAGATTCTCTTTCAGTATTTCCTGTTCTGTTTGAAAGAATCCATCAACATCAATAGTGGAGTCATACATATGACACATAGTCCAAAGCGTGTATAGTTAAATACCAATGTCTTTGGACTTGCACTTTGAAGTAGATCACCATCATCAAATGTTTGGTGTTCTTTCAAATTCCTTTCTTTAGTAATCTATTGGTGTAGTAAACACTTTACCTACATCAAATATTCACCATTATCATGGAATTATCCATGATCAAGCTACTTTTAGCTTATAACGGTGAACTACGAGTATAATGTTGCTCTCCAAAACATTTTGGAGGATTAGGACAACTAGTGTCTTCAACCTTTTGCAAATTCTCATCAAATACGAGAACATGACTTTTGCCATATTATACTCTATCATGTTGCAACCAAAACTTTGTTTCAGATATCACAATATCTTCCACACATCATGGTTTCTGAAACAACTCTTTCAGATCCTAGATAACCTTGATATTAAGACAATCCTTTGAATATCAAGAATCATGGAGATAAACATGATACTCATACACTAACACTTGGAATTGTCACTCTCGATTTTAATACCAATTATTAAACTTCATGGAGTAACCGGAACTTACTGAAAGTTTGCAATAGGACTTTTAAACTTTAGATTAACACTTCAAAACAATACGATACCAGTTCGTAAAGTAACTAACCAGAATTCTATAGTTCTATCATCTCAATTATAACTAAGCGCAAGGTGGTAAACGGATGCCAATGACTACAACAACTATGCAAATTCACTTTGATTTAATTTATGATAAATTGAGTTCTAATTAATAATTAAATTAATCTAGGTGAACTCCCACTCAAAACAACATCCCTCAAATTGTTTTAGTGATCACATTTACCAAATCCACCACATCAAAACCGATCATCACGAGAGTTGATGTAGCTTCAATGGCGAACAATCAACATGTTCATCATATCTACTATATGACTCATGCTTTACCTTTCGGTGATCCGTGTTCCTGAGACCATGTCTATACATGCTAGGCTCGTCAAGATCAAACCTTAGCTTCTGCATAAGCAAATCTGGCTTGCTTACGTTGTATACACTTGCGGAATCTAACACACCCGATCATCACGTGGTGCTTCGAAACAACAAGCTTTAGCAACGGTGCATACTAAGGGTGAACACTTTAGAACTTGAAATTTATGTGCATGCGGGATCATCTTATAATGCTACCGTCGTCTACTAAGCAATACAAGATGCATAAAGGATTAACATCACATGCAATTCATAATATGTGATATGATATGGCCTTTCTTCTTTGTGCTTCCGATCTCCATCTTCAAGCACGAACATGATCTCCATCATCACCGGCATAGCATCAAGGTCAATGACGCTTCTTCATGGTTGTCGTCCACCAGCTTCAACTATTACAACTACTTTGAATAGACACACGGGTCTTAACAGAAATTAAAGACAACCATATGGCTCCTGCCGGTTGTGGACTTACAATAAGGAACATTGCATACATCATATATAATCACAATCATGGCCATATCACATCACTGCACACCCCTGCAAAACAAAGTTAGACGCCTCTACTTTCTTTGCATATTTTACGTGGTTTGGGGCTGTTAATAAGTGTCGTTCTAACTTACGAACAAGAACCACAACATTGATACTAGTATTGTTAATCACCCGTTGTAAATTGGATCTTAACTATGCTAGGAGAAACAGGCACCCGCAAAGCCAATTATGCAATACAAGTTGCATGTCAAGCGTGGAGCAAGTCTCATGAACGATGTCATGTAAGGTTAGCCCGGGCCGCTTCATCCCAACATACCGCAAGATGCAAAGTACACAAGAAGCAA
The DNA here is from genome assembly GCA_916181665.1 of Avena sativa. NCBI lineage: Eukaryota > Viridiplantae > Streptophyta > Magnoliopsida > Poales > Poaceae > Avena > Avena sativa. The sequence continues at coordinate 141,444,386 of OV702294.1, read as the reverse complement.
TCGACAATAAAAGCATCAACGCCCACAATGACCATTGTGTTCTACTCGTGCAACAGATCTACATATAGACACGGCTCTGATACCACTGTAGGGTTTCGTAGCATGGAAAACAAAAATTTTCTACCGCATACAAACAAACAAGCCAAGATCTATCTACTAGATTGTAGCAACGAGTCGATGGAATAACTCACCCTCGAAGATTCCAAAGTGTTTAACGAGAGCAGATTCTCGTGGGTGATGTAGTCGTACACTTGCCGATCTCAAGATCGCGTAGACGATCCTTCCGACGCTGCGTTCCGGCAGCGCTTCCGTAGTCGGTCACACGTTCGGTACTCGATGAAGACCTTCCTCTCCCTTGTTCCAGCAGGCAGCGGAGGTTGTAGCACTCTCCTCGCGATTCCGGCAGCACGACGGCGTGGTACCGGAAGTAGAGGGGAGATCTCGCAGGGCTTCGCCTTAAGCCGGAGCGAGTATGGTGGACTATGAGAGAGGCCTTGGCGATCTAGGGTTTAGAGGCACCAAGGGGTTTAGAGCATCCAGCAGCTGGGAATTGGCTAGACGGCGGTTTAGAAGAGATTTAGAGCAGCCGCATCTAGAAGGGGGGCGGCGGCTGGTCTAGGGTTTAGAGGGGCGCCAGCTATGGGGCAAAGTGTAGGGAGAGGGGGCGCCCCTTCCCTATCTTTTATAGGTGGGAGGGGTGGCTAGGGCTAGCCGAGTCCTCCCCCAACTCCCTTGCTGGCCGGCGGTTTGGAGGAGAGAAGGGAAACCTTCTCTTCCCAGGTTTCCTTCTCTCCCTCCACTTCACAAAATAGCCGTTTGACTTTTCAAATTGGCGTTTGACTTTTCAAACTAGGATTTGATTAAACCCTTTATTTTGTTCAGCGATGACACCTAGTACATGATGCAATCATTCCAACTTGTTATGACACATTCATGTACCCTTCCCCTCCGGAGTGCCGGACATTCCGGAACCTTCTAGAACATTCCTGATGAAAAACACCGGAATCATTCCCCAACTCCAAAACAAGACTTTCCTTATATGAATCTTATTCTCCGGACCTTTCCGGATCTCCTCGTGATATCCCGGATCCCATCCGAGACTCCGAACAACATTCGGTCTCTTACTCATCATTCCATAACTACTCAACAACATCGAATCCTTAAGTGTGTCTCCCTACGGTTCGTGAATTATGCGGACATGATCGAGACACTTCTCCGATCAATAACCAATAGAGGAATCTGGAAATTCATATGGCTCCCACATATTTCTACGATTACTTTGCGATCGAATGAACCACTTACATACGATACCAATTTCCCTTTGTCTCACGATATTTTACTTATCCGAGGTTATGATCGTCGGTATCTCTGCATACCTAGTTCAACCTCGTTACTGATAAGTACTCTTTTCTCGTTCCTGTGGTATGTGATCCCTTGTGAGCCAGTCACATGCTTGCAAGCTAATTGAATGACATTCCACCGAGAGGGCCCAGAGTATATCTATCCGTCATATGGATGGACAAATCCCACTCTTGATCCATGTGTCTCAACCAATACTTTCCGAACACTCAATGCCACCTTTATAGCCACCCTGTTACGGTGTGGTGTTTGATGTCATCAAAGCATCCTTCCGATAAAGGTGATATGCATGATCTCATGGTCGAAGGAATTAGGTTACTATGTATCAGAAAGCTTATAGCAAATGAACTATATTAAATGACTTGATCTTTATGCTACGCTTAACTATAGGAGTATGTCCATCACATCATTCTCCTAATGATATGACCCTGTTGTTAATAACATCTCTATGTTCATGATCAGGAAACCATGATCATATATTAACCAACAAGCTAGTTTAACAAGAGGCTTTACTAGGGACTCTTTTATGTTTACAAATCACACAAGTATTAATGTTTCCGGTTAATACAATTACAGCATGGTATGTAAACATTTATCATAAGTATGAAGATATGATAATAACCACTTTATTATTGCCTCTTGGGCATATCTCCAACATAAGAGAGCATAGTTGTCATTATGTGTGTAGTGTTCCAAAGCTTATTGATTGATACATATTGTGATATTACTTGTTCTTGTGCTATTTGTTTCTAGTCACCCTTGTGAACTTTGAATGTGTCCTATGCATCTATATTGCTACTCTATGAGGGACAAGCTGATTGCCACTATGCTATGTTTTCTGTATGTGAAACAGACAAACGTTTTTCAATGCATGTTATTCATGATCTTTGTTTGTATCCTTTCATGTTGCATGCATAGTTACTATGTCCTTTTGTTAGAACTCCATATTTCATGCACATGTTTAGAGTTCTTTGGTCCCAGCTTTCAATGCTTGCAAATGGTTGGATCTTTATTGTGAGGGTGCATGTCACCTAAAAAATTATTCTTTTATCACTTACCTACTCGAGGACGAGCAGGAGTTAAGCTTGGGGATGCTTGATACGTCGGAAACGTATCTATAATTTTTTATGCTCCATGCTTGTTAGTATCTAATTTGCTTTACTTTGTCTACACTTTGAGGTGCTTTTTACATGTTTTCTGGTACTAACCTATTAACAAGTTGCCATAGTGTCAATTGCCTGTTTTCTGCTGTTTTTGGTTCCAGAAAAGTTAGTAAAGAAATATTCTCGGAATTGGATGGCACAAATGTCAAAGTCAATTACTTTCCGTGGGGAATAAGAAGTCCATAGGGGAGACGGAGAAACGTGCCAGGGCAGCCAAACCCCCCTAGGCGCGGCCAAGGGTGGGCCCGTGCCTGGGTAGGGTTTGACCCCCTGGCCACCACCTCGGCCTCCCCCTTCGCCTATAAGAAGCCCCTGATGCAGAAACCCTAAGCACCCGATCAAATCTCCACGAAACCATCTGTAGCCGCCGCCACCATCGTCCCTAGATCGGGGGGATCTGAAGTTCTTCCCGGCACCGTGCCGGAGAGGAGATCATCCCGGAGGCCTTCTCTCCGGTATGATGCGTGAGTAGTTCCACCTTGGACTATGCGTCCATGTAGTAGCTAGATGGTTGTATATCCTCCTTTGTGCTTTCATGTATAGATCTTGTGAGCTACATTCATGATCAAGATCTAATCTATTTGTAATCATGCATGTTGTGTTTGAGGGGATCCGATGGATATTGAGATTATTATGTTGGTTTGATTAATGGTTTAGTCTTTATGATTCTATCATGTCTATGTTGTTTGTGATCTTGCCTGCTCTCCGTTGTTAGCGGCTATCTTGGCCAAGTAGTTGCTAGTGACTCCAAGAGGGGGTATTTATGCTCGATAGTTGGTTCATGCCTCTAGTTTCCAAGGGAAGTGACAGAAATCTCTTCGGTTGTAGATGTGATGTTGCCACTAGGGAGAAAACAACGGTCTCCTGTTCATGGAACATATGGACTGTTTACCCTACACACTTTGCTTAAAGTAGTTGTCTGTTGCTTGCAACTTAATATTGGAGGGGGTTCAGATGATAACCTGAAGGTGGACTTCTAGTCATAGATGCAGTTGGATGGCGGTCTATGTATCTTGTTGTATTGCCCAATCGAATCTCATAGGATCTTTCTGACTAGTAATTGCATTGTTATGCCTTGCTCAGTTCCTGTCAATTGCCTTGCTGTAATTTGTTTACCCTTCATGCCATGTTGTTTATCTAAGGAGAGCACCTCTAGTGAACTATGGACCCTGGTCCAATCTTTACCATTGATACATCTTCCACTATTACCTGTTTACTTGCTGCAAACCATTACCTTCCACACCATACGTTTAATCCTTTGTTACAGCAAACCGGTGAGCTTGACAACCTCACTGATTCGTTGGGACAAAGTCTTGAGTTTGTGTTGTGCAGGTTTTCATGTTGCTTGCAACACCTCTGAGACGTTTCCTTCCTCCTTCAGGTTGGATAACCTCGGTCTCTACTAAGGGAAACTTGCTGTTATGCTCATCACACCTTGATCTTGGGGTTCCGACGAAGTGTCCCACGTCAACACTGGGTGCACACATCACAACTCCATAGCAAAAGCACACCCTGACACACCCCTAAGGTACCCTAACATTCTCTGAGACGATCTAAGCATCCTTTCCCTCGCCCACCCTATCAGGGGCAACGACTTCTACTTTAGCATCAGCAGTCTTGATCCTCCTCATGGATGCTCTACTTGCCATATCATGTACCTGGGTGGCCAAATTCTGCAGGCGATTGGCACCTTCCTCCAGAGTAGCCCTATCATGTTCATTCTGCAGGCCTGCTAAATATCGTAGGAACGCACACATGTAGCAAATTAGTCCCAGAGGGGAAGATGGCAACTTCCCTTCAAAACAAGCACTATTCCCACTCTTCTATAATGCCCAACATAAGGCAGCAATACAAATGATGTGAAAATTAAATCCAAAGGGAAGAAACTTCACAATCCACCAAAAATATTGAGTAAAACAAGAAGGTCTAGTTTGTGCACCCAGAACCCAAGCCACCGAACTCCACATATATACAGCAGCAGGGCAAGTAAAAAATAGATGGTTGATCGTTTCGTCAAGAGGGCAAAAACGACACACATAACTACCCACTCATTTCCTTTTCTTCATATTATCTTTGGTCGCAATAGCATTATGCCAGATTAACCACAACTAGATTTTAATTTTCAAGGGGAGTTTAGCTTTCCAGAGATGTCGAAAGGATCTATCAGGACCTACATCAGACAACTTATTATACAAGGATTTTACAGAGAACACCCTAGATTTGCAATATATCCACTTAGGCTTGTCAATCTCATCATTAAGTCTGAGACCGCCCAACAAACTTCTTAATTCTTGCCATTGATTAGTCAGTCTAGGGGATAACCATCTCCTAAAAGTGAAAAACCAACTCAGGTCACTCATCTCTCTAACTGTACCAATTTGTTGATTGCACACATCAAATAACTCAGAGAATTTCTCACAAAGGGAGAAATCACCAAGCCATTGATCATGCCAAAAGTCAGTTTCCCTTCCCCCACACACTTCCATTTTTCTACCAGACAGATAAATCTGCCTAATTTTCATCAGATCCTTCCAAGCAGCAGAATCATTTTGTTTAACTTTTATTCTCAAAATACCATGTGAAATTCCATATTTTGTCTTACATTTTTTTGCCATAAACCGTCTTCTGCTTCCAATTTCCACCACCATTTGCACATTAAACAAATATTGATCAGCTTCAGGTTTTAACTCCCAAACCCCCTTTCTTTTTTGGTCTGCACACCAAGGACCATCTCACCATATGATACTTCTTTCTATCACTTGAGCCCTCCCAAAAGAACTTCCTAATGATCTTAGTGTACTCTTCCAGGTTAGTATCTGCCATAAGATACATGGACATATGGTAGATAAGTAGAATGCTAAGAGAAGACTGAATAAGAGTAACTCTACCCCTAATTAAGGAGGAGTTGCCAACCCAACCATCAAGCTTTTTCCGAAGCTTATCAGCTAAAGGCCGAAGATCTGCCACATGAAGTCTGGTGCCACAAACAGGGACACCAAGATACTTAATGGGCCAGTGCCCAGGTTGACATCCAAACATATCAGCATATAACACTCCTTTAACACTGTCCTCTAAAACCATCATAAATCTCACTCTTGGCAAAGTTGATTTTTAAACCCGATATTGCCTCAAACATATAAAGGATCAATTTCAAATGAATCAACTGATTCAAATCATCTTGAATCAGCAAAATAGTGTCATTTGTGTACTGCATAATAGCTACCCCATGATTTACAAGATGAGGGATCAAACCTGTCACAAACCCAGCGTTTTGTGCTTGATTAATAATTTTAGCCAAACTTTCCGCCGCTAAATTAAAAAGGAAGGGTAAGAAGGGATCACCCTGTATCACCCCTCTTTAGCTTCCAAAGTCACACCCTCTCTTGTCATTGATCTTAACACACAAGGTACCATCTTTCAATATCGTACTAATCATCTTACACCAAAGATCACTAAACCCTTTCAGAGAAACACATTTGAGCAAATAATTCCAATCAACTTTATCATAAGCCTTTTCAAAATCTAATTTCAAAACCACCCCCTGGCTTTTACTCCTACGAGTTTCATGCAAGATTTCATGCAGAGACATTTCCATCCATAATGTTCCTTCCTTTAATAAAAGCCGTTTGGCATCCAAAAATTAGCTTATGCATAAACGTCTCAACTCTAACAGTAATGACTTTAGTGATTCACTTATACAAAACCTAAAGTAAGCAAATAGGTCTATACTTAGAAATAACATCAGCATCAGGGATTTTTTGAAAAAGGATTATCATGCCAAAGTTGATTCTAAACAAGTCCAAATTACTAGAATCTCACAATCCAGAAAATATAGCTGCAAATCCACCTACGGAAATACCTTTTGGGCATCAAATGCTAAATAACCTAGTTGGAAAGGGCGATTTTTACTACCCTTCATATTTTAAGTAAGGTTTGTGTTTTTTTATTCAAAAATTCCACCGATCTATTAATAACCATCAACAGTAATACAAAGAGTCAGAAAGATACTAAGAATTATAATTAGATCCTTAGACCATCTAGCGACGTCTACCTACACTAGCACGAGCTAAAGGCGTCATCGACCTTGCCCCTACATTACCAGAGCCACACAAAACTTGGCATATTAGAGCTTATTATAGTACAGAGACGGAAACATGTCGTGCTAAGGACCAAAGGACCAACACACTAGAGCAGCAATCCTTGCTAATTATGACAATTATAAATCAGAAGAGACCAATCTGAAACCATGCCAGCGAACATGAAAGACGACTGGATTCGCCGGACACATGACTCCACGCGCCTTCCTTCGGTGTTAGACACACCTGACTTCACGATGTAGCTGCCGCCCCACCATCCCGAAGAAGACGTTGAAAATAGACTAAACAAAGACCGAAACCTCCCACCATCGAGGGGCTATGGTCCGCCACGCCTCCAAAGACCTAAGGCCACCGGAGACAGAGCGAGCCGACAACGTCATTGGCGAGATGGAAGGAACCCTAGATGGGTTTTTAGGAGTGCCACCGAACGCCTCTCTTCCTTCCTCATGTCACGTACCGGTTCAAGTGAGGTCTGTGTTGACTACCCAAATTCAAAACTAGTTTAGTAATGTATGGATTGTGCCAGGTATTTTTTTTACATCAAGCCTTTTTGTATGACTTTTTGTAACTACAACCAAACTATTGTACTTTATTTAAGCCCATACTTGGAGTCTTGGACAATCAAAATGGGTAACACAATACAAAAATGAGAGTATTATTATATTTTCTCCAAAGCATTGTTGCTCAAAACTAGTAACTCTTCATTGAAATGGATAGATCGCACACATTTATCTTTGCCCCTCACGTAGCCCCCTTCCGACTCCCCTGGCCGTCCTCTTTCAGGCGATCGGGGAGTCCTCCCCAAATCGCTCTGCCGACAGCCTCCCCTTCTCCCTCCGCCCCTCCTCGCCACTCCTATAGGCCACTGGCAAAGCCCTAGTGACATGGATATGCCCTACGGTTGCCTAATGTTAGCCTACCCGGTCTGGCCCGGCAGAAGCCCATACAATCGCCTGCTTCAGATGGCAAAGTCCAAGAAGGATTCGGGTAACCCAGGCCCATGAAGGTTGTGACTCCTTTGAGAACACGGCTAGCTTTAAATAGAAATTCAAAGGGACAAACCCTAACTTGTAACCAACTCGACCTACACCCCGAGACCTGGCCTTCCCATATAAAGGCCAGGAGGGCACGACGAGGAGGACGATCCAGAACCCTAGAACACAACTCGCCAGATCTCATATGCGCACCCCTGTAACCTTCGGCATCGCCATCAATCAAGAACATATAATAAGGAGTAGGGTTTTCCCTCCAGGGGCCTGAACCTGGGTAAACCTCGTGTCCCTGTGTTGCGAATCTATTAGCCATTCCGCGATCTCCAATGTCCCCTCTTTCTCCAAAACCCAAGTCCATAACAATGGGCATTGACGAGTTGAAACCTCGTCACCTAGCCACCGATGAAAGGGGGCGGGGTCTTGGTGTTGTTGCTTCAAGATACCGACAATGAGCTCGACAGAGGAGGTGAGGGCGATGTGCACGGTGGTCGGCACCAACAGGTCACCGGCGGCGGTGTCAAATCCTTGGCCGGCGCGTCGGGATCTTCCTCCTATCAGCGGCGGATACTTTGGTTGGGTTGGGCCTCGGCTTGACATGGCCTCTCTTTCTATGTCGGTGGGCGCCTCCAACGGATATCTACAGCTAGAGATCTCATGGTTACGGAACAACCACCGGGGAGAAATCCTATGCTCGGCTTTGCCATCGCAGATGATGCGGCGGCGTTTGTGGGCGCTGCTAGCCTTCCTGGAGGTGATACGTTGGAAACGTATCTGTAATTTTTGATGCTCCATGCTTGTTTAGTATCTACTTTGCTTTACTTGTCTGCACTTTGAGGTGCTTTTTACATGTTTTTCTGGTACTAACCTATTAACAAGTTGCAACCGTGCCAGATGCCTGTTTTCTGCTGTTTTTGGTTTCAGAAAAGTTAGTAAAGAAATAATCTTGGAATTGTACGGGACAAACGTCAAAGTCAATTACTTTCCGTGGGGAACAAGAAGTCTAGAGGGGAGCCGGAGGGGCCAGCCAGGGGGGCTAGACCCACCCTAGGTGCGGGTGGGCCCTGCCCTGCGCCTAGCTAGGGTTTGGGGCCCCTGGCCGCCGCCTCGTCCTCTCCCTTCACCTATAAGAAGCCCCCAATGAAAAAACCCTAAGCACCCAATCAAATCTCCATGAAACCGTCTGTAGCCGCCGCCACCATTGTTCCTAGATCAGGGGGATCTGAAGTTCTTCCCAGCACCCTGCAGGAGGGGAGATCATCCCGGAGGCCTTCTCTCCGGTATGATGCGTGAGTAGTTCCACCTTGGACTGTGGGTCCATGTAGTAGCTAGATGGTTGTATCTCCTCCTTTGTGCTTTCATGTATAGATCTTGTGAACTCCGTTCATGATCAAGATCTAATCTATTTGTAATCATGCATGTTGTGTTTGCAGGGATCCGATGGATATTGAGATTATTATGTTAGTTTGATTAATGGTTCTGTCTTTATGATTCTACATGTATGTGTTGTTTGTGATCTTGCATGCTCTCCATTGTTAGTAGCTATCTTGGCCAAGTAGTTGCTAGTGACTCCAAGAGGGGGTATTTATGCTCGATAGTGGGTTCATGCCTCTAGTTTCCAAGGGAAGTGACAGAAATCTCTTCGGTTGTAGATGTGTTGTTGCCACTAGGGAGAAAACAACGGTCTCTTGTTCATGGAACATATGGACTGTTTACCTTACACACTTTGCTTAAAGCAGTTGTCTATTGCTTGCAACTTAATATCGGAGAGGGTTCAGATGATAACCTGAAGGTGGACTTCTAGTCATAGATGTAGTTGGATGGCAGTCTATGTATCTTGTTGTATTGCCCAATCGAATCTCATGGGATCTTTCTGACTAGTAATTGCATTGTTATGCCTTGCTCAGTTCCTGTCAATTGCCCTGCTATAATTTGTTTACCCTTCATGCCATGTTGTTTATCTAAGGAGAGCACCTCTAGTGAACTATGGACCCCGGTCCAATATTTACCATTGATACATCTTCCACTGTTACTTGTTTACTTGCTACAAACCATTACATTCCACACCATACGTTTAATCCTTTGTTACAGCAAACCGGTGAGCTTGACAACCTCACTGATTCGTTGGGGCAAAGTCTTGAGTTTGTGTTGTGCAGGTCTCCGCGTTGCTTGCAACACCTGTGTCACGTTTCCTTCCTCCTACTGGTTCGATAACCTCGGTTTCTTACTGAGGGAAACTTGCTGTTGTGCTTCTTCATACCTTGCTCTTAGGGTTTCCAACGAAGCATCTCACAACAAGTGGTGGGCGCCATTAAGCTATTTTCTGGCGCCGTTGCCGGGGAGGCTAAGGACGTCTTCACTAGGGGAGTCCTTCACTTCCTTTCTCTTTACTTTGTTTTTAGTTTGCTTTGTTTCTTTTGTTTGGTTTTGTTTGCCTCTTTTCAAAAAAACCAAAAAAATAGTCTAGTTTGGTTTGCTTGCTTTATTCAAAAACACAAAAAAATTAGTTCCTGCTCTAGCTGCTGTTGCTGTTTTTGGCTTGCCCACCTTTGCCAAAATGAACTCTGCTGAGAACACCAAGTTGTGTGACTTCACTAGCACCGACAACAATGATTTCCTAAGCACTCCTATTGCTCCACCTGCTCCTGATGCTACCTTTTGTGAAATTAAGCCTACTTTGTTGAACCTTGTGATGAGAGAGCAATTTTCTGGTGCTGGTTCTGATGATCCTGCTGCTCATCTCAATAGCTTTGTTGAACTTTGTGAGATGGAAAAATATAAGGATGTAGATGGAGATATTATTAAGCTCAAGCTTTTTCCTTTCTCCTTGAGGGGAAAAGCTAAAGAATGGTTGCTTTATTTGCCTAAAAATAGTATTGATTCTTGGACTAAGTGCAAAGATGCTTTTATTGGAAAGTATTATCCTCCTGCTAAGATTATATCTATGAGAAGTGATATTATGAAATTTAAACAGCTTGATAGTGAACATGTTGCTCCAGCTTGGGAAAGAATGAAATCTTTTGTTAAAAATTGCCCTACTCATGGACTCACTGCTTGGATGATTATCCAGACTTTTTATGCAGGTTTGAACTTCTCCTCAAGAAATATGTTGGAGTCAGCTCCTGGAGGTACCTTTATGGGCCTCACATTGGGTGTTGCAACAAGGCTCCTTGATAATATGATGGTTAACTACTCTGAATGGCATGTCGAGAGAGCTCCACATGGTAAGAAGGTAAATTCTATTGAGGAAACTTCCTCTTTGAGTGAAAAGATCGATGTTATTATGGCTATGCTTGTTAATGGGAAACTCCTTTAGATCCTAATAGTGTTCCCTTAGCCTCTTTGGTTGCTCAAGAAGAGCAAGTTGATGTGAACTTTATTAGAAACAACAATTTCAACAACAATGCCTATAGGAACAATTTTGGTAGCAACAACAATTATAGGCCTTATCCTCCTAATAATGGCAATTCCTATGGAAACTCTTACAATAATGCTATAAGTGCCCCCTCTGAACATGAATTCATGCTCAAAGACTTTATTAGTAAACAAACCACTTTCAATAAGACTATAGAGGAAAAGCTTTTAACTGTTGAGAAAAATATATCCTCTTTGTCTAAAGCCCTGTCCTCCTTGATTAATAAAATGGCTGCTAAACCTGAAACTATGGAAAATACCTTTGTTACTGCTCATGCCATATAAGTTACTATTGACGAAAATGTTAGGCTGTTACCTCAACTTCATGCTAAGTGGGAAAGGGAAGCTAAAATTGATAGAAATAATAGTGTGTGCACCATCACCACTAAACCACAAGTAGTCCCTATTTCTCCTCCTACTATGCCTAAGCCTATTGAGCCTACTACTAGTGATGCTAAGTTTGACTTTGATATTGATGGTTGCAATGTTTCTGAAGTGATTATGTTCTTGCAAAAGCTTGCTAGAAGTCCTAATGCTAGTGATATGCATGTTGCCTTTACCAAACACATTACAGATGCTCTTATTAAGATTAAGGAACAGAAGCTGAAACACAAAGCTTCCATTCCTAGGAAAGTAGAAGATAGTTGGGAACCCATTATTAATATGCAAGTGAATGACTTTGACCTCAAAGCTTCACGTGATCTTGGTTCTAGTGTCTCTATTATGCCTAGGAAGATTTATTTAATGCTTGATTTGCACCACTGGAAGATTGTTATTTAGATGTCCCACTCAATGATAATGCTAAGAAGAAACTCATGGGGAGTATTAATGATGTTTTCATTATGGTTAATAATGATTATGTCCCAGTTGATTTTTATGTTTTGGATGTTGAATACAATGCTTCTTGTCCTATTACTTTGGGAAAACCTTTTCTTAGAACAGTTGGTGTCATCGTTGATATGAAAGAAGGCACCATTAAATATCATTTTCCATTCAAGAAAGGTATTGAACACTTCCCAATGAGAAGAGAGAAGTTTCTCTTTGCTCCCCTTTTGAAAGCAAGGTTTGATGTTAATGCTTCCTCATTTGAAAATACTTGATTCTTCTTGCTTCTTGTGCCTAACTTAAAGGCGTTAAATAAAAGTACTTGTTGGGAGATAACCCAAGAGTTTCCTTATCCTTTTTGTTTGCTTTTTGTGCCAAGAATGACCTCTAATGAGAGGGAAGTAAGATTTGGGGAGTTGCTGTCCCGAAACAGATTTCTGTCCTCCACCAAAAAAAATCGTGAGGAGTCTCTGTAACTCAGATTGAGCTCAAAATTTATGAATAAATCCCCCAGTATGGTAGATAACTTTCGTTTGTTCAACACTTTTTTATTTGAGCAACAAAAGATGTTCGAAAAAATCGGTTTCTACCTGTTGGTCTGTTTTGACAGATTTCTGCCATTATTTGCATTTGCTTCATATTGATTCCTTTTTGAGTTCTCTTTAGGTAAATTGAGCTTTTTGAAGGAGTTACTACAGTAGCTTGTGTTTTTAGTGAAAAGCCTTGCTGTTTCAAAGCTTTGCCAGAGGTATGAAGATTGTGTGAAGTTTTGTATGAAAGAAAAATTTTAGGTGTAGGGAGAGAATGCTGCAATGAGATGAAGAATGAACAAAAGCTCAAACTTGGGGATGCCACCATGGTGTCACCCCAAGAAATATCCAAGAGGTACAAGCGTCAAAGCTTGGGAATGCCGAAGGCATCCCCTTCTTCATCAATAAAAAGCTCAGGTCTGTCTAGACACTTCATTTTTATTGTTTCATGCACATTTGTGTTGTTCTTGGAGTGTCTTAGTTTTTGTTTGATTTGCTTAGGTTGTTTAGTTTGCTTGAATAAAGTGGTTTGGACCCCCGTTCTCGCTGTGTTGTTTTGCAAATAAGTTTGTTTGGTGTTTGGAAAGGAGTAGTAAGTTCTTGCTTGAAGTGCAAGAGGAGCTTGCATTGACTGTAATTAGACTTTAGCATGACATGCTAGG